>FR990129.1:2500-10002500 GCA_905404295.2 Ochlodes sylvanus
TAACCTAACCTAACCTAACCTAACCTAACCTAACCTAACCTAACCTAACCTAACCTAACCTAACCTAACCTAACCTAACCTAACCTAACCTAACCTAACCTAACCTAACCTAACCTAACCTAACCTAACCTAACCTAACCTAACCTAACCTAACCTAACCTAACCTAACCTAACCTAACCTAACCTAACCTAACCTAACCTAACCTAACCTAACCTAACCTAACCTAACCTAACCTAACCTAACCTAACCTAACCTAACCTAACCTAACCTAACCTAACCTAACCTAACCTAACCTAACCTAACCTAACCTAACCTAACCTAACCTAACCTAACCTAACCTAACCTAACCTAACCTAACCTAACCTAACCTAACCTAACCTAACCTAACCTAACCTAACCTAACCTAACCTAACCTAACCTAACCTAACCTAACCTAACCTAACCTAACCTAACCTAACCTAACCTAACCTAACCTAACCTAACCTAACCTAACCTAACCTAACCTAACCTAACCTAACCTAACCTAACCTAACCTAACCTAACCTAACCTAACCTAACCTAACCTAACCTAACCTAACCTAACCTAACCTAACCTAACCTAACCTAACCTAACCTAACTAACCTAACCTAACCTAACCTAACCTAACCTAACCTAACCTAACCTAACCTAACCTAACCTAACCTAACCTAACCTAACCTAACCTAACCTAACCTAACCTAACCTAACCTAACCTAACCTAACCTAACCTAACCTAACCTAACCTAACCTAACCTAACCTAACCTAACCTAACCTAACCTAACCTAACCTAACCTAACCTAACCTAACCTAACCTAACCTAACCTAACCTAACCTAACCTAACCTAACCTAACCTAACCTAACCTAACCTAACCTAACCTAACCTAACCTAACCTAACCTAACCTAACCTAACCTAACCTAACCTAACCTAACCTAACCTAACCTAACCTAACCTAACCTAACCTAACCTAACCTAACCTAACCTAACCTAACCTAACCTAACCTAACCTAACCTAACCTAACCTAACCTAACCTAACCTAACCTAACCTAACCTAACCTAACCTAACCTAACCTAACCTAACCTAACCTAACCTAACCTAACCTAACCTAACCTAACCTAACCTAACCTAACCTAACCTAACCTAACCTAACCTAACCTAACCTAACCTAACCTAACCTAACCTAACCTAACCTAACCTAACCTAACCTAACCTAACCTAACCTAACCTAACCTAACCTAACCTAACCTAACCTAACCTAACCTAACCTAACCTAACCTAACCTAACCTAACCTAACCTAACCTAACCTAACCTAACCTAACCTAACCTAACCTAACCTAACCTAACCTAACCTAACCTAACCTAACCTAACCTAACCTAACCTAACCTAACCTAACCTAACCTAACCTAACCTAACCTAACCTAACCTAACCTAACCTAACCTAACCTAACCTAACTAACCTAACCTAACCTAACCTAACCTAACCTAACCTAACCTAACCTAACCTAACCTAACCTAACCTAACCTAACCTAACCTAACCTAACCTAACCTAACCTAACCTAACCTAACCTAACCTAACCTAACCTAACCTAACCTAACCTAACCTAACCTAACCTAACCTAACCTAACCTAACCTAACCTAACCTAACCTAACCTAACCTAACCTAACCTAACCTAACCTAACCTAACCTAACCTAACCTAACCTAACCTAACCTAACCTAACCTAACCTAACCTAACCTAACCTAACCTAACCTAACCTAACCTAACCTAACCTAACCTAACCTAACCTAACCTAACCTAACCTAACCTAACCTAACCTAACCTAACCTAACCTAACCTAACCTAACCTAACCTAACCTAACCTAACCTAACCTAACCTAACCTAACCTAACCTAACCTAACCTAACCTAACCTAACCTAACCTAACCTAACCTAACCTAACCTAACCTAACCTAACCTAACCTAACCTAACCTAACCTAACCTAACCTAACCTAACCTAACCTAACCTAACCTAACCTAACCTAACCTAACCTAACCTAACCTAACCTAACCTAACCTAACCTAACCTAACCTAACCTAACCTAACCTAACCTAACCTAACCTAACCTAACCTAACCTAACCTAACCTAACCTAACCTAACCTAACCTAACCTAACCTAACCTAACCTAACCTAACCTAACCTAACCTAACCTAACCTAACCTAACCTAACCTAACCTAACCTAACCTAACCTAACCTAACCTAACCTAACCTAACCTAACCTAACCTAACCTAACCTAACCTAACCTAACCTAACCTAACCTAACCTAACCTAACCTAACCTAACCTAACCTAACCTAACCTAACCTAACCTAACCTAACCTAACCTAACCTAACCTAACCTAACCTAACCTAACCTAACCTAACCTAACCTAACCTAACCTAACCTAACCTAACCTAACCTAACCTAACCTAACCTAACCTAACCTAACCTAACCTAACCTAACCTAACCTAACCTAACCTAACCTAACCTAACCTAACCTAACCTAACCTAACCTAACCTAACCTAACCTAACCTAACCTAACCTAACCTAACCTAACCTAACCTAACCTAACCTAACCTAACCTAACCTAACCTAACCTAACCTAACCTAACCTAACCTAACCTAACCTAACCTAACCTAACCTAACCTAACCTAACCTAACCTAACCTAACCTAACCTAACCTAACCTAACCTAACCTAACCTAACCTAACCTAACCTAACCTAACCTAACCTAACCTAACCTAACCTAACCTAACCTAACCTAACCTAACCTAACCTAACCTAACCTAACCTAACCTAACCTAACCTAACCTAACCTAACCTAACCTAACCTAACCTAACCTAACCTAACCTAACCTAA
The DNA here is from genome assembly GCA_905404295.2 of Ochlodes sylvanus. Classification (NCBI taxonomy): domain Eukaryota; kingdom Metazoa; phylum Arthropoda; class Insecta; order Lepidoptera; family Hesperiidae; genus Ochlodes; species Ochlodes sylvanus. The sequence goes on from FR990129.1 coordinate 5,412, forward strand.
CCTAACCTAACCTAACCTAACCTAACCTAACCTAACCTAACCTAACCTAACCTAACCTAACCTAACCTAACCTAACCTAACCTAACCTAACCTAACCTAACCTAACCTAACCTAACCTAACCTAACCTAACCTAACCTAACCTAACCTAACCTAACCTAACCTAACCTAACCTAACCTAACCTAACCTAACCTAACCTAACCTAACCTAACCTAACCTAACCTAACCTAACCTAACCTAACCTAACCTAACCTAACCTAACCTAACCTAACCTAACCTAACCTAACCTAACCTAACCTAACCTAACCTAACCTAACCTAACCTAACCTAACCTAACCTAACCTAACCTAACCTAACCTAACCTAACCTAACCTAACCTAACCTAACCTAACCTAACCTAACCTAACCTAACCTAACCTAACCTAACCTAACCTAACCTAACCTAACCTAACCTAACCTAACCTAACCTAACCTAACCTAACCTAACCTAACCTAACCTAACCTAACCTAACCTAACCTAACCTAACCTAACCTAACCTAACCTAACCTAACCTAACCTAACCTAACCTAACCTAACCTAACCTAACCTAACCTAACCTAACCTAACCTAACCTAACCTAACCTAACCTAACCTAACCTAACCTAACCTAACCTAACCTAACCTAACCTAACCTAACCTAACCTAACCTAACCTAACCTAACCTAACCTAACCTAACCTAACCTAACCTAACCTAACCTAACCTAACCTAACCTAACCTAACCTAACCTAACCTAACCTAACCTAACCTAACCTAACCTAACCTAACCTAACCTAACCTAACCTAACCTAACCTAACCTAACCTAACCTAACCTAACCTAACCTAACCTAACCTAACCTAACCTAACCTAACCTAACCTAACCTAACCTAACCTAACCTAACCTAACCTAACCTAACCTAACCTAACCTAACCTAACCTAACCTAACCTAACCTAACCTAACCTAACCTAACCTAACCTAACCTAACCTAACCTAACCTAACCTAACCTAACCTAACCTAACCTAACCTAACCTAACCTAACCTAACCTAACCTAACCTAACCTAACCTAACCTAACCTAACCTAACCTAACCTAACCTAACCTAACCTAACCTAACCTAACCTAACCTAACCTAACCTAACCTAACCTAACCTAACCTAACCTAACCTAACCTAACCTAACCTAACCTAACCTAACCTAACCTAACCTAACCTAACCTAACCTAACCTAACCTAACCTAACCTAACCTAACCTAACCTAACCTAACCTAACCTAACCTAACCTAACCTAACCTAACCTAACCTAACCTAACCTAACCTAACCTAACCTAACCTAACCTAACCTAACCTAACCTAACCTAACCTAACCTAACCTAACCTAACCTAACCTAACCTAACCTAACCTAACCTAACCTAACCTAACCTAACCTAACCTAACCTAACCTAACCTAACCTAACCTAACCTAACCTAACCTAACCTAACCTAACCTAACCTAACCTAACCTAACCTAACCTAACCTAACCTAACCTAACCTAACCTAACCTAACCTAACCTAACCTAACCTAACCTAACCTAACCTAACCTAACCTAACCTAACCTAACCTAACCTAACCTAACCTAACCTAACCTAACCTAACCTAACCTAACCTAACCTAACCTAACCTAACCTAACCTAACCTAACCTAACCTAACCTAACCTAACCTAACCTAACCTAACCTAACCTAACCTAACCTAACCTAACCTAACCTAACCTAACCTAACCTAACCTAACCTAACCTAACCTAACCTAACCTAACCTAACCTAACCTAACCTAACCTAACCTAACCTAACCTAACCTAACCTAACCTAACCTAACCTAACCTAACCTAACCTAACCTAACCTAACCTAACCTAACCTAACCTAACCTAACCTAACCTAACCTAACCTAACCTAACCTAACCTAACCTAACCTAACCTAACCTAACCTAACCTAACCTAACCTAACCTAACCTAACCTAACCTAACCTAACCTAACCTAACCTAACCTAACCTAACCTAACCTAACCTAACCTAACCTAACCTAACCTAACCTAACCTAACCTAACCTAACCTAACCTAACCTAACCTAACCTAACCTAACCTAACCTAACCTAACCTAACCTAACCTAACCTAACCTAACCTAACCTAACCTAACCTAACCTAACCTAACCTAACCTAACCTAACCTAACCTAACCTAACCTAACCTAACCTAACCTAACCTAACCTAACCTAACCTAACCTAACCTAACCTAACCTAACCTAACCTAACCTAACCTAACCTAACCTAACCTAACCTAACCTAACCTAACCTAACCTAACCTAACCTAACCTAACCTAACCTAACCTAACCTAACCTAACCTAACCTAACCTAACCTAACCTAACCTAACCTAACCTAACCTAACCTAACCTAACCTAACCTAACCTAACCTAACCTAACCTAACCTAACCTAACCTAACCTAACCTAACCTAACCTAACCTAACCTAACCTAACCTAACCTAACCTAACCTAACCTAACCTAACCTAACCTAACCTAACCTAACCTAACCTAACCTAACCTAACCTAACCTAACCTAACCTAACCTAACCTAACCTAACCTAACCTAACCTAACCTAACCTAACCTAACCTAACCTAACCTAACCTAACCTAACCTAACCTAACCTAACCTAACCTAACCTAACCTAACCTAACCTAACCTAACCTAACCTAACCTAACCTAACCTAACCTAACCTAACCTAACCTAACCTAACCTAACCTAACCTAACCTAACCTAACCTAACCTAACCTAACCTAACCTAACCTAACCTAACCTAACCTAACCTAACCTAACCTAACCTAACCTAACCTAACCTAACCTAACCTAACCTAACCTAACCTAACCTAACCTAACCTAACCTAACCTAACCTAACCTAACCTAACCTAACCTAACCTAACCTAACCTAACCTAACCTAACCTAACCTAACCTAACCTAACCTAACCTAACCTAACCTAACCTAACCTAACCTAACCTAACCTAACCTAACCTAACCTAACCTAACCTAACCTAACCTAACCTAACCTAACCTAACCTAACCTAACCTAACCTAACCTAACCTAACCTAACCTAACCTAACCTAACCTAACCTAACCTAACCTAACCTAACCTAACCTAACCTAACCTAACCTAACCTAACCTAACCTAACCTAACCTAACCTAACCTAACCTAACCTAACCTAACCTAACCTAACCTAACCTAACCTAACCTAACCTAACCTAACCTAACCTAACCTAACCTAACCTAACCTAACCTAACCTAACCTAACCTAACCTAACCTAACCTAACCTAACCTAACCTAACCTAACCTAACCTAACCTAACCTAACCTAACCTAACCTAACCTAACCTAACCTAACCTAACCTAACCCAACCGCCGTATCCTGGCAACAACCGCTGCCACTCCTGCTGTTGCAAGTAATGCAGCTTCCCGATAGGTCTTCCCTCGCGCAGTGACCAGTGTATCGTCCGCATAGCAGACCACATCAACTCCAGGGAGGTTTGACTCACGCAGTACCCAATCATACCCGATGTCCCACAGGAGTGGGCCCAGCACAGACCCCTGCGGGACACCACACGACATTATTTTAGTACCAGGCCCATCACGGCCTATGTACACTACTTCTCTTTCATAAAGATAGTCTCTTATTACGCACTGCAGCTTATCCGGGATGCGATGGAATTTGAGGGCCTCCAGGATGGTACTCCACGGCAGAGTGTTAAAAGCGTTAGAGATATCCAACGACACTGCTAATAATACACCTCCATCCCTAGCGCACGCCTGATCTGAAAGCTCTCGCACCTTGGCAATGGCGTCTACCGTTGAGCGCCCCCTACGAAACCCAAACTGCCTGCCCGCCAAATCCGGTCCAACCTCTTCCAGATGGGTAGTGATTCGTGCAGCTATAATTCTCTCCAATAACTTTCCGACATCATCGAGGAGGACAATCGGTCTATATCCGGACGGCTCGTCCGCCGGGCGGCCGTTCTTCCTAATCAAGATAAGCTGGCCCACTTTCCACCTCCTTGGAAATTTGCCTTCAAAGATGCACCTGCTGAAGAGAGACCGAAGACGCGGCGCCAAGGTCTTAAGCGCTATCACCCAAGCCATACCCGGAACACCATCGGGGCCAGGTGCAGTGTTCTTGGAACCCATCTTCAGCACGGCAGCTTCCAACTCCGACTCTGAGACTTCCGACATTGTCTCAATATCTGACTCCTCAGAAGACATTACCGGCGGACGAAAGTTACTCGCAGATCGGTCGGGAAAGAGTCCATCTACTACTTGAGCCAGGATCTGCGGTGAGAGCGAGCTGGTAGTAGGAGGCGCTCGGGGAGTAAGCTTTTGTTTCACCATTCTGTATGGCTTCCCCCATGGGTCTCTGTCTAATGACTCTAATAGCTCGTTCCAAGCCGCATTCTTGGAATCGCTCACCGCGACACGCAGTGCCCTCGCAGCCTCTAAGTATTCTGCGTACAGACGATCCTCCTCCCCAGATTCACGACGCCTTCTTCTGCGACACCTTTGGTATATACGCCGTTTTGCTACACATGTTCGTCTAAGCTGTTCGATTTCCTCAGTCCACCAGTAAAGCCGATTTCTAATGCCGTTCGATGGTTTTATGCGTGGCATAGCAGCGTCACATACTTCCCTCATAGCGCTACATATAGCGTTTACTTCCTCTTTTACCTCTCCAGAATGCGGGGGTCCAGGATGCCATGCCTGCACCAGTGCAGCTTCATAAAGCAAGTCCTTGTCCATACGCTTTATTGCCCAGCGCGGGCCAACCTCAGATCTATTGGCCTCAGTCATACTCGATCCCATAGCATTAGTCACTAGGTTGAAGCAAATATAAAGGTGGTCAGACAGTGTCTCCTCCCCCACGAGAACTTCCCAGTCATGGACATTGCAAGCGACCTCCGGTGAGGCGAAGGAGACATCGACCACTGATCCTCCGCAGCGCCTCACGCAAGTATTCTCCGTTCCTCGATTGAGAACTGCTAGTCCCAGCTGCACTACCCATTCTTCGAGAACTTCTCCCCGACGGTCAGTTCTTGCAGATCCCCACAGCGTAGCCTTGGCGTTCAGATCGCCCAAAACTAAAAAGGGGCGTGGGTCATATTGCCTCATCAATCGTTCCACCTCATTTAAGAAGAGCTCAAACTCGGCGAGGGTCCTGTTTGGGGAGAAATAAACGCCAATGACAACAACTCCTCCAACCAGTGCCGCAACACATCCTCTGCCTTTGGACACACACTCGATAGGCGCAGACCTTCCTGCAGACTGGGTTGTTATAGCCACCAAGCTATCCATATCTCCCGCCCAGTCCAATCTTGCTGGAATTTTATAGGGTTCCGCTACTACTGCAACACTTATCAACCTCTCTGCCATACTCTGGAGCAGTAAATCTTGTGCTCTGGCAGAGTGGTTGATATTCGCCTGTAAATACCGTGAGATGGCCATCTATTTAAGTATCCGCCGGTATATTCGTCCCTTGCTCAGTTTCTGAGCGAGTCCCCTGAGGCTTGGCTTTTGCCTCAGCCTCAGGTCTCCTTCGCGCGTCTCTTTTTGTCGGGGGCTTGGTGCATTCCTTGCCCCCGAAGAGGTGTTCTGCCGGTTTGCCAGCAGTAGCGCAGATCGAGCAGTGCGGAGCCGCAGAACAATTCTTGGATATGTGGCCAGGCTTCCCACAGCGGTGACAATCATCACTGCGGTCAACCTCAGATGTACATTTGGCCTTAACATGACCCTCCGCTAAGCATTTATAGCACCGCTTTGGGCGCGATTCTAGGACCTTAAATTGGACCGCTACCCAACCTACTAGAAGACGACCCGCTGCTACGATCCTCTTAGCCGCCACTAATGGGCAGCTGACGAAAGCGGAGCCCATGCCTCCTGGCCCAGGTTTGATGTTTCCAGCTTTGACACAGTCTTCTGGGCACTCCCCTGCTTTTGCAACAGCAGCAGCTAGCCCATCAGTAGTAACCGAGTCATCAATACCAGTGATTCGTATCTCCACGTTAATAGTTGGCCTGGTTATCGATACTTCTTCAGCCCTAAACAGCTCTTTAAGCTTTTGTGCTAGCATGTCAGCGGCTTTAGCCCTTCCTTCTCCGGTAACCTCTAATACTCGGGCTCCAGTCGCCGCTGCCCTTAATTTAATAGGCGGGATGCCTAGGGCTACCAGGTCTATTTTATCCTTTGCCTCAGATAATATTTTCCTATAAGAATGGCCAGTCTCTTCCCCCTTCGGCAGCAGTGTAATAACAACTGCTTCTGTTCGGGGCGAGCCACGAAGCTTTGGATTTGCCTTTGGTGTCGTCTTGGGTGGTTCTTTTGCCAACGACTGCCCCCGAGAAATGGCAGGCTGCTCACGCTGACGCCCACGCTGACTGTTACGCCTGCGTGTAACTGTCGTCCACTTGTTCTGCGAAGGTTCTCCCTGGGCGGGAGCTTGCATTATCGTCGGGGGCAACACCGCAGGAGCAGTGGCCGGAAGAGGAGGAAAGTTGGCATTCTTCCCTTTCCCCTTCTTTTTCGTCTTAGACTTCTTCTCCAAAGCAGGAGCTACAGGATTAGAAGCGGCTGCTACTGGTGGGGTTAAGTCCAGCTCCTCCTGTCTTATGGCTGAAGATGTTGGCATCGCCGTTACCGAAGCAAATGAAGCTGTAGACGACGTTCCAGCTGGGGCACCCCTTGAATGCAGTAGTTTCCCCTCCAGCGCAATAAGTCTAGCCTCAATCCTTGACTCCATCTGAGATAATATCTCCGTCATATCCTGAGCGGGTGCAACGATTGTGGTTGACGTCGCCTGCTCCGTCGGTGGTCTGTCCAAAGTTTTGCGGAGTTCAGTGCGTAACTCAGCTACTTCCTTACGCAGCTCGTCGATTTCAAAACGTTGTTGTTTATTGGCTCTCTGTAGTCTTCTGCATTCATCTGACTCAGTGCGCTTTGAGATTGCTTCCATTGCCTCCCGGATGGCAGCAGCTGACTCCCTCAATGCACGCTGGAGTGTACCTTTGAGACCTTTGGAGGCCTTAGCAACTTGCTCCACTACAGCAAGGTTGTCCTCAATCAACTTCCCCAGAGCAGAGGCCGTTTCTTCCTCAACATTCAGGGCCTCTACATGAACAATTGGCGTTCGTCTTGAGCGTGTTTTTGTGGTCAGCTTTTCAACCTCTTTTTCCGTATCTACAAGTGTTTGTTCCCTGTGAGCCCTCAGAAATTCAGCCCTGGCCCTAGATGTGCCAAGATACTTCCTAACAGTGAGGGATTGTTCACCACTACCCTTAAGGGTGTCGCTAGACCCTGGAGCGCCTTGCTCCTCATCCTCTGAGCCACTGCCAGAGCAGCTGCCCTGATCACTTGGCAATGTCTTCCAGAGACGCGCGGAGGAGCGTCCCGGGTTGACCGTGACCATAGTCTGCGATGAGTCTGACTCGGACACCTTGCCAGTGGCACTCCTCGTTGATGCTGATCTGCTGCGTGTTACAACCCGATTCAGCCCTTCTCCCTTCATTATCTCAGTCACCTTTTCTTCTTGAGCGAACTGGCCAGCTTCATTAGCAACTTGATAATGTTCGGTTACTAGTGAACCTGAGGCGGTGCCTTCTCCAGCCACTAAAACCTCGACCATAGGAGTCCTTGTTAGTTGAACAACAGGCTCCTTATTCAATTCCACTCCTTTCGGCTTCTCACCTTTATCGTCCAATTCTCGTCCTATCTCAGAGTCCATTTCAAATGCGTTCGAGACTGTACGAGTTCGAGCTAAAATGCTCCAACAATGGAGCAACGCTCCTGTAGGGGCCGCGCGATACGCAGCAGGCCTCACCTACACTCCACAAGCTTTGGTAACCCTGGTCACACTGTGAAAGTCCGACAGCATCCGATCGCAAGTCGCACTAATCGCAGTGGGCACACACCTACTAACTGCGTTACCGTTAGTAGGGCGGCGGAACACCAGAGCGCAACAGGGGGCACGAGCGAGAACGTACTTGTGGGGGGCCCCCCAACCTAACCTAACCTAACCTAACCTAACCTAACCTAACCTAACCTAACCTAACCTAACCTAACCTAACCTAACCTAACCTAACCTAACCTAACCTAACCTAACCTAACCTAACCTAACCTAACCTAACCTAACCTAACCTAACCTAACCTAACCTAACCTAACCTAACCTAACCTAACCTAACCTAACCTAACCTAACCTAACCTAACCTAACCTAACCTAACCTAACCTAACCTAACCTAACCTAACCTAACCTAACCTAACCTAACCTAACCTAACCTAACCTAACCTAACCTAACCTAACCTAACCTAACCTAACCTAACCGGCGAAACGGAGGATGATACTTGCCACCGCCAGATCAGACGAATCGCATGTACCGTAAACTTGCGGACCGAAAATGAAGTTCTCGATCCCCCGTTTACGAGTCAGGAACTGAGTATGGCGGTGGAAAGTTTCAATCGGAAGAAAGCCCCCGGGGCGGACGGTCTCACCGCGGACATCTGCAGGCGAGCCATTCTCCAGAACCAAGGGATCTTCCTTGCCCTGGCCAACAAGTGCCTGAGTATCGGTTACTTCCCCAAGATCTGGAAGGAAGCTACAGTGGTAGCTCTCAGGAAGCCGGGCAAGGAGGACTACCTGGACCCCAAGTCTTATAGACCAATAGGCCTCTTACCAGTCTTGGGCAAGGTTCTGGAGAAAATGGTGGTGGCTCGACTAAAGTGGTACCTCATACCGAAGACGAGTACTCGCCAGTACGGCTTTATGCCCCAGAAGAGCACCGAGGACGCCCTCTATATCCTGATGGAGCACATACGCAAAAAACTGAAAGAAAAGAAGATCATTACATTAGTCTCACTGGATATAGAGGGGGCCTTCGATAGCGCCTGGTGGCCGGCTATTAAAGTACGACTGGCTGAGGAACAATGTCCGGTCAACATAAGACGAGTGGTAGATAGCTACCTAGAAGACAGAAGCGTCAAACTGAGGTACGCTGGGGAGGAAACGGCCAAGAGCACGTCAAAGGGTTGCGTCCAGGGCTCTATAAGTGGTCCTATAATGTGGAACCTGCTTCTGGACCCACTACTCAAGGAGCTAGAGGACAGCGGCGTGTACTGTCAGGCCTTTGCGGATGACGTAGTTTTGCTGTTTGATGGTGAGACGGCGTTGGAAGTCCAAAGACAGGCCAACGCCACCCTCGAACATGTACGGAGGTGGGGAGTCAGGAATAAGCTAAAGTTTGGGCCGCAAAAGACCAAGGCCATGGTAATAACCAAAAAGTTAAAATACGACTCTCCACTTCTAACCATGGGCGGGGTTGACGTTGGGTTGTCTACGGAAATTAAAATACTCGGACTCACGATCGACAGCAAATTGACATTTAACACCCACGTCCAAAACGCATGCCGCAAAGCGCTTAGACTTTATGGCCAGCTGTCTAGAGCCGCGAAAGTCCAATGGGGCCTGGAACCAGACGTTATAAGGACCATTTATACAGCGGTTGTGGAGCCGGTAATCCTATATGCAGCCAGCGCGTGGGCACCTGCAGCCGACAAACTGGTGTCCAGGAAGCAATTCGATGCTGTGCAACGCGGATTCGCGCAAAAGCTGGTGAAGGGCTACAGGACGGTCTCCCTCAACTCGGCCCTGGTGCTCGCCGGTTTGCTCCCTCTGGACTTGAGAGTCAGGGAAGTATCCCTCCTCTACGAGATAAGGAGGGGGTATTCGCGGCGGGTAGTAGGGGACCGGGAGGTGGAGCGTCCTGTGCCCTTCGTCAGCAGAGCGCACCCCGCAGAGCACGTGAAACTCAGCTATGGATGCGTGGTGGACGGTGCGGAACTAAACCAGCAAAACATCGGTGGAATCAACATCTACACCGATGGTAGTAAGATAGACGGGAAAGTTGGTGCAGCGTTATCCGTCTGGAATAACGATGTTGAAACCGACACCCGCAAACTACAACTGGCACCGTACTGCACCGTCTACCAAGCAGAGCTGTTAGCACTGAACGAAGCATCGAAATACATTCAGAAAAGTTCTGTCGCAACTTGCAGCGTCTTTTGCGACTCAAGGTCCGCACTTGACGCAGTGGTGAGTGGAGTATCCCTCCAACCCTTAGCCCATCAAACGCACGCTAATTTAACATCTGCCGTAGCGAATAACAAAACAGTGAAGCTGTTTTGGATTAAAGCACATGCGGGGTTGGAGGGAAATGAAAGGGTTGACCTTCTCGCAAAGGACGCTGCAAGAAAACTGAAGGGAAGACCGAAATATGATCAGTGCCCGGTTTCATTCGTGAAGCGACAGCTCAGACGAGAGTCGCTTGACGAATGGAACCGGCGCTACAAAACTGGGGCGACAGGCGCAATTACTAAGATCTTCCTTCCAGATGCGATAGACGCGTATAAAATTATAAGAACAACAACCCTGGACCCAGTGTTGGTGCAGGTGATGACGGGGCACGGCGGGTTCTCCGAATACTTGCATCGGTTCAAGTGTAAGGGGAGCCCGGCGTGCGTCTGCGATCCAGAGCAGAGTGAGAGTGTTCCACACATTCTACTGGATTGCCCGGTCCACGCGAAAGACAGAGCGGACCTAGAAATAAAACTGAAAATGGATATAAAAGAACAAAATATAGCAAAAATAATGGAAGATAGCAAAATGAAAACAGCATTTATAAATTATTGTATCAAAGTAGCAAATAAGGTAATAAAAAGAAATAAATAGTTGTAATAGGCAACTAGATCATATATAATAATGTATGTCGGAGAATATTTTATTTGGTCGATGAGGCGAGTAGCGCCATCTAGTTTGTACGCAGTGAGTTTATATGGATCCAATGTCAATTGTCATTCACTGAGTCAGTAGTTCGAGTGAATTGTCAGTGTTAGTGTCACAGTAACGAGAAAGGGACGAGCAGCCATCTTTGGGCCGACGGCGACACTGGCATTAGTGATTAGTGTTTAGTCTGATCCTAGCTCGACAGTGCCCTGCGTGCGCACTGACTCTTAACGAAAATATGGCGGACGGTAACCCTATTTGTAATCCGTGTGTATTTGTGCGATCCGTTCTTATTTGGTGAGAAGGTTGTGTACACGAGTTATTATAAGGCTTAGCTGAACCTGAGTGGTATTATTTTGGATCCTACGCCATGACTGACCTTTCTGATAGCGAGACATCCCACTTACCCTCGAGATCAGAAGTTGGGATAAAGGACCTATTTCAGCTTTTCAGGTTACTGTGATAATGTGACCCACAAACATCTCTTTACTTGCTGGCGATATGTTGTATCAGGTTGTGGTAAGCCATGAGGATTTTCAAGTAAGACGGCGAGTATCGGTATGGCATAATTTTTATTTCACTACATCTATTGTGATAAAAAAAAAATCTTAATTAGATTTTTGGTTAACCGTTATAATCCCTCACATTATCAGAGGAGCCCCGTGCCCAAAAGTGGGACGGTGGCTGTAGATGTGATAATGATGAAGTGATCGACAACATAGGTGTCAATTGGGAAATCGGTGGTTCCGGTAGTAATTCAATTTAATGTCTCATTTTCCTTTTTTACTTCGCTGTAAAGAAAAGAATCATTCAAGGCTAAAATTAACTCTTGTTAAAGTTAATGAAGGTAGATTTGACTTTTCAGTCGTGTAGAAAAAGAAAACCACTTTAAATTAGTTTGTGGTTCCTTCAGATTTAGTTACGTTTTCGGGTAATAATATCATGCAGTGACGAGAAATAACTTTTATTTCAAGTGTTGGTTATTTTTATTGCATTGCATTTGATAGAATGAGTGAACCGTCAGTATCTGACAAATAACGGGAAATCCAATAGTGTTTTTCTAGTATTGGTGGCGTTCCAGCTACGGTTTAATGGAACCTTTAATATGGTATGGTATTACAAAGGTAACTTCGTATTTGCGCTGAAAAGAAGAATTATTCAAGCCCTGTAAATTATAAATACCTCTAGAATAACAAATAAATTTGTTCGCGGTATTTATGCCCAGTTTTAGCATTCATTTTACATGGTGAAATGAATTGAATAGTGTACGGGGATCGGTTAAACATTTGTTAGTAGATTTAGTGGTGTGGTACCCCGTTCGAGCTTCATAATAACTTCATTAAGTGGTGTATTAAAAGTGCAATGCAATTATTTTATTTAAACTTTTATTTACCTCATGATGCCAATATGTTTTGAATATTTCTCACATATCGGCGCATATCGCGATGCAATGCTTATCTTATTCTGTATTCCAGTTAAGCTATTGAAGAAGTACAGGTCATTGGAAAAATCACATTGTTCTACATCTGAGGACATGGAACCTGCGATGACTACACGTGGAGCGGTTAAGTGGCCTTGTGTTGTGTGGGACCACATCGTCTGTCACGTGCTGGCGCTGATACTGGCGAGGGAGGCCGGGACAAACGCCATTTCTCGCGCCTCTGGTGTCATGGCTCACGGTTGCGAGTGTGGTGTGACGGGTGATTTGTATCATTTTGTTTTCTTATCGCTTTACTGAAGAATAATTATTACTTTTGTTTTTGAGGTCACTTGCAAATGAGCTTTATATCAAGCGGTGGTACATTTGACAACTACCTGTTTGCATTCTCATACTATGGATATTTAGTAATGATCGTTGCGGGTTGTTTTACAACTTTATGTAGCAATTTGAGTTACCTTATGAGTATTAGGGTAAAGTGTTTAATTAATGGCACATAAAAGAAATATTTTGTTATTAAAAAAAGTTAGTGGATATAGTTTCAATTTGATCTAAGTACTTTTTGAGTTTGAGTTGTTAATGGTATCCATTAGTTATGAAATAGAATAACATCAAAATAATAAAATGAGAATCTAGACAGAATGGAACTAAATTATCAAGGAGTGTTTGAAGTTAAAGAGTTGTAATTATGACATTATAACTTTTTGGTAATTTTGTGGTAATATGGTACTAGGAGTATAACATTTGAAGTACCTGCCCATCTTTGGTTTTATCACACAGGGTTTACTGGTGATATAGGTAGCAGATTAATTGGATACTCAGAGACAGTAACATAATTAATTATTAACAGTTACGGTTAAATTGATAGTTAATAGTTAAAAAGAGAATATGGGTGTAACATATGGAGTTATTTATGACATAGCTTAGTAAGTTAGCCAGACTAATTGATGATTAATTCACTGTAATGAGATTTATTTTGTTTTGTAAGATTTAACAAAATTCAGCCATCTTGTCGAATGTAACTTATTGAAATTATTATTTGATCGTTGTTATTTTTGTACAATGCATAGCCCTTACATGACACTAGAGAGAGGTGTTCAGTTCTGTTATTGTAGGGCTGCCCGAGTGTGAAGTTCCCTTGGAGGTAGACAACGATATTGATATGAATGTCGGTGAGGACATTAGCACTTGAACGTACACACATTGGCTAGGCGTAACTACAAACATCGGACGTGTCGCTTCCAACTTTTAAGTTTGGTGTAATGAACGTCCGACTATGTGGTGAAGCCCGGGTCTCAGAGGAGACTACAATTGGCTACTTGGTGTAGCCCGAATCCATGTGGGGATACAGAGTTATGGTTGAATCACGAGGTGTAATATTAACCTGGGTGACTAGAAAGCCACTACTTACTCCGCTGTATGTGACAGCTGAGCCAAATGTTGTCCGATCAGGTGACTTTTGAATAATTGTTGATTTATTTTGTGATTAAATGGGAACGACTCATTCGGATGATGGTTTTGATAATTTGCTGATCAGAAATAAGTCCCAACCTTTTTGAGAAAAGCTTACTTACTCGTATTTTGAGAAAAATAAGTTGTTTTGTAAAAAGTTAATTGGAACGAAGTTTATTTTAGTTAAACAGTTGGTGACATGTAAGTTGTTTAGGAGATAATCTATAGTGACCAGTTAATTTAATTTGAGTACGTACAAGATATTACGTATTGAGTTGGTATAAATTGAACTCCACAAGCTTATTGGATACGGGGGATATTGTTTAACCAGTATGTTCGTGTAATTTTATTATTGTTCATAACCTGGTTTGGTTTGATGAAGGCTTTTGTTAGCCGTGATGTTGATGATGAAAGTGCCTGGAGGTCAAGTTGTTATTGTTTGAGTAACGAGAAAATTAAGGTGGCAGGTGGGCCTAGAGATAGACAACACGATGTTTAGTGACTGGGGAATTGGTCCCTTGCGTTAGAGACACTGGTGATAAAGCTTCAGAGAGGCTGTTTTGTAAGTACTAAGCAGAGTGGTGATGTTGTTGACTAAATTTTGTTTTAATTTGACTTAAATGACCTTCAGCCATTTCAGTTCAAGGGTGAATGAACTGTGACAGATTGTTTAAATACTGGTTGGAACTGGAACTTGAAGTGGTGTAAATACTGGTTTAATAATAGCTCAATGTGTTGAATACTGGTTGGATCATACGATTTTGAAAGTTAACATTGATGAGGTCGGACAGAGACTAGATTTTTGAGACTGCCCTTATTGGTCAGAAAAGGCCGAGCTTGGAGAGATACTCGCGTTTGTGTTTTGATGTTACAGGTAATCTCCAATGCCAAGTATGTACGTGTTGCCGCTGGTAGAGCGTTTGTGAAGATGGATCACGTGGAGACGCCGAATCACGTAGATTTATACGGTGACGACGTACCGATTAAAAGTTTACAATCGCGCAAATAATTGATTGATAATCTTGTTCAAACATGTGTTGTAATGTTATGGAGTTTGTTCCGCTGCTTCTTCTCCATAGCGACACTTGGAAGCAGTGGTAGTTTACGGTAGTTAGGGATAACAAAAAAAAATGCAATACAAAGTTAATTAAAATTTACTCGCACTAGTAGCCATTTTTCCTATGTCTTGAAGGCGCTGATAGTGGTCCTGTGCCACGTTGACAGAGCGACTGTCAGACGCCGGATGCAGGTTGTCTTGAGTGAGACTATCAGGCGCCGAATGCAGGTTGTCTTGAGTCATTATATTTTGTGAAGTATTCCTGGGATTGGTCGGGTTGACCGAGCGACTGTTTTGTGAACTATGACTTTTGCAATTTTTCATCACCATAGCATTGAAAGGCTCCGCGCTTTGTGCTTCAGCAGTATAGCATTGAAAGGCTCCGCGCTTTGTGCTTCAGCAGTATAGCATTGAAAGGCTCCGCGCTTTGTGCTTCAGCAGTATAGCATTGAAAGGCTCCGCGCTTTGTGCTTCAGCAGTATAGCATTGGAAGGCTCCGCGCTTTGTGCTTCAGCAGTATAGCATTGAAAGGCTCCGCGCTTTGTGCTTCAGCAGTATAGCATTGAAAGGCTCCGCGCTTTGTGCTTCAGCAGTATAGCATTGAAAGGCTCCGCGCTTTGTGCTTCAGCAGTATAGCATTGGAAGGCTCCGCGCTTTGTGCTTCAGCAGCATAGCATTGAAAGGCTCCGCGCTTTGTGCTTCAGCAGCATAGCATTGAAAGGCTCCGCGCTTTGTGCTTCAGCAGTATAGCATTGAAAGGCTCCGCGCTTTGTGCTTCAGCAGCATAGCATTGAAAGGCTCCGCGCTTTGTGCTTCAGCAGCATAGCATTGAAAGGCTCCGCGCTTTGTGCTTCAGCAGCATAGCATTGAAAGGCTCCGCGCTTTGTGCTTCAGCAGCATAGCATTGAAAGGCTCCGCGCTTTGTGCTTCAGCAGCTTAGCATTGAAAGGCTCCGCGCTTTGTGCTTCATCAGCATAGCATTGAAAGGCTCCGCGCTTTATGCTTCAACTTTATAGCCAAAGGAACCAACAGCATTGTACTCCAAGGCAGCCAAGTTTGACTGCCGAAGTTCTGTCGTTCGAGATTGACTTGTAACTCGAGTCACACCTCACGTGTCTCATGATACTTGCTAACTGGATTCTCGTTAAACAAAAGAGCGCGAGAGCGCGCTCCTACTCAGAATGGCCGTGTCGGAGAATATTTTATTTGGTCGATGAGGCGAGTAGCGCCATCTAGTTTGTACGCAGTGAGTTTATATGGATCCAATGTCAATTGTCATTCACTGAGTCAGTAGTTCGAGTGAATTGTCAGTGTTAGTGTCACAGTAACGAGAAAGGGACGAGCAGCCATCTTTGGGCCGACGGCGACACTGGCATTAGTGATTAGTGTTTAGTCTGATCCTAGCTCGACAGTGCCCTGCGTGCGCACTGACTCTTAACGAAAATATGGCGGACGGTAACCCTATTTGTAATCCGTGTGTATTTGTGCGATCCGTTCTTATTTGGTGAGAAGGTTGTGTACACGAGTTATTATAAGGCTTAGCTGAACCTGAGTGGTATTATTTTGGATCCTACGCCATGACTGACCTTTCTGATAGCGAGACATCCCACTTACCCTCGAGATGTATATATAGAGATAGTTGTCATAAGGAAAAAGATGTAAAGACATACTTGGTAGACATAAGAGGATACAAAATACATAGAATATAAGAATAGTAATAAAAACAGAAAATATAGATATAGGTATAGATATAATGTAATAAAGGCTGAGACCCTCCCATAGGATAAGATACAGTGCTAAATGTTAAGAAGTAAGTAGTATAGGACATGGTGTTATAGAAGATAGTGAATTAGATAAGTAAGATTAAATTATACGCAGAAATGTAGCTGAGTGTTTAAAGATGTAAGTAGATATAAGTTTCCCTAGAATTAGCCTGCCTAGATATAAGAAACATATGTTCCTAAAATTAAGAAACTATGTATAATGTAGCAGTGTTGATGTAAAAGAAAAGAAAGAGTTTGTAATTAAATAAAGTAAATACGGGCCCTGACGCCACAGTCAGGGGGCTTTTCACTATAGCTCGCGGGCCGGGCCTGAGAGCGCCCGGACAGGGGAAAAAAAAAAAAAAAAAAAAAAAAACCTAACCTAACCTAACCTAACCTAACCTAACCTAACCTAACCTAACCTAACCGAATATACATCAAATTTTCGAATAGCTGCTAGGTACACGTGTTACACATATAAATCTTCGGTTTCGCGAGCCCTATACACCTCCGTTATTTGTTTTTCGATTTTATTAAATTTAATTTAAATTTTCATAGAAAAACACGTTTTAATACGTAATAAATTCATAACTTTTCCAAATTTATTTTGACATACCACTGCGTGGTATCAAAAATTGAGGAATTCTTGGGCGCTCCCTTCTGGATACGCCAAATTTAAATTTGATTATAATTGGCAGAAATTTTTTGAAAAAACCCCAAAAAACAGGTTTTTCCGGAATAACTTTTCCAAATTTCCAAATTTTCACAATATTTTAACACGGTTGTGTAGCTCTCGTCGAGCCCGATCCGCGGACACCTCGCGCGTCCCGATCCGACGTCGGGAACAGCAAAAAAAAAAAAGCCTGCCCACCCTCCCGCCTTACGTTACTTACGTAGACTCGGTCAGAAAGGCGGCCTTAGTCCGCATCAGAGGCGGCACAGGTTCTTTACTGGAGTGGCCTTTTAAACAGTCAGAATGGCTTTTTACACACTCCTGACCTCTTAAACGTCACCGCCACGCCCACCACCCGACTTTTGGGTATACACTTTTGGATAGAGGCGGCATAAGGCTGAGTTAAAGGCGGCACTGGACCAAAAATTTATTTAAATCTTATCGTGTTCCATTGTGTTTCAGCTATTGTAGTCTATACTATTTTACGTATTTAGACACAATTACCATCCTCTTTTGACAATCAGAAAGGCCATCTACACCTTCTGATCGCTATAATCGGACAAATAGGAATTAATTCCTAAAATTTTATTGTTTTATTTCTCTCTTCTTTTTAAATTTATGACTCTTTGCTGACGTAAATTTAGACACAATCCTCTGACGTTAAAATGTTCGCTGCCCACCGCACGCCAGTCAAAAAGCAAATCGATACTGCCCAAACCACCTCACAAAAAACACCGGAATCAACTGAGAGGGCAGGTCCTTCTGAACCCAAACTAAGTGTGAGGCGTAGCATTGGAGAATGGGAGACCGGTACGGCGGAAGTGGCGAAACAAAAAACGGACCACACAGTAAAAGCGACGCAGCCCCTGCAAGGGAATCCGATAACCACTCGCAGAACATCGGCGAAAATAGAAAAAACCCCACCTCCACAATCTAAGTACATCAGTAAAATATCAGAGGCAAAAGCCTGTTTAACAAAAGCTAAGACGCTACTGAACGAGTCCAGAAACTTAAAAGCAGATATTAAACAGGGGGTAATACAAGCCGTGGAGAGACTGTTCAAGCTAGTGCAAGAATCGGGAGAAACAGTAAAGACAACGGATTCAAAACTTGCAAAGGGGAAAGAAACTAAAGAAACACAAACTCAGAGCCCAACCACAGAAGCGATGGCCCCCGAACAAGTAAGTCTCATGGAAGAACTCCTTAAAAACATAAAAGAGCACAGTACCACGATAGCGGAGTTAAAACACCACACCCTAGCCCTAACGGAAGAGATAAAGCAGAAACCATCGCATACCGATACAGCCAAACTGACCAAGACCATAGAAGATTTAGGTAACAACCTCAGTAAGCAAACTTTTCCGCAACACACATACGTGGAGGCGGTAACGCGGCCAAAGATGACCAACACAGAGCCCCTGCATGCCATCATCGTCACTTCAGACGATAAGGAAGACTCCGGAAACGACCTAATAGTGAAAATCAGGACGCTGTGGACGCGAAAAAGCGGTATACGGGTCGATAGGTTGCGGAAAGCCAAAGACCAGAAGATTATAATAGGCTGCCACAGCAAGGACGAACTAGACAAAGTCAGTGAGGCGGTAAAGACTAAAAACCTCAACGTTAAGGAGGCAAAGTTTAAGGACCCGCTGGTAGTGGTAAGGGACGTCCTAGCAATGCACTCAGACGAAGACATAGCGAATGCTCTGAGAAAGCAAAACTCCCACCTCCTAGACGGAATAGAAGACCAGGACATCAGGGCTGTAGTAAAGTACAGGCGGAAGGCAAGGAACCCGCACACAGCACATGCAGTGATGCAGGTATCGCCCAGCGTGTGGCAACGCCTGATCTCCGCAGGACGCATGCATATCGACCTGCAAAGACTACGCGTAGAAGATCAGTCGCCTCTGGTCCAGTGCTCGATGTGCCTGGGGTACGGGCACACTCGACGACTATGCACGGAGACAGCGGAGATATGTAGTCACTGTGGAGGGCCACACAAGGGGGCGGACTGCGCCAACCGTCTGGTAAATCAGGCACCCGAGTGCTGCAATTGTAGCCGGGCTAAGCTCCCAGAGACAAACCACAACGCCTTCGACCAGGCGTGCCCGGTTAGAAGAAGATGGGATGCCCTAGCAAGGGCTACCACGGCATATTGCTAAGGGCAGCCCTGGGGATCAAGGATCGACATACACAAGTCAGCGGTTTAAGGTGATGCAGGCCAACCTCCAGCGCAAAAACCTGGCAACAGCGGAGGCCATAGTTGAGGCAGGGAAAAGAAAGGTGGCCATTGCACTGCTCCAGGAACCCTACGTGGGTGGCACAAAGTATATGAAGACTTACGCGGGGGTTAGGATCTTCCAGAGCACGAACCCGGGAGACGGGACTGTCAAGGCCGCTATTGCAGTCTTTGATAGAGATCTAGAAGTGAGGCAGTTCCCGCAACTTACCACAAACAACATCGTTGTGGTAGGTATTCAAACCCGGGCCTGGAAGATCACCGTAGTCTCATATTACTTTGAGCCAGACCAACCCATAGGGCCATACCTGGAGCAGCTAAAGAACATACAGCGGAGGCTAAGATCTAAACTGCTTGTGTTCGGCGGAGATGCAAATGCCAAAAACACCTGGTGGGGTGGCAACGTTGTTGACCATAGAGGAGAAGAACTGCATGGTACACTGGGGGAGATGGGGCTGCATATCTTAAACCAAGGACAAGTGCCAACCTTTGACACAATCAGAGGCAATAAACGATACTGCAGCCACATAGATGTCACTGCTTGCACCACCGAAATGCTCAGCCAAATTCAAGATTGGAAAGTGGACGAATCTTTTACCAACTCGGATCACAACGCATTAACCTTTGACATCGAACTGGGAAAACCTAAAAGCGCCACCACACACAGAACCACACGGCTCTACAATACCAAAAAGGCAAATTGGCCTCAATTTCGTGAGAAACTGGGCCAATTTATACAGCAGCAAGCCTTCGATAAGGAAATGGTAGAGTCAACAACCAACACCTCAGACTTGGATCTCTTGGCGGGGAGGTATACCAGCATGGTTAAACAGACATGTGAGGATGTCCTCCCCAAAAAGAAATCCAAAGAGACCCTGGCATTACCGTGGATGACGCAGGAACTCCTCGAGATGAAAAAGGTGGTGCTGACTAAAAAGAGGAGAATCCGCTGTGCAGCGCCAATTCGGAGACCCAAAACCATCCGGGAGTATCTGGAAGCAAAGAGACAGTATGAGGACAGAGTGAAGGAAGAACAGATAGGGAGCTGGAAGAGCTTCTGCAGTAAGCAGGATAAAGAGGGGCTATGGGAGGGGATCTACAGGGTCATAGGTAGGACCGCCAGAAGACAAGAGGACCTGCCCATGGAGAGGGATGGAAAGACGCTGGACTCGCGAGAATCGGCAAAACTACTCACGGAAACGTTTTACCCCGACGACTCCCCGGAAAGCGATACGCAATACCACCAGCGCATCAGGGAGGAAGCAGAACGAGTCAACGAACCAGCAGACAACGAGTCCAGGGACCCACCCTTCACCATGGAGGAACTACGAGCTGTGGTGAACAGTTTCAACCCAAAGAAAGCCCCGGGCGCAGACGGCTTGACCGCGGATATCTGCGAACAGGCGATAACCGTCGATCCGGAAACTTTCCTATCACTGGCAAACAAATGCCTCCAACTAGAGCACTTTCCGGTTCTCTGGAAGGAGGCAACTATTGTGGTCCTAAGGAAACATGGGAAGGACGATTATACAAACCCCAAGTCCTATAGGCCAATAGGTTTGTTGCCAGTGATGGGAAAGATACTGGAAAAACTGCTCGTAGGTAGACTGAAATGGCATATTCTTCCTAGGATTAGTACTCGCCAATACGGATTCATGCCCCAGAAAAGCACCGAGGACTCCCTCTATGATCTAGTGAACCATATGCGTCAGAAGATAGACGCAAAAAAGATCGTCACCATGGTTTCACTGGACATAGAGGGAGCCTTCGACAATGCTTGGTGGCCAGCCATTAGAGTCCGTTTGGCTGAGGAAAAGTGTCCTAGCAACATCCGAAGAATGCTGGACAGCTACCTACGAGACAGGAAAGTTACGGTCAGATATGGGGGGGAACTGTTCACCAAAAGCACGTCGAAGGGATGTGTACAAGGGTCGATTGGCGGCCCTGTCTTGTGGAACCTCCTGTTGGACCCCCTCCTCAAGGAGCTCAGCAAAAGAGGCAACTACTGCCAAGCGTTTGCAGATGATGTTGTGCTCGTCTTCGATGGAGATACAGCCCTAGAGATCCAAAGGCAGGCCAATGTTGCACTTGCCTATGTCCGGGACTGGGGCGTCCGAAATAAGCTAAACTTTGGACCATCAAAAACAAAAGCAATGACACTGACACGAAAGCTTAAGTACGACGACCCAGTCCTGAGTATGGGTGGGGTCGACATTGGCATGTCAAAAGAAATCAAGGTACTCGGACTGTATATAGACAACAAATTGACTTTTAACAACCACGTCACGCAAGTCTGCAAAAGGGCCACAGATGTCTACAAACAGCTTGCCAGGACAGCAAGGATAAGTTGGGGTCTCCACCCCGAAGTAATCCGGCAAATATACAACGCGGTGGTAGAACCAATCATCATGTATGCAGCCAGCGTCTGGGCACCAGCGGCAAAGAAACTGGGGGTACAAAAAATTCTCTATAATGTGCAAAGAGGATTTGCTCAAAAACTCACAAGAGCCTATCGAACCGTCTCTCTAAACTCCGCACTTCTGCTGTCGGGACTACTTCCACTAGACCTCCGTATAAGAGAAGCAGCAGCACTATATGAGGCCAAGAAAAGGGTGCCGGCAGCGGAGTGGGGAGATAGGGAAGTGGAGCGGGTCGTTGCATACGCCAAAACTCCTCATCCAGCCGAGCATATGAACCTGGAGTTCGTGAGCCTGGTAGACCAAAACCAAGTCGATCAACACAATTTGCAGCAAATAAGAATATACACCGACGGCAGTAAAATTGACGGCAAGGTCGGGGCAGCGCTATCCATATGGAATGGCGAAGCCGAGACCAAAGCCGTCAAATTGAAGCTGTCGGCATACTGCACGGTCTATCAGGCTGAACTCCTGGCCATATGTGTGGCCACTAGGATCATCCTAGAACGTGGGGAGGGGAGTTTTGGAGTATACAGTGACTCCAGATCCGCCCTAGAGACGGTCGTAAACTATAAGGCAATGCACCACCTAGCCGTTGAGGCACGAAACAACATCAGCACTGGACAGAACCAAGGCAAGGAAATATCCTTATTTTGGATTAAGGCCCATGCCGGACTGCATGGAAATGAAAGAGCTGATGCACTGGCAAAAGAGGCTGCACAAAAAACAAAAACGAAACCAAACTACGACCTCTGCCCGGTTTCATTCGTCAAGCGACAAATACGAGCGAAGTCGATTGACGAATGGAACGATAGATACAAGAAGGGCGAAACAGCTTCAACAACAAAACTCTTCTTTCCGGATGCAGCAGTGGCATACAAAACAATCAGGAAGATAAAACTAACAGGACTACTTACACAAGTGCTGACGGGACATGGTGGGTTTGCGCAATACTTGAGCAGGTTCAGGTGCAGGGACAGCCCATCATGTATCTGTGACCCCGAAGTGGAGGAGACCATAGCACACCTCCTGTGCGATTGCCCGGCAAACTTACCACTAAAATCACAAACAGAGCATAAATTGAACACCAGCATAACCATAAGAAATCTGGAAGAAATAATAATGGACAAATACAAAAGGGATACGTTTTTAGAATTCTGTACAACAATAACTATAAGAGCAAATAAGAGAAATAAGTGAAAATAAGTAGTATGTAATTTACATATATTAATATATATATAAATGTACATATGCAGATACAACAGGATACTAAATTGAATGGATATAAGCAGATAGATATAGGGAAATGCAGAAATAAATTAAAACAGTTAAAATAAGTGAAGCAAACAAACAATAGATATAAAATAGGTATTAGCAATAAGGTAAATATAAAATAAGATAAACTAAAATAGTTAAAATAAGCAGTAGATATAAACAGTAGATATAAAATAGATATAAGCAATAAGGTAAATATATAATAAGAAGATATAGATAAGTAAAGATAATATACAGATAAATAAACACAGGGGTAAGCACAGTCATAAGACATAAGTCACAGTCATACAAATGAAAAAGAAACCAAACGTCTCTGACGACAACCCAGTCAGAGGACGGCTACATGTAGCTCGGGGGCCGGGCCAAAAAAAAAAAAAAAAACCTAACCTAACCTAACCTAACCTTTTTTTTTTTTTTTTTTTTTTTTTTTTTTTTTTCGCTGGGAAAAATGCATTACGCATCCCCTCCCGTCGGGGGACGGAAGGGGTATGTGGGACTCCCGGGGAAGGTGTGCTCCCGGTATACCCACTAAACAACCCAGCGGCACTCCCGCATCGCCTTTGGTGGCGGGGATCTGGGAATCGGCATAGCCTTTGCTTCCAGTTCCCCGCCGGCGTTTGCCCGCCTGCAGCGGTGGGCCCTTCACGCCCCTCCCCATACGGGAAGGGGCTCGAGGATGACTGAGTGCTCGGTCATCCTCGTCCGGCTGGGTGATAAGCGGTGCAATGCGGGCGAGGGCGCCCCCGCGCCTGTCGCCCGCTGCTTATCACCGGGGGGAGAGGGGGTGGTTGACCACCCCCCTTCTCCTGCCTCTTCTCCGGCGGAGATGCGGCGCGAGAGGATCGTCCTCCCGCACGCGCTCCGCCTCCTCCTTCTGTGACATTACGTCTTCACAGAAGGAGGCGACCGCCGCCCATGCCTCCTCGCTCCCCAACATGGCATTTACCACGGCGGGAAGCGAGAGGTCCGGCCCGACCGCCGCGACAAGACTGCGGCGCCGCTCGGCCCACGACGGGCACACCTCCAGGGTGTGTTGTGCCGTGTCCTCCGCCGCGCCACAGTCATGGCACGACGGGCTTTCCTCCCTCCCGATCCGGTGAAGGTACGACCCGAAGCAGCCGTGCCCGGACAGCACCTGCACCAACCGGAAGGTGAGGAAACCATGCGGTCGTTCGAGCCAGTCCTGCAGGACCGGCCCAAGCGCGTCGAGGGTTCGACGGCCAAAAACTGCAGAGGCAAGGTCCGCCATCCAATGACGGACGACGGCATCCCTCGCCTCCCGCCGAACAGCCTCGCGTTCTTCTGGGGCCGGGCCCTCGCCGAGTGCCCTTCGCCCCGCCGTCCATTCGTAGACTCTGGCTAGCACCCACGCCTCGAGCTCCCAAGGGGGAGTGCCAGCCAGAGCGCACGCTCCTGCGAAGCTTACCGAGCGGTAAGCCCGCGCCGCCCGTTGTGCGATGGCCCTCTGGGGCACCCGCAAGGCTGTGGCATTCTCCCTTCTATGAAGGGAGTCTGCCCAGATAGGCGCCCCGTACAGGGCCATGCTCTTCAGGATGCCGGCGTACAGCCGCCGGCATCGCCCGCCTGGCCCCCCCAAGTTCGGCATCAGCCATGAGAGGGCCCCCGCTGCCTTTAGCAGCCGCGACGACAGCCCGCTGAAGTGCGGACTGAAGCGCCACCTGCCGTCGAGCGTTAGACCCAGATATTTCATCTGGGTCTTAACCTCAATTCTGACGCCCTCCACAAAGATGTGGGCGTCAGAAGGGCGCCGCTGCCGAGGCCCGTGGAAGAAAACGGCCTCGGTCTTATGCAACGCCACCCTCAGTCCAAGGCGGCGGATCCTACCGGCGACCAACGATCCGCCCGCCGAGGCCAGACTGGCCGCCTCTCCGAAATTCCCTCCTCGGGCAGTGAGGAGAGTGTCATCCGCATAGCAGATGACCCTCGTGCCACGGAGGAGGGTCCCACGCAGCAGCCAGTCGAACCCGATGTCCCACAGGAGAGGTCCCAGGACTGACCCCTGCGGAACACCGGACTCCGCCGGATATCGCCGGACCTGGCCAGCTTTATCCACTAAGAGGACCGCTCTGTCCTCCAAGTAGCTGGCCAGGAGGTCCCTCATATATTGAGGCACTCCGTGAAACCGGAGCGCCTCGAGGACGGTCGCATGGGGAAGGGTGTTGAAGGCGTTGGCTATGTCGAATGACACAGCCAACACTCCGTCCCCAGCGTCCACCGCCTCCTTCACCACCCCCTTTAATAAGGCGAGGGCGTCTATTGTCGAACGCTCAGATCGAAAACCAAACTGAGCGTCCGACAGGTCCGGCCCAACCATCCGCAGGTGGTCCTTTAGGCGGGCGGCGATGATCCCCTCGAACATCTTACCGACCTCATCGAGCAGAACGATGGGTCGGTATGCCGAGGGAGAATCCGCCGGGCGTCCTTCTTTACGGAGGAGGCATAAACGCCCCTCCTTCCAAGGTTTCGGGAACCTTCTCGACGCGAAACACGCGTCAAAGAGGTCCCGAAACCTTTCCTCCATTTCTGTGGTGGCCATTGCCACCACCCTTGCTGGGACACCGTCTGGCCCTGGGGCCGTCTTTTTGGCACGAAGGCGAAGCACCGCCGTGCTAAGCTCGGCCCCAGAGAGAGGAGGGACCTCCTGGTCCTCCTCCTCCTCCTGAACCGCTCCCTGCGGAGGGTCCATTGCTGGTGGGGTGAAATCGTCGGCCCTGCCTGGAAACAGGGACCGTACGACCCCATCCAGCACTGCCGGCTCGAGGGTCTCCGATACGGGGGGGCCGAAGGGACGCAGTTTATTCCGCGCCACCTTATATGGCCTCCCAAAAGGGTCCGCGTCGAGGCCCTCCAGCAGCTCAGCCTGCGCCGCGTCCTGAGCGGCGAGCATCGCATTTCTGAGAACCTGCTTTGCCTCCACGTACAGGTCGTGAAGGCGATCCTCATTTGCCCGATCGTGTGTTCGCCGCCGTCGGCTTCGAGCGTACTCCCTTCGCGCCGCCACACAAGCAGTTCGGAGCCCCGCCAACTCCTTCGACCACCAATAGACGGCGCGTCGGGGAGGCGGACGACGAGACCGAGGCATGCTGGAATTGCATACCGCGGTCAACGACTCCCTCAGCTGTGCCGCGGCGGCGTCCACGTCCACGACGTTTACCTCAGGCGAAAGCCAATCCTGCATGAAGGCCGCCTCCCTCGCTGCCTCCCTGTCCAGGTGGACGAAGGCCCACCGGGGAAACGGAGATTGGCCCGGAGGAGCCGTTCTCCGAGGACCTTGGGTGGAGATCTCGAACCGCACGTAGCGGTGGTCCGAGAAAGTCTCCACCATGTCCACCCGCCAGTTCCTCGCACGCGCGGCTAGCGCAGGTGAGGCAAAAGTGACGTCCACAATTGACCCACCCCACCGCCGCACGCACGTATGGACCTCCCCTCTATTTAGAAGGGAGAGCCCATAGGAGGCCGCCCACAGCTCGAGCGCCCGTCCGCGAGCGTCGGTGGCTGGGTTACCCCAAGCCACCGACTTGGCGTTCAGATCTCCCATGACGGAGACCTGACGTGGAGCCACCCTCGCAACCACTGCGGCGAGGACTCCAAGGAAGTCCTCAAAATCCGCAAGTGGTCGGTTTGGGGAGAAATAGACCCCGACGAGGGCTATATCTCCCCACGCGGCGGCCACGTACCCCGGTCCCCTCTCTAAGAGCGAAAGGGGAGGGGAGTCCGCGGAAGATCGCGCTACAAGCGCCACCAAGCCGTCCCTATCCCCTAGCCAGCGACCAGGCACAGAGTACGGCTCGGCGACGACCGCGACATCCACCAACCACTCAGCCATGGCCTGCACCAGTAGGTCCTGGGCCGCTCTGCAGTGGTTGGTGTTTGCTTGTAAAATGCGATGGACCACTGCCATTATTGGTCCATCGCATTGCCCTCTTCGGCCTGCTGCGAAGCCTCGACGGCCTCAACGGTGGCGGTGGCAGCAGCAGGACGGATTTGCGCCTGCGCTTGTCCCTTCTTTGCAGGAGGATTGCATGTCCTCCCCCCCATTACGTGGTCGGCTGGGAGGCCACTGGCGGTGCACACCGCGCAGCGTGGCGTGGCAACACCGCACTCTGACAACCTGTGCCCCGCTTCCCCGCAGCGAAGGCAGAGCTCCGACCTTTCCACTCGGGATGGACACAGAGCTCTGGTGTGTCCTATTCCGAAGCACTTGAAACAGCGGAAAGGCCGGTCTTCAAGTGCCCGGACCTCGGCCACACAAAACCCTACGGGGAGCCGCCTCTTGGCCAGCACGGCCTTTGCCGCGACGACTGGGCACTCCAGGCGGATAGCACCCAGACCACCGCGACCAGGCTTGATAGCCCCGCCCTGTATTGCTGCCGCGTCGCAGCCTCCTGCGGAGGCAACTGCCGCCACCACCTCCTCTTTGGTGACCGAGTCTTCGAGATCGGTCACCTCTAACGTCACGGTCTTTGTTGGCCTGGCAACTTTGGCCGCGTCCGCTATGACCTCTTGCAACTTGCTTGCGAAGAGGTCCGCATTGGCGCCGCCCTGGGCCCCCGAAAACTCGAAGAGTCGAGCTCCGGTTTGGGTCCGGCGGCACGTCACCAGGCCAATACCCAGTGTGGCTGGGTTGGCGTTGGTACGAGCCCGTTTCAGAACGGACTCGTACGTCTCGCCCTTCTCCACGGCCTCCGGAGTGAGCGTCACTACGACGGCCGCGGTTTTGGGGGGAACAAGCTTCCTCCCACTCGGCTTGGGGGCTGTTGTCTCCTCCTTGTTCTTCCCCTTTTCTTTGCCCATCCCTTTGGACGAGCCGGAGGGAACATTGGCAGGGGCAACAGCCTGCACCGCCTTTTTGGCGCCTTTCTTCTTCCTTCCAACCACCTCAGTCCACTCGTTGGACGGAGTGCTGGAGGGAAGAAAGGCGTCCTCCCTCTGGGACGAGGCCACCGCCACCTCAGTCGCGGCCGCCGGAGCAACCTCAGGCGCGGCCGGCGGAGCAACCTCAGTCGCGGCCGGCGGAGCCACCTCAGCCGTAGCCGGCGGGGCCACCGTCTTTTTCCCCTTCCCTTTGCCCTTTGCGGGTTTAGGGGTCGGGGGAGGAGCCATCACGGCTTGGGCAGGGGCAGAGGCAGGAGCAGCAGTGTCCACTGCCAAATGCGACCTGTCGCGCCTTTCAGGCAGGAGCCTGTCCTCGATGCCCGCAAAGCAGGCTCGCGTGAAAGCTCGCTCCTCCATCACAACCTTGCGGATGATTTCCTCAAGGTTGGAGGAGGAGAGGTCCACCGACGTTGTTACAGGCGGGGCCTGGTTAGGCCGCCCCATAGCTTCAGCGAGCTTCGTGTGCAGCTCGCTGACCTCCTTGGTTAGGCAGTCCACCCTCTTTTGGAGCTGCCTTACCTCATCGGTGGTTGTGCGCTGCAACAACTCACCGATGATGCCGCGAAGACTGGCAGCCCGCGACTTGAGGGCCTTTTGGAAAGTCCCCTTCAAATTTGAGGACTTTGAGGCGATGGTGACTATCTCCTCTTGGTCCTCTTCGGCCATCTTAGCAAGTTCCGCTACGGAGTGATCCGCGTACGAGACGCTTGACGCACCGTATGCCGCCTTGGCTCTGCGCTCGCGTGCCTGTGCCTCCTTAGCGGCAACCTGCTCTTCCAACTCCTGTTGGACTCGTGCCCTATTCGCTACGTCTAGCTGACGTTGGGCGTCCAGCAACCCTACGTCGTGGCTAGTGCAAGCCAGATCGGGGTTAACAGGCTTTATGGCCTTGCTCCGCTTTTTCAGCTCCGAGGAGCCCTCCGAACCCTGCTTCAGGTAGGCCCGCTTTTTCGCCTGTTGGACCGTCAGCTCCGCCACAGGGGCGTCACTGTCGGACCCCGACAGGTCCTCCTCCCTCCAGACCAGGCTCGCCGCCGGTGATGGTTCACGGCTAGCCTCCAACGCCGAAGCGTCGTCGGGGGTGGCCCTGAGAAGGGCCGTTTCGGGTTGGCCCTGAGAAGGGCCTTTTATGAAACGCCCGGAGGCGTCCCGCAATTGTTTCGACATATCGTCGAACGACAATGATCGCACTTATCCGCTCTGAAAGTATACGATCGCACAGTGTTCGTTTGCCGCCTGTCTGCCACTCCGTTACGGTGGTCAGACGAGACGTTGCCCGGGGATCGCTACGAGGAAGCCAACACTGCGGGGAATCCCCAACCTAACCTAACCTAACCTAACCTAACCTAACCTAACCTAACCTTTTTTTTTTTTTTTTGGCCAGGGGAAAATGCTTTATGCATACCCACCCGTGGGGTGCGGGATGGGTTATGTGGGACTCCGGGGGAGGACCCCCGTCTACCCACTAAAAACCCCTGGGTTCTCCCAAACGCCTGAGTGGAGAGGACTCGGGAAACAGCGTAGCCTTAACTACCGAGACCTCTCCGGCGAACTGCTCACTTAATAATGAGCCCCAAATGGACCCCCATCAGCGGGGTCTGCGGGGATGGCCGGGAGAACTTGGCCACCCCTGCCCGAAGGAGATGAAGGTCGGTGCAATGCCGACGACGGTGTCCCCACACCGATCGTCAGCTGACCTCCATCAGGAGGGCTTTGGAGGTTTAGAAGCCTCCTCCTCCCCCCCCTCTTCCTACGGCGAAGCAATGGTGCGGAGGGGTCCGCCTCCCTCTCTCGCTCCGCTGCCTCCTTCTGCGAGATGACTGTCTCACAGAAGGAGGCCACCGATCTCCAGGTTCTTTCGCTCCCCAGCATCTTGTAGACAATGCTTGGGAGGGAAAGGTCTGTCCCAACTTCTGCCACCAAATCCTGGCGCTCCTGCGCCCAGGCCGGGCATACCGCCAAGGTGTGTTCCGGTGTGTCATCTGCCATTTGGCAATGATGGCACAGCGGAGACTCCTCCCTCCGAATTCGGTACAGGTACGACCCAAAACACCCATGACCCGTCAGTACCTGTACCATCCTGTAGGTCAGGAAATAGCCCTGGGGCCTCTCCAACCAGCCCTCCAGGACCGGACCGACGGCATCAAGCGTCCGCCGGCCGAAAGCTGCACCCGCCAAATCGTTCGCCCACTCGTGAACGAGCGACCTCTGCGCCTCCGCGCGAAAAACTTCCCGCTCTTTGGGAGTCGCTCGTTCACCCCTCGTCTTCCGTTCCTCTGTCCAATCATAGACAGCTGATAAGACAGCCGCCTCAAGCTCCCACGGAGGGGTGCTTGCTACCGCACAGGCAGCTGCGAAGCTCACTGTGCGGTAGGCCCTTCCTACCCGCTGTGCAATGGCCCGTTGGGGCCTGCGGATTAGGATCAAATTCTCCTCCCGATTGAGGGTACCGGCCCATATGGGCGCCCCGTACAGCGCCATGGAGCGCAGAATGCCGGCATAAAGGCGCCGGCACTTGGCATTTGGTCCCCCCAAATTCGGGAGGAGCCACCCCAAAGAGTCGGCTGATTTAAGCAGCCGTGGCGCCAGCCAGCGAAAATGCGGTCCAAACTGCCACCGACTGTCAAGGACAAGACCCAGGTACCTCATCTGGGTCTTGACGGGGACCGGGTAACCCCCGACAACCACATTGGTTCCAGCAGGTGGGCGCCGTCGAGGTCCGTGGAAGTACATAGCCTCGGTCTTCTCTAACGCCACCTTCAGACCGAGGCTACGGATCCTCTCTATGATGAGGGAGCCACCCACGGCGGCACGCCGAATCGCCTCCCGAAAATCTCTCCCCCGGGCAGTGAGGAGGGTATCATCAGCATAACACAGCACCTCAGTGCCACGGAGGAGAGCACCCCGCAGGAGCCAGTTATACCCAAGATTCCACAGGAGTGGCCCTAACACTGATCCCTGTGGAACCCCAGTCTCGACTGCGCGGCGACGCAAGTCCCCGTTACTCGCGACAAAAAGGACCTCGCGTCCGGAGAGATAGTCCTTAATGAGGACGCATAAATACTGAGGGACTCTATGGTATCGGAGCCCCTCCAGTATGGTGGAGTGGGGGATGCTATTAAAAGCATTCGCGATGTCGAAGGATACCGCCACAACCACCTCCCCATTTTCAGCCGCCTGAAAAGTTAGGCGCTTCAGACGGGACAGAGCGTCTATAGTAGAACGCCCTGCCCGAAACCCAAACTGCGAGTCCGCTAAGTCCGGCCCGACAGATCCTAGATGTTCATTGAGGCGGGAAGCCACCACTCTCTCAAACAACTTACCCGCCTCATCCAAAAGCACAATAGGCCTATAGCCTGATGGGGAATCCGTCGGGCGTCCTTCCTTCCGCAAAAGGACCAGCTGGCCCTCCTTCCACGACCGTGGAAATTTCCCGGTCGAGAAGCAACGTTCAAAAAGGCCGCGTATTTGCTCAGCCATGTGCTTTAGAGCAACGCTCAAGACCTTTCCCGGCACCCCGTCTGGTCCAGGGGCCGTCTTCTTCCCTCGCAGACAAAGAGCGGCCGCATCCAGCTCTTCCGCAGTAAGGGAGGGGAAGCCCTCAGTTTGGGAACCTAGGTTGCGAGGAGGGTCCATCGTTGGAGGGGTGAATTCGGACCTCGTTGGGAAAAGTGCCTGTACCACTCCGACCAGGAGGTTCTCCTCTAGGGACTCTGTTAGTGGAGGACCGATGGGGCGCAACTTGTTCCTCGCTGCCCTGTAAGGTCTCCCCCATGGATCGGCGTCCAGTGCCTCCAGCATTTCGGCTCTGGCCGCGTCTTTGGCTTCGGCCATTGCCGCCCTCAAAGCCGTTTTGGCCTCCTGATATGCCGAATAAAGCCTGGCCTCATTTTGCAGGTCCCTCCTGCTTCTACGCCGGCTGCGGGTATATTCCCTACGGGCCCTTGTACAGGCGGCTCGGAGACTGGCAAGTTGTTCCGACCACCAGTAGACCGCTTTCCTGGCAGGTGCCCTCCGGGACCGAGGCATGCAGGAGTTACATACCTCAGTCAAAGCATACCGTAAATTCAACGCAGCAGCGTCGACGTCTCCCTGGACAGGGGGGGCGAACCATGCCTGAACGAAGGCCGACTCACTGGCCATCTCCCTGTCCATTTTGGACAGAGCCCACCGTGGAAAATGAGGCTGACCACCCCGACTGCTCGAGTCTCCTTGAGACAATCTGTCCACAATCTCGAAGACTATGTGTCTGTGGTCAGAAAGGGTTTCGGTGAGCATGACCCTCCAATTCCTTATGCGGGCCGCAAGTGCAGGGCTGGCGAACGTGACGTCCACCACTGACCCTCCCTGGTGCCGCACGCACGTGTGGACAGAGCCCCTGTTGATCAGCGAGAGACCCAACGAAACTGACCAACTCTCGACGGTGCGTCCTCTTAAATCCGTGGCTGGATTACCCCAAGCCGCGGATTTTGCGTTAAGGTCCCCCGATAGGATAACCTCTCGAGGTGCCAGACGCCTAACAACTACCGCCAGGACTTGCAAAAAATTGTCGAAGTCCCTGATAGGGCGGTTTGGGGATATGTAGACTCCTACGATAACAATATTCCCCCAAGCGACGACCACATATCCGTGGCCACTCTCAATGAGCGAGAGTGGGGTGGAGTCTGAGGTAGGCCGCTGCACAACTGCGACTAGACCATCCAAGTCGCCCAACCAGTTTCGCGGCGCCACTGAATATGGTTCAGCGACGATGGCCACCTCAGCCATCTGCTCGGCCATGGCTTGGGACATTAAGTCTTGGGCTGACCGGCAATGGTTGAGGTTTGACTGTAAGATGGTACGTTGCCGAACTTGAGCCATCATTCGGACATCGTACCATCCTCCCCACCCTCATGAGCCTCGGCGGCAGGGGCAGCAGGCGGGATCGAGGCCTGTGCCTTTCCTTTCTTTGCGGGAGGATTGCAATTCTTCCCTCCCATAATATGTCCCGAAGACTTGCCTGAATCGGCACATACTAGGCAACGCATTTTATTGCCACAAACGCCGGAACTGTGGCCCTCCTGCCCGCAGCGGTGACAAAGACCCGCGCGTTCTACGTCAACCGGACAACGAGCTCGGACGTGTCCAAGGTGGAAACACTTGAAACACCTAAGTGGGCGTTCTTCGAGCACCCGGATCACGCCCGAGCTGAATCCCAATTGCAATGTCCCTTTGGCAACTGCTATTTTGGCTGCAGCAACTGGACACTGCAGCCGCATGGTTAACACGCCATGACCACCAGGACGAATTTCCCCGGCCTTGATGGATCCAGGGGGGCAACTCCCCAGCTTAGAGATGGCCTCCACTACCTCCGCCTTGGAAACTGAGTCGTCCAAGCGCCCAATCTCCAGGCTGGCCAGCTTGGTCGGAACGCTGACCGTAGCCGCCTCCGAAACTGCCTCTGCCATTTTGGTGGCGAACACCCTAGCGTTTTCGGCGCCTTTCGCACCGGGAAACTCGAAAATGCGCGCCCCCGTTTGGGTGGCGCGGCTTGTAATTTTGTCAATCCCAAGTTCAGCGGGATTGACAGACTCCCTCGCTTTCACCAGGACAGACTGGTAGGTGGCTCCCTCAGCCACCGCCTCTGACGTCAAAGTCAGGACAACTGCCGCCGACTTGGGTGGGGACAGTCTAACCTTTTTGTTCTGAGCCCTTTGGCCCCTAACTCCAGGCTTGGCTTTTGTGGCCTTAGCCTTGGATTTGCCCACTGGGGCGGAAAAAGCGGAAGCAGGTGCTGCAGATGGCGTTTCGGACGCCTTGCCTTTCTTTTTCCCCCTTTTCACCGTCGTCCATCCATCATTGGCGGGAGTGGACGACGGGAGCATCGAATCCTGTGTCGACGCAGGAGCCGGTACAGAAACCGGCACGGTATTTTCCCCTGAAGGCCCAGCTACCGGGACCGGAGGCGTTGCCAACGGAGAGTTTTTGGCAGCCTGCTTTCCCTTTTTCCCTTTGGAGGGTTTGAGGGGTTCGGGCAACGGGGGATCAGCGTCTCTCCTTCTGTCCGCTGCGAGCGGAGGACGTACCCGCGTCTCAGGCAGAAGACGATCCTCTATGCCCGCAAAGCAGGACCTAATAAACTTACGCTCTTGGGCGATAACCTTAGTTATGATCGCCTCAATGTCCGTGGGAGCGTTAAGATTACCCTCAGATGGGGCATCCGTGTCCATAATTATGGGAGCCAATGCAGCCACCGACCCAACAGCAGGTACAGGCGCAGGCGCAGGCGCAGGCGCAGGCGCAGGCGCAGAGGCTCTCCCAATGTTGAGGCTCTCCAGATCCTTTCTCAATTCAGCGATCTGCTGGTTGAGATGACCGACCTCAGCCTGCAGACGATCGTTGGTCGCTTGCAGTCTTTGTGTCTCCTCCGACACGGAGCGTTTAATGAGCTCCGCAAAGATCCCTTTTAGGCTCTTTGCCCTATCTTTAATCCCCTTTTGGAGCGTCCCCTTCATTTGAGATGACTTCACCGCTATCTCAATTATGGCATCAGTGTCCGAATCCACCATTCTCTCGAGCTCAGACACCGACTTTTCCTCATATTTGGGGTCCAAGGATACCCCATACCCCGACTTAGTACGGGCAGCGCGAGCATGACGCTCACGTTCCAGCGCGCGCTTCTCCAATTCGATCTGCGCTTCCTCCCTATTAAGAGCGTTCAGCTCCTTCTGAGCTTTAGCCAGACCAACTTTGTGGCCGGTCGCGGGTTTACGCCCACGTTTGGCTGCAAGAGACCGACGGGTTTGGACTCCTTCTTTCTCAGAAGCGGAACCCGCACTATCCTTAGACTTCCTTTTCAGGAAGGAAGAGCGACTTTCGGCATCAGACACGACTTCGTCCTCTCCGCCAGAAGAGTCGCAAGACCCAAAAAAGCGGCAGCTTGAACGGCCACCGCTCGACCGGCTAACGACAGACGCCGGTCGACTAGATGCAGAAGCATCGTACTCTATTTCCACCTCCTCCTGAGGCCTCCAAAAAGTCATCTTCTTCTCCATGACAAACCACACAAAACGCAACTGAGCCAAAATAACCCAAAAGATGGAGCAACGCTCCCGTAGGGGCCGCGCGATACGCAGCAGGCCTCACCTACAATCCACAAGCTTTGGTAACTCTGGTCACACTGTGAAAATCCGAAAGCATCCGATAGCTAGTCGCACTAATCGCAGTGGGCACACACCTACTAACTGCGTTACCGTTAGTAGGGCGGCGGAACACCAGAGCGCAACAGGGGGCACGAGCGAGAACGTACTTGTGGGGGGCCCCCCAACCTAACCTAACCTAACCTAACCTAACCTAACCTAACCTAACCTACCTACCTACCTACCTACCTACCTACCTACCTACCTACCTACCTACCTACCTACCTACCTACCTACCTACCTACCTACCTACCTACCTACCTACCTACCTACCTACCTACCTACCTACCTACCTGACTAGACTGTTAAATCACTACTTTAGAGACCACATTTTAGCTCTGAACTACTGAATCTGTGAACTATTGTATCTGTGAAAACAACAATTATTAAGATGAAAATAACATTGACAATAGACATGACAGTACAATAAATAAAATGTTGACATTTTGGACACCATCAGAAAGAAGAGCATCCACCATCAGAAAAACTCACCGACAACGAAAAAAAAAGATATTTTGACGCGAGAATTTTTGAATGAAAAATAGGGTGCTTTTTCCAATAAGGTGCAAAAAAAATATTTTTATTTCAAATAAATTACAGTGTTTGTTACAAAAAAAGGTAAGTTTTCACCAAGTTTCGTGAAAAAAAACAAAACTTAAAATTAAAAACAAAAAACTTTTTTTGGAATTTTTCACATTTTGAGGTTACGTGAAAAAAGTGTAGATATTAAAGTTGTAGATCTTTTTATTGCCTACAACTTTGCATTAAACTTTTTTCCATCGGACTTGTAGTCTTTCCGGAAATCGAGATAAACCGTAACCCACCTGCCCCACCCTTCCCCCCTTTAGATCACCCGTAATTTATTATACCTATAATTTTTGTTACATTCTCTTCCATTTAACATTTATGTTTCATTCTTTTATTATTTTTTTTCTATTTTCAAAGGCTATCTACCCTGATCTATTATAGAAGTATAACTTAAAAATTATCTTTACTTATTAGATCGTAAAAAGTTCATAAATTGAAAAGTACTGGGCCACACTACGTTAAATTTTTGTGGGACCAAATGGCAGCTATTCCGCATCAAACTAAATGTACATATCGCACCTTGAGAATTATATAGACCTAATTCAAAAAATTTAGTTTTAAGAAAACAGCGAATAAAAATTCCTTGGTCACGACATCTTATAGAAAATTGATGTCAATTTGATATTGCCTAAAAATAAATGCTCTTTGACGGTTGTATGGCATACTTTAGTTATTTAACTACACACTATATAGCAAAATTTATAAAAAATATTTGTTTTTATATTTATTTCAGATTTTTATAAAAACTGTAGCAGTTTAGGTCTTTGTTTTTTTAAATTCATATATTTTTAAAAAGACCTTTTCTTGTTTAGGTCCTTCTCATTCTAAATATATAGTCAAAACTTCGTTTCATTTTTAACTAAGTCTCTATAAAACTGAATTTCTTATCATTTAGGGGATATTATCATGACGTGGTAATATATACCTAGGTATACCGGTTTATATGCTGTAAAAAATAAATGTAAAAAACTTTTTTTTTTCAAATTATTTATTAGAAAAAACTTCTATAAAATCAAATTATCTCTAAATATCAAAAAAGTGTTTTAATTCTATTGCAAGTCCTCTGTAACACTCTGTCTTTAGGTGTTGTAGGAACCTTAGTATTAAATCACCTTATTTCTTAATTATTAAAAATTTATATAGGAAAAAACAAAGTTAAACTTTGGT
The DNA here is from genome assembly GCA_905404295.2 of Ochlodes sylvanus. Lineage (NCBI taxonomy): Eukaryota > Metazoa > Arthropoda > Insecta > Lepidoptera > Hesperiidae > Ochlodes > Ochlodes sylvanus. The sequence continues at coordinate 42,426 of FR990129.1, forward strand.
ATACAATCTTAATGTTTAGTAATAATTAAAGTGTACATGTACGTGACAAAAAAAACCCTTTACAAACTCTAATTGACACAAACATAAGACAAGTATCCAAAAAGTATTTTTTATTCTAGTAAATCCTTTGTGACACTATCTTATAGAAACCTTAACATAAAATCACATAATAACTTTATGATTTAATCAAATAATATAGGGAATAACAAAGCTAAACTTTGGTAAACAATCGTTGTTTTCTACAAATTAAAGTGTACATGTACGTAACAAAACACCCTTTACAAAATTTAATTGACACAAGACAAGTACTTCCATATCCAAAAATTATTTTTAATTCTAGTCAGTCCTTTGTGAGTATCATAAGGAACATTAGCATAAAATCACATAATCACTTTATTTTTAATCTAATAACAAGGTTAAACTTTGGTAAACAATCGCAACGTACTAATTAAGTTATAGTATTATAAAAATCTGCATAATAACTAGGAATTAAATTTTTATTAATGAGATCACGCAAGTCTTTCTTTTTAGCCTCACTTAATTCTAGTCTTTGAGAAAATGCTTTGGTAAGTGTGATATCTTTTGCATCTGTCATTTTTTTTCGTTTATTTCTTACATTGACCATAGTAAACTCATTTTGGGTGTATGAAGTTTTGTAACCGAATGAAAATGGTTCCATCTTACAACATTTCAGAACCTTTACGTCGTTCCATATTAAATTGTTTTTATGTTCATCTTCGTTATAATTGTATCCCCACTGTTCTTGTAAAGTTTTTAAATTGACAAAGAAGTCATGTGTCAGCTCAATCACAATAAATGGTTTACCATTTTTCCGGGCATTTTTTATTAAAGTCACATATTGGTACGGCGCGTAAATAGCTCCAGACTTTTTATTTTTTTTAATTTCTTTTTCTATAAGGCTGTGGACGTTATCTCCTTCATTTTGGGTGTGTCCCTTTATTAAGAATTTATGAGTAATAGTATGGATATTTTCAAAACAAGTTACAGCGTAACAGTATAAACTTGTGATAAACTTATTTTTATTTTGCGAATAAGTATTATCGGAATAAAATGTCACGTTCATTTTTTTGTTCGGGTTTTGCTCATTTAATCGTCGTAGATAATCTAGAACACATGACCCAATCTCATTAGCGCCTCTTTTTCCTTGAACCTCATCCCAGAAATAGCTATACACATTTCCGTACGCCCCTATTTCATTTTCTGCCTCTTCTCCATTTTTGTTTCTTTTTCTAACTGTTTCTGTTTTTTTCAGCATTTCCACAATGGTAAAATTAAAACAATTTAGTTTTGATCTATAATAAAAGGAAGAAGTTTCTCCAGTTGGACACTGCATAACAGCTTGCAAATCGTAGACCGCGCAAATATTTTCCTCATTAATATTCTGACGGTCCAAACGTTTTTCTTGTCGGCATAAATTCTTTTCTTTGAGATGATTATCGTATTTGTTCTTAATTTCTATTTTGCGGTTCGGTGTAGCAAGTTCAAAATCAAAGCATAAGTCGCATCTGTCTTTTTTTGGTTGAAAGAAACCAATATTAAATTGTTTGTTAAAAATGTCATAATATAACCAATAATCGCAAGTAGGATTTCCTTGATCTTTTTGCATTTTATCAAAATCCCTCCAAATGTCCCTTATTGTTTTATCACCGCTGATGTACTCCCTGGAAGTAGACGTTCTTAAATAGTGGGATTCTATCCTTGGAATTGAATTAATATGTTGTTTTATGCTTTCAATAAGTATAGGGTCAGTGGGCTTTCTTGACGAGTGTTTTCCTCTAATATCTTTACTGATGAAACCCTGTGGATCTGTTTTCTTTTTTACAGTTCTGATTTGACGATCACAAATATCTAATGTATTTATGAAGAAGGTTTTGCAAACACGAATCTTGATACCATTGACCGTGAAATAGAATGCATTATTAGGTAACCTTGGTTTATCTGCATTCGTATACTTGTATCGAGGTTGTATTTCCATCATACAAGATCTTATATACGATCTCTGTAGCTCAATGTTACCTATTGACCAATATGATTGAAATAATGTAGTTCTATCAACGTCGTTAATATTTTCAGAACATTTTAGTTTACATTTACAAGGGCCCTTAACAGATCGGGCAGGTATTTCCTTTTTAGTAGAACATGAAATGTAAGCCTTACCAGAATTCCTCAAAATTTTAGCTATATTTTGTTTCCACTTTGATGGATTTCGTTGGCGTTTTTTTGATTTTCTGTTTGTTTCTGGGGCAGAACTAATATCATTTATTTCTTTACTGAAATGAGGTGAAGAATTGGTGCTTGATTGAGAAGACTTCCTAAGACGAGACCGAGATCTATGAACAGTATAAGTTGGGTCCGAGTCACTTAAATCAACATCGCTTTCATTCGAGTTTATCGGTGATATACGGTAATTTATTTTAGTTCTGCATGCTTCTTCACCCGCTGACTTAGACGTAGAAGGTCTATCTATGGCAGGATTTGTCTTATTACTTTTGTCAGACGAACTAGAAGAGGAAGTTGAAGATGATCTACTCGAACAAGAAGAACTACTGGAGCTTGATGAAGAAACGTGTGATTTCTTAGTCTGTTCTTTTTCTAATTCTACCCGACATTCCACGATTTTTGTTTCACGATTATGCGGAAGGAACGTCTTTGGATCATTATATGGAATGGATCTATCAGGAGAATTTTCTATCATCGAAGGACTACGCGATATATTTTTTGCATTTTCATGCGTACTCTGAAACATCATAAATAAAAAAATAATATTATGTGTACCGATCCAAAGAACTATGTATTTTATTAATAACGAATAACAGTGGTAATTACTAACCTCAGGTAGATTTTGGTCCGTCAGATTTAAAGATCCTGTTTCATCAGTAATTTCATAACGATGAGATGGTACAATATTTTCTTTATTGATGGTATTCTGAAAATATTTCAAGATATATTACAATTATTCTGAATGTTTACATATATTTGATATTATCGCGATATTTTAATATTAAAGATAATTTAATATAAATCGCAATTATTATAGAATTTTAAAGACACCCACATTAAAAATATTATCTTTAGCAGATTTTTCTTCAACATTTGTCGATATTTCCAAGTTGATATTAGCAACATTTTCCTGTAAATAAATTAAGACATTAAATTAAACTAGTTTCTTTAACGTTAAACGCAATATACCTAAGGCAACATTTTCCATGTTATCTTACCCGATTCACACCAATTTTCTCTAAAATATAATCTGCCCTCTTCTTCATTTTTGTTACCTAAAACTAAAACCATAAAAATACTCAATATTATGTATGTTAAACGTAACAAGTCACCAAAACCACAAAACATTTTCATATCATGACAGACTCATTTCTAAAACAGTCAGTGGCATAACGATCGTATTTATTACAAGACAGACAAATTTATGAAAAAAATCTCTTATAAACTTTTATTTTAATACAACACGGACCAAATAGCTATTAGGTCATAAATTTGTATCATAAATTCCGTATTATAGTGACCTAAAGACAAACACGTCAAAGTGTATTCGTATATTTTTGCTATAGAATAGACTCAACAAGCAATGGGTCTTTACTTTAATGAAAAAAGTTACACTAACTTACCTTATGTTCAGTATTGTTCCGACGCAATTCGGATTAGGTATTCACAATATTAAACGTGCAGCGACCTGCTCAAAGCTCTCGCGGCACACTACTGCTTGCGTCGCTCTCAAAACGAACGTACATTGGGGAATGTGGCGGCATAAAAGAGACCGAAATATATGCGTTGCTCCTCTCACGCAGAAATAAGCCTCCGTTTTAATAAAGGTCGATAGGTATGTTCGTTTTAAGTCATTCCATGACTGAAAGTCAATTTTTGAAAATTTTGGATTAGGTCTCTATAATTCTAAAGGTGCGATATATAAAAAATACCAATCGAATTAAGACCTCCACCTTTTAGAAGTCGGATAAAAAGAGGATTATTCAACCCATACATTGTTTTGTTATAGTAATTCTCAACCTCTCAAAGGAATTAGGCAGTATACTGTGTGATACTTGTTACAATATTAAAGCGGGCAACTCCGTTGTTTAGTTGCTTGTTTTGCCGCTAGGCCCTAATGGCGCGCCTGAGCAAGCGACGCATCTACCATGATACCATCTATCACGCAAATCACGCAAGTATTTAATAGCTATAATAGCATGTTATGTTACTGTTGGCAACAGTCATACGAATCAGGCTCTAAATAACGTTAAAAATGTGGTATCGTTACTTTCATCATTCGATGGTAACGTTAAAAACAAAGGTAACGTTATGCATGGTAACGATACTTTTACCGTTAAACTAAGTTAACGTTATGGAAGATTTAACGTTAAATGGTAACGATACCAATGTTTACGTATGCCTGGGGGGAGGGGTAAGAGATTTGCTTATTTTTGCTGACGAGGTTGGGGGGGGGGGGGGGGGTTAATGATTGCCAAAAATCTGCTTACATAAATTGATTGATAAAATTACCGATATTTTTAACGTTATCGAAGTAACGTTACCTGTGTTTACCGTTAAAATTTTGACACTATGAAAATAACGTTACTTAACTATACATACTTATTGTGTGAATGTGTTACAAAGCCCTGTCTAATATCTATCGTAACCACGGAATACAGAGAGAAGTGGAAGTGCAAAGTAGGCGTGGAACACGCACTAAGGTTGCGCGGAGCTCCGCGTATTTGCCGGAAAATGGCCGGTATTGCTTAACTGTCACTGAGATGCGTCAGTTGTGCATTGCGTAAATTAAATTCTTAATAAACTACGTAAATATGCCTTACTGTGCAATTTTGGAGTGCAAAAATGATAGCAGAGCTTAGAATTTATCTAATGGCGGAGTTTCGTACCATAGGTTAGCCTAGTTTTAAATTAATTTGAAAATCAAAAAATCAAAAACATATAATTAAAAGAAACTATAATTTATAACCAAAAAGCTACTCAGTCCCTTTGCAATAAGGTTCGTTTTAAGTTTTAAGAAGTAGTGCTATTCCCAGAAAATTCTATGCTACTCGTGCAGGGATGCGGTAAAAAATTATCGATATCGACAATTTTATTATATTATTTCTAGTTAAAAAAATTCGTAATTATCAATATTACATTTACCATTTATTTAACAACATGTGTATACAGTTCTGCTAGATGGTGTGGAATAAAGAATATTTCATTTTGCCCTCCACACCATTCCAAGCCGTTCATCCAATTGCAATGGGATTTTGGTTAGTTGTTATGCGTTAGGGATGGACATTTTTGACAAAATAGAAAGCACTATTTCCTATGCCGTACATTCAATTGTAATGACATTTTGTGAAGTTGTTATAAAACAATTTACTATTTTTATACTACATACTACAGGCAAGTTATTGCCAAAAAACGATCAACGGCCAAGACTGATTAGGGTTTAAATTGCTATTTATCAAATAAATAGCTTCACAAATAATTCCATTGTTAATAAATATAAAATAATATAAATACATATATTATAATACATATAAATACGCTGGTGTTGTTGGCATTCTCTAACAGTGAACTCAGTCAATATGAATTATTAATTATATGAATATTGTCGCGTTGATTTATCTGTTGACGAGACACATAGAAGTACCTAATTTAAAAATAGAATTTCTTTTTTAATGTTCTCGATAATAATTGGACATTGGAAGCAGTGGTAGTTTACGGTAGTTAGGGATAAAAAATGCAATACAAAGTTTATTAAAATCCATTCGCCACTAGTAGCCATTTTTCCTATGTTAAAGATTTTGAGTTTTGCTTTGGTTTGAAGTAATTGAAAATTTCGGAAAGAGCAAGTTGTTATTAAAGTTGTTATTTAATCTAATAAAATGTGATATCGCGGATTGAGCGAGTGGCTCGATCGATAACATCAATATTGCGTATCGCTGAGTAAATCAAATATGTCGGAAACGGAGTTCCGCGTAAACAACCAAATAACCAAAGTAAAAGAGAGAATTTATGCCAAGCCGGACAGTGATCATTGAATAAACGTGTTCTTCATGTGTTTGTCCGGAACCTGTGTTTTATTTGCTATCCTAAACTGAAATCCTGACATGAAATAAGCCCACAATGGATGTCGCCGACATATATATGTATTATACTCTGTATGAAAACAAAAACATCCTAGCCATCGTAAAAGACGCACTAACGTAAGACGTGGTAAGCATGTAAGTATCTAATGATAATTATGAATATATCTATGTTATGTAATTTAACTGGAAACCGTATTTTTATTTATTTTTATTTCAGTAGGTACATATAATTATGAACATTGCATTAAAGTAGTTATATTATGTTTATATATCGGATAATCCGGAATTTGCTTGTTTGCTGCAGGTTTTCTCAAAACGTTTTCCTTCACCGTTTTAGCAAATTAATGATAATATTTAAATACTTAAAACGCACACAATTCCGAAAAGTCAGAAGTGCGTGCCCTGGGATTCGAACCCTCTAGACCCCCCGAACAGGAGACCGAAATATTAACCACTAGTGACTAGGCTATTACTGCCTTTTATAATTATTAATTCGAGTATCTACCTATACCTACTTATTTTACAACATCTTCGAAAATTTTAAAGTACTTGGCATTATCAATCAAGAATAAATACGTGTAACATCTTGTAATGAAATATAGTATAATATTAGTTAATAAATTTGTACAAAAGTATCCGGCAGCAGTTAGTTTCTTACATTTTGTAAAAATATCGGGTCTGTTATCGTGTTACGTTTATCGATATAGCCCATCCCTATCAGTTTCTCCGAATCAGGTGGTATAACCTTGTACGTGTGAAAACGTCATATTTTTATAAAATAATGCATACATAATGTAAAAAAGACGCTCGTTCAAGTTTTCACAGGAGCTGTCATCGAGAAAATAAAGAAATGGAAATAGTATATTTAATAAAGGTAACAAAACACCAAATATGGCAAGGAAAAATAAAAACTAAAATAACATGTTAAGGTGCATTTTCAACTATAAACAGCCGTTTTGATAGACTATTTTAAGTTGACAAGTACCAACCAATTAAAATGTAAGTTTCTTAGTGTGAATAATACGATTAGGGATTTACTTGTGTTTATTTTGCTACCGTGGTTTCCTTATTAATCAACACTTGTACCATTTCCACTTCTCTCTGTATTTCGTGATCGTAACGATAGATAGAGTAGAGATAAGTGTATAATCTATGGAGTAGAGTAGTTAATAGTCTGTTGCATAGGATAGGATACAAAAGTACTCTGTGAAACTCCTGTGTTTTCTTTTTTTTTTGTATCGTCTAGCATAACCAAGTAGCCAGCATCTGCCTCTGCCAGCTGTAAGCTAGTGCTAGAGGTCAAATAGGTCATTTAAGTCAAATCAAATTAATAAGGGCAAACTGAAGTCGATTAGAAGGCGTAGCCTTTTAAGTGTAATTTACCGGTCCGCAAATAAGATAAACTAAGTCGTAAAAATGTCTGCTAAATATAAGATTGTGATGATCCGCCATGGTGAAAGTGAATGGAATCAAAAGAATCTTTTCTGCGGGTGGTATGACGCTGACCTCAGCGACAAAGGTAAGTGCAGGTTCACAGAAACCTTACAGTGTCAGGTGCTCAGGTGTATTGCTACTACTACTGCTACTGTATTGTTGGTTCTCAGGGCGCGAGGAGGCGCTGTCTGCCGGTAAAGCTCTCAAAGCCGAAGGCTACCAGTTCGACATCGCTCATACTTCTGTACTGAAGCGGGCTCAAATAACGTTGAACTCTGTTTTGCAAGAAATTGGTCAAACTGATATCCCTATTAACAAGACCTGGAGATTGAACGAGAGACACTACGGTGGTCTCACTGGACTGAACAAGGCTGAGACTGCAGCTAAATATGGTGAGGCCCAGGTATGTCACAAGTCATTTATTTATATTTAATAATTTTTGTTCTCGTGGAACAAACTACCACAAGCAGTGCTTCAACTGTCAACTAGTTAACAGACTGGACCAATTTCTACATCAGCACTCTTCTTCTTACTGCATCAAGGATAATAGTAATAATGTTTTACATGCTTGGGGCTATTGTGGGTGTGGCAAGAGGTTAGCTGCAGCCAGCCCGTGTGGTGGCACGGCTGCAGCCCTCATGGCTATCCCCTCTTGCTTGAGTCTAGTCGTCTAAGTATGTGTTGTATTCTGGTTGGAAGATTGCGAGCTAGTACTTTCTTCCTTCCATTTTAATATTTAAATAAGACACTAATTAGTACTTCTTACTTATTATTTAATAACAACATAAAATCCATTGTGATATATCTTTGGGTTTTTATCTGCATGGCTTAATAAACTTGTAATCGTTTTATTAACTTTGTTATTCAGGTGCAAATTTGGCGTCGAAGCTTCGATGTACCCCCGCCAGCAATGGAGAAGGACCATCCCTACTATGACACAATTGTTAATGACCCCCGCTATGCTGGTGACCCCAAACCTGAGGAGTTCCCCATGTTTGAGAGCTTAAAGCTCACTATTGAAAGGACCCTGCCGTACTGGAACAATGTTATTGTCCCTCAGGTACATATGTTCCCCACCTCTGTAACATCTGAATCTGTCGCAAACTATTATTATATAGGTACAACAAAAATGAAAACATCAATACTGCATTGTGTTGGATCATGGTCAAATATGTTGTGCACAAAAATATAATTAATAGACTAGACACATCTAAAATAGTGTGATGATGAAATAGCATTATATTATATACATTTTTTGTTTAGCCCAATTGTTAAACACAAAACGTTTCATGCGCATTAATTTTCATTGGGCGGTAGGGGCTTATGACACTGTGCCTGAAATGCTAAAGGTGGCTATAATTTTAAGTCAATAAGGATTAATATTGTATCCCTCTAAATAGCTTTCCAATTACCATATTATACATAAACCATTTTTTTAAACTTAGAATGAATATTGTAATATTAAAACTGGCAATGCAAATTTTGCAACCAAAATTAAAAAGTATTTGAAATTAAATGAATGATAGTGATAAATAAGTAAAACAATTTTTAAAAATTTTCCAGATCAAAGAAGGCAAAAGGATAATTATCGCAGCTCATGGAAATAGTCTTAGGGGCATCGTGAAGCATTTAGATGGTAAGAGACAGACTTTTTTGGGTGCATGTACTTCCCAAGAATTGTCTTCTTGGGGAGTCCCCTGTTCTGCTTCTTATGGTGCAGTAGTTTGTAGGTGTGAATGTCGGGATGCGTGTTGTGTGTTGCTGATAGTAGTTGAATGTGGAGTATGAAGGGAATGCACAAATGATACACACCAAGTCCGACAGACACTCCAGTTGTATTTATTTATAAAATCTGTCCGACCAAGTCCGACTTCATACTCAAGTATGAGTATGAAGTCAGACTTGGTTTATACATATAGATAAATCAGTAGATTTATCTATCTATATTATTTATATATTTATTTATCTATATTTATTTATCTATATTATCAGTAGATTTTATAAATAAATACAACTGGAGTGTCTGTTTGTAATATTAAAATAACAGCTTTTTACTAAATGCCTAATGGATGTACGAGTCTACACGGTATATAAGAAATAAAAAAATTATAATTTTGGTCTGTCTGTTTGTTCCGGCTTATCTCTGGAACGGCTGGACCGATGTTGACGGGACTTTCACTGGCAGATAGCTGATGTAATAAGGAGAAACATAGGCTACTTTTATTTTAGAAATTTTCTTGTAACAATAAAAATTCCACGTGGACGAAGTCGCGATCACAGCTAGTTATTTAAATATAACTTATATATAAGTTGGTGTATGATAATGTTGTTTGTAGAACTGAGCGACGCGGCCATCATGGAGTTGAACCTGCCGACCGGCATCCCGTTCGTGTACGAGCTGGACGAGAACATGAAGCCCGTGGACTCGATGGTCTTCCTCGGGGACGAGGAGACCGTCAGGAAGGCCATGGCCGCGGTGGCCGCGCAGGGCAAGGCCAAGTAGAACTAGTCCCCTCGTTATTTATGTTATGAACTAGATTTATTGTGGAGATTTGTTTTAAAGTTGCTAAGCATATTTATTTATTATTTTAAGTTAAAGTGAATGTTCATGCTAGTGCATTAAATATGTAACAGAGTAAATAACAAGAAAACAGATGTAAAGTCATCCTTTATTGGAATATCTGTAAATTTTCAATTTACAGATATATTATTAAATTATATTATTATATTAGTAAATTTTCAATTTACAGATATATATAAAAGTCACACCATACTGGTGTGCTTTGCTTTTAAAATAAAAAACTTTCAAACAATAAATTTATTTTAATCAACACTTGGTTCATTACGGTTACCTTGGCAAGTTTTGTTTGAGATCTGACATAATTTGGTCCATGTCAGTCGTGCGTGTCGACGTGTTACTTTTATTGGAAGTGAATGTTTTCCCAGAATACTTGATCAGTCTTTTTTGTTTACTATTGTGGAAGAAAAATTTTTGTGTTTCCGGACAGCTGTCGTCGACGTCCATCGAGAGCGACGCTTGTGATTTAGTTTTCTTCTTCGGTTTACTGACGGCCTTGGGCTTGATTTCAAACCTGAAATCTTTCGGCAGCTTGTGAACTTTAATGCAATGTTCCAATCTCCCTTCAGCGTTTTCGAATTTTTCAGTGCATTCTTGTATGTAACAACAATACTGGAAAATAGGAAAATATTTAAAATATAAGTATCACAAATAGTCAACTCGAAATCAATAAGAAAGTTTGACACGATTTAATAAAAGCTTCACTATAATATTCTCACTCTGCGGTATTTCGCCTCGCGATTTTGTTCCTCGAGGTAATCTTATACTGAAGTGCATAGTGAATTAAACGTTTATAGCGAGTTTAAATCGTACCACACGTACATTTTGATTTATAAATAATCGACCGGATTTTTATCCGCAAGTGTGTTGTGCAGGTTATAAAACAAATACTAACTGGACAATTACTAACAATAACTAACAAGACTAAAGGAGTGCGCACAGTACAACGACTCCACGACCGACCGACGCCAACGCGACTAAAACCTTGACAAAGCTAACATTCAATTATGAGCCTTATATCTTTGAAGGTAAGGTTGAATTTCGAACTTATACTTAAAAGCCCTGTACGGCTCGCCCTACACCCATAGCCGTTCCGTTTCGAGACCAACGCGTCGACGTTGCGTTGACGACTCACCGTAGACGAGTAGTCCACGCGTCGACCGACACAATGATGTAATGTAAATAGCGTCGGAGTTGAAACGGAGTGGAGACGGAGTCGAGTTGACGTCGATGAAGCGTTGATCACGGAACGGAACGTCGGAGTTGAAACGGAGTGGAGTCGGAGTGGAGTTGACGTCGAGTTGGTGTAATGTGCGCACTCCTCTTTCACTAACAGTCCCTGATCACGGCACACACACACACGGCAAAAGAGAAAGCGGACGTACCTAATCACATTGCTATTTGCTGATCATTCACGTCTAGACTGACAACAAATGAACAAACTTCCACCGAAGACACCTCATTGCGGTACCTGTATGTCGGAGGTCCGCGTCACCAATAAAGAAGTCCTTAAAACCTTGCGAGCCCTAGACGTGAACAAGGCCAGTGCGCCGGATGGTATTCCAGCGTTTGCATTGTGGTTGTCTGTGCCCCCGTATTGGCAAAATACGTACGGAGGGTTTCCGCGCGGCCATCGCGGCGAAGTAGGAGTCGTGCGTCTCCTGCAGGTGCAGGTCGAGCAGGTGCGGCGAGGGCAGCGCGCGCCGGCACGCGCCGCAGCTGTAGCGGTGCGCCGCCGCGTAGTGCCGCTCGCGCGCCGGCAGGTCGTCCGCCACGAACGCGCAGCCCGGCACCTCGCACACGGACGGCACGCTGCCGGACCACACTCAACAAATATGTACTTATATGGTATATATTGTTCCATACCATACGTAAGCCGATTACTTTAGTGGCTCACTTTACCTATATTATAGGGTCTTTTTTATGTATTCGAAAAGTCCTCAAGTGAATTCCAGCGTGGTGAAGTGGTGAGGAGCCGGCGGACCCGAACATCGGAAATTCTTTGCCGCCCGAAGTCCATAGCTATATGAGATAAGGATGCCATCAATATAATTATGAGCGCTTTTAATTACTCACAACAATAGTACTTAAGTCCTCTTGTTCTCACAAGTATAGAGCACTCTTAGTCCTTCAGGGATATTTTAAAATCCTCTTAATTTTGCCGGATAAAATAGTAATGTAAAGTAGAACTTGACAAGTCAATTATTAATACTAGATTCTACCTTTTGAATTCTTTATAAACAAACGAAAACCACGAAAAAATCGCGGGGATCGCGCCAGTAGACGGTTACCTACTCACGTATGTATTACCTGAATAACTACCTACTTACTCAACGCAACTATTGTGATGCCAACGACACTCAATGAGCTACCCATTTACAGATTTACACATAGGTATATTTTATAGTATAAAACCTGAATATCTTCCTCTTCCTATGCCTATTAGGATAATGATGGAAATCGATATCACTTACAGTTGATGGCACAAGTCCTCGTCATCCTCGTCGTGGATGCCGAGCCTTGTGGGAGCCCTGTCGCAGCTAAAAAATTCGTCTTCCAGCCGCCGCCTGCCAACTCCAAACTCTTGCAACTTTTCTATCAACCCGTTTGTGTCCAGCATTCTGAGAAATTTCAAATACTTATTATTGAACGCCAAAATTGTTAACGGTTTAAAGATTTCGGGAGATTACGTATGAGCCCAGGACCAATTCATAAGGACTCATTATATCATTCACTAATATTGGTCACTCACAGTAGGTACAACAGTAGGTATTAACGGTTAACCAATAGGAAAGAAAACAAACATTAAAATGTTTCGTAAAATCTTCAATATAATATTCGTATTGATAATGTAGGTATTTATTCGGGATTCAAGTTGTTTACTTAATACTTAGGTTAGGTATTACTTTTTCACTTTGATTTGATCAACTGTTTACGGTCATCATAATTATCATAATCTTAATCACGGCTACAGTGAAACTGTAACTAATCAAGTAATCACACGCCGCGCCGCGTGTGATTACCGATTACACTGCTGTGCGTGTGCTGTCGCTTTATTAATAGTTTTTTTAATGGTATTGGCTGTGCGACTGCCAGTGGCCTGCAACTCGGTAGAATAGATATATTATATAATATTTAAGTTGGTAATTATAATAAACGATATCATTATTCTAAGAAACGATAGTACGTTAATTACTTCCTAATAGATGATGTACAAACTTATCACACTATATTCTGTGGCCTTATGACGCAAACTTAGCACTCTAAGCAATTGGAGTGTTGTACGTTGTACCTATATTGAAATTAGTAGATTATTCAACATGTTATGTATGTAGTGTTGTACAATTTCATATAAGTGAAGTGACTACAAATCCCTCATCTATTTATGAAGTGCTTCCACAGTTTGTTACTTTACAATACCAACTGTCGATCTAAAACCGTATGTGTAATAAAATAATACGTTTCCGAAATGAGTGAAATTCGACAAAGAAGAGTGAGTAGAAACGATTGAAATGATTGAATTGAATGTAATTTTTATAGATGTAGATTGTAGCATTTAACTGTCAAGTCAAAGGTCAAACGAACAGACGCCAACGCGTACTGTCGCAAAACTTGTTACAAGTTTTTTAACTTAAACTAGTACATAATTATTAACAAACAAACGGAGACATCAGTTAGACGAAATGCCGGCAACAAGATAGCAAGTAAGCGGATTTCCCGCTTTTTTCATAATAGTTAATCAAAGTCAGTGTATACACTTAAAAAAATACTGTATGGCCAACCCAGACATGTTTGATTATAAGTGCCTACGTAATAATTACGTTTTAAGCTCCTAATCTAACGTCACTTACATACAATATAATAAAAATGTAATTTGGTTATTACTTACATCAAAATATTTACAAGACAGATTTGTCAATAAATAATCTATCAAATGCGAACGTGATAACACGCACAATTCGGATCCCTTCGTTTCGTGATGTGTGATGTGATGTGAACTTCAGATTCTTGTCTTGTCATCATTCTTCATAAAAATTAAAAATCTTTGTAGGGTAAGTAGGTACTTAACCTACGTATTTACTTAGTTATGTAATAATTATTCACACATTCACAGACACAGACTCACAGACGACATAACTAATTACATAATAATTGGTTATGTGTCTGTGTAATTATTAAACAATTAAACATATAATCCATTGAGAGATGTCATGACATGTCTATCCTCTATCATAATAATATTGTCTATGTCAGTATTATTGTTAGTTGGCTCGTACTCACTACTCAGTGCAATAATAAATGCATGGAGAATAAGAAGTATGGAGCACCATCCATAGATTATACACTTATATATGAGACCATCTTAAGGCTTTAAAAATGTCCGTCGGAAGGTATGTATGTAAATAAACTGGCCCGACTGTTGTTGTTGGTGGTGCCATATTGTAAATTTAACAGCACTTTTTGAAGTTATATTTATTGACTTATTTTGAACTACTTGAATGATAAGAGGTTTTGCGTACCTACTGCAGTTTTTTTTACTACGCTGGTCATCAATATTACAAATTTTTTCAACTCTAAGTACACTAAATTTACTCCGTCTACTACTGGTAAGACTATAATACGATACACCTTTTAGCGCCGTATTGGTGGGTCTTTTGATTATTATTTAATGCTCGAAATTGGACACTTCTCCAACTTGTCTTCTATATGAGACGGTGCTCCTTACTTGTATACTCCATGATTATCAAAGCAATAGAATAGAATAAGCGTAGACGAAGAAGATTGAAGACCCATAGATCTATGCTTCAGTTACTTTTCTTTTACTCACACAGATTTTAGAAATAATACCTACGTACTACGTATTATCGGCCAACAGACAAAACACTAGCTATGTACATTACTTACTATTTACTAGATACTACCTACACTACACCTACAGTATCAGCACTTCACTATCAGTCAGTATCAGTACTCAGTCAGTACCTATCTGTATCTGACTATCTGAGTCAGTCAGTCAAGTCAAGTCAATCAACTGACTACTGAAAGTGAAATAAGTGAATACATCAATACAGATCAGTAATTTGCTAAATTGTGACGAAAACTAAATTCTAATAGAGTTTTTGAGCAACATTGTGACAACAAAACAAATGTAACTATAGACCCGTTTAAAAAACCTTAATATTTATTTATATTTACTGTATGTAAAACGTAAGGTTGTGATGAATATTTTAGCCCGATATGGGAAAATTCAGTACCTACAGGTATTTAGAGGTATGTACGGTATGTAAGTTATACACAATGTAACAATATTATAATTTTAACAGAAATTTCTCATTATCAAAACATGCTTTCGAATTCAAAATAACATACCATAAAGAGTACCAACATTAATTATATCCAGACTAAATTGAAGTGGAACTCCTGAAGGCTAAATAAGAATAAAGAATGCCTATATTTGGGATGAAATACTTTGCTTGTGGTGTAGAATTATAATAAAAGGCAGGTGCATATTTTACAACAGGTGGGTGCAATATTAAGTTAGTGAGGATTGATTTTCTGTTGTTGCAGTTACAAGATGATACCCCAGGCCAACATATCAATGTAAGAAGTAGGACAGTGCAGCAGCCAAGAAGACTTAAGAGAGTATTTGTGTTCCTCATAGTGTTAGCACTATGTGTCACATATTTTTTGGGTGAGTTACCTTTTACACAAAATGTGACTTAAGTATAAATTTGTTTATCTGGTTACTAGGTTTTAGAGACCCCAGCTTAGTGCTAAAGGAGCAATAAAGGACCAAATTAGACTAAGACTCATACTAACCATTACTAACTGGAATATTGTTAACTACAACTAACAGGACTATCTACTACTAACAGTCCCTGTCCCAGTCCTCATCCTAAGAAGTTGACCAACTAACATTCTTAACAACACCCTGCACTAACCAGACTAACCATCCTAGCCCCGATTTGAGTGTTGTTCTGGGTTGGTCAAAGTTGCCATGGGTGGCTGTGGAAGGACGGTGCTGCATTGCCCACTTACTGTAATAAGTCCATAAAAAAATTGAAATGAAATTGTATAATTTGTTATTTGCTAACCCTCAATGCCATTATTTCTGCTAACAAAAAGTAATAAAAATGTACAAACATATTTTTAATCTTCATTTCTGTAATAGGAATAAAAATGATCACGGGTATATATTATTAAAACTAATTAAAAGTAAATAAACTCTATTTAAAACCAAGCTATTATTTAAATACGCTAAAAAGATTAAAATAAACTTTTCCTTGAAAACTCTTAGTATCAACTTACTTATAACATCATTACATACTCAGGTTTCGTACCGGGAGTTTCTAAGTCAGTCAACACAGACAAATTGTTTCAATGGGTACCTACCTACAAGTAATTTGAATTTATTTTGTTCAGTTCAAGTTATTTAATCATTATCATAAGTTGCGTCATGATCATTATCTTAATTAATGCTCACTACTAATTAAAAATTAGGCAGGTATCTAATGTGTTCCATTTCGCAACCTATTTGTCTACATACACATATAATTATGTATTAATAATAACTTAAATTTGTGTTTTATTTACTTATTAATAATGTAGCATTTCACATAGTTACCTATAAAAAAGTATAATAATTATTAAAATTTGTGTAAAAAACCGATTTCGAAAATTGAGCGCCTCTGAAGCAAGCAATAACGTTATCATTCTAGGGAAGGTTCGTTGACGCAAAGAGTAAGATCGAGTATTACGCACACGCGTCCAGGTGTCCAGAGGCCCCGCGGACGAACATGAACAATTAGTCGACACGTGATTAGTCTTTGATGACAGTTTTACGAGTTCGTCATTTGAAAGTCAACCGAATGCCGTAAAGCAAAAAGTAGAATCTAAAATGATGTAAACAGTTATGTTTTGAATCGAGTCATCAGCCAGTGTAACGATAATGAAACACGTCGGCAATGGCAGGCGGCAGCCGCCGAACGACCGCCGCGCCGCGAGAAGTCGCCGCCGGACGCGCCTCGCCGACACACTCGACGGTCGACCGTCGACGGTTGCCACCGACGTGACGTGATACTAGTGTTAATAGTTAGTAGTTACGGTTACCGGTCACCCCCGCACTGTGAACATGGGAAACTTAACTGTAGTGACGTTACCACTTCTGGTGTCAGGTAGGTATGGCAAACGTCATCGTCTGTACGTTACACGCGCGGTCAATATTTGAACAGTGGTCCGGCCAGGTGGGGCTAACTGTTTAAGTATTCCCTACACCAATTAAATTTTAAATAAAATTTCTGTGACATATTATTCTTACTATATTTTGCTTGTGTTTGTCGATTCGTTGTGAACGCAGATTTACATTAGGTACATAGATTAATTTTCACGAAATTATTATAATAGGTTAGGTGTCTGTTGTTACTTGTTAAGCAGGTTTGGGTCCCGGGTGTGATGGAGGTTTCAAATCAGACTGGTATCTGCTTTGTTTTTATTGCTACATTTACAAATTAATAGTAGGTACGAGGCGAGTCTCTCACCCGAACGACACAATTGGTGCTCAATGTATTGACGCCGCACGCAAATTTCTTCTGTTTTATTGTTTTATGTGGCGTGTACGGAGCTCTCTGATTACGAAACATTGTTCACTTGCATGTGTAATGTGGCTAGTGGCTATTATAGGAATACAAAACATTCATAACTCTTTAGATAACTTTTGCGAAACAGAACTATTTTGTGAGATAAAAGGTATATAATGAAAGGTTTGTAAATTAAAGATAGGTAGGCATACTAATTTTCTCATCTAGGAATTACACTCCGTCAGATGTCTAATAGAGATGAAAATAATGCCCGTGACATTGCCGACGCCACCTACTGTCGTCGGCGCCCGTCCTGCGCGGGTGAGCGGGAGACAGGATAGATGAAATAAATAATCAAGAGTTCTCACTCTTGATTGGCTTGAATCGGATCTTCCTGAATCTCCTGAAAAGCGGAAGAAATTGCCAGCGTATATAATTTTACATACCCAGCCAAGCCGTGTTTACATTACATTTATTTAAAACTAGCTGACCCGGCGAACTTCGTACCGCCTAACAGTCGATTCTTTAATTTTTAATTTTTTTAATACAATATATTCTGCTATTCGGGACACCTTCCCGGAACCCCTCCACTAACACTTATACTTTATGGTATGGTATTAAAGTTCAAATTGACTGTTAAGTATTATTACGAATCTTTTGTATGGGAATATAATATGTAGAAAAGTGTTGTTTATAAACTTTTTCAGGCAATTTTTTTAAATTTTCTCTCCGTAACAACCGTCCTCGTACTTTAAGGAATATAAAAAAAAAGAATTAGCGAAATCGGTTCAACTGTTCTCGAGATTTGCGCTTAGCAACAAAATCAGCGATTAATTTTTATATAATAGAAGTACCCACCTAACCTCATCCAATCCATGTTTCTGATAATGTTTGCTGGCAACGGCATCAACTTACACACTAAGTGTTGAATGTCAAGCAGCAGACATTCCGCTAGCGCTATTACGTAGGTGATCCTTCGACAGAGCCGCTCCCCTCCCGCGCCTAGTGCCTATCGTAAATTGGAACAGCTATCGTTAAACCGAGGGTGGGGGTTTAATTCGGCAGGGATGCTCGCGGGCCAGACACAGTGGTTCGATGGGCTGGCGAAGAGCCTGGGCTACGAGAGCACCTACCACTACGCGGTGGTCGTCGACGCGGGCTCCTCCGGCTCCAGGGTGCTCGCCTACAAGTTCCGAGTGCCGTTCACAGGTATGTACCTATCCCGCCGCTTACCTATCTGTTAACGCCATCATTCTATAACTAGTTTTCGTTGTCACTTTATGAGGAACTCGTCGTAAATGATATTCATTTATTTATTTTCAGTGTTCGGACAGGCCAACTTGGATTTGGTGGATGAATATTTCGAACAGTCGAAGCCGGGCCTGTCGTCGTTCGCGGACGATCCGGAGAAGGTAAACGTCCCGTGTGTTTGTGTTCGGAGTGAGGGTATACTGAGGGACAGGTGCTGAGGTGTCCCGAAGCTAAGCGGGTTACTAATAATGTAACACGTGTCCGCCGCAGGGCGCGCAGAGCATCGTGAGCCTGATCCGGAAGGCGGAGTGGCTGACGCCGGCGGAGCGGCGCCGCGCCACGCCGCTGCTGGTGCGCGCGACGGCCGGGCTGCGGCTGCTGCCCGCGCCGCGCGCCGCCGCGCTGCTGGCCGCCGTGGCGCGCGCCGTGGCCGCCCTGGGCTACGACGTGGTGGACGGCGTGCAGGTGCTGAGCGGCGCCGACGAGGGCATCTTCATCTGGTACACCGTCAACCTGCTGCACTGTAAGTGTCGCCCCCCCGGCCCTCGCGCCCGCCCGCGCCCCCCGCGCCCTTAACCCCCGGCCGTTTGTTAATCAGATCAGATCGGCGGCGCGCGCACGATGGCGGCGCTGGACCTGGGCGGCGGCTCCACGCAGGTGACGTTCCAGGTGGAGGGCGCGGAGGCGGCGCGCCGCCTGCCGCCCGCCGACCTGCACGTGGTGCCCGCCGGGGAGAACGTCACGCTCTACACGCACAGGTACCGCCGCCCCGTGTTACAATGTTACAACATGTTGACATGTACTCGTACATATCAGTCTTGTTTGTAAATGAAAAATCTCTTTATTCCCAAAACTTATGGAAATGGTTTGATGATGCTCAAAAAAATATAGTAAGATTTCATCAGTCTAAGTAGGTAGTAGATAGAGCCATGAGTTCGCCCGGGGTAGTAGGTACTACCGCCCGCCGCGGTACTTAGTTCCGTTTTTACCTTGTCATAGATAGAGAGCTGTGGAGCCAGTTACACTTTGTTAGAGGCAATCATCTCACCCCTCAAGGGTAGCAACACATCTGTGACCGAATTAGAACTCTTACTATCAATTACTAACAACAAGTAACAGGACGAACTATCACTAACACTCCTTATACTTACTTACTTACTAACAAACTAACCAACTTATGTTTTAACACCGGCTCCTACATGGACAAATTGTCTTGGAGCGAGTTCTAGTCCCCATTTGAGTGTTGTTCTAGCTCGATCACAGGTGTTACGGGCAGCAGCGGAAGGGTGGTGCTGCTAGCTCGTTTGCTAACATAAAATACTGTAGAGCTAGACGATTTTTTTAGAGACTTTTTTTTAATCTACTTCCTCTTTAAACTAAAACTTCTTTTCGCTTAAGTTTTAATAGAACCACGGCTAAACGAAATCACCGTTAGCATCATCGGTAGGTATACCGGGTAACTGTATTTGCCCGTGGCCCGGTCGACAGAACCACGGGCAAGACATATTGTCCATGGACCGGGCCGCGGGCAATGCGCAGCGCGAGTAACGGAGGAACCCGCTCAGCTACCTGAAGATGGGCCTGCTGGCGGCGCGGCTCGGCGTGTTCGAGCTGGAGGCGGCGGCGCTGGGGTCGGCCGCGGCCGCGGGGGAGGGGGAGGGCGCGGGGGCGCTGCGCTCCGCCTGCGTCGACCCCATCGTGCAGCGCGAGCCCTGGCTCTACAACAACAAGCAGTATTACGTCAGGTTGCGTTCATTGTTTTACTGACCATGTCTGCATACTGTGCAAATGTTAGCGCCCTCGTTGTCCCGAAGTTGACGATAAGGTATTAGTTAGTGCGCTCAACGCTACACCACCACTTACCATCAGGTGAGATTGTAGTGAAGAAGCCTTAACAATTAAATTGGGTTAAAGATAGGGTATTTGGCTAAAATAAAAATATAGATCAAACTTTTGTTAGCTTAAAAGTTTATGTATATTTTTTTAAACCAAATTAGCCAACACATTATTTTAAAATTATTTGGATTTTTACTAAAAATCGGCGATAAAATAATTAAATTTTCATGTTTGATCACGTGATCGAAAACAAACGGGATTGGCTGAATGACGTCACCTGCTTAGTCAATGAAGTATTGTACGGTTTGACAGCAATGACCACAGACCAGGGACACTATACGCAATGACAGCATTGGCAGCTAAGTTTGTATGGGGCGTGCTGCGGGCGCTAACCGCGCTAACCGCGCTAACGTAACGCTCGTGTCGGTCCGCAGCGGGCTTGCGCGCGCCGAGGGCACGAAGCGCGCGGCGGCGTACGCGCAGTGCCACAGCGCCGCGCGCCGGTACGTGCAGCGCGCGCTGCGCCCGCCGCCGCCCGCGCCCGCGCCGCCCGCGCCGCGCGCGCCCATCGCCGCCATGAGCTACTTCTACGACGTGGCCGCCGACGCGGGACTCATCGGTGCGTGACGCTCCTGTTGTAACTGACTTCACTACATTTTAACTCAATTCGACGAAAAATAAAAACAGCAGGGATTGTCAATGACTTTGTACTCTTAATACATAAAAAATAAGTGAAAAAATGAAAACGCATTTGATTAAGTAATTCTATTTTTTTAATAACTTATTTTCTCAAAATTTCGCCGTACTGACTCAGTCTTTACTAGTTTTTGTGGTCATAAATCATATCAGCTTGCAGCAAAATTAAAAATACCACTTGCCTCATTATTCATTTTGCAGACGTGATGGTGGGCGGCACGGTGACGGTGGGCGCGTTCCGCAGCGCGGCCGTGCGCGCGTGCTCCGCCGCCAACGTGGAGCAGCCCTGGGCCTGCGTGGACCTGGCCGTGGTGGTGGCGCTGCTGGCCGACGGCTACGCGCTGCCCGACCACGAGCCCATCTCGGTACCGACCACAACCGCATGTTTCCGAAACAATAGTAAAACTGAATTTTTGAATTTTTCGGTCGGTACTTAGCCAGCCGGGCGACACAAACCTTCCCACCGCGCTCGGGCACTGTCGAGATCTAATTAGCCGCCCGTAGGAACATACGAACCCGCAAGTAGTTATGTCATTCTCATAAATCGATACATCCAGGAAAAAAGGAAGAGGAAAATAATACTGGCTTTCAAGCTCCGGCCGGACCGGTCCAGCGGGGAGCAGCGGTGGGAGCTAGCCGGCCGGGCTTCAGCTCCCACTAACAAACGGCCGGGTTTTGTCGCCTATATACGACCGGTCGTATATAGTTCATACACGTGTATATGTATATTCCGAATTGCAATTGAGTGACATTGTGTGGCGCTGTGTTGGCAGCTGTTCCGGAAGGTGAACGGGCACGAGGTGTCGTGGGCGCTGGGGCTGGCCTACACCACCGTCATGAACCGCCTGGCCGCCGCCGCCGCCGCGCCCCCCGCGGCCCCCGCGCCCCCCGCGCCCGCCGCATAGGGCTCCCCCGGGATACGCTTGGCGCTTGTGAGCGCGCGTTTTGATAACGCGCTTTCAATAAATAGGTGGTCCTATATACGGGTGCTTTGCTAACGCGCGTTTGCACCTGTACGCGTATGTAGGAGCTCTCAGTTCCTGAATCGTTCGTTATGTAACCGCGCGCTTCAACGTGTACAATGGGTATATTTTTATTTTACAATAATTAAGTTTGTACTCGTTTTAACGAAATAAATAATTAGATAGCTCATTAATTTTGTAAAATGTATGTTTTGTATTAACCGTGACGGAGTCGTCGCGTCGGGCCGGGCGCGGGGCGCAGGCCCGGGGGCGGGACGCAGGCCCGGAGATGGGGCGCGCTGGCCGGGCCCGCTGCTGCGCTCTGTTCCCTTATAGCCGCCAGCGAGACGACACACGTCCTCCAATGTACTAAATGTATTATGATATTATGATCTTACCATGTTATGAACTTAGAATTTTTAACAAAATTTTGTTCTTAGATTTAATGAACAAGTAATTGTACATGTTTTGTATTAAGTATGTACCTTATGTACATTCGGCTAATACTTCACGCTGCGACCGACGAGGATAAGAAATGGATGAATGGGAATGTTTATTATACATTATGAAATCTCAATGTAGCAATAATTTGTTATTATCTTCTATAGTTAGGTAATTTATTATTTCATGCGTATATGAAATATCTACGCGCAGCGTTATGATTAAAATATTTGTGAATTTCGTAAAAGTATCACACTTTCGCCCCTTCGACTCCCAGTGGCGGCAGGGGACGTAGATGTGTTGATAGTTATTTGAAGATGCGTGTAAAATGTAATCGCGAACATGTCCCCTCTGCCCAGTGACATGTTCGGTTTGCAAAATCATGGTTGTACTCTCATTGTTGTGTATAATTTCAAGAATTAACTATAATATTGAATGTGTAAAATCATCATGGATTCTTATGACCTTAGCGCTGTCTACGAAATTGTACATTATTTATAGTAATAAAGATTAACTACATATTGAAAATTGCTAACCGAAATATTTTTTACGAGAAGATTATTATCTTTGAATTTTTGACGCAATGTACGTTTTATAATAGCTTCGATTGCACCGTTTACTATTGTACCGTTGTACGGCTGTACCGCTGTACCGCTGTACCGCCGTATCGCTGTACCGCTGTACCGCCGTACCGCTCGCGCACACCGCGCCGCATCGGCCGGTGCCACGTGTCATTTGTACAAATATTTAATAAATGTTGGATTTTATTTATTGTCTTTAATTTGTATATTTCATTCGGATGAATACCTTTTCTTTAAAAAATATTCGAGACACGGTGTCGCGTTCCATTCCATCAATAGCTGCTCAATACGCTGCTGCATTATGAATTATGAATGCGCGATAGCATCGGATGGGTCACTCCGCATCGGGCGTCTCGCTCTGCGACCGAATCACATATGAACCGAGCGAGCGAGTGGTAGACTGGTAGCGGCAGCTAGCGCGGCGCGCGGCGGTACCTACGACCACCACTCGTGACTCGACCACCGCCGGGATATCCAACTGACAATTGAAACTGTACTTGAAAGTTTTTATTCGAAAAAGAATTTACAAACGCCGAAAATCTTACTTGACCGTCGCTTCAAGAATACCTTTCCACGAATATCTTCAAGTAACAATATGAATGGGCACGACAGATCTGCATGGAATTCTTTGGATACACCAAAGAATTCCATGCAAATCTGTCTCGAAGTAGGTCTTGTTTTAAAGTCGTTATTACCAAAGTACCAACAAGAACTTATATAGGTACTACTTATAGCCTACCTGGCGGCCATAATCTACTACATAAGTTAAATGGCAACTCCTTGCACGTGCACTGCAACATTATTTACCGTAGGTAGGTAATATAAATAAAAAAAACGCTACACACTCATAGCCCCACAGCCCACTAATACTCCCTGTGTTGTAGGTGCCGTGGACAAGACAAGAACACACACACCAAGAATAGAAATTTAAACTCATCATTCAAATTTCCGCCTCGTTAGGAATCGACCCTCGACCCAGGACGCTCGGAACGCCGATTCGGCGTGTTAACCATTGCGCCGTCTGGGTCGGGGAATCATTACAAAATAAATCCTTAAAACAATAAAACTAAAATCGTACCCGTCCGTCACTATCCACGTTTTAATTTAACTAATTACACATTTTTTTAGTGTCCCACGCACCCCAATTGTAATTTGTTCGCAACACTGAACGCTTGTAGCAGATGTGTTTACCTATCGTCGAAGGTTCTCACAAGACGTCGTTAACACGTTTAAAAGATATACCTATTTACCAGTATATTTTGTTTAGACTTCAGATCTATAATGTTTTTTTTTCTGTAAGACAAAAAAATTTGGGCCAAATTTGCCTCCCCAGGCCCCAGCCTACTCAGTCCGCTAGTAAATCCGCCACTGGGCCAGGCCTTACTTTTTACTCAACATGACGTAGAGTCTAGGTGAGCTTTAACTCAGACATACTTACATAACTGACGCTTTTTTGGTCATCACTTAAATGTCTGGGGAAATTTAAGGAGATTCGCATTGCGGCGTAAAAGGATCGGTCGCTAACGTCTCCAGCGATGAGTGCGAACTAAGTTCGCAGGTAGAAAAATAGAGCCCAGTAAACTTCCTGTCCGCGAAGCGTCTGGCTCTCTGTGGACTAGGCGTTGCCAGTTGACTAAGTCTAAAAATAGATAAAAGTTACGTTCTATTGGTCGTGTTTACCATAATCTGCGGCGTCTGAGGAACGAGTCCCCCCCCAGCTGAAGATTTATAGGATCGCCGCGAACGTTAAGACGAGAATCATTCAAGTCGGAGTCGTGATAAACAGGCGAGGCGCATGCGCCTTCGCCGGCCGCTAGGCGCGCCCGCGAGTCGATAGTCGCATGTCGATGTTGGCCAGCGGGACGTCGTGGCGGATCATGTCACATTCACTGCATACCCCTGTTGCTGGAGGTGTACGAGCGTGGCATCCCACTGAGAACCACGAATTTAATAATGAACAAGCAATGGAATCGCAGACTTAGTAGCTGCAGTTTATAATGGCGGCCCGGCGGCACTGCTGCAACTGGTTGGATGGGGTTGCAAATAAATGAGAACGGGTGGCGTCACAATGGTGTCAGTCAGACCAGCCCGCCGCCGCGATGCCGTATGCCGATGATTTTCACTAACGTCGTTGCGTCTCGTCCCTATAGGCTAGGGCTGCCATCAACGACCCTACCATATTTGGCCAACAGGACTCGAAATCCCGACTCTCGGCTTTTAGCGTAACGTTTGGTCACTTTGGACTGCTATAAGTATGAACAGAATTTTATTTCTCTGCATATTTGCGTACGGAAAACTTTGTACCTACCTGTCTCGTTTAGGAGAGCGACATTTGGCATAGTTACCGTTTACATGGAGAGAAAATGCAGGCGTTTACGTGGAAAATGTTACATATACTTACATTTATGAAAAAATTAAATACTTAAACAATTATACACTCATGCCTTCCACTGGCATTCTCTGTGGGCGGGTGGCATGGACAATACAAATAGAACATCACAAACATCTACGACCCGAGAACTTACAATATTATATTATATTTATATATTATATAATAAAGCATTTAAATTTATTCTATAAATGTCTACCCCAAATGGGAATCCAGCCACCTCGACACCTCCCTCCGCCGTCCTTGTCAAGTGGTGTACGGAAACATCAAAATAAGATAATCTTGATTCATAGTGTTGTGTAAGTATACCTTTAAAATGTCATTATTCTAAGCTATTGATTGATTTCATATTTGAAATAATTTTTACAATTCCTTAGACCTCGATAGAATAGGAAGCGGAAGCCAGGAAAAATCCCGGCAAAGTCGGAGGGATGACAGCCCTAGCGCGGGCCGCTCTCGGCAGCTTTCAGTGCGATAAAATGTTCGGCGCGGGCGGGCGCGCGGCGGCGGCGCGCGGGTGCCTTGGGCTAGCGGGACATTCGAATCTGTTCAACGGAAAATTTAAATAAATACCTACCGCTGTTACATAAACTTTACCAAATTATTTCGGTGTCTAAGTAGACTGCTATCTAGAAACATGAAGTATATAGTTACGGGCCGTTTGATAAGTTGCGCTTTAGTTTTGAACGAGTAAAATTGTTTCAGTTGAAACTTGTGTCCGTTATAATATGATTGTTATTGTGTCGTTGACTCTGATCTCGGAACATGGAAAGATTACGAGGTAAGTTATGATTCTCTTATTGTAAAAACAATATTTAGCATGATCGTACTTTTAAAGACCGCCAGAGCAATTATCCCGCCATGGCCAGCGGAGTCCAGGCGAACGTTCCCAGTCGCATCGGTCGGCAGTGCTACCACCGGATGGTGCAGCGGCACTGATCATAGTTTAGGCTGCTGCCGATAGACGACCAGTGAACAGCGATGAACAAGTGAGATTATAAAGTTTGTAACGATGATTGCGGTCGCGTCATCTGACGCAGCCACCTCACATCACCGCGATGCACTCAGCTGACCAATGAACGAGGCTGTGGCGCCAGGTCCCTCGCGTCCGCATTAGTCGCTGGGTTCTACAACAACCAACTTCATTGAGTCTACTTGCCTGTTACATTTACAGTGCCGAGAAGTCTGTACTGAGCGTCTGAGCGAAATCCGTTTCATAGTTGGGCGGCACCGCGGCGATGCCATCAATTTACCGCCGTTCATGACCATCGATAATCATTTGCCTTCGGGTGACTCGTCTCTTTTGTCGGCTGTTTATAAAAAAAATATGTGATAAAACTCTTTCGCGTTTTGACCTAAATCTCACCTCCGGGTCGGCAACGCGTCGAATACCGAATACGAAAAATAAAATGGTTGTATATAGATAGTTTTGCAAGTCTCGGATCACAGATTATACACATACTCGGATGTTATCTGTGAGTTTATCATATATTTTGATGTACGTTGTTGGTGCGCGTATTGTCATTGTAAGATTACAACGTACTTAGATCGCATGGTTTTTTTCGTTCTATTGCTTCAAAATAATATAAATTAGTTGGAATTATTGTCGCTGGATAGCTACCGACAATTCTTACTTCTTGCCGAGTGTATCTGGGCCACGAACAAGTGGACAGAAACCATAAAAATGACATCGCGCAAGTCGCTAGTGGCATGTGCTCGCCCCTCAGTCATCCTGCAATATTGTATCACTACATTCACTAGCAGTGGCCATAGCAGGGACAACACTGGAAGAACTGTACCACGTTCCAGTTTCCTCTAGTAAGCGCGTCTAACAATAGTATGTTGTAGAGCGCGCGGGCTGCTGACCTGAGATCGTGACCTCTGCGGACTCGACGTGGCGCCGTAGAGAGCCCACGAGTAAAAATCAGTATGTTTCATCATCTTTCTTCATCAATAAGTCTCGATACGTACGATCGTATACTCGAAATGGTTACTTTTAGGAGTTTCATGTTGTACCTCGTGTAAAAAGCATAGTTCCTCCATGCCCAATGAAAATGGATACATCTATCAGAATAAATATATACGACTCACAATATATATCTAATTGTAGACATAATGTGATACTTGTAGCTTCCGTAACCTATGTATAAATCGTATAATCGGACAGCTCATTACAAATATTATGAAACTTGTAGGTTGACGAACCGTTGTTACGCCACCATATGAACGGCGTTCGTAGGTCTTCTCATGCTGCGCTCGAACCTATGTACGTTATCGTCGAAATCTGGCGCAAGTTTAATTTACCAGGAACGGTTCGCGGTCATTGCAAAGATCGTCGGTGACGGCATATTATTGAGATTGATCGAACACGTCACGTGAGTCGCAGTCGGGATGGCAGTAACCTACCGCAGTAGGCAGCTACCGCAGCGATGCGACGGCTCAGGAATATTCCCAACGGAGTATCGATTTGAGATGTAGGTTCCGAGGAAAGCGAGTGATTACTGATTTTCTATCCAACAATAGAAGTATTAAAGGATATCCCGCCACACACGTCTACCGAGAATCTATTGAAGATTAAAGGGGGAATGGAACTTGTTATGTTTCTGTATTGTTTTCTGATTAAGACGTTTGCTTTCAAAGCAAAAATCTTACTCCCAGAAACGTAGTTACGATATTTTTATAATCATCGTCGTCCTTATTTATACAGGTACAATCGGTCAGTGAACGCCGCAGCTCGCACAACGTCATTCGTTGACCATCACGTTCGGTAACGCCTCTAAATATGACGCCACGTACCATCTGGTGTGATCATAGTCAAGCATAAGCTTATAATTCATGACAAAATGACATATTATTATTGAACCAAAGTTGAGTGTTTGCAATACCTACCTATTGACGTTGGGTTACACCGGGTTTGACCGGCCGCGCGCGTGGGCCTATGCCTATGCCGTTGTATTGGCCAGTCAAATAATTAACACGAAACGAAGCCACTAAAATATTCATATTTTTTATTGATATCAAGTAGGATAAACAAAATTGGTAGGTAGTTATCGGTTGTAATCTCGTATCCAAATTTGAATCGAATTAAGCGTCACCATTATTATCGACATTGAGTATAATGTTTTATATTCTAAAAAATATCTTCATAATATGCTCCAGGAGACTGCAATACTCTCGACATATTTGGCACAAATATTTTGGCAGAGTGTGCCGGGTGGTGCCGGGCGGTGGCGGGTGGTGGCGGGTGGTGACGGGGCTCCCCAGCGCCAGCGCTGTATTTTATACTTGTTTTGTTTGTTAATATTCATTGACAGATGGTAGAGAAATTGAAGAGCTTAATTTTTAAATTTAAAAACTGTTGACAAGAAGTTGATTTTTTAAATAATAATTGTCTGCGATTTCATTTAAACAAAATAATGCTATCTTAGGTGTTCGGCACGTCATCACATCAGTTTCATCAGTTTCGGAGTCATGTTGCGTTGCATGTTGTTTGTCTTCCTGAAGTCCACCTAATTGCCTATTAAAGTCTAACGTCGCGTCGTGGACATCTGCACGTTTTCCATTTTAGTCCGTCGGCGTTCTGCCCGCGGGGCTCCGAGTACCCAACCGTGAGCGTCTCGTATACTGTGAAACTGCCATGTAAAAGCTACCACCATGTATTGTAGGTAATGTAACGAGCAAATCGTCCGTGTCGACGCTCTGCAACTATAAGAAGAAAAAATGTTACTTTTCCTATATGTACTTTAGTACTTACTGACCTCCGTTACTTGTATGAAATCTGTAGCTGAGCTTGGAGTTCGTTGAACATTAACTACAGCAAAGGCAGCAGTTTATTTAGATAATCTGGCTTTGAATGCTTGCGTCAGGATGGCTCTCAAGTTTTTCATTTTTTGCCGTATTTCCGTAACAATTATTATCAGCGACTTCAAACATAGACTTAAAGACTGCACTGGGTTATGGCGCCAAGCAAATTTGCCTAATTTACTTTAATATGTAAGTCATTAGATATTCTATCAGTAATTTTCATAATATTATCAATTTCCGCAAGATAAAATCGCCCACAGCACTGCAGCCCCGCAGCCCGCGCCCGCCTGTAATGGGCCTCGATACAATTAGTTGTAGCCTTACGGCGCGTAATAAAATGGAAACGTCTCAATGTTTACGAGATCGCGTGTCGAGTATTACGGTCCATCTAATTCTCAGGGCGCCCAATTTGCATACAAAAAAGATTCGGATTACAGATATTGTCTCCCGCGAGTGGAGAGTGGCATGGCAGCGAGATGTGGCCGATAGATGTCTCGTTTAGTTTGAGTTTCTAATGTTACGAGATAATTTTTTATTAATAGCTTCGCGGAGCCTCATTCAGCCTTGATTTCGGGTCGACTGTCGACGTATGTGCTCTGGATGCATTCTGCTAAAGACGACGCGAAGCCAGAGAACGGCTCTCTCCTGTTCTAGGTCCGTTTCTTCCCGACGGTATATGCAACATGGTTTCCATTGTCCGCGCAGCTACCACCATTCTTGCCCAATTAGCCGGGACATGCGTTTGCGTGTTGTAGTTCCAGTGCCAGAGAGTTTCTTCTTCGCCGACAATATGACGGTGGTGGTTATACCCTCGATGTCGCCAATATTATTGGCAGCCGGATTCGTCTGCTTGGTAGTTTGATATTTACCTACATAAAAACCATGAACCCTGTGAGCGCTACCATGCACCTTACGGTACCGGGACATTGTAATCTGTGGAAAACTGTAAGATTTGATACAAGGCTGTAAAACAATTCGCTTGATTTGTGACGTACACGTTCGTATTTAGAGGTGAAAGTTTTGAAATTCATCACGTGCTGTTAATTTTTTTGATTACACATCACGGTTCGAACATAGCCGATCTAGACGTATTCGTATGCATAATTATTATTATATTAATCCAGCGTTCGGCTACAAGCTGCGATATTTTCCAGAATTTTGTTTATCTGTTCTCACCTGCTGGATATCTTACTTTATTGAGATATCTTGTTTATTGAGATCGAACGTCTCGGCCGGTGATCGAACGAGAATAAATAAGTTCAAGTATTTTATTTGCTGTACATCTTATGATCCCGAATTGCATAGATCCAGTCAAGCGGTGTGAGCGATGTGCGCAGTTCATCTGCCATTAGCCACTAGCTTTTGACCTCAGCCATTTTCGACACGGGGGTCTCACTTTAGATAGCGGATAAATCAGAAAAGTAAACAAAACATTAAATAATCCTTTATTCAGTACTGCTACAGGCTAGACAGTAGATATGTATATCGATGAACACTTTTAAAAATAAATTATGAAGATCGTGTTAAAAAGTTTAGCGTTTACCAAGAAAAGTTTAAAGATACATAGAAGATAAGTATAAAGTATATTATATTATCGTGAAGTTTCTGTTTTTATTGGATACACCGACGGTGACGTTAACTCTTTGTGGAAAATACGTCGTGATTCAATAAAAACTTTCTATAAAATTGCTCGGCCCAGCGCGCTACGTCGATCGTAGCAGACCCGTAGGGTCGTAGACAATTTTGCGTAGCTTCCGTAGCTCCGTAGCCGCATATTCGTAGACATCGTACTCTGTTGACGTTGTTGTAACAAATGTGTAGATTTTTCTGTCTGATGAATGTGTAACAAAATTGTTGGGGGTGACAAATGTCATGGTGACACACTGTCACACAAGGAGCGGAGTGCTGGTGTGCGAGTGCGGGGTTGTTAGTCGGTCGTCTTTAGGTATTTATTTAAACATAACAAAAGCGCGGCGCGTGGCGGTGGGAGGCAGGATTTATAATAATTGTAACGTTAACTTTGTCGTTCAGATATAAAGACCTCATTTAAAGTTTCACGCATAAAATCATACTTCTGACACTTGTGTAAAATTCTTTATATAACTACTTATTCAGGATGACAACTTCTATTTTATAATTTCGTTCTCACACGAACTCGTGATATTGCTAGCCAATACGGCCAATTAAGGGAAAGATATATTAATTCTATTTAGATCAATAGAGTAGTTGTTGATCAATAGATTTGTTGAAAATATAGTAGACCTTGAAGGCGGCTGTCTTTAGGTAAACTTGTTCTGTTCCAGTGAAAATGAATCGTGCCACAGGTTTAGTTGGGTAGTTGGATCTCGAGTAATTATTTTAAATGATATGGTTCTTGACCGTGTCGTTGTAAAGCACAGAGCATAATGATTCAGATACTCCGGCTAAGATACAATCGGATGTGAGAAAACACAATATAATGATATAGTCTCCAGTTCCTCGTTCGCTCAGCCCAAATACCGCTCCCTCGCCGACGGGTATTGTTGTCACTTTAATGCAAAGACCACCCGAGCTGAGGCGAAGTTAGCGAGTCGCGGGCAGTAACTCCGACGCCGAGCCGGATTCAATGTTTCCTATGCTAATCACGTAAAAGCCTCAAACGCTTTTGTGTTCTCTCACATTATTGTGCAGCTTTACTTCCGAGTTAAACGAGTTTTCTTACACTAACTTATCGTGTTTTCCAAGGTCCCGTAGGTGGGGGACGTAAGCTGAAGTTGTTTGCATATTGTGACAATATTATCTATTAATACCACGTATGTGTATTTGATGAGGTACGCAGTTACCACACCTGCACTTAACTTTACTGAATTATTTTCAGTGCATATTGCCAAAGTTGATTTCACTGACGCGTTCAGGATCGATCACGTTCACGATCGTACTCGTGATCTTGATGACGTTGGTGCGATACATATGCTGTACTTGTACCAACTGTACTACATTGACTGTAGAGTCATTAGGCCCGATCGGATTATACGTCTGTTTGTAATGTACATATATGAGATTATTTCACCGGTTGGTAATTTGATGCGCACTTTTGAAGTTGCCTATATTATAATTTGATGGGAACATGAACAGAGCTAGCAAGCAATTCCAGTTAAGATAAAAAATAAATTTCAGTTGAAGTTTTTGTACCTAAATTACGATTCAGTCTGATTTTAGAGATTTCCGCTTTAGTTTACGGAGGGTCTTATGTGATTATACAATAATATAGATAAATAGAATAGTAAAATTTCAAATAAAAATTAAATATTTATATTTGAATGATAGGACTGCTAGTAAGGATAAGTCAGGAGGTTTGGTGTTCACATTGCAACTGCAAACAGGCGTCCAAATCAATATGAGCCGCCAGACAATAAGTACCTAATATAATATTTATACAGTGGTAACTGCCAGAGCAACCAGTGCATAACCGCCTCCATAACCTTTATAACCGCCGCGCGCTGGAAACTGCGGAAAAAAGCAGTAAGCGCCGTTGGCCATTGACCGTAAGGACAAGAGATTATTCTACAGAGAACACAATTTCTACTCTCGTACTTGAGTATTTGTATCAAGTATTTTTCAGACTCTAATAGAGTATTTGTAACAGTGTCATCATCACATTAAAACTGAGGCGCACATTTTGCCGAAACAAAAAAACTTAGGCGTTCTTCGATATCGTCAACTATACATAACTTGATCTCCGTGGTACTGAGGTATATATGGTTTCCTCAATATTAGCTATTAAAATTTGACCGTAACAGCAACACATAATGTTAACACTTCAAATCTTCGATTTTACTCCTCATAGAACTTTACCGGCCGCTAAATTAGACGAAAATCGATTCTTAAGGAGTAAACATCAATAACCTCGCAAAGAAAACATCCTTCCACATTGTGAACTGTATACTATAAATAAAAGAATTTATTTATGTATATTACGAAAGTACGTATTCCTTTTACTAAGAATACGTAATACGATTGCTTATAGGATTAAGTCTGAAATGAACCTTTTCCAACCATCGTATCCATTCGGATTACCGAGGGCGCCACGAAGTACATTTTAATCTCTGAAAAGTGTATTTAAGAGTGTCCTACGCGCAGCGCTCTATATTACATCCTCAAAAAGTTTTTCCTTATGACGTAAAAAGCGCGTCCTCCGATGTTATTCCCGTAGTGAAGTTACATTTGCTTCAGCTACTAAAGATATCTCATAATTTAACGACTGTTAAATTTTTATGCCACAATGTACGAGGGCAACTTAATTCTTACGCGCCTCGGTATTTTTGAGTAGATATATTTATTTTATTCATCGATTTGATGTAAACACTGCAATGGGTACAAAATTACTCGTGCGTGGACAATACGGCCGTGTCCAGCACTGGCCTTGATACCTTTGTTTAAAAAATAACATTCTGTTCCATAATATGTACGTTGGCATTACCTAGTTTTCTGTCCACTTCCGCCATTCTTATGGTCGGCTGCAAATATACTGTACCAAGTACCCCGTATCCTAACACTCTACGAAGCTCGAGAATTACCAGTAAAATGATCGTAAAACGCAATACGCGTGACGTTTTATGATTGTATGTTATATGAAGAGTGATAACAATCAAAGTTGTATTAGCGCGGAAACATTCTCCTCCACCACCGGCTCCGGCTCGTTCTGTAGGTGATGTATTTATTAAAACTGCAACCCGATACATGCTATTATATACTTTATTAAAGCGGCAACCCGCTACTTGCTAATATATACTTGCTCGACCACAGACAGACAGGGGAGATGTTGCGATTGTAACTGTTCTACTCTGACAAATTCTACTTTTGTACCTAATAGTTTGTTTTGTAAAAGGTGAAAGTGTGGGATGGTGATATCTCGTAAATAACCAACCAAACCAATTTCAAGGTTGGCCCAGCAAAATAAGGCTTTTAAAGGGCGGCAAAGACGATAAGTACTGTCCCAAAAAACAACCTTTATTTTAGAAGGATAGTATATACAGGCTTTATACCTGTCCGGCTGGACATCACCCACTGACGTCCTAAAATCACCACCTATTCCTGCCTACTCATTTATTTTATCATTTATATTTTCATTTATTTTATTTAGCTAAGTATTTAAATAATCAGTCAGTTAAAAGCGTGGCACTTAACTTTTTCAAAATCACTACAACAGTTTGAATAATTCTGGTTGTTTCATATGTAGGGAAATTTTATTTTCAGACATAAATCGAGCTGGGAATAGCATTCCTTGTATCTTGCGCTGAGATTGCTTCTCCGACAGCGGGGTCGTAGCTCACTGATCAGTTCTCATCAATAACGCCGCAAGGGCCGTTGGGTCGAAACCAATCTGAGCGTTTGATTTTGAGTGTGAGGACGCGGTCTCCGGCGGAGTCGGGTCGGTTGGCAGCGTTCCGACCGCCGCTGGATTATCCCTTATTGATTGGATGTTGGTAGCAGCGTTGTACCGCTGGCGCTGTACCGCTGTGCCGCTGTCTCGAGACGGCACGTAAACAACAACACTACTCTCCGCCCGCTATCTCTCCAGGTTATTTATACAAATGACTACGACGTACTTATAATTTACATATTGTTGTTTTTAATATTACCATCATTACTATTTGGAAATGAGATTTATGGTAAACATAAATATAAATATCTCGTGTTGCTCGACTGGCAGTTCAAAGATTAATCAAGATGTGTAACTTGATATTTATTTTTTACTAACTTTCCCTTTCTTAGTGGTCACTTGAGGAACCTACATATATACAAAGTTTCAAGTGAATCCATTGCAGAAATATAAAATTTCAGTTTATCCCCTTTTTATCCACTTAGCGAATTTCAAAAATCCTCTCTTAGTGCTCCCTTACACTTCCCAATAAGGAACACACATGTCAAATTTCAGCTTGTTGCGTTCAGTATATCAGCTGTGCATTGTCTGTCAGTCACTCAGTAACGCAAGAGTTTTATATATACTGACTGATGTTATTGTCTCCCCAGGCGAGGCAGGATTCACGCGCACAAACCTTTCTCTGCCGCGGCTCATTATTTGGGATGTACATAATTATGTAAATGCACGCACGGCCGTGGATCCGTTCACCGTTATATGACAATAGTGCATGGGAATTAATATTAAAATTGGTTTTCGTTCCGCTGTACCATTAAATTTCAATTTTCATTCGATATACGTCAGACCGCCGTCGCCAGCGCATCACTAGCCCCGCGCGACGTGCTACTTGCGACGTACGACATACGACATGCGACGTACTACGTGCTACGATTTGATTAAAGTTTCTATCACATAGCCACGTCGACACGTTCGCACGTACCTAGCGTGGCGCGGCGCGGTGTGCATCATTAACAGAAAACGGAACAACAAAACTGCTCTAGCACACGGTTTGATAACGGGTTATTTGTTTGTTTACGGTTTATGCTAAACCGGACGAGGATCTCGTTGTTAGAACATTTTTCAGAACATAAAAACACGGGGATCCCTTTCAGAAAAGCTTGTTCTATTGAACTTAAATATGGCATAATATACTAGTAACCGCCCTTATTTTGGCATCCGTAAATCTATCAGTAAAGGATTTATTTCAAGCACTATTTTATAGTGCTTAGCTCGTTTAAAATATGTAAGTAACAATTATTACAGCGTCTAACTCTACAAGCCCTACATCACAAACTCTACACCTTAGTCAAAATATGTGGCTTGGCCGTTTCCCCACCGTTTATTAATTTTACTTTTCTGTTATACAATAGTTCTTGGAGTAACGAAAGTAGAGTTGGAAGCTTGGCTCTACATGAGATCTGATAATTTTTTGACAGTGCGGCTTGCAACGGTCTGCAATAATGGTCTCGTGGATATTATTTACCTGTTTCGGTGGCCCTATCAAAGAGCTGGTATGAAGTGGGTCCTCCGCATTCTCCGTTACCGTTAACTTGTCCGTGATGAATTCTGCATTGCGGATGACTGTGGGCGACGGTCAACATCACCCTTACCATCGGCTGACCATGTGTTCGTTTGTGGTAAGATATATATATACGATCAAAGTGTTTTGAGGCGTTTTCTTGTTTTGATTCACAAGGTTCGCAATTTAGTATCCATTGAATAATATTTTCAACGAATTAATATATTTGTAAGTTAAATGTTTCGCTTATTTAATTATCGAGATTGTCGAGAAGTCGCTGCGTTCAGCGCTCGGCGCTCGGCGCTCGGCTCACGTCGCGCGGATAAATTACAACAGTTCTTCTACATTAATCATCTCGATGGAGTTTTGTTTTCCTTCTTCATATAGCTTCGTTAGTCGCCGCGGCGATAAGCCACGAGCGGCGGCTAATTCATGTTGACAAAGGCAGATCGCAATTAATTACAGGCGTATTGGTGGGTAAACTTTACATTAAAGTCAGTTTTAATTACTATTTGTTTAGAATATCGAGTAGTATTTAGAGTTGCTCACTGTAAAGCAGATTTTACTTCGCATTCGGAAGCAAAGCCGGTCGCCATCGCAACCACGGCGGCGCCCCGCCCCCGCGCCGCGCCCCGCGGCCGGCCCTCAATACATTAACCTCTTGCGCGCACGGCCGCGAAAAAAAAAAGTGCCTCTAAGTGTCGTTAGTGTTTACCTAAAAACAACAAAATTTCAACGAATTTTTGTGTTTTAGGTAAACCGTTATTGTTGCTTAAAAATAATTAAATCTGCAATAAATTATATATCAATAGATTCGTTATTAGATGTACTATGATATTAGTCGTGTATTTTTTAGTTTTATTTTGTAGTTTTTATAAAATATACGCAGAAACATGAAAGTTTAGGTAATTTTTTGCTACTTACGAACTTTACGGCGTAATATCTTCAAAACACAAGACACATACACTTACACTATACTTTTATAGGATAACACAATTCACTCTAGCTTCATTCATATCATTTTTACACTTTACCGACTTTTATTTACTTCAAAATAAAATTATTTTCGCAATGAGGGGCCGCCGCGTCTGCCGAACTGACCGGACCGTACTGACCGCTATACTGACCGGCCAGTGACCGTTACTCTCAAAACGCGCTAGGGCTGTCATTCATCCAACGGAAACATTCATCCGTAATAGTAATGTTAGAAGTATGTACTTTTTTTGGTGAAAGTTTTTGGAATCTTATTCCAAAGTGTAATTTTGTACTTTTGTTTATAAAATAAATATTTACAATTATACATAAATATTCGTAAATATGTATCTGAACAATCAGATCAGATCAGATTTGATTCCAACTAGAATTTTCAAGGAAAATATAAATTTTGCTTCAATTGCAATAGCTGAATCAAATCTGATCTGATTTGATCCATTCTAGTTGGATCAGATCAGATCAGATTTGATTCCAACTAGAATTTTCAAGCAAAATTTATATTTTGCTTGAAAATTCTAAGTAGAAGTATAAGTCTAAGTATAAGTAGTAAAAATTAAAGTAGTGTTACGGGGGAGTATTTTTGAAATAAACAACACACATAAGTATAATATTAAATTTATAATAAAAAAATAATAAAGATAAGTAGAAAGATAGAGAATACTCTTTATTGCACACACAAGTTAATATTTACATCAGCTTATATTAGACACAGTACAAAAGGCGGTCTTATCGCTAGACAGCGATTTCTTGCAGACAACTAAATTAATTTATAAAACTAAATTATAAAAATGTTTATGGTTACAGACACATTATGTATGTGTAACTTTAGAATAATGAGGAAATATATTTATTTATTTATTTTTTATTTATCAATACAAACACAGAACACAGAAAATAGAGAACATCAAATAACATTTTTACATACAAACACAGAACACAGAAAATTGGAAGGTTCTACTTCAGATATGACGCTAATACCCGCTGGTGTTTCCAAGGGGGCAATCTCCCAATCCGACGTCGAGCTGGGGAGCTGCTGCGCTGGGTTCAGCCAGCGATGGACATGCCGAGGGTTACGGTCCAAAACCTCCTCCGCTTCCTCTTCGAACATGTCCATCAGCTCAGCCAACTCCTCAAGATTTTAGCTGAAAGAAAAACAATCTATTTGAGTAACCATCTACATAAACCATGGACGAAAATAACCTGTCATATAAAATTCAAGGACTTACAAAATTGGGCGCCCCTGCACGATTCGCACCGAGCTGCTAGGGGTTTGGCAAAGCGGCACCGGTTCCCCCTTCGGCTTTATGGACCCCCCTGGAGTCACCAGCACCGGTAGTCCATAGCTTCTGCAAAAATTATATAGATCGAATGTACTAAAATTCGTGCAAAATTAAGTGTAAAGCCTTGCGTACAGTTAGTAAGACAATATTTACCGCGGTGTGCTCCTCTCCACTCTTGAGTCCATAGCCGGCAGCTCGGATGCGAGCCTCATGACGAGGTTTCGCCTCGCCGTCACACCCGGGTTAGAATCGATAGTACAATCGAATAGTGCTGATCGACCGGAGCCTGGCCTGTCGCCTAAAATAAAAATAAATACAAATAAAAAATAACGAACAGAGTGACCCATCCTTTTTTCCTCCTCCCTTTCACCCTTCACTTCCACTCAAACAAAGCAAGTAAATTTATGTACAAAATATTATAAGAAAAATATTCTCAACTACACGAAAAAAAAATCCGCTATTCCCTATACCACCACATTCCAACAATGCAGGATATTACGTACGCAATCAAAAAAATAGAAGTAAACAATTTCAATAATATCACCGAAAATATTTTTGTCACTAAAACTGCTCACCTACCAACCCTAGCACAATTATACGAAAAAAACAAAAGAACATGGCTGCTCGTCAGTATTGAGTAAAAATGTGTATAATGAGGTAAACGGTATAAATAATTATGTAAATGTGAACCTATTCACTAAATCTGTTTTGTGTATGGTAATAAACTAACTATATTATCAGAAACCAATTGTTTCTTATTAGAAATCAATGTATTTACGTAATAATCGACGTAAAACATGACGCCATCTTAGTTGCGACAACGATGGTTCGTCACAAATGAGATGTTTTTGGTTACATATTTTGTTTATTTCTAATGAACAACACTTTACACACAATCTACAGTAAATAATCTACACTTATATGTATAAATCTTATAAGAATACTTACATTTTTCTAACACTCTTGGCGAAATAGCACACGACAACAAACACGTCACTTCGCGCGATCCGTCACTGAGAATATGTGTCAAATTTTATTTTTTTGTGGTTGCATCACCCACAGAAAATCATGTCCGAAAATCGTAAACGATAGCCAATTTTATATACTCTGTGACTGTATTTATTTCTGATTGGTCGGTTTATATGATTGGCCAAAAACAACGACCAACCACAAAGCGTTTGGTCAACGCGTAGTTGGGTCAACGTATGACCCAAAAACATTTGAGCGCTTACTTTTTCATGGGTCATACGTTGACCCAAAAACGCGCAAGGGGTTAACCTTCAGTGATCCTCGTGTCAGTATATTCCACATTCGTTTGATCTAACGGAAAATGTATTGGACAATATCCACACGATCTAATCGAGCCCGCCACGTGCTTACTGACTCCAATTCCTTATTAACAACTCTTTATAATTATGACCTTATTCGTCACCTGCCAGCACCCCTAGATAATTTGGCCGTCGTCGTGTGCTTCTTAACAACAGATACTTACGTCGTTCTCTCTTTTTCCTTGGCCGGCAACACGTCGGGGATGCGTTTGGTGTTACTGATGTCCCTTGTCCGCTATTTACATAAAAAAGGGCAGGTGTTACGACTGGATTTTTTGTATAATGAATGAATAAAGAGGATTTCTATTTTAGCTATTAAGTAGCCTTATTTCCCTACCGACATTGCCGCAATCTCCAAACCACGCGAGCGTGGCCGCGCGCGGCGGCCTGCCGTAGATATGATGGACGGTAATAAGTAAGACGCCACAGTATGCTCGACCCTATTGTATATTCATTGAAATCTGTGCTACCGGGTGTACCGGGAGCGACGCGGCGGTTCAACAAGCAGTGTCGGTAATGTGGAAACTTTGCGACGGGAAATGTAAATTTTCCACTTACAAAGGGCGGATCGGTGGCGGTTTGTAATAATGGACATGAGTATGTGTAGCTACATAGTTGCCGTAGTTTGATTACCAAACGCGTACTGCGCCACTCCATCATTCGGGAGAGGAGTATGTATGTATCATAATTATACATGTTTTATTGCACAACATTATTTTTATTATTAAAACTAAGTCTTAAATATCTGTACTATTTGCTTAATATAAATCTTTAATGTTAAAATTATTCGTCCAACTATTTGTCCAACTCTATAAAAATTGTATAACCAATAAGTATAAAATAATAATAATTATCATTATGAGCCCAACGTCTGTCTATTTATCGTTAAGTTTCAAACTTATTCCCTATTCCCTAACAGCTACGATCTTATTAATTAATGTCCCTGCTCGTCTTTTCTCTCGTTTCATGTTTATTGGCTCGTTAGTTACTGTAGGCTGTAGGAATGTCTGTAAAGAATCGTTGCTTCTCTATCAATAATCATTCCTCCTGCACGTTGCTAAAATACATTAATTTGATTTATGAAATTATATTACAGAGTTTCAGTATGCTGTGCTGAAGGGTTGCACATGCAGTCAGCGGTCTATGCGAAAGACGAGGCAGCGCCGACACCACTAAGACGTTTATTAAGATTTTACTTGAAAATAAATACGGTTCTATTTTCCTTCCTAATCGTACCGTGTGTTGTCGTGGGCTGCCGTGGTCAGACTAAATACAGCAACAGATTTAAGAACCCTCATTTGAATAAAGTGACTGGGACGTAAGAATTAGGTAGGTTTTCTACAGCGGACTAATTGAACGTGAAGTATTTAATCAAACGGCTCGCTATCTCCGGTGGTAACCTAGAATGGGGAGCTTGTAATGAAATTCTATTCACACACCGGCTTCGAGGTCTGCTACACTCGTGGAGTCGTGGCCGGTGACACTTCGGTTCCATTGTGGAAAGTTTCGTCTTTGGAAGAATGGCGGGCAAACAGTTTACGAGTTTGCATTATTTTACAGGAACAAAGACATTACATGTAAAATGGTGGTTGTATGTGTTTATTGTCTGATGATTAAAAGCTTTTATTTAACATGTACGTATGTATGTACATATTATGTTTGTTCGGGTGAAATCTTGCAAGTCAATTTTGAGGCAGTTATCGTCAACCGATTGAGCTGAAATTTTGTATACACGTTTAGTTTAGATGACAATGCATGATTAGCTGTGTGACGTCATTCTAAATCCAACATGGCGGAACATGCAAGATGGCGGACTAGTTATTTTTAATGCCCTCCTACAATATGGGTATCATCAAATGAAAGAGCTTGCTGAGAATAACTCGAAAAATAAAGTGTCTTCACTCTAAATCCAATATGGCGGACTTCTAAAGATTTACTTTCGTACAATTTGGGCATCAAATATCTACAAATGCGATACTTACAGCTGAAGATATAATATATAATAATTTGTTGTTAATAGGTAATAGAGCCTAGAGTGCGCTCGGGATAGTACTACCGCCCACCACGGTACTTGTACACCATTTCTACCATTCCATAAAAAAAAGAATTGAGTCGCCGAGTGTAGCGGTAGCGAGCAAAAACAAAATGCAAAAAAAGGTATTACAAATAGGCAACTTATCATTTAGACGTAAAGTATTAAGAGACAATCGACACGCTAGTGATGTTATAAGATATAATAAGGCTACCATTGTTTTCACTGACGATGCTTTGCATATTCATAATCTTTCATTGTTTGTTACGGATCTGCTTCCCCCAAAAGGGCAATAAATTCAAACCTTTTATTTCTTCAATGGATTCACTTGAAACTTTGTAGGGTTCCTGAAGTCACGCAAGTGAACACTATGAAAGGATTTTTGGAAATTGGCAGACGAAGCCGCAGGGTATAGCTAGTGTAAGTAAAAAATAAAAACATTCTAAATTTCCAATGGATTTTGGGAAAAAGCTAATTAATGGATTTTGCTGATATCATAACATTACCAAAGTAGATCAGTAGATTGTACGGGATGATTTATGTCCAAATGAAAGGTTAAAATGAAATATGATCTTTGGTAAAACTTGAAGGTCTGGCGATCTACCGACTGTCGGAAGAATCTTCAGTTGCGAGTTCGGCGCGCGGCGGCGTCGATCAGGCTCAACTTTACGCGCTGGTGATTAACGTTATTACTTTGTCCAAGAGATCACTAACTATTTTGGCTTATTTTAAAACGTACAAAAAAATATTCATTAAAAATTGTTTTAACTAAATACGGAGTAAATTTCGTAACTACCAAGTTCTGTTATTCTGAAAGCATAATGCGAAGCATTCACTACAAAAGATTTTATTTTGGCAAGTTCCTTTACTTGCCTATACTTTCCCAATGTTAACCGCTCGGCGTGCGCTATCCGTAAACTAAGTAAGTTAATATTTATCTTAGTTCATATGTAATTTATTAAAAGTTAAAAGTTGTAGAGGTACTTCATTATACGGAATTAAAGATTTTTTTCCACAAAAATCGTACGTGCAGATTCGTCCCCCTTATAATTTTATTAACAGTAAGTATTGGCTTCAACCCATTACACTGGTCAACAAAATTTTGTAACAAGAATGGTGCTTACTAATTTTGAAATACCTACCTACCCTCATTATATTACCATATTTATTTTGATTCTATCAGGTCTAGTTTTCGTGTTAAAGCCACCGACAAATTGAAAACTACCGTTTTTGTATCATTTTCGCATTCACAGCATTATACCTATACGTATTTTTTTCGCACGCAATTTAAGTTTAGAATCACGAACACATCTCAAATATCGCGCTGATTTTGAAAAATGTCAAGAAAATGTAAAAATGATCCTGATAAGTTTTGTTACATTTATGGCGATATTACTTTTAAAACTCAGCGAAAGAATTTGACTCCATTAGTTACTAAGTTATAATATATGTATGAACAGTATTTTGGCTTTGCCATCGGACAACAAGACAAAGCTTGGGTCCCACATATCTGTTGTGTAAGTTGTGTTACATGTGTGGGACTTCTTACTGGATGGGCGAAAATATCTCGATGTATGCCTTTTGCAATCCCTATAATTTGGACAGAACCAACTAACCACTCATCTGATCTTTGTCTTACTGAAACAAAAGGTATTACAATTAAAACAAAAAGGAAACTTAAGTTTCCTGACCTGCCATCAGCTAAAAGACCGTGAAGAGTTACCTGTACCAGAACCACCTCAAAGTTCATGTATGATAACGGATCACTGTTGGACATTACAACGAGACCTTCCTGAAGCAAAATACAGTCGGAAACCATAAAGCTACATTTATATTAACGTTTCAATA
Organism: Ochlodes sylvanus; assembly: GCA_905404295.2. Taxonomy (NCBI): domain Eukaryota; kingdom Metazoa; phylum Arthropoda; class Insecta; order Lepidoptera; family Hesperiidae; genus Ochlodes; species Ochlodes sylvanus. The sequence continues at coordinate 86,480 of FR990129.1, forward strand.
TAACGCAATAAATTCATTTTGTTGATAAAACTGATAATTTCTAAAATATAATAAAATCTAATTACAAAAAAACTATTCGTATTTGAAGCATTCTAATTTTATTTCTATTATCCAGATACTTGTCCTAAACATAACTAGTCAAAAGTTTTTAAGTTACATGCAAAAAGTATTTTTTTGTTGACCAGTGTTATTGGCCCACTACTGAGCACGGGCCTCTCCTCATATCTGAGGAGGCCTAGAACATACTCCACCACGCTGCTCCAGTGTGGATTGGTGGAGGGGTTAGTGGCGAAATTTTTATGCCGCCCGAAGGCATCCGACATGGCTTAACGACTGCTACCAAATGGTAACAATCGGGACCGACGGCTTTACGTGCCCTCCGAAGCACGGAAGTGCCCAAGAAATTTCGCCACTAGCGGTCACCCATCCAACTACCGACCGCGCTGTCTGTTGCTTAACTTTGACGTTCAGTTAAGATCGACGCAAGTCGCCGGGCTATGAGCGCTTCTAGGTAAACAGTAGGTATAATATGATTAAATCGTTTTTATATGAACACAAGGTAGAGCATTATTTATCTTCCCGGTAAACAAACATGTCTTTAGAAACAGCAGAAATATAGGTCAGTAGTACGTCATTATTTGTTCCGTCTTCGCTATTCCAAATCAGAATTCAAGCAATATTGAGTGTAGTATCCGTATTTCGTGTGTTCTGTAATTCCTGTCTTCCGGTGGTGGCGCCTCCTGTTTCTGATAAATGTAGACCGCGTGCCTTCTTTCCACTTGCATTCTACTTCCTTATCATAGCGTTATTTTTTAAGTGTCCAGACGATTCTAAAATTTTACAATATTTTATTTTTTCTACAATTGTTATAATTAAGAAGTGGCCTCTATTTTGCAACGAAAAACAACTTTAAGGAAGAGAATACTGATCAAAATATTGAGTTGTCACACTTGCGATACATGATAAAGTACGAGTAGTATGGAAGATTGCACGCTTGGCAAGAACAGCGAAGCAGTCATAAAGCAAACACAAGATGTCTGCTGGACATCGCCCGTGGACACATTCCAGTGGAGTGCGGGCCGTGGATCGTAAATCGATGGCGACAAGGTGTTGATATGTTCACGTCCCGGGATTATCCACAGTCGGCAGCGAGCTCCCGACCCCCATCCCCGCACAGCGTAATACGGACTGCGAGCGAAACCTATCACTCAGCTGTCTGTAGAAGAGGCTTTAAAAGTCGTTTTCGTCTGAACCGTCTGTAATCCGCGCCCAGATGTCTGTGATGTTATCCAGAAGTGCGACATGAGAATATTAGTTTCTTTTTAATATAGAAATGCAAACCGTACAATATTCCTATCGAATTATTATTTGGTGTTACAGGAAGTCGGTTGTGGCCATAGATTGCCTTCACCACTTATCATAAGCCCATTTTCTAATTGAATATAAACACGAGCAAAACGATTGGATTTTAATACGACGGAGATAAAACTGCAGACAAAATTAAGATTTTGTAACAAAATGATCGGAGGTTCATATTTTTCTGAATACGAGTAACTCAGCTCAGCTAAATCAGTGAAAACTGCACTTAAAACGGTTAGACGTTACTCAGATTAGCGAGAAAAAATGCGCAAACAAACAGACAAGCATTTAAAAAATTATTGCTAGGGGATCTGTCGCGCCAATAAATACAGATATTGTTAGTTAAGGGTTTATTGTATGATAATTGTGATATTTTTCAGATTCGTATAACTTTTATGTACTCGTATTGTGGTAAGCCTTCATGACAAAACATTTTGTGTCAAAACAATTATCGATGACAAAAGTGTGGGAGATAAAGTCATAAGAGAAGGTCTCATACGATAAATTAGTAAAAATATTTTCCGCAAATATAATATCTTTCGTACATGTATCGTGAAAATGTATCTAATAACCTGTTTTGATTTCAAAGACGTATGATCCGTGGCAATTTATCAGGAATCGGAGCAAAAAGACATAAATGGGCGTGCACGCGTCACGAGCGAGGCTCGTCGCCGCGTCATCCATCATGCCGGCGTCGTAATGACGCCGCGACGACGACGAGGTGAATGGGTCCAGGATCTGTAAAGAAAATATTACGAGCTACATGAAAACAGCTCAACATGTTAATGAGGCTTGCGGCTTGCGGTGTGAACGTCGCGCAATAATGAAAACATCACCTCGTATTCGTTTCAAACGGTCCCCGGGCAGTGACTGTGACGATAATAATGTAACAAAATATTCCATCATCTTTACCGTGTTTTCTGTCGCGCCAGCTAACTTAACAAATGATATTGTCACAGCCGTGGGTAGGGGATGGGAAAACATAAGGCCGGCTTCAATAGATGTTGTTTTATTTTCACTGTAAAACGGTAACACACAAAACACGGTACTATACACTTTACTGTACACTTTACTTCCTTTCACACTTCACTTCACACTCACGACACTGTATTGTGAAACGGCACTTCACTTCACTCGCGACACTGTACTGTGAAACGGCACTTCACTATTCCTATTTCTTCTTCCCACTGGCGCGCTTCCCGACTCGCTACCAAGACTCGACTGACTCTGCCTTGGCCGGAATCGCCTTATATACCACCAATTTCAATCATTCCAAATTCAAAGGTTTTCTTTTAATTTAGCGTCGAAAACATTTTATAAATTCTATTTTCAAATTTTCTTTTTCTTTTATTTTATTTTATTTCTAATTTACGCGACACTGCCCCCTCTCAAGACATGATCGTCCCGATCATCGTTGCTTCCGTGATATCGTGCCAACCGATCCACATGTACGATCTTTGGAGGACTGCGAGGAGTACGCTGAATTCGGAGAGTGACGTCGTTGATCTTAGTCACAACTCTATAAGGCCCTTCCCAACTCGGTTGAAGCTTCGGAGACTTCCCTTTTCGTCTAACGGGGTTATGTAACCAGACCAGGGTTCCTTCTTCAAAGCTAGGCCCGTTGGCCCGTCGGTCGTAGCGGGTTTTCATTCGTTCGCTGGCCTTATATCCTGCTTCTCTGATTTGCTCATACACGTCAACCATCTTGTTGCGTAGATCGCTTGCGTAGTCAGTTATTTCTTTTGGTGTATCCGGTGGAGCACTCGAGAGCAAATCGGCTGGTAGTCGCAGTTCTCTTCCAAAATTAGCATACGCCGGAGTGACTGTTGTGGTCTCATGAACCGCAGTCCTATAGGACATGAGAAACAGTGGAATATACTCGTCCCAGTTCTTCTGATGATTATCCACCACTTTTGCCAGATGCCGTTCCAACGTTTGATTAAATCTCTCAACCATTCCATCAGATTGCGGGTGATAAGGCGTCGTCCGAGTTTTATGTATTCCCATCACTTTACAAACTTCTTGAAAAACTTGCGACTCAAAGTTCCGTCCTTGATCACTATGCATCTCCAGTGGTACGCCAAATCTGCAGAACACTTCAGTAACAAGCTTCGTTGCCACGGTGATAGCCTCCTGGTTGGGTAGTGCAAACGCTTCTGGCCACTTCGTGAAATAGTCCATCACTACCAGAATGTATCGATTTCCAGCATTCGTGACTGGAAACGGTCCAGCTATATCAAGAGCCACTCTTTCCCAAGGAACCCCAACATTATACAGCTTCATTGCACCCCTGCTTCTAGTCTGCGGTCCCTTAACGGCTGCACAACTCTGACACCGCCGACACCAGTCTTCCACATCGTCACGGCAATGCAACCAGTAGAATCGTTCTTTGATTTTGGTGAGAGTTCTTCTTATTCCCAGGTGTCCTCCCGAAGAACCATCGTGGTAAGTCTTCAACACCTCGTTCACTTTTGCTCTTGGAACCACCATCTGAAGATGACAATCTTTGCCTTTAGGAGTCTCCCACTTGCGGCAGAGCAATCCATTGTGGAGTACCAGGCTTTCCCACTGTGCCCAGAGACTCTTCGTGGCCGTACTGTACTTGGCCACTTCTGACCATTTCGGCTTAGGGGTTCCACTTTCCAGCCAGTCTAGGAGCGGTTGAAGATCCTTATCATCCTTTTGGGCTCTTCTCATAGTGTCATTGCTCCAATTTGGATCGATAGAATCCGTTCGGATAAGTTGAATTTTTATTTCCTCTTTCTCCTCTTGCCGATTACAATGCCTGCAGTCTTCAGAGCATGGTCTTCTGGACAGGGCGTCTGCGTTGCCATGAGTTCTTCCACCACGATGTTCAATCTCAAACTCATACTCCTGCAGTTGCTCCAACCATCTGGCCACTTGTCCTTCGGGATTCCTGAATTCCAGCAACCATTTTAATGCGGCGTGATCCGTTCTTACTAAGAATTTACGACCGAGCAAATATTTCTTAAAATGTTGCAAGGTCTTTACGACAGCCAACAATTCCCTGCGAGTTACGCAGTAATTCCTTTCCGGCCTTGATAAAGATTTGCTGAAGTAGGCAATCACAACTTCCTGATCTCCTCTCTGTTGGGAAAGAACACCTCCAATTCCAGTGTTACTTGCATCAGTGTCCACGATAAATCTTCCCTCTGTGTCAGGATATCCGAGAATAGGTGATTCACATAGACACATTTTGAGATTCTGGAAAGCTTGCTTGCAGTCTTCGTCCCAAGAAAATGCTCGTTTCTCTTCTGTTAGGCGATGTAATGGCTTAGCTATGTCAGAAAAACCTTTGACAAAGCGTCGGTAGTATGAGCACAGACCCAGGAAGGCTCTCACTTGCGACTTATCCGTCGGCGTCGGCCAATCTTTAACAGCGCTTATCTTGGATGGGTCAGTTGCAACACCTCGCTCCGATATAACATGTCCCAAGTAATCCACTTGACGTTGAAAGAATGAACACTTCTTCGGACTCAGCTTCAAATTTGCGCCCCGTAGCTTTGTGAACACACTTTCAAGTTTCTTGAGATGATCATCAAAATCACGCCCCATTATGATGATATCGTCTAAATAGACTAAGCAGGTTTCTCCCAGCAAACCTGCCAGCACATGTTCCATCAATCTCTCAAATGTAGCAGGCGCGTTGCATAATCCAAATGGCATGGTTTTGAACTGCCATAAGCCTTTTCCAGTCGAAAACGCAGTTTTTTCCTTGTCTTTGGAGTCCATTTCAACTTGCCAATATCCACTTTTCAGATCAAGGGTGGAAAACCACGTCATTCCACAAAGTGAATCCAGGGTGTCATTGATTCTGGGCAATGGATAACTGTCCTTTTTCGTTACGTCATTCACTCGCCGATAGTCCACACAAAATCTGGTCGATCCATCTTTCTTCTTCACTAATACAATCGGTGAACACCATGGACTTGACGAAGGTTCTATAACGCCGTTCTTCCTCATCTCCAGAATCATGTCTTCAACTTCTTGCTCACGAGCAAACGGAACAGGTCGTGGTCTCTGTCGTATGGGTGCTATATTACCCGTATCAATTTTGTGTTTCACCAAATCAGTTCTACCAATGTCTTGGTCGTTTTTCGAGAAAAGATCGGTATAACGTAATAGAAAATTTCTTGCTTTTATTAATTGCAGCTTGGTAAGATTATCTTTACATTGTTCCAAAAGCTTTGCCACATTTTCTTCTTGACTCGGAACTCTTCGCTGTTGTCCTTCTTCGCACTTCCTTAGCCAGGCCACCTCATCACAGGTTCCGACAACCGTTCCCTTTTCCACTGTTTGTTCATCGTCATCAGGATTGAATACAGGTACCATCGTAACACAGCCGCTTCCCACTAAAGTCCTGGCCGGTATCCATGGTGAGCCCACGACTCCTCTCTCTATGATGGCACATCTTCGCTGTATTCCTCCATCGTTCTGCGGTAGTTTAACAGGAACTAATGTCTGAGTTCTTGGTTTTAGGATGGTGTCCTTCAAACATAGCACTTTTCCGAAATTGCCCCCCTTCATTGGAATTTCATCATTTCCATGTTTTAGAACGCCTTGTTTCAGGTCGATGTTGCACTGATGATTTTGTAAAAAGTCCAAACCAATAATGCAGTCATCAGATATGTTCGCTATAATGACTTTTTGCCAATAAAGTGTGTCACCAATCTTGATAGCCACAACTTTTTCACCTTGGGTTGAGATACGCTGACCGGTAGCAGTCGTTAACGTGAGGCTTCCTTTCGTTCGAATGTACCGCCCTCCGATGTCCTTAAATCTGAGGTTGCTGATAACTGTACGCGAAGCTCCCGTGTCCAACGTTAATTGGCAAGGTTGTCCATTGATGGTACCGTCTATCACAAGAGTGTTTCCATCATTCGTCTGCTTTACGACTATCTCCGGAGCTTTACTGTTAACAGCCAGCGATGGCTTTCTCCAGTTTTCCTCCGCCGCATCCACTTGTCGTCGGAAATTGTTCCCTTCACGCTTAGGGCAAGTGCTACGTATATGACCCCGTTCTCCGCATTCACAACACATGGGATTGTACGGTCGCCGTCTATTGTTATCCGCTGCTATAATTTCCCGCTGCCTCGGAGAACGCAAGTCATGTCGCACAGCTTCTACCTCAAGAGCATGAGCTACTGCCTCCTTCAAGGTGGCGTGGTGTTCAAGTCGAACGGCGGCCCTGACCTCAGAATCCCGTATTCCGTCGATGAATACTTGCAGAAGCATATCCTCAACCACGGACGGCGACGACTGATACGCCTTGCGTACCAGTCTCTCCACTTCAACGGACCATTGTTGTATAGTCTCGTTAACCCGTTGAATGCGATCCTTAAGCTGCGCTCGATATACATGCTCCAGGTGACTGTCGCCATATCTGGCCTCCAGCGCGTTCACTAGCTCGTCGTAAGAGACCTTTTTTTTTCCACCAGCGAGTGCTTCCAACACGGAGAGAGCCTCGTCCCGTAGCGCTAGGATCAGCGCTGACTGCGACTCCTGGTCACTCCAGCAGCAGGTCCTTTTGACTGTCTCCAGTTGAAGTTTGAAGGCAGCCCAAGAGGATTTTCCGTCATATGGAGGAACCTTCAGATGTCTACCGGAAGTTACTATGGACGTGGTTACGGAACCCCCGACCTCCAGGAGCTTCACTCGTTGATTTAGCAGATGAAGCGTTCCCTTGACTTCCGTAACTTCTCCCTTGACTTCCGTAACTTCTCCCTTGACTTCCGTAATTTCTCCCTTGACTTCCTCTTTCACAACTTCTATCCTAGAGGCGTTGGCCCGGATCCCGGCCACCAGATCCTTGCTAAGTCCGTCCTGGAGCTCCTGTAAACGCTCCTCTTGGTGGCGTGCTTCTTCCTCCCGGCGGCGTGCTTCTTCCTCCCGGTGGCGCGCTTGCTCCTCCTGCATTGCACGCAGCTGCTCCTCCTGGCGGCGCGCTTGGTCCTCCTGGCGACGTGCTTGCTCTTCCTGCATTGTACGCAGCTGCTCCTCCTGGCGGCGTGCTTGCTCTTCCTGCATTGTACGCAGCTGCTCCTCCTGGCGGCGCGCTTGGTCCTCCTGGCGGCGCGCTTGGTCCTCCTGGCGGCGAGCTTCTTCCTCCCGGTGGCGCGCTTGCTCCTCCTGCATTGCACGCAGCTGCTCCTCCTGGCGACGATCTTGATCCTCCTGCAGTGCACGTACCTGCTCCTCTTGGCGGCGAGCTTGCTCCTGCATCATGGCAGTCATTTGCTGCAGGAGCGCACTCATGTCCATTGACGCAGGCGGTGAAACGGCCGAAGTCGCCATGGCGCCGTCTCCGATGCTAGGCCCCTCTTGCGACTGTTCTTCTGCCGCTGCAGCTCCCGCTCTGGTGGTTACCCCTCTCTCGTTCCTTGGCACGATCGGCATCTTTCCCATCCACTTCTGACACCAGTTGTCACAGCCGTGGGTAGGGGATGGGAAAACATAAGGCCGGCTTCAATAGATGTTGTTTTATTTTCACTGTAAAACGGTAACACACAAAACACGGTACTATACACTTTACTGTACACTTTACTTCCTTTCACACTTCACTTCACACTCACGACACTGTATTGTGAAACGGCACTTCACTTCACTCGCGACACTGTACTGTGAAACGGCACTTCACTATTCCTATTTCTTCTTCCCACTGGCGCGCTTCCCGACTCGCTACCAAGACTCGACTGACTCTGCCTTGGCCGGAATCGCCTTATATACCACCAATTTCAATCATTCCAAATTCAAAGGTTTTCTTTTAATTTAGCGTCGAAAACATTTTATAAATTCTATTTTCAAATTTTCTTTTTCTTTTATTTTATTTTATTTCTAATTTACGCGACAATATTATGGTTAATTTCAGAATTTCCACTGAAATGTAGCGGTTAGTACTTATTCAAATCAAATCAAATCAAATCAATTTATTTATTTAATCGTCCGAAACAGAATAACAATCTGTAAGTCTACGAAAAAGAATAGTTGCTAATTTTCAAATATTTGCTTAATTCCATTAAAGTTAATAAGCTTTTTCTTTTCGCATTTATAATATTAGAAGTTATCCTACTAATATTATAAATGCGAAAGTTTGTGAAGATGTCTGTTTGTTACTCGTTCACGCAAAAACTACTGAATTGATTTTGCTTTACAATAATTAATATAGCTTACATCAGAATAACATATAGGCTATAATTTATAAAGATATAATGTAAATTATCCAAAATATATAACAAAAACTTTACAAACGCAACGCGAGGGCGGGTCACTAGTATAAGATAATCATTTGAAGACTTTTAAAGCTTTCACGCTTTTAGAGTTATAATTCCTATTTTTGTTACAGAAAAGTTAAGCATTCGGAATTTCAAATATCATAGGATTGAAAACAAAATAATAATATATTATACAAAGAATAGCTATACGCCGTTTTATAGTGAAGTAGGTACTTGATAAAATGATAATGTTACACTGGCCCTAGAAGCATGAAACTTTTTATATGGAGTGGTTAGTCACGTAATCATTTAGGGGAGCGCTAAGAATAGATTCAAAAAACAATTTGAGTCGGTCGGCGTCTGGGCTCGCATCCTCTCCATCTCCTGTGGCTTCAGTTTTCCTGGCGGTGACCACTTACCATCACTTTGTTCTATCACATTAATAAGTGGTCAGAGGAACATTACTCTAATCGGCTGTCCCATGACACCGTATTTCGGGTATTTAAATAAGATCCAATATACTTTGTAGAAGATAAAGATAATACAGGAACATGTGTCGGGAAATAAAGATATATTGTAATGAGATGGGTTATAAATCGTTTCTTGGAAAGGAGATATGTAACATTGAATCGATATTCAGTTGGAAACTCGGTAGAAAACAAACGATCGGAACGTGGACATTACGAGCAGACTGACAGGAACGAATGACGCCCGCAACTGCGAGAAGCAGATATCGCTCTCCAAACCCAGCTCCTCGAAACTAGATCTCTCTTTCGTCAGCATCAAATAGCGATCGCACTCAATCTATCTAGCTCGAGTGTATTTACATGAGCCGCGAGCCCGACCGGGAGTGGCCGGCGGTGCCCGAGCAAACACGGCGCGGCGCAGGCCCCGGCGGGCACGCGGCTCCGCGGTAACAATATTAAATTGTAAACAATCTTCTCAATAAACATAAACACCGGACGTTGCTCACACATTTCAATTTTACGCACCGCGTAGGGCAGACAAACGACAGTAGCGTCCTCAAGCCTCCAACGATAAATAAATAATCTGTGCCCGCGATCCAAGCTGCGGAGGTAGATACAATTGATGGGACAGCGGCGTGCACACAAACAAGCCGGGTAGATACCTAAGTTTAAAGATAACCTACTTGTATAAATTAATATACGAGTACTCTGATTAAGGATTCCAGATACGAACCACGGGAGAAATGTCACTGTCATGTCACACAATGTCACACGATGTGTCTGTAAGGTGGTGCAATCGTTTTCTATCCGATCGATCGTAAGAACAATGTAGCAATGAGTGGTTCTGCATTTTCTTGTACATAAAATATTCATGTCACTTGTTGTCGATCGGGGCGATTGTAACTGACGTACAGCAGTCACTTTTCATTGTAAATGGTTTCAGTGTTGCGCCGTGTCCTGTATAATTAAGAGGAAATGCTACGGGTCATTTTTCCATACAAACGTTCTCGACTAATCCCTCGCTGGTTTTTGACTCTAGATCAATAATTTTTTCACACAAGAATAATATCATCATTATCTATGTCGGTGCGTGTTGATTTTTTTGATATTTTTGTTTTCAAAAGTTTTAGGCTACTTCAAACAGCGCTTAAAACGGCCAAATAAATATGCCGCAAACAAATGCCTAGTACACAAATTGTATAATAATTAGCACAAAAAGCTAAACGGTCCGACACAGAATATCTCCTTCCCATTCAATTTCCAAAATGTCGTTAAGATTGCTGTAGTTTTGGCGGGGGGATTAGTCGAGAACGAAACCTCGATTTTGATGATTTTTGCCTCGGGTTTTTACACGGAGCTGCAGTTGTCCCTATCGCACTGACATACACGCCGCTCGCAAGCGCGACAGAGATATTGAGTGAAAAAATCCCAAATTTGAAAAAGGGTTCGCGTGGTATTTCCTCTTAAATGTCTACTTGCAAATATTATGATGGATGAATGCATTTTTTATGTAAATAGCTGACAAAGGAGGCGACATCCACCTTATGGTAAACGGTCAAAGGCATCGCCGATGTGTTTTCAGCCGAGAGAGTAGAGAGCAGAAAGAACTAACTGTCCCAAGCCGGAACACGGCGAGTCGTTGGCGACTCGAGCTACGAGTAGAGGCAGGCCTCGCTACATGACATTATTGTTATCATTATTATTATAGTTAAATAAAAAACAAAATAAATGTTAGATTGAAAATGAAGTGCAAACCGCGGATGATACAATTAAGTTATATCAGCAACATCCACAGGGCGGTAAGCCGGCGGTACCTGGCCGTACTGACGGGGTTTTGCTTTCTCAGTGAGATTATAGCGATAGAATGTATTCTTTTGTACACGACTCGTACAGAATACAACTCTTGCATTCTTTCAGGAGGCAGCTGGAGGAAAAATAAAGATTTTGGCGTCATTATTATTACAACTATTTTTTTATGGACATAGCAATCGGAATACGGACAGTTTTATCAATGGCTTAATTTTTAAGATTCTGATGTTAATAAGGAACCTTAATTTCTTCACGTCCGTCTCGAGTCGTTTCGAGTTTGTGCCGAGTCAAATGTTATAAAGGAGACTGGTACGCTTTCATACAATCTTGGGCCCTGATTGTAAAAAGATGAAAGTAGTGCCAATTAATAGCTATTATATTATTAACTTATAATTGAAAATAAAACGGAATTTGTCAATCTGGGAGTAGTGATAAACGAGATTTAGTAAAAGTGAGGTTATATAAGACAATATAATACTGAACAGCTGATTTTTGAAGTTCGATTATTTTATTCTTAAACATAGAACATTAATATTTTGATGGCGTCCGTGGCACAGCCACAGAGGAGAAAAAGTATGCGCGGTGGATTTATAAGACGGAGTTTCTGGGTTCGATTCCCGGCTGGACCGATTGAGATTTATTACCAGAGACTGGTACGACGTCGTGCAGAAACCTAAAGGGCGATTTTATTCTACGCCTAACAAGTTAGCCCGCTTCCATCTTAGATTGCATCATCACTTACCATTAGGTGACGACTAACTTGTAGTAAAAAAAAACTTTTAGAATGGGAGGATGATAAAACGTACATGACTGATGAGATCATAAGTAAGGGTAAAAAAGTGGTAAAATAAAAAACACTTTATTTATTGATTTTTATTCCTCTTCAATTATAATTAAAATATCGTCTAAGAAGTGTGCAGGTGGTACTACATTTTCTTGGTACCTAGCCCAACTAAGGTACCATATAATAGACATTACATGGGCGCAGCAGCCTACAGTTCGTTTGCCTACAATGCAGTTACAATAATATTTGAGTATTGCTTCTCTACCTCTGCGAGAGCTGTCAACTACAATATAAACAAAATAAGTTTTTCGACTTATATGTCTGGATTGTATGCGTCCCCGAAGTAACCACGAGGTATTTGAAGCTGACAGCTCTCGAAGTAGGCTACTGCTGACCTCCCTGCACACTTCTATTACATATCCATCGTTACCCCTTATATGCTCGCCATAATAAGATCGTGCCTGCTTTATTTGATATATACCTAATGAAATTAGAATTAGTTCACTCTCTGTAAGCTGGGGAAAATCATTTAAATTATCATTTTGTACAGTAATAGCTTCAAAGTTCGACCTACGCCTGTTATAGTTCTCCCTTATAATAAAACCTGCTAATTCATTTTCTGTATTCATATTAATATTTATTTGTTCTAATATTTCCCCAGCATCTACACGATCAACAATAGGAGGGTGAAAACTGTTTAAAAGAGCAGCAGCCACCTTAAAATCTTTCATAAAACTTTTACTTGCTACATTAAAATAATTTTGCCGTAATAGTTTGAAATCTCTTTTGAATTTGCCATTAACAACTTCTACAACCCAACGGCATATGGTGACTGCTCTCGATTTATTTGCTGCACTAGTAGATAGTTGTGTTTCACCCTCCTCTAAAGAAGCAGGCACGTAAGTTCTATATCCACACTGCTGCAACAAGGGTAACGAATCACGGAAGCCCCTATCCAATATAAAAGAATCACCTCGAAGAAAGTATTCACGTAAAGGCCTTCCATTTAAAAATTCTTTTTTCATTATGTCAGCATCTGAGGTAGTAGCAGGGTAGGGTCCCAGAACATCAATTATATGTCCATCACTACATACCATTAAAAAGGGTTTCACTAGATTTCTGAACTTATGCAGGCTGTAAGTTCTTTTTTGATATAAATAATTTGAACTCTTTTCAATAAAACAATATGTTCCATCAAATATTACAATGGGCCTATCAACTCCTTCATAGTTCCCAAACAATGCATTTGGTATTGAAAGATTTTTATCTATTATTTGCTGCCTATTTATATGATCTAAGCCTAGATGTCTTGGTACAAAATATTCAGTGAGTAGTTCTCTCACTTGGTGAATCCACTTCTCTAGGGTTCTCCGTGAAACTTTTAATAAGGTTGACAATCTTTCATCGGAATCCCCAGTTCTCATTTTCATTAAATATGCTGCTAAAGCTAGGGATGCTCTTGGTATTTCTAATAATTGAGGCACTTCACTGAACATTTGATGGAACTGTGTTTTGTTTAACCCAACCCATGTATGTACAATATGATCTTCCATATTATCTATATTTTCAAAATGTAGTAATCCACAATCAATAACTTCTTTTAAGGACATCATGTCATGGATGTGCTTTGCAGTAAAAGACTGTACGTAATTGGATCTCAAACCATCAAGAAAATCCCAGGCTTCAATAACTAAATGTTGATCACATAGACGATTATTCTCAGGGACATAATACTTGTAACGATTGAGCAACATTTTTCTAGTACAAAGTGGAACTCTGTGCCTCTCTGTTCTCAGGCATCCTTGAATAAAGCACCTACTTTCTGTTTCAACAGCTCTCATAAATTCTGATAGTATGATAGTAGGTTCGGCTTGACTGTTTCGAACTTCTGCAGGCTGGCTGGCAGGAGGCTCAGTGAGAACATCTTGTGCCGGTGTCTGTATTTCTTCACGGGAGCTTCCTTGCGTGGAAGTTGACGGACCTGAGACCATATGGACAGCAGCTCTGTCAGCAGCCACCCAACAATTATGACATATGTGACTCGCTTGTTCTATCTGCAATAAACATACCACATCATTATCAACTTATTGACAGATCACTACAGGGCCAAACCACCCTCCTTATAGTAGTCTAAGCTCTATATAGATCACCTATATGGAGCTAAGACCTTTGATAGTAGAGCCTTAGGATCTACTACCTATGTAAAATAATTAATTTTAATTGTTTTGCATAGGTAGTAGAGCTTAAAGTTCGCCCAGGGTAGTACTACCGCCCGCCACGGTACTTAGTACCATTTCTACCGTGTAATAATTGTTTTAACAGCAATTGTGTTCCGGAAAGAAAGGTGTGGAGCCGGCTACACTTTTTAGAGGCGACCATCTCAGTCCTCAAGGGTAGCAACACATCTGTGACCGAATTATAACGAGACTCTTACTAACATTTACTAACTGGACTATTACTAACAATAACTAACAGGACTAACATTCACTAACAGTCCCTGTCCCAGTCCTCATACTTACAAACTAACCAACTAATGTTCTAACACTGTCACCTAACCGGACTAACTATCCCAGTCCCCATATGAGTCTTGTACTGCGTCGGTCGAGTGAGTTTGCTGCCTTAAATCAATAATAAAAAAAGACCCACTGTACTGCTTCAATGCGGGTTGGTGGGCTTACGGCAATAATGTTTGATTACTTAATGGTCACTATCAGATGTTACTAATAATGACTGAGATTGACAGCTTAACATGCTTTTAACAATCTACATCATATCTTACATGGTAATACTAATAATACACAAATAGCTATACAATAGCGATAGCTATATGAATATATATATATATATATAGATATACATATAATATTTATGTATATACATACAACTCTGTTACATATAAATTCTTAGAAGAAAGTAAAACTCAGTAGGTATCATTTCACAGCCCAACCCATGACTTGAACCCAGGACGTAGTGGTCTATGTGGCATGCATAAGTAACAATGAACATTTATTTAACTTACAGTTCGAGGTATAATCCACTCTTGTATTACATTATAAATTCTCAGTTCACGAGTTGAGCCAGTGTGAAGCTGATGACTGACTCGTGATGCAAGAGAGCGACCACAGCGTAGGCAAACATTACGGTGGCCAAGTTGTCTAGGTTGATCAACAGCTATTGGTCTTTGTGCCAACTCCCAGCAAGCTTGGCAAACATGGTCACAGTTGTTTACCTGAAATATAAAAAAAGTTTTTTATTTCATGAAATCAAGACTACTGAAAAATATACTTTCGCCAAACCGCATTGGAGCAGTTTGGTGGGTCTTTGCTCGGAATCCCTCTCTCCTAGAGAGGAGGCCTGCGTCCAGCAGTGGGATGTTAATAGGCTGATGATGCTACTCAATCCATTTCAGTATTTAGTTAAATGTTAACAATCTTTATCTACCTTTTCAAAAAGTATAATTCACTTTTAAGTATAAGGTTGATAATAAACAATGTAAGGAATCCTAAGGCTAGCATGGTAGATGCCAGTTAGCTAATAAATAAGTGAGTACTTACAGGCTGTGGTGCACGCCATCGACGAATCACTGACAAAGTCACTTCATCATCTAATACTCGTTGACCTATGGTATTACAACTACTAGTTGCTATACCACAGTTCACACAATGACCCATGGTGTCAATATCCAATCGATAAGCCGGTCAATATATCCAAAATAACGAGCCAAAGTCAGAAGTGTAAGACGTGTCCGGTGTGATAGCAAGGGTCGTACTAGTTAGGCAAGATCAGAAGTCCGTAGAAAAAAGCAGTGGTCAAGGAATAGATATCAATACAATGGAACGCACACTCAAAACGAAAAGTCGCAAACGCAGTTAACACGGCAACGACTAACGACGAGTGATGAGATGACCGAGAGATCCATTGATTTTAGGCAGGACTTCTGTCACTGTCAAGTGTCAACATAGACAAAAATAGAGCAGTGATGAACATCGATTTTCATTTACAAAATCGATTCATGATAGATTTTGTAAATGCAAATTGATTTTGAGATTTCACTTTATTACATAGATAGATGTCTTGTTTCACAGTAGATTAATTTATTTGTAATAGTTTTAATTATTTAATGATTGAAATTATCATCTTACGAAAAGCCTTTTTATATTTTTATATAATTGTTTGCACACATTCGTAATATTATCGATTATAATTATCGATCACCTATTTTATTTTTGATCTTAACTTATTTTTTAGATATTTCATCTTCCAGATTGTGAATTAAGCTGATTTTTTAAATATTATAATAGAAAAAAATAACGGATTTTTTAAGCTATATTTCATCTTATTACAAATTTGGCCCAGAAGTCCCCGTCTCCTTTGTGTTGGAAATGTTAAAACACTAATGACTGCAGTAATGTTTAACGAAGTTAATAGGCAAACTATTCCAGGCCGATAGCTTAACAACTTATCTAGTAACCTGGACGTCCACATCACCTACACGGCACGTGGCCCACTACGCTATTTGTCATAGTTTTAAGCTTGTCATTTCTCCGAAGATAAATTTATTTTCTTTTGTGGTTATTCTATTATTATATGAATTGTTGTTAAAACACCTGAATATCGTATTGCCAAAATATTAAATTAGATCCAAATATTCCAAAATTTTGATAAATTTAGTGCATAACCGCGAGACCGGGGCGGCGAGGGCGGGGGAAGGGGGCGGGGGCGCAAGGTGCCGGCAGCCGGCTCTATCGTCCGTGATGGATGGTTAGCGGAAGCTGCGGGCCAACCGCCGCCGCTCGCTCCTCCCGGATATATTCCACGGTTCATTTATCAACGTATGTTTTAAAAGGTTCCCTTGATTTAACCGATTCATTAAGATAGAACTTTATATCGTTACTTACGTTTGCTACGCTCGAGATGATTTTGAATAAAATAATAAATAAGGTAAGGTTGCGCGGCATAGTGCGGCTGTATTTGTTAATACCGAGCAGAGCAGTCGTCGGCCGCCTTGACGTTATTACACCAACAAAGCCGCCTCACAAAACTAAAATCTGTCGGGATCGGGGCCGGCTCACACACGTACACCTGTGAATAAATTGGCCGACCAGGTTTGTGAAACGGAAACAATAACACGGGGCTGCTTACCATAAAGCGTCCTTCACATAGATGTGGGGGTTTTCCACGAGTTGCGTAGTATGTGGGACTGTATTTGTGTAGTACATCGACGCTCTCTACGTGTTGTGGGATGCAAGTACGCAGACCATCTTTATATGGCTACAGACACAAATATCCCTGTGTCGAGCTTCCATCAATGTTCCACCTCACACACCGCGCGGTTTACGGTGAATCAACGCTGCTTAGTGCTGTATTTGAATGAAACATCCAGTTAGTTATTGCTGCATTACTGTCGATTAATATTTTATAATGCAACCAACGGGCCACCGAGAACATATATTTATGTATAAATAATATTATATTGTGTGTAGTGACTTCTCAAACCAAAAGAGGCCAAACGAAAATAAATCTTTGCATTGCAATGAATCGCCAATATAAACACCACAAATAAAGTCGGTAGTATATAATAGTATATCATTATATACGTAAGTTATATACTCTACAGACATTCCAATGTGGGAACACGAGAGTTACGAGTGGCGTAGTGTGCCAGTTTTAATGCTTGACAGAAGGTGGATTAAATCTTGTCATCACTGCTTTATGTATAATACGATGCGCTATTTAGATACCTTTACGAACAGGAACAATCTTCGCTCCCATTTTGTTTTGCTTTTTTAATAGTTGACTACAAAGAGTGCAACCCCACCTGATGGTTCGTGATAAGTCTTAGGTGGTAAATCGCACTAAATTTTTACAAAGAGTGAAAGCACTCTTGAAATAGAAATCTTGAAATAGAAGCGAAAGTAATATATTTCATAATAGTATACTTGGCTACAACCCATTAATGGCCCACTACTGAGCACGGGTCTCTCCTCCTACCCGAGGAGGCCTAGAGCATACTCCACCACGCTGCTCCAGTGCGGATTGGTGGAGGGGTTAGTGGCCAACCCAAGTGTCGGAAATTTTAAGCCGCCCGAAGGTATCCGACATGGCTTAACGACTGCTACCAAATGATAACAACCGGGAGCGACGGCTTTACGTGCCCTCCGAAGCACGGAAGCGCTCAAGAAATTTTTGCCACTAGCGGTCACCCATCCAACTACCGACCGCACCCGCTGTTGCTTAACTTTGTCGATCACTTGAGATCGACGCAAGCCGCCGGGCTATGAGCGCTTCATAAATAGTATACTTACCTACCTATAAAAATAGTTTCTTACTTTTTTTATAGGTACTATCTGTATTCCGGAATCTATTTACAACGTAGACGCATATATCCTCAAATTTTAAATCAACGATTAAAATGAACATAAAGCTTTAGGGCAGGCTTAACTCCCACATGTACATAAGTAGGCATCTCAACTTTATCGCCAAGTTATTACGAATGTCGTTACAATAATTATGTAGCTGGATGATACTATAGTTATATAACTGTCACTTGCATTAGGTATTTCTTGGCACAGAATATTGACGAACGAAAGTAAGAGAATCATTCAATACAATTTTCATTAACTACTCGGTTCCATGTTTTGTTATTTGTTTGATATATTAAATTAATAAAGTTGAAGTAAAGTGAGCGGATCTTTAGTTGCGAGCTATCAGTCCCCTTCACTGGAAGATTTAAGGACGTGTTTTGTTAGGGGCTCCGCCACGACACGACATTTGTTATCTCATAACCGCCACATAAGGGGATCAAGAGCTACTGCAGGCAATTCCAGACGAGCCTCAATTCACTCACCATTAAGGAAAGTATTTTTATGTAATTTACTTTCATATGATATGAAAGATTTGTGGCCCACTAACCTCAGTGAACTCGATAGCTCCTGGGCCATGTCGACGCTGAGGACCTGCGGACGGACCTGCAGCGCAGCGCCGCCGCCGCCTGCCACCGGCACAGCGGTGACCATCGCCTTTGATTTCGCTTGAGAATCTAACACAATCTAGACAACTAAATAATACACAATACAAAATATTTCTTTCTTTCACCTGTATTTTTTTATTCCTTTTGGTCGACATCGTGACAGTATGCCTTTGGGCGTGGACGGCGGTCACTTATTTTGCCATCGGGTGTTTCATCAAAAATAAGATAAGCCACCCTTTTTAATTTGATAACCGATAGTTATAGGTGACCTACTGCGGGTTAAGTCTCAGACACAGCGTTATCGATTAAGCAAACGTTACACTGTGTACTGTGTCTAGTTGTGTGTAGTTATTAAGTTGAATAGTTAGTCAATAATAGGGACATAACGTTACAAAATAATGATACAATAATGGTTTTTGATTTTGATACCATACCCAGTGGTTAAAGTCGTTAGTCGGACCGAAGTATAACAATAACCATTATCACCTAATAAAATTATTACAATTAGGTGGCCCGTCAGCTCGTTTGTACGCTGTTGATGTAAAAAAGAATTGCTCATAAATATTTTTCCACTAGAGTTCGCCCACACCCGGCCGCGCCCGATGTTGCTTAACGTTGTCGATCACTTGGGTCTGATGTAATAAGAGGGATATTAGTGCTTAAGTAGTAAATCGAATCATCTTCCCACTGGGCTGTGGTTTCTGTATTAGACGAAACAACGCCTAATTTGGTGCGTAAAGATGTGGATAATATAGAAGTAGAGGGTTTTTACTTTTAGGTACTTTGTTAACTTAGTAGTTTTATTGAAAAAATAATAGAGAAAAACAGAATTTTCTACTACATTTCGTACCATGGAGACAGTTTTACTTTTATGTTGTGCTCGAAAGAATAAATTATTTAATTGCTCTTGGAATGAGGATTTTTAGTGAATTCTTTATGTTTATAGCCGTCAAACGAGCAGACGAACAGCTTGCCGGTGCAGTGCCTACCGTCGACCACGGATCATAATCACACAGTCGGAATATGAGTCGTCTGGCGGCGGACTCTAACAGGGGAGCTTCACCGAAAGATACAAATCCCAGTGTCATGGTTCAGTTATTGCAGACGTCTGTATTCTGCAACTAGAATTGGTTAATACAATGCGCGAGCCTGAAGCTAAGGTTTTATTCAAATGTGCCACTAAGAACAGTCTGTAGATTAGTGGTCTGTGTGGTCTATTTGTGGCGACCGAAAGAGAGTTCAGCATTCAGCGAGCACTGCAGCGTCAATACGAGTCCACCTCGAGCCACTCGGAAAGCTCACTTTAATTGAACAGGGCGACTAATGCCGCGGTAATTAATTCGAGACTCTTATCTGGCGGCTACCAGAGTACCTCCAGCCACTTTTATTTGCTCGAGAGATACGCTCTCGATAGCTTACCAAGCCTGTCGCATCGCGTAAATAAAATTGATACCTCGGCCGTTCAATACTTATTTGTGTGTTTGTTTTTATTTAATAGTTCATTTACTCAAATATTAATAATAATATATTATTTGAAAAACAGTAATAAAATACAATTCAAAATATGCTCTGTGTTAAAAAAACTTACTTAGTAAGTACAGAATTTTCGAAGAATTAAAAGAAACTTATTAATGATATAGAGGAATTGAGTTATGCTTAAAGCTAACCCGATTATTTAATGGTAGTTTAGTGAAATCGACTTCACGTAGGATTTTCGTATGAGGTGGACAGATGGACAAATACATTGAAGTCTACTGCGATTTACCGTATTCAAGTGACGTCATTTTTGTCACGTTTGGGTGTGGTTTTGGTGGATGCCATAAAGTAATGGTGCCACCAGCTGCCTAAAGTAGAATCAAACAAAAATATCCATCTGACGTTATGCCTGTGCACAATAGCGAGATAACCTCAAAAGATAGCATTGAGAGCGCGGAAAATTAAGCTATTTCTCGCGACAATTCCGCTTTAGAATTGCGCGTCGTTGTGTTGCTTCTTTGATACAATGAGAAAGGATATTATAAATTACAGCTTTTAATTCATCTTTGTCTTGCCATTTGTAGTATTTTCTACTTATCAAGAAAGCTTACGCAGAGTCGCGTTAAACCAACTTTTAAGTAGGAGCTTCGTCAGATTTGTTTTCCCACAAGACACGGAGGAAGTTACTAAGTTTTATGGTTTACGAGAGTTCAGTTTGTGTTGTACTTACATTGAGTCTCAATAACTCAATGCTGTAGCAAAATTTACTCAGTATTACTAACAGATTTTAATATAATTACTTAGTTTATATTTCGGAAGAATTAAAACCTTAAATAAGATATCAACAAGGTCCGGGGATCTTGAATACAATGTGAAAATGTCGATTCCGACTTGTTAAAGGTTTTCCTTCGTTAGGGAGTTTTTAAGTCGGCTTTCAAGCTCCCAACCAGTTCCGACATAGAAAAGGTTCTCTACTGGAACCTGGTTCAGTGGATCTACTAATTTAATACGTTGCTCACGTTCAATGCAAAAACGGTACAGGGCGTGAGATGTGCATGTTGTTATGCAAATGTGCCTCCCAATTTCCTTTTACACGTCGTCTTGAGTGGGTATTTTGTATGAACAAACAATTTGTTCAGTTACGTTTCTTCCTACAACTGAGCAGATAATGAGGCTTCAGTGGAACGAAACTGGAATAAAATCAGCATGCTCGAGAGTTGTTCGTTCTGAAAGTAAGCCAACATCTATTGTATAGGAGTAGTTAGTTTGAATTCTTTTAATTCTAAGAAAATTCGAATCGCAAATGAACTAATAAGTAACGCTAAGAAATGTGTTAGTTCCTAGTAGCTACTGGGTTTTATTTTATTTTATAAATGTAATAATATTACACATGCGAAATTTTGTTTGTTATTCCTTCTTTCATGACGGAGACGACCTTTTCAAAACGAAGAATCGGATCGATGTGACTTCATTGATATAGTTGAAGGACTGGACATAGGGTACTTTTTTGCGAAAGTACCTATAAGTAATTTCGCGGAACAACATTTAAATAAGCACTGAGATGCGTTTCGGGCGCAATAATACAAATAATAACTTGTAAATATGAGGAATAGGCTTCCCGGAACGGAGCGAGGGCGGATTGACTCGTTGATTATAAATTTATAAGCAGAATTTTAGGCCGACGACGACTCGAGAGTGCCATTTAAGAAGCTTATTATAATATGTTAGCTGTTAATGGCTTCTTAATCTTTAATAGGTATTTCTTTTCCAATGTAGTGACAACTGACAACATAATCTATATTACGAGTATATAAAAATCAATGCCACTTTTCGTTGTTAATGAACTCCTCCTCAAAGGCTGTACCGACTCGGTTGAAATTTTTTGTGTGTCTTCAGGTGGATCCAAGAATGGTTTAGATTCACAATTGGACCCGGTAGGTGGCGCTGCTATCGATATGTCACCATATTTGTTTATTAATTATAGAGCGGTACCCACGAAGTTCGCTGGGCCAGCTAGTATATTATAAAGTTGAGTAATGCAATACGCCAGCACTGCGAGCAGTCTTACGCTCGCATCGCTAACAATTTTTTTACAACGTGTGTAACCATTGTTGTGAAAAATCATTAGGTATACGCTCTCCACATCGTCGACGTTATTTCATTTGAGCCATCAACCTAAAACCCCAACAACATATTATTAGGTACACCCTCATACCATCTTCACCTGCCGCGCACCTTCCGGCACCTTCCACATCCACAGCTGCCCAGCCCGTCGCACCAGCCGCACCTTCGACATCAAACGCGTCATCTGAGTTAGCAGTCATCACCCTAACGTCCAAGATTCCGGACTTCTGCTCTGACCAGCCCAGGGTCTGGTTCGTCAGAATGGGAGCGATGCTAGCCAGACCTCAGAAACTATCTGAATTTGACGCCCTGAACGACAATCGATAACTTTTGTAAGAAAGGCCCTGAAATGGGTATCCCGTATCGGAAAAGGCACCACAGGACGCCCTCCGACACGGTTAACTGAAAAATGGAAGAAGGGTGTCCAATAAATCTAGACAGCGCAGGACCGCTCAGAAAGGAGCAAGTCAAGGGCAACCACATCCAGCAGGTGACTCTCTCTGCCAATGAACTAGTACCCAAAACAAATTATTTTTATTATTTCGTAATGATTTTAATTTGTTTCTTTTAATTTGCTCAAAAATCGCCGCTCCCTATCGAAGGCACGTGTGTCGTGCGCCACCGGATCATTAAAAACTTTTTACATTTAAATTGGGTCTCAGAATTTGATTCGCACGGTCGCAATCGAGTCCAGAACTTTCAGAAGCTCGATTTAGTTGTTTACTTTACGAGAATTCCGATCGAGGAATGTCAGCACAGTGAATGAAAACACATGTCATGACGACGAAAACCTGTCTGTCTCTGTTTGTTTAGAGAGAGCCTGTAAACTGGTGATAGGAGGAGGATGTATTCACCACACCCCATCTAATATCGGCCCGTTCAGACGTACGGGCCGATGAGGAGTGATATTGAGGTGTACTGTACTACGTAATTCGTTATTCGGCAGTTTAGCGCAGGTATTTCTTAACACGTCGAGTGTCGAGCGTCGAGCGCTAGGGTAGCAAGCGAAACAGAAAGGGATGGATTAGAAGCTAAATTAAATTGTTATTGTATAAATCTGCGTATTATACAACAAAGGATTAGAAAAGGACGTACAAAATAGTTTTCGAAAAGTTCTTCTCTATGTACACGAAGGCCTGCCAAACAAGATTTTGACTCTGCTGTTTATTTTTCTATGACAAAAGTGCAGCGATACTGTCATCTAATTTTTCCTTGTTTCCTATAGAAGCTTATATTGAGTAAGATAAATACAAGTTGTTGGCTTTTGTAGCTTGAATATTCGAGCATAACATAACACGCCTGACCTATTGACGGCACTCGTAATAAGAAGTAAGCTTAGTAGCAGATTCAAAATCAAACAGGTAAAATAAAATAAAAATAAAACTTAAAATTCTTGTAAAGGTAGATGTTTTCGCTGTGCAAAATGTTTGTTATTTACAAAGCGTCCCCACTACGTAATATAAGTACCTACAGTCGTGCCTACGTAGCGTATTTGTGATACGTTATCGCGATACCTAAATAATGTATGAACCGAGCAGCATTCGTGCGATACAATGGCGTATTACGTAGAAAAATTGTAAATCGTATAGATTGAATATTTTACTGTAGGATTTGTCGCGCATTGAGGTAGTCCAATGTTCTATTTTTAACAGAATAAATCTTTGTCAAGAACCTCTATGGCAGCTCGTGTCGGCTGGAACTATGTCGGTGACAATATTCAACAGCGACAACGTCGTAGCGGTTGGTTCTCGTTTACCTACTGCGGCTATATCATTATTTCAATTTAAAACACTAATAAAAGGAGAAGCTGACTAACTGACATAACTAATTGACTGACATAATCAACGCAGGGCCTAAACTACGAGTAACTTGGAATTTTGCACAGGGGTTCCTTATAAAACGTCCCCTATGTTATAAAAGGATATTTGAAAATTCACCTTCTAAGGGGATAAAACGGCACCCCCGTTTTATCCACTTAGTATGAAACTTTGCCTTTTTTTAAATTTTTGGTATGAAATTCAGTATGAAGGATTTTCATTGAAAGTGAATCACGTACCTACATATAAAATATTTTTTCGAAAATCATCTTTTAAGGGGGTAAAAGGGGGGTGCAAAGTTAGTATGAAAGTTAAGTAATTACCTATACACTAACTACATTCCAGATACTCGGATCGTGTCCGGATCCGATGTGTGTATGAATCTATGTATAAATGGTAACTCTGACAATCTCAATGTCACATACAAAGATTACCTGTAAGGATAGTTTGAAAACGTCACAATTAGTTTCTTTCTCGTGAGGTAAGGAAACCTTATGCTATCGAACGTAGGAATTATCCAACATGGCCGGCATGCGCGATAATTAAGTAGTCGCGGGTGAAACTTTTTTCATATCTCGGCCCAGCGTAGGAGGCTGAGAGTCGGTGAATACAGACGGACGGAAACTCGATCGGAATACGCGTTCGCTGATCGATACCATATCGCGGTTTGCGACGTAACAACATTAATTAGCGATATTAATTAGCGATAGCGAATACCGCAGATTGTTAATGCTCGGCTTGCGAGAGTAGAGTGAGGTGATTCATCTCATTTGTAAGTGTCGCGGGCACGACACCTCCCCGCACCAAAAAGTTGTATGTTTGTATGTATGTATGTCGAAAAACGTAACTCCAAAAAAATGCAGAGGATTAGCAAAGTTAACGAAGCGAAAAATCAAGTAAAAATGTCGTAGATACACCGCAACGGGATCTATAGAGCGATATAGAATCCGGTCGTCGATTACGGCTCCATTAATTACGGCCGTCAAAAAAACCGCCAGCGCCGCGCCGGCCAACTCTTCCCCTTCTGCCACCCTATTCAAAAATTTGCCCAATTAACCAGTTTCTTTGGTCAACCGGCTGTAAGTTATTAACTAAGTTGAATTAAATTAAATATCTCTTGGTTTGGAGATTGCTCAACGGAAGATTTATATCATGCAACGGGAATAACTCGACACTAGAAAAACGGACAACATTAGAAATGAATGAATTTGACAAACGTTTGGTGCGGTCGAAACGTAGTTGACCGGAAGTACCTAGGTACTTCCGGCACGGTAGTGTGCGAGTACTGCACTACTTCGCTTTTCACTTTATTCTTCATTCGGGCGCCGAGAAAAGCTGCATCTTAGCCAGCGAGATATGCTTGCGAGTAATTCCAGTCGTTAATCTTTTCGCAGCCTATCGAGACTTCGCATTGGCTCGCCACTAATCCTGTGCGGCACCACGTGGACTGCGCTCTAATTCTTATCCGTGGTGAGAGACAAATAACATATCGTTTACCATAATGATGTGTTCGGCCCTATGTGCTCGCGGCTCCGACGCGACACAATTGCCGACGAAGATCGATCGACAGCGGATGACGCAGGGCGCACCCACACCACCAGTAGGTACAGTCGGACTACGCATCATTCTAACAGCGGATTAGGACCACGAGGAAACAAACTCTTTGTGTTACTGATTTATTTATTTAATTAATTGGAACGGTTTACACACCAATTATACTAATTAAATACAAATTACATAACATAATGATATTAAAATAAACAAATATCAACAACACATTTGAAGCATAATAAAAGCAACATAAAAAAGTACGATATGATGTGCCACATAATAAGTCAACGCGTGCCGCCCGCACCACCACGATATGGTGGGATTTAACCTGATAGCACTTTAACTGTGAGTCGAGTGCGGGCGTCAATATATAAAATTCGTCGATATATAAAATTCTGATCGCTAGAGAAGAATTTTTATGAATTAAGATGTCTCAATGGCGCCAATAATCATGGCAACAATAACTAAGAAAGTATTAATTTATAAAAAAACACGGATGGATAATACCAAGTCACAAACGAAAACACTATCAAGAAAGGCAATATTGCATTTCAGAAAGGAATCTATCCGATGTGATACGCACGCGAACATAATAACGTTTACCGGAAGCAGGAGTGCAGGATTCCCGCTGCGCGATAATAACGTTACGCTGGAACCCGCGCGGGATTTATTGCGAGAGCTAGAGCTAACACGCGGTACGACGGCGGCGCGACTGCGGCACGGCGGCGGTACGGCGACGGCAGGGCGCACGGCACGGCGGCGGCACGGCGGCGGCACGGCGGCGACACGGCGGCGGCACGGCGGAGGCACGGCGCGCGAGACGACCCGAGGTGAAAGGCAGGAGGTGCCCGACGTGATGCAATGCAACACGATAGGTTACACTTGACTCGGCGTCGCTATGACAACTGTTCCTCTGTGCACCCTGTTCCTCACACAGCGTTCATTTTATTACAGAGATTAATTTTATTAGAGACGTGTTCTCTCGGCAGATGCGAATGCGATGTACTCTGTTATAATATTGCTTATATATTTTTAATGATGTTTGTGAGTTTGTGACTAAAAGACAACAACGTCTTAAGGGAATTTCAAATGAAGTCTGTATCAACTGCCATAATACAATTGGCCGGGGATCGGAACCCGCGCTTAGAAAGCGGAAGACAACTGTTGCTACTCTTGTTGCCAGCGGCAGCATCCTGGACATCGGTGACCAGGTGCGGACGCGCTGGATCAACTACTTCATTAATTACATTACGTACTTATATTATGATGAAGCACATTATTTTATGTTTTATAAAATAATGACCCACCGTTTAGTACATTTTAATGAAGTAAAGCGCTATGCAGTAATAAAGTGACACCGTAACAGGCAGTATACTAAGCGCACATTCACGCAGTCGCCCGGCATTTTGTATTGGGGTATGCGATAAACGAATTGGATACCCGGTTATATAACGAAAGCAGTACTTACCTTGTAATATCCGGCTTAATATTATAGCCCATTAGGTTTAGGGCTTTTTTTAAATGAATAGCGACTATAGACTATTTGTTGGAATTGTCTTACTTTAAAAAAATCGAAATGTGTGCTGAGACACTAGTAGAAGTGAAACTTCATCGGACAAATAGAAAAACGTCTAAAGTAAACATTATTTCATTTTATCAAACAAAAAAACTGAATTCAATCTGGAACCACTAAAACATCCATAGTCTACTCTAAAATTATACACATACAAAGGATCATTAACAACTGCACATCATCATCACATTAACAATCCTCCATACTTCCCGTCTGTACCTATAGAAGTTTCACTTCAATAATACCTACTTATCCTATTATTATTATAAATGCGAAAGTTTGTATGGATGTATGAATGTTTGTTACTTTTTCACGCAAAAACTACTGAATGGATTTTGCTGAAACTTTACAATAATATAGCTTACACATCAGAATAACACATAGGATATAATTTATTAAGATATAGTGTGAATTATCCAAAATATATAAATAAATCTTTGCAAACCGAAGGAATAAGTTTCCCGAAGCGAAGCGAGGGTGGGTCGCTAGTATACTATAATACATTAATTTATTGGGCAGGATTGACGACATCTTATAATTGACCTAGTTTTATGTGTAAATGCAGTAATAAACAAATTTGGTTTCGCATCGACACCTCGTACACGCTGTACGTTAAAAGTCTGCTCCCACAGGATCGCGTGGGACTTCTAGACTCTCGCTGTAGACAGACTATTCGCTGGGGATATGATTATTTAAATTATTCTTTGATCATTCATACCCAGAGGGGAAAATAACTTGTAAAGAAAAGCAAATCTTTTGCTTATCTGTTATTAAGTTGGAATTTGTACATTATTTGTAAACTAGCGAAGCGTCGCTTTGCTTCACACAGCATAGGCTTGAGTTTTGTAGCCCTTCTTTTGCCCATACTATTATCCGACGCTACCTGAAGACGGCACTTCGTCGTGTTGTTAGTGTTAAGAGCTGTGAAAAAGGTTTGTGTGTTATTCCCGCCCTCTGGTCTCGATGCGGGTGAGCTCAGGATTATAGGATTCACGCGGAATTCGAGATTCCTTGTGGCATCTTTTACATCTTAGGATAGACAAACCCCACTAAGCGGTAGTCGAGAACCGCTTAACATAGAATTGACTTTTAAATTGAACCGTCGAACAATTCTGTGCCTCCTGTGATAAGTGATACAAGTAAAAAATTGACATTTTACAGGACGAAAACAAGTTCAAAAAAATCTAGTTCATAAACTAAGTGGACTAGGTGTAAAATGAGTACCTTTATTGTAGTAAATATAATATCATTAAAATAATTCATCAAAAACCTGTGAGTTGTACCATTTTTTATTTCAAATGTGAAGGTTCGGTTTGAGTTTTAGACATAGTTCAATTTATATTCGTTTACACGTAAAAATGCTTTGTGAAGAATGATGTAAGCCAAGATGTATCACTATACATATAGAATTGTACCCTAATCAGTATTGAAAAACTCTATTATTCACGATTTTTTTGCCAAAACCTGTGCAGTTATATCAGTTTGCACAAAATTATCTCCAAAACTATAGCAGACAGACGAAGGTGAGTTAGACCAAAAAAATGTTTTATTTTATAAATCCTATGTTAAAATCACAATAAGGGTACAACTCGACTTAGATCATTATCACAGGAGACACTGAATTTAATGACATCCGTCTGTGCTCCGGCCGGAGATACGAGCTAATTGACTGCTTTCATTCTGCTCGGGTAATACGATATGCGCGAGTTACAATAACCTCCGTTGCTATACCTATTATATTTCTAGACAATTGATACATTATAAATTTCGTTTAACAAGTTACTGGAGTGGAGCAAGGGGCTCACGCAACAAACCGCCATTGTTGGTTCATCATCCTATTACCCGAGGATATATAATCTCAAAATGGCGCCGAACCTTGGCAGGCTGGTGATAATTATTTGTAATCTGAGATTAATTTCACAAGTCATCTGGCCCGAACTACCTCCAGTGTCTCTTAATCGAGTTTATCCCTTTAAGTGGCATCATAAAAACGAAAATTTAACGCAGACGAGCCAGTCATTACCTTTCGACGGCTATCTAATGGCCTACCGTCTCTACCGTCTCTACCGAGGTTACGTCCTTACTTACTTTTCAAACTTTTTGCCGTTCCTTTTGTTCTACCCTCCCACGTTGGGATCTAATTCTATAACGCAGTATTTTATCTTTAAAACCTTAGCTAGTTTATTTTCCCTTCAGCAATTTACACTGGACCTGACCGGTGAAGTTACTTTTGGGAAAAATTACATGTAATGTAATTCTGTGTGTCGGGCTTACATGTGGCCCCAATTTAATCGTAATTAATTGCCCAAGTATTTAACCCTACATTACGTGGCATTAATAAACAGACCTGGGTGAACCGATTTTGATTCTTTTTTTATTTGAAAGCTGGCCCTTTCAATATGGTCTAGTTCTGACAATGGCATCCATGAGAAAATCATATAAGTCTTAATTTTGCATTATTTTAAGGCGGTTATTTTACTTGTAAGATTATTGAGCTAATTGAGTTTGAACTGAAGTAAAGCAATGAAAGTTATTGTTTCAATCATGAGCTATCTGGATGATAACTGGAAACTTTATTTACGAGTTTCATTTCTGTCGTCTGTGAAACTAAACTCAAACAGTTTCGAGTCAGATGGCCATCATTGTAAAAATAATGAGAAATCTGGAAAATTACATATTTTAAAGTTTCATATTTACAGTTCGTGAATGAGAACAAATTTCATTTCCCCAAATAAAGTGAGGACATCGTACTTCATGAGCAACAATAGTAGCAAGCGTCACGGTTGCATAACAGAATTTACATTTCAGTGATTTAGCGATCGTGTGAATCTCTACAATACAAAACTGTGAGAAGTGTTGATAAAGATCAACATTCGAATATAATTTGAAGAGTAAGGGGGCTCCGTTCATCACGAGTCCAAGCCAACATCCTGATGTACAACGGACGAGACCAGGACGATACCTGCTTAAGAAGGTGGTGAGTTATGCACCACCCAGTTTAACCATGACGGTTCCTGGTGGAAGGTGGTGGCAGGGTCAGTTTTGACGTCTATTCTCATAAAAAACCCCAGTTCGCAAGGCCCGCAAAATGTGGCGCAATAGAAGTGTTGAGGACGTATTATAAATAAGGATTATACAAAATGTCAGTCACATAACAAGTATTCGATATACATAGGTGGGATTTCGATATACATAGTTTAAAATGAGAAAAGTTTTCTACGACACATGCAGCGCGTGGTGCTGACCGAACCAACCGATCGAACTAGAAATATGTTTTTTTTTTTAATAAATAAGCAACAAGCCGTAACTCATTAACATTGACTCTATGAACGATGACACTGTGGCACATTTAAAACGTGGTGTCAAAGGCATGTTAGTGTTCATAGAGTAACTAACATTATTGTGTGTAATGTTTTATTTATTCAGTTAATGTTTTTTTCATGCATATTTTTTTTTTAATATTAGCATTGTGCACTCCTTCTATAACCTATAAGTGTGCCAAATTTCATACTCCGCAGTCCGCCCAATTTTCGTAAAAAGGGGTACAAAGTATTTGCTTCGCGTATTAATATATAGATACTTGTCTCACTGGACGTACATACTGCGCTTTCCACGGTTTCAGCATATGTAGAGACAATTTAATTATTTTTTAACGTATTTGTCAGTTTGCCTGTGCGTTTCTCTCCACCACTACATATTGTCCTCCGAAGCACGGAAACGCTCAAGAAGCGTTTGACACTAGCGGTCACTCATCGCTGAGTAGATGCGCCCAGTTGCTCTCAGTCGATCGCTTAAAATCGCCGCTAGCTGCCGGGCTATGAGCGTTTCTTAAAGTTTCTTTACTTTTTCTTCTTTACTTACCAAAAATATTACGTAAAAGCCTAAAAAGGTAAAGTATAAATACCAAGGGTCTTCTGCATTGGACGGTGACCAGGTTTAATAACTGTTTTTGAATGTGAACTTTGATGTAATTATGAGAAATAAGTCCATATTGTATAAAACAGCATAATCGCTTACAGAAGAACATCAGCCTTTTTCTACAAAACCACCCATCTCATATCTTTTTCCAATCGTTTCATATCTCAGAGTAACGGGCGAGCGTAAACAAACTTATCGGAAATGGAATCACATCGTCAAGTATTTACTCTTGTTTACCCTCAGCGGGACCGCTACGGCCGCCGGCTACGGTCGCGGCGCCGGACACGATCGAAAGGGTTCGCCGTATTGCTTCCTGTAAACACTTGACTTTCTAGAGAAAATCTAAACTCTTTTGGTCCATACATTTTTGTCCTCACGCGCGTCGTCTAACCCGTCTAACGATGACGGTCCTTGAACATAAAGATATTGCGTGACATATACATATACACTTAGGTAACCGAAATATGGCGTGTTCCATCGTCACCTCGGATCTACAGATGAATACAGTACAGTGTGCGCGTGTGCCTCTTGGGTCTGCGGGTCTGATTTGATGGAATACTTTTGAGTAACCGAGACCTAAGCAATTGATGTTGTATATGGGGTGTACGTTTTTACGACAAACAAAATTTTTTTTAATAAGTAGATACTACAAATTAAGACATATTCTAATTAAATAGAAAATTCATCATAGAGAGAACTTTGACAATATCGGGAACATCTCTTTAAGTAGTTTTATTTGTTGTAAGTCTGAAGCAAGACTTACGCAATTGCAAAGTTGGAATCAATAGTTGGTTTTATAATATTTTTGTGACCTGAGCATATTATATCCTTACCAGGATAACACAATGTGTAATGAACACTGCCACGCTAAACAATAACATAGATTCACTATGTGATGCCATTGTTTAATTACCCGTTATACAGGAAGGATTAACACGTGCTCAACCGTTTGTTGCCTACAATAATAACACGTCTAATATATTAATCCAATTATAGGTGCTGTTGATACAGGATTATCTACGGTTCTGCATATAGAAAACAAATAGGTTGTGTTGCGATATCGTGTCAGCTCGTAGCCGACAGCTCACGTCCGTCGTTAGTTGAGCGACGGTGTTGGATGGGCGACCGCGGGCTAGTTACACGGTGATTGCGACTATCATTGTTAGCTACTACTCCTGGGGCTTTGTGGAAATTGTTGGATGGTTTGCCGATAAATCCTCTATCTTAGCCAGAGCGGGGTGGCGATGCCGTGAAAGCGGCCGATCCTACAAGTCTACTATGATCACTAGCCCAAACTTTCATATGAAGTAATCATAGTGGAATACCACGGCAATACATGGAGTACCTAAAGTAACATTTAATTACACTGTAGATCTGTTTTACTAGATAAAAACAGTACCAACCAACATCAATAAATCAATCAATCAATCAATCAACTTCTACCGTTGACTATTGAGGGAAAAAATCGAACAAAATATAAAATACTTTATAGAAAATCCTCCGATACCTATACTATACCAACCTGAGCTATGGCAAAATTGATGAAAATGTTTGTCATTTTTGTTTTTATTTAATAAAATTTAGAACAACGAAAGGCAACGTTCTGCTTATTCGAAGTCAAAAATAATAAATTCCAGCGGAAATATGACGAGAGAACCATGAAACATATCTCCTCGGCCGCGATCCACCGCGCGCTGTCCGCTATTCAATTCCACGGACAATTCCCAATTGATTATTATTGTTCGCCCTCCCGGGACCAATGGCTGTACACTGTGCACCGCTCACCAGTTTACGAGCTTTTCTTATTGAATAACCGCTGCGGATACGCTGTCCTATACATTCAGCAATCCGCGATCGTTGTCGATTGTACGGCTCGGGTTCATCGTTCAATACAACAACCCGTCCCCACGGACTGTCTTCTAAACACTTTACCTTCACCTATGCGTTGGCATGAGCAAAACGATAAAAAGCAGATGGTTGATGATATAGACGGGTGCACGTGTTATATAGAAAAGTGTAGATTAATACACGTTTCTATATATTTTATTCCATGCTTTAAATATTGACCCTTTTAGCTGCACACTGACTAACTTCACGAAAGCCGTCAGTAATATTATTTTATTTTTTGGCTTTGTTTGACTATTGGATTAATTTAATTGTAATACTATTTATTTATTTTAATTGACTGTCCCTATGCCTAAAAATAATAATTTCAATTTATTAGATAACGCTTTAGGATCGTCTGTTATGTTACGCTATGATCCCGTTCTACCCCATTCAGGTGGAGTGAGATTAATTAAAATCATAAATTTCATAACATCCTGTTAGAATCATTATAAACAAAGTAAGTTATGAAGCCCGTTCGAATTATGCAAAAGAACGAATAACTTCATCGTACTAGATCCGTTAAGAAATAAATTATTCACGCATCGGCTCATGATACTGAACATTGTAATTAATAAATCTTAAGATTTCATTTACCGTAACTATTTTTAAAGGTAACTTTTGTTTTATGAAAAGCAATTTTATGAAAGGCTTTCCTGAGAATTTATATAACCAAGAGAAGATCTATGTAAATAAACGCATACGTAAGTTTCGGGGGTAACAAATTTATAACAATGATCCACACCTCCTCGAGTCCTCGCCCTCCTCCCCCCGTCCTCCTGGCTCCTCTCCCCACGTCCTCAGTAAGGTCTATTAATAACTTGTTTACACAGACCGCTTGCTGCAGCGAACCACTGCTCGGTTCAGATAAAAGCCTCGAATTTGTCGTTAATTGGTAGCAGACCTTTTCACCCGTCGCCGTCTCGGCCGCTCCCCACTGATTGATCCAGCTATTATCAATTTATAATGAATAAGCCCAGCGCCCTGTTGAACGCGATACCTTCAGGACGGAGCATCTTTGTTTATCCCTGATACAAGTAAAGGCGTTTCAAGTTAAAATTTACTAAATAGGACACATTTTTACGTAGCCATTTTTTTAAGCATTATAATTATAATGACGACACATTTTTTATTACACATAATTATAATTCTTAATAACAATAGACTTTGATTATAGGCATATAGGCATTAGAAAGAGACAGCTATTTTTTAATTAATTTATAGGTTACTGAAAGTAACTTTTACTTTTATACAGTTGTTTTTCATTATTGTGAAGACAATTTTGGAGAAGACGTTCGACAATAGTAAAAGTTTTTTGTATTATAAATATACTATGTGATAGCATTATTTCAATCTCATTCGGTGTACATGGGATGGTAATCGTTAAGCCTTATCAGGGAGTTGCAGCCAACACTTTATGGTAATATGTATTATGATAACTGATCATATTGACTGAAAAAATATATGAATGTGTGTGTGTGTGTGTGTGTGTGTGTGTGTGTGTGTGCGCGCGTGTATTTCTGCATGAAATTGATATAATAAGTATGTATTTATATATTGAACCTATTACTCAGTTTATCCGCCTTTCGTGTTTTTCTGTTTATCCTCAAGGTTAGCTGGTAGAGATTACATGTAGCATTAAGTTCGCCATTGGAACCCTAGTTATTTTATTATAGTCAATAAAGCTTATAAAAATAACATTGTACGCCATGGAAGTTGCAAACATCCTGAAAACTCAGATCAAATCTATTTGTAATTAGAATGTAGGGAACGGCTGGTGAACACCGGCCGACTGGCCCAACACAACTGGCCGAACCGCGGGGGTGGAGCGCGGCCAGCAGGCGGCGCCGGACTATTATAATTGGGCATGAGATACTAAACTTAACTGATATCCAGGCGACACACAATACTGACCCAAAACCTGCGCCGGCGGGTCAGGTATGGCTCAAAAATGGCTCGTGCGTCGTGCTCGTACGTCCTCGTCCCGGCGGAGGTTACGCAGGTCCGGCACACGGGCGGGCGGCGGACGGCGAGCAGGCCGCGGGATGCGTCCTGTCTGGCGCTATCAATAAAACTACTATCATTAATCATGTCTCCGGAGATCCCCTATATGTCGGCGTAATTAACTCGTTCATTTCACGCTGGACAGTAGGTACTCTTATTTTGTCCTCTTTCTACGTTTATTTGCTACGTAGAATTTATTTTATGTGCGACATATAATATTTTCTGCTTAGCTTAGTAAATAGACGCCGTAATAATATTGAACGACGACGTCGAACAAGAGGACCT
Source organism: Ochlodes sylvanus (assembly GCA_905404295.2). Taxonomy (NCBI): domain Eukaryota; kingdom Metazoa; phylum Arthropoda; class Insecta; order Lepidoptera; family Hesperiidae; genus Ochlodes; species Ochlodes sylvanus. The sequence continues at coordinate 121,733 of FR990129.1, forward strand.
CCAAAATTATTATGTATCTTTTCGTATGATGTGTAATTTTGTGATGATGAAATATTGCGATAAGTGTCTGGTGGTTCGCAGTACCTACTAAGAGAGACAAAATATGGTAAGAGAGCTGTCAAACTCCCGCTAGTGATGGGGTGGACATCGGCGCGGCCATAGTGTTGCACATTATCCCCATTATAACACTACCTAGTGTATAGTCGCACGACGACGGCTCACCACCGTACCGCCGCGGCGTCACGGCTCCTAGGTAGGACCTCAGTAGAGTACGTAGGATCTGCGTGATGGTCCACAATCTTGACAAATATATTATGTTAAATATATACAATGATTTTGTCAAAGGCACTGTAAGTTCTTTCAGCCTCAAAAAATGGTTAATGCTAGAAGAAAAATATTAAATAATAAAATTAACTAAGTAGCATAACTTGATAGCACATTATACGATGTAACTAAGTTCCCAATCAAACGAAAAATGATAATTTCACGAAGGTATTTATCAATATGTTATCCAAGTATGTTTCCGCTTCAATTACCGTTTGGATGTAACGGGAGAAGCGGTAAAGCAGTAACTCCACAAATCTTTTTAAAACAATAGGACACAATCGAGCGGTAGGTATCAGCTGCGGCGTTGATTATTTCCGTTGTTGCCAACGATATTATATATCCACGTTATCATACAAGTAGTGAAGTGTTCAAACTCAAACTCAAACTCAAATCATTTATTTCATGTAGGTATGATGCATACACTTATGAACGTCAATTTTTTGCATTTACCACCGTTTCGCTAAGGTGCCTTTAAATATTGATTTTTTAAATCTTTGAGGAGAAAAAGAAACGGCGAAAGAAACTCCTCGGCACATCTTTTAAAAAAATAAAATAATAATGCTAGATTACAAATTTTATACCTACATACAGATACATACATACTAACATGAGTAGAACTGGTCGCAGATGTCTATGTCCAAGCATCTTTGTCATTAATATATTCTTCTACTGTATAATAACCTTTCTCTAATAGTCGTGTTTTTACATGTTTCTTAAATATTTGTAAGGGCAAATCAATAACAGACTTTGGTAACTTATTAAAAAAGCGTACACCGAGCCCCACAAATGACCGCTGGACCCTACGAAGGCGGTACGAGGAAGTCACTAAATGGTGCATATTTCTAGTTTGCCGATCGGTAATATCGGATTTTTGTTTATAACAACTCAAATTTTTCTTAATAAAAATTAAATTGCTATAAACATATTGGGAAGCTACAGTTAATACATCTATTTCTCTGAATTTTTCACGCAATGATTCGCGTGATTTTAATTTATAAATTGCCCTAACGGCTCTTTTCTGTAACACAAAGATTGTTTTAATTTCCGCAGATTTACCCCATAGTAAAATACCATAAGACATAATACTATGAAAGTAGGCAAAGTAGACAAGCCTTGCTGTTTCAACGTCCGTAAATTGCCTTATTTTTCTTATAGCATAAACAGCCTTACTAAGTTTACCCGCAAGTGTCGCTATATGGGTCCCCCACTGGAGCTTACAGTCTAAAGTTATCCCCAGAAATACTGTACAACTTTCCATATTTAATATTTCCTTATTTAATTTAATGTCCTTATTACCGCTTTTAACATTTGGCAATGCAAATTCAACACATTTCGTTTTATTGGCATTAAGCAGTAAGTTATTAACAGAAAACCAGTATGAGATATGGGCGAGAGTACTGTTCACATCGTCAAAATTTATTTTATCTCTATTAGTTTTAAATATGAGTGAAGTATCATCTGCAAACAGTACAATATCAGCATACTTACTAATATGGAATGGAAGATCATTTATGTATATTAAAAAAAGGAATGGGCCCAAAATTGATCCCTGAGGGACACCAATTGAAACTGGTGATCCTGGTGATTTAGCTCCGTTTATACAAACACTTTGAACCCTACGATTCAAGTAGGACTTTATTAGTTCAAGTGCTTTATTTTTAAGGCCATAATGACCCAATTTCAAAACTAGTGTTTCATGCTCTACACAATCAAACGCTTTTGAAAGATCACAAAATACACCTATAGCGTTCTGTGATGCTTCCCAGGCCTCATATATATGATTCAAGAGCCTAGCACCCGCATCAATTGTACTACGACCTTTAGTGAACCCGTACTGCTCATTATGAAGTAGGTTATTAACAGTGAAGTGAGTAATCATTTGATTTAACATAATTTTTTCAAAAACCTTGCTAAGTGTCGGCAAAATAGCAACTGGTCTGTAATTATTAACATCTGTTCTGTCTCCGGACTTAAAAAGTGGTATTATTTTACTACATTTCATAAGATCGGGAAAAGTACCCAGATCTACACAATTATTAAAGATTACAGCTAGGTGCGGGGCTACAACATCTATTATATTATTTATTACTTGTACAGATATCCCCCACAAGTCACCTGTTCTTTTGTTTTTCAAAGATTGGAAGACTTTAATTATCTCTGTCGTCGTAGTATGTTTAAATTCGAACAGAACACTACATTTACCAACGAGCCCTCTTAAGAGAGTATATGCTGTTGCCGGAGAAGATTGAAGAGAGTTTGTTAATGAAAGTGGTATATTTCGGAAGTAATCTTCAAAAGCGTTAGCTATCTCGTTATCAGAGGTGATTTTGTTGTCGTTAATAATTAGTTCAAGATTATGGTCACGTGATTTAGTGCTACCGGTTTCATCACTAATGACATCCCAAGTAGCTTTTATTTTATTGTCGGAGTTTATAATTTTGCCTTTAATATATAGCGACTTAGCGTGTATGCAAACGGCTTTAAATATTTTAGAGTAAGTTCTCACATGTTCGTGGAACGCTGTACTATGATTATATTGTTTTTCATCATATAGGTCATAAAGCTTGTTCCTACTTTTGAAAATGCCTTTCGTAGCCCAATCATTAAATTTACTTTCTTTATTTACGTAAACAGACTTAAATTTAAAAACTCTGTTAAATTCCTCATTAATATTTTTGAATAAAGTGTTATAGTGATATGAAGGATCACTTTGGTTAAAAGCAGACGACTTAGTAATGATTTTAGAAGAAATTCGGTCTTTAAAAATTAATAGTTTATTTTTGGTTATAGGTCTGCATTTTATTAATTTATTATTTTTGTTAGGCTGGTTAAAAATAGAAATTTTTTGTCCACAGTGATCGGACCTTAAATTACTGATTATTTCTTTTCCTAAAATTGAGCAGTTACAGAATATATTGTCTAAACATGTAGCTGATGTAGCAGTTATTCTAGTGGGTTCAGTGAAAAGTGGAATCAGATTAAAACACTTAAATAAGTCCAGCAACCTAACAGTAATGGACGTCTGTACAAGAATATCCACATTAAAATCACCACATACAATTAATTCTTTTTTTGATGTGCACACTCGCTTAAGTACATCCTCCAGCGAATCTTCGAAAGAGTTAAAGTCACCAGACGGGGGCCGGTATACGCAAACTATTATAAAACGCTCCAGTTCCACACAGGCCAGCTCAATAGTGCGTTCAACAGAAAGACTCACTATATCTTTCCGATTTTTACAAGATATGTCTTTGTGAACTAATATAAGTGATCCACCGCGAATTGCAGTCCTTCTACAGAACGCGCTTGATACAATGTGATTACATATCTTAAAACTAGTTTGAGAGCTTGACAGCCAATGCTCACTGATACATATAACATGAACATTGAACTTTTTAATAAATAATTCAATTTCTAATTCTTTGCCGGAAAAGCCTTGTATATTTTGATGTACAATGTTTATATAAGATGGCTTATCCTTTGTCTTATTATTTAGTTTAAATTATTTTCTGTACATATATTAGTACAGTTGTCCAAGACAGAAGTAGTGGTACTACTACCACAATCTAAAAATGTGTCAATAGACTTTGTTACACTACATGTAACCGCATCATTTAAGTTATAAGCTAACAATGTAGCTAAGTTTCGCTTATATTTTATTGGCAGATACATAGTATCCCTAGTCAGCTTAAACATAGAAATAAATTTGTTAATATCAAAATAAAATATAGCATCGCTATGATGATTCGTCAAGTTATACAGCGTTTGATTTAGTTTGTATATATGTTCATTTTGTATCACACTTAAGTTGTTAGAGTATGGAAAAGCACATATTACAAATTTACACTTCGTACTCTCATGTAATAATATTAACTTTTCAACACTATTAATAATTTGCCTTTTTTTAACATTCAGGCTGTCACCGATCATCAAAACTATACTAGTGTTACTGTCTAATTTATGGGCATCAATTTGACCTACTAAATACTCAAAGGTGGCCCCTGGTGAGCACATGTTTGTTACAGAGTGTGTAAGGTGCGAGCTTATAATGGACCCAAATTGCTTCCCTAGGCTATCACTAATAATGATGGTTTTTTTTTCTGACTTAATCTCTTGGGGGACGTTGAGTGGTACATTCTGCATGACACTTTCATTCTGCACCGCCAGAGCACATTGACAGCTATTATTGTCCCGGTTGAATTGCTTGTGGGATAATGACTCAAACCGTTCCATATTGTCATTACAGACTTCCAGGAGGTTGTCAAAAGATGTAATATGTTCCCTTATTTGTTCTTGAGCTTTTGTGTACATATTGGTCATATTATGTAATGATTTTTCTAGGCTGTCTATTTTACTCTGAAGATGCAGAGATTCAGCATCATAGAGGGACTTATTTTGTTCCAGTTCAGACTGCAATAAGTTTATTTTATTAACTAATGATAAACATTCTTTTTTGCTCTGCCCCAACTGCTGTATACAATTCTTTTGTTTAAGTATTTTTTTAGTTTTACACACAAATTTCTTAATTTTAATATACTTTTTTAATTTTTTATGACTATTAAAGAATACAGCAGGTTTAACAATAGTTTCTAATGAGTTATCACTCGAAGTTAAGTCAATAACAGTGGGTGAGGTTGCTTTAGGATAGGAACCGCAGTCAACAAGCTCGCTAAAGAGGCTCTGAGTAGCATCACATTCCTGAGATTCTTTTAATTGTTCTAATTGAGTCATGGTCTTATTAGCCTCATGTAGACTTATCTCAAGCTCTGTGATGCGATTCAAAGCCTTCTCATGCTCATAACTACATTGGGTGAAGGAGTCAACAATGTATTGTAGTTTATTTTTTTGCTCCAGGATGTCCATATATTCCTTGTGAAGGTCAGAGAGCTGCTTCTTGTGCTCGGTGTTTGATTTAATAATCTTAGTGATTTCCGCTTCACTGTCTTCCCTCTCTTGTAATAACTGAGCATTGGTGTCCTTACAGATTTTAAGCTCTTTAAGAGCCAGCTTGAGTTTTGACTCCATTTCCTTGTAAGCAACTTGGCGGGTCATCATGTTTGGGATTTTAGTTATATATTTACTGAAATAAAATAGTTTATATTAGCACCTTGTCTGCAACAGTGTTAGATGGTAACTTTTTAGAACTTGACTTAAGTTTAGGTAATTAAACTGGGATAGACTAGTAGTATTGTATACTTGTATTAAAATAAAGTTAAATTATTAATATTACTAAAAGTACCCTAATAATAATATTGGAGGTCTATCGTATATCTGTTGAGCAGTGTGAAAGGGTAATGTGTCTGAGGCAAAGAAGTATTTGTCATCAAATTTTACTTCCACAGTTAGTCAAGTAAAATGAGACAAATAGATGCGCCGGTGTATAATTTGACGTATCTCAAACTTTGAGATGATGTAAAGAGGATGATGTAATGGAGGTTTTATCTAAATACTTAATAGAGAATATTACGTTAACAAGAAATAATAAAACAATACTCCCCAGGTTTAATTCCGTTGCAAATTCGAATATTGAGGATGACAGTTTCGACCGGCGACTGAGTGAGTGCAATAATCCAATGAGTTCCGTGCGCACGTCGTTAAATTCCTTATATTCACATATATATACAAACTAACACTCGGTAAATAATCCAATTTACAAGTTTTGAATGTAATTTAACACGCAAAATTAAAACAAATTACAATTTTATTATATGAGCTACGTTTTACAATATACTATACAATAGCAGGTAAAATCAAGATTAGAATTAGAAGTTTAATTGTAAAAGAGATCGTTGCTTTCCACGATTTTCATTTAATAAAATGCCGAAGTAATTACTAATTCTGTACCTTCAGAAAATATCTGCCAGAAATAATAATATTTTCATCCTATATATAGAACAGTTAACCAGCCTCAAGGTTTCAACATTGGTAAAATTTTCTATTTTTGTCACAGTATAAATAAACTGAACAGCGCTACTATACTTGCCCGCTACACCTGCTGTAACAATGCTACGGGTGAACTTTACAAATCAGGTTTCGTACAAAAATAACTTTTACATTTTCAATGTTATGTTGTTCAATTTAATTATTTCGTGATCATTTTCACATTGGCATATGCAAGCTTTACATTTCGATTCGTCATAACAATTAAGTGAGTACCTAGATGATTAATAACTAACACCTTGTTATTGATCCTTCTTCGATTAAAAATTTTCTTGCTTCGTAAATAAAACCTCAACTGGTAACTGGTCTGTTTGTATAGTGCGCGTATCTCGGTTTATAAATATACGACGGACTATATTTCAACTTTAATGAAGCTACGAGGTACTATATTTTTCCTTTGGTTTTTGTTTATCTAGTACAAGCACAAACTGGAAACATATTTTACAGATTCACAAACGTATAAAGTATGTATTTCAAACGCAGCTGCTGGCGCATTCAGATAGCAACATACATATTTGTAACGGATAGAATGTGTATGAAATTCAATATCACAATATTTAGCATTCCGTATGCCAAGCTTTACTATTCTTTGCTGAATATCGCAAAATGTTGAATCTTCTTCTTGTTTTGGAGGCTGGTGCAACATGATTAATAGAATTTTTAAGTCAATACGTCTATTCGGTCTATTTATCACCGGGGACGTCCCCGTATCTCGCGCGGAGGGAAAGTAATATGAGGAAAAATACGGCCATATAAAACCGCCTACTTCCTTGTTGAAATGGGAATAATGCATCAAGAGGCTACAGCCGCTATACGTGCAACGCAGTAGGAGCTGCGCCGAGCACTACGCGCAGCGGTAGGCTAAGCCGCGCTCCTTGTACACCCGACGATTTCGTTTACGTAGTGCGAGCGGGATAGCTCGACACCTGCGTCACCGCTCCTTCATGCTGAAATTCATGGTTGATCCGATATTTGTCTCTCGCTCTTACATTTAAAACCTGTTTTCATTGGTGTATACAATTTGTAAATAATTTTAAATCTTTAATATGCAATGTGATTGGTCGATCACTTTTGTAAATTTTGTATAAATTAGGCTGTAAGTTTCCAAATAAATCATACCGAAATAAGCAACAGAAAGCTCTTGTATACTTTCTTCCTACAAACCCCCAACAATTGGTGACCCGACGCTGAAGAAAAATAATGGAAGAAAACAAGACCTGCACTATGGACGAATCCCTGGCCGAAAAACCAGTCCTGGACCTGGCTGCGGTATCCATCCAGTCCAGACTGCTACCCTTCTGGCGGGAAATCCCTCGAGCCTGGTTTATCCAATTCGAAGCAGTGATCGACCCCTTGAAGACGTCCGACGACCAGAAGTACAGGTATCTTCTCCAGCAACTGCAATCTACGGACCTGCAGCATCTCACGGACATTCTGTACAACCCGCCGAAGACTGACAAGTACGTCGTCGTGAAGAACCGGCTATTGGCAGTCTACGAGAAGTCCGAAATCCAGAATTTCAAGAAGCTCATCAGCGGCCTGGAGCTAGGAGACCAGAAACCAAGCCAGCTCCTACGAAGAATGCGAGAATTTGGCAACGGCATGATCACTGACAACGGCCTGAAGATCGAGTGGTTGAACCAGCTACCCACTCACATCCGCTGCGTACTGTCAGTCAACGACGAGTCGTCATTGGACACCCTCGCTGCAATGGCCGACAAAATAATTGAGTACTCCGGCGGCACGAGCACCATAGCTGCGGTATCAACAACAACGGCATCGGCGAATGAAAACATACAATTCGAAATCCTTTCGAAACAGTTAGAAAAACTGACACTTGAAATCGCCGAACTACGTGGCCGCACTACGCAACGGTCCTATCGCCGTCCCTCTCACTCTCGGCGAGCATTCCATTCCCGATCGAAGTCCAACTCGAGAAGAGCATCAGTGAAACCAGGCGATCCGACATGGCTGTGCAAATATCATCTGCGCTACGGGGACGAAGCAAGACGCTGCGAATCACCTTGCGCAAAAAGGAAACGCACGGAAAACTGAATCCGACACCGACGGCGGCGGTCGTCGGTGTCCCGAGCCAAAGCAACCGCCTTTGCGTTCACGACCGCAACTGCCATGAACGACTACTGGTAGACACCGGCGCTGAGATATCTGTTTGGGCAGCCAACAACAAAACCAGAACGAAAATAGCGAACGACTATAAATTGTTCGCGGCAAACAATACATGCATCAATACCTATGGCGTCAAAACTATTACATTAGACATCGGATTACGAAGAAACTTCAACTGGACATTCATCATCGCGGATGTCAAAACGTCTATCCTGGGCGCAGACTTCCTTCGTCACTACAAGCTCCTGGTAGACCTGCATACAAAGAAATTAATCGACAAAACTACGACTCTCGCTGTCGATGCCATTGAAATAACTACATGTTCTGAAACAATTCGTATGATTAGCACCGATCAAGCCTACTACAACATAATCAAACAGTATCCAGATGTCCTTCGACCCATGTCCTTGAAGAAACCAGCGAAGCACGAAGTCCTACATCATATTGAAACCACAGGACCGCCGCTGTACGCTCGCCCGCGTCCGCTAGCGCCTGACAAATATTGCGTAGCAAAAGCGGAGTTCGAAAAAATGATGCAACAAGGAATCTGTAAGCCCTCAAACAGTCCGTGGGCTAGTCCTATGCATATAGTAAAGAAGAAAGATGGGGGACTGCGTGTCTGCGGCGATTACAGACGATTAAATGCCGTAACACAACCCGACCGCTACCCCATACCCCGCATTCAAGATTTCACATACCAGATGCATAATAAGAAAATATTTTCAAAATTGGATTTGAAAATGGCTTACTATTGGATACCGATTGCACCCGAAGATGCTCAGAAGACAGCCATAATCACTCCGTTTGGCTTGTTTGAATTTAACTGCATGACCTTTGGCCTTCGTAACGCCAGCCAAACATTTCAACGATTCATGCATCAAGTATTACGAGGCATCAGTGATTGCTTCTGTTTCGTCGACGATATCTTGCTTTATTCGGAAAATGAAGATCAGCATCAAAAGCTTCTTCATCAAGTCCTTGAACGCCTGAACCAATATGGCGTAACCCTAAATATAGAAAAATGCACCTTTGGGGTAAACAAAATCAACTTTTTGGGCTACGAAGTATCAGCAAGCGGTATCAAACCTACAGAAGAACGCATTGAAGTAATTAGCAATTACCCAAAACCGAATACTGTCATGGAACTCAGACGCTTCTTAGGCATGCTCAACTTCTACCGCGACTGCCTACCTCATCAAGCTGACACCCAATATGAACTCAACAAATTTTTACATAACTCAAAGAAAAATGACAAGACACCCATTGAATGGACTACCGCATCTAACGAAGCCTTTGAAAAATGCCGACAAAGCATTTCAGAAGCAACCACATTGAGCTACCCAGTCCTCGGATGCCCACTCGCTATCATGAGCGACGCGTCCGATCACAGCTTAGGCGCAGTACTTCAACAAAACGTCGACAACATTTGGAAACCGCTGGCATTTTTCTCAAAAGCAATGAGCGCTACACAACGAAGATACAGTGTGTACGATCGCGAACTATTAGCAATGTACACAGCTGTCAAACACTTCAGAAGATTGATAGAGGGAATTGAAGTTACTCTATACACAGATCACAAACCGCTTACCTATGCACTTACAAAGTCAGCGAGTAGCAACGACACCCCGCGACGCGAACGGCAACTGCATTTTATTAGTCAGTTTTGTTCAAGCATCAAGTACATACAAGGAAAAGAAAACCCAGTCGCCGACGCGTTATCAAGAATCGAAGAAATACAATGCCCAAGCGAAATAGATTTCAAGCAACTTTCCATTGACCAAAATAAAGATGAAGAATTACAGAATATAAAGATAAAACCAAACTTGAAATTCGCCGATATATGTTTACCCGGATTGAACCAATCAATCACCTGCGAAATGACTACTACATCTCCGCGTCCATACCTACCTAGGGCATACCGCTATGCTGCCTTCAAAGCACAACACGGTATATGCCACCCAGGTGTGAGAACTACAAGGAAACAGATGACATCAAAATTCTTCTGGCCTTCAATGAATAAAGAAATCGCAGCATGGGCAAGAGCATGCATCAGCTGTCAACGCGCCAAAGTTCATCGACATGTCGTCACACCGCTATCAGAGTTCCCGACGTCACAACGCTTCGAACATATTCATATCGACATAGTCGGACCACTCCGACTGTCTAAGGACTGTCGATATATTATAACAATGATCGACCGATGCACGAAGTGGCCTGAAGCAGTACCCGTGCAAGATATCACAGCTGAAACAGTTGCGAAAGCGCTGTACGAACATTGGATAGCGCGATTTGGTTGCCCGCTGCGCATATCTACCGACCAAGGACGCCAGTTCGAATCCGGACTATTCAACGCGCTTATGAAAAAAATGGGAATTACTCGGATACGCACCACAGCTTTTCATCCACAAGCAAACGGTCAGATAGAGAGATTGCACAGAACTATGAAAGCCGCACTCATGGCTAGAGGCAACTCCACTCAATGGACGGACGAAATACCTACAGTCCTTCTCGGATTACGCTCCGCAATACGCGACGACAACAAACTAAGTCCCGCGCTAATGACCTACGGAGCTACACTACGCATGCCGTCCGATTTTTTCGTACCTTCACAGTCGAAAATTGATGACGTGGACTATGTACGGCAACTCACAGAGACTATGACGTCATTGAAACCGGAGAAACGCTCTCTCACGAGTCAACGGACGTTCGTACATAAAGATTTATCAACATGTACACATGTTTTTGTACGGAACGATACAGTCCGATCGCCGCTCACACCGCCTTACGACGGTCCCTACGAGGTTTTAAAGCGATACGAAAAATTCTACAAGATACAATTACCTTTACGGACTACAGTAATATCGCTAGATCGCCTCAAGCCGGCCTACATGCTCAACATGGACACGAGCGACCTCACCAATGAAACACCCGCAACAGTTGTTACTGCGACTTCGCCGAACTTCGAAGAATGCAAACAGAATCAAGAACAACAACAACATCATCCATACACAACCCGAAGCGGTCGAATCGTAAAGAAGAATGTACGCTTCGCTTGAAGGGGGATGATATGGGAATAATGCATCAAGAGGCTACAGCCGCTATACGTGCAACGCAGTAGGAGCTGCGCCGAGCACTACGCGCAGCGGTAGGCTAAGCCGCGCTCCTTGTACACCCGACGATTTCGTTTACGTAGTGCGAGCGGGATAGCTCGACACCTGCGTCACCGCTCCTTCATGCTGAAATTCATGGTTGATCCGATATTTGTCTCTCGCTCTTACATTTAAAACCTGTTTTCATTGGTGTATACAATTTGTAAATAATTTTAAATCTTTAATATGCAATGTGATTGGTCGATCACTTTTGTAAATTTTGTATAAATTAGGCTGTAAGTTTCCAAATAAATCATACCGAAATAAGCAACAGAAAGCTCTTGTATACTTTCTTCCTACAAACCCCCAACAAGTAAGCATGTTCTAAACGCTTCAAACCAATTTTACCGTCAGAAATAAATGCTCATACTTATATTAGTATCAGATGAATTTTTATAACATTAAAAGCATTTCAACACGTTCAAGTTGCAGTGGACTAATAAATTCGTGGAAGCTTCAACACAAAGGAATCAGATTATATTCCTTACTAGATATGCACGTATATATATATACGTGCATATCTAGTAAGGCGTATATATAAAATATATATATCCTATCATAAAACATAGATTAACAAGACAAACGCCACACGAAGAAGTCCAAGATTTTCCATTTATCATACCCTTGGGTATGAAAACTTGGGTATGATTATATCATTAGATCTCAAAATGCATCCCCGAATTCCCCGACTTACGCTGCTTAATTACCCTTTGTCCCTATCAATATACATCGGTATAAGTAACGCCTATGCAAGTACTGTTTCTCGTTCCGGCGATAATAGGTAGTATAATATTTTTCCGTGTGATGTCTTGATAACTGTCTTAATCTATACGTACTACTCGCTAAAATTATACACTGATTCAGATGAAATTTGGTATGGAGAGAGCTAGAGACCTTGGAAAAGACATGGAATAGTTGTTATATCGGAAATCATCCCTTAAGGGGGTGAAATTTGTATCAGAAATCAATGTTGATAGTGAAGAGAAATGATATAAAGAAACCGTAATAAACAATTAAAAGCGAGAACGATAGCTATTCATTGACTCATTGCCAGTAAGCTTTTAAGCCAGTGTCTATAGCGATCCCGGGGGTCATAGAGAACGTAAACGAGCGATAGTGAATACAACAGAGGACTATCCATTAGGCCTATTCAATGGGAGTATTCGCTTACAATGGCCCTCGGAACAGTGCGCCATGATGGACCGCTCTTCAGACATCTTCCGATAAATCATAAGGATGACAATAAACTTGTAATTTTTAACTTTTGCGCCGAGTAAAATGATTTTTTTTGGATATTATACATTTTATTGAAAAAATAATTATTCTCTATGCCAATATTAAAGTAAATCATTAAAGTAGGATCTCCTCCATCCCAGCGAATGACCACAACCATCAAAATGGTATGCCGCATCGTATAGTAAGCAAAACACGGGAAAGATACGTGCTAAATATATATAAGATCTGTATGTACTACTGTGATATTGGAGTAAACTTTGTAACACCTTTTTTTTTGTTGTAGCTGAAATGTTTACTTACTGTACATATTACTATTACATTCCATTTTGAGTGACCTCAATTTTGGGCCCTGAGGCACTGTCTTCACATTTACTTTAATTCCCTTCAAAATTATACCACTTATTTAGCTGTTCTGGCTGTTTAAATTAATAATTACAACCAAAATACTGTGTATTTACAAAAGTAAACAAAGTACAATGACAATTAGCAATCTGACAGGCTGTCTGTTTCACCGACGTTAATTGTGAAGTTCTGTTTTATCGACCGTTCCCACAGATTCACGGAGGAATCGATGAAATTGTGTTTCTCTGCACGCTGATTACTTTGTTTATGGCTGGTTCAACGTAGGATGTCTGAGGTGAATTAATTAATTAAAATTTGTTTTTAGGTTGCTGGAGTGCTGAATTTGTTTAAATTAGTTGTGTAAAATTTGTGTCTTGATAGGATATATAATTAAATAATTAAATATTTAATTATAGTCATTTTTGGTTGTCGTTGCAGAGGTCATACAGTGAAATGGATCCGGTAGTATGAGCCGTTCTGAAGTGGGAGATTGGTCTATGGATTGTCGATGGTTATTTTAATATAATATTATCCAAATTAATTAATTAGATTGTCAAAATTGTAATTTGAGTCTAAACCTGTGAGATTGTTTGTTTCCTTCGTTTTGGGTGCTTATTAAGTTTATTATGTTTTTTTCTTAGCCTTATGTCAAGAAGGTGTTTGTTTACGCAGAGGGGATATAGTTTTTGAACTTGAACAGGAAATGCTCATATGAGAACCCCGCATGCATGGATGTTTTTTTCTTCCGGGGCATAAAAGGAGCGTGCACGGGACATGTGCTCTTTTCTGCTCGTCGTGCCCGGCCCTGCAGGCCGCGCGCGGTGAAGTGCTGTCTGTCTGTCTGTTCTGTAGTCTGTCTGGAAGCTGTCTGGCCTGTGTTCGGTGAGTATTGCTGTTTTCTAGTGGCTTTCCCACTAGATTCTTATTGGATTCCTAATTCCGTGGGTTAATTAGGCGAATCTTTCCAGGGTTTTGTGGTGTGCTGTGTCGTGGTGCTTGACCACGCGGGACCACGTGACGTGTTGGTTACACGCTTGCGCGTGGCTTGTCTTGCTGTCTGTGGTGAGTTATTTATTTTGTTTTGCGGCCGTGTCAGTGTTCCGATGTGATATAGTGAATCTAATCCGAACGTTTTACGCAGGGTGCGTACTCTGTCGGCGCGTGCGCTGCTTGCTGTCTGTCTGTTCTGTTCTTTCCTGCGAGCTGTTCGCAAGCTTACAAGTACCTCACCTCCATAAGAAGGTACGCTTTTCTGTTTTATTTAAGCTAACTTGCCTTCTGAATCTAATTCCTTCAACCGTAGGGTTAGGTATTAGTGGCCTGTGCTGTCGGAATGTTATTGAATGAAGATGACAGCTCGGATTCTCCGCCTGTCATATTCTTACCGCGTTACTCTTATAATTTTAACTTTATAATAATTCTAATAAGTAAATTAATTGTGTTGTATCAAGACGGGCATCGCTCGCCATGAGGGCAAGCTGCTGCTTGGCTGCCCTCTTGAAGGGTTTGTTCTGTGGTGTTCCCCCTGGACGCCTCAAGCTACCCTATGCCCTCAACGGCCTCGCTTCCAGGCACCGGATACCGATGGCCTTGTAAGCTATACTTTTATTATTACTTGTCACATTTAATTGAGAGCGTTCTTCCCTCAATTGTTCTTGTTTAACTTATTAAAAATTTACTTAAAGACTTAAGATATATAAGGATACTTACTCCATAATGTGACTGAAGGGTGATGCTGTTATGCCTGATGTTGTGGTCTTAAATAGATAGGATTACAATAATTATCTTACTACTTAATACTATTTTGTTAATTAAGTAAATTGTTACCTTACTTAATATTACTTAATACTTGTTATTATACTAAATCTGTGTAAGCGTTGTCTGGCTATTGAATTTAAACACTGTCTGGCTCTGAGTAACCCTGATGGGGTTTAATTATTTTCTGAGGGTGACATATTTGTTTATGTACACTTCAGGAGGTGCCTTGTGGGGGCTGAAGTTATCTGCTTTGTGGGGGCTGGAGTTATCTGCTTTGAGGGGCAGAGATTGACTGCTCTGTGGGCACTGAAGCTGTCTGCTTTGTTGGGGCCAGCTGCACTGCTGTGGCTGGGTGCTTTGCCGGGGCACGCTGAGTGCTGTAGCTGTGTGCTTGTGCGGGGCCTGCTGTTTGGCCCGCGCTGACTCCTCCTTCACCGAGGGGAACCTGTACTATTTTCTTTTCTCTTACTTTCTCTGTTTTTATTGGTACCCGGAGAGCAAAGCACCTTGCAACACCTACTTCATTTACTTACATAATCTACCTTAATTTCCGTACTTAATTTAGTTACATACCTCTAATATAGGTATATAAAAGCCAGACAAACGACCAACAGGCCTATTCTTAATAATTCTTTAGGTGTACTGTGTGTCCCTACCTCTTGGATTGGCTACTGCCATTCCCTATGTACTTCTTAAACCTTATACTTGCTTATCTTATATTTTAATATTATAGTAGTGTGTTATTGTAATTGTAACCACATTAATTAATTATACTACTCTCAAAAGTTATTAAACAAGTTTGGTCATATCTAAAACTTTTATTCCACCTCATACCTCTTACACTTATTTATATACACTTATATACTACATAGTATTACCCCCCTTTTTTGTACTAGTTACATGGCGACCGTGACAGGACCTTGTTGGCTCGTGGGATAACCCTCTGTCAATGGTCTCTCGCTCATTGACGGATTGTCTGGCTTTCTATTTTTCTTAATTTTCGGTGTGTATTGCAAGTGTCTTGAACTGCTTATGTGTGATGCTTCCCGGTAGTGTATTACTTACTTTATTTTCTTCTTTATTACTTTGCATTTTTTATTATTACATTTTTACTTTGTGTCACCGTTTGACACCTTTGCTTATTTAGTATTAAGCGTGCCATACTTGTAATGCCACGCACTACATTGTGACAATATATTAACATATTAGCTTAACTTAACTTACCTTAACTTACCTTTGCTTAACTTAACTTCATATCTACTATACTGTCTCGGTAGTGCTTGGTTAATTTAATTTAACTTTAAATTTTACTTTTTTTCTACTTTCACTTACTTTGTAAAACATTATGGAAGAACGTCCGATACGCTTTCACCTTTTACATAAAGATGAACTTCAATACGAAGTAGCTATTCGCGATGGGGTTCCGGAGAGTACGGTTGAACGATTGAGGGCTCAAATTAAAATTTTAGCAAAGGATATACCCACTGATGAAGTGAGTCTGTTCGAGGGCGAGGTGCGGCCTGAGTTACAAACAATCTCTTCTAAGCTTGTTGAGTTAGAGGAGATTTGTAATTCTAAAAATTTCCTATTAAAAAAGTTATATCGTATCGAGGCGTTAGGGAATCATTTGTTTCATAGGTTGAGTCGCGTGGAACCTGAAGAGGAAGCTGACAAGTCTTGGAAGGAGGAGTTGGATAATCGGCTTCTCACAATTTTGCAGCACCTTGATCGTATAATCCATAATTTTAGTAGTAGTGTTGATTTCAAACCTAAAGTCACCGAGGAGTCTGGGGAGTCTGCTCGTGCTACTGAACAATCGGGGCCGTTGAAACCTATTGTTACTTGTGATCGTTCGTCGTCGGTTCACACCCTTAACATCAAATTTAATGGTAAGGGTTGTGTACAATCATTTATTGAACGAGTCGAAGAGATCTGCGCCTCTCGAAATATCTCCTTCGAAAGATTATTTAATTCCGCAGTTGAACTATTTGTTGACGAAGCTTTGTTCTGGTACCGGAGTGTTAGGTCGGACGTAGACAATTGGGGTCAACTGAAGGCGTTACTTCTAGATGAATATTTGCCTTATGACTACGAGCACCGTCTTTTAAATGAAATTAGATCTAGGACGCAGGGCTCCGATGAAACCATCAGTAACTACCTGGCCATCATGCAAAGTTATTTCTCTCGGTTGAGGAAACCGTTGGACGACGGGGAGAAATTGGAGATAGTCAGATATAATATTCGTCCTTTCTACTCTACACAGTTGGCGCTCTGTGAGATAAAGACGTGGGCCGAATTAAAGTCGCGTTGCAGGCTGCTGGAGGCTGCAAAGAAGAGGTCGGAGAATTTCACCGAGCCGCCGAAGAATCTGCAGAATGTTGTAGCCTCTGATTTAGCTTACAGGGGTAAGACTAGTCATCCACGTTGTGAAGCTGTGGCTAGGTCTGTAGAGAAGTTCTGTGTACGGTGTCGTGTAAAGGACCACACACTTTTGGAGTGTAGGGCTCCAAAATTAAAAGTTTGTTACCGTTGCGGGGAGAAAGGTGTCACCGCCGCGGATTGTTTGAAGTGTGGTAGGTCTAAGGAGAGACCTATACCTGTGTCGTGTGTGCGCGTGGAGCATGGTCGCTCTACTGGTCGTACGTCTGCTGAGGAGTGGCGTACATGGTGTGGTTATGTAGGTTCTGTATTTTCTGGTAGTAATAAAACTAAGGTAACGAGGGGCCATTCAAATAGTTCCGAGGATGCTCGTCCCTATTTGAATGTAGAAGTTTGTGGTGTACCTTTTTCAGGACTGTTGGATTCAGGTTCTGAAATTTCGATTATTGGTGGTTCTGCGGTGAAATATTTTTCTGATTTTGCTAGTTTGCACAAGTCAGATACGGTTAGTTCTGTGGTTACGGCGAATGGAGCTACCTCCCCCGTCACAGGATTCATGTTTTTGCCTGTGGTGGTGAATGATGTTTTGCGTATAATTAAATTTTATATTATACAGGATATTTCTTCTGCTTTGTTGCTGGGGCTCAACTTCTGGGAAGCGTTCCAGATCGCGCCAGACGTGCTTCGTTTGACGAAACAGAGGAATCTAGCTACTCTCGTAGGTTCTGATCAGCGTTGTGGGGATTCCCACCTTAAAGAAAATCAGTTCGCTATCAACCCTGCTGTCGACGACACTACAACATTTACACTCTTTCCTTTGGTACATGGACGGGAGGCTGTGATAAGTGGTGAAGTCTATAGGGACAGTGAGGTCTTGGATGACAGTTCTGTTAATTCTCGTTCAGACTGCGTTGCTAAGATAGGCGGCCTAAAGGATGTGTTTTTGAAGGTGGAGAAGGAGCTGACGAAATCCCATACTCGCAACGCTAGGTATTACAATAGGTATAGAAGAGACGTGAGTTTCGAGGAAGGCGACGTGGTTTGGCGTCGTACGCATGTGCGTAGCGATGCTGCTAAACATTTTTCGTATAAACTTGCACCTAGGTTCGAGAGGTGTAAGATAGTTAAAAAATTGTCAAGGCTTGTGTATGTGCTGGAGGATGACGCTGGGAAGAGAAGTGCTACTCATGTGAAGGATATTAAAAGTCTGGATTGATACTGGTAGTTTGATTTGGGTTCAGTTTTGTTTCATTTCTTTGTTTTGAGGATTCTGGTTTTGCTGTTCTGATGGTCTGAGTTGTCTGTGTCTGTACCTTGTGTATGCGCTGGAGGGCCAGCGTGAATTTCTCTCGTTCCCTCGCGAAATTCTGGGGAGTGGCGGGGTACTGTAACACCTTTTTTTTTGTTGTAGCTGAAATGTTTACTTACTGTACATATTACTATTACATTCCATTTTGAGTGACCTCAATTTTGGGCCCTGAGGCACTGTCTTCACATTTACTTTAATTCCCTTCAAAATTATACCACTTATTTAGCTGTTCTGGCTGTTTAAATTAATAATTACAACCAAAATACTGTGTATTTACAAAAGTAAACAAAGTACAATGACAATTAGCAATCTGACAGGCTGTCTGTTTCACCGACGTTAATTGTGAAGTTCTGTTTTATCGACCGTTCCCACAGATTCACGGAGGAATCGATGAAATTGTGTTTCTCTGCACGCTGATTACTTTGTTTATGGCTGGTTCAACGTAGGATGTCTGAGGTGAATTAATTAATTAAAATTTGTTTTTAGGTTGCTGGAGTGCTGAATTTGTTTAAATTAGTTGTGTAAAATTTGTGTCTTGATAGGATATATAATTAAATAATTAAATATTTAATTATAGTCATTTTTGGTTGTCGTTGCAGAGGTCATACAGTGAAATGGATCCGGTAGTATGAGCCGTTCTGAAGTGGGAGATTGGTCTATGGATTGTCGATGGTTATTTTAATATAATATTATCCAAATTAATTAATTAGATTGTCAAAATTGTAATTTGAGTCTAAACCTGTGAGATTGTTTGTTTCCTTCGTTTTGGGTGCTTATTAAGTTTATTATGTTTTTTTCTTAGCCTTATGTCAAGAAGGTGTTTGTTTACGCAGAGGGGATATAGTTTTTGAACTTGAACAGGAAATGCTCATATGAGAACCCCGCATGCATGGATGTTTTTTTCTTCCGGGGCATAAAAGGAGCGTGCACGGGACATGTGCTCTTTTCTGCTCGTCGTGCCCGGCCCTGCAGGCCGCGCGCGGTGAAGTGCTGTCTGTCTGTCTGTTCTGTAGTCTGTCTGGAAGCTGTCTGGCCTGTGTTCGGTGAGTATTGCTGTTTTCTAGTGGCTTTCCCACTAGATTCTTATTGGATTCCTAATTCCGTGGGTTAATTAGGCGAATCTTTCCAGGGTTTTGTGGTGTGCTGTGTCGTGGTGCTTGACCACGCGGGACCACGTGACGTGTTGGTTACACGCTTGCGCGTGGCTTGTCTTGCTGTCTGTGGTGAGTTATTTATTTTGTTTTGCGGCCGTGTCAGTGTTCCGATGTGATATAGTGAATCTAATCCGAACGTTTTACGCAGGGTGCGTACTCTGTCGGCGCGTGCGCTGCTTGCTGTCTGTCTGTTCTGTTCTTTCCTGCGAGCTGTTCGCAAGCTTACAAGTACCTCACCTCCATAAGAAGGTACGCTTTTCTGTTTTATTTAAGCTAACTTGCCTTCTGAATCTAATTCCTTCAACCGTAGGGTTAGGTATTAGTGGCCTGTGCTGTCGGAATGTTATTGAATGAAGATGACAGCTCGGATTCTCCGCCTGTCATATTCTTACCGCGTTACTCTTATAATTTTAACTTTATAATAATTCTAATAAGTAAATTAATTGTGTTGTATCAAGACGGGCATCGCTCGCCATGAGGGCAAGCTGCTGCTTGGCTGCCCTCTTGAAGGGTTTGTTCTGTGGTGTTCCCCCTGGACGCCTCAAGCTACCCTATGCCCTCAACGGCCTCGCTTCCAGGCACCGGATACCGATGGCCTTGTAAGCTATACTTTTATTATTACTTGTCACATTTAATTGAGAGCGTTCTTCCCTCAATTGTTCTTGTTTAACTTATTAAAAATTTACTTAAAGACTTAAGATATATAAGGATACTTACTCCATAATGTGACTGAAGGGTGATGCTGTTATGCCTGATGTTGTGGTCTTAAATAGATAGGATTACAATAATTATCTTACTACTTAATACTATTTTGTTAATTAAGTAAATTGTTACCTTACTTAATATTACTTAATACTTGTTATTATACTAAATCTGTGTAAGCGTTGTCTGGCTATTGAATTTAAACACTGTCTGGCTCTGAGTAACCCTGATGGGGTTTAATTATTTTCTGAGGGTGACATATTTGTTTATGTACACTTCAGGAGGTGCCTTGTGGGGGCTGAAGTTATCTGCTTTGTGGGGGCTGGAGTTATCTGCTTTGAGGGGCAGAGATTGACTGCTCTGTGGGCACTGAAGCTGTCTGCTTTGTTGGGGCCAGCTGCACTGCTGTGGCTGGGTGCTTTGCCGGGGCACGCTGAGTGCTGTAGCTGTGTGCTTGTGCGGGGCCTGCTGTTTGGCCCGCGCTGACTCCTCCTTCACCGAGGGGAACCTGTACTATTTTCTTTTCTCTTACTTTCTCTGTTTTTATTGGTACCCGGAGAGCAAAGCACCTTGCAACACCTACTTCATTTACTTACATAATCTACCTTAATTTCCGTACTTAATTTAGTTACATACCTCTAATATAGGTATATAAAAGCCAGACAAACGACCAACAGGCCTATTCTTAATAATTCTTTAGGTGTACTGTGTGTCCCTACCTCTTGGATTGGCTACTGCCATTCCCTATGTACTTCTTAAACCTTATACTTGCTTATCTTATATTTTAATATTATAGTAGTGTGTTATTGTAATTGTAACCACATTAATTAATTATACTACTCTCAAAAGTTATTAAACAAGTTTGGTCATATCTAAAACTTTTATTCCACCTCATACCTCTTACACTTATTTATATACACTTATATACTACATAGTATTACCCCCCTTTTTTGTACTAGTTACAACTTCACTTAACATAAAGTGTTTATTTTATTTTAACTGGTTTTTAATAAAAAAAGATATGTCAGTTAATTATAGCATCACGCCTAACAGTTTCTGAATGTGCGTATTTAGGTGCAGGTTTCCCGAAGCGAAGCGAGGGCGGGTTTACTCCGTTTACTAGTGCAAAAATAAATCTGTCTGGCTGCGTGGCTGCTACCTTCTCACGATTTAGGTTTTTGGTACCTATGTAGATAGTTTGAGAATCTAGAAAGTACCTAGAATAGTTTTCATCGTGACAATCACCCCGTAGGGGGGTGAAAACGGACGGGGTCTTAATAGTAGGGGGCGTAATATACTTTGATTCCGGTAATACAGGCTTTTGCGATAATTTTAGCGGTATTATGTCGCTGTTCGTCTTCCATACGGGTGAAGCCACAGACAAAAAATAGTAACGTAATATACTAATCATCCCCCCCTCCTAGCCGCCATTTGAATCTTGTGTCGGTGGCTGTCATGATGGGCGGCAACAGAAGGGTGCTGCATGCTGGCTTGCCATCTTAAAATGCTTAAAAATACTGACAAATCAGCACGCGCTGCGCTTTGGCGGTCACCCATCCAACTACCGACCACGCCCACTGTTGCTCAACGCGGTCGATCACTCATGATTGTCCCATCAAGTTGATTGACCATAGTTGTACGTGGCGGATGGTCGTATAAAAATGTTCTCAGGTTCCCTTGAACAATAATTCTGTAAGTAAGACTGTACGACTACTGGCCGCCGGCGACCAACCAACCAACACAGGAACCATGATACCATAATACCCGAGGAATCTTCTAAAACGCTAATGCAGAATTAGATTTAAAAGATAATATTAATGTAAATTTGGGCACAGCTGAACGTGTTCACTAATGGTCATTAAATGTAATTAAGTCTTAACAAGAATGAAAATGTATCGCGGGGAAGTGAATGTATAGGAACGTTAGCTTTGGCGGCGCCCGTTCTGCTTTCGCGGGCCGCTATACCATTACAGCGAGCAAAATTTTAACAAAAATTTTACTGAAAATCCTGGCGCTCTCGTACTTGCAGGATTACATAAACATATGAAAAAAACATTGTACACTTGCTTATTCGCATAATATTAAAACTCCCAGAAATTAAGATGTAATCTAATACTTGATAGACAGCCTCCTGCCTGATCGCCAGTGGACACGGTTGAATGGAATCCGCTTGTCTACTAGATCAGGCTTTGCAATCGACATAAATAGATACTTATATAAAAACAATATGCAGAGGATTGTCATAGGGAGGCAGCTAGCAGACGATAAAGAATCCCACCATAATGCACCACTACGGTCGGGAGTAAACTGATTGGTGGTTGGTAGTTATTGCACTCATCGAGTATATGAGCGTCTAGTTGTCGAGGCTCGACTCGTTTTAATATAATGATGTATTGCTATTTGAAAGTGCAATAATAATGAGATTACATCGAAGTGATCCTCACGTTATGTTTGCTCTCATAACAAGCCCTCTCACGTACTAAGAATTTCATCGCCTACGCGTTCCCAATAATCTTTTATGGACGGTAAACCCGCTCGAATAGACACTTTGCGGCGAGTGTCCAAGGTTGATTTCCCTGTGAGCGTTCTTAAACATTTTCTCACTTCATTTTGTATTTTTTAAAGTAAATTTAGTGTAATGGGCTACAATTGGTCTGTTCTGTATGGCCGCACAAAGCTGCTAATGGCTCTATAAAGGGGATTTGGTATATTGTCGTTGCGTTTAACGTGGTCGTGTTGCGGATTTCACCGACACAACTTGAACAATATCCGCATGCCAAGG
Source organism: Ochlodes sylvanus (assembly GCA_905404295.2). NCBI lineage: Eukaryota > Metazoa > Arthropoda > Insecta > Lepidoptera > Hesperiidae > Ochlodes > Ochlodes sylvanus. Next base: position 144,938 of record FR990129.1, read on the forward strand.
TTTTGGATACGTTTCTAACTAATATGGTATCAAATGAGCAAAAAATAATAATTGGAAATCCATTCCAGTATTACGAATAACATCAATGAGGGAGTTGTGAAGATTTCTATTGCAGTTCTTTACCCCAAGGTAAAGCATTATTACGAAACGGTAGTAGAAACAATTATTCAAGTTGTCTTTTATATGAGTGGGTTTGATAAATACTTATAAAAATGAATTATTTATAATTTTAATAGGATGTAATGTCAGAGGGGGCCTTGGAATAACAATTACTAGAGCTCTCTTGTGAGCTTTCTCGAGCTCTGACTGAATCGTTGCAAACTGAACTGGAACTTAAACTGGAATGGAAGTTAAATTGGAATGAACGTTTAAATCGAAATACTAAAACAATATAAACATTTGATAATTAAATACCCTGAGTCCCTGAGAGAGTCAACGTCGGCTAATAAACATCATTAGATTACAGTTAATGCATACTCATTCGGACTTTATACTAATTACTTATATCCGATGGACAATAATAATAAATAGGTATACACTTCTTACAAACATGATAATAAATCCTACTAAAATAAGCAAATATTACAAGGATAATAATTTTATTTGGTGTACCCTAGGACTGTGAAACTGACGGGTGAATTGATATATATTATTTATTAGCTAAAAATACCAGAAATGAAATCATAATAATATGAAATATACGTTTAGGTTCATTTTAATTTACCTATTTAGTTTTTAAAATGAACAAAGCGAGATGACACGAGTTAGGTGTCCACGATTATCGTATTGTTAATATTGTCTACATACTCGTCTAAAGCTGTGTATGTAATATATCGTAGCATTGTATTACTGGTAGTTTTCAATGCAGCAGTAGATTAAAAACAAAAGTAATCCTCGGAATGGGTTCCCACCGCATCGCATCGCTCTGTTTTCCTCTGTTCACTTCTCTTTAATCACTTTCATAAAATCTGGCTTTTTTTTGTGGCAAGCGAGGGGGCTCTTGAGGCAGAAATGTAACTCTTCAATTTGTGTGTTCTTATTTAATTTGTTATTCTCCCGTTCCAATGCAAGGAGTGGGAGCAACAGTTTACACTCGTATATAAACATTACATTCATCCAGTGCGACATCCACCAACAATTCAACAATCAAATAATCTTCAAATATAAATTCAAAAAGCTATGTCGTAACTAGCAAACGTTACAAGTCGCAAGTTACGAGTTTTCATGTGATAAAAAATGTGCTATTCGCAACCCATGCAGAAGGTACGGGAGTGTGTGAGACTTCTGAGTACTTAGTTCATTACACGTTATCGAAATCCCTAAAAATCACTCGTTCGTAAAACACTGATAAAGGGAATTGCCATAAAAAAAAACTCCCACCATTTTAGGCTTGCAATACACCCTGGCTCAACGCGGAAATAACGGAACATGGTCACAGAGTAGGTTTATACCTTTACTTTGATGTGACCATAGGCTGCGACGACGTCACGACGACAGGCAACGCGTTAGGTACTGACAATCAAGAAGAGCTACATCGGCCCAAGAAATGCACAAAATGTGATGTATGTTGCTCTAAATAATTTTTTTATCATTATTAATTATAATGAATTAAATTATTTATTAATTATTATTAACCCAGAGCCAGCAGCGCTGTGTGGTGAGAGCGAGGCTCGTTTTAGAACGGCTGCATCTTAATACCTGGTGGCGGCGGCGGCATTGTTCTCCGCGAGGGCCCGCCGGGAGTCGTTGTGTACCTAAATCAGTTATTAGGTACTAATAGTTCATTCTAACCTTACTATAAATGAAATATTTTTTTGCTTTTTAGGCATACGAAATTAAAGCTAAATCTTGCACTTCATGTCGCAATTGGATGAATAGTAACTTATTGCAACTAAAAACGTATTAACTTGTTGCAAATTAACAAACAATTAGATCAACTTACACATATAGAAAGATGTAGGTATATAGGAAAAATACAAGTAGGCAATTGCGACAGTAAAAATGACAAATGATATTAGCGATCGCACGGTGCCGCCGCACGCGCCGGGTCTACAGCACGGCAATTTGCTTCGGTCAGATTTGCTGTCATCATTAGTAAGTGCCATCATTAGCAACTAGCGTCAACATTGTTTGCTGAACATTTACGTCCGTTGCAGGAGGATACGACTCGGCTGTTGCAATACATAGCCGACAAACGAGCAGACAAGCCACCATTAATAACTCTAAAGCCTGCATAAACGTACTTTATGGTCCTGGTTCATTAAAGAAAACTCAAAACTTTTGCTTTCTAACGTTCCGGTGAGAGCTCATATTATCGTAAGAAATTTCATTTAGCTTGTTTTCTTTTCAGTGTCGTAATGTATTAAACTCCTGCTTATCTGCTATAATAATTTTCATTGATGTCAAGTCGGAGGCCATTCTTCTCCCGACGATGCGCGCAAAAGAGCTCATAACTTAGCAGCACAAGGCAGCCGCCGTTAGAGCTAGTTTCAGCAAAATCCTGGAACAATATTCCTCCACTAATTAAGGAACCCGCGGAATATTAATGGATTTAGATTAATGCGTGATGCAAAAACTTTGTACCCCTTTTTACGAAAGTTGCGCGGACGGAGGAGTATGAAATTTGGCACACTTATAGTTTATATAGAGGAGTGCAGTATGTTAATATTTTTTTTAAATAATGCGTAAAAGAATGATTAAATAAAACATTACACACACTAATATAGGTTACTCTATTCACACCAGCGAAAAATAATACCTCGTTGATTCACACTGCCATACACGCGATTGACACGAAGTTTGAAATCGGTCATAGAGTCAATGTTAAATAACCCTTTAACAGAATGAATTACGGTCGAATTTCCACCGCAGAGAAGGTAACTAGTTTAATTAAAAGCGTATCTATGTGAACGTCATTACGGTCAGGAAACTGTACAGTATGACACAATGATTGTGCTACGAGCAAGTAAATTGATCTGAACTACTACATCTAGGGTGGTACTTACACATTTGTGTATTAAGAAGTTACCATGCCGAACCGTATTTCGAAGGGTCTCGAGTTCCGATCACCGCAAGGCGAAAATTTTAACGAATAGCTATGCAGGTTTCACGGAAAGAACGAAGCAGATTCTCAACCAGCAAATTTATCCAGTATTGAAATAACTGGTGCAATAAAGGAAATGGCATTCGCTAAACCAATTGGGCCACTTGCAAACTTTCAACGCAAATAATTTCTTTTTTCAGAATCTCTTAGAGAAAATCTACGTATAAATTGAGTTAACGACTCGGCACTTTCAGCACTTCGCGAAGGAACTTTGAAACTAAATAGTACATTAGATCTTGTCTCGTCAAAAACTCATTACGAACCCACTAGCCCACCACTGGCATCGCACCACTAAGAGGCCGAATTATGTCACAAAATGGTTTTCACAGAAATATCAAAGATGCGGCTCACGGTACGGTGGCTGTTATTATAATCCTATTAATCCTATTAATATTATAAATGCGAAAGTTTGTATGGATGTATGAATGTTTGTTGCTCTTTCATGAAAAACTACCAAATGGATTTTGATGAAACTTTACAATAGCTTACACATCAGAATACCACATAGGCTATAGTTTATTAAGATATAGTGTGAATTATCCAAAATATATAACTAATTCTTTGCAAACCGAAGGAATAAGTTTCCCGAAGCGAAGCGAGGGCGGGTCGCTAGTTAAATCATAAATGTATTTTGTGCAGTGAATGAGACCAAAGCATATGATCAAGACATCAAAATTTTAAATCGAATCAAAATCGAAATATACGAAATTGTGTACAATGATTCAACGATATAAATAAAAATAATTGTATTTATCCAATTCGTCTTGAACGTGAGGTCGTGAACCGCAGTTTGGTTGATGACGACGGTAAATACTCGTACATAATATACAGATTGTGTTTCTGTGTGTAAAGCTGTACCTATACCATTTCAATCAGATAAAAAGTATGTAAACGTTTGTAAACTTGAAAACGCAAAGAAGTCCTCACAGGTAGATAATTAATGTTCGGGATATAACCCCTAATAAGTTTCAATGCAGCCGTCCGAGAGCACAGTTGGTATACTTCTTGCGAAATGAATATGGAAGTGCTTAATTTGCACAAATTTGCAATGATCAATTTATTATAACACAAATACTACTTTACATACAGAATCCCGAGAACATCCCGCCCGGCAAAGCTCGGCCGTAGTTTTCTCAGAATAAGTCATTAAGTTTATCGTTATTATAAAATAGGTAGTCCTCGGTGGTAGCGGAAGGGTGGTGCTGCATGTTCGTTTGCTACCTTAATCGATAAAAAAGTAAAGTAGTAGAAGTAAAAAAATTAATACCCCATGTTTAACTGTCCAGTAAGGTAGAATATTGATATTCGAGTCCTTAATTTTTTAAATAATCGAAAAAATTTAATTACATTCATCAACATGCATGAGTTTGATCGAAGGATAAACGTTCAGATAACAATTCTACGTATACCACGTTTACGTTTACGATACCTATCTATAGATTCCATTGAACACTTCCAAATGATTGCCTCGTGTAACATTTAGCCAAGTGCGGCAAATGACGGCACTGACAGTAACAATAACCAAAAGCCGTCGTCATTTAAAACATTTAACATGGACACCCGCGCCCGGGGCTCGGGGCCCGAGGCCCGTACTGTGAGGCCTCTTGTCGCTTGCCACTACGAGTAATTCGTCGACACCAAACACAATGGGGTTAATTTCCGCTTCCTGTAAAACTAATTAAGTGGTATGTTCGCATTTGCATGCTTCGTTGTAGAGGCCGCAATTTATGTCAATTTATGCTGTAAGTCGTAACCGCTCCGCTCAAAATATAAAAGCATATGACGGATGGGGACATGATAGGAGATTTATCTAATTAATTTCTTTTGACAAGACTTTATTGCGCTGAGTTTTTATGTAGGTACCTAAACATTTTTCGGCATATTGTAGCCGTACGGATTTAACAATATGTGAATAAAAATATTTAATTGAAAAAAATATTTAATAAAAATCAACGAAATTAAATACCGTAATGTTTATGTTATTTTTATCCCCTGAGCAGGCAGACGAGATGCAGATTCACTAGATACCGACCTTAGGCTAAAAGTAGCAATGAACCTTGCTCTTGAAGGACCCCATCTCATAGCACACACAGGAAATTCTTTTCACCGTGTACAGTACGAAACAGGAAATAACGGTAAGTTTTATAACTTAGCTATTGCTTAGTTGCAGAGCACGAAACAATTTTATTGTGGTAACTATCTGAACCAGCAGACTCTGTTATGTATAAAAATGTTAAGTATAAGACAATAAGACTGCTTCGACTGTTCCCTTGGGGTGCCACATGAAATGCAGTAATGTACACGTATTCTGTTCCTTTGTTATGATTCCATATCTGAATGTTCCCGTCAGCGTCACTATGGGTAATGATATTATAACACTATGGTGCGCAACAAAACAACATTTCAATGCTACACATAAATCATTATATTGTAGGAAAATAACATTTTAATAGCTGTATTCCATGTCCATCATACAGATTCATTACGAAAAAGAGCCCCGCCACAGCGGGCTATTGATCAAGATCTATGATTCCAAGGATAACGTTTATCCGCGGCCACTGGCACAGTGTTATCCGTTATAAACCTTCTTACAGTGTTCGAGTCCAGTTTTCTGATATGTAAGTAGGATTACTTCGGTAGTCCCATAATGGGTCGGAGATAAGCCCCGTAATCCGATCGACTCGTAATTTTGATGGACCTTTCAATTTTTATGCATAAAGTAGTAGAGGGACAAACTAAGTAAGTGGTCATCGCCGTACACGTTTCTAATTTCATATTAGAAACGTGTACAGCGATGAACTCTCGACCGGGGAAGCTGCGTGTGCTACTTGCGGTATAAGTTATAGCTGTAGCCTGCTTTGAATGTGGATTGTGTAATGTTTATGTTGACTTCGTAGCGACAGCAACGACAAAAGTTTAGACAAACTTGCTCGCAAGTTGTTGGGTCACCCGTCTTTTTTCTTGGCCACATTGACCATTGCATTACAATAGAAGGTATGTTTTGAACCAGAAAACAGCATTTCCAACATCAACTCGAGTAAAACGGTTAATACACAATTTAAACTTAAATTTAATTCGTGCACTTGGTGCACGAGTCCGATGGAGTGAAAAAGCTATCGATATCTGCGAACGAGATGAGGGCTTAAGTCGTGGTTTACGCGCTGCTAGGAGATTCGTGTTGAGCGGGGCGGGCGACGGAAAGGTCGGATCAAATGATATCGTGTAATAACGCGTTACTCGATATTATCTGACGAGACAACTTTTTGACGTACGACTACAAAACATAGGACAGACTAGCGGTTTAATAGCTGTCTACCGCCTGAGGGATCGGGGGATCGGGGGATTCAGAGTTGGGTATATTTTACACTAAAAAAGAGCCGCGCCGTGGAAAAAAACCCACAATACCTATGAAAAAGTTGCAATCGGAAAAGGATTAAATGAAATTCGAAAAAAACCGTGAATTAATGAATACGGGTAAAAGTAAAGTAGGTATAAATAAGTATAAAGAAAATCTGGGCTGCCATTGCCAGGAATCCCGTGTCATGTCTGTTTCCCATTTCTATTAAAATATACATAATATAATTATGACACTAATGTGACTATTATAGGCATGCGACAATTTATATAATTTCAAAACATGTTTTACGTACAATCTCATTTAGGTACTTACTTACCCTATTTCTAATCAAATTCATTACGATAGATTATTTTCAAACCAGGCGAATCCGAAGCGGGTTGCTAGTAGTATATAAAATTAATAGTTTTGACTCGGTTAAAATCTGTGTAGAAGCTGGCGCCTATCTGTTCGTTCGCCGGTTATTATCATAACAAAACAAAATATATTCCAGTGCGCCAGTCCCGCCGCACTGTGTATTATGGACAATCATCACAATATCCCGGTGACCTCGATAAAAAAAACATTCAAATACTCTCTCAAGGAACGCGCGAGCGGTTTCTTACTTGAGAGTGACTGGAATATGGCAACAATATCAAATGTAAATCCGATGTTACGCTGAAAGCTTCCGTCTGAGCCGAACGCTATTATGGTTTTATACTTTGTCGCAAGCTAGGGTTTGCAACCTGACTCGTCACTCACGTCGAAATTGTTAGTCAATTGTAACGTATTATTTTAGTTGTAATTAGCAAAGGAGAATGATTAGTTTTGCCTACACTTTTCTCATGCGTAAAATGTACTCTAGAACCATAACGATTATGTGATTCTGACGTCATTTTAGCCTATGGTCCCATACTTTAATGAGCATTGTCTTTTATATCATAAGGTAACATCTAAAATCTCGATAATCAATAGGGCCACGACCAGGGGGTCGGAATTGTTATGTGATATTGACATCTAATGTAAAAGTAGGCAACTACCCCTTATAGGAGCTTTATAAAGAACATGAAAAAGTGTTTTGTGTGTGTGTGTGTCAGCCAGCCAGTCGGGGCGTGGGCGTCAATCCACGTTAATGTCGTTTGTTCCTCAATATTGGTTCTTTATTATCATTTCGCATTTCTTTCTGGTTGTATACGAAGATAGTCCACAAAAGCTGCGTCGTGCACTACAATTGTACCTCGTTCTCTCACTACGTCCAAGGTACATCCCTCACGGTCCCACTTGTCACGTACGCACCGGCTTCCCGCGCGATACACATGTTAAGACTTAGTTTCTGTTTTGCTCTCTGTTATTAGATTATTTGGTTAAAGTGGTGTTTAAAGTGTATGTAATTCGCGTATGTAAAACTTTTCATATTATATCTTTGAAACATTGGTTTGGTGTTTAATTGGCCAACACTATACAATGAAATTATAACCAGTAATGACATGATAAATCGGTAAAGGACAACGTGTTACATTTTTTCTAAAGCAGTTTTCAATGTCAGGTCCATAGTGTTTGTATCCAAGTTTATTTCAAAATAACAGCATGTATTGGAACGGGTTGTGACGTGTCATGTATTACGTTAACATTCACGTTAATTTGCGTCGTTATCGCTTTAAATTAAATTAAGATCCCACTTAATACTGCCCAGCAAACAGCAAATAATAATTTGAATCGATGATTTTACCCCGACCCGACAGAACGGGGTCACATTCAGACAGCAGCTGACGTGGAGAAGCCCCCCGACATTTCGGTGAGCCAAGTTTTGTAGCCGCAATCCCCTCCAATAATACGTATCTATTCATCGTTTACATCGATTACGAATACCAGCATTTAATAAAATTTATTTAACTCCCTCAGGGGCGGATTATGAAAATTTCTTTTGAATCGACCAACGGCTTCTACTTATAAACTAGGTCCCCGTGATAGCCACATGTCAAATAGATTTCAAGATTTGGTGTTTAATCAGTAAGTGACGCGTGGTGACGCCCTCCGTCACTTACTGATTAAAATCCTTTCGCTAGAAAAACAGTATGGTTTCGCTTTTATACGTTGTAGACGTCACAATAGTAAAGTTAAAGAACTTGACTTGTTATTCCTAATAAAAGGGTCACCACCCACCACTCTATATGATAGCCCACAACATATCTTGTTTTCGTATTACATAGTGATATGAAGGGTCGGCATCGGAAGGGGCAGCATCGGAAGCCTAAAAGATCGTAAAATGTAAAAATATGAGCGGAATTCGCTTCCCTACTTATTTACGCGTGGTTTCCGCGTCTATTATCCCATCATTCGTGACAAGACGTGATAAGAATTTATTATCCCCATGAACACCTACTGCGAACCGTTATGAGCTTTCATATAGGTAATACTAGGTAATCTTTTTAGGATAACAGTAAGTTGTTCGACATTTTTTTAACCGACGGTTATGAAGTTTGGTATACACGCTGGTCAAGTGTAATCCGTAGATTTCACACATCTTTGAAAATACAATGTGAAACTCGTAGGTCACGGGCTGCCTTGCGATGGTTTTCCTTCACCGAAACGATTTATAATTATTTGAATGTGCACATAGATTTGGTAATGATATACCTAATTATATCATGTAGGATACCAACCGGAAGCTCCCGACCGATTCCATCAGTTATTTACCGATGCTATAGATCCTATAATATGTCCTATAATAACGATTATTTATCTGTGCGTTTTTCCCCTACCTAACTAATGTAATGTATTCCTACCTAATGTATGTAAGCGTGAGGTAAATATTGTGTTCGGTATTTTTTCAAATATACTCACTATATAAACACAATTCAAAGAAAATATTTGTTTAAAGAAGAAGCAAGAGCGGTTACCACTTGTTTATATAATAATTATACTTGTTTATATAATAGTATAATAAACGATAATACCTACACATGTTGCTACTTAGCAAAGGGGCATCGACTCTGTCTATTGAAGTCGGTCGCTAATAGGCTATACGATCTAATATACTTCTCCTGACTACTGAACTGGAACATCGACCCCATCGTGCCGAACTACAAAGTATCTAACTTAAGTACTTGGCTTGTTTCACGGTTGATTTGCAACACAAATTTCAATCAGAACAAACACTCATAGTAATTACTGCCGAGCCGTGGGTTCAGCCCTATTTACATTTGATTAAGTGGCGTGCTTGACTTTAGTTCCAGTCTCAATTACTGCTGGGGAGCTCCCAAATACGTTGTACCCCGTCGTTACATTACACGTGACGGACCACTAACGGACCGACCACCAAAAAATCGTCAAGGGAAGGTCGAGCGGCCGACACCGACCTCTCGAAGTAAATCGAATGTCGCTCTTTATCGGTTCCGATAGCTGCGCGTATTTGAAAAACGTGCGCCCGAAACGGAAACGCTCAACATCTCAATCAGTGTCCGATTGCAATCAATGAAGCGTTTATCATTATAAAGTTCAATGAAATAATTCGACTTAATAAACCTCAAAGAATCCTTCATGTCCGTGACTTTAGTACGTGTGAAATAGCAATCAAAATTTTTCTACGATCAGGTGTCGTATAGACTTATTGGAATAAGACATGGCAATGTAGGGCGGGCGGCAGCAGGGTGCAGGCCGCGGGCTTCCCTCCCGGCGGCGCGCGGCGCCCTGCACGACACGACGTCTTGGCGCCGCACAGGACGGCTTGCCTAGCGCCGGCAGTCGCCAGGTATCGATATCGATAGTTTCTTTTTTAGAAAGGTCATTCACGACCAATGTTCCACACATTGGTCCCACCCGTTAGTTAGTTAGTTAGTACTGTGGTGTCTATTTCATTAACACAAAGTAAGTTTGCTCCTAATTCCAATAATCGAAGCATTGGCTCGTACTGGTCGCTAAGATTTGTGAAAACATTTGTTGAACAACTGATATTTTGTGAAACAATGAATCCAAACGAGCGTGTTCACTGGAACAGTTAAACACGGTTCCGTCCGACGTTGACGTAGCGTGTAGTTCAGATGTAAATTAAACAACTTCAGTTGTTTAAAGTAGGTAACTTTATAATTCCTATATGTTTTGCTAGATATACAATTCCAATGATGCATATAATTCCTATATGCATTGCTAGTAATATTGCTGTGGAAATATTATTTGATAACAGTTTTATGTAGAGTATGTACCCACTTATTGTCCAGAATCAAATATATTAATTATTTCCCTAAACAAAAATCTGTATCTACAAATTACTAATCTTCTTCTCCTTACTAAAGCTCCTTATTAAAGCGGTGTTTGCGCGGCCGGCGGCTCGTGCCGATCTATCGACTTTATCCAACTGCAGACGCGGTCGGTAGTAAGATAGATGCGTCACCGTCTTCGCGCTAATGGTAAAGATCTTATGATTTTTGTGCTTTAGAGGGCACGTTGCGCTTTTCTAGATGACAGTGCTAGAGATCCGTTCTTTGTATCTTTAATGTATTGATGACACTTACCTATTACCGGTGTATACATATATCGATATTGGAAGCGGGTTCACCTCACTGCAACAATTTTCCATATTCATTATTTATTTTACGAGATCAAATTTCTAAGTGATTTTCAAAGATTGGCGTTTCGTTTCTCAAGCTGCTTCTGCTTCCAGAAGAGTTCTTATCAAAGTTAAAAGCCGGGAAGAGTTTCATTGAATTTTTATTAATTCCCCGCGACAGGTTCGTCGGTGCCGATCGATCAACAAGTTAACTTTAGAATGGTTGATTCGTAATTTTCTCTTCAGTTTAAATCTAATTCCTCGTACACCCAAGCACAAGATCCATCTTAAGTCTTAGGGCATGCACATTCATCTCTGAACATTAAAGTTAATAAGGTCAAGTAATTAGCAATTTTAGTTTTTTCGTTTCCATCAATACGACGACATTCGAAGCGCAATCAAGGTTCTATAACATAATTACAATACTATTTATCTCATTGTTTCAGGAAAACGAATGGATTGAAGTTTATATAACAAGACGAGCACTTTACATAAGCTGAACAAAAGGTTTATAGTAAATCACAAAATCAAAGTTACTGTACGAATAAACAATTGCAATAATAATAGCAACAATGAAGCTGAGCGTGAGTGCGTACCGCGCGCACGCGTCGGCGCACAAGAAGATCCTGACGTCGTCGTACCAGCAGCACTACGGCAGCACCGCGGCGCCGCCCGCCTGCAGCCAGCCGCACCACACCTTCACCCCGCAGGTACGTCTCCGCGACCAGCTAGGCGGCTGGCGAACACGCCCGCGCCCCGGGCACGATCACCCAGTCTGGTGGGAGGATTTGCCTGGGCTAAACTGGTGACCCCGAAGTGCCAAATTCCAATTTCACACGGTCCTCGTGCGAGTGTATTTCTATAGGTTATATTTTGCCTGCCCTTACAAAGAACAAAACAAAAAAAAGATACAAACGCTAAATTTTCGGCAGATTCCTTGTGGGTAAAGAACGCTCTCCCTCCCTACACGTTGGACATAATATTGTACGCACACGTTATTGAGGGCTGAAGTGTCGAGTTAGGTCTCAACTCTAGTGTATGTTCACTAAATAACGTAATCTTTCGTTGAATTTTATTATCCATGTGTACCCATTTCGGTGAGTATATACTGCGAAGAAATTGTATTTTAGTTCGTAGACTTACGATTAAACGCTATCGAAGTTTTTTACACCGCTCGCATATATTATATACAAGTTCCAACAGAGATCAGTTGGAGCTTAACCGCCTCCCGGGCATGTCGTATCGCCCGGCGAGAGATCTCCATTTGCCAAATTTCAATAAATTATTGTTCAAGGCTGAATGCTATTTTATTGACGGAAATGGAGGTAAGGCCTAAAATTTGAATTACGAAGCAACTTAAACGATGCGAGATGCGAAGAAATTTAAAAGAAACGAAAAATAATTATATATCTATACTACTAAACACACAGTTAATTCCGTCGATACAATGAGAAAAGGTGTCGGAGTGGTGTGTTTCCGTCGCCTTTTATTCCCCTCCGCCAACCAACATGAAGGTTATGAGTAAAGTCCAGTTTAGTTTCCTAACTTTCCTGTAGGTACGTAATGGATAATGACAAAGTTGGCGCAAACAGGCTACTAATATAACATATTATTAATTATTATGTTCTCAAAGCAACAAATGAAATGGTTGTGTGGTTTTCCACTCATTTGAATCTTTTGAGTATTTTCAAAACCCAACCGAGTGCCACTTTATGTTCACACGACTCCTAAATAAACAAATTGCACGAGCTGTAGTTGAGGACCGTCGCGTCGTGCGCTGCAGAGGTGGCTTCGTTATATCATTATATTCCAGAGCCAGTGTGAGAGCTCTCCGCGGAACTATACTACACATATTGTTCTGGCGGCTACCTTTCACGTAAAAATTATGTATTACAATAAAATTGCGCCATGATTGGTTTCCGGGAAATTTACATACGTTTGAGTAGGTATTATTGTTTACCGCTAAAATATTGAATCGGCCGCGTCCGTGACCTATGAATACATTTAATTGCGGAAAGGATTTATTAATTATTTTAACCAATATTTTTAGGCTTTATGATTAACATGATAGATTATATACACCCTTACGATTACGATGTTGTGGTCCGCACGCGGTGGCACGTGTTCATCCAGCATCACTCAACATTTTCTTCTCGTGGGACACCTACTTATGTAACAGATATTGAAAGCGGGTCACAGTATCACGGTTTTAATTAAAAATAGAAATACTATTTTAGGGACATTGTTTACATTTTTGAACATCTTTCCTAGGTTTGTCATTACTACACGGTACTGCATGCTACACGTAGAACGCCATCCACGCAAGAATGAAAAAGCTTCTAAGTAAATATCTATAAATAGTTTTTGCGTACTTCATTTTTGATTAGGCACAACACAAGCAATAGATTGCGCAGAACATGTTCACATTTGATAACTGGGCGAGATTGCCATATATGCGTATATTTTTTCAGCATCTATGCAGTTTTCACAATACAAATCGTTTTATAGAATCAAACACACATCGAACACACTCTACTCACACACTCTCCATAAGTTTCATATTTTCTCTATACATAAAGTATGATAATTATACTGGTTGTTTCTAGTGTAAAGTGGAAAAAAGAACAGGGTTCTTTTGACTAGAACCCAAAAGAAACTGCACTGCCATTATAAATAATAGTCACTACTGACAGTTTAAAAAGAAACTCGAATATTGGAAAATTGGAAGCAAAAAAGATAAGTATAAGGGCAGTATCGACTTAAAATGAAAACTACGCTAAGATCAACTGATTAATTAGAAGGGTAGCTGAGATCTGTGTGGCCGTCAAGCGTCAGCTGCGCGCTTCCCAGCGATCAACGTCGAAATTTTCCACGCTTAAGTACTGATCAATTTATTCCTTTACGCAACCAATTACGAGTGTATACATATATCGGCGCATTATATTAAATCATTGGGTAAAACGCAAATAATAGGTAGTGTACTGGTTCGGTTGGTAATGCCAATAAAACAACAAATCAGTTCAACTACACTCCTACTCGCTCGGTGTTCGGGCAGAGAGAGCGCAGTCAGCAGTTACTTGTACTTACTTCCAGCGCCCCCACCGCCGACCACTCCGCACAGTATTCGTGCATATATTTATTGTGTTCACAATATAATTATGTATATATTACATATACACTACATCTACCTTTTACAAAATAAGAAAAGAAACAAAATATAATCTTTCCTTCAAACACAGTAATTTAAGTAGAAGTTATATATTATTTACAATCAATAACAATTTCAAATTTATCAAAATAACTTACAGCATCTGTTCATAAACCTCGTTTATTTATTTGGTTATTTCTTTTATTATTCATTTATTTATGTATTCATTTATTTATGTATTCATTTATTTATGTATTCATTTATTTATGTATTCATTTATTTATGTATTCATTTATTTATGTATTCATTTGTTTATTTATTTATTTATTTATTCCCATTTTATTCTTCTTCTAAGAATTTTCATTATAATTTGCAACATTATCATCTTTCAGACTTTCGTCTGCAAAAACTGCACTATCGTGCGACATGTTTTAGTTGTACTACGTTGAACATTTTGAACGTAATTTTTTTTACATTTACCACCGTTTCGCTAAGGTGCCATTTTTAAATCTTTGAGGAGAAAAAGAAACGGCGAAAGAAAACTCCTCGGCACATCTTTTATAAAAGTAATAATGTTTGCAACTAGGTACGTCACATATTTTGTACGTACAAATACATACATACTAACATGAGCAGAACCGGACGCGGATGTCTATTACCAAGCATCCTTGTCATTATTATATTCTTTGACTGTATGAGTCGTATTTTTACATGTTTCTTAAATATTTGTATGGGTAAATCAATAATAGACTTTATTAAAAAACGTACACCGAGCCCCACAAATGAACGCTGGGCCCTACGAAGGCGGTACGAGGAAGTCACTAAATGGTGCATGTTTCTAGTTTGCCCATTTGAATATTTTATATATGTATAATATCGGATTTTTGTTTATAACAACGCAAATTTTTCTTACTAAAAATTAAATTGCTATAAACATATTGTGAAGCTACAGTTAGTAAGTACATTTATTTCTTTGAATCTGTCACGCGTGATTTTAATTTGCATCATTCCCTTCCTTATTTATTACTGTGTGTGTTGTATCGTTAAACATGGTACTAACACTCCACTATCTTTAAAAAACAATTATAAGAATATGTTCTCTTAGACATGTCTAAGGCCAAGCAACAATGACAGGCTCGGTTTATCATCAATGAATTTTAATCATTTGATTGATTTTATCATTTAATCAATCGACTTTACGAGTATATCAGCAACTGAGCTTTTCATTTCGTGGTTACACGCTCTGGGTCCATCAAAGGCATTTGCTTTTGATGCAATTCCGCTAAGGATTGCTGAGTCGTCCCATGACTCTACGGTCTTCGTTACTAAGCAAGACCTTACTACACCACCTAGAGCTGCTGCTTACTGCTTACCCACGGACTACTCCAAGGAGTCCGACTTCTACCGGGCTACAGCTGCAACACTCTGTTGCAGTCTCCAACCCACCAACCGTACCAAAACACTAATAGTTACGTACAATCATTTTAATTAGATTCACAGTCTACTGTTATTTGACCTTCAGACATTTTCAAAGAACTGACTACCTCATCCGGTTTCTGTATAGAGGCTGTGCTTACTGCAACTTGTACTGTACTGTACTTATAGCAACATTACCGGTCAAAGTAATAATTACAATAACTTCACCCAGTGAATTACAATTTTATAAAAAGTTTCAAAACAAAAGGAATTTCAACGAATTGAGTATGAGTATGTAGGTAATATGACAATTATTAACTTAAATGTTAACACACATATTCATCACTCAAAGCCTTATACTGAGATTACTATTAAATCTCATTAAAGTAAATTAATATTTAATTAGTCCGAATGGCAAAGTAACAACTCATATCGCAAATGATATGACGTGATTACAACCATATCGCCCATATAAAGATCGACAGACTAGCAGTTAGTAATTATTTCTGTGATTGTCTTAATACCACAATAATCTGCAAATTGTATGGTCAGTAACCCTATGTGATAACACATTAGATGGGTACTTCAATTGTTACTCCTTGTATAAAGTAAGCATCAAGTTTCATCATATTAAACTCCTGGTATTGTGTGACTACAAAGTCATCCAAAACTTATTAACTTTATCATCGCCCTATTTAGAACTCATTATTTAACTTCAAAACTTGACTTATCATTGTTCTATTCCATTCTGTCAAGATTGTCATTTATTTTATTTTATGTCATAAATATAACCATAAAGAGCTCAAAAAGTACTTAGTCTATTAAAATTGATTATCAAAATAATAGTGAACATATCATTACATTTGACAGATATTCACTTAGTTTGCTTTAGTTTAATAGCAAAATATTCGTCATAACTTTTTTTAATTTAGCACTTTACTTAACGCTCATAAGATAACTCAGGTTACTACATAAAGCTGTAAAATAACTTGCAACAGTCGTCACCAAATAGTCAAGTAGTCATCGCAGTATCCATGTCATTAGATGCAGAACAATGTTATTTTACTTGTACTTCTATGTGATATGTGAGATAACTTCATTGTATTGCACTTTTAATACATCACTTAACTTAATTGAAGTTATTAAGGATCAGTTTGTAACCGCCCATTCTACATTTACAGTTTGAATGAGGTAGGTATCACAAGACTAAATTTACTTACAAATGTTTCACACTATGAACAAATTTGTTTGTTTTTTGAAAGGGGTATTCATTATTTACAGAGCGTTAATAATTCTTCTTTTCAGTGCAAATACAAAGTTACCATTATTATCTCATTACTTTAATACTTTTGCCAGAAGTTCCATTTAAACCGAAGTCGGAAAGCCACCATTATACTAGAAAACACTTTTGGACTTCCCGTTATTTGTCAGATACCTACTGACTATATTTTTCTTTTTTTTTTACATATTTCAATTTCAGTGGAACTACCTGTTTGAAATTTGTAGGTACCGTTCTAATTTTCATAGAACTACCTCTTAGAATTTGTAGTTACCGTTCTAATTCCATAGAAGTACCTGTTTGAAAATCGTAGGTACCGTTCTAATTTCCATAGAACTACCTGTTTGAAATTTGTAGGTACCGTTCTAATTTCCATAGAACTACCTGTTTGACATTTGTAGGTACCGTTCTAATTTCCATAGAACTACCTGTTCCATTCTATTTTTCATCAAACTACCTATTGACCTTTATATGTACATTTATAATATGTATCTTTATAATATGTCAACATTCATGATTATACTCGTATCACAAAGTCATTTCGTTTTTTTTTTTGGAAATGAAAGACAGTTTTGGTATATTAAACAAATACTTTATTAAATTATATATTGGCCGTTCTGGTTCAACACCTTTTGCCATCTTTCTGGTAGTAGCATAATTCCACGCTTATAAATTTTTTTCACATTGTCTTTGCACATAGTCTTTGCTGGCAAAAACTGATCGAGGTGGTTTTTTAAAACAGTAAGATATATCGAAAATGCTGCTTATCGCTCTCCTTATTAAAAAGGGCACCAACTAAAAACTACTACGTAGAATTAATTGGAATTTTCCATATACAAGCCTTGCTATATGAGCTCCCAAAGCATTTAAAAATTATACGGCTTATGTGAAGTTGGGTGCAAAAAAACAATTTAATCCTCTGTCGGGAAAAACGAAATGACTTTCCGAGCAAGTTATTAGTTGTCCTTTTCACTTGTCTTACCATCATTATAGCTGACCAACGCTTAAAGCACACCTAGGCACCGTTTAGTCACCCAAACTACCTCTGGCATTTTTTCCCCCATTTTGTGTAATATCTACAGGCGAGTGGTAAACGATGTGGCGATACAGCCGTGGATAGGTATCTCCAAAGCGCCATCTACCATTAAGTTGAAATCCATCATCAAATAATGATCAGTGTGTTTAACAATTCCCAAGTCATTAATAGATGGCAGCACTTACGTATGGAGAATATGGATCTAAAATCTATAAGTACAATAGCTGATATTCTCACCACTGACAGTTTAATAAGAACGCCACCACAAATTCATGGAGTAGCCTTTGGGTAATAATATCTTATCAACATTTATGTTATCTAATGACGAGAAACAACCTGTATGAACAGTGACATAATATTTTTACATTTAAGTAACTAAACGGTACATCAGTGCTAAGTAGTGTTGAAAACAATCATTAGTTGTCGTGTCGTCAACCTTTGATTATTCTTTCATCGTGCCATATCAGTTCCTTTCATAATCTGCACTTTTACTCCTATCAGTATGCCCACTGCTTGTGCAAAACAATTTCGATGTTTCACATCTGCCAGCCGTCACGAGCCGGCTCATATTTTTTATAGTACTCGTATACACCAATAAAATTGTTGTCAAAATAAAATTATAAGAGATCACACATGTAGGTACATTATTAATCTGACTATAAATTAAATTATTTAAGCCATTCGTCGTTAACGGTATTATTACAATACAATTAACTTGTATAGACTTACTACTTGTCATTTAAAGTTGAATTCAAAATTCTAAAAATGTTCAATTACTAATATAACTGGTTTGTTATATATATTCAGAGATTGTTTGCGGGTCTAATAGACACCTGTGCACCTCCGCTGGCCAGTGAAAACACTGGAAACTGCATTCCAATAAGCGGCCAACGAGTCGGTAGTTACAATGAGTAATCATAACTTAACCAACACATCTTTCCAATATTATCATCGGCCACGGTAGGTACATCTTTATTTTACTTTTATGTTGACAACAGAATGAGGCATTACATAATGTACGTTACCTATCGTTTCTAGATTTTTAGGTTCCAATCATTATTACCGGACCGGCTTTATATCGAAATAAATACTATCGTAGCAGCCATTATTCATAGTATTATTCATTATTCGTATTCATAGTTAGTTAGCTTACTACGTCATATCAAACTCAAATAATTTATTTCATGCCGATACCCCCAAATACGCCTATGAACGTATTTTTTTCTGCTTTACCCGCTATCTCCCTTTTATTATTATAAATTTGTAAACGGGTATCCATAAAAATAATTACAGCCATTCAATATTGGCCATAAAACAAAACGCAAAAATAAAACCGGCCAAGTTTACTGATTTACCTCTAAGTTTCATTATATGATTTGTTTACTGGCACATACCTTGATAATTTCTAGTCACTGGCAGGGTCGCCACTTGTACTGGTTCGGTTGGTAATGCCAATAAAACAACAAATCAGTTCAACTACACTCCTACTCGCTCGGTGTTCGGGCAGAGAGAGCGCAGTCAGCAGTTACTTGTACTTACTTCCAGCGCCCCCACCGCCGACCACTCCGCACAGTATTCGTGCATATATTTATTGTGTTCACAATATAATTATGTATATATTACATATACACTACAGGTAGACGCAAATAAAAACACGCCTACCATCAAAGCAGTGAGACACAGATCCTGCACTCGTACCATAGCTGGGTGTTCGCTATATAAGCAACGTGCAAGCTGCTCACAGACCGAACGGTGACGGTCACCAACCGTGTTCAATCAGTGAGTGATTATGCTTTCGCTTTTTTTTTGTGCTACGCACACCATTTTAGTTTCATGAAATTAATACATAAACTGTAAAATGTCCATTGATCAACTCAACAACTACGTTGTAAACTGACAAACGTGATTTATAATATTATTCAATTATTAAAATCGTAATTCCACCGACGCGGTGACGCGCCATCTCGCTGTGATGCCTCGTTCGTACGTTAAGTTGTTCATTGTACTTTTTAATTCTGAAAAAATAGGTATTACTCGAATGGGTAGTTTTTTGCTTCTACCACCGCTTCGTCGATTTGCTTTATCGGAGGAAAAAGCTGTACACACCCGCACACATTAATCTCAGAAAATATAATGTTTCGTACAATGCGTGGATGAAGTTACTGTAAGTATATACCTAATATTGTATTTTTATTTTCATTCTGATGCTATACCGCGCATATTTCCAGACAAACAAATAAGTCGCAAGAGCGCAGACGATCGAATAAGCCACAATCGGATGAGACATAATTTGATTCCATTGACTGGCTCGGCTCCGCAGAAGAATTGTAGAACTGACGAGGAATGATAACAAATATTTTTTTCAATGTAACTTTTATACTGAGAAAATTTGGAGGGGGTAAAACAAAATAATTCGTCACTTTTTTTTGAAATGGAAGTTGCGTAATACGTTTTCTTAAAAAGTAAGTTAGGTACTGAGTATATGTTTTCTAATTTTAAACTGTCACAGCTGAAGAAAAGTAGGGAAGAGTGTTTGTACGGTACCACGCGGTATGATACGATAAGGTAGGGTAGTTACTTTTTAACAGGTAACATAGTAATTGTGTTGTTGTGTGTTGTAAAAGTGGTTGTCAGTCTGATTGTGTGCCCTGAAAAATATGATATCGTACTCGTAGGAACACCTTTTTCATGTTCGCTTACAAAATTTCAATCGGCCAGCTTAAATAAACGTGTGTACGTTCAATTACTTTATTAACTAAATTTTGATAATGTAATCATAATTTAATTGACGTTCGTCACCACGTTTGGCCATTTAATTGTGTTTTGAACGTATGATATGAAAGTTCATGTTTCGGTTTGGCATGACAGTCAATTAAGTTGCATGTATTTTGTGTCTACACAATCATTATCATCATCAAATAGCTGCGGATGTACGTCGTGTAGCAGTATCAGCAAGTACACGTTGATGACTATACGTCTGTAGTTTATAGGTATTTATTATTATGCTACATTAACTTACATGCTATAATAATATTTGTTGATGCAGCCATTACGTTCCAATGCGTATGGCTGGTTCTACCATATGAGTTGTTCGCAGAAGCGCACCGCAAACCTCAGAACCTCCCTCACTCCTCCCTCCCTGTCGGAACTTTACAAGGTATAGTTCACCACTAGTACCTACTAATAATGTAGGAGCTGGGCAAGTTCGCTTTCTTTTTCGGCGCTGTGTGAACTATTGTCTGTACTCGTCGCAAGTTTCCTCCGGGCGCCGACGTGAGATCACAAACTACAGTTTGCGATAGAAAAGTTTACAGCGAGTTCTTCTCGGAATCTTCTACTTACTAAAGGTGGCTACTATCCCGCTGCGCGACTGGAGGCACATTTTAAAAGTTTCGCGTATGTTGTATCGCTATCTAGAAACAACGCGCCTATTATCTCACTGACTGGCCTCAAACAAGTTAAGGTCTTTTATAAAATCACGCATCAAAGTTGTTGTAAAAAATCTTTGTTTTTTTTACTTCTTAGTTAACTTCTTAATTTTTCTAAGTTCGTTAAATTATTTTACCGTTCGATTTTCAAAAGTGACTTTCTCCAACCAAATGACACTCGATTGATGACAATGTTTTGAGAGCCCATTATTTGTTTACAAGTTTGTTTGATAAGGAAGTCCCAGAGTGTGCCAGACAGAATAACAACAGCTCGTCCGTAATGAAACCGCAGTAACGGTACAATAAAAATGCTAAATCCGGCAGTCGTCACTGATTAGTAAATTATACGAATGCTGTAGAGACGGAACAAGTCATCGTTGGCGGGGCGGCCGGGGCGGCCGGGGCGGCGGGCCCTGCGCGCGACACTGATGTATGGAGTAATTCGGATAAAGCCGTTCCGGTATCTGAGAGCAATGCCATAAGAGGGTTTCTGCATCGCCGCTTCATGTTACTGAACTTTGTCATTAAAACAATTTGCCTGCGCCGGTGCCAGGGCCCGTTGTATTATAACATGGATTTCCTCAATTTATCAATATAATATATTCGTTACTATATAATTTAAGAAGGAAAAATAAAAAGTTTTGTCTTCAATGTTTCTTTTATTAAAGATTACATTTAAATGTCTATTTTTGTTTCCGTTAGCTGAGGTTAGATTTATTCCAGATAGAGCTTTTTCCAAGTTTCCAACAATAATAAAGAATAATGTTGAATAGTTCGACCGTACGTTTTGAACTAAAGTCAAATATTATTCTAAATTATGCCCCGTATGTTTGTTTTTCAAATATATATTTCACTATGTTAAATTATGTAATTTATTGATCGTTTTTTAATTCAGTTTTCTCTACATCAAACTTTGTAAAATTACATAATAGATAAATCTACATTTTCAAATTATCGAATTAACTCGCAACTTTTTTAACAACTAAAATACAAACCACAATAATAACAGTCATGTTCTGCGATCTTATGAGTGGTATGTAGTTATACGTTAGTATAGGTACTGGTAGTTAATAATTAGCAACGCTTCGGAAGCATTTTCAGTGTTTGCAAGCACCATAATATATTATTAGTATTAGATCCTGTTATCATTGAAAACTGAAAACCTGAAACTTCTAATTGGGACATAATTACGTTCTAGACTAGGTACTTACTTATAAAATATTGAAAATAACCGGAGAAAGCGGCAGCACAGTTGCAAATGTTTTTACTCGCTACTTATTTCACTTATTTCTGACGACCCCGTGGCCTCCTACTTGGTCGTGTTCCTACCTGCGAAGCGAGGGGTCCCCGGTTATATTCCCGACCGGGGCTGCTATTTAAGTGACAGATATTTTAAATTTTTTTGTTTTTACGAATGTTTGTTATGGTTCCGGTGATGGGTGTTAGTGATGTGTTATTTGTGTTTTCCATGCCACCCGTGACACAGGGAGTCCTAGTGCGGTGGTATGAGAGTGTTAGCGTTAAGTTACTCGTATTTATTGTTTATGCCAAAATCGCGACGTAAATTAGGTTTACTAACCAACAAAATATCGAATAACCTCACTACTACTTTATATTTATTTTTGGATATTCATCTGCCACTTTAATATAGGTACTGCATATTTCATTATCAAGGAACATGCACTGAGAGCACAAACTCCGTACATGGCGCGGGTTCGGGCAACACATACTCTACCTACTCGTAGACATCGTTCATGGACATGAAATTCCAAAACAATGTTGAATAGATCGAGCGCGTTGAGCGCCCGCTGTTCGATGTTTTTCGTAAAGAAATGAAGCGTCGAAAAGTTGTTATGACTGTTCAGCTGTTGGATGTTTAAGTCGCGTTGAAATATCAGAGTTTTAAACACATCTGCCTTTCATACATAATTTATGAATCATTTTGATAAGTTTTCGGTATTACTGTAACGAACATGTATGTACATTGTAATATACGTGTAACTTTGCTAATCACTAGGGCGTGTTTCCTTTGAACTCGACGACAACAGCATTAAATGTGACTATACGATCTAACCGCCACGTCACTCTTAATATCGTGCCCGTTTCTATATTTATCAATCAACTCCAAAAAGAGGTAGTGGTTCTCAATTAGGTGAGGTATTTTTTTATGTTCGTTACTTGAAAACTCGGTCACTGATCAATTTTGAAAATTCTTGTTTTAGGAAGGACGTAATAATAGTAACAGTTCTGATGTTGAACCTTGACGACTCGATTTTCTTTCCCAGTCCACGTTCTAGGTTTACTCAGACGAAAGCAGGCCTCTGATGTAGGTACTGCTAAAAGTCATCTAAAAATAAAATAAATTTACATTAAAAATAAATAAACATAAACTAGGAAAAAGCTGAGCTTTGTGAGGGTTTGCGTAGTTTTTCTAACGAGTAATAATTTTAAGAGCTGTGTGACATTGTCGATTTCCCGCTAAAACTCCACCATTATTTTACAACCTGATTCTAGTGGTATCACCTAGTATTAAGTAGATTAACTACGATGTACATAAGTATTAGAGTATTGAGTTTACTTCTATTGAAGGGATATTAACTCGTTATTTTTCTAACAGATGGCGTTAGTAGTATAATAACATTATATTCAATGAATACAAAATTGTTAAGTACTTAATGTTAATTTTTTTAATGGTTCTAAAATTGTATTTTTTTTGACAGATAACACATCTAATTATGAAGTTAAATTACTATGTTAAAGCACACATCTATGGAAGTGATAATTTTTCTGTAAACTCTACCAAAAATTGTCTCAGATTGTGGGATAGTGATAGGGCTCGCTTTGCTCGCCCTAATTAATCGGTTGAAGAAGCAATTAAGAAGTTAGTAAATACGAGAAGATAAGTAAGTCGTGAATGACGGTGTCATGTAGCAATTTTGTAACCGATGACACCTGCCATATGAGATAACTTCAATATTCAATAGGCATGTAGCCAAATCATTGTGCCGCTGGGTCTAGATTGCCACCAATTATCCTGTGTAGCGTCAGCTGCGTACTGATGTGCGAATGCTACGAATCGGTCTGAACCCTTTGTGTATAACGGTTATTATAATTTTAGGAATCTGGAGGATGTTTAAATTATCCGTTACACTATCCTGTTATCTTAATTAAAGTGCCAAAAATATCTTCAAGCTCAGATTTTATCGTCATAAGTTTCGGAGGTACCGCCGCCAAAAGGGACGTCGATGGTAATTAGATTAGGAATTCAAAATCATGAGTGTCCGCGATGATATCAGTTTAAAATCATAGATGTTATGTTGCTTCAAACATTCGTAATGTTCATTTACGGTAATATAATTTTAATTTTGTATTATAACCATTTATAATGCTTGAATCAAATGAAACCACAGTTAACTACACAAAAACTGCACCGAGAGACCTTAAATTCTTATATTAGGAAATGCTCATGAAGTGCAGTAACCTCATGTATTTCTTAGTAAATCTGGACAATACCTACCGATTCCAATTGTGAATATTAATGATCCACAGACCCACAACAAATACACCCATTCCCAACTGAAACGCTCCAACCATTACCTAAGGAGAATTTTGTTAAGGACACTTATAATACTCGTATTTCTCCGTAGATAGAAACTGAGGCCTTAGGTGAAAAATCTCACTAGTAAACACAGAAAATATTAAAGTTATCATGCGATTTCTGTTTTAAACTCTTCTGTAATTCACTTTTTTCACAAATGAAACAGCCAGCGTCAATAAATTATCCCACTTATCCCAAAGCGCTGTGGAATTTCTGCTGAAAACCCGGCTCTATAAATTTAATTTGTGATAAGTAGTTCTCTCAGCAGTCACTTTGTTCAAAAACTTTTTCTTTTAACTCAACTTTTCATTCGATTTGTCGTATCTCTGTTAGTTACCCAGCACATGCCACCTGTCATTATATTGTACAGGGTTATCCAGGAAATTAAAAACGTAGCGTTGAACACTAGTTCCTATCTGTGTCGATCAATGGATCTTTTGGATCCGATGGGATTATCGTGCAAGTTATAAACCATAATCATCAAGCCGGATTATACACCAGGCTACCAAAACTACGTCCCAAAAAGTCGCATAAGCCATTTAGTGCCTTGGATGTTTCTAGAGTAACTAATGACAAACCATATTTATAAACATAAACAATCAGATCAAGCAGCTGTTCAAGGGACAATAATAATTACTCCTTTTATTTATTATTACAATACCTAAAATGTTACGTTATGTTAATGTGTCAGTTTGTAAACAAATAAATTAAGATGATACAACCCCTTTTACCCAGCATTTTGCTAGAATCAAGACTCACTGTTCTAAGGGCACGCATTTGCTTCAATTTTACATTTACGTAAAGCTATTTTATTTACGCATCGATCCTGACAAACGTACTTGAGTGGATTCCGGTGAAGGGTTGGTGTTTATATGGTGTTAAGAATTACCATAATGTCAAATTCTTTATGAGCTGTAGTAACTCCTCGAACCGAGGAGTTTTCCATGTAGACTGCGTCTAATAGAGCCAATTGCAGCGGGTAGCAGCCGGCAGCAGCTTCCAGCCCGCCGGCGCCGGCGGCGGCGACCAAGCTCAGCTCCTCAGGCCATGCAGGCGAAGGAATATGTGCATTCCACGTGTACTCTCTCGCCTCCATGACCTGAGGATCGACGCTAATCCTACGGTGGAACAGAAACAAGAAGGAAGAATGCTGCGCGACCACCCGCTGGAGATATGAGTAAGAATACCATTGTATGTATGTAATTTTATATTTATTTTTACTCTTTACGATTTATATGGAATACGAAACGATAAAAATGTAACCCCCTGTCGTATGGCAGGTACGTCATGGTATTCATTTCATTTAAATCAATAAACCTATTACTACTTGCGGTACACTACTTACTTACCAACGATCAAATTAGTACATTTTTTATGTAAACTTTAAATGTTATGCAGGAACCTGTTACGACGTGGACATATTTGCTGTTTACAAATTTATATGTGCAAAAGGTAGTCAAGTAACGAAACCTAATCAGCCATTGTAATCAGACACATAACCCCATAACACACCTACGATAGCATCAAGAGTGTTGTTATCAGAGGGCCCGGTGAGACTGTAGGCTCATCCTCATCGCGCTCAATAAAATTATCCATCAATCACGCTAATGTTTGAGACTGAATCAATATAATAATTTGAGCCTCTCCATTATTCTCGAAGTTCTCAAGCCCGATGGGAGCACAACGAAGACAGCTCCGTCAAAGGATGTGCCTCTCCAAACATTTTCACTGAGACAAGGCCGCTGCTCACTTAAGGCTCAATACTTGTAATACCATCGAGTACATTTTAAAATTACATTTATTTTCCCTTAAATAATGTAGATATTACCCGATGGAGGGCCTCTAAGTAATGTTACATACATTACTTTGTACCCATTACTCAATAACGGTTGTAATGCTTATAGAGCAAAATACTTTCCTTCGCACGCCGATCTCTTTGATTTAAGTCGTTGTGATTCAAATAAAAACTAGAGACCTCTCCAGGCTGTCGACGCGCGATTTCCGCGACTTATGAGGCCGGAGCGGCTTGTTATACTTAAGTCCAGTAATTGAACTCATTAGGGAGCAAATATTTTTTATATTTTTCATTTAAATGTTTTCCATTTTATTTATTTTCTCATCACTCTGGAGACAGGACTCTGGTTCGCAGGGACTTATAATGAAATAAGTTGGAAATCTTGGCCATGTGCCCAATAATTATGCCCAATAGTTGTAGGTTTCTTAATATATCGTGTGGTTTACGTTTATTAATAAAATTATTACAAAGTAAAGTAATACAAAATAAGATCGGTGGATGTTTTGATTGAGTATATCTTAATCGTTTTTGTAAATTATCGGATTGGTGAGTTTATGAAACTTTTAATTAACTTTTTCTGGTTTAAGTTAAACCGAAACTACCACAGTAGGTAGGTACAGCTATTCCTTTTTACTCTCATATCTAAGTGATAAGCAATTTTTAGCAGTGTCAGGGAAACGATCAAAGACTTTTTGCCACTAGCGCCACTAGCGATCACCCATGCAGCTATCCGACCGCGCTCGATGTTGCTTAGCTCGGTCAGTGGTCAATGGGTTCCGAGCGCCCCCTGGCGGGCGGCAACGATAACATGTGATTCTCGAGCGGACTACATCCGATGGGAAACAGATTGGCGCAGTACTTACGTCCAATAACTTTTAATTACCGTTCAACATTTTCCGTTTTCGTTCGCTCTCTCGCTGGAGATGACAGTGTAATTGCATCGTTCCCCCGTAATTTTGCATATTCCATTTGGATTTCAATTCTCAGCGACCTTCGTCTTTGCTCAATTTACATTTATAGGACGAATAATGGCCTTATAGGCTTGCAGATAACATTAAAATAAAATTACGATTGTTTTATACTTACTCCTATGGAAGCAAAACATGATAGCATTATGTGAAGCGTCCCAGCTCAGCTAACATGAGGAATATTTATACTATATTGATTGATTGTGACGGTTATAAAAAATTATCAACTCCCTGCGGGATCCAGGCACTCCGCGACTGATGACTATTGTAAGGTCTCGTTCAACCAACGTGAGACGAGCGGCTCAATGTCGCCCATCGGATGCTGACCACATTCGGCTGTGTCACGATTGTACCTAAAATATCATCAATCAACAAAAATACTTGAAGAAAACCAAGTAAGTAAATGTACATAAATACAAACGGATTCTACGTTTAATCTTCAAAGTTTCAATATTGACAAACGCGTAGGTCTAACAGAAGTATTTCTCGGTAAGCAGTTAAACATTTAGTTTTGAAACTTAGGAAAATTTAAATTTAACTTTGGATTTAACGACGAGTATAATTTAAAGGCGGCGGTTGTTTTCAACCGTTTAGGGCCACTCGTAGTTACCCATCAATCACTGTCGCCGCACGAACGGCTTCCGTCAAAAGAAGAAATTTAATACAATACTAACGCTTTATCAACGGATTACGTTCCGAGAGAGATTTTCGGAATCTGTTGTAAGTTGTAACTAGTGTAAACAGGTTTTCCGAATGGTGTAGGTATAAAAATATTAAGTATTATGATTATAGCAATTTGATGTTCATTCGGAAAAAAATGAGTTTATACAAACAAAAATGCAATGTTACCAATAGAAATATACACCATTTAGCTACCTCCTCATTATCGCCTGCATAAGGTTCAGCGATCTTTTGTGGGGCTCGGTGTACGCTTTTATAATAAAGAGCCGAAGTCGATAATAAAATTGATCGGTCCATAAAACACGGCTTACAGAGAAAGGATACTATACGATCCATGATATTAATGACAAGGATGCTTTGAAATAGACATCCGCAACCAGATCCGCTCAAGTTAGTATACCCACACGAAATAAATGATTTGAGTTTGAATTTATCTATTTGTGCACATACTTAACGCAAAAGATCCCAAAACAATGACTTTTACATTGTTTTCCCATTTAAGTATACGTCTATCTGTTTGTTTCTGGTTTTGTCAAAACCGGCTTGCCCGACTTGGTTGCGGTTTTCACAAATATATTTTGCCATTTTGGAGTAAAATTAAATTTTGATCGATCCATAAATTACATTGTTTTGAGTGTCGGTATTCAGGCCTACGTTCCCCGAAGTGAAGCGACGGCAATTACTCAACGAGCTATTTTTCGCTGCAATTACTACGTAATTAAATTATTAATGGTAAAAACCGGACATTTTCTTTCTAGGTGGGAACGACGAACAACGTCCGACGTCGATAATTATATTATTTTCCACATAATATTCACGTAGGGTGATACTCCGACGTGTCTTGGAAAGGCTCCAAAGTGTAAGTTCACGTTGTCGAACTAGACAAGTTTCCAACATTATAATAATTATCGTTTTTTTTGCCATTCCTTTCATTTTCAGAGACGATGGTAGGAAAGTATTTACGTTTTTTCCAGAGAAGGTGTACCAGAACCTTTTTATGTCAGACTTTTATAACGCCATTACGGTTTTGTAGGTGGAGACCGTTTGACCAGCACGCGCCGTTGGAATTTCCAAGAAGGACACTCCTCGAGCGTGGGCCGTGCGTCGGTCCAGCCGCCTCCACAATGCTTGCAGAGGGTTGTGGCGTCACCCACCCGTCACACGTCACACCCGATCCGTTGAAATCGTTCGAGTAATCTCTTGTGTGTTTGAGTCTTATTAAGTTCTGTATGTTTCTAAATATTGGATTACAAAATTGTAGAACAGTTGAGCTTGATTTGCGTGTTGTGGCGAGTTGACTGCACTGTTAGCATTGATTTACTTTGTATGATAAAGCTTATTATCTTTGCATATTCTCGAAGAATTTTCTCAGATAGACTTCAACAGACGCCCACCGATCAACAGCCAGGGCCGCCACACAAGAAAAGGAACAACATATTATGATGACACGGAAAAAATGAGACGGAATGATAATATTTTTATTTCACACTGCGTGGCGGTTGTTTCAAGAAAAGCGCAGTTGCTTACATAAAAATTTGACAGAAGTACCGGTATGAGCCTACATTGTCGTTAGCCTCGTTCCTCCACTACCAGGTTCGCAGTTGCACCAACAACACGGTGACGTGCAATCCTCTTCTCCTTCGGTTGCGCGTCACAGAATGAGTTCTTGCTGCTTGTCGATATACCCTGCCTGAGTGTCTGGTATGTTCCATGTCTCCTTCCCGCTAATGAATGGTCTGTTCAGGAATACCTTGCGTAGCCGCCATCATTTTACTCGTTATCTTCCTGGAGATGCGACACAAAATAATTTGGAGTAGGTAACTTGAATGTAGAAGTTATTGAGTCGATGTCGGTCTTCTGATGGCTCCTTTGTGAACGTCGCAGCATTCAACTTTTGCTAACGCGGTAATTTTTCAACCCTTAGGTATGTATACTGTCCGTCGCGCAGAAACACATCCATTAACCGATATCCCTTTGAAATAATAACACGTAATACAAGTAATAAATGTCAAGTAAAATCTTTATCTGCTAAGTGGATTTTGCGTGATACGCGCATGCAAAGACAGAAAAACTTACATGGAAATCGATTTGGCCTCGATCTAATATTACAGATTCGGCTATGTTACACTTTTATTATTAGTATTTATTGGTGTGACTGTAAGGAAGAGCGGCATTGATGCCGACGCTGGCGCGAGATGTTTATGTTACCTAATTGTGTCGATTTGAAACGGTATCGTTGAGATGGTGAATTTCATCGTTATTGTTTACACGAGCGTTTGGGAGCTAATTTAGGCCAGCATTTCGTTTTTAATGTTTTATAAGTAGAACGAATGGGTAAAGGATGTTTTTTTCGAAATGACGGAGATTCAAGGAAGCGCTAAATTTTTTTATAACTTCAGTAGTTACATAGTAATATCTAAAACAATTAACTGTCTGTCTATCTATTCCATTACACGTGGACGTGGAAACCATTCAAAATATTATGTAGGTAAATGATGCTTCGCATATTGGTACTTTATGTCGGGTTTAAAAGATACGGGTGTTGAAACATGTTTACTTGGAAAATGTAATACTATTATTGGTCTCAAATGGTCTTAACTCTTAAACGGCTGTACCGATTTGGTTGAAAATTTGTGTGTCTGCAGGTGAATCCGAGAATTTTTTAGATTCACAATTGGACCCGGTAGGTGACGCTGCTGTCGATCTCGATATGTCACCAAATGTCAAAAAATAAATGTCCACCCGTGCGAAGCCAGGGTGTGCCGCTAGTTATACACGCTAGTTATAACATATATATATATAAATAAATATATATATTTAAAATTTGTGTAAATTGGTTGAAATATGACGATAACGAGAAAGTTGGAAAAAATCAGCCCGCCTGGGAGCCTTCAGCGAAAAGTCTGCCTAATCCCTTTGGGATAGGTATAACAAAACAGTGTATGGGTGGAATTCCTCTTTTATACATAGGTGTACAATATGTCCCTCGTTTAAGGATAGCTTAGTATACCCATTCTAAGTTTTAAAAAAATGGTCACGTACAATTTATTTTAGTCCCTAGCCGACGTTAGACCTGTTCGGAGCTAATATCTTTAAATGACTGGCTCTATGGTTTGATCTGATCCGCTCAAAACATAGATGCCTCATTTATATGCGAGGTCACAAGTGAACCTTGATTAATAGCGACAAGTAATTCAAGTTCCCGCCGCGCCCCGCGTCGGTCTCTACATTACTAAGTCCATAAGCAAAGGTTCAAATTTTGGTTCATCCCAACTTCTCACTTTCAAAGTTTGTACTCTAAAATGGTTACAAACCTAATTTGTCACATTTTTATGTCAATGCATTTTTATTTATATTTTTATATTACTACGTTTAATAGGTGTACCTAAATGAACTTTCTAATCTTCCTAATAAACAGAGCCAATGGAGGCTGGATTGAGGTTTTGCGGCCGCTATCTTAAATCTGACACTATTCTACTTAATCAATCATTCAGGCCGAACTGTGCCGAATGGGACTAGCGAGATTACAGAGTGCTTAGACGACAGATTCGTACGCACCGATCGTTACATGTTCATTTGTTCAAATAGGCACTGACTACTTCCTGTTGGGGGTACAAGTCGTGTGTGGCTGCCTGGCTGGCCACTGGTAGGGATATGTAGACGGCGGTGAAACCAGGGATCGTAATGCTTGCAAATTAATTTGCAACTTTGTTACAAAACCCTTTGATGGCAAACGAGCACAAGTCGGGCGTGGGCGATGTGGCTCACTCCGCGGCGCTATTTGTGGACAATTAAATTTATATCATATCGTATATAATGACAATCACTTAAACTTATATGTATCAGCTATAAAGTAGTACGTATATATATATATATATATATATATAAATGCTGTACATTACCTAACCTATATATACATAGATATGTGAAGCATATTACTGAAAAATTTAAAAACATTTCGGTAGCCGTGAGGTTTATTGCAGTCTATAATAGCTGTGGACTATTGGCCACAGAACCTAATAAAATGATATAGGAAACGGTGCGGCGACGGGATGCGTCTATGTAATCACCCGCACGGCCTGGGCGGAACGGAGACGGTGCATATGTACATGCGTTTGGGGTGAGAGAATGTTTGTGCAAACCAATGTTCCCATTTATCTCCAAAACTACTAGTCTGATTTTGATGCGGATTTCAGTGAATGGTTCGGGCTTGATTTACTTGATTTTATTTATTTATTTTACGTTTTTATAGTTACATAGATTCTTTAAGTCGGGTTTTTTAATTATTTTATCCTTTTTCAATTACATTAACCGTCGTGGGTTTTTCAAAAAATTTAGTCAACTGGCTCTACTTACCTATTTGGACCCGTGATACTGATACGTACATATGATGTAATTGTGAAATTTGGTGGATCGTCGACTGAAAGTAATACGTTCTCGTAATTCAATTTCCGCAACGTCAGTGGATAAAGGCGGAGTCGTAAAAGTGTAACGTAATAATCTTTAAAGTTGTGAACAGGTCACAGATATCTGTTATGGTGCACGTCACGAGATGTCGGGCAGTCCCCGCCTCTCTTGAGTATTATACTGGATTGAATTGACAAAAAGGAATATCGGCAATAATCATTATTAGGAACTTATAACCCAAATATAATATTTTATCGAAATAACTTTGAAAATCAGAGAACTTTCATACTAACTTTGCACTCCTGTTTTACCCCCTTAGGGGGTGAATTTTATAAAATCCTTTCTTAGTGCTCCCCTACGTTATAAAAAGGAACCTCTGTGTCAAATTCAAACTTTGTGTCAGTCAGTCAGCTTCTCCTTTTATATGTATATAGTTATAAGTAGATATCCTATTAATATTATTATTTATCCATTCAAGAAAATGTCAAGTGATCTAGCACGGCAATAATTCACTCGGACCGCAGTACCACTCCGCTGGCGCTGGTGAGATACTATTCTCCATTTCGTCCCGCTCTCATCACTTGTGATGTAACAATAAACCGGTTTATCGGGCAGCGGACATTTTTCTGTTTATGACACTTCTATTCAACTTGCAGTTGACGACATCACGGGGAGATATGAACCCGCTTTATAAGATATACGAGTAATAACAGCTGAATCAGGACTTACTTGTAACATCGCGCGTTCAAATATGAAACTATATTTCAGATTAAATTACGGATAGGTTATACGGGAGACCTTCACCCATAGCGTACTCATTGCGCAAATTGAGGTAATGACGACAAATAGATTCAATGAATTCGAGATTGGACGATTACGATAGTCGAGTTCGGAAGGCCATTACCCTTCCCGATTGAAATGACGAGCCTGCTCATGGGATCCATTCGAGCCTACTTGTATAGGTAAACATTACAGTGGTTATTAGTGTAATGGGTACAAAGCACTTACACACACACTTAAATGTTCCCAATTAATCTTCAGCGACGGAAACTACCTGAACAGATGGAGGATTTTAGCTTCACAAGATTTCATACTATTAATCTGCTAATAACTATTAGTCTCATCCAGAAAGTATTCACTTATATAAGTTGTAATGGTTTTGTATCAGTATGTAGTAGCACCAAATATTATTTTGAAGTATAATTCAGAATTCTGCGGCAACACACATTACTTCGTCGTCACTTTAACGTGAGCTGTAGCCACCAACGCGCTGTACGAGTACATCCAATATTACAAACTGTACAACTTTATAATATGGAGTCATCAATCAGGCTGACACAGTAAACATAGTTGAATTTTGTTGTTTGGTCATTAGTGCTAAATTAATCAAAGGCACATACCCGTACATTGTGCTTTAAACAATTCAGTCTAACACGAGTGTGTACATTCGAATCGAACATTTAACATGTCGCCGTGGTGAGTACCCCAGGGCCTGACACTACACTGTAGATACACGTTCACATCGTCAAACATAATATGCAGACGCTGTCGCGCAATTTTCTTCAGCCACATTAAACTGAAATATTTCCCTTTAAGGGGGTTCTTGACGTTAGTGAAAGTCCATTTATACGGAATTAAATTAAACGTCAATTTTGCTCGTGTCGAGTTCATCCAACTTATAGGATTAAATCGAAAGCTGACGGAACGGCCACCGAAAGGGCAATTAATAGCAAATCCACATTTAAGCATCTTACTCACAGATTACATAATATTGAGCGTAATACTCAGCCTAATACTCAGCCCAAACCGTGATCGGCTCCGACAGCGGCTACTACAGGCGCTTAATCGTGTGCACGTGGATGCATACATTCGGTCATCGACATCACAAAATAAATTTTAATATATACATAATAATATATTTATATAACATAATTAATAGAATAATGATTCATTTCGGTTAGTTTTCGACTAGCGGCTAACATTTCTTGAGTGTTTCCCTGTTTCGTTGGGCACGTAAAGCCGCCAGTCCCGGTGGCTAACATTATAACAGTAAAGCTATGGAGGCCTTTGAGTGACATTATTGACTACCGACACTTAGATTGGGCTCTAGGTCTCCTCTGTTACGAGTGTTCCGCGCCCAGAAGTGGGTTGAAGCCATTATGGTATGTTTATATTTACAAACAGACACTTTTGGTCGTTAACCGCTCAATTGCCGTAGAGCAGTCGTAGGTCGTAGCGCGGGGGCGCCCGACGCCGCGCCGTAGCGGCGATGACAGGAATGATGCAAGTTGCCAACAATGCGACGCGCGACGCTAACTTATATCATTAATCGCTCCCTGAGACTCGTAAATTACTTCCTAATATTATAACACGTCGTAGTTTTCGTTAAAGTGTTAATAATTATTACGTCACGCAGGTAAGGTAGTTAACTCAATTTTTTGAGACACACGTTTTCAGGTAAGTAATGGAGTTTTCTGCGATCCACGATTCCGGGAACCTTAACTATATTAGACAAAATCGTTAATATTAACATCATTAAAACCTAGTTGAGAACCTATGGGATTCGCTGGTGCGGGTTCCGTGTCCTAATAGTCTATTACTACTGTTTTCCATTACCTTTTATTTTATGTCATTTGTGAATTGCATTGGCGGCCATAAAGTATGTTATGATGAATCTGATCTGATTGTGCCGGATAGATTCGACTGACTGTCAAGTTAATTACCTGCCTGTGCCCGCACCGCATCAGTCAACGGCACAGACCAAATATTTTTTTATAGGTATACATGCAACTAGTAGCAGTACATAATTCAGTTTTAATAGCACTGTATTTCTAATTAATATATTTGTTCCACATACATATATGTGTCTGGTATTTACTTTAAGCATATTGTTGATTATGTTATTAATAAATAAATCAGACTATGATTCATTGCCTGACGACACATAAATTTTTTATTTACTCTATATAGATTCTACATAATATATTCGTGATAGATAGGAAAATTAATGATAAGATAATTTTTACGTTGTAACCTATGTATATGCTATTGAAAATAAAAAAACGATGTGTTAAGAATTTTTTTTTGACATTCTTATAAGGAAATGAATTAAACTATCCTATCCAACCAGCTACAAGTACCCCACGCGCCCACGTGCATAACAGAGGCCCATAATAATCGATGATCTCAATAGGAAACGCCGCCGATATGTTCCGGCTGAGAACTATTTTGCAGAAATTGGAACGTTTATGGATCATCGTAAAACTTTAACAGCCAGGAAAACAAATGACTATCTCGTAACTTGTCCTTAATTGACTGTGTCGTCCCTCCGTCCCCCCGCGGACACCATACGAGACTGACATCGGTCCGCGGACGACACGGGGGACTGTAGAGTTACCACTTTTACATTGTTAGTTACAAGAAGTATCTAATTGATATTAATTGAAATCAATTAATAGACCCTGTCCCAGTCCTCATACTTACAAACTAACCAACTAATGTTCTAACACCGTCACCTGACCGGACTAACTATCCCAGTCCCCATATATGAGTCTTGTTCTAAGTCGGTCACAGTTGTCATGGGCGGCAGCGGAAGGTGGTGCTGCATGCTCGTTTGCTGCCTTAAATCAATAAAAAAATTGGTTGTCTGTAAAGTCGGTTTACTGACGATAGTTGAACGTGACAACGTCTTAAGAAAATAATTTCCTTTGAATGAGTAAGCAAGCACAATAAAAGAACACTTTTTCAATACAAGTTAAGTCATTTATTAAAAATGAATGCTGGATACTTATACATCCTACATCGTGATTCAGAATTATAGCGCCCCACTACTCAACGCCATCTAGTGTACTGCGAGTGAACTACCAGCTCAGCCAGCCTTCCTCCATCGATAAATGGACCCAATCGAACTTAATGAATTGTTCACTGCACAATACATAGATGGCGCTGGTATAATAATTCACCAACGGTAACGACGGTAACGCATGAGTCATGTTTTTTCATGCGTGCCACCGAATTATAAGACGTTGTCACGTCAAAAAAAAAGATATACCTAGTAAATGAAGTAGAAGAAAAAATATAAAAATGTAATTATTTTCATTTATTCAAAAAAATGCATGTTTTTGTAACTTTAAATATACTGCTAGACATTCTTACCTAAATAACGGATAACGAGCACACGGCCACCTGAGAACAAGTAGTTAGTTAGAGCCCATAGGTGTCACTATCGCCGATGTGTTATTGGTTATTCAAAAATAAAACGGGGAACCCAATTATAAGCAGTTTCAAAATAATTTGTTACCTACTCCGTGAAAATGATCAAAGTTGCCCGACTGCCGACCGTATTAAATTAATAGCCGGCTCAATGCCGACGTTGGATAGAGATAGGTGATTGCGTTTCAACTTGCCCAAAAATTCAGGATTCATTAATTTGCGTCAGTGCGTACAAACCTTATTAAACAAACTTATTTATTTCGTCGGTTGTGAGCAAATAGTTTAAAGTCCAACTCACTGATTGAATTTTGAGCTTCAAAATGTTTCACTAAATATTTTGCGCTTCCTCTTGCTCAATATCCGAAAGTTACAATGCCACGATTCTTCATAATAAATCTGTAGCTGGTCGCTGTCTGTAAATAGAAGATACGTATATGAGAAAAGCTTTTATGAACGCAATAAAACGCAAAACAATGATTATTAGAATTTTTGACTGTTTGTCTGTTTTGTACGCGGTAATCTCCGAAACTGCTTATCCTATTTGGGTGTGGTTTTCACGAGTATATTGAGTTAAGCTTCATTTAACAATAAGTGTTTGTTTTATTTCAATCGGTTGAGAAATAAAAAAGTTATATCAGTTTAAAGACCACGCCTAACAATTTCCGAATGAGCGTACTACGGGACTTGCTTCCCGAAGCGAAGCAAGGGCGGGGCCACGAGTCGGTAATAAGTTTTAGAAATTTCAGTACCATTTGGAATCTTGTCGATACCCAAACCATTTCAATCAGTAGCGTTCGCTCAATATATACTGAGAGTCACAGAAGGGGTCACACAATTTTCGATATTCCAGAACCTGTTCATGCAATACGATACGAGTACATTAAGTTTCTTGAAAGTCCTTGCTTCATGGAATACACGGAATGGAATACGCGGCGGAGGTCTCACCGTGTTTTACGACCGTATCCTAATTATGTATTTGTGTAATAGAACAGGGTAAAAAGAAATATGTATAAACGAAGTAATCCTTCTTAAACATGACGTTATGTAATACATACGGAGGTAATGGTTTATACAACAGTTTACTGCAGGCCTCGTTCTAGCTTCTGCAGTCGGTAAGCAGGCGGCGCGCGGATTATACTGAGCGTCTCAGTAAACAGAAGGTTTTGAAAGCTTTGTCTATTGTTCCACAAGGCGCGGTGTGAATTGATGCATTCGTATTTGTATTGTGGAAGGAAAACAATACTTACTGTAGGAAGGGAGTTGGTTCCACGAGACGGCCCCAATCAACCTAGATGAAGACAATCGGGTAACGAGACGTTTGGGGCGAGGCGAGTGTATCCTGCCCTGATGTACTATACTCGTAACATCGTGCGGAATAAACGCCATGCAATTATTTTAAGCTAGCAAAGTCTCCCACGCTTTGGAAAAAGAGTTCTCCCATTTTGTATTTCAACTAAATGCTTACTACAGTGAGCCATTTAAACCCGTATAATTTAGGTTAAATCAACTATCATGACGTGTTAAGTAAATTTATTTTTACTTTTTAGTTTCCTGTTTGAAGTCGGTTTTATTTTTTTGTTATAAATTGTGGTTAGTAAGAAATGTAACTTAGAAATTAATGATAGTACAAAAAGTAGGTACCAACAATCAATCGATACTTGCTCCAATGACGATAGTGACCATTTATACATAGAGTAGGTACCTAATACGTTAACGACTCGCTAACCAATTCATACAATCAAACAATATCCTGGCAGACAGCATAACAAATGGTAGATTGTTCTAATTGTAAACTCAAACAATTTTTCAGCTATGAATAACAGTAACAGATGTGTTGAAGGCCGCATTCTGCGGATATTGTTCAATTTGAACAATAAATTTCTTACCGGCTAATGATATAACACTACCGGGAAAATGTATTACTTTTATTACATTAAACGTTGCGCTATAATGTATTGACGATCCGTATGACGCAATGGTTACAATGTCGGACCACCGGCACCGCGCCGATTGTAAGGTTTTGCGTTCAATCCCAGCAAGGCGCAAAAATTGAATTATCGTAAAATGTTGTGCTTCCGATCTGGGTATTTATTTTTTTGTCTTTGTGTGTTGCCCACGGCACCCAGGACACAGGAAATACTAGTGTGGGGCTAAGAGTGCGTAACGTTATTTATTAAAGTCAATGCAAAGTTGTATAAAGTGATCATTGACACGAAGCATAATTACACCGAGTGCAATGATATGGACAAATCAAGACAAGTATTATGCGTTAATACTTAATTAATGAAATTAATAAAGAGTCCTCCCGTTACGTCGGTCGCCGCCGCCGGCCCCCGCGGACGACAGATGTGGAACTATAACCTAACTCGTAAATATATTACGGCCGGTAGGTCGCTGTGCTACTTGTTTCTCAACTTTTATTATCTTATTATATTGTTATTGTCGCTGTGTACTGGGATAGTGTAATAGTTACACTCACGTTACACGAGGTTCAGTGAGGGGCAAGATCATTTGCTTACACACTATTATTTCTTTAACCGAACAAAATTATATCTACTTTACAAATTTAAAATTTCTTATTTTAAGTGACATTGTATCTACTATTATGTGTCTTATGAGATATAAAGACTCTTTAAACCGAACTCATGTTATAGTCCATTCAAATTCAATCAGATTGTATTGATATTCAAATTCATTCACGTCTTTTATCATCAAGGAGAAGAAACGGCGAGAAAAAGATATAATATATTTACTATGACTGATACATTTTCACTTCCATCCCCATTGTTTTAAATTAGATGTTTAGTCTCGCACTTCCGAATGACAAAACGGAACCCTCATAAGGTCATTCGTCTGTCTGTCCTTCTGTCACAGTCAATATTTTGATTGATTCAGTTGAATTGTGTTAGTTTGGTACATAGACTACTTATATTGGGTAAGTATTTTTTGCTTCTTCGAACTGTAGCACTTTTATATTACTTTTCAGTTGCTCTATAAGTCGAACTGTGGAAATGAAGTTTCCAGGAAACAACTAAGTATTTCCATTGCACAAAGGAGTATTTTTTCAGACTATCCTTCGTTGTGTGATGTCAACTGAAATTCAGTTATAGTTTGCAATGCACTCACGATAGGTTTTATGAAAATGTCGGTGTTCCCATCTGCGTATAATGTGGGAATCTTTAAGAGGAGATAGGAGAATAGGCTTTTAATAAGTTAGTGCGTCCAACATCCTCGACTTCATCTTACTCACTTACGCCGCCTTACCTCACTTACCATCATTGGGATTGTTGTTAAGCATTAACTTATCTTATGAAAAGAAATCCAGGGTAAAACAGTTATCCCCACCTTCTGGTTTCAATCCACTCCATCCATCCATTTGGGTCATCGTGGGTTTGAGTCATTGTTGGTCATCAACCATCAAAGAAGTCAACAAATCGTATTTGTTGTCTGCTTAGAACTTTTGATATTACAAATTTTACAGCATACAGGAATAACGAGAACAGCCGTGTAATTTATACCAAGAGTACAAAACATAATGTTATTGTTTCAAAAACTAGTTCGGAATCCTAGTTTCTGTAAAGCAAAGCATCCTTTTCAAATGTTTGTTTGTTTAGAGTAGAGAGGAACTATGCCAGATTTAACCGTCGTCGCCCGCTCGCGCACATTATTCGTATTGTGCAGCTGTCTAACGCACGCCGCGCGCCGCACGACGCACGTCGCACACAAGTAGCCGCAGCGTTACTTACAGCGTTACTTTATGGTCCGTAGACCTTCCATATTACGTGCACCAAACCACAGTACCTATGTACGAAAGGTTTTGGCCCCGACGCGACGCGGCGCCGCAATCATCAGCAAGGTCACAAAATACGAGTAGGTATTATTGCGTAACTTGTTTTGCTATCTGTGGTTAATTCAATTGTGTATAAATATTTATGTATGAAATTCTTCTGTCTGTGTGTATGTCATTGAATACATCTAAACGGTTGGACCGATTGCGATGAATTTTTGAGTGTGTTTGAGTTGGTCTCAGGTGTCTGTATACATTCAGAATTGGAACTGGTCGGCGGCGCCGCTGTCGAGATGTATTAAGAGATAAGCCAAACTATTGGAGACATCTAGTAAAAGTTATTGCATTAGATACTCATTTCCCAGAGAATATAGCCATATAGCCTTCCTCGATAAATGGACTATAGAATACAAAACAATTTTATCAATTCAAACTGGTAGTTCCTGAGATTACCTCGTTCAACCAAACAAACAACCCTATAATACACACAACTTTATAATATTAGTTTAAATAATGGGCGTACTTTGTTACAGCTAGTTATTAGGTATTATTTTAGTCCGATCTTTCACCAATATATACATAATTATATTATACCTATACCTATGTTGATAAAGTGCAACATGCAGCACAGGTCATCGATCGCATGTCACTTGAGTATCGTACGAGCCGAGCTTCGGCCCGAGTCCGGGGGAATTCGGACTCTTCGGAACCGACCCTTAACGAGATTTATCAATTATATTAATGACTATCACGATTAGAGATCTAGACTGAATACTCTCCGTAGGAAACGCCCAATCGAGCTACGACACAGTAAGAAACTAGCAATCTGCTAATAATTATGTGTACATTTTACTTCTTAATAATTAATTTAATTAGTATACTTTTATGTTTCGTTATATTTCTGCAAAAGAGAGCGTAGCGTATGTTGGTATTTGTTAAATACAAACAAACTCACAAATGCATGGATTTCCAGTCCGTTGGCCGGCTTAAGTGGCGGAGTCGGCGGCGGGCGGCGGGCGGCGGGCGGCTCCGCGTAGCTCGGTGCACTTTACTGCCCGCTGTGCACAAGTGTCACTCGCTAACATCGTAATTGAGATAGAAGACGTAGCTTTCTTGTTCACTTGAGTAGCAATCAGAGATAAATATACTACAGTACCAATTGAACCACCCGAGAAACTCGTCACCACCACCGTTTTGTTGTTTAAAATTTAAATTTGAAAGCATGTCATTCTATCGAATTTTAGAAGCATGATATTGTAGGTATTGGAATCCCTTCGTTGTAAAACGGTGTGTACGATGAAGTCCGCTCGCTGAATTATCTACATTCCGCTACAAGTCGTCCCCACTTTCCGGCCGACCACAATACATAGGCAATTCTGTTGAAATATTCCCTGACATTACATTATACAAAACCGCGCGGTATACCTGTGACCACCGACCCGTGCCTGCACTACAACGCCGCAGCCGCACGCCGCACGCCGCAGCCGCACGCCGCACGCCGCAGCCGCACGCCGCACGCCGCCCCGAGCTTGATATGCGCGATGGCAGAGCGAGTAATTGTATTGACCTAGTTTCGTATCAGGTGATGCCACAATTCTATTTCTATGGTAATATTGTTTATGCGTGTATATATTTTATTACTTTTTATTTAGATGTATCTACAGAGAGGTGTATGGATCAATATTATAATTTTGTACTTAATAATTTTTTTTTTAAATAAATGTTTGTGCACTTGATTCCATCCTACTAGAATATTATAAATGACATGACATGGGATTCTTCAAAAAAGGTGTAAAAAGAGTTCTCCTTCACGGCCTGCGACGATGATCGCTTACCATCAGGTGGCTCATCTGCTTTTGCGTCAGCCCTTCAGACTATAAATAAAACAATAGCCAAAATGAAGCAGACGAGCGGGCTGGTGTCAAGTGGAGAGGTGCCGGCCGTCGGTACCACCGAAGGTACAGCGGACGCGTCACCAGACCAGCTAAACATGACAGAAAGAAGGTACTGGTTCTCAACATGCATATTTGGCGGCTTACTATTTATATTATATTAGTGTTTATAACATTATATAATTTAGTAGCTGACCCCGCGAACGTTGTTTCGCCATAATTATAGATGAATACAAAAAGCGCGATTTAAATTTGAGGGGTGGCAGTAGGGATTTGAAAATTTGGGATCATGTGTATTTTTTATGCCACACCATAAAAACATAAGTAATTAAAAAATTGTCTAAAAAATTTAAAAAAAAAATTTTTTAGGGCGAGCCACCCTTAACACTTAGGGGTATGAAAAATAGATGTTGGCCGATTCTCAGACCTACTCGATATGCACACAAAATTTCATGAGAATCGGTGGTGCCGTTTCGGAGGAGTATGGTAACTAACATTGTGACACGAGAATTTTATATGATAGAGATTTTACGGTTAAACAGTTATAATACAAAACAATATTATTAGAATACCGATTTCAAAAACATTGTTGTGCATGTATATTATACATAGTGAACTAGGAAACTAGAAGTCTGTAAGTACTCCCAAATGTATGATTACTTCCAGTTATAAGTATTGCTGTTTCTCAGTCGGTAATTTTTCCTAAATCTTATACCTTAATGTTATGAATATTACACAAGCCACTTGAGATCAAAAATGTTTCTCGATCCCCGATAAAATCATAGCAATCAGTTTTATTTACTCGAGATTTTAGTTGCGAGACAGTCCCCGTCGCTGGTCCAGTATCAGCCTCACTCCGAGGCCTGCGGAGAACAGCCTGCTCCTGTGACTTGATAAACAGTACTACGACAGTACCTCCCCCGTGTTCATGAGATACTAAGAAATATATCTTCGGCAGCCGTCACGTCGCTCGTTAGCAAACTTTCTTGTGTTATCAATTAAAACTTTTCAGCAGATTGAAAGTGAGAAAGGTTCTTATATTGTTTCATATGGTTTCGCGGCATTTTCTTTTTTTTTTCTTTTTATAAGGTAGTGCTTGACAACAATTCCACCTGATTTTAAGTTCTAGGTAATTGAATGTTTGATTTGTTAGTTGATTTTTACTTTGTAAAGTTGCATTTTATTTCCTGTTAAACTGATTGTACCAAAATTCAGGCTCAATATAACTGGTGGCTCGTTCAAGGGTAGATGTGTAAAAATTTACAGTAAAATTCCATTAGAATTGACGGAAATGCCATACTGTAAGTTAAAAACTCATGTAAAAAGCATTCTTATGACGAAAGGTGATTACAAACGTGGTGATTATTTTAAAGATAAAAACGCTCAGACATGAGTTTGATATTAAATAAGCTAGTAAGTACTAGTAAGTGCAATCTGTAATGTGAGTTGCAAAAGAAGTTTCTTGGAAGTTTCTTGCCGCTTCTTCTTCCAAGACTACTGGCTGGCGGCTAAGCGAAGCAAGCGGGTTAGCGTATCTACGTGATAAACTTGTGATAACAACAAGTTAACTGCGTAGGGTGTGTGAGCTGCAGTACTGCGGCTGTACGTACTGGTAGC
Organism: Ochlodes sylvanus; assembly: GCA_905404295.2. NCBI lineage: Eukaryota > Metazoa > Arthropoda > Insecta > Lepidoptera > Hesperiidae > Ochlodes > Ochlodes sylvanus. Next base: position 189,185 of record FR990129.1, read on the forward strand.
AGAGTTAATAACGTGTACCCACCGTTAGGTCGCGCAGCCACCGCGAGATGGCGCTAGCGGGGAGAGGGGGTCTGCCGGTGTGGAGCTATTTGCGGTCACTTTAATTACTTCGACGACACATCGGCGCTTTAATGAAAGCCTTAAAGTTGTTAATGTAAATATTCGCGTAGGTGGTACATCTGCGTAACACGCGCAGTACTTCTCATTATGTACAACATATATTATATTTTTACTTTACGCATTCTTTGGGGGCAATGTTCTAATATCTACGACGCCCTTTATCCTTCGTCGTTGAGGTCGGTCACAGATGTGTCACTAGGCGCGCCTAGACTGCGATGGAAAAATAAACACGCTTCGACACTCATACTCCCGGCACGAGGACTTTTTAAATCGCAGATGACATGGACAACACAAATAAAACATTACTGACGTCTACGATTCTAAAACAAACATTTGTCATAATCTGCCATAATTAATATCCGCCTCGGCTGAGAATGCATTTCGCCTTCCCCATCAACTAGGCTAAGGGGTCGTCGATCAAGAAGAAGAAATCAATTAGGAACTCAATGACGGGTACTCGGCCTTCAATCGGCAATAACCGATTATCTCAAAACTTTGGCAGCCATCAGCCGCCGGGGGCTCTATGTACCCCTCTTAAGATAACTCTCGTCATTCGTACTGGACCTACCCCATATCCTCAATGAATATTATTGATGATTCAGCAGATAACTGAAGATCGCGATAAAATCTACTTACTCATATCTTATCCCACTATAATGCTGTGTGCAATTCGACGTGAACCACTAAAAATTTTAATTCTTGATCAATAATTACCCTCATGACCCAAACTTTTATACGTTTTATTATATGCGTAGGTCGCTTAATAACAATGTGCTAGAATTCGACAAATGCAGTAGAGGGTCCAAATTGGCTAATAACTTCGACTAGAACCAGAGTACCACTTACACGAATAATATATGCTTACAAAATGAATTCTGTAATTACGTATCCCGGTATGGCAATGTACCGACACGGAGCGGCCGCAACAAAGCTGTGTGACGTGACGAGCCGCTGCCACCCCGCCGCCGCCGCCGCCGCCGCCGCCGCCGGGACCACACGCGGCAACACCTTCCGCAAGCCGCGAACACTGTGTGTCACCGCCATACACTCCTCATAAATTGTTATCGCCGATAAACACGGGGGCTGGGACACTCATCTCATTTTTATCGCACTGAACGTTAGATAAGTGTTATAAATTTCCTATAGTTTGAACAAAATTTTGTCGTAAAATTTTATGGCGTCGAAATGTTCTTCTTTGTACCTACATGTATACATTGTGTGCGTATCTGTGTCTCTATGTACACGCCATCTTGATTCCCGTAGAATTAAGTTTTATGCATAAAGCTTTTGTTCGATGTATTGTCATCGCGAGTGAAGTACCTTCGTGAAATGCACATGTTTTACAATACACGACAGTGAAGTGTGAGATATAAACGAAGGTCCATTCAGCGCCATCTACCGCGGCACGCTAGAACTATGTGGAACGCTACGGCGGAGTCTCCGCATGGCTCTACGAATTGTAGATGTCTACAGAAGCTACGAGATGCGAAGTGTCGAGTAACTCATACTCCTAATGTTGGGGCCACAATAACGAAAACGTCAACGTCAACGGCAATGCCGAACATCGCGATAATTATTGCGATAAAATTTACGCGATAGAGTGCTTGGCTATACTTGACAAGTGTGACCCCAACATTCGAACTATCGCCCAACGGCAAACGACAATGTGAATGCCGTTGTAAAATTATCGCGTTAAGTAGTGGCCACACCAACGTTAACGTCCGTCATCGCGATAATTATCGGCGTTTCGCGTTAGTGTGGCCCCAGCAAGACAACCATTTTCTTTGGTATAGCGTTATAATAACCAAAGTCCCAAATAAATACAATTTGAAATCGGCTCCATGCGCATGTTTAACAAGTAATTTACTAAGAAATAGTAAGTACTTATAATATTTTTTCTAGCTTGTAAATGCACTGCACTTTCACAACAGGATTCACAGCAGGCAGGATAATTGACGAGACCCAGAAAAAGAAAGGACGGGTTTTCGTCCCCTCCGAGCTACGAGACTTAAGATGTTTCATCATTACCAGTCACTGATCCAACTCCTGAGTGCGCTCTAGTTGATCATCTTGACATTAACATTACCTGTCCAAACTCAAACTTCTATAAAGACATGACATTAGGTTATTTTGTCGTGAAAACTTCTTTAGTGGCGTTGTGGACTTTTTGGGATGGGTAAAAAATGTTGAACTCGCGTACCTACACGTGTCCTGATCGTAAGATTTATTTTAGAATCAAGAAGCTATTCAGATACTTTGTAATAAGGTTCCTTTTAAACTGTCAGTGGTGACTGTTATTTATTTTAAGAATCAAAGAGTTACTCAGATACTTTGTAATAAGGTTCCTTTTAAACTGTCAATGATGACTGTTATTTATAATGTGCCATGGCAACGTAAAGCTAGGGTTGAATATGTACACTAGGTATTTGTTAAATGTAGGGTTGCTATGCATCTAAAGTAGGTAGTAGGACAACTGTGTCACTTCTGTTTATAAAAATAAACAAATATTGAAGTTTTCACTTCTGCCCGCACTCCCGGAGTGCAACCCGTTGTTTTTTTATTAATTACTTTTTATACTTTCAGTGTTATTAACACACTTTTATCTAACAATGTCTGGTAGGAATTGACCGAATTCAATGGATGTATGAATGTAAAGCGCTCCCATATCTTCCACCACTAACGTCTGCCTAGATTATAAAGTAGATAGTCAATGCAGGTTTACATCCAGATTCAAAAAACGAAAGACTAAAACTGCACTTTGCAACGAATGACATTTTTCCATGTGCCCGCCACGTCAAGCCATCCAACTCAAACAACATTTACCTTTAGGCTTGAGAGTGTGTAAAATTGTAGATACATGGCTGTGATTAGTTCATTTCGAGGACCACAGTTCGCGGCAAATGCCAAAGTTGAAATAATCTTAATAATAAAGGTTTACTCCCAACGGCCACCACTAAAACAGCCACCAGTGGTGGCCGTTAGAGACACTATGAACGGACACATTTCAAACGTCATGACATGTCTCATCGTGTCAACGCATCATAGTGTGCATAGAGTAACTTAAATATAATATAGTGTATTTGTGTGTATTATTAATTGAATGTAATTATTATTTCAAGATTTTCCGTGAAAATTTTAAACAAATGATTCCTTTACCTCTTTTTCTATTAAAGTAAGAGTTTGAAAAGTTCTTTAACGTTCTTTACTTTTAATATGTAAAGAAGGAAATAAAAGCATATTATTGAATGTTTATATTATTTATTAACATAAACCTAGCATAAAGTGTTCACGGCTTTAAAGTTTTAGTGGAGCCTATAAACTGGAAGTCCAACACGCGCATACATTGCGGTGGACCCTCCGCTGTGAAACAACAAATTTCTAAGTTGAGAACGTATTAACACTCATGGCGAGGCTGCTTCACGAATAGTGTTTTAGCGCAATACATTTGTTTAATTTCTTCTACTGAAGTTAAGCACGTACAATTTGATATTGTTATTTTTATTGTGAGACCCGTAGCGTAATTAAACGATGAGGGCGCATTATAAGCAGACCGAAAATCAAATGTAATAAAAAAGGTAGCCACCATATATTTGTCCACGTTGAGTATCCGCGAACTCGTCCGTCGAAGACATGCGGCTCGCCGCGGGAACACCTTGGTAGGGTTTCAGTTCAGTGTCGAAGTGTTCAGTGCTAAGGCGGCAGCGGCCGGGACGACGCGCGCCCTCCGCCGACCGCCGCGCCGCCGACCGGAGTGTCGCGCGCGAGCATGCCCGCAACGCGTAGTGTACCCCAGTGTTAGTGATATCACATATAGTAAACTTGCCCAACTTTTGATGGCAACCAAAAAAAAAGTTATCCGCTTGCCATCAGTGGTAAGATTTGTGATGGAATAAATGTTGACGCACAAGTTGAATACCTACTTATTAAATAGTGGCATGTTTACAGGTTTTTACATATGTGACACCAAACCTGGCTTCGTACCGATTGTGAATGCATTCTATACTTCCTGCACTTTGTACACCTTCTCACCGCTTTTGACAATCGTAACCGTTACTTCACCGTCACCGAACATCTCCATAAAGTCCACAGTAGCTAGGAAACGAACGGGCTTCTGAAGAAAATGATTGACAATGTTTTTGTGACATTTTAGTAGCCTCCTCGGATTACGCGGCGGCCCCAACTTTTTAAGTTGTATATTTTCCCCGCCGGGTCGGTTATGTCGGATATATTTTGTAGATGTCTGAGATGTCGTCAAAGATATCGATCGGGATGTCAACGTCCCTTTTATATTATTAGTTTTTAAAACTTATTTGACGCAATCGACATCACGACTTTTAGTGCTAACTACTTTCAAAGTTTTACGAACTGACAACTTTATGGCGGAGATTTTAATCACCGCCGAGCTAACTTTGAAGTTAGGATAATAAATTGACAATAATATATCGTAAGAAATAAGTTAAAGAATCTCATAAGAACTATGCCGAAAGCAGTTTTAAATATAAAACCATTGGCAACTGAGAACTCTCAATCTGTGGTAAAGTAGCGCGGTTCATCACGCTATAGGGTTCCCAGGCTCGAACAATAGACCCGTGCCCAAAATTAGCTGTGAATCATCCACTTTATTGAGATTATCCACGGACTTGAGATGAATTACTTCACTTAGCAGGTATTATGTTTGTACTCGTACTCGAGTATGTACTCGTACCTACCGCGTTCCTCCGCGACCGAAATAACCGGCAGAAGGAAATCCTTACAATATCAAGTTCCGACACAGCACCCAGAATACTGTGTGCTGTGATTGTTGCCACCTCGGGCGGTGACAACCGGTAAAGACCACACTGTTCGACAATCGGGGACATGACATACATGTATTGTATGAAAGAGAAATTATATAGTTAGACACATTTTTCAATTAGCGAAGCAGATACACCCCTAGTGCTGACTGAGTGCGGTCGGGCAGGCGGGTCGCTTGCCCTGAGAATAATACAGAGCTTAACTTAAATAGTTTTCAAAAATGAGAGGTGCGAGCAATATTCGATCCCGGGACTTTGGAGCGGGAGAATAACTTTTGACATCGGGCGATTTACAGATACACTGAGATGTTGGTATTGGAAATTAATATGTTGTTGTCTGGCTGAACTCACTCCCGTAGCGATAAGGCCGCTTGTTGTGTGTTTTTTGTATTTCTTGCTTTGTTTGCTTTTTCTTGTTTCACAATAGTTTGTGCTCATAATAGTGTATATAATATTGTGTCATTTACTACCGAGCTGGTGAACATTATACACATTTAAGATCGCGGTAACAAAACCTTTTTATTATTTGGAACACGCACACAATATTTTTACGAATTTTTTTTTTGTGTTATGAGCCGTAGGTACCTACTCCCTGACGGTTGCATACGTATTGCTTCTAAGAGGAAACTTTCTCTGCCCTGTTCAGATAGCTCACCTAACTGGTAGGAAATCTCCTTTAGGTACTTACTCAGGTAGGTAAGTCAGATTAGGTTAATTTGAAACAGTTGTTGCATTGTGCTCAACCCTCGTCTGTTCTTTTTTTCTTCGATAATTCCGAAGAGTATATTATATTGTACCCGTAGATTCATTTAGAAGCCATCAGAATGACAGCTTGCCATGCTGATGGTATAGTTAGGGACCAAACTCATAATAATATCGGTGTTGGTATGACGACGTACTCGTATAAGGTATTCCTCGTATTTCTTAATATTCTTGTGTCTTATGTTCCGAGAGGAGAATTCCTTTATTATTACTCCTTTTATTAGTGGACTAAACCTAATTGGATACTGGACTCTGATGACAATAATGACGCTGTGAACCCTCGTGTCTATACAATTAATATTCTTGATCCAATCGTTGTTATGAGGTAAATGTATTATACTATTGACATACGACTTAATTAATATTCGTACCTACATATAATATAAAATTCTTAGACGGTGTTTCTGGAGACTTCTAGAAGAAACTGCCCGATGAATTATGATGATTGTATGGAATGGTTCGTAAATAAGTTTTATGAGGTTCGTAATTTTACTTTCCCGGTCTACCTGCCTACTGTCTAACCGCTGTGTGTAATTTCTACGTGTAATATGATAATCCAGTTGTACTCGTAAAGGTCCGGTAGGTCGTACACGTTCGAAATTATGAGCGACTAGCGAAACTTACCGAGCCAAATACTAGCTTTTAAATTTAAAATTCCGAATTATAGAACAGCGCAGACGTGTTAAATAAAAATATAATAAGTATAATGGGTTTTAATAAAATGATCTTAACTTACTTTTAATTAACTAGAATAAGCTTAATTTCCTGTCCTAATTGCGATTGTCCTAAAACATTGCGAGTTACTTGTAATAAATATAAATCACAATATTTGCGTACGGATCGCGTTTTCACTTGAAATACTACGTTATGATATTATTGTCCGGTGTCGACCCGGGACCGGATTACCTCCGCTAGTTTCTAGCTCACTGTATAGCTGCTCATATCATTTATTTTCTATACACTATCACAAATCAGAGGGTTCAATGTTACTGGTTAATTCGGAATTGATATTGAACACAGATACTCGTAATTTGCGGTGGGTTACAGATATATTAATTATAAGATGTCTCAACTATAATATAAAATCGATCTCCTCTGTGCCAATATATAAAAGTTAAGTGCCTTCTGAATGAACAAATGGAACCTAAAATAAAGGCACAATTAACCATTTAATTTTAAATTAGTTATGAACTGCAGGTCCGTACGTTTCTTCTCTGACCGGCAACTCTTGTGAAAAATTTGGTGTTACTGATATCCATGAATGATGTTCACTATTTACTTCCCAATCTACCACGCTTATTGCATACTTCTTTCATGGACTAATGCAAGGTGTAGCGACTGTCCGGCTAGGTGGGTAGCCGCCGTGCTTGTGCTGCGACTGCGTGGCGAGCATCTGGGAGCGATCACCATGCCCTCTCTTGCCGCAGCCGTAGTTGATGTCATAGTTTATTGATCACTCAAATATGAGGAAGGTACCTACGATTATATGCGTATACAATGTATATGCGGCTGAAGTCACTCGCTGCCCTCCATCACGAAGGCACGAAGCCACGCCGTGAACCGCGAAATTATTATAATGTACGTTCCTAAGTTTTATTTACTCAGTCCTCTAAATGGTATTATTTAACATAATGTTCTACCAGATTTTTATACTGAAATGTTATTATACTAAGACATGGACGATGGCTTTTTAGGTTTCAGCATATTTTTATTTTAATGCCAAAGGTCAAATAGTAATAATGGCTATGGTATAGTGGAACGGATCGCGATACTATAGAATTAGGTATTCTAATGATATATATTTACTCGTCCCAGTCTGTGGAATAACGTCTCTTACAAGTATACTGTAGTAGAGCATCGGTACTATCTTTTCGCTTCATGGCAGTTATAGGTTTTAACATAGACAGGAAGAGACAGGAAGAGACAGGAAACGGACAGTAGGACCCGTGATAGGAATAGGGACGTGGCGTTTTGCTCATTATCAGTCTGTATTGAATAGACCTGACACAGTTGCAAAGTTAAAATTGAGCTATATCCTGTATCTATGACTATGGACGATAAAAATGTCAATATGAATTATGCTTAATCGCCATCCGCACGATCTGATCAGTCAGATCTGACCTCCTCAGCGACGCGGACAATGTTCTACAGATAAAGGAGACGTGCCTGCAATGTCTGTTTGTGCGTTAAATTTAATAGATTGTTTTGTTTAGTCATTTCTATCCGGCAGTCATTATGTGTCCTTATATTTTTCAAGTAAGAAATTTTAGATGACCGATAATATGAATTTATCGATACTTGTTTTGGAGTTTTAGCGTGAGCTATATACCTACAGACAAATTGAAATTAGTGCATCGGCGTCAAATGGAATTTAAAAATATCTGTGATATAATTTAAAGATCAACTACATTGACTTATTATTAGGTAATGATAAACTAATAAACAGAAGGTTTGCGACTTTATTACTAACGATGGCACATTAACTGTAGTGAAAATATGAGTTTATATAAATACATATGTTTAGGTGAACCCGAGCCCTGCTGCCTCCAGTAACGTAGAATCGTGTTTACATGACGTGATCCGTGTTAGCCGCATTGGGGCTATGGGGCATATGGGGGGCCCCGTTATTGGGGTCTAGCGATATCAACTTTGGATACAATAAATGTTGGCAATTGTACGTCTAGTTTATATTTAAAATTCGCATTTCAGTCAGTATATCGTGGTCAAACGCGTGCAATTGTTAATGACATGGAAGTGTTATAAACAAAAGAGTTAGCAATCTTTTGTATCAAAAAATCCAGTCCAAACAGGCGAGCGCATAGCCCTAAAGCAATTCAGATCATTAATAGACCTGTATATGCGGGAGACGCAGTTCTATCCGTAATTATCCTTGACCCACTACAGTAAGCGCTAGACCGATAGAGTTGCACCGTTTCATGACAATATTGCTTTGTACGAAACGTAAGATATACATCATAAAGTTTAATAAAGCTCGATTTGGACGCGGCTCCGGCGGCGACGCGGCGCGCGGCGCGAAGCGGGAGCGTTCCGACCCATTTACATTTGTCGCGTGAGGTTCTATTTGGTACACGGGACAGAACTGGAACGGGACGACAGCCCGATGCAGCCTGCAACTAAATGGCGATGCAATTAAAAACATCAGCCGACCAGTGCTTTGCGCTTCATCTTCCCACTCCAGTGGCCTAGTTCGATCGCTACTATTTTAATTCTTCGAATCGATGTACAACATTTGTATGTCTGTCCTGATTGTACTTAAGCGAAGTAAATATAACGTACTATAGCGCTTCAGTTAAATTTCTATGAAGGAAGGCTGCGACACCGTCTCACCACACTGTCATCTCACGTGAAGGTCATGCGTACGATCTTGAAGGCTGTGGATGACAACTTGCAAATACAAACGAGACAATGCAAACGGTGGAACAATGGGCTAGCACTTAATGAGTATGGAAATGAACCTGATCAAACTTGGGTCGCCGCCAACTGGAAAGTTCCGATACTTACTTTCATTATCAAAAATCTCACATCTTTAAAAATATGATCGTATTTGTCAGTGGAACATTTACTGGTGGCGGTGTGAGCCGGCGCCGGGCGGCGGTCGCAGGTCGCGACCGTTGATTGGATCGAATTACTCACACTTGTCATCGCTTTCATTAGTACGGAATTGATGGTTTGTGTTGGGCGCGGCATTTATAGATACAAGTTAGTTTTACGATAACACGGATCCGACTCTGCTGTTTCAAAACATGATTATTGTAATCTAAAAAAACATAATAGTGACAGGCTAATAGAGATTGCCCACTAATTAACATTAAAAAGACCAAGGTTTATACATTTTTTATAAAATTTTAGCGTTATTAAATATAAAGTTCAACTAAACTACTTAAATATTGTAACGAGTCTTGGATTGTACATTTCATTGACTGTAATGACCAATGAGTGACACAAAAATTCATATTGAGGTTAAAAAGCGTTTACGTTATTACAACATAATGTAAACTTGTGATTTGGATGTAATCTGTGATCTTTGAATTATCCATTTCAGCAATATTTATAATTGACCACTGACTGTCGGTTGCTGGACTTTACGTGGAGGCCTATTTTGCGACGTATATAATTAAGTACATCGGCGATTTAACAGTCGGGTGAATGCGTTTCTTACGAACGCTGCCTTAACAGTAGACAGTAAGATATTTATACGAACACCGCACACAGAAGATAGCATACGATCACCGGTGTATAGGATGAAATTGATTACTTTATACATATAATTATGAATAAATAAAAAAATCAACTTGACTTTATTGTATTCCGGCTGAATCGGACGCGACGCGGCGGTGTACGAGCGGGCGTCATTAGGCTCGTCGTTTTTCCGTCCTGCGTTCATTAGTTTACCTAATTACGATTTTTGTCCCGAGGTAACGATATCGTGCCCCCAGCGAATAACGAAATGTTATACTTCGGATATATTAGCTTTTCGCTTTTTTAATCAACATTGAGAAATTCATGTGTCCTGATTTTGCGTCCTGATTTGACATGTAATTAATGGAATGGCAATGTCTGAAAACAACAATGTTTACTTCGTAACATAAACTTGTTGAAACAATCAATAAATATATTAACTGTAGTCTCACAATTTATTTTTGATAATATTATGTACGTTAAAAAATACTATGACAGTTTCCTTAAGAAGAGTGATGTTCACGTCATTAATACTAGGAACAAGGCTAAACTGACTGTACCAAACTTCAGACTTTGTAAAACTGGAGGCTCGTTCATGGGTAGTTGTATTAAAATCTATAATAAAATTCCGTTCGAATTGACGGAAATGCCATACTGTAAATTTAAAAATCATGTCAAAGGCATTCTTATGACGAAAGGTTATTACAAACTTGATGATTATTTTAAAGATAAAAATGCTTGGACATGAGTTTGATATTCTAACTAGTAAGTAGTAGTAAGTGCTATCTGTAATGTGAGTAGCAAAAAAAAGCTTCTTGGAAGTTTCTTGCCGCTTCTTCTTCCAAGACTACTCACGGTAGGGATTTGTCGAAGCGATGGCGTAGATTGACTTTCGAAAAGTGTTTGTAAAAAACCAACTTCGAATAAATTTCATTTCATTTCATTTCAATGCCGACGAAATAATTATACTGACGGATAAAGTAACACCAACGACAGGGTGCCATGAACCTTCACGGGAACAATCTTGTTGTGGTTTCGATAAACAATAAACATATCGATAGATTGTCTATCAACGACAATGACACGTTTATTAAGATTTTATTAGTCTGTAATATTGTGTAGTCGTAAACATTACATTAATTTTATTATCAAATTTATTAACTTAGCTTAATATCGTTTTTATTCGTTGCCTTGAATTCGTTTTCAGTTAACGCAAAATTTCTTCAAAAATGAATTTCATAAATTACAGTAGAATTCACTACATAACTTTTCCTCTTATCCGTGGAACACATGTTATTCTCACATAATAGTGACCAGTCAGACTTACAGTTACACGCCGAGCAGCACATAAATGTTGTTGTTTTAAAAAAAATATGTTTCTACTCGTATTAGACTGTAATAGTATAAATTAATTGTATGCATTTTATTCTATGGGCCATACTGCCTGAAATAAATAATAATAATAATTATTATTGTTATTAAAACTATGAACCACCGCACTAGCTCGCCGCAGTCTCCCGATCACCCCGCCTCGACTTGTTTACTTACGCTCTCGTACAAACATAATTATACGGCGACAGGCAGTAGATAGGTTTTTATTTTTACATTTCGTATTAAGAACATTTCGTATTATTTCCTTATCTTATTCTGTTCAGCTACGAGTATATGTTATCAAAGGTGCCTTTGAAGTAGAACATTAAAGTATTCGCGTGTAAAATGAGTATATCGAATGCAAGAATAACTTCGAGTCAAGGTTACATGTACCGTCCCAGTATATTAACGTACACATCGAATTCAATTCAAATACGGCACTAACGAAGCCATATTTAAATGAGGAGCACACGTTTAGAATTATATGTAATTAGATTTGGTGGCGGCTTCGTTTGTACGCCCTTTGCATTCGTTGTGTGTCGTGATCGGCGCCAGTATTACCTTAACTGAAGTAAATTCGCTGGAAGAATCAAAGCGAATACCTGTCCGAACCGGTTCGGAAAATTTACCGGTTTCCAAGCCCTGACTTACACGCCGAGCAGCACATAAATGTTGTTGTTTTAAAAAAAAAATGTTTCTACTCGTATTAGACTGTAATAGTATAAATTAATTGTATGCATTTTATTCTATGGGCCATACTGCCTGAAATAAATAATAATAATAATTATTATTGTTATTAAAACTATGAACCACCGCACTAGCTCGCCGCAGTCTCCCGATCACCCCGCCTCGACTTGTTTACTTACGCTCTCGTACAAACATAATTATACGGCGACAGGCAGTAGATAGGTTTTTATTTTTACATTTCGTATTAAGAACATTTCGTATTATTTCCTTATCTTATTCTGTTCAGCTACGAGTATATGTTATCAAAGGTGCCTTTGAAGTAGAACATTAAAGTATTCGCGTGTAAAATGAGTATATCGAATGCAAGAATAACTTCGAGTCAAGGTTACATGTACCGTCCCAGTATATTAACGTACACATCGAATTCAATTCAAATACGGCACTAACGAAGCCATATTTAAATGAGGAGCACACGTTTAGAATTATATGTAATTAGATTTGGTGGCGGCTTCGTTTGTACGCCCTTTGCATTCGTTGTGTGTCGTGATCGGCGCCAGTATTACCTTAACTGAAGTAAATTCGCTGGAAGAATCAAAGCGAATACCTGATTTATGATAATTCGCCTCGGCCTGCCCCTAAACATTGCTGATTTCAGCGGGAGCGAATGAGAAGCCCAATTATTGTTGATGTTTTGAATACTTTGCTGGCGAAATAAACAAATAAAACAGCTACGAATAAATATAGAATGAATATAAAATAATTTTCGGGGTTTTTTTTGGAAAGTAGAATAAATAGTCAATTAACTTATTATTACTAAAAATAAGTCAATGTAAAAAGTAATAAAAATTCTGTTTACTGGGTCAACAGCAAAGACAAAAACGAATCAACGAACGAAACAACAAACATGAGAAAGGAAACAGCCAAAGTTGACGTCGTTCCCAGCGGTCACCCGGTGACTGCTTGTTATAGGCATAATAAATAAGTAATTTAAAATATGGGGATGATTTTGCCTGGCATCGAGCGAGGCCTTGATTAATGATCGCGTTAAATATACATTAAACAAGATCCACGCGCCTTCATGACTTGCCGTTTATAAAATAAACTGACAAAATATGAATTGCGCGTAATGCTTTATTTTTCGTTACTTAGTTGGTCTGGTACCTACGAGTATGAGTGTCTGGTTTGCATAATAACTTCTAAGCATTTGTCAAGCCTAGACATTACTGGCCTTCTAAATAATCTTGGTGCTTCCTTTAAAATGAATATGAATTAGATTTTTAATTTAAATATTTTAAAAACAAAAAACACACTCATAGTGCAGTGCCGTGCATAATGACAGTGCCGAAAAGTGCAGTGCAGTTTATCGTAAACGTTTATCATCAACATTATTTCTACGTTTATCAAAACAAATTTTGTCTGGTGTTCACTAATGTAACCATCATGTTTCTAAAAAGTATTTTTTACGTTACATTCCTTGGACATGGTTAAACATTGTTGTACTTAAGTAAAAAGCGGAAAACACTTCTTTTTATCTTTTTGTCTCCGTAAACTTTGTAGATAATGAGAATAAATATATTTTTTGTTTTTGTAGCACAACTTTCAACGTGTCAACGTCGTTAAGGAACTCTCCAATGTTTCAGAACTTTTCGCCGCCGTCTCATACAAGTGTAGTCGGTATAAACGAATCCTTGAATACAACGCATTAGGGGCCTCAAGTTTCTGCAAACAAGAAATCCTGAAGTCCACCACGGTATTCTGGGGGACAGTGGAATCCCTGATCGTACGTCTAATATTGTTTTTCAATTGATACAAGACGCAGGTCTATAAGCATTTATGTATATTATAGAACTAACGAAGTTTTGGTTTTCGTTGGCTTAACTTGTAACGGACACTGTTAATTGATCATAACAAAACGAGGACGATCAAGGTTGGTCGTGGAAGTACTGCTTCTTCCGACAACAGAAATGAAAATTCTTATTTGTAAATATTGTTCCTCCTTACGTTCTCCCCGTCTCTACTGTCACGTCCAGTCCTGCCACTCACACATGGATTGTCCCCAATTTTTCCTGCGAAGTTCCGAAGTTATATCGATAATGGAAAATACCTATATTGTAAACAAGTGCGTCCGAAGCGAACGTGTTCCGAGTTCCTACGAGTACATTATTAGAGCATTAGGCTTAATGGGATTGTGTAAACGCTTACAGGGAATTAGACAAATACGCGGGATAATTGCTATTCTCTCCGCGGCATTAACCCTCCGCAGGAACGGAGTGTCGTCTTGACGTAAACGTCTTCTCATGAAGGCTATATTGTAGTAACTAAATTATTTCCCGTAGGACTAATCCAGAGTATAAAGATAAATTGATAATATGGATAAGAAATAAGCATAATTATCATCATCACAACCCATAACTGTCCCACTGCTGGGCACGGGTCTCCTCTCACAATGTGAGGGGTATAGGGCCTATACCTATACTATAGGCCATAGTCCACCACGCTGGCCAAGTGCGGATTGGCGGACTTCACACACCTTTGAGAACATTATGGAGAACTCTCACGTGTGCAGGTTTCCTCACGATGTTTTCCTTCACCGAAGCAAGTTATAATTAAATTTTAATACGCACATAATTTTTGAAAATTAGTGGTGCGTGCGGGGTTTGAACCAGGACCCTCCGGTTCGGCAGTCCAACGTTCAACCACACGGCTATCACTGCTTAATTATGCATATATACAATATATAAGCATAATTATGCATAATTATATACAATCAACTACTAGCTGAATAAATTTTTATCAATATTTATTTCAGAAGGCTAATAATATAATATACTTAATGTATTAGATTACTCGTACATGTGGCCTGATGAGGGTGCGGTGGTTTATAGTGAATAGTTACGTCAATAAGTAATGTAGTAGAGCGACGTTTGTGTTAAACTAACTTTGGTAGTTTCGACTACACTAACAAAATATGAACTAGGAACAAAACTCATCTCTATAAAAGTCAATAAAAGTAAGAACAGAACTGTATCTTTGTTTAAGAAAGACAAGCGATCCATAGGGCTCACAATAGCCACTCACACCTGGGACCCAAGTCTACTAATTAAAAAAATTTCAATTGCATCGTGTCGGGATGGTTTGACCAATGTCGTATACCAAATTTATGAAACTATACGACACGAAGCAATTTAAAGTACTTAGCAGGCTTAAGCTTATGTGTTATAAAATTTCGATCGGGATCGAAGAGCCCCATTTATTGTTAAGGCCAAGCTGAACTCCCGAGCTCGACGAGCATCCTGCCAAAAACGAATGATGCATTGGCACCAGGCCCTATTAGGCTCCTGCTGGAACTTGCTAGACTCTGCACCACCCAGTTTAATTAGGACGGTACTCGTACAAGATGGTAGGGATCTGTTTGCGTACCACCGGCAAGCTCCACCCTTCGTCCGAATTCGACTGAGAAATGTTTTGAATAGAGCGGACCCCTCCATTTCCTTTTGTGACGGCAGCGCATTGATGATGCCTTCGACGTTACTGAATTACATGGGCGACAATGACAATTTGCCATCAGACACTGACCACCAGATCGGACTGGTTAATAAGCAATTATCATCAACAAAATAACCGCTGCAAATTCTCTGTGCGATACATTATGTATTCGCGTTAAAACCTGATTGAACGCATTAAATTAGGCAGGCTTTAATAATTTGGTATCCAAATAGCGGCCGTCGGCCGTACCGCGACTTGGAAGCGAGGCTTCAGGAAAGTAAAGTAAAGTAACAACGTCGCCTCAGGACGGCGGGCGGCGGCGGCGGCGGCGGAACGCGTTCAAAGCCACGTATAAAATGTCGTGCATTCGGGAGGAGCTTCCCTCGGGGCCTAATACAACTTGACGGATGTGTATTGCGACGCCTGGGAAAATATAATATTCCAGGCGATAACTGTGTATTACGTATATTTATATTTTCCTAAGAAAATTAAAAGTCTTAAGTAATCATCGTAATATATAATGAGGTCCCTGCTTATAATATTTAACGACTCGTGAAAAGAAAACGGCCTTTTATTTTGGCAAAGTACTCGTAAATATTTCAAGCGTTCACTCACAGCATTCACAGCCAAGCTGACGCACCCATTGACGTAGTAATTTGTAATTGATTTACATGTTACGAAACGATGTGTTGTTATCTGATGTAACGGTCGAAATTCATACCCATACTTGGTAAATTACGTTAATACTTACAACCCTAATGTTTGTAAGTTAGGTAGGTAAGGTATAAATGTAAGAGTATACCTTCACGATCCCTGCACCCGCTGATGATGGTACGTCAATGCTCGCCGTGTAGTAGCCACGATTGTAGCACTTGTAGCCATCGAGAAACCAGAATGAATTACTGGCGTCTTGAAACCATACAAACACTAATAAGATAATGACGCGAATGTCTTACTAGGCTTGCATTAGTAATCGCGTTTACAACATTGCGACGTCGGTCGTGTATCGCCTTGTGCTCCTACTTGTCGCTGTGTGAGCCTCGCCTGCAGCGCCCACCAGCTGGAGCATCCTGGCGGTCTATCATCAAACGTCTAAAGAAATGCCTATGATGAAGTATCAAGATCAATAAATCCTGCTTAAATAAGAGGTATCTATATGATGGAAAGTAATAATAATAATAAGCAATTCCTTCAGACAGATTGAGTCGGCAACTCAGAGATAATTACCTACATCCGGGATTTTCCGGTATTGACTATTTTCTCGACTGACAATTTCAATAATTCGCTGGCTCCTGGAATATGCTGGATCTTGGCGAAGTACGATGTGGATCTGCCGATTGGTTGGCTACTCCAAATGTAATTACGGGACGTTATCGTCGACTAGATTCCAGCTAAGAATATTTTAAGTAGTCTGAACCTCCACTGATATCTTGGATCTGTCGCTGTATTATCGTAACAAAGGGGTCATCTTCATTTGAAGTGCGAAGAACGCGTTTTCACAGTCGTTGCACGCTTCGCGAGACTTCATACACCGATGCGTTTCAATGCAGCGGCGCTTGTCGCGCTCACCTTCTCCTGCTGAAGACGTCGTGACACATTTTCTGCATTCATAACGAATATGACTAAACAAATCAAACTGAAGAACAACTTGAAGGAGCTGGGTGTAATTAATATTTAATAAATTAATGTTTATCCTAACACAAATCTTGTGGTTATCTACGTAGGTATACAGTCGGCAAACGAGCAGGCGAGCCACCACAACACAGTAACTAGTCGCAGTCGCTTATCAGTAACAGTGAAGATATCACCGATGCATTGCTGGCCACGAAAGATGAAAGAGGAGAGAGAGGAACAAAGAAGGGTCTCAGGCTCTAAGGCTCCGCCAGAGCACGAAAACTCATTTGGCGGCTGACTCAAGTAAGGAGGTGGCAGCTAACCAGCCAGGTGGTAGCCCTAACACCAATCAGGCTATTTATATTTCCTGGTATGGAAATAAGAAATGAGTTAACAGTCTACTATGAGGCTTAGTGGCCAGTATTCTCAATTTACGTCCGTAAGTTCGTAGCAAACCTCAAATATAGCATAGCTCTTCGGTATGTGGTAATTTTAAAAGTTCCTTACGGCTTAAAAAGGCAAGTTTAAACGTTCATTTGTTTCTTGTAAAAGTTGGAAGTTGAACTTTTCAAAGACCGCCACAACTAACGACTCAACTGACACAAAGAGCAAATCTGAAGCCATGAAAATCAAAGTTTATTTAGCTTTCAGTGTGTGCTCCGAGCCCATGTTGAGAAATCTCCAAAATTACGGAATAAACTCCAATTTCAAATAAACGAAGCTAACAGACACTTAAATACGTTTCAGTATTGTTTTCTTGAGTTGATGTCCAAAGTCTAACGAGATTCTTATTATGGCGGCTGTCCATTGAATCTATCTTGCTCCAGTATATTGTATAGGTCGCCGGGCAAGACACGGGCGGACTGTCTTCCCAACTCACTCACAATAACATAAACTCACCCTCGCTGCCAAGTTTTTATCCTCTAAATAAAAGAAATGGACACTTAATGTCCTATTGTGATCTTTTTACAAAGATTTTCATTATAGAAAAATAAGATTAAAAGTACCTTGCACGCGGGGAGGGTCTGCTTTAAACCTCCCCAAACTCAAATCATTTATTTCATGTAGGCATTTTTAAATACACTGAACTGAACACACTGAACTGAATGAATGTCATTTTAGTATTTACTCCACAAGATTTGATGACTTTATGTAGCATCAAATACATAAATATAGGTACTCGTATAACTTAAATAACTGTTAAATATCTGCGCACTATGTAGGTTGTGTCGCAGCTGACACACTCGTGCAAATGTAAACGATATAGAACAAAAAATTCCAAAGAAACATGACGTACGAGTATGTGAAACAAAAGTTTTCTCGAACCGAGAATCGAAACCATGTTGCCTCATCCGGCTCGCGGGGTCACCGAATGAAGTACAGGACCATCGTGTTATATTATACGGCCGTACAATTCCCTACTTAATCAACTTCCGACCGCGCTAGCTATTGCTCTCGGTCGAGACAAGCCGGAAACAAGGGAAAAGTTTGTGTTACTTATTTTTAGGTAAACTCGTAATATTTTTGATTACAATAATATTTACGATAATATTGATGGGGATACTGAGATTTATAGTTGAATGAATGAATTACTGAAGCGCTCACAGCCCGGCGTGGCGTGAACGTGGCGGGCGTGGTGGTGAAGGTGGTGAGCGTGGTGCTGGTGGCTTGCGACGATCCTTAGTGACCCAGCGAGCTAAACAACAGCGGGCGCGGTCTGCACTTGGTTGGCTGACCGCCAGGAGCTAAATTTCTTGAGCGCTTCAATGCTTTGGAGGGCGTAAAGCCGTCAGTCCCGGTTGTTATCATTATGTTACAGTCGTTAAGCCATGTTGATCATCTCAGATTTCACGCAGCGATTGAATCTCTGCGCCCAACAGTGCTTTTAAAAGCAATACACATTATAATTTTAAAGTAACGTTTATACATTATATCGATGGACATCATAACGAGAAATTCATATTTCCGTCTCGGCTACGTCTCGCCTTAGTGATTCTCAATGTATCCTAATACCTAGATGCTATATTTAAATCAGCTTCGAGTCGACGCCGTGAGAACACAATATATAAAGGGGAGTCTATTTACGGAGCCTTTTACGTCGAGGCAGTGAAGTAAAGAGAAGGTGTTTTCGAGGACTCGGCAATACCATTTAAATAACCTTCAAGTAAAAGGGCAATAAGATATTGAAATGAAATGAAATTCACTTCGAAAGCTTCGTAATCGATTTAACAAATCCCAACCGTGAATGCGAGCGGCAACAAACTCTGGACGAGTTTCTAAAGTTATATTACCGCGTTTAGGGAAACAGGTCGGACTATACCTTTAGCATGTGACGAAAACACAAAACGTATTATTTTTACTTTTTTACACATATTGAAATGTCTAACAGAGAATGTAATCCATTTTAAAAAAGGCGGAGAATATTCTGCTATTACTAGCAGAATTAATTTTTACTTTTACTATCCATCATATACTTTATTTAAGAAAGTATATGATGGATAGTAAACTTATATAAAGTAAACATGACATAAAGTATAATTATGAAGTGCAATAATTAGATCTTACAATGTTCTTAAATAATATAAATCAATCGACATATTGCATGCATATTGAATGCAATACAGAAACATCCTATTCACCTACACCTACCACGGAGTTACAAATTTATTTGTGGTAATTTTTATTCGGAATCTAAATGAAGAAATCATTCCGATATACTTAGATGAGTCCTTGAATACCATAACATCCGAACCGTCTGACGTGCCGGGTGAAGTACGTAACCGCTCGTTAAACTTTTCCATTATCAGGCACCCGAACGTCTCCCGACCATGTCCGACGTTGCCCAGCTCAGAAAAGTCACGCAATCGGCATATAAGTATTTTGTACGTATCCAATATTTTAGGACACCACCTTCCACCTCCAACCCGTTTTACTCGTAAAACGGGCACATGCATAGAATCACTTTCACAAAGTGATTCTAAAATGGTTCTGTGTTATTTAAGCTTAAAAAGCTCAATCCGCTATAAAACTAATTCTAATTCGCTTGTTACGAATTCCTACAGTAAGCTCACGTACGATCTGAAACCACCATTTTCTCGACCATTTGATCAGGGCGTCTGTTTTTGGTAAAGGCTTTTTGTAATATAAAGTAAAAAGAAGCAGGTGTGCGAAGTTTAAAATCTGCCATAATCCAGTTTCGAATCCAGAATGGTAACGTAGTACCTACATATTATAATAGGTTCACAGACAAAAAGTACAAACTATTGTCAATTTGTTACCCCCTGCTAATTTGCGGCATTGACGCATTGACATTGGAAATAAAATTATGTTGTATTTCGCCCTGGATATTGAGCTACCTGATGCTGGCTGTTTGTTCCCACCGGGCGCGGGCGGGGGAGAGAAAATGTCGATTGTATGAAGAAATTTGCATTTTAATCAACGTACCTGAGTATTATTTTTATAAAAATACGTGTAACGCGGGCGGGCGCGTGGGGTCCGGGACGCATTTAATTTATTAAAAGGGGTTTTTCCAAAGGTATACATCGGCTGAAGGACGCCCGAGGGTCATGTCGGGCTGCCATCAAACAAGATGGACGAGTTTGACACCAAAATTAATATCATTTTGTAACAGCTATTGTCATTTATCAAGATTTATCCGTTAATACTCCTTAGGCATGGTATCGCGCTCGAACTCAGACAATTTTTGATATCAGTATGACTAAAAATAAAAAGTGTGCGAATTGGCCAGAGTGACCTTTGACTAAACAATAGCAATTAATACATTTTAAGGTGTCTATCATTATCACTATTTCTAATTCAGCCATTGGTAAATTATGATAAAAAGGTCAATAATAGCACATCTCGTAATATTTTATAATACTAGTAAACTTCGTCCAGTTTTTTACTTTTAGTGTGCGTAGTGTGTAGACAAATGTGGTTTGTATATTGTATCTCGTCTTCTTCTCATGTCTTTCAGATTACTGTTGTTCGACAAACGTG
Source organism: Ochlodes sylvanus (assembly GCA_905404295.2). NCBI lineage: Eukaryota > Metazoa > Arthropoda > Insecta > Lepidoptera > Hesperiidae > Ochlodes > Ochlodes sylvanus. The sequence continues at coordinate 210,217 of FR990129.1, forward strand.
TGGCTTCACAAAGCCTAGATTAAGACTAATATTCATAAAAAGGCTTCATAAAATATTAAAGTGTGTGTTTTCCTATGTTAAGTATTAGATAGTGTTACGAAGTTAACATAACAGAGAATGAAAACATTACGTAAATTATAGAATTATACGTTACCACATTATACTACTTGGCAGACTCAGCTGGAATATATTATATTTAGGAAATTTGTATGGCTGGAAAAGTTTGCAAAGAAGTTTTATTTCATTTATGGTCACATTTAATGCCCTAACCTTTGCAATGGAAATTCTGACCATTGTTGTGCGACACAAGATTATCAATTTTGGTTATTTATCAAAAGTGTGTGGAATCTTTATACGGGGTTCTGAAGGGACCGCCAGCCGCACTCCTGATAAACGGATTTATGTACGTGACTTGCTGCTGGTTCCTGGAGCCCGCAACGTTCAGTAACCAAGAGATCCATCGCAGCCTCGAATTAGGCTAGATGTTCCCAATGAGAACTAGTTGTATGTCGATCGATTATTATTTGAAACATAAGTAGGTCTATAATGGAGCTGAAATCGTTACGCCGAAGTTTGACAAATGTATAATGAATTAATAAGTCGAGGGACTCCTCGATAATAATAATATGTCGTCGCCATAAGTTTGTCTCGCACAAACAAACAGTTCCCGTCGGGCACCGGGATTAATTGGGACGAGTAAAGCGAGATAGGGACTGGGGAGTGAGCGACACGTCGGCGTCGGTGGAACTGTTTGGTGTTAAAGACGTCCGCGGGCGGCGGAGACCACTTACCATTTTGGAGCCAGGCTGGCTCCTTGATTGCAAGTGGTGTTGGTTGGCTGGTGCTCACATAAAAAATGATTTAACCTACTATTTAGTACGTAGATGACTTCTTTTGTACCCATAGTATTAGTGCTGGTGTGGCTAACCAACTTCACACATCCCACTTAACTTCATTGTAATCCATTGATAACTCACTGCCGGTCGGGTCGACACGGCCCCGCCGTCGTCGTAAGATCTTCAAACGCTTTTACATAAATAAGGAAGATAATAAAAGGAACGTGGAAACATGATTACTATGACGCTGTATACGAACATCGAAATAAATTTCTGACAGGGATTTAAACATAAACATTTTATGGCCCGAAAGCTTTTGGAATATCGAACGCCACCACTTTATAGCTGCTACGTTTCAGCTTCTGAATCTGAAATTAATATTCGCGCCAATATTTGTCGGCAAGGAAACGTATGCATTTCAAACACTTCTTATTTTAATTCAGTTCCTTAAATTTGAATATATCGTCTCTCTATCGAGTCCAAAGTTAAAGTTAAATATTTTTTATAATTAAAGTAAAAAAAAATACGTAACATTTTATAGACACCTACAACTTTCCACGGCATGTTTACCTTCATAACTCGTGAGATTAATGTGTAATCTGTAACGCCGTCGGAGGTAGATGAATTTAAAGCCCGCGGCTGTCACTGCTAATATTTCCATTACTCTCTCAAACTCCTACTTGTGTATTTTGTTACTTTGTTAGAGTAGGTAAATATAAATATTCGGTGAGAGCAAGTTGCAGAGCATTGAGATTGAGATATGTATTTGCAAACGGTTCTCATCAAGAACATTTTATTAATATTACTAGTAAACCCGCCATCGCTTCGCTTCGGGAAACCTGTCCCTTATTACCCAAGTCCAAAATTGTTAAACGTAAATAGCGCACGAATCTATTTTCACGCGCGTCATTTTTCATTTTGCGCAAACTCCTAAGATATTCATTAAAATTATATGGTGTACAGGCTAATCATAATGTGCCTGAAATGCTTAAGGCGACTAACATATTTAAGTCGATAAAGATTAATATTGTATCCCTCTAAATAGCTTTCCAATTACCGCATTGTATGTGACCATTTTAAGCTATTGCATAGCTTTTATCGCGGGCCTTGAGCGTGGGGACCGAATCCAGAAATTCCGAGACGAAAAAAACCTAACACCCCCAGTTCGTGCGTAATCGACGACAGCAACCGACGGCTGCCGACAATTGCCGAGGCGCGCGAGCCATTTAAAAAACTTTGACAATTGAGTGGACAGACCTCTCGTATAATCATCTCGTGAACGGTGAAACAGTGCCGTAATAATTTAAATATCCTTCTGTCATCAAATTACATCATCAAATCGACATATTTTGTAAAACTACTATTCGGATTACATCGAATGAAGAAAATTCAACGTTTTATTTACGCATACACACCCCCAATCAGCGCCATCTAGTACCTTAATACTAAGGTATGGTACGTATGTTTTCTATAAACTAGATGGCGCTGTTCTGATATAACTATATAACTTCTAATAATTATAATTGCATAAGTTGATAAAAAATGGTATGCAATAGCTTTACCGCGGCAGTCTCGGAGTGCCACATTTATTTATTTTTTTAAACTTAGAATGGGTATAGTAAGCTATCCTTAAAAGATAGACATATACCATAGCTGACCTTATTGTAGACCAATAAAAGAGGAATATTCCACCACTACATTGTTTTGTTACATCTCAAAGGGGGACAGCGTTTTCGTTAAAAGCTCTCGGACGGCCTGATTTTTTCCGACTTTCTCAACAGTTATCGTCATATTTCAACCAATTTACACAAAACTTTAATATATCAAACATATAAACTTTCCCCTTGAATCATTCTATCTATTAAAAAAAACCCCATCAAAATCCATTGCGTATTTTTAAAGATCTAAGCACACATAGGGATAAAGGGACAGAGAAAGCGACTTTGTTTTATACTATGTAGTGATTAATAAGTCATTAATATGATTGCTGATATTAATTACCCCCATGTCTCTGGCAGCCGTCAAGCGACACGTCGTGTTCCAGCTGAAGGCTTTCAAGCTAGTAATGTCTTCCTTCTCTCCCCTTTCTTGGCCAGCGATGTCAGTCAGATAACCACTTACTACACATGACACATCTGGTCGTTTATCAGCTATGTATATACAAAAATAACGAAGAAAGTACTTACAGCTTTATTTGTGGAAAGGAAAACGAAAAGATCAATTTCCTTAGTTTCATCAGTCGAACTAACTGAACACATTATGTTCAAGGATTACGTGACAAAAACTAGGGTCCCGAGCCACGTGTGAGCATTACTACGGGTGAGCCGGGCCGGCAAAAACCGGCTACTTGACTATTGAACATCACTTACTGCTGAACTTGTCCTGATGTTCATTCTAAAGCCGCAAATTGGAAAGAACTAAAATCAATAAGGGGCTGTGAGATTTGTATGTCGACATCAACTTGGTAACAGCGTAGTTACGTTACCGCGTGGCGGTCGGCCAGCTCCGATCAGACGGCGAGATTTCTTTCAATTTACTCTTGTGACTTGTTTACTCATTGCCATTTCTTGCTGTTGAAATGTCTCGGAATCCTTCAACTTGGAGAACGACATCTCTCTGAAAATTAAGATTTTCCTTGTCTACATGGGTACCGCATACTTTCTGTTATTTTCACAAACAACCTCCTTGCGTATACAGAACATAATATGTAGTTAATATATTTACTTACGCTCAGCGCGCAGCAATTTCACATATTTCTTAATCTTAAATTCAGATTAAGTGGCACTTCGCAACGGAGGCGGAGCTCTTTCATATTTAAAATTTGTTCGTCTGTTAAACAAAATTACATTAAAAATTAAAACAAAGTCCCTCTTAGTTGTTATGCTGTTTTCAAATTAAATGCTGTAATTCACGGGGAGTGTATCTCGGGGACCGTAAATTGAATTATCTGAAGCTCCGCGTGTCGGCCCCGTGCAGCGCACACACTCGCCGCTATTCGTTTCTCTAGTCTATTACATGAGAATGAAATTAATTTTTCAATATCTGTTTACTAAAATAACTGAGACTTCAAATTAATTTTAATTATCTATAAGATGTACAACTTTATTTGCAAACTTTCTAAACGACAGTTGCGCAACTGGGTGCAAACCGGCTGAGGGGGTTTATACTCTTTATACTCTTAGTGTACGCCATCGAAACGGAAAGTAACTGTTTACTTACACAATTTTATTGTTAGAGTTGATAGTTTAATACAGTTCTCTCGTTAATATTTACAGATTTCGTTACATAGTAATATGTATGTAGTCACAAAATATACCTTTCGTAGTATCATTTATCGTAACTACGAGACGAATATATTGGCCGTACCGCTACTGATGCTCGCAGAAGTCAAATGTAGGAAAAACTAACAAAACACACTTTTCATTTTAATTTAATCGAAATAAAAAATAAATCTTAATCCGACGCTTTGAAGGGGTACAAATTCATGTTCAAAGTTTCCGTCACATACTAAGATACGTATGAAGCTAATAATAGCGTATTAAAAAGAAGCGTGGATAACTGGATAACGTGTCAAACAAGCTTCCGTTCTCGGAACCCGTGCGATCAAATGAAATCTCCGATGATTGGAAATCGACTGCATGGAACTCGAGGTTCGCGGAACGAAGTACGTCAAACGAAGTGCCCGATATCCGCTGTCTATTAACTGCAGTCAATTATGAACACCTGCCAACTCCAGAAAATAAGTAGAATTCTTCAGCGGCTACTTTCAGATATTACGTACTTAGCTAAGTGTTATTCTACAAAAGAAAAAATGAAAGTTGACGAATTATGTTACTTGGAGTATTGAGAAGGTATGTACTTATATTTGAAAATCATATTTAGGTGTTTCTTATAATTTTTCAACTCAAACGAAAAACTACGATCTAGAAAAAATTAAAGTTTTCCACTGCCACTAAAATTTTCAATAGGTAGGTACTTATAACGTAGTCGGGATCTTGTTATAGCTATAAACGATGCGGCGAATATTAGAACTTTGGATGTTTCACTAAAAGAGCTTAAAATCATCTGGAAGTTGACGAAATATCGTTGGATTTACAAAAACTTTGAATTTAATCTTCTTAACTGATTACATATTTTTGAAAATTCATTCCTTAATTAGAAGATTATGTCAGTAAAGTTAAGTTTTTTATAACTTTAGTGGATTCACCTGTTTGTAATTTCTTGTAAGGTCATTTTGAGGTTCAATACTTCTGCAGACGAAGCCTTTCCCAGAAGTAACGAAACTGCAGATCTTGGAACGCATGAGATTTTGTAAAACCCCTGAGACGATTAAACATTGAGCCCAGTCGTCTACTATATTTTATGCTAGCCGAAGCACGGAACCGTCCATGTAAGTCGACCAGTTACACCGACGCAAGCCTCTTGGTTAATCTCGACTACGTTGTAGTATCGTCAGCGATTGACTGGCATTATGCAAATTGGAGTGACGGCTTAATTCCTCGCGTCAACGCGCGGCCCGCTATTGTAGCGTTTAAATCATCTGCCGGAACGCTTTGGGCTCTGCCGCTAATTTACGCAGTGATTTATCAATTGTATCTGTAAAAACGTAAGCTACAATTCGGTAGCGGGTCACTTCAGGCTACGAGGCGTAGGGACTACTATCTTAAAACAGCTTCTGTAACGGACCTGGCCACTGGTGAACGTATCCTGTATAGCTGGAAAGGTGAGATACCACCGAACGCGGCAAACAACAGACGTCAGCACCAGCCGGCGCCGGCGTGGCATTAGACAAGGCGGCAAAAAGCATTACTTTGCAGTACTTATTTATTTGTCCTTGATCGAACTGATTCCGAATCCTAAGTTGTGATGCATGCTCGTTGGCTATAATTATTCCATAAAAATCCGCTACTTACCTTGTATCCGTTAAACCAGTGCCTGTTCTGATGTCTAACCCCAGTCTGGTTCACTTACTTAAGTTCGCTGACAAAATCCCCTGACGCGGCTTGCGCCCGCGGCCGCCGGCGCCGGTCGGCACGGGTCGCACCACCATATAAATGAGAGTAATTTCAACCTTCACTTAAAGCCATATGTTTGTTACAAGATTGGAATCATTGTTACAGAAATCGTAGATTAGTTTCATAGAAAAACCCTTAGATCCAATGTTACCTACGATGGCTTTATGCGATTAGCATATAATTCTATTCATTCTCCATAGCAAAAGGTTATGTAAAGTCCTGTAAATGTATTAACAGTTGGTACCGATTATTATTTACTACTAGATACTATTATTTACTGCAAGATATAAAGGGGGCGCTGAATATGTTTGTGCACAGAGAAGAAACTATTCCACTCATAAGAATTCAGGTAAGTTACATAACAAATGAATAGGTATTTATTAGTAGGGATAGGCCAGCGAATTGTGTCATAAGGCATTTTTTAGATTTTGGATATGACAACAAATATAAAAAAAAATACTGTATCTGGTCACAAGGCAAGAACTACCCAAGCCGCACTCGAAAGCAAAATTCCAGATTTTATATATAAGCAAGCAAAATAAGCTGCAATAAAAAAGGCGCGTGTCGAAAATATTTGTTTGTAAATTTATTTCGAATTACAACATTGTACTGTTCACCTTTTACAATGATTGCACTCTCCGTCGCATGGTAATGAGCATCCTGCATGACAAAAATATACAAATCTAGTTTTGAAATAGCATGTTATTTACTTCTAATAGTGATATTTTAAAAATTATTCAAATTATCTTGGAAAAATCCTCTCTGAGGCCATCGCAGGCACAGATGCCCGAATAATATATTCGATAAAACTCGCTCGTGACACATATCTTTGGACTTGGTCGTTTATGAATAAAAGAGTAGGTACAGTCTCGGCGGCTAGAACCGAGCGATCCCATTCTGTACGACGCGATGATGTCGCGATCGATCGTGCACCGATCGAACTCACCTTGTATTGCATTTCAAAAGGAAATACAACTGATTCGATTCGCACCCTTGAACGTAAGGTAGATCATTATTTGCAGAGAATCGTGATGTGTGGGGTGCGTCACAAATCCTATTCAAATTCCGTTGATCGGCCGTATCGTGGCCGCGCTGATCAAATGTCCCATCAGCTTTTCAACCTCGATCTTATTTCGGTTACTACGAGTATTATTTAGAAACGTCGATTGTGATTGTTTTCAGTTCTGTGAAATTGATTTCTTAATAAAGCCATCGTCTATTTTCATTTTCAGACTCTGTGGACATTTCTATTCTTGAAATAACTAAACTAAGAGCTTGCAACAAATAGACATTCTTTTATTTTAGGAAGGAATTTATCAACTTATTATTAGGTACTCTTTAGTAGGTAATACAAGTTGATTAAATCACAAAACAGTGTGGATTTTGAATAATTATAAACGAATAAACTTGAATGAATGAAATACTCCAGCAGTATAGTTGTCGGCAGGCGGAGGAAGGCACGGCCAGGACGTCGGAGGGCGAAGACAACGATGGCAGCGAGCCGCACGCGGGCTCCTCGCGCGCGCTGTCGGCCGCCACCTCGCGCGAGGAGGACGACGACTCCAGCAACAACGCCAGCAGCGAGAGCAAGAGCCCCGGACAGAGGTAACCTTAAACCTGTTGCGACTAAACGTACCTACTCAAAATTACTATTTAAAGATGTAAATAGCAAAACCAAAACCATTACGAGCACATTCGTTTTACAACATATGGACTTGGAACCCTCAAAGCGTGGACTTACATAATAGAAAGCATCGTCCGAAAATTGCGCTGTTCTAACAACGGCAAGTAATCCAATTGACGAGCCATAGCCGTCAAACTAATACACGAGGAATAAAATAAAACCCTGTTCCTATTTACGGCTAAAGATACTCTAGAGCGGTACTGATGTAATTTATCCTAGGTACGACCTCATAAAATCAACGAACATGTGTTATTTATTTATATTAATGTGGAATAAGCAAAACAATGTACATTCGCTCACAAATAGCATTTGATTATAACTAAACACTAGACGAAAACGACTAGGTATTTTAAATGTCTGATAACTTTAAACAAATTATATTATATTTTAATACTCTCAGGAACCTCTTCCTTGGTCATGATGTTAACAGGCCAATGGTCATCGTGGTCAAGCGGGGTCACCATTTAGATGTAGTATACTGACGGGAGTAGAACGAACTAAAACGAAGTTTTTGCTTCACTGGCCTGTAATGACACATAAGACAAATTCGCTTCTCGCCTTTATATTGCTCGTATCACCGACAATGATACCTTGAAAAGGAAATGTAACTGGAGTGAAAAGACCGATATCTGTAAACATCAAAAATTAGTCTGATGAACAATAATCCCAAGAAATTAATCATCGCAAATGAAAAATTATTTTAAATACCTATGAATGTATGAATATGGAATTCCTAATGTTCGGCAGGAACTATACGACTCACAAAATAAATAAGTCTTTTTACTTAGATTACCTAACAATTTACATAAGTCTTGCTTAACATTGTTGCCGAAAAATTCCAATTTATTAGTACTAAAATGGAAGCCCATAGGTACCTGCCGACACGCTATCCCGAGTGGGGTACTAGAGTATTAGAACCCGGTCCAAGTAGTATTGGTATTAAAGTTGTTAAGTGGTTGTTAACTCGAGGGTGCCAATCAGAACTCCGAAGATGAGTACGGCGATCTTGACTTATTTTGAACAACGTTCTACCATCCTTATTTCGTGCATACTCGAAGGTAATCTCGTTAATGTTTTAAATTAAGCCATAATGGTCGCAGGGGTTGACGTAAGTCTGACTGTAGACAACTACTGAATCGATATAAAATTGCTCCAAGTGACTTTGACGAAGCCCTGCCCATAGCGGATAGGAAGAAATGTCAGTGAATACGAGATAGAGGACTATTGCCAGGTTCCTATATTTAACGCATCTTTATTGTACCTACATAAGTAACTGAATGTTTTTGCGTTGAAAATGAGTGACACTTGAACTGCCTTTCGACAAGCGAAAGGACCAGACAAAAAATTAACATTACGTCACATCCGACTTATAAACTTAGCGCCTATACTTGAAGCAGCCTTACTTCCGTCCTTACGAGCGCTCCTCGATCTCGATAGTGAGTGATCACTTGATAAGACTTGTTTTTGAGTGCTTCCGTTGCTCGGAAGACAATCCAGAATAAGCAATAACGAACTCAACAGCAACAACACATCAACTGAACCGCAGCAGAACAACAAGGAATTAAGTGCTTAAAGAAACGACGGCCAAATTAAACAACAACAACAACAAATACATCTAAAAAAATAGATTGGAGAATTTCATATAGGCACATTCAGAGACTTACCAACTAACCAGCTAATACCATAAATAAATTACTCGGCTTCAAGTCATATTAATTTCCCATTACTGAGCACGGGTCTCTTCTCATACCTGAGTAGGCCTAGAGCATACTCCACCACGCTGCTCCAGTGCGGATTGGTGGAGGGGTTAGTGGCCAACCCAAGTGTCGGAAGTTTTTATGCCGCCCAAAGGCATCCGACATGGCTTAACGACAGCTACCAAATGGTAACAACCGGGACCGGCCGAAGCTCGGAAGCACCCAATAAAAGCCCCTATCGGTCACCCATCCAACTATCGACCGCGCCGGCTGTTGCTTAACTTTGTCGATCACTTACTTATGATCGACGCAAGCCGCCGGGCTATGGGAACTTTAAATAAATTGCTCCTATAACAAAATCACGTCCACAGCTGGTAGTCATCTCCTATTACCAGTAGGTACTATGTTGTGGTTGAATGAGGTTAACCCTATCGTACTAGTTATGTGTTCGATCAGTACACCAGTAGACCAGTAGTACACACGTATACGGTGTTCCGAGGCCTGAGGTGCGAGGTTCGGGACCAACGTGGTGGATAGCGTTGGCTGAGCGTGCCCCGAGCCGCGCCGCGCCGGATGACCTCCCCGCCGAGAACACTTGAGTCACTTGACTACATGATGCATAAAATCGATACCAATCTAATATGGTGTCGCCTTCGCCCGCCACGAATGTCTTATAAATATCTTTGTTATTTATTGGATAATCATTTTGTAACAACATTTTGTCAGTGTTGACATCCGCGGTCTGTTTTGTATCGTTATATCGTTTAATTAATCAATTTTTTGAAATAAAAGTAATATTTCAATAAAAGTTAATCTGAAAAATGTTGATAAATGGATGTTTTTTATTTGGAAGGTTGAAAGTCAGAGATCAATGGTATGATTTCAATTATTTCTGTCAATATGATGTACGGTCAAAGCCATGAACCTCCTGAAGTTATAGTGCCCCGCGTCGCGGCACTGTGGATACCACAAGTGATCGATACCTACTTGTATAATTTATGAGTAAGGCGGACTATTGCAGTTTAAGACATGTAATGTAAGACACGTGGATATAATCGTAAAACTTTATATCAAGAAACAAACGTTGCAATTCCAACATAGGTAAATATGTCAATGATATCTATTGACTTGTATTACGTGAGCGTAGTGCAATGTGCACCTGGTCTCTCGATAGACGTGAGGAATTGAGGCCAACGTAAACTGTGGAACAAACATCCGTCAAACTCACTTTCGCTCAAATAACTTCCATTCCATCTAAGCCGAAATAGAGCCATCCCGACCAAACTTCCTCGACAGATGTCAAAACATATTGTGAGCCGAATTAAAGTTGGACTGACTCGTCATTGTCACTGGAATTGAATATTACAGTATACCGTAGGGGAAAGATGGGCAGCATACTCAGCGCCGGACACCAAGTTGATTATAAATGGAAATATGAAAACAACAAAAAGTTTTTTCAATTACATTCCTAATAAAACTATTTAATTTTGATTTGAAATAAAAAATACATTCATTTAATTAGATCCAGTCTAATTTATTCATGAATTTAAATTTAATAACTAGAAGAATTTTATCCACATTTATTTTTATACTCGCGCGAACTCGTACGTTCTTTCGTCGTTCCTTCTCTTCCATTTTAAACAACCTTTGCGAATCCGTGGTATCCGAACCAGTGGTAGAATAAAAAAATAAAAATGTGTGCAATTCAAACGTGCTAGAAGTGAAACAACGAATATTGTCAGTCCAAATGTTGATGTTTTGCTTTGCGTACGTCTTCCGCCATTTTGCCGACGCTTCATTCGCGTCATTTCCGTTTCAACGAATTCCAAATCACAACGATACTAAAGAAGTATTCACTTCCAGAAAAATATGTGCATAAATGTTTCAATGATACATAAAATAAATAATGTCGAATTTACTTGAATAACGTCAAAAAGTGCAATCGAATACTAAAATTATATTGATTTAACGTCCAGGTGAAGCGGTCTCTCGTTAGGTGCAGTTAACGAGTAGGTTGCGGCTGCCGGCTGCCGGCCCTCGCCAGCGGACTGAGCGCTCAGCTGCGCGCTCCCAGCTAGCGAGGGATTTGTAACCACAGCAAACCCAGCTGCACGCTTAACATAGCAGGCGGACTTATTCCCCTTTTGCATGTTAATGCATGCTGCTTCTCAACTCGAACTCAAATGTCCTATAAAGTATTATCATTTACGACATTTCATATTTTTATTGTAATTTATCCAGTAACGTAACGTTTTAGTCACTGGCCGCCCAAAGTAGGTATTTTTTAAATGGTAGTCTCCTAGGTACCTATACCAACTTCCATACAAAATGTTCCAACTGATTTTTAAGCTTAGCGAATAATAGCAAGTCCCAATGAAAATTGTCTTCATTAAAGCACTGAATTATACTGCCCAAACCAACCCTGATGACTTATATCCATTGCATGATGTAATTGTGTAAAGGCTCTAATGACCCGTTTCACCTAATTATATCTAAAGCAATTAGGAGATCAAATATACCATCTCCGGTGGATGTTGTGTCAACCGGGCAGCGAGAGCGTACAATAAGTAGGTCACTTTATATAACTAACTGTAACTTATGACCACTTTAAGCAGCCAATCATAATGATTTTTTTGTACGAAGGTTCCTACATTATTGCCGTAGCGACCCAAAATAAATGAAAAGGACCACCACTAACATTCCTTAGAATTTCTGGGGCAGGTACCAATCACACTATTGTCAAATCCTTCTATGAAGTAACTTGCTTATAACTTCATTAAATTTTATTCGACGAGAGCAACGTGACTGACGCTGGGAGTGTCGGCGGCATCAAGCAGCCACCATTGACTCGGAACGTAACGCCCGTGTCTTCTCCTGTATAAGTTGTGACTATAACATCTAAACGATATAAACTAAGCGAGTTGCTTGTGCTCCGATATCGATTGTTTTATTCTCGGATTAGGGACGCCCGACGACATTGACATATTAATAAGGCCAACTCGACCAACGAGCGCTGCAATCAATTAAGATGGGTCAGTGTGCTGAAATCTAAGCTATTGGGGTCATAATCACGCTCTTCGGAACCTGTAGGTAGCGGAAAGTGAACCAAATTACTTGACCATAACCCCGTTGGTACCTACCTACCTATGGTATTTAAGAACCCAAATGCTGTTGAGTTCGATGGCTTCGAAGTGTTCTACATTGAGCATCAGAGAAAACCATGTTACGTTTCTACCGTAATAAATTTTGTCTGAATGGAATCTCTCGCTTCGCTACAGCGCTCATAGTGCAGCGACTTGCGTCGATCTTAAGTGATCGTCAAAGTTAAGCAACAGCGGGCGCGGTCGGCAGTTGGATGGGTGACCGCTAGTGGCAAGAATTTCTTGAGCGTTTCTATACTTAGAAGGGCACGTAAAGTCATCGGTCCCGACTTTTATCGTTAGATAGCAGTCGTTAATCCACGTCGAAGGCCTTCGGGTGGTCTAAATTCCAACACTTGGGTTGGCCACTAACCCCTCCACCAATTCGCACTGGAGCGGCGTGGTAGAGTATTCTATAGACCTTCTCAATAAGGAGAGACCCATGCTCAATAGTAGTAGATGCTTTATTTATTATAGCAAAAGCTATCACATGCCCACGACGCGACGGCTCGGTGGTCATACCTACCTTCGTTATGCAACGTTGAAATGTTCGAGCCGTTCGATAAGATGATAATTTATGTATAGAGTCTTAAGTAATGAGTAACCCTTACTGTCTACGAGTATAAAGCTATCTACTTAATGACCCCAGCCAGCGTATAGTTACGTGAGGACGACGGTATTCGGTCGACCATCACTAATCGAACTTTTTCCCGCGCCCTCGCGAATGATCCTATTATACGCGATAGGGATGGACGAGTCGGTCATTGAAATCTTCGAATACCTGTGACTAGGGCGCTTAATGAATCGGGAAATTAATCCTTAGACTCCTAATGTATTATTGAGTAGCACTACCACCTAAAGGCGATCATGGTGACCCCTTGCATTGTTAGAAATAAAAGACACATTATAATCTTTAGAAATTTTTTTTGGCTCTGTTCGACATATGGATTAATTTAATTGTAACATTATTTGTTTTAAATTGACTGGCCCTATGCCTAATAATAATAATGTTAATTATATCATGATGTAATGTGCATTTCGCTAACGCTTTAGGATCGCCTGTTAGTGTAAATTGTGTGACATAAATAAATAAATTAATTTTTATAATACTAAATTTAACGTTTTTAAATTTTAAAATAGAACGCAATCATTTTAATACATCAACTTCTATAATTTGTACTTACAAATACCTGCCAAAATTGACCTTTTTTATGTACATAGGTAGGTACATTATGTACTAATATATTTATGACTAATTTAAATCATATTTTCTTTTTTTGTATCAACATCATCAGAGATAAAATAAAATAAAAGGAGATATTTTAAAACTGTTATATTTTTATACAATTCTACCAACACACCAACGAGCTGAATAATTTTAGTTTTATTTAATTCTGCCGCTCAGAATCTGCAGTGTTATTTTTTGTTTTACCCGTGTCAATCACTGAACAAGTATATTGGTTTCTACTGTGCCGGTGGAATTGAACAAAAATGAAACAAAAGAACTAAGATCCGTAATGCCTCCAGCCTTATTAGCAAACTGTTAGTGGAATGTCTCCGCCGGAGTAGATGTGAGGTAATGCAATAACAAATGAACTGATTCGTACTCAGTTGAAGCAAATGTACCCACTAAGTTCACATCAGTGCCAGTGATGCGAACTTAGTGGTGGTACTCGGTGGTGCTATCTACGTCCGTGGGTGGCGGTGCTAGGTGGCTTGTTGCTCGTTTGTCGGTTGTACACCAATAAACCGTCACGTGACAATCTGCTGCTCAGAAACCCATAGCACTCTTCGGTACTAACTGAATGGCTTAATATAAGCTTTTAAGAAAGAAAGAAAGCATTTATACAAATTGATCAATCTTTTATAAAATGTAATGAGGATATCGTGTGAACCCGCCGAGAGATTTGGAAACAATGCGGATGTAACACGTTTCTATTGAAATAAAAGCCGGCACACAATCACGGCTCTGTCCGGGTCCACTTTACGTGGGGCTAAAATATGGGCCGGTTCGCCTTTGTCGGTGTTAACTCTCCCCAGCGTATTGCGTTTGAAGTTCCACGTCATAATAGAGCCGGCAATTTGGTATCCATTTATCCAGCTACGCAAAAGAATTCGTTCACTGAAATAGGACGTATTACTATAAGAGTTATCTTGATTATGGTAATAGAATACGAATTTTGACATTGAAAGCTTTTGCGCCAGTAAACGTACTTTGATGTCAACGTGCACTCATTTCCTCTGCTCAGTGGCCCGAAATTGTTTATATAGATTAAATATTATCACGCGTCTATTTGATTTTTTACCTGCAATCAGTGAGGTGGAAGACTGATTAAAATTACCTACATCTATAAGCAAACTCAATAATGTTATAATGTATGTGAACATGTGTAGCATCCATAATAAACCTTAAATTATTGTAATAAATTTATTGTATATGGGTATAGCTCACAAAGTCAGTCACATAAATTATGTTAAAATATTATAATACTACCCGCATCGAAACCCGAGTCTGAGACTTTCTTTACAAACTTCATGTTAAGCCATAATATATTTTATTATTTTAGTTATTATCAATATGGTTAAGATTATCAATATGGTGTTGGTAAAAAATGTTGTTCTAAAAAGTATATTATGAAATTGCCAAGTGCCAAATTATACTCTTGCTTATGATGAAACCTCATAACGGGTTTACTTTACATTGCGCTTGCAAGGCTTCAGGCTGTTACCTTGTGTGAACACACATGACATGAAATACTCTGTTGAAACTGTATGATATGTAAATAATATGTGGTAAAAGCGAAGAAGCGGTACCTATTTGCGATAATAATGCTGTTTGATGCTGTTGTGTAAATACACTGTGCAAGTTAGGTATATAGGAGTAGGTGCATTGATTCTTAAATTTCAAACAGATGGACTGATGTACACCACGAAGAACTTGTCTGTGAAATAGTTTATCAATTGGTTTTGTTAACATAGGTTAAAGAACAAGTTTTCTCCGATGACGCCGAATGCGCGGCCGGAGGACATGTAAGTGGGCCTTGCATCCACTTCGGCTTCGGCTTCGGAATCGCTTGGTCACCCTAGCGCCATCTAGTGCAGAGCACGGATATTGTCCAGCGCCTACTCTTGGAATTAATTCGAATCTCAATTTTGACAGATCTCACTGTATCGATCATTTGAACTTCGAAAACGCTACTGATTTCATAGTTTTCCTGAGAACAAAATATACGTGAAGTTAAGACAAAAAACACCTAAGCAAAATAATGAAATGTGTAGTGTTGCATTATGTTTCTAGTTCGACTAACTGTGTCATTAAAGATAAAGGTTAAAAATATCTCGTAGACTTCATCGACTTCAACCTTTTAATTATCTGTTTTGTCATCATCATTATTGTCATCTTCACCATCGTTATTACATGATCACTATATCACCACGGCTATCACCACGAATTTGAATTTGATATTAATAAATAATTTTATTTAATCTAATTAAACCTATTACTCAGGTTGTCAATTGGAAATATGAGAATTGAAATTGGGCACAAATTATTTTCAAGAGTATTGGCCTTAAGATGACGATTTAATTGGAACGGCTTTCGAATATTCCGGAGTTTTATATTTCATCAATGAATTATTTTACACTCAAATTGAATTGAAGTACCCAATCTAGATTTTCTCCATATTATTCTGAACCAACTTCAAAAATAGAGGTTATTTATCGTCTAACTTGGATATTACATTGATGCTGTCGATCTTTTTATTAACATTTGACAAATTTCGAAAGCCGGACCAGCAACCGCAAACGTCACAGAAGCTCTGCATCTCAATTTAAATGCATAACACATAGTAACCTATAGAAATTGAAAGCAAAATAGATGTCACGTCCCTGCACCGCTGGTCAACAGTCGCCGACCGTGACGCCCGGCTCGGCCCACGAGTGCCGAGACACTTAGTGCAGGCTGAACTAGGCTCTCTTTATTTAATGTGCATGTTTTTTGTATTCTGTGAAGTCTCTTCAGAGCTTTCAGTTAAGGAGTCGAAGGCCCGTAGATTACACGCTATTTTATTTGAAGAAATTTTACATACCTTAATAAATAGTACGTTAAGTTAATAAAACGACACCGAGATTGAATTTTTAAATTTACGAGCCCATCACAGTCGTATTCTACGAGCTCGCGGCTCCGTTACATCGAAATAGGGTCTTCAAACTCGACACTACACTACCTCCATCCCTTTATAGGCAACCGATCGTTGTGCCGAGCTCGTCAAGCTCCCACAATACCATGCAGGACTCTCAAATGCCAGACTCTGACAAACGCGGCCATAAATGGAGACACGTTCAAGCAGTCATGGCATACTACCAAGCTCTCAGGAAAATAAAGAGGTTCGCCCCGACAACGGTAACGCCGCTTCGTTGTCTCACTTGTTTTATTACTATCTATCTCGTTGTTTGTTTCCGATGTGTTTCCTTCGACTGTGTATAGGATGGTTATTGGTTACTCAATCAATATTGTGTGTTTTCTTGTGAATATTGTGTCTATATATTCGTTTATCTTCAGACAATTTTCTATTCTCTTCCTCTCACTCGAGAAGTCGGTCTATTAATGTTTGTTACTATTTAATTGCATCCGAATGACGTTTGACGTTCGATAGAGTTAACATAAGCCTAGAGGAGACTTTAGATGCAGATTTAGACCTTAGTTTTAGACGTGGTTTCTAGAAATAACAATCTAATCCTACTTTATAGGCATACTTTTATTGGTTTTGTTCTACTCGTATTTGTATGATGTTGCGATGCCGCATGTCGACAGGTAGATTGTTGTTTGCACGTCTCTTAACAATTTTATTTATTTTCACTTTTCTTAACCTTATTAAGGCCTTAGCCTTAATAATTATTAAGTAATTACAATTAGTTACTACATTAATAACGTTAATTAATAAGATTTTTTAAAAATAAAACTCAGTTTCAATAAAGCAATATTGTATAACTCTCAAATGATTTAAATAAGTAACGTTTCTTTGAAAACATACCTTCCTAATGAAGAAACTTGCTAAATTAAGTACTGCAACTGAGCTGCCTTTTAGACAACTTTCTTGTTCACTTAAAGCATGGCTACTTCCGCTTACGACCTACTTTTGTATAGCTGCTGTCGCCCTGGTGTTAATTTAAACGTATTAATGAAACGCAGAACGAAGTCGAACCAGCGATGGATGAAGTTGAGGACGACGGTGCAGCTCAGCTCTGCGATTCAGAAGAAGCCCCCGCTGAAGAGAGAAGACTCCTTCCTCAAAAGGTTCTCCACCCGCCAGATTCCGGACACTCAGGAAACAGTAAGATTTACATTTATTTTATTACGAGATGAATCTGCATATAAGTACTTCATTTTTCTGTTTAATTAATTATGTAATAAAATATAATTATGTGCTGTTAATAAACATCGTAAATATTTATTTTTGAAAAGTCATAATAGTTTTACTGAAATTAAGTATTTACATATTACATCAGTCTCTAGTTGTTAATAAATTGTGTTACTTGGGGTACGTGGGGTACCTACTACATACAATGTAGTTATGGCCTAATGCTAAAGAAAAACACTCCATGTTACATTTATTTATTTTTGTGTGAATCAACTAAAGTAAAAACAGAATGAGCCCGTCCCTTTCACGAAAAGGAAGTTAGAAGTAACTACATATATTCTTAGAATATCAGACTTTTATTTTGATGCGTGATGCTGTAACGGTGCACGTTGACGGATCTAAATAGGAACCGACGAGTGATACTTCTGACTGCATCGGTGAGGCCATTAAATTAAGTTCTCTCCCTCGTACGCCGGTAGAGCTCTGTTGACGCTTGCCTGAACACTTTGAACTGTTACGTTTTGTTAGGATTTTATACATAGTGGATTTAATCGTGTTTGGTTTTATCTAAAATGGCACAAATACATTGAAAATATTGCTATATTCTTTGAGAACAAAATTTTACCTAGTGATCGCTCTCAAAACCACCTGAATCATTAAACATATTGATCAAGCCATAACTAATAACGAGCTGTACCCTATAGATATAACGTGCACACAAGATACACACGAGATGGTCCCGACCAATAATAACTCAGTCTAACAGTATGTCAATACAATAACTTGTTGATATTGCGTTCAGTTTCAGTCAGAGATTATTATTGCGCGGTATACTCGTAAACTTAAGCCCTTGTTATTTTAATCGCTTCTTTCTAATTCCTTTGATACCGGTGTAATTCAAGTTTGAAAGAGTAATTATGGTTTCATCTCGGAAGTTACACAAAGCGATTTGTAACCGCTATCAATCGAGTTACTGGGGCGCGAGTGTTGGCAAATGCAGGCTTTCAATTAATAAACTTGAGATTTCATTCCTTCATTAATATTATTAAGTTTCCGCTGCGATCGCACCGATGATGTCATAAACAGATCTGTTCAAGGAGTCCTCCCTTGCTCGTTTCCCAGTCGCATAAATCAGAAACAATATAAGACATTTTCACAAGAAAATCCATTCTATATATATGTTTAATTATATAGATAGATATAAATAACCCAGAATAAAATTCCATTTACATTGGAAGTAAAAAAATAAGTTTCCCGATACGAAATTAATATTGGGAGTGACGTATCAATTAAAGTCTGTAATATAACGGATACAATTACTTCCTGACCAGGAAAATCGGAAAATTTGATCTTCTTAATCCGTTCGGACCAAACAGACTTATTGAGTTTCACTTGGCATGAATGAAGGCTTCTTAGTGAATGTAGTTATGACAGCAACTCGGTGACGTGCAGTAATGGCGGATGGCCCCAGGTGGAGGACACGGGGTCGGAGGGCGCGGCGGGCGAGCCGCGCACGGCGGGGCGGACGCGGCGGCGGCGCGTGCGCGTGCCGCGCACCGTCGTCAACCCCGACGAGAACTTCTACTTCTACTGGCTCTGGCTCATCACCATTTGCGTGCTCTACAACCTCTGGACGCTGATCGTGCGCCAGAGCTTCCCCGAACTGCAGGTGAACACTTCAGTCATTATTAGCAGTAGCTGCTTCCAGAACGCAAACGGAGCTTTTCAATTAGCCTTGCGAGTAGTTATCCGAGCAATATGCTAACAGACTTATTTTATTGTTGCAATTTTAAACTTGTTTCTTGTCATTCTCATTGAGTTAAGAGTTAAGTGCCTAATTGAATTATACGGCCGGCACCCCCGCTGGTTTCATCACAGAACAGAGAGACGACGGTTTCATAGACATGATCAATAGATTAGTAATAAGAGTTTCATAAGAGATGTCTCACAGTTAGTATTTAATTCAATTAAAAAGTTACGTTGGAATAAAATAAAAAAGTCCTGTAGATCGTTTATTCTGTAGGCCGACGTAACTGCGACCCTGAGTAAATGAAGCTTGAACTAGCGAGTTATTGGCTTGTATTAGGTAGAAGGTACAACTATAGATGGTTAAAAGTTAAATTTTGCTCTGTTCCTCTGGCGGCGCTCCCAAATGCGCCCAATATCACGCCGTATTGGACGAGATAATGATACCAAGTATTTGTGAAGCCCACGCCGAAGCCACGCCACGCTGCCTACTGGGTCCCTTTGTTCGCGTAACGACAAATTTACACACTTGATAGCATTTTTACTGTGATACATGTACAGTACGCAAACAATCGTACTACCTCACCCACACAATTGTATTTTTTTATTACTTATTCGGAGACAGAAAAGAAACTACCTCGAATTGCCGATTAATAGAGTTTTTTGTAAAACTTAGGATTTTTATATCTACGTGACATTCACGTTCGCTGTAAGGACCAAAAAAGTATTCTAAGATACATATTTACATAAAATCAAGTTTTGCATTGTACCATTATATTTATAAGTTATGCCGTAAAAACTATTTATAGATTTGCAGCTTATAAGCAGTGTAAACAAAAATGTACTATGGCTGTAACCCAAGGCAGAGTAGTCACTCCTAATATTCTTTAAACCACCTACCTACAGGTTGAAAAATAAAAAAGTTATTTTTATCTAATCTTTAATTTTTTCGCCTCCTGGAAAGTTTGAATTTTATGGGTTGTTCCGTGTTTCCGCTGTTTTTGCGTCGAATTTTTATGATCGGCGCCCGAGATACATAGACACCTTCCGCGAGTGTTGATAATTATATTTTTAATGATATAGCACCTATCCAAGACTTTAATTGGACCAAAAATTACGTGGATTACGTGGCTGCATGAATATATAAATTTCACTCTAAATTATAGCAATTCCTAAAACAGTTCAGTTCATTACATTTCCACTACGAGTGTACGGAGTTGTGGTAAAGGGTAACACTGACAACTTCGGGTGCAAACTTATTTCTTGCACATATATTTCCTGAGCTTGCAAGAGATTGGCACGAGTTCTCACATATTACGCTGGTGGTGTTGAAGCGCGGTACCTGGTGTGAGGTGTGACCGTAACTTTAATTACTTTCCTTAAGAGCCGCTTCCCCGTGCGACTGGCGTGGCGCCCCAAGCCCCCGAGCCCCCGAGCCCCCAAGCCCCCGAGCCCCCGAGCCCCAACCGCCGCCGGCTCGATCTGGGGTACCTGAGTATTGTTTCTGCGCTCCTCAAACTCCTTTGTTGCGGAACTGCGCCACTAAATTGAAATATTACTAATGACTGGCCTTTCTTTTCGTATTGTGTTCCAATGGTTAGAAAATTCAAAAGCGTACTTAATGTTTTGAAAGAAATAAAATTAATTGTCCGATTGTATTATATGTACTTTTACAATATTGTATATATGTTTATATACACAATGTAAAATATTAATTAATACTTGTCGTTACTACATACCGCACACTTAGTAAAGTATAATAGTTTTTTGGGATCTCACGCTGAAACATATACAATACATACAACATATACATGAAACATATACAATACAGAACATATACAATTATACATTAATGTATCCAGCTACTTTGCACCGCAAATATTGTTCCACTCTTCGAACATTGACAGGCATATTCAGAATATAGGTAATCAGAATTATGCTATCGTAAATGTCAGAGGTTGAATCACGCTTGGGTGCATTGTCGTGTGGTATGTGAGCATTAAATTTATTGATGCTGCGGCGTTTCCGCAATATGGAATAACCGATACGAGATCAGCGCCGATCCCCGATAGCGATAGGTTACTATCGACGTACTTTTCGTCAGATTGTTCACGACTTCGCCCGTAATATCAACACCGGGCTGTAATATCGTCTCGGAAAATAGAAAATACGTCTTGATACCGTGACGTGCTGTTGGCATCCGATGAACATTGCACTGGCTCTAAAGAACAAAGTTACAAAACCGAATTTTTATTCTTATTTAATTTTATCTTTATTCGTACATATTTATTCGACATGCCATATCAAAATTTCGTTTCAGAAATTACACGTTAAATAAGCACTTAAAACGTACTTACGTACAGAGGAAGAGCAGAAAGCTAAATTTTATATTACAACTTAATTTATCAGAGAAAATGTTTACGTTCTTACTGTTAATGTGAAGTAACTTTTCACAATACATGTAACGGTCGCATTTCCCGCGTAGAGCGGGTCTCTGGTCTGAGTAGAAATAAATTGATCATATTGTCTTTCTCCAAAACATTTATGTAATAGGTACTTACTTTGTGTTTATGACACTGGTACTTAATCACAAAGTAAGTATTAACTATATAAATGTTTTTGAGAATTATGATTTGTTTTATTATGATGATGAATTCATTTATGATACTGGTACATAAATATATCGCGTTCATGCCGATTTGTCATTCACACTTGTTCGTCACGTGTCGCACAATTACTGAGCGCGTTCGAGTGCGTAGGACTCGCGACTCGGGTTTTATCGTGGAACCTTCCATTGATTTCGCAAGACGGCTCTCGGCGCTTAGTAAACAGCGAACGGGAGAAGTTAAGGAGTCCTCGGGGAGCGAGCTGCCCGTTCCATTTTTAGATCGCTATCGAAGCTTTCCAATTTGAGCCCACGTGGTTTATGGCCGGCGCCATCAACGAGATACGTTTCGCGTCCCCGGCCAGGTGGGTCACGGTGACCCGCTTTACCCCCTCCGTAAAACGAAGGGTTATGTTTGTGACATTTCCTCGCAGTGTAGCCGCCATCGAGTAGCAAGCGTTAGGTGATTGGTATCGTCACGGCCGCGCAACATCTTACGTAGGTACCTACTTCTAATACTCGTAAATGTGATGATAATTATTCTAGGTTCGAATCAGTATTCCTTACTCGATTGTTTTGCTATGAAATATATTTATCCAATGTATATTTTGTTTAATCAGAGCATGTGCCACTACTTCTGGGTGACGTGCGACGGCATCGGTGACCTGGTGTTCACGATGGACCTGGTGGTGCAGTTTAGGACGGGCTACCTCGAGCAGGGGCTCATGGCAAGTACACCCCGCATACCAACGATTTCATGTTCATTAACAAGTTGTATGATCACTACTTCTCTCGTTGACTTTTGCCACATTCTTTTGGCAGCGTGTTAAATTCCGCCTCGAACAATATGCTAACTGATCGACGAATTTAATTTATGATCTCTGGACCCACGAAAGAGTTCCGGGATTTAAATGGAGCTAGCCATATGTAACGCTTGCAGTCCATCTACGAGTGCTTTTGTTTGGCAAGAGCAACCTGTACGAATGGACGCTGTCTCGAAAGATAAAATATTATGTAGGTTTGCTACTAAGAGTTAAATTGGATTGCTTCGATGTTCTCTGTTCAGTCATCCCAAACACCTTTCTTACAGCAACTGTTTCATGATACTATAAATGGTTATCACTACCATAGGCGATGTGTATAAAGCGTTTTATTAACGTATGTAAAAATACTTATCCCGGATGGATCCACAGATCGATCTAATTATAAGTATGGTCCACTCAGGTCATTGATTCAAGGAGAATGGTATGCAGTAGACCCCGCTTTTGTCATTAGTTCAGACACTGTGGAAGAGATTCGACAAGTCAGAGCGCAATTTCAAATTAACTCCTTCAACGATTAAGTTTTCAATTTGTGGAAGAAACATTTACGTAGTGAGCCGATAGTGATTGCACCTAGACCGCAATCGTTGCTTAACTGGCTTAATAATAATAAATACTTATTAATTTGTCCCAGGTGTACGATTCGAAGAAGCTGGCGAAGCACTACGCGGCCTCGCGCTCGTTCCTGCTGGACCTGGCCGCGCTCACGCCCCTCGACCTGCTGCAGCTCAAGATCGGCACCAACCCCATCATCCGCTTCCCGAGGTTCCTCAAGGTATATCCCATTTGCTACTCTAACAACTTTTGCAGTCTTTGACCCGCTTGCTGGAGATGGCTTTCTCCCCTCTTGTAGACGGAAGCCAGACATGCGGCAGTAAAAAGTAACGATGTGCAACCATGGGATAAAGTATAATGTAATAATGCTTATAAATAATTTAATCATAACTAGTTGATTTCACTTATTCCGAATGTCCATAATAAAATATTCTCGCATCTCGTATTTATGGTCATACTTTTGGCCGTTATGTCCTATTTACGGCGTTGCTCGTCTCATCTCGTCTTCCCAGTTTTTTGGGTTCCGCTGTTAGCTGTAGATAAACGCAAATCTTGCATTTAGTAATTCGTCTACGTGCTAGTATTTTATCTCTCATAGTGTACAACAGTAATGTAAATCACTAACAAACTCCGGCTGATGTTGTCCTATATCTATTTCGGTAAATAAGCAACTGCTCACGGCTATGATTTAAATTTTAATTTCAATGGGCACATGTTGTTCATTGCGAAGCACGGAAGCGCTGATATTATTTAGATAAATCTATTAACTTCCAACCATTTCTAGGCGCTGCTGAACTTGAACATGAAGACTATGAGCAACCAGATTTGACAACCCGATGTCCAACCAAATGTCCGGCATTGGGACGGAACCCGGTGGCCGCCGCTCTTTGTTTTCAGTATTTGTTCCGCCATTCCTTCCATTGTTGTGCTCTTATCCTCATTTCGTATTGTCGCCGTAAACCCAAATATAGTAAACATGATAAACACATTAAGTATAATAATTTGTATTCTTATATTTCAATCATGCAATTGATTTATTTCCGATTGCCCTAGACTCGATTCCTGTACCACTTTTCTGGTTGACTTGCTCCTTTGAGTCCTGTACAATTGTATTGTTTCTACATATTATGTAGAACTTTCTATATTTTTAGTTCTACAAGATTTCCTTCAACGTTACCTAAATTGAAACCCATCATCATAAAAAGATCCGCAAATCCGCAAATCCGACTAACTACACAATTATATTTGGAAGCAAAAATGTATCATTCATTGCTAAGTCAAACTCTGACAAATATGTTTGTGTTCTCCACCCTCCTCTGCACTGGTGGCAACTTGTCTGCCACATCCCTCCCACCTTCTCTGCACGGAGAATTACTCCAACAACCATGAACGGAGCAAGAACCGAAAGGTCTATCGGCTGAGGAGCGATGAATATTATATAACCCTTTACTTAATAAATAAATTATCAAGTTGAAGGGGCTCGTTAAAGGGTTAAAGGGCTCAATTCATTTTGGAGCTCATTACTCGCTTGGACGGTTGACCCCGCTAGTCGACAGGTTGCAGGTTCTCTAGTTTCCTACTTGGTATCGAATTATCGAATGGTGTTGTCCGACAGTGATTAATTATAACTTAATTATAAATTGTCATTAAAGGAAGTAAACTGTCTAAATATTCCAAAACATAAATATGTATATTAAAGATAAATCAACCCCACATCCAGGGTTTGCAAAACAAGGATACAGAATACTAGTCTACAGAAAGATTCAACAATTACTTACAACCAGCCGAAAATCTATGGAGTTAAAAAGAAAAAACCCGACATCGACATTTCAACGCCCAGCCCATACCGTTCGAGCTAGAAAGCCGATATTTGTTTTTGCACACAGATTTCGTTTATGTGCCTTTCAGAGCCACCTTAACGGTTGATAAAGATGTGTGTAGGTCGTGGTATAGGACAATTGCCGTCGCAGGTGTACCGCGCCGTCAGCTGCTACTACATCGTGGAGTCGCGCACCGTGTACCCCAACTTCTGGCGCGTCATCAACCTCATCCACATCCTGCTCATCCTGGCGCACTGGTTCGGCTGCTTCTACTTCCTGCTCTCCGAGGCCGAGGGGTTCCAGGTCAGTTAACTACCCGCATCGATGAAATATTTGGTCATGATTTTGTTTATTTGACCTCCTTAAAAGACCTCAAATAAAACGTATGTACCTACTGTTAGGGCAACTGGCAAAATTAATTGAAACTAAACATACTAAACATAACTTATAAATAGACATAAAATAAGTAAATATCAACTAGTATTGAATTACTGAATTACACGATACGATTACAATAACGTATAATTTAATTTAATCCTAGTCTAAAGGAAATAAGATCTTTTTTGTAGGAACATTGATACAGAAGTAGTAATTTACTATCTCGACCCTCCTTTCATCTCCAGGCTCCAGGCAGTTATTGGATAAAGCCCTAGCTTTATCCAATAACTAAGTAGATCTTATCTTTGATATACTATTACAAAAAAATGATTGTTTCGTGAAATTGTACATAGATACTTAGGAGTAAGGAATATAAACGTTCTACCACTAATATCAGAACTCAACTATCAAGTACCGTCATAATTATATTTTTTCTTTTTTCATAATAGTCTACTATTGGCCTTTCTTCGTTTATTTTTGGAAACACAAACATTAACACATTTATTTGGGTACAATAAGCGAGACAAACATAACAACGTAACCAGCTAGCACTTGAATACCTAAATTATTATATCAGTTTGAACGGGTGTGAATTGCCAGCGACGTTGACAAATGAGTGAGGAATTCCATCTCAGTTCCCACACTGTGCTAACATTTCAATATTGGAGCTCGTAGGCTGTAGTAATAATATCAGTAAAATGTTCACCTGTTCGAAGAAGCCTTAACTCGTCCCGGCAATAGGGAACATAAAGAAACAAGTCCATAAACCAAATTAATTTACTGGACGACATTACGCACTTAATTACAATAGCAATTAAATCCAACTACCCTCTTAAACGCTGAAAAATTGCTTGCTTTAGTCAACCTAATACAGATTTCAGCTGGATTACAATTAGGTCGAGTTTTGCTTGTTCCGTTTTATGTCTTAAACGTATCGTGTCTCAACGTGTACAGTTTAATGGCGGTCTACTTGATTACGGAAATTATGGCCAGACAGACTATTGCAGCATTTAAACCTTAACGCCGAGCTGTCGGACAGCGGGGACTTATGTACGGTTGTAATTGTTATTGTCAGCTTAAGCAAAAAGATAGCCTCGTGCGTCGGTAGTCAATACTTTTCCAAAGAACGTGTTTCATTACTGAAAGAACACAGTCATAATGACGTTAGCTGCATGCCTATGCCTAACATTGGGACAGTGTAGCAACCTGGTTCCTTATAACTGCAGAAAATGTTACGAGCGAATGAAGCGTACCTTCTGCAGATGGTGGTTTCGTACTTGACGAGAAGCATGCTGTTCCAGTGTAAATTGCAGGAGTTATTAATTTTTTCGACCGCCTAGCCTCACAACCGCAGATACGGCGAGTAGAGTTCCCTCGAGAACACGACAGTGCAATTTTTCCACACCAGATGTTACTATACACAGCCGCCTTCAATGAACACAAGATACAAGCGCTCCCAAGACGGTTTCTAATTAAAGTATATTATAATTTATAACTCAACTAGCTATGAACCAACAAAATTAGGAAACAAGAGGAAATTAATGAAGTACACCGTCAGTAAATCTTTTTCACTTTCCCAAGCATCAACTAAGAGAGTATCAAAGTGAGCTCCAAAGTTTTCCAAACGTTGGCGTAAATCCAATTTTTAAAAGATATCGAAAGTTAGCTTATTAAGAAGGTCTTTACAACATTTCCGTCGTCCCGCACTGTCTCTCGCCAGCGGCGCTCTGTTCGCCTCTCATTTAATA
Source organism: Ochlodes sylvanus (assembly GCA_905404295.2). NCBI lineage: Eukaryota > Metazoa > Arthropoda > Insecta > Lepidoptera > Hesperiidae > Ochlodes > Ochlodes sylvanus. The sequence continues at coordinate 237,622 of FR990129.1, forward strand.
TTCATCGAAAGTGATCCTCTCAAATCTTTTGATACCCAATTACCATTAAGCTGTATCGGACCTTACGAATCTAAACACCGGCATAAAGTAATGCGTTAATTGTAGTAATTTTACAGAACAATAAATTAGTTCAATAGCAGGCCTTTTGTAATTAAATTCCCACTCTTAGCGGCTTAAGGTATTGAAACTTTTGTTCTTTTCTATGTAATTATTGTAGTCACAGAAATAAACACCTGGCGCCATTATTTTCACCTTTACGTTAAGGCCAAAACCCATACAGAGCTTCACAGGAAATACAAATGGTAGAAAATTGTCGGTCGAAAACTAGTAATAATGAATTACATAACACAGGGAGACTGGGCCTACCCCCACCGGCCCGGCGACTACGCCACGCTGACCAGGAAGTACCTCGGCTCGCTGTACTGGTCCACGCTCACGCTCACCACCATCGGGGACCTGCCCACGCCCGAAACCAATTCTGAGTAAGTTCTGTGTTCATATAAACGTTTTTTGAGTTTGTTTTTATGAAAAAAAATACATTAAATTCAATAATTTCAAGCATAGCTAACGACCAAGTCGTTCATAGACGCCGGACGGTGATCGAGAGAGCGACAATCACTCCGCTAATTGACAAAAAGGGTGCGACTGTATTGAGTTACGATCTGATTTCCTCAAAGGAAAAAGCTTTAACATTCAAGGAATTGTCACAGCTGAGCTCGGAACTCAATAACGCCCGTATAACATTGACGAGTGTTCGGCGTTATAGAAATACAATTTGAATGACCCGCTGGTGTTTCAGTGCTGCAGACATTTATTCAGTCACTTTAGTCCACTGTAAAGAATAAGTTAGGTAGCCCTGTGATTTGCATTTTAGAAGCTGTCGCTGTTATTATGAAATGTATTCCATAATTTGCAAATCAAATAGCAATCGCCAAACCGGTAACATCACGGAAAGTGCCAATTTGGAAGGCGACTGTTTTTCATTAGAGCTGTGGTCGTTCTTTGCATTACATGATAAAGTGACAATCCACAAGAACTCTACTTGTAAAATAATCTTTAACGTGGTTAAATAAAGTGATTCCTTCTCAACCACAGGAAAAGTATCTAATTAAAATATATCGCTTTAAATTGGAAGTAATGCAAAATACTAAACAATTTTCAAATCTGTGTCTAAGACTAAAGTAACGCGGGCCAAGCGGATTGAACTACACGAGCCGCTTGACTCGTTCAATACAGTGGAACGTTGCGTTCTTCGAGTGCATGCTTCAAATAACTCTAACTAGTACTTTGCTTTACTGACTGTGTAACAAGGCATTCGATAAGCGCCCCAGCGGGGAGTGGTCGAGTGGTCCAACACTAACAGTGCGGTCGTGTTGTGTGTGCTAGCGTGCATGGAGGCCCCAAATTTCTGCCGCGGCGCGGGCTCAAGTCGCGCCTGCTGCAGTTCCGATCGAACAGAGGGTACGTCTACTGCGACGAGTGGTTGGTCAGATTTACGATTAGGGTCGTTTACAATCAGATGGGTGTCCCCAATTATTATTATTCTAATATCGAATTGCCCAATGACTACGACTGAATTCTTATCATTTCTGGACAGTCGTTAGAAACCGAACCCAATATTTTTGTACATTATTATATATTATTACAAGAAAATTAATAATATCACACGGAGGATACCAATATGAATACTATTTGAAGTTGCAGTTAACTGCTTTTTAGTATTTAAACAAATACCCGTGAAAGCCCGTATTTGATCGAAATTATTAAGCAATTTCCGGTCATGTTTTCCGGTCCGGTTTTTCTGTCATGCATACTACATTCACAACCTGCGACAGTCACACGTCCCGTTCACCGAGTCGTAACAATGATCATCATAATGTACTCAATACAATGTAGACATGATTTCAGCACTCGATCCGAATTCTGACGTCTGTCGAACCCTCGAGGGCAATAAAAGAAAACTGCCGTAGAGGGCGTTTGCGTGTAAATCTACGGAGAGCGTTATTATGGTGGCAGCGGCCGGCTTCGGGCCGTCTTCAGGCAATAAATAACATGAAGGGACTGGCGCGAATTGTCCAGTCTTATGTCTGTGAGTTATGGCCGCGCTAAAGCCACCATACTCGTAAAACACGACTACGACCGTGTATCTACTCCTCTTCTACTCTTTCTTCGCAACTTAGAAGAAACGATGACCTTTAAAACTACCGTATAAACTAAAGTTTAAAATAGTTATTTTTTTAGTATCTCAATATAAGCTTGAAAAAGAATTCAGTCAGTCAGTCTATTAAATATAATATAATAAGCGTAATATTAAGACTCTTCTAACAACAAGAGATAGCAAAATTCATTAAAAAAGCTGTTACAGCCGAAGGAATACAAATGGTAATTCTTTTTCTCTGCCGTATCTACACACCTCCTAGTCTTCAATAAAATTTATGAAAAGAAATTTTCATAGTAAATAAGTATTCGCCATATTGATTGACGCCCACTTATGTAGAAAATAATTATTGGTTGGAAAAAGTTAACAAAACAGAAAGAAATTGGATTGATAGATTCACGATGAAAGTAACAAATATAGACATGAACATACGAAGCGCTTGGAGTAAGCAGACACTGGCGTACGTGAATAACAAATTCAAATTCATATATTCATATGGGTATCACTGATACACTTACCTATGCATGTAATTCTTTGATCTCTGAGCAAACATAATATTACAACGTGAGAAATATCGGGACCGCCGCGTTTAGGGATAAATGGTGTTTTATGTCAGTGGGGTGTGGTAGCAGTACATTAATGACACAATCCAAAAAGTGGCAACAATCAAACTTCCATGGGATGCATAGTCCCTCGACTGATTATTCAAGCGGCACAATTTTCGCTAATTTCACTTCAAATAATAGTACATTAACGTGCTAAGATAAAAGACTTAGCGGAGAGCACGTAGCGGACACACCGCGGCCGTCCGTGAACGTTTTATTAAATCCTTAATGTCTTTACGCATTGGAGTGCCACTATATTGTACGTGGACCGACGTACGAACTCTACATCCGACCGATACACACGCCTCCTAGACCTCGCAACATTCATAACTAATATATAGACATTACTAAATTTATTTTGTTGTCTATACAAAGATATTGAATTTATATCTTAATTTAAAATAATCTTACCAAATCCGACGCATGATGATGTTTGCGATACAAGATCCAAAGGCAGTCCAAGTCGCGTGTATGCGAATATGATTTTTCCATCGCCTTTTATAGTTTTTAGCTTTTCCATGTAAACTTCAACTTTGCCAAATCTCACACTCCTACGTGCTTCCATGAATTGCGGGTAGCATTCCATCAGATAATCACCTTTAAGATTCAGGATTTTACGTGTGCTCTTTGCTTAGAAGAAAAGTTGGAATTTTAATATTAGTCTTAGTAGTCTTTACCATTTTCACAGTACAAAATTATTAATGATCACAACATATAATAATAATGCGATATCTCAGCTGTCTGTCTGCTGTATTGGTAATCAGATATAGAACATTCTTACAATATATTTCTGCATTGTACCTTTCTCATTACGTAACATAAATAACGGAATACCGTACGTGACAATAACATCTGAAAGAGACACGCCAGTATCGGCATTTCATTGCTCTAATAATATATTTCTAATCGAAAGAAGTAGAGCCTCGGAGAATATTCGGTATTTGTAATACGTGGACGTGTCAGTATGGCGGACTGTATTCAATGAGATTTTCACGTTATTTGCCTACCTACATATATGTAGGTATATTACATCTCAGGTAGGACTGCTATGTAGTGAAGGGTGCTGATATAGTTTGGAATATATAGGCCTCTTACTTAGTACTTGTTTTCTGGATGAGTCCAACCTTCCCCACTGGTGCTGCCCCGTACCATGACACCGATAGGATAGACCAATCAAGACTGCATTCGAGTACCATGCAGGACGTTCTATCTTTGCTGTCCCCTCCGTCCCGTCTAGAATCAAACCTAAAACTTTATGTAGACAGTAGCAGTGTGGGGGAGCTATAACACATCATACTCGTAAATACCTTCGGAGTATGATGTCCGTGGAGATCGGAGACGACCTAACACCTGGTGGCACGTCTGTTCGTCTAGACTACATTTTCAATAAAATGATTTGTTTCTACAATAATATCACTGTTTTTGTCACGAAGTCGCGAAGCGTAAAATTTCAGTAACAACAAAATATTTTAGAGTCAAGAAATAAGCAAGTTTACCGAAAATTGTACCACTTTAGCAGTTTGCGTTACGAGATGGTGAACTGTTTCTCTTTAAGTAGCTCTTTATGTAGTGTATAAAAGGATCAAAATAAATATCTTATTGGATAACTGATCTAATATTCAAGCAATACTTGAACATGATGTAAAGCCATGTCAGAATTCATAGGATTAGCGATACGAGTAGGTGAGTAGTGGCAGGCCCAGTGTTAAGTTTTATGACGAACAATCAGCACATACCTATAATATAATTTCATTTAACACTTTTGTAATAGAAAACTAAAACAAAAGAAAACATAAAAATAACTCTCATCCTCTCTTCCACAAAAATTAGAACAACTAAGTATACCTATATCTGACTGTAAGAGATAAAGTTCATTCCTTATTATCAATGTCATTTATGCTAATCGGATAATCTGACCAGCCGTGCAATTCCATAACAATCGTTTGAAGCTATTTCTGTTCCTAAACTAATCACGTGCCACAATGGCTGATTGCCACAGTATTAATGAGCTCCCTAAACCTGACATTGAACAACATATTGTTGAAATGAACATTTCAATTAATGAGGCTATTAGAACATTTTGTATATGGTAGCTAACCAATAATTTATACGAAACCGATATCATTATTTTAGACCGTTCAGCCATTCAATTCACCAACTGAATCCTGCCTAATGAAATTTCGGAGAGCGTTTTCGTTTGTTATACTCATTTAAATACCAATTTCACGCGTAAATTTGGTTTGTTTGTAAAGAGACATAGTATGGAGTGTACAATTAAAGCAATAAAGTATGTAGTGGAGTATACTGAAGGGAAACAGCCATTGTGAAACGATGGCGTCGGCACTTTTCTGCTGGTTACATCAGTACCGATTGATAGTCGCAACCGTTCTTGATAACGTATTGTTATCAAATTATTATAACGTAAATCCTTAGGCTTAATGATCGTCGAATACCGATGTAAAGTAGTTACCTGGTGACGCTAACGACGCTTAAATGGCGGCGGCAGAAATTTGGAGGCTGTTCGCTTCGCGGCGATTACTTCGGGTAACTAGAGTTGATGTTACTGAAATACTTCTTTGTCATACGAGTGTGTTTTATTTGTTTATTTTCTTTACTGTTCATCGATTTCGGTAGTCGTCGGAAATTTTGAAAGTTTTCGAACAGCCTTCATTGATTGAAACCGCCATTTTGTAAGCCCGTCGCTTTTTGTCTTTTTATTACTTTTGGGGTGTTTTGTATTATTGCAACTGTTCGAAAACTTTGCACAGTTCTTTTGTATACTTTTATTTCATCTATTATTATGTTATTGTTGCTTTCTCATAGATTGACTTTATTTGCCATTAATATCTTGTTTTTAAATTTTTTATGCCAATAGAAGAATAGAGCTCCTCGTGAGGTAGATCGAAATGGCTTGCAAATTGAATATAATGTTACTGTTTCCGCCAGGTATGTGTTCACGATAGTGAGCTACCTGATCGGCGTATTCATTTTTGCTACGATCGTGGGCCAGGTCGGCAACGTCATCACCAACAGAAACGCTAACCGGCTTGAGTTTGAACGATTGCTGGACGGCGCCAAGACCTACATGAGACATCATAAGGTATGTCTATATTTTATGTTCAATACCAAACCCAATAGCATTCCAATTCAAAAACCTTTAATCATTTAGATTTCTACTACTTCCGTTACGTTTCGTCTACTTCCGTTTCAACCAATCATTACTTTTTGTTGTAAAGACATAAAATTACTTGTTTTAACGTTACGTATATTTTGATGATCGTTGAATATCGGCCAGGTCCCCGGCGGTATGAAGAGGAGAGTGTTGCGGTGGTACGACTACTCGTGGTCCCGCGGCCGCATCCAGGGCGGCGGCGACATCAACACCGCTCTCGGCCTGCTCCCAGACAAACTAAAGACTGAACTCGCATTACACGTTAACTTAAGCGTCCTCAAGAAGGTAACACTAAATTCTTTACTGCGAATAGCAATGAAACGTTTTTTTTATCATCATTCGCATTTTCTGCATTTAATTTCTTCGACCTTCAAATTAATTTTTTAAAGTTTTTGAACTCCGTTTCAGTTACACCTAAACCCATTTCGTAACTTTTTTATTACCTAACATCTAATAAATATTAAGTTGGTATATTACTAGACAGACATTGAAAAGCTACTATGTAAATTCTAAGTTACTTCCAAAGACTTTTTTATTTATCGCTTCAAGAACATGATTTAACATTTCGATGGTTTCAAGTCATAAAACACGATATGTCTGCGTGTCATCAAAATGTTAATAAAACATTTCAGCAACGTTTAAAATGGTCTCAAACCTTTAACATCATTAAATAAAGCAAGAAAACAAAAAATAACAATCTAACCGGCCAATTTTGTTCGACTGTTGATTTTGCCCAATATACGATTTGTTTATTAACAAATAAACATACTAAAAAGCTTTGAACCAATGTAGGCGTGTCTGTTTGCAGGTGACGATATTCCAGGAGTGCCAGCCGGAGTTCCTGCACGACCTGGTCTTGAAGATGAAGGCCTACATCTTTACGCCTGGAGATTCTATATGCAGAAAAGGTATTCATTACAAATTATACTAATGATGAGTTACAATGAAATTTTCGTTTGTCGTTTCAACAAAATATCTTGAAACTTAACGATATAAGATAAAGATAGTCAGTTTAGTGTTATTATATAGCAATAATACTGTAAACATCCCTTTTCTTAAGAAAACTATCAGATTATTTTTAACGTACATAATGTTATCCAAAATGTATTATGATTCATGACATTGCTGTTAATACTTTTATTTATTTGTTTTATGAGATTGAAGCAATGGCGTAGTTTAGTTTTCGAAGTGTTTTTAAAAAGAAACTTCGAATAATATTTCATTTCATTCAAAGAAAGTTTCGTTTCAAAGGCATTATCCCTTTATTATAGTTATCTAATTATAACTTCCAAAACCGGGTGTCAGTAGCAACACCCCTAAGGCTGCGTTTCCTTAAATTAATTTAAGTTAATTTGGAGAAAGTATTGCAGTGTGACCCAATGGATTGTAAGCCAACTATATTCTATTGTTGCACAGGTGAAGTAGCAAGAGAGATGTTCATCATCGCCGACGGCATCCTGGAGGTGATCTCGGAAACGGGCCGGGTGCTCACCACGATGAAGGCGGGAGATTTTTTCGGCGAAATTGGAATTCTAAACCTCGACGGACTTAATAAGTAAGAGAAATGCTGTCATGGATTTTAAGTAACACAGTTTCGGTACATTAAGTAAAAATTGAAGAATTTGAATCAACGAACTCGGAGTATTCTGGCGATACCACTCACCAGAATACTCTGAGTACACTAACATAACTTGACAACTTGACAAGTTCCGAGAAGATTCAAATGGTGTGACTGTCGGCAGGCGGACTGCGGACGTGCGGTCGGTGGGATATTCGGAACTGTTCTCTCTCTCCCGAGAGGACGTGCTGGCCGCTATGAAGGACTATCCTGAGGCCCAGGAGATCCTGCAGACACTGGGCAGGAAGCGCCTGCAGGAAGCCAAGAACATGTCCAGAAAAGTAAAAGGTAACAGCACTGGCTTACAGGCAATTTTACTTTTATTTAGAGTTGTTTGTGCTATTTCGGTCGTCGTCATCGTCGTCACAACCCATAACTATCCCACTGCTGGGCACGGGTCTTCTCTCACAATGAGAGGGGGTTAGGCCATAGTCCACCACGCTGGCCAAGTGCGGATTGGCGGACTTCACACACCGTTGAGAACATTATGGAGAACTCTCAGGTGTGCAGGTTTCCTCACGATGTTTTCCTTCACCGAAGCAAGTGATAATTAAATTTTAATACGCACATAATTTTTGAAAATTAGTGGTGCGTGCGGGGTTTGAACCCGGAACCTCCGGTTCGGCAGTCCAACGTTCAACCACACGGCTATCACTGCTACCTACCTTACCTAATTCAAGTTTTAATTTGAAGTTGGATACTGTAGTTTCCTTAATCAATATATTTATTTCTTTAGGAAATAAGCAGGACCTATGTACAATATTACCTATATTGTTTCCTTTATAGTTTAAGGTGTACATGAAAATTTAAATAAATAAATAAATAAATATTTTTTAATCGCGAACACCAATCCACTGACCTACTTGTGAGTTTCCAGACACCCACCACTACATAGAACCAAACCAAAGAAGTCATGATTTTTATTTTGTTTCGTTACAAAAGTAGTTCCTAAGGATTTCCACGTTCAATGCTCCAATGATCCTAATGGTGGAGCATTAGGAACATTGGAGCATTGATATACTATACAAACCAATAAAATGAATTGAATCTGAAAATAAACCCAAGCAGCGGGTACTACATTAGTATTAAAGTAATTTTCTGAATAGCGTCCTGAATAACGAGGGCGCAAGGAAGCTTTGGAGATGCAAATTGCACGCTTTAGAAATACATTTTGCAATTTATTGTACAGGTGAAGTGAGCCCGGACAAACCCACGGACGACAGCGCCCCCAAACGGATAGTGCACAAGTTACGAACTGATGTAAAGGTATTTTTTCTTTCTTTACATTTTTCTCAATAAATAGTTACCTATAAGTACGATGAGTTGAGATCTTTAGATAATTGTTAGGCGACTGGTTTGAGGGTTATGAGTAGATAGAATGAGTCCATGGCTCTCTACCTGGGTGTCGGTATTCGCAGGGGATCCGAAACGCGATCCGCAGCCGGTCGCGCGCGGGCCGCCGCTCGGGGGAGGCGCTGGAGCTGCACGCGCTGGCGGGGGCGGAGCGCGCCGCCGACGGGAAGGTGCTCCGCCGGATGCCCCGCGTCGAGAGCGACGACTCGCAGGCCCACCACCAAGATGTATGACATTTTTATTTCTCGCTTACCTCTTATCGTAATTAAAGCATCTAGGTTATATACGCACAATACTTGCAGGATAATGGTGAAACCGCATCGGGCTGCAAGGAACTTGAAAAAAGCGTGTCACCGATAGGTGCCGGACTACCGCTACTGTCAAGACTAAAGCTACTTAAGGAAAAGCAGGTGCGTAAACAATTATGAATAAAACGTCTTCCATATTTAAGTGTTAATCATATTTCTGTGACACCGCGTATGAGTGCGAGCCACACAACAGTGCCATAACAGCGCCAGACAACAGCTTATTTTTTATTTACAGGATCGAGAAGAAAAATCCAAGCAAAGACTTTCGACATCGTCGACGGCCTCACTGACTCCTCAACAACCGACTCCATCTACAAGCTCAGCTCCTGACGTGGAGCCTGAAGTGATCGGCGCAGGCCTACCCCTCCTGCAACGATTATTATTACTCAAAGCCAAAGAAGAAAGACAGAAAAAGCAACTTACACTAACTGTTAGTAATCAGCCATCTAGCTCAGATACTATAAGTCCCAGTTCTATTAAAAGTCCTCTTAGTCCTACAATCAAAACTCTGAGCCCCATTAGAAAAGGGTCGGAGTCGAGTTCTCCAGGAAAATTACAAAGTCCTACTGCTAAAATGTCGAGGAAAAATTCTTCAGGCTCAAGTGATGGTACAACACGCCCTAAAGTTAGTTTTAAAGACAAAATATTGCAAGTTCATAGCGACGGTACCGCCGTATGTCAACCGCTCAACAAGGATATAATTGAGAAGCCTGCCGCTGTTGTGGAGCCAACGCCAAAAACAGATAGCAACCTTATTTCAATTCCACATTCAGTTGTCAGTAAAATCAAATCACCGGCTAAAGTTGTTGGCTCCACATTTCGAGAGCGACTTAAAATATTACAAAGTGGTAGCTCGTGTAAAGATATTGATAGCAGTATAAGTGATAAAAATAAAAAAAATCAAATAGAAAAATCTTCAGCAGAAATAAGTCCTCTGACATCAAAAGAAACTCCAGAGGAAAAACAGAGCAAAAAGCCATGGTCTAAGCTAAAGAAAGCCGCTATACTTGGAGAATCTAAAAGTCTCAGTAGAAGTAGTACAGAAGAAAAATCAGAAATCGAATCGAAAGTACCTTCAGAAGATATCTTATCACAAAGTAATATAAATATTCGTGTACCACTAGTTACTACGGCAGAGCTTGTAAAAATAGACAATAATAATATTGGAGTTGATAGTAATAACGCCAGTTCGGATAAGCCTAGGATATGCTTAACCAGCCCTTTAGAACCCGTCCAGGATAAATCTATAGATTTATTGTCTTCTAAAGATGTTAATGTTACAAAACCGAGCGACGCTAAAAATGCGTTTATTGGCGGAACCATGTTACTACCAAAGGCTAAAAATTATAGATCAATAGATGATCTGTCACCTGAATACGGAGGGCTGCCTTTTGTCAAAAAATTGAAAATTTTAAATGAAAGGCAAAAACTAGCCGAACTAGAAAAAGTAGTCAAGGTGCGCAGCTCCAGCCTTGACTGCACAAGTTCCTCCGAAGACTTACTTTGTGATACTCTAACTAGAAGCCATTCCGAAGGAAGCACAATGTATAAACGAAAATTTAAAAGGAAATCAATAGATTCAATTGGTAGTCACGAATCTAATGAAACACTTGAAAGGCGAAAACTAAAGTCTATACTGAAAAAACTTTCAGAAGATGTAACACCTGCACAAAGTCCAGAAAGAAGTAATGAATTAAAAAGACTAATAAGAGCTCCAACGTTAGAAGGATATGCGGCAAGACATTCAAAATTCTCAAAAAGTGTAACTTTTCATCGTCACACCTTGCCTTCTCCTCCGGGGAGTATACCAGTAGATGCTTCAGATGATGTTTTCGAATTACCTGAAAGTCATAAAATTCCATTATCACAAACGCCATCACCGCCGCCCCCACTGACATCAGATCCTGACATATCCGAGCCAGATTGCACATCAGTAATAATCCCTGAAGAACAAACACTATCTGATAGAGGACTCGTAGTATTAAGAGATTATGATCTGAATATAAAAACTGACCATGAAATACAACAAAATATTGACCCAGTATACGACATTAGTTCCTTAAGACCTGAAGATATAAAAGTGCCAACAGAAAAACCCAAACTAACCTTAATATCAGCTGTTGCAAACCAGAGAAAACTTTTACGAGGTAAGTATTACTGTTTTCTCCTATATTTACGGAAAAGTAAGTTAACGTGAGCTCAAAGATAACGTAATTCCTCAATTGATGGTCGTAAATCAACTGCGGTTTGAGACATTTGCAACTATTCATCATCATCATCACAACCCATAACTGTCCCACTACTGGGCACGGGACTCCTCTCACAATGTGAGGGGTATAGGCCATAGTCCACCACGCTGGCCAAGTGCGGATTAGTGGACTTCACACACCTTTGAGAACATTATGGAGAACTCTCAGGTGTGCAGGTTTCCTCACGATGTTTTCCTTCACAGAAGCAAGTGATAATTAAATTTTAATACGCACATAATTTTTGAAAATTAGTGATGCGTGCGGGGTTTAAACCCGGACCCTCCGGTTCGGCAGTGCAACGTTCAACCACACGGCTATCACTGCTCTTTGCAACTATTAGCTATTATTAAAAAAATATAAAGTTATGGTGCTATGAGGCTGTGACAAGCAACACAAACATGTTAACATAATAAGGTGCATTTTAAACGTAGCTCGTTGGAACCCAGCTGCGTATATTCCATTTATGTGTTTTTATGTTAATAGCCGGAAATCGAGCAGACAAGGCACTTGATTAAGGTCACCGTAGCCTATGGACATCAGCAACACCAAAGGCATCACCAATGCGTTGTCAGCCGGGAAAGAAGGAAGAGGAAAGAAGCATAATATTGGCTCTTAATCCCCCAACCGTACCACGCCAACTCGTTTTGTAGCTGACTCAAGCAACTAGGTCGTAGTTAGCCAGCAGAGAACAACCCTACCACCAAGCCTACAGTACATTGGTGATTCAATTAGATGCTACTTAGTCCAGCGACATCTGAACAGAGGGTCCCAAGTCCCGACGCCGTAACCCAGTCCGTTGTTCAGAAGGGTGTACCACGAGCAGGGGAGGTCAGCTTCGACTTGAAGGTGGATGGAGCCCCTTAAGCCCCCAAAATAATAATGATAAAATTTTAAAATATCATGATTTCAGGGTCAATAGAGGAGCAAGAGTATTTTGGAGAAGTTCTTTTAGGAATTAAGCAAGTTATACAAGGACATTTGCATGATGTACAGGGAAAATTTCAGGAAAGGTAAAAGTTAAATATTATTCACAAGTGATCTACGTGTTGAAACATTTTCATAAATTTATATCGTACAATTTTCAGATTCAGTAGTTTAGAAAACGAAGTCAAAAAACGTGATGAAATCATTAGTCAACTACAAAAAAGGATACAAGAATTGGAAAGGTTAGGTTTATCAACTGCCACTGCATCAGAAACGTCCACAGAAACCGTAGAAATGAGCCATTTAGGTGTAATTAATCAGTCAATATCAAAAAATAGCAGTTCCGGAAGTGAAGACAATTCTGGGGCTGAAGAAGGATTTATGGTAAGTAATACTAAAGTTCGCTTACTGCAGAGTGCAGCAAAATATGTTATATTAAGTGATTAAAAACTTTTTAGAGAGGGGACTCTTTAGACACCATATTTGCCAAATCTCCACCTACCGTAAGTGCTGCAGAAGATAATAGAACCAAAGATCCAGAAACCCAAGCATCATTACTTGCTAAGAAGTCATTATCGCATGATGATTTAACTGATGAATCGCTAACAGAATTGACAGGAGGCATTGAATTGTCAAAACTGTCCTACGCAGAACTGCAGTGTTTGGCGGAATCACTATCAAACAAAGCTGATAAATGTTCGTCTAGCAAACAAGACTGGACAGTCACTAAAGCTAAAAGGTTAGACCTGAACTTAGATGGCAAGGCTGGGACCTATTCTAGAAAGCGAATGGCGAAACTGAGGGAAAGGAAATCGTGGGAAGATCAGAGCGATCAGGAAACCATGGAGATGCAAGACTTAACCAGGTATGTCAGTAAAAAAATTAATAATGTACCAATATGATCCCTGATAACAATAACATCTATCTTAGTGTTGCTCTTGGCATTGGCAGTAACATACCTACTTAACGTGCCTGGCCAGCTGTTTGGCTTGGAGAGCAATAGCGTCAATTGCTTCTTTCCTTGGCATGCCTTTTGATATAGTGTTGAGAAAGCAACACACCAAGGTGCAAAGTTTTATCGTCGTTTCTCCCTTGATGAACCATACAGCATTTCTAGCACCGACCAAGTAGCAGTTCTGTTGACAGGCCGATTTCGCCGCAAACGACATCGGAGGACCGGTCTCTGCTGAGCCCGGAGCAGTCCAGCTTGCGCTCGAGCAGACGAGGGATGTATCCGTTCAACTTTTTCGGAAGCCATTTAGACAGCACTAAATCGAAAATCAAGAAAACACTGTCTGTTGACACCGGGATGCACCACACCGGGAGAACTGATAAGAGTAAGTGGGAAGCTTGCGTTTCTTTGTACCAGTTTACACATTTTAATTGATGGTAAGTGGTCACTGACAAGTCATTCTCATCAGTCACCAAAGATATCACCGATTGAAGTGTACGTAGAATTCTGTCCCATACACATCTGAATAAATATAATATTCAGTATACTGTAGCACTAACGCCAAGGTACAATCCGAAACTAAAGTACTTTTAAAATGTTAGAACGCGAACGTCAGCACCGCAAGTTCAGCCTGGGCTCGCTGTTCGGGCACCAGCGGGTCGCGGGCGCGGGCGGGGGTGCGGGCGCGGGCGGGGGTGCGGGCGCGGCGCGGCGGCCGGCCAACACCAGCAGTGACGTCATCCTCGACATGCCCAGCGACTGCAGCTGGAGCGACGAGTGAGTCGCATCTATTCTATGCTAATAATAAATCTGTAACTGGTCGCTGTCTCTACATAGAAGATATATGGAAAAACTTTTCCTGGGGATCTTTATTAACGCAGTAGAACCCAAAATAATGATTTTTAGCATTTTCGTCTGTTTGTCTGTGGTGTGTGGTGTACGCGTTAATCTCTGAAACGGCTTATCTGATTTTGGGTGCGGTTTTCACTAATATATTGTGGTTAAGAAATAAAAAAGTTATGTCAGTTTAAATAATCACAACTAACAATTTCCGAATGTGCGTACTAAGGTACTAAGTACTATGTTTCCCGAAGCTAAGCGAGGGCCACGAGTTATAAATATATTTCAATCTGTAGCAGTCGACATCGTGAGGCGAATAACATCTGCCCCCAACACCACTACTGCATGACGACCACGACCGCTCTGGCAAAAGCGTATCGGCTGAGAAGAAGAAGAAGAAGCAGTCGACTAAAGGGCCAGGGCCAGGACTCGCACTATAGAAGCGCGGTGGTGTAGTCTTCCTAGGCCTCCTCGGGTATGAGGCCCTTGCTCAGTAATGGGCCATTAATGGGTTGAAGCCATGCATTTATGAAATTTGAAAAACATAGTACCTAGTGGGTAGGAGAGAAAGTTTTCGTCGTCAAGTGTGGCGGTGTGTGACGTGGTTGTGTCTGTTCATCAGCGCGTCCACGTCGAGCAGCGGGTCGGGCTCGGCGCCGCGCACGCCCGTGTTCGAGGCGTTTGTGGAGAGCGCCTGCCGCGCGCGCGCCGCCTTCTCGCCCGTCGGAGGTAACGCTCGACTCGCTCATTATTCTTCACCAGTATCATAATCTTCATCATCCTCGGGAACTCCAAAGACTTTGATTATTATAGCCAATTTTAATTAGTATAGCCGCAATAATATAAGTCATAACAAACACATTGGAAAGTTATTCGGATAAGTAACTGGATTCAACATGTAGTAGGTACGCGACGACGTCATGTTGGAGAAACTTATAATAAAATTTTGATGAGGATTGCAATACAAGCCGTAGGCTACTGCATTGGGTTAAAAGAAAAAACATGTCAAGTTTTTGCACTTAAATTGTTTCAGGCAGCGGCGGCGATTGGGAGGTGATGATGTTGGCAGACGAGTTAGAGAAGAGAGAACGGCAGAAGGAAAGAGAAGAGGCTAGAAGACTGCACTATCCTTCAACGCTTAGAGATTTAGAAGAGGTTAGTGCGAAAGGGAGAATAACATAATTAAATATACTTACGAGTACGTCGTACACCCGTTGGGTAGTATGAGAAAATATGACTATCATTTTTTATCAAATACTCAAACAGTAATGACCGTTGGTAATTTTCATTACTATATCCACAATTAAATATTAATGTATAAATATTTATTTCCGACACAGGAGTCCGACACTCCTCTTCGAGACGATAGTCCAGATGAATACTCCAACATAGAAGACTCCAACTCATCTTCGACGACCCATTTGCTGTCGCGGTCCGTCAGTGAGTCATCTCAGCGGTCGCTGGAGACGTCCTTCACTGAGCGTCCGAGTCGGACCGGCCAGCGGCTTCAGCGCCTCGGATCACTCGGAGAGCCGGTAATTTTTAGCACAATCTTGATTCCTTTTAATAGAATCTTGTTGTTGTGATTTTTGAAAAATTATTCTTATTTATGAACACCATGTTATAAGTTTAGTGTATATCTGTATATAACACCGTAGCTCCCACACGAATATGCCTATTTTTTAAAGTGCCTTTAAAATGATTACCCAGTTAAATAATACAATTTTACGCAGATAAAACCACAGTCTTCTGTTCATCAGTCCAGAGGACTGATCCTTAGAGCCGCGAGCCTGGACCGCGACCCCGTGGGCCCCCCGCCGCCGACCAGGAGGTTCGGCTCCCTGAGGAACGCCAGCTCAGATTCGCACAAGAGACTTTGATCTCGCTGGCACAGGGGACCCAGCCGGGTCGACACTCCCGATCGTGGAAACTCGAAACGTGGTAGTCTAGTTGACATCGATAAACAAAAGGAACAAGAATGTAACCTTGCGGATATAAATCAGGAAGCCACGTGCTGCGGGGATCGGGAATGGAGTGCCAATGGTACGGATACTAGGATAAGTCGAAACGAACGAGAGAATTCGATTGAACTAAGTGACGACCAACTAGTTGTTGGCGGTCAATTATTGGTAGTGATTGTTTTGTTTTGTGAAGATTGCGACTATGTGTTGTTTCTAGCGTAAGATTTAATCGTTAATATATTATACAATTAACGCGATTGCCAACATCAAAAAGTAATTATAGTTGGGACGAAATATTTATATTTAATTAGGTACACGTACTTAAATATTTTAGTTAGATGTATGTATGTAATACTTTAAGTAAGAGATTATATTTCTGTGTTAACTATTATACTACGTCTGTAAAACAAGCACGGAGCACGAAGGTACGAGCACTTCGGAAACCAAAACTAAATGGAAAAGCACAAATAATATTCTTCATAAGTAACTAATATTTTACCTGCGTTCTTTGAATGTTTCGTTTCACTTATAACACTAATTTTCTAGGACGGACTACGGTCTAGGATGTACTTTATGTGGAGTTAAGTATAGGATATTTTTATCTGAATATCTCAGAGGTATCGTAGCTGAGAACTAGATATTGAAACGGGACTACCACTGTGGGAACTGCTTATTAATCAGTAAGACTCGAAAATGTGCTAACTTTGAATTAGTGTCAATAATATAGAGCATCGTGCGCGGCCGCTGGACGCCGGGAGCCAACTCGTCAGCGGAGTCAGGCGTAAACTTATGCAAAGGAGGTCGGGGACTAGCATTGAAATACAATATTACAGTATTTATCATTGTCGTTATTTAGTTAGTAGATAGATCGGATGAAATAAAATATTTTAGTTCCTACGTCTGTGGCCAGGAACAAATTGTTAAGTTTTAGTGCCAAATATTTATAAAAAATTATTAATAAACATTATTAGAATTTATTATAGGAATACGATTAGATATCTACAAACCTAAACAAATTATATGTATCTAACTATCAACTAGCCACTAAACATTTGTACTTTTAAATTTAAGTAGGTTTAGAACTAGGTAGGCACATAGGTAGGAGTCCTGTAAGAACTAGCTAGATAGGCAAACAATCTTTACTAGTTCAATTTACTGAATAGATATAAAAAAATTGGTTGTCTGTAAAGTCGGTTTACTGACGATAGTTGAACGTGACAACGTCTTAAGAAAATACTGATGGAATGGTAGCATTTTTCAAAAGAAAATTTTAATTTCATTTGTTTAATAGATTTGTCAATGTCAATTATAGCATAACCTACAATCGCTGCACTAGCGGACCGATGCTATTCATTTTAATGATGAAAGCACGAATATTCGACAATATATCACTGAATATATAATTAATATCGAAAGAATCATTACCTTTATCGCTGTAATTATCGTTGCTATAAACAATTGACACCACATTCACTTTTCACTGCACTTGATACTCGATCAAAACATATAAATGTACTATAGTATAGCAGCTGTCCACGCAGACGCATCGCTCACTCAAGTAGGAGAGAGACGGATGTCGGACGCTGCCGAACGCTGCCGAACGCAAAGGCCGATTGCTACGCCGTTACGGTAACGACGGTAACGACGCATGAGTCATGTTTTTTCATGCGTGCCACCGGCTCTATCGAATTATAAGACGTTGTCACGTCAAAAATGAAATCGACAAATTCTACCACTAGCTGTTTCTCCTCACACCATGTAATGTTACCAGTACCACTGTGTAACAATAAAATAATTAACGAAACAGTCGCCTAAAAAGTCAATCGCTTAGTGTCTATCCACTTCACTCGTACCACAACCCCACCGACAGATACTCTTTGACAACGCATAGTTTTCTTCCGACGGACCACATTTAGCCGTCCAAATCAACAGTATGAGCTGTGGACTATACGGACAACACCGCACGTCCGCACCCACTAGCGACAGACACTGTCGTTATTTTAAGCATCTACACAAGTATGTATATCGCACACAATCATTATATTTTAACCAACTTCAAAAAGTTGTTTTAACCAACTTCAAAATGTTTTATGCTCGACGCCTTTATTTTTTTATGTGTGTCCAGCGATTTCTCCGTCATTTGTGAATCGATTTTTTTAAGCTATTGCATAGCTTTCATCGCGGGCCTTGAGCGTGGGGACCGAATCCAGAAATTCCGTAACGAAAAAAACCTAATACTCCCAATCAGCGCCATCTAGTACCTTAATACTAAGGTATGGTACGTATGTTTTCTACAAACTAGATGGCGCTGTTCTGATATAACTATATAACTTCTAATAATTATAATTGCATAAGTTGATAAAAAATGCTATGCAATAGCTTTACCGCGGCAGTCTCCGAGTGCCACATTTTAGTTTTATTTTGTATTCGAAACAGTTGAACTAATATTCACACGAAACTATTTCTTGCCGACTTTTCTCATTGCGATGCGGTGTCGTTATTGTACCTACCATCGTGTGAATAGACACTTTTGCGAAAAGTTGTTACCGTGTACCTAATTGTAATTGTTTGAATAATTTTGTTTGTACCTGTATAATTTAACATATCGCATAACATCAACACTACGCCAAATTGTCGGTCCCACGGGGACACTGATAATCACCAGTTGTCTCTCTGATTATATTATTGCCGGCGGTTTGAATAATCCTCTCCGATATAACTATGCCGGCATTACACCTACCTAGGTAGGTACTTACTTCGTATAACGCATGCATTCATGCAACATTTACATGTGTACCTACTATTTATTTATTCTAGTAAAAGACTAATCCTTTTAAACTAGGTAGTCGGCAGAATAATTTTGAGATCCCGTGGTTTAATTCTATTCATTATTAATAAGATAGCACGTTCCTTTAATTGATGACCTGTGTTGTCGGTCGCTGGTGTAACCATGTTTCTATAATTATTATGTAGGTACTATATTTCTAACATACCGTAATTTATAAATACAATGAGAGAGTACGTACGTTTATTTTATAATAACAATTTACTTTCAAACCATATTAATCATTATAACTAATAAAAGTACAATATACATAATTATATACCTAGATACAAGTCTACCTTAATAAGATCTGTATAATTATACAACTTGTAATTATATAATGTACCTACTTAAGTACACTACGTAGGTATAGGTGCAAATAAAATTATTTAGAAAATAAAATAATCTGTTTTAATTACTTAAATCTTTATTTGTAAAGAAATGAGAAATAATAAATTATGTGAATGAAAATAATTAATTTGTTTTATTGTTAAGTAGTTAGGTAGGTAGCAGGTAAATTTTTTATTGGACGGGCGACTTTTTATTGACATGTTAATTATATAATTTTTTTCATTTGCAAACCGATTGTAAAAAAATAAAATATGTTATATACCCCCCAGCTAATCCATATTAGGTGGGTTAGGTACCTACTTACTATTACTACCATACATCAGTAATCTGTTAATTCTTTTCTGGAACTATCGTGTTACTAAGACGTATCCTCAATTATAGTTTTTTTTAATAATAACTTACACGTATACGTGCGTACACAGTACTTACACATGTAAGTATAGGGTAAAGTCACCAAAGCGTAGGTACGCAATTTTTAAAATTTTATTTAAAGAAACATCAGCTTGACAAATACCACAGATGTATAGTACGGCCGCTCTGAAGTTAGGCTTTCGGATATAGACGATATAGTGCGCAGGTATTGTACTTTAGAGAGAGATAGCGACACGAACACTGAGCGTGTGACTGAAACAAACAATGCTCAACTCAAAGTAACAGCCCGTGCGTCTTGCCACCATTTCGACCCTAAAATTGACTTCTGCGCAGCGATCCGAACAAAGTTCAGAGCGGCCTAGAACCGCCGGCCGTACTAAAAGTACCGAACTCCATGTACTACCGTTTACTTCTCTCGATACTCCCCAGTGAAAACTAAATTACTATCTTTTCGTGTATATTTTTCCATGTTTCCAGTCCTGTCAAATAATAATAATTTATTAGTAATGGCATGTATGTTCCTTGGGGAGTGTAGGAGAGCACTAATAGAGGATTTTTGGAAATCGGGGGGAATAAGGGGATTGTTCGGTAATATCTGTCTACACTATTTTGATTCTGGCAATACATTTTCAATGGTAAAATGTTAAGCATTATTTTTGGTTCTACCCTCCTTTATTGCTTGTTATTCGTGTGCGAGCGACGCCATCGCCGGAAGGAGTCGAATGCTGTCTCACGAGTCGTCGGGTTCGGGAAGCGAACCGTTCGACGTGGCTGCAATTCGTTATCTCGGTTTCTTAATTTCGAGCAATTCGGCAGCCCAGCCACGAATAACTATTTCATCGTATTCCTAAAACGTGTGACTACGGTGTAGTTGAAGGTGTGCGTACAGAATAAAAAAAAAACCATCTCTGCGCCGGGTCGACAGACACCACAGCCACACGACGGTATTAAGGTTGTTGGATTCTCTTAGGTGTGTGCATTTTGTCCATTGTTGGGTATTGCCCAGAAAGGGACACCCTGAATTATAACATAACACAGTCCACTATGGTTCCTCACTATAGGTTCCTCAAGTGACGCAGTCATGGGCGTAGGCACGGTGGGGCACGGTGGGGCGCTTGCCCCACCCTGGCTCTGACCTGTAAGGTGCATAATCAAACTTAAAACTTAATTATCTAGGTTCTAACTACAATACTTAATAAATCCATAAGAAAGTTCACACTCGACAATCGGCTGTCGACACAGAAAAATTGTATGAAATATTATTTTCATATTATTTTAGACTGCTGCCCCACCCTGAGCCCATGGCTGGCTTCACTCATGGACGCAGATGAGCATTAAGAAAGGTTGTTTAGAAATTGGCGGGCGAAGCCGCGAGGGAAAGCTAGTAAAAAATAAAGATGCCAAGATGCCATACATCCATACAAACAAAGAGTACCTACGTGCGTACTCTTTGGGCGAGTACTCTTACCAAATACAAGTTTTAAATCTATGATCTTAAATTTAAAAAAATTAGCGACATTTACCAATCTTTAAAACTAAAATTTAAAGCAACACAAGTGAAATAACATTCGTTGGATGTAAATTAAACCTAAACCTAACAACAAAAATTTTTTGAAATTAATCGAAGTGAAATCTATAGAGTTAAAAATCAAGTGTTCAAAGCCGTTCTGATAAAATCCAAGCCCGTTTATTATTATTTTCAACGATTGACATCAGTCTGTTCAGATGACATAAAACTGTTTTGAGCCCCTGACATTGTCTGTGGGCCTACTGATGCTGTGGGCGCTGTGGCTGTGTCACTGTCAGTCTGTCATGTCATGTCATGATCATGAACATAATCATGAACTTCATGAAGTTGAAGTTTGTTTGAAGTCTCTTTAGCTAGATCTAGTTAGATATTCCATTTAGTCGACGCGAACAAAAATATAAATTGTAAAATAGGTACTGAACTACTAAAAGAAAAGTTATTTTACACAATTTCACTATGATTTTTGTTTTGTATTGTT
Organism: Ochlodes sylvanus; assembly: GCA_905404295.2. NCBI lineage: Eukaryota > Metazoa > Arthropoda > Insecta > Lepidoptera > Hesperiidae > Ochlodes > Ochlodes sylvanus. The sequence continues at coordinate 259,315 of FR990129.1, forward strand.
AGTATTGAATAAACATGACATGTATTAAAAAAATCTACCAAATGTAGTGATTTACATGTTTATCATTAACTCTTTTACTATTACTGATTTACTATTCAGTCTTGATAATTCGAGATGTCACCTCGTAAACAACCAACTGCCTTGTTCAATATTTGCATTAAGTATACTCTTAATCTTATAAATGACTGTTGCTATACTATCGAAAAAAGTTACCCAGAAATTGAATGTAAAGAATGTAAACAAAAAGTTTTAGGTTTGAGAAAGTATTTCTCAGATATGCTGCCAGTCAGGTAAATATTATAAATTAATATTTTAGTTTTATGCGTATATACAAGTAGTGCACTTGGCCAGCCAGTCGTCTGCAGCAACCAAGGGTTCTATCACTGAGAGCTTGCATGAGTAGTAACAATCTTAATACTGCATGAGTCAGATGGTTTATTTGAGTTTTTTTGTATACCAACATCACCACAACCTTTTGATACTGTATAATTGCCACTAATTGCAGCATGAATACCGATACAAACAGTACAAAGGTACCACTAAAGATTACTAAAGTCCGTCTCACTAAAGATTATTATTAATATTTTCTTATGTGTGTGTATATATTGTTATATTAATCACTGTTTTCAAGAACTCTTATAAAGTGACTTAAATCTCACCGACTGACAATTTAATAAATATATATCAAAAGTGAATAGGCTGCTGCTAAGTTAGTGCGCTCTACCACCGGACCTCATCTCCACTTACCATCAGGTGGGATTGTGGTCAAGCATTAACTTACAATTATTATAAAATAATAATAATAAATTAAATTATATTTACATTAAAAGTCACTAATGCAAATAATTATCTTTTTCTACTGACATCTGGTATTGACAGATGCGACACCATGTGTGGGTACCAAACTTTGCTACTGGTTCCTTATTGGCCTACTGATTAAGCTCTTGTGTCTCTCATTGATGACTTAGTAGTAATGAGTATTAATGCCACCTTTGTATTATTTAGAAATGTGATTCTGTTTTTTTATACCTGCAAGTAACATTATGTTGCAGACATAGAACAGTTAAACAAGCGAATATATAAATAAAGAACTATAATTTTGTACAAACACTCAACTCCTCCACTTAATAATGTGAATAAATTCTGACTGAGATTGGCTAGCCATTGAGTTAAATAGAAAATTCGATACTTAATTTGATTCTTTAAATTGAATTTTTAATAATGTAATTCAATTTTTTCAGGTTATTTGATGCCCTATGCCTAGAAAGAGGGATTGTCCGTTACCGTGGTGACCCTCGCATTCAGCTACAGGTCCTGTTGCACCCCAACATGTCCACGTTCCATAGGTCTGACATAGACACTAGTATACCTGAAATTTATTGGACTAATGTCCTCACAATGTTCGATCGTTTAGTAGTCCTTGACCTCAAATTCATTTGTACAGACGAAATCCTCAAGGTCATCGCAAATAATTGCATTCTGCTAGAGGAGGTCAATATCGTTTCCAAAGTGAACATCCACAAGTCTCGCATTAATGCTTCCGTTCTGATCCGGTATGTGTCGGATGCCGGCCTCAAGTATGTAGCCACATTGAAACAACTCCGAATCCTATCCATGGACCCTCCCAGAAACGAGAGGGCGCAACGCGTGGGCCGATGCGTCACCCAGCCGGGAGTCGTGATGCTGGTCAGCGAGCTGCCCTACCTCGAAGAGCTTCGCATCGAGTCGTGCGATATCGGCTCCACTCTTATCAATACCGACACTAAACTCGGCCCCTTATGTCTTCGAAAAATCAACAGCCACTTCGCTTCCCCCGACGGTGTTAAAAAGTTAATAAAAATGTGTCCTCAGCTCAGAGAGCTGTCCGTGACTCACCTGTCGTCCCACGACAAGGACGGAGTCATGGAGCAGATAGCGCACAGCGACCTCCGACTCAATAAGTTAGACTTGTCATTCTTTTCCTTTACGGATTCCATGCAGCAACTTCTCGCTCTCAAGGGCGAATACTTGACCCATTTCACCCTTTGGGAAATGGATCATTTGATGAATATCGACGCGGTCATATCGATAGGTTCGTGCTGCCCCAACCTCACCACCCTCTGTCTGATGACGCAGTCGACCGCACTCGCCATGCCGAGGTTCTTCCGACGCCCGACCAATATTTTCAATAAGCTCAGAAACTTGACCTTGGGTAACGAAAACTTCGATATTGAAAATCTACTGATTTATCTCCTCGAGTGCACACATAAGTTGCAGAAGTTGGCACTCAAATATCAAACTAAACTAGAAATGGACTCCACATTATTATTTTTATTGCAGAAAGGTTTTTTGAATAATGTCACATACTTGTGGTTGGACTGCACGTTGGAAGTGTCCAAGAGCACCGTGTTCCAGGTGATTGACAAGTGTCAGCGGCTCACCATGCTCACTGTCGATCTCATCGGGGAAATTAATGACGTACAGAAATATATACTGGACAACAACTTGGATTTAAGACTGGGTGGCTATTGACCAACTATAATTATTGTATCTATTTATCTTTTAATAAAATATAAATTACTATTAATTGAACGTTTTATTGTGACTCCTCATCACTGTATCCATCCCTTAAAAACGTCCAAATCCCTTAAAAAGACAAGCCCCTGACCTCGGGTTAGAGAGCTACTGTTATACTCAATTGCAGTTCAAATAAAATAAAAAAATCAGTCAATTTCAGTAAAATACTATATTTACAATTATCAATTTTATAGCAAAACATAAAAATCTAATATGCTTAAATTATTACAACACATTTGAATTGTACTATAACACATTAGCGATCATGATATAGGTATCATAATTATATACATACTACTTATTTGGCTATAAAACTATATTATTTAGTGAACCACATTTATTTACAGCTCCTTACAGATTTTTATATACCGACACCTATAACCAGCGACGATATTACACCGTGATAGCCATCGATACCTATGGGGGTATTCAGTTGTGCCACTCGCATGTTAAAAGGCATGTTAAAACGAAAAACGAAAGTCGACGTTTCGGACGACGGATCGTACTTTTTCCTACCAGTCACGGTCGCCAAATTGTGTTTCGTGTGAACATATGGAATTTTCTTAAGAACACTCAATGCGAGTTTCGTATAGAAATTTATTTTAATAGGAAAAGAAACACGTAACAGTAAGAAAAAGTACGATCCGTCGTCCGAAACGTCGACTTTCGTTTTTCGTAGTAGGCCTCCTGATGTCGCATAATGCTATATTCCCATTGCTTTCTCAGTTAGAATTAGAACCTTATCCCTCGCGGCTCGCGGCTGCCGGAGCCCGCGCTGGATATTCGCGGGCTTCTCATACATTATCTGTAGGGCCATAGCAAAGTTCTACACAAAAAATGACGGAAATTGTACTGACCGCGGCGCGTGGACACGGCGTTAGCGTTGGCCCTTAGTTACAAATATTTACAGTCAAGCGTCCTGCAAAACATCGTCTCATTAAGTTATAGTGAAATACTGAACTAATCCATTATAATTCATAACCCCATAATGTTAATTCATAATAAATTATGTGACAAATTAAGCTTTCTTAATTAAAATAAATGTCACAAAGTCCGGTAGCGCGGACCGGCGGCCACCTTGCACATGGGTGGTACACCTGTGACGTCACGGCAGGCCGTGTCTTCAAAACGACTATACACACATTACGACTATAACAAGTATCAAACTCTCTCAATAAATACACTTCGAATGAACAGTATGGAAGACTAACACATAAACATTAGCAAACAGTTAACATAAATTGTCACAAATTATTGCTTCTATTACCTACAGTTAAAAATGTTAGACGTAAATTTGGACAATTAATAACTGATGCCAATTCATATTCAACCAGTTTACAATTTTAAAAATGAACAACAAGTACTTTAAAATATACCACTTCAGCAACTACGGTTAAATCCATAAAATTAGGCAAATGTTTTTAACAAATAAAGTGTTGCCATTTATTGACAAAGTTTTACACCAAAAATAGTGTAAATTACAAAACATCGATTAGAGCTACAATGGCGATACCATCGTCGCGTGGCAACGTTTGTACATATCAAGTTCTTAAACTAATTCATCTAATTACACATGATAGTTCAGTGAGGCGAGCGCACAGTATCACAGTCGCACCGTCCTAGAGGGCGCCGCCGTCGTCGGCCCGCGAGCGCAGGCGCAGGAAGCTCCTGTACTTCTTGAGCAGGACGTGACGTCACGTGGCCAGGGGGTCCCCCGGGCCGGCCGCGTGCTATGCGTCCAATGACATTATAAGTAAAAAGAGATAGACATGTTACTTATATGAAAAATGAACCTGACAAACGCAACCGAAATATTGCACTGACGTCTATTGACGTTAACCATAAGTGTCATAGATAAATGCCACAGACGAGACATTTATTCTTAGAATGATTTATGCCTAAAACTGCTATGACTCTTGGAAGTACATAATATTAACATTTAAGATTAAGGATCATAAGCAAAAAAGAACATTGAATTTAATTTACATTAAACAAAAAATTAAATAAAACAAATTAAATTAAATTACAAACTAATTACTGCGAGAGAGAAAACAGCAATTTCATAAACTGAAGAAATAGAAACGGCGAAAGAAACTCCTCGGCACATCTTTAAAAAAGAAATGCTTACAACTACATTACAAAGGAGAATGATTATTTTGTCCTGCAATTTTCTCACACTTCAGATGAACTGCAGAACCATAATATTAGTTTTTAATCTAACCGTCGTCTAAGTATTAGAATCAGCATTTTGAACAGGGGATTTTATTATAAAGATATTATAAGTAAGAAAATATTATATAAAAAAATTAAAACAAAATATTATGGTATAAGTGAAATATGTTTTTGATGCAGCACGTGATTTAGATGTAAAATCATGGTTATCATGAGTATAATGAATTAAGTTGTCATCTATGTCAAACCTTTTCTTAACGTATATTTGCCTTCATTTTTAAAGTGGTTACTATAAATCCTACTATAATTTGAAGGCATTAAATAATATTCACATCTTTGTCTCGGCACAACAGTTATCCAATTTTGTTGATTACCCTTGTTGGTAGGAAAGCTACGGAACATTAAAAAAATAACGGTTTACTTAACGTAGAAACAAAATAATTCAGCCTAAATTCATAAAAAAATCTCATCGTTACACTAACAATTTCTTGTCTACTTATTGTACCTACTGTCTGCATTGTTGCCTCTAATCTATGATCTTAGCGTATGTGCTATCTTTGTTACACCTGTGAGTGAAGCAATGTTCTATCTCTTTTATTGTTTGGAAACAAGCTGTGATTCATTATAATTACAAATTATAAATTAATCTATTTAAAATTTCACTATTTTTATACATTTACCTGTAATATGATATACCGTCCTCTTTCTTTACCTTTCTATCATAATTGTTGCACTTTCGAAATGCACAAGAAGGCATTTTACCTTTTTTTTAGTATGTAGTCGACACGTGCGCTCACAATGACAGCCGACAGCTCGACTGATTGCAACGGTCTCACGTAAGGTCGTTTCCACTGCACGCGTTAGGAGTGTTGGTGGCGTACCTAGTGTAATATATCATAGAATGGGGTGTCCTTGTCGGGCGGCGCGCCGTCCCTGTCGTTGTCCTTGTCGTCGTCGAAAAACTCGTTCTTGGGCTCCACCAGCTTGTCGGCGTCCTCCTGGCTCACGCGCACGTCCGGGTCCGGCTCCTCCTTTATCTTGTACTCCTCGGGGAAGAAGTCACCTAGAAAGTTATAAATATACTGGATGATTTTCATTCCACTTGACATACTAGAGGACATGAAAGAACATGGTCATAGGTAATGATTAAAAATATACAATCAAAATTCCACACGATAATTATTTCAAATAAAAAAACTTGGAATGTATGGTCAACAGCTGTTTGCGCTACGGCGGGGCTGAGCGGCTGGGGTTAATGACCTTTAGTGGAGTAGTTTAATTTGCGTGCGCTCAGTTTGTCCACGTTATGGGTTTGTAATGAATAATTACGTCAAATTTTAAGCACCCTTTTTAATTACATATTATTTGGAATGAGAATTGAATACTGAGTACCCCCTATTAATATGTCAACTGTATTTTTTTAAACGTCGCCGATTTAAATTTTATAACATTTACTTTTATACTAATGAATACTGCCGTTTTTATTGTAACGTAAATCATTTTATCATCATTCCATGTGATCCAATATTATGAATGCAGTCTTAATAACGGTTAGTTTGACCAGCGACAATGATTGTAGATGTGCGCGCAGGTTACCTGGGATGTGCGTCATCTGCACGGCGGGCGAGTGCTGGCACATCTTGAGGTTGTCGTATACGTGCTTGGAGATCGCCTCCAGGTACTGCTTGCTGTTCGCGTTCGTCGTGCTGCCGACACATACACACCGCACATGTCAGTGGCTGACTGCAGTGCGCTTACGACTGCTGCGACGAGAGCATCGTAATACTGTCTGGTGCTTCCGTCTGTTATTAGTATTAGTAAACCCGCCCTCGCTTCGCTTCGGGAAACCTGTCCCTTAGTACCCAAGTCCAAAATTGTTAAACGTAACCAGCGCACGAATTTATTTTCACTCGCGTTATTTTTCATTTTGCGAAAAACTTTTATATATTATACATATAAACTTTCCTCTTGAATCATTCTATCTATTGAAAAAAACCCCAACTAAATCCGTTGCGTAGTTTTAAAGACCTAAGTATACATAGGGACAGAGAAAGCGACTTTGTTTTATACTATGTAGTGATATTGGTAAGGTTAGACCATCTACGACACCCTGGTCTGTCGGCATAGGCTTGGGGTCAATATCCTAGATTCCTAGGCCACCCTAACACGGCCAACTGTCGTTAAATGACCTGTGAATTCCTCGGACGGTTCGGTGGCGGGCAGTACCTGTTGACCTCCGGGTGCAGCTGGAAGTCGGGCGCGAAGAACTCCAGGTACTCGGTGTAGGGCAGCTCGTTGGAGATGTTCTCGTCCACCAGCAGCGACGTCTCGTAAGTCCAGCAGCGCGCCACGTTGCGCAGCGTGTACCTGCCACACCACACACGGCTGGGTTCTCATCGCTTTCATACCTTCGCAGATTCATTACATACTTGGAGACCAAATAAATAAACCTAGTTCATAATCAAAAACCGACCAGTTCAGATGATAAATTACTATGGCATTTATTTCAATTTTACAATTTTACTATTGTTAATATCTCGTATGCTAAGTCGCGCTTTAAGATGAGATATAAGTACACCAGTTTTTTAGGTAAGATCTCCAGCAATGCAACTATGAAAATTGTATCAACATTCATTAAGTAGTTTTGCGTGATACGTGTACAAACATACAGCCCACAGACAGGAATTCTAAAAATAAAATCATTTTGCCTTTTTTAGCCCCCACGACCCTCTAAAGATCCCTCAGTTTTTTTTTCTTTAATGTCTCATGTACAGACATACGACTAGTCAAAGTTTATTAAAGGGATAGGTGAGGCGTACTTAAGTCAACTTTATAATAAAAATGTGCGAGTGTTAGCGCTCACCCGCCGCCGCCGACGACGAGCGTGGGCACGTTGAGGTTCTTGACGAACTTGACGCACTCGCCGTGGCCGCGCGTGGACAGCGCGAAGCAGCCCAGCCGGTCGCCCGCCAGCGAGTCCGCGCCGCACTGCAGCACGATCGCCGTCGGCCGGTAGAACTCCATCACGTTCGATATCACCGGCTTGAACACCTGCCCGACGACGACAGACGAAAAAATAGAATTAGCTTCAACGAGAGTACCTAGTACTTAGCTGTAGTATGTGCAGCGTATTATCTCCACCTAGCCACACCACCACAGTGCAGCGTAGTGCCTCCTTCAGTTATGAAAAATGCCACATCTCTACGTAACTCAGTTCTACTGCGAACAAAAGATCAGTGAACAGTAAACATTAGGATACAGAGGAGCGGTGTACCTGAACATAGCTCTGGTCGTCGATGCCCTCCTTGAGCGGGACGTTGACCGAGAAGTATCGGCCGCTCTCGGCCCCGATCTCGTACATGTCGCCGGTGCCGGGGAAGAAGTAGTTCCCGTACTTGTGGAAGCTGACGGTCATGACGCGGTCGGTGAGGTAGAAGGCCTCCTGCACGCCGTCCCCGTGGTGCACGTCGATGTCGATGTACAGCACCCGCGGGTGGTACTTCAGCAGCTCCAGTATAGCAATCACTATGTCGTTCACGTAACAGAAACCTGCAAGTCACACATGTTTATATCATAGCTTGAATAATATTCTTTAACTCATCTCTCAACTAGTGATTCACCTCAAACAGGATGGTCAAACAACACATAAACTATCATACCATCCTAGATAATGAGGCTGATCACACATAATAATATTTTAGAAAAATTGTAAGACATTCAATACTCAGTGGAGAAATACAGAATTATTATTTTAACATCTTCCATGTGATCATCATGAAAGATCATCACCCATCACGTCTTAGGTTTTATCACTTTAGGTTCTTTCAGTATGTCTGGTAAAACATACGTACAAACATATATATCACACATGCTGAAATAAAATGTAAAATGAAGTAATACTTTACCTGACGGTTCAAATTTCTTAGCATGATGCAGCCCTCCGGACCAGTTTATTGCTATATCACAGACATTATTGTTGAGTTTCATAGCACCCTCCAAGGAGGCTCCAGTGTACATGGAGCAGAAGTCAAAGAGACCCTCAAACACCGGGCAATCATCGCCAACATTATAGTGTAACAAGTCTTTTGAGTAACCTGAAACAAACATGTTCCAACACCACAACCTTGACCTCAACCATTACTGAGTATAGAAAAGTGTTTCATTAACACAAGTGTCATAATATTGGTACTTTTCAATGTCAATAACAGTCTATTGTATATTACTGGTCTTTAATGTTGTTTATTAATGGCATAAAGATAGAACATATTTGGATTAAAAATGGTTTAAGCACAGTTGAAACATTTCAGAAATTAGCGCCTTAAAATACTTATATGATGATGGCTTTCATGAGTTTCATGTATTGCCTGTACCACGCTCTGGATGATTCGCTGTTACCAAACAAATAACTCACTTTGAATATTCTGAGGTGTCACATTTTGCAGGAATTCTATATAGTCCTCGCTGTGGAAACGACACATATCATGGGCGCTGGCTCTGTAAGGTTTGTATATTTGCATTTTTTTATGTAAACCGTAGTTGAGAACCAAGCTGTGAGTGACCGAGAGTCTATGAGGCTTCATGGGGTGCCCAGGACCATAATGAAAATTACCGACGTCCGCGTTATAAAAATAAGCTACTCTATGCTGAGTCATTATTAAAAAACAAACACGTATTCTTTTAAAACCAAAATTACACCCAGAACTATTGCGATAACAATCAAACGCTTAGTCAACTGAACATCCCCCAGTTCACTTATCATGTTTGGGCATACATTTTACACAAAGTCAAACGCAATCATATATCGCACACTGAAAAGTAATCATACTTCTACAAATAATATACTTTTCATAATAAATAATTATAATTTAGCACTGCTGGTTCACAAACAAATTTGACATTAAATGATGGAATGACAACAAATTGATTAATTGACACACGCACGGCACGACTGACAATTGACAATGGCATTTTTAATGAAACTTAACTTGAGTCGCAGATATTTAAAATAGGTAGAAGACACAGAATACGTAAATAAAATCCAATAAATGCAAAAGCAAAGTCGCTTTAAAACACAATTTTGCTGCAAGCCTTACTTGCTTAAACTACTTAAATTACTCAAATTAAAGTACTTTAATTTAACTTAGGGCGGCTTGCAGCAAATATTATATTGTATTCATATTAAATTACTTAACCATTATAATTACCTATAAGTACTTAACTTATAAGTACTTAACCACACACACATTTAATAGTCTGTGACAAAGTACTCTGTGACACTTGTGATAGCCTGTGTCTGTGACTCTGTCAGCTGTTTAATGTGTCTGTGCCAAAATTAAAAATTTGGCAATTGTCGTGGTGCCGGCGTTTCTTATTTTTCTAATCGTTTTGTATTCTAAAACTTATTTTCGTATCGCGTTTGCATTTGTAATTTAAGCATTTCTTATAAATCCGTAAACTATCACTTACAGGTGAGTTTTAATAACTAATTACCTGCTTGTTTAAATTCTCACGATTTTTATTTTAACATTTATCTTACTCCACGATAACATTCTTTTGATAACATATTATAAAGAACATCAAACATAAAGTTACGTAATGTTTGATAAATCCTTCGGTGAAACACAGCCCAAACTTTGGAAATGTAACAAAATACTCGTATCTAATATTTCTTGCCATGAAGGGTACTTTCTAATATTTTTTGCTTAACATTCTTCGCATACCCGTTGTTTTAACCCTGAGTGCGGTGTACAAGATATTGTTTGAACAACTGGATAGTAATACATAATGTATTGATCATGTCTTAATCTTATTATGAAATAAAATCACATAAACACAAGCAAATGACATTAAAGTTTTCACTTATAGATACATTGTCATATCTAATGTACAAAACACATAATCATTGTTCTTTGTTTTAGTCATATAAAACATTAAAGCATGGGTATTGGGCAGAATGTAGAGAGTACTTACTCTATAACAAACATAAGCATTATAAAGAGAAAATTGTCTAAGGGCCAGTTTCACCGGTTACGGATAAAGTTCAGGATAGCCCTAGGAATTTAACTCCCAGATAAACTACAACTTTTGGCTTCATAGGTATCTGACAGAAGTGACAGATAAAGAAAGTGTTGGATAGGTATCTGCCAGTTCAAGTGGCTGTTAGAGGCGTTATCTGACGGATAAAAAATGTTTCAAGTGGCGTTTCTATAAACACATTTGGAATTTTAAGTTTTGAACTGTAGTAAATCATATTATTATAAATCCTACTATTTTCGTTCTATAATGATAAAATTATACTTGAAAATATTAAAAAAGTCGAATTGGATTATTTTGAACAAAAAGTATTTTATTAATTAAGTTTTCAAAATAATTTTCAAATGACAATAATTTATGTAGTAGTAACGAAACGCAAAAAGCGATGTTGCCGCTCCGTCAACTGTTAAGTGGCAGATAAATTCCTAGGGCTATCCGGAACTTTATCCGTAACCGGTGAAACTGGCCCTAAATCTAAAAAAATTACACCAATGAATACACAAATTAGTAATAATTACCCAAATTAGTTTTATATCAGCTATTCCATTAAAAAAATATTCTAACTATAATACAGGAAATAATTAAGTAATTTACATCCAGAAAGTCAGAGCAGCTTAAGCATCTACTATATGGACCGTATGCACATGTTGATCACTTAATGAATACTCGTAATGTTGATATCTTTATATAATATAGAATCATTGTTGTGCTGCTTATTATTACTTGTTAGATGGATGAAAATTACATGCCCAACGGCCACTGTGACTAGACAAGACCTTATTGTAGCTATACATTGCAAACAATTGAATGCATTCCATTTTCCATGTGAATAAAAAAGTTAAAACTAATCTAATCAAAATAAATAATATAAATTAACCTAAATCTAACTTAACTTCATATGTAACTGGCCATTACATACATTTTATTGACCATTGATTTAATAAGCTGCTTGAGTATTATTTGTAAAGAAATTACTGGAGAATTCTTTGAGCTATTAAATAAGTATACTTTTAAATATTGACATGTGAATTACACAATTAACATTTATAATAGTGGTAACCCACTCTCGCTTAGTTTTTGGAAACCTATGCATTACATCTGCACCCAAAAAAATACTACTATTTTTATCAGACACTATAAAAATTTAATGTTTACCACATTTATAAAACGTACAAGACAAAACATACAGCTTCTCCTGAACCAGATCAGTGTCTCAGAATGAAAAGAATCCCTTGCACATGGGAAATATATAAGAAAACTATCTAAATAAATAATAAATACTATAATTTCTCATGGTTTCCCGTGAGACCCCCACAGATAGACAAATGGACCAACAATTATTACAAAACAATGTTTGGCCTCTATGTTATAAATAAGCCGTACCTACACACAGATTTCCAAAAGATATCCAAGTCAGAATTTGGCCCTGTTAGGTACAGAATGACATGGATCCTGACTACAGAATCCTTAATTGACCATAAGCATATCACTTCACTTGGCAGTTTTTTTAATAATTTATTCCACAAGTAGGTGCCACTCTCTACTAGACAACTTGAATCCCATGCCGTGTTTGTTGTAAATCGCTTTACACTTGTAAGCTTGTGAGGAAAAATGATTAAGTTTTTTGTTTATCTTAGTAGTAACATTCACATAAATCCGTTGCGAAAATGATGTTTCCGTGCTCCCGCGAGCAATGACGGAACATTCCTAAAATCACGGTGCTATTACCGCCACATATATACTTAGATGTTTCTGAATTGATTTTCGTAAATAACACCAAATGTTTGCCAAATGTTGCCAAAACAGTTTTTATAAACACGCGTCTAGACTTGCATCCATCTGAATTTATTTAGAAACTGAAGTGTGATGTAGTTACCTACACCTACGTCAACGTGTTGTTTACCGCAACAAACTTAATTTTTCTAAACGTATAGCTGGCTATGGCTATTGGTTTGAACATTTTAATTGTAAAACAATAATCTAAATTACAACGAAGTTACAATATAATATTATGTGCATTATGTAGATGTAGTTTTATCAAGATATCCTGAGAAGTACTGCAGTCAGCATTGCGCACGGTCCAATAAAAAGATATCTAATACTGCTCACAATCAGAAACACCTCTGAGTACCACTGTACCCGCTCCGTTCGCAAACTGGTTATATAATGTAGACGACTGACGGCCCCGAGCAGTCTCGGTAGCGGCTCCCAGCTCATAACATCACTCTCAATTCTACTTTCCTCTGTGTTCGTCCACGGCGAGATGGGTCGAATACTGAGATGTGCAATTGTTTTGTTGGTAGCCCACACCACTATGGTCAATTTTAGGGTGCTAGCGAGAGCCATGTCGACGGTGGCCAAGTCGTTCGAGACGCACGGTGTGGTGCCCGACGTCATCCCGAAGGCGCCGGCTGCGCTCGCCACGGTAAGTATTTACCAATGTTGTTAATTTTAATACTATGCTTTTTGTTCAAGGTCTTCCTGTAGTCATCACTTAATTATCATACAATGTTAAATTAAAAACCATGTAGTACCTATGTGTACTACTAAATTAAATTACACTATCTAAATTTTGACCCATTTACCATTTTTTTCTAATCTACTTTAGGTCGGTTTGCAAACTATTGAATTTCTAAATATTGTCGTACTTTTAGAAGATTTCTTACGAAAGATTACTTATTTATCTTTATTTTATTCTGATGACAAGATTATGGCCCTGATAACATTGTTGGGAACTTCAATTGAAAGGACGTAGGGCATTGTTGGATTATTTTAATGTTTTTATTTTTATTTAGTACAATGGCAATCAATCAATCATACTTACATAAAAATTTGGTAGTCTGTTTTGCTCATTTTTTGTCCATCGACCTTGTATATGAGTAATGCTAATGATATTGAATTACATATATTCGTTTCTTGCTCAAAAAGTTCTTGAAGTAATTTAAAAAGGAAATTATGTAAAAAAATGTGTAAAGAAATACAAATAAAACTTACTTACGAATATCCTGGTAATTTAAAAATAGAGTCGAATACGTTTCTGTTTCTTTATAGTATTCTTTATAATAATAAACTTCAATCTTCAACAAAAAATGGTCCTTCAAGCAAGCCCATTATTCAATTCACAAAACTAAAAAAAAGGTCTAAAAACTATAGAAATAAAAATTCTAAAGAAACTTAAAGACTCTCCATTGTATACCTAATCATAATACTGAATTTAAAATATGTATTTTAAACAGTTCAATGAACGTGATCGAATAGAAGCACAAAGTAAGACGCTTATCATCTTCTGAACAAAAAAGTACTCCTTAAAGTCGACGTATAAACACAATAGTTTGCGAAATGTCCACCGGCTTTTTAAATACCAGTGATGAAACCTCGAGGCCTGCAGCTTTGGATGGCATTTTAAGACACACTTGAATTTCATTAACTCTTCTCAAACTCAATGTCAGACTTTATTAAAAGACGATCAATTAGGTGTGGTGCGATCGTTGCAGGCCTTGAACATTACGTGCATTAGGAACAGGTTATAGCCATCCAGCCGGTGACCATTACCCGGTCATAATCCGCTAATGAGGCCGCTCGTTAGCGCTAACAAGTACGATCACTGAATACGCTGATCGCACCATATTATCACCGCTGCAAGTAATGAGACGACCACAGATACCTAAATCCGGTCATCAGCCGTGTGTTTACTGAAGATGTTCTGCAATTGTATTGTCCTCGTATCGTACCTATGTAATTGTTTTAAACCTACCAGTGCATGCAATGTTCTTGTTTATAAACAGTACGGACTGCATGTGATGGTAGTAATTATGTTAGTACTGTGTAAAATAAAAGGCTTTTCGAATATTCTGTCATGTTTCATGTCGCGTCTTGTGAATACATAATTAAAAAGTTTTCTTTGTTGCATTTACTAAGTCGTCAGTCAATGTTTGTTATGTTACGGAGATAATTATACAACGGTGCAACTTGACTTTGAAATACGCTCTATCGTATTGTACCATTTAAAGAAAAGATGTGGTATCGTTATGAATAGAATGTTTATAGCGTAACGTTTAGGTACTATGCTGGACGACCGTTCGTTTCGTGTTCGGGCCCCAGCGAAGTTAATATTTTTGTTCTTGTGGGTGTGTGTTGTCCACGGCACCCGGGAATCAGGGAATCTTATTGTGGGGCTAAAACGTGTAGCTTTTATTATAATTGTCAGGTGAAGTACCCTAGCGGCGTGGAGGTGCTGGAGGGCAACGAGCTGACGCCCACGCAGGTGAAGGACCAGCCCACGGTGACGTGGGACGCCGAGCCCGACGTGTACTACACCGTCGCCATGACCGGTGCGTTCAGCTCCACGGTTGGATGGACGATGAATGATTGGATGTTTGTGGAGGGGTGAACGCTTCCGTAAGTTAAGCTATTGTAGTTAAATAGCGGACGTTTTACCATTTCGACAACTACTCCGTCTTCTATCAGTACCAGCGTGGGGGAGCATGGTCCAGGGTACAACTACGAGGAAGGATGACTTTGTTTCAATTTGCAAGCAATGACGTCTACTCCCTTATGTGTTCCAGTAAAAGAGAATAATAGTACGTTCATACCGTGGCTTCGGTGTTAAGGTCTGTCGTCGTTAGGGTACAGGAAAATACGTGTATTTCCGCGTGAGATTACTATTGTTTGTGCCCCGCAGACCCGGACGCGCCGTCGCGCAAGGAGCCCAAGTTCCGCGAGTGGCACCACTGGCTGGTGGGCAACGTGGTGGGCGGCGCCGTCGACGCGGGCGAGGTGTGTAATTTAAATATTATCTTTTATTCATTGTATCTACGCCAGGAAGGCAGGACATAGAGTTCAAATTTTTTTTGTGTAACACCAACCACGCTCAGACCACGGTGGTGGGTTCATTTTTAAAGCGCTATCTGTATGAGAGTTATGTTTCTTGACATATTATTATTCGTAGTACTGTACCAACTGTTGTCTATCGTATTGTCTACAATAAATGGCGACACGGTGTGTCCGCAGGTGCTGTCGGCGTACGTGGGGTCGGGCCCGCCGCAAGGCACGGGGCTGCACCGCTACGTGTTCCTGGTGTACCGGCAGCCCGGCAAGCTCACCTTCGACGAGCCGCGCCTCACCAACACGTGCGTACACCGCCACTATACTACGATAATAGCCCACGACCGAGCCGCCGCGCCGTCGCGGCCCAGCGACATCAGAAGCACTAAAGGAATCACCGTTGCTAGGCCGACCGACAAAGAAGAAAGGAAGGAAATAAAATAATCAAAATGTGTGCAATTCAAACGTGCTAGAAGTGAAACTTAAAAAAAGCTAATACTGTGTCGAAATATTGATGTTTTGCTTTGCTTACGTAAGCCGCCAGTTTGACTCTTTTTCGTTGCCGTTTCGTTACATTTGCGCGTCATTTCCGTTTCATCGATTTCCACTAATCACAACGATACTAAAGAAGTTTTCACTTCAAAAGTATGAGCTCTCAAGCTCCCCCCAGCCCGCACTGGACTAGTTCGATGGGTCCTACGTATAAGGGCCAAACTAACAATTTGACGATTTTGACTTTTTTATGATAAACGCATCCTATCGATATGATTAATCGTGTGAGCTTTTAAAAAAAAAGAAAAACTGCATGGAAACACGACTTTCTATTAAAGTATAACGGCATATGTAGCGTGGATTGAAACGTATAAGGTCCAAAGAGTAATTTGAGACTTATACGCGGGGACTTCCCGCGCGTTTTTTTTATTATTTGGGCCAATCGGCTAGTTTGACACTTATACGTCAGACGGAGCAACGCCCGCGCTGTGATCAAAACAATCTCGTTACTGTGTTTTAGCGTTACAATTTAGATTAATAACTGAAAGATGGCATCCAAGTATCGTGCTAAGTTTAGTAGAAGTCAGAATTTAGTAAATTTATAATTAATTCAAAAATATTTAAAAATACTTATATTATGCAACTTGGCATAATACACGTATATTGGCCAATTTGACACATTGGCCCTTTTATGGTGTTTTAAAATACAAATAATTTTAACAAAAACTAACGTAAAAGGGCCAATATGCAGTAAAAAAAAAACTGTTTAATATACATATAAAATGGTGCAGTATATTTATGTAGGACAATTGTCTTAGTAAACAAGCAAAGTTTCATAAATTTCGGTTTTATCAATCTTAAGTTACAGCAAGTTTAAACTTTGAAAGCCTCTCCTGTAAAGTTGTCATTTTGCATTTTGGCCCTTATACGTAGGACCCATCGAGTTGTTGGGCGGCCGAGGCATGAGGGCGGTGGACGCCTGAAGCCGCCAACGAGAAAATCACTCATAAAAGTACGCCCTGAGTGATGTATATAACTATGAGTAGGAAAAAACTTGTTTGTTGCCGCTCCTTCTTACTGACATCTGACTTTAGGTATTTTTGAAGCGTAGTTTGAGTTTGGAAAAGTATTATTCTCAAAGTTTTCCACGTCGCGCGTTGTATAAATGCTACACGGTAGGTACAAAATACTAGTTTAAGTAGAAACCAGTTAACAAATAAAATTCGAGTCACCTGCGGTAATTAATTCCTATTCCATAATTATTAATGTTATCACTTCAATACAAGTGACAGACTTACTCATTATCACATTCATTGCATGCATTAGGTAAGTACGGGTAGGTACATGTCGGCAAAGCGCTCGACCGTCGTTGGGCGAGCCCGACACGACGTTAGAGTAATTAAAACCGCCTGACGGATGGCCGTAACGCCGACATAACGAACAACATTAAGTACATTAAAAAGCAATCTATCAAATAATAGCAACTTAGCAAGTTCAGTAACTGCCGTTACTACATTACGTTTTTTCAATCATGGCGAAGACTGTATGAACATTTTGGACTCAACATTTAATGAAATCAATAAGTATCTGTCAAACCGCCGATGACTATTCGATAGTGTGTGGTCGAGGTACCTATATATACACTATAAAGGAACGTCCAGTATAACTATTAGCATGGCAATAACATAGATTGTGATTGTGTGTACAATCCGCGAATAGTTAAGTTTTTAATGATACTAACTAGTGTCGAACGGTGTCGCAGGTCGGGTGAGAACCGCGGCGGGTTCTCGATCGCCAAGTTCGCGGCGAAGTACGGTCTGGGCGCGCCCGTCGCCGGCAACTTCTACCAGGCGCAGTGGGACGACTACGTGCCGCTGCTCTACAAGCAGCTCGGCGCCTAGACCCTGACACCTCGCTCCGGTGTCGATGTCGTCTGATTTACCAGTTATAATCACTAAAAGCCGTATGTTCGATGTTTTCCATAGATTACAGCCAACGCAATTAAAAGCTGGGGATATTTCATGAAACCATTGGCGCGACAGAGTTCGCAGTGTCTTCCTTCGTGTGAGGTCTCGTTGGAGACTCGAGAGTTAAACTCTCGTGTTGGTGTTGTGAGAGTGATTGGGCTCGTGGTGACTTTAAAGTAAAATTAAGTAATTAAATTACTCGTACTTCACATGACACACCATCTCAAAATAAAAATTTGAAAACAAACAACTAACTGAATATTTGAATAAGATGAGCATCGGATAATTATGTTTGTATATTTGACTGGAAGCGATGTCACCCAACACGTTAGTGTCGTGTCAACCGCTGTGAGGCGGCCGAATTCTGTCGCATTAGATGTAAGCTACATTGTTGTAACCTAATATAGAAATATTATGTAACCTGAGTTTTATTTTGATCCTGAACCATTGAACTGTGTGGTGCGACGGCCGAGGTGACGGTGCCCGCGTCGCTGGACTCTACACTATCCCGAGTGTATTAGACTATTGGGCGGGTCGGGACGGTGAGGTGGTGAGCCGTGCTGGCAGCTATCTCGTTTTTGCTCGAGTTGGCCAAACGACTCGTGTTTCGGTTGAGAGATTGAGAGCCAGATTTTCTTATATTATATACCTAATTGCCAATTATTTCTGTGCTGCCTGTATTTGTGCTGGTGACCCCGGTCGACGGTGACCACTTACCATCAGGCGGCTCGTCTGCTCGTTTGTCGGATATTAAAGATAAGAAATCGTTGCACTCCCCAACTACATAGTCGTGCGGCGTTCACACGTTATTTGACAGTTTGATTTCCTATCAGTATCTCTGGTCTAGCCATATTTTACAGAGCGTCAGAGGACCGCCCCAGGTTTTCGTCTAAACGAGAAGAACACTGATGTATTGCCCACCCGTTTTTTTTGCAAATTCCATAACTAAGTGTCCAGTACATCTATCCTACAAACAGCTGTCTTAAATAAACTATGTGTGAAGCGTGATTGAATAATGTGGAACCGATATATATTTCATGTTTTGAAAAACTGAGCGGAATAGTTTAAAAAACGTTACATAATTAATTATTACACATTTATTATAACTGCACAAACCATAATTATATTTATATTGTGAGGTTTAGTATAGTATGTAGGGTATATGTCCCGTATTCTAAGTGAATACGGGACCGGAGAATAACAATTAGGATCGAATTTAATTATTTTGGAAAATGCGATACAACTGACTAGCGATTATCTTGGTAATCTGTGGATCCGCCTGCGTCTGAACTTGTTTCGACATTGGACGTTCACAGGAGCATAACTTAACCTAAATTAACAATGTGAGGGGTAAGACTAGGTTGGTCGGGAACTGGGATGAACTCGGGGGCCCGGGGCAGTCAGACTCCGAGACTCTTGTAGAGCAGCGGCACGTAGTCGTCGAACTGCGCGCGGTAGAAGTTGCCGGCGACGGGCGCGCCCAGACCGTACTTCTCCGCGAACTTCTTCGTGGAGAACGCGGCGCGACCGTCGATCGACCTGCAACACAAACGGTGAAACAACTATTTAATAGATAATGCCACGGGGCATGCTTTACATAAATAGAACTTTATATCTCAGATGAAATTCTCTGACAAGAAGAAAATGAAGCCAATTCATTGCATGTTTAATTTTTGCCAAAACGACGAGTTAAGTATCTACTTAGTGACTACCTACTGTAACGTCGATTGCAGCTCGATGACAACGTTATCAGATCGAAAAAATCCTAGACGTAACGATACCTACAAAATACCCCATATTTTGTTACATAAATAAATTATATATACTTACTTGTTGGTTAATCTCTTCTCATCAAACTGGAGTTTCCCGGGTTGCTTAAAAAGCACGTAAACGTAGCGATGGATGCCGGTGCCCTCCGGGGGCCCCGAGCCGATGTACCCGGAGAGCTCCTCACCCTGGGCCACGCGGGAGCCCGGGATGTTGCCGACCAGCCAGTGGTGCCACTCGCGGTACACCGGCTCCGGACCGTCGTAGTTATCGGGGTCTGGGAAATGTGGTGTAGGTACTTGTTAGCCAGTTCAAAGGGTAAAACTTGGATTATTTGTAGTATCCTAGTGACAGTATCCTAGTGGCGTTATTCTATTAGGTACCACTTGAAATCATCCGGCAGCAACACTGCAATTGTCATGGGCTTTATAGCCGATCAATATTGATTTTTGTTCGTTTTCTTCGACTCCCGGCTCCAATTCCTCTTTTGAGCAACAACAAGCATGTATGTACAGTTGTTCAGTTCTGTAGTTAACTTGATACACGATATTTTTTCAGTTTTATGAGCCTTCTTCGGGTGCTAGCTGGTTTGTGACCATACTTTTGATATGAAAAATCAGCGCCTAGCTAGTGGAATAAAATTGCCCCAGTAAGTAGTTAATTGATTTCCATAGAATAGTTCACTGACCAGTAAAGACGAGAGTGTAGAAGGAGTCAGCATCAGCCTCGTATGAGACGGTGGGCTGGTCCTTCACCATGGTGGGCGCCAGCTCGTTGCCCAAGCTGGCTTCGACGCCGCTCGGGTACTTCAGCTATGAACAGAAGAACAAAATTGTCATCACGTCAATGGAAGATGATAGATTTTGTATGATGATGAATCCGACGCCTCTGCAGTCTGCAGGAATAGAGTCTAATTAAACAGCTGTCACAAAAGGTTTTGTACATCACAAAAGGCTTGGGTAGGGTATATTTACTAAAGATAAACAAATTATCCCAAAATATCACACAATCTTAACAAATTAAGTAGTTACAAATTGATTGCTTAATTCGACAGTAGGTAACTACCAACGTCTTATCATTTTCAGAGATTTGTTGATAACGACATTCTTGAGAAAACGTGTTGTTTAAATAAATGATACTCTACTTTGTTGCAATTTATTTCTTGGGTGGTTTTCCTTTTTGAACTTTATTTGTACTTAGATGCAAGTTAAAATCGTTATCATTCGTTTTAAATTCATTATGTACCTATCCAAAATTCGTGTGTGCGGGAACGTTTGTGTATTTGTTTGTATTTACCTGGATGGCGGCAGCGGGCTCAGCGGAGACCACGTCCGGCACTATTTTGCTCGACTCAAACGCACTCGCGACCGACATGGTGCCTCTAGGCCTCTACACAACAAAATTAATATAGTGAGCTTGTAGATCTTAATGGAATCTTTAAATATCGAGTTATGTACGTACATAATTTCATCAATTCTACGGTGTTTTATGTTCGATGCAATTACGTTCATAAAAAAGTTCAGCCAATCGTGATTTATACTTATGCTACGTAGGTAGGTACCTGCCTATAGAATAAATATGAAAAACATGTTACAATTTTAATTGGTCGTAAATAGTACTTTATATAATAACAAATCATTTTTAAATTTTTTAATACATTTTAACTAAGTACCTAGGTATAAAAAAACCGACGTCCAACCTACGCCTACTATGACGGTCCTAAAACATTTTTTCTTGTGACAACACAAGTACCTACATAAAATTGCTTTAAATTCCTTAAAATTTACAAATACCTATGCAAGAGATGTATACGCCAGCTGACCTGTTAGAAACTGCAGCGGATGTACTGGCGACGGTCTTCACGCGGAGACTGCCCGCGGGCCACGCCACGACCGTGTTATAAACATCTACCGATAACAATTTACACGTATCGTTCGTTCTGTAGCGGCGGCGCGGCGGCCGGCGGTCGGCGACACACGACCACAAGACGTATTGCCATAACACAGGATTATGATTTCTGATCAATTTCTGTAAACTTGATGAGGTATGCGTGTGCCCCGACTTCTGAGGTCCTATTGTCCGCGGCTTATCAGCTCTACATAAATATATAACGCTATCGGTTTAACTTCTGAAAATGCATTTCTGAACAACGCAATGTTGGATAAACTCCCCTATATAACTATCTATATTTTTCTTGTTATACAAATTAGAAAAGTTCCTACTTATATGCAACCGTATCAATAAACATACCAGCATAGACGATACAAGTCGCAGGAACAGCTAGTAGTAGTCAATGGTTCCATATCAGCTACACTTCCAATTAGCAACAGGGCGCATATGGGCGGGGCGACTAAATGGTTTTTTAGGCCTTTGATGTTGTTTTGCTAAATCTGTGTAAATTTATTTTCCTTATCCATAATAACTGAAAATTGGGTACTGAATTTTTAGCTAAACGTTACTTAATTACGTTAATTTCCAGCGACCCATACAGCGACAGTCGACGTAGGCCGGTGGCCGGTGGCCGGTGGTGTCGACGCCGCGCCGTGTTATCAATGTTATCATTCACGGTCAAGGCCGGCGCGCTGTCGGCTCGGTCAGCTCGCCCGGAATAGGGTATTTGACTACAATGAAAATATAGATCAAACTGTTGTTAGCTTAAAACTATATATTTCTTTAAACAAATTTAGCCAACACCTTATTTTAAAATTATTTGGATTTTTATTAAAAATCGATAATAAAATCACACACATTTAACAATTATAAGAAACCTATCTGTTGACCGCGGTTGTAGTTTTAATTTTCACAACTATTCAACCCCTTTGGGAAAGGAAATATTACAGAATCAGCTCTTGCAATTGCGAATGCAATCGAAGAGACATTTCAACTTGCCGCGGTCTTCGTATGGGGTTGACAGGAGGTGGGTACCCGTGATTTTTTGAACAAACTTCTTTACAATGTACCTATTATATTAGTTCAGATGAGAGTGCCTCTGCCTATTATGGCGTTGTTACAAAAATCACTATATTACGTTTACTGATACTCTAGTTTCTTGAGTTTCATTTCTATCGGATTGCATACGATCTTTTTTATCATAATTATAACTCGACTCGTGACGAACACCTATCCCCTTTTAAACTCTCAGTACGTTACTACAAATCTTTAAACAACTATAGGTAATCTTTTAACTACTCAGTACGTTATAACAAATCTTTAAACATGTTCACAGTGGGATAAGAAAAGTAAAATGTAAATCTGCAACTAAAATGATTTATTATTTTTCAAACAAATTTAGATAAAAATAAAACGATTAACAAAAAATCAATCACATAACTTATAACTCTGTACGAAATATACTGCTAGTATATATTATTTTTATTTTAAATATAAGTATGTACTTAAAATATTATTAAAGTGTGTTATCCACGCGACGAAATTGTTTTTCAATACAACTACACGAGCGGGGCTCTACAACGGAGGTACACAAGTACACAACACAAAAATATAATCTTATCATTTTCTTAAATAATTTGATATTCTGAACAGTCAGCTATAACAACTATACACCACAATTTACAATGTATTAAATTAGTACATATTATACAGTCTACACACTCTGACTATTTACTATACATGACGTTAATATACAATTTATACACGCGTTTTCTAATAATGACAACAACGAACATGTCGACTAGGAACCACTTAGATTCGAATCACCCCAAAGCACGCTATACCATCTCATTGCGTTTCTATATCAGCTATATTCTCCAGCGATAACAACAAGAAATGCAAGTACCTAATGTTAAAAAGATAATACATATTTATAACAAATAATATAATTATCATAAACTTGTCGGTACCTACCTGTTGAGGTGAGTGTTAGGATGGAACAATACAAGCGGCTTACATAAGAAAGGTTAAGAAGTAGGTAGAAACATAAATTAAGTAGAGGATTTTAAGTTATAAAGACTAACTGCATGACTACGACAATATGGCAGTTTGCCACCGCTTCTTACTGTAGTCAGCCAGTCCAGGCAATCCCTGGCCTGGAGAGCACACTGGCTAATGACACATGTTCCAATTTTGATAAATATCCCTATCGAAATGAAAACTTGAAATGTAACATCGATTGCGCGACTGTAATAGCGACTGCACTACCGCGGGCTAGATGCGTCGCTCAGACGCGTGTCACTGTTCCGAATAGGTATACCGTAACTGTGTGCGTATTCAGTTTCTATATTTACCTGAAACTGACCGACAGCAATCTCCTTCATAAAGATTGGTGGCATTTCACTGCGTCTAACAAAATTATGGTTTCAGCTTCGCCGGGCCCCGCCGCGCTTCGGCCGCGCATTCTACTGTCAGATCAGCATCAAATTAGCAGATATTAAAATTGCGATGATTACTTACACAAATAACGCACCATATCATTCATGCGAGATTAAAGAACGATTAAAGGATGAATTAACGGTTCGGCAGTTTCGTTTTACATTGAAAAAAATTCTTCTAAGTCAAATTTACCATATTCGATGCAGACAGACTGCCAGACTGGATCAGTTTATCCATCATTATTATATTTAGTAAAACAGTATTTACACATTTAATGCAATTATATAAATATCTTTCTTTAGGAATTGGACATACTAACAACATTATACATATAACATTATACACAAAAATAACATCTCTTGTATCTGATTATCTCACTAATGCACAGTAATAAAATAAGTATATTTATTAGTCAAGAAGATTTATCCGAATCACTGATATGTTCAAGTCTTTATCTCCACGTTGGCCCTAAACTACTTGTACGGTGGCAAAAGCACTGAAAGTAACTTTCTTTGGTGGTTCAGCGCCGCAGGTCCGCACCACGGGCCGCCGGCCGCCGTCACCCGGGTGCGCCTTCAGCACCGGCTTCAGGTTGGCCACGTCCCCGTGGGACTGCGCCTTGAACCTGCCGATGGTGTTGGTGGCGTGCCCGAGATCTCTCAGCTTATTCGTTATGCCGGTGATCCTATGGGACAGGTTGGAGTAGTTGGTCTTCTTCGCGTCCAGCGGCTTCTTCGGCTCGCTCAGCTTCTTCGGCAGCTCCAAGCTCTGCAGGGACGCGTACTTCCGATGCTCGGGGTTCGAGTTCCGCTTGGTGTCAGTGGTCGGGCGCGGCAGTCGCGGAGGCCGCTGCACGAAGTTGGTCTGCCTGAATGGGAGCGGCGTCAGCTTGGGCTTGGTCTCGCCGCCGCCGCCCAGCCGGTAATACTGCGGGACGGGCTCCAGCCTCTGAGGTTTCTTGAGCGTCAGGGCCATTGCCATTTTTGTGGGTCGGGCGAGACTGTCGAAGGCGGTAGTGGAGAATTGAGAACGGCTGCTCCTCCACTCGTCGCGATCAGACTCGTAGCCGGTATTCGCTGGAAATTACAAAAATATCCAGTTACATTTCAATAAAAAGAAGAGCACTGAATGACCTGACGAAATTGCAGTTTAAATTTATGCGTCAGTTGTGAAGCGTTGCAGACATTTTGCAAAGGGTTGCAGAATAATTGTAAGTAGGTACGCAATTGCATATGCTAATCGCCGAATCGAATGTGAGCTGTTACATCACGACACCATTTTGGACAGGATTATTCTGAGCACGGCAGCGTTTCCGCGCGTCAATGCATACCAATTCGGAGTAACTCGTAGATAAACGACGAGTGCGGCGGCTGCGATGACCTAGCAGATGGGATGCGCGTGCGCAAGGATTTATGCAATGTTTGATCACAGGAAAATGATTAAGCCTCGTCTCTAGGTCACTGATATTTTTTGCTAATAAAGGAGTTTTTTAGGCTCTTGTTTGTCGACTAATTGGATCTGCATTTGCATTGTAACTAATTTACTGTCGGTGCTAATGTTTGTTTCGCATAGAGACAAGACATTGAAAACGCAAAAAAATCAATTAATTATAAACTTTAATATTATTCTTAATACCTATTAAGCGATTTCCTAAGCTACCTAGCTTAGGAAATCGCTCAAGCTACCTTGCTTAAGAAATCGCTGATCACAATAGGAAATAAGTGTTCGTCAGAGATTTCCGTTGAGAGACACAGAGTAAAGGTCTTGCAAGTTGCTCAATTATGTAAGTAAATACATTATTAGACCTTTCAACGAAATGGCAGAGCGAAGAGTAGGTACCGCGCCAAATTGGTCGATAGGTCAATAGGTGGATGTCACTGATAGCAGGGACCGCTGCTTACCTAGCAATACTGTGAAGTAGAAGAATAGCGAAGTGGTGTGATCATTAGAATCCTACCTATGGTACGATCCCTGCACTAATTTTCATAAAATTTGTGAATCATTGTAAGGTAACCTGCACACCTGAGTCGCAGGAGCACTATAGCCTTTGAGAACCGGAGTCAAAGCAGAACTTAGTTAGCGACATAATAACCTGGAACTACACTTGTAATTTATTCAACAAGCCCACGATCGACCTCTCGGTTGGATTGGAAGGCCAACCACGCCTATAAGAAGTTAGAGCGCTTCTTCGTTCAAAATTCTTTTGAAGTGCTTTCTTTGGAACTCTCCTTACTAACCAACTGTTAAGTTACTACACTCTGTCAGAACGCAACGTCGCCATTTTAATTTCGTTTGCTATTACCTATTTGTAGCTGTGACCAAGTATTTCTATAATTATTTTTCTTTGTCTCTAAGTAACTTTCTTCTTGCTGTACTTACACTTGTACAACTTGGGCGATAAGACCGCCTTAGATTAACTATCCATTATTGTATCTATTTGTTTCTGACAAATTCTTGATTTGATAAATTATGTAAGTTTCGATGACATAATTATATTATCTACTGAAATATAAATGTTATCAGTTCACAAAACTGTATTACCTACATTTAAACGCAACGGCTACAAGCGTGATAATGTAGATAACTTATCGTATAGAGTTATGTTATACAATACACATTTTATCGCATTGGCATAATAAATAGTAATTATCGTTTCGTTATAATATAAATGGTGTAATTAAGTCAATTTTGAAGTTAACTAATAATTATAATGTCTAAGAACTCAAGGGACTATTTATCCAACAAGTTTTATAGTAGTAGAAGAAGAAGAAACGTTAATCCATCATGATTCTCCAACAACTTTATGACCTACGAGCTGTGCCCGCGACTTCGTCCGCGTGGAATTTAACAAAAAAAAATCTAAAATAAAAGTAGCCTAAGTTACTCCTTATGACATCAGCAATCTGCCAGTGAAGGTCAAGTAAAAATCGGTCCAGCCGTTCCAGA
Organism: Ochlodes sylvanus; assembly: GCA_905404295.2. Lineage (NCBI taxonomy): Eukaryota > Metazoa > Arthropoda > Insecta > Lepidoptera > Hesperiidae > Ochlodes > Ochlodes sylvanus. The sequence continues at coordinate 286,401 of FR990129.1, forward strand.
GATTAGTTCAAACACACAGACAGACAGAAAAAAATTGTAAAAAATGTTATTTTGGTATATGCATTTAGTATAAAGCGGTTATTTTAATATTACAAACAGACACTCCAATTTTATTTATTTGTATAGATTATTAGTAACTATTTTGTACAAGTAGGTACATATTTGGGTTCTAACTTTTAACCTGAAAATTAAATAGTAAGCAAGGGATTCAATGTAGAGGACGACGGACAGTCGCATTGATTTGACCAAAATACTTTTAGTGACTACAGTCACTTGATACCTTGATAGGTAACTGTAACATTATCTGACATACCTACCTACTAATCATTGGAAAATACAACATTTCAAACGTTTCAATATTTATTGCTAAGCACTAAAAACAACCTGAGTGTGTGCTATTTGCGCTCCAACGAACTTTTTATTGCTCGAACCCGACCTTTGTCCGCCGGCGACGGTCGCGGCGGTCGAATCTTGACCTTTGCGTCCAGATAATAAATACGAATGGTTCTTTCCTTTCGTGAACTTTGGACATATTCGGCTCACCTCTACATAGTTGTAGGTTCTCTAGGCGCCCGATCACACTTTTGTACGATCAACTCCCCTATCACCCCCACATTCGTTTCGGCGTTTTGTATCATACGATACCGTTTCGCTTCAGAAAATCAACGTCTCATGTTTACAACAAGCGGTTGCACCAATATCGATTGAGCATAAATGTCCCGTTTCTCGGAAATAAATGTTTCCTATGGAACTCTTAATACAAATATGCAAGGTATCTTCTAAATCTGTTCAGTGGCTTCTCTGAAGGTACTTAGTACCTACTACGTACTTGTACAGACAGGTAAAAAAGGTTTTGGCATCTTTAACGATTACAAAGACCTTACGTAGCCTCGTCCTTTGTTTAGTAGGAAAACTACAGATAGGGAGGCTGAATACATAGAACTTGGGCTCGAGGAAGGATGGAGCCGCTTACGTCCTAAGTTGGTCGGAGCAACTGGCAGCACGCTTACTAGCATACGACTGGTAGACAGATGCGCGGTTACTGTAGTTGATCGGCCCAGCCCAGGGGACCCGATACTGTCGACATGAGCCGCTACTGTAACCCGAGCCGCCCGACGCGACGTGAGCCGAGCGTGAAGGGCGTTCGATTCCCGCGCGGCTCGCTTGCACCGGCCGCAGGTCGCTTCCTGAAATGCAGTACCACGCCGCGCCACGTCATCGCTGCAGCCGCCACGATCCACCGCCCGCGACAGCCAGGTGGACTCGGATAACGGACGGGGACAAGACGACAGACTCAGTCACCGCTGATGGTTCCAATCCCACGACATTTCTTGAAATGAGACCCAGACAAATCCGTCTACCAACCGCGTCCGCAGTTGCATAACTCGGCCGCTCACTTAGATAGACGCAAGGGCTCTAGGGCCTCTGTTAGAACGCAGACATCTATCATTGGACAAGGATTAGGAGGCGAGCTAACCAAGCAATATGGGATATCGTAGAGTAGCAGAACCTTGTGAGCGAAAAATCACTAAGCCCATGATAGGTACTGGTTTCCTACTGGTCCTACTAGTTTCGTTTTACTTGGGAACGGTTAGCGCATTCAAGTGAACAGAGCAGCGCCTTTTGATTTTTTCTTCGTAGTAACGTGACATTTGCAGCAGACGCTTATTCTGTGGTTTCGCGGCTTGCGCCGAATACACGTCGCGTAATTATGTTTACATTCCATGCAACGTTCACCTATACGTCGTAAACTTGCAACATCGGCTCTGTATATTGTATGCGTATCGCAATAAGGACTACTTTGCAACATCGTCTATTACCCGAAGAAACATCGAGGCGAGTCGTAAGCTATTGTTGGATATGGGACACCATTTTATACGACAGGGTGTTGCGGTAAAGTTTACAGAGTCGTTAAATTTCCGAATAATGCATTGCTATTGTGTTGACGAGTGACGGCCGTCCGCGGCGAGGCGGCGAGGCACTACGTTCGACGCGACCAAGTTCCTTGCAGACTGCACCACGACCACGACCGAGGAACGGTAATCATTCATTCTAAACGATCGGAATGCAAATTTGGTGAGCCCCAGTACAGCTGATTAATGTCGTTAATCATCCTACCAATAAAAGGATTTAATCTGTCATTGAAAAGTTTCATTTAAAAAACTTTATTAGTTATTTATAAAGTATCTCATTAATGTCTCATTTATGAGCAGCTACATAACACTGACTGTGTATTATGTGTGTATATTATGCAGAAACATCTAGCAAAAGCTCACACTATTGTGTATGTCATTATACCACACGCGTACCTAAGGTCCGGCCAGCTGCTCGTCCACGTTCATAAACCCAGGGGCGGATTAAATGTCAAAAGCGCCCTATGGCAAACATCTCATCGGCGACCCTTCATAAGGAAAATTTAGGAACCTTTTTTTTTATTGATTTAAGGTAGCAAACGAGCATGCAGCACCACCTTCCGCTGCCGCCCATGACAACTGTGACCGACCTAGAACAAGACTCATATGGGGACTGGGATAGTTAGTCCGGTGTGTTTGATCGGTTCTAGTGATTTATCGACAAAACACATAAAAAATTACATTTTTGTAATTTTACGTTAATTATTTTCTTTGTAAAATTTACGAACGCGCGCCTTCGGGATAATACGCCACTGTAAAGACCTCTATTTAAGTTAAAGCTGACGGAACAAAAGAAAAGAAATTTCTAATTTCAGATCATTAGAACGTCGTCACATTCACAGGTTTTGGGAGTAAATAGGATGGAATTTAAAGATATGGGCATTAGATCGGTGATTGTGATCGGCTAATGTTGCCGGCGCCGTGACCTTTCGTCCAACAATGCGAGTGGTGTGTAAACACGCGGTTGCCTCACCGCCGCGCCCGGCCGCCGCGCCAACAGCTTTACTACGGTCTGGGCGACAGGCCTATTCCGTCTGCATGTCCTGCCTTCTAGCAACACTCACACCTTTAACATTCTTACTAATACTAGTACCTACTATATACTAAACTATAATAGTACCATTATAATAGTATTCCACATCTCTGATTATTGTTACTACTTTATGACTGTTAACACTCGAGCAAAGATTACTTCCACGCCAATCTTTTGAAATAACACAGAGGGAGATCAGATCAGCTCCATCCAGGAGAACTAGGCACCAAACCAAGATTTGCCTCTGTAGGTCTCTCTGTTCCCATTCAAATGCCAGCAATGTTTAAAGATGACTGATATCAAGATAAGAGGGCCATGAGGTCTATTTATGGTACCTAAGTGTTCTGAAAATCTGAAATACCCAACTCACCAAAGCGCTGATGAGGATTTGAAATTAGCCGTGTGCCATTCTTTTACTTCACTCAACATTGCTGAACTTCATCATCTACACAAGATCATGCCGGTGTTACGTACCTAATTACTGATACCGCCCTTGAACTGTCATCGTGACAATTTTGTATTTAAATGAACGAGTTACACGCTGCACCGCACACGTAGCCGGAGCGATGTGCGTTACAAAAGAGAGTCTAATTTATGTTTGCGAATGCAAGTCGTGATCCAGCCGTCACTTAAATAGACTGATTGTGAAACTCGTTTCAATTGAATGAGCCCCTGCCACAGACTGATTCGCAAATGTCGCAACGCGCGCACGTTGCGGAAACAGTCGATATGCAGTGAGAACCGGGCTGGAGGCTCCACGAAGGCACAAACCTTGAACATCTATCAGACGGGCTGCGGACCTGCAGTAAAAGATCGGGTAACATCGACGAGATTCACATGTGGGTTCGATGACTTTTCTACTTCTGATGAACTTCGAGTATTTAAAATATTTTATATTGTAAGATAATCGCACTTTAACACGTTAGCTGCGGCGATCGTAATTTTCAATAAAAATATAATTTCTTTGTGTAAGTACTTTAATTGGTTTCATGTTTCACCATGCGACCCCGTGAATCGTCAGTTCCTGCTAAGTTGTCAACTTACGGCGATGATTGCAGCTCGTGACTAAAAGCGCGGATAACATTATCCTAATTCAAAGATCTGCCGGCACAGCGCTCAAACTGCACTAGTCACTAAGTAGATGTAGAACTGCATTTACACTATGCAAACCGAACACTTCGCTGTAGTTGTGCTCCGGCTGAGCGAGTGCTCTGCAGGTTAGATATTGTAATGGCCGCCCATTACAACGAGAGCCCCAAGCAGCTGGGAGTGACGTCACCTTCCCGCCGTTTTAAGGCTTGTCGTTCCGTGAGAATTTCCACACGCCTTATTAAACGACGGGGAAACTATTGCACCCGCGGCTATCACTGACCTACGAATCCTCGGTACGTTTACCTTTGTTACGTACACGACTATCTCATCCCCGAGCGTTGCAGCTTGCGGCACTCGTAATGAAGTGATCGACTACGCTGCATGCGGTCGGGTGCGGTCAGAGGTTGTACGGGTGGCTCTTAACGACATAGACGTGGTATCAAAACAGTTCGGAATAACTAGTCCCCATGAATAGTAGGGAAATGAATGACCACCGCGCTGGCGATGTAATTTACTCGAGGGTGAGGCCGCGAACGATTATCGCGGATGAGATCTATCTATACCTATCTATCTTAACTTGACGTATTGCTTTTGCAATGAAATGTTGCCGTGTTATTGTTGCATTGGTGGTGCACTCGGTACGTCCACCGTCAACTATAAACCTGTGAAACTTTTGTAGCACTGGAGCACCACGGGAGGTACTAGACTCGATCCGTTGCTTACTTATTATTTAAAAAACACAACGTTTAGCTCCTCGTATTCATGGTATAACAAATAGCGACTCCGGTGCGTCAATTGTTGACAAAGTTCCGAACATGTCGTTAACAGAACAGCTTCGGCAGTATCGACACCAGCTGGACTAACAATGCCTCATTACAATAACAGAACCTCTGTTACACGCAACGGAAACAACAACAGGCTATGAAAAATATGAATGTATAAAATATACAGTTTTGAACATTGATTTGCTGTAATTATGTATTGTTAGTAGCATAAGTTGCGACGTTTACGAAAGAACCATACAAACGAGAAGGAAGCTATTTCAACTAGGAGTGTAATTGTTTGATGAAGGCATATTTGAATGACCATGGGCTACAGTGACCACTTAACTACCTAATAATTTGTTACAGCAGCCGGGGAGCGATTGTTCCGCGAGGCCGCAGCTGTTAAACGAAACAGATGGAGTAGCAAATAGTAGACGCTCAGCGGGAGGTTTCCTCATTACGAACATCTTCGTGCCACAATTACGTAAGGTTGGCAGAGGTTATTAGTAACAATAAAATTTTATACGACAAGTATTTATGTACCCACCTTTATTGCTCGCCGTCCACAAATTACTTGTCGGGCTGCTTCTTTTGGGTTTATTTTCTCGAAACATTAGGATATCGGGGATCTTATTGTTTTTATTGTCCTTCGGTATGAGGTCGGGCGATCGTTCGACGTTGACTCGTACGAATTCTCCTTTGAGTACTTTGGAAGTTTCTTTGTTCGTGGGAAGCAGGGGCGGGGGAGGAGGGGCCTTGGATTTTTTATGAAATAGCCTCTTCCTCTCCGGCCTCAGCGGAATGTCTACGTCAGTATATATAAGACTGTCTATTTCGCCCGCATTTTCCATCTGACTCCTGATGCCGATGAGGCTCATCGGCTGATCGAACCGTAATCCCTTCTGCTGCACCGCCAAGTGCGTGACGCCGTCGTTGTCGGTGGTCTGCATCAAGTCGAACTCGGACCGTGTCGTGTCGAACGTGCTGTAGTCGTCCACGCTGTTCTTTCTGCTCTTCAGTATTTCGTTAGACTTCTTTTTCGTGAACAGGTTGTCGCTACTCGTGTAGTTGGTCGTGTTCTTCGTAAGTCTATTTCGCATTTTGAAGTATTTGTACGTGAAATATATCCTTTTGAAATCCTGCTCGTTCTCGAACTTGAGAACCACGGCTTCCTTGTTCGCATTCTTAACGACGTAAAAGACTAGAGTGTTGTCGCAGTTTGGATAATGTTCAATGTTGACGCAGTTGGCGATGTCGTCGATGCTAATGTTTTCGTACTTGCTCGACTTGGGGTCGCCGTAATCTTTGATCAGCTTCTGTTTGTCGTCGTCGGCGGAGTGGTCCTGGGAGTACTGCGTGAGCAGCTGCAGCTGATCCTTCTCGTTGAAGCCGACGACCACGTTGTAGTGCGGCGCGGCCGGCTTGCTCAGCGCGGCGAGGTCCACCTGCTGGCCGGCGCCGTGCAGCCGCTGCCGCGCCACCAGCGATGCGTACCCTCCGCACCGATTCGCCTTCTTCACAGTCATTGTCGATCTGAAACCAAATGAATGAATGAACTTTACTAACTGACATGTAAACTTCAACTGTTACACAAAGTCGCCAACAGTAATTTTAATAATCTCGAGTCATTGTTACTAAATTATTACCAACGTTGACATTTAGCCGTAGAAACATTGATATTCCAGCCACACGGAAAATCGATATGTTACTGTAGTTAAAACAATTAAGGATGTTTTACGATAATTAACATAAGTTGATGCTATTTTGCTGTAAATTTTAATTCTATTGTGTTTTTAAAACTCGATTGGACTTGAAAATCACTAACATTATGAACATTTGAGACACTTTTATGTAAATGCTATTGAGACGCTGATGACTCTAATGACCTCCAAATACCTCACGTCTTAATATTGAAATACCTCCTCAAATAGTAGCTAAACGTTTAAAGTAGCTTAATAATTTAAACGTTTTGTTAAATTTTTGCTGAAAGTGTTTAAAAATATTACGTAGAAACATACTTTATAAATAATTCCGTCGCTATTTATAGAGATCGATTTTGATAGAGATTGTACACAACATCCGAACAGGAATGTTTTAATAATACGTCACCAAACGGTCACTAAACCGGTAAGCCGGTAACGCCGTCGTCGATCAACTCCCGCACCAGCCGACGACGGCAGCAGTTTAATATCGGAGCATCAGGTAGGTATTTTATTATGAAATCATTACGATCCCGTAGCCTAATAGGTATTAACCTTATCTGCGAAGCGAAGTGTCCCAGGTTCGATTCCCATTCTCAGGTTGTTAGTGTTAGTGTTGTGTTATTTGTTTGTGTTGTACATGCCGTCGCAGGTGCGACACAGGAAGGCCTAGTGCGGTAGTATGAGTGTGTAAGCGTTTTTTGCTTATAGTTTGCTTTAAAAAAGGACAGAAGATCAGAACGTTTGCTCTTGCAGTCGGTATAGTTTTAAATGGGATCTGTTTATTCCGCGGCTGACCCTACCGGCCGGGCGGCTGCAAAACCTTCAATAGATTATTTTCATCAAGAGCAGTCGTGCGAGTTAACGGTCATCTAATAATCGTCATCGACCATCGACGTGGTACCGCCCAGTTTATTATCGACTTTAAAAATATAATTTAAGTAACTACCACCCATAACACCATGCCGCGACTGTCGACCAATTGTGTAGGTCCTGCGGTTACCATAAACGGTCTTCAGCGACTGACTTCCAAATGTATTGTTTGACCAGCTCAGACCAGCTCCTAAACTCCTAGAACGGGTGGAGTTAATCCACGCCAGTCCGACACGGAAACAATCTGTCAGCGCGCAGCTCGCGGAGTATCGCGGCTCGGATCACGAGTTCTCAGAGCGGCGCCCGGACGGTTTCACTGTGACAATGGTTTTCACATAATTATACCCTACATGCGCTTTAAAACGTCAAATGGAAAGTTGTAATTACGTTCCCAACACGCTAATAAGATTAATGTCACCACACATGTACGTCACGTTTCGGCGAAGTGTGCCCCAAGCACGCAACGAAAGAGGGTGGCTTCTGGCTTCGTTGGCGAAACTGACAAGATTCTAATTCATGCCCAGAATATTAAGTGATTCACAGATCCGGTTTTTAAGGGCATATTGCCACGCAACGAAACATATCGGCTAATATTCTGTTTCAATGGACCTACGGTCCTAACCTCCAGGCCAGATGTATTGCGAGATGACCTATTAACTGGCGACCTTTTTACTACGGTATAGAAGACAAATTCTACAATCTCACTTCAATGTGATACCGTATCCCTTTGACCGTGATATGGCGTTATCCTTAGCCACTAGGTCACCGATAATGGACACTAGCTTATGCGAAAGTGGAAGTGGTCGCTCGCCGCTCGCCTTGCAGTGAGCGCTTCTTCCGAGTGTACGACTATAACAGTTTATGATACATTATGCCCATACGGAGTGATGTAGCCTTGCCTTTCCATGTCGGACGTAGGTCGAGGTGACATATTGATATTGGAACTAATACAGAGTCTGCTTTTTAATCATAATTGAAGCTGGTTATGGTTGGCTGTTTGACCGATTTACGTCCGTTTACAAGTAAGGTCGTATATTACGGCACACACCACGATCTGGCTTCTATAGATATGTCACTGCGCACATCCGAAGACACAGACACAATGGGCATTGTGAGGCTGGCGGGTTCCCAGCTGATATCTCCGCCCCACGCACCTCTCGCCGGGAGATGGCGAGAGATGGCGAGAAAGCAGATCGCAGCAGTAGATGCGCTGCAGCGCTTCAAGTGGCGACACAGAATGTGATTACCTGCAATTACTTTAAAATTACAGTTGAGATGGATCGAATAGATACGAGTCAGGTCATTAAAGTCACTCTGTTCCCGGACTTCCCGGTCCACGTGTAATTTTTACACGTCCGATGTCTTTTTTATATCCATTGTAATTGACTAGGTGTAAGTTTAATTTCTCGCAATAATAATATGATTAATACTAATACACTAGTTCACCCAGCGATCGTTGTTCCGCCATATAGATTACTTGTAGATTTAAATTTGGGTTAGGAAAGTGAACATTTGGGATTATGTGTATTTTTTATGCAACACCATAAAAAAATAACCAAAAAAATTTTTGTCCAAAAATGAAAAAAAATGATTTAGGGTGAGCCACCCTAACACTTGGGGGTTAACACTTAGATGTATAATAATTAATTATGAACCTTTTCCCACTAAATCGATTTAGTGGGGCAGATTCCACTGCGAGTTTTAGAGCGTTCTACTCTGCCCCACCAGTGGGGTGCTTGGTGGGGCAAAGTGGACTAATCCTTACTGAATATATATGTACTTACTTGCATATAAAATTTCATCATACCTAATTGCCTAGAAATATTTTCATTTAAGTATACAATGAGACGATGGTGTCGGTAATCTCACCAATACATGGTGGATTTTAGTCCGAGTTGCTACTACTGGTAAATTCAACATAACTGATGCTATCTCCCCGCGCGCATCCACCGACACGAGCGTAATAGCTAAAACATAACTACTTAGACACGGAATATATTAAAAGTGAAATAGAAAGTCAGCTTACCAAGTGTAACATGAATTTTATAACGAGGTTGACTTGGGCGCTTCAATCCACCACCTCATTAAGCGCGTGAAATGGTGCGAATACGAATTTAGAAGATTGACAGGATCATTCTTAGTGTCAATTTTTTCTTGGTAATCGTCAGCGTCAAACAAAAAAAACATTAAACTTTCTGTGTTTAGTTTAGAACAGTCTAGATGTGCTCAGTTAGTGCTATGAAGATTTCAGTGATTTCTTAAATATACCTACCTAATGGCAGCATGAAGGACTGCGCACAGTACAACGACTCCACGACCGACAAACGCGAACGCGACTAAAACCTTGACAAAGCTAACATTCAATTATGAGCCTTATATCTTTGAAAGTAAGGTTGAATTTCGAACTTATACTTAAAAGCCCTGTACGGCCCCTCGCCGCCCTACACCCATAGCCGTTCCGTTTCGAGACCAACGCGTCGACGTTGCGTTGACGACTCACCGTAGACGAGTAGTCCACGCGTCGACCGACACAATGACGTAATGTACCTAGAACGGAACGTCGGAGTTGAAACGGAGTGGAGACGGAGTCGAGTTGACGTCGATGAAGCGTTGATCGCGGAACAGAACGTCGGAGTTGAAACGGAGTGGAGTCGGAGTGGAGTTGACGTCGAGTTGGTGTAATGTGCGCACTCCTTAACGCTTACATGTGACTTGAAGCGTAACAATAGCTATTATCTCAGACTGCTAAGTATATGATTGTTTTTATTCTGAAAGATGGATCTCATGAAAGATGTATGGTAAAAGCATGATCAATTCTTACCTTCCCTTCTACATTTCCAAAGTTAAGTGGGCTTAGGTAATGCACCAGAATGACAAAAATTTACCTAAAAGCCTATCGTTCTGTCGTTGGATGTGTTCATTCGAACCCTACCTCGTGCTTAATCTTTGTGTTATCATAATTATTATTCAATATGAATTGTGAAAACATGTTTTTGTGGTATTTTTAAGTTCTTATATTTTATAAACATAAAACCGAATAATGTGACTATGCTTAGTTATACCTTTTGGGTCAACCGAAAAAAATAATAAAACACAAAACAATTAAGGATTCCCAAGAAACTTCGCACAAACAAGCCATAAATACTCTAATTTAATGTTTGCAGATCGGCACACGGCACGCGGCGTCACCGCCCGCCGCCGGACCACTTTATTGAGCGGTAATCAATCAAAATGATGTGTTCTGGTTGTGACGTCATGACGCTATGACGCGATCAAATGAGATACCACTTGATATTGTGAAGTGGACACATTGCCGTACTTTACGCTATAAAGTTACTATTATTGATTGGATAATTAGTACCTACCAACATGACTCGTGTTTTGTTGAAGCGTTGCGTGTGAAGTGCTGACGGCTGACTGATTACTGCTGACTCGATAAGCACCGTCTGACAACGCTATAGACATCCCAGCATCAGCACAAAAACTATTCTATTACGTAATGGAGTGCGCGGTGCCTAACGGTATGTAAGTTCACAGGAAGTGTCAAAGTGTACGCAAATGGAGGCAAATTGCTCCCTTGTGTGGTCCCGCTTTCCCATACCTCTAATGCACAGATCAAGGTGTTTTTGTCGTCAGGATAAATTGTTATGCAACACAGTTCCGATGGTATTTTACGGTTGGGACAATATATTACGCAAAGTGCGGCTTTGTTCCGTTACCATGCTTACGGTGAATTTTATCTGAGTTTTAACTTAATAACGAATCGTATTACAGTAGGTAACAGCAATTGAAGTGTATCTTACTCGATCTATTGCATAATGATGGAAAGGGACTACCTACATAATAGATTCATGATAATCAGAAATTTGAAATAAGTGTTTAGGTAGATCGATTAGATTTGGCTATTTCTTTTTACACCATTGTTTATAAAAGTGCTAGTGGCACTTTTCAACAGATTATGTTAACTGTGAAATTTACCTATCTACTTATATGACAAAACTAAGTATGTAATATGTAATTAATGTATTAAATTAACTCTCTATCAAGAGAATCGAGTTAAACCAGCTAGCATTTTTATGTTTGATGTATGTAGGTAGGTATCTACTGTAACTTATAAATGAGATTCCCAAATTTTAATTTGCTACAATACTTACTCATCATATCATTATTATCTGTGCTTGCAATGAGTTTGCTTAAAGTTCTTAGTTATTATTAGAAATATTTCATCCCTGTGTAAGTATATATTTTTCAAGTGGTACTGCATGTCGACTGCATGTAAACAGCGCCTATCGCCAACGCACATTTGACAATGATGTACAAATTACAAGTATCTAGGTACTTACTCCCATACAGGCATAATGAGCCCGCTATGCACGCGCGGGCAGAAGTAAAAAGTGTGACAAAAATAGTCAATTGTGAGTGAGTGAGCATGTCTAACACAATAGTGGTTTTTGTGAGGGCGCGAGCGCCGGTAAAAGTGATTTCACGGGTTGAACCGGCCGCCGTGCGCCAGCTGTGGCTCAATCAACGTCAAATTAAGCACCCCAGTACCCCAGACCGCGCCTGCACCCTGCGTGGAGCCCTCCAGTACGAGTAACTACTGCTTTGTCGCGCCGGTTGTTTAGAAAGATTAAGTAATTAACTACTATACGATATGAATCACGGCCTTTACGATCCACTAAACTTCTAAAGGGAACAGTAACTATCCGGGTATGTAATGGTCGCACTATCCAGGATCACAGCAACCGCAAATACAGTGCCCAAGCCAACAGCAGGCTCCGTTATTCAGTCTGTGCACGGTGGATGAAGGCTCTTGCTCAGCGTAATGACTAACTGGATGGTCCCGGTTGCAGACGACGTGGACGCTGAGAAGTCAGCCGCCGTCTAATGATCGCCAGTCCGCGGGCCTACCAGCGACAGAGTGTTATCACATGACAGCCAATCTACCGCTGATATCGATGAAATGCAACTGTAGAGACCAACTTTAAAACATTACTTGTTGCAATTTTTCCTGTACAATAAAATACAAAAATACATTGTAGAGACAATTGCTCATTATAACTATTACAATATCACCTTCCGAGAGGTCAGTAACAAGACTGTAAGTACTCAAAACCCGATGGCGGTCAATCGGACGCGGAGAGAATAAAAAGTACCGCTATATTGTTTACTGCCTCCGTGATTGATTGTAAATAATTGTGATCACTGGAAGTCGGCCAAGGTGTAGACAAACGGGGAGTCACTTGTTGCTTGCCGATTTGGATATTACAAGATTTCCGACTAAAGAAACAATCGAATAAAAAAGAAACCCATTCACTTCACATGGCGCACTCACCTCACCTCTGTTCTAGCAAATAATATTTAAGATTAAAAAAAGAAAAATAGCGAGCCTAGATCTAGATCTTTTTTTTCATTTTTTACAAGCTTTTATTTAATTTATAACAACTACCAGTAATATTATAATTATGATCAAAACTTACCTCTTCGGCAGAACTCATTTCTATCGGCCCACTAATGTGCAATCTACGAGTATGTCGAGCGTCATGGAATAAGCTAACGTACCACTCGTTTCATTTAACTATTCTATCGTCCACGCGAATTTTTTATCTTTGAAGTGAGATGATTACTAAAGTCATACATAAACCTACCGTTACCTTGTAGAATATGATTCAATCGTTCGATACTTTTCCATTTTGTTCTTCGCTCATTTAATAATTCTCAATCTTTATCTGTCCTTAATCATAATCGCTCATTACAATTTGTTGTTAAAGCGGAGTAGATAAACCGATTACAAATATATTTTTAAGAAAACCAACCGCATTAAGTTGTCGATTGCACAAACTTGGCGAGTAAAATAGTTATAAGTACTTACAAAATAGTTCTGCAATAACTAAGTAATCAATTTTAAGTAATTAAATTGCTCGGATCGAATGATGTTGATGCGCGGGAGACTCCCACGTGTTCATAAAGTTTTACGACGCACAGATTAATGATACTCCGAGATAGCACAGCATTGGCGTTCGGTGAAAATGAAAGTTCGATAATTTTTTGCTGTAGTTCACTTTCTTTGGGTGCTAACACGTGAGTAAAGCAAATATGTAGAGAGTAAGCATTACAGAGACGCTCTGCAAATATTAGATGGGCTATGGTGACTGCAGGGACGACCAGCGAACTACTCGTCGAGGGAGGTATAATGTATACCTACTATGTATTACGGTGCAAACTGGGCCTTGTCTGCAAAACTGAGGAAGTAAGCAGGCGCGCGGCGCCTAACGCGATCCCGTAAGTTTTGCAAACTCTACCAAAAATCGTTTAACGCGCTTATAGAAATTTTCACTTCAAAAATAATGTACTTAAATATATTTCGTACCATCCCTAGAAATGGGAACGAGTAGTTTGTTAACGATAAAAAATATTTTTTGTATAGTGATTCCAATTAGATACTTATTATAGTTTGACGGTATGATTAATAGTATGGAGAATGTAGTAATATGTACATAGGTAAACCAATCGTTCGAAAAACGGTATCTTAATATTTAACAGAATCGTCCAATAATGTCCAGTAATGTCAACATGACAAAACACGGATGAAACAATCGTACATAAAGCCATGATTCACGGTGCATTGTCTGCACCTGGCGGCCGGCGCACGGCGCAACCCGCGCGGCGCAACGGATGACTCCATGCAGTTCAGTTCAGTGCAGACTCCATGCAGCTGGGTGTCTTTAAATCAAGAGTGAATAGGCTGCTACTAAGTTAGTGCGCTCTACCACCCAGGACCTCATCTCCACTTACCATCAGGTGGGATTGTGGTCAAGCATTAACTTATAATTATTAAAAAAACAGTACACCACCGAGCACAGTGTCATGTGGTGGTACCAACACTCCCAAATATATTAAAACAATAGATGCGTTACGTTCATACAACGAGGGTTGTACTTTTGGATCCAATCCGCTGACATTTGTATGGCACTGTGGATAAGAAAGATAATTACGAAACGTATGTTACAGAAAGAGATAGCTACATGAAAAGTAAGCCAATTAGCCAAATTTGACTGTACCGTTTTTCGCGCGGTAATAATACCGGGTCTTTTACTTTTTACATAAATACGGTTGGACCCAAGGGCACGGTGTCACTCCAACAACTACAAGGTCGTGATGTCTCGGGCTCACACATTCGTCGTAATCGACCCCCAAGGTCATCCACATGTGTTGATTGTCTCACCTATTATTGTTTTAGTAAACAATGCTTAAAACGCAATACTTTGTACGGTCAACACGACGATAAATTATGTATGTACCTAGTTATAAGCACACAAAACGTATTGCGCAATGGTTGAATTTACTCATCTATACTCGATATTATTTAACTGCCGAACCAACTCGCTTTGTTCTCCTTTCTCATTCCTCGCTGACTCCCACATCATAATTAATCGGGCGCGGGAACGCTGAAGCAGGGATTTTTTTTTCCTTTGCGGTAGTTTTGCATAATGACGAAGTAAAGGCGAGGGTAATGTTCACTACGAATTCGTCGTAGGTATCTACTTTAAGAAATTAACTGGTGCACGGATTACAAAATGTATCCTATATAATACATTCGCCTTTGCTTGAGGATTTGCTGATTGATCTCAACAGATCTGGATCTTCTCTGTTAAACCTCTTTGCACGCTTCTCTATTGAATCGTGATTTGGCTTCACCAGTGCACAAATAACATCACCCCACACGTGGTCGTACATCTGGTTTGTAAAAGGTTAAAAGCTGACTTGTAAATAATTCTTAAATCCTGTTAGAAATTAATAAATTATTCCAAGTTTAAAACTCGTCCGCGCGAAAGTCACTTAATTTATATCGCAAATAAAAACATCTTGGTAGACAAAATCAAGACTGTATTATTAATTGGAAACGGGTGAAATGACGAGAGTGTCATATCACATCCGTGTGGTTGGTTGTATGGTGGAATGGTTTGACATTTCTGGACTTTTATCCCGCTCAAAATTTACTGGTGAGATTTTGTGGAAACCGAATTTCGATATCAATTACAAATTACATGCCTTATGGTGTGCATAGCCGCTTCTACCTCTCTACTCGTAAATATTTCCTACACTGACAACCATGGATCCCATCACGCATTACCTTCGCTACCTATCGCCAGGCGCATACTTCTTCTGATTTAATGCACTAATATTGCTACAATCAGTTTCCTAAAATCCAGTCAGATAACGCATCTTAATGCTAAACAAGAATCGTGAAAGTCATCAGCGATTCGCGGGTAAAGGTCACAGGCCGACAGACAGTGAAATATTGCACTTTATAAAAACCGCATTATCATTTACACTTGTATATTTCGGCTCTGATGGAGCCATCAAAATATTAGCATTGTACCGTGAGCTTCGTAGATTGGCACAGGCTGAGCGCGTCCAATTCTGTCACGTGGTATAGAGTCCGCCGCTATAGTACCTACCTGTAATTATTCCATTCAATGGTTTAGGATACCAGTAAGTATTAATGTTTGCCACATGCATAAATATGTTTTCTTTCTTTTCTTAAATCTAAATCAGCAAACACCTGTTACTGACCGCGGGTTCACCGCGCGCCTCGCATTAAAAGCTTTCTATGAATCTATTTATTTAAAGAAAGTGTGAGACATTTTCTAAATAAAAACAAACGATTGTATTGTCTCATGGGACTGCAATAAACACCGAAGCGTGTGAATTTGTGTTGCATTTAATAATCTGTGCTACTGTCAGCCGCGGCTAGGGTTGCCAATTTTTTAAAATACCTACCTAACTGTCACATAACATGTTGATTGCTAAATCTGCATTGAAAAAATACACATTCGTCTTGAATTTCTTGCTTAGGAAATATATATTTACAGTTGCATTCTGGCTGAATCACAATATTGCTTTCAAAGGTATATTACTTTTGCCCGAACATCGACAGACATGATGGATGTTGGGCTCCGAAGAGAGACTTGAATAGTTAAGTATTGGACTCTAATTTAAAGTATGTTGAAGTAGCAACCCTAGCGATTATGTTGCCATTGCCATCTATTGAGGAATTAGACACAATTTGCAAATTCAGACTCAGACCAGATTATGAGGCACGCACCGCCACCACGCCACCACGACTACGCAGCTCCGCGCTGACTATTGTCCATTGTTTAGGAACTGTCGAAATTAGGTTGTAATTTTTATTTTGTTTTGAGAAATAAGTAGTCTCTCATTGAGGTGAGTTAATTAGTGCTAATGTAACATTTGAATACGTAATGAAGAATGGGTATGTAATGTAATCCGGACTCTCCGACGATAGCGACGGATAGTATTAGCGTTTATGCAACGTGTTATCGTCACTGGACACCTCGACAGTTCGAGCCGCGTTAACAATTATATTATTGTACAAGAAAATAGTGTCATTGACATGAGCGTAGCGAACACACAAACACATGGATACAAAACACCTGGGGTCGTGCGGTGCTGCAGTTCATTGGACCTCACGGAAGGTCACGAACGTTATAATATCGTGGGGTCATTGGTTCTTCTGCTGTTGCACCAAGATTTACTTTTGAAAAAAGATAGAGCCCCTTCAAACACATAATAATAGTTGATTTCAAACCTAGCGAACAAATAAACTGGACTATTACTAACAACAGGATACTAACAGGACTAACTGTCACAAACAGTCCCTGTCCCAGTCCTCATACTCTTTAACAAACTAACCAACTAATGTTTTAACACCGTCTGCTAACAGGACTAATCATCCTAGTCCCCATTTGAGTGTTGTTCTGTGTCGGTCACAGTAGTCATGGGCGGCAGCGGAAGGTGGTGCTGCATGCTCGTTTGGTACCATAGTTAATACCATAAGAATAATTAACTTGTACTAAGTATTTTGTGACTTGTACTACTGCCTTGATTCAATTTTGCTCTCATCTTATTACGTCACATTAATGAGATCTTCCGTACTTATTAGAAAACAATTCCGGTAAGCGACACCTCGTTACATGATAATCGCCACTGACAAGACAGTATGTTGTCTAATAATCACGGGTGTGTTGTGAAAGCAATTTCCATAATCAGTGCAAGTAATGACCGGACGGAGCAAAATAAAGTTCTCATACTCATTTTAATTCAATATAGGGACCGATTTATTGCATTTTTTCATTAAATAAAACAAAATGATTTTATATCATTCGGGGGGAGGGGGGGGATTTCCTTCCGGACGTCGGGAAACTTCTCGGTCGGCTGGAGGTGGCTGTGCCGTGTGCGGTGTGGCCTGTGGGTGTCGGCATGATACTCAAGTCAGGTGACCCTCGAGGAGTCAATAAGTAACTGTATCTATTGCTGTTGTTCCGAAATCGCAACCCGATCGAAACGCAATAACGATATCGATCGTAATAATGGTGAGGGACGTGACGATAAGCGGCGGTAGACAAGATCACGCGCACAGATTGGGGCATCGCGCATCGCTGATAATGGGAGCGTTTCATAAGCTACCGCCGCCGACCACGTGCCGCCGCCACCGCTCACCAGGCTCACCTCGTGGTACACGTGGTAGGGACCCCCGGGAGCGAGACGATTCAAGTTCTATGTTCATCCAACAGGGATGGGATGACAAAGTAAAAACAGGAAAGCAACGTGAGGAAACCTATCTATTCTCGATAATTTCACACGCCGCACTACATAGTGCACTACTACGGAAATGGATCTACGCCTACTCAAAGCATGCTCATTCAAAACTTGTCGAGCTGTCAGAGATTTGAAAACACCCATACATAACTACATATTGCTAGGGGTTTAAATTAAATTCCTAATTTTAAACGTCGGTATGTTGACACTGAAAACGCGAAATATTTATTCATATTATGTACAAAGTATGTTGTTATTTCGGCTACGGTACCAGTTTTATCTGAACAATCTGGGTGGTACTGGTCGACCTCAGTGCAGTGTTTATGTCGTCAGCCGTCCTAAAGTCCAGGTCGCCTCCAACCGAGGACGAGGTATACGGAAGTTCAGGTCGGTGCGTCATGATATGAGTAATTGATCTGATCTCGGCGTCGGAAGTAACCAAATTAACTTTTTACTTTGTAATCGCTCAAATTAAAAAAAAACATATTTAAAAAGTAAAAATTGTTTTTAAATTTAATCATCTGTTGTTCTGTTATATTCCAAAATGAAATTCAGGAGACTTGACCATTCTTATATTACGGTGTTCCTATTTTATAGCGTTCATATTGTATTGTAATTTACACTTTCTATGTCATTACGATACTCCTTAACGCACTTTATATGTTTCTTAGGTTAATTATACTTCACGTCACAAAAAAATATATTAAAATATTTACATCGCAGCATTTTACCACACTTTTCATACACATACTACATAAAATACTTACCAAAACTATTTTACACAAAAAATTATACATTCAATTACCTAACATAACACTCATTCAACATAATATTATTTACAGATACACTTCATATTCACATTTAGCCGTGTTTATGATATTTAAAATTTTTTCTTTAAACTATGTCTGTAACTATTTCCTAGGCCCTATTATAATAATACATCAAAATGTTTAATGTAGACAGTAATGATCTAATCAATGAACTGGATAATTTTACGATTGCTACATCTTCTTTATGTGAACTTGACACTTTAAATAAATTTATTACTAATCCATCAACGTCACTAAAAATATTGCATCAAAATATTCGAAGTGTCACTTGTAACATCACAGGACTGTTCACACTATTGCACAGGACCTTAGTCGACTGGGATATCATTGTCCTTACTGAATGCTGGCTGTCACGAACTCATCACATTCCAACTTTAGATGGATATAACTATGTAGCTTCTACTAACAATCTCACTCAAAATGAGGGCGTCATAGTATACTATAAAACCTCGTTGTATCCAATTACAACTGAGCCTAACATATGTGACGCAAATTGCATCGGTTTAATCATTAATAATAATACATTATTACTTAGTATCTATAGACCTTATGGTTATAAAGATGTATCTAAATTTATTGCTTCACTCGATGCTTTTCTTTGTGATCAACGTAATTATTATAGCGTAATTATAATAGGTGACATAAATATAGACATATCCGTACACAACTCAGATTCCAATTCAGGCTCATACCTAAATATGTTAGCCACTCATGGTTTGTTGCCGGCTCACTCTCTCGCCACGCATGGTAAAACCTGTCTCGATCATGTAATTCTTAAAACACACTTAAAAGCATCTTGTTGTGTCGCCCAATCGTCTCTTACAGATCACGATACGGTTATATTAATCCTAGAATTAAAAACAATTCATAAAAATACACCAAATACTCATATAAATAGAATTAATTATCAAAAATTGGATGAGTGCTTACATAAAATTGATTTCTCATCTATCCTTAATTTGACAAATGCCAATGCGGCCGCTTGTTACCTAATAGAGGCATTGAGTAATGCAATAAAAAATAATACTAAAATCATAAAATTGTCTAATCGCAAGAGAAATATAAAGCCATGGATTACACCCGGTCTAATTAAATGCATGAGAAATCGTGATAAGCTACATTTAAAAACAAAAAAGTATCCAGATAATGAAGTTATTATCACCACATATAAAAGGTACAGAAATTTTTGCAATATGATATTAAAGAAACTTAAAAGTGAATATGAAAAAAATCAAATAAAAATTGCCTCTAAAACCAGTAATAAAAAACTATGGGAAACTTTAAAACAACTTGTTAACTATGCTCCAAAAAGTGATACTCCTTATGAACTCTTATCTACTCCTAACCCTGTTCAATCTGTTAATGATTTCAACAATTTCTTTGTAAATATTGGTGCGAATCTTGTTAAATGCAGTTTGTCTCCCGTGAATCCCAAACCCTATCTTCCGGCTAAATCCCCACCCTACTCTCTTGTTTTACTCCCCACTGATTACGCTGAAGTTGAAAGTATTATCTTAAATTTAAAAAACGGTTGTGTAGGGTCTGATAATATTCCGGTTTCACTCATAAAAAGGTACCGTAAACTTATAATACCGCCACTAGTTCATGTTTGTAATCTAGCAATAAATACGGGTACATTTCCTGATATTTTTAAACGTGCACAGATAATCCCTATACACAAAAACGGCGACAGAAGCTGCATTAACAATTATAGGCCCATTTCCATTTTACCATCACTTTCAAAAGTATTGGAAAAAATTCTTAACAAACAACTAACCCACTATTTAGAACGTAATAATCTTTTGTCATCTTCACAATACGGTTTTCGCTCTGGCTTATCAACAAGTGATGCTGTCCATGATCTGACTGATTATATTGTTAAAAATTTAGATAATAATAATAAAGTACTAGTTATATTCCTTGATTTAGCCAAAGCTTTTGACACAGTTTCTGTTCCGCTATTGTTGTCTAAATTGGAAGCTTTGGGCGTAAGACATACTCAACTCCAACTCTTTACTGACTATCTGTCTAATAGAATGCAAAAAGTTAAGATTGGTGATATTAACAGTGATTATCAGCAGGTGATTCATGGTGTCCCGCAAGGATCGATTCTTGGTCCAACGCTATTTTTAGCCTATATAAATGATCTTTGTGATCTTAAGCTCACAAACGGTAAGATAATCACATTTGCTGATGACACGGCATTACTTTTTGAAGGTACTACATGGAGTGAGACTTTTGATAGCGCTCAAAGAGGCTTAGATAAAGTAATGTCCTGGTTAGAGGCTAATAAACTATCAATTAATGTTGACAAAACAAAATATATTCCATTTTCAATACAATATAATACAATACCAAACTTCGAAAACTATAATATAAAATTACACTCCTGTTCGGGTAGCCGCACCCCTTCATGTTTATGCCCGTCTCTGGCCCGAACGGATTCTATCAAGTACTTGGGAGTAATTCTGGACAATACGCTTAGTTTTAGGCAGCATATTGAGGCCCTCTCTTCAAGAGTACGTAAACTTATTTTTATTTTTAAAAACTTACGCCAAGTTGCAGACAGAAATATTATCAAAACGGTATACTTCGCCCTGTGCCAATCCCTCCTTACCTACTGCATAACATCTTGGGGTGGAGCAACTAAGACTCTGATGCTCAAAATTGAGCGTGCTCAACGATCGGTGCTTAAAGTGAGCTCATTTCTTCCTTACTCCTTCTCTACGCATAAGCTCTATGAAAATTATAATGTTTTGACAGTCCGGCAACTATATATTTTATATACAATAATCAAAAAACATACTGAAATTCAATACGACAATAAGATACTCTTGAAGAGACGAAAATATACAGTTTGCTCACCTCAACCACTGAATACCTCTTTCTCACATAAATTCTACTGCTTCAGGGGTTCATTTTTATATAATAAGATTAATAAGGAGCTGAACATATACTCACTTCCAAAATTCCGTTGTAAATGTGAAACTCAAAAATGGCTTCTCTCACTAAATTACGAAACAACAGAAAATTTATTAGCAGTTCAATCATAAATAGATACCTTCTTACTGATACCTAAACACACTCAAATACACATCACACAACATCCACACACACACACTCACGTCCACACACCCCCACTCAGACACACACACACACGCACGTCCACACACCCCCACTCATAGACACACACACACACTCACACAATGCTGCAGGTACGCAAAATATTATATGTAACTAAACTTAACAATAACTACCTTGCCTCACAGCTGTATTCTTTTAGTGAAATTATTTCTGTGTCAACTGATCTGGGGTGAGGGCCTGGAGATCTGTCATACAGGCTATCCTAGTATAGACTCCAGCCTCTCACAAAACGTAAGGAAATATCATTTGTAATTTTTAAGTTGTAAACCTTGTCATATTTTTGTGAAGAGGAACAATAAAATTATTATTATTATTAATTATTATTATTATATTTTTAACCAATATTCATAATAAATTGTTTACCTAATATACCTGGTTAAAGCATTTACGACTATCATCAGCGTATCAAGTGCATTACCGTTTTAATGGTAGGTACAAAATATATAAAAAAACGTAAAGTAAATAATCTAAAATTAACATAAAAGTTGTAACACTAAAGTAACTAGTTACCAATTAATAATTCATTTATTAAGATGTTTCAAATCATATCCACGCGTTTTAATATATGAAATATATGTAGGTACCTATATTATTATGTTATCTTTTTCAGTTATATGAAAAGTTTACTCACAGCGACGTCAGAGACTGTTCATTGTATTGCAAACGTACACCAACCTGTAACAAAATAAAACAGATTTAATTAAAAGCTTTTATTAATGCAGTCCTACAATAAACAACGAAAAATAAAGTGACGTCACTGTAAATCCAATATGGTGGACCGGACGTCGGCAATCACATCGACGGTTAAAAGGCGAATTGATTCAAGCGCCATCCTGGGCGATATTGAGTTATATACATCATTGGAATCGGCGAATTTTTCCGCTTCGATTGAGCCAGGTTTGAGGTTAATCTGAGCACTTTTTTGGCGCTTGGCTCCATGACCAATTTGGGTATCATTTTTGCTTACGTGGTATCAAGTGTAGCGAATTTGGTTGTTTTTTTCAAAGCATGTATGTAGACCCACGAAAAAAAAGGGTTTTTCTTACTATTTGTAATTTAAGCCATTTATCCTCGGATGGAATGAAATGGTATCAGCATTTGAATTATTTTTACTTGATCTTAAATAATTAAACAAAGGATGTTAATTCCTTTTTGCTTGAACCATATTTATTAGTGTATGTTACTTAAATCATTTTGCCTTGAACATTCAAACATTATCTCTGTCCCTTGAATCAATCTTACCTGAACTAGTATGTTGAAGAATATGACTTGTGCTAATTTTCCTTGACCAGTTTTAAGTCATATCATTTAGAATTACGAGTAGTGCCAATATTCGAAGGCTGATTATTACAAATATTACCAACGTTTAAATATACTTAAATTTAAGTAAATGAATAATTAAAACAAAAGTTGATTCATGAAAAGAATTGTTTTATTTTAATTCTTTCGTTGTATTAAATCTTGCGATTAAAACAATTTTTTTAAAATCTTATTACATCACTGTGTAATTTGAGTCATTACCCCTTGAACAGTTTACAACTAGGTGAGTGGTTTAAATCATTTATCCATGAACAGTTTACAACTAGGCGAGTGATTTAAATCATTTATCCATGAACAGTTTACAACTAGTTGAGTGATTTAAATCATTTATCCATGATCTGTTAAAGAAGTCATTGTACACTTGAATTATTTTGCTTTAAACAGATAAATAGTAATCGTGTACTAAGATTCCTTTTGCCCTGATCAGAGAATTGTGCAAAATGGCTCAAGTTACATCTAACTCCGTTAAAAAACACCTTTTATTTGTTATATATATACAAAAAATTAGCACAAAATATGCCGCTTTATGATTGGGGAGACTCGTCAATTTTTATTGTATACTTTAAGAATAGTGATTTTTTTTCTCAAAAAATAAACTTTAAAACGCTCTCCTTTAAAGTTCTCAAAATGGCGCTTGAATCAAGTCGCCTTTTAACCGTCGACATAATTCAACGCAAACCACAAGAGCAGGACATGTGGCTACACCACCAGCCACAGCCAGTGCACCGCCGCCGGCAGCACGCCCGCGCCACCTGCTGCTTGTGCCGTCAAACCGCTTAGGTACTCTCAGCTACCTTCTGTTGACTGAGCCTTCCGTTTCAGGTTCTATATATTAGACACTCATTCTCTACTTTACATCTTAATAAAACAAGGAACCTTCCTGCTCGCGTAATACAAAATAAACGAGTGTGCATTAGCAGCCAATTTCCGAGACATGTCGGATATCCTATCGAATCAAGCGCTCCTCGGGCAGACGGTTGCGTAACCCTCAATTATCGATCACTTTCACAACGGAAAGTTCGGGTGGCTGGCCCCGCAACCTGGCCCACTTGACGACCAAATAAATAAATAAATAAATAAACTCGCGCTACGTTATTGCATTATGTTTAATTAAATACTTCATTTCATTGTTGAAGAGATCCCAATTCTGTTCGAGGTCGGACAGAATGTAAAATATAGTGTGAGGTCCCCTGTCGGAGCCGTACCATCCAATTTAACATTAACGCGGGTCTTTGCTTGAGTGTTGAAGATATAGATACACATCTGCAAGCTTCAAAAAAAATTGTCGAATAGTTAATAAGTCACACGTCACGCGCTGTAACAGCAGCGTAACATCGTAAGGAATTAAGGATGTCCTGTCCGTTGACTACCTCCACGATAGCCCCGCTCGACGCACGCCACGTGCGTGGTGCACTCGTTCCGGCCGTGTAGGGGCGCAGTCGCGCAGTGCCGCAGCGGAAATGCCGAGTTGATCCGAGCTAGTGTAGCGCTTTCATTTCTGCGAAGCGCGAGCGCTCGGGGCGCAAAAACTGGCGGAACCGGCGCCGGCGGCGGGGGCGCGTGCGCCGCGCCGCCGCGTCTCCACTGTCGCACGGCGCGCGGCGCTGTGGCACGGCCGTGTCACCGCGACACATGGTAGAAACGACGTACATAAAGAACAGTATGTCATCTTCACACTCGTCGATGCCTTGATGCTTGATTGAATGCACGTCATATATAAACGCGCCGTGGAACACACACTAACGAACTGCATCGTCCTCAGGCCTCCAACGAAAATCATTGTGTGCGTTGTAAGCTGCGTGAGTTTGAAAAACACTTCCACTCCCTTGGACTCACGCTTTGAAGGCACGCGTTTGGATTCTGAAAAACTATATTTGATTGTTTAACATTGAATTCCTAATTATAAGATAAATTCAATATAGGTCCTACTGAATTTATCATAATAAGTGTGGCAGGAAAGTGAAAGGGCGCTCCTCCGCGGAGGTCGCGGCGATGAGCTGGTCGGGTCGGGATGGTCGGCGATGATCGGTGCAATGAGCTTTGATTACTATGCGCTTCCGCTCCGACCCACACCACAAAACACAAAACAACGTATCACAATGCAACACATTCCATACCATGGGCTTTACACCAGGCGTGTAGGTACCACAGGCTATTTTTCAGTGAACCAGGTGATTTAATCAGCAATAAAAGGATTGTTTTCCTCGCAAATAATATTTACCGCGGAAATGCGAACCGCCCACATTCGAAGTGTACACGAATAATGCATTTCACTGCATAATAAACTGCGGAACTCGGCGCCGGCTAATTTCAGTGGTAAATTTTCTCAGTAACGCAAACTGTTACGAAGTTTATTCGCGTAGGGAACCGCAACGCGATGTTTTAGCCTTGCAGTTCCCTGGCGATGGTGCTATCTGGAGCTATACATGTACGATATAACTTGATTTGATCGTCAAGCCGCGGCCGGAAGTACGTCCGGCGCTACAACCACATAAACTACAATCTTATGCAATGTTGAAAAGGATTGACTTGATACGAACTACTCGAATTAACTAGAACGTAACTTTCTTATCCGGAATGGCATTTGCGTTCAATTGTTGGAAACCATTAAGAATTTATCCATTCATATACCGGCATATATGTATACTATGGCTCGCCGACGCAAACTAAACCCCCGACCTCCGCCCGACGACCAACCCCGACGTATTCAGAAGAAAACAAACATAGCACTCGGTACAGTGGACAGGCGGCCTTATGACATATTGCGAAATGCACGAACGCTTGCACGCTCATATTTGGTGAATTTTATTTGAAGTACATACATACCTAAGTCAAGTATCTTCGATCAAATGTTACTTAGTACCTAAAAAATTGGTCGCTGCCGAACAAATTTAATGATGACTTAGCGTCCATTTAGATGTCATAATTTATACAAGTGCTTTGAGGCTCTCAATGAGGCGAGGACTTTGGAACGATACCCCCCAAACCTTTGGAAGTTGCTACGTTCGCTTGCGACTGCCAGACTTATTGCAGACGAGCTGTGCCCGCGACTTCATCCACGTGGAATTTAACAAAAAAAAATCTAAAATAAAAGTAGCCTACGTTACTTCTTATGACATCAGCAATCTACCAGTGAAAGTCCCGTCAAAATCGGTCCAGCCGTTCCAGAGATTAGCTCAAACAAACAGAAAGACAGACAGACAAAAATTTCATCCATATTGCATTTGCATTTAGTAAAAAGCGGTTATTTTAATATTACAAACAGACACTCCAATTTCATTTATTTGTATAGATTACAAAAAAAGATTGATCTACAATAGTTAAACAATGAACGAATATTGTTATTTCTCGTTAGGAATTTGGAGCTGGTACTTTCACGCAGCCTAATTATAATGAGTCATTAAAGATTATTCAACGCGATAATGTATCAAACGAGGCAACAATGAAAAGTATTTTATGTAATTACCGACAAACGAGTTGACGAGCTACCCGGTGGTGGTTACCGTCCCACGTGGACATCAGTTCTACCAACAACCAGATACATCTTGTAACTGGAGGAATTCTGTTTGTGCTGCGGCTTGAACGTCAGGTTAGGCCATGAAATGACACGCACTTCCCCCCATGTTTAAAGTTATAACATGTTTGATAAGGTAAACACCTGCACTGTACGGTTCTGCAACTTCTGCATTATATCTATGAGATCAAAGCTGCGGGTGGGCAAGATTCTTAGCGACCTGCACTGGGACTGAAGCTTGAAGATTGTCTACACAGGGACGAGGCTTACGAGTTCTAATTTTAGACACAATTGTGTGATGGGGTGTGATGATAATAGTTATGTTAGGTACGTGTGTATAACTACACGCAGTTCGTGTAGACAGAGCACCTATAAAAAGTGTTTCGGCATGGCCCGACTAGACAGGCTTAGGCCACTCTCAAAATGAATACGAGGAGCGTACCCGTGACTTTGCTGTCGTTCATGTACTTTTATTTTATTTAGATGGTAGGTAAATAATATTATTTATTATGTTTTTTTCTGGTATTAAGGTAGCAAACGAGCATGCAGCACCACCCTTCCGCTACCGCCCATGACAACTGTGACCGACTTGAACAACACTCAAATGGGAACTAGGGTAGTTAGTGTAGTCTGTCGCCTCTCTTAAAATAAATTCTACTTCAATGAGAGGGTTATACAAAAAAAATACGCAGGATTGCAAATCTTTGGCCGTGGAAGACTCGAGGCACGTTTCAAATGCTGGATGAGGTGCAGATTGTGTTCTCCGTCCCTTCCTGTAGCGGAGGAGTTTCTTGTGATTCTTATTTAGTCATTCAAATGAAACCCGGTTATACAGATGTTGATGATGGACGTACATAATTATATCGACGGTTAAAAGGCGACTTGATTCAAGCGCCATTTTGAGAACTTTAAAGGAGAGCGTTTTAAAGTTTATTTTTTGAGAAAAAAAATCACTATTCTTAAAGTATACAACAAAAATTGACGAGTCTCCCCAATCATAAAGCGGCATATTTTGTGCTAATTTTTTGTATATATATAACAAATAAAAGGTGTTTTTTAACGGAGTTAGATGTAACTTGAGCCTTTTTGCACAATTCTCTGATCAGGGCAAAAGGAATCTTAGTACACGATTACTATTTATCTGTTCAAAGCAAAATAATTCAAGTGTACAATGACTTCTTTAACAGATCATGGATAAATGATTTAAATCACTCAACTAGTTGTAAACTGTTCATGGATAAATGATTTAAATCACTCGCCTAGTTGTAAATTGTTCATGGATAAATGATTTAAACCGCTCACCTAGTTGTAAACTGTTCAAGGGGTAATGACTCAAATTACACAGTGATGTAATAAGATTTTGAAAAAATTGTTTTAATCGCAAGATTTTATACAACGAAAGAAATAAAATAAAACAATTCTTTTCATGAATCAACTTTTGTTTTAATTATTCATTTACTTAAATTTAAGTATATTTAAACGTTGGTAATATTTGTAATAATCAGCCTTCGAATATTGGCACTACCTGTAATTCTAATTGATATGACTTAAAACTGGTCAAGGAAAATTAGCACAAGTCATATTCTTCAACATACTAGTTCAGGTAAGATTGATTCAAGCGACAGAGATAATGTTTGAATGTTCAAGGCAAAATGATTTAAGTTACATACACTAATAAATATGGTTCAAGCAAAAAGGAATTAACATCCTTTGTTTACTTATTTAAGATCAAGTAAAAATAATTCAAATGCCGATACCATTTCATTCCATCCGAGGATAAATGGCTTAAATTACAAATAGGAAGAAAAACCCTTTTTTTTCGTGGGTCTATATACATGCTTTGAAAAAAACAACCAAATTCGCTACACTTGATACCACGTAAGCAAAAATGATACCCAAATTGGTCATGGAGCCAAGCGCCAAAAAAGTGCTCAGATTAACCTCAAACCTGGCTCAATCGAAGCGGAAAAATTCGCCGATTCCAATGATGTATATAACTCAATATCGCCCAGGATGGCGCTTGAATCAATTCGCCTTTTAACCGTCGATATGTACATGATTATATCCACTGAATCATATTTCTACAGCTACAAATCTTTCGGATCCTTAGCTTTGATGCCTAGTTTGAGGAACAAATGTTCAGCGGTTTATTTTCAATTTACAAACGAACCAATTTAAGTTTTTGTAATAGTGTTGGCCCGGCTCGCGTGCCTCGCGTCAATAACACACGGTGTCAGCGTGTGGAGGCGCCGCCGCGCCCTCGGGGCGGGATTCGAATATCCGACACTTGTAAATGTCCACTACTGATACCTGAATTAACGGTTTCGAAAAATTCCCATCTCTTACCTAATTCTTCTTGCTCTTAACTGAACTACCAACTGTCAGCATATACATATGTACTCATATATAGAAATAGCTCATACTCGTGACAGTAAAATCTTCAAGTACCTAACTAACTATGTGGAACTCAAATACGCTCATAATTATTTTCTGTTGAAGTGAGGGTAGTCATTAAGTATATGGAATTGATAATTATATATATACCTACACAAATAGCGTATAAGTAAGTATAAGTTAACGTAAAACATTGCGCTCTGTCCTGATTTTGATTAACAGAAACCCACATAGCATATTCGCATCAGAGATTTAGAAAAATATCTCTGATTCGCATGGCATAGACTTAAGGCCAATGTTGTGAGCTAATTTTGTAAATTGAGCCCTATTAATGTAAGGAAGTTTCGGTTTCGGTTTTGGTTTTGTTCGAACCTGAGACCGTTGCCGAAATTAGGTTTCGGTCGCAAAAACCGGGTTCGGTCGGACACTACTAGTGGTATCCGTATCGTAGTGTCCTTACCGCGGCCGTCCCTAGCCGAGTGTGCCGTGCACGTGCGAGACGCGCCAATCCTCACCTTGACTTTATGTCCATTATATAACGCGATAACTGGCTCCCACCACCGACACCGTCCCGGTGATAGCTTATTCATGACGACATTCGTAACGATTCTCATTAACATAATAATAAGCACCTGTATTATACCAAATGGAAGAACCAACCGGTTACGTGGAGAGGTACTCCCGAGACCTAGCTAGTCATTTGTATACGACTGCAGTTTGGGATTAGTCACAAATTTCCTCATTCTGCTATGACAACCACCAGCCAGTCACTTCCATAACCATCGTTAAAACTTGAATTGTAATGTGTCGGACACTCTCTTAGTGTTAATATATACAGTATAACAGTGTTAATTTGGTGGTCGGCGATCACAAAGCGGTCGCTGACGGCGCGGCGGTACGTAACCGGCTGACGGCCAGCAGCGATCGCCCGATATGCCTCCATCCTTCATCAGACAAAACAACTACTTTCAAAAGCTCCAATTACACAACAGACAGCAACTTCCGGTCGTGTGAAAGGTAATAGATCGGCGCCCAGTGTCAGGTAGCCTTTCATACTCCTCTCGTTAAGATAGGTAAGATTTCATTCTACTTCTCATCTCACTGAGCGTTCTGATCTGACGTTAATAGTTCCATATGAATCTTCAGGGTAGCATACGTCTGTGACTGTCCTTTTTGTTATGGGTCCTAAAGTATGTTTCAATATTATTCGTTATTTAAATCATTTAGCGACCGTCTGATCATTAATTCCGGTCTTACCATCTCTGTCTAGTTGATGATAGAATGATGGTTCGCGACTCTCCAAGCGGATACGTGAGTGGGAGGTGGGAGTCACCGCCGTCCACGGATTTCAGAATCACCGAGGGCATCACTGACTCTTTGCCCGCCGAGGAGGAGGTGAGGTGGGTGGTAGGTACCCTCTCTTTATTGGCTATCTAACACGCAAAAATATTGTACTTTTCCTAAATAATGCATACCTAGTAGTAATTAATGAAACATTTATAACAATCAATAAAAATAAACGTAAAATGAAATTGAACTTTTGTTTTTATAATCGTCACAGAACAATACGCGGCACAACAATACGCGAAACATAATCCATTGTTAATCGAACGAACGAACGGTACGTCCCGCGGGTACGTGGCCCGCCACCGGCCGCGCAGCACTCGCCATAGCAGTTGTTACTTCGCTCTGTTGTACTTTTACTCGATCGGAACAGGTGTAAGTAATAGCTTAATACATAATACATTCTCCAAAGATATATTTTAATCTAAATTATGTAAATCATTTTGGTTTTAGTAAAATTATAGTTAGTTTTCTCACACTCTCTCTCTCTTTTATCTTTTTTATTCTTTGGAAAAGAGCTTAAGAAATGTTGTATTTAATAACATGTTTTGTGACTTCGGAAGCAGAGCAGTAGCCAGATGTACATTGCATCATAATCGTGGCAACGAAACGAAAGGGCTACAAGTATGTAACACTGTGTACGTGTGTTAGCTGCGAACACACGACGAAAACACATACATTGAACAATCCTTACTCAAGGTCACGCTCACCATCACGCCAATACAACCACTCAACATAAATAAAATTAAACCTGTGTAACAGACTCATTAGAACGCATGCCGCACGCCGCACGCCGCACGCCGCACGCGCACGCCGCGGCCGCGCGGCCTAATGACATAACAATTATGATGGCTCAGACGAAATGTGCAGGTGAACGACCGGCGGCCACCGCGGCGACACCTACTCGCCACTTGTATTATACACACATTGTAGTACCAGAAGCGTAGTTCACTTGGAGCTCGGAGTTACTGCTGCAGCGGACGTTCGTCTCAAGTGGATCATCGGAAACAGCGGGTCTGAGCTGACTACCATGTCACAAATCTCATCTGTATACGTAGTACTAAAGCCACAGTGGCCCCGGTCCTTAGAATTCAGGATAGTTACTCACAGAGCAGTGGCGACGATCCCTTCAGCTTCAATCTCGAAATCAAAGTCCCGGCGGCTGCCTCCATATAAGCAGGGCACAGCGTGGGAGAGCGGCGGAGTGCAGCGGCGCCGGCGGCCGGAAGCGTGCGTAAACAAATAAAAAGCTAAGTTATCGCTTTCTCTGCGGCACAACCTGTTCTAGCGCGTCGCCGCCGCCGCCTCGCAGCCTAGCCTACTTCGCCCGCCGCGCGTCGCTCGAACAAGTGTATATAGCACGCCGCTTCACGTGTAAGGCAGGGCGGGTTTCTCCGCGTCTAGTATGTCTGTTGGGTCCCGTACCTGAATGAAAAACCCTTACATAAAGCATAAACCTTCTTAGGGTGCTCCCGTTGCTTCGATTGCTGAGGAGGAGTATGCAGTCGGTCTCAGTTTGTATTAGTATTCGGTAAACCTTCATGGTGGCCTGTGGAAGGATTACAGCACTCAGTAGGGACAGTATTTCTCCTATACTCGCATGATGATACGAAAGTCGACGACCCGGATGGCGCAATGGTTAACATGCCGGATCGCCGGTCCGAGGGTCCTGGGTTCGATTCCCAGCGAGGCGGAAATTTGAATGATGAATTTAAATCTCCGTTCTCAGTCTGGGTGTGTGTGTCCTTGTCTTGTGTATTTTCTATGGCACCCACGACACAGGGAATCCTAGTGTGGGGCTATTAGTGTGTAGCGTTATTTATTCATAAAGTTTTTTAAGGTTGCAGCTTTATGTAACAACGATTTAAAAATCCAATAACAAGTAAACAAATAAACATCACGTAACCCACAGGCGTCCAATAAATGTCATTTCTATTATAAACAAGTAAAATTACATAATTAAGTATTAGAAATAAAATGATGAGGGCGCGTGTGCCGCTCGCACATGACCAGTATGTTTTAGTTGGGAAAACGTGGAATCGTGTTGATTGCACTTTTTATGCGGCGCTGCAGATCTCTCTCCTAACTAGACACTGAGCTAGACGTTTTTTATTTGGAAAATTTTCTAAAGGTAGCCGGTCTTTTGGTTGAGCTATCGGATGGTGCCTTTTATCGATATACATATGTACTATTAACGATCACGCTTTTATTTTGGACAGCCATCCAACGTTTGCGGAGAAGTCTAAAACTCAACTGAACAAACCAATGCTACCTTTGGACAGTGACGCGTGGGCTTGCTCAAGGAAAATTATTGAAGTCCCAACGATTGGCAGAAGGAACGGCTGCGCCGCGCCGCTCTAAAGAAGGTAATTAGGTATGTAAAATAGTGTAAGTTTACCAAAAAGAAACGCAAACTTAAGCATAAGCATAATATTAGTACATTGTACTTAGGTGCCTATATGAGCATGTGAGACTTGTAACAGTGGCCTACCGTCAGACGAATCCATGCACTAGTCTGACATGACTCGACGCCAAGTGCTCAAACAATCATAAACAATCGGTCGATCCGATCATCACAGATCTCTCTTTTCCTCATGATTTGTATCAAACCAGGTTCGTAGTCCGTCCGTGTGATGGCTCGCGACAGGAAATACAAGCTATGTATTTAGAAAAGTGAAAATATTCGCGAGATCGCGGTGACCTTTTGCATTTTTATTAATTCGATGCAAGGTCTGCATTGATTAATGAAGTTGACTTGCGGTGGCTCGGCGAGTCGCCAGCCGCTACACCGATATAAATAGACACTATCTATTCTCATTTATAACACACTAATTTATTGGAATCCGGTGCACTAAAGTGTCATTAACCTACTTTAAAGAAGGAATAGTATATTATATGTTGGTTCTGTATTTATTTGCATCGATTTCTCCGACACAGTGTACTAGTAAGTATAAAAAATCTGATGGTGAGGTAAATAATGGTGAAAATTCAAAATGTTAAATGCCTATTATTATGATTTGGCAAAGTTATACCTATTAATAATAAAAGCATTGAATAAAAAAAATACAACAAGGACCCAAAATGCCAGTAACGTAAGAATTCAGAAAATTCCGAGAAGTTTCGAGAGCTTGTTTTAATCTCAAATAAGGCTTCACAGTTCAGGGCGTCGCCGTCGTCAGAGGGTTGAGTATTCCTAAATTAACACTTTTTAATACTAAATAATATATGTGTAACATGTACTAAATTTGCCGTTTACTACACAGTATAAATTAAGGAAAAACTTGAAAAAAAAATACTGACAATAATGGTTGCAAAGTTTTAACATAACTGTAGGTATTCATTGACTAAGTTACTAGGTAACATAAGACTAAACTCCATTTTGAAGTAGGTAGTATAACATACCTACCTAACCTATAGTTACACAACTACAACAACTCTGACGCCAAAAGTCGTTTCCAATTGTTCAATAGGATGTCCAATAAAAGTATTGCGTTCGCAAATATAACTGGAGATACTGCATGAGTCAGTCTCGGATGCTATTAGCTAAGATTTGTTGACGACCAATTTCATAATGAAAGTAAGAGTGTACATAATATTGACGTGAACCCACAAATTTCCTGCGCTGACTACTGGCCTGGCATGATCCGTGTTTAGACGCAGACGAAAACGATGTCGCGCAATAAAATCGCATCCAATTAATAAAGGAAATAACTTACTTAGCATTTATCATCCAAACAATATTGAATTTCCATGTAATATTATATTAAAGCAGCTACTTCACCTATGAAGATAAAATTCGAAAAGTAAGTAGCTTATTAGTAAAAGACTTGAATAATTCCCAAGTTGTAGTGTTCAGTAGAAACTAGACGTGTAAAGTGTTAGTACCTGCGCGGCCGCCGTCAGTCGCGCGGTGCAATTGGGCACACGAATACATTATTAGAAATTATTTTACTCATTGGTTCGCGTCGCTAAGTAGGCGAGTCCGGTCCGATTGCGGTGAAGGAAAATGGAAATGTGTGGGAGTCTTCGCATTCGTCCGCTCCAGCCCGGCCGGGGAGTGTTCGTTGCACTTGTACGACATTAGTATTTTGAATAAAAAACAACGAATTCAATAACTCCAATTTAATAACATTACAGTAGTTTAAAAAATATTTTTAGTAGCACATATTATATGTAATACGGCGCGGTGTTATTTATTGATATGGACTTCGAGCGTCTGCAGCTCTTTCTTACAAGCAGGTATTAAATGTTCTGAAATTCCTTGCTACGAGATAAATTGAAAATTTTCTCACTTTAGCAGTGATGGGTGCGCGAAAGCTGGATCGTACGAGTGAGGGTGCACCCTAAGTTCTGTTGGTTTATTTAAATAAATATACCTATGGGCTGGGCTCATCAGCGGCCCAGCCGCTGGAGTCGGCGGAGATTTCCCTTTACTTACAAGTGAAAGCGATGTAGCATAACATGTGCGGATCACATTGCTAATGTTACCGTTGTTATGATATAATTCGTCACATAAACCTTATACAAACTTAGCGTTGTATATTGTGTTGTGTAAAAGACTAACTTTTATCCTTTGCGTGTTTGCATTGATAAGTTTGAGCTGATAATGAGCCTGGAAACTCCAAACAAATTGGGACAAAATTTATTCACAGATTAGTAGTTATAGTTAAGTACTACCAAATATATTCGGTCGCCATCGTAACGTAACCGAAGTCAGCCAATGCACGGAAGGCCGCGTGAAAGTTGGTCAGCGGTCACCAATCCACCTCCGACCCCAAGCCGCTGGCTTCCGACTACTGAACGCAGTCAAAATTTGCTCAATTGTTTTCTCGATTTACCTCCACCCCAATCCATTAAATAATTCTCAAACCCAAAAATTCACGTACCTTTCGGGAAATTATGGAAAACTCTCAAATAGCGTGTTTCCTCAATATTATTTTTCTTTTTATTAATCTCTGCGGCGCACGCAACTAAGAAAATTAGGAATTACGGACAGGATTCCAATCGTAATTGAAGATTGTTGATAAAACGTTTAATAATTGCTTTTCTCTCCATCACTGCTTGTCTGTCATCGGTTAAGGGTAAAATATCTTTCACCGGGCAATAGTTTGCGATGTAATTTAAATGACAGGTACATTGTGGTCATACCGTCGTGCTCTGCACTTTAGATGAAAGGCATCCATTACAAATAGAACACATCCTAGTCAATCATACCTTCGTCAGCTCATTAAGTCACGAAGGATGCTAGCTGAGAGCAAGTCGGCCACCAGAGGGCGTACGCCGCATACTGAGCGCCCTGTTTGCATTACAATAATTACATTTAATTAAGCGAGATCCGGCTGCAACTATTGCGGCTGTCGGGATCTCATCGCGCCGGCAGCTCTCGGGGACTGGCGACAGACCGTCAGTACTGACTGAACATTACGGAGACAATGCGAAGGAAGCTGATTAGGTAGCTGTAATACTGCGAAATTGGGGATTTATTAATCTCTATAATTACTTAGCCTTAGCTATAATTACTAGCCTGCTACTCGTCAAAACCTGCGAGCAGCAGCATTGACAATGTACTAATTATTTGTTACCACTCGCTTCATTATCCAGAAAACCGAACTAACAGAATTAACAGAATGCGGTGTCAAGGCGCCAATACATTGATCAGAATGCATAAAATGTACATAATTAATATTTATGTTCAGAAATGTACGGGAAATACTATATCTATGGTCTATGGCCTGTACACGATGAGATGAAGGACTGTGATACCTAAGAACTTATCAGGAAACTTTTTGCTGTTACTAACAGCCCCTCATTATGAAACCGATTGCTGTCCACCCTGTACCGTACACACGACCACAATAACAACCATAATCCTTGTCGAAGTTCGATTCAATAGCTCCAACACGTGTGACCCGCACGACGCCGCCGCCGACGACTCACCTCACGTCATATTTTCCGCGAGCTTAAGCTTTCTCCGTGTGAGAATACACCCGTCATACAATGTGAGGTGCAGTAGCGGCTAGATGCGGCTAGGTTTTGTGTGGATTTCACTTGATCTCTTGATCATAACCTCAGATATGCGAGTTCTCAGATTTTCTCTTAACCTAAACCCTGTGTTACTGTATTATGGCGTGCGATGGTGCGAGTTGCGACACATTGTCGTCTCAGTCATGACAATGGGGGAGTTAGGTTTTAGTATCTCAATCATTTATTTCACTGAATCGATTATTTTATGATCTTTCACTATCAAATATCACTAACAAATGTCCCCGATGAAAAATTGTGTTTTTAGTAATTAAAACCAATGTTAATGTTATTTAATTTGATGAAACAGTTAAACAATTTAGTATATTATTCTTTTAGGGGTCGGTTTTACTAGGTCTATGAGTTTCCTAAATTCATTCCCCCTCCAAGTCGAGCAAAAGTTCATCCTTTTATAGTGTATGTAACGTCGTTGTGGATATAGCTAGCTATGTAGTAAAGTTAACAACGTAGTAAAGTAGCTTCAGGTCCACAAGCCGTGCTGATTGTGGGGAACAGATATGGTCAGGTAATATGGTATCGAGCTGTGTCCCTTCCCACATGACATGTAACATTTACAAATAGTTCTATTGTGAGACCATTATTTACATATAATAGGCTAATTTTTTGGGAGTCTATTGAATGGCTGGCCAGATCGATCGTGCATTCATTTGAAAACCAAATACAATTAATGGAGGCGGCATCTATTAAGCCTTTACAACCGGATCTCCAGTGGACCGGAAATAGTTGTCATGGGAAGAGGCGCGCCCTTGAATTCACATTTTCAATGTATTACTCTGTTCACATAGGATCCATTTAGTACACACAAAGGCAACATTGGAATTCATTGTATACAAGATACACCTTATAAATGTTATTTGGACACATTCCAAAAAGAAAAGTCGCCCTATTATAAGTAACTTATCGATACTTACATCGTTACTGGGATATACTTATGTGATAATAATGCTAGAAATGGAATGAGTGCGCCAACTACTACCCCAATACCTTGAAATGAAGTCTTTCTTCCAGCAGAACCTTATAAAACATGTCTTACGCACAATTTCTCACGATGTGATGACATACTGTACCTAACAACGCCAGGGTATTGTTATAAACACTGCCAATGCTACAATACTCAGTTAAACAAATTAAATATAATATGATTGTATTGCGTTACCTCCTGCGATCGGATACCGCACGGGTACTCGTGGCTGCAGTCGTAACCGGGTGCTCACTGACCTGGAACAAATGGAAAATAACATATTATAACATATTTATACCTGGCTCCAAGATGATACGCTTATGTTGAGCAATGTGTCCTAAATTTAAGAGTTTTTGACCTGATGGTTTATCTCATATGTTCTCATAATTGTTTCGGCAGCTCTTAGCACCGAAAACTCAACATAATTATATAACTCGTGTTACAACTGCTGTTGCTCATTTATAGGAAGTTAAATCGCAGTAACTAATTATTTTATTCAAAACACGGCAGGGCGGATAATGTCCCAATTTGATGAATCAGTAGGTACCTACATAACCTGAACTTGGTCAGCCACCGCAAGGTCTTCCCCAATAGTCCAGGGCGGGGTTGTCCTTCCGTGTCAAAAATACTGACTTGTGTCAGAATATTCTTCACTTCCTATATAACTTTTACATAAGTAACTACATACTTAATATTCACCCCGACTTTTATAATAGTCATTTACAATGAGATAAGGAATACGTAGAATGCATTAAACAACCAGATGCAATGGGATGTATCCATCCGTGACAATTTATTGATATCCCATGCATGCACGGGGTCCCGACTCCGCGTGACTCCATAAACTAAGCGCACAACACACAATGTAAGCTCGAGAGGTAAAACATACATTTTGTATCTCTGAGAAACACCTTATGCAGAAATAGATGGGCGACATGTAATCATGATTTCGGATAACGATTTCACGGAATGCCCCCGTCAAGAACGCTCTAACTATCTTTTCTCGAAAGAAGCTCGCGGGGGCATTTGCCTGCCTCCATAGATGTAATTGTAATCTGTAATCTTATGTTACGTTAGCTGACCTTATGTTACGGACGTTGACATTATAGGTCGGTCATAATTTGTCGAACGATGACAGTCTGTGGAAATATATATGAAAAGACTGTGTATGATGTATTGAGGCAACTTATTTCACGACAAAGTTACATTTAGCGGACCGTCGGCGATGCCTCTGCCTCGAACCTATCCACGTCAGCCGGATTGCATCACACGGGACTCGGCAATCGCTGCAACCTGCAACCGCTACGGCGAAGGATCGCGTGCCTCGTCAGGTCCCCGGCGCCCGCGACCCGACGCATTGGGGACGAGGAGTTGCATCAAATAATTGAGTGAATAATAATCACTTGATAATTAGTCATACATGAATGCCCGGCGCCGGCGAACAATGGACACGAACAGGGATCTCGTGTATTCCCATCGCTACTCGGAGTCAATCAAGGAAGCCATGTAGCTACTTGTAATTGTTGTGTCAATCAAGGGTATACGAGGCAGTTCCATATTGTTTTGGTGAATATTAATTGGAGTTCGTGTGTGAAGTACCTACATATTTTTACGTTGTCTACAATCAATCATCATCATTTAATAACATTATGGAGAAGTTAGCTGATTTCCTCATTATGTTTTTCTTTACTGAGACTAGTATAAGTAGGTAAGCCTAATGCTAGCAAGTGGCCTATAAACGCTGGCCTAAACCTCTTAAAAATTGAAATATTATCAGCAGTCTTCTATGGTTATAGTAGGTACGTGTTTCATGTTATTTTTAAGATTCACTCAGACCACTTCGATTAATTCGGTTAATAATTCGACGTAAATTATATAAATACGTCATTCGGTGTAATAAGTGGCCGTGACTTCAAAATCTATATTGTAACTGGATATAGAATAAATAATTGCAATAAATTTCTTTGACGTCAAACGGTACATTGACTCAGGTGTAGGCATCTGGTGCTGTGTATTCCGAACTGCGACAGCAGTACCAATAACAAACCAGTTTAGATCGGAATCACACGTCATTATATTTGAATAAAATTATTAATATCTGATAAATGTTGGAATATTGTTGTAATAGAAACAATAATGATCTTCGTTCTGTAAACTGGTTAGGTGTTACGTACCGAGACAAGAACCAGTCGCTCATGGCCACCTTGGCAATCGCCGACACATTGCCAACCCATAAGAAAGCTCGAGACTAATATCGTTTACCTTCCCATAAGTACTTCGAAACACGTATAAAATTATCCACGATCGATTTAAGAAGCAGAGTGGTAGCTAGAGTCCTGTACCACGCACGTGTCCCGTTGGGAGGCACAGAGTCCGGCGACCTCCAGTGGGAAACCTGGCGCAATAACCCTCATCCGTGCCGCGGCTTCGCGCGCCAATTTCCTAAAATTCTTTCTTAGTGCTCACTTGTGTTACTTGAGGAACCTATATACAAAGTTTCAAGTGAATCCACTGAAGAAATAAAAAGTTTCAGTTTATCCCCTTTTTATCCTGTTAGGGGTAGAATTTTCAAAAATCCTCTCTTAGTGTTCGTCTAAACTCCCCAAGGAACAAACATGCCGCATTTCAGCTTGTTGCGTTCAGTAGTTTCGGTTGTGCGTTGTCTGTCGGTCACTCAGTAACGCAAGAGTTTTAATATATTGATTATAAGGAACGATTTAAACGACTCGAAACTACTAAATCGAAGACGATTGCTTACATATAAAATGTACTAGGCATAATAAAAGTAAAGTCACGTCACGCAGCGTCACGCCACCAACATTAGCAACTGTGTAGCATCGGACCTCAGTTATCCTCATACACCTTTCGCTGGGCTGATGAACAATGAGGACGTAAAAAACACTTCCTCGACGGACCCAAGTACAGAGCTCGCATTTACATTTTAAGAATTGAGGAAGCTAACGTGTTAACGTTGAACGGTTATTTTTATTATCATTGTTATTATTATAGTGTACCTATGTCGTCGATTCGTTGTTATAAACACTTGTTTGTACCTGTCCCTCATATATTACATACGTAATATATATGGTTGGCAACAATGTGGAAGGAGCAAACATCAGAAGTTGGTACATTCGAAGATCAAGAATATTAGCAGTATTAGGTATTAGTTTTTAAATAGTTTTTATGTGATTAGTCCACAAACGAGCTGTCGGGCCACCTTATGGTATTCCATTTCACAAAACCCAAATCGATACCTAATAATCTTCTGAAAAAACTGTAAATTAATTGCGATACGGGAGAACAACGGCAAACATAAATAATAACTGTGGAAGATACGCTGATTTTTATTTAGTACTAGCGACCCGCCCTCGCTTCGCTTCGGGAAACTTATTCCTTCGGTTTGCAAAGATTTAGTTATATATTTTGGATAATTCACACTATATCTTTATAAATTATAGCCTATGTGTTATTCTGATGTGTAAGCTATATTATTGTAAAGTTTCAACAACATCCATTCGGTAGTTTTTGCGTGAAAAGGTAACAGACAGACAGAGTTACTTTCACATTTATAATATTAGTAAGGATTAGGCACGTGATATATGTAGGGGAAGGGGGGGCAAGACGGGGACCTTAACGTTTGAAGCGGAATAAAGCGCTCAATTTTAATTATTTTGAATGATTATCTATTTAGAATAACTTTTACATTATTAATCTCTGGGATTTAGGAACTTAAGACACTTAACTTATGCCATAAAAAGAAAAAAGACATTTTTTCCTCAAAGACACCCAACACTCGATTTTAACAAAAGGTAGGGTAAGACGGGGTACCCCATGGGGCAAGATGGGGTACGGGGAGACATGTTTTAGTTTTAATTTAAATACTCGCAAATAAATACATTAATTAATAATATATTATTAATATGAATTAATAATACATAATAAATAAATACATTTGATTCCATGTATCTTCCGTTGCAGTAAAAACAAGGGATGTTATTTTCGTTGTCATCCTATTCTGGTGAAGCGTGGATCTCTTTATTCTTCTTATTAATCTTCTTTTACTTTCTTTTCCAAAGTAGTTAGTGGCACAGAAAATGTTTTTGATGCTATTTTATACCCCATTTTCCCTTCAATGACCATAATTATCGCATTTTTCTTCATTCCCAGTCTCTCTCTCTACGTATTACTTTTATAATTCTTCACCATCCTAAAAGATATTAATAAAACAAATAAGTTATTAAAAGTTAATCAAAAACATGTATTTACTTAAGTCATTATAAAGTCATATTTTATTTTGAAAGGGCAAGATGGGGTACCTTACCCCATCTTGCCCTTTCATGCTTTTTTCAATGAAATAACATACCATAAAAAAACAGATAAAAATATTGAAACAAACATATTCTTACCTGCTAGTATAATTATTGATGAACAAAAATAACTTTCAGTGAGTTCTTGATAATGCCTATTGAGGTGAAAAACACATGCCATGCGCAACGCGAAAATGACAAGCAATTTGACAAAAACAGAGTTTTTGGGTCTAAATCAAAAATGCGTAAACTCACAAACCTATCACTGTGCTGATTGATAAACAATACAAAGTCGCGTCATTACGAGCCAGAGCTGCTGAAATTGGTGGTTCGTACGACACGTGAGGCCCTTTGCCCCGTCTTGCCCGCTACCCCGTCTTGCCCCCCCTTCCCCTATTTGTAAACTTGTAATGCGAAGCGACATACAACCCAGCAACCTACATAAACCGCGGATCAGCAAACAGATGCCAACCTAATGGCCCGCAGTCATGTATTTTAGTATTTAAAAGTATGAAATTTCATCGCACACATTACACACAGTTATGCAAGCCGCGCGGCGCTCAGCGTTACCTAACACCCCACCAGGGATGTGTGAAGCTCCGTAACCGTAATCGGACAATCGGATATCCGAAATAAAAATTTACCCGTAACCATAACCGAATCCGTTGTTAATTTTCGATTTATTACGGATATGGGCGAAACCGAAATGAGACTTGTTTGACAGGATTTTGTTTCTGCTCGGCCGAGCCGACACTAGCCGCGCGCGAGTCTGCATAGTTGTTATTATTTATATTGCTTAGACATCTCGTAACCGAAGCTATCCGAAAATAACGGATAATCTGAAATAATTACATATCTGTAACCGTATCTGAAACCAGTTATATAATATTATTCCTATATCCGTATCCGTATCGAGATCCGAAGTTTCATATCCATAACATGCGTGCACCACATACCACCCGCCGCGGCGTCGCGGCGCTGCAACACTAAACTTATTTTGCGTTTATCAATCACAGTCAATATCCCTATTATTTTACTCTTCCTCTGGGAGTTAATCTCAGTGTTATTGTTGCAGCGCATTGTACCTCAGCTAAGAATAAACAAACTTCCAATTTTTTAGTTTCTAATAATATATCATTGTCAGTATCAGTAGGCACTCACGAAAATTTGGAATTTCTTAATTTTGCTAAATGCTGGAATATTATGAGCTAAGCGGAATGTCCATAACGTAAGAGTCATTCGGATCAACACTTAATCTAAAAATATAAATTTATGGTTTTAGAGATCCACTTACTTCTCCTTCTACCATCATCATCACATTCATCACCATCACCACCGCCCGTCACTCGGACATACACAATTACGAGTTACAAAATAAATAATTGTTATAAATAGTAAATAATTATTTATAACTAACTACATGTTCTTTTTTACATAATTATGTAAATATTATGTAAACAGAACTGTTCGGAATGCGTAAAAAAATAAAAAAATACCTACTTTAAACATTTTAAATAGAAAAACTTACATCACACTTACACTTATTACATAGGTAAACATGTTATAACATTAAAACATTACATATCGACTATTACGAAGGTAATGTAGCACTAATAAAAAAAGGATCAAATTGCAAATAGCTGAAGTTAATAAAAATAAATCTACCGCTAGAACAAGCTCACTCAGCTGCCACATACATAATTTAATATAAATCTGTTTTACATTAA
Organism: Ochlodes sylvanus; assembly: GCA_905404295.2. Classification (NCBI taxonomy): domain Eukaryota; kingdom Metazoa; phylum Arthropoda; class Insecta; order Lepidoptera; family Hesperiidae; genus Ochlodes; species Ochlodes sylvanus. The sequence continues at coordinate 329,982 of FR990129.1, forward strand.
TGCTAATGATACGCACTATCACGCATCTTATAGCCAATATTGTAAACTGATGTGTTTTGTTATTTAGCTGTGATTAATATTTATATTATTATTCTTAGTTTTGTTTATTTTCTTGTTGCTTTTGCTGCTTTTTCGCCCCATTAAAAAGTATAAAAAAAAGTTTTTTATATAAATAAATGATTTTGAATTTCAACTAATGTAGATTAGTTGTGTAGTGCGCATGCGCAGGGCCCACTTTGACCCCGAGACAGATCTTTTTTTACATAATATAAGTTAATACTTGACTACAATCCCACCTGATGGTGAGCAGCCGAATATTATACCGTAAAAGTTTAGTTTCGTAAAACCGTAGACGCGTTAATACTTACATATTGCGTCAATCACAAGTATTACCTACCTGTCCAGTTGTTGGGTTGGCTCGTCCGTTACGTGACCATGTGGAGTGGTCAACTAGTCATTTTTTATTGATTTGGGTATAACTACTACGAACGAGCTTACACGCCGTATTTATTAACAATAAAAATCTACAGAGCCGGGTTGCTTATAACTTCTATTTAAGATTGAATCACAAATGCATTGTTGCCGCTGTGAACTGAGATGAGTTCCTTAGTAGGTTCGGTACCCGCTTGGGGCCAGCGACCTGATGCTACAAGGTTTTTGGGTTTCGGTGTAGGGGAAAAATCAGGTCCTTCACTATTCTCTGGGCCAGTAATGGGTGATGTATCCGGTATTCTTACGGAATTCAAAGCCGGCGGAGATTAGGAGGAACTTCCGCTCGTTTCTCGGAAAATGTCGCTTATCAATCAACTTTTGCACCGCATTAGAAAGTGGTTTGTACCTATCCGTATTCGTGATGGTGACTCCTCCCGAGCCGAACCGCGCACGGGCTATCCCACCACCCACCAGCACCGACCACACGCGTGCAGCGGCGCGCGTAGTAGACCGCGACGGAGCCGGCAAGTGTAACAGAACTGGTTGTAAATTGCGTCGGGTCCAAAATAATTTCACTTTTACTCATAATAATACTTCATAACGTGTTAATAAACGGGCATGGCGATACCATCGTGCCATCGCAGACCACTCTTATCGTTATACCATCGTGCTGGTCAACGAAGAAGCAGTAGGTACCTGTTCGGTGTAGGTACATATTCGCTAATTCTTACGCGAATCAAATTTGCCTGGGTGGCTTTAAATGGTTGAAGTGTAAATACTATACTAGTAGTTATACAACACAATGAAATATTATACATAGTTAGTACCTCTAACAGCACCAACATGCAATTATATAAACAAAGAGCTGAGGCGCAATCAAGCATGTCTTAGCGTGCCGCCAATTATTGGAGATAATTTGCATCGTTCCATTATTAACTTACCTCAGTGGACTCGATGGGAGCTGAACACTTCACCGCCGTGGTTCATTGAATGTCCATTGTCTAGGGAGGAACGGAACCGGCTGTCTTTATTGTTGGAGGGAAGTACTCATAGGAACGCCGCCTGGAGCCATCCTTTGATTGCAACGGAGGCTTCATGTCAATGAATGCAACATGGTTTTCAGCATTTTTAGAAAACTGACTACTAAGTTCTCGTTTGTTAAAGAATGACCTCAAGCTTAACGTTGCGACATCCCGCATCTGTTGAAGACGTGTTGTCCCAAAGCAGTTATTCTGCGAGCGATAAACCGCCAGCACACGGTTACCCAACGTGGTAGTCGCCGGCAATATCGCACACGCGGCGGATAGCACACAGACGTGACCCATTTTACGTGCCTCGCCGCTGCAGTGGAAAACTCGTTAATATTAGTTAGTTGTTGCGTAACTACATTAGAATCTACGGAACGTGCCGACCGCGACATGTATCATCTAACGAACAAAATATAATCCCTGTCCGTGTTACAACATACTAAACCCATGTACTCCTACAAGTCCTACATATTTTAACGTCATGCGCGGTTTAAATTGTTTAGCGAATGCTGCGGGTACTTGTCAATTATGTGGTGACTTTCCATTGGATTATTAGAGATGACGACATTGAACTAAAATTTCCAGCACGTGGTGCGGTGCGAGCGTCCTAAACTGCTAGACTATCACCATCGTAAGTAGCGATGTGCATGCGGATAGTTTACGATTTTCGGTCGGGGCAGACATTTCTGCCTTTGTTTCCCGGAAGGATCCAGAATTCCTTTTCAAATGCAGATTGGTAAAGAGTTGGATGGCCTACCCGACTAGTGACAACCTTTAGACCTTCCCGCTCAATAATGTTTTCACTAACCAACTCGTCTGGCTCCTGCGTTGAATGAGTCTGTTGCACGAGTGACACGAATTTACTAAGTAATCACGCGCAACAAAATTGAAGAGAGCAGTCATTCGTCGTATTTGGCAACCATCAATAACTAATAAAGCACTTAACATAGCGTTAGCTAACTAGGAAGTCGTCACTTTACTCAAGAGGCTCGAAGACAGCACTTGTAACAGTAAGTAAGAGTGCGCGGCAGATGCAGACCTACTCGTTCCTACTGCTGCGCGACCACAAATTGACAATCATGATGAAATGTGCAAACGAATCATTGAGTACAAGATGGACGCAAGTCGCGAAGCCGGTTTGGGCGGGAACATTTATATTAGCGCTATTAGCATAAGCGGACGGTGAGAGACTAAGTACTTCGGATAATCCAAGTTTTGATATAACTACTTCAAAACAACTTTTATAATAACATCATCTATTTTTGGGTCCAATCGTCCACTACTCAAAACGCCCTACCTTGGTGACCGCTAGCCAGTGTATCACCAATTTAATCACGAAAAAATCCTCTATTGTAGTCGCAAAGCAACCGAGACTACTAGATAAAATATTTAACATACAACCGGACGCACACACAAACAATGTATAACTATGTTCGGGTGAAATCTTGCAAGTCAATTTTGAGGCAGTTATCGTCAACCGATTGAGCTGAAATTTTGTATACACGTTTAGTTTGGATGACAATGCATGATTAGCTGTGTGACGTCATTCTAAATACTACTTAACCACATGTGACACGGTTTTGTCCAAGAATTGAGGATGTTCTGTGATAAAAAAATTGACGTGTTGAAAGTTGAAAGTATTGCTGGCATAAGTAAATTAAGGTGTTAGAATTAGTATGCACTGAGTAGTAGTGAGAGTAGTAGTAGTAGAAGTGTACATATAAATTTAAATTATTTTCGTTTTGTTGCTAATAACAACAACAATAATAACAATAGTCAAAACAACGCAATTAAATTGTATGTAAATTGCCTGCAACAAAGTAATATGCTAACTGAACCTACGAGGATTATACTCGTACATAGGTTCGAGTCTGTGCTTTCAAACGCAAGCCCAAAGTTGTTGGAGCAAGCACTCGTCCGCTCTGATATGTCTACCGGTAATGATTGCAGTAATTCTATATACTAATATAAAGAAACAGCAGACCCTCTTAAAATCATCAATATTCAGCCAAAATAAAAGAAACGCAAAAATCGGTGAAGAAATCATTGAAATAGTTACGTGAGATGTACGAAGGTAATAGCGGCGACACGCAACACGCGATTTGTGCAAACGCGTGATAAATTATGTAAAATGCTCACATGATGGGACTAATTGCAAGCGATACGGCGCCGGCTCGGGCGACTGTCGCAAAACCTTGCGATGTTACGTGTGACAATAATTGTTATTTGAAAATTCTCTTTAACAAGGAATTTGCAATGGGATAATTCGGCCGAGCTCCGTCACACGATTTTGTCGCACAAAACATCGCGCAAACATCCAATTTATCGTATCGTAAACAAGAAATTAAACAAATAAATCGGGAAATCGAGTCATTGCGAACCATCCATCACTACAGCTATCGTCGACCGAACCCGACGAACCATTTCTATGAGCGCATGGCGAACATGAAAGAATAGAAGGTCAAGAGGAAAACATGGAAAATCTAACTACTTATTTATTACGCGAGTTTCAACACTTATACAATTGCGTTCCGTATTTGCAATAAAAATAATTCATGCAATAACTTTAAACACACGTTTCAAAGTTCGCCAAATAGCTTGAAATTACACACCGCCGCCGCCGCCGCCGTCGTCGTCGGGACGTCGTCCAAACTAATCAAATTTCACTTCTATAAATCATTGCACAATACCGTTTCGAATGACATCAATTAGGTGAAGGTACAATAGTCTTGCGTCGGTACATCTTTTGTTATATTACCCTGGTACACGGTCGGGCCGGCCCTCCCTGGCTAGCTGGCTACGCCTTTCTATGGTCGATCTACGTCGTTCGTCGTACGTGGTACCGCAGTGTAACGCAGTCTCGTACGTCAATAGCTTAAAGTAATAAGTTTAATGAACTTCCTTTCTTTAGAATCCCGCGGTGACGGGCGCGGGCCGGGCCGGGGCGGGCGCGGGCGGTGTTGCCATGCGTGAAACCGAAAGCGAAATTAACTAACAGCTGAGCCGTTGTTACGTTACGTATCTCCCGTTTTATTGGTTTTAGTTAGTTTTGTAAAACTACATATTTCTTGATTATGTGAAACTATGTTTCATACCATAAACTCATATGAGTGCTAGAGTGTCTGTGCAGGAGACGCGACACGGCCAAGCCATATTTTTTGCTCAAGATGTAGAGATAATTATCAATCGTGGTAGAGCTTTTAGGGCCTTGGCTTTTAATGTGAGTGAATGACTTTTCAACTGTGAAAGTGTAGTAACACTTAATTTGTCATTTTTGGCAATAAGCAGCCTATTGTAAATGAAATGCTTTTCGCAAAATATATTCTGTCAGTCAGTGAAGACATCATTATCCGCGATATTTTTTAACTTATTTTAACTACATCAACTCATACTAAAAGTCTTTAAATTTTTTATTGAACAAAAAAAAGAGATGAAGGTTTGAAGACTACAACCTCCCTCATTGTTTGGAATTTGTGGACTACGAAAAAGCCTTCGACAATATGGACAGGACTGTTCTGGATTCTTTGCAAAGATGTCATAGAGATCGGCGGTACATACAGGTGATGATGAAAAGTTTATGCGATGCTGCAACGATGACCGTCCCAATACGAAACCAAAAAACAAATAATATTCATCTGTAGCATTATCATTTTTTAATGTTATATTGAACACAGGTGACTGTTGCTGATATCAAATATAACAGGTCGAGTGTGCAAGCCAGCACTCCAGCAGTCCAGCACCATGTTTAGTTCCGTCGGAGCCGTCGGTGGCGCTGGTTGTCGACTGGCGGGCTGGCGGCAGCGGCGCGCGCGCCGGCAAGTGCGATGTTTACCAGCGTCGCGCCGACCGCATTCCAGGCAAATGTCCCTGCCCGCAGTGCCCGCGCCGCGCACGCTCCCTTTTACCTTAAACTACGAGCGGCGCGAGACCGCCCGCTCCCGCGCAGCCCGCACCGACGAACCAAGTGCGTTTGAAATGTGATAGTTTCACATTTCTCAAATGAACTATGTGCTCGACTATTTTCATAAAGCCTCACAATAGGAGTATAGATATATGATATATATAACTTTATATTATATTATATTATGTAGTATTTTATAGTATATTATGTATACATATATGAAAAATATGTGTAAGAAACAAATAAAGTTACTACAATACTCGTAGGTACTTGGTTTGGAAGCTGTGCATTATCTGCTAGTTGCATCAGGCACTCCGGTATTCAATGTCACGTAACAAATTGCTTCGATTAGAAGGTTTATTCATTTAACAAAAGATAATGATAAGCTGGTTATTCTAAAAACCTCCCCCCGTTTGTACAGTTACAACAATTAAAATCGCAACATTTATGATATAAATACAACGCATGCAATGATAAATGATCTTCAAGTCAATCTATTCCACACAATATTGAAATACAAACTAAGTAATTATGTTTAAAATACCAAATACTTAGATTAGCTTGGCTCCATGGTATCTAGAGTCCGAAATACGGGGCACGGGGCAAGGCGCCTCCGGGGCTAGTGTGACATTTCACGAGCCCCAACAGTGAGTAACACTGCAGGTAGTGCCGCATGCTGGGTGGCCCGCACTCTCCGCATTCCATGGCTCCATGCCGCCCTGCCTGCCCAACACTCCCGTTTACGTTAAACTCTCCACTAATCTGACTATTCCACTCCAAAATCAGTAGGTGATTTAAATATAATAAATAGTCCAATAAGCAAATGCAACATGCAATGCGTCCATGCGACTGCCGCAGCCCGCAGTCCAGCATTTTTTATTCAGTAACAACCACCACAGCGGTTGACTCGTACATTACGACGAAATCTGGACACGTTAATCCTACAAATTGATCGTATGTCGAAGATTCGAAGGTAGTAGAGCTTACAAAAATTAGCTGTGCGCACGTCCACTCAATTTAACAGTCGGCAAATGGATAGACGGATCACATGAAAACTGGTAACCGCCGTTCGTTTATTTAGTCTGCAACAATGGTATCACCGACGCGGTCCGATCAACAAACGGTTTAACCAATTCATGCCACGTCATGTTAAAAATATTACATTGTTGATATTTTAAATAAGGTTTTAGTGAAGATTCGTTCCGAAATCTCCAGCCTCTGTGCATGAAACCATCGAGATCTATCTTGGGAATAGGGGACAGAGCTACGACCAAACAACGAGAACTATCGCCATTGCCTCACTCAATCTCCAGCAGGATGTTCCGCGAGGAAGGAAGGTTGGCTTGGACTCCAAGATTTAAGGTGCCCCTTACATCGCTAACCTCACGCCTTATTACTTCAACGACCGCTCTTCAAAAATGTTCAAAAGTTATATTTATGTAAAAAATAGATAGTCGTGCGTATTAATATTATTATAACACGTCCGTGGGACCTGGCCACTTGAACTAACCAAGACGAGACTAATTGTCGATACCTTGAGATGACAACACACATACGAAATCCGTGGACGATGAGACGTTACGTCATATTTAAAAATAGACGCGGTGCGAACGGTCATCAATACTCCACTGACGGACATAATGGCGAAGGTGATGGTCGACCACCATCAGGACACACTTTACTGCTTTATAATGTCAGTGGTAGCTTACAGAACCGCAAGGTTGCTGGAAGCAACTTGATTTAGCACGGCATTATCATGTCTGATGCTGGTAGTCCCGCACCTGCGATCCGGCGCCTATTAAATGCTTGAATGTCACGTAATGAGGGCAGCCCATGTTGTTAATAAGGAGGTTATCGTAACACAAAAATACCGACGTTAGGTACACATTGCATATCGACGGACTTTTATAAACTGTTCAGCAATTTCTTACCAAAAATGTATATTTAGCAAAATATTACTGCGCACAAAAAAAATGACGAAGCGCGTCTTGTCGTTGTACAATGCCAACATGCGTGTGTACCTAATGTTTGTAGAGTAAATAACGGAGACGCGCTAATAGTAAAAATATTGCAGATATTCGCTCCAAATTTCACGGCCGCAATCAGACGATGTGTCCCGAGCGCCGTGACATATGGCGGCCTTCTTACCCACTGTCCGAGTGTCCGCGCTCCGCAGACGGTGCACATGCACATCAACCAACCGGACCAAGACATTACTGATTAGAAAAATTACAGCGGAACTGGCAACCATTACTACGGCGAGACATACTACGTTTTACTGATATTACGGCCTGATGGCAACCGGGGATGGAACAGACTGAGCGTATTTCAATATCCGACACACTGTGCGCCGGCCCTAGCCCTAGATCCGTAGAGCAAGTTGGTTTCAGTGCTTTTCAGACTGACTCAGAGACTTTCGTTTCCCGTAAATTGTATTTCGGATGTGAGGTGCGAAATCTCAAATAGCCGGCAATGTCGACGCCCGCTCTAGGGCTGTCTCCCGTCGCCTACCGATATACTTTAGGGCCGGCCCTACACCAATTACGTTATAACCACAGAATTTAACTATTCCGTGGTTATACCCATTTTCGAATCCCGCTGCAGTCAAGATTACCAATCCTTTTTAATTAAGGATGTGCCAAACCTATGTAGCAGTACCAAACTTAATGTTGGCGGTACATATGTACGAGTACGAACTTGTACACATGGACGGTAGTTGGGTATGTACAATTATATCGTACTAGGTTTTTTTCAGCGACTGCGCCTTCGTGGGAACAGGCTCCAATATCCAGAACACGATTTAATCGTGTGCCTATTTTATGGCAAGCTGATAAGTAGTACCTATTTGAGACATAGATTCCCCATACAAACTTCCACCTCACTTTTCACCCTCTAACTAAAGTAACTATCGTTATGTCCGTTTCATGGTCTTAAATAATATCATCCCTTATCATCCGTTCTATTTCCAGTTCTTTATAGAAACTTAATAATCCCATGTAATTTTTATAAAATTGAAAAAGTCCAGCCAAAAATTTTGCATTGTAGAGAACAATATTTCATCGATCATCATGTAGAGAACACATTTTTAACGAATAATTTATAGGTTATTATGCAAATTATCTAATTCTTATTTTATTTGGAATCATCATATATTATTGCTCAATTATTACTGTCATACAGGCATACAAACGCGGTGCCTCTGTAAATATGTCAAAAGTACTTCTATCTAATACAACACTAAAGTGTTGTAAACTTTGTTTTTTTATTGAGTAGTTTGTTTACTCGATATGTTTAATTTAACAAAATCGACTCTACCAAGTTCTACGAGATGCTGGACATTATTTTGATAAAAAATCTCTGAAGTTTATTTTTACATTATATATCTGGTTTCATTGACCGCACCATACGTTATAAATTAAATTCTGCGCACAAATCTGTAGTAATCTGACAGACGCTAATAACAAATGCGAAATTAATGTTCTCCGTTGTTTTTGATAGAGACGATTTCTAGATTCCGGTTTCATGTATCGTATGGAAGATTATCGACTCCACCAGTTCCACCACTCTCTACGAGACGCCAGTACATCGTTAAACATGATATAAGTATACAGCGACATATTAAGTACCTACCTACGTACATATATTATTAACTAGCTGTCCCAACCACGCGTTGCTGTGGCTCAGTGATTATAATAGATTAAATTATTTTTTTACTCATTATTTTGATACAATCAAATTAAATTAATTAGTTTAAACATGCCCAATAGTGAACATAAACAAATATCAAGTGAAATAGAATTTGTGATCTAGAAATCGAAACGCAACGCCATCTACCGGGTGTCTTCGCAACCTAGTTGTCAAACGAATGCTTTTATTGACGAATCAACCAACAGCGCCATCTATGAGGAATTCAAAAACTAAACATAAAATTAACACTATTTTTGTTTACTAAACATTTAATTTGCAATTAAAATATATAAAAACTATCCTATCTCTCAAGTTGGACCAGACTGCTCACGGTGTGCCAATTTAATTTAAAATCGGTTAATTAGTTTAGGAATCCATCGCGGACAAACATCGTGACAGGAGATTTATATATATTAAGATTTATGTATCCACGTTGCGTCCTCGTGTGTGTTCGCAGTTGATAATTATATTATATGTAAGTGAGGACGCATGCTTCGGGTGTTTGGTATCATATTGTAAACGACTTTCCTCGACACTTTCACTACTTCGTGCATTTCTTGCGGCCACCTTCAATCATATTTTACACTAATTTCCATCCGTTTAACTTGGATTAATTATATGATCCTGTCAAAAACATTAATTATAAGTTGAAATAATGTAACATTTTTGTAACAAGTAAGAAATATTTATTGTTGAACCTACCTACGGTGGGAAAGTTTCCCAGATACCTTTCCGTTTGTAAGTATCCCGTTAAACTTGTTTAATCCTATCTTCTACATAATAAAGAACCTATTTGCTAAATTAAATTGAAGATATTTGTTTGTAAGTATAGTTGTAAGTCAATGGTTGATTTGAAACTCAGCTATGTTTTCTCGAAATTCAAACGTGCAATAATAAAGTCACAAAGTATTTGTTATTAATGTTTACTCGACTGTTATTTCGATTCGACGTAACGACAATTCGAAGAACAATTGAACGACACTTCAAATGTTCCTTATGTCGACATCGACACACAGCGCGCCAAACATTAAAAAAACATGACCAAATATTCATTTCAGTATAACTGAGCTTCTAAGAACTCCCATTGGTTGTTTTTTTACACTATTTCGCTGCTTAGTGTGCCAGAGCGCTCGAGTGACGCGGATTGTCGTATAATCCTGGGAACCTCACAAATCGGAGAGCCCTGAAAAATGTTTGCAAGCGCATCAAAAGTACCTACCCGCATTTGTAGTGTAGTGGACATAGTCTGTACACCTCTCACATTGGGAGACGACATCAGAGCCCAGCAGTGGGTCAAGGAAACTGCTCTACGCGGTTGGTGCTGCGCTGGGCCGAATAGAATTCTTATCGTTCCGGCACTCACATCAACGACAGTGAAAAGGCCGCGCAACCTTCGGCGAGCTTTTCGTGTCGTGCATTTGACCTAAATCTTTAATCTTATTTCGAACTACGAGTGGAGTTATTAACATGAACTTCGTGTTAATTAGTTCACTGTTATGTGATCGGTCTGATGTATGTTGGACCGACTGAGGCGAGACCTTCAAGAAGAGAGTGAATATGCTATATATAAGTTAATGCTCTCAACATCAAAGACACTTACTCGTACCATAAAGTGAGATTGTTGTGAAATTATAACTTATTCGATGTAAAAAACAAAACTTGCAACCAAGGTCAGTTGCGGGCTGGGACGATGACCTACTTCTAACACCAATTAACATTCAACGAATTTAGAATAACATCATCGTGGACAGTAAATGCGTTTAATAATCTTTACTATTTTTAATGTGCGCATTAAACTAAAAATCTTGCTCCAAAATTTCAAATGCTACCCAATTGACACAATATTATAATGACCTCGTACTTTTAACGAGCATGTTAGAGCTATTAACCGCAAAATGTAAAGTCGGCAGTACGTTGCGGCAGGGTAAATATCAAAGGGCGAATAAAAACTGCAATGCGATAAGTTGGTTCGCATTGCTTACTTGAAGCGACCCACAACTACCAACTAGCATATTAAAATCGGGCGGATCGAATTCTGTCGGAAGTTTCAAGAACAGTGCAATTGACGCATAGCGCACGTCGCGGCGGCGCGCCGGCGCCGGCGTCGCCTCTCGCTCGCCACTAAATATACAAGAATATACCATTACATACTTCATCATAATTATTGTAGTGTTTTATTTATGAACATTTCTTCACAGTAATTAGTAATTTCATCGTTTGGTTTTATTTGGAAATTCGAAGTTTCATAAGAATTTGCCAATATTTTTAGTTATTACTCGTGTAATTAAAATTAAATATTAAATTGCCACATAACACATTTACTTATATTAAAAAATGACTTCAGTTAAAAATAATATGTATAATTAATCTATTAGGTATAATGTGGACAATGGAACGTTATGTATGGTGTTTGAGGGCGGCTCGCTGGTGAGTTTGCGAGTCCGCGATTGCGGCGTTACGACCGAGACAAACGAAATCTGCGCTCGTCCGCAACGGACAACAATTAAATAATTGTTGAACAAGCTTTGAGCTTTCACTGGCGATTGCCGACTGCTGACTGCTGGGCCAGGGAACAGAACAAACAATTGACTATTTATATATGTGTCATTCTTTATAATTCGTGTCTTTTATTTCTTTATCCAATAAAGTTAACCTAACCTAATATCACCGGCTTAACCTAATTCGTTGGTTACTTTATATTAGAGTTAGACAGTTAGGTAGACTGAATGAATCTATTTTTTTATACTTACAGATTTTCGACTACAACGGACGATATAAAACGTAAATCTCTGTAACGTGACACTAAAGTGTATGATACACCTAAAGTGTCAGATCATCTTAATCGATTGAGAACACTTTCAGTTTGTATAGGTAGCAAGTCCTCTGCCCATTTAAATGAATGATGTCGCGCGCTGCTACTTTGAAACAAAAACCTAATTAATGAATTTACTTAAATCTTATTTACGACAAGTTTTAAAGTTACTTTTGCTTTAGACAATGTTTATTAACGCGGCCGTAAATGACTGAGGAGCGGCTGTGCCACCTTTCATGAAAAATGTCTAAACGTTTCGAGGGACTGGTAGGTATAGCAGTGCCTTCTAAAAACACTGTGGGAAATAATAATTACATACATGACGATGATAACGTGTCCACTCGCCTGGCATGGTACACTTCAGTTTCGGCACATTACTGGAGACGAGCGAGGGACGGTGCGGGTAGATGTAACATAATTATTAGCGCCGTATTACACAAGAGAGAGGAATCAATAGGCTCAGTGGGAGGGTGCGCGGCGCGATCAGTTCCGCGTCGTGATTACCTTACAACTTACACGAGCCGGCTTTTTGTTCTCCGTGACATAACGCCGCCGCCGCCGCCACCGGCAGCCAGGAAGACGATCCGATGATGGTGATGTTACCTCACAATGTAGTTTAATGTTCATTAGGAAAGCGATTTAAAGATAATTTCATTATAATAATTTAGTCGGAATGACATTTCCTTGCGCCTTGTACACGTGTTGGGTTGTTTTTACTGCGGGATTAACTGGGCGGGTACTAACATAGAAAATAAGTAAAGTAATAAAATTGTAATACTAACATATATGAGTCTTTGTTATGTTAAATAAATATTATTATTATTGTTTTTTTAGGCTTATACCCTCTCGGCTTAAACCGGTATTTGGTCATCCACGGGCCAAAGCCAAGTGAAGACCATTTGTTTAATTTATAGTACTCTGTTGTGTCTGTAAGAATTTTCTTGTGATACGGCATGTGTTCAAGATGGCTGCTTTTTGTAGGGTGATGTATAAAAATTTAGGCAATTTTAATTCACTAATAGCGTGATGGAGTTGATTCGGGATAATTCCTGTGGCGGATATGACTATTGGGACAATGGTTACTTTACGAAGATTCCACATACGAGTAATCTCATCTTTTAACTCTGTATACTTATTTAATTTTTCAGCTATTGTTGTTTGAATGTTATGAGTGTTAGGTACTGCTATGTCGATCAAATGTGCTGTTCTATTTATTTTATCTATTAGTGTTATATCGGGTCTGTTGTAGTGAATCGTCCTGTCTGTCAGTATAGCTCTATCAAAGTACAATTTGTGAGTCGTATTGTCTAGAATAATTTCAGGAGTGTACTTGTAATAAGGTATCGGTGGTGTTGTGATAAGGTTATATTTTAAAGCAAGTTTTTGGTGGACAATGTTTGCAATCTGATCATGTCTGTGCTTATAATCCGTTTGGGCTATTGCTTTACAGGAGCTTGTGATATGTTGGATAGTCTCAGAAGCACTTTGACATCGTCGACATGTATCAACTGTACTGTGGATTTTCATGATATGTTTCTGATAATTTCTTGTCTCTACTACTTGATCTTGGATGGCAATCATGAACCCTTCAGTCTCCGGGAATAACTCTCCGCGATTAAGCCATTCGTTCGACGCAGCTTTGTCGACGTTAACCAGGTTCAAATCGCGGTAGTGCCTTCCATGTAAAGTCTTAAGGGCCCATTCATTTTTTTTTGTCTGTACGTCTGTCTGTTTTTCGTTTCTCTGAGATAACCTATCTTGTAAGTTGAGAGGGGTATATTTATGATCATTTTGTACAACAGCATTGTGCAACTCGGACGAATCTATTTTATGATGGAAATAATTTCTAAGATTTTGAATTTGTCTGTTGTGCAGATTGGTAACGTCTATAATGCCTCGACCGCCCTCTTTTCTTGGTAATGTGATCCTCTGCACACATGATCTTGGATGGTGCTTTCTGTTTTTAGTCATCGTAGTGTGTATGAGACGTTGTAAAGTTTGCAGTTCTTGATTTGACCATGTGATGATTCCAAAAGAGTACGTCAGAATAGGGATTGCAAAGGTGTTGATAGCCTTCACTAAATTTTTAGAGTTCAACTGTGTTTTCATGACTGAGTTCAATCTGTGTTTAAATTGTTGTATGAGGTGAGTTTTAGTTTCTTTATATTGTATCTGTTTAGATTGATTGTAGCCTAAGTATTTGTAAGTCTCACCTTCACTAAGAGGATCTATGGTCTCACCTGTTTGCAAAGCGTAATGGTGTTGGTGGGGTTGTCCTTTTTTTACTGAATTTATCTTACATTTGTCAATACCAAAATCCATACAAACATCGAGTGAGAATTTCTCAGTTACTTCGGCCAGATGAGAAAGGCCTTCCTGAGTCTCTGCATAGATCTTGATATCGTCCATATATAGTAGATGGTTAAGGCGGGTTAGGTGTTTATGTGTCAGTGAGTCAGTATTGTTGTCATCGTATTGCAAGGGGTAACCTATATCAAGGGAGTTTAATAAATTAGACAAAGGGTTTATAGCAAGGCAGAACCAGAGAGGGCTTAATGCATCTCCTTGGAAAATTCCTCGATATATTTTAATAGGTGGTGTTTCTATTCGATTTTTAAACGTAGTTAGTCGAAGTCGAGTAGTCCAGTTTGCCATAATATTTCGCAAAAAGGACACTATTTTAGGATGGATTTTATATATTTCTAAGGTTTGGAGAAGCCAGGAGTGGGGCACGGAATCATATGCTTTTTTGTAGTCGATGTACATTGAACATAGATCGGCCTTTTTTTGTTGTACCTGCCTCATTATAACAGAATCTATCACTAATTGTTCTTTACAACCTTGGCTTAATTTACGGCATCCCTTTTGCTGTTCAGCTAATATCCTATTCTTTTCAACGTGGGAGTATATGAGTTGGCTTATACAAGAGGTAATAATTTTGTAAATAGTTTGTAAGCAGGTAATAGGTCTATTATTATTATTATTATTACAAATATATAATCCTCATGTTTTGTTATCACGATACGGGTTATGTTTCATGTACCTACGCTTTTCATGTAAAATGGTTTTCAAGTAGAAGACAGATTCTGTTTCACAAATTATGGTAGACATTAAAATTGTATGTAGGTACAATTGTATTGGATGTACAAGAAGTAGGTACCCTGTGTTACTTCTAAAAAATTAGATACCTCCTTACTCTGATAAACCATCACCCCTGTACAAAATAAAGCTGCCTAAGGTAAGTAAAGGAGTGCCGATGTCGAAATCCATCGACAAATATGTGACATAGATTCGCACTTGTTTGCGTTTAGGACGGCATTACTCAAACTGTTTACTGACTCGGGCGGGCGGCGCGTCTTGCGGCTACGGCGTGCGACACGCGTCAACGTCGTTTGGTAAGTTTTAGCAACCGCGTAGAACTAGAATCCCGCCGCACCGCAATCTCTAATTAAAAGGAGGCATGACATGACGAAATAATTTGGCATCACAACTACTTTTTGCCTCGACATTTTTATGCAACAGGAAGAGCTAAAATACTAGCACGGGCCGCGCATGTACTAACTCGGTACACATAAGGTTATGTTATTTCCGGACTTAAAATATTCTGTTTCTAAATATGTAATGTACCTTACTACTGAGTCATTCTAAAATAGGTACTAAATAAATATTATGACGAGTTTTTACAAGATTAGGTATACTCTCACCGCAGCATATTTCCAATTTGTTATTGTTGGTCTATTGACTTTCTTTTTTAATTAATCGCTTCCATATTGAGTTCGTTTTGCTTTTATTTTATCTTTGAAAGTGTGTGTTTTACATATTTACATATTATATTGTGGCTTAGGTACTATAATATCGTGATAAGATGTGTAAAAAATAAAGTTGAATTTAATGTAAACAAGTAGATACCTACTTAATTATAGTTACAGAACTGGTCAAGGTGGGTATTTCAAGTTATGATTTTTCGAAATACCTATTATAAAATTAAATACTTAACCGTTTTAGTAAAATCGTTTAAATTACGACCATTTTTAAACGAAGGTTATCAACAACAATAAATTCGAGTAATCTCATTTTAAAACTTGTTACTTTATTTATGGCTTCAATTTAACTTAATTTTGCAATAGTTGAAGCAGATTTGAGATAGATGTATTACGAGCCTTTTGCATGAGAACCGGCGCGATCAAAGTGTGAAGGCCGGCGATAACACTGCAACGGAGCACCCGACTTATTGCCGCGTCGTTCCGGACACGACACGGGGTGGGACGGCGACGGGACGACGGCGGGACGGCGGCGGCGGGAGGACGACAACAACTAATTTCGGTAAACTTTAAACGTAATATCACTATCAGTGACAAACTTTACTATACAATATAAATCATTCAGCAAAGACTATTAAAGTTCCTAATAACACCCTCTGCTACTCGACCAAAAAGAGACCATGGTCACAATTAAGGGTTGCAATGATGATGACCTTAAAAATACTTAGTCTTTTAATAACTGGGAAGTTTTAAAACATGGGTGTTGAAGCATGAGATGCGAAGGCGATAGTAACATATACGGTATACGAGTATGTACTCGTAGCAAAATAAATATGATAATAAAAAGAGCCCATTATACGAAGACGCTCCGCCCAGGCGCGGCCGCGGCGCAATCAAATGTCAAGGCGAACCGCGCCGGTCAACACTCGACGCGACACCTAGTCAAATATATTAACGACCGAAACTCGCCAGATATCATTTTTGTATACCCATTTTACAATAATTTAATAGAAAGCATTTTTCATTTGGAAAAGACGAAAAAATAAAACTAATTTACAAATCAGGCAATCAGGCTTGACGTGGCGGAAACGTTATTACAATCCTTAGACTTCTGACCTGACCTACCTTAGATAGAACATAAATAAAAAGGGGAATTTGGATTCGCGGAGTCACAGGGGCACACCAGTGCGAAGACTCCAATATTGCTTTTCAAGCCCTTCAGATTCACGGCAGAGTTATAAACTAGGATTGTAATCAGCCGGACGAATCGGACGTAATCGCGACTAGACGCTACGAGTAGCTCCACGTCCGAGACTATAGCAGCTAACCAGTGCCAACGGGTCGACCAAGTGTCGTACGGAGCCACACCTACATTATGCTATGTTTACAAACTGAGATCAAACATTCAAATAACAACTGAGACCTCACTAATATGATAAAATGAACGCACCGCGCCACCGCGCCACCGCGCCTCCAATTCACTTATCGAAATTATCACTTGAATATCAATGAATCAAGATCACCTATAAAGTATAAACGCATGTTGTAATTTTATTCAAAAATTTAAAAGCACCTTGAACAAATATGTAGAATAGCTAACTCGTTATATAGCTACGTTACAGTCAGATTGAAGTGTACATAGAGTCGTTCAGTGTTTGTTAACTCAGGGCAGTCTTTTCTACGTAAATGAGAGGGGTCGATGACCAAAGCAGTTTATATCGTAACTTTTCTAATATCACAGCATCACATTACCGAGGTTTTTTATGTAGTTCGGTACTACTATTCGAACGCAGTAAATATTAATAATATTATATTACCTAGCATTCCCGACGACTGAGGGCCACCTATTTACTAATTTCAATACTATATAATTATAATACAATAATATAATTTCATACTCAAAATAAGTCATATGACATTTGGGATTTAAGTGTATTACGGTCTCGTGTTTAATTTATTTTTAAAACGCATAACGTACCTATACTTACGTTACATAGCTAAGTGTGTCCTCGCCGTAGCATACCGCACTGAACTGAACTATCGCACAATCGCTCGCTCGCACCACAAGGTATCCTCCAACAGCTCACTGATCTCCAATTTCTGAGAATGCGGTCTGCGGCTTTTAAACTGTCACATTTGTGTTTTAATCACTATGTAGTCGGTGTAGTGTGTAGCGTGTGTCGACTAGCGACAGTCGGTGGTGACGTGATTAAATTAAATCACACAGATCATAACACTAACAATTTGATTTTGCAAAAGTTTCGCACATACGATGTTACTTACTACTGGAAGTACTCCAGGGCGCTGAAAGTACTCCAGGGCGCTGACAAATGTGAGACATTTGGTTGGTGCGACGTTTGGTCAATAAATACTTGTCATCGGTTTTCATCCGTTAAAATGGATCGTTAGTTTTGAGATGAGTGATATTTCTATTCAAATTGCTAAGAATTTTCATGTCAAAATTTTCCAATTAGTTTTTAAAAATAAGCGTTTTTCAGGTTTTACTGTAATGAGATCGGGGATAAATGTTTGATAATATTTATGTCTAATGGAAGTCTGGAGTAACCTTTGTGTTGTTGCTGCAACTAGCTAGCCATCATCGCCATCGGTCAATATTTGGTTGTACGTTAGACATTTTGTTTTACGCTGCCAATCTATACAGATTGTCTGATTTGGTACTAGATCCAAAAATTTCTCATAAAATCACATGTAGGCAATGTTTTTGATTCGTTGTTCGAAACGAGTTGCTCAGCCACGGCAGGGGCGGCTCCCCACATAAATCCTTTAACGATGCATCACAGCTAATCTGGGATGATTGGCTTAAGCTAAACGGTGTGATTTGTATTTTGTAGTCCGCGTTCGTGTAGGTTATGATCGAAGAAGAGTTGACGAGCCGGTTCCGCGGCGGGCGCGGGTCGCGCTCGGAGCGGCGGCACTTTCTCTAAACATGTCGTCGTTTTTACCATTTCGTACAAGCGAAATATTTGACATGTCGTTTATCAACTTTGGACAAAAATAATACAAGGAATACATGACCTCAGGTGGTCAGGGAATAAACCACAATCTGTAATCAAAACGTAACTCCTTCGCACCTAGTCGTAATCGTAATCGGAGCACAGTGAGAGTCACGTGTGCAGCTCCAATTGTTCAATATAATAATTATATTGATACTTACTATAAAAATATTTATCAGAATAATACAATCGGTACTTACTAAATACATAATTATATTATTCTGTAGGAACAACGATCGCAATCAAATATCTACGTCTACGTCTGAGAGTACGTTGAAACTTCAACGCAAAAGCAAACGCCAACACTATCTTCTATTCCCATCGTTTAGGTGGCGGCACGCGACACTATAACTGTCTGTGAACACAAAGTGTGTCGTGCTAGACAGCTGGCTGTATTGATAGGTGTCTCGCTAGCCTGGTGGCGCAGGTACACTTCGTCATTTCTTACGTGCTCAGTAAGACCGGAGGCCTGCCGTCCTACCGTCGCGGTCAGCTGCTACAACCGCACGGCATACCCCAATTATTACCATTGTCATATGGAACCTCAGAAACAACATCATAAAATCAATGAATTCCTTTCTTTTGTAACATTTGAACTTGCAACATTTCAATTCAATCTATTTTCCCCAACCAAAAGCTCCAAGCTATGAAAAGATTTGAAAAGAACATTTAGAAAAGGTAAGTATACTCTTACGAATATTAAAAATGAATTAAGCCAGAGTTACCTATGTCTATAAATGTAGCGTGCTCCCAGCTAACTAGACCGCGTACTTGTTATTGTACTGCCTAATTATTCCATTTATCTAATTCAAATGAGAAAATATATCTATTAATCATTTTAACTAGTTATTCTGCTGTTGCTGCAGTACAAAAAAATACACGGGTTTACTATATACAGAACTGTACAAATAGTTTTGTTAAATTTAATTTCTAATGTCTGAGCTACAAACGGTGATCAACAAAGTGATAGCTGGCTATGCGGAGTAACTATGTGGCGGCACCAATCCTAAATATGTAGCGGTATGTACCTACCATTCACTTGAATTCATGTAATCATTTGTTTCAAACATGTTACTTGTTACACCTTTTTTGAAGAACCCCATGTCATAGCGCACCGGTAATACCTCAGGAGGAAGTTCACTCCACAATTTGCACGTACTCGTATGAGGTAAAAATGATTTTGCGAATCGGTTTTAGACTCAAATCGGGACTAGAATGTTTAGTCCGTTACAGATGGTAAAACACATAGATTAACTAGATGGAACATTCAATAGACATAACATAGGCCACTTTAGCATTTATGTGTGCGTGACAACGCTAATAGTATTATTCACACTAAGAAACTTACATTTTAATTGGTCGGTACTTGTCAACTTCAAATAGTCTATCAAACCGGCTGTTATTAGTTGAAAATGCACCTTAACACTTTATCTTAATTTTTATTTTTCCTTGCCATATTTGGTGTCTTCTTACCTTCATCAATTAAGTACATAATATTTATAAAGTTCGTCTATCCACCGCTAGATGGCAATGGAATTTTATGTAACGCTATTGAACGCTAGATGGCGTGACTGGTATCTATAACAGATTGACCTTACGCATATAGTCTTAAGTTACATTTTTGGTTAACAACTGCTTCAGGCATAGTACCATTATCGGTTTAGGCTTAGTGATGTGCCGGTGTTTTTGCCACGTTATCGACAATTATCGACAGTTTATTGTAGCATGGTCTAGAACTAGATCTACAATACATTATTATGATGTTGCTTTTTTATATGAAAACGATAGAAACTGGTACTGTATTGTTTACTCGTATAATATTTGTTAATCATAATTATGAAAGGCAGTAATAGCCTAGTGCTATTACTTATATTATTATAATATTATGTTATTTATTATAAAATTCAATAGACAGAACATAGGCCACTTTATCATTGATGTATGTATGCGTGACAACGAGGAATGCCACTGTAGGGACACGTGTATCTCTGTGTGCGTGTAATGTTGCTAGGTATTGAATAAGTTCCCGTTATTTAAAACTAAAATATTTTATTATTATAATTAAAATAAAAGATAAATAATATATTAATTCAATATAATATACATAATAAATAAATAAACTTTAATGAACGTTTTTTGAAAATATATTGTCGATATCGATACATTTTTACCCCATTCCTTCACGAGTAGCATAGAAAGTTCTGGAAGTAGCACTACTACTTAAAACTTAAAACGAACCTTATTGCCAAGTAACTGAGTAGCTTTTTGGTTATAAAATATTTATTTATTTTATTTATTTCTTTATTTATTTACATGGGTAAATATACAACAAAACGGTGAAATAAAAATAGTTATCTGTGAAAAGATATCCCTTCTTCGTTTTTATGTGTTTGGGAACAACTTTTACAATGTTTAAATATACAAGACGGCATTTTTAAGTTGTAGTAATGCGTGACGCGTGATTACGCGTGACGTCTTAACAGTACGACGGTCTGAATAGCACTAATGCGAGTTTGTATTCGCTTTTGAATTTGTATTTGCTTTTGTGGCTTCACTTTTTTGTTCTGCACGCTCCATCTGCCTTTTTTTCTATATCGCTGGTAAAACATATCTGTCCATCTAGAACACACGTATTTTTTAAAATCTGATGTATTGTGTTTTAAAAACTTGATATAAAAGTGTCCATTATATAAACAAGCGCCGGATCATGATACATGACAGCATGATGATGGTGATATTTGTTATGTGGTGCTCTGGTCGAGTGGCAACGCGACGCCGGCCGAGCCCTAGCGTGTGGTGGTACCGGCCACATTGACTCCGAATGGTATCGTTAGACGGCAGTCGCTTAGCTTCGGCCATCGCCCGGCAAAACACCATTCATAACTTGAAATAATTGACCACTTGGGCCACCACAATCCCACTTGGGCCAAGCGTAGGCTATCCAGAGGCTTCCTCAATTTTGAGTAAGAGAGCGAAGCTCAGTGAACGTCGAGGCGTAGTCAAGGTTACAGAGTTCCACGACCAGTTTCATGATGGGAGCCTCATTATTTACGTATCTCATATCTGCCACGTTTCTCTCGGGCCGCACGACTGGCAAATTTACGTGTGTACGTAAACGATGTTCAATTAGCGTCCGCGTGCGCGCTGCGCCGGGCCGGTGGGAGCTACGTGACGACTGACGACGTGGCCAGCGCCGCCAATTGTCCCCGCACTCCTCGCGTACCGCGCGAAAGCCGTACCTTCTTCGTTCATATACCAAGATTAGTTTTAGTAAGTTCTAGAACGAAAACCACACGATCATTGCCCGTCGATTATTGATAACCCGCACGACGCCCGCCCAGCACAGTGGTAACTATTCCAGACTGCCCTTCGGAGGGCCCTGGGTTCGATTCTGGGCGTGTAGTTGTAGGTGTCGGAACTTTGCGGAAGAATATTCGGTATAGCGGAACCACTGGGAATACACCAAATTTTCAGGTGGTGTGAGATCTAAAATAGCACCCCTCTAAAAAGGTTCCCTTTGTTAACAAATAGCCCCGGGGCAGTCAGCGCGCCCTATCACCTGGCGCCTACAGAGGCCGCTCCTTTCGCTCTAACTCTGGCTCTACATAACATTTTTATTGGAAGATCATATTGGAAATGTTAAATATTGAAATGGCATTGACATTCTCGGCTATCCATATTCATTATTTTAGGGATTAGGTAATAAGTGTGTGACATAATAAATAAAACATTTTGTCGGTGACGTTGCCTACTGACCGAGAGGTCCCAAAAGAATCGATTCCCGACCGCGGCAAACTCTTCAGGATTTATTCTCGTCTCTTGTTTCTGTTGGGTTTGTCGCAGATCAGTTGTTTACCTATTTAATATATGGAGGGTAATTAAATTGATAATCTAGGTAGAAGGTCGATATATCCATCATACACAGTAGGTAGGTACTCGTATATTGTTGCTGCATATGCAAAGTACGGTAATGAAATTATTACAAAAAAATGCGATTAAAATTGCGAATTACCTAGTAAGTTTCGCCTACCATATCCTAAAAAATATTCATAGCATTTATGATACAAATATTTTCCTCAAATAAAGGGAATCACAGCTTCTACGAGTTCTAAGGAAAACTATTTTTTGTATATCGCTATAGTCGCGCGAGAAACCGCTCCCAGTTCAGCGTGGTCTAATCTATTTGTTAAAATCAGTGTTGTAGCTGAACTAACAGATAAAGTAAACATGGCGATCATCTTGTTGTTTCATCTGCGCCGGTTTCGGCTGATGATTGAATGGAAGGTTGCCTGACGTCATCAAATTAATTATTTATCAACGTGCTTAACTTTATGGTCTATGTGCATGGCGATGTCAGAATGTCGAAATGCCAAGCACAATACAGGAGACCTTAGCGCGGGACCAACATCCCTTGTGATTTTATTAAAATAACAAACACCAATATATAAATAATATTAAGAGTATAATTCATATCCCTCTGTTCTCGTTATGGGACAAAGCCTAGTCTATTGGGTAAAGGTTAACGAGAACCACCTTCCACGAAGGTGGGGGCGACAGGATTATAACACGCGATTTGGAATAGTAAGCGAACGTTATTATGATAACGGCAATAATACCTAATAGTGGCGCGGGCGTCGGGCGGCGGGGTCAGGAAAAAGGATCCTTAAAAACTGCACGAAGTTTCCGAACTTTCTGAAGTCGACTTCGACCATATTACACTCCTCGCAAGACCATCACGATCGAGTGTAGTGTTGCCACGTTCGTGTCAAAAGTTTGGGACGGATGGTTAAAATGAGCGGGACTTCGGTTTTAAAATCGGGGCAGCTACCAAATTATAATAATTATGTATATTTTGTGGAAGTGAGCCGAAACCCACGCTCCAAACAAATATAAAGTTGTTATAGATAGTAAGTACACATTCCGTGAAATATACCTAATGTTAAACGTAAGAATTCTTAAATATTTAACTTTTTTAGTTTTTGAAGATTAAAAAAGAACAAAAATTGTTATGATTTAAATTTGATATGAACTTAGAGTATTTATTAATATATGTATATACTCTAACTTAGAGTATATATTAATATATATACTCTAAGGATATGAAGTAAAAAGACAATGAATACATTTATTTAAAAATTAAATTTAAGTTTTAAGTTCCCACTAAAAGGATCGAGGAGGTTCGGGACAATCGGCGACCAGAGTCAACGGACCCCTGAATATCTGAACGTCTAGCGCAAATTGGGACAGCTGGCAACAACTAAATTGTATCAAGTCAAGGGCCGAGCTGACACCCAAAGACCAAGACGAAACCGAACACTTGTATGTCAATGTTTGGAAACTTAATCACAGGTGCCGACTCTCAGGCTTCATAAAACATGATCGAACGTAACGCTCGCCGCCGGTGATTGTTATTTTTGAATCCGACCCTACCCCACCGTGATACAGTCCATATTGTCGCGCCCAGTCTGCGAGGGCCCGGCTATCGCGCCATTTAATGAACGTTATACCGCGCCTTTGCAATTCATATTTATATGTATAAATAAACACGTTTCAAACGACTATTTATTTTTACTGTCGAAGTTTGTATTGATTCTATATTGCCAATTCAATTTTATTATTTTAGAAAGACGGTGAGTATTTTACATAAATGATAAATTTATTCAACAAGTGGGTATTTCACATTTTCCAATCAAGGCAATGCATAATTAAGTAGATCCTTGAAGTAAACGGTAACATAACAAAATTTGTCAATGTGAAATCTTAAATGTGTAAAACAAAAATTTTACATAATATTGACATGAGTTTACAATCACCGCAACATACCTTTCGCGGAAGTACGAAGGGAGATTGGACCCTTTCTTCCGGTCCTCTTCCAGTATTCACATCCACTCTCTTCGATAGATCCCCACAAAATATTCAAGCGGCAGTCACAATCACGGGTATTAGGTCATTTTATCACTCAAAAACTGAAACGTTCTAGGTAGTGTTGTTCCTTGAATGGAATTCGAACAATTCGAGTCGTGTTTGATTTTGTAACGAGCGGCGGAGCGGAGCGCCTGCGGAGACGGGTGGTTATCAACTAAGGCCTCTGCGGACTACAGGTGGCGGCGGCGGCGCGCAGCGAGAGGCTGGGCGATTGAGCATGTAGCACGCTCGCAAGCCGCGTGTGAGCTGTGAATGTACGCGGTGCGGACGGCCCTACGCTACCTTGCGAAACCACCGCGTAGCGCCTTTCGAGACATGGAATTTGATGCTCGCGAACATCTTGGCCGGGGCCTACGACTGACCAGCAGGATAAATAGACGTATATAGTAGATTAATAGAAGTCGTGACCTGTAGCTTCCCCACCCTACATTACAACTGCAAGCCCTGTAAGCCTTAATATCAGTAGGTACCTATTGGTACAGTTGGTGGTTGGATCAAGCACAACACATGTTTTGTTACGCAATCCCC
Organism: Ochlodes sylvanus; assembly: GCA_905404295.2. Lineage (NCBI taxonomy): Eukaryota > Metazoa > Arthropoda > Insecta > Lepidoptera > Hesperiidae > Ochlodes > Ochlodes sylvanus. The sequence continues at coordinate 355,070 of FR990129.1, forward strand.
GATCATGCCCGCCGAGCGCAGGAACTCGGGTTCGATTCCTGACGAGTGCAGACATTTTGTGACAAGCATAAGTTTGTAGCGGATCTTGAATGGTCATTTTGAGGGTCATGTCTCATATTTACGAGTACGATAGTAATGTTCTATCCACGAAGTACACGTTTATCGTAGCAACATCAGGTTTACGACAGACCAATATACTAACTGTAGACAGCGGGTAATATTGGCATATAAAATGAGACAATCCATCGCAAAAATAAATAAGTATGAACCTTCAACCCATTGACTTAGTACTTAGTGCTTCAGCCGACAAATGCAAATGTCATGAGTTGCAATTGCACGGTGAAATAAAATTTCATACATCGTGAATAAACAGAAATTTTCTAAAGAGCACTATTTCTAAGCAACGTTACATTTTCTACTACCAACGCCATCTAACGGCGAATTGGCTACACTACTTAATAATCCGTTCTAAATTAGTCCCGTGTAAGGTATAATTAGTTTGTTCCTTCCCTCTTTTTTCTTGGCCGGCAACGAATCGAATTATCGATGATACGCCTTTGGTATTACGGATGACCACGGGTGACCCCGTGACCATCCACCATCAGGTGGATCGACCGACTGCTCGTTTGTCTTCTGTTTACATAAATTGAATATTTACTTAATATGTAAATCGTGAAAATTAATTCTGGAGGTCTAACTTAAATAGGGTGCATGTTTCATCTTAATACGGCTTTTAGAACCAGATAGGTATATAAATAATATAATGTTTTGCAGGGCCACGTCTGCCGGGTCAGCTAGTAATTAATGTGACCCCGGTCTATCGGACCGGGTTTGGAACTTAAAAAGGTGACCCCGAGTCGCTAATTTGAGATAAGTAGAGGGTGGGGAACATGCAGCAACTCTGAATTACACCACAATTAGACGCCAGTTGAAAAGTATGTCCGACTTTTTCAATACACCCGGTCTCACAGACATTATTATGAGGTCACCAATGGTGTGTTAAAGTGGCCCATGCCATGAAGGGGAAATGCTTATTTGCAAAAATAACATGTGAACCAACTTATTTCAATGCAGTGGGTATGCAAGGATATTAAATAATTGTGTTTAACTTACAAAATCTATTTATTCATGTAACTATTAATCAATTTGTTAATTTTTTCATCTTATTTTTATAATGTAAGCATTAAACACATGTATAACACAAGTCCCCTGGTCCAGACTACAGACATTGCCAGTTACAAGTACATTGCCACAGGTTGTGGAAAATCATTATATGATTCCAGCATCAAACTGAACTGGATGAACTAGACACTATCACTGCATCTGTGTCCTGCGAGATAAACACCACAAATAGTCTTTAAACCAATACTTAAATTACCATTTATTATGCTAATAAAAGGAAATTAATAAATAAATATACAATGAGCAATCCTAACTTTTTGAATAACAGTACAATCACGTGGGTAAACCAAATATTTCACATAAAGAATACTTAGTTTTCATACTTGCTAATGCTAACAGAATTATAGTTATTCAATTCTTCTAATACATTATCTAAATGTATGCTTATACAATTGATTGCAGTCAGTCCTCAACATTATATTGTCTGTGTGACACTACACAAGGGTGTGGAGCACTGCACTGGTTGGTAAGCATCACCGCCGGTAGTAGCCACGGAGGCCCCGCAGGTCCTATAACTGGGGCTTCACCTCCTTGTTCAGGATCTGTGCCGGGTTCTGCATGTCCAGCTGACACTGAGCAATGTCACTTAGAGCACCTTGGATCTTCTCTAGTAGTATTTCTCCCTGTCTCACCACCTGTAAATATTTTTGAGTATATGTAGTGTAGTGTAACAAATATGGTCAGTAAATTAATTTAATAATTAGTTTGTTTGTTGACTAGTATGTTGCATGGTGCTCTTAACCAAAAACTCTGAAAGGACAACCTAGCAGAGGTGTTAACGGTTTATAAACAATTTACAAAAGCAAATAAACGATGTGACGCCAATACCTCTTCAAGTTGCTCGGCAGCTTCTTTATTTTCAGCTTCCAAACGCCTTAAGCTCTGCACCTGTAGTTCCGTCGAGCTTTCTTCGCTGGGCAGCGCTTCGATCAGCGTGTCGATGTCCTTCGCGCACCGAGAAATGAGAGTCGCGAACAGACTCGCGTAGTCCTCTTGGTTTTGTTGCTGCGGGGTCTGCGACCCGCTTCTGTCGAAGCCAGGAAACTTGCTCGGCGTGGAAAACTGCTGCAGTATGCCTATACTGTTGCAAAAGTGCTCTGCTTGCTATAACAAACATTTAAATAATTATACCATATATTTATTGCCTATGTAAATTAAATTTATAATATGTACATAATGTACGTATGTTTGTAATGTACCTACCTGATTAATGGTATCCTGCAATTGGGTTAGTCGATCCGACATGATGAAAGTTTTGATTTTTTGAACTATAGAACGAAAAAAATCTTTACCTACCTGACCTGAAGTGAATACAATTATTCAATTACAATAAATAATTGTGACATACTGACACTGACAGTGACAGTGACAGATAAGATATGACAGATTAAGAAAAACAAACGCCCACAGGTTAAATTAACATACTACCACATACTACTACCACAAAATAAAGACTATTGAAGTATTGATGTTCTGTACTACTACGAACGACTGACGGCTGCTACGTACTATAGACGTTTACAGTAATATCAGAATAAAATATAGAGACTAAAGGTACATCATTTAAAATGCTTGTGCACGAAAGCATGCTTTTAACGAGTACTTGCTACTTACATGTATCTATTCTGTAATTCTGTACATACATGCTTTGCTCAAAATAAGAACGTTAATTTTGAGCATTCTCAAAAATCAACAGTCGTGGGGATAGCCTACCTTCCTTCGGCGCGGGTGGAACGCGTGCTAATTTTAATGTTCCTAAGCATGCTTTTTAAAAGCATGTCTATCTATACCTTACATATTTTGTGGTATTAGAAGGGTAGTAGGCAAAGAGCATATAAACAAGTAGGTAGATGTAAAAGGAGAAGGTTCTCAATTCGACTGGTTCTTTTCCTTTCATAAGGTCATTATGGTGTTTCAGGTCTAAGGTGACTGTGCGAGCCCGACTTTCAATTGGGCGCGTTTCATTATCTATTTACTTAGCGACTAAGTGACTATGAAGATATAAATAACAAGAGGTTTTAGGTATGGAAATTGTTTTATTAACGTATTCATTTATATATATAAGCGGTACATGGCTACGGAAAAAAGGTCATATTTATCACAATTAATTTACGCAAGGGTCCTTAAATAGCACATTAATAATTTCAAATAAATAACTTCGTCAAGAAATGCTTCCGCCTTTAAATAAAATATTGATTTATACCAAACATTTTCTTACTCCCATTATTATTTAGTGTCATAACAAGATATCCCATTGGGCTCAAGCATTGGCGTTTTCAAACTATAACAGATACCTCTGGAAGTGTTTTTAATGGGTAGCCACTCCACTGAAAACAATTAATTCCTTCTTATTAATTTCGATATTGATTTAAGTACTTATTAAAATAAACATAATGATAATATTGATTGCAGGAACGTATAGTATCAATGTGGAAATGGAATATCTATATTGCAACACAAAAATAAAAACTTTGTGAATAGGATGAGCAGATGAGCAGCTTACATCTGGAAAAACAGAGTTGCGCGAATCAAATCGATTCCTCATAGATTCATATAAAAATAATACCTATATGCGAACGAACGAACGATAACAACCCGTATTGCTCCAATGGAAACCTATTCCAAAGATGGCATTGGTGACATAAAATCTTAATGTGGGGAAAACATATGGTATTTGCAAAACTAAAGGTGGTGTACGATAATGGATGTTTCGTTGGTGGGCTCAAAATTGACCAAGATGGTTGTATCGATATTTTTAATGAGGTATTGAAAAAACTGAAATAGTAGGTACTCGCGACTAATAGTCGAATTTACTCGTAGTACAATTTTGATTTAAAAAATATCTAGAACGATTAAATTTAATGGCAAGCCCCGGCAAGGCTCTAACAGAACAGAATGGAAGTGACATGATACACAACACAATCAACAACTAAGCTATGTATAGGTATACGTGTGGTCGGTGGGTAGTTGGGTACATCGTTATTATTATAACAAGCTTGCATTACATGATTATTATGCCTATTAACTATGTGAAACAAATTGGTTAAATACTTATGTTCCTAGGTATACTATTAATCATAATAATATAGTAATAAATCATGTTTAAACAATAAAACAATGACTTCATAACTGACTAGACTGTTAAAATACTACATAATTTAATATTTATGCATATAAATAAATAGTTATTATAATCATTACAAAACTGATCGCATAATAGATAAATTAAAAAGTTTAAAAATTTCTGTATGCAGTACGACTACTGTTACACAGCGTAAGTACTTACACAGCGATAACATAACACTGAAATAAGGCGCAGTTTGTTAAAACTACTAAACTTTTTAATGTATGTAATGTATAAACGTAATAATTTCTGCAAAACAAAAAACCGACTTCAAAAATGACAAGTAATAAAAATATTTGAGGGTTTCCCTCGATTTCCCAGGGATTCCATCATCAGATCCTGACTTGGTGATGGTGGCAGTTGGACCACCTCGGAAGTACGTTCTTTCAAATAAAAAATAATAATAATCGAAATCTGTTTACAATTGACGGAGAAATCGGTGAACATATGTACATATAAATATATACAGTCGAACATAGAACCTCCTCCTTTTTTTGTAGTCAGTTAAAAACAGCATGCAACACGACTCCTGCGGAATCGTGAAACATCGGATGGAATTTGATGAACAATTGTTGATACGTTACAATTTGGCATATATACTAAATAATACTATTGATTTCCAATTACAAACATGGTAAAGTGCTTAAACTGCCGATGAGGTGATGAGCCAGAACAGAATCAGTGTTGAAATAATTTTCTATGACAGATTATTTCGAAGTTTTACAGAGCTTCCCTATCAATGGAATGAATTGTGAAAAACTAAAGAATGCCCTTGTTAAAAAAGTACCTCCATTATAGTCAGTATAATTTACTAGTATTAAACATTTAGTATATAAATATTATCGTAAATTGTAAACATTCCCGTACATTACTCGCTTATTGGAAAAATTAAAGGCATTATTTTGTAGTGTGACTGGTGCCGGGCGAACACGACAATCAACAGTGTAGTATATGACTTGGGCGGCCCGGGCCCGAGCACACGTCCCCCGGGCCCCCGGGCGCGGTGGACTATTGAGTCAACTGCCATGCTTTTGCGGCTGTTAATAAAATGATCGGAGTACCTTAAGCGTCAATAGCTGAATTTTATTCAACTACCTGTACAATTTGGTAAGTAATAAGTAGATTAACAAATCTTAAAATCTATGGCTATATATTTGAGGTGTTTTTTACGACGTAATGTACGTCACCTTCATAACTTTTTATTGCCTTTTTAATCACTGGTAACATACTTTCATCACTTTAAATCATCGAACTATGACGTTCCTTGATTAACTAAACGTGGGTAATACATTGAGTCAGTAACAGGCGTTACTGCAGGCGCCGACAAAGTTCGTATATCAAACAACACGAACATAAAAAATTAAACATACAACACAACATAGAACCTTCTCCTTTTTTGAAGTCGGTTAAAAAGTTAAAGCCAACGTGGAACATGATATGCTGCTAACATTGGGAGGCCTGTGCACTGCACACACTACAAAAAGTACATAGGTACATAATTATTTTCAAAACATAAGTGGGTATTAGAGATATAAAGATGAGTACCTACTACGTAACTATTTATAATTTGGACAGAAAATCGTAATCGTAAAACACAGACCAGTGTCGTAAAATTAAACACCTATTTATTATCGATTTACGTAATCATGTGTTGAGGTGGTTATCCATTTGTAATACAAATATGGTCTAATACAAAAATAAGCACCTAATATTATTTTCCTAACGATTGTGTCATCTATATGTACCGCCGCTTAATATTTTACACCCGAGGGTAGTAACAAAATGTCAGCAACATGTGTTCCGTTGATTTTGTCGTAATTACTGTGGATACGTTTGAAAAATGCCAATATCGACTATATCGTGCCCCTGTTTAACAAAGTATTCAATAAAATCCGAATAGTTAAACCTACTGGAAGATTGAACGTGCGCAAATCCAACGCCTACTAAGTATTTACATACTACGCGGGAATAATCGAACCAGGTAACTGTGATAACCATTTGTTTCTTTAATCAACATGGTCATAATTTTGAAACGGAAATATGAAAATTCCTAAAAATTTACGACATTATGAATAATATAATAATAATAGTGTTATATAAATTAATGTACCTATGTGATTAAAATTTCAGTTAGAAAATGGTACTTTCTTTAGTTTATGGCCAGTTTATTATTGTTTACATTGAGCTAAACTAATATTGGAAGCTTTATCTGATATTAAATATTACATACTAATAAATGATTTATACTACCACCCATTGTACTACCACCAATAAAGCATTGAAAAGTTTACGAGAACCTTAATGTGGAAAAAATAAACATTGACCTATTTAATATTTGCCCTACATTATTCCACAGCAAAATACAGATTCTGAATTCAATACAGCTCATCCATAAATATTAAGTACGTAAATAAATAATCATAGTACAACATAAAATACAAATGTACAATTGCTTGGAGTTAATCTCCATTGAGTTTAATGTTTTACATGATGTTACTTTAATTTCTACTACATAAAATTCACAAATGACCTTTTATATTTTATGGGAACAAATGCAATAGGGCACAACAACTTATACCTACAATAGGTTTGAGTTAACAATGATCATAATGTGCACAGACCTCACTTCCAGCCCTGGGAGACTACTCTAGAATTTTAGTAGAGTATGTTCAGACACATCATCGTTTAGCTATGATACATTGCAAGTAACATACATCACTATAATATTGCATAGCCAGAAGAAGCCGCAAGAGAGACAAGTGTGAAGGTGCTAAACTCAAGTGTCAAATGGTCTTAATTAACAGTCTTATAGGGTGAAAATCTTTATGCTATTATAATTATTATTGTGTCTCATCTTATACTTAGTGCAATCTAATAAAAATGACATGTCAAATGATATAACTTAAATAATACAAATAATATTCTTTGGTATCACATACCCATAGGAGGCAAATCATACAGTGATATGACTTAACAATGACTAGTAACAAGTTTTACATATCACTCCATTATTGTGCCAATACACCCAGCTTACTCCGCAACTGAGAGTCTGCCGGCAAAGCCACCGCCCACTTCCTCATTCCAACCAGCATCACGGAACTCAACACTAAAATGGCTCCACATATAGAATATTTATTAGGGATTTCATTAAAAAACATAACTTGCCATAGAAATGCGAACACAATGTCAGCAGAACGAGCGATGGCTACCGGGCCCGCCTGCTCCATTTGGAGTGACATTGTAAGCAAGATTTGTCCCAAATAACTAAAAAGGGCAAGGCACACCACGAGAAATCTGTCAGTACCACAATTAGGCATACATAAAACACCAAAAACAAAACAATAGAAAAAAGTTTGTAAAATGGCAATAGCGCCAAAATTTGTCATAATCACAGAAAAATGCAGTCCCTTCAACATTCTTAAAAGGACGTACGCGTTTGCACCGAATATCGTGGACACGAACGCTGCCACGGCACCTCGCAGGCTATTGTAGTTGGGGCTGGCCTCTACTTGATTGTTGCCAAACAGAAAGGGTGGATGAGTAATCAATATTACGCCGACGAGCGTCAATATGATCGAAATCGTGTTCCAGATCCCGCACGGCTCCTTCAAGAACACTCGGGCGAACAACGCGACGAACACTGGCACCGAGAATACGATCACGGACGCGTCGGCGAGCGGCATGTTTCTGAACGCGTAGAAGCTCAGCATCAGTCCGACCGTGCCGACGATGGAGCGTAGCGCGAGGAGCAAACGTTTACCTTGCGGGAACAGAGGCTGCTCCGTGTATATGACGACCGGCACCGTCGGCAGCAGCACGCCGATGAACCTGAACATGGCCAGCTGCATGGGGTCGATGTTCACCAGGCTCTTCACTATCACCGAGCACAGCGAGAAGAACAGCGACGACAAGGTCGCCAGGATCAGGCCGAGGTAGGGGCATCGTTTGATCAGCGGCCTCTTGTTCTCCAGCAGGTTCGGAACGGTCTCGTCGCCGCTGCCCGACAGGTCGACTAGGTGCTGCAGCTCCAGATGCTCTGGCATAGCTTCGTGACCTGGAACGGCAGCGCTGTTGGTGATATTTCTCAATACAAAGGTAACTGCATTGGCGATTACATTACATTGTATACTTACTGCAATATCCACAAACTGTCACGAAATCTGAATCCAAAGATCTTTAGTTATTTATTTTGATATTCCATTATGTACAAGTATTCAATTCATTGAAATTTCCCTGGCTCGTAGATATAATGACAACAAAAAATATTATCTGTAAAACATAGAAAACCTATTTACTATTATTTGACTGAACTGAACTGAGCTGACCTGACCTGACCTGCTGACCTGAGAACTTGACATATTTTACTTGTCAGTTGTCATTGTCATTTTTACGTGTCAAATGTCATAATTATGTCAGATGTCAAACTACCACAATGGTCTTGCTTGTTTGGAATTGCAATTGCAATGGAATAGCTTGTTTTGTTGCACATGCACAGTTTTGTTGTAATGTAATGTGCAATGAGGCCATGACTGGCGACCACAGAGTACTTCTGGCGACTGCCATGGTCAAATCAAATTGTCAAAGACTAACTTACTCGCTCGTCTCGTCTATATGTCATTCGACACTTTTCCCATTCGTTCGGTCCATGAACACTATAAAATCCTTCCTTATTAAATTACGTTTTTTACTATTAAACGTATTTTACTAATAATTACTCATAGTGCCGATTGCAAACGACTTTGCATAGATATCGATATCTCTCCTCTTGTAATGTAATTTTGTATGTCATTATTTGTGCTAACACAATACCAGAGAGTGTGAAACCCTGTGTGTGTGACCATAAGGTTCGCATGTGACTTTTTTACACCCCATGTGCTCAATCTGATTGAAAGCTAATTTCTGGCAAATTCATTGCGACATTTATACATCCCTAAGCACGGCCGTGCGTTATCAATTATCATGCATCAAGATGTACCTACCTGCCACATGATTTTGTAAAGTCTAGTCTAAATTATGTAGCAATATGCTGACTATGCTGTTAAATCTTGATTATCATCTCTCCGTTGAGCCCATCGACGAAAACAAGTTTTTTTAGTCAAATTAATGTTAGTGATAGCAGCAGAGGGCGCTAGCTACTGGTCAGATCTGGTTCTACCAACAGTACTACTGAACCACTGATCCATATCTTCGGGACTATACAGCGGAGGGAGACGTGTCACCATAGCTTCGTCAGTTGTTCGGGTGGGTGGCTGGGTGCACCTCGAGCATGACAGATTGGCTCGGATTCTAGGATAGATGGACCCCGTTACCTCTAATATAGTGTTTAGTTAGATGTTGGATAAGTAGTAGTAACTCTGATAAATACATAATTATGAGATAAAAGAAATTTTGGTACATTGGTTGGTGGTTTTTGAAGTAGGCAAGTAGTTACATGAGACAAATCTAAGCATTAATTTTTATAGTGAAGCCATAGTCATCCCGTTAGTAAATCTGAGTAAGTATTATATTATAACTAGCTGACCCCGCGAACGTTGTTCCGCCATATAGATTACTTGTAGTGAACGATTTCAATTTGAGGGGTAGGGGTAGGGAAGTTTTTTATGCCACACCATAAAAAAAATTACAATAAAAAAAATTGTCCAAAAAATTAAAAAAAGATTATGGTGGACAACCATTTAGTTAGTGGTATGAAAAATAGATGTTGGTCGATTCTCAGACCTACTCGATATGCACACAAAATTTCATGAGAATCGGTCGAGCCGTTTCGGAGGAATGGTAACTAACATTGTGCCACGAGAATATTATATAGATAAATCAATATTATTTATTGATTTGATTGATTGATTATCAAACGAGTAAGTGGTAGCCGTGGTAGATACCGCAGGAACCACTGACTATTATGGCCAAGGGAGGTAGGTGAGACAATATCGAGCGCGTCAGGGTCTTAGGTCTCTTCTGTTGATTAAATTTTCGGTTCCTTAGGAAATATTAAAATTATTTATTATTAAGTATTCATACATTTTCATTTCAATGAAATCTTATTATCCCGCTGTATTGGGTCGGCCTGGCCTAGCCTAGCTAGACTACTTGGTATCTACCCATTGAGCCCAACCCCATGCCCTACCTGGCTACGTCCCACCCTCCTGCTGGAGGCAGCTGCCAAACGAGCCGAACTCGTCCCAGTTCCGGCTATGAGCTTGACAGCCAATAGGTACTTTCATTCCTTCTGCTCTCGTGGCCGGCAACGCATCGGTCGTGCATTGGGCCCACACGGGTTACTCATAATATCCCTGGGTGGCAGCGATGCCGGCGAACACTCCCTAGCTAGGTGGCCGGTCCGCTAGTTTGTCAGCTGTTCCCATGACAACTACATAATGAAAATAAAATTAAATGAAATGTAAATGAATATACCTAATATAGCAATATATAGGTACCTATTATAACTCTTTATTCTACTGGCTATAATATTAACTTTGATAAAACTTTTTAAATTGAAGTAATGAACTTTTTGTCATTCATACGCAGCAAGCGCCAATCTAAATTATTTTACCGCTTTACCAGGTAATGCCTAATCCTAGCCATTACGTTCAATTCGTTTGACAGAAGCCTACTATTTATTGAATATGCCTGTAAATATTGTCATCTCTTTCTAACATATTGAACTCTACTGTGAAAGAAAAGAGATGGTTCATGTCAAAATGGTGATTTGTAATGTGAAATACTTGTATTTAAATTTAAGTAATTTTATACAATAATATTTATTAAACAATTTGTGAATTACCTATGACTTAATTTTGAATCACTTCCTAGATAACATTTTTTCTTATCAAATTAAAAAAGTCAGTAGTTACTGGGCATTTATTTCACCAATCTAACGAAATGTAGCTATCTCGTTTACACCTATGGTTATTTTGGGCAGTCGTCTCCATTGTTTAGCTCGGGTCGGCTCGTTTCCAAGTCCCCACCACACCACTCGGCATGGCGCTTCTGAGCGCAATAACACATTCGTCTTGTTCATCGACATTTCTATATGTCTGTCTTACTTTAATCAATACGTTTCAAGATAGTGAAGGATAGATGCTGCATTTTAATAAACCAAAGTGTGTAAATGACAAAAAAAGTGTAAGTGCACATTATTGAATTGAAATTGTTTTGAAATAATTTATCGAAATAATATTGATCAAACCTTATTGTATGAACAGGATTGTACAACAAGGACAAAAACAGCTGAATAGTTGCACCTCAAAATGGCGGCCAAAACTCAGAAATTAAATTTTGACAAAATTTGTCGGGCTTGTTTACAAATAAAAAAGGACATGAGACCTTTGTTTGAACAATTGACGGCGACGATGCTGATGGGAATATCAAAAGTGCAGGTGAGATGAAAGATTGTTATTTTTTAGTAAAGTATCGTTGTCTCTATCGCACTTGGGAAACCTTCCGTATTGCGCCATCGCGACATCTTTGTTTAGGAATCATCGGGAAGCAGTCATTGCGAGTATCATGCGTAGATCTACTAGTTTGATTGAGAAATATGTCGCTATCCTTTTCTATTTTAGGAAATAATGTTAATTCCGATGTCCCTAGTAAATGAGCTATCTGACCAGCTTAACTTTCATTATCATTCTCAAAATTGTTCCTAAATCAATTTGAAACATCATGAAATAATATTTCATGATGTTTCAAATTCAATATTATTGAAAATCAGTATCACCAATTTATTAAGTAAAAAAATATTTGAAATAATGGGATGTCACATAGTATTGCGCCTGTGTTTGTCTGGGCTCTGGCAGGATGAGTTGTGGCCGCTGTCTTTGTCTCTCCCTCTTGTTGGGTACTAGTCGTTGGCAATAAAACTGGATTGGCGTCGTTGAGTCAACTACGTATAAACTAGGTGTCTCGCTCATTTTTTTATTCGGTCTCCCTCTTTTTTTTAATTCGGCTATAACCGAAAACACTGATAAAGTAGGTATAAACAAAAATTATATTTTTCTCTTTCTTTTTGTGCCTACTTTTCTTGGTCAAATAACAAAAACCGTCTTAAATTTCATCGTCAGATTCTGATTTGGTGGCAGTGGGACCACATCGGAAGATTGTACGATCTTTCAAAAAAATTAACAAACGCGCTAGTCGATCGTAACTACGATTTTACGATCCTGGTTTCCGTAGGCTTCTCGCCAGGTCAGACTTTTTGTAGGACAGATAATCGGGCCGATTTATCCTCTGATGTTAAATGTACCGTATTTCTGACCGACTTTTTATAGGACGTGTGCGTTAGTGCGTTGCGCTATTGCTATCAGTACGTTCTATTTTTCTCCTACAAAAAATCGGTCACCGATTATTTATCGGACGTGTGCGAGAAGCCTTATCATGGTATGTATGTGATATCTCCTTTCCAACAAAAAAAATATATGTACCTACTTAAGTATTAATTGTTCCTACTTAGCACCTACGATAGACGAATATACTAAATTACAAAAGTTTATTTTGTAATTGTTGCTTTATGGACGTAATTGTCATTTATTCCGGATTTATTAATATGTCACTCGAAATAATTATGTAGTCGAAAATGGAGTAAGTACCTACCTACTTAGGTATTATGTGTTTCGAGCCCGGTGCCGGCCGGTGACGTAACGTACATCGTCCGCAACTTGACCGTCTTCATAGTTTCCCTTACATTTTGTTTGGGGCAGGTGGCGGTGGGCGACGGGCTGCCGACGCAGCTGTGCCTGCAGTGCGTGCACCAGATCTCGCGCAGCCACGCGTTCAAGGAGCAGGTGGAGAGGAACGACGCGACGCTGCGGGAGCACGCCAAGCGGGCGGCCGAGGAGGCGCTCAAAGTTGAGGCGGTGACTACGATCGTCTTTATATTAATACGAGGCTCGATTTTGCGATAAGTACTGCTTTAAAAAATCTCTGTAAAGAAGTTTAACCGAAAGACTGTTCTACCATAAAAACTCATTTTGCCAAGTCGGAGCCAGTTTTTACCAGAAATTCAGTTTCCGATAACAGCGAATTCTAGCTTTAACGAAGGCTAAACCTATTCGACTTTGTTTAAACTAATGAAACCGCGTTTTCGGGTGTTAAATTCCAATTTTCACTATTACGTTTACACATACATAATATATTATATCTAAATATTTTAAATCGTCTTTATATTATGACTATTTTTTCCAGGAGAGTAAAGCTCTGCTGGGCTGCGACAGCTCCCAGTTTATCCAGTTCATCGAGGTGCCGGCCCTGTGCAGCAGCACCAGCGCCAGCCAGCTGCTAGAGAACTTCTTCGCCGCGCCGGAGCCCGAGCAGCCGCCAGCCGCCGACCCCGCCCCCGCCCCCGCTCCCGCTCTCGAGAAGATCGAAGCGAGTATTGCCTTATGAGTAATTTACTTAGTTCAGGTGCAAACTCCCTGATACACAGACACGAGGTTACAGAATTGCGCAGCAAATAAATTTACAATAATTGTACATATCTGTGCATCTGCATGTCAGATTCGAGTGGCCATAAACATATCGAAGTGCGCTGTGAACGACATTCCAGGTGGAGATAGAGCCGAAGCCGGAGCGGGCGCGCGAGGACGGGCTGAACTCGGACGAGGAGAGCTACCTGCAGATGGTGGTGCTGCAGGCCACGGCGGCGGCGGCGCCGGGCCGCCACGTGTGCACGCTCTGCCACAAGGAGTTCAAGCACGGCCGCTGGCTCAAGCTGCATATGCGCTCGCACTCCAACTGGATCCGCGCCAACTGCAAGAAGCCGCCCATGTGCCCCATCTGCGAGAGAACTTTCAAGGCGAGAATATTACCTTCCTACGCTTAACTCATAAATGTATCACTAAAATGCATAGATCTCCTTTTAACTGAGGAGGCCTGGAGCTGTGGACCATACTTACCACTGCTCTGCCCCAGTTAAGATTGGTGGAAAGGTCAATGGCCAATCCATGCGTCGGAAGTTATGGTGCCAACCGAATCCGTGGCATGGGAGTGGGTAAGATTTTTTTCCACTAGCGGTCAACCATCCTGATTTGTTTGTTGTTTTGTTGCGCGAGGTCCTTCGTCGTCCCATCTACTAACGAAGCCTAGTATACTGATATTGGTTATTGTAAGAAGCGCTGCGATCTACCGTTATTAGGTAATTGAGAAAACTCGCCCGGTCATGATTAAGAAAAATGAGTGTTGTCCTGCAGGGCCCCGGCATGCTGAAGATGCACATGCGCACGCACGAGCAGCGCGCGCCGAAGCAGCCCACGTGCTCGGTGTGCCAGCGCACGTTCCCCAGCAAGACGCTGCTGTACCGCCACCGGCAGACGCACTTCGAGCAGAAGACGCACCAGTGCGTGTTCTGCGACAAGCGCTTCTTCAGCGGGTACGCGCTGCGCTCGCACACGGCGCGCCACCGCGGCGAGCGGCCCTACGTCTGCTCCATCTGCAGCAAGAGCTTCTACAACCCCACCGACCTGAAGGTGCACTTCCGGCTGCACACCGGCGAGAAGCCGCTCAAGTGCTCCGAGTGCAACAAGACCTTCCGCCGCCACTCCACGCTCTGCCAGCACATGAAGAAGCACCGCGGCATCCGCAACCACGTGTGCAAGGTGTGCGGCAAGGGGTTCTACGAGGTGTCGAAGCTGAACGCGCACATGCGCGTGCACACGGGCGAGCGGCCGTACTCGTGCGGCGTGTGCGAGCGCCGCTTCGCGCAGCAGTCGGCGCTCATCTACCACCGGCGCACGCACACCGGCGAGAAGCCGTACGCCTGCAAGCTGTGCTCGGCGCGGTTCACCACCTCCTCCGCCAGGAACAACCACGTGCTCACGCACACCGCGCACAAGAGGTAACCCACCTTACTTTACTGTTCGCGTTATTTTTAGTAGACCTACTGCTGTTGTTTTTAGTAGACCTATTTACAATGAAATATTCGTTCGCTGTTCACATTTTATTCAATGCCAAATGCCAATTAATGCCAAAGAAACATTTTGGAAGACTCCCTCTTCATCGCATGTTTCTTCACCTCACCGCACCTCACCTAATTTCGCATCACCTCACAACACCTCATCCCACCGCTTCCAACTAAGTAATCCTGCACATCGCTGTTGTTTTTAGAGGAGGTAGAAAGTTCCTCTGTAACAATTTACTAGATCCATCAGTTTGTTATAAACGTGTCGCAATCACGAACATAGTGTTCCGAATGTTTGTTAGTAAACTTGTTGAATAATCGGTGAAATGGGCTCAACTTGGAAATTCAAATGCATGTAAACAGGTCTGTAACAGTAACGGTCTACACCAGAGCGCCAAAATATGAGGTACTGAAATGGTATTATCAGTGGTTGTCGTCGGCAGGTTCGTGTGTCCGGTGTGCTTCAAGGCGTGCGCGTCCCGCGCGGAGCTGCGCGCGCACTCGAGCGCGCACGCGGGCGAGCGGCTGTTCGGCTGCGACGCGTGCGGCGCGCGGCTCGCCTCGCCCGCGGCGCTCGCCGCGCACCGCCGCCACCACGCGCACGACGCGCCCGCGCCCGCCGCCGCCGACGCCGCCGCCGCCGCGCACGTGTGCGCCGTCTGCGGGAAGGGTACGTGCTTGGAACATCATCCTACATCGCCAATCCTCTTTATAGTCTTCGTAGCTCATAGCGAAGTTAGGAAAGGTGACCAAACCCTGTCACGTGCACTCTGGCGAAGATTGGTGTCCAATAAAATCGAGGAATAATTTGTGGATTCAAACCTTAATGCGTTTAACCTGAATTAATTTCGTGAAAACTTTAAAATATTTAACCACCACGTGTCGCTATTGTCCAGGATTCGCCGAGCTGAGCGCGTACAAGAAGCACGTGAAGACCCACACGGGCTCCAAGCCGCAGCCGGAGCCGGAGCCCGCGCCGGGCGGGGCGGAGTCGCCGCTCGCCATCGGAGACAAGGAAAAAGGCGACGACGTCACCACGCTCGTCGACCACCAGCCCGACCAGGTCGAACCGTGAACTTTAACCACCGTACTCCTCGAAGCGAAAATTACATAAAACTTCTTATAGAGACGCGACGTTTTAGACATTTCAGGCTTATGCCCCTGAATCCATGTTTTTGTATGATAATAGCCGGCAATCGAACAGACGAACTACCTGATGGCAAGTGGTCATGGATGTCACCCATGGATGTCAGTAACACCAAAAGTATGACCGATGCGTTGTCGGTCATGAAAGTAAATAAAACAATACCATAGAATATTCTTCATAGTTTACAATTGAATACACGGTGTGAGACCATTTTCACTGCAATTCAAGGATCCTCCGCGAGCTTCAGTTCGACCACGAATCGAATTGCTCTTGAATGGGACAAAGAAAATGATTTCTGAAATGGTAACATTGTCACGTTCAGGGTCAAGGCGTGGAGGGCGGCGGGGCGAGCGGGGCGGGCGGCGCGGCGGCCGCCGTGAAGAAGTTCAAGTGCGGCATCTGCGTGAAGAGCTACACGTACCTGCACAGCCTCAAGAAGCACCTGCTGAGCCACGTGCAGATGTGCGTGTTCAGCCCCGACGGCTCCGAGCGCCTGTACGCCTTCCGGGTACGTCCACATTCTCATAAACCATTCCACACTAGAGGACGTCATGTAACACGTTCACCACTTCAATACAATGTAAGGATCGTTGTATTTTTCTTGGACGTTCGTATCTGCGTTCTTGCTTAACAACCCTCGTGGATGCGCTGGCCGTTTTACCTGCAGTAATCTTCTCCCACCACGCTGGCCAAGTGCGGGTTGGTAGACTTCTGACACTTTTGAGAACATTATGGAGAACTCAGTTGGTGCACTTTATACTCAATAAAAATTAATTTCCAGCAACAGCAGCAACAGGATCAACTTCAGCAGCAGCAGCAACAACAGCAGCAGCAACAGCAACAGCAGCAGGTCCAACAAGTGCAGCAGGTGCAGCTGCAGCAGCAGCACGTGCAGCAGCTACAGCAGCAGGTGCTGCAGGTGGGCGGCGTGCAGCAGCTCGCCGTGCCGATACATACGCAGCAGCTGCAGCAGGGGATCGTGCAGGTACACATAGTATAGAGCTCGGTTAATGCCCACTAATTTAAGTACGGATCGTTTTGTTTGATATATCAGATAATAAAATATGAGATAATTATATCAGATACTAGCTGACCCGGCGAACTTTATAACGCCTAACAGTCGATTCTTTTTTTTTAATACTTACTCGCTTGACTCGCTCAAGACCGTACGTAAAATACCACTATAATTTATCGCTAGCAAAAAATTACTTTGCTGTTCATAGTTTTTGTTTTTTATGGATGAATATGGAAAATGAACAACGAATTTGATTTTTCTGTTTCTTTTTTTCGGCATTACCGTCCGTATCTGAGCTAAGATGTTTAAAGTGTCAGTTCAGCTGTCGGCGTTTGTGTTTGCTAATCTATTGTAAAATAGATTAGCAAACGCTAGGTAGTAACATGTGGCGTGTGGTGTGTTGCAGGGCGGGCAGCACACGTACCCCGTGATATCGTCGGTGCAGTCGCTGCAGCTGCAGCAGACGCACCAGCTCGTCAACTCGGTGAGTACCGCTTATCTCTCTTATCTAAATCATCATCCTTTTCACATCGCGAGAGGAGGCCCATTCAGAGCTGTGGAATAGTTAAAAGCCAGCTTGATGATATTGACGATGTGGGTTGATGGCAGCACTAAGCGGTCATTCCGTGTTGCAGCAGCCGCAGCAGCTGCAGGTGCAGACCATCCAGATCCACCCGCAGCACCAGCCCATCCAGATACACGTGAGTTGCCATCCTACATAGAGACTATTTGTGAATCCCCTGGAGGTAGGCCGTGAAACGTATGGAGCAGTCACCGCCATCCATCGACCACCACCACAAGACATCGACGTGTTGCCGGTAAAGAAGCTAGCCGAGTGGGTAAAAATAGTGTTCCACTTTGCGCGAGTACCAGCCGGTTTAAACTGGTAGCACCCAGCTTAATCCGGACGGTAGATACTCAGGCAATTTACAGCCGGAGAGACCTCCGCTGTTCAGCACCACGAGCGGGTGAACGAACTCGAGGAGGGAGAGTGCAATGTGTGTTCCCCGGCAGGCGGTGGGCGTGCAGGCGGTGCAGGCGGTGCAGCAGGAGCAGCTGCACGTGGCCACGTCCTCCTGCCAGACCATGCTGCCCAACATCCTGCAGGTACGCGACACTACCAGCTCTTTTTAACAAGCTACAATTGGTACATACTTTTGTAGCGATAGTATTTAGTATGTATAGGTAAGTTGCAACTAACTTTTTAACTGCTTCTACTGAAACGATTGAGCTTTTTTAAGTGAATACATTTTGACTTATAAATAGTAAAATGCCACACAGCGCCGGCCAAGGCGATCGTAAGAGATTTACGGGTTCCATACGCCACATCGAATTCCATTACATCGAAGTTCATGACATCGAACACGTTACATCGATAGTTTATTATATCGAACTAACATCACATCGAATGTTTATTACATCGAATGGTCATGACATCGAAAGCTTTTAAAATCGAAAGCTCATTGAATCGAATTTATAACATCGAAGCCTTATCACATCGATAGGTCGTGACATCGACAGCTTCAGAACATATAGAACGGACATATTTTTTTTTGATATATTAAATGAAAGAAAAAAATCATTTTTACACTAACGTTTAATGTTATTCATACATACATGTATGTATGTATATGTATGTATGTATGTATGTATGTATGTATGTACATGTATGTATGTATGTACATGTATGTATGCACATGTATGTGTGTACAGGTATGTATGTATGAATAACATTAAACGTTAGTGTAAAAATGATTTTTTTCTTTCATTTAATATATCAAAAAAAATATGTCCGTTCTATATGTTCTGAAGCTGTCGATGTCACGACCTATCGATGTGATAAGGCTTCGATGTTATAAATTCGATTCAATGAGCTTTCGATTTTAAAAGCTTTCGATGTCATGACCATTCGATGTAATAAACATTCGATGTGATGTTAGTTCGATATAATAAACTATCGATGTAACGTGTTCGATGTCATGAACTTCGATGTAATGGAATTCGATGTGGCGTATGGAACCCGAGTTTTACTTGCTCTCCAGCATTACGACTGAAATGCATAAATATAGGAGAGTTGAGCAAGAAGAACGCTCGGCGCGAGTACTTTATTAAATAAGGTCTAAGTGGAAATTTGTATGTGGGCGAATTGTCCCGGAAGATATTTCTTCTGCTTCCGGGAATATTCCCCCTGTTTTCGCGTATACATTTTTGTAAAGGACATAGTTTGTAAACAAATTAAAGTAAAGTGTGGTTCGTGTGGCGGCGCAGCTGCAGGGCGGCGCCGTGGCCGTGTCGGGGCTGGCGCAGCAGGAGCTGGGCGGCGTCGCGCACCGCATCATCCTGCAGCCGCAGCACGCGCAGCCGCACCCGCTATACACCATCCACCACTGAAACCCGGGCTCCTCGTGTGCGGGTTGTAGAAAACTCCTATAGCATGATTCAGGTTTGAGGTGACGTCACAATGTGACCTGTAGGGCGATGTCGCCGCCTTGACAGTCGACGGCGCTGTTTGAAAGGCTACGAGAGTGAAGTTGACGGCAATCCGTCTGCTGTGATTTATGTACTAAAGATACGAACGATTTGTTCGGTGTGAGTGGAGCCCCGAGGCCCACGAGACCCGCGCGGCACCACTAGTGTTAATCGACCGCGCTCGGCATGGTAGATAATTTTGTATAGTATTGTTGAAGTATTTAATATAATGTTGTTTTTAATTAAATTTATAGAAAACTCAAACTGCTCGTTTTATTCATACGACATCCAGCCGAAGGTAACGCTGACCAATGAAACAACAGTATAATATTAATCTTATATTTATTAACTACAAATGTTATAAAATCGATTTAAATACGACACTTTTCAGTTAAATGCAATTTCATATTTACCAAGGCGTTACCAAACCCGGAGGCACAATATTTGGCACGAGTACTGTAACAATTATGTACAATAAATAAAGCCAAACTTATCTAGAAAACTCACTAAACGAAAGCGGCTATTACATTATCCAGAGACAGAGCGTACAAATTACACTGCGCTAGCTACAGCGCCTAAAGCCAAATCCCTTATTTGGAATGTGATCGCCGTAAGAAGCGTGAACTCTCAACAATTATATTACAAACAAGCAAAAAAACTGCTGACGTTCAACAGAAACTTAATTACAGCTCTAGCTAACGTACTAGATGAGCTAATGCGACGGAACCCACACGACGCTCTACACTGGATCCCTCTCAATACGTTTATACAATACAAATTGAACACTAGCTCGGTCAGTGCTCTGCCGATTGGATAATGTATGGCCGCTAAGGTACCGATACATCACCGACACGCGACACGGAACACGAACGTCGGTGTTCATTTAAACCACATACATACATATATTATTATTTTTATATAATATTATGTTCATTAAAACACACAAGAGAACTTAAACAAAATATCTTGAACGCCAATGTTAGGCCGCTCGTTCCAACCCCACACTCCTCACACCACAGCGACGTGCCGAGCCGCCAGCCCGCGGCCAACCCTGGCTTTGAGCCAATTCGTCTCCAACACGACGCATCCCTGCTAGCGCCACCCACAACCACACCTGCCCAAGGCCACACGGTAATCGTCACTCAACTTTACTTCCTAACTACATAAATGAGCACTTTAGAAATACCACTCTGTAAAAGTACCTAATATAAATTAATATCTTTGAAACCTAATTAAGCCCTTTCATTTGTTACCTAATGTGGCAACAACAAAAAAATATTTTTAACTTATAAAAACACTGAGATTTATCGCACAAGTTTAAGGATAAACTTTTATTTCAAAAGCACCAACAGGCAATTCAATTTAATTCATTTGTTCAAATTATGTGGTCTAGAGGGCATCAATTTGAATTTAGCGTGACGTCCCATATAGCTTACATCAAGATCCTACTGATAATATCAAGTTTGTCGAGTAGTGTACAAGTTCTGCGGGCCTACCCATGTACATACATATGGGTTAAAATCAAAACCATTTGGCTACTATATATAGGAGAAACACATACATTCATAACAAAAGCTTAGCTAAAAATAAAAAAGCTCGACGTAATGTTCATTGTTATTTTACAAACTAAGAATTATTTCGTTCATAATTATCTATTGACAACTCACTATAGCCATAGCACCGTCCACCGCCCACAGCAAACGCATTTACAATACAATACTAGAGGTCTGGACAAACATGAGATCTCGCCAATGAATTGCATTTACATATTTTTTCCTGTACATCACACAACGAGCGCTATCTACCGCTATGTTATCTGTCTAGTTCTCCGTTAGTTCCGTGCTCTGTGGGTGTTTGGAACTATGGAGACAACAATCGAAGCGAATCGTATTTCTTAGCATTAGGAGTTGGACCATATCCATAGAACTAGATGAAAGGACCGTACGTCGGCGGCGGCGCTAGACGCTCTGCACGCTGCTCTCGGTGCGGTCGGCGCGGTCGGCGTCCGCGTAGCGCAGGTAGGCGGGGCTGAGCGCGAGGCCGGCGGGCAGCTTCACGTCGCGGAAGTACCGGTGGCGGCGCACGGCCTTCGCCGAGATGCGGCGCGACGGGTCGTACACCAGCAGCTTCAGCAGCAGGTCCATGCCGTCCTCGTCCAGGTTCTGCACCTGTGGGTTCATATATCTACTCAACGCTCTATCTAATATGCAACTTTTAAATGTAGTCTGACAAGTAATACAAGTGTAATGTTACAAACAATTGTAACAGATGTTGATGACAAAGATGAATTACATTTGAACTAAAAGAACTGAAAATAGTTGCTCTTCGCTAGTTAGCTAGTTGAAGACTTAAATTTATTTTTAGATTTTATCCCAACACTGCCAATGGTGATATCGGGGGGCACTCACGTGATTGTGGAGGTTGAATGTGTTCCAGTTGGGGAAGGTGGGCTTGTAGTCTGGCAGGTCCGACACGCCCGGCCAGATCTGCTCTGTTGGTGTTTGCAGCATTCTGTAACCATCAAAACACAGTCATATAGCCACAAAGTACAAATTTATGAGGGATATTTTGTTTAATAAACAATGCTATAAATACACACTCATAATCCCACACTATAAGTGTTGTGGTTTCATAGAACGCACAAAGACAACATACACCTAGACCAGAAACATGTTAAAAATCATAAAGGACCCAATCATTAATACTGTTAAATATTTATTTAAAGATATTTTTGTTAGCATTTAGCATTAGCATAGTAATTGTGAGTGATAAAAATGGATATTTTGATAAGTGAACCTGTCATCCTCGGTTAGATAAAAAAAAGATCGTAGACTAGGTAACCCAGACACATCACGTCTTTGAAAAAAAATATCAGTTGATTGTTTTCAATATACAAAATTTACCTGAAAATCCGGAAAAGCTGGTCGATTTCAGAATCTCCCTGGAAGAGAGGTTTCTTAGAAGACATCTCGGAAAAGATGCAGCCCACAGACCACATATCGACAGGACAAGAATATCTGAAATATTGTAAGACAATATTACATGTACAGTTCACCAAGTTATTATAAGTAATTACTATCCTATCCTATGTTATCTAATAGGCAAGTATTTATGCCGTGGTGCCTCCGACCGAATGACAAGTGGCTCCACCAAGCCAAGGAGAATAATGTAAGATTACATGTTTACAGCTAGATCTTGTTCTTTGTGGAAACTTAAAAAATAAACGTTGGTACAATGCACATGTTGGTATAGTACTACATAACATACATTGGTATAGTTAACAGATCCCACATACCGCTGAGTGCCGAGGAGTACTTCAGGAGCCCTATACCACAAGGTGACAACTTCGTGTGTGTACACTCGGATGGGCACACCAATAGCTCGACCTAGTCCAAAATCTGCCACCTGAAAACAAATGTAAAACTTCCATTTTCAACCACAGCTCTGATGTTTTCTGCCTTCCCTATACATTCTACTTTTGAAAACTTAAATTTTAGGATTTAGTAGACAATTTTAGATGTCAAAAGATCCATTTCATTAAAAGAAAACTTAGCGTAATTGAAATACCTTAATGATGCCTGTTTTGTCAATGAGCAAGTTCTGTGGCTTGAGGTCCCGGTGCAGGATGCGGCGCTGGTGGCAGTACAGGATGGCATTGTTGATCTGGTACATGTAGCTCTTCACCACGGCTGGCTCCATCAACTTCAACAAACACCAACATGTCACATACTGTACTTGTGTTTGTAAATGTTTCTTATTGTAAACCTTTTTTCATTTGCAACTAATATCAAAGTAATAAGTAAAAGAAAATTTAATCTACATTTGTTAGGACTTTGGGCAGCAGGAAATCCTAATTTGTGAATCATCAGTAAGCTGTTCAAACCTAGTATCTTTACATCAGGTTCAAGTATTTTTCAAGCGTTTACAGTAGAGCTGCCAATGCATTGTGGGCCACTTGATTGTACTCACATGAATACTACTTATAAACACTATGATAAACATTAAAAACTTAGTACTCCTAACTAACAAATAGTCATTGTACTTTATATATAGCCATGTAGCGGCCTACGAAATTGACCACATAGAGGATGAGAGGAAATGTAATTGAATAACATGTTAAATTAAACAAGAATAAGGTTGTACCTTGCCTGTTCCAAGAGAATCCATGTATTTCTTTAAGTCCATGGATAAAAACTCAAATATGAGGTAGAGCCGGGACTCTTCCATGAGCACATCCTCTAGTTTCACTATGTTCGGGTGATTTAACTCCTTGAGTAGCGATATCTCTCTGAAAATTTAAGGAAAAGAAAATATGTCTCAAATTATGTCACAATTAGGTTATAATTGTAAATACATTGGAAAACTTAAATTTCGTTGCCAAGGCAATAAAATTAAGTAAGGAAAAGGATTTAAAAATGTACACAAACCGTATAGCTGTGGAGGGGATGCCTTCATCTTCAGATTCCAACCTAATTTTTTTCATAGCCACAAACTGCCCCGTTATTTTGTTTTTACCTTTATACACTACACCGTAAGTACCTTCACCTATCTTTTCGATTTTCAAAAAATCGTCCATTTTGTAATGCGGAATTTTGTTAGATTTTCAAAAAACCGTTGTTATAAAACTTCCAATGTTTCGTTAGCTACTTCCGCGTGCTGATAACTCGGTTCCACAACACATTCATGTAATAGGTAAGTTTATAACAAAAATTATTTAAAAGTTTGCGAAAAATGAAAGAAAAACACAGTTCAATATTATTTTCATCAACAATATCACTAAAATTAACACAACGTTTTGAATGCAGCTTTCAATTTCAAACGAAAACTTTTTAAATTTTTAGAACGATCGCTTTCTGCGTTGCCATCGTAATGTAGGCAATTTTGACATTAGAAAATAATGTATTGAAAACTAAAAAACGATAGAAATTTCATGGAATGGAAACCTACTAATATTTTTTTAATAACATCTAAAATATATATATTTTTGTAGGTATATTTATATAATTTTAGTGGTATGTTTTTTTTTGTTTCTTACTTACCGGTATGCTGATACCTTAAAAATTCCGGTTTTAACCGTTAAATCTTTTAAATACATGTGAAATGTGAAAATTAACTGAATACGTGCTATGCAATTCGCCTGGATGTTTTAATAATTTTTACCAACGCCGCGACGCCGCTTATGCTAAAAAAACAATAAATCAGCCTGTAAAGTAAACTGCTGCTGGTGTCTAATGTGACTACCCACTACCAAAATAAGTAAATAAGCGGTCATCGTCGCATGAACGCGTTGCCGACCTAGAAGGAAGCGAGAAATCTACTTATTAGGCGGTATTAGGTACCGTCTCTCCAATTGTAATTACACTACATGCAGGTTGCAATAGGTAATTAACAACAAAAAAGAAATATATTTAATGGACAAATTTTTTACGTTCCGACATAAATAAGTTTCAGAAATTTTACATCCTATGAATTAAAATAAAATAAAAGTAGAAGATATATAATTAAGCGCTATCTAAGGAAAGAAATATCAAAAGGAGATCCGTGCACATTATTCTGACTAGGGCGGCCCAGTTATTGGTGCCAGGCCGATTATTTATTTTAGCTCGAGATGTAAAAGTTATTTAAAACTTAAGACTTCCATAACAGTATTTTTTATTGACACTTGAATACAGTACCATATAATCCATGTATATCATAAGCGTAAGCGGTGGAGAATACTGACCCAAATCCCACACCGACGAGGCAGGGTGTCGTAAGAGGCGGCAGAAACCGCTTGGCGGTAGGGCAGAAGCTCAGCTGGCTTTACTTTCTACTTTTTTTTATTGGTCGGCAACGCGTCGGCGTTACCTTTGGAGTTACTGGTGTCCACCTGCGACGGTGACCGCTGACCATCTGGCTCAGCTGTTCTTTTGTCGGCTATCAACATAAAAAATCAATTTGGGTTATTTAGTCATGTAGGTTCCAAGCCTAATTGCGTAAGACACCAGATAATGTATCTTCGCCGGCGGACGGTCGAGCGCGCGAACCTCAGCGGTTTATGTCACGTCTCGCTGATTGCTCACACGATCCTCTGACCTTTATCATTGTGATAATCAGTCGTTAGATAATAGACATCTTAGGTGATTATCGAAGTATATAAATATATGATAATATCGTGCGGTACCTCTAGTCCATGTGTCCGGAGAACCGCGAGTGACGATGGTCGGGAAGAAGTGGCTGCTGGTATTGCCACTGCTAGTGGGTTTTAATATTGTAAGTTGATATTTTTTTTATTTTATGGAGTCGATGGAGAGCAGAATGTACCTACTGGACTCGTTAACCATAAAATCTGTCTTATGCTTAATCGAGCCGGCGACGCCGACGCGATGGTTCTACTTACACAAATGAGGAGTTCCATTTCAGTCCACGGCATATGTGACCTGAACAATAGATAACGGTAGTTATATTTGAGATCGATTGTACTCCTGTGGACGTCATTTGTGCACCTTGCCCATGCACAGTTATCACTCCTCGCTGACGTGACTACGATGACCACTTCAGGTTCCGTTTGCCGTCATTGAGGGGGAAGGGACTTAGGATCAAACTTAGATAGATTCGAAGTCGATCACAGATGCATTACAAACAGGGAAGAAAGCTTTGGTTGCCAAATTTAAATTGTGAAACCCGCACAAATAATATGCGGTTGTTGTTTCACCCCAGTGGAACTGAATAGGGGGCAGGTATCACCACCTCGCATGGCAAGTGACTGTGGGTTTTTAACGAAAGTAACGTTTTTTTTTTTACTACAGGTGACCTTACAGCCAATCGCAAATGAAGCGCGGCAACTGGATCTAAGCGATTGTTGTCCTTGTCCGGATGCTGCGAGGGCGGGTCCAGGCGCCCGGTCGCAAGATGCACTGACGGACGGCTCCGCGTCCCAGCGCTGCCCCTGCGACCCGCGGGGAGATGATGCTGAGGCGTCAGCGTCGATTCTTCTGCCAGCGCTCAGAGCTATACAACCATTCGTTAAGTAAGTTATTACCATTCTATTATTATTAACTTATTTCTAATATTTTAGTAATATCAAAGTAACTTATCACCCTATACTTCATTTGATAGTAACCGTGCCACTGCCAGGGAAAGCGAGAGATTTCGGGTTCGAAGTTCGGGTAGTGTAACGTAGGAAAACCCCATTCTCGATAAGCGTGTGTGTATGAAAACATGGGTTCATTTCCACTCAAATACTTTTAAATGTTACCCCCCGCCCTCCCTTCGCTACGGAAACCAATCTCGTATCAACCCAAGCTTGAAAATTGTTAGACGTGGTTCTTTAAACTGACATAACTTTTTTATATATGAACTAATTTAAATAAAAAAAAACAGTACATTTAAAGTGACGCTTATCACAATATATTATTGAAAATCGCATCTCTTTTTCGATAAATCGGAATTCGGATAAGCCGTTTCAGAGATTAGCGCGTACAAAACCACAGACAACAATTCACAGACAAACAAAAATTCTTCAAAAATATTGTTTTGGGTTCTAAAATTGCGATATTAAAGACCACCAGTAAAAGTTTTTCTCACAATTTCATCTTCCGTGTGCAGATAGCCACCAGTTACAGATTTATTATTAGTATAGATAATATAAATACTTACAATATATACTTAATTTAATTCTTAGAAATAAGATAGGTAAAATATACTCGTACGTACCATAACTTCACGTAATTTAAATTAATGAAGTGAAAGTGTGAGCTGAAGCGCTCATAGCCCGGCGGCTTGCGTCGATCTCAAGTGATCGACAAAGTTAAGCAACAGCGGGCGCGGTCGGTAGTTGGATGGGTGACCGCTAGTGGCAAAAATTTATTGAGCGCTTCCGTGCTTCGGAGGGCACGTAAAACCGTCGGTCCCGGTTGTTATCATTTGGTAGCGGAAGGTAAGCCATGTCGGACCTTCGGGCGGCTTAAAAATTTCCGACACTTGGATTGGCCACTAACGCCTCCACCAATCCGCACTGGAGCAGCGTGGTCTAGCTAGGCCTAATCAGGTATGAGGAGAGACCCGTGCTCAGTTGAGGCCATTAATGGGTTGAAGCCAAGTGAAAGTGTAATTGTTTTGCAAAGATTTTTAATTTATATATTAACCTTACCTTAACTTTGACAATAAAATTGCTTAACTTATTTTATGCTAGCTATGTATCCTTATAATATTTTTTGAATCTATCTCATGTGAATTGTGGCTCTTGGATTTGTTTTCGGGTGATTTTAAACAATTCATATAAATGTAATAACTTTCTAGATCTTTTTTAGAATTCGTTATTTCTGGCAAAAGTGTCAAATCTCATTTGTTTTAAATATAATAAGTTCATTTCAACTGTATTTTTTCGCAAGGCAAAATGAAATCTATACAAATACTAGCTGACCCAGCGAACGTTGTTCCGCCATATAGATTACTTGTAGTGAACGATTTAAATTTGAAGGGTGGTCATAGGGAAATGAAAATTTCGAATTATGTGTATTTTTTATGCCACACTAGTATTTATGTCAATGGCCACACCATAAGAAAATTACCAAAAAACATTTTAGGGGTGGACATCCCTTATCACTTAGGGGTATGAAAAATAGATGGTGGCCGATTCTCAGACCTACTGAATATGCATATAAAATTTCATAAAAATCGGTCGAGCCGTTTCGGAGGAGTATGGTAACTAACATTGTGACACGAGAATTTTATAGATGTAAAATAAAATTGAAGTGTCTGTTTGTAATATTAAAATAACTGCTTTTTACTAAATGCATATGGATGATACACGGTACATAATTATACCAAAATAACATACTTTACAATTTTTGTTTGTCTATCTGTCGGTCTGTTTGTTTAGGCTAATCTCTGAATGGCTGGACCGATTTTGACGGGACTTTCACTGGCAGATAGCTAATGTAATAATAATGAGTAACTTAGACTACGTTTATTTTAAAAAAATTAAAATTAAATTCCACACGGATCCAGTCGCGGGTACAGCTTGTATGTAATATACTGATATGTTAAATAGTAACACTATTAAACTGTCCCTGCCCCAGTCGTCATACCTACTAACGAACTAACCTAGCAGAACATAGAAGCTAAAAGTTTGAATTTGTGCAGCGTTTCGCTATAGTGCACTGTATCTTTAGTGTCATGCTTTCTCATTGCACCGATACCCCGTATAGATCATACTGACTACTGGCCAAGGAATAATCTACGAACACATTCACTAAGTATACAGGGTGTCCCGTAAGTAGTGGACCAAAGGGTTATGGGGGGTAGTGGGACTTATTATCTAACGAAAATACTAAATTTTACAGTCCTAGGCCTTGTAGTTCTTGAGTTATGTTTTTTTCCAAATTGTGATGAAAATATCATCCACGTAAGCTAAATATTAAATTTTACCACATTAGTTTTTTTTTTTATGGTAAAATTTTTAAAACCCGTTGGTCCACTACTTACGGGACACCCTGTATATTATATCACAATGTCATTTTCCAACTGATAATGTCAGCCGACCAATGTCTCATTTAAAGTGTCAGTAGATATTCTTGAGCGAAACGTGGTAATTTCTCTGTATCAATTTGCATCGCTGATGATCGCTAAGAATGGTTAATCACCTCTTCAGCCCCCGTTCTTCCTGAAATCTCTTCACCCAAACATTTACATGTAAAATCATACACCATAACATTAATCACACCTTAGCTTTTACTCTTCTGACCGTTACTGTATATTGTTTTCACACCCAGTACTCAATCTTATTTCAGACAATCAGATCAAAAAACTGATCCAAAACCGTTGCTTCAACCTGAAGTAGGACTCGCATCTTCCGTTTTAGAAACGCTACGACAAGCCACCGACGAAGAATATCACGAAGCTCTAGCAAGGGATGCGGCTAGGAGTGCAGTCAAGTTACTTGAGTCAACTTTAGATGACGCACTTATAGAGACTCCTAAAAACAAAGTTAGGATTTTTCTTAATAATCAAGGTGATGACATGGATGACATGGATGACAACTTACCGGAACCTTCTCATGTTCAAGAAACTCGTTGCATTCACTCTCCATTACAAAGTATTCAGAAACATCGACAGCTGAGAGTAAACCGCCCTACACCAATAATTGAAGTTTTCGAGCTATCAACCAAACCACCTAGAAAACTAAATAATAAGAGCGTTCTTCACAGAAAATTTGTGGACATGGATAATGGTATTGGTGCTAGTAATATTAAGGAGCAGGTAATACCTAATTTGGACCGTAACCTTGAACGTCTACATTTAAAATCAAGCCCAGCTCTATTCGATTTGTTTACACAAAACAATTTTGACGAAACGAAAAATCAACAAGCATTACAAAAAAATGGAAGTGATAAATCCAATCAAAATCAAGAAATTATATCAAAGCTACCCTTGAAACTAAGAGAGTTAATAGATAATTTAGAGAATAGAAAGTCCAAAGTACCAACTATTGATTTGAAAAAATATATCTCTCCAGTTACTCGAATTCCTCCACTTCAATTTAGCCCTATAGAAAAAACAATACAAAATAATAAACCTTTGCATGTGAAAGATTTATTAAAATTAAAAGACGTTGAACTGATTCCAAAAAAATCCTTTATAAAAAGTAGTAATGTAAAACAGCCTACATTGAAATTACAATCAGAAAGTTCAGAAATCAATCCAACCATCTGTAGCGAAGATAATAGTTTGATTAATGAAGATACTGATATAACCACATTTCCAATTTATTCCGAGATTACAGATCCTGAAACAAGTCCAACCTATTCAAACCCTGTATTTGAATCAAAAAATAGTAATATGAAGCAAAATTTTAAACCAGTTGAAAGTATGGCAAGTTCTCTTTCACCAGTACCAGATTTTGACGATGAAGATAGTTTTGATTATGGCGAGGCCAATCTTAAAGAAGACTCCGATAAAGAACAAATATCATCTGATAATTGCAACGAAGTCTCTGGAAATTCTTTTATGCAACAATTTCCGAATGATGATGATAGTCGCGGAAAAGTGATAACTAATAATAATTTACGAAAAGGAAAAGTTCAACAATTGGACAATGATAATGATGATACAAGTCATGATGAGTCAGATAATGAAAATTTTCATATAGAGTTTCTTGAGGACTTCGATACACCTATTGAATTTGATAACAGTTCTTTCATCCCAAAATCATATTTGAAAAATAATGATAATGTGCATACATTAAAAGAAAATACTTTAAACGATCCTGTCACGGATACAAGCAATGATGTCATGCAAATAAATAACCGAAACAATGGAAGACCAAATGTACTTCAGGAGAATAGAGACGAAATAGTAGATGATTGTAATTCTCTGGAAAGTTTCTCAAAAAATGCTAATTCTATTTCGAAACACCAAAGCTCCGTGGACGAAAATTCAATGAAACAACTGTCGTCTGAAGCTATTAACAGTGCTCACGACGTTCTTTCGGATATAAATGAAGACCCAAGTCAAGTCAGCTTTAAGGATTTACAAGATATGTCGAACTCTATTCTTAGTTTATCAGAATGTGAGTCACAAAGAGACGGAAATGTAAACGCAAAAACTGATTTAAATGAAGATTTAGATCAAACAAATGATGATTATGATATGTCGAATACCGCATTACCTACACAAGTATTTGAAACAATCTCTAAAGAAATGGAAACCGACGATAATCCCGATATTAAATCAGGTTTCAATGCAAACAGTAAACTGATTGAAGGGTCCGAAGCAAATTCAAACGAAAAATTATGTAAATCACCTATATTTGACGAATTGCTTTCTGAAATAAATGAAGCCGATATGAAAAAATCAATAAATTCTGATGCAGAGAACACTGAAATGAGAGCAGAAGCTAGTGAATCTAAACCAAAGTCATATGAACCTATAGACCCATCCTACCGGGATACTACTGAGAGT
Source organism: Ochlodes sylvanus (assembly GCA_905404295.2). NCBI lineage: Eukaryota > Metazoa > Arthropoda > Insecta > Lepidoptera > Hesperiidae > Ochlodes > Ochlodes sylvanus. Next base: position 386,838 of record FR990129.1, read on the forward strand.
GACAAACATTCATTTTTTTTTACAGAAGGAAAAGCAGGTGCTAATGATATTTTAAATGTAGATAAACACTCAATTTTTCTTAATAACATTAAATCTAAACTGGAAGGTTTATTTAGTACAACTGAAAAGGTAACTGATCTTTCAAATAATCTAGATGATAATGCTAATGAAAGTTCCAATATAAAATCGGCGTTGACTAAATCAGATAAATTACAACGTACGCCACAAACACTTCGAAAGATTTCACTACCTGAACTTCCTGGAAAGTCCCTAGATTCTTTTAGAAATAAGCTAGCTTTACCGAACTTTATAAATCCACCACTTGCAAGTAATTCACTCAATTTATTAAATCTTCCAAACCCATTTGAAGATACATTAGATCCTAGTTTAGGTTTTACAGTTCTTTCTGATAAACTTCGGAGTCACACTGAAAATACTATACAGAATGTTAAAGAAACTTTAGAATCAACATTAAAGGATAACCCAAATGTCCGACTCAGTAGGCCTATTGACACATTTAATGTTGATACAAATGATATATTAGAGAGTATATCAAACAGACGCGATGAGATGAAAGAAAAATTGGAAGCTATACATTTAGATCTCAATGATAGGTTTAGTTCATTTCAACAGAATATTTTAGACCACTTCAATATACCAGATGAGCATCCTGTATTCCAAAAAGGTAGTAATAATAGACTAAAATCAAGCTACATACCTCTTAGACAAGAAATGACACTCCCGCAAGAGTCAAAACTTCGAAACGTAAAACATGAACATAATTTGTTACCTCATCGGGTGAATGCTCTCAAAAATGGAAAACATACAGAAATAAATATAATGTCATCAAAGATTCCTACAAAATCAGATGCAACTCGTTTAACGAATACTGACAGAAAACTGCAAAGTTCAATATTGTATACTACAACTACACCGATACCATCTTTCATACCGAGACCGAAAGTTTTGAAAACAAATATCGATTCGACACCGAGACTAACAAGCGATACATTATTAAAAGCAAGACCTTCAAAAAAAACTTTACCTGAAGAAAGAGTGACAAAATTCAAGCCATTATCATTATCATTGAAACCCGAAAGTACCAATCTTTCTGAAGAACCTTTTAGTTCATCTAACTTATTTTCTAGGATGAACTCACCCATAAAGACTTTCAATAAAAATACCGAAAAGATTAACAAGGCCAATTTACTAATAGATTCTCCAGTGAATACCTTTAGAAAAACGTTATTACAAAACAAAGCAAATCAGAAATCCAGAATGGAATTGGCAAAAAGGCCTCAAGATCGTGGTACAATCCATACGTTAGACAACAACAGCTACTCTAGTACGACGCAAGAATCGATTTTGAGTCGCATAAAAGACGGGAGAGCTAGATCGGGGTCTAGAAATAATGAGGGTATGATCGTGAGCCCCACGTCTCACCGGGATACAGTGCATCCATCCCAAAAGGAATCTGGGCTCCGTCTGGTAGAGCCGATGAAGGAGAATGTGCCCTACAAGTGTAGACTCATTTGTTACAAAGACTCATAAAACGATTAATTTATCACACCGTTTAAAGTTGTATTCGTACGGATACCTACAATATTATGTTTGTGAACTTGAATATAGGACTTATTAAACAAATGTAAATAAAGTGATGCTATAGGTAGTGTTTAACATTGTAAATAAGTATACATAATGTAAAATGTAAATATTTTTTTTATTAAAGTTCGTTTATAATTAGAAATAAATAGTCAAATAAACGATTTATTTTGCGTTTTTTTTAAGTAACGTTAAAACTAATAAAATATAATGTGTATGCTGGACTTTTATTCTACAAAAAATCCAAATTAGGATACCTACTTATTTCTTCAATCTCGACCTAACCTAAATGTTCAAATTATAATTATTTACTTCGCCCAAAGTACCTTGTCATTATTCATAATGCCCCGATTTATTACTTAGTCCATAACATTATGTGTAAGCATAACTTACATTCTTATAAATTAAAAAGAATTTATAAAGTATTTCGTTTTACCTACTGTTGGCGATAATTTCTGTCGATATATTCTTGGGTGACGAAATAATCGTTTGACATACTCTAGTTCATTATGAAGTAAATGTCTAGTACCCCAGTATATCAAGGCAATTATCCGGAGCCACGGTAGTGTGTCGCGCCAAGTACGTGAGTCTAACCTCATTCATTTTTTAATCTCACAACGTAAACACAAACATCATTTGCACTTATTCAAATTTTTTCAAACTTTATCAAGCTGATTTTGACGCCAAACGAATTATTTTTCGTCCTGAAGCGTTTCAAGTACCTACTACTTGTTTTTTTGGAATTCATTATTTTTCGTAAAATAGAAATATTTAATGCTTTATTTATCCTATTAATATTATAAATGCGAAAGTTTGTATGGATATATGAATGTTTGTTACTCTTTCACGCAAAAACTACCGAATGGACTTTGCTGAAGCTTTACTATAATATACGAGTAGCTTACACATCAGAATAACACACAGGCTTTAAATTATAATGATATAGTGTGAATTATCCAAAATATATAACTAAATCTTTCAAACGCAAGGAATAAGTTTCCCGAAGTGAAGCGAGGGCGGGCCACTAGTTTGTAATAAAGTTTAAACGTGTACTTGGCGCGTCACTATAGTGCCGCCGGTACAACTGTTGTTGTGGGATTGCGTGCTCGCTCGACTTCAAACAATGAAATTACGAAAATTTCGAACAAATCGCTCGTTGTGCAACGACGATAGACATTTTCTAAGAAATATTAATTTTTATTTGTATAATTTTAAATTAAAAAAAACGATTAGAAAGCTATCACTGGTTTTCGTTAGTAGTATTTCGGCTCGCTATGAGTTAACACAAAGTAGCTTTTAAATATTTTGTACTGTATTAGTGATTTTCTAAACGGTATACGTAAGAGTGATGTGCAAGTTAACGAAATGGATTGAAAGTTCGATCTGTTTGATTATGGTGTCGGTCGCGCTATGGACAAGTAATTCTATTGCAGGTCGGTAACTCAGTAAGCAAAAACTTTGTACCCCTTCTTACGAATGTTGCGCGGACGGAGGAGTATAAAAGGCACACTCACATTTTATATAGAGAAGGGGTGCAGAATGCTAATATATTTTAAAAATAAAGCATAAAAATGCATTAAATAAATAAATAAAACATTACACACAATAATATAAGTTATCCTATTCACACTGCCATACGTTGACACGACGTTTCAAATGTGTCATAGGTATATCGTTCATAGGATCAATGTTAAAAGTAACCCTTTGACAAAATGAATTACGGTCGATTTTTGACCGCAGAGCGGGGAACTAAGTAGTTGATGACTACTATTTAGAGTGATTGTGAAGTTTCTTGCTGGTTCCTTTCAGAATAATGTTTGTGTTAAAGGTGAAAATGTATATCTTACTGTCTATTACCACGGAATACAGAAAGAAGTCCGAGGTCTATTACAGTGGTAACTTGCACACATCTGCCTGGTTGTTTGAACATTGGTGTACATAAAAAGGGGTTTATATGTATTTATAATAGAAGGTATGAATCCTTCGCGCTCCTCAAGTTTTCAAAGATGTGTAATGAATTATCATTTGATATGGTACAGGAAAACATCATGAGAAAACCAAAAGTACTCCACAATGTCCCTATAGATGAGTGAAATCTGCCAATCCGCAACTGGCCATCCAGCGCAGTGGGTTATGGCCTGCCCCCAGCACGTTGCCAGAGGACCCCCGAGCCCAACAGTGGGACAGTTATCGGTCGCGATCATGAGTCTTTTTCCTTCTTCTCACAGTGGCATTGCCGAGACTCTCACTTAAGTAGTTCAGATTGCGTAGAATGTGTAGATTGATTGTTAGTAATTTAATTAGTTAAGTTAGTGTCTTGTGTTTACTCAGATAAGGAATGTAACGCGAGGAGGATCGAGGGACAGTCGGTGGTGTGTGTGTGCAACACCACCTACTGCGACGAGATCACCCGAGTGGCGCCCGAGGAGGGCCACTTCGTCACTTACACTTCCTCAGAAGTAAGTACATTTATTCGTTCTCGTTGATCTCATTTTAATCCCAATCCCAAACATAGATAACAAACCAGTATTTGAAAAAAAGAAACAATTAGAACAGTGAATGGGCAATCCGCATTCCGCTAGCCAGCCACCGCCACCGGCATGTTCACATGCCTGTGTTGTTCGGCGGAAGTACAGTGGTGAATCAGCGTTACAACATTACACAGCAGCGAATCGCTTAATAGGGTTAATTACACGCCCGAAAGGCGGCGAGGGGACAAAGCCTCCCTCCACTGCCCAACCATTCGTCCGCCCGTCCGCCTGCCGCGGGGCAGCGTGTCTTGAACCTCAATAGGTAATAAGTTGCAAATCCCTCGTGAAAATCGAATGTACAGATTCTCCACGAGTTCATTCGATGTGGATTTCTGCATCTTCAGTTTTCGGTGAGTGAGCAGCAAGCCGCAGCGTGGATTGTGTTGCTGCAGGGGGGTGGTTCCTGGGTGCTCTTCATGAGGAACATGGGTGGTCGGACTGGTCGGTTTCATATTGTTTTGCTGTTGTCAACCCCCTTTTTGTATGAAAATGTTCTTGGGAACTGTGGATTGAGCTTAAATTTCTTCGGCAGGCTGGGTCACGGTTCAAGAAATCTGAAGGAATGCTAAAAAGTCGATTTTGCCGTAAGTATTCATGTGTTTATTTACCTTCTACTGTAATTAAAAAAGAGTATTTTTCCTTGTGTAAGAAGAAGGGGGGGGGGGGGGGTAGGCTAGGCAGATAAAACATCTTCAGTTTGACAAGTAGGAGTACAATCCGTGCTTAAATTATCGCTACTTCGATCCCGGACACGCTTTAGAATAGAAACACCGTACATTGAAGACTAACGTTTGTATGTTCAGAGGGAAGTTATGGCCTCGTGCTGGACGTGAACGTGAGCTGCTCGTACCAGGCGTGCGAGGGCTTCGGCGGCGCCGTCACGGACGCGGCCGGGATCAACTGGCGGAGCCTGCCCGGCGACATGCAGCAATTCCTTATCGAGTAATTCATTAATGACGATTGCCTTAAATTTATTAGCTGTACAAAAAGGTCTCTCCTCGTATTTGAGGATGCATGAAGCGTTATCCACCATCCTTCTATAGTGCGGATTACTAATAGTGTTAGTGGCTACTAACACCGAGAATAAGACATTTAAATCTGTCACAAAACAATCTGCCCCCGGGGAAAGCGAAACCCAACACCCCTTACATTGCATGCAGGGTCCGATTAAAATACGTGGTTGATAAAAGAGGAGTGCGAAAGAATATTTAGTTTGATGTTGTAACTAGGTTGCTTTGTGATAACCGTCTTAAAATACACCTGAAACTGTTCCATGGTCACCGACTTGGAAAACTACTTTCTTTTGTCTCCGTTCAAAAACTTGTTATTGTTAGTTATTATTATCTACATAATAATCGTACTGTGTTCCTCGTAGCTATAGGTTAGTGGTTGATTATAACTACATAAAGAAAGACACTAAGATTTATTTCACCAAAGTGAGATACGTTTTGCAGCAACATTACTACAAAATATAGTTAGGCAATGGCCGCGGTTACCCCCGTAACTCACGACCGATGTATTCTTCCGGTTTTACAATACATAGAGAGTTAGAATATGACAATAGATGACTGAGATCAGACACTCACCTTGACTATGGCTCCATAAATGGCTCCACAAAACAAGAATCAATTGTCTTGTCCTGATAACGTGGCGCAAGTGAAACGGCACAACCTGTCGCAGTTCGTACTTCAGCGAGCGCGGGCTGGAGTACAACCTGGTGCGGCTGCCCATCGGTGGGACCGACTTCTCCACCACCCGGTACACCTACAACGAGCTGCCCGTCGGCGACGCCTACCTCACCAACTACACGCTGGCCCCGGAGGACTACTTGTACAAGGTCTCTTGCACACCGCCTTTACCTCGCTAGCTTGGACCTGAACTTCTAATTGTAACAATTACACGTCTTGGTGCTGTGATACTAAGAAGATATTGAATTATTATATTCATTACCCAATGCCAATAGCAGCTAACTACTACGTCATGTATCGCAGCATCCAAGGATTTCGTTTTTGCAACATGCTCCAACACCGTTTGTCCTGAACTACTTATTTAGAAGGTAGCAATCATTTCACAGCATGTTAGCTGGCTTGATCCCTTCAAGCCGTACACATCTCCTATTTCATCATCATCTATTAGCACCACAAATAATACCAAGGAAAAACCATACAAATGCCGTAATATTCTTTGATATCTGTTGTAGTGGTTATGAATATGAATTTCATTCTTGATCGTCGTTATATTAATACTTACGAATAAGAGATCCCCATTTATTTTCCAGATCCCCATGGTGAAGGCGGCCATGGAGGTAGCCACGGCGCCGGTGCACATCGTGTCCACCACGTGGTCGCCGCCGGACTGGATGAAGACCGGCTACGAGCTCAGCCAGTACTGCGGCGTGCTGGCGCCCGAGTTCTACCAGACCTACGCCGATTACCATCTCAAGTGACTAAAACTATATTAAATTTAGATAATATCGGCAAATACCAACATCATCAATTTAAATCAAAGATAGCTATTTACCTATGATACAGTTGTATTTACTTTCAATCCATTTAGTTCTGTATATACCTACTTACTAACTTAGAAACACCTTGTTTTGGTGTTGATGGCGGTGAGGCTAATTAACCTTGTTTCTTGATTTCTCCTAATTATTTTGAGTCCACGATAAAGCTATTATGGTGCAGTAAAATGGTAGAATTAACCGGTCTTGTCCATGCAGGTTTTTGGAACAATATGATATGGAAGGTATACCGATCTGGGCTCTGACGACCACGAACGAGCCGTCTAACGGACTGGGAACGCTGGTGCGGTTCAACTGCCTCGGCTGGACCCCGGACTCCATGGTAAGGGTTTGCCGCACATCGGTTCTTACTCAGTGTCTATTTGAACCGTCAACATTAAGATTGAAAACTATTGATCTTTCCGTAAGTAGTCTTATTGTAAACAAGATGCTTAGTAAAGGGTATCTGTGAACACACATCACCCTACAACAAATGTTCATCGAGGGCGCCAGCACAATGTTTTTGCATGTTACTATTATCTGTAAGTAAAGTAGGTATGTAATTTTCGTTCCAGGGCTACTGGATAGAAAACCATTTCGGTCCCACAATACGAGGTTCTAAATTTGAAGATGTCAAAATTTTATGTTGTGACGACCAGAGGCCCAACATTCCATTCTGGCTTAATTTAGTGAGTATTTTTAAAGTAAAACTTCTTTACGCACGCTTGACTTGAGGAATAAGCTGGTGAATGCGTGACGAGAGCGTTACGAAAAGAGTGATCGGGCGCGGCGAAAGAAAGTTGAGAGGGAGATATAAGTTACTGAAGATAGAAAGATACAGAGCTACGTTTCGTATATTTACATACATCATTTCATATTGCTCAAAATAAACAGCAATGATTAAACTGCCGTTCAATTTCTTAGTTCATGTAAACTATATAACAGTTAATTATCAGATAAAAAATTTAGTTTACGCGTGGTGTAATAGTTGTCCCAACTGTACATTCCAGTTGGTGGACCTGCACCCGGGGGCGCAGCCCTACATCGACGGCGTGGCGGTGCACTTCTACGAGGACGCCAGCACCTCGCCCGTCTACCTGACCATGACCGCGCGCTCCCACCCGGACAAGTTCATCTTGGCGACCGAAGCTTGCGAAGGTAAACCCTTTAAACCTTTAAACACTCAACCTCCCGCACTAGTTAGGATTTCTTGTGTCGCGGGTGGCATGGACGACACCAAGCACCCATGACTAACACCCACGACCCGAGAACAAACATTTATCTGTCACATACACATCCGCTCCGGCAATCGAACCCGGGACCCCGCTTCGCAGGCAGGGTCCCAACAAGGCTTCGGGGTCGATCTCTTGTTATCACTGTCTTAAGACATTCATTATCATCGGACATGTTTGTCAAGAAACAAATAAATACGTCCGCACCTGCATATAATTGGTTGGTTAATCGCAATTCATCAGATATAGCATGGGCGCTACTGATGGTAGACCGGGACCATGTAACACGAAACTCCTCACACCACCACGGCGCGGCGGCGCGGGTTGGTAGTTTACTGGCCACGGTCTGACAACTGTTATCTACTGACAACACGAACGAATGAATGATGGAATTTGAAAACTTCTTTCTTTTTAAAAATATTTCATTTTAATATTAAATATCAATTAGCAATATATTTATTGATCCTAGAGTAAAATCATAACATAACATAATCATAACAAACTTAAATAATATACACAAAACCTAAAGCTAAAAAGTTAAAAAATAACATAATAACTAAAAAATATTATTAAAAGGAGTCCCTTTAGGCAAGGTTCCGAAGATACTGGCAGCGTTCCCCCTTTGAATAGCTAGGCTAATTCTTTGTCCGAGGTAGCTGCCAGCTCTTCGGTCTCCTGTGATGTCGACTAACCTTTTTGCTATTTCCTTAAAAAGCTTAATAGCACTAGGACCCCACGGACCAAGGGTCTCGACACCGAATGGGACAAAATCGTATTCGGAGCCTAGACCCCTGTATTTAGATGCTAAATTAAATATAATTAATATTAAATACGTTTGTCATACATCATTGCGTTTTAGGATTCGATGGGACCGGCGTCCTCCTTGGGTCTTGGGAGCGGGCCAAGAACTACGTGCTGGATATCCTGCAAGTAAGTGCTGTGTTGTACGAATACGAACTGCCATGTATCCCACACTGAAAGCCGCCTACTACATTACGTTGAGAATGTTGAGGGCGGCAGCCACCACCTGCTCACTACTCCCGAACTCGAATCCCCGTTTACATTACTAGTAGGTATCTTTATTAAAAATGAATGTCAGTAAACGAGTGCAACTCTAACTGTGAGCAGGAAAAAACACTTTAGGAGTGTCTTGCCACTTCTTTAGATAGAACTCATAAAAGAAAGTTGCAACTATTGCGGGTTCAGATTCGAAAAGCTTTTATCTTATAGTGTTACTCGCATCTGATCGGTTTATAGGGTTCCACACCTCAAAAGAAAACATGGATCCATTATAGGATTATTTTGTCGTCTATCAGTCTGTCCGTCTGTCAAACCCCCTTTTCCGGGCAACGCGTGAAGGTATCAAGCTGAAATGAATATCAAATACTCAGATCTGCAGTCGTTTGAAATGCAGACATATGTGAATCCGACTCGCATTTGACCGGTTTTTGTAAATAGTCTGCAATAAAACAATAGGGTATTTGACACCTTTTAGAAAAATAACTCAAATTGTTCAATATAACATAATACATTATGCAGTTTGCTTTATTCTTTGTAAATATCTCTATTTTCTATCAAAATCACCATCAAAGTTTAAATGAACAAAAAAGCCGCCAAAACGCTAATACGCCATTTTAAATAGGTGAATGACGTCACCTGGTCAAATAACCATACTAAGCTGTCAATGCTGTCATTGCGTATAGTAAGCAGTAATAGCAAGTGACGTCATTCAGCCAAATCGCGTGTTTTCGATCACGTGATCAAACACGAAAAATTCATCATTTTATTATCGATTCTTAATAAAAATCCAAATAATTTTAAAATAATGTGTAGGCTAAATTGGTTTAAAAACATATATACTTTTAAGCTAACAACAGTTTGATCTATATTTTCATTGTAGTCAAATACCCTATTTAAAATCAAGTAGCTTTCATAATCTTCCTTCGAGGACCTGAACCACTACGTCGTCGGCTGGATCGACTGGAACCTGTGCCTTGACACGGGCGGCGGCCCCAACTGGATCAACAACTTCGTGGACTCTCCTATCATAGTGAACGCCACCGCGCGGGAGTTCTACAAGCAGCCCACCTTCTACGCGATGGGCCACTTCTCCAAGTTCATTCCGCGGGGGTCGCGCCGCGTCGCCGTTGACCCCTCGCACCGCAACTCGACCGTCTCCCACGTAGCCTTCACCACCCCCCGGGGAACCGTCGTGGTCGTGCTTTATAACGAGTGAGTAACTTGGCGCTACCAAATCGGTATAAGATAGGGGTGGACAGCGACCCTCTGCATACTACAGTCCATCAGTGGCTATAATGAAACGTTCAATGGCTGTAATGAAAAAAAATAGACAGAAATTTAGTTCCGTATGGAAAAGTCCCGCATAAAACATAAAGAGGACAGCCAGTCCCGCACGTCCATCGGCTTAAATATGTTGGCGTTATTAAAACATTCCTTGTGTCGCGTTTCGCCGGTGGTCACTGTGTGGTCGTGTTGCAGCGGCGAGGCGCGCGAGGTGACGCTGCGCGCGGCCGGCCGCGAGGCGCCGCTGTCGCTGGAGGCGCACTCCGTCACCACCGTGGAGCTGCGCGCGCCGCCCACCGACAACAGGTCAGTCGACTCCCACCGCGCCTCCGGCACATTAACGTACCCTGACGAAATGTACCTCAGTAGTTTAATTAGTTCTACATATACCTATTGAACTCTGTTTTATTACGGTTTGCTTGCTTAAACTGGCCCCAAGCGATGCCCTACCCTGCTGCGCTGTGCTGTTTCCGAGGTCAGCTGTAGCCGCCCGCAGGTGGCCACCACACTAACTAGATCGCAACTCACCAGATACTAAAGAATGCAATGAACAACACAATAGTTGTTCATTGAATCCATTGTTATGAATACAGTTTGCGACAATCTGCAAGCGCAATGTTTATCGTAAACCTACATACGAGTAATATATTACATTAATCTCTTCCCTGACAATAACTACATACATCCTAAAGCATCGCGACGTTTTCATTCGCAATCAGTGACAACGCGCCTGACGCCTGGTACGAGGTGCCTAATGACTACTTGTCATTTATTGTTTCAGACGGGGCAAAGTAATTAAAATAAAAGCGAAGAAACCTATCCTAATAGACTACGACTGGGGTTCCATTACTATCGTATAAAATATGATTTTATTCAATTTATAAAACGCTGTGCACCTGGGTGACCCCAGGAAACCCCTGACGACCCCAGGGACAATACCGTGGCATTATTCCCGTCTTGACTGCACCCGACTCCGAGATACAACATAGCACACTCGCAGTGTCCTACGACAGTGTGTAACCGTGGAATTCAATTTCATTCGATACATTTTTGCCTTACAATAAATAAAGAAACCAAGATTTTCAAGATTTGTTTCGTTTTTTATAAACCCAAGCAACGTCCACCAAACAAACCACCTGGTGGGGAGTAGGAACTACTTCCGCCCACGATGAAACGACGTGGCGGGCTAGCGGCAGAAAATAGTTTAGAGCCCGGAAACGCTCATGAGGAGGCCCAGAACACTGACCAGTGACCAGGGCAATTGCTTCATCCGTTACGCGGCAGGACGCACTCACTGCAAGCGAGGAAGCCGTGAAGGACATAAGACTGGATAAAGGACCGCGCCGCCTATTTACAAACACTATGTTGATATAAGCAGTGATAACCTTGTGATTGAACGTTGGACTCCCGAACCGGGGGGCCCGGGTTCAAACCCCGCACGCACCTCTAATTTTCAATAATTATGTGCGTATTAGAATTTAATTATCACTTGCTTCGGTGAAGGAAAACATCGTGAGGAAACCTGCACACCTGAGATTTTTCCATAATGTTCTCAAAGGTGTGTGAAGTCCGTCAATTCGCACTTGGCCAGAGTGGTGGACTATGGCCTATACCCCTCTCATTGTGAGAGGAGACCCGTGCCCAGCAGTGGGACAGTTATAGGTTGTGATGATGTTGATATTGGGTCATTACTATTTAAAAGTTACGTTTGACTATAGTACCTTCATGTGAAATGAAAAACAGCTTATCAATCAATGTGGTGTGTACAGTCAGATTATGAACTTATGACATGAATACACAGATACTCAGCAGGTACACAGAAATCAAGGTGGTTCAGACAAACGAAACGATTTGATTGCACTCTGAGCAATAAATCATAATTATAATATTTAAACAAGCAGGTTGGTTGTCACAACATGGCTTGCTTGTGTGCACGCTGCTGTCTCGTCATGTGCCTGCAAATTTCACTCCCTGTAAGGTTACTTATCAACATAATTTTCAGAAGAATATGAACTATATATTTTTAGAAATATTATTACTCGCGTCGCGTTAATTCGAGCCGTACTACAAGGAGCCAGGGACGGCTTAATATATTATGATACTATTACCGTGCCCGCGCCGTCTAAATGCACCAACGTTGTTTGTTATAGACCTGAAACTCTGTACATATATAAATGTACTCGTGTTACATGATGCTATCTTATTCACACTTGGTGGCGAGAGCGAGACACATTGATCCCAATAGCGATTAGATCCATCATCAACGTCTGCCAGTAGGTACCCCTACCGCACCAATATAGTGGCAAGACATGGCACGCTCGGTCAGTGCCAGGGCCACGCCGGCGCGACTGCGAGGTCCGTCTCGATTGCCATCAACGATCTGCTCGGTTGAGCTGGATATAATGACTATAATGAGGCTGTTCGCTGTGACCGTCGTCCTCGCGCGCTGCTCGCCTGTGATCGCCGGTAAGTTCATGTAACGTATCTCTTATCGTCTTGTTTGATACAACATTCATTACTAAGTATAAAAGAGATAAGCTATTTTAAGTTTTGTATACAATAACCACCAAATAAAAATCATAATATTATAAAGTTTGACGGATAAAAACATAATTTAGTTGCGTTTGTTACCTCTTCTAAAGTGTTTCGTTGTTGAATAAGAAACGGAGAAAGATACTGCACTGCACATCGTTTGAGAATGTTTGCTAGGTTCTATTAAAGCTTTAAAAATTTATTTCATACCCCAAGTCAAGTTTTAACCATGCACGAAGTACAGGTTTTGAAAGAAGAAGACAGCGGTTACATCCGGGCCAGCCAGGTAGCCAGCCTCCCGGAATTCTATAGGTAGGGTCCGTTGTCAAGCTTTTACGCAGTAACGAAACCAGCTGTTTCACCCGTCACATCCCGCTTCCTAATGCTCCATACAATGAATTATTACCACTGGTGGATTCACCCCCCAAGTAAAGTACACAGAGCTCGGCAGGTCCGTAGCTGAGAGGGCTCCAAATGTTTTATCCAGCAAAACAATGTGCTGAGGAAAAAATATTTATAAAAAAAAGTATGTGGGGACGCCGCCGCTTGCGCGTGTTCGTATGTTGGATATTATTTATGTTATAGGTATAAAACTATAACTAAAAGATAATCTGAAGTTAAAAAACTTGACGTTTGATGATAATGATGTCTTTACGCGAAAATCATGTTGGTAAAAAGATAAATATACCAATGTAGTACATATTTGTATACCTACTTAAATAACAGTGGTATGTTAGCATAAGTTTACTGATGGCAATGTTGGCGCAGAGAGGCCTTGCGCGGCGCGGCAGGTCCCCGGGCAGTCCGTGGTGTGCGTGTGCAACGCGACGTACTGCGACCAGCTGCAGCGGCAGCCGCCCGCGCCCGCCCACTGCCTCGTCTACACCAGCTCCAACGTGAGCCTACATTACACTAACACCTGCGGACTGTACCGCCTAAACCCTGATGGCGCAATGGTTAACACGCCGGATCGCCGTTCCGAGGGTCCTGGGTTCGATTCCCAGCGAGCCGGAAATTTGAATGATGAGTTTAAATTTCCGTTCTTGGTCTGGGTGTGTGTGTTCTTGTCTTGTGTGTTGTCCATGGCACCCACGACACAGGGAATCCTAGTGTGGGGCTATGAGTGTGTAGCGTTATTTATTTATTTATTTATAAAGATTGTTCCAGCTATGACTCTGTGCATTCATTCATCCATCGTAGTTACTACGATAGGCAGGAGCTTGCTTCTCCACTGGCTAAACAAATAATTAATCTTCAGCTCTGTAGTGATTATTTACCTACTGTGGAATGTGTAGTAGGTACATATCTGTACCGACATATTTCGCAAAAATTAAACTATGCTAATACCAATGCCTGACATCTTACCTGAACTCATCTAATCTTACCTGAACTCATCTAATCTTACCTGAACCTCAATTCGACAATTTCCAGGGTGGATCGCGATTTAAGAAGACAGTTGGATCCTTAGAACCTCTTAACGAAGGAACTTGTAAGTAGATTTGTTATTATTGGCGGCATGTTGTTGTTATTATATTAATCATTGATAGAATCTGACCGAACAATAACAAAGCAATATCCTGGATTCGGCACGTCGCGGCTCACGCGTGCTTCAGCAGTAAAAATTGTTGTAACATAAGACCATCGAGTATATCATAGAACATTCACAATACGCTCCAACCTTCTAACTAAATGGGAAATGTTATTGCAGCCAGGTGGTTCGACACTACTATAGAGCTGGATTCCAACACGCGGTTCCAGAGCATCGAAGGTTTCGGCGGCGCGGTCACCGACGCCGCCGCCATCAATTGGAAGAGTTTACCGGACGCACTTCAGAAATATTTAATCGAGTGAGTGCCGACGGAAATTCCACAACAAACACTTCTCTGTGCTTCGACAAAGTATATAAAATACTAGCTGAATCTACGCCTAAATCTTATCATTAAGAGTTTCTAAAAATATAACCCGTAATTGAACCCGAGGAAAGTATTGTGAAATAACCAAAATAATGTCAATTACTAAGTTCTTCCAAGTAAGACTGCATAAAAGAGACTACGTGAAAGAACAGAATAACAGAATAAAATACCCCTGATATTAATTCCCAGATCGTATGCAAGCGAGACCGGCTTGGAGTACAACATGCTGAGGATCCCCATCGGGGCCAGCGACTTCTCCACGCACGCGTACGCCTACAACGAGCTGCCTATCAACGACTCCCTCCTAACTAACTTTACGCTCGCTCCGGAAGACTACAATTACAAGGTAACGATGCGAAAGTCAGTGTAATCACTAGCTACACCATACACTATATATTTTATTTACTATTATGCCTTCCAGCTTCAAAACTGGAAGGATAGAATTATATAAAATCCTTCACTGCAGTTTGACGTCATTACACAATCTCAATGAATACCTGGCACCCGTGCTGTTTCCAACTTATTTAACCTACTTACATTCCATTTAGCTGTCAGCTACACTTGTACCCCATCACACTCCAACCATTCTGGAGTATAGGTAGGTACACCACCCCCATCCACTCGTAATTAGGGCATCATATCCGGATATCTAAATTATAAGTAGGTATATCCGCCGGATATGAATGTATAAATGGAATAGAGTGGCGGAACGACCCCTTAGAAGTTCCGGAGTTTGTTGTCAATGATTGTGATGAACAGCCGTCGACGACAACCAGCAGGAACCGTTAGCTCCAGAAGTCCTTTATCCATCGGAAGGCCAGTGGATATCATTTTCTCAGTCGGTACGCTCTTGAGAGAGCAGTCGCGGTCGTCACGTGATGTTCCAGGTTAACTTCTTTACGATCTTTCGCCATTTTTAATCGAACTGATATCGGGAGTTTTGGGGACTTCAGCATCAACCTAGGATGGTACGCCAAATTTTTGCGCTTCTCGGCCCGACCGCATTCGCCGTAAAACTAATAATTAGTAGGTACTGTAACGCCTAGCATTTAGGAAGATATTGTATATATTTTCATATCTTTGTATGTATCATTATTATTGTGTTAAAAGAATGAAAAAAAAATTAATTCGTTTCATTATAGGTAAATATTCTGAAACAAATGTGTACCTATTTATTTTCTTTTGCTGGTCTCCAGATTCCTTTGATAAAAGCCTTAATGTCGGCGGCCACCGCCCCGGTACACGTGGTGAGCTCGACGTGGTCCCCTCCGACCTGGATGAAGACCAACAACGGCTACAGCGGCTTCAGTCGGCTCAAGCGGGAGTACTTCCAAGCTTACGCTGATTACCACGTCAAGTGAGCGCTGCGCCAACGTTTATGATTAACGATCTCACAGTACGAGCACAGGAGCGCATCCCATTATATCTTACTTCATACATGGTAATGTATTCCGAATGGGAGTTTGAGAGCCAGTATTTTCTTTCTTTATTCTTCTTGGCCGGTGACGAATCATAGAAGTCTGTGGTTTTATTGATGTGCATGGACTACAGCGGCTACTTCCCATCAGGTGGCTCGTTTGCTCACTTATCGGTTATTTATATTAAAACCTGTAGTTGAGTAAACCTAGACGCTCGATCTTTACGATATAGGTACATCTGTAATAATGTCAACGATCTCTACTGCCTGATTATGCACATTACTAAGTAGGTATCATTATATATCACTCAGTCCGTGCCTATGTTTCTAATTAAAGTGTCGAGTAACCAATAATAATTTTATGAAGGTTCATAGAGAAGTATCACGCGGCGGGGGTGCCAGTGTGGGCGGTGACCACCACCAACGAACCGATCGACGGACTGTTACATCTCGCCAAGTTCAACACGCTCGGATGGACCGTAGACGATATGGTAAAATTTATTAGGTTTACTTGTCAGGATTTGCAGGTTCGCATAAACGCAAAAATAGTCCGGTTGTTACCACTTGGTACCAGTCGTTAAGCCATGTCGGATCCCTTCGGGCGGCATAAAATATTCCGTCGCTTGGGTTGGCCACTAACGCCTACACCAATCCGCACTGGAGCAGCGTGGTGGTGTACGCTTTTTTTCTCCACTAACATTTATAAAGACACTTTAGCGAAACGGTTGTAAATGTACATGAAATAAATGATTTGAGTTTGAGTTTAACGTTTCAGGGCGAATATATCGAGAAGAACTTGGGTCCAACTCTGCGCAACTCGACTTACAAGGATGTGAAGATCTTCACCTGCGACGACCAGCGCTTCACGATCCCCTTTTATTTTACCGAGGTGAGTGAGATACCTTGCGAGTGATGTTGAGTGAGAAACAAACAAGAACCAATACTACGAACGTCCCTTACCTATTTATTATCCTTCGTTTTCCAAAATACAGAACTTAATTTATACATCCTATTATTATGGAAACATATTCGTGGAAAACATATGGAAGAAAATGCAACATTATCAAACGCGCATCATTATAAAACGCGGTCCCCGGAAACCTTTTCAGGCGCTACCTCAGCGCCCGAGAGCAAGCCAAACGATCGCTTATGTTTTGGCTATTTGTGACGCGTTTAATCCTGGAGAAGGTATGCCTTCTCCAGGATTAGGCTAGAGACCCCCAACCAATATCCACAATAGCCCCGACCAATATCCGATGTCAATACTAAATGGATCATTGTTTTCCATGGGCAGTTAATCAAAAAGCACCCAAAGGCGCTGGAGTACCTCGCCGGGGTGGCGGTGCACTGGTACGGCGACATGATCACGCCCGCCTCGGTGCTCTCGACGGTCGCCGAGGCGCATCCCGACAAGGCCATCCTGGCCACCGAGGCTTGCGAAGGTCGGTCACCGTCCCACAGTTTAACTCGTTTGTCATTCGTGACCGATTACTAAAGCAACAGCTCACGTCAGTCGTAACTAGCCAAGGGGTGCCAAGAATCGGGTGAGATGTACGTACAGAGGAACGAGGAAATACGCGTCACGGATACCGTTAGATTGCAATCAGACCTCTGCGTAGGCTTTCGGGCGGCTATTATCCGACAATAAGGGTTGACGTTCTTTATTAATTTATTGTTCACCATATATCGATCTCTAATGATGTAGGTACTTAAATGGTATAGTAGTAAAAATAGTACTCTCGGTCCAAGGTTCGTACCCGTGGCAGAAGAAGGTGGAGCCGGGATCCTGGAAGAGAGCCGTCAGCTACATCACTGACATTATACAAGTGAGTGCGTACCTTTATTTGTAACTTCACTAAGAAAGGAACAAAAATTGTGTAATTTTTCTACACACGCGCCAGATGTTGAACGCGTAATAGCTTCTAACTTACACCCTCCTACTACTCTTAGCTTCGATACCTACATAACAACTTGCCCATCAAATTTTACGGCCTGTTCATTGACTTATTATTACTATTAATGGCCCTGTATAATAAATATTCATTAAACCCGTATACCCCTTCCATTATAGGACTTAAATAATTACGTGGTCGGCTGGATCGACTGGAATATCTGTCTGAACACCGAAGGAGGTCCGAACTGGGTGAAGAACTTCGTCGACTCTCCCATTATAGTGAACGCTTCCGCCGAGGAGTTCATAAAGCAGCCGATGTACTACGCTCTGGGTCATGTGGCCAAGTTCGTGCCGCGCGGCTCGCGCCGGATCAAGCTAACCGTCCACAAGCCGTTGTTCACAAAATCCCTGAAGAGCACGGCGTTCGTGACGCCGCGTAACACCGTCGTTTTGATTGTGTACAATGCGTGAGTATACGAGAAACATCAACATATAATAGACCACAACGACACCCAGCACCATTGGGGTAAGGATCTATAAAGTGTTCTAAGGTCCATCCATTACTTTTAACTCGTACTTTACTCTGCGGGTTATTATTTATTAACAAAAATAAGTTACGCCCATGTCATATTTTAAATCGTTAAATTTGCACGTTGCAGGGGTAGCGCCAAGTCCGTCACCGTCAAGTGCGGGGAGCGCCGCGCCTCCGTCAGTTTGGAAGCCGATTCCATCACCACCGTGGAATTCCCGATTTAAATCAAGCCACGCTGCATGGAGCTGCTCCAATTCACAATTGTTTATTGGCAACCTTAAATTACAAATTAAATTCTAATAAGCGAGTTCAATTTTTATGCTGTCTGTCAATCAGGTAACAGCTAGACAACGCAAACTGAATATCACATGACTATTGAATGAGGAATTTTGGTTAGGTGCAGTTTGGTTAGTTTGGTTAGGACCACTCGCATCGCAGGCTGGGCCACGAGGCCACGACCAACGCTAAGGGGTCGTCAGTCGTTATATTTAGTTTAAACAACCTGCCTGCGATGTGGAAGTTATTTTACAGACACATCTCTACTATTACCATCAGGTGGGATTGTGGTCAAGCATTAACTAATAATTTATATAAAAAAATTAAAACAAATTATTTAAATAGGTAAAAAGTTTTATGATCGGTTTAATAAAAGACGAATCGTTTTATTATTAAAATTCTTATTCTTTTTCTTACAAAAATATAGGTAGGCTAACCTAACCTAACCTAACCTACCTACATGGAGCTTTGTATACATATATTTCATAGTTTTAGCTACAGAAAAAACCTGAGAACTATAACTACTTAAATAACATTTTTCAATTAGTTTGTAGATAAGTAGTTTGAATTAAAAGGAATTTTATGATACAACATAAAGAAATAATAGACAAATAATTTACTCTAAAAATATTTCTAACTAGGGTTAATAAATGTGACGAACGAAACGACGCGCGACGACGCGCGACGTACGGTAGAGTATTTAAAACCTTACATTACTGACCTTACCACATAATTAATTCGGAATCTTATCACCAATAGGCTGAATATAGATTACTGTGTCGGTGAAAAGGCGGAATCTCTCAAATAAAGATTTCAGTTACTGGTGAACGCCTGGGGCGCAGGGCTGGGGCGCGGGGCCGGGGACCTGGAGCCAGCGGCTAGGGCAGCCACTCGGCGTCGGCGTTGGGGTTGTGCGTGCCCCCGGCGGGCTGCTCCGTGAGGTCCTCCTTGCTGCTGGCCACCTTGTGGTACACCTTCTTGCCCGCCTCCACTACGTACTCCACACCGTCCGCTGCAATCACAAATATAACCATGTCATTGTAAAGTTTCTTTGCTATTTTTTTATCGTGGGGACCACCGGGTTTGAACCGGGGACCTCTCGATAATATAAAATTTAAAATAAGGAGTATGAATTAATGAGCAATATATTAATATATCGCGGCTGGGCCCAGCTGAGAACTAAATCGCGTCACGTGTGCCTGGTGTGAGGGGTGAGGTGTGACCAGTGAGGACTGACCGATGGCGCCGCCGGTCTTGCGCACGGCCTCGCCGATGTTGTGCGAGGAGAAGGTGTCGGGCTGGATGTTGATGTTGACGCCGTGCGGCTCCCCGTTGGGGTGCGGCGGGCACTCCCTCTGCGAGATGATGGACAGGTCGTACGGGTCCACGCCGTACGCCGCCAGCTTGCTGCGCATCTGGAACACCAAGTCACCAACCAATACTACTTTAAGTCCGCGAGTCTTAGAGTATATATATTAACATATACTCAAAGCCGCGAGTACAACGGTTCTGTAAACACTTTGTACCATATTTCTAATGTAGGTATGTGACTGTGCATGAGTTACAGTTGCAAACTGAGTAAATAGGTACAATAGGCCATTTAATCGGGTCCACCCAATTCATTTAGGTCCTGGAACCTGCCTGGAACTTCTCTACGTTTCTTCCCTTAGATATGGGCAGAGGGATATATGTATGACAAAGGATAGGCAATCCTAGCCCATAGTTCTCCCCGTATTTATTAGGCTCTTAACATTTCGCACCATGTTCGACATAGGATATCTAGTGTAGTTTTAAGTGAAGGATGGAGATACGGTACCTTATCGATGTACATTTTGTCGAGCTCCTTGGTACGGGAGAGGATGGTGGCGGAGCGGCGGTGCGCGAAGGCCAGCTTCTGGCACGTGAACACGGCCGCGTAGCTGCTGTAGTCCGTCGCCAGCACCGTGTAGCTGGCCGAGCCCGCCACGCCTGCGCCCAACGATATTAGGTGCCATCCGATTGCCAACCGGTGCCAATCGAACTACTTAGCAATACGAGGTAAAACTTATTTGGTACCTAGAGGATTAGGTATACTGGCAATTTCAGCTTACGTTGCTTTTTTTGGGTTTTGCATATCCTCAAAAAGTAATGAGGTTAAACTTTGTCTCATTGCCATTCACACTCACAACACAAAAGTTTAGAAATATAAGTTTAAAGGTGCATCTCGAACTTACTCAGAGGGAAGTTGACTCTCATGCGCGCCGGCACCGACGGATCTGGTAACGTCAGGACACCCTTGTACCTAGAGTTAATTTGTCGATCAAGGACACAAAATACACAAATAGAAATATCACAAGGGTATTATAGTTAGCTGCAAAAAAGTCCTCATCATTGGGAATTGATCTATTGAGGATTCATTAATTTATTGAATCAATCCTAGAACTCTCTGGAATTCACTAACCAGCGTTTATCTCGGCCCGATCGTTTTTCAATTCAGTAAGCCGCGTCATGAAGCGGCCAAACGACATATCGTTTAGGCATATTAGGACAAACTGCTTGTTACGTAGTAATTTCCTCATCCTCCAAGGTCATAGCTATAGATATCTTGCTTTGCACAATTCGCTTTATTAGGTATGTTATCATTCCAAAAAAATCATAATACGTACCAGACACAGTAAGCAGGTACTAGTGACGTAGGTAATACTGGTAATTTAGTATTGTTAAAAATTTGCGCAAAACTACAGCGCGTCTGTCTACGCTGCCGAAGTGACTTCAAAAACTTTACTTCACAGTTCAATTAGCAAACTGCTATTTATTTGAGCTAGTATTATTTGAAGCTTGTAGCGGTACCTGTAGTCGTGTTCCAGCGGCGTCAGGCCGAGGATGAAGTGCTGCGAGACCTGCTCTAGCTCCCACTTGCCGGGCTCGTCCGTGCGCGAGAAGTTGTACGTGATGCAGTGCGACGCCGTCGACGTCTTCTGGACCACGTACCACACGCCCAGCAGCTGCGGCGCACACACATCGTGTCAATAATAACTCTCCAAAAAAGCATTCGTTACATTTACATATTATTCGTAAGTGTCGTTCGCCACTGGTAATTGAATAGTTTAAAGCAATAACTACTAAGTTATTGATGTTTTCTTATCGTGCTACAAAAGGAAGTTTAAAATATAATATAATAAGTTACTCTATTTGAGTGTATACTATAGTTGCCGATCCCGTGTTATAGTTTGTTTGTAGTACTGTTAGTGACCCCCTGCCTGAGAAGCGAGGGGTCCCACGATTCACGACCGGGTCATATATTTATTTGACAGATGAATATTTGTTTCCGGTGCTGGGTTACTTGTGTTGTGCCTGCCAGTGCCACCCGCGACACCGGGAATCCTAGTATGAGGTCTGGGTATGGGTGTGTAAGCGTCTAAGCATTTTAAACATTATTCATCTTCTATAGTGCGTATCTAATATATTTCAAAGATCAAGCTTTAGTTCAGTGTCATACAGACACATTTCCGTCTGGAAACCTCCGTATTATAGTAATTAGTGCCGACTGACAGTGACAAATAACGATTTGTAAAAAGCCGTTTTGTAATTTTTTTACAAAAGTAACATAACTTATTTTACGTTACGACTTTACGAGTTACGACGCGAGCAGCTAACTAGACTAGCCCCGAAGTTCATTTTATCAATCTTACAACTTTTAGCTACTATTTTACCAAGTATGTTATCGAAAGGATAGAATATTGATAAACGTCAAGGAGTTGCATCGGTTTTTGGATCGAAGGACCAACAAGGCAACAAGAGTTCATATTTTGTGCATTGGAATGACATAAGTAGAATAAAGTATTATCCGTCATTCTTTGTTTTCATAGTGTCGCATATTGTTCAATATTATAATAATAATAATAATAATAAAAATCTTTATTGCGGACGACTAGATCCATATATTATTAGTATTGTGTTAGTAACAATTGTGCTTAATACTATGTTAGTAGTGTTAATATAAAACTATTACAACCTAAATCTTATTTAATAATGCCTAAGACTAACTCCACCCAATGCCTTTGAATGGAGTCATCCGGCCTGGCAGCAATCATCTTCAGGATGCCGTTGCTGCTGTTACGTAACCGCTGTAGCAATGAGGCCGCTTTTTTACGCATTACTGCGTGGAATCCGTCGGTTCGTGCGTCTGCGAACATCTTAGATGCGCTACAGCGCCACGGCAGCTTCAACAGCATCCTGAAGGTGTTATTATACTGTACACGCAGAGCGTTGTAAGCCCGACGCGAATATGTCACCCACAGCCCACCGGAGTAGAAGGACTGACAGAACGCTTTGAACAGGGTAACTTTCACGTCTGCAGTGCACCGAGCGAATCTGCGGGCAAGCATATTGCCTCTGACTGCCAACGCTCTGCGTTCTCTCTCAATATCCTCATCGTCCCGTAGATCACTCGTGACGATGTGGCCTAGATATTTCAACTTCGTCACTACGTTTAATGCTACACCATTGAGACATACCTGCGGCACACGGCGAGGCTGCTGTTTTGATGCCTTAAATACAATGATTTCACTTTTTTTAGAGTTGTATTTTAAGCCGTGTGCCTCCGCATAGGTCTCGCAGGTTGATAGCAGCTTCCTCAGCCCCCCTATCGATGGACTGAGCAGCACCATGTCGTCTGCATAGCTTATGTTATTGACACATGTGTCATCAATGTGGCAGCCGACATGCATGCTGCTAAGCCGACCGACTAGCTGGTTGACGTACAGGTTGAAGAGAAGAGGCGAGCTCAGCCCTCCTTGCCTCACGCCGCTTTCCAACCCGTATTCATCCGAGAGAGCACCGACCCATCTCACCTGGTTTTTCTGGTTAGCATACCAGTATTTGAGGAGCGATGTGTATTCCGCCGGTACACCTGTGTCCCTCAACTTGTCCCACAGCACATCGTACTCGACCAGGTCGAAAGCTTTTGACAAGTCGAGAAAGCACGCGTACACCGACGTTCTCCTTGCTGTGTAATACTTGACAGTGTGTTTCAGAGTGAGAATGGCGCTCTCTGTTGACAAACTTTCTCTGAATCCAAATTGCGCATCATGTATGGTAACAAACTTACTGAGGCAGCCATTTAACACACTGTCAAATATTTTAGCTGCAGTTGTAGCAAGCGAGATGGGACGGTAATTGCTCATGTCGGACGTGTCACCTGTCTTATTTTTGACAATGGGAACTACGATTGTCCGTATCAGAGGCTCCGGTAAATAGGAATGACTCAAACACAGATTGAAAAACAGCGAAAGGATACGCGGAAGGTGAACCCCCGCGTGCTTAAAATGCTCGATGCTGAGACCATCGTGACCAGGTGATTTTCCACGCTTCATATCACTAATTATTTTAGCTACGCTCTTTGCGGTTATTTTTTCATACGGCTTGTTCTCGATTGTCTCAACATCGCTCACAGTGCGCGACACGTCACCCAGGGGCGAGCGTACAACAAAGTGACTCCTAAATGCATTGGCTATGTCCGTGTGGTCATATGCACCGCCTACACTCACCGGGAGGCTCGGCTTCACATTCATTTTGTTCGTGTTCTTCCAAAAGCTTTTAAAGTCTTTAGATGAGTGATCTGTCGCGAGAACGTCCATTTTCAGTTGTTCCTGTCTATTTTGACACCATTTTAATTTTGCCTTAAACCGCCTCGTAGCCTCCGACATCTCATCAAAGATGCGGCCACTGGTCGGTTGCCCTGCCAATGTCCACATCTGAAATTTTAACCTCGCCTCCCGATGCGGGCCTGCGACGTGCCTATTCCATCCTGTGACATAGCCTCCTTTCCTTCTACATTTCGCCCTATATGTTTTTATTGCTGCCTGTGTTAAAGTATTCACTATGTTACAAAACATGTTATCTAATACTACATGATGTTCTTTTTTATGACAGAATCCATCGCAACAATCACTGAGTTCACGTGGTAAACCTATCGTACTCAATTTGGAGTTACAGAGATCATGGTATTGTTTTATCTGCTGTACATTTCTGTTGCCCCATAAGACACGGTTTACAGGTCTCACTGCTGCCGGATCGGTGATCTTAGGCTTAAGCTTATTTAGATCAACGATGGTTACAAGTGGATAGTGGTCAGACCAATACACGTCGTGTTGTACCGATATGCTAATAACCGCGTCCGCCGCCGATTCAGTGACGATGCAGTGATCTAACCATCTATTACAGCCGTGAGCCTCGCTATGAAAGGTAAATGTATTTTTACCACACAAGTTTACATCGATACATAACCAACTGTGATCCACACAAAAGTCTAACATTTCGTTATAAAATAGTTCTCCAGGGTGCGCATTGAAGTCTCCTAATATATAGAAGGCTTCAATACCTTTGTTTTCCTCCATTTCTATGACCGATCGTATGGTGCCAAGACACGCACTAAATTCTGGTAAATTGTCATTGGAGTTTGTAGGCATGTAGACACTAAAAAAGACTACGGATCTACAACTTACAGTTATCCTGACGGCACAGACACGCACGTTATCACACTCTATCACGGTCACTGTCTCAAATGCATTTTTACGCCACAATAACGCGACGCCTCCATACGGTCTTCCACTTACTAGACCCGCACTTGTATCAACCGCAGAAATGCCCGTGGAACCAAATTCGTTGCTGATTGTACAGAGGAGTGGTAGGTCATGGGGAAGCAACCATGTCTCCTGCAGGGCTATCACATCGGCTGACCGGCACAACTCTCTAATACCTTCAATTGACCTCTTGACAGATTTACAGTTAAAGCTTATTATTTTACTATATTTGTCCATTTCAATAATAATAAAATTAAAAATAAAATATAAATACTTAATAGAACTATTGTTATTAGATTATAAAACTATGATTTATTAAATTAAATTTAACTTTATTAATTTACTATTATTTTAACTATTATTAATATTATTTAGATTTTCAGAGTTCTGTATGTCTTTCCGTCGCTCATGAAAATTTACAAAGCGCCGGAACGATACGCCCGATGGCCAAAGCTTATCATCCAAATATGTATCTATTTTATGCTTAGATACAAAAACTTTATAGGCGTTATAATCCTTATGCCGTTTCATATTAATTTTCACTAGTGATATTTTTTCCTTTGTCTTCTCATACACATAGTTAATAATGTCTTGTTCCGATACCTCCTTATCAACATTTGATATAAACAATGGAACTTTAATATCAGCAGCTTTGAACTTTTGACTTGATGGCTCTGACTCCAAGGCACACCCCTTTTGACTAATAAAACGGTTCCTAAGTCTGCGTTTCTGAAATAGAATCCACTCTTCACTCTTTTTGGACTCTTTCCATTCACCATCTTTCTGCACAATCTCAGAAAAAGTTGCACCCCTTGTATTGTTGTCTAATACATCACTTTTACTCATCTTGTAATTATCATTTGCAAGCCTATGCGGGCTCTCAGCTGATTTACTCGTATTGCTTATCTCTTGAACCGGTTGCTTTTCAATGTCAACGCTTGGACGTAGCGCGCATTCACTTGCTGTCTCTGTTGCACATTCACGAACTTGGCGCGCCTGCGCAGGTAGCGGCAGCCTCTTCCCACTCACACTTGTAATGTTAGCGGGCGGCGAACTGTTCGAGTGCGAAGATACATTACACGCTTTGTGGGAAAGAGACGGACACTCTTCAAAATCACAATACGTTGAAAGTGCCATAGGTCCGCTGTCACAGAAATTCGCACCCCCTCTCTTCATATTAACATTATTTTGCTGATTTATAATTGATGTTGTTTGGCAATACTCGATTAATTTATCATTTAATTCACTTTTCGTGACGTAGTCGCGTTGGATGTGTTGGACCGATTTCTCTAAAAGTAATATTTTTTTGAGTAATGGTGTCACGTCTACATGATCAAATGTGACGGGTGGTAACTTTTCCAGTCTCTTTGCCACAAAAATTGGTACCTGCTCAGGGTCTGTTTCCTTAAGCAGGCAGATGATGTCTTCAATATTACGCAATGTTTTACCTTTGCGTTTTCTTACAGACGGCCGTTTACTCACTGATTCAAACAGTAACGATTTTGCCACTTCAATCTCCTCCACACTAAAAGCACTTTCACATATTCGGACAAGGCTTTCTTCATCCATAACATCTAACTTATTTTGAACAAATGCCAAAACTTCACAAATAACAATATTGCACTGGGAACATTTTAATAACTTCGAGTTGTTATCCATTATCGCGGCCGCGGTCAATGACCTTACGTGCGCATGCGTTCACGGGCAGGGCCGGACTGATGAATTGAATATTAGACAAAAAGAATCAACTTTATTAAACATCACATCATACAGTCGATCCAATAAGTTGAACTTATAACTTGAAGTGTATCGTTTGCATACGTAGGTGTCACAACAATGTTCTGACATTCATTCGGCGAATCATTTCGTAAACACCTCCGGAAAGTACTTTGAACTACAAATTGTTAACTGTGTCACTGTCGTGGCGACCAGCGCCGCAGCGCGGACCGTCGGACCGTGTCGACCAAAACAGTGTGTGACCACTCACCGCCCGCGACCGCCAGCTGGTGAGTAAATAAGATACACTGTGGTGAGTGACATCCCTGCGGGCCGGCTGACGAAGAACATGAGTCACCACGTTATCAGCGCCGCCGCAGATCGCGCATGACGGGGCACGAAGGGTCATGTTTCTCGCTTTGTGTAGATAACTGATCGACCGTTATCGGGCATTATCTCTTGGTGGTTTCTGTTTACTTTACGATATTACGCCGCGGCTGCCCACTTTTAGAAATAATATTTAGTAAATAGTGCTAATTACGAAGCTAGTAATGTTTTAATTTTATAGGTAAGCTAGTAATAATTTATCTGCTTTTTGCCTTGTTTGGTATGTGTTATGTAGTAGTGAACACGAGCGCGGCCTAACCGGGCGGTACGGGTGGTGCCGCGGCTTCGGGCCGCTAGGCCACCACCAGCAACATTCCCTCGGCATAGTTTACTTTAAACAAAAACACCCTTCTTTTCTTTAACCAAGTCGTTAGTGATTAGTTCATATTCTAAGAATTTGAAGTGATTATTTTCTATCAAGACGAGGTACGCATGATTATGAATGAAAAGCGACATACATAGTTACGTTATTTAGAGTTTTAGCTGGCTTCTTTTATTTTCTGTAGATCACAAATAACGTGACTGAAAAATATTGCAAAAGGTGACATTATAAAGGCGAGAGTTAAGTGAAAAATAAAAATATATAAATATTTTTATACTAAATACGTTGGTAGGTATTGAAGGAAGGCGTAACCCATCATACATGTAACTTGTTTATAGAAAGATGTTTTTTATACATAAGTGAGTAGATACAGATAGCTATTGCAAGTTTAATAGAAGTAGAGATGTTTTATCGGATAAGTCAATTGAACTGAATTGAAGACATCCGTCGCCAGAGAATTAAAATAAATTAATTGGTACTAATATGTAGCATAAATTACCTGGTTCATGTCAAACCCGGGCATGGGCTCGACCACCGGGCACGCCCCCAGGTGGTAGGTGTGGGACAGAGCGCCTCCGCAGAGGGCCAGGAGCACCGCGGCCGCTGCTAGTCGGTACATTACGCGTTGGATGCTCGCACGATCTGTTACACGACACCACACGGTGCGACAGTCAGAACTATACTGAGCAAAGTACTCTGTGATACTGAGCTAGTGAGCTGAGCTGCCAGCTAACGCTGCTGAGTGCTGACGGCTACAGTATGTGGGGTGGGGAAGTAAACAGCTCGGCGGAGGATGACTCGGAGCGCTGACGCTGAGACTCGTCCGACGGCTGCGCGGCTCGAACTTTAGATGTAAACGAGTTCACGCGACCGCCGACAGTAGATACAACCCGTACAACGTGACCGCACGCGTCATGCCCTTCTCGGAAATGTTTGTGTCAGTCACTTCTATCGAAAACAGGGTGCAGATTTATTCGTTACCATTAATAACTTATCCTTAACAGAACTTACTTAATACATTAATTGGCACAGAATAATGAAGAACTACAACTTTAGTACTAATAATAACCCGAACTGGCCATGCTTCAGGAAACATTTTTTTGTAGTATAGACGAGAATTTTAAATTAACATGTAGGTAAGTATTTTTTTGGCTAGGAACAGATTATTGGAATGAATGATATTAGTGGGAATAAACGCACATATTACTTACTACACACTACAAACCACGAGACTGACCTGACTATTCGATGCCGATTTTTTTTTCTGATTCCGAATCTGCAATAAAATCATTATCATAGATAGGTGTGGGTGACAACAACGTTCCCTCTTTATTGCGTCGGTATGTCAATGGCTTCTGACAATTCCGACATAGATTGGCCACGAACCCCTCCATCGATCTGCGCCAGAGCAACGTGATGGAGCGTGCCCCAGATCACCCGACACCCGTGTGGCGTGCCCTGCAGCAATATAACAATTAATAACCACATTGCCACCAATTATAGTAATTCAATTAGCGAACCATTACGATAGATATGAGATATGAGTCCGAGCCACCTGACTCATAACCGTCAAGTGACTCATTGTAGACTAGGTACTACTCCAATTTTATTCTTATTGCTTCAATGACTGCCAATCTCCGTTTCCACAATCATTTGATAGTTGTCATGATGTCATTTGACTTCCGTAGATTACCTACTATATGAAACATTATGAACTGAGGAATTTTATACCTCTACTAAAATAACTGCGAGGTGCAGGATCAGCAGGAAATGGTGATATGAGGTGTGGTGCAGAGAGGTGGGGTGTTGACAGACAGACTAAAATTGTAGAAAATGGTATTTTGGTAGTGAATACATCCGTATACATTCAGTGAAAAGCGGTTATTTCAATATTACAAACAGATACTCCAAATTTATTTATTTGTATAGATGAAAGTAAAGTAAGTTGTCTTCAAAGATACCCACGAGGTTTGTTGGTGTGCGAGCTGCTGTGCCGCCATAATCGTGATAATGCACCGAAGAACGCTCACAACCGAATCTACCATCCTATGAAAGCTGGCTCAACTCAAATCTGTGCATTAAGTCTAAGGAACTTAAATGGAAGGTTGGCTCGGTGTATTTTTTTGTCTGAACATCAGTTAGTCAATACAATAAATGTATGTGACTAAAATATACTATACATGACCAATGAAATATTATTATTATTACTGATTTGATTCAATTTTATTTAAGTTATGTACTCGTATGTGTGTATGTGTTAATTTTACTGAATTGATTGTTTTATTATTATATTGTTACGGAGGAATTTTGTACCTCTATAAAACAACTGCGAGGGGCACGATCAGCAGGAAATGGTCATATGAGGTGTGGTGATACGAGGTGAGGTGTGGTGAGCTGGTGAGGCGCGGTGTGGAGTGGTGAGGTGCAGGCTTGAGGAGAGGAGACGAGATTGAGGAGCGGAGAGGAGAGATATTCAGTTGGTAGTTTTTCATAGGTTTCAGGTATTCTAGCAAAATGTTACTGGCCGACGAACAGGCCATCTTCAAGAATAAACAGATGATTAAGAAGAACAAAGGAATTATGTCAATATTGTCATTGAATAGAAATGTATTGTAAAATGGAGCTCGTGTATTAATTTGCCCTTTTACATTCAGAAGTGGGATATTTATGTTGTAAAACATAAAACCCACGTGTTAAGAATAAAGCAATTGCCGGAATTGAATGTTTTTCGATTAAAAGGAGTAAGATTTCAAATAAGATATGACATTATGGCTATGTGTCAGATGCATTAGAAATGAATGTTCTCTCGATATAAAAAGATAAAATGTGGATTTATCAATTTGATGAAGAGTTCAGAAAGTTGTGAATTGTGCCGTTGTAATTAAGAGTTCACGAGTTCCGATGAAATATATGAAAAGTTCTTAGTGGCGCTCGTGTTATATTATTGGCCGGTAAGGGTGTATCATTCCGCTTTAGAAAGAGTTTCGCCCTGGAGATATTATGTAAAGCAAAGAAATAATATTCTGTGATGTCGAAAATATTATAAAATGTCAGATAAACGTGTCAGTGGGAAAGACAAAAGACGTAAAACAAATGAAGAATAGACGATGAGTGTAGATTGATGTTATTGCAATAAAATTGGCATTCCCTTGATGAATATTTTTGTGAACCGTCTATTGATATTAACTGGAACTTATACGAGGAAAGATAGAATATAAGCAGACCTAAGTGCGTGTTTTCAGAGTTATAAAATGATGTAGAGGAGATATAGAGGAGTATATTTCAGCATAAAAAGGGTGATGTATGCCTTGACGAGTAATTACATTGTACAATTTGATGTCGATTCTTTTTCTTCGTTTTCTTGAGTGTTGATACTTTTGTATGCGTGCCAATTGCGGGACGCAATTGTTTCAGGATGGCCGACTGTTACGGAGGAATTTTGTACCTCTATAAAACAACTGCGAGGGGCACGATCAGCAGGAAATGGTCATATGAGGTGTGGTGATACGAGGTGAGGTGTGGTGAGCTGGTGAGGCGCGGTGTGGAGTGGTGAGGTGCAGGCTTGAGGAGAGGAGACGAGATTGAGGAGCGGAGAGGAGAGATATTCAGTTGGTAGTTT
Source organism: Ochlodes sylvanus (assembly GCA_905404295.2). Classification (NCBI taxonomy): domain Eukaryota; kingdom Metazoa; phylum Arthropoda; class Insecta; order Lepidoptera; family Hesperiidae; genus Ochlodes; species Ochlodes sylvanus. The sequence goes on from FR990129.1 coordinate 418,178, forward strand.
TTCATAGGTTTCAGGTATTCTAGCAAAATGTTACTGGCCGACGAACAGGCCATCTTCAAGAATAAACAGATGATTAAGAAGAACAAAGGAATTATGTCAATATTATCATTGAATAGAAATGTATTGTAAAATGGAGCTCGTGTATTAATTTGCCCTTTTACAATATAGATGTAAGTGGACCCGGTCATTTGGAGGGCTTGCGTGGGGACACAGGTCCAACACGTAGAGGCCCCTTTGAGACACTTTGATGTTGTGCATGTGTGATACACAAGGCGGTTTATATCCTCGATTGCACAATATGATACAACGACGATAGTCTCCGCCGTGTGCACTGCAACTATTTTAGAACAGGCAAAAAACAGGTTAACCCCTCGAGTGTAGTTGTCCCCTCCGTCGGGGCAAAAAAATTTCTAGGCCAACATGAAGTGCACCCCCGACGGAGGGGCAAACTAAATACAATCGTATTGGAGGACGATTATTGTCTATTTCATAATATTTTGATTTCATTGGTTGGATTCAAATTGAACCTACGTTCATTAGCTACGAAATACCGACTGTGATTGGCTGCAAAGTCGAATGATAAACAGGAAAATATTTATTTGAAAGTTGTACAGTACGGTCGCTACGCTCGTTTCGCGTCATTTGAGTTCGCAAGATTTTATAAAATAGTTTTCGAGAAGGAAACGGTGAATTAACTGATGAGATTTTTACTTATTATTACTGGAAAAGTTGTGCAGATTACGTGTAAAGTGCTAGTTTTGTAAATGGTGATATAAAAGTTGGTGAAAAAAGTAAATAACTTTTGAACAACATAGTTACAGTGTCGTTGAAGTCGATAAGCTGTGTATATTTTCATATAAATATAGGTACAGCGAGTTTGATTTTGGTTGGTTTTATAGTATTACAAATTCTTAGCTTATTAATCTAGCAACATATTGATAACAATATTTACCACAAAATAGACCAAAAATAAAATAACTTCGGCCGCTAAGCGGCTCGCTAAAAATATGCCGGTATTCGCACCGTTTTCGTGTTAGTTTTCTAACTTCTTTTACCGCGTAATTACTGTGTTTCCAAATGAAATAATGTATTATATCGATGCGTAAATATGTATACTAAGTAGTGATAGTGTTAGTTTTGATTAATGTACATTGTGAGTTAGTGAAATGTGGAAAAATGTGTTTCCATTGTGTTTGAAAGTTTCGAAGTTGAAAAGAAATTGAATAATTTCTTACGCAGGTAAGTTTTTTTGCTTTAATTTAATTGTTTTAGGTGTTAGGCAATTTCGTTGTGATAACAATGATGTATAATTTATGTGATATAATTATAACATAATCCCGTACAATTCATTTTTACGATGACCTAGCGACATGATCGCGCGAGTTACGAATAGGCGTGACACGTTGGCCATGTTTTACATTCGGGGGTCTCGACACTCCAGGGGTTAAATGGGCTAATGAGGTGAAATTACGAGGGACTGGTGAAAGGGCTATGGGATACTATGGACACCTGCCAATCAGACTGTATAAGAACTGAAAATACTGCAGGTGGTGACTTACACGTGAACCCCCATTTCAGAAGGTGCCACTAACCAGCTATTTTTCTATAACACCGTCACCTAACCTGACTAACTATTACAGCCCCCATTTGAGTCTTGTTCTAAGTCGGTCGCAGTCTACCAAAGGTATGGTGGACATTTGTGCTTTATAACCCCGAACAATAAAGATGCAAAGTGCAGCTGTCTACGGTTAATCATTTTAAACACAGTCATCAGCACCGTTTACGTGTACGTCCGGGGTGGTGGTCCGGGATCCCTAGTACATTTTTTTTACTTGTTTAATAACAAGCTAATTTTTCGTGAGTAGCTTAATTTTGATGAGACGCCCAAGAATTTCTGAACGAAAAATCTCGATTGTGGGAGGTAATAGGGATAGCAGGGACCAAATATGTCGATTTCATGATTCGTAAATTTTTATTACAGTTTGTTTTTTTTAAATCTCAAGATTATTGTCTTAATTACTTGAAAAAATATTTGTCCTACATTTGTGGTTTGACCGAGGAGTCCCCCACTTCCAACTTTTTAAACGCAGATTCATCTAATATCACTCTTAGCTAGATTTACTACTGTGTGTATAAAAATTATAAAATGACAAAAAACGTGTCAGTGCAGTGCCATATTATTATTTGAAAATTTCCTTTATCACAGCGCATAAGTTAGTAGAGAGAGACAGATAGTGCAACGTAATCCTCTCTGGCTCTCTCTCCTTCCAACCGTCAGACGTTTTTGCATATTATTTAAAGCAGCCCTGTCTCTTCTACTCTATGTATAATACCTCTATGGGAAATATCCGAAATTGCACAGCTACTAACAAAATAGATCACCAAAAAATATCAATGTCAAATTGTCAATGTCAATTGTCAACGTCATTCAAACAATTTATATCATGGATTTTTATCAACGTTATAGTTAATTGTTGATTTAAATGTTCAAAATATAACCTAAACGTAAACGTAGTGTTCTACATAGATTAAAGTATACTACGTAGTGTTCTATGTACAGAATAGCAGCATAGCAGGAGCAGGCAGATCATTACAGTTTATATCATTACTGTTTACATTACTTGCACTGTTACTGTGGTTCATTCTTTGCAATTTCATTTGTGATATAATTTTATGACGTAAAATTAGAATCAAAGTAAATTATTCCCATCATATATTTTATTTAAACAATTTCAAAAAATGACTGATGAAGGTTCCACAAAGGTGCTCGATTTTTTGAAAAAAAATGTTCCAAAGTCAGACATAGCCAACATAGAATCTGAACTAAGTAAAGATTTCGTTCTAGCAAAAAGAAGAAGTAAGGAGCAAAAACGAAAAAGAAACAAAAACAAAACACGTGCCCTCACCAGAGCAGAGAAAAAAGACTTAGGTTTTTATGAAATACCGAGACAAAGTGTAACATACTTGGATATGTTGCCCCTGAATACATTGTGGTCAGAGTACATGAGTGGGCTGCTTGAGATAGACAGAGGCATCCCCGGAGTATCCAGCAAAGGCTGGGAACTTTTAACACAAACCGTCTACAAAGCGGATTTTCATGGCAGCTTACTAAAAGTTGTGAGGTCGAAATGTCCAAGTTATGTAGATAAAATGGGCATATGCATCATGGATACACGGAATACCTTCAAAATAGTATCCATATCTAATATTATTACTACAATACCTAAGAAAGTATGTGTTTTTGAAGTGCAGGTACAGAATATCAAAATAACACTTTTTGGTAAATTATTGTGTGCTAGGCCGGCTGAGAGATCCACTAAAAAAGTAAGGTGCCACTTATTTCCAGATCTTTGATATCAACTGTGTTCTGGTGGAAATTATACAATTACAACATATTACTATGCCGTCATCATTTCAACCACATGAATTATGACACCTGTGTTAGTCGGGGAATAAATAAAGTTATTGTACTTAATTACCTAAATATAGAAAAAAACTGTTGTTAAAATATAATATTGTATTTCAGTATTACAATATGCATATAAGTAGTAAAATCATACTATAATTTTTAAAAACTCAATGTTTTTGTATTGCTGTAAACCTGTTATTCTATCAAATGCTGTTTCCGACTCCAGAATCCTGTCTCAATCTGTTCTGTATTTAATTTTCACCAACAAAATGATTCTTTTACATTTACAAAATAACTCATAACAGGACTACCATTTGAATTACTGAGTTACAAGTTGTAACTTACAACAATGCAACATACGTCCATACTATCATGATCACAATCTTGTAACTGTTTGATTGTAATGATTAGTAATAGTTGTCAGGCTTTAAGGGTTAAAAACTCACAATTAGCTCTGGAGACATAATAGCCAATTTGAGCTCCACCAACTTCTACTGAGCTAATTATTTTCATACTCATCTACTTGCATTTATCACAATTGCGGAAGAGTTCTAACTCAAATACATAAATAGTACACAAAATTAAAGTTTACTGAGAAGAAATATTTAATCGAAGTTTTCTTAGAATAGAATGGCAATTGTCAATATTACCAGTACATATTTCTAAATACATTTGAAGAGGTAGAATCCGTGGGGAATTAATTTGTAATAAAATCTTTTTAGCTGTTATTAAGTCACCTCTTAAAATATGGCACACTGCAGCTTTGGCCCACACGGAGACACCTGCAATGTCCCTCATGTTGTATGGTAGGGTAGAAATAAGTTCATGTATTATTGTTGGATTCAAATGATCCATAGCTTCCGAAGTCTTATCCAGACATACCAAGGCTTCGGATGCGTACATATGTGCCCATGCCTTATGACTGTTTGACAGATCAGTCTGACTCAACAATTCATTTGCACTAACCAGAGCCGAAAGTGGGTCCTGCAATTGTAGGAGAATGTAACTTTGGAGAACAAGTATTGAGTTCTTTAGTTCACAACGCTGCTTCCAATTAATGGGTGGTCCTGGAGGTGCCTGAATTAGAACTGCTGTCATGTCAGCTGAAGCTTCCTGGTCAGGAAGCAGGGTTAAGGCATTTTTCAAGCAGAGAGCAGCAAATTCTAAAGACATGGACGGTATAGCAAATGATTCTCCAGAAGTGGAATATTTTTCCTTAGTGTCTTTTGCTAGCAACACCCTTGTATGTGGTCCACTCCCTAATTTCTTCACAGTTAGTTGTTGAGCTTCTTCACTACAGCACTTTTTGACACAGCACTCTGCCAGCCTCAGCCAGATACGAGCATTGTTGGGATAGTGTCGGGCAGCCTCCACGAGACATTCAAAGGCTCCGTCTGTGTTGTTGGCGGCCAGCAGAGCAATCCCTAAGTTAAAAACATAGAGGGGTCTGTCTTTGCAAACTATCAGTCTCTGACTGTCCTCTGTCTCCATTGCTTTAAAATGTTCCTTGATTGCATGTTGAAAGTATTTGGATGCTAAAAATGGTTTTCTCACTGATAAGTAAATCACTCCCAAGTTGTTGTTTATAGCGGCCCAGATATCTTCACCCTGGCTTTTCAAATCGTAACTGTATTTCATATTTTTATACATTCCCAAAGTGTTAGCAGCTTCTTTTATTTCTCCATTAAAGTATTGCTGGTGTGCTATAATAAACACATTTTCTATTGAATCGGGTTTTAACTTTATCTTTTGTCCGAGAAAAAGCTGCCCTCTACAGACCAAACGCTCAAACAGTTCACATATTTCATTATTGGACCTCAGTATATCTGCATGATTGTTAGCGATTTCTAAGGTTTTATCATAGGTCCGACGACACAGAGTGGATTCTAAAAGCAACAACACCGCTCGGCACTGTAATTTCGTATCCTTAATATTACCGGAAGCTAATAATTTCTCCAATAAGACGGTAGATTGATAGTAGTACCTCAAATGGTAAAGTAGGACTGCGTAATTGTACAAAACGAAGGGGCTACAGTCCATTACTTCAATGTCAGGGAAGACTACTCCTGCCAACTGTGTGATTGATTTCTTGAATTTCTCTACGTTCTTGTAATCACTTGCGGTAAACTCTACCACTGCTTTGTTATGTTGTACCCGTTTAGCTGTTGAATTATTACCAACCAGCACTTCGATTTCATTCAAATATTTAAGGGCACCAGTATAGTCTTTATTCAAGTAACGCTGATATGCGACCATGATTGGTTCATCTTTTTGATTAGCCATGATGAATTTTATATATAATACGCTATTTAAAATCTTCAATCAGTCGAGTAAATTTCATTTAACTTCTATAAACCACATAGGTTATATTATTTTGTCAGATTAAAAAACAATAAATCGACTCTTTGACTTGGTGGTACTGGATGTCACACTTGTCATTGTCATGTCGTCTGTCTGTCAATGTCATGTATCTTTTGTATTTTTAATTTTTTATTTAAAAACAATAAATTATGTTTGTCATTAAAATTAAAGTGGCTCACAGAATGTGGCTCTGCACATTTATTTTATGATTTGTGGGCTCTGTGGCCTGCCTCATTTTAATTTAATTGTACACTAAATAACAAAGATTTTTATACACTGTGCGCACTCTGTGACAATCTGAAAATTCTGATGTCCTATTCATTCATAACTCAATCTCAAAGTCAAACTCAACTCGACGTCTCGCTGTCTCGACATTCGACAACCTGTCATTACCTGTCTGTGTCTCGTAAAGTCGAATTAAAATAAAGTCATGATTAACTAATAAATAATATATTTTTAAATTTTGTTTTGGTGAATAGTGGTTCCGTGGTTCGCTTGTGTTGTTTTGTTTTCCATTAAAATTGAAAACCCTGAAACCCTGCAATGCTTCTAACCATTTATTTTTGTGATAAACTACTGATGCTCAGTATGTTTTGTTTGTTTTAGAGTAATTAAAATGATGCTACGCTAATATGTCTCGAAAATTGATAATTTTTTTAACGGCATTATCAGTTTGTGCATATTTCGGGGTGATTCTTGTGATCCTAAGTCCATTGTCACGCATCGGATCACCTTTTTACGCAAATAGGTACATGCATAGGCACGTTCACCAAGCTCCGAGTGTTCACTGGTGCAAGGAGCTACGCTGGCGCTCTCCGGCCACGAGCGGCGCCGTAGCGCTCGTGTCCTTCCCCGGCAGTGGCAACACCTGGCTGCGGTATCTGTTGCAGCAGCTTACCGGTATTTACAATAATCATTTCATATTGGGCAAATTACTAAGGTTTGGATTGTGAACTGGTTGCGCGATATAAGATAGTTAAAAGTGGTCGTATGCGCTTTTATAGAGTACACCCTAAATTACTGTCCATTATATGAGCTATTTTTTGCTAGTATTGATAAACGAAAGTTCAAAAGTATGAAACATTGCAGGTATCGTAACAGGTTCAATCTACATGGACTATGGTCTCAGACTGCACGGGTTCCCTGCGGAGAATGTCACAGATGGCTCTGTGCTTGTTGTCAAGACCCATGAGAATCCTCCATTGGACCCCAACAGATACAAAGCAGCCATATTGTTGATAAGGAACCCTCGGGATGCCATATTGGTATAATATATATTTCACTTAATCTAAGTAGGTGTTGTGTTGTTAATACTTTGTTTATAAATGTATGGAACAGGTCTTATAATTCTATACAATGTGATTTTTTAGTCACTTGACATGTTGATAGGGGCTACTCAGTAATCAATTCTCATTCCAAATATTATGTAAAAAGGGTGCATAAAATTTGACGTAATTATCCAATACAAACCCATAATGTGGACAAACTGCATGCGTTAAAAACTACTCTACTAAAGGTCATTAACCTCCGCCACTTGACCGGTCGGTTCCCGTAGCGCACAGCTGATGTCCATACATTCAGAGAGAGAGAGAGATTCATTTTTGAAATATGTAGAGTATGTCAAGTGAATTAAAAATCACCCAGTATTGATGACAACTATATCAAGATGTAAACCCACCATTGCCAGCAATAACATTATTAAAATTTGCTCTATTGTTACCAGCTTGAAGCCAAATGGCTGTGAATACAACAACCATTGGAGGCTGTCAGCAATATTCTATACTATCATTTTTACAAACAATATATGTTATTGTGTATGGAACTAATAAGAAAAAACTCAATAACAATGTGGAGAATAACACATCTTCTCTGTGGTGTTCTGATCCACAGCTTATCACTTGGTGTTCATTCAACTAGGGAAAAGCATGCAGTATGACTTCTGATTGTATTGGAGTGCCAGTAGGCCACTGGTCAGCACTTTATATCCACAAATAAAAAATAGGTTAAGTTGTTCAACACCAGTACAGTACCAGATTACTATGATTAGTTTAGTAACTGAACCTTTGAATATGTTGCTGGCAGCTTTATATATGTAACTGCTTCTCCATTCCAACATAATTCCTTTATATATTTATGTTTTTAGTTTTTAAAAATACATATTTTAGTTTGTGTTGTTTCAGTTTTCCTAAGTCAGTTTACCCTGCTAAACACTTTTTAGTTTCCACTCTGCACATTGTCATGATGGTAATTATATTAATTGTATTAGTAATAAATTTATTATATCATAAAAACAAACATGACAGTGAATGTAAGACGCATGATTGTGATGTTTGTTATTTCTAGTGTGGCATGTGACGTGGCTGGTTATTTAACATATTTTTTTTGTTTTTCATTTATCTATTGATTATGTTATAAAATCCCATTGAAATGTGTGCATGACTCCAGGCAGACTACAATTGGCTCCACAAAGGTCACATAGGAACAGCACCCAAATCTGCATTCAGGAAAAAATCACCCGTGCATCAACATACAGGTAACAGACTCGATTTAATATTAGCACCACAAATTATACCAACAATTTTTTGTCAGTATGAATGTAATGCAATATGTAGTTGTTTTTAACACATTGTCTTTTGAAGATAATAAAGTCCAATTCAATAAAAAAATTGTGCTATGTCAATATGTATTAGGCACATTTGCCTATTATGGGATATTTTAACAACATAACATTTATTATAGTAACTCTGTGACCTTATAAGATAGTTCATGTTGCAAGCATGCTTACCATTTTTGGACATCATCGCCAATTAACATCAGATGGGATTGTTGTCAAGGAGTAACAAGAAGCATTGTATAAAAAAAAGTTGAAGAACCCGTAATGTAATAAGAGTCCTTCAGACAAAAAAACGATACAAAACACAATTTTACTGATATTCAGTTTATAGCCACAGACGGAAAAATTCTATGTTAGTTATTGGTAACATAATAATGATTAAGCGACGTGTGTGTGTGTGTGTGTGTCAGAGTGGTCGGGCTACGTGCGCGCGCGGCTGGCGGCGTGGCGCGCGCTGCACCGCGCGTGGCTGCGGCGCTTCCCGCACGCGCTGCACCTCGTGTTCTACGAGCGGCTGGTGCGCGACACGCGGCGCACGCTGCGCGGCGTGCTGCGCTTCCTCAACCTCACCGCCACCGAGGTACGCGCTCCACACACACCCTAACGCTTCACTTGACGGGACACCTTCAACAACAGTCAGCAACGTCATTAACGCGTTGCTGACCAATAAAGGAATCGGGGGAGCCACAGCTCACCGACACTCCGACCGAAACACGTAAAAGAACATTCCACGGTTGATTCACAGAAGGAGGGTGCGAGTGTGAGCCAGCCAAGCGTGTGAATTACTCTGTCACCATAAGTATCTTAGGGATTGTACTGGTTGGTACAGAGTGCTCCAACAGGCAACATAGCTTATTTGTAGCACCAGGGGCAGGGTGCCGTAGGGTGGTGGTGCGGTCGTTCAGCCCGCTCGAACACGCGCATCTAATTTCAGTAACACTCTGTTTCAGGAGGACATGAACTGCACGCTGACCCACCGGGAGGGAATATACAGGAGGAAGAAGATGTACGGCGACTTCGACCCGTTCACGAGGAGCATGTACAAGATGCTGGGCGCGGCGCAGAGCGAGGTGCTCGACATCGTCATGGCCTACAAGAGAGACCACAACGACACCTACTTCGAATAGTGACCACCGACACACACACACACACACACACACACACACACACATGGACACATTTACATCGTCTGGTGTTTAGGGATTTCCGTTCTTTAGTATGGTCTGTTATAAAATAATTGAATATAATGTACATTGTAAAAGTATTGTGCCAAATCTGTTATATCAATTTAGGATAGATTAGGTTAGATAAAAATGGTTGTCTGTGAAGTCGGTTTACGGACGATAACGAGCACCAGCTGACCCTAGTGATGTGGTTAGTCTCCAACTCATTGCTGAGCTTGTAATTTTCGTCCATCCTTTAATTTATTGCATTCCAGCAATGCACTCACGATAAAAAACACAAGTAGTAGTACATAACTACATTATAATATATACAACAACGATCATGTGGTCTAACATGGTTGGTGTGTCAGTGTGTGTCTAACATTAGCTAGAAAAGTTGTTCTCTTTTTCTGTTACTATGTTGAATTAACAAACGAATAACTATGTTGAGTTACTTTTGTCTAAGAATATCAGTTATATTTTATATCATAGTGTGTTCCTAATTTCGGCCTATAATATAAATAAGAAGTATTTACTGAATACCTGAATTAATGAAATATTTTTAATAATAACATTAATTATTTTTATTAACTATTGTTTATAAAATAATTGCCCAATCCTAAAGTGAAATGCGTTAAACGCGGGATTATAATATTCTAGTCTTTTATAGTTGTATAGTATCTGCTTAACAACTAACATTAGTTTAAAATAGAGTTAAGTATATTGTACTATGTCTGTCGAGACCCCAGAACATACGTTTCGTGACTCGCAATCTCTGACGGAGAAAAGTACTACGAAACACTGCGACTGAATTACGTGAAAATGCCTTCATGCACGGTTATTACTTGCCATGCAAGAAGCCAAGTGCTTAACATAAAGGAGTTTTTTTCATCGTTAGGTAAAAAAACAACGATATTTTAGTTTAAATCTTTCAATTGTCCTTCAAATAATTCTTTCCCCAAAATTATACATTGCGGGCTGCATGCGCTCGTCATATTTATTTAAGTACGAACGCCAAAAAGGTGGGCGCAATCGGCGACACCGGTTTTCATACGAACGAAGCATTATCGCCATACTAACTCTTTAAATGTTCTGTGGTCGAGACTGTTGGCATACTTAGTTATATCGTTATAGCACTTTTGTTTTAAATCTAGTCATTTTTATATATTATTATTGTTTTACAATAAGTTGTTTTTGTGTTCAAAGCAAAACTTAAAAAACTCTTGGCCCGCCATATTATGTACATACATTCTTGAACTTGTCGAATGTTGTATTTGTGTAGCAAAATATAAATCGGCAAATACGATTTTCTAGTGCTTTGTTACACAATATAAGTTGGATTACCTTTGTTCGTTATTGAGTCTGATGCCCACTGTCGGGGTTATCATCGATCTCACCTAATTAGTTAAATATATTATTATATTGCATAATTATATACACAATGTAGTAATTACTAGCCAAAACATCTACGAAATAATATTTTGGATGTTTACGTTTAAACATCCAAAATATTCTATCTAGGCGGGCCGGCGGCTGCGCGGCCCTGGCGGTCGGCCCGCGGTACAAGTTGTGAAGTCACGTGTAAACGATGCATTTAAATTAAATGATACAGGTACTACCGTGTCCAGTATTGTACTAAACTTCATAAAATAATATTATTTTCATTGTAATTCTAGTTAATAAGGACAATAAATTGTTGTTTTCAATTTTAAAACTTGTAGTATTTTCTCCAAATATATATGTCCCACCAACCCATCCAACCGAGTGTAGAATACTGATATTGCTAATGGATAGATAGACATAATGACCAGCATATAAAACACAAGGACGCTTAGTACGTCCGCTCTTTAGGACGGCTGACAGCATGGAGCCACCGACCACTCCCACAATAGACCTGTACTGTGGGCCCCGGGGACGCGGGGGCATCGCGTTCTGTGGACGGTGGACCGGGGGACGGGACGGTGACGTCCGGTTTACGAATAAATAAAACACATTTCATAAAACTAAATATGCTTTATTTCAACTGTGTCAATATTCATTGGTCACATTATATAAGTTTGCACTTCGACAACGGAACGTGGGCCACTCCGAGCTTTCCTTTACAATATTATAAAATATATGCAGTTAACAACAATCCCCTCCGATCACAAATAACTTACAGAATCATTTTATATACAGAGCGTCCGGGACGCTGTCCATATACAATGGAGACTCGTGGCCGCGACCGCCGCCGACCGTCCGCGGGCGGCGTCATCGACAACAACTGCACGACGGCTTTAAATTCATCAGTAAAATTTAACTCGTAACAACAGTTTTTAAACTCTTTAATAATTATACAAAATTATCATCGATATCACAAATAAAATACAAAAGTCGGCTTTATACAAGCTAGGGATGCCCGCGACAAAACGTTTCTAACCTACGAGTAGAGGTGACGTTCGGCTATAGGTCGAACGCACAATAAGTTAGTTCAGCGACGCCACCTTCGTATGCGGCTGCTAGTAATATACAAAGCGAACACATCGTCCGATTAAGAAGACACCGAATATACAAAATAAGCCGAGAACAACAGGAGTCGGCCGGCGACGACCGGGCCGGCTCCCCTGTACAACGAAACACTATTTATTAAAATTAAAATAAACTAGTATTATACAAAACATTACTATACATATAATTTGACAGGGCCGGTGGCTCGACGCCGCCAGCCACGTCGGAGCCGTGAGTCCGCCGCATTCGTATATCGAGTCAGTCTATATGGCGCGGGCGCGTGGACCACAATCTTCCGTTACAGATATAGTTTAAAATCAGCCTTCATTTATCAACGTTCGCCACCGTCCGACGGCCGCGCCCCGCGACCGCCGCGATATCCTCCAATATTACCAGGTACAATAGATCGACGCGTCATTGTTCTTTCATGGGACTGACGTTTATTTCGTCAGAAAGAAGCAAATGTAGGACACTGGTAGTATCGTTAACGTGGATCCCCGAGAGGCCCGACGCGGCTCGACCGGCCCCGGGTGCTCTCGCCGGCTGGACGTTGGAGCGCCCGCGCGAATGCATCACTCGCTCCTTTTCTTGTTGCACCGACTGCAATGATTCTATTGTTTGGCAAGATTGAGGAGCGAAGATATTCTTAGTATCATAAAGTAAGATTTCACGCCTTTTAAATGATAGGTGGCACGGCAGGTACGGGCAACACGGATGTTTCGAGTCCCGCAGCCCCCGCGGGGATCGATGGGTTCGTTTACTCCGTACAAGTTTTTATTTCATGGTACCGGGACGAGGTTAAGAGGTTAACGGTCGAGCCGCGCGAGTACAAAACAATATCTATTCGAAACGTATCACACATCGCATATCATATAAATAACACCTCCAAATCACATAAAACAAATCTTCATATAGATTGACTAGGCAGGTTATTCCGAGACGAAACGTAAACGGAAAGTCGCAGCAATCGTTTCAAAGCGGCGACGAGCCGCGTCGCGCGCCGCTCCGAGACGCCGCTCTAGCGTAATTTACTACAACAGGACACGGGAACTACTGCGGGGAATCGTACAAATGGAGTAACTTTAACATGAGTCCTTCGCGCGGCGCCGGGCGGGCGGGGTCACCGCTGCGCGCGGCACCGCCGGCACACGCGCACGACGCCGCGCGCGCCCCACGCGCCCCACGCGCCCGCGCCCGCGCCCGACGCGCCCGCACCGCCCCACGCGCTCAGCTCCGAGCACGAGCCGCAGAAGATGCCGCCGCAGCGCCTGCGGGACACGACACCACGTTACATACTCCTGCCGAACCTTGCCATCGCGGGGAGCCTAGTGGGTGCGAGCGTTTTACCTGCAGTGGTGGCGGCGGCGCGCCAGCCAAAAGTGGTTGCGGCAGTGCTGGCAGCGCGGCGCGGCGCTGTCCGGCACCCACACCACGCCGCGCGCCTCCTCGCCCACCTCCACCTCGCTGCCGCTGCCGCTGCCGCTCCCGCTCCCGCTGCCACTGCCGCTGCCGCTCCTGCTGCCGCTGCCGCTCGCCGCGCCGCTGCCGCCCGCCGTCTGCGACCGGTCGACGACGGTTCGTATATTGCATATGGCACTACCAACGGACGGTTAAATACTTAGTGCGATTACATTACTAAATAACAACCTGTGCGGGGTGCGGCGCGGCGGGCGCGGGCGCGGGCGCGGGCGGCGGCGGCGCGGGCGGCGAGGCGGCGCGGCGCAGGGCCTCGCGCGCCTCCCGCAGCTGCCCGCTCAGCTCCTCCACTACTTTCTAAGGTAACATGACATTTAATTATTAAAATTATTCTAGCAACCGTCCTCGCTCCGCTACTGGAAACCTATGCCTTAGTATCAAACTTGAGCTTGAAGTACATGTATAGTATGTAAAGTTATGTAAAGTTGGCATAGTGACGAAAAAATAATAGGTTGAAGTTGCTGCGAGTGAAGTTTTGTCAATGTCTTATGTCATGTGAATGTCAAATTTTTATTTGTTATACTATCATGCCTATTGTCAATGTCATTTTCATCCTATTTTTAGGTATTGTTGTTTTTACAGATACAATAGTTCACAGATATAATATGGTCCATAGAGTATTGATTCAACAAAGTCCATTAATTTTTGTTTTTTCACAGAATATTATTATTAAAATATAACACAAAATACAAATCCAAGATGGCGGCCGCAATAGATTATAATATTTTATTATTGTCAACTATATCGTCATGGGTGCCGTTAACATGATTTTCGAACGTGTTGAAGCCGATAGTGCTGTCAAAATAGAAATCCAAGATGGCGGCAGCGCAAAATTATCAACTATTTCGTCATGGGTGATCCGGTACCGATTCAACGGAGCCGATGAATGCATATTGAAAATGAGACCGGATTGCAATTCCTACTTATAAAGTTCCGTCCCACTATGTAAGAGCAACGTCGGAATTAAACTCGGTGGTACAGATTCAATATGGAAGGAAACCCTTAACTCCTGAAAATATTCAAAATTGTTTTCAAATGTAACAATGGTGTATATACTATGTACCTTTTGATAAAGAATTATCTGATGTAGGCGCGCCTGCAGCGGGTCGGCCAGGGGCGGCAGCCCGTCCGGCGAGTCGGGCGGCGGCCGCGCGCCCGCGCCGCACACGCAGCGCACCGCGCCCGCGCCCCACGCCGCCCCGTCGCCTGCGACGGGAACACACCACACCTCTACAATTCGATTCACTCTGCTCATGTGCCAGACTGATATTGATAATAACATCGTACTAATTGTGGATTATACACAAAACGTAAAAATATAGTAAATAATGGCACTAAAGGCGCCGGCCGCTCACCTGCGGAGGCGGGGCAGGGCGGGCAGGGCGGGCGGCAGGCGCAGCAGGCGGGCGGCGCGCGGCGCGGCGAGGCGGGGCACAGCGTCAGCTGCGAGGCGCCGCGCTGCGCGCCCTCTCCCTCGCCCTCGCCGTCGCTCTCCGAGGAGGCGCCGCTGGAGGAGGCGCCGCCTGCAGACACACACGCGGCCAATGAGTCCCGCGGCACCGCCGGCGCCGGCGCGCGGCGCGCCACCACCGAGAACGTCGAGGGGAGCTCACCGTTCAGGTCGACCTCGAGGAACTTGGCGGCGACGTCGTCAAGCCCCCGCAGCGCGCCGTCCAGGTGGTTCCGGTTGTGGTTGGTAAGCTCGCCGTCGCCGCCGTCGGCCGCGTCCCCGGCGGACGACTGGTTGCTGGACTCGGACACGGAGCGCCACGTGATGCTGATGTTGCGCGTGCGGCCCGCCTCGCGCGCCGCCTGCAACACCCGATACTAACATCAACGCTGGGGTCAATGGTGAAATAACAGTCGTTTTGTTATGTGGTTTTGTTATGTGGGACTCACGTCAGCCATGCCGAGCACGTCAGTGTACGCGTCGCCCAGGAACACGGCCGGCTCGTCGGGCGAGGCGGCGGGCGTGGCGGGGGGCGCGGCGAGGGGCGCGGGCGGCGCGGCCAGCTCGCGCTCCAGCGACGACGAGGTGCTCGCCGGCGCGCCGCTCTCGAAGTGCTCCGGGTGGAGGCCGTCCACCTGCAACGGTACAGACTACAGTAGTCACAGTCCGGCCGAGACGTCAGTCGGTCGCGGGCCGCCGGTGGCCGCTGCTCGCCCCTACCTGGTCCCCGTCCAGCGCGGCGTCGACGGTGAGCGCGGGCGGCGCGGGCAGCTCGTCGACGCAGCTGTCGGTGAGCCCGCCGGCGGCGCCGCCCGCCGCGCCGTTCACCACCAGCGACAGTTTTCTGTTCAAGATAACCATATTGACTCCATTGACGCGTCTACCTCAACCACCTTACCCAAGTTAATACCGGCGGTATTAAATTACATAAATATATTGTGCTGTCGACGCTTCAATTTCATCTCTAGCATAACAACAACATTTTTATATTTATAATGGAGGATTTTTATTTCACTTGACATACTCGAGAACATAAAAGAACATGGTCATAAGTAATGATTAAAAATATAAAGTTAAAATTCTACACGACAATTATTTCAAAACTAGCAATCAAAAGGGTTCGAGCTGCGCAGGTAAATTGCCTTGAGTGGAGTAGTTTATACCGCGCGCTCAGTAATGTGGACATTGTGGGTTTGTAACGGATAATTACGTCAAATTTGAAGCATCCTTTTTAAATTACATATTTGGAATGAGAAATAAATAACAGAACATCAGTTACAAACAGGGAGGTACGTACACCAGGTCGGGCTGCAGGCTGGGGTCGCTGCGGCGGCGCTGCGCGCTGCGGCGCTCGCCCTCGCCCTCGCCGGCCAGGTTGTCGCACGACCGCGTCTTCGACATCAACCCTGCCGGCGTCCTCAATATTATTATACTACAATTTTATAATTCGCACAGACCCTTGAGGCCGCTCACTTCCAAGCTCAGCGCGAACGTGTGGGGGCGAGCTGTATTGCATAATTTTGGTGACACGGCTACCCGATACGCAACTTTAATTAAATATTTCTCGAGTCATACTTCGTGGCGACCACATGGGGGTGACGGTATGTTTGCAATAATCGCCGACGGGATCCCCGCTCCCCGCAAATCGTGCAGATATAGAACTTATATAATAGTCACCGTTGTGTTGCGGCGGCGCGGGCGGCGCGGGCGGCGGCGGCGGCGGCGGCGCGGCGGCGGCGGGCCGCGGGCCGCAGTACATGCCGGCCCACAGCTGCATGGCGCGCACGCCGCTGTCCGGCCAGATGGTGTGGTCGTGCGGCGCGGGCGGCGCGTACAGGTGGTTGCGGTACGCGGGCGCGCGCAGCAGCTGCCACACGTGCGCCGCGTCCGCCGCGCGGCTGTCGGCGCGCGCGCGCGACGTGTTGCACAGGAACGTGCCGAACATGCACGAGTGCGCGTGCGTGCCCAGCTTGATCTGATCGAACGACGCCCCAACGTTACTACTACTGACAAGGTCGTTTCAAACACTATTATATCTTTGGCGGACCTCGTTAATGTTGAAGAAAAACTAAAACGTCAAAATATTTACAATTTATATAAATAAGAATTTTCAAAATTCCTTATTTCTTCCCCACACTATATTAAAGGTACCTCTGCACAAGTGCATTTGGTCAGGCCGGGCGTTCTCAGTCGGCCAGTAACAGTTAGTGTTATCAAGTAGAAAATGTTAACAAGTTCTTGAAACTTCGATATAAAATCGGTGTGCAACTCGCCAATTGAAAGAATTCTTTACATAAATATTATTTAGTATTTTTATAAACTGAAATGACAGTGAAAACTATGCAGTTTGCGACACAATCACCGTTCGATTGAACATCGTGCTTGTAATGAAAATGTTTGAAAAATAGCAAATGAACACTGCGGTACCGACTACCGACCAGGTAGGCCTCGTTGAACTCGAAGCTGCAGGGGTACTGCACAGTCATCTGGTAGACGACGTCTAGCCACTGCAGGAAGATGGGCGAGCGCTCGTTGGGGTCCTCGGGCCCGAACTGGTGGCCGCAGCGGTCGCCGAACTTGTGCCCGAAGTCCAGCCACTCGCGCTCCACCAGCACGCGGAAGCCCTGCGGGGGCGGGGCCGGTCAAGTGTCAACTAGGCCGTTTAATATGTAGAGAGACAGGATAACGGTCAAGAGTAACCTATGGATGCCTTCTATTGCACTCACACAAGGAAAGGAACAACTTACGCCAATGACACGAAAAAAACGAGACAGAATGATCTGATGTTTCGTCTCACTTTGCGTGCCGGTTTTTTCAAGGAAAGCACAGTTGTTTACAAGCAAATTTGACCGCTGTCCGTCGAATTTTCCTTGTGCCACATACAATTGTACTTTCCCTAGCTATCTCACCAGATGTCTACATCATTCTCTGTCTACTATTGTGTATAAGGTGCGGTACCTCGAGCGTGCGGTAGTAGGGGTCGAGCAGCAGCTGCGCGGCGGCCACGATCTGCGGCGTGCGGTCCCAGCCGTCCGAGCAGTGCACGAGCACCGGGCGGCCGGCCGCCGCCGCGCGCGCCGCCACGCCGCCCGCGCGCACCACGCCCGCCACGTACTGCAGCCACAGCGTGCGCTCCAGGCTGCCGTGCCAGCTGCGGCGGGGCGGGGTCACATAGTTACACACATTGACGACTCGGTAAATATCACGTCTTTTTTTTTCGAAAGAAATTGCGAGAAAACTCGAGTTTACTAAAATATATTTTCTCCGTAGAATATGGTTATTCCCACACAATAAGTTTTATTACGGTTATGCCACAAAGTATGAAATTGGTCGAACAATTGCAAAAATGACACCCCCTCATGCTATGATGTATTGCGTAACTATGAAACTATGATAGCTAGGGTCGTACTTGGCCTGGTCGGCGGTCGGGTCGGCGATGAGCGCGCGCATCTGGTGGAAGGAGCGGCGCACGTGGTGGATGTTGGGCAGGCACATGAACTGGATGTCGGCGTGCGGGTAGTACTGCGCGCACTCCACGCCGCCGCCGCGCGCGCGGTTCGTCACCGCCGACGCGTACGAGCGCGCGTCCACGATCAGCAGCTTCACCTGCTGCGCACGACACAACGGTTATTGCTTTGTTGCCTTTATTTTATTGATTATCAAATATAATGTGACATCACATCATAAAAAAATGACGACCCGAAAACGATAACGCAACCAGCGTAGTCGGGGCCCTTCGCTCCACTGGATTACCACTACCACGGTACCCCCCCCCCCTCCCCTAGACCAAAACCCCTTAAACAAAAAAGTGAACAAATTGGTGTGTAATACATAGTTGAAATTTTATACTTATTGTTTTTTACATACGATCGACAAGCAAGTCACACAAAGATGGCACACCTGTGTACACGGAGGTGTTGTAACAAGATGACTCACGACTATATAATAGACCAATTGGCAACACGAGCAGCCTGCACCGCGCCGAGACGCCGCCATCGGCGACAACATGTGGGAAATCTTCCAAAAAGATGAGAATAAACTAGGGAGGCGCACCTTGTTGGGCAGCGAGAGCGCGGCGCGGTCGTGGTGGCAGGCGGCCACGAAGGCGGCCAGCAGCCGCTCGTCCTCGGCGGAGCGCCAGCCCAGCCAGCCCACCTCGGGCTGCGAGGAGCGCGCCAGCACGCCGCCCGAGCCGCCGTGCCGCCACACCGCCGTCGGGATGCGCCGCATCGCGCGGAACCTGCGCACGCCATCACCGTCACCATACTCCACAACCAATCATCGACACAGGGACCTCGCGATGCAGTATGACCGAGAATAACCCGCGTCTGGACCGCTTCGGGCCGATTAGTGCGGCCGGCGCGTGGATACGGTACGGATTTTATTTAAGCGAGAACTTAAGTAGCGCATATGTAAATAGGTATGGCTCGGGGGGTGGACGCACCGCGCGACGGAGTCGAGGTCCTCGTCGCAGACGGCGGCGGGCACCACCAGCAGCGGCGGGTAGGACGGGCACAGCTTGTGGTCGGCGTTGGCGGCGGACACGCGCCACGCGCCGCGCGCCGTGAACCCCAGCCGCTCCACCTGCGACCCGGGCCCGATTGTTTGTTACACCAAAATACAATTATCATCATTTCATTTATTATACCTACTTTCCGCCAATCAGCGTGGTGGAGTAGGTACACTCCACGTATAAAAAGATTCAAACTACGTAATTTCATTACATTAAAAATACACTACAACAATAATATGTTTGTTACTGGCGTAGGTGGAAGGTTTCTGTCGAGTCGGTGGGCTACCACACTTACCACCTTACCAGCAACTGCATACCGTTCAGTAACGTTGCAACAGTGTGTCACGCCATGGTTATCTAGAATAATGCAAGCTATTTCCGACGTAAAAGGAATGTCACGCGTGTGTCACGTTAATTACGGCGATAAGCCGGGCCGGCGAGAAGTCGGCGTCGGGTGTAATTCGTGATACGTCCTCGGCTACACATGTTGCTATATGTAGCTCCCTAGAGCTGGACGAACGAACATCGTTAGCAAAACGGCCCCGGCAGCGCTGTTGCTTTAGTTCGGCCGCGGAGCCTGAACTGCAAAGGCCGCCCCGCCCCGCCCCGCGACCCATACAATCACGTTTACTTCCCTATTCGACCACAGCAGATACATTCTGCCCTGAGGCGAGACACGATTACTAAGATAAACCTAATTGGATTTGTAACCTCTGCCCTTGTAATAGAGAAATAGTAAACACTACCACGATAGCGTACACATTTCTATTTATCACATACTGGCTGACACGGCAAACGTTGCAACAATTTTTAATCATGGATTAAATATGTGAGGATCACTGTACTCTTCTAGCTGACCCCGTCTGTTTTATTGATTAATTGATATTCTCGCGTCAAATAAACAGTAAATGGAGTACATAAAGTCAAGTAAAGGGCAGAATCTTCGTATTTTTTACACACGTCCTCGTTATACCCTTAAGTCGCTACAGAATGTCATGGGTGTTCTGAGTGGAGTGTGATAGAGTGGCGGCAGTCACCTCCGGGCCGAACCAGTGTCGGCGCGGCGCGTGCGAGCCGCGCAGCAGCGCGCGGTGCGCGGAGCCGCGCGGCTGCTCGCGCGCCCAGGCGGCGTACGCGGCCGCGAACGTGTCGTGCACGGAGCCCAGCGGCGCCAGCGCCGCGCCCAGCCGCCGCGCCCACTCCGCGCACTGCTCGCCCGACCCGAACGTGCACCTGCAATCGACAACGCCGCGCGTCACTACACCATCTACTGCAGCCCGTACACAACCAGAACTTCGCATTCCTCGCTTCAACAAAGTGTAAATTTGAATGAGTGTAAACTTCTGTTTTTAGCGTGTGCAATGTGTAGATTCTTCTCATTCTAAGTGTATTTTCCATGGCACCCACGGAAAAAAGCTACATACCGCTACCGCTAACTCTATGGCTCTTCTAGTCAGTAAAGTTCTTCATTCATGAAATAAGGCAATAATCCACGCTGCTCTCATGTTGTAGTCTTAATTAGATCCTTATGTTCTCGCCTATAAGCGTTGCCCAGTACCCTTCTAAACATTGTATACGCGATTGTACTTATACTTAACGGACGGTCAATCGTTGTTTAAGACATTTTTTCAAGTTTATTTGTATTTTCTGTAATAACACCGTCGAACTTCAAGTATACTTCAATAAGTATCTGAGCAATAAGTAACTGAGCAATCAATATTGCTCAGTACTGTTGCTCATATTGGTAATAATAAAGTACACAATCTTTTAAACACGTGCATAATTATGATTTACGTAGATAATCTATTTATAACGACGAACTTGTATGTAACTCGTAAACAAGCAAAAAAACTCCACCGGCCGGGCGCTTATCTATCGTTATTCTCGCTGGTGTGTGGTGATGAATGCGTAGCGGTGAGATTGTTTAAATAAAACGAACGTCTTTCTGTTTGCAGTTGTAATTGGCCACTGAATATTTATTTAACTTTGTTTACGACAAAGCGCAACTACAGTTATGAAGTTATGATGCATTATAATTATGATCGAATTGATCGATACTACCAACTACGTCGACGAAAGATAGATCACTAATAAGAGTATTGCAACGTGGCATATCTAAGCATATCTATTTTACATTTATGCTGTAAATATCATCTGATAAAAAGTTTAATAAATATTTGCTGCAATGTATTACCAGTGATCTGCACTGTGCAGATCACTTTTTCACATACATAGTGCATCTTACTAATAGTAGTAGTTTAGGCGGAGTCCGTTCATTGTATATAGATGTAATTAACGCTAAATAAGTAAATTTTTATGTAGATGATAATGTTATCTTTTAGTCGAAGGAAAATTTCATAAATGTTTCTTTATTGATACAAATACTAAACTTATCAGTGTGTGCAACTAGCGTCCCCCCCTACCCTCCCCCCCTATCACCCTGTCAACGAGCACGTGTTCATTAAATAATGTTTGTGTAGCGTTATTCATGATCACCACGCGCTCAATGAATGTACCCAAACTACGTGACTATCTCTAGAGTCTGTATGGATCGGATCGGAACGCTAGCTACAATAATAGTACACCGCACGATTACTAATAAGTGGTTGGAGGATATGGAGTGGATATTTTCCTGCAGCAATCGTTTAGTTGTTGCATTGGACGACACGACATCGACAATCTAAAACAATAATATCTACGTCACAAAAGGAGTTTATCTAAAGCTTCGATCGAATATAGATTTCGGGTCAGCGCACGGAAACCGTCAACTCAAATTACATTACAACTTGAATTGTGACCTGGTACTTTGATTAATACACTCCAAACATCACAATTTCGCAATATGTATTCAAAAGATGTACATAAATACATATAGATAAAGCCCGAAAAAACAATGTAACGATCGGAGTGAATTGCACACGTACTTTAGGTAAGTTCACGTACAATTAGTTTGTAGCAGCCATAATATTACCCTGCTACTATATCGCAGAAGGCGAAGGTGTACATAAAATATGTATTCACCAACTACCCCCGGCTACAGAGACACTGCGCGCTGCAGATATTGCGCCGAGACAATGTGACGTCATGTCTAGAAACAAGAGACAGCTGCAGCGACGCATGTCTCCCTCCGTCCGCCGGTTCGCCCATCTTCGCCCTCGGGTCGAGTTCTTCACCGCTGCAGTCGTTTCTTCTTGCTGTCCCGGAGATGTGTTCCTCGCCGCCGCCGCTCGCCGAATGCAATCCGCCGCGCAGACCACCGCTGCTTTTATGCGGTTCCGGCGCGGCTGGGGCACAGCGTCACACAGCGAGGAGAGCCGACGATTCACGAAGGGCGTCGAACAGATGGAGCGCGATGAAACAACGACTTTCCCTCTCACGCAATTAATTATTTTCTGTTCACCTCATCTATTAGATAATTTTCTGATTGGCAAAAATGTAACATATTTGATTGGATAGCAAAAATAATAATAGATTCTATTGGTTATCACAATTGTACCGAGACGTATAAATACAGGCAAGGTTGGCTAATAAATCATTCACATCTCTGCATCTGACAGACAGCTAACCAAATCAGTCTTTTATTTATCCGCCACTAGACCAATCGGACAGTTAATAGTGGGACAGCGCAACCACTATTACATTGGTGACCCCGACGTGATTTGAACACGCAACCTTCTGATCCCAGTTTACACTGGGCCAGCACCACCACTACCACGCTGGTGCTGGCCCGCAAAACAGTGGTGACCCGCAACAAACAACGCACCGAGGAAGACCCGCAACGAACAACGTACCGAGGATGACCCACAACGAACACCGCACCGAAGAGGACGCCTGCCCGAACTACGGAGCAAAATCCCTGCAAGAGCGCTGAGCAAGGCACGCACCCTGACCCATCGTGACATCAAACCCGACCAAGGAACGTCGTCACTATGCAGCCGTCATGGGCCCAGCCAAAACTGCTACCCAGCTGCTCACCACGGTAGTTCAAAGGTTATCTACCTACGTCACCGCAAGGACATCGTTATCTCGTAACAATGATCGACAGAACAACGAGATGGCCTGAAGCCATCCCTACCGATGACACATCAGCAGAATCCATCGCGAAAATAATCTATGAAAATTGGATTACTCGTTTTGGTTCACCGAAAACAATCACAACAGATCAAGGAAGAAACTTCGAAAGTAGTCTATTCCTCAAACTACTTAAAACAATGGGAGTACAGAAGACACGAACAACGGCATACCACCCCCAATCAAACGGTATAGTCGAACGATGGCATCGTACACTGAAGACCGCACTCAAAACTCGTCTATCTCAACATACAAAGTGGATTGATGAGTTACCTACAGTGCTATTGGGACTACGAGCAACGCCGCGTGCAGACACTAGTCTTAGCGCCGCTCAGCTAACCTACGGCCACAGCATAAGACTACCATGTGATTTCTTCACTTCAACATCATCAACCAACGAAGAAATGAATTACGATTTTGTTACTCAACTTCAAGAAACAATCAACAAAGTTCTGCCGTCGCAACGCACATCATCGTATAGAAATAACAAACCAGTATTCATTCATCAAGACTTGAAAACATGCAAGCAAGTTTTTGTAAGAAACGACGCCGTCAAGAAACAATTCCAACCTACCTACGACGGGCCTTATAATGTCTTAGAGCGAGATAGCAAGACTTTTAAATTACAAATACCCGGGAGAAAATCAACGGTTATATCGATCGACCGACTGAAGCCTGCCTATATTATCAATGAGGATATGGAAGAAGCATCATCATCATCACCTCAACCACCAGCGAGGAAGCTTGAAAACCCATCATCTACAACATCAGCCCAGATGAAACCTATCATGAAGACTACTACAAGATATGGACGAGTCGTCAAGCCTCCAGTACGCTTTCGCTAGGGGGAGAGTGATGTAGCAGCCATAATATTACCCTGCTACTATATCGCAGAAGGCGAAGGTGTACATAAAATATGTATTCACCAACTACCCCCGGCTACAGAGACACTGCGCGCTGCAGATATTGCGCCGAGACAATGTGACGTCATGTCTAGAAACAAGAGACAGCTGCAGCGACGCATGTCTCCCTCCGTCCGCCGGTTCGCCCATCTTCGCCCTCGGGTCGAGTTCTTCACCGCTGCAGTCGTTTCTTCTTGCTGTCCCGGAGATGTGTTCCTCGCCGCCGCCGCTCGCCGAATGCAATCCGCCGCGCAGACCACCGCTGCTTTTATGCGGTTCCGGCGCGGCTGGGGCACAGCGTCACACAGCGAGGAGAGCCGACGATTCACGAAGGGCGTCGAACAGATGGAGCGCGATGAAACAACGACTTTCCCTCTCACGCAATTAATTATTTTCTGTTCACCTCATCTATTAGATAATTTTCTGATTGGCAAAAATGTAACATATTTGATTGGATAGCAAAAATAATAATAGATTCTATTGGTTATCACAATTGTACCGAGACGTATAAATACAGGCAAGGTTGGCTAATAAATCATTCACATCTCTGCATCTGACA
Source organism: Ochlodes sylvanus (assembly GCA_905404295.2). Taxonomy (NCBI): domain Eukaryota; kingdom Metazoa; phylum Arthropoda; class Insecta; order Lepidoptera; family Hesperiidae; genus Ochlodes; species Ochlodes sylvanus. The sequence goes on from FR990129.1 coordinate 443,183, forward strand.
GACAGCTAACCAAATCAGTCTTTTATTTATCCGCCACTAGACCAATCGGACAGTTAATAGTGGGACAGCGCAACCACTATTACAAGTTTATTTATTTATTTGACACAAATGGAGGACAGCTGATGTTCTTATGTATAATTTTTCATCACAAGTCAATAAATCAAATCGCTCAATCTTTCAAGAGTTTTCCTTAAGATGGTAGGTACTCTGCCCTTATTGACCGTTGACTGTACACAGAGATAGGACTAAATGCACTGCTGCATCACTTGACAATTAGACGGTTGATACGGCGGGACATAATCACGATAGGCATTCAGCTACGCCAGTGAACAGTAGCCGTTAAACTGCAACGATCGTCTCTTCATTTGTAATGTAACAACAGTAAGGAACAAGAAAGCGTACTCACTTGAGCTGCCTGCCGTGCTTGCAGAGGACGAGCAGGCACAGCAGGTCCCGGATCTCGAGCGCGTCGATGAGCCGCAGCGGCACGGACACGCCGCAGCCGGCGCGCCGCCGCGGCTGCAGGTGCAGCCGGTAGTTGGACATGGCGATGGTGCCGCCGTCCGCCGTGCGGCCCACCCACTGCCCGGACAACAAACACCACGTTCATCATACACGGCTGATGACAACACTTACGGAAACCGATAAGTATAAGTAAGTACCATCGATCAGAGCATTCATATTTTTTCGTAGACAAATGAATTCGACCAGTTATTATAACTGGTTCAAGGTCACCTCAATTTTTCGCCTCATATTTCAGTTTTCATGATGCATTGTGTAGTCTTAGCCGTGATGTTACAGGTATCCTTTTTGTGTATTTATGACGAGCGTCTCGCAGATATTGCGAAAAATTCCAGACAAGTACAATGTTATTGTTTTTGGAACAGGTTATCAGAACGGCCTGTAGAGAAGATAATAATAATTACCGAGCCAATTAAACTGAGGTGTAGTGATATTTTAATATAATGCGGTCTGAATTAATAATGTTTAATTGTATAATGCAGGTACCGGTTATCTAATCGTGTGAACCGTAACCACAGTATCAATGAGCAACAACATCAATCAACAAAAGTTTAGTTTGGAACCGGTTCTGACCACTGGAACGTGAAGAATGCCGTCCACATAAAAAAAAAACAAATACCTACTGTGCTTGTACCTTCACATTATATATGTACACAGCAAGTAGGTACTGGACATGTTAGTAATTCGTATTATGATATGCGAGATGTACACAAGGGTCTTTATTTCGAAATAAATAGGTAATAGTTTCAAATTCAAGTGTACGCATACGCAAGCACCCCAAAATACAGTATTGTGTCTTCCCCTTAGAATAATTACACTATAGAAACGAAGTCCGCGCGGCCGTTTTGAAGCACCTTAATTGGAGTCAGAAATTACTCCAAACACCGGTCAGCTCATGTCAAAGCAGGCCAAACGTGTCTCGCGAAAAAAAAAGAATTATGACGATTTGTCCAGTAAAATTGTGTTACAAAATATCTGAAAGCTATTTATGTATTATTGCTAAAAACATATGATTATCCGCAGCCGAATCATTCCCCGCTTTCGGGAAAGTTTCGGTTTAGTGCTTCACTTTAGAGTTAGACAGAGCGCTTGTATGAAGACTTGTCTTTCTATAGTGGTGTTATTATTCTAAGGTCTTCCCATAGTTCCCATAGCTCGATTTGGAGGATCTACTATCTGTTGTCGAAAAAAGGCAAAAATATGTAAATGTTGTGTTTCGTAACTACCATTGACATTGCAATAGTTTTCTGAAAAAAGTATGGAAGAGAAATTCTCGTAGGAATTGGCGTAGGCGATGCAATGAAGTTCAATGGCAATCTACTTTTGCATACTTGTCGAGTCTGAGTCGACGTCGAGCTGGGGCAATGTACCCAGGCCTTTACATTATTTGAATATGTACACGTTAACTTTCACATTGAACCAACATTACCAACATACTTATTTTGGATTTCGATGAAATTGAGGAGGAGGGTGTGTTATTTAAAGTCAGGCGGTCAGGCCATATGATCGAATGGGAGTCGAATGAGTGTGACGCGGCCACATGGCGTGTGTGGCATGCGTGGCATGGCGGTACAATGTGTTATATTAAACTTACACATAGATAGTTCGTTCAACTTGATACATTACGTTGACTTTTACAATTTCAAGTGACAGTGGCGTACTTTTATACTGTACGATAACATTCCGTCCCGCGCCGCCGCGGCCGCACGGTTCGACTATTTAATTAATGTCGTGTCATAAACAACAATATCGCTCCGAATGCCTATTGACATACATCTTGGTTAAATTTCTGTTTCATTTTGTATTTACGAGCATGTTGCGTAATTTGTGGCTACTTAATATTGTGCCCGTATCCGATACAACATCAAACGATGTTAATTAACTTGCTACTCAAAATAAGTCATCAAAAAGTATCAAGTAATAACGATTAATATTATATTATACTAAGCATATGTACATACACACAGACAGGGACCTATACATATAATCTTCCACAAACGAATATATTATTATATTTGTTTTAGCTATATTGTTGTCTCTTTTTATTTCTGTTTTTATTATTTAATTGTTAAATTGTTGTAATACTCACAAACAAATAAATTTCTTTCTTTCTTTCAAACAAGTATTTTTTTTGTTGTATAAAAAAGAAAAAAATGGCATGTCCGTGAAACCGTCGTCCGCGTGTCGGCGGACACTAGGACACCGTGATGGACATGGAAACATTATTATAGCGACGGACGGTGACGTGTCGATGAACAAACCGAACGACCACAATGTTAGATATTCATGAGCAGTACAATATATATGTATACGTATAATATCGGCCACAGCTGGCTTTATACTATGATGTGATAACATTTTCAGTGGGTTATCGCGAGCTCAACGATGAATTAATTATATTCGGCGGAATACTGGCGACGGCCAATAATATAAGTGCAATGTACAATTGTACACGTAATTCAATGTAATGTTATTCTAAACCTATTGAACACGTGTACTACACCAATACATGTCTTTTTTTACGGAACGGGGTAAGTGTATTCAAAGCCTCTTTCAAAAGCCCAAATTCTTTCTCATTATTGGGCACAGAGTGACAGACCTTCGACGTACAGTTGGCAATAAAGGTACCGTCGCTATTTAACGTGTATACTAACATAATTTGGTGATGTGAATTTGGATGAATGAAGGGGACGAGGACGGCCAAAGAAAAGATGGATGAGAGAGGATATGAAAGAAAAGGGAGTCAGTGTAGAAGTGACGGCAAATAGGGAAGAATGGAAGAGAAGAACACATTGCGCCGACCACAAATAAAATTGGCAAATATGGGCAAGAAGATGATGACTATATTTGGTGATGTGGGATGTGGTGTGGTGTGGTCGGTACCTGGACAAACTCAGCGCATATGGGTGTGAAGCCGGCGTCGAGGCCGGGCTCGTCGTAGTGCGTGCGCAGGCGCGGGAACAGGTCGGCGGCGCGCGCGCGCGGCGGCGGCGGCTCGGGCGGCGGCGGCGCGCGGTACCGCTGCCGCTCCGTCATCTCCGCTGCTGCTGCCGCCTGCAACGACAGACAGACAACGCACGCGTTACTCACTGCAACACAACCGAAACATCAAACTTCCCTTCCACATCATGTCATTTTACAGACCGCAGTTGTGTTGAACATAATGTAACGGAGGAACTTTATACCTCTACTTACTAAAACATCAGCGAGGAGCAGGATCAGCAGGAAATGGTGAGATGAGGTGAGGTGAAGCGAGAAGAGAAGTAGATGAGAAGGCAGTCTTTCAGAAGTTTCACGTGTTCCAACAAAATCTTACTTGCCAGCGAGGTTTTTTGCATTGTCACCGAGGCTGAACGTTACAGATATTGTTACTGGGTATAATATAATATACGGATAATATACCTTTGCAAATCTGGTTTTTATTTTACATACTATAAGAAACATGAGCGTTTTTTGAGTGTAGAGTGACTGTGTGACTTAATCTATGCAGAACAGTTCTTAACATCCTTTGTACTGAACCGCACTCTTACAGAGAACGTTACACGTAAAAACATTTATTCTTACACCTGTAAGTAAGTACTTTCTTCAGTTTTATTTTTCCTACTGTCATTTGTACGGTGACATCAACAGGACAAAAGCAAACGCCAAATAATCATCTCTTCACTAGGGGCATGTAATAATACCGTTTAGAATAAGTATATTCCTGAGAGTTTTATATCGCAAATATCGCAAAGTATGCCACCAGATCGCGACAAGTTTATAGCGATCTGACGCTGAGCTTAGCGTCGCGGTTTATTTCTAACATTAAGATATGTATTTATGCAACACGACGATGATTAAGGTCGCTGCAAGGTTAGAAAACAACTCGCCGACATTTTCATAGATTCAAGTCTATCGGGAAATAGACTGGAGGCGCCGGCGAGCGGACAGGTTTGTGCGGATAAGTTTAAATTGCACGCGTTTAACCAAGAGCGCAGTCGACAGCGATCACAGACGACTCTTGCCGCTTCGTCATCCACTATCTAGACCCGACCGAGACTTCCTCCTGCCCCTTGCATCCATCTCACAACGACGAGTTGTTCTCACTGCACGAGAAGTAGTTATTTGAACCACGTATGCATTGAATTAGGTTTGGTAAAAGTTTTTAAATATTTATTTATCATGCATTCCTATAAGTTTTACAAAACCCTTGTTCAGTATCATATAAAACGGAGAAATAAATGTTTTGTCTTCTTTTATTCAGTGTCGACGTAGTGTTATGTAGTACGTAGTAGTCAAGAACATTGCACATACCGGCAATCTCACTGTAGTAATACGTGGCGCGGGCGGCGCAAGGTCACCGTGAATAAACTGTTGTTGGTTGGAAAAGTAAGTGGTTGAATAAAATTGTGGCAATCATCGTGATTAGTACCTGGTGCCACGTTACTACGTTACTACGCTACGTAGTCGCGGAACTCGTTATTGGAGTGTAGTAAATTCAAGACTTGTCACTTTCAGAGTCAGAGTCAAAATCGAGTTCAAAGAATTCGGTTACAAATATATACATATTATTACACAAACATATATTATACAAACATACAAGTGAAACTAATAAAAACGTTAAAAACTAAAAACACGCTCTTATGATAAAACGAACTAAAAAATAAAAAATAATTATTAATATGAGTATATTGAAAATGTAATACATAATTATATCGTAGTTTAAGTATCCATTATTACAGTGAAGAAAGCGTGTTGAGTTGAAGTTGAAGGCGGACAAAATGTTACCAAGGTAATGTAAGGATGTTCATTCGGATTCTGCTGTTCTTTCGGATTTAATTCCTCATTTTTTTACTGAAATGAAGAAACGTAAACCGGAATTGTCCCCTTTTCGCATTTGTTTGATTGGATCATTCACTGTCAGCGTGTATGATTTCAATATTTTAATAAAAACAATGATAATTGAACAGTTCACAGATATTATTAGCGAAGGTGGGTGTTCCGCCCACGTGCGAGGCACGGTGCGCTCACCCCGGGGCCCGGGGCGCGGACGGACCGACCGGTACAATCACGACCTCACACCCAAAAAGGCAGCGTTGGTTGGTTTGTCCACATAAGTAGTTAAACGGTATTTAACTTGGCAGTTTGGCAGTCGCTTTCTTGTCAACACGAAGTGCTATGTCATCGTATAATCATGTATGTCAAAGTAACTATTAGCGAAGAACACATTTTTTTTATAATCAACTCGAATCGTTATCGTAACTGAGGTTCGTTTTATGTATAAGTATTAGTTAAAAACGAACAGTCGATCATAGTTCGTAGTTTCCGTGTCGGTGAACGTCAATTTTTATGGTCTCAGTGGCGCGGGTGGCGGTCCCGGGGCCGGCCGGACGGCTCGCGGCGCCGGGCGCCAGCCGACCCGACCGCGTCGCGTCATACGCTTTAAATAGTTGGAACATCTCCACTATCTGCATCTTGTACTACAATTACCAGTCGGCCGGTCGGTTCATTCAACCCGACCAACCGCCCCGCCCCTCCGCAACACCACCATAACCATGTTTCATCAATAAATTGTGACGGGCAGCCATTTAGTAATAATAAGTCAATGCGGGCGGCTATGAAATTTGTATGTAATTCTAGCGCGTGAGTTCGACGTTTAAAAATCGATCACATTGTCATGTTGTCATTGTCATAAAAATCCGTAGTTATTTTTATCTAATCAAAGTTTAATTTAAAAGGGAGGCGTGTCATAAGGTCATAGGTAACAAACATTTTGACAAATTACAATTAACTTAATTAGCTTGTGTGTTTATTGAAACACAATTGCAGGAACTACTTAAGTGTAGAAACAATCCGTGTAATTTTCATTATACTCACTTAAGATAATAACATAGACATCATATTACAGTCGTTTACTATTAAACGTTGTTACATTATTAGTTCAATAAGTATAAATCATAAGTCATTGGTCCCGTAACCGTTAAGGATAACTTTTATAATTACTATAAAAGTAATTATTACACTAGTTGTGAATGTTGTGATCATAATAATTATGTTTGTTGGCATGATTTATTATGTTTCGTCGCGGTGACGCTTATGTAATTAAGAACATTGTTATGTCTGCAAAAGACGGCCATCAAAGTAATTCGAGGAGGTTAACCGCTGCAGTGCGAACGAGATCAAACTTACTGCGATAATAATATTGTTAGAGGACAACAGAATTACAAAAAAGTTCAAGACTTCACGGGTAGTTAACATGGTGGAAACTGCAACCAGGTGAGCTACTGGTTGACCACTATTTTGGCAAGTTTATTTAGAAAAGCTTGTCTCGCGTTGAAATCTCACCGGAGAGATTGATTTGTTAGTAAGTACCTACGCCAGCGCCAGTACACGCTACGCGAAGGGAAAGTTGGAACCACATGCTAAACTCAAGGTTGCCGACCGCAATTTAAAATAAACTAAGCTGGGTCCTTTATTGTTTTAACTTCTACGTAGTAACTAGGAATGAACTTAAGAGCACTACACTGCCCTCAGTAAGTACAAAGTAAAGGTGTAATCAAACGAAATAGAATGTCAACGCCAACAGATCATAATTAACCAAGTTGTGTAAGCATACGAGTATAAGCATAATTAAAGAGAAAATTTAACCTACATCATCGCTTGTAGATTAGTGATGTCTTGCTACGAACGCAGGAAGTGGATGAATAAAATCTTACAAAGTGTAGTTCTTTACAAGATCAAATTTAATTTAAATATTATCGCAGGGAACACTCGCGACACTGTTACTGCGACACAACACTGATCACGTCACTTTACTATTCGCTGCTCTTCTTTCTTTTTCCTTTCTTCTTCTATCTTCTGCTCGTCCTCCTCTCGGGTTCGTTTCCGAAACCTGAATTCTTTAAATAAATCTTCAATTAACTTTTCGTTGTAAAATTATCTGACAACCCTAATCATGGCAACCAACATGCAGCCGCACGGCCCCCGTCATGCGATGTACTTGCAAGGACGTACACACACAACACACTCTAGCATCTTGAGACGGCCGCCGCCGCCGCCGCCGCCGCCGCCGCCGCCGCCGCCGCCGCTGCGCTGCGCCGGTTGGCCAATGGCGGAAACCGGCATGTATGGTACGTCCGTTGCGTAATGCGCTCATCAATCCGCTCGCTGTAAAACAACTTACCTAACGAGGCAACGACACGCCACGGAGGAGGTATGTACATAAATGTTTCTTACAACATCCATTACTCCGAAAACAAGCCACGGATCTACACTTACTCGGTCACTCATGTACATACCTATCCATTAAGTATCCATCACTATTACTATCATTTGTAGAAATTAAGTTGAAAACAAAGATTTGTAATTTTGACAGTGCCAAAATTTTGATGACCCTAATATCGGTCTGTTTACGTAGTTCGTTTCCGAGCGTGGCGCAAATGTACACGCGTACTTTCTACTTACGTAATAAACTATGTTAAGAAAAACTTGTCAACTGCCATCGCTGGAGTTCGAATGTTTATAGATCTCAGCCATAGACTTGCCGACGGAGTAGTTAGGTTACCATCAGCTCTGTACGGATGTATTCCGTCAGCCCGCGACAGCTTAGCCTACCCTAGCCGAGCGACATCGTTTTCTCGTTTATCACTTGCTGGTCATCCATAAGTATGAGGAGAACCTTATGGCCATTGTTTTGTATGCGAGAAATCCGCTGCGAAATCAAACTCGGGGTCACAATTGCCTAACAGCTGTCACGACGGCCCTTGTCAGAACTCGGTTAGCGAACAGCAGTCGCGACGGCCGATCCGCTAGGAAAAACACGCTCATAAGCCGATTCCGAGTCGAATAGTATAGATGGGAGAACCGCTTGAGTAAATCGTACCTACTTATAGAGAGAACGCGGATATCCCCTTGTCTGTGAAGTCCTTGAATTTTAATTGATAAAAACGTAGATGTTAACAAAACAACAATATACTTAGTAATTGTAATTTAATTTACTGGTGTAAATATAAACAAAAAATGGCAGCGAAGTTTGTACCAAGAGTACCACGGTTAATATTTCATGTGATTATCATAGTTGTTATTAACAGATTTTTGACGTAAATAATGGTGCAAACGACCTTGTTGCAACTCGTGGCGTTTACACTAGCTGAATAATTTGTTGTGTCTATACTGTGCATGTGCACTCCACAAATAGAATGAGCTGTGAATTAGCGTGGACGGCTGAACGCGGCACGTCGGCAACGCGACCCACTCACCCGCTCACCCAACCCCATGGGCCTCAATTATTTCAAATTGCGAGGTGACCGCCCGATCTATTCGTTCGATTATGTCCATTTAGAACGGGATACAAATAAAGTTCCAAGATTCATTCAAGTGCGGCGCGATAAACAATGTGACGCATGTTCGCGGCCAAACTTGTGGCCGAGTGATGCCTGGCTGGACCGCCTGGTTGACTTTGTAGCTACCACGTGCCGCCTGCCGAGAGGATAATGAATACCGCTCAGCGTCACAAAAAATACGAATGACTCAGCACTTTTGTTTCATTACCTGTTTACTATTTACAAAATATAACACGAGAATCATAATATAAACCACAATAGATTTATTGTTTGTGTGTTTTTCGTATAGTGACTGATTGCAATTACAAAACTTTGCTATTGCCTCTAATAAAGTAAATTAAATATGCATATAATTAAGGAACGTGAAATTAAAATAAATAATATACCTATATTTGCGATTTAAGTTGCTCCATCCATTCTTGAGTACACGCAAGTTTCTAACTCCCTGCGTTAAATGTCAGTCAGTCAGCTTCTCCTTTTATATACATATATATCTTCATATATATAAATCTCCTGTCACGATGTTTGTCCGCGATGGATTCCTAAACTACTTAACCGATTTTAAATTAAATTGGCACACCGTGAGCAGTCTGGTCCAACTTGAGAGATAGGATAGTTTTTTATTTATTTTTATTGGAAATTTAATGTTTATTAAACATTAATAATGTTCATTTATTGTTTAGTTCTATGGATTTCTCATAGATGGCGCTGTTGGTTGATTCGTCATCCTGAGCCACAGCAACGCGTGGTATGGTCAGCTAGTATACATATAGAGATAGATTCCAACTTCCTTCTCAAACTGATTAATAATGGTTTTTAAGTGTGTCGCTGTAAAAAGTCGCTGAAGCATCCTATTTTTCGTCCGGCTAAACATTGGTGATGCCTTTAATGTTACTGAAGCCATCCATGGGCGACGTTGACCAACCGCCAACAGAGCGTTCCGCGCGTGCCGTGCACGAACCGCCGCGATAGCCCTCAAGGTGAGCCGACGGCCTCACGCTCACGCTTCATTCTATTTAGTAACGGAATGATCGGTACAGTACGACTGGCGGCCTGGCGGGGGCGGAGGGTCGGGGGAGAGGCGATGCACTTTGTCCGAGAGGACGGAAATACTACACCGTACGACGTTACCGAAACAATGATTAATTAACTTATTAAGACATAATTATTTCTACAATATACAATAACAGGTCCGAAAACTATTTACACCTCATTAAAAAGTGTGAGTGTTAATCCTCGACACAACACGTTTAGCGTTCTTCATAAATTTAGGCGAACTATTATATACTGGTTATTACGGTAGCAGCATTATTGATATATCAACATTATTAACTCGTGACATTTAACAACTTCAAATATGACATTCAGTATGTCATCGCCATAGTCATGGCATGGGGATCTGAAATGTTACGTGACATGATGAATAACATGATGAAAAGTTCACGTCAACCAAAGAGTATAAAATAAACACTACGTTTTAACGTCAACGTTCAATGGGAAGTGTTCACCGTCGCCCATGGACATCCGTAACAACCGAAATTATGACCCACACGTTGCCGACAAAAATGCGGCAGCAAGGTGTACCACGTGCAGGTGAGTTTAGCTTGGACTAAGGCGGATAGAGCCCCTATCACCACATTACCTAATATAAGTAGGCGCTGGTGTCAATAACAATTGTGTGTATACCTGGCTGTAGTCGGGCGCGGGTGCGGGCGCGGGCGAGGGCGGTCTCGGCGGGTACTTGGGCGCGAGGCGAGCGTTGGCGGCGCAACCGTGCGCGGCGCCCGCGGCCGGCTCATCCTCGGGGTAGTACAGGTGCACGAAGTCCTCCGTGTCCAGGAACGTGTTGATCAACATGCTCCGAGTCTCCCGCCGCCACAACAATCATCCAACGGTCCACAATGTCACACGAACACTCGATGCACTTCAACGACTTGACGCCCCACCGTCGCGGGAAGCGCCACGTCCGATCGCGTACATTTTGAAACGTCTCATTTTACACTATGCACTAAATAGTCAACGGTTGAATAAATTAATTACACTCGGTATAAATATCATCTATCTTGTATATAGCGAGATGTCACGCATTCGATACACTTGTATTAAACCACATATTTTGCCGATTGGCACCGCAATTACGTTCCACATTCTTTATCCGCTAAACAAAAGTAAAACAGTCGAATTGACGAGCGAATAACAAACCGGGTGTCGGGAGACTCGCCGTCGCGGCGTCGCCGTCGTCGACGTGGTTGGCGGTTGGCGGAGTGCTGGCGTTATTAAATTTCACAATGGGTTTGACCAATTGATAATAATTATCGTAAGCGTCGGCAGTAAGGCGGCGGCGCTCTCCCGAGGCCGTGTCGTCACGCGATTATCCGTCGAGATTCACGGAGATTCACGGGTACGCGTCACATTGGCACGGTAATGATATCTATACAGTACATACTTATTTCGGCTCGGTCCTGTCCTTGAAATAAATGCCTAAAATTACGCGCGCTAGGACTGCCTCTTTCTAGTTGTAGTGAATGTAAGTAGGTACTAGGTAGCTAAATCGCGCGCTTCCTGTCTTCCGGATTACAAATACAAACCCACCCGATCGTTCGTCCCTACGGCGCATCTACGGCTGTTGTGTACCGAGTGATGACCGAGTGTGTACCGAACTCAGAGGCGCGTAGGTATGACCCGCGTTCCGGACGTAGATGGAATAATGTATGCATGCATAACATTACCGTGACATTAGTGTTTCTAGTTAGTTATTCAATTATAAGTAACAACAAGAATTTATCACCGATAGTACTGTTGTACTCAAACTGCGATTCGTTTATCATTCGATGACTTGGAGCGTATATTTGGTCGTACTTGTTCCGTTGTGGTCGGTCGGTTACTGTACGATGTTACATACGTCTCCTCGTCATGTCGTCAGCCAGTAGAAACGGTGATCGCTATCGCTATCGCTACACTCGACTGCGACACCGACACCGACCTGCTGCACTCGATCGCCAATTTAGATCGATAAACAACGATTTATCATTTACACATTGATAGCCTTACTAGACGATTACTATATGGTGTTGAATACCATAGCTCGTAGTTAGATAATATTAATATTTTAAAATAAAAACGAATAATTATAAAATATTTCAATGCTGTCACCACTTATTTGTATTTGAAGATTTATTTTTAGGCTATGGAGCAGCGGGCTCGCGGGTATAGCTGCTGCGACTTCACGACAGCGGCGACTGTATTTACTAATTGCTTGTTTGTCGACCATAAAACATGTATTTTTATGTTAATAGCTGACATACGAGCAGGTGAACCACCTAATGACATGTGGTCACCGTCACCCATGGACATCGGTAACACTAAAACCATCACCGATGCGTCGCTGGCCAAGATAAATAGATGAGGAAAAAAGAAAATAATAGTTTTATTATGTTCGGCAGAGGGACGGACGCGCGGACGGATGCCGGCGCTCGCTCCACATCGCGCGGTGGCGGTGGTAGGCGGTGGTGGGCCGCGCGCGGAATGCGGTCACCACTGTCGCCGGCGACCGTCGCCCGCGCGGCCGCGCCTGACCCGCGAGCGCTCCACTCGCACTCTAGTCCGAGTGTCGCGCCAACGACAACCATTGTTTAAATACCGCGACAGGACGACCTTTTACCCACTCCCAGAGTCCCAGACGTCTCTATTTAATATTTTTCTCACGTAAATTAGGTAAAACCAACACAAGTTTCAACGAAATCAACTTGACGAAATTTTTTTCAATAAATGTTTCATCATCGCAATCCATAACTGTCCCACTGCTGGGCACGGGTCTTCTCTCACAATACGAGGGGTACAGGGTCCGCCACGATGGCAAAGTACGGATTGGCGGACTTCACACACCTTTGAGAATATTATGGAGAACTCTCAGACGTGCAAGTTTTCCTCACGATGTTTTCCTTTACCGAAGCAAGTGATAATTATATTGTAATCATAAGTTTAATATTTAATTTTGTGAACCGATTAAAATAAAACAGACATGAATACAAGCTTACTACCTACAATACATCAGTGAAAACAAAAAAAACCGTGAAGCCGTGTCTGACATTAGCGGAAACAAACGCACAGAAGAACAGATCTAAATTCAAAAATCTTAAACATTTCCATGTACAACCGTTGATCGGTCAGTTTTATGTGGATTCAGTCAAAACTTTTGCGTAGTTTAAGGATACCTAATCAATTTATTTTTGGCAATAATGTCATTGACCTCCAAATTTATAGTTCCGCTGTAATTGAGGATATGATTGGAGAATTGTTCTGCTCTACAGTCGGTGTCGTGTGAATACCAACACGAGGGGCGACGATGCGACGGACGAGGCGATGCGACTTCCTCCAATATGTACCAACTGTTTTTCGAACGATTTTAAAATTACATTAAGTACCTACAACTACATAATAATTAAACTTGATATCTTAGGAGTAACCGCAAAATAAAAAGCCTCGCGCAGCACAAGCAATTACGACTTTACGAGTATGATGGCGGTCAGTCTGTTGACATGATCTGCTCTAAAACGATAAAACGGGTCGAATATAACTTTTATTTGGCATCAACCCACCTGAGAGACCTCAAGCTTCCACTACGCTTGTCCTGTACGGATTAGTGGAGGAGTTAGTGGCCTATCCAAGCGATTTTTTTACTTAGGTTCGAAACAAGGCGACGGGCTATGAGCGAGCGAGAAATCGATACCTTCATAATGCCTGTTAAAAATGAGTAAATGCAATTGTTTTGGGTGCGGGTACTAGGCATTGGTATCTAAGGACGGATTCCTAGTAATGGGCAAAGTAGTCGCACTAGCACGACGGGCGCATATCACATGGCTCACACAGTCACACCGCAAACAAAGTCCAGTTGTCGGGTCGGTCGTCGCTCGTGCAACATTCTCACCTTACGTCCTCACCGACGGCGGCCGACAAGCAATTCGTGCGCCCGCCAAACTCATGCCTCAACCGATTACGGTCTCACTGCTGCCCGAAATAAGGTTCAATCGTTGTCGATGCTGTATTGTATTCGTAGCTGTCGGCGGCGCGCGCCTCGGTTACGGCTTAAGTTTCGGTCACATGTTACATGATACTGTTTCTACGTTTCTCTAACACGCTCCATGTCCGTGTAGATATCTAATACGGCCAACACACACAATTATCAATGCTTCTTAAATTGCACCACGGATAGTATGTATAAATTGGGACCAGTTCGAGCACCAGTGAAAGGCGCATTATTGTTACACTAGGTAAGTATAGTAATACTAGCTGTCCCAACCACGCGTTGCTGTGGCTCAGTGATTATAATAGATTAAATTATTTTTTTACTCATTATTTTGATACAATCAAATTAAATTAATTAGTTTAAACATGCCCAATAGTGAACATAAACAAATATCACGTGAAATAGAATTTGTGATCTAGAAATCGAAACACAACGCCATCTACCGGGTGTCTTCGCAACCTAGTTGTCAAACGAATGCTTTTATTGACGAATCAACCAACAGCGCCATCTATGAGGAATTCATAAAACTAAACATAAAATGAACACTATTTTTGTTTACTAAACATTTAATTTGCAATTAAAATATATAAAAACTATCCTATCTCTCAAGTTGGACCAGACTGCTCAAGGTGTGCCTATTTAATTTAAAATCGGTTAAGTAGTTTAGGAATCCATCGAGTACAAACATTGTGACAGGAGATTTATATATATTAAGATTAATCCCCTTCAAATATTTGTAAGGGAGCTACTAAAAACTTTATTTAATAACAGTCAAAAAACCAGACTAAGAATTCACTGAATAGCAACTTTGAAGCAACAAGTTGACTTTTTTCTATCGGTTAATTGAATCGACAGACGTTTAGGATAATCACGAAATAGATACACTATTTTGCAGTTGATGCCGAAAGTTACACGGGTCGCAAAATAATAAATTATCAAATGAATCACACAAGTTGTCATAAAAGTTTAATTTCGTCACCGCATACGTGCAGTGGCGACTGTGCCCTAAAAAAGAAGGAAAAGTTTAAACGAATAACAAAGGCAACATCACATGCTTCTTCGTTAACCTACCTCTGTCGGTGGTAAAGTGACTCGCTGTTTCAAGGGTAACTACGCGATGAAAAAACAATGCCAATTGACAAAAACAAAACATAATTGAGGACGAGCGGCGCCGGCGCCGCGACGCGGACGTCAGGAACCCAGGACGGGTAAACATTTGGAAAAAAAACCACTTGAATGGCAACCCCCACTGCTCTATGGATGTTTTGTTTGATAATTGGACGAGTGGTGAGCGACGGCTTCAAAATAATTGAAACTGGTCATCTCGTTGATTGGAACAGTAAAGTAAATATTTGTCCGATTTTATTGTTTTCGAACTGTTTGAGTATGTATTGTCTAATATTCATTGTCATAACTTAATAGTAACATTCGTCAGTAATAATCATAACATAGTTCAAACAAAGTCGCTGTGTCTGTCCTGTGTCTGTTATGTAGTATAGATCTTTAAAACTACGCGACGGATTTTGATCCGGTTTTTTTAATAGATGGAGTGATTCAAGAGAAAGGTTTATATGTATAATATAAAGTTTTGTGTAAATTGGTTGAAATATGACGATAACAGTTAAAAAATCAGGCCCAGGCGGCCTGATTTTTTCCGAATAATAGAGCAAGTTGGTTAATAATATACAAACACATACTTACCTATTATCAAACGATATATCGGTTGAGGAAGGTCATGAAATTTCCTGTTGAAGGCATGGGGACTATGGGGAGCCATAGAGGTACAAAAGATCGACTTGACTATGAGCGCTTCACTTCACTTAACTGAATAAAAATTCAATGTCAAAATAAAAACCTCTCCATAATCTCTCGAGAACCACAGATTTATTTGGTCAGAAATGGAAGGCGTGCAATGCGAATTATGATCTGATAATAAAAAAGCAAGATCCAAATAGGTACGCAATAAGTTATTGATAATAACATCGATATCCTAAAATTCACTAAAATTGTTGTGCTAAATGTACGATTAATGATGGACGTGACCGTAAAGTGTGCAAAAAATCACACTTTTGGGTCCAATTCGTCGGTGGACGAGCACTGGACCCGTTGGGATCCTTCCGATGGACCAAATGGTAGGAATGAAGATGTAATCGCAGGTAAACAACGCCGCGGCACCGTTCGCCTTGTTCCGCGTGATCAACCTTCATTGGAGACTGGAGATTGAATATTGATTGCTTCAACTAGGTACTTGAAGTAAAAATCATGTTGCTAATTTCACAACAAGCGTAATGGTATAAAAAATTCATGCAGCTATTCATATTGCGAATAGCTAATAGACAAGCAATAAAAAGTAAAGGGGTCAAGTGAAGGACGCTCGCGGCCGCCCGCCGGCCGTATTGCATCCACACTTCATTGACTAACAAACAACTTGTTTTTATATTTACTACTAGCGACCCGCCCTCGCTTCGCTTCGGGAAACTTATTCCTTCGGTTTGCAAAGATTTAGTTATATATTTTGGATAATTCACAGGATATCTTTATAAATGATAGCATTCCCCCGCGGCCTCACCCGCCATAAACCCCTAAAACCTATAAATATATAAAAGTTGATAAAAATTTGCGTCCCCCATTTACCCCCTTAAGGGATGTTTTTCGAAAAAATATTTTATACATGTTTCATAACTCTCAATGAAAAACCTTCATACTGAATTTCATTCGAATACCTTCAAAAACGGCAAAGTTTCATACTAACTTTGCACCCCCGTTTTACCCCCTTAGGGAGTGAATTTTCAAAAATCTTTTCATAGTGCTCCCCCACGTTATAAAAGGAGCCCCTGTGCAAAATTTCAAGTTTCTAACCCTTATAGTTTAGGCCCTGCATTGACATGTCAATCAGTCAGTCAGCTTCTCCTAGTGCAGAGCAACTTTTTTCTAATACTTAAATTATTAAACTCGTGATATCTTTCGAATGGAATGTCCGAATTGAATAATTTAAAAAGTTACATAAAGGTAATTAAGCAGTCTTGAATATGAATTAATTTACTTTGATAAGGATTAATACTAAGATACAAATAAAGAGCCTTTTCCAGCGGCAGTACCTCAATTAAGTTTTTTAAATAAAAAAAAACACTTATTGTGGCATAACTATAATAGTTAGACATATGCCATCGCGGACTTTATTGTAGATATTGATGTCCTTTATAAAACTGTAGTACATCACTTTGCTCTATTATCCATAGTTTTCGCAGCGCACGCGATGTAAAGAATATTTTAGGAATTTTTTTATACTTTTGGGTTATATTATCGGAGTTTTATTAATGATCCCGAATTTTTTTGAAAATATGATATAGCCTATGTCACCCGGGGATAGTGTAGCTTTCTAACAGTGAAAGAATTTTTCAAATCGGTTCAGTAGTTTTGAAGACTATTCGATGCAAACAAACAAACAAACAATCAAATCTTTCCTCTTTATAATATTAGTATAGAAGTATAGATTACGTCGTGCTGAAACAAGAGTCATAATATTAAACCAAACGATGTGAAAAATTAATTGAATTGGATGGTCCATGTAAAATGGAATCGGCTGTTTCCACCGATGTCGACGTCACCCCACACCGCCGGGGCCGGTCTACGCGTAATCGGTTTAAGCCGATTAGTAAAAGTTTAAATCTGTGCCCCCGCCGCCAGCGACACCCGTCCTATCAGCCCTTACTACATAATAAAGTTTACATAAACCTTTTTTCATCATCATCATTGTAAACCTTCAACCGGTCCGAGAGAAGTCTTTGTTCCATCTGAAGTACGTAGCTAACACTTATTTTGATACAAATTTTGTCGGTCTTGTCCTTGTTCACTAAATATAATCGCAAATCGCAATGTTACCCTACTTCCATGTTGCCATCTACTTTACTGGTCGTGTTTTGTTTATTGGATTTATAAATATCTTTCAGATAATGTAATGAGCAATGCTAGTAGAACAAGGCCAGTATTGCGTACGACCTAACTTTTGCTGATCGCGGCCTCGCCGGCGAAAAACACTTTGTCATCGTGCGCGAAACGTCATTGAACGTGTGAATTTTATTTAAGGTTATATTTAGCATTAGCACATCTCCGGAGAACGATTGGAACGAATGAATGAAAATGAAAGGTTTGCCGAGTGTCGGGGCGAACATTGCGAACGGCGAGAACGTCTCGTGGTGGTGGAGCTGGAGGCGGCCAATGGCGCGGCTCCGCGTGGCCGGCTAGCTGCGGGCAATAGGCGGGCCGGCGGCGGCGGGCGGCGCGGGGGCTCTCCGTGACTCGGCAACTCGGCACAGCACAGCCATGCGGCCATGCGGACGGCGACCGTTTCCAGTAATCGACGGCCCAGGCCCACAGTTGACAGGTCCAGGCGCGGCCGTGACCTTCACCTGTGTGCGCGACACTTTACAGCTGTAAAGTGCGTGTGGATGCGCGCGGTAATTCACTCCACCGAAAATCTAAATTAGAAAATGCAATATCGGCGTATCGCAACATTGCAAGTGCAACGCATCCGCTCACGCTATGTAACTATGAAGTTACTTCACATATCAAAGGCATTTACCAACAATATCAACGCCACTCGTGAACAAATCTGATGATATCTGATGATACATTTTTGGATTTCAACTTAGTTTTTATTAATAAATTAATAAAATAGCAAAAATGACGACTGAATCATTCCCATAATTATATTGAATTTGAAAATAATCATATTATATAACGGCAAGGTATGTCGGGCAAGAATATGGTTTTTCTTTAAAATTCTACGCAATTAACTTTTAAATAAGAACTTACATGTATCCTTATACAGATAAAAATCTAAAATTATTAAGTTAAAAAACGACAGAGGAAGACATTATAGATAAAATAACCACCTTTATACACAATGCACCCTTAACCCAAATTAATTAACTTTATGAAAAAGTAGAGGAATATAAAGTGAACTGCAGAAGCAGCATTGACCTAATTCTTTTTTTATATTTAGGTACATGACGCTACCAATTGGTTGTGTTGTGTATGCGTCATGTGAACTCGTGTGAACCAAAATGAAAACATAATCCTTGTTTATATTGTACATGATGATCAACAATTGAGTCCTGTTTAGGTAAGTTCACGCTGTGTCGTCCCGTAACAAAATAAATGCAAATATTATGTTAATGCAAGACTATGCATGAAAGAATGCAATAAGATGGAAAAAATGTTGGTAATATTCGAATAAATTGCCTAGAACAGCGTTTCCCAAATTTATGTGGTGGGTAAATAGAGGGTCGCGATCGTGCCTGACCGGCCATCGGGCATAAAATCCCGGGAATAATCAACCATACCTACCCGTCAAATTAAATGATAAAGAGACGTTGTTTACAATCTCAGAAAAAAAGTTAACATATTGACCGAATTGATCCCACAAATCTGAAATTTATACTTAAAACAATTTGATGCTTTACGAAATATGTAAATAATATGTTTATAGGTACTATTAGATTTTTGTTGAACGATTTGTACGATGGTAAGAAATCAGAAATTGTAATTTTCATTGTGATTTTTTAGTGACTATTAAAAGAGTTTTAAGTGTTTTATAATTTTTATTTTTTGACATACTTAATGTAATGTTGTAATGTTGACGTGCCAACTTTTTTTTTATCTTACCAGCTGACCCTTTGTCCCTAAAAGCGGAATAAGTATGAAAAAAAAATAAGAAATTCAAGAATCGACTGTTAGGCGGTACGAAGTTCGCCGGGTCAGCTAGTTATTATTATAAAAATAATGAATTCCTCCAAAAGTAGGGTATTAAAGTAATACTATAATTAATCGATACATTCTATACTTCTTTATATAGTACCTAAATTTTAATTGGGACACATGTTTAGATAGTGACGATAACAGGTACCTGTCCTAATCAAAATATTATTATCGCACCTCGTAAACGTTATCTTTGAACCATTAAACAGAATCGTCGCCCCAAACAAGCTATGATGTAGCATTTGTGTACATCATAATTATGATGTAAACTATTCATTTATAATTGAATTGAAATAGTTCGATCTGGTTTTTAATTTTATATCCTCCGAAGACCGGAATCGATCGCCACAGACCTGAACCAGACAGACAGGGCAGACAGGGCCCGGACGGAAAGTTATCGATAAATAGGTACGTCACTTTGTTCTCTATTCGTGTTCTGATGTTGAAAGCACGCGAAGAAGGGCGAGCTGGACGTCGGTAACGATTTTCTGTGATCACAGCTGTGACGAGAACGAGCGGAGCAGCGTCGCGGGCATGCGCACTGCACGCAGCCGCCACGTGCTGATGCTACACCTAACTAATATTTTACTTTAATTCGATTATACACGCCAATATTTTGCACACCAAACATATTTTTTGCATTGAAAAAAATATAATTGGACGATTTAACTGAATCCGGTGAAGACTGGCTTGAACTCAAAAGTGTAGGTTAAACATTCGTCCATAACCTGTCGCGCCGCCAGCATTGTCTTGCCAGCGTGCTGGACATGCGCATAGTACGGCAGGGCCACGTGGCGGCCTGGCGGCGGCGTCCAGTTGCATAACCTCCCCCACTGCGACACGCGACGGCCGACGAGTCGTCGACGTCGGCTTGCAGCACTTCACCAGTTCACCACTTGCGGCCAGACCGCCAGACCCATCCATATCGCATATTGTCCTAGCCCTAATATTAACTTATATGATTTTTTATCATGCAGGCCCGTATTTGAGTGTGCACCTGGCTACCTGAACGAGTGTGTGTACATTTAATGAAAACAAGACCTTTAGAAAGTTATTATTTATTTAAGATTGGCTGATTAAATTTATTCTATTAATACGTGAAGCAAAAACTTTGTACCCCCCATTTACAAAAATTTCGCGGAAGGAGTATGAAATTTGCCTCACTTAATCATAATTTATATAAAGGAGTGCAAAACGCTAGTATTTTTTTTAATAATGCATAAAAATACATTAAACATATCATTACACACGCTAACGTTAGTTACTCTATTCACACTACCCTACGATTGACACGACGTTTGAAATGTGTACGTTTATAGTGTCAATGTAAAGTAACTGTTTTGACTAAATGAATTAAAGTCGAATTTTGAGTGCAGAGCGGGTAACTACATAGTTCAAAATAATTCTTATCGATACTGTGAAAACCCACAACCCTAATAAATTGGTAAATAAATGCTAAATGTAATGAATACATGGATTTACATATTTAACCAAATCTGCTCATAGTTTGTAAAACTATTCAAGGGTCAATTATTTATTATTTACATGTATCAGTTGTAATGGCGGGGACTACGTAGGTACTAGGCACAAAGAGTAATTTTACCAATCATCACGGAGAAATCTTGCTACCCAAGGAGAAAAGCTCTTGATTCAGTTATTTTTGTAGTTTTAATTTTAACCATACCTAAATTTTGTAATCTACCTACACAATACCGAGCCGTGTTTCCACATCTGAACTACACACGAAAGGAAAGTCAATAACACAGTATCCCTTTACGACCGGTGCGACACGAGCGTGACGTTTGATGAAAATTTTTTTTGCGCCAAATCATTTCGTTTTTCTCAAAGTAACCGGCGGCACCGGCGATTATGTGCTTCTATGACTAACAAAAACATATTCAGTCTTATTTTTAATATTCAGATTTAGTAGTCGGCGAGGTTTCTTTCATTGAAATGAATGCGAATTTGGGCCGCGGAGCGCGATCAGATAAGCTTATTGTATTATATTTTTATACGTTGAAATTTTTGACTCTGATTTGATATCATTTTATACACTCGTCGTGTATTTTTCTTCTATATGTATAAAAATCAAATTGACCGAAACTAGAATAATCACGATCGTGACGATCCGGATTAATTACACCCTTTTTAGCGTAATTACTAATATTTCAGTTGTTGATATCAATATTAGTTAAATTATTTAATTTGTACATTTTGGTAACCAGTGCAACGACGTTGAAAAACGTCGTCTAGGAGCGAAGGCCGTAACCGGCTCGGCTTTTATGAGCTCCGGCACCAGGAAGTCCGCAGTGAGAGAAGGTTTAGCTGGCCGGCCCCGCGCGCGCCATGTCCCGCCGGAATGCACCGCCACGCGACCACCCGCCAGGCCGCCACGGTGCATGCGCTGCGACCGCCCGCCGCTCACTGCGCTATTGCGTTCGGACACCAATCGAGGCAAATATGTACTGCAAAACGCAGAATGGCGCCACATTCTCCCAATACGTAGTGCATTAGCAAAACTTCTGTTTTAGTTGATGTGTGATAGGATTAAACATTCAAGAATACCTAAGCTGTCTCGGCGAAACTAATTTTCTAAGGACATAATATATACCTAAGTAAGAAGTAAATCGATTAGCTAACGTTTAATGAAGCCACTGACCTCGGCGTACTCTGAACAAAGCAACCGCAATACAAGTAATCGTGCTCAAAAAAATCAAACAGTTGCAAAACCACTCTCGGTTTTATAACGTAGGCACGTAAAAAAATTCCCTCATAGTCGCAATCGGATCTGCCTTAACATGACCGTTTTACTTAAGTTGCTTTGTTTGTACGTAACTATCACCCCGGTCCCCTTATGACACGGCGGTCTAAACGTGTCAACGATAACGTTGAATGCAATCACTTTCTCCAGCTATAAACGGCGAGTAGTATAACCGCCATAATGTAACGTGGACGCCACATGCCACGAGGCCACGAGAACGCCATGCCGTGGAACGCGTACTCGCGCGCGCCTGCTCGCTCGCTCGATAACTATTTAACATAAACGTTCGACACCAATTTAAAACAAAACAGAGGAGTATTTCTTGTATCTCTCGCTTTACCGTAACACGGGAAGTAGACGATTGTGACGTAATGTCAGCCAGCACCGCGATTACAATAACGCCATGTGCCAAACACGTCGGCGAATTCGGTTTGTCATGCTAAAAATTCCGATGCAGACCTTATGAACTGGATCGTTTCCGAGGACACTTTACAATATAATCCATTTATACTTATCGGCGACTTCGCAAAACCACAAATACGAGAACTGAAAGTTGACAAGAGCACGGATGTACTGTATATCCATATTATGAACAGTATCAGCGATGTCGCATGAAACATGCGACGATTACGCGCGGCAGTTGCGGGTCAACTGGAGGTGGAGGAGTGGTGTGGTGAGCGGAGGGAGGCGGTACGGTACGACGCGAAAAGGGAGGCGCGGCGCGGGCGGGGGGTCCGGCCGCTGTCGAGGAGTGCGCGGCGGGGGAAGCCGGCGACGGCGTCTGACTGCTAGGGATGTGCGATATTTGTCTTTGATACTATATCTCGGTTTATAATCGATTGTAATATATCCGATTCAATATCGATCAAAAAAGATCACATGATAAAAAACGAGTCTTTTCATCAATAAATACTAAACTAAATAGAAGATTGACTACTATAGCATATATAGTAGTCAATCTTCTATTTAAGCATATACTTTCTTACAACAATAGGTGGGTATTTACAAATTTACATTTACAAATTAGCTAAATGTCCTCATGAGAAGAGTTAAAAGTTTACACAAACTTGGAATAATTCTCGTTTGCTCGGTGAATAAATCAAAATGGTCAAGCATGGGATGCATGGCATGGAAGCATGGGCGAGTATTACAAGATGCGAATGTCCGCTGTCCAAAACCTAAAACTTAACGTCATCGACCGTAAATATTATTAAAATATAATAAGTGTTGTTTATTAAATTTAATTACAGGTGGCGCGAGAGATTATTATAGTAGTTTTTTACAAATTTGTGCACCCAATTATAGTGAGTTCTTAAAAAAATGCCTTTTAAAAATAAAAGTAAATTAAAGTGTTCATACTACTTAATCATCAAAATATATTACACTCTTGCGTTACTGAGTGACTGACAGACAACGCACAGCCGAAACTATTGAACGTGTGAAGCTGAAATTCTCGCCAATAAGCTCGCCATAGCCAAGCCAAGCTGTCACGGCGAACTTCATACCGCCCTATAGTTAATAAATGTGGTAACTTATTAGCTGAATCACTTGTTACACTATCACGAAAAAAACACTGTCATGAAAAAAAAAACTAAACACTGTCAATATGGAATGGATAATCAAAATGCTTTCTTTAACTTTTCATAACATATATTTAAGTTCTATAATCGTAAATAAATATATCATAATTATGCAGTCTAGAGTTAATAATCAACAGCAACTCGCCTAATCGTTTAGTCGCGATCCGATTCTGTTATAAAATCGAATCGTCACGGCACAACGCTGACCGCCGACCGAAACAAACCGCGATGAGGTGGGTACCCCGCCGTCGCCGTCGCGCCGGTCTGCTACTAGACTAGGGTAGGTCTAGGTACTATCTATTTTGTAGTTTAGTACTAGAACAACTAGAGGTGAGGTCCGATCCGACCGAAGTATTGTGCAACGTCAGAAGGCGCGTGCCTAACCAGCGGTATTACAATATGACGCACTCCCGCGCCGCATCAAAAACATTTCATAAATATTTCAATACATATAAAAACTAATATAATATACTTAATAAACTAATATAATAAATATATAACTAGAAAATTTAACATATTCATCAATTTCTCATTTCCACAAGAAAACACATTTCAATCAATGCTTAATTATTAGAATAAGTTTCCCGAAGTATAGCAAGTACGGGTTCACTAGTCTTTAAATAAATAAATAACGCTACACACTGACAGCCGCACTCTGAGATGCTTTCAAATTTCTGCGTGGCTGGGATTGCAATATTTATGCAATATTATATTTGACAATCGAATTACAAACAGAAATAAGCGATAAAGAAGTGATTACTTAGTACATAGACTAAAAAGCAAATATAGTGCGTGCCTGTGGAATTCATTGTTTTAGTTGATATCCTGACACTTTCTACGCCAACTGAAAGAAATTCAAATCTTACCAACAATGTTTGCAATTGAAAATCTCGTGATCACCTCTACTGTCTCGGCATATATGTACTTACATTAATAATGAAATCCATATGGTAATGTGAGCAGTAGCAACATTAATCACAGAGAAAGTAAATTGTGCAAGCCAATAGGTAGTAGAATGTCAATGGGAACCAATTGAAGTAAACGCTAAATTCGGAACAATGTCGTGTACCAATTGCCGTATAAGCCAAAAAATATACTGACAATTTACATACATTGTGGAGTCGTCGAAGCGTAGTTTATGCATCTCATTGCGTGCGTCAGCTGCATGCCCGGGTGGATGGATCAGCTGTGACTAATACGAGGCAATTGACTCTAATAAATATCCTTAAGTACTCATAGGTTAAGCGTAAACATCATTCCCTCAGGGTTTAAGTCCCGAAACTTAGTTTACAAGGGTCACGTAAAGTTTACCTACAACGGAGACAACTAGCATGATACTACGAAATTTGCACAAAAATAAGCATTAGAAAAGCGAAGAAGCATCAGAATTTTCCCAACAATCACACGGCGAAATGGTGTTTGATCCTCGCTGATTCTGTCTGTGGTGTCGCTACCACTGTGGTGGGCGACGGCAACGGGACCGCTCGCCTACGTCCTCGCCCACCAGTTCCCCTTTCATTGCTAATTTGCTATACGATACTGGCGTTGAAAGGTTTTGTGATAACGCTGATAATATAATGTAACGTGCCAATTCGTTTCATTGTCATTGACCATAATCATTTTAAAATGAAAGCACTGAACGTTGTTCAAAAAATTGTTATAGCAAGACCAATAATAATATGTAGCGTCAATGCGGGAAGTCATCAAATTTAAAATTATTAATTCGAGTAGATTTCACTGATACACTTATGCACATAATTTTTCAGATTCTACCACCGTTTCGCAAAGGTGTTATATAATGCTTTATACTGGAGCACAAGCGGCGAAATTAACTCTTCAGACATCTTTTAAAAATATGTACGATCATCAGTAAAAAATATGTTTAAGTAATTTTTGATGTGAAATAAATAGTAAATAAATAATAATAATATAATAATAGTAGTTTAGTGTAAATAGGTATGGTATATGTATATGTATATAGGTATGGTATAGGGATAAACCTGTCGCCTGTATCGTCACGCCAAAATCAGATTAAATCTGAGAAGATCAGTGAAAGATCAGTGTGCTCAATATATAGTTCCCAAACTCATTAATAGATGGCAGTATTTACGTTAGAAAATTATAGTTCATATTCGTACCACTGAGTTTAAAAAGAACCTTATTACAAATGCATGGAGTAGCTTTTGGATAGTAATAATTTATTAACGTTTATGCCATCTAATAACGAGACAATTTGTATGAACAGTGACATCTATCGTTACATTAAAGTAACTAAATGCTACATTTTTGTGATAGTGTTGAAAATAATCATTACATGTCGTAGGTATCGCCTTTTTTTGATTATTTTTTCATCATGCCATATTTAGTTCCTGTCATAATCTGTACTTTTATGCTTATTACTTGTACACAATAATTTCGATTGCACCCATCTGCCAGCCGTCACGTGACGGCTCACTTTTTTATTTGCAGGTACGCGTAAATTTTGAAAATGTTGTAGGTGGTTGTGTAAAGATATCTTAGCGGTACAAATAAGTAATCCGCACAAAGACGAGATGATTATAGCATGTGAATCATAAGATGCGGTCGTATGTTGCAAGGACAGCGCTGCATTTGGTTCGTGCGATGGTGTCACAGCCGTCGGCTCTTCCGTAAACACGTTAGCGGTTAATAATGTACCGGAATTCGACGCTCCGGCTAAGACCGAGGGTCGCCAAACGATCACAAGTTTATAAATAAAAGTCACCTGTGGGCCGCAGAGCACTCACTAACCGTTTTGTTCTGACGTTAAACACTACTTTACTTTTTACCTGACCGCGGTGAAAGCCAAAAGGAGATATAGAGGCCCAGACGAGCAGGAGAGCCCAAAGGAGTTATAAATGTAATGAGGCCATGAGGGTAATGCACGTGAGTATGCCCGTCTCGTCTTTGTTCCCTCGTTACTGCTAAATGAACAAACTGATTTGAATAAATTATACGTCGCCCATTGACATTAGTAACACAAAAATCATCACCGATGCGTTGCCGCCCAATGCGGAAACCACTGACCCGCATTATTTCCGACTAACTAGTGGGACTAAACTGATGTTACAGAGCCCCCGAGTGACCTCCAACATGACAACTCGCCAATTGTTCAGCAGGGTGCACCCAGCACAACGAGCAGGGGAGGTTTGCTAGGACTCAGGATGGATGAACCCAAGGTTTAAAATTTTGAAAGTAAACATAATTTGGCATTTATTTACAACTCAAATAGATCATGATTTCTATGCTTTTGTAAGGTGCACAAAGTTTTAAATAAATCAATGCAATATAAACAGATAAAAAACAATAAACCGAATTTTCCCTTACTTCGAGCACTACAGTTAAAAAATAGTAATAATTAAATGTACACAGGTGTTGACTCACGTGTGGTGATTTACAGGCAAATGTAGACGAATATTGAAAGTCAATAGGAAACAGAAAATATTGGAGGATATTGGTCGTAATGTTTACAGTACATCTCAGAAGCTCAATTGGGACCTGGTCAAATGACGGTTTATTGGGAGCGACCTACTTCCAATGACCGAAATAGTTGACATTATGAAAACATGCTCCTGATCTGACATCGTAATGTGAAAAAAGTGTGCGCGTATTCCGTGCACGAAGCGAAACTTTGAGAGATATACCTGATCGTTTTATTTTTCGTATTAATTTAACGCTGTTTTATTTCATTTTTTAAAAGCTTTTATTTAACTTGCAATGTATGTAACTATTTTTGTTCGGGTGAAATCTTGCAACACAATTTGGAGGCAGTTATCGTCAACCGATTGAGCTGAAATTTTGTTCACAAGTTTAGTTTGGATGACAATGCATGAATGATGAACATACATAGCGGACTTCGTTATTTTTAATGCATTCCTACAATAAAGGTATCATACAATATCCTACAATATATAATTTTTTTGTTAATTTATTTATCAAAAAAGAGTGTACCATGCTTCTCTTAACTTAAAATTGCCAAACTGTAGATCACTTTGTCGGCAAAACAAACAGTTTCTCGTGTTTCACTCCGAATGCGTACATTAAATTAAATTAAAGGTACTGTAGGACCTCCCGTCACTAATGAACACACTGGCTCGCTCACGCACGCACACACAACAATGACACGACCACTCTCGCCCACGGCTCTCGTGTTACTGCCATGACAGTTTGTGCGACGTGCGCCCGAGACAGAGTATATCTATGTATATAGATACCCAAACACTACATCCCTTTTATATTAAAGTTTGTTTTTTATTTTATTTTTTATTTATTTATTTTATTTTATTTTATTTCACAGATCATGTACACGAATTTATTACGTTAGAGAGCTATAATTAAATTCTATACATAGGCTCTGCTTATTCCTCATGGAAATCTCTTCCTTTTATTTATTTATTTATTTATTTATTTATTTATTTATTTATTTCAAAACTCAAATCATTTTTTCATGTAGGAATTTGCATACATTTGTGAATGTGAACGTCATTTTTTGCATTTACCACCGTTTCGCTAAGGTGCCTTTAAATTTTAAATCTTAGAGGAGAAAAAGAAACGGCGAAAGAAAACTCCTCGGCACATCTTTTAAAAAATTATTTATTTATTTACGTGGTCATCGTCTAATAACACATTATTAATAAACCAGAAACGAATTAATATTCCATGGTGGAGCGCGGTTAACTTTGGCCAACCTTCGCCGCTATATTGGATAATTGGCGGCTATGTAGCAACAAAGGGAGTCATTAGGCCATGTGTTATTTGCAAAAATACAATCCCGTAAGACAGTACCAGCTTATGGATGATCTACCAACGTGGCGGATGAACCCTGAAACGCATTTTACCATTGCGGCGTAGACTACACAGGCTTCGTAGAAGTGAAGGTAAATAAAGGTCGCGGAATCAAAACAACCAAAGGAGCAGTATATTTCGATTTTTATATGTATTACGAAAGAGGTCTACTTAGAACTGGTGTCCGATTTAGATAGTTCAGCTTTCTTAGCAGCTCTTGAAAGAATGGCTACTCGACGAGCCCTAAAGCACATGTCTATAGCGACAATGGTACCAACTTCGTTGGAGCTAACAGAATAGCTACAATAAGTATTCAGCGATGTTTGCTAACTGAAATAACTAGCATGGGAATAGAATGGCATTTTAACATCCCTAGCTGGCCGGGTACTGGAGAACTGTGGAAAAAAAGCAGTCCGTAGTCTAAAACACCATCCAAGAAGAGTCATAGGGTTTGAAAATATTAAAATCTCCATCACGTATGATAAACAAGTATAAAACATTGAGCTATTAGCAAACCAGTATTTACACCACTACAAGTTCCAATTCCGACCAGTATGTATACCAAATTTGTCACAGCTAGTTCACCCAAGAACAGAAATGGCTGAAGGTCATTTAACTCAGATTAAACAAACTTGTAGTCAACAACATCGGTGATGTTGTTGACTAAACTTCCCAACTCTGCTTCGTGCTTCAAATATAGCCTCTCTCAAGCTATAACATCAGTGCCACATAAAACAGGGGATCATTCTCTAGGCCCATCTGCCTTAATTTCCTCGTAATTGATCTTCACATCAAATTCAGTAATAACAACTTGACCTTCAGGTCCCTCCATCAACACATCAAAAGTCTTCATCAAACCAACCCCGATTATTAAGGGGTATAAAGTCAAACAAACATTCTGGTTAAACAATATCCCTCATATCCAATAAGCTTGTGGTATATCTTGTGGTATATCTCATTTTATAATCTCTAGCTCTTAATTTACATCAACTCAAAACTAAATAGTTGTAAACAAAACTAACTTGTACTCAAATTAAATTAACTGGTCATCATAGATTGTCACAATTTCCAAAATAAAATATTCTCCCTTTAAAAGTGTTTAATTGGTACTAACACAAACATTTTTTTACTATCTTTACGAAACGATTAGAAGAATACTGAAAATCACAGCAATTTAGTTATCAACAACTAACATTACTTGTCTGAGGCCAAGCAACAATGACAGACTCGGGTTATCATTCTAATCAATTTTAATAATTTGATTGCCTGATCAATTTTTTATCAACAACTGAGCTTTTGATTTCGTCACACGCTGGGTCAAGCAAGTACATTTCCTCTTGATGCACTTCCACTAATTAATGCCGAGTCGTCCTCTGACTCTACGGTCTTCGCTACAAGGCTAGACCCGACTACACTACCCAGAGCTGCTGCTCTGGTGCAGTCTCTGACCCACCGACGATACCAAAACTAATCGTTACGCACAATCATTTTAATTAGATTCAATGTCTACTGTTACTTGTTACTTGACCCTCAGCATTATTCAAGAACTGAACACCTCATCTGGTTTCTGTATAAAGGTTGTGCAAATTACTTGTAGCAACATTACCATTCAAAGTAATAATTTCAATAATTTACGTTCAACGAAAGTCTGTATTTTATTAATCTTCTAAAACAAAAGAAATGTAATTACTGTGAATTAATCATCAATTAGTCCGTCTAATTTACTAAGCCATATTATAAATAACCCCATGTTACAACCATGTTCACCCTTTAACTATTAAATTGATGCAGCAGTTAACAACTAACTCTATGACCGTATCCAACTATCACATTAATCTGCTACCTACCTATATGACCAGTAAACCCTGTGTAATAAAACCAAAGATGGGTAGGTAGTTTAAATGTTATACACCTAGTACTATATTACCACAAAGTTATTAACTTTATCAATGTTATAATTAAAACTCAATATTTAACTTTAAAACTCATTCTTGATAATTCAGTTTTATTCTGTCCAGATCAATTTAATGTTATTTTATTACTAATGGATACCATTATCAACTCAAACTCAACTCAAAAGTACTCAAACTCAAAACTAGTCAATTATAATCCATTATCAAAATAATAGTTAACAGATTAATCAGATTGAACCAAGTTATATTCACTTACTTTGTTCAAAACAAAATAATATTTCTTTTATGTGCCATTAATTTAATCACCTTACCCTTAAATACACTCATAAGGTTAATCAAGTCACTACATAATGTACTTAGTACATTTTTTGTTATTATGCTATCATGACTATCTCTATAACAAACGATTAAGAATAGTAATTTAATTTAATTATTATCCCGGACACATTGCATTGAGATTTTCTCCGGTTAATAATTGTCTTAACTTGACCACTTAGTTATTCAGAATAATAGCAATCAAGTATTTTCAATAACTAAACCACATTTTAGGTACCCAAATACCTCATCATCAAAATAAAGACAATACAGAGATACCTGACAAATCCTTCAGCGTGGACTTGTGGATAGCTACTCCTGGATGCAGCTGATGCAAACTCATGTAACTCTCAGTGAAGCAGCTCTCTTTGAACTCGTGTAACATCCTCACTCAATACTTGTGTACCGTGGTATCCAGAAGACATCTTGTACTTCTTAGTACTTCCAGGCTTTCTTTTGTGGCTGGACTCAGCAAACATCTTTCTTTCTGGTTACAATAGTTTGTATTGTATTATAATAATATGATCTGGCGGGAACTCAATAGTCATTTCTCTTCCAAAACATATGATCCAAACCAAACATCAACCAGTTATTTCTCGTAAACAAACCAAGGCTTGCTTGTCGGTTCATATTGACATCCATCATCAACATCAAGCTTTCTGAATAGCTAATTTCTAAAGATTATTTATACCAGCTTCTGGTGTCGGCATCAGGTAGGCCGGGTGTGGGCTTTTGTATGGTTTTACATTCGATTCTACTCTGTGTATTGTGCGCATTTTCGTGCATGTAGGTATTCTTCACCATACACCAATTTTATTGTGGGCTTATTTCATGTCAGGACTCCAGCAAGGTATTCCTTTTTCTCTTGCTCGGGAGCATGTTCGGAGTTGCGCCGAATAGCTTAGCGATGCATTAGTGCCTAATTTGTAATAGTCCAAAACCCTCTCGGTGTAATGGCATTTAAGACTGCAATAACTCCAATTTAATGGACATCTTAAAACTCGTATAAATATTTCCAATTAAATGGACGTTTTGAGATCGCAATATTTCCAATTTAATGGAGATCTCAGTGCCACTGTACATACTTCCAATTTCTTGGGCGTTTTAAGACCGCAATAATTCCAATTTAATGGAGGCCTCAAAACCATTATCTCCAATTTAATGGAGGCCTCAAAACCATTATTTCCAATTTAATGGATGTTTCAAGATCGCAAATATTTCCAATTTATGGAGACCTTGAAACCCAGGTGAATAACTGTCCCATTCTGCTGGTCACGGGCACGGCTCCTCTCACAATGTGAGGGGCACCGGCCACAGTCCACCACGCCGACAAAGTGCGGACTGGCGGACTCCACACACCTTCGAGAACATTATTCAGAACTCTCAGGTGCGCAGGGTTTCCTCACGATGTTTTCCTTCACCACAGCAGGGGACAATTAAATTCTAATCCGCACATAATTTTTTGAAAATTAGAGGTGCGTGCTGGTGTTTGAACTCGGGTCCCCCGGTTTGGGAGCCCAACGTTTAACCACTCGGCTATAACTGCTTTGTGTGTAAATGTTTACATATCTTATTACATTTCATGCTAGATGTAGTATAATATCTACAGTTCAAATAATTGACACGTTATGTATTACGCTTTGCTTATTGCTTACTATTGCTATGCTTGTTTGCTGTAATAACATTATCGCGTATTGAAACAACAAAGAATATTGTCAACTGATATAGGTTTAGGTTTAAAGACATTTATTCCCATAAAGTCTTGCATTAGTCACTTACATGAACATTTAAATAATAACAAAATATTAAATCATTATGTTCGTCATTGTAAATATGTGTGTAATCAATGAACACATTCGACTATTTTGTGTAATTTTCAAACGTATTCTGCTAATTTTGTTTTGAATGTGTGCAGGTATGTTATTATAAAGCTGTTAGTGCTTTATAATCCTATTAATATTATAACTGCGAAAGCTTGTATGGATGTATAAATGTTTGTGGCTCCTTCCCGCGCAACCACCGAATGGATTTTGCTGAAACCTTACAACAACACAGTTTACACATCAGAATAACACATAAGCAACACATTATAATGATATAGTGTGAATTATCCACAACATTATATCTAAATCTTGGCAAACAGAAGTGATAAGTTTCCCGAAGCGAAGCGAGGGCAGGTCACTAGTATATGATAATGAAATTCAATTTATTATTTTAATTGAATAGTAAACAGTCATATAAGCATATAACTCAAAAAGCTTAATGAATATCATTCTCATTCTATCCATTTCATGGTGTTATATAATGCTTATTTATTGATGTAGGAACCCAATGTAATTTTGTCTTTAATCTAATATATCTGGTAAATGATTTGGGAGTAGTTATTCAAACATCGTAGATAATATTTTTAATGTGGGTAGGTGGATTACGAGAATCTAAGTTTCCTCCTTCCTTTTCGAAAAACTACGATAATTTTGCTTACCTTTTTAGTTTTTTACTCGTCGCCATTATGTAGGACCTCCCGTCACTAATGAACACACTGGCTCGCTCACGCACGCACACACAACAATGACACGACCACTCTCGCCCACGGCTCTCGTGTTACTGCCATGACAGTTTGTGCGACGTGCGCCCGAGACAGAGTATATCTATGTATATAGATACCCAAACACTACAGGTACTTAACTAATTACTGAATATATGAAAGAGGTTGCTGAGAATAACTCGGAAAATAAAGTGGCATCACTCTAAACTCAATATGGTGGACTTCTAAAGATTTTTATGCATTCGTACATAATTACACAGACACACAAACATGAATACATTTAAAAAAACATTGTTTAAGATTCTATTGCGCTAGTGGAGGCCGAATAATACTTATAGAGTAGTGATTCAACAAAGTCCATTGTTTTTTCACAGAGTATATTATTGGAACAAAACTTTTTTACTCAATGCTGTGATTTATTTATTTATTTGTTCACACACACATATATCTTTACAAGTAAAACCCAATTAAAATAAAATATATAAAATATAAAATTAAAATAAATAATTATAAATTAAATTTAAAATACATAATTATACCAAGTTACTATTTTCATGCTTATGTTCAGATATTTAATAATATTATGAGGTTATGTTACTTTTTACACGCTTTCTATTAGCTTCACCTGTATGTTTGTTTGTTTGTAACCGACTTCTTTGGGCGCGATTTTGACCCACTTTAAACGGCCAGATTTCGTTCAAACTTTGTAGATTTATTGAGGACCGATGACAATACACTAATTTGATAAAATTATTATTCACTTAGCACTATAAAGCATGTTTTTAGTTTTTATATTTTGCGAAATAATCGCTAGCCTAGCGACATCTAGCGGTACGCCCGTAACCTACTTCCAAAGAATGTTGCAGTGACGCAGTTTTGATATAATAGTTTGCCCATAGTGTAAGAGATGGCGCTACATACTTTCACTTAGCACTATAAAGCGTGTTTTTAGTTTTTATAACTATTCATTATTTACTTACTTATACGTATTTATGACACTTTGTAATGAGGTTCTCCACATTAATTACCATAGTTATTGTAATTAACTATTTGCATGCAATTATAACTATTTTTTAATGATGCCAAAGAAGTACAACTTCTCACGCGCGTACATAAGTACACGGACCCATTTTTATAAATGTAAGTGTGTAACATTGGCATAATAGTTACCCAATTTGTACTTGTACTTTAGAGGTGACATGACTGTGTCGACGCTGGCCAGTGGCCACGTTGAGCGAACGGCTTTTATGTTTTATGTTATGTTTACAAAATAATATCGCCGCCCGGCAAAAAAGCGTCATAATACATATAAATGCGGTTTTGACATTTTTGTATCGTTAGACAGCAAATATTTCATTTGACCTGGCTATAAAATCGTCATTACTATATTGTACTTAGTTACCGAGATATGGTCGGCTGCGCCATATGAAAACCTAGCAAGTGCTTAAAACAAAATTTTACAGGAGAGCGCAAAAACGTAAATCAAGCTAGCCGTTGTAGAATTTTGACATAAATTATTTAAAAAAGCTTTTATCATGTAAAATAAATATAAACGATGATTATGTATTAAATATATTATAATATTTGTGTATATTACATAAATTATACCCCTTACTAACTTATTTAAACAATGGACAATCGGTTCGCCCTTGCAGAAACCAATAATTAACCTAGTATGAGCACTTGCTATGTCTGAATGTGGTTTACTGAATATTGTAGATAGTAGATATTACGAATTTGAACTCTAGTAAGTCGATAGGTGTATTTAAAAGAAACAACTTGGTGAAAATAATTTTATTAAAATATTTATTTATAAAGAAATTTAATAACTGTCTAATTGTCCATTGTCAATTGTCCATGAATTGTTAAATCGGCAGATAAGTCATTAACTGGTAAATCGTTCCAGAAGGTCTTTCTGGACTCTGGCATAAGACCCACAAGCTTGGAGATTATTTCACGTTTTTTCTCAATTTTTATGCCCCTTGGGCTGTCGTTGCTAGCTGGAGGAAGTTGGCAGTTAAATTTTTTCATTAGAAAATCTAATTCCACCAGGCCAGGTTCACTGAAACTGAAAAATAAATAATTAATTTTTTATTGAAATAGGTATACGTAATTATTCGTTTTTATACTAAATATACTTATTAACTATACATCAATATTAAAATAAATTAAGTTTCAACCTTGTTCTATAAAATAAATTTCTTGATCCAGTTATCATTTTAACTTGTACAACTGAGTTTAAATTAAATTCTTTTAGTGGTTCATTCTGACGTGCAGCTCTTTTCTTTTTTGGCCATTCAAATTTTTTAGTTACTTCTATAACTTTCACATTCTTTCGCGACTTCATCACAATATCTTTAAAATCTTGGAAATCATATATGTTTTTTTGTCTCTTCATTTTCATTTCAATATTGCCATGTACAGCATCCGCGGACATATGAGTATGTCCTTTGGTCAAATAATTAATGGTTACAGACTCAAGCGCATTTGATGGATTATTTACTAACATTGTCATTGCGGTGTATATGGTCCAATTTTTATTCTGCGCTGTACAGTTATCTGCCCATATGTGCAAGTGCTGCATATCCCTATTGCATTCTATAAAAGTATATATAGCATTTACAATGTCACTCGCCTCTCGTCCGGCTATTGCTTCGTGCCAGAGCACACAAGTGGAACTATCATCAGATTTTTTTTCAATAGGAGCAAATGTCAAATTAAAAGTAATCAACCGGCTCATGAAAAATGCATCCTTGATGTCAGGCATTTCTGGCAAAATAATAACCTTTTGCAAGTCCATTGATACGAATTTAACTAAATTAGAATTTTTATTTGATCCGTCCAATCTGTATCTTTGAATAGATGATTCAACTTTAGCCTTATGATCTGCGGATTTTATTTTCATTTCTTCAGGCATTAAAGAAACATCCTCGTACTTCTTTAATTCTTCTTCATACAATGCACAATCTACACATCTATCACCTTTAGGCATGTGAAAAGATATTTTTAATTCTTTTATTTTTTGCCTGTACAATTCTTTGCCACACTTGAAGTTAGGATTGCGTTGTTTAAAGTCTGTGTACATTTGTCGTAAAGTTAAGTGCCTTGGCAGATATTTAGTAAAAGGCGCATTATGTCGGCGATAATGGCTTACCACTGGATGAAAACTCATAATGTGATTAATTATTACGCTTCCATCAATCTTTTTTCTACCACTTCTCTTATCTTTCGTAACTGACCCATACAATTTTTCTTTTTTTACTGCTTTGCTTAGCTCTGTTATTACTCCATCTGTTTTATGTCCCAAAGTAGCCAAAAAAAACTTTTTACAAACTGCAATTAGTACACCATCAGAATTTGGCAAAAAGAAATAACGACTTTCGTTTTTATAATAAGTTTCAGTTGAGACTTCAACTTTTCGTCGCTTAATTTTAGATATTTGTATGCACTTATTAAGAAAGCTACGCCTGGATAAAAAACTTAGGTTCCAATATTCTTCCCAAATATTTTTCCTACTTTCAAGAGAAAACTTTGCACATTGCCTTTTACATTTGCTGTTGTCGCAACTATTTTCAATCATAGGATGCTTTGCTTTACGTTTTTGTTGAGAAGTTTGTAATGGTTGTGTGGGTGCAGTTACTGTATTTTCGCTGTCTAGTAAATTCGTATCATAAATATATAAGGGGCCGGGGTAAGCAGCTACAAAATTTGCTTTAAAATGGTTGTTTGGAGGTAGATTAAACGAGGAAGTCAATACATCTCGAAGAGCTGAAGGTTCGCTATCAGACACCGATGTGTCTTTATCAGATTCGTTCTCTTCTGATAATGCGAAATCAGGATCTTCAACAGAGTCGTCTAAATCACTCATAGTAATTAAATCCTCAATGTCAGTAGCAGGGTTAATGTGCGCATAAGAAGTGGACGGTGCTGGTTCAAGCGAACATTCATTAGTGGGAAAACTGAAGCAAGCAAAAGGAAAAATCAACACAAATACACAACCGCAAACCATTTGAAAATGTTAGTCATAATTTATATAATAATAATGTTATAATAATACCCATTAGATTATCTCAATTTTGTGCTATTATGCAGCTGATCGTGTTAAGAAAGTATCCTTAACATGATATTAGACTAAACGATTACTAGATGCCAATAACTAAGATCTAAATATTATCATATTTACCAAAATTGCTCATTATTTATGTTATCTAGTAACTAATATCGACTTCAGTCTGTAGGTATATATTACAACATCATTAATTGCTTGGAAACACAAAACCACCCATTAAAAAATCAAGCATAGAAAAAGCCCAACAAATAGGTTAAACTGCATTCCAAATCTACATACACATAGTCATTGACACAAAAAACCTAGAGATACATGATTGATGATGAACTTACCACTCATTTGTCTCAGTACTACGTCCAGCAGCTGGCTCTGCATCACTGCAGCAGTTGTTCATGTTAACAGCAGCCATTATTAATTTTGTTCGATGCGATCGTAAACTATTCATGTTAGTGAATAAAAATCACTATTTACGTATAAATTAGCAAATACAGTCACAGCTCCTATATTAAGTACGTGTAACAAGTCAATTACGCGCCAGCGCACCCAAGTGACTGATCGTGTCGTGACTTGCTAGCTGCGCAGTACCCCCGCCGCGCGCTTTCCCCTCTATTTATTTTGTCTGTTGACCACTTCATAAACCTAGCAAGACGCATCGACCGCTTAAAAACCTAGCAAGTCTCAGAGACTTGCTAGGTTTGATAATGGTCAGAGCGACATACTAGGTTTCTAAATGGTTCTGGGATGATACGTAGTGCACTTACTAGGTTATGAGTTCTCTAAATTTCGGTTATTTCGTAAGATTTACGCGCGGGTGTTTTTTTAATTTGTGGGGACTTACTAGTTTATAACGATACTGCAATAAAAACATTTTTGACAAAAATGACCCTTGCTAGGTTTTCATCTGGCGCAGCCGTGGTGCTAAGTTCCCTTTTTCACTAAGCCCTATTGCACAGTTGACCGGCATGAAAACAATGACTGTGTACTGAGTTGCGAAAAAAGTGTATTCATGTGTGTTGTGACTGTCTTTCGGTAAGTTTTAAAACTTTATTATAGAAAAGCTAACAGGAAACAAAATTACAATACTGTAGAAAATGCTAAGCTATGTGAAATGTTTATAGACATACAATAAGCAAATAAAATTTCAGTAATTTAACACCTATAATTTTTACATTAATCAGACCGTTTGGTGACGTTCAGTTTTTTCATTCCCAAGCTATTTTTTAATATTGGTGTTACGTTATAGAGAAATAGATGAATGTTCAATAAAATGTTTGCCTATCACGCTTCGGTTCGACTTCGAGTTTGCGTTAGTGGTCAATGGTCATTTGAGCCTTACACAGCGCCTACGTGTGAAGTCCGACGGCCATCAAATATTGCAATAACATCCTGGTCGGAGAAGGCAGCGGCTGAGCTATTGGACGTATCACGTACATATCTATCTAAATACTTAAATAGGGACGCGAGACCGTGGCAGTGTCGTTGACCTTTGGTTGGCGATAAACAGCACGGCGCCGCGCGCCCGCTGCGCCCGCGCCGCTCCACAAGGTCACATTCCGTATGAGTTGAAATGTTATAGGCTTATTGGTAATCAACGTCTTGAACTACATACACTGCACAGTGCACAGTACACACGTCGTCGTACGTCGTAACTCCAAGTCGTATAGTCGACAGCTGATTTGAATAACATAAATCGAAAGATGTAGTTTCAGATCAATGTGATTAAATTTAACTGTCTGTAACATCCCTGACGGCTTTCCAAAAGCCGGAAAGTACACCGCGCAAGAGCAAATTCTGAATGACCGACTTATTAAATTTGCAACAATAATCTTTACGGTTACTTAAACGTAATCTTAAATTTAATAAGATTGAAATTATCTCAAGTAAAGAAACTGTTGATTGATAGATAGAATTATTAAAAATGGTCTTGTTATAATGTTAATGACGTTAATCTTATAATAATGTATTGTTATAGCGTCTGGTGAGGTCTGCAGCGACTCCGGAACGGGGGGAGCCTTCCACATCGTAAACCTTAGTATTCCTTAGATATGTAACGCACCACCGGTTACGCGATGGCAACAACGGGAACGTAAAACGAGCGCCCTCGGGGAGCGCGGGGCTGAAGGTCAAACATGTTTACAGAACAAGTTTCAGACACAGGCGTAAGGCGGATAATATCTTATCAGGCCACATTCTATTCACTGATAATAATTTATATCATTTTACTGACACTCAAGCTCACAAACAGGCGAGCCACAATAAAAATTATTGTTTTAATCAATGATAATGATCGACATGGAACAAAGGCATGACTCAGGCTTGATGGTGGACCAGGCGGTTGGGCCACGGACAACAAACATCAATTAATTTAACTAACGCGTAGTTTGAATGATTTTTGTGCATTATATAACGCTGTCAGGTCGGTTTACGATCGAAATGCAATCCACATAGGTATGGCATCCGGCGCTACCTGAACCACCGGTCGGCGCCGGCGCCAAGGGGAAGTAAGCAACTCCCGACGCGAGCCCAGATTACACAGATGATAGAAATGTGCATAATTTGTATGGTCCATGTCCGTGCATCGACACCGCAGCGGCTGCAGTAGTTGGCACGCCTCCAAACTTTCAATCAATCGAGGGTATAATAATAAGATACATCGAGAGCTGTCTTTGTGTGTCTGTCTGTTGTGTTGTGTCTCTTGCTCGCCCTGGCTCCTGGCAGCGCGAGCTCGAGCAGACTTTGCGAGCTTCCCTCAAGTCATTTTAGGCGCTGCGCATACGTAGCAACTTTAGTTGACGCAACTGTTAAGTTTGACAAGTTTTTGCTAACGGTTGTCAATTTCAGCAACAGAGAATTATTCCAGTTTACAGTTGCTACTTTTTTATTAGTTCTTTCCTATTAGCCGTCAGTTATATCCTTATCTTTCAAAACATCACACACGACCATCCAGGGTCACGCAACACTAAAATATATTTTTCTCCGGTCGTCTCTCTATTACATTAATTTATTCTCATAAGTTGAAGTTGAAAACAAACATTTTACTTTATAGATATGCGTAAAGCGTAGCTAAAGCTATTTTGTATGCATCGCAGTACCACGCGGTTGGATATAAATAGTAAGGAGTACGTTATAGACGCGCGGCGCGGTGCAGGCTGCAGGCGGTGTGGCCTGTGGCGCGGTGCAGCGGCCGGCGCGACGTCAGCGCCTCGAGCCGCTCAATAACACAACATTGATCAGTTGCATTGTAAATTACTAAAATTAGTATATGGAAAAAATCTAAATAACTAACTCATTTATCATACTACTATGTATTAAATTTTGTTTTAGTACGAATGTAATAATAAGTAAATGGTACGAACATATTGTTTCTATTTAACAGCTGTTATAAATGACATTTTTAGTCGCGATTACTTGAGACGTTTCTGTTTTCAGCTTATGAGGGGGTTTCAAAGTAATGTGGATCATTAAGTGATTCAACGCACCTGCGTGAAACTCAATGACAGTTTGAACTTTTTGATAAGGGGTTGCGCCTAATATACTAGAGCTGAAGTCTATATGGGAAACTGTCCCGTCAGTCGTTAATGACTAGCTCATTAAAAATAGATCATTACGATTGCCTTGCCATCTGAGCTAGACGCCTCTGGATTACAGTTAGGGCACAGACGGGACGTCTAACTCTAAATCCAGCAGTGACCTACTCATACACACCATTACAGTCTAGTCCGGCCCAATTCCGACTGACGATCGACCTCTGCATTGCAGACGAAAAATACCCTCCAATATTAATCTTAAAATATAACAATCTAACGTTTACTTAAAATTGAGAATACAATAAAGATAATGTACCTATATAATTATAATACGAGCTTCAATGTTCAACCATTAAATATTACAAAATATTAAACAGCGAAGATGTTGCTGATGAAACGTGAGTTGTATCACATTGTTTGTAAATTTTATCTTCGCATACATTAATAAAATGCCACATTTAAAGTTGTGTACACACAACTCGAGGGCGATGTATGTAGAATACATTAAAAAGTTTACAATATAACCAATGACGAAACGCGCAAAGGGCGTGTTGGCATGATGTTTTTACTTCATTTATTTTTAAGCACTAGTTCACGTGCCGTAATGATTCTTTGAACTCACACAGTCATACAATACAACACGTTGATTACTAAACATGAAACGAAATTTGATAATTGACCGCGGTGAGCTACGCAGAATGGGTGACCTCATGACCTGTCACGAGCCACTGCGGCTTTGGGGAACAGGAAGCACAAGTTGTGTGTGGCGAATTTTCACATAATCGTTAGGAGCGTAAAACCTACATAAGT
Source organism: Ochlodes sylvanus (assembly GCA_905404295.2). Classification (NCBI taxonomy): domain Eukaryota; kingdom Metazoa; phylum Arthropoda; class Insecta; order Lepidoptera; family Hesperiidae; genus Ochlodes; species Ochlodes sylvanus. Next base: position 485,135 of record FR990129.1, read on the forward strand.
TCTTGATTAACTCTGGAGAATCCACCCTACCTCTAAGAACTTTGCACGTCAATAATTTGGTATAACCGAGGGAACCAAGAACGAATCGAGTTGGGTACATGGTACATGTGCGGGTAGTATCCGTACGCGCGCTTGCACGTACGTACAGGTACCTTAAGTGTGGTTAAAATTGCCAGGTGCAGGCTGCAGGCAATAGGTGCCAGATGCAAGCACTCGCCTCCAACTTGCTTCTTACTAATGTACAAAAATTTTGATTTATCACAATCCATCAGTCTACTTTATCATCTTTTTGAAGTCCTTTGAATTCCGCAACAATTATAAATTAGTAAATATTAAGTACCTAGCTCCTAAACGAATGGACCGAATTGGATGTGTTTTTTTTCTATTTGAAAGCTGACATGTTCGACATAGTTCCTATACAATAGCCAATTTCGAAAGAGCATTTTTATCAACAATCGTTGCCTAGCAACTGATAACAGACAGAAATGAATAAATATTTTTTTTTGTCTGCACATTATGAACTTATTGAAAAGACCATGCAAGTGTAAAATGAAAATTCTTTTTCATTGATATTTCTTATTCTAATCGGCTATAGGTACTTAAGATACTTTGTCTTATTTGAATCAAATATTGTGAGTTTATATTTTTCCTCCACTTTAAGTATATTCTCTGTATGCATGTATGTAAGTATGAATTTACATTATGATCATAGTTGGTCAAATTTTAATTCTTGAAGGTACTGTATACATAATACAATTTAGTAGTTTTTTTAATATAATGAAATATACTTCAAATATTTTTATAGGTGGAGTGTACTCTGCCACGATGATCTAATGCGGAAAGTATTTTAAATTAAATGATAATTGTATTTTTTGTATGTAATTGTTATTTGTATATAGGTATAAAATCTGTAATGTAATTGTAAGTATTTTGTTTTTCAAAAGATGTGCCGAGGAGTTTCTTTAGCAGTTTCTTTTCTCCTCAAAGATTTAAAATTTAAAGGCACCTTAGCGAAACGGTGGTAAATGCAAAAAACGACGTTCATAAGTGTATTGAAAATACCTATATGAAATAAATGATTTGAGTTAATTTTCAAGTAACAAACAATTAAGACCAAAATCAGACAAAATGTTCTAAAAGTGTATGTTATACTCTAAGTGCTTCACTTACTAAATGATAAGGATATTTTATTTATATTTGGTTTAATGCAATAATATTCAAGATTTGGAAGAGTCTAATCACTTCTACGTATTGTGCTAGAAGAATAATAGATAATATAGTAGCTAATGTAAGTAATTATTTATGTATAAATTAAGTTGAAAACATGAAAATTTGTAGTTTTAACAGTGCAGCAGCAGTGCAGCAGAATTTTGATGACCCGAATATCAGTGTGTTTATGTTAAATCTTTTGCGAGCCAGGTTCAAGTGTAGCTAAATTTAGGAAAAACTGTTCAAGCATTTGATAATCATCAGCTCATTACAGATTTTCTTAGTTGGGGAGTTTAATATAAGTATCTTATATTATGTAATAATAATTTGAGGTAAATAGGCCAGTTTGTTGAGCATTAAATTTAAGTATAATATATTTATACTACAATCCTATCGACACGATGAGCTGGACACATTGGTTTAGGTAAGATTTGTTTGTCATAGTGTTTTCATTTCATTGTTGTCTACATTTTAGAGTGGTATTGTGAGAGTGAGTGGTGAATACGTTATAATACGAATACGAATAGTTCGTTGGATGGGATTGTTAGGTTTGTGGCCAAAAAACCGTGTAAAGCAATATTTCTGTATTCGTCTTAATAGAAGACAAACTTTCTATTCCCTTACATCTTGTAAAAATCGGATTCAAACAAACTGAACGTCTTGTCGTAAAAGAAACAAGCCAAGTGAAAGTGAAAACAATGATATTTATCAAGTAATGAACTTTGGTGTTATTTTAAACTCTACACAAAAGGATTACCAATTTCTGAGCTCAAGGTTGACATCAAATCATAAGTAAAAATTTGTACCTTTTGTATGTTATCTGCCAATCGACGCTGACACTATTAAAGTAAGGAAGAATAAAATTGAATGCGTAATAAACTTACCTAAAATGTATCAGCCAGTAAACCACACTTATCACCGAAATCCAGCTGTTTACGATCTAATTCAAGCAACTTGTCACGGCAAAAGGTCTAACATAGTTTTTAAAATATCGGCAAATAAAGTCCGTGGTGTAAATCAACAACATCTATGAGAAAAGGAAAACATCACAAAACTTCATACAGAAACAGGATATGAGATATGAGACTGTGAAGATCACAGAATTCACAATATTCACATCACAGAAAGTGAAGATTCTATATTTCTATCATTAAAGAGACGCAAAAGAGAAAGAGTTAAGAGATGTAAAATAAAATTATAGTGTTCAGTTCCATAGACTAAAAACAGCTGTTTTATTTTATGGTTTAAACCATAGATAAATGATATACATACATCGTGGATACTTCCATAGATTGGCAAAGTGAACATTGGTATAGGCCGGTAACGAATAAAATTGTTATGGTTTTGTTGACAACTTGACAGCGGCACTCTCTCTCTCTTTCTAACACATGAAAGTACCGTAAGCTGCGGTAGTTCTCTTTTACTCATATACCTAATCTATTTAAACACCGTTATAGACATAGAGTATTGAAAATGCCTTTTAAAAATGACTTTTGGAGTTGGCGTGTTGTTGTTTATACTAAGCGGCCTGGCGCCGTTTTGTATCAAAATACGCGGTCGAAATGGAATAGGTACCTTTAAAGACGCCCCCTAAGAACCAGCACCCCGGTGCACTGCACGCCCTACACTATAGGTAAAGCCGCCTCTGTTTGGTCGATCCCCTATCGACGCGACGTAAGCCGCGCCCGCCCTCAGATTAAGAGAATTTCGTGTTCGCCAATCTTTAAAGATCTGATATTTATTTCCCATAGGCTTTGGAGGTGATTTTTATTAGGTACCCAACTCTCTCTCCCACCTAAAGTCTATGAACGGTTAGTCCGTAGGTGTACTTAAATTAGGTACGTATACTCTGTAATTCGTAAATATTTATTAACGTTAAATACCAGGTCAAAAACTTACAAAAAAAAAAATTATTAACGTCAACGTCATTTTGACATTTATTTGACTCTTAATTTTTCTTATTTTTTTGATTTCTATTCGGTGGTTGGTGATCAACCGAATGAAACTAATAATATTTATAGTTTTTAATTTTACTCATCTGATATCGTGTTTTACTTTTACGTGAACAGCTTTATGTAGGGAAAGATTGCCACCCCAATAAGACTGCTTTGTCTAATGTAAAAATGGTCATATCTTTGTATTAAATAACCTTTCGTCATTGTGAACACACTGGATGGACTATTGGCTGTAATCTGTAATAGTGATTGGGATCAGAGCGATAAAATATAACTACAGCGATTATTAACATGGCGAAAGAGGAAGATGATGACAATTTGCCTGATAAAGACGCGGCAAAAGAATTTTACGCGAAATATGAACCCAAAGAAATAATTGGCAGGTGAGAATAATTGTTATTTATATACTTAGTAGACCAGTCTTATTGCAGAAGTTGTATTGTTGCCAATTTTCGTGAAGTCCGTAGGAAATTTAGAGCATAGCTTAGTTCCGCACTGTTCCGAATAGTTCGTTTGACCTTGAGGTCAATGTAGATTTTCCTATAATGGTATGTGAATGTTACTGGTAATTGTTCGCCGAAAAAAATGTCATTGGGTTAGTGGCTGAATTAGGGTTTTGTTGTTCTGCAGGGAGATTGCTTCCACACCTGGAACCAATCTGCTTAATTTTCGAGACTTGGTGCTAGTTATGCTAATGAGGCTTCATCACCAATGTAGCTTAACTTAATTTTGTATGGAAAAAAACACGACGTATACATGCTCTGCAGCTAATGTGTTAACTTTATTAAATCATCTTTTACATGGAAGAGTGGGATTGTTTAATAATAAGGCCATAATGCAATATACCCGCTGATCTATGGATCATCATAACCACCAGTATAACCTCAGCAATACTCATTTGTGGTAGCAGTTTTTTTACAAGCCTGGCTTGATACTGCTCTCCTAAAATTGGCGACCAAATGTGTTTTGGTGGCAATATTTGGAAAGTCAATCTAATACAGATCCCAGACTTTATTTTGATTGGCAGCGCCTAGGTGATGTCTTTTATGTTACTGATATCCATCGCAGACAATAACCTCTGATCATCGGGTGCTCATTTCCTTGTTTGTTGCCTATTTAGCTTATCATTTAGCTGTGAAAGTAAGACTTAATTCAAAATCTTCGTCAACATTATGTGAAATTATACTATGATTGTAGGCAAAACAAGTTACATCATTCAACATAAATGTCTTTTTATATAATACTATAGGTAGAAAGTAATCAATTTTAGTGTTTTGTCAACTATTTATTGGCAATGTTGTGGCAAATAACCTTGCAGTGGATAGATGTTATAATTATTCTCTGCAATACTTACCAGATTTTATGGTAATAGGGTATTTGAGACAGATTTTAGAAAAATATCTCAAATTGTTAAATAATGCAGTTTGCTTAATTTTTTGTAAATTTCTCTATTTTCTTTGAAAATCACCATCAAAGTTAAAATTAACAAAAAAGCCGCCAAAACGCTTATACGCCATATTATTAAGCAGGTCATGACGTCACCTGCTTATATAAACAAACTTCGCTGTCAATGTTGTCATTGCATATAGTGTTCCTGTTCTGTGGTCATTGCTGTCAAACCGTACAATACTTCATTGACTATAAGCAGGTGACGTCATTCAGCCAATCACGTGATCAAACATGAAAATTTAATTATTTTAGTATCGATTTTTAATAAAAATCCAAGTAATTTTAAAATATTATGTTGGCTAAATTGGTTTAAAAAAATATATACTCTTAAGCTAACAAAAGTTTGATCTATATTTTCATTTTAGTCAAATACCCTATTGCAATTGAACACCATTATGCTATCTTTGGAGAGCAATATCGATAATAAAACGTTTGTGATATTGAAATGTTAGTATTTGTTAAACAGAGGCATCAGCTCAACAGTGAGAAGATGCATCGAAAAGGACACGGGACGGGAATATGCAGCGAAAATCATAGACCTGAGTCAGGAGTCGCAGGACGGCGTGGACACGCACACGATGCGCGAGGCCACGCGCCAGGAGATCCTCATCCTGAGGATGGTCGCGGGGCACCCATACATTAGTGAGTGAGTTGTTATTACACTATCACATATTCATATTATATTCTCAGATAGATATTCTGCAATTCCAGAATATAATTTAGTTCAAAGTATTAGAAAATGCTGAGAATGAGTCCTATTTCGGATTTTTTTTTAATTTTACTTCTATTTAGCTTTGAAGACAGTTGTATGATGTACATTTATATGAAACATAAAATATGAAACATAAAATTAAGGAAAAAGATTTAATTAGTGCACCTCATTTAGCTGCATCTGAAATAGCAAAACAAGTATAATTTTCTTTAAAAAAGTGAGACTTTTATGAGAGAGTAATTTTTGATATCTGGTAGGTTTACCTTCAAGGTATCTTCCGTTTCAGTTTGTCGTACAACTTATGGGATAGGCTGTATAATTATGTTGCACCTTTGTACCCACACAAGCCTTTTCAAATGACTGGGTCCACTTTCATCTAGGATCTGTGAAACTTAAATTTTACATAATATCAACAACATTCTTTTATTTCTTATTTCTAAATTAAGAACTTACTTACAAGTACATTAAGTACATTAGAATTAGAATATAACAAACAATAAAATTAATATAAGTTGCTTAATGTTCACATAATATTTGTTACTTAGCACACATCGCTGTTGCCCGTGTAATACTTGAAAAGACAGACAAATAGACAATAATAAAAAAAATGTTGTATATCAAACAGACTGTATAAAATTTTCAAATCATAACCAACAACTTTGCGCTCGTGGCTTCGCCCGCGTGGGAACTTACGAATGTATTATCAAGACAAAAACTATCCTATGTCCTTTCCCGGTTCTCAAACTATCTCCATCTTAAATTAAATTTAAATCATCATCAATCTAAAGTTGTGCAAGCAGTGACAGCGAAGTGGCTGTACATTGTTTGCATTTGACCAGCGTGGTGGACTATGGACTGTTCTGTTTGGCAATGATGATAATGATTCATTTGTATGGGTTTTACAACTGCATTTTGTACCTACGCGTGGCAGCCGACTGCACCTATATGCTCGGACCATAGCGTCCTGGGCACAGACATTTATGATCAAGTATCTACTGTGAGAGTCGATGGTTGTTCCAGTCGAGCTGCAGGACGTGTTCGAGTCGGAGACGTTCATCTTCCTGGTGTTCGAGCTGTGCAAGAACGGGGAGCTGTTCGACTACCTCACGTCCGTGGTCACTCTGTCTGAGAAGAAGACCCGCTACATCATGAGGTAACTCGTGCGGCATTGTACTTTAAATTGTGTTACACCTACCAATATCCCTTAGGTATACTATAAACCCATAGAGTTCTCGTCTCATGGTGTGTCGTTGAAGACCATAATAAAACTAACCGATATGAATCGTAAATGAACTTGACCAATCTATATTGAGAAAAGAGTCACGATTCCTCTTTCGTGTGGCAGCATGCAGGCCCTTGTTTTCCGGAGAGCGATGTTCTGTGACGTACATATATAGCACTCTTTATTGCACTGCCTATGCCCAAATGGCTTGTACTGAGTTTGTCATCACGATTATTCTTGTTAAACCTGCCAGTTGCTGCGAGGAACTCGGCCCGCAGTTTCGAGGCGTGTTGAATTTGACTAAGACGGAGCGAGGACGTGGACTTAAATTATTCATCTTTGCCAGACGAGAGCGATAGTGGATGTTACCTTCATCAATAGAACATTTAATAACTTTGCTTAGTTGCCTGTTGCACCACAGTATTGATCAAATTCTCCTGTTTGTTCTCGGGGACACACTGGATCTTGATGTTAGAGGAGTGCGATTGTTGGCGATTGGTGGTCCATTTGGGCTACCCGTAACGAAAGCTTAATATTATCAGCTTTCAGTGTTTCTGCTTCCGATCTCAAGTTCTGTAATGTAATGGCTTGCGCGGCCTGGTCAGCCTTAAACTTTTTCTGATGTTCTAGGTTGAAATTTGGCATAGATGACTCGAGGGTGGTCACTGCATTTCGGACCTCTAAAAGTTGCGGCTGAATCTGGTGGTTAAACAATATCTGTAACTCTTCGCGAATTATGTCAAGCATATTTTTAGCTGAATCGTTATGAAATTGACACGACCATGATCCCTGATGTGCGGACGAAATTCACGGAATCAATGTATTATAGCGAATCGCGACCTCATCGCCCGCGCTCCGCAGCGTCACCATTTCGAGCGGTTTAGCACTTATATTATTTGTTAATTACATTTTATATTATAGGTAGTAGAGCCTAGAGTTCGCCCGGGGTAGTACTACCGCCACGGTACTTAGTACCATCTTTGCCGTGTAACAATTGTTTTAATAGCAAAGGCGTGGAGCCGGTTACACTTATAGAGACGACCATCTTAGTCCTCAATGGTAGCAACACATCTGTGACCGAATTAAATCCATATTTCTAACCGGAACACAATTGCTGTTAAAACAATTATTACACGTAATTATTTCTAACATTTACTTATTGAATGCAAATGAATGATAGTGAATATGCCTACATATCGCTGGCGGTGTACATATTGTTTGCTTTCAAAATGTGTCAACTACATAGGTAGTATCGCCGCGGCATCCTAACTCACATTTAGCTAAAATGTAATCAATCAGATACCTATAAATATTAAGTCTCAGAAATAACAATGGTGTTCATGAATTTTCTCAGCGCTAAATAATGATTCAGTACCAATACACCTCTTCCACCTCCGCCGTTACACCGCAATTGCAGTACCTATTTGTATACCTGCAACTCTACGTAGTAGGTGCTCTATCAGACGTCATCGGTAGTAGCTTCAGCATCAGCATTATTATAGGACCACATTTTGATTACGACTCGCAGAGAGAGCTATTCATAAGGAAAACTAATCTTTTTTCGAATTTATGACGGTAACTAAGTAAGAATTTTTGAACGAGAGATGTCGACAAGCGAACGTCGGTGTGATAAACAGCCAGGCCGTCAGCGGCGGCGGCGTGGCGCGCTGCTGCGTGAACCCTGTCCAATTTAAACACGACACAGATACTGCGCTGTCGTCACTCGTCAGTAGGTACGCGAGGTACCTACGTACGAGCCGCTGCACTCGCTTGGGGCGACTGTTGATAACGCTAATCTCGCTTTTTTTACTTCCTTATTGGGTTGAATCGACCGGGTTTTAAATCATTAAAGTTATTGCTGGTAAGACGATGTATATGTCCCGGTTTGTTCTGGATGACAAGATTTCTTGGTAGGAAGCCAATAAATATACACGAAATATGAAGTACCTACATAATACAAATTGGAAGCTTAAAACATTAGTTTTACACCAATTGGCTCATTGACACGGACAGCAAGGCACAGCAACAAAAGATTCAGAGAAAACTACATAATTATAATATTGTATGACATTAGTGCGCCAATAAAGAACAATAAAATAAAATATATGCTATGATAGATAATTATGAAGCTAATAAAAGCGTATTGATGCATGACATAAGGGTCATTCAAGTATTACGTAAGCACAACAGGGGGGCGGGGGGGCCTTTGCTTTGCTGATTTTTGATGACGTGGGGGGTGGGGGAGTCTGAATGATGATTACGTCAGCAGTATAAATATTTTTTTTTTACTTTTTCTGATATTCCACAATTTTTTTTCACAAAATTCTCTTGAATCAATAAGGAAACCATTTAATGCAAGTACCGATGTTTACGTAAGCATGGGGGGAGGGGTAAGAGATTGCTTACTTTTGCTGATGAGGGGGACGGGGGGGTTAAGAATTGCAAAAAATCTGCTTACTTAATACTTGAACGGCCCCTAATACATAATTATACATTTCATTTTCGGTTATGGTGCATTCTGCCACTAGTAGTAGTAGCACAGTATTATTTATTTAGAACCTCCCCTAACCAGCGGCCACGGGCCCCTTGCTTTCGTACAATTACATTACCGTCACATAAGTCGCAGTCGCCGTGGTCGTTATCACCACACGTTGTAAAACTATCGTTTGCTTTTGCATGACTTATTGTTACATCAAGATCGTTAATCATGTAGTTAGGATAAACAGCAAATAGATGGGAAACCAATCAACGCTAACGAAGCGGTCGGGCGCTGCGCGGCGGCGGCCCCGGTGTCTTTTGAACCTAGTTTAATGGCTTCCTCATAATTAATAAATTATCGTTAATCCGCACCGACCCCGTCCCGCCCCCGTCCTCCACAGCCAGTTGTATGATCAATTAATATTAAACAATCACAATCTACGATTATGCGAGTCGTAGGAGTGTAGTCGCATCCGTAGATTAGATGTCTCTATCTGATGGATGATTTTATGTCTGTACAGAGGCCGCACGAATATTTGATACTCACAGGCTCACAGCGATATTCGAATAAACGAGATGTTCCAGGGGTTTAGTAGCTACTTTTCACTATCAATACTGGATATCGCTTACTACATTCCTGACTATAAAAATACGTCGATAGAAAAAACAATATTTAATGTTGGTATTTATTATTGTGGCTTGTGGCACACGTTGACCTTTGTAATCTGAACTTCACGTAACAGTGTTGACTATTAATTCGGTTGATAATGGTCCCGGGCGTACGTCACCGGTCCCGCGCGTCCGTCGCCGCGAGACGAGTCGTGCGCGCCGGACCGTGCCCTCACCGCCAGGGCTCGCGCCGAGTACCGGGCCCAGTCGCAAACAGCATCTCGGCCGCTTCTTGTCTCCCGGTACTTCAGCCGCCTCTAATACCATGGCACTAATTGTCGCCCCCAGCATGGCTCTTGTTAAAATCCCTGAACCGAAGAAGCGTCGTTGCTCCTATAACGAGCTGATTGCCTATGTTTGTAGAATTATCATGTGAGTAAAAAATTACTCTTAACATCAGATACATTTTGTTATTCGGATTGCGATATTAAAAAAAAATAAGGATTTCTTGTAAAACTTAAATTATTCAAACAAATCGGAGATGAGAAAAATGCTAAAGACAAGAATTCGGATGTCTTTATCAACCAATATTTGTGCAAAAAACTTAGAAAGTGTTCTATTTTACTGGCAAATAAAAGTGCTGCATGGGTGATTTCAGGCAGGTGTTGGAGGGCGTGCGGTACGTGCACAGCAAGAGCATAGTGCACCGCGACCTGAAGCCGGAGAACATTCTGCTGGACGACCAGCTCAACGTCAAGATCACCGACTTCGGCTTCGCCAAGATGCTCAAGGACGGGGAGAAGCTTTTCGGTGAGTTCCGCTCGTTGGCCACTTATTATGTTCAGTCCTTGCGACGAGGAAAATAGAATTCTCATCATCCAAGTCGTTAGTTAAAGTAAAATTGACTTTAACCTTGTGAGTCTTTAAATATCGTGTGGGTTAAATGAGCGCGCGGTGGCGCGCGCCGGCGGCGGCGGCAGGGTCGGCAAGGACGGGCCGCGCTCGGCCGCGCGCGCGTCTCGGCTTACATCTGGTTCGGAGGAACAACAGCGTGCGCATCTTGCTGCGCACGCGTACGTGTCTCCGAACTCCTCCGTGTTCCTCGTAGTAAATCGTCGATATTTGCCTGGATGGAAGCAGCGTTGGTCGCTTCCACTTCTCTTCAAGATCGACTGACATTATTCATTGCTGGCTTTCCCACACAAGCTAGCGGAAACACAAAAAAACCAACCATCATGCAAGAGTATCCTTTGTTCAACATGGAGCGTCTGGGTGCAGACAGATGATCTTTTACTTTACGATGGAAGTAAATTATTTGATACGCAGAAATGCAGTCTTCCTGGTTAGGTGGTCAGTATCAGGATACTTGAAAGCGACCGTTGAATCCCTGACGCGTTTGACGAAACTAGTCATTTGTACTCACTGACACGAGTGTCATTCAACTCATCCAAAAGAAGTCTCACGCCTACTAGCTCACGTCGATATGGTTGACCACGTAACGAAATAGTAATTTGTGTCCATCGGCAGAGCTGTGCGGCACGCCGGGGTACCTCGCGCCCGAGACGCTGAAGGCCAACATGTTCGAGGACGCGCCCGGCTACGGCATGGAGGTCGATGTGTAAGCACCTTATGTACCCTCCCGACGCGCGCTCACACGCCATCAACACCTCGATTCAAATTACTTTTAACACCTGCTAGTTGTAACGTTGATTTTCCTATGGTGAGTTTTGTTTTCCGTTTAATTTCGGGTCAAGGATCCGCCTTCTGTTTCTATGAAGTAGGAGCTTTGTAAAAATTGAAGGGGCCATAATCCATGCTTAATTAATAAATATAAATGCGAAAGTCACTCTGTCTATCTACTACCTTTTTACGCTTATTCCGGTAAACCGTTTTATCGGAATTGGTAAGACCGAAACCGGTAAGACAATGAAGGGTGGATATAGCTTGAAATCCTGGAAGGGACAAAGTATACTTTATTCCCGGTAATACGTTGGGATAATTTTAAAGATATTTTGTTGTTCGGACTCGTATGCTGAGGAAGTTGTGGGTAACATCTAGTGTGAATATTGAAATGGCATGTTATTATTTTCAGTAAGCAGTGATAGCCGTATGGTTGAACGTTGGACTGCCGAACCGGAGGGTCCGGGTTTAAACCCTGCACGCACCACTAATTTTCAGAAATTATGTGCGTATTAATATTTAATTATCACTTGCTTCGGTGAAGGAAAACTTCGTGAGGAAACCAGCACACCAGAGAGTTCTCCATAATGTTCTCAAAGGTGTGTGAAGTCCACCAATCCGCACTCGGCCAGCGTGGTGGACTATGGCCTATACCCCTCACATTGTGAGAGGAGACCCGTGCCCAGCAGTGGGACAGTTATGGGTTGTAATGATGATGATGCTGTTATTATTTTCAGATGGGCCTGTGGAGTCATCATGTTTACATTGTGAGTACAGTACTCACGTTTACTTAAATAGTATGTCCGCCCGACACGTCGCATTAGGTTACACTCTAGTACCGGAACACAAGTTAGTCGATTGAGACGCGATATAAGTTGGCTCGAATGTCGTCGTCAGCGACCGACAGGGGACGCTTTATGATAGCTCCTACACTGTGATAGATGTGTTGGCGGTTGGCGACGACTGACGAAGGCTAAGCCGTCGAAACATTCAGCTCGTCTAAGTCGGCCACCTAAAGCGAGGTTTAAGTGCCCGTAGAAATTAAGTAAAACAAGTGTAAATAGTCGGTAATAGTAAACTTTGTGTTTGGTTTAATGTTTTGGTTTGCGTTACGTGTGGCAGGTTGGTGGGGTGCCCGCCGTTCTGGCACCGCAAGCAGATGGTGATGCTGCGGAACATCATGGAGGGGAAGTACTCCTTCACCAGCCCCGAGTGGGCCGACATCTCAGGTAATCTGTAGGAACATGTCAACACCGTAATATGTATAAGAAATCATTTTGAATATGAATATATTGTAATGTAGTATAAATTGGTTTACCCCGCTGGCGTTGACGAGCTTACTGTCGTTTAGCCAGAGGTTGTTTCCTATATGTTGCGATAACATTGTCTACTTGCGCCGGTCGACTTGATGAGAGAAGCGGTGGACCATTGTGTAACGTGCGCGTTCCACTTGCAGAGGACCCGAAGGACCTGATCCGGCGGCTGCTGGTGGTGGAGCCGGGCCAGCGGATCGAGCTGGACGACGCGCTGGCGCACCCCTTCTTCAACACGGTGGTGAGTGGCTCTGGTTGCCTCAAATATCACCGTGAGGCTGATCATCGTGCAGTGTCATTCCTGTTCATTTCCTTTTCTTATTTCTACACTTCCTATTATTAAAAGAACTATAAAGAGTACTGTCTCGAACGCACATGAAGCGCATGCAGTAATTTTTTTCTACGGCTATTTTATATAAAGTTTAGTTTGTTTTAGTGCAAGGCACGAGGATGCTTTGTTTCTACGCTTCAATTGTGATTAACACGTACATGATGGTCGCGTTGCCCGAAGCACAGTAGAGCTTATGCCGTATGCCTAAGAGACGTTCCTCGGACGCAGTCGACTTTAAAACGCCAAATTAAATATATGACATCGCGTACCGTACACTGAGAATGTGACGATCCATCGATTCGTTTATATTTTGCTAGAAAATGACAATTTACAAATACTCGCACAGATTATGTCTGATATAAACGCTACAGTGTTTTTGAGACGTGTATCAAGTAAAACGACTAGTTGCATTGGGTGTGCACTCTCGGTGTACGTCGCTCACACACGAGCCGGCCACTGACATTGCGTTATGTTCGCCTGGTAGCTGTGGGAGCAGGACATGACGCCGCTCAAGAGGACCTTCTCCAGCGCCGGCCGCAAGATGTCCCGGATCGACCAGTTGAACTTGGTAAACCCACCTCACACATACGCCTCGTCGCCTCACTAACCCTCCACCCGGTGACGCGCCGCCCACTAGGAAATGTTGTGTTCCGGCTCTCCATAACTTCCGTTGCCCTCGGAAACGTCACTTACTCCGCCCGCACCCGGCAGCTTGACCGGTTTTATTATTTCCTTAGCATCTACGCTTGTGCTAAGTACTTATATGTAATATACATAATTATCTTCGTGGTGGCAAACTACAAAAGACAGCCGGAACGTAAGATTTCTTTTCTAGAATTTTATTGTAAATAGTTTTTTGAAAAGTTCTTATTTTTTTTTTGGTATGTTTGAATTCAACTAATGAGAAGATTGAATGATTGTGTCTGTGGGACTATGGATTTGTCAGCGGCTATTTGATTATGAGACTAATAAATTAATAACTGATGTTTATTTTATTAATGGGTAACTAATAAGTGTCAGTAATTAAAAATTCTTATTAGTTGTACAGGAGGGAATATTTCTTTAACATATTTTGTTGTCAACGTGGCTAATCATATTATATATTATGTGTTCCTTCACTACAACACAAAAACGAATATTTGACACACACAGACATCATGTCCTACTGAACCGTTAGGTTTATGTTAATGCACACGCATAGGCAGCACCGCCTACACTGCGCATGCACTTGAAGCACCGCTTATAGCAATAGTTGTACCACCCGTTGGACGCATGCTTTGAGATCAATCTTTTTTATACAACTAATTCAAAACTTTATTTTTTATGTAAACATATCTCACGTTTATGCATATGCATGCATACGCATTGTTGAGATTGTGGTTATGTACATTATATCCGGAGATAAATGTATGTTAAATTGTATCCAAATTGGTTTGGTCGAGATTTGATGAACGGCATTGACCTTGGCGCGCGCGCGGGTGTGTGTGTGTTGCAGGCGATCAAGTCGAGCGGGTTCAACGCGCGCGCGCGGCTGCGGCTGGCGCTGCTGGTGGTGCGCGCGGCCGTGCGCCTGCGCCGCCTGCCGCACTCGGGCGCGCGCGCGCTGCCGCTGGCCGCCGCGCTGCGCGACCCCTACACCACGCGCGCGCTGCGCAAGGTACGCCGCACCCTAACTATACCATACTACGGCATTTTTCTATTCAAACGTGCTGTATGAAAAGTATTGTAAGAATAAATAAAAGAGATCTTGATTTTCTTATAGAATATTTTTTTCTTTTTTGTTAGTACAAAGGACAGAGGTTCCAAAATATCTTAACTATTTAAGATATTTTGGAACCTTTGTCGCTTTGTGATGTTGTGTAAAATTCAAATATGGCCCTAATGCTATACTTACCCGAGTTGCTGCAAGGCAAGGCGGGACGTACCTATAGCATTAAACAATGTGTATATAATAATATAATAATAATAAAATAGTATGTGTATGTGTACAGGTAATCGACGGGTGCGCGTTCCGCGTGTACGGGCACTGGGTGAAGAAGGGCGAGGGGCAGAACCGCGCCGCGCTCTTCGAGAACACGCCCAAGACCGAGCTGAAGAGCCTCTACGTCACCAACCTCAGCCGATAGCGGTACGTCCCCGCCGGCGACGACTCGTTCGTTTTATTATTACATAACAGGTGGTCGGTTGTCCAGCTCCAGGCGATGGTAGATATAGTTACAATTGCAAACATAGTCAAATATTTTACATTTCTAACCATAACAATTTGCAAAAATGAAATTTCTACTGAAATGTATTGAAATGAAACGGTAGTTTATGGATACACAAAGACAAATTATTCCATTGAGAATACGTCGTTTAGGTCAATATTGTTTGACTGAAATACCTTGTTTGGCTTGCAGGGGCGGCGCGCTCGCCAGGGACCCAGCACTGTCGAGAGGGGGCGCCGCCCGGGCCTCCCACGCCACACGGGCCGCCCGCCCCGCGCCGTAGGTTAGTGGAGGCCGCGCAGCCTCCGCCACACTTAGAGTAATAATTGTTGTCGTTATGACAAGCATCGACACACTCGGTCGAGGCGTTTCGAGCATTTCGGTCGCACCAAAGGCTCCCAGGGGGGCGCCGCCCGCTCGGTGCTTGTCATACCGTCGCGTCCGCGGGCCCGGTGGCCCCGGTGGCCCCGGCCTCCCCGGTGGCCCCGGCGGCCAGTAGTTATTGTGTCGTTGCAACGACGGTGGCCGCGCGGCACGCACGATCGTCCTGTTCACACCCTGTGTACGTTGTTCGGTTCCTGAACGTTAATCGTTTGTTTACGATTATTGTATACGTATAATATCGACAGTAAAATGACCCCTGTACGCTTGTCATACTTTTACGATTGTAATTACATTATATTATTAGCGACTCGAGTCTCTCGAGAGCATTTCTGTTTAGATGACTTATAAATAATTATGATAATAATATTAACACTAAGCATCAAGTTTAGTGTCAAATATTGCTTGTTTCACGTTCCGAAATGGGACGAATCGATGTGCAGCGGGTGTGTGGGGACCGTTGTGCGTGGCGACAGGTACACGTGACTAGTGATAATTATCATCTATACATGTAATAATTTAATAATAGTAAATTAACGTGACTAGATAATTTAGTAGCAAAGCGTGGGGTGTACGCAGTTGTAGGCGCGTCCGGGAGGCCCCTACAATGTTGTAATTGTTGAAGCGACGCGACCGGCGCCGCAGCGTTTAGTCAATGGTGCAGATTCGATTTATGTATGTAGCTTGTAGTGACGGACGGACGGTACCGTGCACTTATGTATTGTGTAGTGTACAAGTTACCCCAGGCGGTGCCGGTGCGTGCGCGCCCGCAGTCGCCGAGGGGCGGGGGGCAACTTGCAACACATTGAGACTTCTGTTAACAAAATGTGTTGCAAGTTGCCCCTGCGACATGAGCCCCGCCGCGGCGCCGGGACCATTGGATAATTATTATTTTTTAAGTCATTGTTTATCGAGTCCCGGCCGCGGTGCGGGGGCGGCGTTACGTTGCGCCCGGTGACGTCACAGCATACGAACAATGTATGTCACGTCGCTCGTTACGTAATTAATGTACGTAGTTGAATAATTTAAGTACGTATTTTTCGTAGATCTGTATTGTAACAATATTAGTAAGTTGCATTATATTTGACTACATTTTCATTGTACGATTTTATAATTTTAATTTTTATTGTTTTGGTTACAGAACATTTTAATGATACGTTTAAAATGAAATTATTATTCATTATTGAATCATTAACGAAAATATAGTATTCCTTTGATTTATTATTACTATGTACTTCGGGTCTCATACTGAAATCGCGAAAAAATTTCCCAGCCACAGCCATCGCGAGAATATAATCTAAAACCATTACATCATGGTTTAATTTCGATTGCAGTCGATTGTAGCTCTTTTTGCGTTTTGAGTTCATTTGGCTCGGACATTTTTAGCGCGGACCCGACGTCCATAGTAATAATAAGTCAATGTTGTATTCCTAGTAGTTATTATACAAATAATATGATTACCTTATGGCAGTGATATCGGGCGCGGCAATGCATTGTAATGTTCATACTCAACGTAGGTATCGGATACGTAGCCGAGCTATACCGAGCCTCGCCGCCGCCGGACTGTACCGTACTGTCGGTGTAAACTTCGGATTTTTTATTTTATACAAAATAAATCAATTCCACTGACTTTAATAACAGTTGTTATTTAACTATTCGTTTATTTCGGATTGAAACATATATTAATGGATAACTCGCAATTACGATGACAGACAAACAAGAAATAGTTCGTTTGACGGCGGGCGGCACCCGGGCGCCACCCTGGCCGTCGGGCCGGTGTTATAAATGTTTTATTTTGTAATTTTCATAACATTATTATAATAGATAATAAAATATTCGATGTTGTCTGACGTCTATATTGGAGCGCCGAGACGAATGGACGGGAACATCCGGGTCATCCGAGTGTTCACTGAAATCATGTCGGCTATGTCGGAGCCGGAGACATCGAGTGCGGACTGCGGAGTGAACTCATGAGCGGTGCCGCCCGCCCTCAACCCGACTGTACTTATTACATGCGCTCACCCAAATGTATTGTATATATGTATATTATTGAATGTATGTATGTATTGTATTCGACATTCAAATGTGTAATCAAGTATATATATATGTTATGGAGAGTTATCCATGTACTAAATAATGGTCAAACAATTGTCTGACTGACAGGATCATGTACGTCGTATAAAGTAATTATAAACGTCCCATACTGTAAATTAAAATAATTATGCAAACAATTCATTTTTCTTTTATATACTTTTACCTTTCGGACAGTGTCCCGCCAGACGTACAGCAGGACGGCTACAGTAGTGTCCCCTGCGCCTGCACCGAACGGCCCCCCGAGCTTGTTGCCAGTTGCTCGGGTCAAACCCTCGACAAAGCAATACGTAGCTGATGATGGATGGCATTACGTAGAATGGTGATGGTGATGTTTCCTCGGACAAGTTTTTTGTATAATATAATAAGGAACTTCGTGGGGCACCTAAATTTACAGTTTCAGTCGTGGAACACGTGAAACCTACCACGGAATGTGTGGTGAACCGTATAAAATATACTGAAACAGTATAGACTATTTTTGGCCAGCGCTGCGGAGGTCCAGCCCTATGTCAACTCTCGCTGAGTCACTTCTTATTGCCCATTCACTGTCCTCCTTTTTGTTTTTTTTTAATATTTTATTGTTAACTATGTTTGGGTGTGGCATTTTTTTTATATACATATAATTACTCTTTCGACAAACAGTCTCCTTAGGGATTTTTTTGACTACAATCCCACCTGATGGTAAGTGGCGATGAAGTCCAAGGTAACTTGCACTTAATTTTTATACTGAGGTTTGGAAAGGTGGATGGCGCCAGCTGCCGCTGCCGATATCTACAGTCGGTTCTCCCTGTTTTCTATAGGTCTTTAGACCAAAATGCGAATTAACCAATGAAATAGTAGCACATTACAAGATATCTGCCTAATACTACAGGGACATTAAAAGCAACTTGGTTAGTGGTTCAATCTGTAATCCTTCCAGGGACAGGACGAGAGGATGATTGGGCACTGTATTCACTGTAACATACTTGCGTACGTTGGTGAAGTGAAAATTTAAATTGTCATTTTTCATTCTGCGTAACCGACTGGCGGAGTGAAAGTCGGGCGGCACGTGCCGGCGGAGACCGGCGGGCGGCGGCCCCCCGCACTCCGCGCGCCCGCGGCCCCCCGCGCCGGGAAAAGTAAAGATAAACAAAGCTCGCGTGCGGGGGGCTGCAGCGGCGGTGCACCGGCATCGATCACGCACGCCCCGCGCGCATTGGCCGGCCGCTGCCACGTGACGCGCGCGCCTCGAGCCCATTGGCCGCGCCGCGCGGGCCACGTGAGCGGCCGCGGCCGCGACGCGCGTGGCGGCCAGTCGCGGCGTGACAGCGGGCGCGCGAACACCGCGCGCGGCCGTGTCGCCGTGTCGACATGAGCCTCCTCGACACGCTGCTCGAGGCGGCGCGGTTCATCGAGCTGCAGGAGCGCCGCCGCCAGGCCGGTAAGTGCGACCCGCGCGGCCGCCGCCGCCGCCCGCACGCGGGCCCGCGCCCGCCGCTCTTGACCTTGAGCGGCACGCAGCCGCGGCCCGCCCCGCCCCACGTAAACAAAGAAACCCCGAAATCGCGCCTGCCAGCCGGGCTCCCGGACCCGGAATACTTTCCCGTGTTGAACCTATCGTCCGTTCGAACCGCTCTTCCGACCCGTCCAAGTGTAATTCCGAATTCCCTCAGCGCCCAAATGACGCATTATTTTTTGTCCGGCGGGCGGTTCACATCGCCGTCCTGAAGCTGAACCATAGTTTATAGAGTGCGAATACTGCGAATGTGATGCACCGATTCGCGCGAGCGACTCTCGTTCGAACGCTTCGCGTCCGTCGTAAACTCGTTATCTCGCGTCGCCTACGCTACTCAACAGGTCATCTCGAACAATCCATCGTCTGTTTACTACGGTAACTATAGTCACCGACGTAAATCTGCCACGCCTCGGACACCCGGGCCCCGGGCGCACGGCGTTCCACGGGTCTGTTATTATTCTGACTGCCCTTAAAAGCGTCGAACGCACTTGACATTGCGTATTTATGTAGATAGTCCAAGCGCCTACTGGTGGGTCGCCAGCGGCCGGCGCGCGGCGCGCGCTGCGCTGTGTACGTGGAGCATGCGACGACTCACTCTACTCTCTACGTCTAGTCGTCTACGGCGAGTCGGCGAGTCGAGCTCGAGTGTCAATCCGAGCGAGTACGTCGCGCAATGAGCGTCGCGTGACGCATCGACGGCGAGCGGCGCGGTCAGCTGATCGCCTCGTGCGCGTGGCTGGTGGGGGGCTCGCAGGACGCGCGGGGGGCGGTGGGCGCGGTGCGGGGGTGGTTGGATGCTTGTGTGCACAACTGCACACGCAGTGTCGTGTCGATGCGCTTTCCGATGCATTCGAAACGACAAAAGTATTTTGATTTTAAGTTCTCAAAACTGGCACAACAATTGGGTAACGTTCGTGTAAGTCGGAGGTGCGATGATAATATGCACCCACTCGTGTCTAGCCACACTATCTATAATTCTATACTGACAGAGTTGGATGCCGAGGAGAGGAGACGTTGACGTTTGTACATGTGACTAAGCATCTCTGGGCCAATGCGAAACAACATAAAATACATATTTAACGCTTCAATTTAAATCTAAATCCAGCACCAATACTTCCCCATAGTAGATCCGATCCTGAATTCTTACCCCGTATTGCAAGTGCTGTTTACAGAATCAGGGAGGCATAATAAACGATATATTTTCAAAGCTGTGAAATAATACTACAATATTTTAAACCACCATTAAATATAAAATTCCTATTAAATACATTATGTAAGTAGTTGTGATAAAAATAATTTCTGCTATTTAGGGACCAGAATGATTGTGGTTACACACGTAACTCGTAAGGATGGGTGTAACATTTCGTGTTAGGAGAACAGTATTAAGTAAATGTGGCAAAAACATTGCTGAAACAATATTATACTATGTACTAATTTATGACGTAAATTTGAGATGTAAGGGGCTTTGCCATCCTAGAGTAGTAGCCAACCTCCTCTAAATTTATAGGTAGTAGGGGGGTCGAGCGCGGCAGAGTAACATAAGGGGGGCAACCTTACACCTTGCGAAGTCCTCCCCATACATGAGCCCTTTAAGGTTTTTGAGGTCAAACGTCTAGGCCAGCTGATCAGATTAGTAAATAAAATCGATCGTTAGAAAAACTCTAGCTTTGTATGCAGAAAAGTGTACAATTCAATAATCTGACAATTTGAGCGTGACACAAGAAAATGGAAAGGTCACAAACATGCAAAAAAAATTCTCGAGCGTGATTAATTTTTTGTCTGTATAATAAAATCTGACGCGCTCGAGTATGGCAAGGTCACTATTTGTTTTTTGCATTTACAAAAATCTGCCATGACTTTTGGTCACGTCCAAATCGTCAGTCTTTTGAATGGGAACCAATGGAGGGTTCACTTAACATCCCTTAATGTCTGACGTGCTCGATTTTTGTTCTTATTTTCAACCCCCCACCAGTGAGTGGGTATAATACAGTCATCAGTATTATAAACTTTTTCTTTTTTAGCACCTTAACTTCACAATAAAATAGGTCCCCGTGACGCTCGAGTAAATGTTTCGGTCGTTGAAGTCGAAAGTCAGTCTTGATCGAATCCTTCTTCTTTCCTTTTCGGGCAACATGCCGGTGATGCCTTTCGTTTGGTACAAGTCCACCGAATCGGTGTCTGCCCGATAGTCGGCTGTTTACATAACTAGACCGTGCAACAGAACTAGGGGATAAACCGCACCATGCGCCGACCCTTGCGGAGGAAAATGGTCAAGATAGTAATATTGATTTTTCATGATATCGAGGAGTCCGAAGTCACCTACACTGTTAACAGCATCGGAGACTCCATCTGTAGACATTCCGCATTGATAGAGATCAATCAGAAAAATAATTCTATACAGGGGTATGACATGCTACAGATGTTAAATATTAATTTTAACTTAATATTACTTAAGTAAACAGTAGGCTATCCTCCGAAAAGGTCTAACGTTCGGCGGCTACAACGATATTCAGTGTGGGATTGCTATAACCTGGAGAATCTACAATTTAGTCTCAGATTAACACAGATAGAGCATTGCATCATGGCCGCTTTAGCATTTATGTGTGCGTGACAACGAGGAATGTCACTGTAGGGGTGTAGGGACACGTGCATCTGTGTGCGTGTAATGTTGTCAACTATGCATCTGTGTGCGTGTAATTTTGTCAACTATAATATATGGTTGACATTTTACGTTCCGAGTGAGTTGTAAAAATTATTGGGTAAATATACAACAAAACTGAAATAAAAGTTACTTGTGAAAAGATATCCCATCTTCTTTTTTATGTTTTTGGGAACAACTTTTACATTGTTTAAATACACAAGACGGCATTTTTAACGAATCACGCGTGATGTCTAAACAGTACGAAGCTCTGAATAGCACTATTGCGAGTTGTATTCGCTTTTGAATTTGTATCCGCTTTGGTGGCCTACCTTTCGTGTTCTGCGCGCTCTATCTGCCTTTTGTTTGATAGTCTGAGAATTTAGTTTGTTATTTCCCGTGCCTTAACTTTGGTAAATAAAACAAAATTGCGGTTCCACAAAATCGTAAATTGTAACTAATAATAAAATATATAGTAGGTTATAGGTACCACTCCAGCAAAAATCATGAAACATATAACGTTAGGGCGTGCATCATAAATCTTAATCGAAAGGATTTGTCAGTTTCTTAAACACTAAACTCAAACTCATTAGTTTGGATACAAACACTTTGCACGTGTGGCGCGCGGTACGATGGTATGAACCAAGATAAGCCAACTACTTACGTCAGTACGCTGCACGTCAAGCCGTTTTAATGTTACAGCGACAACGCAGTGCGGGCCGCCACTCGACGAACGAGATGGAGATTGCCACTAAACTACATACACAGTGCTATTAACGTCCTTTTATAATTGATTAAATAATAAAGTGCGTAATATTATATAATAAAGTATGTGTGCGTGACAATAAGCTGACTATGACGAGATGCTCTACTTACATCCAATACAAATTATAACTAGAATGCAACCGATGAAGTTAAAGACTGCATTCGCCTGCCGCCGTAGGAATTTTATTCACACGTACCTTAACCACAACACATTAGAACTACGTTCGGCACTCGGCAGGCTAAATTTTGTATGAAAACGCATAGTTTGTTTCACATGTTGCGTCTCCCTTACAAATCCAGGGCCATTCAACACTCTTATTGTGGATACTTTATTACTTGGAACTATGTAGGTGTTATCAGACATTTAATATCATATACCTGCCTACGTCATAGCGATATATTGCAATGGATGTCATAATTGGCTTCTATGATACTAGTACAAACAATTTAGGTTTTAACAGGTGATTTGTTGATTGCCGTTCTCAAACGAGATAATGTAAGTAAACTCGGGGCGGGCAGGACAGTTTATATAAATTTCGTTACTCTATGAATGTGCAACTGCTGTAAAAACAATTATTAAGTACACAGTAGAAATGGTACCAAATACCGTGGCGGGCGGTAGTACTTCCCCGGGTCCCCGGGTGTACTCTAGGCTCTACTACCTATTAATAATGTGGCTTCTGTCTCCTGAATTTAAAATGAAAACATTTTGTGGCAGTTACAATGTTGTTCCGAACATGATGATCGCGATAGCTGCTATGCGCTGCACTAATGTTGAGGTCGTGTAGGTGTAGATTTTGGATAATTTCTAATGAGCGGCTTCGGCCTGTGGCGCGGTGGGCGCGGCCTAGCGTTGTCAGTATTTTAGAAGCGATTTCAGTAATGGTAAACAAGGCTAATGCTAAAAGATATTATGGTCATTGGCATCATGTACTTGAACCGTTTGGTGCGTTAAAATAATATTTACAGTCAAAAATGTTGTTAGGTTAGGGACATTTCAGTGGTGATGGGTACTGCGAGTATCCTATGGGAAGGTATTTAAGTGTTAACAATAGGTGCGTGATCGACACACGGCAACCCTAGGCGAGGCGCGAACAATCGCATCATCAAGGCTCCCGTAAGGTCGCTCTCGGTACCGCGCCGGTGAAAGGGATCTCGTGACCTCGCCATCCCCGAGCGGCGAGCGCCGCCGGCGCCGTCCACCGCCGCGCGCGTGCTCCGAGTCCGACTGCGAACCTCCCAGCCTCCCGCAGCCCAGTGTCGTTCGTTTTTCCCCTAAATTTGGGGTGATAAGTTAGATAAAATGGAATATTTTTATATTTTTTAGCGGCATACACGGTGTACCATTTTTTGAGGCATTTTTCATGAGTTACCATTAGGGGAATTCGAGATGACTATAGGGGTGACGCTTAATGGAGGTTGGTGACACTGAAGCGGCCGCCTCTGCAATTGTGATCCACGTTCCCAACTTGTTTTAAAGTGCACGCGCGTCGTGCGCCAATTGACTCGAGCTGCTCCGATTGTATTCGATCTTGCATTTCAATACATTTATTAAGCGTTTACTGACGATCATTCTAGAATTGTGAAATTCAAAAACCGTACAACTATTTACCAATTCCAATTTCAACTTACATGCTATACAAATCAATCTAAACAACGAATTGCAAATATGGAGGAAACGTGTATTTCCATATTCCCTATGCATTAGTTGTTTACAACGGTACGGTCAGACCTGGTCCCGTTACTTTTGTTGAAATTCTAGCGGTCCTCGGGCCGGTGGCCACTGGTCCCGCATTGTTTAATCACGTTAAAGTGCACGCACGCAGAATCGATGGCGACTGTCATTTTTATTGAACGTTTGAGGCGGTCAAAACTTCACGCTGAGTCGCTGACCAGAGAATTTGCATTACTAAAAAGGAAAGCCCATGGCCACTAATTAATATTAATTATAATTATAAATAAAATTTGGTTTTCAGTAAAATTGTCTTCAGGCTCTTGAGCTCATTAATTAATCTCTCTAAGTAATTGTCGCACTAATATTACAACAGTGTTGTAACTCAAAATTGATAGTTTTTCAGAATCAACGAAAAACTGATTATTCACTTTTTATTATAGATTATAAAAAAATATATACTTTATGTGTTTTATTAGAGAATTTAAAGAAATTATATATATACCGATCATTTTAAAAATTACGGATACTGAAGTTATTCACATTTTTTGAGTTGATACGGTATATTATTTGAAATATCGCTTATATAAATCAATAAGAGTGTATTAACTCTAAATATAACCATTTTATGTTAAGGTTTCAATCAACAAAAACGTAATAATTCAAAATAATACTATAAATTTTCCATACCTGAACCAGCAATACTGCTACAACTCGAAATATTGCGCAAAGCGGCACGCCCTTCCTAGATCACTGTTGGTTGCAACTAAAGAAAAAGCAATATTAAACCTGGGGTATGACAGTTGGTCAGTCATCTATACTGACTTATAACGCCATCGCTTATTTGTTTTTTGCGTTATTTCAACGACGGTTTTATTGACTTGTGCGGAATCGCATCTTGCGATTGAATATGGTGTTAGCTCAAATTCGACAACTTTTGAGTTACGACACTGTTGTAATATTAGTGCGGTATGTAGATAGATGTCTTCCGCTGGATTCAAAGGGCTCAGGACCGGTCGGAGTGGCGCCAATTAGTGTTGGGGGAGGCCTATGTCCATCAGTGGACTTCAAAAGGCTGATAGATAGACAGATAGATTCATACAATAGAAGACATTAATATCTCTTAAATTTTTATTTACACCAAAATGTAAGTGACTTTTTATTTTTAATGGTTTCGCCAAAATTAATGTCTCGGGTTCGGTTGGTTGTGGGTGTCGCAGTCCGATATACTTTCTTACAGTAAATAACATTTTTTTAATTTTTAATTTTTTATTTAATTAACTTGTGTTTTTAAGCGGCGTTTGACAAGAGAAGTAATACATGACCGGTAGGTACTGTAGGTAGCGTTGTTCAGTGTATCTTCGTTTTAAATAAACTGTTTTGATATTCGGTATGATTCTCAGGTGTTCAAGTATGATTTCCAGATTGGAAAGTTGCGCCAAATAATTGGCAGCAGCTCTTCGTGTTTGTACAAGATGTAATATATTTACTTCCGGTTCCTTCTCCTCAAAACGTTTCACGTGGACTTCGGTTTTGCTCGACTTTATTGATTGCTGGCTTGAGTTGGCCCCTCGATGGGTACTGTGAGCCTTTATGTATTTTGCCGTTATGACGGAGTATAGCAGACAAAGATTAGGACACGTCGTGTAGATCGTGCCTACTGACTTTGTCATTAAATATCAGCATTCGAAAAATTGGACAACATTTTACAGATACGAGGGGTATCTGTTTCTGTTTTCATGTAGTACTTACGTGCGTTCCAGAAATAGAATCTAGGCGTGATGTTAGGTCGCCTCGCAACCTGTTAAACCGGCAGGTGTGGTTACGGGGAGCGGCGGGGTGCGCGGCGCGCGATCGGGGGGCGGGGGCGGGAGGGGGCTGCACGCTGCATCGCGCCAAGGTCAGCCGCCGCACGCATGCGCCGCGGCTGCCGGGGTCCGCGCTCCCACTGGAGTACTGGACCTTGCGTACTTCTCGTTCAACTCTTACACTATCAATTGTCGCTCTTTATTGCTTCGTGTCGACGTCACGTGCTGATTAATATAATTACGACGAACGTATATTCGTGTACCTACCTTACGTAAGTGGATTTTGTTAATTTTTGAGCATATTTTAATATGAATGTACTATGCTTTAAACTTCAAATTATGAACAACTTGTTGCTGTGCATGAATGGATTCAGATGTTTACGTCACCATTTTTGCAATTAGTATATACGTAAGTAACGTAATCGATAGCCGAGGCATGGACCTTACTATCGATCTGTAGATAGATTAAAATCCCACGTGCCAGACGCCTCGCGTGGGAGGGCGCCAGATTTGTAAACATAATACAAGCTACTACGTAACCATTCCGACGAAAACTTATTTTAGACTCTCAAGTTTATAAGTTTTCAAACATCTGGAATGGAAGGAAATCGGACAGACTGCCATTATAGTCGCCTTTAATTAGAAAGTTAAATGCTTTCGTATAAGTACATCGGAAGGAGCGAGGTCTCGTGTCCGCCGTACGAACCGCCACCTACGTCTGCACCGTTGCTTGCGCTGCTCGATTCGGCTGCAATGTTCCATTCACCTTATTCGCCGGCGCGCCGTCGAGGTTCAGTGACTCCGCCGCCGACCGACTGACTCCTCGAACACGTCACCGGCGGACCGGCGCGGTAACGCGGTCCTTTCATCACCTCCGGCCGATCGCCGTCGGACGACTCTTTAAATTCTGTGGGTGTAGCGCGCGGCGCGACCTCGTTACGCGGCCGCGTCCGACACGAGGCGAGGTGAAGAGTGCGATCGCAACCGGCGAGGAGCCGAAGAGCGAGAAGCGGCGTTATGTAAAGTGGAGACGGTCCGCGGTGCAGCTAGCGTTGCGCTCGGCCGCGTGCGCGCCCCGCGCCCTCGCGCCTCCTCGCCCCCTCGCGCCTCCTCGCCCCCTTGCCCCCTCGCCGCTCGCAATTTTGCTCGCCGTCACCGGTCGGTTTCACTCGCGATGGACGGCGGCGGCGCGGGGCTTCGGAGGTCGCAGTCGCACTCCGCCCTCCTCCTCTCCACCGCGAAGAGTAGTGTGCCGCGGTCCTCGCTCGCCTCGTCAGTCGTCGAGCGGAGTGCGTCGGCGCCGGTAGGCTCCGGGCCCCGGCTGTCGTTGCGGTACTCGGTTCGCCGTCGCGTCGCACGACGCCCTCGGATCGGATAGCTGGCGGCCGGCCGTTTCGGGAGTCAGGAGATAGTTGCAGTGCGTTTGCGACGGTCACGACCGCGGAGCCGACGCCTGTGGCCGAAAATAGCGTACGTTATCATCGCGACCTCGGGCGGCGAGACGAGATAGCGCGAGGTCGGCGGCACCTGCCCGCCGTCTGCTCCACGTGCGCGCTCGGCGCTCGCTCGCCCGCTCGGCCGCGGTGTCGAGCCGTCGGCTGCACCCGACAATTAGCGAGGACCGAGCGCTTGCCCTTGTCCGCCCCACCTCCGCTTGACCATCTTCCTCAAATAATTGGATGTGTTATTTGTAAATTATCTGTATCTTGCCCATCCCTGACCATGCCACTATAGAGATCGGGTTTGATTCTTATTGAAGTCGTTTTTATTATCTCACGGAGAAACGACAAAGAAGTTACCACAAAATTACAGAACGATTGCCCGACGGCTTTACGAACGATCCGCTCAGACATTGATTGCATTACGTTTCTTTCTCAGTAATTCCATTGTTAGGATTGTCATTACATTAAATGATACATGTAATGAACTTTGTTATCTTCACTGCCAACATTCGACTAGCTCGTATAGCGTTACAATTACAATGTTAGCGAGATAAAACAGCTGTGAGTGAGTGTTATCGTGCGTTTCGTTATATTGGAACGAATAAAGAAGATTTTCTTTTGTGCTGAGTCGATTTTATCTTCAGTCATGTTAATTAATTAAGCATAATATAAATTTATTTATTAAGGTAAAGAGAATTCGGGAATTGGGCGCCGCGTGGGGAAGCGGGGACACACCGTGTATTTGTAATGCATGTTGGGACGAATAAACAAACCGAGAGTTAAAGCCATTATAACATTGTAAGTGGGCTACTAGTGACTGGGACTAGGGCGGCGCCGCGGCAGAGCACTAGGTGGCGTCGGTAGGTGAATCAACTGTTGATTATGTAAACCACAACACACAGCTCGTCATGACATTAATGATCACCACTTCCCAGTCACCAGTTAGATTCATAGGAACAATCAAAAATGTATCCATACTTATTATTCGCTTTGCCATTACTTATTTGAGTACACTTCCACTTACTAGTCACTGAATGTCATTCAGAGCTTGAACATGAATACGAAATATACGATCGAAGACGATCATACTGTAAGTGAATGATGTGTGTGGGTGTGTATGATAAGTATGTCATGGCATGATGTCGTTCATGGTAATGGCATTCATGGGTAGTAGGAAAATAAATTGACTGCATGGATTTTCGGTATTGATATTTCGTTACATGTTGACATTGTATCGCGTGAACAGCGCGAATAGTAGTATCGAACGAACCATGTTGACAACGTGGTTGTCGATTTGGGAGTCTAATAAAAATATTACAAGAATTCTAAAAAGGCCCCGATATGAACATTTAAAAATGGCTACGGTTTTCTTTGTGGCATGCTATGTCGAACGGCAACTCAGTAATCATGAGTCGTTTCGATTTGGTATAGTTGCTACAAAATGTCAGATGTCCAGGTCGATTATGCAACATGCAAAACGAAATTAAAAGTATTTATTTGCGCAATTCAGCGCAGTATGTTTTGCCCTAGAATGCAATTAATACGTTCAGTTGTCGGCCGCAACTGCTGAGGTTGCTATCCGTCTTGTGTTTCAAACACATTACCCGTCTCATTTTTGTTTCACTATAATGATGTTATACGTATATTTTATTACTGTTGATGACTGAATGTTTGACAATAAGTAAACGCACCAATTCTTATGGGTAAAGTCTATTCACTCTCCTCTTGAAGACTCCCCATACGCATTAAAGCAGTTACCATTGTTTCTCCTGAAATAGATAGTTGTTGTTGTTGGTATGCCCAGTTATTAATTATTATCATAGATCGCACGTTATGAATGGAATAGGGTAGTTGACAGTAAGAAAATATTTTGAAGATTTCTATTTTTTATGGTAGCTTAATATTTACAAATGCGAAAAATCGATCTTATTGATTAAATAAATCATGATTATTTAATATTTTTGAGAAATAAAATCCCGAAATTACAGTCACTAGTCACGTGACAGCGAACGCCAATACGACGCGTGACGTCACACGTTGCAAAACTTAACAAACTTGACATAGCATTTTGGTCTTTCCGCTCAACCAAACAGCTCTTCGTTTTCCAACATATGACGTCACACGAGTCGCCATGACAGTTTGACGCGTTTTTTGACGGAAACGTCAAATAGTTCATGAAAATATAAATTAAAATATGTTAGAGTTAGTATTTTACTGAAATATTAATATTTCAGTTAAATTAGACCATTTGGCAAACTATGGTTTAGTTTTTCAAAATTAGTCAACTAGCCTATTTCATAATCGTCCTGCGTTGTCGATCGCCACAAATGTCAGTATAAAGTTTGGTTAAATAATAGCTTGGACTCTTATGTATTATGAGTTAGAAAACAAAAACGCACATGAAAGTATAAATTGATTAATGTTTGAGATAATGAAGTCGTAACGTCGAATTTAGTAACTAAAGAACAGTAGCTATCAACAATCTAATATATAAAATTCTCGTGTCACAGTTTTCGTTGCCATACTCCTCCGAAACGGCTTGACCGATTTTGATGAAATTTTTTGTGCTTATCGGGTATCTATGAGAATCGGCCAACATCTATTTTTCATCCCCCTAAATGTTAGGGGTAGTCCACCCCTACATTTTATTTTTTATTTTTTGGATAATTTTTTTATGGTTATTTTTTTATGGTGAGGCATAAAAAAATACACATGATCCCAAATTTTCATTTTCCTACCCCCGCCCCTCAAATTTAAATCGCGCTATAAGTAATCTATATGGCGGAACAACGTTCGCGGGGTCAGCTAGTATTATTATAAGTAGCGGATAGTTCTCTCTTTTTTGTTACAATGTTTCAAGGGCTTCCAGTATCCTCTCGTTTTTGTTGTCCACAATATACCATCACTCTCCACCAATTTTCGATCAGGTTTAGATCCGGGCACCTAGGCGGCCTGAACGAGTAAAAAGATGTTTTAGTATTCACATTATAATTATATCCTTTCCTTTTCGTTCGTGATTCCACGAACCCAATGCTTATGTCGTCGTCTTATCTTCTAGAATGCCCCGCGTGCCGTTAGATCTACGTTTTCACTGTATTCCAAGAGATTCTGTCGTTAATCGTAATCGAGTCATAACATTACACACCGAACACTCTTATCCTTAATAACTTTTGTTCATAGATTAACTAGATGGAACATTCAATAGACATAACATAGGCCACTTTAGCATTTATGTGTGCGTGACAACGCTAATAGTATTATTCACACTAAGAAACTTACATTTTAATTGGTCGGTACTTGTCAACTTCAAATAGTCTATCAAACCGACTGTTATTAGTTGAAAATGCACCTTAACACTTTATCTTAATTTTTATTTTTCCTTGCCATATTTGGTGTCTTCTTACCTTCATCAATGTACATAATATTTATAAAGTTCGTCTATCCACCGCTAGATGGCAATGGAATTTTATGTAACGCTATTGAACGCTAGATGGCGTGACTGGTATCTATAACAGATTGACCTTACGCATATAGTCTTAAGTTACATTTTTGGTTAACAACTGCTTCAGGCATAGTACCATTATCGGTTTAGGCTTAGTGATGTGCCGGTGTTTTTGCCACGTTATCGACAATTATCGACAGTTTATTGTTGCATGGTCTAGAACTAGATACATTATTATTATGTTGCTTTTTTATATGAAAACGATAGAAACTGGTACTGTATTGTTTACTCGTATAATATTTGTTAATCATAATTATAAAAGGCAGTAATAGCCTAGTGCTATTACTTATATTATTATAATATTATGTTATTTATTATAACATTCAATAGACAGAACATAGGCCACTTTAGCATTGATGTATGTATGCGTGACAACGAGGAATGCCACTGTAGGGACACGTGTATCTCTGTGTGCGTGTAATGTTGCTAGGTATTGAATAAGTTCCCGTTATTTAAAACTAAAATATTTTATTATTATAATTAAAATAAAAGATAAATAATATATTAATTCAATATAATATACATAATAAATAAATAAACTTTAATGAACGTTTTTTGAAAATATATTGTCCGTGGCGGGTTTTGAATCCGCCATCTTACGTGTAGTGACATGTCACGTTATTACTACAACAGACGGCCGTGATTACATTTTATGATAATATTGTGATATAATTAATTTATCACACACAGGGGTAATAACATATTCAGGTGTTTTGAATTTGAGAGACATAAATACGTAGGTAACTTAAAATATTTATTCAAATCACAGATAATTATAGGTATTAAATCTTAACCACCTTTATTTTGCATTTTCATCCCTTACGCATAACAACTTACCAAATTCTCATTACAATTGGATGAACAGCTTGGAGTGGTGTAGAGGGCAAAATATAATAATTATTTATTCCACACCATGTAGCAGAACTGTATACACATGTTTTTTTTATTGATTTAAGGCAGCAAACGAGCATGCAGCACCACCTTCCGCTGCCGCCCATGACAACTGTGACCGACTTAGAACAAGACTCATAATTATTCATTTGAAAATTATTAACTAGAAATAACATAATAAAATTGTCGATATCGATAAATTTTTACCCCATTCCTTCACGAGTAGCATAGAAAGTTCTGGAAGTAGCACTACTACTTAAAACTTAAAACGAACCTTATTGCCAAGTAACTGAGTAGCTTTTTGGTTATAAAATATTTATTTATTTTATTTAGTTCTTTATTTATTTACATGGGTAAATATACAACAAAACAGTGAAATAAAAATAGTTATCTGTGAAAAGATATCCCATCTTCGTTTTTATGTGTTTGGGAACAACTTTTACAATGTTTAAATATACAAGACGGCATTTTTAAGTTGTAGTAATGCGTGACGCGTGATTACGCGTGACGTCTAAACAGTACGACGGTCTGAATAGCACTAATGCGAGTTTGTATTCGCTTTTGAATTTGTATTTGCTTTTGTGGCTTCACTTTTTTGTTCTGCACGCTCCATCTGCCTTTTTTTCTATATCGCTGCTTTTGTTATTCTAAATCGGCCAAAATAATGATTGAATTGAATTGAATTTCACTTGGTCAAAAATTGAAATGGACTGTCGGCGCAGTGGGTACCGGTTCAATTTTGCTGATAGTACATTAATTATTTTAATTTATTAATGTTTTGGTAAATTTTAACTTTCGTTTAGTGCGCTGTCACTTCCTTGACGAAGGTGTCGGTGAGTAGGACCAATTTAAGAATTATTGCGTCTTGTTTATCGGGGCTCTAACGCATCAGCAATGCAGTCTCCCAGTATAATTATTATTATGTCGTAATCCTAGTACGGCACTAGAATAATCTCTAATTGCATTCCACGTAGAGCGACGATAGCAGCAGGCGAAGTGCGGCTCTGTGGCAATAGGCGAGTTACTGCACCTTACATAATACATAACGTACACAGTATGTACACGTGTAGGCGCCGACAACTATTAGCTTCTAGTATTGTACATCTTCATAGTAAGCGTGTCTGTGTCATGTCATCATAGTTCAGCCAAACACACGGAGTACCTACATGTAACACTCGAACCGGCACGCATGTCCTACCCCCTGTTCATGGTTGTTTACCGCATTTCATATATTGCAAATAAATCTTATCTCTTCTGTTAGTTCTGTTTAGTGTTCCTTACCGATTTGGACGACAAGCTCGTAGGTCAAAGTAAATATTTTTCTTTACTGTTGTTGGTTCTAAAGGCATTTTCTAAACCCTCCGTCATTCATTCGTTCATTTCTAGATATCGCACGCTTAATCATATACTGACATAACTCAAAAAAGACGTTTTTCGAGAAATCGCAAAAAACGATTTAGCAAACCTGACTTACCTTACAAAATGGCATATTACTCAAAGTGAATAGCTTTATATAATGAAATAATGTATTGAAGGGAAAGTTGATAAAGTGAGTATTGTATTTAAATATATTTTTTAAAGAAATTTAGATTTTTTAATATAAATTAGTAGGTTAAAAAAATTGTTCCTCAAGATGCGTCAGTTTAATACAAAAGATAAAGTTACATTAATTTAATACTGGTGACACATTTTGAAATGAGTCCATGTTTTATTTAATATATAACTAAAGAATACTCATTATTATGGTATGGGTCTTTATACTATGAATTAAAATTTTAGTACTGGTGACATATTTTGAAATGAGTCCGTATTTTATTCAATGTATTCTCATTGTTATGATAATGAGTCTATAAGGTATATAAAATAAAAGATAAGTATACAAAATATTTCGTTTTATTTATTTTTTTCATTAACAAAAATAATCAAAAACATAGTAAAGTTCAAATAAAATGCTGACCTGTGTCAGTCCCTACCACCAATGAGGATAACAGTAGCCTCATTGGTGCATGGTAGGGACTGACACAGGTCAGCATTTTATTTGAACTTTATTGTACCTTCTACAAAACAATTGTGAATTATATTGTACCTTATTGCAATGCAAACTTTAATTAACAGTAAATGTTGTATACAACAACAGTCAAGTAATAATTAACTGTAGGTACCTACTCCTCTACTTTTATGTAGTATTTGACTTATACAATGTATAAGTCAAATACTACACTGAATCTTAATGCTTTGGTTATTAAAGATATTTTGAATTGAACTTGTACAATATTCAAATACCTTATCATAGTACACAATTTGTATATACGAGTAAATAGATACTTTAAAATCAACTCTGAAAAAAACTTTGACTCCTAATAATGTAATTTATAAACTTTATAAAAAAAATCAGTAAAATCTTGTCCTAGGTTATAAAATTAACGAATTAAACTTAACAAAGAGATCAATATTAAATTTACAATATTAGGAGTTAGTTTTAATTTATAGGTAATCTAAAAACAAACCGTAACTCTTAATATAGATTCTCAAGGAAATAACAACAGTCACACTTATCATCTATTTAACAACATGGTAAAACCTAATTGTACTTATTTATTAATTAAGAGATCAATTTTCTCAATATTATGCACTTAATCAGTCACTACAAGACTAAACTTAACATTCAAATTTTTTGCACCTTGCAAGTCTTCACCCTGATTACAGAATCGTATCATAAAAATCTTTATAAAAATTGGGTATCAAATTTTTATCAAGTAACTCTTTTAAATCCTTTTTTTTATTTTCACCGAGCTTTTGCTTGCCCGTGTATGCTTTTACTGTTGTCAGCTCTGATAGGGGATTCATTTTTTTTCTCTTGTTTCTTACGTTTATCTTTTCAAATTCTGCATCTTTGTTGTATGATGTTTTCACATAGAATGAAAAAGGTTCACTCTTTATTACTTTTATAACTTTGATATCATTCCATGATAAAACTTTTTTATCTTCAGTTTCATTAAAATTGTATCCCCAATTTTGCTGCAGTTCTTTTAGGTCTAAAAATGAGTCGTATGTAAGTTCGTGTACGCGGAACTTTTGACCAGTCTTTTTGGCATTTTTGATAATGGTTACATATTGGTGGGGGCAATAAATTGGTCCTGATTTTAAGTTCTTTTTAATTTCTTTTTCGATCAGGCTATGAATATTGTCACCCTCATTTTGAGTATGACCTTTAATTAAGAATTTGTGTGTGATTGATTCTATATTCAGGTGGGTTACAGCATAGAGATAAAGCGCTACTATATATTTATTCTTATTTTGACCGCAACAGTTGTCTGAATACAAAATCAAGTTCAGGCCATCACTATTACTAGCACTTACCCCTGCTTCACAACATAGTCTCTCAAAGCAATCCAATAAACAGGAGCCTATCTCATTAGCACCGCGTTTGGCATCGGTTTCATTCCAGAAATAGCAGTGTACATCAGTATAGGAATCTTTCATCTGGGCTTCAACTTTTTTGTTTAAGAGTGTGATGGTAAAGTTATAACTATTTAATTTAGATTTATAGTAAAAAGCTGATGTATCGCCACGTGGCGATTGTAACACCGCCTGCAAGTCGAACACTAAGACTTTATTTTTGTCATCTATTTTGCAACGGTCATCATGTTTTTCATTACGACATAGCTTTTTTTCTTTTATATGAGCTATATACTTATCATGAATCATACTTTTTTGCTCTGCGTTTGAATTTGTATACTGTAGACAAAGATCGCATTGGTCTTTTCGCGGACAAAAAAATGAAATATTAAATTCCTTAGTAAATGTACGGTAAAACATGCAATACTTACCATAGGGCTTACTGTTCTTCTCTTGCGCTACCTTGAAGTCATTGAAGAGATCTGTAATAGTTTTGCCCCCGTCTATGTATTCGCGAGTAGATGTTTGCCTTGTGTAGTGTGACGGAACCCTTGGTATTGAGTCTATAAAAGTTTTAATGTCTGAAATGAGTGTTTCATCAGTAGTGGTGTGGTTGTCGTGTTTACCTCTTCGATCATTTTGCAAAACTCCATTGTTTTGACACTTTTGGATTACTGTACGAATTACACGATCGGATATATTCAGCGTACCAACAAAAAATGTTTTACAAACCCGGATTGATATACCATTTACTATAAAATGAAAAGCTTTGTTAGCTTGCCTCGGGCGCATGGCGTTTGTATATTTATACCTAGGAGTGACATCGGACATACAAGACTGAATAAAGGATCGCTGCTGATTGACTTCACCAATATTCCAATAAGCATCAAAAATAGCCTGTCTTTGAAGAGATGTAAACTTTTCAGAACATTTAAGTCTGCACGTCTTGTCTGTACAAGGTGGTTTCACTCCACGAGCTGCAACAGTTTTTTTTTTCGTAGTCTCATAGGAGCGTCCAGAATTTCTTAGAATTTTATTTATATTTTGTTTCCATTTTTGAGGATTACTTGTGCGCTTTCTACCTTTCTTCTTAATAATCTCTGTTTCTTCTTCTATGTTGAGTTCGTTCATTTCAGAGTTTTCAATTTCACTTGTTTCTTGTCCGTTTGTTGACTGTCCATTCACTGTAGTATCTGTATTATTGATAGTATTTTCATCCACGTGATCGGAAGTAGAAGGTTGTACTACTGTATCATCATGAGGAGATGAAGATGAAGAACTGCTGGAACTGCTGGAGCTGCTTGAACTGGAGGATGAAGAGCTGCTGGAGCTAGATGATGATCGACGTGATGAAAGATGTACTGGTTCTATTTTCTTTCTTTTTATTTGACTATCATAGGTCGGATCGTCATTGTCGCTGATATCTGGACTGATTTCACCAGAATGTACGGGTGAAACATTGTAGTCAACTTGGACTCTTTTACGGCTAGAATATTTATGATGATGAGTGACCTCGCTTTCAAAAAAGTCCTTAGCATTGTAATAAGGCTGGTTTTCAGGTTTGTTAGTAATATCACATAACATCTGTAAAAAAAATAGGTATGTATTTGAAGATTCACGCAATTCGAACCGATGGCGATTGACAAAATAGATGACAAAATACAAGGTTTAAAAAGTCATGATTCATCTAGTAGGTATTACAATTACACCCCCTAACGGGTACCTAAAATAAAAGATGACAGGAAAACTTAATGTAATACCATAATAAAAATGGATAAACCTGTAGAAAGAATAAAATAATAATTACGACTACTTACCACGACATCAACTGCAACATTCTGAACTGAACTATTTTCATCTATGTCAAACGCCACTTTGTTGCTGTCAGACGTATTTAGAATCGGAGATTGACTAGGGTCTGGGTTTAGAATGGGATCTTGAATTTGAGCTTCTGTATCGTCACGAGAAGGGTCAGTTGTAGAATTAATCAATTCCATTATCTTTTTCGACCTTGAAGACATTCTGAAAAAAAGTTATGTTACTTTCTTATTTCTTTTAAACAAATTATTTTAATCCATTAGTGACACAATATCTAATATGCATTCAACAATTTTATACTAGACAATTGTGTTTTATAAAATAAAGAATCATAACTAAGTATGACTTCAGATTTCAAGAACACTTTTGTAAAAAAGTGACGTAACTTCTAAAGCCGACAAAACACTACCGGCAAAACGGAACAGTTTTTATAAAATATAGGCATAATACACAATCAGTCAAAGAATTGTTAACATGTTTTTGTATAAAACAGAACTAACACTAAATAATTCGTGAATACTTGGATCCTATTTTGTACTAAATAGGCATATTCAACAATTGGCCACACTTGTATAAATTATTTCAATAAAACTTACCTTTGATTTTTACACTAAAGGGACTTAACTACTAATTTGACACTTTTAAATAAAAACACGTGATGTTTACGATGTTAGTCCTTGATGCATACTGATATCTGTCCCTGTCTCGTAAAAACGTTTGCCGAAACGTTTGCGTGTGAAAGAGACAGACATAGGTATAACTCCGCCTAGAAACAAGATATCAAAAAAATTCCGAGATAGGCCGAAAGAGGGCGTTAAAATAAACTTCTTGGTATACTTAACTCAACTTTGACCGAAACACTAATCGGTCAGTATATGATTAAGCGTGCGATATGTAGCCACTGCAGCAATGAACATAATTATTGTTGGTAGCGCTCGTTTCTAAGCAATGTTGTTTTATGCCGTCGTATGTTATTGCTCGATAATCGCAATGCATTCAACACGTGTTCGTTCTGTGCCGATAACGCTCGCTTACATTATGTGTAATACACCTGCTAGTCTTTCTATAAATCTATAACTTCAGAAAAGTATTGTCCCTGTCGAGTCTCGATATGTAATCAAGCCCTCTTTGTGGGATTGTAGCAATCATGTATTGAAATTGAAATAATTATATTAATATTTATTCTTGCTTTTTGCGACTACATAAAACATTACACAGTATGTAATTCAAAATTTAATTGAGTCGTAAAAAACTCGAAATTATATTTTATTTCCTTATAGGGCAGCGGAGCGGAGTTACAAAAATGAGCAAAATATTTTTCTGTGTAATTGTTTGATCCACAATGTCTGCCAGTTCAGTCTGCCTCTGTACTAGGGGCGCAGAGTACGGCAGGCGATAAAGTTAACTGTCGGGCGGTGGGGAGCTGGGGAGGCCGCAGCGGGGAGCGCGGGGAGCCGCGGCCGGTGCACGTGCCCGCAGCCGTGCCACCGTGCAAGCCATGCGTTCGACGCCCTCCCCTCACTTGTTGAGCCAACGCAGTGCTACAATCATACATCGTATCGGAGTGGTTGGCCTTCGAGTCATACGTCAACTTGCCTTGTTTGCCGAACACGTCTATCCGCTTATCTGTTTTCTAAAAAATATCATATATCGCCCAGCGAGCAGACGTGGGGCGCGATGTCTCCACAGTACAGTCAGTCGTTTCTTACTTACGCACGACCCAATGATTGTGCAATTCTTTTTGCGAAAGAAAAATTTTGTTTCCCCACAGTTGTTTTCTTTAAGGAGTTTCATTTGCAACACAACACAATAGTTGTGCTAATTGGGTGTATAATTAGATTTCTTGCGTAAACTTTTCACGTTTTTAGAACTTGCGGGAATGACGCCCAGCGTTGATTGCGACAGAAAAATTATTTTGCGGGGTTGGATAATTTCTCTGTAACTTTTTATAAGTAGCTACCGAGGTAATTCTTTGTAGGAACATTTTTTCACTTCGGTATTCCATTCCGCATTATGGTTTAGACTGACCGTCACGCGTCGCAAACGCATTTGCACTATTTCCAGTCTAAAATATATTTTTGTTCAGGGATAACATAAGAAATGAAACATAATT
The DNA here is from genome assembly GCA_905404295.2 of Ochlodes sylvanus. NCBI lineage: Eukaryota > Metazoa > Arthropoda > Insecta > Lepidoptera > Hesperiidae > Ochlodes > Ochlodes sylvanus. Next base: position 524,315 of record FR990129.1, read on the forward strand.
AAAAGGACGAAGTGACGTTTGTAGAACAAATTTAAAGTGAGTGTTAAGAATGACGTGGATTGTGACAATGAAGTATAAAAAAGTGCGTAGTTAGCGAAAACTGTACGCCCATTTAGGAATGGGTACACTAATGGAAACCCCCCAAGTGAATGTAGTAGTCACTACGTACGGAAGACGTAGCTTCGACCAGGAGGTACTCGGCGAAATGGAAGCCCAGGGTGAGGCGTTCTATACCGACACCTACCACACTATAGCTATTAACACCACGGAGACAGAATTCGGAAGCTTAGTGGAGCCGATACCCATAACGCTGAAAACGTATAAGCCGTACAATGTGCACGGACACCCTATAAACGGATATAGGTTTCCTCAGCCAGTTATCACTCCTACGTATGCGGACCCTCCGATCCTTGAAGCTGTTAAGCCATCTACTTCAGTATGCTTCGAGAGCCCCGTCAAGGAGGAGTACAAGGGCACTTCCAACGTCGTAAGGCCCCCGCCTAAGAAAAAGTGGATAAAAGAATATTTAGGTAAGTATTGCCATACACACAAGCTCTTCTGTTTCAGATAATCATTATTAAGAGAGAATGAATGTACTCCAAAACCATAATTATTAATTTGTAATCGAACCGTTGAACACGGGATTTTATATAAGACGAGCTGACCCGACAAACCTCGTACCGCTGTGATGTGCGAACTCGGGAGAGAAATAACCCTATATCATCGTATTCGCAGTTAAATAGATTTAGACATTTTGATATAAGATGTATTTATTAAACAAATAGGTGAAAATAACTATTATCGATTTACCTGTTTGTACCCAGTGGTTACGCCAGGAAAAAATAGAAAGCCCAACGTTTGTGTAATATTCTACAGGCTTCATACTTTCGATTGGTATTAAATTTATTCGTTAAACTCATAATATGTAATAAAAAGACAATTTTTAATTAATCATAATCTGGCCAGGAATTTTTAGACAACCCACTCGAGTTATATTTTCTAATTTGTAAAATTTAATATAAAATAGTTTTCATCCATTTAACAGATGGGTGAAGGTCTAGCTCCGATCCTCTACTAAGTATTAGTTAATGTTTAGCACAACATTATTGTAGTTTCCTCGTATATTGTGTTACGCCATTAATTCCCTTTACCTTTGTCATATCTGTATACTTGTTATATCTGTTAGTGTTTCATGCCGTGGTTTCATGTATGTCCTTATGCTCATTATTTTCGTAATTCGTCATAATTCATACAGATGGGAGATACGAGTGTAGACAGCACAGTAATGAAATCAATTTATAAGGACAAAAGGGGTGTTTAGTTTTTCATATGGCTCATAAAAATACTATGAAAGTACTTTATACTTCCAGTAATCAATGTCGCCCTTAACATCGCTCTCTGACTGGACTGACGATCACCTTCCCCGCAGCAACTTATGTTGAGGAAGTAGCGAGTGGAATAAATCAATATCGTACTGTCAATTTATTAGTACCTAGTCGGTATCGATTTATAAGGTTTACGAGGCTCGGTTAAATTCCCTGTCTGTGTCTCAGTCTGTGGGTGTCATATTAGCGCCAAGCCTATAACGCCCTACGTGTTCAATATAACAATGCCTTCGAGATGCTGTTGAAACTACCCTGGCGCCGGTATGTTCGCGGAGGCGCGTACTGATGGTTTCCAAGCCATTAGTACGTGCCTCTGTAATAAGTGTGTTTGTAGAGCTCGTGGTATTGGTCCGCGTGGACCGCGTGTGGGTAGCGCTGCGTTACGTAACGCATGTTGATACTCTCATCGATTACATAAAGTCGTTGGCCACCGCTCGTGTCCGTCATCCAGCCATCCGCCAGGTACTAGTTGGATTAGCGCCTCTGTACGCACACTGTACACTGTATAGAGTATGGACCGACCGACCTTTCGTTTTCATCACGGTGGAATCGGGGCTAGGGTTCACAAATTCTCACTATTTATTCGACATTGATTGTCTTCAAAACTTATACGGTACGGTAACGGTAGCTTACAACCGTTCGGCTTGGGTCTCCTCCCACGCTACGAAGTCGAGGTCGCATTCGACCACTTCTCCGTCCTGTCTCCTTCCGTGTTTCACCACGTCCAATCGCGGTTTAATTTTTGGAAGGATCATTGTGTACATGTTTAAAAGCATAAAATTATAGGACTCGATTATAGAATAAAGATACACTTTATTCAATCAAAGTGTCTTAAAATAAAATATCCCTACTCAAACAAGGTAGCGAATAAATCTCACACTAAGTTGTATTCTTTAAAGCCATTAGTAAGTCAATGTTAGTAGGAGCTGTTGTTGTTCCGATCTGTCATGAGATACGCAAACGGCAGCCCTAGGAGCGGTCGCCGCGCGCGCACGTCGCGCCCGTGCCGTGATAAACGTCATGATAATGTCCTTGTGGAGCGAATATCGATAACTGGGTGCCCGACGCCGCGCGAGGCTATTGACACTGGTCGACTCGTGTGTCGCGCAGGTCGACACGGTACTTTTGTAATCAATTCTGACACAAACACTCATTTAAAGCAAGAGTTTCTAACAACACTACCCATTTTTCAACCCAGAACAAGCGCCACCACCCATTTTTTTTGTTTGAGCATCAGTGGTTTCACTCTCTCTTCTTTCTTTGCCGACGTCGCATTGACGATGCCTTTGGGTTTTATACACTTTTTTCATACTTGTTCCATGACCATACTTGGTGCTCCCTAGGTCAGTAGCTGGTACGAACTAGCTACGCTAACTAGCGAAGCTAGCTACGAACGACCGACGTCACAATGTTGTCACCAATTGTAAACACATACAGAGAGCGAACTTCGCTTCGGTTATACGAGTATGATCTCATCACAAGGATTACTAACCTTTAAAATAGTATTTAAATTTAAGTCTAATATTTTCCTTTGTCGTATATTGTAAAATAACACGTATGTACTTGTATATAAACGTATTTTGATTGTATCTAGAATTGTAGACTGTAGTATCAGTTGCAGATATCTTATAATTATTATGATAATGTAGGAACGTCTACTGATTCAAGTATTTTTATTTAAAGAAACGTCGCGTAGCCTAGTAAATTGATAGCAACCCTGCTTTCAAAGCGAGGGGTTTGTTCGATTTTCGGCTCGGGCAGACATTTATATGAGTATGTGACGGATAAATTATTGTTCTCCTGTCGTGGGTGTTAGTGATGTGTTATGTGTTAAGCCTTAATTATTACAAGAAAATATAACTCGGCCTAGTTTGAAGTACAGATATGTACTGTATTGCTTTCTGATAAAGCTTTTATTTATTTGAAGACTTAAATAAATCCTATCTTTTGATAATTATTTTCTCAAAATAATTTGTTCTTTGCAAATATCGGAAAGAAGTACCTTATTGTGCGTCTCACAGTGACACCTGGTGGAGTACAGTAGGTGCAGCTACTTTAGCCAGTAAAAAAAGATCATGAAAAAAGTATAGCACGGGTTAAGTTACATAATTAATACAATTATAGAACAAGGCGGTTACAATAAATTATGCTAAATATCATTTTAATTAGTTCTGCTGTTTTCCTCATCTACACTATAATATTATAAAGAGGAAAGATTTGTATTTTTGTATGTAACGAATAAACTCAAAAAGTACTGGACCGATTTTAATAATTCTTTTTTCATTAGAAAGCTACATTATCACTGAGTAACATAGGCTATTGTTTTTTTTTAATTTAGTGATTCATGGTCGTTTTAATTAGCATGCTTATAACTTAAATATCTGTACCTATTTATGTCTACCCGTGCGAAGCCGGGACGGGGTGCTAATGATAGATAAACTAAGGTTTTACAATTTTATTACTACCTACCATTCGTAATCAATATAATTACCACAATAAAATATTACAGTACAAATGGCGAGCTTTTAAAGGTTAGCTTACCACCGGGTCTTCCGATCTCGTCGGGAAGCGAGTTCCAGGCGCGAGTGGCCTGGACACTTGGACAGTGTAAGAGTGAGAAATGAAGCCTCAAATATGTACAGTATACTATGTATACTCTTGCGTTACTGATAGACTGACAGACGATGCACAGCCGAAAGTACTGAAAGCAAGAAGCTGAAATTTGGCATGTATGTTTCTTGGGGAATGTATGGCGCTAAGAGTGGATTTTTGGTAATTCCCTCCCTAACGTGATAAAAAAGGGGATAGGTACCAGTGTTGCCATATGCACCGTAATTACGGTAGATTTGCCGTATTTTTAAAATTTATTTTAAAATCTGCCACCTACAGTAGTCATAAATTACGGTGTATGTAAGTTACCGTATTTTTCTGAACTTTAACCGAAACTAGTATCCAGGCAACAAAGTTGCTCTATGGCCGGCAGCTCACCCGGTCAAGTGTAAAATTGTACATGTCAATGTACAATTTTACACTTGACCTACGTCTATCGTAGGTAAGTACCCACTTATTAGTTCCCTGCGTCTATCAGTCATATAGTCTATGGTATGCAATTCTGCCAATATAACAACGAAAATTTAACCACAAACTGCTGTATCAATGGAATAAGAGCCGATTTCACCAATGTCGTATAAGTCTTATCCCCGGGATATGTAGTCAATTACTCGAGAGTAAGCCCATTTTACGTTACGTATATTATAGTAAAATCATATACCGCCGATTTCGGCCGAGTAAGCTGCTATTCGTAGATAAGTATTAAGTAGTGTCACTGTCTCTGCCACTAGTCACGGTCAACTCAACTGTCCGGTACGTATTATTTGAATAAATAAAAGAATACGCAGCGCTATTGCGCAAGTATACGTCAAACTGTCTATTTTACTTCAGTGCATTACGCATTCATTCAATTCATTCGTTCTAAGTCGGAGAGTAAGTATGCGAGAGTAAGATAACGTGGTGAAACGAATTTGAAGTTAACCATCGCATAAATCGACAGAGTAAAGTTATACTGGGAAAGCTAGTGTAAATTCTGTGTTGGTGAAATCGGCCCTTAATGAACGGTTCTATATACAAAAAAATGTCGACAATTATTGAAATCAGAATTAATGAAAGTTAATTAAATATTGTTTGCATGTTCCTTTTTTTGTCACTAGTAAAAAAGTAAAAGCCGTAAAGTAGAAAAAAAATGGTTGTCTGTAAAGTCGGTTTACTGACGATAGTTGAACGTGACAACGTCTTAAGAAAATAATTTACTTTGAATGAGTAGGCAAGCATAATAAAAGAACACTTTTTCAATACAAGTTAAGTCATTTATTAAAAATGAATGCTGGATACTTATACATCCTACATCGTGATTCAGAATTATAGCGCCCCACTACTCAACGCCATCTAGTGTACTGCGAGTGAACTACCAGCTCAGCCAGCCTTCCTCCATCGATAAGTGGACCCAATCGAACTTAATGAATAATTGTTCACTGCACAATATATAGATGGCGCTGGCAGACGCATCGCTCACTCAAGTAGGAGAGAGACGGATGTCGGACGCTGCCGAACGCTGCCGAACGCAAAGGCCGATTGATACGCCGTTAAGGTAACGCATGAGTCATGTTTTTTCATGCGTGCCACCGAATTATAAGACGTTGTCACGTCAAAAATCTACCGTAAATCTACCGTATTTCTTTAAGCTGGAACACCGTTTTTCTGGTAATTTTGACCCACTGTGCACCGTATTATTGTATAATCCATCTGGCAACACTGATAGGTACTGAAACTTTATATTTCTTGAATGGATTCATTTGAAACTTTGTATATGTACCTATAGGTTACTCAAGTGACTCAAGTGAGCAGTAAGAAAGCACTTTTCGTATTCGTATAGGTACTTATTTGTATCCTTACTGGAGGGAGGCGTGTCGCCCGACAACTAAAGTATTTTCTTTAAATATCCGACAAGAGAAGCCTGTGACTGTATCTAGTAGGTATATGTTTATTTCAATTTACAGTAGAGCCGGGCTATACTTAAAGGATTTCGTTAAATGCACTGAGAAAAGGTCGTTAAATCAGACTCTCGTTAAACAGTACTTGAAAGTACCCCTTTCCCGATATAAATATGCATGTAGGTACGTGTCTTGATTTGGAATGTACCATTCCATGATATAGACCATTTTATACAAGATAGTCGGTTAGTACTCGGCCTTTTGGTGGGTGATGTATAACACCTATATTCTAGAGCTCCTAACGATTCCGTCAATGCATTTACTAGGTGACTGGTAATATTCTCGTTACGTATAGCTCAAGGTGCAGCGCGCCACGCCGCTGCGTGAATCACCTGGTAGAACCGGCGGCGGCGCGGTGTGCAACCTACAACACCCATCTCTCTCTGTTGGAACTCCGCGAACACCGCTCCTGTTGCACCGCGGCCGTTGCGTAAGGCCGCGCGAGTGTGACGGCTGTCGTCACGTATGTCACGTGGCGCCCCTCCCCCCCGCCGCCCCGTCGCCGCCGCCCTCCCTCATGCTCGCTCGTCACTTCCATGCCGACGCTCATCTCACTCCGCCACCCCCGCCCCGTCCCCCCAGGCAGCGATGGTCCACAACACGTGCACTGACCGACCTCACAGTCAGCTCCGTCTCCCGACATAAGCTTCGTAAACAAATAGCGTTATCATAACTTATCAGTTATCACATTTATTTTGTCGAAAAATATTAAACGACCCAAATGAAATGAATACCTATTACGTACCTAACCGCGGCAACGGTTTTGTCGGCCATGTTTCGAAAACATCACCTCGGTCTGTTGACCAAACAGTGCACAAATTATCGCATTCGTAATTCACTAAAGTCCATTTCTAGTCTAGTCTAGTCTAGCCCTGGCGAAAGCAGTAAACAAATGATGTACAAAATATAATATGGGCAAAATATAATATATTACAAAATATGGTCCACTGGGAACGTCAAATAAACATTTTTTTTTGTGAAAACTGATGTTATTCTTCTTTCGGGTTATTTTTATTAATTCTACAGTATTTATAAAGTAAACAATTTAAAAATAACTATTAACATACCTACGGGTCTAAAAATCCCCAGATTCCCCAGCCGCCTTTAAATGTAGGCCGTTGTTTGTTGTTTCAGTCTTTCTAGTGCTAACGCGCCTATACGAGTAGAAGTTTTCACTTCAAAAAATACAGTCGATTTGGGAACCTCCCCCTTTTTTGAAGTCGATTAAAAATAGATTGATTCGTGTCACAACTTTACAAGTCCACCGTGGAGATTGGTAATTGTATAGAAGGTAGACAATAGCAAAAGGGGACGAAGTGCGGCTTCGTGAACCGTGCGTCACTACGCTCCTTCCCCCAGTCACCTCCGACACCCCGTTACACAACCGCCCGCTCTGACGTTCGTGTCGCCCTGGTACTGAATCTGTCAGCAACCCAATAAAACGTTTTGTCTTCTTTTATTATATCAAAATCGTTTCGCTCGGTTACATAAAAACATTGAATGATACTGACATAATTCAACTATTCTATATCCATTGCTTTTATTTGGTTCGATTTTATTCATTTACGTCTGGCCCTTCTAAATACTAGAACCTCATTGGTTTTGAACTTTTGATTATCTTCACACTGGAGAGGCCGAGGTGAGGCCAGCTACGATTCCAGGAATCTCGAATACCAGATTTAACAAGATTTGACTCTAATCATTGATTGAATTGTTTGAAGGGGGACAATATAATTGATAGTGTTGTCGTTTGTGTAATATAGGTACATAACATGTCGCTGATCAGATTTGTTGATGCGGGTGTGTTGGGACTTGTGATTGTGACTCATAGAAATCATTAATGTGTATTCAGACTTTTCTAATTTATGTGTTACAGGTTATTTAATCGAGTCAAGTGGACTAGTTTAATAGTGTTGTAGTTTGTAAATACATTGGTGCTTCCATTAATATGATGTGAAAAAAGCAATGTCTTGTATAGTATACAAGAAGAATTTATAATATAAATTTCACGTCTATTCAGTTTTGAGACCAGAACATGCAGAGTAGCCTATACCAGAGTCCCAGACATTACACAAGTATAATATTAGGGACAGCCGGCTTACATAAATAATGCTATTTTATTATTGAGGACTCTAGTGCAAAAACACTGTCATTGATCAGCTATCAGGTAGCCCAGTCCTCGGCTGAGGAACAGTGTTGCGAGGTCGTGGTGACCCGCGTCGCGTCCGGCCCGCGGCTCAGGTGGTACTATGTTAAACAATTGTAAAACATTTACGATGACTCAGATAACTATCATCTTAATATACCTAGTATATAAAACAAAGTCGCTGCGTCTGTTTTGTGTTATGTATGCTTAGATCTTTAAAACTACGCAACGGATTATGATGCTGTTTTTTTTTTAAAAAAACAGAGTGATTCAAGAGGAACGTTTATAATTATGTATTAAAGTTTTGTGTAAATCTGTTGAAATATTTGAGAAAGTCGGAAAAAATCAGGCCGCAGGCTTTCAGCGAAAACGCTGCCTAATCCCCTTGGGATATAACAAAACAATGTATAGGTGGAATATTCCTCTTTTATTGGTCTACAATAAAGTCCGCGATGGCATATGTCTATCTTTAAGGATAGTTTACTATACCCATTCTAAGTTTAAGAAAACGGTCACGTATAATGCGCTAATTGGAACGCTATTTAGAGGGATACAGTTTTAAAGCTTATCGATTTAAATATGTTAGTCACCTTAAGCATTTTAGGCACATTATGATAAGCCTTTACACCATATAATTCAAATGAATATCTTAGGAGTTATCGCAAAATAAAATATAACGCGCGTGAAAATAAATCCGCTGCGCGGGTTACGTTTAACAATTTAGGAGTGAGGGTACTACGGGACAGGTTTCCCGAAGTGAAGCGAGGGCGGGTTACTTTACTACTTAGTTAACGCGCGCCACTGTACACCTCAAACCATTTACTGCTACAGCCTAAGACATTTTATTAATGTTGGTAGCGAATACATAATTATTTAATAAAATCTGATTATTACGGCCGCTTGTGTTTATCCTTGACCGAAACGCACTATCATAATTATGGTGTTAGTGTCAATGACCTTGCGGTTGCTATCGGTACGGCCGCGGCGCGCTCTTCACTTTCATTGCACATTGTTGAAATTCGCATTATGTCTTCTTTTTGTTAAAAATAAAATATAATTAAACAAGGGAAAGGTTTACACGCGAAGACTATAATATTTACGGATCTGTTTTTTATAGCATAGTTAGCTGCTAGCAGAGCAGCTGATTTTCGGCGTAGCAGTCTGTTGGAAACGTCAAACAAACTTGTTACTCGGTCGAGTCGGTCGGCACGCGTAATGACGTCATTTTATAAAGCCACGCCCCTCTCGCATCTCTTTCCACGTTTTCGCCGATGTTGTTATGCTGCCTTACTCTTCGGTGCCGAGTGACTGGTATTAGAGTCAAACAAGAATGAGCTTTATTAATAGCTGGTAACACTTAATTTTATGTAAACGTACTTGAAAGCGGTTGGCGTTTCGTATCGCTATCTCTATTGTTTGCAATCGGTTTCGTAAAACGCGCACGTTTTGAACTCCTCATATCGTATGCTCGCCTAGTACTTTACCGCCTCGTACTGCAGCGGCCGATGAGTGTTTGACGCAGGTATGACAAGAAGTGGCGGTGGTCGCAGGCGAATCCGTTCGAGGAGAGGTGGCTGTTACGAATTAGCTAGAAGTCTAGGACAGATTTCGAAGTTGAAGCGGGTTTCGTAGTTGCAAATCGCAAAATAAATGTACGAGTATGACGATTCTGAAGTGGCTCTTTTATTGCAGAGGAGGAGCCGAAGGCGCCGGTGTCGGTGCGGCTGGTGACGGGGGTACCGGTGGCGGCGCGCAGCAACGGCGTGGTTACGACGTCGTCTCCGGTGCCGGTGGCAGTGGCACCCGCCTGCCCCTCGCCCGCCCACCCCACCGCCACCCTCGAGCCAGCCGCCGCGCCGGCCGCGTCGCTCCCCGCACCTCACCTAGAATTTGTACAAGAACATTCCAGGCCGCGTACTATAAGCAATAGCCACGGGTAAGTTCATGATCTCCTGGTGCCGCCGGTGTCTAAATCAGCTGTGGAATTACGAACGGTGTTAAAACCGGACAAAAACATTCTCATTCGTGTTTAGCGTTTGGTTTACATGATATAATTATGTATAGTGTAAACATTGTAGATTATTTACTACGAGTAGAATAAAACATGGCTTTACATTTTGCGATAGTTAAGTTAATCTCTTATTTATTGTTAGTTGACCTGTGAAAATAATAAATTAGTAATTAAAACTCACAGTAATACACTACATTGTAGAATTGCGATGAAAATCCTCAAATTGCGATCTCCACCTGTAAGGCTATAATTTATTTGTTTGTTTTGGGGTTTATATTATTTTCTGTTTTTACATTTTGCAGTAACTTAGTTCCAAAACCACTGCATGGGTTTTGTTAATGCTCTCGGGATAACAGTGGTTTCTGTAAGTCGGAAACTATATAATAACAACGAAATAATGCGTTTTGATTTGTAACGCGATGACAGGCGGCGCTGGGGTAGGGCGCGGGCGCGGGCGCGGGGGCTTATCATTAACAGGCATTATAATTTCATCCTTGCCTGTCGTCGTGGCCTGCTTTGTTTTTCACCAGATTGCTGTCAAGGTTTGGATATTTAAGAGATGCGAATAGAATATGAGTATCTCGGCTGGCTTTGCTATTCATGACTGGATTCGTTGCATGCATGATGGCCGCGCATAATACATACTTTAAATGTAATTATCCATCCAGAGGCATTGTACATTTGTATTTTGTACCGTCTTATGCCTCTGGTTTACGGCATCTGGCAGTCGTTAACCATTAGTTTATTTCAACCGCGGTCTCTTTGTGTGTGATTTTTTTTCAATAAGTCATGTCATGTGAAGTGCTAAGCAAGCCGTGCCGCACAGGTACTGCAGTTTTCTGAGAGCATTATTGTGCGTTTCTGACAGACACTAAGTAGTTAAATATAAAATAAATTCACGCTTTATAATATTGTCCAATGATACAAATAAACAATTGCCTAGCTAATAAGTTTAAACATACGAATACTCTCCCAGTGGTCGTGATTCGAGCCTTATCATTGGTGAAAACTTGACGGAAACATAATTCAGTTCTTTGTCTGAAAACACTTTTTTATGAATTTAATTGGAATTTTACTCGAATTTGTTTTTACAACATTTTTGGAAGTCAAACTACGCCATCGCATCAACAAACCCTACCGTGGGTCTTAGAAGAAGCAGGAAGAAACTTCCAAAGAGTATATGAAACTCATGTGCAAGAAGTCCTTTTTTATTGCATACTGACTAGAACTTGTTGGACTGTGTAGCGAAGGGGTCTGTAGCGAGGTTGCGTAATGGGATTCGTTTTACAATCATTATTCCCCATGAATATGATCATGAGCTATACTACTTTCATACTCACTGAATAACAACTTTATTTATGAACTTATTAAACTGAGAATAGCGCGTATCGTGAAATGTATATAGGTAACTCAAACCCCTAAACGTACATTAGCTCATCGCACGATCGCATTGAAATCAACTTGTGTTAATTTTTGAAATCAACTTCATGTACCATAAGCCCGACCTTGTTACGGTTTTGTTATTGTGTAATAAACCGGCCCTCTAGCTGGGCTAGGCTCTCGTGTAAGCGAATCCGTATTCCATGTTTATTTAATGATTTATTGTCGTTTGTCGGTAGGCTTCCACAAATTCCGTCTCCACCTTCCGTGAGCAGCAATGGCAGCAGCAGCGGCAGCAACGGCAGCGGCAGCGGCAGCGGCAGCGGCAGCGGCAGCAACGGCAGCGGCAGCGCGCCGCGCGCCGGCACGCGCGAGGTCCACAACAAGCTGGAGAAGAATCGGCGCGCGCACCTCAAGGAGTGCTTCGAGCTGCTCAAACGGCAGTTGCCCGCCACACCCGACGACAAGAAGACCTCCAACCTGTCCATCCTGGGCTCCGCCATCCGATACATCAATGTTAGTATTTTTGTTGCTTCTGGCAGAAGCGCCCACGAGGATTCCATGTCGTGGCCATGTACGACGAGCTGAAATGTTCGATCACTCGCCGCAGCAAAGTGCTTGGGATTGCATTGATTTCATCCGTGATTATTTGCCCCAATTTAAATATATTTTGCGGTATCGGATTGTATAGTTTGCTCTTCTGATAGCCCCGTAAATATCGGCAGGAATAAAATCTGGTCTACAACGTGAGAACAATTATTAAGGCAAGACTTTGTAGAATCACGGCTTTTTCCGTGTGATTTGAAATAATTTTCACAAAACTAGCGAGCGTGGCTAATAAAAAACTTGCTATACAACGGCAGGTTCTTTTAAAAGATTCGTATATGTATGTGAATTTTAGTAGGTACTAGTGTCCCCGCCATCGCTTCGCTTCGGAAATCATTCGGAAATTGTTAGGCGTGATTCTTAACTTTTGAAACACAGTTCCTTATCGCGGCTTACGGGTAGTGCGATTTAGTAGAAATCTTCACGTAACGAAATGCCGTATGCTGTGTATGTGTGGGTTTATTAGTGGTGTACGCCATTTACAGTATTATTTTGTAACTAGATAGCACACAGTACAGCGCTGGTTTGCAATGTATTATATTAGTTCAGATGAGAGTGCCTAGACGGCGTTGTTACAAAATCACTACATTACGTTTATTTATATACTGATATCATTGACTTATTATTACTATGGACGTTGGGTCCGCGCTAAAAAATGTCAAGCTAAATGAGCTACAAACGCAAAAAGTTGAAGTTAAAAACCCCCAGTTAAAGTTTTTTCTCATATATCTTCTATGTACAGACAGCGACCAGCTACAAATTTATTATTAGTATCGATTACCTACTGTAATCTTCCTTGGAATCTTAATCTCAATCATCATGTTATACTAGGTCGTAACCATAACCTCTTTCCATTTTACTCTATGTCACAATACGTTATGCTAATTGAATGTATTAGCTGTTCCGAGATTATGCAGCGCCGAGCGATGAACGCCACCTGTGGCGGCTGGAGCGATGAGGCTGCCCTTATCTGTATTACATTTCGTTTCGTTGGTGTCAATCATATTACACAAATATCCACCTAATTGTTATCAATTTATAAACAAGTTAACGTCGTTATCAACAACGGCCACTTGATAAAATGTGTATCGAGCGCTCGGCTCGTGTGCGCCCTCTGCGGTCTCTGTAGGCCTGGTACTAACGTACGAATAAGTTTCGCAACATTGACTTCGCATGTTTCGTAGTTGTTTGGCGGTGGTGGTTATTAATTATTTTACTTGCTACTGAGGCTACTGAGTTGAAATTTAATAATATCTTTTAACGTCTTTAAAACGATAATTATCACATCCAGTTATTACATGAATTACATTCTTTGCTTTCGCAAATCCAATGAGCTATAGACAAAATAACATTGATGTCCGACTTCAGATTAGGGTCGCGGCAATTCCCTCGCCACATTACATCATGGTCGTGGCAAACAGTGCCGTGACATTATCGATAACTGAGAGCTCGCAGTTCATTGAGATACGTATAATGTTGGCGGGCAGGTGCTGCGGCGCAAGGAGCGCGAGTGCGAGCACGAGATGGAGCGGCTGGCGCGCGAGAAGATAGCGGCGCAGCAGCGGCTGGCCGCGCTCAAGCGGGAGGTCGCCTTGGTGCGCGTCGCCGCGCCCTCGGCCTCCGCCGCCGCCGCCGCCACCGCCGCCGCCGGTCAGTACAGTACCGCCACCGATGTTGCGACGACAGCTTGCATGACAATGTCTGTGTTGGTAAATCTTGTTCGACGTTGTTTGGTCGTCCGGTGTCTGGTGTCGTATTATGTACAGCTTTTACTAACTAGCCGCGTCCACTGGTATGGGAAGCGAATTATTAAATGATACGTATAGTAATTAGTAACACAACAATTTAACGATACTGAACTGGCATGCTTACTGCAGAAAAATATTTAATTTCATTAGGTAGTCAATTCAAATCTTAGAATAATTACACTATAGAAACGAAATTCGCGCGGCCGTTTTGAAGCACCTTAATTGGAGTCAGAAATGACTCCAAATGAGCTGCCCAAACGTGTCTCGCGAAAAAAAGAATTATGACGCTTTCGGGAAAGTTTCACTTTAGACAGAGCGCTTGTATGAAGACTGTCTTTCTATGGTGTTATTATTCTAAGATTCAAATATTATTTGGTAGTACGCTCCGCTCCACCTCCTCGTGTGTTGCGCGAACCTATTGCGCGCGGCCCTCTCGCTGCCATGTGCGCCTGGTCCCGTGCGACCGCATTGTTTAATATTTGGAGCAATTTGACATTGAAATAAATATATATCAAATCAAATAATAATTTTCGTTTAGATAAAAATGTAAATGATAAACAATTATTTTTCTTCTTAAATAATTTATTAGAATGGACGTAGCAATAACAACGTTATTTACGACTCATGGATTTCAATTTTTCAATTTCAGACGCTGAAGAAAAAGAGAGGGATGATAGTATCGTCAATAATCAATTATTAGGTATTCCTGTTAGTGTAAGTATAAATTAAATTAATACAAGACAATAAATAGTCAGTTAGGGTTGCTTTGTATTTTTTCATAATGTGTTGTGTTTTGTATTTCAGATGAGGTCGTCCCCGCCGCCCCCCTCCCCGCCGCACACGCTCAACCTGAGCACCAAGCTGCGCGCGCTGCCCATTCAGATCACCCCCACCAGCTCGCAGGTATGCTCGCCTGGTGTTGCTTTATGAATGAGCTCGCCTAATCTTGGCGCACGGGGCGGCAATATCGGAAATATGTAAAAAGGTTGGGCACTACTTTTATGCACACATTTAACTAAACAACGAAACCCATACAGTAAGTGTGTGACTGGCCGTCCGTCACTAACTTGTTCCGTTTGTATTTTCAAAGCAAGCGAGGGACGAAGCGCAGAGAGTGCCTGTTAGTTAGCGAAGCAATAATACGACAAAATATGAGGGGTAGCAAATTATCCGTTGCACTGGGGAACTGGTCGATATAAACGTTGTGGCATGTACGATGGATGAGGGAACTATGGGAGGTGTTTGTATTTGCAGGTGGTGCGGACGTCGTACGGCGCGCGGCACCCCAACACGGTGACGCTGACGACGCTGGCGCCGGCGGAGCCCGCGGCGGCGGTGAGTTGCTCTATGTGACCAGCTGTAGACCGAGCGGCGGAGCCCGCGGGGGGTGAGTGGTCACCGCCACCCGGGGACAGCGGTAACACCAGGCCGGGCAACACGAGAGGCCGCTTTCATGTGGCGCGAATCACTTTAGAACACACTACTCGCAAGCGTGTGGATAGTCATGTTGTAAACGTTTGTATACATTTGTAGTTTGTGCAAAGCGTGCGTGCGGACGCGGCATTACATTTATTTCCAAATCCAACTAAGTGACCTGCTTTTGTGCCATATAACGCATTAGCTTTTGTTGTATATGAGCTCCGTCGACCGGGCATAATTTTAATATCATGAGTGAGCGGTTTTTGGTTATTATCGATATCGTCCTCGAAACCGCAACGGTGGGACCCTTTCAACATCGATGGTGACCAGTGGCCCATTCTCCGCGTCCGCGGTGAACCGCCCAGGGAGTCGAGCCTCGTGGGCCGCATGAGGCGGGCGCCCAGTCGAAGATTGACTAGTGACGTCTCGTTGTAATTGTTTTCCAGAACGGCCTCGTGTCGGAGAGCGGCGCCGGCAGCGCCATGACCACCACCGCCACGCTGGTGCACCCCGCCCAGTTGCACCTGCCCCTGTCGCAAGTATGATGATTACTATAAATTATTTAAGTTTCGGTGACGTACAAAAAAAATCTTACAATATTACTTAGTAAAATAAGAGATGTGAATTCCGTCCAGTTCATAACATTGACCGAATGCGTGCTGCAAATATTCGAAATCAATATTCATAGTTAAGACAGGACAACGTCTTTCGGGTCAGCTAGTAAATAATAAAATCCTTACGTGAAGCCGGCACGGGCTTGGGGTATTCCAGGCCTCCAGGCCTCCCCAATATGGCTTGAAGCAAGAGCACAAGATGGTCAGGCCAGGCCATGAGGTGGCCAAGTGGACTTGGATGGTCAGGTATAATGGTTGGTGTTCGGTACGTGCAGGTGGTGGGCGGCGGCGGGCTGGTGGTGGGCGGCGCGGCGCTGCAGCTGCTGTCGGGCGGCGGGCTGCGCGTGCTGCACTCCCACCACACCCCGCATCCCCCTCACCATGTCAACGGTAACTATTTTCATGAATAGACTGTATGTCGTGGTAGCTGGTGGTGGGCGGACACTTGGAAGCGGATGACTGGCTCTCGACCCATCATTGATCCAGTTGATGTAAATCTCAGAGTGAAGGTAGCTTATGTGATTGCATCGAGGCAAACATTCGATATAGGCCAGACTAGGCGATAGACTTGCACTTACGAATGAATATACTGTAACAAAATATCTTAGAAGAGAGAAAAGAAGAGAAGCTAGAGTAATCAGCAAGGAATGATTGTTGCAGGAGTTGCGGAGGGCAACAGGATAGCTAGCAAAGAGAACGGAGTCGTATCGCCACCTCCCTCGCGCACCGGTAAGCGCCCCGAGCCAAAGCGAGACCGCTATAGTAGACGTTCATGATTAAATCTATAACACACTATATATTTACTATTGCTATAGTCCGGATATCTGAAGTGCGTGCAATGGGCGCCCGGACTGTCGGCCGTTCGTCATGTAGTAGGATGAATACTAGTTAATGGAAAATAATAGTATTTAGAAGAGTAAGTTTGGACACTAATCCCCAACCTACGCTGGAGTTCATAACAGAGAGCGTGTAGAAATGTACCGTAGGTGTCTCTGATATAATGAAGAGCCGTTCTAGATGAAGTAGGAGCCAGAAGTTAGTCGCCGCGACCGCTACGGGATTGTATACAGGCATGGCTCTCCGTGTGTAACGTGTATCAGTGACGGTGTGTCTGTCTGTCGGCAGAGGGCGGCGTGGTGCTGGGCGTGGTGTCCCCGCCCGCCGCGCGGCTGCTGCACACGCACACCCTCACGCATAAGGTAACCGCGCCCGCAATATACATTATATTTACAGTCACCACCAATAATATGTACTCGTATACATTGTCACGTTTTCTAAAATATTTTAACTTGTACCAATCCAGAAAGAAGTGAACAACAATTCGTTCTAAATTAACTAACCATTAAACGATGTCATTTAAGGTATAATATACAATATAGAACGAATTGTTGTTGTTGTTGTTGTTCAAGTTAAGATACATATTTCATAAAACGTGACAATGTATACATATTATTGGTCGTGACTGTACATGACGACCGGTGCGGTATCTTCGCACTCGGTGGCGACAAGGCTTGTTTGTGTGCGCGTCGCCATCAATGCATATGAAAACAGTATGCTGTCGTTCTCGTTACGTTCTACGGTACCTATATGTACATATATGACGTAACTGCTATGTTTTGAGGGATATTATTTCGTTGAAAATTATATTTTTATTAAATAGTATTTTACAAGTGTACCTAAAGTGTTCAAAAAAATTTAAAAACATTAGTGCACTATTGATTTAAAAATTCAATAAAAGAACTGTCTACTTTGATCGGCTCAACATGGCTGATAAAATGATACTGAGTTCGCGGGCTATGATTATTACACATTGCAAAATTCCAAACTTTTTTTAAACATTCCAAATTTTTTTAAACGTTAACACACTCATATTTCTATCAAACATTAATAAATAATTTAATTTAATAAGGTTTACATGCACTCTTTTGTGATAAAGCATCTCACCATTTATTGAAAATTAAACCATTATTAAAGTAATAACTCTGGTCGAGTGTTGGCCGTGGCCCGGGCCCACCCGACCGGCTCACCCCACCAAGAGAGGTACAAAAAGATGTTCATCAAATTAAGAATTTTGTTCTGCTTGTCCAGCAGCCCGCACATATTAGAAGCGTCACCGACGCGTTGCCGGGGGGGAAGCGGGCGGTGAACTGGTTCGCGGCGCTGCGACCATAGCACTGAACGAGGCAGGTTCATTACGCAGGAACAGATCTCCGAATGAATTATTTATTTATTGAGATTACTCTGGGTGAACCTGCCGAGGGCGAGTCTACCGGCGCCAGCGGGGCCGCTCCTCCCTCTCTCAGGGAACCGTAAGGAATGATAATGTTGTGTGTACAGATGGTGGAGACACAGCTGGTGAAGGGCGGCGCGACGCCGCTGACGGTGAGCGCGCAGTACCTGAGCACCACCACCGTCGTCAACCCCGTGGTGGTCGTGTCGGCCGCCGCGCCCCCTTCCGCGCCCCCCGCCGCGCCCGCCGCTCCCCCCGCGCCGCCCACGTGAGCCCCCGCTCGGGCACGGAGCATGGACTGAGTGCAGCCGCGTAGACGGTAGCCCTAGATAGTGAATACTGTACATGAATTGTAAAATTCTCTGTCACTTGCACCCGAAATCAAGTAGCGCGCCCACAAGGCCATTTTTCAAGCATTTACCGAGTTAAAATTTGGTCGATCAATTTAATTACTTTCGCTTAAGTAATTGAAATACTTTTAACCATGTTTTCGACTAAGAGTTTAATGACAGAAGTAAGCTCGCGTCTGCCGTAGGGTAACGCGAACAATTCGTGTACTGTAATAGTTGGCCGCGGACACACCACGAGGGTAACCGCCCAGTCCATGCCCCATGTCTGGGCCCCCGCGCCCGCTGCCCACACGGCAAACGTGTAGTGTCAAAGTATATTTTTGTAACGAATCTAACTTCTATGTGAAGTATTATTAATATTATAAAATATATTTTGGATCCCGTTTAGGTTAGGCAAAGTATACTATTGTTTAAGGAGCTTCTCAAAACACATCCAATGCTTCTCGTCCAGTCGTTAGACAATAGTGTTAGATGTTACAAAGATATACTAGTAACGTTGCCGGGAGTCGGCGGGCGGCGCGCAGCTACAATCACTGCCAAAGTTTGTCAAGCAATACGTGCGGGGTGGGGCAGGGCGGTGCGGAGTGCGGGGCGGAATGCGGAGTGCGGAGTGCGGAGTGCGGTGCGATGCGGAGTGCGGCCAGCTACCTCATCCCCAGGTCGTCGGTGTGTGAACTGATGTGTTATCGCAACAAGGACGCGAGGTGTTGGCCAAGTGACAAGTGGTGCCGGCCACGCCCGCGCGCGCGCCGCCGGCTGCGGGTGGACGATTCGCTTTATATTTTTCTACATAATTATACCGAATGAATTCCATGATGTGATTGTGTACGATATTGTTACGAAACGATATGGGTGTAAAAAATAAATGTAACTATTTATTTATATTTAGGATCCGTTGAGCACAGGGAGCAAAATTGTGAACCGAACATGCGGGTACCGCGGAGCGCCCGCCGGGCCTCTCGGGTCCCGGGCGGGTCCGTTGGGTCCCGGCGGGGCCGTGCTGTTGTTACGTATAGAGTAACGGTATAAAGTCTATATTTTCTATAATCTGTGATGTGTGCAGTAGGTGGCTAGTGGCTACTGCAGTACTGGAAACTCTGTACAAAGACGTCTTTAGGTGTTGTCAATTTCATAATCGTATGTTAAATAAAGTCAATAAGGGTAAATTATATTTAATTAGTTACTAAAATTATGTGGCTTAATACGCGTTGCGGGGAATCCACAGTTCGGGCCACGCGGCAACCGCGGGCGCGTTGCCGGTGCCGCGGCGCGCCGCCCGCCTGTGATACGTCGGGCGCCGCGCCTGCGGAACATTTGTATCATATTTTCATTCGATTTATCTGTATTATCGTCGGCCGCGGCCGCGCGCCGCACGCCGCGCGCCGCACGCCGCGGGGCCGCGGCCGCTAGTGAAAGCTTTAACTCGTCTCCGGCGCTAGTTGGGACCGCCCGGCCGTCCTCACAGTGTGCCTACCTGGTTGTAAGTGATCCATTGAGATAGGATCCACCCTCCGCGGTCCAGCTGACCTATTGGCACGTTGCCGGTCGTGCGCGCCGTTACGCAATAAGCTGTAATAAAAAATAATTGTGTATTTGTCCCTGTGCGCCCGGAGTGGACATACGACGATTTTTGTTAGTAGAGCTATATACAAGGTCCGGTCGGAGCCGACGCGGCCGGCGCCGTGCGACACGCCAGCTGGACCGGTGTATCTTAATATTATTAAGTAGGAACTATAGCATTGTACATTGACGTTGAAGTATACTGTAACTGTGGCACAGTTGTGTTCACAAGTTGTTAAGTTTGTCCCCGCGCGCCGGCCCGCTGGCCCGCTGGCCCGCTGGCCCGCTGTCCTTTTGGCCTGTAGGCCCGAGTATTAGAATGGGCTCGTCGTACATGCACATATTGAGACCTGGAAATTTCGACTTGTAATGCGAGTCGGAGAATAACCATTGGAGAATAATTAAATCAGTCATTCGCTCCCCCTGCCTCGGACGCGCCCCGCCAGTATTAACGTCTCCTGACCTCCGCTAGGTTTTCTCTTTAGAATGCTTCACATTGTATTCAATAAATGATTTTCTGCCTACGTAAATTAGAAATGCGAACGATATTATTTTAAGATCACGTATAGTTTAGGGGATGGCGGATCGTGGCAGGGGGATGCCCCGGCGGCCGGGCCGGACGGCGGCGGCCCGGGGCGGCGGCGCCCGCAGCCTATATTGTTAAAAATTCGTTGCTTTATATACACAATACGCTCGTGTTTCCAATATGAATATTATATTTAAGAAATATGTTTAAATATATACAGAAATATTTATTTTTATTAAGAAATATATTATTTGGAGTTTTAAAAATTTACATGATGTGCAATATTCCAGAAAGATGTGTTTTAAGAGAGCCGACGACGCGGACGGGCCGGGTCATGTTTTGCGGTCGTGTGGCGGTGTTCATCGGCCCCGTTTGCAAACAAACATCTCCGCGGTTGTAACTATATTTTTAGTATGTTATTGCAAAATGGTCCTTAAGTATATTATGATTTCTGAACGCATTTTTGAAATATGGTAATTTGAAAAGTTAGTGCCTATTTTAAATGTAAAAAATTATGAAAATTTCCGTTTCAATAAATTCAATGAATATGTATGAGAGAGGCCGTCGCCGCCGGGCGTGCTCCGGGGTGCTCCGGGGTGCTCCGGGGTGCTCCGGCGCGCAGTCCGCGAGGGTCCGTGACGTTGTGTTAACAGAGATACGACAGTATTTTTTGTAGTGTTTGAGAGATGTTAAGTATTTTGTCACTTTGCCTAAATATATATCTATTGTAGTTGGGATGATACAAATGTAAAAATAATATAATGAAGAGAGAAATTTATTTTAATAGTAATAATACTGTAAAACAAAAAAAAACAATGCTCATGTAAATAAAATGACGTAGTGTATAAAGTTGTAATATTACGTTAGAAATACAGGAAATTGCATATTTGAAGTTTGTTTCGTTACCGTCGAGCCCCGCACTACCCGGCCCGTGGACACGGGAACACCCCCACACTGTTAGTAATGATTTGTACATTTATGTAGTATAATGTGTGTGTAATTTGAAACAAAGTGGTCATGAAAGACTCGTTCAAAATGTGAGCGTACAATTTCGAGATCTTTCCATTAGTTCCCAAGAACGATCTACACTATAATTTCTGGTTCATGAAAGCAGTTCAAACACCATAAACTGGATGAAATAGATGTGGTCGTTGTGGTCCAGTCATAGTTTCTACAGGCATCAGGACGGATGTCGTCTTGTTTATCGACCTATGTACGTGGTCCCGTCCTCGCAGTGACCACCTTCCTGTGTGGAATGTGTTATGTGTGCTTTGGTTGGGTCAGTTTAAACATTTATAATAGATGGCCTGTTGGAATTTTTGAATCAAGCTAACGAATCACTGTCCGTGTGTACTGTACGGATGAGTTACTATCAACAGTATCAACTAAACTATGATTCAGTAGGTAAGTCTAGTGGTCTGCAACAGGCTCGGCTCTAGAACATGTAGCGCTCGGTGATTGCACATCAATAGCCTGGTGCCCTTTTGTATCAAAATACACGGTCGAAATGTAATAGGTACCTAACTACCTACATACTTACAAGACTGTCTCGGCGCCCCCTAACAGCCGGCGGCCGGGTGCACCGCACCCCCTGCACTATAGGTCAGACCGCATTCATTCATTCTTGCATTTCGCCTTCAATGTATCTTTTATGGAATTAAGGTAGTATTATTTATGGAATTAAAGTAGCAAACGAGCATGCTGCATTCAGCTGCTCGCCCTTGACAACTGTTACCAATCTAGAACATGAATCAGATGGGGACTAGTTAGTCCGGATAGCAGACGGTGTTAGAACATTAATTGGTTAGTTTGTTAGTAAGTATGAGGACTGGGACAATAACTGTTAGTGATAGTTCTGTGTTGTTAATGATAGTCCAGTTATTCAGTGTTGCCAGATGGATTACACAATAATACGGTGCACAGTGGGTCAAAATTACCAGAAATACGGTGTTCCACCAGCTAAAAGAAATACGGTAGAATTACGGTAGATTTTTTTTCTACTTTATGGCTTTTACTGTTTTACTAGTGACAAAAAAAGTAAAAAAGGAACATTCAAACAATATTTAATTAACTTCAATTAATTCTGACTCCCTTTCAATCATTGACGACATGTTTTTTATATAGAACCGTTCATTAAGGGCCGATTCCACCAACACAGGATTTACACTAGAGCAGCTTTCCCAGTATAACTTTACTCTGTCGATTTATGCGATGGTTAACTTCATTTCGTTTCACCATATTATCTTACTCTCGCATACTCTGCGACTTTGAAATGCACCCAAGTAAAATAGACAGATTGCCGTATACTTGCGCAATAGCGCTGGGTATTCTTTTATTTATTCGAATAATACGTACCTGACAGTTGAGTTCACCGTGACTAGTGGCAGAGACAGTGACACTACTTAACTACGAATAGCAGCTTACTCGGCCGAAATCGGTACTATATGATTTTACTTATTGTGATTAAAGAATACCATACTTTAATATAGAGATTTTAGCCCTAGGTTAAATGTTGATGAAACGTAAAATGAGCTTACTCGCGAGTAATTGACTACTTATCCCGGGAATAAGACTTATACGACATTGGTGAAATCGGCTCTTAATCCATTGATACAGAAGTTTGTGGTTCATTTTTCGTTGTTATATTGGCAGATTTGCAGGTGATATTACATTGACATGTACAATTTTACACTTGACTGGCGACGCTGCCGGCCATAGAGCAACTTTGTTGCCTGGATACTAGTTTCGGTCAAAGTTCGGAAAAATACGGTAACTTACATACACCGTAATTTATGACTACTGTAGGTGGCAGATCTTAAAATAAATTTCAAAAATACGGCAAATCTACCGTAATTACGGTGCATATGGCAACACTGCAGTTATTGTTAGTAAGAGTCCTCTAACTGAGAATTCATAAAAACCGGTTACACTCTGTAACCGGTTTTTATGAATTCTCAGTTACTTTCCAAAATGATTGAACACATCTTGATATATTAACAAACACAGATGACACATCAAGGGAGTTACTGAGTTAACAAACAACTGTTTATTTTACGGGTGTTTTATAAGTATGTAGGTATGTATATCTACAGGTGTCTGTTTCCAGAACTTGAACTATCAAAGGAAATAATAGGTATATGCGGGGCCCCTAGTTGTGTGTTGTGTCCACAGACGTTCAACAAACTATCGTTTATCGGACTAGTGCCTAAGGAAGCTACGACTATTAAAAGTTAAGTGAACTGCCTCCATCTTCGCTAATTACTGAATAGATAGGCGAGAATGTTTTATTTATACGATAATATATTTTAAACGCGCTACGAACCAGCATTTTATAGTTTCAAAGACCTAATGTGAGTCCAAAGGAGGTGCAGATTACATTACAAGTAGTTTGTTCTAAATTACGGCTGTGAATCGCGGCAATAAACTCGATATGGAAGTAGCAAACGAGCATGCTACTGTAGCGCGCGATGGTTGAATATGTCTTACAGTCACAAGTCAGTGGCAAGGAGGTTATTATATCAAGCGACAACACTCACCTGTGCACCAAATTATTTTTGTATTTGCAGAGGTATCCCATTGCCTTTTGATATTTGGATCTCTTGCTAAGGTGGTGTTTGATTGCAACCGCCCGGGATATGTTTAAAAAAATATATATTCATGCCAAAATGCTCTAACCTGCCGACGGACTAGTGGTTTTTAAAAAACGGTTGGTGCCTGGTCTTGACAAATAATACGGTTTACCACAATTTTAGATTTAGCTGGGTGTAACAGAGTTGAGCGTGTCCGTAAAGCAAGACTGACATTATTGGCTCGTCCGTGGACAGGAATAACAGGCGTCCTGTGATTCCTGTCACCACGAGCATCGCTCGCGGTAGTTCTGGGTTTCGGGTTAGACATTGGAACCTGTTCTAATCTTGCCATATTGGTAAGCATCTAAACGACCTGCGTAATACCGAGCGCTAGTGCAGGAATGTGAGTAGGTACGTGTAAGTATTGTAATATTAATAACATAAATCCGTTTTGTATTTCCTGCCGCCTGCATGCGGCGCGCGAGCGCGGCGGTACTTTTGACATTGATAACATAGATAAGGCAGGTACATTGTTATGCATTGATGTTTATGATTCACATGATGTGGGCAATTCGGCAGCCGCCGGCAGGTTCCGCGGAGGAGGAGAAGAGGAGCTTGGTTTGAGACTTCAGACAACGCTCGCGCTTATCTCATCAGATGTTATTTATCTTTTAAAGAAAAACAATACCTACCTAAGTTCTGACTGCCGTTCGAAGGGTACCGGGTTCGATTTCCAGCGAGACAGAAATTTGAAGGTTGAGTTTAATTTTCTGTTCTCGGTCTGGGTTGGGTTTTTATTGTTTATATTATATTACTTATACGCGTAGTACAGAATGATGTAGAAACCTGGAAGTAATTTACGTTACTAATCATTTAACTCAGTTGTATAACTAGTTAATGTAGTTATGGTGAGTAGGTAACTTATAAACTACAAAGTGCACGTTGATTGTCACGTTTGGCAGGAAAAACTGAGCAGGAAACTAAGTTGAAGTGAGTAACAACGAATATTTAAATAAATAATAGGGCACTAAAATGACTAAATGGGCAGTTAGGTGTGGGCAATTAACAAATGTTATTGTAACTACAGGCGAATTGCAGCATCAAACCGCTGCATGAGGTCTATTCTGGCCACAAACAATCTCATAATAATGTGACTACGGTCTAGAATCTAGCTAGATTATACTTGGCATGCCAGTAACTAACATCACAGGTTTATATGTAGGTATGGGATATTTTTTACCCCACAAAACTTGTCGGTTCTTACTATCTTGCTGCCTTCAACTTATTACAAAGATTCTAACAAAAGGGTTTAAATTATATTTGAAATTGTTTTAATATCTATGATTTATAGATCAATAATAACGGTCTCACCGTTAATGTACGGCATCTGTATGAAAGCGAAAGGATAATTATTCACTCACTACCTGATCCGTGAAGACTTAAAAGTCAGTTAAAAGTACCTACTTCTGCGTGGACCAAACCGCGGGCAAGAGCTAGTTTGATATAGCTGTTTTTTTACATTAATGGACGCAGATAGGTATCCGGCTCGAAGGACCATATGTTTTGGTATTAAGGTTCCTCTGAGATTTATAAGAATTATTACTTGCGACTAATAACTTTCGAATGTGTAGCGGAGTGATGGTTTTAATAAAACGTGAAAAAAGGACCGTCTTTCTGTTTGCACTTGTAATTGGCGACTGAGTATATTGAACATTGTTTACTACACAGCGCAACTACAGAGTTATGACGCATTATATGATTAAGAAGTACCTACCAAGATCTAATTACCAAGGTATAAAAAAGAAGTAATAAAAAGAATCCACAAAGAGTTTCAATTGCCGCATGTGTAAGTTTGTCTTTAATTGGCATGTTTTTTTATGTGTAATGCCAAATGATTAGGATTAATTTTCAGATCACAACGGCGCTATGAAGTATAAACCTAATCAATATACCCATGTAACAAATTATGAAGCTTTTTATTTGTTCCTGCAAAGCGTAGCAATAAAGATACGTGGAGGAAGTATAAAGTGTGATGGGTGTGTGATTATGTCGATACGAGCGCTCGTACATCGCAGCTGACGGGCTCACGCAACGGAAACGGGAGCCAGCCATGAGACAGCCAGCCAAGGCGCCTCTTATCGATTACTTTACATAATTTTTGTATGTTACACCTTTATTAGGAAGTAGGAGTGAACGAACCTTGTCGACGCTTTTCTGTTTACCCTATGACAGTCCTCGCTATATAAATTCGGCGCGCTTCGCGAAACCATCATTCTAGTGTCTCCTGATCGCCTGGTACTTTTGCGTACCCCGTGAAGAATATTGACTTAAAATAAACTAATATTAATTAATTATTACTTAATTACTTCTTTCTTGTACATCAAAGATACAAAATGCGAAGTTTACAGTTTCTAACGTTAGTCTGCCTGATATGTGGTCATCATTTCTCGCCGGTGGAGGACAGCGATGCATCAGTGATCATTCCAGACGACCTGGACCAAAACAGTATTGATGTCGATGACAACGATATTGATTTAAGCCACTTGGGCCCGGAAGCATTCGGTTCACCGAAAGATGAAAGTGGTAAGTTACTTATAGATTTATGTTAAATAAACAAGTACCTAACGTAATTGGTTACCAACGCCCATGGATATCAGTAACACTGAAGGCGTCACCGATGCGTTTTCAACCAATTCAACCATGACACAGAGAAATAAAATACAGCCAGTAGATATGTTCACTCGAGCCTTCAGCCGGAATACGACAAATCGTTTGCTGAATCGTAGCTGACTGAAGCAAGAGGGTGGCAACTGGGGCCGAACTGAACCCCTACCACCAGATCTACAGTAACTTCAGGATAATACAGTACAGGGACCTCTGGAGGAGGGCCCCGTAACCCCGCCCGTAGCTTAGCAGGGGGCACCATGAGCAGGGGAGGTCGGTGCGGATTCAAGCATACACCCCAAATTAATACTTTAACTTTATTTAACTTTAAAATATTAATACTACACGTCTCATGGAGAGTGGGTAAATATTATTGTCATCAATAATGTTTTCTTATCTTCGAAATGACTAAGCCTTATAAAAAAACAGACCTCATAAAACAAAGGTACCAATTTATAAACATTTAGGTACCTACGCCATTTCTTTTTCTCTGGTAAAATGGCAATTGAAAAGCCAAATACTCCTATTATACGGGACGTCTTTATTTTTTTGGAAGAACGTAATTTTATTTGATGTGATTTTAACCAAACTTGTACTACGTTAAATTTACTTTCATCTATTGCTGTTCGCACAATAAATAAGTTTAGTATTAACAGAATGCAATAAAAATCTTAACTACACCCAAAAAATATTTTACGCATTTAAACTTCTTACGTGTGTGCGCTGTGTATAAGTGCACACACGGTTTCTGTACCTACTAGTAGTTTGGTTTATATCTCATATTAAAGCAAATATCCGGCAACAGTACCTAAATCGCCTTGGAGAACTGCTATTTTCAAAGTGTACGAAATGAATAAAAACAGGAAGCGCGTTATCTGCCTGTCAAAATTGCGCAACCACACCTTCAATCATTTTTATCATGCAATGCTGTCATGCTGCGTGCATTAGTTAGTAGTAGGTATAATTAGTAGATACAAACCTGCGATTATTACAATTATTCATACCCAATATTTAGCTTTTATGTTGCCAATGTTGCCAACATAAAAGCTAAATATTGAACCAATGCCAATCGCAGTATTAAAGATTTATTAATATTTTATCCGCATGTCTCAGGGGATGCTGTAGCAACATGGACGGAAACTTCCCTGATGAACCCGGAGGAAATGGGAGGGTATGGAGAGGGAGATATACTAATGCCGCATCTGGCTAGGAATGGAGTTCGGGACCAGACCTCGCGGTGGCCGAAAGGAATTATCCCGTACCTTATCGACGGAACATTTAGTAAGTAGCCGGAAATTGCGTACCTACTATACTGTTACTCGTAGTAGACTTTAGCGAAGTGATATGGGTAAGTTCGATTCGTGTCCTATATTCGCCCGTATTTTGATTAAGCATAGGACTTTTGGGAATGAAACATTGTAATTTTATATTATGCATAATTATTTTTAAATACATCCATCCCTAGTAACCAAACATCCATGTTCGCAGACCAAAACCAACGGGACACGATCATGAGAGCCATCGCGGACTACCATCGTTTGACGTGCCTGCGCTTCGTGCCCTACAGCGGCCAGACCGACTACCTTGTTATAAAGAGCGCCAACACCGGGTGCTGGTCCAGCGTCGGCCGTCTCGGTAAACTTTATTGTATTTAGACGTTCATGTCTGAAAAAGTTGCCCAATACTTTATTATTAGGTACTAATTACAGCTATTATGTCCCTTATATTATGAGATGCTACACTGCCCCTTCATCGTGAACTACCAACTAGTCGTAGCGAATTTGAATGCTAGAAGTTGATATAACGCAGGTGGTCGGCAAGAGGTGAACCTGCAGGTCCCGGGCTGCGTGTCCAAGAAGGGCACGGTGCTGCACGAGCTGCTGCACGCCATCGGCTTCATGCACGAGCAGAGCCGCCCCGAGCGGGACGACTTCGTCACCGTTCTCTACCAGAATGTGAAGCCAGGTAAGATCATCATTTCACAGGACAAGTGCAGTTTTAGATATTACCCAACCACGCGAACTTTTTTCTTGCGTTTCTTGGATCTGAAGTTAAAATGCGATTTAGGTAGTTCGGTTGATTACGTAGGGAGGTATATAATATTATAATTATATAAATCTGAACAGTTTAAAGTATGTATATGATGGTGATATAGAATTAAATCCTAGTGGCGAGTTTTCAATATGGTAACACAATTGTACCGATTTCGCGATATTAGGTCCCGATCAGTTTGGGATGTGAAGAGCCACGATGTGAGTCATTGCAAAATTGGACTTAATTTGTTTGGTAGCTTAAATAGTTTTCTTGGTGGCGACAAAGACGATCGTTTTCACTTTCTATACAAAAATCTTATCCTGGCAAGAATGCTGGACCGCGCCAAAACACGTCTGCAATAGACTATTTACGAATGCAAAATTTTGCAGGATCTGAAAACAACTTCAAGAAAGCGGAGTCAAAGCACACCAACGACTACGGCATAGGGTACGACTACAACAGTGTCATGCACTACTCCGAGTACGCCTTCTCCAGGAACTCGCAGAAAACCATCAACCCAAAGGTTTGCTTGGTTAAGGTTCAAAATTGTATAATATGACGGCTGTCTCTATGTTGCTGAGGTCGTTTCATTTTTTACAGATCGGAGGCGTAAAATTGGGTCAAAGGGAAGGTTTGAGTCGCGGTGATGTAAAGAAAGTCAACGGCATGTACAACTGCAAAAAGGAGTAAGATTCTTATTCTATTGGCTTTTACTATTTTAGTTAAACGACATTATTGTCTTTTTATACCAATGCAATGCAATGGCCCTCGGTAAGAGACGTCTTACATAAAGTAGGGGAGCCCAAACGGGGATTTCAGGATTTACTCGAGCGCGGCAGAGTAACATAAAGGAGTGCGCACATTACACCAACTCGACGTCAACTCCACTCCGACTCCACTCCGTTTCAACTCCGACGTTCCGTTCCGCGATCAACGCTTCATCGACGTCAACTCGACTCCGTCTCCACTCCGTTTCAACTCCGACGCTATTTACATTACGTCATTGTGTCGGTCGACGCGTGGACTACTCGTCTACGGTGAGTCGTCAACGCAACGTCGACGCGTTGGTCTCGAAACGGAACGGCTATGGGTGTAGGGCGAGCCGTACAAGGCTTTTAAGTATAAGTTCGAAATTCAACCTTACCTTCAAAGATATAAGGCTCATAATTGAATGTTAGCTTTGTCAAGGTTTTAGTCGCGTTGGCGTCGGTCGGTCGTGGAGTCGTTGTACTGTGCGCACTCCTTAAGGGGGGCAACCTTACACCTAGTGAAGTACTCCCAAACAAATGCGATGCCTAATACTTTTGCACAAGGCTGTAGTTACCGACTGTTCGTGAAATTCGTACTTAGGAAGCCGCCGTATACGACAAGCGGACTTTGGAAGTAGTGTCCTGTTGTATTATTTCAAAGATCTCCGCTTGCTAATTTAATTAGGTATATCTGAACTTGTCAAATGATTGTTCCAGAGAGCCTCAGACCGGGTGGCTGGGATCGATTTGGCAGATGTTCAGCGGCGACAAGAATCAGTAGAAGTCCAGAACCACGGCAGTGAAACAAGCACCTAGTGTTAGGTACAGTGAGAACGAAAATGTTGTATATTAAGGTTAAGTATTTCAAAGATCTGTTGTGTATAAGTTGACTAGTCTATGTTATTGTACTGCAGTGCGGCATGCAGCACATACATACAATAAAGGTTTTTAAATTTTACGAAGACTTTTCATGATGATGATTATTATCTTATTCCGTCCTAACCCCCCAATTATAGACTCATAATTCTCAACAGCAGTCATCCGTTTTTCTCGATCGATTTTATTGCCAATCGACACATGATACAATGACACTTTGATATTGAATCGCTTTTGATTTTGGATTACAAATAATCGGTGACATGGATATATATTTTATTTATTGTCGTGTAAAAGTGCTCAGCTAATCTAATACTTTGTTATCATTAACATCTAGCCGTGATCGTCGCTTTAGTCTGTCTGTGGGTATATAGGTACGCAGGTAAACGTTGGCAACACTCAGTACACGGTTTTGGCATCGTGTTTATTCAGCTCCGTCACCACTACGCATTTCACGAACTGATAAGATCGTTCACAGGCGCAAGTCTCATCTGAAAACAAACATAGGGTAGTAACATAAGAGTTTTAATACATGGGTGTGTAACTATGGTCTGTAATTCTGACAGTTAAACGTATTGAAAGTCCCCGTAACCGATATAGATCTTTTCTTAGGAGAATTGGTTACGTGCAAACATACGAACGTATTGTACATAACACGAAGCAAATACAAAAATGTATTAAAATGTATCTGGGGTTTTCTTCAATTTGAAAGCTGACGTGTTCAACATTATTACCAATTCCTAGCTATAATTTATGAAGATCTGTTCAGGCGTTTGATGATCATTTGCTCACTACAGATTTTCTTATGGAGTTTTAATGTGAATATCTTACATAATTATGTAACGTGGTATGGTGTAAGCAGATGCATACTTCTGTCACTGCAAGCGTCCGTAGTGTTCCTGAAGCCATCGTCGGCGCTGGTGGCGCTGGTGGCGCGCTCGGCCGCCGCCGCGAAGAACGCCGGTGCGCGGTCCCGGTCAATCGCGCCTTCCTCGGAGATCACCCGGCTCCTCTCCAACAAGCACCGCACGAAGCACTGCCACATTGAGATTTCACTTTAATAGAGATCGTGCCTACAGAGCTCGGGCGCAAATGTCGCCACTAACCTCAAAATTCTAAAAATAACTGTACGGCTGCTTGGAGTCAGTTACGTCTACACAAGCACAAGTAACGTCATAATTACGTGACTCCGTCACAGATGTCGACGAATCCCTGCTTCGCGGGGTCGCTTTTTTCACGTAAAAATACGTAGCCTATCCCCAACCTAACCAAATCAAGTCTCCTGGGATTGTGGCTTTTTTTGTAGGGGCCCTTACTTTGTAGAGAAAGTCTAAAAAGTATTCGTATCCTAAAGCAGTTGGTGGGAAAGGGGCTGGAAGGTACCTTTGCAGTTTTGTCCGTCTCGTCAGGGAAGCTGCCACTCTTGTTCAGGGACTCGATGTATGCTATAACAATAAAGATCACTTGAAAAACATCCATTAAACTGTTTAAAATCTAGATGTCGGTACCTATTTAATTTCATGAACACGTTTGATACAAAAAAAGTTCTAAGAATCTTGTGTACCTACAATTTGCTTGAGTTAGTATATTATTTAAAAATTATTGTATTATAAAATAAAAATTTTCGTCAAAAAACTAGAAAAAGAACTGGATAGAGACAACCTTATTACCCACCGGTATGAAATATAATTTACTACTCTATTCTCATACCTAACAAGTATACAAAATAGTTTCATACAAATCGGTCGAGCCGTTTCGGAGAAGTTTGATCACAAACACCGTGACACGAAAATTTTATATATTAGATAAATAACAGACTTGGGATAACGTATCGGACGCCGTTACCTTCTGCGTCAGACTTGACTGTTTTGGATAAAAAAAAAGAACCGTCCCCTCTTTTGTTCCTTGGCCGGCAATGCATCGGCGACTAGTTTGTTGTTGACTGCTTACCACCCGTTGGCTCGTCGGCTCGATTGTAGGCTATTAACATAAAAATATTTACACATTTCAGTGCGGAATGTCTCGTTACAGTCGTTCATTATTGAGGTCAGATCTATAGTATCGACGTCACGGCTTTCTTTGGACTCCTCCAGATGTATTGACGCGGGGGTCGTCGTGGCCGTCGTGTTCGCGCACGTCACCACCGACAATGCAGCGAATACTAGACACACTGATAACCACGTGCTCATTATCTGGCACATTGCCTCTGCATTGATTTCAAACGTTAACTTTACGACTTACATATAATGTACGATTTGCAGAAGTATGCAACAGTTGATGTAACGTGAATAATTTTCATAAAAGGTGTTTAATTTTTACTGAAACATTGAAACGGAAGCATCATCTCGTCGTGTAGTTTACAAGAGATATGTATAGTATAGGTCAATGTCAGATTATGAGAAAAATGACATTAATCGGGTACACACTGTATTTATTCAGCACTATACATATTTCAGGACTTTCGACTTTTAAGAAGAGATCTGCGCCGATAATATATGTACTTAATCGATATTACGTTCATAAAAAAACCAATTTAAGTTTAAGATATTGATTAAGTGCCACAATTAAAAAAAAATAACACGAGGAACACCTTTTTCCGCCGATGAGAAAAAGGGTTTACATTTTCTGCAAAATATTTACCCCGCTCTATTTCATTTACTCACAATAGGCTTAATTGGAGTATTACGAACGCTAATTTTATAATTTAATGCAATAAGGCTTAATGGAAGCTCAATTAGGTAGGTACATTATGGTGTTCAAATTACAAACATCCTTGTTACCCGGGTTCACACAGTGAATAGGTTGCACTAAGAAAAATTAAAAAAATGAAACATGAAACGTGAAAATATAAAAATAAAGTGTCATGGAACAAAGTTCTTCGCTAGAAGGTACACTTCTTTGGTGTATGTTTAGTGTTTGGTGGTTGTTTTCAAATTGTACCAAATAACTCCTATCGTGTGTCATGTTAGGGAACTTCGTTTAAAAATTTCTACTAATTTCAAATCCGAATAATTCCACTCGCCGACCCCGATTTTCTGGACTTAGACAACCCATTAAACAACCCAACAACAAAGTGCCATAAAAGTGGCACTTTTACATAGGCACACGTTGTTTATAATGTATAGAAAAAAATTAGATTTAATTTCATCTATAAATGATGCATTAGATCATGCGTGCGCGTTGCGCATGCGTTATGGATGCAAAATTTCGCTATAATAACATCTGTTGATACCTGGCTGCGAAGAGGTTGCGGTCAAGTGCGACTTTCCAGTTCTCTACGTGCATTTCAGTAGAGTGGAATATATTTTATTTCAATAACTAGTGCATCATATTTACCCCAAATAATTTGTTCAATTAATTAAACATACTAGAGGCCATTTATTTAGCCCGGATAAACCATATTGCCTGCGTTATTATTGTTATCTATTAATAAATAAACATTCATCCGTTTACAATCAAGTAGTTAATATTATGTAGCTTTAACGTAACTAATCTAGACACAATTATCCTTTGACAGCTAAGCGTGTAATGTAAATGAGTTTACCGGTATCTTATCAGTGCGGAAGTTGTCGTTTACAGTATCTTAGTAATTAACGTCACTTCCTCAGGAACGTCGGGTTTCAGAGCGAATGTATTGAGGCAGCCCCAGAGACATAGCGATACTGGCTGACTTAGCTTTATGATAGAGAAAACTAAAAATGTTACTTAAAATTATGTTTGTGATTTTTATTCGCCTCAATTTCGTCTATAATTGTGAAGGTAATGTGTGATAACATTTTAAATTACTTTATTTGATAATCACATGTTCGTAAGTATGACGTAGGCATTGCACCAACTATGAAAGCTATAGGAAGCTACTTAGCTAGGGAATAGAGTCAATATTACAATTGCAGGGTAAATTTAAAACCTGCGCGTAACCAGTTCCACTTCCAGCAATATAATTTCCAGAATTCCTTTTTATCTCGATATCCTTATCCTCTTTATTGTATAATCATCTACCTACTAGTTGGGCCTTCACTTTCTTCTTTGTGTATACATGTGCTAAGTACATACGTTTCTTTCTCAGAGTCACAGTCCGAAGTGACCGACACATCGTACGTAAGCGGAGAGTATCTGAATATATTTAAAGGCATTCCCGCTTTGTTCGAGTACGTCTTGGATATTATTGAACTAAAACCGGGAATCTTAGAAAAAGATGATGTTACCGTCTTCACTGAGGACAGAAAAGATGTATTTAAACGCGGAATTGTCGCTGTGGATGGTAACACAGACAGTTCAGATGGCGACGTAAATGATGGGGAAAAATTACGGTTTGATCCAGTTTGGGATTGGTACCCGGGTGCTACTGGCAGGAAAGGGTTTGATTTGAGCCCTACCGAGGTTGCTGAGAAGACACTGGAAGTTGAAAAGCAGTTAGAAATATACAATGAAAATATGAGGAGAACACATTGACTTATTATTACAAGTCAATGGGAGAACATAATGGTGCAGCATTAAATTACGAAATAAAACAAAAGTTATGTAAAGATTTTGTATCATTTCTGCCTAGCTTGAAGGAGATAGCGAGTGCCATATTGGCAGGGATTCGCGTACCTATGGATTATATTATGAATATTATTATCAAATACAAATTCGAATTCGCTCGAATTCGTGACACTGATTAATTTCCAAGCAAGTGGATCGTCTGCACCTATCTTTATACAATGTAAAATTAAAGTGCTGACGTTCATCAGTTGAAAGAAGAAATTTAACAATTGGCTAGCCTTATTATTGTCCATGATGTACGCAATGATCAAAATAATGTGCTTACGTACACAAATATCACCCGCATCCAAAACAAACGTTATTAAATAATGATGATTTAATATAGGTACTTATAAAACTGATGCTTTGTCGATGAATCCTAGGTTTTCACTGCTGTTTTTCATAATGACAAAAAGGCTCTGTGCTTAAAAGGTGAAGTAGAAGATATTTTTTTGTATAAGTCTAATTTTTAACTTGAAGGATGGCCTCAACTCATTAATGGCCCTCTACATGGCACGGGTCTCTCTTCATACAGTACACTCCACCACGCTGCTCCAGTGCGGATTGGTGGAGGGGTTAGTGGCCAACCCAAGTGTCGGAAGTTTTAATGCCGTCCCAAAGCTTCCGACGTGGCTAAACGACTGCTACATGTAGCTGTAGATTATTTTAAGTCTCGATGTTGTGGACAACCATGATGATGAAATAGACGTTTCTTCTTCTTTTTCTGCTATCTAACGATACGTAATCTTTAGACCGGGACCGGCGGCTCTACGTGCCCGCCGAAGCCCGGAAGCGGTCAAGAATTTTTATCACTAACTGTCACCCATCCTACTACTATAACGACCCCCATACTACTATAATGCCCGTTGTTGCTTAACTTTTTGCTTAAGTTTGTTCACTTAAGATAGACGCAAGCTGCCGGGCTATGGTGCTGGGTGCCGGGCTGGTGCTTCAATAAATATGCAGCTTACATACAATTTATTTAATGGGTTGTTACTCCTCATTCCTGATGTTCGTCATTCATTATTATATCTGAGTATGCTGCAACTATGTTATACGTTTATTATACAGTGACGGCCAACCACGCTTGGTCAGCTATCTTCGATCTAGCTTTGATTGATGGTATTGATACACAAATTTAACGTGGCAGGGTCGTGCTAAGTATGTGTTATTTGTTTGGTGATCACACACAGTTTTAAAACGAACTGTCGTCCTAGTACACGTTGACTTGAAAAAGGTATCAAAAACAACTCTTTTAGATTAATAATAATAATTTAATGTTTACATGTTTCATTCATTACCATAGTATTTAGGCACGTTTCATTACATCATTAATTTGGTACCTAATCACTTTTGTCTTCTATGCTTTCTAGGCCTATAACAATGTACACCAAAGGCGTCATTTTTCATACATTTTTTTATATTAAATATACAGGGTGTAATCGTTAAGTGTGCACAGGCGATTATTCCGTAACTATTACAGATATCAAAAAACTTTAAACTGATATCGAAAGCACTTTACCTAATGAGTAAAATGACAATAATAATTTATTAAAAATAAAACGAGAAATATCCAAAAAAATTACATTAAAGCTCTCCCATACATTTAGTATAAGATAGTAGAAAGGTTTTACTTTCTTTATTTAAAGTGGAATAGTACCTACTCCCGCGATAAAGTATTTGAATTTGGAACGAACACCAAAGAGTATCTTTCTTTTTGTTTTTATTTAGTATGTTGCTTTTCAGCCAGTTCAAATCAATACGATATTGAAACAAGGTTTATTATTAATTTGAAGTGGCAAGATAATTAATCTACACGTGTGTATCTACTTGAAATTCATCAATATCATATCATACATAATTATAAAATGATATGATAAGGGTAAAATGAGTAGGTACTATTCCATTTTAAATAAAGAAAGTAAAATCTTTCTACTGTCTCATACTAAATGTATGAGAGAGTTTAATGTAATTTTTTTGGATATTTCTCGTTTTTATTTTAATAAATAATTATTGTAATTTTACTCATTAGGTAAAGTGCTTTCGATATCAGTTTAAAGCTTTTTGATATCTGTAATAGTTACGGAATAATCGCCTGTGCACACTTAACGATTACACCCTGTATAGTAATGTATAGCCGGAAAACGAGCAGACGTTATGACTTAATATAAGGCCTTTGTATGTACCTAAACTAATACCTAAACAAATATTAACAAATAATATTGTTCATTAAATGAGATAAGGTATATCATATTACACACCCCGGTTGTATTGCAAGGTGTGGGTCATGCCGGAGTCACCCGCAGCAACCCACCAGCGCGTGCAGAGCGGCGGGTGCCGCGTGCCCGGCGCCGGAGCCCCCGTCGCGGTGCTGCTGCGGCTGTCGCGCGTGTTCGGCCTGGCGCCCGTCTCCTTCCGGCGGCAGCGCTCCTCCCACATTGTCCACGTGTCTCGCAAATACGCCGTCGTCGCCTACGTCTTTGCTCTCATAATGGGTAACTATAAACGTAGGAGTGTTTGTTTCCAATCGCTTCGCTTCGCTTAGGATCCACTGGTCTACTGACAAGGGATTGAAATCAGTATTTTAGGTCGTCGGTGGCTTTTACCAGCTGCGGATTTTTATTGTCATTATAAAATTCTGAGGCGTGGTGTGGTAAAATTTTTAACCCTTAGTTTACTTATCTACTTTGTGCCCTTAATCATTTAACCATTGACTTATTATTACTACATTTTCAATATATTAATACAAATTTTTATAAAATATTAATACATATGTTGTGGTGCCATAGGTTTCCTGACATATACTGCGATGGTTCTCGAAATCAGGTGCGAGATGAAGAAGAAGGAACTACAGAAATATGAGATAGCGCAGCTGATGATCAATTGTATCAACTACATCATGACGAGTGTCGTCATTGCGCTGGCCGCGCGCAGGGGAGCCGCTGGGATAGACCGCTTCCTCTCTCATTATATGACGATTCAAAAGGTCTATGTTTTTTATGTTAATAGTTGATAAACGCGCAGACGAGCCACTTGATGGTGTGTGATCACCGCTGCCCATAACTAACAGAAACATCAAAGGCATTACCGATGCGCAGTCGACAAAGACGGGAGAGAGAAAACGGAAGGAAAGAAGGAACGAACTCTCACGACGCAGGCGGATACGACCAGTCTTTTGGGGGCTGACTGATGCAAAAGAGTGATAATTGCAGGCTTCATAAAAGTATTATGTACTTAATATTTATTGAAGTAAAAATGTGTTGAATTTAGTGTCGTTCGTCAGTATCTCAACAAATTCTACAATGGTACACCAGTGAAGCCGTAGGTACATAAAAATCTACATAGGTGCCCAATCATCAGGATTGTCTCTCATCGTTAGGTTTGTCAATATCTTTTACGTGGCTCGCTTCACATATTTTCATAATAGACGAAGGGCGCCGCGGCAGGGCATTATACACAAGAGTCTGAGGTAGGTACCATCGTTCCAAGTTGAGCTTGTAGGATAAGCTTGAAGGTTGAGAGGGATGTGCATTGTAAAAAGAGAGAGGTACTATGGAATATTGAGTCCATTACCAGGTCGGGTGGCTTAGGGAAATATTTCTGAATTAAATACTCGCAAGGTTAGAGGACTTTCTATAGACTCTATAGAAAGTCCTCTAGAGAGGTTAGAGGACTTTCTAAAGAGTCTATTTATATAGATCTATATTCTATATTCTATATTCTATATTCTATATCTATATCTATATTCTATAGAGTCTAGTCTTCTATTTTTCGATGTCCTATTTTTTGATTTTATTTCGGTATTTAATAATGAACACGCTGTTAATATCTAATCTATATACTTTTGACAGATATATTTAAGCATTGAAAACAAGCCGATGTCGAGAAGGCTGGAGAAGTGGTTCAGTGTGATGGTGGCGGGCAGCATGACCATTGTCGCCGCCGAGTGCGTCAGCAACGTGGTCGTCAGCACCTCGGAACAGCTGATCTTTCAAAGAAGTTGTAAGTTACCTTTCCTAATACATTTTTAAACCGACGTTCCATCGGAAACAAACGTTCCGGACTTCATCAGAGCTGAAGACTGGCCGTCATCCTGTCCCGATCTTAATTATAATTTATGGTCAGTTTTAGAGAGTATGGCTTGCTCTAAATGCCATGATAATTTGGAGTCCCTTAAACCATCCATACGATTGGCATTGAAGAATTTTCCCATGGAAAGAGTGCTTCTATTGATTACTGGCCAATGGAGCCAATGGAGACCACCTCCAAGTCCAATAAGCTTTATATATTTTTGATGGTTTTATATTAATGTATTAAACTAACACACTGTCATTGTACTAATAACTGTTACGTGTTATAGAAAAAAAATATTTTCTTTGTAGAAATATTTAGCGCAAGACTATTTACCTATAATAGCTATAAACCACCCGGATCAAATTTTCTGAATGCTAGTGAAAACCGCATCACAATCTATTGGTTAGTTTCAAATATGTAAGCGTCAAGCGAAAGCGACTTTGTTATAAACTATGTGAAGATAATATAAAATAAATGTTGTTCCAGGGATTGTCCACATACTTCAAAAACTAATGTATGTGGTCTTCTTCATTTCAAGTTTATTGGTTCTGCAAATAACGTTTACAGTGACTGCAGCGTTGTGGACTGTGAAGGCTCTGAATAGGAGTATCATAAGGTTGCATGGACGCATACAATGTGATGGTGAGATTTGCGTGCGTAACTATTAAATGTTGTTCCGTTTAATTTTTTGACATAAATGACCGACAAGCGTGAAGAGCCCAGCAGGACCCCTTAGCCTAGTTGGTAGTGGCCTTGCCTGTGAAGTGAGGGGTCTCGGGTTCGATTCGCGTCTCGACGTTAACTACGACTCGACTCAGTTTCAATATAAAAAAAACCCATTGAAATATGAGCTTTACAGTTGTATTTTTACATTCACTTGCAAAACCATCTCTACGCGCGATTGAGTCGTCGCGCCCTCTCAATTCATTTTACCCGACTCTACCTAATACGAACAATGTTGGATACATTAACGGTTACAAAGGGTGTAGCGTACGTACCTACTCTGGTGTGCGGTGTCCGTCTCCAGGAGGCAGTAGGGAGGCAGGCTCGGCGCTGACGGACGTGGTCCGCAGGCTGGGCGCGACGTACGCAGCGATCCTGGACGTTTGCGAGCGGGTCAATGCGACGGAGGGGTGCACCAAGCTCGTGCTCCTCCTCGACAGCACCTTCCGATTCGTGGCCTTCTCATTCTTCGCTACGAGGGCCACCTACACTCCGGGTAACCGAACGACGTTGTATCAGTCGCACATCCGTATATTTTAAATGTTAATAACATTCTAATTTCTAATTTTAACACTACTTTTTTTATTTTATAATTCGTGCGTGTGTGACAAGTGGTACGATATTTGTTTTTACTTAAATGTGTCACTGTTGTACAAATCAAATCAGCGTTTTTACGAGCATACACTAATATTAACAATTAGATCGATTTTGACTCATTTTCAGCGACAGAAAGAAAGATTTTATTTTTTATTTTTTAAATAAGATAAGTTAATGCTTAACAACAATCCCCCTGATGATAAGTGGCGATGAAGTCGAGGATGTTGGACGCACTAACTTAATAAAAGCCTATTCACTCCCGTCTTACACTTTTTTTTATAAATATTAATACGTGTATTTCAGACATCAAAGGCTGGAGGTATGCGTCCATAGCGGCGCAGATCGCGCATTTACTCCGCATCAGCTTGCACATGGTCCTGCTGGTAGACCCTTGTCACCGCACTCACGGGGAGGTGATAATATGGTTCAGTTATTTATGACACGTGGGTTTTCGCTAAATAAATAAATAAATCGCTGAGACGATTTTTTCAACAATCTGATTGTATTCATGACGGACGTGAGCCGTTTAGGCAGTTTTTTTAGATTTATAGGTTGAATTTTCATGATGATCGAAGAGTTAAATAAAACTTAATATTATTTATGACAGCACAGTATTACTATATCGATTACCATTAAAACGCGACTTTCTGAAATAGTAGTTACATTATAGCTGAAGAGGTGTCGGGAGCTGATAAGTGAGGCGCTGTGCGCGCCGCCGACGGCCCTGGACGGCGTGTCTGTGGCGCTGCAGGGCTTTTACGGAGTGACGGAGCCCTACAGATACGTCTACACGCCGATGGGCACGTTCAAGCTCTCCAGCTCGGTTTACACTGCGGTGAGTCATCCATACGTTAACCACTGCAACACGGCACCAACTGTGGCAGCTGTATACCAAATGTAGCTATATACTTTTGACATGTTGTTATTGTATTTTATGTGTATTAAAATCTCGTGACTAGTAAAAAACTCTTAGGTGTTTCGTTGGAGTTCTCTTTGAGATTCGTTGTGGCTTCTTCTTTCAGGATAAATCACGGATGGGATTTATTGAATTGTAACTTTACTTATTGAAAATGGAGTCGTCGCCCGTGGACATCAGTCACACCGGTGCGTTGCCGCTATAGCACAACGACGATACGACACGATACGACAAACATTCCCGGCGTACCATACCACATCCACACACACATACACACACACACACACACACACATTACATAACCAGACGTAGTTATAAAAAGTCGCTTGTCAACACTGACGTCCAGAATTGCCCACGTAATCCAGCTCCAGACGGTTCAGAAAACGATGAATAACTTTTATTTACTATTGTTTCAGTTAATTGGTGGATTGACGACCCTGATTATAATAATTATTAACCTTTAAGCACACTCCAGGCAAATGTGGGTCAGCGTGGACGCGGGAGAGGAGAGCCGGCTAACATTTGTTAGTTAGTGTTATGAAAGTGTGGTTTTCTATAGTCGATAGAGTTTGAATTGTACTGTGTGATCAATTTAATTGCGCAAGTTGCGCGACACAATATATTTATGTCGTTACAATATATTTTAATTATACTTTTTTATGGGTAATTGCTTCGGCATTAAATTAATTGGGTAGTGCATGAATTATTATCATGTTTTTAAATATCATCTAAAATATAAATGTTACATAAACTTAATGTACAACATCATATGTGTTTGCTCGCGGATTGTTGCAAAGTACATTAATTTTAGTTTGTAGGTAGGTAATAATGGAGTTTTGCAAAGAAACGCCCAATTTCAACAACGAGGGGTTTGTAAAAGTTCTAAATAAAAAATACTTATTAATTAAATGCATGTGTATTTATTTATTGCAATCAACATGTGAGGACACATTGTTACCCAAGATACATACATACATGATCAAGATACATGACTTGACTCAATTATACACTACAAAGGCACTGCGGCTATTTGTATAGCTCTTAAACTTCGTGAAGTTATCTTGTATCAAACTTTAACAACATGCATCTCACCACGTAAAATTTAATTTACAAGCGTAATAATACCTGTCATGACCCGATAGCTACTTATTTGTAAGAATGGTACAAAGAAATTAAGTTTCTTCCTAAAGCTGATGGTATAGTGCAAACCCCACGACGCTTGTCAAGTATTAAGTATATGGAGGTTTATTATTAAACCGAAGAGAAGAGAGGTTACCACGAAGTCATCATAATTTTTTTATCATCAGGGCTGTGCTGGAACTCCAAAATCCGGTGAAAGTCTGGCGAATCACGATAAACCGCCCTCCTGTCCTTAAAACCCGAGCAACACTGCTAAGTATGTGACGACAAACGTGACAACCTGTAATTTAAAATATTGTTATTATGAAGGGTTTGGGTCACATGGAGTAGACCTGCGTGAGAACCTGCTGGTTTCCGCAATGATTTATGTGGAACCGTACCCTTGTATGAGGGAAAAGAACGCGTAAAACGTTCTTTTCCCGTTACTTGTGCATATGTACGTTACTTTGGATTCTCCCATAGAAGTTACAAAAACTTTCAAATGTTACCGTGATTCAAAGGGTACGGTGAACTGACTTATAATCACCAACATTTTGATTATCGAAACTTGAGTACCCAATTCATCTTTGCGAATTGTCTTGAGTGGCACCTGAATATCTAAGTTAAGCGGCGAAAGTGCAATGGTAAATCGCCTTCATTTAAATATGTATCCACAAGGATCACCTCACCTTGAGTAGAAGTGGCCGCCTGAGTGTGTACACGCCGAGAGCGGAGTATTGAGGCTGGTTGGCGCTCAGATGTATGAAGAACACATCCAGCTCCGCCCGGAACGCCTCGCCGTAGGATGACGCTTCGCAAGAGAGGT
Organism: Ochlodes sylvanus; assembly: GCA_905404295.2. Taxonomy (NCBI): domain Eukaryota; kingdom Metazoa; phylum Arthropoda; class Insecta; order Lepidoptera; family Hesperiidae; genus Ochlodes; species Ochlodes sylvanus. Next base: position 567,508 of record FR990129.1, read on the forward strand.
GGCTCACCAGGTAACGTGTTTTTTCCAGCTAATAGTTAAAACATGTACAATAGTTCAACTTTGACTAGGGAATAGTATACTTCATAATAGTAAATCCGCTTATAGTTAACTTTGCTTTTAATAAAGTCTGCCTGCTAGACTTTAATAAAGGGCGCGTGGGAAAGGAGACGCTATTAAGCTAGATGGAAAAAGCCAAAAACTTCCTATGATGCGGTGCTGCTGCGGTGTTCCATGAGCATTGGACTGAGTTATGAATCATGGATAAATGTTGTCTCGTTATACTTAACTTTTTTGCTGGCATTTTTTAGTCTTTAATGCTGGCAAAACTGACCACCTCCAGAGTAGTCGCGAATGAATCGTCGTTCCTGAAGCAGAGCTCTTTGGCAAAAGCTCAGGAAGTGGCATGCATGAAGTGAGTCTAAGTGGCATGACCGGCAGCGTGGGGCGAAGAGACGTAAGCGACGATCGCACTAGTTATTTGGAGCAGAGACCACTTTTGCCTCAGCTTTCGCGATAGACAGTCGTTTTATTATCGCCCCAGTAGGTATCTAGCCTGTTAGCTCTTTGTTATTCTGGGTCCTGTTAACCTATTAGCTGTTGTTATTAGCTTGTATTCTGTAGTTGTCATTTTGTTACTCTTTGTACCTGTACTAACCTCTTCTGAGAAGTCGTGACAAGGAGCTACAAGCAGGATAAATTCACTGATGTGTAGCACGCAATTTGACATCGAAGAACTAAACAGCAGCATGGAAGGTACATCTTCAATATTCAGCCTACCTAGAACGACATAATATGCACACATTTCTCTGTTTATTACAACAATTGAGCCGTATTGTTTCATTATTCTTATTGAAAGGTGTTAAATAATCGAGTCAACATTAAACCTAGCCATAATCTGCTATTTTTTGCCTATCCGACGAAACTGTTGACTTTTTGACCAAAGCTGACGTATATTATTTTCATGGCAATATTAAAGTAGGATCAGAAGTTATTAATGGTGTAATTTGTGTGTATATATGTGTATCGGACGTTACTTTGCGGAAATCCATTGTTATTTAAGTTGTATTTATATTGTGGACTCTACAACGGTTGTAGAGTCCACATCACCTGATGATGCTCTGTTTTGGGGCGAAACACGTGTCGTGTACTATTGGAATAAGTTGTAATGGTATTACCTACCTGGAGATAAGGGAGGGTGGTGGGTCCATACCAAAACAAGTTCCACCTGTGCGGATTATTGCAAAGAAATATAAATACAACTTAAATTATAAATGGTGGAACTGGGCTCCACAATAGCTAACAGTAATCCAAACGTGTGACTCGAGGAAACGATGATTTTCTAAAAGTTTATTAAGCGAATACTTGGTCGTTGCACTTCGGTTTCAAAATCATCAGGAGTGCAAAGATTCAAAGACCAATAGCATCTTTGTCCGAAAAACTTCACCTGCGTTCACAATGACGTAGTAAATCTCTTGAATGAGGTTCATAATGCTGAACGTGAGGAGCAGGAACAGCATGAGGCCGGCGGCGCCACACAGTTTCCTCGCGACGTCACACGTCGACACGTACGCACAGGCGAACGAACGAAGTCTCCTGGGTGCTGTTGGCGAGGGAATTATTTATTTAACATTGTAAATGTGTATTCCGTGGTAAATACCTACCTCGAAAATTTTCAGACGTTCTACTGTGTATTTTTAAATGAAACAACAAAAGAACAAAACAATAACAAAAAGAACAAAATTAAAAGAACAAAAGAACAAAAAGGAGGAGGTTCTCAATTCTTCTTTTACTGGGTGAATTTTAATGATTCTTTTTATATTCGGAAGCTGGTGCTTGTCACCCGTGATCGTTGTGATCCCGTGATTGAGCGAGACTAATCTGACGAACAGTTTTTGAGTTATCCCTAACAATGCGTATTTAATTGACTTCTACTACTTACAACGATGTAAAATGAACAATTTTGAAGTTGATTTTTTTAAGATAGTATTATGACGCCTAGTAATTCTAACATTACTTTCCTTTGTTATAATGTGCGTAGATGCGTGGTGTGCGTGGTCTTCACTCTTCATGTTGTGACAGGATTCAGGACTCGAAACGTGATAGTTTTGTTTATGTTATTAGCTAGAACTTCAGTAAATTACAAATAGAATAAAGTATCATGTCATCTGTTCGTAAATTAGTTCGTAAACCCTTATTACAATACAAGGTCCATTATGGTAACTAGAGCCCCAATAACTTTTATAGCCAATAATTATAAGTTATGGCGACGATATACATACATTGTTATAATGCGCATATATAGGCAAGCAATATTACTCGACCTCATTGCCCCCGAACGTTCCCAGTTCCCAGCAGCGTTCAACAGCACAAACACTAATCTTTATATTATACTTTCGATATAAAAAAGTTGCTTTTTGAAATATTCTTCAATAAATTAACGCATTAGTGTCACTTCCGCTGGCGTTAGCATGGTATAATTATAAAAGTGGCATTTCGATTTAGTAGAGAACTATCAATACGTCTGTGACGAGCTGTTTGGAACAGGATAGGCTCCAACGGCTTAGTTTCACCAGCTGCACAGAATTTGCTTTAGTATATGCCATAAATAACCTACCTGAAAGGTGATCGAATGTTGCCACCATTTTCGGCTTCACATTTATGAAACCCACGCCATATATGATGTCATTAAGGAAAGTCAACTGATTTTTTTCGTATTTGTCTAAGTCACCTGAAACAGAAAATATGTAATTTTAAGTAAAATAATGCTAAGACAACCAGTTAATTTCATAATGCGACTAATGTCATCATACGATTAATTAGAGAAGAATTTGGCTACCAAGTTAATTACTAGATATTATTCTGGACAACGAGCAGAGACCTTCAGCGACTTTGGTCTATTGTCATTGTCTTGATCGTTGACCATCTCCCCGGCGGGTGTAGCCATGTAGCAGTCAGAAGGGGTTGGCGATTCAGCGGTCGACATCGGCCGATTGCGGCTTGTGTGTATGTCGCTCGCATCACCCTCCGTTCACCTTCATGCATGTATACGATGTACCAACCGACTTAGTCGCGATTTGACTATTGTTCCGTGTCGATCACACTCACAGGTGTTATGGGCAGCGGGAGGGTGGTGCTGCCACCAGTTAGGGGCAGGGAGGGGGAGGGGAGTCGTTTGCGCCCCTGTACCTCGGATGAAGTACCCACGATTGTTTTACCCTTTAAAAATCTGCCTCGAAAATCCGATTTGCCCCCCTGTATCAGGAGATGGCTACGATCATGGATACAGAGTCTAACCACCAACCGTGTGGACACATCTCCGTGTACAGTTGTTCGAGTCCTCTGTTGACCCCGCGCAGGGCGGAGTTTATCACGGTGGCCAGCATCACGAACTGCGTGGATAGCAATAACAGAATGATACGTTTCATGTCATAAAACGTCACTTGACTTAACAGTGTAACTGAAACAAGACAACTTCACTTTTATGATCATGTTTATGTTCATGTTTTAATTAATTTAATGTTTATGTTAATTGATAGTTAGAGTTCTAATTCAATTACAGTTCTCTTGCTACCTTTGGTGACTAGGATGGTTGCCTCTATAAAATGTAACCGGACCACACATGTTGTTAAAACAATTACTACGCGGCAGAAATGTTACTAAGTACCGTGGCGGTCGGCCGAAGTCGCCCGGGCGAACTCTATATAATACGCTCTACTATATTGTACTACGTAGATAAAGTTAGTAAAGTGTTAGTTGACTGATTTAACTAATAGCATCATACCAAACATGTAGTCGTGACTGTCGACCAACATCAGTCTCAGTAGTATGTCCAGCATTACCCCGCCACATGAGAGAAACGCCATATAAATAAACACCCGTCGACTTTTTCTACGAGCGTTCTTTGCGTCGTCACATTTGACCTCCCTGCATATCTGGAAAAATATTGCATTACAAAAACATTCAAAGTATAATTATACTTTGAACTTGAGATTATACAATAAATAACAACAAAAATAAGCAAACCTGTTTGACCCGGGTCAAGACAAACAGAATATCGCGCAGATTTTTCGGTCCTCTAATAACCGAGATCCAAACGATGAGCTCCAGGAAAGCCATGTTGACGAAAAAGATAATTTCACTGTATCCGAGAATGCTGATGTCGACGAGCGTCACCAGGTATACACTGAGCATACCTACAACATGAGGGCATCGTTTCATTTGTTATGGTACCTAATTGTTGCTGTAAGCTTCACATTATGCAGGCGCGTACCGCGTATAACGTGTTTGGGCGAGCAAAAATAAAGTGATAAATCCGTTTATTAAATATATCTCCAGTCCTGTAGACTGTACTATCCAACTCTAGGTTTGGTGACAAGGCTCAAGCCCGGCTGGCTAGCTACCACCCTATTGCTTGAGTCCTGTTCCGACTGGTGGCTTGAGAGCTAGTATTTTGCATTCCTTTCTTTTCCTCTTTTCCGACACCGCATTGTTGATGCCTTTAGTGTTGCTGATGTGCAGACATGTTGGCCACTTACCACCAGATGGCTCGTCCATTTTTGGTCACTCTTGATGGTAAATCCGTTTCGTGGTTTGTTTATAGAGAGCTCCGTGTCAGAAAAGGCGAAATACATTTAGCATATTGTATAATGAGCATGTGTTACTGTAGGGTTCCATACGCCATAAGTTAGTGTATTTTAGCAAATAGAATTATCACAGAGAAATTTGGCGAATGTTTGTAAGTTTGAAAAAGAAGAGCGACTCAATGCGAGGTGGAGCACGTAGCTGTAGAGGAGGGCCGGCCGGGACAGTCGCAGGAGCTCCAGCGAGCCGTACGGCGCCAGCCCGGCGACCCGCGCCGGCGGCAGCACCAGCGCCAGGGACTCGGGCTCCGGCATCGTCAGCCACACTGCCGCCGACCTGGAGATAATCACGATTTGTAACCAAACCTTCACTCATATCACTTAGGGGGCTTATGATTCTGAAGTCAAAGTTCTGAATCACAATCTGATTTTACGTTTAAAAATACAAATTCTTGTAATCTTCTTCACAGTAAGGTATTAGGTATATCCCAACACGAGTGTACACAACCTTTATTCCGAAAAACCTAGTCCAATAATATAAATATAAAATTGCAAATAACTAATCAAAGATTTCTAGAACTGTACTTACCTTATGAACGATATAAACCTTATTATTTTCAAGAGAAGGGACAAAAAACTGCCTTTGTCAGGACAGAGCTTCAAAATAAAGCTACTGAAGTTCACCAGAAGCTTTTAAAGCACACAAATAATTAAATAATTTTATCACCGATGCATTAATGGTCATTACAAAGTGCTGCCAGAACCACTCTCTACTTATTAACTGCAAGGCCAAAACTTAAAAAAAAACACATAACTGAAACGTCACGTCAGTTAGATTTCTGTTACATTGATTCCACTGATCTGTTAAGTACCACTGATGTGTTTCCACTGTCTTGATAATGCAACTTGAGTTATAGAAAGTACGTTATTAAGCAGAACCTCAACAGCTAGTTTCTTTAGTTGTCGAGAACATCAGCGGTCTATTTGAAGAGTTCTGTCGAGTTTGATAAATTGAGGTAAATAAAGGCAATTACGAGGTAAACATTAGCAGTTACAGTAAACATCCTAATGTCTGACCACATTAATGTTTTGTTTAATATCTTACTTAAAATACACGACATGCTAAAATTTTAGTTCCCTGGTAATTTTCAAGAATTGGACTTGTACAATAAAGCAACAAAAAATGATTTATTTGAAAAGTTTTCTTGTTATTTAATAACTTCGGCGATTAAATATCAGATGATGATGATGAGTTAATGGTACCAGTGGCCGACGCTCGTGTAAATAATGAATGTTGATGATTGTTGCCAATGTAATGTTATCTATAAAATTTAAAATACACCAGGTATATTATAAAGTAACAACTCCCACGTTTCAATAACTATATCGCTATAGCTGATTATTATCGGTAGGTTTCGATATAAGAGTAGATAAAAATGAAAAATGTTATTTCTGTTCATTGACTTATGTTTCTGTTGGACAATTTCTGTTACTGGTTTTGTGCTGCCATCTGTTGTACTGCACATGAATTATTGCTCCGTAACAAACGCGACTTCCACATTCAGGTAACTTTTCATCAAAAAATGTTGTTGTGAGCGCAGTTTGCAAGATATCGCTAGATGTCGCTATAAAAGTTGTACGTAATGTTATTGATACTTCGTGATAGATGTCGCTAACGTCTATCCTAAATGTATTTTAAATAAATATGCCCTTTCTGTGCCATTTGTGATTGGAGGTTATTCCCAACTGTATACATTGCTGTCAGATTGAACGTTACACACCTTTAAACTGGACAGATGCTTTTAAACATTTCCCCACATTTTGTTTGTACATTTTATATTGTACGCTTTACAAGTAACACTTGATAGATATAATATTACATTGGCTAGTAACCGTCCTCGCTTTGCCTCAACGTACAGACACAGACTGACAGACAAACATTGACAGACAGCAATAGGTTCAAGCCTTGGATTGGTGGGAACAAGTACGTACTATATGTTTTGATGAGCATAGCTGGTAAGCGAGCGAACGGCCCAGCGAATCACCGTCGCCCATGGACAGTACTAACACCAAAGGCATCACCGACGCGTTGCGGACTGAGAAAACCATTGCCAATAACCAACAAAATCCTGTACTTGTGCAACCCGGACGTGCCGTGACATATGGCGACCCTACGCTGGATCGTAAACTGAAGCCGTGTTATTAGGGCGACCGCTCGCGGGGCGCGCTGGCGGCGGCGTTACAATCTCGCGATTGGAGCCTGTTTACGAGCGCCTATATACATTGCGGCCAAATTATGAACGTAATGCAGCCTTGGAAAAGTATATGGCGTCGTAAAATAAACGTACAGCGGAGAGAGTAAACATTTAGCGGAATTACTGGCCTTTCGTCAAGTTATTCACCCCGAAGTCATTGTCTGGTTGTGATTTCACGCTACCGCTCAAGGAGGTTATTGAAACTCATTGCTTAACACTTACTTAAATATTGTTATTTTTCCCGTCATAAGTTTAACGTGATATAATATACGTGTAACGTATGTTTGTTTGTCTGATCGTAGCTCGTAAACGGATGAACCGATTTCGATACGCAACTTTTTATATGTACTCTTCAAGCCACTAGATAGCCTGCTTGCTTAAATATATCTTACTTGTAAAATAAATGTAAACATCTTAAGACAAAATGTACTATCATGGTGGTTATGAAAAGACTGAGATTAAGATTAACACGTCATTTCGTGACAGTGCAACGAGCGCTCGGAGCAGGGATTTTCAACCAAAGGCTGCGGTTTTCATAAACTCCTGGTAAGTACTCTTACGCGGAAGATTATAAGTTACAGACGTTCAAGCGATAGCAAAATAAATACCTAAAAGAGCCCCGAACAGTCAAATAGAATTTATTAATTGATCCCCTCCCTTCGCTTGAATCAGCTTGAGAGCCTTGTTTTTTGAGTGTTATTGGTGTCGCTCGTCTCTTTGTTTATCGACCATTAACATTAAAAAGCTATGTATGTTACTCCCAGCAGTTGGAGTTGAAGTGGCCATTCATATTGTTAATGTTCAACATCATGCAATCATATTGTTTGTGTGTAACCTAAAATATAAAATAATACTAATATATATTTACACTACACACTCAACCTTTTTTTGTGGACACGGTCTTACTACCGTCTAGATATACCACTTGTCAGTTATATTTCAGCTAGATAAGATTTCATACAAAATAAGCAGCACAAAGTACATGCACGGTACAAAGGTACTGCCTGCCTTACTTAATGTATTTTTTTAAAAGTATATCCATGCTCGCATAAACCATTAAATAATTACACTGCTCATGCTGGATTACTGATATTCTTACGCTCGTTAGGTTTGACTTCTAGCACCGTGTCGGCAGGTGCTTAATTACTTATGGAGGGGAAGAGACTAGTATTAATTGACTCTATAACGTTACGACGCTACGAATTGAACGTTCGAAGAAATTGACAGTAATTTGAGTCTGGTAAACTTTATTTTTAATTGGGTGCTCCACGAAATTGACGATGGAAATACCTATACAATTTCATGGTTTTGCGGTAAAATACATGATGCAGGTTCCTCCTGGGTTTTTTTTTATTGATTTAAGGCAGCAAACGAGCATGCAGCACCACCTTCCGCTGCCGCCCATGACAACTGTGACCGACCTAGAACAAGACTCATATATGGGGACTGGGATAGTTAGTCCGGTTAGTGACGGTGTTAGAACATTAGTTGGTTAGTTTGTAAGTATGAGGACTGGGACAGGGACTGTTAGTGAATGTTAGTCCTGTTAGTTATTGTTAGTAATAGTCCAGTTAGTAAATGTTAGTAAGAGTCTCGTTATAATTCGGTCTGTTGGACGTCAATGGGTCCGGTCCCAACCATTTGAATCCCAACGGTACTCATTCATGATGGTAGGGTGTTTATTACTTTTACTTTAACGAGCGGTTGGGCGAAGTCATAATTATTGATTTACCGATGTCACTAAATGGATACATCAAGGCGAAATAGATCCTTGGACACTTTACAGAGTGAAACGAACTTGTATGGACAGTGTGCGCCGGCGCCGTGTGCCTACTGACCACGGAGAGATTCAAAATTTTTGTTATATTACTTACCGAGATGAAAAATCAAACGAATTACATAAGATTACATATTACAATTTCTTACTTCATAATGTATTTTTTTGTAAACAATTGCTTTCAGAAACCGATAAGAAAGAGAAAATATATAATTAGTACTCTATTCGATTGTTTATATTGATAAGTAAATAGGCACAATACGCCTCGCCCGCCGCCGCCGCGTCGACCCAACGAGCAGCGAGCCTTGAAAATGGATGGTATACGGGATTTGTATCGGAATGAAGGAGCCGGTGTTTCATTAATTAGTTCTCAGAATTTGTTTGTGAATTCGCTAAACAAGCCAAATAATTGCGAGAATAATCAGCGACGAACCCGCGGGTGTTTACGGAGCGTCGAGTGTTAGCAGATTTGCGCTCGGCGGTGCGTGGCGCGCATTGAGATGGCTTGTCGCTACAAAGTGAAATATAGTTCAATTATTGCGTCGTAATTTTGAGTTTGTTTGACAAAATATATCTACGTGTTAAATAAATTGAAAAAATTCATATATTATCTTATATACCTACTATAAAATTCTCGTGTAATGTTAGTTACCATGAAACGGCTGGACCGATTTTTATGAATATGCATATTCAGTAGGTCTGAGAATCGGCTACTGTCTATTTTTCATACCCCTTAGTATTAAGCGTGGTGAAAAAAACACGATCTAAACGAGCTCTGCAGCGAACGTGTTAATAGCCTAATAGATTAAAGTTCAGTTGGCAGGAGATATGGGTTAGTATCCCAGACTTCTTTTTTTGTTTACAAATTAGGTTGCTTCAATTGCTAAACTCAAGGAAAACATCGCGGGGAAACGTGTTTGTTTACCTGGTTTAGAGTATATTGTTGTGTATTTGGGTTGCCAATCCACATTGGGCAAGTGTGGTGGACTATTATGGCCTATATGAAAGACGCTGTAAGGAGGACCGCAGCAGTTGGCTGTAGTAATTAATTTCTGACCAACGTGCCTGACGTCCATTGATTTGAACATCCCTGACTACTTTTGAGCACTGAATGTCTTATATATAAGTGTCACTGGTTGAAAGTTGAAGGTTGCTTGCAATAGCGTGCGGAACAGAAATAGCATTTCATATTCAATTTAGTTAAGCAAAGACAGTTTCTGACCTTTGGAGTTTCAGTGGTTTTTACTGAATAACTTTAGTGCGACAGATGATCGCCTTGTCACAGTCAAGAAACACTGATGTCACGCTCTCGTAGCGAGTGTCGCCTTGCCGTGACAAGGCCACTGCGAAATGTAGGCATGTTATTCAAATTCTTTATTATTTTATACTTTTATCCCCGCTCTTTGTCAGTAAATGGGAGAAAAATTAGAATATCATCCATGCAAAACCATTGCAAAAGGAGCAAAGATCGTTCCAACTATCATGGTGAACAGACGGCCTGAGAAAAACAACAGGACCTATTTGGATTGAAAGCTTTAGGAGTTAAAATCTATCAGTTTTTAATCTATCGAGTTAGTTACGCGCGGTGCCGCAGTCTGTTCTGAAAATTTGTTATTTTTCAATCTCGGAGGTGATTCCCGACGAGGCGACGGTTGAATTCCTCTGCAAATCCGCGCTCGGATCTCGCGGATGCAACCAACCAACCAGCTGTACATTAGGGTGCGTGTTCACTGCACTACAATAGGGCTTTGTAGTGCTGTTTAAGTTCACAAAGGCAACATTAAGAATAACAATATCTTCCTTCGCATTTTAAAATTTTATTATTGTATTCCAAAAATTATAATTATGCGTTAATAAATACCCCAATATTATTATATTCATATTATTCTCAAATGTGGAAGACATTTGAGAATAATATTACTATCGTTGGGGTACATTACACTTTTGACCGCCTTTTATAATATTTCATTTTCTACATCATTGACAAAGTGGCATCTATTGAATTTTATCGATCTGATTATGCAGGGAGCCGATCCGCCGCGGCAGGTGTAACGCAATGAGTTCCGAGTAAACCCAGATTACCGACTGCGCGGCAAATAAACGAAACAAAGTATGTTCAACTACGCATCATGTCTTTTGCGTTATGTTTGTAACTGATGGTGACCACTTACTAGCAGGTGGTCGGCTGGCCCGCTCATTCGTCTTTGTACAATACGAGCACTCCAATGTATGATGGGCAAAGACTTTGTACGGACGCGAACTCGCACTCAATTGAACCTTCCTGTTTATACATTGTATGTATCCTTTCCCATCCGTAGTCTGACGGCAGCAATCGTTAAATGGTTAAAAGTTTTTGTCGCGATTGCAGATACAATGTAAGTATTATCGAGTTTGCATTACGAGTGTGCTTCATGGATGAGCTGATAACTATCAGCTGTGCGCGAGTGAGATGAATATATGATTGGTATGTGAGATGATTTTAACGAGACTTCCTTGCACCGTCGCTTCTGATTACAAATTGCTGTGATGTTTTACTTTGTGTACTTACTATATTTTTATCGAGAAATATAGTACGTAGTACTTAATTATATAGAATCTGGGACTTGACTCTTCATAAAACCTTTTCTTCACCATGAAAGCGTCATGAGCTTATAAGTTTTGCCTAAAATGTTTTTAGAGGGATACTTTTTACGGGAATCATTTTGTGTTAAATCACAGTATATGTGAAAAATATTACCCGGCGTGCATTTTGATGTGGATATGTTGAAAACAAGAAGCATTACGGGCGGGCGTAGTCCGGCAAACTTCCGAAGTGCTCTCAAACTGTGATTTGATACGCCACACGGTGGTCAGCTGGCTGCATATAAGTGCACAAGAAGCAAACTTTATCAAAACTTACCAAACTACCAGCCACATGCCCTGGCTACTGTACGCTAATTACTGTCGATACTCGGGTGTATTTCCACAACATGATATCTTGTCCAAATTGTAGGGCTATTCATAGACAGCTGTAAATAGAATTATCACTGAGATCATTATCATCGTCATCATCGCAACTTACATCAGTTCCATTGATGGGCTCGGACATCTTCTCACAGTTTGAGAGATACAGACCATAGTCCACCACGCTGGCCAAGTGCGAATTGGCAGACTTCTCAACACCTTAGAGAACATTATGGAGAACTTTCAGTCGGCAGATTTCCTCACGATGTTTTCCATCACCGAAGCAAGTTGTGATTATTCTCCAATATTATTATATTCAAGTATGTTTTTTGTATTTTTTTATTGATTTGGCATAAAAAATACATTATGACCCTGAATTTTCACCTTCTTACCCCCTACCGCCCGATTTTTAATCACGGTTTTAGTATTTTTGTATGAACAAACGAATGTATATAGAACGAAGTTCGCTGGGTCAGCTAGTACAATATGAATATCGTAAGTACCCATACATGTGCCTAATGCACGCTAAATGTGCCTAATTACTTGTATATTATGTTGAATTAAATTCTATTAAATTCATACATACAATGAAGTTAATATGTGTGTGAAAGTTTGAAAAGCGCTTTTAGTACTCACCTTTAGATGAAATCGCACTTAATATACTGTGTACGTGTGGCGGGGTCCGCAAGGGAAAGTGAAGAGGTGAGAAGACGGTAAGTGAGCAATAATTGGATCCGACGGAGTCTCAACGGCGCCGGCGAGGGCTTTTAGTGCAGATGCAATGATAGATTGAGAGCTACTGGCAATTTTTGGGTAGGTATTTGAGGCAAGCTGAAAACTTGTCTCATAGCTCTCCTACTAAACCCCAACTCGGAGCTGCAGACCTGGCTGCTGAGTAGCGGGGCATTATGGACCCCTACAATTTTAAAAATGTTATTTTTTTATTCCAAAAAAAATGTTTGAGGCAATATGCAATTTTTATAATATTGTAGTTTAATGTTTAAAGAATAGAAAAAAAAATAAGCCAGACGATTTAGTCGGGGCTTTGACATTGCCAGGTGCGTGCAAAAATTTAAAAAAAAAAGTTAAAAAAAAGTGTTTGAGGCAACTTGAAATTTTAATAGGGTGTAATTTATAGCTAAAAAATAAGATTCTCAAAAAGACAGATCATTTCGGTGGGGCTTTCTACCCGCCAGGTGATCTAACAAATTAGGGTAAAAAACGGTTTATCTCGATTTCAGGCAAAACTACAAGTCCGAGGGAAAAAAGTTTAATGACAAAGTTGTAGGTAATAAAAAGATCTATAATCTTTGTCTTGACACTTTTTTCACATAACCTCAAAATGTATGTGAAAAATTTAAAAAACCAAATTTTTGATTTTTTATTTTTATCTCTTCCAAAAAATTTTTTTTTTTCACTAAATTTGGTGAAAACCTACCTTTTTTTGTCTCAAACACACTGTAATTTTTTTGATTTAAAATATTTATTTTTGCACCTTATATTGACTTAATATCGAAAAAGCACCCTAATTTTCAATCTGTCTTCAATTCAATCAAAATTTTTTTTTTTAAGTCGGTGAACTTTTTATCGTTGACATTTCGACTTTCTGATGGTGTAAAAAATATACATTACTATGGTAAATTTTCTCAGAAATGTGCAAAATGTGCCTGATTTAGTCGCAGTAAAGGCGCATTTTCTGAGAAAATTTACCATAGTAATACTCGAATATATGTCGGAGATGGTAAATCGATGGTACGAAATAATCTGTGATACGCGTTAATCGATGGTATTGTTTATCAATGGATCGGGACTCCCGATCCATTGATCAACGCGTGATCTGTCAAAATGCAGTTCATTAAGATGTCGTTCCACATAAAAGGAATTCTCGGGAGAAGTTATAAAGGTAATCTTAAAGGTAGCATTCGGTTCTTAGCGACCACGACCCGCGACCGCATCTCATCTCTCATCTCATCCACTGAATAGGCAGTGCCGTGTTACTGATGTGCCATTTCTTCTTGGTCTGATGTCTTTATTTATTAATCTGTTTACAAAATCAAACTGTTTATGACTTACCTACAATATTTTCTGAACTTTTCTTTATTTATAATTTAATTAATGTCGTTTTATGAGTATTTGAAAGCAACCCTCAACTTCTGGTGATGTGAAAATTGAGTCAATCTTCTTCCTTTTTTTCGGAGGCATAGATAATAACATAATAAGAATATCATCATCTTCATCCACCAATAGCTGATGGATAACTTTTACTTTGCTGCGGATAAATTGTCCAACATATCGTACTGCAACAGAACGACAACGAACACGACGACAACGAAATCTAGGGGTCGCCCCGCGACAGGCGACCATGGTCGCGTAGTTGAATGGAGATGGACGCAGTCGCGCGTCGCGGTCGCTAAGAACCGAAGAACCGGCGAGTAATCGCTGAAAGTGAATAAAGTTCTAATAAAACGTGCTATCACATAACTCGCGGATAGAGCGAGTGGTTCGATCGATAAATCAATATTGCGTATCGCTGAGTAAATTAAACAGGTCGGAATCGGAGATCCGCGTAAATAACCAAATAAACAAAGTAAAAGAGCGTTAAAACGGAGCCAGACAGTGATCAGTCAATAAATGAGTTGTTTATGTGTTGGTCCGGACTCTTGTCTTTTTTTTGAAATCCTAATCTGAAGTCCTGGCATGAAACAATCCCACAATGGATGTTTGATGAAGAATACCTACTTGCATGAAAATACATGCTACACAGAGTAAAATCGAGTGAAAACCCATACAAACACCCTGCCTACCTGATGCCGACATAATATATTTTTTTAACACCATCGGAAAGTTGATTTCAACGAACAAAAAGCCTACCGACTTAGAAAAAAAGAAATTTTGATTGAATTGAAGACAGATTGAAAATTATGGTGCTTTTTCGATATTAAGTCAATATAAGGTGCAAAAATAAATATTTTAAATCAAAAAAATTACAGTGTGTTTGAGACAAAAAAAGGTAGGTTTTCACCAAATTTAGTGAAAAAAAAATTATTTTTGGAAGAGATAAAAATAAAAAATCAAAAATTTGTTTTTTTTTATTTTTCACATACATTTTGAGGTTATGTGAAAAAAGTGTCAAGACAAAGATTATAGATCTTTTTATTACCTACAAGTTTGTCATTAAACTTTTTTCCATCGGACTTGTAGTTTTGCCAGAAATCGAGATAAACCGTTTTTTACCCTGATTTGTTAGATCACCTGGCGGGTAGAAAGCCCCACCGAAATGATCTGTCTTTTTGAGAATCTTATTTTTTAGCTATAAATTACACCCTATTAAAATTTCAAGTTGCCTCAAACACTTTTTTTAAACTTTTTTTTTTTAATTTTTGCATGCGCCTTGCAATGTCAAAGCCCCGACTAAATCGTCTGGCTTATTTTTTTTTTCATTCTTTAAACATTAAACTACAACATTATAAAAATTGCATATTGCCTCAAACATTTTTTTTGGAATAAAAAAATAATATTTTTAAAATTATAGGGGTCCATATTGCCCCGCTACTCAGCAGCCAGGTCTGCAGCTCCGAGTTGCGGTTTAGTAGGAGAGCTATCAGACAAGTTTTCAGCTTGCCTCAAATACCTACCCAAAAATTGCCAGTAGCTCTTGGACCATGAGGGGAACGGCTGGCGCGCCTCGTTCCGCCGCCATCATTGGAAAACTCGCAATGTTACTATTTAAAACGTAACTCGCATGTGTTCCCTACCTACCTGGTACTTACCGATTTACATAAATAATTAAAACCGGGTAAGTGCGTGACGGCGGTCAGCACGCACGATGATTGAAGCGAAATTTAAATTCGAAGTAATTAAGACACATTATTATTAATTATATTCACGCCTATCTTGATTAATAAAATCATTAGCTTCAACCATTAATGACCCACTATAGCGCACGGAACTCTCCTCTTAACAGAGGAGGCCTAGAGCATATTCCACCACGCTGCTCCAGTGCGGATTAGTGGACCTTGATTATTATCCGACTATTAACATTTCTGTTACATCCGAATAGAATAGAATAGAAATATTCTTTGTTGTGCAATACAGGAAATTACAAATTTATAGGTAACTTATTGAGTACTTATATTACACAAAAGGCGGTCTTATCGCTTAACAGCGATCTCTTCCAGACAACCTTTGGGTAGGAATTTAGTAGGAATTTGGGTAGGAAGTAGCACAAAACGGTAGGGTGCACAATTTTAGGATAGGAAACAAATACATAGAAGAAAAAAAATCTCTCCATCAATCAATTATGTTTTGATGATGACTCTGCTGAACTTCACAACTGAGCCAATTTGGTTGTTCCATGAATTCGTTATCGCCCTAAGCATAGCTGCGCGTAATAAAACACAATAAAAAATAAAGTACCTACACTCGAGGTAAATTATAAAACAATAGATACACATTGCGGACGTGAAATGTAACGTAAGATATACGAGTAATTATGTATTCCACCCGTTGCCAGCTTAAGGTATTCAATAATACTTTTGTCAGAGATATTCCAACCTCTTATTTGGACGTGCTTCGAGCAAATTCAATTTCCCAGCCCGACAACGAGAGTGTTATGATCATCTGCCTCACATCTTTATATTCGGTGGTGTTTAATTCACCGTGTCTGTTCCGCCCGCCGCCCCGCCCGCCGCCCCGCCCGTCGCCCGTCACCACCCGCCACATTACCTGCGAGCAATTACTGTTCTCACGCACCGTGTATGACTCCATTGTTATTCGGACATCCACGGTAGACCTAGAGTAACTTGTCCCGTGGTCAGCCTTTTAAACGAAAATATCAATTAATTGCTGTGGAAAATAACAAATAAAACGAGTAAATAAAACCTATTGTGTATGGTTAGTTTAGTTATTTATTCAATTTTATTACGAAATCATAATAAACTCAACAACATCGTCAGTACCACTCACTGTCATCCTACTTAAATATGGTTTATGGTTTAAGATCTTTATTGTTTCTCTTAAGAATTATAACATTTTATTATTTACATAGAAATAAATAAAATAATACAGTACTCACTATACTTAATAGTTTATCAATTGATACAAAATATTATTAATTGGCTGTGTAATTATTATGGTTTTAGAATGCCATTGGAGTTAATTTTTCGCAAAAGCATTTTTTGATTTTAAAATAAGATTTGAAGTCGATCTGTACCGGCTCAGCTTTTTCTGTTTTTTTCTTAATTTTTAAAGTATTTTATTAAAAAGACAGCATTGTCTCGGAAATAAAAAACCGCGTTTAATGGTACAATAATGATGTTATGAAGAACCACTGAAGGCGAATGAAACACTTACTTAAATGAATAAAAAATGTATCTATCATAGTTCAGAGATTGTTTCAAACTCGTGGACGGGACCCTTAATCAGCCGTTATTGTCTCCACTCCAACGCCACATTGTCAGCCACATGTAATTTACTACATATTCATGGCGGTTGTCCGTATTACAGTATACATAATAAAAGTCTGTCGGGGGTAAAAAGTGACCAACACCTGCTAATCTAAAACATACTTTAAACGCCACAAAATAAAGTTCAAAATGCCGACGGAGCAACAATAAAGCAGAATCGTAGTTAGTAGGCAAGGAGCAAGTACGCGTCGGTTGATGGCCTCTTAATAGTTACCGTTACAAACTTGTTAGCCATTGTCGGCATTCTTCAGGTGGTCCAAACTCGAGCACGACGACAAATGACATTCGAGCAGTCTTCTCTAAACGCCGGTAAAACTTTAGAGGTCACTGTCATCTACACTCTATTATGTCATCTCGTCTGATGTGAGAGGGGCATGTTTTACTTCACAAGCATCTAAAAATCTATTTATGAATCTGTCTACACAAATTTTCATACAAAAACCCCGTTACCGCGCACTCGCGAAACCCTTCCACTTCTCTCTAGTACAGGCTATTTGAATATTGACGTGCTGCTTTTGCAGTTTTTATAAAAACCATTTTCATAGAAAAAAATGGTTACCACGGGATTCTTCGCGGCGGATTGAAATTGAAAAAATGGTTCGTCCGTGTAGTGCAACAATTAAAAAGTTAGTTTACATACAAGATTTTTTATATACTTTGATGCTTGAAATATAATTATTTCGTCTACTTCATCCTATTCAGTATAATAGAAAATTTAATTTCCTATTTACTAGAATATAATTAAGTACAGGACAAGTATTAGGGACTCTGCTATATTAATAAGCGTTTTCCTATACGGTACGAGATTCTACAAACTTACGCGTAATGGCAATCACATCACAATTGAGCGTAACGGAATTCTCACCGCAATACATTTCCCCCTTATCACGTCATAAGGAATTTGCTCTTGTTTAACATACTAACACGGTTACATTTCACTTTGGTTAGTATAGATAGCGATACTCTAGGGCACAGGCAATTCTTCCTGTGTGCATAACGAATGACGAATGTCGTTAGTGACGCGCGTCACGTGCGCGGTGACAGCGCGTGACGCGTGACGCGCGACGTGACAGACGCGTGACGGTCGGGACATAGATCGCGCGCGACACGTTCGGCGCGGGCTGATGTATTATAGAGAATAGCGTTGTAGCTATCGATGTCTATCTAATGTTAGATGTTCACTTTGAACGAAAATACCTTTAATATTGTAAAGATCAAGGGAGTAGAACTACATTTTATCTCGAAACCTCACAGTGCACTACCCAGGGAATATTATGCATAAAACATACTTTTGGTAATGCTTTACAGTCAGCAATTTTAAAGGAATTCACGTTGTTATATTAACAGAAGCACGCACCTTCAATTTTCAAAAATTATGTGCGTCTTGTAGTATATATAATATAATATATCATTGGCGTATTACAATTTAATTATCACTTGCTTCGGTGAAGGAAAACCCGAGGGTTCTTATTATCTGTTATTTTCGTGAACAAAATACAAAGCAGTCTGTAGCAGCCTAGAAAAATTACGCTTGTGACATTTTAAGTATTCCATTTTTTATTCAGAATCCTAAAAACAAAATGAGGGTAGCAGACATAAATGAATATTCGAGGATGTTTATAAATTTCTCATTGATTTCATCTTCTTTAATGCCTACTGAAATAGAAAAGAATGATTCCGTTGTATTCTCATTTTCAAGGAACTAACTTTTACAATTATAAAACAGTTAGGATGTTACGCTCTAATTAAAATATTAACATAAACTGTTAATCATCGAATAGTTTCTACAAGTAACCTGAATTAGCCTTGCTTTGGGAAATCTAAGCTTTATGGCTTGGCCACAAAATACAGTCATGTCCCGCTAGACGCTTTTTAACGCTTCAGGGTGTCTTGTTCGTGTTAATGTCAATTTCAATTAATATCGCTACAATTTGCAGCGCCATTGCGTGGCCATATAAGGTCGAACATATGCATTTATTATAAACGCTCGACGCGGACAAGTCATATGTTTCCCAAAGCGAAGCGAGGGAGGGTTTACTATTTCACGGCCGGCACGGTTATACCTACAGTAAGTAACCAGTCCAGGTCATTGACTGTGCTCGCGATATCAGTTGGATGAATGACGTCCAGCGGCCAGATACTTTGGGTTTAATGATCTGTTTCAGTAGGAATCGGAGGAGTTAAAATCAAACCCCTTCACTCTTCAGGGAACGTCCGCAACCTACCCTATTTCTCATCTATTTATAAACCCAGGGTTATAATTGAAGACATTACGTTAAATATTATTATGAACATGGCGTTAACACGACATTATGAAAATTAAATTATAAGGTAACGTGAGATAGAATAGAACATGACGAACAATAAATTATAATAAATTAACTAATATATAAAACAAGATTAAACGCGGACTAACAAACGGGAGAAGTGAAGGTCGTCGCTACACCTTTGTGATGTAGAACCTCTGTAGAACAGGGGTTCTACAGACATCACAAAAATAATAATATAATAAAATTATAGGAACAGATTTAGCAAAGGTGAGGTGAAGTGCTGTCAACCATTTGGAACGTTTCTCCTCCCACTCCACGCAAATTATATTTGCCTAGACCTCGCGTCGTCTTAACAGTCACAATATATTAAAGTACTTAGACTGTGACTTTAGGCGGTCAATTAATATCATTTTGGAATGCGATAAAAACCTTTTATCAATTTAAAAATGTACTTGAACAAACTTTAAATAAATGATGCTCTGTCGCAGCTACGTAATAGTGAAGTCATAACTACGCCAACTTCTACGAGTAGTGCTATGAGCGCACCGTCTACGAAACTTGCTACGACGCGCTACGTAACAAGTTCGTAGAGTATCAGGATCGTTGTCAAAGAGATGCAGTACGGATACTTGGAAAATAAATTTTCCGCGATACTTTCAGCGAGAGCAATTTACGGGATCCTATGTAATACAGATACGTAACATTGTATTCGTAATATGGTCGTTAATGAAATTTCCTATTTGAAAAATCAGCTGAAATCAAGCCACTAAAGTTATAATAAAATATCGTTGCACACAATTAAAAAACACGACCTTAACATAATTGAACAAGTACTTCAATAAAACACTCACATCATTTAAGAGGTCGACCGTCAAATGGTATTCATACCATAAAACATCGACTTGACTCCGGCAGCGGGCGGCCCAATTTGAATTGCAAGTACCTGTTTGACGGCGGTTTGCTGCTTAAACAGACCGATACTGTTTATTATTCAGGAAGTAAGAACTGGACGGGTGAAGCGGATCTCCTCCCTGCTACGTGCAGCTCCCAGATATAGTATGCGATTTGTAAGCCCTAGCTTATTTGTTCTAAATAGTTCCCCATCCTCGTTCTTCCGAACAACTTGACGTACGACGTGTCAACCCTTCGTCGTAAACATTGCACTGACATGAACAACACGGTTGCCTCGTAGCTCATTATGTCCACTGTGAAGGGCTGGCATGGATTGCCCGCGTCGGTGCGCCGCTTGTGTATGATTTTGTAAATAGACGCGCTGCAACTAAATAGAAAAAAATATAAACGCTTTTACACTCATTTCCTGTACTAGGCACTCCTGTGTCGCGCTTATAAGGATAACACATTACTAACACCATGACCGGAGAACAATCTCTTAACTCTCAAATAAATGTCTGCCGCAGCCGGAAAACGAACCCGAACTTACCCCGACCGGGACAGGAACCCGAAATTGAAAACAAACTTTGTAATAATATGATTTCTCACACTAACACTACCTGTATACAGTGATTGAACTTATAAGAACTGTTAGATACCATTACGACTAGTCGAGTACGGTCGAGTGCGAAGGTGGAGGTGATCTAATTTCCGCACCGTCAGCGGACGACCGCACCTGACCATTACTGGTAAATTTAAGAGGTTACTTATTTGCGAACCCGCTCGATGCTCGTTTAACCCGTAACGTCGTAAACCGCGATTGATTGGCGGTTTGCGGTCGGGCCCTTTCTTTTTAACACCCCTTTTATGATACGCGTTTATACGTTTACATTATTCAATAATATGCAAAAGGGTCAGGGAAAATATTTTGATGTTATTTCGTTTCTGCAGGAAAACTTAAAATGTTTTGGTTAATATTTTTTTAATGGAATTAAGGTAGCAAACGAGCATGCAGTAACGTCTTCCGCTGCCGTCCATGATAATAATGACTGACTTGGAACGAGACTCGAATGGGATAGTTAGTCCGGTTAGATGACGGTGTTAGAACATTAGGTGGTTAGTAGTTAGTAAGTATGAGGACTGGGATAGGGACTGTTAGTGAAAGTTAGTCCTGTTAGTCATTTTTAGTAATAATCCAGTTAGTAGTTGTTAGTAAGAGTCTCGTTATAATTCGGTCACAGATGTGTTGCTACCCTTGAGGACTGAGATGGTTGCCTCTAAAAAGTGTAGCCAGCTCCACACCTATAGTGCTATTGGATAAAGTGGTGTTGGCTGTTTCCTTGAATGAAGTCCAGAACGAAGATCACGTAACCCATGAATTGAATAAATGAAAGCATAAACGTAATACGCTTCATTTATTATGAAAGTTTACGTAATAATTTACTATTTTAGCTAAAACGTCTAAAACCTATTCTAAGGTATCTGATCATATTTTATTACTAAACCCGGCCAAGCTTTGCTGCGGCTCAGTTGGTTACTACTGCAACGAAAGCTAACTAGGCCAAATACAAAACGTTTCATATTTTCTATTTTCGGCGAATTTTGGAATACATGGTAACCTATATACTAGACTAAATGTTTTTTATTAACCTTAAGTTTGTATAAATTTCAGCACAATTTAACAAGCCACTTTTCGAGTTTTGCGGCCAGATTTTGCACATGCAGAATTAAATTTTTTAATTACGATATTTTTAGGATATCCGAAAGGCAGTTTTTGGTTTGATAGGTACAGAACAGTGTGATTGTGTAGCCACAGCCTCATCCGTCAGCGCGCTTGATGGACGAGAGGTTTCCGAAGCTGGTACTACATCGCTCAGTCGATGACTAATCTGATTGATGCGTATAGTAATGGCATTGCAACGAGGGTAGTCTGTAATGCGCGCGCAAGCAGCCGAGTTGTTAGCGCCGAGCCAGCAGCCCGGCACTGCCCGGCAGTACGCTCGCGACCGCCGGCGGCGACGGACGTGCCGCGCTTGGACCGTTTACAGTTACGAACACGATGAACAGCAGTTTCGAGTTAAAATTCGAGGTTTAGTGTGTTGGGAAAATGTATGATTCAGTAAAACTCTACTGTGTTATTGATATTTGTTATACAAGATACGCTTAACAATGTATAGTGCTATTTTATGATTTTTTCAAAGTGTACTAAATAAGTTCTTCAGTTTTATAAATAGTGTTTAAATAGTGAACGAGCTTTGGACAAAATTGAACGGAAGGTCAACGTATTAAGTGTTTGATTCAAGTGCTGTAAGTGTTGGTTTTGAGATTATTTTCCGTTTTTATAAATTGTTCAGCTATATAAATATGATTATTGAAAATACCACATCATCTTAACGTCTTTTTACGTCTTAACTATGTTGTAATGATTTTAATTTATTATGTATCTAGTATGTGGCTTTGTAAAAAAATATAAATTTCGAATAGTATAAAATATTTTAAATTATTTCTAATTAATGTACGACATGTAACAAATACAGATTTAATATTTAATAGATTTCATTACCAATCGATATATTATATTAAAACACTTTACTAAACGTGTTACATATAAACATACTATTATTATTTAAGATGCTTTGCAACACTATGGAGGTGCTTTTTGTTGGAGGTTTTTAGTTGACGTCATAGCCGTAGGCGTAGGCCTCGCCTATTCCGGGCATACACTGTCTTTTAACTATAAATTTGACGAAACTAAGACTCCACGCAAGTTGGCCACCGACCACAGCCACTGGCGGCTGAACTTATGTTAGTGACCGGTATTCATCTTAACTTCCTTCCCAACTTTTAAGATACTGTGGTTGTATTTGCCTTAGTAAGTGTGTCAAGCGTTTACTTTTGATTGATTTATTTGAATTTAGTTACATGTATATTGCGTACCCTCCAGACTTAGAAAGTGTAAAAACTAAACTGAGAACTAACTAAACTATAGTATAGTAGTACATTTCATTACTTAGTGTCGAAGGTGACAGCTTGAAGCATCAAGCTTTGAAGTGTGCTGGTTGGTTGTTGTTTTATATCGTTACTAGTAAACCCGCCATCGCTTCGCTTCAATTCGGAAAATATGTCCTTTGTACCCATTTTCAGAAATTGTTAAGCGTGATTCTTTAAATTGACATAATTTGTCTGTTAAATTGACATAATTCCGGGATAGGACATCCCGGGATTTTCGAGCAAACATCGAGCCTTCTGAGAAAAATTGAATCGAAGTAATTCTTGATTACAAATTTTGACAAAATTTTCAATAAAAACATTTTTTCCTTTATATTACGATTTGTGTAAAATTAAATGCGTTTATTGGGTAGTCATAGCATATTAACATCAATTTATTATTTGATTAACTACATATTATATGAAGCTTTCAATGATAGAAAAGGACTAATGCTCAATTACGGTTTGACCTTTTACTTTACAATTTCACCAACAGTGTCCTAAGTCTCAACCCAAAATGTCGCTGAAATAATTAAATTTACAAAAAGACTTTGGGACGTCCCGGGACCGTTAGGGTCCTGTCGCTGATTTGCAGTTCCCAACTCCCCGGCCTGAAGTAACCCGGGTTTGTTAAAAAACTCAAGAATTATATTTCCTCGACGCGAAATCGGACCTGATCGGATTGGTAGTAAAATTGGTTTAAAAAAATATATTTTATCGTAATTTGATACATTCTTATCGGGAACGTTGGCACGACTGCGGCTTCCTGTTTCTACGGCGGCCGCTCGATTTGAGTAAAGAATTCAGTACGAAATAAGACGAACATTTTTCAACGCTCTCGAGCAATTGGAATTCAAATGCATAAAATCGTGGGAAGCCAGGAGCTGTATCAACTGAACGTTTCATTTGGTTCCCGCTTACAGTGTTTCGCGTAGGCTGGTTCAGACTCCAGTATGAATAGCAAAGTCTATGATCGTGTTTTTTCAATAACTACAGCCACCTTTAGACAAAAACAAACAAATATAAGAATTATTAAAAAAAATACCTTTTAATTTCTATTCAACAACAAATTAATATTATATTACTGGTTGTGGCATGATGAACAAAAAGGACAAGTACATATACATTTTCCCTGTACACTAATACATAAAGTGCACTGTGTATAACTGTACTTTTAAAAATAAATAAAAAGAGTGATTGAGTGAACACCTAAAAAGGATTTCTTTGGAGAAATATTAAAAATGTACGCCGTAAAGGCCTTTTAAAAACATGATAAATATCCAAATTCATTTTGTCGGTGAAAACCTTTTAGTAAATCAACACAACTCGGCGAGGTACATTTACCCCGCGTTCTTCATCGCTGCAAAATGGCTTATTTAACCGCCGATATTTCGTAACACTCCCGGCGCCAGTAGCAGATCCGACACACTACCCGATACGGTATCGGTATCGGACGCCGCGCGCCGATCAGATAGGTACCGGTGAGTTCAGTATGAAAAGTATTAATATAGCCTTTTAGGTTGACGGCGGAAAAAGTACACAGCTGATAAGATAATTTATTGTGAAAGCTTCTTTTAGAGAAACGCAAAAAAAAAATTTTATGACCTTGTCTTTAAGTAAACTAAATAGCATCGATATATTTGTGGCGTACCATCTCCGCCACGCTTAAGTTATCGCCCGTAAAATGTCGCTTGGGCCAGCCCCTTACAATATTATACCGTTAGGCGGCCCGATGCGCCTGCGCAGCTCACAGCGCGGCAGTCTCGTTCCGAACTCCGTACGTTAGACTATGCTACTTTGCGCGCTTACTTTCGCTTACGCTTTGCCTATTTTTGGTGTAATTAGCTTCCTAGTAGTCTTTAGTGTACTTCCTAACTTTTGTGTTGTTAAAGCTGAACTTTCTATCCTATCTTTCTTATTATTTACCGCTTTTCTTCTTTCTATCTGTGTAGTGTTAATTGTGTAATAATAAACTTTAGTGTTGAACGGTTTGGGACTTGAGTTATTTCTTCGACCTAACGATACACGCTACACGCTATATGCGGGGTGTAATAACTACAACACACACACCCCCTTAACTGGTGACCCACGGTGTACGAACAGCGGCCTTCTATCGTCATACGCAGAAAGTTCGAGAACGCAGCGCCGAGTATCAGCGTCGTAGGGTATGGTATAAGCGCGGAGCGGTGAGCGATTTTAGTTTTTAAATTTTTTAACTTTCAAGATGGCAACTAATGACGATTTTATGGATGCTCAGCCATTTGCCAGTCCTGAAGTACTGCGTGTTGGTGTTAGAGTACCACCGTTTTGGCCAGAGGAACCCGCTTTATGGTTCGCCCAAGTTGAGAGTCAGTTTACCTTGTCAAAAATAACAACGGATGAGACGAAATTTTGTTACCTGGTTTCCCAACTGGACCATCAATATGCTGCCGAAGTCAAGGATATTATTACTAATCCACCTATAACTGATAAATATAATAAACTGAAAACGGAACTAATTAAACGTCTTTCA
Organism: Ochlodes sylvanus; assembly: GCA_905404295.2. Lineage (NCBI taxonomy): Eukaryota > Metazoa > Arthropoda > Insecta > Lepidoptera > Hesperiidae > Ochlodes > Ochlodes sylvanus. Next base: position 593,189 of record FR990129.1, read on the forward strand.
GCGTCACAGGAGAAACGTGTGAAGCAACTGCTGATGCATGAGGAGCTCGGTGACAGGAAGCCCTCGCAGTTCCTTCGCCACCTGCAAAGCCTTGCTGGTCCAGCGGTTCCCAAGGATTTCCTGACCACCATCTGGTCAAGCCGACTGCCTGCTAGTATTCAGACGGTAATCGCATCTCAGGTAGACGATCTGTCCTTGGAAAAATTATCCGACTTAGCAGATAAGGTGCACGAGATAGCCCCTTCTACTCCTCAGGTAGCCAGTACAGCTAGGGCTACATACTCAGCGTCATCACCATCTTCATATGATGACCTGGCCAAGCAAGTCTGCGAGTTGACAAGGCAAGTTGCTAATCTCTCCAAACAGGTAGCAAACAATAATGGACGTTCACGCGCGCAGAACCGGAATAACCGAATCAACCGCTCACGCTCACGCTCCCGCTTCAGGCAACCGCCTGCTGACCACCCTCACTGCTTCTATCACTTCAACTTCGGTGTTAAAGCGCAAAAGTGCAAACAGCCCTGCAGTTTCAAGTCGTCGGAAAACTCTCAGGGCGGTCGCAAGTAGCGGCCAACGACTGCCCTTCTTCACAAACAGGCCGTCTCATGGTCACCGATCGTGCCTCGAAGATGCAGTTCCTAGTGGACACTGGCTCTGACTTGTGTGTCTTTCCACGATCGGCTGTCAAAACGCCCTGTTTTAAGTCAAAGTTTGCCCTGACAGCTGCGAACAACTCCGTCATACATACCTATGGTATCATGCGACTACAACTCGATTTAGGTCTTCGACGTAATTTTTCTTGGAGCTTCACTATAGCTGACGTTTCCAAACCTATCATCGGCGTAGACTTCCTAAGCTTTTATGATTTGCTTGTTGATTGTAGAAACCAGCGCCTCGTGGACAACGTCACGTCACTTTCGGTGAACGCTTTTTCTGGACCACCTGATGACATAGCATCGATTAAAACTGTGACAGGTGAATCCGATTTCCACGTGCTGTTACGAGAGTTCCCCGAGATCACGAGACCTGCAGGTATACCTTCACCTCCTAAACATAACACCCTACACCATATTAGGACGACTTCAGGCCCTCCTGTCTCTTGTAAGCCTAGACGTCTTGATCCTGTGCGACTGCAAGCTGCAAAGAAGGAGTTCGAGAGCATGCTAGCAAGTGGTGTAGCTAGGCGTTCTGAGAGTCCATGGTCTTCCGCGCTACACTTGGTAAGAAAAAAAGATGATGGATGGAGACCTTGTGGCGACTATCGCGCATTAAATGCCAGAACCATTCCTGATCGGTACCCCATCCGTCACATACAGGATTTTTCTCATCAGCTCTCAGGATGTTCTATTTTTTCTACAGTGGACCTGGTAAAGGCGTACAATCAGATTAGGGTAAATCCAGCCGATATACCAAAAACAGCTCTCACGACACCTTTTGGACTGTTTGAGTTTGAGTACATGACATTTGGTCTTCGGAATGCGGCTCAAACCTTTCAGAGGTTCATCGACGAAGTACTTTTAGGCCTTGATTTTTGTTACGGGTACATCGATGATATTTTGGTCTATTCGCCATCTCCTGAAGAACACAAAAGGCACCTCCGTCTACTATTCGAACGCCTCAAGCAATATGGAGTGTTGATCAATACTGCGAAGTGTGTGTTAGGCAAGCCAGAGGTAACATTTTTGGGATATCACGTTTCAGCTCATGGCACTCGACCGCTAGACTCCAAAGTGGAAGCTGTCCAGAGCTACGCAGTACCCAAGACGATTAAAGAGCTTCGACGTTTTTTGGGAATGCTGAATTTCTACCGTCGTTTTATCCCCAATGCAGCTCAACTGCAAGCTCCGTTGAACGCCGTGTTGTCTGGTCCTAACATAAAGAGTTCTAGCCCCGTGGAGATGACTCCTGATCTGATGCGCGCATTTGAAGATTGCAAGACTTCTCTCTCTCAAGCGACTCTGCTTGCCCATCCGGATGTCTCAGCAGAACTAGCAATCGTCACTGACGCATCAGACACTTCTATAGGAGCCGTGTTACAGCAACGTAAAGGTTCTGACTGGCAACCGCTAGGTTTTTACTCCCACAAGTTGACTCCTGCACAGGCTAAGTATAGCCCTTATGACCGAGAGCTGCTTGCCGTGTACGAAGCAATTAAATACTTTAGGCATATGGTGGAAGCCAGAACCTTCGCTATTTTCACCGATCATAAACCTCTCGTCTATGCCTTCTCAAGGTGTAAGGAAAACTGTTCTCCGCGTCAATTTAGGCACTTAGATTTTGTAGCCCAATTCACGACCGATCTAAGATACATACCTGGCAAGGAAAATGTTGTTGCGGATGCTCTGTCTCGAGTGGAGGAAATCACAGGTTTGGATTACCAAGCTCTTGCACGATTCCAGGAATCAGACCCAGAATTGCAAGACTTGTTGACTAAAGGTTCCAGTCTACGACTACAGAAGGTAAAATCCATTGACAGCGATGTACCGATCTTCTGTGATATGTCAAGTGGACAGCCTCGCCCTTTTATCACTCCACAGCTCCGTAGACAGGTATTTAATATGCTACATAATCTTCATCATCCCGGAAGTTCAGCTACTGTGCGACTGGTTACACAGAGATTTGTATGGCCAGGGATTCGTAGTGATAGTAGAGAGTGGTCTAGGCAATGCTTACAATGCCAAAAATCCAAAATCACCCGTCACATCAAATCTCCTCTATCCTCCTTCCTTACCCCTTCCGCGAGATTCTCCCACATACATCTTGATCTCGTCGGACCTCTAACTTCCTCTTCTGATTACAGGTACTGCCTTACCGTCATCGACCGATTTACTCGTTGGCCTGAGGCAGTCCCACTTAAAGATATCACAGCGGAAACTTGTGCGGCTGCCCTAGTTTCTGGATGGATATCCAGATTTGGTTGCCCTGCTCGCATCACGACGGATCGTGGACGTCAATTCGAGAGCCACCTTTTCAAATCTCTCGCTGCCATGGTTGGTGCACGCCATCTCCGCACCACTGCTTACCATCCAGCAGCCAATGGCATCGTCGAGAGGCTACACAGGCAGCTAAAGGCAGCAATCATGTGCCATTCTACTTCGCAGTGGACCGAAGCCCTTCCATTAGTGCTACTGGGTATGCGTAGCGCATGGAAGGACGACATCCAGACGTCAGCCGCCGAACTGGTGTATGGCGAGCCTCTACGCCTACCTGGTCAGTTCCTTTCCCCAAGAGACGACTTCAGCTCTGATGACATCACCCAGTATGCAACGCGTCTTCGATCTCATATGCACAAGCTGACACCTCAACCTACTACGTGGCACACTTCTTCACCGTTCTACATTCCACGAGACCTGAATACAGCGTCTCACGTGTTCCTGCGTCAAGATCACGTCCGCGGATCTCTAGAACCCCCATACGCCGGTCCCTACCTTGTCATCGAGAGGCAGCCTAAATTTTTTACCCTAGATGTCAAGGGCAAGAAGACCAACGTCAGTGTGGACAGGTTAAAACCAGCGTACCTAATGCGAGAAGCGCCGATACCTACATCCGCTACCACTGATGACGTAGTCCTGCCGATCCCAGCTACGGAACTACCTCCCGTGGAGAAGAGGACCCGGAGCGGCAGAAGAGTACGGTTCCCCGATTTTTATCGACCGTAGTCACGGTCTGGCCAGGGGGAATATGTGGCGTACCATCTCCGCCACGCTTAAGTTATCGCCCGTAAAATGTCGCTTGGGCCAGCCCCTTACAATATTATACCGTTAGGCGGCCCGATGCGCCTGCGCAGCTCACAGCGCGGCAGTCTCGTTCCGAACTCCGTACGTTAGACTATGCTACTTTGCGCGCTTACTTTCGCTTACGCTTTGCCTATTTTTGGTGTAATTAGCTTCCTAGTAGTCTTTAGTGTACTTCCTAACTTTTGTGTTGTTAAAGCTGAACTTTCTATCCTATCTTTCTTATTATTTACCGCTTTTCTTCTTTCTATCTGTGTAGTGTTAATTGTGTAATAATAAACTTTAGTGTTGAACGGTTTGGGACTTGAGTTATTTCTTCGACCTAACGATACACGCTACACGCTATATGCGGGGTGTAATAACTACAACACACACACCCCCTTATATTCTTAATAGGTAAACTTGAAGTAGGGTAGTAATGTTCGTGGATTTTAGTGGTTAATCACCACCAACCCGCCATCGCAATTAAAATTGCAGCTCATGTATCAGGTATCGGATATCGGTGTCTGAATATATCGGGTAAGACGCTGTGTAAAGGGTTACGGGTAAATGCACTTACTGCGAATTTTGTCTGCGCTTGTCCCATTTTGTTCATTCAAGGCCGGCCTTATTTCGTCGATTTGTCGAGTTGGCCTGTATTTTGTCGATGGACGGGCCCCGGTGGAGTGTTCAGCCGGCGCTCCCTAAGGGCCGGTTACCGAAGACCATAAATAAGTGATGGAATCCCCGCAGGGTACCTGCTTCTCGTTTTATTACGGTCACCGAACTGGATTGTCATCGAGTCTAGCAATTTTTCCCGGAAAAACATTTATTTTGTCTTCCTGTCGACGGGGACTGAGAAGCCTCAGTGATTGCGTAGATATTACGAAGTAATATTTTATTATGTCACGGTATTTTACGCATTCAGGCCTCAATGAAACACACTAATTGAATAAACATACTCGATGGCTTTATACAGCATAATTACTACCTAACTAAAAAAAATATAAAGTGTTAACTGAATAGGAATTTTCATTTTATTTGAAATATTTTTTATTTTATTTAGGTTTCAAATTTCGAATATTTGACATTTAATGTTTGTCTAATCGGAAATATCAGCACATTACCTACATAGTTTAGCTGTTTCTGGTGATTGCAATAAAATTGATGACTGTGGCAAATTTCCTTATCAATTTGAGTAATTACGGGTGAGCGAAGATTGACGTCAGGAATTTTAAGCTATTTTCGGCTTGACTGCTCCCTGGAACCTTTACGAGCCATTTGTGCAATGCTGAAACATACTTGTCTTGGTAGCTTTCGTGGTTTGGTCATGCGATTTGGTTATTGGTCACACATACATATGACATGTGTGGGTGTATCGGAGGATGTGCGGTGGACCGATAAAAAGAAAGAAAAAAAGTTATTGGCTGGTTTCTCTCGGATAGATTCTTTTTTTTCTTAGCCGAAAATGCATCAGAAAAACTTCTATCAGCGCTAAGGTTCTGAGTTACCCGCTTTACCGATAAGCCTTGAAACAGAGTGGTGAAATATAGTCGGTTTCTTCAGTTTCACGTACCGCACAGAGATAATATTGAGGATCTGTCACTGTCAAATAATTTTCGATGAGAACGAAATTCGCTCGCATCTTAATGAAGAGCTTACTGGATCCACGTGCCACTAGGTTTCTCACGTTTCCTGTTAAGCATGACAAATTTTGCATTACTCGCCAATCCTAGGATTAAACTCGCATTTACTCTGGTGACACATTCAAAATGCTTCCCGAATCCAATTTAATGCTGACAAAGGTAAAATTCGGTAAAGACGGAATTGAAATTGGTGTTGTTCTACCATGTGGGAACTAGTGACCTGGTGGTACTTCACCAACCCATGTTCAGTTATTGTTAAAAGGACTATATTACTTGACCATCCCACTGACTATTCGTTATCATTATACAATTAATATAAAATTTATTGACTGATTCATCATCATAGAGACTAAAGAACTGATACTGGAAATGCAAATTTTGGACAATATATTCCATAAATATCACAGGCATTCCGCTAACGATGAAATATTCGATATTCCACTCTTAATTGAACAGCGGGTGACGGTGTATTTGAAAATTCGCCAATTTTGAACCGAGCGTCAATACACCCTGTATTTGGTTCTCTTGTTAGGAATAACACCTGTTTTAACGTTTTTGTAAAAACAAACCCCTAAAGAGGTGTCAGAGATTAAACTTTTTTGACGTGACAACGTCTTATAATTCGATAGAGCCGGTGGCACGCATGAAAAAACATGACTCATGCGTCGTTACCGTCGTTACCGTAACGGCGTAGCAATCGGCCTTTGCGTTCGGCAGCGTTCGGCAGCGTCCGACATCCGTCTCTCTCCTACTTGAGTGAGCGATGCGTCTGCGTGGACAGCTGCTATATAATAGTACATTTATATGTTTTGATCGAGTATCAAGTGCAGTGAAAAGTGAATGTGGTGTCAATTGTTTATAGCAACGATAATTACAGCGATAAAGGTAATGATTCTTTCGATATTAATTATATATTCAGTTATATATTGTCGAATAGGTATTCGTGCTTTCATCATTAAAACGAATAGCATCGGTCCGCTAGTGCAGCGATTGTAGGTTATGCTATAATTGACATTGACAAATCTATTAAACAAATGAAATTAAAATTTTCTTTTGAAAAATGCTACCATTCCATCAGTATTTTCTTAAGACGTTGTCACGTTCAACTATCGTCAGTAAACCGACTTTACAGACAACCAATTTTTTTAAATCGTCTCATTTTAAAGCAAGCTCTGTGAAGACTGTCAATCTATTTCAGAAATAAAAAGATATCTATTTTAACGGTTTCCATAATCAAACCGCAAGTAGTGAAATGAGGGCGAAATCAAAGTACTTTTCATTTACGACTAGTAATATCATATGTCAATGTTTACGACTTATTATTTTGCGATAGCCCAATAGGATGATAGGTATGGAAGTCATTATTTCGGTTGGATAACTTTGATTGGATCATTGAATCGTGTCTAAATACAAATACAAAATATGAAAGCTTTTCTTTTGTTTTGTTTGTTTTTAAATAATTTGGTGCTTTATTTTTAAATGTTTTTAACATTGATTTTATTGTTATGACAATAAAGATATGACGATTCGTTACAAATTTTTAGTGAAGATAGTATTTGACTACACAGGTTACGTATGTACAGGTTACGCACTTTCTGGTCGAAAATCCTGTTTGCTCTCTGCACACGACGTTCACTGATATCGTAATATGAAAATTGTTTCGGGGAGAATGCGTTGGCTTGTAATACTTATATTAATAATACCATCGAATATGCTTCAAGCCCATCGCAGAATATTAAAATACGAGAATTTCATTACATGTATACCATTTTTCTCGTTCAGTTGCCACAGTAATAATTCGATTCAAGATATGATATCTGGAGAATGATTCAGTGAGTACAGAAGTTACATTTGAGTTGATACGGGAGGAAATTCAATCATTTTCGTGATTGATAGGGCTGGGAGGCGAATGACTCCACGGCCACAGTGGTGGTAGGTGGTACCAAGTCAGAGTTAGCCTTATGGACCACTTTGGTAGAAAAGTTTACTTTTATGTCATATAAAATGACGATATAATTTGATATTAAAAGTTTTTAAGGAAAAGTTTATTTTATTCTTTTTAGCGCATTTAAATAAAAGCTTGTTTTTAAAAAGTCTTTTTACTTTTAATATATTTTTTACTTTTAATTAATATACTTTGTTTAAGTTACCGCTTGGCTACGATACCACCTAATTGTAAGTGGCAATGTAGCCCTTAGATGGTGAAACGCTTCAACTTAGAAAAAACTTATTTACTCTTGATATAAATACACCCACGTTGCAATCGAACGGGTGAACCGACGCGGCAAATTATTTCAGTCATTACTATTGCAAACATTTTTTCGCACTTAACAGAACATGAAAAATGGATAACACACCTTTTATACGGATTCCTTTAATTTCGTTGGCTTTTAATTAATTTTCCATTAAATAAATTTAATATATGTAAGTAGACTAGTATATAGATAAGAGGTTTAATATGACTTTAATTTCGCCAGACATAAAAAGAACTAAAGACAATGTCTACAATGCGGAAATTGGTCTCCGGGGTTTTGATCGGAGCCGGGCCGGGCGGGTAGCGCGCGGCCTTTGATTGAATTCGATACTTTCGGCCGTTTGGTAAGAGCTCAATACATCACGTATGAAAAGTTACACGTTTATAGAGAACCAAGACTTTGTGATTGTAATTGTACGAAGAGTATTTATTAATTGTATGCCGGCAGATACATTATAGATTTTGCGACCCCGACGAGCCTAGTTGGTAGTGACCCTGCCCGCAAAGCGCGGGGTCCTGGGTTCGCTTCCCGGCCGGGGCAGATGGTTATGTGAGAGATAAATGTTTGTTCTCGGATCGTGGCTGTTAGTGATGTGTTATACGAGTGGTCCATGCCACCCGCGACATAGGCGTAGTGCGAAGGGGGTATGAGTGTGTTAGCGCTTATTTATTTAGATGTGGGTGCTCTTTGGGGAATGGTTATCATGTCGGACTGCCGTATGGAGAGTTCCGAGGGTTTCTGTTCTTGTTTTTGTTGTGTGTTTTGTCCATGGCGCCCACGACACATAAACTCCTAGTGTGAGGGTATGAGTATGTAGTGTTTTTATTATTATTGTATTGGATTTTGTTTTACGAGTGTGTTTTTTTTTATTAGCCTGAGCAGGCAAACGAGCAGGCGGGTCACCTGATGTTAAGTGATCACCGTCGCCCATGGACATTAGCAACACCAGGGGCGTCACATGTATGTATTTGTATTATTATTACTATGGCACGGGCATTTATATTTTGAAGATATGGCGGTTACAAGCTTTCATATTGTGTTCAATATAACAAATTTGTTTCAATTTATTATGGTAGAATATCTAGATTCAACCCACCTAAAATTAATGGCCCACTAAAATGCACGGGTCTCTCCTTATAACCAACAGGTGTATAATATCTACCAACCATACTTAGCTAAATAGTAAATATTACTTAGTAGGTATGTTTCAGAGCTCATGTTGTTTGATTATTAACGAACGTCAATTCTCATTAATCCTCACTGCTGGTCTCGTCCAATATCCCTCCAGAGATGTAACTTGAACTTATCATTTACGAACTTTGGTATTAGGGTACAGAATTGATTAGCTAGACTTGGCCACGAAACACGCGCAAGGGGCTGTTAACGTTAAAAGCGTCCTGTCAATGCTCGTACAAATTCATTTTAGTTCAAGAAAATTTGCATAAAAAAATCACTGATCAAATTGACCATTTTCCGCGAGGAAAAACAGTCTTGAATGATCTTACCAAACTCGTTATCACTTTCTCCTTAAAACTATTTACTTATCCGTCCGCCGCAACCTACTCACTGTTATTCTTTTGTAACCAAAAGATTGCCGAAAATTTATGACTTTTTTATGCCGACAGCTATGAGAGATGGTAACCAGATCGGTGCATGCGTAATGACAGGGGGGTTACGACTCGGCTTTCAGATCTGTTCATGTTTTACGACGCCCACAACTCACTATGACCCATATTATGCTCTCACGCTAAACGTCACTCTTTCACGGCGACCATTAAGATAAGGCAACGAGGACTTGTTTAACAGAGTGTAACAACCGGAGCGGAAAAGATAATAACGATATTTCATCCGTTGCAGTTGGGATTTAGACATTGGTGTACATGAACGTACCTACATAGAAAACACAGAGATTAACTACCTCCAAATAAAATGATGTGGTGTCGTGGGACACCAGGTAGGAACGAAGTTCCTTCGGCTAATGTAGAATCGACACAAATTGCAAAAAAAATCGTGCTCAATTTTATGTAGGTTTTCTTGATTTTTCTCTTAAATTTTGCTGATTAGTTTTTATTTAAGTACAAGAAAGTATTTAGGAAATTCAGTATTTTAGGAAATAATATAAAATAATATAAAATATAATATATAAAACAATAATATAAAACCCATGTGTATCCATTGTTATATAAAAGTATAGAATAGAAAATAAAAATGCATAAATTTCATTTGTGTTTTATTTAATTAGAGAATCTTGTATATTAATCAAATCACAAGCTATAGTAAAAATATGGTTAAATGGTATATTTGTCTGTTCTTGAATCAAGTTAACTAAATAATAACAAGTTAAAGGATTGCCAATATAAGAACGGGGGCTTTTTTTAATTTTATTCAAGGTACACTCTAAGGCATTTAAATTTTCTCGTCTTTTGTCATCCTGTATAATCACTACAATCTGAAGAAGACTCCATTTGAAAAGATATTGATGATTCTGTGAAAGTTACAGAGGGAGTATAAGATGTATCACTATCTGATTGTTCAATTTTTAACAATTTTACTCAAATAATGTTTAATTAAGTTTAACGAATAGGCTCATCGAACGTCACTCAATTAAATGTCTCTTAAAACAAGACTAAGAATAATTACATCTAACCTGTATACATAGCTCTCATATGTATCGTCCATCCCGATACAACTGTCCATTGGCACTCTCCAATAACAGAACTGAGCACCTCTCTCTAGTGTCTTATAAGAGCTATGCATTGTACAAAAATAACAATGATCAAATAATAATTTCAATGAGTTACGTTCGACAAGATGGCTGAATTTTATTAAATTTTCAAAAACAAAAGAAATCTCATTACAGTGAATTAATCATCAATCAGCTAACTTACTAAGCCATATCATAAATAACTCCATATGTTACAACCCTATTTTCTTTTTAACTATTAACTAACCATTTAACTGTAACTGTCAATAATTAATTATGTGACCGTCTCTAAGTATCTAGACTACCTATATCACCAGTAAACCCTGTGTGATAAAGCCAAAGATGGGTAGGTACTTCAAATGTTATACTCCTAGTTCCATATTACCACAAAATTACCAAAAAGTTATTAACTTTATCAATGTCATAATTAGAACTCAATATTTAACTTCAAAAACTCATTTTCTTGATAATTTAGTTCCATTGTGTCTAGATTATCATTTTATTATTTTGATGTTATTCTATTTCATAACTAATGAATAACAACTCAAACTCAAAAAGTACTTGGTCATACCTGACAAATCCTTCAGCGTGGACTTGTGGATAGCGACTCCTGGATACAGGTGATGCAGACTGCAGCTCTCTTTGACCTCATGTAACATCCTCACTCAATACTTGTATACCATGATATCCAGATGACATCTTGTACTTCATAGTCATCTCAAAGCATCGCAGCCTTGCTTGCCAGTTCATATTGACATCCAAGCTTTCTCAGTAGCTAGTTTCTTACGGATTCTTTATCCCAGCTTCTGATATCGGCGTCAGGTAGGCCGGGTGTGGGTGTATGTATGGTTTTTCAGTCGATTCTACTCTGTTTAGCATGTATTTTCATGAAAGTAGGTATTCTTCACATAACCTCCGTTGTGGGCTTATTCAGCGATTCTCAATATTGATTTAAACGTTTTAACCACTCGCTCTATCCGCGATATCACATTTTATTATAACTTCATCAACAACTTTAAGAGACTCCGCGACATAGGACAACTTTCATAACTTTTTCCGCGGGAACTCAACATAATCATATTCTCCGTTTTCTGACAGATCTCGCAAACTCCACTTACATAACCAATGTAAAATATATTATATTTATAATATAAATATATATTTATTAATAAAGAATAAACTAATACTTACGTATTTAATTCTTTTGCACTGAATAAATATAGTAATAATTTCCCACTATTAGCACTGTCACTTTCACTTGCCATTTTCTTTTACTATATTACTATATTTATTTACTATATTATTATTTTATATTACTATATTATATTATTAGTTTATGAAATTATATGATATGAAAACTAATTAAGGCAACGGCGAACGAAATGAAACAGGGAGAAAGAGAAAGGTAATATACACTACTCGCTTGTGTATGCGACTGTCGCGCATGCGCACGTCTCATTATTCCACGCATTCTTCCTTACGGTTTTACTATCATATATTTTTCAGTTCGGTCGCCGTAGCAAAACCTATCCCCTCCAAGCCTGCCGTAAGGAACTTCGTTCCAAAAAGAAAAAAATAATTAACACATCCTAATTGTTTCATTTTTAAAATTGAGGTGACCGTCGCCCGCGGACATCACTAACACGGGAGGCATCACCGAATTCACCTGCGGTATCAGTCAACAAAGAAGGAATAGGAGAGAAAGAAAATACGGGCTCTAAAGGCCCCAGCCACGAAGCAAACTGATCCACGTACCTACGTGTATATGCAAAAAGGCAGTGTGTTTTTATCTCACTACAGTGACGCATATGATTACTATAAACAACTATTCTCGAGATAAGGCAACCTAAATTAATATAAACGGCGTAAGTAAGCCAAGTCCATTCATGTTGTAGACGCAGCGACATGGGTTTGTGTAATCTCATCAACTCGTAACCATTTACTCCGTAAGCAAAGTATAGCAGCGTGGCCTCCTAACACTGAGGAATAAATAAAAATATTCTTGTTCCGTAAATAACATGAATGAAATCATATCATCATACATAATTATAATTAAATTGTAACTGATCGTTGTCTGCATTTGAAAGATATCTGAGAACAAATACTAAACTACTAAAGATCTTTATAAGCGGTAGATTTTTGCTCTGCTGTAAAATTGCATTTTTTCGAGATGGAACAAGATCGTTTTCCTGCGTTATTATGCTTGCTTGGGGTAATGTATTGTTTTGTTTTAATTGGTTCACAGATAAAAACGTCAATTTAAATTATCCCGTCTAAAATTTTTTTCGAGTATAGGTACTTGATTGTCAGTTTTCCCATACGGAACGTCACTGATAGACCTAGTATGTTTCAAAGAAATAGTGTACAACAAATTTAATTATTGAGTATTTACAAGACAAGTGTGCAGGATTCTTAATAAGGAAACCCACGTTGAAACAATTTGGCTACTACTGCTTTTTTATTGATATTCTGCATTGCCAACATTTAATTACCTAGTCTAATCTCATCGTCGATATGTAAATAGCTCGCCGCTCATTCGTACTCAGTAGGACACTCGTTTAGCATTACATAATACGTTTTATAGTCGAGATAGGTGCATCCCATCACATTTACGGTGGCAAAGCTATTTGTAACGTCGGTATCATGATTCATCGCGGTTCCACTTCGTCTCCGAGTCACTTTGTCTTTTTATTACTCTGTTTGCCCATTTAAGAGGATTGACTCCGAAACAAGAGAGCTTTTGAATGAAACTAATTCATTTATTCAGAACACAAGGCAGTGGCCCTTTTGTAAGGTTGCGACAAGAGGTTTGAACTCGGTTCGGTTTCGTGATCCCGACGCAATCTTATTGTTTGTTTAGGCGATGCCAATTCCCTCGATGAAGTGCGTCTCTTGTAAATAGGATAAGTCGACAACTCGACGATAAATGTTCAACATCTGTTACTGAGTTGTCATTGATTATAATGTAATTTGTATACATTACATTTATATTTTGCACATCGATTTTTTGTATTAAAGTTACGTTGGTTGATTTAAGTTTTCTGTTTAATAAGTACGTCTAATTCGCGAGCCAACGAGGTTTCCCTCTCTTAGGGAACATCGAAGGCACAGACGACTCCATGGGCGTTGCATTGGAGATACACAACGGTGAATTTGAAATGACCTTCCGGGTATTTGATAGAAGAAGTGCTACACGATGGTGCTTGATACATTCTATTCACATAAACTGGACTATAGAGATGGTCTGCGGCGGAGCGGCTACAATATGGGGTACTCAAAATAAAAAAGGTTACCAATTATCATCATGTAGCCTGTGTTTTCGTTGCCTCAAGAACGGTTTGTTCGGTGAAAATGCTCCATAACGCTGCGGGAAATTCATTTACAGATACCGAATAAAACCAACCAAGTTCATAACATGAAACTTTTCTTTACCGCGTAATATTTGGAACATAATGACATAAATACCTAATAAATGGCGATATATTGACCAGATTATAATTATGATCATAGCTTTTGATCATGGCTTCGTCTGCCTACAAAATATGCTGTAGTCTTCATTGGTGCTACGCGAGAGTCACCAGTCATCACACTCCTGGTAATTTTCTCTGCCTGGGTCTTTTGGTTTTGTCTTTGTGTCCATTAGATTCATGACGCAAAATATGAGCTATGAGTGCGTAATGTCATTAACCAAACATGGACAAATCGAAACGTTGCTGAGATTTCCTAAAACATTACGTGATTATGTAAACACCATGTATATTTTACCTACACTTGAACACATAATAAATTGAATTTGATAATAAAATAAGCTAGTTCACGCATACTCGCATACTCCACATACTCGTAAACACATAGGTACACAGTACTTATTAAAGTCGCACCGGATTGGTTCTGAAGCCCGAGCCGGACCGTGGTAATCAAATTTGTAGCAAGTTGGACGTGAAATGTCGATGTCGCGCGGCGATGGAGCATTTACCCTGCTGCGCTATTATTATGTGGCCCCAATGATATTTTATTATCATTGTGTGGCCCTTTGTTTCCTCTAATTGACTGCCTTCGAGAGTATACTATGAATTATGTCAAGCACTAATACAAAGGGACGGTAAATGTCACTAGAGGCGCGGAACTTCATGCAGCTGGCGCTAGAATTGAAAGGGTTTTAAATATTAAAGTGGGTTGCGTCTTTTGACGTAGGACACTTTTATGTCAATAGTCTAACCTTAATTTTTTTGGACATGGCCATATCTTGTACATTATCGTGTTGTAGATCTCTAAGGAGATGCTATAGATTCTCAAATTGCAAGGGATAACTAAGTTAAACATGTGTATTCAGGCGGAGGCAGTGTGTCAAATAGACGAAGAGGTCCCAAATGAGCGAGCGGAGACACTCGGCGGGTGAGCCGCTTTATTACGTCCCGCTCGTTAGGGCTGCGCTGCGTAACGGATACGGGCTGCGAGCCTTCTTAGTATTAATATGTTGTTTACTAGCAATTGTTGTGCTGCACTTCGTGAAATGTATGCTGTAGTACCCACACCACGAATGTCTTTTTGTGTATAATATTTACTAGAAACTGCTTCGGATAACGTATGCCTGAGTACACACACGAAATATGTTTAGACGGAATTGTTTAAATTTAATTCTTATTTGTGAACCGATTAAAAGATACATTTCCCCAAGCTTAATATCGTACATTAGTGTAGACTGCTCTCAAATTTAAATAAAATTATGGATGCTTAGTAAATTTCAAACAAAATGTTATATTGTGTCAAGTACCAAATAAGTTAGAAATATCTTAATGCCAAACTTAGGCATAACCTCCAAGACGTAAGAAGATAGAAGGTATCCGTTATATAAAAGCATTTTTCGGAAACTTCATAGAAAGTCCGACATCTCCTCAGCACTCGTCAGCCGCAGGCGCGGTTCGCACGCGCACCGCAACCGCTGGGAAGGTACCGCGCGACATTAGACGCGACTTCACGCAACTTCCTACTTGTCTAACTGTCTTGACTAGTTGGTCGTCTACTACGCTGAAATTATTGACGACTCGATGGCTCAATGGTTCACATACCGGAGCGCCGTTCGAAGGGTCTTGGTTTCTATCTTGGTTCCAGTTCAAAACGAGGTTGGGACCGGCGGCTTTGGGGGCCCGGGGATCTTTTATAATAAATCCGATGACAACCACCTCTATTGGGATTACTGTTAACGTAAGTTGCGTTAACGTAAGTTGACCTGCGTTTTTAAATTAAATTTCCTTGGAGGTACATAGACAGGTCCTTTCACATCGTACACATCGCCATCGGTTTTAGGTAATATCGCGTTTTTGATATTATTATTTATTTTTCCATTAAACCCGCTTGAGAATCGCTGGGAACTAAACCAGTATTTTATTTCTTCAGAAGAAGAAGATAAAAGGAAGAAAGAGGAAGAAGAAAGAGAGAAGAATCTCTGTTTCTTCTTCCTTGGCCGACAACGAGCGATGATGCCTTTGGTTGTTATTGATTGTCCGTTTAGTTCGTCGGCTATTTTATATATATAGATGTTCTTACACAGTTTGACGGTATGAGAAATAATGATAAAGTCGAGTGACTAAAGACGAGAGTGATACGTTCATTTGTTCGACAGACAGCCGAGCAGGGAGACTGGGGGACGGACAGACGGGCGTGTGACGAAGGTACTGTTTTTGTATCAGCAGGGCGGGAACTACTCGGATCTTCTGTATTTGTTCCGTTTCGCACCCGTAAATTAAGATTAAAGGTAATTGCATGCACTGATAGGAGGGCTATTCATTAATTTAATAAAGCCAGTTTTTTTTACTTACATTTTTTATAATTTTAATAAGATGTAGGTCACGGCATTTTACTTTAGGCCTATCAAGTTTGAATGACTACTTTTAGTTGATTAATACAGCCGACAAACTAGCGCAAAAGCCACCTGATGGTAAGTGGTCACCATCGCCGATGTACGTTATGAACACCAAAAGCATCACAGATGCGTTGCCGGCTAACAATACAACAATAACGGCTAAAAGAAGCGGAGCACCTGCATTATCTCTGACTCTGACACTTCAAACGAAGCACAAGGAAGTTAGTGATCGAAAACCATAATATGGTTAACGGTCATGGGATTTTAAGGTTGAGGTAGATATTATGAAAAACATCATCCTTGTAGAAGAATATTTCAAGTCAGTTACATTGATCGTGATCACGGCAAGACGAATAGGGTCGAAATATCGGTATATGAAATACAACGATCGCGAGTACTCGTTACAATTGAAATGTTTGATATCCACGACGACAAAGGTTAAAAATCACTGAAGGACGTAAAGAACATGAAAATTATAAAATGGTAAATAATACTTACCTGTAGTGTACAGGATATCCTTACTCAAAAGTTACACAATGACATGCTATCAATTACTGTCACGTGATGAGTGGAGCTGCACACGCATTAAAATACATTTCGGCATACGATGAATTTTAAATTAAGAGAAATAAATTTATGTCTCTTTGTCGAGGACACTGAATTGTAGGATCCATTGTGTTCGGAAATAGTACTCGTTGGTGTAATATTGTGTTAATCTCGGTTAATACTTTCATCAGAAGCACGAGTAGGTATTTAAGATGTGAAGCATAAGCCTTTACTCTTTGATGTTGAGATTCTATTTTCTGTAACACTATTTACTAGTATTTCCTTTTGTTCGTGTTCTGGCGTTCTTTGTTATTTATTATAATCGCATCTCGATCTGAGATAAATTGTATAAAAAGGTTATTTACGACATTGGAACCAGATAAATGTATAAATTATAGTGATTTCAGTAAGTATTTGTTAAGGTTGGCGCGGAGCCAGCCGCTCCCGGAATTGGAATGCTGCGAGCTGCCGAATGCAACCTGCCACATCATTGCTACAAGGATTGTAATTTAATTGAATTGGTCGACTGACGATTACTGTTTTATTGTTCAGGTCAGATAGCCATGCGGTTGAATATTGGACGCCCGAATATGGGAGTCTGGGCACGAATCCTGCCCGCCCCACGAATTTTCAAAAATGATGTGCGATATTTACTGTATTACTTGTTTCGGTGAAGGAAACATCGTGAGAAAACCTGCACACCTGAAAGTTCTCCATAATATTTGACATAGGTACGTTCTCCGGATAATATGACTATTTAAATTTAAATTACGTAGGCGGATTTTATATTTCAGTTACATAGCAGTCTTTGGACCATATCTGAGATCTCAAAACCGTGTGTATTAGTCATTAAAAAGCATTAGATAAATTAAGTTAGTTAAATAGTAGGCAGTACCATCAGTCAGTCAACTTTCAGGCTAGTCTTCAAACCTTTAGCCTCCTTCAAAATGGTTTACGATAGGATTCATTTAATTTAAATACATAACCCTCACTAGTTTCCAGTTTATCAGAGCCTGTCATTAATTTAGCCACCAAGCAGGGTTACATGGCAGACAATGAAATTAGGTCAAGGCCATTATGATGGATGACACGACGATACGGAAAGTGGCTAATGGTTAATGGATCCTCGACTAAATATTTTACTGTTAATCAGTGCACGGGGCTTATGGCAAGTTAAATTACGATCAGCCGGACGCGATGTATAATTAATAATAAACGCTATTCACTCATACCCCCGCGCTAGGATTACCTCTATCGCGGGATGGAAATACATAAGAAATAAGACACGGACACAATTGACTTGACAAAACAATCGACCATCGTTGTCAGCCAAGAAAGAACAGAACAGAGGGAGAGAAAACCCTGGCTTTCAAGTTCTAGTTATAGTCCAAGACTAAAGGGCTCATCATACGGCTTCAACTTGACTACAATTTAAGTCGTAGGAAAGCATTGAAATAAGAGTTTTAAATGTAAAGTAATGAACTCTACGTTTGAATTTTCAACATTTACCTAAAAGAAATAAACATCGTAGGTATACCTAAGGCCAACTGCAAGCCGACTGAAAATTCAACCATTAATACGACATAAAGCTGATATTTCAATGCTGTCCTATGAGGTGCATCGGAGTTGAGTTGATGTAATGTGCGCAGACCTTAATACGTACATAAATAATTTTAAGATGACTCATGTTTCTACTAATGCTGTAACAGCATCTCTCATTAGTTCTAAATAAACTTTTCATATTATGCGTAAGATACAAAGAGTATAAAAGAATAATTATTCAGTGGAACAGGCAAATACAATTCGGCATTCAAATGTATCATACGTAATGTTTCTTACTAACTGTATAAACTAATCCGGCGATGATAAATTACTCGCATTTACATATTTATTGCTGAAGTATCAGAATTAACTGAATTGAATAAACGTAGTTATACGAAACAGTTGGCAATTACGAAGGGATTCCAACTAGCTATTGAATACCGTTCAATAGATCGTCAATTATTTCCAATCCGTATTTGAATTGAAAAGATACGCGTATAGAATCAGGTTGGGAGACTTCTGTAGCATTTTAGCAGACTTTAAAACGCAAAAAGCAGTGAATGCCTAGTTTGAAATGTGCGATGAATTGAGCGGGAGAGTGCGCTGGGTCGACTCCAACCCTGCACGGTTTAATTTTCACCCATACGTGTGTATTAGAAAATAAATAATTATTGTTTGCTTGGTTGCTTTGAACCCTGAACTGAAGAGTATACGTATGCATCAATGGATGTAAATGCAAGTGGCTGCGTGAGTGTGTGTATATGAGTGTTTGTGATGCAGTGAATCGTATTTTTTTCCAATCCGCTCTAAAGATCTCCAAGATTTAGGTGCTAAAAAGATCTACCAAGCTACCGGCTTAGTCACCTCTTACAACCCCTTTGTTTACCGACATGGTATTGAGGCCCACTGAGGTACACCGTATACATAATATTTAGGTATTGTAGGCCGCCTAAATACCTTCTCAGTCAGTAATTTTAGTAAGTAATTGTTACAAGTAGTGTTGTAACACACTAGTTTCAATTATCCTGGACGCCTTATAACTTTTGTAAAATAACCGTTCACACTGGTCTCTGCCCGGCAACCGGCAGCCGGCACCGCAAACCATTACTCATGGCTCCATCTCCCGCGGTCACGGTGTGTCAGTCTCCGAACAATTCCATCCGAGGCCGGCCGTCACAGCGCGCATTGGAACTAATCACGCGTTAATGACGCGATGTCGACATCCACTGCTCGGGAATTATTTCCACGATTTAACTCATCTGTACGTAGCTATGTACATCCGTATACTGTCACGAAACTAAAAGAAGCGATTAAAATCGCTGATAAGATTCTAACTGGTGGATGTGTTTGTACATGGAAGATAAAATTTAAGAAAAAAGAATATTAATGAAACAGAAGATGTGATAATGATGTGATGTGTGATGTGAAGTGACAATGAGGCTAGGTGTATGCTGGAATACAGGCGACGCAGTACAGCAAATCACAGTTCAGTACACCTCAGGGCAGTTGAGGCAGCATACGTAGCTCAATTACGTTCCATACTTTACAAAATCTGCTCAGTTCTGCGCTGCGTGGAACTGCGTCACCTGCGTTCTAGCATACGCCCAGTCTTAATAGCAAATCAGATAGTAACCCTATGCACATCCGAACCACCATGCGCGTCATGGCAGAGCCGGCCAAGAACAATGCATTAAATCAACGCGCTTCGTAACTTATAATAATATTACGTATTCGGAGTCAGAACTTCAGATATTTACGAATCATTTAAAATGATGTATGTTGGCGTACATTCATAACATGCGTTACACCAAACTCAGCTTAATAGAAAGTAGACTCATAAAATTAATACAGTTTGGGAGCGCTATGCGGTTGAAATTCTACCGTATTTAATTGTTTTCAGTTTCAACAGTTTCACATTGACAATATGAGCGTAAACAATTAGGTAATATTTTATTTTCATATTATCTAAGGTAGTACGCTTAACATTTCTAGAACTTCATCGCCACTTACCATCAGGTGGGATTGTCAAGCACTACCTTATAAAAGAAAAAAAAATCATAAAATTCTTCTTCAATAAATGTTTTTAGCACATAATAATATTATCTGTACTAATATTTAATGAATCAATAAAGCTGAAGAGCATCGTTGACCCAACCAGTATTAAAATTAATGAATTTTCCAAATATTGGTCTGTGACCCCTCTTCCAAGTGCGTTGGAGTAGAAAACTATCCACTATCCAGGCTAGTGAGTTGTATAGCTCCTACGATCGAAGCTTGCTAAATGTTACGTTGACAGAAGTAAGGCGTATCTTTGGGCCATTCATTCGGTTATATAAATTCATTCTTCATTCACTTTTTGCTTCCCAACGACTGAGGTCGGAGGTCGCACTGCGTCCCACAGAAAGGGTCTATTTAAACTTGAATGCGCTGAAAGACTGCAGTAATTACACCGCAGCGGAAAGCTACAATCATTAAAAGTGTTAGCTTTAAATTTAAATCAATGGAGCTCATTCTATGTTTGGTTTTGAAATAGAGAGACACTATACGCGTTTTAATTTTAACTAACGAAGCGTACATTGGTGTTCTCAGTTGCTACCACAATCTGTTACCCTGTCTGGATACCTCAATCTAGGTCTCCTCGAGTCTCCTCGAGTCTCCTCGCGCAGTACTGTGATTGGATCTCCTCAAGAAGCCGATCTTTGTTGCATTTTTTGATGGCACAAAATGGCAATTCTTAGTATAGAATAGACGGGGACAGTCACCGTTTTCCATGCGGAGGCCGGTCAATTCGATAAAAATCCAGATTAATTAAAGGGGTTAGGAAATAAATTGTCAACCCATGGTTAGGTAAGGTTTTGTGACGGCTAAAAATAACATCCGGACAGGCTCGTACTTTAGAAAAATAATCCTTCAAGAAGTTTACTACACAGTACAATATCGATCACTGCACGTTGTCGAACTCAGTCGCTTTAATATATAAATAGATGTGACAGAGTTAACGAGCACTTACATGTAATTACCGTACTTCGTAGACATTTTATTATTTCCCAGCGACGGCTTTGTATCACATATTAATGCGATAAGTTCACCAGAGCGTTATTTGGAAAGACGCGCGTATGTTTTCACCAACTTCTTGATCAACATCAAGTTATTATTTGAGTTTCGTCGACGCGAGCTTATCTTTATAACCTTTAGAAAGTTAGATAATGAACATTTTCAGCCGCGGCTTTATTCAGAGTTGGATCTGATCACAGAGTTTAGACTGTAGCCGTCTTCGCCAGTTACATTCGCGCATACGGAATTGTATTTTTGATTCCGGTTAGATATACGCGCGTTAAACTATATTGTATTTCTTAGCGGTGCGCTTCACTTCTTTCTCTCGTCTTTCATTGATCTCAGTAACAAATAATAAACGTTTTCTATTTGAAAACTGTTTATACTGAGTAAGTTTTTGTGAGGACTGAATTGCAATCTTACGTTGACTTTATCTCGTGGTCGCAGTACTTTTAAGTATTACCATTTGCTATTACTATTTAAGCTGTCTGTTATAGCACTCTTTGTGTATTCAGCCTCGGTATAATACTTAGCTGGTAGAGGATTAACAAACGTATTAAATCACCATTTAAATTATTTTGTTTTTATATTGTAGACAATAGAGTAGTATTTATTAAAAATTGTAATTCATCAAGCGTATAACATATACATACATATATATTTTCATATAACGCGCTAAAAAAATTAATAGCATAAAAAGTAAAAAAAAACGACTTTATAGTGCAAAGCGAACAATTCACTCCCTGTGCTGTTAATTATTCACATGTTCCCTTGCTAGAACCAATCCATGATGCTTGTCATAAAATTACATAATCATCAGGATCAAAACAATATGCAAAATTTGAAGTTCTTAAAGTAAGAGGATGGGTAAGCATGTTGTAGTAGACATTGGGATATCAGGTCTTCAGTATTTTGGCACAAATGAGCCCAGAAGGGCTCCGGCGAGGAGAGGGAGGTTGGCTTAAGCCCAAAGACGGATTTGATCCCCACACCCTACAAATAGTATCATAATCACTGTAGGAATGAAACGGACCGTAATAAATTTTTGAGGACAGGTGTGGGGAGCGAGAGCAGGGGACGAAAATCGGATTGACGGCAAGACGTGTTACTGTAATTAATTAGGACATTAATGCTATTAATGGTATTATCTTTCCGCGAAGCTCCCTGGCTGACTGCCGCTACTAGCACTGTAAAAGTATCATACAGTATTCCATCTTCATACAAACGGTCGGGACGTGAATCATACCTACACGCCGCGGAGTTTAGTAGACATTAAGTATACAACAGCCACAGAAGCGCCAGAGGGACGATCGAACGTGTGGGTTTGTAATCGGAAGCGTGCGTATTACCTACCCACTTACATTCACTACAACTAGAAAGAGGCGGCCCTAAGCGCTCGGGGCAGTAGGCATTTATTTCAAGGAAAGGGCCGAGTCACACTACTGTTTGATACTATTACCGTGCTACTAGTGTCAGCGGCCAAACGACTCATCGTGTTCCGGTTGGGGACCTGAGAAACAATCCTGGGTGCGATTCTCAGTTGCGGTAAAATGAATGAGTTTAAATTTCTGTTGCGGGTCCGGCTTAGTGTGTTATCCATTGCGCCCCCGACTCAGCGCATCCTAGAGTGGAGCTAGAGTAGCGTTATTTATATTTTTCATACTGTTATTATTTGTGTAGTTGACCTCAGTTAGTATGAGGAGAGACCCGTGCCCTGTAGTTAATGGAAATCAGTTATTATTTGCGATTGGTATAAGCTAAATGCATTTTACTTCAAATTCCGTTATATAAATTATGACTTATAGAGTAAAAACGGGTGCGAACATTGCACAAAGTGTTTCGCCGTGCGCTTCAATGGGCGCAGGCGGGCGCGGTCATCGCCTCCGAACATTACGCGATATTCCGCGTCGTGCAACTTTACAAAAATGCTCGAAATACTGCTGCCGAGAATTTCTTCAATGTGCAGTTTATCGTTGCACAATGGAGAATATTTTGCTTGGCAAATATCGAGACCAATTTACCGTTGAATCTGTAACAACTGTTACATTTTTAAGGGAACCTTACGCACTTACTTTAGCTTTACAATGTATGGAAATGTTAAACGACAGAAATCAGAATTAGTCAAAACCGACTGACTGACTGATTCATCAAGTTCTGAAGCTACAGATATTAAATTTGAACAATGGGTTTTTTATGACTTAAGTACGATGGACGTTTTTGTCATTCACAAGGAGTGAATATTAAGAGGATTTATTATTGCGCGTTTATTTTCTTCAACTATCAGTACTAGAAATTTCAAATATTGTATGTAAATAGGCCAACGTTATTTCAAAAACCTTGTTTCAAGATTGAAATTCTCATGAAAGGCGGAATAAAGAAAGTATATTTTTACGAAAGGTACGAGTACTTTGTTTCTAAGAATATATAAGGGTCTACGGCCGCATTGATCGTTATTTGTGTTATCAGTGCCAGGTTTCTATATTATTGTCTATCGTCCGTTGCGTATGTTGCCGCGGGCACTTGACCGGCTATCTCGGAAAGCCCTCCCGTCAGCCGCGCCCGCGTCCGCCGTGATGGATGGCCGACGCCGTGCCACTGGATAGCCACTTATGGCCGTGCCGTTCAATATTGAGTGGCGGGTGCCAATCTTGGCGAATGACTCGTAAAGTCCGCTGACGTACTAACACGTTCAAGTTTTTGCGTCTAGCGGGTAAAGTGCTTTTGTCGTTATTAGCCACGGAACACAGATTAGCACTAGAACATTGTCATATTGAGTTTTTTAGCAATCTCGTTTCTTTTGGGATTTTCTTTGGTTCTATATTTATTTTGTAGCTACTATTATGGCAAAGTTAACAGTAGTAATGTCTGTTAACAACATACGGTGTCATAAATTAGTAGATTTAGAGTGCAATCAACCGCGGTGATTCAGTGTGGATAAGTACAATTCTTTTTATGTCAGCCGTCAAACGGTTAGATTAGTCATCTGATGGTTAGCGGTCACCGTTGCGTTGCCGGCAAGCCCCCAAGCCCCCCAGCCGTGACACGACGAGTCGTTTGGGGGCTGACTTAAGGGTTCAATGGCAAATCAAGTTTACAACTTTGACACGGCGCACGACTGTTATAACTAAAACAACTGGGACTGACGACTTAACGTGCCTTAAGTGGTATGGAGGAGTGGGACAGTTATGGGTTGTGATGATGATGATGATGAAGTGGTTTGGACGCGTTCAAATGTTTTTTCCAATAAGGACCCTCTTCAACGCTCATAACTCAACATCAACGTTTCATAACTCGAGCATGGTCAAGCCGCCGGGCCAGTCTGTGAGCGATGATATTTTATTATATTTTGATACTAAACTATGTCTATTAACGCAACGATATAGTGTATGTAGTTGTACGACTGTTCGTTGGCGCACGGCGGACGGAAGTTATTATTAGTAGCAGACATCGTAGCGAGCCGTAGGCGGGAGTTCACTATCGGCCGGGTTGGAACTTTAAGTAAATTGTATTATAATAATTTTACCTACGAACAGTGCTCCGAGTTCAGCATTGTAATAATACACTGACAGAGATTATGGAAATTTGATAAGTTTTAAGTACAAGTCCGTTAGCGTAACCGCGTTTTGGTCAAAGAGGAATTCTGTTCTACACAGAATTCCTCGTGAAGTTTCGACGTGATTACAATATTGTTAATATGTTAAGTGGACGTCCACATAGTATGGACTGAAATTTTCACCGAGTAACCTGGTTCTAACCGTAACCAAGAGAGTAGAGGAGAGGCGAAGGGTCGCGGGTTTGATTCCCGGCCGGGGCAGACATTTATGTGACAGATAAAAGTTTGTTCTCGGTCGTGGATGTTAGTGATGAGATAGGATTATTTGTGTTTTCCATGCCACCCGCGACACAGGAAACCAAGTGCGGGGTATGAGTGTGTAAGCGGTTATTTTATTTTTATTTATCATATTTAAACTAATATTTATTGTCGTATCTAAGAAGCTGTTTTCTAAATCTGTTATTTATATCGAATCTTTTGTATGAACTGGAAATTTCATTTCGATATGTAACTAATGGAGGTTCGTACGTAAAGTGTGTGTGCTCGTTTTTGAAATATTCTATGCTTTGAATATCTAACAATATTTTACCAGCTCTTAGTTTTAATTTTGGGGTGGTGAACCTGAGGTGGTACAATAAAAACACTTTCAACTAAAATGAGGTGTAATAAATTGTTTAATAATGTGTAACATTTTCCATTTCGCAACCCTAGAAATAACAGTATTTTTCATAGTATCACTTTAATAAGAAATGTATTAGTTCTGCCGATAAACATAAATTACTCACCCACTGTAGAATTCTTGAAATGGTTTTATATTCTGTCTGCAGCTCGGGTAGTCTAGGCTCTGATTCCAGACATTAAATGTTAGTGCTTTAGGAGAGAAAATTATCCTAGGGAGTATTGAAACTGAAAATCAGAGAACAAACATTTAGTTAACATAAAATGCTTGGTGATAGACTTTCGCGGATAGATTATAATATAATGGTATTATTATCTCTCCGAGAAACCCGGTTGGTACTAAAATGACTCTTCGTGTTCCGGCTACTTAAGTGCTCTAGATCAATACTGCCTTTGTTTCTTTCTCCTCCATTCTTGGTCGACAACGCATCGGTAAAGTTTTGATGTTGCTAATGTCCATGGGCCACGATGAGTCGGTTATTAAAAAAAATGTCAGCTGAACCACCAATGACGATATTTGATCGTCCGTAATCGCCTTATCGAAATGCATAGCAATATTACTTACGAGGGAAACGAACAATCCGTTTACTTCCCTCCGAAGAGCGTCAGACGTACTGAATAAATAGATTTCATTGTGGACCGGCTTCGAAGCTCCGTTAGTTCTGATATTTTACCAGAATAAAACCTTTCAAGTCATTTTTCTTTGTTGTTTTTCTACGGGGTAAAACAACAGAAGTTAAAGATATCACTTTACCTGTCGGCAAACATAAAACGAAACCTAATAAAGTTCTAGAATATTTTTCATGCGCCGCGTTTTGTTTATTAAGTCTGATACCACTGTGATTTTAAATTACAAAGAAGTTACAGATACAGGGATATCAAATTCGTTGCTTAACAAAGGAGAAAAAGTCAGGTGACTTTTCATCTTAAGATAATTATAAAGATATTATAAATAACATAAAAATCTGTTTTGAGTGAGAATTTCGTGATATAATTCATATGAAATGTACTACACTTACCTACTCTCAAAATGGGTCATTTTTTTAACAACCAATTATAATTGGGGAAAATACGAGCGTATTTCCAACCTATTGTTTTCTGATAAAAATCAGCAGACAGGTCACGTGATCAGACGTGACGAAGAAACAATACGACTCGCGCCTCGAATCTCGGAACGACGTGTTAAAATTATTTTCTGATTTCATTGCGAGATTCGATCGGCCCCGATACGTTCGCGTCGTCGAGCGCCGGCAATGTTTCTTTATGTGCTTCGTAGAAAGGGGAAAATTTGGGACAAAGAGACATTTTCACTTAGTACCAAGAATATTTAAATATTGATATCAGTTGCCTCGGCATATTTATGTTGATCTGCGATATTGTTTTTCTAACTGCACGTTAATGCTCGACTACATTAGCACTACAAGCGCACTAAGTAGAAGTTTTGCCTTCCTAATTGTAGTATACTCGTTATATAACTAAAAATCTCAAAATTCTGATTATATTATATTATATTGTCCGAAGTATGTACTCAATTGGCCCACGCTCACTAACACGCACTAACGATCATATAAACATTACTGTCAGCTAAACAACGGCCACAGTAAATGCGGCTAAAGTAACATTTAAGGAGTCGTTCGACTCGATCATTCCGTAATAGAATCAGCACATGCCGGGCGCGGGGCTCGAACGTACGGCCTTGGCGGGGACGCTATAATTCAATTTGTCGGGGACATGTATTTTATTATCATAATCACGCCTGGTGACGCGTTGTCGAATTTTCCGAGTAGGGCATGCGTACACTGATCATCTCCTATTCCTTCACGTAGCTGGCAGGGACGCTACTTACTTAGATGGAGCGTTTGAATCTCAAATTGCTCTCCATTTGCTTTGAGATGCCTGTTACTTTACAAAAAATAAATATAGGAGCAACTTTTTCTACAAATCATGGGATTTAAAAGCATACTCATTTATTGCAATGGGAACAAGGACCCAAAACTTTATTTATTAATCTCTTTACAGCACTAACGTAATATCGTATTTCGCAAGAATTAATGTATTTGCCGAGATGAAACGTATCCTGTGTCCCGGCTGTGTGGGCCGCTGTAACAGCAACAACGCGTAGGTACCATAAGTGAAATAAAAACATAATGTCATGTAAAAGTTTCAGTATAATTTGTAATCTAGCAAATGCTAGTGGTTAATCTCGCGTTAATTTGAAAATTGCCAAATGTCGTTACGTTAAAGAAAATATGTATAAAAATCATCTTCATTCCTTTATTCGTGACGAGTTCGAAAATTTCAGCTTTATAGCTTCAATTTTATTAATGTGCTAGGCGTTGATATGTCAGTCAGTTCGTCATAAATTCTGTTTGTTGTAAAAATGTATATAACGTGCGCGTCTGTGCGGACGTGTGCGTACGAGTACGTGTCTATGTGTGTGTCTTTGTGTGTGTCATGGCGGAAATGGTCGGTTCTACCGCCCATTGTACATCAGTGGGAAGGTTCTGAAGCTAGCGATTCCTGCAATGAGTTTTATCTCCGCCCTCAGGGACAACCGCACGTCTGTGAGCGGTCAGTCATGTAACGGCCGATACCAATTCTATGCATCTAATCCCTTTGAAAATTAGTAGGTAACCAAAATAATGATAAAATGTTTGTAACTTTTGGACAGTTGTTATTTAACCTATCGAGGATTATGGATAGACAAGCTGTTGCGAGTAGTTTTTCCTGCGGGGAAGTACTTTTAATTTTAAACCCTTGTTTACCCCCGTTCTTAGCTGACGTGTTTTTCTCACTTCCTTGCCCAAATTTTTCTTTAGTCGTCAAGAAGTTTTCGAGGGTACGAGTGAGTGAATGAAAGAGTGAAAGAGAAAGGGAGTGAGTGAGTATTCCCCTGCCACTTTTAGATATATAGATATTATATAAATAAATAAATAAATAAATTTTTGGAAGTGGTAAATGTCCCAATTGATCAATGACTTCCGTCCTGAGCATAGTGAGCTTTTATATCAACAATAAAAAAGTTTTCAGTCGGCAAATCATGCGAAGTCGAACGGTGTGGTTTACCCCTAAGGAAAGCGTCGTACGCCCGCAGTGCTCACCGGGCCGGAATACATATGAGCACATTGCTTCCATCTGGTTGCAATGCACGGGTTATTTTGCTTCCCCAAGTATATACTATTGGGGTATTATGGATATCCCATTATCCTATTATTCTGCGTTACTATTCCGTCAATGCTATAGTGTTATCGAATCAAATAAGTAATAGCTCTTGTTGTTTGAAGTTACGTCTTACTGAATATGTACGCTAAGACATAATTAATCTTAATTAGTCTTTGTAGAGACATCATTCAAGCAAGCAATTTAGGTATAAGGGGTATTACTATTACCAGAGTATGTTTAAACAAGTAGTTTATCTATAAAGTTTCCAATCCAGCTTGTTTGTGTGTCCGTCCCTGTTCTGTCATGTATCTTCATAGCTTAGAACACACACAAATATCTGAGTAGGTCTAAAGGCATGGGCTCTCATGAACGGAAACGCCCAAGAGATGTTTGCCACTAGCTGTTGCTTAACTCTGACGATCAGTTAGGGTCTACACGAGCCGCCGGGACATGAGCGTTTAACATGCGTAATGGGCCGCAGTGTCTATATAATGGATAACGCCCTCGCGCTATCACCAATTGCAAACTATACCCAAAGAAGTTCAAAGAACAATTTTAAAGACGTTACTGTGGCATTTGAATGATTAGTGCAGGAGAAGTTAAAATTTTTGTTTTTGTTGTTAGAGCGCTCGACAGCGGCTAAGTTGAGCTCTTTTCAACAATTAAAACGACCGCGACTGGTGGCGGAAGCTATGAATAATGCACGAGGCCGTGCTGAGCGCGGAGCCGATAAATAATGCGGCGACCGCCCGCGCCAATAGCGGACTGGTAATGAGAACAACGCTGATGTTATTGTGTTACAGTATCAGGCGATCGAATGTCCATGATTACTATTCGTCTTTTTACCCGGTTGATGCGAAGAAGGCCTATTGTGCTTCGTAGTCTATGTATGTTTGTTCTTTTGTGACGCACTAAAAACTAAACACCTGCGCTTATATTTAGATTTGATTGTTTTGTATCAGAAAAGACATAATCAAAGTTCTACATTGCGCTATCACCAATTGCAAACTATACCCAAAGAAGTTCAAAGAACAATTTTAAAGACGTTACTGTGGCATTTGAATGATTAGTGCAGGAGAAGTTAAAATTTTTGTTTTTGTTGTTAGAGCGCTCGACAGCGGCTAAGTTGAGCTCTTTTCAACAATTAAAACGACCGCGACTGGTGGCGGAAGCTATGAATAATGCACGAGGCCGTGCTGAGCGCGGAGCCGATAAATAATGCGGCGACCGCCCGCGCCAATAGCGGACTGGTAATGAGAACAACGCTGATGTTATTGTGTTACAGTATCAGGCGATCGAATGTCCATGATTACTATTCGTCTTTTTACCCGGTTGATGCGAAGAAGGCCTATTGTGCTTCGTAGTCTATGTATGTTTGTTCTTTTGTGACGCACTAAAAACTAAACACCTGCGCTTATATTTAGATTTGATTGTTTTGTATCAGAAAAGACATAATCAAAGTTCTACATTGCGACAACAAGACGGCATATTACAGTGAATAAATCAAATTATAACTATACCGATATAAAGACCGAGGAAGCAGGCATGATATCCACTAGGCGGTAAAGTCAGTGTAAGTTAGACCTGGACGGTGGTGCCGAACGATAGTATCTTACATAATTTTTTAGCATTCCCAAATAAAGGAAACGCTCGAGGGGAAGCTACGAATATTAAATTAAAAATAATTATCATTATATCAAGACATCTTTTTGACATCCTTAAATTTCTGGTGCCGGATATAACCGGATAAAACGAAAACGGGTTTTTGAAGCGTCACCAATTCCCATTCAAATGCAGCACTTCAAAAGGGATCCGTTTCTTTTTTCGCATAAAAATAAATCAACCGTTAGTAGTATATTCCTTTATTGATTACGCATAAATATGGTAATATTACAACCCTGAATCCTTATGGTGGAATTTTTTCTGCTTAATGTATCATATCGGTCCCTGTGAGTTACTGCAATGGCCGTCACATTTATCTATTGTAGGGATTCTTTGAACGGAAAGTTGAGGTTTTTCTTCTTTATTCCATTATTATTTTATGTATGATAATGAGTTGCAATAAAGTATCGTAATACAAGCAATGATATTATATACATAATACAAGGAATACTGACAAACTAATTCGAGTAGCGCTAATTTCGCGGTTGTCACAATTAAAAACTACCCTTCAAATTGTTAGAGGAGATTCGAGTCCAGCCGTGGGACTCACGAGGAACATAACTGCTTTATTTAACTTTATACCGATACCGATCCTTGTCGTGCGAACAATTCCTATTAACTATTTCAAGGTTTTAATATGTGTTTTATATCTATTCAGTCTGGAATCATACGCCAATTGATACAAGTTTAAGGTTATAGGTACGTATAGTATAGCAGAGTATACATTGAACACAGTCTATCAGTACATTGTCCACACGAGCTGTGAGCGACGGGACCGCTAAAAGCACTTACTGTTGCTCCATTGTGACCGCAGACCGCAGAACGAATCCTAATTAGGGACTGGAACGGAGGGACATTCTCACATTATTGCTATTAT
The DNA here is from genome assembly GCA_905404295.2 of Ochlodes sylvanus. Lineage (NCBI taxonomy): Eukaryota > Metazoa > Arthropoda > Insecta > Lepidoptera > Hesperiidae > Ochlodes > Ochlodes sylvanus. The sequence continues at coordinate 624,444 of FR990129.1, forward strand.
CTGTAGTGACGCAGGCCACTTACCACCAATTATAGTATAATTGCTCGAGAGCGACACACTTTATTGTGCTGTATACAGTTTTAATTATCCTGCCGTCTCCTTATTAAATATTTCAGACACGTCTGATTTTTTTTAACGCTACACACTCATAGCCCCACACTAGGATACCCTGTGTCGTGGGTGCCATGGACAACACACAAGACAAGAACACACACACCCAGACCAAGAACGAAAATTTTAAATCATCATTCAAATTTCAGCCTCGCTGGGAATTGAAGCCAGGACCCTCGGAACCGCGATCCGACGTGTTTCGTCAAATGATAGACAGACAGACAGACAGACAAAATTGTAAAAAAAATATTTTGGTATACATAATTGGATTTTGTACCCATGTATATGCATTTAGTAAAAAGCGGTTATTTTAATATTACAAACAGACTCACCAATTTTATTTATTTGTGTAGAAGATGTATAGATAATTTTACTTTTACGAAGTCGGGTTTTAAGTTTTCTTGTTCGTGTGCGCATTTGTTTACGTCATTGTATTCCCCCGCAAGGGACGCCCAGACCCTATCAATACGAAGTCCCTTAGCCGTTCTATCCCATTCAATACTTGGTGCCTCCGGCCTCAAATCAATAAATTTTCCGCTTCCGATGATTTCCGGCTAAGTTCAAGCATTTTTGTGAACAATTTACGAATTTATAGGCGTTCTACAGAAATTTGTGTAACGAAGTTCCCTAACTCGACAGTTAACTGGTAGCAGTCGTCATTATTATTATCTGTGGAAATCATCAGGTGAAGGAAACGTTTTAATGGAATGATGTGGCAAACGAGCATGCAGCACCACCTTCCGCTGCCGCCCGTGACAACTGTGACCGACTTAGAGATTAAGACTCAAGTGGGAACTGGGATAGTTAGTCCGGTTAGGAGACGGTGTTAGAACATTAGCAGGTTAGTTTGTTAGTAAGTATGAGGACTGGGATAGGGACTGTTATTGAAAGTTAGTCCTGTTAGTTATTGTTAGTAATAGTCCAGTTAGTAATTGTTAGTAAGAGTCTCGTTATAATTCGATCACAGATGTGTTGCTACCTTTGTTAACTGAAATGGTTGCCTTTAAAAGTTTAGTGGCTACAATGTCAATGCTACAGAATAAACTTTTGCTATGTGTTGATTAATTAGGGATTACCATAAAAATATTTTTTTTATCCGACTGAAACGCAATGGAGGGTAATATTATCAGCCTACTAGCTGTACCATCGACTTCGTTCGCGTGGAATTTAACAAAATTTCAGCTATCTGCCAGTGAAAGTTCCGTCAAAATCGTTTCAGCCGTCCCGGAGTAAAACATGTGTATATATACCGTGTAATAATTATATAATTATGCTTTTGCAGTGTAAATGATCGGACTTTTTAACATAATTTGATACATAAAAGGTATAACTTACATACCATACTCCGCACATGTATTCGTATTCTGTTACAAAACATTTGGTCCGTCTGTGTCGGCATCAAATTAATGCAATGCGTTCACCGGTCCCAAACAGACAGTTGATGGAGAGGCATAACAAAACACATTTTTAATCGTAACAGAATAATTTCGAGCCCAATGAAAAGTCCGACAGCTTTTATCAGAAATAACAGGGCAACGTTATTGTTCGCTCTCTGATGTGTATTTTTGGAGGTATTCAGTGTCGGTTTAGTTATGTCTACGTATTCTATTACAAGCAATACATTGGTGCGGCGTGGTTTCGCATACTGCATTCATATTAAAGGTTTGGAGTAATTTCAAAATCTTAAAGGGTACACTGAGACTACTGTAAACGATTTGGTGTCTGTGTAGAATATTGTTAGTATAAACTACTTTAAAATATATTATTTATAAACTTTAAAGCTACAAGATTGTTACATGTCTGGAGAGTCTCAGTCGGAAGCATCCATCAAGGCGGAAACCGTCCGCTGATTGCACTCCATTAATTTATTATCCGTGTAGAGGCGCGCCGTCCACGGGCCGCCGATAAGTAATTGATTCATTCGTCCTCGGGGGCAATTAGTCTAGTCTAGTTGCCAGATCAACGTTTGACAACTTGCTTGGACCAGTGGTAATAACTTTTGGGTCGTCTTGAGGCGTCCGAAATACTGACTCCAATCAGGCAGACCAAGGTATCATGAGAGGCGACAGAAGCCTCTGCAGGCTTGGTGGTGGGGCCGTTGTCCGTGGCTACCTCTTCTTTAAGCCGCCATACTTTACGTGTTGAGGCTGGGAGCCGTCGATGATACTTTTGGTGAACACGAACCATCTGGTGTGTAAACATTTTTCGAGTGTGGTTACTTTCCCGACGCGGAGCGAGGTCAGTTACATTCTTATAACAGTATAATAGTATTAATTAATATTATTATTAAAATACAGGTAGGTATATTAAAATTAAATTACTGCGTGTTTTCCCCAAGAAAACTTTAACCTTTCCAAATCTTAGACTTCTACGTGCGTGCGTTGATCGTTAAAAGGTTTCTAAGGATTTTCGTTCACTTATTAATTGCAAATATTTTAATATTCTTTCAAGTTAATTCTTAGTAATGTTACGGTGCTATTAAAAATACTTCACCAATTTAGTTTACATACGAAATCATACAATCACGTATCCATGAGTCGTATCACAAGCTGCAAAGCGCCGGTAAATCATACAAACAAACAAACAAAAGCCGCACCGCATTGCTGTAGTGTCGGTTCTCGTTTAATAAATATCTAGCAGAGCTAGCAATATGACGTTCTATTGATAGTGAATGCTTGCGGATTTCCGCGGATGTGTCGATAGCACTCGAACGTTCCTGGAAACGAATGCAGATCGCATTTGAATAGGACTCCGTAACAAAAGAATGGTTGTGATAAGACTGATGATCTTCGTATTCTGATCGATCTTGTGCTTTATGTTTTTGCGTTTAGTTAAATGCCTCAGGTATACTCTTTCCAGGAATTCTCAATAGCCGTCAGGGGAGATTTAGCCTACAATAGCTGGCGATGTGAATAGGTCTACACAAGGATCACATCTTTGTGATTAAGGAACTCAGGTGAGCAGGTTGAGGATGATGTTTTCGTTCTTCAATGGTGTTCTTTGTGCACTTAATGATTAAACTTCATACATCATCACTTACATACTCGTACTCCCTACAGGAGTCCCTGTGGTGCCAGTGGCATGTATCACATATATGTAGAGACAGCACTACACGGCCAGAGTACGAACATATATCTGTCGCATATTTGGTAGCTGGGATTCGAATCCGGCCCTCTTGCTTCGCATACAAGTGCCATACCAACTAGGCGAGGGGGAAATTATTGAAAAGTTATTGGTAAAATTAGCAATAGGAGCATTTGAAGTTGGGCCTCCCTCTAGACGACGTTAATCCCAGTGAGCTATCACGGCTACAAACAACATCTTAGAATATCGTATTTACAAACCCGAATCCGTGAAGTTAATTTGGGCAAATTTGTTTAGCTACATAAATGAAACTTGAAGTTAATAAAGTAATCAAAGCACCGCGAACTGTTTACGAATCGTACATTAATCTAATTATAATTTCAACACGTCGTTCGTTAGGACAGGGTAAATTTGGTACAAGGGCACAGTACTAATGGAAATTAATCCCTAACAAACCTGTAGCTGTGATTAATATTCATCTGGCACGGTTGTTCTGCACCGCGCCAGAACTATAGTTAGGATGTCAATCCGAGATGTATTGAGAACAGGGCGTTGAATATTTAATACGGAAAGTTAAACAAAATGTTGCGAGCTTGGTAGATCAGCTCATTAATGATATAGGTTTCTTTAACTTTGTTTTATTTGTACTAAGAAAATTATGACTACTTAAAAAGTTCGATTAAGTATTACAATTTTGTGATCCCTGAGATCTGTAGCCAGATCTTTCTTTCTTTTTCTCTTCTTTGTTTGTTTGTTGCAGATGTCTGTGGTAGATGGTGGCCACTTTTGTCAGCTAAAAAAACTTAAAACTCGGTGATTATGTGTTCCAACCAACGTGTATGAAATTATATTTTTTAGGAAAACAATGTATCACACTAACACAAACTGGACGGACGATTTTATTCCACCACAGCTGGAGGTGCAGAAAAAATCTTATTTATTTCCATTGTGAGATCGTGGACTTATAATGTTGTAACAAACATTCTCTCGCATTTATAATTATGAGTATGGATTCCATTTACATTAAGTACCTAAGGTTCCAAAGATTCTTAAAATTTCTCTGAGTATATAATATATACCAGCTGTGGATTGAAACACAACGTTCACTGCTAGAAAAAACAAGACTAGAAAATCGTCGGTTGCAAGCAATAAGTCAGCGGGATCTCGGTATGATAATAATTCGATAACTGTACGTGAGCGCTACGAGACGCGCACGTGACGGGTACGGAGCGACGCGGCGACGCGACGTGACGGTATTGTTTTAAATCACTTTAGAACAGCTTGCGAAATATGGCAGCGACACTGAGATGTGCTGCGGTGACACACGGGGCTTTAGGCACTTGTTACTGTTACTGGTTCGGGTTGTTACTGTACTACTTGTTGCTCGGCTGCGCAACGCTAAGGAGAGTAATGGGGTTAGCTGTCTATGTACATGCATTTATTGTTTTTGCTTCTTTGTGGTTCAACTAAATGAAAACTAAATAAATAAAATGAATTAAATACTCTTTATTGTATAGTCTAGGTAAGAACCAATTACATAAGGGCATTGACTGTCAGGCATAGTAATAAAGGTACAACATCACCTTTTTTGCTGTGAAGCGTTTGCGTAGCGGTCATACTTGAGAATAACAAAGTGGTGTTTTTTCTTCTCTGCAACCCGTAACTGTCCCACTGATGGGGTCAGGTCTCTCCTCACAATGCGAGGGGCACAGGCTATAGTCCACCACGCTGGCCAAGTGTAGATTGGTAGGTTTTACTTAACGAAGCATGTACTTAATAATCAATTTCATGAGAGAGATCACTGCTTCATTATTCATTTAGTTATTTCGGCATTGAATAGTAGACGCATTTATGTTAGTTTAAAGAAAATGTATAGGTACATGGCAATAACAAAATAAGGGTAGTTTAATGAACCTTCTCCATCGATCAGTTAAAAGTTAACTATTTAGTTGCGAGGAAGTTTCTGTCAATACATAATAGATGCATTCATCCCAACGGACGGTACGCAATTAGCCGCGTGCGTGTTGTGCCGTGCCGTCGTGACGTCACCACGTCGCCCTTGACGTGTCTGTGGGGACGACTAATACATTACATGTCAGCGAACACTGTGAACACAACAATATCACCAACTACCTTAGACTAATATTGATCATGTCATTTAACTAAAACCCACCAAAGTACAGGTAATATGTTTCGTGATATCTCACTGCTGGACTTGTGTTTCCAAGGACGGCGGTTATTGTACGTAGTTACCGTTGGTGGCCAGTACCAATAAACTACCAGTCGTTAACACATAACGGCATCGTTAGGTAATTTAAACGTGTTAGTGTGCATAGCTTCGCGTTGTCGCTCGCCGCAGTACAGTCCCGAGTCCCAAGGCGCCGCCGCCAGGTGATGTTTGCTCTGATAGGCAACAAACATAACTTCTAACGTTGATTGAGGTCGGGGATTGCTGGTACCGGTTATAATAAAATTATTAACGACTAGTGTCCCGGTCTCGCGTCGCTTCGGGAAACATGTCGTCAGTCCACCTGGTCGGGGGCGTCCTATGCTGCTTTTTCCGAGACGAGGTACCTCGAGGACCTTTCTTCCCCAACGGACTTTATGTAAAAAAGTACTCAAATTGGTTTTGGTTATATTCCCTCCACATATCCATTTGTTTCGGTTACAATGGCCAAGTCCTACATAATATATTCTGTATTTAAAATCTATATAAATAATGATAATTATTATTATAATATGTCGGAGATGATGGTAAATCGAAGGTACAGATTAGTCTATGATACGCGTGTATCGATGGTATTGGTTATCTACGGTTCGTGAAGATCGCGAGGTCTGTCAAGTTGTAATCTGTTGTGGAACGTCAAGCTGACAGTAGTGACAGCTTGGCGAGGTGACGTCATGCTCTGGGGTGAAGTGTCAAGATTTGGCACTTAGACAGAACGATTGCAGAAATCGCGGGAATAGCATTGAGGGTTTGAAGGGTCGGGAAAATACCAAAAACAGAGCTTGTATGTCAACTCGTCCGCATTTCATAACAGAAGGGCTGTTTGCGTGATTATTGTGACCTGCGAGAGACTCCTCACTCGTCAAATATATATTTTTTTGCATATTTGGGACAACCGACTGGTAGGCGCCCTGTCGGTCGTCCCAACTATCGCTGGAAAGATAGAGTGGAAGCCGACCTGCGCTTCAAGCTAATAATTGGCAAGAAACCGCACAGGACCGAGCTAGGTGGACAGCTCTCGTGTCGGAGGCCAGGACTCACTTTGGGTCATTGCGCCAGAGGAGTAAGTATTTAAAATCTGTCTAGCGGTGTCGTAGTCGGCCGAATGCGGCGGGGAGGTGACAGTAAGATCTATGAAATAACGTTTTAATTAAATTGCCGGCTCCATTCGGCGGTCCTTCCCCTCCTCGACAGACATTCAATATTCGTCCGAGATCACCGTGACGCCTCAATTACACTCTGAGCGGTATGAATTGAGTTAAGTAAACCTACCTGAATCTACAATAGTATATGCTTGTTTAATGATTAAAGATTCATATTATAATTGTTGTGTAAGTTTCCGGCCAAGAAAGAAGGAAGAACAAAGTAAGAAAGTACTGTCTCTCGTGCCTCTAGCCGGAATACGACAATTCGTTTAGCGGTTGACTCACGCAAGAGGGTGGGGCTTGCCCGGCGGGCTTCACGAAATGATAATAGTACTGATGTCTTAATTATAATACGGTTAATGTGATCCCATGGAATTGGGCTCAGTATACAGGACCGTCCCGATGATCTGTCAAATGATCTGTTAAATTCATTACGATATTCTTATTCGCCCTTTCTTCACGACATGAAATAAGAGGTCGTTGTATTTAAAGACGGGTTTGTCTGCAAGGCTGTGACGGTCGCGTGAGCATCGAAAGAAATATTTAATATATAGTGAACATTTATGGTCGTCAGGTCGTGTTATATAAAAGGGCCACGTGACGTTGCTGTTAAAATGCTGGTCATTGTGAAATATGGTCAAGATTATTATTTCAGTAGGTACCTATAATATTTTAAGCAAAATTCAGAGTTTTTTTGACTCGGAATTATATTATTTGCTTATTATACCTTTACCTTTTTGTTTAAAGCGAAATATCGAATTGGTTATTTGTCAATGTAGGTTTCCCCTTGTAATTAAAGAGATTTGAGGTGAACGCCACGACAATCCAGTGCGGATCGGTGGAGGCGTGAGTGACCTACCAAAATCTTAACACATGCGTTGGCGACAGCTTTCTAACGATAAATATCGAGCTTATTGTGCCATCCGTCGTGATTGTTGCTACTATTGGGCCGCAGAATGAGTTTCAAATCTCTTATCGCCGAACGCCTAATGAAATATGTAAATAAAGACCTTCGGATCGGCCAACCCTTTAATGTACCTTTTCGTATAATTAGTCCTTTAAGCATTTTGTCAAATCGTTCAGTATAATTTAGCTTTTAATATTTTTAGATTTGCTTTTATCAATGGAAGCACGTGGTAGAATACCCATCAGCCCCATTTTCGTGGTTCGTCAGCCTTTCAGCTTATAAAAATATAATATCGGCAAATAACGGCACATTTAGCTGTGAAGTGCCACTCGCAAGTGTAATGGGTGCCAGTGAAGCCACAACTCGCGGCACACTGCTTTGAATCTTTGCCAACTGCTTTATGTCGTATGATAAATGCGCACAGTTTCCGGAATTAATGTACTGTTTTACAGCTATGCAGTGACGTAGATGTTATAGCTTACATTGAAACCTAAACAGAACTGAACAATTGCTGATTTCAAAGCATATATTGGGAATTGGGAATACCAGCTTTCCTGTTATTAAGGATATGTAAGGAACTGCTTCAATTGGATTAGGTCGAGTTAGAGACGCTGGTAGAGGCGTTTCCCGTTGATCTATGCAGTGCCCAAAGTCACCTTATAAGGCTGAAGACCGGTTCTATTATGATAGTTTCAATGAAACTCGAGGTTCTGAGAGAAATGAAAAAATGAATGCTGTATGCCTCCTCTAAAGCCACACCTCCCCAGGGAAAAGCGACAAGCGAGATAAATTAACCCGCAACTTCACCAAAGCTCCAGCCCGAATGTTGGGTCTTGAAATGAACATGGAAAAGACGAAAAGACGAAAATATCCCTGTGCCTGAAGTTGAAAGCGGTCAAGCGGTGTGTTGCCAGTGATGAAACGTGGTTCCGAGACTTGGTACTTCACAAGCTCTGCTGAGGTGGAAACGGGTTGGCAACGTCTCTGAAGCACAAAGGCGTTGCTGTTTCACCAGAAATGGTCCTAAATTTACGTCCTGATTTACGGTCGCATAATCATGCCGCTATAAACGCTTACGGATTACGATTACGCATATACATATGTATGTACAGCAATAATAAATATTTATAGAATTTTATTTTAATGTATCAGTAACTAAAAGAGTCAGCTGCTAAACAAAGATTTATTGTATAATGATAAAAGCTAAGAATACAAAGGAAAAATATATTTATATAACAGACACTCGCCAAGCTGTTTGAGTGATTTCTATAAAATTCCACGTTTTGTGAACTGCTCACTTGACACGTTTTCTTTCTTCTTTACGTGTCCGGGAGACAGAAGACGCATCACGGTGTTCCAGAAAAGTTCCATTCAAACATCGTTCCGAGCTGTGTTGATATCACCGTTTACTGACATTTAAAATAGGTGCACGCAAATGAGACCACTGCGTACCATATAAAATTACAACGGTAAAATATGTATTTGAATCGCTGTCCCGACAAGATAATAAACTGAAAGACGTGTTCAGCCAGTTGTGTAATAATAATACGCCTAACGGCATAATTACTGTCCGCGTTAGTCCACTAACCGAACTACTGATTCGTCATAATTGACGAATTTGCCTAATGAGTTCTTGTGATATTGAGAAGATATTTTTTGACATAATAAAATCAATTAAATTTAAACCATTTATTTTAAACCATTAATTTTAAGAATTCATGTAATGACCATAAACTGTATGTGCCTCTCGATTTAAATTATTTACGCTCGAACTAAAAACGCGTGGAATGTATTCTAATTAAATTAATAGGGCACAAACAAATTAAACGGGACGTTTTGAAATTTCCGTTCATTGCGTGACCAAAAACCGTATTCTGATTTCAATGCAAGTAAATTACATTTTTCAAAACCTTTTTTTTAGATTTGTTCGTAATGAAAAGAGGTCTGAGAAAAAAAAATGCACAACTTGTTATTTGTTAACAGCCCCCGTATGTCCTATGCTTCGCAAGGTTTAAAATTCAACCACAATTGAAGAAGTAGAATGTTTTTGGTAAATATTAATATCAAGATAATAAAGCCTTTAAATATGACACCACTTTCTGTATATTATGCCCTTCCCTTCATAACTTCACAGCTATGGAAATTGGAACGTCTTTATTGGTTCCAAGACAGATCCCGTGCTATATCCTGTTGCTAGTTTAAATCTTTTCCTCGTATTTCGACGTCTTTGTGACACTGCACTGACAAGTAAATTGATCCTTGTGCACAAAAGCAACAGGATCGAATATTGAGTTATTAAGCTAGCTTTTTGAACGAAGTGGTTTCATCATCGTCAACAGATAGACATGGTTTTTACGACGAGGCTAAGGCTATAATCTAATAGGTGCGCCAATCAGTACGTTGGCACACTGTCGCCGAGAGTGGGTCACAGGTCTGTTTATTTCACCCTCAAGATAATTCAATTTCGTCCTTTATCACAAGTTGAAAGGTGAAAAATGAACCGTAAAATTTTAGCATTGGTCTCGACGTGACCCTTGTCGTTTCAGGGGAAAAGATCTCAGGATATTAGCAAATCAAACACAATTCTTTATTCGTATTGTGAACCACAACCCACATCAGATACATACATTGGTTCTGTTAGGTGCTATTATATAACTATAAGTTATATTATAACTCATTACTAAACCCTATGTCGCTCGGCTGCGGGAGACGTTATCTATTCATTATTGGATTACCAGAACAACTGAATTTTATACTTAATTTTATCTATCTATCTATGTATCTAACCATTTCGAAAAAGATGAAAAATTTACTATAATAATGCCACTTGGCTTCACTCATTACCAGCTCACTACACGGAACGCGCGTGGTGGACTATGGCCTGTACCCCTCACGTTGTGAGAGGAGTACCGTGCCCACCAGTGAAGCCACCAGCAGTGAAGTACCAGCAGAATGAATGGTATCATGATGATGATGTTTCAATACTGGATAGCAGACCCTAAAACTTCATTTGGCTTTAATCCATTAATGGCCTCCTACTGAGTTTATGTTTTTCCTCAGCATTAAGGAGACCCAGAGCTTATTCCACCACGCAGCTTCTGGAGGGGTTTGTGGCAAACTCAAGTGTCCGAAGTTTTTATGAGATCCGAAGGCCACCAACTTGGCTAAGCCATCTATTAACACTGCTATCTAATGATACGAATCGGGAAAACGCTCAAGAAATGTAGCGTGCACAACATCGTTTACGTCAAACAAACTGGCGATATCGTAAAAAAGGAACACATACCAGGTAATGGACATAAATATTTTGTAAGTACGTATTAAGCCTGTGAGGAGCCGATCGCAAACGATAAAGCAACGTAATAACAGATCATTAAAGTTCTCGATGTCGTAAGACTTGCGGCCAACAGATGACCCTTTGTCGGGGGCTTCCGGCCGCAATATCCGGCTTTATACCGGAGCCGGATTATAGCGCTGCACGTCACGAGCCCCACACTTCAAAAGCCGGACAAGTATCGTTTTCAACGTCAGCTTTTTTCTATTCATTTCATAGTTCATTCTTTTGCTGTATATGTATTTACCTGACTGCACGACGCAAAGGAATTCATGTGTTTAACAGTCTATGTTTGTTTGTTTATGGTGTAGTCGACCAAATTTTGATTTGGTCATCAAGAATGACCAAAATCATCCCCAATATCCCAAAGTTAATCGATTTCTCTTTATCTTACGACTAAGTATTACTAAAACATGGCATTCATCCAAAATTCAACATGGCGATTTTAAATATCCTCTACATATTTGTTAGTAAAGTCGTTTGACGACTAATAAATTTCATCATCATAATTGCAAACCATAACTGTCCCACTGCTGGATGGGGTCTTCTCACAAAATATGAGGGGTACAGGACATCGTCCACGCTAGTCAAGTGCGTTTAATTTTAAACTGATATTATCGCGGTCACTAAACATTATAATGTACCTATATGGGTACTCACGAATATCAGAAAAGCAATTTGAAATTGTGAGTACCCGTATACATTATAATATTAAGTTAAGTGCGGAATGACTGTCTTCATAGTAACATTGAGAACAAAATACCATTAATTATAATATTATAATTAATCGATTATAATTTGAATATAGACGGTTTTATAAAATTTATAAAGTCGATTACCACTTGCATATCAGTTTGAGAACGCTTTACAAACTTAATATGTTTTTCATCCTCAAGATTCAATTTACACAATAGTACTCTGTGTGTCTGCAGTCAGTGTACCGTCTAAGCACATCGGGCCCAACTTGTCAACGACGCTGTAATCGGCTTAGACAGAGCTCTTTACTCGCTACGAGACATTCACAGCGACATACAGTTGTATAGTTGTATTCAATTACACGAGGAGCGCAGTAATAAGTGAATTAACAGAATTAACTTAAGGATCGAATTTACTACCGGACTATACCGGGAATAATGTATCGGTAATTTTGAGACAATTCCTATTAGAGCGTAGGTATGAGTATAACGTAAAATTGAGTTTGGAATTTTAATTAAAGACTGACTATAATCGCACGTCGGTCGGAACACGGTCTTTTAGTTTGTTAACGTTGGGTAGAAATTCTCAATTCATCCTCCATACCAGAGAGATGGAGACATATACGTCGAATCGACAGTTCGCCAGGGATGGCAATGTCCGGAAACGAAACGATCAATCAGTCGCACCCTATTAATTTTAAGGAGCACCTAAATGGTAATGTTTCGTTGTAGGCAACGTTCTTTCATCTGCTGCTAGGTATTATATCTGATTTTACGAAGTACTTACCATATAGTTACCTTTACCTATTCGTACCCAGTACGTTGTGACCTTCGTTAACCTGAGCAGCGTGACTTGTGATCCCGCTGCAAACAGAACAAAGCCCGCAGTAATTCTATTGTGTCTGACAATACGTTCACCTCCCGTATCCTTATTGTGGTTTACGGAGTAACCGAAGCCTCATGCAGACTTTCGTTTGCGCGATAAAAACCAAAGGCTTCCCTTCCTTAATAAAAGCTAAAGCAATGTTTATTAGTTTGTTAAATTGTTTGGGTCAAATCTTGTACGATAAAGAAGAATTATATCCTCTTATTCTACGCCAATGAAATTATGCATCTATTTTGCTAAAATTCCAACGATAAACATGACTTGATACTAGCAGAACTCTTCAACTTCAACATATTCTTTTTGATTCACCAATTTTCGTACAAATACTTTCATTGCACTAATTATAAAGATTAGGAATGCTTGCAAGATTTGAATCTTGGGACGGATGTCTATTATTTCTTTCTTTATTACGATAGTTAAAACAACTATAATACAATGTTTTCAGAATTATTTTATGACGGCTCAAAGTGGCTTTACAATTAACCCGAAGTTTTGTTCTAACCTGCCTACAATTAAAATTTATAAAGTAGGCACAACAATTAAATCACCTATATGCAGCTCTATAGAAGCAGCAACGGCTTAGAGGAATCCAAAGAAATTAATGCAGATGTTTCAACAAAACGCATTGCAGTATTTAAACTTACGGAGCAATTTTGAAATGAGAAATACAGTAAATAGGTACAGTTGCCGAGAATAATCCAAAAGATCCTTATTACACGAGCTGACTGCCGAAATTGACTCTCGTCATTCCTTTTACTCGTCGCGCGGCGTGACAAATGACGTGTCACGTCACGCGAAACACGAACTAGTCTTGTCACGTGGGCTTTTGGTAAAGACACGCGGATTCCGCTTCAAATTAAAAGAGAAGTATCATTACGCAGCTCACGTACCTTCTCAAAATGACGCACCGTATTGTTAAGTAGTTGCGCAATGCCTACACCTGCGTATCGTTGCGTAGGACCCCGATATTATAATGGGGGGAACCATTCCCCAGTAGTAATGTTTGTCACTAATGTGACATGTGTATGCGTGTTAAATATCTGAAAGACGATCAGAAGAGTTAGGTTCGCAGGTTTGTTAGGTTGCAGTGAGAAATTAGACAGGTTTCTTTCGTCTAGATATCACAGAGGTCGGTTATTATTGTTATTGGAGACCTTTCCACGACAGACAGTGACTGAACTGCTATCTGAGGAAAAATGCTGCACCTTAATTAACTTTTATAAGTAAAAAATTGTAAGCTTAGTAGTCAGACTCAAGTCCCGGCAGTAATTCCAGTTCCATTATTGGTATTTTACCCCTATACATAATTTGTATTCTATATTACTGGGTATATTCTTAAAACTTTGACAATGTATTACTTATTACCTATGTAAGGTAAATGAGAAACAATCAAATTCACGTACTGTTTCGTAAAACCGGAGGCGAGGGTTATACATTGTGTACCTGTAGATTGTGTGTTATATACATAGCTTCCAGAGTTAATCAGTGACACCCAAGACGCAAGATGAAACCTTTATCCGTCACATGAATAAGATGCACGCCGGGAATCGAACCCGGGACCATTGCTTTTCACGCGGGGTCACTACCAAATCGGCTACGAGGGTGATCTTCAAACCGCAAAAATATTGTGTTGACATGGTCAACATGATTGTACGCAGTCAATTGTAGTACTATTTTAGCGTTTGTAAAGAACTTTGCACATGCCATTTCATTCCATCTGTATCTGAAATCTAAAGTTTTAATTGTTATTATGTGATCGGCACGATATCTGCATTTTACTTATAAATACCAAGTGCATAGTTTGTTTATGACTCTCCGTGTATGATGTGTATATTGCGAACACTGGTGCAGCGCAGTGCGATATGAAATACCGTTTTAAATTCCGAATCGAGCGCGGTTACCAATGGAACTTTATCCTCGCCTTTGCTATGGCCTCTGCTATATTCTTTGTAAGCTATTTTACGGAGCGCGACAAATTGAAAACTGCTACAGCTTTACTTTGGAATCTAGAATTTCGAGCATGTAATAGCGGTTACAGAGCAATGTTTATTTTTGAGGCAAGGATTCGTATCTTACAGCCTCGTACAATTTTCCGGAGTTAATTTCTAAGTCTTAACCGTAGACAGAGAAAGATGTCTACATCTGGTGAGCGTGGCCAACATGACATAGCATGAGAAAGTAAGATTGTATGTGGCACAAGGAAAATTCGACGGTCAGTTATCAAATTTGCTTGTAAACAATTGTGCTTTCCTTGAAAAAACCGGCACGCAACGTGAGACAAAACATCGGATTCTTCTGTCTCGTTTTTTTCGTGTCATTGGCGTAAGTTGTTCCTTTTCTTGTGTGCGTGCGATAGATGGCCTCCATAGGTCGTATCTACTCTTCTCTGTCTACGGTCTTAACGAAACGACTGGATATTTCATATACTTAATTCAGTAAAATCTTTAATTTTGAGAATATCAACTAACTGAAACATTTCGTTTATTTCAGAACTGTCACAACGTTCAACAGTCGACTGCTGTGGAGGTAGATATTTTATGTTATTCAGTTACTGCCTTTTGTTTTCTTAAGAATAAACATCCTTGCGTTGTGGGTACAGTAGAAAACACACAAAGACAAGAACACACACGAACCCAGAACAGAAAGTAATCATTTAAATTTTCGCCTCGCTGGGATCGAACCCAGGCTATTGAACGGCGGTCCGGCGTGGTAAGTCATTTCACCGCACCTTACGTATCTTCGTTATAAGTACTTTTTTTTAAATATAAAGACTAATTCTCTAACAATTCTTTATAATAAATAGAACAGTAAGTAATGTAAAAGATCCTTAAAGTTGTGTGAAACAACTAGGAAAGTATTTAAGGTGCTATATATAAATATGAAAGGAACTATTATATACAAGGACCATTAGGAATAAAGGAAGTCATTTGTTAATGGGTTTCAGAAGGAGGGAGCTCCGACAATACAGATTGACTTGGACCTTTCTATCGAACTCAACTTAATGGCCTTTTTACCGGACAATAGTTAATCAGCCCACAACTGGAATTTAGAGGAAAAGAAAAGGGGAATACATAACTTTTCATATATTTGAAAACCATTAAGCGGCACACGAAAAACATTGAGCACTAACAAGTTGTTAAAACAAATTTTATGAACTGAAATTTTCGCAGAAAACTTGTCTTGTAATAAAAATTAAGTAATTTTATACTCGTATTTTCGCTCTTTAGAGATGATGAAATATTACTAGGCAATATTTTGCTTCAAAGTAAAATCAATTAATTAATAATTAAGTACTTTAAATAGGCGGCACCGTCACTTTAGCATTAACGACATTGAATTATTCACAAAAATGTTCTGAAATTATGAAGGTTGAACGATTATTTCGTTACTGTTCAATGTTGTATTTATAGAGGTCTTCTAACAAAATAAAGTTCAATAGATAAAACGCTTACTGTTACTAAGTGACATGATTTCTTATACTTATAATGTGGGAGAGCACTAAGGGCTATTGAAAATTCATCCTCTTAAGTGGTAAAATAAAAGTATATTATGTATGTTGGCATATTATTATAATGTTAAAGAGTTAAGGCCACAGATAGCTATTTAAGCAAGTTTCTCAGATCCCCCTTCCCCCTAGGTAGTAAAGAAATTGCATTCGCTAAATTAACATTATCAAAAAACCACGCTTGCTGCTCTAAAGATAGGAATAATAAGATTCGCTTCAGTCGTACACGGGAACATATCTCGTAGTTGCTTAAGTATAACACGTTGTATAGGACTGTAAAGCCATGTATTACTCCGACACGACATGAGGGCCACAAAGTTTCTATATTAAGAAACCCGACGCAACGTGTAAGTTCGCAGTAAGCGACTAATGCGAGAATGTTCTGCCAAGTTTTGTCTTCCGTGGGAGTCGCTTGCGACTTCCGCCGCTGTGGTTTAACACGTTGTGCCGAGTTAGACTTAATCAGTTTGTGGTGAATGTAAGATTAAATTGTAGGAAATAAATAAATAAATAATCGGTAGTAGATCCTGTAGAGTTCGCCCGGGTAGTACGACCACCCGCCACGGTACTGAGAACCATTTCTACCGTGTAATTATTTATTTTAACAGTGTTAAGTAAACAGTTTTAAATGCAGTGCGTGAAGGTGTCATTAGTGTCGTGATGCAGTGCCAAGGAGCGTGAAACGGACTAGACGTAAATTGACAGGCTTATATGTTATTAGTGTTGGTCAAGTGTCAGCTGTCAATAGTTTCCCCCCGCCACCGCAGTCTCACCGTGACCATGATCCTTGCAATTGGGTTGAAAATGATAATTTGATTGACCTACGTAATTTATAAAATTGTATGCCAATTTATGGCAGGGATATATTACCATATTGGCATACTGGCCACCATATTGGCAACCATATTGGCATAATTATATTGGCATAAGACCTGTATTGTAATCCAAATTCCACAATAAATTGATTCTGATTCTGAAAAACATTGGTATAAATAATAAAAGTCGTACCCGTTACAGTTAAAATACAATTATCTTAACGTCATGTAAAGTTCCGCATGTAAGAGCAATAACGATTTGAAATGCGACGTTTGTTCTTTGTTTTTGAACTCGTTATATCATTCACAAAGAACGTACCCGACTCTTTGTGGCAAAAGCAAGTGCAACGATGTGTGATATACATAAGAGGTGAAGATGGAAAGTTCTTAATGTTTTTAAATGTATGTATGTTCTCCACCTTTGTTTTACAATGTCCCGTGGTGCGCCCTGCGCTGCCCTTTGAACAACGGATGAACATGTTGCACTATGTTATCCACATCGCTGGGTCTACCATCTAGTTTTATTTCAACAATACTCGGTGGTAGGTGGTAGACTTTGTTAACACGCACAGCTCGAGCACCCTGATATTTGTTAATGTTAGTAGTGTATGAACGCGTCGGCCTTTTCTTTTTTTGTCATGGCGTTTGTGATGCATCTAATAACATGATTAAAATCAGGTCCGCTTGCTCGTTTGGCGGACTTCACACACCTTTGAGAACATTATGGAGAAATAATATGCACATATTTTTTTAACTCAAGGTGCGTGCGGAGTTGGAATCCGGGCCCCCCGGTTCGGGAGTCCAACGTTTAACCACATACCTATCACTGCTCAGGGCACAATTTTTGGGTACCCATAAATATTACCTTAAATAGTACCGAAGCGGAGCGAGTGTTACTAGTGTATTTATATATTCACAGCAGAAGTATAGATGTATATCATGTTTAGATTTCCACGTCAAAAAGTTCATCTAACGCACAACATGGCTGCAAAGTTGTGCAGTTCACAAAGACATAATATATTCATCCGGGCGTTACTGACAAAGGCAGGATTTGAACGAATGTATGCCACATAGGTGCGTGTTCACAATTTTCCACATAATACTGAGTACACGTGGTGCACACTGAGAGGCCACAGACTGTAGGCGCTGTAATTTATCTTATATAACTTACCCTTTTGTGATATGGTGTATAGAATACTTATTTACAATTCGCTGTATTCAACAAGTCTTAAAAGAGATTTAATTACATTCCCAGTTTTGAGAAATTCATCATTAATGATGCGCTTTTACGAAACGGTAGTAGAAGCAAAAAAATACCTTTATAAGTGTATTAGAGAAATTGGAGTACCCTGCCGCATTCCTTTATTTTCACCTTCTTCATAAAATCGTCTTAATTGCTGCAAGTTCACCATGACTGAACCGACTCTTTTTTTTGGTTGAAAGTACCATGTTTAGGCCCATTGGGATGGTTTCAATGAATAGGTTAACGTCTTTGTTGAGGGGTTTTCGTACTTATATTTATACTTGTCGATGTTAATATCTTGTTGCTAATATCTAATAGTTGTGGAGCCCTTTAAATTATGGATACACTTATATCTTTCTTCTTTTTGTGAAAAGTAATTAGTAAAGTAAAAGTAATTAAGTGTTATCTGTATCGGGTGTCATTTATATAAACATGATTTTGCAAAACTTCGACGCGTTCCCTATTATTTGTTTATCGAGTCTCTTTCAGTTTACTCCAGTTAAACGGAGCAGGATGTTACGTCATAGCTGTTTCAATCGGCGTGCGATTAGCGCGCCGTCAGAGCCAGTTCTTTACTTAACATTCCAATCTCAATTTCGCTTCGTAACTTCTCAGGGTGGTGATGATTTTAAAAAAAGCGATGGATTATATATTCACACGGAAATGTTGCATATGCGTAGGTTTAGAAATCACAATAATCTGTTTCGTGTTTTAATATGTCGTAATTAACATACTTCAAATGATGAGGAGGTTAGTACTACTTGATTATAGTAATAAATTCGACTTCTAAACTTGGTTCTCTTGGACAAAAAATTCAAATCAGTATCTTTTGATTAGATATGCGAGTGAGCGGACATTACTCCCCACGTTGGGAAAAGATTCATGAAACAAATTTTAATTAAACACAGAGCAACAAATTTTAGACCATAATTAAAATTTAATACGGCGACTACCAGCGTCATATTATGAATGAGAAGAATGTCTACGAAGTATTTCAAATGGGGTATCACTGAGTAGGTATTTGAAAATCATCTTAAGGTTTATCTTATCATTTTTCATCGTGAATTACTATTTAGGAACTATCACAATTTATCAGGTTAGCAACCATTCTCACTTAAATTCAATACTTATTATATAGTCAGATTTTAAGTTATATTTTGTTATCACGTTTAAATGCGCACTGTGGTATTATTAATTTTCAGTGTTTCTTTATATAACTTTTTCAAAGTTATAAGTTCCATAAACAAGGCCCATTTTGCCGAGAAAATACCTTTATGGGGAGATAAATTATGAGAATGATGCAGCGAACATCGGCTGCCCCCCACAACAGGCGACCGCGTCCGCTTGACAAGCAAAAGGCGTGGGATTCGCCAATGAATCTTCAATGGCACTCGAATTGCGTGGGGTAATGAGAGATTCAATTTCCTTTCTTACTACGTATACATTGCACGGACAAATACGGATTTGCCAATACGAGATTTATTAACGAGTAAAGAAAATAAATATTTAAATCTATTTATAATATTCAAGTTTTAATTTAAAATTCAAAATCATTTAACTAAGTAAGTAGGTAATTTGTTAATACACTTACATATAATGCCTTTGTCTGAACGTACCAAAATTTCAGAAAAGGTATTTTATTATCAAAGAGAAAAAACGGCGAAAGCAATTCCTAAGCACATTTTTAAACAATACATAACATATTTACCCAAAGTAACTTCTAATCTACGCGGAACAAATAAAAAAAATAATAAAGAATAAATTGACCTGGAACCTTTGTTTTAAAATTGAACACCGTACTCGATAAAAGATCGCTGCACATTACGTATGATATCAAAAATATGCTTACGAAAAGCTGGAGTGAAGTGCAAAAGCTAGACAAAACTTAACCAGCACTGCTGGCTTCATCGCTTTGTCTTAGTCAACACAAGACAAGAACATGATCCTTCGAGTCGTCATCAATCAATACCGGCGCAATCAGTCTGACGGATTTTACAACATTAGTCAAACAGCTCTCCGCTTCTACGGTATTATACGTGAAGTTTTTGTTCTAAATCCGGCCACTAGCGTCTGTGGGAACATTACTTATTCTGTGCTCTACTTATTATACTTTTTTATTTCTTGGAATAATTGTGAAATTAGAAATTATCAGTGATTTGCGGGTTTCTGTACACCCAGGCTTTCTTTTGTCTTTGTTGAATGACTGGAATAAGCTCCCATTTTTATTAAGAGAGGATTAAAAGCTATTAGGAAAAGATTTAAGAGATGAAGCCATTAAGATTAGGAGGGAAAGAATTAATTGTTATTTTAATTGATTGACTTTTTTATGTTTGTGTGTTCGTTTTTTGTGTGGATTAGCAGATACCTGATGATAATTAATCAACATCACCCATAGACACCGGTAACGTCTAAAGCGTTGCGGATGCATTGCCGGGAAAAACGAAGAGGTTCACCCGCATTAATTCTAATCCTGTGACACTGCGACCAAAAGACATTTAAAACATTTAATGGTCTCTTGTACAATGAAAGGTGGTGTGGAAGTGGGGAACGGAAGGGAACTTAAAATAATGGGATTAAATTGTACAGAGCTCAGCCATCTCCGACGCGAGGGTCAGGTGTTAATTTTTCATTAAAGTGCACTACAAGTAGGAGAGGAGAGTTGGCTTCGACTTATAAATGGCGCATAGTGTCACTTCCCCCTTTTAAGTAACTACTTGTAAGATATGAAACTGTTGAAACGGCAGCAACTTAAGCACTACTAAGCGGCCATTATTATCCATGACATTAGAATGTAACTAAAAATAGTCATTAAACTTTTCTTATCACGTCTATTACGTATACCACTTGTTCATGAAGTGTCTAAGGGATTGTCGAGAGTTCTTTGTGCCTAAAGTAAGTTAATAAAGAAATGGCTTATTATTACTTTCAGATGTAGTTACAGATACGTCTAGGGGCTGACAGATTGTTTCGTTCGCTCGTAACCGCAACGTCATAGCCAAACGCGATACAATCAATAAGGGCCGGCGCCCATCGGTCAATAGCAGTGTAACAATCGTCGCACATTCCGACATCATTGCCTCGCCTCAGAGTGAATGATGTGCTTATATTGTGCCTTAAAAGATGATCCTTCTTACAAGTAAAATAGTATACAATCATGTCATGTTAGTAAGCTTACTTACTATACATGGCTTCTACTCATCATTGGTTGCTTTTTCCACAATATGGCTTTCTCCTTGATTAGATTAAGTTTATTCAGGTTATTAAACCTAGTCTATTTATTATAATATTAATATTTTTGTGGTCAATAATACTAATTATAATATAAAGTTTAATTAATTATTAATTATTTATAGTTTAAATAATTAATTATAGTACATAGTGTTAATCTTTCCGTGAAGCATGCTTCGCGTTATTGCTTGAGACAGCCGTCAATTGACCCGTCGAGGTCAGGTCAGGCTGGGGGTTGAGAACCAGTACTTTTTTTCTCTCTCTTCTTCCTTGGCCTCGCCAGTAATGCCTTTAGTTTTACTGATGTTCATAGGCAACAACTACTTACTATCGAGTGGCTCATAATATACTTGTCGGCCTTTTTATAAATAAAATCGTAACTTAGTACATTGGATATCTAATACGGATGGAGATAGTTAGTATTGAATCTTTCTCATGTGTGGCGACCCTTATCTGATGATATCATTTTACTCAATAACTTTTTTCTGCCTTCGTGGAGTGGCCGGTATAACTTTCCTTTTTCTATTATACTGTACAATAATAATTATTAACAAACATGTTTTATGTCATTAAAAGACTTTATTTAAGTTGACGACAATGAAATTATGACGTCAATTGACAGGAAAAAGGATATATTGTTGGACTACGAGTATGTGAAAGACGGTTATAATAAAAAGCATTCAATAGAATATTTCGCTTATTTTAACACGCAATTCAGTTTCAATAATTGCCTGTTAGCAAACTAAGGCGGGCTTAATGCTTACAGCATTAACAACCTCGCGACTCTTACCCATAAAGCAACAAATGAAGTGCAAAATAAAATGCGTGTTAGAAGTTAAATAAAACAAATACTCATACTTCGGAGATGCCTTTGAAGACTGGTGGTACAGTTGTCCATGGGTGACGGCGGCCACATCAACAAGTGGTTCGTCAGCTCGTTTAGCATTTACACAAGTGGAACCGTAGAAACAAACACTGGGTAAATGTACATAGATTGGAACTACAAAAAATATAAACTTTGTGCAAATAAATATTTCGAGCTACCAAGTATGATAAAGAAAAAATATATAAAAATGAACATGATTACGTGTGAAGCGAAGTAAAGAATAACGTGATTAGCTGCAGCCAGCAACAGTTACCGTAACGTGGAGGTTCTAATGTGCAGTATAATTGGCGTGAAGTTTTTGTAATAAACGTTAGCACATTAAGGAACTTGCCGAGCTTTTAAAGTGCTACGAAACTCGTAGACGTGCTACGAATAAAGTAAGTAAACCGCTTAGCCTTCAGCTTAGACACTCTTAACTGTAGTGAAGAATAAGTTTAAACTTTATAAGTTAAGCTACATTTTCATGATATTACTATAAAAAATATATTTTTAATCTTATAGGTTCACATATTTGCATATTTTCCATGCATGACTTAAGGACGAGGAGGAGAAAAAAGAAAATAAAAATATTACCAATAACATTATATTTTGAATAACGTCTCACATGCATAGCATCAGATTTGGAAACCCTGTGTCGTACTGCTATGTGAAATACACAAATACAACAAAAACACTCGAACCAATCCTATTGAGAATCGAAGCAGACCTTGCTTCGATTTTGTATGGAAGTCGAGTTTGGTCAGCATTGTGTGATACAGGTCAATTAACTGGCTGGTGCACAGTCCAGACCACGTCGTTTGGCCAAGAGGATCGTCTTGGCTTTGAGGGTACACGGAGCCCCATAAATCCCGAAAATGTATTGCGTTTCGTAATGACGACCTACTGCCACACATTTACATGAACTGGTTCCATAATCGTATGCAGTTTAGCATCTTGCCAAGACTGATGAGTTTCACTTCTACTTTTTTCTTTGCAGCGTATGACTGACCTATTAACCTAAGCGTGTCATTAGAAACGGAACAGTAGAACTTGATTAAGTAGGCGTTCGAGGGAAATGAGATGCATTTTGCCTTGTTTTATCTTTTCTAATTGGGATCGTTACTTTATCGTGCTGCAGCACTAGCATCTTTGTGTTGAGGTAGCAATGATTTGTAACCGATTTCAAACACTCATTGTTGGATTATTTCATTTTAAATTTCAAAAATCAATCACTACTTCAATTTGATTCGACAGTAACCTGTGTGCTTTAATTTGATCCTTCACGTCTCCATTTCAAGTTATATAAAAAGCCACTCGATTTAGCCTCTTGTTCTTTGTCTTAAGATCTACTTGATAGATAGAAGAGATATAACTTTCTAGTGAATATAAGAATAGGGAAGAATATATCTTATCAGCACATAGTTGTAAAAAAATGAGAAGTGCTTGCAAGATGCTAATCCAAGTCCCCTATTCGGAAATCCATCGTTGGAACCACTAAGCTACCAATGCTATTACTCGTGATGTCGATTTGTACGTTAAAATATTATGTCCTTTTATTGCTAGCAATATACACAAAATAACAAGCTTAGACACAAACACGATAAGTTACACACATTGTTAGGAGTCTGTTTTATCGAGAGGAGAGAACGTTAACAAACCTGTAAGATAAGTTCACCAACATTTGTCGTCACAGTACCTAAGTGGCTCTCTTTGACAGTCCGATTTTATTGATATAGTGGGACTTTGTTCAATTAGGTTAGCTGTAAACAATACTCTCTCCGACTCAGTATAATTGTTTCTTAACTTGGCCAGCAAACAAGCAAATAAACAACTCCGCAATTAGTAGCGCGATCTAATTAGCTAGCTCCACTTTAAAATTTACTCTTTGTCGTCCTGGGCTCCTGGTAGGTAATTGGTATTTCTTATGTAATCTATCTTTTGTTTAGTTTCTTGTTTATTCGGTTTCATTTAATGTAATGGACAGTGTTATGAACAAAATGGTATGTTAAATCATCGCAACCCGTAAGTGTTGCTTGCTGGGCTTGAGTATCCTTTGACTATGTACGAGGTACAGGCTATAAGCCTTTACGCCCCTACCGAGTGACGATTGGCACTTTTCACACCTTTGAGAACATTATGGCGAACTGTTAGGTGTGCAGGTTTCCTCACGATATTTTCTTTAGGTTTTTTGAGTTTGATTGCACTGCGACTGCACGTAAATTGTTATAATTTGGTCGTTTGTAGTCGTTAAGCCATGTCGAAGGCCTTCCAGCGGGATAAAAATTTCTGACACAACTAACTAAGATTGGCTCCTAATCCTTCCACCAATCCGCACTGGAGCAGCGTAGTGGATTATGCTGTAGGCCTCCTCAGGTATTACGAGACACTCGTGCTCAGTAGTGGGCCATTATTGGGTAGAAGCCAATACGCTAACACTACAACATCCTGATATAAGTGAACAGAAAAAACATTACAGATATTATGTCACATTCTACTCGTAACCTAGTTGGTAGTTACCGTGCTTGCGAAACGAAGAGTCATGGGTTATATTCCCGATAAACATTTATTATCGGGTCATGGATGTTAGTGATGTGTTATTTGTGTTTTCCGCACCACAGCAACACAGGGAATCCTAGTGCAGCCGTATGAGTGTGTAAGCGTTGTATAAAAACGTAAAACCCTGCTAGTTAGGAAAAAATCCGAATGTCTAGTTTTATAAATCGTGGCACTGAACTCTTATGTGGAGTAATACTGTATGCATGTAAAGTGTCGCTATATATTTATATGTGTTCACGAAAACGCTCGTAAGTATCATTAGCGCCATACAAACGCAGTGCGTTAATCTCTTATGCCGACGAAAACTTGACGGTTGTGTAGGCACGCGATTTTCGATTTTATGGCACAACGAATACAGTCGACGCGCCGTGGCTTCCTGAAATGAAACAGCTATGGTTTAATGTGGTACTCATCGCCACTTGCCTCTCGAATTGCGCTGAGTCAGGGCTTTCATTGCAGGAACGAAAAGTATCTTTATGTATACGTTCCCCGTTCATTTTACACAGATTTAATTGTGCCGGGGTTTAATGAAATGTTTCAGCTTCGTCTATGAGGTTTCAGCGTAAACTGTGAAATATGAAAAGAACATGAAATATTGTAACGGTATCGTTAGTGGTTAAAAAGTCTATCTGAAAATATCTAACCATTGCATGTTACATTCCTTTATTGCATTGAATGAAGTAAACAGAACAGACAATGTAATAGAAAATATGGTGTTTGATCGCCACCACAGTAATTTTGTAGGTTAAAGGAATATTTTCAAGTAACTCTGGAAAAGAAGCTCTAATAGCCCGGCGGCTTGTGTCGATCGTAAGTAATCGACCAAGGGGCGCGGTTGGTAGTCTGATGGGTGCTCGCTGATCGCTAATGGCATAAAAACTTGGGCGTTTCCGTGCTCTGGAGGGCACGTAAAGCCTTCAGACCCGGTCGTTATCGTTAGATAGCAATCGTTAAGCCATGTCAGAGGTTTTTCAGCGGCATAAAAATTTCCAACACATGAGTTGCCCATTAACTCGTTCAACAATCCACACTGGAGCAGCGTGGTGTTGTATGCTTTAAGCATCCTCAGTTATGATGAGAGACCCGAGAGAATAAGGGAAGTGACAACTACTTACAAAAATTATATGAAATAATATGTATAATAATACTTCAAGAATACCGCTTTTGTTCGAGGAGTGCCGGTCGCCGAAGCTGTCTTAAATAAACGGTTTACTTAGTTTGCATAATTATATTGGTTTTCTTTTTTAATATCAGATAATATACACGACGTGGCTTTATTTCGGAAGCCGAGTACCACTTTCAAATCCGTAATTGTACCGTAATTTACGTTTTTACTTGTAAATGTTGAGCTCTGAATAATATTAAACTTGATTTGGAAATTGTCAAAATTACGTTATAGAAATAAGGCAACGTAAAATCCAAAATTCGAACTTTCTAGACGTTGACGACCGTTTCAATAGTATATCATATTCATAATAATCCATCATCTCCGGATGAGTTAGTGGGATAGGTAATAACCAACACTTCAATGTATGTGACTTTTGACAGAAGCTAAGCATCTCGAAGTTGTCGTTGTTACGACGAGTCGGAAAAGACCTTTGTTTCAATAAGACCCAGATAAGAGGGAACCAGAGGGCTGACGGCGGAACGAGACCAAAGGGGTTTACGTAGGGGAGGCTTCAGTGTGTTCACACGGGATCCCCAGGTCTACCTACATGCGTCGGATGGATACCGAAGGGGTTTAGTGGATATGAATATCACATAACCCGCAAGAACCTAGTTCGGGTATCTTATCTACCAAAGATTTACCTCTCATAAAAAGGCCTTAGTTTAGATTATAGAGAGACATATTAAAATTACCGAACAGTTTCTGCCTTACAATTGATTAATATTGATAACATAACTTTGTCGATCGTTCGATTGACAGTTAATGTAAGGTTATGAGCGGGCGCAAATTACGTATAGATAGATTCTGGATGTGACTGGCGATGTTAGTTCGATCAATCACCGCAAACGGTTCCGATGTCAGTGAACTCGTTTGAGGGAGCCGCATGGCCGCTGCTGAGCTGCTAATATCGATGTTTATCAACATAATAACAAGGACGCCTTAAAATCCGAACTGGTTCCGCTCATGTTAATAATTTAGTATGCAAAAAAATATATTTAGTGTAGGTATCAGGCTAGGTTTTTTTTTGTAAAACAATATCATTTTAAGTATGATCTCCATGATCTAAACTAGGCTGGCCTTTTGCAGTAAAAATAGTTCGTTTCTTTCGCTTATTTTATTTCAATGTTCAACTGTTATAGTTAGGTGCTTGATGATAATTGTTGTCAAAATGTGCTTAGTAGTCTCTTTCGTTTTACTGCTCTTAAATATGACATATTGATATGGCGGTAATGCATATCTGTCATTTGTAAGTGTTCTGATAAATGAAATAAATTATTTGACGTGAAGCCATATTATCCGTTGCTCGGGTACAATAAACTTGTATAGGCCATGTAATAGGATTGTCGGCTGCCACGCTCGGTTTAAGGGTGTTACTAAGCTGCTTAGCGATCGTAAGTAATGCGAACGAAGATCTACTTAGAACTAATATTTATACATTACTGTCCGGTTTTTGTAATGATTTTTTTTTGAATATTAAAACATTTTCCTCCCATTGAAATCTTTACTTGGTATTAAGTAATATTGTCAGTAAGCCCGTTTTAGAATATTATTTTAAATAAAATTAAGTACTATATTGTTAACCCTATGTGTACCCCTTACCTTTTGGAGCAATGACATTTATATAATATCATTGGACGAGAGTACGAGATCCGTGCCCACCAGTTGAACAATTATGGTTTGTGAAGATGAGGACTGTTAATTTTAAATTCCTAACACCATTTGAGTGTTAGAAATAAGCGTACATTGATATTTTTGTTGATTGTTAGATATCAGTATTCTTCTTCTTCTTTCTTTCTTTCTGTCTTTCTTTCTTTCTTTCTTTCTTTCTTTCTTTCTTTCTTTCTTTCTTTCTTTCTTTCTTTCTTTCTTTATTTCTTTCTTTCTTTCTTTCTTTCTTTCTTTCTTTCTATGCAAATATGTTTTCGCTCCGTAGCAATAGAACAAAGGCGAAACAAACAGGGTATCGATGTTCAATTCAAGTTGAAGTTGTGAAATACGTCCGGGCAGCCAACAATATGTATAACTTACACTTCAGACAACAATAACTTGAGTGTAATGTACTCGTAATAGTATTAAGCTTGGAAGTCCATCTTCGGGAAACATAATGCCTTCTGAGGCAAATGGTGTAGACAATGTGCGGTCTTATCGCTAATAGTGAACTCTTCCGGACAACCAGCGACTAACTCGAGCAGCTGAAGTGTACAAAAGTTATACATACTACACCAGCGAAAGAAAAAACTAACTTGTGATAGTTACAGACGATATCACGTTAAAGTAATTTACGGAATAGGCGCGGGGGAGGGGGGGCAGGTAGGGGCGGGAGGGTACTTTAGATAGCAGGTGGTCATTCGTCCGTCGGAATTCGGACAATTTGTTCCCAAACTTCGTGAGCCACCAATTGAATAGTAATGAAACTTAAGAAAAAGCGTCGTTTTGATATTTACGAATATTCAAGATGTTTAACAGGCGACAGATGAAGCATATTTTTCTCGGAATAGAAAAGTTGGAGCAAAATTATGTTGATTTAATTTGCAAGTTTTTACATGATTTTTAGAATAAGTAGGTACGTTGATGTCGTCGCACTGTATTTTAATGACCGTAATAAAGAATTTTACTCTAATTTTTTTTTTGCGACTTGAAAGTCTGCCCTGGCTTCGCACTAGGAAACAATGCCTTAGTACCGACACTTTAAAAAGTCGCAAGTATCAGTTAGTACTCGTAACTACACGCACAGCACACTCGACGTGGTCAACTTTTTAGATGAAGTTTCACATTATTCGAATTTTTATAGTGATCTTTAATTATGTCGAAAATAAAATTTATTGTTATTATTATTTATTACTTTTGAGCTTATTGACAAACAAATATGGATACAATACAAATATTTTCTCTTTATAATATTGTGTATCACAGATATATTATGTATATTGTGATTCAGTGGTGGTTTGGTTAGTTAAATATGTACATATAATTCTGCTAGAAGGTTGTTGGAAACAACTTGTTTCAAGGCAGAACTGATGAGGAAAATACTGAAATTCAACAATATCAATAAATATTTTTGCCGTCTTTATATTAAGCACTTAGCTCTGTAACTCTACAAAAACGATAATAACTTTATAATTGTAGTATAATTGTCTGATACATTTGTATATTATAAAGAAGTTATGCCTGTACAATCTAAGTAACAATGTTAACATTTCATAACATATACATGGTGCTTTTCGCTCTTATAATAAGGTTGAAAGTACTTGAAGTTGTTTTGGTGAAACTTTTCACATAAAGTTTGAGGGCGCGTTATCCGCACCGCACTCCTGCGAGCACTCCGTCACAACTTCCCAACAGAGCTGTCCAAATAAATGTTTTGTCAAACTTGCCTTTGAAACCAGTCGTACGAGTACGAGTGTACTTAATTATGAATTTGAAACTCAACGAGGACACGCTTGTTTAGACGATAGCTAAAAAAATTTTGTTTTTGAAGTGAAACTTGTTTAGAATCGTTGCGATTTGAAATTCAATGAAATGGAAATAAGTGTAAGACAACGAGAAAATATGTACCTTGCCATAATATTAGACCCATGGAAGATATAGGTGATTTTTTATATTATTAAGTGCCCCATTTATTATTCATTTTATTAAAATCGGTTCAGAAATAAAGAAGTAATAATAATTTTAAAAAATCCGTGTAAACATTTATTTGAGTATGGGTGCTAAGGCTACTAGCTAACATAGCTTACTTTACCCGGGAATCGATTACGGTCGCGTCCGTTTGCCACCTCTACATCAATAAAAAGAAACCGGTGAGTAGGCACGTTCATGCGAGCGTAAAAATTGTAAAACTAGCAAGTTTTAACGAAGTTGAGGCCTCAGAGCTCACTTGAACTAGGAATTGGCACGTTTTTAACGTTGTAACGTTTGTTAACGCCCTATTTGTACCCCATGTCTAGTGTAATGGGAAAAGTTTAGAGAATTGGCAACGGAAGGATGTTTTCACTGTAACGCGATGTTATTATCATTGTTATGTTTTTGCGAGAACAAGATGTGTTGGCAGAGATAGATTTCTTTATTGATTCACGGAAGTTTTTCTACAGATAATATTTAGGTATTGGTAAACGCACGATTTATCTCACACACTCAAGCATCGGAAAACACTCAAAAACAAGATTTTATTTTATAACCTGTGGAATGCTATTTGAATAAGTGATGGATAACATTTTGGAATAAGTAATGTTGTGATTTTAAACTTGTATCATCGCAGACACTTAATATTTTAATAGTAAGTAATCACGAATTTTACTTTTCGTGCATGCTGCCTGCCTCATGCTGCCTAAGAACATGAATTGAACAAGACTTAAGTTAACAGTCTTACCAGTAATTAATGTCTGTCAAGTGTCAACTGTCAATAGTTTCTCCCCGACACCGCAGTTTTAGCATGACCGTGATTCATGCAATCGGTTAAAACACAGAACACAAAAGGAAAAATATGGGAACAAAAATAGTCGATACTTGTCAGAGTTGAAATTAATGTTTTTGTATTAAGTGTAGGTTTTGTTGCTTGCAGGTGAGGTTGACTAGCTCAATAAGACATCGCAAACAATGTAGTCCCAAGAACGTAACATTTATGTGTCACATAGCATTATTTCTATCAGGAATCGAATCTAAGATCATCCATATAGGATCGTTAGCAATCGAGGTGAATGGTTGTTTAATGGTCTTTATTCATAGCCTATTATCTAATATCGATGGAGATTAACATCCTACGGAAAATATTCTTGTCCTTGACTTACATTTCTACAAAAATTCGTATTATACTCCCAGAAGGTACTAGTTATTACCAAATTAAAAGCCAACAAAACGAAACGGAAGAAATGTATTACTCCACCAATCCGCACTGGAGCAGCGTGGTGGAGTATGCTCTAGGCCTCCTCAGGTATGAGGAGAGACCCGTGCTCAGTAGTGGGCCATTAATAGGTTGTAGCCAGCCAAGCGTTTAGTTTATTAAATTTTGTTTTACTTCATCCCATTATAAATGTAAAGCTGTATATATAAAGCTGTTAATTGAAATTCTATGAAGATGGTTGGCAAATAAATAATAGGTATGTATTTTTGGTAAAGCTCAATCGGTAATGTTTGACATAGTTGTGTCTATCCCACATGTTTCACGAGAACGAAATAGAATTCGTAATCACTTCCTGGTTTGTATCCCTTTGGTAAACTTTCTTAACGCTTGTGAAAATATATACAAATACATAAATTGAGCAGTAAAGCGAAGTTTGTACAATCTGTACGTAAAATATTTTTTTCAAAAATTTAAATGCTAGTAGTCTTGGTCATCTATCTAGAGTTAGAGTTTTTGCTTGTCTGTCTATCTGTGCGAGTATAACGGGGAAACCGCTGAACAGCTTTAATGGAAGCTCGGCATTTGTAACTTACATTGTGGGTCATTATCTAGGATACTTTTCATCCCAGGAAATGGATCTGTTCTCGCGAGATGAGAGATACGAGTTAGTGCAGAGGTGCTGTTAAGGCCTTAACTATTGTAATCCATACTATAATTTATAAATGCGAAAGTATGTTTTTTTTGTTCTTCTTTCATGTCAAAACGGATCGCTTCGTTTTGATTGTCTATGTTATTTTTGATACAGAGATATTTCAGGGGCTGAAAAGTGGAAGAAAGAATGGAAAATATCCACGAAAAAACACATTAAAACATGTATATTTAATAAATGTAAACTTAAAGAATGAGTTTCCCGTAGCAAAGCGAAGGAAGGTTCACTATGCAAATATAAAATATTCTCTTCAACGGTAAAATAGGATAAACATGAAATATTTATTGTTCAATTGTTTCGAGTGCGGGTACTAAGGTGTAGGTTTCCTGAACGATTCGTAGGCGATTGATCATTGGCCAGTACGCGTGTACACCATACATAATTACTATCACAAACATATTATAACACTACGTACCTACGTACATAATAAGCTACAAATTGTTTTTGGATGTTTTACTAAGATAAAGTTCTTATTACTTCGGTGTTAAAGTTCGATTAGGTTAACACTAGATGACGTCGTTACCCATTTTACATTTATCAATATTATATTGTTTGATCATAATAATATGCTGTTACTAGCCAGCACTACGTGAAAGATACGTGGTTATTTAACTACACAACGAGCAAACTCAGTCTCTAAAACTAGTACAGTAGAAGAACAGAAAATATCTGTACAACACCAGACGTTATATAAATTTAAAGACTGGAATTTATCCGAAGGCTATGAAGACATCTACAGAATTCTACAGTGAAATACTAACAGACATTTTATTAACGGCTGCGTGGCCTGGCAGTCTAGAGAATGTCCGGGGGATGTCAGAGCTAACGCGACGAGCGATCACCGAAGTTTTAACCGTTTTTGAAAAGCATTAAGTAATTTCTTCTCCTTGATGACCTTTCCGAATGATGCACCTTTCCGAAAAGATGATAGGACCAATTACGAAATGAAAATGACGTTGACGTAGAAACGATAAACATTATTAAACGATTTGAATTTCAATTTATGAAGGCAATCTCACATGCTCCCGATCACTGACATCAAACGTATCTTACTAAGTATTCTTGGCTACAACTTTGATTGGACTGAAACGCAAATTTTCTTGCGTTTTGCTTGCCATTTTTATTTAAATCAAAATATTAAAGCAATATAATATCAATTCGAAATTACTATTAGAGCTAACCGAATCAATGGCAGTCAATTTATAGCCTAATTATTTTTTATGTGATCACTAACACCAAAGGTACCACCGACGTGATGCCGCCCATGACAACTGTGACCGACTTAGAACAAGACTCGAATGGGGAATGGGATAGTTAGTCCGGTTAGGTGACGGTGTTAGAACATTAGTTGGTTAATTATGAGGACTGGGACAGGGATTGTTAGTAACAAATTAGTCGTGTTAGTTGTTGTTAGTTATACTCGTAGTTCAACAAAGAATAAATAAATAAATAATCCTGACGTAATGCCGCACGGGCTTATGGGCTTCGTCGCCACTTATGACACTCTGGTCAGCCGCCATAGAATTAGTGTCACTATGCTAGGCCGCCTCAATAGATAAGAATAGATATCGATATATACATATAAATATATATTGATATTGAATAGACTCATCTAAGAATTATAGTTTTCTCGCTCGACCCACAGCCAAGTACAAGTGACTTATACAAACTTAAATTTAAATATTTATAGCTGGGAATGGTGCATTGACTGTCTCTAGCGTTAACCAAGTGAATGCCACGATTTAACTCTGTTGGAAAGATATAAATGTTGAAATTAAAATGGATTGATGTGGAAAAAAATTTTTGATTGCCAGCTTAGTACATCGGTTATTTCATTCATATTTTAAAATTCGTACAATGGCCAAAATGTTCAGTCATTCATGCAGTCATTCGGATACACAAATACGTTCAGTTCTTACGTTCAGTTCGAAAGCTTCTACATTTACCTAATGTATTTTTCTCAACCAATAATAATATTTAATTAACTCGAATATTCTTTTCTCGTATCTTCTTACCCTAATCAATTTATAGTAGAGTCTGAATATCTTCTCTTAATAAAGGAGATTTAAAGGTCCTCTACAGCGCAAAGTAAGCTACATTTTCACGTTTAGTGCGCTAAACCGCTTTAACTGACATTTGGTATAGAGATAGTTTGAGATTTGGATTGGGACATAGCTTATTTTATTCCCCGGTAATACGTTCCTTTGGGATAGTTTCAAAGGTATTTTCTCGTCTTCCTAAACACACGCGGGCGCAGCCGCTGGCAATAAATAGGAGTAAATAGTTTCAAAAATTATCGCATTTGTTAAAAAAAAACACGATACACTAAGGGGCAAGACAAAATGACGTTAAAAAACTTACAAACTTCCATGGCTTCTCTAATCTAATCTAATACCTTTAAACGAGCAATTTTTGTATATAATTGGAATCTCGGAATCGGCTCCAACGATTTTCATGAAATGTAGTATATAGGGGGTTTCGGGGGCGATAAACCGATCTAGCTAGGAATCATTTTTAGAAAATGTCATTTTATTCGTGTTTTTGTAGTCCCAATTTAAACTGAAAAATATGACTCTTCCTGACATCTATTGGCGAATAATAATACTTTTTTGTGAGCAACTAATTGCTTTAACGACACAACAGCAGATGGCGTTGTTAAGTAACATGAAGTCAATGAGTGTTTGCTTTGAAGTTAGACTAAGAAAATCTATTGTTTATTTGTATTATTTGTGTCTGCTTAATATTATTATTCGTACTTAAATATAATTTCCAAAAAACACAATTTATTAAAAAAAAAATACCGAGCAAAGCTCGGTCATCCATCTAGTAATAGCTTTATAAGAGCAGGTATTGGAGTTATTACAATCGACTTTTTTTATGGAATTAAGGTAGCAAACGAGCATGCAGCACCAAACTTCCGCCGCTGCCCATGACGAGTGTGACGACCTAGAACAAGACTAAAATGACACTAGAATAGTTAGTCCGGGTAGAAGACGGTGTTAGAAAACGATAAACAACTTCACGATAAACTAGCCCCGATAATCTAAGATAAATACACAGGTGTCGGTAGCAAAAAGTTGTCTGTTTGAACAGCGTCTTACCCGTCCAAGGACAAAACCTTCCAAGTGGCGATTAATTCAACGAGTGTCGTCCGAAACAAGCCGAATATCGGAGGTTACAACACTTCCTCGAAGGGTCTGTTCTCTCTGGTTTCGTAATCCGCCTACTTGTATCTAAATACTCTTTTCTTATAAAGTTAGGTACTGAAATCTGACATAAAAAGAATGTTTGAAAGCAGGCAGCGATAATTTAGTGCTTTAAATTTTAAACCTGCACGAGAGTTTGAGTGTTTTTCTAATAAAAACGAATATTTAAATAAACGCCTACACATTCGTAACTCCGCACTAGGAATCTCTGTGTCGCGGGTGGCATGGACAACACAAATTATAGGTACACTGGTATTACAATTTTTCTCTGCCTATCCAAACGTGACGAAAAACTGATTTCTACTGTAAAATTACATCAATATCGACTAGAGCTTTCTCTCTGCAACGCATCATAAAAGAAAAACTTATAATACGAGAAAATCTGGCGGACGTCGTGACATCCAGTAGACTATAAAAGAAGAAGCTAAAAGCCGAAGTATATAAATATAATAACTGAATCCATCACTTACATCCAATATTTCTCTCATCAGCTGACTCTCGCGAAACGATTCAGACTTCTATCGCCCCCTCGGGAAACGTGAGATGTTCAATTTACGAGTTCCGTTCTTAAGAATTTTTGGCTGATGTTACTTGTTCGTTTGCTTACTTATATAGATTGTTCCTTATGATACGAGTTGTTGATCCGGTTCCTTGTTTTTCTAGACTCGTGTTTGGTACTTACAAATGTGTTTGTATAATCTGTAAACCGCGAGGATCTATTTATGAGATAAGGGCGGACTATGTTCTTATATTTGACTGGTAAACCTGCCCTCGCTACGCCTTGGAACAGGCTTCTGGTAATAAATGTATATGTAGTAATGTTATTCGTTTTAAATATACCAAATTATCTTTTTACTTCCAAGTTATTATTCTTGTACCTACTTCCAAAGATATTATATCTATTTAACATCGTTGCACACTTCATCATTTTATGCCAGATGAATGTATCTCTGATTCAGGTATACATACTCACTTGCAGTTACATATATTATGTGCGAGTATCAACAATATGTCGGGTAGGTACTAAATTTGCCGAATGCCGTATGCCAGTTCCACTCGTTCGCGTTCTCTCCCATTGTAGAAGCTAAATTTGTTTAGTCTGTTTGTTCCAAATGAATATACTCGTGAATGTGAATACGCAGCGGCATGAAGCTAAGCTGAGCATTATTGTCTAATCGGCTTATTCTAACAACATTTAATTCTCTCACCGCCGTGTTTAAGGCTGAATTATATGAGCATATTCAATTTCGCTTCCTAGAAACGGGTGCATACACCAAATAGAAACAACAACAGTATGAGTATATTATGCAGATTTTTTTCATCTCTTATTTCAACATATTACGTCATCATCGTCTTGACTATAGTAACGGCAATAAATTAAGGCCCCTTTGACACATGGTCATCATCATGACACAAAATATGGTCAAGTGCGAGTCGCATCGATACATTTTTGGAATAAAAATTTTAAGCACCCTTTTTAATTACATATTTTGGAATGAGAATCGAATACTGAGTACCCCCTATTAATAGCACAAGAGTCTTACGAATCACCTTATATTTAAGGTCTCCTCGGCTTTGAGCTCAGTAGTGGGCCTTGTTGGGTTGAGATGATTTATAGTATATTCATTTATGTAATTGACTTACTTACTTTATTAAAGGTGGCACTGTATTTTGTTAGTAAAAACGTGAAGGAATTTGTTCGCGGTACCATATACTTTGTTTATATGGTCCCGCATTAGTCCATAATATTTAAATATAAATATTGTTTCAATATCCATGTAATTAATTAGCTTTGGGTCTTAAAGTTATACATTCGATAAATTTTATGACTTTTTGCACATCACTATAGACCATGAAGAACAGCAATTTGCTCCTTCAAATTTATGTAATAATTTATACGAAACTTGATGATCGGACAGACGTCAAATAAACTTCATCGGGGCCTTCCTTTTGTGCCGCACCTATAAGGTACATCCTGTGTTCTTTTAAGTACTTATGATTATTTATCATTTTAGGAAACTTTATTTCTGATAATTTCCAACTTTTAACCGGGTAGTTTTTTAACGAACCTCTATCAACAATAACATTTTTATGTGAATAATCGACAAACCGTCACTGTCGCCCAGGGACATTAGTAACCTCAAGGGCGTCACCGATGCATCGTCGGCTAAGAAACAAGGGGAAATTAAAGTACTGGCTTCCAAGCCCTCAGCCGAAACACGACTACATTACCACAACTACATTACCCCACTACATTAAAACAAGTAGTTTGGCGGCTGAGCCAAGCAGGAAGGTGGTAGCCTGCCGGGATTCAGCCCTACCACCGAGCACAGGCTGGCTTCAGTACCCTGTACACTCATTTAGCTAATTCTCATTTGTCGAGTTTGTATATACGCTTCGATATGCTTGAAACAACTCCATTATAGATAATCTAGTTAATTTTTCACACGATTAGTCGCCTTTTTAGGTATGTGGCAGACCTTTATAGGCTGAGGGTATTTCAGTGGTTTATTCAGCTCAATTCACTTAACTAAAAGCAAATGTATTTTAACTATCTAAATATAATTTCATTCTATCAGCGCTTCGCCGGGTAAAGCGCCCCTGGCTATTGGATATCACAAAATTTGTCAATAACAGTGCGTTTGGATAAACATTTAATTTTAGAACACTATGCCACGCGGGCGGTATTACGAGTATCATTGAACATTGATTGTGTTACGTGTTGGTAATGTACTGTAATGTAGGCTGTGAAAACGTGTGTCGAGTTTATTTCAATTCACGCGTGCGTACCGCAAATTGAAGAGTTTCTTACGCCGTTTAGTCTCATTTTCAATTTGCCATTTTTCTCAAACGGTGGTAGTCGCAAAATATTTCATGTTCAGTGTATTGTAAAATGATTTGAGTTGTACGCGACAACAAGCGGCGGCGGAAGGCGGCGGATTGAAGGAAGAAGTTCGTGAAATGGTGCCCACTCCATCCGTATTTCAATACAAGTGTACAGCTGGATATAGGTCTCCCTTAATTTGCGCCAGTTTGAACGGTTCTGCGCTTTCTGAATCCAGCAGATGGCTGCCACTTGCAGCACTATCCATACTATTTTTGAAACATCATTTACAACTTTGTTTCATCTTTATATTCTTGCATACAGTGGATGCATATGGATGCATGCTTGCATAATTAAATAGTTAGTAGAGCCTAGAGTTCGCCCGGGGTAGTACTATACCCGCCACAGTCTCAAGCTTAGCATTCAGACCTCTTCATTCTCGAATTGAGAATACTTGTGCTGGATGGGCCATTAATCCATCGCAACAGCGTTCACATAAAATAACAATTTACAAATCGCTACATCAGCCTCGCAGATTGAACCGACTGGGCCTGGCCGAACGATCGGCGTGTTTATCCAAACGGAAATTAACACAGCCGGTAATCTGTTATTGACAAATTGGCTAATACAATCTGCTCGATACTTCGTATTTAGTGTGTGAAATCAAATGAATTCGATCAACATTGCTGCTGGATAGAGCTTGGTTGGTCACTTTTAACTCGTAAATAATGTTTATTCCGATGTGTTTGGAGACTTTGGAGTTCGATTATTAACTGATACTAATGTTATAGCAATGCATTTTGTGTGTGGAGCTCCTTACATTCTTTATTTTTAAGTTCCTTTTAAACTTAAACTTGTTGACAAATTGCGTGCAAAACCGGGCGTAAGATTTTCTATAGTTAATGTATACATACATCGGAAAGAAGTGCAGAATGTGTGTCTGAATACATTTTACAATATAACCTCACGTGACGACGTGAGATAATTAAATTACTAAACTAAATTTAAATTGATGACCCGTATGGCGCAATGGTTAACATACCGAATCGCCGTTCTGAGGGCCTGGGTTCGATTCCCAGCGAGGCGGAAATTTGAATGATGAGTTTAAATTTCCGTTCTCGGTCTGAGTGTGTGTTCTGGTGTTGTGTGTAGTCTATGGCACTCATGACGCGGGGAATCCTAGTGTGGGGCTATGAGTGTGTAGCGTAATTTAATAAAAAAATTTATTAAATAAAATAAAAAAATATTGTTTACGTTCATAGAGTCAATGCGAAATAACCTTTAAACAATTGAAATATGGTCACCTTTGGGGCGCACGTGTCCTCTAGTTTAATTAACCTGACCTAAAAACTGACCAGTCACATTTAATCATTAGAACTTTTATACAAACAAGGCACGTATCATTGTCGGCTGCTTATTAAAACGTACGCGGACATCCGCAAAATAGGATACCCTGTGCTATGGATGACACACAAAGACAAGAACTCAAACAGACCGAGAACAGAAATTAAAACTCATCATTCAAACATCCGCCGGGAATCGAATCCAGGGCCCTTCGAACGACCGTCCTGGACGGTAAGCATAGACACATGGACGGCAGGGAAGCGGTTTTCATGGCATATCGTAATATTTTAAAATACTTTTCCATTTGTAGCGATGAAAGGAGTAAATGAATTCGTGTCTGCGCCATATCATCGTACAACGATATCGTGAGGTAGCCGAGAGGGTGATAAGCGTACCTTGTTACGTTTTAAGACCTGAGGTAAGTGAACTTTACCACGCGAGCTCACTCGGGCCCATCCATTTGTAATGCATTATGCATCTATTGTGTACCAATCCGCACTTGGTTTGCGAGGGTTATGGGTTGTGAAGATGCATTCATTTTACTAACGCTACTTAAGGTTTACGAAATTTTATTAACGGTACTCGATGTTAACACGTATCATGGTGACAATGGAAATAAAAAGAATACAAGCTCAATTATTGCTGAAATTCATTAATATTTGAAAGTATTGTGAAGCATGTGATGTCCTCCACTGTTAAATAAAGTCTTCAAAAGTATGGAAAAGTAAAGATGCCTTATCATATAACACAATTTTTTATATTAACTTGAGATTACCATGGTTTGCGACGGACATTGGACACTAGATAGAAATATAATTTTTAATAGATTTATTTTTATATCCAACTATAATTTGTACTCCAGTAAAAACCTTAGATATCGATACACAAGCTTAGTCAGCGAGGCTCGCAGTAATTACCTGATTGTACCTTATTATATTGTACCTAGCCTTTTAATGTACTGAGTGCGACGTAATTTTACTAAGCGGGGTCGGATGTAATAAAATGAAATCTGTAGCGCAAAAGCCGAGTGGAGAGCTGCTACGGAAAAAATATTCTGTTAAGCATTGCGTACATTATCCGTACAGGCTGTGGATTCCGTTGGGATTCGTTTATCGCTTGCCGAATAATGTGTTTGATATAACTACTTAGTTACAGTATTGTGGTTTGAAATATTTTTTTATGCCAAAAGCCGACGATCGAGAAGACGTGCGACCTGATGGCAAGTGGTCACTGTCGCACTTATTTAAGACTGCAGGATGAGGAAAGGGACAAAAAACCGTTATGTGTTATTTCAGTAGAACAAGTGAAATATTTTATTTTATTTTATCAATACTTTTGAGCAATTTATTTTATGTTTAAAAACAAATTATTTATTTGAATATACATTAAAATTAGCAAATAAGATAAATAGTAAATAAATTGTAGAATATTAAATCACCTGATGCATTTTAATGAAATGGAAATTGTTAACAATTAAATACGAGTATGTTTAAAATTAATAAAAAGTAAGTGGGTTTTGGATGTAATCAGTTGAAAAAGAAAGCTTCGAAATCGGATTGGACGGACAGAGCATACGCAGCTTTAGCTGTTCTTTGTTAGTGTAAACGGTCGTTGTGGAGTTTCTATTTGTACTGCATTCACATGCAGACATACCGTCGGTAAAGATTTTAATTCAAACGCAAATGTTCCAGCCAAGTTAACTGGTGCGTTAAATTAACTAGTACGTTATATTAAACTCGCGGATGTTTGCTTCCGAGGCAAATCGTCGACTTATAATACTATCGAAGGCTTAATCCTATCTACAAGATGCAATTAGAGAGATGCAATGAGAGACCCTTATTACTTGTTTAGATAGAACCAGCATCGTAGACGAGTTGTTATGTCTGCAAAAAAATAATTTTCCAGGTTATGTTCTCGGCATTGTTCTAATTATCCCCCCATATCCATTGTTGCATCGAACAACCTGACGTACGGTGACTATCCACCCTTACGTAGTGAACATTACACATCGTAGTGAACAATAAACATCGTGCTTATACTAACGATACGGTTTGCGTTGTCGTTCATTATGCGCACTGCGAAGGACTGGAATAACTTGCCCGCGTCTGTGTTGTTGTGGTGGTCCTAAAGAGGAGAGTGCTTCTACGAATTAGTGCATTCAACATCTTGAACTTCATCGCCACTTATCATAAGGTGGGGTTGTTGTCAAGCATTAACTTGTTTTACGAGTATGTAAAAAAAAGTAACTAGCATTCCTTCAATCAATACTACAGTGACCCTGCTATCGTTATTCCTGAATATCGAAACGTAACTCACGCAGACGAAGTGAAGAACCTTACAGCGGCACTTGTGAACTGTATGAATCTCATGATGAACGCACATAAATATTTCAAAACACGTCAACCAATGATATTACTTCCCTACCAGCGGTGGTATACATAATTTAGCGAAGTAATGGAGTTGGCGGGCGTCGAAACGAATGTTTTATCGCGTCCGCTATCCCAGACGCGAATTCATTAAACTTTTTCAACCGCCTCTAATTTGTAAGCCTGTATTGGAGCTGTCACAGATAATAAGATGTTTCACTTTTATTAAAACGCTTTATAAATTAAATCTGTAGAAATACCTACTTTATGTTATTAAATGACAAGCTTATCTAGTGCTATGTTTGAGGCGTAGTTAAGATTCTTTTTTGACCTATAATATTTTACCAACAATCGTACTTCGTGGCCAATGCGCAGCTATGACTACTTGGGCGCAGTTAGCTAGCTGGTTATGGGCATATTCAGGCATAGGTGAGTGGTTGCCGTTTGGAAGTGTCTGGCTTCGAATACCCAGACCAGGCTAGGCTTAGAGCATACCATTCTAGCGCTATTGGGGTGGCCTAGAATACTTATTACGAAGCCGGGAGATCGGGCGGTAACTGAAGCCCCAGCCTCAGCCAGGTCTGAAGCCAGGCTGGCTAGCCTGACCACTCTAGTCACCGTGCGTTGCGTGGGTCAGCTGCCAAACGACCCGTCGTCTCCCGGCTTCCGGCGGGGCTTGAGAGTCTCTGTTCTTTCTTCTTTCTTGGCGGACAACGCATCGTCGATGTCTTTAACGTTACTGATGTCCCGATGATATGCTGATGGGTAACAGTGACCATTTACCGTTAATTAGCTCGTCTGCTCGTTTGTTGGATATTACATGACATAAAAAAATCAATACGTTAATACTTTAAATACGTTTAATACGTTAAACAACTGGGATTTTTTGTGTTCTGTTAATTTGTTTCACGTCAGAATGTACCTACTGTAATACCCGATGCTGATAACACCACAGGCGGTCGGATTATGATGGATTTTTAACCTCTAACACGAGCGCCACGAGCCGCAACACTCAAAGCCTTCGAATCGAGCGTTAAAATAAAATGTATTTGTTCGACCTCATATGGCACGAAATTGCGTTGCAAATTGTAGCGATATTATTTTAATTTGTATTGCTCGGGCCACACTAACGAAATCGTCAACGTTAACGGCAATGCCGAACATCGCGATAATTATCACGATAAAATTAACACGTTATGTGAGTGGCTACACTTGACTGTCAAACGTGACTGCCCATCGGCGATAAAATTGGCGTTTACGTTCAAACAAGATGGAGGTTGACGATGCTCTGTTTTTGATGAGTGTAAATTTTTATTATATGAATTTAATTAATCATTACCATTAAACAAGGGATAAGTAGGTAACTAGCTACTAACGTGATAAGGTTGACGTATATTAAATAAAAATAATTAATAAAATTGTCATGTTATTATAAGTAATATGTACTGTAAATAGGTAGTAAAATTGAAAACAATAATTGAGAGAAACAACATATCAAAATTCATACATTTGCAACAAACAAACTAATATTTATTTATATATATAGGATATTTATAGGATATTTATATATATATATATATACTCGTATATATACTTCACTAGCTCGGGATTTAAACTAGGCAATCACAACAAAAACAAACTTTGCCATCTTGTTGAACAAATAACTATTGTTTATTAAATTGTATCCTCCTGTGCCAACCCTACCAAAATAGGTATAAATTTTGCTCGCTTCTTTCTCTGTGGTGTGGCCGCTTCAACGCATTAATTATCGCGTTAACCAACGGCAAACGGCAATGTGAATGCCGTTGTGAAATTATCGCGTTGAAGTCGTGGCTACACCTACGATCATCGCCATAATTAACGGCATTTCCCGTTAGTGTGGCCCGAGCATAAGCGAATTGACATTACCGTTAACATGACGTTTGTAGCGTTAAAAACCTCTAGCAGAGCAAGTGTGGCCAATCTCGTGTGAGTAAGAAGATTAATTTAACATAAATAAGCAATTAATTGTAGGTAAATATTTCGAACATAATGTTATTAAGCCGCTTTTGTATAATTCAACGCAAACTAACACAGCTCGTTTGATCTTCCAGGATGAATACGATAGGGAAATATCGTACGAGGTTTCAACATAAGCTTTGATACTTAGTTAACCTCTTCCTTATTCCACGGGCTCTATTGCTCTATTCCACAAATCGACATCCACGATCCTTGTCAACTAGGCCTAAAAAGTATCAGTCATCTAATCGACTAGATCTCCTTATTCCTCTGTAGACTATTGTCCCGTCTTTCTAATCGAGAGGGCCTAGATGGTAATCTACAACTCAGTAAGTATGCTTCTCAAACTTAGTAAGTAGTTGGTAAGTATGATTGGCGATGAAGAAAGCCAAGACATACAGACCAAAATAAACTAGAATATTACTTATTATACACGTGGACCAATATAACTGTAATTGAACGTACTTTTGTCTGCGCGGCGAGATTGTTGCTATTAATTTTAATTACGTTTCGAGGTCGCCCGAAGCTACGCGGCGTTAATTACAGCCGCAT
Source organism: Ochlodes sylvanus (assembly GCA_905404295.2). Taxonomy (NCBI): domain Eukaryota; kingdom Metazoa; phylum Arthropoda; class Insecta; order Lepidoptera; family Hesperiidae; genus Ochlodes; species Ochlodes sylvanus. Next base: position 668,049 of record FR990129.1, read on the forward strand.
TGTACTATTGGTGGCAACGCGTCCCACAACACGGACTGAACAATAAGATATATGATTCAGTGTACGTGTCGTGTACTATGAAACAGCACATTCATTGCGTGAATTGGGAAATTTCAATTTGATTAACGTCGTATGCGGTAGCTTCGGAGATTGCCAGCTCCTGCCCAGATGAGGCATTCCATCTGAGATCAATAGTAACAGTCCCTGACCTGGTCTTGGTAATATTGTACATACCTGTTCCATTATTATTATAGGGCTTGGCTAGTAGTAAAAGATAAAATCGTATTAACAAATTGCAAGTGAATCTTCAACAGAGATGTTCATAAAGTACATATGGAAATGGTTTGTAAGTACAAGCGACGGGTGAAGCTGTCCTGCCGTCATACAGTCTAAACTAGTACGGAGGACAGAATAACTTAAAATTGTAGGTATTTGTTATAACATAAGGATATACCTATGTATAATTGAAATTAATATAACAAAAGAAATATACCTATACTAACACACTTATTCCTGATAAGGTTTCTCTTAATCTGAATCAGCTGATAATTATGAAATCTATTTACAATACACACAGAAATTAACAAAATCCTTAAGCACGTGGGTTCTCCACGTGCAAGAATTTTGTGTTTGACCCCGAGCGTCCCAAGGGACGGACGACGATCAAACGACTAGGCTATCAGAACAAAGGGAGGAAGCAAAGGCCCGTAATTATAACTAGGCCTATATTCGAGTATATTAAAGATGTAGCACTCTCCTTGTCATTAAAAAATCGTGCTGCGAATTACTTAGCGTCTCCGGCGGTGTTCCTATCTGGTTATAATGTAGGCATCCTCAGAAAGTCGGTTTACTAACCCGTACTAATTTTTCGGTGTTGCCAAGTATTAACGTATGATAAAAAAATGTGAGTAATTACAGAAATTTAGTGGGTGAGTATCGTTCCGCATTTATAATCTAAACTACGAGTATATTAAGTGACATATTGTTGTGACCCAAGCGATCTGGCCTTTTTCCAATAAAGAATTACCTACATAATATTTTTATACGCAATAAATGTAATAAATAAATTACCAAACAATATCTGCGCATCAAAATAGGCATTAACAACGCCCCCAGTTGGAATGTAATCAAATTCAAATTTCGCTGAATATGCTCGGTGACTGCGCACTATTGGTGTAATGGTAATATATCAAAGTAAGCCTATTTACTCGGCATTGTGGACGACCCTGAGTGAAGCCACGATAGCACAATTTCGGTTCAAATTACGCCAATTATTGTACCCACCAGCAATTACATTAATAGTTCATTAGATAAGTGTAATGGCTCACGAGCCATCTCTACTCTCCGCAGCCGGGTATCCGTCAATCAAGTCGTACAACAGTTGTACGTTTTACATTATTTCGGATATTAAACAGGGCTCAAGTGATGCGACTGCAGACATTTTGTAACGCCATTCTAATAAATGGTTAACTAAAATCGGCAGATTGGTTTTGGTTTTGGGTTTTGAAATGGCATTATGTTTATGACTATGTAGGTACATATATCTATTTGGCAAAGGCCTCTCCTAACTGGAGGTAAACACAACACTGTATCTAACGGATGTCCACTGTTTTCTTCAGGTTGTTATTTGATTTGTTTATAACTGTTACGTGGTGGCTCATGATGAAGCATGAGCACTGGTGCATTCACGTGGGATTCCGAAGCCTCCCCTCTACATTCGCCGATTTTAGTGGATAGGAGTCGCACATAACCCGCAACCTCTGATAGGTCGGGTATCTTTCGAAGATTTCCCCTCCAGTAAATAGGTACGAAGTCTACCTAGTGTGAAGTGTTCACTGATGTTCACGGGACTTGATGTTGATAACTAACAAGTATTAAAAATTCATAGTATATGTATATCTCGGGTGTATTGATAAATCTTTAGGTTTGAGTTAGAACTTCTCATTTAAAATTAAGTAATGGACTTTTTTTTAAAGGTGACTTTAGAAGACCTTCTGGATTTTAGTACGGTTATATAAAACCCTATGGGTAAATTATTTTTATTGTTTGCACTCTCACAATAGAAAAGAATGTCAAAAACAAAAGAAGCACAAAACAATGGACAAGGTATCGCATCGCTTCAAAACGAATTCTTCAGGCTGCCAGAAACGTGGAGAAAAGAGAAAATAATCGTCCGAGGTACAGTGAAAAGGGTTTCAACGATTATAATTGGCTGTGTACGGTTGTATACCAGTTTTGTATTTAGGTCATTTACGAACATAGTGTATTTTTTCGGTAAAAGTGATGTATTCACTTGAATCAACGACCCGGATGGCGCAATGGATAACACGCCGGATCGCCGTTCCGAGTGTCCTGGGTTCGATTCCCAGCGAGGCGTCTGGGTGTATGTGTTCTTGTCGTGTGTGCTGTTCATGGCAACCACGACACAGGGAATCCTAGTGTGGGGATATGAGTGTATAGCGTTGTTTATTTATTTAATCCAACCAAAATAGAAGCATTAAGTTTTTCATAAAACTAATTTTACTTCAAGAGATCTTTCACACATTGTTTTAAATTGATCTTTTACACGGAGCAAATACAAAGAGGAGGTGTTGTAATTAGATTTCCTTAAGAAACAGTGCGTGACATTTTGCGGGGTGCGAGGGGAGTTAAGCCCCTCCCACATTTCTATTTTTCACCTACCGGCAAAAAGCAAAATTACTTTCTTCTTTACGTTAAGCAAAACTACGTTGTTCAACTATTTCACACTAGATGTCATGTCGCTAAACGTCGGATTTAACAGGGACGTACTCAGAATTTTCGTAACAAGGATATTAAATTGCTTTTTTACAGCATTTTTTTTCATATTTATTTATTATGTTATGTGTGCATTTGTTGTTCATTAGATTTTTTTCTTTTATTTCATAATTAAGACGAGAATTGAGTACCAAGTGCTCTCTTTCAATATCGTTAGTGACTCACCAGTGACTCTGTAAAAACATTTATAATTATGCCACTATGGAAAAAAGAAGCGTTTTGTTTTCGACCGATATGTTCATGCATAGGAGCATAGGGTATATAGGGTGATCAAATAACAGACACTATTATAACATAATTTATTTACAAAACTTAATAGGTTTTATTGAAAAGATAGGTTTAGACAGAAGCAACGGAACAACCTCCATAACATTACAACACTTGTTTGAACAAAATTACCAATCAATGATTTGCGGATTCTTTTAACTCTTACTCGATACGTCATTCCCGTAATCTCTATTCGGTACGTCACGCGTCATCGCGGTAAAACTCTACTATATACGTAATTGCCCTAAAACTCTACTCGTTGCGGCGTCTTCATGTGCTCCATCCTCAAGAACTCTTTACCAGCGGCAACACATACTTAGCATTGGAGATAATCTGTAACAACAACAAGAAGGTCATCTATATAATTAAATATTAAATTAAACAGCGACTACGTAAGCAAAGATGCATCGATAGCATGGATGTTGACTTTGATTAACAGAAATAAAATTGTTTTTACAAAGAAACACTAACTTATTTCGTACAAAACGGCAATTTCATAAGTAATTAATCTAATATTAATAATACATAGCCGTGTAGGTATGTATTACCACGTATTTAAATTTGTATGTAATATTATAATTTATATTATATTACCATTAATTGATCTCTAAATGCGGCTCTGTCTGATGCACTCTAGTGCCACCTAGTGTCTAATAGATTTAAATGTATATGATAGCCGACGATAAGCGAGTTTTCTAGAAATATTTTAACTAAATTACGTATAAAATTACTTACACATGAAATGTGATGCTATTCATTGCATCAGAACGTCTATCCGAGTACTTTTTGCACGATAAAACACAACACTTCATCGTTTTTTTCTTGATAACACGGAAATATGATTTATTTTGGAATGACAATAAAGTGCACCCCACGCGCACAAAGTACGAACGCTGACAGGGTACTGACTAAAGCCACGCCCCCTGTGATGACGTCAGGACCTAGTTGATAATCACAGTGCACAGTTGCTTAGGCCGACTCCTCTTTGTATTTGCTTCGTGATCTTTTAAGATCCGGTAGGCATTATCCAGAATAAAAATCCTATACAGAAGAGTCATAAACACGGCCAGCAAATTCATTCATAAAACAGGTAGCGATTGGCTACAATGAAACTGCATAGTACACACGGTGCCAGGACGTGAGCGGCCACGTACGGGTTATAACAAAAACGACAGTAGATAATAATTTAGCACCAGGCGCTATAGAACGCGTACTGAACGTATTTTCAAATAAACAGAAACTCTTTATCCACGGCAGGTTGGCACGTGAATGCTGCAACGCGGGCCGCTCTAACAATGAAATCCGACACTGTTCTGTATTAAGTTTTTTTTCAAACTCAGTTTACATTTTTATTTAGAACTTTTCAACTCCGTTTTATTGTACGTCAGAATTAAATGCAGTCGGTTATATTATTCTGGCGGAGTTATTTTGCCGAAGCGGCGACTGCTGCGGTTTAAAAATATTCTGTAATTATGTTAAGTAGTTACTCAATACAAAACAGAGGTTACTACGAATATTTTTTATGACAAAGTTTTTGATCAAATTAATTAGGTAAATCTAATTAAAATATTATCTATTAATATAATATCTCTAGTCAAAAATTATATAGGTTTAAGAACTGCTAAGGATTCCTTTAATTGATTACTGACTTTTAAAACATAATTGGACATATTATTTAAAAACGTCTCGACGACGAATACATCAATTGTAAGATTGTAACGCAGATTTCGAGCACAGATTAGCGTAGTCAGTGGGCACTCTACTATTCGATAGATTGCGAAGCGGTCTGATTCAGTCAAATATTATCATTGCGCAGAATTAAGATTAAATCATTATAATAATAATTTAGAACAATGTGATTTCCTTCTTTTTTTAACCAGAAATAATTCAGTACTTTTGGTATTGCTGATGTCTATGAGTGACGCTGACTATTTACTGCATGACGCTTGTCTGTTCGTTTGTCGGCTACTTGCGTTAACCATTGTACCTTAAATATGTACTAAACAAAACGGGAAAAGTACGCAGTTGAAGGTGAGTCTGCTGCTGTGCAGCAAGAGTAATATAGACGTAATATGCTGCGATAATTGGAATATGTAATAGCTTATAAAGGTTAGCTGCAGGTTAATGAAAACAAAATTAGCGAGTAGTGTAGGTATGCAACAAACCGAGGGAATTAATCTCTTTGACCGCATACATCTTTGAAGCTACGCTCCCTTTCAGGTACTAATTACGTAACCTAAACGAATTTTCGACGCGGCCCCGTCGCCCGAGTACAGTTTAATGTCTTGTGTAATTACGTGAACCAACAATTTTATTGACCATATCCATTTAGTGAATTAGGTTGACAAAATGTGAATTAACTATTAAGAAGTAGACATCAAATAAATTGATAATAACTAACAATCTAATATTGTTGATTAATTGTAATTGAGTTTAATCACATGTAAAAAGAACAAGAAAAGTGAGATACAAAGTTATCTATTTAAATAAATTTATTGATTGGGCTTCTCAACATAGGATTTAAATATGACAATATGCACCCTAACCATGCACTTTATTGATATTTTTCTCCTATTATGGACATCCATAACGATCGCTGACCACTGACCAGACCTAAACAGACGGCTGTTTTGTCGACAAAGTAAGAATGAAATAATATTGTACTTTTCAATCAATATTATCTGATCGGTAGGTTTGTACCGCCCGGCGTGTATTTTATTAAAATTCTCTTCTCAGTAGATTCTCTTCTCAGTACCAATGTCTCAAAACAAAAGATAGTAAATACTGCTGCTTCGTAGTAAATAAATACTCTTCTAAGAACAATACTCTAAAAATAACAAAGCACAGAAAGGCAAAAGGCACCTGACTGTTAGTTATTCAACAACAGACGGAATGTTCCACGCAATTAAAGGAAGCTTTTGTATCGAGATTTACTGGGTGAGCTCGGATTAACGCGTTTTTCAACGTATTCGGGTTTTATGTAAATTGGTTCTCACCACATGATTGCTTTGGGGCAATACCAAAGAGACAGAAAACATGTTTCTCCTAATTAGACGACAGGTTTCCCTTTAACTAAGTTAAAAAAATTGAGTATACAAGTAAGGAACTCTATCTCTGTGTATTAAAAGTCTCCGTTAAATGTGGGTTCTACTGTAGCAAGCAGAGGATGTTATTAAGTGGCGTAAGGGGGTGTCTTTCATCATTATCGACCCGTATGGCAAAATGGTTGCTACGTTGGACTGCCGTTCGAAAGTTCTTGGGTTCAATACGCAGTGCGGTGGAAATTTGAATGAGTTTAAATTTCTGTTTTTAATTAGGGCGAATCCGACAAGTATAATCCGTGAAGTAAGCCGCGATATACACGTAAAATGTATTTATACCTACACCAATTATCCCAATTCGTCATGTTCTGGAAAACCATGTTTTTCATTAATGGTCCACTACCGAGCACCGATCTCTTCTTATGAGGAGGCCTCTTTATAAGACCTCTAGGCCTCCTTAGATATGTCTAAGGCCTCCTTAGATATGTCTAAGGAGGCCTAGAGCATACTCCTCCACACAGCTCCAATTCGAGTTGGTCGAGGGATTAGTGGCCTCCTGGAAGGCCTGGCTTGACTTTGCCTAACAATTGCTATCTAACCACAACAACGTCATGACTTTGATTAACAACATATTAATATTTATTACACAACCAACGTACTAGTTTCAAATATCATTAAGGACATCAGCTTGAAATCTTGAGCCATACTTGTAGCACAAACAACAAGGAAACAATTTTAAGGCGGAAGTTTAGTTGTAATCAGAGTAAAGTTCTTCTACTTTGATGTTTTCTTTGATAATCAAAGAAAGCTGTACTAAATTGACGACTCGGATGGCGCAATGGTTAACATCCGCCTTTCCGAGGGTCCTGGGTTCGATTCCAAGCGAGGCGGAAATTAGAATGATGAGTTTAAATTTCTGTTCTTGGTCTGGGTGTGTGTGTTCTTGTCTTGTATGTTGTCCATGGCACCCACGACACAGGAAGTCCTAGTGAGGGGCTATGAGTGTGTAGCGTTATTTATTACTATTATTTATTAGATATGTTAAGCACAGAAACTAAAAGCCATCCTTGATGTGGTTCTCTAATAAATATGAAAGCGAATGTCTTTTCGTGTTTGTGTATCTGTTACACACGCATCGTCGGCGTCGTAGGATCTTTGTGGGCTCGGCGTAAGCAGATACGGCCTACTAGACGGACTAACACTTTCTTTAGTATACTTCACGAACTCGGATGCTGACAAATGTACGAAGCTTGCGTTATCGCTTTGGGTGTTTCGGCTTTGTAATAAAGTGGGGGAAAAGAGAATGTATTAGTCGTGGGACGCGTTATGGCATTAGAGTGAGGCATTATGGTCGGTCTTGAACCGTTGGCTTTCGTGGTCTGTGAATTCCAAAAATAATAAAGTCCGCCTCTATAGCTCTGGTTTTTTCGTCTTTATTGCATGGATTTTAAGCACATATAAAGTGAAAAAATCATGAACATGTAAATAAAATAAATATGATTTTGAGCCAAATAACGAAATGACTTATTAGACCAGGATTTAAGGGTTGTAATCCATCAGGGAGTTAGCCATCCCGCCGCACAGCAGACGAGGCTATGGCGTCAAGTGTTTCATGCTGAGTCATGCCGGGCTCCGGATTAATCCTGACACGTCCGTACCTCCTCCTCGTCACACGGTGGTAACATTTCCTATAATATTATTTCATACGAGAATTCCCCTGCGGCTACGCCCGCCAAATCCAAAAAATCAGTTTATGCCCTTTTTTATCCCCGTAGGGAATCTCCAAAAAATCTCTCTTACCGTAGTTCGTTGGGAACAGTAGGGGAGCACTCCCCTACGGTTCCCAACGAACATATACAATATACCAAATTTCAGCTCCTTACGTTCAGTAGTTTCGGCTGTGCGTTGTCTGTGAGTCAATCAGTACGCAAAAGTTTTATACACTTACTTACTTACTTATAGAGCTTTTCAAATCGTGCAGTTTAAGATTTTCGTTTATTATTGTCCCCGTTATAATTTCAAGCATGAAATTTAAATATAGTTAATAGTAACTAGATCGGGACAAATAATTATGTTACAGTTCGTTTTCCGGCCGTGGATGTTAGTGATGTCTTATTTGTGTTGTCTGCGCCAACACCAACACAGGGAATCTAAGTGCGTGGGTATGAGAATGGAAGCGTTTTTTCATTCATTTTAAATGTATATCATCATAATTATAATTATGCTGGATTATTGCAAAAAAGATAAATTAAATATATGTACTCAAAAGCAGTTAGTTATTTTCTGACGTAAGTGTAATCACGGTTATCATTAACGGTTATATCAGGGTAAGCAATTTGAGATAAATGGCTCCGCAATCGTGCACTACGAGAGCTCGACAAGCATCCGGCCGCTTTTTATTATTCACTCGTCAGCGTTGTCCCGTTTTCCCGTTGTCCCGTTGTCCCGTTGTCCCGCTGTCCCGCTGTCCCGCTATGTCGCTGACAGCGCTGTGTCGGCAGTTCGCAGTCGCAGTGCCGCGCCGTGTACCTACATTGGGATACACAATTGAAAAAATATTTCGGGAGTTTTTCATCATTATGAGTTAATAGGGATGTTTAGGCTATTTACGCGTAATTTGAATCTTGCGTAAAATGTTAATTAAGTACCAAAGTTTTACAGTAAATTCACTTCGCAGAAAAAAGTGATTTGAGAAACTATCGATTTACTCGTAAGTAGGTACCTAGGAGTATAATTACTTAGGATATGTTGCTATTGCTTTGGCAGTAGAGCTCTTATTAGTGTAATTAAAGAAATTGGATCCCTTTCTGTTTTTAAGCAAGAAAATTTATATAATATCTACTAAAAATAATATACTTCACTTCCCAACTTCAGCTGGCATTAAATACCACCGCGGACAAGTTGCAAATACTTACTCTTCAAATAAGTTAATGTCTGAATTTCAGCCATTTGTTTGAATTTCAACACGAAATTCTTCAAGTTAATTTAGAAATATTACGCAGTAACTTCCGTTAGCTCTTCGCAATGGGCGTCACCACAAAGTTGCCAAATAAATCTTCTCATTTTGAAGCACGGAATCCTTCGAGTTGTAGTTTTTTGTTATAGGATTCATACAAACTTTCGACTTAAGCAATCCTGTGCTAAGTCACTGCTTAGTCCCAGTTTGAAAGTTAAAATTTTGTTTATGAATTTAAGATAGCAATCGAGCGTGCACACACACACACACACGACACAGAACGAGACTCAAATCGGGACTACGATTGTTAGGTTAAGGATATATTATCTGTTCATCATCACATCGCAACGCAACGGTGATCGTTTTATATTACTGGATGTGTATTGGCGACGGTCACCACTTACCATTCAAATTGTTCAACGAGTCGTTAGTGCCTATTTACATAAAAAAATCAATTGTCCGTTGCATTCGTTTCAGTCACTCATTAAACATTAAAGATAATCAATGACTTAGCAATCTTAATCCAGTTCTCTACAGTATTCCGAAGTAGGTAACCTAAATTATTTAGCGCAAGAATTATGCACAAATCGTGCCAACTCAAAGCTAGCAAATGGGTAATGAATTAAATTTATTCTCCTGTTTTTATGCCGAATGTCATTTTACCGGGGTTTTGAGATAAAATTTTTTGACGTTTATTTTACTTCTGGATAGCCGTAATGTGATATGCTGTTTTTACGTTTTAATAACATATTTGTTTAATTTTAAACTTTTGAAATTTTAAAGCGTAATAATGTTCAGATGTGACGTCGTTTTTTTAACGCAATTCTGTTCGTATCGATGGAGTAATTACACGTTTTAAAACTTCTCTTAACATGCTTTATTTTATTTATGGGGTTGCATGCAGCAACCAACCAACCTGCAGCCCATGACAACTGCGACTGGCTCTGACCAAGACTCTAATCGGGACAAGGATATTTAGTGATAATACGAATAATAGTTGGTCAGTTCGTTACTACGTATGAGGACTGGTGTCTGTTAGTGATAAAAAGCCGTTAGTTATTGTTCTAATTCGGTCGTAGATGTATTGCTACCCTTGAGGACTTAGATGGTCGCCTCTAAAAAAGTGTAACCACACCTTTCCAAACGGATAATAATTGCTGTTAGAGCAATTAATATACGGTAGAAATGGTACCAGGTAACATGGTGTCCAGTGGTTCTACCCCGTGTGAACTCTGTAGACTCTACCATCTATTGAAAAATTTCTCCGAAAACGTAATCCATATTTTGAGAAACAATTCATCGCATCTCGTAGACAAGGGTTACTATAGCGTAGATCTAATACCTTTAAACGAGCAATTCTTGTATATATATAATTGGAATCTCGGAATCGGTTCCAACGATTTTCATGAAATTTAGTATATAGGGGGTTTCGGGGGCGATAAATCGATCTAGCTAAGAATCATTTTTAGAAAATGTCATTTTATTCGTGTTTTTGTAGTCCCAATTTAAACTGAAAAATATGACTCTTCCTGACATCTATTGGCGAATAATAATACTTTTTTGTGAGCAACTAATTGCTTTAACGACACAACAGCAGATGGCGTTGTTAAGTAACACGAAGTCAAAAAACACAATTTATAAAAAAAAACCGAGCAAATCTCGGTCATCCAGATATTGAGTATTTAAATGACAAAGTTGCATGTGAATGACCAGCGCTTCAACCAGTTCCGCTAAGGTTAGTGTATCCCTATTATTATTAGGGCCAGTTTCACCGGTTACGGATAAAGTTCCGGATAGCCCTAGGAATTTATCTGCCACTTAGTGACTTAACAGTTGACGGAGCGGCAACGTCGCTTTTTTGCGTTTCGTTACTACTACGTAAATTATTGTCATTTGAAAATTATTTTGAAAACTTAATTAATAAAATACTTTTTGTTCAAAATAATCCAATTAGACTTTTTTTAATATTTTCAAGTATAATTTTATCATTATAGAACGAAAATAGTAGGATTCATAATAATATGATTTATTACAGTTCAAATTCCTAATGTGTTATAGAAACGCCACTTGAAACATTTTTTTATCCGTCAGATAACGCCTAACAGCCACTTGAACTGGCAGATACCTTAACCAACACTTTTCTCTGTCACTTCTATCAGATTACCTGAGATGCCAAAAGTTGTAGTTTATCTGGGAGTTGAGTTCCTAGGGCTATCCGGAACTTTATCCGGAACCGGTGAAACTGGCCCTTAGTATTAAAAGTATTTATTGCTGTTTTAAATGTGTTGACGTACACCGTTTTTTCTCCTCCATTTAAAGCCTATTAAAGCACCTTTGCGAAGCGGTGATAGAATTAAAAAAATTACGTGTATCAGTAATAGCTATGTGGTTAAATCATTTTGAATTAGAATTTGCATGATTGTCTAGTAAATGCCCAAAGTAGGACTGAGAAAATCACGTTTATTACTACTTAAGCTATTTCCCTATCTCTCCGTTAAGTTGTTACTTTGTAACAAACGGTGCCGTCGTCTCAATACAATAGTAACACACACAGACTTCGATTCCCAATAACATATTCCTGATTAAATTTCCAAGTTCTGTTATATCAGTCCGCAAACTAAGCAGCTCATAGCATATTCTAACGATGCTAACAGGTCTCATTGGACCCGCGCAAGTCACTTTGTAATTAAACCATACTCTCTCTGGAGGGACGAAGGGTAATGTACTTAGTGTGACAATATTACTCAGTCACTCACTCTTCAGCGTACCAAAACTCAAATTAACAGCAAATTATGGTTCTGGTATAATGTTGTACCGTGTTAATAATTATGTACTTACGTCGATGCCGTAAATATTTTTACGAAACTGTCGTCCATATTTGTGTTACGTCGTCTACGCAATTACTCGAAAAACTTTATAGGTTCGTGTAGGTCACATTAAATACCCGTGTCGGGGATGTACGGGGCCCATAAGAGCACAATTTAGTTAGGAGCGGGCCATAATGGGATTACTAACCCTTTGAAAGCCACATGCAAAGTAATTCATATGTAAATACAGTTAGGACGGTGTCCGGCTTGGATTATTCTCACGTATATTTGTTATTATTAGAACTATGCTGTAACCTTATATCGTATATTAATTACATATTTTGTATTTGTACCTAATCTCTAGTAGATTTTAAACTACACATTCACCACACTGTTTACACATTCGTATCACAATAAAATCTGTGCCTTTGTGACTACACCCGATTTTTTTTTGGACTTATTTAATTTGACATTCTTTTTTATTTTCTAACCGATTTTCGAACAGCTTAAAAATAACGTTTTACCTTAAATGTACTAAACTATATCAATGAAAATCGCATTAAAATCGGTGAAGCTGTTTCTGAGATCAAATAAGTACGTTTCTCCATGCTAATTTGTTCAAGATTCAATGCCGTGTACCACTATTCTTCAGAGAAGCTATCTGCTTCTATCTAGCTATCTATCTTCAAAGGTAAATCCAAAAGAAATTGGTAATTTTACCAGTCCAGGCCTAATTTATTTCGATCCAGAGAAGGTTGACACTCAAGTATTCTTTTCAGTTTTAAAACATTTCAAAAAATTTTGCAGATAAAAGACTTATATTTCAATTTAGATACGTATTATTTAGAAATTTCCCACATTAGGCATGTCAAGATGAACATTTGTCGAGTAACTTTTTAAGATAAAAAGGCTTTCTGGAAAGCTTTATAAAGCTTTTAATAAGGCTTTGTTAGCAATGTTGCGTATGATCTTTATAGATACATAATATGTCTAGATATGTTTTGTTAGTTAAACTGGTACTTACATTTTTATGCCTGCTATAAGGGATTCAGTTAAATTGTATCTATATGCAATTTTATTTGTCTTGTTTAAAGAAAGCATTGACAACAATCCTACATAAATCAGAAATTACGTGACGTGACGTGACATGACGTGTTCTTAAATATAAAATGAAATCTACCGAGAAAAATTATGAACATCAAAGTTTGTTGGTGTGAGAATTTATATAATGTACGTCGAAAGAAGTAAGTGGAACGCCAGGATTTTTTGAAAGCGTTCGGTGGAGTCTACGACGTGACACTGAAGTCCTTCAGATATTGTTCACCGGTGGTTCGGGAAGGTCTTCGGTAGAAACCATCGCGTTCCAGGTTGTGTCAATGGAAGTCTGATATCTTAAGAAACGTTGTGACTATACTGATATAATTGGTTGATCCGACAATACTTGTACTGTGAATGGATTGCTTTTATTTAAACAATAACCACCCACAAACCCACGTAACGTATACAAGATGAGTTATTCTGGTAGATAATGTCGTTGTAATCATTGAAACGTCTCTGTATTCCACCAGTTGCACGTCAAAAATATTAATAACATCCGTTCAATCTCAATTAATCGTTTTGATTGAGATGTTTTTTTATCCACAACAGATAAAGGTGCACTAGCAGTTAGGTTGTTGCTCGTTATTGATCAATGGCACAGCTCTTGACTCGAGAACTCTAGTCGGTGCATACCTTGTTATTACAGCTTGTTACGACAGCGATCCTTTAAACTTGTTCGTATTTCATTCACTACTTGTGTTCTATTTTCAAACGTCTTTGGAGTTTTCGTGTCAGAGCGAAATCCTTTAATTTTTTTCGAAAAAGAAACGTGACATACGCGGGCCGTTGTGTGCTAACATCAAAACAACGATAAAGAACGAAATAATTTCTTTTTTACCTTTTTCCCTTTCTTCGCTAGCAACGATGTGTTGCCTTTGGTGTTAATGACGTTCGTGTGCTCGGCTGTAGCCAACAGTAACATCAAAAGTCATCAACAACAGTCAAGCACTCTGGAAAGAAATCTGCAATTTATAAATTTTCGTATACTGAGAAGTTTCAATTCTATTCGTCGGTTTATTTAATAATGATCGATATACGATGTGCTGTTTCTATTTCTGAAAGTTGGCCTCCAGCGCGTGTAAACAGATTCAATATACTTCAGCCGCAGGCAAAGGTTAACAAGGTGGGGCTTGAGATGCAAAGATATCATAGTTTGAAAACAATGAAAGATACGACATCACAGCGAAACGCTTTGATCTCTAGAAGCGAGCATCCCTTCACCATCACAATAAAATAATATTTTTATGAATTTCTCTTGAACTTTACCCAAATGTTATCTTTATTTTTAAGGTTGACTTTGACTTTAATTTTAACAGAATTCTTAGTATTGTTCGAGTGTTTTGCAATACCTACAACGCGTTGACCTCTGATCTAGCAATTGTTGCTGCTTGCGGAAATATTCATTAATACCTAATAAAACGAATGCAACAATTATGAGGTGCGATGATGATATAAATGATGTAAAAATACAGATATAATATGATACTTCACTACTGGCTTGCTGTGAGGGATGGCTTTGTAGACAAAAATAATTATAGTAAACTAGCGACCCGCCTTGGCTTCGCTTCGGGAAACTTATTCCTTCGGTTTGCAAAGATTTAGTTACATATTCCGGATAATTCACACTATATCTTTATAAATTATAGGTTATGTGTTATTCTCATGTGTAAGCTATATTATTGTAAACTTTCATCAAAATCCATTCAGTAGTTTTTGCGTGAAAGAGTAACAAACATTCATACATCCATGCAAACTTTCGCATTTATAATATTAATAGGATAAACAAAAATTTATTACGATTCTTTTTAAATAAAATATCAGACAAACGATTAGACGAGCAGATGAGCCAACCTATTGTAAGTGGTCGAAGTAGCCCATGGCAATCAGGAACGCCAAAGGAAACACCGATGCGTTGCTAATCAATTGCTATTAGTTCCAAAAGTGTATCAAATGTTGACAAACTTATCCAATTATGAATTAACGTAGTTAGTTCATAACGTAACATGCTTTGATAAATAATTGAAACATCGTAAACAACCTGGGAATATACAAGTTCTCCGATTTTATCAAAGGGTGTGTTAGGTCTGCCAATTAGTAT
Source organism: Ochlodes sylvanus (assembly GCA_905404295.2). Lineage (NCBI taxonomy): Eukaryota > Metazoa > Arthropoda > Insecta > Lepidoptera > Hesperiidae > Ochlodes > Ochlodes sylvanus. The sequence goes on from FR990129.1 coordinate 683,112, forward strand.
TGATCAGGAAAACTCAGCCCAGCAGCGAGACAGTTAGTGTGACAGCAACAGTTCTTCGAACACGGCTACGACGAACACGACTTCGCAAAATGACTTTCAACAAAATGACGCAAGTACGGTTACGTCAACGTTGCTGCGATATTTTGACATCGGACATTTGAAAAAATCGGTATTATAGTCACCTGCATTGCTGACATTACGCATATGTAGTCGCAATGTTGTGTCACGTCGTACATGACACATATGCTGTGAGGATGATCTTCCTAAAATTTTGCTCTACGTATATAAAAATTAACAACCCCTAACAAAAACTAAAAATAAGTAAGATTTCATCAACGAGAAAATATGCTTTGACAAAAACCTGAGAAAGCAAAGTCACCCGCAACGCAGAAGTTTGTGCCGGAAATGAAAATGTTGCGGCGGTGGAAGCTGTTTGTGGTCTTTATGAAACAAGTATTAGCATAGCGCGACCGAGTTGAGCAACTTGTATCCACATTGTTGCAACGTTACCGTTATTCACAACTACGAGTAGTTGTCCTCGTATCTCGTTCGCGAAAAACCGTCGCTCTGTTCAAACAATCGCTCATTGCTTTTTAATTGCTTCTATTTTTTATCTCTTTTGTATTTTTTGCAATATCCAAGGACTTTCTAGTTATATTATACTTGCAATATTAACCATCCAGTGGGTATTCTATTCAGTATCCTTTCTAGACAGCAATTTGTCAGGTCTTTGACGGCACCTTTGTCAACGACGACACGACCACTCGCCGTCATATTGTTCGTCTGCTGCGGCTTTTAAGCAACAAAATCTTGGGCATCTGACTTACCTGTTCTACAATTTCGAGTCAGATTAACATTTCAGATAAGTCTACAGTTATATCTTGTTTATTACAGTGTATGTACAACTATTCCATTTCCTAATCTGGTTGACAACTCCTCATCTCTCAACTCAATAATTCGAATTAGAAGCGAGTACTTGGCTATTGAATGCCGCGCCTGGTTTCCAGTTTGTCGCTTTGTTGCCGTCACCATTCATTCTGTTGAATGTCGTCTGTAAGTTTACCCGCTACTATTTCGTGACAAAGCTGGCACCGTTTATCGCTCGATTGCAGTAATTGTGTGGTCATTTGAACATCGAACTTGCCCTGGCAGCACGGACTCATGCTGTACGCATTACAAATTGTTTACAATTATTTGTTACACACTTAATCCCCACTTTGCACAGTAATGCACACTTAATAACTCAAATGAAGTCATTCAGTTAGTTAAAAGAGTTTAATTTAATTCAGTTCTTCATTGAATCCTAAAGTTCCCAATCGAACGGTTTGAACTGCCTGGAGCAACGAAATAATAATTCCACATTCACATTTCCATAATAAAAGTGAGTAAACGCGTGAGAAAACTTTAGTGAATTGGTCCATTAGAATAACGATATCTCGTGCGGCGGGCTGTCTCCGAAGTTCGGACAAAGGCGTTCCTTTTATTTCTTTCCGTCCGCGTCTACCGCTACCCTTGTTTTTCCCTCGTCAAACTCCGCGTTCGTTTGTTCCAGACTCGGAGATGATAAATAAAGTAAAATAAACAGTAGGATCTTTAGCATTTCGCAGTAAGGAAGAATGTCGCTTGTGCATTCATATTTTCCTAGTCGTGGTCGTTTTAACTTCTCGTTAATGGGAGTTACGGTTTTATCATATTATGAGCTGGTCGAGCACTCGTTCTGCCTATATAGAAATTGTTAGTGAATTTTATACAACGCCTCTAAAAATAACCTGTGGTTTTGACAAAAATATACGAGTAAATGTTACCAAAATCCATGGAGTCTATAATAGTTTTGGAAGCTCAGATCGGAATGACAATACCAAAAAAAGAGAAAAATGTGGTAATTACAAAACTATTTTTTTAGTTGTATCTCGTTGAATTAGAATTTATTTATGGAAATAATAATATATGTTATGCCGCTAACACTAGCGACTAATAACTATACTATATTACACTAAATCCCAATCAAAATAATATGAATTAATTAAAAGCGATCGTTGATCGGCTGGACCGGTCCTGTTGTCTATTGTCGAATCCACCCTAAACTCCTTCAAGTGGCTCGTGATTCCGAGTTGGGCAAGTTTCGGGAACGCCTCGTTGCAGCGACAATACACTTCAACTGCCGAGTTTTTACCACGCTTAGACAAGTTTGATCCGGGTAAGAGGGTTGGACCTAATAACCCAACTTTTCAAATTTATAAACTTTTCATCCCGCAACCCGGAACAAAAATCATCGGATCGAGGCGATAATTAATTGTAGTCGGATGGTTATTAATTCTCCAATTAACTCTTAACTTCTCATCTGTACTTGATTTCTTGTATGGCAGATGAAACGAAAATAAATAGGTAAAACGCTTACTCACTCGGCTTATACCCATACAACACCGCATACGACCAATTACATAGAACCACAATAGCATTTCCAGAGCGGATAGTATGGACAGCACAAATACGTCATCACTTACACCCACGACCTCCATGCCCGGGCCGGTTATTGAACCCGGGATACTCGGATAATTGACCTGAATATATGAGTGTACATACTATCTGCCCCGACCGACAGCAAATTTTATCAGTGGAGATTAATTAACATTGTTTTAGCAGGGACCATCCCCTAAATCTCATCAAAATGTGTCAAGCCGTCACGGTGTCCCGTTTAATCATCTTACCCTCGGGAACCCGCGTTATTCATTTAAAAAACAGACCCAGAGTAAACCATTAAAAATTAAAATGTTTTATTCATTAATAAAGATTTATTATAATCTTCACCTTTCTCTAGTTTACCAGGTTCGTTTGGCTTCGGCAGACCTATGACTGTGTTTTAATCATTCCTATCCATTTATTTGAGACTTTATGCCTTTAAATAATATGTACTCAATGTTATTATTATTTAGCCATCCAGTTTTTATAATTCTTTATATAATAAAGCGACGTAATAATTGCATTAGATAAAAATAAGAGAAGTCAAAACATTGATTACTACTAACACCTTTACATACACAGAACCTCCGTACTACTTATCCTACGAAAACAGCGATTTGTTATCGTAGTTGACTAGGGACTTGGTTTTTCTCTTCGCTGTCTGTACCCTGCCCTGTAGGACATTTATAAATGGATATGGTAGAGGTTTGACTAGTTATTGTTAATATTAGCTACACTAGCTGTGCCGTAGTACTCTAGCTTCGTCCGCGTAGAATTTAAAAAGTTATTAAATTGGCCTAAAAGTTATTCCTGCTTATTATTACTCCTTATTACATCAGCAATCTGCCAGTGAAAGTCCCGTCAAAATCGGTCCAGCCGTTCCAGAGATTAGCCAAAACAAACGGACGGACAGACAGACAGACAAAAATTATAAAAAATGTTATTTTGGTACATATATGTATCGTGTATACATCCATATGCATTAATTCGTTAAAAGCGGCTATTTTAATATTACAGACGCTCCAATTTTATTTATTGGCATAGGTAGATGATAAAAGACACTACAGTATTGCCACAGTTGTTTCCTTCATTATCTTATTATACAACAGTACCAGGAAACAGGTTATTCATATCTAATGAACACTGTAATTATTTTCGTTTGCAACGGTCCCTCTGCGTCTTTCCCCTGTAATGTGTAATCAGCCGAGTTTGGCGGAACTGATAAAAGATTCACAGGCAAAGCTTTGTTGTCAGCGGAACGTCAGCGTCTTGCAGTGTCCCGATGGCGCAGTGGCCCGGTGGCGCAGTGGCCCGGTGGCGCAGTGGCCCGGTGGCGCAGTGGCCCGATGGCGCAGTGGCCCGGTGGCGCAACGGCCCGGTGGCACAAGGCCCGGTGGCGCAACGGCCCGGTGGCGCAGTGGTCCGGTGGCGCAATGGCCCGGTGGCGCAACGGCACGGTGGCGCAGTGGCCCGGTGGCCCGGTGGCCCGGTAGCCCCGTGTCGCAGCCCCGGGCCGCAGCCACGCACAGTGCGCTGCCGCTGGATGGATCAAAACGTCGTATCAAAAACTCGTTTCTTTGACCGATGAAGTGGACGTTACTTTTATAGCAAACGATGCCGTAAATGTTGGAACAATGTTATATTGCAACTTATTTTACCTCTTTTGTTCTTACTTTTGATAGGCGTGTGTGTAATATAAAGTCATAAAAGAAGTTAGAAAGCGCTTATCAATGAGGAATTATCGGCTTCACATTTAAGTTGGCATTGATAATCAACGACGTGATTATATAATATTAACAATATAATTATAATTATGTTATCCCAGGAACATTTGATATGACGGAGCATGCATGCTTTAGCTTGTTTCATTCTGTTTATAATTTAATCATTAATTAACAAATTGAGGACCCCGTAGTCCAGTCAATAGACCCCTCCTGTGTAGCGAGTAGTCTCGAGTTCGAGTCCCGGTTGGGCGAGACATTTATTTGAAAGATAATTGTACTCAGGTAGTAGGTGTGTGTGGTGTTTTGTTGGTATTCTCCAAGCCACCCGCGAGATACGGTGTTCTAGTACGGTGTATGAGCATGTAATCGTTTATTATTATTACATATTGTAATTTGTTTCATCAGAATAAAGGGATAAAAAGGGTGAATAGGGTTTTTCTAAGTTAACGCGCTTCACCATCTAAGGGCTACGTCGCCACTTACCATCAGGTGGGACCGTAGCCAAGCGGTAACTTATATTCAGTAAAAAAATATAATTATAAACTCTGACAGACAACGTCCAGCCGAAACTACTGAGCGCAAAAAGCTGACACGTGGCATGTAGGTATGTTCTTTGGAGTTCAGGTTAACAACAGGAGAGTATTTTTGGAAAAAAGAAATAAAAAAGGGGTTCCTCAAGTGACGCAAGTAAGCACTGAGAAAGGATTTTTAGAAATAACGGTATTTGTACAACAAGTCAGAAGCAAAAGCGCTGTCGAGTTCATTGTAAGGCGCGATATTACCGAAAAGCTTCTAAACTAAGACGCCGCAAACAATGCTTTTGTCAATAAAATAAAGTCATTACCAAGTTAAAACAAAAGTTAGTTTGAATAATGTTTAGCAATGCCAAAAAAACGCACGTCAAATACAGTCGTCGCTTGTTGAAACAGATTTTCACTGTTCGGCTCTTGAATAAACGAAGAGCGAACGAAGAAAAACAAGAGGGAATCTTGTTTGAATAAAACGTTACTATGTAAACGGTGTACGCTACAAAGATAATAATATCTTGTAGGTTTATTGGACCAGTGTGAAGAGGACCTCCACGGTGGCAACAGCGATGACGAAACGCTTCCCTATCGATAATTCGGTCCGAAATTGTACCATTGCCTTTCATTGATGGTTTAACAAACCATAAATAAAAAAATACCCGGGTAGGTCATAACGCGACATCTAGCAATAGCAATATTATGGTGTCCCTAGACGATCATGCGGCATGACATGCCTTACGTGGTGTCATGCATGCATGAACGTTTAATTGTATTGATTGATGCGTTTGACATGAAAATTCGCATCAATCAATACAATTAAACATTCATGCATGCATGACAGCACGTAAGGCATGTCATGCCGCATGATCGTCTAGGGATACCATTAGAAATGCAATAATTAAGCCCTTTTATTTGATACCCAACACGGCATCATTTTTTCAAAATCATATGTCCTCTAAAGAGCGTCATTTATATAGATATGACGTTTATAGTAGAGATGACGTCATATAGCTTACAACTAGTTTACAATTATGATGCTTCCAACGATACCTTGTTTGTCTAGTTAAAAGTTACGAGGGAACAGATGAACATTATGAATACCGGTCAAACACATAACTCTTCGCCGTATACAGGTAAAAATTATAAAATTATTATTATAGCAGTTCTAATAGATATATTATACATTAAAACAGTGTGGTCTGGTATGTGTGCTTCAGTCATGTAGTTTGGCTTGGAATGATTCCAAAAATATCCATTTAGGTATGTAAAAATATTTACAACGAATGTTTTTATACTATCAAAGTAAGAATTCCTAGAAAATCTTTCTTTGTTGGAAACGATAAAAATAAGTTTACAAATATAAAATTCGAGAAATAGTTTAATTTTACGCCCTGATGACGATAACAATAGATGCTTTTTTTATTTTATTTCATACATCGTACAATATGGTATTTCGATAACCTCGTTATAATTCGGTCACAGATGTGTTGCTACCTTTGACGACTGAGATGGTCGCCTCTAAAAAAGTGTAGCTGGCTCCACACCTTTCTATCCGGAACACAATTGCTGTTAAAACAATTATTACACAGTAGAAATGGTACTAAGTACCTTGGCAGACAATAGTCCTACCCCGGTCGAACTCTTATGTGTTCTATGTTTCGCGAATCTGATTTGAACACTTGATCTAACGGAATCGAACTCCCCGAAATCATAACTGTCAACATCAACAATATAAGCATAAAGAAACCATACCATATTTAATCTGTATGTCTTGCAACCCTCTGTAATGTTATTTCAGAATGATTATCATAAGAAACCTTATAAAAGACTGTGTTATTTGAAGACGTGATTCTTATGATTTTCATTTCAAGTTGAACAGTGAAAACAAACGATGCGTGACGTAGATATGGAGTCGCGAAACCAGAGAAAGTAATTTTGTGAGGAACTTGTGGAGTGTGTAATGTAAATTAAACCAAAAATCCGTACTCCAATTCTACAACGTAATAACGGAGCATTCCGTTAAGTGTCTGTTTCACCGTACATAGCGCGATTACGTATTAGCCGGTTGGATCGTAACTACGCGAATCAGCAATGAATGATATCGAAATCATTGATCACAGTTGGAGTTAGTTATCATAGCTGTGTAATTAATGACCGTGCCTCCATTTAGAGCTCAACTCAAAATCTGTTAATCACTGAAAAGCAATTTGATATAATTTATATTTAATGGGCTTATCGTTATTCATTTTAGCCGTTTATTAGTGATTGGAATTCATCACCATTAAATTGGATGAGAGCTGACAGCTGTTTAAATATGAATAAACCCGATTTACAACAATAATCAAAATTAATATTATTATTGATATTTTGGGCCGTATCGGATTGCAAAACATTGTTTTGAACTTTTTGATACGATCCAGTGGATTAGCTTGGTTTAAACATGCAATATAATACATAATCAGATTAATTAGTTATCAGTAGACCAACGAAATGGTAGTAGTAGAGGAGATGATTATTACCTACCATTATTAATTACGATATTCAAACGAAGCCAGGTTAAATAAAATGCACTAGTGGAACATAAACCGCCATCAACAGCGGATCATAATTTCCTTATTGATACTACATGCGATCCAACACCAATGAATCAATTGACATGTATCAATAGAGATGGAGATATCGAGCATCCACATAATACAAAAATTGCTCATCGGATTTTATCACAGCTATCAATAATCGTCTCAATGTCGTTCAGAAATCAGCGCCTATGAACTTTACAACAGAGACAGAGACGAATAATGTTACAAATCGACCCGAAGAACTTTTCATGAAATTCCCCCATAACTTAGTTTGAACAAGGATCCCTTCCTGTGGGCACGTTTTCTGTTCGGATACAATTTAGAAACCACATAGTTTAAGTTCTTGAGTAGGTCATCGTACGTCTTCGTTCCTTTGTGATTTTATGTTATAAAAAATGAAACGCTCTTCGTCTTCGTTTACTGTTTATTGAAATTATGTTAGGTTTTTAACAAACATATTATTAAAGTTTATACTTTGCACTATAGGCAGTTAAGTTTTTTAAGGAGCTTTTGTTACATTTGCCTTGTTCATTAGTATTATATTACTAATGAACTAAAGTTCTAAAGTAACTACTACTAAAGTTCATCATAATGTGGATTGACACAGGATTGGTTCCAAACGAGGGTCAACAGCATGAGTTTACTATAAAATATTTTCCAACCTCAGCAACCTTGAATAGGAAGAATCTAGTGCAACTATCTCATTTATTGTTCAGATACCAGTATATCACGAGCTAGGAAAGTTGACATGAATTCGAATGGACGAAACCCTTTACACGCCAATATAAAAATAAATAGTTATTGACGATTAATATGGGTCAACTGTACGTCAGTTTGTATAAGAGCAGTCCATGATATTGTCGAAAAATGAATATTCCGAGCGGCTTAACAGAGCGACATGCGATAATATTTTATCCCTTTTGTGTTTGAAAAATTTAAGGCATCAATTTTAATTGGATCTGTGATGATAAAAGTATCCTAAAATTTAAGCTTCCAAAGTATGATCGATTGCGCTATTGATGCCATCAGTCAATTAATCAGAGGCAGAGTTTCCGAGCTCAACTTTTCCTTAATATTAAATTGATTCCTCACAATGTAAGACAACGTTCCTCCTTTTGTCAGTTATCATTAGTTAATCGTGTTCATCACTACGATCGGGAAGAACAAAACCGACCGTGTTTTTTCGACAAAGATCGGTTTTTGTTATTATTAAAAACTTAGTGCTGCTTAATGTACTTCTAAATTATGATAAAGTTTTGCAATACTTAGAAGCGCAAAGAGCAATTAACTTATATTTAGATTTAAAAAGTTTCACTTATTAAAATCCTCTTGTCGCCGATGCTTATGTTGATCAATCTTCCAATTGATGTATGCTTATAAGCGCTTCAATGCTATAATGGTACTTCATTGGTCAATCTTCCAATTGATACATGCTTACAATCGCTTCAGTGCTATAATGGTACTTCATTGGTCAATCTTCCAATTGATACATGCTTACAATCGCTTCAGTGCTATAATGGTACTTCATTGGTCAATCTTCCATTTGATACAGGCTTATAATCGCTTCAGTGCTATAATGGTACTTCATTGGTCAATCTTCCATTTGATACAGGCTTATAATCGCTTCAGTGCTATAATGGTACTTCATTGGTCAATCTTCCAATTGATACATGCTTACAATCGCTTCAGTGCTATAATGGTACTTCATTGGTCAATCCTTCAAATGATACAGGCTTATAATCGCTTCAGTGCTATAATGGTACTTCATTGGTCAATCTTCCATTTGATACAGGCTTATAATCGCTTCAGTGCTATAATGGTACTTCATTGGTCAATCTTCCATTTGATACAGGCTTATAATCGCTTCAGTGCTATAATGGTACTTCATTGGTCAATCTTCCAATTGATACATGCTTACAATCGCTTCAGTGCTATAATGGTACTTCATTGGTCAATCCTTCAAATGATACAGGCTTATAATCGCTTCAGTGCTATAATGGTACTTCATTGGTCAATCTTCCATTTGATACAGGCTTATAATCGCTTCAGTGCTATAATGGTACTTCATTGGTCAATCTTCCAATTGATACATGCTTACAATCGCTTCAGTGCTATAATGGTACTTCATTGGTCAATCTTCCAATTGATACATGCTTACAATCGCTTCAGTGCTATAATGGTACTTCATTGGTCAATCCTTCAAATGATACAGGCTTATAATCGCTTCAGTGCTATAATGGTACTTCATTGGTCAATCTTCCATTTGATACAGGCTTATAATCGCTTCAGTGCTATAATGGTACTTCATTGGTCAATCTTCCAATTGATACATGCTTACAATCGCTTCAGTGCTATAATGGTACTTCATTGGTCAATCTTCCAATTGATACATGCTTACAATCGCTTCAGTGCTATAATGGTACTTCATTGGTCAATCTTCCATTTGATACAGGCTTATAATCGCTTCAGTGCTATAATGGTACTTCATTGGTCAATCTTCCAATTGATACATGCTTACAATCGCTTCAGTGCTATAATGGTACTTCATTGGTCAATCTTCCAATTGATACATGCTTACAATCGCTTCAGTGCTATAATGGTACTTCATTGGTCAATCCTTCAAATGATACAGGCTTATAATCGCTTCAGTGCTATAATGGTACTTCATTGGTCAATCTTCCATTTGATACAGGCTTATAATCGCTTCAGTGCTATAATGGTACTTCATTGGTCAATCTTCCATTTGATACAGGCTTATAATCGCTTCAGTGCTATAATGGTACTTCATTGGTCAATCTTCCATTTGATACAGGCTTATAATCGCTTCAGTGCTATAATGGTACTTCATTGGTCAATCTTCCATTTGATACAGGCTTATAATCGCTTCAGTGCTATAATGGTACTTCATTGGTCAATCTTCCATTTGATACAGGCTTATAATCGCTTCAGTGCTATAATGGTACTTCATTGGTCAATCTTCCATTTGATACAGGCTTATAATCGCTTCAGTGCTATAATGGTACTTCATTGGTCAATCTTCCATTTGATACAGGCTTATAATCGCTTCAGTGCTATAATGGTACTTCATTGGTCAATCTTCCATTTGATACAGGCTTATAATCGCTTCAGTGCTATAATGGTACTTCATTGGTCAATCTTCCAATTGATACATGCTTACAATCGCTTCAGTGCTATAATGGTACTTCATTGGTCAATCCTTCAATTGATACAGGCTTATAATCGCTTCAGTGCTATAATGGTACTTCATTGGTCAATCTTCCATTTGATACAGGCTTATAATCGCTTCAGTGCTATAATGGTACTTCATTGGTCAATCTTCCAATTGATACATGCTTACAATCGCTTCAGTGCTATAATGGTACTTCATTGGTCAATCTTCCAATTGATACATGCTTACAATCGCTTCAGTGCTATAATGGTACTTCATTGGTCAATCCTTCAAATGATACAGGCTTATAATCGCTTCAGTGCTATAATGGTACTTCATTGGTCAATCTTCCATTTGATACAGGCTTATAATCGCTTCAGTGCTATAATGGTACTTCATTGGTCAATCTTCCATTTGATACAGGCTTATAATCGCTTCAGTGCTATAATGGTACTTCATTGGTCAATCTTCCAATTGATACATGCTTACAATCGCTTCAGTGCTATAATGGTACTTCATTGGTCAATCCTTCAAATGATACAGGCTTATAATCGCTTCAGTGCTATAATGGTACTTCATTGGTCAATCTTCCATTTGATACAGGCTTATAATCGCTTCAGTGCTATAATGGTACTTCTTTGGCCAATCTTCCAATTGATACAGGCTTATAATCGCTTCAGTGCTATAATGGTACTTCATTGGTCAATCTTCCAATTGATACATGCTTACAATCGCTTCAGTGCTATAATGGTACTTCATTGGTCAATCTTCCAATTGATACATGCTTACAATCGCTTCAGTGCTATAATTGATGATTAAACGAACTTACCTGTAAGTGAAGTTCTATCATAATTATGTGAGGTGTTCCGTTCGAAGAGATTAGATATACACATGTAGTAACACATAGGTGTCGCCATCAATGCACTAAGTTCAGAGAGGAAAAAAAAAAGAAAACAAGTGGGTAGACGGAGATTTCTCTATAGACTACCTGCGTTCATTTCGTCATTTAGTTCAGAGTTAAGATATGATATTCATTTCACAAAATTTAGGGATTCCATAAGGGAGGGCGGGAGTCTAATCTCTTCGAACGGAACACCTCACATAATTATGATAGAACTTCACTTACAGGTAAGTTCGTTTAATCATCAATTATGCTTCGGTGTTCCGTTCTCGAGATTAGATATACACATGTAGATATTGAGAGTTATTTGTGAAATGAAATAATTGGGTGCCTAGAAAGGCACACCAATGAATAATCACAGCGACAATAATTTAATGAAACAAAAAAACCGACTACGTTCTTTCAAATAAAAAATAAATAATCAAAATCGGTTTACAGACGACAGAGATATCGCCGGGCATACATAATATTTATATGTATACTGGCTGTTTCTTATCTCACTCGACGTACTCGAGGAAATGAAAAAACATGGTCATAGGCAACGATTAAAAATATAAAGTTAAAATTCTACACGATAACTGTTTCAAAAATGGCAATAAGAATTATCCAAAAATACTCGGCATGTATGGACATCAGCTGTGCGCTACGGCGACCGACCGGCCGACGGCCGCCTGCCGGGGTAAATGACCTACAGCCCATACCGCACGCTCATTTTGTCCACATTATGGGTCTGTAATAGGCAATTACGTCAAAATCCAAGCACCCTTCCAACTAAACATTTGGAATGAGAACCGAATACTGAGCACCCCCATCAATATGTAAAGTGACTAACAAAAATCACCCCGTATATGTATAGTATACCTACTCCTTTTTTCAAAGTCGGTAAAAAAGGGTAATTTATTCATAAAAAGTTACTCATTTTAAATTAATGAAACTAAAATTAGCACCTAAGTACAAATAAGATAATGATAATGTTAGTGATTAATCATTTACCATGGATCAAATATTCCCTGCTAATATGTATATAAATACATACATAGCTATGTCTGTATTGTTATTTGATGTGGCTCTATTTTAAAACTTGACAAGTGTCTTGCGATTAGCCGGCACATCCAGCAGTTTCTAAGAGTCAGGACAGAGACATTATTATTTGTCTTATAATAAAAAAGAAATATGTGATTATTACGTAAAGATTGGGTTACGACCGGTTACGTAGGAAATCATGGTAATAAACTAACTCCGTATTTTCCGATTAAAGAAGCATTGACTCATTTCATTTTTAAACTGGATGGTTATATTAAATTAGGAATCGTAATCGATACCTACTATAGAAGAGATACTAATATTTTCGATTTTTATTTTGGGTTTGCGACCTATGAACCGTAAAGTTAACTGCTTCCATACGCCACATCGAATTACGTTACGTCGAAGTTCATGACATCGAACACGTTACATCGATGGCTTATTATATAACAACTTTATTGAAATGTTATTTAATGTCTCTATAACTAATTATGGATGCAACATGTAGACTTATCATCACGTAGACTTGCATTTAGGCAAGTGTGTGCAAAGTCTAAAATCCTTTAAATAAATCATTGCATCTAACCATCCTTATACGAGTGCGACCATTACTTGATTACCTTTAATTAAAGACAATGTTGACCTGCAACTGTAAAGACCTCTGTTCCAGGTCCTAGTTTGTCAATCGTAGGGTTGGCAAACTTGGGTTGGCGGCTTGTCAGCCGCGTCTTAAGATAAATCAGAAACTTTACCTGACCGGAGAATCGGGGTCGCGTCGCAGCACCATCGTGTCTGTGTACCAGCCTTCATAGTGATCCATGTAACACCTGGCGACCGTGTCTTGACACGTCGAACCAACCTTAGATTTACACGGCGGAGAGAATATGTGAAAAAAAAGGTCTTACTTTCCATATTGTAGACCAGATTCTTATAATTCTGTAAAGAAATAAACGATATCTGGCTTGGAGGCCTCGTAGATATTAGTTATATACATATAATATGTATTAAATCCTTAGAAGAATGAAACGTCAAAAGTACGTATGATCCGGAACTTAAAGCAGCATTAGTTATACCATGGCTGTAATGGCTATGCTCATTTCTACAGCGATTACGTAACAGCAGCAACGGCATCCTGAAGATGATTGCTGCCAGGCCGGATGACTTCATCCACCGACATTGGGTGGAGTTGGTCCTAGGCCTTAAAAAATAAGATGTCAAATTAAATTATGTTGTTATACTTTTTACTAACACTACTAACATAGTATTATGCAAAATTGTTACTAGCAATTTACTAATAATAATTATATGGGCCCCGACATCCGAAATAAAGATTTTATTATTTTGCTGGGACCTACATACAGTAAAGGTGTAAATATGCACTATACGCTTCAGGGTCTTTAAGCCATGTTTGATAACAGTTATCACACATGGCATAAAGTTTGATGGCGGGGTGAAGTCGTCTTGATTCGGCATCACATTTGATTGATGATAATTGTGTACGAAGCAAACAAAAAGGTTTCGAGCTTCACGCCATTGCCATATAGGTACATATTTTTGGTCAGTTTCGTTAAATGAGGAAACTGTACGATTTTTACATCCGAATAAATTTATTGTTAAACAAAAAAACATTTTGCCCAATGGATGCAGCTAAGTAATTATTGTTCTCTCTCCGTTTGACCTCAAATACCACTTGCAGTTTTGTCCGCTTATGCTACACCAGCACCCTATCCCATAGTTGAGGCGATAGAATGAATTTCCAAATATTATTTGTCAATTAATTTTTGAAATAGATTTATAGAAAAAATAAGATTTCCATTTTATTGGAATCAATAATAAAGCCTAGACGAATTATTGGGAGTCTAATAACTTTTAGATTCGTTTACTTATAAGAATCCGAAGGAATAGAGCAAATTTCTTTGTGAGTTTTATATTTTCTTCACATTATGGACGTGCTAAGAAATATAAATAGTCAAGATAAATCATTGACAAATTTTTCGCAAATCTTATCATTGGTGTATGCATTATGATATGTGTATGCATAATTGCATATGGTATGGTGCGGTATGAGACCGGCAAACGGCAGTAGCACATTAAATTCAAATACGTCTTCCAAAATTTTATAAAAATTTGCAGTTTTAACAGCGATTGTATTATCGATAGAAACTTCCAAAATTGTTGTTATAAATAAGGTTCTATAGTATACTTTATTTTGGATATAAAACGAATAAATTAATTTTTTATTTTATTTATTTATATAAAACGAGTCTCGCCGTTTGGTTTTGGTACCAAAATTATGTCTGATATGCATTGGTCATCGCAACGTTGACATAATATTGAAACAGCACCTAGAGCCAGTAAACTGCTCTAGTATAAAAATTCTGAGCGTGAGCAGTGATAGCCGTTTGGTTGAACGACGGCCTGCCGAACCGGAGGCTCCGGGTTCAAACCCCGCACGCACCACTAATTTTATTTATCACTTGCTTCGGTGAAGGAAAATCGTGAGGAAACCTGCACACCTGAGAGTTCTCCATAATGTTCTCAAAGGTGTGTGTATTCCACCAATCCGCACTTGGCCAGCGTGGTGGACTATGGCCTATACCCCTCACACTGTGAGAGGAGACCCGTGCCCAGCAGTGGGACAGTTATGGGTTCTGATGATGATGATGATGAGTATAAAAACGGCCCAATATAAGCAATTTTTATATAATAGGGTCTGTTATTTCTTTAGCTAAAATGATTGGCCAAGGTTCCCTTTAGACGCTCGAAAGCACTATTAATATGCTTCAGTTTTGCTTCCAATGTATTATCTCGCTTCAAAACGATATCAGAGGTAACTGCCCTAATGTTAGGGCTTAAGGGATGGAGAATCAATTTTTACATAATGATGTGCAAATTTGAAAATCCCCTTACATGCATTAACCATTTACATATAATGTGAAAGAACAGCGAGTAGGATGAGCTCTAATGCGTTGCATCGTAAACTCGACCTTAGTGAATCCCCTAACTGCTATGGTTGTAAAATGAATGCCTAAATGTGTGGCAGTAACATTCGTATCTGACCGCACGTATGGGCACAACTTCTGCGGGTAAGATGAACTCAAGACGTTGCATCGAGAGCCCGAGTTTGAGGAGTGAAAAATTTTGCTAACATAACAATTATGATTGCATTTTACCTAAACAAGTAACGACTTTTTGTTCATGAGCATACATGAATACATGTACAGCGGGTAAGATGAACTCGAGAAGTTGCATCGTGGACCCGAGTTTAAGCATTGCACTAATTGCTATAATTAGTTAAAGTCGTACTTACCTACACAGGCAACGAGTATCTGTGCGTGAGTATACATAGATACATGTACAGCGGGTAAGATGAACTCTAGGCGTTGCATCGTGAACCCGTGTTTAAGGGTTGTTACCTAAAGAGGTAACGAGTATCTGTGCGTGAGCATACATAGATACATGTACAGCGAGTAAGATGAACTCAAGGCGTTGCATCGTGAACCCGAGAGTAAGGGTTGTTACCTCAACAGGCAACGGGTATCTGTGCGTGAGCATATATAGATACATGTACAGCGGGTAAGATGAACTCTAGGCGTTGCATCGTGAACCCGTGTTTAAGGGTTGTTACCTAAAGAGGTAACGAGTATCTGTGCGTGAGCATACATAGATACATGTACAGCGAGTAAGATGAACTCAAGGCGTTGCATCGTGAACCCGAGAGTAAGGGTTGTTACCTCAACAGGCAACGAGTATCTGTGCGTGAGCATACATAGATACATGTACAGCGGATAAAATAAACTCAATGCGTTGCATCGTGAACGCGAGTTTAAAGGTTGTTACCTAAACAGGTAACGGATGTCTTGATACCGACATTCTTATTATTAGCCTATAAATGAGCAGACGAGAAATCTGATGATAACTTGTCCCTCATCAGCAACACTCAACATCATAGCAACAATCACGGGTGTTATTGGCCAAAAGAAAGAAAGAAACCCGTTTATTTTCTATAAGTGTATAAATGCCGTCGGGATTTAGCTAGGAATGCTAGCTAGCTCATGTAGATCATGACTAGCGGCGTTATTTTTCAGATATGTGACGAGATCGCACACAATATACGGTGACGTTATGACAAGTCTGAATCACGCTATCGAAGTTTTCTCCACCGCTTGGATATAGCCAAAGAGATATCTAAGTGGTATTTATTAAATGAGAATTCCATTCTTGAATATAAAAAAAGAAACTTAATATGGCAAGTTGCCTACGGAACACCGAATCTCGGAAAAATTGAAGGCATAGTTAATTAACTATTAAACTAACTTACCTGTAAGTGTAGTTCTATCAATATTATGTGAGGTGTTCCGTTCGAAGATTCCTTCCGAATTCTTTCGTTTTCTTCTTTGTAAAACTATTTGAATCCTTATCGTCACACTTCCCCTTCGGCATTTTTGATTTTAAAACACAAAACTTCCATTCAAACACAAGAACGCAATAATACGTGCAAAGTGGCGGAGCACTGAAATGTGAATGACGAAATGAACGCAGGTAGTCTATAGAGAAATCTCCGTCTACCCACTTGTTTTCTTTTTTTTTTCCTCTCTGAACTTAGTGCATTGATGGCGACACCTATGTGTTACTACATGTGTATATCTAATCTCGAGAACGGAACACCGAAGCATAATGGTACTTCATTGGTCAATCCTTCAAATGATACAGGCTTATAATCGCTTCAGTGCTATAATGGTACTTCATTGGTCAATCTTCCAATTGATACATGCTTACAATCGCTTCAGTGCTATAATGGTACTTCATTGGTCAATCCTTCAAATGATACAGGCTTATAATCGCTTCAGTGCTATAATGGTACTTCATTGGTCAATCTTCCATTTGATACAGGCTTATAATCGCTTCAGTGCTATAATGGTACTTCATTGGTCAATCTTCCATTTGATACAGGCTTATAATCGCTTCAGTGCTATAATGGTACTTCATTGGTCAATCTTCCATTTGATACAGGCTTATAATCGCTTCAGTGCTATAATGGTACTTCATTGGTCAATCTTCCAATTGATACATGCTTACAATCGCTTCAGTGCTATAATGGTACTTCATTGGTCAATCCTTCAAATGATACAGGCTTATAATCGCTTCAGTGCTATAATGGTACTTCATTGGTCAATCTTCCATTTGATACAGGCTTATAATCGCTTCAGTGCTATAATGGTACTTCATTGGTCAATCTTCCAATTGATACATGCTTACAATCGCTTCAGTGCTATAATGGTACTTCATTGGTCAATCCTTCAAATGATACAGGCTTATAATCGCTTCAGTGCTATAATGGTACTTCATTGGTCAATCCTTCAAATGATACAGGCTTATAATCGCTTCAGTGCTATAATGGTACTTCATTGGTCAATCTTCCATTTGATACAGGCTTATAATCGCTTCAGTGCTATAATGGTACTTCATTGGTCAATCTTCCAATTGATACATGCTTACAATCGCTTCAGTGCTATAATGGTACTTCATTGGTCAATCCTTCAAATGATACAGGCTTATAATCGCTTCAGTGCTATAATGGTACTTCATTGGTCAATCCTTCAAATGATACAGGCTTATAATCGCTTCAGTGCTATAATGGTACTTCATTGGTCAATCTTCCATTTGATACAGGCTTATAATCGCTTCAGTGCTATAATGGTACTTCATTGGTCAATCTTCCAATTGATACATGCTTACAATCGCTTCAGTGCTATAATGGTACTTCATTGGTCAATCCTTCAAATGATACAGGCTTATAATCGCTTCAGTGCTATAATGGTACTTCATTGGTCAATCTTCCAATTGATACATGCTTACAATCGCTTCAGTGCTATAATGGTACTTCATTGGTCAATCCTTCAAATGATACAGGCTTATAATCGCTTCAGTGCTATAATGGTACTTCATTGGTCAATCTTCCATTTGATACAGGCTTATAATCGCTTCAGTGCTATAATGGTACTTCATTGGTCAATCTTCCAATTGATACATGCTTACAATCGCTTCAGTGCTATAATGGTACTTCATTGGTCAATCCTTCAAATGATACAGGCTTATAATCGCTTCAGTGCTATAATGGTACTTCATTGGTCAATCTTCCATTTGATACAGGCTTATAATCGCTTCAGTGCTATAATGGTACTTCATTGGTCAATCTTCCATTTGATACAGGCTTATAATCGCTTCAGTGCTATAATGGTACTTCATTGGTCAATCTTCCAATTGATACATGCTTACAATCGCTTCAGTGCTATAATGGTACTTCATTGGTCAATCCTTCAAATGATACAGGCTTATAATCGCTTCAGTGCTATAATGGTACTTCATTGGTCAATCTTCCATTTGATACAGGCTTATAATCGCTTCAGTGCTATAATGGTACTTCATTGGTCAATCTTCCAATTGATACATGCTTACAATCGCTTCAGTGCTATAATGGTACTTCATTGGTCAATCTTCCAATTGATACATGCTTACAATCGCTTCAGTGCTATAATGGTACTTCATTGGTCAATCCTTCAAATGATACAGGCTTATAATCGCTTCAGTGCTATAATGGTACTTCATTGGTCAATCCTTCAAATGATACAGGCTTATAATCGCTTCAGTGCTATAATGGTACTTCATTGGTCAATCTTCCATTTGATACAGGCTTATAATCGCTTCAGTGCTATAATGGTACTTCATTGGTCAATCTTCCATTTGATACAGGCTTATAATCGCTTCAGTGCTATAATGGTACTTCATTGGTCAATCTTCCAATTGATACATGCTTACAATCGCTTCAGTGCTATAATGGTACTTCATTGGTCAATCTTCCATTTGATACAGGCTTATAATCGCTTCAGTGCTATAATGGTACTTCATTGGTCAATCTTCCAATTGATACATGCTTACAATCGCTTCAGTGCTATAATGGTACTTCATTGGTCAATCCTTCAAATGATACAGGCTTATAATCGCTTCAGTGCTATAATGGTACTTCATTGGTCAATCTTCCAATTGATACATGCTTACAATCGCTTCAGTGCTATAATGGTACTTCATTGGTCAATCTTCCAATTGATACATGCTTACAATCGCTTCAGTGCTATAATGGTACTTCATTGGTCAATCTTCCAATTGATACATGCTTACAATCGCTTCAGTGCTATAATGGTACTTCATTGGTCAATCCTTCAAATGATACATGCTTACAATCGCTTCAGTGCTATAATGGTACTTCATTGGTCAATCTTCCAATTGATACATGCTTACAATCGCTTCAGTGCTATAATGGTACTTCATTGGTCAATCTTCCAATTGATACATGCTTACAATCGCTTCAGTGCTATAATGGTACTTCATTGGTCAATCCTTCAAATGATACAGGCTTATAATCGCTTCAGTGCTATAATGGTACTTCATTGGTCAATCCTTCAAATGATACATGCTTACAATCGCTTCAGTGCTATAATGGTACTTCTTTGTTATTAGGCTGTCAACTCATTTTCAAATATTTTTGGAGTACCTAAATATTAGATCATCTCAATCTTTCCTCAACTTACTATTACGTCTCGCGGAATAACTCGACAGGTATTCGCTTAGGTCTCACAATAAAGGAGAGAGCGAACTGGTTAATGGAAAATTAGGAAACTGAGTCGTAATAGCAGACGTGAGTAAAGCCACTGAAGAGGGTGGAAATCATCGGAGGGCCAAAAATTTTACATTATTTTTATGGTCTGAGATATTTTCGCCAGCGCTTCGCCTGTATCACGCGATTTGCACAAGCATTATAATGAATATGAATACATCCCTTATGTCTCCGCGAGATATAACTTTTCAAATTATAAATTCCGAAACAAATTTAACTTTTTATGCCCATTATTTATTCGAATTCCAAACTTCTGGTTCGCTTTCGAAGTCATATTATATTAATTCACTAGATAGGAATATTTATCCGTATATTATAAAAAGACTTTATTTATTGGAGGTAGCAAATTGGTATGGTCTTTTTTTGAGCTTTATTTGATCTCTGTCACAGATGATAGTCCTGCAAAGGCTGAGATGATTTGATGTATCGTTGATGTAAACAATCTTCGGCACGAAACACGAGGCATATTATGCACACACACAAACAACGTTATAAACAAAAAATATATGCAAATTGTACACCATTTCCGTGTTTTTAGTATAGCCATATAATATAAAATTATTTTATCAAGTATTATGCATGTAAAACGTTCTCATTTTAATAAACTTACTGCGGATGAGTTTTATGAAAAGTATGAAATAGCTGTTTTAATTCAAAAGCAACGTTGACATGTTTTTTATCGGTCCTATCATCTTTCATTGGTTTAATTTTTTTTATTGTAGGTACCTCTAAATGAACTTTTCTGTTGTTTCAGATTTCCGACGGTTAGTTTTGGAGAAAAAATTGAGACGCTAGAATGTTCAGGATAAAAAGGAAGAGACACCACAAGAAGTACAAAGTGCGGTAAACGATGAGCCAGCCATAACCATGATAGAGGAAGTAGGTCGCGATCAGTCGAAGCGAACCTATTGTAACGAGCCTACTCTTGTCGAGGAATCTAAGTGCTGCTTTGTTCCCCACCGGGCCGACGATACGAGGTCGTTCTGCTGCCGATGTGCTCACAAAAGACGGGCGTCCCCTCTCACCTGCCTGGCAATATGCTTCCTAGTACTGAGCTACAATCTTCTGGGTGGGTTCCTTTTTCTGGCTATCGAAGGCGGCGCAGTCACAGAAGAAACTTCAGTCGCAGCGTCCATGCCAAATTTAAGCCAATCACAAGGTGGCGGAGATCTGAGATCTAAGACAGTAGAACGCCTCTGGTCCATAACAGAAGATCTGAACATTTTGTACAAGGAAAACTGGACGAAGTTGGCCGCAAAAGAGTTAATGGACTTCCAAAAGGTATTGATGAAGTCGATGCGAGGTGGACACGGCTCGTTGGAGAACCGACTTCAATTCGATTCTGGCGATTACCGATGGACATACGCCGGTAGTTTCCTCTATGCTCTCACTCTGATCACAACCATTGGTGAGTTTCAAGAGTAGTAATAATATAATTCTTTGCAAAATCTAATGATGTTAAAGGATAGATTACACGTAGTTTATTGGTATTATAGCGTAGTGTTATATCACACAGATGTGTACGATGAACATGCTAATAATATAAAAAAGGCTGTCGAAAGAAAGTGGCTCCGTAAAAACTGGCGGGACAGACTCTATACGGAACCGTTAAGCAGTTTATAGTAAGTTCTCGGTCTATGTGTGTGTTAAGTTGTACATGGAATACTCGTGTGGGGCTATGGAAGTGTAATGTTATAAAAATTGCTTCCTGCTGGCATTATATCGATACCGTAGATATTGGTAAATCATTTTATTATTACTTGCTTCGGTGAAGGAGGTAATAATGTGTAAAGTGACTGAGCCAAATTGACAATAACTTTCGCTTAGTGTGAAAATATTGTAAGAGGAGACCCGACCTTAGAAAAGGTACAACAACAAACTGTGATGAAATACTCAAATATCAATAATATAGTTCTGTTTTATGTTCAAATAAGTTACTGTTCGTGTTAATAACAGTGGCACTGTTTGTCTCCAGGTCACGGGAATGTCAGCCCGAATTCAACCACCGGCAAGATGATGGCGGTCCTGTATGCATGTATTGGCATTCCACTCATCATGCTATATCTCTCTACCATAGGCGAGGCGCTTGCAAGGAACTTCCGGGTGCTCTACTCAAAGATCTGTCCAGAACGCCTTCAAAGCGGAGACTTCCATACCAAAGCTGATTGCCTGAGCAGATACACGCTGCCCAGTGTTGAATGCAGGCAGTACGTGGATCGTGAGAGAAGAGAAAGGTACCTAGAACGACCGAGGATAACACCTTTCCAAGCTGCCTTAAATCAGGATAGTTTTAGTGGAGGCTATCATTGGACGTGTCGGGACCACACGCGAGTGCCAATTATTATTAGTTTATTTCTCATAGCCTTGTACATAGCCCTGGGAACTTTTGTGTTTCACAACACGGAAAAGTGGAATTTAATAGATGGATGCTACTTCTCGTTTTCGAGCCTCGCCACAATAGGTTTCGGAAACTTGAAGCCGGGACTGTACGCCAGCACCGTATCGGCGAAGGCGGAGGACATAGCTGTGGGGGTGTGTTGTATTTACATTCTAGTTGGCATAGTTGTAGTTGCGATGTGTTTTAATCTCATTCAGGAGGACTTAAGTTTAGCATTGCGCGGTTTCACGGCGCTGTGTACGAGCGGCTCAAAGTCGCGGGCGGTGCACAGCTTGGAAGCGTGCGACGACAAAATTTCTATGGCCTTAGTGTCCTGACATAGGGAGACGGCCGACGGGCCGTCGAGTTCGGGCCATGAGAAGAGGCCGCAGGTCAGCTTTAAGATAGATAGCTCCAACCCCACTAAATTTAATAGTTTACCACGGAGGAAATCTTCGGCGTACAGCGAAGAAAATTTCCAGAGGAATACGCCAGCGCGCCGATCTGCGGGGCACACAGACGGCTGCGTTGAATATTTCGTTCCGCGAAGTTTGAGTGAATTTAACTTAAGTGGTGCAGGAACTAGTAGTGAACTTTGTGCCGTAACTACCATGAGCGAGCGCGGCCGAGGGTCTCGCCGCGACAAGATGGTGACTTTCGAGGACGATCGCGCGGTCGCGGGTGCTAGCGGAGGGGAGGGTAATGACGTGTTCATGTGACGTCGCGACAGAGCACATGTAGATCTGTTTGTTTCGACACGATTTGTTATATTATAATAAAAATAAGTTTTTGCACATTTTCTATTTTGTTCATTTTCTCACCTGTATTGATTAGATTTGTCTTTTGCTTCATAGTAGGTATATTATAACTAACCATCGACAATCTGAAGACAGCATAGGATTGAAACCTAGCTTACTAAGAAGTAAGTAGGTAGTCGAATCCTAAACGATTGGGCTATAGGTACTAATTGCAAATGCTTTATAACTAATTGCATGCACCATGCAATGACATATTGCCTAATGAACCCAGTTCGGTAAGACTTTCTGAAGACATTGCGCAATCTAATTATACGAGAACGTGTCACCACAGGAGCTGTTGGGTTCATATAATATGTCTTATTTGGATTTAGGTGCACTAATTCTGCTCACACACTCATGAATAATTGTACACAAGATAGCGGAACCGTGGAATTAATTTTAGATACAAATGGAAATGCTCGAATTGTGTACGTTTATTATGTGAATTAGCTTTAAATCTGTTTGGATTGAATTTGGAGTGGAAAGACGATGGGCGTTCACTCTGTATTCAAAAATGTCCAGAATGTTAGGGTTTGGCAGTCCGTTGAAGGGTCCTAGACACAATCAAGTAGGTTCTGGGTCACGACAACTCTTCAGTGGATATTGTTAGAGTTTATTGGTCCAATCTTAATTCAATTCATGAAATGTAAAATCGTTCAAAGGTTTTAGTGGTGGCCGAAATTGTTCACCGAAACCGAAAATGGAAAATTTTCCACTATAAAGCTAATATAAACACAAAAGTTTACGCACTAGAATTCCCTGTGTAGCGTGGTATGCACAACATAAATAACATATCACTAGCAATGGGTGCTACTGCTATCCCGACTCAAAAACAAATATTGATTTGTCACACAAATCAATATTTGATTTGATGTGTTTGATTATAATGATAGAACTCAGAACTCCTCGCTTCGCAGGCAAGGTCACCGCCTAAATAGCTACGGAGTGGAGGATGCTTTTAAACCTGGCGAATCCAAGCCACGGGTACGAGCGAGCCTAAATCCCTGAAATGTATTAATCATGACAAACTGATGAATTTATTACCAACCACATCGGTGTTAATGTGAGATTAAATGAATTAGCATAAAAAATGGTAGTTACCTCCAAAGGGACGTATACATTATTCAGTGAATGCTCCTTGCTCAGCGGTACAAATATCCGCCATTGTTGTTACGAAATACATTCGAGGTGGGAGAATGATTTATTACGTCAACGTAAAACGCTTTTCCTTCTACCTTGCTGTTCGCTAGTAGCATAATGCGAAGATATGTTCGTTAAAATAGACGGAGGTATTGTTCACTTTCAAATACAACTTCAGATGGACTAAAAGCTTCAGCATTTACTCCATTTGTCGATGGGTTGTCAAGAAACAATAGAGACGGTAGAAAGTATTGGCTCCCAAGCCAAGCGGCTTAAGCGAGACGATGGTAGCCCAGCAGGTTTCACAGAAATACCGATAATACTAATGATTTAATAAATTATTGTTATTGAGATACGAAGCCCTTCCACCAAGCAGATAGCTAGCTTTTGTCACATCTTACGACTCACTGGTCTGCCGACACGGAGTTGGGTTCAATATCCTGGGCCGCTCCAATGGTGTCGTTGGCGATCTGGTGTTGACTGTGCAGCTTAACACGTTCGCTGCGGAGCTAGCATACGTCGTGTTTTTTTCCATAGAAAATAGAAAAATCACGATCGCCACAGCGAATGTGTCCTCGACGGTACTCCGCATCGAGGTAAGTTAATTATATAAGGAATTTTACTCGTAAGTATATTCATGTAACATCGGAGTAAAAGAATTTAAAGTTTAAAATTATCTTTATGGGTATATGGTAAACCTATATTTTATCGATGTCTGTACATAAAATATATTATGAAAATAATATTACTGGGATTATTTATTTAGCAGTATATTTCATAACGATTTTTTTTATTTTTCTGTTTGTTTATTCTCGCTACTTTAAGAAACCGTTCAATCGATTTGGATGCACTGTTCACTAATAAATTGTCGTACTCGAAAGCTTGGAATAATATGTATTTTATGTCAATATTTTCTTAATCGCTTTTCAAATACCTAATAAATAAATATAATCGTGTCAATGTTATACTATCACGTCTAAACATTTATGAAATAAAAAAAAATAGTAACTCCAAGCGAGGGCGCTTATAGTATATACCTATAGAAATGAAAGTATATAGTTCACAGTTAAAACAATTTTCTGGTGAAGACGTAGGACGTTCATTTTTTAATTACTATTTTAATTGGAAATAAATAACCATTGCGAATCACAACCGCTACGAAATTATCCCAGAACGATATTTAATTAATTGGAGGGCGACTGTAAAACGTACACTGTACAGTGTAACGCAGTGTAACGTTGTAATTTAAGAAAATTAACAAATTGTTTACTTACATTTACAAATACAAACACTCTTTATTTGTACAAAGATGTGTTAAACCCGCCAATCCGCACTTGGCCAGCGTGGTGGACTATGGCCTTTACCCCTCACATTGTGAGAGGAGACCCGTGCTCAGCAGTGGGACAGGGGTGCGATGAATGAATGAATGAATATTGTTAATGGCATCATTTCCTTTTCGTGAAAGTCTGGCTGGCTATTACCTTCTTGGTTGAGTTGGCCGACAAAACGCATCGATGATGCCTTTGGTATTCCATCGGGTGGCTTGTCAGCTTGTTTATTTGCTAAAGGCTATTCAGCGCGTAACCAATAAAGGAAATTCATATATTCAGCGCGTAACAAATAATGGGAAATTTATATATTCAGCGCGTAACAAATAATGGGAAATTCATATATTCAGCGCGTAACAAATAATAAGAAATTCACGACAATAGCAAAGCCTGAATTTTTCAACAGTATTGTAATACATATTATTATTTTTAAGTAAAAAAAAGCTATGCAGATACAAAGTTCTATTAAAATATTAATACTTTCAGAGCATTATCAAGCAGAATCACAAATAGTAAAGTGAGATCTAAAATGGAATTGCGAAAACTAGGCTGTAGCATTCACTAACATCTGTGTAAATATATCATCTCAGTTTTCTGCTAAAAATAACTAACAAACGAACCGAATGCCGGCACGCCCTCGATTCTATGAAAGCGATGTCTGATGACATATAAATTTTTATAAAATATTTTACTGCGACTATGGATAGCTTAGCAGGTAAGATCTCGAAGCGAAGCTAAGGCACTTGTTATATACAAACATTATCGTTATATTGGGTATAATAAATAAACTTTATCCATTTCTAGCTAAAATGAGTTTTTATTATATTGTTACGGTTGTAGTTGTATGTATTTGTGAAAATTATAGAGAATTAATTGCTAATTAAAACTTAATTCCGGTTAGAACAAGTTTTAATTGGATAAAACGCGTTCTAACAAAATAGCTCCAGTTGAACTCTTTTTACAAACATTTATGTTGTTACGTTAGAAATCAGCATTAATTACGCAACACATATTGTTTATTGAACAGCAAGTAATCTGAAGGCATATTCACTTCCAAAATTCATGGACTATCGAACTAAGTTCGTTACGCTGAATGCACAGTTAACGGCGGTCTGAGGTAGCGCTATCGGCTTATACTAGCTTATACTTTGAACTAACGCAAACTGGTTTCTACCGCGGCTGAACACGTGAGCTCTATGAGAGTTACGCACACATGACGGAAACACAAAACACTGAGAACACAGAAGTTAAATTAAGTATAGAACACTATTGAGCCGAACGAGGGCGATTGGCCCCGCTGTTTCGATATTTTTTGTGTAATACTGAAAAAGCAAGAACAAAAGTATTATATGGATGTTTAAATTCGACTCGACTCGACAAATTCAACTTTGAATAGAGAATGATTGTTTTTGAGGTGAATTGTTTGGGATAAGGTTTGGCGTTGTAGCTCCATATCTATTACATGATCTCCAAAATTTAATTTACACCAGGAAAAGTTCATATTATTATAATTTCTTAGGTTTTGTGAGGATTGCAACATATCACGCGTAGCGGAGAGTTGTGCGCTATGGAGGAGAGTTTTGCGCTATTTTGAAACAGCAGCTCAAAAAAAAATTAGACGCAACGTACACGTTTTCAAGTAAAACACACGGCCGTGTTCGCGACACAACCACATCCCGCGTTATTATTTTATACCAACTACGTCACTACGTAAGAGTATAAATTTATTATACACTAGCTGACCCGGTAGACGTCCTGAAACGTATAGATATTATTTATACCTCAGGTTCTGGGCGGTGTATTAAGATTAAACATGCATCAGTTTTTAAGTTAGATCATCAAGCAATACAACTGCAAAAACCACATCAACACTTGAACGGTGTCAAAATCGTCGGAAGTTAATTTCGTAATAAAAATAATGTAATATTTTAATGACACTAAACTTGAATTATTTTATGGTACTCTAGCACGATCGCCGCGTTTAGGTACAAAAACGTGCATACATCAATTTAACTTCTGTGCTGTCGGTGTTTTGTGACGAAACTGAGAGTTAATACCCAAGGAGCCGCTTACATGGAAAACTTAGTCTGGTGTTGCTAATGGTACTACGAAGTTTCTAACATGAGCCGGTGTAGCGAGTTGGTACATGCTACTTGTGTTTAATAATGAGAACGCGGGTTTAAGATAAGGTGCGATAATGTGCTGAGATTAATTAAAATAAATAATCGCTACACGCTCGTAGCCTCACACTAGGATGCCCTGTGTTGTGGGTGCCATGGACTACACACAAAGGCACCCGGTATTTTTATTCAATGAAATAAGTAAAAATCATTATCATTAATATTATAGAATAATTATATCACAGTTAAATAATTACGAAAAATCGGTATTCGCGATGCTGATGTCATTCAAGGAAATTATTAACTGCTTCACAATGACACCATACTACCTAAATTGCACCTGTGCAACTAAGGGGCGGGTCTCTTTAACAGACAACACACAGACAGCGTGAAACACAACAAAAGAATCAATAAAAACACAATTTACGCGTATAGTCGCTAAATATTTTGAAATGTTATAATTACTATGTTGTACCTATGCAGGTTTCTGCTATTAATTTAAACTAATTAACCGCCCCCGTCTTGCAAAGGTGCAGTTTAGGCACCATGGTGTCATTTGGGTCAATTTGTCATACTTACCTTCTCGTTATACGCGCAATTCGTCGATGTGGACAGCGACTGCGAACTGACTGCGCGACTGAATTGCGATTGCGAATTGCGACCAGTAGTTCATGGATGAACGACATCGGTATCGCGATTTTTCGTAATTTTAAACTTGAGAAATAACGAGAATCTCGTGACCTGTTTTCGATTATTGAATTGACACCACTTACCGACATTTTATAAAGTAAAATTTACCTTAGTATTCAAATTATGAAACTGACATAATTGGAGTGCGATAAAATTAAATGAAGTCCTCAATATTTTTTATGAGAATAGGTGTGATCTGTGCTCAAACAACAACGTGGAATTCTCAAAAACGGCGGGCGAGAAAAGTTTTTAATTGCGTCTAGTAATAACTTTGCAAGGGACAAATCGTGTTATTTATATAAAATTGGAGTATCCTTAAACTTGAAGTGTTAAATTATTATTTCTCTTTTCGAGCCTTACAGATACTGTATATCGACAAAATCTGTATTAGGTGTGGTACCAACTGAAACCACCCGTGATTATTCTCATTATTTTTTATACATATATTCAAGAAAAGGAAAAGGAATAATAAACAATGGCGTGTACGTGTACCTACCTATTTCCGTTCAATAGATAAAGTCCTGCATGTGACTGACAAATAGACAGACAACCAGACATACTGACAGCGGAGGCATGTTAACAGGGTTCCGTTCCCGTTTGGGTACGCAACCCTAAAAATATATTTGTAGCGAAATATGTAGTTGAGTATTTTAAACTATTTAAGGAAAATACAACATTGGGACTTTCTTCTCAGTATCAAAGTATGGTTGAAAATTCTAGAATATCATTTACATACAAAAAAAGAACTAATTTGAAAGAAGTAAAACATTAGTTCCGTTATGCAGTTGTATATACATATCTTACGTATTCTATAATACTGCTAACTGTAAATACAATTAAATTAGAGGATATACGTTAAACTTAATAATACTTAGCAAAACTATACACAAATTAATTCGCATTTAACAAAGCTCTTTGCATTTCGTTTTCACCGCAAAAGGTGGCCTGAATTACCAAACTGCTAGCCAAAGTAATTTCATCTTTAAACCGTTATCTACAAGGTATATTCCACGTGGTAATTATTGTATCACTCCAGGTAATTCGTGTACAGAAATGTAAATACATACTTCCAGACAATTTAACTCGAGAGCTGCGAGAGGCTTGTATTTATTCAGACCCATATATAAAAGTAACACATTGCAGTAACATTATATTTACTAGACTGCGTTTAGGAACGATTATTTACATACAATTCAAAATCATTAAAATACATAAATGAAAGTCATTTTCTGCTTGTCCACAGTTTCGCGAAGGTGCTTCATAATTTTTATGTTATTGATGAGAAGAAACGGCATAAGAAAAGCACATCTAATTGGACATCTTTAACTTAATATATATAAACATATTATATATAAACATGCCGTGTCGATTATGATGCGTTCGTAAACCGTCTATACATCGCTATGAATGCTTGAATTTTAATGGTGTTGGAACTAAAACACGGCTTTGTGATTAAAATTACAGTTCCGCATGTATTATAGGTATCTACTAAAAATAGTCAAAACTTTGCTTTCCGCTACGACAAGACTTTAAAATCGTATAAAAAATCACTTCACTGCTTTTATGTCAAGAAAGAAGCTCATGATATTCTCTAAGTCGAACGCTGCAAAGAATTTTTCTATAATTTTCAATATTTTACAAACCTATCTTTATGACATGGCAAATGTTTGCGTTGCCTGAGTACACTCCCGGACACTTCGCGAGAAATTGATATTTTATAGCGGGCCATAGGAAAGGGTTTGCGATAGATAAAGTTATGTTGACGTCTGTACTTCTAGATTTGACTTGGTCACTAAAGCGTAAAATTTCCATTAAGAAACATTGAATACCATCCAATTTAGGGTCTGTCTTTAGTATTCATTTCACGACCTTTTTGTAATAATATTAATATACCTAAGGGACGTCTCCTCTGCGAACTTTTAGACATAATAGAACAGAATCAGAAGCTTAATTTAATTAAATACTCTGTATTATTTTTAATGCTGCTGAATGTTGATTGAATATCTAA
Organism: Ochlodes sylvanus; assembly: GCA_905404295.2. Lineage (NCBI taxonomy): Eukaryota > Metazoa > Arthropoda > Insecta > Lepidoptera > Hesperiidae > Ochlodes > Ochlodes sylvanus. The sequence continues at coordinate 713,630 of FR990129.1, forward strand.
GCCCTTGCACGCGTTTGTTGGTTACGAAAATCACGAGATGGTAACAATAATTCAGAACTTATCAAATGCAAATTAAATCAACAATTTCGGATGTAATAATCGCGGAACTTATTCTGTTGTCCAACAATGGCAAGAAATATTCCACATAAACCGGTAAGAGAAAGTTGAGGTGCAAGAACTTTGGCCAACTTTGGCAAATATACTTAATTGAACGGAGAAAATATACGTGACGGCGTTCCGGTAATGTTGCTGACACGTTTCCTGAACGACAGAACACGGTCTTATTGTTCGCCATTATACTAATTGAGAACATTAAATGGAATCGCCTCCGCAATAACAGAAACACGTTACGCAGCTTTCTGATTCGGAAGGTGGTTGATTAATAACAAAACCTTTGTTATTTTACCAGTACATTTTGCTGACATATCGACCTCTCTTTTCTACGAGTTTAAAAATGAACGCTACCAACACACCCATAGCCCCCACACTAGGACTCTCTGTGTTCCTTGGACACACCAAGACCAAGAACAAAAATTTTAACTGATCATTCGAATTTCCGCCTCGTTGGAAATAGAACCCAGGACACTTCCAACGGCAGTCCGGTAACCATTCCGCCATACGGATCGTCCGGGTGATACGAGATAAGCAGATTAAATGTAAAAATAATTTTATTAAAGTGGTTGATTTACTACTTATTTCAGAGCAAAAATATAAGCTTTAGTCGAGTGACTTTCAGAGAACTTTTGAAATCGTACACTTTATCGATAGATTGCGATATTTGGTTTCTCCGTAAACTACCTACAATCGAGTATCGTGTTAATGGTTTTCAGAATTTTGATTGTTGTCGATTTATTATTTTCATTTATAAGGTTTGTTTCATTTATAAAGATGTTATTATTGTTATTGCACCTGTTTCAGATATAAATGCTGAAAAAGGAGTCGCTACACGTGGTCATTATTCATAATTATTATATTTAAATCGCAAAACAATGTAGGCTGGGGCGGCTGTAATTCAATAAATTGGTTGTGTCCAGACGCCAAGATGTTTTTTTCTGATTGGAAACGCATCGGTGATGTATTTGGTGTGAATGGTGTGACCGCTGACCATCAGGTAGGTCGTCTACTAGGTTATCGACCATTTATATAAAAAAACAAGTTGTCCCGGCGTACTTCGTACCGCTTTATAATTAAAAAATGTTTTGGTGATATATCGACAGCAACGCCACCTATCGGGTCCAATTGTGAATCTAAACCATTCCCAGATCCCCTTGAACACACACAAAAAATTTCATCCAAATCGGTCCAGTCGTTAAAAAATGTTTTGGTGATATATCGACAGCAACGCCACCTACCGGGTCCAATTGTGAACCTAAATAATTCTCGGATCCACCTGAAGACACACAAAAAATTTCAACCAAATCGGTGAAACCGTTTAGGAGGAGTTCACACTCACACTCGAATTATATACATATATTAAGATGTGCTTTAATAAAGTACTTTTATAAAACGATGTTCTGAAAGGAACACCGTATTTTATTTGTCGTATTATTGTAACAGGCAGAGGCTACAATTGAGCGTAAACAACTGATAATTTTAGACAAAGGCGTCAAAGTGAGTAAAGTGACCCTTGTTGTGAAAGTTGACCCTTCGATACCTCGTTATTCCATCTTTGATTCTGAAAGGGTAACTACCATTTGTAATTTTCTAATGATTTCATTCACGGGCCGCGAATCCGATGGGATTTTGGAAGCTATTTGATTATTATTGATTAAAACTTATTGTTTATTTTATGGGGACAACTTATGCAAGTATTTTGAAGTAAAATTTTCTTTACTTAAATTTAAATTTCACTAAATGCAATAATATTTTTGTGAAAATACATATAATTAATCTGTTTGAGTTAATCTCTGGAACGGCTGGACCGTTTTTAACGGGACTTTCACTGGCAGATTGCTGATGTCATAAGGAGTAACTAAGGCTACTTTTATTTTGGATTTTTTTTGTTAAATTCCACGTGGACGAAGTCGCGGCCACAGCTCGTAGATAATAAAAACCTGTTATTTCATACTACATAAGTTTTCAGTCAGAAGTCTGCTACTAACTGCCAATTATTTTGTTTTCATATTGCCCTCAGTTAATCTCTTACAAAAATACTATTAATAAGATAGCGATAGAGGTAGATAGGTATTACTGACGAGCAGGATCCCGGATTAGGCCGTACATAATTATGTATGTACCTACTCGCGGATTGTGAGATGGGATTGAAATAGGAAGCAATTGTTTTATGTAATTGTTATATCCCCTCGGAATTTTGTATATTGTATTGTATCGTGCTATGTATGTATTGTATTTGTATTGTATGTAATAAAGACTCCTAGTAAAAGTTTTTCTCCCATATCTTCCACGTACAGACAGCGATCAGTTACAGATTAATTATATGTATAGATTCAACATGTTTAAATTCTAAAGATAAAACAGCTTTGAACAAGGCCATCATGTTGAAAATTATAGGTTAGAAAATCGATCGTAAATTGAATAAACCTTTGGCTTTCAAAGCGTCGACTTTAATAACATTATTATTGCTCGCTTCACCCGCAGAATTACCGCGTTCATTCAAGAAAGATAACCGAAAGTTAGCTAACTAGTGGATATAACTATGTAGTTATTTCGCTAACTAGCGGTATACAGCTGAAGATGAGTAGCGATGAGTGGGATCGGTTGACGCCGCAGTGGGGCGGCTGCCGTCTTAAATTCATCGTAATTGTGAGTGATATGAAGTTAAATAGTTTTCGCGTGAAAGCGTAACAAACAAACTTAAATTCACATTTATTATATAACGATATTCATTAATTAACATAAAATCTGTCCTAAGCTACGGTTCCGGTAAAGTAGTAGTTTGTTAATAATCCAGTACATAAGTTAATTCATGTATTAATAGTTTAATAGCACCTAAATATACCAAATATTTGTACATCCGCGTTCGACCTTTGCTCTCGCAATGAATAATTTACGATGTTCAGTTCGGGCGATGAAGTAGCTTTGTGTATTGTATACTTGTAAAGCTTTGAGAAAATTTGGTTTTATACTCGTACATATTACACGATGTAATATGTAAGATTATAGAGTCGTACATATTACATCGTGTAATATGTACGACTCTATAATCTTTATGTAGAAATCGTATCGTATGGTATGTTAATGTACGTATATCTTTGTGAAGGACTGGAATACGTTGTCCACGTCGATGTATATTGTGGTTTTCTTCAAGTAAAAATTTAATAAACTGCTATTTGAATAGACTACATCGCCAGATATATCACTATCAGTATACACAGCACTTACTCAAGGTCTCGAGTACACAAAGAAACTAGACTTACTAACTTATTACAGATTTTATTGCAGTTAAATATACATCTGCTAAGGTGAAGCTTATAAATGAATTACTCATGACTGCGACACAAATCTCACGTGTGTGCGCAAGTGTCGCATTACTTCGCAGTTCCCTAATGGCATGCTAGCACAGGATGCTAATGTCAACAACCTGCAGTGTAATCCACGTCTTAAAATCTTAGCTCAGCGCGAAACGACACTATACGTGCACTTACTGCGCTGTAAAGGTCTACGGCACCTCAGCCACGGTCGATACAAAAATCTCTTACAGTTCGATCTCCTTAACCCGAGGGCCACGAAATGCAATCGAGCGTTAAAATAAATGATTGTGTTCGACCTAATATGGCTACGAAAGTGAGCAGCAAATTGTAGCGATATCAAATTATATCGCAATATAACAAACAGCAACACAAAGTATCTAACAGATATTAACTAAAGTACAGAATAATTGTTTAATAATTTTGTAATAACACTGTTGATCACGTATAGCTGATAATGTACTAAGAGTAGATAGTGCAAAAGCAGGTACCTGAGATTGGAGGTGTTACCCATATGAATACAACCAATTTTCAGAAGTCAAACTACGTCATCGCTACAACGAATCCCCACCATGAGTGGTGCTGGAAGAAGAAGCGGCAAGAAATTTCTAAGAACATGACGCGTGTAGTGTAATAAAGCATCTAGCAGGGCGTGGGTTTCGTGGCCAATCCATTACACCCACTTCTATCTGTACCTTTTGTAAAGTGACCATCGTAAGTCTGTAAGAAGCGACGATAAATGTAAAATATTCGAATGTTATTTGGCTTAACTTCTATCAGGATAAATAACGTAAATAACATTACACACTCACAGCCCCACCCCAGGATTCCCTGTGTCGTGGGTGCCATGGACAACAAACAGAGATAGGGACACATAGCCAAAACGAGAGCAGAAGCTTAAACTCGTCATTCACATTTCCCTCTCGCTGGAAATCGAACCCATAACCTTTGAACGGGAGTCGTGCATAGTGACTATTGCGCCATACCGGTCAGTGTTTAGTTTTGGTAGTCGGGATGTTTTGGTGTTAGCGTATCAACTGATGATGATGATGATGATGGTGACGATGATTTTTCAATTTTTCATCCAAGCTGAGGCTAAAAAATGTTAAAATTGTTATTTTCAAAGGTATGTTAAAAGGACTATGCAAATGAAACGTTGAATTAATTTATGATTTAGGATTCCAAGTACCTGTTCATCACAATGTCCGAAGAAATATTTCATTTGCATTTTATGTGCTTGTGAAAATATCTTGGGACAAGGAACTCGTTTACTTTTGTATTTTTTGTCACAGCCATGAATTAAGTGGTCGGAACTGAAGGCGAGTGGTTGCCCTGGCCTGTCCCCTGGTTACGCACATTTTTAATACTGTTAACGACCCGTAGGGCGCAATGGCGCAATGGTCACCATGCCGAACTGTCGTTCAAAGGGTTTCGGGTTATGAAAAAAAATGAAATGTACTTTATTCCAAATGGTATTTTTACAAACTCTTTTCGAAAGTCAACTACGCCATTCCCAGCGAGGCGGTAAATTTCAATGAGTTTAAATTTCTGTTCTTGGTCTGGGTGTGTGTGTTCTTGTCTTGTGTGTTGTCCATGGCACCCACGACACAGGGAATTATTGTGTGGAGCTATGAGTGTGTGGCGTCATTTTTATTATCTTACGATAGAAATATCAATAGTCGTATACTCTGTATCTGTACAGTCCACAGCTATCATCTGTCCTGTCGCATCTGTTAAATCGTATCATTTTTTACCGACAAGCTAAAAGCTTTTATAGTGGGACTTCAACTTCCTGGTAGATGTCGGTAGTACTTATGTCCACATTTATATAAATCATGTCTCTTATCACGGTCTTCTTTACACCGACAACATAGTACTCTAAATTAGTACAACGGTTTCACGCGTTATTAACGTATTTGTAAAATTACTTTTGTTGTCGAATTTGTAAAACTGTAAACGAGTTTGTAAAGGCACTGTTAACCGAACGCTGTAATTTACGAGTATAATATTATCAATTATATAATCAGAATACGATAGATAGCTACCATTTACATCTTCGTAACGCAATAGATGGATTGATAAAGCAGTCTACCGTACTGTAAAACTAATCATCGACAGAGTAAACAAGCAATGGAATACGGATCCTACATATATCACCAACAGATAAATATACGTAGAGCCCTCATCTGCTATAATTTACAGTAACACAAACAGAGAGCTAGTAATTCTATTAGAGGGTCTCACTGTGTCGGTCGCAAATGCATTAAAATGTCATCCCAATCAGTTACGACACGCTATTTCGGTGCCGGCCGGTGATTTGTATTCCGCCGGGATCAGGGACGGCCGCGGATACAAGGATGAACTTGGCTCAAGGATTTTGAGGTTTGACGGAGCACCAATTCTCTCGAAAGATGTGGTACCGTTTCAAGTTGGTTGCATAGCTACTCCCAGCGGTTGGTCTTAATAAACAATAAAATACATTAAATTATTGGTTAAATATCCAGTCAAGTTTGGATTGGGCCTTCGCGGTTCGGTTATAGTAATGTAAAATTCTGTAGGAGTATTTTTGTTGCGTGTAATTACCCTTAATTAATTAACCTTTCCTACTTTTTTACGGTTTATTAACGGAATTGGGTCATCAAATTATTTTTGTGCACCAAACTATAATAATAGAATAGTCGCAGAGACAGCCAGACTCGTGTGATAAATTATATAACTTTTATTGGTTCTGTCGGAAATAGGGATTCCTAAAAGTACTTTACTAACTGCAACAGAATTGATCAATCGTTCATACTGTGAGGAAAACCATTCTCATCGTTAAACGGTACAACACGTCACACAACAAGCTAAATGACTTCGCACCATTTCTTAGCTAATTCAATCGGAACTTGGCCTGATGGTTGGTTAAACAGAAATCATTTCTGTGGAAGACCCCTCAAAGTTCAAATTTCATCGTGACTTTAGGATCTTCATCGGGCTGTTCTGCGAGGTTCTGCAAATGAAAACATACCGTGTTGTGAAACAGTGAAGTTGATTTTCAGTTACTGACCATTTCGGTGGTCTGTGAAGCGACGCAAAAGCGAGATTCGTTTGACGGGTGAGCATTAATTGCCGTGGACGACATTCGGGGGTCGAAAGTTAGGGTCAGCGAACTTCGTGAATGCAATACCCCAGTAGGTCAGTCTAATGAAAATGTCGTGAAAAGACTCGCTTCTTTTGACGTTTGAGCGATTTCAATTTCCTCGACGTGTTTCTTGAGATTGGAGTTTGACGAAAAGATGTTGACTCAGTTTTGTTTCGGGTCAACCGTTTTTTAACTGGCTTCAAAAATGGAATTCCACTTCTGAATGTTTTTTTTGTATGTTAATTTTTGAAGCGCCTTTAGTTCTCAGGCTTGTGTCGGTAGTAAATTTAGCAATATCATAGTGTTTATTGATATCATAATGAATGATATTAACTTGCAAAAGCAAAGATATTTCTGTGAATGAACTGCGTATATCACAAAACAATGTTTTAAATAAATTCTGTTTTTCCTCTCCTTAATCGGCTTCATTTCATCCTTATCGGCTCAGCGGATTAAGCATGAAAAGGCAACAGACCGACAGAGAGAGTTAATTTCGCATTTATAAAAATAATATGGATTTTGTCAAAGTATCCTAAATGACAGAATGTTCACTGCAATTTCTTATAAATTTGAATGCAAAACTAGTTTAGCCTTAAAAAATATTCAGGCATAAAATCATTACTAAAATGTGTAACGAAAATGTCGCAGTACCAAAGACGGTGTATTAAGTAAAACGGTGGTTAAGTTGGGTTAGTTAGGCGCACGAGTGCAGTCTCTCGGTGTAACCCGGCGCGCGGCGGAGTCGTCGAGTGAAGAGATGTGAAGCATGCAGTTTTCGGAACAAGTAACGAGCGTACCAACTCAACAGCCAAAATTTCAGAGCTCGTATCTAATTTCTTGACATTTTTTTGTTGCTGCTAAAGTAGCTTGTGGTGGTAACTCTTACTCTTCTTTTTATGGTAGCAGCCGGCGAACGAGCAGACGACCCACCTGATGATAAGTGGTCACCGTTGCCCATGGACGACAGTAAGAGCAAAGGCATCAGAGATGCGTTATAGGCCAAGAAAGAAGCAAGAGGAGAGAAAGAGAAAGAAAATACCGGCTGTCAAGTCCAGCCAGAGTGGTCGTTTGGCGGTTGGCTTGAGTAAGCGGGTGGTGCTAGTCAGCCGCGCTACAGACCTACCACCGAGATTAAAGAACCTTCGGGATTAAACTGGTTGGTACAGAGTTTCGCGACCTCAAACAAGAGTGATCAGGTGCTGTACTCTCGTCCGTTATTCAATGGGGTGCACTACGAACAGGGGAGGTTGGCTTGGATTCAAAGATTAATGGGGCTCTTGTCACCTCTTATGTGTGTTTTAATTTTAAATACCCGAATCCACTGATATCTTCTTTTAAGCAAGAATAGACAAGACTGTTGCATTAGGTTAGTATAAGGTTGACGGTTTGATTTTTTTCTGTTTAAATTTTATGAATTTACTAGTGGTCCCAGCGTACTTCGTACCGCTTTATAATTAAAAAATGTTTTAGTGATATATCGACAGCAACGCCACCTACCGGGTCCAATTGTGAATCTAAACCATTCTCGGATCCACCTGAAGACACACAAAAAATTTCAACCAAATCGGTCAAGCCGTTTAGGAGGAGTTCAGTCACATACACACGAACACAAGAAATATATATATGAATTTATTTTCCATAAAAATATTAGACCGACATACCGACCTAAGTTACATTTTGTTTGCTTTAAATTACATGAGTATAATATCTATCTATGGGCGGCAAAATTCTATCCAGTTTATTTATACGAGTAAGAAATTTGTTTTTAAATTATGGCTGCTACAAAACTAATTATGCTTGTATCAATACGGGATCGGCTTTCAGCCATTCGAGTCACTGTTATTAATTATTATCAACACTGTCGCCGCAACCGCAGCCACAATGATTAGCTCACGACGCGCGACGACGACGTGACGACGAGAATTCCCTATGGAAATACTGTTTAAACTTTATTGGCAACATCTGTACCCGACCGCACTTTGCAAAGGAGGTTAATAGTCTAAGTACCGATGTATGTTCGTGCCTTTACTATTTACAGACAAAACACGCGGCTGATTTTGATGATTCTTACGTAAATCAATTTGTCTTGCTCGTTGTGAGTGCTAAAGGGATGTGATAAATACATGACAGTGGCCAAAATTCAACATGTCGGTTATTGCCATATTAGAAAAAAGAAAAATTAAAAATCAATAAAACATGTTAAATGGGATATCATCGAATAGGTATTTTAAAATCATTGTAAGGTTTCTGTTATCATTTTATATTTCGAATTACCAATTGGTACCTATCACGATTCAAAGTTGGTCTGCAAATACTCGTATTCTCAATTAAATTTTCAACTTTTAACTTGTTTAATATCCAACACGAATTTGTACGAAACTGTAGCTTTCAAACAGTAACCGACTAGGTATCGACATAGGTAGGTACGTAATAACTTGTATCATCCACCTCCTTTTGTAAAGAACTAGTTACCCGCGTTTGTTGGGTGCGGGAAACGGCCCCGCTTTCGCAAAGTTTGTTGTTTTCAGTCGTTTTAATCATACCCAAACATTCCCCGTAAATCACTCCATCAGATATTGCGTGAAATATATAAGTGAAAGTTAATACTTCACTACAATCCCACCTGATGGATAGCCTTTTAAATTATGTAAGATGTCGTACCATAATGCTTGAGTAGTTTTGAGATTATATTCGGTTGGCCCAGAGGTCAGTTAACTGTCCGTTACTGAGCAGGGGAGATTTTGGGGAGTTTGGACTCAAACATAGAACCCCTCATACACTAATCTTCCTAACGAAAACACGAAACCAGCTACCAATTTCACAAAGTCTGAAGCTTAGTACAATCAGTTTAACCTTATTGTGGACCAGAATATTTCTTAAATCCCAAGATTGTGTTTCCATGTGTATGTAGTTCTAAGCAGCTGCGCTCCACACTCTAGCTTCTACCATATTACAAGCATTATTCAACTGTTATTGTATGAGCAATTTTTCTTCTTATTCCCTCCACGTACATATTATTGCCGCAAAAATTTTCGCCGAGAAAATATGTTGATGAAAATATTCATAATATTAAGTCCGTGTTACATAAAATATTCTAAAGACACGAACTTTACCAGCAACTTTGCATGTGTAAACCGAATTAGTTTTAAATGAAGAAATTTTGTGTTTTCTCTCTGCGACATTCATTATTATGTCATACATATTTCTATGTAAATAGCAGGTAAACGACCACACGAGCCACATGAGCCCAGGTCTGCTAATTTATAAATAGATAGGCTCATGAAGCATTGAAGGGTTTTTTGAATTAACAGACTTGGGTGCCGGATATTAAGCTGTCACCGTCGCCCCTGGACTTCAGACACCAAAGCACGGTAATAGTATCATACAGTATTGTGACTCGGCCCTCTCCTTGAAATAAATGCCTACAGCCGCTCGCGCTAGGGTCACCTCTTTCTAGTTGTTGTGAATGTAAGTGGGTAGGTAACACGCACGATTCCTGATTACAAACCCATACGTTTCGTCCCATACGTATGGCGCTTCTGCGGCTGTTGTGTAATGATGAAACTCATCATCATGTTGTCCTTCACCGAAGCAAGTGATAATTAAATATTAATACGCACATAATTTTTGAAAATTAGTGGTGCGTGCGGGGTTTGAACCCGGACCCTCCGGTTCGGCAGTCCAACGTTCAACCACACGGCTATCACTGCCTTATGCTGCCTTAGCTGTCGCTAACTGGTCGGCTAGTCGGCTAACTAGAAGAAAGACATTTTTTAATACTACATATTCGTAGCTGCACACTAGGCTTCTCTGTATCATGGGTGCCATAACACACAAAAACGACATAACTAATCCAGACTGATAACAAAAATTGAAACTCATCATTCAAATTTCTGCTTCACTGGAATCAAACTCAGAAACCTTCGAACGGCAGTCCTGCATGGTAACTATTGCGCCATACGGATCGTGAAAATCTACAAAGTCTGTAAATTACTTGTAAATTATTTCTAGTAATTGTGGTGAGTGGCCCTGCGAACAAAAACATACCTTTCGAGTTGCGATATTGCGACCAACTATTCACATTCGTTCACATTGTCTTGTCAAAATTGGTATTTAGAGCGTCGCAAAGGAACAAAAATACGTACAGACTGTTAAACTTAAACACATCATCCTTAAAATATCACGAATATCACTCACTGAATCAGTTGCCGCAAGAGGTCATAAAACATTGAACAGATTTAGCAACCGTAAAAGTGCGTCAATGAATGCTTTGCGTTTTATTACGTTCAAAGCTTTACGTTACAGTACTCAGACGGCGGCGCTGCTCGTGAAACACTTCATAGCGAGGTTTGCAGCTGTAAATCCAGATTTTTTATACTCTGTGTTTTAAAAGTAAATAAGAGATTTTTAACATCAATGATAAAAAGGTTCGGATTATTAAGAATTAATATAAAAATAATCATGGTAATTGGATTGCTGTTAATGGTGAAGGTAACCACTTACAATCAACTAGCACATCTGTTCGTTTATTGGGTATTTGTATAAAAACATAACGCTAGATCTAAGCTAATTTGAACCTTAACTCATCCGGCCATACACTGGAGTAAGTTTCATTGCGGTCTGATGCCAAGTATTGCTTACGGCTCCGTGCAGCTAATACAATCTGGGCCGAGACGTGACTAGCATACCGGCCGTGGCTCAAAACCGATATTGCACTTCAGAATACTGTATATTCCCACTTGGTTAGTGTTGATTGCATAATAACCGGCATCGAATAAGGCGCTCCGTACCTGCCAACAAATTAAATTCAAGTTACTGCCTAGTGTTGGGTATATTTTAGTAATAAAACTGTAACTGATCCGGTCCGACGACGATGTCCATACATAGATAATTGAGTATCACTACTATTGTCAAAGTCTTCTTTTTCCATCATTTGTATCGCTGTATGTATTTCACATTGCAAATAAAAAACATCATAATATTGGAGTCAATTCATTGTTTCTTACTTGCCACGCACCACCACAATACGTTTCTTTTCCAAGACGTCATTTCAAACCACTGCTTTTAAAAATTATATGGAATTTCAAAGTACTGTAACCATCTGAAATGGCGATCGGCACCGTCTGGCGCATAATTACGGGGCGTCTAACTCCGATGGCCCTTAATTTAGGCGAACATTAAGTTTTGATGATTTAACTTGCAACAGCGAATTTGCGCCTCTTGTCATCTAAATCATTAGGGAGTTAGAGAGGCGTGGTCCTTTAGTCATTTTAATTTAAACAGAAAATTAGTACTGCTTTTAGTTTTTTGTTGTTCAGTAAATGTTTAGTTGCTTGAACTAGTTAAAAAAGTCTCCAAAGAGCATATCTATCAGGATTGGCATGAACAAGTAGGATACCTTTTTCCATGTTGATAGACATGGAATTTGTGGAACAATAAAACATCCGCAATAAGAGAAGTTGAAAGCAGTGAACTTAATTGGCTCTAGAACAATGCAACTACATTCAACCTCTCACGGTTTGCTATGACCGAGTGTATCCCAAGGGTAATTGTTCTACTGTTGAGGTCATAAGATAAGAGGCAATAAAAACCTTTAAATTTGTACACGCCATAATTTCAACAAATTATATGTGAGCCTATGATCTGAGACCAGGTCACTAAATTACAAGCCTTCCATAAGCAACTGGTTTATTTATTCACAAAAATCCCTAACTTACTTAAACAGCGGCTACAATTTTTGTATTCTTATAAAAATTGCCAAAATTTACTGAACATTTTCAGACACTTCGTCAAAAAATTCCCAATGCCGTAATATTTCGGCATCATTTCAAAATGGCAGCAAATCCGGATAAAGAGGGACACTTGTACGAAACGAGCGCGATACCGGGAACAATGGACGTCGTAACGGATCCGTACTTTTATCGGACGACGCGATTAATACTGTGTTGTAATATTTGGTAACTTTGCCTGTCATCAATATAGAACTACAAAAAGGTATTGCCTGCCACTGCAATATCTGTCACACTTTGTACTCAATGTAATGTAATACTAGGACTGTTTGGTACGTTGCTACTGGACGGGAGAATTTTATTAAACCCCTCATTCAGAAATTCAGTGAAAAATCGAAACAAAAATTTATTACATCCAGCATTATAAACTAATACAGATACCGTACTTTTTGAGATATCTGGACATGAATAATGACGCACCCACATTAGGTACTTAGCATTCGGCATTTAGCATTTAAAATCGAATAATAAAAATAGCACATACCTGCATGACTAAACAGAAACTTCAACTATTCACTTATTCGTACACACATACACGCAAATACACACATACACACGCGCACACTCAGCAAAATACGCTACTATACATGGTAGTGGTTTGTCTAGCGTTTCTACATCTGTTTTATGCTTAAATCAAAAAGTAATAAAACTGTGAGTCCACAATGAAAGCAAAAAGCTCTACGCAATGGCACAAAGAGTGCAATGAAGTCTTTGAGGGCTCGTTAGCGAGCCGGCTCTCGCCCGATTCCCGACACGATTGGACGTCACAGATTCAGATAATTTCTTCCAGTCTCCATTGGACGCTTTGATCTTCCCCAATTTGTGATTTATCTCGACGACGGCCTATCTGTCGGGGAGGGTGATACAAGTGGATGATTTTGTTATAATGTTGTTCTTTATGTTAATATTTGATTGAATCTGAACAGTCGATTATTTTCCGAAGTAGGATCTAAAGAAACAAATTTATCGTAAGTCACTGTTATGGGATCTATAGCTTTTCTATTTTAACGTCATAATCTGTAGGTATATTCATCGAGACATTGTCAACATCTGTGTTAAAGTTCAACATAAATAATATATGCTATAATAATCCACTAATTAGTCATTTGCGATTTCTAAAATTTACTACATCTAATAAATTCTAGTTTTTTTCTATTTGTTTATTTTTACATAAGCATATTAACTCAGTCTTAATTAATTGATTAATTGATATCATCACATGTATAACCTATAAGCTGACATATATATATTATGACATATAACATAACATACACCTATGCTAGATCCAACGAGTCTACGTGGTCAAAACACTCTATAAATGTATCTACTACTACTGATACCTTCTTACTAGAGAAGTCTTGTAACTATAATATGAAACACTCATATCCGTTGGTTCACACTCGGAGCATTGTTTCCTAACTTTAATAAAAACAGTAGCAATATCGTCTAGTTATTGTTGTTACAAGTACATGCTCGACAACTACACAACAGATTCCAGATTATACCGATGCTTGCCCACTCGACCTAGAACAGCTCCATTTCACGGAAGCGACTCGCGTGATCTTTATTGATCAGAACTCAAGACTTAAAATCAAATCAACCAGAGATGCAAGGGATATACTAAGAAATATCGTTCAACGGGAATACTACACAAGGAGTTATTCAACGCAGCTTTATGGAACATTTGAATTACGATTAATATTACTAGGTAGTCAATGGAGATAAGACGTTGTTGTGAACTAAACAAAGGCGAAATACAAGTCACGTCGATTGTTGAGATAAAATACATTCGAATGGAGTTAAAGATACGAGTATGTACTTGGTCAACTGTATCTGGTTGGTTTCGAATTTTAAATCTAGACTTTGTGTGTTGGGTTCTAAGGTTGTGTTTAGTGTGAATTGGAAACTGCAGGTCAAGCTTTATGTCAATAGATATCCAGATACTATCAAATACAATGACCATTGTAAACACAATACTATCAAATTAACTCGTGGTCAAATTCATAATATTTTCTACATAATAACATAATCTAACATCTTTTATGTTAGGATACCTGTGATATTAATGCACTATGGAGGACGGAGGTATAATGGATTAAGTATAGATGTAGTACCTAATGTAACAGAAATAAATGGAAACCAGGTAGAAATTTACATTGTTGCTTATCCAATGCCATTTGCAATAATACATATAAGAATGGATTTCTAAATCATTTTTAGGAATAGAATTCATTCGTGTCAAGTGAAGAAACAAATGGATTGATCCTTGAGATCGCAGACTGCAAAGTAAACAGGTAAGGTAAATACGGGTGAGGCGGCTCAGACCTCGGGTCCCGGTCGCAGGTCCGGGACTGTAAACAATCTCGGTCGTCGGCGCTCGCCATGTCGTTTTCAGCAAAAACATTCTCCTTCAGTCGACTTACAGAACTGTTGACGTTTGTTTTGGATATGGCACGGCAAACTTTTTAAACACTAGACTGAGATGTATAGACGCTACTTAGCCTTAGCTCAGACTTAACTTACGAAAAACTTGACTTTGCAAAGACTGCGATTTGGTATTTATAGACATGTCACGCTGAGATTGAGCTAAGACCGCTAATGTCATAATTGATTGCTGCCATCTATCTGTTTGTTAATACGAAAAATTTAAATGTCTTAGAAACCGACTAATATCAAGGTTCATTTGGGACCATTATTTTTGTTCGGATAATAGCCAAAGTTTATGGTAAGTCGTCTATTTCATGAACTTATTAGACTTTTCTCAGCTCGTACTCGGCCAAGTCAAAGATCCCTTTATAAATACGAACGCTGTCTTAAGTCAGAGTAAAGTCTGAGGTCTAAGGCTAAGTATCGTCTATCTATACATCTCGGCCATTGTAGGTACTAATTGAGTAATACAGGATACATTTTGGTGAGTGTACGCAAGAATGACATACATGATATATTTATGTAATTATCCCATCACCTTTCTACCATCGAATACGTCGACGTGAAGTGAATGTGAGTGCAGGTGTTTAGGTATGTAATGTGTAATTAGGTTTTTCTAAGTTAACGCGCTTTACCATTTTAAACGGCTATGTTGCTATGGAATTCGCCTATGTGTGTCATCTTTTACAATATTTGGCCAAAAAAAATGTTACAACTCAACGGAGTTATTAGAAATCCTACAAGGAGTTCTGCTATGAACATGGAAATCCAAAGAAGTAGGTGGTTCCAAGCAAAATATTGTTATTGGAACGTGGTGCGCACTCACGTGAGAGGTTGTTTACAATCCCAACTCTAGTGCGCTGTCATATTTGCAGGGACTGGCTATTGGTATATTTTTACATTAAAATTATATAAAGGAGAAAATAATGTATAATTGTAGTCGCTGAGGTCGTATTATAGATGGCCATGAATTGTTCATCATTATAAACTATTCCGTAGATAAAGAGTGGCTTACGGACCTCTATTAACATGCCTCTGCTCTCTGTCTCTCTGTTACTTGGCTCCATCATCTCATGAGTTAGGCTAGGCGTATGCTGGAATGCAGGCGACGCAGTACAGCAAATCACAGTTCAGTACACCTCAGGGCAGTTGAGGCAGACATGAGCCCCCTCCGTATGCTGCGACGCAACTCATTCGCATTTTAGCTAGTACAAAGAATAGACGTTTGACAATGATTCTATTAAACGTTCTGTCATGACTGTCATTGCAACAAAACTACGCCGCGCGTCGCGCTGAAATCTGTGCCGGCTCTACAACGGGACGCAGAGCAGGACTGACGATCTTTAGTTTCAACTCAGCGCTGGACGAACCTAATTATGGGGAATACGTTGTTAATTTTATGTAGCCGCTCTTCGCGCATAATAAGAAAGTTTAAGAAGCGTGAAAACGAAACCTTTTTGTGAACTTTCTGAGAGTGATATAAAATATTAATATGACTTTTCGACATTTTTAAAACATCTAAAAGTTTTTACTGCTCAGCGGTAAAAATTCGTAATTTTTTGGACACTAATGAACACAAAAATCAAGAGGGTGAAGTTGAAGAACGAAAGCTTTGGTGCGTGCGTCTGTCAGGTAAAAAATGGTTACAAACTGACGAGCTTATTGATGTACTTATTGTTACACAGTGGTATTAATACAGCTGTATTGGGGCAGTTCAGAATGCCGACCCCGCCCCCCCATGCCGGTATACAGCGTCGTAAGAGTTGATAGAGACGGGTCTCTGCTTGGAGGAAGGGCTCACGCGCGGCCGGCTACCACTCTTTGCTAGAGTCGGCCGCCAAACGCCTCGTCGTGGTCTAGCTGGGAGCTTGGGGCCAGGATTTTCTTCTATTCCTCTTACTTTTTCTACTCCGCCAACGCATCGGTTATGCCTTAGGTGTAACTGATGTCCATGTGCAAAGAGCACCAGTTATCACGCGGTGGTCTGCTCGCTTGTCGGCTAGTAACATAAAAATACAAACACAGCTACAGTGTCTCTGTTAGTGTAACCGAACACTTTAAGCACTTCCGACCGGTTCAATGGCTGAGTCGGGGCGCAAACGAAAGCCACTTAGCGATGTAGCGTCCTCACTAACTTCGCTGCATACAGCTTATTAACACTGTAACTAGTCTTCGTGAGTTGGCTGCCTTTCTTAACTGATGTAATTTACAAGAAACAGCGTTAATGTCTTATGAGCGTCTTAAATGCCAAGTAAATATATATTTTAATACGCTTTTGTGGAAGTTCAAAGTTGAATACGAAAAATTATCAAAACATTTAATGGTTGATCCTTGAACTAGGGGTAGATTAGAACTAAGTAGGTAAGGGCATACCACTCTTTTCATTACCATTTGGTAGATCAGCAGATACCTGGTGGCATAGTCTCAATGTTGTGGGTGCATCATGAGCTGAACATTTGGCCCAAACAAATAGAGATAAAGCCTTACACACGCAAATATTAAATTTATTTCCGCTTCAGGGATAAATGTACGAGTTTTCGTCTATAAATTCTGACGCCGCCAGAAATGTAAACATGGGACAGAATATGTAAATACGACACGGTTATCCTATTCCAAATCTATGTTGTACGGCTTTTTGCTCGACGGACGTAAACTATCACAAACAAACTTACTTTACATTTATCTGTTGTACTGTTTTAATTTATCTGTTGCTGTGAATCTCTTAAGTTTAGTGTACTTTGAGTAAGCCAACATTCCGGCATCAACTTTAATAATACGTAAAAAAAGAAGTGTTCTTCCAGCGGCTTACGTCGATCCTTGGTGAACGACCGTGTCAAGTAACTGCGGACGCAGTTGATTCGGTAGTTGGATGGATGACCGCTGGTGAAATTTCCTTCTCATTTCGAAGGGTAAAGCCGTCGGTTCCAGTTGTAATAATTAGGTAGTCGACGTCAAAACATGTCGAAAGCCTTCGGGTGGCATAAAAATTCCGTAATTTGGGTTGGCCACTCACTCCTCTATCACACCGTGCTCAGTAGTGGAACATTAATATGTTGAAGCTAACATTCACTAGTGTGTAACTGAATCAAGTAAATCGAAATAGCTGGTTTAGTTTGACATACACCGGGAAATATTAACGTTCACTAATATGAAACATTCAAAGTAAATTTGTATATATTCGTAGTAACTATAATAAAATTAAAACTTTTACTGAATCGTCTGAGTAATATTTTCAGCCATTGTAATAATTTTGTTTATAGTTACAGCATCTAAAGAGTATTTTTAAAACTTTTATTTGTTTATAATAAAAAATATTAGCTCGTTGATAAATTATGTTATGGGATAAAAGGTTAATTTTTAACTCACCAAATTAAAGAGTTCCCGCCGGGCGCTATAAAGGTGGGTATGAAAATTTTATTAATAGGATATTAAATAAAGTTTTTAGATGCTTTGTGACAGGTGGTGCTATAAAAATATGACCCTAATTTGAACCGTAAAAGGCTAAATTGGGGAATAAACCAGAATATTACTGCATAATGGACATATACTGCATAATGGACAATAACAACTGAGCTAAGTTTAACCTTTTGGGAAAACGTTAATAAATTCCCCAATACTTTGACAATGCTTAATTACATGAATTTGAGTCTACATTATACATTTATGTCACAGATAAATGTTTGTTTAAGGGTTGTGGGTGTTAGTGGCCACTTATTTTTCATGCCACCCGCCAAACAGGGAATCCTAGTGCTCGGATACCTATGTAAGAAAGAAAGAAAGAAAGAAAAGAAAGAAAAAAAATTTTATTCCACACTACAAAAGAAGATGTATTATGTTCTTACTCGATCTTATTTCGTTTTGCAATTTTCGATGACCTTGCCACTGAAAAAAAATTAAAATAATGCATGCAATGCATGAAAATAACTAATGTAGAGATTTAACTACTTTAAATTAATATTGGCAGCAGCGAAGCAGGTAGATTTCTGCCTGTGAGCTACTAGAAGCCACGAAATTGAGTTACGAAGACGGAAATGCACTATGGCCACATTAAATCGGTAACGCAAAGTAAACGTCTAAGGCAATGTTGTCTTATTGAGACGTCTTAGCAGAATAAACGTCATCATTCGTTTAGATTGAGGAAAACCTCGACTGTTCCATTCAGGAATCAATTATGTTGTTCTTTGAGGAAAATAGGCAGTTTGGAGAGTGTCGGAGTCATCTGACATTAGTTTTATGAAGATAAAAAGTCCAATTTAGGTAGCCTTTGTTATCGTCATTGTGGTTCAGTATTCAATGTGTTTTAAAGATTTAGGGATTGTTCGATTTTTGTTGAGCGTAAAGTAAAAAAAGTATTGAATTGTCGCATCACAAGAAAAAGTGTAACTGATGTTCTATTTAAAATATTTTTACACTAATCAGTCTGTCTGTTGTTTGTTTTATAGTCTGTTATAGGTATAACAAGAATATTCTCTACTAATACTCGTACCTGCCCCCGTATCCGTCGGCGTCGGCATACCTGTCTAATTTTTTTTATTAGACGCGATTTTTGTAATTGTATTATTTTTTGAATTTGAAAACAAAACAATATTTTCCTATGCTACATCAGTTAAAATCAAGCCGAGTTTTGCTAGTATTAGTAACTCGATTTCTTATTTTATATCACAAGGAAATACGACTGTCAAGGAAAATACACGGTCTAAATCATTTATCAGGTAATCTTAGTATTGACTTAAAAGGGACAAAATAAACATCCCAACCGAGGCGAACCTATTCTCAGATAAAGAAGAAACTCAACTTTATTAAAAGAACGATACATAGATATATAGCTATAGATAAAGTATGAATTATGTGGTAGACTGTGGCTCCAGTGGGCGATAGTGCCTGCGAGGGAGCTGTCAATTTCATTATGGCGAGGTTGCGTCGTAGCGAGTGCTTTTTTAGGAATAAAATAAAAAAGATTTCTCTTCGCCAAGGGTGTCGCGGAAAACCCTGTTAAGAATATTTATACAATTACGGTTATATAAACACCAAAGGCATTGTTCTCGTGGTAATTAAAAGAAAATATTAAAGACATTGTTGGAGCAACTGACAAACTACGCTAAAACAAAATACGCTAAAAATATTTTAGTAAATTGGTTTGTCTTTCTTTTGGCTTTCTTGTCCTCGATGTTAAAGCAGGTTTTCAAGGTGGTAGAGTAAAAAAGTATGACGTGCATAGGTGTATCAGTGTGTATTTAAGATTAAAAGATTTAGAATTTTAATTTAAGATAAGATAATAATAATAAATAAACGCTAACATACTCATACCCCCACACTAGGATTCCCTGTGTCGCGGGTGGCATGGACAACACGAATAACACATCACTAACACCCACGACCCAAATTCAAATTCAAATTCCAAGATCAAACATTTATCTGTAACATAAACATCTGCCCCGGCCGGGAATCGAACCCAAGACCCTGCGCTTTGTAGTCAGGGTTACTACCAACTAAACTATCTGTTCGTCATCTCAGTGAAAAATAATGGTCCTGTCACAGTTGTCATGGGCGGCAGCGGAAGGGTGGTGTTGCATACTCATTTGCTACCTTAATTCCATCAATCCGCACTGGAGCAGCGTGGCGGAGTGTGCTCTAGGCCTCCTCAGATTAATATCTATCGTCTCCTAATGGAGACGATAAACCCCTTGCGCACACATCTACATGCATCCATGGTAATTTATCTCCTACGCTTAATGCGCTGAACTGATGACCGAGACGAAATTTTATATGGAGAGACTGAGACTAGTTTTAATCCCGATGATACGTTATCTTGCACAGAACAGAGAGACTGTGTCTTCCGTGTTCTCTTTGGATAATTTTAACGATTTTTCGTCGTTTTTCAACTTTCACGTGAGCGGAGCCGCGATCAAAAACCAGTAAAAAAATAAGTATTACGATAAATAAATATTCTTTAACGTACATAATATATCAGTTACGTGTGTAAATTTAATTTACTTTTCAACGTCAAGAAAACGTACAACGTATTCAGTTTACTCGATATAGAAATTTAATGTTTGTGAAGAAACTAATCATTGCTTGACAGGGATTAATGACTCGCACGCAGCCAATTTAAATACCATTATTGAAAGAGTTTATTTTAAAGGGTAGGTAAGAAAGCGTATTTGAAAATTCATTTATTACAGATATAACAAAATATAAGTTAAGATTTCTGAATTGTACATTAAAATATCTATCCCGTAACCCTGCTTGCGAACTGAAGCGTCTCGGTTTCAATTTTCGAACATTATGTAATAGGTACTCGTAAATGTTTTTCTCAGGTTGTCAGTACACCCAAGACACAAGGGATTCTATTGTGGGAATATGCGCGAGCTTGCTTTTATTTATTTATATTTCATTTGAAGTTCAACTGACTATTCGTGTTTGATTTTGGCCACATAATATTTACATTACGTTAAAATATAGTTTGTTATCTAAATGTCGTCAACCAGAATCCACTGTTACTGTGTTGGAGGGTTCGATTCTCGTCGCACAGTATTAAGGCAGATTTTGAGAACATTGACACCCCTTTGAGAATACTCGTATTATGGAAAATTCTGAGGTATAGAGTTTTCCAGCAATCACAGGATCCGCTGAGCCAAGTGAATGTAACTACTGGACAATCTAGATGTTTCTAACGGCATCTGATTTGCCGAATTGTGATAAGTAGTTTAGAAATTGTGTGGGGACAGATACATCTACAGAGGCCCAAAATCAAAATCTTCATTTTGGCTAAGTCGCAGTAAAAAACAGACTTGTAATTAAAAGTATCAGAAGCCGCCAAATATGTATCAATACTAGAAAGTCGCACCTGGGGATTTCGGTAGGTAGGATTCCCATATAACCCGAAACTTATCCCGGAAAGGCCGGAAATATCATTTCGAACAAGCTCCTCGACTTTTCTCCCGGATAATAAAGGTTTTTAGATTGGATTTCCTTCACATCCAGTAATTTTTAAATTGAGAATATTTACTGCTGATATGCATGAATCTTTTTTTCAATATTTTTTACACTTCAATCAAAACGTTACATTGGCATAGAAATAACGACTGGGCGGGAGCAAGAGAGAGCAGAAAAAGAAGTTCAATAGAGAACCATACTATTAGCACAGATAAAAAAGTAAAATAAAATTGTGGTAAAAGTTACATGCATTAAAAATACACTCTAGCTAGATGCTCAGCAATCTAACTTTATGTTCAAAATCATTTCATTTGGCCCGGGATAGTACTACCGCCCGCCACGGTAATTAGTACCATTTCTACCGTGTAATAATTGTTTTAACAGCAATTGTGTTCCGGATAGAAAGGTGTGGAGCCGGCTACACTTTTTAGAGGCGACCATCTCAGTCCTCAAGGGTAGCAACACATCTGTGACCGAATTATAACGAGACTCTTACTAACATTTACTAACTGGACTATTACTAACAATAACTAAGAGGACTAACATTCACTAACAGTCCCTGTCCCAGTCCTCATACTTACAAACTAACCAACTAATGTTCTAACACCGTCAACTAACCGGACTAACTATCCCAGTCCCCATATATGAGTCTTGTTCTAAGTCGGTCACAGTTGTCATGGGCGGCAGCGGAAGGTGGTGCTGCATGCTCGTTTGCTGCCTTAAATCAATAAAAAAAAATATTTGAACACCGATGATGGCAAGTTATTATTTATTTTGCTATTAAACAAGTCTTGCGATGCTTTTTCGTCGGGGGCGGTAAGATGCGTTGCATATAATGTAAAATATTCCATGGTGGAGCTTTGTGTGGAAGCTTTGATTAAGTCTGTCCAACGTGTTGGGGATCAACCGCGTGGTCTTCGACTTAGCCTTCGACTACGAGTCGTTCCATGGAATTAATATTTTATTCTCTAGGCCGCCTCAATAGGGCGTATTCGTGTACGTTTTTAAATTTATTACAGATAAAATTACATTTGGTTCCGATTAAAAATTTAAATTTTAAAATAACACGGGCCTCGTTATGAAAATTTAATTGTTGAATTCAGTCGGAGTGGAAGTTATTCTGCACCAATAACCCTGTCTGTTCGCCGCCTCCATCGTATTATTGTAATTATCCTTCATTCGCGATAATACGATCGTTTGTTCATATCACATCGTTAATTTAATTACGTACAGATGTAACGCGATACAGATCGGTTTTTATATTATGATGTTGTTTTATTGTTGGCTCGTGGGTTACGTTTACGTTTTGCTTTATATTTAGCTTGTATTTGTACGCGGCTTAGCGGTATAGCTATTAGCTAAGTATTAGCGGTTATTTATTTAGTATTAGCGGTTATTTATTTAGTATTAGCGGTTATTTATTTATTATACATTATTTATTTATTATTTTATACCATAACATAATTATTGCTATGAGGGCTTTACGTTTAAGCATTGACTTAAATTCTCTTCTCATTTACACAAAGAATTGTCTTATAATTATGCGGGAGCGTGCGACTGCGTGGGTTGGAGACACAGAATTGGAACAGAGGCCGTAATGAATGACGGGCCTCGTTTATAACCTGGTTACAACCAACCTCCAACCATTAGTCTATTTATGTAACTATTTTCTTTCTGCGCCTCCGCGTCCCAGATGTCAAATGACACTATTTTTATACGTCTGACGAGAGGCTTTCAGGGTGGCGTTTCTGTGTCACTTTGAGTTACCTGCGGCCGTTATTTATATTCATATTGTAGGGTATTTATCCGTATACGAACCTACCTACCCAAAACGAAGGCGTGTATACTTGGGTTCAGTATTACAGTTATTTGGAATTTGTCTTATCTTAATACTAAGGATGGTGTTTGTTCTAGGGCATATTTTTTAGTTTACTTAAATTTATAAACAACATATACTCGTAAACGTCAAAACTTGAAGAACGCGACTGCCTTTAAAGATTGAATGGTTGTTAATCAACTTTAAATCGTTATAGAGTAACCAAATATTATAAAATAAACCTAAAGATGATATTCAAATATACCCTTACATATACAATTATATTGATTTTTGCCTTGATTTATTTTGGTGACTTTCTTTTTTCTCATTATATTATTTCTGTATTCAATTTTCATTACCCTCATGTCTTTAATAACACTCACAATATACAATATTTTTAAAAAATCGGTCATACATGCATAGGCTTTTAAACACATTACCCTCCTTTAAAACATTACAATAAATATTAAATAATATGAAATAAGAACGTAACTGTCCCTAATAATTTGGCCACCAACTGTCATTACCTTTATAAGTAATCGATAAGGCACTCAGCCGCGAAACTTGTTACAATTTCCCTTCACTTTTCACGTAGAAGATCATTTATTTAAGCCTACTTCAAACACCGGCTAGGAAAGCTACTGTTTCTTGAAATTAAATTAGCGTAATTCCATTTTGATCCTCATTTAGTAAGCAGAAGCCGTTCGCGTCGAAACGTCGCGGAGGAGCGTACTTCCAATTATTTATCGTTGGCAAACTATTTGTTATTGTGCCTTCGTTTACATTGCCTAACAATTGGTTTTCTGAACAAAACGAAATGTATATGTTACAGTGAAATCCAGTTTCTTGCTATAATGCGTTTTGACTAGATAAATATTACGGTGGTTTAAGTGAACAAATCACAAACAAATCAGAACATAAATTCTACATCGCAGTAGGTCCAAAAGAATAATTCAGCCCAGATGTGGTTAACTCCGGGATAAAAAATGACTCTTTTTAATGGTGTCGGTCATTTAGGATTATGACTCCACTTAATGGTAGGGGAGCCCAAGAGGGGATTTCGGGATTTACAGAAGCGCGGCAGATTAATATACAGGGCGATACCCTGTACCCGGTTAAGTAACTCCACCAAAAATGAGCCTCATATATAAGGCCGCACGTGAAGGATACAGGATCAGATTAGTAAAAAAAAATTGATCATCAGACATTCTCGAGCGCGTCAGATTAAGGTAGGGTGAGTTAATTACCTCCTAAAAAGTGTATATTCCACTAATCTGACAATTTGAGAGTGACGTAAAGAAAGGGGAGGGCAGCAAAGTTGTAAAAAAAAAACGTCATCTTGACATTCTCGAGCGTAGTTAGTTTTTTTTTATTTTGAAGGAAATAATTCAAGAATAACGAAAAATATATAATCTGACGATTTCCGCAAGCCGAAATAACAAAAAAATCGTCGATAAAGTTAAATGCGTGCAGCTGCGTGATGCCTATATTTCCTTCTCCGCGTTTCTATT
Source organism: Ochlodes sylvanus (assembly GCA_905404295.2). NCBI lineage: Eukaryota > Metazoa > Arthropoda > Insecta > Lepidoptera > Hesperiidae > Ochlodes > Ochlodes sylvanus. The sequence goes on from FR990129.1 coordinate 738,661, forward strand.
CCTCTCTCACTCTTTCTCTATCTATTACTCTCTCACTCCGTCCCCACTCCAGTTTCTGCTGTCATGACGCCATCACCATATTCCAGCAAAAATTTTTTTGAAAGTGGTTTTTTTGGAATAACTTTTAAACGGCTTTATCGATCAACTTCAAAAACTAATCCGCCCTTGAGCTTGAAAAACCACGTCGATCGCCACCAAGTTGGTCAAAATCGGTTGATTCATTCGAGAGATATCGTGAACGAAAGAAACCCGAAAAAGTGTTTTTTCGGGATTACTCCGAAATTTTTGGTTCGATTAATTAAAACTTTTAAATTACTTATGAGGATGATAAAACTGCGTCGAATGCCGCCAACCGCGTGAAAATTGGTTGATCCATTCAAAAGTTATTGCAGTTTGAAAATTCCAAAAATAGTGTTTTATGAAACTTTTATCAGACTTTTGAGCTGGGAGAGCTCAAATGCATAGAAATATTATTTCTTTGAACTCCGCGAGCTCAAAATAAATGTCATAAGTACAATTTTAAGCGCCCAGGAATGGAATTAGCGGGAAATTGCAGGGATGGCCTTTAGGGTGAACCGTTTTTTTGTCAGATTAGGCGAATCCCTCTAGATAATCGTCAGATTATAAGACAGTACGTTTAAAACATAAAGATGAACCATATATATCTTAATCTGACGCGCTTGAGTATGTCAAAATGGCGATTTTTTTTTGCATATTATGAGAATGGCCACGAGTTTGCGTCCCATCGAAATCGTCAGATTAGTGAATGAGAGCTTATTTTTGGTGCACTTAACACTCCCTTAGAAAATCTGACGCGCTCGATTAAATTTTTTTTTTTTCATTTTCAACCCTTACATACAACCACCCCCACCATGCAAACGGTCAGATTAACATACGTACATTATTAAAAATACGTAGGGCATTGATGCTATCAATATCTGACGCGCTCGAGGATGTCCATGCATCAGTTTTTTTTTACATATTTAAAAATCTATAGCCGCTTCCCCCACCGATGAAAAGGTATATATCATATAACATTTTTTTCTTCTTATCATCTAAGCTTTGCAACCCAATAGGTCTCTGTGACGCTCGAGTAAATCCCCATTTAGCACCACGGGCTCCCCTACCATAAGTAAGAAGTGCTGTTTTAGAAAGCGTTTCAGTTAACTTTCTTGTAAATAACTGTCGCTATGTCGCTAGACAATTTACTATAGTATATATTTATTAAATTATAGTATATATAGGATTATTTTTTAACATAGACTGTTTTTGAAGTATTTGGCATAGTTTTATGGTTGAATACAATACTAGGTCTGCGCGGTGCAGTACTCAAGATGCTGGCAGCATTTTTTATGCATACCTATAAGGTAGCAAATGAGCATGCAGCACCGTCCTTCCGCTGCCGTCAATGACAACTGTGACCGACACAGAACAAGACTCTAATGAGGACTAGGATAGGTAGTTGGTCCGGTAAGGAGACGGTGTTAGAACGTTAGTTGGTTAGTTTGTTAGTAAGTACGAGGACTGGGACAGGGACTGTTAGTGATAGTTGGTCCTGTTAGTTCTTATTAGTAATAGCCGAGTTAGCAATTGGTACTAAGAGTCTTGTTCTAATTCGGTTACAGATGTGTTGCTACCCTTCAGGACGGAGATGGTGGCCTCTAAAAAAAGTGTAGCCGGCTCCACAAATTTCTAACCGGAACACAATTGCTGTTAAAACAATTAAGAATTGTTTTTATTTCCATTTATTATAAAAGCGTGTTTTTTAGTTTTTAACTATATTTTATTTTTATACTTACGAGCTCAAATCATAACTTAAGCAGTGTGGTAATACAAAATTTATGATATTGGGGTTTTCACGTACATAAAGATTCATATATTATATTAATATCTAATGCAAACACTAGCGTCCAGTACGCTGCCCTCGAGGTCCCGGTAACTTGGTTCGTGCAATACGTTTCTAAGTTTTTGTTTGCTTTGAGCAAAGCTCGGCCATATATTATGAAACTTTTGACCACGATCTCGTATTTCTTTTGAAACGGTCACGAGAAGTTAACGTATAACTTCCGCGTAAACATTTCAATTGTAAATATATCGCTACTGACTCAAAATAAACAGTTTACGTCTGCGGGCAAAGTTGATCATACTCGTAAGTCAATTTGAAACGCTGACCTGCGATATGTCGGAAGCGAGGTTTGACCTTTACATGAAATATTATCATCATTATCAACATTTCAACCCATAGGTGTCCCACTGCTGGGCCCGGTCTCCTGTTACAATGTGAGTGATACAGACCGTAGTCCACCACGCCGGCCAAGTGCGAATTTGCATTTTTTACACACCTTTGAGAACATTATGGAGAACTCTCAGGTGTGCAGGTATCCTAAAGATGTTTTCCTTCACTGAAGCAAGTGATTAAAAACTACTAATATGTTCAAAATTTTTGAAAATTAGAGTTGCGTGCATGAGTCTTACCACCTCAAACACTTGCCTATCACTGTTTTGAGATATTTTATGTAATTTCATTCAATAATCATAACCTGTTACGCATTGATGTCAGTCTTGTTTTTACTGATATCATTGTGCCGATGACCAGTTATTATATTCTGGCTCGTCAGCTCGTTATAGTGCAAACAAACAGCCGTGTTTACATGAAAGAAAGTTGTATTTTAATATAGGTAGGAACGTACTGACAAGATTCGCCCGCTTCGTATACGAAATACCTAGTAACATTATTTATGCCAGGAGCAGGTACGAGTATATTTCATTTCATTGTGAAAAATCCTGGAATATGTTCTTGGCCATTTTTATAAGCCAGATGTAATTCAAAATACCAAGTATAATTCTGTAACTTGTGAGTGTAAAATGTAATGACGTAATCTTGGATTAAAATAGATACATCTATCGTCTAAACGGTAGTCTGTGGGTAGGTAGGTACCTTAAAGTTCTAGTGTATCTGTATGTAGACGTGACATTAATTTTAATTTACAATTTTTATAATATTATTATACTATTTTTATAATTGGCTTCCACCCATTAATGGTCCACTGCTGAGCACGGGTCACTCCTCATACCTGAGGAGGCCTAGAGCATACTCCACCACGCTGCTCTAGAGCGGATTGGTGGAGAGGAATTTTAATTTAATAGCAATATGTAATTGTCAACTTTAACGGTATTTATTCAGTTCTGCGGGCCTAAAGTGGAGTGATGTCCTAACCGAATTAATAAATTATGGACGAAAGAAAAATAACATAAAGTTTAATATTTATACATATAATGTTTTTAAAAATATTAAAATTGTGCGAAAATTTCTAGGTACGAGTAGGTATACATATCTCATTAATCTCAACACGTATCATCCCATCCTTTCGACTTTGAAGCTATTAATTGTGCTAAAATAAAATAAAATGTAAAATCAAATCAGGATCAGAAATCTTTAATGAAAATCCTAAGGCCTTTTTGTGCAAAACTTTGATGGGGATACATTTGCAGTACTCGCACCCTAGTCCACTCGGGCTAGACTTGGTCGGTTTATTTACTAATAACTAAGTACTAAGCAAAACAACAGCGTTATCAATTCGCTCGAGTCCCAATTAAGTTTAATAACGTTTATCTATGGTGATTCCCTTCCCGTAGTGATATATTATTGTGGTACCCCTCGCACCGAACCCATTTATTTGCATACTAATTTACGTTAAAATATTTAATACGCTTCCCTGTGATTAATCGTCAATTTACATAACTGTCACATTGAGTAATGCGTGGAGTATGCTGTATGACATATTCCTTAATAGGTACGTGTATCACACTCCCGCTAATCATTCACCCTCGGTTGATTATTATGCAGTCGAATACGGAGTCGAGTTACTTAAGAAATCCTTATGAAATCCAAAGTCTATAATATAAAAAAAGAGTTAATATAATTATTACTAAATGAAGTTTTTGTTTTAAGAAAAATTGTAACAATAAAACACGCTTTTATAATGCAAAGTAAAATAACTTTAGTCTCTGTGCCGTTAACTGTCATTGGAACTAAATAATAATTTGAAGTCCGTAGGGTAAGAAGTTCTAATTCAGCTTACTAGATTTGATCCGAACATGTGTACCTACAAACATTGCCAGTTATAACAGCTTGTAAAACCTATTTCAAATTAACTAATATACTAGGGATAGATTGATACATAGAATGTTAAGTGATGTATTAAAATATAGCCTTATATAGGATATAATTATGATATGGGACTTGGCAGGATACACCCATACAGATGGATGGCAGACGAAAGACGAAAGCGACGAATAAAAATACATATTCTCGACAAAAAGAAAGTGGGGCCGATGGCCGATAAAAAGATTTTATTTTCTTTCATTCTCCGACCGGACAAATAGAGGTCTATTTGTCTCTTTACTTATTCAATGACCTCACTTAGGACCTGTCCTATAAATATTGCGGGATATATTTCTGAGAATGTCGTTCTATAAAACTATTTTATAGGTCTAACCAATATGGTGATATTATGAGGTCGGATGGATAGCCTCTGAATTTCGTACGTGACATATTATTACGTGCTTTGTTCGAACGGGAAAAGGTTCCCGTCCACTACAGAGCAGTAGCGCAGTTGCTTCGGACGACAAAAATATACAATATTGATATTTCACTCAGCTTACCTGCTAAACGTGTCGACTTGGTATAAATTGTAGTTACCTTGAAAACTGGGATATTTGTAAGAGTAATTCCGTCACGAAAGTATGGCAACTTAAAAGCAAAAATATAACTTCTCTTATTCTCTTTCTTTTAGGAATTAAGAATATTCCTTTGTCTTTCTTGGAGAGTGTAGGGAAGCACTAAGAGAGGATTTTTGGAAACTCCCCCCTAAGGGCATAAAAAATGGATAAACTGAAACTTTTTATTCTTTCTAGGGATTCACTTGAATCTTTTTATATAGGTTCCTCAAGTGACGCAAGTGGGAATTAAGAAAGGGTTTTTAGAAATTAAGAATATCACGAGGGCGAAGCCGCGAGCGCAAACCTTGTGTAAATATAAGCTTGCGCATGTTATTATCAAGCCCAGAATTATCTAGAAACATTGCACATTGTAGTATTATTTACCATACATACGTGCGTGTATTTGCTTGATTTTATTATTATAATTACGACCTGTACAAACTGAGTCAACACGTATTTATGCAACTACTTATATCATTATACATATAACACTTAATACTATGTAACAATACATAATGTATAATATATAAATGTGAAAGTAACTCTGTCAGTCTGTAAGCTACCTTTTTACGCCTAATCCGCTAAACTTATTTAAATGAATTTTGGTATTGAGGTAGTTTGAGACCTTGGAAAGAACAATTAGTTCCTTTGCCGGCAACAGATCGGTGGTGCTTTGGCGTCATTAATATCTATGGGCGACAGTGACCTTTCATCAGGTGGTTTATCGGCATCGGAAGTGTCGGATCACTCAACCATTGTTCAGCGTTGCAAGTGACACTTTGGTAACGGTAATAGTATCATACAGTATTCCATCTTCATACAAACGGTCGGAGCGCGAATCATACCTACGCGCCTCGGAGTTTAGTACACATTAAGTACACAACAGCCACAGAAGCGCCATAGCGACGATCGAATGTGTGGGTTTGTAATCAGGAAGCGTGCGTATTACCCACTTACTTACATTCACACACACTTCATTCATTCACTCATACACATTCATACACTTACATTCACTACAACTAGAAAGAGGCAGCCCTAGCGCGCGGGGCTGTCGGCATTTATTTCAAGGACAGGGTCGAGTCTCAATACTGGTGCTTTGTTAACCTGATGAATGTTGCCTCTTCACTACATAGTATAAAACAAAGTCGCTTTCTCTGTCCCTATATCCCTTTGTCTGCTTAGACCTTTAAAACTACACAACAGATTTTGATAGGATTTTTTAAATAGATAGAATGATTCAAGAGGAAGGTTTATAATTATGTGCTAATAAATCATCTCAACCCAACAAGGCCCACTACTGAGCATGGGTCTTCCTTCAAAGTCGAGGAGACCTTAAATATATCTAACCATTCTAATACATTATCTATACATTTATATATTCTTTTAATGAAAAGTTTTAATTAGTTACTACTTATTACTCCAAAAATTTATCGATGCGACTCGCTCTTGACCATATTTTTTCGATACTAAATTAACATATATCACGTCACTATTTTAATGTGTCAAAGGGGTCTTAATTTCGTGCCGCTACTATAATGAAAGGGCTTGCTGTGAATAACTTAAAAAATAAAGTGACGTCACTCTAAATCTAATATGGCGGACTTCTAAAGATGGCGGACTAAGCATTTTATGCTTTTCTAAAATATGGGTATCAAATGAAAGGGCTTGCTGAGAATACGAATGCCAGTCCAGCGATAACTAAAACATGAAAGTAAATATAAATTAAAAGTAAAAAAACATTTTAAAAAACAACTTTTAATTTATGTTAGTGCACTAAAAAGAATAAAATAAACTTTTCCTTCGAAACTCGACCGGCGACGATGACCACTCACCGTCAGCTGGTTAGTCTGCTCGTTTGTCGGTTACGCAAAGTATTGGTGTCCAGCACGTTGATGTATGTAAGTGCCATCGCCTTGACCTTTAAACAGCATCACAAATAGTAGTTCGGTATAGATTTAGACTTAGACCTCCAAAAAAGTATTATTATGTTCTTCGCCATTTAACGTCAAGTGAAAATATTAAAAATTCATGTAACGCCCGCATTAATCTTAGTATGATCTGCATACGTACGTAACGGTACGTACCTGTTTGCACAGCTGGACGCCAGAAGTTGAGAGAGTTAAGTGGGGGTAATTAATTAATTGTACTTCTTTAGTGTTGAAACATATTTTCTGTAACAATGAATAATAAATATCGACTATTAATGACTTTCACCAATGACTACTTGACGTCGGAGAGTCGCTATTGAAGAACGACTTTTGCTATAAGAGTTTATATTCTTTCCAATTAATAAAATGAAACCTGATAATATCTTACAGATTACTCTAGTTTCAATGTATCTACTGATATCAGTAAATGAAATTACTGCAGGTAAGTAGTATGGAGATATTACACGTGAAGAGAAAAGTTTCTATGCTTTATAATTTATATATATTTTTTATTATGCTTGACCACAATTCCACCTGCACATGGGCGACTGCTTATGTGAATATATATTTTTGTCCTTAGTTTTATTCAATGCAAGTAATTTCTGTGTGTTTTAAAGAAGCTGATCGTCCAATTATGTCCACACGATTTGAATACACTTGTACTTCACCAATATTTTATATAATTATGTTGAGAATGGTTTTAGTTAATTTTGGCGTCAACGTCGTATTGGTAAATGTTGAGTGTATACAAATGTTGAGTATTGGTCAAATCAAAATAAAGTTATAAATAAAATCTTTTCATCTTATTTTTTCCTGATTTTATTTTTAATTTTATTTTTATTTTTAATCTTATTTTTTCCTGAAAATATTGAAGTTATACTTCTTTAGGCGCGTTATGAAAAAATGATGAGAGTGAAATTTTAATATGTGAAGTTGGCTGCGACACCTAAATTTAACAGCATGAAGTTAGCTCTAGGTGGTATGAAAATTGATAACTATGTTGAAGTTGTATATTCTAGTATTTTTTAGTTTGATTTGATACACATATAATTTATTTAATTACAATATCACAGTTCATAAATTATAACTATTTAAAGATAATTTAGAATGAAAATACTACATTGATTGTTTTATTCGAAGCGGGTTTTAAGCACAGCGCCATCTAAGGGTGAACCTTCCTAACTTAAAGAATAAGAACGCCATCGGCCTAGCGCCATCTAGTAAATAATAGTAGAATAATAAAACTCGTTAGTGTAGATTAAGTAATCGTCCTTGCCGATAGTTGGCGGTATATTGTATTTATTGAAGAATTATGAACGTCAAATTATTTACATCATAAACTAATATAAATTTTCACATTCTTATTTAATGTGTAATAAGTTTATAAATAAATTAATAAATTAATAATAGATACAAATAAAATAATAATAATATTTCTCATTATATTATTATAATAAATGAAATTTTTGAAAAGATTTTTATCTTGTTACGCCAAAGAAGTATAACTTCTAAAGCGTGTACATAAGTACACACACATTAATTTTTTTAAATATGTTTCATTAAAATATTCTATTTCAGACCGACCATGCGCCGCGCGCCATATAGCGAACCACTCGATTGTGTGCGTTTGTAACGCGACGTACTGTGACACGATCACCCGCACTGTGCCCTGCAGGGGACAATACGTCTCTTACACTTCCTCAGCTGTAAATTTTTTTTTATTTCAGCTAGCTTTTAAATAAGTACATTACATTCGTTTCTTCAGGAAAGAAGAAAATGATAACTTATTGTGTTTATATTATGTAATTGGCATGTTGACTATTTTGGTGTGGCGTAGATTTTTAATGATGCCTTAGTGACAAATTAATCTAAAAAATCCTGTTTTTAAAAATCATATTTTTCTCTACAACACACAATTCCTTAAGAGGGGGTATAAAGCTAGGAAAAAATCAAATTTCACCCGCCCGTCTCAATGGAGCAACGGTACTGATAAATGGAACAGAGCATGTCAAAATCCTAGAGCTATAAAGATAAATGTATTTTATTTAAATAATTCGTAAATTATAGATTTGATTTAGAAATCGATCTACAAATCCCTCCGTGATACTAATTAGCATAATATATTAAAATATTGACTCAAAAACATGCACCATATTGAAAATAAATTGATTTTAGTTGAAAATTAGATCTAACTTTGTGATTTGTTTCTATCGAAAAAAATTTTTTTTTTTATGTTTTTGCTTCTTGCATTCACTCAATAATATGATGAAGTATAACTATGTTTTTCTTCAGCTTCTAGAAACTTGATCTACTACTGTAAAAATTGAATCTACGATTGCCAATTTTGCTTTATACCCCCTCTTAAATTGACAAGTCTGAAGTATGTTACGGTATAAATAGTGACGTCATTGCTGGTCGTTGTCACGTAAAACAAGTTACATTTTAGTTTTATTATAAACATGAAATACAAATAAAAGAAAAATAACCAGAATTAAGGTAAAGTTCTTACTAACTAACAGTAAGTACGTACTAAACTAACACTTTAGCATCAAAATTACAATTTTTTAAATAAAGTTAACATTCAAATTTCGAAATTTTGAAAACGTGTGCGCCCGATTTCCACGTAGGGAAGACCAACATTGGAACCATTATGTTATCACTGATATATATATATTCAACCGAACTAGTGGAAATAAATCCCTTCCCTTTAGCAGTGATAAAAATCAACACAAATTTATCGTCACTTAATTTTCAGGCTGGATCGCGTTTTGTGAAAAATAGCGGTAGTTTCAGTGGGAACGGTTGTCCGGGTAAGAAAATAATGCTAAACTTGTTTGACGAATTGATTGGTTTAAATTTTAGAAAGAAAGAAAAGAAAGAAAAAGGATTTATTCCTGGTAATTAACCCCTAGACAAAACTTAAAATTATCACACTTAATAAGTTAATACTAATAATAGTAGGCAGCAATTATCCAGACAAGGTCCCACCCAGCTCAGCATTATACTAGTTGTCTAAGAGCAGCTAGCACTGGTCTTCCGCTGGGCTCCTTTGGTGATATATTACGTGATATATTTGGTGATATTTTACGTTTACGACATCAAACTCGTGATTATATAATTACTTTTATAATAAACGAGATTCTAATTATTCATAATTACTATGTAAAGGCGTTAATTAGTGTTATAACCATTGCTCTCTCGTAGCTCGTGGAGAATATACCGTTGAGTTGGATTTGTCTAAAAAGTACCAGAAGATCAAAGGTTTCGGGGGCTCTGTGACAGACTCCGCCAGTATCAATTGTAAGAGCTTACCGGAAGCCGCACAGGAACATCTAATTAAGTAAGTGCGTTAGGAGAATTAAGTTATAAAATACATTATATTTTAAATGACAAGAATACTAACAAAAACCTATTGAACGTTGTCAGCTATTAAAAAAGTTTTGAAAAAAAATAAGCGATGGTCCGTAACGGACGTAAAAGAGAGAAAAATATTAATTATAATAAAAAGTAAATAATTGTTTACGATGCGTAGTTAAAATTGCTTTTTAGAATGTAAGTTATAGTAATAAAAAAATATCCTTCTCCTTCACTTTTTATCGGTAACTAATCGGAGACAAACGAGTATTGTATGTATCATCATCATCATCATCACAACCCATAACTGTCCCACTGCTGGGCACGGGTCTCCTCTCACAGTGTGAGGGGTACAGGCCATAGTCCACCACGCTGGCCAAGTGCGGATTGGCGGACTTCACACACCTTTGAGGACATTATGGAGAACTTCCAGGTGTGCAGGTTTCCTCACGATGTTTTCCTTCACCGAAGCAAGTGATAATTAAATATTAATACGCACATAATTTTTGAAAATTAGTGGTACATGCGGGGTTTGAACCCGGACCCTCCGGTTCGGCAGTCCAACGTTCAACCACACGGCTATCACTGCTTCTTTTCCTAATATTTTGTATCATTCTTCAGTTCATACTTCAGCAAGAATGGTTTGGAATACAACATGGTAAGAGTTCCCATCGGCGGATGCGACTTTTCCGTACGTCATTACACCTTGGACGATACCCCGGGAGACTGCGACCTCAAGGCGTTCTCTCTTCAGGATGAAGACATCAACTACAAGGTTAGTTATCAGTGGTTATGTCATTCGTAAATAATCGACAAATACGCAGACAAGCAGCCTGATGTTCCATGACAAATTCATTAAACCGCTTACCTACATGTTTTACATCTTTTTCATGTTTTGAGCTTAAACATTTCCTTTAGATACCTATGTTGAAGAAAATCATGAAAGCGGCGACGTCTAAGGTGCTGGTGGTCAGCGCGTCCTGGACTCCTCCTACCTGGATGAAGTACACCACCGACACTAACACCCACTGCGGGTTCCTCAAGCGAGAACATTACCAGACCTTCGCTAACTACTTGCACAAGTCGGTGAACCTACGTCTTATTTTTAAAGTATTTGCTTAAGTTAACAATTTGGACTAGTTAAACTTCTATTGAATCATCACCGAGACAGGCTGAGATGTATAGACGATACTTAGACTTAGCTCAGACTTTACTTTGACTTAAGACAGCGTTCGTATTTATAAAGCGATCTTTGACTTGGCTGAGTACGAGCTGAGCAAAGTTTAATAAGTTCATGAAATAGACGACTAACCAAAAACTTTGGCTATTATCCGAACAAAAATAATGGTCCCAAATGAACCTTGATATTAGTCGGTTTCTAAGACATTTAAATTTTTCGTATTAATAAACAGATAGATGGCAGCAATCAATTATGATATTAGCGGGCTGAGCAAAATCTCAGCGTGACATGTCTATAAATACCAAATCGCAGTCTTTGCAAAGTCAAGTTTTTCGTAAGTAAAGTCTGAGCAAAGGCTAAGTATCGTCTATACATCTCAGCCTGAGGGTATTGTGACATAATTATTTGTTATTTTTTTTTGTATCGCTTGGCACAAAAGTTTTTAGCTCTGCCATACAGTGTGAGTCGTCGACGCACGACGACGACGAACAGTGTACTATACTCTCAGTATAGTTCTCGAAGAAACTGGGGAGGCTAGAAAGATTTTATACCATCGAAAACAAAATCGCTTTCATTTTGCAAACCTATGCATACTTATACTGGCGTTTGACAACAACAACCAGCGGCGCCCCAAAAACACGAACTGTCGGTTGGCGGTGTTGTACAAATAAGAAATCATCTCATCATGACTTACATAATTCTATTCCAGATTCATCGAGAGCTATGACAAAGAAGGTATCCCTATTTGGGCAATCTCGACCGGCAACGAGCCTTCTTTGGCGCATTATTCTAGCATACACATAAGCTGTCTCGGCTGGGACAACTACAACCAAGTATGTGAAAATATATATTCAAGAATATATTTAAAAAGTACATTCTCAACATCTCCGTCCAAAGCACGGAAGCGCTTGATAAATTTTGTAAGCTATCACAGCTTCACCTAATATACAACTTTAACAAAAAATATGCTCAGTTAGTACTGAACCAGTTGAACGTGAAGAACCGGGTTTAAATCTTGGCCTGAGACTTGATTTCGGGTCGTGGATGGTTATGTTGACTTACCTGTCACCGACTTCGGTTTTCAGGGCAACTGGATCGTCAATAATCTGGGCCCGACAATCCGCAACAGCAAGTACCGCAATGTGAAGATTTTAGCTTTGGATGATCAGCTCTATACTGTTAAACTTGTATTTGATGACGTAAGTAAGATGTATCATTGAAACATTATACGAGTGTGGCTAATCTTATAAACAAGTAAAAAAAAGGGATCTGGTTTCATTACCAGATACTCTCTCTCTCTCTCTCTCTCTCTACAGATACTCAGATGTTCTCTAAAAATATTGACTGGATCCACACCTTTCCGATGGAATACATTTGCTGTTATAAAAAGTATAACACTGACGAACTTGTAGCCTACTTGGTAGTGACCCTGCCTGTAAAATAAGGGGTCCCCGGTTCGTTTCCCGGTCAGGGCAAATATTTGTGTGACAGATGAATGTCTCACAATGAATATAAACTAGCGTTAGTCATAATAAAGCATTTTTTCGTTGTAATCGGATGTTGGTTTCCAAGTATATTCATTAGAGCAATCGTATAATTGTTAAATGCCCTGATCCGATGATATTTATAATGTTTTTGTTGCCCTGCAGATGGTCCGGAACAATTCCAAAGTATTGGACTTCGTGGACGGTGTAGCGGTCCACTACTACTCCGACAGCTATGTCGCTCCCAAGATTCTCAAGCACGTTACCAAAGATTATCCCAAGCTGTTTGTTATTAGTACAGAGGCATGTGAAGGTATGTAGGTATTTATGATTTCACATTTATTTCAATTAACAGAATAATTTGTATATCACGCAGATTTTCAAAACGATTGACGACAATACGAGTAATATTGTCGCAAATGTTATGATGTTTGTGATATGTTACTTAATTTAGCAAATATTTATATTTGAGAGTTTAAATAATTACAAATACAAGCTACAATAATGCTCATAGTCCGGCTATTCTGATATGCATATTTTTCTGTTGGGTACTGGGCATAAATCTAACACATAAATTGTAATCTTTTGATGTAATTCCAGGATTCAAGGAATCAAATAAAGGTGCTATTCTGGGATCATGGAAACGTGCCAAAAAGTATATTAAGGACATCATACGGGTACGCTTTAAACACTTAACTAGATTCTGCTTGGTTAGGGAAAAATATGTGAACTTTGACACAATATGAAGCGTAGGCGGTAGCGAATTTAAAACTAAAAACACATCAACTCATTTTTTTGATACATACAAATTGACAAGGTTAACTAATAATCTCCTTCTGCGTCCAGGTTGAAATACTGTACTAATTTGAGTGATTTTGTTTACTTAACAGGACCTAAATCACGATGAAGCAGGCTGGATCGATTGGAACCTTTGCCTGGACATGAACGGTGGTCCAAATGTCGACAAGAACTTCGTTGACTCTCCCATCATCGTCGACGCCAAAAACCAGGAGTTCGTGAAACAGCCAATGTTCTACGCCCTGGGACATGTATCTAAGTTTATACCGAGGGATTCCGTTGTAATTGGGAGTTCGTCTACATCTTGCAGCAGTACTATAACCCATGTAGCAGCGATAACACCCAAGAATACAATCGTCGTAGTCCTTCATAACACGTAAGTTTTAACATTTACAATAAACCGGGTAACTATTAGTTTTAGTGGTACATTGGATGCCTTGCCAACCCATGGAAGAACTGCAAATAAAAGAACTCCTCCTAAACAGCTGTGCCGATTTGATTGAAAGCTTTGTGTGTCTTCAGGTGGATCCGAGAATGGTTTAGATTCACAATTGGATCCGGTAGCCTGCTGTCGATATGTCACCAAATTTAACAACTTTCAGACTTGCTCGCGTGTAAACTCCCCCTTTAAACGTTTTAACATAATATAATTATGATTATGAAAATAAAATAAGGTAGTCTAAATAAAACTCATTAAATGATATCATAAATTTTATTTGTTGATTTATTTTAAATGTTTTCAGTGGTGACGCGACATCCATTACCCTTAAACAAGGAAATAAAGCAGCTACTATAAGCATGGAAGCTGACTCCATTATGACGGTGGAATATCTTAATGAGGAATAGCTTTTTGGTGTTTAAGGATTCCATCAATTCATAATGTTTTAACAGTTATAAATTCTGAAGATAAATAAAATGGCCGTGCACCTATTCAAAAATAATTTAATTCAATGACAATATTGACATCATCATCTGTATTTTCTCGAAGATGGCCTACTCCTGGGCCAGTACATTTTATTGGCCACTACCCGTAGGTACTATCGGTAACATTTGGAAGACTCCCTCCTCATCTCGTTAAGTAGTTAAGTACGGTGCAAAGGGAAAAGAGGAGCTTGCTTGCACCGTACTTAACCTCACCTCGCCTCATTTTCTCAACTCACCTAATCTCACCTCACCACAATTCATATCACCACTTCCTGCTAATCCTGCTCCTTGGTGATATTTTTAGTACTGGTATAAATTTCCTCTGTTATAATATTGATCAGGTGATTACTCACTAGATATTTCTGAAATATATGTATTATTCAGACATTGAAAACCGTGTTTTATTATTATGTTATAAGACTTATATATTTGTAATGTTTAAGTAGTACAATCAAATTATGAAGATGATAAAATTATGATGTTCAAATAAGGGAAACTATGACTTAGCCTAAACTTTGTGTAAAGCAAGAACCTTCAAGCTTTTGGGTCCTAAAGGCTTGAAGGTTCTTGCTTTACACAAAGTTTAGGCTAAGTCATACTTTCCCTCATTTGAACATCATAATTTTATTATCTTCATAATTTTATTGTACTACTTTACGCGAGACGTTGGTCATATCTTGTAAATCCAATCCAATCGATTTTTTTCAAGTTTGATGGGTTTGTAAATTAATCATCACATAGGTACATCAGTGGTGAAAACCATCGAGAAGAAAGGTGTGTTCATTGTGACGTACTTGTGTGAAGTCTGCCAATCTATGGCCGTGCGATAGATAAGGGCTGCTATGAAAGTGGAGAATCAATACTTGCGATGTAATAGGCAAGTAGGGCTGAAGTTATTTCAAAAAATATTAAGCAGACGAAACTCCAGCGTTGCACCATGAGCCAATCTAGTTTGCATGCGTCGCACACTCCGAAACGTCCCGAAGTTACGCGTAGGACGCATTATCCGCGAAATTAATTCGGACGTCCGAGTTGGCTAACTTTGTTGCAAACTGAAAACTGAATGGCGAGCACCTAAATCGAGTCGCATTTAAATTTCACCAGTTTTAGTGTTATTTCCGGAAAATTTTTGGCCGTACAGAAACCGTTGCAGTATCGTCCACAGGGTAAAGTAAAGTAAGTAATTTATATAAATATATAAAAGCGAATGAATTCTCACTGATTAAACACGAAAAAATAAGATGTTGTTGGATTACCGAAATAAATAAATAAATAAGGTCAATTTACATAATGACCAGTCCATCCAATGACACGTCCCACTTCTGAGCACTGGTCCCTCCACGTCATTGAGGAGGCCCTGACCATACCTCACACGCTACTCCAGTCCGGATTGCTGGAAGGGTTAGTGGCCAAAGTATTGGAAGTTTTAATGCCGCCCGAAGGCTTCCGACATGACTTAACGACTGCCATCTAACGATACCAACGGGGATCGACGACATTAATTTACGAGCACAAAGCACGAGAATGCTCAAAATATTTTTTCCACTAGCGGTCACCAGTCTTTACAATTTTTTTGTGTAATACACGTAAGTTTTAATTATTTTACTTTCGAATTTTTTCAACACGACAAAAATCCACTAGCCATGTCTAGAGCTCAAAATTAACTTCAGAAACATCTGGTAATCAGTAATTAAAAATCTCAAGTTTACGATTAAATGCCTCAAGTTTTTAGGTCTTTCTTTGTATCTAAAACAGTAAGACTGTCACAGTGAGATTAAACATTATGGAATACCGATTAGGTTCAATATTGTGTGTACATACTACGCTATTAGGGTGCTGTTATATTAGGACTTAATTAAGGGCGTGACAATTTCGATACCAATTAGCATGTAAATTGGCTCCATTATAGAGCAGTAACATATTGTACACAAACCTATCAAATTAATGTATTGTAGGAGTCAGCTATCGCAAATATATTTAGAATGACGACGTAGACGGCCCGGATGGCGCAATGGTTAACACGCCGGATCGCCGTTCCGAGGGTCCAGGGTTCGATTCCCAGCGAGGCGGAAATTTGAATGATGAATTTAAATTTCCGTTCTTGGTCTAGGTGTATGTGTGTGTGTTGTCCATGGAACCCACGACACAGGGAATCCTAATGAGGGACCGTGAGTGTGTAGCGTTAATTATTTATGTATTTATAATGTACATATTTTTTAGAGCATGTAATTTACGCTACACCAATTTTTATTATACTAATTTAATTACAGAATATGAATACTTTTAAATCATGCTGCAAAGAACTACGGCAATTACAAGACGCAGTAAAAATACAAACTAAGTAAGTGATAAAGAAAAAATTGTAATTCAACACTGTCTAAACTAAAAAGAGTAAAATGTAAATTCTTTTGTACCAAAAGAAGACTTCGTTAATATGATAAAAGCGTAGTAATACAAAGCATATTTTTCTTGATTGTTTTTTTTAACTTGTCCCTTTTTCATAGTTCCCAGTACCTACTGCGACGATTTTTGTTTCAAACACCGCTACCGCAGCTTGCAAAGTAAAAACTCTAACATGAAGCAAGAGCAATAGTTAACAAAATGTTTTAAAGTCAGAAGTTAAAGTGCAAAGAAATCTAAGATCTTATAAAATTCAAATAGACACACACAGAGACCTCGAAACTGTGCCAAGCGTGTTGAAAGTTTTAAACTTATACCGGTAGTCACATCGCTACTTGGTTAGCGGTATAATATTTATTTTTCCAAAACCAATATTTTGGTGAAAATAAAGGTAAGTGAGCCTCATCAAAGATGTACCTACTAGTTGTACTATATGCAGCCTTTTACAACAAATTAATAATTAACGCATTAATTTAAACAATACTCTGCTGGTTTGTTGAGCGTATTAAAAAATATATTTGCCAAAAGTAAAATCTTCAATCTTTCCACGTGAAACATAGCCTTACAGAGCTAATTTGAAAAAGCTTCAGATTCCCTAGAGATCTGAACGAAACAAGAATTTTCAGACATGTTTACATTGGTTGATGAATCGCCGGTTTGAGTTTTTTAGGTTATGTAAGCATCAAACGGCCTATGGCAAATCTGGACCTAGTTAAATTCTTAGTCAAGATAACATATCGTACATTTAAACATCAAGCTGAAAATATTTATTACTAGTAATAGTCATAAAAGAAAGAAGAGGAGTCAGAAACAGTTTGAGATCCAAAAGAAGTGTGAAGCACTTGAATTTATTTTATTCCAGGAACAATCTGTCTATACCTACGTATAATAAAAATAAAAATTTCGCATATCTGTACCAATCATATATATTTCCAAAAAATATAGTTTACGGAAGCTGAGAGTATATAAAAAAGAAAGAAAGAAAGCTAAAAATAAAATGTTGTATATCAATACAAAAAGGTCTGTCCTCATATATCCACATCTCAGCATGTCGATCTAGCGCTGGTTTTCAGTACAGACCTTCGAGATCGTAGTTCGGCCTATGTATCTGCCATAACAGCATACTAACCCACTATTATACTAACCCAATCCGCAATTGAGCAGCGTGTTAGAGCATGCTCTAGGCCTCCTCAGACATTAGGAGAGACACGTGACCCGTGGGGGGCCTTTCATGGGTTGAACCCATTAACTTACTAGCTAAAATGAATTCTAACTTAAGCTTATAAGGTGGCCGTGGCTTCAATAATGCTTAAACCGTAAAATATTGCACACATAAACCACATTCCTCCGGTTTATTAACGTCGGCTAACGAGCAACTTGTCATTACACCCGCAATTATCATTTCAGACGTAATCGTTACAGCCAACGTCATAATAACAATTGTCTAGACGTAACACAAATTCAGTGAGTTCATGAAAACGTTGAAATCACGAGGCTTAACGGATAATTTATTTAGAATCAAATTAATCATAGAAATAATAACTAAAAATTTTTATCGTTTAAAGAAATATATTGGTTGTGTTAAAAAACCTAATGTTAGTGAATGCTAAATTTATCCAGAAAAGTGACATATCTTAATATACAGGGTTACTGGTAAGTAGACCTGATCCTTTCAGGAGGTGATAGTAGGGGTCAGTACAAACAAATTTTACTATTAGGTTCCATGTGTAAATGTTAACCCATTTCGAGTTATGCTACTCTTAAGGTTTTTGTTAAAAAAAGTCACCTTGGGATCGATATTTATTTATTTTTTCTTTATGTAGGTCTTTCTTGTAGATTTCTCTGTAGTTTTAGGTAGAAAATTAATCATTTCAGATAAATAACATTTAAACCGACCGAAAAAATGGAAAATATTCAAGTAAAATATTTTTAAATCAAAATTTTAATTTTAATTTTGGCGAAGTTTCATTTATAATTAATATTTTCACAAAAAAATCTCCCTACATTCTTATGTGCAGATTATTTTAAAAACATCTACATTTAACTAGCTATCCCAAAAAGGTACAACATTTAGGCTAACTGAACATTCTTATAAAAAAATCGACGACGAACGGGCCAAGGTAGTCGATACCAAAGTAACGGTAATTCAAAGTAAGGGTAAAAAAAGTCCTCATTACAAAAAAATAATATGTTTATTGAAGATGTGCACGATTTTTTAATTCATTTTCTATGTGGCCACCTCTATTCCTAACGCAGACCCTCATCCTGCGTCGCAGACCACTCTTCACCACCCTACTTGTTAATTGAAGCCTAATTACGTCTGCTGCATCAATAATTCGTTGTTGAAGAATTTCAACAGTAGGTACGGGGTGGCCATCTTGGTACACAATACTTTTCATGTGTCCCCACACATAAAAATCCATTGGAGTTAAGTCCGGGCTTCTTGCTGGCCATGGCAGGGGACCACCTCTACCAATCCATTTATTTGGATAATTTTCATTTAACCAATCACGTACACCTCGTCGGTAATGTGCAGGGCAGCCATCATGTTGATACCACATGTTCTTTCTTACAGAAAGTGGTAAGTCCTCCATAAGAATAAATAATTCCTCACGGAGAAATTCTTCATAACATTCGCCATTTAAATTCTGCGGCATGAAGTATGGCCCAATCAAATGGTTATCAATAATGCCCATCCAAACATTTAAACTAAATCTCCTTTGTGAGCCTTTCACTCTTTTTGACGTGACAACGTCTTAAATTAGGTTAGCTGGGAGTCACTTATGAAAAATAGTAACGCTCGGTAACGTTACGATGAGTCACCGAACGAGAGAGAGGCCCGCCGAATGCCTTGCGTCTCTCTCCCACTCAACTATGATCGGTCTGTCGCGCGCGCAGCACTAGAGAATTAGGCGCATTGAATCGGCGCGTTAAGTTTAAGTTTACATGTACAATGTTTTAGTAAACAAAATATATTTCTATAGTTAAAATTTGTGCAATTCTTATTTTCATTCAATTCCTTGTTCCTATTGCGCAATTTAATTATATTCATATCAATAAATATTCTACCGAGAAAAAGACGTTGTCACGTAAAATCTTCGCCCGTAAAACCGACTTTACAGGCAACCATTTTTTATTGGGATTTCCATCTTCTTTAGGTGTCCAAAAATGGGCGTTGTGGTAATTTGTTATGCCATCCTTGTCAAATTTCGATTCGTCAGTCCATAAATTTTTTTTAAGAAATTGTGGATCCTCAATGTCAGCGTTCAACAAAAACCGGCAGAAATCTAGTCTTCTTAGCGAATCTCCTTCCTCAATCGCGTGCACCGGAGTGTAATGATATGGGTAGTAACCTGCAGTGTTCATTGTAAACCACACTTTCCATTGCGAAATGCCTAGAAGTTTCGCAACAACATTCGTAGACGTGGTTGGGTCTTCTATGAAGAGTCGTCGTATTTCATCTTCATCTTCTACGCGATAGCGGTGAGGTCTACCCATGTCTGACGTGCGTCTTCGGAAGGAACCAGTTTCTCTCAACCGGCGATAAACACCATCGAATACGCCTAAATCTGGCAATCGGCGCCCTGGGTAACGCAACGCGTATTCTGCTCGGGCATGTGTAGAAACTCCCTGACAAAATCCATAGCACATGATCATGTCAGCGTATTCTTCATTAGAATACATTGCCATGGTGACAAACACAATCGCACAATCCAACTCACGAGAAAATATCAAAGTCCAAGATTCACAGCCGTGTCAAATAAATAAAGAGCAGATACAGAGTCCAATTTACAAAGCCAAAGTCGATATCACAAAAAATTGTAGAGAAAACGCATGTACTACGTACGAATGACAGAAGCACACTACCGAAAGGGACAAGGGGATCATAACTAACTAATAAGATAACATTGTTTTGTTTGACGGACCAATCACACGCGTCAGGCTTCCTTGGAGTGGGGGCAGCGGTATTTTACCTGAATTACCGTTGCCAAGGGTATCGACTACCTGGGACCTTTGTTAATAATTTTCAAAAGTATGTTTAGAGTTATACTGACTAGCGTACCATTTTGGATAGCTAGTTAAATGTAGATGTTTTTAAAATAATCTGCACATAAGAATGTAGGGAGATTTTTTTGTGAAAATATTAATTATAAATGAAACTTCGCCAAAATTAAAATTAAAATTTTGATTTAAAAATATTTTACTTGAATATTTTCCATTTTTTCGGTCGGTTTAAATGTTATTTATCTGAAATGATTAATTTTCTACCTAAAACTACAGAGAAATCTACAAGAAAGACCTACATAAAGAAAAAATAAATAAATATCGATCCCAAGGTGACTTTTTTTAACAAAAACCTTAAGAGTAGCATAACTCGAAATGGGTTAACATTTACACATGGAACCTAATAGTAAAATTTGTTTGTACTGACCCCTACTATCACCTCCTGAAAGGATCAGGTCTACTTACCAGTAACCCTGTATATTAAGATATGTCACTTTTCTGGATAAATTTAGCATTCACTAACATTAGGTTTTTTAACACAACCAATATATTTCTTTAAACGATAAAAATTTTTAGTTATTATTTCTATGATTAATTTGATTCTAAATAAATTATCCGTTAAGCCTCGTGATTTCAACGTTTTCATGAACTCACTGAATTTGTGTTACGTCTAGACAATTGTTATTATGACGTTGGCTGTAACGATTACGTCTGAAATGATAATTGCGGGTGTAATGACAAGTTGCTCGTTAGCCGACGTTAATAAACCGGAGGAATGTGGTTTATGTGTGCAATATTTTACGGTTTAAGCATTATTGAAGCCACGGCCACCTTATTTCTTGTGTTCGTGTGTATGTGACTGAACTCCTCCTAAACGGCTTGACCGATTTGGTTGAAATTTTTTGTGTGTCTTCAGGTGGATCCGAGAATGGTTTAGATTCACAATTGGACCCGGTAGGTGGCGTTGCTGTCGATATATCACTAAAACATTTTTTAATTATAAAGCGGTACGAAGTACGCTGGGACCACTAGTCTTAATATATATATTTCTTGTGTGCGTGTGTATGTGACTGAACTCCTCCTAAACGGCTTGACCGATTTGGTTGAAATTTTTTGTGTGTCTTCAGGTGGATCCGAGAATGGTTTAGATTCACAATTGGACCCGGTAGGTGGCGTTGCTGTCGATATATCACTAAAACATTTTTTAATTATAAAGCGGTACGAAGTACGCTGGGACCACTAGTAGATTATAAAAGCAACTAAGATGTTATGATAAATAGTAATTATATAAATATATATTATATAAATATTAACAGAATTTTCATAAAACTTTTATCACCTATCCCGCGGGGAAAGATCCATTTCTCCAAATTCAAAGGAAATAAGATATTTACGTTAAAAAATGAAACATAAAAATCTACATTAAAATTAAAAATGGATGAAGGGTGACTCTGTTTTAATTTTATTAGTCTGTTTTGTAATCACTCTCCATACAAGTAGTTTATGTATACAAAAATTACTTATTTTCAGCGCAGAGTCAAACCAATAAATAGGAATTACATTTGGTTATTTTCATGAGCTCAATATTTTCGTAACGATAAGTTGAAATCATAATACGACTTTTACGATAATTTATTTTTAATAAAAAATATTGTTTTGTGTCTGTTATTTATTTAACCCGCTAAATAATTTGTATTTCTCATCCACTTTTATCTTATGGGTCCGTTATTTATGACTACAGGCGCCCTTGGTGAAACCTTGCCAATAATTCACTTCTGTTATCGACTCCAATATGATATTTAGGGTGGAGGAAGGTTGCAGAAGAAATGTTAGAGGGAGTTAAAATAATCGCTAAACGTTAACACACTCATACCTCGTACAAGGGTAACATTAATAACCCATCACTAACATCCACGATCCGAGAATAAACATTTATCTGCCACATATATATCTGCCCCGGCCGGGAATCGAACCTCGGGACCTCTCGCTTCGCAGGCTGGGCCACCACCAATAACTAGCCCACGGTTTCGTTTAATTATGTTGACTTCAAGCGCTAAACGTCAGTCTAATACCGCTGGCTAATCCTATCAAGCGGGATGTTCGGTTCGATGGAAGTAGCCGAAAACCGTTTAATAGTGGGCCCAGTAACTATTAATAACGGTCCTACATTTTATTTTTGCCAAACAGCTCCTTAAAATTGTTGAAAGAATGGCTATTTGTGTGAATAATAAACGTTAGAAAAACCCACCTACAACTCATATTTATTGCACCAAAACTTTATATTCTCTTATTGTGCAGTGCACTCGCGGAACGCTGCTGAAAACAAACGAATTAAGTACGCTTTCAATTTCAGAATTTAAATTACGCTCCTGTTAGAATTGTGCATTACGGCATTACGGCAGTTTGTACCGAGTTCCTCGACTGATGGCGTAAGAGATACTTTGTGTATTACGAACGGTGCAATTATTATAAGTTTGAGGTGAATAATGTACGCTGTTTAAAACAATTTCTAAGCAGTACCTAATAATATTCCATCTGTAAGAACAACACGATACAGCTTGTGAATCCGGTTACACTGTTACACTGTTAGAGGCGACCATTTAAGTCCTCAAAGGTAGCAATACTTCTGTGATCAAACTAGAACAAGACTCTTATTAATAAATAATTATTATCTGCACTTACCATCCTAGTTACTTACCACCCGATTTGAGTCTTGATCTGGATCGGTTAGAGTTGTCATGAGCGGCAGCGGAAGAATGGCACTGAATGCTTGTTTAAATCAAATCAAAGCTTTCCACTATACAATTGCTATTAAAACAATTATTTCACGTCGTGGTGGTGTTACTATATTAGTATGGGGAATTACAAATCCTATAATATATAGGTTCCATATAGCCTCTACTATCTATTACCTAATCTAGTTACATTAAATTAAAAAAATAACAAGTGTGCAGATTGTACCTCGTTACAGTTCTGTTATTAGTACAGATTTTAATCTATACAAAATTAAATAAAGTACTTCAATACTGCACCGATAGGAACTAACTAAAAGCTGTATCAGTTGGCGTTAGTTTCGATTGAACAACTTCTTCATCCAAGAAGCGTGCTTCCCCTTCCTGCACACAACTTGTTTGGAAACTAATGACGTTGTATAAATACACCGTGTAACATTATTACGTGCACGTGCCACAAAACATTCTACAATCCAAGACCGCTAGAACCGCGAATTGCGGTCGTGATATAAATAGTCACACTTAATTAATGTACTTGTACATTGAATGTAATCAAATTCCTTTCATTACCTTGGTTGTTGGTTTTGTTGATCACGCGAACAATACAACTTTATGTCAAAATTATTGTCAGGACAACCATTTTTATATACATATTAGGATGATTGAATAGGAATATTTGCCTATAACATACACACCAATAAATACCTTTCTTAGTAATGTCATTGATAACTTGTAAATCATGAAGCTAGCTAATTGTAAATAATGGGTGTAATCCATCCTAGAGCCCAAGCCAGCCCCTGTTGTAATGAGGCACCCTGGTAAATAATGGCCCCGGTAATGGTGTCAGGTCCCTTGTCGGAGCTCGCAGGGCTTTGCACCACGCCGTTTAATCCCAACGGTAGGGAGGCGCGCATGCTGGTCAGATTTCTTACATGATCGCTATTCATATTGACAGCCATGAACTTCGATTTAGTGTGATTCGTATGGGATTATATCCATAACTGTCAGGTGCGGCCCATACGACTATCCGCTGTAATATTCCACTGTTACAATATGTTACCCATCAATTCAATTATTGTCTCCAAACCAAGTTGAAATCTGGAAGTTAGATAATAAGGAATGATTTCGATTAATATGCTCTATTTTCAGCAGTTTGTACAAGGTGCCCGCCCAGGCTCCATACATTTGAGAAACGTCTCCTTTGGATCTGAACTAGTACATACACAACTTCTTTCACTAATTCATGTTTTTCTTCTTTCATATCTTTTTCTACGAGTCTTCTTGTTTTCTCTATATAATCATATTGCGGTCTCAAGAAGCTAGTTAGTTTGACGACTTCATAAAACACAAAATTATTGAAACAAGTACAACAACAATTTCAATGTCAATAGCATATATAATATAATAACAACACAGACGGCGCGACTGTCGCGAGTAATTGGATTCATTCAAAGGTTGAGCGTCTTAGCATTTGATTGAGGTGTTTAAACTAATGTTGATTTTCCATTAAAGTTCCAGACAGGTGGGAACGAAATTCAAACACCCGTGAACACTAAATAGATTATGTAAATTCGCTTTTACGAATCGGCCACATTCTCGTTGAGAAGCTAGAAACGCCGCCGCACCGTATTTCTTAAGAGTATAAAGCAAAATTGTCACTGCAAGATTCCTCTTTACAACAGTATATAAAGTTACATGGTAATATTGAATTATATTATTATTAAGGGATTAAACAGAGCAAAACATAAAAGAGGAAACTTTTATCAATAGAAAAAAAATCACAAAGTTAGGTACAATTTTTAATGAAAATTAAAATCAATCACGGGCCCTGTTATTAACATTACAATACTAGTTTGCCTACAGCCATCGTATCTTTGTTTAGTCTCATCTTATTTTAAAAAAGGCTAAAGTTTTTCTCTAAAAATCTCTCTTTTTGATTATTAAAACAACCAAACTAACGAGTTTTGTGATGAACATCTTCAAGTATGGGTTTATTCTCGATGTGGTAAGTATACATTTTTAAAGAACTTTAACAATGTACATTTGAAAATAACTGGCTCGCAAGGTTTGTTCGAGTATGTACCAAACTTGTAACAACTTCCAGTTTGTTAGAAACTTGTTATTGAAGTCAACACAAAATCATTATATTCAGTGCGTCTATGTAGGTACATACCCCCGTAGCACGATAGTCACTCAACCAAAAAGTCCAAGTCTATTGAAGATCTGCTAAGTAAGAAAAAGTTGAGTTTTGAACCTGGCTGGCTGGTTACTACTACCTTCGTGCAAGAGTCAGCCGTCAAACGATTTGTCGTGTTTGGGCATTCTTGAGAGTAAATTATTTTTATATAACCTTGTACATACATTATTTGCATTATCGTGTCACCAAAAATCTTCAGTAAAAGCTAATGCAACCTTGTTGAGAGATGTTACAAATATTTTAATAGAGAGCAAGGCGATGTTAACCGTTTATAGCGATATTAGGCGTTTTGAGACAAAAGGTTTAATAACTTGAATTCTAATACATAAATATATGATTATTATATACTGATCTTGTTGCTGTAATAATGTTCTATCGTTGATATTAATCGTTTTTAAGCTTTGGGCCATCTCCCGCTCTCCCGGGGTTTAATACAACAACAACAATAAACAGATACTGCAATCACATCCATAAATCTTGTAGGATACATTTTGATATAAGACCTCTGCGAACTAAATGATTACCATGAATGTTATTTAAATTATTTGTTAAAAGTTCCTTATCTTATAATATCTGTATGCTGCATGATTGTGGACACAGCATACTTAAAAAACTTTATGGTCGAACGAACCCAAGAAATCATTCTTATACAAAAATCAGGTTTAAAAATTTGAAAATGAAAAAAATTAACTTTAGCTGTAAATATGTAGCATATTTCTTCGTTCATGATTGTAAGAATATAAGCTATGCTTATTTACATCTATGTAGGTACTTATTTATTTGTTACTTATTGTAATTTAATTAACTATAATTTCATTGATCATAAGCGGCAATGTAGTGTTTGGTGCTAAAGCTCGCTAATATAGGAGTCTATTCACACTTCGAGTTAATCTTGGCAGGTAGGTAGTCTGTATGGCCCTTGAGGTACGCCTCACCTCTCACCCTTGCGAAGATCCAATCACAAATCAAACACATGTATGTATTCCGTCAGTGCGAGCTTATGAATTAAACAACAACACAGATTCTAAGCCGGTACACAAATATATTCGGTGAATCTATTTCAATGATTACCTGTAGGTACTGCTGATATGACGAAATAATAATATTTATTTTATAATCATAAATAAATTTGGTGTGGTTAAGTTTATATAGAAGAGTGCAGAATGTTAATATTTTTATACAATAAAGCATTAGATATATATAAATTTATAATTAAAACATTACCTACATACATGCCTTTGACACGCCGTGACATGACGTTTGAACGTGTAGGTTTATATAACTTCTTTAATTTTAAAGTAATAATTTGAAAGTTAAATCATCATTATTAATTTGTTTCATTTTTGTTTTAACCTATTTCAGTGATAAGTTTTTTTTTTTGGTTTTTTGAAGGTATGTTTTGTCTTGATAAATTGGGGCATTGTTAAAATCTGGTTAAACCTACGCTAAAGCAGCCTCAGCCAGTCACCATTATAAAAGTCGTGTTTTGTTTCACAAAAATGTCTTCGTTAAACCTGGATAAAGTCATATTGGCATTGCCATTCAAGGGAACTATCAATTACTAAAAATTCGGTACCGGAGGTAAAAATGAATATTTCCCCCGGTTCCTCCACGTCATTGCACTCTCCACTCTCCACTCTCCGCCCCTCTCCCCTTCTTTCCAACACACTTCGCCGACTGAGTCCTGTGATTGTTTCGTTTCACCGAATTGAAAAATTGCCGCGCTCTGCTACGATTTCGAAATAATAAACTTTCCGCGCGTACAACCCATTCCACTCCGTAAATGAAAAGGCGTGAAGCCAATCCATGCTGTTTCAGTAACAACTACTGATTTACTTGTATATTGTTATCGTTACTATTCCTTTCAAAGTATAAGTTTGCAATTGTAATTGAAGTGATACGTAGGTACTTTGATTTGTAACGTTTTTATATGCATGTTTTTATTTTTATGCATGTGCAGTGTTGACTTTGTTGATTCAATTACAAATAAATATAGTGCCTACCAAGATGATATTATGCTTTATAGAATATATTTGTTTTAAATTGTAATTAATACATAATTATATACTGTAACAAACAACGACTAATCGCCATCAAGCGGCGAGTAGATTCATTATATTGTAAAGACTGGTACCCTCCAAGAGATGGCGCTGTACAGATTCCTGAATCACGCTAACGACTGTTCCTCCTAGTTTACATAAGTAGATTGATCGAAATATGATCGAATATCGAATCATCGTTGGTACTTGGTACCATAGGTATACGCAAGCGGTATTCGGATTTCCGTGCCGATTGTGGATCCTACGCTATCGAGTATCGACTGATTCGTACCGATTTGATCCCGGATCTTCCGATCAAATACGGCTCGGTGTTAGGTGTGTCCATACCAACCATCCAACACCTCCTCCGACGCGGCGTTACACTGACGCCCAACGTAAGGCCCCAAAACTGAACCCGGGACCGTGGGAAGAGGAGGTATCGTCAGAAGTTGAAGTTTAAATGAAGCCTGAACCATCTACGTCGGCTGAAACCTCAACACCCACAAAAGGTGGACGACGGCCATCGAGACCTAAACTAGTGGTGTCAAAACGTGCTCCCAAAACCCGGTGACCTGGTGATGGTAGACTTACACCCGCTAAGTAAAGCTGGCGCTGGCTATAGTGCAAAATTTGCACCGCGACGAGATGGTCCGTACGTTATCAAGCAACGACACGGCCCTAGTTCCTTTTTGATAGCTGAACAAAAGCAACGGGACAAGATAGTTGGCATTTATCATGCTTCAGCTCTAAGGCCCTACCAAGGAGGTGACCTGCCTGTACCAGACCCAGTCAAACCCTTAAAGAAAAGGGGTAGACCAAAGAAAAATCACAATAGTTCAGGAAATAAATGAACCCAAACTGATATTATGTCCCCTTCGCCGGGACGTCTTCTGGGACATAGGGGGAGACTGTAACAAACAACGACTAATCGCCATCAAGCGGCGAGTAGATTCATTATATTGTAAAGACTGGTACCCTCCAAGAGATGGCGCTGTACAGATTCCTGAATCACGCTAACGACTGTTCCTCCTAGTTTACATAAGTAGATTGATCGAAATATGATCGAATATCG
Source organism: Ochlodes sylvanus (assembly GCA_905404295.2). Lineage (NCBI taxonomy): Eukaryota > Metazoa > Arthropoda > Insecta > Lepidoptera > Hesperiidae > Ochlodes > Ochlodes sylvanus. The sequence continues at coordinate 767,496 of FR990129.1, forward strand.
AATCATCGTTGGTACTTGGTACCATAGGTATACGCAAGCGGTATTCGGATTTCCGTGCCGATTGTGGATCCTACGCTATCGAGTATCGACTGATTCGTACCGATTTGATCCCGGATCTTCCGATCAAATACGGCTCGGTGTTAGGTGTGTCCATACCAACCATCCAACACCTCCTCCGACGCGGCGTTACAATACATAATAAACTGTTTCATTTCTTTCTAATTCGAGAAAGTAGACGTTGCTGGGGGCAACATTAGCGTTTATTTCAAAGGAGACGGGGACTTTTGGGCCCAATTTGTAATAAGTTGAAATATAGCTTAAAAAACGCGTTATTTTTTTCTATTATAATATTTAAAAAATCAGCTTAATTCACAATCTGGAAGATGAAAAATCTAAAAAATAAGTTAGGATCAAAAATAGAATAGGTAATCGATAATTATAATCGATTATATTAAGAACGTGTGCAAACAATTATATAAAAATATAAAAAGACTTTTCATGAGATGTTATTTTCAATCATTAAGAATAATTAAAACTATTACAAATAAATTAATTTACTGTGAAACAAGACATCTATCTATGTAATAAAGTGAAATCTCAAAATCAATTTTCGATCGAACAATCGATCATTAATCGATTTTGTAAATGAAAATCGATGTTCATCACTGCTCATTTTTGTCTATGTTGACACTTGACAATAATGACAATGAATGACAGAACTACAGAAGTCCCGTCTAAAATCAATCGACACCGTCTTACACTTACACGTCTGACTTTGGCTCGTTATTTTGGATTTATTGGCCGGCTTATCGATTGGATATTGACACCATGGATCATTGTGTGAACTGTGGTATAGTAATACTATCAACGAGCTTTAGATGATGAAATGAATTTGTCAGTGATTCGTCGATGGCGTGCACCACAGCCTGTAAGTACTCACTTATTTATTAGCTAACTGGCACCTACCATGCTAGCCTATAGGATTCCTTATATTGTTTATTATCAACCGTATGCTTAAAAGTGAATTATACTTTTTGAAAAGGTAGATAAAGATTGTTAACATTTAACTAAATACCGAAATCGATTGAGTAGCATCATCAGCCTATTAACATCCAACTGCTGGACGTAGGCCTCCTCTCTAGCAGAGAGGGATTCCGAGCAAAGACCCACCAAACTGCTCCAATGTGGTTTGGCGAAAGTATATTTTTCAGTAGTCTTGATTTCATGAAATAAAAAACTTCATATTTCAGGTAAACAACTGTGACCATGTTTGTCAAGCTTTCTGGGACTTGCCACAAAGACCAACAGCTGTTGATCAACCAAGACAACTTGGCCACCGTAATGTTTGCTTCCGCTGTGGTCGCTCTCATCATGAGTCAGTCATCTGCTTGACACTGGCTCAACTCATGAACTGAGAATATATAATGTAATACAAGAGTGGATTATACCTCGAACTGTAAGTTAAATGAATGTTCATTATTACTTATGCATGCCACATAGATTACTATGTCCTGGGTTCAAGTCATGGGTTGGGCTGTGAAATGATACCTACGAGTTTTTCTTTCTTCCAAGAATTTATCTATATGTAACAGTGTTGTATGTATATACATAAATATATGTATATATTTATATTCTTATAGCTATTTGTGTATTATTAGTATTGCCATTGTAGTACTATTGTAAAACAGAATGTAGATTGTTAAGTAAGTTTATTTGCCGCACCAACCTGTGCTATTTTAATATTTCCTTTTTGCAAAGGTTATCTGGGAGACATCACTGTGGTGGTAAGACCGACTTATTCATAAGGTTCTTTTCTTATTTTACTTTGTATTTTTGTTTTATAAGGGTGTGCAATAAAGTGTTTTAAATAAATAGAATAAGAAAAGAACCTTACTCTTACCCTGGAATTGAGTTAGTTGTTTTATATTCCTGTGCCTCAGAGAGCACGTTAAGCTGTCAGTCTCAGTCATTATTACTAACATCTGATAGTGACCATTAAGTAATCAAATATTATTGCCTTAAGCCCACCAACCCGCATTGAAGCAGTGCAGTGGGTCTAAGCTCCATATAGGGGATCTATATAGAGGTTAGACTACTATAAGGAGGGTGGTCTGGCCCTGTAGTGGGCTGTCAATAGGTTGATAATGATGAGATAGGTTTATTGCAGATAGAACAACCGAGTCACAACAAGTGAGTGAACTAATTCTTATCTCATTAGGTATATATCAAATAAAGCACAATCTTATTATGGCGAGCATGTAAGGGGTAACAATGGCTATGTAATAGAAGTGTCCAGGGAGGTCAGCAGTAGCCTACTTCGAGAGCTGTCAGCTTCAAATACCTTGTGGTTACTTCGGGGACGCATACAATCAAGACATACATTCTTAGACAATATTTTAATTATAATTGAGAGGAATAAAAATCAATAAAAAAAGTGTTTTTTATTTTACCACTTCTTTACCCTTACTTATGATCTCATCAGTCATTTACGTTTTATCATCCTAAAAGTTTTTTTTATTTACTACAAGTTAGTCGACACCAAGTGTGCTTGCAGTCAACACCTAATGGTAAGTGATGATGCAATCTAAGATGGAAGGGGGCTAACTTGTTAGGCGTAGGATAAAATCGCCCTTTAGTTTTCTGCCCGATGCCATACCAGGTAAAAAATCTCAATCGGCCCAGCCGGGAATCGCACCCAGAAACTCCGTCTTATAAATCCACCGCGCATACCGCTGCGCCACGGACGCCGTCAAAATATTAATGTTCTATGTTTATGAATAAAATACTCGAACTTCAAAAATCAGCTGTTCAGTATATAGGTAGTCTCATATTATAACCTCACTTTTACTAAATCTAGTTTATCACTACTCCCAGATTGACAAATTCCGTTTTATTTTCAATTAAAGGTTAATAATATAATAGCTATTAATTGGCACTACTTTCATCTTTTTACAATCCAGGCCCAAGATTGTATGAAAGCGTACCAGTCTCCTTTAAATTAAAATCGTCCTTTTTATGGAATTAAGTTAGCAAACGAGCATGCAGCACCACCCTTCCGCTGTATTCCTGTTATTACAACTGCCAACTGTTATTACAATTTTAAACAATGTTATTATCACACAAACGATATTATCCGACGTCTGCGCAGATAATAAAACAAGAAGTGTATGATGTAAAACGAAGATGATACTACGACTTCGTTTTAACAAAAGTGTACCTACAATGTCCAATTAAACATGAAGTAAATAAATAATTCTGAATTATACAATAACAAATATAATGAAATACTACGATGATATTATTTGTATACCAAGAACAGATACTGCTATGTGTCCAGCTTGTATAAATATATATGTCGCCACATAATGCAGGACTTGGCTAGTAACAACGTAAATATAAATCATATTTCTTGTTAGATAAAGTTTGGTACCGCTTTCAAATTGCGATTTGGTCCGGACCAGCGGGAATGCTTATGTGCATCGTTGCACGAACTTGTAAGATTGCAAAAAGTTCGGATAACTTCTGGCGGTTGAGTCGATCGGCTGAGCATATTTATGAATGACACGGAATCCTAACTCATACCACAAGTACGGAAAACGCGAAATTTGTTATTTTGTACCTACTTATGATAGGGATCGATATAAGAAGGAAGCGATAGACCTACTTCTTAATGGACCCTACATACCATTAAGGAAGCACCGATGCAGGAAATATTAAATTTACTTATTATCAGATCTGCATGCCTTCCTTTTATTACCATGTCTATCAAATTAATAGTGTACTAGAAATATCAAAATGAAATGAAACGAAATGAAATTTTATTTGAATTTTTTTAGCAAACACGTGTTTTTCAAAGTCCAACTACGCCATCGCATAAACGATGAATAGTCTTGGAAGGAAAAGCGGCAAAATACGAGTACTCACAGTTTTTTTCCTGTTCACAGTTACAGATAACACTTATTACTTACGGCAATACATCAAATTCATGTCCAAGTACCTGTTGATGAACTCACAAAAAGTTAACAAAATAGTGACAATGACGACACAATTACGTTGTGGACGAGAATAGTAGGGACACAACTGTAATAACTTGGCCGTGAGCGCTCCTTACGAGCTCTTACACGGTGTCGCGTCCGAGTAAAATATTGCGGACATTCTAACAACACATACTTCTTATGTAGTTCTTGATACCTATTTTTAGAAGGACCACTCTTACCCATGTAATCTATACCTATGTATAATAAAACGAAAGGATACGGCTCAGTTAATCAATGATTATACACCAAATCTCGACAACTACTTGACTTTAGAAAATGAAATCTAGCAGAAAGGTACTTTATGAGTAAGACTTCAGTTAACATCGGATTTTGATTTAGGTTTCACCTCTAAGGAGGTCAAACAGGGGTTGAAAGTTTGTTTGAAATTTCGCCAATTTTAAAGTAGGCACTATGAAAACTCGGATACTGATTATAAATAATGACACCGCTTCTATGTTTTAGAAAAATAGACCGTTAAAGGGTTAAGGGGTGAAAGATTGAAAATCACTTAAAATTTCGTATTTTCCCGAGGGCCAAAACGCCGGCCACAGCTAGTTTTATATACGACTATATTAGCTTACCAAAACCTTATAATTATGTATTAGAAATTGTCGATAAATTTAAGACTCCCTGCTTCAAGCGGTAGGGAATTGGAAGGTTACCCGTGTAGTGGCAATATTGAATTAGCGTTTCAGGAGTTCGTGTAATCATATTAGTTTAGGTCGTTGCCATTCGAGAGACACTCCACTTGACATTAACCTGGACGGCGACAAGTTGGTTTAAGCAATGTGTAGTGAAACTACGTTGTATCAATATCATTACTGGCTTTTATTCGGCCCTGGGAAACAATACACTAGTGGGTACACCAGCTACCATAACATAACCATTTATTTCTTACCTCGACGTTGGTCAATCATCAATTTTAATTCAGCCCACACGTTTGGTCTCCAGAGCGCCACAAAGGAAGAAACACACATTACGTACACTGCTTATAAATTACCCTCCTTGCATCGCGCAGTCGGGAACAAACACGGCTTCACGTATACTACTGTCAAATGTCAAGTCACCTGTCATATGTCATCGGTCACCCTGTAAATTTTTTTGTTGCCTTGTTTCAACGAGCTATAAAGTTGCTGCATTTTCGTATTACATTGTAAATTTCATAAGTGTTCGTGCTATCGTCATAATATATTTAGGTACTAATAGCTCAATGTAATATCTACCCGTAGTTCCTATCCAACTAAGCCTACCTTCATTTAAAATTAAATGAAAAGATTCAATACACAAAAAAAGATTAAAAGCGTCTGTAGATTTATTTTCCCGCACAAGAATAAACACTTACCCAAAAAAACACTTTACGTCTAACATACAACATCCAGTCTAAGTACTGGCATTAAATATTTATTTCCCTTCAATATTCAACTGTGAAACAATACAGGCCATTATAATGACTCCAGTACTTTACATGTATTATAAATGTTCATACATTCGAATTAAGCATTAGCACTCGCAGGTGGTTTCTCAGCCATACGGCCCATTATTGGTGTGCGGCCGTGCGAGAAGCGCAACGCCGCGTTTAGATCGAGAGCATTAAGGAAAACCTTTTTAAATCTGATTCTCTACAGCGGAAGGGAGCTTGGTTTTAACAGGCCTAAGTCACTTCGTGATGTGGAAGTTAATAAGGCTATTGACACGATGATATTCAATTAAAGAATTAAAGTATCACATCGTATTCACCGTATCCTTACTGCATCATTGTTTCTGATACTATATTCAGTGGGAAAACAAGATGAAATTCTTATTATAATGAACGGCACGTATAAAAGTTTAACGGCTTTTATTTAATAAAGCCAGCCAGGATTTTACTTTTTTATGGATTTAAGATAGCAAACGATTAATCAGAACCACCCTTCTGCTGCCATCCATGACAACTGTGCTGGACTGGTCATTTCGTTAGTTACTTTTCTTGCAAAGCACATAAGGACCCATGAAATTTAATCCGGACGAACACAGATTCACCTATGTTCTGCCACAAAGTTTAAAATTATCCCTATTATAAAACAAATTCATCAAACTCAATACTCGCAAAATGAAATTCCAAAGGGAAGATACTATTTATTATTATCTTATTATGAGACAATCTTCTCGGGCTCTAAATTATTGGAATTCCTGCAAAAGTAGAATCGAGCTCACGATTAAAACAACGAAAGGAACCTTTTCAATTTCGCTCAGTAGGTCTCAGAGAGGCGAGTGAATGGCGTGCAGGAGCGGAAACATAGCAGCCTTGCGTCTTAGAGTCAGCATCGAGAACAAAGATAAAGGCAAAAGGCTTCGCATTCCGCCCTCAAAAACGACACACATTTCCTACGCTTCGTGGTGCCCCTTATAGCAAGTTTTTAGGGTTAGGTGGTCAAATGGAACCGAAAAGAAAACTAAAATCTTCTTTTTGGTGTTCGAAAATACGCTGCTCTAGATTTATATACATAAAACTTAGGTAGCCCATGCATGTGAAAATGTTCCGGGATTAGTGTACATACGTGATATTTGATGAGAGATAGCATTTGACACGAATACATTATTACTATCTACGTAATATGATTATTATTTTTCGATTTTGTATTTCATTTACCACATCCACAAACTTGGCAATTAACTTCACACTACTTCAGCAGTTTGCACTTGGAACTTACATAAACATAAAGCACCCGTATCGTAACAAAAAGTGCACAATCCGTGATAAGTCAAGTTTAAAATCATATGTTATGGAAATTATTTGCATATATTTTTCACGGAACCGTACTTCGTATTTGTTCCTTTTTGGTATATTTTCTCCGTGCTTCATCTAGTGAAGCTTCACAGGATGTCACCTTTTTAACTAGAGCGCGTAGTTTTGCGCTAGGTTGCTGGCATTTATGTTTTGAAATAAAATACAGCGCAAAGTGAACTTTACAGCAAAATGGACGCGATGAGCATAATATTCGTTTGTAGGATACACTTTGTGGCTGTTTCTCGTGCAACGGAAATTATATACCAAAGTAAAGGTTTTGTACAAGTATGTATATTGGTACTATGTGTGGGTTGTACCACATATATTTGATAAAACGGTAACTGTTAACATGAATGATAGCGCACAACCTAAACCAAAGCTGCATGACAGATGTTTTTAATATAGTGTAGGGTAAAATAGGGGGAAAAAGTTTGTATGAGCATAAAAATAGTTTTTCCGCGGACGAATCGTGGGGAGTAACTTGTATTTTAATAAACTTCGTCGATGAATATAATACTGTGGCGACATCGCGCACACGTCACACGGTGACGTCACGGCAAGCCTGAATCACGCTATCAAAGTTTTCTATACCGGTCCCATATATATAAACCGAGGACTGACGTAATGATCCACCATGCTAACAAAGAAAACAGAAAAAAAAATATTATGTTTAAAATCAATCTAAAGTTATCAAAAATTGTAGTTGATTCATAATAAAATTAAATAAAAATTCTAACAAACAAGACTTATCCCAGACCAATCCTTTAATAAATAATGGGAGATATCGAGGGATGGACATGCTCATACATCTTGTGTGTTTACCGACGTGGACATGACAGAATATGATTTCGTATGTTCGTTTCGGTAAATCTTTTTCTCGTTGATCCTGATTCAAAAGAATACGATGAACGTTGTAATTATACGCAAAATTCTTTATTGAATCGGGATTATCGAGCGATAAGGTCATTTGCGAAATTGGCAAAGAAGTGAGGGGATAAATGGTATGTTTGAGATAATTGTTTATACTAAATTTATTTAATATACCTATACACCTCGATAAATAGAGGTATAATATATGATATTTCAGTTTACTTTAAATTTAGTTTCAATTTCCAACAGCTGGTACCACTCGTCCTAAATCTACTCTTGTAACAATAATGACGTAACAAATTGCGTTTGCTCACGAATCACGCTCTGGTTCGTATCATAGGTCATCGCTGCAAACATATCGAGTTAAATATCGACCGATATCGATTCAATAGAGACGTACCGGAGTTTGAATAATAGATGCTGCAATGCCGCACTGTCCATTGTAATTTGTTTCGGAATAGAACCAACATTTATATTTTAACAAATTTAACAATAGAATATAGCCAGCGGCCGACATACTAAATGTCGGCTCTCCAATTTGATAGATTGTTACCTAATGGCAAACGAAGCCGGCTTTGTCCGTGTACAATTAAATATTAACAGCGATAGCCCCTCTGAATAATTATATAAAATTATTATTATGATAATTATGCCAAGTTAGACGTTATAATTACATCCTCAAAATAAGCTACATAATTATATAGTTTTTTTTTTAATATTAGTGATTCCCTTCGGTGATTGAAATTCGCCCTTATGTAATTTGTCAAAGGGTTACTTTATTTTGACACTAATTAATGTTTTTTTTCTTTAACGATAATTACTTTTAATATTGGTAAGTTTTTGCCCTTTTTCTACGTTTAAACTTGATCTATGGAAAATCTCAGGGTGACATGCATGCATTGTTCTTAAAAAGAGGTAAAAGAACTTTCCTTTTTATGTAATAATATTATAATGATTTCTGGGGATATTTAAGTAATTCATTTTAAGTACACTACACATTCATAGTACCACACTAGGATTCCCTGGTCGTGGGTGCCATGGACAACACACAAGACAAGAACACACACACTCAGACCGAGAACAGAAATTTAAACTCATCATTTAAACTTTCCAGTACTCGATACATTGGAGATTCTTCTGGTATTGCCAAGGTATAGAAAAGGGCAATTACTTACTTTCAGGCAGCCCGTTTGCAATCTGCTTGCATCCTTCTTCTTATATAATATATGTATGATAGACCTGGTACTTTTGGATGTCTATAATGGAAGATATACAATATTAATTTTAGATACGGCGTTTACTAACGCAATAGATCCCTCAACAATAACTAAAGTAATATTTCTTATGTATTCCGCGGAGACGGCAACTTAAAGCCGTATTTATCGTGTTGGGTGCATTCGGAGCGATAACTCACGATTTCACGGATGCAATACGTTAAACCGCCGCGGTCTTATTGAAACTTTCGACAACGTTCGATATTTACGATAGTTCACATTTTGTTGGAATGAAAGAAAACATCAAAAATGTGGACCATACAAAAATAGTTGGAACATTTCACTGGAAAACACTTTTATTTATTTATTTTTATAAATATATTTGAAGTGCTAATAGCCAAAGCCAAGGGGAGCAAATTACGAGTATAAGCTACACACATAATATGTATAATTATTACAGGTTCATAACAACTAAATATATCTTGTAAGCGCTCATACCTCAGTGGCTTGCGTCGATCGCATGTGAGCGGTCGCTGAGGGGATGGATGCCCGCTAGAGCCTATACTCGTATTTCTTGAGGGCTTCCGTGCTTCGGAGGGTAAGTAAATCCGTTCGGTCCCGTTTGAATGAATAAATTATATATATTTGCATAAATGTGGTTATACCATGCTTATGATGTTATGTCAGTTACATACCACACATTTGCCATTTCTTACTTAAGACATGCAAACTTAAATGACTTAATGTAAGTAGGTACTTATATAATTAAGGTAATTACAAATTTTGGTTGTTATCATTAGACACCAGTCGTTAAGCCATCTCGGAGGCTTTCGGGTGGCATAAAAATTTACAACATTTAGATTGGCCATTGGCCATTCGAGAGCATTCGCTTGTTTTATATTATAATATAATGTATAGTAAAATGGTGAAATCTGAAGATATACGATATACATTATTATTATATTGGTTCTCCATGTCGTAGCCCGTGGCTATCACAAACACCTCTATTTTTACCAGAGATCAGTTTTCGCTTTTTGCCCGACGCCTTCCTTCCTATGATTCGAGAATGATAGCCGAATTTTTCATCGGAATTTATCATGTTCTGCTCTCTCAGAAAACAAGAAAACAGATTAGATTTCTTAACTCTTTTAGGGACGGAATATGAAAAATCCGTTCGTAGCTGACGTTTTTTACATAATTAAACTACCTCCCTGCCAAATTTCATTTTCATGGCTCAAGTAGTTTTCGAGGTTTTCGTATTTAATCAGTGAGTGACTCCCGTTTCGCTTTAATATATTAATTAAGATAAGTACATTTAAATTATCTCAATTATATTTGACTTTACTATCAGCTGTAAGCAGATGACGTTTTCAGTTATAAAACCCTCTCCTGGTAAACATATCCCAATAAATTGTAATGAAATAAATAACATATTCCGTGTGTTACAAAATTTCACACGAAGCTTCCACTCCTGTTTTGATTAATTACTGTAAGTTCATTTAATGGCAAGTTCAGACGACAGCCTCCGTAATTAATCAGCCGAGGTCATTGCCGTTCAGCCGCAGCGTAGCAACAGCTACGACGTAGCAGTGCCACGGAAGTGTAGCGGTGCTGTGGATAATATGCAAACAAGATAAAGAATATTCATTATGTATCTTCTACGTTATAAAAAATGCCGTGTTGAAATAAAGCCGTTTTTGAAGTTATTCGAAAGAAATTCGAGATTTTCATTAAAAGTCATGAAAAGATTTTTTTTCCAAAATTATCCCTCAAGGGGGTAAAGGGGGGGGGGGGGTGCAAATTTAGTATGAAAGATCTCTGATTTTATCAACTTTTATATATTTAGGGATTTTTGGCGGGCGAAGCCGCGGGGGAATGCTAGTAGATTATTATCAACAATATTACATACATCTGTATGAAACAGATAACTTCCTTTTTATGAAGTCGATTCATAGCTTTAACTGCGTCAAACATACGAGTAAATATATCATCATTATGGTTCACAAAGCAACGTAGTCTAAAGAAACATGATTACACGTAAAGGAAGTTACGCTTGCCGGTACCCACACCGTAATGGGAAGTAAACGCCTTGTTTAGTCATGACGCCTATTAGAACGAAACACCGGCGAGATTTTGGTAACACCGTTATATTGTTCCAGCGCAAAATATGTTAAAAGCGGTAGACGTCGCGCGGTCGTAATGAGCGATTTTGTATAAAAAGTGTATTAAACGCAAAGACGCGGCGTATTTATGCGATCTTCCAGCGAACTTAGCGCTGACACAAAGGCGCATTGTTTAGAATTATGCGCTGTCATCGTGGTATCGAGCAGTTCACACGATACGCGGTTGATGCGTAGTTTTATAGTGTTGGGAGTTGTAGTTGTTTTGTTAATAACTGGCTCACCAGCACGTGTGTCACAACATTTTTCCGGCTGTAGCTGAACCCTATATTATATTTTCTATCATATCGAGATCAGTACACCTTACATCGGTAGGGTTTGATATTGTAAACAAGTTATTCAGAAACTAAAACTTCTTTTTTAGCTCTGTGGGCACATACAATTTCGATCATCAACGTTTTATAAATTACTAGCGACCTGCCCTCGCTTCGCTTCGGGAAACTTATTCCTTCAGTTTGCAAAGATTTAGTAATATATTTTGGATAATTCACACTATATCTTCATAATTTATAGCCTATGATTTATCTTGATATGTAAGCTATATTATTGTAAAGTTTCATCAAAATCCATTCGTTAGTTTTTGCGTGAAAAGGTAACAGACAGACAGAGTTACTTTCACATTTATAATATTAGTAAGGATAGCAAAGGTTTAGCCAAATAAACATGACATTCTTTAAAATAAAATAACAAAATTTTTATTTGTTACCCATTGAAATAAAACAAGCGTTTTGTGTAGCAAGGATGTTGGAGCCCTTAATATACTATAGGGCACGGGTAAGGTACCTCATACCTCATAACAGAGAAGACTTAGAGCATACTTCACCACGCTGCTCGGGTGTAGATTGGTGGATTGGTTATAACCAATCCATAGTGGCCAACCCAAGTATCGGAATCTTTTTAAGCCGCCTGAAGGGCTCCGACATGATTTAACGAGTGTCTATCGATACCATCCATAACCGACGGTTTTACGTGTCCTCCGAAACGTTCAAGCGATTTTGTCCAATAGCGGTTACTCATCCAACTTGCGCCCACGCCCGCTGTTGCTTTACTAGGTCGATCACTTAAAATCGAGTCTAGCCGCTGGGCTATGAGCGCTTAATTAACTATTGTATTAACTATTAATTTGAGCGTCCGTCACGCCACACGTACGGGACAGTCCCTAAGCTCTCGTGTCGTGACTCGTCAGAATCCTATGGAACATTCTCGGCAACGTAAATTGCATTTTTAAATTCTGGTCGCGGACACCGCGATTGCCTTTCACGAAAATATTTCAATAACGCGCCGCCGTTCGGACCGGTAGGTGATTAATTTAACGAAAGATGATTTTAATTTTTCGTTCGTCCATTGTTACTGTACTTTAGAAATTATCTGAACCACAAAAACAGAAAACGATGGAATGACGTAGCTTGTAAATTAGCAGCCGGTTACGGGTCAGAGTAAAGCAAATAATACGCAAAAAACTTCTTTAAATACGGTTAAATTATTCCCACCCGCTAAAGAGTGCCATTCGTTATCTCCAGTACTTCGTATCATTCGCCGGTTACATAATTTTCCGGCGACTACGACATACAATTAACGTAAAATCTTGATATTTTCTATAATAATTGTATAGTGACACGAGATCTTGATCTTAAAGGAGATTTACAGAACACGATACGTTTCGTCAGCGGTGGTGCCTGTAGCGATGACAGATGTAGATGTAAAGGCGAGTCAGCCGCGGGGGACACGGCTCACTGGGTTTGTTAAGTTTGAATCGACTAGTTACGACCTTACGACGTATTGTGGGAGTTGAATTTAGTGGAGAGATTTTTTTACCGTTGCGTTTCCTTCGTGGATAGGATGATTCGGGAATAAAAATGTACGTTAATTTTTACATTTTACACTACTACTCTAAGCTCTAGGCCTCCTCATGTATGACGAGAGACCCGTGCTCAGTAGTGGGCCATTAATGGGTTAAAGTCACTACGACTACTACTACATCAATAAATTTATTCATGTAATTATTTAGAATTCAATAAATTTATTAGGTACTAAGGTAGACTTGTCACATCGATATTTTTTTTTGTGTAATAAGTAGTAAATAGTAAAAAGTTTTCAGAAAACGAACATATTATAACGTATTAAAATGGTTAGTTATATTTAAGGTCTCCTCGGCTTTGAGGGACCATGCTCAGTGGTGGGCCTAGTTGGCTAGTGGTGGGCCGTTGGGTAGAGATGTTTTATAGTATAATTAATTTATATGATTGACATAAACGTAAAAAATATACGCGACTATAGTATAATTAAAACAGAAATTGCTTAATATCAGTAAATAGAGTAGGTCCCTTGTCATTTAATTTAATGTGTTGTTTGTTTGTTATTTTGTTTCATTGTTTAAATTCAAACCTGTTTGTCTGATACAGGTTATTTTTGTGGTGCATAATATCGAAATGGATAGGAAATAAATCAGTTAAGATACATTCATAAAATAGATACACTTGATAAAATATTTCTGAATCATTGACAAGAAGTTGATGTCGGAGCAGTTTAAATATACAATGTACTGTATCCTGTTCAACCAAATTCTTTTGCGGGACATTCAGAGCGGGATTTAATGGCAATAAACAAGAAATTATTCCGAATCATAAAACTCAGTGGACTAAAAGCGATTTTTCGGTCACAGAACCGGCCGCTGACATGATCTGAACAATACGCAGTTGTTTGGAAAATAAACAGAGCATAGAGATAAAACATTTTTTTTAGACAACTGTTTATTTGCTATGTAGATCAACACGGTCCCGTGTAGAAATGGTCATCGTTTTTTATCGTGGGAAAGAATTATTTTACGTTCTATGGTGGCTCATTCATAGGTCTGTTAAAGAAAAGGTCGTTATACTTAAAACTATTTAAGAATTGACGGAGATGTTTTTTGTAAATTTTAGACTTATTTCAAAAGCGAATGTTTCGAAGATAGGTTATTTCAAACTGGATGATTTTAAACATAAAACTTTTTGGGCATGATGTTCATATAAAATTTAAATATTGGAACTAAACCCATAATTATGCATTTCAAACCGTAGAAGGTAGGTTCATAGAAGTAGTTCTAATTCAGCTTGAAAAATTTGACCCCAACGTGAGTATCTATGTATATATATATTGTACTCATATACAAATACTGCATACAAACATTTAAATAAAGCTTGTAAAAATTGCAATTTTAGCAGTTTTCAGTGTTTCAAAGTTTAACGTAGGACTATTACGTAAGCGAGGAATCGTTTTTAAGTCACGCGTAGCTATAACCCGTTAGCGCCGCACTTCAGACCACTTGTCCCTTACAACAGAGGCCTGGAGAATACTCCACGGTGCTTCACGCGGAATGATGGAGGAGTTAGCGGACTATTGGAAGTTTTAAGGTTTTAAACCACAAGGAGTTCTTGCAGAATCAAGAACTACAACGTTATAATAAAGTTCATCATCAAACACTAAATTATCCTCATTGAACGCAAGTTTCTTGGACCCCCAGAAAATTCTGAATGTCATTGGTTTCTTCAGAGTATTTAGTGAAACTATTACACTGAATATAATGTTATTCGTAGTATCATTTTCTTATAACGAAATAAACATAGTAAACTTTTTTGTCTTCTGCTCTCTATTTCCTCTTACTATGGGAGACCAAGGTTTTATTCCACTTCGTACATAAATTGATAGTCTACACAACTTTGCGAACATTTTAGAGATCTTTTCATTATGCTGATCGTGTCCCAATGAATATCGTCGTTCGAACTTCACTCCTAAATTCCGAGTGTCCGAAAAGAAAATAGAAGCCGTACAAACATGAACTGCGTAGGATCCGGTCGGTCCCAAATCCAGTAACGCCGTTATGTATATAAGAGCTCACTGGATGGGTGTTTTGCATAAATATGCGCTCTAAGACGCGACCTCCGGTTCTCTGACGAGGTCCTACAAACGAAGTAAAATGATTATTCCTTCAAAGACGCTCGTGGTAGACGGAAATAAGGTTTTTAATTATATTTACTGTGTTGGAATTACGTCACACTGTTCGTCAATGTTTTTAACAGCTAAAAACTGGTGAAAACCAGTTTTACAACTTTTAAGCATTTTAATCTAGTTAGAGCTAACTTAGAAAAAAAAACTATCCACTCTCGAGTAAAAGACACACACATTATAATCGATATATTTAATACGAATAGAAAAAAAAAACGTTCGGTTTACTGGAAACTTGGAATTTTGTTTCCATAACTGAATTAAAAGAAACAATTTCACAGTTTTTGAAACTCCGTTTTCTAAATTTATATGCCCTCTTGGAAGTCCAATATCTCCACGACGAACGACGGACGAAGTCTAGCACCAGCTAGTGTAATGATAAATGAATTTCTTGTCACGAAACTGACTTAACATTTAATATCATAAATTGCTTATCAAGCCATTCTTGGATAGAACAATCTTCTTCGGAGCTAACCACGATTTACTACAAGATTCCTCCGTCTAACTAAAACCCTTAACGACGTGTCTCCAAAGTTCCCTCCCTTATTAATCCTTTCAATTTACCGTATCTTTACGTCGTTAATTCTATTAAGTGGCTATTAAGTGCCTCAGAGGCTGCTCTATCCTCTTTTTACGCCTATACATACATAATTAACTTTGCGACCAGGATAGACTGACAAGAATTAATATTATGTTGTACCTTTCTAGGGACATAGTAATGAAGCCATGAAAATCTCGTTCCCAGTGACGCAATGCCATAGTTCTCCATTTTGATTTTACATAGAAAATTCGCTACTCTGCATTTATGGCCTTATTTTCTCTTATAATGAGGGGACTTCTAAGCCCACCAGGTGAAACAACTAAAGATTAATATCATAACTATGAAAATAATCTACCAATATTATAATTGTTAAAATTTGGATGTTTGTTATAAATAACTATTTTATAACCTGGATTGAAACGTGAATGTAAGTTTTTAAATATAATCACTTAACGCAAAACTTCAGCTATTTTTGGAAGTTAGTTTTTAATGTCTAACTTTAACAGCTGAATTAAAATTACCTCATCTATCGTATTATATCTTATGGAGTGGATAATCAATTTTTAACCTTTGATTCGATAGAAATTGCTTATTTGATAAGCATGACCTGAAACTAAACTCAGGTTAGGATTAGCTCCACTTGAGGGAAATCGTTAAAAGTTGACATCACAAATATGAAAATTATATACTTACGATTTTATTTACGATAGCTAGTGCTTAACGTTATGATAAACGCCGCTCGCATGGCTCTATATTTATCCGAGAAACCTTCTCAGCGGTCAACAAGTACATAGAAAATTTAAAAACTTGCTTTTTAAACATATTTAAGTGCAAGAGAATTTGTGTACAGTTGATTTTTTATTTATTAATTCCAAATTAATAATTGTCTGAAACTAATTCTAGTCTACTCACAGAGAGTCGCAATTAGAAGCTAGTATTATACATATAATAAAGGACTAATATAAAATTATCCAATCGCCCTTTGAATTTGTATTCTTCTCAGGCGCTAATCCAACAACAGCCAAGAATTAGACAAACATTGCTTTAATCTCTCGTAACCTTTTCACGGATATTTCCATTATAATTATAACAAGCTATCGGATATTGGATGTTTTGATTGGATTGATTATTATGATTACAAACATAATAAAGGAAAACCAATTTACATCAGGGATGGGAGGAATGATTATGTAATACCTATAGTGTTCTAGACACCCACAAGGAATATAAATTAAATTATTTGTGCCAATTAAAATATAGGCAGAAACCTAGAAACATATTTTTATAGTAGGTATTAAGATAGCAAACTAGCATGCAGAACCACCTTTTCGCTATCACATCTGACTCAACAACAGTCTGACTCAATATCAACAGACTCAAACGATGATGAGACTCTAGGATGGGTATTCCAGTTAGCAGAGAGTATTATTAAGAATTAATTAAGCAATGAACTTCGTCCGTTAATCATAGGCAATGATAGTGATAGTTAGTCCCGTTAGTTGTTGTTAGTAATTGTTAGTAAGAGATTCTGTTACTACTTATTTGGACCAAGATGGTCGTTTCTAAAAAGATTCACACCGTTCTTACCGTAACATAATTGCTGTTAAAACAATTACTACGCGCTATAAATTGTAACTACTATAGGTACCGTGGAGGGCAGTGGTACTACCCCGGGCGAACTCGGGTTTCTACCACCTATTCATACTTATAATTATGCATGTATACGTGCTGGACGCATATACTCGTAAGTTAAAAAATTAATGTAACTTCAAACATAATTATTACTAATCGAATGGAGTAATTATACGGGTCCTTCACTTCCTTTTTGATCGGCAACGTAGAACATTCTTAAGTGGTCATCGTCACAATTGGATATAAGAAACACGAGAGAAATCACTGATGTGTTGCTCGCTGACAAGAAGTATCCGCCTATAAAGTTACCCTATGGTATTCAAATATATTTTATCTCTTATTACCAGAACAGCAACGTGATGAGTAAAGGAATGCAAAAGGACGAAGAAATCTATTATGGGTATTATAATTAAATACAGCGATAGAAAAATTCCTATACAAAAGAGAAGATTATTTTAAAAAGGTAAAGGCAAATAATTTTTGAAATTCTCGACCTAGATAAATTTTATAAAAGGCAGTAAAAAATATGAAGAAATGAATTTAATAAGTCGAGGTTAAATTTTAATTTACAAGTAAACCTTCCGAACGATTGGAGCCCTGATAAAATACTGAGAAATCCAACGCTTTTAAAAGTAGCGTTAATAATTCTATCGGCCGTGATACTCGTAATTGGCGATGACAACGTGACGAACTGGAAATAGCGCAAAGTACAGCCGCAAGATGAATCTCGTCCAATTTGTATTCAAATAAAGGTACCCAACCCTTTGACAGCCGGCTCGGAGAATTAGCAAGATGGCCCCGATCCGGGCTTATCCTTTCAAAGTGACTTTCATAGATATTTATTAGGGACGGTTCAGATAGTTCCGGTAGAATATAAATTCTTAAATGGGAACTTTCGTAAGAAATTCATTTACATAAATTCAGTTTCAAAGTGTCGGTGATCATGCTCATTTGGAATAATCATTTATTCTCTCATTAGCCCAACTTTAACCTTACCCTAAGAAAAACAACATAAACTAGCCATACTTGTGCTGCCATCTGGTGTATTAATAAATGTCCATCCTGTAGCAATAACTCTGATTTTATATTCGACTATCTTTCCACTCGCGACTTCGTCTGCGTGAACTTGTCCATGAGAAAAAAATATGTTAGGGGAGGACAACCCTTATCACTTAGGGGTATGATAAATAGATGGTGGCCGATTCTCAATACTGAATATGCATATAAAATTTCATAAAAATCGGTCAAGCCGTTTCGGAGGAATATACAAGGATTGATTTCGTACATTTAGTTCAGAACATGACTCAAAACAAATAAATCAAATTGATTTTAATTTTGTTACACTAACAGAAACCTGGAAATATTCAACGTCCAAACAAATATCAAACAATTTTATTAATGTACAGTGTGAACCGATAAACCCGTCTCGTAAGTTTTATAACTTCTAAGTAAATGTTCTGCACAGCAAACGGTATATCAAAATTCATGTAAAACAAGAAAACGAAAGGTACGACGTGTACAAATGGGTACTATCGTTAGCGAACTCGCGCGAAAACAAACGAAACTTTTGCTCTGAGTAAATTTGAAACGCTTTCCTATGAGTGATGATCAACGCACTATGACGCTTGAGGTGAGTGATGACGCGCATCCATGATACGTCAACGAGGTGTGGGCACTTTTTGTCAGGTATCAGGGGAATAAATCTATACATGTCTATACATGCAATAAAACTGGTCGTACTATTACTACCGTTTCTTCTGCATATAAAGCATTTAGGCCATTTTTAGAGTTCAAGGCATAAAGTTGGCATAGATTTCCTGAAGTGAAGCGAGGGAGGTTC
Source organism: Ochlodes sylvanus (assembly GCA_905404295.2). NCBI lineage: Eukaryota > Metazoa > Arthropoda > Insecta > Lepidoptera > Hesperiidae > Ochlodes > Ochlodes sylvanus. The sequence continues at coordinate 786,561 of FR990129.1, forward strand.
ACTACCCAAAACTTAATTTAAAAACGTGAATCATGCAATAAAAATAAATCTATTTAGAATCTCCAACTCTCTGGGGGACTAGAGGCTCTATAAGTTATACGAGTACGTTGCTGAAATACGACCATAAATTCACGCATAATTTTTCTGTTCGGCAAAATCCCTTAAAACTACGCCGTGTTTAGTCACGTAGCCCTATAAAACTCTGAAAACAAACGCAGCGTTTACGTAAAGCGGTCGTACATCAACCAGATAATACCGTTATGATTAAATGACGTAGGATCGCCAAATAAACTGTTTTACCACGAAAGTTGCGCTATCAGCCCGTTGTGTGAATACATTTTGGAACCAATTGCGTATTGCGCAGATCGTATCGCTTGTTTTGGATGGGCCCTGGGAGTATTTGTTTCAGCCTCTATAAATATTTTATCTGCGTTAGGAATAACCGTATCGATAGCGGTATTTTCAGAAAGGACGGAAAGATTCGAGATGACACTCGCTTTACAAAATTCTTGACAGCTACAAAGTTATCTTCCAAAGAGGAGTCGAAAACGAAACTATACATTTAAAGTTTCATTAAGTTGGTAAACCAAAATAATCTGATTCGGTTTTTGAACCACAAAATATTGGACTATTCTATTTGCACTGATACAATGACTATTTAACAACAGATAGATGAACGCATGGCCTGCGATTCTATTTCTTTAAAAATGTATTTGCATGAAATAACTGTCGAACACCAAAACTATTTCTACAATGTAACTAAATTAAAAAGTACCAATATAAATAAAACCCAATAAAGTCTCGAGTGGTTCCAGCAATTTTCACTACTAAACTAACTTGGCGTCCTTTGGGACAATACACGTCAAGGTTATGCTTACTAAAAGTTACTTATATCAAAAGGGTAGATTGAAAATGCGTAAAAAGCAAATCACAAGAAAACTTGAACCAAAAGTTGGTAGAGACCCTGTAACCGAACTAGGTGTCCCAGGTTCGATTTCAGACTGAAGCAGATAAATGTTCGAGCTACATTTGAGGGTAACAGTATTTTTTCATTCGCTAATGTTAATGCGTCCCGCGAAACAGGGAAACCTAGTGCGGTATTACGTCGTCAGCAGAGTGTGAATTTAATTAATCGGACGTTTCAAAGTCCAGCAATCTTCAATAGGAGAAACCGTATATACTTCGTCCTTTGTTCTGCGGGATGTATCACGAGTACGGAGTTCCTGACGCAATTTAAATAAAATAAAAATAAATTCCCACCAAGTCACAATCCTGCATGAGTTGACTTGGGAAACCTATGTTGCCTGAGCAAAGTTATATCTGATAATATAAAATAATGGAATTCTAAAGCCACATAATCATCGACCAAGAAAAGCATATTTGAGAGATCATCTTCTTAAACTTTTCATGGCCGAAGTAAAATAGATTACAGAATTAATGAATGTTAAAGGTTAAGAGTCGTTTTAAGGCAGATCCTAAACAATTAAAACTGTGTAATTTACTTGCTTTCGTTCCGGTGCTTAGCAGTAATGGGTTATTTATTTTTATTGCTCGTTCACCATGACAAGCACTATGCCAAGTACCTACCAACTGGTTGCGTTACTAAAAATTTGAACTTAAATAAAAAACGAAGTATATTATATCCAATGACATTTTGAGAAGAATAAAATTTTATTGTAATGGTAAAATTTTATAAAATTTCATATGCAGATGCATATTACACAGCACAGAGAAGTATACTATTAGTCTTTATTAGAGACAGTAAACATTTTACAAGTAAACTTTTGTTAATAACTACTTTCGATGAGCAGTAACGAATTTGAAATATAAAATTCAAAATATAAAATCTAATAGTTATCATGGCAGTATAGTACAGTTATCAGAGATAAAACTGTGTTCTAAGTGAATATCAATAAACGCTGCGTACCGTACATACGCAATGAGCGGCAATGCGCGGGCAATACGCGGGCAATACGTGGGATACGCCGACCGGAAGTCACGCGCGGTTTGAATGAACACGCAAATAGAGGAAAGACTTACTAATAGGAATTTTCTTTCCACATATTGGTGCTTTAGTATTAAACTAAACTACTACTACAGTTTTGAACTATTCTTTAAATGTTGAATTATGAACAAATGTTGTCAAATATGTACCTACTCGTATAAATAGATCGATAGTTGATCTTAGAGATATTTTTTCTTTTTTTCGTGAGAGTGTTTTGTTTTTTATGATTGTGTAACAAGTGTTTTAGCTAATAAGTTACTACAACATTAATTAATTATAGGGCGGCACGAATTTCGCCGGGACAGCTAGTAATAAATAAATTTTAAATCAACGCTAACACACACACAGCAATCCCTGTGCCGCGAGTGGCATGGACAACACAAATAATACATCACTAACAGCCCAATCCCCAGAACATTTATCTGTCATGGAAATACAAATCTGCCCTAGCCGGGAATCAAACCCGGGACCCTCCGCTTCGCAGGGCCACTACCAGCTAGGCTATGGGGTCGTCGTATGATTTTAATATTATAGAAGACATCGGCTTATGAGGAATGTTGTGAAAGTTTATCGGGACTAAATGGAAGGCGAAAATGTGTTTGTGCATTAGTTCAAAATTCATCCGCGCGGGCAAAGCCACGGGCTACAGCTAGTATATTATATAAAAGACACTAGTAAACCACTAGTTTGATTATAACTTATTAACGATTTACAGGACAATTTTGGATGCTGAATAAATTCGTTTATTAATTTATTGCAATACACAGAATTAAATGCCGTCAAAACATTAATTACTACGCAGTTTACGGACCCTCCATACTATCTGATATCCCGCGGGAACAGATCCGTTTCCGGGATGAAATGTGTCTAAACCGTGATATAAATTACAAATTTGCCAAATATCTTCTTGGTATGTCAGTAGTTTCCACGTAATGCGCGAATATGGGGAGCGACAGACGGGTTTACATGGCCTTGAAGATAGATGAATCACACCGCAAAGCGTCAACACTTGGACCGAAGCTCGTTATCAGGCTTTTGCTAATAAAAACCACAATCTAGATACATATTATTATAATAAACGGACAGTATAAGAGTGAAAATAACTAATAACTTAACATAAATTCCTAACATTTTTAGATTTTTGTCTGCCTGTTTGTCTGAATTCGCGTCAATCCAAAGCTACTGAATTTAATTCAGAGGATTGATTGAGCTAATGTTTGGTCTTTATTTTATTAAAATCGATCTACTCTATAACTTTAATGTTTATATTAACAAACGATATTACTCGACATCCTCGCGAACTAAACCACGGGCACATCTCGTTCCGTTATATTTTCTTTTTATCATACAATATATTATGGTCGACCGAAATCTGTATGCGAAGTCGTGTAATCAGTATTATGTATTGACCAAGCCTAATATTATTATCCCAAACTGAAATCTCCTGAATTATTCAGAGCGAGTCGTCGCTACTAAGAGCGAACGATTCCCATTGTGATACTAACAGACACGATATTTCAATTGAGCATTCATACGGGAAACGTGATTATAGGTTCATCTGCAATCATCTCAAAACGTTCTTTATCTGTAAATAATAATAAAACTATGATATTGATTTGTGTATTATTTTTAGATTTTTTGTCTAAGTTTGTACGTTTGTTAATCTCAGAAACTCTTAACCGTTTGGATGCAGTTTTTAGGGGTTTATTAGCATAAGTATTAATATCAATGCACTCTGTTAAAGTTAATAATTTATTGTAGATAGCATTTAAGTAAGTGAAACGAGGGGAGTTTCTAGTTTTTGTTGGAAATAAAAAAAAAGTGTAGTATAACCGTCGTAGTTTCGAACCAATTACGAGTTATTTTTAAATTGACTGTTACGAAATAATCACCTGGTCACGATAATAGTATCACCGTGACCTGGTTCAACTAGATGACCATAAATTAGGTCATTAAGCTTAAATAAATTGTTATTTGCTGTCTAGGTATTCCACAAACTCGGATGTTACCCTAAGGCCAGAGCCAAAACCGCAGCAAAGCCTTCGCAAGCCCAGCTTAATGTAAAGGTCGAAGAATATTTACATAAAATGAGAATTTGTTACACCCAAGTATTCCAGACGGGAGGTATACCAAATATATTTTAACTGCCAATTTTGTAAACAAAAGCATGAATATTCCATGAAAAAGAATTTCAATCCTTCAGTTTTCAAGGTTACCATGTTATACACTATTATCATTACTTTATAAAATGTAATAATAGTAATGTGATAAAAAGTAATGCTATGACGGACATTATCCTTATTAATTTTTATGTAACTAATAATTACTGGACAACGTTTCCCGCTGATATAAGTAACACTAAAGGTTTTATCGATGTGTCGTTGGCTAAAAAGGAAGTGAATTTTAAAGTATAATTAAAGTTTATTTAATTACCACTTGCTTTAACGTCGAAGGAAAACCTCGCGAGGGAAACGCATTGTACGCTTGAGTGTTCATCGCATCGTACGTTTTGAAGTATGCTAACCTGCAATCGACTACGGTAGAAATTGTCTTACCCGCATTTTACTGGTTCTTCGACACTGTGATAGAAACAGACAAAGAAATACTTCACGGTTCTTTAGTATGAGGGTGGAAGCTGGGCGGGTATATACCCTTCCACCATGACCTGCGTTGGGATTAGACTACAGAGCCCAGTGGTGGTTTACAGGATCTGGTGCTATTACCTTATCCGTTGTTTAGTAAGGACCATGAGTAGAGGTTGGCATGGTCCCAACGTGGATGAAGCCCCATATACCATACTCTCTGGCCTATAATATGATGATATAGGTGGACCAACATGTCATAAAATATATTGCTTATTATGCCAGTTTCCGCGTAAGAAAAGCAAAAAACTCGTGATATTATTTTATTATCAATACAAAAGCAATTGTTAATTAATCAAGTCGACATTTTCACGTTGTTTTTGACATTTATCAACATAAATCCTTTCATTTTGTTCTTTGATGATGAAGTTCAGGCATATTTATCGTCAAATTTCGCTTCCGCTTTAAGTAGAGACTTCCATTTTAACGTCCAAATAAAAACATTTAATAGCTACCTTATCCAATGTTTCCTTTAACGTTAAAAGGCCTTCAAACTCCAATCCGTTTATCTAACGAAGCGTCCCTACAAAACTCAATTTAAGCTCAATTAAATCACTAATTGATGTTGAGATGCCTAAATATAACGGACTATTCGAATACGCATCCGCTCCTTGCTTAGACAACGTCGCTGGTAATTTGTTAACCTTTGTATCTAAAGATTTAAAGGTTATTTTATGTTAATAGCCAACAAACGTCACCCGATGGCAAGTGGTGACTGGCGTTGATGGTCATCAACAACACCCAAGGCATCACTGACATGTTTCTGGCCAAAACAGAGAGAACAGGAAAGAAAGAAGCAAGCACTCTCTCTCTCAATCTCGCAGGTGGAACCCAAGTCGTCTGGCGGTTGACTCATGCAAGAAGGGTTGTGGCTAGCCAGCTAGTGGTCAATCCTACCACCAAGCAAGCTTTTGTCGCCTCTTGTCACCAAAGTAAAATACGTCTTGTTGCCATAAAGTAAAAAACATATAAAATTGTTTGTATAACATTTTTTTACACGATGCTAACAACAATCCCACTTGATATTAAGTGGCGATGATCAAACGATAATGTCCAAAGATAGTACGTAGTCAGTTAGTAGATTCCTATTCACACTTTTCTTAAAGACTCCCATATCAAAAGCGGGCGGGAATGCCGATAACTTTATACGTCTATACTCTATACTAAACTACTCCTACGAAAATACTCTTTTCATTTCCAATTTGATTAAAGACTTCTGTTCCACTCACTTTTAAAGATGAACACGACTCCCGCAGCTCAGACACTTAATTGGTTCCGAATGTTCTGATACTCGTAATTGACACTTTGGCATGTAATTGGATTACTTAGGGATCCTGACGAGTGAAAATCCTTTTCAAACCATAATTATGCTCGTTCAAACACAGCTTCAGTAGCTTTTGATTACGTTCAAACTGGCGCCGTTGAATATTAACGAAATTATCAATCAATGCATATATTTTCCTCCCTATCTATCCCATCAGATTTGAGTCTCATTCTGATGAGTGGAATCAAAAAATAATATTTGACGCTGTTAGAATGTCACTGAACCTCTTGATATCATTCACGCTCACTGCCAACCACTGTGGTCCTATTCCCCTTGCCCCGCTCAGCGCTGATTAAGTTATTTTTCGATTAAGCGTTAGTTCGTCCGCTCGAGCAAGGCGACCAATTAGCAATAGCCAAGCTTTATTTCGAACGAATTTGTTACGGCTTGCGGTGGGAGTAACCCGTAGAATTCTATGTGTCTATTTAAAACTTCCTGTAACGGAAACGCATACATTTAGATGGAAACTAAACAAAGTTTATATAATAAAAATATGTTTCATTGGTTCAGGCCTACTTCAACAACTTATCTAGACAATTGTCTTTCATAGTCCTAAATTTAATACCAGGTGTTAGACATATTGGTTTTACGTACCAGCCACAGGTTTTGTATCAGTATTTGTACTAAAAGCGGTCGTCAGGACAACAAATCCGGATGAAGACCACATCTTAAATTAAGGTGAATTTCAAGAGTATTACGACATGTTACATACTCGTCAATATTGGGAATGGATTTATTGATGATGAGGTACTGTTGATCAATTGTCATCATCGTCACTGGACATCGTCAACACAAGCATGGTCTATACGTGGTCGACCGAGAGAGAGAGAGAGAGAGAGAGAGAAGGAAGGGCAAAGAAAGAGTATTTTTCTTATTTTAAAAATTCCCAGGAGTCTGTGATAAATTCAAGTTTATATCAAGAAAATCATCTTAAATCCTACCTGAGTGATAGCACACTCGTTTAAACTTCCTTCCCACGAGAGATCGTTTTATTTAATTACCACTTGCTTTAACGTCGAAAGAAAACCTCGCGAGGGAAACGCATTGTACGCTTGAGTGTTCATCGCATCGTACGTTTTGAAGTATGCTAACCTGCAATCGACTATGGTAGAAATTCTCTTTGTAAGAGGATAACCGACGTTGTGTTTGTAAATAATATTCTGTAAAAAAATAAATACATTAAAGCTTACACACTTATGTATTTATCATTCCGTATCGCGGTCAGCGTGCTAACTCTTATTTAATTTTGTCCAAAATGGGCTAATAACTCTAAACGTCGCATTGTCAAATATAGTCATTTGTAGCTATTGACGAGGATGCCATAAGTTCCCTCGGATGTGGTAAATTCCCGTTTTGAATACCTTATTTGGCGGCGGGCTACTTCGGTGCTATGGCAACCATTGCTACAGCGGAGTGTGAGCGGGTTTAACTAATACAAAATCAAGCACTGAGACAGTAAGAATAAATCAAACGATATATGATAAAGATTTATAAATGCCCGGAATGGTTTTTTAAACTAACTTTGCAGTTATAAGTGAATTTTAAAATGATACGTAATGCGTGGCGGGGACGTTTATTGCAATGACATAAACTTTCTTCAAAACAACAGTTTGTACTGTGCGTAACAAACAAGCGTAGGGAAGGTTTGCACATAGCCTGTTTACACGAACCGAAGCGACCATTCGTAACCAACGCAAACAACAACTTACGCATTTAAATGATATTCCAAAATGAATTATAATTTTTATGTTGCTTAAAATGAGTTTTTTGCTGAAATTTTTGATAATTTTTCTACAAGACTCATTCGTTTAGTAAATTGTGTGGTATGGTCGCGTTAATAGTTTTTTCTCTTTGGGCATTATTACTCTACCAGTAATAATTAAAGCAATGGACCAGTAATATTAACACATCCCTAGTCTAACACCCATGACTCAAGAACAAACATCTGTCTCATAAATATCGGCCCCGGCCGGGAATCGAACCCGGGACCTCTCACTTCGCATTCAGGGTCACTATCAACTAAGTTACGGGGTCGTCAAACATACTAAGATATTCTATTGCATACGTGGATATTCAGGTTACGTTTAGACGACTTTTTTATGGTTGACACATCCGTAGGAACTGTAGGACTGCTTGTAAATGTTATTCGGGCAACATTCGTTATAGTATTTAAGTTGATAAAGAAGGAGACGAGACCTGATGGTAACTGGTCATCGTGCTTCATGGACTTCTACGCCAAGGCCATCACCGATGCATACTTACCCAAGAAAGAAAAAAGAAAATATTGGCTCTCAAGCCCCGAGCTGGACTTTAGCTTCAGCTTTTTCTTGTTAAGAAACGAAAGAAAACGATCACCTGACACGAATTTATAAAACTTTTTCAACTGTTAAAAAAGTTCCTAGGTCCTCAACATTCATCGCGTAAACTTTCTCATTTTTTAATCCTTGTTGTGGAGTTAAGCCCAAGCCTAGCCTTAAGCCTTAAAATTTCTATAGCGTGGCTTGTCCCTTACAAGAAATTTTCATTAATTAAGAACAAAACTTTAAATATTATCATGATTTTTGTAATGTTTTGTATTCGCTATTGAAATAGGATAATAGAAATAATGTTAGACTACATTATCAGCATAACAAAAAGTTTTAAACTTTCAATTTTGCTGGACTTCAGGCCATTAAATGTTAGGATCCGTGTAATTGAATAATGGTCTCAACTCGAAATATCTTTACAACAATTTTAATGGTAAAACTAATTTTGTACTAAAAGCAAAATTTAATTTTCTAATTTAATTTACCATTGGATAAATAACTTTTGCGATGTCCATTTCAAAATTCATTCGTCTGACCATTAAAGCCTTTGTAAAACTTTTATCAATAAAATGGAAGTGTACCAGTTATCATTGCAAGGATCCTTGAATTTTGATCCTTGAAAGTACCTATGTATGTCATAATAAAACACTACCTTACACACATAATAGCACACATACCCGTGTATTATAAGTTTTCCTGTGTAGCACGAATTTACACAATTAAGACATCTCAAAAGATCTAAAGCCCGAGAACAAACATCTCCATGTCACTTAAATGTCCAAATGTCGGCTGCGAATCACATTTGGGACCCTTTGTGCAGGATCTTTAGGCAAAGGAAATTCTCGCGGCCTCTAATTGAGCTCTCCGAGTCCCTAGTTTCTGTACAGGTAGAAGAGAGCTCCAGACTATCAGTGGACAGCTTGCATTGCCAGGTGAAGCCCAACTTGCCGGGACGGTCTCAACCAGAGCAATTTGGATATACGCTGAAGTATCCTTGTCTATGGAACCTGGCCAGAGATTGCTTTAGCAATGTGTTTATATACAATTCGTTCAGCCACAATTGTGACGTATACGAACGTGTTCTTGAAGCACTTTTTATGGAATTAAGGTAGCAAACGAGCATGCAGCAGTACCCCACCGCTGCCGCCCATGACAAAAGTGACTGACCTAGAACAAGACTCAAATGGGGATTAGGATAGTGCGACGACGGTAGACGGTGTTGGAACATTAGTTGGTTAGTTTGTTAGTAAGAATAAGGATAGTGTGGGACAGGCCTTGAGTGTGCACCATTATTTATTACACCACTTTACAATGTGGTTATACTCGTAGGTATACAGAACTCGTAGGTATACTCATAGGTATACAGAAGCGAGGGCACCCTCTATATTTGCTTATTCCTGGTTAAACAACGTCATTGGGTTTACGACTAAACAAAGAACATCTTATTAATTTCCTTTGCAAATATTGTATTATTATTCACGTCTCGGTGTTATTATGTACTGTTATTTAGGCATCACTAACTACATTTCATGGCTCAATAAAAGCAGTCACGAGAATCGTTAGGATTTTTATGTGAACATTATTTTTTGTTTCCAAGTTTTATGGTTGTACCGAGTACTGCTTCCCAATCGTCCGCGTAGCATCGTTTGATACAATAAATAAATATCTGGTTTACTTCCTAACTAATGCTTTTGGAGTCATGGATGTCCGTAAGTTACTTACTTTTTGGTTGACAACTGACAAAAATGAACATGTATCTTTAAAGGTTGAAATTGGGAGGTGAGAGGCTCACGGTCGGTTTGGACTCAAAGATCTTTGAATCCAATCCAAGCCGACCTTGGGTCACTGTACTGAACAATGGACTCTCTTTCCAGAGGTCGCGACTTTGTACCGTCTTACCCCGAAGGTACTCTACGGTCGGTGGTAGGGTTGTACGGCCGGCGACAATCCTCGTTTGTAGCCCGCAAGCAGGTATTTTCTTTCTCTCTTCTTCCTTGGCCAACAACGCATCGGTGACGCTTTTTGTTACTGATGTCAGTGGCTGACGGTTACCGCTTACCATCGGGTTGCTCGGCTGCTCAATATGAATATAATATGAAAATGAACATTAAAAAAGTAATTTTCTAAGCCGATTTTTTTTTATCAAAGGCCTTTTTTTTGACGTTGTATATCGTATGATTATGTCACCACCGTAATGCAGTCTACCACAGCGGCTCTAATGTAATTGAAAGGACACAAAAGCATAAAAGAACTGAGAAAAGACAAGGGGGCCATTTCTTTAAGCGCCGAGCACAGTCTCTCACATGTACCAATTCGTGTACGAGGTCTCATAATGAAGTTTCTTGCAGTCTTAATTGAAATGGGCTTCTTTGTGTGAGCCCCGGAGAAGCTATTTGTCAACTATTATTGTGGTAATTTTCATTGCTGTTTTAACCTACTTTAATCGGAGGAGTTTAGGTTAGTTTAATTTAAAAAATAAGGTAACACATTCAATAATCAATTCCTAAAGCAACCTCACCCACTGTTATTGACTTAACTTCGAGTGATAACTCATTAGAAACTATTGTTAAACCTGCTGTATTCTTTAATAGTCATAAAAAATTAAAAAAGTATATTAAAATTAAGAAATTTGTGTGTAAAACTAAAAAAATACTTAAACAAAAGAATTGTATACAGCAGTTGGGGCAGAGCAAAAAAGAATGTTTATCATTAGTTAATAAAATAAACTTATTGCAGTCTGAACTGGAACAAAATAAGTCCCTCTATGATGCTGAATCTCTGCATCTTCAGAGTAAAATAGACAGCCTAGAAAAATCATTACATAATATGACCAATATGTACACAAAAGCTCAAGAACAAATAAGGGAACATATTACATCTTTTGACAACCTCCTGGAAGTCTGTAATGACAATATGGAACGGTTTGAGTCATTATCCCACAAGCAATTCAACCGGGACAATAATAGCTGTCAATGTGCTCTGGCGGTGCAGAATGAAAGTGTCATGCAGAATGTACCACTCAACGTCCCCCAAGAGATTAAGTCAGGAAAAAAAACCATCATTATTAGTGATAGCCTAGGGAAGCAATTTGGGTCCATTATAAGCTCGCACCTTACACACTCTGTAACAAACATGTGCTCACCAGGGGCCACCTTTGAGTATTTAGTAGGTCAAATTGATGCCCATAAATTAGACAGTAACACTAGTATAGTTTTGATGATCGGTGACAGCCTGAATGTTAAAAAAAGGCAAATTATTAATAGTGTTGAAAAGTTAATATTATTACATGAGAGTACGAAGTGTAAATTTGTAATATGTGCTTTTCCATACTCTAACAACTTAAGTGTGATACAAAATGAACATATATACAAACTAAATCAAACGCTGTATAACTTGACGAATCATCATAGCGATGCTATATTTTATTTTGATATTAACAAATTTATTTCTATGTTTAAGCTGACTAGGGATACTATGTATCTGCCAATAAAATATAAGCGAAACTTAGCTACATTGTTAGCTTATAACTTAAATGATGCGGTTACATGTAGTGTAACAAAGTCTATTGACACATTTTTAGATTGTGGTAGTAGTACCACTACTTCTGTCTTGGACAACTGTACTAATATATGTACAGAAAATAATTTAAACTAAATAATAAGACAAAGGAAAAGCCATCTTATATAAACATTGTACATCAAAATATACAAGGCTTTTCCGGCAAAGAATTAGAAATTGAATTATTTATTAAAAAGTTCAATGTACATGTTATATGTATCAGTGAGCATTGGCTGTCAAGCTCTCAAACTAGTTTTAAGATATGTAATCACATTGTATCAAGCGCGTTCTGTAGAAGGACTGCAATTCGCGGTGGATCACTTATATTAGTTCACAAAGACATATCTTGTAAAAATCGGAAAGATATAGTGAGTCTTTCTGTTGAACGCACTATTGAGCTGGCCTGTGTGGAACTGGAGCGTTTTATAATAGTTTGCGTATACCGGCCCCCGTCTGGTGACTTTAACTCTTTCGAAGATTCGCTGGAGGATGTACTTAAGCGAGTGTGCACATCAAAAAAAGAATTAATTGTATGTGGTGATTTTAATGTGGATATTCTTGTACAGACGTCCATTACTGTTAGGTTGCTGGACTTATTTAAGTGTTTTAATTTGATTCCACTTTTCACTGAACCCACTAGAATAACTGCTACATCAGCTACATGTTTAGACAATATATTCTGTAACTGCTCAATTTTAGGAAAAGAAATAATCAGTAATTTAAGGTCCGATCACTGTGGACAAAAAATTTCTATTTTTAACCAGCCTAACAAAATTAATAAATTAATAAAATGCAGACCTATAACCAAAAATAAACTATTAATTTTTAAAGACCGAATTTCTTCTAAAATCATTACTAAGTCGTCTGCTTTTAACCAAAGTGATCCTTCATATCACTATAACACTTTATTCAAAAATATTAATGAGGAATTTAACAGAGTTTTTAAATTTAAGTCTGTTCACGTAAATAAAGAAAGTAAATTTAATGATTGGGCTACGAAAGGCATTTTCAAAAGTAGGAACAAGCTTTATGACCTATATGATGAAAAACAATATAATCATAGTACGGCGTTCCACGAACATGTGAGAACTTACTCTAAAATATTTAAAGCCGTTTGCATACACGCTAAGTCGCTATATATTAAAGGCAAAATTATAAACTCCGACAATAAAATAAAAGCTACTTGGGATGTCATTAGTGATGAAACCGGTAGCACTAAATCACGTGACCATAATCTTGAACTAATTATTAACGACAACAAAATCACCTCTGATAACGAGATAGCTAACGCTTTTGAAGATTACTTCCGAAATATACCACTTTCATTAACAAACTCTCTTCAATCTTCTCCGGCAACAGCATATACTCTCTTAAGAGGGCTCGTTGGTAAATGTAGTGTTCTGTTCGAATTTAAACATACTACGACGACAGAGATAATTAAAGTCTTCCAATCTTTGAAAAACAAAAGAACAGGTGACTTGTGGGGGATATCTGTACAAGTAATAAATAATATAATAGATGTTGTAGCCCCGCACCTAGCTGTAATCTTTAATAATTGTGTAGATCTGGGTACTTTTCCCGATCTTATGAAATGTAGTAAAATAATACCACTTTTTAAGTCCGGAGACAGAACAGATGTTAATAATTACAGACCAGTTGCTATTTTGCCGACACTTAGCAAGGTTTTTGAAAAAATTATGTTAAATCAAATGATTACTCACTTCACTGTTAATAACCTACTTCATAATGAGCAGTACGGGTTCACTAAAGGTCGTAGTACAATTGATGCGGGTGCTAGGCTCTTGAATCATATATATGAGGCCTGGGAAGCATCACAGAACGCTATAGGTGTATTTTGTGATCTTTCAAAAGCGTTTGATTGTGTAGAGCATGAAACACTAGTTTTGAAATTGGGTCATTATGGCCTTAAAAATAAAGCACTTGAACTAATAAAGTCCTACTTGAATCGTAGGGTTCAAAGTGTTTGTATAAACGGAGCTAAATCACCAGGATCACCAGTTTCAATTGGTGTCCCTCAGGGATCAATTTTGGGCCCATTCCTTTTTTTAATATACATAAATGATCTTCCATTCCATATTAGTAAGTATGCTGATATTGTACTGTTTGCAGATGATACTTCACTCATATTTAAAACTAATAGAGATAAAATAAATTTTGACGATGTGAACAGTACTCTCGCCCATATCTCATACTGGTTTTCTGTTAATAACTTAGTGCTTAATGCCAATAAAACGAAATGTGTTGAATTTGCATTGCCAAATGTTAAAAGCGGTAATAAGGACATTAAATTAAATAAGGAAATATTAAATATGGAAAGTTGTACAGTATTTCTGGGGATAACTTTAGACTGTAAGCTCCAGTGGGGGACCCATATAGCGACACTTGCGGGTAAACTTAGTAAGGCTGTTTATGCTATAAGAAAAATAAGGCAATTTACGGACGTTGAAACAGCAAGGCTTGTCTACTTTGCCTACTTTCATAGTATTATGTCTTATGGTATTTTACTATGGGGTAAATCTGCGGAAATTAAAACAATCTTTGTGTTACAGAAAAGAGCCGTTAGGGCAATTTATAAATTAAAATCACGCGAATCATTGCGTGAAAAATTCAGAGAAATAGATGTATTAACTGTAGCTTCCCAATATGTTTATAGCAATTTAATTTTTATTAAGAAAAATTTGAGTTGTTATAAACAAAAATCCGATATTACCGATCGGCAAACTAGAAATATGCACCATTTAGTGACTTCCTCGTACCGCCTTCGTAGGGTCCAGCGGTCATTTGTGGGGCTCGGTGTACGCTTTTTTAATAAGTTACCAAAGTCTGTTATTGATTTGCCCTTACAAATATTTAAGAAACATGTAAAAACACGACTATTAGAGAAAGGTTATTATACAGTAGAAGAATATATTAATGACAAAGATGCTTGGACATAGACATCTGCGACCAGTTCTACTCATGTTAGTATGTATGTATCTGTATGTAGGTATAAAATTTGTAATCTAGCATTATTATTTTATTTTTTTAAAAGATGTGCCGAGGAGTTTCTTTCGCCGTTTCTTTTTCTCCTCAAAGATTTAAAAAATCAATATTTAAAGGCACCTTAGCGAAACGGTGGTAAATGCAAAAAATTGACGTTCATAAGTGTATGCATCATACCTACATGAAATAAATGATTTGAGTTTGAGTTTGAGTTTGAATAATTTAAGCGTGTAATTACAACGTTAAATTCACAAGTAATTTTAATTTCTTAAGAATAAAGTCAGGTAAGTCGCGTATGTCTTCTACCAATCTGCACTGGAGTAGTGTGGTGGAAAATGCTCTAGGCCCTAGAGTCTAGGGCTTTTTAGTTATAAGGAGAGACGCGTACGCTGTACAGGGTTATTAAGTGGTTGAAACCCCATGGCACCTCAAAATAGATGGTATTAAATTTCTGTCTTTATTATAGACAAGCCTACACCCGCGGCTTCGCCCGCCAAAAATCCCTAAATATAAAAAAGTTTATAAAATCAGAGAACTTTCATACTAACTTTGACTTTTCATACCCCCCTTTTACCCGCTTAAGGGGTGATTTTCGAAAAAATATTTTATACATGTTTCATAACTTTCAATGAAATACCTTCATTCTGAATTTCATTCGAATAACTTCAAAAACGGCATAGTTTCATACTCACTTTGCACCCCCGTTTTACCCCCTCAGGGCGTGAATTTTCAAAAATCCTTTCTTAATGCTCCCCTACGTTATATAAGGAATCCCGGGGCAAAATTTCAAGTTTTTAACAATTATAGTTTCGGCCCTGCGTTGATATGTCAGTCAGTCAGTCAGTCAGTCAGTCAGCTTCTCCTTTTATATAATTATATAGATTTAAAGGTCTTAGTTTCAAGATATTCCCGTAACAGACGGATAAAACGAAATACCTTCATCGACCAAGATCCGAAGATTCGGTGCTAGTATTTTCAGGCACTTTTGTGCTAAGAAGGCGATAAGCCGCTCGGATCGCAACAGTTAGAAGCAGTTCAAACCTGTGATAAGCTTTTAGATCGCTAATGGATCGTTCCTCTTTTCTCCAGTAAATTATTCAGTAAGAAAAACAGAATAGACCTACCTTTATTATTTTTTTGTGTGGAATTAAGACAGTAAACAAGCTTGGAAACCAGGCTTCAGAGGGTCCAGGGTTCGATTCCCAGCGAGGCGGAAATTTGAATGATGAATTTAAATTTCCGTTCTTGGTCTGTGTGTGTGTTCTTGTTTTGTGTGTTGTCCAAGGCACCCACGACATAGGGAATCCTAGTGAAATAAAGAAATAAATAGAGTAGAAAAAAACGAATAATATATATATTTAGACTATGGAGGAAATTAGAACTGTATTTAACAATTAATAATAAGTATAATATTGACGTTTTAAACGAAGTGATCCGTTCTAACCCTGACATTACCACACCCTTTCAGGGTGTCAGTTGTGAGTAAAATTTTATGTGTATGTACATCTAGGCAATACATTTATTGAGTATTGAGTATGTAAGCTTTTGTCAATAGCTCAGTAAGGCGCACGTACCTATGTCACATGTCACGTAATCGCGACATCTCTTTCAGAGGTCCCCAATTGCAAGTTCTTTGTACGGTATTTGAAGATAAGGAAAGAAAAAAGTCATTCCTTACAAGATTTATGTCACTGTCGAAATTAGGATTTCATGCTACCTTACAGAGCAGTAATTGGCTTCGGTAACTAACTTATGTTTTTGTTTGGTGTGTTCACGTAATTCATTTGTATTAAGGATAGTATTTTCGCTTAATATAATTAGGTCAGACTCTATTGCGTATACATTATTTTGCTTTGAGGTTTAATAGAGAATAAAACATTTAATAACAATAACAAAGAACTAGCACTAACTAAAAATAAAAAAATGCGTTACGTAAATATTTCAGGGTGTTAGTGAGTTATAATTCGACATTCCTTTTTTGCGGGACGGAAATCAATTAGATACTGTTCTAGATCACAGGATTGTCCGTACAGTTAAACTTATCAGCTACGTTCGTGGAGCCGGCTACACTTTTTTAGAGGCGACCATCTCAATCCTCAAGTCTCAATCCTCCGTTGCATGTTTGTAGATAATAACTTATGAATGTTTGATAAATAAAAGCAACAATTAAGTCGGGGAGTTGATAACGAAAGAATATTAAAAAAGTGTTGTATAGTTTCCAACTGAGGTTATGTTTATGAAGAACAAGTTTCTACCGTCCTTCGCCCGACGTTATTACGCCGCACTGCAATGTTGCTCTCCGGGTTTCATTCTGTTTTTTTTTATTTTTCTTGATCTTCACAGCTGAGATTGTGTTATAGTTCTGGTATACCTTTGTGACGTGCTCGGCCATCCTATCTGCAGAAGCCTAGTAGTTACAAAATTGGTTTAGTGCTCGATTATTGATACACAAGATGTAATGGGTGTATTTACACAATTACCTATAATAGCTTAGCTTTAATCTATTTATATTAATATACTTATAAAACTCTTACGTTACTGAGTGACTGACAGACAGCGCACAGCCAAAACTACTGAACGCAACAAGCTGAAATTTTCCATGTATATACCTTGGGGAGTGTAGAGGAGCATTAAGAGAGGATTTTTGGAAATTTCCCCCCTAAGGGGATAAAAAGGGGGTGTAATAATTGTTTTAACAGCACTTGTGTTCCGGATAGAAAGGTGTGGAGCCGGCTACACTTTTTAGAGGCGACCATCTCAGTCTTCAAGGGTAGCAACACATCTGTGACCGAATTATAACGAGACTCTTACTAACATTTACTAACTGGACTATTACTAACAATAACTAACAGGACTAACATTCACTAACAGTCCCTGTCCCAGTCCTGATACTTACAAACTAACCAACTAATGTTCTAACACCGTCACCTAACCGGACTAACTATCCCAGTCCCCATATATGAGTCTTGTTCTAAGTCGGTCACAGTTGTCATGGGCGGCAGCGGAAGGTGGTGCTGCATGCTCGTTTGCTGCCTTATATCAATAAAAAAAAAAATCATATCATTTTAAAACTTATATCATCGTGGATACTAAACATATAATATAAAAAAGGATACGTAAAGTAAATACGACTATTACTTTGTTTTGTTTTGAAATATAAAAAGTAAAAATTCCATAATCAGGTATACTTCATTTTTATTTTTAGCTCAACAATAGCGTTATCAGATCCACGTAGTACGTATAACAAGGCAAACCTTTTTAGATTACGGACTTAAGGAAGCATTTAAAGATTATAAGATATTTTTGAATTAAGTGTAAGTGGTTTGGAGGAAATAAATTTGAAAACGTAAAAAATAAAAATGGGCAGAAGATTAAATTTTCTCTCTTTGGATTTAAATTGGTTTTGTAGGTAGGTATGTTCTAAAATTTAATATTTATGTTTAATTTATGATTTGAATTCACATAAAATACTCACAAGAAAATTTCTACTTAACAGAAATTACTGTACCTATTTTATTTATTGTTTCTATATCTGGGGGTCCATTTTGTTATCGGAAACTTTTTGATCGCTCTAGTATAATTGTAAAAGAAAACTGCTGACTCTGTAAAGAAGGAAGGTTCTGAAAATCAAATACAGTCTTCATCCAACATTCATCGATCATGTGTGATCATTTCTTAAAAAGTAGCTTCCACATTTTAATTAAATCCCTCATCAAAATGTCCAATTCAAACTTCTGTTTCGCTTTGAGAAACTTTGAGAATCACTCCGGCGGTTTCGTTGATTCCAAATGAAAACCGAAGTTGTTCATAAGGGTCAACGCATATCTCGCTAAAGATGCGCCGAGCGTATCTTGATATGCTTGTAATCTTGATATGCTTAATGATCTTTCGTTAGATGTGTGTGGCCCCTAAACGTAATTGTCCGTCCAGCTGTTGATTTAGGACATTACGAGTTCATCCAGAAGATTTTACTTACTTTTGGACAGTTAAATTAATTTTGTGTTTTTGGAATTCAAGTCTTACCAAATCTCTGATGTTTATTCATGTTTCACTCTGTAAGGAACAGGTTGTGCCGTTTTGTGGTTTTGATTGAGGTCTGAGAGACCAATACTATTCCGAAACAGGACACCACCTGGTATTACTTCCGTGGTCACTGCCAATGAAAATCCATAAGACCAAAGGCATCAGCGACTTTCGAACACAACAACTAAACCATGTAAAAACTCATGATTGGTTCTAGAAGGATACGGTACAAGTACCATCCGGGTACAACTGGAACCTAGTTATAGAGGCAGTGGGTTTTGTCATATACATTATATCCTGATCAAGAGAAGCTTAGCTGGTTTTGAATAAGAAGGAACGGATCGCAGCACATCTCTTTTTCCAACTGATTACTTAATTGTCAAAATGATTACCTAATTGTCAAACTGATTACTTTATTATCAAACTGATAACTAAATTGTCAAAATGATTACCTAATTGTCAAACTGATTACTTTATTGTCAAACTGATAACTAAATTGTATAACTGATTACTTAATTGTCAAACTGATTACTTAATTGTCACACTGCTTACTTAATTTTCATTACTTAAAATTGAGGCCAATCATTGGGGTTGACGCTTCATGTGTATTTTCATAATTCTGTAAATTTTTTTATTGAATGACTCTCAGAAGTACATGGAGTACTGACCAGTATAGTTTTGCTTTGAGGAAATTTTGGTAGTCACTCTTGCGGTTCCAATGATCCGGAATAACGCTCAAACTGGGCTAAAACAGAATTACATGGCCGGAACTAGATGTTGATTTAGGACACCGCAAGCGCGTTCTAAAGAGCTTTTTGTGTTTATTTTTGGAACGGTAATATTAGTCTGAGAACTTTTCAAAAGTAACTATGAACTGATTAAATTAAGTGGTTAGACCATATTTATGTTTCCTTAATTATTTATGTTTATGTCATGTTACTAGTGATATTGAATGGTGCGGAAATGTTTAACAGATATCAGAAACACTACACTCACACTTGCATCCATTCAGGCAACAAATTCGTAGTTACAGTAATCACATAGGACTTTTTATAGTGAGTTGATGTCAGCGTATTGATTTATTCGTAGGCTGTATCTTGGACTAACATTTTGTGTTTATTATACTAATAGTAATCTACCGTATCAAAAGTTATTGCTTTACAATTTCAAACAATATTATTATGAAAAAAAAAATATATTATCCGCCGTTCACATATTTAAAATAAGTTGCGGGCACAGCTAGTAACAAATAAATTCTGTGAAAGGAGTTTAAAAGGATTTTTTACACGTTATAAAGCTTTTTCGTTATGCGGAAGATTTTTTAATCACTCATAAAGTTCGACATATTCATAAAGGAACACCGAATTTAACACTCAAGTACCTATGTAATCGCTTAAGCGGAAAACGTGAACGTTCCACATTGCTTTTGTATGTTGTAAGCAATATGGAGGACGGATTTTCGGGAATTCAACCCTCAAAGAACATTTAACTGAATTGTAGTAAAACGTTTTATAAAAAAAAATTATTCCGTAAATTTATAACTTTAGTTTAAGCGAAAATTATTGAAATAAATTGAAATATGAGACTCACTTTCTCATTTTAAAACGTCCGTGTGATCGAATTAGTTATACTAACATATATTGGAAAAATAATTCTTCCGCCTCTATGGCCATGCTTTGAGAACATTATGGAGGTGTGTAGGATTTCCTACGACGCTTTGAGTCACTGAAATATCTAATACCCAGATGATTTTTGAAGATTTGAGATTTTTAATAGTACGAAAATTAGAATAGTTCGGTTTAGTATTAAATATATTTCCAAAATACGCAATACATTAATCATGTTGTCAATATGGGAGGCGCAAAACTGTACTTAAAAGCCACAACAGGCCTGCTAGATTCCAGTGCAAAAGCCATCTGGCAAACCTCCAAAAATACTGCTAAGTGGCTATTTGTCCGCAAACACGTTGTCAATTTATCTCCACACTGGCCACTGGTTGTTAGTCCTGAAACACAAGTTTGGTGCCAACTGATGTATTTATAACAACAAGATGGTAAAATGTGGTTTGCTGCAGCCCTTTTTAATTTTTCCTCCTTCTTTCTTGCCTTGCAACGCATCTGCAATGTCCTTGTCCGTGTTTCTGTTGTCTATGGGCGACTCTATAGTAGACTAATACACTCCAAAGTGGCCATCTAATCACCATCAGATGCCTAGTCTGCTTGTTTGACAAGTATTTGCATAAAATAAATAGGTGGTTAACAATGTTTAAAGTTCGACTTATTTATCGACTAAGATGTTTTCAAAATCAACCGGAACCTTTGAGGAATTGAATTGTTAATGTCTCGTTTTCCCGTCCGCACCAACAAAGCAAACAATAAATATAAAACTGAAAAATTGATAAATTTCAGAAAATTAATAAGTTTTCAGGTTTTTGGTTAGAAACCCGTTCATCTGTTTCATGTTTTTAGAAATGGGAACAAAAAAGGTATTAAAGTTTAAAAAATAGGCATTAAAGGATATTATAACTGTAAATATTCAGAACGTTGGCTACAACCCATTAATGGCCCACTACTGAGCACGGGTCTTTCCTCGTACCTGAGGAGGCCTAGAGCATACTCCACCGCGCTGCTCCAGTGCGGATTGGTGGAGGGGTTAGTGGCCAACCCATGTGTCGGAAATTTTAAGCCGCCCGAAGGTATCCGACATGGCTTAACGACTGCTACCAAATGATAACAACCGGGACCGACGGCTTTACGTGCCCTCCGAAGCACGGAAGCGCTCAAGAAATTTTTGCCACTAGCGGTCACCCATCCAACTACCGACCGCGCCCGCTGTTGCTTAACTTTGTCGATCACTTGAGATCGACGCAAGCCGCCGGGCTATGAGCGCTTCACAATATTCAAAATATTCAGAACGTATTGGAGTGAATATATTCTGATTTTTATGAATGTCCCGTGTCCATGTCCATACAGTACGGGGCCTAGTGTAACGAGACTGACCCATTAATTTCACTGGTCGTGAACAACCAGCAGCTAGCGCTAAACTGTTCCGCTGGAAAGACAAAGTTCGACTACAATTGAGGTGACACTTACCGAATGTTAACGTAACATAATGATATATGGTAACATTGTAGGTGCACTTTGTTGGTGGAACTAATAAAATAAAATAAATATAAAGAAAAATTTTTCAGTTATCTATATAGTTGGTAGCGACTGCGAAACTGGGGGTCATCGGCTCAACTCTCTGTTCGGTTAGACATTTACTTTAGTTAGTTTTCAGGTCAGGACAGGTTGTGAATCCTTATTTGTGTTGTCCATACGGGGGAATGAAAGTGTAAGCGTAGCCTAGTTTGTAGAGGCTGTGCTTGCGAAGCGAGGAGTCTCGGGTTCGATACCCGGCAGATATTTGTGACATATAAATTATTGTTTTCGAGTTATTGGTTAGTGATGAGTTATTTGGATTGTCCGCGCCGTCCACGACGCCGAGTCCTAGTCCTAGCGTTTTATTTTTCTTTATTATTATTAAAATGCAAGATGTTGTAAAACTTATGTAAACTGTCGTTTAAGCTTCGGACCCCCCATTTATTGTGACAGTTTAAAATGTGTTACAAAACGCCCAGTTTAGCGTAAATCTCGTCCATTAATTCGCTGGCGCAGGCAGTCGCGAGCTGTCCTGCACCACTTGGTCGCAACTGATGTATTTATTGCGACGCCTTGAGAGATAAATGGGGTGTGAAACAAACGCACGGATTCATTGCTAGTGATTTTAATTATTTGGTACATTGCAGCCGTCTGTATACTGCAATGTATAACGGATAAAAATAATTGTTGTATAAAGTCGAGCATATTCCACTGGCTGACTAGGATAATATAAATTTATAAATTTATGTACCTACACTATTTTCAATTTTGATCGTATTGAGGCGGCCTAGACGTGGGGCCCCAATCGCAACAGTAGACATTATTATAAATTAATTTAATCTATAGCATACTAACCCTGTCGACATAATCGTTTGTGCATAAATTTAACATACGAGTACCTAGTAGTTAATCTAGATTGCCAACACAAAACAAATGTAATCGCACTGGCCGATTGTCAAACTCGAACCTAGATCCACATAATCCAAATGCGTGTCGCATTCAAATCCACCCACATTCACCGGCGTCGATTCAGCCCATACGAAATTCAACGATTTCACGAAGGGTCTGCCCTCATGTACTAGATGTTTTAAAACGCCCCACAGCCTTATCAAAGTTACTATAATGTTAGTTATTCTAATGAAAGACTTTTTTTTATTTCATTTCACTCGCTATAAGGTTATTGTGTTATGTCATTGCAAATGTTTTATATTATTTATTTAATATTTTTTGTCAAATAACTTTGCTTTTATTTGTGCTAAGGAGGTTGGCTTCAATTCCCAATTATTTGTATGTAATGTAAGTGCGGCGATGTGCGTAGGCGCGTATTTGCCCAAAACACGTAGCGACGAACACCGAATAACCGTGCGCCCTTGCTTTTCCCGCCGCCTACGGATTTTCTGTCATGTCAAAAAGCTTGGGATAGGTAGCGTGGCGCCTCGCTGCTTTTCACATTGGCCGGTCGCTTCGCGCCGTTGCTCTTTCAATGGAAATTGACCATTAGCATTCATCAATCTCATAATTATCAGATTGCGTTAGACGTTGACGAATTGACAGTAAATTTCCTATTATTTTCTGGGTTGAACCGCTTAAAGTATTTTTTAAGATTCTGTCGGCCGTTTATCAACGTTGATACATGGTTGAATGGGAGAAGACTCGCCAAAGAGTCTGCGATTCGGTTCGGAATCAAATTGTCACTGTTTTGCTGTCGACACCAATCTATTTGTTCATGCGTTCCACTACAAATAGGTACTGCGAGGATCACATACACCAACGGTGGATACTCATTGTTCTGCTGTAGGTACATTGCGTCAATTCCAAACAAAGCGAAACAAACTTTGAATACTAAACGAGTAACGTGTGCTATGCAATTAGATTTTGTCTCGCAATTCGCAAATTGAGTTATATTATATCGATTCTGTATTACGATACAGACAACGTAGTGGTCACGTGGTTCTCGCGTACGATGCGATGCAAATAACGGCAACAATGAAATGTGTTTCTTTGTACAGTAGGAGAAAATCGACGGGAGGATTCATCTATAGATATACAAGATCAACTTTAGTACTTTGTAGCTGCAAAACTAGAAATGTAGGTAGATTTACTCGAAACTTTTATATACTTTAGATAGTATATTAATAACAAACATAAAGGTTTGCCCCGAGAATCAAACCCGGCACACCTTGCTTCGCAGACAAGGTCACCACCAACTAGTCACGACATTTTCGTTTGTCAATGCAAGTTATAAATTAATGGTTTGTGTTGCGTGTGCCCAATGCGAGTGACCACGAATGTTTACTATATTATAGTTGTTATTGTTACCCACGTATTGTTGTTTAACGTGACCGCAATGCATTTTTATACAAGCTTATTAGCCAACTAACTAATAGCCCATATGATAATTATAGTTAATTAGCTCTCAATGGGATCGGGCTTTAACATTAGTAAATCTAGAAACTGAAGTGATTGATATAGCTTCGAAGGTTTATTATAACTGTCATCAAAGAGGCCGTGCCCTGTATAGCATAGTAGCGTGGATTATTTCCACTAACAATGATTTATCCAACTAACAATCGCTAAATTGCAATAAATCAATTAGCCAACAACAAAATATACTAAATCACTATCACTTACGAACAGCACAAACCATAGTGCTAATTAGACCAAGGCTTTTGCAAAATAATAGCGGTTTTATTGACCTTTAGGAAATTATTTCATGATAAAATTTTTCCTATAAAATTATTCCATTCATTATTTATTGACGAATGGTAATCAGACGGCTTCGTAATTGGGTCTCTATAGATGTCTAAAAATAACCACAAGGAAGACAAAATTCCTATTTCATGATTTCATATCGCCAATTTCAGTTATTAAGCATCAATCTAATTACCGCGTAGTCAGCATGAACGGGAATGATTCACGGCGTCCGGTAATGAAACGAATCTCATTACCGACACGTCGCCGTAGCGCGGCTGACGGGTTTATGGCTTCTCATTACGGACGGCTGAATGTGGAATCAATAAAGCTTGTGTTATTGGGCTAATAATAGATTTAAACCGTTCAATGTTAGTCATTATGAGTGACCGATAGGTAGGAACTAAAATTTCCGGGCGTATGTGCCTTTATCCATCTTTGAGCCCATGCCAGCCTCCCATCCCATGGCCATGGTGCTGGATGCCCTCGTTAGAGTTTCTTATCCACCTGGCTAGCTACCATCTTTGTAAATTCAAGTGTAAAATGGTATGTTTTGG
Organism: Ochlodes sylvanus; assembly: GCA_905404295.2. Lineage (NCBI taxonomy): Eukaryota > Metazoa > Arthropoda > Insecta > Lepidoptera > Hesperiidae > Ochlodes > Ochlodes sylvanus. Next base: position 811,810 of record FR990129.1, read on the forward strand.
TCGAAGTATTGGAGAACTGGCAAAAATGTCGGTCCCCCCGCTTCTATTTGCTCGGTAGGTATTGCATCTGAGATGTCTTTGGTGTTCCATAAGTCGACATTACTTTCTCCTTCCGATAACCGATAAGCGATACCAAGACAAAGAATTAAATCATAAATTGGACGAAATGCTTTTACTGTAAGTATAGATAAGTAAATTTTTGAAGTAAGGAAGAGAAATAAAAATATTGTCGTTTATCTTTGCATTGTAAGTATCGACAGGGCTAGCGAACTCACTCGTAGGTAGTGTGAGTTGGGACGCGTTCAACTCTGAAAACAGTCTGCGAAGAGCGTCGTAGGTTGTAAAGTACCTACCTCCCTTACAAACCCACGCCATCCGAGCTATAAATTATTGTTGATCTTGTCATATTCTTTTTTTTAATAATAATAGCCGTTAAACTATCACCAAACAGGCTTTTTTCACACCTTACGATACTGGTCTAAATAATTATTATTGAATCATGTGACAGCCCTACCAAATTGGGGCAATATTTAGAATATAGACTTGATAAACTCGATTTTCCGACATCAGAGTAAGTCTTAGACCTTAGGGTTGAGCCGCACAGTACAAAAAATTCCCTATATCAGTCGGTAACTAATAAGCCAATTACAGTTGCCGTTGGATACATATTCGTATATGAAAACATAAATTACAGGCAACGTTTAAATAATGAATTAATTACGTCTATTTCAAATAAAGCCGACAATTAGCTTTATTTGAGTATACCTCAATTAAAACGCATTCACAAATTTGTTTACACATGGGTGAATGTCAGAACAGAATATTAAAGCTAGGGACTGAAATGTTATATGGATATCCGTTGATGATATTTCATGTATATGTATACATCATAATTTTGTTCTTAAGGTAAGTGTAACAAACAGAAAAGTTAAAGTCTGTGCTGGGACACATAGTAGAAGTGAAACTCAACGGACAATTGGCAAAACGAATCGCAACAAAGTTTTGAATTGAAGTTTTATGGGCAGATTGTTAATGTACTTGTAATGTTTTTTACATTCGCGATTTGTTTTATCACTTGTCCGTCAAAGTTTCACTTCTTTCACAATTTTGGGTTGAGGGCACCAATACTGTATCCCTTTAAATAGCTTTCCAATTAACTCATTGTACGTAAACATTTTTTCAATTAGTATTTGATACTGTATTCATTTCAATTTGATACAATATCCAATGCGCGTTATTCAACTAAGCCGCCTGTAGTTAGGATAGGATCATGAAATAATTTGATCAATGTTTTGTTGCCACACAGATAGAATTGTGATGCTATTCTGTCGTAATGCGTGTTTTACATTGTAGGTCTTGTCCGTGTTACATGTAGAGTTTAGTTAACGAAAGGTGATATGTACAACACTTTCCTATATTGCGCTTAAATTATTCTAAGCATACTTTAAATATTTTTACTACAAGTTTAAGTACATAATATCAAATGGAACATAATTTTTAACACCATAATCACTATTCATTATAAAGTATTTCATATCAAAAAAATTGTGGTCAATATATTTTTTGTGGCCCCTATAAAATTTGTCAAAATGTAAAGGGAGCATCGACGTTAGCCGATGAATTACAGACGTGAATAAATGTCCCATGATACAATACAATGTTTATGATGTATCTACCATTTAATACCAAAATATGGGATCTGTAACCGAGGGACTGTGTGTGAACAGCGTTTAACTGCCGTAATTTAAACCCGAACCCATTCGAGCCCATCACAGCCAATACGATCATTGGAAGCTCAAATAATGAGTTTAGCCGTAAACTTCCGGAGACCGATCTGCATTAAACGGCCTAACACAAATAAAAACTCGGTTGGTTCAGGGCTGACTGAACACGAAAATGGGCACAGCTTGAATAATTATTGACTATTAAGGAACCCGTGCTATGCCGTGCAGCCCAATTGATAGTCACCAAGTAGTTCAGTGAATAATAATGATAAACGCTTACACACTCCTACGCACTAAGGCTGAGATCTATAGACGATACTTAGCCTTAGCTCAGACTTTACTTACGAAAAACTTTGCTTTGCAAGACTGCGATTTGGTATTTATAGACATGTCTCGCTGAGATTGTGCTTAGCATAAGCTAAGACCGCTAATGTCATAATACCACTATTTGTTTAATTATATGCAATACATCTGCAAAGTTTTTCGTAAATAGGAGTCTTTTTTATGTAACCAATCGATAAAATATCAGAAGACCCACCTGATGGTAAGTGGTCGCCATCAATTGTCCATCAGTAACACCAAATGATTCACTGACGTGCTTCCCGCTGAAAATAAAGTACCAGGATGTACATTATGACCCAAACTAGACGGGGAACTAATTGTAACCAAGCTTCTTGCAAGCAAGCATGTTTATCTTTAAACGCCAATGCTGCTATAATTATTTTGGGAGATTACGGAACACATTTGTTGATTTTTTCTTTTATTATATTTATAACTATAGGTTTCACATTGAGCTGTGGTAAAACGAAATAAATGATTTGAATTTGGATTTCATGTGCTGATGCGATATTTTATTTTCTATAGTTACAATACTGACACAAAAATATGTTATATTTTCTATTGAAACGAATGTTTTTTTATCGGTCTGGTAGCCCTACGGCTCGAACCGGATCGCTCCCGTTATTACCGGCTCGAGCCGCCGCAATATTTACTGCGGGTTTTTCCAAATTTGAATAATATTCTGTACATCTATCAGAGTCGGGTTTATAGTTCGTTTGTACGTCCATAGAATATGTCTGGAAATAGGAATATTGGCAGAACTTTTACCGAAGATGATGCGGTTTCCAGTAGGTTGAAATGATTTGCTTAATATGTAATGTATTAATATGCCATATATTGAATAACGATATCGATAGATATCGCTAAGTAACTGACTGCGGCTAAGCTAATGTATTGTAATGATTTTATCAGCCTTAGATAAATAGTTCTATTTGTATTTATCCAATATTGTGTTTGTATTTAGTTAGGTACTGTAATATACTTTTACGATAATACCCAATGAAACCTTAATCTGCAACGCTGACACAGAAACATTACGTTCATTTAGTATATTCATGAGGCAACGAATAAAAAACTTGCATACTAGCTCAAAATATGGTACGTTTATAGTCTGAGAATTAAATTGAAATACCAATTATATATCAAAGATCAATTAAAGAGATTACGTACGGTCTGTCAGTGGTCTATGAATGTGAATTCTCTTGATTACACACTAATAGAACTAGGTCCACTTCTACACGCTTACGTGAACGTCAGATGAATATTTATTGACCTTTATTTCAAGGTCTGGTAATGGATTAAATCTTGCACTGACGCATTCTATTTGCTTAGAGAAATATTATTCCCTTCGTATTTACATCGTAAGTAGCTTAATATTTTCAAACATCATACAGCAATATTTTTTTCTTATTCAATTCAAAATTCACAACAATCTTCATTGTACACAATATAACATTTTGTTTAAGATAAATACAATTTGGACGTGCAATTACAAATAGCGCACTTATCGCTGAAACAGCTTAGCGATCTATTCCAGGCAACCATTGACTGGAATTATTTAAATTATTTATAGAAAGGACAGCGTAGATTGCGTAAAGATCAATAAACTGTGTTTTAATTTTCTTTACTTCAAAAGTTCAAATACCTTTAGGTACCTAAAGGTTTTCAGGAAAAGGTAAACTAAGTCATTCATCCCTCCAGGCCTAAAGGGTTTAGGTGTGATGAAATTTGTAAATTTTCAAAGTGAGATGTTTACCCTAGAGAAATTCATGGATAACAACTTAGTAAATTATAATTAGTATTGTAGGTAATATGTTATGAATTACCGTGACGTGACGAGATGTGCCGTACCGTGCCGTACCGTGCCGTATTGTACTGTGCCGTTACGCAACGTACCGTGCCGAGCCGTGACGTGTAACGTGTATTGTATTATTGTAATTTACTGCGTTATATCCACAGCCAATTTCCATTAGAACCCTGTTAGCTAGTACATCCATTTTCCGACCTAGAACAATATTACTAGGCTATAAATAAATGTTGGTAGCGTATAAAATTTCTCGTCAGCAAAATATTTCACGCTATTGCCCATGGAGCGTAACTCCAATACGGCGAGGCAGGCCTATCATTTTCCTTAGCAAATTTATCCGGAACATTTCATTTATGATGGAAGGGTTTCCAATGGACCAATTTGTTATCACCTCAACACGGTTACAAAGTCATCCATACGTGATACCGCGCGTATCTTGTCATCGCCAGAAATGAAAGATGGTGTTAAAGTACCAGTACGTGTAGACCCGCCATCCTTTCCCGGTATTTAACAATGAAAAGGAAGTTCAGATCGTGTAAGGATATGTCGAGGTCGGCGTAAGCTGGACGGATGAGGCAAACTTTTCGCTTTCGGGTTGAATATTGGTTGACGGATAATTTCGTTGGTAAGATAAAATTAAATTAATTCAGGTCGTTTGTTCAATGTGTTAGCTGGAATGTAATTTCATAGACGCGGTTTGTTTAAGATCAATTTAAAATAAATTTTGTTTGACTGTTTACGGAGCCTTTGTTTCCTTTCAATTTGTAAAGTAACAGGCAAAAAGGGGTAACAATTTTGTGATAAAAAAAAATTATGCTTTTGCTAAAATTTTTGCGTTTTAATTACAGCTTACAGTAGATTTTGGCGCGAAAATTTCTGAACCACGCTTATGTCACTTTCTTGTAGCTACTAAGTAGCCAGCGTGACGCGTCGCGCTCGGCGGGTCGCGTCACGTCGCGCGCAGTACAAAGGCGACGTGACCCGTCCCGCCCCGTCGGCTGTTTGAATCAACCTTGAAGGCAATTGAACTGAATCACAAATAAGTAAAGTTTGTCCAACATTTTGATATTGAAAATGTTCTGGCGAACATTTGTTGTATTATCTCTCTCCTCCACGCCGTGACGGTAATAAGTCAATGTATTTGAGGCCCATCTGTTCGTAGAGGTGTAACTCTGAAAACATACAGGCCATAGTTGAACTAGCAACGCAAGACTTATAAAAAATGTAACATTTTTACTTACAAAAATCACTAATGCATAATATGAATGCACGAGCCTTAAATCAATAAATACGAGTATTATTATTGTAGTTAAATAATAATATTTATTTTATAGATTTAAGGGTATGGGAAAACATCGTGAGAAGAACCGCACAACTGACTTAGTCCATAATATTCTCAAATGGATCCAATCTGCACTTGGCAGCGTGGTGGACAATGGCCAGTATCCTTCACATTGAGACCCGAGTCCAGCAGTGGGGCAGTTGAGGCTTGCAATGATGACGGTGATTTAGCTTCTGAAACTCGCGGGTTTCAAGCTGTGCTGTGAATGATTCAAGCCCGTATGTGTGCACGCAATGGAGTCGCTCGGAAGATGATGCCTTAATTTATTGAATCATTATTTTGGAAAGATCGCTATCTTTATTGCGTTAGGCCAACGCCAAACTTTGTGAACAATGTTGTCACGACGCCATTTTGATAAGCGCCCTGACAGCATGGATGATACTCAATACGAATGGTTGACTTTTAACAAGCGGAGGTAAGTTGTAAATGAGCGATAATAATTAAAACCGGATAAGATTAGATTGGACGAGATAGGGTTCCATGTAGTGTTAGGTACCAGATTTCCCGATATGCGTGGATGTCCCGATTTTCTGCGGTCTGCTGAGATGTCTCATAATAAATGCGTAAAAATATATAAAATTGATAAATAAAACATTATACACACTAATTTATGTTAGTCTATTTACACTTTCATACGTTTGACACAACGTTTGAAATGTGTCATAGAGTCAATGTTAAGTAACCCTTTGACAGTATGAATTACGGTCGAATTTCGACCGCAGAGCGGGTACCTAACTAGTTATTAACATTATTTCAAAAGTAATTCTCTTCTTACTTACTATCGCCACATGAAGAAATATACAGCTAATATTAAAACACCAAGTTCTGTGCGAAATACGATTTCACTGGCTTTTACAGCAATGTTATTTCATGTTAAGTCTGTATTTATCCTCCTTAATTCAGAGGGTAGTGATATTTATTCAACCACATTTTAGTTGAGAGTACTCGAGAGGAAAGCCCGTTAAAATACGATTTTAAAATTATCGAGCTTGACGCTGTGCGGGAGATACTCAAATGAGATTACAGAATAATCATCTGTCTGATGTGAAATGTTACACTTCATAAATATAGTTATTTTGCCAAACTAAGTATTACGGGCAGTACACATTCCTGTATTATTCCTAATTGCATTCATTTTTTGGGTTTGGTTTTTTACTTTTTATTTATAACTTTAAAATCATCATTACTTTTTTTGGTTAATAACAACATTTATTTTCTTTGCAAAGTCCAGTTAAACTAGAACATACAAAAATTTCGAGTTAAATTTAAGAAATTCCGAAATAATAAATCACCGGCTACACAACAGTAATTTGATTTGGTGCTTACGCATTTTTAAAAATATTTTCCATACGTACAGTAACCGTTTTATATTTGGTTTTAGTGTTATCTTTGTATGTGTCTGTGCCTGTGTCTGTGTGTGTTAATAAATAATAAAGGATATCCCAGAAACTCACACAATCACGTTATATAATAAGAATAATAATACAATAATAATAATAGATAATATTATAGATAGTAGGTACAATGTATGTACATGACATTACTATTAACCGATAAACAAGTAATAGTTTTGGCTCTCCTGTTTATACTATCACTAATATTATCATGTCAGTAACTAGCTCATCGTAAAATAACATTTAATGTTATGCATTATACGTGAACATATTTTTTGGTAAACTCGTAAATGTACATATTTACGTAAATCAATACAAGCAGATAGTAGAATGGTTTGAAATTTTGATCCGGGGCTCGATTCCTACATGTGTCTCTAATTTTCTAAAATGATGTGTGCATTAAAATCTAAATATCACTTGCTTCGTTGATTGAAAACATCGCGAGGAAACCTTCACTCCTGAGAGGTCTACATAATGTTCTCACATTGGCCAGAATTGTCAATAATGGCCTGTACCCCTCACATTGTGAAAGGAGACCTGTGCCACGGCCCTGTCCTTGAAATAAATGCCTACTGCCCAGCGCGCTAGTGCCGCCTCTTTCTAGTTGTAGTGAATGTAAGTGGGTAGGTAATACGCACGCTTCCTGATTACAAACCCACACGTTCGATTGTCCCTATGGCGCTTCTGTGGCTGTTGTGTACTTAATGTCTACTAAACTCCGAGGCGCGTAGGTATGATTCGCGCTCCGACCGTTTGTATGAAGATGGAATACTGTTATGATACCATTACCGTGCCTGAGCCTAGCAGAGAGATAGTAATGGGTTGGGAAGAAGAAGTCCTATATTATTTTACTGAACATTATCAGCGTAATACTCTTTGAATGAATGTTTTGGCGGCGTAATTTCAACAGCGCCGACAAAGCTCTGTCGTACTTAACATAGGCAGTTGTCCCACCGCCGGCGAGGAAGCGACTAACTATCGGCTTTTTTCTCGCTCAAGACACGTACAATAAATATACATTCCGTGTAAACAAAAGAGATGCATATATTAATAGTTGATCGCTGACTGTTTACACTGCCGGCGAAGACTCGCTCCTCTAGTTTTCTCGCTGAGCGACAAGAGCTATCAAACATAATACTCGCTCAACGGCACTTGCTCAGCGATGCTCGCTAGATAGTCAAAATTGACGCTGAGATCAACCAGCAGTCATACGAGTAGAGCGAGTAATCGCCCGTCGCACTCTGTCACTCGCTGAAAGCACAGTGACAAAACTATCTACACACTCACTAGTCGCTCGCCGCCGGCGGTGGGACAACTGCCATATACCAAAACATAACATACATAACACGTTGACGTGTCTGACGCGTTGACAACATGATGCGCGCTGGCGTGTGTTAATCAGCACGCAGCTAAATACTCGGGCATTGTTCGTCAGAGATTAGTTTAGGACGACATAGTCGGACAATTGTATAGTGTTTTTTTTTTTTAAGTATAATCATTTAGCAAACACTGTGCCCCTTTTTACGAAAATTGCGCGGACGTAGAAGTATGAAATTTGATACACTTCTAGTTTATCTAAAATAATCTATAATTTTATGAATTAAATACATAAAAATACATTAAATGAATAAATAAAACATTACTCACACTAATGTTAGTTTCTCTATGCACACGTAAGTACGTGCTTTTGACAACACGTATGAAATGTGTCATAGGGTCATCGTTCATAAAGTCAATGTTAAGTAACCCTTTGCCAGATGGAATTACGGTTGAATTTCGACCGCAGAGCGGGTAACTAGTTATAATAAAAGAAACCAATGTCCTTTTTATGTAAGCTATTTTTTCTTTTGTTAACATTATTAAGGCTCACGGGTTCGCTAGTGATAATTAAAGATAAAATATGTTTTAGTGCTTCACTTTAGACAGAGCGTTTGTATGAAGACTGTCTTTCTATAGTGTTATTATTCTAAGGTTGTTGGCCAAAAAAAAAAAGGATTTTTATTGTACCTATATTATTTTATCTAGTACCGCTCATCGTGTATTTCGCTTTGGCCCAATGGTTTGCTGGTAGAGAATGTAACTAGCATTAAGCCAGCCATTTGTACCGTAATATTTTATATTGTGGTCAATAAAGTTTTAAGAAATAAATAATTTTGTATGATTATTATTGTAAACTATTATGAATGAAAAATTATTTTCATCAGAATTCTTGGAATACCGGAACAAATTCGGTGTTACAATCCAAAAAATGAAAACAAATCGTAATTTACAATTCGTATTTAACTTACTAGCAGCCGTAAAAGTAAACGTTAACAATTCAAGTTAATTCCGTTGTGTAAAACTAATCTAACTTACATTAATTGGCCTACTTAAGCTTACTAATTATGCCCTTATTTGGAGCCCGGCTATTTTGCAGTATATAATTATATACTACAGCGAATTGTACTTGTCGGGTAGTTTCTATACACATGAGAAAGAAAATAAAGATTTATTTTATGTAAGTACAGTTATTTAAATACTGCTAGCATGCAGACCTGGCAGCGCTGGTTTTCAGTCCAGACCTACCCACGTCGACTTATTATTCTTTATATCGCACTTTTTATGGATTTAAGCCAGCTAACGAGCCTGCAACGCCTCCCTTCCGCTGCCACCCATGACAGCAACGCAATAGTATACGCAATCTTTATCAACACACTATCAATATTTAAAAAATACGCTACACACTCATAGATCTCTATAACAAAACGTGTCACAAAAAATCTGCCACAAAAAAAAGAACAAATTGTGTGCAATTCACACGTGTAGGAATGAAACTTCATAACAACGAATACTGTCAGTCCAAATATTGATGTTTTGCTTTGCTTACGTCAGCCGCCATTTTGCCGATGCTTCATTCGCGTCATTTCCGTTTCAACGAATTTCAAATCACAACGATAGTAAAGAAGTGTTCACGTCATGGGCGCCATGGACAACACACAAAGACGGAAATACAGACTGAGAACATAATTTAAACTCATCATTCAAATTTCCGCTTCGCCGAACCCAAGCTCTTTCAACAACGTTCTATTTTACTGTCAGTGCTAAAGAAGCTTCACCTCAAAAACCCAATATATCAAACCATACTACAACTTCTATGCGTTACGTATTTAAAATTTATTCGTGCAGTACGTAAGCAGCCTTAGTTAATGAGCGTCCCGATCCAAACCAGACTCTCGGTTATAATCGCACACGAGTAAATCACCAGGATAATGACAGGACGTCGCCGTGTGCCCGCCGCGGCGCGGGATCGTTATGAAGGGTAATAATGCAAATTTCTACATCGTTTCAATACATCCTGTATAATGAGGGATGTAAGAGTAATCTAACTCAACCAAATGGGCTTAACGAGGTTTTTATCAAGTAGGTCGCTATAGGGTACCGTGCGCACTCGTTAATGGCTTTTAAAAATGTTAATGATAATAACGCTACACACTCATAACCCCACACTAGGATTCCCTATGTCGCGGGTGCCGTGGAAAACTCACAAAGACAAGGACACAGACCGAGAATAGATATTTTACTTATTTAAACTCATTCAACTTCTCACCTCGCTGGGAATAGTACCCTTCGGACGGCAGTCCGGGATGGTGACCATTGCCCGTTTGATTGTTAAATTCTTTGTGATAAAGTTGCTAAGTAAGTCTTTACGTGAAAAATATTTGAGAAAATATCTATTGTTGGGAGTATTTATCAACCGTTCAATAAATCATTGGCAAAGACCTTTAGAAAATTCTACAAAAGGGCGGCATACTATACTGAAAAAACTACCAAAATACATAATATATCATCATCATCATCACAACCCATAACTGTCCCACTGCTGGGCACGGGTCTCCTCTCACAATGTGAGGGGTATAGGCCATAGTCCACCACGCTGGTCGAGTGCGGATTGGTGGACATAATATATAAAAATTGGAAAAATAAAAGTTCAAATATAATTTTAACATTCACTATGTTCTAAAATAAAATTCCACGTGTTCCAATTTTGTTACTCTTTGTTCATATACATTATCTACATTATAAATATGTTCTGCCGTGCGTGTTTCTACCATTTGGGAAATTGAATTCTGCCGAGCGAGTTCTGTTTAAAGACTTTAATATTTTCAGTTTGTTTCGTCCGAAATTGCTAGAACGAAACTGAGCGGGGATCCGAGATCGTCGACTTATATAACCGCTCTCGAGTCACTTCCAAAGCTGCGTCTGTTCATACAGCAACTTATTGAAACAGATTGAAATGTATTATGTCTTTACAATTACGCTGATTCTAAATTTGTAATATTTCATACCAGTAAAAATTGGAAAGCAATTTAAAGGACTATTGAAACTGTTCGCTTAAAAACAAACGGCCTTAACATACATGAAATTGAAACACACAATTTAGCAATATTGTTCAGGGCACAACCAGTAGTGAGTGAGTTAAAACGTTGAGATTATTATGACGAACTCATTTATACAGATCATGAACTTTAATACTTCAGTGTCAAGTTGCCGTGTCTCAAACGTAAGAGCATATAATGTTTCACACAGGTACCCTCGGAGAATATTCAGGAGTTCTAAAGAATAGCTGTATTACGTTGAAAAATGTTAGCAGCTCGCGAAGCTGATCGTCTTCAACTTAGGAACGCAAATTGTTGTGAACGTTTTTAAAATGGCTTTTATAAAAATCTGTTGTGAGGAGTTGCTTCAACTACATCCGTTTTATATTTGTATCGTAAAAATAGCTTCGTTGGCGAGTTCCTCAACAGTATGTACGCGACGTGACTATAACATCAGGAACGTCGCAGTTAATAAATTATTGTCAATTTTCTACTGACGGCTTTAGCGATCTAGTCGTTTTAACGAGTATTCGCTAGTAAAGTTTGTCTTATACATACGTCTATAACTGAAAAACCTTTGCTCCACTGTGACTAAGGGAGTATTTGAGGCCAAATGCAATTTATAGGCCCACTGCACAAAACTTTTAAGAACATCATATTATGTAATTGGTACTCAGCTCACCAGTTCCCAAGATTTTTTTCTTTACGGAAGCAAATGTTGAAAAAATTAAAGGATATAAATCTGAAGGTTATCACAGCCTTAACAGAATCAAAATTTAAAAAATATCGGCGTATGTTGTAAAATTTTGTGCTATGAACAATTAAAACATTTAAATCATAATTTGAAAATAATTATAAAATAATAGATTAACATTTAAATGGAATTTATTCAGTAGAGCGATATAATATTTTGTTGATCCTGCTGATAATAATGTATTAGATAACCCAATTTATCATATAATCTATATGATTAAAACGTATTCCGATAACCAAATAATGCGCAAGACCTCCCTTGCGTATTATTTGGTTCAGTTATAGTATAGTTCCTTTTATGTTATTTCCGTCGATAAACAATATGAAACGGAATAATGAATATGAAATTAATTAAAACAATATAATATGAATATGAAATTAATTAAAACAAAATTGAACCATTTTTACTTCACAATCTAAATAACGAGCAGATTATTATTAACCGTCGGATCTTCTCTTCATTAATTAAACACTAATAATAACTACCACAATCAATCTAAATATCTATGTATATGATACTAGTAAACCCTCACTTCCTTCGCTTCGGGAAACATGACCTTCAGTACGCACATTCGGCAATTGTGGGGTGTGATTCTTTAAACTAACATAACTTTTTTTTATTTATTAACCGTTTTAACAATCACTAAATGTTAAGCGAAGCTTACTAAAATATATTAGCGAAAATCGGTTAAGCCGTTTCTAAGATAAGCGCGTTCAAAACCACAGACAAACAGATACACATACAAACAGACAAAAAATCTTAAAATCATTGTTTTGGGTTCTGACATCCAGTAAAAGGTTTTTTTATATATCTTCTATGCAGACAGCGACCAGTAACAGATTTATTATAAAAGATAAAGATTTTCACATTGGTGAAAACCAGCGGCAATGACCTCACAATTCCTGCCGGGTCACGTATTCATCATTTCTCGTTCTCGTCATTATTGTTTGAGCGCAGCGCTAAACGACTTTGTGGCTCAACCTGCATTTTAACAAAGTTAAAAATATATCATCTCTCCAATTGTCGGAACAAAAAAAATTTGCACGAAGCGAAGAGAATATGTATAATATAATCATAGGCCAAATATGTATGTAAATTTATTGTTGGACAAGCCTACACCCGCGGCTTCGCCCGTCAAAAATCCCTAAATATATAAGAGTTGATAAAATCAGAGAACTTTCGTACTAAGTTTTCGCCCCCCTTTTACCTCCTTAAGGGATGATTTTCGAAAAAATATTTTAAACATGTTTCTTAATTTTCAATGAAATACCTTCATACTGAGTTTCATTCAAATACCCTCAAAAACGGCAAAGTTTCATACTAACCTTGCATCCCCGTTTTACGCCTTTAGGAGGTGAGTTTTCAAAAATCCTTTCTTAGTGCTCCCCTACGTTATAAAAGGAACCCCCGTGCAAAATTTCAAGTTTCTAACCCTTATAGTTTAGGCCCTGCGTTGATATGTCAGTCAGTCAGTCAGTCAGCTTCTCCTTTTATATATAGAAATACACCAAAACCTAGTTGTTCATTTACTGGCTCATTCACCAGACCGCAACATACTGAGCAGACACACTCAAATAGTTATTTGAAGTGAGAGAGGCTTCCCGGAAAGGCTTTTAAGCGTAAATAGCACCATGAAGCCAGCCGCGGAACTTTCTGAGGCTGTAAAGCCTCTTCATGGCGATTCGAGCTTTAAAGTGGACGGCGGAGTGCAATTTTCCAATTTTATACACTTTTTCTGTATCCACGCATTTTCATGTTATTTTTAACAGAGTTTAAAAAGCTCGAGGTTCTTTCGTCTGAATTTTACTAGCAAAACCCGGCAGACATTGGCATACACGGCCGTATGTTTGGTTAGTTTTACAATTTTAGAATTTTTATAGGTAGAAATTTATGTTATCTTTGGTGGCAGTTGAGGTTTAGTGGTTAGACAATTAAATAAACCAAAGATAGCACAAAAATATGGTATACCAGAAACCCGCCGTTATACATTTTATTGTAGCTACCGCCACACCGGAAACACACGAGATCAAAGTGGTCTCCGCTGAAAACCAGCAGCTGTGGTTCCCACCAGTTCCATTGCACATGCTGAGCGCAGCATATTGAGCGCAGCATACCTATTGCCATGTAGTATGGTGCGGGAATAAATTAGCTGTAAGGTTTCCGATAGTACTGATTGCACTATGTATGTTCTGTACCATATCATTATGGCAAAATAAATGTGTTTTCTTTCTTTCTTTCTTTCTTTCTTTCTTTTTTTTTCTTTCTTTCTTTCTTTCTTTCTTTCTTTCTAATGTCCACGAGTGGCAGTGGCCACTTACCATCAGTTGGGTGGTCCGTTATTTATTGGTCAGCGACTTACATTTTTTCCATAAATATCCAAAAATACATTCAAAAGCTCATTAAATAAAGTGTAAAATCAACATTTTACCTGTCCGCTTCACGTGGATTATCCCATTGGCTTCAACCCATTGATGACACACTACACGGCTCGGGTCTCCTCAAAGCTGAGGAGGCCTACAGTATGCTCTATTACGCGGAAGCATACTCCACGCAGCCCCAGTGCGGACTGAAGTAAGTGCCCATAAAGCAGGTAGGTATTTTAAGAGTCAACAAGTACTAACCACTTCATAGACGCGTATCCTACAACGCCTATCCTAACCAATCAAACTGTACCAAATTTGTCTCTCATAAACACAAATATAAAGTTCCCGTGCGGTTAACAGTGAAGGTACAAGTTTATGCATTTCCGCGTGAAAGGAGCTCTCTTTAGTGTAACAGCGAGCAACGAGCGCTTTCTGCTAAATTAGCACTTCAAAGGCACGGTTGGCATTCGCATCAGCATGGGTAAATGTTGCGGTTAAAGGGACTTTTAATTGACATGTTATTTAAACTTACCTATCTACATATATTGCTAAACTTTGACAGCGACAGTAAATATAGTAGACTTATATGCCCTCGCGCGAAAATACTTGGCTGTAATATTTTAGAATTAGTATCCACTTTAAGGTCTTTTGGAGCACAAAAACCGACAAGATCCGTTCTCCGTTGACGTCTTCTACTCATAAACTATCTCACTGACAAATTTCGAAGTTTCGTGTTTATTCAGTGAGTGAGTGAATATCCTTTCGCTTTTATACATATCAACATATTTGTAGACACTAGAAAATAATATCAGTAATAAGTATAACTGTTATTAAAATCACTAAATAAAAGTATCCGCAGAGAATCACATGTGAACACATTTGAAATGGAAAAGCAATGCACTAGCATAATTAGGAATTCTTATGACCTCTGCCTACCTTCTCGTACAAACTTTTATTCGCTTGGCAACTAGTGCGTATCTGAATGCCGAAAACTATTTATAACTTTATTAATTCGACAATCAAAAGCCATGTATGGGCTGATGACACTCACGCACTTGCGTTCTCTAACGAAGCTGGTACACATTGGGCATGCGTGTGTTTAGGTCTTAGGAAACCACGCGTGACATGATTGTGTTGTGTGTGATGTGACTCTTAGTTTTAAAACGCGCGTTATAAAAGCGCGCGCTTCAAAACGTTGTGTTTAGGTACCTACCAGATCTTAAGCTAGCTAATAAAAAATCCCATCATCATTAACAAGTGCGTAGTAAGCTGAGAGTATAAATCCCAGTGACCTCTAAATGAAGGACCTTACGCCATTTCCTGGTCCGAAGGCTGTTTTACGAGCCAATGTTAATCGCTTGGCCTCGAGGAAAGTAGGAGCTTCTTACGCCCCAAAATCTTTATACAATACAAGTGTCAATAAAGACGAATGCGGATTCTTCTCAAAGTAATTTTCAGCATTTTTTGTCAACGCTACAAACTCATTACCTCACACTAGAATTCTCTGTGTCCTGAGTGCCACGGACAAAATAGAAGGGTACTCACACCCAGATCAAGAATAGAAATTTAAACTCATTCCTCGCTCAGAATCGATCCCAGGACCATTCGAACGGCAATCCAGCATCATTAAAAGCATTTCCTTTAAATGTTTACCTCTCTACACACATGTAGCGCTACATACATAACGGAAAACTACATTTTAATCTGCGGTTAGATAGAGGAGAAAATCGAGGTTAAAATGTAAAAGAGTTCGTTATTTTTGAACAAAGTGTTCCTGCCGTTTCGTGTGCGAACTGCTCGTATTACTCTTGAAAGCCTCCCTGTGAAGCCTTTCACACCTGGAAATTACATTTAGGATGCGCGCCTTTTTAGAATGGGGATACATTATTGTTTAAGTGCACGTGAGGTTAAAGGGTTTTGTCGAACTTTTTATGTAAATAGCCAATACACGAACAGGTCAGTCACCTGAGGATAAGGTCACTCTCACATAAATATCAGTAACACCTAAGGTATCCGGTGCGTTGCTGAAAAAAAGAAGTGCAGGGATCACGCCACGCTCCGGAACAAATCTTTTAAATTTCAATTTACAATATCTTTTAAATTTCGTAATAAAAGATAAGTCAGGTAATCTACTAAGGACAAATAAACTCAGTGTAAATCTTGTCTACTTATCTACGTATTTTAATCCGTCCATGGAAGTATTCGTCACGTAAAACATTTTAACGGATTTATAAACAACAACAGGTGGGTTTACCGCAGAATTTACACTTAACGAACTTGCACCGACCGCTGAACTAAAATTTCCCAGAAGGATCACTCGGGTGATGGGCATCACTCAAAATGTGTACAATACATATCTTGTTAGTACCTAAACCAAAAATGCGCCCATATCGCAAAGAGCTCATTTCGTGAGTATACATTTTGCAAAGTGCACATTCTGCGTCGAAGCACATAGGTATGTGTCAAGTTATTACTAAATAATTTAAATTTAATACACGTTTATAATATTGTACTATTGTTACTTAATGTGGTTATGTATAGTGAAATAGCTGGAAGGGAAGTCTGAAAGTAATTTGCAAGCAAAACATTGGAAATAGCTGAGGAATATGAAAGGTAGGAGAAGTTTGATTAAGTCCGAACTCCTACCTGAGTCAGACGTCGATAAACAAATCTGTTTTTGCCCCGGCGCTCGCTAGTGCAGGGAAACGATGAATATAAAAGTTTATAATTAGAAATTTTGTTCACATGTTTTTGCTGAGCCGTCAAATACTCTTAGAAATTTCAAAATCCGAAATCTGTACCACTTATTTTGCTGGGAGCTTAAATAAATTAAATTCGACCTTTATTTTTACCATTTCGTTGAAACACATTTGTATATTTTTATAAATAGTTTGTACGAAAAAACATTTTCACCACCCCATAGCCATTTGCAGTGGCCCTGCCTGCTAAGTGACGGGTACCAGGTTCATTTCACGGCCGGAGGAGACGTTTTATACTATCCCGTAATAGAATTGCATCAAAATCAAGTTTTTATGTACAATATAAGGGGAAATATGGTTTGGCCGTGCTGCCTGTTAAAAATCCTCTAGTAATTATAATTATATGAACAAAAATGACTTTTTGAGGTAAATATGATGCACTTGTTATTGAAATAAAATATTCTCCACTCGATTGTAATACACGTAGAGGATTTGAAAAGTCATAGCTGCCATTTCGTACTTGGTCTCAACCTCTTCGCAGCTAGGTATATAAACAAGTGATATTTTATTTAATTGTACATTCATCTTTTACATGTAGATCAAATTAAATCTGTTTTTGTTGGTACATAATAAACAACGTCTGCCTAAGTAAAAGTGACCGCAATTAGGGGTTACCATTGGTTTAAAGCGTGTTATAAAATTTATATTTTGTTAAATTTATACGTCCATATTCTTCAAATAGATCAAATAAACCTTTTTTTTTCTGAACATGATGGAATAAAATGCTACAAAAAAGCACTCAAAAAATATTGAAAAAAATCCCCTATTATAACTGATTTGAAAACTTAATTTTGATTAAATACTCTATGAACAATGCAATTCTGTTGCGGGATCTGAGACCATTTATATGACAGATAAATGGTTGTTCTGGGGTCGTGGCACAGAGTAAAGTCGTGGGCGATAGTGATGTGTAAAGCGGGGCATTTACGTTGCAACGGTTACACGGACCGTCGCACGAACTTGGTGTTCGATGACTACTTCAACGGACCTGCGATGAATTTGGTCGTACAGTCTGCTTTACGACCAGTACAACCGAAGTTTGTGCGACGGCCCGTGCGACAGTTGCAACGTGAATCCACCTTTATTTGTGTTGTCCATGCTGCCCGCGACACGGGGGTAAAGCGGGACGATGATTGTATGTGCGATTATTATTTTGAGTCAATTTTTCAACTTTATTTTGAGAAATAATACAAAAAATTCGAACTCGAGTTAATGCACAAAAATCTACGCTAATAATTGGTCGCCGATCACAGTCACCGGTGGCCAGCGGCAAGCAGTTCACGTGATTTTTATACATTCAGTAGGGACTCGGCGCAAACGCGTCACCGATCACAGAACGACGAAATTGTGCTGCAAATTGTGGCGACATTATTTGAAATTGTAAGCGAATTGACTCTGACGTTGGCACATTTTATTTTCTGCAATAAATTTATTTGCGATGTTTATTTGTCACTTGGCAGTGGCACCAATAACATGAAAGAACCTATACAAAGACCAACTTCGGTTTTCATTCAAGCTCATTGATGTTTCTGCTGCTGAACACAGGTAGAGACTCTCATGAATGACGCTGATTGGCTAAACCACAGCCTGGTCACGCATTGTACTTCTAACTACAGACTTGTTCTGGTACAATCATTTAGTAAATACCAAAGCTCATTGATGCACTCATGTGTTATTAGTAATTGTGAGAAATTCACCGGGATTTTCATAACAACTTGACATCCGCTCATATTTATAAAGTGAAGATTTTTTTAAACGCGTTAAGTGATTTTCGGTAGGAGTTAAACTTATGGGCTCGTATCAGCGACATGCTGTGACGTAGTGCGCACCGGCGCGGGCGCCGCGCAGCCGTATGCTTACAATCCTACTATCCTACTAAAATTATAAATGCGAAAGTTTGTGAGGATGTATGGATGTCGGTTTGTTACTCTTTCACGCAAAAATTACTGAATGGATGTTGATGAAACTTTACAATAATATAGTTTATATAGCAGAATAACACATAGGCTATAATTTATATACAATAGATGTAGTGTGGACTATATGTATAAATATTTATCTAAATCTTTGCAAACGCAAGGAATGAGTTTCCCGAAGTGAGGGCGGGTCACTAGTAGTAGTAGACATAACATTAACATAATATAGAATCACTGTACAGTACAAAAGTGTGTTGATATCTACATAATACTAATATTGTTATCTAGACATACCTACATTAAAATAAATGGATAAAAACTAAGGTATTCCCAATATTGATATTGCTATGAGCTATTTTATTTTTTCTAATATGTATTTATTTTTCTTTATTATTTCAGTTACCATAGGCCGATCACATGTCGCTTAGCGTACACTTTTAAGTACACATAGTATTGTACTACATACAATTACATACTACTACATGGTATTGTGTATTCTTTTATTAGAGACGTCAATAACTGTTTACGTCCTTTGTACCTTCAACCAAAAACCACGCGTACCTACCAAATTGCAGACCCAGCTACTCGTATAGTCTAGAAATATCTGTGTATTAACTTTATACAATACCAATTTAGGCACTAAAAGAGACATGGCGTAAATCTATCTTTTATTGTATTTCGTATTTATTAAAAGAAACGCACGCAATATAGCCTCTTGACTACTAAAATTTTATGGAACATTACAGCCAGTAACTTTTTGAGGGCTGTATAAAATGTTGTATGGTCGAACGCGCCAACTTTAATGGTAACGGTGGTCGTAAACCCGTTGCGCCTGAATAAACAGATATTATAGCTGTTTTCGCAGATTTCTTTATGGCGTACGTTTTTTCGCTTTACGCACTTGTTACGGTAGATTTACACGTGGAGGTGATCATTGGGAACTGCTATAAATGATGTAATTTGTTTTACGGGACACAGGTCGGAGTGTTTTGCATGCCAGGATTTATTTTTTGTAAAGAATTTCTAACCAATTTTTTTTATTATTGAAAATCTATTTATGTTATCAGTATTTTAAAGACTGAACGTATTAAAGCAGGTACTGTAACTGATCTAAGGGTAGGTTATTTTTATAATACACATTTCGTATGTTTGTTGTTTTCATTGATTGTGCATTTATTCCCTCTTATCTCATAAATAGATTAATTTTTTATTGTTGTTATCTTGGGGTGAGCAGTCTTTGCAGTGTCGTCATAGTTCTCTTAGAATAGAGGTCAAAGTTTTATAATATGGGCAGTTGCGATAAACTGTAATAATATCAATGATACTTCTTTTAATAATCTAATTAAAAAATAGCAAGAGAACAGAAAAAAATACTTTCATCCAGCCCCATTGCTGTTAAATAGTTCCGTCACAAGTCACATAACCTTCTAGGGGCTGATAGCAAACCAACCTGGACTTCGAAACCTTGACACAAACAATCCTACTTCCACACCTGCCATCAATCAAAGACCGACAACTCCAATTCCAACATTTTGTTTCAAACCACGCTATTACAAGCTTTAAGAGCTAAGAAACAGGGCTTAATCTCAATTACGATAATAAATAAATTGGTACCGATAAAACAAGAACTCTATCAAAATGTATTATGGATCAAATTCCGTTCTCGAACTTACGCGATGCTTGAAGACATAAAGGTAATTAAAGTTTGGACGCGTGTAAGCCGTTCGAATAAGGTTGGGTTACTTGGATAGCAAACAGATAAAACGCTTACGGACCCTAAACTTAGATTAACAATGAACACAATAGTACCAAATGGCTCCCTAAGTGGGAAACAACCATTATCCTTTGCGGAACAAAAGATTGGCTCAAGTTTTTAAATCACAATACGTTACAAATGTTTGTTGATAAATTGTTCAAACTCAGGAATAAAAAATCAACTACAGAGATTTTGGTACAGAAATTTAAGTTATCTTAAATAGAGATATTACCGGTTTAATACTGGGTTTCGGTGAATTTAAGTAACGACGTTACGTAATATCGATCCCTGAAGCATGCCTGTCAAGCTACTACCCTCTTGGTTAAGTCAATCGTCAAAAACGACTCTTTGTGCTCCGACTCGGTGGTGGAGTGACAGAGACAGCACTTTCTTTCTTCTCATTTCCTCCTTGCTTGAGAATGCTTCGGTAATGCCTTTGGTGTTACTAATATGGCGTGACGACAATGCACGTCGCAATGGACGAAGGCGGCTACTCACCAAAAGATGGCACGTCCTCTTGGTCCAAAACAGCATTTTTTGTGCAAGCCGTAGTCCTGTCATGCAGCTTAAAACGCACACAAAGAATTTCGTTGAAAGCCTGAGGATGTCTGTTCGTTTGTGTGCGTTCTAGTTCGTACATGTCCCACGCACTATGAAGCGTCGACGTCAACGAGTTCGAGAACAAACCTACTGTTCTTTAAATAAGTTGGCTAAAGTCTCAAAATGTCAGACAACATTATCATTCATCCGACGTCACGCTATCTAGCTCCCATTACCCCCGCTC
The DNA here is from genome assembly GCA_905404295.2 of Ochlodes sylvanus. Taxonomy (NCBI): domain Eukaryota; kingdom Metazoa; phylum Arthropoda; class Insecta; order Lepidoptera; family Hesperiidae; genus Ochlodes; species Ochlodes sylvanus. The sequence goes on from FR990129.1 coordinate 833,103, forward strand.
TTGTATCAATCAGCCAAGTAAATATCTTAATGGAGAACAAATAAACGGACCACTCGACGGCTGATCGTGCGAAAAACAAATAAGGGTCAGATACAGAAACCCAATTCGATGCTCGGGTTGATTCAAGTCCACAATTAACGCCCATCCGCTCAACGAGCGTGCCTAGGGTACGTTCCATGTTGAAATAATATTTTAATTGCGAATTGGAAAACGAAATAATACCGGTAAAATGATAAGATGTAACCGGTAAGATGAACGTATTATCGGGATAAAAAATACCTATTCTATGTCCTTTCCTGAGTCTGCAACTAGCTCCCTAGCAAACTTCACCTAAAACAATTCAGCAACTCAAGCGTGAAAAGGTAACAGACAGACAGAGTAAAGTAGATAAATGCGAAAGTACATTTATAATAATTATGTATTAGTAAGGAAGAAAGCCGGACGCAGTCGGTTTACCATGCGCTATACTTAGAGAGTAAGCATAATCAGAATTTTAACAAAATAAATAAACGAATTCAATGATGGACTGGTTTTGCAATGTTAATGTTACCAACACCAAATGTAATTGGACCAAGCCTCGTTTTTTGATGTCGGCTACAAATGTCCGCGCCGCGTCCGCTAATTCGCTTTTAATATTTAATATTGTGTACCCACGGAACAAATAAAAAAGTGATAATTAAATTCTAACACGCACATAACCGCACGGTGAGTGCGGGGTTCGAACCCGGGTCCCCCGGTTCGGGATTCGAGTGGAAGGGTTAGTGGTCAACCCTTAGTGTCGGAAATTTTTATGCCGCCTGAAGGCTTCCGACAAGGCTTAACGACTGCTACCACATGGTCCCCACTGGGACCGACGTCTTCACGTGCCCTCCGAAGCACGGAAGCGCCAAATAAATTTTGCCACTAGCGGTTATCCATCCAACTACCGACCACGATCGGATTAAAGTAAAATCTCGCCGAACTCCGAAGGTCAAACAAGGGCCTTAAGTTAATTGAGTCACGTCTCATATCAGTACTGGGAACTACGAGTATTTCCATTTAAAACACGAGTACCTACCTGCAGCAGCAGTTGGGCTAGAGAGAACTTTTAAGGAACCCCATTATATTCAAATTACTGCTAAATTAGATAATGTTAGGCATGGAAATCAGATTATTTTTATTGCTTTCTGCCGGCCTCTAAACACGATCTTTTTACTTTACAATATTTTCAAGAGATTCCAATATGAACGAAGTTGTCCCTTTTTATGATTATTCGTTTTGCGTGATCTCAAAACATATTATTTTGAAATTGAACTTCAATGCCCATGATTTTTTTCGGTCACTTTAGTAAATATTTATTGAATATTTTATGTCTTTCGTTGGTCTTTCGGAGTTGATTAACGATTTAGCTTTCCTTTGGTTGGCAACCGTTGCCTGTTAATGCGTGGCTCCGTCTTGCGTGTGTACCACGGCCTAACTTATGCAAATTTACTATGTAATTGTAACTGTTACTGTCTGGGACGATGACGTAATACGCGAACGTATCAATCTAGGAAAACTTAATTAATCAACTAACTTGTCAATGCCAATCGCGTCGGCAATCAATCTTAATATCCATAAAATAGATACAATCAATGTCACATGACGTAAATTTCACTGTCATCAAGGTCGGTAAGACAATTAATTTTGATCTTGCTGACAAATTATTCGGAGCCTAGTAGACGATTTCAACTATAGTTAAGTAGACGTGGTTGGCGTCTTATTTGTTATTGTGCTACTAAATTTTTATATGTTAACAACCCAATTTGATTATATTCAAACGAGGAAAAAATTTTCGTCATTAAAATGATATTCGATAATCTATGTATAATACTACAGATATTTTCCATTATCAATTCTCGAATCTTGTATATTTTGTTAAAAGTTTAGCATTCTACTTCAGTATTATTTTTTAGGTATGTCTTATCGCCCTGCACATGATATTAGCTACTTAATAAAACGCCTGAAATGAATGAGTAGCAATCTTTCGGGTGCGTGCACTTATAGGCACACGTTTACTGGAGCGAAGCGAGGACGGGTTACTAGTCTACCTAGTAAGTAAAATAGATAGTAAAAACTACTAACACTTTAAGGTAGGTGACTATTTGACTAGACAGCTCCTTATGGAAAGATAGAATAATAACATGAAGAGCCGTAAGTCTACGTACCACGTCCGTATGTACGTACTACGTCAACTTTGAAGTCACTGAATTATTTTTGTGAAATTCCTTTTCTTCGTAATGAAATTAAAATTCAAAGTTAAATAAAAGTAAACACTGGAAGCCATAGTATATGCGAACTGGGTTCAGTAAAATTATTTGTAAAAATCTTTTTTTTTTTTTAAAGGTCCACCTCAGAAAGCGACCGGCGCGCGGCGCGGCGGCGGCGTCGAGAGTCTGTAATGAGTCGTGATCGCCACTAATTATGTCCAATCATAAGACGTGTAAAGCTAGTTTTGAACGTTTATTTCCTCAGAATTCTCTTTCACTTCTTTACATTCCTTTTTGTGTTAAGTGCAGCCATATACAAGAGTTGAGTCGACTTATGATTTTTATTACAATATTTTTGTAAGAGCAGTGATGGCCGAGTGGTTGAACGTTGGAATCCCGAGGGACCCGGGTTCAGACCCCGCACGTACGTCTTGTTTTCAAAAATTATGTTCGTAATTAGAATTTAATTATCATTTGCTTCAGTGAAGGAAAACAACGTGAGGAAACCTGAGAGTTATCCTTCAATGTTCTCAAAGGTGTCAGAAGTCCGCCAATCCGCACTTGGCCAGCGTGATGGACTATAGCCTGAACCCCTCACATTGTGAGAGGAGACCCGTGCCCAGCGTTGGGAAAGATATGGGTTGCGATGATAATGATGACGATGCTTTTTGTTTAATATTTTGACAAGTAAAAAGAGAATATCTTTACACTGAACTTAATGAAAAATCAATAGGTGCTTGTCAGGTCGCGCGTTATGTGAAAAATATAGTTCGCAAAAAGTAGCAATAAGGAGCTTAATATTTCATAAATTGATTCCTGAATCAAAAATATCTTTAAAATATTCGCAATATTTTTTACGATAATCCACCATAGGATAGACAAGAAAAAATCCCTAAAAATCATCCGCTCTTTAAGTGTAGGAGAAGAATAAGGGTGCATTACATGTTTGCATCCTGGTACCGCTTACACGCTGGTAAAATTCAGGCATGTGTTATGGAACTTGGCGCACAATTCTATAACCAAGTTCCAAAGTTGGTACGTGACTTGCCTGAAGAATAGTTCGAGAAACGTTTGAAACCTCAACTCGCAGTCAAGGGTTACTATAGCATAAGCGAATATGTAAATGACAATGACGCATGGAAATAGCCCTCTCCGCAGTCCGCAGCTAGTTCCGCTTTGGTCAAGAAACATCACTATATTATATCAACATCTACCAACTGTCTTTATAAAATAAATGTTTTGATCATTTTTCTCCTTCGAGACTAAACCCTTTTTTGATCGTATGCTTCTTAACGCATAACTGTCCCACTACTTACTGAGGACGTATTTCCTCTGACAATGTGGGGCCATAGTCCACCACGTTGGCCAAGTGTCGATTGGCACCATAGTACGTTAGAGCACATATCGAGAACTTTTAGGTGCCCAGATTTCCTCACAATATTTTCCTTCACAGAAGCAAGGGATGATTATTTTGTAATACGCACATGTTACGTGACGGATTCGAACCGAGGCCCCCTGTTCGGGAGTCCAATTTTCAGACCACTTGTCTATCTCCGCTGTCATTTAAATAATCTGTCTCTTGTGTGACTGGACTACGACCTGCATTAAATTTTTTATTACAATTACCCAAACAAATGACTAAGGAATAATAAATTATTGCACAGGATTTAAATCGAGTTTACTTACCTGTGGCATCCAGTGTTTTATTTACTATCCTGATACTCCTACTGATCTATCCACATCCTATTGATAAGGGATCTCAAACTTAACAATATATCTGGAAGGAAGTCCCACAGGAATCATAGATGAAATGGTATCGTTTATATTCTGTAAGATTATAACTTTTTGTATTTTACTTACTAGCAAATGAGGACAAGCTTACAAAAAAACTCTATAAAACGTTAAAAGGTGAATATAAAAAAGCGTTGATATTAATTTCCACGCTTTCTATGAACTTCGTAAAAGCTCATCGTAAAGATTTCAAAGCTCAAACTAGGTCCATTCCGTGGAGACTGCGGATAACCTAGATTTTTAGATTTTGGATTGAAAGACAGATTGCACGTGGTACCGATATGATAGGGCATTTAGTAAGCTTTGAACAAGTTTCCTATAGTACTAATTAAGTCTTTGTCGTTTGTAGCTAATAAGGGGTAGGCTGAAAAATGGTGTAAGATTTTGATCGACGAGATTAGATCGAACATGCAAGTTTCAGCTTCTTACGTTCAGTAGTTTCGGCTGTGTGTTGACTGTCAATCACTCAGTAACGCAAGAGTTTTATATAGATGGATTACAAATATATTAAATTAATAAAAAGAACATTACACATACTGATATAACTTACTATATGAACACTCCCATGCGCTTGACACGACGTGACAATATAATATTTGAAATGTACCTATACGTTGACAGTGTCAATGCGACAGAATTACTTAAGGTCGTATTTCGAGCGCAGATTAGTCTCTTAGAATATAATTCGCTCAAAACCCTTATTACCTCTTAAAAACGTACGATCATTATGACTGTTTCGAACATAATGAAGTCGTTATGTACACATAACATCCTTTTGGTGATGGTATTTTGTAAGAGGAATATGATGTCTTGTAAGCTTGGTATTATGTCAGTGTAGCGTATGTTTTTAATAGGTGGAATATCGTACATGACACAGAAGACAGATACAGCCCGTAGTAAATGTGTTTTACAAACGTTTTGCTGTGTTACAGAGAGTGTACTTTTGTAGAACGCTCTAGCTTTATCTATAGGCTCTCTAGCGAAACTAACTAGAATTAATAGCTTAGTTGATTTCAGTTATTGAATTTATTAAAATCTCACTTTTAATTTTTTAACACAGCAAACTACCCTGCAGCCCCCCTGCTCACGGCAACTAAGATCGATATAGAACAAGACTCAAGACTACGATAGTCAGTCCAGTTAGCAGACGGCGTTATTAAGAATGTTAGCTGGTCAATTCGTTACTACACACTAGGCTGGAGCTGAGACTGTTAGTGATAGTTAGTCCTGTTAGTTGTCTATAGTAAGAGTAAAAAAGTCGCTTATGACGAAACTGCATACATATTTGACGTTATTAGTTCTAATTAACAGGTCTATTCACGACTTTTTTTTTCACTAGCTACTGTGTACTGTCTTTTTGGAATGTTTCCAATTTCTGTTCCGAACAATCGCAAGTTAGTTAAATTCGAAACGTGTCTCGACACCTCATCGCATTCTAAGCGAATAGCTCAATAATAGACCGTTATTCTAACAAACCCGAACCGTAAATCACGCGAAAAATTATTAACGAAGAAAACGAGCAAAGCTCATAAGTTAACTGCGGCTCCCTGCAAACAACCCGAGACAAAACGACCGGTTTAGTATTCATTTATTCTAATTGGAACGGGGGAGGAAAAACTCAAGCAAAGATCGTGGAGCCAATAAAAAGACACCCGTACCTGGATAAATCGCAGTCTCTTTATGTTGTATTAAGTAGGATAGGATCCTTTGTATGGTTATGCTGGGTGGATGTATTTTTAACCGTATTAGGGGAGCCTAAAATACCAAACTCAATGCTGGGGGGTCTTGCGACAAGAGGCGATTGAGGCCAGTCGCTGCGGTGGTATGGCCGCAGCCCGGGTGGCGAGTACACTGGCAATACGTTAGAAATGAAATGAAATGAAATTTATTCGACATTGGTTTTTTACAAACACTTTTTGAAACTACGCCACCGCTTCAACAAATCCTTACCGTGAGTAGTCTTGGAAGAAGAAGTGGCAAGAAATTTTCAAGAAGCTTCTTTTGTTACTCACATTACAGATTGCACTTAGGTACTACTACTTACTAGCTAGAATATCAGACTCATAAAATAATCATCAAGTTTGTAATAACCTTTCGTCATAAGAATGCCTTTGACAACAGTATGGCATATCCGTCAAGTAGAATATTTTACGTTACAAAATAGTTCCGTAGAATATTTCACGGTTTAATTATAGCTTAGTGGAAGGATATAAGTTGGCAGTCAAAGTCTGTATTATTTTTATCTGGGACCATATGGATGTCATATCTACATCCCTTGAAACACGCTAGTGCCATTTTGAAATTGTAGCAACGACTAAAACTAGTAAAATCTGTGTTATTAATTACTAGAAATTTTGGCTCGCATCCACTTCAGAACCTAGTTTTTACGTGAAGTGAAATATGGCTTGGAATACGAGATATTTATTCAACGTCCGACCTTAATGGGTTACATTTTTCGGGATTTGTAAATTGTATTAGGAAGGTTTACTGAAGGATAAAACTTCCGTACATTTAAGAATTAAATTCTGAACGAATTTCGCTAACCCTTCATCCACAAAGGAGTAATTTTGAACGCTCCTTTTTATGATTGAGGGTAGTCTTAAGAAAATATTTGATGTTTCTTTAATAAAAGGAAGTTTCATCTTAAATATGAAGTGACAGTTGAGTGCTTTTAAATTTCATTTTCGTTTTTAATCTAAAGTCAGCCCAAATATTCGTCTTATAAATATTGTTATTTTTTGCATCGTACTTAACTTAAAAGCGAATTGATAAAAACTTTTATAAGTCAACTTTAGTTACATCCATCCTTACAAACATAGATATAATAAGACATATCATACCTGACTTGGCATGACTTTGTTATATTGCGACTGAATTAAGATTTATCCTGTCACTGGTTTCCTTATACCTGGCAAGAGAGCAACAGGTAGTGGCTAATTTTAATTACTTTTACAAGTTCGTTCAAATTCTAAATTATTTATTCATGTAGGTACACTTATGATCGTTTATTTATTCAATCGCCGTTTCGCAAAGATCATTTATAATAGAGGAGGTGAGACGGCGAAAGAAACTCCTCAGCTAATCTTTATTCAAAGTATACAATGTTATTTATTGATAGAAAGAAAAGGATTTTAATATAATAAATATAATTATAAAAAATCCCGAGATCCTTTCAAACAGTTGCTTTCAAAATATATATCCGAGATCCCTTGGAATCACTGACAATTAGGTAATATTCGATACTATTATCCATTAAATACCAGGACACGTACGATTTGTCGTTGTCATAAACAATATTATTTCATGCGTAATAGAATATTCTGGTGAATAAATCTCGTTCTAGTCGAGGTATTCGTATCAAACGAATATTCCAATTACACTTGATATCAATTGTGTGTTTCGGAACAATAACTCGGGAAACGAGACGTTAAATTGAAATACTCCCAGTAAATAACGCAAGGCAATATAAACTTCGCCGTCGGCACTAAATCTGAGGCAGATTTAACGCGGTACAGATGCGCTCATACGTTCCGGCGGACGTTATGATAAGGTGCAAATCGGAATGGAAAAATTAATCGACTGTATCTCTTCCCTCATTCAGTCAATATCAGTCTCAGTTGAACGTATGCCTCCCTCAGGGCACATCATTGACCTCGATTCAATTCCTCTTATACGAACCTTCCCTAAATCATAAGAGCGTCACACGACGTCTTTGTCTGTATAATATTATTATATTCTCTCTTAAATTAAATATCGATTTCACTAACAGACAGAAGTCGAGAATATAGAGCTACGCAACCCATAACTGTCTGAGTCTCACAGCGTGAGGTACAAGCCATAGTCCACCACGTTGGCCAAGTGCGGTTTGACAGCATAGCTTTCAGCACACTATGGAGAACTCCTCCTGTATCCAGGTTTCTTCGCGATGTTCTCCTTCACTGTAGCAAGTAATAATTAATTTAGAATACGCACATAATTTAAAAAACATTAGAGGTGCGTGCAGGATTCGGTGCCCCCTTTTTCAAGAGTCCAACATTCAAACCACCTGTCTGTTACTGCCAACGCCATGAGAGCTACATATTATGTGTATATAGAGGTCAGCCACCTTCATTGCCTTAGGAGAGGTCTGGTCGGGTTGGTCTCCAAGGAGCCTTGTTAATCCCAAAAAAATCAACAATCTCTTCCAGGTCTTCTTCCGAATATCGGCATTTCCCGATGGACAATGCGATTTAAAATGATATACTGTAGGTATTTCCAATTACGAAAATCTTCAATCATCCCAGAGAAACGTATAAGAAACGGTTTTTAATAGCCTAGGGAAGCGAAAAATATCCCTGAACATATTTACAGATCCCAACGATCGATTGAATAGTTTATACATTTAAATAGCTAATAAATATTGAACGGAACCAGTTATTTATTCCACAATAATATAAGCAATTCGTAAATCAATTACGTTCAAATCAAACTTCTCCGGAGTAAATCGTGGTTGGCATTTGATAAATGTTTATGGATAAAGTTATTTAATTTGGCGAACAACAATCACTTGTGTTAACTTTTTGTTTTGACGAAAACAATCATAAGGTGTGTACAAATAAGATTATGTTTTAGATAGATGGTGCATGTGGCATTCATCCGTACTAATATTATAAATGCGAAAGATTAACTCCTTTGTCTGTCTGTCCCTTTCATGTCTAACCAATTGAACTGATTTAGATGTTTTGACACCCAAGAAAGAACATAGCTTAGTTTTTATCCCAGTAATACGTTGCCTTGAGATCATAAATAAATCACAAATAAAAAAAGATATGTTTATTGAAAGAATTATAATATTTAAACTTTTCAAGTGCAGGTAATAAGCGGCGAGTATCAAAGCTAAGTGAGAGCTGTTAGTATTATTTACAAGTTTTAGTACACAATAACAAATGCAGATTGAAAATTCATAAAAAATAGCGACATAAATAATGAATCATTAAAATGACTACACGTTTTACCTATATAATTTATTCATAATTTTTATCAAGACAAAACGGAGTTTCCAGGATTTCAATTATTTTCATAATTTACTGCGTCAGCTTCACACCAATTATTATCACATTCATAAGTATAAATAACTACTTTATAGCAATAAAATTTCACTGAAACTCATTACCGTTTTAATGTAACAATTGCTTCCGAAAACTCATTAAGGATTAAATTGAAAATCGCTCCCTATGTCAGCACAACCCTCGTGAGCCGACCCTCGGCGGGAACCTCCGGAATGGATGACAGTTTTCGCCACAAATGTCTTATATGGAAATACTTTGTGATTAGAACAAATCTGGTTGGCATTACTGATATTATTTTTTTACTCGAAGACTTTCTCGTTATCGTTGATTTTGATCTTTATCTTCATAATATCATTGTAACATTTAATATTTTAGTGATAGTTGGGTTGATTTAATATTTAAACATATATATCATATGCTAAATAATAGATAGGGATCACTTTGTAGATTGATTTGAAATGTCTGCATCCTACATCACAATGTTTACATTGACACATTAGTATGAAAATAGGTAGGTATTCATAATTGAATGTCAAAATGTCCCAGTATGCACGTGCTCGATTCTGGGTTTGTTTTCTGATGGGTGTTAGCAGGTAATGTTTTTTTTATGTTGTGCATGCGCCCATGTACATGCATTTATAAATTTATAGTTTATTTAAATTATTTTTCGAAAAACTTTCAATGTCAGTTGCCGTCTGGGAATATGGAAAATTATACCACAGTCACACAATATTAATATAACAAGATAAGGTAACAAAATGGCTGATCTAACAACAATAGACCTGGCGTCTATTCAAAACATACGGGGCTATTCATGAAATTTAACGCACCATGTTACATTCAACAAAGCCGCTGGGATCTTTTTGAATGCTTCGTGGCTTCATTCATAAAAACGAACACGTAATTATACATATATTAAAAACTATATGGATAATTGCCACAATATTGTGTTATGGCGATATAAAATAAGAAGCATTTATTAATCCCAACTATTATATAGATTATTTTTTTGTGTTGTGAGCGTTCTGATATGCACGATTACCACCGGCGTAAAGATATTTACAATGAAGAATAAATTGAAGTCGACTCCTCAGGGGTCACCGTACAAAAATCAATTGTGCGTGGACATTATTTTTTAATTCAATAATTTCTTCATACCCAATATGGTCCATATGAGTGGAAATATTGATTGCTTTTGACAACAGTATCACTAAAACCGTTGTAACTTGATTTAACTGTATACCGCTATACTCGTACTTATTGGAGTATCATTATAGCATACACTCACAATCATTTTATGTTCACGGACTGGGTGTTATACCAAAATACAAATTCCAACTCTGTTATCGACAAATTGCATAATATTTTCATCATTCCAAAACCCCGTCGTGCACACAAGTGTCATTTCTGTGCGGAACGTATTCGTAAATTGCAAGCTTGAAAAGAAGTTACCACCCCGAGGGAATGTATCGCACGCAGCTCGTAGCCTCGTAGCGCCGTAGCACCGTAACAGAGTAGACTCGTAGCGTGTAGCAATTTGTGTAGCATTATCGGCGACTTGCTCATTCTTTATTATGTGTAGCTATTTTATTTTAATGACATGACTATGTATAAAAAGTAATGTTATTTAATAAATTTGTGAGGTAAATGAGCAGTTGTTATCTGGTTTCATTTTGCAGTTTGGTGATTCGATAAATAAAGATGATAGGGTAGATTTGTCGAATCACGGCTCTACCTTATGTTACTTATGTTACTAGGTAATTTTACGCGGAAGCGGGGTTCCGTCGACATCTGTGATGCTATATCATCTCATATGTGCAAAGTTATGTGTTACATACATATGTATATGTCGCTACATATATGTATAGTTTTCAGTTCGCACTTGGCCAGCGTGGTGGACTATGGCCTATACCCCTCACATTGTGAGAGGAGACCCGTGCCCAGCAGTTGGACAGTTATGGGTTGCGATGATGATGATGATGATGAACAAAAATAATATACATATGGTATACAAAACCGTGTAACCACATGATAAAATTAAATAGAAATTTTTTCCTTGAAGGATAATCAAAATAATTAAATTGGATATGTTTCCCAAACAAATGCCAAGCAATTTTACGACAGGAAGTTACACGACAATATTTGCAAGAACATTCGTACTCGACAACAGAGCTTAAACGCAATAAGCGCGTTCTCATTTTGTCAAACACACGCGCTTCTTGATTTCATGAAAATGTGATCCGAAAATATAATGAAGGATTCATAAAACGGATATATAAAAAAGGTTCTTACTTCTTAATGTGATGTGGATAAAAATATGGTAACCAAATTAATTTCTTAATACGTTTTTATTTAGTCGCTTTATTTACTCTCATTGGATGATTTCATGTTTTGAATCATGTTATTTATATTAGTTGCACACATCATACGATTAGTGAGATGATAGGGACAAAGTCGTCCAATACAGGATTTTCCGGATCCGCCTATCGTAATGGTTAAGAATACGGACTGCCGTTTGAAGGGAGTTCGCTTCCCGGCGACGCGGGAATATGAATGGTGTTGTAGTGTTTGAATGAGTTAAATCTATATTCTCAATCTAAGTGTGTGTCCTCATCTTTCTATGTTATCCAGTCTTGTAAGTTTTTTCTAAAAGAAGATTACTATAAAATAAGTAAATAAAAAAATAAACACAAGAAATATTTTATACTACCAACGTTTGATCCCATTTTATGTGTGGATTATTCCTTATATTCCAAACAGTGCGCCGCTTCTAGCGCTAGTATCTTTCAACGAAGTCTCCTATCATTTTGCAATCCGCCGCCAGTTATGTGCTCCGGATATTAAATGCACGAAAAGGGTATTGATATAAGTTGCCTCCCTCAATCTATTACATCCAGCGTCTTTTGAACGAGTCAATAGTATACAAGTGTGTTCGATCTTTAAAGAGCTACACTTTTTTAAGACGCGACCATTTCAGTCCTCAAGGGTAGCAACACATCTGTGACCGAATTATAATGAGACTGTTACTAATTACTACTAAATGGACTAACAAAAACTAACATTCTTTTAATGAATTAAGGTAGCAACCGAGCATGTAGCACTACCGTTCCACTGCCACCTGTAGCTATGTAATCCGGGGAAAAATTAACTCATGTCTGTGATGTTCAATTTGTGTTCGTAATAGATGGTTGTTTGGTGTGTGTCTATATTGACGTAAGTCCTTAATGTTGATAAACTCAACAAGAGCCTATTCACTCTCCCCTCGTTTCACTTCTTTTTTATTTTTTTTCTACAAGCCATTATAAACCATGTTGGCCAGGCATGGATAGCTAGAAGTCTTATAACCTAGAGAACTTTATAAAGAACTTTAAGGTGTAGGTTTTCTCAGGATATTTTCCTTCACCAGAGTGACAATGTATAATTATGTCACATGCAGTAAAGCAAACTCTAATGCGGAAATGTGTTGGCGAGCGAAAACTTTAGTTATTTATCCAAGCTTCAAGTTCATATAAATAATAATTAAAACAGCTTGTACGTTGTGAATTCCCAAAGGAGAATCTGATAAATTGTAGAGTGAACCCATAAATCGAGCGATATCACCCGGGAATAACGCAGGTCCAATACCACGAAGCATTTCAATTTTTTTCTTCAAATTTAATTCTATTAGCCTCAGAAACTCTGATTTACGATCTATAAGAAAATTAAATCTGAATTCGTAGGCGAAAATTATGTCTGAAGTCTGTTGGCTTGAATATGAATATATTTGTGTACTTAAGCAAAATTTAGGACGAGATTTTCTCTTGGAAAACTTTTTAATGCAATAATAATAATAAAAATTGTGCCTAATGATTTATGACCCGAACTTTTTTGTAGCACCTAAATTACGTACTGATTTATACAGAATATGAGTAAGATGGTACTTCAATATCAGAATCAGATATGAAGCGTCCAAGTTTAAGAATTAATCATAGGAATATTCATGTTACGGGACCCGTAATATCTATGCCAATAGCACTACCGACACGTGCTACTAAGCTGCTTATAATCTCCTTATAACTGGCAATCCGATATTGCTTATACTAGGCGGTACAAAGCTTCGTCCGCTGTACTGTACTGCACAGAGCAGGGAGATTGGCTTAGACTCTAGTGCGGACTGAGACTGATAGTAGTTTTTCAATTTCAGAGTTGCTAAGTACTAGCTTCCTTATAAAAATTAACCGTCAAAAGTTTTTTATCGCTTACTTGTATATGAAGGAGCCGGTTCTTAAACGGATTTACTGCTTCCATGATGACCCTGTCAGATAAAAGACACTACCCTACAGGTTATCAACATCAATCAAACTTAAACCCCATCAGCGTAATAAAAAGTGTTGAAAATATAAGTGCGAATAGTCGATAACCAACTTTATATCGAGATAGATCCTAAATTGGCATTCGAAATGAAAAATGATAAAAAAAAAACTAATTAACTAGCCTGGAAAATAAACAACCGGTGCCAAGTATTTTAATAATCAAGCTAAGTTTTTCACTTTATTTAACTTTGCGATAAAAAAAAACTTATTTTTACAAGTACACTTAAACTTATTTGACAAAAACACGGTTTTTAAATAAATAATATTGTTTATAAACCTCTTTACAGCCTAAAATAATTTTGGCCGCGTTGATTGTTTAAACACGCGTACGTGCGGCGTCTGGTCTGGTGATCGCTATATTGAATTTTGATTACCGTTATGTCATACTATATACTACATACGTTAGACATAAAAATGCTTAAAATTGACCGAAATGTTTGGAAAGAACCGAAAGAAACGTGTTTTCTGTATGTCTACATTTCTTACTCCAATATGTTAGTTGATCAAACCAGTATTAGATGTATGAAGGTACTCTCGCTCGTTTATTACATCGAAGTCCACAACAATCCTATTGCTTTTTTTCAGAATTTATTACCCGTACAAAAACTTGCTGTCTACAAAGAACGAACCTGCCTCAAGACAATACAGGTCTATGCTTCTACTTAATGTTTACTAGTGTGTTAGGCAATGAAGTTATGTTTATACACTAAATCAGTGCAGCTACACGGCATGCATGCTAATGGGGGTGGATTATACGTCTCAAGTTGTAGGATTTAGAGGCGACGCGTGACAGAATTATCAAAGCCAATTTTCTATGAGAATATTAAGACTCTAAACACTACGGCGCACTTGTCTGTCTATAAGGGAAAGATCAACCTTTATTAAAACTTTTGTGTAAGGGGCTCGACCCAACTTTGAGTCCAAACAGACCTCCGCTGCTCATGATGCACCCAGCTAAATAACGGACAAGTTAACGGCGCCTAATCCTTCTTAACAGAGGGTGCTAAACTCGGAAGAATCCAGTTAAATTCAAAGGTACAATAGGATTAGTGCTAGTCTGTGGAATAGTGGTAGGGCACAAACAATGCTGGCTAGCTACAACCTCCTTGCTTGAGTCAGAATGTCAGCATCATTATCAACCACAGACTTTTTTTTGTTGGAGTGAGTTATCAACATGTCTTTTAATAGGTTAAGAATCTGTAATTTTTACTTTGTATGTCATTCGTAAATAAATAAATATTTAGTCGTATTTAAAGTTTTAAACTTATTACTTGTTGAGCGATATCTCCTAATAAGATATAGTAGTTTCTATATTCGTATAATCCTAATATAATTTTGTTTTAATGTGAGGTGGAAAGAATGAAGAATGTCATAATTGTAAATCCTTAGAGAGTGCGCGCACGGAGGACTTGTATCTGCGTGACATAAAAGTTTTTGTCTTCGTCGCGTCGCGTTTCCAAACTGGGGTGCGCTCACGAGGGCGACAGTGACAAAACTTTTTTGATAAGGAAGAGTCAATGAAACGACGATCTGGCATGTTAACCATTGCGCCGTCCGGCTCGTCAATGTGAACGGAGAGTGACAATTTTGTCACCGACGCCGGTAGGCGTACATAAAAGTCACCCAGTTGTCGCGTCGTAACGTGCGCGCACCTCCATACATATCCAAGGACTTGATAAGAGCGACGAAACAGTCACGGCGACAAAAGTCACCCGTGCGCGCTCTCTCTTAAACTTTATGTCTGTAAGGTTTTGCAAAAGTAGCAATCTTCTTTTCTTACAAGTCTGCGCACCTATACCACGCGCTTGCACCATGTAAATAGCCCATTAACTGCAGAATTTAGGAGCGCGACGTGACGGAACTGTTTCCCAGTAATTTTAATTCTCCACTCTTAAAGTGTTTTATGGGAAAATTTAAAGTATTAAGATAATGTAGGGGTTAGCGGAGAGAATGTTTTTAAGAAACTACTAAGAGTTATGAGCCTTTAATTTTTCTGTTAAAAATGTTAAAACTATTATTAAAATATTTTCTTGGTAATTTTTCTACTTTTAACTACGATCCTATCCCTATAATTGGAATGGATAATATAGGTTGCAAATAAAGTGATTTAATAAAAATACTTGTATGATAAGAATAACTTTTAATTATTGAAAATGAACGCAAACATAATGTAGGTATAAGTGTGGTATAAGCGCGCGCCTGGGGTGAAACGCCATCATGTGATATTTTTATTTTTATTAGAAATCTATAGAGCACTAGTTAGAAAACAGCCGCTATTTCCTCCTTATCCTACACTATTGTTAGCATGTTAAAATAAGGAAAAATCTGTACTGTTTCTTTTCTGTCACTTTTTTGATGACCACTATCACATCTTTCTTAACTTTTTATTCAAAAAGCTACCTGGAACAGATCGCAGCTTAGCGATAAGGCCGTCTTTTTATAAAAGCGTTAAGTGAAATTGAGTTTATCAGAATGACAACAAAATAACGCTGTAAATTGTAGGCATGTTGTAGAGTTAAAAAGCCTCTAACGAGGTGGAGTAACTACCACAGACAACTGTTTATCAACACAACCAATTGTTGTACACCTCAATATTCATTTCCTACGGTCGTATAACGTTCCGAATCGACGTCGTGACCGTGAACAGACTTTATACTCAGCAGACTATTTGCATAATGGAATATTTTGTAAAGTAGGGAGAACGGAATTAAATGAAGATATAAATTAAATTAGTTTTGCCCTTTGAACCATAAGAATGTCTGAAGTTAGTACCAAGTATTCATACAAAAAGACAACAACAAAATATCACCGATGCGTTGCAGGCCAAGAAAGGAAAACTGGCTCTCAAACCCCTAACCGGAAAACTACAAGTTTAGCAGCTGAATCAAGCAAGTGGATGGGAGCTAGCTGGCCGAGTTCAAACCTTAATACCAGCCAAGTTAATGAAGTAAGATATATGAACTGTGATCTCATATTTATGCGATAAGTACAACTCTAGTAAAGGTACATCTCGCCAAGCTAGGTGTCTTGGAGTGTCCACGCTCACTGTTCGTGTTCGGAACGTATGTATGTATGTTATTATGCGAACGGTGTAAAAAACTTCGATAACATGAGTCAGATTTGACGTGATGTCCACATTTGACGTGTTTGCGATGTGGCCACAACATACTCAATGACATACAAAGAATATTTAGAATATACATATTATTATTATATACCACTCACGTATTTAAGGAAAGACCCGGAATTTTATACGAGTAAGTTGGATATAAATTGCAGGAAACAAATAAAGCAATTGCGAATAGTTTGAAGAATTTTGTGCAAAATTCTCTAGCTTCCTTAACGATGCTATAAAACTAAGTTGCTTCAAATGGATTGCAGCTCCAAACTTTAACAAGATAGAATGGACTATAAAATATGAAAAATTTAAAACAGACGGTGCTTCCCGAGATCCATTGTAAATTCCACGTAAACTTTAAACTTACACTGATTGGTACATTTTCTTCAAATTTTAAACAATACTTAGTTGTAAGCGACTGGGATGATTTGCAAACTTTGCCTTATGTTTTTAACTGTGCATTTTTTATGTTAATAGCTGATAAATGATCAAAACGCAAAAACACACCCTTACCGCCGGACACAGACTTCCTGTGTCGCGGGTGGTATGGACTTGGAATAAGTCTTCACTGACAGTCATAATCTTAGTCTACATTGATCTGCCACATAAATATCTGCCCCGGTCGGGAATTGCACTCGGAACCTCTCGCCAACCAGTCTAAGGGGTCGTCAAATGTAAGATCACCATCACCCATACTGACAATGCGAAAGATATCACTGGTGCGTTGTCAGCCAAGATATGAGGGAGAAAGAGTCAAGCAAGCGAGTGGTAGCTAGCCAGTCGGGCTTTACGGATTTATATTTTCCGTGTAACGCCGTGTACCGCTACCATAACGTGTCTTACGTCACAAAATCGCGTTATAATATTAGCCACCATTGATCATCTATTTCATTTATCATACATTTTTTTTTTACATGAGATAAGTTAATGCTTGACAATTATCCCACCTGATGGTAAGTGGCGATGAAGTCGAAGATGTTGGTCGCACTAACTTATTAAAAGCCTATTCACTCTCCTCTTGAAGACTCCCACATTATACGCAGGTGGGAACACCGACGAATAATTACATAATAATAAATAATAATAATTATTAATAATAATTAATTACAAATTAATAATAATAATTCTTATTACGAGAGATTCTCAGAAAGACAGATCCTCGCCGCGGCCACATTGTTTAACCACAGGTTTAACTCTGTCGTTTCCTTGCGATTGCCCGAAACTTTACTCCACTTAGTAACTATTTACCCGTTCTTACTGCATTTTGGGATACAATTTTAATTAAAATAATTTAACCAATGACGTTTTACATAAAACTAAGTTACATCATTGGGTTAAATAGAATTTTTAAAATTTTCACTGTTGGATTTGAACCACTTGAAACAAAATTAATATTACCTCAACTTTACTACAGTTAGTTATAAAATAATACATCCAAATGGATTAAGTACAGACAGACAAAAGTTCTATTCTATCATTGTTATGGGATCTATTGCATTCATTGCGTGCCCCATACAAATAATGTCATTAGTAAATAATAGGTTTTATCAAATATCCCGTCCAGGGACGATATTTGATAAATATCCAGACACGCTTACAGTTTTCTTATACGTCTTCAAGTCGCATCTCCTCTCACAACTCACGCACTCTGAGCGGTTCAGGCCATAGTCCACCACGTTGGCCAAGTGCGAATTGCAGATTTTACACACCTTTGATAGGTTTCCATAGAAGGAAGGTTTGTGCAGGTTTCCAAACGATGTTTTCGTTCAACTTAGCAAGTGATTTATTTGATTAATATTGTATGTATAGAGGTAGAAAACTTATAAAGTTTCAAACAAAATCAGAACCATACTCGGATAAACTCAATTACACGTTGCTAGAGATTTGCTTATCATAAGCGTTTAATTAGAATCGCGTTGCAAGTGGACAATAGCACCTCTGGGGATTGCTCGCTTACACGCCAACTGGGCCACGAAATCAGCGAGAATATCCTACATAATATAAAATTCTAACTAAACGGTCTCTGGACATGGAAGATTTCTGTGAAAAATAATATATTAATTGGTGGAGATATTTATAAATGTAATAGATCCCATAACAATGATTTTTAGAATTTTTGCTTGCTGGTTGTTTTTGTTTATATATTTGTCTGAGAGTTTGTTACTTTTTGTAACATGATAGAAAAGCATATCCTCAATAGGCATAAACTCATTGTGAAATTTTACACGGCGTTTGACTGAACCTATATCCTATTTATAATAATGATGATTATTTCAACGTAAACATCAATAACGATTTTGTTACTATGTGATACATAATAATTTTATTCACTCTAGTTAAGTCTCTTCGGACTTTTTAAAGTCATCAAGGGACATAAAAAATACAACATCACCAATACCACGCTAAATCCACATTGGAGCAGCGTGATAGAGTATTCTCCAAGTCAAATTCTACTAATGGGTATGTATTAATGTACCTTGTATCTGTAATGCGTTATGTTCAGCTCTTCGATAAACGGTATATACGACACACGACCGTGTATAATTTAACAAGTGAAAACGCTAGTTTAATAGCCCGAGACTGTTTCCGATCATCGCGCTCGAACTAACTGCGCTTTTAAACGCCTCCGGGTAACGATATCGAGCGAGCCGGGTGAGGGTGATCCGGGCTAGCCGGGTGAACCGAGCAACCGGGTGAACCGGGCAAGCAGGGCACCCGGGCGGGACGCGGCACATCTCATTATACCCGATATTCGATTAAACCGCTTTGCATAATGACATTCTTTTATAGGATTACAACGTACAACGTGTAACGTGCCGTAACGTCTTTAGAACGTGACGTACGTGTAATGGAGTATGCCTTATGAATACTCATATTAACGTAATGTTATTTGGATACCTAAATTAGGTTTTTTTGTATAATTTAAGGATTATATTATGACCCTATTCATACGTTTAATGTCTATTAATAAAACTTATAATAACACCAATAAAACGTGTATTACACAATACAATATTATTTCTTCAAAGCTTCTAAGTATTATTTAATTCAATCGTATTTTCACGGTATTGTTAATAATATTAACCATCATGTACCATTAAGTATGATTCCGATGGTACTGATGCAAGCATGGAAGTTTATAGAGCATTTATCCACCTGGTTAGCACCCTCTTTGTAGAAGCAATCGTCAAAATGTTTTTTACGTGTTTTAGTCGCAGCGTCGCAGAGCTCTCTTGACTAATTTTCGGCCGGCCTAGTAAAAACTTTTCGTATATTAGTTAGAAGATTGTCTATGGATGACTTTAATATTAGATTGATCTTATGTACGTTTGTCTTCCTACGCGTAGATGAAGTAAATTCAAAAGCGGAGATTATTTTGTTTTTTTTTTACAATAATACTTTTTATACAACCTTCATTATATTTCTTTTACAATTCGATACTTATTGTACTCTTTGTACCTTTTGTTGTTTCTTTGTATAGAAAACTACTATTCCCGTGACTCTAGTTCCCTCACTACATTTATGTTAAAAGTTTAAGGCAACCGTCTCCGAACTTCACTAAGAAGTTTCAATTCAAAAAAATACACTATTTAAATCCTTGACCGGTTTAATATGTACAGCTTGTGAAGTTTAAGGACCTACTTTATCACACTGTAGAGCAGCAAAACACAATTTCAAAGTTTCTCTCATTAATGAAATCGTTTTGAATCGAACGATCGACTGAAGCGTGTCTCAATCAAACTACGGGTACAAAACGGAAGCAATAATTAGTGGAACGATCGCCGCCACAATTTCAGTTTGACTGGCAACCGAATGTACCTAAATAGGAAATGTTTAACACAAGTAAGTTTACCTTACGCTTTACTCTTTACGCCTATCAATCTGTCTATAGACCATTGACCTTTACAAATTCATTACTGCATCCCTCACTACCAAACGTCTTCTCGATATTTTCCACCCATCACTTTCTTTTCAATCACTTCACTTCACTGTCACTTCAATCTGCTGACTCTGTGAGCTATATCTTTTCCATAAATTACATAATTACGAATCTTGTCTCACGGCAATATACGTAGCATAGATAGAAAGATATAATGGAGTTATGGAGGTCACTGATGACATCCATAACTCTATGATACTGATGAAGTTACGCCTCAAATAACGCTTAAAAATCATTGCAAGGTCGATTTTAGAAGGAGGATGGTAGCTGGCCTGACGGATAAAATACCCCGATCGTAAACGAGTAACATCGGTACCTCGGGATTAAACTGTTCGGTGCAGAGATCAACGACCTCCAGCAGGTGGGACTTCGCATCATAGACTCGTCTGTATTCGGGGTGCACCACGAGCAGGGAAGCTTGACAGCGACTCGAGACGGATGCCGCCTCTTACGCACCAATAGTGAATGAATTCCCCTTATATTCCAGATTAGATTACTGATCGGATCCAATCTTTTAGCTTGTGAATAAAAGTATAATACTTCTATACTGAAACAGTATATTCTCAAACGGAAAATTGGACTTTTCAAGTTAGAACATAATGTCCTGAGGGAAGAACTAGCGGGCACGTAGCTACCGAGAGGCACGTAGCCGTGTGTTCGTAGAATTACAGCGTAGCACTGAAACTTGTCAGAAATTGGTTCGTCGTTAAACATGGTTCAATGATTTGGGTAAATAGTCATGATCTGTTAAAGTTAAAGCCAGCTGTCGAAGTGTGAGCCGTCACGCAAACTTACATTGAAGTTATTGGTAAGGATCAACTTTGTTGGGTTTTAACTTAGGTTCTAGTGAATCCCAACCTAAAGGCACATGATATTTACGCTCAGATTTAATTCATAGGCAAACACTGAAATATGAGTTTTTTTTTTCATTTCATTTATGGTCAAATTTTCGACCGGTTCGAATTTGGCCGTAGATATACAATGCCTCAATGGCGCCTGGATCAGTTCTTTTAAGTAAATGTCATAAATTCAACTGTAGACATACGATATAAGGCTCATTTTTCAATGTTCTCCTATGAGTTGAATCGGATTCAATGTGGATTTGAGTTGATGTAATGTGCACAGACATAACGGTGACAAGAAGTGGGCAAATATAACACATTATTATATCACATCTATAAGATACTTTGAAATAAACAATCTACGACCACATGCATAGAACCTCCATCCCTCGTACAAGGCAACATGCACTTACAATAATCAAAAGTATATAGCTAAATTTTATTATGTTACGGGTACTCACGATATGTATTTTGGTAAGTTTAAAATCTTAAGTATATAACAAGTATACATACCAAAACCAACACGACGGGTCGTGTTCGTGTTGGAATTTTAATACGATACGCTGTATTTACGAGAGTTAATTAATTACAATTGTGATCAAGCTTTGAGTCAACTTACTCTAAAAATGCTCCATTTCAGGTTTCACTTGTATTTCATTATAATTCCTTGCATCACTTTACACTGCTTCCACAATAAAAACCTAAGTCAAAACTCAACATACAGTAGTTGAGATATCAGCCTAATTACTTGACACTCTCGGGGATAATCTTACAAATCTCATTCTGCTACCAAATCCATTCTTACGCAGAAACACAGAAGACTCAATTTGCTTTATCCCCAGTGTCAACAGTCGTGTGTTGTTTAAGCTCAGTCCATGGAATTGAATCTCGGTCACATGCCTCAATATTTTAGGTTCATTTTAGATTGAACTTGGTTCTAAGGTAACGTGGCAAGCAACTGCAATTTCTAGTTGGTTAATTCTGCGGTGGTGTTAACAGAGCGTTTCGATTTGATTCCCCGGAGGAAACATTGTGTAGAGATCTGTATTCTTGTACAGTTTATGTATGGAATATCATTATTCTGCGTATCAAATCACTATAAACTAGAAATGAATATAATAAAAATTAATGACGTTCAATACTCTACTTTAGGACATAGGAGAATCCGTGAATGTAAAAAGAAGGTAAATATTATTGTAACACGGGATACTTTATTAAAAAAAACGAAATGATATGCCTTTGAATAGAATTTACTCACTTACTTAGACTTAAAGATAAGGCATTTCCTTTCATTTGGACGGCATTTTATTGTAGTGACCTGACCTCGCCTTGTCTCAGGAAACCAGACTACATAAATGAACTTGAGGGCATTGTTTTCAAGGATTCACTTAGCATCGTATAAATAAAAATTGTTGGAATAATTTTTAAAGAGGTTTCCTTCAATCGACACGTACTTATTTATATTATTTTTTGATTTTTTGATTATTTTTTGTATTTCATTTCTTTAAAAATGTGTGATCATAAAAAATTGTGCACACGTACTAAGTGGCAATTTTTTATTAATTTATTAGTTAAAAGGTTTTCAAATACAATGGACAACAATTAGTTACAGTTGTATTATTTTAAATAGATATAAATTACTTACAACCAGTTTTGAAATAAATTGCTAGACTTAAACATCTTTGCAATGTACAAGCCAAATATTGAACGCGAGAACTAATAAAAAAATAACACACACGCAATAACTGTTTTATATCCGCTCAAACACGAAAGCTCCTAAAACAATTTCAATCAGAGTTGTTTGCGACATTAAAAAATTTTGAGAGCGCGCCTCCTGATCGTAGGGGCCCTGTGAAATCTGGACTCGGTAGGATTTAACATCTTCAACATTTACATTCATAACTTGTAACGAGATTATATTATGTTGCTTATGTATATTATGCGAGATTATATTATATGTATGTAATCTGAATCTCGAAAACAGTTCTAACGATTTCCATGAAATTTAGAATGCAGGGAGTTTCAGGGGCGATAAATCGATAGGTTTCGCCGTAAATTTCGCCACCATCTACATCTACAAGGTTATAATAGCTCAGGTGGGAAATCGGCGGTCCCGAAACCAGAAGACCCGGGTTTGATTCCAGATATAAAAAAATAAATAAAAAAAATACCGAGCAAAGTTCGGTCAGCCAGGTACTGCCTTATAAATAGAGTAATAATTTGTTTTCTTGAGTACGATTAACATTTATTTGTAAACGAAGGATTTGTGAATGCTTGACCTAATTTTTCAATTTTTTTTTTTTATTGCGAATTGATTAAAACTTTTGAAATTGATTTTGAATGAAGGGTGATGATTAAAAGGATTTTCATGTAAAAATAATATATGTTTAACATACTTGTTTAGGAGTTTACTATACAATAACAACCAGTGCGTGACATGAGTTTGTGACAACATATTTTCATTGGCATGCCACGCTCTAGCCCTCAGTACATCACAACACAAAGGACATAAAAAGGAACAACTAATATAACTATTATTTCACTGCCAAACATGAAATATGGACACCTTACAGCCGCCGTAACTTTCCTTTATATTGTCATTCTATTTTTACGACAACATCAATAAAGAGAATTTTTGTATGTGTGTTCGAGGATCAGGGCATTTTTATAGCGAAGACAAATTTATAGAATCATAACTTGTACCGTTTAAATTGCGAAAATTCGGCCAAAGTTTGAAGCCGAATCTTTTAAATGTGTACAGAGTAATACAGACATAGTATTTCTTTACACTGTTTTTGAACTGATGGGGAGTTGCCAATCTACACTTTGATAAAGTCTCGTGGAAAACATTGACCCAAAGTATACCATATTTTGATGACGATCAATGGCAAATTGTGTTTAGGTAACAGCTTCGAAAACAACGAGCCACAGCATACTACAGTTATTTCCGTATGACATTAGATGCGTATGGCGTACTTCAACATCCTGCTTCATATCAGATTTGTAGGCTATAACGGATTATTCGAGCTTAGGAAGCTCTCATGCCGCCTTCCGATACGGCTTTAATGTCGACTACCTAAAACTAACGACGTAAGCCCCGATCTCTAAGGGTACATTAGGGACATCTTCATAAAAAATACAATGTTCATTTCCGCTTATCCCCCTCTCGGCGTAATATTTTACACTAGAACAACTTCCTTCTTGCTTCAAGTCATCATAACAATTTGAAGCAGCTTAGAAGAAAGTTCCAGAATTCGACTCGCTCTGCGGGACTTCATGCATAATTGGCCAACACGGACCCATTGTGTGGTTTAATTAAAAAAGGCATAGTTTAAAAGTTTCCCGTTTCCTCGTTACCTCGGAGGAAGTTTTAAGTCTATATTTTAGCGGCTCCCGGTAACTCGGAGATAGTGCGCCTCGAGGCTCTTAGAGGTTTTTAACCTTTGTAATGGTTGAGTTAGTCGGTAATATAAATCGGCTTTCGGGCATATAAAGTTTGGAAGTTTGAACCGTCCTAATCCCACCACTGAGTCTGATAGTTACGATCTGGGAGTCGAATGAGTACTTGTAAAATATCATCTAGTGTTTACATTTATCTATGGTGATATCCATGGTAATAACGATTAATAAATCCTTTATCAAAGAATAGCTAAGTTTCTTCGTAGAATAACAATGATAAAATCATATCAGAGAAAATATAGAAACGAAACTTATGAATCCAATCACAACCAGCATAGTAAATAACCACTCATTTAAAGAAGACTTTACAAAGTATCAGGCACGATATTGACAGACAGCTTTTAGTGTTGTTAGGATAATGAATTTTATGGGCAATTTCCTGAACCACAAATAATTTACCAAAACACATATTTGCCACATTTTTTTTAACCACAATGCAATTACTAAACTTTTCTAAATTCACATAAGTTATGTGAGGTAAAAAGATTTATATCGAGAATAAAGAAGAATTGGCGGAAACTTCAGGAGAATGCAGATCAATTTAACATATTCACCGAAATTTCACATTGGCTAAAAAGTATTAAGCGAATCCGTTGTTCGGACTGTTTGAATCCATTTCTCTACTGCTCACGTTCTGACCAGATAATATGACTTTTATGGCGGATAATATATTTTCGATCGCGCATTCGCTTTTCCTCATATATTACACATGCAAATTTTTAAAATGCTCTTATAAAATGGCAATGAACTTTGTAGCAAAATGTAGTTGCGTGATTCCGATGAACAGTTGGAATTTTAGACGGGCTGACTTTACAAGCGATTATCTTTGGATGAACAAAAATTTTCAACTCAATGACGGATGTATCCCATTAACGTATGATTTTAAACTTAACTCATCGCGGATTGTACTCATTTTATTATGATACGGGTACTCACGATATGTTCAGCCGTGACCACGATCCATGCAACTGGGTCGAAATATCGGCGTTTCAAAATACATATCGTGAGTACCCGTATCATAATAAAATGAGTATCCCATTAAAAATCTAATTTCCAGTTTGAGATTTCTTCTTCTTCTGTCCACCTTTAAAAGTCCACTTTTAAACATAGGCCACCTCTAATTGGCACCACTCCGAACGAGTTCACTTGGTCAATAATTTTCTTACATAATTTAAAGAACTAGGAAAATCAATCGCTGAAAGCATAAAGTGCCTGATTTAAACAGTAGTAATGCGGGTGGGTACCAGTATTGGTAAACATAAGGAATAAGTGTCCCAAAGGGAATCGAGGGCCGGTTTGGCAGTTTGTAAATGGAGTAGGGCCTTTAGCGAATAAGTCCTATTAAGACTACAGGTCATGTTGCAAATAAGTCCAATGTCGGTCGAGATATAAGAACCTTTTGATAAGTACATTGCAATCAGATTCATTTGACTGTTTGAATCATATAATTATTTAGTTTCCTAAATATAGGAACAAAATATGACATTAATGAGTGTTAAAACACGTTAGTTGTCGTGTATTTTTCCATAGCAAATTAAAATCACCGCAGCGAATATGTTAACAAATAAAAAAACTTAGTACATGTTTATACTCGTATTTTAGTACAATACTATCAAATCAAACCATAAAATACATGCTGCTACCAATTCACTACATTATTACTGTGTAATTAACTGTTAACTCTTACAAGAATCAGTAATCTACATTGAAAATCTCTTATATCCACCTTTGTTGATGTCAATAGGACCTAAGCACTATCGTCTATTGTTCAGCTACATCCTGAGAGAGGACAGAGGTCGGTGTATAATAAATCTTACACGCAATCATGCTAAGAGCAGTCCAGCCCGACGCTATTATCAGCCGTCAAATGGCCAGGTTCACTTACACCCCACGATTTCAGTTGCCAGTCTTAAGACAAATTTTTATTAAGTGAAACTTCTTTTGGGAATGTATGAATTGGATTTTATGAAACGAAAATAAAATTATATTTTTTTTTGTGGAGTTTAGGCTCTGAGAGAATGAAAAAAAATAGCCCATTCGGACTTTGCTTATTGCTTAAAATGTTATCCGTCCTTTGACTAACCCATCTCTGCCCGTTAATCTAACCCAGAGCAAATCATTTAGTAGAATGGGGTATTTTCAACTTAAATACGACGTAATTAAAAAAATGTCGTGTCGTAACATACAAAAACTTTTATTGGCATTTCTCCATTACTGTGAGTCATAAAACGGTACAGCCGCGTCCTGACCATAAAGTTTATTAAGTGTGGTCACATTGAATACTGATTCTAATCTAAGCAAAATTATACAAAGGTGTCTAAATTGTTTCTAAATTTAGATCTTCATTAAATAACCCCCAAACCATTGTGTGGTCCATAAATATAATATAATTATATGTTTATTGTAGACTCTGTTCACTAATGATATACGAAGAAATTATAATTATACAGTTGTCTATCTTTTAGTATGTATGTGCCTAAAAGACATCGAAAATATATAAATCTCTAGACAATTTTATTAAAACTTGGTGTGATATGTATGTTTTTTATAGAAATAATTCGTATTTTGAAATTAAACAATTACTCAATAACTTCAGAAATATTTTAAAAACAATACACATTTCAACTACAACAAGCAATATGTTACTGCACGTTGGCTGTCTAATTCCGTTCTGTCCCTGCAAACAATTTGTTTCTTTCCAAACTGCAACATTGGATTCCAATATTTTATTAAAATGGAAAGAATTTTTGGATTTGTAAGAAAAATAGGTACATAGAATTTTAGAAATATCCAAATTGTTTTATATTTTACTTCAGGATTAAAGTCAAGAAATTAAAATAGAATAGAATGTAAAATAAATATTTGTATTTTATTATTTTAAAACAATAGACTAAATTTTGCCATCAGCGATGAAGTTTTTAAACTAACCAACTATCATTACTCGTGTATACTTAGGTTCACTAAGCTAACTTACCCTGAACGTCAACTTATTTTATGAGAACAGTCCTCCATTAATTTACACCGAAGCACTTAAACCAACACCCACGCGGCCCACGCCCAATAACCAATTTTACGGCCACAAAACACTTGTACGGTACAACGCTTGTAACGAGACATTTGGACCGATATTCATCAATCATACAAATATTGTCCCTTAGGGCGACATTAAAACTATGGGGCATGAAATTTTCCATTTCACGATGGCATAGTAAATGACCCTTATCAAAAGCGTTGTAAGAACGAGAATTGAATGTTTTTAATGCCATTCTGAATTGCGAAAATTTGTGTAGATGACATCCAATGAATCTATGTCCCAGAAGGCTTCAAACATTCATAAATTCGCCTGCAAAACCTGCAGCTGTTCCCAGGTGTCACGATGTTACCTGTTTTATATGAAATGAAGAGAAATAAATGTTTGCTAGGAATTATTGAATATTTGACTTGTTTTTGAGACACTTTTATGTAATTATGTTAGGTAATAAATTTTTACAGCTTGGGAAGTTAAAAATTTAATCACGAGCCTGTTTATGTTATTGTTATTCCATGTGCTCATCAGACGTAAAAAAATCAGTTCCTTACCTTTGCTTGGCTGGCAACACCTTAGAATTGCCTTCAGTGTATTAGTGTCTATAATCGACGATGACCAATGATGTAATGAGCCATCAGATGGCTCATTTCCACGTTTGTTGGAATAGGGTATTTGACTACAATGAAAATATAGATCAAACTGTTGTTAGCTTAAAAGTATATAATATTTTAAACCAAGTTAGCCTACACATTATTTTAAAATTATTTGGATTTTTATTAAAAATCGATAATAAAATAATGAATTTTTCGTGTTTGATCACGTGATCGAAAACACGCGGTTTGGTTGAATGACGTCACTTGCTAGTACTGCTTACTATACGCAATGACAGCATTGACAGCTTAGTATGGTTATTTGACCAGGTGACGTCATAACCTATTTAAAATGGCGTATTAGCGTTTTGGCGGCTTTTTTGTTCATTTAAACTTTAATGGTGATTTTCAAAATTCTTAATTCTTTGTAAATATCTCTATTTTCTATTATATTGAACAATTTGAGTTATTTTTCTAAAAGGTGTCAAATACTCTATTGGTCTTAAAACCGATGGAGACTGTCTATCAACACGCTCACTGTAAGGACAACCCTTTTTGTGGAGACCTATTTGAAAGTCCGCTGTAATCTCAATTGAAAATCCTGCAAAGTCGCGCTTGGTCTGCGTAGTTTAATAAACTAGTAGCACTTTTTGTCTAAGGGGGAAGACCTACTATATTCGTAGTGGACCCCAGATCTACGCCGGTTAGTGATTGTGATGATAATTCAATGCAAGTATTTTTATACTTATATAGTAATAAACTTGGTGTCGAACAGCATTGATTGCGAGAAGACAAAGAATATGCTGACAGTACTACCATTTGATAGATTAGAAAATTTTTCTACAATTGGACGAAAACGACATAATTTTTGTTCTGCATCTCGGCATTATAACAGTTTTAAGTGGATAATTTACGACTCATAAACGTCCAATTGGATGTCGTAACGGCAGTTAATAAAGTAATTGTAAGTTTAGCCCTTCGAACGTTGGAAACTTCTAATAATTACATCAGGGGCTAGAATCTCCACAATCAAGCTGTAAATGGCTGATTCTCTGATATTGTTGGCTTGCATTTCGGAACTTATAATTGATATGGGATAAGCAAATGGTATGTAATTGGATTTAACCACAGGCATAAAATTACGACAATTGGATATACGGCTGTTAAATTATTTTACAGGTGACTAATTATCTCAAAATATTTATGTCTATAATTATTACAATGGCCTTTCTATAGGCACGGAGTCCGAACGGACGAACGTGCCTCATCGATCAAAGAGGAATGTCCAATAAAAGTCCTTGCGTATTCAATAAATCACTCCTCTGCTTGATTTTCGGCTTATGACACAAAAAAATATAAAACTATGCTACAATAACAAACCGAACATTTGAACAGAATTTCACACCTATCCGAGAAACCCTTACATGATACCTATGGGGTTGACAACTGTTCAGGGCAAACGAACCGAAAACCGAACCCGATTACATTTTGTTGTTGATTAAATTGCATATATTTTGTACATCCTGAACCCGATCCCGTGTTTTACCATAGAGCTATTGAAATAAAGAAAATCCACTTAATTTTTTTCTCATTTAATTCCAGCTTTAAGTATAGGACAGTTTGCCGGTACGCGGCAAAAATTTTATCGGCAAAAGCAGATCGTGAAGGATAAGTCTTTTTATGAGGATAAAAATAATTCTTGACGAGTGATGGGATATTGTAAGTGTGGTTGATTGAATTTTGTTTACTGTGTAAATATCTAAGGACTTTCAAAAAATTTGTCGTTAGCTTTCACTCATCCTACCCCCGAACTCGATGATACTTAACTCAATCGATATCTAACAATTGACAAGCTATCGCGACGTGCATTGAGATGAATGTAGAGAACTGTAGAAGTGCGTAGGGACACTGTGAAGACATTTCTATTACATATCCATTCTGTGTTAACCCCGGCAGTAGAACTACGAGGGTAATTGAATTGCATGTATCGGGCTATGAATAGTAAGTAGTTTTTGCGATGCTCAATTCCCATGTTTCATTTTGTTGAATTGTTTGTTTCAGTTGATTTAGTTGCACTACAGTAGTACGGGAGACGGCATTATCCAGCTATCAAATTTTTTTCTTAATCTATTTCTATACAATTTATATGTAGACTAATCGTCATCAGAAAATGTTAGTCTTCTGCTGAACATACTTCTTCTTCTTCTTCCTGCTTTGCGTGCTACCCATCGTGGGTACCCATCTAGATTGTCTCATTTAACTTATTTATAACAATCTGCAATGATCTTCACGCCATCTAATGGAGAGAAAAAATATTTCACGTTTATTTATTTAATAGACGAGCCACCTAGAGGTCAATTTAGCTGAGAGTCATGTCGTAGCCTCGTAGCGCTCCGGGAATACTTCAGAAGAGTCATTCGACAATTTTTGTCCACAAACGAAGAAAATTAATACTTCAATTTCGGTCATAGTGAATAGAACCTAATTATGTGGCAATTGACGTGGTGATTAAAGGCTAATGTGTGATGTTGAACAGGTCTTCGGTATACTCACTGTCTGTCAATGTCGAACACTCAGAGATAAATTATGTG
Organism: Ochlodes sylvanus; assembly: GCA_905404295.2. Classification (NCBI taxonomy): domain Eukaryota; kingdom Metazoa; phylum Arthropoda; class Insecta; order Lepidoptera; family Hesperiidae; genus Ochlodes; species Ochlodes sylvanus. The sequence continues at coordinate 864,090 of FR990129.1, forward strand.
TCTCTAAGATTTAAATGTTCCACAATCAGTGGTCGTTAACATTATTGATGTCGCGCGTTTTTGTGCGACATCAAACAGCTTAACTGACTAGAGATTTATAAATCATGCTGAAACAGATGCTTCAATCTGAAGTACTACTTTGGCTCTTTTCAGGATGCCAAGCGTATTCTTAAGTCTTAAATGAAAAGCGAAATCGCATTTCCATTACGTTATCAACTCCTAGTCTATACAGTGCCACTTTTAATAACCGTGAGCCCACCAATCTGGAACTGACCCCTTGTCATTGTAACTACACTAATTTGATTTCCACTGTAAAAGCATTTTAATCTATACATCTATACTCTTTACAATTATACACAATAGGAGTGTCTGTTTGTAATATTAAAATAACCGCTTTTTACTAAATGCATAATGGATGTATGTGGACGTATCGTGTATGTGGACGAAGTCGCGGTCACAGCTCGTGGGTTATATGAAAGGAAATATTATAATCAGCGTGAATTTTAAAAACATTACTGGCGCTCATACTATACGCTTTGATTTATATTCACCTGTAAATACACTGCATTGGTTCTATGGCTAACAATTCAACAACTTATGTATAAAATAAAGCAAATGATTTACTAATAAACATTTTAACCAGGTTCAAAATAGTTACAACTTAAAACTACGTAATATTATCCAATTAGTTGCCAGTATTTTACAGTTACTCTCAAGCAGGTTATATTTAGACGTATCAGCCATATTTAATTGTTACATCGTTACTTTTAATATATTGTTATTATATTGTTTTGTTTATGTAATTTAGGAAGGAAACGAGCAAGCTGCACCACCTGTGACCAACACAAAGTAGAATCAAGTGGGGACTAGGATGATGGGTCCAGTTAATTTGTTAAAACATTAGTTGGTTAGTTTGTTAGTAAGTATAAGGACTGGGGCATGGAATATTAGATGTTGCTAGTGATAATTGAGTTAGTAGTGGCCAGTAAGACTCTTGTTCTAATTCCGTCACAGATGTGTTGCTACTCTTGAGGATTGAAACCTCTAAAAAAGTGTAAACGGTAAACTGTACAAACAAATCGTAACCGTGGATGGATAATGGAGAAATGATGATGGTGCAGACATGACACCACAAATTTTTTAATGTTAACAGTCGACAAACGAGCAATTGTACCACTTTACGGAAATTGGTCACCATCGGCGCAAGATCCAAGTAAATTTGACTTTGCGCAACAACTGGAACGAGGATTACGATTTCACTCGTATGTTTGTATGTTCATCTGTTCTCGCAGAACTTCTAAACAAGACTAATGAACCCCCGACACTCGATTTGGCCACTACCCCCTGTACCAAAAAACACTGTCAGAATGGTGGTTAGAGTGACATGAACTTGACTGATGAATTGACTTTTAATAATAATGATAAAGAACTAATCTGTTAATGGACTTTCTAAAAGTTCTGAAATCGAAGTTTCAGGCAGCATCCGATGCGATTTGCAAACTTTATAACTTGATTACATTTAGAAATCGGTAATGGATTAGATTCGTTAGTGGTAAAGGTTATATTATTATTACTATTATTATTGCTTTATTCACTAAATTTTTGAATAGGGCAGATTGAAATTGATTTTTACGCTTAGAAAACTCTGGAATCTTGATCAAATCGTTCTTTTCAGATATGTACATTCCTGGGCACTAATTACATAGGTCATCATGGTCATCATGTTTAAATACAATACATAATGCAATACAAGTTCAATAATTACCCCATAATTATGTTCTGCAAGTAACTAAAAAATCTAAGTAGTTTGTGTAATATTATGTATGTGTGAATGTGTTTTATTACTCCTGTTGCTGGTTGGATACAAACCAGAAAATAGTATCTATCTGTGATTTGACCTCCATTAACTTCTCAACTTTCGACGTTTTTATTTGATCGTTAAAATATCATAACTTACTTAATCTTATTGAACAAAGACATCTTGGAAAGTTTGGAGATAGTTCAGAAACAGTCGGTAGGCGCTGGAAACCCAATTGAAAAATCAATATTTGTTTCCGAGCTATTTAATACCCCATTTTCCGGCATTTGCTCAACATGGTACATTAACTTTCTCGTTGAGGTAAGAGAAACAATCATGTAGAATTGTATATGTTATTATTTTTTCCATTGTTGACTTTTCATCAGGTCCGCCCAGTGCCGCTCATTTAAGTAAAAAGTTTCTGTAGGTACCTAATGTTTATAAAATATATACTGAGGGGTTTATTTCACTGTTTAATTCCTCTTTGATACGGAACCTTTGCAAAACGGTGATAGAGATGCAAATCATTTGACAGTAAGTGCATTGATTGTGACCTACATTAAATAAATTAATAAGTTGAGTTCGTAACGTAGTATTCATCTTCAACCTTAGGCTTAAACAAATCGTGCTGGCCTACAAAATATAACCCACAAAGTCGAATTCAAAGTTTACCGAATAGTCAGATGAAAAGCGAATGGGAAAACAGGGCGTCCCAGATTCAATTTTATAAATCAGACGCTATCTTGGGCGGTCGGGAAACGATATCCGGCAACCGTAGCGGGGAATACTTTTGTAGTCTCAAGGCTGTCAGTGCTCGTGAAATGACAGTGTAGATATTGAGTTTGGACAATGTACTCGGCGAATGACGAAGAATAATAACACTTAGAATTTAGGCTTTGAATTTGAGTTACTTTTACGCATTTCCTATGGTTGGAAGGCCTTTATTAATCCTAATATTGCACGAAGAGAAACTCAATTAAAATATTTTATCCTGGCGTTGAGGTTTACTCAATTCTGGTGTTGTGTAGAACATTTAGTATTCGTATTTATGCTTCTTTATTTAATTTTTATGTATGTCTTATATTTGTTGTGAAACCCTTATATGTGATCATATTTGAATATTTTGAATGATAGTAGGTACTAAAAATATTTATATGAATAACACTCATGAATATTTTAAATTACCGAATCCATTGCACCAAATCAGGAATTTACTGTAAAATGTCAAAGAGACGTCGACGAGCATGAACGTAAATTAAAATCGCGTAAAATAATTTTAAACTAAGAATTACATACAAGGCGCAAAATTTTCAATGGATTTATTTATTGCGTGAAATGAGAATGCCATGGGATAACAAAAACAGCGGAAAAAGAAGCGTTTTCTAGACGTAAGTCTTCTTGGAGAATATTTTTACATAATAATAATGTATGTCCTTAGGACTTAGGGTTTGAGGAGAAATGTTGATTTAGGACACTAGCAACACAATTAAATGATACATGGACCGTCTTCAAGATCTAGTTAAAGAGTTAGCTGCTAAAAGCAAATCTTTTACCGTAGAATACCGGACTTATTGGGAGGCCCGTACGAATACTTACTCATACAATCGTTTGTTGGCTCTGCAACTCTGAGAGAGAACTCTTCCAAACAACCCTTTCTATAATTTATAAGTAAAAGGTTTCATAAAACATTTAGGACAGATTTTTTAAAAATAAATTATGTAATTAACTAGAAAGTCCTGTGTTGTGGTGCCGTGGACAACACATACCCAGACCGCGAACTGAAATTGAAACTAATCATTCAAATTATCCGTCTTGTTGGAAATCAAACCTAGGGCCCTCCAAACGGCAGTCCGGTATGGTAAGCATTGCTCGATATACATAGGTACAAAAAATACTATGAGTATAAAATACTACGGCATATTTCGCTAAACATTATACTCGTATCAGAATTTCGCCTAATTTGTTACGATAAGCCGGATAAGCCGTCTCAAGACCCTTAATGTTCCGAAATTAACGGCATAATACTTGTACCGAACTCAACAACGTGGTAACTACAGTTTTTTTATTTTATTACGGCAAGAAAATGCCAATTAGGATTTTCCAACTATTACGTACCTACTTATTTATGCCGACGTTGAATAGAATAGAAAAAATTACAGGTTAAATACTTTATTTTTATGTCAATAGCCGGCAACCTGATGGCATGTGGCCACTGTCGCCCATAGACATTAGGTTAGGTTAGACAGAGGTATATGTCACAGTATTTCCACATCCCATGAGCATACGAAAATCATGTCATTTCTGAACAACACCTCCGCGTCTGAAGAAAACACTCGACCGAGTACTAGGATCTCATAATCATAAGACAACAATGAAAGACAAAAGCTGAAATCCTTTTCAAGCAATGTTTTAAGCCGTGCATTGTTTCAGAACGTCACACTTTCATCGCAGGACTGTGCAGTAGATGCGACAATATGTTCTTGTCTCTGTGATTGTTTGTCTTCCCGTGACAATGGCGTTAAGTATTTTGCAGATAGTGCTGTTCGTGGTTTTTAATTTTAGTTAGTTTTAATACAGTCTTCAAAATTTTATTGATGTTTGACAGGTCATAGCCATGGAATTAGCAACGGCATGAAGCAATAAACATCCATAATTTGAGCAAGATTTTTTATATTGCATATAGATTAATTCCTATTTGTGACTAAAGAGATCTTATCTATCATAACCAACTTTCTATTTTATCTCTTCTTTTTGGCTAGCAACGTACTTATATACAATCAGTTAACTGTCCGCGCGCTCGTTGACTAGTAACACAAAACAAAAATTAATAGCGTACCAACTTATTTCAATTGTTATACCATGAAACAATAGGATTTGTCGTAGCGTATTCTGATCAGAAGTCTCTTACGCGAGTTGCTCGGCATGCAAATATTCCTCGTACTCGTAGCTCTCTTGAGGTGTAATTTGGAATATCCCAAGTGCGGATTATGGCTCCATTTTTGTATAATATCGAGTCAAGGGTTTGTGAACGACCCTCACTACACTGTCGACTGGTTCGCTGTGACGGTTGTCTCGGAGACAATTACAGTTCTGCACAGTGAAGTGCAGTAATCATTTTGTGTCGTAATGATGGCGTTGAACGGATGAATATGCTAATCCGGTCTTACGAAGGTTTTTAATAAGAATACTTTGTCGTTGAAGTAAATTAACAGCTAAACTTGTCTACATACTCTTAGCCTGCCCAACTAATTGGTTAGTTCCTCTAAGTTTTTTACATATTCTTACAAAACAGTAATATTCTATTGATTTACTTGGAGGTCTGCTAGTAATAGTGAATTTTTCTAATGATTCCAAATATTGGAGAAAATCTCTACAACGTCGGGTTGTCGTATTGTCGGGAACCGGTAAGTACTGTACATGTGCAGTAGTGGTTGAAATGACTGATTTTCTGGTTGTTTATACCAAATATTACTGGATTAGATTATCCCGAGCCAGCAGATCAGAGTTCAGAGGGTTGTGTAAGGCGACTGAACGGAGGGCTTCAGCCATCTTTCTCTGCCTGGTGATAGGATTTAGCGTAAATATTTTACTACGAATATTATTCAGTATTTTTATTATGGAATAGTTTTCAATTGAGTAGTCTATACAAATAAATAAAATTTTAGTGACTGTTTGTAATATTAAAATAACCGCTTTTTAGTCACACGATAAATATACCAAAATATCATTTTTTACAATTTTTGTCTGTCTGTCCGTCTGTCTGTCTGTTTGTTTGGCTAATCTCTGGAACGGCTGGATCAATTTTGACAGGACTTTCACTGGCAGCTAATGTAATAAGGAGTAACTTAAGCTACTTTTATTTTAGAAATATCCCCGTAGCTATTAAAATTCCACGCGGACGAAGTCGCGAGCACAGCTAGTTCAATAATAAATTAATAATCTAATTGTAATTTAATATTGTAATTTGCTTGTATTTACACAAATTTCTTGTTCTGAAAGCGGCAAACAGCACACGGTAAACAAAAAGTTAGCAGACTCGGGTTGACTTGCAAATACCGTGAAAAATATTTGTCAAAAGTTTGTGAAGTAACAATCCGGTATTGTCGCATCGAGACGAAGTATTTATTGAAAAAGTTTCTAAACTGCCTTCAAGTTTAAGCTAAACAGAAAAAGTTTAAGTTCTTACATTTAGGAACAATATTATTGATGACAAAGTCAACCAGCTGACTAGAGACTTGATTTTTTTAAACAGGTATAGATCTCAGACGATTGTCGAGCACAAATCTTTGTCAGTAATTTAATTTAATAGTTTGCTTTCTACAATGTTAAAACCAACTAGATATTCACATAATGATTTCATAACAAAAAATCTTCTGAGAAATAAAGATTCTTAAACCATAAAACCACCTTTAATATTTCATTTATTTTAAGTTGCTAACACTCACAATCCTATAACGCTTATAGGTACTGTTAAAATTTATCACATATCATTAGCCATGTCTCCAAGTGGTACGATTTTACAAGACCTTACTCTACAAAGCTAACATTTTGGGCAAAAACTAAAGCTGGGCCATTTTGTGGTTGTCGCACAAACATTCCCATGAACATACGAGTATGATAAGAAGAAAAGTTTAAATATTTATTTTGTGTCTCTAACACTATACCTGGGAATTAAATCTCATTTTATGTAAGTTTGCATACTTTTGTGAGCATTTTTTAAACAGTCCTTTTGAACAAAGGTGAGCGTGTTATTGTCATACTTCTCAAAAAATCGTAAGAGTATCGTATAGCTATACTTTTTATCTCGTGAACGCATAGCCTCGCTTAAAATTCTATTCATAACAAGTTACACTACCTAATAAAGTATTCGTACTGCTAAGAAAGAAAAATAATAAGTAAACTACGAGTATAATAAGAATTGTTCCGGAGCTGCTGGTCTGGCAAAACAGAGAAAATTTTACGAAGAAACTGTTGATGCAGGCGAGAAACTCAGAACTGGAAACATGATTTAATTTTTCTTAAGATGCCGAGTGCAACCCGACGGGCTGAAGAGGTACATTTATTTTCAGTCATGGATGTTTTTATGTGATCAGCCAACAGGTGAGCGAGCTTCCTGGTTCTTATTGTGGCCTTCAATAACATGAAAGGCATCACCAATGCATTGCTAGCCAAGGAAGAAGGAAGAAGATTCTGGCTCTCTATCTCCCTGCTGGAACAGGACAAGGTTGGCGGATGACTCGAATAAGCTGTCTTCTAATGTCTCATTTGTATATTATAGTGTACAGTGCGGGGCACCACAAATAATATAATCATAAGAGAGTATATGGATGTGCATGGGTGGGTGTGAGTATGTGTGTGTAATGTGGATATGACTGGTCCAGCAGTTATTTATATTTTGGCAAAGGGAGATCCCGGACTGGGCAAGACGTCTTGCCCGGGAGGCGTGCCGAGTTGTCGGAACTTGTACTTGTACATGCGAGCGGTGTAGAAAACTTTGATAGCGTGATTCAGGCTACGTGACGTCATCGTGTAACGTGTGTGCGATGTCGCCACAATATGTCACTGGAAAATTTCACTTTTAACCTCTATCAGTAATGCTGTATACAACAAATTTTAACTAACTAAAACCAACAAAATATACTATGAAATCTTACTCAATTGACCGTGAAACATATCCTACACTATAATGGATTGCATTAATTAGTCACTGTCCATGTCAATGGCATTTCCTCCCTCAGGACAGTTCAGGGCATCGGCATAACTAGCAGTTCACGGCATCTCCCTATACATAGTTATCTGACGCATAAATATTTCAGAAGCGCATGATACCTGAGTTTGACACCGTCCCACGTTGAAAGTCTTTCTCACAATATTCTAGTCCTCTCATAGCGTTCCCGCAAGTAAAGGATAAATAAGTTCATGCCACCCTTAGCCCCGGACCTCAAATACATCCCCGCTTACTTTTATGTGGGATTATCCATTCATGATCGTAGCGTGAATCTATTTGCTCAAAATATTTACATTGAAATTGAAACCATCTATAGATAATAATATAGTGCGCAGTGCTAATGCGGTACCTACCATAGTAAGTTTATCTATTCATTCTTAATTGTGTGTACTATATAATTAATGATAAAAATACATTGAGGGAATGCAGAAACCGCCTGCACGAAATACAGAAAATAGTTGTGCAATAAAATAGTCGGCCTTATCGGTCGGCGATTTCTTCCACACAACACACAACCCACAAGAGTAAGGTAACCAGTACACGAAAACAACGGGTAAAGTTGTATACATATTAAAAGTTGTATACATATCAATAGATATAAAACTCTTGCGTTACTAAGTAACTGACAGACAACGCACAGCCGACACTACTGAACGCAAGAAGCTGAAATTTGGCATTTGTATGTTCCTTGCGGAGTGTAGGGGAGCACTAAGAGAAGATTTTTGGATATTGACAGGCGAAGCCGCGGGGCAAATCTAGTTATACATACATTTATTTCAACAAAGCTTAATTTCAACTGCATGCATTTAAGAAATTGATTTAAAATGTACCAAGTTGCAATATTCAAGATTGCACATTACTCGTCATTACTAATTCGTCAATACTGAAGCTGCAAATCCGCTTTTAGTATCAGAACGTGTTTGAGCTGCGCGCTTCAATAGTTAATTTACTGTAGAAACTGAGTTACTTGTACAAACTGCAGTGATTCTAGCTTCTCTTTGGTGTACTTTGAATATGTTAATGATGCTTTTAATTTTGTACGTAATCCTACTTCAAACATTTTCACTTGATAGTGAAACTTAACATTTTAACATAAGCGTTTTAAAATAACTCAACATAACGTTTTTCACTGTCAGCTATAATAAACTTTCAAGCAGCTTTCATCTATTTTTTATTTGTCAATAATCTCAAAAAATAATTAAAATCTATTGAAAAGGCTAAACAACTTTGCAGAAAAATTATACTGTATTTAAAATTATACCACCTATCTATACATACATGTATATGTTTGATTCAACATTGTCATAGAGAATTAGTATTCAAAGAACCAATAAGCTATGTACATATATAACATATACACAGGTCAAATTAAAGGGCTATCTTATTATCATCAATGACATAAATAGGTCTAGCAAAAGTTTCCCTCTTAATGTATCTTACCTTCGTCAAAATGGAATTTGAAGTTGATTTAAATGACCCTATATTTTGAGATATCGTGTTATATTTATCATAGCCTTAAATAAAATATCTACTTGCACTGCACTCGTGATACATTCGCTTGATCAGTTTTATAGGCTTTTCCCTGGTGCCTTTTATATTCGATGTTTTTATATCGATATTCTTGACGACGTCGTAGATATTACGTATGATAAACTGTGCGGGTGAAATTACAGAACCCTGTAAAACACCCTCGTTTGGTAGCACGAACGGTAGCAGAACACTAATCCATGTGCACAATCTCTCGGTACTCGATGAAAAGGCAAATTAGACTTTCAACAAATGATTATTAATTTTTTCTAAGTATGTGTGTTAGCTGGCCGAAGTGACGATATTTCTGAACGTGTGAAAATGGTGTCTGGAACGCAAATGAACACTTGAATTACGGAGGGCGCCGAAAATGAAATCGGCTTTTTTAAAAAGACCCCGAACAAATTATTCACGTAATGAACTTCCGTCGACAAAATGAGTCAATGAAAAAGATAATTCTGTTTATTTAGCCCTTTGTCGCGCGGCAGGTGACTTTTTTCATTAAAATTTTGTTTCAAATTGAGAGAAAAAAACGAAATAGACTCGCCGAAATCTCAATCAAGAGCGCTGAATTTTTAAATTGCAATTTATTATAGACAATGGGATTGTCACACAAAAGCGTTGGAAACGATTATAAGTATGAAACTTTTATTGGCGTTGATGTCAATAAGAGTGGTCCAGAAAAATTGCAGTAGTTTTCACAATATAGTGCATTGTTTATATATTTAAGATTCTATGAGCATGCAGCACCACCCATACATGTAATTCGTCGTTTTGAATTAGTTTTAGCAACCAAAAAGAAAAACCAAATCCATTTTCACATTTCTGGTAGATTTTTATTTGTAGTTTAATAAACACGACCAATATTTTAATGCATTCAGATCGCTTTTCGTACTGTACCTCATGTAAACTGATGTGGATTGAGCCTATTTTAAAATACTAAATTGGATGTGGTCGGTATGTAGATAATTGGAAGGCCTCAAATTTGCTTATTACTTTATATTGTGTAACACGCTACCACAAGGGAGTTCCGAGAATTAAGATATTATTTGTTTTTGGATACTCTCCAAATAAGCAAGTCGCTTTACATTTGCATAAAATTTAGTAACGAGATAACTACATTTGAAACTAAATATTCACAAAAGTAAGGATGGTGTTCTGTTGCTAATTACTGGCTGTTAAATGTTCACGGACGCCGACAATAAGTCCTGATAATATTGTTTCTTTACTCAACTAATTTGATCTTTCTAAACAACTTAAACTTCATCCGTCACTGATTTCGGCTCATGGCTTATATTCAGCTATAATATTGTATTTAAATTGTACTTTATTTACTTCTAATTAAGTATTTATTATGATAAGTATTTCTTGCATCGAATCACTCAGATCAGATGACGGTGTGTTATAAAAGTCTTTAAATAGTGAATATTCTGAATTTATAACGTCCAATAAACTTGATTTATATTTGTTTTTCGATTTGTGAAGACTGTAAAAATATTGACTAGGTATATCGTGTTTTTATTTATTTCGTTTTCACAATAAGCAGTGGTTTTCAATACCAATTTATTAGCTTTAGGGTTATATTTTCTATTTATTTTTAATTTAAAGTTACTTCGATAGCTTGTGGTGAAGGGTGTATCTGGTGAATCTGTTAAATAAGTAAAATAAATAAATAAATAAATAAGGGTGTAAAAGAAAGACTGCTTAGTCTGAGAAATGAGACTTATGTCTATATAGCAGAGTATCTCCTCGCATTCACTGTGTTAGGGTAAGTTCTAAGCAGGTAGTAATTACTCGGCGAATTCGTCTTGAAAATAATGAGTAGTAAGATCTAATCTTACTACTCTAAGAGATAGATTTCAAATGTCAGGTTTTTTCTAATACTCGTAAAGCTACACAAACACACTAAGTTTACCTGTGTTGTGGATTCTATGGATTTCATAGAAGCTTTGTAGATAAGAACACATACTCCATAAAAACAGAAATTCAAACTAACTGACTAATCATCCTAATCTCTATTTATCTATTCTTCTGCGTCTAAGGTTCTGTGTCGGTCACAGTTGTCATAGACGGCAGTGGAAGGGTTATGCATGCTCGTTTGCTAGCTTAATTCTATAAAAAATGGAAATTTCAATGATGCCGACTGGTTTATTTCACCCATTCTCAACTGGAGTGACCCGAATAACTTAAGCATTAAGATAAATAAAATACGGATGAATTTATGAAACATCTTTTGATTGACTACAAAATACAAGGCTCGAGTTAATCATCTTATGAATATTAACTTTTGGGACGTAATGAAAATTTAATGAGGACCTCTGTCAATCAAATAATTCCCATGAACATACTTCTAATTCGAAATTTTGGTGTGCTAATAATTGATGACCACACTTAACCTAAAATATACCTACCTTATTTTGTTGACATCTCCAAATTACTTTAAAACGTTTCTTAACGAAATAATGTGATGCGAACTGTTTCAAAAGATATTTTAATAATGTTTTATGGAATGACTTCTATATCACGATATTTTGACTGGATTTTCAAACAAACTGTCATCTCTCTCTTATTTCTAATCTCATAATCCTAAAGGCCAATTTTTATAGGGTCTGCTTTAAAATCAACGAAATTTCGTTCGTCCCTTTTTGGTACCCCTTGTAGTATATATTCAACCCCCATATTCAACCCCTCTTAGGTTTAATATGACATAATCCATTCTCAGTCTCACTTCTACAAACTATAAACTACCTCCCTGCCAAACATCTTTATACGTCAAGCAGTTTTCGATTTTTCGTGAAAAGTGAGTGAGGGGCCTTTTGCTTTTATAATATTTGGATTTCTTGTTTCCATAACCCCGGTGCGCTGCCCAGTCACAGGTAAATGCGCTTGAAGAACAGCAAATTGACAGGGTGTACCTGGGACCTTTGAACAAACGATAGACAGAAGACTTATTTATTAACAAAAAAATATTGAAGGCTTGAATTGAATATTAATTTTTTAAAGTTAATAAGATATTATTATGTCTAATAGATATATGTTTATAATCATAAGTTTGGTCGTTATATAATTTAGCGGTGACCATAATATCATGCAATATAAACATTTCAGAAAATGTAACTGATTTATATCATTGTTACAACTCACAAAAATCTGCTAATAGAAACTTCGCGAACACCTGTCAATCGACCTTTCTAACTTAAAGATTACAACAAAATTTTCTTCAACAGGACGTTTTCGCTCTAATTCAAATATTAATTAGTAATAGCACTTTGTTTACATTGAAATAATTTAAATTAAATGTCAGTCAAGTTCAGTGATTGACTTAATAATCTGAAATGATAATTTTTATTCGCAAAAGTTACGTACGTAAAATTAAACTTGTTTCGGAGATCATCATTATAGCCCGTCCCACGGCTGGAGTCAGGTCATCCAAAGGCTAATAGGTAGACATAGATGGGTTTTAGGATGAAAACGCCAAAAATGATAAATTCGAAAACTCGAAATGAAAAATATTACGAGAAATCTAAAGATAGTCCTATTCAATGAACCCTGCTTACGACTACATAGTTAACTGACTTTATTTTTTTTCTTTTGCACAATATGGCGTATGTTTATAGCCTTATTGAATTTTGATAATTGACATGCCTTTAGTGTTAAACACAAGATGAAGACACAAAATCAGGCCACGCGATTGGACTCTGAACGCTTCAAATACTTTAAATGTGTTTAACATGTTTACTACATTTCTACATGTAAACATTTAAAGTTATATTATAAAAATATTTTCGTTATTAGTTACTAACTACTTTTAAATAATGTTTTTTACAAAGAAGAGCGACCACAGAGCCCGCGTGTACCCAGAACAGGAATATGAAAGCGTAAATAAGTGGCAACTAGCTGTGCCGCAAGTCCTAAACTGAAAACATTACTCACTGGGTTCCGCCGACACGACGGTCGCGGGACGCTACACGCTCCATCGTGCTGTTAACAAACAGGATAATAATGGGAAATACAACAATGAAACAACATTACAACAATGAAAACCTTACGATTACAAAACATGAGTAACAAATTTTATTTTCAAGGAATATTTAGTTGTAATCATAACGTACAGTTTTGTTGATTATCCTAATAAAATATAAAATAAGTAAAATAAAACAAAAGTGTGCGTTTTATTATTGTACACACGTATGAGTTGAAGCTTTTTGCGACATATTTTTTTTTTCGTATTAGTTTACATCCATGTAAATCAATAACGAATAAAATATACGTCAGTATTTTATCTAACCAAAGCACAGCGATGGAGATTCAAGGAGAAAAATAAAGTTTAATGATCACTATGGTCATTCAGGAAACATCCACAACGCAGAAACGATCCCTGGTCACAGTAGTCGGACACAAACGAAGCGAAACTTTGTACATGTGACGTGTCTCCGAATGTTCTCGTTTTTTCCGTTATTTGGAAAATTTCAAAGCAACCGCTTCCTTTATGAGTTCGAAAAATATTTTCCATGCGCTGGTTCTTTCCTGGGGTTGCGTTTTATTAACCGTTGTTTGTTAGTACTTTTAGTTCCATTGTAAATTTTTATACGAGTTTCAGACTGTGATTATACATTTAAGCATCGCGCATTGGTCACAAGTAATTAGTAACTTGTTGTACCTACGTGTGATAATTACGGTAATCATTGTATTATACCATTATGATCTTAAACTTGCTTAATATATCATCGCATTAAACATTTTAAATGCAAACAGGTACTATAGTAGCGGCACAAAATTAAGGCCCCTTTGACACATTAAAATAGTGACGTGAAAAATGTTAATTTAGTATCGAAAAAATATGGTCAAGTGCGAGTGGCATCGATACATTTTCGGAATAAAAAATTGAAGCACCCTTTTTAATTACACATTTGGAATGAGAATCGAATACTGAGTACCCCCTATTAATATCACAAGAGTCTTACGAATCACCTTATATTTAAGGTCTCCTCGGCTTTGAGCTCAGTAGTGGGCCTTGTTGGGTTGAGATGATTTATAGTATATTCATTTATGTAATTGACTTACTTACTTTATTAAAGGTGGCACTGTATTTTGTTAGTAAAAACGTGAAGGAATTTGTTCGCGGTATCATATACTTTGTTTATATGGTCCCGCATTAGTCCATAACATTTAAATATATATATTGTTTCAATATCCATGTAATTAATTAACTTTGGGTCCTTAGTTATACATTCGATAAATTTTATGACTTTTTGCACATCACTATTGAAAATGAATAACAGCAATTTGCTCCTTCAAATGTATGTAATAATTTATACGAAACTTGATGATCGGACAGACGTCAAGTAAACGTCATACGGGCCTTCGATTTGTGCTGATACTATAATGAATTGTTAAACCGATATTTTGACGTAATTGTATGGATCATGGTCACGGCGAAACTGCGGTGGCGAGGAGAAACTTTTGACAAGTGACATTATCATAATTTTCTTGTTTCTACCACCGTTTCGAAAAGGTGATATATCATTGCGGAGAAGAAACGGCGAAGAACATACACAATTGTACAAGGTTCTAATCTACGCGGAACTGGATGCTGCACCTGCACTCTTATTTCCAGGCTTCCTTGTCATTTATATAAATTATATAATCGTCCATACTACAGTACCTACCATTTACCTGCAACCTGTACTTTTACATGTTGCTTGAACATTTGAACAGTTTACGTTAGGTATTCTAATGTTCAACTGTGGTTAAGTTATTAGTTAAAGTTATAACAACTAACAACAATGTTGTGACTTGACCGTTGCTAGGCAATTGACTTGAAGATTATGGTTTAATACGCATGTAATCAACACCGGCACATTGTGATGTAATTACATTACTTACTACTAGTGTCATAACTCAGTTCAGAACCCATTGAATTTATTGTCAATCGACACTCGTTCATTCCGCGGAGAATACTGACGGCAATCTAGTTCGAGTGCAAAATGTAACGTGGATCGACTACAATGAATATTGATGGATGCAAATTGAGAAGCTCTTCATCCATTAATACAAATCCAATTACATCGACATCCATATTTTTCAAAAAAAGAGATGATTATTATTGGATATGAGTCGCTTACAGACTCCCTGTCGGTCGTAAATTATTGCAAAAGTATTGATAGGCGGCATGATAGGCGATTTGCAATGTGTGACCATAGCAGTATTTCATGACTTACTGGCATGTTTTATGGGGCGCTTTGAGCTGGTTCTTAGAAATGAATAAGCCTTAGCCACGGCCTACGGCTACGGAAACCTTTGGTTGTTAAAACGAATACACTCCCAATTAATCCATAGAGGCCTATGCCCAGCAGTGGACTTCGATAGGTGGATGTTAATGTGCGATGGTGACAACTTACCAGCACATGGCTCACCAACTCCTGTCGGCTATTAAAAAAGAAAAAAAAATTTGAAAAATAAAACAACTTTCCAAAGTGAAATGATTAAAATCTTTCACATCATTATATTTATTTATATCATACACATTGGACATGGTTAGTAATAATATTATGTGCCTAGGTAATACATAATTAATAATGATGTAACCATCATAAACTTTAAAATATTAACAGTTTTAAACATTTCAGCAAAACATTTTATACTTTTTCATTTGTTAAAATTATCACATCATATATGGAAAATTCTTTGAAATTGTCGTACGTCATAGCAACAACATTTTAATGTTTTTCCTCGTATTCATAACAAGCTCTTTATTAAATTTAATCCACTTGATGGTACCCACGATGACTATTGAATATGAGTGTGGCCATTTTGCTTGCCATGTACCAGTATGTCATAATAAAAAAATAACGCTTCACACTAAGATTTCCTATGTTGTGCATGCAATGGACTACACAAGACAACAATACACCGACCTTTTTGAATTACCTTCTACTACGGAAGCAAATTTATTCGTATTCGTGTCAAAATAATTTTAAGTCGTTGCCTAAACCCACCCCCACGTCACTGTATTTTAAATATTTCAGCGCCACAGTTATTACCTAATAGATATTCATTAATTGGTTATTACCCTTTCACCCTTCTAAAAGCTAAAAGGGTATTCGTAAAGGTTCCTTAGTTATTCAACTTAAAAGTCAGTTAACAACATTGATTATAGTCATTATTTTTAAATTCCGTTATTAAATTCCGTTAGATTTTTATGAAACAGTTGTATTTCGTATGGACGGAAAGGTATTAAAGACGGTTACAAACTAAATTCTTAAGCTTTACTGTTTTCCAAACAGATAATCGTAGCACATCATACGAATCTTAAATATAGCATAGTCATAATCAAAATTATATTTTTGAGATCCTCGTCATTTTCCTCAACAGCACGTCTTCTATGAGTAGATTCATAGCTGTTGTGTACAATTACATGGACAATTATTTTTACACAGACCGTGCAGATAAAGATTGAGATTATAAATGGCGTCGCCTCTATTCATATTTCACTTGCACACTATTGCTGTCTATATTTATACCGCTGGTAATTGTTACGAAAAGATATTTGTATAATGATAATGTCAACTTAAAAATATTTATTATAGTTTAATATAAAATTTACTCTATCAAAACTCTTAAACATAATAATAAATAAAAATAACTTAATTCTACAAATACTGATCACTTTCTTTCCAATCTATAAATTTCCAAATAAAGACAGTATAGGTTCGAGTAGCTGCTATTTCTAATCTCAATCTTTACACGAATATTTAGAACCATCCATTCCAATATAGTATTCGCTTTGCATAACATAAAAATATATTAAAGTATCGCAAAGGGTCCTCTACGTGTTGGACCGAGGGGAACGCCAGTCCCAAATTATCGGACCCACACTTTAGGTGGTTAAAATTATGTTATTAATAGGTAATTTATGTAATAAATGGTTATTACAATATTCTATAAAATTATTTATGTAAATAGTTTTTCATATCACATGTAATAAGCAAGCGTTAAGTGTACAATTTCTAAGGCCTATTTAACTCAAAATAAATACTTAGGTAAGGATCACATCATGAGAATTATTAGCTCTTAAAAGCTGCATTGAAGTTTTGATCTAGTAACCTTTACTTAAAGGTTCAAATTTGATACTCTGTGTATTCCCAGTTCCAGGTCTTGTTTACGCTGTTGTCGTATACTGGAGTCAGGGGTGATTTGACAGCATCGGGTACCTGTAAATTTAAGTTAATCATAGTGATTAAATCGGTAGTCCTATTAATTTATGAATCGTATTTATTGCTGGTAGTAGGGTTTTGAACCCGGCTGGCTAGCTACTACCTTCTTGCTTGCTTGAGTCAGCCGAAAAATGCCTTGCCGTTCCGGCTGGGGGCTTGAGAGCCAGTTTGTCTTTCCTCTTTTGACTTTCTTAGCCGGCAACGCATCTGTGATGCCTTTGGTGCTACTAATGTCCCGGGGCGACGGTAGCCACTCACCATCACGTGGTTCGTCTGCTCATTTGGGGTATTAATATGACAAAACAGACGTACCTACTACCTATTATGTTATACCAACTTAAACCTCTTTGACAAAGTTTAAGGGCTTCTAAAGATGAATCCTGAGTATCGAATCCGGGTCCAAAACACTTCAGCAATCTGCACGTAATGCTTCGACAAGCAGAGACCTCTGTTTCTGTTTTACACGGAAACTCAAAAAGAAGCATGAGAAAGCATCCAACCCTACTTTAAAGACCAGACGCTAGTTAGCATTATAAAATAGCTTTGGATTTAATAACGGCGTTGTTCTTTTCCAATAATTGAAAACTACAGTCTCTAGAAACAAAAGCTCAGTAATGAACAGTGAACCGCGTAGGAAAGTAAATCCGTCTTCCAATTTAAAGTTCTGTGAGAGTTAGGGCTTGTGTTTCAGCTTATGATTGTCTTGATAACTTGGAAGTGTTTAGTTTTTCACAGGGCTTACGATGAAAATTCTCATTAATAATTTCTGAACTTCTTACTTTTAAATGTTTTATTTTCATACTGGAATATTACATTATTATGCGGTCTTCACTTCTCCACGATGTTTGCAAGTAAATTATTGTTAAACGAGA
Organism: Ochlodes sylvanus; assembly: GCA_905404295.2. NCBI lineage: Eukaryota > Metazoa > Arthropoda > Insecta > Lepidoptera > Hesperiidae > Ochlodes > Ochlodes sylvanus. Next base: position 882,231 of record FR990129.1, read on the forward strand.
GACACCTAACTCCTCGCTTTAACATTTAAGGCTACCCTCGTATTATAAGGCTAAAATGAGACTTCTAAAGAACTTTTTAACGGTACTTACAATCAAATTCTGGGACTGCTCTTGCAGCATCGGTTGAGGGGGCTGCGGCACCAGGTTGAGCGGCTCGTATTCATCGGAGACGCCGCTATCCGGGGACTCGGGGGTGAGCGCCGAGTTCACGTAGCCCTTGGGACCCACGCGGCTTTTGTGCACGCAGTAGTCTCCCGTAAAAGGATTCCGGTACGCCACCACCGTCCTAAATGGATTTAGGTATTAGTTGCATGACAAAACATGAAACTGCAACTGGCAGATATTATTCCCAAACTCTGTACGTTTTGAATAAGTTCCTGGCTTCAACCCATTAATGGCCCACTACTGAGCAAGGGTCTCTCCTCATCAGTGAGGAGGCCTAGAGCATAGTCCACCACGCTGCTCCAGTGCAGATTGGTGGTAATTAATCTTCTTTCTAAAGTCCAAAGTTACCAGAATTTAGGATTATCTCTGAGTTGCTCCAACGCACTTATTAATATTGTCAATCTACTTTTTACTAGATTTAACGAAATGGCTCTCGCTAACACGCCGTCCAAAAGTCTCTGAGGCAGAACTGCGCTCTTTGAAATACGGATGCATAAATTGCAGCCGACACGTGAGGGTAATACTAACTGCGACACGGCACGACGATTTGAGTCGATGTACGCGGTTTTAAAATGAAGCTTTTGAATTAGGTAATACGGCTCGATGGTATGATTCGGGTCTAGGGTTTAATGATAGAACTGAATCAGTAATGTATAAATTGGTATTTACATAGGACAATTTCTCGGTGTCCAGAACGCCGCAAAGCTACTCCGTTTATAGTTGGCTAAATCTATATAATTATATAAAAGGAGAAGCTGATTGACTGACAGACTGACTGAGATATCAACGCAGGGCCTAAACTATAATGGTTAGAAATTTTGCACAGGGGTTCCTTTTATAACGTAGGGGAGAAACGTATTTATCTTGTAAGTATCACGCAAGACACTACAGCAATCAAAATTCAAATAAGAGGACATAAATCACAAGAACAACAAAATAACACACGATATAATGTATCCTGTATATACTGCATGCGTAATATATCTATCTGCCGACAAACTAATTACAGTTTGGCAGATTATTTATTAGATAAGATAATATTGTGTACTCAAACATGGTTTTCAATAAATAAAATAAAATGTAATATATAGGTAGTTATTTTACATCGTAGTGTAACAACAACACGAGTTTTATTTAATTAACCAATAGTTCCGTCGGTCGTTGAGTAACAGTGTTTATTTAATTTGGAAAGGTGGATTTTATTTACAAATGAACATGTTCAAACCAATCCATTCCAACCACAACCACATTCGACGGTTGGTTTTGCAAGACAAACAGTTGTGAAACGGGACAATGGAATATTAAAGGAAATATTTAAACCGATTACGTTATGATGAAGAGATTTTACATTGTAAGTACTTAATTAAATGAGTTCAGTGCAGACATCCAATTTACTATGGAAAACGATTTCAATTTGGCGATTAATTTTGACTTAAATTTTGATTTTACATCATATTTCAATTTAAAAACATTTCGAATAAATTCTTATTTTCATTAACTCAAAATTTGCTGTATTTTTAGTCATAAAAAATGCGTTTTTAATATCATTATACTCGAATTATACCAACTTTTCATATTAGAATATTGTCTTAATACATAGTCAAACGAGCTTTGGTAGGTTAACAAGGGTTATAGCGACTGATTCTCGCACGAGATAGGATCACCTGAATACAATATAAGTGATCGTATAGCAGCCACAGTCTATGGACGACGTCATAACTAGGGTTTAAGTAACATAACAGCTCGAAGTACCGATAAATCGTTCGATACGATGTACAATTGTACATGTATATGATGATTTAATTTTTTATATTGTTATGTGATTTGTTATGTAATCGGGCGCCTGTTTGCTTTTTAAATGTTTAATGTCTGCGATGGTATAAGTTTAACAGCTTATTTATCATCATCATCATCATCATCACAACCCATAACTGTCCCACTGCTGGGCACGGGTCTCCTCTCACAGTGCGAGGGGTATAGGCCATAGTCCACCACGCTGGCCAAGTGCGGACTGGTGGACTTCACACACCTTTGAGAACATTATGGAGAACTCTCATGCGTGAAGGTTTCCTTACGATGTTTTCCTTCACCGAAGCAAGTGATAATTAAATTTTAATACGCACATAATTTTTGAAAATTAGTGGTGCGTGCGGGGTTTGAACCCGGACCCTCCGGTTCGGCAGTCCAACGTTCAACCACACGGCTATCACTGCTTATTAACTGCTTAAGCTTATTTATAATTATGTCTAAATACCGTACTTGTCACGCTTATTACCTTAGTTGTTCTGTACTGTCTCCTTCTTTTCTATGAGAAAACAGTACTTTTGAAGGTCGTAGAAGTATCGCAACCTAAAAAAAAGATGTAGAAATAAAATTATTGTAAATTTATGTTTATAATTTTTGCGAAATAATTTTTCAACATTGAAATTTATCAATTATTGCATTAAACGCCGCCCACTAAGATTCCAAGTGTCGTGAGAACCATGGAGACGAAGTGACGACTCGTCTGGCGTAATGGTATAGATATGGTATTCCAATTAAAATAGATTGCCTACTAAAAAGTTTCGCGCGGATTTTAAAAGATTTTTTGACATTTAAATTCTAATTTACTGTAGTTTCAACAAGCTATCTTAAAACAAAGGAATGGATGAAATCCCTAGGCAAACACAAACATTAAAAAAAATGTAAACTTGTTTGAAAGCCCCATCGACACACATCGACAACTAACTCATGGACGTACCTGGCCGGTCCTCTGCAACCTATGCACGCGGTAGACGCAGTATCCACAAGTAAACAGAACCAACAACAACTGAAACAAAATCATTAATAACATCATAGAACTTTAACTTTGAGGCACAATGTTATTGAGAGCATTTCTTAACATAATTAATCCATAATATACCAAGATTTTTGGTATATTTGTCTGTGTTTTTCCCACTGGTCTCCGAAACGTAAAGAATTTGAATGTTTTGACTTATACATAATAATATTATAATTATGCTTGGGATAAGATTTAATGTTATTTTATTATATTAAGATTAAAAAAAAATTGTAAATTTATACAATTTTGACGGAATAATTTTTGACTGTCAATAATAAGGTACAAGTTACCCAAAGCGAAGCAAGCCCTTTATCAAATGTCCTTAAAACATAACTAAAATCAACGTAACACTCCTTTCAACTTAAAAAATAGTAAACAATGACATCTCTTCCTATTCCTGAACAAACAATATTAATAATACACATACTCGTACATATTTCTTAGCCTATTACCCGTTTACATATTGCCAGTACGTAGGTGGTTATCATTACTAAAGACTCATTAACCAGTATAAATCTTTCGTATAAATCATCGGAATGGGTGCTTAAAAACGTTGCATTTAGCAGCAGTACAGAGAAATTTCAAATCTAGGAACGTTGCCAAAATCTAACTAATACATTCTAGTAACGCAAAGCAGGTACTTACCAAAATGATGAGTAGGATAATATCAATGTAAATAATAATCATTTTAAAGTCAACACTGTCACTTAACATCCAACAAAACACCTTTTTGTTATTAATAAAACAGAGCGAAATCAAATCTGTAAACAGAAAACTGTGATGTCGTACTTTACGGACCAAACTGAAATTTGCGGCTGATTGTGATTGGTTAGTTGATGTTGTGATCAGAATTTTGATTGGTCAAACAGTCTCGTAGACAAACGTGATTGGTCGGGTCAGTGCAGCAGAGATTTGGAGTCCAATAAGAACCTGCTACAGTTACGAAATGTGGCTACTGACGCTGTCTTGTCAAAGAATATAAAAACTAAAACAGACTTTGATGCCCACTTTTCACTTTTTGAGAAAGCAAACTTTATCGTGTATTTTGTATTGTTATTAGGTTTAGGAATCTTAAATTGTAAACATAGTTTGCATTGCAGTACAATTATTAAGCTACGAATTTTGATCTGCACTCAAACTTGGGTATTTTTGTGGACTAATATAGGGTCATTTACAGTTACTTGTTTGTTAAACATGAAAATAAAATTTGCTTAGTTACATTTACTTGCAGATTTTCTGCAAGCTTATACATTTTTGGGTAGACTTCACACAACTTTGAGGGCATTATGGAGAGATTTTTCAGGATCAGGACGAAGCTAGTGATAGTTTATTTGTAATACGAATTAATTTGCGTAGCCATGCGTGCAGGATTCGAGCCTACGATGACTATGGCATGAATACTGCTCATACTGTGAGAGAAGACCGCAGCTGTGTGACAGTCAAGTGGCATTTACCACTTACCATTAATAAAAAGTGCATTGCGAAAAAGAAAGAAAAAGGATACAAACTGAATATATATCTACTTCGCAACGCCTGATAACGTCAAGTAACGCCTGCTATAATTAGTTATCTTGAAAAGGATAGGATAATGATCGAAGACGTCACCTCTGCACAATGGTGTGATCTATAGCAGAGAAGCTGGCTGGCGCCAGGTTCGTCGCGCCGTCTGCCTGCTCGGTGCTCGATCTATATTCCATGTCACTCCAGAATGGGGAGCTGCGCCAATCTTAGATAAACTCTACATTTACACGATAACATTATAAAATACAAAATTATATCAATTAAGTCAGAAAATTCTGAAAGATTACGTTTTTTTTACTAAAATCTGTAGTGTAAACATTGAAAGGTAACTTAATAAACTTTTAAAACATAATTATTTTAACTATGTTATAGTTTACTTTCATTTTCGTACTCAAGGTTAGTGTTACCAGATGTCAGGATGTGTCCAGACTTTTGGTATACTCTTCTGCTTTATCCGAATTTTTTAATTTTTAATTTATTTATTATATGTAATCAAATTAAAGGAAACTCTCATCTAAAACTATAGTTTAAAAACACTTTGTTATTTCAATTCCATAATACAATCATTTCAAATTCTACTTAATACTATCTACTTGTCTAATAATTAAATGCAAAAACCTAAATAATTATATACAATTGCGAAATTCTTTATTCTAAAACACAAGGCGTTGTGTATAAGGTTCCTAAATAATGTTCTTCATGACTAAAACCGCGCTTTTAAAATCTAAGTGAATTATAAATAAATAAATTCAAAGCAATACATTTAGTCACTGTACCTACTATGCTAGCCATTCCTGAGTGTAGTACCCGGTCATGCTTCTAATAAAATTGTATTGTTATCTTTAACTAAATCAATATTAAATTTTCAAGTGCGTAGAGTAAGAGATAGAATTCGTTGTAATTCAGCTTACAAACTTTTCTCCAACATTATACAAACATTGCAAGTTAAATAAAATCTTGTAAATATCAACTACACGATGTCAATAAAATATACCTAAGTGGGTGTAATGTTACATACTTCCAGCGAGAATCATTAATATTAAACATCAAAAGAAGCAACCAAATAAGTCCGTAACTAAATAAGTAGCTTTAGCTGTAAGAAGTTCGTGAGTACAAAATCTACTCCCGCAACTAAACTAAAAGTTTCGTAACTGTAAACACTTTTCGGTTGTCAAACCCGCACTGGGGACGGTGGGTTGTGGGTCTCGTAAAGGGTACAGGACATTCCTTACTATTTTGGAACATCTTTCTGTATCTATCTATATGTATATTAATATGTATAAAAAAAGCTTTTTACCCCTTTTTGAATTTGAAAGGTGTATGACATTTGGCACAGTTATAGTTTATATGGATAAGAAGTTCAGAAAAATAATATAAAAAAAGCATTAGAGATTGCTTGTTCAGAACACGTCGGGGTCACCAGTTTGGCAAAGGGAGATCTCCTGCCAACCGAGGCGTCATTTCTGGGGACTGACCGAGCCCTGCCTTTTGAAGTTCGAAACTTGTATATATGTAAATCACGCTGTGCTGTCGTCACCGTGTGACTTACATAATATATGCGATATTGCCACAAATAAAATTAACCAATAAAACATGAAGCGCTCATATCCCGGCTTGTGTCGCTCCTATCTGATGGAACAAGGGGCGCGGTCGGGAGTGGGATGGCGGACAGCTGTGGCCAACGTGGCTACGTTGGTTTGGTACTAATGTGGTTAGAGATATTTATTTACAACTCTTTATTGTACACCAAGATCAGGACATTAACAGTTATATAATAAGACATTTATAGAGTACAAAAGGCGGTCTTATCGTTACATAGCGATCTCTTCCAGACAACCTTAACACATGGAGCGAATAACAGAATGAGTGCAGTGAGTACAGTATTTATATTTCAATCAAACGAAACACTCCATCATAACACAAGCGAAACTGTAACAAATTTGATTTAAAACTGCAACATCTATTTTCCAAGTACACAGAAAAGTCATTTCCTCTTAACTAAAAACAGCTGCATTAATATTTTATTCCTTCATTATGAATACTATTTCCAACCAGCAATTCCAAGAGTCTTCGTTTTTGCTTAAACTGACTACCGGGCTTTCTGAGTTTAAGTAAAATATTAGCATTGGGGCCACGGGCAAGAAAATTTACTTTAAAATAAATAAAGGGTGAAAAGTTTAAAGTAATATCAGCCGGTTTCCTACCTTCTTATTGCGATACTTTACACTTGTTAACACTGAATCATAGATTTTATATTAACGTATAAAAAGGCTTAGTCTTTCAGGTAAGGGCATAATACTCGTGTGCATGCTAAGGTTATACAATTGATAAGGTTGATAAAAAGGAGATTATTATAAACAACAGAAATTCAGCCCTGACCAATGCAATGGTCACCATGCCGCCGGCCTTTACGCGCGGTTCGGAAATTTGAATGATGAGTTTAAATTTCTGTTCTTGGTCTGGCTGTATATTTTCTTGTCTTGTGTGTTGTGCATGGCACCCACGACACAGGGAATCCTAGTGAGCGCCTATGCGTGTAGCGTGTAAAAACAAATATAATACGATACTATTATTGAATGTAATGTAATCTACTTAACATTAAACAAGAGCACATAGTCATTCTTCTATACATATACATATGTATATAAAACTCCTGCGTTACTGAGTGACTGACAGACAACGCACAGCCGAAACTACCTACGCAAAAAGAACAAGAAATTTGGCATGTATGTTCCTTGGGGAGTGTGAAGCATTAAGAAAGGAAGCGTGCGTTTTAGCGTGCGAAGCCGCGGGGGCAAGCTAGTAGTTAATTACTAAATTACAAAGGATAACGAATTTAATATGCTGATTTGAAGGACCTGCAAATGCTTCATAACTCTGTGTCGCTTAGTCCCATCGCTGGCAGTCTGCCAGTGTCTACAATCGAAAAAATGACCCCAGGAAAAATTTAAATCTTGAATGTTTTAAAAATTGAAAATCCAAATGAAACTTCATATATTCCTCCTAAAAGTCGTGCCATTTTAGAGAGCAAACTGGAATTATTGATATACCGCTTTTGCAACAAAGAAAAGCTATGTAATGTTGGTTTATTTTGAAAATGGAAATTAAGTATTTTTTAAGATAATATTTTTTTTTTATTCAATGTGTCAAAGTCAAAAGTGGAAGCTCCAACGATCGTAGATGGCTAGTACAACCTCAAGTCTGGCATACGTAGTGAAAGTATTATGTGACTATGTCACAGGTAACCAGAACTTACGAGTAACTAATAACTAACTGACAAACGAGCAATCCAGCCATCTGATGGTGAATGATCGCCGTCGTCACTGTCATCTGACGATTTGAGAGAGTCAGTTCACTATGAACAGATATTTTACATTGATAACCTAATCTTAAAGTTGACGATGTAGTAAGTTACAATGAAACATATTTCTTAATCAAAATTTATTAAAACGTTTGCCTTATAGAGTTTTGCATCACCAGCCAAAAAAAGGTGAAAAAACCCAATTGCTAATTTCATAAAACTTAACATTTTACAATGAATATTCAAACTCAAACTCAAATCATTTATTTCATGTAGGTATTATCAATACACTTATGAACGTCATTTTTTTAATTTACCACCGTTTCGCTAAGGTGCCTTTAAATTTTAAATCTTTAAGGAGAAGAAACGGCGAAAGAAACTCCTCGGCACTTCTTTAAAAAAAAAGAAATCCTTACGATTACATTACTGATTTTATACCTACATACAAATACATTCATACATACTAACATGAGCAGAACCGGTCGCGGATGTCTATTGCCAAGCATCTTTGTCATTAATATATTCATCGACTGTATAATACCCTTTCTCTATGAAAAAAGGAAAGTAACTCAGCCAGATAAAGATTGCCAACTAGTAGACAAGTACCTACCAAGTAGTAGTCTGGGTTATTTATTTCTTTATTAATTAATAGGACACCGTGTTGGGTGTCGTAGTAACACTTGACACAAATAAAAACTATGGAACGTAATGCTAAAGAGTAATAAATATATTAGTGTAATTATAGGGTGTTACAGCAAGCACATTTCTGCAGCTAGACAATTTACAGACACATGAAATAAGTTATGATGGATGTTACAGGGATGACCTGGCGTCGTTGCATCGTCCCTTATTCAGCAGCACTACGAACGAAGAATGTTTGCTTGAATCTGAAAATGGATAAAGTCCATTGGACTTTATATTTATTTCTTAAATATAAGCCTTTGAGGTCACCGATCTTTGAGGCGACGATGACTACGTAATCATAGCAACAGGTAGCTCGGTTGGCGGTTATTTACACAAAAATCAAACCTTTTACGTCTGTGAAAGGTTAAAAAACACGTTACCCACGAGTGTGGGGTAAAGTGGATGCAATAACGGCTGAATATTTTTACTATACTTTGTAGTTCGGTATTTCGTGTAACAAAACAGCGCTCAGTTTGAAAAGCTCGTCTTTTGAGTGCTTTTAAGTATCAAGTATCAAAGATGTGAAATAGGACGGCAGACCGAAGTTTACGGACTTAAACGCTGAGGTAATAAGAGGGCACTTTTCTATAACAATTAATGTCATCGTACGTCAGTTTATTACTTGCGATTTTTTTTAATCTTTACTTACTCATGCCTTGTCTTGGTATCTTTAAGTTGCAGGCGGCATTGAAATTAGAAAATAAGATAGATGACGTCTAAAAAGTTTGTAAAACACGGTTTTACGATGATAAGGAAATAATTATAAATGCAATCAATTTACTCCCTGTGATGTTAACTACTCAAGAGTTTCCTTGTCTAGAACCAATCCTGAGCGTTGTGCTCAAGCTTGTCATACGATTTTTGATTTTTGATTTTCATTGCATTGTCATTGGAACTAAAACAATTCGAATAGCTTCCATCTTTATTTTTCCTAATTAGCGATTTTATCGACATATTTAATGACACTTAATAGATTTTCCACATAACAAACAATGAATTCTTAAAGAAGGTATTAAAATATCTTCATTAGGATATAATTATCATCCGTATACCTTATGTAGTAAAACTTTGAATAATTTACAACCGGAAGTCTGCGAATACCGTTCGTATTTTATTCCCTTATTCTTTTCAAAAACATTATTCCTTTATGGTTCATGCTAAACTAAAGAACAAGTCATTACCCAGCCCATTCAGGACTGTGTATCTTTTGAATAGAGTTCATTTTATTACATGTTGTTTAAGCAGTGATATATTGCAGTATGGGGAACAGACTTATTTATCTTGGCGCCTCCGCAAGTAAATCATAGTGATAACATGAAGCCGTGATAAGTGTAACGGCTACACAAAGCCTTTAGCGGTTTGAATAGTTTTACTCAGGAATAAATGATGGTCCCTAGCTTGTATATGTTAGTATGGCAATATTTAATTTAATATTTTATTAGGGTTTTTAGGAAATTGGAATATATTCTCAGGCGTTTATCTGTGGAAGTCCATGATTGTATTCTGTACTTATAACACGATTGAAAATAAAACTGAACCAATATTTATTTAAACACAACATGTTTCGTGATATTACAATACTAAATTAGTACTCTATTAACAGTTTTTTAATCATCCATTAAAATATTTGCGACGCCGAATAAAAAAAAACATAGATACAAAGTAGCGCCACCAGTATTAGAACGTACCCGAGATTATGATGTTGATGAATATTCAAATTCAGAGCTATTCAAGATAGATAATGTATTTGTTTTATAAAATCGCATTGCTGACTGTGTTCATATCGCAAATTTAAAAAATCCATATATTATCTATTACGCAGCCAAATTATTTTGGACCAAAAATATGGATTGATGATTGGATGAAAACTTTGATTGATGAAACACTTTTGCTTAGGCTCAAGTAGACACCTGGTGCACTAGTCATATTATATTTAATGTTTAAAATTACTTTACGTTTCAAACAATATATTATACGTACCCTATGCGTAGATGCCAGACAAGTTTTATTGGATATGCGTATTTGTCAATGTTTTGTTAGGACAAAAAATAGGAGATGATGATATGAATTGAAACTTGCCGTATTGGGGCGGCATAGAGTATTGACCCCATTCCCATTCGGCAAACCAGGGTGTCATAGGCGACAGAAGCCCAACCCTGCTTGGCGCTAGGCCCGGCTGACTAGCTACCATCCACGGGCCGTCCGCTGACAAACGATTTACTTATCGTGTTCCTACTGAGAGCTTGAGAAAAGCTTCTTTCCTCTTTCTTTGTTTTTCTCAGTCAAAAAAGAATCGGTGATTGGAATTTCTGATGTCCGGGGACGTGACCACTTACCATCTCTCCTCCGCTTATTTGTCGGCTATTATCATAAAAAATTAAAGTTTGTACGTATTCATTTGCAATGAAGTTATTGATCACAGTATATAAGCGTAGCGCTACTCATATATCCTTCCGGAAAAGCGAGGAGTTTTGTTCGTGTTAAAACTAACCAAACACAACAGTTGAATAATCCTGCAAAACTATAAAACGTCAATTATTCTACAAACAAATTACATGTAACACGAGTTGAAAATTTCATACAATTTTGTAGATACGGTCGATTTTACGCTGTCGCCCGCCACGCCGACGCTATTTACAACTGCGTTATTGTACGTTATTTTAAAACGAATGCCAATCTGTTGTGAATAAATTGAATTCACTGTATTTGGAAATAATAAAGTTATAACAGCACTATATTTTCCATGTATTTGCAGATGTCCGGAAATGAAATGTCCGTAAAGTGACGAAACTCTCTTACAACCCCGCAGCCAAGTTGGTAGTGATTGGTTCCGGGTTTGAATCCCGGCCGAGGCAGATTTTTTTTTATGGCCTAAGCAGGCAAGCGAGCAGACGGGTCACCTGATGGTAAGTGATCACCGTCGCCCATGGACAATGGCAACACCAGGGGCGTCCCCATCGCGTTGCCGGCCACGAAGGAAGCGAAAGACCCGCTTCTTGAAGGACCCCATGTCATAGCACTGTGGGAACACCGTTGTACGAAGTTCGTTCCACAGTTTACACGTACGTGGCAGGAAGTGACGTGTGAACCGAACTGTGAACGAACGCCAGGTATCCAGGTGGTGTTGGTGGAACCTGACTGACATTTATATGACAAATAAAGGTTAGTTATAGGGTCGTGGGTGATAGTTATGAGTGTGTTATTTGTGTTGTCCATGCCACGTGTTATACAGGGAACCCTAGAGCGGGGGTATGATTTTTTTTCAACAGGGTCCTAGATGATATTCCCGGCCCGGGATAGGTAAGAACGTCCTCCGTTTACACACTACAAACGGACAACATGTCAGACACTATAGATAATATAAAGAACAAAGACCGCAGTTTTCCAGAGTTTAAGTTTTAAAGCATTTAAGTCTTTCACCCCGTTGCGGTCCGCTATTGTCTTGGCAATTGCCTTTGTGGTTTTCTCTGATATCCTTTTATTCTTGAAGCTGCATCGTAAGACATTGCAAGAACTATCAAAGAGAGCATATCCCAAAAGCATTATTGTTCTAACCCGAATAGTACTCGCTAGGAAAAATCAGTGGTACCATTGCCATTACTTGCTACTAGGATAGCCTCAGATATCTATTATGTGGTAAAATAAATACACTTCTTGAATTACTCTATGAATATATAAAGAACATTAACAATATAATGCATTTTCCCTTTTGACAACTAATACTGCCATAACCATTCTCGTACATAATTATATTCTACCGCGAACATCAATGAATCTCTATATAATACCTTAAATGCCTGCGAGCTAAAACTTAAAATACATTATTATATTAATTTATATCCATAGGCCTACACTACAATACGGTGTTTAAAGTTTGTTGGACCTCACAATATCTTCAAAGTCATGTCAAATTTCAATCCTCAAGAGTGCGTTATTTTTATCCCTAAATGCGATTAGGACGAGGATCTTAAGGCTCGTTAAAGCTATCCATTGCATGCTCTAGTTGAATCTACATAGCTTCATAGCTTAGATTTTGTGACCTTATGAATCGACCCAGATTTAGGTTTAACTTATGTAAAGTACTTTATGAACGATTTTGAATAATATGTATAATTTATCACTTTTAAGAAGGTAATTTAATTATTCCGTTTATAATCTTTCTGTGATAAGATAACAGTAGTATTGTCTATGAAGACATTAGATATTAGTATAAGATTAGGTTTTTATTTTTAGATCAGTAATTAATTTCAAGATAATGTAATGCACTTTAATTCAATTCGTATATGCTTAACTAATGCCACTATAATTAACTTCGCGAAATTTATTTAACCATAGGACATAAAAAAAGTTTATTTTTGTAAGTGTTGTATTATGAAAATGTGTAGTGTGCTATGCTTTTGACGCGAGGTGCATTTGTACAATTGCCCTCTTTTGGGTAATATTTACCCGACTGCGCGAAGCAAAGGAGGGTAATGTATTTAACAGCCTATGTATGTATGTTCTTGTCGGTACCATGTGAGGTGGGGTATCATTGTATAGGTATTTAAGATTATCTTTAAGTTTCTTAAACCATTTTTCATTTTGAAAGACTACCCAGGATCTATTACGATTTAAGTTGGTTAGCAATCACTCTTACATAAATTTGCTATATTATTCGTCTTACGTAATCGGGTTTTAGTTCTCAACTTATTACTTGTACGATCTATGTTGTTCTATTTGTCAGGGTGGATGGGCAGCCCATTAGATTAGGTACCTCTGGGAAGACGAGAGATTCAGGGCAATTAATGCTTGATTATTATCTTTGTGCTTAATTGCTTCCGAGTGGAACAATGTTTATTTGGGCAAATACATGAAGATAGAAATATTGCGTAGCATTAATTTCAAGTATGGCTGTCTGTCCATTTTTATCTTCTGCTTCTATCTATGCTATCTATCTTATATCTATGCTATCGTCTGCCTCGCAGACGGGAACACTTCCGACTAGGCTACCGAGTTGTGCGTAAAAAAAGAATGTTAATAGAATCTCACCCATTTGATTTCGAAACTTTCAAACACACATTACTTCTAAAAATCCACTTCGCGAGAAATACTACTTTACACGAGAATAACTAACAGGCCTAACTGACACTAACAGTCCCTGCCCCAGTCCTCATAATATGAGGACTGGGGCAGGTACTTTAGTACATATTATCTTCTTTAGTACATATTATGTACTAAAGAACTGACCAATTAACATTCTTAATAACACCCACTGCTAACTAGACTAACCATTCTAGTTCCGATTGAGACTTGTTCAGTGTCAATCACGTTTGGCATGGACGGCAGCGGTAGGGTAGTACTGCATGCACGTTTGCTATCTTAAATTATCGTGTTAAAAAAACAACTCATTATTTGTTATTATCATTCACTATGTATTTTGATTCTACCACAGTTTTAGAAAGGTGCTTTTCGTCACAACTTATAAACAGTTACATTAAACAGTTGTCATTTAGGTATATATTCACCTCCTTTGTTAGTGTAAAAGTCTTTTAATCAAATGGGTAGTACAGAAAACGTAGACAGCTTTATGACATACGTCGAGCAAGGGCCATGAAGTTTTTGGACTATAAAACCAGTGTGGACTGCCACTATATTCGGGTATTTTTCACCCAGATTGACTGCTCTGGACGTATATCAGTCACACCGACCAGAGGGCGCAGTTTTGAAGATATACCGTCTGCAATATGCAAGCGTACACAAATCTACGTCACAAGACATTTGTTACACGGTAGAGACAATGATTAATAGAACGAAGACTCCGGTTGTTACCAAACAATAACGGTTTTAGTTTTTTATTTATGTTTTCACAATGGCATCATTTTAACTCTGTATAAAATGCTGCATTAAGCAATGACGTTATAAATAGGTATCCACTACAAATCATAATCGATTATTGTTTTTTTTTTTAATTCTAATGCTAATAGGCTTTGCATGGTGTCAATAAAGATGCCAATACATTATTTTCTTTGGGTTTTGATGGGATTTTATTTACCATATCATTTGTTATAATTTTTCAATCAAAATATAATTATTGTAGAGCATAAAACTAATATCAAATATTTTTTTAATTTACCTCATTAATTTAACGACCTCATTAGAAATTTGAGTAACAAAGCGGATTAAAATCGACGCAATATTTACTTAAGTAATTAAAAACATTAGGAACCTACTCTTTGGATGCCCATAAAATTATTTAATACAAATTAAGATTTATTAACGAATTCTCCATAAAATCTTTTCAATATGATCCTAATAATATTTTATTAAGCTTAATTTGTGAAAGGCTTCAAACGCTTTGAGAATGAATATAAGGGCAAATACCGGATCAAATAAACCTTCCAACCTCTCATTCGTCTCTCACTCAATTAACTTTGGAAACTTCACCATCAACGTACGCAATAATATTTGATGTTTCTGTAAACCCGCACTTCTGTATAGAAATGTCCCGTCGTTTTTTACCCTCCTTTCAAAATCGTGTCCAATATTATTCGAAAGGTTGCCTGAATGCGTGGCACTTAACGTCTAATGACACGACGGCGAACAGCCGTTCAAAGTTCGACAGAAGTTTCCCGAGTTCTCGAGTTGGTCTTTGTGATGACGACCTTCGGCGGAGTGGTTAATTCCTTCACTGAGGGTTCCATTTTTACGGTTTAATAACATTTCCCAAACCTGGCATTTGCCGGCAGATACCTTTATTTAATTTAATTCTATCCTACCTCTTTCCATTGAGAAATATTTTTAATATTGATGGTACCTACAGTGTAGTTCATACATGAGTGTGCATGACTTTATTACTCCATTTTAATAAGTTATTAAAACGTCTTACGTTCGCGCCAACGTATCTACTCTACATTAATCAAAGCAATATTGAAATTAAGTAAGGTAGTATGTTTGTAAAACCTACGTTAAAGATCCCTTCTCATTTATGATAATTTAATCTTATAGTCATATTATTATGTTTTGCGATTAATTCTGACGGCTATTTGACGGATAATTGGTACGGCCTTCAATACCTTAAGCCAATCCCATTAAAATAATAACAAGATTGTTCAAGTTGTAAGTTATTCCTAAAGTTTGTAGCTGAACTGAATATCTGCCGTGTCACGGATAATTAGCTTAAAGACATTCCAGTTTCAAAATCTCTTACTTACGGATTCAGGCGTCGGCGTCGTGAAGCGTCGATTATCTTTTATATTATCCTCTCCAGCTGTTAAATAGACACTTTATAACACTTAGAACCCAAATGAAATCACTTTTTCCATCTCAAGATTTGCAATTCCTCAATTGTACTCTTGATTGGCATTCATGACCTTGCGGCTTGTATATGTAGATTTCAATTCAGTTCGGTTTATTTATTTCCGGTAAATTAGAACAAAATAAGTGAACTAAAATAATACTCAGTAATTCAGTATCAGCATACATTTTATTATGATACGAATTCTCGCGATATGTATTTTGTAAGCAGATATTTTGTATCATAAAATGTGTACAAACTGCGATGAGTTAAGTTTAAAATCATATATTCTGTAGCTAGTCGAACATTTAGTGATGTTTTGACTAATTTATCTAATAATTTCAAACAAAACAGTTAAAATAACTAATAAAAATTTGATATTTTCGCCATATACATTTATGTACCAATTTCGAGCCAGCCGTATGTAGGTACGGACAGACGACAGTTGGACAGACAGACAGACAGACGGTTCAGTTTTTACCCTAACTACTACTAGTGTGCGTGCGACTTAGAAGCGTAAACATTTTTACCATCGTTTTGTAACAAAATTAACATAATAATCAAAATAATTATTACGCAAAAAAGTCATAAGCAATGAAAATAAACGCACTCAACATTTCCATTTACAAGTAAATAGCGTCCACAAAGCAAACTTAATGAAAATAATAGAATATGAAATAATCCAGTAACAGACAACACAACCCGTGGGAAAACAAAGAGGACCTGTACAATGCAAGAAATACCACGCTAATGGCCAGCGTGAGCCGGATCGCATTCACAATCAAGTCATTAATTAAGACAACGATCGATAACGATATAGCGCAGTGGCGTATTATTAATTCAATAACTAACAACCTAATTCAGCGTGGTTTCGGAAAAATAAAATACTGGTTGAGTTGCCTTGTCGTTTGGCAGTAAAATAAATTATCAGTAAAAATTATTACAAAAAAAAGACTAACAATCAAATACTCCTTATTAGGGATTACTCAATTACTCAAAAATGCTCGTCGAATATCGCTCAAAAACAAAGACCACATGACAAGCACTAATAGCTTTCGAATATAACAAGAATCATCAAAGTAAAAAGTAAAAAGTTGATGATGTAACACACATAAAAAATACTGTCAAAAATACAGCTAAAAAATATAGAATAGTTAACAAATAAAAGCAAATCGCTGCTATCAAGATGTAGAAATATCCGGCGCAGACTTCAACGTATTTCGCCTAAGAACTCTCGTTCAATATCACCGTGCAATGGTTCACGGCGGGGCGTTCGGAGAAATGCGCCAACTTACGTGAACGGTGAAATAGCGCCACTCGGTTCCATCACTAGTTTCTATTGGCAGGTTAAAGATTGCTTGCTGTAATTTAATTTTGTTCATTGGTTTTACATACATACATGTAATCATGTAATGGCGTTTTCGGTATTTTTGTTTCTGTCTCATAAGGATCATGCTCTTTACATCCATGTAATTATTTACATAATAGGGAATTTATAGTAACTCATAACCATAATAACTACAAAATTTCGAAAATCACTCGACCTATGAAGATGAAATTGGGCAGGCAGGTAATAAGTAGGGAAGTCATCTTAGAACGGATTTTACAACGTTTCACCCTAAAAAGGATTAAATAGGTGTTCAAAGTTTGTTTGAAAATTAGTTATAAGAACATCCACGTAGTACAAACTGCGGGCTACATTATTCTTAATACATTAGGTGAATTGAATTAATCTTAAAATAGTACCGAAAAAAAACCGTTTTGAAAATAGCATATAATTCACAAAAATAGCAAAGAACATTGCATGTATCAGTCGTAAATATAATATGTATGTATTTAGTGACGTCAAAATTGTATGGTTTGATTGCAAACTTATAGATAAAGTTATTATTAGTTTATTTGAATTTTGACTGAGTTGTAGTTACTAAAGATCAGTAGGTACTAGTATCAAAAATATTAGGTCGACTGTTTGAATGATTTGCATTCTTTGAACGAAGTGTGTTAGCACGAAGTGCTCTTTATTTCACATCGGGGAATACCAGATCAATTGTCCGAAATTCGCTCCTCGGCAGTTATAAGGCTTAAAAAGCGTCGGAGTCGGCCAAGTTTCGTGGAATTACTCAAAGGATTTTCCAGAACTCCGCACAAAGTCGTCGCAAATTCCGTGTGAAGTTTAAACTCCTATTTTTTGCTCCGGCCATTGCCGTTCCAGCCTGGGGTTAGAGATCAAAACATCTTAGGAAGTTAGCGTATTGCACGGGACTTCGGATGACCGCGGGATAAAATTTTTGGTATATATTAGTATGCTTCGATTTAAAATCTGTGGACTTGCGGGTGATAAAAACAGGGCGTTATTACTCTAATATTTTTACCCGGTAGCGCTATGGATAAGGAAAAGAGGATAAATTATGTTTAGCAGTCTATGTACATACATATACCTACCTAAGTATGTTCCTTTGGGTGGTTTAGAGACCAACACGAGGGCTGATTTTGATGATTGTTACTTCAATCGATTTAAGGCAAATCGATTGAAGTTGTGATTATCACTAAAGAAATGACGAAAAAATATGGTGAAAACCAGGCGCCATATCGTAAAAAGGAAAAAATAAAAGTCGTTGTAATAAAAAAAAAATGACTAAGTATGTTTAGTATCAGTGAATAAGTATTTAAAAATAATATTTATATTTCTCTTATCATTTCGAATGACTCTTTCGGATCTATAACGTAAAAATGGTAAGCAAAGTTAAGTATTACGTACCGGAGTTTTAAGTTTTAACTTTTATTCTGTTCATGATTGACGTGATTTTCTTTTATTTGTATCTCACAATTTATATGAATAGCAATTATTTCGAGTGTGAGTAAATGCAAGGTTTCCAAGCGAAGCATGGATGGAATTAGAATGTTATAAAACACATGTATATCATCATATTACATTTATCTATCACTATTACACTTAAATATTCACATATTTATCTACATAATTTGCGATATAGATTCCCATACATATGTTATCACTTCCTTCAGTCTTACCAGATAAGATCATTTCGATCAAATCGTCCACTACGACAAATTGTGTAACATCTCCTGAAAATACGTGCAATGCACCTATTTCTCGTTTTAGGCGCTCTGGTCAGTTTAGCAGCGGCTGGGAAAAATGATGGTTACAAAGGGTATGCTATTTAATTTATTTTGCTAGTTCTATTGGTCTTACATAATTTTAAGATGCGCTCGTATATTCGTGGAAACACTAAATTTCTAGTTTAATTAATTTATAGTTTGAATTTTAACTTTCATGTTCCCCCGAGCACCTCGTCGTTAAAAATGAAATGGAAAGAAAGTTATGTACTTACCTATAATTTTTTGATTAACTTTACTTTTTATTACTTTATAATTAACGATAATATTTCTAAAAAGATTCTCACTTTATTTTTTTTTTTAAATAAAAATTCCAAATAAACATCACGGATGAATTTTGTCAAAAGACGTACACATTAACGTCATTTCTTGATTTTACCACCGTTTTGAAAAGGTACTAACTACAAGAAATCTGATAAAGGTCCTTTATTATATTTCCTTTAATTTAACCTCATTTCCTTAAATCTATAATTATATAAAACTCTTCCGTTACTGAGTGACTGACTAACAGCCGAAACTACTGAACGCAAGAAGCTGAAATTTGGCATATAACTAATATGTATGTTCCTTGGGGAGTGTAGGGGAGCACTAAGAAAGCATTTTTGGAAATATCCAAAGGGGATAAAAAAGGGGGAACTGAAACTTTTTATGTCTTCAATGGAATCACTTGAAACTTTGAATGTATATAGGTTCCTAAAGTGACGCAAGTGAGAACTAAGAATGGAATTTAAGGCGGGCGAAGCCGCGAGCGAAAACTAGTGAAGTTATAAAGTAGTTAAAGAGACGCAAGTGGCCATCATTCATGTCTGTATTTAACGTCCCGGAAACCTTCGACGCGGCTAATCTACTACTATCTAGATAACATTATTATATTTGAGATTGCTCTATTGCTGCCCTCTGAAACAAGCGCCCAAATAATTTTACCTGAGGAGTTACAAGCGTCACTGTAAAATGATTGTTGTTTAATTATCTGAAATATGCGATGTAATAATACCAAGTTTTATCTACAATCAGTTAGATATCAATAATATCTATGTAATTTGTTTATTTACATAATTATGCATAATCAAGGTTATAACAAACTACGATGTTTTTAAAAATAAGACTCCTTGAACATCCGTTTGGTATAAAGCATTGCAAAAAATAAATAAAGGCAAGGTTGGCAAAAAAAACATTCAGACCTCCGTATTCTACTGATCAAGAACCAGCAATAGTCTTTCATTTCTCCGCCATCAGAACCTTCTGACTTAGTTAATAGTGGGCCAGCACCACCACTACCCACTATTACAAATACATGGTATATAGCGTTTGGAATATACGTAGTATACGCAGTAAAACTGTAACTGGGAGTAGTGAAAGTGATCTTCTTGGGAGTTCCTTGCCTCTTCTTCTTCAGGGACCACTCATTAATTAGTAAAGCGATGGCATAGTTGGTCTTTCGAAAAGTATTTGTTAAAACTAAATTTGGTTTTATTTCTTAACACAGATACACGGTTCATAGCGTGGAGCTCGTTGAGCAGTCCCATTCGGAACTTATGCAGCGGTTGGAGATAGAACTGGACTTGGACATGTGGCAGTACGGCTCCGTGGGGCAGAGGGAAGCTATCGTCATGGTGTCACAAGAGAACAGAGTGAAATTCCTGGATCTCCTGGATGAGAATGGAGTCAAGCATTATTTGTATCTTAGTGACGTTGTCAAGTAAGTTATCATTTTATGAAGATATGTAGGTATTATCGGTCATTTGCATAATATAGATTTTTGTTTTATTATACTGTTCAATGCAAGCAGTGATAGCCGTGTGGTTGAACGTTGGACTGCCGAGCCGGAGGGTCCGGGTTCAAACCCCGCACGCACCACTAATTTTCAAAAATTATGTGCGTATTAATATTTAATTATCACTTGCTTCGGTGAAGGAAAACATCGTGAGGAAACCTGCACACCTGAGAGTTCTCCATAATGTTCTCAAAGGTGTGTGAAGTCCACCAATCCGCACTTGGCCAGCGTGGTGGACTATGGCCTATACCCCTCACACTGTGAGAGGAGACCCGTGCACAGCAGTGGGACAGTTATGGGTTGTGATGATGATGATGATACTGTTCAATATAGAAAACCTACTTGCTATTGTCCGTGGCTTTGTCTGTGCAGAAATACTTTTGTAGTACGTAATTAATACTTTTGTATACTTTTTGCACAAATATGTATTTCACTTTAACGATTTTTAAGAGATGTTCACGACATTATTTACCACTTTGGGAATTCATTTTCCGTAAACGCTAAACACACGATTTCGTCCGTGTTGGGGCAGGCTATCCCAGCATAGTGGTAGGGAGGGGGGTCCGTCTAGCTACCACCACCTTGCTAGAGTCAGCAACGACTTGAGCTTTGGAGCCAGTTTTGTCCTTAATTTGCCTTCCTTCTTTCCTGGCCGGCAACGCATTGGTCTGATCTGATCTGATCTCCAACAACGACGGTGACCACTCACAATCAGGTGGCTCGTCTGCTGGTTTGGATAGAAATATGATATTCACAGAGCTCTCAATAATCACGACGAAGAGGTGGCTCAATGGAAACGGAGCAGGACTCGATTGGTTCCCTTCGAAGACTATCCGCGATACGAAGAGGTTTGTAAACGCAACGTTAGGATTATTCAGATTACTTTCCAAAAGATTTGTGATTCAAGTAGATATCTATCACAAAAATATTAGGTACTGGTAAACCCGACTTTAAAAATTAATACAAACAATGCTTTTATCAGTTGATTGATACAAATCCTAATTAATGATGAAGATGATAAGTGAAAATGAGATTTTGATGCCGAGGTCGGAAATTCCTAAACGGTATTTTTTATCTAGTGCCGATAAATGTGCAGTGCTCCAGGTATTTTACCTGGAGATAAGTGGTCAGCGTCGCCCATTGACATCAGTAAAATGAATCAAGTGCGAGTAGTTAGAAACGAATTATCTCTTGCTTCGTGTGAAGGAAAACATCATGAGAAAACTTGCACATTTCAAAGTTTTGTTTTCTGTTATGTTTTCAAACCACCAATGTTGTCCACCATGATTGTCGAAGTCTATTGAACACCGCTAAAGCCTTCAGTCTGTCCATAAGGGTGTTGCGTTGTGAAAGAGACAGAGTGCTATGGTCGTGGGTTGCAATGATGAACTAGAATTACATATTATTATGTCATTGTGTGTAATATTTTCAGATAGACGCTTACCTAGAAAAAATAGCACGAGAGTATCCGAATTTAGTTACTTTAGTCACCAGTGGACCTAGCTTTGAAGGACGCCCTGTTAAATATTTGAAGGTAACTTGAAATAATGGAAGGTGGATCTTGGAATAAGCAAGTTCAAAATTATTATAAATTTTGATTGAAATCATTTTAGTTTTTCCACGATTACTGATTTATTCAGTGTATAAGTAATATTTTATATGTAATATTATTTAAAACTTAAAAGTAGTTGCCACGTAAATTTCACGACCTACTTCCTATCGAAAAAGCAATACGTAAATTATAAATTCAGCAATTCATAGTATCGTTTTAATTTTTTTATTATGTATCACGTTGCCAGACCAGATATTGACTTGGAGAATATCTGTAGACTTTGATTACGGCTTTTGTAACTTAAGCTCAACGATATTAAAGTGGTCTTTAATTAGACAACCTTTTCACTTTTCCATGTAGATTTCCTCAACGAATTTTGAAGATCACAGCAAACCGATATACTTTATAGACGCAATGATCCATGCCCGGGAATGGGTGACTACACCAGTAGCCCTCTACGCGATACACAGACTTGTAGAAGACTTGCGGGATTCAGAAAGAGATCTCCTAGACAACACCGATTGGATCATCATGCCTCTCGTTAATCCCGATGGTTATGAATACTCACATACTGATGTAAGCATTTTATATTCTTTAACACTCACAGCCCACGAAACGGACAAAGAAAATACACACCCAGACCGCATGATATTGATCCAATATCAAATATGTATCTATACCTATATGTCGCAAGAAATATAATGCAAATGGATATTTGATCAAATCTATAGGACGACTATCGATCGATCGATCACACGTGAATCACACTTTTTGTAGGCATTTGATCAAATCTCCGTTACAAATATTTCCCTGCGACATACATTAATATATCGACATAAGTATATCACGGGGTTAAAACTTAAGCTATTGGACAGTTACATGCAAATCAGCTACACTACACCCGCAAAAACTCCAGTCCAAAGTAAAACAAAGCTTGTTTTAAAAAAGGTTTTTTTACTTTTAATTTATTATGCTTTATGTCAGTAATCAATAATTACTGAATTAACGATAAGATAAACTGACGCGGATAAGACGTAATATAAAGAATTGGCTTCTATTATTCAGATATATCCAGTTATTTTCGGATTGTGGAAGCAATTCTATATTTACACGTAACTTATTTCTGCAAGCTTCTCCTTTTATTCTCAAAAAAAAGCTAAAATGTACACTGTATTTTACTTTAAGCCAAAATCACGCATATGGCTTTCTGTATAACCTGTTTGCTTAAATTACAGATGCGCTTGTGGCGCCGTACGCGTTCGTTCAACCCAGCTGTGAGCGAAACTTGCTACGGTGTCGACGGAAACCGTAACTTTAACCACTCCTGGGGTCTGATCGGCGTATCCTCCAACCCGTGCTCCGACGTCTACCCGGGTCCGGAGCCCTTCTCGGAGGTCGAGACCAGATACGTTCGCGACATTCTTCACGAATATGTTGACAGAATTCAGCTATTTCTTGACATACATAGTTTTGGCAATTTCGTTCTTTTCCCTTATGGAGACGGAAGTTTGCCCTCGAATGCTGCTCAAATACACCACATCGGTTCAGTTATGGGAGCCTCAATCGACGCTCAGAAATTGCCGCAAGCAAGTTTTTACATTGTAGGCAACAGTGCGCTTGTTTTGTATCCAGCATCAGGTTGTGCTGATGACTATGGACAGGTAATTTATCTTTTTTTATATCCCTGAAAAAAGCTGGCGGTCTCTCTGATGTTACGCGGTCACTCTTAGATATTATTAACACCAAAGGCATCACTTACTCGTTGCCAGTTAAGAAGATCACCATGGGCCAGCTCGTTATTGACTCCATCTTGTAAAATATTTGGATATGCTAATAATATGCTTATAATCGTTAATATTTCAATATTGCAGTACGTCGGTGTTCCGTTCGCCCTCTGCCTGGAATTGCCTGCTTTCGGTTTCGACTTCAGAGTACCTCCGGAATTCATAGAGCAAATCAACAAGGAAAGTTGGGAGGGCATTGTGGCGTCTGCCCGATTGGCCTTCCAACATTACAGGGCGAGAATACAGAATCTTTAATAGATACTTTTCTACGGTGCAGCGGTGTGAACATTTTGTTGAACTAAAAATATTATTAAAGTGAGGAATTTTTTCAGAATGCTTGAAGTGAGTACAGATAAGACCGCGTGACGTATGCTTGATTGAAAATGTATCTATTAATTTTTAATTAGCAATTTTTATTATGATTTTTGTGTTTATTTTATCATGCAATTTTAAATTGTTTGTTGTATTAAGATGAATATTGTGTTCTGTTAATTTGTATTCATTAGTGTAACAATAATTGACATTTTTCAAAATTGAATTGGTTAAAACTAAAATACAATTTCTTTGTTTTCCTATCCTGAGTTTGAATAGATTAGACCTATTTATTACTTAATTATTTTTAAGCAAAATAATTGTAATTACGATATTGTAATCTTTTGAAAATGAAACTATATCAAAGTGAAAATTTTTAATTAAAAATATAATTTCTAAAAAAAACAGAAAATATTATGGATTGTTATTTTACAGCTCGATGACATCGTGTATGATATACAATACCAATGTTAACAACGCATGTTCTTTGAAATGTATTTAGGCAATTGTTCTACTGCCGACGACTAGTAAGTAGCGAGTAGAGCTAGAAACTGAAAGCGAGTTGGCGAGCAGCGAGCAGCGAGTGTGTAGTTCCGATAGTTTTGTCGCTGGGCTGTCAGTGACTGACAGAGTGTGATGGGCGAGTACTCGCACTACTCGCTCGGGGCGATACTATATTTATGTACTCGGCGTGTGTTCAGTCTCCAAGCATCATTCAAATCGACCGAGAAAGAAAACAAAGCGGTATTTGTTTGAAGAAATTAGGAACAATTCATATTATGTTTTATACCTAATATCACTTCACAGTGTCGCGAGTGTCGTGACAAATAATGTAAAATATAATTATTATCTTTAACATTTTAAATAGTTATCGACGACTAGATTTGATAATTGTAATCCAACGTAAATATGTCAAACGCTATTCATTAGATAAAAATATAAAAGCAATCGCGTACGCATTGTTAACTGATCACTAATTAAAAATGGTGGTGCATAACATTATTTTAGCGCTAATTGTTACAGTGTCTCTGGGTCTAGTTATAGCCAAGAAACATGACGTGTATTCGGGGTAAGTTAATTGATACGTATCTAAGGGACGCCGTTCATGGCCCAGCGTCTTGAAGCCCATAGGCGGCTTTAGTGGATCTCGGTCGGTCAGTACGTAAATGTATGACCACTAGTGGGACCAATTACTCCATAGGGCTTCTTAAGCTGTTCATCCCGGTGGATGTCATTAGACAGCTGGTTAAGCCAAATCAGTTGCTCGGGCGACACCAACGTCCGACATTTGGGGTGGCTTAACCCGCACCCACCCGCACACCGGGGCAACGTGTTAACCAAATTTTAACCTTATTATTAAACAAGCACAAATTATAACATCTTATCAAAATAGATACACAGTCCATGGGGTGCAACTACGTGATCGTGATGACCTGAGACTTCTCTACGAGCTAGAAATAGATCTAAACATTGACATATGGCAATATGGCATGCCGGGGAAAAGAGACGCCCTTGTCATGGTGTCGCCGGAGATCAGGACAACATTCTTGGACGAGTTGGATGCTCAAGGCGTGACACATTACATACATATTGCGGATGTTGTGAAGTAAGACTACTACTTGATTTATTTTAATGTGAATTTAATTTATTAATTCACCTTAGATCGAGATTATTTTAAATTAAATTCACGAATTGAAGGCATAACTGAAAAGTTATTAAATGTTTTTTTATTGCTAGTAACCAAAAAATAGACTTGAAATTTAAATACGTACCTAATGAAATTGCGAGGACATCTTTGCTACCCCTTTATAAGAATATCACACGTAATTACGAGTCCGAGATTTGGCTTATTACTTAAAGTTTAGATGAAGATGTGCAGAAAAAATATTATAATGTTACAAATACATTTATTAGAAAAAAGTTCACGTTCTTGCTGTCAATATGAAATAACCTTTTAAAAAATGTATACCACTAATAATATAATAATAATACTTAATTTATTTATTTTTAAATAATAATAATCTACTGTTATTTATTGAAATATTAAAACTTTTAATGATATTTCAATTGTTAATATTATAATTAAAACGTAAACTAAAATAAGTACGTATCAATAAACAGGAGCCTCAACGACCACGACGAAGCTATATCTAGATGGAAACGATCAAGAAGCAAGATGGTGCCATTTGAAGACTACCCGACCTACGCAGAGGTATAACTTCGCTTTTAGGTATACAACTTCGGCTTCACCCAAAGGCCGTCACGTCACGACGTCAATGGCCCGCTACTGGCACGGGTGTCCACGCTGCTCCAGTCTGGATTGGTGAAGGGGTTAGTGGCCAACCCAAGTGTCGGAAATTTTGAATGCCGCCCTAACGCATGCCACATGATTTAACGACTGCTACCAAATGGTAAAAACCGGGACCGACGGCTTTACCTGGCCTCCGAAGCACGGAAGCGCCCAAGAAATTTGCCACAGCGCCAGCGGTCACTCAATTTATACTGCTTTCAGGATGCTGATGGGACTGCCTCGTTTCTGTAGCGCTTCGGGTATGTTCGCCGATGCGCATGTAGACTGTTTCTACACAACCATGCGCAAACGGTGCACATCCTTGGTGCGCAGGAGTCGGGCCAGTTCCAATGGCATCCTGAGAGCGTTTGCTGGTAGGCTGGATTGTCAGTACATGAACCATTGTAGTATGGTGCATGTGCTGACAAATCGAGCCTGTCAGAGAGGCACCGGGTTAGGTTAGTTTAGTTTGTAGTGTAGTTTGTAGTATACTAACATTAGTTTTTAAGGTATGTACTTACTAACAACAAAATATGATCCAAAGTTGGTCGAAATAAAAAATTATTATTATTATTATTATTATTATTATACTCGGTTTATGGGAATATAATAATATGATTTAATCTTTACCCGACTAATACGAAACAGGTTATGTGTTCAATCAGTATGGAGGTCTCAGATATCATAATATATACTCGTATGAATATTCATTTGTTCCCTCAGAACTTTCAATTTGCAACATAAATTGAAAATTAATGACGTATCATTAGAAACGTTTTGATCATGTGCTGGTTACAGACTCTCATTAAATTTAATACGTCACCGTCTAGCTAGAGGACATATAGTCTGAAGTAAAAGAAATTGAAAGGCGTCGTATTGGGTATCCAATTAAAGGCTAAATTGACACATTTCGAATTGTATTATCAGAGTACAATTTTTACGTTCTTAGTCAGATTTTAAGTTACAAACTCACCTATACTTTGTTCCTTTATAGTGGTTGTTTACCTTATAAGGCATACCTTACACTTTCAGGTCGATGCTTATCTGGAGGGGATTGCTGCACAGTATCCAAATTTAGTAACTCTTGTCAACTCGGGCCCAAGTTTCCAGGGGCGTGCTGTCAAATATTTAAAGGTATTCAATCATTTGCAATAGTTAATTATTAAAGCATTTAAATATTGGAACGAAGTTCCTTACGGCAGGCTTGGAGGGGATAGGGATTTTGCTGCGCGACCGAACTGAAAAATATGTGATAGTAAAACCGTAAGCGTGGAAAAAAAGTGCGTGGAATAAAAGCGTTAAATGAGACGTGCGCAGGCGCGACAGTAGCCGAAGGAACTTCGTTCCTACCTGGTGTCCCACGGCACAATTTAATTAGTTTCGTCATTTGACGTTTACATGAGACAAAGAAAGTTTATGTAAACGCACAATGCCCTTTTCTCGACATGTCAATAAAAATCTAATGTAAGATAATCATACACATTATTTTCTCATCTGCTTAAACTATAATAATTATAGCCAATAATGATTATTTACACCGAGGGAAATAATTTTATACATTTTCCCAGATCTCAACAACAAACTTCACTAATACTAGCAAGCCTATCTACTTCATAGACGCCATGCTCCATGCTCGAGAGTGGGTGACGACGCCAACTGCTCTATACGCTATCCACAGACTAGTGGAAAGTTTAAATGACTCCGACAGGGATCTTTTAGAAAACGTTGACTGGATCATTATGCCGTTAGTCAACCCCGATGGTTATGAATACTCTCATTCTACTGTAAGTTTAGTCTTAAATTATTAGTTTTATGTATTTTTGTATGTTGAAGAATAGGCAATCTAAGTCTTTGCAAGAAAGCATTTTCACACCCATTTCGACAAAAGGTTTGAAAGGATTCCCGAAAATAACCTAAAATTTCTTATAGAAATTCTTATAGAACTAAAATAATAAATTATTAATAAGTTACATAATATATTAATAACTTATTTTGTGTTATTTATACTAACAAAAAAAATCATAATAATATGCTTTACAATCTTTTCCATTTCAAAGAAAGCTATTGTTCGTATTTTAGTCATATTTAGGCTTCGTTACCCAACCTGTGACAAACAAAACCTTATTAATATGCCTCCACAATCTGTCTGTCACAGGGCTCTATCTTTTGAAAGGAAATAGATAGACACTTGAACATTTTACAGAATAGGTATGTGTTTCTGTGGCCGCTATCACAACAAATATAAAAGTAATAGAATCCTACAAAACCTAATTTTTTAAGGGTACAATGGAATACAAGTAACCTTAAAAAATTAGGATTTTCTACATTCTTCCTTGTTATTTATTATTCATCAACTTGTTGCCTCCACCGCATAGCCGACAGCCGGACTTAAAAGTACATCATTTTCCAGTTCCGCCTCTGGCGCCGAACACGTTCCTTCAACCCAGAAGTCAACGACACCTGCTACGGAGTGGATGCCAATCGCAACTTTGACGTCGCTTGGAATACCACTGGTGTTTCGACCAACCCCTGTTCTGATGTTTACCCGGGACATAAACCCTTCTCAGAACCAGAAACTGGTTATGTTCGAGACGTCCTCCACGAATACAGGGATAGAATACAATTGTACTTGGATGTTCATAGTCACGGAAATTACGTTCTGTTTGCTTTTGGAGATAGATCTCTTCCACCGAATGCTGCTCAAATCCATCACGTTGGTGCGACGATGGGGGCCGCTATGGATGCCCGTAAATTGCCTAACGATTGGTTCTACATGGTTGGGAACAGTGCAATGGTGCTGTATGGATCATCGGGAAGTGCTCAGGATTATGGACAGGTAATATGAATTTAATATTTTACGGAGCGTTTCCCTTCCAGGGTATAAAAAATATAACGCGTATTTTTTGTCCCCTTTTGTTTAGTGTAATGTTCTATGGCACAGTAAAAATAATCATGAAGTATAAGAACCAAATGAGAACAACAGAAATACTGTTTTTAATAGATATAGCTAGAAAGTAGTAGAAACATATATTTAACAACTATTAATGGACATTGTTATAAAAAGGTTTCAAATAACACGTTGTAATCTTGATGATAAATTCTGAATTAGGTAGGTAGATATACCATTTTGAGCGTAGATAACAATATCTAGATAACCCATTAAACTCTTATCATTACTAATCTCTAATCGGTGAAAGATAAGCAGAGATAAAAATATTTATTGTTACAAATATTTGATAAAATCTATTGATTGTGATTTTATTGCTGATCTAATGTACCTACCTACATGTATCGCCAACACGTTTCAGACTATTGAATAACAGAGGTTCTTTACTAAACGGGTGAATTTTAGAAATTACGGACTCTGTTCCAGTTTCCAAAATCCTCACAGTACACATGCAAAAGAGAGTTTTGTATAAGTATGTACTGTTTCAACACCTCCTAAAAGTAAACGTTGAAATATTTTACGTTTTTCATTTATGTTTAGACTAGCAAGTGAATAAACTAGTTTGCAGTTTCCTTATTGTCCGGTCACGCGTCGAATACGCCCCGGCTGTTACAAAAGTCCACAAAATGAGGTAACCAGGGGTTACCAGCCATCACGTGGACCGTTTGCTCAGCAACGTGAGCTAAATATTAATCTAAAGAACCATCAATCATCAAGTATAACAAATAATTCTTAACCACATACCTAATATCGTTTGTTGTAACAATCTCTGAGATGTTAATGTCCTTCCTCGACATAGAAGAAAGAATTTAACTTAAAAAGAATTTACCAATAATAAATCTTAAATGGTTATCGCTCCTCCATTAAAATGTATAAGAACTGTGTTTTACAAATTTCAATCACTGGAAACCTGCTATGCTGTAAACTTTTTGTGATGAACATTCGGTCACCTAATAACATTTATTGCCAATTATTAAAAACTTTATAATCATAATAATTGTGACATTTGTTTAGCCGATTCTAGTCTCTAATCTAGTGTTGCTCTAATTTTCCATTCCCATAAGTTCCCTTCTATAATGTTATTAGGGAGACGCAATCATTACCCGGATAGTGTCAAAAGCCACCAATCAACTTAATTTTCAGTACGCCGGAGTGCCGTTCTCCTACACGTTGGAACTACCAGGGTATGGGTACGGCTTCCTGGTGCCACCAGAGTTCATCGAACACATCAACCAGGAAACCTGGCAAGGCATCGCGGCGTCTGCACGCTTGGCTGTCATCTACTATAACGCTAGACGTAACGTGACTCCTTGAACGAGCACAAAAACAAAAATTCTCTGTGGATACCACCACCGTTTGACCCAAACTTATTGAATGAACATGCGAAATCGATTGTGCATTAATATTTTAGATCGACGCGGTCATTTGAATTTTATTAACAATAAACATGATTAAATAAAATAAACTTTACAAGCAATATTTTTATTACAACGGTACCTTGGGTGAACTTAGCAGTAGTTAAAACAATTAAATTACTAATTGTCAAGTGTTTATGAATGGTTTTAATCGTTCTAAGTCCCCATTGACTTATTGACTATGGACATCTAAATATAAAAAGTAAAGTTATTTTCCTACTATTGTGACGTTTTAATTGTTATGTTCTATACTATATAGGTATATACGCTTCGTCCTCTATTAAGTCAACAAGTGAGCAAACGGGCCACCTGATCACGCGGTCACGGCCCATGGACATCAGTTACACCAAAGGTATCACCGATGCGTTGTCGACCAAGAAAAACAGAAGAAGAAAGAAATTGGCTCTCAAGCTGAATCCTCAAGACTAGACTATTACTAACAACAACTCACAGAACTAACTATCACTACACTATCACTAATAGTCCCTGTTCCAGTCCTTATTACTAGTTAACAAACTATTCTACTAATGTTCTTACACCGTCTGCTAGCAGGACTAACCATCCTAGTCCTCATTTGAGTCTTATTCTGTGTCAGTCACAGTTGTCATGGGCGGCAGCGGACGGGTGGTGCTGCATGCTCGTTTGCTAGCTTGATACCATTAAAATCTCTTCTCCTCTCAAAAAGCTCCAATTCCGATTGTATGTGCTACTTACCAAAATGACTTTTATGTTATTTTGCAAACAACACATTTTTCCATCATCCAAAGCTTTTCTTGAGCAGTCCAGTCCAGCTGAAAACATCTTCCGAAGACGGAATGATAACGTCCACCCACAGCCGATGCCTTCGACAAACCACGCAGTAAGATGGTCGATCTATTTCTCCAAAAAATATATCGGCGTTTACTAATTTAACTCTTTATAGGCCATTAAACACTCAACAACAGTAATAAATGTTGATAAAGTGTTTATGGTGCCGCAATAGCGGTATAGTTAATGATTTCAGATACAGTCAGTTGGGAACTTAACGATGGGCGTAAGCAGTGCCTTTTTTATAGTCGCCATTTTGGTGAACTCGGTTTTAGCTGGAAAACATGATAAATACTCAGGGTAAGTAATACAAATTTAAAAACGTAGCGACATGATAATAATGGCAAATATGATGTTAAAAAAGTATTTTGTTACGTCCAGATAATAGGTAGGTATATCACGATTTTGAAGCAAGGGATAATCCATTAATTTAGTCAAGGCTCAGAAGAAGTTGATAGATCTAAATATTCCGCCTATTCTCAGCCAAATCGCCTTATAAATTTTATTATGAGCTTCCTTAGCGATTGAGATTTACCTGCCTAATCCTAGCTGGTTAATCCTAACTGGCTTAAATCTCTTAGTAATGTGTTAATCTCTGGATTGTTTATTAATATACTCATTACTTAATGCAATACCTGCTATTTAGTTGGTAGCAATGCTACCCATTGGAAGAGGAATCCCAACTTTGATTTCCAGCCGGAACAGATAAATGTGACGGTTAAATTCCCTCATCTTTTTAGAGATTATCAAGGAATCCTTGTGTAGGTGTATTGTGTAGTATTTTAGCATGCAACGCTAAAATACTGTGATGCAGCGGCCACTAACTAACGCCCCGCTAAAGGCGTTTTATCGCTACAAGCATCATGTCAACGTTAATTTAGTGGCCGTATAATGTCGAACTCGACGCTGACGCTTGCAGCGTCCTTCGGATTAGCGTGTAATTAAAACAATACTTGCAGATATACGGTCCATCGAGTAGAACTCCGCGATGTATCGGACCAAAAAGTTCTTTATGACCTGGAATATGAACTTGATTTGGATGTTTGGCAGTACGGCGTTCCAGGGTTCAGAGATGCTCTGGTTATGGTTACGCCTGAGAACAGTCTCGATGTTCTTGATCGATTGGACTCCAACGGAATTACACACTATTTGCACATCACGGACGTGGCCAAGTAAGTTAAGTCTATTGCTAACGTACCAATACCCTCACCCTTTAAGTTTAAAATACCTGATGTAAGCTGTCTTTAACTGTGATTCACATGTAGCCTAAACATTTGCGTCCAAAACCTTGTTATCATGGAAAAACTATAACTGAATAAAACAAATGATTTATTAAGCTTTCAAATTACAATAACACATTTAAATAAAAATAAAATAACACTACACACTCAAAGCAATAAGATGACCCAGAAACACACACTCAAACCAATAACAGAAACTCATCATTTAAATTTCCGCCTCGCTGGGAATCAAACAGGACCTTTCGGACAGCGGTCCAGCATGGCACAATGGCAATAAAGGATTTGTCAGTTGCCAAAGGTTTATTGTTTTACAAAAGAACAAACATTCCTGGAGCAATAATTAAAGGAACTGCTATAGTTTTGGTTGCTATCGTTAAATAACTATCTATAAAACTTGGCGCACAAGAACTTTGGCCATCAGATAAACTACTAATGTCTACAGTCTTGAGCAAACAGGTGTCCCTAATTGCAGTAAAGTTTACTCAGACCCCCTCAACTGGAACGAATTTACCTGTATACGTAAAACCAGAAACCCGAAATAATTTCATAAAACTCATTAATCAGAACCTACAGAAATTTAGATGTACCATATCACATAAATACTTCCGTAAAGTCTAATTAATTTTTAATTAACCTTCAGGAATCTCGAGGAAAACGATATCGCAATTGAAAACTGGAATCGGGGTCGAAATAACAGGATGGTTCCATTCCAGGTGTATCCGACATATGCAGAGGTTAGAATCGTATTTTTCGCTCCTTAACGAAGGATTATTCATTATTAGGATTTTTTATTGATTTAAGGTAGCAAACCAGCATGCAGCAACGCCCTTCGGCTGCCACCCATGACAACTGTGACCCACCCAAGACCACCCAAGACTCAAATGGGGACTAGGATAATTAGTCCGGTTAGGACATGGTGTTTAAACATTAATTGGTTAATTTGTTAGTAAGTATGAGGACTGGGACAATGACTGTTAGTGATAGTTAGTTCTGTTAGTTGTTGTTTGTAATAGTCCAGTCAGTAACTGTTAAGAGTCTCGTTCTAATAAAGATCTCATTTCATTCGGATGCCAGTACAATACTTAGTTAGCCTAAAGGTGCAAGTAGCAGTGAAAATTGATACTTATTTAACAACATTTTTTCCTCTATATAGCCAACAAATGCACACTATGCACCTCATGGAAAATGGTAGTAGTTGTCAATTGATATCATTAGCACTGATGGTTATACCCACGGTTTTATCGACGGCATTAGGGTATTACTGCCAAGAACAAAGCGATACATATTTAATAGGTTACCTAGTACATAACATTGAAACCGAAAAAAGTATTTTAAGGTGAAAATTTTAAAATTCCTATAAACCAATCGGGATATTGTTATTAATTTGCTTTTTTTAAGGTGGATGCATATTTAGAAAAAATAGCAGCTGATTATCCAAACTTGGTCACTTTGGTGAACGCTGGGCCAAGTTTTGAAGGACGTGCTATTAAATACTTGAAGGTAAAGTGTCACTCTGAGTTGTTATCGTATTTAACCAAGCTGTTAAATGGTCCAAACTTCATACAATCGCTTATATATAAGTAACAGTTAACTTAAAGTTACCTACAGTGGCTACAGCTGACAAAACAAAGCTCAAATCATGTGTGTATCGGTTTGAAGTATAACAAGAGTCAGAATATTTGTACTGATGTTTTTGGCTTTATAAGTCCTGGGATTACGCCAGATACTTAACATCAAACGACTCATCTGAATTAGGGTTCTGTCATACGTGTTCAGTAAATATTTTCTTTTTCTCTGAAAATTTAAGGACTAACGTTAGTTAACTATAACGAGAACCCAAATCTCCCTATTTCCTTAAGTATAAATTAAAGTAGGGTCCTATATTTCCTTTGTCTTTCTTAAGTATCGTTATGAAATTCATTTTACTTACATCATGACGCGCTTGACTAGCTTAAAACTTTTTGAATTCAAAATGTATTGCCTAAGCTACGATTTTTTTTCATACTAGGTCACCCAACTTTATATGCATCATGAACCAAGTTTTACTTTTTGTGTATTTGAAGAGACAATAGTATATTGCAGATGGACAAACAGACACGTGTGTGATCTAGGAAGTTCCATTTTTTCACCGGAACCCAAAACCTTTCAACTGCCTATTATTAGCTTTATTTTCAGTAGACTTTTACCGACCCTTGTAACTGTACGCGCAACCTCAATGTAAGAGACCTTTCCGCAAATCTTTTGAAGTTATTGTACTTATCTTCAATCATTTTTTGGTATAATATCTTTTGAAGCTTGAAGCCTGCCTTGATCAATTGCTTTGATATTTGGAACAATTTGTTATTTGCGCTCATTCAAGGATATAAACTATTGGGTGGAAAATCTAAGAAAAAATTAGTCTACAGATGGCAGAACATTTAGTTTCAATATTATTACTTATTCTTTGACGAAGCACGATTTTATAAAATGTTGTAGCGATTTAGATTTTTATAGTTTTATTTTATGCTGATTTGTTGTCAGCCTTCAAGCTATAAGAAATATCGATACTGAGAATACATGTAGTGAGACTAGTGAGGTGTGAGTACCTATGTGAGCAATATTTTTAACCTACTATTGGATTAGTCAGCTGTTGATATTCGACAGTTTTTAATTAATCATTAACAAAGTTTAGGCCACCTCATAATGTTCTTCGCGTCCTTGTTTTAGATTTCCACGACGAACTTCTCAGACCCCCGGAAGCCAATATATTTCATGGACGCCACGATGCACGCTAGAGAATGGGTAACGACGCCAGTCACCTTGTACTCCATCCACCGGTTGGTGGAAGATCTCAGAGATGGTGACGGGGATCTGCTGGATAGCACCGACTGGATTGTACTGCCGCTTGTCAATCCTGATGGCTACGAATATACACATACTACTGTGAGTATATGAATTAGATGAGCTAAGTTTCATATATTAGGTATACAGTTTTTATTGATACGAAGTACACACACTGATACAATGATAATGATATTTTTTGAACGTATCACCAAGTTAGTCATTCACATTAATCAAATCAAGTATAAAAAACCATTGTTTGAATGTCGATATCACACGGGACCAGTGTTCGTAAGTGTAGCTATTATAATTTAATTATCACTTTCATCAGTCATGGTAAACATTATGAGAAAACCTACTTGGCTCGCAGTTCCCCTTAACATTTTTACAGCTAGGTATGTGAAGTTTGCCGATAAAAACCATGATGGCGTATACCCTTTACTTCTCATTTTGTGAGAAGGAACCTATTAGAACTAGAAGAATAACAGAGCGATAACTAAATTTCAAGTAAATGATAGATATCCTTGAACTCTTCCAAGTAATTTACTTGAACTTACGTGACTTTGAAATTAAAATCTTAATTTCAGGAGAGGCTCTGGCGCCGAACGCGTTCGTACTATCCGTCGGTAAGCACCACATGCTACGGAGTTGATGCTAACAGAAACTTTAACATTTCCTTCAATACCGTTGGCGTGTCCTCGGACCCTTGCTCCAACATCTACCCTGGGCCTGAAGCCTTCTCGGAGATCGAGGCGCGACATGTCAGAGATATCCTTCATGAATACAAGGAGAGGATCCAATTGTATCTAAACATTCACAGTCAAGGAAACTACGTTCTGTTTGGTTACGGTGAAAATACCCTGCCTGGTAATGCGGCGCAGCTGCATCACGTTGGAGCGATCATGGGGGCAGCAATAGATGTCTTGAAGCTACCTCAGGCTCTTTACTACATGGTGGGCAACAGCGGACTGGTTCTGTATGCCACTTCTGGATCTGCTCAGGATTATGGACAGGTAATTGTTCTGAAAAAGAGCTGATTTGATGAGTGTCAGATCTTCCGATATAAACACGGCCATTATGCTAAAGGTATTCCAATGACCGATAAATTCATATTATTAGAAAAATCCCATGTTATGTACTATATTTTATTTAAAAAAATATTTAGTCATTTCAATCGATCTAAAACACCTAATGCGTTCTATTCAAACTTTAAAAGACTAAAATACGGATTATTATTGCGTGAAACGAGTTTAATGTAGAATAAGATGTACTAACTAGTTATCATGACGTGCCTTCCTGTTCCTGATGGTTAAGTTATTTATCCCATAATTATATGTATATTTGTATTAATTGAATAGATGTCGTTAACTAATCAATGACGTGTACCCCGAAACTGAACCAGATACATGGTCATGGGAATCCCATAAGAACCCCAAACATAGATTGCTCAGTTTAAAAAGTTTTCTGGATGTTTGTCTTTCTTTGTTTCCAGGCCATCGGAATACCGTTTTCATTTACCCTGGAGCTCCCAGGGTACGGGTACGGCCACGACGTTCCGCCGCAATTCATTGACCAAATCAACGAAGAGACATGGGCGGGCATCGCAGCGTCTGCACGAGCTGCTGCTATTTACTACAGAGCGAGACAGACATAGAAACAACGTGAAATGGAAATAAACATTTTTTTTATTGATGTGTTTATTTTAATGCTATCAGATGCCTGTGTGGACAAAAGTACAAAAATATCTATCATTGGACGCTGTGGTCACGCAGTTAAAGTTACTTAATGAAAATTATGAATTGCTGAATGGACCAGGCAAACGAAATTTTTTTTACACGTCAAATAAATCTATAAAAAATTACAAGAAAAACTGTGTTTTTACTTTTTCCATATCTCAATAAATGGCTGAGATATTAACGATCAAAGTGTGTATTTACGGCCGTTGGTTTTTTTAAAAACGCAGGCGGGCGGTCACTACTCGATGACGTCATCTCTCAGTAGTCGCGCGTAGTTGATAGGGATTTTTGACCGAAATGTTAATTTAAACTCAAGTAAAGCCGCGAGCAAACCTTAGTTATCAATAATAAAATAACATATATAATTCACATACTATCTACTACATCTAAGCAAAATTTCAAGTCTGTATCTATAGAAATAAGAAAGTTATAGATTTTTAAACTGCATAGACCCATATTTTCTATACTTGCGCCGTATCTTGCTCGCGGCCGAACTAAGTCGTGACGTCATAGCGTAAGCGCGGAAATTCAAAAAAGGGCTTGAACTTCTCGTCTTTATAACTTCGGAAATACTGCATGTATTGAAGTGAAATAAAAAGTTATGTAATGTATATGACCTAAGCTCGGATTTTAGGTGTATTTGATAGTAATATTTTGACCCTTTTGCCTTCTCCATTGTGTGTTGTGCAAAGTTCTAAAAAGGAGTCAAAGACAAAGTACCTACCTCTACTATAATCATATCATAATAGATAATATCTCTTCTTAATTCATGAAACTTAAGTACTTAACTTGATATTTTTATCTTTAACTTTTTATGCCAAGAATTACTAATAATTTGCTTAGCATTTTTGATAACTTTGGTGTGTAATATTTATATAAATTAATATGTAAACCAATATTTTGACGTAAGTAAATAATATTTTATGTAGGTACCTACCTACCCACTTGAGTTATCATTCATAAATATATTCATAAGTATCTTATTTCATTTAAGAGCACATCAGAATTTGTATGTGCCTCTTACAATATTAGGTATACTTATAAAGAATCATAGAAGTTACCACAGAATGAAACTTTCGCCGGACTATAATAAATAATTATGGTATCGGCCGGCAAGGTGGCACCGGTGGCACAAATAGCCGGCCACTAGTTATTAGTCCAAATTACCAATATTACCATGCACAGTGCACACTATTCCATTAACAATATCACAGGTGAACGCGTGCGCTGGCAAAATCATATTGACTCATTGACTGAATAACGCGACGTTGCCAAATCGTGCACTTACCTGACATACAAAATGCAACTCTATTGAACAGAGATACGGCTCACCTTACAGTATAAAACGGATTACACCTGGCGCTGTCGCTCCAATGCCCAATACAGAGACACAAAATATGAAGTCTCACCGTTTTCCAACTAACATTCGCTTCGTGCCACTCAAAGCAAAACGTGCTTTATCTCAAGCTAATTTAACACGACATTATTTTGTGTCGCCCTGTTGAGGTGCATTTTTTCCTTCCTTTTCTGTTTACTAACTAAACAAAATAATGTCATTTGAGTGCGATTTTGCGTTGTCGCGTGTTGTTTTAAATGTGTCTATTTAGGAGCGCGTTTAAAAAGTAGTAATGTTTCTTACATACGAAGTGGTTGCTACTTTCGGAGTTTCAGCGGTAAGTCATTAACGTCACTTACAAAACTAGCCTTAATTAGCCTTTTTTCAAATTTGGTAGTAGCAGTGCTTAAGTATCAAAAGCCGACCAAAGCAATCTGATATTCTGGACTGGACTCCTTTTAGCACGAGTGTACCTATGTATATTGTTTTAGCAGATTTTTTTATTATTGTGTCAGACGAATTAGTAATTACAAATAGGAGTAAGTGCTCACGATCATGTTACAGCCCTGAAAGATCATTAATTACATTCGTAAACTGAATGTTAGGTATCTACGACTACGAGGTAAATATGACATCGTTGTTAAAGATATCTAAAGATTAAAGAATGGAAAGTTACCTGACATTATAACGATCCTTTGCTGCAAACATAAATTTCAAAAGCCTATATTAAGTTATTTATATATTACTAAATCATAATATTAGTAATTACGCTAAAGTTTGCTAAGAAATTACATCAGTTATAATAATATGAAGTATGTAAAAACAAATGTGGTTTGGAATGCGGGTCAGTAAGTTTATAAAGTATTGTGGCGGCCTAGATTACCTACTGACCCGAATCCCATGCCGGCTGACCATGGTGTCATAACAGACGACCGAAGACGACCCCTGCTTGGGGGTAGAGCTACCAGTACCAGGCTACCACCCGTCGGTGAAGCTCTAATGACTGCGCACATTAGGCCCACTCAACTCCCACCCGTCACTGACACAACTAAATGACACAATTCAATTATGAGCTTTACATCTTGTTCCGCATGGTTGAATTTCGAACGTATACTTGAAAGATGTTTACTACACGACGCACACCCATGAACGGAACGGAACGGTCGGAGTCTGTGCACAATCCTTTAGTCAGCCATCAAACGACTTGTCGTGTTCTAGCTGGCAGCTAGAGAGCCAGTCATTTATTTCGTTTCTCTTCCTTCTCTCTTACCCGACGTCGCAGCTGTGAAGGCTTCGGTTACTGTGATCACTTAACATGTGGTTCATCTGCTCTTTTGTCGGCTATTAACTATAACTTTTACCTCAATTTTGATTTATCATCTATACCGCCATTCCGTTGTGTTCTCACTGCCTGAAGGTTGACTGGGAGAGAATGCTTTTAGCATTTAGTCCGCCTTTGTTTCTGTACAACTTTGTATGGTGCAAAAGTTTTAATAATAAATAACTAAATTTCGGGACTTTCCCGGATTTCCCTGCCATCTGGCTTCCTAACCCTATTCCTAAATAGTTTTCCTGTTCCAAAATAGATTTCCACTCGGCCCAGGCTTGCCTATAACTAAAGGCCTGGGTAACAAGCGAAGCGAAACAAATAGATCACGTCGCAATTAAACTATTCGTATTCCGTATTCGTATTCAGATAAATAATTTATACAGCAACTGTATGTAAATGTTATTGCTCGGGTTTCCGTTTGATTGATGAAGATGGAACCACACTAACCCTGATGAAGTTACCTACACAATGCGTGTTTAATTAATATATGCCTACACATTTATTGCCCTATTCCTTGGTAGCTGGTAAGTTCTGGTGTAAGTGCTGGTAATTTCTTCCTTCTTTGTTGGCCGGCAACGCATCGGTGATGGTGACCACTTACCATTAGATAGCTCCTCTACTCGTTCGCCTTGTCGCATAAAAACATACACAAGGACCTTCCACTCTTTGAGTATGGTCACTTCAAGTCTACAATATGCCAAGTCACAATTGTTCTGTGAAGGTACAACAGACTCCATCTGCATAGATTTAAGCTATACTGCAACATGTAGACTCTGCAGTGAGGTAGAGAAAACTCCTTATCATATACTCTGTGACTGTATGGCAATAACACAATGTAACAGAAGTAGCTTTATATGGAAGCCTGATCCGGCCTCTGGAACTTAAGGACGTCCTTCAGTGTATTCTAATGATCTTGGGGGCCACATTAAACATGAATGAGTCCGGCTACGATCGATATATTCTTGTCGCAGTGACCTTTGGGAACGCTCAATTGACAACTCGTAATATTATGTCTTGTTCCAGTTGCTGTCATTCGCGGTGTCAGCGACCCTGCTCTTGACGCTGGCAGCGAAGAGCGGCTTGCTCCGAGCTGGTGGCACTCGGTCACCACACACGCCGCTGCTGGTGCCACCACCATTGACGAAGCCACGACACCCACCCGAACTAACTCCTTTGGCTACTAATTAGAAAACAGTCACCTCAGAGCACTATTGTCTTAAGCATTTAAGATACGATTTCACTGGAATAATAATTACGTATGAAGTCTTGCGATATAATTTATATTTGCCTTTTAGTTGACATTGGACA
This sequence comes from Ochlodes sylvanus, assembly GCA_905404295.2. Taxonomy (NCBI): domain Eukaryota; kingdom Metazoa; phylum Arthropoda; class Insecta; order Lepidoptera; family Hesperiidae; genus Ochlodes; species Ochlodes sylvanus. The sequence goes on from FR990129.1 coordinate 923,783, forward strand.
ATGTTTTGTCGTCCAATGTGAACCTGGACTAAGAACAGATCTGGTGGATGATATGTGGCGCATGGCCCTCCAGAATGATAAGATACTATGTACTTAAAGTACAGGTACTTACTTAGTTGTATAGAACTAAATATGAAACGTAAAACTATTAACAAATTTAATGGTCGGTTATTGCGTCTAGACTACAAAATGGCAGATTTAAAATTCAAATTCTAAGGACATTTGATGTGAATGTGGATACGAGACATATCTTGTGTCAGATTTGGGCCTAGGACTAATCGAATATGAAGGACAAATAATCTCAAACCATTACCATTTATGCGTCGAATAATTATACAAAAACAGTATTTTTCATATGCACCTATGATTTATACAAACAAATGTTACAATTAGTATGTAAGTCATTGTTATATTTCGGCTCAACTAATCCGCACTGAAATAACTTGCTCGAGTACATGCCCTGGACTCCTCAGTGAGGGAGGGTAGGTAATTATTGGAATAAATCCAATTCATCGTTATTAATTTTAAGTACTTATTTACGTAATTTCTGACATTTATTCTAAGGGTTGATTGGCAGATCAAAAGTAAGAGCATAATCAAAATCAAGCATGGGCGAATTTTAAGTAATTACTCAACATTTTAATATTAGTTCTTTATTATCGTCAATGTGATCAAAATTGCAAGTGACTACAGAATGAAACTTTGAATAACTTGGAATGAATCTTTTTTCGTTTTTGCGAATAAGTTCCTTATGTTTAGGAAACAAACAGATTTTTCCTTTTATAGCAATGCCTTTGTGATTCCTTGCAGAAGATGGTCAACGAATAAAAATATCTTAATAACATGTGTTCTGTGATGATGATGAAACATATATTTTTATATATAATAACTGAAAGTAGTAGGATATAATAATATGTAGACTATAATGTTGGTGTCTTCAAATCAAGAGGAAACAGGTTTTTTCTAAGTTAGTGTGCTCTACCATCCAAGACCACATCACCACTCACCATTAGGTAGGATTGTAGTCAAGCATTAATATAGGACGTCACGCCAGGGCTGGAAGGGTGGACTCATTGGTGACCAGGCGTGTGACTAGAACATTAGTCCAAAAATTATAAAATTCGAATAACGTATTTAAAGACGGCATTGTAATTCGATTATTACATTCCTGACACATTCTGTTGCCTGTTTAGTTAGTGATGACTAATGTTGTCATTCCACGATTTCCTTTATTATGGCTCTTGTAAATTGAAAATAAAATATAATAATAATTATGTAATACGGCTATAATACGTAATAACATAATGTTGCAAAATTGTTGACTTTCAATTTATTAACTTTTAATTACTGTAATTTGCCGATAAACCCATTAATATTATTGTCTCGTAAACGAATAACATGTAATCTCGTTATTGTACACAATATAATTTACTAATTAATCAAAAAATTGTTGTTTTATTGAAGTAATCTCTATAGGTACATATACCCCATAGCCTAGTTGGTAGTGACCCTGCCTGCGAAGCGAGAGTCCCGGGTTCGATTCTCGGCCGGGGTAGATATTTATGGCAGATAAATGTTTGTTCTCGGGTTTTTGCCGTTTTCGACTTCCACGCAGGCGAAGTCGCGAGCAAAATCCAGCCATAAGTGCAAATAACGTTCTTTTTAAAAATAAGTTTTTGTAATGGAGGAATTTTATACCGCTACTAAAACAACTGCGAGGAGCAAGATCAGCAGGAAATGGTGATATGAGGTGTGCTGAAACGAGATGAGGTGTGGCGAGCTGGTGAGGTGCGGTGTGGAGTGGTGAGGAGCGGGTTTGAGGAGTGGAGAGGAGAGATATGATGAGTGAGATCCTCAAGAATAAACAGATGATTAAGAAAAACAAAGGAATTATGTCAATATTGTCATTGATCGTATAGGTAAGCGTTTATTCATTTATTTTATTTATAATATATTTAAGATTAAAATATGATTGTAGGTAAGTAGGTTACTCGAAATATCGTTAATTTTTATTACATTTTTAAAACAACAAAAACATTATCACTTCGAGACATAATCTATTGTACGCTTTTAAAACCGATTCAAATAACGCGGAGCACGAGGATTTTTTTTGCCCTTTATATTTTATTTCAAAATAGTACCACAGTCTTATTTATTTCTACCGGCATGCATTCAACATAATTTAAGAATAATGTTATGTCGATACACGCAAAGCAACTTGATTCCTATACCTACCTATATACCTAGTAGCACTGTTATTTCGCTTCATTAAACTGATGTCTAAACTATACACTATTACTAATACAATTATCATAACAATCTAATTAGTAAATTCATTTGTCAATAACCATTAACTAATTATTACGGTAGTGGTAATTGGGAAGCAGTTAGAACGTTGGGGCCCAAACGGGAAGGCCTGAGTTCTAGAGGCCTACTACGAAAAACGAAAGTCGACGTTTCGGACGACGGATCGTACTTTTTCTTACTGTTGTTGTTTTTCTTTGTGTTTCTTTTCCTATTAAAATAGATGTATATACGAAAATCGCACTGAGCTTTCTTTAAAAAAAATGCCATATGTTCACACGAAACATAATTTGGCGACCGTGACTGGTAGGAAAAAGTACGATCCGTCGTCCGAAATTTCCTTTAATAAATTTGAATCAATAATGTTACAAAAGATCTAGCTATCTACCCAAGATTTCCCCTAAAACCCTAAATCACTTTCTTCCATCGCACTCAAATTTAGTTGTACTTTTTTCTAAAGTCGACAATTAAGTTACCGGCCATCTCGAAGGCAAAGGGCCAATAAAAGAAACGTTAAAAGCTGCAAGATGAGATTTGCCGACGGCGCAGTAGACGCGAAGTAACCCAATCATGGCCGCCCGGAAAACGATCGGGAATCAAATTGTGTGCCGCTGTCGCGGGAAATTGACTGACACCTTGGAGGGTTAAGGCATTTACCGGCGCCTCTGCAGACTACATTTTATCGGGAAAAGTAATTGGCCACAATTTGCTTATTACTTGTTCCCTCATTATGTTTTTTTTTTACTTCTTATAAGGTAGTGCTTGACAACAATCTCACTCACCTGATGGTAAGTGGCGATGAAGTCCTTGAGGTATTGAGCGCATACATACATTACAGTTTTTTTACATATAATAAATTAATGCTTGACAACAACCCTGCCCTGATTGATGGTAAGTGGCGATGTGAAAGCATTTGATGTAGACAGAAGTTATTATAATTCACTTTCCTCTTTAACGCAGATTAAGCTATTCCAATCCTTCGCGACACGCATAACGAATGACGAGGCAAACCGAGCTGTTCGGACCGCGTCTGCGGCGGAACTTTAACAAGTTTTATAACTACAAATTGTATTAATTTAAAACTAATAATTCACTTTACGAAAAATATCACTAAAATTAAATCTTTGATAAAAAAAAATATGTTGTAATAAAAACACACCTTTGTACAATACAAGTAAGACTCAACAGAATGTTAACGCTGTTCTCTAAGTTACAGGAAGTTTATTAATGTATCAATATCTTTAATGCAAGTTCCTTTCTTTATAAATAATACCTCTGCAATAAAAAACAGAAACAAAATCATTCAAAGGCTCTTTAAATAAATAATTCAGAGCTGCCTAGATAACCCACAAAACATTATTCAGTCGGTGCACACAAAATTCAAATTAAAATTTTAAACTGTCCCTAATTAGAACGGAATGTGTGTGAAATGTTCACGAGAGAAAGAAGAATCTTTTGTGGAGTTAATGAGAGATGCAAAAAAGATATTGATTGTAGCAAAAAGACAGCGGCAACACTGTTGATTGCTGCAAAAAGACAACGTAAAAGATTGTTGATTGTTAAAAGGGTTTTGAAGGAGTCTTGATTGCCGGCGATTTCATAGTTTGGTACACTGATTAACAATCAGTTGCTGAAATCAACAAACATTATTCTGATTGGGTTGGCGCTTTAAAGCGTGTCTTTGTTTATCAAACGTTGCTGAAAAATAATTCTGTTTTGAGTTTTAAGCAATCATTATAATTTGAATTTTTCATCACAACGTAATGAATTATGCACATTTCGAAACATTGTCGGCGCACTCCAAAATACTCCGACACACTGCCCCAGGACGTACGTTTTTAAAGTGGTTAGCAATTGAAGGTTGATCATTCACAACAGTTGTTAGAATTCGCCAGGCTGTAATTGTTATTGGCACTGGTGATTCCATCCGTCCGTTCAGCATCCATTGCTAGCCACTATTAGATTGTCCGTCTCTAATTTGGCCAGTGATGAGCCTGAGCCTTTGACATTCAAAGGGCCCTCAAAGTCTTAGTCAAGTAGTCCATCGTATAGAAGGTATCATACAGGAAATAACCTGTGCTGATTCAGTCGTAATCGCTACTCGACAATCTTTTTCCACGCCCACGGCCAACTATCCTTCTAACTATAAACAACTCAGTTCCTGTAACCGGGAAAATCTGCTAGCTATATTCTTAATTATTGTTCGTCTACGGGTTTGTCTATCTTTATAAAATTGTTGGATCCACGCGGAAGTTTGCTTAGTGCAACTTTATTGCACCTAAGAATATTATAAAATTAAGAAATATTAAATAATAAAAAATGTTAAAAATAACGGAACACCAGTGTTCTGCAATTTTCAAAGAGAAAACTTATTTCTTAGTAGAGTACAAAAGGTCGGTGATCAACTTAATTTTCCCCTGTTTTAAAAATAGCACGTTGAAATGTTGGCGGTTCAACCGGTCGCGAATGTAATAAGGGATAGCTTAATTAACTCTCTAAAGGCCTTAAGGGGAACAGACGAGCGTGTTGTAGAAACATTATTTTAACTTAATCAACAACTTACAGTACGTGTTGTTTTGTTGTTGCAGGTAACATAACCTCCTTTGCCTTTAGCATCTTGTAGGCTCTACGTTTTATACAATCTTAAATTGTATCTCTCTCTCAATCACTATACCTATTTCTTTGACTCGTATTTGCTCGCGCCCGTTACCACGACACCAAAATCTACCGTCAACTCATTCAGTACGACCACTTCCATTTTATTTCCAACCTTTTGACACTTCACATTATACATAATTATGGTACGATGAAATTTTTTCCTTAAAGCTCGATCCTTTTAAGCCGTGTCCAATTTTTATTGGTCCTAATGTACCATTTAAAGGTTCTATATACGAATACGTCGTTATCGTAATGGTTTTCATCCTCATAAATTAATGGATCAGCTCTGTTGGACGATTCTGCGGTACCGATTTACGACGGAGTCATTACGAGCGGATTTGTTTTCAATGTGAAGGGTACATTTGAATACGTATAATGTTCAAATAAAAAAATGGGAACCTGTTTAACAGATGGTTTGTATTTTTCATAAGCCGCGTTTACAGTAGCAATTACACATTCGTATTGCTGATCTAAACATTTTTTACCCTTATAGTGATTAGGATCGTAGTCTAGCACTAACTTATTACAAGATAAAGAAATCTTAGGAATGGTCAAAGCATGTATCTTTAACGGCTGATCTCGTAGGATTTACCTAAGTAAGGAGAGCCACACAGCTATAGATTCTGAGAAAAGTGGAAAATAATGTATTTCCAGTTATTTATAAGTAAAAAATAAGAAACCAATATAAATTCAATTGAATCTACTTGTAACTAGCTAATTACTAACCTTGATGTAATAGCCAATCCTTATTCGCCGCAACGAAATATTGCTTAAGAAAATTAGTACTTATTCTTTAGTAAGTAGGTACAAACAAGAATGCGGGATTTGTTTTCGAAGCACCGGTATTCCAGGCCCGGATGCCTAACATTGTCTACGGGAGGAGCGTTAGATTTGAATGAATTATTCATGTCTTCGGCCCGGCGTTTGCCTTGCGAGACGCCTTTTGAATTCGTGTACGATGTTAGTGCCTGCATGGATGATCGCTGCGACATGAGAATGCTTAGTGATTTTTAAATTCTTTGTTTGTTCAACTAGAGTATGCTTTAAATGGCAGCAAACTTCTGAGTGTTCCCGCTTTTAGTTTATCAACACGTTTCACTTCACGAAGGCTTCTTTTTAATGTCAAATTATTTCCCAAAGTATAGTCGCAAAATCATAAATTGTAATTCATATTATACCTACATATGTATCTACATACCTATATGTCCATGATGGGTCACCTGACTGTACTAAAATTATTGTGTCCTAAAGCTATTAAAGATGCAAAAAAATGGCGTAGCAGTCACGCGAATGATCATAGGATTGATAATAATTATACTCTTTCCTTAAACCACTTATGTCTCAGCTTTCAAACGATTTCAATTTTAATGAAATTTATTCGGTTTAAACACTCTTTAACTAATATCTGACTGAACATAATGTTTCAAAGCGCCGTCGCTGTTCGAGATTACGCCATCCGAGGTTGGGAATACCTGAAAAGGCTCATTCATCAACACTAAGTCACTGGAAGGAGCAACGCATTAATTAAGCTCCGCATATAATCATGAGGTATTCCTTTATACCTCATAGCTGTGGTAGTGAGTTTAAAAAGACTGAATTTACCGCTTGAAATAAATTTCCTTCTTAACGTTGTCATTACCAAGCAACCTTCCTCAACATTATCATCAAAATTTAATACGACGTCCAAACCTTCTAAACTCGAGCTTTGCCTCGCTAGCTGATACGAACAGATTTTGCAAAAATCTCTCAGGTAAGCAGATTTTTTTTAAATAAGTACATTTAATACATAGTTATTGATTTTATCAGGAAATGAAACTACTGACCGGGACGGGAGACTGAATTGTGGATTACTTTTAGCTTCCGTTATGTGCTAAAGTATAGTTCCGGTATATATGAAGTAATAGGTATATTCGATGTTATGAGCTTCGATGCTGTGTAATTCGATGTGCCTGACCGGGCCCATAGTAGTCAATGTGTAATAAACATAAACTTTGGCACACCTTACTCTGGAATTTCAAAGAATCTCCATTCTTAGATTTCCCAATAATTCTTTGTCACTTTTTCGATCGATCGAGTAACTTTGGAGAGAAAACTCTTTATTTATATAGAAATCTCATGCTAGTCCATATAAATTGATAGGGCAGGCAGTAGAATTGATTTATATTCTGATGATGAACTTAACCAAATTCCTACAACATGTAAACTGAACCGTAAAACACATTCGCTTGAAAATCACCCATTTAAAAGAGAACATTCACAAATAAAGTAAAGTAAGTAATTGTGGGTGTAATTAAAACTTTATTCAGTGTTGTAAAACTGAATCGAGCGGATAATTACGATCGGGCTGCAATGAGGTCCTCCAATCCCCTGGTGTTCAAAGTTTTGCTTTGAGCCTACAAAAATGCGACCGGGGTTTATGGATAGAAATAAATCAAAAAGGGTACCACGATATTACCAGAGTGTGCTCTGATTTTATTTTTCATGCCATCTAAAAGAATTACGTACCCTGTTAGTTAGAAGCTGTTCGTATACAATGATGAAGATTACAAAAAAATAGGAACAGTGGAATTTGCACTCTAGATAGATTTATGTTTTACTTCTATTGGGTCAGTAACAAAATAAAAGGAAATAAGGGCTAGAAATTTTGGTTAGATTGTTTGGTAAGTGGTAAATGATAAGTGGTACTTCACTTACTAATAAGGCAGTAAAATACGAAACTTAACTAATTTTGTTACATCAGTCAAGCGTTACATAATAAGAGTTTGTAACTTAGTTTTCAGAAGCTATTTATAATAATATCTGCATGAAATTATTTCCATATACTATTATACTATTTGTGGTTCGTAAAAAATTCTATATAGGCAACAGTAACTTACCTTACCTTACTTACCTATTGACCTGCACAAAGTATACCGGTATCTTACATTCATGTAACGTCTCTTTTACTACCTAGAAATATGTAATTTAGTGTTGTGTGTAGTGACAGAAATCTCACCTGATTGTATACTTACCGTTGACGCTTTTTATGATCACTTATTAGTGACGTACTAGTTGCCTAAATGAACTATTAGATTTGATAGTTTTTTTTACTGAATATAAGTAACTGCTTGACTATGATCCCAAATATGTAATGCGCATTTTCATTAGATATAATGCATAACATTAAAGAACAAACAAAACTTAAAGAGAAGAAAACAAAAGGGATCAGAAAAACTACTTCACATATCGGAATTCCGTTTAAGTAAAATTTGTGCACTTTCATTAGAAATTTCTGCAGGAATATAAAAATCCGGGATTCGCAATATCTGATATCGATCGGTCGGACTCTGAAAGAAAGCGTAAATGGGTAAAGAAGAAAGAGAGAAAATTTATAGAATGTGAAAAAATACATGTCTAGCATTCGTACATGCTTTTACTGATGTTCCTACCTATGTACCTGCTTATGTGGGTATAAATGTCATTGCGGTATATATAAATTGCGGTAATGTATAAATTGCATTACTGTGCGGTTCTAACAGCAAGTCCAGCTTTACTATTAAGAAGATACTGTCACTAAACTTAAGGACGTTTTTCGCCAAGCAAAGCGAGGGTTAGGTTCTGTGTAGTATTTTTAGTATCTCCTTATAAAACGCAAGGTTACCACCGATATGTTCACTTTAAATCCCGGATCACCTTTGTTGGCAGGCAACGCATCGGCGATGCCTTTTGACGGTGACCACTTAGGATGTGATATACTCGTCAATAGGTACCTACAATTCAATACAATACAAATCCTCTTTATTATACACCATAAAGTTTTACAGAAACATAATTTATACTAATGTATAAGTACAACAGGCGGTGCAAATCTTTATAATAATAATTAAATACTGAATTCCTACTTTGAGAAGCAGTGCCTCTTGACATTTTGTTAACACAGAGTATTGGATCGGGAACATAAGCTGGAACAGCGTTTATTGATAAACGTTAAACGGTGAAATAGCGGGCTATCGGGCACGCGGCGCACGAGCGCGGGCAGCATACCTGTGTGTCTGAATAAATGGGTGACGTCCAAAAACAAATGTTGGTGATAGTAATCTGTAACTGACCATAGATACATGGTCAGTTACAGATTACTTACTTGTAACGTCAGTTACTTACAAGTACGGGTCGTCACTTGTAACTGACGACCCGTATGGCGCCATGCTCGCCATGCCGGACGTTCGATATTTTTTATGAAATAAAATTAAACCAATGTAAAACTATGTTTTACTATGATATGGGTACTCACGATATAAATGTTGTTCGGCGATTTATAACCATTTGCATGGATCGTGGTCAATGCTGAACTGCGGTGGCGCGGAGTAACTTTTGTCAGGATGGCAGATGACATTTTACATCTTTTAGGACGAAACTTACCTACTCATCATCTCATACAGGCTGGTAAGCAATTGAACTCGAAACTCAGGTGGGATTGGTGTCAAGCACTACCTTATAAGAAATAAAGGCGGAATCAAATTATCCTCTATGTGCTGGGAGAATTTACCTTTAGGATTTACTAATTTACCTTAGTACTTGGTTGGCGTAGCCTCTGAATGTTCCATTCACTATACACATGCAGTACAAGAGCACTGAAATCCTATCAAAACGCCTTTCAATACAACCTTAGCTTTTTACGCCAGTCGTAACATTGCTATTAAAGCTTCACCAGGCGCTTAGGTTTTGACCTCGTTTCTATACAAAACTGCACCTAAACAGCGACTATTGCACATTTTCTATGCAAAAAAGGCTGGGGTTTTCCCAGATTTTTGTTTTATGTCTTTTAAACATTGCCCAGACCTCATTGAAACTTAAATATATGTAATTTTGTATTTTATGGACCAAATATAAGATAAACATACAATTTATATACATTTGTACAACACTCCTTGTTTTATGTGAAGCTTTGAATTTGAAAATAAAACTCCTTGGGAGTTTCTTGTCGCTTCTTCTTCCTGGACTGCTGAAGTGCTCACAGTAGAGTTTGTTGAAGACAATATTTTGTTATATTTTTAGCCCCCGACGCAAAAAGAGGGGTGTTATAAGTTTGGCGTCGACGTCCGACGTCTGTCTGTGTGTGTGTCTGTCTGCTATCGATGTGATAAGGCTTCGATGTTATAAATTCGATTCAATGAACATTCGATTTTAAAAGCTTTCGATGTCATGACCAATCGATGTAATAAACATTCGATGTGATGATAGTTCGATATAATAAACTATCGATGTAACGTGTTCGACGTCATGAACTTCGATGTAATGGAATTCGATGTGGCGTATGGAACCCCTGTGGCATCGTAGCTCTCAAACGGGTAGACCGATATTGATGCGATTTTTTCAAAGCCAGTTTCCTGTTTTCCAGTTTCCTTGCGGTGGTTCTCGTTTCGTTTTTTACTATTTATGGGTTGTTCCTTAAACTCAAAGTTTTTACGGGGTTTTTAAAATTTTAATTTATAGTTATTTACAAGTAGTTTACAAGTAGGTATACTCCTAGCTATAGACCCTATAGGTTATTTTACAGTTCACCAAGTCCTTGACTAAGGCATTAAAATAATAGTTGACCATTATTGTATTTTATATGAGTTTATTTATAAACTAGATAGATACAATCAACGATGTTTCTCTGGCTACAATATACATAATATGAGTATACCAATACTAGATACATAATTCACAGAAAAGAGCAAAGGTCCGAGGTACGTTGGTTATGATTTATATGAGTTGCTTTCAAGTTTAATGCTTAATCATAAGTATTAAGGAAGCGTTCTTTATAACTGCGAGCAAGAAGATGAAGATTGAAGTAATGACCTTGGTACTCTTGGTAGGTTCTTGCAGCTTCGTCTCTCGGATCCATGTTAAAACTTTGTGAAGCAATGGCGCTGTTTACTATGTAGTTACCTATGTAAAATTCCATTCTGTAATTTATGTTGAACTAGTAACTACCCTTTCTTCGCACCAGGAAACCTTTATCTTGAATACCCGTACCTAAAACATTTTTATCATTCCTTTTCTACTTGTGAATCAAGGGGCAGTGACGAAAGTTAAAATAAAATGGCATATGTTCGACCTTATATGGCCACGAAATTACGCTGCAAATTCAAGCGATATTATTGTATTCTAATTCAGATGCGAATTGGCATTGACTTTGACATGACGCTTGTGGCGTAAATAGCCTCGAGCTGGCTTTATGTTTTATTTAGCGACATAGCTTTTCACCGTTTTTTGTTTGAGTAAAATTTCCACGTGAGCCTATTACCGTCTGCATTACGCCTTTCTATTTGTTGATACATAAATTACTCCCTGTCTCGTGCTTGACTATTTTCTGCTCATATTGCTTGATTTATGGCTACTTTGGGGAAAGGAAAGTTGTTTTTATGCTCTCGAGAATATGTGAATCGGCGGATGTATATCGGATTTTCCTTTGTCGATGCCAAGTTGAATTATTGTGGAGTCCGAAACATCTCTGTCTTTTATTTCTTTTAAATACTGCTTAAGATTGTATTGGATTAATATGATAATTATGGATGGATATTAATTTGATAGCCAATGTTCAACGTTGGATTACCAAACAAAGGGACCTAGGTTTAAAACTCGCATGCACCCCTAATCATCAAGTTATGTATGTAATAGAAACAGAATTTAACGGTTAATGAAAACATCGTGAGGAGACCTGCACACCTGAACGTTCTCCGTAACACAAAGTAGATAAATAAATCCGTAATGTTCTCCAAGTTTGCCAAGGGATGTCAAACCGTCGTCGCCGCGTTGTCGGTTCGGTTATAATTGGCCATCGGTCATTTCTAAGTCACCTGATGGTAAATGGTCACCGTCAGACCTGGACACAAGTAACACCAAAAGAATTCCTTAAGAAAATTGTGCATTAAATATCCCGAAGTGATGTGTCAAAACGGTCAAAACTTAGGTAAGTAACAGCATCCATTATTAAAATTATTTACAGTTGAATGATGTTGCGATGTAGTTCTTATTATTAATAGCATAAGCTAAAAAATCGCTTGAATTTTTCGCAGCTATCCAGATGAGCATCGCTGGGACGTTACTCTGGTACGTTTAGCAAGTTTCAATTTCGTGCTCTCTAAACTATCTCTTTGATAAGGCTGTTTGTCTAAAGTCTTCGAGTTTAAAGTTTGTGAAATATTTAAAGGTATGACTTTGCCAAAGGAAACTCGTTGGAGACATTTCCAAAACTTTAATATTTCCACTAGTACCTTTACTTACCTACCTTTATATTTTATAGAATTAAGATAGCAAACGAGCATGCAGCACCAACCTTCCGCTGCCGCCCACGACATCTGACCGACAAATAACAAGACTCAAATGGAGACTTGGATGGTTAGTCGGTTAACAAACGGTGTTAGTAATAATAAGTCCAGTAAGTATGTGTTAGTAAGAGCCTTGTTCTAATAAGACTTAATAAATATGTCCGCCTCTAAAAAAGTGTAACCAGATCCACACCTTTGTAACTGGAATACAATTGCTGTTAAAACTATTATTACAATGTAGAAATGGTACTACCCCGGGTGAACTCTGGACTGTACCAACTATTCTATCATCAGGTAGGATCGTAGTCAAACTTATATTCAGTAAAAAAAAATTAAAAGAAAAAGTAAAAAGATTATCACCATATCATAACCCTATTCCGTGTCGTATAACACAATAGACTTTTCTTAGATTTAAATTCTATTGTCTAGGTCTAGAGTGGACGACTATAAACAAGTTTCGATACCCATAACGCTAGCGATATTGTATACAATGACATATGGAATACCGCAAGATCAACAAAGTGTTTTACAAAAGTAGCTCATATCCCATCAAAAGCTAGAAATTGGCTTATGTTCTTCACGCAATATACAGATTTTCTTCAATAGCTAACAATATTCTTGATCAAGTCATATTTCAAAGTAAAAAATAAATCAAAATCGATATACCCTTTTAGGAGTTATAATGCAAGACTCACAGTTACGTAAAATTTATAACCCTCTTCTTGCGTCGGGGGTTAAATATGTTGATAAAAATAGCTCACAAAAAGTAACAAAATATTGTTTAAAACATTGTTTAATTAAAAATGCAGCAACACACATCCTGACAAATTCTACTAGGTAGTCCCCAAAAAAGATATGTACTTCATCATCTCGCAAAGCGCTGAAACACATTTTAAAACACGAGTGAGTATAAAAACATAATGCTTAAGTAAGCACCGCACATTGCATAAGCGTAAGCCAACAAAGGCCGATACATACAAGAACGCCAGATGAGACAAAGTTTAACAAAAAGCCATGAGTGTAATTGTTCCCAATTTAACGGCAAAAAGTAACAAGTCGTTTTTGTCCCCGCCTCGCGATAGCGCCGGGATCCGTCCGGGAATGCTGAGCTGTTCTTGTCACTAGAAGACTACGGTTACTGTCACAAGCATAAGCGTGTAACTTTGATGGTATGACACCTCTTCCGTGGATATGACGACTTGGCGCAATGGTTGCCATGCCGGAAGCATTCAAAGCGTTCAAGGCTCGAGTAATATCGAGGCGGAAATTTGATTGACTTCCTGTTCTCGTTCTGGGTGTGTATTCTTGTATTTGTGTTTTGTCTCTGTCTGTCTTGTATATTAGTGTAGCGTTATTATTATTCGAATCAAAACGCTGGATTCTTGAAGCCACTTGTTCTATGAAATAACTAGTAACTGCCCGAGATGTAGGTAATCACTCTTTTCAAGAATTAAACGGGATTCTTTAAATTGTTGTATCGTTTTTGTTTTACACTGATTGTTACCTCAAGTGAAGACTACAATCCGATCGGTTAAGCTGTTTCTGAAATAAACGGGAACAAACGCACAGACACAACAGTCATCAATTCTAAAAATCATTGTTATGAGATCTATATGTATAGCGTTAATTAAAGTTTATAAATACTCTCAATAATAGTTTATCTCTAATATCATCCATGTACAAGGCATATCTGATACATTTTTATCAGATGTAGGTACGCTTGGCAAGTGTTATGACGGTTTTGTACCAGGGTTTTCGTACAAATTTTCAACCTCTTCAAGAAAATGTTTAATATAAAACCTCTCTCGCTCATTCCAGATAGCGTGTCCTGGATGTAAGCTAAGCCGCTGCGCGCCCTAATAACATGTCACGTGCTAATCCCGACCGTTACAATACACTTACACTTACACTTACACTCCACAAGACATTGCTAGCCCGCGACTGCGATATTATGTTATAGTAACATAAGCAATGGTAAGCTGTCTGAACTGAGTAGGAAGAACTACTTGGGAGTTCTTGCCACATCTTCTGTATCTCAACGAAGGGATTTGTTGAAACAACTTCGAATAAAAGGAGACTGGCGGGTTTTCTAGGAGTGTTCGGCCTGGTCACCCACATGAATATTCTTTACGTATTCGCGTAGCGTATTTTAATTTTAATTAAAGCACTTGTCTGTGTAGCTGAAATAATTATTTAAACTTACGTGTTTCATTTGACAGTTGTCACCAACTGACTAGGTAAACTGAGGTTGTTTTTAATACGCTTTTTGATTAACACGAAACTAATGGTTATTGGAAGGAATTACGTTAATTCATTTTCTTATTTTTAATTAAAAAGTCAAAATCTAAAACAGAATCCACGGGAAAGCACTAGAAAACACTAAGAAATATCCACAAAGTAACAGAACAGAAGGAACAACTGAATGACAGCTATTCGTATCGTTCGTCAGTCAACAGTCATCACAGACCATAATACGCGATGTCAATTCAAACCACAGACACGATATGACATTTACGCATCGATCTCTTTGATCGATTATTCGTCATCGTCATAATTACAAAAAATGGATATCGCTCAGTTCGTACTCAATAAATCCGATTTTATCGAGTAATATCAAACAGAATGTACGATAAAAATCACTGTGATTTAATGGTGATAAAGAACCGGGTGAAAACACAAAGAGATTTTGTATAAATCGATTCACGAAAGATATCGATTTACTAAAAATAAAAACAATGTTTTCTGCAAGTCGACAAGTTCTACGAAAATGCGCATACGACATTTTACACTAGAAAAAAATGGTGTATTTTTAGACCTATGTGTTGTTCTTGTAGGGCTTGGGGCCGAAAACCGCCAGTCTCCTTTGGTTTAATTATGAATTTTACGATATTATAGTAGGCAAATAAAGCATTGTATTGTTGTGGATAAAATTATATCAAACCATAAGAATTTTACTGTCACATCGCCTGGACCCCGATTCTCATTTTGTAGAGATAATCTCTAAGTTTGCCATATCTCTACTGTGTCAATCTCTACGAGACATGTTGGCAAAATCTCGATTGTATCCAAAAACGTCATTCTGGGCCACAATAGAGATTTTATCTTTCGACATTACCATTAGACATATGAAATTTACGTTTCGTTTTCTAGACTACAGCGACGCCAAGTCAACAAAACACGACTACACGTAAAAAAAGGTTTTACAGTACTCAAATCATATAAAAGTATAAAACAATCACTATATTATTCATTCTAAACTATCTTTGAATAGTTATAATTTATTTACTTTGATATTGCAGTTAAAAACCATTATAACAAAAAGACTAAGCGTCGCATACCGTATAACGAAACATTCATGGCAGTAGTATGTTTAGCTATCTGTGGCATCTGCCGCATTTAGGCATCTCTGCATTCTGTCATGTCAATGTCAACTTGTCAAGCGAATGTTTGTTTATTAATTTGATATTGATGAATTTGATGTTTATATTATAAATAATATTCATTTTGACTTATATACATGTTTGCTTTGCTGTTTGCATAGATTTTTGAGTTTGTTCTAGTTGTTTTAAGCCCATAACAGCGGCTGCGGCTGTGTCCGCTGCAGTACCCACTACATCGCAATTTGACAAACACCTGTGGGCCAAGGACATGAACATACACGTTTTACAAACAAGTTTTCTAATTAAATAGGAGAAAAAATGTATCCATTATCAATTTATCACTGAGAGAACCAATACGAAAACCTTTCATTATAAATCAAAGTCTTAAAGACGAAAACGAACTGTCAATAAAATTGTGATTTTGTGAACATCAACATTTCACATGTCAATCTCGAACGACAACTGTACAACTTGTACAGTGATTGGTCAAAATTTGCGTTGTACAGTAGAACGCAAATATTGACCAATCACAATTGGTCAAAATGCAAGACATTTCAATCTCGAACGCTGCGGACCACACGTTGCATGTCGAAAGAAAAGGCTCAGAGATATCTCTAATGTGACATCCCGAGAATAAGGAAATTGGGTTTCATTAGAGATCCGCCATGTTTTTCAGAGATATCTCTGTTAGAGATGCATCTCTACGAATTGAGAATCGGTGTCCAGGACCCCGATTCTCATTTTGTAGAGATAATCTCTAAGTTTGCCATATCTCTACTGTGTCAATCTCTACGAGACATGTTGGCAAAATCTCTATTGTATCCAAAAACGTCATTCTGGGCCACAATAGAGATTTTATCTTTCGACATTACCATTAGACATATGAAATTTACGTTTCGTTTTCTAGACTACAGCGACGCCAAGTCAACAAAACACGACTACGCGTAAAAAAAGGTTTTACAGTACTCAAATCATATAAAAATATAAAACAATCACTATATTATTCATTCTAAACTATCTTTGAATAGTTATAATTTATTTACTTTGATATTGCAGTTAAAAACCATTATAACAAAAAGACTAATCGTCGCATACCGTATAACGAAACATTCATGGCAGTAGTATGTTTAGCTATCTGTGGCATCTGCCGCATTTAGGCATCTCTGCATTCTGTCATGTCAATGTCAACTTGTCAAGCGAATGTTTGTTTATTAATTTGATATTGATGAATTTGATGTTTATATTAAAAATAATATTCATTTTGACTTATATACATGTTTGCTTTGCTGTTTGCATAGATTTTTGAGTTTGTTCTAGTTGTTTTAAGCCCATAACAGCGGCTGCGGCTGTGTCCGCTGCAGTACCCACTACATCGCAATTTGACAAACACCTGTGGGCCAAGGACATGAACATACGTTTAATAAACAAGTTTTCTAATTTAATAGGAGAAAAATGTATCCATTATCAATTTATCACTGCGAGAACCAATACGAAAACCTTTCATTATAAATCAAAGTCTTAAAGACGAAAACGAACTGTCAATAAAATTGTGATTTTGTGAACATCAACAATTCACATTTCAATCTCGAACGACAACGACAACTGTACAACTTGTACAGTGATTGGTCAAAATTTGCGCTGTACAGTACTAGGCAAATTTTGACCAATCACAATTGGTCAAAATGCAAGACATTTCGATCTCGAACGCTGCGGACCATTCGTTGCATGTCGAAAGAAAAGGCTCAGAGATATCTCTAATGTGACATCCCGAGAATAAGGAAATTAGGTTTCATTAGAGATCCGCCATGTTTTTCAGAGATATCTCTGTTAGAGATGCATCTCTAAGAAATGAGAATTGGGCTCCAGTTCTCTTGCGTATTTCCATTACCCATTTTAAAAGCTTTTATTTAACTTGCAAAGTTGTTGCAACTCAATTTTGAAAAGTAATGAAAAGTTTATTCTATATTATTATTTATTTTACTCTTTTTATTGCATTTAAATAAAAGCTTTTTTAAGTTTTTTTTTAATATAATTATTTCATTACAATCGTCAAGAAATATAAAATAGTAACATTTTCATATCATTTTGTCATGATCATGTCCATGTTTACTACTAGACTCAGGTTTCTTCCCAAAGGAAAAAATATACTTATTGTAGAAAGGCGTCCAATTGTAGGTTAGTTGCCTTCAGGCTTTTTTACATCCGCGTTATTATTCCATCTTCTCACACGTTTTCTACAAAAAATATCGTGTCGTAATCTTGAATCCTAAACAAACTTTGGATTAAACCCTCTAGGTAAACAGGTTTTGCAGACTCTTCTCCCGTCATTTTATCTGAAGCTCTGACGGTCTGACGTTAATTATACCCTCAACTTACCTTTTGTAAGAACGTTTTTATGATTCAACGTGAATTATTTTACAAGGTAATCGTTGGTTGGGTGCAAAATATTAGCATCTTATTTCTTATTCTATTCTTAGGCCGTAATTAAAGAGTTATTATTATTATGATAACAGCCGACAAAGGAGGATTATCTTGTACCTTACTTAGTAAGTAGTCTCAAGATGGTCAACTACCCTGAGGGTTATTTATGTAAATAGCCGACAAACAAACAGATGTACCAGCCAATGGTAGGCGGTTCCCGGTTCCGTTCAATGGCATCACCAACCAACGCGTTGCTGGTTAAGACAGCTACGACTTCTATTCTGTACTTGTATGGATGGTATGGACGTATTGGAGTACGTCTAAGGAGTTACAGGTAGTATGAGTGAGTGAATATGAGAGTAGAATGAGTGAGTTTACAGTAAATAATATAATATTCATAAGAAACAATTTAAGGATGTTCAATATCATGATGCATGATGAATAGGGCCGTCTTACAAGAAATAAGCATAATCTGGTTGTATATTCTTTTAGCAGATTCTAAAAGTTGTTTTACGGGGCTCAGTGTACGTTTTAACGATAAATTATAGTAGGAGAGGTTTCTGCGCTGTTTCTTTTATTCAGTTTTCCTTCCGAAATGGTTTGGAAGGAATATTGTAAAAATACTCATCACAATTACATGATTAATTATTGTGAATTCGATCATCAATTTTTGATATTTTGTTTCACGTATTTTGTTTCCTTTCCAAATAATATGTGGGAAGTAAATGATATCGTCCAGCCCATAAACTAAAGCCCATTAAGGTGGGCTATCATTTTACTCCACTTGCGTGCAAAGTAATGAACGCCAATATTGAAGTTCACCCTTTATACACAAACTACATCTCGGTCCCGTGTTGAACTTTGCACTTATGCTAAGTAGCTGCTGAAAGGTGACAAACTTGTAAATTTGCTAAGCTTTATGACCGAAAACAGTAACTGTGAACGTACACAGTTTACAATACGTATTACCTCCGCTGTTAGTGACGTTACGTTAGAGTTGCTGATTTATTGACGACCCGTATGGCGTTATCATTACCGCGCCGCGAAGGGTCTGGGTTAGGTTCCCAGATGAGTTTAAATTTTGATGTTCAATATGACCGTGTGTGCTCTATCGAATCTCAGTGTGGGGCTATGAACTATTTGTAACCTCACCTGTGCAAAATTCGTGAAGTTATTGTGGTGTTAAACCAAAGATTTCGTTCAATAATAATAACTTGTACCTACCATGAATGCCCAATCTACGAACAAGGACAGTTCGCCTAACAAACTATATTAATATAATATAACAATGAGCAGTATGGTGGTCAACTACCACCCAATGTAAATTATAAATGTTGCTTACGCACAGTATCTATGAAACCCTTTCGTTGACACTTCAAGGTTTAGATGGCCCGTACTAAGGTCATTATCAAAACTTGCTATTTTGATATTAGTGATGCGGGACCGGGAGTTAATTAAGGTACTCCAAACCCATTTGGATAATAGCAATGTGATCCCATACGTAATACACTGGCTAGCCGCTAATCCGGGAATAACTCAACTACTGGGGCCTTTACCCTAAAATGAAGATGTATTTACGGCTCGGACTAAGTCATAAGCGCTCACCGTAAAAAAAAAGTGTTGGGATTCTTATTAACCCCACCTGGTCACCGTCGGCCAATTATATTATTAACATCAAAGGCATTACTGCTGCATTGCCGGCAACGAAACAGAGAAGAAGAAAGTAAGTATTCATAAAAATCTACGCAAAAAGATACGATACATACATTTAAGAAGTCTTTTAAAATCTCCAATTCTTCTGAGTGGCCTAACAGAGAGGAATTTTACGACAAAACATTAGGCTCCGAGCATATCGTAGAAATGAATCGGAGTAATGTGCATTAGCATTGCGATAGACGTTCTAACTCTTCCAACTCATGCATTATGCATGGGTGCGAGGGAGATAGAAGGATCTAATGAGATTCATTTGAATAATGTGTGATTAATTGAAAGTAGGAATGACGATGGAATGCAAATAATTGCCGGATTCAGAGTTAACTTTAATTCTACTTGAATATAAGCAGAAAAACTTGTTAAATGATTTGGTTAGAGGATTCAAACAAGCTTTTATGTAAATATAAGACAAATTAGCAGCATGAAGTGAAAGTGATTAGTGTAACATAGAATAGATCCTGCTTATTTAACACGTAAGTTTATTTAATGAACTTTGAGATTTTAACCAATTTTACGACCGTCGAAAAATAAAAATACGTTGCAAAAGAACTCCCTCTCGTTGCCAATTGCTTGCTGCATAAGTTACGGCCAAGTATCCGCCAAGAGTAAACCAGAAATCCAAGTAAGTAGTGCAGTTACACTAATTTGGACCCCGCAATCAACGCCCCGCGCGTCGACACTCTCAGGTGGCGGTGAGGCAAAAACAATAATTGCTTTCATTTAAGATTGTTCCCCACAAAGCAAGGTTGCCAAAATTGGTTCCGTATCTTAAGTATAATGGATGAATAAACGTCGAATTCAGGATGTCTGTACGAAGTGACACGACACTGCAGCTGCACTGCAGCAGCGGAAAATGCAGCTTTGTAAATTATAGATACGTTGGCATGCTCATATCCCAGAATTAGGATTTCCTTTGTCGCATATGACATCAACAGCACAATAACAGTAACCAGTGGGAAATGAAGCCGGGACCCATCGCCCGCAGGCAGGGTGACTACCAGCTAAGCTACGAAGACGTCATTATACAGAATACAGCGTGCACGGTGCTCCATTGTAAACTTATAGAAGAGTACCCATGCAACGCTTTATTCGATTGTATTATGACCACTCCAGCAGTTATTTTCCAGTTGACTCAATCTGTCAAGAAGTCAACAAACTGGAAGCTGAAAGCGAGACATTCTTCAATATAAGTATAATTTTTTATAATATTGTAAGCAGAAACTCGTCATTGTACTTGAGAGCTGCACGAGTACTAAATAACCGGTGTATTACGGCCGCAGCGAGGCATCGGTTGCGTAAAGGCCACTTATCCCTGTTCTTTTACCAACAAGCCAAGTTTGCCTTCTTGTTGCTAAGTCACATGGCAAACGGTCGAAGCGGTTCGGTTTGCAGAGTAAACACGTGTCCGCAGGCACCGACAAACAACAGCGCTTGTTGTTGTGTCCTGTTTGTCGGTAATACTATCGGAAAGCTGCCTAACTGGAACTTAATCTAAAACCCCGCTTACTGTTTTTGATTAACTTGAAACTGGCGTACGGTTCCGTATAAGTTATTTCCTTCCGGGCTCACTCACGTCACGTCGTGTCATTCTGTTCATAATGTCTAACCCAATAGTCTCCGAATCTATGTGACGGAAATGAAATTAGTTTCGTATTATATTTCATTTGAGGGGTTAATTTAAAAATAATAAGGATGTTGTATAAAATTACAAGTACAAAAAGTAAATAAAAAATGAAATAAAATTTATTTTGTTTTATATTTTATTTATATTTAAAATACTTACTTTAACACTAATTTTTGTCATAATTGTGTTGTTGTGTTATTATTTATTTGTGGTTCATCAAAATTGGCTTCAGGCGTTTCATTTAGTCGTAGGCCCAATATAAATCTTAGGCATCAATTTTCCAAGGAACCCTGCATTCTCGGTGCTGTAGACCTCAAGCTCTGCTGGCATCGAGCCAATTGTACTAATTGAAAACTGCCTGTATACATACTGCCTTTGGTGCCTTCTGTGCACGAATGTACAACTTTCTCAGACATAATTAAAAGCTAATGGGTGATTCTTTAACAAAAACCAATCGTACAAAATTATGTGTTTATTAGAAGTTAAATACGATCTTCGATTAGATAAGAGACCCATTTCATCCCTTGGGACTATGGAATTAGAGTTTTTCAAGAAGTAAAAACAGATGGATATCGGTACGTATTATTGAGGCGGCCGAGAATACTGCTACTAATGTTATAACGGAAGACCAGGTTTTTAAGAGATGACTGAATCTACCCTTGGTGGTAGGGCTAGTAGGGATAGCAGAATCCTTTTGGAAGATTCTACTATCGAATACTGCCTTTTGCATGCCTGTCCTAACTAGTAGGTACCTACCTACATTAAAAAATCTTTAGACGTACTTCTTCAAATGGCATACGTACCTTTTTTATTGGTAAACCGACTGAAATAAAACAAACACTAAACGTTACCCCAAACTTACTATTGAATACTAAAAATACTTCCATCAATCGCTTCTGCCGAAGCATAAATAGGGGTTGCTATTTTTTGCACGTTGCTACCTAAACCTCTTGTTACTCAAACAGAACCGCCACAAGGTGGTCTGTGAGGGTCATCAAAATGGCTTGTTTTGGTATGATCATTTTGCATGTAACATTTGACTGAGCCCCGCGCAAAGACGTACAATCCGCGTTCATTCCCGGGTGACAAGGCGCCCTAAAAATGGAAACAAACTGCCTCAATTAACCGAGCGAGCTGCTGATCACACCGTTGTGTACCGCAGTTATACATTTTACACCTCAGTATCTTAATGATACTGACGGAAGATATTTACTTACATTGTAAAACTATGTCAATCCGCTCTTATAAAGTATGGTTACCATGCCGAACCCCTGCGCCATTCCAAGGGTCCAAGTTCGATTCACAGCGAGGCGAAAATTTGAATGATGAGTTTAAATTTCAATATGGGTGTTTGTGTTCTCGTCTTTGCGTGTTGTCCATGGTACCTACAACACAGGGAATCCCAATAAAGGGCTATGTTATGCTGTTGTAACTCTGTTGCGATATTGTGCTAAATGAGGCATGGTATGGTAACCAATGCACTACTTGGGTCCACGCAAATGGCTAATTATAGTATATAGGTACTTGTAGGTAATAGAAATGTGTTGAATTTTTTGTTTTCTTTTTAACCCCCGACCATCTGTCTGTCTGTCTGTGTGTGTGTCATCGTAGCTGTTAAATGGATGGACCGATTTCGATGGGGTTTCTTCATTTGATAGACATTTTCCTTTAAGAACCACCTTCTTACCTATGTTTCGTTAATATCTATCCAGCAGTGTAAGAGTGTCAGCCCTTTTCAATGTTTGAAAGCTGACGTGATCGACTTGGTTCGTAGCTATAATTTATGAAGATCTGTTCAAGCGTTTGATGATCATCAGCTCATTATAGATTTTCATAATACCCCCTATTATGAATTTTTAATGTACCTAAGTATCTTACATAATTTTTATAAATATTTAAATGTGTGCAAATTCTATCTCGAATTTTTACATCCAACAAACTGTGAAATATTCAACAAATTCAAATTTTACCAGGAGTACGCTAAAATCCCAGGGCAGGTAATGCAAAAAGTACTCGTGTGCTGTATTCAAACAATGCGCTGCGGTGTAACAGTAGGAAATAAGTTTAATTACATTCACGCGGGCTCTCAAGTATATAGCGCAGTAAACAGGCATCCACCCGCGGTAAATTCCAGTTATTACGTGCTGTGCTAGCTTTTTTAACTGCCTTAAAAACGAGGAGGTTCTGTAATCGCATTAAAACCTTAAACAAACGTGTTCCCCGATAACTTTTTACCGAGCGAACGAATTTTGATAAACATTTTTGGTTTAAATGTATCACGCTTAACTAACCTTGTTAATTTTTTAAGTGGATTTTTTGTTTCCTTTTTCACATCGTTCATGAAGAAAATGTTAATTTTGGAATTTAATGGACTTTTTCTATCATTGATTTCTAGTCAACCTACTCTAAATAAGTAAGGTCTTCTCTCATAAAGATTGATGTGTATTACAAGAAATTACTAGATATGAAATGTTTTGCATGATTTGTTACAAAAATACAAAAAATCTTTGAATTACATTACGATTTAGATAAAAAATATTCGGCATTCGCTAAAACATGCAAATACAAATTGTAGTCGATTACGGACGGTGTATTTGAATATCAGATTGTAACAAAGTTGGGATATTGAAAACATACGGTGCAGGTTTAAGCCTTACCTTGTGACAGGAATCCCGATCCCAGCAGTGGAACAGTTATGAGTTGTTATGATGAATTATCTTGTCACTCTTGATAGAGCAAGTACCTACACGTATACAATTACACAGCAAAAGGAAAAGTAGATAATTTGGTTTTATGTTCTCCCAACGTTCCTCAGTTATTGTTCAGAGACCGCAATCTATTCAGTACATATTTCAATAAAATTATCGTTTTATTTTAACTGAAAGGTTAAATACTGCAAATAATAAAAACCGCAAAAATTAAAGAATTTTATATACTCGTATTTAAAAATACTACTATTTAATCTCCTTTAAGGTAGGATTTAGAACACACTAACCTTGAAAGCAGAAAACATTTTTCACACGAAGTATAACACTAGTTTACAAATTTTAAAAAATTTCATGTCCTTCCAGTGAACTGCATATAGTTTTGTTTAGTTACAAGTACTAAACGAAAACATATATTTGTTTTATTTTTATTACGTCAAAGAAGCAAGTTATCAACACATTTTATTTTAAGACTGCCCACAAGTTGGTTCTGAATTCATTCTAAAATTTTGCTGCATTGTAGTGTTCAGTTAAATAAATATTTGTTTTTAACATGTCAAAAAGGTTGTATAAAGTACATCCTGACCGTTTTTGTTACGTTTGTGGTGAACTTATTATATCTCACAAAGGATATTCCATAACATAATCTCTTAAAGAAGCATAATTTTATTATTTCACAATTTCGGTCTCTCAGCGGGACAAAACATGGGCTTCTCACGTTTTTTGTGAAAGATGTGGAAAAATGCTAAACTCCTGGGCTGCAGATGCAAAAAGATTTTTGAATTTTAATATGCCAATGATATTGAGGGAACCATCCAACCACGAAAATGACTGATACTTCTGTCTCACTAAATAATTTGGTTTTAATCAGAAGAACTAACATAAAATTATATATGCAGATGTTCCTGCTGTTACTAAACATATTTACAGTTCAGACAAGCAGCAAATTAAAAAAAATTGAATGTTCAGATACAGAAAAATCTGCTTGGATTTCACTACGACTCCTTATAAAAGAGTTTTAGGCAACAACAAAAAAATAACATTAGGAACAGTTAATTGCTGATTTATTACATAATTTTCAACGAATGGGTGTCAGCATGTGTCTGAAATTTCATTTCCTTCATTTGCACCTCGATTTCATCGCTGAAAACCGCGGAGAAGTCAGCGACGAACATGGAGAGCATTACATCAGGATTTGAAATTTTTTGAACAAAATTATCAAGGATACTGGGACCAAGCCATGTTAGGTGCTTATTGCTGGTCTGTTATAAGAGACACAGACATAAATAAATACAATAAAAAAGCTAAGGCCATCTATTTTTAATTTTTTTAAGTGTTTTTGTAGGCATTCTTTTGCAAATCAAAAATAATAAATATTTTGGAAACGTGACGTGTTGGAATTTTTTCATATTTTTTTTTAAACTTGGTGCATCTCAAATGATAAGAAAAAACACTTTTCATATCAAGGACAAAAACCATGTAAACTAGTGTAATTATAATAAAGTCTTTTAATACACTGAACCTATTATTGGCACGAATAATTGGCTCATTAGTTTGATTTAACTTTGTGGTATCATTGAAAGTGTTTTCAGGATTTAGTTTACAATATTTTTCGTAGTTCAGAACTTATTGTCCCAACTTGGATCGCGGTTGAAATTTACGTGATATTATTAAACCTTGCACCGAACTCCGCTTAGACGTGAACCGCGCCGTGTGTTTCCAGTAGAGACTAATCTGGGAGCATTAATAATTTCGATATAAACAAATTGCTCGTTCACTGAAACTTTTATCTCCTCCTGAAATAGAATTCTGACAAGATTTATTTGTTAATTTGTTTATTTTCTGGACGAGTTTAACTTTACCTGAAATTTTGTTTACTGCGGAATTATTTTCCTGCTCTTTATTTTAAAGGAAGCTGGAAGGTTGGAAGGAATTTTAGGTACCCTTTGGGTACGTAACCCTAAAAATCCACAACAAGAACAAACATTCACTTTTCATATAAATCGTGGCCGGGAATCAAACCCGCGATCCGGTTCACTCGCAGGGTCACTGCCAACTATGGTATAGTCGCCTTTGTCTAGCCTATATTATACCTTGACTATTGTGGATGCTGCTCCTTATCCTCCCTCAGTAATCCTACCTCGGATATTTATTGCGATTATCAATCACACTGACCCACAATACTTCAATCAATCAATCCCACTCGAATGCTGACACAAAAAGATATTACAGCAGTATCAACCCTCGTCCTCTACTGAATGAACCTTGAAAAGGGTTAAAGCTATAAGTTGGTTTTACCTATTGTTCGCATTGTATATTCACCTCGATATAATCAAAACCGACGAAGGGATCGTTTATTTATTCTTTACTGTAAAAAAATCTTTGTCATCTTTTTACAAATATTCTGTCCGTTGATTAATTGTCGGTCGGATGGTAACAGCTAAGACAAACATTTCTTGAGCGTTTCGCTGTATGTTGCTATTGCAATAAATGGTTGGGCTACAACCCATTAATGGTCCACTACTCAGCACGGGTCTCTCCTCATACCTGAGGAGTCCTAGAGCATACTCCACTACGCAGCTCCTATTATTATTTTTAAAAGTGTATACGAGGCTGTTAGCCTTTTTAATTTAAACGACAATTTCAAACCAAATATTTAAATAAGTAGGTGTTAAAATAATTCGTTTATAAAGCCTGACAATGCCATTTAGTCCCGATTAAAGTACACAAAAGGGTATTAGCATTATATTGTACCGTTAAACGTTTCCCTGTAACACTGAAAAGGGTTGAAAGGGGCTCAGGGGTGGACAATGTATGGCTTGGGGTTGGGTCTTACCTTGTTACACATCTCGTATATGAATTATATAAGAATATATTGGTTAGTGAAGCGTTTTGCTCTTAGTCTTATTCTTTATACTTCTGGGGCCAGAGCTATAACTAGCTGATGAGGTTCTTGAATCATAGAGTTGTTATCCAGTTGGTTCATCTGATACGAAGTGCTTATAGCCGAGCGGGTTACGTCGACACTGAGCGATATAGCGGACGCGGTCGGTACTTGGATAGGTGACCGCTAGCGGCAAAATTTCTAGAGCGCTTCTGTGCTTCAAAGGTCACTTATAGCGACGACCGACGGGTCCCGGTTGTTATCACGGAGTAGCAGTCGGAATCCTTCGGGCGAGTTAAAAATAAAGGGATACATATTCAAAAACATTTTGTAGGATTCTTTTACCAACTTTAATTTCGAATGACCATTTAAGTAAGTTACATAAATGTAAAATTGGTTACCAAGTTTATTATGTAGTAAGATTTTCAGATCTTGTGGTAAATCAAGATATTTTATGTTATGTTTTATGTTAAAATTACAGAGGTAGGTATACCTACTGCTAAAAATTTACAACCATATTGTCTCATATTTCATATAATAAAATAACGAAATTTCATCGGATGCTCGTAAAGTAATAAAAACCGTTGTAAACAAAAACGGCTTGAAAGGTACTCGATGTTGACTCCATAAGTAAATTGCGTTGACATATTGGAAACAAACTGAAAGTGCCGCTACTTACTAAGAAAAATTGTAAAAATAAATTGATCCTTTATACTTTTTAAGTAAGTAATACTCGTTGACATTGCATTTGATACATCCCAAATGTGACTATTTAAAAATCTATTTTTTATAAATTTATCAAGTATCCAACGTGGTGGTAAGTGGCAATGTATGCTAGGTAGTAAAGCGCACTAACTTAATAAAACCCTGGGGTGACGTCACGTCGAGTCTGAATCACGCTATCGAAGTTTTTTACACCGCTTGCATATAATACGTTTCTGAACGTGAACAGTTAGTCGTTGTGAAGCTGTTTAAGGCCGCTAGGGCCAACAGCAACTATCCATCAGATAAAAAATATACCGTCAACCCTATACAAAACACCTCGCCTGGCTGAAGATCTCCCTATTCACTGTTGACTGGGTGTGGCTGTAAGACTATGAGTGCTTTTGTCCTGCCCTACATAAGGGATCACGATGGAGGCTTATCCCTGGTCGGAATAAACACCATTGTCAAATTAACATGATCCCCGTGACGTGCGTGACAAATAGTGCGGCCCTACAGATATTTTAGTTTAATGCTCGTAGAATTTGGATCGTTTTAAACTTACGTACCTATTTGTTATTTACAATTTGCACAATGTTTTTTTCATAAAAGCATTTCGGAAATCTTTCACTTTCATTCATTTATATCTTCTAGTTACCCGCTCTGCGGTCAAAATTGGACTGAAATTCATTCTATCAAAGGGTTATTTAACAATGATTGTTAGAGTTTTTGTCTGTTTGTCTGTGCGTTTGTACGCGCAAACCTCAGACACTGCTTTACTGATTTGGTTGCGGTTTTCACTTAGGTATGTATGCATTGGAGTAAATTACAATTGAAATTAAATGTTTATTTTACTTCACTCAGTCCATAAATAAAAAAGTTGTGTCAGATTAAGAAATCACGTCCAACAATCGAGCGAGGGTACTTACTATGAGACAGGTTTTCCAAAGTGAAGTGAGGGCGGAGTTACTGGTTAATGATAAAACCTTTTCTGATAGTAAAGTTACTATAAGTACAGTGGGCGCGTGCGAACTTAGTTTTCATAGCGGTCCATCAAACTGCCCTCGTAAAGAGAAGAGAATTGACGCATTTGGATTCTTTACCAGGGTTGTCGACCGTTCATGATTGTAGAAATTTATTGTCAACATATAATTTTGTTTAAATTCTTGCGGGCTATTAGTCTTTGTATATTTTTTTCAGTTTCGTAAATAGTTTTAAGTTCCTGCTTAATCTTCAATTTTTTTTAATATTATACATGATTTATGATATTTGCACAATTTATATTATTTAAGATTAAATCTTGACTAATGATTGACTAATGATGATAATTCTATGATTGACTTAAGTATAAAAATAACGAGTACTATATTTCGCCAACACTTTCGCCTCAGCAAGAAATGGACATAAACATTTTTCTTCCAAGTTCAAAAGAAAATCACTCCGTTTTACATAGAGTTCGTGAAAGGTTTTACGTGACACGTGCCAGCCCTGTAAAAGATCGCGCCACTCAATTGTCGGAAAGAATTATATGAAACCTATTTCCACCGCAGTAGTACCAGGTGCTGGGTACTGCCATCTGACGGCGTATTCGATTTCCTTAAAGATGTTACAATTTGTCAACGCCGGGGCAAACTTTACTCGCAATTCTCGGGGTCTATCAAATAAATGTCACACTGCATTCGATTTCATTCTTGTCGAGAGTTCTGTCAAATGGAATACAGAATTGTGCGCTCCGAGGATATGATCGATTTGACAATCCTGACCTGACCTGAAATCTGACGATGAGTGTTGCAGGTTAGAAGTAGAAAATACTCAAACATACAGAAAGGTCTATCTGTACCTATAAGCATCAGATACTTCAGTTGACTTATTATGATACTTACTTATTAGATTATTTAATATATTTATATCGCAAACTAGATAATTCAACGGTAAACACCGTTACTTACGTTCTTACTTACCTGCCCAATATGCTGTTGGTAACGTGGTATCGTGGAGGTACTGACGCTAAAAACCTACAATTTAATTCGCGTCTGTTCTTTTTCCATACACATAAAACATTTCCTCAAGCTATAATCTATACCCCGGTCCAAGAAAGCTGAAATAACATAGGTGCCAAATAGTCCTCTTACCGCTGAGCATTTAAAATTATATCCATGTTCGAATATTGGGTATAAAGGCCGAGACATTTTTTGTAATATTCAGTTAGATCTAGGAGTTTTTGTCCATTGCAACTGTTAATACCTCTTCCGATAAATTTTATAATCAATTTTAGAAATTTCATCAATAGTAAAATAATAACTTAATTAGTTATTTTATGTTTTAAATCTAATTAATTATTTTCAATGTAGGTACCTGGTATAATTTAATATAGGCCCAAAGACCACTTTAGTTTAAGGTATTTAATCTTAACACATACGAGTAAGTACATATCTAAATACATTATTATTATTAAACTTACATTACACATAATAATCTTATTAACTGTTAAAATGGATATCATCTTGTGATGTACTTCTTAGTTACGTAGACATACTATACCTATCAGGTAAAGCGGTAAATGGTGTCTGTTCTGCTGTTTCAATAACCAAAAATCTTGACACCTTCTCCACACTTCTCCACTTCCTTCCCCATTCACACCTCATTCTAATGCATTAAAGATGAGGATATAATTTTATTCACGTAAATGAAATTGCCGTGTGGCAATGAAAACGCGTAAAAGAATAAATCTTGCAAATCCAGTGTCGTTAGTCCCGCCCATGAATCTTTCGTCCGGCTACAGACAGTATTTTATGCCCTCTGTTTTATTATTTGTTGAACGTGTTTGTGACATAGCGTTTAAATTTCCTTCGTGTATTGAATTTGTATTAAATTATGTTTCAATTGTTTCTTTATAAAGTACTTTGTCCTTGAGTATGAACTCAGCACAACCCTCGTGGTTGCTAAGACGAGTAACGAACGAAGGAATGGTGACCCCTGCTGAAAGTTCTCACAACAATGTAAAATTTTACATGTTCTCTTTGTGTGTAATATTACAGACCCAAGTGTAACAATGTTGTTTCTGTACCTATAAGCGATTTTTTTATAGCCTGAAGGGCTGACGTAAAAGCAGACGAGCCACCTGATGGTAAGTGGTCATCGTCGCCTATGGACACGGGCAACACCAGGGTCGCCAGTGCAACGCCGACCTGAAGGAGAACTCTTTTTACATATTTTTTTAATATTCTTTTGAGAAATAAATTCTTAAACCATAGAAGTTGTGTTGTCCAATTATACCTCTTTTTACTTATAATGTCATTGGTGTTGTC
Organism: Ochlodes sylvanus; assembly: GCA_905404295.2. Classification (NCBI taxonomy): domain Eukaryota; kingdom Metazoa; phylum Arthropoda; class Insecta; order Lepidoptera; family Hesperiidae; genus Ochlodes; species Ochlodes sylvanus. The sequence goes on from FR990129.1 coordinate 954,777, forward strand.
TGAATAACACAGTTTAATGCAGACTTACCTCGTAATTTATTTTTAAACGTGGTTTTTTTTTGGCCTTTTTAAGTTAATGTAGACCAGACAAGAAAGTAGCTTGGCGGGCTCTTGACTGGTAATGTGTAGGTTGACAGATGTAACCGCGTTGTCACCAGCATATGATGTGGTTAGTGTTGACTTACCATTACATGGCCCGTCTTCTCATTTATCGTTGCTAAAAAAACTGAAGAATCGTGGTAGGTGGACCAGGAGTCAGAATATTATTTTTATAAACTGTGTGAGCCTTAACTGTTCAACAAAGCGGAAATAACTTATGCAAATAATTTTATCATTGAAAGTACTTACATTTTTATTATCTGCGCAATGTAGGCAAGGTACTCCTCCAGGGCTCTAATGCGCTCAAGTGAGTGGAGTTCACTTTGCGCCAACAAAAAGAAATTCACGAGCAAAGGTGTGGAGCATCGGGAATAAAAACTCTACCCGAGCGGAAGGTTTTTATAACAAAATTATCACGCATAATTTTTACAACACTGTGCGACGCAAAGTACAGTAATGAGTTTAACAGTCTATGCATATATTTTTTTCTTAATTGCGTTTTAAAAAATGCGTCAGACGTGTTCAAACGCGTGGGTTCTTACGATCGTCAATCGATTCATCTTAATGTTGTGAGTATTCCATGTCAGTTATCAAAATTAATTATGGTTACAGACATATTGCTTAAAGAAAATTCAAAGTCTACGAATTATGTAAAGTAGGGTATCGCTATCATTGAATCGGTGTGAAAATCTTCTTTAAGTTTGTCTTAAATTTTTGTCTTTTTCTTTTAGAACCCATCAAGATTTTAAGTTGGTTAGTAAACGTTCTTAATTGAAGTTTAAATATACCTGCTCCTTGTTAGAAAAGTTTTTAACATACTTAACATAACTTAACTTAATATTACCTACTTGTTAATTTTCTACGTCTCGATAAACAGACATTTAATTATCGCTAACATTTCGGGGCTCTAATGCCCTCAAGTTACTCAAATGCACTCTACGCTCACAAATGTAATTTATTATATAATAGAACACTTCTGTAATGAAGCTCTCGGTGAAATCTAACCTAACTTATAATTAATGTGTTACTGTACACAAACTTATGCAGTGTTATTGAGAATCTATTATTATTTGTTGCGTCGTTCACAAAGTTATCTATAATATCAAATGCTCAGTCGTATTAGTCGAGAGCACTGTTCGTTACTAAAAACGACCTTCACATTTATCTGTATAAAATTAAACAAATGCACCTATGTAGATACTCCTTGAACGATCGCGATTCTAAAGTCATGTTTTTATTTATTCATAACGATACTATGAGCATCCTTTAATGCACTCAAGTAACATTCTCAAGTAAAACGTCCAAGACTTGTATGATAAGACATTGTATGATAGCTAATTATAGACAGATTAGCAGTTAAAATATCCCGTAAAAGGATGCGAAGCCAGGTAATTAATAGTTGTATCACACAAATTGGTAACAACTCCAGCAATGTTCAGTATACTCGTAGATGCGTGTATTATTGTTATTCCACGCGACAATTCACTAACGTGCGTTGAATTTTTCCACAATAAAGGGTGGCAATCTCTTTAGGAATTACCGCGTAGAGGTGTGGCTTCGGTACTTGTTGCCAAAATGTATGAATAAAGATTCCGTAGATATTGACTATTTATTAAAGTAGATACTAATACCCTCGCTTCGTTTCGGAAACCGTTTTTTTATTCGTGAAGTAATATGTCAATACGCGTAGAGAAACAGATAAAAACTCTAAAAATCATAATATTATACGAGGATCTAATGCATTTATCAAATTATACGTAGTGGTTTTCTCAAATATCTTCCGCATAAAGTCATTCAATCAATAAGAGTTTTTATTATTTATACTATTGTAGTTGTGCACAAAAGGCGATCTTATCCCTAAATAGCGATTTCTTAGAAAATCTATGGGAACATGACAAAGGTAAAATCAAGAGATGTCGGTAGGGTGTACAATGTTATATAGAAGTACAGTTTTGTTATATTATGTAGTAGGTATACATTTCTATCATTCATGTGAAATAAGTTCTAATACAATCTTCTAGTTCTAAAGATTCGAAGTGATAATAAGTGTTTATTATCGACGCGTAAAAAGTGTTAGTGGATAGTAATTTCGAATTCAGATGCAGGAAAAATATCAGTTTATAGTTTTTTATAGAAATTATAATTTATCTTAATAATTATAATTAAAGGTTTATTTTATTATACGAAAGAAATAATTTTTTTATTACAAATAGCTAACAAAGGAAAAATTGTGTAAATAACCTTTATTAAAACCTTTCCATAACGCCGTGCCAAACAGGTAGGATTCGTGGAATCTCGCTGAGAAAAATATTTACTTCCTCCTGTTGGACTGAATTAAATGTAGAATAAAAATATTTCCACAGTACCCTGGCGACCAACTTCCGTAGCGAAGAATGAATGCATTCATAAGCACCTAATGTCGATAAGTGGTGAGGGGGATTATGACCTAGGGATTTATTTTCTTGCCTTTTATTTTTAATAATGTACACGTAAGGTCTACAATTTGCATGCAAGTGTTGTGGCATTACAAAATGTTTACATTCAGTACACCTGATGATCAATGTTTACTGTGTTACCAATGTTACCATGTTACCATGTTTACTATGCTTATAATCCAATGAGACATAATGACGACCCGTATGGCGCAATGGTTACCATGCCGGACGGCCGTTCGGTGGTCCCTGGGTTCAATTCTCAGCCAGGCACATATTTAAATGATGAGTTTAAATTATTATTTTCTCTCTGGGTGTGTTCTTGTCTTTGCGTTTTGTCCATCGCGGCTAATAGGGAAATTCCAAACAAAATTGGAAATTGGGCTGAAGGATGAGACGATGCACAGGGTGTAGGTACGAATTCATACAAATAAAATAAACATTTATAGTATTTATAATTATTTTATATTTGTATAGTATACAAATAAGAATTATACAATACTTCAATTTTACGTCTATTTACAATAATTAAATATTTAATTTCGGTTTATATTGTTAAACCTGTTTGTATGTAATAAACTGTTAAAAGTTTTGGTGGTGGTGCTATAACAAGATATTGCTATTATTATGTTAAACAAACTTTATTTATTGCAATATATGTAGTAAGTACATAACCGATATTTGGAAAAAGTTAAATTTTCAATGGTATCCGTTCCGGCATATCAGATGATGAGAAATTTTGATACTTTCACCCTTTAAAGTTCTGTTGTATAGATGTAAAATGATGCCATGGTAATATACTAAAAGTAATAAATTTAAATAGTAAGGTACAGATTGTGTATATATTAGATGAAAATTTTGTTTTAATTTTACATCTCCCAAATTCATAATTGAATCTGATAACACCGAAGGCTTATCATCTTGTCTGAATGAAATGTCCGAAGGAATCTGTGAGAATATTTATTGTATTTTTTCTAAAACCAGCTGACATTTTACTCACCCTATTGTATAAACTATTGATATTGGTGTCATCATAAAACAATATTATTAGGTACATAACAAGAATTAAATATATTATTAGGTATTAGTAGGTATCATCTTTTGCATCTGCAGATCCTCTTCAAGGCACGCTTTATGCCAGCTGCGTAGTGGATCACTTGCTCCTACAAAGAGTGATAAAAAATCATATTATTTATTATGTTTACAATTGGCCGAGACCGAGACAAGCGACCGAGACAGGAGACCGCGACCGGCACTTGACCATAGGCAATGTATAGGCGACAACTCGCGACCGAGACCGAGACAGTCTGTCGCGCCTATACAAGTCTCGGCCGCGAACCGCCACCTTTAGACATAAAGTAGTCGATGTATGTGTGTCAACACCAACATATAAGCAATGTGTTGCTAGCCATAAGGAAACTTAGGAACCTACTTTTAAATTGCTCTTTTACACTACAACCGAATGTATGTTGAAACTACCTACATTCATGAGCAGCAGTGACTACTGTACTGCTACTATCAGCGACGATTCGTCTGTTTTCACAGGCTGTTGTCTGTATCACTGACTGTCGGAGCAAAATGTATCGCACCTGTGCCTTAGACCCTAGTCCATACTAAGCCTGTGGCTAGTCCAATCGATCAGTGCACTTAGGGCGCCTTCCAGTATGTGATCACAGCGCTAAAAATGAATCTTTTTCCATAGAAAAGGAATACGTTTTGATCGCTTAGAGGATCGCGCCCTTAACTTTTTATAATATAGATTTTTGGTCCTAAAGTTCTTTGGTCTTTAGATCCACATCTTCTCAAGTAAAACAGCACTAAAATATTGGAAGAGTAGAAAACGATGTCGCGAGCTCTAGTAGATGGTTTCTAGTTGGTCCTAAAGTAGTTTGGTCCTATCCACATCTAAAGGTATAAAATAGAGGTAGAACTTTGTAAGTGTAGAATACGAAGTCGCGACCTCTAATAGACAGAACCTAGTACCTGAGATAAACCATACCTGCATGAGATTGAAGCACATGGCGACGAGAGCCATCCCCAGCATGAGGTAGAGCGAGCACACGATGAAAGACGTCTCGATGCGCGGCGTGTACACCCGCTCGCCCGGCACGAAGTCACCGAACCCAATACTATCAAACAAACGTGGAAAAACAAACAGTTACTTTTATGCTTTACTCACATAAATAAGTACAAAAACATTTCAAGATTTTATGTAGATATATAAACGATAAAAGTAGCGTTGCTGTGTATGTGTGTGTAACATGTTTCTTGGTCGGCAACGAGATGGTGACACTCCTGGTGTTACTAATGTCCAAGCCCGACGGTGATCACTTGTCCACATCGCCCGGGGAGTTAAGGACGCAAGTCAACAAATATACTTCTAACCAAATTATCACGGTACCTGCTCAAGGAAATGAAGCAGAAATAGGCTCCATCCAGCTTGTCCCACTTCTCCCAGATACCAAAGATCATTGACCCGAACATAATGTACCTGAAAAACAAAAATATTTAGATCTCCTGCATGTGCTTAATGTTATTCTCTGCTGGGTTTTCTGCTATTCAGGCAATCGGAACTATCAGAGTCTATTCAGTAATGGTACGTACTAATAAATTAGTCGAGAAATGATTCAGGTTCTAAGCTTTACGTTAAACTAGAAATCCTTGGTACGGCATGGAGTTTACCTGGTCTAATCAAATCCAATGAATCCAAACTCTAGACATCTACTAGCGACTGTTTCAAAGCGGCCGTGCCTTACCTTATACATTCGGAATTTATCACGATACACTCTTAAAATAAACAAAGCAAATTTAATTAAACAAATGACAAAACTCTTCGGCTTTATATATTGACTCATCAACGTCCCGCCGAAACGCGCGATACCAGAAGTTTAATATAACACAGAGCTCCGAATGAATTAACCTATTATAAGATAAGTATTTGCCATTCGGAGGTTTAATCGTATTAAATAAACGCAGTATCGTCACTTAAATATTTTCAAAAACTGATACAAATAAAAAAAACATAAACTGTCATGGAGACTAGACAGAATTGAAAACTTAACATGTTCGCTGCGGAGGACGTAGTCGTCGTGTTTTTTTTTCCATAGAAAAATAAGTACATTAAAAACACAAGACAGTTCTGCTTCACAATAACTTTGTCTTCAAAAGAACGCTTTGAGACGTTGATCGTTGATTCGTCGTTGAATCTATGATCGCATCACATTTGCTCAAAGGATGACATAGAAACGTGAACGTAACAACAGCAATTGTTGCTGTTGTTTTAAAACTCCAAGCACAAAGCACAATGCCTTTGTAATAAATAATGAATGTGCATTGATAAGAGCTCATTTAATAGCATTATAAAATGGTCCGTTCTCATGAACTTTACTGCATCAAGCTTTTACTTACATCCCGGGAGCGAAAAATAGATACGTATTATCTCTCGGCGCCCATGAAGCGAAGAGCACTCAGCATAAAAGGATTTAAACTATGCATTTCCATGAAACATTCATTAAGAACTGCTCTGTATAGAGCATTACTCTGTATGCAGGCAATTTCCTCATATGTTTTAAAACACGCAATTTCCCTCGTATTCATAGACGTGGGCTTAATTTTCTATCCACTGGTTATAATATAAACAGTATTGTTATAATAAAATATTACCACAAATGCACCTTAATTTTTCACTTTAATAAAACTATGTAAGTAGGTACCTACTGTAAAATGGTTAAACGCGAAAGAGTAAAATGTGAATCGGATTCGTGACATTGAATTCTGTAAAGTACCTAATTGTATGAGTATTTTTCACAATATTGCAGAAATTTTAAAACTTACAAATTTTTCTAGCCTTGGTTACAACCAAGTGGCAATATAAAATAACAAGCAGATAATAATCAAAACTATCTCCCAGTAATATAAAGCGTACATTTTTTTCTACATTTATATTTTTACATTATCTGACACTCCGACTGGTTTTCGCCCGAAATCATAAGTGGCTCACCCGACCAAAATGCTGATACACATGCTGATAGGCACGGTGATGGTCTGGGCATCAAACGTCACATAGCTGAAGTCGCTGGACTGCAAGCTCTCCGCCCTGTAGCCGGCCGGCTCCGACCACCCCCTGACCGCCTCCACGCGAGGATCCCGCCAGGGTTGTGGCATGGACACACTTCGGATATACTCCGGTCTCCTGAAAATTTTAAGATTACTCATATCATCCCCGTAGACTAGTTTGTAGTGACCCTGCCTGCGATGCGAGGTCCCGGGTTAGATTCCTGGCCGGGGCAAATAAATATTTGTTCTCTGGTCATGGCTGTTATTGTTCTTATAAGTGTTGTCTATGCCACACGCGACACAAGGAATCCTAGTGGGGTAGGGTGGGGTATAAGTGGAATATGCTACAGGTTTCCATGTATCCGTACAATAAGTCAATATTTTTAGGTCCCATACCTCTATAATTATTATTAATACTTAGTTTGTAGAAGCCACATCTGTAGTTTACTAAAGATCCTTCGAATAAAGTCTTTGACTGCCGTTGACTTTAATTAGAAAGGTGTAGTTAAAATCCACTCTGCTTTTAGTTCAAGTACCTATCTGCTAATTTTCTAGTCACAAATTTATATTAAAGTCAACGAGGTTTGTCAAAAAATTAACCTATGAAATCGATATGAAATCATCGAGGATGATTTAAAAAGTTCGCGCCGGTAATGCTGTAAGATCGCTTCTCATCCCGTTGTATTGCTTTATTTTTGTTTCATGTTTTCGGCATGATTGTTATTTATAACTGAGAGGTGAGAAATCCATACTAATATTAATAATGCAAAAGCTTGTTTATTTGGTTGTGTGTGATCGAACCCACAAACCTTCCAACGTCTGTCCAGCATGGTAATCATTGCGCCATTGGTCGTCGTTGAAAGTAATTAGAAAATTCATAAATTATTACCTGTGATAATACATAGCGTGGGGTGGTACTCTGTATTCTGGCGTGACATCTGACTCTGAATATCCAGGCCTCCAGCCCTCGGGACCTTCAATACTTTCTGCTTCACTGAAGTCTATCTGAAAAATTGGTTGGTCGTGTCATATAACGGTATGTGGTAGCTATAGCATAGCCTAGCATCAGTGGAAACGGTTACATTGTTTCGTAGGTAAGCTGTCACATCCTCGCATCGTGGAAAAGCCCTACAGTCCTCACTTACTGGAGCTCGTATCCTGACCACTCTCCGCCGCGTGAAGCCAGGGCAGCCGCGGCAGAGGCACACCAGCGCGTACAGGCACTTGAACCAACTGGCTAGCAGCTCTCCTGATTGTGGAATAAAGTACTCGTAAACTGATATACGCCTTAATGTTTAAATATAAAAACTTACACTCGGCTTATAATAATCAGTCTTTTTTTTTCATTTTTGAACTTTTTACAGAAAATACCTAACAATCTTATAAAGATTATTAAGAAAGAAAACATTTATCTTAACTAATCTAAATCCCGTTGTGTAATTAAGTGAGCCATGCCACAGCTGAATATAATTGAAAATTAAAAGGAAGTACGAATGAGAAATTACTAATATAAAACGTAAAATATAATGATTTTGATGTCAAACCTGATGGTAACTTATGTTTTGTGGCTTACCGTTCGTTGGGTCGATGATTTCATTAAAATATGCGTTGGTTACCAGTAAATTACTATTGTTATTAAGTATTTCCTATAAACATACGTTTCACCGATTTTTAATATAAACAGCCGATAAACGAGGTCAGCCATCTCATTGTAAGTGGTCACTTTGCAAAAGCGTTAGCACCAGCACATTTCAGGCCAAGAAATGGAAGAAAGAAGATGAGAAGGAAGAAAGTACTGGATCTACACTCCTTCGGTGACTGAATTAAGCAAGTGCGCGGTAGCTAGCCATGCAGGCTTCACGGAAGGGTTCTAATACCGGCAGAAATAACCGACTTCATAATAATAACATTGACTCTTACCAACATTACTAAGATACAGCAAGAAGATGGGCATCCCCAGAAGTGCGTAGAGAATGGTAGCGATCTTACCCCAACTAGTGCGCGGACTGAGGTGGCCGTAACCTGAAACAAATTATTACCATCACACATCAGCTCTGGGATGTAAGGTTAACATTATGAAAGAAATCCAGTTTAGGGACATGAAGGATAAGGCCAAATTTAAAAGTAAGCCTCGAAGAAACTAGATGTTCCGAACGGAGCACTACTATAGGCCGTAAAGATCATGTTTTGCACAACAAAGCGTATGCTGTTGATAATAAAACCAAAAAGAAATAAAATCTATTAAAAACAAGAGTTCAGAGTTCAACGGGTTATTTAAATCCACTTGACCAAGTTAAGCAACTTCGGCCGTTGGATGGGTGATCGGTATTGGTAGAAATTTCAGTTCACCTAAAAGTAAGTTCAAATCAGGAGTAGCTAAGGTCGTGTAAACCCGGCATTAATTAATAAATGATATAATCGCTGCTTAATTAACTAGATAATCGGAATACAAATAAATGATAACGACTTACAATAGAGGGAAGCTCATTAACATTTATAACCCAATTACATGAAAATTATTACTCATAATACTGGTTTATATTGCAAAACTGGAACAAACGAGAGAGTCATTTAATGAAGTGATATGCAAATAAAATTACCAAATTAACATTATTTGCTTCACACTCAAAACAATATTATAACTTGTAATTCCCAGTTTACACAAAGTTTTTAACTCAACAATACTTTTGTAATTAATAAATAGAACTAGGAAGCCCTGTGTCGCGGGTGGCATGGACATTTGAACAACACAAATACTCGCTGACTGACACCCTTGACACGAGAACAAACATTTATCTATCACATATTATACATGTTTACCCCGGCCAGGAATCGTGCCCAGAACCTCTTGTTTCGCAGGCAGGGCCAATACCAGGCTACATTTAGGTACAGGATTACTACTTCATGTTACAGGATTCACAAAAAACAAACATGATAACTGCGGCCTACAAATCGTCACATGGCCAATCTTCTTGTTCGGCAACATAAGAAAAGAACCGCAGAAAAAATTGAACCGAACCGAAAAAGAAAAAGAAGAAGAATGGTCGGTGTTACCTATGGTGGTGATGACGGTAAGAGAGTAGAGGAAGGCGGAGGAGAAGCTCCATTGGCGGGAGCTACGGCCCCCGTCCCAGCCGCGGCGGACAGCCATCACGATCTTCCGCTGGTACTGATGTAATTCTAAGCTTATTCTGAAAGCATCAACGAGAAACCTTTCCTTGTCGAACCTGAAGCTCATCTTCATCGCAACCCACAACTGTCCCACTGCTGGGCACGGATCTCCTCTCACCCACTGCGAGGGAGAGATTATAGTCTACTACGCTGGCCAAGTGCGGATTGGCGAACTTCACACACCTTTGAGAACATTATGGAGAACTCTCAGGTGTGCAGGTGCAGGTTTCCGCACGATGTTGCCTTCACCGAAACAGGTAATAATTAAATTCTAAATATCTCTTGCTCACAAACATATAAATATAGATAAAAAAGAAACCCTTAAAATTATGAAAGTTACCTTAATTTGATCGTGCGTTGACGCGCGTTACAAATGTAAACTTAGCCTTAGTCCCTTACCTATCTTTGAGCGCAGTTTCGTTAAACAAGTTGAGCGCAATAGTGACGTTCTGCCACAAGTAGTGAGCGGTGTTGTTTCTCTCTCTGGACATATTGTGCACTCGCTCTATTTCGCCCTCGCCCTCTATAGCTTGGAACGTGAAGGCACCTATAACAAAAACACAAAAGTAAAACATTAGTCAAGGTTCTTCATAAGTGCAACGCATGACAGTGCCACTGCTGAACTCGATTATGGAGATTGGTCAACCATTACCAACTCAGTGCAACGCTCAGGTCTTCTCGTACCTTCGGAGGTTTAGAACGTGCTCAAATTAATGCTCCAGTAGGGATTGTCAGTGGCCGAAAATTTTACGATGATAACTTAATGTGCCACTACTGGTTTAATAAGTATATTTTTAACAAGTAAGTTGTTAAAAGTTAGAGGTAATCATAGGAGTATGCAAAGGTCGAGTCTGAATAAGAGACATTAAGAAAACCAGTGAAGTGCGAGTGGGATTCCGTACCACTGAGCGATTAAGTTTTTTTTTTTTTGTATAAGTTAGCGCTTCAAGAAATACAGATAGAGAGCCCTGTGACAGACAGACAGACATTGGAGTTATATTAATTGGGTTACCATTTTTTTACCCTTTGGGTACAGAACGACAAAAACTAGGTTACCAAATTTTTTTTTCGCATTTAAAATTTTCCGGATTTGAATGTATATTTCTTGCTTGCCCGGAAAAGAAATCCGCTTGGACTTCGAGATAAAAATAAACATTAAATAATTTTCTTACCAAGCATGTCTTTGTTCCTCTTAAAAGTTTCAAAACAGGTGAACGAGCACACTGCTTTGTAGCTTGTTTCTTTAAAATTCGAGGCAAATTCAATACAATCAGAGCTAACTGCTATATTTTAGAAAGGATGATCATATCATGTGATATTTTTTAAAGATATTATTAGGTAGCAGCAGCAAACGAGCATGCAGCACCACCCTTCCGCTGCCGCCCGTGACAACTGTGACTGACACAGAACAAGACTCAAATGGGGACTAGGATAGGTAGATTTATTAGTTTTTTTTGGTAGTTTTTTACTCAGTCATGTTAGAAGACGATGTTAGAACATTTATTGGTTATCTTTTAGTTAGTACGAGGACTAGGACAGGGACTGTTAGTGGTAGTTAATCCTGCTAGTTGTTGATAGTATTAGTCCAGTTAGTAATTGTTAGTAACAGTCTTGTTCGCCCAAAGATGCGTTGCTACCTTTGAGGACTGAGATGGTCGCCACTAAAAAGTGTAACCGGCTCCATCCGGTAAAATCAATATAGTATTTTAAGGCTCCTTACAGAGCTGACTGCGATATTTTAGAATGAATGTTCATGAAATAGCGCTTGGTTTAACATCTGTTTCCGATTTATTCTATTTAACCTGAAACAAAATAAATGTCATGCGGAATCCCGGTTTTATTCAACAGCCGCCATTGTTCTTCGCACATCGTTAGGGAGAAAATAATGACATTTAAAAAATAAATGAAGCTCATTTTAAGCTGTATAATTGACTCGTACATCCATCTTCATTCATTCTATTTGAAAAATTCCTTCACTTTTCTACTACGCCACAAATGTAGAACGCTGCGACAAACCATGTGTTTTGTTAGGTATTGTCAAAATGGCTCTTTGAACGTTGCTGAAATTTGTGATACAACATTTTGTTGACAGAAGTAATGATAATAACAAATTGCCCAAAACATTGTACGTAAAAAGATCTATAAATATGTACCTACGGATACCGTTGGGCAACAAAAATTTTCTCTAGGAGCAGTGGACTTGGATTTAAAGGTGAATGAACCCTAAAATAACATAAACGACGTGTAAACTACATAGAACATTGACTTTGAAAAGTTTTATGTGCTTTACATGAAATTGTTCAAATTTTGCTAAAATGACTTTTAACAAAGATTTTCCGTGCTCCATTTTGTACCCTGGAAGCGTCAGCTGGACCAAGAAATGGGGAGTCTCACCAACATTGCAAGCACCGCAACCCAAACCCGCGATAAGCATTTCATATTTGATTCCAATCAAATGGTCCACCGCCTAGATGTGGCGATATAAACCTACCGAAATGACGTGGGTCGTCAGAATTACACTTAACAGAGCCAAGAGACCATGAACAGAAAAAAATGACCAGCCCAGCGTCCTTCAAAGCTTTAATTAATTCACCAAGTTCCATAAACAACCTCAAAGAATACCCTGTAACTAAAACTTTAATTGTTCATTTCATAGTTCTCATTTGAAAATGTCCGAAGTCAAGTGTTTGGATGCTAGTTCAAAAAAGTTCGCTGTAATTTAATGAGCTTTCAAAAGTTTGCTAAAGCTCTGTTGTCTGACGGCGCCATTATTATTTAAACTACTTTATAAAAACTTGACTGGAATAAAATTATTTTATCTCCAACTTGCGATTTTTCAATTATTTCTTTTTGTTATTTAATAAATTTCTTCTCCGCGCTAGACAAATTATGCTTGCGGTGAGCATGCAGTAAAGAATTAATGGTACGTCTGGAGCAGAGACCAGAACTCTAGAGGAATCAGTTAGTGCAAATTACAATGTTAATAAGATTCTTATGAGTAGTTGTAGGTACTCTGTTGTAAATAAGACTTGCACCAAAACGCATCGCTCTAGTCTTTGATCAACACTGATCGAAGGCTCTAGTTGATTCTAATAAAAATATACGTCAAGTGAAAAATCTTTTCTTTTTCATGCGTTTCAATTGAAATCGAAGATCTATCTATTTATCGACTATAAACCCATAACATTAAAACAATTACATATGAATATATTATGTTTAGACGGTGACATTTTACCATTTTACCCTTGTATGCTCTTATCAGGCATTAAAAAATTACTTAGGAGTAAGATGAGTGACTGCCATTAAATTTGGTGATTTTTCAGTAAGTTGTTAAATTAGCTTTGATTAAGCATTGAAGACCTTCAATTAAACCACACTGCACTTGAAGAACAGGTGAATTTAGTTATTTTGAGTTAAGACTCGTGCTTTTTGCTGGCACTGTAAAACACCATACTACACAGATAACCCGCACAAAGGGTCCCCAAAACCATTAGCTCAGTGAACCAGCTATTAGTAAGTCAGTCTCCATTCAATCCGCTAACGACGTGAACTGGCTTATTCCATTATTTTCAGGCACAATATCGAATCCTTTGAATAATATAGGGCTGGTAATTAAATGTTTTCAAAGGAACAATAAGCTTTAGCGCCGTAAACTGTGTGCCTATTTGCCCTTTTGTTTTCTTCGTCATATTGTATTTATTACGTTGTAAAATAATGACAATCAAGTTTAATTTCCCCTTTATATAGTCATGGTACTCATTTATCAATCCACGTTCAGCAGGTCGACTGAGCTATCCATTAAGCAACTGGCTATTTACTTGCTCGGCATTTCATGCTCAAAATCCACAGATCAGATCAGCTTAATTGGAGGTCTTTTCATAACGTAAAACATTATCGATTTAGTGAAAAGAAGTGAAATCATATCGATTTAGTCACAAGCCCTTAGATTATCACGTGAAACACCTCCTAGTCCTCCTCTTGTTATTTTTATTGTTGCGATAACCGCTACTCACATTGGCCCATTGGCCCATTGGCCGGTCAGTCCGTTATATGATCATTTTCAGGCATCTTGTACAACTCTGCTTAGTCCACAAGCAGTCATTATAAGTCGAGAAAATAACATTACCGTTGACCGGTTCCCAAAATTCAAATCAAATCAAAATTGAAATCTTACATGTGCTGTGTGTAATAAATTGGCAAATATCGACGGGCAACTTGATGACATCCATGTGGTTCCACTCACCTGCATTGACCTATATAATAGGGACACGACATATTGTTCTTTTAGTACTACAAATGCTACTGTCAAATGAGGCCGAAAATTCGCCATGTTTTGTGTCCAGATGACATTGTCAGTCAATTCAGCCGAGTCAAATCAGCCATGTTTAACTATACACAGGTACGCTAAAAATATTGGTTATTGTTAATGTTGCCGGGAAAATAAAGGAAGATTTACATTATAATTAGCAAGGTTCTTATGTGCAGTTATAGGTCATGAGGAGTTGATGTCATGACTTATAGGTCAGCACTAAAGCCGCCATGTGTCCAGTTTTGTGTCCAGATGACATAACAGTGGCACGCATTTTTTGTTGACATACACTTCCATAGGTTTCATATTTCTATGCTCACCGGCGATGGTGTACGCGACCAGCAAAACCACGACGCCGACGTTGCTGAAGAGGAACGCCAGGAAGCTTCTGACACAGCTGCGCACGCGGGATGCCAGCCGCCGCTTGCGCCGCGCCATGGCATACTAGCTCATGGTGGACTGATCTGGAACAAGGAACCGTGGGAGTTGGACCGTATTCAAATACGTCTTGGATGTTGTCTAAAAGGATAGGGTTTAAATATACTGAAATATGTTAGCCTTTACCATTCGACGTAGGAAAACGATCTTATCGTACTTATTTGGAAATGCGAATGTAAATTATACATACATATATACTTCATACTTTTTTCTGATTCTGATTGATTATAGTGTAAAAATGATATCTCTAAGTCTTCTAGTTTACAAGGGTTGACTTTTTAAAATAGTTTTTTGGCTTTGGTAAAATTGTAAAATTACATTTTTCTGTTTAAGTCCTATTAGACTTCGAACTTGAGTTTTTGATGCATTAACTGAATCGCACATTACATGACATTAAAGAGCGTAGTTATTCGTAATATTAAAAAAAATAGGACACGGTAATGTTTATGATTTTATGGTAAATGAATTACCCTCTACGATGTTCATAGCTATGCGCACGCCTCAAGCTTTTACTCATAATTTATATTATTGTATAAAATTTATGAAGAATTTCACGTCGCTTGCGTTTCCGCTCACGTCCTATCGTAAATAAACTATCGATATTTTTAAATTCTATTTCACTTTTTAAAGTGTGCCGGAACCTGCGTATAATAAATATTATCGTCCACAATAACATTAAGGATATGAACAATTACTCAGAACTGTCCAAAATCCAATTCACCGCTAGATAGATGGCAAAAACATGTCGTAAATTTACAAAACCACTTCAGAAAAATAACTGTGGCCGGATGTGTGACAATATTATTACACTGGTATCCGCTAGTTGGTGTAACGTTTAAGTATCCTTGGTTAAGAAATTATCATCTATGAATTCCAAAATTTATTTTAATTTCATCAGTTTCAGCTTCATTGCGCAATGAAAACTAGGTAAATACGAGTTACACTTTTTGGTAATGTTAGATGCCTACCTAACATTGCTATTCTGATAAGAATCTTTCATGAATAACAATGTTTCATACAAAAATAAACATTACACAATGGCATTAAAAGCGAAAAAGAACTTAATGAAAGCATAAGCCTTAGAACCTGAAAAATGCGGGTCCTTTATTTTGGCCGACAACGCAGTGGTACCTAATGCCGGTGGACTGTCTGCACGTTTATCGTATATTTAGATACACAAAAAGGAACCTGTTGCTTATTATCCAAATAAAATATTATTATATGAGCCAACTAAATTAACCAAATTATCAAAGCGGGTGGGTGCCAAACTAACAGCTAACAAACTATTTTAGATGTTTTAACTACATCGTAAATCTAAGACGCTACCTGTTCCCGTACCAGCCCTCATGACAACACGCACGGCTTGAGATGCATTGCTCTCCCTCCGTACCGGTCTTCTCACCCTGTCGTCTCACCGCAGACAGAGACGCCCTCTGTCTGCCCAGGGCACGTCAATATCACGTCTCTGGTCACGGGGAACGGAGGATTATCCAAGGCTAAGCAAACATCGTGAAGCACGATATACGAGTAGTAGACAGAGTAGGTATACCTAATATCATATTAAAGTTTTATACAAAGTACCAGATGTATTACGCTGAGCAAGAAACTGGGTTTTATATTTAATTAATCGTTTTATTGATCATTAAACTAAGATTTTCTCGCGCTACATATTACTACTTACGACAACTAAGTAATGTAGAAAAATGATATTCTAAGCCTCAAGTATTGTACAGCGAGATCCACAGAGAAATAAACGTGAGAACGACTATGTATAATGAATTTATAATGAATAATTAAGTCAGTTTTCTCTATTAAGCAAAAGCTTTTGACATAAAAAATAACATAATTAAATTATAAATAGACACAAACAATAGTGAAGGTAAAGATATAGAAGAGCAAAATACAACAATTTTTAAATACAAAAGAAAATCGTAAATAAATCAGAGTAATAAAATTAAAATACTTAAGTGACAGCCGTCGGTACGGGATCCTAATTAGTACGGAAAGTCGCGAAACGCGAAAAAGCTGAACTTTGGTAAAAAATGACTTGTAATATTAACAAAGTTGAGATTAATTTTTGGGAGAAGCGTTGTAAAAACGAAATATGTTTTGTCCTCCAGTAAAAGACAAAAGGATCGACGAGGCTGGTGATGTTTTATAAGAAGCCTTTACGTCTACAGCAAAAAGTTATGAATTTAGCGACCTACATCAGTTTAATTTTATATTATGTTTTAGTTTTAAGTCTTAAACAGCTATAAAAATTTTAGCGAATAAAATAACTTAATTAGAATAAGTCACGCGATGACGATAATGAACATTGTCACCTTTTAACTATTTTACGAGTACTACTAAACCCGGACGTCCTTCCAGGATGCTTATCTGCTACTCACTGTGGCTAAATGTCAGGTTTGAAATTTTAAAACATTATTGTTTTTAATTTTCGAAAAAAATATACAGCTATCCATATATCAAACAAAGCAACAATCTAAAGTGTTCAAGGGATTTGCTTTGCTCTGGGACTGGCAAGTTAGAAATGCGACGCCGACCACCGGTTACCCTCGCATACGACTCTTTGACCATCGTTTTATCGAGTCCATAGCAAGTACCTAAGTCTTCCATATTTTCAAATAATTCAGCAAGTTCGAATAAGCAAAGCCGACTCAGAAGCAGACTTTCCTTCGCTGATGAAGTTACAGGCAACGAGTTCACGCTAAAAAGGCAAAACAATTCGTAGCTAAACGAAGAACAAACGCAAAACGAGGTCGCCATTAATTACATGTATTTTAGGGTTTACTGCCACCGCTCACCTGCCGCCGCCGCCGCCGCCGCCGTGCCCGTGGTGCCCGTGGCGTGCCAAACAATATATCAAGTTACGACTCACGACGCTGTTAAACAACTAGCCCCGAGAAAAGATACCTATTTTCTAGAAAGATTTAGTTTCTAAAATAATTTAAAATTTGAGAACTCATCTGATTAGTCAACAGTCTCCGTTACACATGGACATCCGTAGCATCAAAAGGTCGAATAAGTTTCGCCGGACAAAAAATAAATGTGACTATGCAATCATCTAACAAGTACAAACTTTTCATGATTGAATTTAGACAGAGCGCTTTATTTAAGCGCTAGGCAAATTGACCCACACCATAATCAAGGTACTATCTCCAGATACAAGGTATTATCGGGAATGAAAGGGATCTTATACCACGATTGCCAATAGAATGAACCTGGCACCATTGCCTCATTCATTATAATGTATACGGGTACTCACGATTTCGAATTGTTTTACCGATATTGCGACCCAGTTGCATGGATCATGGTCACGGCGAGACTGCGGTGGCGGGGAGAAACTTTTGACAGGTGACACTTGTCATACACTAGTGACAGATAAGCCTGTCAACTTTCCGTCTTGATCTCTTTGTTTTTAAATTACGACACACGACACTATAACGTTTAGTATCCGCGATAATATCAGTTTAAAATTATATTGCCTCATTCATTAGTCAGCAGGATGCACAAAAACCAGGAAGTTTGACTAAGCCCAAAATACAATTACGAGGAAGTGAATTAGCACTCTTACTGATCCGTACCGCAACCTTACCTTACAACAACACATTCGTAACGGGTGTATTGTACTTAGGTACTCGTAGCTAGCTCTTAGGTAGCAACGTATCAAGAAGTGCCAAGGGGAGCCAACAATGACAACCCTAGGGCGAGCCGTCCATGTCGACCAGCTTTTTAAGTGTCGCAAAATATGTGTCATGTGTAAACATGTGTAAACATTTGTGTCAAATAAAAATTTAACAAGATAAAACTGATGTATTTCAGTTTTATCTTATTATTAACGTGATGTGAAAGCGTCAACCAAAGGCTGCTGAAATACAATTTTGTTTTACCCTTATCACGGGCTAAGACGTAGATCGCATTCATTTTTGGACTAAATTAAATCCAATACAATACGAGGGCATACAAATGTCCACATATTATAACCACTAAGTAAATAAACAAACAACCGATTATACACTGCGAGGGAAGCGGCGGAAATCAGTCAGTTATTTATAGTCGAGCGTTGCACGCCATCCGAGCTAGATAAACTGGAGCTGGATACAGATACAGAAGGATTAAGATGAAGACCAGCACCCTCCACCGGATGCACGGTTACGTAAACAGCTGTTAGTACGACTGTACGCCGTCAGATTGATTGATTAATGATCTTCATACTTATTTATGCTGGCTGGAATGAATATTACTCTGCTGTATTATTTATTTACTTTCTTACTAATTAATAAATGCGAATTGTAACTCTGTCTGTCTGTTACATTCAAGCTTAAACTGCTGAACCGATTTAGATGTTTGGGTTATTTGGTATGGAGATAGTTTGAGACCGGAGAAAGGACATACTCGTAGGACACACTTTTTCCCGGAAACATGGGACCGTTCCCTTGGGATCATTTTAACCGTATTTTGTCGTTTTTTGATTCCCACGCAGGCGAAGCCGCGATCAAAAACTAGTATTTATATATAATTGCAAAAATGTTTACAAATAATTATAATACAACAAATAATTCTAGCAGTAATGAACAGTAGTCTTAAGATAATAAATAAATTATGCCACTTACAAGCTCAATAATATCAAATCCAATAATAAGTGTTTACATAATTATACATCATCAGCCATAATAACCATAATACAATTTAACAGATGCGTCAGCGTCACGCCTTGCGTTTCAATACTGCATGCACTTTAAATGCTTATTACAATAAAACGATAACATTGTAACATCGCACCTAACATATTGAAGGAAGCTTGTATAGCCCCGATAGTTCCCCATAAATCAAGTCAACTTGCACTTGACCAGGATAGTGAAGTATTTTATTTATGTTAACGAGCAGACGACACACCTAATGATAAGTGGTCACCGTCGCTCATGACCATCACTAACACCAAAAGCATCACTAATGCGTTGCCGACCAGACAAGAAGGAATAGGAAAGAAATAAATTACTGGCTCTTAAGATAGCTGAGCGGGAACAACACAAGTCGTTTGGAGCTCGCTCAAGCAAGAGAGTGGTAGCTAGCCAGATGGGATTTAGTCATTCAGCCCTACTTCCAAGCAAAGTAAAGCAAAAAGTACAGCAGCTATTTTATACTGTGATAGTCCAACGGCCAGGAGAAGTTAGGTTAGCAATGTAATTAGCGTTGCCAGTTGTTTGAACTGGCCGGCCGCTGTTGAAAATTTTTATAAAAAGAATGAATGTGTATAACAGTTTTTTATATATTTTCAATTTCACCCAACTTGATCATCACAATTGACGACCTGTACGGCGCAATGGTCACCACGACCGACTGCCGTTCAAAAGCTCCTGGGTTCGATTCCCAGCGAGGCGGCAATTTGTATGATGAGCTTAAATTCTGTTCTCGATTTGTGTCCTTGTCTTTGGGCGTTTGTCCATGGCACCCACGATCAAATAATAATAATAACAATAGGGAATCCTAGTGTGGGGCTTTAAGTGTATATCGTTATTTGAGAATCTAAAACAAAGTTTACGTTTTGAAATGCACTGAACCTGCCAACGCTCGTGATGTCCTAATTTATTCGATTAAAATTCGCATGTTGTAAGAGGATATAAATGCAAATGAATTAAGTTTAATATGTCACCTTGTTACCAAAATTTATAACGAAATATATTGCTCCTTTGATATTTTAATGGTCTTTGACGTCGGCCGCGGAACAAGTTAATAAATTAACAAAGTAGTAGAAGATGGTTCGTGTTGTCTGATTTTGGTGTATTTCATAACTGGCTTGACTGTGGATATGCTGTGTACACTATTATATCAAGCTGAACACTACATCACAACTGTATTACTGATATGGTATGGCGCAATGCGTACCATGCCCGACTGCTCTTCCAAGGATCCCGGGTTCGATTCCTATCCTATGCGGCTTGAACGACGCGTTTAAATTTCTGTACTCGATCTAGATGTCTGTGTACTTGTTTTTGCGTCTTGTCCATTGCGTATTGTGCGCTCACAACACAGGGTGTTCTAGTGTGGGTCTAGGAGTGTGTAGGAGCGTTATAAAAAAAACAATTTTATTTGCGCGAGGCGAGGAAATAAAAAGGTCAAGTTTTAAGTATAATACCTATAAAAGTCTCTACAACTACCAATAAAGAAGTTTCAGTTCAATAAATGATCGAAATTTTGGCTGAATCGAAACTGAATAGTCTCGGCAGCGACGCGACTACATGGCAGACGTTAATTAAATAAAAAATAGCGTTCAAGACAACACAAAAAATGCGTAATTGTTCCGTTGGCTCATGTAATGTCGTTATCTTGTAACGTCGGTGCTGCTCATAAATAAAATTTATTACAATAGTAAAAATTTGCGTAGTAAGTAATCAACGCTCGTCTCGCCTTCTGCGACATCGAGGTAATTATGACGCCGCCACGTGTTTCGGCGTCACTGGTTACTATGGTTAATTTTGTCTTTGGTTAAGTCATTCACGGACAGCGGATCGTTTCTGACGCTCCCAGGACCACAGTCGCTTATCGTAAGGATTTGCAAAAGCTGTTCCGCTTCTTATTTCACGACCACTCATGGTTAGGATCTGTAGAAGCTTTGCGAAAATTGTTTGCAAACAACCTCGGAATATAAAATTTCATTTATTTATTTAATTAACAAACACCTCCTTCCTATTATATATCAGGTTCCATAATGCAAAGTCGATAATCGAACAGCAAATTGTTAGGTAGCACCTTGTCTAACTAATGTTAATAGTTAGTACTTCCAACTGTAAAGCGTGCATAGTATCTAAGAATGCGATGATGAACCGACTTCAAAAATCTTTCATTTTACATCTACAAGTAATAAAATGAGGACATCAAAAACGTAGTGAAAGTCAATTAAATCCGCATTATTAGGGATAACTCGATAAAAACTACTCGTCAGATCTCGTTCAAGAATTCATTCAAAATCGGAAAGCCCAATAAAAAGTTAAGAGATTAGGTATATAAAACTATACTCAAATAAAAAAATAGGAGAGTCGAATTGAGAACCTCCTTTTTTGAAGACCGTTAAAAAGGGCGAATTTGACGTCATTATCAAAAGAATCAATATAAGAAAGTTATGCTTCGTGCATTCAGTCACCTTTGACTTGTACAGCCAAGCTCATGGCATGTGGGCGTGATGACGTCGCTCATAGCCCCGGGATATATTTGCCAGTGCGTGACGTCACAGCGCGTGTTCTCATTTGATAAACAATGGCGCTTGTCTATCGCGTTTATGTTTTTCTCGTCATTATCATTTTTATCCGAGGACTTTTAATAAGGGCAAAAGGTGTAAGCTAAATAAGCATAGTGTGTCGATTACTACACATGAACAGATTACTAGAAATTGCATTTGCGATTGTCATATCATTACAACCAATTAAGGCTTTAAAGTAGGGATACCCCTACACAATGATGATGATGATAATGATTAATTGTTGCCGCTGTAGTTTAGGTATTATAGCAATTAAAATCTTCGTCAAGGCAAAATAAAACCACCACACAGTTCACGGTAAAGAGTTGTAATGAGATATTAAATTAATGTCGGTAAGAACATACACGGTACTTAATGCTAATTGTTCGCCGAGTACGATGCGACGCGTAAACATAAAGATGCCATTAAGATGCATCAGGCGCTGAGTAAAATAACCAAAATTTTAAAAATGATAAAATAAGTAACGTAATAATATACTTAATAACTAATAGGCGATACTATACTAAACATGCCCCCGGGCGTTGAAAGCCTCGCTTTCAACCCAAATCATCAATTTCAGGTAGGGGACAAATCTTGCTAAATGATCTCCGAAGTACACCATTCGAAGTCTTCACATCCGCAACCCTGGTGATGCCGTCCGTGCCCGGGTACACCGCAATGATCCGACCCAACTTCCACTTCAATGGTGGCACATTTTCTTCTTTTAGAAGAACTAAAGCATTTAGCTTCAATGTTGCACCTTTGCTGGAGCGCCATTTCGTGCGTACTTGGAGTTCTGACACATACTCCTTGCTCCACCGGATCCAAAAGTGCTGGCGTAACTGTTCAATACGCTGGAACCTGGTCAACATGCTTGTGGAGCGGTCGAGATAGTCCGGTGCAGGCAGAGAGGTCAATGGACGTCCAATTATAAAATGTCCAGGAGTCAAGGGCATCAAATCTTCAGGGTCTGAAGAGAGAGGCGTTAGTGGCCGGGAGTTCAATATGGCCTCGATTTGAACTAGCGTTGTGGAAAGTTCCTCGTACGTTAAATGACAATTGCCCAACACTCTAACTAAATGATACTTTGTTGACTTCACACCAGCCTCCGCAAGACCAGCAAAATGAGGAGAATATGCTGGTATAAAATGAAATTTAATACCGTCATTAGCCATAACTTCAGTTAACGAATCGCAGTTGTTCTTTAAAAATTTGGAAATATCGTTATACGCGCCAACGAATGAGGTACCGTTGTCGGAATAAATGTTTGTAGGTTTTCCTCTGCGTGATATAAATCTACGCAATGCCATTAAGAAGGTGTTACTCGTTAAGTCGCCTACCAATTCCAAATGAATGGCCTTTGTTGCGAAGCACACAAAAATGGCGATATAGACTTTAACTAATTTACACCCACGACCTTGGCGGGAAGCAGACTGAATAGGGCCTGCATAGTCTAACCCGATATTTTGGAAAGGAAAACCTGCTAGAAGGCGATGCTGCGGCAAGTTACCCATAATAGGTGATACAGTTTGCCCTTTCATTCGGCAACACTTGATGCAAAGTCGACAGCAATGCCTTGCTAAATTGCGACCTCTGATCGGCCAATACGTTTCTCTAATGGAAGACAATAATAATTGTGGCCCGGCGTGCAGTGACCGTCGGTGTTCATAATCAAATAATAATTTAGTGAACTTATGAGTGGACTGTAATAAAATTGGATGTTTCTTTTCATATAAATAGTCAGAATTAGACAAACGGCCTCCCACACGCATTATTTTATTGTCATCCAGGAAAACATTAAATTTCAATAAAGGACTTTTCTTAGGTAATTCTTTATTATTAATGAGTAGTTTATACTCAGGAAAAGTTTCGTATTGTGATTGCCTGATAATTACATTTAATGCAGATTGCAGTTCGTCGGTACACAGAGGACCAGAACAGGACTGCTTTCTACAACGTTTAATAAACCTTAATATAAATGCCACAGTACGATTGAGCCTTAAGAAATTTGAAAATCTATTAAAATCAATGAATTCATTATTATAAATTTTATTATTAGCTATATCACTATATAAAGAAATATTACTAGACTTCAATTCTGGTAAGGTGTCGTTATTAATAGATAAATGATTCGATGGCCATAGTGAGGCGTCCTCATAAAGAAAAGATGGACCTGACCACCACTTGTTTAAAGTCGCTATAGATTTTATATCTACTCCGCGGGAAATGTAATCTGCAGGATTGTCTTTGGTACCTACGTGCCTCCACTGACAGTTAGATGTCTTGTCTAAAATGTCTGCCACCCTGTTACGAACAAAGGGTTGCAACTTACTAGGCAACGTTCTCAACCACCCTAAGACAATAGTAGAATCCGTCCAGAATACAGTGCGAACATTCTCCAGCCGTAATGAGGCGATAGCCTTTTTATAAAGACGGGTACCTATTAACGCGCTACACAATTCGAGTCTCGGTATAGTGGTTAACCTAAGTGGAGTTACACGACTCTTAGCAAGTAGCAGGCGCACTACCACCTCACCATCATCGTTGACACTACGAACATATAGACATGCGCCATACGCACGTTCAGATGCGTCAGAAAAAATATGGAATTCAACGGATTTCGGTGAGTCGCAAATAACACGCCGCGGGGCATAAATATCATTTAAACAAGGTAGATTTACGACTATCTCAACCCACAATTTATTTATTTCAGGTGGTAGTTGTTCATCCCAGGACAACTTTTCCAACCAAAGTTGTTGAAGCAACATCTTCATAACAATAACACAAGGAGCTAGCAAACCAAGCGGGTCAAAAATCTGTGCGATTACTGACAAAATATCGCGTTTAGTGTTTCCACCGGCAACCAAGCCACTTGGAAAACACAACTGATCAGAATTTGGTAACCACCCAAGTCCTAACGTTTTACTAGGCTCGGAAGTGCCGATGTTTAAATTCACTGATGACTGTGGAGATTCAGGCTTAGGAAGTACCCGAGGCTCGTTAGACTTCCACTTTCTCAAATTCATTTGAGCAGAAGCTAATGTGGAAGTGACCCCGTCACGTAAATTAATGACTTCTTCTAAGTCGTCCCCACCAGTTAACAAATCGTCAACATAACAGTCATGGATAATAGCATCGGCAACTTTCTTGTCGGAAGCCTCCAGTCCTAGCTGCTTCATGCATCTTGTTGCTAGATACGGAGCGCTTGCCGTACCGTAAGTGACGGTGTTAAGCTGGTAAGCTTTAAGAGGATCCGACGGACTATGGCGCCAGATAATTTGTTGTAGTTTTCGATCATCTGGATGAACGTACACCTGACGATACATTTTCTCCACGTCTGCTGCGATAACATATTTGTGTTGTCTGAACCGCAGCAGAATGGATAGCAAGTCGTCTTGCACCACTGGCCCAACCATTTGGATTTGGTTGAACGAAACGCCAGTGGTAGTAGGACTGCTTGCGTTAAAAACTACTCGCAGCTTTGTAGTGGAACTACATTCACGTAAAACCCCGTGATGAGGAATGTAATGCACATTAGGGTTTGAAATAATGCTATGACATTGAGTCATATGACCTAAGGATTCATATTCCAACATGAAATCCTTGTACATCTCCAAGAGTTTAGGCTTTGCGTTAAGTTTTCTCTCTAGGGAAAGAAAACACTGCTTCGCTCGTGACAAAGAATCCCCTAGTAACTCAGGTGACTGCTTGAGTGGGATTCTAACACAAAATCGACCGTTATCTAAGCGAGTGGTGTTTTTTATAAAATGGTTTTCACAAGCCCTTTCCTCCGGAGAGTACTCAAAGTCTGTACTTACCTCCTCGAGCTGCCAAAATTTTGTTAATTGGTTTTGAATGTCATGAACATCCTCATCACACTGGACATTTAACTTCGCAAAGTTACACAAGGCTTGAGACGATGATACATGGCCACCTTTAATGGGACCTGATACGAGCCAACCCAGTTTCGTATCACAGAGTATCGGTAGTCCGTCTCCTAACGTAAGCCTTTGAGTACCTAAAATGTCCCAAAATATGTCCGCGCCGATCAATATATCGATAGCGGCCGGCATATGAAAGTGTGGATCCGCAAGACACATATCAGACGGAATGTTTATAACAGACAAATCTATCTGTTTGCATGGTGTATTATTGGTAATTGAAGGCAAAATAAAACAATGTATATTCGTCGAATAACTGTCGTCTAACGATTTTATTTGTAAGCGACATGATTTATTAATTTGTGACGTAATATTATTGATCCCTAAGATGGAGTTATTTATCCTATTAATAGGCAGCCCTAGTTTCTCATGCAGTGCCTCGGTCATTAAACACGTCGTACTACCGTTGTCTAACAACGCACGAGCGACATGTTGTTTACCGTTCTTATCGAATACTTTAATTAACGCAGTGGACAATAACACATCTCCGTTTTGAGTGTGCGGCAGCGCAGCGACACTTGCCGACAGTGATAAGCGAGCACTCGACTCGGGCGGTTGCTGTGTCGGTAGCTGCGTATGCGCAATGGGATGCATGATGTTGTTATTATCCGAGTTATGATGTGTCGCACCCGTAATCGCAGAAACCGGTTTGTTATTACGATCCAAGACATGCACCAGTGTATTGTGTTTACGCCGACAAACCTTGCAGCCTGGCTTCTTGCAATTATTAGCGTAATGTCCGGACTGTAAGCAGTTAAAACACACCTTGTACTCGGGCAGTAATTTTAGTCGCGATTCATTAGTGAGCGATAAGAAATGAGGGCAATTAATTAATTTATGATCATTATTACACTTAGGACAACGTTTAGAAAATGAACTATTTTTATTACTGCAATTATTATCAGAAACAGAAACCAAAGTTTTTATCTTATTGGTAGACTTGTTGATGTTAGGTGAACATAAATTATTATGACTTTTATTTGAAGATGTAGACAATTCTATGGTTTCTAATAAGTCAGCCCTATTTTTAATAAATGACAGAAATATGTTAAATGTTATTTTTCTATCTTGCTTTATAGACTGCTCCCATTCCCGATATGTCTTGCTGTCAAGTTTGTGTGTAATTATATAAATGAGAAGCGTGTCCCAGTGTTTAGTTGGTTCTCCTAGGGATTCTAAAGCTCGTAAGTGTTTATTAGTTTGATCTAAAAGGCGTTTTAAATTAGCTGACGACTCTCTTGTGATGACATCTAAATTAAATATAGCAGAGACGTGATTGTGAATTAACAGTCTTTTGTTTTCATAGCGATCGCATAGTATCTGCCAGGCTAATGAATAGTTGGCAGATGAGAACTCAATGGATTGAATAACTACCGCAGCAGATCCCTCCAACGAAGCCCTCAAATAATGGAATTTATTAATATTGTCTATATCGTCATTATCGTGAATGAGGCTGGAAAAGGTGTCATAAAACTCCAACCAGTTGTCGTAGGAGCCGCTAAATTTTGGCAATTGAATGGTAGGCAACTTAATGTTGTTGTGGGCGCACGAGCGACGTACACTTACCTCAGTCGCAACACTCTCGGCCCTCCTACAATCATTGAGAATTTTACGTGCTTGTGAAAGTAATTTATAATATAATTTTTCAAATTCCCTACGCTCTAGTAGGTGAGATTCAGCCTCATCTACTAGGCACTCTAAAGACAACTGTACCTCTTCAAAACGATCAAACATTTTTTCCATCCGCGCGATACGTAACTGCAACTCGTCAACTTCGAAGGTGTTTAGAGAAGCAGCATCCAAGTCATCGATGTAACTTGAAAATGACGTTAATTGTCCCTTGTAGGCTGCACGTTGACGAATAAGTTTTACCTCTTGCGTCATCTTGCGAGGCTGGTATGTAATCAACCTGGAATTGATGTAATAATAGCTAGTTTATAAAAACGTCTTAATGTGTGTTTAACAATGATGTTCCTATGTACTGTAATACTTAAGTACGAATAATAAAAATTAGAAACAACAATGTAATTTCAATTTATGACCAAACTTTAATAATCTAATTATGATTTTAACACTTACTTGAACTATTTTTACACAATGTTATTAAGAAATTGAATAAATTATGATTTGAATGCTAACTTAACAATCTTTACAAATTAATTAAAGAAACTGTGTAGATAATTATTAAAGGCAATATTTACTTGAAAGTAACTAACTAAATTATTAATTACTAATCACTTCTAACTTTTACAATGAATTAACTGATCATGACTAATAGTTAAAA
This sequence comes from Ochlodes sylvanus, assembly GCA_905404295.2. Lineage (NCBI taxonomy): Eukaryota > Metazoa > Arthropoda > Insecta > Lepidoptera > Hesperiidae > Ochlodes > Ochlodes sylvanus. The sequence continues at coordinate 982,744 of FR990129.1, forward strand.
GTAATCAAAGTAAGTATTCACCAACCTTGTTCACAATCGAAGCTTTTATACTTACAAAATACTTATAATACCATAACAGAGTGTTGGGTGGAAATCAATGGAACACTAGTACCATAATAAGTTCAACTTTTTGGCCTTTTCTTCAAATTTATCTTCTTCCATCCACGCGGTTAACCTTCCAATGACCTCTAGTTAAACTTTAACTTCCAGATTTATTAATCCAACACGCGAATAATTTATCACCACAAATTATTCGTAAATAATCCAGCCGAAGTGACCAATGTTGCCGCTGTAGTTTAGGTATTATAGCAATTAAAATCTTCGTCAAGGCAAAATAAAACCACCACACAGTTCACGGTAAAGAGTTGTAATGAGATATTAAATTAATGTCGGTAAGAACATACACGGTACTTAATGCTAATTGTTCGCCGAGTACGATGCGACGCGTAAACATAAAGATGCCATTAAGATGCATCAGGCGCTGAGTAAAATAACCAAAATTTTAAAAATGATAAAATAAGTAACGTAATAATATACTTAATAACTAATAGGCGATACTATACTAAACATTAATTAACTTTATTTATTACTTGCTTCGGTAAATAAAAACATCATAAAGAAGCCTGCACACCAGAGAGTCGTCCATAATGTTGTAATTACCGCCAGCTGTACTCAAGTTACCGTCTTGTACAGATCGAATCACTAGGATAAGATGCCCTTCAGTAAAAAGTAGCAAACAAGCTTAAGAATGATTGATGTTTGGTATTCAGAAAATGTACAATTTAATAAATCAAAAGTGTGATTTCATCGTTTCTGAGTCAATGATCTTAGTAACAAGTTTATAGCGAATAAGATGCTGCCGTTCCTACATCGGCATCGCTCGTGTAAACAATGAGTTTGCTGTTACTGTCTAAATCTAGAACAGATGTCATTATTCTTTCCAAGTGCTAAATATTTTCTGGCGCTACGGAAGTTATACCTGTTGCTGGTGAAGTTATGGTATTGATACTAACATATAAATAGAAATTTTAAAGTTAAACAAATGAAGACTGGGTTGATGTGGCTAACGAAATGCAACAGGTTTTTACAAGTAGAACAATTTTTTTACCTATCTACAATCCCACTTGAAGGTGGGCACGTTTATTCTACTTCAACGCTTTGTCATACTTCTGGTATTTAATTAACTGGCAGTGAAAAAATATGTTATAGTTGGCAATTTTTTTGCTATTGTAAAAAGCGGTGGAAGATATTAGAAGTTTCAGTTTATTTTAGTGTTTGTTTCGTTTAGGAACTTTACGAAATCTTCTGCAGGCAAAGGAGAAGCCAATTTAAGGGGCAGTAAAGTGCAAGAACGCTAAGAATCTTGCCTTCCTAACCGAACAGCAGATTTCAACCTTTTATACTATGGAGAGGTAAACAAACATTTCTATTTCAACACCCGCCATTATCGCTTATAAATCATCTAAGTACTTACTTTTAACAAATGAATCATCACAGATATTATTTCTTTTAATATATTTAAATATATTAAAAGAATTATATTTAAATATATTAAAAGAATTAATTTATACATTTTCTTGCTTGAGCTTCTGGACTGATAGATGTACCTACCCAACAGTAGTGAACGTTCACTTGGGATCATTACGGTATTTTATCGCTTTTTATCACACATTACATACAAACTACTAACTGGACTATAGTCCAGTATAGTTTAGTCCAGTCCAGTTTAGTTATAACTAACAGGATTAACTACCACTAACAGTCCCTGTCCCAGTACTCATGCTTATTAAACAAACTAACCAGCTAATGTTCTAACACCGTCTCCTAATCGGACTAACTATCCCAGACTATTCCCAACTTAGAACAAGACTCAAATGGGGAATTTGAGTCTTGAAGTTGGTTATAGTTGCCATGGGTAGCAGCGGTAGGTGGTGCTGCATGCTCGTCCTTAATTCAATAAAAAACCCATAAAAATGTACTAATGCAATTGAACTCATAACAATATTTTTTATTGTCTGTTTATCTATTTTTCTATAGGTTTGTACACGCTAATCTCAGAAACGGCTTAACCTATTTGAGGGTTTTCACTAATCTATTGTGGTAAGTTTCACATAACATTAGGGTAGGTTTGTTTAGTTGTCAGTTTAAAGAATCACGATTATCAATTTCCGAATGTGTGTACTAAGTAGTATAGTACTGGATATAGTTTACTAGTAATAAATATCGTACCAAAAACATAATGAGCCAAACATCAGTAGAAACGACGTAATGTTAGTGTTTTTCGCCAATGAAACAATATCCAAGTTTCATCAGAATTGAAGATTGAAATTGAATTTTGCGTACAATACACATTGACTGAATTATCGCTCTTTTATTTTCCGAACTTGGCTAACACACTGTCGTGTGTCTAAACTGTCTAATGGACCATAGCGCGAATTGTTTGACAATTATTACCAAATGATTTAAATTATTGACCATTACTTTTAAACGAATAGCGTATTAATGGTAAATGTCTGTATAAATTACTGTTTGTACCTATTAAATTAATTTTCTTTAACTATCTAATATTTTACGTTGACAAAGTGCTATACACGCCTAGCGTGTCCAATTCACATAATTATACTAATAATAAAAGTGTAACAAGGCCGAATCTGTATAACACATAACTTATAATTTTATGTTGCTAGGCATTGTCATCGATATAATAAACATAGTCTGGCTTTCTGTCTGTCTATCCGGTCATCATGTCGGCATTATTGTGTGAACACTGATTAGGCTTTCTACTTTTTGCGGTATTAATTGGGCAAATGCGTGTTATCAAAATTACAGGAATCATAGTCATCATATCATTACAGGAAGAGTATTGCTTTCCACAAATTAAGGCGTTGGAAATTCGATGTAACTTCCGTTAAAAGAGTAGAAAATTTATTACATACGAGCTTTGCCCGCGACTTCGTTCGCGTGGAATTTAATAAAAAATACCTAAAATAAAAGTAGCCTAAATTACTCCATAAGACATCAGCAATCTGCCAGTAAAAGTCCCGTCAAAATCGGCCTAGCCGTTCCAGAGATTAGCTCAAACAAACAGACAGACAGAAAGACAGACAAAAACTGTAAAAAATGTTATTTTGTTATATGCACCGTGTATACATCCATTATGCATTCAATAAAAAGCGGTTATTTTAATATTACAAACAGACACTCCAATATTATTTATTTGTATAGATTTCAATGAGCTATACATCAAATATAGTACAAAATATTTATTGCTTCTTGTTTTTAGAATTTCAAAACTCGACCGTACTCCCTGAGAGATGAAATTTGAAATAAACGTAGAAGAGTTCTCCATAATCCATAATATTCTCAAAGATGTGTGAAGTCCTCCAATTCGCACATGGCCAGCGTGATGGATTATGACCTGTACCCTTCACATTATAAGAGGAGACCTTTGCCCAGCAGTGGGACAGATATGGGTTGCGATGTCGTCAGAAAGCGTCAATTGGTTGTATTGTATCATAAACATTTTGCGAAATGCGGCTACTAATAAAATTGAGAACATTAATATTTATTTGCGGCGCGCGGTCACACAACTAGTTAACATTTCGTATCAATTGTGGTTTTATTGTTAATGTGTTATGAACCACAGCGTACGATTCGAAGAATGTAATACCAATTTATTAATCTGTATTTTACATTGAACAATTCTATGAAAGTGGCTGGAATGGGTGGATTAATGAGGTATGGTCCCCGTACCCTAGTTGGTATTGGCCGTGCCTGCAAAGCGAGGAGGATTTTTTTTATTATTGATTTAAGGTAGCGAACGAGCATGCAGCACCACCTTCCGCTGCCGCCCATGACAACTGTGACCGACTTAGAACAAGACTCATATGGGGACTGGGATAGTTAGTCCGTTTAGGTGACGGTGTTAGAACATTAGTTGGTTAGTTTGTAAGTATGAGGACTGGGACAGGGACTGTTAGTGAATGTTAGTCCTGTTAGTTGTTATAAGTAATATTCCAGTTAGTAAATGCTAGTAAGATCCTCGTTATAATTCGGTCACAGATGTGTTGCTACCCTTGAGGACTGAGATGGTCGCCTCTAAAAAGTGTAGCCAGCGTTCCCAGATTCCTACTCGTACGTCGGTGGTCGCAGGGTACCTACCACCCTGGTTAATCCCGTACTTGCATAGTGATACAATATCATCCCCGCCTTGTAAGCTACCTTCCTCCATCCTTCTAAAACGTTTAAATCCCAGGCCCACCACTAACCAACGCAAGCTCAAATCTTTCTCTCAAGCTCAATGAATTAGACAACGGAGGGACCACATCGTCGCTAGCAGATCAATCGGCTGAAGGGTACATTATTAATGTAAGTCCAGCCCTAAAGAGTTGTTACAGAGATATGCACAGTTTACCATGTAACGACATACAGCTACATTATTAGCAGGCAGCTACTCACAAAAAGATCAGATATGTTTTAAGATTTGCCTTTGAATGCCAATTAAAATGTGTTACTAAAATATCAAGTGTTACTAAAGTATATATTATTTTCAGCAGCTGAAATCGTAAGGTTAATTCGTTATAGTTCCTGGACATGGAATATGACCCTTGTTGAGCCACCCCGTGCTTCGCTGGCATGTTGGGTCATTGAACCTAGTGTTCATCGTCAGATTGGCTTCAATTTTATAGCACCCCACAACAAGTTACAGGTCCTTTCTCTTTCATTTTGAGAAGCCTTAGCGTGAAATCCACTAACCTGCTATAGTACGGAGTGATAAATTAGGCCAACAAAATTCATGTCAGATTTTTTTTGCCGCTAACAGCTTTATAGATTTGCTCCATACTTCCTCAAACACTGCTAAATCATCGTCAATGAGTTGATATCAAGATAGAGCGAAGGACCGTAGACGGTCTTACCATATAATTCACTTATGCGGTAATGTTACTCGCAAACACGTTGTAGCTATACGACCACTCACGAAATAGTACTTACCTATCGATAATCCTCATAGTACATAGTTACGGGTGAATATCACAAAACACTAGAACCAAACTTTACATTTCACGACACTATGAAATAAATCAATTAATTAAGTATTTTAATGCGTTCAGTAACAAAAAATTAAGTCAAGCACATCACTAATATTGAATGAAAACTTGAATTTATTATGAAAACAATGAATGAATGGCAATGCACCAGGTAGCACGTAGTGTTGAGCGAAACATGCCCGTGCGCCGACTAAGTCTATTCTCGCGGGTTTAGGGGATGTCATAGATTATAACTGTATTCTTTGATCTTTCTAATCCGATATATTTGAACTTTGTCTTGAGCATTACATTGGGATTAATGACGTTAGACGGAGTAACTGTCATAAAATTACATCACTTCATCTCTTATATTATGGCGCTTTTATTTAAGTCCCTATTAAAAAAATACATTCTCCGTACAATTATAGTCCATTATTTGTTATAAGTATGATAACGTGTTACAATAATTATATTTCTAACTAGTGGCTCCGCCCTCGCTTCGCTTCGGGAAACATGTCCCTAAGTACGCACATTCCGAAATTGTTAGGCGTGATTATTTAAACTGGCATATATATTTTTTATTATAAACTGATTGAAATAAAACAAACGATAAATGTTAAGTGAAGCTTAGCTCAATATCAGTGAAAATCGCATCTGATAAGCCATTTCGAAGATTACCGCGTACAAAAACACAGACAAACAGTAAAAAACAAAACAAAAAATCATTGTTTTGCTATATTTCCATTGTTTTGCAATTGCCTTAATAAAGACCCGTTAAAGAAACATTTTCCTCAAACCTTCTACGTACAGACAGCGACCAGCTACAGATTTATTATTAGTATTGATAATTGCTGATGATATGATCATATGTTGGCAATGCGGCGGAATGAATTTGACTATTGTTGATAAATGGCGCATGTTGCTTGAAGTTGGCACCATGTAACCACAGCCTGGAATAAACTGATCAGTTTTCCATAAATAATATTATAACCAAACTTTTTTTAACTTCTGTTGAACCGACGAAACGCCTATCCAAAGTAAAAAAATGGAACAAAATGCAGAATCTATTTTCATATTTGTGTATGTTCAAAATTGCTGAAAGTTACCGAACTGGTGCAAAAGGTCCACCAATTTGTTACGTAATATCTGCCGCTGACGATATGTATATTTTATGTATGTCCGCACGTCGGACGCCGACCGATATTTCGGCGTGACCACAATTCTGAATGGTCCGAAATATCGACATAATATACGCAACCAACCTCAAACTGGATCAATATCAATATTCCTGGTATTACCTTGGAATATCTGATTTGTGTAAGTGAACCCGAGAAAATGAAGATGCAGCATGCATCTCAATGCAGCGCCACCTAGGATAACTGAAGGAACTTATATTTTATCTAATTATTTACCAGTTTTATATCTGCCAATAATTTATATGCCCCAATTATTTCCCCAGTAGTTAAGTGTTTTAGGCCAATTTTGCTACTTCATGGGATATTAACTACTAAACCCGGAACAAAATTTGTAATCATGACAGCCTATGCACTATTTGTAATAGCAGTCAATCATCAGGATCATTTTTTATTTAAGTGGCTACACCGACGCGTAGTCTCCATGGTTTTATTGTTAATAATATAAAAAATATATTTAAAAAAAAGTTAATAGCCGACAACGAGCAGACGAGACACCTCATGGTAACTGGTGACTGTCGCCTGGTGATTACGTCATTAGCAACCCCATAGGCATCACCGATACGGTCAACAGACTTTCAGCAGAGCCGGTACCTCTGGACTACTTGATCTTTGCCTCTCCTGTCTAATATTAGTTGCGCGTGCGACGGCGGTAGCGTATCAGTTTGGGTTTTTATTATGCGCCGACCGCCGACAGGAGTATTTCTGGACGGCCGAGCTTAACTGCTAACTGAATTGGCTGGCCGTCTTAATTATGGAAATTGAGTTTTTATGGTGTGGAGCCAAATGAGCGGGTAACCCGGTTCTTAAGCCTCGTTAACTCAAATCAGACCACTCGATAGCTATTAGCAGCGCAGGGGTTAGATTACTGAATCAGTGCAGGTAAAGTGCTACAGAGGAATCACATTAGTTGGACTTTTGTTTTATATATTGAATATTTTCGCCTTCCAACGAATGCGTGTTTGTCAACCATCTTTAATTGGGACCTCAATGCCTACCAGACTTTCTTACGGGCCGATCCTCTATAATTTAAGGGTTTAAGCTATTATTATTTCTCAGCATAAGTGGGTATGTATACACAAATTTTTAAAACTGAGACATTATAAGTAATGCTAAAAAAACATAAATCATGAATTGCATCCGCAGGATAGTGAGAGCTATAAAATTATTATTTTCTTTTCACTATTATTTTTAAATAACAACTTTTACTCTACTTATAACAAAAACTACTAAACAGTAAGTCCACTAAAATTACCTAAACATTAGGTAATTTTGGTGTTTGTGAAAATACGTAGGTAAATATAATAATAAAAATAAAAAATGTGGTGTCGTGGGACACCAGGTAGGAACGAAGTTCCTTCGGCTAATGAAGGCAACGGCGAACGAAAAGAAAGAGGGATAAAAAAAAAATTGGTTGTCTGTAAAGTCGGTTTACTGACGATAGTTGAACGTGACAACGTCTTAAGAAAACAACGCCATCTAGTGTACTGCGAGTGAACTACCAGCTCAGCCAGCCTTCCTCCATCGATAAATGGACCCAATCGAACTTAATGAATAATTGTTCACTGCACAATACATAGATGGCGCTGGTAGGGGATAATAATTCACCAACGGTAACGACGGTAACGCATGAGTCATGTTTTTTCATGCGTGCCACCGAATTATAAGACGTTGTCACGTCAATAAAAATTAAATGTGGCACTCGGTGACTGCCGCGGTAAAGCTATTGCCTAGCATTTTTTATCAACCTATGCAATTATAAAAATTAGATGAATAAATCTTGGATTGCCGCCATCTTGGATTTCTATTTTGACAGCACCATCGACTTCAACACCCTCGAAAACCATGAAAACGATACCCATGACGAAAAGTTGTTAATTTCGCGCAGCCGCCATCTTGGATTTCTATTTTGACAGCACTATCGGCTTCACCACCCTCGAAAACCATGAAAACGATACCCATGACGAAAAGTTGATAATTTCGCGCAGCCGCCATCTTGGATTTCTATTTTGACAGCACTATCGGCTTCAACACCCTCGAAAACCATGAAAACGATACCCATGACGAAAAGTTGTTAATTTCGCGCAGCCGCCATCTTGGATTTCTATTTTGACAGCACTATTGGCTTCACCACCCTCGAAAACCATGAAAACGATACCCATGACGAAAAGTTGATAATTTCGCGCAGCCGCCATCTTGGATTTCTATTTTGACAGCACTATCGGCTTCACCACCCTCGAAAACCATGAAAACGATACCCATGACGAAAAGTTGATAATTTCGCGCAGCCGCCATCTTGGATTTCTATTTTGACAGCACTATCGGCTTCAACACCCTCGAAAACCATGAAAACGATACCCATGACGAAAAGTTGATAATTTCGCGCAGCCGCCATCTTGGATTTCTATTTTGACAGCACTATCGGCTTCACCACCCTCGAAAACCATGAAAACGATACCCATGACGAAAAGTTGATAATTTCGCGCAGCCGCCATCTTGGATTTCTATTTTGACAGCACTATCGGCTTCACCACCCTCGAAAACCATGAAAACGATACCCATGACGAAAAGTTGATAATTTCGCGCAGCCGCCATCTTGGATTTCTATTTTGACAGCACTATCGGCTTCACCACCCTCGAAAACCATGAAAACGATACCCATGACGAAAAGTTGATAATTTCGCGCAGCCGCCATCTTGGATTTCTATTTTGACAGCACTATCGGCTTCACCACCCTCGAAAACCATGAAAACGATACCCATGACGAAAAGTTGATAATTTCGCGCAGCCGCCATCTTGGATTTCTATTTTGACAGCACTATCGGCTTCAACACCCTCGAAAACCATGAAAACGATACCCATGACGAAAAGTTGATAATTTCGCGCAGCCGCCATCTTGGATTTCTATTTTGACAGCACTATCGGCTTCACCACCCTCGAAAACCATGAAAACGATACCCATGACGAAAAGTTGATAATTTCGCGCAGCCGCCATCTTGGATATCTATTTTGACGGAATTATCGGCTTTAGTACCCTCGAAAACCATGAAAAATTATTTATTTATTTATTTTATTTATTTCATTATTTCGTTACCGAATTTCTGGATTCGGTCCCCACGCTCAATGCAATAGCTTAAAAAAAAGGTATTATACACTACTCGCTTGTGTATGCGACTGTCGCGCATGCGCACGTCTCATTCAACGCTTTTATTCCACGCATTTTTTTTCTTACGGTTTTACTATCACATATTTTTCAGTTCGGTCGCCGTAGCAAAACCTATCCCCTCCAAGCCTGCCGTAAGGAACTTCGTTCCAAAAATGAAGAAATAAAAGAAGATATTACGATCCTAAATTCCTATGATCGACTGTGTCAGCAACTCCGGTCCCAGCCCAGCGCTTTCCCGCACCATGTGTGTAGTCCGAGTGCCCTCGACTGTAGAGTGTAGAGTGCCTACGTATTTGAAATTATTGCTTGAAATATTGAAATAAAATTATTGAGTGTACAGATCACCTACTACTGCGCCGCCGACCGCGCCGCGACGACACAACATCCTGAGGAAACCTATTCGCAAGTCTTTATTTATAATAATATATTTATATATATTTTATTTTATTTATATTAATTTACTCTTTTTTTTACATACATAATTACACATTATTAAGCAGTGATAGCCGTGTGGTTGAACGTTGGACTGCCGAACCGGAGGGTCCGGGTTCAAACACCGCACGCACCACTAATTTTCAAAAATTATGTCCGTATTAATATTTAATTATCACTTGCTTCGGTGAAGGAAAACATCGTGAGGAAACCTGCACACCTGAGAGTTCTCCATAATGTTCTCAAAGATGTGTGTAGTTCGCCAATCCGCACTTGGCCAGCGTGGTAGACTATGGCCTATACCCCTCACCCTGTGAGAGGAGACCCGTGCTCAGCAGTGGGACAGTTAGATGTTATGATGATGATGATGAATTACATACTATGCTCAGGAAGAAAAGACGAACTTTAAATATAGTTTTTATAATGTTGTCAAAGATTTGTGAAGATTGCTAATCCACAGTTGGTCAGCGTGATACGAGTACGTTAATAATCGACAAAGAGATCCATCCATACCATACAATAAACTGCAACATATTATGTAGATAACCTCCAGAAATAGCGAAATAACTCACCCCATCACCCTTACACATTCACTTTATTTCCACCATAAAGACAAGAAATTCACGAGATAGAACCGCTAAAGACTTCTACCATCCATTATGCAAATTACACTTGCCGTTCCAATAAATCCTGTAATCCTTTCGGGAGATTAGCATCACTCGAGTGGCTAAATGGTTTCCCCATAAAATATATAACAGAATTATGTATACGAAGAAGGGTATAAACAATTTCAGATTAACGATTTGAGAGTTAGGAAATCACAATAGCTATCTAGCCTGTCTATATAGCAAATAGTATTAATCGTAATAGTATGAATACATAATAAGTGTAAGTATAGTTTTAAAAAAGATGTGTTATGGAGATTATTACAACGTTTCTTGTCCTCTGTATTCAATTTAAAATATTAACAAGGCACCTTAGCGAAACGGTGGTTGATGCAAAATATTTCACTTTCAAAATGAATATTTAATATTTATGAGAAGAAAGAAGAAGAAGAAACGTTTATTTCATCATAATGATTGTCCACAACGTAAGATATTAATTAATTTTATCAAGCAGTGATAGCGGTGTGGTTGAACGTTGGACTGCCGAACCGGAGGGTCCGGGTTCAAACCCCGCACGCACCACTAATTTTCAAAAATTATGTGCGTATTAATATTTAATTATCACTTGCTTCGGTGAAGGAAAACATCGTGAGAAAACCTGCACACCTGAGAGTTCTCCATAATGTTCTCAAAGGTGTGTGAAGTCCACCAATCCGCACTTGGCCAGTGTGGTGGACTATGGCCTATACCCCTCACACTGTGAGAGGAGACCCGTGCCCAGCAGGGGGACAGTTATGGGTTGTGATGATGACAAGTAAGTAACTAAGTATAATGTAAGGGACTTCATTCAGGTCGTAATTCGACATAGGCTTACCTTAATAATAAACCTAATAAACACTTTAATAATAAGGTCAACATTAAAGACGTATTTTCGTTACGCCTACATTTCCATAGATAATAGATCAAACCACGGAATACAGAGAGAAGGATCAAACCAACTATAACTCTAATACGGAACCCTATCCAACACGAGTCCGTTTCAGACTTAACCTATTTTATTTATCCTACTCTTTGCACACCTGAACTGAATCTTTTTCAGAACGAGCAGCGGCTTCTTTATTAATAATCCTATATTCATTCATTGACATAATTCACTTGGACCGACTGCACAAGTACTTTATTGGAGAGCACTTTCCAATGTCTACCTTGGAAAAGCTTTCATTGAGACAAGATTGGATTTATTAACAGAATTATAAGACTTGGGTACACCGTATGAAAATATACCGAATGAGACTTCAAAAACCTTAATCATAATCTTTTGAATTAATGAAGGTACCTCTTTTAGAGTGTCTTGCCCTTACAATTCTTGCGAGGGTTCGTTTACCTTTACTTCATATTTAATTTACGACAAACAAAAATAACCAAACGTTTGGGCTTGATTAAAATAAAATATATTACTTACTTAAAGTTTAAACTTAAGTCGCTCTAGTCTGATTTATTAAGAGCCATTATATTTTAATACTTATTATTAAAATAGTTAAGGGTTTCCATCCATCTTGACTCCAAACCGGCTCGTGGTATACCCTGCTAAAAATCAGTGCTTCCTGTTGACTGAACTCTGAACCAGTAGGGCAGTTCTCGCTATAAGATACCTAATAGTCCAGTCACCTTAGTCACGGTAATGGTATCATACAGTATTGTGGCTCGGCCCTTTCCTTGAAATAAATGCCTACATACCGCGCGCACTAAGGCTGCCTCTTTCTAGTTGTAGTGAATGTAAGTAGGAAAATCGCACGCTTTCTGATTGCAAACCCACACGTTCGTTCGTCCCTACAAAGTACCCAAACTCCGAGGCGCGTAGGTATGATTCGCATTCCGACCGTTTGTATGAAGATGGAATACTGTATGATACTATTACCGTGCCTTATTAGAGGTTCACCTCGGAATTTGCGATACCCAGTTAGAAACTGGTATAAACTTATATTTCCTAAAAGTTGTCTAAACCTACATTATGTGTAAGGGATACATAATTATTATTATGCCAAAATCATTAAATTGTAACAATGACGCCAAATTATATTATACGTTACAAGTGCATTACATTGTAAACTTTCGATAAAATAAATATTAATCCGGGAATCAGTTACATTGTATTAATCACATGCACACATATTATTATTTTACTTCTACTATAAAATTATAATTAGTAATTATTTGTCAATCAAAGCGTAATTAACGTAACAACGATTACGAAATAATTATGTTATTGATAAATTAGATTAGGATTGTATATGCTACTTTTAATTACATCTGTGGTATTAACAATTTTAAATGGCAACATTAACATTATATGATTTGACTTTGACGTCATTGACACGTTGTCGTTGACAGCTTTCATCAGCTTTGACTTCTCTTTTGGTTTGACATCCTCTTTAGTCAAACAATTCTTTACGGCTTAACACGTTTCGTGTCGATACGACTTAAAAGTAAGTGAATTATTTAAAATATTACCAAGAAATTGTTTACCAGTGTTTATATTAATTATATGTAACAGGTAAAAGTGCGTACTATGGTGAATTTCGAGGATTACTTAGGATTTCGAAAGGCGGTAACCTAACCTAACCTCTTCCTCTTCACTTGAGAGATAAAATTTTATTATCGTCTCTTCAAAATCACGTTTATTGAATTTCATTTCAACTAGTTGTTAAAATTATTAAGGCATATTATAGTTCGATAGAATATTTACGCGTATTTTATTGAGTCAATAGTGAAACATGCGTATGTTTCACATGGTATAGTGCTATTTGGAGGTTTGCCCGTAAAATATGTACCTGTCTAGTGTCTAGTGAACACGCAATACCTACATAGGTATTTAATGTCTTCAGTTTTTTTCTTATTATTTTAAACTTACTATTTATTTGACCTTATGGAAACATTAGACACATTTGATAACATTGCAATTTAATGCAATAATCCCTTGTAAGTTAGACTACGGAATACTTATTAGCTTCACTTCAACCCATGACCAGTCTTTTAAATATTTGGAATAAGTAACAACTAAACAAGCTATAGCATTATGATTCTACTTCAAGTAAGTTTTAGACCATTAATTCATTCATGTTGACATAATTATTATGCTTTCTAGTGTCTGGACTAGACGAGACTAATATTATTGTTCTGTAATTCCAGAATGCGTTACGTGGCCGCGTACCTTTTAGCCGTGCTGGGTGGGAAGGCGTCCCCGGCTGCTGCCGATGTAGAGAAGATCCTCAGCTCAGTTGGTATTGAAGCTGACAGCGAGAAACTGAAGAAAGTCATTGCCGAACTGAACGGCAAGAGCGTTGAGGATCTCATTGCACAAGGTCAGTTATTGTTTTTTGGATGCTGGCAAAATATTAGTAGTAGTATAGTATTGTTTTTTAAGGGACCTTTAACTTCAACAGAAATATTACCCCCACTCAGTTATTCTACAATAGCCACAAATATTAAATCTAAGAACTATTTGGAGATTCAATCCACTGTATATTGCGTTTAGTATAACTAAGCCATAGACTGAAGATTGGAACTCTTGGAAGAAAGTTTTTTCTATATTTTACACAAAATTATATTGTTATAATGAAGTAAATGCTTTCATTTTCCAGAATAAAGTTTCATGTTACTATTCTATAAATGTCATTTGTTTGTATCAAAATAACAAAAAGTTCAACACATAATTACTATTCTGTATATTATATGTCTGCCAGTTATAAAGTTAGCTCTAAAAATAAATGATGATTCCATTAAACAACACCATCTTTCGTCTGAATGACCTTGCTGTATAACTCTATTCTGATGTTGATCGACTATTGAACTGTATCAAAGTCTTAATAGCATTTACTATAGACTTTTATTATATCTTCAGGCCGCGAAAAACTTTCGTCGATGCCAGCCGGAGGCGCCGCCCCCGCCGCAGCAGCGGCCGCCCCCGCAGCCGCCGCCGCCGAAGAAAAGAAAGGTAAACAGAATAAGCAGATAAACTTTCTGTCATTCTTGCATATATATTTTTTTTGTCACCGCTAACACACAACCCCCGCACTAGCATTCCCTGTGTCGCGGGTGGCATGGACAACACAAATAACACATCACAATCAACATGACCTGAGAACAAACATTTTTCTGTCACAAATATCTGCCCCAGCCGGGAATCGAACCCTTTGCAGGCAGGGTCACTACCAACTCAATATTACAGACCATATTGGATACATAATGTGGAGTGAAACTGCTTATCAACAATACCTAGACAGACTGCCTCATATTTTGTGTTAATGTCCCAACATTGTTCAAACTCGGCCAACTTCAATTAAAATGTTCAATTTGAACTTAACTAAACACAGATATAAATAATGTGTTTTAGAATATAATTTTCTATATTTTCATAACAGTTAAATTCTGAGGACATTAAAGTAACACTTTCCCTTCCAAGAATTTCCTTATTCATTGTTGGTTTTTAGAAAATGACTACACTTGATAAACTATCAGTATGTATCAGTGTGAAATTAACATTGGCAACCTGCTATTTAAATGGTACACTAAATGATGAATCCAAAATAACACCATCTTTCGACTGAGCTATCATGCTGTACCTTAAACAACTGAATACCTGTTTGCCAAAAATAAAGAGATTAAATTGTAGATCTTTCCCTAATCACTTTCATTATTTCTTGTTGCAGAAGAGAAGGAGGCTAAGAAGGAAGAATCCGAATCTGATGATGAGGACATGGGCTTCGGTCTCTTTGATTAAACATATTTTTGAGGTGAGTACAAATGTACTAACAAATGAACACAAGAATGTGACTTATCGCATACAATATGTGACTTCACATAAATAATTATGTGGAGGCCATTCTTGTGTGTTTATTTGTCCATTATGCGTGAATCCAGATTTTAAGGTCTTATTTTCTGGAATAAAAGAAACCAGTATTATGTAGATGAAGTAGCAATCTGTGTCTACTTAATCAATTAATTTACTATGAGACAATAATAATTCCAGTGTACCATACTCACAATTTTACTAGAAAATTTTGCTATTTGAAGTTCAGTGTTGTTAATATTCCAAATTTGTACTTTCTTGTCTTTTTTGTTAATTTGTTACATAAATTGTTATTGTTGTTTTATTGACTTTCGTCATTTTTTTAAATAATTAACATTATACATAAATTAACATAAGGAATAAACAAATTACAGACTGATATGGATGATCAGTTTCAATTGTAGATGATAACGATAAAAAAATTAAAACTGAATGGACTTTTTTATAGCGTCTATGAGAGCATTTTGTTTCGGAAGATCATAGCGAATGTATTGTATCTTTTGGCCTGTAGAATGTTGTTGTAAATTTGTGTAATAGATTATTGTTTGTTTGCAGATGTTGCGGAGAACGCGGTTTTTATTCCATTTTTTGGTATAAGCGTAACTTGATAGCAAATATGTTTCTGTGAAATATATTTGTGCAAAAATATAGTTTTTTTATTTTACCCAACCCTTAGAAGCCTGAAGGCTATTTACATGTAGTTTAATCACAGTAGCACAAGAACTTTGGGAAACTGTGCCCCTATCGTTTAATTATTACAAATCAATATTATCAGTTGATACTATTTATGTACACAATGTTATTAATGTGATTGCAAAAAGGTTTTTACATACTATTAAAATTCTCGTGAGTACTTCGATATAGGAGTTTCACATCAAAAACAAACATGCATTTTAAATGGTACTAAAATAAGGAATTATAAAATAGGAAGATGCGTCATAGCGTTAAATAAATAATCCGTATAAATAATAATAGAAAAGTTAAATAAATAATCCGCCGATTTAAAAGATTGCGTTATAAATAATGTTAATAATTAAATAACGCTACACACTCATAGCCCCACACTAAGATTCCCTGTCGTGGGTGCCATGGACAACACACAAGAAAAAAAATAGTACATATTAATCCCTCTGGTCGGAAATACGTAAGCATATTTTTCAACGTTTTGAAATAACCCCAGTCCAAATTTTAATGTGTATTGATGTATGTATGGTTATGATCCCCAATTTCCGAACATCTACATTGAACGATCTACTCGACAGCGGCTCCGATACCAGAACTGACGCCGGTTACTTACCGTTCGTACCACCTTGCGGTTAGGTCATCTATACACTGCGCGTAACGTGGGTACGTACGGTCATGCTTGGGTCATCATCATCATCACAACCCTTAATTGTCCCACTGCTGGGCACGGGTCTCCTCTCACAATGTGAGGGGCATAGGCCATAGTCCACCACGCTGGCCAAGTGCGGATTGGCGGACTTCACACACCTTTGAGAACATAATGGAGAAGTATCAGGTGTGCAGGTTTCCTCACGACGTTTTCCTTCACCAAAGCAAGTGATAATTAAATTCTAATACGCATATAATTTTTGAAAATTAGAGGTGCGTGCGGAGTTTGAACCCGGGCCCACCGGTTCGGGAGTCCAACGTTCAACCACACGGCTATCACTGCTTCATGGTTAGGTAATGTTTAAAAATTAAAACCCCTTAGTAACTACTACTGATTAGATTGGATAAGTTTATAAGATCGATAGTAATCTATTTATTTGTCTACTGATAAAATAAAGCAAAGGAATTTGTACCTGCTCATTGTGAAATAATAATTCTCAGTGTTCCATAATCGTTAATAAAATAAATGAGTGACTTTACAGACAACCGATTGCTTTTAAATAAAATGGTGAAAAAACGCAAATATGAAACAAAAACGCACCATGTCTGAGAATCTTTATTTTTTATTATAAAATGTAGGTAGTTAACTATGCCTTATAAAATCTTTCTTTTTATAACAAAAACCCAGACAGCATAACATATCTACATATTTCTAACGTTTTAACAACATTCCATTATCACAAACGTAATTGGAACCCGTGATAGCTTTGGCCTTGTCGCTCGCCAGGAACAGCACTAGGTCCGCCACTTCTTCGGGCTCTGAAACTCTGTTCAACGCCGTGTGTCTCTTGAAAATATTCCAATCGTTAGGAAAATTAGAGTTTTCTAAAATATCCGTGTGTACGGGCCCAGGACTGACCGCATTCACTCTGACCCCGTGGGCCGACAGCTCCAACGCAGAACTTACTGTAAAATTATTTAACGCCGCTTTTGAAACGGTGTAAGGCATTAACTGAGGTACGCTAGGAGCGTACTGACCACCAATAGCTGATACATTGATAATGTTACCCTTTGTCTTGATTAAATGCTGCGAAGCCAACATCGTGAGCTGCATGGGAGCGCGTAAATTAGTAGCTAGAACTTCATCGTACGCTTGTATTAATTTCCCGTCTGTAACGCTGCCCGGGCGACTGATACCCGCGTTGTTGATCAAGATATCTAACTTTCCGAATCTTTCGACTGTTGTTTCTATAATTCTCTTCGCATCGTCGTCCTTCGATACGTCGGCTTTAATGACGAGCGGTGGTTGGCCGAGACTCGCACACTTCTGTTCGACGGCAGCTAACTTGGTCTCGTTCCGACCGACCACAGCGACGTGGGCACCTTCCTTAGCGAAGGCAACAGCTACGGCGGCCCCGATACCAGAGCTGCCGCCCGTCACTAACACTACCTTATCTTTGAAACTCATCTTCCAATATACTACACACGTTATGTCTGCTACGATGCCGTTTGACTAATGACCTAATGTTTTGAATTCACAATTTTCACATTACATAAATAATTTGTTTGAGTAAAATAATGTTCTCGAGTCGTCAACTGATAAGACCTTGATATGATAGTAGCTAACCTAATGTTAGCGGAGTTTCTGACTCATAGGCTTAACGACTTAAACTACAGTAAATAACTACGTTTTAACGTGTAATTGATACGATAAGATAATCATTATGTTAGGTATTCATTAACAATATTCGTTCAAATACGCATGGAATAGGTAGGTAGGTTTGATTTTTAAAGAATACTTTCTTATTTTTTATTAATGTTAAAAAAAATCGTAAATTCAAAAACGAAATGGAGTTCAAAAGTACTCTGTGGTAAATTGACAGACGCCAATGTCAAAAAAAATGTACAAATCATGTTGCCCGTTTTTTTGATAGATACGCTTTTTAAGATAAGGGGTAAAAGGAAATACCTATAGGTAATTTAAATTTTCATTTAAATTACCTATAGGTATTTCCTTTTACCCCTTATCTTAAAAAGCGTATCTATCAAAATAGGTAATTTAAATGAAAATTTAAATTACCTATTTGTTGGTTAATAATAAAAAAAGTTAAGATAAAACTAATAAATAAATTACTTGTAGTGAATGATAGGGTATGTAGGGGCAAGAAGGTGAAAATTTGGGGTTAAATATTACTCATAAGTAATATTTTTTTTTATGCCAAATCAATAAAAAAAGATTATTAAGGATAAATGGGAAACAAAACATACTACGATAAAATACTAAAAGCACAGATTGCAAAATCACGTTGTATGTTCTCATTCTTAGGTAATGATGTTGATTTTTATTAATATTCATTGAAATCAATCATTCATTGTGTAAACACACTGCGTAAACAATTTAGTCATCTAATAACTGAATAGTTATATTTTTTGGAGCGTTGCGAAAGGGGGCTAGACGGAAAAATGAATGAATGAATTAAGACGAAAAAAGTTGCACTTTTTCGTCTTAATTCATTCATTCCGTCTAGTTGCATATATTGTATACAGCGCCATCTCGTGGAGCGTTTTTGTAATAAGCAAATGCGTAGTTATGTCATTAGTTTTTGTTGTTTGTTGATAGATGGCAGCAGTGTGCCACACTTGACATTTTCAGATTTGTAGGTTTAGCGTCACTGACGATAGATGACGCTACCAGTGGGAAATAATTATAACTTAAAAAAAATTATTACATTTCCTTCACTAATTAATCGAAAGGAACTTCGTTCCATCCGGGTGTCCCTTGACACCTCTCAAGTTTATTTTTCGTTCCTTCATTTCTGTAACAGAAATATCGCAATAATACCTAACTATGTTTACATGATGCTAAGTTAAAGGATTAACAACAATCCCACCTGATGTTAAGTGGCGATGATAACCAAAGATGGTACTCGTAAGCTCCTTTTTTGTTCATCTGTTCGTAAGCAGCTCCGGCACTGAATTCTAGCGGTGAACGAAATGTGGAGCGGAGCTAGCGCACGTGTACAGTCGCGCTCGCGATTATTATTATCTCTACAAATTATTGACATTAACTTGTAATAAACCTTTTTGTACTCATTATTATAATAAAATATTGGTTCAGGGGTCAAATATATTTGGTCAGAAGTCCCATAAATAAACAAACAGGGTTGTGGAACTCAAGGAATGAATATTACGAAAATAAGTGTTTGAAAACGGATACATTAACATGGAAAATATTAGTGATAGGTACTATGGGGCTACGACTTGAAATACAAAGGAAAATAAAACCATTGAAATCTGATTATTTTTACGTAAAATATAATAATGAATTCTACAGGTAGCCTGTAATTAGAATTATAATCGTTGTTCGAAGACATGTTGCAACAATACTACTGGTGGACCGTGGAGAGACAGCTAGTTGTCAAGTGAAATGTTTCTATGATTATTTTCAATTCCAACGGAAACCCAGTTGCCAAAAATTTTAGTGATAAGTACCTAACTGGTAACGCACCTTCATGTAAGCGCGTCTAAACGGAAGAAAAGGATTGAACTCTCATTTAACTAATTCTCTCCCCGTAATTAAATGTATTTTATAATGCAGATGAAAGTGAGCAAAGATAAAACCGTAACGATTTTTGTCTTTTTTATAACATTATAAAGCTAAGACCAACCTAGCACCATTTCACCATCTATTTATCTACATAATAATTATTCTGCGTGTGTAACGCAACCATCCCAACTCAATCGATCAATTCAATCGATGTCTAGTTTCTTGAACGAGCCAACTACTCCTCCGAAGATATCGGACATGGTCTTCGGCTTCCCCGGCCTGAGACTCTCTGTCACCCGCTTGAGGTTATCATTCTTCAAGTACGATTCTCCCGCTCGGACCATTGCCATCACGTCGTCTGAAATAGAGGAATACATCGCAATATAAGGGGCTTAATTTTTATACAAATAATTTTTGTACATTATAATTATTTAGTAGTTGGTTATCGGTCAGTAAAATTTGGACGACTCCCTCCTCATGTCTTCCTCTCGCCTAGCCTCGCATAGCCATGCCATGCCTCGTCTCATCTCGCCACTTCTTGCTCCTGTAAATTGTTTTCTCTTTGTAGACCTACCCACACTCTGCGGGATAGCTACATTTGGATTACGAAACGCACGTTTCACAACCAACACTCACCCCCACATTCGCGGTAGCTCTTATACTGCCCTCCGGACTCCTTCGGCAGAGCCTCCAAGGGTACGATTGAGTCCAGACAGGCGGATCCCGGTGTATGAACAGTGAATATGTCAAACAACTCCTTCTTCAAAAACTGTTTTATTAGCAGCACCAGTTTATCAATGAAAGTCGGCGCGTTTATGAAGTGCAGTCCTTTCAGTTTAACGAGCATTGCTTCCTGTGAAGTAAGTATTTTACAGTGAGGAAACCGCAATATCACGTAAATAGGCGGCAAACGAGCAAATGAGCAACCTGATCATGTTAGTCATTATTGTCCAAGAACATCAGTACCGTTGCAGACCAAAAATAAAGTACCTAAAATGGCTCTCAAGCCCGAGGCAAAACACTTCGGGCTGTTCCGAAGATGGTTAGCTAGCCAGGACGGTTATACCTACGGAAAGATAATAATACCAGCAATAAAATCAAATTCATTGATGTTATTACTGGAATTATTATAATAATATTGATTGTATAAACCTTACGGAAGCCTTCCAAGTCGGGTCTGCTCATGTCGTCTGTCGAAGACCACCTGTTCTGCTGGCAATGAATTGAGGTCAATATTCTAGGCCGCTCCAGTACAGACTTACATTGGAGTGTAAGGGCTGTAGCCATCCTTTAGTCCAAGCTAGCCTACCATGCTCGTGGGGGAACCAGATGCTGCGTGCTCAGACTCACCTGCACATAGTACATAAACTGATGGGTATTCTGTACGTCGAATTTAGCTACGTGCCCCAGTGTTAGGCCCTCGAGGTCCAACACGAGGACGATGCCGGGCCACGTGCCCTCGCAGTACTGCCAAATGTCCAAGATCATCAGCACGCATCTACAATTAGGTATGTCCATTATTGAAGTGAAGTCGTCGACGTACTGGCGAGAAGTTTTCAGGGGGTAAGCAAATAAAACAGTTACTTTTATTTTGAAACGGAAATTTCGTGCGTAACACGCTTTCATGAACAGAAAGTTGTGTGTTTCTTTGAATTTACTGCAGCAACAAAAAAGTACAGTGACTACTTATTAGTATAGAAAAGTGGAGTCAGGTGGAGGCGATGTCAATAGATACCTACGCGCACACTTTTTTTTAAGTTAAGCCTGGATCCATTATTTATCAACAGTCGAAAAAATTTAGCAGGTAGGTATATAAGCGGAGATAAAAAAAACCAATTGAAAAACAAAGTTTTATTAACCCTAAGTTTTATTACAGAAAGAGAGCTACAAAGTATAATTTAATAGTTAAGTATCTTATGATTTAAAAATTAGCTACTCACTTAATAGTATGGCCATAATCATAGTTTTTGAGGTCTGGGTCCAAAAGGTGGGTATAAAACACTGCATATCCTTCCTTAGTGCGGGTAGGTAGAGGTGTTAATAAACTGAAATTAAAATACTCCGCATATTATTTCGTATATCTCTGCCCATTATTTCGTATTCCTTCCGTGTGCTTTTATGTATTTCTATAAATAACGCTACACACTGATAGCCCCGCACTAGGATTCCCTGTGTCGTGGGTGCCTTGGACAACACACAAGACACGAACACACTCACCCAGACCAAGAACGGAAATTTAAATTCATCATTCAAATTTCCGCCTCGCTGGGAATCGAACTCAGGACCCTCTATACGGCGATCCGGCGTGTTAACCATTGCGCCATCCGGGTCGTCGTTTCTATATTTGTAAATAATTATATAAAACGGTTTATTGTGTCGATGCAATGACATTTTTTGCCCGTGGTTCTATAGATTGGACCACAGAACAACGCTGACATAATTGAATGTGTGTCGCTGAATCAAAATCAATTTCTTGTGGAATATGCATTGACTTATTATTACTATATCTAATAAGTCAATGGGAATATGGGTTACAATAAAGGTCTTATGTAAAATATATTTATCACATGGCAAATCCCTGCCACAAATGGTTATGTGTACGTAAGTACGTTAATACTGACATTAACAACAATAACCACAAAATAAATTCCAGCTGATATCAACTTACACAGTTTCCAAGCACCTCTGGATGCGGGCATCGAATTGCCTATCCTTGAAGTATGCAGTGAAGAGTGTGCGCAGCGTGTAGTGCAGGTCAATCACCTGCTTGGTGACCCCCGTGCTGCAGTCGCACGAGTGGAACGCCAGGATCAGGTCCAGCTCTGGACATTATTGGAGAAGTCAAAATTTTGCCGAATTATTGCCTTAAACTAATGGAAGCTAGTGCACGCAATTTTAATTAAGCAAATGGGTAATCTTATCACTTATTTATATTATGATTTATGCTCCTTTGATTTTCACATAAAGTTCAGATATTTAGCAATAAATATGATATTATTTTTGGACGCCAGTGCCGTACACATACGAGTAGGTTACTTGAATATATTTTAAAATAACATTTTTTAAATAAATAATTCCTTTATTGTGCAATATAAAAAACATAACAATACATAAATTAAAATTAACATATAAATTAGACTAAAATTAAAATAAATTTATAAAGCTGGGCCCCTGCGGTGCAGTACCCAAGATGTTGGCAGCATTTCCTCTCTGTATAGCAATGCTAATACGCTGAGCGAGGAAACTGCCAGCTCTGGAGTCGCCAGTCTTGTGTTTTATTTTATTTTTAATTTGTTCGAAAAGATAATGAGCTTCAGGACCCCACGGACCAAGAGTCTCCACTCCAAATGCTTTAAAAAAATAACAAGCATTTGAAATATTATCATTTTTCAAGTGCTTATTATTCTCAGCCGCCTCTGCCGCAGCACCGGCTCTGATTTTGGTACCATGAATATGAGACGGAGCCAGTGTATCTACACAGGTAGCATGAATAACGTTATATTTTATGATTTACATTACCTTGGATTTTATCGTATATGAATTTATTTTAATGAAGTTTTTGTTGCTCTCACTAATAAAATAAACATAAAATATATTAATTATTATTATCGTTGTTGTCTGGATTTATTTGATGGTAAATGCAAAAAATGACGTTCATAAGTGTATTCTAAATACCTACGTGGAATAAATGATTTGAGATAAATGATATTTCAAACATTTACAGAGGAAACAAATGTCTCCACGACTTTCGATCTAAATGCATCTGAATGGCTGTACGAAAATATGCTTATGGTGGGTGCTAATTCAATTGTGTCGATTGTACATAGACCACCGACCACACAGCCAATAGACTCCTAATAACAGGCGAATGGTTTCAAACAACACATCTGGCTTATAGTACTGATATAAATTCGTGCCGTCTCATTCTTTCCCGTTGCTTAAATTAATCTATTTCTTTCAAACGTTTCGTGTGGCCTTGAATTAGGCAGTCACCCCGCTTCGTCTTACCTCAGTTAGTCGTCTGAATGTTTTCCATATGGAAAATCAAACATTAGGAGTCTATTGGCTGTGTGGTCGGTGACATAGACTGATAGTGCTGTTAGGTTAAAAAATCCTTTGCGCGCACAGTCGGGTAAAAAGAACCGTTCGATAGCTCTTTCCTTATAACAACTGCACGCGGTGACAAGTTACTAAAATTTGAATTAAGACCAGGTTACGGAGACCAATAAGTACTTGTAAGTATGTTAAGTTGTGAATATCTTATTTCTTAGTTTGTTTAGAAATGTAAGGGACTTCGCCCGTCCTTAGACTCAGTTAGTGTCCATAGTACAACTTATATCCATAGGCGACGGCCGCGACGGTAACCACTAGTAACACTAGTGAAGTCTGTAGACCAGTTGTATGAGAGATGCTCTCTCTCTCTTTCTTATGTCAGTGTAACAAACCTGTAATGTACTTCGATGGCAGATGCGGCTGCGTCTCTAACCAACGCCGGAGACCAGCTATATCTTCAGGAGTGATTCCAGTCTTCTTATATTCCTCCTCGATAGAACACTGTCTCAATTCTGCTGTTGCCATTTTCTGGAAAAAAAATGCTATTCCTATCAACCTTATCGGCTTCTGCGACCTGCTAAGCAACGCCCGTCTCAATGGAGCAACGGTACTGATAAATGGAACAGAGCATGTCAAAATCCTAGAGCTATAAAGATAAATGTATTTTATTTAAATAATTCGTAAATTATAGATTTGATTTAGAAATCGATCTACAAATCCCTCCGTGATACTAATTAGCATAATATATTAAAATATTGACTCAAAAACATGCACCATATTGAAAATAAATTGATTTTAGTTGAAAATTAGACCTAACTTTGTGATTTTTTTCTATCGAGAAAATTTAATTTTTTTATGTTTTTGCTCCTTGCATTCACTCAATAATATGATGAAGTATAACTATGTTTTTCTTCAGCTTCTAGAAACTTGATCTACTACTGTAAAAATTGAATCTACGATTGCCAATTTTGCTTTATACCCCCTCTTAATATTGCGTAAAGCTAATAAAATATATTTGACGGTGCAATCAAAAGAAGTTGTTAAATGTCCGGAGGAGTTTGATAAGTGACGTAACACGGAGTGCTCTGGCCTGGCAGTCGCGACAGGGTGATGGCAGCTGGAGGGGTGTGTCATCGGGTTGTAAATCGGGTTGTTGTTGTCCCCCGTAATCCCGTACCATTGTATCACGTTCAATTTGTATCATACAATCCTTGATATTCCTGAATCCATATTATTCCTGATGTCATTCCATCCTATGAAATCCGATATTGTTAATTAATTGTAAAACGATTATGAATTATGCAATGTAATAGTAAATGTAATGCATTCTACATCTGGCGTTATGACGCACATGCAAAAACACATTCTTTCATTTGGGATGGATATAATTATTATGACATAAATATTCTTCACTTCAAACGGCTTTAATAAGTTTTTAATTAATAAACATATTAATTCATGGCTGCAATAATTATTGTAAATAACAGCATTAATTAAAATTTTAACATTTAATAGCAGCATTTAATTAAAATTTTATCATTTATTAGCAGCATTTAATTAAATTGCAGTGATAGCCAACTGGTTTGAACGCTGGACTTCCGAACAGGCAGTGGGGTTGGGGTCTTAATTCGAATCCGGTATGAACATCGCAATTAAAAAAATGTGCGTGTATTCATATCGGATTACAGGGTACAAGTTAGTCCTCGTAACTGGCCTTGGTATCCACTTATTATATCACTATGCTCCATTGTGGATTGGTGAAGGGATTATATGGTAATTCATAATTAAATGGCTTAGGTGAGGGAAAACATCGTGAGGAAACCTGCAACACACCTAAAAATTCTCCAAAATGTTCTCAAAGGTGTGTCATCGCAACCCATTACTGTCCCACTACTGGAGGCCTAAGACAAACGAAAGTCGACGTTTCGGACGACGGATCGTACTTTTTCCTACCAGTCACGGTCGCCAAATTATGTTTCGTGTGAACATAATTATGGCATTTTTTTTAAGAAAACTCAAAGCTATTTTCGTATATAAATTTATTTTAATAGGAAAAGAAACATGTAACAGTAAGAAAAAGTTCGATCCGTCGTCCGAAACGTCGACTTTCTATTTTCGTAGTAGGCCTCCTGATCTAGGGGCTCCTCCCACAATGTTAGGGGAACAGCCCGTAGTCCACCACGTTGGCCAAATATTGATTGGCAGACTTCACACACCTTTGGCAAGTTAGGTACTCATACTATGAGAGAAGACCCGAGCGAGCCCAGCAATAGGACAGGTATGATTTAGAATGATGATGTATTTATACGGCAAATTCAGTATTTTCTTGCCTTAAATATATTGTTATTGGTTTTATTACTTGGTTATATTGTTTTTGTGTTAAGTATATAATTATTATGGACGTTACTAGGTAAGTACAGCATTTTATACTAGACGAAAGTTATAGAACCGAGTAGTTGACGTGACAAACTTTATTTACATCAATATATGTAGGTATGTAGTACTATACAGGGTGTAATCGTTAAGTGTGCACAGGCGATTATTCCGTAACTATTACAGATATCAAAAAACTTTAAACTGAAATCGAAAGCACTTTACCTAATGAGTAAAAAGACAATAATAATTTATTAAAAATAAAACGAGAAATATCCAAAAAAAATACATTAAACTCTCCCATACATTTAGTATGAGATAGTAGAAAGGTTTTACTTGCTTTATTTAAAGTGGAATATAACCTACTCCCGCGATAAAGAATTTGAATTTAGAACGAACACCAAAGAGTATCTTTCTTTTTGTTTTTATTTAGTATGTTGCTTTTCAGCCAGTTCAAATCAATACGATATTGAAACAAGGGTTGTTATTATTAATTTGAAGTGGTAAGATAATTAATCTACACGTGTGTATCTATTTGAAATTCATCAATATCATATCATACATAAAAATGATAAGGGTAAAATGAGTAGGTACTATTCCACTTTAAATAAAGAAAGTAAAACCTTTCTACTATCTCATACTAAATGTATGGGAGAGTTTAATGTAATTTTTTTGGATATTTCTCGTTTTTATTTTAATAAATTATTATTGTAATTTTACTCATTAGGTAAAGTGCTTTCGATATCAGTTTAAAGCTTTTTGATATCTGTAATAGTTACGGAAAAATCGCCTGTGCACACTTAACGATTACACCCTGTATATCGTAAATACCTACAATATTTTTCATAACTTACGGTGTAACATTTTTATTGATATAGTTACATTTACATACAATTTTTAGAAAAATCATTGTGATACCTACTATGTACAAAATTGTACATAATATCTCAATGCAAAAAATCATCTTTCTGTACCTAACTGATAGTTTTAACGGCTCTGTTAATGTAGGTATACTTACTTAATTAAGTATTAATAATTATCTTCGATATACAATTGGCAATAATGTATATTGTTATAGGTGGTTATAAATAACATGACAGAAATACTCACATTAACACGTTCAGTGCGTTATGAGGTCGAAATGTCTCAAGCACGACTTCCCGCTGGTGCGGCAATCAAAATCGCGTTCTTTCACTCCGTGCGGGAGGCTACAATTTTAACATTTCTTTGAGTATGACAGAGACAAATACATAAAATTGTTTCTCTTGCGAAGTAGAGCCTAATGGCTTATTTAATAAGATATGAGGTCGAAAAGCCCTCAAACGCACTGAATAGAAAAAAATATGCGCCAGTGCGAAGTGAGGTCTAATCTGCCTCAAAAGTTGTAGGCCTCATAAACGCACGGAGTGAAGCGCGGGGGGCGCGGGCGGCGCGTAGTGATGCGACAAGTTTCGATACGGAAGCGCACTTCTTGTCCGCGCGACTCGCCTTATTTTTTAAGTATTTTTGTTATTGTTCGTCATTGACTTATTATTTGTGACTTTGATTTGAGTACTTTGACAGATTGACATTGACATTAGAATAGAAAGAACCAACAGCCATCAAGTAATATCGATTTTCATAATATACTGCATTTAAAATCTTTCGATAAATAGCCATTTAAAAGTAAAAGTATTTTTATTGGATTTATTAACATCGATTTTTTTACTTAATAATTTCACTACTGCACTTGGTTACGTTCCTTTTCACGTAAAGTATTACGGCGAAGAGTAAGGATAGTAAATTGTAAAATTCAATAAAAAAAATCACACTAGCTACAATTTTAAGTTTTGTATCATAATAAAGCGTATAAGATGACTCATATAAAATATAAAATTGATTACTGTACAGTCTGGTACCACTTTGGCGGACCTCGTTCCACCCTCTTAACCAAAATGACCCCTACTAATAGCCAAGCTACAGCTAGCTAGTTGACAACTAAACTAATTGTACTCAAGATAATTTTTTTAGCACGATTTTTTAACACTCATCATTTATACGCATGCTGCTTACACTAACAAATCCTTAATCGTCGCAAATACTATTTTGCTTTTATAATCTACACAATACTCAAATAATGATAAATATATTTCAAAAGAGGAAAATCAATTTAATACTCTAAATATTATTATTTTTTTCCTACCCTAGGTGTGGGTGTTTTCAAATGTATATTGCTACAACATGAATGTGGTTTGAAATATTTGATAAATAGCTACTCGTATTTTTAACTTCTGTATAGTTTATATTTCCGGTTTACAATACCAGATTCCTTTAGTTGAGGAAGTATATCTTCTCTTTTGTTCGTGTCTGCAGTGGTCATAGCTGTTATACTCAATGAGTAAGAGTACATACAAACACACAAATCTATCTACCCACTAATTACCATACAAACACACAACACAAACACACACACACAACACACACAATTACCCACCCATTCACACAAATACGCACACATCCATTCATACACATATACACACACATAAACTGACTTACATACTTTAAAACTAAAATTGGTATGTGTGGTAGGTGTATGGTACTTTAGAATCCTAATTTAAGTAAATAAATGTTATATCACCTGCATTTGTATTTTATTCCCATCACTAGTAGAGACACAAATCGAACTTCTTTTCAGTGCGTTGTGAGGCAGAATCGATGGCATAATTCTTTTTTTCATTTATTCAATACCGAAATGTCACACCTACGTACGAAGCTAGATTCAACTTGAAAAACTATTTAAGTTTATAATGGTAAAGTTTCAAGCAAATATTTTCAATTTTGAGCTATATTTAAGGCGTTTTTTAGAAACAATATTTTGTGAGGTCGAAAAGCCCTCAAACGCACAGGAAAGAAGTTCAACTTTGCCTCGAAAAGACCTCATCCGCACTGGCTGAAAGTCCATCAAAAATAGTGACGCAGTGAACGTGTTAAAGTGACGAGTCGCAACACTTTAGAAATTTTGTAATTACACTGACGTCTGCCGCGGCCCGTAGTTGCCGGCTAACTTTATTCATTTTATTCATGACTTCATGAAAACGTTTAATTTTGTTGGTAAGTCAGTAAAATTTTTCCAAATTATAACATCACTAGTTGTCCGCTCGCGGCTTCGCCCGCGTCAAATTCTTAATTTCCAAAACTTCTTTCTTAGTTCTCACTTGCGTTTCTTGAGGAACCTATATTATGTATGTACCTACAAGGTTTCAAATGAATTTATTGAAGAAATAAATATTAACGCAAAATCTACAGTGTATACAGGCTGTAAGAAAATCATGTAAAAATTCAACATCTTTATTAAAAAAACCATTCATCATCATACATCCGATCCAGGTAACCCTTGACAGTGCGTAATTTGGCACGCATATTTCCGTATTTAATTAAAAATTTACAATACGTTCATTATTGCTCATAAAGCAATAATGATAGCAGCACAGAAGTTCAGTCTATGTCCAGTTTCTTGAAGGAGCCCTCAACTCCCCCGAAGATATCCGATATGGTCTTCGGTTTCCCCGGCCTGAGAGACTCCGTCACCCGCTTAGAGTTTTCATTCTTCAAATATGACTCTCCCGCTCGAACCATTGCTATCACGTCCTCTAGAATGAAGATAAATGTGGGGATGAGTTCAGTAAGTAAATTTTACTGTATTGGGGCAGCATAGAATACTGAGTCCTATCCCATGCCTGATTGTCTGCACACCAGGGTGTTGTAAGGGCGACATAAGCTGACCCTTTGCTTGATAGTAGAACTTCGCGTCAGGATAATATTATTTTTATCGATGCAATATATTTATTTCTAAGTTATTGAATTATATTCTTCAGCTTGAGCTCCGAGGCTTACCTTCTCCAGAACGTTCTTGCTTTCTTATTTCGTCTTTCCTGGTCTGTAATTACTTACCATCAGGTGGATAGTTTGTCGAAAAAATTCAGATAAAAAAGTTAAATTATGCATTGGCTACACCTACGTTTACACGTCTGAAAGCTCTTGTATTCCCCTCCAGCATCTTTCGGCAGAGCCTCCAGCGGCACAACTGATTTGAGCGTGGCGGAGCCCGGTGTGTGGATCGCGAAAATGTCCATTAACTCCTTCTTCATGAAAGGTTTTATTAGCATCAACACTTTATCAATGAAACTGGGTGCGTTCATGAAGTAAAAACCCTTCAGTTTCACCAGCATTGCTTCCTGTGGGATAAAACAAACCTTTAATGTTCGTCTATATGAAGGTTTGAGTAGTGATGTCTTGTATTTATGAAGAATATAAAAATATAAAAGATACATAAAAGAAGTGTATGTTACGAATACTGAAAGTATATGTTACTATAGACTTATCCCTTATCCCCATTACCTTATCCCCATTTATTTCACTTTTATTATTATAGTTTACATACATATATACTACATTATATTACTTTCATAAAATTTCATTTACTTGTTTTCAGGCAGTCTCTTAAATCAATTACAAAGTTAGTGGTATAATTATCACGTTTTTCTCCCTTAGTTTAATCATTATAACGGGTATTCAGTCCCACTGTTTAATTGCCGCTTGTTTGAAAGATAACAAGGAGGTATGTAATTGCATTGATACATTGTTGCCTTCGTTCTACATACGAGTACCTACCTAGTTTGAATTAAAATTACGGTAGTACTGTTTACTTACGTCTTAATAAATACATAGTTGCAATGACGATTTGATAAGAGTTGGTTAAACATGCGGCAAAAATACATTTTGAGTAAACATCAAAAGGAAATCTGTATTTTTTAAATAAATAATTGCTGGCCAAGAGGGAAGAAAGAAAACACAGGCTTTCAATACAAATAACACATCACTAACATCCATGACCCCAGAACAAACATTCTGTCACATGAATATCTGCCCCAGCCAGGAATCGTACCCAGCCCCCCTCGCTTTGCAGGCAGGGCCA
This sequence comes from Ochlodes sylvanus, assembly GCA_905404295.2. Classification (NCBI taxonomy): domain Eukaryota; kingdom Metazoa; phylum Arthropoda; class Insecta; order Lepidoptera; family Hesperiidae; genus Ochlodes; species Ochlodes sylvanus. The sequence continues at coordinate 1,014,275 of FR990129.1, forward strand.
CTACCACTAGGCTACGGGATCGTCAAAGCTTGTATTTATTTATGGTAGGAAAACTTCAAAGTTTCGTCACGATACACAGGGACGTACCTGTAAATAGTACAAGAACTGTTGTATGTTCTGTATGTCGAGCTTGGAGACGTGCCCCAGGGAGAAACCTTCGTAATCAACTAGCAAGATGAAGCCGGGCCACGTGCCCTCTATGTACTGCCACAGGTCTAGCACCATCAGGACACTCCTGGAATACGCGACACTGGAATGAGCACTGCTGTACAGGGTCCAGTTCGGAGTGTGCCCACTTTGTTATGGAATTAAGGTAGCAAACGAGCATGCAGCACCACACTTCCGCTGCCGCCCATGCCAACAGTGACCGACACAGAAAGACGACTGTGTTAGAACGTTAGATGGTTAGTTCGTTAGTAGGTATGTGGACTGGGGCAGGGACTGTTAGTTATAGTTAGCGAAGTTAGTCGTTGTTAGTAATAGTCCAGTCACGGTAATAGTATAATATTACCGTGGTCCAGTTATTAGACGAGCGTTCTATTAATATTCTTCAATTTCCAAAATCACTTACGTAATTGAATCGCCAAAATCAAATTTCTTCACATCACTATCTATTAAACGGACATAAAAAATTGCGTGTCCTTCCTTGGTGCGAGTTGGCAGGGGCACAAGTAATCTGAAATAAGTTATAAAGACGGAATTTAACACCCATTTTAAATCTTTATATTTATTTATAATTCTTCTGTGCGTACGCATATCACTGCACTCCTCATAAACCATGCGTTATTTGGCCCAGCCGCTAACTTACAGAGTTTCCAAACACTTCTGAATGCGGGTATTGAACTGCCTATCCTTGAAGTATGTGGCGAAGAGTGTGCGCAGCGTGCAGTGCAGGTCAATCACCTGCTTGGTGACCCCCGTGCTGCAGTCGCACGAGTGGAACGCCAGGATAAGATCCAGGTCTGAAAATATATACCTAAGGGAAGTCAGAATTTTATAACCTAAAATCTTTTTCAACAAATCCAAATAATAACTGATTGGTTCAAATAAATAGGTCTTATTCGGGGTTCGGAATATGTATTTAGACCAGTGGTCTATATACATACTTCGATAGCGTGTTTCAAGTCTGACGTGATGTAATTTGACTTGTATAGTGTACCTAAAGTGCAATATCACCATACCTTATTAAATTTAGCACCACACAGACAACAACAAGGACAAACTAGTCAATAGCATTTGAGTTAATAACATCATGGCATGGTATTTGCATTGTACAAAAATTACGGCTCTTTATGTAACCTACAATGAATATAAACACAAAGCTATTAAAACCATTAAATATAATTATTGTATTGGTGTAATTTGACACCGTCATGATTCATAACAGTAAAATTAGTACCTCATCGTTGTGTCATGAAAACACCCTCTTCCGTAGCACTGTTTGGTAGTTCTGTTACACTATGAATATACAATAGTAACCAGCTGTCGTGTCGCTTAGGTAAAATCAATATATAAGGCTAACCAAAAATTGTAGCACGATTCTAGATAGCGTTCCTCATGAACATTCACTATCTTCGACTTAATACTTACTTAAATATAAGTATATGTATAATGGACATGTTTTTCGAAGCGGAGCGAGGGTGAGTCCACTAGTATTGAATGTTTACAAATATAGTCAAGGTGACAGAGATATTTTATGCAACAGATAAGGCAATGGATAAAATAGATAACAACGCTATTCATTATATATGTATTTATCCACCTAATCTGGGTATTTAGATAGTAGGTACGGTACACCTTGTATGTTGTTGACCTTATCAAAAGAACACAATTTCTACCTTCTCTTTACAATTATTCATCGCAGACACTTATACTACTCCCACATAGTAACATCAGTAACATGGACCTTTTAGTAACATAGGCCTTAATTAAACTTATGTAAGGACCATGTGCGCAGCACTTGTGTTTTGTTAAGGATAAAATACCGGCCCGTCACCTTACACTTATGAATTTATCTATAGGTACTCACTCATAATAAAACTACAACGGAGTAAAATCTGTCTTTATTTTTTTAACCAAATTCAAAAAATGGAGGAGGTTCTCAATTCGACTATATTATTATATTTTATGTTCTACTAGTAAACCCGCCCTCGCCTCGCTTCGCTTCGGGAAAACCAATTTACACAAAACTTTAATATATTATACATATAAAAGTTATCAGTAAAGCCAAAAAATCTCCAACGCGTTGCCGGCCAAGAAACAGCGAAGAGGCAAGAAAAACTGCCTCTCTAACCTAACTGTGTAACTTGGAGTATATGTATAAGTCGCATTAATTCACAAATTCTATTTTATAGTTCGTAAATAAGAAGAACCATTTTTTTAAATTTGAAGTTAATATCTTCCGCCTCAGATTGAATCATATTCTGTATCCTTATTCGTGTTATGTAAATTTTTGAAACATGTTATACTCGTAGCTCTGTCTGCAAATTAATATTTACGGAGCGTATTTTTCATTGCAAACGACAGTCTTAATAACAATGGGATTGAGCAAAATAAATTAATCGTGATGAGAATGATGACAGTAATACATGAATTAATTAGTAGTTAGTTAGTAGTTTCTGTAATTAGTCTAACCTATAGTAAATTGTGCCTATGCAGCAGCTTGCGCTATCGACCTAGTTAAGCAACAGCGGTCAGTAGATTGGTGGGTAACCGCTAGTGGCATAATTTCTTGGGCGCTTCCGTGCTTCGGAGGGTACGTAAAGCCGTCGGTCCGGTTGTTATAATTAGATAGCAGTTGTTAAGCCATGTGGGAGGTCTTCGGGTGGCATAAATATTTCCGACACGTGTTCACCCTGATACTCATCCGAACTGGAGCAGTTTAGTGAAGTATGCTCTGCCTCTTCAGTTATGAGGAAAGACCCGTGCTTAGTGGGTCATTAATGTGTTGATGCCATTGTAAATATTATTGCGAATCTCCTGAGAAGAGAGCCAGTCTGCTTGTGGCAGTGTAACAAACCTGTAATGTACTTGGAGGGTAGATGCGGCTGCGTCTCCAGCCAACGCCGGAGACCAGCGATGTCTTCAGGAGTTATGCCGGTGTCCTTCTTGTATTCCTCCTCCAGAGGAAACTCTCGTAAGTCCGTTGTTGCCATTATCTGCACAGAATATATGATCACTCGATTATTTTGTTTTGCTAACAAATTTTAATTTCTGTAAGCGCGTTTAGGAGACGGTTTACAAAATAGTCCAGTGCCGTTCGGTGTAGGTATGACTGCCCGTTAGTTTTATATTTCGTGCCCAACCAGGGAGTACAAGTGCAATATAAAAATTATGTTATTCTTGGACTCCCTTCACGGGAGCGCTTATTTGGAGTTAGTGTTCACTTACTATCTGCACGGTAATAGTATCCAACAGTATTCCATCTTCATACAAACGGTCGGAACGCGAATCATACCTACGCGCCTCGGAGTTTAGTACACATTAAGTACACAACAGCCACAGAAGCGCCATAGGGACGATCGATCGTGTGGGTTTGTAATCAGGAAGCGTGCGATTTACCTACCCACTTACATTTCTACAACTACGAAGAGGCGGCCCTAGCGCGCGGGGCTGTAGGCATTTAATTCAAGGACAGGGCCGAGTCACAATATTGTATGATACTATTACCGTCTATCTGGTAGCTTAACTGCTCGCTTGCCGACTATTTACATTAATAAAAAACCAAGTTTATGGTAGTAGGGTAGCTATCCATATTAAGTTATCGTCATCACAACTCATTACTGTCACAATGTGAGTACAGGCCGTAGTCCACCACGCTGGCCAAGTGCGGATTTGCGAACTTCGCACACCTTTGTGAACATTATCGAGGACTCTCAGTGAGTTTCCTCACTATGTTTACCTTCACCGAAGCAAATCATAATTAAATAATAAAACGTACATTTTTTTAAATTAGCAATGCGTGCAAGATTCGAACCCAGACCTCCGTGTTAGGAGTCCAACGTCCGAACCACTCGGCTATCACTGTTCATAATAATTACTGTTGTAAAATAAATGACAGTAGTAATCCGCGATATACAAAACTAATATATCTTATCAAAGCTTTTGTTGTTATGTAAAAAATGGACCCACTTTAGATGTAATAGTGGTGTACCTAATGTAGACGATAAATAGTTTATCGTATCTACCAACGACCGTCGACAATCGAGTATCGACAATCAACTCTATCCGATTATTCATGAGATCTACAGATGATCTCAGGTGGTCGTAGTATTTATTGTAGACGCCGCCGCCGCGAACAAAAACCATTCGTTTAAAATATCATTAGTAGTAACATTTATTTATATAAAAACTAGCTGTTTTCAAGATACTCGTAATGTTCTCCAATGTTGCTGTTGCTGTGTTGCATTGGGTATATTTTTAACCCACCTCAAAAAAGGAGTTTTTATGTCCAGCAATTTCTCCGTCATTTATGATCTGATTTTTTTAATCGAAAGAACGTACTTCCGAGGTGGTCCAACTGCAACCAAGTCAGGATGTCATGATGGAATCCTAGGAAATCGAGGGAAACCCTCAAATTATTTGCTATTACTTACTTATCGATTTTGAAGTCGACTTTTTGTTTTGATTAAATTACACTAGAAATTTTATTTGCGCTTCGCTTCGGGAAACTTATGACCTCTCCTTACTTAAAATATTAATACCGGTTTCTATTAATTAACATACCTACTTATCATTTTAGTTTAGAACGATTGAAATAAATCAGCTAAGCCGTTTGAGATTAGTCTACAAATGCAAGTGAAAGACAAACAGACTAACGGACAAAAATTATTAATGTGTTTATAAAGTCTCCAACTAATATTTACCTCAAATAGCATTATATGTACAGACATCGAACAGTTACCATTTTATTATATGTATAATGTACCTACGTAATATCATTTATTACGACGACTATATTATGGTAGGCGCTTTGCAAAAAATTATCCTTGAATTTACAATTACTCGTAGTTTATTCGTAACAGATTCGAGCACGGAATTTAAATACTTATAATAATGTGTATACCCGGATTCATAAATTGCAAACTGCTTGTCGTAAAAAATATAATTTTAAGTTGATAAAGTGTACACATGAATAATGATGTACTATTTATCTTAAGTACATATTATTTAGTATAAACATATAATTCTTCTGACCATGTATATGTCACTGAACTCCTCCTAAACGGTTGGACCGTTTTTGATGATTTTTGTGTGTTTGAGTGGGTCTCTGGATGGTTTAGATTCTCAATTGGAACTAGTAGGCGGCGCTGTTGTCGAGATTTATTTATAGATCAACAAAACTATTGACGACATGGAAGTGCTGCTATCGAAAATGTTATTGCATTTGATGAATATTTTAAAAAGGTAGCTGTCAGTATTCTTATATTATATTATACATACGATATACATATTGTATATCGTGTTACACCACAACTAGTTTGAGTATTGCTGCACCAACTCAATATTCCGCCACCACCACCATTGATTGAAAAAGCATTGAAGAATCATGGTGAAGGATGCTATAAGCCTCCTCAAACATGAAACCCTTAAAGTGTACCATATACCTATTTCATAAAAAATTTAACTGGTTTATGTCTGTTCATAAGAGACGTTTGAGAAAAAAATGTATTAAGTATCTACATAAAAATATTACTTTTAGAATATGTTCTGTTTGTGGGTCTCTATGTTTGTCCGCACATCACGCAACTACTAACTACCATAAAACTACAGAATGAAATTTGATGCGGTTTTCGCAGTTGCATTGCTGGAGGTCTAACTTCCAAAAGTGGTGCATGTTTCGCTGTAATAAACGCTGACACACCCATACCCTTGCACTAGGATTCCCTGTATCGCTTGTGGCATCGACAACACAATCACATCACTACACTTACGACCCGAAAACAAACATTTAATTTTATCTGTCACATAAATGTTTCGTCGGCCGGGAATCGAACCCAAAGCCTTCTTAGCGGGCAGGGCCAGGGCTACGAGGTAATATAATAAAGCGGACGAGTTGATGTTTGTTTGAGCCGCCAGTCAGATTTGATAAAATTATTTTTGCATTATGATAGCGACATTCATTCAAGGCTATCTACATATAACTAGGCTACAATTTTATAAAAACTAAATTTTTATTTTACCGAAGCGAAGCGGTAATAGTAAAAAAATGAAACTTTATATTTACCTTCGATTTCAATGACAATTAACGGTAGGTACCACTTGTGAAAACGGAACTGTAAATTGTCCAGAACCAAAAGACCGCTTTGAGGTTTTGTGTCAGAACGACAAATGTATCTAGGATGACGACTGAATCAGCCCGCGGCGCGACTTACACAGCCAACGGTCACATATCACCACAACATTATGTAGATTGTACGAGATAAATGTTCCTTTATATATCCTCTATATACTACTACGTGATCGCGATCTAATGACCTTACAACATACGGCTGGCTCTTGTCCAGTTCATCTGTGGTCCCACTTTAGGTAAGTAGGTAACTAAGGCGCAGACGAGCCTTTGGTAAGTCGGCGTCGTCGTCCATGGTGAGGAATACTACAGACTACAGGGGTCACAGACGCGTTGTCGTGCAAGAAAGAAGAAAAAAAACTGCTCAAGGCCCGGCACACGACGAGTGTCATTTTTTTTGTTAAATTCCACGCGGTCGAAGTCGCGAGCACAGCTCGTGACTTAATAATAGTACCTATTGATAGATACTTAATTTTTATCGTGAATTCTTTTCAATTTAAGTAATAGTTATTATGTACATTTTAAAATCCTATTAGAAAAAAGTTATATCTGCGTTTTGCGAGTACAGATAGGTAATCCGCAATATGGGTAGGTTTTCAAACTTCCAAAAAAGTCACTATGTTTACCTATATAAAATTATATTTTTAATAATAATTCCCAAAACACATAGATCGCGAATTAGGTTCTTGTAAGTGTATAACATCATGGCTTTTAAGTAGCTAGTTGTAAGTAGTAAATATTCTGTAATACTAAGATTTTACCAATTTTTTATATAGGCACTTGAGTGACCTTGCATATTTTAGCATAATGAGACGAAGAACAAAGGACATACTTGTGTTTTGTGCACCTAATTGTACACCAAGTTTTGCTTTGTTATTGTATACATAGTTACTTATTCACATAGGTACTCTTTAGGTACATAGCCTACTTCTTCATGTTTGCAAGTTCTGTCCTATCTCCCTTTGCTGGGTCACACAGTGTACAACATGTCGTTATTACTATGTAGAGGTATTTTAAAATACCTCTTAAGTACGTGAAATTATCTGAATGGAAAATTTTAATTTGAAAGTAATGAATTGAGATTACACTACAATATCTGCAGTTTATGTGATTGCAGCCAGACCTGAACCACCTATACTATCAGGGCCTTATCAGTCGCCGAATTTAGAGCCGTGGTTACTTATAAATTAAAAACAGTACTGAAGTTGCATCATTGCAGTCGTAACGTGTGCAGCGTTAAGATGAGTTTCAAAGATAAGGTAGTGATAGTGACGGGCGGCAGCTCTGGTATCGGGGCCGCCGTAGCTGTTGCCTTCGCTAAGGAAGGTGCCCACGTCGCTGTGGTCGGTCGGAACGAGACCAAGTTAGCTGCCGTCGAACAGGAGTGTGCGAGTCTCGGCCAACCACCGCTCGTCATTAAAGCCGACGTATCGAAGGACGACGATGCGAAGAGAATTATAGAAGCAACAGTCGAAAGATTCGGAAAGTTAGATATCTTGATCAACAACGCGGGTATCAGTCGCCCGGGCAGCGTAGCAGACGGGAAATTAATACAAGCGTACGATGAAGTTCTAGCTACTAATTTACGCGCTCCCATGCAGCTCACGATGTTGGCTTCGCAGCATTTAATCAAGACAAAGGGTAACATTATCAATGTATCAGGTATAGGCGGGCTATATGCTTCAAGCGTACCACACATGATTTCTTCCGCTTCAAAAGCGGCGTTAAATAATTTTACAATAAATTCAGCGTTAGAGCTGTCAGTCCACGGGGTTAGGGTGAATGCGGTGAGTCCTGGTCCCGTGTACACAGATATTTTAGAAAACTCTAATTATTATCCTAACGATTGGGATGTTTTCAAACCACACACGGCGTTGAACAGAGTTTCAGAGCCTGTAGAAGTGGCGGACCTAGTGCTGTTCCTGGCGAGCGACAAGGCCAAAGCTATCACGGGTTCCAATTACGTTTGTGATAATGGAATGTTGTTAAAACGTTAGAAATGTGTATTTTATGCTGTCCGCGGAATACTGTAGATACTTACCTATTAAAATGGTTCTGAGACTTTTTTAGTTTTATTTTTAAAGTATATTTAAACAGAGGTACCAACACGGCTTGTTTGTGTGCTCGCCGCTGTCCCGTCATAGGTATATAGGTATGTAGGCTATGCAGCTTAGAACGCCCACAAAGATTTGACACAAAGGCTGACGACGATACGATGCGTTTGCGTAAACAGTGCGTACGTACATGGCGCGCACGTACCTACCTCGGCACCAACCAGTCTGAAGATAATTATCCTACTGTTATTTATGTTCGTTTTTATTATCGGTGATTTTAGATAGATAGTGCTTTAGGTAGAGCCTAATATTTGTCGATACCGCTGTAGACAATAATGGACATTTTAAAATATAACATAATATTGTTTTACATTAAATTGATTTTAAATTATCTTTGCTCCTACCAAAATTAGTTTACGCGAAGTAGAGCTCGACTTCGACTAAACTCCGTCTCCGACCGTTCCATTCCGTTCATGGGTGTGCGGAAAGTAGTACACATCTTTCAAGTATACGTTCAAAATTTAACCTTGCGTAACAAGATATAAAGCTCATAATTGAATTTTAGTTTAGTCGAGTCCTTTAGTTGAGTCGCTGACGGATGGGAGTTGAGTGGGGTCTAATGTGCGCAGTCCTTAAAAGTAACATTCTTCAATTGGCTTCCCGACTTCCCGCCAGAAAAAGCTTTATATTGCGAGAAAACATGATCCTATGAAACATCGAAGAGCAATATTTTGAAAGACTGATTTTGCCATTCATATCACTTGTAAACACAATTATCTTTTCAAAACTCCACAGGATATTTAATTAACGGTATCAAACTTTCTTGTGAAACACCTACTGTATCCACGTATTTTTTACATGTAGTGCATAATATAATGTATATTATCTTTATCGTTTTGAATGTAATCAGGATTTTTTACAAACTATAATATATTAATAGATATCAGAGTAGTGATAGCCTAATGGTTTGAACTTTGGACTTGCGAACCGGGGAGTCTGGGATTCAATTCTGCACGCACCTCTAATTTCCAAATTATGTGCGCGTTAGAATTTAATTATCACATGCTTCTTTGAAGGAAAACATCGTGAGGAAACCTGTACACCTGAAATTTCTCCATAATGTTCTCAAAGGTATGTGTAGTCCGCCAATTCGCACTTGGCCAGCGTGGTGGAGTATGGCTTGTCCGTCATATTGTTATAGGAGAGAGTCCCAGCAGTGGGACAGTTGTGGGATTGGTGGGATTCGATTTACAAGTAGTGGCAATGTGGCGACATTTTCGTCATGTGACACATTATATTGTTGTCTTCAGTTATAATAAAGCAGCACTTAATGTCAAGCAATGATAATATTATCATCATCGGTCTTATCACTGCAATACAGCGACATCTCTCAAACTTGGGATGACCGCTCAGCGCATACAAGATAGTGCAAATAGTATACATTACTAATTTGCAAGTTACAGTTCTAATCCATACTAATATTATAAATGCAAGAGTAACTTTGTATATCTGTCTGCTTCTTTTTAATTCGCTGAAACGATTTAGATGAAATTAGAGTTAGCAAGGGGTAGTAGGTACTACCGCCTGTTAATGCTTGACTACAATCCCACCTGATGGTCAATGGCGCTTTCAGTCACTATAGACTCGAAGACAACTGCATTGTAATCGGACGGGCATACCATCGCGGGAAATTTTTACCAGTCCTTCGCGGTGCGCATAATAATTAAATGACGACGCAAAGCTTGACGTCCGTACTGAAGGGATATGTATATTCAATATAATAGAATACCTGAGAGGCTGGTACCTTCTCTGCTGCTAAAAAGTTTCGGAGTTGACTTGGGTACTCCTATATCAGCTAAGTGTATAGCAAACATTTTTGAGTTCTACTGCTTAGTAAAAGCACATGAGTTGTGGTAAAAGTAACCAATCATATTATTTAGTTTCGAAAAAAATATCGTAGTAAGTATAGATAAAAAGATGAAAAGATGCAAACGTAGATAGTCTGTGCAAATTGACAGATCACAGATTACTAATAATATCGATCTAATGTCGCTTTAGTTCTCGGTACGTTCTCGAAACTGGCTTTTCATTCGTTCAACTCGTTTACCTTCTCTTCTAATGTCAACATCAGTCAGTGCTGTGTCGGTCCCGAGAAGCGTGCGCGACTCAGTGTTCGTCTCTAAAGTAAGTTTATTTTTATTATTTATATTTCGAATAATAACATAAACTTTATTGTTAGTAGCCATAAAACATTACATGTTATTAGTGAAACAGTCTTTAACGTTATTGTTTACAAATTGAAAGGTGATGAAAGAATTCGCGCTAACGTAAATAAACAGGTCTAGTTCACGAATTCATTTGATCAACATTTATATCAAAATTAAATGAGAATGAGTGATAATTAATTAATTAATATTCGAGAATCATTGATTTACCTGGCATGTATCAAGCTCTTATTTTTCGTTAAAACATTGAGGTATTTCCTCAGGCGTAAATTGATTAAATCATTGGATTTTACTTTATTTCAATTGAAGATTTTCTCAAAATATAACTTGAACTTCATGTAGAAAATACTTCTAAGCCGCGTAAACCTTAAAGAATGTAATTAAAATTTATGATTTTGTAATAAAAAAAAATTAATTATAATCAATTTCGTTCCATCGGAAACCCTATCGGTCGATGCGATTCCAAACCCGTAAATATAAAGAGTCTCCCACCGGGACTCCCATGTCAATCAAGAGTGAATAGGCTTCTAAATTCATAAGATATACCATCCACTTACCACTGGATAATATATGCTAAATCAATAATTGATTATGATCATTTCGCCAACGTTACTATTTTGTACCTTCCTGCTGTAGGTAAATTAGTAAATAGAAAAATATAATCAAGCCTTACATTTATATTGGTATTCACCCAGTAAGACCCCCTACATTGTATATTTGCCGTGGACCCAATACTATTAATTTATAGCACGAACCTTATTCAATATGGAACGTTAACATAACATCCGCAATCGACTCGGAAGGAAAGCGAATCTAGTACAAAAAACACTTACAACACATTGTCCATACCTGTTATAACTTCATTTCATTAGTCTTCATTAATATCTAATCACATCATCCTTTGCCTGTACGCTATAAAACACGCTAGCTCTTATAATATTGCGTGCAATTGTCTAAATTTCTTCCTTTAAACCTCCGACGCAATTGGGGTTTTATGAAATGAATTAAGACTCCGTCTGTGGGATCGTTGCTTCTAAACGAATAATCAATATGAATTTCGTTTTTTTTTTTTGTTTTTAAAGTGTCTCCGGACCGAGATCGCGAGAGTTTGATCGAGATTGTTTTTAGGTACGAATGAAATATGAAACCTGTTTACAAATTTGATGATTATTTATCAGCTCTTTTCTTGATTTCGAAGGGTGATTGAAGGTCTTCGGTGGCGGCAGAAACTATTACGAGCTGACACTTGTCATACACAGATAAACCTGTCAACTTTACGTCTTTGCCGTGACACGTTCCTTGTCAATTGGGTTGAAATGTCGGTATAAACAATAAAAATAGTGAGTACCCGTTACAGTTAAAAGGTTTATGTCCGCGATGACAAAAGTTTAAAATTATACGATTGAAGGGTATGCTCGATTCTAATTTTAATATCCTGTGACTTGAATGATATTAGAATGGAATTGGTAACCCTGATCTGATGATGCAGCAACCTCTGCCCAACTTTTCATGAACTTACAGCAGTTTAGGTACCGTGTTGGAGTTAATAGAAATTGTTTCAATTAAAAGGTTAGGAAATTACAGAGTTTTTTTGTTGTTTCTTACATTTTTACTTGTCAAGTGTGTGAATGTTACTTCACTTTCCGCATCTAAAGTACTTTGTAGTCATGTAATGAATTACCAATCAACACAAAATTTTCCGGCCGGTTGCTTTGTAGTGTTAAAACAATTTGGAGGATAATTGCCCGCAAAAAATACATTAACACGGCAATTAATAGGCGAATTTAGTAAAGCAAATGCCATTTCGACAGTAATTGACTTGTATCCGGTAGAAGTAATAGTTGCAAATACTTGATAAATATTTTGGCCACACTTAGGACCAGGTGTTACTTTTACTTTTTATTGCTCTTTGCGTACCCTGCGCTTTGGGTACGAGGTTTCGTTCGTACAGACACAGGGCAATCAAGATAGAGCCAACGTAGGTAGTCAAAATCAGTTTCACACTCGTTAGCACCGGGGTTTGATTGTGTGCGCGCCGTGTACGAACGCACCGTGGAACGCACACAGTATAATCCTCAGGCCGGTAACTAAAATCTTTGTGCGTTCTAAGCTATGTACGTAGTTCCCTACATTATGAGACAGCGGCGTGCACACAAATAAGCCGTGTTGGTAACTTTATTTAAAGATAACCTACTCGTACTTGTTTCTAAATTGTACATTAAATGCACGCTGCTAGAGCTTGTTTTTGACATCAATAAATTCCACTATATTGCCTACAGTTACGTCCGAAGGCGAGGTGGATTTTAATGGTACAATCATACTCTGTTAATCAGGGCTAATCAAACTTGTAGCTTCACGAAATCTTTTTGGGGTTCCGTAGTGTATCTATCAGACGACTGAGAACCACTTTTTGCCGAACAAATACAACGCTGCTATGCTCACCTTTGTACATATTGTGCAAATATACATAAGAAATATTAATTCAGTACAAATTTGTCGGTAGGTACTCGTGTAATTTGTAATTAATGAGCTGTCAATTAATGCGATTGGGTAAATTGCATTTATTACAGCCAGAAAAGGGGCGCCATTTTATCGAGAACCACAACAATTTGGTTGGGGAAACCCTAACTGTGCTTTAGCGAAACAATCTAATTCCCATGGCCCCACAAAATTTGCGGTTATACAAGCCCAATAGAACTTGCAATCCGCGTGCATTGACTCCACAAGCTTCTAATGTCATCCTTGTCCCTTTAAAATTTAATTGTTATACTGAACTGAATACACAGATACAAAACATAAAGTATGATGAAGGGTGAAATAAGCTAGTAAATTTTGCTTAAACACTATTATTTCGTAACGATCTCAAAAATAACTTCATTGATACATAATATTGAGGAACGAAATCGGACAAAATGACTTGAGTTTTCATGGGATCAGCCGACAAACAAACAGAGGAGCATGTAATTGGTAACAGTAACGTCAGTCCCACCAGACGTCACCAATGCGAAGAAAAAAGGAAGAAGACACATAAAATTAAATACTCTACCAAGGTTATTTTTATCAAGTTACGCCGGCTCGAGTATTTTTGTTACAAATAAAAAGTCATGTTAAGACGATATTTACAAAACAATTTCTAGTATTAAGAACAAATAACCTTTATAGATTTAGCGAAACTCCGCGGCCGCCGTGGTGTGGCGCGCCATTAGCATTGCTTACGTAAATTGACCTTTTGGTCACGTCTTCTACTGCCAAGGTCATGTAACTGGCTTCTCTTACAACTTACCGTATACTTTATTAATGGCTCCCGGGAATCTTGATGGTTCTCCGTGTTTTGCTATATTAATAAAGTCGTCTACTTGTTATATAATGTTATAATTAGTGCGAAAGTAATAAGCAACAGTACAGTAGAGCAATAAACAACGCAAATTCTAAATATCTTGTGGAGAGGAGCGCGAGGCACGGGGGAAAGAGATGCCAGAGAAATAGGAAACAAGACTTTGCTGGGGCCGCTTTATTACTGACTTTAGGATGCACAAAAAGTAGATAAGTAAAGCAGGTGGTAGGTTTTAAACCCCGGCTAGCTATCATCCTTAGCTTGCGTCATCCGCCGAGCCACTTGTCATGTGGCGGTTGAGGGCTCTAACGCCAGGGTTGTCCTTTTTTTTAACCGACTTCATGAGAGGAGGTTTTTTATTTGAAAGCTTGTGCTTCCCGTGTGCTTTTAATTTGGTCCTGTTCTGAGAATCCATGAGAAAACCATAAGTCTTGTATTTGGTACAGATGTCCGCGGGTCGTCGGTTATTATCACTAATAAATTATTCTAAGCACCCGCTGCACTTTACCACATTTGGTTTATCATCTACTTAGAATTTATAGCTCCAATTCTTAGCCCACATCCGTATATAAAACACAGCTTCGCGGTCGTTTCCACCTGAGCTAAGCTTATTTCAGCTATAGAAATTAAGCGGTTCTATTGGTGGGTTTGACACATCCTTCGCTTACGTATATCTGGTGGAAAAGCAGCCTTACCTACTAACCTACGCCCGACCATAAGTCTCCCTAATAAGGCCATAGTCGACTAAGTAATCCCAAGACGTTAGAAATACATTTATTTCTAGATTCGAACTCTGACCATTTTTCACCAAATTGTGTGAAATGGAAGCAAAATTTGAACCACTCGGCTATCGCAGTCCAACAATTAACACTTGCCACGTGTTATACAAGTTTTAATGCTTCCGGGAAAAAGTATTTTAATGTGATTACGCTCACTGTGTAACGTAATTAAAATTAGTTGCCGTAAATGTATATTTAAAATTCCGTAGCCAAATGTGAAAAAAGGCATATTTAAAAACACAGGCATCCACATCCCTGCCCATTCGTTAATTTACATCACAAGTAACCAAGATTCGATAGCAAACATAAGCATAAACGATAGATATGATACGAGTATACATCGATAGCATTAACTTACAATTTATAAAAAGAAAAACATTTTCAGCGACATCAATATTTACGCGGTTGTGAAACCTCGAATCTTGTTTAATTCGGTAGGCTGACACTACCAAATGAGCTAAACTCATAAATAGTCACTCAATAAAATTTCATCATTTTTTAAGTAAATAGACCAACGAGAAGACGAACCTGATGGTAACATAAGGTATCACTGATTCGCTGTCAGCAATGAAAGGAAGAAGAAAAACTAAGGAAAGAAACGATTCGTCTATCTGTGCCGTTTTATCGCAGACCAACAAGGATCCCGTGAATGTGTTTGGCACTATTCTAATAATACACAATGATGTACGCGTAGGTACCTACTAAAAAGTAAATTTGTAGCGTTACAATAATTGTAAATTGCGAAAGAGCAAAAGCTCATCGTTGGCTCATCGCCCGACTGCTTTTTCGATCCTGCGTGATCGGTGCACCCCGTAATAAATACCTAAGATAATAATATTATTATCTTAATATTAACCGCTATCAGTATTTACATCAATACCAAAAAACGGAGCGACTTCAAGGAAATATCAGTATTCATTGGTAAAACTAGTTGTATGTATATAATTATATGCGTATTTCAGCAGGTATATTACGAGTCCAACCACGAGCCAGGCGCCAGGCAAAACTTGGCTTAGACGCAATTTTGAACTAGGTTTCACTAAGACATTATGTAAGTGTACAGATATTCTAAGCCCCTTGCAAGACTGCCAATGTCTTTATCGGCCACACTCAATAGATTTTTCCTGTTTCTTGAACAAAAATCTTAAAAAAAGATTGTATAACCCGTATAGTAAGTAGAGAAAATAAATATTAACATTAGAAAGTTATAGGAAGTATTTTGTTGGTCGTAAATCATTTAAATTTACGAGTACAAACTATAGGACAGCAAAAGTGGCACCTTAATTAATGCGATTTAAGAATCCAATTCAAACAATACCCCAGTAGGTGCTACCGATATTGCGCACGCTACCGCCTACCGCCCTCGCTGTCGCCGCGTCCCCTGCACAAAGACGACGTATAGGATCCAATTTAGTAATCTGTTAGCGTCCGCACGTTGTCAGATATATCTAAATTAGAAGAGAGAAATTAGGCTGTCCATGTAAGGAACACTTCTTGAGCTAGAACAAGTGGTTTAGAGAAAGTGAAATAACATTATTTTACTATTTCAATGACTCATTGTTGTCCCACAACGCTATTCGGGGATTCCCTCGCTGTGAAACGTTTCCGCCACCAATTCGCTCTGGAGCAGCGTGGTGTATGCTCACAGTGTATGCTCTAATCTAAAGATATTTTATACCAATTGTATTGTATTCAGCCAAGATCTTTTGCCTGGCTTTCCTCACAATATCAAGACTAAAGACCTCAGTACTTAGTCCACTGCACAAACTACAAGCAGATTGACTTCACACGCCATAGACAAAATGATTGCGAACTCTTAGGTATGTGTATTACGATGTTATCCTTCACCGGAGCAAGTGATAATTAACGTCTGACGCACTGACCTTGGATTGATGGTGCGTGCGCATTTCAATCCCTGGCTCCCCGTGCGACCACCGCGGGGAGGCTGTGTGAAGCTAACAATTCATCCATTCTCTTTGATACGAGGCAACAGAACTCTACGTACTCGGTACGGTGATGCGAAACATGGATAACAAAGTTACGACACGACAGATATTATCGCGGCTTGCCTCACCGGTCACCAGTTACTCAACTAAAATGTTAGTTATTATTATTAACAAACAGCTGAGCTGTCCAGGTCCAAGCTAAGCTGCTTAGTGGTCAGTCACTAATTACGTGACCAACACGTGAAATGTTTGTTGATTATCAATATCGGTCATTTAGGGCGCGTTTATATGACACGGATTATCGTAGAGCGGCCGCCGGCCGCGCAGTTAAGTAACTGCTAAGAATTTGTATGTTGTAAACTAGTCAATAAAGTTTAATTTGCTATGCACCAGCAGGGGAGCGCGCGAAAGCTATTGCGTCGTCTAAGGCTAAGTTCACACGTAACGCGCGTTAACGCGCGTTAACGCGCGTCAACGCACGATCAAATTTATAGAGAGTTCTGTTGATGAGCGCTAACGCGCGTTGCGTGAGTACTTGTGACAGAGTAGTCGTAAGTCTAGTTCAGTAGAACTTAGAAAATGGACGTGGAAGAGACTATTATTTTGTGGTATATCTTATGCGAAAACAACAATATAATTACGAAA
Organism: Ochlodes sylvanus; assembly: GCA_905404295.2. Lineage (NCBI taxonomy): Eukaryota > Metazoa > Arthropoda > Insecta > Lepidoptera > Hesperiidae > Ochlodes > Ochlodes sylvanus. Next base: position 1,031,547 of record FR990129.1, read on the forward strand.
ATTAACAAAATTTCAAAAGAAGTACGTGCGGTCGCGATGATTTCCGTAAAAGGTATTGCTCTAGGACCCCGACCTTGGAGCACGCAAGCGGATAATGCTTCCTATCTCATTTTCTCCCACTTTAAAATGTGTCTGTTTCTTTTTACTGTCGCTTTTTCGTTTCATCGACTTTCAAATCACAACGATACTTTAGTAAAAGTTTTCACTTCAAAAGTTTATGCATTTATACTCATACATACACACAGAACTTATTTCCGGTTATTATATTCAAAAAACGATTCGTTTTGCTTACGGACTGTAGAACTGTCTACGAGGCGTACCTAATAACAGATCTAACGAGTATAAAAAAATATTATAAACAAAGACTTTAACGACTCGTTAATATTAACGATCGGTTAAACGATTATTTAAATAAAGGAAAGGTATAAGTAATTAATTTATTCAATGTTCATTCACATAAGTAAAGTTGCAGACGTCTGCAATTAATAATTTAGGTAGACCTCTTACAGATTTGTTCTCTATTTACTTGACAACTAATCTTACGGATCACTCTGATATATTCTGAACAACAGTAACTAATCAGATCACATCAGATATGGCAAACTTTAATAAGATCGCAAAATCCGTGTTGGTTATTATCGAAATTGGGTCGGTTTGGCAACTTGCAGTCGGTCGATCGGATTCCGCGCGGCGTTGCTAATCGCTTCGAGATGCTTTCTCAATATTAATTAGATTAATAATATTAGATTTGTACTCTAATTTCATTAATAGAAATATGAGCAAAAATCAATAGACATTTGTTGAATTCCGTGATTTTGTTGAATTTATTCGGATGTTTTCTGTTCTTTCCTGATTTTCTGTACGAAATGCGTATGTTAATACAGGTCGATTGAACTTTTAAAATATGAGAATTGTAGAAAAATTGTAATTTATTGTAACCAGTACGGCGCAGTGGTTACCATGCTGGACAGCCATTCGAAGAATCCCGGGTTTCTAGAATTTAATGTGGGCTGTGAGTGTGTCATCGTCATCAACGTAACAACGAACGTCAACGTCCAAAGGGTATATAACACTGCGTTTTAGTCAACATCACAATCCATAACATAATAATATGAGTGTGTAGCGTCTAATATTGATTTATTTATTACTAGCGACCCGCGCTCGCTTCACTTCTGGAAACTTATTCCTTCGGTTTGCAAAGATTTAGTTATATATTTTGGATAATTCAAACTATATATTATCTTTATCAATAGCCTATGTGTTATTCTGATGTGTAATCTATATTATTGTAAACTTTCATCAAAATCCATTCGGTAGTTTTCGCTTGAAAGAGTAACAAACATTCATACATCCATACAAACTTTCGCATTTTATAATATTAATAGGATTTGTATTGTAATACAGTATTTCTTTGATTACTCGTTTATTATTAATATTCAACCTACAATTAGGCTACTTAATTAGTAATTAGTGGTTTATCACCCAGTCTCCTACCCGAGTTGTCTGGGTCCGAAACTTTTTGTAAGTTGTGCCTCTTTCAAGGCAGGTTCCCACGGTACATTATTTCAGGCACGCGGTAATTTTGAGATGTTAAAACCTACATGTTGAAACCTACACGGTTCTCCTAAGCCAAGGCCACAAGTATGTTGATTCTTAATTTCTTAAAGTATGTTTCGGTCTAACTCTGAAGGCTGTTTGGAGCCATTTCAGTTTTAATTACAACAAATAGTATAGCACACAGTTTATTTACTTTTTAATTTAACTCAAGCGGATCTCTACTTTATAAAATATTATTAAAATAATAATAAGTAAACATTTTCTCAAAAAAAGATCTGGATGAATTAAGACGTGTCAAATCAGTTTTAGATAATTATTTTTCGAAACAATGTCCGGCCACCATTTGCGAAATCCTGCAATCTAGATTCTGCGAGTAATTGTTAATTTTGAATTGTATTTGGCGATCAAAGTGATGGATGCTCAATATTATTCGTTTTGATAATTAGATGTTGCATAATTTGCTTACTTTAATAAAAACAGTCACTAGTAAGAGGTAAGGGAACGTTGCAATAGTTGATGGATATCATTTTAGGTACATCTGTGAACATTTTTACATGTTAGACCGCCGACCTGTGTGAAATCCACTAAGACCACCACTTACCATCAGATGGGGTGGTCAAGCATTAACTTATAACAAATAAAAAATATCCTCAGAATCATCTTTATCCATGGCCACATTATTGCATAAATGAAGCTTACACCGGAAATAGACGTGGTGGATGTTTAGCATTTCTACTCAGCATAATATCACAACATAACAAAGATATACATATATGTATAAGTAATATTATGACTCATATTATATGTGTAATATTATGAGTCAACATAGTATATTTCCGCTGGGAAAATAGAAGATATTTTTCAGCATGACTCTAATAAGGATAGCAACTTTTAGCAAAGTGTCATGCGCAAATAAAATTACAGCCATGAATTGTAATAAACAGGTGAGTATCAATTACCAGCCAGCCAAACTATTTTTATCTGTAGGCGTTACCGAAGGGGGCGAGCCCACAGCGACGGCAGCGGCACCATCTGCCGTGTCATATTTCTAATATTGACACCCATTGTTCCTTGACTAAAGATGACGCATGGTAAGCACATCTGATCAATACAATTTAAATCAGTTCCGCAAACGAATTCTTTTTCAATGCCAGCATGTCACAACAACGACACACCCCCACACATTGTCACAGGAGACCCAAGCCCAACAGTGGGACAGTTATGGGTTGCAATCCATAACTGTCCCACTGTTGGGCTGGGTTGGGTATGATGATAATGATGATTTCTATATTCTCTTCCTATTTTGGTAAATTGTTCATCTACGATTTGCCCGATTAAGGCATTAGTGCAAAGATCGTATGTATATGACATGTAAAATAGAAAAATAATTGTATGTTCCTATAAGGGGATAGTAGGTACCTAACCGCTAATTCATAATATTAAATTATGTTTTTAATATTAAAAACATATAATTGCGTAAAATAAATATTGATAATAACGAATTAAATAAATGTATCAACATTAGAAATTGTAGAGTTTATAATTCCTTATACATTATTAAGAATCATAGGGTGATTCCGGAGATTATTAGGTACTGAAGACTCGAACAGGAATACAACTCCTCTTGAGGAACTGATAGTTGAAGACTACCAACTCTGTAGTACTGTGACTAGTATTAGTATAAAGGTTGAATTGCAAAATTAAGTTCTTCGTTAGTCTAGGTACGATGTGGATTGTAATAGTTATTTCCAAATTGATCTCCATTGGTCTAACTAGCTGAGGCTATCGACAAGTATGCCAATACTCGGTCACTTTATTAAGATGTCGGTCAAGAGTAAGCAGGTAGTAGACAGGAAAGTGAGTGTTCGGTCAAGGTCCATTAGACCCACGCCACTTTCACCCTTACCCGTTTTGAAATAAGATTTACATTAGCCTGAAGAAAATCTGAGAGGGTAAGTGACATGTAAGCAATGTAATGTATATTAGCACCCAATATCGCGATTATTTCAACTTTATGTCAACACAATAAGGTGTTATATTGGGTGACGAAAAGACGAACTTTGAATCAATTTAAAGCAGAGCTCATTAAGGTTGTTTGTTCTTATAATGTCACTTAATAAGTGTGATCTGAGTTGTAATATTACGAAAAGATTGTTTTTGTTTATAAACGATTTAAACACCTACACATTCGAACAACCGCACTAGGATTCCCTGTGTGGGCGATAACATGGATAAGACAAGTTGCCGGCGTGTCGGTGTACAAGCTTGGGTATTCTGCGGAAATCTTCAACACAGATTAGGCTTTAAAAATTTATATAAATATTTTACGTAAAGAAAGAGATAATTAATAGCCACAAATCCAAGAATAGAAAACTTCACATAATGTTTAGGTATCTCGACCGGGAACGAACCCGGGAACCTTCGCTTCGCTGACAGGTTCACTACCAATTGTACCAACTGGGCTTCGGAGTCTATAGGAGTATATAGTAAAGACAGGACAACGTCTGACGGAGCAGCTAGTTTGTAATAAACAACTTGTTCTATATTCGGGCCTAGTGCTAGAAGATACTAGAATAAAATTATGCTCAGTACATTCATTCCCCATGCAATTATCTCGACCCGATCCAACGCACACACTTGTTCACCGTCCCAGCGCCATTGTACCTCTGTTGTAAACGACAATTAATTAAATAGAAATCTTACTGGAGCGTAAATTTACAACACAATCGAATATAGTTATGTTACAGTTATAATACGAAAATATTACAACATGTTATTATTATTATTAAAGGGGTTCTCGGCATTAGTTTGCCACTCGGTGTTAAAATAGCAGTTTTGTAGTGAAAGCCGATGGTGTCATTAGACACAATAGATAGTAATAGATTTTTATGCCGCTCGAAGGCGACGCCGTGATTAGACAACTAGGTACTATCTCACAATAACCACTGGGACAGATGGTATAATATATGTCTCTCTGAAGCTGGGAAGCGCCCAAGACATTTTGTGACTAGCGATCACCCATCCACATAATAATATCGACCCCGCCCATTGTAGAGTAGGTACTCGGTCGATCATTTAGGGTCGACATGAACGGTTCATAGAGTTACCAACTATGGTTCAATACTCCGGGGAGTCTGTACCTACTTATCAAACACTACACACTTTAAACCCTACATTATCGACATCGAAAATAAAAGAAATACCAGGACAAACCTGCGGACGTCCAAGGCAAAAATAAGTATTACATATCGTATGGGATTTACCGAGAACAACATGTAACAAAATAAAAATATTGTTTATGCAAACGGTTGGAACGATGAATAAATTATTATAATTGACAAGATTCGTGAGTCGTGCGAGATGAACCGCGATGCTGTGAACATCCTCCTTCGTGATAATCATCTACCTACTGCGTATTGGATGACGCTGTAATTTGAATTTAATTATTCGTGGCATTGAATTTTTAATGCAATCTATAAACAAAGTCGTCATTTCGAACTACGTCTGGGTACCTAAGACAACACAAACTAAAGACGCAGTGTTTTATATAATAATTTATTATACAAGCATCTTTTTGAAAAGAACCATCCATCCATACAAACCAACCATCCATCCACATGCCTTTCTGCATCCAATGCTGGACATAGGTATTCATAGGGAATCTGACCAGTTCTTAAATCACACTAAACAATAGGTACTCAACAGTCAGCACTAAATAAAAAGCTATAATTTTACTGAGCACACTCATTATGTCCCTGAGAGTATTTTTTGTTTTAAAAAATACATAATGAAATACTGTGAACTTATTCTAATTTGTTTAAGCATCATATCTAAAAACTTCCAAATAGGAACAAAAATGAACACGCCGCCGTGATCATTATTACTCTTGTCAAGGTCAAGTCCGAATATTTTTGCGGTTAGTTCAACCGGGTTCAAACCAAATTATTTATTTGCAACCTCGATGAATACATTTAAATAGTTTGCAGCAATCTCAAATTTATACCAGATCTTTCGTATTTCAATGATGCGGCTTTTACTGAACTTGACATTTTATTGAATCACAAATAGGGGAACAGTTTTTAAAATCCATTAAGGATTTAGTCCTATTTGCTATTTGATGAAAACCTTAATTTGTAACTAACTGTCCGTCGTCTTATGGGTACGACTACAATTAGCTACGAGCCAGCTGTTCATTTCAGAATCGCCAGATATCAGGGTTGGCCAGCGAACTATGCAGAGAAGAAGAATTAAGACACTTACGAGTAATAGTAATAAATTCATAGTAACATAGGTATGCCCAATGACATTATAATTGGGTATGCCTAAAACATATATTATTTAATGTATAAGGTTTAATATTCTTTATTAAATACTAGTAAACCCGCCCTAGCTTCGCTTTGGGAAACGTCCCTTATTACGCACATTCGGAAATTGATAGGCGTGATTCTTTAAACTGACATAACTTTTAATTTGTGAACCTAATGAAATAAAACAAAAAACCCTATTATGTTAAGTGAAGCTTACCTTACCACAGTATATTAGTGAAGACTTGTTATATAATTGGATGTATCGAATGTAAAATTGTTGGTAAACTTAATAAATAAATAAAACGAACCGAAATCGGTTAAGTTTCTGATATTAGCGCGTACAAAACCACAGACAGACAAACATATGAACAGACAAAAAATCTAATAAACATTGTTTTAGGTTCTATTGCATTAATAAAAACCGCTAGTAAAAGTTTTCTCAGTAGTTTTCTCATACATAAATAAAAGATTTTCTCAGACAGCGATCAGTTACAGATTCATTATATGTATATAGATTTCTAGATCTTTTTTTTGATATCGTGGGCTGCTATAATATGTTATTAATGTTTTTGTTAATTTAACCACGTTATTATCTTATCGTTCACGTTTTTATTTTCACTTGGAGTCTTCTTTTTACGGGTGGAATTTGGTAATCAAATTAACATTGCAATTTGAATTCCCAATGAGCTACAGACTTGAAATTCAACATAGCTCAGATTCGGATGACAATACCGAAAAAAGAAGAAAAAACGCGACGAAATATTTTTTTTTTAGTTCAATCTTGTTTAAAAATAATATTTTTTTACTATGATCTAATTTATAAATCTGCTCATTTAATGGCTACCGGCGCCGGCGCATCCACGCCTCGTCCGCGTGACGCAAGCGAAAGGTCACGCGGACCAGTTCAGACGAGATTCCAACACCAGCACGGAATGATGATCCTACTGGTCGTGTTATATCACACTACGTACCTGACATGTATCAACAAATGTACCTAATTGCCTTACTTTACTTCTACTCTCATAGGATTTTAGACAGTAACAGGAGATCATGAGCCGAAGCCATGGCTTATATATGCCAGATTCCTATATTTAACCAATCATTTTCGAGTTGTTAAAGTCGTTCCCTATAATCTTTTCTTAATGAAACATGTTATAGTTACGCCTCGTAGATAGTTTTACTATCCGTAAGCATAACGAATAGTTTTCCGAATACAGGAATCGGGAATTGGATATTTGACCTATTCGCAAAATGGCTTCAAAATTTGAATACTTCGTTGTAAGCTTAATGTATAATTTAAAGCTTGTTTTATTTTAATTCGTCACCAAATAACATAAATAAAAAATATAACATATCAATTAAAGGAATCCCGTCTTAAATTACTTCGCATGTTGACATTATAAGACGGTTTGCGCATAGGTCGTTTTACGACTATAGGTCATTTTACGAGTATGTCCAATGTTAACAAGGTCTATTTATATGTGTAAGGAACAAGGTACCTGAAGTGAGGTGAGGACGAAGTTTACAACGTAGAAGCCAACACAATCGTGTTTAAAGTCCACCTAATATTTTGCTAAGGACCTGATATTAAACGCGGTGTTGGAACAAGTTGTGGCAAGGAACCAGTTTAACACGTAATCTGCTATCAGGCCAAAGTAACACGATAGTGTTGGGACTGAGTGTGGTGCAATGGATACAATGTGGGGCGAATTCGGAGCAAGTGTGCGACACAACTAGTCACGGACTCCGCATGGCAGATTACAATAGGACTGAGTTTTGATTATATACTAACTACTTACTGAGTAGATGATATATAGAGAACTGAGTACGGTTGAAGCACGTTATAAGATGCGTCATAAACTTTAATAGTAACCTGTACAGTAAACCTTTGGCTTTAAATTACGTATTAGAAAATGTGGGAACACATTTCTTTGTGAAAAATTGTTAATATAATTATTATTATGAACCAGCGGTGCAGAGTCTAATTATATTCTACTGTACTCGTAATATATACTCTAAGGCTAGGTTTAGCATGGTACACCGCGGGGAATTGAGGCTGTTTTAATATTTATTAAAGTAAACATAAAGAACAATGTTTATTATATTTCATTCTATTAGAGTAACCGAATAAAAACATGATTACAACAAAATCTATCTTGGAACTTGAATTTAAATGTCATCTTAATTATAGGCTATCACGTAGGGTATTGGTCTAACTGAATTAAATAAGGTTATTAAATTAAGGCGTTCTTAAATTTTAGTTTAAGAAAAACACAAAAGTATTGAGTTTTGTTCGCTTAAAGATGGTTGGAGTCCCCTCCGCCCCAAAATTTTATCAATCACTGAAAGCATTTTCAGACAATAATTTTGGTCTCCATGGTTTCCAGATGCTGGTCCAGGTTTTGCTGCTAGCCTCGACCCTGGCATTGACCAGCGGCGACGTGTCCCACATCCTACAGGAACCCTCCACCGAGCCCCCGCCGCCGCAGCCCTACGCCTTCGCCTACAGCGCCGGCCGCTACCCTGGACATGTGGACCGGGAGCATGCTGAAGTCAGCGATGGTTCTGGAGTCGTGAGAGGTAGCTATATTGTTCAGAGCGAAATCTTGTGAAATAAGAATATTACACAACTAATAAGCTCACAGATACAAGTACTGTGGGGCAATCTGGACTTAGGGATAACGTGGATTGGTTTAAACCACCTGCTATTTTGAACTGGAACTTGGGAATAACAGTAAAAAAACGCTTATACCCTCTCTCATACCCCTGCTTACCTAAGAATTCCCTGCGTCGCGGATGGCATAGGTGATATACCTACATCCCAAACACCAACGATCCAATAAAACACATGTATTTGTCACATAAATTAACAAGAACCCCCCAGACCTCGCTTCGTAAGCATCGTCGATACCAACCAATGGAGTATTTCACGACAAATATTTTTCAATTGCAGGTAGATTTTCCTACGTGGATCCTCGTCACGAGGTCAGGACGGTGGAATATGTAGCTGACAAGGATGGCTTCCATCCCTCTCTCAGCGACATCCCCCCGGAACACCCCGTGGACTCGGAATCCGTCGCTCGAGCCAAGGACAGACACTTCCAACTGTACGCCAAGATCGCTGAGGAGCATGCAACACACCCTCATCCTGATGGCCGTAAGTTTCTTTGACAAAGCACACTAAAATGCAAATCCAAAACTATTTTTATAGAGTTCGGAAAGGTCATGTATCGTACAGGAGAAGAAAGTAGAAATTTACACGTAAACAGAATTAAAAATAAAGTTGTCATGGATATTTAAGAACATGACAACGCAAGCCATATTTTTAGCCGATAAACGAGTAGATGAGCAACTTGATGGTAAGTGGTCGCATTTGCCCCTGATGTCCATCCATCCATTGAGCATTTATTTAAACGATAGATTCAGAATATATCTAGACACACACAGATACATAGAACTCATTGTATGTTGTTCTGTAACCTTGCCGAGGCTCAACATTAGGTAACAAGAAGATTTACATTAATTGGCAAATACCCAACATCATCTGATCTGACCATTGAACTAAATATTGCATGCTCTAAATTACAGAGCAATCGGTCCCTCGGCAGTCAGAGGCGGTGGCTGCCGCCGCGGCGAGGCACACAACTCTGTTCAGAGTGATTGCTGAGCAGCACGCGAGGATCGCGGCGGAGCGGGAAGCCCTTCAGCGCGAGGAGGAGGAGAAACAGCATCTTCAAGAGCTAGAGACAGAGCATTAGACCCTCAATGATGAACTTATGCCGGTTACGTAGAACCTTGTCGTAATTTTACTGGAATAATAATTGTAGAACGTGAATGCCAATCCATCGACATAGGCTTCCTTGATTTTGGTTTTGAAGAGCTCAAAGTTTTTATAACGGCTTTCAACTACTACTTAAGGCAATGTTAAGGTACGTCACAAGGTGAAATACCTTCTTGACAACTCGAAGACGCCACTTGAGAATTTATTTTTGTATGCGTAGTTACCTGCCCTTCCAAGTACGGATACAAAATCTACTCAAGAGTCGAGAAAAAAAATCTAGGTTTATCTTTCACGATTTTGATTTTGAAAAGCTAAACCTAAAAAGCCAGTGTTTTCAAAGTTTTTGAACGAAACAGATCACGATAGGGCCAAATATTTTCAATGGTCAAACCTAACCGAAACTATCTGCTGTACCGTGGCAGTCAATACTCGTACTGGAATTTCCGACCATGTTCTTTGTAGCTCGGCATGACACAATGCTAATTTAGTGCAATCAGTTAAATCGACGAAAATCTTAACATAATTATTCGTAAATACTTCCTGTGATTAACAAGAACAAAGTTTTTAATATTTTATCAAATAGGCTAATTATGTACCTCATAATCCGGTGTACCTTTACTATAGCTATATGTTATGACTAAGGTATCGTAATACAAATTAATGTATGAAATACTCAAGCGGCCGAGGCCAAAGGCTCTCGTGCTATATTCGACTGGGTCTAATTTAAATTATATTAATATAGTGTTATATTTTATATAATTATATTCGAAAATGTTATTTTTACAATTTTATATTTTTTCATAGAATTGCCATATTTGTAAATGAAAATAAATAATAGATTTACGTTCAACTTTTTTTTAAAGTACCAAACCTGAACTCACTCAAACTCAAACACAATACATTTTTTACCAGGGTGTTTTCTAATGATACATTGTAAAAAGGTCTTATCCCCAGAATAGTGGTGCGACTTTATCACTCCATGAGACTCAATTAACAATAGTAAATAGTACCTACTAATGACAAATGCTTTTTAACTTTTAACCTGAAAAATTTTGAGTGACAGATAAAAAGGGAATATTTTCGGACTGCGATTGTAATAACAAACAGGACAATAATTTCACACATTTTATTCCTGATGCTCAATGTCGAATGAGTTTCACAATCGCCGGTCCCCTGGCTACCCGGTGCTATCTGAAAAGTGGAAGCAAAATGTTAAACTTAATCAAGGAAATAACGAAAAAATATTAAGCACGGTTTGCGATTAAGGCGTCTTTTTAACTTATTTTTTACTTAAATTTATATTCTTAATTTTAGTCTCAAACGATAATATAACGCACAACGCCTGACTGGCTCCGACGGCAATGGCGGATTATCATGGTTCAAGTAAGACGCTTAGGAAATTTAACATATTTTCTTTTTCTCCTGATGATCCCAGTCAGAACATCAGAACAATGTCATCGGACCATGACCTTCGTGCAAGTTAATCGGACTTCTTGAAATTGATGAAAAGCTATGCTATAGCTATGCTATGCTGAAAGAAACATAACCTACGAGTGTATACAGGTCAAGCTAGTACAGACGTGTCAAAAAAAGGGTACAAAGGTTTTCTCATCACGGATATAGCTAAACAATATAAACAATAGCTGTCTCTTTATAACGTTTACATAACTGTCTTGAGTTAGGTATGGAGTTATAAAAAGCGTGTTATAGTTTCATCGCGGAGGTATTTATAAAACTCTTTTTAACTTCACTTTATTAATTTTAAATTTAGTTTTATGTTAGTGTAATCTAACTTACTGGTCGGTGCTGGTGTAGTTGTTGAACCGCCGCCGCCGCCTCCCCTGTGACATTCAGCGTGCTCCTTGTGTCCCTTGAGACCAGCGTTAGGCACCAGGCTCACACCGTTCTATTACAACATAATCTTCTTAGACAACAGATTGCTCAAATTGACGACCAGGCTCAATATTGATGTGATTGAGATAGTGGTTGAAAATGATCATGACCATAGCTTCAGTTTATTCCCGTCAGCGGCTCAATGCAAGGCACTCATTATTGAAGAGGCTCGCAGCGTACCTACTCTGATGCAGTTAAAAGGACAACCTTTATTTATTTATTTATTCTTTTATGTAAGACCTGAAATCAGGTTTTTTACAAAGGGCGGACTTAATGCCTGGTGGCATTCTCTACCAGTCAACCCAACCTTTGTGTCATGAGTGCTTCTTATGCAGTCAAGCTATATTGGTAGGTAGATACTCTAGATACGATTGACCAACAGGTCATGTATCAATAATAAACGGAAGCGATTGGTGTCCTAAGACTGTACTTAATTTTTGTTTTCTAGACGACTAACTTGAAGACCGACCATATATGACGGTGAGTGGCCGCCGCCGCATCTGAACATCCATAATTATCTCCATATGTACCAAAAAGCGGAGAACCCTTTTACTACGAGCTGTTTAAACCTGTTATAAGTTGCAGTTACCAGTACAGTACAGTGTAAAGTACAGTGCCCACTGACCTCATAAGACGCGAGAGGTTCCAATAAGCACGAGAAATTATGCTACGTACTAACGTTCCCCTAAAGCATTCATATTCAATATCTAAGAAATCATAGTAGAGAACTAAAATTGAGATAAGTAAGACCTTAACTATGCAACTAAGTTTAAAATTATCAGTGTTCAAACTTACCACAACAGCGAGGACTATGGCCATAATGGCCAGAAAAGCCGCTAAAATCTTCATATTTGTTCCGGAGATTTTCACGAACTACGGCATACCTGACACATACTCCTTTATATATCGCAAATACAGGAAACGCAATATTATAAAGTATAACGAGAGTTCAGTAATGCATTATTATAATGGCGATGATTTGTCAAGTTATCATTAAAAGGCAGTAGAGCGTGTATAAACGCAAATGGCCCTTGAAAATCACGCTGTAAAAATTACACTATCATTAAGGACAATCTTGAACAAATTTTATAAAATTGTGAGCAATTCATTTTTTAAAGCTAATCATCGAAGGCAACCGATCGGCACTCCCCAGATGACTTAGTAAATAGTTGTACGTCAAAGTGAGTTACCGCAAAGGCATAATTCACGGGAGGAATTAAAAGTATGTACGTAAGTTTGCAAAGTTATTAAAAAATATAACCTAAGCAGTAACGTAAGCAGTAATAACCTCGGCCATAGTGGATTTCAAATTACAATGATGTTAGAAATTATTACTACTCTCTTCGGAGAAGATAAAAATCGAGAGGACTTGAGAGTTTACCAAAAAACATTCTCGTATGTTTCACGCATCTCTCGCCTGCCAATCAGCACTATCCAACGGCATATGTATAAATCGGCAACGTGGTAGACTTATCCAAGGTGTAAGGACTAAGAAGAACCACTTTGAAACAGAATAACAGTTATTTACCAAATTGTACATGCATAATTATACTCCTCTATAAAATGATATAGGACAACGGCAATTTTACTACATAAAATTTAATTATTATATAAAACCCCACCACGTTATTCACCCAATAGTCAACATTCCTAGACACTCAGTATACACAAAGAACTTTATTTCAGTCAATATCAAGCTTCTTAAAACTGCCTTGGATCCCGAACAAGCTTTCAACGGTGGCTGGCTTGCCCCCAGGTCGGAGAGCTTCGTTTACCCTCCGTAGATTTTCCTTTGCAAAGAACTCCTGGTTGTCTTTAAAAAGTTGTAAAACGTCATCTGAAAAATAAATAACAGATAAGCCATTTTTAAATGAAATGCAAAAAATACTTAATGCAAGACTATTAACGCGCCTTCGTTTATTTAAACCTATGCTTTACACACCAATATTGCTTGTCAGTAAGCCATTATTACCTATTTATTGTTTACAAATGCACAGATACAAAACAGACGAACATAGAACCTCCTCATTTTGTGAAGTCGGTTAAAAAGACACGTCAATACCAGAAACCCTTTGAAATATATTTTTTCAAGTAACGCCTTAGAGGTTTCCCGACGCGAAACAAGTGCAGTTACTAATAAGAGGTAAAAAGTCGTAATACAGTTCGATTTTAATACTTACTCTTCAAACTGATCCTATCTTTCTCCTCGCCACCAGACTCCTTAGGCAAGGCCTTCTTTGGAACAAACTTGTCCAGAGTATCGGAACCAACTTGATGTATGTATATAATATCCAGCAGTGCCTTCTTCATAAACGGCCGAAGCATCATCATCAGCTTGTCCATGAAATGAGGAGCGTTTATAAAGTGAACCTCTTTCAGTTTGACTAACATGGCCTCCTGAAAATCAACGAACAATCCAAATGATAAATTTATTGTTTATAATAATATATTTTTTCATAGCCTGAAGTGTTGCTGAAAAAGTAGACGAACCAACCGATGGTAAGTGATTATCGTGGCCTATGGACACCAGCAACACCAGGGGAGTTGCCAATGCCATGCCATGCCGGTCCTCAAGGAAAGCTCTTTTCACACTTCTTTTAAAGGATTCCATGTTTATTACTTGCAATTCTTAAAGAAAAGTCCGGAATACCTCAGACAGGTCCTTCTTATTGAAGGTCGCTAGACTGCGCATCAGTTGAATCCAGACTGTACTCTCGCATGGTGGTAGGATGTTTTCACTTGACTTACTGGCTACCATCCTCCTTCTTAAAACGATCGTGAAATATTTTTACATGTTTTGGTCGAATGTTTGAAAGCCAGCCGTGCGCCTTTTCCAGCTTCATTTTTGGTTGACAACGCGTTGGTGATGCTTTGTTTCACTGATATCTACATGCGACAATGACCATATACCATCAAGCAGCTAGTCAACGTTTGTCGATTTCATCATCATCCTCCTCACAACCCATAACTGTCCCACTGCTGGGCACGGGTCTCCTCTTACAATATGAGGGGTACAGGCCATAGTTCATCACGCTTGCCAAGTGCGGATTGGCGGACTTCACACACCTTTGAGAACATTATGGAGAACTATCAGGTGTGCAGGTTTCCTCACAATGATTTCCTTCACCGAAGCAAGTAATAATTAAATTCTAATATCCACATAATTTTTGAAAACTAGAGATGCGAGCGGGGTTTGAACCCGGGCCCCCGGATTCGGGAGTCCAACGGCTATCACTGCTCTATTCTGTTTGTCGACTTACATTTAAAAAAATAAGTTATTGGAAACCTCTCAGTCAAATTGAAAGCTATCCATGTACTTGCAAGTGTTACCTGCACGAAATAGAGAACCTGCCGTATCGACATGATTTCGAGCTTCGCAAGGTGTCCCACCACTGCTTCGTCCATATCAATGATAATGACGAATCTGAAAAATTACGAGAGGAAAACTTAGTGATCACATAAATTAATACACTTAATATCTCGTAATACAAGCGATATATCTATCTTGGTATATAAATGGCATAACTGTATGGCATGGCTACTGGCATAATCCCATGAGCACTACCACCTTATCGAACACCTTTTTACCCCAACGAGCCATCGTTGAAGTGCGTGTGAATGTGTGTGAATCTATGAAACAGCAATTGTAACACGCGTATACCCAATGCAATACCTGGGATTAATTAGCCACTGCATTCAATTAAGTGTACCAGGATAGGATAGGTAACTTTAAACAAGATTTAAAAGTGACATAGAACGTTATTCAGAGCAGTCTTCTTCATTCTTCCAAAAATTCACAAGGTACCTACGCTAGACACAAACGTATTTCCACGCTTAATATCATAATTCGACCTGCTACCAAGTAGCATCAATAATTGTCCCCAATCGACAACATACCCCGGCCAAGTGCCCTCCTGATACTGCATCAAGTCGAACAGCATCATGAACAGCCGGATCATGTCGTTGAAGTTGTAGTACCGCGGGTCCGGATTCAGTAGCCGGCCATATAACGCCTTGTATCCGCCCCCCGTGCGCGTTGACAGGGGTGTTATCAAACTGAAACATTTGTAACAACCGAATCAACCGATACATAAAGGGCATGCTTTCAATGTAAATAAATTGTCCTCAAGATGACGCTGTAACGTGAATCCCAACATTAAAATAGGTTTCAAAGACTCATGCGCGTAAACGCTTTAATCACTGTTAAAATTAATCAGGCCAGGTTATGGAATTTTTTAAAAAATGTTCTGTATCCTCAACTAAAAGCCGAAATTCATACATTTACACACACAGAAATATAAAAAAGAACTGACGTTTTTTGTTGAGCGACAACGCCTCGGATATACTTTGGTGCTACTAATGTTGGTTGTTCCCAATGGTTGTTCCGCTATTTACTTATAAAACTGGTCCTCCAGGATTTGAACTAGTTTTCCCTTACTGAACGTGCCTTGGATAGCATAACTCGTTTGATAGATCACGTTAAATACATACAGAGTATCCATAGCGGCCTCTAGTTTCTGATCGACGACCCGGTCTTTGAAGAAAGCGGTGAACAGAGTGCGCAAGGTGAAATGCAGGTCCAGAACTTGCTTGGCCACCTCCGGGCTCCTGTCGCAGCAATGGTACGTCACGATCAGATCCAGGTCTGGAAAACATGAACATTTGTTTTGTTACAATACACCATTATCATACACCATGCCCATTATACAGAACTAACCCTACCCGGTCGTCGCAATGTTTACCATGCTGGACCGCCGTTCGATGGGTCGTGGAGTGGATGACATTCCCAGTATTACTGTGGCCGCTATCGCAACAAATAACAATGGGAATAATATCTGGATAAATGCTACACATATAGCCATATACATAGATTGTGAATGATTAAAGCGCGATTAAAATTTGAGGGGTGGGGGTAGGGAAGTGAAAATTTGGGATTATATGTATTTTTTATGCCACACCATAAAAAAATAACCAAAATAAAATTTGGCCAAAAAATGAAAAATCTTTGGTGGACAACCCTTAACCTAAGAATAACAAAAAGATCCAGGTAGTTTTTATAAAAGATTATGTTGGTATAATTACAGAAAAACTGCACTTGAGAATCCTACTTTTTCTGTAACGGATAATAAAAACATCTTTAATCACTAAACCATTACGTTTAGAAAACATCTGTTATGAATAATCAGTTATCAGTTATAAACAGCGTAAAAACTGCATTTATGTTGACCGAGGTAATGTTGGTTTGATTAAACAATTGCAAAACAAATTATAGGATGGTGTGGGAAACACGATAGATTGCAAGGATTCAATGGTTCAAGTGATATTTAACCTTTGTTCTACATTTAATGCCAATTTAATTACCACCAGTGTTGTGAATCACATAATTACCGACTGTATAATATACCTATATACTTAATGCTACCATAAATTGCATAATAACTACATGTCTGTATTATTAACTAGTAATTGCCCTCGCTTCACTTCGGTTACCCATTGTCTTGTTACCCACACTCGAAAAATATTGAGATGAGAATATTTCTATTCACACAATTATAGGCAAACCGATGGAAATGATGCATACAATAAATGTTACCCCAAAGTAACTACAATTTTTGGCCCCAGCTGGGTGGTAGGCCGAAACCTGGTTGGCCAGCTACCACCTCGGGTCATCCGCCAAACAACTTGTCGCGTTGTTGTAACGGTTTACTCCCAACGGCCACCACTAAAACAGCCACCAGTGGTGGCCGTTAGATCAGTGCATTATTTTTTGTTCCAAGGGCCATCAGTGGCGGACGTTGGGTTGAGTTTGGAGAACCAATATGTTCTTCCTTGACTCTTCATTCTTCCGCCGCCTGATGAGTTACAGTTTTTTAATATAAGAAGTATCTACACATAAACTGACACGTAAACGATATAAATTCATTCTGTAAGGGTTACCTAACATTGACTCTATGAACGATGACCCTATGACACATTTCAAACATTGTGTCAAAGGGATGTTAGTGTTCATAGAGTAACTTATATTAGGGTGTGTAATGTTTTATTTATTAATTTAATGCATTTTTAAGCATTATTTTTAAAAAATATTAGCATTTTGCACCCTTTCTCCATATAAACTATAAGTGCACCAAAGTGCTCCGTCCGCGCAATTTTCGTAAAAAGGTGTACAAAGTTTTTAGTTTACGTTTTAATATATAGATGACATAATAATAAAAAAAAAGAAAAATATTTTTGCAGTCCTTGTCAAAACATTTTTACGTTAGTTTAAAATTGGCTACAACCCATTAATGGCCCACTACTGAGCACGGGTCTCTCCTCGTACCTGAGGAGGCCTAGAGCATACTCCACCACGCTGCTCCAGTGTGGATTGGTGGAGGGGTTAGTGGCCAACCCAAGTGTCGGAAATTTTAAGCCGCCCGAAGGTATCGGACATGGCTTAACGACTGCTACCAAATGATAACAACCGGGACCGACGGTTTTACGTGCCCTCCGAAGCACGGAAGCGCTCAAGAATTTTTTGCCACTAGCGGAGAAGAAGTTGCTTAACTTTGTCGATCACTTGAGATCGACGCAAGCCGCCGGGCTATGAGCGCTTCAATAGCGCGAGAGTTTAAAATTTAAATAATAGTATCTCCCAAATGACTATGTGACTTAACAAAACACGAGCAACTATAAGTTCATCTAATTAGAGCTTCCTCTAATAAATTAAAAACCGGTTGGTATAAATAATTCTTTAACCAATGACTGGTATTTACTTAATAAGCATAGAGCGCTCTTGTGCAAGAACAATGACCTTCAGCTTAGGGCGGTGTAGTTTAGTGGTGTTAAAGATCGACTTGCATTAAAAATATCTGGGTGTACGGCACATAAATAACTATGCGTTTCCGAACAAGTTTGCGCCCAGCCATGTAGCTTGACTTTAGTGTAGTGTAATTGTAGTACTATAGGTACCTACATGTGACATGTGAATAAACACTTAATAAAGTTAAATAGCATAAATTATACCAACATTATCATGTAACTTTATTCCATACGTTTATGTTTAAGGAAACTTGAATCAAGTAACATTATTTTTTTGTTTTAAAACTGAGTGCATTAAAAAATAAAAAATAAAGCAGGAAACTTCTTGCGCTCGTGTTACTGAATAATGAATATTGTTCCAAATTTAAATTTATCAAGTTTTTTAAATTCAAACTTCAGAAGCAACGTTCATTTTCCTGTCCGAGACTATTTTATTTTATTTTAATAGTATGAACTTTTTCGTTTTAAGCCCCAGACTTTAAGTATAGAATTCGTTAATAACTCGATTGCGAGGCATTTAAAGTAGCTGCATTCCAAATTTCAAGATCGATATAATGTAATACGATATGGCGTATGGAACCCAGACAAAGTAGGTATGTGACTTTAGAGTATTATAATTTGGTAAATTTTGACTTTAGTTAAGCAAACCTTGATAGTTCCTTTAACGAAATAAATCATTTAAATTTGACCTTGACCGCCGCCCTTGACAATTGAGACCGACCCAGATCAAGGCTTACATCGGGACGAGGATGGATTTGGATAGTCCTTGGGGTTGGAACAGCTATGCATAATAATAAAGAGGCCCATAAATAATGGGGAGCTATAAACGGTTACCTGTCAAATGTTCCCCCGGCAGATGGGGCTGTGTTGACAACCACTCCCGTAGTTTCCTGATATCCTCCGGCCTGATGTCCGGGTTCTTTTTATACTCCTGATCTACTGGAAACTGCTTGATTGGTGCCGGCATTTTGAGCTGAAGGAGCAATGTTCACTATATTTCACAAAAATGTTCTTGGCTTTGGCTGTGATTGTTCATAACAGCCACGACACCGTATATCCTAGTGTGGCAGGAGAAAGTCTTTTTTTATTATTATTATGTATCTTTTAACCTAAATAATTTATAGATCCTATAAGAAAGTGGACCCGGTCATTTGGAAGGCCAACACGTGAAAGCCCTTTGGAGATACTTTGATGTCGCCATTCAAACTATATGACAACTGAAAATTGGATTGGAGACATCTGAGATTGGAGGCAACATTGGTTTGAGCAGCTAAGGGTATTAGTATAAAGAAATTCGGCATTCACGGAAATGACATAATATTCGACATACTTATTCACTTATTACATGCAATTTACTAATTTAACATTCATCTTCCTGAATTCTTAACTATTTTCCTTGTAATAATAAAGAGCATGATTTGTTACATTGAAAGAATAATTTTATTATAACCGAACAATAAAACAACCGGTTTTTAGATTATTATCTCACAATAATATAACACACTTGTGATTTGTGAAGTATTCGAAAACTGAATATCATAAAATATTATATTATAAAATACTAACTGACCCCGCGAACGTTGTTCCGCCATATAGATTGTGAATGATTAAAGCGCGATTTAAATTTGAGGGATGAAAGTAGGGAAGTGAAAATTTGGGATTATGTGTATTTTTTATGCCACACCATAAAAAATTAACCAATATAGAATTTGTCCAAAAATGAAAAAAAAATTTTTAGGGCGAGCCAGCTTTAACACTTAGGGGTATGAAAAATAGAGGTTGGCCGATTCTCAGACCTACTCGATATGCACACAAAATTTCATGACAATCGGTCGAGCCGTTTCGGAGGAGTATGGTAACTAACATTGTGACACGAGAATTTTATATATAAGAAGATTAATTAATTAAGGCATCATACGTAACTTTAACTGAATAAAATAATAACTAAACCCACAGGGCAGCTTGTGGCGAACATTTCAAGCGAGTAACGACACCATGGAAACAAAATGCTTCTCCACGCAAGCCTCCCAAATGGCCGCTCCACTTACAGCTAGGACCCTTGAAACTTTAGTTTAGAGATAGATAATAATAATATAGCGTGCGATCATAGACTCAAGTCGATAGACAATTCGATGGTCCTAGTCCTAGTCTAGTCTACCTAGTCGACCGTCGATAGAATTGGGTGTACAGGCATTTGCGTCAAAGGCTTTTTTTCGAGCTTTTTATCCAGTCTTTGTAGGTACCACGACGCACGTTACTTCGAGCAATGTGTACCATCTTGTATGAGCGTGTGTGTGTATTTTAATAGTTACGGTAAGATGTTGGAGCAGGCGAAACTTACTAAACTAAACAGTGCATCTTTATCGTCTGCATAAATGGCTAATTGAACAAAAAACAAGTCATCGGCCCAAACCGGAGTAGATATACCTGCCTGCCAAACGAACCATACAGAGGTTTTATTATAACATAAAAAACCTAATTCATTGTTATTTTGCGTATTCATCATCATCATCATCACAACCCATAACTGTCCCACTGCTGGGCACGAGTCTCCTCTCACAATGAGAGGGGTATAGGCCATAGTCCACCACGCTGGCCAAGTGCGGATTGGCGGACTTCACACACCTTTTGAGAACATTATGGAGAACTCTCAGGTGTGCAGGTTTCCTCACGATGTTTTCCTTCACCGAAGCAAGTGATAATTAAATTTTAATACGCACATAATTTTTGAAAATTAGTGGTGCGTGCGGGGTTTGAACCCGGAACCTCCGGTTCGGCAGTCCAACGTTCAACCACACGGCTATCACTGCTTTTTGTTGCGTTTATTTTGCGTATTATTTTCATTTATTAAGATACATTTCTCACAAAAAAAAGTCATTTTTTTATTTAAAAAGTATATTTTTTATTCAGTTTATTTTAGGTTTCTTTAAATATAATATTGTTTTTTATTCATTAAGTAAATTTAATTCAAAATAATAATTAAAAAATGTTAATAATACCTAAAGTTTGTCGGTTTCTTACTTCTTATCATTAGGTATACAAAAAACATACCTTCTTATCTGCTATACTATTCGCTGTTAAAAATATATATAAATTTTTGTTCTTATATAATTGACAGGTTATGTAAAACAATATTAAAATTCATTAAACAACACCGAGGACGATTTTATGTTTCCACAGATATTGTTAAACACGGCTAACTTGACACAAATTAACAAGGTAACTAAAGGTACTCGAGGTGCAGCGGTATGAAGAGTTGGTCAGGTGGCAACCCTGGCACATAGCACGGGCGGTAGCGGGGGCAAGAGCGAAGGCGGTAGCGGGGGCGGGAGCGGGAGCGTGTAACGTTACCGACAGCGACGCTGGAAATATTATCAAACTTCGTGATGGGACGATGTAATGCAATTTTATGAAAACATAAATAGGTATAAAATTGTTGATGACTTGATTTAAAAATAATAATAATAGGAAAAGTCGCTTACTAGTCAACGTCACTAATCATTAAGATAATGTCAAGACTTCACCGGCCGAAACAATATCACTTTGACTGTATTGCTCAGTATAATCCCACGGTGCTCGTGGATGTTGGAAGTGTTTTCTACATGCCTCGCTTTGAGCCTTTTCTAGAATGATTAGTGAATTATTTACATGTTTCAAATGCAATGCGGGAAATCATGTATATACATACACTAGTAAACCCACCTTGCTTCGCTTCGGGAAACCTTTATTGTTTGGTAACTAATTGAAATAAAACAAATACTAAATTATTAGAAACTAGCAAACCCGGCGAACTCCGTTTCGCCACCAGATGGCTTCGTTTTATGTAACATTTCGTTTGGTGTCACGCTTTTCTATTGAAATTTTTCATGAATTTTCTTTGCTATAAACCTCACGGAGCCCGAGACCTCTCCAACGAATGCAAAACCGTGGAAATCGGTTCGTGCGTTCTGGAGTTATAGCGTCAGGAAGGAAAACCCGACTTATTTTTATATTATAGATTAGGTACAAAAGAAAAACAGATACACCGACAAAGAGACAAAAACTCTGGAAGCATTGTTTACACTTCTATTGCGGTAATAAAAGCCGCCAATAATAGTTTTTCTCGTTGATCTTCCAAGTACAAGTAGCAATCAGATACAAATTTATTATACGTATTAATAGTAGCTTTTTTATTTATTCATTCAGTACCCACTAACAATTACAAAGAAAAAACAATAACTAAGTTTAGATCTAGGGTGCCACTTATGCCATACAGGAATCTCTTCCAGTTGATCTGCACAGAGGAAGCAAAGTAGCTTCTGAGCTGATAACTGAAATGTGTTATCAGTAAAATGGAAAACGGCTAGTCGCTTAACTTTTTCCGCTTTATCGATTACCCAACGCACAGCCTTAAACGATCCTACCTCAACTGCAACTAGCCGTTAAATAGCATAAGATTTTTTCCGCCAAACGAGATCCGATAGTCTACTCAGTTTGTCTTATAGCTGTTGATTTATATTATAACCAAGTTTATAATACGAATTACGAGTATATGTTAACACTTGATTAACTCCCCATAATGTTAGTCCGTTTGTATTTTATAAAGGTTTTAATTAAACACCTTGGACTTAGTTCTTATCTTGACACTAATAACTTTTAATTAAATAATTGTGTCGCAATTATTTATGTTATGTTAATGTGCAAAGTAATTTAATTAATGTAATAATGCAAAAATAATATATATATTTTTACAGGCTAATTATAGACACATGCTCGACGAAGCACGGATCCACTTAAGAATTTTATCCGCTAAGAGATCCCCATCCGATGCAACCGTAACCGTCTACTAAATATGCGATAATGCTTATCCCAGTCTATTACTATTGTAGATGTACTTACTTCACTGTACTTGAGGCCAAGATTCGCTTTTTAATCTGTTAAAAGAAAGAAATAATATTAACCGTAGTGTCACAGTAGATTTTGGATAATTGTATGTAGGTAAGTACGTTAAAAATACTATGACAGTTTCCATAAGAAGAGTGATGTTCACAAGATTAACAGACCGGTAGGTACTAGGAATAAGGTAATTCTAAACTACATAAACTGCACCTCAGACTCAGCAAAACTGGTGGCTCGTTCATAGGTAACACGGTGGTTCAGGAGTATTATATTTATAGTACAATACATAATTATTGTAGTTAGAATTCATGAAATCCATCCTGTAAATTAAAATGCATGTCAACAGCAGGTTCTCATCTCATCTCTTCGTAACTGCACTACTGAAATGACGTAGGTTTTTCGGCTCTGGGACCTCAGTATTTTCCTAATCTATACTCATAATAAATCTGTAACTGGCTGTCTGTACATACAAGAGATATGAGAAAAACTTTTACTGGGGGTTTTTATTAACGCTATAGAACCCAAAATGATTGAAAAATAAAAAGTTAAGTATGTCAGTTTAAAGAATTACGCCTAAAAAATTTCGAATGTAAAACTACGAACTAAGGGCCACTGGGATGAAATTATGAATTAGTAGGTACGAAACTAAGGTTTACAATTTGATGTCCGTGGAGGGTGTCTATGTGTGCGATATTGAAGCGCGCTTTGTATGGAATTAACCTTCTGTGCTCCCAGTCTTTGTGGTTAAAGACGATGCGTGATTGTTTCCGTTTATCACACAAGTCGTGTGGAGTACTCATTACGTAACATTTTTATTGGGAGGAGGATGACACTTGTTAATATCTTCTTCAATGTCAGAATAGCGCTAATAACAAAAACATACGTTCCGAATATCGAAACAAAAATAAAACAAACACAGGTACCTATTAGGTACCTAATAAATTAACACACATAAAATGACGTAGCTACGAATCACCAGTTCAGATTCAGAGTTATTTTAAAAGTATGGTATGTATAGTGTATACAGTATAAATGATGTATTTATAATGTATATAATTATATGTATAATGTAAAAGTATGGTAGGTACCTAGGTATGTATAAAAATATCGCCCGTGGTCCGGACACGGGTGCTGGGGTGTGATTCGACGACCCCGTCGCCTAGTTGGTAGTGGACCTGCAAGCGAAGTGAGGGCTCCCGGGTTAGGTTCCAGGCGGGAGAAGATATATAAGTGACCGATACGTGTTTGCCGATAACCGATAATCATGAGGCATCTGATGCTAAGTTTCACCCTCACCCATAGACATGAGTAACACCAAAGGTTCAACGCCTGACAAAAAGAGGTGGGGAAGCCTCGTTTTTTCTGAATCTCCGACGCTGCGACCGAAACACCTATAAATATTTCGCGGTCGGCTTTAAAAGTGGATAAATATTCCTAACACCATGACTGAGTACCGTTAGGATAAAAAGTGGGTGGTAGTCACTCCAACAGAGAGGCCATTGTACAAACATTTCTGCAAACTTAAGACAAACTTCAAAACGTTTTGGTGAAAACAAAAACATTTTTCAAACTGCACATACAAAGTGTACTAATAATAAAAATGTAATGAGTTAAATTAGTATCATTATCAAACTCATTATAGCCTTGTTATGTTCGAGTACGTACATCTTGTAGTAAATACTATATTTCGAAACTTGTTTGTTGTGGTTGTTGCAGTTCTGTTACATTGCTAAAGAACAGTTATAAGGCGCATAATGACTAGTTCCAGCAGGAGGGTATAAATTATGCTCAAGTGAGAAGCCTGGGTACTCCTTGGGTCTCCGTTTGCTTGGTTGTCCATTGAAGTTTCACTTCTACTATGTGTCCCAGCACAGACTCCATTTTTTTTAAATTAGTGGTGTATCTCTAATGAAAAAAATATGTTACACACTCGTAGCCGCACACTAGGATACCCTGTGTCGTGGATTTCATAGACAACACACAGGCACAAGGACACACACCCACACATAGTAAAGAAATTTAAATAAATCATTAAAATTTCTGCTTAGCTAGGAATCGAACCCAGTACCTTTTTTGGCTGTCCGGCATGGTGACCATTACGCCGTACGTACCTACATCCAAATGTAAAGTTTACCGAAGGGAAGACAACGCTCATTATTTATTAGTTATAAAATGAAATATGGTTGTAATTTAAGGCCACAAGTGAATCACTAATATTAAAGTCACGAGAGAGACGCATTTAACCACATAATAGTCGTCAGTACTAATATTAAAAGGTGTTCCGGCGGATAATGGATTCAACATTTGGATAATGTCAGGGCTGAGACATTTCTCCTGGAGAGGATTAAGAGCATCTCACCTTTACAGCGACTGGGGATTAACATCTGTGAAATATGAAGCACCATCGTAAATGCTTATATTAAGCATTCTTATATTCTTATATTTTGCTGATAGGGCAAAAAAATTTCAAGTTTAATTATAGTCAGGGCAGACTGCGTGATGCAAGGAAGGTTCATGAGTGCAGTAGTTCAGTAGGTACATGTTTGTTCCTTTGTTAATAATATAATTATGTAAATTTGCACACCTACTAAGGTATATTGCCTAGTTATCCACAGAGACACGAGCTCATGTACACAATGTTAAACTACCTGTAATAATGCAATAAATGAATTTGAATTTGTGGCGCTTTAGAGACATTTATTACAATCAACAGAAGCAGCAGCATTTCTGCTAGCTAACCATAAGGCCAAACTGATTTACACGAGGAGCGGTAATATACTACATATACCTAGACATAACTGCACATAAATACAATACATACTATTGTATATATCTACATACAAGTATATGTATATCAATTATGTACCTATCTATACCTACTTATATGAAGTGTCCAAAACACAGACCACACGGCCAATAGACATCTAAACATTAGATTGATTGCCTTATGGCTGAGGTAAGACGAAGCAGGGGGATTGGCTAATTCAACGCTGTGATTGGCTAATTCAAGGCCACACGAAAAGTTGGAAAGAAATAGGTTAGTTTAAGCAACAAGAAAGAATGTGACGGCACGAATTTATTATCGGTACTATAAGCCAGATGTGTGACAGAAGCCATTCGCCTATTATTAGGAGTCTATTGGCTGTGTGGTCGGTGGTCTAAAAGAATGCGCGGATCATATCCATTTCTACTTTAAACGTGCTCGGCGACGTATGGTCGGCACGGCCCACTCACATGACCCGCAGTAGCGTTCCGCCAGCTGACTCCAGAGAACCAGTCAACGGCGATACTTACAACAGTTTACCGCGGTGATTAGCAAACATACCACTTATGAGTTAGATGATAGAGTTCATAATTACAGTAATTATCTCCCTATAGCTAAGTACGGAGGAATTAACTAAGCCTAGGTGCTGTTCCGCCGTTGCTGGACTGAGGTAAACTTTGGTAGGTACGGTCTGCAAACAAAAAGAGTACAAAGACAGAATGTTCGTAAAAATTCATATAAAATGCATTCTTGTGCCGAAAGGTTAATACAAAGTGGATACTTAATTGTTTAAACAGAACACAGCTTTGCCATAAGTTTGATTTAATATAGCCTTAAGTAGTTGTTGTCTGTAACCGTGAGCAGGGAAAAGCTCTTCAGAAGTTCCTACCTGCTTCTTCTTCCAAGACCACTCACGGTTGAAACTTCGACCTATTTTTGAAAGAATAACATTTATTTCTCCATTTTACACCATACTACAACAACAGTTTTGTTACTACAGTGCTTACTATTTCATGATCTTTGTTAATTACTTTGGAGCAAATTCCTCGCCCTTGTTTCTTTATTCGATCACTTGAGCGTTATTTTTGTTTAAAAACATAAAATAATAATGAACCTTATCTTTCGTGCGTGTACCAAATTCGTCAACCAAATGGTGCATTTCGATGTTTTGGAATATCTTATTTGTGATGGTGTTTATTTGCTGTCCGTACCCACATGTCACATGTCGCAACGAGTCCACAACTATATCATAATCTGTGTACCATACCCTATTTCTCTCGTCGGCTTTCATGTAATTGCATGCTATATAAAATACAATTAAAATAATAACTTGTATATGAAGGTGAAAGTAAGTATTGTGAATAATAAGTCAATGATTGTGAAGTAATAAATCTCTGGTGCCTTCCATTGGGTCACTTATTACGGAAGGCTATGTATATAGAAAAGAGCAGTTAGGACTTCTTAAAATAAATTTTACGAAGTGTGAGTTTTATATTAGTATATAAACACTGGTATACGAAAAGCTAGGGCAATATGCCGGATATGGTTTTCCTGGTGTCGGAATGACACATTCGTTAGCTGTTATGCGGATTGCCCAACTGTGCAATTACTGGGTTAATCTAGCAGTAATTATGACAAATACTTAAGGGAGCAATCAAGAAACCAATGAGTTTTTTTACTGCTTCCTATGTTATCGGTTTCCGCTAGAAATATCATTGTTAGAACACTAGGTTGTAAACACCAGCCTCGCTTGCCGGTATTGTATCGATACTAAGTGTGTATGGACCTCAATGCGGGTAACGTAACCCGCTGCTGCTGATGCTCCTGTAACTTTGCACAATAAGGATAACCTGTATTTTTATTGTTCTACACACTGTATCGTCCAGGACCAAATAATACGTTCCAGCGTCTGCACGTAGACCCGTTTCGGATACAAGAGGGGATGTCGAATGAATGTGACTATGTTCGGCACGGGAGTTTTTTTTTGGATGTTAAATTCTTCATCCATCCTTGAGGCAACTTCTGCTCGTGTTAAACATCAAGCAATACAATGGCGGCAATGGGAGAGTAATTTCGTTTATTTTACCTTTGTTCGTCTCTGTCATTTTTTGCCCGGCAACACAAAAAGTGGTGCCTTTGGTGTTAGTGATGTCAATGGGCCATGTTGACCACCTACCTTCAAGTGGCTCGTCTGACCGTTTGTCGGCTATTTAAAAAAGACTTGAATGATGATTGATTGATATATAACTACTTAACTAGCCTCTTCAACACCGGTTAGTTAAAGCTACAAACTAGAATCCCTTGATAAAATATACGAATACCGACTCAGAGACGTGAATAAAATTGTATTCACCTGACTAGCAACTGCCGGCAACGATAAGGAAGTCTTGGTAATCGAAAAAATAGACGTGGCCGTGGTACGTGGTAAGATAATAAAACTATTTAATTAAAATTGATTTTACTAATTTTATTAATTTTACCTTATACTTAAGATTTGTGACTCATATATTATAATTGAATCAGTTTTATTCTCACTTTGTAATTTTACGAAGTGCTACTGTGCGAGTGTAAAACTATACTCGCAATAAATGGTAATTACACGTTACGCGACAAAACATACATGTCAGTGTATACAATAAACAACTTATTACTAAAAGCTTTCAAGTAAAAGTATATATATCTGGTAATAAATCTTTACAATAAACGATTCTTCATTCACTAAAATCAAGTGTAAACAAGGTTTTAAAAACAACTTTTACAAAAGCAAAATATAATCACACTACTACAATTAAAATGACTTTTTTCATAACTTTGTAAGAGCTTGTATCTACCTGTATTTTTTTTTCTCATATTACATCAGATTTCCTTCTTCAAGGGGCATTTTTGTGAACGCTGTGATGTCGCGTCAAATGACCGATCAATATCTACTGTCAAACGAATTTTGTTAAAAATAAGAGCTGCTATCATATCATCATCATCATCGCAAGTTTCCCCAGCCCATCCAGAACTCTCAAACACGCAGGTATTCACACAACATTTCCACCTGCACCTTAAAAATTTAATTCGAAACCAGGATCCCTGTCCAATTTATGTTTTTGTAGAGAAATACAAGGCATAGAAGTCGAGATAATAGTAAACTGGACGCACTGTAGTGAACTACTGAACGACAGATAGAGATCAGTCCAGTATCAGTGACCCGCGCGTGCACTGCAGCCGCACTGCACCGGGTGCCGCTGACCTGCAGCCTGCAGCCGCAGCCTGGGGCAGGGACCCGCGGACCCAAACCAAAGAGCGGCAGTCGTGAAGCGGACCGCCGGTACCGAACACGCGCCGCCTACTCGTTGAAGCTTTAATTTAATCACTTTCAAAATATCGTTAACGGAATTTAATAAGTCTTTCAGTTGTTTTTTTTTAAACAAGTTTTTTATTGGTGCGTGGTTAACTTTCGCGTCGCTGTCAAGGTATGTCATTTTCTCGGATATTTGTTTTTTTTATTATTTATAAGTATTTATTTTTTTAATACTTAAAGAACTCAATTATGATTTTTTCTTACACAATTTCCAAAAAATATGAAGAACTTCGTGTAATTTAGATGCGCCTTTAAATCCTTTTAAGGTTTTTTTTTGCCAAGTTATTTGGTAATTAAGGTACATAATGTCTACATAAATAAAGTTGATAAGCCGACAATATCAATCAAACTTTAGAATACGCAGATCTATCGAAACCGAGCGATCGCTTGCTATCTGCGGCTTACGAGGGATACTAATTCTTATAACTTCCTACTGTTCTTAACTACTAGCTATCTTAATGATATTAGATGAGCACAATTTACAATCTTCTTCTATAATTCCATAATCTGATCATTCATTATGTAAAACAATTACGCTTATATTTAATAAGCTATACGTAAGATGGCAAGAGAACTCGTAACGTATGTTACGAAAATTAAACATTCAACGTAGAACAACGGAAATAATTAAAGTAACGAACAAGGTGAAATTTATAAAATAACTTAAGCTTTAAGTTACTTGTAAAGTTATACTCCGCATACCTACTCCGCAGTTAATAAAACTGTTAAAAACTACGCGATAAATTTTAATTCTTACGGGTTCAATAATTATTTCTCCGGAAGGTTTATATAATGACGTCTAATACATTTATATTGGAGTATCTTCTTAGTAAATAATAACAGAAAAGTTGCCTTCTTACGTCTCGGCAGGCCTCCTCGTAACAACTGCAATAAAATAATTTCATTTACGTTTACATTTATTAGTAAGCTATTATGCTGTAAGTTTTAGAAATAAAATGTAGAAATAAATAAGTTATCCAACTGACAACAGTGACGGTGGCTAATTCGACCGTATTATGGGCTGTTAATTTTTATTTTTTTAGTTCTCATTTTGCTAACGACTGTAAATTAACGTTTAAAATAATATATATATACTTAAAGCCCAAATGTTAAGCTAGCTGCTTCCATAATCATCCTAATGTTATCATTACTTTCTTTTGTTGACTTTGAAATCCTTAAAAACCAAAATAAAGAAACAATACATTTTATATAATGTAGATAATCAGTATACTTACTAATTAAATCATTGAACATCCATTTCATTCTTTAAAAAGAGTAGAAGGAAAAGTTGGAGAAAAATGGACATAAGCAATCCATTCAACAAAAACCCTAAAAAAAAAGCCTAAGTTTCCATCCTAGAAGTCTTGCTAGGATATGAATTGTTGCCTGTAACTCAGTTAGTAAGTACAAAAAATATAGCGTGACCAACTGAACCCATTAGTAACCCACCTATTAGTTCACGCTTTCGGCCCAAGATGATCACCACGCCGCGACCTCGGATGTACCTTTCATTTACATCTATTCAGCTGCACAAGTTCAATCACTATAATACCCGCAACACCCAAAATTGAACTTTGGTAACTTACAATAAAGTTCTATTTCCAATGCAGTGGATAGAAACATTTGGTCCTAAATGTTGTGCCTCAATTTTACGGATAAAATTCATAACGCACTCCCATTATCATTTTGTTCGTATCACGCAATCTGCTACAATTGTTTCTTATACAATTTTTCAGTGGAATATAGCACCTATCTCGTATGCGTTTAAATAAAAAATTGCATGTTACCTCAACTTGTTTTTAGTGATTTTAGAGGTAAGCATCTGTGTGTCGATTTAAATGTCATTGTCGTTGGCTCACCAAGAACTAGTACACAATTTCTTATAACGCGTTCGTGATCAAATTGGTCCAAAATATCCAAATCGTTTCAGATGCAATGTAGGTATGTGCCTTTACAAAACCATTCGTGTTGATCGTCTTTGGCATAGTGTCTTGCATGCTTCTGTATGCGA
Organism: Ochlodes sylvanus; assembly: GCA_905404295.2. Lineage (NCBI taxonomy): Eukaryota > Metazoa > Arthropoda > Insecta > Lepidoptera > Hesperiidae > Ochlodes > Ochlodes sylvanus. The sequence goes on from FR990129.1 coordinate 1,062,888, forward strand.
AGCAATTGGTCGAAACTGTTAGGCAAATAGAAATAGATCGTAGCACATGGCTTCGTCCCCGGGCAAACTCAGAACTTCCGCCACTCTGATTTGACTGATATCCCCTCCACTATGTAACATGGATGTACTTTAGACTAGGATAGCTAATAAATCTATTAATAAAATATGAAGAACCACACGTTCACATTCGCACACCACCCCTAGCTAACGTTAACACTGTCTCAACCAGAGCGTCTCACCTCAAAAATAATCACGAACAAAAAACCAACGACTATCTGTCACATACAGCACATACTTCAGCTCCAACCGGGATACGAACCTTCACCAGGATTTCTACCAATTGGGCCACAGACATGTCAAATGCAAACAATTTAACAGCATTAGATAAAAATAAGTAGTTTCGCATATTTGCAGTCGGAACGCTCATATTGTGACAATTGACCGCATTTTACTGCATGAGACCCCATTGTTTCGCAGGCAGTTTAACTCGTCGTCACCTTTGTGTACAACTGTCGAAATTAGAAAATGATCATCGTTACAATATTATTACGCGAAACAGTAAATAACAATACGTCTAGTTTCCAAATTATCTGACAAATGTAAGAAAAATGAGTCTATTTAACGAGTCTAACTTATGACTAATTAAAATATTTAAAAACTTTAAAAACTGTTTTTGTTGTATTATTTTGCAAAAAATCCCATGATTTAATATTAATTTAATTTTTCGATAAGTATTATATTTTCTCGATAAGTATTATATTTTGAAGGATGAGTAGAACCCGATTGGTTTAGCTGCGGTTTAGCCAAACGATTGCACTGAGTTTCCACATAATTACGTGTGTAATGGACGGCGGATGGCAGTTGACCAACGGATTGGTATTATTATTTCGTTTCCATCTTATTCTTATATAGTTATGTTACACATATTGTCTGGCCACAGTTTTGTTTAAAACCGTCCCTGTCACTTTTTATTCAAAACGAGCTGAGCCCGCGACTTCGTTCGCGTGGAATTTAACAAAAAAATCTAAAATAAAAGTAGCATTAGTTACTCCTTATGACATCAGCAATCGGCCAGTGAAAGTCCCGTCAAAATCGGTCCAGCCGTTCCAGAGATTGATCACTGAGATAGTACGGTGTCTGAAAATTTATATTTATATAGCACAAAAAAACTAAAAAAAGTCTAACGTACCTATAGAAGTTATCTTTCCAAAAAACACGCTAGCTTAGTATCTAAACCGAACTAAAAAGTAAAAAACTGATATGAAGGCTTTTTCCTATCTAATGAGCCCTTACTTAGCGTGTATACTAGTAGGTATGCACTCCAGGATTCCGTTCCATGTCAAATATTTTATTTTCATAGGTCCTTTATACATGTGCAAACTGTCCAATTAATCAGACGAGTCAGTGAAAATCACTTTGAAAATTTCCATTATAATGTTACAGGTGAAGCTAATAGGAGCATGTTAAAAATGATTAATTTTAATGACCAGGTTTTAAATATAATATTATATTTAAAACGAATTACCTTCAACTAACCTTTTTAATAAATTTTCTTTAAAACGTGTTAATCATTGACAATAGTATCTTTACGCACGAGTCAAACTGGAAAACTGCTCTCATAGTCTGTACAGTTACATAAATACGTCACACACGCGCCTGCGTGCGGTATTTCACTTTTTACTCACATGTTGCTGTTGCGCAAACTATACCTCCGAGTGTGGACTTACTACAAGAGGACATTGCATATTAGCCCTTAATTTCATTGGTGTTGATGTTAGACTCAGTTGTAGTCAAGAGTACTTTTTAGGTATAGTAGGCTTAGAGAATTGCGAGATGCAATCAGTCTAAATGGCTTTAAATTATATAAGAAATTCTTTGATTTATTGAAAATAAATTTAACATTCATTTAATGATTAGCAACACAAATGATCAATAAAAATAAGACTGGTTGTTTGAAAAGATAGTCTTGGCTAAGACACAAATATCTCCGTAGTACAGACGCCCCTAGAAGATACAATATTAACATCTGAATCTTAACATACGGTTTGTTTTGCCAGACTACACAAATTTAGTGTTTTAAAATAGTTATCAAACTGTATTATAATTATTGTTAATTAACAAAATACCGGAGATTTATGTAAAAATAAACGCTTGCACACTCAATCAACCACAAGAAAACATTTATCGGTGTCATAAATATCTGCCCCGGTCGAGAATCGACATCGGGATCTCTCAGTTCACAGGTACCACTACCAACTGGGCAACTGGGTCGTCAAAGTGTAAAATATCTCTCGTATGTTTCATAATTTATACAGTGTTGACGTTTCATGGTGACCCCGTAACACCAACTGGTGGAGACCCCGAGGTATGTAATATGTAATCGAATTTGCTTCCCGACGAAGACAGATTAATTATAAAGTGTCAAAGAAATACTTTAAAAAAATCTGATGGTTTACTTATGGTTATATTGTATATAGCGTGAAAAAGATATGCCCGGTTAAAAGATAGTGTGCATTTTGTATCAAATCAAGCCTGTTCCAGTTCCCACCCAACACGTAATTCATTGTCCCTATCTCATCAGCAATCTACTCCAGATTCATTAATTATTGTTATAAAATTTTGACATTTTAATTTTGTGGCACTTGTTGAGCAATAATATACGCGAAGGCAGGTCAGCCTCCACGTAACGTAGGCAGAGCCGCGAGTCGTGACATATTCGAATCGGCAATATATTTGGACATAAGACTTCGAAACTTCTCCACAAGTCTCTTCTATCTTTATTGGCCGACAACGCACCGTTGAAGCCTTTTGTGTTCTTGGTGTCCATAAACCACAATTACCACTTACTACGAGGCTCGCCTGCTCGTTTGCCGGCAATTAACATAAAATAAAAGTTGGCCCAAATAAATGCAAATAAGGCCTTTTCAAAATCCTTTCACGAACTTATGGATCAACAAAGTAGGGTCTCATTTGGTCAAGTGACCTCTATTGATCAAATACCGTTTGCCAATTCTCATAATTATAACATAAGTATATAATTATAGTAATATACCTACATTTACATTTTGTAACTTTGGAAAGTCCATATCCGTAGTAGTATTAGTAGTAGCCTGAAAAAAACCCCGTTGTAATGTTACGTCCGATTCATAACAAATATTTTTGTAATGACGTAGATAGAATTATATTATGATAGAGATGTCTGTCGTAAAGCTTAGCATATTAGACAATCGGGCGACAGATCAATATAAGCTGGTGTACACTAGACTATAAAAAAAAAACAAAGAAAATCTATTTTTTTTTACTAAAAGTTTAAAAACGTAATCTGTAGCATTTCTTTATACCCACTAACTATGGTATCTATTTTCACGTATTCCTTGTGACGGTCTATCTGGTGAATCCTTTTTTACAGTCTTCATTTCTGTTAATATTTTGTAAGTTTAATAACATAAATATATAAAGTTATTTTGTTTGTTTCTATCAAATCGCACTAGAGCAGTATTGAAGGGTATGCTTTAGAGTTCAGACCTCCTCAGTCACGACCACTTGTACTACTACATTATTTCCATGAACAATGTTTATGGACATAATGCTAATAGACTGCTAATGTAGATTGCAATGCTTTGTCACTCAGCGATAAGTTCACTTAACTTGAAGGCCGGCTCCCATTCATTCGTTCATTCATAACAAAAACTATAATAATTACGTATGTTCGTGTTAAAAGTCATATTTGATGTCTAATTCTATTGTGTGGCCTATCTTATTAATCGATCGACAGAAATTTTTACTTTCAAGTACACATCTTTACAAAAGATAAAGATATACGAGTAGACACGGTTATATTTTATGTTGAGGAATTTGGTCCAAATATCGACCCAAATGATAACGTCACGCTAAATTTAATGTCGTTTTTATCTATTATTTTAAATTAAAAATGCTACAAACTGGCGTGGCGCTATTATAACTGGTTCCATGATCTAACAGCGAATATTTATCAAATCAGTAACAGGCAATAAATACCCTCTAAACCTAAATACATTAGTAGCAGATAAACTAAACGCTGAACTTGCAATAAATTAAACTTTAAATTACCGTCTTAGGGTCGGATAGAGAATTCAGCAAATTCCTATGAATCTTAAACATAATAAGAAAAAGCTATGTTCAATGATATAACAATTTTGTTATTAAACATTGTTATTCATTATAAAACAAAAATGTTAAACATGAAAAAACGAATTACACGGAGACGAATTTGGTTTTAGTAGAATTGATAGAAAACTGAATTGATAGAAAACTGAATTGATAGAATTGATCGTTTTAGTAGAATTGATAGAAAGAATTGATAGAAAAAAGAAAAAGAAGGAAAACAGGAGTTCCCATAATATTCTCAAAGGTGTGTGATGTATGACAATCCGCACTTGCCCAGCGTGTTGGACTGGGGCCTGTAGCACGGTAATAATATCATACAGTATTCCATCTTCATACAAACGATCGGAACGCGAATCATACCTACGCGCCTCGGAGTTTAATACACATAATACACAAGTACACAACAGCCACAGAAGCATAGAGTAACTTATGCACAGAAGCGCCATAGGGATAGGGACGATCGAACGTGTGGGTTTGTAATCAGGAAGCGTGCGATTTACCTACCTACTTACATTCACTACAACTAGGAAGAGGCGGCCCTAGTGCGCGGGGCATTTATTTCAAGGACAGGGCCGAATCACAATACTGTATGATACTATTACCGTGCCTGTAGGTAGCCAGTACCACTGACATTGTGAGAGGACACCCCTAATGAGCTCCGATGAGCACAGAGGGAACTCCAGATGCAGAGCCAGTGTGTATTAATTTTCACGACACGGATGTAATATTGTAATAGTCCGAACAAAATGATAGTAATGTGTACAATGCATTAACTACCAAATAGATAACCGGAGCAAATTGCACCGTCGACCTTGCTTTTTAATGTGTTTGTAGGCACGTTGTAATTGAAATATAAGTATATTATTCTCAACCTACTTAATTAATTATTTAAAAAATTATTCGAAATTACCTTTCTTTTATAGATAGGAGACAATACTGTCATAAGGTTAGGAATTTTCGCGGGGAACGGTGTTTTTCAATCTAAAAATATATCTACTTACATAAATGTACATTTGTGTACCTAAGTAGATTTAGACTACTAAAAATTAAAATTTTAAATTCCCACGTGATACGTGATATTAACGACTCTCACACCGCTCAGAAGACATGAAATTAAATTACAAAAGGTTGACGACGTACTACATGACACGAGCAGCCTGGCAATTTCTCTGCCAAGGCTTTAGCCCCTCGCGGATTATCTTGGGTCTTACCTGTAGTCGGGGATTTTTCAACTAGGAACTAGAAACTACTTTTTTTCCTAGTTAGTTATGTTAGTTATAGTTGTCGCCGCTGTCATTAGACCGCCGCGACGATGTTTTTTTCGTCGCCGCTGTCATAAGACCGCCACGACGTTTGTTGATGGTGTAATCTGGCTTTGCCGGGTCGGGTGCGATGTTATCTACAGTTGTAACATAATAACATACAACCAAACAAAGAAAAACCTCAATAGCGGCCCGCATCTCTCAAATACGACCGAACTCTACCAAGCACATAACGTCACAACCCCTACCGATTCATCACCAACTTGGATGTAGGTGTCTTCAGCACGGAGCTTTAGAAACTTAAGTGTCTTAATTACCGATAATAATAATAGACATCTTTATTCTATGAGGACACCTTTCAGTCTTTACTTATCTTGAACCATCACTCAAAAAGCTAGTGTTGTAACCGTATCGATGAATAATAGATACCAATTACTGCTATTACTGACAATTAGGCACTGAAATATAAGTGTCGGTTAATAGCGCTCTATATTCTAACAATGGTCTGGGGCCGTAAAACTTAAATATGAAGGAAGTACGAGTACGACTCCTCTCTCTACGGGAAAGTTACAGCCAAATTAATTTATTGTAACATAATTTAACATCTTTAATAATAAAATTATAAATAAAACACTCAATTACTTTGATAAATTGTGGTTCCGGTGGTCGGTGAAGGATTCGAATCCGAGTCGTCCACCCGTGCGAAGGGTCGTCGTCATAAGATCTTAGGCTGAAGCCTAAGTAAAGGTACCGTGTTTATAACAATAGAAAAATCTATTGTTATAAAGATAATATTGCTGACATCGATGCAAATTGAAATATTTGAACCGAAAGAAATATTTGAAACAATAATTATCATTAATCACATTTACATCTATACAGTACGTGGCAAAGTGCCTTAGTCGATCATAAGGCGATCTTATCGAAGTAATATATTCAACCTTCGGAGAGACCGTTCAAACGTGCACTGAACTATGAAGAGCGGTGTTTTCACTAGTTTCTATAAGTTAAGCAATGTGTTATGCTATTCCAAAAAAAATTAACTAAAGGACAACCCCAATTCCCATACAACCTCAGGCCATGACATGACAAAACTGAAAATTTGCCATCAATTAGAACATAATATAATGTATAAGTGACACAATTTTCAGGGCTGCCAGCAATGGCCATTTAAAGTAATCGTAGGATAAACATAAGGTTTATAGGTTATAATTTTCGCAAAGTAGGTATTGAGTGTCACTTTGAGTGTTACCTGTTTATTGAAGGAAATATCAATAAATGATAATGGTACTTAAGTCAAGTTTTGTATAATTATCTTTAATAATAATATACTAATTGTAAATTCATATTTATTGACTTCAATTCTTTGACGTTCATAAGTGTATGCATCATACCTACATGAAATAAATGATTTGAGTTTGAGTTTGAGTTTGAAAATACCCGTACGTACTACGTTCATAGTACCTACATACTTATCAGTTATCATTAGGTATCTATTAATTAATTGCGATGATCTGTAAACCTATAGGAAAGTACGTGCATTTGTAGCTAGTACAATATTAAAAGGCAGTTCCTTTAAAACAAAAAACACTGCTTTTACTATTATCAATATGACAATTTATTAGCTAAACCAATATTAGGCAGCTATATGTAAGTAGTCTTCGAAGGGGAATTCAAATTAAAAACAGTTTCTTTTTTAAGATGTTTAATCATTATCATCTTCATTATAATATATTAATACATTGTCCAAGGATTGTGCAGGAGGCGCTATATTCTCTTGGTACCTTGCCCAACCAAGGTACCATATAATGCTCATAGTATGAGCACAGCAACCCACAGTCCTTTTCCCCACCACGCAGTTGCAATAATATTGAACTATGGCATCCCTCCCGCTTTTTGTACTATCAATCAAAATATATACAAAATAAGTTTTTGAACTTATGTGCCTAGACTGTATTCGGCCTCTTAACAACCATGTGGTCTCCGATACCGACAGCTCTTGTAGTAGATAGCTGTCGACCTCTCTGCATACTTCAATCGTATACCTGCCATTTGCTCTTATATGCTCCCCATAATATGACCGAGCCTGTTTTAATTGGTATGTACCAAGTGAGATGAGTATAAGCTCACTAAATGATAGCTCAGGAAATTCTCTTAAATTATCTCGGTCAACATCAATGGGCTGATATTCAGCCCTACGTCTATTTACGTTATTATTAATGATGTAATAACTTAGTCGGTTTTCTACATACATATATTGATGAATCTTCTGGAGAATTTCCTGAGCGTCATCGCGGTTTGTTATGGGGGGGTGAAAAGCATTAATTAGAGCGGCTGCTACTACAAAATCAACCATTAGGTTTTTAGAGGCTGTGTTAAAATAATCCTGCCTAAGCAGTTTAAAGTCGCGCTTAAAACGCCCGTTGACTACCTCTACTACCCACCTACATATTGTAACTGCCCTGGATTTGTTCGCTGCTAAAGTTGGAAGTTGGGATTCACCCGTCTGTAATGAACCTGGAACATATGTCCTGTAGCCATAATCATTAAGATATGGTAGTGCATCGCGAAACCCCCTATCTAAAATAAAGGCGTCACCAGGTTGAAAGTATTGTCTTAATGCAGAATTATCTTTAAATTCATTTTTCATAATTTCTGCATCAGAGGTAGTAGCGGGATAGGGACCCAGCACTTCTATGTATCCATCTGTACACACAATCAAAAACGGTTTTACTAGATTTTGGTACTTGTGGAGGCTGTAAGTTTTTTTTTGATATGAGTAGTTACTGCTTTTTTGCACATAAATATATGTGCCATCTAAAATAACTATTGGTTTTATATCACCGTTGTAGTCACCAAACAATCCATTGGGAATTAAAAGATTTCTATCTATTATTTGTTCTCTGGTAATATTATTTATTCCCATATGATGAGGCACAAAATTATCCATTACGTTTTTTCTAGCTTTATTTATAAGTGTACCTAGAGTACTTTTTGGTATTTTTAACAGTGACGATAATCGTTCATCAGAGTCTCCAGTTCTTAGCTTTATTAAATAAGCAGCTAATGAAGTTGACCCCCTTTTATTATTTAACAACTGAGGTAGCCTACTCAGAATCTGTTGAAACTGTACTTTATTAAAACCTACCCAGTGGTAAAAAATATGGTCATCAATGCTGTTAATATTTTCAAAGTCCAGCAATTTAGATTCCACATCTTTTAGGGTCAACATGTCTTGTATTTGGTTTGCTGTAAACGTGTTATTTATATTTTCAGTAATTCCATTTAGGAAATCCCATGATGTGCATGATAAATGAAAATCACACAAGCGGTTATTAGGTGGTACATAATAATTGTACATTTTTAGCAAAAATTGACGCTTATTAAGGGGAACATTATTTCGTTCTCTTCTCTGACACCCTTCAATAAAACATCTGCTCTCTGTTACACTTGGTCTAAAATAATCGGGCAATATTATGGAGGCTACAGGGCCAGTAGGGATTATCCTTTCAACCGCTTGAGGTTGTTGTGCTGGTTGTGATGGTTCTTGCCAATTATTTCCTTCTACTGACGAAACAGGCTCATTGACCGTTGATGAAGATGAAGCTGATGTTGAGGGGCCCGAATGGAAGTGTCGAGATGCTGTTTTTGCTCTTTGCCAACAAGAGTGACATACAACACTTGAAGCACCAACCTAAAAATAAATAGCAAGTTTGAAAATGCTTCAGACTGATAGAAATACAATTTCTATTTAATATTTTTTTAAAGATGTGTGTTGTTTAGTAATTAATGCTTACACACTCGTACCCTCGCAGAAGCATTTCTTGTATTGCAGGTGGCATGGACAATACAAATAATATCACTAACACCCAGGACCAAATAAATATCAGCCCACCAGGAATCAAACATGAGAATGCTCACTTTGCATTCTAGACTTTAGAATAGACTTTATTGCCTTGGTGGTGATAGCCCAGAGATGAACAATTCAAAATCTCATTCGAGATTTAAGTAACCCTGCTGCACACGTCAATAGTGTTCTATTACTGTTTTTTAACCCCCCTCAATATTTTTTTGGCAAATATATTCAATGTACGTAATAAGTATAGATAAACGCTATAAAACTACACACCGTTCTTGGTAAGATCCATTCCTTTATAACATCCCTTATTCTGCGTTCTTGCTCAGGGGCAGTACATAAATGGTGAAACCGTATTCTTCTTAAAAGAGACCGTCCACAGAGAATGCAAACTCGACGGTGCCCCATAGATGACACCTCTGGTCTGTTTTCAACATTTAATTCACTGCTGGCGACATTCCAACAAGCTTGGCAGACAAAATCATTAGAATGGACCTGAGAAAATATTTAGTTTCATTAATATTAAGTATGCTTATAGTCAGGGGTCTCAAATGAATTACATGGGTATGTATAAAAATCTATTAATAGTAGCAGTAGCAGGTTAGAGATTATAGAATAACTAAGTACTTACAACTCGAGGAGCGATCCATTCCCGTACAATGGCAAGTATCGCGTCATCGTCCAATGATCTTCTTCCAATAGCATTACAGCGATTGGTTGCTATTCCACAATTAATACACAGATTCATGTTAATTTCAAGCAAACCTGTAAATACAAGAAATAGTGGTTATACAAGAAAGCAGGATTCAGTTTAACCGGTGTTCTAGCCAATGTCAATAGAGATTGGAGGATACGTAATTCAGTGTTCAGGCAAAGGTCAGTCAGGAAGCAGTCGATCTCGAAGTCCAGTATTCAAGCAGAAGTTGTAGTACAGATATATAAATCGCAAAAACAACGTGAAATCGCAAAAACAACGAAAACACATTCACCAGCGCAAGAGTACGAAAGCGAATAGAACAGGAAACAGGAAAACAGATTAAACAGAACTCTAATCTTAGTGACATTGACATTTTGACATATGTAGTGATTGACATTTGACAAAATGGACGACATTTTTAAATCGATTCATTGAAGTACTCAGTATCGATTTTTGTTTTCTTCTAGACATCAAACCACCTCAATAAAAGAATAGTAGTTTATTTGTATATTATGGATAATATCAACATACATTTTAAACATAATTCATTTGAATAAAGACGTGTAACCGTGGGAACGACACCCAACAATCGATTATTAACTCGATAGTTAAAATAAATAAATAAATAAATAATAAATAAATAAATAAACTTATAGAGTCATAGTGTCAGATATTTACGGAGACAGTGATAAATAATAAAAAAAGAAAAAATTAATATCTCCATTTGGCCACTGACAATAAAGCTAATATTTATTTACGTAAAGTAAGTAAATAAGACAATTTTTTTGGTATATAATTGATACGTGTCAAGTCTTGGCCGGAAATTGGGTCTCTCCTTTATTTACAATTTTACATAATAACATAACATAATCATAATAAACTTAAATAATATACACAAAACCTAAAACTAAAAAGTTAAAAAATAACATAATAACTAAAAAATATTATTAAAAGGAGTCCCTTTAGGCAAGGTTCCGAAGATACTGGCAGCGTTCCCCCTTTGAATAGCTAGGCTAATTCTTTGTCCGAGGTAGCTGCCAGCTCTTCGGTCTCCTGTGATGTCGACTAACCTTTTTGCTATTTCCTTAATATTCCAAAAAATAATTTAACATTCCTACGATTATCCTTAAGATTACAATTTAAATTAATAGCGGATCAATTGTTGGAACACTTTAGATACCTACTTTGAAATTTTTCAATTTGAAAATTTGTTAGAGATTGGAAATAGAGGTTCCAGTTCCTACCGAGATAGTACCTACCAGTGCTGTAATCAACATAGAATAGGCATGGCCGCGAAATAATTGTGACGCTTTCAGAGTCGTGACTCATTCGAATTCTTAGATTGGTTTTTGTTTTAGTGCAGTACCAGCACGGTAATAATAATACTATTACCGTGGTACCAGTTAATCATGGCCGTGATTGCTAACCGCCGGTCGACCGCGTGTAATAACCAGGGTGTTAGCTCTGACCGCAGTTATAAAGAAAATTGCATCGAATTTGAATAATCATGACGCTTTTGGTCATAGAACACTCGAGCAATCTCATGATAGCGATATTCCCCACTCACATCGTACTACCAAAAGTTCTATTAACTATTGAAACTGTGTTCTCCTTACTACCTATTTATATTTTTTGTTTAATATCTTTGAGTTTAGAATAATTTTCAGATCAAAAGTGATTGCTCCTCTAGTAGGCCTAGGCCTTGGACTGCATAGATTTTTTAATTCTTTAAACTTTACTTATGTACTTTTAGAAAACTCTTTATTGAAGCTCTTAACCTCTTCCACGAGTCGTTTTCATTCACCCTAGCGCTCAGCATGACGTTGGGCAAGCTTTTCTTCGATCGCATAAGTTATGCAACGTTTACAAAAAGGAATCCGGACTTATTTAACTACGTACACCAATCCGTCATCAAAACTACTTTTAAGTTGTAATAGTTGTAATTTCAAGGAAAGTTACTTTTGTAGAGCTCCATCTACTTGATATAGCGGTAACGGTGACTGACTGCCAGGCAGCGCACGTCCTGAACCACTGGACTTAGAAGTATGAAACTTTGTATGGGTCCCCTAAACACGGGAGCATTAATAAGAATTTTTGAATATACTTCCCCATAAGAAGAAAATACGAGGTAAATCTGATGTATATTTTCCAAATACATAAGTGTCCTGCGTCTTTGTGTAGTGCTTTAGTGGTATACCGGTGGAAGGCCACTTTTAGCAGTGCTCGTTTTGTTCGTTCACGTATACGTTCAATGTAACCGTTGCCGTTGCCGTTTTTAATAGTTTTTACGTGTCTAATTATCTGACGCGTATTTTTATAGAAGCATTGATTTTCGTTCAGGGTTAGTGGTTTTTTAGAGGCTCTGTATAAAAGTTTGACAAATACTTGTAAACATATTGTTAATATAGTAAACATATTGGTACTTAGTTACTACTAAGTACGTAGTTACTCGTACCTACTTTAATTATTTTAAGCTGCGGTTGGTAAGAATAAAAAAACAATTTTTCTGCACTTGGACAACCATGACATTACGGCGTCGTAAATACTGGATATTATTTCTCTGATGATAATTTTATTATTAAAAGCACCTAAATTGTCAAGCCTAGCATGCTCTGTAGCCTGTACCCAGTATGTATGTATGTGCCCTAGTATATGGGCCACATTCAAGACGTAACATTTAGCCGAAAGATGAGTCGTGGGTGGCATTCCCGCTGAAGAGCGAGTGAGCGGCGAAGGTAATGTCAAGGAGCCGATGATCGCGGCGACTCCGGTCCCCGGCTCTGTTTACGCGCTCGTGCAACTCAACACGCTTCAAGATTTACCGGCACATTACTTTTGTTGCATCACTGATATTACAGGCGTTATTGCGGGTGATCTCTTTGTTTTATGGCGACTATTTTTTATTCTATGACTTATCTTTTTCTAATGCAACAAACGAAAAATTTGCGACACAGGACTCCTCAAAACCAGGTTTATAAACTCTTGCGTCAATCAGCAGCCAAATGACTTGCCGTCCGGCTGGGGGCTCGACTACTAACTTACTTTCTTTCTTTGTTCTTGCTTCTTTGTTGGCAACGCATCGTTGATGTCTTTAGAGTAACTGATGTCCATGGGCAACGCTGACCACTTCCAGGTCTCATCTGCTCGTTTGTGCATAAATTTACAAAAAAAAAGAATACTACGAAGACCTAAAATAGCCCCTTTTCGATACATTGGTATAGTAATGATGTCTTCAGCGAGAATGTAGCGAAGTCGTGTCCATCGCATAAACGGTTTGGCAAGGTTGATGGGTTCGCGTAAAAGTTGCGACATCGCCATTTGAAATGTTCGCAGCGAGCCTTCCAGCTGATACTTTGAAATTTTACAATAATTTATCTAAGATTTATATAAGACATCCCATTGATTTTCTTGGCCCCTATTCTCGATTTGAAGGGATTTAATTACAATGGGTACTAACGGTTATTGTGTTGTCTTGCGCTGATAATGTAAAATGTGTATAGAACTGAAATAGTATAAGTAGCAGTTTAGCGTACCAAAAATGTAATAGTTAATTGAGTGGATGTAAGCAACGATGGGGCGTGGTTTGAACGTTGAACTTTTGAAATTCTAAATAGGGGAATATAAATTTAATTAGAGGCACCTCTAATTTGCAAAATTTTTGTGCATATTAGAAATTAATTACTTGCTTCGCTGAAGGAAAACATCATGAGGCAACCTGCACGCACACCTTACAGCTCTCCATAACGTTTTCAAAAGCGTGTGAAGTCTACCAATCCGCCAGCTGTAGGACAGCAATGGGTTGCAATCTATACCAATAAGTAAAATTGGAGTGTCTGTTTGTCATTTTAATTTAAGCGGTCATTTTAATTACACTCCAATTTTAATATTAATTAAAATGACCACTTTACACTACATTCATATGGATGTATACACGGCGCATATACCAAAATAACATTTTTTACCATTTTTGTCTGTCTGTCTTTTTGTTTGAACTAATCTCTGGAACGGCTGGACCGATTATGACGGGACTTTCACTGGCAGATAGCTGATGTCATAAGGAGTAACTTAGGCCTACTTTTATTTTAGATTATTGTTTTTGTTAAATTCCACGCGAACGAAGTCGCGGGCACAGCTCGTGATGAATAATGAAGTCGATGTTTTGCCTTTTAATTTTATTTAAATACTAACTTACCGTTCATTTTACCTTACTTAATAGTCATTGACTTCCCTAGCCCTAATGAATCAGGCAAGTGGTGAAGTAGGTGTGTCGGCACACATGTTGTGCCGGTTATGCAAGCTAATAATTTCCCACATACTGGTGTGTGATGGTGAAATATCCTGCTCCATATCTACTAGGATCTATCTCTCGATGCTGACGTCACGGTGACTTATATCCAACAAGTAATACATATCACTTTCTGAACAGGATACCGCGCAAATTAAACAGATAAAGGTGGCCTCAGGCCCCAGTTAGACGACGCGAAAGCTATCGTGTCATGTAAACGCGCCCTTACACATCGGGCATGTTAGATAATATTTGACACATTCTCGTTCCTTACGGAGAAAGGTGCAACTGCATAAAACACTTGTAAAGTGTTGTCGCTTTTTTACAAGCTTTTATGTAACTTACAATGTTTTATGTGTGTGCGGATCAAAATATAATTATAAGTTGAATTAGAATTACCTCTTCTTAAGTTACAGATACACAATAATGCTTTTAAAAAGCTCTTTAAGTGTATGCATTTGCTTGAAATAAGCATGCTCGTAGACGATAGGGCTAGGGTTTGTTTCAAATTGTATATTTAACGGTATTTGTCGTTTTTGAGCACCCAGGCGGGCGAAGCCGGCGGCATTAACTAAGTATGTAGTTAGGATTTCATCAACAGAAATTAAAGTAAAGAACACAATCTAATCATATTTTTTTTTATACTTATCATAAAGTGAAACATAATTATTTAATTAGAGACTATAATTTCCAGTTTTAATTATGAATTATTATTTCTATTTTTTAATGAAATAACCAATTTATTCAAAGCTGTCAAAAATATTTCATTACCTGTACGCTATTTCGCAAGACAAGCCGGATATGCAGGTATTTTTATCAGCGGCGATGTGAATGGATAAGCTTTACGAGGGTTATTAGATAACGACATATTATAACATAACCCGCAATCACGGTTATATAAACTGTACGTTGTATGCTCGACATAAATTGTATTTTACGTCAATCTTTGAGTAAAGTAATAACAAGGCATGTCCAGGGCGTAGTAACCGTATTCTATCGTAGATGTAGTTGAATCGTAAACAACTTTGGCAGAGATGGGCATAATTTAATTATGATTACAGATTTAGGTACATCTGGAGGTCCGGGATTGCCCGCGCGAGCGCCGCCCGAGAAAAAGTAGTTATAGCGTTCTTGGCGGTGCTTTTTTCGTGCTTCCAGGTTTAATACATTTTGGGTAAAATGCACCAGATGAGATCGTAATCTGTAATCATGATTACATTTTAGCCATCTCTTAACCATGGGTTTTCAACCAATTAGAGGCTCGTTGTCTTTGGCGGCTCGTTATGGACAATGCCTGAAACGCAATCGGTGGATTACGTGATGCTCCACTCCTCAAGACAGGATTGACTTGAAGGTTCAGCCACAAATCGTTTCGGTTTTTGCCCCCAAGCAAAAATGGATCGAACATCTCAAATATTGGAGCTTATTATGAAATTCTCCATTCTTGACCCTATTGCTTTGGGTATTTAAATTTTATTTACACCAAAACTATAATAAGAGTCGGTGCTAGGATACCTTGAACAAACGCTGGTTTAAACAATACACAATCAGCGGTTATCTCACCACGCGTGGGAATCGGGCCACGGGAACCGAGCCCACTGCTCCAAGCGGATTATGTATTAGCTTTTTCGGTCCAAATACTTAATTTGGAACATCTTTGCTTAGTACGCCCGCGGCAAGGACTGATTCTATTGCATAATTTTTGCTTGAGTCAGCCGCCAAAAGACTAGTCACGTTCCAGCTGGAAGCTGGATAGAGACAGAACTATCTTTCTGTCCTCTTCCTTCTATCCTGGCCACGTTTGTCGGGTATTAACATAAATAAAATAGATAAACAATAAATAACAACATAGACGTTTTGTGCAGCATCCGACACAATCTCCCTTGATGTAGGTAATCCTGTAGGAATTTTACATTGTTGCTAAGACAATGTAGCTTCTATGTACCTAATGTTATCTAGAAGAGAAATCATTTCACACGAAAGTTTTTATTAATTTACGATATTTATTGTTTATAAGGTAGCGGACGTCGATGCTACCAAGCCGATGGGCTACCCAATGTGTGACGTAACTAAACTATTTGGCTAAAAATGTGCATAATGCACACGTTACATAAGCACACCGTCTTCATAATAAAATTGTGTGCCTAATTATCCTAAAATGTTTATTGCATAGTTTAAGATTACTCAAACTCAGGGAAAGTTGGTGTATTGGACACTAAGCTTTGTCTATGTAATACGTAATACCAGGGGGCCACGTCTGCTATTAAAATGCTTCAATTGCGTCGTGTCGTATAGTTTGAATCGTTTTTGACACATCCTGAATACGAAATGTATCAAACTGTTCAAACAAAACGCAATTGAAGCATTTATAAATTAGCAGCCTTGCGCCTCAGTATGTCACACAAACTTCGGTTTTACCAATATGTTGGCGTAAGCGTTAATGTAAAGTAACTGCAGAGCAGCTGAGCGCCGGCTACCGTAACGGTTACAAATTGATACGTCGTACGAGGGTGTCGCGTTACCGACTTGTTAACTGCAGTGTCGGATAATACGATAATTGCTCGGTAGCGGCTACCAAATACTTGGGTTACATGAAACTGACTCCACGCATATTAAATTTCATTACAGAAAGGCTGCCTTTCATTTCATTATGTACCTATTTGTGTGGTATCCTTTTTGGTCGTAAGATGGAGCAAATTGAAGTTGAACACCTACCCACAGTTATTTTTGTAGTGTTTAAAAGGTTTAAATACATATCGCCGTTCAATACATTCCCTGGCGTCGGTCGCTTTGAGAATCCTATACTTACCATTTTTTTTTTTAATATTAGACGCACTCGATTTACTTAATTTATAATTTTCATGTTGTACAAAAACTACATTCCTAAAGCTATTTTCGTAACAAAACTTCCATGAGCTTTTATTTGTCAACCCGCCGGAGTACATCCATTTCCTCAAGTATTCTACCTTCTTACCATCAGGGACTCGAAGCGAAGTATCGAACGCTTTTTAGTCAGTTGTAAAGAGATATCGCAGAGTCCAAGTTGCCAGACTTAATGGCAGGCATTCTTGATGTCTTATCATCGAACTTTAATGGCCGAAGTCAGAGTTCACGGAAATAAGATCGCATTGACTCACGAATGTCACGACGCGCGTCGTGCGTCGTAGTGTCTCCCGTGTGTCATGTCGTGCGGGTCACGAACTGAAAAGTGCTACATAGATCACGGATATGATGATTGAAACTTATTTGTTATTTTTATAATTATTGGTGTTGATATTTTGATGGAATTGCCTACTTTTTTACTTTTAATTTTAACAGGAAAGCTTTGACATTTTATTTTATCCCCTTAGATACATATTTGCCATTCGTAGTATCAGGATCTATCGTGCGATTTCATTGTGTCAGCTTTGCATTGTGTGTCAATCAAACCAATTTTAAGATTTTTGTTACGAAGATAAAGTGTAAATTAAGTTTTACAGTAGGTGCAGCAAAATAACACCATTATCTTTTAATTTATTAAAGGATTTGTTAATAATTTAATCAAAATCACTGTTCATTTGTATATCAGACAACTTAGTGTACACTTGAAGTACAAATGCAATAATTAAACAATAAAAATAATCTATACATTAATACGTGAAGCGTAGGGGAAAACCGGGTAATCCCGGTCAGGCGACAATACCGGTCACCCAATTATCTTACAAAATACTTTGTTTACGCGCACTCAAAAATGCATAAAGGGAGGACTGATTGCTCCCCGCTCCGATGCACCAACCTCAGTTCAGTTCCGACCACGCGCCACCGAAAAAAAGACCTGTGTTTTTTTCACGCAATTCTCTTATAACTTTTTGGCCGCAGAATTTAAGAGGTGAGTATAATAATATTTCGATTTCATTTATTGTCTATAATATTTTTTGCCAATTAGTTATCTGACTATCTATTTCATTGAAGATTTCAAGTAATTTGCAACAATTT
This sequence comes from Ochlodes sylvanus, assembly GCA_905404295.2. Taxonomy (NCBI): domain Eukaryota; kingdom Metazoa; phylum Arthropoda; class Insecta; order Lepidoptera; family Hesperiidae; genus Ochlodes; species Ochlodes sylvanus. The sequence continues at coordinate 1,081,109 of FR990129.1, forward strand.
TTTTTTTAAATTATTTTTAACTTCAAAAGTGCACAGGTGGCTAATGCCGGTCAACCCTGACCGGTATGACCTGCAAGTCACGTATACAAGTAGATTATATTTTTTGAGTGTGTTCTACTACGTATATCTTCGTCAAATGCGAAACTATTTTTATAATTATTTTTTTATGTGAAAGGTATGCTCCCGAGTAGTAGATATTCGCCGGTTCTAACTCATTGTAGGGCGAAAATAGGGCGAAAAACTCGTTTCGACCGGTTTCACCGGCTACTAGTCGCGAATGAACTTTATATTAAGTGATATGAACTTTATATTAAGTGATTCGCGGGGTAATTAACCGCGGATTAACATAATCCGCGCGCCGATTAAGTAATTCGCGGTTTAATTGGGCGCGAATTACCTTTATCCGCGGATCAATTAATCAAATCGCGGTTCGATAAACCAATTCGCGGCCGCGAATTAACTTGATTCGCGCTTCAATTAAACGATTCGCGGTTTTATTACTTGTCAATCAATAAAACCGCGGATTAATTAATTAAAGCGCGCATAAAGTTAATTCGCGACTAGTAGCCGGTGAATCCCAAACAATCGAGTTTCGCGGTATATGCCGGTTCTGGCTCTGCAGTAGTAGGGATATGCCGGTTCTGGCTCACGAAAACTCGATTCTTCGGGATACACCGGCTACTAGCCGCGAATCAACTTTATTCACGCTTCAATTAAGTAATCCGCGGTTTTATTATGCGCGAATTTTCTTTATTCACGGTTCGATTAATCAATTCGCGGGTCGCTTAACGGTGAATTAATTTTATTTCTGGCTTTATTATCTCATTCGCGATTTTATTGACTTATTCACGTAATTCTTCACTTTACTTAGAAAGCACTCAACGGTATCTCTACATTCTTTTTTTATCGCTTGCCTTAATGGTCGATGCATCCGTTCCTTTATCCACAATACAGATAAGGATATCTGCTAATGTTTCCGCCCACATTCCGCTCCTTCCATATAAATTTAGCTAGCATGGCTCAAAGGACATCATTGTGACAGTGAAAGTGAGCCGAGTCTACTATATAATGGATGTGAGTATTTTCTTAATTTCTTAATTATCTGTTGAAAACTTTTAATTTCCTGTGTGCACACGTTCTAGACATGTATGTACATATTCATGCCCGCGATATCTGTAGGTGTTTCGGTATTTTTTTTTCATAATATTGTTGTTCTCATTTTTATGATTTGCTAATTATCTAGTGAAATCTTTTCATTTCCTATGTGATATCTGTAGGTATTTCCATATTTTTTGCATTAATTGTCCATGTATAATGAACCAGCTCTCGATAACCTAATAATAAAGTGTCGTAGTATAAAATTAACCTGTATTATGTTCTCTTTCAGCAAGACACATTCAAAAGCTACTATTTTCCGGACACGCCCGAGGAACCTGACGATTCATTAGTTGTTAATATGAAGAAAAACAATAATATCAAAAGAATAAATGACATAGACATGTTCTTTGAGAAGCCCAAAAAGAAGAAAAAACTCGGAGTACAATCTTCATATGTATCAGCAGCACGTGACGACGGAGTCTCTTATATTTCCTCCAAGGAAGATGACGCTCTCACCGCTACTCATCTCATAAAAATCGATGTCTATGATATGAATAAAATACGCAACATCGAACCTATTAATTATTGGAAATACTCCGACGCTCGAGTAAAATATTATGTGCAATCAGAAGATGATAAGCGTTATCAAAGTACGCGGGACATCATTTACAACATTACAAAGACACTCGCCGGGAAGCACAATTGTTCAAAATATTTTATCGAGGACAAACTCCAAGGAATGTAACGCTCTCACCGTGACTCATCTTATAAAAATGTATATAAGTAAAAGTAAAAGAAGAAATAACATTAACTAGAAGTATCGCGCCCCCACCCACAGCATTGGGCATATAAATAACTAGAAGCTAACAACCAGAAACTATTTCATAAGATATATACCTAACGAATGTGTTCCAAGTTAGCCGTAATGGATTCCAACGATCAAATTGAGTCTGAACTTTATAAGTTATGTGGTGATATAGAGTCAAGCATTATGTTTAATGATGACAATGATGAAGAACTAGTGAAAATTTGTTGTGAGATTGAAACAAATATCATGTAAGTATAAACAAACTTTACATATAATTTTTTTGGTCTTTAGAAAAGAAGTATAACGTAAAATAAATATGATGTGGTTTTATATATTTTTATAGCTCTTAAATTGTATTGTTACAGTCAGTTAGGTGGAGGATCCCGAAAAAGAACCAACAACATCGAAAATAATACCCACAAAACTAAAAGAGTAAAACATGAAGCTTCTACTTCGTCTCATCCTTCTGCTGCACAATCTGATAAGGTACATTGTGATGTATGTGAAATTTTAGTATGTAAGAAGTATTTTACAAATCATTTAAAAAGTAATCGGCATAAAACTAAAGCATCAAAATTACACGATAATTTGCAAAACGTTCATGTTGTTGAATCAGCGTTCGGACAGAGAATAATATCGTATAAAATAAATAGTAAAAGTGATGGATCTTTTGAAACACCAGAGATATTTTTAAATTCAATTCATAATGACATTCAATCATTAATTGAAGAATCTATTCTAAAACATACCGTATTCAAAGTAAATTTTGTATTGCATGCTGATTTTATTCAACAAACAAAAAATATTTCCAATTCCTTCGATTTTCAAACAAGCAATTACATTATATTTCAAGGCGATGATTTAAATATTTTTTTTTCGTCTTTACGTGACACTTTTATTAATAAAATTAATACATTTGAAAAAAAAGATAGCGGTTGGACTCTGAATTTTATTAAGTCATTAGACATGAATGTTAACAAATTTAATCCCCTACGAGGTTCGTCATATATTGATTTACCCAGAGACATTATGGTAAAAAGAGCAATTATTAATGTTAAAAACGTAGATGTTTTATGTTTAAAATGGGCTTTGCTTTCTGCTTTGTATCCAGTAAATAAAAATCCTGATCGCGTTTCATCTTATAGCATGCATTGTAATAAACTGAAGTTTGACGGTGTCTCTTTTCCAGTTAAATTATCCGATATCTCAAAAGTGGAAAAGTTAAATAATATTAGTATCAACGTTTTCGGTTTAGAATTTGATAAAATCAATAAAACTCATTCTGTTGTAGGCCCTTTATATTTTACAAAATGTCGTAAGGGTATCCATGTTAATTTATTATTGCTTTCAAACGGAAGAAATAATCATTATTGTTATATAAAAAATATGTCGCGTTTAGTCAGTAATCAAATTTCAAGTCATGAACATGCTATTTATATTTGTGATGGATGTTTATTACATTTTCCTAGTCAAGTAAAGTTGACAGAACATCAACAGCATGATTGCTTTCATATTAAAACAGAACTACCTAATTCTCAAAAAACATCAAAAAATTGGTTTGGACAGTCAGTTTCTAATGATAAGTTAAAATTTGACAAGTTTAACAAAAAACTTAAAACACCATTTGTTGTATATGCAGATTTTGAAGCTTTTCTAACACCAATCGAATCATGTTCTAACGATCCATTAAAATCTTACACAAGTAATGTCCAAAAACATGAAGTGTATAGTTTCGGTTACTACATAAAATGCTCCTATGATGATAACTTGTCAAAGTATGAAACATATTGTGGCCCAAACAGTACACAAGAATTTATGATTCGTTTGCATAAAGACTTAAAATTTATATGTACCAAAAACAGTACTGAGGTAGCTCCTAAAGCATTATCAAACGATGATTATATTAAGGTTTCAACATCGGATACTTGTTTCATATGTGAAACTCATTTAAACGGTGAACGTGAATTTAATTACAATCCACAAACCGGACATTTTAGAGGCGTTGTACATAATATATGTAACTCGAAGTTTCGTATACCGAATTATATTCCTGTAATTTTACATAATCTTAGCCATTATGATTCTCATTTTATTGTTCATGCTCTTAATTTTGTTGATGGTGATATCGAAGTTATACCGCAGACGAAAGAAAAATATATTTCATTTTCGAAAACATTACAAATAAATAATAAAATTGTTCAATTGAGGTTTATAGATTCTATAAAATTTTTACCATGTGGCCTTAGTCAATTAGCTAATAATTTGATTGATAAAGAATTTATTTCTTTAAAACGTAACTTTCCTATTAATGAAGACTTCAATCTTGTGAGAAAGAAGGGTATTTATCCTTACGAATTTATGACATCTTTTGAGTGCTTAAACCTAACATCACTTCCAGACAAAAATCAGTTTTACAGTTCGCTGTCAGATTCTCATATATCAGATAATGATTACAACCACGCTAAAAATGTTTGGCAAAACTTTAACTGCAAAAATATGTTCGATTATTCCAACTTGTATCTTAAAACTGATGTATTACTTCTAACTGACATATTTGAAAACTTTAGAATGTTATGCTTACAAACCTATGGTTTAGATCCAACTCATTATTATACTGCTCCAGGATTAAGTTGGGATGCAATGCTAAAAATTACAAAAATAGAACTTGAATTGCTTACAGATATAGAAAAAATATCATTTATTACAAGGGGTATAAGGGGTGGGATATCTCAATGCAGCAAACGGCATGCAAAGGCTAACAATCCATTTATGGAAGATTTTGATAAAAATGTATCTACTTCATATCTTATGTACTTCGATGCTAATAATCTATACGGGTGGGCAATGTCCCAATATTTACCATCAGGGGAGTTTGAGTGGGTTGATATAAAAACAGATTATAGTGCATCGAACAATACAGAATATGGTTTTATTCTAGAAGTAGATTTAGAGTACCCCATAGATATTCATGACTTACATTCTGACTTACCCTTATGTCCTGAAAAAATATCTGTTGGGGATTCCAAAGACGTTAAACTTGTCCCAAATTTATACAATAAAACTAAATATATCATTCACTATAAAAATTTACAACAATGTATTAATCTAGGTATGAAGTTGAAAAAAATTCATAGAATATTGAAGTTCAATCAAAGTTTATGGTTAAAAAAATATATAGATTTAAATACAAATTTACGTACGCAAGCTAAAACAGATTTTGAAAAAGATTTTTATAAATTAATGAACAATTCTGTATTTGGAAAAACAATGGAGAATGTCGAGAAACGAGTTAATGTAAAATTATTAACTCACTGGGAAAATGTAGGTAAAAGTCTTGGTGCTCAGGATTTAATTGCAAAACCAGAGTTTCATAGTTTGTCTATATTTTCGGAAAATCTAGTTGCGATTCAACTTAAAAGAACAAAGGCCCTTCATAACAAACCCATCTACTTAGGTTTTTGTATATTAGATATTTCTAAAACACTTATGTACGATTTCCATTATAACTACATGCTACCCAAGTTTCCAAACAAAATTAAATTACTATACACTGATACGGATAGTTTAGTTTATGAAATTATTACCAACAACTTTTATGAAGATATCAAGCCTGATTTGCCTGAATGGTTTGATACATCTGATTATCCCTTAAATAACATTTACGAATATCAAAATATAAATAAAAAAAAATTAGGTATGTTTAAAGATGAAAATGCTGGCAAAATATTAAGAGAGTTTGTAGGGTTGAGATCTAAAATGTATGCATTGGATATTGACAATACGTTTTTGGCAAAAGCAAAAGGTGTTAATAAAAGTGTTACGAAAAGTTTTAAAATGGAAGATTATAAATCTTGTTTATTTAATGAAAATGTTCAATACCGTACTATGTTAAGATTTAGGTCTATAAAACATAATATTTTTACACAACAAATTAATAAGAAGTGTCTCTCACACAATGATACCAAGCGATATATTGTATCGAATAATGTTAATACGCTTGCTTGGGGTCACTATAAAATACCCATAGATTAGTTTAGTTGTAAATGTCTGATTTATAAAAAAAAAAAGTCACGTAAATATCTAATGTTAAGTTATTTTTGATTATTGTATAACTACTTCTAATATTGTACTTAAGATGTCTAGCTATTAGTAACATTGTTTTATTTTTATTCTTTTTATTATTATTATTATTAATATGTGAATGATTGTATATTGTATTTCTATTTTGTATTTGAAATATAGTTTTATTCTTGCACAAAATGTTTTAGTTTATTCCAACACCTTTAACCAAACACACGTGAGCTTAAAATGTTTCATTTTATTCATCCTTTTACTGCTATAGTTGCAGGTCCTACTGGATGTGGAAAATCAATTTTTGTCACAAACTTTATTAAATATATGGAGGATATATGTGACACCCATTTCAAACAAATAACTTGGTGCTATGATGAAATGCAACCTTTGTATAATTTAAAAACTGTTAATTTCTATCAAGGAATACCAAACCTTAGCAGTTTTGATGGATGTGAACCACATCTGATAATTATTGATGATTTAATGAGAGAGTCAGATGGTCGCGTTGTTGATATATTTACGAAAGGAAGTCATCACAGAAATTTAAGTGTATTCTATATAACACAAAATTTATTTCACCAAGGCAAAGGCCAAAGAGACATATCTTTAAATTCCGGTTACATAGTTTATTTCAAAAATCCTCGCGATAAAACACAAATTAAATACTTAGCACGACAAGTATCGCCAGATAATTCGAAATTTATGGAAGATTCCTACAAAGATGCAACAAATGAACCACATGGATATTTATTAATAGATTTGAAACAGGACACAAATGATATGTGTCGTTTAAAATCTAAAATATTTCCATCAGATGGGCATTGCATCGTTTACATTCCTACAAAAGGCTTTAAGTATGGTAAAAATCAACAAATTACTATCATTCACAAATGATGCATCGACGACTAAAGACGCATAAAAGTTTACTAGCAGCTTTGCATACACTTAAACCCAAATATCAAAGAGCTCTTTTAAAATCGTGTAATGAAAAAGAAATTAATTGTATTTGCGAGTGTATTCATAACGTACTCCAGGGCAAAATTGATCTCAAGGATAAGGAAAAGAATAAGTTAAGCAAGTACAAAAATATACTTCGGAAATTGGTTCGCAAAGGTGCTACGAATTTGTTTCGGAAAAATCTCATAATCCAAAAAGGTGGTGCTTTTCTCCCTATTATATTAGGTTCAGTTCTCAGTGGATTAGTAAGTTCCCTCATTTAAAATGGAGAATGCTAAAAGAATGTTGCTTGTTGAGCCAAGTGTGATAGAAAAACTAAAACAACCAAGCGCAGGTGATACTAACTTGTCCCGATTGGATGCTGATATGAATAATATTTTAAAAAGAAATATCGATGACCGTGAAAAGTGTATTTTATATTTACAAACACTCCGAAGATATCTTAACTTTACCAAGGAAGATCGCCAACCTTATCATATACCAATTATTTCTGAGGATACGAATACATTTGATGATTTAATATTGAGCTACAAAAATAAAAACTTGGATAGTAAACGTGTAGTCTCAATTGACACACCAGACAAAGAACTACTTCATAAACAAAATATTCCAGAGAAAAATAGTTATACGACTACTGAAATTCTCGATCTCATTCCAAAAACATATGCAAAAAAGGCCGTCTTGTTAATGAATTTGCTATCTTCCAATGAAAATAAAATTAAGTGGGATAATGACGGAACTGTGATTATAGATAACAAAAAGATTGATGGAAGTAATATTATAGATTTAGTGAACGACTCATTGAGACCGTTAAAAAAAAGTGATCCTATAGGATGGGAAACCTTTGCTAAAGCTTTAAAAGATATTCGAGTTCCTCTTACTTATATTGGTAATCCCAAACGGTGTGAGTTTATAAGTGGCATGCAGTCACAGTTAAACTTTTCAACGCCTGAAGAAGAATCATTCTCTACACCAACGAGTGACAAACAGAACAAAAGAAAGTTAAAGAACAAGCTGGAGTGGGAAAAATGGGAACCTTATTAGAAATACATAATCTCTATTATGATCCATCAAATCCCGCAGGTTATAGTAGTGTCGACAAACTAACGAAAGCTATGAAAGGAAAAATGAAAAGAGAAGATGTAAAGAAATGGCTGCAATCACAAGAAACCTACACTGTGCACAAACCTGTACAGAGAAAGTTTCCTAGGAATAAATATATCTTATCAAATCTAAATGAACTTTGGCAAGCTGACTTGAGTGATATGAGAACTTATTCCAGGTACAATGATGGATATAATTATATTTTATGCGTCATTGATGCATTCAGCAAATATGCATATGTCAGACCCATGAAAAGAAAAAATTCAATAACTATTAAGGAATGTTTAGAGAGTATATTTACTGAGGCTAACATAACACCAACACACATACAATCTGACAAAGGAACAGAATTTATATCAAAAGATGTACAAAGATACATAAAATTGAAAAATATAAATTATTATACAACAAATAATCCAGATATTAAAGCTAGTATTGTTGAAAGATTTCAGAGAACTCTTAAGACGAAAATGTGGCGTTACTTTACGTATAAAAATACATATAAATATATCGATGTTTTACAAGATTTAGTTTATTCTTATAACCATAGTTTTCACTCTAGCATTAAGATGTCTCCTTGTGATGTAAATTCAAATAATATTATGACAGTATGGAGAAACTTGTATGATACTAAAAATAATAATTTCTCGTCAGGCAGTGTATTACCAAAGTTGCATGTAGGTGATTACGTTAGAATAACTAAAAGCAAACACATTTTTCAGAAAGGATACGAATCTAACTGGAGTGATGAAATATTTATTATATCTTCCATAATAGATAGAAACCCTTGGCCTGTATACACCATAAAAGATCTGAAAGGTGAAAATATAGAAGGTACGTTTTATGAAAAAGAATTACAGAAAGTATATTATGACCCCACTCTACATTATAAAATAGATAAAATAATACGCTCTCGCTATTCCGGTAACAGAAAGGAAGTGTTAGTGAAGTGGAAAGGTTATCCTCACAAATTTAATAGTTGGATTACATTTTCCCAATTGAAAGAAATATGAACAACCAAAGTTTTTATTTAACTTTACTTAGTAATAGTTCCATGGAATATTTTCCAGATAACAAAACTACATATTTTTCAACTAAATTACCTAAACCCATCATTTTGGAAGGAGAATGGTCCGTTGGAGTAGTTGAATTTCAATATCCTTGCACTATGTTTACCGTTCAAGAACATGAGAACGTTATATATATTACAAAATGGATGCAAATGCCTGGTGAAACAAAACCATACCTTACATACTATAAGACACATATTCCTGCAACAAACTACGATAACATCAATCATATTCTAAAGGCATTAAACAACATCAAGGAAAAAGTAAGATTTCGTTACGATGAAATTTCAAAGTTTGTGACAGTTACAATACTAGATGAGGCGATTAAATCAGTAACACTATCACCTAAGTTATCTTTACAGTTGGGATTTGAACCCAATATAAACCTCAGAGATAAGAATATTGGTAAATGTCCTGCTAATTTGCATTTAGGTTTACCTTCACAGTTATTTGTTTACTCTGACATTGTAGAACCCCAAATCGTAGGGGATGTGATGACCCCTCTTCTGAGAATCATACCATTAGATCCTTCAAAATACATATATGGTGCTAATAAAATGCATGTTTTCTCTCCACCTCACTATATATCTATTATGCGAAGGGAATTCGATACTATTGAAATAGATATAAGAACAAGCACAGGTCAAAAAATACCATTCCAGTTCGGAACAGTGTGCTTAAAACTACACTTCAAGAAAATATATGTATAATGTATTTGAAACATAATTATAATATGAAATGCCCATATGAAGATTATTATTCTCATCAAGCGGGATCTGGTATTGGAGTAATTTACAAAGGAACACCGTATCAAAGAGGCCATGGAATCGGGAGTTTTCTAGGAGGGTTGTTTAGATCTGTTTTACCATTGTTATCTAGTGGTGCAAGAGCTATTGGTAAAGAAGCATTAAGCACCGGAGTAGGAGTTTTGTCTGACATGTTTAATGCACAACCCATAGACGATTCAATTAAAACACGTTTAAAAGAAGCTACTACTAATTTAAAACGAAAAGTAGATAGTAAAATTGAAAGAATCAATATGTCTGGTTCGGGGTATAAAATCAAACGAAAACGTTTATCTCCTTCCATTCCAGCATTGGCCACGAAAGTGAACACTACAACAAAGGCAAAAAAGAAATTCAGAAATATTAATGATATATTTTCTAATTAATTATGTCTTTTCTACATAGTCATTCTTGTGAGTGTATTAAATCAGAGTTAGATTTGTTTGCGCTACCGTCCACACAGACGAGCATTGAGAGTGGAGTATGGATACATTACAAACCTATTTCATCGCTGGCTGATGATGGACCCCTAGAATTTCAAGTTCCTGGTGCAGGAGATGACTATGTAGATTTGTCTCATACCTTGATTCATATAAAAGCGAAGATACTTAATCAAGACAACTCCAAGTTAGCAGCTGCTACAGTCGTAGCTCCAGTTAATAATTGGTTGCATTCAATATTCAGTCAACTTGATGTATACTTAAATCAAAAACTTGTGTCACCGCCAAATAACACATATGCATATCGTGCCTATATTGAAAACTTGTTGAACTATGGCCCAGCAGCCAAAAAATCCCATCTTACTTGTGGTCTTTGGTATGGAGATACAGCAGGAAAAATGAATGAGACTGACGTAAAAAATGAAGGGTTTATTAAGCGAGAGTTCATGTCAAGAGAGAGTAAAGAGATTGAAATGATTGGGCATCTACATGGCGATTTATTTAATCAAGATAAATTTTTAATTAACGGCGTTGACATGTGTGTTAAATTAGTTCGATCAAGAGAAAATTTCAACCTAATGGCAGGGTCAGTAGATTTAAAGTTTAAAGTATGTATTACAGATGCAACGTTGATTGTTCGTAGAGCTCGGATTAATCCAAGCGTATTACTTGCACATCAAAAAGTATTAGCGTCTACCACTGCTAAATATCCCATTACGCGAGCTGAAGTAAAAGTTTTAACAATACCATCAGGTGTTCAAGGTAAAACCCTTGATAATATATTCCTTGGACAAGTACCGAAAAGGTGTATAGTGGGATTTGTGAATAATGCTGCATTTAACGGAACTCTCAATAAGAATCCATTCAATTTTGCAAATTATGGTATCAATACATTTTGTTTATATGTCGATGGAAATCAGATCCCCTCAAAGGCATTGCAACCATCGTTTGGTAGTAATGTCTTTACTAGCGCATATCATACATTGTTCTCAGGAACAGGTGTACATTTTCATAATGAAGGCAATGGGATATCCAGAGATGAATATGCTAATGGTTATTGTTTGCTTGCATTTGATTTAACTCCTGATTTATCAGCTAACTCTATGAGTCATTGGAATCTTATCAAACATGGTAGCGTAAGATTAGAAGTTCGATTTGAGTCGGCTCTAACTCAAACTATTAATTGTATTGTTTATGCAGAATTTGATAATGTAATAGAAATAGATAAGCATCGTAATATATCAGTAGATTATAGTAGTTAGGTTTATTATTTTTGTATTGCTTCAATAAATAAAAATATTCAATATATGATATTTCAATGTTTTATTTGCTACACCCTCTTTAATCTTCCTATTTAAAATAAATATCATTAATAAAATTGACATTGTTGTTGGGACTGCAGAGCTGAAAAGCTGTGTTATCTACTTATACCATGGATACCGTGGAAATAAAACAGTACTTAAGTAAAATTGATATGAGCATTGAATCTAACGTATACGCAGCTAATCGTTTACCGATACATGTTCATACTCCTATGTATATCATAAGTAACTTAGATGTTGATACCAAACCTGGATCGCATTGGGTAGCCATACATATAGATGGGAATGGATTTGGGGAATACTTTGATTCATTTGGTCGAGCACCTCAAACATATCATAGATCTTTTTTGAAAACGAATGCAAGGATGTGGAATTACAACACTAATCGTATCCAAAACGATTTCACAACCGTATGTGGAGAGTATTGCATCATGTACATATATTATAAGTATCATGGTAAATCAATGTATGATTTTCTGAAATTGTTTGATGACAACACAATTTGTAATGATATAACAATTGATGAATTTTTTAATAGAATTTTTTAATAAATAACGTGAACAAATTTACTGTGGATTTTACAATGATAAATACCTCTCATTTAGTTTACATATTGTATAAATTGGTTTATCTCTCTAATAACTTCTATTTTCTCTAAAACAATCATTATCATTTTTGTAGAATGACATAGTAGGTATATGAAATAATACAAGAAAATTGCTTAAAAATAGTTTATTTTTAATTTAGATACAAAATCATTTACAGAATTGTAGGGGAATACGAGATAGGTCGCAAATTTTCTAATGCAAGTATTTGTTGGGATTCTTCTTCTTCTTCTTTTGCCCAATCGTATGATAGAGGGTGTATATATTGCGGTTGTAGGACACTTCCAATGCACGGTGAGTACACGTTATTAGACATAGATTGCGAGTCGCGAGCAATTCCTTCCTGAGTACATATTGTACAAAAAGCCATCATAATTTCGACTCCGTCCATTACGTCTTCACCATCGTTGGACGTTACTGAAAAACGATGCGTTGGACACGGTGTAAAGTATGGCTTGATGTCACAATCTTCTATCATGTTCTCGGGTAACTCACCGGTGATATACCAGAATCTGATATATTTAGAGTATTTTTTCAATATAGTTGATTTTCCCCACATTTCTATAACTTGTTTTAAAAATGACATATTTCAGCTACTAGTTGAAGTTTTTGAATGAATGGTACTGTATCAATGCCTGTAGAAACATTTATATACCCAATGCCGTGGGTGGGGGCGCGATACTTCTAGTTAATGTTATCTCTTCTTTTGCTTTTACTTGTATAAATTTTTATTAGATGAGTCACGGTGAGAGCGTTACATTCCTTGGAGTTTGTCCTCGATAAAATATTTTGAACAATTGTGCTTCCCGGCGAGTGTCTTTGTAATGTTGTAAATGATGTCTCGCGTACTTTGATAACGTTTATCATCTTCTGATTGCACATAATATTTTACTCGAGCATCGGAGTATTTTATTCATATCATAGACATCGATTTTTATGAGATGAGTAGCGGTGAGAGCATCATCTTCCTTGGAGGAAATATAAGAGACTCCGTCGTCACGTGCTGCTGATACATATGAAGATTGTACTCCGAGTTTTTTCTTCTTTTTGGGCTTCTCAAAGAACATGTCTATGTCATTTATTCTTTTGATATTATTGTTTTTCTTCATATTAACAACTAATGAATCGTCAGGTTCCTCGCTGGTTGTTAGCTTCTAGTTATTTATATGCCCAATGCTGTGGGTGGGGGCGCGATACTTCTAGTTAATGTTATTTCTTCTTTTGCTTTTACTTATATACATTTTTATAAGATGAGTCACGGTGAGAGCGTTACATTCCTTGGAGTTTGTCCTCGATAAAATATTTTGAACAATTGTGCTTCCCGGCGAGTGTCTTTGTAATGTTGTAAATGATGTCCCGCGTACTTTGATAACGCTTATCATCTTCTGATTGCACATAATATTTTACTCGAGCGTCGGAGTATTTCCAATAATTAATAGGTTCGATGTTGCGTATTTTATTCATATCATAGACATCGATTTTTATGAGATGAGTAGCGGTGAGAGCGTCATCTTCCTTGGAGGAAATATAAGAGACTCCGTCGTCACGTGCTGCTGATACATATGAAGATTGTACTCCGAGTTTTTTCTTCTTTTTGGGCTTCTCAAAGAACATGTCTATGTCATTTATTCTTTTGATATTATTGTTTTTCTTCATATTAACAACTAATGAATCGTCAGGTTCCTCGGGCGTGTCCGGAAAATAGTAGCTTTTGAATGTGTCTTGCTGAAAGAGAACATAATACAGGTTAATTTTATACTACGACACTTTATTATTAGGTTATCGAGAGCTGGTTCATTATACATGGACAATTAATGCAAAAAATATGGAAATACCTACAGATATCACATAGGAAATGAAAAGATTTCACTAGATAATTAGCAAATCATAAAAATGAGAACAACAATATTATGAAAAAAAAATACCGAAACACCTACAGATATCGCGGGCATGAATATGTACATACATGTCTAGAACGTGTGCACACAGGAAATTAAAAGTTTTCAACAGATAATTAAGAAATTAAGAAAATACTCACATCCATTATATAGTAGACTCGGCTCACTTTCACTGTCACAATGATGTCCTTTGAGCCATGCTAGCTAAATTTATATGGAAGGAGCGGAATGTGGGCGGAAACATTAGCAGATATCCTTATCTGTATTGTGGATAAAGGAACGGATGCATCGACCATTAAGGCAAGCGATAAAAAAAGAATGTAGAGATACCGTTGAGTGCTTTCTAAGTAAAGTGAAGAATTACGTGAATAAGTCAATAAAATCGCGAATGAGATAATAAAGCCAGAAATAAAATTAATTCACCGTTAAGCGACCCGCGAATTGATTAATCGAACCGTGAATAAAGAAAATTCGCGCATAATAAAACCGCGGATTACTTAATTGAAGCGTGAATAAAGTTGATTCGCGGCTAGTAGCCGGTGTATCCCGAAGAATCGAGTTTTCGTGAGCCAGAACCGGCATATCCCTACTACTGCAGAGCCAGAACCGGCATATACCGCGAAACTCGATTGTTTGGGATTCACCGGCTACTAGTCGCGAATTAACTTTATGCGCGCTTTAATTAATTAATCCGCGGTTTTATTGATTGACAAGTAATAAAACCGCGAATCGTTTAATTGAAGCGCGAATCAAGTTAATTCGCGGCCGCGAATTGGTTTATCGAACCGCGATTTGATTAATTGATCCGCGGATAAAGGTAATTCGCGCCCAATTAAACCGCGAATTACTTAATCGGCGCGCGGATTATGTTAATCCGCGGTTAATTACCCCGCGAATCACTTAATATAAAGTTCATATCACTTAATATAAAGTTCATTCGCGACTAGTAGCCGGTGAAACCGGTCGAAACGAGTTTTTCGCCCTATTTTCGCCCTACAATGAGTTAGAACCGGCGAATATCTACTACTACTCTCCCGACATGATCATTTTTTCATCAGGTCATGATCTGATGATGGAACCCCATTAAGCAGGGCACAACATATTAGTACCGGATTCACCATAGCTTCTCAACGATTATATCCCCAGCGAAAAATCTATAAAAAAGGTGAAAAAGAGAATGTTTGAAGAAAGTAATAATGAAAGCTCGTCGAACTCCGAAATTGACATGATAGACGTACCTGATGACGATGAAGACACCATTGAAGATCTTGAGAACAAGTGTATGCTATGCAACGATTATGGCTTGCACAATAAACATTGGTACAGTACAGGTGTGTTCAGTGGGGGCTTTGAGCTCATGCTGAGTGTTCGGACTGTGAATTACCCGTAGGTTACATATGCGATTTGTGTCGTTAATAGCCTGACCGGTATTGTCCATCCTGCTGACCGGCATTACCCTCCATGTCGGGCAATGGCGGTCAAAGACACTTTTTTTTTAAATGTTTATTGTGCCCAATTTATTATGACTATTGATCTTATTTTTTGTGATTATCGTAGAATAATAGTTGAAGTTCTGTTTGCCTAATAGTTTTTAAATAAAAGGTTGATTTTCACTAATTTACATTTGATTTTGCTTAGGTGACCGGCATTACCCGGTTTTCCCCTAAACTTTGTACCCCTTTTTACGTAAATTGCGCGGACGAAGGAGTATGTTTGACAAAGTTATAGTTTAAATATAGAGGAGTGCAGAATGTTTTTTTTTAAAGAATGCATAATAATACGTTTAAGGAATAAATAAAACATTACACCCACTAATATGTATGTATAAGTTACTGTATTCACACATAAGACATCACTAACACCCTCAGTCACAGAACAAACATAATAATATGTTGTCGCATAAGTAGGTATCTGGCTCGGCCAAGAATCGACTCTTAAAAGTTTTAAACGAAAACTTTTTAGCGCATTTAAATAAAAAGTTATTTTAAAAAAGTTTTTTACCTTTAATTTATTTATTTTATGAAATGCGAGTAAAAATAAAACACAATTACACACAAGTAGATGTATTCTTTAATCTAAATTACATAGCGAATTCCACATAACTCCACAGTCACAGCAAGCACACATTGCAATATGTAGCGCAGCACGACCGGTCATGGTTCAGTTAACAGTAACCCGTGTAGACAACAGCATAACAAGTTAATTACCTTGTAAATAGTCAACGATATATTTGTAATTTCAAAGTCATGTACCAAAAAATAGCTTGACCTTGAAAAATCACTTTCTTACCTAACATAACTTGTACTACACCGTGACATGACCATTATCTAAATTGATAAATTGATAAATACACGGCGGAGGCTGTGTGGCTGATAAGCCGACGGTACAGCTGTGATGATGATATAAAGTAGTTTTTAATCACAATAAAGAACAACGTGCAATACGCAACGAATGTTTATGAGACTGTCTATCATTTTACATAATAATAATATTTTCCATATGTATCAGAACGTTTGCTCTGGTCGGGCATCGCACCCGGGACCCGCGCTCGGCAGGGCGTATTACTCACAGATAGGTACATAATAATGTCTAATTCTGAATTTTAAAACTTTGTTTCAATTATTCGCTTTGTTTTAATGTGATTTATTTATTCGCTATAAATATTATTTATTACGATTGTTAATAAATTTAATAGGAGTGTATATGTCTGTCTGTGTCTGTCCATCTGTGTGTTAAATACTTAAAGTCGGTGCTTTGCCTTCATCAAGTACGATCCTTGATGATCCAGCTAAATTTCGTAAATGAATTGAAATAAATAAAACTAATAGGCAAGTATGTAAAATGCGCTTAGGTAAACAAAATAAAAAACTGATTGCCACACCTAATCTACTTCTAATATGTGTGTGTTTGTGGTCGTATGGGAGGTATACCACGGAAACATGCAGTCGCCTTATGTGGAGCGACCAGGGCGTGTTCACGTGTGCACTGCTGAGAATACAGGATTTGACGCGTTTCCATCATATCATACGGCGCGACCGTTTTAAGGTTCAATTGTAAGAAAAAGAAAGATCAAAGAAAGAAAAGTACTGGCTCTTAAGCACACATATTTTAGAACAATCGAATGCCTCCAATACGGCTAAAAAATATAATGTATTTGTCTTGTCAGATGTACCTACTACCTATACGAAGTCCGCACGTAAGGGCTAGTCTGTTATTAACTCAAAATACCACTTTCAGTTCACATCATAACATTAAAATATGATCTAACCTTGCCTGCATGGACTGTCTTTGACATAATTATTTAGCTAAACATAAATGGCCTTTTTAATTAATATTGGATAGAAAGATCGGTAAAGATTATGTCACTCTTCAATTTCGAAGTAGATTATTGGCTTTATTTTTTTAGATTAAAACAACATTAATTAAAAATGACTCACTAATTTAAAACTCAATACACAGTAACTAACAATACAGCATATATCTCAATCACAATCGTTGTTTAATCTTTAAATCCATGCTACACAAAGGCAAAAAAACATAAGGCCATTCATACCGTATTAGGTAGTACAATGGACACTCGCGAGCGCGAGTAACGTTCAGTGAAAGTGGATGTCAATTCGTATCGGATTGGGACGCGCTGACGAAGATCTATATCTTGACAGCTAGTTTAGAGACCAACGAGGTTGTACCTACTTGTTATGTAATTGAATACACTAAACTATATAGACTACTTACACGTTATTGAGTCTATTCAAAGTCTTCCAAATTATGAGCAGCAGTCACAATAAAGTATAATTAAGCACACAAAATATTAAACAATACATCTACCCGATATTTTCTCTCAAACAGGTAATAAATGTTTCTCTAAGATACTTACTCGTACTTAAAAGCTTAAAACTAACCACTAGGTACTAGCAAGTTTAATCAATAAAGCGCGCATAAAATATACTTCTCCTGGGTTTTTGGGTTTTCCCATTACTCGTATTTCGAAATTATTGACGTATGACCGTGAGGAAACTGGTGTCAGAACAAATCTAGATCATAATTAATTAAAAACACACATGACGCTTACAACAACAATATGTTACACAAGTAAAATATCTCAATCAACGATTAACACTGCAATCCCGTGACCTGATAGTTGCTGACCTAAAACCATTGACATTAGCAAGGTCGGTGCCGTCGATAAATCAAATTTCGATATTATCTTTTGCTTTATGTAATCGCCACGCAATGTGTTGCACTGACCACCCTCCCGCACACACTGTACGTGATATTATGATAATAGACCGACAACGACGATCGATCCATAGTCCATTAGAGCTTTTTGGGATAGGTTATCCGATGGCGCAGAAGGATTATTATAAAACTTCATGTCAAGATTCATCAATTAGTCTCATATTTGTTAGCTTAATCTAAGTGTTAGTATATTTAAACGAAGCCTAAATTATAACAGCTGTTGGGGTTAAAATTGAATAAATATCGTGTCTATTAAAATAAATGTACCTATTTCAAGGGATTTAGTGACAAGTGAATCATTCGCACGCCCTACTCTACATAGCTTAATTGAACAAATTAAATATCATTAAAAAGATCTTGATCGAGCACTGGTTATGTGACATCACATAAAATTTTAAAATTGCGAAATGGTGGTAATGCAGTATATTCGACGTTCATAAGTGTATGGATTGATAAATACCTGCAAGAAATAATGATCACAAAAAACAGTTCTATTGTAAAGTTACGCGCCAAGTAAAAAAACAAAAACAACCACGTACTTACTTGAAACGAAAAAATAATTGAGATAACTTTGAGATAACTTTCTGTAACATTCTAACACACCACCTATAGGCATAACTTAAGACCAAACATTTCTGTCACCTTTATCTGCCCTGGTCGGGAATCGAAACCGGGACCCCTCGCTTCACAAGTAGTATCACTACCTACAAAGCTACAGCAAGTGAACTTTGATTAACGAGCAGCGAGCCAACGACTTTAATTTGACTTGATTAGATTTACACAAGCCTCATCTAACTACACGAGATAATGATCAGGGGCCGAGCGCACCGTGAAGGTGTCCATAGTATAGTTTGCTACAGTCTGAGAGTAATCTCGGTATTACGTGTCACAGCGCGTGGGCGGACACTATGATAACATCCAATCATTATTCATAATATAAACATATATCACTGATACACTTATTCACGTCATTGTTTTATTGTAACACCGTTTCGGTGAGTGAGTGGTGAGGTGAGTGAAAAAATGCCAAAAGAATCGACCGCTGCCCTATAACAAAAAATGTAAATCTGAATTTAAACTTATTCCTACTCGTATTAGCTTGAACCCATCATGGGGCCTTTAAATGTTCTTCTTTTGGGCTCTCTCTGTCTTCTTTGGGCTCTTATAAAATAATTCACGAATAACAGTAATACATATCGCTACACATTCATAGCTCCACACTAGGATTCCCTGTGTCGTAGTGGCCATGGATAACACACAAAGACAAGATCTCATACCCAGCCCGAGAACAGAAGTTTAGACTCATCATTCAAATTCCACCTCGCCGGGAATCGACCCCAGCACCCTTCGAATGGCAGGCGGGTATGGTAACCATTGCACTATGGGTCGTCAATACAATAAAAGCGGATTTTCGTGACGTGCTCTTAATTAGTAGGTACCATTATTACCGCACACGACGGACGCGCCGGATGTGAGGTAATTTGCCGTATTTAAAAACCTAATAATGGCTTCAGTAATTGTATAAACATAAACTATAATAAGTAAGTGCCTATTGGTCAAGGTAATAATAATAACATTAGTTGTAATATGGGTACTTAAACTTAAAACGTAGTTGTAGACTAGGACATATTTCATTTTTTTATCTTTAAATAATATCTTTAAGTACAGTTAAAACTTGGTGTTTCATATTTCAGAAACTATATAATAATAGACATTGGTAATACGTAATTACATATAACTAATGCAATTTTTCTTTGCGGTGCAATACATATCCGGAGTATTTTTTGCTGTTACCTGCCTCACGTTAAAAATCAGCTTCTACTTAATTATAATGCAATTAAAGCATTAAATTCGATCTTGGTCATAATTTAAAGTATATATAAGGTGATTTAGGCAGACCGGTACATAACGTTCTACTTAAAATTTATAAACGCTAAGAACTCGCACATCAGCAATAGGATTCTGTGTCATGGGTGCTGGCATAAACAAAATTACGTCACTTACACCCACGACCCAATAACAAACATTTTTTGTCACACGTCTGCCTCGGGAATCGAACCCGGGAGCCCTTACTTCGCAGGCAAGGTCACTACCAACTACACGGGGTCGGCAACCTGCATCAACCAAGGAATTGCAAATGAGCACATTGAGCACCCTGCGTAAACCGTGCAAACTGCAAAGTGAGCGTAAAAGATGTACCTAAGCAGAGGTCGTAGTTCAAACGTTGCGGTTGTGCAATCAAAGAGTAATGATGTGGAGAGCAATTAGTGCCGCTGCCCGCTCTGCCCGCAAGCCGCGCCGCTATTGTTTGAGAAATATCCGCAACAGAGACTATTGCTAAATCGATCACGGACATAATATAGATCACTTTAGATCTACTATGCTTACCTGAATGCCGCTGGTTAATCAGTCAGTAGTTTGGGAAGGCCCTATTTGGGAAGACGTATATATTTGTACCCAACGCAAATTGCAATTTAAGATGGCAATATTATTGTAACTAATGCAACAGGGTTAGTGTGTGATTTATCCTGCAACGCTGTACCTATTTATTCAGTCCCCCTCGTAAATGTCGTCCAATAAGCCAAATGCCACATTGACATAACAGTCCTCAGTAGGTATTGAAATGTAAATTGGCTGCTTGAAATCTTTACCACCACTTATGAGGTCGTATTCAGTCGAAAATGTAAACGTTGCAAAAAGATGTGCAATTCTAGGTACTGTAAGTTGAACTTATTCATGTCTAGACGGCGCCATTTCAGAGTTTCATATAGATAAGAAAAGGTGACAAATAAGTACACTTTCGATTTTGTTATGTAAACCAGCCGACAAACTGGCAGACGATCAACCCGAAGGCTGGTGGTCAGCGTCGCCCATAAACATCAATTACTCTAGATCTAGAAGCATCAACGATACAGTTTTGTAATGTGTCGGTCACAGTTGTCATGAGTGGCTGAGGAAAAGTATCTGAAATACATAAAAAGATATTACCGACCAAGAAAGAAGAAAAAAGTAATAAATAAAGTAGTTTTCCAACCCCCAGCCGGAGCAAAAATTGAGCAAAATAGGTAGTAAAGTCTACGGTGTCCGGGGTAGTACTACCGATTACCACGGTAGGTACTTAGTACCATTTCTATGGTGTAGAGGTTTTTACGGCAATTGTGTTCCGGTTAGAAAGGCGTGGAGCCGGCTAGCAACGCCTCAAGCCTCCTCAAGGGTGCCGACGCATCTGTGACCGATTTAGAACAAGACTCGTACTAATAATTACTAACTGTAGCCTGGCCTGGGACCTTTGTTAGAGTTGCATAAGCACTGCAGCGCTCCGGTTTGCCTCAATACATGATTAGTACTCATCGAGTGGTGATTGCCATCGACCGGGACAGTTCTTTTTTATAAGTTAAGTGCTTATAATTTATGATAATAATTATTGCGGTGAAATCCCTTGTTATACCATTACTTAACGTTAACACTGCATAACTTTGATTGCATATCTTAACTTCCTATTATTACTTATTTCACAAATAGCGAATTAGGTGAAGTAAATTAATCAAATAATATGGCCGACCTTGCAGTTAACTACATTTGCGCCTGTCTCTTACCATGCTATGAGCCACTAACGAAAAATTCAATCGTTTGTATAGGAGAACGATTTTACAAAATGCAGAGAGACAGACTTCAATAAAATTTAGTTATTTTGAGCCTTTGGTTTAGAAATGTTCATTGTTTTTTTTATTTACATTTGACAACTGTAATTTTATTACTATGAAGAATGATAATATATTTTTACTTATAATGTCATTGACCATGAAAATAAAAATATTGATGCATTTTTGAGAATATTATCCTATTAATACTTCAAACGCTTCTTGATATTGCCAATTTTTTGCATTAGAATAACGTTAACGATATTGTTAAAAGCTCTTCTCATAGAGATATTAATAGATTTCTCGCTTCTTACTTATCGCTTGAGGCAACCATCGATTGTTAAGTAAATTAAACATCCATTTATAAAGTTAGGATTTTCTAGAACAATGGTGGAACGAATGTAATCTTGAACTACTCAGGAACCGCCGCCATTGAGAACCTTACCATATATATACTTACTCATTGTTATCCATTACTATACAGATTATAAGCGCATCGGCGAAGAATTGCAACCCATTGTTGAAAGGCCACTACACTTAACCTTAGAGTACATTATGCGTTAAACGGTTTAACAATACATAAAAAAGTAATAGTTAAAAAAAATTAAAACACGCTTTTGTAATGCGTTGGCATTGAATGAAGTGGAAAAGCTAGTGAATTATAAATACAAAGCAATATATTTGGTCATGTGTTGACTATAGTATAGTATCTGGTCGTACTTGTCATTAAATTGCATTGTCGTCGGAGCTAAGATTATGCAAAATGTTAAGTTAAGTAAAAATCAACACGGTTACAAAAAGGCTACAAAAAGTTAAGTAAGTATCTACACGGAAGACCAAGACAAACTGTGGTAACGACCTGTAGTACTAATTCAGCTTGCAAGATTTAACCCGAACATAAATGTAAGTAAATCAGCTTCCACTGACATACAAAGTAATTAATCAACAAGTACATCGGCGATGTAGAGACATTTCACTCGTATGTAAACTAGTACACACTAGAAAGGTTACATGTATTACCAAATGCAAACCAGTTGCGGAGCAGCAACAGTGATCCTAATTTTGCCACCTGTGCCGTGCCCGCATGCCCCGGGCATGCGGGCACGGCTAAAGTTTCCGAAAGTTCGCGGTGACCTTGACCCGGGGGATCATGACGTTAGTGCTACAGTCGCCGACAAGGACTACAAGATGCATTGAATTCTTTAATAACTCGAAAACAAACAAAACATGAACTTAATCAGATATACCTAGCGTAATCAGTTAATCACAATTGAATCCTGTAAAGTTTTGCGATTTGTAACTTCGTATATCATGACGTGTCCGAATCCGAATTGTAAATAAAAAAATTGCACGCATATTAGTGTACAGTGTACACACACGTACGATTCAAAGCAGTTTTAATTTTTAACTTTAACACCTTAGAATAATTAGGTAAGTATTATCCTACCTACATAATTATATAATTATTCTAAGGTTGACACCAACTACCACTTCGACTTAAACTTAAACTTTCTTGTTTATCTCTTTTCGTCGTCTTTACTGTCGCTCTTCTGTTTCATCGAGTTTAAAATCGCAACACTCCACAAGAAGTAATATCACTTCAAGAATATTTTATCTTTTTTTATTTTAACTTTCTAACAAGAGGTACAAAAAATATAATTTTTCGCCAACAGATGGCGTTGACATGCGACTGTCCGATGTCGCAGCCGGGGCCCACGCTGGCGGCCACGTGCGGCGGCGGGGCCTTCATGCTGTTCATGGGGCTCCTGGAGGTGTTCCTGCGCAGCCAATGCGACTTAGAGGACCCATGTGGCAGGGCACAGGTTTGTTTCATAAAGACGTCTAGGAGAGTACCTAAGGGAGATTTTGTTGCTCATTTGACTGACATAGGTAATTACCAAATAATTATCAGTATTTTGTTTGAGCGTTTTATTTTCTAAAACGTAAAATTTTTTACCTACATACTGACAAAATGGTTGACTTTATTAATTGTATGATGATGTACGAGTATACAGTAAAAATATTACGAGCTGCTTATACGATTGCAATAGATGTTGCTACAATATTACGGTTAAATAAACACGCGCAATCAATGCTTATTTCGAGTAATAAAAACATCTTTCTCCGTGATCAATTGGCCAGAATGTTACGAAAGGTCAGATAATGTTGTGTTCCGCGCCATTTGAGCCGTAACTAAGTTAAAGTATTGCCCGGGGGAGCGTTTAGCGGTTATTTTCGACCGGCGTTGGTCAGCGGCGAGCAATCCCTTGGCTAGATGTTAGGCCAGTAGTTCTCAATGTTTCGACAACTCTTTAACCTATAGAACCTTGTCTGATAGTAATTGTTCGGACTACTTTTTATGATCGCACTGAAATAGCATAATCCCATCAAAAACAAAAATTTTCTAATTAAGTTACTACCCAATATTCTCCAATTGTCCAGATTTTTTTTTAATCAAATTTATTACGTTCTTCGCTACTTAATAGTGCAACTTAGTGTCTGAGATTTAAGTTTGGTCAACATCACACCATTTTCAACCTTTAACCTTATTTATTAGGTAGGTATTTAAGTTCAAGCTCAATATCCGAAAATATTCGGAGAGAAAACTTGCCATGTTGATAAATAAAACAACACTCGCTCTTTCAACACTTTCCTAGGAGTAATCGGTTACCAATATAACTATGAAATACTACGATCCTACGGTGCGTAGTGTTCAATGTTGGTTACCATGAAATATCTACCGTGCACAACTGCACATACATAAATATGCTTATTAAACAACCTTCACGTTTGCAAAAGTAGGACATTCTAAAATTATATTATGAATATCATGATGTTATCATTGACAGTTCCGAAAGCATATGGACTCGGTGTATGACTTCATAGTGGTGGGCGGTGGATCCGCCGGCTCAGTGGTGGCGGCGCGCCTGTCTGAAGTCCCTGAGTGGCGGGTTCTACTCCTGGAAGCTGGTATGAATTCTTCTAGTTATTTGAGTTTTGAGATCAGGGCATATCATAAAATAACTATAAAAATTACACAATTAAAACAACTGCCTGGTTAATTAGATTACATGGAGAAAATAAATAAGTTGTCAGTTAACGTAGCCTCCGACGAGTATCCTGAGTACGAGTGGCTTAAGCCGATTTCGTTGCGGAGGAAACAAGGAGATCTGTGAGCATTCTATTATCTGATCTGGGGCAACCTGATGGATTATCCCCCATTCTACAAGATCTTAAGCAATCCTGACATTGGTTAATTTGCAAGCATGCACCAAATCTGCCAAATCTGATTTACTTGCATGAAGCTAGCAACATAATGTCTGCAGGTATTCTAATGTTTTACTGTCCATCATCCCAGTGTATACCTACTCTTGGACCCCATTGCAGGCTTCGACGAGCCCACCGGGACGCAGGTGCCGTCCATGTTCCTGAACTTCATCGGCAGCAGCATCGACTGGGGCTACCAGACGGAGCCGGAGCCGGCCGCCTGCCTCGCCGAGAAGGGCAGGAAGTGCTACTGGCCCAGAGGGAAAGTACGGACAACTTGCTATATGTATACCTATAGGTACCACAAAAACCTAAATAGCTCATCTTACCATGTACATACAATGGGTACGTCTATTTCTGTTAATAAAAACTATGTGGAAAAACAAAATGCGATGAACATACAAAAAAAGTAAAATAATCTGCACCCACTAACTGGAGAACGAAAAGTTAAATATTTCATTAAGTATAAAATGTACCTAAAAGTTTTCAGATGATAAAGCTTAAACGTAATAGATTTTAAATTGGACACCTCCGTTCGATAGTCAAAGTTTGAATACAGGGCTAGTACCTGACTTTTAAAGTAGATAAGTACATCTTGCGTTGATGGCGAAGAAAATTTTTTCTGCGGATCTATTTAGGCTGTAGGTTCTTTCATTTATAAGGACAATTAAGGCTTACCAATAGTACCTACAGTATAGCATCTAAAGCTTCGATCATAAACACTATTGATCGAAGATCTTAAGTAGTGTTGTGACGTTATAAATTGTGATGACGCAGGTGTTAGGCGGCACGTCGGTGATGAACGGCATGATGTACATCCGCGGCGCCCGCAAGGACTACGACGGGTGGGCCGCGGCCGGCAACGAGGGCTGGTCCTACGACGACGTGCTCCCCTACTTCCTCAAGTCCGAGGACAACAAGCAGCTCGAGTCCATGGACCGCGGCTACCACGCCACCGGCGGCCCGCTCACCGTCTCGCAGTTCCCCTACCACCCCCCGCTCAGCTACAGCATTGTTAAGGCCGGGGAGGAGTTGGGTGGGTACACGTTTTTTGTTTTGTTATTTTTGTGTAAATAGTCATCTTATTGATTAGGTACGTATTCCGGTATCTTAGGAATAAAGTTTAAACACATCGTGAAAACCTGTATCATGGTAATAACTTTAAAATCCTACTTAAGTCGATAACAAAATAATATAAGCTTTCGATTAATCAAAGTCACATTATATAGACGTAGCGAAATGTGCTTTTTTTTCATGAAAAACTATGCGCAGAGTTTACTAACTAAATCAGAATCTATCCCCACGTCCTAACAATGCTTTCCCTTTGAAATCCCAGTTTCATAACCTATAAACTGCAGGCTACCAGGCGCGCGACCTGAACGGCGAGCAGCACACGGGGTTCTCGATCGCGCAGACGACGAACCGCAACGGGTCGCGGCTGAGCGTGGCGCGCGCGTTCCTGCGCCCGGCCAAGCACCGCCCCAACCTGCACGTGATGCTCAACGCGACCGTCGCCCGCGTGCTCATCAACCAGACCACGCGCCAGGCGTACGCCGTGCAAGTCAGGAACAGCTTCGGCGGGACCGAGACCATCTTTGCCAACAATGAGATCATCATTAGGTACGCCTAGCCATGTTCTTCTTATTCTAGGCAACCTTTAACATCTCACTGCCGGGTTCTTTTATTACGCCATTACGATTTACGTTACTAACCAGTAATAAAATCAGACATAGTTTTATTGAGTATCCTTTGTCAAACTAGAAAGTAGAAACCACTTTAAGATTGTTGTTCACGGCATGTTTGTATGTCTTACGATGTGTTCGTGATGTGTCCATGAGAGTAGAACAACGAGCTAGAGTAGAAGCACAAATTAACATGCAAAATACAGACATTTTAATTTCTATTATATTCTCTAATCTAATTAATTTGTTCGGTGTATAGCACTTTAGAACGATACAGGTAGGTACTCGTACTTAACAACATCGCTGTGAGAGCTGAAGACTGATCCATACAAATATAATGAGGGCATATGAGTGTTTATCGTGTTATCCTGACCTCCAGCGCTGGCACCGTGGCATCTCCCCAGCTGCTGCAACTGAGCGGCATCGGCGACCCGGAGGTGCTGTCCCGCGCAGGCGTCCCGCTGGTGCACAAGCTGCCGGCCGTGGGCAGGAACCTCCACAACCACGTCGCCCACTTCCTCAACTTCCAGGTGAACGACAACAACACCACGCCCCTCAACTGGGCCACCGCTATGGAGTACCTGCTGTTCAGGGACGGTCTCATGTCTGGCACTGGTGAGCTCTATGTTTATTTATCAGAACCAATAGATTGTTTGGCACAGGTATAACTACAAATCCTCTTGGGCACATAAGCCGAGCAGCTTTTCTTTTTAAACTAAAAAACCAAATACATATTTTGAAATAAAACTATATTATTGTAAGTGGTTACATCCTAGATAAACAGCTGATTATTATGATAATAATTAACCTGAAAATGCGAATTCTCGATTCTTGTGTCCGAAAGGCTTTCCGCCTTATTTAACTATAATAATCATGGTCATGTCTTACTGCACCCACACAAGATATTATACATTTCCTACGTAATTGAATGAGATTGTAAACTTAGTTCAATAACCTTCAAGAACCAACCGTGAAATATTTATTTATAATTATAACGTGTTTCGATTGTAACGTCACAGAGTAAAAATAAAAGCTATACAATAGCTTAACAAAGGACGTATTTTATTGATAAAGCATCGGTAATCTAAGTATTTTTAAGAATAACTCTTACAAATTCCATGGGAGACTTCGATCAAATTTAATGATCGAAGATGGGAGATTTGCCATCTGTCGTTAACGTATTTTTCTATGCTGAAATGTTTTTAAACCACATCATAATCTTTTACACATGACTTGCGTTTGCAGTTTTAGGTACACAACACATTTAGGTATCAGATTACTTTAGGACAGGAGGAATTTAACGTCAATATTAACTTTCCTAAAGGAATAATTTGTATTATAGCATTGCATGGATCGCATAGAATTTAATTTTGATAGAATCGCACCACCAACACGCATCCTCTCCATGTGACCTCATTACCGTACCCGATGTTGCAGGGATATCGGAAGTGACAGCGTTCATCCACACCAAGTACTCGAACCCGGCGGAGGACAACCCGGACGTTCAGCTGTTCTTCGGCGGGTTCCTCGCCGACTGCGCCAAGACCGGCATGGTGGGCGAGCGGCTCGACAACGGCTCGCGCACCATCCAGATCATACCCGCCGTGCTGCACCCCAAGAGCAGAGGCCGCCTCGAGATACCCAGCGCGGACCCCTTCGCATACCCCAAGATTTATGCCAAGTAAGTCATTCAAAAAATAAACAAATATTAAGTTACCAAAACCCCAAACCTGACAATGATTGAGATATTTATACATTCCATGGTTTCATGTAACTGTAATTTGAAAAACTACATAATTTTGCATCACTGACCGGCACAAGATCATGACCGGGTCAAATCTTCCCCTTCTCCTGATTAAATTCTTTGAAATCCTTAATTTTGTACATGTCAATGATACCTACACTAAACTTACGCAAATATTTTTTTTTATTTTACCAATATCGTAACAATCGAGAGCCTCACCTCCCTGGTTGTCATTAAAGCAATGTGCTGTTCTAGAAGATCTCGAAAGAACGTTGTAGACTTACTTAGTTCATATACCCAGAAAATAAAAGAAACTTGAGTTAAAAGATTTCGCAGCGGTGTCGTAACAGCCATATTTGAGCTTATTACATTTCATTCACCAGCTACCTGACCCACCCGGACGACGTGAAGACCTTGGTAGAGGGCATCAAGTTCGCCATCAGGCTCTCGGAGACGAAAGCGCTGAAGCGGTACGGCGTGCGGCTGGACAAGACGCCGGTGAAGGGCTGCGAGAAGATCAAGTTCGGCTGCGACGCGTACTGGGAGTGCGCCGTGAGGATGCAGACCGCGCCGGAGAACCACCAGGCGGGCTCCTGCAAGATGGGCCCGAGGGGAGACCCCACCGCTGTCGTCGATAATTACTTACAGGTCACTTTTATAACTGATTCAATGAGGCGGTTTAAATAGCGTATTAAGTAGGAATTTGGCTGCATTTTAGAGATTAAGACTTGATTATCTCTTACTTCTTTGATTAGCCGAAACAGAATTAGCGCGGAAACTCTCCAATTTAACTCTGACTGATTCTTAAGGCTAATTGCGATGCAAGCACTTAACAACTTCAGTGTAAAGTACGGATCTCTCCCAATGATTAAAGGAGGCTTAGTAGGTACCTACCAACTACCTAATAGAAGAGTTAGATCCACCTGAACTGAACGTCGACATTTTTTGCGGCACCCGATATATTCTGACCGCTGTCTTCGGTTTAGGATTCTGTCCATCGCATCATCATTGAGTTGGTAGAATGTAAGTTGGACATGTCACGATTTAGTTGCAGCATACATAACGTACCGTGTGTTCCAGGTGCAAGGCATCGACCGGCTGCGCGTGGCGGACGCGAGCGTGATGCCGAGCGTGCCGTCGGGCAACACCAACGCGCCCACCGTCATGATCGGCGAGCGCGCCGCCGACTTCATCAAACAGCGGTGGCTTGGAGGCACCAAGGTAAATATGCAACTGCTGAAGTACTAGACGATTTTTTAAGACTGGTTAGACCATAGGATTTATTCAAGAAGCAATACACATATCAACCAAATCTCAAATCCAAAAAATTGGTACGAGTACTAGAACCGACTAGACCGACCTGCTTGACTTTCCTTTCCGTGACCAAGTAGGTCCATAGACCCTATTGAGTATACCGAATTCTCATTGATATGAATAGAAAATAGAAATCATGTGTATCTACGAGTTCAACCAAGAAAATATTTCGTTACAGGCGCCGTTCCCGCTGAGCCAGCACGGCGGAGTGTCCAATGTCCTGTCCGTGAGCGAGGCGCGGCACCCCGGCTGGCAGTGGATCTGGCCGCTGCAGGGGAAATAGCACTAGCACCAGAATTCCTAGATTAATGTTAAGCCTGAGCATGGAGTACTTGCTAGATAGATGTCGTGGAGCGCTAGTGTTTCAGCATTAGTTATCATCTATAATGAAGTTCAATAAGGCAATTGCTCACATGGAACTGAAGAGACGGATACATAATCATTATTGAGAGAATTAAGAATCAGTTTTGTAATTTGAATTGTTTGAATCTTTGATATGTACAATGCGCCAACAAAAAAAGTATTAGTGAGGAAATTGGTGGGACACGACAAATTTGAAAATAGTGCGTGCCCGAAAGGAAGTTAGTAGCGATATTGTGCTTTTTAAAACCACCAAAAAACAGAATAGTTTGATGAAGTGTGTGGATTAGTTAATTAGCGCTCCCCTTGGCTATGTACAGTTACTGTGAAACTTTGGTGTTACCAGATAAGTACACTGACATTAAATGAACAAATTGATATTATAAGTAAATCATAATTGTTTGTGAACGAAACAGAATGTAAACTTGTATGACCTATCCTGCCTTCTAGTATAGAATGTTGCATATTATATGATTCACTTTATAATACTCATAATTTAGGAAATTTATTAAGTTATAATGTACAAAGTAGTATTTATTATTGACTTGTGTAAGATACAATAGGTACTTTGGTTACATTTTACAAGTGCCTATCTAGATCGATTTTACCATCATTTATTCATATAATAACTATTACTATTAAGAGTACTTGGATTGGACGTAAATGATTGTTTGTATTTTAGTATAAATAATTAATTTTAATATCAATAAAGTTGCGTGTCCATTAAATTCGAATATTTTTATTCCACTCCACGGCCTTAGCTAGGGAGGGGGGCATTGTGGAGCAATGCCTTACCTTGAAACTACAACGCCGTACCTTAAAAATACTAAAAACTAAGATAAATTACAATGTTTAAATTGTTAGTTCATAGTTTGTGATAAAAAAAATACAAAATATTAAAAGTTATTATGTATTACTTTTGCTTATGCCTATATAAAGGATGTAAAAACAAAGTCATTTTAATATAGCAACTTTATTGGTTGAGAAGATAAATTTCAGTTGACAGACTTAATAGGTAACATTTAATACACGTCAAATTTCTGATGGCTCAAGGTTTGTGATTGCTATTTTATATTAATAGAAGACCTAGCTGTGACATTATTGTTCAGTGTTCAGTCTATCCCTCAACACCCCTGCTGTCCTGGCACAATACAACTTCATCACAGTCATGTTAGTTGACTCGTGAAACTTGTACATTTTTTTCTGTTTACTAATAAAGAAAGAGCACTATACCATGGCCAAATTCGAAATAGAACTGATAAAGGATGTTTTATTTACATATGGTTTAACGCCCCTAACTTATGGAAGATAAGACGAGTTATCTGAGATAACCTTTAAAATGAACATACCTTACTAATAAGCGAAACTTTTACGCCTTTTTACGAAAACTTTTTAACGCCTTTGTAAGCGGACGGAGGAGTATGAAATTTGGCACGTTAAAGTTTAATGAAGGAGTATAATATTATGTTCATTACAGCAACATTTTTACAATATGATATTTTTACATAAGAAAATGTCAGCAATAAAATAGTGGCCACGCAAAAATTGTATTCAAGTTTAGTTCATTTATATCACCTGTACTTAACTATACACCGTATATAAGTATAAAGTAGGAAAATAATAATAAACTTGCATAAATATCATCTTAAAAGTGTTAAGTACTCATTTCGATTTCAAAAAATTGACGTTGAATAACTTGCGACTCAGACACGAGATTTTATGTGACTTTTGTGACAAGTTATAGAACGCCAAAATGAAGGTACTGTATATACGAAAATTCATCTTATTATCTCTCATTCTCTCATTGACTCCTTTTTTGACTGGACTATCATACAAAAAATTGAAGGGCCGAACCCATGTCACATTTTATTCACTCACACAGCGCTACTCAACTTTTAAGGTATAAATAGACTTGATTTTAAAAATTAGCATGCTCTTTACCTGTATACATTTGATTGAAATAAGCATGCTCGTAGACAACACGGCTAGGATTTTTGTATGGAGACGTCAAGCACGCCCCCGTCCACTCGCGCCGCAGGTAGCATGATCGCACAACTGCTGATTTTTGAGCATGCTAAAAATAAGCATGCCTATTCCAAGCAAAGCACTTGCTTGTTAGTAAGTGCACACTAAAAGCATGCTTTCGGGTGAATCTGTACCTTTATAGGACTGCGCACATTACACCAACTCGACGTCAACTCCACTCCGTTTCAACTCCGACGTTCTGTTCCGCGATCAACGCTTCATCGACGTCAACTCGACTCCGTCTCCACTCCGTTTCAACTCCGACGTTCCGTTCTAGGTACATTACGTCATTGTGTCGGTCGACGCGTGGACTACTCGTCTACGGTGAGTCGTCAACGCAACGTCGACGCGTTGGTCTCGAAACGGAACGGCTATGGGTGTAGGGCGGGGAGGGGCCGTACAGGGCTTTTAAGTATAAGTTCGAAATTCAACCTTACTTTCAAAGATATAAGGCTCATAATTGAATGTTAGCTTTGTCAAGGTTTTAGTCGCGTTTTCGTCTGTCGGTTGTGGAGTCGTTGTACTGTGCGCAGTCCTTATAGGTGTGCGCATACAACATCAACTCAACTCCGAATCCAATTTAAGGAATAGGAAAGCAATGAAGCATGAGCCACTTCAAAGAACTCATCCACGATCGAGTCGAATTTGAGTGGATGTAATATGCGCAGCCCTTTTGTAACATAATCAAATATCTTATTATTTAATGACTAAATGACACTAACACCGATAAATGGAGCCAGCAATATATTTCACAACTTTCTAACATACATACATACACAACTTTACACTCGATAAACCACATTGATGCTGCCTTTTTACTCATAGTGCCAAAGCTCAAATGCACAAGTTGTAACGGGATCATACATCTCAGTTATCAGACAATTATTATTAACTTAAATTGGATCCCTTACACTATGATGACTTGTCTCACAATGGGGCAGCTGACTGTATTTCTTTCCAGTAATTTGTGTCTAGTAACATCAATATTTCAGTTCTAAAAACCACAATTTCAGAGGCATGGGCCAGAATTGTATATTCGCACTAACAATATTTTGCTATAACGTAACGTAATAACGTAGAACGAACTATTTCTCGTAATGATTAACAATTTCAGCTCCAAATAGAAACAATGTTTTATATTTGACAAATAATTTGCCACGCATGACTACTTCTCAATACACACAATCTCAATACACCTATCTTATAACTGAAACTTTAAACATTATTGTTTACAACAGCACAACATTTAATAACAAGCGACCACAGAAAAAGATTCCAATTAAAAAACTTAATCTGAAAACTATAAAAATACTTCTACTTAACAAAACGAAACGGTGAGTGGCTGAACAGGGCAGGGGTTATTGGATTTTGTAAAATTCATCCTTCATCATTTGTCCAAAGTCACCGGCACTCAATATTAGATACTAGTCATTCACATCATTCACATAACAATCAACTTCATTTAACTTTTACACTATGCTTAATACTTAAGTAATTTACCTATTATGTATGAATGTGTGCACAGATGTCTATATATGTGTGCGAACGATAACACTGCACTGGTCAAAAAAAAATTGATTGTTTTAATCCATACACATAAAACACAAAAATCCACTTCTTACACTCGCATTTAGACCGATTCCCAAAAAATCTAGGGAATTTATATGTAAAAAAATTAGGGGAAAAAAATGGGTGTTGACCAGTGTTACAGCTAAGATAAAACATAGTGGACCCGGTAATATGTACAAACAGCGTATGTCCAATATCTATAATATAATACTTGGCCCATGCTCCTATATCAATAATTATACGTGACGTGGCAATTCGTTCCACAGCCATTCTCACTTATATATTGTATTCTTAGCATAGCTAAACAACATGAATCAACGTCATTGTCTTCAAATTGATTTAAAAATATACGAGCTTTAAAATGTGGGGAGGTATGAGTCATCTCACAATTATTCACTTAAAATTAAATACCGAATTGTTATTGACCATTATTTATCATTAAATGCACGAGACCCTATTGACTATTGCGAACCCTATTGACTTCTACGCACAATCATTACATCAAAATCGATTTCAAAAAAATTCATACATATTTAACATACATGTAGGTTATCTGGATCAAGTATAACGTCACCCAATCGTGACAATAAAATTGATTTAAAAATATATAACTTTTAAAAAGATCACGTTTCACCAGCCGCTAAAGATTCCATGAGTCAAGGCTTAATTATTATACTTTATATTCTATAATAAAAATAACTCTGATCCTCAAATAAAATGCCTTATTATAACAATTTCATTACGGTTCGAAAATTCCGCAGACCAATATGAAAGCAATCATTTGTAAACGTAAAAATAGATAAATATTTTACATTGCATCATTTTGTTTATTAACAATTAAATGTACAAAAAAACCACTTTCTTTTAATTACCCTCCTAATATTACCATAGCAACAATAAAACATAATTATAATTTGTATGTTTGCGCATCAAGTTTGATGCTGGCTATATTGAAGACAGACTATATCATTATTTATTTCCAATTTCTCACGGTTTCGACACGCCTTGTAATTTATTTCAATTTTAGCGATTTTCATTAGACATCTCATACCATTCTTTAATTGCTTATTTTATACTGCTACTCGTAAAACGCATGTTTCATCGTTTTCCAACCAAAAAGCCGAACTCGCTTTAAATTTGCCAGATTTTCAAAGCTTTCAATTTGCAATGTCAATATTATCCAAGACAAATGTCTTCAAACACGGTTCAATTACTCCCATGCGTTAAGGACTTACATATTTGTATTATTATTACATTAATGTGACACATTAATTTTGTTCTCGGGTCTTGGGTGTGTTATTTCTGTTATTTCTGTTATCCGTGCGGAGATATGATTGTACGCGTTTATTTTTTTGTTAACCTTCCAACAATAATAAACAAATAGTACGTACGCAATTTGCGGGCGC
This sequence comes from Ochlodes sylvanus, assembly GCA_905404295.2. NCBI lineage: Eukaryota > Metazoa > Arthropoda > Insecta > Lepidoptera > Hesperiidae > Ochlodes > Ochlodes sylvanus. The sequence goes on from FR990129.1 coordinate 1,116,517, forward strand.
GTCGTACTGCGCGCGTACGCAATGTGCGGGCGCGTCGTACCGCGCGCGTACGCAATGTGCGGGCGCGTCGTACTGCGCGCGTACGCAATGTGCGGGCGCATCGCGCGTGGTCACAGCTCGACGTTGTTCAGGTTGGAGCCGGAGTGCGTGGGCAGGTCGTCGGTGAGCAGCAGCGTGCCGATGGGCACGACGGCCGCGTCGCGCTCGCGCAGCTTGCGCATCTCGTTGCGCAGCTTCTCCAGCACCGCGTAGTTGGGCTCGTTGTGGCGCGCCTTATCCTGCAGCAGCGTGATCTGCTGCTCCTCCAGCTTCTTTTCCTTGCAGCTCTTCACCGAGCGCGAGCCGTACAGCCGCAGCAGCGAGCCCCACGAGCGGACGTGCGGATGCAGCGCCTGGAAACGTCGCCGACATTACTTTAGTAGTGACCCTCTGGGACCCTGATAGGCTAATCTATCTCCTCGCAATTGGAATCAAAAGGGTTAGGGGTAACCCCCTGGGACCCTGTGAGGCGCGCGTGTACGTATGTATGTACGTATATATGTACGAACTAGTTTTATTTTAAGAACAATAAACAGAGTTTGTTTCAATACGTACACTCCACAAACGCTCGCCAGTGTGTTTACCTGCAGTATGGCCTGCGAGGCGCGCTGCTTGGCCGTCTTCTTGTTCTTGCAGACGACCGTGGCGCTGTGCTTGCCCACCTTCATCGTCAGCTCGATCTTCTGGTACTCCAGCTTCTTCATCTGATTATATACAATTCAATTTAGAACCCACTGCCACACATGTTCGCGTTGTCACAGATAGTGCTTACGCCTGTATTAAAATTATATATTCGCTAATATTTTCACACACACTGGCTAACACTCCCCAGTAATACGTAGTACGTACTTCCCAATACTACGTTAGATATTTTAAGAGATGTTAATATAGATATGTAAGTCTTTTTATACAGATAGAGGATTTTTTTCTTCTGGATTTTTTCTCTATTCATTTGTCTGTGAGAGCGGTAGCGGTAACCACTGAACAGATTTAGATATTTGGCATATTTTTAACTTATATACGGATATACAGGATCATTTTCGCCCAGGAAACCAATTTAACGGATACAAGTTAATGATGAATTAATGAAAGATTTGATAAAAGCTTAGAATAATAACACTATAGAAAGACAGTCTTCATACAAGCGCTCTGTCTAAAGAGAAGCACTAAACCGAAACTTTCCCGAAAGCGGGGAATGATTCGGCTGCGGATAATCATAGGTTTTTAGCAATAATACATTAATAGCTTTTCAGATATTTTGTGACACAATTTAACTGGACAAATCGTCATATTTCTTTTTTCGCGAGACACGTTTGGCGCGCGTTGACATGAGCTGCCCGGTGTTTGGAGCCATTTCTGACTCCAATTAAGGTGCTTCAAAACGGCCGCGCGGACTTCGTTTCTATAGTGTAATTATTCTAAGGTTAAAAGGTTATTAATTAGAGTGTTTGAACACAAGCCGCAATAACGGGTGTCGGTACTCGACCTCCGTGTTGATGTGTCGGTCGCCGGCGCCGAAGTTGCGCAGCAGGCACGTGCGCAGGATGGCGTGCGGCGTGGGCTCGCACGTCGCCGCGCAGAACTCCGCGATGCGCGGGTCCTCGATGCCCACGTAGTCGAAGAACTGTCCACATGCGCCATGCGTCACTTGTCACGCGCCCCGGTTAGTTACACGTACAGTCACGACCAATAATATGTATACATTGTCACGTTTTATAAAATATCTTAACCGCTAATCGCTATCTTAACTTGTACCAATCTAGAAAGAAGTGAACAACAATTCGTTCTAAATTAACTAACCATTAAACGATGTCAAAATAAGGTCAAAATATGTCAAAATAAATATATAATATACAATTTAGGACGAATCGTTCTTGTTCTTGTTCAAGTTAAGATATTTTAGAAAACGTGTCAATATTATTGCTCGTGACTATACACGGTGAACATACACAATACTCGTCGGTACCATTACGTAGACGACCTATCTATGTATGTCCGTTTATCCGTTACTCGCTTCGGTTTCGGTTTTATGGTGAGAATCAAAGAATTGTATGTCTGTATTCGTGCGAATGTTAATTCGTACATATTCGACATTGTTCGTGATTTTTTGCAATGAATTGATAATAAATATCAATTCTAGAAAAATAAATAACATTGTATCACGGGAATTGTGAAGAATTAGAGAAAGAGAGAGAAAACATTTGTTGCGTGAGTCTTGCTATTACACATTTAATATTTCATCCTACATCATCTACATATACCTATGTATTTGCCAAATCTATTATGACTGAACGTAGAAGAATAGTCCCGACTATGTATGAGTATCTATGAGTTAAACCATCGGACGTAATCAGTAACTGCTAATGGCAAAATTTCTTTCGCTTAAGCTCCGTGCTTCGAAGGTAGGGTTATCTACCCCGATAACCAGAGATCCAAGTTGACCTCTCGTCTCTCCACCAATCTACATCAAAGTCCTACGCTCTGGGGCACCCTTTTTCACCGCTTGGCTACTGTCCCACCTGATGGTAAGTGGCGACGTAGCCTTCAGATGGTGAAGCGCGTTAACTAAGAAAAACCCGTCGTAAACATGGAGGTGTCTGACCACGAAGTCGGGCTCGGCGTCGTTGTCGGGCTCGAGGTGGTCGCGCATCTCCGGGATGAGGATGTGGATGGAGGCGCGCGCCGCCGCCGACTTGGCCTGCCGCTTGCTGGAGCCGTGCCCCACGCCGTACTGCATGCCGCCGATGTACACCGTCGCCTGGTACGGGGTCGACGCGTTCTCTGTACACACGGCACACGTTAGTACAGCCTACAGCCCGCCCGGGGTGCTACCACCGCCCGCCGCGGTACCTACTACCATTTTTAGAAAGGTATGGATCCAGTTATACTCTTGTAGAGGCGAACATTAAAGGTAAGGGTAGCAACACATCTGTGATCGAATGAGAAAAAGATAAATAAATAATAAATACTAACTGGACTATTACTAACAAAAACTAACAGGTCTACCTTAATTCCATAAAGAATGGTTGTTTGTAAAGTCGGTTTACGGATGATAATTTTACGTGATAACGTCATAAGGGAAGAGAGATAGATACGTTGCAAGCCGAACGTTTAGGCCGATCGTGTCCCTCTATCGCTTGTTCCGCGCTCTCGCTTGCACGCACGGGCTCAGGCGGAACGGGACACTTTTACGTGCGCGCTGCCGGTGATCATCAATTTATAAGACGTTATCACGTCAAAAAGAAATAAGGGAACACACTTCACATGGGTATAGTACGGCCGACGGTTCTAGGCCGGTCTGAATAAGCTTTCAGATATTGTGCGCAGGTACAGTACTTTAGAGAGAGATAGCGACACGAACACTGAGCGTGTGACTGAAACAGACAATGCTTAAAGTGACACCGCGGCCACCGCGCGCGTCTTGCCACCATTTCGACGCTAAAAATGACTTCTGCGCAGCGATTCGAACAAAGTTCTGACCGGCCAAGAACCGCCGGCCGTACTGTATATAGTATATACAAGTTAAACGCGGGGCGTGTAAAGCGACGTACCGAGCTGCTTGAACTCGTAGACGGGCTGCTTCTGCAGCGCGCGGCGCACGTACTCGTGGAACACGGACAGGTAGCTGCGCCCGTTCATGTTCATCACCCAGTCGCGCTTCGCCGCCTTCCCGCCTGCTGACACGGCCGCGGCTTACTTACCACACGCACTGACACATTTCAACGCTGCTAATTCATAAATGCTCTTATTGTTCACATTCGGTTTCGCAATTGAAGCATTTATGAATTGGCGGTGTAGTGCCCGCGTCACTGCACTAGTAAATTGCCGTTGCGAGTAATCGCGAACTGTGCGTAACAAGTCATGTCATGATAATGTTCCAGGACGCACCGAACCTTAATGTAGTACCTACACATCTAACGCTGACAGCGGCGTAGTTTCATCATTTATTTCGTAAAAACCACAGCTCTTAAAGTGATAACATTACATAATTATCTTGTAAAAAAATAACGACTTAAAGCCAATTACGGATTAACAATTTTTAAACGACATAGTTAGGCTGGTTTTACAGTCACGCTTAACGCCAGCGCGCAGAGCTTTGCGTCTCTTTGATCGTTACATAGTCGCACCGTTTGCCCGCGCGCGGTTGATAAGCGCGGCCGAATTGCCGTCAGCGCGGACAAACGGCGCGACTATATGTAACGATCCAAGACTAAGCGTGACTGTAAAACCAGCCTTATATAATAATAAATAAGTGACTGTCGCTAAAATCAGTGTATAGTTCGACTTTAAATAATTAACTAGTATTACCCGAGTTCTCCTGTCCGGTGGTGGGCTTGACGGGGATGGTGATGAGCTTGGTGCCCTCCGGCAGCATCGGGTACTGCAGCGCCTTCCGCGCCTTCGTGTACTTGCGCCGGTCCGCCCAGCGCCTGCACGACACACACATGCACATTATATGGAAATTCCCCTCTTATGGGCACTAAAAATATACTTTTTATTTCTTTAACGTCAACGGCAATAAACGTTAAGTATACGTCATAAAAGAAGCTCCCTACATACCGTGCAGATTGCGACAGTTTCACATTATAATATGCGATAAGAATGTTCCGTAAATAAAGTAATTTATGGTAAAGAAATTTTAGATATGTAAATGTAAATATGCCAACATGCTGTTTACATAATAAGATAGTATGGAACTTAGAAAAATTAAACATTCCATAGTGTTACGCAATAAACATATAAGTTTAAATATTTCAATAACTTACTTGACTTGCAGTAATCGCACTCGATGTAAAATATTAATAAATCTATTCACAATGTTAGAAATAATCATGTAGTTAAAATACAATACATGTTTAATTGTTTATAGTCAAGGATTCAAAAACGATGTCGTCGTTTTTAGATTTCGGACTACGAAACCATCCTGTTACAGGCCATTCAGAAAGTTTTGCGAAAAACAAGACGAGCATTCCAAAATCCAATTTCAAATTTCCCATGTTTTCTAAGAGCGAAATTGACATCATCATAAAAATGTTATGTGTACTTAGTTGAAAAATGTTTTTACGTGAAAGAAATTTTCACATCGTGATTTTTTACGATTGATAATTTTCAGAACTTTATTTTTTAGCTTCGTATAACTTTCTGAGTGTCCCACGTATAGTACTTCATAATATAAGAAAGCCAGCTCCGTTTGATTTGAAATAAAATATGATAGTTATTGTTATAACACTAAGTAAAATAATAATACTAGACAACCCCAAAAGCAGATACAAGAGAGAGAGATTACATTAGAGGGAGAGAGAGAGAGAGAGAGAGAGAGAGAGAGAGAGAGAGAGAGAGATTACAAACAACACCGATTACGAAATAGATGTAAAAATGACCACTTACTTGAAATGCATGATACTAAGCACCTTAAATTTGAACAGTTTCTTACAATAATTGTTAACTTGGTCATGAGTAAGGTGTTGAGTTTTCCAGCTCGTGTTGACAGTCTCCACTCTGGGCGAAGGCATCACCATACCCCCGGGGAGCACTATCGGCTGTCGGTTCAACGGGATGTCCACGTTGTCTGTGGACGAATTTGTATTTTTGGGCGAGACACCATTCGTATCGCTGCCATTTAAATTCTTCATCTCCACTATCATATGTGCATCATCTTTAATTGAACCATTGTCAGGCTTGGTTGTATCTTCTTTTTCCAAAGCTATCTTATTTGAATCAACTGTCTTACTTTTCTCCTTTTCTGTTTTATCACTGTCATCTACAATAGTAGAAGCTCCATCGTCGTCACTATTCTTTTTGCTACTGAAAGGACAAACAGCTCGAGGCAGAGATTGAATTTCTTGTACATCTCTTGGCCCTTTGGAAGATTCCTTTAACTCCTCTAATGCATTTTTGTCGTCTTTAACATGGTTCGAGTGATTGGGAGTTACTTGTTTTTTTAAGGACGGGTCGCTCGTATCATTTTTCATTTGTTTATTTACATTCCAAGTGCCCAGTTTGATTTGTTCCTCGATTTTCTCGTCAATTATTTTCTGCCTCTCTTCATCCTCTAACGCCCGGCGATACGCTAAGCATGGTATTGCGCTAATTGGTATGTCGTGTCTCTGCAATACATATAATTATTAGTGTGCTGTGATTACTTTCCGGTGGGAGAGACAGGTTTAGAGGTACGCAGTACTTAAAAGTCACGAGTTTCTTACCTTAGCGTTCCCCTTGCCCAAAAAGTATGGTTTAGAAAGGGTGCACACTCGCGTCGCACGGTGCACGTATACCGGCATGCCGCTCTGATGCCGGATCATGATCCAATCCAGAGGCAGTACTTCGAAATGGTTTACGCCCTTTTCTATAACATACAATCAATATGAATTTTCATTCAAAAGCCGTTCAGGATTTGTTGTAGTTATGCACGCGGGCTGCTAGACACTGTTATTATACATTTAAATGTTTATAAATAGCAGACAAATGAATATTGTTTGTTATTCTATAGCGTATTATTACCCAGCATCGTTCGAGTACAATATACTTACCATTAATTATGGTTCACTCACTTTGAAATTGTATATTTTATAATGAATGTCTAAATAAACTACTATATAAAATACAGGGCGCGTCTAAAAACTTCATTTCGAATACTTAGGAAGTCTATAAACGCAAACTAAGCCAGCCAGAGCTAATTTCTTATAATCTTTAACAAAATTAGGGTTTACAGAAAAACTGACAAATAATATTTCTAAAAAACTGCTATCATCATAATTATCATGTGTTGATATTAATATTTAATTCACATATGAATAAATTTTGTGTTACAATTCAAAAAATTATTTAAAAAAAAATACAAAATAATATGGTAAACAGTGTGTTTATACACATTTACCTATTGTATGTATAATTTATTTCTCAGTCAAAAGCAATTCTCTTTTGCTTCACAAAAGTGTCTGTTTCCAAAGTTGCCTACTCACCTTCTAAAATAATTTTCTCACGTGTAACATACGCCTTCTCTTTGGGTTTGGGCGCAGCCTTGAAACCAGCAGGCAGGTCCTCCTCCAACATCTTCTCGATTTCTTCATCGGGCAGTTCGACAGACTCACCTACAAATGCATGCACTTATCTACCAGACACAATGATAACTTCATCTTGCTTCAACATAATTATCACAGCACCAAAGAAGATCACAATGTGAATCGAATCAGTAGCGCTTTGGAATTCGCTTATCGCAAAGAAAATCTTGCAGAGACAGAATCATAGAATAACATCATTAAGTATCTTGAATGCGCCATTCTAAGTAGATTCTTAAAAGATAAGTTTCAGTATCATAAGTGCATCAAAATGTGCAAGAAAAAGGATTACAATCATGACATTGAGTTATGATTCCTGTAACAATCATGTAAAAAGCATGCAAAGGTAGAAAACTTGAGTAATACCCGTCGAACTGTAAGAATCGTCACATTCGCCGTTGCTGTCTTCATCGTTAGACTTAACCTCATCGAGAACTCTAAACTCCCGGAGTTTCTCCACCTCCTCGGCGGTCACGAAATCATCGTACTTATCTTCGGCGTCAGTGAACTTCTTATCGTGCCCATTTGCAGTTTCTTCAAAAGTCTCTCGTTCCAACTTTGGAACGGGTTCCTCGTGATCCACTTTTTGTCTCTTTGCAGGAGGTTGATTCAATAGTTGTGTATCACCATTGTCACTCATGACTACCTACCTAAAATTTCAATCAATATGTCATTTAAATTCAAATACTTTCGATCCAATTATATAATAATTTTATACTACGCCATTACAAAAGTGTAAGAAAACAATATTTGTTCATATTATGAAATTCAATGGTGCCAAAAAAGGCAAAGAATTTTATAGATGCAGGCAAGGAATTTTATAGATGGATTCTTTATATATTTATTCTGATGGATGAATATCTGCAAAGATAGAAAATAATGTTTTTGATGTTCTTCACAGCAATTCCAATAAAGTTACTCAGCGGAGCACCTTTTGTATGTACTGGTGAAATAGCTGTGGCAGTAGTGCAGTATGTGATGCAGAGGAGAGCTACCATTACCTATTACTTAAATAGTCAAGAACAAAATTACTTCAGTTAACAAAATGTCACATCATCTCATATAAACTAATATTTTGAATGCCTATAATTCAAGCACAACGGCAAAATACAATAGGGATGATACTGCTGCAATGTAGGTCCTCGTGAAAATATTGTATCCATGCGAAGTTGGTGTGTGTGCTAAAAAGTGTACTAAACTATTATATAGATCTAAATATCTTAATTACCATAACCTAGTGTCACTGCCAAGCTGGACTTAGTCTACTATACTGTCATCCTCTGAAAACATTGTCTAATAGGATCAATATTTCACTAGAATAAACTGACTTTACAGTGATACAATTTTCTCATGCAAAATAAATATTGTTGTGACAAGTGTATTCACATCATTAATCAATACTTATTAATCATTCAATTTGCGCGATAAGCCGAGCGCAACCAAGGATGACAGCCTGAGATTTAGTGGCGTTCGAATTTAAACTGTAGGACTTACAGTAATTAGCTATGCACAACAGATCAGTGTTGATGGTGTGATGTGAACAGCTTGTTTCAAGTTAGTTGAAGATGCTTGTGTATAAATTTGCAAGTCGTCTGCAAATAGATGGTAGAGTGAAGAGATATCTGAAGTTATTAAATCAATAGAGATTGTAAAAAGAAGAGAAGACAACACTTCACCCTGCGGAACGCCGACAATAGTCGGGTAGAACCTGCGCCTAGGTTTTTAAGTCTGCATATATCTGTTCAATTATTAATTCTTTAAATATGTGTACTAATATTTCTTTGGGCTATAAATACTTTCTTTCTGTTAAGGCTTAATTATAACTTCTATTTAAAATTAATATTATTATTATAAGCTCACATTAACTTTGTTCAAGTGTACTGAGTCACTAGTGAACATTGCTAATAGAATAAATATAGCACAACATTATTTTAGAGAATTGCATTAGCACATATAAGTTTACTTCAGTGAATTATTGATTCGACTATAGAGCACTCTCAGGTTACCATAAATTACCTTCATTAAATTCTTCATTACCATAAGTTACAATTAATTTCCAATACGCACATAACTAAAAAATTAGAGGTGCAAGCAGGAATCAAACGGAGAACTAGTGAAGGAAACCAACATTGAAATCACAAGGTTTTCATGGACCATTATATCTACACAACAAAATTACTTCTTATTGTTTGAATCCTTACAATGACAACATTTCCTACACTAGTGTTCTATAAACCTTACCTCTGTTGTATTATATAAAACTAAATAAATTTGTGGCCAAACCATTTGTGTTTATGTGATAGTTTCACACTCAAGTTTATTGTTACCACTAACAATCACCCATCCAACTATCAACCGCACCCGCTGTTACTTAACTCAGTCAATCACTAAGATTTGTCACTATGTGTAAGCGCTTATTCCAAACACAGTTCCACTACCGTTTATTACAATTCTTAATTACATACAGTGAAGATTGACTATAATGTACCATACAAATATGAGCTCCATTATACCATTGCAGCCCGCTTTATACACCAAGTATACTAATGTAATATATATTTAATTTTTATCACAATGATCACAATCATGAATGATGAAAAGCATTTGTGAACTAATTAGATACATGAAACTAATGAAACTACTAACTACTAATGTCTAAATTTCATAAGTGTTATTGATTAGATGTGAATGAAGCAGACCTATTCTCATTATCCATTTGTAAATAAAAACTTGAGTGTACCCTACTCTTTGGCGAAACTTGTGATTCTCACCTCAAAATTGTAGAGTTGCGAACCCTGTGAATTCTATGTACCACAACTGTTTATTAAACTAGAGTTAGCGCGACAAGGAGTTGAAAGATAGTCCACAAACAGCGATAGACTTAAAAATCCAAGGAACAGCAACAATTGGATTTTTTCCCATCGCTCTGTGTAGACTTTCGTCGAGTGGCGACGTTTGCACAGTTCCCGTGAATGTTGGAGACAAGACGAGAAGATATGGAAATGCGAGAGGCTCGCTCCGACTTTCGAATACAGAGTCGAGTCTCTAGCAAAACCCTTGCGGAAGATAATGCAGGTCACCCTTCGTTGTGCGGACCGCCCCTGTAAGAATCTGCCACAAAATCACGAGCAAAGCAATCGATTATGCAAACACGCCAAAAATTACACCTGAACATGCGTAACAACCGTGCTGTATAATCGATAAACGATTACTTTGCGATTTGCGAACAATAAATTATAATAATAACTGTAACGCTAGCCTTACCTTACTCAGCACTCAACTCAACTCACGCCTCACGCAGCACGGCAGCAGTAACCAGTCGAGTAAGTACGCTCAATTTAAACTTAAATCCAGGATGACTTTCATTAACATAATTAATTAATGATAGTAAATTTAACTGAATAGGTAAAATATTTCTGAATTGTAAAAACTATTTATGACTTAGTCCTACAAAAAACTAGTTTCACAGACTTGTTCACAGAATCACAGACTAGTTTTGAATATGTACTGTACTGTAAAACGTAGTGTTTAGTTTATAATTATATCCTCTGTGATGTACTATACTCGCTATCAGGAAAGGCAGGAAATTCAAGATCGAGCGAGTGGGATATGTGGGAATTTGGGAAATTAAAACTAAATGTATGTGGGAATGGGAATTCGGGTTTTTTTTTTGTTTTCGCACAGAGTACTACCACAAAATATAGTTACTCTCAATACCTATTCTGTGGTAAGTAGTTAAGTACTACACACAACAGAGTACTTTAAATACACTACGTTTCCAATAACTTCGATCTTAATAAGTAACAAGTCCAAGAGTGTCCAGCGACGAGCAGTAAAGATATTCTTAAGCATGCTTAAAATTAGCATGCTTAATAGCTAGGATTTTTGTATGGACGTACCTTTAAGGTAGATATGCATACACATATGATTATTTTAAGCACGAAAGCATGCTTTTGGTAAGGACTAACTTGTTACTTACAGGTATGTTATACGTGCATTACTCGAAATAGGCATTGCATGCTTATTTTGCAAGCTCATCAATCAACAGAGTGGAACTTGGGCGCGTGCTTCGAGCACGTCTCCATCATGAACGTATTATAGTAGGGACATGACATATTGTTCTACATGTCGGTGATGATGGTAAATCGAAGGTATAGATTAGTCTATGATACGTGTGAATCGATGGTATTGGTTATCTATGGTTCGTGGAGATCGCGAGGTCTGTCAAGTTGTAATCTGTTGTGGAACGTCAAGCTGACAGTAGTGACAGCTTGGCGAGGTGACGTCATGCTCTGGGGTGAAGTGTCAAGATTTGGCACTTGGACAGAAGGATTGCAGAAATCGCGGGAATAGCATTGAGGACTTGAAGGCTCGGGAAAATACCAAAAACAGAGCTTGTATGTCAACTCGTCGGCATTTCATAACAGAAGGGCTGTTTGCGTGATTATCGTGACCTGCGAGAGACTCCTGAATCGTCATCAGGCGTGGGATAAAAGCCCATACCCACAAATTCCACAAACGCTACGCAGTGTTTGAAGTGCCTACCTGACAAAAGTGATTTATTGGCTCAGTTCGATGTGAATAAGTTTTCCGGGAATAATTCCGGTTCACGAGCTAAAAGGGAAGAATTCCGGCGAGTTTGGTATCCAGGAAATTTACAGTTGAAGATTCCAATTCGACTACGTCATACTGATCGATCACGTTCAACTTGATGATAGCTTGTGATTGCAAGTGAGCCAAGTGGCAGTGCATCCAAAATTGCCTACTCACTCACTTACTCACAGCACAGATACATGCTGAAGGATTTATCAGGTATCTCTGTATTGTCTTTGTTTTTATGTTTAGGTATTTGAATACCTATATCGAGGATTGGTTAAGACAGAATAGTCAGTACCTCAGTAAGTATAATATTGTGTCCGGAACCAACATTAAATTGAATTGCAATTTTAAAAAGAAAAAGATTGTTATTGAGGTATGACAACAGGGTAAAGTACTTTTAGCAAGAAGTCATGACGAATATAGTTCTTTGATATTATGATACCTATCACTATCGTATGTCATTTTGCAGCAATATGTAATGTATTGACTTACCATAAGTGTGTTATGGTAAAGTGTAAGGTAAAGTGCTTAATTATTGGAACTTAAAGAAATATTTGATTTAAAAACAAAGTTTGTGAATATCAGTTCAATTTAATTAATCTGTTCACTATTGACGACCCCATAGCTTAATTGATGGTGGCCCTGCATGCGAAGCAAGGGGTCCCGGGTTCGATTCCCGGCCGGGGCAGATGTTTTCTGTGTTGTGACAGATAAATGGTGTTCTCGGGACATGGGTGTTAGTGATGTGTGGTCCATGCTACCTGCGACATGGGGAGTCTTAGTGCGGAGTTTTGTGTGTGTATTTATATTGTGATGTGATATGTTCCAGCATATTGACCAGCAAAAGTGGAGATGGACTGGGCTCATGATGCGCGACAGAAAAGGAAAATGGTGTAAGGCGGTTACGGATTGGTATCCTAGGGATGGAAAGAGAAGCTGTGGTAGACAGCACATTAGATGGGAGGATGAGATCAGGTTGACTGCTGGCCCAAGATGGAGATGAGTGACTCAGGATAGAACACAGTGGAAACTGCTAGAGGAGGCCTATGCCGGGGGGCGTACTGGGATTGGTGGCATCCTATAAGACGTGATGCCGGCGGGTGTTCTGTCCCTGATCTCAGAATAAAGGGCTTATTGTTGTTGTTGTTTTTATTGTGTGTGTTATCCTTTAATGTTTAATGTTGATTGTACTGAACCAGGTACTTTTGAGTTGTTATGCACAAAGTAGATGTTGGTTTGATATTATTAACAGAATGATACAAAATTAATAATGACCAAATCAGAGTTGATGACGTGATGAATATTGTTGATATGAGGTATTGAAAAATACAAAGTAATAGTTATAATGGAGTAAAACTTATTGGTTCTTGATAACATTGTATTTAAGAGGTAAGTACCAGGACTTTAATCAAATTAAACTTGAAGCTAAGTACATACAAAGAATAAACTGTTGAGGTACCTGTGTAATCTGTGGTTTTATCACACAGGGATTACTGATGATGTAGGTGGCAGATAAATATGATGGTATTAGCTTTAGAGCGTGTCCACACGGCGCGTTGCGTTGCGTTGCGTCGTCGCAACGCAAATATTTTGACGCATAGCCGGCCACACGGGCGCTGCAGCGTTACTATGACGCAGTCAACGTTCCGTCGGCGCAGCGGCGACGCACAGTTGCGGCAAGTATTTTGAAAAAAATTCGCAGTCAGTCTATAGCAAATCATGGATCGGAAAAGACGTCTAGCATTGCTCCTATTACTACGTCACCGCCGAAATCGACGCAAGATCACAAGACGGTACTGGATCAGTCCTTTCATTTCATTAAGAAATCGTGATGGACAGTTTTTTTTTTTAGAATATCGGGAGTTGCTATTAGACGAAAAGAAGTTTTATAATTTTTTAGAATGAGTGTATCCAGCTTCGAATGTTTATTGAAGTCCTTAGAACCACACATACGAAAAAACTATACTAATATGAGGAATCCAGTGGAACCAGTAGAAATGCTGGGAATCACTTTAAGGTAACTATATAAATATATTTAAGTAATAAAAATATAACAGTTTTTTTGGTTTGTTTAATTAGTAATCAACTCACAAATAATCAGCAATTGTCATAATTTTAAATTTAGACATTATTTAAGAGAGATATCATCCAGTAATTACAAATTAGAAAAATCGTATTCAGTTTCTTCACTTGCTTGAGATGTTTCTGGAGATGTAATTGAATTATTAAAATCAGAAATGTATGTACTTTGAAAATTTGCTGTTTGATACCCATATGGTGGTTGGTGAGACGTTGATGGGCCACTCACATATGATGATGTTTGTCCATACCGCATTTCATCTATAATTTGTATAACTTTACTTTGGAAACGGAGAGTTTCTCGGTCGGAAAATTCTTGAATAGATGGCAATATAGCTCTGAAAAAGGACATATGGCGATTTTCCGGCTCCTTGAGAAGTTTTAGTCCTTCTCTTTCAAACTCATCCATTTGCATTGCCCTTTTGCGCGCGACTGGAACATAGCGCGGAGTGTTGTCTGTGGTAATGTCATCATTTGTAGACGTAGATTCATTGTTGATTTCTCTAGGCGAGTCTAAGCTAGATTCGGTGACATTTTGTTCCACTTTTCTCAAAAAAAGGAGTTGATTGTATAAATGATACTTCTTCAGTTTCGTAGCGCCCGAGCCCGATTTTGATGCTTCTTTTAATTTTTTTGAATATCTGAAGTAATTATCTTTTACACTTCTCCATTTTTTTATTAAATCATTACCTGCAAAACCAATAGTAAACATGATTTAATAATTTATACATAGTGAATTTCTCGATAAAATTTAATGACATATTCAGATATCGTTAACAAACACTATGTGACCGACTCTGGAATCGTGAAAATATAACAGCTGTTACATACAAAAAGCAATACCTACTGAATCAAAATGTATGCAACAGCTGCTATTTTTTTCGCGATTCCAGAATTAATTGGTTACATAGAGAAAGTTATTTGCTATCGATGTCTGAATATGTCAGTATTTTTTTTCGGGTATCTATCTATCTCATAAATGCATATTATAATAATTATTTTCTTTTCAGATACCTAGGAAGTGGAAATTCAATAACTGATTTACATTTCAAATTCAAACGGGGAAAATCTACTATTGCATATATAATACAAAGAGTTTGTCGTGCTATATGGACCAATCTTCTTCGAGACAACATCCCTGAACTGACAACTGAAAGTTTCCAAACAATAGCGAGGGGTTTTGATGTAAAGGCAAATTTTCCTCAATGTGTTGGTGCCATCGACGGCAAACATATCCGCGTGTGTAATCCTGCAAATAGTGGCTCACTTTTTTTTAATTATAAAGCCTTTTTTTCGATTGTGTTGCTAGCTATTGTGGATTCAAATTACAAATTCGTATTTGTCGACATCGGTGCATACGGAAAAGAATGCGATTCAACCATATTACAAAATTCTAAACTGTACGAGCTAATGATTAACAACAACTTACCACTACCTCAACCCCAGCCACTCTCTGGTAGCAATATACCAACCCCGTATGTATTTGTGGGTGACGAAGCTTTTGGACTGAGCAAACATATTATGCGTCCATATGGCGGTCAAAATCTCGACTTACAACAAAAGGTTTTCAATTACCGTCTAAGCAGAGCCAGAAGATATGTCGAATGCGCTTTTGGGATTATGGCTAACAAATGGCGCATTTTTCACAGACCGATAGACGTGTCCTATGACTTCGCTACTGACATTATAAAAGCATGTTGTGTATTACACAATTTTGTCGCTGATCGAGATGGTTTTAGACAAAGAGATAAATTTGCTATAAGTGTTGATGAATTTCTCCCAATACAACCCGTACATGAAGAACAGACAGCACCGAATGTCATAAGACAGCAATATGCGACCTATTTTATGACTAGAGGAACTCTGCCTTGGCAGCTAAATAAGGTATAATTGTATTATGAGGGTTTTCAAGATTTTCTTGCACCGCCAATTCCGCGATCAGTAAAAAAATAATATTTTATACCTACTCAGCGTAGTCTAGGTTAGTTTTGAGCTAAGTAATAAAATAGTACTCACGCTAATCTAAATTCCCTAAGTTTTAAAATTTTAGAGTGTCGAGATATTAATTTTGTACTGATCGCGGAATTGGCGGTGCAAGAAAATCTTGAAAGCCCTCTTAAATAAAAAAAACATAAATATCTGTACTGTGAACTCACCAACTTTATTTTTTCGTTCAGCTGTGAAATTCTCGTAATCAGGAAATAAAACTTTTGATATGTCTTCCCAGGCTTTTGTTTTTAAATTTTTATTTTTAAAATCTACGTTTGACTTGTCCCATATAATTTCCCTTTCCTGTATCAATGTAATCAAGTAATCTATGTCAATTTCTTCAATGGTATTCATTTTACCCTGCAAATAAAACTAATTACCCTGCAAATAAAACTAAATACAAAAACGTAAACGTAAAACGAAATGAGCTTCCGTGTATCCTCTCTGTCAACGCACAAGCAACTGACGCTCCGACGTCGCACGAGTACA
Organism: Ochlodes sylvanus; assembly: GCA_905404295.2. Lineage (NCBI taxonomy): Eukaryota > Metazoa > Arthropoda > Insecta > Lepidoptera > Hesperiidae > Ochlodes > Ochlodes sylvanus. The sequence goes on from FR990129.1 coordinate 1,132,770, forward strand.
CCCCCTCCCGCTTCGTCTCGGGGGCTGCTGTCCGTCATGTGTGCGTTGCGACGACGCAGCGCGCCGTGTGAACACCTTGGTTATTTGTATGTAAAACAACGCAGTGGTAGCGCTGCGTCGACGCAACGCTGACGCAACGCGCCGTGTGGACTGGCTCTTACTTGCTATTACTAACTGCTAATAACAATCTATAAGATGGGAATATAATTGTAATTGCGTCATATGATTATGATATGGGTTAGTAAATTAGTATCATTAATGATTAATTAACCATACTGAATTCATGGTAAACCTGTGTTACTGTTATGTGCCTGTTTTTGGTGCATTTTTGGCATTTTGACACCTAGAATGTAAAGGGAGACCCAAGCATATAATTGTTAAAAAAAAGGGTTTAGTAATTAATCTGTGTTCATATTACTAATTGTTATGGTGAAACATACTTACACTCGGGTACTTATTATTGGTATTCATAAATAGCTTGATGTGTGGAGTATTGAATATTGGATGATGGAGGAGTATTATTATTATTCTTAATGTGTAACCAGCTTGGCACTGATTTGAATAATAGTCAATATCTATTTGAACTAAGTATACACCTGTTCAAGAATAATGAATGGCAATTGACACTACCTATGGATTATGATGTGTTATAGTTATGCAGTTTTTATTTAATAATAGTTCTTTTGTATTGAAAAGATTATTACAATTTAGCAAACTTGTGAACGAAACATTTTGAAATGATTATTTGATCATTGTTGTTATTGTACAATGCATAGCCCTTAAACAACACTTGAGAGAGGTGTTTAGTAATTCTGTTTTTAGAGGGTGTTAAGGAACTAAGAGTTAGTGTGTTAACTAGTGAGTAAGCTATAGGTTGGCTATGTTTATATCAGGACTAGCGACCCGCCCTCGCTTCGCTTCGGGAAACTTATTATCAAGTGCTTAAATATAAAGTTTCATGGTTCTTTAAGAGATGGCGCTAGGCGTTCTTATTCTTTAAGTTAGGAAGGTTCACCCCTAGATGGCGCTGTGCTTAAAACCCGAAGAAATCCCATACAAACTTTCAATCTCTATTTCAACCTCTTCATCCCTTTTTGTCGCAATAAAAGGTAGCCTATGTCCTTTCTCAGGGTCTAAAGATTGTCTGTGTCAAATTTCATCAAAATCGGTTGAGAGGTTTAAGCGGGAAAGCGACACAGACAGACAGACAGAGTTACTTTCGCATTTATAATATTAGTAGGGATAGACGATACATGTAAGCTACCAATAATCTTTTACTGGTCAGAAGTATTATCATATCAGATAGAGATGTTCTGTACAGGTCAGATAGTTAATGTTCGGATTGAGTTCATCAGCTTAATTAACGTGAGTAATCTAGTTATTGGATGGAAATTACTGGCATTGAGTAATTGGATGGTAATTATTGGCTGTTCTTGTATCTTGTACTGCGTAAGTACTAAGATTGATGTAACGGGATAGATGTTATCAGACAGATTAGCCTTGTGGCCAATTGTTATAGCTATGGTCTTACCAGAGGGAGGCGAGAAGAATCGACGATTTGTGGTGGTATAGATGTCACATGGATAGTCTTGTATCAGACTATGTAACTATTAAACTACTACGGAGACTAGGTAACTAGACAGAAGTTACCAGAGTGAACTGTGGGGCAATGGATGACACATGTTAGGTCTTTTACTGTAGTTATTAAGACTTTTGGTAACTGTTAAGTCGGGGTGTCACAAATAAGAGCTATGTATATGGAGCTAGGTAAATGAGTTGAACTCTGGTTTTTGTAAGAATATTTCAAGATATGTTTATGTGGGTGTTGTTCCAAAAGCTGTATTATTTTTATTTTGAGATGGACTACTTACTTTGTTTTGGTTTAAGAAAAGATACCTTGTGTTGATGAAAAGTACCTAATTTAATTTAATGAAAAGACAATTGTTTAGGTTTTAGAATCTAAAGGCTATGACAGTGTTATGACATGGGGTCCTTCAAAAAGTGGGCCTTTGGCTTCCTTCGTGGCTGGCAACGCGTTGGTGACGCCCCTGGTGTTACCAATGTCCATGGGCAACGGTGATCACTTACTATCTGGTGACCCGTCCGCTTGTTTGCCTGCTTAGGCCAAAAAAAAGGGAGCCCTATTGTGGTCAAAAACTCTTTTAAAGCGAAGTTGCTTTGAGAACAATCTAGTTGTTTTGGTAAAAAAAAGGGTAACTTGTCATGAACAAAAGCTAACTTTTTATGTGAAATAAAATTGAATTGGAAAATGTTAAATTATTGTAAGAAAAGTCAAATTGTTATGAGAAATCCTAGCTTTTTATAAGAAAAACCAACTTGTTTGAGACGAGCTAACTTATTTTGTGAAAATTAAGTTGTTTTGAGAAAAGTTAATTTAATTTTGGTTAAAAGAGTTAGTGACAAGTAAGATGTTTGGAGATAATCTATAGTGACCAATTAATTTAATTGAGTACAAGCCATTATGTTTTGAATTGGTGTACCTAAATTAAAAGTTATGTGAGAAATTGCACAAGTTAATTTGATATGAGCAGTATTGTTTAACCAGTATGTTTCTTTGACCTTATAATTCTTAATAACCTGGTTGGGTTTGATGAAGGATTTTGTTAGCCGTGATTTTGATGATGAAAGTGCCTGAAGGTCAAGTTGTTATTGTTGAATTGAGGTAACAATGACCAGGTCGGACAGAGACTAGATTTTTGAGATTGCCTTTATTGGTCAGAAAGGGCCGAGCTTGGAGAGAAACTCGCCTTGGTGTTTTGTTGTTACCGGTATGAGGTAACAATGACCAGGTCGGACAGAGACTAGATTTTTGAGACCAATAAAGGGGTCAGAAAGGGCCGAGCGAGCTTGGAGAGAAACTCGCGTTGGTGTTTTGTTGTTACCGGTATGAGGTGACTCGAATGTCAAATAAGTGTTGCCGCTGGTAGAGTGTTCTTGAGGATGGATCAAGGAGACATCTAACCGAATGGAGTTTTGGCAATTGATTGAATTGATAAGAAAATTGCGGACAGAGCAATTGTGATGGCAGTACATACATAACGAAGTCACACAGAGACGTGTGACAGGTCAGAGATGGCCGTGTCGGTGATGATGGTAAATCGAAGGTATAGATTAGTCTATGATACGAGTGAATCGATGGTATTGGTTATCTATGGTTCGTGGAGATCGCGAGGTCTGTCAAGTTGTAATCTGTTGTGGAACGTCAAGCTGACAGTAGTGACAGCTTGGCGAGGTGACGTCATGCTCTGGGGTGAAGTGTCAAGATTTGGCACTTGGACAGAAGGATTGCAGAAATCGCGGGAATAGCATTGAGGACTTGAAGGCTCGGGAAAATACCAAAAACAGAGCTTGTATGTCAACTCGTCGGCATTTCATAACAGAAGGGCTGTTTGCGTGATTATCGTGACCTGCGAGAGACTCCTGAATCGTCATACACGTACTACTACTACTACCTAATGAGGCCGAAAATCCGCCATGTTTACCGACCTAAATGTCATTGTCAATCAGTTCAGCCGGTACTTGTCTTGTCAAAAAGTCGTGGTCAAAGTCAAATCAGCCATCTTATTTTATTATCTTATTTTATTATATATGGTTAAATACGCAGGTACGCTATAAATAACATTAAAAATTTTGGTTGTTGTTAATCTTGCCGGGAAAATAAAGGAAGATTTACATTATAATTAGCAAGGTTCTTATGTGCAGTTATAGGTCATGAGTAGTTGATGTCATGAGTTATATAGGTCAGCACTAAAACCGCCATGTTTGGTGGCCAGATGACGTAACAGTGGCACGCATTTTTTGTTGACGTTTCGTTTCCATAGGTTTCATACTTCCATGGTCTCCATACAAAAAGCCGAATTGTCAACAACCATGCTTATTTCTAGGAAATGACTCGGTCATTTGCTTGAAATAAGCATGTCTTTGACTGTATGAAGCACTGCACTGTACTGAAGCATGCCCTTTTAAAACTTTTGTGCCTTATAGAGCAGTGTAGCCGGGCTTCCAACCATAGACAGAAAAGAATATAGACTAAATTGTGTCCATCTATTGCACTCACTCCTAAAAAGGATTATTCCTCGGTTAGAAAGAGAAGACTGCGGCACTTCTCTATCCCTCTCTACTCGCGTATGGAGAATTAGCATGAAAAGCGAAACGTTTTGTTCTTCAATCCCCGACATAAATAAATAAATTGCAGAACAACATTATTATGCTCGGACAGCGAATAAATCAACAGTATCACAAATCATCTTTATTGACTAATCTTATATAACTTTATACCCAACTTCTTACAATAGAAACTTAAATTTAAAATTATAATAAGTTCAAATAAAAATAAGCTTTTGTATATAAATTAAGAAGAAATCTTACTTAAACATTTATCACAGTGTAATTTAAATTTTACAATAAGTTGTTTTCATGCCTCTGTTGTTAAGGGTCGCATTGAATTCAGCCTGCTTTCACAATTGTATTATTACTAAGTATGTATTTATAATACAAAAGTATTGAAACTATATCTTATCAATATTACTACTCGAAGACTAGTGATACCGTCTATAAGGCGGGTTACCTCATATTGGAGACTACGCATTACGACATATTGATAACACGTTTTCAAAATGAGATACAATTAGCTACCCGTAGACTCAAAAGGTTTTTCAAAATACCGCATATGTTGGACATCTCAACTGATAGTGGCATACATTGTTCAATACTCCGGACCAGCATAATTCCAAGACCACCAAAACCCAAAAATCACAGCATTTATCTGTAACAATAATGCATTCAAAATTTATTTAGATATAATTACACATCCTTTGTATGTTATTAAGCTTAAGATATATTATAAAATATATATAATAGGGTAGTTGACAGTGAGAAAATATTTTGAAGATTTCTATTTTTTATGGTAGCTTAATATTTACAAATGCGAAAAATCAATGTTATTGATTAAATAAATCATGATTATTTAATATTTTTGAGAAATAAAATCCCGAAATTACAGTCACTAGTCACGTGACAGCGAACGCCAATACGACGCGTGACGTCACACGTTGCAAAACTAAACAAACTTGACATAGCATTTTGGTCTTTCCGCTCAACCAAACAGTTCTTCGTTTTCCAACATATGACGTCACACGAGTCGCCATAACAGTTTGACGCGTTTTTTGACGGGAACGTCAAATAGTTTATGAAAATATAAATTAAATATGTTACAGTTAGTATTTTACTGAAATATTAATATTTCAGTTAAATTAGACCATTTGGCAAACTATGATTTAGTTTTTCAAAATTAGTCAACTAGCCTAATATATAATTTTTGTATGTAAGGATAAAATAAATAAATAACAACTAAATATTTTTTTCCAAAACTTTTGTCTGTTTTATCATAAGATTTAAAAATTTACAAGAGACTAGCATTTACATCCGGTCTTACAGCTATTGCATCGGCAACGCAGATGAGGGAAACTATCCAAACGTGGTCAGTAATCGAATGGATGACCACCAATTCCAAAGTATTTTGAACAACGGCGGGGTAAGCGACTCGGAATCTCCGCGCTTACAGCTTAAAGTATAGAGACGAGTGATGGTGTCCGCAATCATAGATAACATTTACAATTACATCTGGGGACATGAAATGCCCCTACCAACACCGCATTACCTACCTTTTCACAAAACATTTCGTCGCATTTTATAAATTTCCTTAGTCCTTAACACCATTTCAACTAGGACTACGGGAGTTTTGATAGAGTGATAGATGAGTGAGTCAGTGAAAAATTCCAAAATATAATTAAAGTACAGAAGCTAGACAAATTACTCTGCTAACTACATTTGATTCTGAAAAAACGAAACGTTTCGAGAAAAGGCATTTGGCACGTTCTCGGCGGGGGCATTCCCGTGCCCCCGGATGCAATCATCGGACGAGGGATGGTACCGGCGGCGGCGGCGCGGCTTGGCGGGCGGCTTCACGCTGACGCTGGCGCCCGCGATCTCCTCCTGCGTGGCGCCCTGCGCCTTCTCCAGCTTGTTGCGCGCCTCCACGTAGAACATCAGGTCGCGCAGCTGCTCCTTCAGCTCCGTTATCTGGAACAGCGGCCACGCCTCAGCACTAGCTCGGAACACTCCGCGGAATTTGAGTGCAAAGATAGAATCGAAAAAAATACAGGCAGTAATACCTACATCAACAAATGATTTTGAATTTGAATTTTGATTTTTTTTCTTATTTTTGATTCATAAACATTTGATAATAAAGCCCTCAATTAAACTCTAGTGACAATTAAAATGCCGGTCACCTCTTCCCGGAAGGCGTCCTCCCGGGCCCGCGCGCGCGCCTGCCACTGCGCCTGGCTGGCGGCCAGCGCCGCGCCCAGCCCGCGCTCCTCGGACAGCTCCGCCTGCACGCCCGACAGCCTGCGCGCGGACAGGGGGACGTTACGCCATAATATATAATCTAATATATCAAATTATAATCACACATCTTGCAAAACACATCTGTTATAACTTGAGCCAAACTTTATGGCGTTCTAAAGTACGCGAAGTATGCAGTTTTTACGTATCACCAGAAAGTGCTGGCGAGGAAGGTAGCGAGCGGCGAGTGGCACGTCATGCATGAGTACCGTCAGATATGAAGTGAGTTATACCCGTTCCCGTACCCGAGCCCCGTGACCTTCAGTCATGGGTTCTGTAAAGGAGGGAGATGGCGCCATAGCCTCATCCGTTGTTGACCACGAGCAGAGAAGGTTCGCTTGGACCCAAGACGGATAGAGCCCATGACCGCAAATAATAATCTAGTTGTGACCGGTGGGAGCGGTGTACAGACTTGGTGGTGAGGTTGTGCAGTTTCTTGTCGAGGTTCTTGTTGTCCTTGGCGAGCGCGCTGAGCTTCTGCCGGAGCGCCGCCGCCTCCGCTTCCGCCGCCTCGGCCCGCGCGCGCGCCGCCTCGCCCTCCGCCGCGCGCTCCGACTCCAGCCTGACGTGCATTGTTTGCTTTAACACCACTACCACACTAGCACTAGCAACCGCTAACAGAACAACCGTAGAGGTAAGGAACACAGTCTACAGATAAATAGTTGGTCGTGCGAGTTATGCGAAATGTTATTATGGTTTAACGAACTTCACACTGCGTACATATTTAGCCATACACCTGTCTTCAGGTATCTTAAACCAGCTACTGAGCCCAACGAGGCGTGTTTATAACGCCTATAAACCGCATGCATACATTTTTACATGTTTAAATTTTTGGTCCTTCGAGTCGCATATAATTTTTTCCTTCTAACTGACCCAACTGCAAAAACCCAGTGATTAGCAGCGCTCACTTAGCAATCTTCTCCTCGTAGAAGGCGCGCTGGCTGTCGAGCTGCTGCGTGAGGATATAGGTGAACTCCAGCTGCGCCGAGTCCAGCTTCTCGCCGCCGCACGCCGCCTCGGCCGCCAGCCCGCCCTCCGCCGCCACCAGCTTGCCGTCCGCCTTGTTCTGCACCAGCCGGTGGACGAAGTTGTCACCTGAATACAACAACAATACAATGGACAACTTGCAATAACTTTTATATTAATGAGAGTAGTAAAATGTGTATAAAATATATCATAAACGAGTATCTCCTGATTAATCGAAGACTTCTAATCTTCCTCCACCGGCTCGACTGAGGTTTGATGAACATGAAATAAGGGTCGGAAGTTTGAAGGTGGTTCCAAAAACAACCGGAGCCGAGGGCTCGCTAGGTCAGCTTGTTAATAGGTTAAACGAGGTTTACCGGCGTAGTCCCAGACGCGGTTGGAGCCGAGCTGCAGCGCGTACGTGTGGTTGGAGGCCAGGAAGTGCTGCGCCGCGTGCCCGCCCTCGTACCTGCCGACACCCACCACCACGACTTAGGGCGCGTCCACATAGGACGTCCAGTATACTAGATCCAGTAAAACGGCAGGTAACATCCATACAGCATTTTGAGCGCGTTCACATAGAACGTCCGTTCTACTGGATCCGTTTTAACAGGTCAGTATTTCCGTTGTGTGTGGGATTTTTTACTGGATCCGGTATACTGGATTCTGTGTGAACACGCTCATACAACTACATACACTACTAGCATCCAGTATACTGGATCCAGTAAAACGGACTGCTACTGCACGATGACGCGCGACTTCCGGGGCCCGTCCGTAAACTACGTCACGCGTTAGGGGGAAGTGGGGACTCGATAAAGTATGATATCAGACACGGGTAAGTACGGGTCAAAATCTTCGTAAAGTCTCGCGTATAAAAATATATACGACGGTATAAAAATTACATTTACTTTACCAAAAATCGTAAAATTCATGTTGCGTAATTTATGGACAGTCCCTTACAGTACGTCTAATTTAGAGATAATTTATCAGATTTTTTAACTATTTGTCTAAAATATACATACGATGATTTTCGAGAGCGATTATGAAAGGTTGAACGCGCAATTTAACCCGATTAGCTTAATTTACTTGCATGTCTTTCATTGTGCGTTCTATACGTACTATTGTACATGCAAGTGTGTGTGTGTGTGTGTGTGTGTGTGTGTGTGTGTGTGTGTGCGCGCGCGTGCGTGTGTGTGTGTACCTGCCGCAGCCGACGTGGCCGCAGATGAGGCAGATCCAGAGCGTGCCGCCCTCCACGCCGTCGGGCAGCCCCTCCGCCACGCCGGGCGGGCCCTCGCGCTCCACCTCCGGGCCCTCTGCACACAACCGCCGACCGTTATTACATCCATCACCAAAACAAACGAATCCTATCTGATTTGATTTTCAAATTTGTTTTCAGTAATCCACATTCAAAATTAAACTAAACCAACATACTATTTAGAACAATACATGGTTGTTACTAAGTATTTATCTATATAATTATATTGTAAATACTTAATAGGCTTATCTCAAAATATATGATTAAGTAATAATATATAAAAGGCAGAATGCATAACAGGATTAGGACATCGTCAACACATCGCACAATACAACGGCTTAACGATATTTTGGAGGAACATCTTTGTAAGCGTTCTAAAAAACGACCAACGTGGCAGTGCAGCGGCGCGCACCCAATTAAAAACGTTGCTTAAGATTTGACGTAATTATCCATTACAAACCGATAATGTAGACATACTCGCGGTATAAACAAGGTCATTAACCCGGCCGCTGAGCCGCCGGCGGGTCGGTCGTAGTACCTACACAGCTGTTCGCCATACATTCCGCGTATTTTTAGATAATTTTGATTGCCATTCTTTAAATAAGTATGGTGTAGAATTTAGACTTTATATTTTTAATCATTACCTATGACCATGTTCTTTCATGTCCTCGAGTATAGCAAGTGAATTAAAAATTTACCTTATAGGTATCACCGATATAGTGATCGTACCGTGTCCGTCGCCGTCGCACTGCGCGCAGCGCGCCTGCCCGCGCGGCTCCGGCGTCTGCGCGCAGCGGCACACGGGGCAGCGCGCGTCGCGCGAGCGCGCCAGGCACTCCGCGTGGAACGCGTGCGCGCACTGCACCGTCAGCACGCCCGCGACGCTCTCGTCCATGCGCTGCGCACAAACGGTTATCGTCGTGTCACACTAACCAATGGGCTTACACTGTGCCTAAACTTGAAACAGATTGAAACAGCAAAAAGCAACAATCGCTTATTTCAAACTTAATATAGATTTTGACTTATGCAATTTTGTTTTATATTTTGGTTTGAATATTTTGGTACAACTGGGGTTTAGTTTCCCCCTCCACACAAGCAGTGCTACATTAGGGATGACGACAATGCCACAATGGGATGGCAGTCAATGAAAGGGCTGACCTCTAGGCAGACCGCGCATATTGGCAGCTCGGTGTGCGCGGGGGGCGGCGCCCCAGAACGCGCCCACTCGACGCGCGCCACCCAGGCGGCGCGGCACAGCGCCCCGGGCTCCAGCGTGCTGTACGGCACGCCATCGAAAGCCGCGTGGAACTCGCGCGCCGCCCCGCACGTGCGGAATCTGAACGAAAACATACCTACATTATTTAGGTAAATAAGGCAGTAAAATATTTTGATATCTTTACATGTGTTGGATAAAAAGTTAGTAAACATGACATTTTATTCACGCTATAATGCAACTAATTTGAATGTCAAAGCAATATTAAAAGTAGAGTAGTACAAACAGACCGTGTTTTTTATGTTATATGCTGAACTATTTTTAGACCTCCAGTTTTAAAAATAGTATACTTACGTAAGCAAAGCCATGTAGTGGTCAGATGATCCATCTCTCAGTACCCTGACATGGGCTATATCCTGTTGGCATGCCGCTGCGAAGGCCAGCAAGTCTGGTGCTCCCAGTGCTCCTGGTACTGATAACAGGCACAAAGTCTTAGCTTCTGCTTCTTTCAGCTCGCTGTGGGTGGAAAAGTCAAAAATGAATGAAGACTTTAGTTACAAACACCATCCAAATTGCAGTATAAATATTCATTGTCATTGTTCCAGTAAATTCAAATTAAATATCATTAAATCATATAGTAATATTGTCAAGACTTATGCACATTACTTTTGGATTCTACTAACTTTTCAGACAGACCAGGTGCTTTACCTTCAAGGAAAATAAATAACATAAGAAACTGCTCAGGACGTCTTCTAAATTAATACAGTTACAATTAGTAACGGACAATAATGAAATGTCTAAAATAAAATTTGTAGCATTTTTTTTCAACTTCAAATAAAAAAATATGGCATAGTATTTAGTTTAAGCAAAACAAGGGTTGGTTACGAATTATTTATGAATATTTTCAACCATTACTTACTTCTCCTTGTACAAATGCAGAACCCCTTTGGTAACTTCAACAAGTGGGTTACCATAGAAGAAGCTGATGGTTTCATCATCCTCACAGATGCTCTCTCCAGGTGGCGACCGACGAGAACTTGTTGGCAGGATCCCATTGTCAGAGTTTGGGCCCATCAGCACACTAGCATATGTTTCCACTGTAATGGTTTTAGACTCGCGAGATCCGCGGTCCCGACGTTTTTGTTCCTTTGCAGCTTCTAGAACGTCGTAGAAAGTTACAATTAAAATTCTTTCGACAATACTCTCCTACTTTACCCATTGTTATTATGTTAAATAAATTTAAATAATATGAAAAGCTCTTTCGTTCTATTGATCATTGTACTACCTGCTTATTTAACTACAACAGTTTTAATACAACAGTTTTAATACCCGTTTCCGCTGGATTGTCCCCCATTTCAGGTAGATCTTCGTCAATCTCGATACGCAAAACGCACAAAGACACAGACATTTACAAAATTAATACAAATTAAAATTTCACAATAAACAATTTCAAGTACTTATTTTAACATAACAATAGATCCGAAACTTTTAGGACACTAACGAGACAGAAGATACTAGAATTTATTTGAGTGTGTATATATAAAAATCACGGTTACATTATATTTTGTCAATAAAATATCTATAAAACAATTTTAGAATTTACAGGACTTTTGCCATCATCTCAAATTCTCAACTCTTTCTTTATTTATTTTCTCTTTCTTTTCTTTGTCTCAAGTTTGTAAAATAGATTGGAATGACGGATGTCATGTCTGTCAGGTCACTCATGTCCACAGAGTACTTTGTGCTCATGCATGTCACCTATAACTTTTGCATAGGTAAAATTCGCCCCACAGATCTATAATATAGGTAATTGTAGTAAAGATCGGTGGATGCTTGGCTGTATATAGTATCTTCCGTTGATTCAAAGATAAAAAAAACAGGAAGGAAAATACAAAAATATTCAATATGGCTACAGGTCATACGACGTGAGCTGTCAGCTGTAATATTTTTTGTTTCTTTGTGTTTATTACGCCTGAAAATGTTATGATTATTACGTGTGAGCTAAAATGGGTGCGAAAGATTCGAAACCTAGTTTTATATCATACGACGATGCGGCCAAGAGAGGTACCGGAAGCCTGTTGATGTTTAGTGCGTTGATAGTTCGCAACAGTTGAGTTAAGTTAATCCTTATTTGCAGTGTCTGATTCTGAGTTGAGGCGTATTCGCGAGGCGTTCAAAAGATGCGCGGGTGCGAACAGCACGACCTTGAGTTTGGAAGCATTCGTCCATGAAGTTCTTTGCGATGGAGTGCCTCACGATGTTGCTGAGTGGCTGTACCAGGCCTGTGGAGGCACCAAGCGCGGGATCACATTCAAAGACCTGTTGTGCGGTGTTGTTGTTCTCACGAAAGGCAACATTGAAGAAAAAATCAAGTAAGAAACTCATAGGTTTCCCCTCTTTATCAGACTGTCCCGTCCTTTAACCACACAATAATTTTGACTTTTAGGAATTAATTTAATTTGATATTTTAAATATGTATCAAATTTACCATCAAAGTATTTAATTTGTCATATTCCTTGGGTGATGAAGGGCTAGGACTAGTAATGGTACCTGATATCTATTTGATCCTGATATGATATTACTCCAATATAAATATTTTAAACTTAATTTTCATTAAATATTTATAAATAATCTATAATTTACATATCTGCTAGGATTCTTTAAAAAACATATTCAAATATGGTAAAAAGTTTATGTTCCCAAATTTCAGTAGGAAGAATGGATCTTTTCTAAAATAGGCAGTGATGGACTCTTTTGACTCCTAGAAATATGTAATCTAATCTTTTCATTCATAATAAACTATTTTAACTCTGAAGTAAGTATACTACAAGTGAAATTGTTAAACATATTGAAGTGTTACTACTGAATTTGGAAATGGAAAATGTTTTGATCACTATTTAATAAATGCCAGTATTGATTATTATTATTTTGTCTTAACCACCTCATAGCTCATTCATTATTGACCACATTATTGGCTACATTTATTTTTCAACATAGTTCTCTTTTGCCAATCCTCATAATGGCTATCTTGAAAATTGACTGTGTACTGATTGAGCTGCAATTGGAATTATATGGCAGTGATTGTAAATATGCTGTTATTTTGTGTCATATTTGGAAGTAATGAACTTTTTATTACAGGTTTCTTTGGACTCTCTACGTAAACAATCAAAGTGAAAATGGGTCATATATTTACAAAAGGGATTTTGCCAGAGCCCTACACATAGAAAACACATCCCTCCCTGCCACTGAAGCTCACAGATCTATTGAAGTATTGACAAGTTTATTTGGTTCCAATGAGAAAGTCACCTTCGAGCAGTTCAGATCTTGGCTTTTGATACACAAGGATGCCACTGTCCTATCCAAGTGGTTGTTATATGACAAGGTTAATATAAGCCAGGATTTGGAGACTCCTACATTCTACCAGAGCTTGGCTGGTGTCACACATTTGGAGGAAAGGGTAAGATACAATCATTATATTATATTTTTTTATTACACAAAGTTTAATACAAAGATTCACTCTATTATTGTTATAATAAAAAAACAACTTCAACTCCAATACTAATTCAGTCTGGACCTCTGTACTGTACTTTGTTGTTGCTGTTATAAATTAACCTATACTTTGTACGCAATTTCCTGTTTATGAAAAGTATTAGGCAACTTCCGTTCAAAAAATGGATCGAATATTCTTAATTTACCGCCTTTGATCATCAAAACTAAGTGATTGAAGTTTACAGTCTATAAAACCCGCGAGTACGTCGATATAAGTTTATGTGATTCAAATTTTAAAAAACCAGTAGGAAACTGAAGAATGTACTGCAGGAGTTATCTGAAACTGCACGATATCTGATAATCTGATATATCGCCTATAAATTACACTCGTTAATGCAGTATGTTTGCTTTATCTCATTTACGCGACATGCCAATAAAATCTATAGCCAGTGACAGCTGCGTAACAGATTCTCCTTATTTCTGTTTCTCCAATATAATAATTAATATAGATTAACAAAAATTACTGTGGTTTGGTAATGTAACTAATATTACCTGTACAGCTCATCAATTGACGTCATTCAAATAAATGTAATGTAAGTTTCGTCGAATATGTATAAAAATACAGCATAAAAGTCGTCCTCAAAGTTAATGGAAAAACTTCAAAAGCTAGACAAAAATCCTGTGCTTGAATTTAAAACGGAAAATTTTGGTAGATTTATTGATCTACGAAAAACCATATTCACGAATAGCGTTGCCAGGCGTTCCAATTAGCGCCGGACGTCGCTATTTACTGGGGTCTATTGACACGTCCCGATTTACATTTGATCCGGAGCTAGCGCCGATTGTCCCGATTCTTCACTAAAGGGTTCTTGGTTAGAACCTTATTCGACAATTTGCCATAAACGATGTTTTGTTTCTTATTTTTTATATAATGGCCAGCAAACGGGCAGCTGAGGTGGGCTGATGGCCCAATCTTGTGTGGAATACCTATAGTTACAGGCAGCTTATGAACTCGGAGCTCCGTTGGCAGCATGATAACGTGAACTTCAAAGCTTAATAGAGAAAAAAACGTAGATACACAAAAAATTGCATCGCAATGTTGCGATGAATATAATCGAAACATGATACATAATAATGAATTAATTGTCCTCGAGGAAAGTATATTGACTTGGCTGACCCAATTTCGCTGTGGTCTCGCGGTGACGTCATAAATCAGACCGCGGGCCCGATAAGGAGCCGCGTTCGATCAATGAAGCGTAACACACTGGAGGAGACATGAGCCGTCCTTATTGATGGCTCTATAATTACGGAATTGATCGGCTAAATCATAACGTGTACGTTTATTACGCGCTCATGTCATAAGCTGTTGTTCACTTTTCTCCTTGTTTAATTCACACGATTGTGCGCTCTGTTTGTTATTCATGGAAATTGGAAGTACCTATGCATTGAATATACCTGGAGCCTACTTGACCCTGCCTGCGAAGCGAGGAGTCCTCGGGTTTTAATCCCGGCCGGGGCAGATATTGTGACTGATAGGTACCTACTTAATTGTTTGTTTTCGGGTCATGGCTATATTAGTGAAAATCCGTAAGATATTATAAACATAACGTTTATGGAACCAAGTCTATTGATTTGATCTGTCTTATCATTTCTTCAATAACATTACCCTGTAGGCCCTAGAGCAATTATGGAAATTATTTAAAAGTCGCAGATATTTGAAATGAGTGTGAATGGTTGGCAGGTTTTATTGATATGGATATCATTAATCGGTCATGCCGTTCACATAAACTATCAAAGTCTTATCGATTGCACTATCACTCTAGTCAAGATGCTTCAGGAAAATAAGTAATAGGTAGCAATCATTGCTACTGGTTTATCGGAGGTAGCGCCAGCGCCGCGGCGCCGGAAGCTCAGACAGACAAATGTTTGTAAAAGTCGATAGTAGAACTGGTTCTAATCGGATCGGGATGGAAACGCTCCTTGTGTAATGCTGCCAATCTTGAAGTAATCACTTAATGCCTGTACCTACTTCATACTTTTTTAACACGTGAGAAAATTCAATGTCAGTAAACTATTAATTTGCATTCCTTTTTTGTGGCTACCTATGTCCTATCAGTCTGTGAGATAATATTTAGTGATAAGGTGCATGTCTCTGTGACTGGCTGTTAGTCAAACTCGAAACCGAATATCGCTTGGTAGTACGGAACCCTACGTCTCAGACTCGCAATCGACCGGTATTTTATTTAATACTAGCGACCCGCCCTCGCTTCGCTTCGGGAAACTTATTATCAAGTGCTTAAATATAAAGTTTCATGGTTCTTTAAGAGATGGCGCTAGGCCGATGGCGTTCTTATTCTTTAAGTTAGGAAGGTTCACCCCTAGATGGCGCTGTGCTTAAAACCCGAAGAAATCCCATACAAACTTTCAACCTCTATTTCAACCTCTTCATCCCTTTTTGTCGCAATAAAAGGTAGCCTATGTCCTTTCTCAGGGTCTAAAGATTGTCTGTGTCAAATTTCATCAAAATCGGTTGAGAGGTTTAAGCGGGAAAGCGACACAGACAGACAGACAGACAGACAGACAGACAGACAGAGTTACTTTCGCATTTATAATATTAGTAGGGATTCGATAAATAGATAAAATAAGAGAACATTATTTAAACACGTTGCATTATAATTAAATGTAAATACGCATAGGCAATATGTAACGCAGCAGGTAACGTAAGTAACGTAAATATGATAATATGATTGAATAGAGATCGCTGGTGCCTCTATTGAGTTGAGGACATTAAGCTGCTTACGTATCGTTATTGTGACGCTTCCTTCCCAGAACAATTACCGGCTGGCTACGTAAATTACACTGAGTGCATTTCAATGGCGCAGTGTTACCGCTTCGTAGCGGACTTTATGAACTAGAATATTCGTTTAGCATATTGTGCGTCTGTCTGACCTTGCGCAATATTCCTGCGAGTTTGGTTTGTAATTGACGGGGGCAAGCGGTCTTGCCGACTCTTGCCATTTGATATGATGGAGCAATAACGGTTTTTCAATAACGCAATTGATGGTTTGAAAACCAACTACTCGATCAACGTCTTGCATATTGATTTTGAAAATTTAACAAAACAATGTGTACACTAATGTTTATTAATCGTATAAGATTAATTCAATTATGTTTAATGTCTGCAGTTTCTATTACCTAAGAACTTATTTACATTAAATAAACTTAATTGCATTAGTTGTTTGTGCTGTACTGGTACTAAATCCAAGGTGTGAGCAGACGGGAATACCACCACGCACCGATGACTGATGACTTACCGTGGTCGCAAGGAAAATGGTCAAAGAACATGTTTCTCAATGTCATTGTCATTTACTTAGGTTTGCCTTTTAAATGATTTTTTCCAACGTGTTTTGGTGACGGGGAATTTCGTGATAATGACGTATTCTATTACTTGGTTTTAATTGTATCATTTGTAAGAAGTCGACGGTTTTTTGAGTTTAACCGTATACCGTGTATGGGGTGTACGGTTAAACTCAAAAGAGTTTATGTTTACACCATATTTAGTGATATTTACAGGTTGTTTTTAATGTAGATATTTATTAAATAAAAAAAAACTGTAATACCCGTTCGCCCGGGGTAGTACTACTGCCCGCCACGTACTTAATACCATTTTTACCGGGTAATGATTGTTTTACGGAAGGAAAAGTGTAGAGCCGGTACCAATGTTTAGAGGCGACCATCTCAGACCTCGAGGGTAGCAACGCATCTAAGACCGAATTAGAACAAGACAACCAAACAGTTGTATCGCTTCACATGTATTATGACGACGTGTATTGTAGAGTGCGTTCGCCCGCAGGACATAATCGAGCTGGAGAAATGTTTCTGGGCGCTGCGCAACGTGGCCGCGAGCGGGCAGCTGGACGCGGAGAGCCTGGCGCCGCTGCTGTCGCCGCCGCTGCCGCGCGCCGCCGTGCCCGGCTGCCTGCTCGCCTTCGACGAGAACCGCGACGGCCACGTGGACTTCAAGGAGCTCTGCTGCGGCCTCAGCGCCGCCTGCCGCGGGCCCCGCACCGAGAGGCTCAAGTGTGAGTCGACGACACTACTGTCCCACCCTTCCTCTCTTTCCGTCTCTCTCCCCCCATACTCAAGTGGTACATAGTAATGAGTAGGCGTGTATTATTAATTGTGCAACAATTAGAGTGTATCTACATTTCTCCCATTGCGATAACAGTCGAGTTTAGTGTTGAGTGAGTTGTCGGCGCTGAGCCGCGCCCGGTAGCCGAGCCACCGAGCCACCGTGCCGGCCGTAGACAGAGAACGATATAGACACCTGGTGTGCGTGGCCAACATGAGATAGCACGAGAAAGTACAATTGTATGTGGCTGAACAAACATTCGTAATAAAAGCTGTCAAATTTGATTGTAACTACCTAACTGTGTTTTCTTTGAGAAAACCCGCACGCAATTTGAGACAAAACATAGTATTTTACAGATTCTTTCTGTCTCGTTTTTTTCGTGTCATTGGCGTAAGTTGTTCCTTTTCTTGTGTGAGTGCGATAGATGTCATCCATGGGTCTATTCTCTTGTCTGTCTACGGAGCCGGCTTATGGCTAATAGTGAGATAGCGGCACTCGTTGTGAGTTGTGACGATAAGCCGTAACAAAGCGGGCGGCGCGCGACACGTCCTGTCAATTATGTAATCCGCCACTGGAACTATGTATCACTGAGGTAAACGGCGACCGGTAATCGTCTTTACACTAATGAAACACTACTTTACTTCGTTGTCGACGACCTAATTATACGTATCTACATATAGTCGCATTGTATACAGTTGAATTTCGTTTTTTTTTCGCTGCTTCCAATTATCCTCAATCGACTCGGACTGTCCAGAGGATGTTTTTAATAGGGAAAAAGTCACTATGGATTTGATTGAATAGTAAAGGCAGATGAATAATATTTTGGCAATTATTATTATTGTTGAAACTATGTATTAATATAATCTGATGACTAAGATCACCATTTTTTAGTATCTCAAACATGGCTCATAAATATGTATTACCATTATTGTGTATTGCTTTTGCTATGAGAATAAGTGTTTTAACTTTGTATGCTTACCTAACATGCGCATGTTCCTGAATATAGTGCCATAATAAATGAGTAAGAGTCGTTCCAATGACACCATAGGATTCATTGGCAGTAGCGTACATCTACGCAAGCACGCTCACACGCTAGCACGTGCAGCGGTCCAACGGTACCGCTTCCTCGACTAGCCTTATTAACATAATATTAAGAACAGCACCGTCGGATGTCCTCGACGTGTCCCCCCCCCCCCCCCCCTCGCCGCCCTTCCCCCTCGCTCCGAACGGGAAGCAAGCGCTTTCCTACGCCGTAGCTGTAGCCGACTCCGTCTATATATTGTACCAGTACCAGTATTTTTAACACATTGAGAGTAGTGGTGAGGCAGCTCACTCCCAACAAACTCGATGATTATTTTAAAGCTAAGACTCCTTGGACATGACTTTGACATATTGCGATAAGTACTTAGTAGTAAGTGTTGTCCCTAATAGTGACTAGGGAAACATTTCCTCGGGAGTGTCTTGCCGCTTCTTCTTCCAAGACCACTCACGGTAGCGATTTTATTATAAAAAAACAATTCATGCAATACTATTAGTGCACAAGTTTTAAACCTATGGAAATATATGAATCATTAATTTCTAAATACTACGACTTATTTATATTTGAAGTCACGCTCTCCTCGCTGCCTCTTTAACGGGTCTTACAAGTTAGTACATCGTTCTACGAGACTCGTAATATGTCTTGACACCAAGGTCACCAGGAACATATTGTACGGTGCTATTATTACACCATTCACTTAAATTTGCTACTTAATTCCCGGCAAATCGATGGTAAACACATACAATAAAAATAATTCAATGGCGTGTCTGTTTGTATTTACATTCATTTATCAGATGCTTAACATGATGTTCAAATTAAATTATCGTAGAATAGCAGCAATAGTCTAAATGATAGTTAACTATTTTTGTTTTTACGCTACATGTAGCAGAGTTCAAAATCGATTGTGGTTTGTTGTGTAGCTAGAAAAGTGTTTATGCGCCTCGTAGATAGCGTTATCAATTATCAGCGCTCCCAATGAAGCAATAAGGGAAATTTGCAGCGATAGATAACTCACTGTGTCAACACCCACGTGACTTCTTCTCAGCCACATGGAGTGCGGAAACTATATGGCTGATTGACCATAAAGTAGGGGTTCTTACTCATTTAGATGTTAAAATCACCTTTTATAATCCGAGCTGGTTGATTGAGTAGAGTCCCGCAAGACAATGCTTCTACTTTAACAGAAAGTAGGATTTCAATAAACATTAACTTATCAAGATAGTGTGATTCGAGATTTATTTCCACTATCTCGCCTGCCAATATAATTAGACTAGATCACTTTCTACTTTGGTCTGTTGGTTACATTTCTTTAATGTTAATTCATAAAGCAAACTGAAATGAGTTGATTCTTAACTAAACGTTACAAATGATATTGGCTTAAGATAAGATTCTAATAATGTGAATATCGACTTGATAGTAAATATCACCTTGAAACCGTACCGCCTCAATCGTTTCCCACAATATAGGTTCGCGTATCTTAACCTGCCCCAAATGAGTGCTTTATGAGTTTGAAAGAAGTCTTTTACGAAATCATATTAATGCACATAAAGGAAACATTTCATTCAATAAGAACGACCGACATTTACACAATTCAGATCTTGCCAAAATGAATAAATAGGTATATTAATAAATAGTTTTTTTTCTGTGTCCTCCAACACATGCTTAATTAATAACGATTTACAACATAAAACAAAACTAACACCTAGCTAACGTAACACGAAGTATATGTATAAAAAAAAATAGGAAAAAAGCGCAGCACTTATGGCGCTGATTTTCAGCGAGCCAATATGACGACAGTGAACTTGCGACGCGTACGACCATTTTATGTATGTCGTAGTGTATAGAAAAATAATAAAAAATTGCTTTGTATTCTAATGAAGCTCTATGTACCTATGTATGCTTGTATGTATGTATGAATCTTATGCTCTATCATCTGTGCTTGATTGCAGTTTGCTTCAAAATGTTCGACCTGGACCGAGACGGGGTGCTGAACAAGAAGGAGCTGGTCGACATGGTGGGCATCCTGTGCACGGTGGCCAACGAGGGCAGGGCGCCGGGCTCGCGGGCCTCCACGCCCTCCGACGGCGGCTCCGACGGCGACAAGGGCTTCGACCCCGAGCTGGTGCTGCTCAACCTGCGGGAGAAGCTGGTCAAGGTGCCCAGGAACGGCCGCAAGCCCGTCTTCCAGCTCGGCCCCAATAACGTCGATGATATTATTATTTTGAGTGAGGTAAATTCTTTTTTTCTATTTATTCTTGATCGTCAACATATTGGTGATCTCTATAATTTATTTATTTATTTATTTAAATTTTCATGTACACCTTAAACTATAATTATGTTATTATTACATTAGCATTACATGTACAACAGTTTAATAATAATATAACAATAATCGTGAGTGAGAGCCACGGCCGAGTCACCGGCAGCAGATAGGCCCCGCCCCGCGCGCCGGCTGCTCCACGCGGAGCCGCATCATTTCTCTCAAGGTTTCCAGGTCAAGGTGGACGTGGCAACGCGGGCTATTTACATATTACATATGGCTGCCATTTTCGTTTATCTCTAGTTCGTAAAGATAACTGTATCGTGTAGGTACGAGTATTTGTGTAACACTAGGCACCTGCCCTCGTTTCAGTTGAATTTTTTTAATAAACCGTAACTAAATGAATTAAAATAATAGAAAGACAAAATGCCATCTTACCGTAATACTTCACTCACAACCGTATTCTAATCGGTTTAAGTCTGAGAATCTGAGATTCTGAAATTAGGCGGAACAGTTAGAATTCTTAAAATCATAGTTGTGGGATGTTATTGGCTTAGTATTTTTATAGAATGTTGTTTTTTTGTAATATCATCACTTATAATAAAATCTCCATGATCCTTCGCTCCGTTCCAGGAGAGACCTTCAGAACCGGCGAGCGGGAGCCCGGAGAGTGGGGGGTCGGAGGCCGGCGGGGCGATCCCCGGCGACTGCGCTCTCACGGCCGAGGACTTCCTGATCTGGAGCGTGGAGAGCGCGGCCGCGCTGGTCGCACCCTTCCTGCAGCTGCTCTTCGAGGTCTGCCACATCGTGCTGGGGCTGCGGCCGCAATGCAGGCACCACGAGCGCGATATCGGTAACTACCGCCCACGCCCACGCCCACGCCCACGCCCACTCGGCACCGCACCGTGGAAAGAGTGGTATAAACGCTGAAACACTCTAGGATGCTCCGTGTCATGGATACAGACACACACATTGACGTCGCCAACACGCACGACCTAAGAACAATCCTTTGTGTCACATAGGCATCTGACATTTCCGGGAACCGAATACGGGTCTGTCTTCGCTGGCAGGGTCATTACCAACTACATTATCTTACTAAGGATACTAAGTTATCAAAATACAAATAAATCAATTAAATTATATAATTTAAGCGTAAAAAAATTAACAAGGCAGCTAATATTAGATGGATAGATGAATCGATCGATAATGGAAAGGAAATCGTAGTAAACAGGGTAACTGCGCTCGTTACGGGCCGCGCCGGGCGCGTACTGTGCGGTCGGCCGTTTCGGCACGGTAATAGTATCATACAGTATTCCATTTTCATACAAACGGTCGGAATGCGAATCATAACTACGCGCCTCGGAGTTTAGTACACACTAGGTACACAACATCCGCAGAAGAAGAAGACGATCGAACTTGTGGGTTTGTAATCAAGAAGCGTGAGTATTACCTACCCACTTACATTCACTACAACAAGAAAGAAGCGGCCCTAGGCATTTATTTCAAGGATAGGGCCGAGTCACAATACTGTATGATACTTTTACCGTGGTTTCGGTCCGCAGCATACTCCGCCCTCGCTCTCCGTGACGAGTGTATCGCAGTTACATAGATAGCTGCGGGTGGTAATTGCAAATACATACACATTAAATGTTATCTCGGTGTAATACAATGTAATAATTATCTACACTGAACAACCTGTGTGTAAACAATAAGCATACTATTACAAAGTTGATAATGATTACCAATGTTTCGTATCTACGTAATATAATAGTAAATGTATTATACATTCACGTGTAACATGGTTACACACAACATGGGCAGGCAAAGCTCCCGATTAATCATTTAGGGTATTTACGTCACTATGGATAACTAGTCCTGGATCGATCGGACCTATCGTATCGATTTGTTGCGGCATGTTGCAAACATGTAAATGTTTGTATTAATCGAGAACGCAGCCTAAAAAAATATAGGCCACTTAACATAATTAATTATATCAATTTTTTTATATAAATGTGAAAGACAATAGGCGACTGTCACTTTCTGTGAGTCTTTTAAGGGCATAATTGAATGAATAATTAATTATTGATGCCGCTCCCTAGTCTCTGGATTCAATGCCTTTATTTATGTATAATCAGTTACAGTCAGTTACAATCAGTTACATATAATTATAGTACCACCTTAAGTGATAATAAATTGCATAATGTAGTCAACAGTGTCGCAGCCTGCGCTCACACCCACCCACGAGTGTGTTCGAGATGCGATAATGACGCTATATTTAGTCGGAGATGTATACTATCGAGAGTTTCTGACATTACAGGTGACACATTTTATTTAAATCAGGCTAGTCTTTGTAGTATAGGATGAATGTTTCGTCTTCGGGTGATGTTACAATTAATAAATCATGTTAAGTTGGTCTAATTGTAAAGATTATATTCTATATTATTTCCCACTTCCTTTCACGGTGGTCGTTCATTCCCTAATAATGAATCGAGAAGAAGTTTCGCTTCAATCGATCAAGGATTTAACGCACTAAGTGTTATTTTTATCTGTAACTTATATCTTATTTTATCAGATAGTACAGATTTTGTTTTAGTGTAAGTAGAATATAATATTTTTGATATACAATAATAATAGTTGTATCGGTGTGTGATCGCAATATGCCGAAGAGCTCTAAAACAATGTCGATAACAATAAAGATTGCAAGGCAGTATAATTAGATAATGGTATCGACACAATCTTGTTATTGCGGCGGACGCGTTCCGGGAACGCTCCTGACGTGGGCGGCGTGAGGCGTATCGGAAGATATGAGTCGACTTATGTTGGGAACATTAATTGGTACGGAAATTGCATATCGACGTAAAGCGAAAAGCGGAAACCTACATAACAGTAAACTTTCACCAGAGCCGATGAAAATTTCAGATTTCAGAACATAATTAATAAAAATAAGGGACTCTGTCTGTCTGTCTGTCTGTCTTTGTCGCTTTCCCGCTTAAACCTCTCAACCGATTTTGATGAAATTTGACACAGACAATCTTTAGCCCCTGAGAAAGGACATAGGCTACCTTTTATTGCGACAAAAAGGGATGAAGAGGTTGAAATAGAGGTTGAAAGTTTGTATGGGATTTCTTCGGGTTTTAAGCACAGCGCCATCTAGGGGTGAACCTTCCTAACTTAAAGAATAAGAACGCCTAGCGCCATCTCTTAAAGAACCATGAAACTTTATATTTAAGCACTTGATAATAAGTTTCCCGAAGCGAAGTGAGGGCGGGTCGCTAGTAATTAATAAAAATAAGGGTTATTTCAGCGTCGTAAAATTTTTCTATCGGTCGTAGTGTTAGCCTTGAGACTCGGGCCATGTGCAATAAAAAAATCGTCATAGATGTGGGTTACAACGTTTCCGCGTTCTTTGCTTCGATACGGACTTGTAGTCTACTAAGTATTAATACTTAATAACACTTCAATTGTACTCATTACATTTGAAAAGACCCTATGTTTTCTTAACAACGTTTCCTCGCCTCGGTTTGATACTCCCACGCTGCGTCAATAGCGCAATGTTGCGATCCCTTTCGTCGATACATCAATATGTGATAAAGATACTCATATCTGCCTGATAGGTTGGTTTGGTTAGCTCAAAAGATATTATCGATCGAAATCGCGATTATAGGATTACATTTGCTCGAGATTGTTCTAGATAATTTTTAACGTCATTGCAATTCAAAGGTAAAGTGGTAATCGTTTAATACAACAGCATATTCAATACAACTTATTGTAATCCTGTTCTAGTCGGCATCGATCGATAAAATGCTTGAAGGGTCTGAGCCGCGTGACGGCGATGCTCTGTTTC
The DNA here is from genome assembly GCA_905404295.2 of Ochlodes sylvanus. Lineage (NCBI taxonomy): Eukaryota > Metazoa > Arthropoda > Insecta > Lepidoptera > Hesperiidae > Ochlodes > Ochlodes sylvanus. Next base: position 1,157,397 of record FR990129.1, read on the forward strand.
ACTCCTTAAGAGCGGAGCGAGTCTTCATTGTTAAGGCCTCTTCAGATATGTTTATCGCCCGCGGTGGTGGTATCCTAGTAGGAAAGACCGTTAAGAGTGATCTTTCTTTAATAATAAACAAAAGCTACTTGTCTAGTAGATGAGATATTGTCGCCAATACGAACCAGTATCAGTCGAGTGTAAGGGCGCGTTCACATAGGACGTCCGTTTTACTGGATCCAGTAAAACGGAAGGTAATATTTACACAGCATTTTGGGCGCGTTCACATAGAACGTCCGTTTTACTGGATCTTTTTTAACGGGTCAGTATTTCCGTGTATTTGTGTGTGGGATTTTTTACTGGATCCGGTATACTGGATTCTGTGTGAAATCACTCATACAACTACATACGCTACTAGCATCCAGTATTTTGGGATCCAGTAAAACGGACGTTCTATGTGATCGCGCCCTAAGACGTGTGGTGGTGTTGGCAGTGCTGGGGTGGCTGGCGCGCGAGACGGCGCGCGGGCTGGCGGTGGGCCAGTTCTGGTACCTGGTGGGCGCGGAGTGGTGGGCGGCGTGGCTGGCGCACTGCGCCGCGCCGCGCGCCTGCTGCCGCCGGGACGCGCCCGACGACGCGCCGCTCTGCGACGACAGCTTCACCACCAACTCCACCGGTCAGTACCCTTGTTGTATAGTAGTAGTCCGGGTTACTATCTACACCAGGTCATTATCAAAACGTACAACTACAAATATAATTTGTCTGCTTCTGTTTTGGCAAACGTGAGCGACTAAAAATATTGTTAAGATGATTTATGTAATGTAATGTAATTTTGGGAAATAGATTATCATTATCAATGATATTAGTCCAGGAATACGAGTAAGAACGTAATTTACCACCAAAAATGTTATGCTTTGCCGACTGCAATGTATAATTTTAATATAAGGATTTTTAAAGCAGTCGTCTGATGAGCCGCGTCAATATGGGCGGATCCACTCGCTAGACAGTTGCGATGCGAACAGTTGGACGTTGTACCGACGAGGATAGTACACGTTGCAGAGTCGATGGGCTCGCTGCTGTGGCGCGCGGAGGTCGCGGAGGGCGCGGCGGCGGCGGCGGAGGGCGCGGAGACGGCGTCGCTGGGCAGCGCGGGCGGCAGCAGCGGGCTGGGCTCGGCGCCGCCGCCCGCGCGCGCGCCGCCGCACCCCGGGCCCGTCGACAACCGCCGGCTGCTCGCGCCCGACCATCTCAAGGTGACGGACGGATTTTCGTATTGGCAACAACCTGGATCAGTTGTCACGAGTCAGTTTTGCCAAAACCTTGTGATGCAAAAGTACATATACAAAATAACAATACACACTCGTTGTTCTGAGATTCCCTATGTCGAAAGTTTCATGCACAAGCCACGTCTTAAGTTTAATCTAACTCTTTTAATGATCGTGCCCCCCTTTGTGGATCCAACTGTATAGTTGAAAACTGTCGTCATTGTCGATCGAATGTGATATCGAGATATCGACCACCGAGTGTGTCGTCACATTAACGTCCGGTGCGCAGGTGCGGACGCTGACGGGCGAGGGCGGGCACCTGCGGCGCGACGTGACGCTGGCGCAGCACCGCGACTTCCAGCTGGTGCCGGACGCGCTGTGGCGCGCGCTCGCGCTCTGGTACGGCGGGCCCGACCCGCTGCCCAGACAGGTACCGCCTCACCCTACCACTATATCTGATTAGTTCACCGGTACGCTTGTTTCCTGCTTACATGAATAGTTATTAGTGAACGCCGGCGAGTTCATCCAACTAGTCTGTGTTTTTGCGTCTCTTCCTCTCGCGCGCTTTCTGCACACCTCACATTTTTTATCTGTCACATTTTAATCGTCCAAGACAGCCAGGTAATCTCGCCAAGCAACTGTCAACTTGACGTTCCACAACAGATTCAAACTTGTCCGTTTGTCACAGATTATAAAAATAAACTATTCAAGCTCTGCCAAAGGTATATTTTCAATAAAAATCTTTATCGTATATCGTTTTGGTGTATAGTTTGAGTTATTAAATAACGTTTAACCCGTTTCAGGTGATAAGACCACCGAATTCAGATATGGAACTTGAACTATATCCACTGCAGTTGAAAATACTACGCCACGTTCCCAGCACGCAAAGTGAGTATTTGATCATTTATTATATTAATATAAATATTATATGCATATTATGAAATATCGATTTCATTAATTACATTACGTGTCGCACGACGTTCACACCAATCGTTGTTGTGGCGCAGGGCCGAGCGCGGCGGGCGTGGCGGGGGGCGTGGCGGGCGCGGGGGGCGCGGCGCTGTACGGCGGCGTGCCGGCCGCGCCCGCGCCGCCCGAGCGACAGCTGGCCTACACCGCCGCCTTCTCGCGGCTCGCCACCATCAAGCAGGTGAACACCGTTAACCATACATAATCACCGTTAACACACAATATTGTCAATTGTTTACTTTGGAATACTCACCGAGTGCACAACACGCAGCATTACAGACATTTTTCTTTACCGTCGCAACCCGATAACAACCCGTTTTTGGTCCTTCAAGCCGGATTAACTTTTTGATGTGGTTCATACACAATTGTGACCTTTCGTCCTCTAATGAATTATAGAGTACCTGTTAAGAGTCCTTTCTTGACTACTACACTGTTTGTCGTGATAATAAAATTATGATATGATTTATGTAGATTGACTGATTAATTGATATTAATACACATCGTGTATTGCTGCGGTGGCGCAGGTGACGGAGTTCCTGTGTGAGGCGCTGGGGTTGGCGCGCGAAGACGTCCGACTGTGGTCGCTGGGCGGCGGCGGCGGCGGCGGCGGGGGCGGGGGCGGTGGCGGCGGCGGGGGCGGGGGCGCGCCGCTGCTGCTGGACGACGAGCGGCCCACGCTGCACGCGCTGCGGCTGGACGAGCGCTCGCGGCTGCTGCTCGAGATACGGAACGCGGACCTTACCTGGCCCGAGGAGATCGGCGCGCTCAGGTTGATGAACCGATATTATGAATCCAAACAGCTGACAGCCTGCAGCCTACGACCCCGTACTCGGGCAAAGCTAGTATAATCATCCGTCGACATTGCACACCATCCTCTGTACAGTTACTTAAATGTCCGTAATAAATCAGAATGTTAGAAAAATTTTGTCTATATAATTAAATCGTATTTTCACTGGACCAACATCGATGTTGATAGTCCACTCTTGATAATGCATCAATCAGTTAATGTAATGCAATGAAAATGTAACTTAACCTCCATGGTCCTTCGAGCCGATTGTTTAACTGGCTGTTTCCCCCTATTGACAGTAGCGGCATGGGCCGCGTGGCCCAGCGGCGCGAGACGCTGACGGCGCCAGACATGCCCGGCGCCACCGGGCTGCACAACCTGGGCAACACATGCTTCATGAATGCGGCGCTGCAGTCCGTGAGTACACCAACCTAAGTTTACAACTTTAACGCCAACTCCACTCCCAACTCCAGACAAAGCTATATCATATTCCTGCTTGATTTCCGTGTATATCTTATAAACAGAAGATTTGTGATGGCGTTTCAGATGCACACTCTTGCTTACTGTAACTGAATCCTATTTTAGGAGCTGACACTATATTATGGCCTGGATATGCGATTTTTAAACAGCTTCGTTCGTATTGAGCAGGGTGTACAATCAGGGAATCAACATGGATGAAGACCTTTACGCTCCAATTTTATTCATTCATTAATCTATTTTTATTATTTAGTGAATGTTCGCAGTAAATAAAATGGTAAGATATATATTTGGTGATATCGTCAGGTGTGGAACACGGGCCCCCTGACCAAGTACTTCAACTCGGGCATGCACCTGTACGAGGTGAACACGAGCAACCCGCTGGGCACGCGCGGCGCGCTCGCGCTGCGCTACGGCGAGCTCTGCAAGGAGGTGACGTGCCATGTCGTTCGTTGTGTTGCTTTGTCGGCCATTCGGATGGTAGCCCTTGCTGATTTATAATAGGAATTTGAAATAAACACAATCGTAAGTTATTTTTTAGACAAAGACAATTTATAGAAAGAATCTAGTTTATCTCAACAATAAATGAACCCCGTACTGAAATTCTTTTTTTTTTATTGAAACACAGCTATCTAAATTTTATGTCAAAATTTATTTGAATTTAAAAAACAAGTCTATGAACTAGATCGGTTGTAATCGGGTTGGGTGATGTGTTCAGGTGTGGAGCGGGTCGGCGCGCTCGGTGGCGCCGCTGCGCGTGCGCTGGTGCGTGTCGCGGCACGCGCGCGGGCTGGCCGGCGGGCAGCAGCACGACGCGCAGGAGCTGCTCGCCTGGCTGCTGGACGCGCTGCACGAGGACCTCAACCGCGCCGCGCCGCCGCCGCCGCCGCCCTCGCCCGCCCCCGTCGCCGCGCCCGCCCCCGCCGCCGCGCCCGCCCCGCCCGCCGACAGCGACGAGGACAACCGACCCGATGAGGTGGGCACATCGCCACGTCACTTAATCACGGAACATTCTTTTCTGGATGAGCGAATAAATCCCAATTAACGCTAGCTATGTAGCGTTTGTATATAATAATTTCAAAAGATCATTAGTTTATCTGTATATATTATGTCGTTTAACTGATTTGCGATATGGCGTTAACTTTGTGTGTGTGTCTGTGTGTCAGGTGGCGGCGGCGGAGGCGTGGGCGCAGTACACGGCGCGCAACCGGTCGGTGATGACGGAGCTGTTCTACGGGCAGCTCAAGTCGATGGTGCGCTGCTCGGCGTGCGGCCGCAGCTCCGTGCGCTTCGACGCCTTCAACATGCTGTCGCTGCCGCTGCCCATGGAGTGCTCGCTGCGCGCCGAGGTCAGGGGTGAGTATGCCCGGGACCACAGAAATCCACCTTGGTCCCCGGACACGAAAATTGAAATGATGTGGAACGGTATTGAAGACATCGAGTGCGTTGTTTCGATGATTTTCGTGAAACAAATTATATTACATTCTGTCCTGGTTTAAATTTAAATGTATGTATAATTTCAGTGATGCTGCTGGACGGCTCGGTGCCCATAAAGTACGGCGTGAAGATCAACGCGGAGGGCACCTACCTGGACTTGAAGAAGAAGCTGTCGGAGCTGTGTGACCTGGCTCCCGAGTCGTGAGTGATTCCATCTGATGATGGGTTGATATGCCATGAGATTTTAATATAGGTGTCTTTACTGCGTCAGTGTTTCCGTCTACGTACGATGTGGGAGTGTTAGAGGAGAGTGAATAGGGTTTATCTATGTTAGAGCGCTCAACATTAAGCACGACATCACCACTTACCATCAGGTGGGATTGCTGTCGAGCACTAACTTTTAAAATATAAAAAAAACTCGTTACAGAATGCTGCTGGTGCTGCTGTCGGGGGCCACAATCGGCTGCGTGCTGGAAGACGCGGCCAAGGTGAACCCCGCGACGGCCGGCGAGCTGTACGCGTACGAGATCCCGCGCCCCGACGACGACGACCCGCCCGACTACCCGCTGCAGAACGGTACCGCCCACACGACACTACACACAACGACACGCTCCACCCTCGCTGGGGGCGGCGGTTCGATACTGCCTCTTACCGGTATTTCGACATTACGGTGAGATCTAATAACCTCTCGAAGTGGCTCAGTGCACGGAGCTCAAGTTCAGGCTGAAGAGGATAGCTTACATCAAGTGATGAGGAGTTTCTTTCACCGTTTCATTTCCTCAACTATAAATTACCTTATCGAAAAGGAGGCAGATATGGAGGTAGCATTCGAAAATCTAGCAAAATGAAATAGTCCGGGTGCAAATGAGACAATTAATATTTATGTTGAGTACAAGCGGCATGTTGTGCGGCGCAGGCTGGGGCGGCGCGCACGCGGCGGACGGGCGCGCGGGCGGCGCGGACGAGCGCGCGGGCGGCGCGGGCGCGGCGGAGGTGAGTGTGGGGGCGCGGGCGGGCGCGCGCTCGCTCTGCATGCCCGCACTCTTCTGCTTTAAGGTTAGCGCACCCGCACGCACACTACGACCGACCACCCCCACCACCCGCTACCCCCCACCCGACACACACCACCTCCGCTTAAACACACAGGTCAGACAGTACACGTGATCAGACCGTTAAACGGACAACCAAATATGTTTTTTATTTTTATTTTTACAATAAATGAATAGTAATTGGAAAATATTAGAAATGTTAAAAAGTAAATCTAGCGTGTCCACTATGTCTCAATCAAATTATGATCGACAATAAATAATAATTATATTATTATTAATTATTACTGTATCAATCAGAAACAAAAATTACAATATTTTTGACTATCCTCTGTAGTTAGTCTTCGTGCGTCTTTTTTTTTGTTTCAAAATCGACAGGTATATTATTTTGGAAGCCACCCGGTTTCAATCAAAAACGGCTGGCATGTTTACATGATATTACGATCATTTGGTATTAATGATGTTAGTTACTTTGGTAAGTCAAATGTGTGCAAGTTCCTTTTATAAATATTTCTCGCTTCGTACACCACGCCGATGTCGATAGTAGTTTTTTTTACTTGTACATACTTGTTACAACGCGCCTGCGTAGTGTAAATATATAGAGCTGTTCAATCTCTTCCGTAGAACCATTAACGTACACACTCGTCCGACAACAATCGTAACAAGACGCCATGGTTCTGGAACCTTCCCCGCAAACCGCCCTTTCGAATGATTTGCGCTAAATGCACAAGGCTAGACAAGGGTGAAAAAATGAAATAATAGACCAGTATTTTTACATGCTTACCTTTCATTGTGTCCAAATAGTAAATAAATGCTATTAATTTTTGGACTATTAAAGGTAAATAATGAATCTTTGTCGTTATTTATATTTGAATCAATACATTAATCAAACTTAGTAAAAAAATAATATGTTTTTTTTTTTTGGGAAGAAACATCGCCAGATTTATTACGAAAAATAATCTAATGTGTAGCACTTCCTTAAAAATAAACAAGCGTTGTCTAGCCTTAACATCAAGTATGGGGTTGTAATAATTGTAAAATGAGTCCCGAACAGTAACTTGGTGACACAATAATGTGTCCATTCACATAAACCATTGGCATTGGCCTTGACCGCTACTCTGTAGTAGGTCAATGCCAATATTGTAAGGTGTATCGGAACCCATGGCGAGCTTGACGTCATCGCAGCGATCGCCCACACGCCGTCACCCCAACCGCCCGCCATGATCATCACACACAGCTTTCAAACGATCGAATTCCGATCTCGTTTGATTAATTTATATTGTGAAATTGCTGCACTATGTAAGACGTCATATATCTTGGTACATGGTACCAATTGAATCGGAATTCGTTTTAATAGATATTTACTTTGTAATATTTTTCTGGTATTGGATTTACTCTTAGTGTGTCGACCGTAGTTGTATTTTTATGCTCATCTACAAATTGTCAAAGTATGTATATTTTGAGGGTTTGAAGCTTATTATGGTCAATTAACAGTGGAAGAGCAGCGGCGCCCAGTAGCTTTTCGATGCAAACGATTACTGATTAGTTTGAACTAATAGAAAAATTCAAATTTATATGAAGCGGATACTGCCAATCCGATATCATAATTCGCAGGGTATAATTGAGAACGACAATAATTTCGAATAGATTTTTAATGTTTAACAACCAATACATTGTTACCGCAGGTGGTCAGTACGGGATATTGTGAGTTGTGTTGATGGGTTTGAAACTTCAGATGACTTAAAATATACATACTTTGCGTAGTGTAAACCTGTGCCACGTTCCAGGTGTTAGACTTGCGAGAACTATCTTTTGTTGTTACTTTCTTGCCGTGTGTCCCTGGGATTACTATGGCTAGTTGAGCGGTAGTGTTGTCCGCGCGGGTACTGTAGCTGCCTGGAAAGCGGTGATGTTTTGCTCCCTGCCCGGTTTGTTTGACAATGATTAACTTTTATATTACGTATTAATATTAGCTACGAGCTAACGTGTTTAATATTATTGTATTTACGTTGTAATACGTACAGAAGAGACGACTTTCTTAAAGTAGCCTTTATTAAGATCAGTCTAACATAATAGCGTTGTCAAACAAATCATAGTAGGACATAGGGAGTGTTCGTCAAGCGATATATTCAAAGCTCCGAATGACACGATCGTGGAACGCTTTCAGCGGTCGCGATCGGAAATTCTTATGTCCCAGAGCCCGCCCGACACGTTCTACACGAACCGCGCGCGCGCGCCCGCGGCCGCGCCCGCCTCGCCCACGCCCAGCGCGCGCTCGCTCACGCTGCGCCCCGCCTCGCCGCGTCTCGCCAAGGTCAAGTTCAGCTCCTCGCCCTCCAACATGTACAAGATGAACGAGCTCAACGCGGCGCCCGACCAGGGCAACAAACACTATCTGATCGCCGTGCACAGGTTAGTGAGAATGTTGAGTGCATGACTAGGAGCTTGCTCATCCTTCACTGTTACGGAGGGTTAATTTTGAACTAACCATAATGCAAAAGCTTACCGCTCACTGATGAGTGGGCATAATCTCCACGGAGATTGTCGAACGTGTCTGTGATGACCACAGTTTCATCACAGTTAATAAAAGATATATTGATACAAGTTTCGTAGTAAAATTTAATATTTAGATTAACGATTAGCAATACGAAATAGTTATGTGGGGTGTGTGTGTGTGTCAGGAAGCAGGTGCGATGGGAGACGTACTTCCTGCCGTGGCAGCGCTGGCGCGGCGCGCTGTTCGGGGCGCCGCTGGTGGTGGGCGCGCGCGCGGGCGCGTCGGGCCGCGAGCTGTACGCGCGCGTGTGGGCTCAGCTGGCGCGGCTGCTCGCGCGCCCGCCGCCGCGCGCCGCCGCACAGCCCAACCACGCCATGGACTGGTCGGTGCAACACATATTATGTTATTATATTTTTTTTATCACTAATGCCCTGTGTAAATACACAAAAGCAAGTGTAGGTCCTTAATTGGTTTTATTGAATTCAGCTTTTATGGGTTTTATAACCGCGACCTTGAACTCTCCAAACTCGATAACTATTAATTTTTATTTTGGCTGTAATTGATACTTGAAAATTTAAAGATAATGTCTGTGTGTGTGTGTGGCCGCAGCGACGACAGCCTGGGGTACGAGTTCCCGTTCACGCTGCGCGCGGTGGAGCGGCGCGGCGTGTGGTGCGCGCTGTGCGCGTGGCCCGCGCTGTGCCGCGGCTGCGCGCTGCCCGCCGACGACCGCCCGCTGCTGCTGCCGAGAGGTGCGGAAGGGGCGGAGGGCGCGGGCGGCGAGCGCGGCGCGCCGGGCGGGTACTCGCCGGCGGCGCGCGCCAAGCTCAGCCGGCACCACTCGGCGCGGCTCAGCACCGACACCACGGTGACTGCACCAGATTATTACATCCCTCTTTGACTAATACAGGGCCCCACAAACATACACGTTTTTCTAATGATAGAAAATAACGAATCTGTGCAAAGTACTAATATTGAGTTTGGAAATAGATTAGTTGTTTATCTCGTAATAAAATAATATTACAATATTAAAAACAATTACACAATTATACATTTAAAACAATATTATATCCGTAAAATGATCAGGAGTCGCTACTGACGCCCCCGACACAGGAGTGGGGCGGCGTGGGCGGTGCGGGCGGGGCGGGCGGCGCGGTGCAGCGGCTGGAGCTGGGCATGGTGCGGCGCGGGGAGGTGCTGCTGGCCGTGGACTGGGACCCCACCGCGCTACACCTGCAGTACCAGGCCGCCGGGGAGAAGGTACACACACACCGCCGACAAGTGTTTTTAAAGGAAAGCTTAATATATTATAGCTATTATTATGATGCATTATTATTATATTATGATGTATTATGCTGCATCACGAAGTTTTTTTTTTAAGCAGTTTGTGACCACACCTAAAAATGTATGTTTTCAAATGTATGTGAAGCCTGTTAATTGGTATTGAGGTAGACTGTTGGTGTAGCATCCCACACCTTGTGCTATGATGGTGTTATGTGTACCGATACCGTACTACCTAGTTTTCATTTTTTATTTTTTTTTATTTCACTCTTTATTGAAAGACCTAAAGCTAGGAATTACAATGGGCGGACTTAATGCCTAATGGCATTCTCTACCAGTCAACCCTTTATTATTCGATGAATCAACTATACATGAATTGAAATGTATGTGTTTTTTTTTGGAAAGAAGTTCCTTAATGCGGCTTACGGGTAGTGCGATTTAATGGAAATCGTCACGTAGTGTCTAAATACGTTTGAATGCATGTTCTCAACTCAATTAGCTACCTATGTATGTGAGTGTCATTTACAGTCCACTTTAGTTGCGAATTAAACATCGAGAGAATAACACGCCTTTTATTTAGCAAGTAAAACTACACCTTATACGCATTAAACACGTAGCGAAATGCCATATGCTGTGTGTGTATGTGTGTGTTTGTATTTGTAATACTGGTGTACGCCATCTACAGTATTATTTTGTAACTAGATAGCACAGTACAACGCTGCTTTACAATGTATTATATTAGTTCAGGTGAGAGTGGCTAGATGGCGTTGTTATAAAAATCCCTATATTACGTTTATATACTGACATTCTAGTTTCTTGAGTTTCACTTCAATCGGATTGCACACGATATTTTTTATCATATAACCTCAACACACGGTTGTACAGTTTTTAAGTACATTTAATGGAGTTGAAGAAATAACGTAAGGAACTTCGTTCTTGATGGGGTTCCCCCGACCGCGCAATTTTTATTTAATTTTTTAATACTGATCCAACTTTACACAATAAAGAATTGTGGAACAGCTTCATTGGTTTTTTTCCTAACGGTGTAGTTGTCCGGTTGGCTTAGACACGTGACACGTATTGTAATCACTAATTGTCACGTAATGTAATTGTGTGTGTGTGTGTGCAGGCGTGGATCGAGCACGGGTCGGTGGCGGCGAGCGCGGGCGGCGCGCGCGCCGTGGACCTGCGCAGCTGCCTGCGCGCGTTCACGCGCTCGGAGCGGCTGGAGGCGCGCTACCACTGCGCGCACTGCCGCCGCGCGCAGCCCGCCACCAAGAAGCTGCAGATCTGGCGCGCGCCGCCCGTCATGGTGCGTCCGTTCCCGTGCGCGGTTATAAACTTTATGCTTAACCCCTCGAGTGTAGTTGTCCCCTCCGTCGGGGCAAAAATTTTTCTAGGCCAACATGAAGTGCACCCCCGACGGAGGGGCAAACTAAATACAATCGTATTGGAGGACGATTATTGTCTATTTCATAATATTTTGATTTCATTGGTTGGATTCAAATTGAACCTACGTTCATTAGCTACGAAATACCGACTGTGATTGGCTGCAAAGTCGAATGATAAACAGGAAAATATTTATTTGAAAGTTGTACAGTACGGTCGCTACGCTCGTTTCGCGTCATTTGAGTTCGCAAGATTTTATAAAATAGTTTTCGAGAAGGAAACGGTGAATTAACTGATGAGATTTTTACTTATTATTACTGGAAAAGTTGTGCAGATTACGTGTAAAGTGCTAGTTTTGTAAATGGTGATATAAAAGTTGGTGAAAAAAGTAAATAACTTTTGAACAACATAGTTACAGTGTCGTTGAAGTCGACAAGCTGTGTATATTTTCATATAAATATAGGTACAGCGAGTTTGATTTTGTTTGGTTTTATAGTATTACAAATTCTTAGCTTATTAATCTAGCAACATACTGATAACAATATTTACCACAAAATAGACCAAAAATAAAATAACTTCGGCCGCTAAGCGGCTCGCTAAAAATATGCCGGTATTCGCACCGTTTTCGTGTTAGTTTTCTAACTTCTTTTACCGCGTAATTACTGTGTTTCCAAATGAAATAATGTATTATATCGATGCGTAAATATGTATACTAAGTAGTGATAGTGTTAGTTTTGATTAATGTACATTGTGAGTTAGTGAAATGTGGAAAAATGTGTCTCCATTGTGTTTGAAAATGTCGAAGTTGAAAAGAAATTGAATAATTTCTTACGCAGGTAAGTTTTTTTGCTTTAATTTAATTGTTTTAGGTGTTAGGCAATTTCGTTGTGATAACAATGATGTATAATTTATGTGATATAATTATAACATAATCCCGTACAATTCATTTTTACGATGACCTAGCGACATGATCGCGCGAGTTACGAATAGGCGTGACACGTTGGCCATGTTTTACATTCGGGGGTCTCGACACTCCAGGGGTTAATTGACTAAAGTATTAACTTCTTTGCGATGGTTTGTAGCAGATCGCAAAACTTCATTCTTCATTTTTAGTAGCAAAATGTAGCAGGTGTGACATTAGAACATTGTGAAAAAAAAATCACTGGCTGTGAAATTTCAAAAAATAAATAATTTCACCAAATGAAAATGAAATAAAAGTGGCAATAATTTCCATGCCTACAAGCTACACATTTTACTAAGAAGTATTTATCTAATTTCGTTGTATGTACTTTTTCTTTTGATTCATTATTTTTTTATGATCCATCTCTGCACCTCTGACCTGTGGTATTGAACACGCTAGCAACTCTAACACGTGCGATCGTTGCAGATAATCCACCTGAAGCGGTTCCAGTACGTGAACAACAAGTGGATCAAGTCACAGAAGGTGGTGAACTTCCCTTTCGAGGACTTCGACCCCGCGCCCTACCTGGCGTCCGTGCCGCGCGAGACGGTCCGCCGCGCGCGCCGCCTGCGCCGCGCCGCCGCCGCCGCCCCCGCCGCGAGCCCCGCCCCCGCCGGCGGCGACCCCGGCGACCTGCAGGTAGATCATCTCAAACTCAAATCAACCCGGGCCAACTCGAACGGTTTTGACAATATTTGTCCGGCATGTGTGTCGTGATTATTCATGAATCATTGCATTATTTCCATGTTTGATCAGGAGCGGCTGTCGGAGTCCGACACGGACCCGGACTCGGAGTCGGAGTACGAGTCGGAGGGCGGGGAGGGTGGGGAGGGCGACGAGAGCGGGCGGGCGGGGCGGCGGCGGCGGCGGCTGCAGTCGGCCAGCCTGGCCGCCGCGCCGCTCGCCGACACGTTGGACGGGCTGGTCGATTACCACCAGCACCACCTGCAAGACGGCCAGGACCCCTTCGACCTCAAGTACCGGCTCTACGCCGTCGTGGTCAGTACACTTGTGCGGCGACAGTCGCTTGTGCATGAGCCGAATGTAGTCGTGTCATGGTGAGGATGGGATGACCTGATATCGGTCAGGTGATGAGATAGTTGTCTTTAGAAATAGGTGAATTCCTTCCGTGCCATTGGGATGGGAGATTAATGATATAGATGTCGTGTAAGGTGGATTTTGTCAATGCTTATGAGATATGTTTTGTGACGGTGCCAGTTGGATGTAATATTATAAACCACGTTCCAGTCGCACTCGGGGCAGCTGAGCGGCGGGCACTACGTGGCGTACGTGCGCAACCCGACGGGCGCGTGGCTCTGCTACAACGACTCGTCGTGCCGCGAGGTGCCGCGCGGCGCCGCGGGCGGTGCGCCGCGGCTGGACCCCGCCGCCGCGTACCTGCTGTTCTACGAGCGGCGCGGGCTGCGCCAGGAGGCGTACCTGCCGGACGTGGCGGGCCGCCGCGCCGCGCCGCCCGACTGGGACGCGCTCGAGCCGGACGACACCGACCTCAGGAAGATGTGCGCCCTCATGTGAGCGCGCCGAGTTACATCAGCTCAGCTCAGCTCGAACCTTTGCATTGTTTAAGCACTAGCGACCTAACAGTTATATAAATATGTTACAATAGTGCCTATTTTGCGTTGTTCCGACAACACACTCACATCAGTTATATGGCCCGTGTCCGTGGCCCGGTAGCAGTAGACTGCCTATTTTGTACTCGTTGTATCTTAGTGTCATTTATGTTAGTCTAAATTAATAACTCAAATAATTGTGCAAAACATCTTCACGTTATCTAAACGGTGGCATGTTTCATTATCTTTACTGCGTGTCTATACCGTGGGTTTCGCAATGTTAATTAAATTTTGACACACATCAAAAGGTTTAGTTTGATTACGGGGTCGGGGAGGTGTAGGGGCGCGCGGCGTCACGCCGGCTCAGTGAAGTAGCGATGCTTTAACTCGCACCGGGTGTTCTGCTTCGTACGTTGATTTGTGTATTTTGTATGTATGTAAATATTCTCTGTTTTCAGCATAAATTGTTAATTATTTTAATTTTTGAATGGTTTACACAATTTTAAATATAAATTATTTTCCCTCGGGCTATAATCTTTCGAGTAACGGCAAACACAAAAAGTGAAGTTTTATTACCAACACGAAAATACCCAACGGACACTGAAGTGATTTTATCCTAGTGATGACACTATGATATTGTGATGTGCTTTATTAACTCAATATCCGTAACATATTAACATAATATATTATTTAAAGTAAGAGATCCTGTTGTACATGTTTTCCTCAGTATATCAATAATTATTATGTTTTATTGTATGTGTGTATTTTAATGTGCCGATAAGTACGATTGATCGGTAGCGGGGTGGATGTGTGCGTGCGAAGTGACGTCTAAGGGCGCGTTCACATAGGACGTCCAGTATACTGGATCCAGTAAAACGGACGTCCTATGTGAACGCGCCGTAATACTTACGAAAATGCAAAACCCTTTACTATGTAATTTAAATAATTACCAGTGAACATCGTAAATTTCAATCAGTATAAATATTTCAATTTATATAAAATAATGTTTTTTTTATTGTCAGAAAAAGGTGGTTGGCGTCCAACCACAACCGTTTTATGTTTGAGCGGACAGACCCCGTGTCATTACTTAGTATTAATTATTTTATTGATCAAGAGCATTCCGTAAGCATTAAGTAAATGTAGGACATATTATGTATTAGCAACGATTCCATTGAATATTTAATTTAATTAAATTTGCAAGAATATCTCAATTAAAGCATATTTAGCGGCGTATTATAAAATGACACACACAACACGTGCCTAGTGATGTGAACATTGTTTCATTTTGTAATGCAGCTGTTAATCTTTTTAAACATGATCATTGTAATTTATTAATTAATAATATTATTAAAATGTATTTAAGTCGTGCGGGCTAATTTTTTTATATTTTTTTAAGTTAGTTAAGTTAATCAGTGAAGGGCACAATGCTTGTTCGTGGCGTGTAGCTAAAGCTAAGAGGTAATTTACCGTTCTGTTAATAGTATCAGGCGTTACCTGAGGCAATTCATTGGTATTAAAATACTATTACACTCCTATGCCATGATCTGCGCCGGTGAACATAGTTGACAGCTCACGTTTGACGTTTATACTGTGATCGCTACTGAATCACATTACATTTTGTCAATAAAGTACCACAGTGAAGCCTCGTGTCTCCCGAATCCAGGGTGACACGTGTCACGGGACTTTGACTTTGCGAGTCGGTGAGCGCGCGCTTGCGCACTAGCACGCCGCACTTGCCGTGTACTTGGTGTAAGCTCACCCCAAACGCGCTACTTCCAGGTACAACCACTCAGTCGATGGTTTGTCCGGGGAATGTATATTCTATGTACATACATTGCTTCAAATGTGTAATGGATTAAAGCAATTGATTTAGGTGCCATTATATATAAATCGTACCATACCAAAGTGAAATTGTATAGTGGGAAATTTGAATGTTTAAATGGAGGAATTGGATGTTATAATATATTGAATCAAATTGTTTTGTTTCCTTTTAATTTGATCGGTTATGAATATGAATTTTATTTCCTCGTATTGTATTATTCTGGATAAATATTATGTCCTATTCCTTGTGTAACTCGTAATTATAAATATATAGCTACAATTAGATAGGAAAATTATATTTGCTTAATGTGGTGTAGTGTGATTAAACTGCAACACTATTTTTCAATGAAGTCTACAAGTAACCGTAAGATCCAGTGCCTGTATTATAAATGTTTCGTATATACAGAAACATGTTAGGATTTACGCCAGCTTTGAACCAGTCCAGATGTAATCGCACCTCTCAGTTGCGACAATTATGTTCAAATTACTGGAGCTTTTAATAGATTCCAATGTTGTCTTTCGGGCTTTGTTTTTATTCCTACATTTATTATTCCAGTTGTAGGTAACTCCGTTATAAACACGTGTTACCGCCGGACCCGAGCCGCGGACGATGCTGGCTTGTCGCGCTCGCGTGTCGTTATTATTCGTAGCCTGCATACATGTCATATTGTAATGTCACATGTTATCTATGTTAAACTTATTAGTTTATTATCCTCGTGCAATAAATAATATTATTTTATAATTATGTATTTTATTAGGTCCTTACATATGAAATTGGCGTTTTGCAGGGGAGGCACATGAAGTCGATTTTTTTTAAATATAATATATTTAGTTAATCAAAGTATGTACCATTGCTATCTATGCACTTTTGCCATGTTATTGGTAGTTGATTGATCCCTTTACTAAAAAAACTATTCGCACGGGAATCAATAAAATCTTTGAAGGCGCTTTGGTCTGCCCCATCGGAGTTGAATTTTTTCCATTTCAAGACGTTATCCAAATTTCGTAAAAAATGGTAATCTATTGGAGCAAGGTCCGGGTAGTACGGTGGATGTCTTAGACATTCCAATTGAAGCTCCTCTAATTTGGTAGCCGTCATTTGTGCAGTGTGTGGTCTAGCGTTGTCCTGAAGCAGCAGTGGCCTAGAGCGATTGACCAGCCTCAGTTGTTTAGCAGCTAGCTTGTCCGTCATGGTTTGCGGTTGCTGACAATAGACATCCGCCGTAATCGTCTGGTCAGATTTAAGAAAGCTGTAGTGAACGACACCGGCACTACTCTACCAAACGCTCACAAGAAAATTTTTTTGAGTTAATTTTCGCTTGGGGCAGGATTTGGCTGGTTTGGCAGGGTTCAGCTATTGCGATGAGCGTTTCCGATTATCGTACAGGATCCACTTTTCATCACAGGTAATGATTCGATTTAAAATCCCTTCAATATTGTGCCGGTTGAGTAATGTAACACAGCAGTCGACGCGCGTTTGTCGGTTTGCTGCACTCAATTCATGAGGTACCCACCTTTCAAGCTTTTTCACCTTTCCAATTTGCTTCAAATGGATTAAAAACAGTTTTATCACTAACACCGCAGCCTGCAGCTAGCTCGGACGTGGTTTGTGATAGATCTGCTTCCACAATAGCCTTCAATTCTTCATTATCAACTTTGGTCTCCGGCCGTCCACGGGGCTTGTTCTGCAGATCGAAATTTCCAGAACGAAAACGTTGGAACCAAAAACGCACTGTGTTTTCTTTTGCGACACCGCCGCCATACAGATCAGTAATCCTTCGAACCGTTTCTGCAGCACTGGTGCCACGATGGAACTCGTAGTCGTAAAATAACGCGATATATCAAGTTTACCATTTTGTAAACTGAGTGACGCAAAAAAAAAACCAAAAGAGGAAAAAACAAATGAATTACGGTTTTCAAAACACAAAAGCATGAGTAAATACCTGGATAAATTTGAAATTGCAATTCCTAACCAAAGAGGAGATATTTGAGATCAAAGTGGCTAGTACGACAAAACACCAATTTCATATGTAAGGACCTAATATTTAGAGTGAAAAAAATATCTGCCAAAACTGATTGTTTATTTCACTGCCGTTACATTTTATTGTTCAAATCTATATCTTTTTTAAAGATTTTATTCGTAACAACGGCAACCCCGATTATAAGCAGTGATAGAAAAATGTTGCTAAGAATATCTAAACCTATGATCGAATAAAAAATTACATGGATACCAAAACAAAGGATTAACTGCGATCTTTAGGTGATATCGTTTCCGCTTCATAATTATGTCTTATCATTATTTAAGATACATTAAAAACCCTCGACTAAGAAAATCTGTAATGAGCTGATGATCATCAAACGCTTGAAAGATCTACATAAATTGTAGCTAGGACGATTTATATTATAGCCAAGTTACTCCTTATGACATGAGCAATCTGCCAGTGAATGTCCCATCAAAATCGGTCCAGCCGTTCCAGCGACTAGCTCAAATAAACAGACAGACCGACAAAAATTGTAAAAAATGCGATTTTTGTATATGCACCGTATATACATCCATATGCATTTAATAAAAAGCGGTTATTTTAATGTTACAGACACTCCAATTTTATTTATTGTATAGATAAGGAACAAAGTCGATCACGTACGTCAGCTTTCAAACATACTGGCGCGCGTGAAGCACTTAATCGAGTAATCATACGTCAAAAATGGGCCTTACATAATTTTGGAAGAGCTGATAATCTTACACTGCTGGACCGATATTAACCAAATATAGCTAAAAACCACCGCAAAGAAATTTCAAATTAAAACCGCATCCACATTGGTCCATCCGTTTGAGAGCTACGATGCCACAGACCGACATCGACATCAAACTTATAACACCTCTTTTTGCTTCGGGGGCTAAAAACAAAAAAAAAACACTTTCCTTCATTTGATATTTCACTACTGTATTATTTAATTTACATAATTCACTTTACTGCTGCTGTAATGCATTTTATTTGAATGAATGAATTTTTGAATGCATTTTAAGTACTTGTGCTAGTTAGGAGTAAGTGTAAGTAATAAAACTACATTTTGGACTTTTGAATTTTATTATTAGATTTACACTGTCATTTACAATAAATTTCCATGTAGTTTGTAGGACATAAATCAATATTGCATAACACTAAGGCTAATTTGCATCAGTATTTTTTTGTGGATAAATTAACAAAAATATATGCAATATTACAAATTCAAATAAAAATAACGCTAATATCTTACTCGGGCACGCACTTGCCGTTCTAGCTCGGAGGAAACCGCTTCGGCCAGACACTAACATAGTGAAGATGGAATGTCTTCGAGGAGGCCGCGGCGCGCGCCGCCCGTGCGTGGTGCACGCACGCACGCACGCGCACGGCGCGGCGCACGCTCGTGCCAACAATAAATAATTTCCAAGTGCATAACCTTAACCTAGCACAACTTTTAGAACTACCGTTTGTCCTGTAAAATCGTAAGAGATGTAGCGCTACAGCGATATTTTCGAGAAACATGCGAAATTAAAAAATAAATTAAAATATACAAAATCTCTATCACAATACTCGTAAGTAATTAAAGCAATTCAAGTGTGAATACTCCAAAAGTTGTAATACGAACGAAGCGGGTCGGCCGCAATATCAATACGCAAATCATCGGACAAACGAACCACATACTACACAGTAGTCACGACTTACACAACGCTGCGATAAATACGAGTAACGAGTACGGGAGCGTACGCGGTGCGCACGTCACTGTCGCTTAGCTAAATATTGCAAGAACTACACATACCTTCTAATAAAATATATCAACCAACGATCCAAATGTAAACAAATGCTAAATGCGGGCGCGCGGAAGACTACTCGCTCCTTGCGGACGTCGTACGAACGACTATTTGTGCACACCGGGGTACTGCGGGACGCGAGGTGCTCGCTGGGGTCTCCACATAATTAAATACATTAATTTTACACGCGGTATAAAACATTTAGAAAAATTTACAATTTCCATCTTAGAGAGTAGCCGTCGGAAGATGGAAAGTCTACTAGCGCTCGTAACGTATAGATAGATAGTTAGATAAGATAGATCAGTACAGTACAGACCCCCGTCGGCGGCGGGACGGCGACGGGCCAGTGGCGGAGCGGAGGCAGCCGGTCGTTCGGTCGTTCGAGCGGACCGTCAACTAAATACATTCTCGACAACGTCCAGTTAAAATGCGATACCAAAGTACTCTTCTTAAATATTACTTTTTTTCGTAATCGAAAATGAAACATTATATCAAAAGAAGGTAGATATTTTTTAAATGTAGAGGGTCGGGGGCTGGGGATGCGGGAGGGGGGTTGGATGTTACATTACATCAGTGATATATAAACTCGACACGATACTCGACCGTGTCCGGTACGTGATGGCGCGGGGTCCGGTCCGGGCTGGGTCTTAACGATACTATAGTTATTTGTTTATATAATATAAGGGGGGGTGGTGGTGGTGACGGCGCCGCGCACATTACGACACGTCCTGGTCGTCGGCGTCGTGCGCGGGCTCCTTGGGCTCGGCGTCGGCCGCCTCGCCGTCGCCCTGCATGTCGGACGTCCACAGCGTGAGGTTGTCGCGCAGCAGCTGCATGATGAGCGTCGAGTCCTTGTAGCTCTCCTCCGACAGCGTGTCCAGCTCGGCTATCGCGTCGTCGAACGCCGCCTTCGCCAGCCGGCACGCGCGGTCCGGACTGTTCAGGATTTCGTAGTAGAATACCTGCAAGCGACGCGAACACCGTTAGCGACACTCTTTACTACATTTTTTTTTATTATTTCAGACGTGTAGGTACATCCATAATTATTGTGTTAGTAACAGTTTATACATGTTACTTTGTCTTAATTTATACAACATAAAATAAACTAAACTTCATCTAATATCTAGCGCCTGTTTGTACTCGAATGCTGTATGATGGAGGTTATTCCAGCGTGCCCAGAAATGGGATGATGATGATTGGATGTTGGGATGAGTACGCCATTGTGCTGAGAATAGCATTGATGGTGCTCAAGAGCCGGCTCATCACAGAGACATCACGTTTTCGAACGTTCGCAAACATTGCTGTTGCACTGCGACGTCGTGGCCTCCTCCACACCGTCCTCAGCACATTATTGTACTGAACGCGTAGGGCACTATATGCCCGCTGCGTAAAGCCAGTCCACAGACTGCACGTGTAGAATGTCTGACAGTGTCAATTTTACCAAAATAGTACACCGTGCAAATCTGGGGGCCAACATACTGCCTAGGACCGACAGCACTATATCTATAGCTATATCGAATCGATCTTGCTGTTGGTCTCGTAACACTTGTTAAACTTTGATGTCAACAGTAAATAAAATTACATGTTAATTCAGCTGAACATGGGAGAGTAAGTTGACTTGAGGAAATTAGGCGGTTGACGACACCGGCTGGCGGCGGGCGGCGGCTGGCGGCGCGCCAAGCTCGGCAATATATCTCGAGCGGGCCGCAGTTTACGACGCGTCCACTGTGCAAACCGCTTTATCTGGACGGCGGGCGGTGTGACATCACCGCGCGTCACCGCCGATTAACACTTCAAATATGCGATCACCGCTTCTAGGAACAACCTAGTTTCGATTATGAACCACTTTTCCTTTCCATTCATTCTAAACGCGAATTATGGATGCATTCACTTTTTCAATCGCTGCAACAACGTTAATACGAGACATACCATAATCTCGCAAACGTTGGTCGAGTTCACACACGAACAAAATATCACAATGAGCCTTCAACGTCCGAATGCAAGTTATCCTCATGCTCATCTCCTCCAGCGAAGCAGGCCGTGTACTGGTACAACACAATACTTACTGAGAAATTGAGTGCGAGCCCGAGGCGGATGGGGTGTGTGGGCGGCAGCTCGGTCATGGCGATGTCGGAGGCGGCCTTGTACGCGACCAGCGAGTTCTCGGCCGCCTCCTTGCGGTCGTTGCCCGTCGCGAACTCCGCGAGGTACCGGTGGTAGTCGCCCTGGAACACAACCACACAGTGTTCACAATACATTACATACATATAAACAAAATACATACACGTCCACCGGCTGCCCAACTGCGCAACGGTCCGCATCGGATAGCCGATGACGTGAACTTATGAAACTTATCACCCACCGACCGAGAAAAATAGTTAAAAATCGAAACCCTATAAAAGCCCGGTAAACGTGTATGGTCTTTATTGAGCATAAAAGAGTTTCTCGAGTCGTTATAATTATATTATGTATATATCGTGTATTTATTTCCCGACGAGCAGATAGGACACCGTCGCCAATGGAAATCAAAAAAGTCAAAGGCGTCACTGACGCATTTCCGGTCGAGGAGGGATTTTATTACAGCCTGTTTTTGTCCAGGTTAAAATGTTTTGATCAAAGTTTGAGTCTACCATGGCAGTCATGGCACCTTAGTGTGCAGTATTTCAACGTAAGCCTTCCCCGCTCCACGTCACACGCGTATAAACTAATTTATCTCGTTCTGTAATCATGGTTAAATCCCCTCGGAACATTATGTTTGTAAATATGTCGTCGAAGTGATATCATATCTGCGACTTGGCGATGGATAACAACTTTGCATGCGTAGCGCTTCATATTCCCGACAACTACTGATATTTATGAATTATTATTTTTAGAACGATTGAAGTAAAATAAACATGTGTAAAGATATATGTACGTACTTAACATTTATTTAAGTACGTACTCTTCCGAGGTTTTTTTACTTGCAAAATGAAGTAGCCGCGTAATATGTATGGAAGCCGCTTATGTTTAGCCACTTTTAAAATACGGCGAATGGCAATCTGTCCAACTATTTGATTAACTTGAAGATTCAGTATTGAATTCTTAGCCAACAAATTAAAATTATTAGACAAATTGCACGCACTAATCATGGGTGCCTTCAACCCTCGTAAACAAAATTGCATCGGTCTCAAGTATTGGACCGGCTGCGTGGTGCCGTCGTCTAGACACACAGACGGCGGTATCGATCCCGCACGGGCCACGGGCCACGTTGCGTTACGTAACGCGGCGAGCGTGCATCGGCAGCCGCTCGCGAACCTCCAGCCTATCGATTACCCTACTTCCTATTGTGCCACCGGCGGCTGGCGAGCGACGTGCGGCATGCTGGGCGGCCGGTGCCGAGTGACGTCACCGCCCGTGCCCGTGACGACACGCGCGCGGCGGGCGTGGCCGCGCGGACGGACCCGGTACGTTCCAAATTCAACAAAAGCATTTATTTATGCACGGTAACTCTGTCAGCACACGCCATGGAGTATTACGTAAGCGCCGCCCCCGGAGGATTATTATTAATAAAGTTACGATGCCTGGAGCGTGCCATGGCGATATGAGAAATGAAAGATTAATGGGAACGATAGTTATAATACTACATAACGTAGAAACGTTAATTTTGCTCCAAGTATTTCATCCCTTTCTTTGATCTTATTAGGCAAGTGAAATTCCATGGAAACAACCTTTATCGTTTTAATGAGTCCTAAAACTTTTGTCGTTAAGAACACAGTAAAAAAGTTCCGTGTTACGTACTAAAAGAGCGCTATAAATGTTACTTTGGTTTTTCAAATTGTCAGCACATCGAAGCGTGTCGAGAACGTATACGTAAGCGCGTACGTAAGTTAATAATTGTCTAAGTATTGTTAAGTAGCGTCACGCGCATAATGAGGAAGCATGTGGCACTGCTCATTAGCGGTCATTAACAATCGAGAGCGAGACACGCCGCCGCCCCCCGCGCGCACCGCTCTCCCGGGAGACGGGTTTCAATCGTACACAAGCTGTCAGTAGCGAGCGCCTACAAATACAAACCTTTCATTCGGCCCTATTCAATAATTAGATTTGTTTGATATTCTTATTTCCTAAACATTGTGGTCTGCGGGAACACGGGTTATGCGAGATTTTGTTCGGGTTAAAATTATAGCGCAGAGTGTACGTCTCTTGTTTTTTTCCATAGAAAATTACGATCGCTGCAGCGAACGTGTTAATGTACCAAATTATGTATTTCTCATAATAATCTGATCTATTCATTTCATGCATATCACTCTTTTATCATTGTTGTTAAATGGATTGTATAAGGTGTACGTTGCTTTTTAAATGGAATCATTTTACCCAAAACAAAAGTATACCTATAGCAGTATAAACTTGGGAAACTTCAGGTTCACTATGTTAGGGGTTTCAATGGTCCTTTCAGTTTTTATGTCATCATCCGAACAACATCGTCGACAAAATAAAATAATACAGAATTGATTCATGAAGGCATTGTTACTACCCCTTGTATCGTCACGTAGACCACTGTCTACAACTGTCATTAATAAATTTTCGCATATAGAAACATCATCTCGTAACGACACGACAACAGAATAATCTAAAACCATCAATCAATATCATATCATGCTCAGTGAACTTAAATACTAGAGCGCGGGTGGACAAATAATGTGTAGTGTAATGT
Organism: Ochlodes sylvanus; assembly: GCA_905404295.2. Taxonomy (NCBI): domain Eukaryota; kingdom Metazoa; phylum Arthropoda; class Insecta; order Lepidoptera; family Hesperiidae; genus Ochlodes; species Ochlodes sylvanus. The sequence continues at coordinate 1,181,363 of FR990129.1, forward strand.
TTCAAACTGACCTTCATTTTATAGTAGAACACTTTGGACTCGCCGGTCTGCGAGCTGGGGATAAGGTGCTTGTCGAGCACGCCCAGGATGTCGGAGCAGATGTCGCGCAGCTCCTTCTCCACCTGGCTGCGGTACGCGCGGATCATGTTCAGCTTGTCCTCGGCGCCCTGCAACCGACACCATCAACGGGTCAATACAACGTCCCGCTGGGATCTACTTGCGATCTCTCGCTGGCGATATCACACGGTTCACGTTTAGTTTGGACTACATGAAGCATACGTACTAAATTAAACATGTAACCTTATTTCAACTTAAAGTGATTTATCCAACGCGCAAATGCAAATTCAAATGAAATGTGTAATACCGACTTTCAAGATCACCAAGAATTAGTACAATTTCTTTTTCTTAGACCGTACATTGTTCAGCAGCGAGACCGTAAATAATGGTACACGATATGAGGCATTCGTCTATAAATCACCATCACTCCGGCACAACCATCACTCACTACCAACATCAAATTCTAGAAGAAAAAGTCATGGGACATCCGGTTTTTCATTTGGCTATAGTATGTACTCGTATGTATGTCGTATCCTAATTGACCCCTGACGACCCTGACAAAGAGGTAATCCGTGACATTGACACCTTTCGCCATGATGTTTTATGAATAATAGTGTTGTCACTAATTTCACGCCGAGCAATGTACGGATCCGTCAGATCCGTCACACGCGCCTCATTTAACTCGTTACAACTCGGTGCACGTGAACCGGCACGCGACGGAATTACGAGATCAATCTTGTAATTAATATGGTGTCCACAAATGAAATTTCGAAGACTCCCGTGAGATTCTAAACCGAATCGCGCACTGGAGCCGTTAAATAATCTCACGGATTATAGAAAATGTTACGAATATTCCGGCAACGGTTTATGCGCAACGTTGCAGTCCTTAAAATTCCTTTATATGCACAGTAGGACTCAATAAGCTCGAGGTGGGAATTTAGTGCAAAGAAAACAACACTCTTTTTCCTCAGTTCAATTGTATAAGTAGTAAAAGTACTTAGATATCAAATCTAGTTTCGCTTTTTTAAATTACATAAACAAAGTACATAAAATATACTGTACGTATAATAACATCGAAATACTACGAAACGAGTGAAAAAATCCATTCGGGCATTATGCTAAATACGCATATTGGATCTGAAAAGAGAAATTGATAGTATTAAGCATGCAAAGATTTCGCCCCCGGGGTGAAATCGAAAAAAATATAAATCCTTCAACCATTTTGGATAAGCCTGGTCCTGTTACTCTTGTACACGTTATTGTTATACGCGGTACGCAAATCCATGCTAATGCTTGTAATGCTAAAATCCATGAACTTTGAATATAAATTATATAAATTATATTTTATACATGTTTCTGGAATAAAAGTACATGTCGACAGCCAGCATACGACTGGACATGCAACTGAAAAATGCAAGCGATGATCCGCATATTAATCTCTTATATTATATGTATAAGCGATATCCCGCATATACTATCGATGCTCCGACACCTTGAAACATTTCTCGGTTGATTCTAGGAGATTGTGAGATTTGTGAGCTAGCCAGGCAGGAAAAAACCATACCATCGTACAATATTTTTAATATAAAGTAAAGCAGCCCGTTATGCTTTGTCTGCAAAGTTTGCAAATAACTCTGTACAATGGGTACACTTCGCCTCTCCAGTGCGTCGCAACGCCCTGTTATTAGTAGAAAAGAAAGACTGTCGTACGTTGTCTACCATCAAGTACCGAAACAAACGATAAAATCATAGCCCTGATAAGGTTTGTCCAAACTTACAAAAGTAATCAGTCCATTCGTGGACTGAGTAGATATTTAATTTATTGTCCGCGAAAAATATAAAGCGGTGTCGCGAGCTTCCAGTGCTTTCTGTGCAAACCACAAAATGTCGCATCGCATCTTTTATTCTTTGTTATTTTTTTGTAGCTTCGCACTGGGTAACAGTAGAATAATAATAACATTAAAAACGTGTCGCGTGGTGCTGCCGCCTGCTCGCGTCGGCCAAGCCCTAAAAAGTCACGAGCGTAACTCGGGAGGATGGTATCGATTGCGCGCGTTCGTAAGGGTCATCCGATCTTTCATTAACTGTTGGAAATAGGAACTTTTGTGGTCCGCGATTGCACCAACGAAACACCTGCACTTTTGCTGCTTAAAAATAATGATTTCAATTATTCTAGTCGTGGTTTACGTTGCAGTGTCGGAGTGCTATTCGAGTTGTTCGATAATTTATTTGCACAACAACGCGTCTGTGATACGATAAGTATTGTTATCGCAATATCCATAGGGGGTGGTGACCGCCTACCATTATGCAACGAAAGAGAAAAGAGCATCGACCTTCCAACTACATAAATCTATTGGAAAATTTATATCAATCATAGACAACACACGTTACTACTGAGGATGTAACCGTTGCTGTTGTGATTCAAAAAGGCATCATAATGGATCTTCCCGTGGGAATGAGATGTTTTACCGGGGTAAAAAGTAACCTACGTTACTCTCCAGCCTCCTAATTATCTCCACACGCAAAAAATATACCATAACTTCGCTCCGTTACGACGCGAAAGAAAGACAAACAAACAAACACCCTTTTTTGATTTGATTTTCGTATTAGGTACATTACAGTGTAACACGTCCCTCCCGTAAGCAACACCTGCCTACTCGGCACAAAATAAATGTTTCAGAGTGGCGCACAATGGCCTCATCAAACATTCCCAAACTCTCACCGTTTAATATACTCGCGCCGCACTTCACGTCAAACTTTGCCTCCCGAGCGACGGTGTAATCATTATCATTCTCATTGAAAATTGATACCGACCCGTCTTGCTGATAACTTTTAAGTAAGTTAGTGGTAAGTTATTACAAGGAAAAAGTTACCCCGCACAGACGCATCCCTTGTCGCTGCTCAGTGCTGATGTCGACCCGCATCGATCTCCCACCTCGGCAATGGCACAGAATGCTAATCAACTCGTTGCCATCAATCGGCAATAATCTAAACCGAGCTATGGTGGTGTTCTACCAATACCTTCTAACAAGTAAAAAAATACGAGCTATACTATAGCCGTCTTCGAAAACGTAAGTTTACCAACAATCGTCGCCTAGCAACCGATAACAGGCAGATACGAATAACCTTTTTTTAGTCAGCACATTTATGAGCGTGTCGTGACCTCCAAACGAGGGGTACATTAAAGTTTCAAGGAATTTGCTTGCTCTTGCCAGTGACGAGATAGTCAAGTTAAACACTTCATTTTAATCTTCAGGAGGAGCGTTACACCTGTCATTGCCACTCGGTTGAATATTTGTATTGCACCAACATATCGAGGCGAGATTGAATCCAATAGGCCGGTGTGTACCGTGTGAGCCCCAGGATGGTGAGTCGCAAACTACTTCATCAATATGTAAATCTGACCTCACCCGAGGCGCCCTTGACACTTTTCGCCGCCCTCAATAGCTGAAGCAGTGGAACGATTCGTTCAGCAGAATGGAATACTTTTTACAATGCCGCGTCATTTCGCAACGACGCTCTTTCAGTACTAGGTAACGAACAAGTGGCTTCAAATGAAAAATGTCGGACATTGTTTTAGACGTAGTCAGTAACGATGAGAAGAATTATATCAATTAGCGCCGTAATTGGTGTCACTGAACTTGACGCGTCTTCACATTTGACCGCATTCACTTGATACATTCACACTTAAACGAGATCATCATTTTCAACTGCATAGTATAATTATGTGTGTATGTATGTGTGTATGTGTATATGCGTGCGGAAATAACTTGTAATCTCTTCGGGTATCAAAATAAAGTTAGCAACAAGTACGATTGAACTGTAACAAACAATGATTTTCACAATCACCGAGTTGGAAGAGTCTTTGTAATTTGCAATTTGTATGGAGAATGTTCATACTTGGGCTACCTTTTTCTCTTGCTTCAATTGTACACTTATACCATAATTATTCTCTTTCATTTTCACATTTAGACACCTAACTAAATATTTTGAACCGGGGATTTTATTTTAGATATAATAAGTAAGAAAAACACAGGGGAAACTAAACAATTGACTAATTTGTAACAGATAGCTAAAACAATTTTATCGAATATAGCATCATTGAATAAAAAAAATGTTCATAAGCGAAAATGACCACTTAACATAAGGCCGCTCATCTGATCATTTTTCAACTACATAGTTACAATAAACCATAGTGACACTGACATCAACTCGCTTCCAAAGAAACGAGAGACAGAAAGATCTCTGTTATAACTCTGCACTAGAATAGTACATTACGATACGTGTGCGTAAAGTAGCTTATTATTGCACGGTGTGAAGAACACCGTACAAATAATATAGCTACTTAACGCACGAGTGTCGTATACTATTTTATAGCACGAGTGACATAAACCCGCCTATACTCAAACATATAATTATTTACAGGGAAATAAAAGAAAGGAATGTTTACGAAGCTGCTGCCTGCCTGCTTTACCGACATGTCAAACGTCATTCAAAAGTATTATTAGTTTGTCTGCTTTACAGACATGTCAAACTTCATTCAAAAGTATTATTAGTTTGTCTGCTTTACCGACATGTCAAACGTCATTCAAAAGTATTATTAGTTTGTCTGCTTTACCGACATGTCAAACGTCATTCAAAAGTATTTTAATTTGTCCGCTTTACCGACATGTCAAACGTCATTCAAAAGTATTATTAGTTTGTCTGCTTTACCGACATGTCAAACTTCATTCAAAAGTATTATTAGTTTGTCTGCTTTACCGACATGTCAAACGTCATTCAAAAGTATTTTAATTTGTCCGCTTTACCGACATGTCAAACGTCATTCAAAAGTATTTATTGTATAAAATAAATGTAAATTGTTTAAAGTACCTATTTATTATTATAGGAATCCTATCCTCTTATCTAATCTAATACCTATAAACGAGCAATTCTTGTATATATATATATATATATATATAAAATTGGAATCTCGGAATCGGCTCCAACGATTTTCAAATGAAATCGTTGGAGCCGATTCCGATCCTTAATCATTTTGAATCATTTTTAGAAAATGTAATTTTATTCGTGTTTTTGTAGTCCCAATTTAAACTGAAAAATATGACTCTTTTTGATTTACTGGGCAACAAATTTAGGGTCACCGATTTTGCTATTTCTTTTATAGCGTCTGGAACAATTTCATCAATGCCATCTTCACTCTCCGAACTCACTATCCGAACTACTAGTATTCATTTTAGCGAAAGTTATAATAAATGTACAACTATGACTTTGATAATAATTATTAATACCGTTTCGTTTTGACTTACTTAGTATTTCTACCTACCCACTTCTCTTTTGATATTTTTCCCCTACCAATTTGTAATTGTCAACAGTGTAAGTGTCAATTTGTGGCATTTGTGCACGGTATGAAGTTAGCATCATAACCCGTGCTATAATCGACTACTTTACGCACGGAAAACCGTGGCATAAATGCGGGTTTAGGTCACAGTGTGCTATAAATAAAATTATATTGAAGTCATGTATACAGTACAGGAACACCTTAACCCTTCCAACTGTACACCTACATCTTTCTTCTGTAATTCTCAAAACAAGAACAGTTTCTCCAAAAACAAATAACAAGTTAATATAGTTCACTCATTAATATTAACCAAAAGATCAAACTCATAAGTCAATTATAAGCGTATAGAAATAAGTAAGATAAATGAATCATTATTATAAAAGGACAATCTCGTTTGGATCTCAGCTCGCATAGAAGGAACTGTGACTAATTGCGACAGTCACTCGCACAAACAGATTGTGTAGCGACGTGAGTCTCGTAAGTAGTCACCTTGCGCGACGTCACTAGCGTGGAATGTCCCGTAAGCCCGTAACGTAAAACTGTATTATAGCTGTTTAACGTAATTGAAACAACCGAACAGTCAAATTTTAGACAAAAGAGATAACAATTCAACTTTGATGATCCTGTTTGTTGCTAGATTTTTCAGTAGTTGATTGGTGCAGTGAGCAGTGACAGCCGTGTGGTTGAACGTTGGTCATCCCGAACAGGGGGGCCCGGGTTCTAACCCCGCACGCACCTCTAGTTTTCAAAAAATATGTGCGTATTAGAATTTAATGATCACTTGCTTCGGTGAAAGAAAACGTTGTGAGTAAACCTGCACACAGGTGCCTGAAGTCCGAAAATCCGCACTTGACCAGCGTGGTGGACTATGGCCTGTACCCCTCACGCTGTGAGAGGAACCCCGTGCCCAGCAGTGGGACAGTTATGGGTTGTGATGATGATGATGATGATTAGTAATGAGATCCAAATTGTAGTATGATATAGTAGAAGTCAACACATACACACAGACGAACGTGTTTGACGAACTTTCTTCGGTTAAAGGCGCCTGCAAATATCAACATATCAGACAACGCGTGGGCCTCCAAGGATCAGATCATGAGTGATTTATCGCACACTGGCGCCTAAACATTGCGCTAACTCGAGTTATAGAGATATCTGGGAAAGTATCCAAGCATAAACGTCGCCGTGACAACCCGGTGTAAATTAGCTATACAACAATTGGCGGTTCAATCTGATTGCTCTCGGCTCGGGCCAATTGTAAAATAGCTGATAGTCCCACAATAGCAAAGGTTTCAATCAGTGGCCTCAAGAGCGCTCATATCTCGCGATCGTCGATTACGGACGCACTCGACTGTGAATACGGACTATTGCAGCCGGACTGCATTGAGCCAGTCACTGCGCACAGAGACGAATGCTAAAACGCAATTTCCGACTACGTCACAACTGCACAAAAATTTGGAAAAGTGCTATCCATACTTATGTTTACCTCATAATGGTTCTTCACATGTAAAACAGACAATACTGAATCATGAAATAACCAGCGAGGACATGCCTTTTAACAATAGATAACGCTTGTTTGATCCGTGTGGTCCATAAAAGGCTAATATAACAGAAAAGACTTCAACAACAAAAAAAATATTGAGTAGTTTGTTCAAGCGAATTCATTATAACAATATTTCGTAATTATTTTTAGTTAAGACGCAGAAAATTTACCTTACAGTGAAAAATCAATTGCACCCATTTTTTTAGTTGAACTGCAAGAAGGCTAGCTCCGCCTCTAACCCCGCATGTGTATACGAAAAGCTACAATCAATCGGCAATTCAATCTAGTTTGCAAGCACCTCGTGCGAATAGCCAATCAGCCACTCCATCTAGAATCTTGATGGTTTTGCACTCGTTTTACATAGTCTAATCGAATTCCTCAAAGACTGAAATACTTTTTTCATGCTATATAATTATATGCTGTATAATTAATAACGAATGTGGTATTTCATTTAATCAGATATGTCATGACAACGGTAAAACGATAAAAAGCCCACCAAGCCAAACCAAGGTAAACCTTAAAAAATAAAATTTTGACGCGAGAATTTTAGATTGAAAATTAGGGTGCTTTTTCGATATTAAGTCAATATAAGGTGCAAAAATAAATATTTTAAATCAAAAAAATTACAGCGTGTTTGAGACAAAAATAGGTAGATTTTCACCAAATTTAGTGAAAAAATTTTTTTTTTTGGAAGAAAACCAAAAATTTGGTTTTTTTTATTTTTCACATACATTTTGAAGTTATGTGAAAAAAGTGTTAAGACAAAGATTATAGATCTTTTTATTACCTACAACTTTGTCATTAAACTTTTTTCCATCGGACTTGTAGTTTTGCCAGAAATCGAGATAAACCGTTTTTTACCCTGATTTGTTAGATCACCTGGCGGGTAGAAAGCCCCACTGAAATGATCTGTCTTTTTGAGAATCTTATTTTTTAGCTATAAATTACACCCTATTAAAATTTCAAGTTGCCTCACACACTTTTTTAAACCTTATTTTTTTAAATTTTGCACGCGCCTGGCAATGTCAAAGCCCCGACTAAATCGTCTGGCTTATTTTTTTTTCTATTCTTTAAACATTAAACTATAACATAATAAACATTGCATATTGCCTCAAACATTTTTTTTGGAATAAAAGAATAATATTTTTAAAATTGTAGGGGTCCATATTGCCCCGCTACTCACCAGCCAGGTCTGCAGCTCCGAGTTGGGGTTTAGTAGGAGAGCTATGAGACAAGTTTTCAGCTTGCCTCAAATACCTACCCAAAAAATGGCGATAGCTCTCAATCTAGAAGGTTCTCAATTCGACTGTATTTTCGTATGTTTGTTACCTCAGAACTTTCGACTGGGTGAACCGATTTTGAGGATTATTTGTTTATTTGAAAGCTGGCGCTTCCCGTGTGGTCCCATTTTAATTTGGTCCAGTTCTGACAAGAACTGATTCTTCATGAGAAAACCATAATACGTCTTAAATTTGCATTATTTTGAAGTCGGTTTTTAAATAAAAAGTTATAATAAAATATTTCGTAATCGTAATCAGCGTTTCGCAAGGTGTCAGAAACTGGTCGCCTTCCTTGTGATGGTTGAGGTGAGTGGTTGAGGCTTCGCGTAAAGATAAATAATAATATTACTAAGTCATTAGTATTAATTAGCTTTCCGTGAGGCCTGCCCAGCCAGCTTGCTCGAATTAGCCGACAAATAACTCGCGTGTCCCGTCTGAATAACTGAAACTGCAACAGTTATATCGATGTTTGAACATCAGGCTCGAGGCGGTAATTTTACAATTAAGTAGGTGTACCGGGTCCACGCAATTGACAGACTACCCAATCCACATGCGTCGGCATACAACTGCTATTCGGTGGCATACAACTGCCTTATCAGATTGTCGTAAGGACATATTTTATGCCATTTGCGTGACGGGCGCGCGGAACTAGGTCCCACCTCGACGGCATCGGAGGCGCCGCGAGGCACCGGCTCCGGCGCGGGCCGCGAGCTCGGCGGGATGTCTGCGGCACTACACTACTAACGTTAGCCTTTTTATACAATTCGTCAAATTGCGTTACACTCGCAGAATCAACAAATTGGCTTTACGACACTATGCATGATTACTTCTTATTTAATAAACTTTTTTATGAGGAAGTTTCAAAACGCGCGCGGTGACCATTTCATACTTCAGTCTTGTCCACGCTCTACAGCACAGGTATATTATATACTCGAGAGCCAACAAACTCGTTTGCAAGTCTGACCGTCTATTATTATGTCTATTTTAAAGTTATATTAATCATCAATAATATAAAACTCTTCCGTTACTGAGTGACTTACAGACAACGCCCAGCCAAAACTACTCAACGCAAGAAGCTGAAATTTGACATGTATACATGTTCCTTGGGGAGAGTAGGGGAGCACTAGATGATTTTTGGAAATCCCCCCCTAAGGTGATAAACTGAAACTTTTTATTTCTTCAATAGATTCACTTGAAACTTTGTATAATTATAGGTTCCTCAAGTGACGCAAGTGAACTAAGAAAGGACTTTGGAAATAAAAAATTTCACACGGGCGAAGCTGCGAGCGGAAAACTTGTTAAAAATAGGGTAAAGTATGTAACCCTTCAGAGTTTACGTAGATACTGCGTAAATTTTACAAAGAAAAAAATATATTCAAAGTGCCTTGGTAATAGCAAAGTCGTTGTCCGGTGTGATGGGACCTAAACGTTGTAAAAGTGTACTAGTGAATCTAGTGGACACTCGGGCTAGCTCTTAAGCTATTCTGATTAATAGCAACACAGCGAAGTTCGATCAAGTATCGATACAGTGGAACTATTCCAATTACTGAAACTCAAGCGGCGCCTTTTAGATAGACACAACGTAGACCATGTCTATATTTAGATTTAGGTACTTCAGATGTTGAATGTGTTTTTTAAACTTTATTTTAAATTAATTGTGTTATTTGAAATTAATTGTGCGTCTTCTTTACGAACTTTTAGAAAACTGAACGTTGTTACGGCTAATACAATCATTTATGTTTCTTTAATAATTTTGTTATTATATTGATTCAATCTTCTCTAACAACAATGCTTACAATATCGTACTACTTACGACTTAAGATATAAATAATAGTTTTATATATAATTATACAAATATGGACGTATACTTTTACTGTGTATTTTTAGTAAAAGAAAACAATTCTGATAAAATTTGCTTGCGCATTGCACCTACATGCCTTGCAAGTAGTCCGCGCCCGTTACCTTCCGTTACGTATAAGGTATTATTATGGTTTTAATATTGTGATCAGTGACAATCGATCGGTTCGAGGGAGCTATCCAATAACAGTAATCAATTACATAATTCGCGTGTGAGTGTCACTTCAAGATACCAGCCTAATGTTAAATGTTTCGTGTTATCAGGTTTTTCCACTATCGGACAAAATTTATCTACGAATTAAACATATACAACGATAGTAGGACAAGCTGGACTGACTGTACACTATCTATTAATTTACGTTACGAAAGTTTTATCCGAAATCCTTGACCCACGCCGCAACTCGATCAACATGATAACAGATAAGTCAACCACATTTTGTAGTAACACGCAATTCGGTAGCGAATTTTCCTTGTTCATTGTAACTACCGAGCGTCCTGGAGGTTTCAGTATCACGACAATTTCTGCCGTGAGTCAAGCACATTGGGTGCGTGCGATAGGTGTAAATTCTACATCACAGAAATGAAATTCTCTATCTCAGACTTTAAGACTAGTGTCACATGTGGTGCCCTCAAAACAACGATACGAGTTAATTTTATTCGAGGTAGTCTGCTTTTCAAGGTGGACTCAAATCATACTTAAAAATGAATCATGAAACTTAATGTAAAAATATGCAATTTCCGCTTGATGCACTTGTGATCGATCAGGTTAATCTCAAGTTTTTTTCAGCATTAGGTGTTGAGAAAACTATGTGAAAGTAGCGATCAATGATACGCTCCGCTTTAATATAAGTCGCAATACGATATGTAGGTGGTTTACAATAAACATTATAATAATTTAATACCATAATTAAATACCTACACAATCAATAATTGTTGTCATTACGTATGCTTGCATACAGTCAAAACAGTCAATCCTCCGAAAATAATCCAACCCATCACCAACCTTAGGTTTGACCCAACACAGTAGAGATGGTGATGATACAACACAAAAAGCAGTACTTACTTTGGTCTCTTCCTTCTGTTCGATGGAGGATATGATCCTCCAGGAGGCGCGGCGGGCGCCGATCACGTTCTTGTAGGCGACGGACAACAGGTTCCTCTCCTCCACGGTCAGCTCGTTGTCCGAGACGTTGCGCGACGCCACGTTCTTCATCGCCTCCACCATTTCTGAATCAAACCGTCTCGCGTTACATTTACAATGGCAGGCGATCCGCCGTCGACGCGGCGGGATGAGACTAACTGGGCAGGTTTTAGAGCGCACTTTCGGTTGGTCAAGTAGGATGTTAGCAGCAAACATTGCACTGCAAAAGTCGAAGGAACAATTGCGGCAGGTACCGTGATACATGAAAGTGGCAGTTACTTGGTTATAATGGCAACCGTGACGTCAGCCGGGGAAGGCTAGTGGTTAGGCTAGTGTTAACACAATTATTAAATTTTATCTCAATACATCTCTCTAGTTGTGAAGATATCCTTGCACTAAGGTTCATAAATTATTATACGAAGGTGGATTTCTTTAAATTGACAAAAATAATCATCAAATAAAAAGTTAGTTTTATTGCCTGATTTTCCAACAAAAAATTAATATGGCTGTGTAAAGGCACATATTTAGAAGCTCTAATCACTCCTACTTCCAGCTTCACATACACTTAAAATATTAATCTTGCAATGTTATCTTAACTGGGTTTAGAGTATTTTAAACAAAATTAATTAATTTTAACCAACTCTGCAAATCTGATTGATTAAGTAATTTATAATATAATAAAAGTTTAAGTAGTGAGATAACGCTTGGGGCAAAATATAATATAGTGAACTTACTTAGGTTATACTGGAAGGCTGTACATGCTGTGCTATTTGAAATAAAGAACTATTATCATTATCATGATATATTTTGTTGTTAATGGCTACTTAGGATCAAAAATTAATCTGCACATAATAATGTATTATTTTTGCATATACTTTTACATGTACATATTTGTGCATAGGAGTCGGAAAAGGACAAAATACCATTGGAATCCCAACGGAACATATGTCCGGGATTAAAACTATTCTATGTCCTCTCCAGAGTCTCAAACTATCTCCATACAAAGTTTCATCGAAATTGGTTTATCAGATTAAATTAGCAGTTAGCAAGATATTATGTGCTCATGTTTTACCAGATAAAATTTGAATTCAATACTAAATTTTTTTATGGATTAAGGATAGCAAACAAGCATGCAGCACCAGCCCTGCCAGCTGCCGCCCTTGACAACTGTTAGTCCAAGATCCCAGAGCAATCTGACATAACTTACTAACTCTATCTCTCTAACTCTCTTACTAACTCTCACAGAGAGAGAGAGAGACAGAGAGAGTGCATAGTGCTGTCGCGTTTGTGAAACTTTAAAGCGTCTGACAAAAGTTTTGGTCCATGGAAAGTGTCTAGACACCTTATGATACTATTTTCGAATAATATTCTACAATACATACATAAAAATTAGCCATGTAAGAATAAGTTAAGTAACTCGTTATTTTTAGCTGCCTTTCTTACCTGGTACCTCCCCAGGTGTCACGAGGTGAGCTTCCACAAGCACGCAGGTATTCAAAGAAGATGAGACGCTACTGAGTACCTAAGGTTTCATCTATGTGAAAATAAGTTATGTCAGATCGCTCTGGGATCTTACTCTATGTGACCAACACGGAATGGGATCCACACTTTTTTAACTGGAACATAATTGCTGTTAAAACAATTATTTAAATGTTGCGGGTTTACTGTGTACAACTGTGGCGGGTTGTTTTGCTTACTTTAGAATGCCTTGCTATTCATGCTCTCTTACTCATCATAAAACAAGTATTTTATGAATTTGCAAGTTAGTTTAACTATGAAGCAATTAATTTAAACAAGCCAGTAGCTGGAGACAAATCTCTTCCGAGCTTCTGTTTTACAGATTCACAAAACCACAGCTTAGAAATCAATAAATTTTTTTATTGACCTAGAAAATTGACCCCGATCCCATACAGGCAGACCAAGTTATTGTGCAATGCGAAAAAGACAAATCACTGCACATAGTGGTAAGGCTTTGCATAAGGATTACATAACCAGTATTATTTTATAATTCTGTTAAGCCTGAAAGGCTAGCTACCACCCTTTTGCTCCGTCAGTTGCCAAATGACTTCTCATATTCCAGCTTTGGGTTTGAGAGCCAGTACTTTTAGCTGACCATGTATTACCATGGGAGAAGGTGACCAGTTACCCTGAGGATGCTTGTCTGCTCGTTTTAGTTTTTTAAATAAAATTTGTATCCACAGAAGGCATTTTGTAGAGGTCCCTTGCCTTTCTTAATTTACTGACAACTAAATGGAATCAAAATGACTGCTCAATAATCATAATTAATTGACTAGGTAGTATCAATAGTCTTTCCTCATATGCAGAAGAGACATCATCATCAAAGTATGGATTTCGGTTATTTATTAATGAATAATTTTAATATCAGCAAGAAGAAAGTGGCAAATTGAATAAAAATTCTAAGGATTTCCTGTTTTGACTTAGAATTGTACATATCAAGTAAACTTATAAACGTTGAAACGCACTTGAACTTGAAAAGCAATTAATACCAAATAAATTTTCATGCGTATATCTTATCTTAATAAGCATTATAATCTACTCCTATTTTAATTTTGTCTGTATAGTTACTTAGTCAAGGTCAGAATAATATTAATAGTATATTATCTTCTTTTAAATATTAATGAAATTAAACCACAAGAAAACTCCTGCAAAGAAGAAAAAAGATCCTGCAAATTTATTTCTTAATCAGATACCGAAGGATTTAATAAAATTCTTTAACCAAATACAAAAAGAAATATCTTGACTTGTCTGTCAGACTTGGCACACAGAAAATCTGATCAATTCTAAGAAACCAGCAATAATCTGCTTATAATGACCAAGTGCCTAATTTAATGTACCTAATTGTAGTGAGAGGTTTAGTTTTGATTCTGTTAAAAAATTGGATCTATAATGACTTAACCTGACAATTTGCTTATTATGACCTATTTTGACAAATCTATGTCTGGTTACAGTGACCAATGTGATTTCTAATACTTTGGCTCATATCTACGATTTCTTCCATTTATAACCTGCACACCTACAGATGAAAGCATATACATATACAATACAAGTACAGAATATTATATCTAATGAGCATTATGTAAGTGAACAAATGTGGTCAAGAAAGAAAGGTAATGTTAAAGAAATTTCAGGAGAATTAATTAAAATATATTACAATAATTTTATTAATGTTGGTTTGTTTGTTCCAACTATAAATTATAATAAAATACTTAAAGGATAATTGGAAAATTATTTAAGTCCATTAAATAAAGCATATTTTTAAATTATCATAAAATTTCATATTTAACTTTCAATACATTTCCACACAACATTTTGTAACAACTGCAATAATAATTGTAATTATATTAACTAGAAAACCCTCAGAACACCATCATAACACTTAGAGCTACAATACTATTAACCAAGTGTAAAATCTGTTCAGACAGTGCACACATTCCCACCACCACCATTACTCATGAATAAGTATAACTTTGACCTGCTAATATTCAGTTATACTTTTTTGAGTGTCTGTATGAATCAAATATGCACTTATTCTGATGACTAACAAAGTGAAAGCACTGAGAAAGTGCTCAGTAGACACATAAATTAAATACTTGTCTGCAGCTTTAATAAGAAATTTGAATTGGTGCACATTTTGTCACTTTCCAACAGTAACAAAGTGAGGCGTTTCACTATACGGAAAAAGGTTTAGTCATACCTGTTTATTGGAAATGGGGAATGATTGATTTACTCGCTGACGAGCGTGCCAATGCTAACGATGAATAAATGTGTGAAAGTCCAGATAACCCCTTAACAATTGCATTTTATCTCGATTCAGAAGATGCGCGAGTCAGATCGCGGCCCATGTAGGATAGCGAACAATAGGTGAAACGACGGACGTAAGCCGATCTCTAAAACCCAGTTATCCTAAATATCTAGAACATTCTGACACTCAAACACTGATCCATCCAAGGTACGCTATGCATGACTGGGCTCAATGACATCGATTGAGTAGACAACTTCCCAGTTACGGGAAAAAGGACACATTTTTTTCAGACATTTAGCTGACATTTTTAGTGTTTTAGAACTAAAACCGATGTATATCGAAATGAATATCGATATTCATGGAAGTAGAAGTATATTAGACGCTTATTTAAGTACAGTTTTTGATTTTATCACCGTAAAAAGGTAAAGGGCATCCCACCGGCGGATGACGCATCGATCGCTGACCAAGCCTAACGAATGCCATTGATTTCTTAGTTTGGCTAACAAATCACCTAAAATGAATGTATTGTATGGGTTTTCTGCCTAAAAATGATCGAAAGGGGGGTACGCTATCTTATTTCAAGAAGAAAATTTTTAGGCTATCACGAAATCGTCTTTCAACTGTCGGCGAAAATAAGAAGGATTTTAATGCCCTAATACCAAAGGAATAACAAAAATATGTACTCACCGTCATAGCGCTCCGCCTGTTCGGCTAGCTTCGCTTTATACACATTATCTTCCCTTTCCGACATTGTGGATGACAAATGATTTTTCACTAACTAAAACCGAATCGCCAGGTCACTAATTCACCAAGATGGCCGCGCCCGCCAACCGAATCCGAATTCGATCTTCAACTAAACTCCGCCCATGACGTCATAGAAGTGGCAGTTTCCGTTTAGATATCCTTGCCAGATTAAAAGAACATTCGTTTCCTGCTTGGCAGTTTGTGGATCTGTGGAGCTTGTGCTCCACAGATCTGATTTTATTTAGAAACTTAAACACAATTTGATCTAAAAAAAATCATTCATTTAATCAAGTAACTCATTATAAGTGATATAAAAATTACAAGACTTGTAATTTTTATATTACAAGTCTTGTAATTTTTATATATTTATTATTTTTATATATTTATCCCGTTTTACTGGATCCATTTTAACAGGTCAGTATTTCCGTTGTGTGTGTGATTTTTACTGGATCCGGTATACTGGATTCTGTGTGAAATCGCTCATACAACTACATACGCTACTAGCCCGTTTAAACGGATCCAGTAAAACGGATTGCTATTTATTTTGTTGGATCGGTATTTTTTACTGGATCCAGAATACTGGTGTGGCGTTTTCTACACGCGCCATACTTTCTTAAATATGGCAACACATTTTATCCGACCGCGGGACGAACAGGTCCGCACATGTAGAGACAAGTAGATTCCGCCGCACACGAGTCTCACGACTAGATTTTCTACTGTACCGGCTACTACGGCAGTCAGCAGTCGCTGCTCGGCCTGCTCAAGTGCTCACTGATCACTACAAACAAAGTTATCACTTTAACAAGCTGTATCTAGTACCTAGTGTTTTCCGTTGTGCTGTACTACCTCAATAAGTGTATCTTAGTGTGTGTAAATAAACTCGTATCAAGAAGTCGTCGTTATCCATTGGGTCAAGGGGTACCCATACCACGAAACCCCAAACTGGATTCTGTGTGAAATGCTCATACAACTACATACGCTACTAGCATCCAGTATTCCTCCAGCATGCAGCATCCAGCAGTTGTAACGTATGAGCATATAGGGAATATGTCACAAAGAGCTGTCGCGCTCGGCGGGTCGCGTCACGGCGCGCGCAGTACAACGTTGACGCTAACGTCGCGTCGCCGTCCCGCCCCGTCGGCTGTTTGACCGTACCCTAACCCCTAACACTCAAAAGCTCCGAATGCTGAGCCTGGTATTTACTGAAGATTTTGTGTCAATAATCACAATTACTGTGGATATTGAAAAGTCTTATTTTGTAAAAAAAACTGATAAAAAAAATATGATAGATAAATAAAAAAAATGTTCCTGATAGAAATATCCGGATTAAAATACTGGTAACTGACGTGCTCCGTTTGTGTACTTTGTGTGTAATTTACATTGAATATTTAACAGTGGCGCGTTAAGACGAGGCAGTGATAGTGTTCACAAACTTTAAATCTACAACTCTCAGTATTTAAATTCCTTGAATTTCTATAACATTTGATGTTTGATTTTTAGCAGATTTTTTATAGAGTTATTTTTTATTCTGTGTTGACACGAGGGTGTGACACTACGTGTTGAACAGTGGCGTTGCTTATTAACATAGCTAGCCAATGACACTAATCTGGTGTCAATGTGCAAAAAAATAATTTCATTAATAAATAATATTCATACGAACTCACCCAAATTATTTTATTTTTTTTGGATTGAACGATGCCAATTAATGTGTCATGTCGTGTCTTGGAGCTGCATGGTCCAAAACTGTTACCCATAGCTTTATTTGAGAGGCCAAAAATGCTGTATCCAAACCGATTATAGTTTCAAAATAAGCAACTTGGACGATAATATATTGGACAGTCATCTTTGACTGTATTTGACCGCCTGATTGATAGAAGTCTATTAATCTGTGACTTCTGTGTTTGACAGTGTCAACTGTCAAATATGTCATTTGACATTTTGATTGATTTTGTGGGAATTGATTGTGTGTGTGTTGTGTGGGCTGTTTGTTTCATGTTTGATAGTGAGATTATTGAGTGTTCGATATTTCATTTAATGATTTAATTGAAGAAGCATTTCCTTTTTCCTTTGTGTTTTATCGTAATGGAACAATTAACGTAACGATTATTTCATAAATGTGACCGTATTACTTCGGAATAATTTGTAAACGTTCGTTGAAAAGATGTCTAACGTTAGCTATGATCTCGATACATCGGGTGGGCTGATGCCGGTAAGTTTACAATTTTTGATTCCTCAAATTAAAGCTAAATTGACTGAATTAGTTTTCCCGCGGTACCCAGCAGCATAATAGCGGTTAATCAAGAAACCTGTTGCAGTGCCGGCGCTTTCCTATCGATTATCAATTCCGCCAAGTTATTCAAAAGGTTTAGGTACTGATTTACTGCTTTAAATGGTAACTCAATGTCAATAGTGTTATAAATTATGTTAAATAATCAATCAATCAAATCAGGAAACTATTTTGCTTTGCTACACTCACAAGTAGGTACTTGTATTTTATAAAGTTATTAAGTTACTAGTAAACTCGCCGAAACGAACCTGTCTGTTAGTACCCACAATGTGTTGACATAATTTATTTTATGTATATTAATAATTATGGTTCTGGAGTATATTTGATGCATGAGAAAGTGCGGGCAAATATAATAATTTTCCTTTTAAGGTTCTAGTGTTAAGATTGATAGTGTGGTTTTTGTAGTGTCATTTATTTGTGGTCATATTTGCTAGATTTTTATGAGCCGATTTCACCAATGTCGTATATTTATTCTCGGGATAAGTAGTCAATTACTCGCGAGTAAGCCCATTTTACGTTTCACCAACATATAAAATCTCTATATTAAAGTATACTAGAGTCAAATCATATACTGCCGATTTCGGTCGAGTAAGCTGCTATTCGTAGATAAGTAGTGTCACTGTCTCTGCCACTGGTCATGGTCAACTCAACTGTCAGGTACGTATTATTCGAATAAATAAAACAATCTGCAGTGCTATTGCGGAAGTATACGTCAAACTGTCTATTTTACTTGGGTGCATTACGCATTCATTCAATTCATTTGTTCAAAGTCGCCGAGTAACTATGCGAGAGTAAGATAATGTGGTGAAACGAATAAATGAAGTTAACTATAGCATAAATCGACAGAGTAAAGTTATACTGGGAAAGCAACTCTAGCGTAAATGCTGTGTTGGTGAAATCGGCCCTGAGTTTTTTACTTTTATCTATTGGTTTTTTTGTTAATATTAGTTTGAATTCAAGAATTACTTAAGTGCATAGTTACTGTGTTTTGTTATAGCTAATCCAAGCATTGATAAAGCCCCCGGATGAAGAAGCAAGCACTCACAAAACCAAGAAGCCCCAGCATCCATATTACAAGAGACCTGGCAAAGGCCACAACCACGATTGCTGTGATGCTTGCGGCGAGGGAGGGGACCTGATCTGTTGCGATCGCTGCCCAGCCAGCTTCCACCTAGGCTGCTAGTGGGTATTATTACTTGCAAAAACCTGAGATGTGGTGGAACTTGTGTATTCCTTAGATAAAAATATACCTACTGTGTATTTTTTCCTTTGAATTATTTCAGTGATCCACCTCTTGATGAAAGTGATATCCCAGCTGGACTGTGGCTGTGCAAGCAGTGTCGAGGTTCTGATGCCGAGCAGCCTTCGAGCTCAAGGAGCAGTCGAGCACACTCCCCTGCAGACAGACCTGATACTGACAGGAAATCTAAGTAAATATATCTTTGCATATCAGTTGGGTATTATCTGTTTTTTCAATAAAACCCTCAAATACACAGCTGGAACTTATAACATTTAGTGGCATCGGTTCTTTGACATGTCATTGTTTTATTTTATTTTTTAGAAGTTACATGTGGCATTTTAGGGCCAACAATGCTCTTTTATTTTATTTTATTTTCGCTCTTGTAATAATCTTGCAAGTTAATCCATAAAATAATTCTCAACATATTAATTATTAGTAGCATTAGTATGTATGTATAGTATGGTGTAATTTGTTGCCAGATCCCTTAGAAAGAAGCCCAAGGAAGAGAAGGAGAAAGGAGAGGATGAAAATGAGGAGAAGCTGGAAAAGGCATCAAATCCCATGGAGGTGTTGGTGAAAGCTGCCAAGATCATGAATCCCAAGCAGTTTGAGCTGCCCCGGGAGATGCAGGTTCCTTGCATCTTTCCTGGAACAGAGAAAGGTAGAAAGACGTACTACTAATTAGTAGTTTGATCTGTAATGTCTTGCAGACCTTTATTAAATTGAACCTGCTGTAGGGTTGTGTGGAGGTTTCGTTATGAGATTTTGGTGTTTGTTGACAATTTCCTTATTGATATTATTAAAGTATCATATTATGTCTAAGCTGTAGTTAGAGTCAGATCATTAACATAACAATGTAATCAGAGGGCGGCAAGTCGGGCGGCGCGACGGTGTACACGCGCGAGGCGGGCGGCGGCGTGCCCGCGCGCAGCTGCCACGTGTGCGCGGCCGGCTGCCGGCGCGCGCCGCTGCTGCAGTGCGACTACTGCCCGCTGCTCTTCCACCAGGTGAGCCGGGGCCTCTGGATGCTTATTTTAACGTACCGCTACTACGTAACGCTACATGATCCATTTTATTAATTATTACCCCTCTCCCCCCTAATCAATATTCTCTAGAACCCTGTTTCCCAACCGGTGGGGCACGGCCCCCTGAGGGGCGTAGATAAATTTCAGGTACTACTACTTCTACGTTACTCGGTACCTTACCATTTCCGAAAAATAATGTAAATGTCCGCATGTAAATTAACAAATCACAACATGACCCCGAAGCTTGTATGTACATTGTAAGGGGGCCTGGAAATAATATTTTTGGTTCGGGGGGGCACGGCGAAATAAAGGTTGGGAAACCCTGCTCTAGATGTTGACTACGTGACATGTACCAAAGACCCCTCCCCCCCTAGTATTTTTGAAGAACCGGGACGTCATGTTGTTTGGGTATGTTCCCTTAGCTGCTGCCCTCGGTATGACATGCGGGGAATAATGTTTAAATGACAAATTGTCATTTCTCAATTCACCCGACCCCTAGTTAACCACCTTGGTTACAGAATTAATTATACTAAAAAAACAGGTCTTACCTGACATCTGTTACTCATAAACTGCCTCCAATTCAATACCTTCAATTTATTGAATATAAATCAGAGGTACCGTCATCATGTGTAATTCCAGGACTGCCTGGATCCGCCGCTCACCGCGCTGCCCACCGGCCGCTGGATGTGCCCCAACCACGTGGAGCAGTATATTGTAAGTGCCCCTGTACATTACTGTCAAGTTGGGTAACTTTGAACACGATATTTTCTCTTGCCGGGCCAGTCTTGACCGAAGGTAAAAATAGTGTGTGCCTTTGTAATTACCTACCTAAATTAGTTTTTATTTAATTTTTTAGGTTTATTAATCGCGCAGAATTTTGATTTTATATTTTTAAACATTACATACGACCATGTATTTTCATGTCCTCGAGTATGTCAAGTGACCAAACTTTCACCCAGTATATTGACTGATTAAAACTAGGTGGTAGGCATAGGGTGGCACTGCTTTGGAAACAGTAGTTGACAACTTGACACAACAATTTGTACACGAAAGTGCAATGTGACTGGTCATTTTTTTATTCAAAATTTCCTTGTTATGTTGTACTTGTAACTCTATATGATGGTTTCATCAGGATTGGAAGCTGGTGAATTCAGTGTCGATGACGGACCGCGTGGCGCTGTGGGACCAGTTCTCGGGCCCCGTGGACCAGCACGCCATCAAGGTGGACTTCATCCGGCGCGCGCGCGGCAACCGCCCCTTCCGGTAACTATGGAACTGTGATTACTGTGATTGTGTGGAATTTCAACTCGTAACGTAAACAATTCTTTCGTAAGTTTTTCTGTTAAGTAAGTGCGCTTTACCATTCAATAATTATGTACATCGCCACTTCCCAGTAGACGGGATTGTGCATCAACTTTTTGTGTAATGCTGTATGTGTGTGTGTGTGTAGGATGAAGGTCCCGGTGGGCGTGCGGTCGCGCGTGGTGGTCCCGGAGATGGTGCGCGCGCACTACCGCCGCCCGCCGCCGCTGCTGCCCTCGCGCCGGGAGTTCGTGCGCTGCGCCAACGGTCGGTACCACCCCTCTCATTGGCCGGCAACGCATCGGTGATTTCTTTGGTGTTACAGATATAGCTTACCCTTACAATTTGTTCCTAAATAATTGGTTCGTGTTGGGCGTGCAGTGCTGCGGGAGCTGCAGGCGAGCGGCGCGTACGACGAGTCGGAGGAGGAGGGCGGGGCCGGCGCGCGCGCGCACCAGATCTGCCTGAACCTGGCCTGCCCGCAGTACTCGGGCGCCGGGCCCTGCCCCATGGACGTGGACGTGGACATGGACGAGGACGACGAGAGCGACGAGCACGCCGGGCACACACGGGGCGCCACGCGGGATGACGTACGTGTTTTACGTGCATTATGTAATTATATTGACATTATCTAATAAAACAAATTGAGCACTTCCACTTTGTGTCGTGGATCGTATGCTATTGCAATCTGTTCGTGTCGCTGCCGGGCTCGGGTCTCCGATCAGACAGGGAAATCTCCTCAAAACTGTACAAAAATGATATACTAACCTAATATACTAAGTCTTGCAATAAAGAAAGTAAGTGACTCTACCGATCCATGTTACTTGATAGTCGGAGGAAGCTAGCGGGTCGTCGACCGACGAGTCAGACTCCGATGAGGACGTGCTGACGGCGACCAAGGAGGGGTTTACGGAGGGCGCGGAGGGCCGGCCCCAGCTGCGGCTGCGGCTGCGGCTGCGCGAGGGCAAGGCGCTGGACCGGCTGCTGGCGCTCGTCGACGAGGACCTCAAGGGCTTGGACCCCGGCACCATCAAGGTGCTCGCTTACCAGATGGTGCAGCAGGTCAGTCGTCGCTCACCTCTATCTATTCAACTAGAATTACTTTGTTGTTACTGTTCTTATTGCTGTAATTTGTGCATGTTAAGATTGAAGTGTAAATTCGGAACGTTCAGATAGCAGTGGGCGAGGCGCTGGCGGGCGGCTGGCGGCGCAGTCGCGCGGGCACGTGGGCGGCGCGCGCGCACGCGGCCGTGGGGCCGGGCGAGCGCGCCGCGCTGCAGCGGCTGGGCGTGCGCCTGCTGCAGCCGCCGTCCGCGCTGCTGCCGCCCGCCGAGCGCCGCCGCATCGCGCGCGCCGTGTGGGGGCCCGCGCCCGCCGCCGCGCCGTCCGCGGCCCCCGCGCCCGCCGCGCCCGCGCGCTCGCCCGCCGACCGCCTGGCGGACAGCCTGGTGCGCGCCGCGCTCTGCCCCGTGCAGGTGCCCGACGGGTACGTGTGCTGCGTAGTACCAGTCGTAATATTGGAGGTGGTAGGAACGGTGATGGCCAAGTGGTTAGAGTGGGGAAACTGGGTTCCAATTTTGCACACAACTCTGATTTTCGAAAAATATGCGCATATTAGAAAGTAATTATCACTTACTTCGGTAAAGGAAAACATGTAAGGAAATCTGGACACTTGAGAGTTCTTCATAAAGTTTTCAAAGTAGTGAAATCTATCTATCATGTCCATCCGCACGTGTTCGCAATAGGCCAGCATGGTGAACTATGGTTTGTCTCCCACATTGTGAGACTTAGCCTGCAAACGCAACAGTGGGGCAGTTACAGGTTGCGATGATCGAGGCGGTTGACACAGTTAATGATTAAACTTCAGTGCTGTTCCATTTTGAACCGTGACCGATCAGCGCCCGTGACGAGACGATTTTCTTTAAACGTGGAGCTACAGTAGGCTGTCCGTTGGGTGCCGGCAGGGCGGGCGTGGGCGGCGAGGCCACGCTGGGCGCGCCGGTGCCCATGCGCGCAGCCACCTTCCGCGTGGGCACGCTGGACTCCAGCGACCTCGTGCTGTCCTCCGCCGACTGCCACCGCGTCTCCAGCACGCACGCGCTCATCTTCTGCGACCAGGTCTCTGAACCACACCTCCCTCCATTACTGATCCTCATGGCGGAGCCGCGCCGTCCGGGCGCCCAGCCGCGGATGCCGGCGCGGGCTGGCCCGGACGCGCGCCTATTGTTTCTACCTGTCTCGCGCTGTGCCTAATCGTTTACACGGCACGAATGGATAGCGCTACGATGCGCGCGCCGGGTGTTCAGACGGCGCGCGTGGTGCTGCGCGAGCTAGGATGCGCCGTCTAAACGCCCCATTAGAAATTTAGAATGTTGTACATGCGCCTCTAGAATATACTAGGTAGAGTTGATTCTTCAAGCCGATGGACTCAATTGTGTCCCCAGTTGGCGCCTGGCGCGCTTTGGTCTAGTTCACCGCGCCGTGTGCTGAATTCTACTGTCGTCAACTTTTAAACTTATCGAGGGTTCCGTTTACATTTCCATATCAACTAAATGGCATGTACGTACATAAGTGTCATTGGAAGCAATTTGTATTTATTTGATTGCATTGTGTGCGCGTGCAGGTGAGCGGGCACTTCGAGCTGATCAACTACTCGGAGTGGGGCACGTGCGTCAACGGCATGCTGTACGCGTGCGACACGGGGCTGCACACGGCGCCCGCTCCCGCCGCTGCCCCCGGCGACCAGCACGCGGCCGCGGGCGACGCGCGGCGCGGCCGCGTGCTGCGCGTCAGCAGGTACTGGTCGGTCGTTATATTTATCGTTGCTTGTGACAATTTACAGATGCTTATAGTATAAGTCGCTTTGGAAGTTATGGATGTGGCCGAATATTCTTTATTTTCGTATTTTTTTTTTATTTTTTTTTGAGGTAGGTAATGGGAGGAGGTTAATGTATGATCAATCGTAGTGTATTTTATTTAAAATTATCTTAAAACTTTCTATATCATAAATATCTATCTACTCGGATTTGTTTAGTGTACTTTTTATGTAAATAGTCATGAAACAGCAGAGAAACCACCGTTGGGTGGTAAGTGGTCACCGTCGTCCATACACGCATCACTAACAAAACCCGTTTTGTCTCTTGCTCTCTGACATTACACGGTCGATTTTATATTATACATGGTAGTAGTTAACCGGTCGGGATTAAAGTAGCTGGTAAAAAGCCCAGCGATCTTCAAGAGAACGGATGAAATACCTTCCTTATCTGTGTAAGTTCAGTCAGTGTGTGTTTTGTCGCGCGGGCAGGCCGCGGTCGGAGCGCTGCCGCTGCCCGGAACGCGCGCAGGACACGGCGGGCGCGTGGGAGGGCGGCGCGCTGCTGCCGCACGGCGCGCTGCTGCAGTTCGGCTGTCTGCAGTACGTCTTCAGCGTGCTGGACGAGCCCGCGCCGCCCGCCCAGCACTAGGACCCGGGACCACCCGCCGGCCACGAGACAACGCACAGACAGAATTAGCTCAGCGCTGCAATCGTCAGCGTGAAGCGTTAAAACGACAACCATCTATGTGTTCGATGAACATTACGAAATTAAGCTGCATATTGTAGCGGTATTTATGAAATTCGTTTGCGAATTGACAGTAACATTGACATGATGCTCGTAGCGGTAAAAGCCTTTAGCGGGGCGTTCGTATCGTGGCCAATTCATAATGTAGATTGTATGTATGTAGTGAACTCGTTGCTTTAAATGTTATGTTGCATTATCGATCGGTCGTCTGTAGGTGTAGCGGTGTAAAGTCAAATTTGATGTAGTTCTTAGGTTACCCGTGACACTGGTTCAAAGGCAAAGTGAAAAGGCGTGCAGTGGAGCGGCGGTAGGCGTTCAAATCCCGGTCCGAGCACGACCTTTCTTTTCGTTATTTATGTCCATTTGCAACGGGGACCACTCACCACCAAGTGGCTCGTCAAAATAAGATCACAGACGTTGTTGTGTTATTTTTAACTTTAAATCATTGAAGGCCGCCGCAGTTTTCATTTGTTATGCTAGTGAACCCGATCATGGGGGCTCATCGGCCCCTCGGTAACGTGGGGTTTCTGATGACATTGATTGTCAATCTTTTTTTTTGTGGATGTGAGTTGGTGTGCATACTCAGGTATCACACCGATCCAGGTATCTGGTATACGGCTATTCCCAATATCTATTTATAATATCTAGGTAAGCTACCAGGCAGAGTAATAACAACTGACGCTATAGTATGCGATACTTGATAGTGTAGTTAGTTTTACTGACGATTGTGAACATAGAATTTTGAAAAGGGGCATTAATTGATTCCTTTTAGTTGAGAGTCGCTTTGTAAAACTCGCACAACTCGCTGGTGATCGTTCCACAATGAACTTTCACGGGAATATTTTAATGTATGACTTATTTCGTACATATTTGTAATTTTCATCACCAAGACTTATTTTTGAAGTATCAAATGTAGTTTGGTCGCGCTGCGGGTGGTAAGTAGTTTATAGCATCGATGTTTTAAAATACTCTATATAGGTAGTAAGAAGTCATGTTACAATACGCGCAATCTATCTTGGTAAAAAAAAACTGGACTAAATGGTGGCAGGAAACGGGGAGGGGGAGGAAGGATAGAGATGCGAATATTCGTAATGCACGATTACAATACAATGATTTAAATTGTCGATAATCGTTTATATCTATTTAAATAAGATTTCGAAGAAGATCGAAGCACCGTCATGACTCCTGTGTTCGGAAAACGAACTTCAGCTCGGCCAAGATAAGTTGCGCGTACTGTACATTTAGTTTAGGATCGTTTTAAAGTAAGTATTAGCATATAGAATGTCCTCTCTCGTCAGTTCTATCAATAAAGCTTGTGTGAACCAAATTGTTGTTTCTTGATTTAAGAAAATATAAACTACATTTTTTTTATTACTTTTACACTGGTGAACATAGTTCTTTATTCAACTTGAACCATCTGGCTTGGACGTGATTTGCCTTTAGACGTTGGGAAGACGATTTCAATACAGACTCCCGACCTGTTCCACTCTGTAATAGTGATATATTGGGCCGAGGAATTACGCACCAAATATTACCTTTCGAGTCACACCGCCTGTGTAACATTTTTACTCAATCTGAATATTCCACCCTCTTTATAACATTGTCCGTATTATAAAAGTATATCGGTCGTAATATCAGAGCGCTAATAATGCGAGACCCCGCTTCCTTTTCGATCGGCAACGTTTGATGCCTTGGTTTTGCTCATGTCCATGTTAAACATTGAGAAAAAGATAAGTGAAATAAACACCTTGACACAGTCATCTTTTAAATTAATACACATCAAGGGGAATAATATAATCTCCTATGAACTGCAGTGTGTAGCTGAGACACCTTAGTACAAATAAGGTTAATCATTATTGTAAATGAGAACCATTAAACATTGCTCTTATAGCAGCAATACAATCACTATTGACCGAATTTATATTATTATGCTTTACAAATTGTATGTATGAGTGAAATAAAAACGCTCGAACAGTTTGCCAACAGTTTAATCATCACCTTGATTATCATCCGGGTCTGGCTCCTCGAAGTCCCGTATCTTGACGTCGGCGTCCTCCCCGTACTGGATGATGTTGTCGATGGTGAGCAAGATGTTGTCTATGCTCTCCTCGTCCTTCACGTTGAGCGGGTAGAAGCGCACCAGGCTGAAGTTCTCGATCACCTCGCCGATGGCCGCCGTCAGCTTCGCGTATTTCACGTGCCACTTCGACCCCGCGTTCCTCATGTCTGCTAGCAGGATGTGCGGGTCTGGGTCCAGGTAACTGTAATGTGCACACATCACATCACGCTAGGATTCCCTGTGTCGTTGGTGGCTGCCATGGACACCACAAAGACAAGGACACACCTAGATCTTGAATACAGATTTAAACTTTTATTCAAATATCCGCCTCATTTACTATCTTTCATATTTTGCTATCGGTCATGGTTTTTATAGTTATTAACAGCACTCATCAAGAAGTGTTTGCAGTGGATCAGCGTGACGGAGTATGCTTCTTAGTTTCACAGTTATCAAGAATAGGAGAGACCTATCCCCTTCTACCAACGAATGAGCATACATTTTTGATACAGACTGTGTATAAATGTTATAAAAAAAAGCGTATAGTTACTCACTTGTCAAGTTGTTTCCTAGCAGATTTGCTGAGCAAGTCCATTTTTGACAGGACATTGACATGTGGCAGTTCCAAGTTCACCATCACACTGAGTGCTGCCATTGTACCTAAAACAAATAATTATGTTAGTAGTCCTTGCTCATATCTCAGATACAATGATTTTACACTATTTGACTCTCGGTCTTGATGCTAAGCTATAACTTATCAGTATTAATTTATGTATCTACATAAGGTGGGCCATTTCGTAAACAAAAAACTGCTAATTTAACAACAATTTTTTTAATAATGAAATAATGGACTGTAATGATGGAGTGGTTTTGAAATGTTAATGTTATCATAAACAAATATTTTTAAACACAGTTTAATTACTACAATCCGTCGAGGAGTTCTATGTTTCATCTCCAGAGCCCATCATCAGATCCTCCACATCCTTTACTTTCGAATGCAAATGATGTCTTTTCAAATAAAGAATCAATTTTCTAATGACGATTTTCATCATCGCAGCACCATGACAAATGCTTCTTTGGGATAACAATTCATTTAATGAATTATAGTAGGCAGACAACCAATTGCACAAAGAGATCCTACCTGATAAGAATTTAGCTCCATCCACCATAAACTGTGAATCTACGAGGAATACTACACATATTCTGAAATTCCACCTCTGCAGTAGATCCACTAGCTTCCTCATAACTGGTAGATGTGTATACAGCTCAATCTGACCGGGGCAGTCAAACAACAGGTAGTCGTCGTCCACATCACCCAGCTGTTCCTCCAGCCAGTCACTGTTCTCTATGAGGGTTCTGTAACAAAATAAACAGCTTTATCATTTGAATTACATTCTATTTATGAATATGATTGCTAATAAATGTGGTCGTTAAAACTGCCAGAATTAGGTAATTCAGTTTAATGAACTAGGTAGCCATCAAGTGTATCCACATGTAGCACTAATATTTATCTTATTTTTTCTTAATTATGGTAAAGAATTACTACTAATTATTTCCATATTCAACACATAGTTATTAAGGCTAAGGTATTGTTAAGGCTGCTATCATTATTATTTGTTACATGTGTGAATGACGAATTACTGATGCCGCGTGATCAAAGCAAAAACTGCCTGTAATCTGCAATTTGTAATGATCAGAAGTATTGGTGTCTACTAAAAAGATCAAAACTGAAGTCGCAGTACTGGATCCCAATGATTGAAACATGCGTATAGAATGGTTTTAACATTATACTTACTCAATACAGAACACAAGCCCACCGTTGGGTCCAAACTGCAACTCTTCATCCTCCATGGCATCGTCCAAGTGAATCAGCTCTCGGATATCCACCAGCGGTTCATAATCAAAGTGCTCGGCTGCTGGGTCTAAGTTCACCACTTCTACTATTCTTTTGGCATCACTAGCATGTTTCACTATTGTTGAGCAGTATGTTGACTGTAAAGTTCAAAAATGATTTATATTAGGTCCAATCTGTGATTTATGTGTATCATGCTCGACATTTACCGAGCTTCAGGCTACTTAGTGACAATGGACACCTAACTAACACCGAACTGGTTTTAAATTCTGTGTGTAAAAACTGGTGTTAAATTGAATATGAAGAGTAATTGGATAAAAAGTGTATTTGTTTTTCGTATACATCTGAAGGCTTAGTTTGTTTTTAGCGCTAACAATTAAACTTTTTGGCACAGAATTGATAGTTGTTTCACAAAACTGTGAGCTTACCTTTCCACTGCCTGCAGGACCAACTACAAGCTGTGCATATCGCATTTTCTCGGTTAAACGAATTTTTTTCTACGTTGTAGGTTAGTTTACCGGAACAAATATTTACCAAATTGTAATTCTTAAATGAATAAATCACAGTTTTTATTCAATCATACATGCATGTATTTCTTTTTTGATAAAAAACTTATGTTCACATCAAACACAAGGTATTTTTTTTATTTTCTATTACGTTTGTTTGAAATTACACATAGGTACACAAACACAAATTGAAGGCAAAAAAACTGTTGTTGTCCTTGTGCTTTGTGGGCCTTGTGGCAATGGCAAATTGTCAATGACAAATGGCATGTCATGTTGTCATGAGGCTGTGCTGTGATTGTCAAAGTGTCAACGCCAGTCGTCAAACTTGTCAACCAACGTCAACTGACCATTTTTTTTTTTTTTTTGGGGATTTTATGACCTGGTATTTAAAACCTTTAGGTCAGCTCTTATTTTCCATAGCTCATTCATAGGCGTAATATTACGCCTATGAGCACATTCAATTAAATTGTTTTAATTGTATTCTTGATGTATTTGTAGATATGCTTGTAATTAAGTTCGTCTTGTAGCAATTGTTTTAATGGCGGCGGGCGGGACAATAAATCACACTTATTTTCAACATCACTAAGTTCACTGGCCAACACTAGTCTGTCGATTAAAAATTTTTGACAATCAAAGATAATGTGCTCCATAGTTCCATCACTTGAATTACAATATGAACAGTTTTTATTCGCAATAATGCCGAGTCGAGCAAGGTGTGACGGTGCAGTATTATGACCAAAACGCAGTCTATTTATGATAGTAATAAACTCTCTAGTAGCATCTTCCATTCGATGATACCAAGGTCTTGCAGGTAAGCTTTCTTGTATGCTTCCATACCATTTTCCTTTCGTATCTTGATCTTTCTTCCACATTTCTAACCACAACTTTTGAATATTATGGTCAATACATTGCAAGTAATCGGACATAGGAACATACATTGTATGTCTAACGCAGCGATATAGAAAAAAAGGCAGATGGAGCGTGCAGAACAAAAAAGTGAAGCCACAAAAGCAAATACAAATTCAAAAGCGAATACAAACTCGCATTAGTGCTATTCAGACCGTCGTACTGTTTAGACGTCACGCGTAATCACGCGTCACGCATTACTACAACTTAAAAATGCCGTCTTGTATATTTAAACATTGTAAAAGTTGTTCCCAAACACATAAAAACGAAGATGGGATATCTTTTCACAGATAACTATTTTTATTTCACTGTTTTGTTGTATATTTACCCATGTAAATAAATAAAGAACTAAATAAAATAAATAAATATTTTATAACCAAAAAGCTACTCAGTTACTTGGCAATAAGGTTCGTTTTAAGTTTTAAGTAGTAGTGCTACTTCCAGAACTTTCTATGCTACTCGTGAAGGAATGGGGTAAAAATTTATCGATATCGACAATTTTATTATGTTATTTCTAGTTAATAATTTTCAAATGAATAATTATGAGTCTTGTTCTAAGTCGGTCACAGTTGTCATGGGCGGCAGCGGAAGGTGGTGCTGCATGCTCGTTTGCTGCCTTAAATCAATAAAAAAAACATGTGTATACAGTTCTGCTACATGGTGTGGAATAAATAATTATTATATTTTGCCCTCTACACCACTCCAAGCTGTTCATCCAATTGTAATGAGATTTTGGTTAGTTGTTATGCGTAAGGGATGAAAATGCAAAATAAAGGTGGTTAAGATTTAATACCTATAATTATCTGTGATTTGAATAAATATTTTAAGTTACCTACGTATTTATGTCTCTCAAATTCAAAACACCTGAATATGTTATTACCCCTGTGTGTGATAAATTAATTATATCACAATATTATCATAAAATGTAATCACGGCCGTCTGTTGTAGTAATAACGTGACATGTCACTACACGTAAGATGGCGGATTCAAAACCCGCCACGGACAATATATTTTCAAAAAACGTTCATTAAAGTTTATTTATTTATTATGTATATTATATTGAATTAATATATTATTTATCTTTTATTTTAATTATAATAATAAAATATTTTAGTTTTAAATAACGGGAACTTATTCAATACCTAGCAACATTACACGCACACAGAGATACACGTGTCCCTACAGTGGCATTCCTCGTTGTCACGCATACATACATCAATGCTAAAGTGGCCTATGTTCTGTCTATTGAATGTTATAATAAATAACATAATATTATAATAATATAAGTAATAGCACTAGGCTATTACTGCCTTTTATAATTATGATTAACAAATATTATACGAGTAAACAATACAGTACCAGTTTCTATCGTTTTCATATAAAAAAGCAACATAATAATAATGTATCTAGTTCTAGACCATGCAACAATAAACTGTCGATAATTGTCGATAACGTGGCAAAAACACCGGCACATCACTAAGCCTAAACCGATAGTGGTACTATGCCTGAAGCAGTTGTTAACCAAAAATGTAACTTAAGACTATATGCGTAAGGTCAATCTGTTATAGATACCAGTCACGCCATCTAGCGTTCAATAGCGTTACATAAAATTCCATTGCCATCTAGTGGTGGATAGACGAACTTTATAAATATTATGTACTTAATTGATGAAGGTAAGAAGACACCAAATATGGCAAGGAAAAATAAAAATTAAGATAAAGTGTTAAGGTTCATTTTCAACTAATAACAGCCGGTTTGATAGACTATTTGAAGTTGACAAGTACCGACCAATTAAAATGTAAGTTTCTTAGTGTGAATAATACTATTAGCGTTGTCACGCACACATAAATGCTAAAGTGGCCTATGTTATGTCTATTGAATGTTCCATCTAGTAGACATAACATAGGCCACTTTAGCATTTATGTGTGCGTGACAACGCTAATAGTATTATTCACACTAAGAAACTTACATTTTAATTGGTCGGTACTTGTCAACTTCAAATAGTCTATCAAACCGACTGTTATTAGTTGAAAATGCACCTTAACACTTTATCTTAATTTTTATTTTTCCTTGCCATATTTGGTGTCTTCTTACCTTCATCAATGTACATAATATTTATAAAGTTCGTCTATCCACCGCTAGATGGCAATGGAATTTTATGTAACGCTATTGAACGCTAGATGGCGTGACTGGTATCTATAACAGATTGACCTTACGCATATAGTCTTAAGTTACATTTTTGGTTAACAACTGCTTCAGGCATAGTACCATTATCGGTTTAGGCTTAGTGATGTGCCGGTGTTTTTGCCACGTTATCGACAATTATCGACAGTTTATTGTTGCATGGTCTAGAACTAGATACATTATTATTATGTTGCTTTTTTATATGAAAACGATAGAAACTGGTACTGTATTGTTTACTCGTATAATATTTGTTAATCATAATTATAAAAGGCAGTAATAGCCTAGTGCTATTACTTATATTATTATAATATTATGTTATTTATTATAACATTCAATAGACAGAACATAGGCCACTTTAGCATTGATGTATGTATGCGTGACAACGAGGAATGCCACTGTAGGGACACGTGTATCTCTGTGTGCGTGTAATGTTGCTAGGTATTGAATAAGTTCCCGTTATTTAAAACTAAAATATTTTATTATTATAATTAAAATAAAAGATAAATAATATATTAATTCAATATAATATACATAATAAATAAATAAACTTTAATGAACGTTTTTTGAAAATATATTGTCCGTGGCGGGTTTTGAATCCGCCATCTTACGTGTAGTGACATGTCACGTTATTACTACAACAGACGGCCGTGATTACATTTTATGATAATATTGTGATATAATTAATTTATCACACACAGGGGTAATAACATATTCAGGTGTTTTGAATTTGAGAGACATAAATACGTAGGTAACTTAAAATATTTATTCAAATCACAGATAATTATAGGTATTAAATCTTAACCACCTTTATTTTGCATTTTCATCCCTTACGCATAACAACTAACCAAAATCTCATTACAATTGGATGAACAGCTTGGAGTGGTGTAGAGGGCAAAATATAATAATTATTTATTCCACACCATGTAGCAGAACTGTATACACATGTTTTTTTTATTGATTTAAGGCAGCAAACGAGCATGCAGCACCACCTTCCGCTGCCGCCCATGACAACTGTGACCGACTTAGAACAAGACTCATAATTATTCATTTGAAAATTATTAACTAGAAATAACATAATAAAATTGTCGATATCGATAAATTTTTACCCCATTCCTTCACGAGTAGCATAGAAAGTTCTGGAAGTAGCACTACTACTTAAAACTTAAAACGAACCTTATTGCCAAGTAACTGAGTAGCTTTTTGGTTATAAAATATTTATTTATTTTATTTAGTTCTTTATTTATTTACATGGGTAAATATACAACAAAACAGTGAAATAAAAATAGTTATCTGTGAAAAGATATCCCATCTTCGTTTTTATGTGTTTGGGAACAACTTTTACAATGTTTAAATATACAAGACGGCATTTTTAAGTTGTAGTAATGCGTGACGCGTGATTACGCGTGACGTCTAAACAGTACGACGGTCTGAATAGCACTAATGCGAGTTTGTATTCGCTTTTGAATTTGTATTTGCTTTTGTGGCTTCACTTTTTTGTTCTGCACGCTCCATCTGCCTTTTTTTCTATATCGCTGTCTAACGTCAACAGCATTAACTCCTTCATATGCAGTTTTATCAGCCATTTCATTGCCAGAGATACCTTTGTGGGAAGGCACCCATAGAAAGAAAACTTGGATATTTTTAATGTGATATTGGTGAATTATTTGTTTAATGAAGTAAAGGATATAATTGGACTTGAATTTAACTGTGAGGGTAGTTAAAGCTGTTATCAAGCTCAAGGAATCAGAAATTATTAAAAAATATTTAATGTTATTGATTTCACGAATACGCATTAATGCCTGATACACTGCATATGCTTCTGCCGTAAATATAGAGCAGGGTTCATGCAGAATAAAGCTTGAAGAAAATTTTGCTTGTGGATCATATAGAGCAGCATGTACATAATCACTTGCTTTGCTCCCATCAGTGTAGATAACATAGTATTTTGTATTTTCCT
Source organism: Ochlodes sylvanus (assembly GCA_905404295.2). Taxonomy (NCBI): domain Eukaryota; kingdom Metazoa; phylum Arthropoda; class Insecta; order Lepidoptera; family Hesperiidae; genus Ochlodes; species Ochlodes sylvanus. Next base: position 1,215,961 of record FR990129.1, read on the forward strand.
CTAAAAATTTAAGCATTTCTGAATTATTGTTTATTGTCTGTTGAACTACATTAATTGGATGTGAAATACACTGATAAGAGAAAGAGTAACATGGCCATGGATACTGTTTTCTAATTTTAGATAAACTATTGTCTATTTCCAGAAATATATCGGACAGTGTTGGAGAATTGCCGCATAGTAGACCTTGTGCTGTTGTTAATGGTCTTCTTGGGGATCTATTTATATAAGGTACAATTTTGTTTATTACTTGAGTGTTATTTGATGCCAGTAATTTGAGACAGTATCTTTCAGCAAGTAAGATTCGTCTCAAAATCAAAGGCATCACTTTTGTCTCAACTTCCATGGCCCTTATGGGAGTCGAGCACATAGCACCAGATATTATTCTTAAAGCTTTATTCTGCAATATGTCTAATTTATTTACATGAGAACTATTCATATAAGCGAGTGAACTATAATCTAAGTGACTTCTAACAATACTTTTATACAATATAGACAATATTTTAGGGTCTGCACCCCATGTTACACCACAAAGTGATCTAATAACATTTAGTCCTATGTGAGCATTTTTGGATACATATTTAATATGTTATTCAAAAGTTAGTTTTTGGTCCAGTATTATTCCTAAAAATTTCTTTGAATTGACTCTATTTATAATTTCATTATTGTAAATAATATTTGAATTTGAGGCTTCATTACCAAAAAACATAGCACTACTTTTAGAGGGGTTAATTTTCAAATGTAAATGATTGTTATAATATTGTAATAGTTGAAGTAAGGATTTGTTCATATTATCTATTGCAATCTCTAAGTTGTAATTACTACTATATAATACAATGTCATCAGCAAATTGTAAAATATTTATATCCTTATTATTTACATATTTACAAATCTCACTTGTGTATATATTGTACAGTAATGGAGATAACGTGGCACCTTGCATTGTACCTCTTGAGGCACATTTGGGTCCATATAAAATATTGTTATGCCTAGCATAGATTGTCCTGTTGCTCAAAAAATTATAAATCCATTCACATAAGTGCCCGGGCACACCTAACCTAGACATGACTTGAACTAGTATGCCAGGATCAACACTGTCAAAAGCACTTTGAACGTCTAGGAATACGCAAACAGTATTTAATTTTCTATGTTTTGCATTTTTCAGGTCAGAGATTAAAGAGGTGAAACTGTCTGCACTACTACGTCCTCTACGGAAGCCATTTTGTATATGTGGAATTAAACACTTGGATTCAACATACCAATCAAGACGGACTTTCACCATATTTTCGAATATTTTACCAAGACAGGATGACAAGGAAATTGGTCTATAAGAACTAGCAAACTCAGGAGATTTGTCGGGCTTAAGTATTGGGACAACACACTGTGTTTTCCATGACTGTGGAATAACTTTATTACGCCAAAGCAAATTGAGGATTTTAAGAAACAACTTTTGGGCAGATACATCTAAGTTTTTAATTATAATGTAAGGATAATCATCTAAGCCAGGAGTTGTATTTCGTCTAGACTGCAAACTTGTTAAAAATTCAGACCATGAAAATGGATCTAGTAAAAATTTAGAATTTGGGTTATCATTGTTAATTTCAAAAAGAATGTTCAGTTGATCTACTTCAATTAAATTGTTATTATCTGATAATTTATCCAAAAGTGGAGATATAAACTCATCTGTATATGATTTATTCTTAGGTCTTATGCCTTTAAACATTTTTAATAAATTCCAAATTTTACTTATGGGAGTATTTCTATTAAAAGTGTTACACAAGTTATTCCATCCAATTTTTTTCTGTTCTGAAATTGTTCTCTTTTTCTGGGCATCTTTTCTTTTGTAATTAATGTAATTCTCAATAGTAGGCTCTTTTCTATATAGTTTTAGTGCATTATATGAAGCAATAACACTTTGTTCGCATATACTATTCCACCAAGGAGATGGTGGTCTGCTTATGAAAGTGTTTGTTTTAGTGAGCTTTGGAATTGACATTTCTTTAAGAGTATCTAAATGAGAACAGAAATTATTATAGGTTGAAATAGGATCATGTGATTGAAGTACCAAATCATTAAACATTGTTTTTGAAAGAGCTGTGTATGTTGCCCAGTCAGCTTTTTTATATATGAACCTATCTACAGGTGAATTGAGATGATATTTATCTATATTTAATGAAATCTCTGTTATTGTTGGATAATGGTAACTTCCCATTGTGTCATCATGTACAGACCATTCACATAGTGGTGCGAGGCTGCCACTGATGAAGCTTACATCAATGGCAGAAGGAGTTTGTCTAGGGCGATTTACAGTTGTAGGTCTACCATCATTTAAAATACACAAATCTAAGTCATCAATTAAATTAAATAAATCCTGACCTCTACCTTTGGTTGACTGACAACCAAATGCAATATGATGAGCATTAAAATCACCACTCATAAATATGGGCTTTGGCAGATCATTAATAATGTAACGGAGTCTATTAATTCGTATTCGCCCACTTAAAGGTGGACAGTATACACAGAGAATTGTTAAACTACTATGTCCAGTTGATACAGACACAGCAACTGTTTGAATGTCTTCATAAAATCTGGTATTTAATATATTATACTTAAGGTATGGTTTAATCAGAATTGCAACTCCATTATGTGCATTGTTTGAATTTTTATTGTAAATGTTATATCCTGGTATTTTAAAATTATTATCTTTGAACCATGTCTCATTAAGAAGGCAAATATCAATATTATGTTGTTTTAAAAATTGAATTAATAAAGGTTTTTTACTATTTGCACTTTGAATGTTATACTGAGCGATACGTAGCTTGGATTGTGTAGGACTAGGCCCAACACAATCCATTATGTTTAGTTTTTTAATAATGCATCTTTAATAGTTTTAATATTAGTGGGTGTACTGTCATCTTTATTGGCTAATTCCACCAACGTCTGCACTAGGGCCATAAGTACATCGTTGTTGGAAATTATTTGAGTTTTAAGGTCTTCCTTAGAATTAACTATTTTAACTTTATTTACATCTCGTACAGACTTATTTACAGAGGTATTTACAGAGGTATTTACAGACTTATTTACAATAACATTACTATTTACAGGTTGTGGTTTTGGTGGTGGGAGTGTAGGGAAATCTGTTCCATTGATGGCGACCTGTTTTGTTAAGGCGGCACTTGCATAAGATATGTTGTTTTTCTTTTCTATAATCTTCTTAGTTTTAATCGGACATAATCTAGATATCGCGAGATGAGGCCCACTACAATTTATACAGCTGATTTCTGTTGGTTTATCACATTCCTTATACAAGTGTTCACCTCCACAAATACTACATCTTTGTTTACCATTACAAATCTTTGCTGAATGATTAAATTTAAAACACCTATAGCACTGTAGTAATGGTGGAATGTATTCAAAAACTCTGTACGAGAATAGATCATATTGTACATTATTAGGCAGTACATTAGATAAGAAAGTGATGCTTACAGTCTGCAATGGAATGCGCTCTTGTCCTACTTTCTTTGAAAACCTTCTTATTGCCACTATTTCATATGTTGAAGAAAGTCTTGTGTAAGGTTCTTTGTTAGATATATTCGCTGGAACAAATCTGATGATGCCGGTTTTTTCAATTTGCGCTGCCGGTATGAACGCCTTCATGTCATATTTTGTGAGGAAAGTTGTGTTATTAATGAAGTTATTGGCCGTATTATATTGCTTGAAGATAACTGCAATTTTATTGGCATTCACCCTCTGAATACCCGTCACACCTTTTATGTCCATTGCGAAAATATGGTTTAAGTAAGTAGGGCTCTTGTTGCCCAACCTATCGTCGCTTGTGGATTCCACATACACTTTAAAGTCTGTGTTGGTTGAGTTTTCCGGATATAGTCTTTTGTAATTCGGTTTGTAATAAGGGAGATATGCATCTCGCTCATCGCCGCAGTCCAATCGTCCAGAGCCTACGCCTCCTCCTTCATCCGTAGGCCGTGGTCGTTTTATTGAGGTGGGCGGGTGAGACCCGCCCCCCTCGTTTACCTCCATTGCTATTGCGCTTTTCAGCAGCTAATAGCAAAATTTTAAGTCACTTTAACTAAAAAAAACCACTACATAGAGGAAAATTTTAAAATTAAAGTAGAAAGACAACCGCGCTTTTTCAAGGTTCCCGCCAGAATCTCAACTGACCATTCACTTAACCACAGAACTTAACAGTAATGTGGCATTGTGGCCTCAGATTCCGTCATTTCGGCAGCTTGTGTTTTTTGAGTTTAGAAAAAACGTTGCTGAATTTCTAAGTAGAGAAGTACAAAATAATAATATTACTATTAGTCATCATTAACTGTTATGTGTCGAAAACTACACCTTGTTTTACACAATAGTCTAATTACAGAAACATTGCATGACAACTTTGAAATCTTTATGGTGTTATTTTCTTTGGCCCACAATTGCAAAATAAAAAAATTGACCAAAAATTATTTTTTATTTCAAGGTTTTCAATAAGGAGATACATGAAATCCTACATAGTATGGTTACAATTACTCACTCAGCGACACGCAAGCAGCAATTTTGTAAGAAAATGGTTTAGCTTTATGTCACAGAGTTATGAATTTTATTTTGAATGTAAAGTCTCGCCCTCAAAATACTTTCGCCTTAAATTTATAAATTGTACCTACCTACAAAACCTACTCGACACATTGCGTTGAACTAGATTATTAGAGAACTAGTTGTCTGGTTAGTATTTTGTATATAAGTATAAACGTCTGTCTCTAAAAACTTAGTACACTTGCGATTTAGTGTAATTTTTCTCAGATTGAGTTAATTGAGTGTACCTACTATAATATTGGTGGGTAGGCTGCAGTTTCTATAGTTTCGTGGATTGAAGCTCGATTAGACAGGTAGGTCGCGTTTATTAATTAAGCGATTACTTATGTATCTAGATGAAAAATATTTGAGAAAAACGTATTCCATCAATTTATTAAGGCAATAGATCCCGTAACAATTCATATTGGTGTGTGTCTGTGCCAATGTTTCCACTAACCTCAGAAACAGATTAACATCATGTCGATGTGGGTTTCGTTGATGTGTTGTGGTCAGCTAAGCTTGGGGTTACATTTATAACTTATTTTATTTGAATCTTTATAAATAATGAGATGTGTCAATTTCAAGAATCTTGTCTAGAAAGTTTTGGGGTGAAGGAGTATTAAGATATAGGATAAGGTTTCTCGAAGCAAAGTACCTGTGGGTTCCTAGTAGGTACTAGTAGTTGAGTTGTTAGTGGTTCATCAATAGCTACATAGATGGATAAGATAAACAAACATATTGATTAGCAATTTCTTTATTTTTAATTTAATAACTTTAGAAATTGTTCAGAAAGAAGACAATGGTTTCAGCATCATTATTATTAATATGATATGAACAATAATAATTACCACTATATTTTATCACTATCTTGTAATACTAGGGAGATAATATTCGCTATAGCTACAGTATCATACAGTCATTTGCTACTACGCCATATTTAACAGAACAATAGAACAATGAATACAAGAGGTTATTTAAAAGGTACGTCGCCGTAAATATATCTCAAAATGTGCGCATAAACTTAAATAATGGAGGTTATCTTTTAATTTGTTTATAACATTACTTAATTTAAAATTAGAACGGTCCTGCTAATACAAAAACAAAATGATTATAAAGAGCGATATTTTTTGAATTTTTTTATTGTGGGTAGTTTTAGTAAAGAAATTTAAATTTTAAGCGTTAAGTCCACGTTTGGTACCACTTACTTTTCAAGGTTTTATACAGAATAAATTTAGACGGTTTTCTCGGGAAAATGAAACTTATTAGGTACATTTTGTTGTTATAGATTCCAAGTTTGAGCATCGTTCATTCAAATTATATTTACGGCAACATAGTAATAACAATATAGTATAATCCGTATTTATAAAAACATTATCCGTGAAGCCAAAGCTTATAGATAAAAGAAAATAAATGAAAGTTCAAAAATTGAATAGCGTTCGTTGGATATTCAAAAGAATGTTCCGTACTGTTAGACAGCCTAAAGGGTCTCGTTATATTGACTATTATGAACTAACGCTTACACCCTAACTTACTCGTTAACTTTATATATATTATCGATATGTATGGAGTTTGGTATCCCTAAAACTGAATATCTTGAAAATTTTAAATTTAGTTGGAGAAAATCGTAACAGTTTTTTTGTTAATAAAGTTTCAAAGGAGGGCCTAAATCTATAAAAGACAATTTCCATTATACTTTGTCCGAGTCGATTTAGAATGATAAGAATTTTGATTAACGTGAATAAACCCTTTAATACAAGTTTCTATATTGGGGTGTTCTATTTCCCTATTATTATGTAGATACTATTTACTAGCTACTCGTGGCAATTTCATTATTTACATCGATACCCGATACTATGTACACGCAATGCAAGGAGTGTGGTTCCCTCGAATATACAATAGTTAATTACGACTACTGATAACTAAGGAATTAAGGAAAATAAATAAAAATAAAACAACACAAAATGTAAAATAGATTAGAAGCAAATTTATTGCTAAAAATAAAATAAAATAACCACAAGCAATACATTATTGATGAATCGTAGTGGATCTGTTTCTAGCTTTGTACGTTCTCTACAACACAAGAAATTAGAAAACAATTGTAATAGCTGTACGGCGTAGGCCTGAGGCCTGACGCCCGTGGCCCGTGGCCTGTGGCCCGTGGCCTGAGGCCGGCGGGCCCGGCGGCCGCGGAGTGGAAGATATCGATGTCGGGAGGCGCCTGCGACGCTCGGCCCCCCGCTAACCATAAAATTATATATAAAAAAACATACAATAGTATAAAATAAACATTCATAATTTAAATGTAAAAATCGCGTAACCCAATTATAATATTTTAAACCTCACCGGTTCACTAATATAAACATAATAATACTTTTCAACTGGGGTTCAGTATAGATCATACCTTAAATTTACATCTGATTGCACTTTAAAATTTTATTTAACAATAATCGAACCTACTACCCCTAATTATCGGCAATGATTAGCCTACCTTACATTACAATACGGCTACCCTACCTACGTATGTACAGGCGTTCGTGACTCACGGACCATATTCGATACATATTTGGTATATTTATTTACAACAATCGAATCGAACGATTCCTCAGCCGAAACTTAAACAATAACGGGATATTTGTACCGATCCAGGGTACGTCTCATATAAAAAATTAAAGCAAAATGCATTATTTGTATCGCAAGTTTTTTCCGACGCGACGACGCGACCACGCACGACGCGACGCGCGGACGCTCGGGTATGCCTGGCATATCACGAGAAGCGTCGACAACCTCTATTTACAAAGTCTTTGGCCTTACAATCGAACAATAACAAAACACTTTAACTACAGAAATATTTGCACTGAACGTCATCACCGGTGCCGCTGCGCTGCATGGTTCGCTCCCGACACACCGATTCACTAAACTAGTACTCCCACCGGTCGTCGTCCGCCTCCGTCTTTATTTTGTCCTCGGGAAGCACGTCGGGCGAGTGGGGGGCGCGCGCGGGGGAGGCGGGCGAGGGGGGCGAGGCGGCGGGGGAGGGCTCCCGCGGCGCCGGCGACGGCTCCACCCGCACCGTCTCCTCGGACTCCCTCCTGAAGTCGTCGCTCCTCATGACGCACACGCCGTTGATGATCACCTCGTCAGGGTTGCGCGGCTTCTCGTCTTGCCAGTCGGGGTTGACCCACTGCGGCGCGGCGGGCTTGCGCCGGCTGGAGCGCGCCTGCGGGGTCGATGACGCCTTCGGCTCGGTTTTCGACTCGTCGTCGAGGGAGTCGTCGGAGCCGAGGTTGCTCTCAACGTCGTCATCCTCGAAGTCGTCTGCGTCAGGCTCCCGCTTTAGCGGCATGGACAGGTCCAGTCCAGCCGCCGCCGCTTTCGCGTCCGCCTCTGGCGGAAGCAGCCCGCGGCCGATCAGCGCCGCTAGGTTGGAGTTGGCCGCGAAATATGGCGGGTATGGGAGCGGGACGCCCGCTAAGCCCATCCGCTCCTTCTGTAGCTCGAGCAGCCGCTGGTTGAGCAGCAACCTGAATTGCACGGGGTCGAACGGTGCCGAGGACTGGTCCCGCGCGGGCGGCTCCGCGGGCATCCCATGTGGCGCTTGCTGCTTTAGCCTCATGCGGTGATTGTGAAACCAATTCGTTATTGTCCTGGTGGAGAGTCCCAGTTCGGCAGCGAGAAACTCTATGGTCGGCATGTTGGGATAGGGGTCGAGCGCGAACGCTAGCCTGAGCGCCTCCTTTTGCTCCTCTGAGAACAACACCCTCTGTTTCTTCGCCGACGGGGCACCCGACGTGGGTCCCGGTGAACTGGAGTGGTAGAACTCCGAGGTGTCGTTCGACGAGGTGTCCGAGGAGTTGTCCTGCCCGGGCCCGCTCGACCGCCGCCGCTTATTCGCTTCTCGTCTCTCGTTCTTGAGGGCTTGAAGTCGGTCGATGTTGTGGGCGTCGCTGAGCCACAGTTGCATGCGGATGAAAGGCTCGCGGCCCTTTATGCTTAGCATGTGCCAGGGCTTCGGCTTCGACAGCAGTTCGCTGACCGACCCCTGGGAGAGTCCCAGGACGGCTTCACCGAATATTTTCTGTCCAATGTTATTGGCCAGAAGTGCCTCCTTGATCTTTGTTGTTATCGTTTGTGTGTCCAAGTCTTGCGTGAGGGCAGCCATTTCGTAAACACTGGGAGAGATGTGTTGATGCAAGCCTCGCATTACGGGAGGCTGGTGGTGAGGTTGAGGGGGCGGGGGTGGTTTTCGTTCTTTGTTGTTATTGTCATGGTGCTGCGGCGGCAGGGTTACCGCGTGGTGTGGGGGGAAGCCGGGGGGCGTGAGCAGTAATGGCGTCGGTTGACCCAGGTGGCCGAGGTGTCCTGGACCCAGTAGTTGCTCCTGTTGCATTTTACTCAGTAATGAGGTTGCGTCTGAGATCATCTTCTGCGTTGGTGGCATTGGCTTGTTCATGTTTGGCGGACATGCTGGAAAGATGAATAAATTATGTATTAAACAGTGTTTTCTGCTAAGGATTACATTAAGCTGCTAAGGATTGGACATAAAGTTTTGGTTATGGTGAAATTTGGGTTTTTACTTTCTTGTTGGCTCTATAAATAGGTATGTTTATAATGTAGTAAAAATATTTAGATAATCAAATACTTACGAGGTGCTCCGCTGTAATTTCCAGTTCGCATTAGCTTCTCCGGCGCGATTTTGTATTGTGAGGCGACCAGTTTGTGAACGGCGTTATCGTCTTCTAAGAACATTTTCATGCGAATGAAAGGTTCCCTTCCCTTTTGCGTCAGCATGTGCCACGGCTTCGGTCTCGCTAGCAAGTCACTTACCGATCCTTGGGACAGACCCAGCACGGACTCTCCGAACAATCTTTGGCTTATCGAATACTGACTTAGCGCTTCTTTCACTCTCCTCACTATGTCTTCTGTGTTTAAATTGTTAAAGAGATCAAACTGTTGTTGCGTGATCGGCGGGAGGACCGCCTTCATGGAGCGTTGCTGGGGCGGATGATGGGGAGGGTTTGAAGGTTGAGATATGAGACTATTCGTTATCGATGCCATTCGTTGCAGGGGACTCGCCGCAGCTGAGCTGCTGAAGTCGTCATTCGGAGTAATCGCCGGTGGTAATATTGCATTGCCGAGAGGACTGGAGGCGGACGAGCCAGTCGATTGCTGCCCAGGTTCCAGCTTTGGCCTAACCAACGAAAAGGCACTGCCCGCGTGCCGTATAGCCTCCTCAGCGTCCATCGGTCTATCCTTATCACTATCAGTCATTCCATTAATTTTGGCATTTTTGTCTTTAGGCAACGAGAGGTCTTGGACGGCTCCCGAGCCATTAATATGTTGGTTCTGAGCTTGCATGGCTTGCTGCTGGAGCGCCAGGAGGTTCGGAAAGGGCGGCATTCCTGGTAGGTTGTGCAGATTGGGAATGTTTCCTCCTGGCTGGATCTTGGCGAGCTCCCTGTGATAGGCCTCCAGAGCCATGCGAATGTCTTCTGGAGGCCTTTCCATGTGTGGTGGCATGCCGGCGCTGAAAAATGGTGGAAACATGCTACACGTTAGTTTTAGATTTGCTGTTCTCGTTTAAAATACAAAGTTTTAATGGGTTGATGAGACATAAATTTGCAACTATTTCTACTTATGTCGATGGAAGCAAGAAATGTCTGTCAATCACTATTCATTAACTAAGTTGTTTGTTCAGTTGAAATTTTTTAAAGCAAAACAATTTACTTTATTATGATATGAAATGTCAGTGATAATTTTGAAATATTTGATAAAAAATATAAATATGTTTGGCTTACCCCGGGAAACCTTCGCGGTTATGCCGTATGTCCTCCACTCGCCTGGTCATGATCTTGGCCAGCTCCTCCTGGTAGATGCGAACCACTTTTTCCTGAGGAATGTCATCGTTTTCATATTTCTTCAGTCTTCTGTTTTGACTCGAGTCCTGAAATTTAAGTAATTGGCGATTAGTTTGTCTTCTTAATGACCAGCAAACGAATAGCGGACCATGTGAAGGTGGTGATTAAGTATTATTACATATTCACACCATCATTACTGATTATTTGCCGACTAACAAGAATAATGTGACAGGATTGTCTGATATTATGAATTGTTGTGAAAGCAAGAAGTTGTTTTGTTTAAAGTAGTAGGTATCTCAATTACATTTAATTATTTTGATTGAATTGAATAAAGTATTATTAAATAGGTATTAGGTATTACTGTGACGTTTTTTTACGATAATACTTACCTTATTAGAGAAGGGCGAGGGGCACTGGGTGCGGGGGGAACATGAGTCATCGTTGCTCCTGGAGTCATCGTTGTGGCTCTGGCCAGTCGGAGTCTTCATCATGTGCGACGCTTCGTTGAGGATGTGCGCCAGCCGGTCGTCGCCCTCCGCCTCCGGCCGTCCAAAACCTGGACCCAACGTGCCATCTTTCGTTCCAACTGGAAAGGAGAAGTCTGTTTATAGTTCTAAACTCGTCCTTGGGCTCTTCCATTTTATGTATTTATAAATATTATAGGTGTATTAGATATATGAAGGTCTTAAAAGGATATCGATACTTGTGAAAAGATGAATATTTAAAGTCATGTGGATAATAAGGCAATATAAAATTTATGGCATAATGAAAATTCAAGTCATGCTCTCGGCGTACATCATTTGAGCGAAGCAATGTTAATTGCGGTTAAAGCGTGTTGCGTATATCTCTGTACATCCGTAGCGGAGAACCTTGCCAAGTGATAAATACAGAAGTTATATTTGGTACAATTGAAATTAGGTAGGTCATTAAAAGCGGCAGGGCAACGGATGGCGCATTAAAGATAATCGCTGAATGGGGCCGGCCAGTCGTCGCCTAAGCCAGTAATCCTAAAACGGCGCGCGCGCATCCATAAACAAGCGAAGTTACGCGAAAACCGCCGCCATCTTGTGGTCGTTCATCCTGTCAACATATTGTCTCTGGTTCACAATGAAGCGACACTATTTAGATGCTGATGTATGCGTCGCATTACTCTAATTAAGACGCGTCATTAATTTACACGGGCAAAGATGGCCGAGCTATTAGCGGTTTAATACAAGCATACACGGATAAGTAGTTGACGCTCCTTTATATAGTTTTTTCTTTGTGATGCCAATTACTATACTATTTCCATTTCTTTATTTTCTCGATGACAGCTCCTGTGAAAACTTGAACGAGCGTCTTTTTTACATTATGTATGCATTATTTTATAAAAATATGACGTTTATACTTTATTTATTAATTAATATTATACTATATTTCATTACAAGATGTTACACGTATTTACTCTTGATTGATTATCAATCAAGTACTTTAAAATTTTCGAAGATGTTGTAAAATAAGTAGGTATAGGTAGATACTCGACAATGAAACGAAATAATTATAACGACAGGTAATCTTTGTTTATTTATTTTAATCAAAATCTGATGAATTTAATATAATAAATATATGCGATCGATATCATTACTTATTTGGTCACAACACTACTACAGAACTGTCATCGAGAAAATAAAGAAATGGAAATAGTATAGCCTATATTACTACACATCAAGCATGTGTCATTTCTTACGACCTAGTAATTATTGGCTCGCAGATCGCAGCTACTTGTACAGAAATGCCTTCAGCTTAAGCTGCGATTAAGATCTGGTTTAGGTATATTTACCAGACATTTGCGGGCATCAATCGTTGTGGTACACACGACAGCCTATTATTTGTTTATAAAATTTGGTCAGCAAAAAGCGGTAGGTACCTACGCTTGTTTTAGACGGAAGTAATTTAGCGTAAAATTTAGTACCATACCCACGCCACGCAACAATTCATATCATGTGTGATAATCCTAAAAGCACTAAGCTGTAAACTCTGACTTGTCTCGCTTGTACAGACACATATACAGACGTACTTGTTGTACCTATCAATCATATGCATTTCAAATAATAAACAGTACCTACTGTCCCAAGTGAAAGTACAACTTTAGAAGGTAAATGACAAAGGAAACGGTCAGTTGCGTAACCCGTTCCAAAGTCAAACGGAGGGACTGATTATGACGCTAATAACACGAAAGTCGGATAATCGGAGTGAAATGTCGAATAATTGTTTTCGCTTTTTTAGAACACACGAAATGTCGCATGTTCTCGTTCGTTCTGCGGTGTCTTAATGTGTTCGGGACGGAACGTTTCAAGATGTATCGCATTCGTTTCCGAGGATCGAGGCTTCTTAAATTTTATTTTAAAACCGACAATATGTTTAACGATTCGTCGACAATTGTGATGTTAATTTAACGGCCTATATGCGAAATATGTCTTGATTAATTCGCAATAAAAAACATAATGGGATGCACAGACGTTGTTTTAATTCGGGTATTAACCCTACTGCGTTTATTGAACGTAAAGTCAGTTTTATTTATCGAAATGCGTTTACAAAGCGCTGCAAGCGGGACTTTCTTTGTGACTCTGAAAGTACTTTGCGGTTTCGATTTGAATTATTCATCAAAGAAAACTTTTTCTGAAAAAAACTCGCGTATAAATGTACTTACAGCCATACAATATGCAAATATTACTAGGAAATAATGAGCAAGATGACAAATTTCCAAACAGTGCTACATCACATGGGGATTTTGTACCTAAAACATCAAATGTTTAAAGCATGTGGAATTTTACATTCCAACACTTAGGGCGCTTTCAATTTAGACGGTTGGACCCGGACTGCTGCCGTGCGGCTACCGCACGGCTGCCGCACGAGATTGCGTCGAGACATTTTGTATGAAAAATCATAACCGCGCGGGCGCCGCACGGCAGCAGTGCGGGTCCAACCGTCTAAATTGAAAGCGCCCTTATAGTCCAACATAAAAAGCTATTGCTATTTATGTCAGAGAGGACTTTAATGATAAGTTTACTTTTTTTCGGTATCATTACCGACTTAGTAGTTACAAGTACGATCAAAGAAGGCCATATTGGAAGACAATAATTGAAATAACAAAGATACTTACTGTTAGCGTAACAGTAGTCAGTAAGTGACAATGGGGCACTTTGCAAGAGATGTAACTGATTCTAGACAAAAGTAGGTACGTTCGGATTTACGCAATATTTCACGCGTTACCAAAATCACTTCTCACGGCACACATACCCGCTCGTTGAGTATGCAAACAACATAAAACCACGTCCTTCTATACTTTATTTTTTATATTTATACGCGGTTTTTTGTGAAATCGGTCTTAACGACTTATGACTGAGAACGTGAGCGAAATAAATTTTATAAACCGCCTGTCTCGCCGCCGATAACATCTGGATGTCCATAATATTCAGTTTTCCACTCATAAATGTTAGACAATAACTCTATATACGTGATTCGAGTACGTAATTACTTTATTTTTAATGTACACTTAATTGGGCAGGAGACTGATACTTAGTTCAAATGTCCGGTCCGAATTGGCCGTATCACTTCGTCACCTACGTGTTTAGATTTAGGTAAATCTGGTAACGAGAATAGTGGAGTCATTTCTTTCGAATAGTTGTCAGGCTACTGAGTCACAATCGAGTCGTTTTCGAATATAGGTAGATCTGTCTCCGATTATTAGTGTTCACAGCACGTTTGCAAGCGTCATTATGATGGTTTTTGTCTTGGGTAAATATTAGTTGGTAGGTACTTTCCCTAAATGTCATCGTAAAGAATCAAACGGTTTCAAGCATTATTATCATCTGGTATTATAAACGGTCAGACAATCTGAACGTAATGCGATTATTTGGCATTAGATTAACACATATTGAACAAATTTTATGTCATGATTAAAATTTATCTCATGCGCGGCGGAGGTTCAGGTGGCTATGGCTATAATCAATTAGATTATTTCAAATTCACTCAATACAGTCGTCAATAAATTTCAACACACGTCTATTAATGCCTTTGATCTTCTAGCTGCCGTATTGTTATTCTGCTTATGACACGAGGACAATTACCAAAACGTGCTCTGGAATATCTTCAAAAATTGCGCTCGGTTTACTCGCTGTTGTCACGCCATTTTGTAATGCCAGGCATGACAAGATGGCCGCTCGCGCACTATTGAGCTCACCTCATTTTTGTTGTCTAAAAACCATAAAGTGTAACGATATATCACTTCTCATCGTGGCCATTACGTGTACTTTTGATGGATATTCAAAGAAAAAATGGTACTCAATTAACGTCGTCCGGTCACGGAAGTGTTATTTATTGAGTCTCAGCCACGTACAAGAAATAACTGTTACGTATTTCATTATAATGGCATAAAACTGCCCGAAAAACTAAATATCGTTTATGCATTTTCGTAGTTGGTCCCAGTTATAGGTGCCGTATCTGCTTAAACACTTGGGTAATGGGTGCCGGTGGATATCCTTCGCCGTTACGTTGTTCCATAATAGTAATAAAAGCGGAGAAATTATTTGTATATGCGACACCGCATCGCGTGCGTGCACGCGAAAACTATACCCTTATAGCGGTTATTGATTGCTAATTCCATATTTATGAATATTCAAAGCTTTGGAAAGTAAAGGCGCTCTAAATTATCGTGTCACTGTGACAGTGAAAAAAACACGTTAGTAATTTACTCGGCACACATATAGTTCAGTGGCGAATGGGGAATGCGTATCCGGTATTGTAAATCAAGGTGGGTAGTCGGAAAGGAAGGGGTGAGAGTGCGCCTTAGACGTCACGCCGCGAATCGATGCTCATTTGCATTTGAGTCGTCCACGAAGGCGGACGTCAGGGCCGCTCGAAAGTGTTGCGGGGAACGAAAAAAATGCCCGCATTTGAATTGTTAATACGATGCAAAAGAAATAGTTGCATAAAATGTGGCTACTGTTTAAAATTAGGTGCTAAGTGTTGCAGCAATGAAATGTACAAATGAGATCCACCACGTAGGAATGCCATACATGTTTCACGCTTCTGCACCGCTCTGCCCTATATAATTGCCAATTAGTCAGCTTCACGTAGACGACACCGAGGAAAATCCTATTTTATTGTACGAAGAATGAGCATACATTTATTTGCAGTTATATCTACTCGTATGGAAGCGGGGGAGAATTTATCTGTCTAGGCTCATTACGTTAAAAAAGCTCGCATCGCTGTCAATAATTCACTCAATTCCGACGGCTTTTCCCATGTTTTACGGCGGTGTTAAACGTTACGTTCGACGGAGTGGGAATTTCTTTTGTTCGGACAAAGTTCGGGTTCGGTTGTGTGGCGTCAGTGGCGTGCGTGGGACGGCCGGGGGATCGCCTCGCGTGCTAGATGGCAATCAGCGGGGGCACCGACCACGATTGATTCCGCCGAGAGCCGACTGATCGCCGGGAACATTGCCGCGATAAACAACCGCTACCGAATGCCACTATCCCCCGGTTCGGTATCTCACTGTGCGTGAGCTGTAATTGGTGTTTCGAGATCTGGCGCTCTACAACATGGCCTTACAACAATCTATAATATCATTCATTTTTCTATTACAATTGAGACAATTATACGAGGTATCGGTAATATAGTTTCTGTCTTATTTCTTACGTAAAATGTTTGACACGCGATCTTCGACAGAACCTAACTAAAACTTTAGTAATTACTATCTTGTGTGGTGTATTGACATGTTTATTATTGATTCGGTCACAAAAACCTACATATACATACGTAATTGGTTGGTGACTCGGAGTACGTTTGGAGTGGTGGGTGGATTTCCCCGCGGAGCTAACGTTCGTCGAGCAAACGCGGTAGTTTGTAACTAGATTCGATAATCAATTTGCTGCTCCGAGAGGACGCACTCGAAATCGTACAGACGTCCGTTTTTATTTTTATATGACGTTATAAAGATTACTTAATAATTAGAAAAACTTAGAAAAACTTCTAACTGAACCACGGTTGTATTGAAATTTTTAACGATAATTGATATGATAACTTTATAACTAATCGATGTTTTGGTTGGTTTCGTTTGATGAAAGAGCTATGTTCTCAAAGGCTATTGCGTCATAATTATATTTATTTGAGGTTATGCTGTAAGGTGAGGAGTATTTAAGTGGTTGGTAAATCATGAAATGTTTTAGTATATTATTGGTCCATCTCTCATTTAATCAAAACTTAAGGAATTGACCAATCCTGTATGTATGTACCTACAACTATACCCTATGTTATAAAATGTTCTTCCAAATCTAATATTGTAATGTATAAGATTTTCAGATTAAATTGTGGGTGTCCGAAAAATTAACATTTAAAAAGCGAATATTTTGCACATGAAGCGACGTGATAGTAGGTACATGTTTTTATTTTTCATCTTTACAAAAAAATAATCAAAGACACCCTGTATATATTCAGCAGTCGACGCTAGTATCGGTCCGGAGGGAGTTATTCGCATAACTTTTAACTATAGCAAAGTTTTTTAACGAAATTACCGAATTCCGCGCGAACTGCACGTGTACCTAATGCATTTAGTCGCACCTGATCGTCTGCAGGCTCTGTGTGACGTAATTCATTTAGAGGGGTAACTAACAGGTACCGGCTACACTACCGTTTGTGACGTGAGAAATGTTTATCGGAATTACAATTTTAAATATATTTTTTTAGATTGCACTAGTAATATAACTCGAGCAGAAGCGCAGCCAGGCTAGTGAGCTGGATATCCGTCAGAGAAGTTTTGTCAGTAGGTATAGTACGGCCGACGGTTCTAGGCCGCTCTGAAGTTAGGCTTTCAGATATAGTGCGCAGGTATTGTACTTTAGAGAGAGATAGCGAACACTGAGCGTGTGACTGGAATAAACAATGCACAAAGTGACACGCCGCGCGTCTTGCCACCATTTCGACCCTAAAATTGACTTCTGCGCAGCGATCCGAACAAAGTTATGACCGGCCTAGAACCGCCGGGCCGTACTATACCTACTCGACAAATAGACCGTACAAAGCCGCTACCTATCATTAAATATACCTAATTCACAATAATTCGCATAAACAAACAATAAGCAACAATTAAAAAATTCAAAACTTCTATCTACTCAACCGTCACTATTTCCATGAGTTGTGGCGATAAAATAAAAGCTCAAAATCCATTATTTTCGTGAGCAAACAAAGCGGTAATGTCTGTTTGTGTGTAATCTACCGTTTGACAATTTTTCACGGTTTCCATGACGTGTCATTAGTGCATTGATTTGCACGGCACGTTATTGATTATAACGGCGATTGATTGCAGGCTAGCATGCGACGGGTGGCGCTGCACTTGTCCATGGTTTAATTATTGTATTTATAGATTGTAATCTGTCAGTTTTTCCAGATACGTAGAGCTTAAAGTTCTATTCATATTTTTACAATAACATAGAAAGATCGGTTTTAATTTTGAACTTAATTAGAAAACAGCTGATTCATACATCGTAGGTACAGTTTTTATTGAGTTTGGCGCAATCAAATTTACACTCATGGTCTTTAAAAACCAACGATGACCGATACGTAGATAACTGGAGCGGGCGGGGACGCGGGGCAAGTAATGTGCAATTTTACGGTCCCATAAAGTCCCTTTAGTTCATTTACGAGTTTTCTGAATTGACCCTAATTTAACGTACAAAACAAGTCAGTCATAGCCTCACATTAATCCTTACTAATTATGCAAGACAGGGAGCAAAGATGAAAATGGACGCTCACAAATCGCATCTAACTGACAAGTTAAACAGCCCATCTTGCGAGACAGAACCGTGAATTATGTCCGCTTTCGCTGAAGGTACGTATGTAATTAATTACGGGGAATAATATGTAGAGATGCACTTTATTTTCTATAAAATGTACGTGCGGACCGCCTCACATTGCCGGGATTCTGGGGATCTGTCGCCATTCCTTTACCACTTCCGCTTACTTGGCTAAGACTAACCCCACATCTACAATATTATTATTGTCAATATTTTGATTTTAGTCAATAACTTCTGATTATAATACTTTTAGATAGTCCGTATGAGTCAGTGAGGGAAACGCGATGCGGCCATATTCTTTTTGGCTTCAACTGTTAATTTCTGTTTATAATTGAACCGTACAAATTGTGTGGACAAACATAATATATGTGCTCGGCGCGATCACACATCACTCGTGATTTATTTGGCAAAATCGAGTGTTCTGCTCCGATTTAAGACTGCGTTTGCAGATGCTTCGCATTCTTCGGTTTCTGAACGATTGTTTGCTTGGTAATCGAATCGTGGGGGCGTTCGAGCGCGTTTGTGTCGTACGATGGATGTCATTGTATCAAGCTGTGTGTGAATCCAGCCTTATTATGATTCTACTGGCGACCCGCCCTCGCTTCGCTTCGGGAAACTTATTATCAAGTGCTTAAATATAAAGTTTCATGGTTCTTTAAGAGATGGCGCTAGGCCGATGGCGTTCTTATTCTTAAAGTTAGGAAGGTTCACCCCTAGATGGCGCTGTGCTTAAAACCCGAAGAAATCCCATACAAACTTTCAACCTCTATTTCAACCTCTTCATCCCTTTTTGTCGCAATAAAAGGTAGCCTATGTCCTTTCTCAGGGTCTAAAGATTGTCTGTGTCAAATTTCATCAAAATCGGTTGAGAGGTTTAAGCGGGAAAGCGACACAGACAGACAGACAGACAGACAGACAGAGTTACTTTCGCATTTATAATATTAGTAGGGATAATAATATTAATAAAAATAAATAATACTTGATATACGAATTATTGTATTTCTAACTCCATAATTGTCCTATCCTGTATAGGAAGGTTTGAGGGCTACTGAAGAATTTATTAATGAATTATGAATTTATTATTAAATATGTAAATAAAGTGTTTCTATTTACATAATTGTATTTATATATTTATTAATTGATGATAATTAATTCATATCTATTTATTTTCATTCAATAATGCGTTAAGGACGTTGAAAGACGCCGGACGAATCGTTGTTTATCTTAATATTTTTTTTTACATTATTTTCAATTTTCTTTCGTAATATAGGTTCGCAATGTTTCAGTAACAAACGTAAATTTGCGTTCTGTTTATTCAATTTTCGCGGTGGACACTTATTTCGATTGTCACAAATAACACGTTTATAACGAAACGCAGCAAAACAAGGCAAAACAGAAAAACAATAAAATAAGATGCGTTCATATGCATGTCGAAATGGTTCCAAGTAGGTACAATTATGTCCTTAGCACAATTAAACAGTTTAATAGCCTCGACTAAAATAAGATAGTGCTAAATAATCGCAATCAACTCATCTCGTATCTAGTGCACGATAATAAATTTATTTTAAAGTGTGTGTATTTAAATGTGCGCTGGACAACGCCTTTTATCTGTATCTGTGAGCTTCAGGGTTACCAACATTAACATTTTGATCTGTCAACAGATAAACGTCCACCTGTATGGCAACTTGTGCACGGCTAATTTGTTAAGAGCACGCTAAATTTGTAATCTTTTCTGCATGTACGTGTGTTCATCATTTAATGCTAAAGTCCTTAAACCGGTATTTATGCAATCTTTAAGGTGATATTGTATAAATAATGGAAATAATAAAATAATATTTATAATAAATATAGTTTCTATTATTTATGTGAAGGTAATAAGAGATAGATTAGAAAAGGTAGTTTGCAAAAATGATTATAATGTAATAGTAATAAAAAAAGTCAAACTTGTATTCCAATTTTTTTTAAATAGTTTTTGATATATACTAGTTTTGTTTTTGTGCTATTAGCATTTTGTGGACGGTTTGAAAAAAACCTGCAAATAATAAAGTAGCTTTCTTAAAAGACAGCGTACGATGTTTTAATGAATTCCACTAAATATGTCTAATAATGTAAACCCTACCAACAATTTTACCCGAATGCAGTATGCAACGATGTCGTTTAAACCGCACATCGGGGAAATTAATTAATTGTTTTATTTCTGTAGTGCTCGAAACGCGTATTAATGTTCCGGAATCGTCCCAGTGACTGGTCGTGGGTGATCCAAAGATATCCTGCTTAATAGACGTAGTGGGCTAATATCGCCGCTTCAGGACAGTTATTGTTCGTTATGTTGGTAACAATGTGCATCGTAAATACGATTCTGTTAGTGTGTTGGCAGCAAGTCCCCACATAGGTTTGTTATGTTTGTTTCTTCAGTTAGTACCCACTTACATTAAACGCTTCGCGTTAATTGACTCACTTTAAATAAATAATTATAAATAAATACCTACTATGTTTACGTGCTTATTTAACGTTTTATTTTTATATGTACACAATCAAATGTGTTTGTTTCACGCAAAGTTAAATAAAATGCATTAGTTTAGCCAGTTTTATAATTAGGTGGAGCATAATGCCGACATAACATATTTTATTAGATAAGTAGTCACTTGAAAATCTGAAAAGTTAATCATAATAATATTTTGTAATATAATCGTTGTATTTTTTTTAACAATTTCAATGCTGCACCCTATTGCAGTCATAATATTCGTTTGTTACAAAAACCAACACAATAAAAATAAAAGAAACAAAATGTAGTAAAGTGAGAAACGAAGTAATAAAATGGAACGATCGTATTAATTAGCTGGCGATGACATTCAATTGTACTGATTAAAGCGAGCCGGTGTAAAAGGATGTTAAAAAAGATAATTAATAAAGAAATACACTACACTGCAATTGTAAACAAACAGAAGAAGGACACTAGAGAGAGATGGCATGCGTCTGACCGTGTCGTCTCGCTCAAGTTTATGCGAATAGCCGTAACAATTATTTTCCCGCTATTATCCCGGACAGTCGGTTAGGTATAAAATCATAAAGTATATAATGAGACATGGTATTATAATCATAAATATGCCCGTAAAGAGGTCTGATTGCTTCGTCGGAAGCCATCAAAGCGGCCGCGGGACGGCGGGCATTCTTGGCGAAATAATTTCTTGACCCCTACGCGATCGCTGCCACTCAACAACAGATGGCGTTACGAGTACATTGTTGCTCGCATACCGCACTTTTTCCGCTAAACTTTTTTCGAGTTATTTCAGCATAAACGCTCTTTAAACGGCTATTTAGTTTTTCAAAGGCGCTTTCTAAGTGGCTGCCGGCGGGGGCGTTTTTGCTGGAAATGTCTTTTGTAGTAGGTACTCGGTAATAATTGCGCAGTAAATTAAATGTCTGTCTCAGTCATTGTAATTTCATAATTGTTAGCGTGTAAGCTTCGTTTGCAGCAGCATCGCGCGTGCAGTGTTAGTTTTCATTGTTGCAATAAAGCTTACAAATTGTTTTGTTTCTACCTCTCGCCGGTAGATGGCGTAGCTTGGTTTCAGATTACTACAACTTTTCATTACTTTAGCTTAAATTTCAAATAAAGAAACAAAAAAACATCGAAAAACAACAATTATAAAAAGTTGGGTTTAAGACACGAACTCTAACCGCAGACAAATGAGCTGTAAATATAAAAAACAACCGATACAAAAGCTCTATAATCGAGTTTGACTCGAGAGGCTTCATCGAATAATCATTAGGTGATTATCCTGTACTGGTGCTGCAAAGTTTGTAATTTATGATATATCGAACCTTTTGCCTCCCGTGCGCGTCGCACATCCCTCCGCTTGCGAAACTTTGTTTGTTTTCCTAACTTACAAGTTGACTGTGAAATATGTAATTACACTATAAATAATGTGATAAACTGCGTTGTTGATATTGTCTTTTAGATCAATGAACTATCATCATCAGAATAAAAACGGATAGTTTAAAGGTACATATTAAAATTCCGGCAAAACCTTTTGATTTTCTTAACTTCTTGAATTACCGTTGTCATAGTAAATGAAACTTTGCAACGATCGCCATTTTTGTATTTTTTTTCAATTGTTGTCATAAAAGCAAAGGAAGTGAGCAATTACAAGTCTTGAGTTAATCTTGAGCTATCATAGTATGCATCTGCACTTTTAATTATTAATATCTGTAAACAGTAGGTTTTTGTTTGGAAATTACGTCTACGTTTTTATTGCAAAATTGCGCGGTAAATACGCTGCGGGAGACAACAAGATTGTATGGTCTACTTGCCTTTGCGTGTTTAAAAAAACTAATTTAACATCGAAACAGTAGACTACATACGTCTCTCATGTTTTACTTTCAAAGCATACTGGGCGGCATGTTTGACTTTTGACCAACTTAATAGTAGATAATAATTAAGTACCTATTTAAAAATCTATTAAAAATCTTCTTTTTGTAAAAAATATTTTTTAATGTTTTATTTTTGCACTTTTTAATGGTTGACTTCTGCCCGGAGATGCGGGCCTCTTTCAGTCCTATTGAAATCAAATTCTCTTCCAGATGTCCCAGCAAGTTGGGCAGTTGGGCCGAGTCCGTTCATTCGTGTTCGATGGTACAGTTCTGTTAATACACTTGCAAACTTCTAACTTGGAGCGAAACTTTCGTGACAGTCGACCTGCCATCGAAGTGCATGTGGTTTCCAGAGTTAGCTGGCGGTCAAACGCGCCACATGACTGGTACCTCTGTCACACACTGGCATATTCCACTTGTTTCTATAGTTTTTAAAGAGCCTATTGATAGATTAGTCGATTATTTTATCTCGATTATTTATCTCGAACTTCATTGATTGATGTAGTGAGCGCAAAGATTGAAGTGATCCCAAAAACTGGTGACTGTGTTGATAAACTCCAAAACGCAATGCAATGTTTGATATTTCATTACCATTATTCATCGTGGTCCGGAGTGAGGTAATATAAACAAGTCAATAATGGAAGTTTAATTTATTATTATCAGGTATATTGCTTGCCCTGATCGAAGTTAACTTTGCCACTCATCCAATACGAGTAAACCGTTCGGCCGGTGGGGCCGTGGTTGCGTGACTCCCAGGTTTTGTAACATTTGATAGTAATCAATCACTGTTAGATAGACAGAACAAAGGATTATCTGTACTATGAATATTAAACGATAGATTCCCAATCTCTGTCCTAAACATCGGCCATTACTTCTATTAGCAAAAGCATCGATAGACAAAAGTCCAATCTAAAATGAATCCCTGTTCCGTCCGCTGAACGCAATTTTCTAGCCATTTCAAAACGGACAAAAGCCCAATTGAATATTAAAATTTGCTTAGCGCTAAACCGAGAGCACTACAAGGAGTTTAGTAAAGGAGCATCGAGGACGCACAACTTCGGGCGTAAAGCCTTTGGCGGTGTCCTGCGCTGCCCGATAGTGGCCATTGAAAATAGATTTTCACGCTACGCTTCAGCCGCTCTCGAGAGCCGAACTTTGTCCAAATATTGCCGCGTTAAAGCTCCCACACGCTCGCCTGATCCCTTCTATTCGAACGAGAGAGTCTCCGCTTACTTTTCTAAATTCAAACTTATAGAAGCAATAATGAAATTGGTTTTTGTTTCTACCGATGTTCCGTCTGTCTTTTCGAATTAGTGACGTGTCCCACGCTTCGCTACTCCAATTAGAAATGTTGCAACGCTTAAGGCAAGAGAATAAGGCCGAGTTTTAAACAATTATTGGTTTATTCGTGCGCAGAAGTCGAGCGCTGCGGCCATTCTATATTCCATCACTGAACCGTGTTACCAGTAATAAGAACAATAATTACAACTACCATAACTACACTTAATTGGACCGAAGGATTAAGTGAATAAATAATTCTCAGTTACTTACACCGCAGCTTAGTTGGCGTGAAAAAAGCGGGTTTTGCTATCTTTCAATGTTCATCGTTTGATATACGTTGATAGGTAACCGATTTATTTGTCGGCCGTTTGGAAATTGAACGCAGTCACGAGATATCGGTTTTTGAATTTAAAATGTACAACGGACACTGGCGATGCGTTCGAACGGTCGTTAACTTAAAAAGAAAGTGAGTACAATTTTGAATAATGAACTTTTTTCTATACGAACTCAACGGACGATGACTGTTCCGGACATACGTCATAGCCTTAAAAAATATAGCCTTATTCAAACCTTTCTTACTCTTACATTTATTAAATGTCTACACCGTCGCGTATTAAATTATAGGATTAACTACTAAATTATTTTTTGCGTCGCCTGCTACCGGGTTTAACCTTTCGTTTTGTTATTGTTTTTTGCATAATGTTTTGTTCATGGAAATGCGTTCAATTTCGAACTGTTACACGATTTATAGTTTTAATTAGTTCTAGACTAGTAAGACAAACAATAAATTTTAGTGTAGACTGATTGTATACGGAGTACGGCTAGAAACTTCGATTTTATTGTAAATAATGTATCATTACCATAACGTTTGGTAAAAAAGTGTAGATTGAGTTGGCGTGTCACGTTCCGCGGTCCTTTTATGTACCGATTGGGATATCGAATTAACAATTCAAATGTTGTGCGAACAACCTATTGAGACATCGTCAATGTTTCTAATTTTAGAAAAATAAACGCCGTGTTTTTGTGATACGTGCTTGTACATGTTAAACATTTGCCAACTTTTCGTTTATTTCTTTTTTATGTTAATAGCCGACAAATATTCGACCCATCTGATGGTAAGTGACCATTGTCGCCCGGGGACACCAGGACTTAAAGAATCCCCGATGTGTTGCCGGCCAGCAAGAAGAAGAAGAAGAAAACAAGAATGAAATTACTGGCTCTCAGGCTCCCAGCCAAAGTTTCCTTAAAAACAAGTTGAGAATAGATTTAGATGCGTCGAAGTCTGCGTAAAAAGCTTGTGAAAAAGTGAACGACAACTAGTGCACTTAGTAGGCAATGAAATTTATTAGAAATTACCCATAACGGCCGTGAAACCTTATCATTATTTTGTAATAGCTCCTTTAGAGCCTTCTGTATGCCCCAGAAAAAACTAATAGATGAACGGTAGACGCCAATTCCCGCCTACGCTTAATTATGAATGGAGTTTTTGCATTTTTTCCGTTTGGGTTCATTACAAACAGTATGGGCGGCGTACAGTAATTGATTTTATTGCCCGCTTTATGTAATCTGTGCGCGCATAGACAATTAAGTTTTTTCTTCTAATGAACAGCTATGTTATGAGGTGGTACTAAGTACCCTTTTTATGTTCTTCGTAATCGTATTAGCCAGGTTTTACAGTATGTTAGGAAAATATTGAGGATTAGATAATACTACGGATTAAGCCCTTTCACACTGGCAACCAGATTCAAGTGAGTGACGGGGCATAACTATATGTATGTATACGGAGCATATACAAATCGCAACAATATATATAGGTACCTATGTAGTAGATATCTTCATAGACGGTAGAACTTATTTTTTGGACAGTCTGTGATAACTGGCAAGATACTTCTAACTGTTATTCATGTTATTCGGATTTGACGTGAATACCATAGGCGTTTCTGAAAATGAGGTATCGTATCTTGGTCCTCAAATAGGTAAGTAGGACTGTGTCCATGGTCATATTTTCTTAGCACCGGGATAATGTTCCGTTTGTTAATTTATGGTAGTTTTTGCCTTAACAACGACGACGAATCCCTTTTCCAAGAAGGAAGGAAGAAGTTAGCTGAATCACCTTCCGGGAAATCCCTGACGCATTTCCCAAACCTTGTTCGAGCAATTTCCAAATCGAAATTTGCATCGAGTAAAAGTAGAAAAGCTTCATGACGCTTCCTTGTTATTATAGCAACAAGCACCGGCCAGGCCATAAACGTGAGAACGCAACACAAAGAGTTTCGCAACCGCGACATACAGGACCGACAACCGCGTTGCGTCGTGGGAAGCAGGGAAATTGTAGAACACGTTAAATGACACGTCTGTAACGTCATGCCTCCCTAATAGCTACGTTCAATGAGGTATTAGCGAGCTACAATGCTGTTTTAAATGCGAAAACTGTGAATTGTAAATCACATGCAGGTAAGCCTTTTCATTACTTTTGTAGTTAGGATTACGGCAGATAGCTAATGAAGTTCAGGCTTAGACGATTTATTTTAAACCGTCTCCTGGACCTCATTCGATCTTTAATGCAACCAAGATAGATCGACTTACGCAAATCAAGACACATAAATAATCTTTGATTATCACTGGTTGAATACTTTTACCGAGACATTTTTTCGCAGTAATCGCCGCAACATAAAAATATCGGCCTAGATAAACTATAACAACCATGCCTTTGTTGAGGAGACAAAGAAATTGACGGTTCTCAATCAATGGCCGGTGTTAGTAACGTAATGGTGCGTTGTTTGACTACAATGCGTGCAGTGGCAATACCGCTCGAGGAAGGAGTTCTCACGCGATCATCGCTGGGACTCGATCACGCATTAGGAGTAAAACTTTTGGCATCAAACTTTGTTATCATGCTTACGGTGGCTGTGGGTCATCCCACTGTGGGGCATTGTGCTAACATGATTCATGTTTAGGTACTATCAATTCAGCAGTAATAATATTAGTTCAAATAAAACTGGTATTCTCAGTTATTTAGACATTGTACACATTCTTGGAACACACCATCTTTGGAACAAGGTCGTACTCGTAGGTTTACACTTCTGGAGTTTTCCGTAATACAGAATTTTTGGTTTCAGTTAAAAACGAAAAAGGTAATGACTTTTTGTTATTGAATTTCAAAATAAAAGTATCGATTATATGGGAGACGATGAAGAGTGGCCGCCGAGGGTGCGTTTAATCACTTTCCAAACGGAACAAAACGAAGCGGAACCCAATTTTGTCCCAAATTAAGACATTAATTTCATCGATGCCATCTTATGTCCGAACAATAATGTTAATTTCGTTTCGAAATAAGAAAAACGCGTCCCTTTTAAATTATCTCTCATTCGATCTATTTGAGTCCATCCCTTCCCCGGGAACAAAGGACTGCCGTCGCCATTGTCTTTGCCAAATGTGTACATGATTTGTCGTTAATGTGTTTCCTGCTTTACATTTTTAATTGTTCTTAAATTATCTTTTATCGTTGAATTGCATCCGTACACGAAATGTGATATTCACTGCCCGTTTTCATTAAGGTGATTTAATGCAACGAAATAGCGACTAGAGAAATCATAATTTTCTTATTCTTCTTTCTTTTGTCTGTTTTCTACTGCCGTATAATGTCCTGTTTTGCTTTTTTCTAACTCAACTACATAAATAAGATATGAGATGAGGCCAATTAAGTCGTATTTCGATACGTTGATTATGGATAGCTTTGAAAGAATAATTTTTGGTTATTTCGTGTCCTTTTGGTCCGTGATAATTCGGTAGGTGAAGTACCCATAATTATCTACTTTGGATATACATTTATGTGTATACGTTATACAAATACATGTTAAAAACATTGAAGATGTCGCAACAATTACGTATCGTAATCTATAGTTGTAAAGATAGTACAAAAATGATAGATATGACTGATATAGGTAATGACAGAAATATTATCTTTAGGATTGCAGCATTGTCATTGGTTAGAAAAGTATTATACCTATAAATAATAAAAACACTTTTTATACGCATTATAAAACGATGAAAAAGTCAAGGATTACTAAAGATTAAAACTTTTATGGTTCAAGATTTTTAATTACCGTTTTAAATAAATTTACCTAATTATGTCTACCTAGAATAAATCATAATAAATATTGCAGTTCGTAGGTAAATACGACTAAACCTGACGCTTTGTGCTGATAGGTACCTACCTGCATAGTTAACATAATTTTTTATTATTTTTGAAGCATTAAAACTGAATAGTGCTACACTTCTCGTTCGAGTTCGATTCGCTCCACGAAATTGAACAACAGTAACCAGACGCTACAGTCAACTGCATTTTAAATTGCTTTAAACTAAAACAAAATGGCGGCTGCATTAACAAAAGCGACACGTATTAAAACTATAAATCGAAGTCGCGAAGTCTGGGAGGAGTTTGACCATGTCGCTTCTACCCACCCCCCGGAGGAGGGACCGCGTGCTACGGGAGTCGGATCAGGAAGGTGAGGATGGTTGGTACGGGACAAAAAATAATAATAAAATTGTTAAAAATAAAAAGTGCGGGCTAGGGTTGCCCCCTTCTCTAATTTGAAACTAAACGTTGGCGTAACGTTGGCAATGAGATGTCTAATGTTTGCGAATCGATTATGAGCAAGAATTTAGGTGCATAGCGTACGGTTGATGTTTGTAGTTTGTAATTATACATCTGCTGAGCACTTTAAGCGCAGTCGATTTGAAGTCGCTCAGGTGGCGAATCAGATCCTTTTCGTGTTTTAGTGTAACTGGGATAAACTTCATTTGACGACAGAACTAAGTCGTACGCTATACCCAAATCCTTTCTACTAAGAAGGCAACCCTAGATAAGTGACAAAGCGGTTGTTATTAAGTGGTCCGGGCGATCGAACGATCGTTACGTTCGGAAACGATCAGCCTGCGATGCAAAACTCGTGAAGCCTGCAGCTGTACCTCTAAAGAGTTCTAAGATCAAAAATATCTTTTGTTTCGTCGGTTAATCGCCTCGGTCGCGTCTATCGCTGGATTCCTCTCATGATTGATGGTGCCTACGGACTCGACGAGCACTGATAAAGGGTAACGCGGCAAACCGTTCGGAAGATTGACTTAAGGGGAGAAATTGATGGAACGTTACGTTCCGGCGTCAAAACATGCGGAATGAACTGCCGCCAAACGATCCTTGTAATTCCACTTCAATTAGCCACCTAAACAACTGTTTTTGCCGCAACTAAAACAGCTATTAGTTACGTAGCGACGCCTCCTCGAGGTGCTCGGACGGCTCTTGCATATGCAAGATAAATGATTTTTATAATACAGTAAAATAGATTTCTCGTGTAGTCGTCTAGAGCGAAGACCCAAGAGTTAATGTCCCGTCGATGTGCCTAAGCACATTTAATAGTAAAAACATTTTTGTAACGCTAGTCACTTACAACTTTACAGTTTTTGTTCAACATGATTTGCTAATTTTCCAATTAAGGCAACTAGTTTTCAGTGGAATCGCACGGATTGGCAGGAGTTAATCCAAAATGTGAATGTGATCGTGATAGATACCTTTTTTGGGTATTAGTGACTTCAGGAGCATGACGGCCGCCTCGTCGCACGCCCACGCGTGCATTTTTCTATACGAGTCTCGCCCCTTCTCCGTCAGCTTGTCCCAGGGCTTCGGTTTCGAGAGGAGCTCCGATACGGTCCCTTGAGACAGACCCAGGACGTACTTGGCGAAAAGTCTCTGTCCAATGTTATGCACCGACAGCAGCTCGCGCACTCTCCGGCTGATGTGTAATGTGTCCAGATTGGTGTTGGCGTATTTGTCCATGTTGTATCGGAGCATCTCCTGCAGGCGCGCCTCCATGGGATCGCCCTTCGGGATGAGCGAGTCTCCGAGGCGGCCGACGAGCGCGCCGGGCGGCAGCGGGCCCATGTCCTCCGCGAACCGGTACGGCCGGTGCTCCTCGAAGCGGAACGGGCTCGGCGGCGGCAGCGGCAGCGGGACGGGCCCGTTGTTGTTGTGGTGCGTCGTGTTGTTGTTGAGCGGGGGCGGCGTGCTGGGCCACTCCTCGCCACCTGCGGTGAGAGCACGGTTACGCGGGAACACGAGGAGGCGGAGGGGCTCGGGGGGCGGGGAGGGTTCACGTACGCCCGTAAGCGTCGCAAGCGGCGACAACGTCCGAATTAATGCGTCGGCGTCTCTGTACTTCGCATCGGAATTCTGCGACCTAAAGCGGTACGATTACGCGCGTCCGTGAGCGGCATGACATGGCGTGGAGGTGGTGGGAACTGGATTCCTCGTACTCCGCGCGTGAGTTTCCCGCGAGGTTTCGGAAATCGAAGCGAACACGGACTAACTACGGACATACACAGGGGTAGGGCGAGCCGCCCGCTCGACTGACACACGACGACAAAAATGGCTCGCATCCAATCTGAGCTTATGAATTCATTGGAAATAAACTCAAATCGAAGACTTCAGTGTAAACGTGCTTGAGTGACTTGGGAAGTTGTGAGCATAAATTATAGGTTTGATTTGTTGATTTTGACAACGGCCCTGGGATGCGATACAAGTCGGCAAGGGTATTAGTGAAGCTGTCGTGGATGCTGGACGTACCTGGTTCCCGCCGCTCGGAGCTGCGCTCGCGCTCGACGGAGGAGCGCTCGTCGCGCAGGGGGGGCGCCGGAGACCGCAGGGGCTCCGGCTTGCGCTCCGGTCGTTCTACCCTCTCGACACGTTCGGGGGGACCGAGGTCCATGGAACGAAGAAGGCTGAAATAGAGAAGGAGAGGTTATACAGGATGTAGACGTTGCCATTATATACTCGTGCGTAATAAAATATGAAAGCGGATCAATAATATGCACTTGGCAAGAATTGTGTGGGGCTAGATATATTATGTATTCATATACGAGTACATGATCCTTATTATTATGTTGCATAACTAAATGTGCGGAAACAAATTGTATATGAATAGGTTTAATGAAAGTAAAATGAGAAACTACTTAAATTCAATTTAATATCAGTATGTACAAAATTTTTTAGAGGAGAGAGGCAAATGTGTCAACAGATTAGCAAGAGGAAATATTGTGTGTGTTGAATTATGTAAAAAATAGTTTCATTCTAAATGGGTCCCGAATTCGACAATCCTACAAAATATTTTGTAGGACATAGAGTTGATGCAGCGGACGTTCACCGACTGGTCGACCAGCATGCATGACCCATCACATCACTAATGATGAAGTCCATTAGCCACGGCTCCCCATTTGTAAAGAAACGGATACGACATTATTACGCTGAGGTCAACCGGAAGGCGATACCTTAATAAATTGAGAGAGAGAATTGATTAAAACCATTCCAGGTGAATTAATTAAGTATTTTAATTAATAGGATATGCCGGTGTCCTTATTGGCAATATTCCTTTCATAAATTTATTGAGATTGAACCCTTTGAGGCGCACAGGGCTATTAGCAGATAAGGACCCCTCTCCGTAGATAACTTACGTCGATTCACCGGATTCTGTCGCTCATGCAACAGACTGAACGTTGTGTTATATAGATATACTATCAGGGAGAAGATGAAATGAAGTATTATTTCGTTATGGTATGCTAACTGGAACTTCTGATTCCAAGCTATACAGGTAGATATAAAAAATTTACTATTTGTTAATAGGCCTTATGGATAAAGTTCCAAGTTGTTTAGTACAAGTTAAACCCTTTGAGATCGTAATAAAAAGAAAAATAAACAAAGAATTTAAATTAAAAGAACTTGCACAAGCATTGCATTCGCATAAACAACCTCGTGTAACGGTCGCTACATTTGCTACTTTTCGCTACATAATTTAGTTAGAGCGCCCCAACTATTTCCCGAACGAGTCGCGCGATCGGTCGGCCGATGGGTCGCGCGACGGGTCGCTGCACACGTATCGATTCGCTCCGGGCACCAGATTTTCACACTTCCAACAATAGGGTTGTACCTTAATTACAATTTAATATATCACCAATTAAACGTTTGATCGGGACTACGCTGCCGAATTTAGGAGCACGTTCGCGTCATCTATTGTTGTTTAGAACGGCGCGTTTGTATTCGGGCGGGTTGGCGCTAAATTTGTAGGTAGCAGAGCACTTTATTGGTACACTAAACGTTGAAATCCCGAGGTGATTTTCAGGTGCAGATGGTTAATCGTTTCGAATGTTACAATTTAAGTGCAGTTGTTTAGTTTTCATGATTAGACGGCATTAACTGTTTGCTATGCACAAAGCGGAAGCGATTTAAATATGACATGGAATGTGGAATGTTGCTTTCATGTATCTAAGTACGATTACTGTTCGGCACCACGCCGTCGTCAGAGAGTACTGCATTTGTTTTGAAAAACACTTTTTCTTCTTTTTTCCGCATCAATAACCGTAACATAGGTACAGCCATGTATACAAATATGGAACCAGATTGGTCGTAAAAAATACTATTTTCCTAAACGATAATCATACCGGATTAACAAGATGACCCGCATGGCGCAAGGTTCGATTCCTAGGGAGGCGGATATGAATGATGATTTTAAATTTCTGTTCTAAATCTTGATGTTTTTGCGTTGTTCATGGCACCTAAGACTCAGGGAATCCTAGTGTGGGTCTATGAGTGTGTAGCGATATTTATTTAACTTTGCCGAATTTTTGTGTGTACTAAATAGGTATTACATTTGTATTGACATAATTATATGTATGTATACTTAAGGCCAGGCGCAGCAAGGAACCCGGACCCCTCCCCTTGTGAGCCACGACACTAAGCGAGTTTTTCAGATCGGAAAGCAAACGTATTCAGTTCAGCGTAGATCACACTGTTTGTTTAACAATTTAGGTAAACTTCAAAGATTTCGAGCTAAGTTCGAAGAAGACAGTGCTTTCTCCCGATGACAGCTTTCAGCGTAACCCAGTTAAAGCTGATAAAGCTGACAGTTATGTTCAGTGATAGCTTGAAGTTTTAACAGCTTGTGATGCGGACAACAGAGCTGTAGAGCCGCTCACTTTTCCTACTCTACATTTTTTTGTTTCGCGACTCATAAGTTTTTTTTACTTTGCTATAAAACTTATTAATTAAGGGTAATTT
Organism: Ochlodes sylvanus; assembly: GCA_905404295.2. Lineage (NCBI taxonomy): Eukaryota > Metazoa > Arthropoda > Insecta > Lepidoptera > Hesperiidae > Ochlodes > Ochlodes sylvanus. The sequence goes on from FR990129.1 coordinate 1,248,981, forward strand.
TGTTCTAGATTTTTATTTTTGATGTGAGAGTCTTGAAGAGTAGAGTAAGTAAGGCTTTGTCTAAGTTAGTGCGCTCAACATTTTAAGGACTTCATCACCACTTAACATCAGGTGGGATTGTTATTCCACTTGTCCATCGAAGTTTCAATTGTACTATGTGCCCCAGCACACATTTCGATCTAGTAGTCTCGTGAACCCGCCCTCACTTCGCTTCGGGAAACCTGTCCCTTAGTACCCTCACTCGAAAATTGTTAAACGTAACCCGCGCAAAAATTTATTTTCACGCGCGTTAATTTTCATTTGGCGATAACTCCTAAGATATCCATTTAAATTATATGGTGTAAGGGCTTATCATACTTTGCCTGAAATGCTTAAGGTTGCTAACATATTTAAGTCGAGACGCATTCATACTATGTCCCTCTAAATAGACTTAAAATCCAAATAAAATTGTAAATCGTAGAAAAAAATACGTAGAAAATTACGTTTTACATTTAAATAAGTATTACTAAGCGCTTTTAAAATATATTTTTGCATAACAAGATTGAAAGCGAATTAATTTGCAGTTTTTTCCTCACTTTCGCCAATATCTTAGTCACAGATTTTCCTTGCAAGCTTAACTGTTGTTCTATCCTACTGATTTTTGAAAGTACCTGATGTTAATTTGTATTAACACTTATGATGATTATGTATATTCATACATATATACATGTATACAATATAGATGTGTCGTGTTTTAAACGGTCTGTTAAGATAAATATCGAGATGAAATAGCGTGGACTTCTCCACCCCTCCTCTGTTCCATATGTAAGCTTAAAAGCATCTTTGTCTTACGTTAAGGCTGGCACATTGAATATTTTAGTGCGAACCAAGCATGCGGAAGTTTTTGAATTAATTACGCGAACTCGGTTAGTGGTAGCCGATCAGTTGCCGGGATGTCGCTCGGTCGTGTCGTGCGGTCGACTTGTGTACACTTGAGGTTACCAGGTTTGCATGTCATTCGAATCGATTTCTTCTAATAGAATCCTATTTTAAACTTATATTACCGCGCACTATTAAAATATATTCTGGTTTTTATATTGTATTTTCGTACGACTCAACTGTTAGATTGTTTACATCATTAACGTATTCTTTTTTTTATTATACATACGTGGGTAGGTAAATCTAATTGTTTTGTTTAGGAGTACACACAGGAGGAACAGTATGTAATTAATTTTCGAACATATCTATTTATCGTTCGTTCGTATCGTTTCGTTACATATCTACTTAGGTACCTATCTCATATCTAGGTAAAACATTATGTCAAAATTCATTTTGACTGAACATTACTGTGACATACTTACCTACATAATTATCTACCCAGTGAAACCTCTAATTTGATAGTAAACTGACTTTTTTGTGAAAGAACGCAAAATTATCGTAATTTAATTACATAAAAAATGTATTTCAATGTCAGAGTAATTACCTACCTAAAGGTTATAATACCTACATTTTAATGTAAAATTGAGTAGCAACGGTGGCTTAAACCCAACCTGCGAGGAGCAACATTTGCCACTCGTAAATCAATATCGAGTCGAATTCCCGCTCCAGAAATATGTCTTTGAACTTTTCGCCCCCGCCGCTCGCAGATAATTCATTAATCGTTCATTACCGGGCGCCTCGTGCCGATAGCTGCTCAGCCGATTCAAGTTTCGATTCGTCACTTTGTTAACTCCGAACGAATCGGCCGCAGACAAAAATACGATAACACGGCCTGTGATTCTCCGTACGTTTATACTCGACAAATTAAGTAGCACGTTTCAAGGCCGAACAGAATAATATTTTCGGTTTAATCATCAAAAAACTCTGAATAGCGCTGGCGGCCAACAAAAAAGACGAGAAAAACTTGAAGCCGCAATCGGAATTGGAACGCGCTGTCATTTGTTTTCAATATGGTGTCATGCTTAAATACTTTTTATGAAACCGCTCGGTTCGAACAATGACTGTGACGTCACACGATCAGTCGTTATCACTCAAGTGATCGGCCGGCGATAACAGGAAACTCCGCCCATCGAACACGCTGACCAATCACGGACCGATCGATTGGTCAATACAAGATACGAGAACGCCTTTCCGAACGCATCCCACACGAGCCACTTGGACGAGTGGTTGCGTCTCGACTTTCCGAACACGGGTAAAAAATTTGTGCCCTGTCAACATCAGGCAAAGGCATCGGAAAGCCGCGGCCGTGTACAATGTGCATCGCTCGCGACAGATCGCTTTTTCTTAGCTCCGCCGTATTGACTAGTCTACATCGTTTCCTAGTTTTTTGAACAAATTTTTCAACATAAACTCGGTCGGGACGAAGCGTGTCAACATCACAACGCAGTAAAAAGCTTAAGCTGCTTTTGTGGTTCAAAAAATGTCGGGGAGCGTAAATTAGTTGATAATTTGTGTGTGACTTAAGTTTAGTTAAATGTTTGTCAAGCATCGCCTAAGCAAACGAAGACAGGTGTCCACGATAGGCCGGTATTGATATATAGGAGGTAAACCCCACAACTCGTATATAAAATACGTGTCTATTTGCGTTCCCTGGCATTATGTAAATCTTGTGTGCTTAGTTTTTAATTAAACAAGGAGATAAGCGGTTTCTCATTCGTTATTTGACTTTTTATAATTTCAAGTTGTAGAGTCAACATCGTAAGTTAAATCTTTGATTGCTAGACGCGCATACTATTATGCTCCTTATAATCAAAGTGACAATATTGATATTAGCGTACGTGGAACCGCTATCTCGGACGTCTAATTGTTGACAGGGCGAGACAAGCTACGATTTTGTTGAAAAACTTCTTGTTTGTGGTGTTATAAAAACGTATACGAATATGACCCCTAATTAGACTAAGTATTTAATGGATCTATGAGCCAAATAAATATTTGAACCTTAGAGGTTAGAGGTGTGGGGGTTGATGACGTTGCCACATGCTCATCTTGGTAATCCTCACGGTCATGTACAGTCTTACACAGATTATACAAGTGCTGCTAAAGTCCCTACACATAGGTACACTACACTCTGTTTTAAATTTTTTTTAACGTTATTATACTTAACTTTTTGTTTACGTTTCATACTAATACTTCGAACCAGTGGACGTCGGTCATTGCAGATTATATTAAATTCATTCTTTTGTTTTTATAGTAAGTAATATACTCGTATGAATCCTTTAACATTTAATTCTTACTTTTTGATAGTTCCCAGAGAATTGTCAATTTATAACTACAATAAATCCACACATACATAAACATATTGTGAAGAGGAAGTACCTACCTACTTGTTACAGATATAAATGACTGTAGGTAGATTGATAACAATCAGCTTTTATTCAAATGAACGTTTCTGTCCGTCGACACTCAATACGATGTAATTTATGCCGTTGTGTTACACTATGGATCTGTTTCGTTTCATTTTATTATCTATGACAATTATTTTCGTTACTTAAACTACACCAAAACCACGTACCGATATACCTACTAAACCAGTAGAAACGACCGCCATCGGTAGTTTTTCCCCACGGGCAAGCACAAGCATGCTTATGACTACGTTAAAGTTTATGAATTTTAATTCTTTTATCAACTTTCAGTTGTTTTAGTGGACAAAGACTATGAAGTGAAATGGATGTTCTTCGGTGAAGACATGCAATAGGCCAGTATGGAGGACTGTGTATGATCCACACCTATCACCTCGTGACGATATTTTGGTTACGATGATGATAAACTCCAACGATAAGTACTCGTGTAATTTTTACAATAAAACATAACCACAGTTTTAAATAAAATCACTTAAAAAAAACAATTCAAGTTTCATTATTTTACCTTGGTAATAGCTAATCCAGACTAATCTATTTTCACGCGAAGTTCAAACAAGTCAATATCACAAACAGAATCGTATTGGGAACGTGCGAATTTTAATCAAAATTCAAGGCACGGCGAACCGATCCCTGAATTAGTTGAGATTTGGCGCCGTATCGTCTAGAAATCAATCTATTCCCCCATTACGGTTTAATCTTCGGCGCTGGCTATAACTTAATCCTAACTTGAGAACCGGTATAAATAACCAATAAACCGCTACAGGTGCCCGCGCCCTATACTCTACAGATTATGTGTAGGTACGGCTAACTTCGATGTGCGGTTTTGCTTGGAAATCTTACAACAAGAGTTTAAACTCAAATTGCCAAAAAGAGACACCGCCAAAACCTTGGGAATTAACAGAAACCTAGGTTCTGTTTACATTTTGTTGTTGTAAATAAACATTTACAACTGACACGAGCTGTCTACGTCATATCTCAATAATATGAAGCAATGTTAGTGCTAACTCCATAGCATGTTTATGTGTACAAAGAAAGGCCGACAGACATAAGAGGTTGCATTACGTTCGGATGCAGGCAGCAGATTACGCCCGACGAGAGTCGTGAAAGGCGGCGGCGCGACGCGGCGGTGGGAATTTGGGCAACTGTTTCCGAACTCAGCTCTCGCAGTTACTGAAACGGGAATTTCCCGGCGTTTCTTATCTATCAATTATATCGTGTATGGCCATTGAAGATCTTTTTCATTTATTTGTGAAGATAATTTAATACTTTGTCCCAGGACTGCGGAGCTTTCTATCCTGCACCGGGATTCGGTATTTGTTATGACAATGTAGTGCAGGTACCATACACATATTTTTACAGACAGGTTACAAATAGGTTTGTATAACGAATACGTTTCCATTCTAAATCGGTCGGTAATTATTAAATGTTAAAAATCTTTGAAAAATAGTAATGGTTTTAATAAACCGTTTGGCATAAACAATAATAAAAATATAAAAGAAACGAATCACCAAAAAGAGGATTTAGGATGTGCTGGTGGGCAGCTGTCGGCCATTTTCACACCAAAATCGATCAATTAACGTTAAAAATAGTGGCGTTCTTTTACCGTGTTTATGATGTTTGCACAACCGTCATTTTATGTCGTGTCGCCGCCTCTGATGTGACTTACCCTTTGATGGATCAAAGAGCCCGCCGATGCCCGCCATATTGGTAGAAATAACACATTAAACTATGGAAAACATTCGGTCGCGTGCCTTCACGGCTTAACCGCCCAACCAGTTGTCAAATTGATGATATTTTTGTCTGATAATACTTTCTGATGTGCTTCATGTCAATAATGGAAATCTATTTTAGAATCGAAAATTGTTGTTGCGTATATCTATAATATGTAGTATCATGACATTCACACACACCCACACAATCCTACACACTACAAATACAACTGTGGTGAAACTATCCATCATACATAGAACAAAGCAAATAATTTATTTCCAAATGTAACAATCTGATGAGTCCTCCCCGCGCTGCTTGAATTGGGATTCGTCATTGTTATAATTTTTTTCACAGCTAGGTACCCGTGAATGTTTAGTTCATGTTAAGTTAACTTCATGATAACAGGCATGCAGGCATGATAGGTATGTGACTCCTGACTCGTTGATCGGCGCGGTTCCCACGTGTTTGCGATTAATCCCGGAAGAGATCAGTCACCGTGATAACGCACCATCAATTAGCTATTTCATATGTTCACAAAACCCCATAACACCGATCCATGTAACACTGCACACGAAATTGAACTCAATTTACTTGTAAAGAAAATACTTTTATGTTTGCTGTGTAGTAACATTCTACAACCTATCAATAATTTGCTGCCAGCTAAACGCGTTCCAGTAATATAGTACCTATTAAACGTTTAAAGCCATTTAATTAAGTTCCACCTATAGTCCTTTAGTCTTAAAGGACCCCGTAGCCGAGTTGCTGGTGGCCCTGCCTGCAAAGCGAGAGGTCCTGGGTTCGATCCCGGCCGGACCGGATGGGACAGATAGATGTTTGTTCCCTGGTCATTTTGTGTAGCCCAAGCCACCCCCGGCACAGAGTATCCTAGTGCGGGGGTATGAGTGTGTTAGCTTTTATTTATAAGTATATTAGAGACGAGAGTTTATAATTATATAAAATATCGTAAAATTCTTTACAAGCTACAAACCCTGCATGGCCCTTCAAAGTGTGACATGGATGAGTGATACAGTTCAAGACATCGGAACAACATCGTTTGAAAAATCACCTTCAACTGACAAACGCTTTGAACCGAGTGATGTCAAACAAAACAGATATTTAACGGTTTAGGAAGTGGTCAGAGCGAAGGAAAACAGAGGGTGTTGCAGTTACGAGTGAAATACGGTTCAAAAACATACAAGGCGTGGTTTTTGTGAACCTAAATGGAATTTAACGAGGCTTGCGACACTTAGCGTCTGCCTTTGTGGTGGGAACTACAGTTTTACAGCGGCCGTCTTCGTCATCTGAGTAATACTTAGTTTTATGGCTACCAATACTTTTTATAATGTAATTAATCTCAGTTAAATTTATATGAACTTTTAATGACAAATGACTTTGGTAAATCTATCCTCATTTCATGTAATGATCTCGATGTAAAAACTAACTATTTGGTATAGTTAGATAGGTACAAAAATACGTGTCAAATTGATAACCTCTTTTTTAAAATTGCCCTTATGCTTATAACAGAGAAGGTTGAGAATAATTATTTAAGAAGAAAATATTGTCATTGTAGGTACATAATTATCTTAATTAAAGCCAGTCAACCACGTGTACGTGTACCTTCAGCACGTAACTGAAGTTTCCCAGATACTATTGCGACTACAACCGTAGACCTCGTAGCGTTGATGCTACGTCATGTAAAAAATAATGTTCCTGCTGTCAAAAGTACGATTCGAATTCCAAATCTTTTAGCATTATTAAAAATAATTAGATTTCGATTCCGCACTTATTAATCGTACATGAACTTAGTAACATCACAAAACATGATCTACCGCGCGCAAACCATAAAAATCCATTCCGACCGCTCGTTCCGAAAACAATAACAGTACACTTGCGTGATAATTCTCCGTAATATCTGCGAGTCGTTAATTAAACACACCTCAAAGTATTTAGGTACAAAACATCACATTAACTTTTCTATGCAGTGGCAACAACACAACAAAATACATAAAAACTAAAGTACATATTAGCGAAAAAACTTAGATGGTTTTGAAAGATCATTTCTGAAATGACAGTTTCCGACGGCAAATGTTGTTTACAAGGTATAGTCAGTTGGTAAGGACTTCGTATATGAGCGACAGATACCCAAGCCGGCAAACGAACATCAATTAATTAGTTGAACTTCTTTTTCGTGAGTTTAAAATTTTTAATGAGGTAATTATTGTGTTGATTTATATTATTATCAGTGCACTTACGAAATAAATTCATGTATAAAAACCTATTGTTTATTCATGGTCTCACTTTACCGCCCACGAACGAGCTAGCTTATGGCGATGAAATCTCGGAAAATATGTAATAATTAATATATAATTTGATAAATAATAAGTAAAGATTGCGGACCTCAAGCTATGACCGTCTTTTGAACGAAGATAATAAATGTATATCTACATTAATACGTTATAATAAATACAAAAAATACATTGACTTATAAATATGAAAAAAAAAAAATAATAACAAATCTAACCCTTATTGATATAATTCATTTTGTATTATTGACACGTGTATAACCGTCGGTGACCATTACGGCAAACCATTCACAAATTGCGATGGTAGGTGGTAGATATGATTACGTATTTCAGTCTATGGACGTATTTAAAAACGGCGAATTTATTTACGAAGTAGGGGAAGCGCAAAAGCTCATTGTTTTCGTCAATATAATAAGAAGAATAAATTAAGAAAATGTAGGTTAAGAACGGAACATGTAACAATTAGCATATAATAATTATCACACGACCGTTTAGTATATAAAAAATAGGAACGTATTTTTCCCTCTCATTTTAATATTAACTAAATGTTTGTAACCTTGGAATATCCTTTGTTTCCTGCACGTGTTTTTTTAATTCCAGGCATTATTTTTCATTTGTTCTAGTCTTGACCTAGATTGCTGTAGTGGAAAAAATGTTAAATGGATAATCACGGTGGATTTAATTACGAAATTAAACTAATTACGCCATAAATATAATTTCGCATAAAGACGTAATAAGACGTAAATGATTCGGGTTACAAAAATATATAGTTCCTTAAAAACAATTTGCATTTGTTACAAAAAGACAAATTTTCTGTGTTTTCCGAGAAACGATTACCTAACTAAAGATATTGTCACGGTCTTACAATACTTGAAATACGTGAAAATATTTAATAATTAGAGTAATATGTCGAAAACAAAAACACGAGGTCAAGCGGAAGCTTAGCTAGAGTTACCTAAATGGTTAAATAACGTGATTACTGTAAAAAACCAAAAACCTGAACGCTTTTGTAGTAAAATTAATAAAAAGTTAAGTATATGTGTTACTAGCGTCATCTTTAATATGACTTGTAAACAACATAAATCTTGATCCAGTGAATCTTCGTAAGAAGTCACGGTTATCCAAGTGTCAATTTTAAAGCACGATGAAAATTTTAAATAGGTAATTTAGAATTAGATGTTTAAAAAGGGCGATTATTAATTCAAAGATTCCACTACATTCGCGTACAGAAGTTAGACGAATATAAAAGTGCTGTAAAAATATCGTAAACTTTTCGAAAGCAACTAAACGGCAAACCTAAAAAATCGACGGCGGAGGTCCTGCCTTTTTTGCCGTCCGAGCTGCTGCGGCTGCGACAGTCCCCCGACGGTCGAATGTAGCGTCTGAACGCTAAACGGTTCGAGATATGGAATTTAGCAGCCTCCATGTTTGGACAAACTATTGATACACAAATCGCTCCCTGAGAACCTCCTAAACGCTTTCGTTTTTTTAGCTTCCTGCCTCATCAGTGGGAAACTTAAATAGAATTATCGGAACACTAATGGATGGCTGGTGATACGACGGGATCTTTGGGTGTGGAGTATACGATAGATTTAAAAATATTTTGACACATTAAACCTTTAATACGTTTATACCTACCTACACTCTCCTTAATTATAGGCGTTTTCAATAAACAAAAATACAAATTTTTACCGTCAAATGGACAGCATCAGAATAAGTAGAGCCAATCTACAGCCCGCTATATATTTATTACTTGGAAACTTGGAAACATACTACAAGTTCGAACTTGTTCGGATTTGATGAAAAAACAACGAATAATTTGGAAATCGTGTTATCTTCAAAGATCAATCAAAGTCTGAATAGGTAATTACAACTTCACTCAAACTACTTGTTTGACCGCGCGAGATTAAAAGATTAACTATCGATATTAATAGCAAATCTTTTTGTTCATTGCGATTACAATTCCGGTACTTAGCGAATAGTGAATTATTTGACATTATGCTATTAATACCCGTAGATAACTTGCAGTATTAATGTCTGTCTTGTCGTTATAAATTATCCAATTAGATTTATTAATAAAATATGTAAGTAATACAATGGTTGTTATTGGACAGTTTTATGTTAAACAGTGTATTTTTTGGATTGTCAATAGTGACGATTAAATTATGATATCGATAAGAAAATCATATTTCCTACCCTATGTGGGTAATGACACTTAAAGCAGGAAAATAGCAAATCTCTTTGCTTCACTGTTGTATCAACTGGATTGGTGAAGTGTCGTCTCAGGTGTACCACCATATCAATTTTTAATACCATCAATAGTTCGTTTGACTATTATTATTACCTTTATTATAGTTCTTAATGACTATTATTTTCAGCTTTGTAATTTAACTCGCCGCTCGTTATTAGTTCACCTGTCCACGGTCAAACCGACCTCTTATCTGACGTAGAAAGCGTAACACCTCGAAACAACGACTTTTAACTAAAAAATCGTTTAACTAGATGCGGCCATTGTATTTGAAATGAAACCACCAGCCATCAGGCGCCGTGTTATCAGTCAAGAGGTAGGGTCAGCAAACAAGCCGGCACAGCGCACGACGACTAGATTAGATTGTTTTGAAATCAGAACTTTCTTGCAAAGAAAGCTATTTGCGGAATGATTGTACCGAATGTAAAATAATTAAATGACTCAAGAGTCTTCGTGTTGAATGTTGATTTGCTCTTTATGTTTGATTTATATAGCTTTGTGAATGTGAATCCTGAGTAATAGGAGGTAAATAGGCAAAGAAAATATTTATTAATTGTATGTATATGGAATTTAATAGGACACCGCACCTAGATCATGGCCTACATTCCTAAGTGAGATCTGGCACTTCAGCTGTCAAATAAGACGCTTCAAACATTGTGAATTTGAGGCAAGTTTTAGCAGCATTCGGACATTCATTTCGGACATCTAAGATGTTTAAAGTCTGGGTTGGCCACTAGCTACACCAATTCGCACTGGAGCAGCGTGGTGGAGTACGCTCTAGACCTCAATTAGGGAAGCCGTTAATAGGCGAAAGCAAGCAACGTCACATTACCAAACGGTTATAAAACTTAGATGTATGTAAGTGATAACGGTATCTAATATACGATCTACCTTAAAAACCGAAAGTGGGTGTCCTCGATAATAACATGAGCTATATTTATCTCTAGTTCTACATATACGGTGATCAAAACAGAATGTCTATAAATTATAATGCCCGTGAAAATATTACTGTGGATTCCGGTTTGAGGGTACACAGGGGTAATCAAAAGAAAATTTTAAACACTTTTCGATAGTTGATGACTATTGAAAAGTGTTGATGGAAGGAAGAAAGATGCAATGTATGAAACTCCTCAGCAGTTCTTGATAAGGCTTATGGTTACATATGAAAGTCATGTCTTGCCTTGAAAATAATCAACTATAGGTTGTTTTTCGCCATAAGAATCCCTTGACATGAGCTTAACACAATTCTGGCGGAATTTCATTATACATTTTACCGTGTATACTAAACGAAACACTAATTCTACTAAGCCTTTCAACAAAAGTATCGACAGATAAGCGGCGAAGGTAGAGGGCGGATCTGCGAGCGAAACCTTCAGATGCTATTGTTCTCGATCCTTGGCCGCGACCAAGCCGTTGCCCAACCAGACCAAACACACGCATCTGTTGACGCTCGGGTCGACGCCCGCTGATAGCCTTATCAAGTTTATTAGCTCGCGCCTTTGAACGTGAGCTTTCCTACCTTCCTATCATACGTATGCATTTTCCAACGGTATATGTTGTTTTGTTTACAGCAACATTATACGCGGGTGATGCATGATAGAGCCGAATTACATTGCAGCGTAATGATTCGACGTGTTTTTCGTCTATAACTCAGACGGAGATATTACGTTTTTTTGTTCTGACTCAAAGCGATAGACCGTGGGCGTACCTACCTGTTGAACGTTTCGACCATTCTGTGTTTTATCGTTCGATTTTATAGACAGCTACTTTTTTGTTACTTCTTTCATAGATATGGAGAAGATTGTTATCGATGCTTATTTAGTATAATACTAACTGTGTATAAGTTCCTTGAACAATCTCAATGCAATAGCACTGGCACAACACAAATAAATAGATAATTTTATTTTCACGAGCCGTATTGCGTAATGGTGCATGCTAGACTGCTGTTCGAAAAATCCTGAGTTTGATTTCCCGTCAACCGGAAATTTGAATGATGAGTTTAGTTTAAGTTCTCGGTCTGGGTGTGTGTGTCTTCGCGTTTTGTCCTGAGTGAGTGAGTTAGAATGTTGATGAGTGTGTAGCGTTATTTACTTAATCAGGGTCATTGTTTTTTTTTATTGATTTAAGACAGCAAAAGAGCATGCAGCACCACCTTCCGCTGCCGCCCATGACAACTGTGACCGACTTAGAACAAGACTCATATGGGGACTGGGATAGTTAATCCGGTTAGGTGACGGTGTTAGAACATTAGTTGGTTAGTTTGTAAGTATGAGGACTGGGTCAGGGACTGTTAGCTAATGTTAGTCCTGTTAGTTATTGTTAGTAATAATCCAGTTAGTAAATGTTAGTAAGAGTCTCGTTATAATTCGGTCACAGATGTGTTGTACCCTTGAGGACTGAGATGGTCGCCTCTAAAAAGTGTAGCCGGCCGGTGTAGATTGTATATATCTTACTTGATCTCCCGCTTGAGGTCATCGTAGTCGCGCTGCGAGTCGAGCCTTGCCTCGAGCCGCGCTATGTGCTGTTTCTTCTCGTCCAGCCGCTCCTCCAGCCGCTGCAGCTGCTGCGAGTGCGCCTCCTGCAGCGCCGACAGCGACGCCTGCAGCCGCCGCACGTCCTCCACCAGTTGAGCGATCTGGAAACAATACGACTTGATCAGCCTCAGCCTGGAAGTTGCAGATTAGTCTCACGTTTTGGAAGTTGTAAATCTGTCTGACGTTCTGGAAGTGTTGAAAGTTGTTGACTGGTGCCCTGGATTTTTTATGCTGTCTTCACATTTGCGATGTGATTCGATTTTAATTTGGACAACGCGTTATGGTTATGATCAAGGTTCGAAGTAGTGTACTGTATGACTTTTTTAATGTCCTAGTATCTATGATATTTGTTCCGAGAAGCTCACTAATTATAATATAATAATATCTCAGTAATGAGATGATATGAGGATGTTGTGATGTTTTCGGTCACCGAAGGTAGGTAATGATAAATAGCTGCATCGCAAAAAAAAATAACGTAGAACACAGGACAGGTAGGTAAGCCATTGACTAATAGGTAATTATTAGCATAACGATAATGGTATATTGTTAGAGACAGCCATCTCGCATCCTTTTCAATATCAATCCAGAGCTGTCGTCGGCTCTGACGAGCGATATCGCCGCCCGCGACGCCTCTAATTGCTCAAATATCATAAAACAAACTAATCACCTCTATCTTTATTTTTCGTGTTCTGACGCATTCGAGAAAATACTTTAACAATATAGTTTTTACGATTTTATTGTGGGAGATTTACCGTGATTTTTGATAGAGTACCTATAATCTTTTCAAATTGGAGCAATTCATATCAACCATATCAAAATAATGTCGTAAAACATTGTTTACTTAATGTTAAGTTGTAAAAATCGTTGAAGTTTATAACGAGAGATACCAATTAATTCACATGAATTATAATTATAATATTGCAATTACAGTGCAAATGTACTGCAACAATGTAGCGTACCTAATTTTGATAAAATATCTTTTTTAATGATTTACGACGTATTTGTGTTCGAGCGACGTTAGGTCATAGGTAAAGGTCTACAATATAATAGAACAAATTAATCAACACCTACCTAGTGCGTACCATTGAGTTCCGTTTCAGTTAAAACAGTATTTCTATGACTAATATGTGATTTCATTGCTGTTACTGTTTGAAATGTAACAAAATGATGTACATCATTGAAGCTTGTTAGCAAGCAGAAGATAACGAGGAATCCTCAAGTTATTGGCTTAAAAGTAATACGTTACCGAAGACAATGGCCGATTACTTATTTCAGAGATGTTCCCGATAACCCCGCCGGATCTTCCGCCTTGTTACGTGGCAATAGCAATCAGATTCACGTGCAATTGTTCATGAACGGCCTCCAAACTACGGTATAAGTATATCGACAAAAATGTACACCCGACAATAAACCTTATTGAATTTATTCATACGAACTGAAATCGAGTAAGGTTGCCAATAATAGTACAATTACCTAAGAGACTGATTATACGGCTCGACTTACACCTAAAGCAAAGCGATTGTGTAGCTACAGCTCGGAAATTACCTACATTAGCCTTTGATTCATTTAATCTTTTAACCACAGAAAGACAAGGTTTTAACCGATATTCAAATTAATAGCCATGAGGTTTTTAATGTTATATATTAGCGTACACAAATATATTTTTTAATTTAAATAGCCGACAAATAGCAGACGAGTCACCCGATATTAAGTCACCATCGTTCATGTACACAGCAACACCATTGAGTTGAAGACTAAAGAAGACAGAAAGGAACGAGGAGGTACCAAACTGTTAACCAGCATCGGTCACCAATTCAACTTCTAGCGGTTTCTTAAGGGTTCTCAAGTACGCAGCATTTACAAGCAGTCAAACCGCGCTATAGTAGCTCGACTAGCTTCCAGTGTCCCCGACCGTTAGCGATAATCGCGTCTCGCAACGTATTATTTGTCGACCTTCGGAAGATATCAATTGTTGCCGCCAGGTGTCGTTCGCCCGTGAAGATGCCTATCAGCAGATGGATGCAGCGGAAGCCGCTATCGTGCAAGCCTTGGACGTTTACCACTAATTCTTACTTAGTCGATACATTTGACTTTGAAAGGATTGCTCAAGAATTGGGTTTAAGGACAAGTCTGTAGCTTACGTGACCTTGTTTATCCGTAGACGGATTTCAAGTACGATTCTTTGTAGACATTTGTGTGAGAGACAAATTTTGTTCTCTCTCTTGTTTTTTGTGCTGCTGTTTCTGCTATACTTTTAGGACAAAGACTTCTACCGGAGGAATATTTTATGTATTACCTAATTCAAGGAATAATTAACCTGTATCTCTTTACAGCGGGGTTTGCTCTCTGGTAGCTATATGCCTTATGATCCACCGCGGTTTTATTACAGACCTTCCTTCAAGGAGTTATTATTCTAATCCCTCAAACAGCCTCAACACCAGAAAGGCTATACATCTTTGCCACTTAGAGATAAACTTTTCTAAGAGTTCCATGTTACTAGTATTAGCAATATTCTGTTAACAGGGACTTAGAGCATTCCGTGTAAAATGGGGATAACGGTAATGATTCTCAGGAATCAATACGGAGGCTGGCCGGGGGCCAAGCTGCCGAGGAATGCATGGAAAGGAGCAGGATCTCGCGAGACGCGACGTGCCGCCGCACGCCGTTGTCAGCACGATTTAAAAGTGGGAATGTACGTACCTAATTACAGCGTTTGTTGATACGAAACGTATTTTTTGCCTCATGCATAATTAATACGACCGCCTGCAGGGCTCGGGGTCTATTGAGGAGGCCTACTCCATTACGCTGATCTAGTATGAAATGGTGAAGGGGTTGGTGGCCAACCCAGGAAGTTTTTTGCTGCCCTAAGGTCTCCGACATAGCTTAAGAACTGCGATCTAACTATAATAACCGGGGTCGACGGCTTCGTGCCCTCCGAAGCAGGGAAACGCATAAGAAGTTTTTGTCACTACCGGTCACCTGTCCATCTGTCGACCGCTCTGGTAATTTCTTAACTCGGTCAATCACTAAAGTGTGGAATGAATAAAATTTGGAAATTGTCTACTTCCAACCTTTTTACCACATACTTAAATATTTTACTAAAATTTAAATATTACCACACACTGGACCATTAGGTTTTATTATTAAAGTAATATCAAATTCCCCGTCAACAAAAAAATTCAAATGTAACTAATATTCATAACTACAGAATAATCGTGGGTCTAACTGCTAAGATCCTGTCAAATATGTATAGGTAGTAGAGTTTACAAAAATGTTCAACCCGGAAAACTCTCATTATTCGAGTTTTCGGGTTCATCCTTCGCGGAAACCAGCAATGTTGAAGTTCTAATATGCCCGAAGCTGGTGAAATCACCGGGAAGGCAGGATTCCAACTTAGTCTGCTAGAGTGGGAGGGAAGGCTATTTTATTAACACTAGAGCCGTGTTAAGTTTTGCTAATTTATATTGCTTTTATGGTTCTTCGAGCCGGATATGACTACTGATTTGAGTCTACACACTTCGTTCCGCTAACGATGATTAATTTATTCGTTCGAATGTACCTAATTCTTAATGAAGGAAGTAAGTTTTTTGGTTTATTTATTGTGAAGGTCTTCGATGGGCATTATTGTCGAATGGTCGCGTCTTCCTGGCACATTTAGGGTTCGATTTTAATGGCATATTAGTGTACGATTGTCATCTGACCTTCAGCATCAGCCTTGAGGAAAAAATGGTGTTTCTTACGCGGAAAGGCATAACGTCGTTTTTGCCGCTTAATTTTTTGCTTCATTAAAATAATTGTAATTAATGCTTGTGTTACGAGAAGATAATAATCACTCAAAATATTACTGTTCATAATGTCGGCAATGAAAGTACGCAATGGAATAAATATTAGATTCGCGCAGTCACTATGTGGATGACACAAGGATGAAAATCGCTCGAATTCGGTTCTCGCCTTGACATCTATATCTTTAGTAAATATCAGTGACAAAACTGACAAAGGCAAATATTGTAAGCACGGAGCCTTGAGGTTGATACGACCGCGACGCGACTATGCGACCATAAATCTTTTTTATCCATTAATGACACCTAAATATGTTACGAAACGTACACTAAATTATTATTTAGGTAAATTACCGAACGTGTAGTATCGCGTTTAATATCGCTTTGAAGAAATTAAAACAAGTGATTTGAATTTTATTCACAATAAGACTGTGAATCTATTTAATCTACTTTTTATCGAAATCCGTGAACGTCCTAATGTTGGCTCTGATTTCCTCTCCGGATGACAGAGGTTAGGCTAGCGCACCGTGTTGGCAGCAGAAAACACAACCACTGAGAACACATTGAAGCGAAGATGTATTGCTTTATGAAATGGACTACGGATTGTATAAATTACAATAAAAATAGAGATGTGACACCCCACCAAATATCTATTACCTATAATTTAATTTAATTCAACAACACTTTTTGTAACTATGATTCTGAATAAATTACTATTCTACAATAGAGCTTCTCTCAAACATTCAAACTTGTACATTAATGACCACACAGCTCGCCTACGAACTGTATGAATTTCTTTCACGCTATCAAAACAAGCAACACTTTTCAAGTTAAATGGACGACGACGAATAAGGACGCGGCTACAATAGCGAGCACAATAAAGGCATGTACACATCCCATTCAAATAGTACACGACATAAAAAGTATTAGGCGAAACGAATCTCCGGGCGACGCCGCGGGCAATTATTGTCTTAATTCGGCCCTGCACTGACCGCTATTACGAGATTGGCCCAAGACATAACATGTAGCGGTTGTTTAAGATGTTCCTATTTTTTTACCACCATACTGCAATGGGATCGTAGTTTTTGTTGGTTTAGTCCCTACACCGATTCCGTTAAGAAGTATTTAATTCATTGACACTTGTCTGTTGCGCCTGAAATCCTAAGTTTAAGGTCGTATTTGACCAATTAATGGTGTTGTAATTTGTAAGTGAAATAAACTTTTGTTCCTTTCTATCTTGGCGACTCGGTAGCTCTCTTGACCATGTGTAGCACGAAGTACTGCACAAGTAGTTATTTGTAATTTGGTCGCTACAGCATCCGTCTCATCACCGCTATCTCCCGCCACTTGTGTCAGAAGGGCCGTTCCTTCTGAAGGGTTAAAGGGCGGCCGGACAATTACCTACAATCATTACGGAGGACGATTATGTAGCGAGCGTCACACTCACAGGTTTTTATTGAAGGCTCGGGGTTAGTTTAATTGCGGAACCATCGGCGCGCTGGACCGTGCTTGTGATGTTTTTGGGTTTTAAATATCGTTTTGCAGGGTTTGGTAAATCCGCACCGGGTCTAATGTGTCCACCGTGTGCGGTGGCGGGATAACTGCACATTGGATGACATTGGAACTCGATAACATTACATTCGAACACGAATAAACAATAAATTATCTTAGGTATTCCATAAATCAAGCCATGAAATGTTGTGGGTAAGTTAAGAATCCAGGAAAACGAAATTTACACTTTTTAAGTTAGCTTAAGAAATTAACTTGTAAGTAATTCTAACATAATAATAGTTAAAACTATAATGTAAGGGGAAATAAGTAGAAACTAAGTAGACCACACGAATAAGAGGTGGGCCTCGTGGCTCTAACACTTGGGTAAGTCGTAACTGATTGAGAAATACAAAGTTAGATGGCTAGCCGTCACAAATTATGATGAGCTGCGAATGCGAAAAACCAGCGAGGCTTGGCCCAGCGGAGACAGTGCCCGGATTTACGACCGCTGGTACCGCTGCGACACTCCGCGCCATTATTTGGCGAAGAATGGCGGATGGCCAACCAGAGGAATTGTATAATCTATGTTACTACCACGATAATTTACTTATTGTTCCCACGATTTAGCCTTTCTAACCTCTTTCAACTAATTGCGATCACCAAACTATTTACCGATAGGTAATATAAAATTTTCGAAGCCTTGCTGTAGATCAAAATTGTTGAGGGATCAATGCTGCGGAAACCTGGATAAGCTTACTTTTGCTTGTTTTTTTAAGGTTCTCATAATAATAATTATATTTTCATAGACTTATACAGATGAGTGAGTGTATCTTAATTTTGGGAGGGTGATTTACCTCAGCTCATGTACGGCGTGCAAATTCATAAGGTCGGAAATTCACGAACGACCAAGAAAGAAGCAATAACGTTTGCGTGAGAAGCAATCAGCACGCAGTCGACAAGGAAAATAACAAGTACTAAAGATTTTCTCATTAAAACCATCCGTTCCCATCATGCAGCATCAGCTGACCGATCTTCATTGAGTGCAGATTAAACCGGAAAGCAATACTGTTCCTTCGTCATCGTTTTGTTTATTTTGCTCCGATCTGTGAATTTCGTATCATTCATAACAGATGTATTACTCGTAAGTATGCGGATATGATCATTTTCAAAATAGAATGTATAAGCTCAGTACGTAGTATAACTCTCTACTCGACTTTAATGTAAATATGAACTTGAATTGGAGAAATAATCCTAACCAATTTTATTTTTAACATACATAGTAGGTGAAAGTTGTCGAACGAATTGCAAACCGGCCCAGTAGTTACAGAGACAAACCGTTTCAAGTAATTCGCTCAGCTTTGTACGTATGAAAACAAACAATAACCGACCGTTCTATCTTGCAACCCGAAAAACGAAGATTTGGAAAACACAGGGAAATGAGAAAGCATGTCAATAGCCATAGACAGAGATCTAATAAAGAAACAAAACTGAACCAATTCTGCCCCTGACAATCCATCGTCATAAATTTGTACAGGGCTCAATCACAAAAGAAGTGATGAAAGACAAGTGGGCGAATAAAAAACGCATAATACGCCATTTTGCCGTCACAAAGTGGAATCCATGTCGGCGATCTGTCAAACTGGTCAAACATGAGCGAATTGGCGGGCAACCGTTATTAGCCGACGAAATTTAAACGCTCGCTCGGTTCGAGAAAATTCACCGCGACGAAATACCACCAAATTCGAGCGCCAAAATCTGCCGAGTACCAACTGCCAAAAGCAAAAAGACGCCGGATAGCTTCTACGGACGGAGAGTACCCCGTTTCTTTTTTAGACATCTAGCGTACCACTGTATAGTTTGAAGCGAGTTTCATTTCGGGGAAAAATGATAAATGACGTGAATGATTGAACGGCCGGACACGAGTTTCGAATCTGGAAAAGAGATTTCAGCCATCCGTTTTACATTTCATTCGAATTATGACGAGACCCGTCAGTCGGCGGCGCATCTATGGGAATTAAAATGCGAAATTTATCGGCCATTTAGCGGATTGTCACGACTGCAGTTACAATTCATAAATATTCACGGCTATTGTCCGCGGTGCTTTTATAAAATAAACATGTTGATTGACACTAGACGTCACGAGCATCAATCAGGCGAGCGTGATCGGAATGCGAGCGTGCATGATAAAAATCGTCGGACTGAATTGTCGGATCGTATCGTTTTTCACTGCGACGGAATAGAGCGCAAAATTCTGTGCCGATTTCTTTTGACATTTGCAAATATGGCGTCATATTTGACGTTGACGGCGAAATTGGCGGGAAGCTTGTCTATGCACTTTGATGTTCGCGCGCTCGGATTTCGTGTTCGAAAAACATTGACAAGAACCTTTAGTAGTTTCGTTGATTAGTTTTCAGCGCTGACAGTTGACGTTATTTCGCCTTTTTGGCCCATTCGACTGTTCTTTCGACATTAGCGGGTGTCTATTCCGAATATAGTTCGTATAGACAATCGGAATGCAATTGTCTGTAGTTTTGAGGCGGCCGACAACGAAATGAAGCAATTTTAGATTGGGGCTCATTTATTGCCTGTCTATCGCTGCAGTTATAAAACCGAATGGAAGACTAAGTTTTGCTTGTTGCGGTTATAATGGATCGCTGGTTAGTCGATAACGTTTGTCTCCGAGTTTTGTTGTTATAGACGCTACATAGGTAAATGCAGAAATTGCCGGATTTATTTAGTAATCATTGTGTATATTTTATGCATACTAAATAATGAATGCTTTCAAGTGCAATTTATAAAAGCTGAGCTGCCACACCTCGGGGTGTCTGTGTTGCAGTATTTCGCGATAGACCAGCCCAATTTGGTCAGCCGACACGTTGGGTCACGCGAGTACCATTACATTTACGTCATTGGGGATTAAAAGAAAGTAATTTTGCGGAACGAAAATTTTATTCTTTCGCGTTTTCGAGGCATACATCATGGGGCTGGGTGTTTCGTGGAGATATCTGACGTAGATTATTTTGAGTAATGGTATCTACTCCGAGCTGTGCGGCCTGCGATTGCGGTAAATGCGATTGCGGTAATTTTATAATGAGAGCGTGGAGGATAGACTAAACTTATTATTAAACCCGCTGGTGGACTCCATTCTCTTGGTGAATAGACAACATTTCATACGAAAGATTTAGACATCTTTATATGACATTTGGGAGGATTATTAGAATAATATTCGTGCTCGCAACATTCCTATAAACCCCTTGAGCATGTAGCCGCCGCCGCGAGCCGCACGCCGCACGCCGTACGCCGCACGCCGCACGCCGCGAGCCGCGCGTCGCAAGCATCGCTCGAACCGCAGCGTTGCAGTGGGGGTTGAAGAAAAAACCAGTAGACTATAAAATATCGTTTTGTTGGTGCAATTAAAATTGTACGGCGGCAGATAGTGCGCTCGCCCCGTCTTGGCCCTCTTTGTGTTCTATTGACTGGGACTAAATAAATGCTGTTCTGTTGGGAATACCCCTTTTATTTGCGTTTCTGAAGAAATATCTCTATTCCTTACCCGTTATGCAGGTCTTCGGGCTTTAGGGATCCGTTACTATAAACGGAGGTAAGATTTAAGTTCGTCGAGGTTTTTATAGACTTAAGACGTTATGGACGTGCTTATATTTTTGATGGGTAATTTAACTTTAGCAAGGCTTGCTTGTAGCGTGAGCCTATACTGTAAAAGCGTGAAGAAAAATACTTAAAAATGGAAAGATTAATAATGAGGCATTATTTGTACGGAACTCAATTATAAATATGTATTTCCTTATCAGCTCGTAATATGTAGGTGCAGCTATCGTCTTAGACTGACCAAAATGTGTTATGATTTAGAGATGTAGAGAATGTGTTAATATACCCTTAATAATGTGGTAACTGAAATGAATCATTTATAAATATTCAATAAATGCTTCAGTCAATGTATAAGTAAGTAATAAAATAATAGTTTAAAAACTCCATTCAAAACTGTATAAGCCTTAAAGTTTGATTAAAATTTGTCTAGAATTGCGAAGTTAGTGCATCACTGACCTTTAGCTAATTTACAAAACATTTTCAAAATAAGAACTTAAATATCCCAAGCAACGTTAGCAACAAAGGCCAATTCGGCAATGCAATCTACTCGTAGATAATTATTTTAATTCCGTTTCGAATATTTATCGCTCGGTTGCAATCCGAATTCCGGCTGGCTGGAATAAGCCCTGAAAATACGGTCATAGAGCTTTCCCGCGGTTTTAGTTTCTTTTTTAATGCTGCTTGGTCAACGTGCACACTGAAACAGCCAACAATATTTAATTGATAGCGTTTCGAAATTTAAATTTTTGGCCGTTTGAAAACTACATTTCTAAATTTAAATTTTTCGTATACGTTAGGCAGTAGCAGGAAGAAGTTGGCTGCCAATAGCAACGAAGTCTGAGACGTCGTCCTCAGTTAATGCAGGAAGCTCATGATTTGAGAGGGTTTGTTCCGGAGATTGATGACATTATGACCTCGGCGAAAGCGATACGGGAAATTATAAGTTCAGTTTAGTCTTGTCTGTCTTTGTATCAGTCAGTCGGCAAGTCAACTCACGGAGTTAGAGACTGTTCTAATTTTGAGAGTAATCCTACTTTTTGTGACACATTTCAGCCTCTATACCATAAAACCATGTTAAAAAGGCTTAAAATTAATATATTAAGCGTCCAAAAAATTTTTTTACCAATAAGTATGAATGTAATAAAACAATTTTCCTTCGAAATAAGCGACAGAATTCGATATTAACCATTAGTCATCAGAGTTTTCTAATTAGACTGAGCAAATAGTCGAAATAAAGCATTAAGGAGTTGTGCAAATACAATTGTAGAAGGGGGAACGAACATAGATGACCCTATTGTACTAGATACGACAACGTTTTCATAACTGCTGTGGTCTATACGGATAATATTAGGAAGTGTTGGACATTAACTGTAAGATGTTCAGTTTGCAAATATGGCTGGTTTGTTACATGTCATAAAAATAGCTTACAGGGAACAAAAATTGCAGAAAACGTCACGCTGTGTAAGAAGTCACCTTAAAAGAATTCTATTCATGTACAACAAAATATTAGATCCAAAAAAACTAATACCCAATTAGCCTTGAATAAGATAGGTATCACTGAAAAACTATGGGTGTACAACACTACATTAAGTAAGTAGATTTAATAATATACTATTTTTTAATAAGCTCACAACACGTATTGAAAAATTCAGAATCTAGTAAGGAACCACGCTCTAGTCACTTCCAGAATCCTGTACCTGCGTGTAAATGCCCGTATGCAAGCTTCGTAAGCAAATAATATGACAAGATAAAGAGAATAGGACACTCCGATTCAACTGGAATAAAAGGTATATCGATTGTCGTCTACATAATTGTTGGTTAGCTGAACTTCAAAGCGTTTGCCGATGGCGTCACGTGGTGTAGTGTTTATTATTGTTAGTCACTTCATACAAGGTATTTAGTTTGATAGTGTTGTGAACTTAGTTTCGTGTGTAGGACACGGGTTCGAACGAACTGTGGAGTATGTTGTCACGTTGCTCCAATTGAAGGAGTGTCGGTATATTCCAGGCTTATTCCATTGCTTAACATCTGCTGTCATATGATAACAATCGTTGCCAATTGCTCAATATACCTTCTGGATAACGGATGTTGCTAAGGGGCATCATCGAGCCGCTGACTGCGGTAGAGTTGTTTATCACAATCCTTGTACGTACTTTATTATTAAGTATATCACTTTTCTTAACTATAAACGTTTAATAACACGTACAATTATTTTAACCACCGCAAATATAAGCGCTAATTATTATCTTTTAACTAGAAAGGCGCCGCCGTCATAGCGCGGCGTTCCAGAATAAGTCGCGCATACCAGAATAAGACGAATTCTCCGGCTGTGTTGACCGCCATCTTTGTAACTATTCCGAATAATTTTTTCATCCATTCCTCGAGCGATCACGGCGTAATTATAAATAAAATTGACATTAATTGCCACGACTCGATGTGAGTTAGGTATTCGTAGAATAATTCCCTTAATACTGTAATTATGCTCCGTTTTCGACGCTCTTTTTTCGCGACGTCTCATACGGGGCCATCTTGTTCGTACTGTCGACGACCGAACGAATTACGCCGTGCGATCGTGCGGAAATATTTTCTTAAAATATAATTAAAGATATCGCGCAGAATAGAAAACGTTCCCGAACACGAAACACCGAACCTACAGAAACCATACATTAAAAAATCAATACGAGAACACAACACGCTCACAATTAAGACGCATCCCTCAAACGTCATAGCACCCTTGCACTAATTACCGGTACCGCAGAAACAATCCCTGACTCATAATCCCACGCAGCAAAACTCAAAATCGAACGTCACATGGAAACCATCCGCAAATAGGATAAGATCATCCCGCTGTCTAACTGTCACAAACAGCAGACCGACAAACGATACAGCGATCGTATTACGATGGGCTAAAAGTGAAAATCGAACGACAATAGTTTAAAGAGCGGCAGTTGTCCTGAAGAATTATCCCGCTAGCAAAAATGTTGGGAGGGGAAGCGCGGGCACTTTGGGCAATATGCAAAAGTTGGGGGGTCGGGGAGGCAGGGGCCGTGATTAGGCCGTGTGTGACGATGCGCATCTTATGCCCGCATTACCCTTTCGTTTTCCTTCCGATAGCTGCCTTTGTGGGGTGTCCCTTTACTTATCTGTATGAAAGTAGATCATACGATACCAATTTTCTTCTCGCTTTTTCGACTCACTCGACTGTTTTCCGGCTTATTGGCTCTTTGAGAACGTACCGGCGCAGCAGCAGACGGTCGCGAATGATTTTTGATAAATATTTTGCGTTTGATGTCGTTAAAGCGATGAAAAATTAAAGCTTTGGTCTTGCAAGTTCATGTTCAGGACCCAAACATTAATGTAATTATGATTAAGGATATAAGAACAGAGCGAATTACTTTGCTTATGTTTTGAAAGGCGTCGCAACTGCATAAAACCGTTAACATGTAGAAGCATACGTAGTTAGCAAATAAGTATACGTATATATTCTTGACGCGAACTAAAAAACTTTTACTTGGAAGTCGAATATCGCGCTCCACACTCCACACGCTCCGAGCTCCAAGTTTTTGCGAACAAAGTTCCGCGTTCACAATCGACTAAATGTAATCCCCATTAGCAAAATAAACTACATTCGCTAAGGGCGGACTCGTTAACACACTTTCCAAGTTTCCCATCGAAAACTAC
Source organism: Ochlodes sylvanus (assembly GCA_905404295.2). NCBI lineage: Eukaryota > Metazoa > Arthropoda > Insecta > Lepidoptera > Hesperiidae > Ochlodes > Ochlodes sylvanus. Next base: position 1,273,671 of record FR990129.1, read on the forward strand.
CCCGCTTAGACTACCAAATACGTTCACCGAGGACAAACTAATAAACGTGAATGTTTAATATTCTACCAAATCTTCGACGCCCCCCTCCCCCCAAATTTCAATACGAGCTTAAGTAATATCGAATTCAGGAACCGCATCCGTTTGAGAGACGTCGTAAGCGACGCTCCTCTAGCGGCACTTACGCCGTTTGGGAAGCGAGCGGCCCAAGAGCTTGATACAGACGTTATGGACGATTCGGAGAGTGATTTCCCTTGAAACCAATGTAGCATATAAATACCATTATTCTGAAACAATACACATTTTCGCCCCCGTCGTGTTGTTTTGAAGAAACTTCAAACGCCTCATGAATATTTACTCGGATGCGTTGCTGCGTATTGATTTTTTTAGTCACATCTTTGTTTGATGTTTATTCATAACTGGTTTAACCCTACGCACTATACTAATTAGCGTCTAATATTACGAGCATTACAATCCACTCAGATACGTTACTGTGGTCAACATTTTTCTAAGGTTGATTTATAAAATAAAAACTTTTAATTATTTTTCTAAGTGCAATTTTTATACTAACCTCAGGTTGGAGACCGAGTATTACATACTGAATGTAAATGTTATCCAAGTATTAATTACCGTAATAGTAATAATTACCAGTGTTAATAATTTACCGGTTTCATATTTCAGAAACATTATAATATCCATATTAATATAAGCAATTTTTCACCAGGAAGGGGGTAATTTCTCAGCGGGTCTTACCCCTCCTCACGCACACATCGTTGTCTAATGAAATCAGACGTCCTGACGCAATTGTACATTCAATTAGTACACAGCAGTTGCCATTCTTATCGGAGACGATTTTACGAACGAATTAATCCGAAAACATACGATTCCTATCTCCCCTGCCTCCTCGTGTTTAAGTATAACGGTATATCGACGCGTTATTTGTCTGGAGTAATTAAGTACGCACTGACTTTGATCGCGGCTTCTTCTACACAACTTTGTGGAAACAATGTGAATTATTAAGATTTTGATTTTTGTCTAATTACTATTTGGTATGGTATTTTAGGATTTAAAACTCTTTACTACTGTTTTACAATGAGAAATTGTAAGTCTAAATAGTTACTTGTAAATAGTTGCGCCTAGATATCACAATTTTATAGTGTTTTGATTATTGCATTTCTTCCAAAGACGTTATTGATAATGAACGCGTAAAACTTCGGAGATACAACAGAAAATATAGTAGACGATCTGTTTCCCTGTTATGTATTTTTGTAAACCAGCTACTAAATCCCTCTCCCTAGATAATAAATAAAATGTTTCTGCTCTAAACCGATAAAGCTTTTCACAATCAAAATAAATCAGAGCAAATTAAATTAAACAGGGATAACTCAATAGACGACTCCGGTTTATAAAGAGACCAATCAAAACAAACTCGAGCGTGACCGATCGGTAATCATCGATAGATTATTGAGGGGAAACTAACTGGGGGATCGATCAATGATCAAACTACCATTGATCACGCCTCGGTGTTGTGGATTATTGATAGATTGATATTAATGCGCGTGGGGTCGCGGTTTTTTCAATATGGCAACACAATCGAACAATGTAATTCTTTCACGCACATTTTTTTTCATTGTAACCATGCTTGCGTTCCGTTATTGGTTTTATGCGGCTTGTTTATTGAATGTTTAATATTTAAGGGTGATTTTGTAGCGAGCGGAGAATTCTATTAGCTGATTGCGGGTACAAGTGTTGACGGTTTTTATCATTCGTACAATAACGTGGGGAATTAAAAATGCCTTTCACGAATTGAAACCCAATCTGACACTAGAGTTGTTTACGATATTTTCTTGTCGATCTGCGATTTTATTAGTTATTCAAACAAGTGTCATCTAGCGAAATAATTGAGTGTAAGCAATGCGCTCCAGAATTAGTTTTCCGGCGACACAAAAGAGTCCCACGCTTCTCGGATTCGATCGCGACTCAAATTAATAGACAATACGAGAACGGTATCTACACACGGCTCCAATATGCGGGATTGACACCGCAATATTCGCAAACAGAAATAAGATTGCTCCAGCCACCCCCGGGGAGGCACTTTATTATAACCGACGTCTTCGCGATTGAAACCAATTGTTAATTGAGTCATATCTATGAAAATTGCGCCCGTTCCACTCGATTCTTATGGGTATTCGTCGTTAAATTTATTATCACAATGGCGGCTTCACGCTTCACGTGGAACGGAACGCGATTTTTGGGAATTACGACCCGATTAAATTTGGAACGGTTAAAATTTGATCAGTTTTGCGAATTTCATTAGCCCTTATTAATTTCAGATGTTGTAAAATTTTCAATTAAAATTTTAGAATCGGCACAATTTCGGAATCTCCGCTGTAAAAAATTTAGATTCTACAAAATCGTTCTATTCAATAGTACGACGCAATATTGTATAAAGAGGTTGGAAGCGAACTTAACTATTCTACAGTTATTTATTAAACTATTCGAAATATTCATTAGATATGAAAGTTTTCTTAGCGGGAAATACAGTGAGGTACAAAGCGAATCTCGCAAAGTGTTCGTAGCTGTGTATGGCGTCGAATTGGGAAGGCACCCGACAATAGTTAGACAAATGAATAAATCCAAATGGAAATTTCCTATTCGTGAACAATAGTTAGATTTTAGAGGCTTGTATCTCATACAGACAGATTGATTGGGTCCTTTCTGGCGATCACTAGTATGGATGGGGCTTTTCAATATAAAAGCGATTCATGTAAAATAAATAAACATGTGGGTTTTTGTTTAACTAAGTTTGACATTAAAAAAAAATTGTCAAGTAATACGCGCAAGACTCATAATTTTCATGCCGTTTGATAAAGCACTATTAGCACTTGATATCTTCTGCATTAGGTCTGTAGATTTCAGTTATTAATATTATTCATTAGGTCCGATAATCACCCGTATGATATTAGAATAAACATTACGGAAATCTCAAGCTGCTAGATAAATCAGAGCATCGCGTTCTCATAAATTGCGGATCGCTCTCCATATTTCGTTACCTGCCCCGTTTGTTACGATTTTATTATGAAAATGAATGGCAGGCGGGGGGCAGAGGGGGGCGGGTGATCAAAAGGGTTCCTAATTCGTACATTCGGCAATGCGCACTATAACTAGAGCGTTTTATGGAGCGAATCTTTTATGGGATAATCAAATTTTGTAATATTAATGCGTTCAATCCTCGTCTGGGAATCGAAGTTGTTTTGTTTCGTGCGGCTAGTTTCAGTTTGAAATTCGAAAAGGAATGAGTTTGCACTCATTAATTTGCAGAATTTATATTTCGGTTGGCAGCGTACGTTCTGCAGATCTGTTTTCATTGTTCAAAAATAAGATTTATTCTAATTTGAATTTGTTTCGTGAATGTGGTGTCGCGGAATATGATTGGGAATGGATGTTTTTATTCGTTTTTGTTTGTGATTATTGATTTGCACCAGCGAATTGCTCATAAGGATCGAGTAATTGTCCAATTCGTGGAATCGTTTGCGATACCCGAACGTGCAGTAGTAGTACATTACTAAACAAAATAGAATACTGACAATAAGTCTCCATGCCAGTCCATTGTTCGTTTCATAAGTATTTATTGCGATTATACGTACGTTATGTTGCCCTCCACCGTAGTAATGTGGGGCACACACGCATTACCTAAGTGTTGTGCCAGCTACTTTTGTGACCCAGCCATGTGAGGAGACACCGGCCTGTAGCGAGAGAATGTGCTAGCAAGTACTGAATGATTTCGATTATACGTTATAGCCCTTGTTCGAAATTATACTTAGAAGTCACTGACTCGTAACGTGACGTAACGTAACGTAACTCGTCGTGTGTAAAAGTACCAAAAACTAAGTTAGGAAGCTAGCTCACGTTCTGCAGATTTAAGAGGGAAAGATTAATCTAAGTGTAGTTCACAATCCTTACCATAACCCTAGTTGAATAATATCTACCAGGTATGACCAGGTTTCAGAGGAAGAGAATAAGAAGGCTTAATTATTTTCAAACCAAGAGGAGACCAAGTCCATCATTGGGATTTTATAGCTTAGGGGTTCCATTAAAACAGGCACGGTACAACACCTCATGCACTCAAACTCAAACTCAAATCATTTATTTCACGTAGGTATTTTGAATACACTTATGAACGTCATTTTTTGCATTTATCGCCCTTCGCTAAGGTGCCTTTAAATCTTAGAGGAGAAAAAGAAACGGCGAAAGAAAACTCCTCGGCACATCTTTTAAAAATAGTTATGTTATCATTAAATCATTGAGCCTCTCCATATGAACTGGATGGCTAGGATAGGGTGAAGATGACATACACACACGATCGACAGAAGAACAGAAAACTATTCAAAAAATTACGATGCGATGATCGAGCGATTGAATTCGCGCTCGGTGACGGATGCCCGAGTCTCGTTTGTTGCTCGTAGTGCTCGCTTCCCGCCGCGGGTCGGGCCGCCGCTTACGTATTGTGTTCAATGAAAACATTTTCTTCAAATTTATTTATTTACTTCGACTTCCCCATTTAATTTGCGGTTTGTTTCAACTCAAATACATGTTCGTACATTTGAGTTTTGCTTTGTCGCATTCCATCCATTATTTAGTTTGTTTCGGAGAATTAATTGGAATTTTCATTGTTAAGAACACACGTGTAATTAGAAAAGCGTGCGTCGAAGAAAATTATTCGTTGTTTGTGGGCGGCGTAATTAAAAATGGAAGTGTAACCTTTGTCTATGGCTGGAGCGCCGAGCTGGAGGTGGCTGCGGCTCCCGGGAGCTGTGGAAGGGTTAAGGAGCTACGAAATAACGAATTACCTGAATATTTACAAAGAATAAAATTAGATAACAGGTAACTTACAAATATAATGAAGATAATATAACAAAATGTGACGTGTGATGTGATTTGGTGACGTTGACCTAATGAGCAGAAATACCTATCTGTATTTTTATAAACTTTCAGAGACTAGTAGTACTTTCAGGAGTCGTGTAATTTTTTAAAGACTTGAGCGAACGAAGTTATAATCGAATAAATATTAATTTTGTCGAGACAGACGGTGCGATGGTTCATGGCTATGCGTTAATAGGATTCGATATTTGTCACAATAGTCAATTAAATATTACAATTACAATAATATGATAGATCGATAGACTTGATATGACATATTATGGTAAAAGATCAAGATTCACTGCTCGTAAACCTTAAAACAATTTAGTATGAAATTATCCAGCAAATAAGATAATTATGTTCATAATAAGCAGCGAACAGCAAAAACCGATAATAGCCAACATGGTTCAGTGTAGGTACCGACATTACCGTAATCGTGGAAACCTGTGAAAATATGTAAATCGATCCTTGGAGATGCCGGACGGACGGACTGAGTGAAATTTGAATATAAACTTTCCACCACCGTGTACCGTATAAGCGTCATTTATTTCGCCCGCCCATAAAATATAATGATTTTTGACGTAGCTCTCGGCTATATTAATTTTGCGGACGGTGGGGTGTGGTGTCGAAGATATCGGGTCACTTGGATGTGGCTCGGCTCCGAGGATATGGTTTCAGCAATAATTGCTCACTAATAAGGTTTTCTGGTTGGAGTGCTCGCAGCAACCACCTATATGAAGTAAGCACCTATATGATGTCGGGAGATCGATCGGTGACCATTATGGTCAATCTTTCCTGTTTTTTTACATAATATAAGTTAATGCTTGACTATAATTCTGTTCACCTCTGAGCTTCGAAGACCACGATAAATCGTTACACAGCAATTAACTCTTCACCAATCCACATTGGTGCGGTATGTTGGAGTAGTCCCAGGCTTCCTTTTCCATGAATTGCAATGCTACTTAGCGAAAAGTAGATTGCAAGTCCGTTTATGCCCTCCATTGCTACTTCCATTTCAATTTGTAATTCTAATGCAACTTGACATTACGTTTACGAAACGGAATACGAAATTTAATGCACGAAGATATGACATGGGCGTTAAACCATTATAAAATACTCATCCGTTAAAAAAGTTAGGTTCAATCGAAACGATCCAAACTTCGGCAAAATTAATTTAAAACTCATCGCCGAATAACCGAACGCATCAAACGTTCCAAAAGTGTAAACCACAAAATGGACGCCACCCGTCGCCGTAAGAGATCCCGATGTATTTACATAAAAAACAAATAATACTGAGACGGGATGCGCGCATAAAATTAAAATCGATGAGAAATTCTACCCTTCGAATTAAATATCATTGCCCCGTCGCACACATGCGGAGCGACACTCACACAGTGTCGGGCTCGTCCACACGCGGGGCTAAGATCTAGATTACCGTCGAAGGGTCGTCGACGACCGACATTTTTAAACGAAAGTAGATTGGAGCGCAAATTTAAATCTCGAATCATTATTCGATGTAATCATATTTCCAGAGATGGCCGGCGAGGTATGGTGTTAGGGGACTTGTTGCACCGCTGCGCTGGGGCGACCGAGGAGAGAGTCTGGCGATGAACTTCAATTATTGAATTGTTTTAAAGTTCGTGATGTGAGTCAGATCTCGTCCCTGGTGGATGACTGCTCCGTGGTGTGTATGTATAAATTTATTTCAAGTTTTTAAAATGGACTCCAATTATGGTACAGGCTGATTAATAGTCCGCAATTTTAATTTATTTAATAAATACACCACTAGCAACGGATATCTTATAGTCCGTCGTTGACACTGCGACACGACACGATTTTAAACAGTCACAAAACAACGTGAAATTCTTCCGACCGATAAAGAGAAGATATTTAGAAAAATATACGCGATCTCGGTGGGGTGTTGGTTAAAATATCGGTCCGCGCTTATTTGCATACTAACTAAAATAATTTATTATTTTTCACGGAGGGGAGACCGTGTGGGGTGAACACAATAGGAATAACTAGAAAGTGAGTGTTATTGGCCCGATCGACGCTGTTACATTTTTATGCGTCTACAAACATTTATTGATCATTGTCATTATTATTAGAAACTTTCTAATGCAACATGATAATGAAACAAAAACTAATAGGTTAAGCAACTGCAACATGTATTTTTGTATATTATGTGTTCTGAAGAAAGGTCATCTTTATCTGTTCATTGACACCTATGCTGTTTCCTGTACGAATCAAGGCCATCACTATCAATCATACCTACAAAATGAATATCTCGACATTATAAATGGTTTTTTAGTGGCAGTTAAAAGTAACCTTTGCAGCTTGCCTGTGCAAACTCGGCCCTACTGACTACACTACGTTATGCATTTTGTTGTGGATGCCCGATGGCCCACTAGGCCCAGACTGATGTACTAAGCGAGTCTAGGAAATGACAAGAGAAACTTTATTTTACGTCGACTATAAATAGCCAACTTTGCGATTTCAATTTCAAAATCAATGTAACAACTTATAAATTAAAGCATAACGAGTGCTAGTGGTTGTTTAGATCTAATTCCAATACCGAGAACCTCTGCACTATACTCGGTGCGGTACAGCCAAAACAAATATCATAAAACATACACGGAAATGCAATATTCGACGTCAAAACAGGAGATGCTTAAAAGTTGGTATCAAAGCGCTTCGGAAATCAGTGTACGGTCGGCAAAAGGGCGCGCGGATCGGCGCATCCTTACAAAATATCGTATGATTGCGCGGAACAAAGATAACTTTTGAACGAAAAAGTTTCTCGGTGCCTCGACGGCGTGCCGGTGCCGACTGCCGACTGCCGCCGTATTCAGTGTTTCGTCTGTCAACGGTTATTAATTTTCTCGAACTCGAAATTTGAATGTCGAACGTATTCGGTTTATGGAATTCAAACAAAAAGAACACTGACGAGCTTGCGATCATGAAATCGTTAAAAAATATTTCACAAGTATAAACAAAATACACAAAAATCAAAACTGACCAAAACGGGTAATGAAATCAGGAAAAGAGACCGTCAATGTCTGAAATTTTTAAATTTGTCAGTCTATCAAGTAAGAAAATATGGGACAAATTTAAAAATGAACAGAACCAACACAAACTTACAAATTATCGAATCGACATTCCGCTTAACTTTAGTTGAGCGACATTCAACGATGCACGCGTAACGCTACATGCTATGAGATAAAACGATAAATTAAAATTATAATAATTAGAGACATTTCTGTTGACGCTCCCGAAGCGTAGGATTGCGAACGAAATTATCATTCGTATCAAAGGGAATATTTTAAATATCTATACATAAACATGGCAGAGTTAGGTCCAGACGGACTCACACCGCCGCAAGATTTACGCCCGTCCCGCGCGATACTGTCTAAATGCCCGAATCACAGATGCATGATATTTTATACCTTTTTTTCGACTGTCTGGCCAAGCCTTTGTTTTGAGTATTGATGAGTGATTTTAATTTGGGTGTGTCGCACGACATTTTTATGAAAAACATTCGGTGTAGTGCCAACTTTTTGCAAAAAGAACTAGACGCAGTCTTTGTAGTGACACGTCACGGACAGCTCTGGCCAGACAGATGAATTAAGAATATGTTATCCGTCTATGAGCGCGTAGCGGTTTTTAATAAGCTTTTAATGTTGAAACCGTAGATTAAATGTTGCCATTTGTGTAATTTTAATAAAAAGTTTCAAATTAAACGTCACGAAGTACGTTACGCTTTTACGATGGCGACTGCGTCACTCGCTTCAATAGTAAATAGTAGAGTACAAAGCTAACCATATTCATATGTAAATCCCCATACAATTGGTGTTCGTACCTTGTAATCTAAGATCGAACTTCTTTTAAAAGTAATAAAAGCTCTTTGTTAGACGTACGTTGGAACATTAATTTCGTATTGCGTATGTTCCATATAATTTATAGTTGCAACTGACGGTATACTAAGTGGTGTATTAAACTTGCGCATAACATTATGTGAGGGTAATCAATGTACTATGTCTTGGGTGGATTAGGAAAGGATGAAAGGAGTTTTATATTTTAACACTGTAGTAACGAATATTTATTATTGTTTTCACTTTGATACTATAAAGAGAGTTATCTCTGAAACATTTTTACAAGTAACTAGTAGACAAACAAACTGACTGTTCACCATCGCCTGTGGACATCAGTAACATTAGATGCATTGCAGACGCGTTGCCAACGAATAAGAAAGCGGGGAACCCGTATTAATACGGGAAAAAATTATGGTCAATTTTGTAGGATGGTTAGTTTTGGAATTAGACTGGGATGTATAGAGCCCAACGGGAAGCCATAGCCCTGACCATGGTGCCCACGAGCAAGGTAGGGCTTGGCCTCAAGAATGAATGAAGCGTGTCTTCTAGAAACTAATATATAGGTTACATCTAATAATTAAGATCGCTAGGTCAGACCCTGACGGAAGTAGTAAAGAACAGATGTATACGTGTAGATATAGGGACGGTGAACGAAATACTGAACACAACGAAACAAAACGAAAGGGGAGCAATGCAAAGATATCGGCGGAAAGGGTTGATTTTGATTGAATATCTGTTATTAAGACCCTCCCTACACACACACAGATATTAAATAATATACACATTTAGTTTATAAATATGCATGAGTTGTGTTAAAATTACTGCACCTCGGCTCTCGGTGGGGTGGTGGCCAGGACTTATGTGGTACAGGATTCTGAAAAGGGGAAAACGAACTCGGAGATGAGATGCCAAGGTAATTAATAAGGGATCGTCGTGATTTGCATGTGTCATCGTGGCTTTAGTCTTTATCTTAGTGCAGTCTGTTTTTAAAGATGTAAAAATTCAATGCAAATATTTCAGTCAGATCAAGCTATGCCCTATTTCAACCTATTAAAATCTCTGCTTGCCGAACGCAGTATCCCAGGTTCAATGCCAGGGTTATTACTTATGTGATAAATGTACCACACACACATTACGTTCATGCATTCTACAACACAATAATCGTACGGTTTAAATTAAATATTATAATGTCATAGTTTTCAAACCGTGAGGCTTTATGGCCATTATATGATTCGTAAAGAAGTTGTGGAATAGCAACAATCGGGCTACAATGCTTTAAATACATCGTCGGTTCCGTTGTAAGGGCGAGTGTGGCAACACTGGGCGAGGGGCGCGGGTCACAGTTTTACCTTTGACGGCAATCGAGTTCGCTCGACCCTCATTAAACTTGTGTCGTGAGCTGGACGCCGGTCTAATTCCTATGAATTGATAGGTTCTTTCCAACTTGTTACGTTAGTTAGCCGCCGGCTAGTAATGAGCTACTCGTGATTCAAGTAATACTAGTTAAAAGTAAGGTTTTACGTTCGAAATGTGTATCTATTTTATTAATAGATGAACTTTTAATTAAAATGTAGTGTGGTTGTACCTATTTCACCTAAAACTAATTGACTAATAAAACAGAATTTTATGATCACAGTTTCTATGATGAGTGTGTTGTCTGATGAACAGAATATTCTCGGAAGGGTGATGATCTGATGAAATTGTGGTATAGAGTAGGTCTGTATGTAAATAAAAACAATGAAGTGCTCATAGTCCGGCGGCTTGTGTATATCATAAGAGATCGACTAAGTTAAGCAAAAACTGCGGTCGCGCGGTTGTGCTTTCGGAAAGCACTTAAAGTGATGTTTCCTGATTGTTTTGTTAGATATCAGTCGATAAGCAATGTATGATAAATAATTATCGTTTAAACTATTGTCATTTAATAACAATATAATATATGTATTTTATTATTAGAAGTGTCAAGTAGGTCTGTCAGTTTGTCGGAGCGGCTCGATGGCGCATTAATTAATGGAATGGTATTTCCGAGGATGTGAGGTTTCCTTCTCATTGTTTTCGCGACCCATTTATTTTTTGCGCGTCAACTTTATTAATTTGCTGTGCTGCCATCACGCGCAGGGCTTTGCGCCTATCGCCTTCGGGTTTGCGCGGTTTTTTCGTATAATTGTGGAGTTCAGCGGTAAAAGGACACAAGTCTGGTATTTCGAAAATGGAAATTTTCGCAGAAATTATTGTAAAATGATCAATTGTAAATATGTACATGTAAAATTTTAACAACATATATTTGAGAAGGTAGTTATTATGATTGTGTTCAAATAATGCCTTCACCAAAGTTTAGTTTAACCTTCCACTTGCCAAGCAAAGTCCTAGAGGTTCAGACTTTAAGTGCCTTAAAATTTTTCAGATGTTCTTGTGCCTTACGACCCTAACTAGCATTCGATAATGTCACTAAAGTACCAACCTTGTCACTGTTATGTATTACTGAGGAATAACAAGATGAACATGTCTCTCGTCGTCAGCAGTTCTCGCCAAGACAGTGGAAGTGGGAATGGGCGATGAGGTTCGATAATCAATTTCCCGTTGATTGACGCCGAGTGGAATCGAATTGGCGAGACTGCGCTACTGAGACGTCATTATGGCCTGTCACACTCCACTTTTAGGGACGCGTCGAAAGACACACGTGAAACGTCGATGTAATATTATCGATAACATACCTGTCAATAAAATTTAAGTGTTTTTTTAATTAAAAAAAAAACACTTCTTTTATCATGTTAAGTTTACTTAATTTAGTTGTTAATGAAATCAAATTATATTCACTTACTTCATAAAAATAAAATAATTTTAATGAATAATTTATTTGCTTTTTATGGGTTTTGTTTTTTTTCTTTATTTGCTCATAATTACACATTGGCTAACCAGTAAAAACCAAAGTAGATATCTACTGACAACCGACAGGAATGAATAATTCCCGATGTGTAGTACGATAAAATATGTAGCAGTGACAAAGTAAGTACCCGCGACAATTTGTCTTGGGCATTATTTATCTGTGCACAAGTGTAGATATCGAGCAGCACTATTTCATCGATATGTCTCGTTGGTTGCGATAAATCACGCCGCCCCTAGCACTCGGAGCGGACAGATGACATTCCGAATTACGATCATTTTAGTTGACGTCTTATGTTAAATTCATTTCACTTCATTAATAACACTTAATTTAACATGAAAAGTCTAATATAGTTTGTCCTAATTTATATGAAAAATAAATATAAAATGAGTACAGTATAGGTACCTAATAAATAAAAATAATAAACACGCCATTTAACTTAACATTATACCTAGTAGTGAGTACGTATATCGAACTTTCAAATACTGCCAGCAATTTGAAATGAAATAATCTTTCAAACGTTTGAAAAGGAACCTTAATTAAAAGCCGAGTATGTCAAAGCTTCTAAAACTCGTAATGGAGTTTTTTTGGACCGATTCCAGGATTTTAACGAACTTTTTATAAAAATGTGGGCATATGATTATGAATATTCGATATCATGTTGCCCTCCGGATAAAGTCTGGGGGAACGCGAGTCATAGGCGGTAGCGTTTTACGGCCGTTACATTTTAAATTGATTTTGACTGAATCACATAAAAATACAGTTGTGACCTCTGGTAGTACCTATGACTACTGTTTGCGAACCATGTTCGATTCCTAGCCAAGTCAGGCAGCTATCTTTAACATCGGCATTTTATTTTGGTAACAATCTTATAAATTTTTTTCGAACTTCCCTAATAATTCAGCCAAGTTCTTTAATAAATATTATTTCCTAATAAGCATGGCAATAATTATATTAAATAAATCGTATAGACAACAAATAAAAAACTAGAAAGTTCGATTTCCGAACGGGCCGATACCGCGATCTCGTATAGCGGACAGATGACGTAAGAAGGACCCTTTTTAACTGGGTTGTTCACCTTGCAGTACGCAAAGGGTTAATTCTATACGAAGGGTTATTACAGGGCCCGACTGCGTGATTATGACTGTATATATTCGATTCGTTTGAAGCATTGCGTGCCAGAAATGCTTTTGTTTTTATTTTCGGGTTAAAGCGGGATGCTTAGCGTTGTCTATGGGAAGCGGGAGGTAGGTCTATGGGGTACATTTATTTGATATTGCGGCAGAATGTCTCTTTTGTCGGCGTTATTTGGTCTACTAGTATAATATTTAATTAAATCAAATACGATATTACAAGCTGTGCTCGCGAGTTTGTCCGCGTGGATGTCGAATTATAAAATTGACATTGTTTAAATTGTAATAACTTTGGATAGATTAGATTCACCATTACCCTTGAATTCAAATTCAGTAGTTTTTGTTTGATGCGATTTTAAAAACATCAGCGAACCGACAGACATACAGACTGAGACAAATTTCTATAGTTATTGTCAATCCATCGGACTATTTTTTGCAATATGTGTGGCGTAGGTACAGACACTTTGAATTTTAATTTTTATAATATGCATAAATACCTACCAATGCAATCACATAAAATCTAGAGACTATTAATGTTTGATTAAAACTATAAACTTTTTAGATAAAAATTTGCGGAAATGTTATTGAAGTTTTTTTTTTGTAATTTAGGTATTGTTTTGCTGAACTTTCGAATAATAATTATGCTATGTGTATTTATTATACTGAGCAGTTGTAGTTTTCAAATTATTTTTATAACTCCAATTTAAGTGATAGAAAATATCGTGAGGATACTTGCGTGCCCGATAAAAATTCTATTCTCAATGGTGAATTAAGCCTGAATTAGGTACCTTGACTTGGGATACCTTGACAACTTTTTAAAGGAGAATAGTATACATACTGTGCAAGCCATAGGAATACTTTTGATGAATAAATAATAAACCGTTAATCACATAGGGGTACAGTTTAAACGAAAAGTTTTAATTTTTTTTCCCATTTTAAAGCACAATGTCCTCGCATGCCCTTGGGCGTAATTCTAACTTATATATTATTCAGTTATAATGTGCAAGTCGTGTACATAATCTAAGGGTGTAAGCTCTGGGGACCAAATTTGAGATGGGGCGTTCAAAAATCTCGATTGAACCCTATCGAATGTAATCTCCGTGTGTCAATACGCACACAGACAGACGGGTCAGCTTTTAGCGGAGTTCTATTAGATACAAAATTATATATCGAATATTTAAAATGTAACCGTTGCATTGGGTTGGGAACATATTTGGTGCTTAATATTTTGGTGTTTAACCCAGACCGCCACACACCATCAGGTTAGATTTTTGTAAAGCATTAACTAACTTTTTAAACTTTGTGGGTGATCTTTTTTTATGTAAATAGCCGGCAAACAAGTAGATTATTAGTATTATGGTAGTGAAATCAGTAACACTAAAGATGTCACCGATGGGTTGCCGGCCAAAAAACAAGCAAGAAACCCCCATTATTTCTGGCTTTATGACATCGCGACCGATGTACGTTATATATAAGTACGTACGTTGTATAATATACGCTTACACAGTCATAGCGCACTAGGATTCCCTGGGTGGCATGGAAAACACGAATAACACATCACTAACACCCATGCCCCGGCCGGGAATCGAACCCGGGACCCCACGCTTCGCAGGCAGGGTCACCAACGAGGCTACGGGGTTGTCCAATAGCATTTCATGGTTGGTTTTAGAAGGAGCGTGGTAGTAGCCAGACTATTAAAACACCCTGCCGACATGCATGAGTACTGTCGGGATTGCCCTGGGTGGTACCGTGACCGTGCACAGCACCGCCAACAGGAGAGATCTGGCAGCAGCGCTTTATCTGTTGTTCAACGGGGCACCCATAAGGAGGAAGGTTTGCCTTGGCTCAAGGTCAATGTAGCCCCTTACTTATTAAAAAGCCTATCGCACAAACCACATTCATATGCAACCAATATCATTGTATGCAACTGTACCTCAGCATACTAGTTTATTCATGGCTATAACATGGGCCACTTCTATCCGAACAGGTCGAATACGATATCAAGTTCGCACACTCGCAAGATGTGTTGCCGAAACACCACTCTATGTAGAGTAAATCAGTAAATAATAGGGGGTGGACAGGCATCGATTGATCTGAAGGGCGATAGAAAGGGGTAGCTTTAAAATATTGCAAGGGGTGGCGATAATATCAAGCGTACATAAGTTGTAACGTCCGACGTTCTTGGCGATGGGCAGAGGGTGAGTTTGGGAGACGTTAAATTTTTGGATGAAATTAGTGCGAACGTAAAATAAACACAATCATCGCACGAAGCCGACCGCGACTATTGACCTCGGATGGGTATGTCCAAGATTCAGAGGTGGTCATGTTATCACACATTCATATTATAAACTATTTAGTTAGTTACATTCATAGAGTCATTTATTTATTCAGGAATACCTCATCATATCATAATTTACGACGTATCATAGTTCCTTTACATTGTCAAATATTTTGTATATTTAAGTAACGCATGTAATAAAGTACGCTAAACAAAATAAATACACAATTTAAAATCACAAAAGCTTTCTTGCAGAGAAACATTCCTCGCGAACAAGGAACTACTTCACAATTGGTGTAATTCATCACTTCCACGCTAAAACACCAACTATTCCAGCCGACCCCTTGTTGTAACTCAAATAAATAAAAACAAAACCGTTGCGAACGAGGCGCCTTATAATTCGGTTTATTATAGAAGGACATGCGATTAAACGGATTCAAAATGGCGGTGATAGCGGTGTACTCGAAATGGGAAAGTAACGCAAGCTTTTTAAGTTATATGTCTCTGTCGGGTGTACTGAATTGTTCGCTATTTATTTATGTTGATATTAATCTGCCTTTGTAGTTTTTAACCAGGAAGTCTGGGAATAAAGTGGCGAGTTGCTGTCGGACCGGCGCGGGGAGAGTTACGTACTTTGGAAAACTTTTGTAGGGACTCCTTGCTTTTTATATCGTTTTCAACTTTTAGTATGTATCGAAATAGTTTATCTGTGTAGTTTATTTGTTTATCGGTGCATATTATTTGTTACCTGTTACAATATTGCTTTGTCTATGACCAATATTAAAAAGTTAGTCTATGCAGAATACCCAAAAGTGTCGTTTTATTATACGTAAGTCCGTCGTATACTTAGTGTAGTTAATTAATTTATGTTACTCGATATTGAGTGTATTTGAATCTTTCTTTTTCTTTTTTCTTCTTTCTTGGCTAGCAATATATCGGTGATGCGTGTGGTGTTACTGATATCTATGGGTACCCCACGACGCGACGGTACAATACCATCGGGTGTCGCGCCTGCTTGTATGTCGGCTGTGTCTACGTAGTTTAAGTGTTATGTAGTCTGTGGTAAGCCGGGAACAATTTTTCGCGTGTCTACCCGTGGTGTTTGACACGAGCGGCGCGCGGAGCCGCGAGTTTCGGCAATTAGCGATGTTATCTCGCCGCCGGCTATCTAGCCGGGGCTTGCTGAACCGTACCCTTGTTTTATTTGCTCAGAACCTTCCGATACCGGGGTAATAAAGGAAACTTATTTGGGAATGCGATATTTTGACTGCTGAAGCCGAAATTTGTAAGGTATATTTGAGATTATAGAAATTCCAAATTTTCAATAATTGCGAAACAAAGCTATGATACGCATTCCTATATACCTATTAAGCTTTTATGAGGTGCAATTATCATGAATAGCTATTGAATCTTTTGTTAGTGTATATCTTTACTTAACATTTCTCCTAAATACACATTTAATACCTATACAAAACCTATAAAAACACACGCCATTTTGTCAAGTTATGAAAATCTAAGCGATCAATCCACGGTTACAAAAGTAACGTTTGCATGCGAAAAAAATAGATATTAATGGTTCACACAAACACATCTACACATTAACACGAACACACGCACGTCGGTTACCCCTTCAACCCTCATCTATACGAATTTTACTAATAAATGCGCGTAATTAATCATACGAATATGGGTAGTGTTTCAATAGACGACAAAAACTATTTTGTGCGCGTTGCTTGTGTACCAAAACGAAACGTTAAAGTTATAGATACGAGTGACAGTTATATCACGTCGACATTACATGTCTAACATAGGTACTATAGTACCTAAGTGTCCTAAATACTGTATCGCTTTATTTTATCCTGTTAAATTCATGATATATGATAATATTTTGTTAACATGCGTTGAAATTGCTGTGTTGAGTTTGTCTTCAGTTTCAGCTCGTGAAGCACAACTACAAAATAATGGCTCATACAAAATTTGCGAATTCCACAGTCATCAAAAATCAATGAGCCGTCGTGGCACAGATAAAACAAGACACGCGAAGACGCATAAATCATCCCACACGATGGTCTGACAATAGCCACCTCCATAAACACACCCCAACACGTTAATTAATTAAAATTATTAATGACAGTGCGAAATAATGTGAAATCGATACGCGAATACATTAAACGCTAAGCAAAAACACTTGAAACATAACGGGTTATTAATCGCGCTAAATACTATTTGTTTTTTCCGCCATGTTTTTTTAATGGCGGGAATATGCAGATGTAGCTTTACGTTTTCTTTTATTGACAGTTTATGGTTCGGAAAGTGGAATGACTGCGAGTGCTATTCGATACTCGGCGCGATGCTCAGCTTTTCAAGTGATTTCGCACGAAAGGGCGGCTTTCATGAAAATCAATGGCATAATACGAGCGCGTTTTTTGATTTTTGATCTTTAATTCCCAAGTTTCATTGCGAATTATCGAGCAAATATACAGCGTACGCTTTGGAAACACAAACAAACTTTATTATAAAGTAAAGGGTTCAATAAACTTCATAAACAGACAAAGCTTTCTAGTTTCTAAACAGTTCCATTCATAACCATTCAGTTGAACTCTCCTAAAGGATTAGTTGTCTATGAATACCATTTTTTATCTACGAACAAGTGACAGCCGATAAACAGTTTAAAAATGGAGCCTTTTAATAGTCGCGCGATTCGAGGTAATGGTTTGACGTCAGATTATCTGAATTAATGTCGGGAGTTTAAAACAATCGGAGATATTGACAAATTCGAGCCATTAATGAGAGGCGCTAAGCGTTTCGGTCGATTATTTTCGTATCAATGATATTGTCAGACGATTTGACAATTCGAATGGCTCGTGTACCAGTAAAGGATGGATAATAATATTTTATAAAGCAATTGTTAGTCTGTGGTGAATGGCTTAGCGTAATAGAATTATTAGTTTAACTTGAATTGTACCTTTGTTTAGGCAGGATAATCTAAGGACCTCGATTTTACCTGAAAAAAAAAGGATACTTTAGTAATCATTTGAAATAAATATAGTTATTTAATATAAATTTAATATATTTTTACGTTATGCTCTAGGCCATAGAGTCTGAGGAGTCTAGGGTTTAGGAAAAAATAATGCTACGTAGTGTGTTGCTCTCGAATCTTGACAATTGTAATCATATCTTGATATTAAAAAAATGTCGCATCTCTTTGTCTGTAATGCCAAAGAGGAATAATAAGTCCACCAATGACGTCATTACGAGCGGGCATATTTAAGGACTGCAAGGAGGTTTAACCATCTGGAAAGAGGAGGCAGGGGTCGTTTGGTATAGACATACAATTAACGAAACATGGATGAATTACCCATTTATTTTGAGAGTCACAAGTGTTGTTATTTTGCATGTTTGCGATATTATTCTAAATGTTTTTTAAATAAAGATAAAAAAAGGCTGGAAGTTTGTTTTATTTTGAGAATAAATAAATTTCACTTCAGTGGTTCGTTTATTTAATTTGAGACGAACAATTTGATACCATCTTATTAGTCCTTTATAGAATGTTTTCTAGAATTTAGTTGTAGTTTTTTATTCTTGCCAATATTTTGAACCAAATGGTTTTAAAAAACTAATTAACTTCAAAATCACAGAAGTACAAAGTAGTTAAGTCCTACATTAAGTCATTAAGTGGCGGTATGTTTAGAGGCCGGCCTATTAACGTCAACTACATAATTTTTCTTTGAGTTTAATAGGACTTGTGCTATTCTAAATAACTGCCTTGGTCACAAACCGAACGTGTTCATTCAACAGTCCTGCTCCGAAGTTTCAATTTGAATGCTACGAATAATCCAGTAATTTAGTTAAGCGGTACCTCGAAGCGATTGCTTATTGAATAGAAACCATCTGAATTAGTTCACGACTGAAAACAAACGACTGCAGGAGACATTATCGTCCGGAACAATTCGAAAAGTTTTGTCAAGCATTCAGAGCGCTCTAACGTGCCGATTATGAAATAATATGAAAATGTTAACAGTAAACTTGTGTACTTGTATCTTTAGACATACATTTAAATATTTAAAGGACCGCTTTATGATGTCGTTAGTGAATCTTACGGGTTAGATAGTTTGTGATAAACAAATTTTTTAGAGATCGTTATGCGCTTAGTGTAGGTCTCGCTACTCGTAACTTAAAATGCGAGAACTCCTAAAAACTATTTTTAAGTAGATATTTAAGATTCCTTACTATTTTTATTACATATTATTATGATAGGTCCTTTATTAATTAAAGGATTTTAATTGACAGCAACTTCTGAAATATATCGTTGAGCAAGGAAACGCTTAATGAATTAAGTTTATTTTCACCGAGCAAGTGTGAAGGCGTGTTTTTGTTTCTCCAAAAGATACGCGCCTCGAATGAGAAGCAATTACTAACGAGTCTCCGGTGTCAAGGGTGAATACGACACATACAAATGTTGAAGAGTTTGAGTTAATCGTAATCTTAAATGTTATATATTTATGTGGCTATTGTATTTCACTGCGTCAGTAAATAGGTATGACAAAATAAATAAATAAAGAAATGGCACACAGAAATCGATTGATTCAAACACTTAACTTAACGGAATATCTTATTAATAACTCCGTATAACATACACATATTCATAAAATCAATTCTTATATTTGCAATGAAATACTTGATTGTACAAAACAGTGTTAGTGATTAATTAATATCTACTGCTATTATTATAGAATTTGTTAGTGTATGTAATAATATCAAAATTCACAAACGTTAAATAAGCATGAAAATCAAACTTCAAGTTATTCGGTACGATTCGTTCGAGAGCTTGAAAACTGACAGACATGTCGTCTTCATGTGAAGGGTCTCCAATAAGGGTTCGGAGAAATTTATAAGTAGTCTCTGGCATAAGGGAATTAATTGTATTATTGTACAGCCACGCCGGATGAGGGACCGCGGAAGAATTATCAATTAGAGAAAGAAAATCGAGGGTGGTGGCAGGGTTGACGAGTTTATGTACATGTAATATATGTTTGTAAACGTCTACTTAAGCTGAATGTGTGATCTTTAATGGTTGAATAAAGTACCTACTTAAACATATTAATTCTCTAAAGAAGTATAATGAAAAGTTAAGTTACTGAATAAATATAAACATTATGACAAAGAATTATGCAAATATGTATGTCTTTATGAGTTCTGCTACAACCAGGACATTCTTCATGGATCCGTTTTCTTTACTTGACGCTTTGAGCATTTGGTATACAGAGGAACAATGCAGAATAAAATTATAAATAACTTCAAAAAGAAATCATAAGTCAGAAAGATATAACTGATAACCAGCTATTCATCGCACCGCAGCGCCCCCGCGCTATACTACGAAACAAAAGAACGCGGCGAGATATAAAACGTATTAAAATTAAAAATAAAAACGGAAAGCATTTGGCAGTAAATCGTAAATCAGGCGTCCCTGCAGACTGGGTGGGGGTGTTTCGATTTTCCGCAACATTCGTCTTAGCCGGCTCGGCTTGTTTTCTCTTTAATTGTGTATCGGTTCGCCCCAACCTCCTCTCCTTATTGGTAAGAACGTAACACTAAGATTTTGTTCCGCCATTGTGAGGATTACGTGCGTAGACGGAAGACAGGACGGGGAATTGAGTTGTATGTGGAACGTTCAAGTGGTAAACGAATAACACTGGTTTCGTTTAAGAGAAGGGAACCGCAGTGGGGAGGGTATTATTAGCGAGTCTCATCACTGTACCTAATTATAATTATGTAACTATGACCTAATGACTCAAATATAATTGTTTGAATATTGACTGTACTTTAGTCAAGCATTGCTTATGCAATTAGGACTTTAAGGTTTAAACTGTAAAGTCACGAATACGTTAAAGTTGTATTATTTTTAAGTTACAGGTTGAATTGGTGTATGTTACATAGTTGCTCTCTCTTGGTTTTGATAATCAAGGGCTTGTTACTAGTGATGCTCCCAAATGGCATTCCATCTCCGTTTTCAGACGCAACACGATTGTCAGCGAACTCAAATAGGTATGTTCTGTTGGCCGGCGAGAGATGTAATGGGCTCGAATGGCCAGAAGCAAGTAACTTGTTTTGTTCTGTGGGGTTACGTTTTTTTGTACCTTTAGCAATCGCAATATCTCCTACTTTTAGTTACACGAAGGCTGGCGCTTCGGCGTGCGGTTGAACACCATTAAATACCGCTTAAAATCGGACAGTTAATTTGTTCTGTAAATTTTAGAACAAACGAATTTAACCCCTTGAAACCGAACACAAAGTAGCGGTACAAAAGAAAATCTTCTTTTTTGGCCGCTACAATCTCTACCGATCGCTGGCGACCGGTTCTTGTGAAAGTGGTCCTAATTCCTTGTCATCGAAGGGCGCGAATAGCAAATCGGGTGGGTCGGTGAAATAATTAATTTGCCACTTGTTTTTTGGTGGCAAAGCCTCAGGTGGCGAAAGTCTTAAATAAATAATCGAAGGTATTAAGTCCCCTCTCAATTATCGGCGGAGGATACCTTTTGTTCGCGACAACCGTTCTGTTTGGCCAACGACGAGTTTTGGATCAAATGTTTGCACAATTTCTATCTCGGGTGCTTTATATCATAGGAGTAGTTGAAAGAAAGGGAATAAATAAATAGTATATTGCAGCCAATACTCCAATAAATTAAGCTTTCCGAGCAACAGGTTTAAAAAAACGATGGGCGACGTAAATTGCTTCCCGCGGAATCGAACCCATTATCCTCAGCGGGGCGTGACTGTCCTCGTAGTACAAATTATTCCAAATTGACTAACTCGAATTGGTTACTGGTTTCTTTATAAGTTGCAAGCGAGCATGACTGCAGTGAATAAGTGGCCAAGAGAGGTCGGCGTGTTGGCTCAGTGGTTTTAAATCAGGGGCTCATTACAAGATCGAGTTGAGAGTCGGGTCTAAATAATCGAATGAATCGATATTGAATCGGTAGCTCTAGAAAAATGATGCCGGGTTTACTAGTTTATACGTAATAGGCACTTCATGGGAGTAAGTAACCTTTTCGTCATTCGTTATGGACGTCCAATCGACAATTTATCAACGTGTAAACTACATCACTTGTATATCACATTTAGTTTCAAAAGTCACCGCTAGAGGGACATTTTGAAAAGCGGGAAGGTTAAGTGCTGCTCTCTAGGTGGCGCTAAATACAACTACCATTGACACTAAAAGAAACATACAATAAAATGAATACAGTAATAATGTACTTTGTTTATTCATTAACCACCAAACTGTAAAACCGGGCTTGAAACAAAACATTACCGTTTAGAGACATTATCCACTTTACCTAATGTCCATTCACCGTCAGACGACAACTAACTCAAATACCAACCAATAAGATTGACATTCGATTACGATGGACCTTTACTATCATCGATGGCAGCCAAAGATCTTAACTACTGCTGCATTGCAATGAGGTTTAAACTTTACGTATAGGTAGTTAAAGTTCAATTATCTGTGTCAGAGAACAGAGGCAGTGTACGTTAGTTCCTTAGCGATGTAGTAGGTATCAATCTAATGCTTTGTCGTTAAATTAATGTTACAATTTATGACAGCCGGAATTAGCAGAACACTATAGATCTCTTAAGTTTCATGGATTGATGGACATTGATGTCACTGACGTATCTAACTCGATCTGTATCTATCTAAGTTAGATTAAGTTTCAATGTTGACAGGATTCGGTGAATACTTCTATGAATCATCTTCTACAGTAATCTGATATTGTTAATAAATCACTCATGTTAAGAAATAAAAATAATGTAAATTTATTTTTATTATTAGTAGGTACCTGCTCACGTTCAGAAAAATGTTTGGGAGGGATTCTTTACTTTTGTTTTGGCGTTTTACTACATAGTTTCAGTGACGTACCTAGTCTTGGGCGATAAAACGCATTAACTTTGTAAAAGTAGTACCGTACCACCTTCAACCTAGACACCCGTATTGTACACACCGACGCGTGTATATATTTCCTCTCAACTACAATCCTAAACACATTTTGTACCTATGTCGACTTAAGAGCCAGCAATTTTGTGGGTAATAATATTTGTAATCTTATTACCATATTTGTAGGTCACAATTTATAACACAAAAACAAGCAGTGTTTGTTCTGTTTGTGTTCTGTTTATTCCAGTCTTTTTCGGCACGCATAATAAATTATGAAGCAAAGTGCGTCGATTTTAATTATTTATTAACGCAGTAGAAAGAATCGCTTACAAGTTAAAAAAAGACCAAAAAAGTACTTCCCTAAAATTAGTTTGATAATAATAACACGCCACTGACCTGTAATCTATCAAACTATGTTGATTCTGCGAAAATTGTAATTTTAATTTGATTTCAGTATTTTATCACCGGATGCTGCGCCGATCCGCGAATGCCGGCTTAGATACGCGAGACTTTAAACTGAGTGAGTTGTGTAATCTCTATCACCAACCGCTATCATACTATGTAATACGCATGCTGAATGGGCCATTATCGATTGCCCATTGCGAGTGTGGTTCTCAAAGATTTGAACTTTTAACACTTGCGGGAATTCATCGTAGAATCAACCTCGATTATTCTCCGTGTCAGAGCGAATCACTCATACGAGGGGCTAAAAGACATGTCTACTTACTAATATAATATTCGCAATTGAAAAAAAAAATCGCAAATCTGAAGTTTTTCTTAAATACTCAAGATTCTTATACTTCTACTTTCGCTTGTGTTGATCACACTCTTCAAGTTGTTGATTGATATCTAGGGGAAAGCCCATCATCTAGGAAGAGGTCGCTTAAAGAGTTCTCACAATCTTAAAATGGGGAACTCGTAGGAATACCTATGTGACGAAATAAGCAGTAATTTAACATTTTTACAGATAGTTACGTAAAAATATAAATTACTATTAGAAAATTGCTAATTATTCTTCTGTTAAAAGTATGTATTACAAAAATACTTACTGTATCTAAAAAATATGTACATTATTATGGTGTCATATTAGTAAGTGCATTTTTAAATTTGACAGACACTAATTTAAATATTTAAAAATAGTTTGGAAACATCCGAATAAACGTACATTCGATTGATAAAAAAATTGTATACTTTTCGAACAGTTAAATTTGACCTCAGCCGATAAGCGGGCCGTTGACTCCTCTGTTTTGTATCGATTAGTTGCTATCGATCGCTTAATACACGTGCCAATTGCGTCGTCAAGAAAATATTTAAATAATCATTGTTATCTTTATTTTACTTACAAAAAATATTTGGCTGGGGCAGCCTAATATTTCTTGTTTTCCTTTCTTTTTCTTTTTGATTTTCTACACTTCTACACTCTTCTTTGCTCCCATTCTATATTATATACCTAGGTTGGTATGAAATCTGTTTATACCAAGTGAATATGCAATTTCCATCCATCAGATTATTCTCTTTTAAAAGATCACTCTGGATGATTTCTTCCAATGAACATTGCGATCAGTCTAGCACTGTTTTCTTCAAAAGTTTAACAATGTTTTCTTTAAGCCCAAAGTCGATCAGCTCGGGATACCACGTCCTCAGGCTCATCTGCCTATACGTACTGTATCTCACCTCATTCAAGAAAGACAACAAGAGACAAGGTGACTGTAGTACCTCACCGACGCTCGGGTTCACTGCCTCATGATTTGAATCTGTTTACAACACTAAACACAAGAACGATTTAACCGCTTTGACACATTAATATCTGAAGGATTATGCGTGAATGATTCGGTAAGCTGTAGTCCTGAGACTAGCTGATTAATGCTGTCACGTAGGACAACGCCTAAGCCAATAGTTATGATCGTCTTATTACTCATTTCTAATAGTACTACAACAAATTGGGTTCTAAATACAGGTAAATATTATTAATCTTAATATTATGTGAGGAGCGATGCTTGGAGTTCCAGTGGTAGGAAAGTATTCCTATTAGGAAGCTTATTTTTGACGTTGGATCTGTATTTGTTGTACTTACTTTCGTATTAGTAATATAACGTAATTTACTATACCTCGAAACGTGTATTTCTCGTTTGCAGAAATGATTCAAGAATCTGTATAACATGACAATTATAATAGTAATTTGGATAAGCTTGTAGTACGTATTAATTTGTGTTACAGCACTAGGTTTACTAGATAAGTTTGAATGTTTCATTGCTATGTCAATTATGTCTCGTTGTCCATTGAAGTAGGTTATTTAAATAGTTTGAGGGGAGTTATAAAAACAGCTAAATAAAACCAGGTTGCGCGGCTCCTCGAGGTATCGGCGTGAAGCAATCATTACAATAACAAAGGGCTGAATATTAAAATCCGTTTGTTTCCGTGTCAAAAAATTAATATTAACGATATCTTCAACAATGAAGTGGAGGCCAAAAAAAGGGAATAATTTATGCGAGACATTTCTTTTGACGCCTTTGTTTTGCGCGCGGATATTCAATGTAATTGAATTATTTCACTGGCGTATCGTTGGATGGGCGGTTTTTGTCTTGCTCGTGATCTATGCGAATAAATAAAAAGTTGGTAGGATTGCTTTTAGGGTTAGGCCGTGTCGCTAGATTGGATTACATCCCGGCGCTACTGGCTGTAACACTCGAATTAAAACATCAACACGGACGTCATAAAGAAGCAGAGTAAACACCGAGTGTGAGAACGGAGGCCGGTTCGTTTTTCTCCGTCGCGAATGCAATTACCGATTAGCGATTATAGCAGCTTGTCGATCAAACTAGCCATCGACCGAGCGTGCACAATCTGTGCGAACTTGAAAAGAAAAAATAGATTGTCCGCGGCTGTCAAAGACGAGTGCCGCTTAGCTGAATTCACAGTAATGGATTGTGAACTGATTTGTGATTAAAATGCTATTAACTGTATGTAAAGCTCACGTTATGAACTAATGATTTTGCAGTGCCCATTCAAGCATAGAAAACAGTTAATTTTTTTGTTTGATTTAAGTGGGCTTAATCAATTCTGTAATGTCTTGTTCAGTGCGTGATATTAAGACGATATAATTAAATACAGTAGAAAGTCGATTAACCGCACTAATTGTTGTCATAACGCATCCGTATATTCCTCCAGAAAATATTTTAATGGAACGTATGAAGAAAATTGACTTTGGTACAATATATTGTCCCCTTAAAAGGAAAAATAATAACTAACATCTCAGCGGAGATTCACTTTTTGCATTTATTTAAAAGCCGATTTTTTTTTATTTCTTTATATCTAATGTTGCGTATGTTAACTCGCAAAATCTTAACACTTGAATAACAACCAGCGCGGTTTCTGGATATGAGGCGAGCAGGCCTTTATATAACTTAGGTCCGGATAATCGAGTCTCTACGTACTAGTACGTACGTACGTACTAGTAGTTAGAGAGTTAGTTACCTTGCATATGTTCGTATTATTGATATTTTTTGTAGTAAACGAGGCACCGCTAGATCTCGATTCATCATTTAAAATACTGTATCAATAGATCAGTTCCGATTAAAGGCAGCTGGTCATCGTGAATATAATTCGTACAAATGGGTGGCATACGACCAATCCGACCGCGCTAGTTCGACAATTCGCCACAAACATTACATGCTATTATTTATCCTATTTCTTTAGTAGAAGAAGTAGAATTGCATGTAGAATTCAAGCAGCCAATATGTCACTTGTGTTGGATCCTGTAAAATTCGATTGAATGGTATTTTATTAAGAACCGGTTAGAACCAGTTCGGACCCTACGACACGTGGTCAAACCTTTTGTCATTCAAAGTATTAGAGTTATCGCTTGTTTTGTCCCGCGGCGTATAAAGCTTTTTGTTGTATGATTTATTTTCTTCGGCAGCTGATCGAAAGGAAATAGGATAGTAAATTGAATAGTTCGAAACAGCAATTCTAACAATATAAACTTCTCTAAAATATTCTGTTAAAACACTTCCTAGTCTCTCAATAAATCAGACATCAATGTTGTCAAAATTGAAATCTCTACAATTGATAAAACATAAGAAAAACTAAAAATAATGTGTAACAAAACTAATTCACATTAGATTCATAACGTATCAGCGGATGTGACTGTTCCAAATTTCGCAACCCCGGGCCACCCCGGCCGCCCCCAGCCGACGCTCCCCATGAATCAGTAATGAGTAAATTAACGCCACCTATTGTTTAGACACCATGTTTTTTATATCAGAATATTAATAATGGTCGCCATTGTCTCGAGTTTTGGGGAACGAAGAAAAATGTTCTGTTCACAAGTAAAACGGGGGGTACGCGGTTTGATTTGATTGATTTTAGCATTAATTTCAATGAAAACAATGGCCGAGGATGTTTTGGACATCGCCAAATTGCGTTTGAGTAAGTTCCAGGTGGGGTGAGGGAGGAAATAAGAAAATTGGAAAAACTTCCTCTATTTCGGGTGAAACTCTCGTATTTAGTGACGCTGCCGTTTTATTAAAATTTGCATTCTAATAAGACAATCACACAACTACGATTGTTTCTGAAAATATTCATCCAATAATAATCAGTACTTTTTAATATACATAATGCAACCCAAATACAATCAATGTTTGCATAGGTTGGATGCTCGTAAGTTTGAACTACAAGCAATTACCGATTAGACAGAACAGATGCCATTAGCGGTGTGCGGTGTTCACGAAATTCGTCAATTACTCAGAATTCCGAATTCGTTCGATCACACAATACCCCTCTTAATGGGTACATACAAACAGATAGGGCCTTGTACCGATAATATGTCACAAATCATCTTCTATACTACACAAAGTTTATAATGAATTGACATATTCTGTACACGTGTTGCGCGCTTCGTACTAACGTGCGACGACATGTGTCACATGCATGATTTAAAGCCAATCTAAACCCAACCTTAGCACTGTTTACTTCTAGTTTATTATTGCTCGAAACTTAAACCGCTTTAGTTTGATCAGCTACATTAGAATTTGGTTCTTATTGGTCCCAGTCGTGGAGTGATTTTAGTTAAGACGTCGGAGCTGTAAGTTCCATTATCGTGTGAAGCACCTATTCTAATAAGAGGTGTAATACGCGAAGTGGCTGTTATTAGGATCGATGTTAATGCATCGACTGTTTAGTTCTCAATATTTGAAAGGTACAAGATTTATATTGTTCATTAGCTTAAAACAATTTAGTCCTTAAATTGCTTCTTTAATTAACAAATCGTCATGAATATATCGCACGTACTCGTAATGCGCAAACAATTCATTGCTATACTTAATTATAGGGAACAATAAATAAAGAGCCATTTCTTAAAATGCCAGTCGCTGTTCCTACTGAGAATAATGGGCAGAATTTAATCAGTATTGATAGCTGTCCCGATATTTCCAAGATACAACGTGATGCAATTACCATCTTTGATCAGTTAATGTTTTATTTATAGATCCGTAATTAGTTCGACATGTACCTGAATCGGACCATCAATATTAATTTGCCATTACAATAACTCCTCAAAGCGTCGGGTGTAGGCGGCGAGGCGGATAATTGAAACATAATGTATTTATGTTTGTTCTTATCATTAATGTTTATTTATGTATACATTATGCATACACTAGTGAATCAAGAAAGAAATTATAAGAATAGTATAATGATAGGATTGCAAAGCGTTTGCTCTTGATAACTGAAGAAAGCTAAATTTTAATGGAAAAATATTTAACTCGAATAGCTAGTCAAACTATTTCTTAGAGCCTGAAATACCGTTAGATCTGTGCAAATAGCGTAGTCATTTAACACTACATTATCTTCTTTGTTGTTATCTGATTCCCACGCAATCAATTACAACAAAGTGTAGTTTTACATACAATGCAACCATGCTATTGGATCAAAGGATGTGCATTTATTCAATACTTGAAACCTAAAATAAACATTTTTCAACACTTGGTTACGAGGAAAGTGACGAAAAGGCGCTGACAAACTTATTAGGATATTATATGACCATGGTGGAAGCCGTTTCAACCTCAAAGAGAACTTTATTTCCCTTTCAGTAGAGTTTAAATTAGTCCGGCGTTTTTGTTATATAGTTCGATCCGGTTTGAAATCGAATATCAACGCTTTTCTTCAATATGTCATCTCAAAGACTGTCCCAAAATATAGTAGAAACATGTGTGTTGTTTTATTTAAGTTGTAATATTTTGGAAGCGCAACAAAGAGCCGACGTTCTTACAAAAAGACAATTGTAAAATGGTTTTAAATTGATTTTAGACAAAGAGGACACCACTTAGGAGCAACAGGGGCGAATGAGACGACAAAATTGTTTACAAAGATATCAAACGACAAATTACGTTGTTTCAACACAGTGTGTCATTCGTTCAGATTTTTCAGACTGAGTCAGTTATGTAAACCCCTGACTAACGAGGTGACTAAAGGGTATAAAATGATATCATTAAAATAAAGTATTCTAATCGGCTCCGCGTGTACCTATCTACGCGTCTTTGTCGAAACTTTTATCTACTCATCAACGTTATCTTTGAATTTGTGGGTCACACATCAAAGTAGTTCAGAGAATAGGTGACTGCGTTAATCACAAAATATGCCAATTTCATTCTTATAATTATAGCAGTTTTGTCTACAATGGTCTGCAACTTTATTACAGGTTTCTCAAAACCCCGTTGCCGTATGTACGACTGTGACGTCAGGTGGATCACGGTGAATTACTGTGTAAGAGAAACAAAAGTTCGAAAATAAGCGAGTCTTTGAAGATAAATAATTTATTGCTCCACTAAAA
This sequence comes from Ochlodes sylvanus, assembly GCA_905404295.2. Lineage (NCBI taxonomy): Eukaryota > Metazoa > Arthropoda > Insecta > Lepidoptera > Hesperiidae > Ochlodes > Ochlodes sylvanus. The sequence continues at coordinate 1,303,508 of FR990129.1, forward strand.
CCTGTATAAGAAAGAAATGTTGATAAACTTCGAACATTAAATATGTAACTGTTGACGATCGTAAAAGATGGAAGCCAGACGTAGTACATACATAAATATCACTTCGTAGGAAGTATAACTTTTATTAGTACGCCGTCGTAGAGGCGTACTTGCCTCGAGCAAATTAAAAATGAACTTGCACGGTCGATTTGCACGAGAAGACATTCGTTTGATGTGTTATCTGCATTTGTGAGGGACGTTCGACACGACTGATTGCCCTGATTTTTTAAACGCATCAACTGAATTGATATATGGGACAGGAGCGTGAATCGCGGACGTATTCGATTTTATCAGCATCCCGTGCGCGAGCGGCAGCTTCGCGGCCCGCTAATAGATTCAACAGGTGTGCCACAGGGTGGTCTAATCGGCCCGCGACTTTTTTGTTTACATTTCACGAATTTATCGCATTCGTTGACGTCTCGAGGCGCTCGTTTGATTCATGCGCCCGCGCTGTCGCTTTTTAATACTGATTTACAATAAAAACAGAACTGTTTCACCGGCGATTGATGCGAGTTATGATTAATGTCGAGCCTTTGATGTCGGCTGCTATGAATCTATCGAGTTGGCTTCTGAATATCGACGCTCTGCGTGTATAAATAAACTGTAGGAGTACAACGTGAGCGCCGTCTTCGTTTTAGTTAATTATGAGGTTATTAAAGCATTGCTGACTGTCTAACAAACTTCACTTGGTATTAGCTTTTCTGGCAAGAATGAGGATTTGATAACTTGAGTTGTATTCATTACAATAAAAATTAAATATTTTGTATGTATATATTAAATTTAGACATTTAAAGAATATAATTCAATAACTACAATACTAATTACTGAAGATTTTTAATGGGCGGTAATCATCTTCATCGTGAAAAACAATACCCAGCATTAATAATATTTGGAACATATTTATTTAACAACGGCAGGAAACTAAAAGCAGTAAAAATACATCGTAATATTGAAACACAAAAAAAGCTTATCGACATCTCCTCACGCTACATTGTCGCTACATGCACAGTCAAATTATTATCCTCTTTTTGGTTATGTTAAAATTAGACTAATCAGCATCGAGTACAAAGAATCACATCGCTTTCATCATCGACACGATGATGTTTACGCCGCATCTTCCGAGAATCGCTGCCCGGTATTCAATACTTGGAAATAAATATGTGAGTTTGACATTTGCTTTCATGTATACGCTTGCGTGTTTCGTGTGTAATTACGGGGTTCACTGGAGATCGTTCGCCTTATATCTCTGTAAACAGGGTTCATTTTATACCAATTTTTCATACTCAGCATCTCTAGCTTTTTTGTTATTAAATTATCGTGCGTGGCGATTTCAGAGATGATAGGTTGCATTTGATGGGGCGTCTGATTGCATCTCTTGTCGACGTTTCGGATCCGTTGCTTTCTCTTTGATTGACTGCGATTAGAGTTGCGTTTGTCTTGTTTGACATCTCGCTCGCTAGGTCAAAGGCAATCAGCGATTTCACGGCTGAGTTTCGTTTCACTTCCGATTCTACTTGAAGTGTAGCATTAAAACCAAATACTAATTTGACTTACAAATATCATATGAATGTGTTCCGCCAAGCGTACTTGAGTAGAATTGGCAACAAAACGACAATTTTGTTGGCAGTGTTCGCGCCTACTAGATTTGCCAACTAATTGAGAGAATAAACGGTATCGATATTATGTCAATATACTCTAAAATCATCCATATCCCGTCCGTATGTCATTAGTCATCTGGGTTCGAAGATAACTCCATACCGAACCGCCGGCGAGTTTACGACGGCCAAAACCTAATAAGAGAAACGCGTGCGTGGACTAAAAATAACAAAATTAAAATAAATCGAACGACAGACAGTCGTCATAAACTAATTTTGAGTGTTTTCCTTTTGGTGTACACAAAAATAGCGTCATCACTCTTTCATGTCCCGTGCGCGAGTGACATTAAGAATTTACAGTTCAGGATTTAGTACAGCGCCATCTACCGGCGAAAGTGTGTGTTTGATTTATATTGCCACTGTCAAGTAGAACGATATATTAAGGTTATATTAATATGCGTACATGCGATTGCACAATTATTGTTAACTCGTAAAATACATTTTTATGTAGGTACCCAAATCTTTGGAGAAAAAGTTAAATTAAAATTGCGTTCTAATCAAAAGGTCAGAATACCTTTTGATTGGAAAGCATAATCAAAGTTGTTTCAAAACTGAACTGAATCGTTTATTGGTTGTCATTAAAAAGAAATAACGCTTTTGACTACCCTTCTATTGCCAACTTAATTAAAAATGAGAGAGATTTGTATAAAGCAAAGGATAAAAAAACTGACCGGAAAGTTCGGTACTCGATTGGGGTTAATAAGAAGTTTGAAAAGTCGCCAAGCCTTTTGTAGATCAACATTGTGTACGAAGTAAAGAATTTCGAGTCCCAAGTCCTTAACAATCTTTTCTTTACGGTAATGGTATTTTATTGAAATTATGATTACCGGCAACACACATAATAGCTGAAGTTTGTTACTTATTGTTAGTCTGTATTCCAATGATACAGTTGAAAACAAAGTATTCCGTAAAAATTGTTAAAAGATTACCGCAGAGTATTTTAGATAAATAATTTCTAACGACAACACTGAAGGGTAATTAATTTGGAGCGCTTCAATAAAACTATTTCACAAAGCGGCGAATGAACCGCCAAAAACACTCGATGTTCATTCAAGTGCACGAAGCTCACGCACTGCAGATTGAAAGAAGCCTGCAACAGAGTCCTAAATGCCTAAATGCATCCATTCATCCGCAGTCATTACCGTATTGAATCGCCAAATTTCTCGCTACTACAGAATTGGAGGACTCTTTTGTTTCTCAACGATGCCTATTTCATTTACTCCGTTGGAAAATTCAATGCACGAAAAATCTTTGTATGATCCCACTAAAGAAGCAGTCTTTCAGCAGGATCGGCAATGTTTACAAAATGTTGGCTTTCAAATTATTCATATTATGAGGCGGAATCCTAAAATTTGATAGAGTTATTTCAAAATCCTTCCAGCGGGCACGGCAGAATAGATCATTGAAAATTATTAACGATATTTCGCTATAAAATTTAGTTTATAAAACCTTTAGATTTTTATTTAAATTTTAATACCCCCAAATCGCTACAAAAACATAGTTAATTTGCAAATGACAGTGTGCTCCTCGCTCAGAACACGACACTTACTTGATCAAAAGTGTCAGTAGAACAATTGCCCACATCAGTCTAACCCTATCAGACTCATTTTACATCCGCATGTATTGTGTCACGTCGCTAAAGGCGAACAATTCCGAGATGATCCGTCTTGATATTACAGAATTTATCACTCAAATTAGTTTCAGAGTCTATGCACTCTCCAGTGTCAACGGATACGCGCGTGGGTGGTAATGTTTCGACGATGGTCGGCAAATAAATAGCTAAATTGATTTTAATGCAGCATCACTTCCCTTGCCCGCCTCTCTGACGCGTTCAGCTCGGCCTATTATAGCCGTCGATAATATTGATTGATTGACCACTATCAATAAGCGACGCTATTTGAGATTATTTAGTACAATATTGTTCAGTAAATAGATGTTTCATCTATTAATTCCATTTGGTTTATAGAGTAATAATAGAGTTCAAATAAGATTTAGGGTGTGAGATCACTACATGCATGAGTTACCAAGTTAAGGTTTTTCAGCTTATGGAACTACGGACGGAACTATGACGTATGGTCTGCATCGTCGGAGTCCGCTGAGTTCTGTATCACTCAGATGGTTGTGTTCTAGCCCTGTCTGATTGCCTATTCCCCTCCTAGATTCAATCGTCATTTGTTTTTAACGTGTCTCGGTTGCCGTGTCGGAGAGTGAGTTAAAAAGCAGTTTCCCCCTTTCCGCCCGGGCCGGCCGTCCGCCGCGACTGCCGTGCGCTCCGGTGACCACTTACTATCAGATATTATCTAGTCGCCGGTTTGTCACTTATCGTCAACAAATTTAATAAACGTTACCGTTTAAGCTAATTTTATTTTAGCAATACAACTAAGTTTGACCTACATACTCGTGTACTTATTAAAAGCGATACTACTTATTATTCTTATTTCTTTATTTAGGTGAAAGATATTACAAAAAACAAATTATTATGAAAGAGTTACATTGTTTGTGGGGCTCATAAACCGTGATATTTATTTAATGCAAGGATTACAGACCGTTCGGTGCCGATCAATCATTCCATTGAACGTATCCTGTTCCCCTTTTGTAGTGCAGTTACTCACCGATTGATATCGATGAAAATCGATACATATCGGATATTCGGAGATTTTATTTAACTTGCAATATATGTATCTTGAAACTCAATTTTGAAGCAGATACAAGTATCTTCAACCGCTTGACTTGAACTTTTGTAGGTATACACATTTTTTTTGGATGACAATGCATGATTAGTAATGTGGAGTCATTACCTGTGTAGATAAACAAGTAAATAAATAAAATAACTTATTGATTTTAAAAAGTGAATACGTGTGTGTACTTAAATCTCGCGACAAGCTTTTATGTCCTTGTTGACTATGTATAGTGCTAATAATAATACAATTACTAATTTGCACTTCATTAGCGTAGTGGATTATATATGTTTTATATTTACTTTATATTGGATCTTAACATTTCTATATTATATTCTATTGTGATACCATATAATTGTGTACAAATTTATACATTTTATTAAATATTTTCACACTTTCGTAATATATGCCGAATATTTGCGTATGTTAATCACCCAACATAATCAACCCTTCCTGGAATTCATAAATCATATCTTTTAATATACAACTTTCACATTAATTATAGCACCAATTTAAGTTTTCTACCATTATTTTTGTAATCACAAGTATCATTTACAAAAGTATCGATAGAGCAACCCAACACTAGATCTATCCAACTGTCAAATCCAATTCAGCAATGCCCCCGCACATGTAATTGATTTATTGATCGTACGTTACGTTCGATACGAGCGGGCGCATCGTCAAGGCTATTGCATCCTCTGTAATTTTCTACCAGTTAACCGGGTGACCTCATACGCACAACTCATGCTTATCTATACGGGAAGTCGGATGTGTCTGTTGCTAGGGATCTGGGGATCTCAGCATCTCCTAAGCTTTTAATTTATCACCCATTGTTTGCTCCCTATGTCCGGTTGTTGACCAACTTAGAACTTTAGTTAAGATGCTATGTAATGTAAACTTATTATTAACACATTTCGTTCCGTATTTAGAGACTAATATATATTATGGTTGTGTATCAAGTAGATTTTTTTTGTTTACTCAGGCAATATAAAAATAAATTATTACCTCTTTTTCTTTGGCAGCGAGTTCATTTTCCAAATTGCCTCCCTGGTTCACTATGGGACTGCTCCTTGAAGAGTTGCTATTACTCCTCGCCGTAGCAGCCATTTCTATCTTATGTTCTAAATCCTCATCAATTTCAGGTGATCTTCTCTTTTCTTCTTTGATATCGGGACTGAATCCGTCAGGTATTCTCGTATCTATGGCTTGGTCCCTTGATGGTTCTAGGTGAGTGCCATTGGACTTTGGTGGCACGGTGGCTTGGAGGGGTGTGGGGCTTGTAGTAGCTAGCTGCTCCTTCAGCGTAGTTACCTCCTTCTCTGCTAGAGTAGCTCTCTGTAACAAACAAATGAAAGGTTTACTACATACTTTCTTAACATAATTACGGTTCGTACAACAAGTGGCAAGTTTTACGCGGCCACGTGTTTTACAATAAATCAAAGGCGTACATAATCGTTAAATATTTTTTCATTATTCGCCGTGTTCACGTCACTCATTCATTTAATTAATTGCATCCTCCATCCATTCAATAATTGAGGTCTCATTTTTGTGCAATAGCGGAAACATCGATTCGCAGGCGCCTGTTTTACGGGCTGTTGTTTTTAATCTAATTATTTATCAGTTCCCATAGCCCCATTTGTTGGTTTGGCCGGTGACGTAGGGATCCTTTGTGGTACTTCCTGCGGCATTCATTACGCTGTTCATTTAGTACCTAATCTGTTCGATCTCGTCATTAAAACGGATGTTCGAGCCGCTGATTGGCCAGTGCGAAATTCTGCTTTTGTTGGAACTGTTCGACCGTTGGTTTTTGTCCTGGATCGCGTTCCCATTACCGATTCGCGCTGCAATCGTCAAGGGTTTAATTTGGGTTCGAATTGTAGTTATCAAGAGATGAGTTTTACGATCTTCGTCAAGGTAAATTGCCAACAAGGTAACGCTTCTACATTTGCAAATCTTAATTTAAATACAATATCTGAATGATCATATTTTTATATATTACGGTTAGTTGTACCTACATGAAATTTGCAAAAAATATCAATGATAATCTGTAAAAGACCAACTTAAGTGAAGGTGCGTTTATGATTTAGATTTAGTTTTAAGGCCCAATAATGATGAGCACTAGTTGGAAAAAACAGCGTGGTTAATGACCCCAGAAGGAAAGCAAATGAGAAGGAATGTAGCTGCGCGGGCACGCATGACGTGACGGCCGGGCGCCGCTGGGCAGATAGCATCGCATCGATTCATGCGCAGGGTTAGGACACCAGCAGACGAGGGAGGATTAGCAACATTCTGAGCAGCAATGTGTAATTCAAATTCTAAGTAATACCATCGTTGTAAGGAACGATAGCACAGCCATACCTGCATCTGTCGTGGATTGACTTTGATATTAATTATTCCGGTGAGAGTGATGTTGATGTCGTCTATCTTGTTCCTAAGGAATAGCATCAAGATGGACTATTTTACGTATTTTTGTTAGTTCTTCGGCAGTAGCAGCCAGGTACTGAGACCGCATGATTTAAAAAACGTCATTATGTTATTGTAGTATGATTCCGCTGGTACCTACAGCGCTCGTAAAAAGAAAAGATAACATCTGGTAAATTATACTATGGGAAAATATAGCTGTGAAAGTTATATCCTACCTTAGTGCATACGCGTATTATCATTCGTATCGTATATCACAAATCACTAAAATATGACCAATAAATTTAATTGTACCATGCATAGCCAGGATAAATTAACTCTAATCCTACATGTCGTGCAAACTTTAACCAGTGTACAATAGCCTTACAAGCGCTATCTTGCGCCTACGCGCATTTCTCGTTCGGTTTCCCGATGAAATCTACGATTGTCGGATTAATGGCGAAGATTCGTCCGATAATTAACGCTTTATCTCTCAATTCGTTTGTTTGATTGTATTGTTTTTATACTGCTTCTCGTTCCATTCGATAAGTTACTTTATTTTCTTGCAGAGAAGGGCGAAGTTTCTTAACGGGTTGATAGGAATAACGATAGGAATTTGAATTTCGATTCCCATAAAAGTAAGTTAGAGAGCGTAGGAGGAAATCGATAAAAATGCTCAGCTAACAATGCGATGTAGTCAGACGATGTGGATTAAAATTCTTTGTAATAAAATTGCGAGGGAACTGAATATTTGACACAATATTTTATTTACCCGATAGAACAAATGTATTTTGAGATCGCAAAAGAATGCACGATGCACTGTATATCAATGTGGAATTGTGGATAGATTTCAAACATATGCACACAGTTTCAATTCTCGGATTTTGTACTATAAATTACTGTACAAGATTATACCAACGGATAACGTAATGCATTATAATTATGTTATGTCATTTAATTGAATCAAATTGCAGATTATTGGAATTTGTACAATGTAACACTAGTAAAAATAGAATGAAGCTATTATGGCTAAATACGAACGAGAAGGTTAAAAATCTTGGTGTATTTAAAAAATGTTATCCTGAAGCCAATGCGTTGAGTCACACAATAATGACAGGAGCGATCAATCACACTCAATTTAAAGTATAGCTCAAATCGTACGTTACGTCATGGCCAGATGACAATATTATACTTTCGGCCTACGGGTTATTCGACTGCGAGCGATTACTTGTGTGGGAGGTGAAACAAATAGAACAAATGTTGAAAATCTTAGTCTGTATAGAAGGTACAATCTGTCAAATACGAAGAAATTTTTATGTACATATTAAATAAAAAGTTGCCACAAATTTTACTTAGGTATTCCGTAAGATAGAAACCAAGTAGCACTTTGATTCTCTAAAAGAAAAAGTACTTCGCGTTTGAAATTTATTATAATTTGTAACGATATAAGAAATTTTGAGAAAAAAATGATAGTCAAATATTTTTAAATAGTAGAACTTAATGCCTTTCTTTTCGTTTTAGTAAAGAGGTGTATTATTGTAATACAACAACGAAATGAAATACATATTACATACTAGATAAACATGATAAGTAGATTTCACTACGTTCATTCTATCTCTGCTACATGTTCAAATTTTAAATATAATTACATAAAAGTCATTACTATTTTGGACTGAATAATTTTATGTTTACAACTAGAAAGTTAGAAAACTGAGTGGAGCGATCGTTGCGTTCATTAAAATCATGAATGTTTGCCCACTCAATTATATACAGGGAAAATCACCAACCGGCTCGCTTTAATTGTGAGAACTCGAACGTAAGAAAAATATAACAATTTGGTATCGTTAAAAATAACCGAAAGCCCAAATATTAGTGGAAATGTTTTTATAATTACGATTGTAAAGGCGGACGACATAGTTACCTCGACACCTTTAATGTGAGAGAATACCACGAGCACGGGCAGAGGCTACAGAACTAGATCTCACAACTTTGGAACATTGATTTATTGTTCTTGACAGCACGGCAACGGCAGCACATTGATGTTCTTTACTGGAGATATTCTAACTGGCTCCTAATGGGTAATCAAGGTATGAATACCATAGTTCATCCAGATCAGATTCAAGATTACCCAAATCATGTTTGTCTCCAACAGTATTAATGTTTATTTTAAAATCAGGATCAATCAATAACAAAACAAAAATATTTCTTATTCGATTAGTTGTAAACAAAGCCGATGGTAACACAATGGAGCTCAATCGGCCCCGTTCGGTATTAATTTGCGTCCTTTCATTGGTTCATCAATACAATTTAATAATTTTGGGATAGCTCAATCAAAGTTTGCGGATTTAATTTTGTTTATTCGACGACAATGGGATTTGTATAGGTCGAACATCTCTCGAGACTGTTTTTCGATTCCCGTTTATGGAATTACGATGTGCGGTCGACCGGTAAAATGGTAAATTTATAGACAAATATGAAGTAATACTATTTGCATATTATTTAATTGCTAATGTACTTTAACATTATATCGAAGATGACGCAATTTTTAAGAAAACCGCTAAGAAGTGAAACAAAGCGTACCTACTTTTTATAAGCAAAAATTCTTTTTAGACGACGTTCATTTACAAGCTAAGTAAGTATACGGTAGTAGTTGATTATGTATGTAATGAATTTGGCATAAAATAATAATTAATTATTAAGTCTCGAATGTTCAACAATAAAACTGAGTTATTTTCCATTGGCGTTCAGCCTCGATGGCCAGTGTACACAGATCGAATCAGCCTTATACATAAGTAGCAATTAAACAGCGTCCGATTCATTCACTAACTCTACTGCAACAAAGAACGGTTTATCTATTGAAACCATCGCCATCAAAATTGTTTAACCCGCAGATTAGAAGAATCTCACGGGAGCAACGGTACACTCTAATGTTTCAATGAGTTAATACGATTAACTGAGCCAAAAATTTCATGTTTTAGCTTTTTATGAATATTAATATCAACATTATCTTTTATTGTTCCTAATTCTTCTTCTGCCATTTGATTATGAACTTTGCTATGTGGTCTTAATGTTTTGTTTCGAACGTTATGCAGCATATATAGTTCGCAGTGCAGAAATAAAGCAAAAATATCTGTCCATATTGAGTATTTTTTGTACATTCTCTAAGTAGTCTGTATTGTACTCTTTTATTTGTTTGAACCAAACTAGTTCTTTTAATGAGAATTTTAATCAATGATTTTATTGCGTCTCTTTGGAAGATTCTTTCGTTTCATTTTTAAGTTTTTGGTATAGAAGCTAGAAAAGTATTAATGATGAATATCAAAGATAGCATAAAGAGTAGTTGGAAATAATAAAAGAGATGTTAACTTAAATAGATTCTAACCAGATTACACAATACAAGGAAACTTCTGAAAAATCAACACAACTCATTCAGCCAACGTGACTCAGCCAGACAGCGCTAAGCACGTCCAAACTCTTATTGTAAATTTAATAATCATTATTGAAAATGCCATCATACTCAAGGTAGTCCTTAGAATGTGGTATTTCTCAGATAAATAGATACTTCCTAATAAAGTAGTTCAGATAGATTTTATCATCGAGTATTTCGTGAATGTGTAGGTATTGATGTATTTAACAATGACGATCTAATCATTCTTAATGCGCAGTAGTCAAAATAACACAATACGTTATTAGTACAATTATGATACTATTATTATTATCGCATACATTTGCAATTAGGTTCAAGATTTAATGCTGTTACGTCTTCTTGGTTTCCTACAATAATTATCCTGCTACTGGACACAAATGGACTACAAGGATTCGGACAACACGTAGCATGTGAGCAAAAAATGTATTATTTATGCACGGTTTGACAATTAAAGCACCGTGTCGCTCTCACCGAAACGTTTTCCACCATTATTGTTCCGGGCGGTTTTATTATGATTATGATTTAGAAACGGATGCGTTCGCTCATTGAAATTCACGGGTCTTATCTGATTTCATCTTCATGTATCATATTAATTGGCCATTCCACATCGGTCTTAATTAACCGTAATTTTTATTTCGGCTTTACGATTTTCGGATTACATTTCCGCGAGCGCAAATAACTGTTGTGTTTGGGCGCCTGTTTATGGAACAGTTACCTTAGATACTGTGTTGCTGCTGCTCGCACCGACTCATTCATTGTTATCGTTCACACGTTAAACATCACATGACAGTTTATTCTCTAAGGCGTCGTCCTAATTGGCAGCGATCGTACGAGCAAACGATGCGTTCATCGTCGTGCGATGGGTTCAAACACACATTTTAACCTCGCAAGTAATTGTATTGAAATACCCATCGCACGACGAAAACGCATCGCGCCATCGTACGATCGCTGCCAATTAGGACGACGCCTTAGAATGTGTTAAACATAAGAAACAAGTCTTTATTGAATCTGAATACCTACCTAAATCGTTTATCAGGGGGTTCTAATCCCTGAACGGGGGAGAGGGGTCTGTATTGAAATGTTGCTTGAAAATATATCACTGGCATTGGTGAGCAAACATCGTAAGGAAACGTGAGACCCGAAAGTTCTCCATAGTGTTTTCAAAAGAGTATGAAGACTAACAATCAGCACTTGGCCAGCGTGGTGAAGGAACCTCAAGACCAGTGGGTCAGTTATGGCTTGCGAAGAATAAGATTTGCAGGACATAAAAATCTATAACCTTAAATTTTATTACAGGAGTTATCGATGGCCCTGGGACAGAGTCAATAAATATTAATTCGCAATTCTTTATGAATTCGCAATAGACGGTAAAAAACGCTCGTCACGACGCGCCCGTACCCTGCGTCTGCCACCAAGAAAAATTAACGCACTCACTAAGGGTTGGGTCCCCCAGACCCCGCATTATACGGGGAGCGGTCACTAATTAATGGAAAAGGATTAAATTCGTACGGAATTGAAATAAAATAAATATGATAAAGGACGGGTCGCCTTGGCCGAGAGGGCTTCGGGTAGGTTTTTTTGTTGGGTTCCCCTGTCGATATGTAGGCGACTTGTTAATTAATTTGGGCTTTCTTTGCAGAGATAAGTTATCTGGTCCTAATTTATGTTATAGCAAAAAGGTGGATAAGCCTGAGCATTGTTTCTTTAAGCTGCTTAATTTTACTTTAATTTAAAACAATAACTTCAAATTGCTACTCGGTTGTAGTTGACGTTTTCGAAAATATATCTCAAATAATTCAAATTGTTTTTCGTGTTTAATATGAAATTTATAATCAAAATAAGAATATTCATATAATATCATACACAGAGGCATTCTAAAATAAGACATATAACTCTTATTAAATATGATGAATGTACGAAACAAAAAAGTATCGCCAAAATAAGGAAAATAATTTAAACACTTTTTATACTCAATCGAAGTGGGTGAAAGTCAGTTAGAGGCTTACAGGATTTGTTTTCGGTCTGGTGAGCATTGTGCATTGTTGGGGACGTGTGGAAGTGGACAAACTGAGAGGAGGATATCTCGAAGACCCCGCGAGATTTAAACGGGTTATTTTGGAAGAAACGAAGCTTACTTTCAGCCTGTGTTAACTAATTTAATTAACTCATTTATTTGTGAGTTAACGGTACAAAACGTTCAATGTTTTGATACTGTATGTACTAAAATAATTGTTATTAAACTTATTAAGTCCTTACACACAGTACGTCCTACCCCCATAGTAGGACTAACGTCTACAACCCAAGAACAAACATTTATCTGTCAAATAAATGTTTGCCCCGGCCGGGAATCGAACCCGAGTCTTCACTGGGTCACTACTAACTAGGCGACAGGTTCACCAGTTGTTGTTTAACAAGTGTGTAGCACTAATGCAAATGTTGTATACACGCCTTTAATGTAATTTGCTTATTAAATATTATCATAATTAGCTTAACGTTTCGATCAACAGTTTTGAACATAATATAAAATATAAGATCTCAGTCAGTGAGCAGACGAGGTGGCTATACATTGCGTTTGTTTGTGGCTTTGTCTGGACCCTCCCCTTGTGCTCGCGTTACGAATGTGTGACCGTTCAAATATTTATTGTTGCAGTGCTACCAGTACACTCGATGGATAGATAAACTTCATCTTTATACTTCAAACTGCTAGGAAATAACTTCTTGCTAATGCGACCCTACTTAGGGGAAGTATGCTGAAAGTATTCAGTTATGACACTGATAACGGTAAGTTCAGATTCAGTATATTTTCATGTACACAAAGCGTAACATACCCACTTTGTGTTTGGAAAGATTTTTCTAAGATATCATTATAATTATAAAATTTAACGGTCAAAAATGTCAGCGAAAAATATTTAAAGTAAACTTCAGATCGGTTCAATTATCTTCAGCACGTCGTATTCTGTATTTGAGAGGCAACCTTAAAGCGTAATAGAATGAACGCTGCTTCCAAAATAAATAAAGATAAGACGTGCTTAATCAAATTACGCGCAATTGGGCGATATTAAAAAATAACGTTTGTCTATTCCCCCGTAGTCGATACCACTCGAGGTGGGTCTTAATCTCTCAATGTCAGTTTTAATTTGCTCCTCGCATCGAATTACTTCTGAGTTTTATTTTTGAAATTCCCGTAGACAAGGCAGAGGAAACGAGTTTCGACAGCCCGACACAGAAAAATATGAATTGCGCTGAAATATGTGAAATATATAATTTTTAGAAGTATCAATATTATTTATAACTTATCTTTTTCTACTACATATAGATAAAGATAAAAGATAAATAAACTGACATAATGTTCTCAGATCGTGTAGAAGCAACAACAACTATAGCTACCTCCGGTTCAACAGTTTCAGAAATTCAGAAGTTGCTTAAACCACACGAATTTCGAACGTAACTTTGGAACCGCGCCTCCAATACGTTCGAATTTCGAATACACAAAACAAAATCCGCGAAGCGTGATCCGAAGTCAGGTAGATGGCAAACAAAACGGAACGAGTATCAACAAACAGTCAATCGGAAACTAGATAATTCAATTTCGAATAATTTGGAACGAACGAACTCAAACTCTGATTGACAAATTCAAACAGGCCGCTTTGTAGCTATTGGAAATAGGCAGGTATTAGGAGCGGAGCTAATCATTATTAGATATTGAATTTTCGTAACTTTGGACTCATCCGCTTTCTAATTTACTAATGAATCCGAGTGGTGCTGCCATTAGGTTCCCCCTACCCCATCGGGGGGGACGGGCGGAAGGGGTAAGACCTCGCGCGAATTTTCGTCTTTTATACGAGTACATGTAGAACGATAATCCGATTGGTTCGGGCGCTCCACATTTGAAATTTCGTGTGTTTTCGTTAATTCTCGCAATGGTTTGACTTTGTAGTGACGTTTCATTTCCGAAATTGGTTTGCTTCTTATTTGCACTTCAGCATTATTCATGGATATCACACTCAATAATTAACTGAGACCTTTGGTCAGGGATGCAATTGGCCTCTCTTGGGTAAGAGTTTTTATTAGTTTCCGATTGGTCTTACTATGCGAGTATAGCACGGTTAAACATATTCTTTAATATAATTTTTGTCGCGATTCGGTTCCAATCTGTAATCGCAATAATTTTTTTTAATAAAAAAATCCGACGCATAATAACAAAATGAAGCTAATTTTTGCCAACTTTGATAGGGTTTATAAATAGAACTATTCGTAGTAAGAGCGAAATAGTCAAACATTTTATTTTTCTACTGGCAGCAGGCCAGGCGCACTAAACAGTCGTGTCAGGTACTGTAAAAAATGAAATTATTTGCGTGTAATCCCATATTTTGTTCGTAAATACTTTTTTCATAGAAACGCATTCATTACACTATCCATGTTATTACAACATGTAATGCACCGATGTAAGCGATTAATAAGCATATCTGTTAAATCGAGTTCATTAATGATGTGTTGCGATTGGATCGCCAAGTTGCAAAAACAAGTTACGGTGAAAATAAGACTTTAGGGCCCGTTTCACCGGTTACGGATAAAGTTCCGGATAGCCCTAGGAACTCAACTCCCAGATAAACTACATTTTTTGGCTTCTCAGGTAATCTGATAGAAGTGACAGAGAAAAGTGTTGGTTAAGCTATCTGCCAGTTCAAGTGGCTGTTAGGCGTTATCTGACGGATAAAAAATGTTTCAAGTGGCGTTTCTATAACACATTTGGAATTTGAACTGTAGTACATCATATTATTATAAATCCTACTATTTTCGTAATGAATGATAAAATTATACTGGAAAATATTAAAAAAGTCGAATTGGATTATTTTGAACAAAAAGTATTTTATTAATTAAGTTTTCAAAATAATTTTCAAATGACAATAGTTTACGGAGTAGTAACGAAACGCAAAAAGCGACGTTGCCGCTCCGTCAACTGTTAAGTGGCAGATAAATTCCTAGGGCTATCCGGAACTTTATCCGGAACCGGTGAAACTGGCCCTAAAAGTTTAGTGCGTGAAAATTTTATATGTCAGTTCAATCAAACTCAAATAATTTATTTCATGTAGATTATTCATTCATGTCATTTATATCATTTATCAATACACTAAACTTATGAACGTCAAATATTTTGAATGTACCACCATTTCGCTAGGATTGAATATTTAAATTTTATATTTTTTTAGAACTAAAACTTTTCTTGAACTTTAGACGGCGAAAGAAATTAAGTACTTAATCAAATTTCCAATCCGATACCTAATTATATCAGGCTACAACCATGCATTTACTGTAATAGGTGGTGTCTTATGAGTATTCTTATTGTATAACTTCCCGATTGAAGTAAGTCTCCCGACACCGTGGGGAGGTTCGGCTAACATTGAGTTAGCGTCGTGGAGGACAATAAAATTGTACGCACCTCACAGCTGTTCCAGTGAAGTTTGGTATCACGTCGGGGATTTGTACACGATCTACACGGAGGATGCAACGGGGATAATCAACTTAGTCACTTTATCAGATAAGCTTTAATAAGAAATGAGTGAGTGAACCATTTGACAATTTGACTAGTAAGTACCACCATGTACGTTGGTCTGATTCGCCTTTGTCAATTGGTTTTTTTAAAATGTCAAAGCCAAATTCAAGGAGTATTGAAATTCAGCGCCAAAGAACCAATACATACATTACCAAAGCAAACATCTATGGGCCGCAGACCATTAAAGAGAAGCTCCGTAAAGAGCTCGCTCGTACCTCGAATCCCAGTTATAATTACCAGAACAAACCGAACGCTAGAACTCCTTTTATTTAGTCGTAACGGTTGTACCGGCATTTGCATTAAGCTCAGACAATCACGCCCCTCAATCAATCAGGAAGAGATCGGCGTCGTCCAGCGTTCATTTAGATCGCTATCGGTTCGCACGCATTGTTTCGCCGCGACTCGCGTTTGATTCTTGATGAATTGCTCGCATCTTTGCTGATAAGCAAACAGACTGTAATTACACCGCGGACTTGTACCGAGTGGTAAGAATGGTCGGCCGTGCTCGGCCAGTTGGGACTTCGGGAATCTGAATTAGTTATGATATTATAATGCCTACTTGATATCTTTCAAATAGGATTGACGTCTTATTCGATTTAAATTATGCTCTTTAATACCAGACCCTTCTATAAACCACTAATAGATAGCCGTCGAGGTTCTCTATTACAAGAATAAATAAAAAATGTAAGTAAAAGGGGCTTTAACACGGGGTTTATTAAAAACTCAATATAGATACAGATTATATTAAGGCTTTCAGCGATCTTCCTCAAACTCGACACCACCTGATTCACTGCCACGGGGTGTCCAAGCTGGCGGGGCGGCCGGGATAATCTTGAATTTTAAACTACTTTGCCCTAACTTTGCACTTTACTTTTCGTGATTTCGTAAAGACGACGAATTGGAATAAAAACAACTTAGTCCAGATTTAACCATATATTGACAGTTACGTCAAAATAATATTGTGAATGTAAAGTAGAAAAGCATGACATCATCTTACACCCGCACTAGGTGTCACTTGTATCAGTTCGAGAACTGGCATGTCTAATATAACCTTATAAGATTTTACATGTGTGCAATTCGTAAACACAGTTAGCCAGGTATATTGTAATGGGAAAGTAATGTTATTTATGGTACTGTATTATCCAAACGTAACATACCAATGCAATTGAACGTATCGAACGACACAACTTAACAAAAATATTAATTAATAAGAAATAAATAAAATATGAATCTATGAATTAATAATACAGATAAAAGTTAAACATCCTACAAATACCGCTCGCTATACTACTTATCCTGGAAGTCGGCTAACGTGTGGTCATCCTACACCCTCAATAAAGGCTTTAGCGAGGCGATATTAGCCGGGCTTTTATCTTGGAACGCGTCGAACGAGATATCGCAGTATTAATATGTAAGTGGGGTGTTCATTGATGTTCCGCATTGATGTTATGACATGACACACATGTCTTGCGTACGGCGGGAACCGAAAGGGGGACCTCGCACTATTTCGTTTTCGGTGAGAATATTCGATGAGAAACTAAATTCTGAATTGTATTTCATTTTGTGACATTATGAAAATAAACGTTGTTACGCTTATATAAGCTTATATAAGTACATATAAGTTTACTATAGTTTTGCCTTCGGTTTGCCCCGCGTTTTAACTAATTTTCAAGTAAAGTTTCATCCGCTATTTAACCCCCTTAGGTAGAGGTGGAATATCACAAAATTCTTAAACGGATGTCTCCCTCTTAAAACCCCTCTGTCAAATTATATAAGTATCTAAGTTTCTGTAAGTGAATGATTTGACCTTTTGTTTTAAACATAAAAATTGATAGCTATGTCGTTGTCAGTATGGAATATTGTAAACCATGCGTGGCCATCGGCCGTACGAGAGGATTTACGAAGCATGACCCGCCACGCTGCCCACCGCGGCTGCCCGCGGCACATTTGTTTAGGCCATTACACCACGCTCTACCGATTCTCATTATCTAATTTAGACGCACAAGGCACTGGTTCTAAATAGTGCGCAATGCACACCTGCCCGTGAACAACGTTCTACCATTCTACCGCTGACCTCCAACTTTCGATGCTCATTGTAATCGCCATTTGAGACCTTATCTTCAACTACTGCTATCTCTCCTGCGATCTATGTGACTTGACCATTTCCTGGAGTTAGATCAACGACATTAAGTGTATGATTACCTTATTCGATCATGAGGAAAAAACTATTTTACAACTGACGTGAAACTACCGTCAATTCGTGCATTCCACATTTTACACGCTCGACCTTCCTAATTCAAAAGCGCGTTCGGTTTTCTCGAATTAGACATTCATAAGTGACAAGATGGCAATTAAAAAAAGTAAAGGTGGACCGCAACGAATGACAGCGGTGTCAGTAGTGAAACCCGAAACAAAGATGGCAGGACGCCAAAATGGCTGCCGTCAATGAGTCGGCTGGCGAGAGGTGCTCATTCAGTGCGCGAGCGTCCACCAGAACTGACGTGTACTTCCTATATATTGTTATATTAAAACACGATATACAAGTAACACTTTTTGCTAACACCGAACTTGAAGTTTGTCGCAGCTGTATTGCTACACTCAAACTAAGATTGATCGATATATTTAAAGTCTCGCGGTCAAATGATAATATAATAGAATATAAAACTTTAGATAGCCTACTATTTGCAATAATTAAATATCCTTATGTACAATTAATATGTAGATATTTTAAAATTTACTGTCGGAGGAGAATGATTAGTGGACTAGTGAGACAAATTCGGAAAATCCTAAATGAACGAGAACCTACCGTCGACATTAAACTGAATGATACAGGGCCCCGTGACTTCGAAATTGGCGCTATTTTCTTAACAGTCATTTATCATGATGCGCAAGAAGTAGAGGAGGATAACGTTTTGGAATATGTGAAAAACATTCGCAAGAATCCTACATTAATTTGTATCTTTGCTGTACAAAAACATAAATTACGGCTAAAACATCGATCCCTACGATACACTGACTTTAGGGTCCCACAACACGGAAGAGTCTATAGCTGTAATTAGTTACCGTCGAAAGACTTAAAGATGTTCGCGACAAAACTCAAACAGAGCAACTTGGTACTTCCGATCTAGTCGTACGGATAGATAGACAACCAATTAGCTGTAATTATAAATTAACGGAAGGAAAGTCCAAACATCGTCAGCGAAGTTGGCAAGTTCTGGCGTCGAGTTGGGACCAGCCTTTTAATTATTTGCCCCCCAAGGTGGGCCTTTTTCAGTCGTTAAAATCGGTGTTGTGAAGGATTCCAAAGTTGCATGAACTAACTTAATTACAAATTATTCTTTTTATTTGTTACTTAAGTAGAAAACGAGTTGTCCGTTATGTAAGTAGTGACGGCAGCTTTAATAGGACTATGAATTGCCAATCTTCAGGATTTTTATATTATAACATGGATGGTACGTTGTATCCTAGAAGTTACCGGCTATCATTCGGTATTCCATTCGGAGTTCGAGTGTGACATTCGATCTTTTTAAGTCTTTTGAAGTCGGGCATGGAACAATTGCTAGGCTTGAAGGATGAATATAAAATGAAATTAGATATTTTGTTACTGAGGACATGGAAATTGAACCCTTCACCAATCCGCACTGAAGCAGTGTGGTTGATGATCTAGGCTTCTTCAATAATGAGGAGAGATCCGTGCTCAGTAGCGGGCCATTAATGGTTGAAGTTACATGGAATATGTATTCCTAATCGAAATGCAATAAACTCGAAACAATACCAGATTGTTGATGTTTAAGTTTGAAGCTGCACTTTTGTTTTTTAATGCCTCGATGTCAATAGAGATGCTTGTTGCCTCTATTCACTTACGAAATCACTGGCGACGACAACGATTTATCCAGTATGTAAATAGTTCAACAAGAGCACAGCAGAGCGCCCGCGAGCCGATAGCGAGGTGCAATAAGTCACCCACTGGCAACCCGAGGATCAAAGAACTTAAAGACACACATACAGCTATGTAAATACAGATAAAACAGTGCTGCCAGACAGAACTATAGGGTTTGAAATACGAGACGTAGAAATGTTGATAATAAGTTATACAATTTCTAGAGCAACAGGCTATCCATACATCATTGAGTGATTTCAGAGGGATCAGGGTTCTGAAGGATTTACGGGAACTTCCCTACATTTGGTGCACCCGGCTGAATGTGGCTGGAAACAAGTTTATAGTAAAACTTTCGAAAGAAGAAGTCGATGTAGAAGATAAAAGAAGAAAGAACAGAGAGATAAGCCCAACTCAACATTAAGTATTACAATATCACCCGCAGCTAATTTCCAGTCGGCGATACAGTCGCGCTGTCATCGATTCGCAGTCAATTTGTCTCGCGATTCGATTTTAATTGGCATCGGATTCTCGGACGAGAATAGCCGGTAGATGTCTCGCTCGCGGCGGACGTTTTGTGCCGCGGTATCCACGGCACTTTAGTTAGATGCAGATGTTAATTAGTGTGCATCGGTCGAGTTTATTTAGGTTTAAAGGTTATATCATTATTCAGTTGGGACACGTGACGTGGTTTATCCGATGTCTATCGGTTTGGTTCAACAGGCTTATTTTAAGACTTGAGTTGTTGTTCGACTTTCTGGTATAGAGTGCACAATTATAATAGCAGAGATGTTTGTATTTATGTTGATCACTCTATTAAGAGGTAATTTTTTTTAATTCAATCAGCAAAATTGTTTTATTATTTGTCAATTCTAAGAGCATTAAGCTTTAAAATTAACTTAGTTTCTGTATTAATTGTTAGACCCGCAAGGCGAAACAAATTTAAATTTTAACATCAAATACGAACACATTGACAGTACACGTCTACTCGTCCGTAATACTTATCTATGAGGTATTTACGTAAAGTATTTTATAAATCATTAATTCATCGAGATGATTTGCAACAACTAAAATCCATTGTCTTCTACTATCATATCTATCTCGCTGTATAAACAATCCTAACGTGCGCTGCAGGAACGCAGACTCTAATAACTAAAAGGCGAAATTCAAACCTTTCCACAAGAACCGGAAGTAAACTTCGAACGAGTGTAACTTCCCTTTGTATCTCCTGAATACGCGCTCAGTAAAACAGCATCCCCCGCCCGCCCCCGCGCGGTGGCGCCGCCGTCGAAGTACCCGCGAACTTCGTAAACCGTTTAAAAGTAACTCCGTATCGGCTCCGGCGGGTATTTATCAAAATCCATCCTCAATTAATTCCATTTCGTTCAAATCCCAAACTTCACTTTTAATCCGATCGATCCCCATTAATGGGACCCCCGAGCGATGCGGCTCCTGCGGCACGCGTCACCGGCTCGCGGCTACCACTTCATTGCACATTCATTACGTAGTGTCAAGGTTGGTAAATCGTGGTATCATAAAAGATATTTTCTATTCATTGTCGGTCGTGGTACAACTGACGGGTTCACAGCTTACCACTGCCCAGTGTGGGGAATCAGATTTCACACTTTCAGGAGAGTATCCATGTCTACTCACAATGTGAGGTTTCATCAAATTAACTG
The DNA here is from genome assembly GCA_905404295.2 of Ochlodes sylvanus. Lineage (NCBI taxonomy): Eukaryota > Metazoa > Arthropoda > Insecta > Lepidoptera > Hesperiidae > Ochlodes > Ochlodes sylvanus. Next base: position 1,324,817 of record FR990129.1, read on the forward strand.
ATAAACTTATCACATTATTCGATCGCACGTAACTCCGAACCTAAAGCAGGGTGTGGAACATGTGCGTATGTAAGCGTTTATTCACGTCAGTAGTATTTTAATGAATAGTTACTGTCGACGTTATTTCTTTTGAACATCGTAACAATGCGCAACGTTCGGCCGTGACGTCGAAGCCGCGCAGGTCGCACGCGTCGCATCGGCCGCACGGCCTCACCCTCTCTTCCCCAAACAAAATACTTATAATTGCATTCAATATACTATAATTTAGTTAAAGAGTTGCCTTTATTGTGTTACGAGGTGTCAGCTAGCTCGCCGTATTTATTGTATCGGAATATCGGACCGGTTCGGCGACGGGGAAGTCTTCGAGTAACATAAAACCGGGGCCATTTAAATATGTAGCGATGTTTTAGGTACACAATATGTGGATCATAGAACTGAAATTAAATAAATAATGAACACATTTATAGTCCTACACTAGGATTCCTTGTGTCGTGAGCGCTATGGACAACACACTATAGGACAAGAAAAGAAACACCCATACCGAGAACAGAAATTTCAACTCATCAATCAATTTTTCATCTCGCTGGGAATCGAACCAATGACCCATCGAATGGCCATCGGTATGGTAACCATTGCAACGCGCGGGACGTCAAATTATCTTAGCGATGAAGATTTCGTTTAGAGATATCTAAAGTTGTCCTTGAAGACAAGGAGTGCATTGTTTCATTATCGTCCGGGAACGCATTTGTGGTGTGTCACCAGGCGAACTGGTGATCCATCTACTAGTCGTCTACTTACTGGGGTTCCCAATATTCTATCTACCCATAACCTCCAGCTAAGTTAGAAGGTAAAATATATGTGACTTGGCAATTGCTAGGAAACTCAATGAAGATTTGTGGATAGTAAATTTATATTCCGTCTTATTTATAGTCCATCAAAAATAGTTTAATCAAGTACTTTACCATTAATTTCAATAGCCCGTTGGATTGGATTTAAGATCACATAATAAATTATTACTAATGATGGTTTATCACGTGCACGAAAAAGCAAAAAAAAAAGGCAACAGACGAAAAATTTGACATATTGACAACAAATAAAAAAGGTCTTGTTTGGCGCAAAGTTTAACGAATCGCTCGCGGATCGGGGCTCGAAACATTTTGTGTCAATGTTAAAGCGAAAAAACAAACAAACTGCGCAACTTTCTCATAGATCGTCGATCCTCAATTTTTAATTATTCGCGTGTGACTCGTGAGGGGAACCGAGGGCAACTTAAGTACGTTTGTTCCCTCCCGGTTAAATCAATTTGAACCTCTCTCCTTCAGAGTAAAAACTTCTAACGAACGGTGTCTGAGCCCTTTTTGATCAATTAATTACTTAATTCAAAAACATTGTCGCGACTTCCCTGGACGTGTCCCGCAACGGACCGAGTTTGGTCGTTTTGCGCAGGTAGATTTTAAATGCGATTGTCCGTTCTGACTGCATGATCTTTGCAATTTGCAATTATCTTGGTAATATAATGTCAGGTGAGGCTGAAAATCAATGTCCTGTATTATTCACTAAGTTCGTTTCTTCTTGTAGAAGCTGTTTTAACATCCTTTAACTTTCTGCTGTTGTGAATTTCCTAATGTCTAGTCAGGACGACGTCTTAACAGTTCATAAGTTTTTATATTACAGAACTGCTTGCCTATTGAATCCTATTGTTTTTAACACTTTTTACTTTCTTCTTTCCTATCTTAAATTAGTATCCTAAGAGAGCTCAGTCTACTTGAATAATGGATCTCTATTTCATTTAATGTTCAGAGTCCCGTGCACAGTCGAGAGCGTTCTAGATGCGATGTGAATATGACCTAACCTAATTCAATTCAAATACTCTTTGAATGCTTCCAGATCTTTTGAAAAACGTTATCAATTCCATCTACCCTATTACTTTTTGCCCAAAAGGGGCGAATAAGTGTATGGCAACACTCCAAGCTCTGAAAGCTTCTGAGCATTAGAGACAAGAGTCCGAAAATTCGGCACACGTCCCGAAAATTCCCTTAAAGTTAATTAATAACTCGTTTGGCCTTTGAGAGGCGTCGATTTTTTGGGATATCGCTATCGGCCCAGCGTCGTTTTTGCTCACCGTACAAAGAGTATCGCCCGGTCGTACATAAAAACCCCTTTAACTTATGATGAATTAGCGATCTCCTACGCTTTATGTCTCCCGTTATCTCCCCCAGGGCCGGTCTCCGCCTCCCACCTCCGCACATCAATATGAAGGAATTAATATGGGCGAAAAACTCTAGCTCGGGTGTGAGATGTTCCACGATCGGCCGCGTTAATTATATGCAAACGTTGTAATGCAAATAAATCTTTTTCTGGTTAAAACGATTTTCATATTTCGTGTTATCCTAACTTAGTAAGTTAACTAACGTACTTTTTGGTGGTCTAAGGAAATATCCTAAAAATAAAAAATAAAGTTGCTTAAATAATTATTACTACTTGAGATCTTCATATACTACCATAATGACCTAGGTTACGATAGCTGTGTCTGCCACAAAAAAGGTTCCAGGTTCGATTATCGACAGGGTAGACATTTATGGTACCTACATAAATTATAATATTTGTGTTCATCTCACAATTCAAGGTATTTTAGTTCATCAGTGTGCGTTACTAACGCGTTTTTATTGAAATAAAACTTTAGTTCTAGCACATGTTTAACTACTCTGTGGTTCTAGTTAAGCATTTACGTTACAAAATAATTTCAAAACTAAACTCCAATCGGCACACAGGCGTAGGCAACGTAAAAAGCACGCTCCGATTAGCACCAACACATCAGCTCCAAACTGGACCAGTCACGGCGCCCGTCAAAGCATCCTTGTACGTAATCCTTCCCCAAACTTGGCCCCCGATACGAGATGTTTTGATATCCCCCGACATTCATTTATACCGTGGCTTCTATAGAAAAACATTGACGTAAAAACTGGGTTGGAAATTAGGGGGGCGACCCACCACCACAAATTTGGAAAGGTTGGCAACCGCTGTCGAAGTGACCGCTGAGTAGGGTCGGCATTATGTGGATAACGTCGTTATGTGTTGATCAATTTTAATGCGTACGGTACGCACGAAAAATGTTTGCGAGAATAGTACTCGTACTTTTTGTGCGTGTTTTTAATAGCTCCTAATGCTAAATAAACGATTTCGAAACGGACTCGATTTGTTTGTTTTGTGGTCGGAAAAATGTTCGTAGACTTCTTTTGTTCACGATAATTAAATATGGTTACCAGTTAAAAACAAAGAGTAATTGTCCGCGTGTCCTCGTCCCAGTGCGGCGACGTATTAAACATAAACTAGCGAAATTAATTGCCAGTATTATTATACATTACACAAACGTTTCTGCTTAAAGTTTTTATATGGGGTCCTATTACAGTAGCTGATGCACATTGTGTCACCATTTATTCTACACTTTCTTCTGTTGTTGTCGGATCTGGCATATTCGGAAAAAATCCATCAAATGAGAATCCATAGATTCATAAAAATAGCCCATAGATAGATAGATCACTTTTTACATATAGTTACAAAATAGTTAATAAGGTGGTTACAGAATGCAGCGAAAACAAAAAGTGTGGAGGTACACAGTCGATATTTTTATGTATCAAAAGAAAAAAAAGATTATCAAATATTTGTATAATTACTGTTATAAAATCGCTATTTATAATTGATTAAGCTTATCACAGAATCAAACGGCTTAACCCCAAAATGGAGGCAGTGTCCCGCGGAGCACTGGAGCGCAGCAAATACGTACGGTAACCTCACAGGGCCCGCATGGCCGAAAGAAAAACATTCGTCTTCGTGTCGCTAATTTGTGCCTCTCTTAATTACCGGAGACGTGGGGCCGAGTTCGGGACGCAAGTGGATCGCACCCTTTTGGATGCGGCATCCAATTTAAAATTAGAACCTTGTTTTGTTTAGCAAGTTGACCGATTTAAATGTGGAACAAATATGAAGATATTATTAAGTAGGCTACGTTATTTGTCCCGGGAATTATGCTCGTAATGTTTTTCTATATAAAAGGTTATCTTAATTTATTTTAATATTTAGAATTATTGCGAACGATAGACCCAAACCAGATAACTATGTTGTTTACAGCTTACAGCAATTACAGTGTTTCCCCAAAACTTAATATTTGTAGTTACCCAAATATTATATCATTGCTTCTCAATGTACATATAATTAAGTTTTAAACACGTCATAAATTATTATAATTATGGTATAGTGGCTACAATTTTGGTATATGGTATCAACAAATTCTAGTAGCTACAATGTGCACACTTAGGTACTCTGCTCACAGGTTTGCCGCATCCGGCCACCTTCGCACTCCGTGCCCGATCGTCCTATTACGGATTCTCTTTTCATTAGCAACCGAGTTCGGGGTGTGTCTTCAAGGGTTAAAGCGGTTGTACCATACTTTGTGTTTTATTTCGTTTATTTGTTCCCGTTAATGTATACACGTTGCTAGAACCTCCACCCCTATGGGGGTTAGTTCTACAAGTAAGTGTATACCTAAGACTCGTTGACATCTACATAGTTTCAGTAGTCATAGTTACTAATTAATTGTCGACGAAATATTACTGGAAATACAATTAAAAATTGCATATCACTTTACAATAACTTATCTTATCTGCAACGCAAAAATTAATATGATAAATAGGAAAAATAGCATCAAGAAAAAACTATAAGTACACTAAGGAAGTCAATAACTCTGTTATTCATCACTAAGTAGGTAATTGTTTCGCCCGCCGCTGTCTAAAAAACGATAAACTCAAAAACTAACCAATGGATTTTGCAACGGTTTACATCAGTGGACGGAGTGTTTCACGAGGAAGCTTTACGTGTATAATTCGTTAAAAATTTGTTTAAATTAGCTGGAATTATACGTATATATAATATTGGTCTTAAATAGAATGAAGTACGAAACGTGTGTACATCATTTACTGTATAATATTTGTACCCTTTATTAGGATTAATTTAAAATACTCATTTTACTCAATTAATTAGGTAGGTACCTACTCATTTCTAATTAGGTATGCTTTAGTATAATAATGTTAATCTCGGGATCCAAATTATAATAATTACAGGTAATTATTGATGGTAAATATGAACATAAAAGTTAATGTTAGTTATATAAAAATGTTTTGTTTAAATAATGCGTGTAGGTACTTTTCATGGTACCAAGCGTGAAACGAAAACTCACCTCTAAGTAGTAATTTCTGATTTTCATAATTTTGTTTTCAAAATATAGGCGTCTTATTCACAGAAAAGTAAAATTTATTCACCTTCACAATAATTGAAATAGAGACACTCACCGGGTTAAAAATATATGAATAGTATTTTCCAACATCATTACAAATTAAACTACTTATATGAGTTTTATGAAAATGTTTAAACTTAAAGTTAGTACAAGTTTAGTACAGGCGTGTAAAAGTTTGGGGGCAAGCGCGCGCACCGTCCGTATTTCCGTAATTGTCGAAACGATACGTCCACGGCACGCTGTCACGGCAGCCGCGCGAGGCCAACTGAGGCGCAGATAAAGCATATTTCGCCTTATCTCTATGATTTACATACGCGCGATCCTAAAATCAGTTTCCCATACAGGCGCAGGCTCCTTCCGATGATCATTTGCATAGCCAAAGAAATCGTATGCAAATCGAGGCGCATTTGACCCCATTGTCGTATTAAAATATCGGAATCGGCCTATCAATTGGTAAAACAGGTTTAATATATGTGATGTACCTTTGTTCGGGACAGACATGCAGATAGGATTAGGGTGAGGCGACCCTCGGGCCAGATGTCAATGTCTTGTATTGATCTTTAACCCATTTCAAGAATAAGAATATCGGAAATGGGTTTTTTATAATGCGTGCGCGCATTTAGATCAATTTTTTCTATGGATCTTTTCTTGGGTACCTTAATCTGTTACAATAAAATGGATTGAAAGGATCGTCGCAAAATACCTCTTGAGAAATATTTTTATAACGAGGAATTGCATTTTTAAATCGCTAATAGTCGCTTAATACCTAGACCTTCGCGTTGGTATTATTTATTTTGTTCAAGAAAGGTTAGAGTTAATACTTTGAATCGTTTATGAATTCTTCCAAATTATCAAGAATAAATTTACGAGTACATAATTAGGTATGTAACTCGTAAATTTATTAATTTTTGAAATTTATGGTTAGAAGTAGAACAATTGGAGGAAAACGGTATCGACGACAAAGGCATTCGATAACGAACGCGATCTTATTACAGGCGAGCCCAATGCTCGCCCCATCGTGGCGTCGTGAGAACTACAAGGAATTAATAAAATACTAATTATTATTCGCATATTAAGGAGTAAAACCGGCTTCCAAATAATATCGAATAATTATTGAAAATGCATATCTTATCGGCATTAGCATATGCTCGGTATAAATCATAGAACAATCGCAGGGGATACGTAGGATCTTAGGACTGGTTTCTTTAACGGCGACCCATTTTATTTTTTTAATTTATCGACGTAAAGGGTCGAGGGATTGATGGATTTTAATTATTTGCATATTAATTTTTAATCGGGCCTGTGAGAAAGTATCGGCTTATCATAGAGGATCGCCCGTTAGAACGTTCATTTCATTTCTGAATCTTTGTATCTGTACGTGTGGGATTCAAAGGTGAGATTTTTATACAGCCAAGTAATAATAATGTTTTGGGTGCAAAGGGAATGTATTCAAAGAGGGTAGTTAGATTGATCCTAGAAATTAAACAATGAAAAATTGTGTTAATGTTAAAGGGTTGTAGATATACTCGCATTAAATAAATAAACAAAAAAAATTATCCATTTTTATAATTTTTACTGAACCCAGACATAATTGATAATATTATAGTAGATATTTTTACAAAAAAATTCTTGAATGTTAGGGATACAATATTTTCATGTACCTAATTTAAAAAATCTTCACTTAGCGCTTTTAAAACAACTGTCGTGGTTACTGAGATTACTTTCCACATACATACAAAGTCTAAAACTTTTCACTCTTTCTAAAAGAAATTTTTATGTTAATACCGATTTTTAGTGATCAGCTTCGCTCAAAGATATCGAGTATGAGTATGAGTTCTGGGCCAAGAACGTAACAAAGTGCAAATGATTTAAAAGTATTAACTGAGATTATCTATTTCAGTTAACGCATCTACTAGTAGCGCAAGCAAGGCCAGTTACAGCTCCATGGTAGTTAACATTAAGAAAAGGCGATAAAAGAACAATTGCCACGGTTGTGGCAATCCGGCTAGCGGTACCTCAGTCTAGAGCCGACGGTTTTGGTGGATACGTTCTTTTTAATTAATTATCATTTATCTGTATTATGATCGCTAGTTATGCGGGCTTGCACACCAAATTCGGCTATACACCCATAATTATAAAGTTTGGATTAATCTTTAAATGCAAGCCACTTTTTATGAGAAAATATTGTTTGAAATTATTATCGTTTGAAACGTTGGATGGTTATTGTTCGTATTAATACAAATTTGAATTAGAATTACAAGTGCCGTAAACCTTAATTTGAATTAACGTTCCAATTCAGTTAGGGTTCTATTTTCAAACCGGGTTTAAGAAAGTTTTCTACGGGTTTGACAGAATAGGCACTTACTATGCATTTTTGTATTAGAGTATATTCGGCCAGTTATTATTTTGTGTTAATTAATTAACTGAGTTCAGTAAATTTTAATGGATTTTTTTCTAATATACAAATATCGAGTAAAAATATTGTGTTATGTACAAAATTGTGTAATGTATAAACGTGAGTAACCACATGGATGGATGGTACAAGTACAAAAAAATGAAAAATTTATTACGCAGGAAGCTATAATCAGCGATGAAAATTCTACCGAACCCCATTAAAATTGTTAATATTTTAATATTCTTTTGGGTAATTAATTTCAAACTAAATTCGGACCCTCGCCTCGTATCGGTGCCGTGCGTCGACCCGGTCGCGGTACACTTGCGTTTGTTAAGTATATAATTATTATAAAAAATATGTGAATAACGCTTTTATATCTCGTCTGTATCGTTATCGCGCATCAACTGTTGAGACTATCGTTTTATTAGTACCGTCTACCAATATTAAGCTCGTGTACCGTGACGGGACGATAGTCTTGCTCCTTTCCAAAATTGTCGAGTTATCAGTTCGGAAGTCTGCAACGGCTTTTTTTGACCTTCGAATAAAACATTAATTTAACCTACTTTGATTAATTATATTGCTACATTTCTTGTCCTGCTCGTTTATTATGAAATCTCTTTGTTCGTCAAAAAATGACGATGAAGAGTTCTACAGCCATAAAAATAACCGTAATGGCGCCTAAGAGGTTTTTATTTTTAATCTATTCTCAGCCGATCGAGCAAGGAACCGTTCAGAAACACCCTACGGAGTAAAGACTCAATGTACGCACATTTAAATTGCCCTTTCCGAACGAAACCTCATTATTTCCGAACGAAACCGCTACGGAGGCAATAAATATCGTAACGGCGCGCATATTTCAAAACAAGAAAAAATAACACATAAAATTTCTTTGCCCCACGCGTCTAATGCTGGGGTGCGTTTCCATTGTGTTTCAGTAATAAGTTACGATACATATGACGTGACGTACGATTACGAAAAATTATTTTCCTGGCAAGAAAATTTAACACTGTATTGAAAACTTAGTTTTTAAATTATTCATTAAAAGTAAGAGACTACGGTCACTCTTAGCTTAATATTTACTGTAAAGTCTGAAAACCGTGGATTTGCTCTGTTCGGTCCTGTGGTTTTTACCTGCAAATAAAGAAAACATTATATGAGAAATTGTGATGACATAAATGTAATCTATTAAAATTAATTATTAATTTCTTTCAGTCTTTTTATTCCGGTTAATTGACTTTAAACGGTTAAAAAACTTTTCTGTTCTATTCAATACGTACAATTTTCTGTTCAATCCGACAATTTTGTAATTGTAATATAATATTAACAGTATTACACGTCATGTACCTTGATGTATAAGATCAACGTTAATTCCGTGCACAACATTCGTGATCTAATCCCGTGACAACAATGGGAACGCGGCCGGCTTCCCGCGCATAGATTTTTGCATTATTTTAGTATGCAAATGTCCTCAGATAGGAGTCACTGTAAGAGCAATTTAAATTATTTTTTATTGCGCTCCGGAGTATTGAGAGTTCGCAAGTAACGCGCGGGATTAGACAGCTCCGGAATTGACTTTGAGCGAATACTTTGAGTAATAGACGATGAGACTGCTGTAGGCTCGTGAACAGAGAATGTAGGTGCATGATTTATACTTTATTTTGTGGCAGGATTAAATTATATTTTTTTAACAAGTTTGAGTATTTTTCGCACAGCGTTGGTGAGATTTTAAAAAACTTTGGTAGTCTATGAAATTTTTTTATAACCACGAATTGGTACTATATTCATATTTAGCCTTTAGGTCATAAATTATGATTCATGTAATTCACAAGCGCACTATCACAATGTAGGTACTTGTACTAATCTTTTTGTTTTGCTGTAAACGTGTGCGACAAGTGAGATAGTACCGTTTTAAAATATTAAAAATAATCGGCAGTATTTCGAGTAACAGCAAAACATTTTATCATAATAGAAAGTCCGTGTTGCAACTACTAAATTATCTTCCCTGTTTAATTCTGAACGCTTCCGAAATGCGCGAAGGAAAAATCTGATTAGCTTCGATGATATATCGCCGAGCATTCCGCCTTAGTGCCTTAATTTGAATATTAGACGCGTTATTGAAAAGAAAACTTTCGCAACGGCCTTCCCCAAGCTTTTAATGGTTATTGCCTTTTCCCGTGCTATCTTGTTTCCGAACGTTGCAGAAAAAAAGATAAAATTTAAAAATAAACACCGCTCAGGTGTTCGTTCGCGCCACTTTTTAAATAAATTCCAATTCTGATCGTTACAACAAATCATTTATACATTTTGTATCTTTATCGCTTATTTGGAGCGCGGTCTTAATTCGAACGCGCAGTTCGAGTATCGAACGGAAGCGGATACGGTACTGATTCTAATTTCAAACGAAACATCGCAATGTTATTGATAAAATTTTGTTGGACAACGTCGTCATTATATTGAACGGAAATTTATGATAATGATTTATAATAGGGCTCTCTATGTGCCGCTTCGGTAGTAACTGTCGGCTGTTGTTAGTATAGGTATTTATTACAAGCTCCATTATCTTGCTTGTATCTATGCATGATAAAATAATTAAAAAATTATAGTCTACAATTTAACAGAAGGGTATCGTAATTAGGTATTATGTTTAAGTTTTTTCTAGCTTATGGTTATCACAGTTTAAGAACATAGGTTATTCCAATTTTAGTAATAATTTTCCGTTTTTGCAAATTGCTGTTACATTAAAAGAAGTATGTTAGGTTTCAAGAAAAAATTAGAAGTCTTTTTTTATTTTTACTTACTTAAAAATGTAGAACACGAGAATTGCAATACACACAACGACGTTCGTACCTACATAGTACGCATTCTCCTACACTTACCTAATTTGGATGCGTTCAATTTTAACTCCACAAGGATACGATACGTGTCACCGGCGCCATACTGTTCCTGTTTTGGCGCGAGAACTCATAAAACACGATTACTGGTAATGTCGGATTCGTTCGTTCTGACGCGATATTACTTTTATTTCTTATTGCCTGGGGTTCTGTACAATGGGGCAGAAGTGAGAATGATTGACAATATTTTTTTATTACGTGTCCCATCTAATTTTCAAACGCCACGCCATCTTTTGACAATAGAACGTTGACTGGTGGGTGTACTCTGTATAAAGCATTGCGACTGCAAAGTAGATAGGTATATATCTGGAATAGACCTTTATGACGACTACGGTCCTATTTGAAGATTTGAAATCCTATTTTTGTCGTCCGCTGCATGCTGTGCAGGCGTCCATTACATCGTCAGAATGTGAAGGTCTAGGTTAAAGGTATTATGTAAGTACATATCTTTGTAAGTATTAGCTATTAGGTCACTGATTCCTTGTAAAACCTTGATGTTTCTGGAAGTCATCCAAATCTAAAACACCGATGGGTGTAACATTTGCGCTAAACAAATTTGGAGGAATGGGTCAGTATCGACCACGTGCCATATTCTTGTATAATTGAGAGGCAACACATAGGCAAGAGTAAAGAGTATCGTGTCGACTGTAATAAAAAATGTAGTCCAATCCCTTTTAAAGTCCTACGGAACGACATGTTTTTATAACACGTTCAACGTTCGTATGTTATCGGCGCATCTTAAAGCGGAACTGAGGAACCCTTTAAAAAATACAACAATGTTGCATGTGGGACGCGCGGACGCCATTACTCACATAATCGCCTCTATTATTCGGGATCGGAGGAGCATCGGGACACGATCGCGACAGACCTACCACTTCCGCATTACGTATTATCTTTCACGTGTCTCACTGACAGCGAAATAGAGGTAAGGATTTGCGAAGGAAAAACACTTCAAGTTAGTCTTACCAGATTTGACGATGATGATAATGTAACACAAATTCTGTAGTCTCAAATTTTATAATCAATATTTCTAAAGTAAAAAGGAAATTTAGATGAAATTGAAACAGGTAAGTTACCTATATAGAAAATATTAAATAGTACCTAATGTTCAGCAAACTAAGATAATATTCGCCTCTGACTTTTGCGTTTAAAATCAAGTCAGATTATTTCAAGAGTCAAAAGAAGGAGAGTCAAGAGAGAGACACAAGGTGGCGACATCATACCTAGCATCTGATGATAACTTAACATACGCCAGGAACAAAGCTCGGATGAGACGAAACTAAGTCACAGCTGTCCTTCGTCAGTCCTCTTTTAGCTTGATGAAAGCCGATCTCCGACGATGAAACACTGACCTTAAAACGCGTTCAGAGAAATGATATATTTGAATGATTTGAACAAAGAGCGCCCACGCATTGACGTACCGTCGAATTACGTATGCTAATACCGCGTCCTCAGACCTCCCGCGTCAACTGAAATCAATCGATTATGTCATTATTATGGATGATATTCTCGATTGTTTGGGCCGAGAAGTGACGCCCGTTTAACGTTTTTTTAATTCATTTTAGAAGATATACTTCTGAGGGTTCATTTTAGACTTGTTGCGCTGTAAATTTTTGTATCTGCTTGTCATTATTGGCCCTCCTGTGAAGTTGATTTTGTTTCGTAGTAGCTTTTGAACTAGTGAATAAGGTTTCTAGGTACCTAATTACAGCAGTAGTGTGAATTAGATCGGAACATAATCGGTAGAGGAAATCTGTAGAGTTGCTATCGAATTCCTTTTACCTAAGACTAGTTTAAAATTAGTTTAGGTACGAAACATTTTCCACTAACACCTATTTATATTTACAAAACTGCTTTCATGAAATATATTAAACTAGCTTTTCCCCGCAGCTTAACCCGCCAATTTCCAAAAATCCTTTCTAGTGCTAGTGGTATACAAAGTTTCAAGTGAACTACGTACCTATTCTATGTTGCTCGCGACAAAAAAGTGTTAACACTTTATATAGGTACGTGTTAGTTAATAGAAACAAACATTGAACATCGAACAGACTTCGAAGCCAAAATTCGAAATTCGAAATGCGGATCGTTTAAAAACTATTGAGACTGAATTAATCGCGTTCGATTCGAACGAATCAAAAATTCAAATCGCGGTTCAAAGGACGTGTCACCTAATGAACCAAACCAATAGTCGCGAACTCGCGAGACAATGGACGCCACAAAAGAATATTAATGCGACACTTATTCAGATATCGAATACCATATTCGACAAACGCAATGTTTCACGAAAGTTGCCGAAGCTGATGTTAAGCGAAAAGCTGCTGCAGACCTACAAACTAGTAAAATAATAAGTAGTTTCACCATACCATGTAGACCCGTCCAAACCCACCACCCAAACTATAACCTCATCCGAAATCTTATAAACCCGAATACACACGGCAGATATGCATATACGCCGCAGAGCGCGGGACCCTAATTATCTTGTCGTATGACTTCAATGGCGACGCGACAACTTTTTCCAGGCATACTGAAGGCATTGTAATTTTAAATCCCTCCGCCAGCACACCTTTTAATTGTCACGTATTCAAATCACTTTTTTAATATGGCCCATGATTTTTGTCCCCTCGCGCCATTTCCGGTGCTGTCAAACGTCACGATGCAGCGCAAGTCGAAAGTGTGCCTCTGTGGCTATAATATGGTGAATACTATATTATGCCATTTATTTTGATATGCAAATATATTATTATATTTTGTTAGCCGATGCTTGATGCCGTTGATTTTCACTTAAAGTTTTTCTAGTAGGTGCCAGGTCGTATGGGGCTGTTCAAAGTATTACCTACGTAAGCAGATTTTTTGCAATTTATTTTTTTTCCCCCCCCCCCCCTTCCACCTAGTCACCAAAAGTAAGCAAATCTCATACCCCTCCCCCCCATGCTTACGTGAACATTGGTACGGTGCACATTCGGTGGTTTCTTCATTGATTCAAGATTTTTTTTTGTAGAAATCCGAAAAAGTCAAAAAAATATATTTATACAGCTGACGTAATCATGCCCGCCCCCATGTCATCATAAATATACAAAGCAAGGCATCAGGAAGAAAACTTTTTTTGTAAACGTTGACAAGAGTTCACTTGATGGTGAATGGTCACGCCGACCATCGACCATCGATATTAGGAACTTCAAAGGCGTTTCATGCGACGACTGCCAAAACAGAATAGAGAACAGAAATTTCACGATCAAAAACCTCGAAGAGTTTCCTCAAGATCCACTTACGAAATTCATATCCATTTAAGATAATTTAAAAATTCTTCCTTTCACAACGGCCGCCGAAGCCTCGGGTTCGAAGCCAGATTTTGACAAATGCCATCAACACATCACCATTACCGGCTGATAGCCTAAAAACCCACGATGCCGGAATTAAAACCGTCATACAAAAAAGGCAATCAGTCCGATCGGGAACTCAAATTATTATTATCAATGGCGGCGTATTTCTTTGTCTTCGGCTAATGAGTTTTTAAGTCGATTATGGCAATTTTTCATAGAAAACGCCTTTAGTGATGTATCGCTGGAATCAATCACTGTTGAACACAAATTGTTCTTTGTGCTATCGGCAGCGAGCGGAGCCGCGGTGCCGGATTGGAACTCGAATCGTTTTTACTTCGTTCTTTGTTTAATCTGTCTGTTTGATAGTATTGCGAGTTTTTATGTCCTGCAATAAACATGTCTCGCTCAATTGTTTTTATAATGCACAACAATGAGATGTGGAGAAGCAAAATATGTATACCTACCGTGCACCTACCGAGATAAGAAATCAGTTTATTTTGAAAAGTACTGAATGTTTAAGAAACTAAGTACCTGGATTTGCTTTGCTCGGTATTTTTTTATTAATTTTTTTACGTCTGGACTCGAACCGGGCATTTCTAGGTTCGGGACCACCCGATTTCCCACCAGAGCTATTATAACAGATAAAAAAGTATATTTAACTGTGGACGGTTTGTGCATACCAGTACATACTTATTTATTTATTTATTTATTAAGGGTCACCAACGGAAAGTACACTTTTCTATTACTTATGACATATTTATATAGCGACCCGCCCTCGCTTCGCTTCGGGAAACTTATTATCAAGTGCTTAAATATAAAGTTTCATGGTTCTTTAAGAGATGGCGCTAGGCGTTCTTATTCTTTAAGTTAGGAAGGTTCACCCCTAGATGGCGCTGTGCTTAAAACCCGAAGAAATCCCATACAAACTTTCAACCTCTATTTCAACCTCTTCATCCCTTTTTGTCGCAATAAAAGGTAGCCTATGTCCTTTCTCAGGGTCTGAAGATTGTCTGTGTCAAATTTCATCAAAATCGGTTGAGAGGTTTAAGCGGGAAAGCGACACAGACAGACAGACAGACAGACAGAGTTACTTTCGCATTTATAATATTAGTAGGGATGTGTTAGTTTAAGTGTCTTTCTAATTATAGATAACCACAGCTTATGTAATTATAACACCATTGTATTATTTAAAAATCACAATAATATAGGTAATAAAAAAACAATTAGTACCTAAGCTTTTAAAACTACATCGATGAAAGGTTCCGGGTTCGATTCCTGACCCCGATCGTCATGGTTCTCGTTGTGTGTTTATGTATTTGTAAACAACAAGGGTATTAATATTTCATTATTGCGAACAATAAATGACCAAAGCTAACCATCTGTCACACTTGGTATTCAAATGTCACGCGTGAATGGTATTGTTTTAGAATCGCAAAACATAATGCATTGGAATTATTTAAAATTATTAATCGCTCTCTCAGTTCATTTGCGTTTGAGCTATCAAAAGCTATCGGGTTCTGCAGATATTGAGTACTTACATGTACCTTCCTAATATAACTAAAGACGGCAAAGTTGTGATTATTTTATAGAATTAATGGCATAAATAGGTATCTATTGTCAATTTATCTAATAACGACCCCGTAGCCTAGTTGGTAGTGACCCCGCCTGCAAAGCGAGGGTCCTGGGTTCGATTCCCGGCTGGTGGATTGGTCTAAAATGGTGAATTCTGTAATCCATGCAGCCTATATACCTAAATATAATTCTTACAAAAGAACGACAAAAGATGATGAATAAATTAATCACCGATCGCTAACTGTCGACTCTACCTTGTCCGGTGATTTTTAAAATTGGAATCCCAACTGAATCCGATTTGATTATTCCCTATTCAAATATAGCGTCATTGTTTTAGCTTAATTGTTCGTGAAACTCAATACGAATTAACGGCAGCTATTTGAAATGTCAACGCGTTCCAATTTTTTCTTTTTTTTTGACTGACTCGTTTGTAATACGAAACTGCCTGTGTTTTACAAAGGTGTTGGAGTTAAATAAAGTAATAATACTATTCTAAATTATTTTTCATGTTTTATTGTGTTTAAGTGTTTAGATATTTAGGTGTGCGCGAGGATGTTGAAAATTTTTACTCTTTATTCATCAATAGTTTAAAAAGGTAGGTCTTAAAACTGTATAGTTATTTGTTTATTATAAGATAGAATCGATAGGATCCTATCGAGAAGATTTGACTTTAGGTCAGTTTCAATTAAAAGTTCAAATGTAAATTACGTTTTTAATATTCGAAAACAAATGCGTTATGTGATTACCTATCTGAAGTCGGATGTTGTACGTTCACTATGATTAAAATAAAAATGATTTTGTACAATCATGTTATAGACTGTTCAGTTAAACTTGCCGTTAGCAACAATCTTTCACAATTCGAGCTGACTTATCGAGTTATCGGTATGTTAAAAGTTCTCGTAAAATCTTGGTCCTTATATCCACATAAGAGCTGGGCGTGTCCCGCTCGGTCACGCCTCGGAAAAGCCTTCGGCGCTTATCAATACAGTCGTTTTTCCAATACGGGTATCGGCTCCGATCGAACCCGAACGCCCTCACTATCTTACAAGATATCGAGAACGCCTTCTTAAAAACTCTCTAACTGCGATATTCAACCTTAACGCCTCCAAGCTGAGCTCATATTCCACTCGCCGCGCCCTCGTAAAACATATTGATGTGCTATCGGTTTTCCATTAACGCCTGCAAGGGAAACTACACTCTATCACGTGAAGCGAACGCGCGGAATCGCTTGCGGTCGCACAAAGGAATGTATTGACGTGTTATCGGAGATGCGTTCGTCCTGCTCCCTCACATGGTTTTCTGATATGTGCGTCCCTGTCGTCGCAAGATGAAGACGGCCGCGTTCTTTCTTGGTAATGTCTGCGCAATTCTTATCACTGGCAATGATATTTTTCTTTTTATTCGAATCCTCGTTTCGGCCAGTACCTACTGCTGTTATCTTCGCCTATTGGGTTATTCACGTAGGTTTGAGGCTAGAGTTCTAGAACTGTTATCATTGGGTTTATGAACAACTTGGTGATCACACCCTGGAAAACAGATTTATCAGATATCGTATCTTTTATACATTTATTATTGTTTACGTTGTAATGAACACGTAAGTTAAACTGTCCGATGTGTATTAACGTCCTGAGGCGTACCGTCATAAGTTCAAAAAATAATAAATTCAAAACGTATTTTTAAATGTCTCACCAACTGATGTTCTTACATCGCTACGTTTAAAATATGTATTTTAGGTAGTTTCTGTTCAATTAAGAATGGGCCAAAGTATGTTTTGATATCAAGAATTTGTAGATATGCAATACTTAAGTTCAATTACTTAGATTAAGGATTAGGTAAATAATGTTCCCCTTCTATTGGTATTTTTTTTCTTAATATTTCTTCTTCTATTTACTTGTAGGCAAGTATGTAGGTACTTCATTTTATACTTGATCTTTAACTGGTGGAGCTTAGGTAGGTAGGTACTTAAATAATAAAGTGTAGATAAATAAATAGTAAGTACTACTTTTATTTTTTATAACATACCCTGAGTTAAAACCATCAAATAAGTTAGTCTAAGTTTTCAACCGATTAGTCTGTCACAAGGCAAAGGTCTCTCTTGCGGAGATCTTATTCAATGATTCAATACAATCTGTTTCAGAGCTGATTGGTTGAGTGTTGGTTGGACCCTGCTCGGTGGTGAGCTGAAGGCCAGCTACCATCCTATTGGTTGAGTCAGCCAAACGACTTATCGTCTGCTGGGAGCTCAAAAGCCATTTTATTTTCCTTCTGTCTCACCCAGCTACGCATTGGTGATGTCTTGGTGATGTGATTGATGGTGTTGCTGATATTCAAGAGCGACAGAGATTACTTTAGAGAGATAAGATGGCTTTTCTGCTCGCTTATCAGCTATTTTACATAAAAAAATCAAAATATGTGTTAAAGTGAAACTTCAAAAAATAGTTTTGTTAGATGTCATAGCTATTGTTTTAGCACTGCAGCGAATTTAGTTCTAACTCTTGCTAATGTTCCTATCTCATTTTCTCCCACGTTGAAATCTGTCTTTTTCGTTTCCGTTTCGTTTCATTTGCGCGTCATTTCCGTTTCATCGACATCCAAATCACAAGAGTTGCTATAGAAGTTTTCACTTCAAAATTAAGTGCCTTTGAAGCTATATTTTTTTCACTCTCGTCCGTATCGCAGCCGGCCAGGGTGACGCAAGTCCCTAATCCAGGATATTTTCTTACAGAAGTTAATGTGTTATTTCGATTCCTCTGGAAATAGCTTCTCAAAACAAAATATGATACATGTGGCGTCTCAATCGAATCGCGTTTGAGTTTTTTTGTATGATTTATTTATATTATGATTACGGATAAATCTGGTGTGGGGTAATCAGAGCCACGTTAATGGTGTTCCTATGTTTATGTTATCGTAAATATAATACCACGCGTCCCATTTTTATATATTTTTTCGAGTATGGTGAAGATTTATAAACTCTGCTGGATTTAAATGTAGTCTCTTATAATATAATGCGATTCACAATTTACAATATATTTATGTATTAAGTATGAATGTCTTTTATTTATATATCATCGAAACCCATAACAATCCCACGGTCTTGCATCTCTTTTCACAATACGAGGAGTGCAGGCCACAGTCCACAAAGCTGGCAAAAATTATTGATCGAGTTATTGACTATTATTATTATAGGATTGGATAGGCTAGGCTGTCTTATAAGAATTTGATGCGTTATCAGTAGGTTCAAGGCATTGATTTGTTGTTGGATTAATTAATTAATAGTGTTTATGAGAGCTAATAAAACCCCGGTAGCTCTGCCAGCTCACCGACTCCACGTTATTTAAATTAATGTCGAAAGCTCGCCTAAACCCTTGATATTTACATCCAATATTACAATCCTCGATGTTATAATTACAGTACCAATCTTTTCCTTAAGTAAAAAAGTTAATTTAAGCCCATAATAGCTTTAATCGTTTTTGCAGTAGAGTTCACACCGTATCGTTGAATTTGATCTTTATCGCCATCGGTATAGAGCTTGAAATCGATCGCGTGGACTGCGTTCGATGGGTGAGCAGAGTTTTTGCTGTGTAATCGTATCTACGGGTAGTTAGTTCAATCATCTTTATTGCCAATAGCCCCATTCAGTCATCACAATCGCCAGCGCTGGGCCGGCGTGGTGGGACGCGTGGGATTAGAGCTACTTAGCACACATTATGGAGCGTGGTATAATAATTGAACATTATATTGTCATACAGACGGAGAGACATGAGGAAATTGAGGAAGACAATCGTAACAAAATTCCTAAGGACCCCAACTTCGATAAATCCAGTCGGTAGGACTGTGGAGTTGTTTAACAGCCCACTTTAGCATAACTTTTACTGGGCATAGAAGTATTACTGCAATTAATAAGGCCCGAAATGTATTTTAATTGCTAGACGTAACTTAGCTCTTGGGAAATCTATACAGCGGATTCTTCGGTGTCTTCTTCGATACGTTGGTGATACATTGATGTTAACGACGTATAGGATGTTGGTATAAAAATATCATGTTCCACGTAATATTTTAAGTTTCATTGTCAATTCCACGATTAATTGGCTTTTGTAGAACCATTTCATAGTCAGCATCGCTTTTTAGTACATGTCCGTCAGTTCCACGTTTCCTTACATCCAGGGAGGGGAACGCGAAAGAAACAGTTTAGCGTCAGATGTACAACGTTCATACCATTAAACGAACACAACTTCAAAACATTGTATCAAATGATTCCTCGCTCCGATACAACTATGTAGCCGCGCTGCGCAGATATCCCGATCCAGTTCAGTCATAACATTAATAAGCAATATCCGTTAACCTTTCAACAGATTGCACGTGTCACCCGCCGTGTGATCTAAAATGAGCCCTACATTTTACTATTTAGAGTGAAAGTTTGTCTGTGCGCGGACCTTGTTTATGATTTTTATGGGTTGTGCGCTTTTGGTCCTCAATCGATGAATGCTCATCGTAATTGAATCTGTCGTCTGGATTAGTCGAACGGAATGAAGAGAACTTGGCAGCGCGTGTTTGAATATACGAGATTTGCAAATTGACGTCGATAGTGTACCAGGGCGTCGTGTTTTGAACGGTTTTATCTGTAACTTTTGACCGTATTAGTGACCTCAATTTCAGTTAGCAGATCAGGGCTGCTTGTAGCTCGAGAGCAAGTATTTAATTTCGTTGGTGTTACTGATGTAAGTGGGCGATGGAGATCACGTATCTTCGGGTAGCTCGTCTGTTCGTTTTCGGCTTTGAATGTAAAAATCAGCTAAGGGTTTTACCCTGCCAATCGAGCTACTTGAGGCAAAATACTGAAGATTATAATGTTATCTCGATCCTATGGTGTGCCTACTGCCTACCGAAGTATCTAATCATTGACATATAGATAAGATAATTACAGGGAATAGAAACCACGCACAAAGACAAGCAAACCTTTCAATTTAGTAATAAAATACGAAGGATAACTCGTTGACTAAATCAATTACGAAGTGGCCAAGTAGTTGTCAAACATATTTAATCCCAAGTTCCCGAAACGAACCTCCAGTTAACTAAATGGGAACTATTGACCCTCATTACGGGTTTACATCGGTGATCCCGGATTATCCCGATAAAACACCTCTTGACCGTGGCGGTTGACTGGACCCCGATCATTTAATGACCTACTTTCTTGGTCAACATCTTTTGAAGTGGACAAAATCCTCAGATATTAATCGATTTCAAAATCATTTAATCAGGTGGGTAATTTTTCAATACACTGATGCGCGTCACTTTTTGTTTCTAGCACCATTTTGGAAACTTCGAGGAGAGGAAACGAAGGAAGATTGCTTAATTTAGCGAATTTAGTTTCAAAATTGTGTTTTGGATTCATCAACTTTACTGGTACCTATCTATTGGAAACAAAGCTGTTAGGTCTCTATATTGCAAGATATCATAGAAAAATGTTTCGAGATACTAACAGTGGCACAAGTGTCAGAGGAGACATATTTTCCATGGAATTTCTTTCCCAGATGAAGTTGGCAGCCAGTACCAACTTCTTGCTCGAGCCAGCCACCAAACGATCCGTCGTGTTTCGGCTGGTAGCATGAGAGCTAATACCTATTAACTTTCTTTCTTCTTTTCTCTTTCTTGACAGGTCACATATCGATGATGCCTTTGGTGTGATTAATGCGATTGATGACGGAGATAACTTATCATCAGGTATCGTTTGCTCAATTGTTGGACACTTACATAAAAAAGATCTGTCCCGTATTCTACCGATTAGGTATCAGGGAGCAACATTGACTGCTATATGTGCTCTTGGAAGCACATAATCAGATGTGCTCATGAAATTTGGTTACTGACAGTCCATGCAACGTCCAACGTTAAGTACGTTGGAAGTTGCATGGTACTTATTTATGAGTAGGCTTCAATCGACTGAAGCTATCGGACCTTTTCCAGCGACAATAACTAAAGGTAATTAATAATTATTTAAATTGTCATCAGAAGATAAGTCAAAGTGGAAACTTTGAAAAACCCTCGGTCGCAACCCTAAAACTTACCCTCGGTCAGTCCCGGGGGCGCGGGTCGAAGGCCGGACGTCCGGCGCCCTCAAACCGATACTATGAAGTATTTATTGAGTTGCGGCTGACCCAAAGTATTTTATTGTGAGTTGGACCCTTTTGCTTGACGGCCGACTTCGGGCGAGCACGGGAAATTATACCTTACGCGTTGCGGATTATTATTATTTTAGCGTGTAACACAGTAAGCAATCGTTAGTGTAGAGGTGTTGTTTTCATATTAATTGCAGTTGTTTTCGTTTGTGAGTAGAATACGACAATTCGCGCCGCGGCTGTTTGTGTTGGCGTTTTGTCCAAATTTAAAGTTATTTTAGAACAATGTGATGCGATTGCGAATTGGAGCACACAGTCAGTTCCTACGTTTAGTATAGAAGGTAATACCAAGATGTTATTATAATCAAACATAGGTATACCTAAATAAGTTAAACTAAAATTTACGTAAGTATTTTATAAAAAATTCACTAATGTATATTATTATAAAGGAGAAATAAAAGAAATTAATTCAAAATTGCTAGTGGTGTACCTAATAGACGGAAAGTTATAAAAACGTTAAAATTAAAAAAGTGATATTAAGTTTGAATTATAATTTTTATTCTATTCTTACAATTCTAATTGTTTTAATTGTACCTACCGATTTACTGTATGTAAACAAAGTTATCTCATTGCCTTACTTAAACATTCTTAATTAGAAATAAATTTATTGCAGTAATTTATAGTATTTTTATAATCTAGGTACCTATATTATTAAACAGTAGTAAGTACCAACCTTCCTATGAAGTACGAATTTAAATAAATTTAGGTTCGTACTTATGGTATTAAGTCTGTGTGTCTCTAGCGCAAGAAGAACATGGTTGAAACATTATCATCACAATGATGGGGCGAAGCACCCGTCCACTGGCCAGGGCTTATGTCAAGCTCGAGCCCTGCGCCACACACGAGTTAACAGGCTTCAAAGGTATCAGTGATATGTATGAATAAACGATTTGTAATTTGAATTAATTTGGTTATTAAAATACGCGCTATATTCCACATAGCTACACAGAAGGGATTTTATTCCAAACTGCCTACTATGAGATGACTACTATTAAACGATGATATACTTAGGTAGGCAGCACAGTTTAAAAATAGTGAAATCTGTTCCCCATGCGACATAAATAGCGTCGATAGCGCGGCAGCAGATGCGGCCCGTAACTGTCCGGGTTTGATTCCCAACACCTGTTGTTTTCGAACTCTTCGATTACCGGCCATTAGCGACTGTCGTGACATTTAATACTATTGAAGACACATTCTTCGTGTTTTTAGTATTGGAGTAGTCCCTGGACTGGACTCGTGTTTGGGAGGCGAATGTAGCTTCATCACGGGTTGACCCTGAAATATCAGCTCAGGTTAAACTGGTCGAGGTGATGCTGCTGGGACCTTATTTGAAATGGTGGACATCTGGATATGTTCAAGAATATTGGTGATCAGTTTAATGACAAATTAAATGTGTTTATGTGTACCTACCTAATGTGTTGATGAAATACTTATATGTTAAATTTATTTATTCATTATACTTAGCATAGTTTATTCGATTTATTCGATTCGAAGAAACAAATAGTAGCAACGCTCGGAGCGGGACACGCGACAATAGCGAAACAGAATGCTAAACAAATCCGCAAATCCGATGATAGCCACTTGACGGAAGAAAACCGCGCCGAAGGATCCGATTACCATAACAACGGTGTCGAATGGTATTCCGAATCGACAATCTGACAAATTCACGACCGATCGACAGGGGAAACACAAAAGTGCCCTTTTTCATGCAAATTCGGGTTTTCTTTCGCGCGATTTTTTTCATGGAAACTTCCGCCTATTTTCCCGCTCAGCGCGCTTCCGGCGAGGGCGGCCAGGGTTGCCAGATAGGGGTAATTTGGCAGCAATAAATCTGCAATATTGGGGAATATCGGCCTGACGGTGAGAGAAAATATTTTCACCTTTTTTAACTTCGTGTCGGTATTAAGACGAATTCGTGTACCAAATATTTTTTGGTGTCAAATGGTTGGTACATAGATGTTACTTAATACACGAATTCGTAGCAACAAAATAATAATTTGTTGAACGAGTTTATGTAGAGTTATAGTAGAGTTATAGTTAGAGTATGTTAAATTTAATCACGTAAGAACAATTACCAGAAAAAAAATATTTTCTTTGTTACTAGAGTATGCTTTAATTGAAAGATTAAAATATGCTGATATTCTAAAATATGTTCCGTGAATATTTAAATTGTCATGTCGAGTATGCAGTGAATAAAAACAGTTGACACCGTTAGCAATCAGTAATATCAGCATCCGACCGCCGCTGCCGACCCTACCGGCAGCCGTTGTTCGGAAATCGGGTAACTTGCACATGTAGATACTGCACCGCCGCGCCGCCGCCTCATTGATTTCGTGGGAAGTAGTCTTATTTACATTTTTATATTCTTTATTCACTGCTAGTATTGCCTAGTGTAGTACATAATTTAGAATGCTAGAAAAATGTACGAAGAAAATTTAATGTTTATTTAATATCTAGTGTTTAGGTTTAAAGAAATACCTTAAATGTAACAGAGTCAACAAATGTAACAAAAAGGGACAAAATATTATTAAAATCGTGTTTTTAAGCAACGATTAGTTTGTTGTCACCTGCCGCAACTTTAAAAAAACTGAAAGACATTATTTTTTCACTTTTATAAAACCTATCAATCACATTAACGAGAAATTAACACACATGCATGCAGACCAGCTAGACCGAAGTAGCCTAAGATTCCTACGGATATGGAAAATAAAAAATGTACAAGTCACAAATCAGTCTACAGGCAGTGACGGTCAGTTACCTACACTTTATGGCCAATGATATCGTTAAGCTGTTAACTCAATCTTTGTCCATCAAAAATGGGTGATATCGTAGTACCGAAATGCATGAGAACAAACTGCCAACAAAACCTCTGTTCCACGTACGAAGTCAGTTGCTCCCCAGTAGAACTACAAAGGTCTACAACCTGCACGGTCCGGGTCCCGGCGGGCCCGACTTCCTCAGCGCCGCAAGACACGTTACATAACGCAGCGAGCGCTGATTGCATCCGAGACGGGCGCGAGCCCCACTTCCTCGCGGGGGTCACGGCCGGCGCGCGCGCATGCGACCGGCGCGCTGCACCATCCGATCATGTGTTATCACTATCAGTTATCACATGGTCTAACCTACCATGCATTAACCTAGGCGAGGAAATGCTGCCAGCATCTTGGGTACTGCACCGCAGGGGCCCAGCTTTATAAATTTATTTTAATTTTAGTCTAATTTATAAGTTAATTTTAATTTATTTATTGTTATGTTTCTTAATAATACATTTATTTAAATGTCAATTGAAAATAATAAATCTATGGTTCTCGACAATCTTTATTTTGCCTCGTAGAAACAACATGACGTAACCTAACCTAACCTAACCTATTATACATAATTATTAGGTACGTATGATTTTAAACACATTTTATTATACATATACAGGTACTCAACGATAATGTACTTATTACGATCCATCCAACTGGGTACAAAATAGGTAGATACATATCGTGAGTACCCTATTATAATAAAATGTAACCTTACATAGTATTACAGTTTTAACGGGAGAGTACAATACACCGAGTTTGTTTAGATCTGGAAAATTTATATACGTTTCGCTTCGTAGATACGAAGTCGTCGCGACGATTGAACACAGATAGCGAACCCTAGGGCCTACGTCAATCGTAAGCAATCGACGAAATTAAATAATGGCCAGCGAGATGATGAATGGGAGACCGCTTGTGGCAAAATTTTATCAGTGCTATACTTCGGAATTGCGCAGCCGATCCTGGAGGCCTACTACGAAAAACGAAAGTCGACATTTCGGACGACGAATCATACTTTTTCTTACTGTTACATGTTTCTTTTCCTATTAAAATAAATTTATACTTATACGAAAATCGCATTGAGTTTTCTTTAAAAAAATGTCATATGTTCACACGAAACATAATTTGGCGATCGTGACTGGTAGAAAAAAGTACGACCCGTCGTCCGAAACGTCGACTTTTGTTTTTCGTAGTAGGCCACCTGATTGTTATGGTTGGATAGTTGGATAGGTAGCATACACGTAGCATTCATGAATTCGTCCGAGGCCTCTTCGTCTGTTACTGACATAGGGAACGCTGAGCGCGGCGTCAATTAAGGGAATCCCACTTCTGATGAAACTCGCGAGACTGATTGATGGATAAAAAACATGTTACATGTGAAATTTAATTTATTCAGATCAAAGATCCGCTGCATAATCCAATATCAAACAAATTACAGCCGTCTACCTGCGCGTATCAAAATTTTAATCTGTCGCGATATCTCCCGCCATCTATTGAATCCTTAAATCCAATTTCAATGTGCAAAACTTACAAACTAATAAAAGTTTTCTTGTTTACTCTTCCTAAAATCTGAGATCACTCTTATGACAAGCGTCATAAAGTTAAATATCGATTGGGGATTTGGTTATTGAATGTAAAGCGAGGTTTGTAAAAGTGTAGTGCAGTTATTTTTATTCGGATGCGGTTTTATGGGCAGGGGATAAAGGTGAGATTCGTTTGTGAAATATCTCGTCTAATCCGAAACGTTGTGTGCTTGGTGATTGTGGATGTTTTTGCTGGAAATGCCGAGTATTCTACGTGAGGTTCCCACCGGCCGCAGTGGCCGTCGCCGGTCGGCCGGAATTAAGACGGATTCCTGGTCCGAATTAGCGAATCACCTGTCTAATTACCGGCCGAACTCGGAATCCGATTTTTTAAGAGTTCAATTTATGATAACAAATCTTGTCAAGCGTTTTTCGGTGAGACATTTTAAGGGTCACATTGGTAATTAGTTGTTTTTCCCGTGAAATTTCGTCTCATACGTGTCACTGGAGTGCATGGTGGAGGTCAAGTCGGATTTCAAATACACGTTTTTATATTGTGGACCGAAAGTAGTCATCAGTTTTGCCCACGAAAGATTAAGGAAATATTTAAATAATTCAAATAAGCTATTAATTTAAAAATCACTATGCACGGTTTCGTAACAAGTTACTACATTGTTTTATTGACCCAAATAGCTAATTAAATCGACACTATTTCGCTTCACTTTTCTCTCGCTGGTCGCCGACAATAGAACGAGCTCCTAACGATCGGGTCCGTCCCGTGTCGATCGCGTGACGTAAGCGCCATGACACGTCACGGCTGCACATGCAATAGTTACGACGAGAAAAAGTGGAGAAATGTTTCATTGCATTATTTATGTCACTTTCGTTCCAATTGGATAGCGTTCGATATAGTTTTTGTATCTCCTCAGCAATTAAGCGATGGTAAGGGTTTGTAATGAGCTCCTCAATCAAGGAGTTTTATGAACGCTTGGAGTTTTAGTTCAATATAGCTGGGAACATTTATGTTGCTACGCAAAAAATCAGTCATATAAATCAAAGGTTTTTAGCCGCCTAGTGACGGAGAGCTGCGCCTCGTGATGACCCCAAACTACACACAGTATTGCACTTTTGTATAACCAATAACATTGATACTTTTAGCGTATAAAATACAAAATTAAGTTAAAGTTCTTCACGAACGGGCCCGGGTTCAAATTCTGCATGCACCTCTAATTGAAAAAATGTGTAATTTAAATTCATCATTCAAATTTCCGCCTCGCTGGAAATCGAACCCAGGATCCTCGGAACGGCGATCCGGCGTGTTAACCATTGCACCATATGGGCAATGGTTAACATGCCCATATTGTAAGTATAAAATAAACTAAACCCTATCTTGATTGATATTATTCATTACAAAACTGCAACGATGTGTTCTGAGACATGATTGAGGCACTCGTCGGCCATATTCTACGAAATAAAAAGCGAGTTCAATTCGTACCGCACCAAACACTCGGTCGGCGTGATCAAAGCGACAATTTTGACAATTAAAAGTCCGGAGATCGCGGTCGGCCTTGGCTGGAATCCGAGACAGGCCTCATCCGACACCGGTCCCGGGACTGCCGGTTTTTGAAGTGAAATTAGTGTATTGACGTACTCGCGGAAATTTTTGTAGGGAGTAATATAAAAAAAAGTTTTTTTAAACGAGAACTTGCGTGAGAAAGTTTTCTTATTTTAAACCGTCACTCTCTAAATTGATATGAAAAAAATACAATTTTATAAATAAGTTTCACTTCGTAAGTGTGTGCACCAACAGGCGTACACTTTTTTGTTTCTCTTTTTTATTGTGAATTTGGCGTACATCGGTAATTTTTCATTCTGTTCAGTTTGTTGGTTTGTTTGTACCACGGATCGTGGGGTGAAAACAGTTAAGGCTGATAACAATATTAGGGAACTTCACTTGAAAGGCGCTAGCCGGGGCGCTATAACGGGCAATACATATTATTATATTTTTCCACGATGTGCTCTTCATTATATCTAAAGGTCATTTGCTTAGGTATCTTAAACATATCTGTATAAACATAAGCTTAAAGTGCATAACAATCGCACACTAGCCAAACCTAGTCCATTCTGAAGACCCAATATTTTAAATACTTAAGTCTCTTACTCTTGTACCTCAATCGAGTCTTTGTTCCCCCTCTGTACCCTCCCCCTCGCGGTCTAGAAGAATAAAGGCGTAGCAAATCATTTCTCGTGTCTTGGTGTGGTGACCATAAAAACAAAATTTTTATAGCTGTTTTCGTCAAATCGTTTAGGTGAGAAAAAATTGATGCCGGTTTTAAGTTCTCGTAAAATTACAATCGCTCGTAATATCGAATCGTAATGTATGGATCTGTATCTGTTACTATAAAAAGTCGGAGGGACATCTGTACCGTAAAATAGCTGAGGAAGTGGAGAAGGAGGTTGGTTACTGACAGAAACTCTATTTAACGTGTGGTTCCAGAAACAAGTTACCTTATCATGGACTAAGTTGCCGAGGACAGTTTTCCCCTGAGAACCCTTCTGCACCTTTTATGGTAACCGTTCCACGAGCTCATGAACCTTGGGATAATATGTGATGTAAGCGTTCTTGAAAGTTAATTGAGTGGAAAGGTCCCGTGATGATGATGTGGGAACTGCCATATAAAATCTGCCACACTAGGTAGGTCACAGAGGTCATGCCGGTCAAGAGGTGAAAATTAACCAATTTCATAAATTGCCTCCTCTACTTTAAAAACATTTCATATACCATAAGAAACCTTTTTTCTATGATCTCACTTTAAAACTAAGCAGGGACGTAATACTCTTTTTCTTTTAGCAGGTCACGAACTGATAATTCTTGTTGAAGTAGTAAAGTTTAAGTGCAGGAAAAAGTGCAGACAAGTAAAAACTATCTTTATACTACTTATACATAGCTATTTTGATATTTATAAGCAAGAGAACACCTATAGATGAAGTCACAGGGATTAATTATAGTCCACACGTGCAGTGACCGGCAAGGTATGAGGTGGTACTCACATAAGTCACGGTTTTATGGCTCGTAAAATTTTAGGAGCCCATCACTAGTTGACTCTATCTGTTTTGTCAAACGATCGATTTTTAAGAGGATTATTCGAATTTCGAATTGATGTGGGTTTACGACACAAAAACGATCGTAATTATTGAACATTTTTTTTAATTTGGAATGAAAACATAAAGATGGTTGGTTAGATACGGTGGACTTTTGAAAAATGTTCGGATAAAACGAAGAGCCTTAAAGGCATTGTTTTTTGTAATTTAAAAATACTCTACTACTAAGTCGGGAGACACCTATAGCCGATGTAACATGGAATATCGATAAGGCTGTTAAAATTTTGCAGGTTTGATACGTAACCCACAATGGTTAAAAAGTATTTGTGTTGCCAAATTTTCTTGATAATAACGTACCTATCACTTGTTTTCCTTGCGTAGTACAGAGGATTCTAGTGTGGGTAGGTGTGAAATTGAATATTTTATCTGTAATGAGCTGGGAGAAAATGATCTGATCTCCTCGATTAAATGACTCTTGCCACTGGGTCACTAGTGGGTAGACTAGCTTGAACTAGTGTATCGACATGCTGCCCCCTCGTGCCGCTGCAGAGCAGCTGCGAGCTGCCAGTGGCGATGTCAATTGCCTCCATTGTGGGATAATGTCGATCAATCCGCTCTGATTGCACCGATCCTTAGCCAATTGAGTTCGGCTTAATGGGAACAGTTGTCGTTCGCTCTGTCAATACGCGACCTGGGGCCAGGGCAGCTATCGGAATATTTAGTGCCGCGGAATGTATCTTACTAAACATGTTTTGGACTGTTTCTTAGGAGTGTGTTACATGTGCAACTGTTGCTGTTTATGGTAATCGCTGCTTCGAAAGGTTCTGCATTGATTGCAGCGAGAGCACGTGTAGATGTGATAGTTGTTTTTAGTCGGGTCTAGGTTGTTGAAGGTTTCTGTGACATTCCAAACAAGGAATCACACACTTTCGCTAATTAGAATTAATTATACTAGCGCTTCTTTACAAAGTAAAATAAACAACGATTTGTTCGTAGTTATTTTTATCATTCGTAGTTATTTTTATCATTCGTATTTATTTAAAGTACCTTTTGATATATCAGATCTCCTACAAAACAAGTGATGCTGTGGAGTTTGCCTTAGTGATGAAACATTTTTATGTAAGATCTACACGCTCACACATTTACCTAATATTTTTTTGCTTCCAAAAACAAAAAAAAAAACTAAATATTTACAACTAAACATTCGGAGCTTCCAAGTTCAAATTAATAAAACATTTCTCGACGTTCGGAAAAAGATTTAAGAATTTGAGCGTCCGGAAATCGGGAGGGCGGGAAACAAAGATGGCTCACTTAACACGTTAAGTGCGAAGCGAGGCCTAAATCACCCCTAATGCAACTTCCCTGTGGTGCGGCAAGCAAAAAAGTGAATTTCTCTGTCGTGCGAATGGCATAACTTTGGTTTGGTCCAGTGTAGGAAAGAGATAAATATATATTTAAGATCACTAATGGTTCCGGACTCGGTGGTGTACCTACCTTGGTACCGGATGTCTTAGGCCTCGTGCCGCACTGAATTAATATAATTTTAATGCAGTGCGGAACGAGGCTAAAACGTCCCATATCCCCCCTGACCTCGTACCGCACTCAACGCGAGCTTCCCGCGACCAGTGTTGTGCATCACAATCCATCTCGTGAAGCTGATAAAAAATCCAAAAAGATTTTGACTCAGTGCACTCAGTGCAAAAAATCTTATTGTCTACCCTGTTTCAATGAAAAACACTCATAAATAAGTACAACATATATATTGAGATTTTTATAAAAAAGTATATTGATACAGGCAGAATAAATAGGACAGTTTCTTTTCTACTTCTGGTTGCCTTTTTTTTCTATTCTGTGAACCGCATTAAGATTTTCATATACAAATAGAAAGATAAACCTTATGCATAAACCGTAATCCATTATTTTCCAATAATAAGTCTGTAATAGGTGCCTCTTAATGGTATAGAATGGAACGCTTCGTGCGCGAGTCCGACTCGCACTTGGCCGGTTTTTTTTTCTTTATGGCGCCTTCAAGCACAATTTAGATTATTTAAAAAAAAATGTATCCTTTGATAGCTTTGTGTTGTTTTGCCAGGTTTTGCCCTTAAAACGATCTAATGAGATATAATTGATCAAAATCGGTCAAGTCGTTGCGTAGTTAAGACAGTTTAAAAACGTCGATAATATTTTTCCCATCACTAATCGCAACGAAAATTTGCCCTATTTAAGTGCGTTACGAGGTGTATAAGATCC
This sequence comes from Ochlodes sylvanus, assembly GCA_905404295.2. Taxonomy (NCBI): domain Eukaryota; kingdom Metazoa; phylum Arthropoda; class Insecta; order Lepidoptera; family Hesperiidae; genus Ochlodes; species Ochlodes sylvanus. The sequence goes on from FR990129.1 coordinate 1,356,140, forward strand.
CATATTTTGTTTTGCTAATAATTCCTAAACTAGCCATCAGATCCCGGGGCGACGGTGGATTAGGGTTCATCAATTCACTGTCTATATCAATAAGGACCAAAATTCTCATTTATCTTTGATTTCGCGCCAGAAAATGGATTTTAGTCTGTAAAAGGAGGTGGGGTCTAATAGACCGCGTGTCGCCCTAACGTCTGGTCACGGTACGGGCCGATTATACCTCGTGCCGCAGGAACGGAAAGTATGCAAAAATTGGTGCCGCAGCTAACGTGTTAAGAGACATCGAACGTGATCTGTTTCCTGAAAAAACACTTTAAGCACCTCTTTACCTGTGTTCGCTACCCTCCGCGGCTCCGAGGGGAGCGCGCCGAACGAAAGAATAAGATGTTCAAATCGCGGTCACAAACTTTCATTGGAACACTCCCTCCCTTTTCTTTTCTTTGTTGTTTGGTCTTTGAACACAGATATTTACTTTGTTCAGACTAACTGCCGAGGTTGTTATGACAGATCAATACGATGTTTTGGTTTTTTGACGCGACTTTTAAAATTGACAATAAAACCGAAGTTGCAAAAATGGGTGCAGTTTAGTTTATTCGTTGAGGCAGTGTAGAAATCGCTTGTATTCTATTAAATAATGTCGTGAGTACATTCAAGTTATCCGAATTGATGAAAAAAAGATAAACATTTTCATTGATCTTTTATATGTGTTGCTCCAAAAAGTGCTAAAACGTACGCGAAGTAGTTTAATAAAATCGTTTGACGGTACTGTGTGAATTGGAAATATTCAATATCGATGCCGACACCTTCGACGTGAACATTGTGTATTTTATCTAGGTGATATAATATACAGGCTGATTTTATTTTATGAAACCTTAAAAAATATTTATTATTACACGTAGTTCAGATTCATCCACCATAGTAACCGAGTTTTTTATTTAGTACATAAAACGAAATTAAAAATTACTGACTATAATTTTTTGTTAAATATGTATTGCAAATTTGGTACAAAAAATATGTAGGGAAATTCGTTGAGCTGAGAATAGAATTTGATTTACAACAAACCGTGGTCAGTGAACGCCTATATGCGTTTCAAGTGGCCCGGTACTATGCAACTTTGTCCGCGACAGTGACAACTGACTTACTGGCACAATTACGATAATTGCGATTAGCAATGCCACTACAACGTACATTGCGCCCAAATGATTGTTATTGATTGCACGGCGACTGTTTTAATTGGCGTTGAAAAGTGCCGCGTTTTGACATGCTGAGTTGAACACGTCCGAGTAGCATTATTATTTTTGTTTTTGGTCTCGATCAAATTTATTTAAAAATGATTCTATATTCGTCCATATTTACTTACATGTTTGCTTTTTATTGTAAGATCTTTGTTTGTGTGTACCACTCGCGACACGAGCAATCTTAGTACAGTGTGTGTGTGTGTGTGAGCGTTAGGTAAAGCTTAACGAAACAAACAAAAATGTTTTATTTTGAACAGAGAAATTCAATATCAAGAACAAAAATTACAAGCAATAAAATGGAGAAACTTGGCGAACAACGAGCGAAGAAGGAAATATATTACATTACAGCCACCATAACTGTTCGCGAAAAATATTGGTAACGCGGAACCAAGACGCTGCGGAATGACATCACCCTGTTAAGGACACATCACACTAAACCAATAAAGCTTTCGACGCACTACCATCCCGGTCTTTTGATGTTTTTACAATCCCGACGGGAAACGCCAAATTGAGTGAACCAATCCTTGTGTGGCGTCGCTGTCGATTTTGTGTGAAGAACTATTTGGTCGCAAATTAAGAATATTGTTTGATATCTTGTACTTATATGCTTAAATGTGTACTATCCAAGCAGATATTGTTAAGTTATTTACATTACATATATTACATGACCTATTTATTTTGTAAAGTACCAACTCTTACTGGGAATCGAACGTGTGCTTTCACCAGAGAGATCCATACTCCATCAACTCAATATCAGGGTCGTGAAAAGCAAAAAATATTTTTTGTAGATTAATTTATAATTTTCTTTTGACACAGGACATAAAAGTCATTTGCGGTGTAGTAACAAGACATTGATAAAGAACCTATAGTGTACCCGTAACACAATGAAAGCCTAGAAATAAGCCTAGTTTGGTGGCACGATCCCGTTAATGTAATCATCGTGACAGTAATGCCAAAAGCGACTCGCCGGAATGAATAATGAATGCAAAATCAAACGTCGAGTCGAAAAAAATTCAAAGTGAGTCTATGGCTGGACGCGTTTATTGAGACGGTAATTGATACAAATTACCGAAGCCATTATTGGAGCGTAAAAAATAAATTGGTGTATGAAAATAAAAAGGCGGGGTGTGTGGAAAGGCAGTGGAAACAAATTAATAATTAATTTTCACCCTGCGTTAGGGTGGTGCTTTACCACCAGCGAGGATGCGCCTGAAAATTGGAAGAAAATTTCCATTTTCCGTCTCGCAATACCTCGCAAGTGAAACATTTGAAATCTTAGATCTAATAATATAGCCTTTCACATAATACATAATATTATAAAACAAAACGTAAAAAATTGTAACGGTATTACTGTGTTCTGTTCAGCTTCAAGAATTAATTTTATTTAGACTCAAATTATTATATAATAATATTCACAATTACGTACTACAATATTTACCTAAACAATTGCAAAAGGATAAGTAGGTACTCACTGACTCATACAATATAAAATCTCTAAAACTACTTGACGTAAGAAGATGAAATTTGGAAGGGTGGTAGTTTAAGAGACGTTAGCTAAGAACGTAGTTTTTTAAATTCTACCCTTCCGGGGCCAAGCTAAGGGATGAAAGTTTGTTTGAAAGTGTTAAAAGTACCTACCTACTTAAAAATACTTCCGCGCGTGACAACAGCTAGTTCGTTAATCATTTTGTGGTGCAGCGCAATAACGTTAAGCTACGGCACATCATATCATCGCTGGCAGTAGTGCACTGGTCTCCGAGTTGGGGTCGATCCGAATTGTTACGAACTCAATTCGTTGAGAGCGGAAAAGTTAAAAATTGTCTCCGACGCCATTTGTTTTCTCGTTTTAGGATAAAGTTTTCGATGTATCGATCATTGTTTGACTTTTTTGTTTTATTTCCTCGTTTTACAAGCCTTCAATTTGATCGTAGGTTCTAGTTAGTGGAATGTTTGTTGAACGAGTTCAAAGTGAGAGCATGAACATCTATTGAATACTTTAAGTAACTTTAATTAACTTATTAATTTTAAATTACTAATACTCATGAAATATATGAACAATAGTATTAACAAATTGAACCATATCTCCGAAAAACTTGTAACAAGACTTTAATTTTAAAAAAAGTTACTGGATAAGTAACCAGGTATTTTTTCTAATTTATTGTATGTTTTTTTCTTATACTAGTACTCACACTTTTTGCTTTTCGCCATTGCATAATTACCTGAAACCAATGATACATAATTAATACATTTTATTCACATCGCAGCCGCCACACGTCATTAGCGGCTCATCGCTGACAGTCAAGAGGCTGCTACCCTGGTAGCGCTACTCGGACTTCACCGAAAGATAATAATACCATATATAAGTGACTTAAATCAAGTTAACGCGCTTCACCATCTAAGGCTACGTCACCACTTACCATCAGGTGGGATCGTAGTCAAGCGGTAACTTATATTCAGTAAAAAAAACGACAACCTTGCAACCAGATCGTTTCAGCGTACTCAATAAATATCGTGAGTAGGTAACGGAGTAACCATTAGTACGATATCGTACTAAAAGGAGCTTGCCCACGGACGGTATCGCTAAATCTAAGTTGTGTCACTACTTCATGAAATCAGTTATTCCTATTATTAATTTAAACAATTTTTGTAACTATTCCAAAATAACAAATTCTCCGGATAAAAACTGACCAAATTAATAGTCGTTGTCTGGCTTCTGACCATTTACTTTGTCGCCATCTTTGCCAATTGCCACTGCAAAAATACGATTAGTGGTGAATCAAGGAATCGATAAGTTTTGGTGAAATTGGATTATTCATGTAATATGATGAATAAGCAATCGATGATAAAATCGATTACAATAACTTTTAGTGGAGCATTTTGACGGAGACTTCTTATGGTGCTGTTATTACTATATTTAAGGCAATGGATTAAAATTAACAGTTTACAACTACTAAGCCACTGACAACGTTTTTAAATCTATTCTTAAATGACCAAGAAATAGGTTATTGAAGTTTAGTCTGTATACGATTTCACTAATGTCGATCTTCGATTTATTGCAGATAAGCTACTACTCACAATACTCAATATTTTCGTTTTTAACAGTGTTGCCCGATTAATACCTATTATAGCTTTAATTAATTAATAATAGGATTCAATAATTAATTAATGTTCTTAGTTAGATAATAATAAATAAATTAAGGATTGCATATTACAAGGATAACGGTGATCATGTTTAAAAAATGACCTCTAAAAGTGGCGCTTCCATAATGGTATAAATATAGCAGTTTTCAGCGGACTGATGTGTGCCGACGGTGCCGAACTGCCGAATACCATCGAGAATTCTCGGCACGCATATGGAATGAATGTTACAACAACTTTTTGTCGCTAGATTCTAAAAACAATCTGATTTAAAAGAATTCATCCAAACGATGTAGTTTTCAAGATCGATCTGTCGATCGATTTCAGATCAACATGTAAGCATGTTGATCTGAAATCGATTCTTCGATAAATCAATCTCCTGCCTGACAAATGACAATAAATAATTATTGTCTGAAGTGAAGTTCCCGTCCCCGACAGTTATTTTTGAACTCATTTTGAATTCAATAAGTATTATTTCGTGTTTAATTTGTTTTATTCTTTCAATTTCCATTAAATGAAAGCCAAAGTGATAGCGAGACAGAGACTCCATTAGTTAAGTTATTGTGTTAATACCTATTTGACGAAATCGCGAGATAAAAGACTCCATTTTAAGTTATCGTGTTTATTTCAAATAAAAACTAAATAAGTAGTGATAGCGAGTAATTATGGAAAATCCAACTCGTCGGTGCATTAATTGTTCCCTCCGACTGCGATATTTACGCTGGCAGTCGTTGTGATGAAATCTACAATACACTAGCGTCTTGGATTTCACCTACACCGGTAAGTAATAATGATGCAGTTTATGAGATCTTTAAACATTGCATCTTATGCAGTGATACTCGTATTTATTATCTTCTCGCGGGATAAGGTTTTAACAGATTCTCTGTCTAAAGTTGACACAGTGGTATGCTCCATCCACCCATGTAAAACACAGGTCAGGGAAAGGGTTATTTCAATGATGCCTCAGTTATATTACCTGCTAGTGCTATGTTTTAATGTTAATATTTGAGGCATTATGCCATACATACCGCATCATATTACAGTTAGTTACAGTTAATTATCTGGTTTTATACAACACTGTATGTTTCTGAACATATTAATGTGTTAAAATAATTGTTTTTTTGACAGACTTCACGTGAAGATGTCATTTGGATGGAGTGTTTTGTTTCACTACAAACAGTTTCAGCTGGATTTACTACACTTATCTCCTGATAAACGGGAATGAAGATACGGCAAATACCCTGAATGCTATTTCAGGGTATTATTGTAGCTGCCTAGTAGGCAATCGTACAGTGGGGTGTTGTGCACACGTGATGACCATCACTTGGTATCTGGGCTGGGGTCGGCATCACGACATCCAAGCGCCGGCACAGTTTTTAGATTCTATATTTGAAGAATATTGTTTAGAAAACGAATAAAAATGCTACATACTTACTTTTGTATTTTCAATTCCTAGAGGGTTCCTCTATTTGAGTGATCATCGCTAAATGAAAGCTACTTAATTAGTTCGATATACATAGCTGCATTACTAACGAAATAAAAATTACATTTCTTAACTAACCTTCAATGGATAAAAATATATGTAAGGCTCAGTGGCTTAAATTGGCTTTCATTCTTTGATATCCACTCTTTAGGGTCTGGAACGCTTTTCTCCAATTTGCAACTGTTATCTAATATAGCGAAATATTTCAGAAAACGTAAATTAGCACTTAACGGCTTGTTAACAATTTCGAACGTTCTATTTTTAGTGGTCCTTCATTACCATATTGCTGTTGAATGCCGAGAATTATAATATTTTTTTAATATGTAATTAAAAGTACTAATATCGTACTACAATTTAAGCTCAATTACATTAAGGCACAATAGATTTGATAGCGATACTGAATTCCATAGTCACTTGGGCAATCTCCTTTGCCTTATTACCGTAGTCCGTAGGTATGTGCACAATGGCTCATGCTTCAGAACTTTAAATGGTTTTTTATGTTAACAGTCAAGGAGGACACGAGCCGCCTGATGGTAGGTAAGTGTTCACCGTCGCCCCGGGGACATCCGTAACACCGACGGCATCACCGATGCGTGATGTTCACGAGGTCACGGTAATAGTATCATGCACTACACTGTGACTCGGCCCTGTGCTTGAAATAAATGCCTACAGCCGCGCGCGCTAGGGCCGCCTCTTTCTAGTTGAGTGAATGTAAGTGGGTAGGTAAGTCGCACGCTTCCTGATTACAAACCCACACGTTCGATCGTCGCTATGGCGCTTCTGTGGCTGTTTTGTAATTAGTGTCTTCTAAACTCCAAGAGCGTAGGTATGATTGGCGTTCCGACCGTTTGTGTGAAGATGGAATACTGTATGATACTATTACCGTGACGAGGTCAAGAAAGAAAGTGTGCAGGGAGCCGCGGTAACAGACGCTGCACCCAAATCCGATTGATTTTACGACGTTCCACGATAAAGGATTATCGATAGGAAGGCCATGCGGGTGCGGCACTAAAAATTAAAAATTATCACCGCGGGGTTCGTTTAGTTTACGGTTTATAAATTATTTTATTTGTTACAGTTACGATATTACGATCGAATAACTGTAATTGGGATTGTTGAGTCATGGGCCGATTTGTAGTTTATGTAACAAATATGTATTATATTATTACTAATTATAAAACAAATGTAAATTTAAAATAAAAAGCTTAGAAACCCTTTAAAAAAATCGAATCCGAATGATATGAATAGGACGCCGAAACTCTTCCATTTTTTTATTTTTTACTACAGTTTTAAAATTTTAATGGATCCAGGGACACTTGCGCCTCTTGGGAGGACTTAATGCCAGATGGCATTCTCTATCAGCCAATCCTAGAGATTATGGATACCTAGATACATTATTGAAATCGACCATAGGCCGGTAGTGCTTCTGAAAAAAGTTATTTAAAACTCTATGTGACAAAACCTTTGACAACAATTGGTCACCAAGGGCTAGCATAGCAAACATCAAACTGGACCTCCATAATAGAAAAAAAAACAACAGTTTGATAATCTCCGTTCACCAACGACCGGAGCCTACTCGCGATGACATTAAAAAGGTTTTATTCGTCTATAAATAACAATAAAAACAACATTAAATAGTTTATTTGGCGATCAATACCTTACATTTTATAACCGTTTTACGAGCCGCTTATGGAACCCAAAATGCCTAATTTAACTTCATTAAGTGCTCGGAAAACACTAAAGTTATGGTTTATCGAGCTTTTTCTTGGACCGCTAAGCTTTTGTGAAGGGGAGTTAAATCGCCCTTATATTTTAATTAAACATGATTCCAGTCGGCTACCACCAGCCCAATAAAACAAAGGATCTATTGACAGTTACAAACTAACCAGCTAATGTTCTAACACAGTCACCTAACCGGACTAACTATCCCAGTCCCCATATGAGTCTTGTTCTAAGTCGGTCATAGTTGTCATGGGCGGCAGCGGAAGATGGTGCTCGTTTGCTGCCTTAAATAAATAAATAAAAGTTTGCGTATGTCAGTGTTCATGGGCTCCTTCGGGCCTGGTTTCGAATCCTGAATGCAACTCGAATTTTCAAAATGTGCGTATTGTAATTAGCACTTTCTTCGATGAAGGAAAACTATCATGAGGAACCCTGCACATCTGACAGTTCTCCATTATTTTTCCATAATAGCACCCGGATAACATACTTATGGGTAATTTAGTATTATAACCTGGTGGTGTCAATTATTCATAATAATAAGTGGTACTAGTAATAAATACCGTAATGATTACGTTTTGACGTCATTCGTGTCGTAGTTTATCTTTCTTTGTATTTATTGTAAGTGCTCATATTTTCCAAAGTTGCCAGCTTATTTCTCAAATTGCAATAAATAAATTTTACATAGAGTAAGTACAACATATTTAACACGTAAGTAATTTCAAGTTTGCATGGCTTACTAAAACTCAAAGTAAATAGCGCAGTAAAATCAAAGTACCCTCCATTTTATTACTACAATTCGTTACTTAAATTTGTCATTAATTCTTCATGAGATTGGGTTAATATTTTGGGGTATGACGTCACGCCAGGAGGGGAAAACCACCTAATTTTCGCCCGTTATCGCTGAACTTATCAACGTATCGTTTTAATAACTTTCTATATTTGACATGGAGTCAGCAGATCACGAGGTGTGATAGGGGGCGCTGCGTGCTGGGCCTCTGTATTTTAAACTGTCACTGTTCGGCCAGCGAATGTTTTCGACGGGTTATTTATTCTGATAGCCAAACGGTGTTTTTAAGTATTTGTTTACATGATAAATGGTTATTTTTATGGCCTAGAGTACACAGGTGAAAGGGTTTTATTTAGTAAGCTTTGAAAGGTTACTTAAACAGCCTGGGGTTAAATTGCCATCGCTGGCACGGGGTAATTTTTATGGACCAGTTTATACTGGTTTAATTGACGTGTACAGTTGGTCGGGTGTACGGCTGGCCAGTGCACATCTTATTATGAGCGTGTGATCATCAGACAGAACAGATGTTGTTTGTTTGGTGACGGGGTTTACGCAGCAATGACCAGTACTCACTAAGTATCTAGTTGTATGCTCGGAAGTTAATTTTGTAGTAATGATCTTTGGCAAAAGGAGATCTGCGGCCGGGCAAGACGTCTTGCCTGGGAGGCAGTGAAGTCCCAACTGATCACTGTTGAAACTTGTATACATACATGCGAGCGGTGTAGAAAACTTCGATAGCGTGAGTCAGGCTTCGTGTGTGTGCGATGTCGCCACAGATCAAATTTCGTCTAAGCCCAGTTGTGTTTTGTCTTAAACATTTGTTTAGCGCTATGAATGAAGTTCTTCAGAAAGGTGTAAGTAAATAAAATTGTCAGGTAGGACCAGTGTTGCATGGGCTCCCCGGGTGTTGACTGTTGATCTTGTCCATAGCCGACGATGACCACTTACCACTTAGCAGCTCGTATGTTTTCTCTTCAGCCCTTCAATTTACATATATTTTTTAGTTAAATAATCATCTACGAATACTTTTGGCATGGCCTACTGATATATTTTGCTTGAATTCGTTACTATAAACATAGTTTAACGGCTATTTCCGATACTGGAGCAGGCAGGGATAATTGTAATTCTATGTAGGTAATTCTAAATGTCATAAACACAAATTGTACGCTTTTCGTATCTGTACCTATTACCATACTGATGTAGGAACTATAATACTGAAGTACCTACATATAATGGAATGCTAACAACAATACAAATTTAATAAAATTAAGGGCTTCCAAAGCGAAATAAATCAGGCACTCGGTTCTTTCAATCACTGGGCGTTATGAGTTAAAACAATAGCGTTTTATTAACGAAACAAGGGGAAAAAGGCCAACATGTCAATACGCGAGGGATTAAAAAAACTTCATTTGAATCGATCCTTTCACACTTCGCACAATCGGTCGCGACGGTTGATTTCCGCTCCTTAATATATTGAAGGGCTAAAAAACTTTTCATAAAGAATTGGAAGCGTCTTTTAAATAATCTTTTTTTTTCATTATTCGTTATTGAACTAGTGAATGGGACGGCGGAACTCGCTCATTCGGCCCGGTTCGAATTTCGATCGATTCATTCGATAAGTGACCTCGTTTGGAAGGGATATCGCTTATTTATCGATTGAGCATCGAATGATCTAATCAAAAGCATTCGACGGACAGCCAATTTGAATGGGGCCTTGTTCCTTCGATTTGTGCGTTATTTTTGTAATCCGGTGACTTTTATTAGTTTTCGTTATTTCTTAAATTATTCTTTTTGAGTCTACTTTCATCTTTAACTCTTTTATCTCATTTTTATTAGCCATTGAAGTAAACGTAGCGTAAACAGATTAATATGAAATAAAGGCAATTCAACAAATTCTTGCATATTTTATAAAAGTCACCGAGGTTCAGTCGAATCCCGGGTATTAAATAATATGTTATCCGATTTTATTTATCTAAACGTTGGTCGTAAAATGAAAAATTTTAATTCTTATGCGGAAATTCCCGTTGATCCTCGTAAACTCTAAATTTAAGCTTATGGATCCGATCAGAAATAGACGAGCGTATCTGATCAGTGACATTCGTTTTGAGAAAGAAAACAACAAATCTATAAGAACTCATAAAGTGGTCATAAACACGAAGGAGGTGATAAAAAATCAGTCCGATGTCGTGTTTCAGCTGTCGCGCGCTATTTCCGAACGCGTTCGGCTTCGAAAATCGAACGCCATCGAACCGAGGGATCACAGAGTACGTATAATGTCATTTTAAAATTAGAAAAGTTTGGATTTATGTACTGCCAATTATTTTTTAACTTTTTTATAATTTTCAAATAATGATTTCGAACGTCTTTATTTTAATTGCCAGTTATTGCCAGTTAATTAAGACAATTTTATGATTATTTTAACATGCAGTCTATCAATTCTGCACAAGTAATTGAAGAGGCCATTACACTCCTAGTAGTAAATATTTACAGTGACTATTATAAGAGCTATAATATTGTTATGACTGTCATGTAATAATGACATAAGTGTCTGCAGACTGCGGAACTGTTGACATGTTTAAATCGGATCTGAAACGAACCCCATGTGAAATCCTGACTATTAGTAGGTATAGTTACCTATCTAATTTTATTGGCCCTAGATAAAAGAAGTTATCAAATTAAGCAGCAAAATCTTCGCTATATAACACCGTAAGGCGTTTTGTAATTTTTTCATGTTTACACAAATAAATCTTATAAGCTGAGGAGTTTCTTTCACTTCTCCTCCGTGTTAAAACATCTTTCCGAAAGTGTGGTAAAATCAAAAAATGTCGTGCGCAACTGCTACATTATTAAATGATATTGATTTGAATTTGACTTAATTTTTTTCACTGTCCCTTGAGATCCAGTAGCCGTCCGGCGACAGTGCAGCGCCCTCCGGTTTCTGTTCCCATTAAATCAACAGTGGTGACGACGGTCCGTTGTCCGCGTGTTTCGTTTCTTTCGTCAATCGGTTATAAAGTGCTCGCGTGGTTTCATAACATAGGAACACTATATTATTTTCGTACGTTAGCCCATTGCTCCACCAAGCGGCGAGCGATATCACATTCCATGTCCGATGGGATTTGGACTTTTTTTTTGAAATTTCAGTTAGTGTATTCATTCTGTCTTCTAGTTTTTTTTACCTACGGGTACTTTGCTCGTTTTTTTTTTACATTTGGTTTCGAACCGGGGTCTTCGGGTTTCGGGACCGCCCAACCTAAGCTATTACAACCTTATAGATGGCGAAATTTACCTTCGTATTCTAATGATATTGTAGCAGTTTTTCATTGCCTGAAAACACGGATAAAACGACGTTTTCTAAAAATGGAATCTATATAGCTAGATCGATTCATCGCCCCCGAAACCCCATGCATACTAAATTTCATGAAAATCGTTGGAGCCGTTTCCGAGATCCAGATTATATTTATACTTAAAATTGCTCGTTTAAAGGTATTTGATATATTTTTTTCTACCGTCACCGCTTACCGTTCCGTGGTGAGACACGGGAGCCGCACGATCCGTGCCAAGTGGGTGAGTGTCAATGGAACAACACGAATTTATAAGTTTTTAGCTCTTCGTATTGTCACGAAAAATTTGGATGTAAATAATGTGACACGACGTCTACAATGGTCGGAGCTGATGGACGCGGAACGGTCGAGCGTGTTGGGAAATGTCTGGAATGTGTATAGAACATGGCGGGCGAACGTATCCAGGCTTCATATACAGAACTGGAGGTTTGGCTATGGTTGAAGAGGCTTCAGCCCAGTGATCGTATCTCTCTTACTGGTTTTGGTATTAATCAAAAATTCTCATGCGCTCCAACAGCGACAAGGTTTAACGAGTAATATCTTCTCACCAATCACAGAAAACAGTTTTATGCAAGATAAGTAAAATTCATCATTTTGGTAGGTTCATTAGCTGGTAACTTTGATAACTCTTATTGAAAGTATACCTTAGGATTCTACATGACAAAATATTATCATATGCAGCCGTAGAGTTCACATTTGTATGGCCTAATTTCCAAATTATTTATAAAAATTCAAAAATAAACAGTAATATTATTATGAAGACTTTCATCTGTCAGTATGTAGTACGAAAGAGATGAGAATGAGTCGTAAGGAATCCAAAAGATTGGGCGATTAGATGGCGCGACTACATAGCGCCGTCGGTCTGTCTGTGAATGGGTTGTGTTACAATCTTACATGATTGAGTTCAATAAAAATATTTGTACGTCACCGTCACTAAAATATGGTATGTAGAAAATATGGTACAGTAGCACTAGCTAACAGCTAGCTAGCAGAAGAGTAAAGAAAATAAATAAATTACCAATCAATTTATTTACAAATAGTTACCTAATTCCTATAGAAGAAATTACCCTAGTTACCTATGTCGTATTAGGTATCAAATCCTTCAGGAGGTCGGTATACTAAATCATAGATGGCTGTCTAAACGGTGAATACAACGATGGTCGAACTAGTGTTCGTGACTTCTTGAGCTGCCACCGTTTACAATGTATTAAAATAACTACATAATCACTATAGTAAAATTAGTGAGAATTTCCAATGTGTCATCGAATTTTTTGACATCTTGTTTACTAATAGCATATTGCGATTCTCACTAATACTAGGTGGTTATAAACCAAATTTTATTAGTACCACGTTATTTATTTTAATACCTAATAAATATAAGATTACAAGAGCGAAACCCGGTGAAATTACTGGTACCCAATAAATTCATATCACACTAAAGTTTCGTAACGAAAATCATTAACTGACAAACATCGTAAAGTGGAAGAGAAATAGAACGCATTCTCCCGGTTTATATTTAAATTTAAAATCCGAACGCACGACATATTTTTAAAAGTTCGAACGGCGACACTTAAAACTAATCGCTGTTTTCGATTCTGGCGCGTCTTTTGAAAGAGTTCGAATGCGCGTTCTAATTTTGAAATGTTTTCGATATTGGAACGGCTGGCGGTCGAGTCGATCGGGAGGCGAAGCGATGGTTGTGAAAACCGTTGTTTTTTTCCGGAGCACTGGGAACATTATATGACATTATCTTCATTATACATGTAACCACTTTTATCAGGCTGTTACCTGGAGGTCGTTGATAGCTGCTTAAATTTTCTAATGCAACCAGAACAGGGCTTTTATCTATTGTTACTCTTATTAAGTATTATTTTTTGTATAGCCCACAAATGAACAGACGAGCAATCTGTTGGTAAGTGGTCACTGTCGCCCAAGTACCGGCCAAGAAAGAAGACGAAAGAAATAAATTTCTCATGAATTTAAAACGTCTTACCTATTACATGCAGCTTCGATCAGAAATGAAGGTTGATTCATTCCAGAAATAATAGCAAAGCAATATCTGTTGCTTGTGCATGTTTTCGTATTAGATACTAGACAAATAGAATAAATAGTATGTCCATCCTTACCTTTACAACTCTCAAGTCGAATAGAACAGGCGTTCAGTATAAGTGTGCGAACAATTTGAGATGCGTATCGCGGAAACAATAGACGATTCTGCCATCCGTCGCACTTGTACCGTCGACAAAAACACCGCGAAATGACCATTTGACACGATTGTTGCGCCATCTAGCGGCCGCAATGTTTATAGTGGGCTATTTGTAAAGTTATATCTTTTTTCGATAAATCTATTTTTGCAGATAAGATAGTTCTATTGCTCTGTGTGACATACAATTGCAATAGTTCTTTTTTCAGTACATATTTTTACTAAACTTTGCTGTTACGTCACACATTATTACCAAAATTTACATCTAAACGGTTGATATTTTCATTTCATTGCTATTATGGACACGACTACATATAGTAAAACTTATTTTTAACCACGCTTCATTTAATAGTGTTACTTATAGTGCCAAAAATAATATTTCAGTTAGGAAATAGCATTTTTGTTATAAAATGTCTCCCGCTTTCTCAATCGATAGTAAATACCATAAACATTTTTTACATCAGACGCGAGATCGCAGCAGTTAGTTAATGATCATGGGCTCAAGGAATCCGTCCTACTTGTGTAGTACAAGATTATACATATTTTAATTCCTTAACTCTAACTTCGAGTGCCTATAAATGTTTATGAGAATATTATTAGTTCTAAGAATTTGTATAAAGAAGAGTAACGATTATTTTATTACTTAAAGACATTGTGGCATAATAATGTCACGAAGGCATCCGTCGAATACATTTCGATTGAGTTTTCAATATAAAAACATTGAATTTTTATTTTGATAATAATTTGTGTTGTGTTATGTTATTCAATATATTTAGTTTGGTATGTACATACTACGATGATATTGCTAACCGTACCAACTTCACATTTCATAGTTCGATAGTGATCAGTCAAACATGCTGTATGACATTTTGTTGTACAATCATAAACAACGTTAAAACGCTAATGAATCTACAAAACCTTTCCTACTAATACCTTATATCGAAAACATAAGGTCTATAATCGTTCATTACACGGTGTTATTAGTAAAACATAAGTTTGTATCACTGTCACAATGACGTTCAATCTCATCGTTCGGAAACAGTCAAGTTTCTTTGGGTGAACTCCACTGTTTAGAAATTGAATAAAGCATTTTGCAACTAAGTATGAGAATTATTTACCTAGGGAAATGGCTAGGATACACATAAGCAAAAACTTAACATAAGGTTTTTTCATATTTTTACATCATACATACCTACTTCATTAATTTGCTGTATTTGACAATATGTGTATTATTTTAAACTTAGTATTACGTCTATAAAGACGTATTCCGAATTTACGACTAAATATCTGTATCCAATTAACCTTTTAAGTTCGAACGTAAACGTCGTTTGGAGTAACTCCGGCAGTAAATCTAAACCGCACACTTGCAGCTGTTGCGTTATCGACTATCGATAGTTCATTCATTGATTGTATCGTGCAATTCGTGCCGATGTCGATAGTATCAGCGGCACTATTTAATTATGTCGTCGTCGTAACTGATATAAATATATAATTGCCTTAAAAATCTATAAAAACATTTCACAGTTGTCTCTTCCGTTAGAAGAAATGGCCTCAATATATCGAGTTAAATTGATAATCAATCGTCCATTTTAATGAAAATGGCGCCATGATTTCGATTGTTCATTTGAATTTTTTTCGAATTCAAAATCAAATTCGTGGAATTCCTTAGCGGCGTGGATCGACGTTTGACAGTGGCGTTCTATTTCCGAACGGGAAGGAGTAGTTTATTTGTATTTTTTGGTGACACTAACAGTTCTTTTGTGCAATAAAATTATAGTAAAGTGACACATCGCATGCCATTCCAAGCTCTGTGAGTTGGTGTTACTTTTAAAATTACCAGCAGAAGGACTGACGCTGTAATTGTAAGATGTGGCAATCTAAGGACTGCAAATATAATCATGAAATAACCTAAGTAGTTCTAATCACTTTTATTTAAATTTTCACTATTTCGATGTAAAATTACTTTTTTTATGTTCAGTGATAATATGAAGTTTATTACTATAGACTCCAAAATAAAAAAAATAAAAAATAGATTACATAAAAACTAGTTAGAGTGATATGGATTTTATAGTTCCATCTTAAATAGACAACTCATTATCAATGTTTTGTAACCGTTACGTAAACAGTGTAATCGATTTAGCTCCGATTTTCATCGATGTGTTATATTAAGCTTGGTGTGGCATTTAATGCCTGTTTTATTAGCTGCATTATGGAAATTTAAAGAATCCTTAATAATAATCCTCCAGCTTGTCCCAGCATACCTACATATTTGTGATTTGAACAATATAGATATTATAACACACTTATTATATTAAGTTGTTTTATCGAAGCTAGTAATTTAAACCTTACAAATTTATTGTGGATTATGGTAGAATGGTGTTGCAGATTTTTAGCTAATATTAAAAAATAATAGAGTATAAATCAATCATCATTATATACATCAATTCATTGCATGCAACTTTTTTCTCTGACAATAATATTGCGTGATATGTCTGTAACCGACAAGATTTCGTTCAGAAGTACTTAAGTAATAGTAACTTAAAGGTTAGGATACTAATGAACATCTTAATGTAAAAAGACATTACTTATACACTGAAACACAACACAACATATCGATATAATATTTAATTATCGCGTGATGCGTACCGCACTATCTACGATATAACTTGTTTACCTAGTCGTTGTCGCCACTGAATGAACTAGAATCGCTGTTTTTACTGCCGATTACTTATTGAAATGTGTCAATATTATTTGTGCTATAAAATAAACGTGTAAAACAATATTAAAATGTTACATAAATTTAAATATATTATGTCACTACAAATATATTGTTAAGTGAATTTGGCGCGACATGTTGGCATCGATAACATAATATCTTACGGTAATAAAAACTTTGTGTATGTAAGTCATTTATATGTTACGACATTACGAAATCCGTATAAAATTCTTTCACACTCAGAATCCACAACTTACTTAGCGTTTAACAAAAACAACCATTAAATGGAACATTAATATTGTCTATAGCTTTTTCTAAAAATACTTAAAGCAATTTACGCTCCACAAAAACAGAATGACAAATCTGGCTTTACGGTTGTATTGCATTTGCTTTTCCGCTTAAAATAAAAAACTGTACGAACGAGATCGAATCGTGAAGTTTTTGCCGCCAATGTATACTCTCGTAATCTAATCATAAGAAGGGTTCCTCATCTCAAGAAACACAATATTGGTTTTCAAACAATGTATAGGAAACTTAGTGATAATTAAATATCAAGTAAAATAATGTCGTCATACTGGACTTAGTGTTTTGTTAATTAAGAAAATCCAGATTGTAAATTCAAGGGTTAAAAAATCAGGGTTATAGTCAGTCACTATGTAGTAAATTTTAAGGAGTGCCTACCTAAGCCTGAAACAAATCTTTCAATACACATAATACTAGACATTGGCTAAAATTCAATGAAACGTGACTGCTCAAGTAATAAATGTAAAAAAGTTGGATTAAGCTGGTGCGGATGAATTTAATCACTATTTATATCCCCTAGGATCGATGAACCGTCGTTTTTGCTGTGTATTAATTGAGTAAAGTTTTAATTCGTTATTGCTAACGGGGAAGGCGGTGCGGTCAGTAGCATAATCCATATTTTTTTATTCGACATGCTCACTATTACTCACGACTGGGTCTCCCAGGAGACTGGTAGGTACTTCACTACCATTCACTACGATACTGGCGCGTACACTGGCATTACTTTCAGCTGGGTTATTAACAGTAATATAATATCACCAATTTAAACATAATCTTAGCCCGATGTTTCTTTAGAAATCGCATTCACACCTATATTTAGTAACATATTTGTATTGCATTTTAATTCATATAATTTTTCTACGTAACGTGATTGCTAGAGACAGTGCGAGGTATCCATTGATACAAAGTACCTTAATAGCACCTGTTAAAGTTCAGATTTGTTTATACAAATTATATTTAAGTTGGTAAACAGTCTCACTCGTGGTTCGAAGTTGAACTGAAGTAATTTGAGAATAGAATTCAAATTTGTCTGATTGTGCTTGAATCTTGAGAGAAAAACGTGCGTTCTATCTCATACGTACAGACGTGTCCTAAGGCGCTCGCCTATACCTAATAACCGTCAATGATCGGGCCGATTGTGAAAAATATCATTAAAAAACCATCAGCGCTTGATGATTCGACTGTGGACCGGTGGCCGTCATCAACCACAATCGATTCCTTACTTTTTATTCTCATTTTCTTCTATGTATTAAATTATCGAGAACACGGTCGCGGTTTGAAGCACGCTCGATTTAGTAGGAAATCGATTTTCTGTGACAGCTGTCAAGCATGCACAGATAATGATAATGTACTGTTTATTAACGAAATATTTGAAAGTATATCATTAATTAACACATTTCTTTACTGTAACGGTGCAGTAAATAACTTATCAGGTATTAACTGTAAAATATGAAATTTATAATTGGTGGATTTATAATATTTCTGCGGCCATATGAATTCGATCATTCCCGATTTTAACTTCAAACGGTAAGGATGAGCAATGGAATGGGAACAGCGTAACGGTGATGAGAATATTTGTATAATTCTGGTAAATTTAGCCATAAAAGATTGGATTCGTTGGTAAACATACTTCGTAAAGGCATGTTGGTGTTGGCTTATATGTGTCTTTAGGTTAAAACACTTTTTAACATCAATTTCACTTAAGAAACAGTTAAAATTACGATAAACTTGGTTTCGTGTTGGTCTTTTCATAACTATGAGTAGTAACCTTCGAACAAAAGAGATCGTTTGTGATAGTGATTACAATGAAGTATCGATAGAACACGCCCACTTATAGACGAGGGTGGGGCACAAATCGAATTAGTGCATGCATCGATTAGTTGGGTATCGACAAAAAACGCGATTAGCCCCGAAAGCATCGACAGCCGAAAAAAGGTAACAACCGCCCGTTAATGGCGGTTTTTGTTCGAAATTCGAAGATTTGAATTCGTAATTTCAACCGCAAGGCGTTCGAATCATTTGTCAGTGACAATTTTTTGGTTACAATCGATTTTTAAATACAGGTTAAGCTTTTTTGTCGGCCGGCGGCGCGGTGAGATTCCTGAATTTGGACGATTATTCCTCTTGTTTTGCTCGCTAATAAGATAATTATGTTAAAAACTTATTTCACTTTTATTTCGATAGGTCTGTAGATGTAATAATAAGAAATCTTTATACCAATAAGTCACAAAAATTCAGTTATTCATTGAGTCGATGTCATTGTTGACAACGACAAAAATTAGTCCAACTGCGGCATGAGAAAGCGTGAAGACTACGTTCACATTGTTCTGCGCCGTCGTAGTGAGATAATGGTGACGTATTATTGAATGGCATTGCAAAAGGATGCATCGGACTCTGTCATCTTTCATTTACACTCCAAGCTTCAACGAGACTCATCAAGCAACAGCTTCAATAAAGAATAGTTACCTAAAGATATTTATTAATTTCACCCAATATAATAATTTAGACGTGAAAAAAAATTGTAGTAAAAGTACAAAATATTAAATCACAAACTTGCCCTGAATTCTCATCGATTCGAAACAAAAAATTAGCCAAAATTGTTCCTGTCTATCCTTAGAAGAGAATCGACATCGGCATGGGAAAGGTCTTTTTGCCGAACTGGCACATTCCCTGGACGTCCGGCTGTGGGAACATTCT
The DNA here is from genome assembly GCA_905404295.2 of Ochlodes sylvanus. NCBI lineage: Eukaryota > Metazoa > Arthropoda > Insecta > Lepidoptera > Hesperiidae > Ochlodes > Ochlodes sylvanus. The sequence goes on from FR990129.1 coordinate 1,375,768, forward strand.
TGCCGGGAAACGTCGTTGTGATACCATCGGGATGTATCGGCGATTCGTTAAACCCGGTCGAATGCTTGTGACACACCCTCATTAACTTTGCCGCTTCGTCTTGCCGTTAATACGTTGTTGGAGGACACTTATGGACGTCGCGGTTTTGACGCGACGGTTTTATTTCGGATACCGTTTATTCTCGAATTTATATTACTGTACGTGAGTATACTATATAAATATACGTACGGCAGTATCGGACAGCAAGTCAAGTTCGATCAGATAACTACACAACTTGGTTCGGACACTGTGGGGGAGAGGGGATTACAGACTAGAAATTATGTTAATGTACCTTAGGCATATTGGTTCATTCGATTTTTGTTTTAATTCAAGGAAGCTACTTACATAAAAATTTAACTTTTAAAATTTTACTCTTTAAAAAAATAAAACATTCAAAATTTCGTGAAATATTACAATAGGTGCATGGCATCACATCAGTAAGCGTAAAAAACGCTGGGTTTCGTTTAACCCTTACCATGGTCTCGAGCGCGGCGCGGGCCGGGTGCGGGCGCGGGCGGCCAACAGCCGATCGCGGCCCACTACAGATAATGTATGCTATCTGTCAAATTCGTTCCGCCGACTTCCAAACTTTTTGAATCCTTTCCATAAGTGTTCAACTCGTGACAAATTTGAACATATTGAAAATATGAAATCAAATAGACACATCATGACACTTATGTACTTACATACAAATATTTTACAGATTAAATTTTCTATCATATTATGGTAATCCTCCTTTAGACGCAGTCTGCTAATAAAATAACCTCTGTCTGTAATTTTATTACCAACATAGTTCCATATTAATTAAGTACAAAAAAAATATATAAGTAGATGACCTTTTAAAGTAAAAAAATATGAAACTAAAATTCCACTGTTCATAATTTATCTATCGAACGCTTCAACCGGACTCTACAGTTAAATCACACCACCTTCGGAAGCCAATAAATAAACGTTATTAATAATAATTATGTAAACTTCTGTGTGCATAAAAACTATAAAATCTATAATATCAATAAAGAAGTGATCGGTAACTGCGGTCGGGAAACAGATAATAAACGATGATCCATCGACAGTTTATGGACGATAATTGTCGGTTATTTATACCACGGTGCGGACCGGAGGGCGCATCAAACGAACTCTCGAACGCGTTGTATACGAACATTATAAGTAATCCTTCGATGTTTGTATCATACAGATATCTTTATAATATATAAAACTCTTGCATTACTGAGTGACTGACAGACAACGCACAGCCAAAACTACTGGACACAAGAAGCTGAAATTTGGCATGTATGCTCCTTGGGGAGTGTAGGGGAGCATTAAGAGAGTATTTTTGGTAATCCCCCCTCTAAGGCGATAAAAAGGGGGATAAACTGAAACTTTTTATTTCTTCAATGGATTCACTAGAAATTTTGTAAATAGGTATTTGAATTAAATTACATTAAAAGAACAGCCAACGCACATACAATACTATATATAAGTTTAACTATACACATACGTTTACCAAACCAAATAATAAGTTTGAAAGTAAATGCATCCATTTTGCCTCCATTGCCGTATCCACTGATAGTTTGGTTTTATAAGTGAAATTATTCTCGAAATAAAATCATTTTTCCCTATACTTTAATGCAATAATAACATAGTCATACCTATCTCATCTATTAAAAATAACAATACGCGGTTCGCTTCACTAGTGTGATCGCAGCTTTAGGTTAGTTTCTTTAAGGTCGATTGCGTTCGAACCACTGGGTGGCTAATAATGATTTTATTATTGGTTTCGATAGATTATACACGTTTACCGACTCCACAATAATTATAATACCCTTGTAATTATGATGGCGCAAGCTAATGGCGGATTTCAGCAATTAAAACCTTGTGTTTTTCTGTCGACAACTCCTCGGCAGCTCATTTGTAGCGCATATTCGATATATTAGCTGTAATTACCGGTACACGTCGCCGTATACTTTCGCGCAGTTCCACGGAGACTTGTTTGTGTTTATGAAGATTAAGGGCTCGCTTTAGTTACCCAGGTTAAGTGGCTCTTGCAGACCATGGACAGCTGGACACCTGTATCCATCTTCATCCCATCCTATTTAAACTCGATCGCCGATGTTTTGCTTTTGTGAATTGGGATGGAATATTTCATTCGACCCCGATTCATTGCAACTCCTGAACTATAATTTCATTTGAAGTCTATCACAGACGCATTGCTACTCCTGAATGACTTGGACAATACACAAAGACACACATAGGTACCTAGACTTGAACAGAAATACAAAGTTAGCATTCAAATTGTCTAGCTGGGAATCGAATCCAGGACCTTTCAAACAGCTGTATAGCATGGTAGACATTGCACCATATGGGTCGTCGTGCTCTTATAGCCTTCCCCTTGATGATATCCTTCGTAGAATAGAAATATGAAGGTAGAATAACATTTCCTCCCTATAAACACAATTTATAGTTGTTCAGGTATTTATCACGCCAATATTCTCGTACACGACCACGTTCTCCAAGCAGCGAGGCAAACAAACAAACATCCAATCACATTCATTTAATCGAGCTAATCACTACGGCGAACTATTGCATGCGATTTAACTACAACGGCGCAGAATCGCATCTACAACGAAAGGTCACTTCACATTTGTAGAAGATACAGCGCGTCTTGCGATTTACAATTGTTTATTTTTGTTATTTGTATTGTGTTTGCGTTTAAATGTTTGAATAGTTAGGTTTTTGTTTGGTGTATAAGAATGGTAAAGCACCTTTGCGAAAGGATGGTGGAAGCCAAAATAAAAAAAAAACACATGATTAAATTATTTTGAATTTATATTGTATGAATAAATCGAAAAGACTTTCGGTGGATGCTTTGAAAATTGAACATAGGTAAGAGTCTCTCTGCCCTTGATTAAGTGACTCATTTTATTTGTTACTTTACCTTGATTTTCGTAACGTAACGCGATCCAAACTTACAGATCACGTTGTGTTGCAAAGATAAAATCATCAGCAAATTAGGTATTACAAAACTTTGAAGACCTGCGGAAAATGAGTCTTGTATAATTCATATAAATAAATTATTTTGTCCAGTTTGTGTAAGAGAAAAATTTGTCGTAAATTTGGAGCACAAAACTTGCAACCTCGTCCGCGACAATCTCCACTTAATTCTATTTTAGCATAACAAATAGCATAATTATTATGAATTCAAATTAAGTAGCTTGCCGTTACTACAAATTCTGAAGGAAGCTCTAACACAAATCAAACGACCTTACCAGCATCCGGCTAACCTAAAGCACTGTAATCGCAAAATCGCAGCAACGGAACAGCTTTATGCTATCGGCCCAAGCGCGCACGACATTGCAACCGCGAGCACAATTAATACGCTGCTACATTATGTCCGCGCAATCGATAGCTGCTATTCGAAGCACGCCATATGTAAATTTCATATGTAAATACGCTTTTTAATCAATATAAGCTCCGCTAGCAATACTAAAACAATACTATCTTGCGCATTCAAATTTTGTAGGTATATCTGTGGCACCCATCGCGCACTCCGCGTTCTCTGAACAGAAATGAATATTTATCCAGCATTGCCGGTTTAATATGAGACTATTGTTCATATTTGTCTCTATTAGGCTGGCATTACGCTCGTGTGGGTTCCTGATAGGTCTAGCTTGTGATACTTGTTGGAGCGCTGTGAATCTTGTGTTGGTGATATGCTGTGCACAGTTAAGTTTGGGGTCGGTTAGTGTCACCGTCAGTGATATTTCATGATGTACCTATGGTATTCTACATTAATTGCTTTAAGTTAGTTATAGTTAGCAGTCGTTATGTCATATCGAAGTTTTTAGAAGATTTCAGACATTCGAACGATTCTAGGGTCAATAGGGTCTATAGGAAATACATAGATGACATAATATCCTCTCTCGAAAACTTAGTTGGAATGTTTTCGGTTCACATACCTAATGTTGGCAACAACACCCTTCTTTAAAATAAAATTAATATCATTCACCGAATGAAATCTACTGGTAATCGACAGCGGAAAACTATTAGGTTGGCTGCCCTGACGCTGGTGGATGCCAATATGGCCAACAAAACAAAATAATATGTAGTAACGCTCTACTTAGCATGTGATCGGGTAAAAACTGCGCATAATCAATGAGATTGATCGGTTGATTTCGAAATTGCTACTAGCGTCTGTCTGTATTTGCTAATAATTAGAACTAAGCAGTTAATAGATTGTACTGCGGTTGTAACTTGTCAGTGTCACGTTAGTCTTTTGGTTGTAGAACCTGGGGTTGTTTGCGATTTCTGTAAGCACCCTTTTAATATTAAACATTACTTTGATAGATTTTATAGAGAATTTAGATAGACATATAACTTTTAGTTATAAAGCTTTTCTCACGATGTTTTCATTAGAAAATGTAAAAATTGTGGGGTTGTATCGTCCTCCACTTACGCCTGAACGAAACCCGAACGAAACTGTCATTATAACCGATACGAAGCAAGGGCAATCTTATTTTTAATGCAATCGAATACTCCCGATTTTGAATTGTTATACTGATCGACCCCGTGATATGGATGAAACAGACACAGACAGTGTCACCGTGTCTTTGATCCATGTAACAGGGTCGAAATTTCGATATAGCAGTGCAAATCGTGAGTACCCGTTTACATTTCGAATGTTTATTGTCCGCGATGTTATAAACACCCCACACTAGGATTCCCTATATCGTGGGTGCTAGACAACACACTCCCAGACCAAGAACAGAAATTTAAACCCATCGTTCACATTTTCACGCCGCTGGGAATCGAAGCCAGGACCCTTCGGCGGTCCGGTATGACAACCATTGTACGGATCGTCGCCATAACTTTAAAACATTTAACGACAGTGTTGATAAATATCGAATTGGTTTACGACAACTGTCGGTTGCCATAGGTCATGCAGCTATCGCAATTAACATGCCGACGTCGATCGGCGCAGGCGCAGGCGTCGATGTCTGACACCGACACGACACGACATCTGTGTCGCAGATCACGCCATTATCTGTCGTATTGTTTGTATCGTAATTGTTTCTAATACCACTACTAATGACTTTGTTGTTCGTTTATAATTGGACTGCTATACGAGTACGTTGTCTGTAGTGAGATGCCGTAATAATTGCAATGGAGTTGTGCGGAATCACGACTGTCGAGGAGTTTAGGTTCGTTCTCGGATTTTGGGGAGTTATGTGGAATAAAATAAAAGCTAACACCCTCATTCCCATCCAAAAAAAGCCAATTCCCTTTGTGGCGGATGGCTTGGACAATACAAGGAACAGTAACACCAATGATCGGAGACCAAAAAAAACTGTCTAATAAATATCTGCCCCGGCCGGGAATTGAACCTGAGACTCCTCATTTGGCAGGCACTATCAAATAGGCGTGTCGGGGGTGGCATGGACAACATACAACAAAATCTCATCATTATATTTCCGCCTAGATGGGAATCGAACATAGGACCCTTTGAACCGCAGTCCTGCATGCATTGCGCCTCCTCCTCAGTCCAGGTCCTCAACGACTTTAGACTTTAGTAATTCTGACTGATTGCGTTGACGTCGTACATCGAATACGATGTCGAATCGTACATTGTAAGAACGCTGATACAGTCATTCCTAAAAATTTGAAGCATAACGAATGATATCCGCATGTAATAATATTATATTGCTTAATAATTAACCTTGTCTACTTCTTTGAAGGCGATTAAAGCTGATTTCCTTCTATTATTCGTAACCCTTTCATAATATCCGCTGTCTATCTACAATAACATCTGAATAATTATAATTTATGAATAAATTTTATAGAGTACAACTTTATATTCTTAATGTTTTAAACGGAAAATGCTCCGTGTTTTCCGAGTCTTGCTCGACTAGGACAATAAAAAATCTGGACTACCTTGCGGTACTGTACATTAGTTTAGAAAAGGACAATATTTCCCCATAATAACCCTGCTGAACCTAATAAGGTACATATTATCGATATTAGCATTGAGACAATGGGTGTAATCACCCCGCGTGCGACCCGCTACGGTTACAAGTTAATTGCACCCCTATACATTGATATGAGCTAGGTATACAAAATGATAACATCGACAATAAAAATTATTATAATAAACTTAATATTCTAATTTAATACCTATTATAATACCTTTAATATTTGTCTACCTAATAGCATATTTGGTAATGACCCTGCCTGCAAAGCGAGGGGTTCCGGGTTCGATTCACAGCCAAGACAGACATTAATTATGTGACAGATAAACTTACAAGTGTTAGTGATATGTTTGTGTTGCCCACCCACCGCGACACAGGGAATCAATCCTTGTATTGTTTTTTTTTAATATATTTGCATGGGGAAGTAGGTTTATAATTTCTGCAATCTAAGTGAGGCGACGTGATTCCTATATTAAATTTGTTAAGTAGATATTCTGAATACTATCATATTTTAATAACTGTAACGATATTTGATATTTGGTTTTAGATAGGTACTAATAGATTCTGTAATTTGAGTTATTATAATAATTGCTTTAAAATATATTTTGAGATCAAACTCAAGATTTACCTTAAATAAGTACTGTAAAATTTTGTTTCAGTTTCTACCTAGTACCTACTAGAATATAAATAAAATAATAGATTTTATCTCTAGCATTGCTCTAAGCCGCTAATTCTACATTTGTATTGGCGATTGGTACCGTTGTATCTAACATCTCATTGTTATCCATCCTTAATGAGGGTAGATATCAGTTAGACATTAAGCGGTTAGTGTACAATCTCAACAATGGCTACTGTGCCCCTCAGAGATCCCAGTTAATAGCGTAGGTAAATTGCGGTCTAATGCGAAACCGGTAATTGATTTTGTTTGTACGTGTGTCATTGTATTACAGGGTAGTCGGGTTTAGTATATGTTTCTCTGTGTTGATTATTGGTTAGGTATTGCATTGCAGCTCATAGCTCAGGAGTGATAACCTGGGTTGAATTTTGCTTAAACAAAGTAGCAGCTATAATTTAGGGTGAAATTTGGTTCACACATTGGGTGCGATTTTCAGCGCGCGTCAAATGTTTGAAATTAAGATCTCATTGATTTACCGACTTAATAACCAAATAGGTGTCATAGATGCAATTTGGACCATTCTAGATGGATTTCAAGTGGGCTACGATTGCATTTATACAAACCTGCTTGTTACCTGGTGATATTTGGCTTGCATTGATAATTACCTGTTGCCAGAATTGCGCTAGGAGATATATCCTTTCCTTCTTAAAGAGCCAGTCCATCGAGTGCATAGCTTGCACCTCCGCCTCGGGTGCGGCGGGCAGACTGGCCGCGCCTGTGGGGTGCATCCGGACGTCCGACCCGCACTCAGGCCCGCCGCATACTGACCCGTGCCTCAGCCTCGCGGAGCGCACACACCAACTTCAAACTTCGAACTCCACATTTTCAAATTCAAATGTCCCGCCAACTCGAACTGCCCATCGACAAGCTGTTCCCTTTTTAATATTTCCAAGTCATCGACTGCCAAAGTTCGTGTATCGATCGCCCGGTTCGCGTGCCAAACTTTCTTTTGTAATTCTTATTGTGTTATGCCTGACAACCTGAAACAGAAAAAAGGTATTGAAAGGGAAGTTTTACATCGATTCCATTGTGAGGTGGCAGACAATCGGCCAGTGGCGTTTCGTGTCGAAACTAATTTGGTTATTCGATGCTCGGCCCGATATGGCGAACGAAAAGAAAATTGACAGCCCCGTAAGACGGTTACATTGCTGGTAGCTTATTGTGTTGTTTTGTTCTTTGTTTGTTTTGTTTACCGATTATATCGATTTATAATTTACGTCGGCGTGTCTGCATGCAATTGTACTTGGTATTTCTTCAATTATAAAATGATAAAGATAGTTAAAATTGTATTTTAATTGCTCAGATATCGCGACTGCAATGGTTGCGGATGATTCACATTACTAAACCATATTATTATTGATATTTGTTTCCACTTGACTACGAGTGTGACAATTCAGTTCTACCATATACATACTTGTATGTACCTAGCTACTAATGCTTACTTGACCTAATTCTGTAATTATGATAAAAAACTAAATTTTAAATTTCAATGTAGCATTGGTTAAAAACGCAAAACAAGGAAAAATGTAAATTAGAACACGTCATAATAAATAAGGGTGCGTTCAAACTGTAAGTGGTACGATTTGATTGCGAGCGCTGTAGCGGCTGAGGAGTACCTATCGTCACACCTAGACAAAAGGCTGGTCACAAGTTAAGGGTAAGACGATTTTCATTAAACAATAAATTAAGGTGAGTTGCGTTTTCATGCTCGTCACATTGAACATTTTGTACAAATAACGACAGACAGGCTTTTTATTTTTAGGGACATTTATTTAGCTGTTTCTTTACTAGACACTTGGTACACTTTAAGTATAAATTAATGAGGATAAATTGTGAAAGTTAATTTATTTGATACTTAGACCCAAACACTATAAAAGATCATAAGTAGTGTGCCACAGAAAAATATTCCCATATCGTAGTAATTTGGTTAGGATAAGTAAATTTTTAACTTATAATATCGAATCGCGTATTTTTTTCAATGTATTAATTAATAATCACTTTATGTCTGAACGCAAAGAATCAAACCCTTACCTAGATACTTATCTATACGGTGTAAGGTAGCCGTAAAGTGAGTCATACAAACAGAAGTTATTCGCGGTTTGTTATTAGTTAATATTCATTAGAGAGGGCGGCCCGATGGAGATAAGACAAGGGTCAGACTTATTAACGCGTTTGTAAGTTCCACGAGGGAGTCGCCGAATGAGGCAAAGACAGTTTTTGAAGTGAAAACTTCTTTAGCATCGTTGCGATTTGAAAGTCGATGAAACGGAAATGACGCGAAAAAGCGTCAATAAAAAGAGAGACTCATTTTGACGAGTGAGAAAATGAGATAGGAAGCATTATCCGCTTGCGAGTTCCTAGGTCGGGGCCTAGAGCAATACCTTTTACGGCAAAATGGTGGCTTACGTAAGCAAAGCAAAACATCAATATTTGGTCGGACAGTATTCGTTTTTTTGAAGTTTCCACTTCTACCACGTGTGAAATGTACACATATTTTTCTTGTTAACGTGTATTAAAAGTAGATTGACACAATCCGGACATAAGAAGTCCAGTAGAGAAGGTTTTCTTGAGGGTCGAACTTAGTCTTAATATTTTTGTATTAATGCACCCATTTTTTAAATCTGACTAGGTATCAATTATTATTTTTTTATGTGCCATTGTTTCAATATCCATATTTCATTTTGTTTGTCAAAATGGTCTTGACGCCAAATCTTTCTTCTATCTAATAAATTCTAAATGACTTTTTCGTATATTATGACGTCTTTTCATTAATTATTATCTTCGTCCAATTAATCACCGTGTGACTTCATTAAAATTATTACTAAGTAATTAACTAATGTGTAATGTTCCTTTTCGTTTGATCAAAGAAAATAGAGAATGAACGAATATTCCAATATTTATCATGCGTTTCCTGTGATCATAGATTAGTATTTTTACTTTAATTATTTCGATGGTTGCTTTATCTGTGGCACACGATCTATGACAGTTGAGTGGCGCGTAAATCAAAAGCTCCATGTCGAATAGAATACGTTTAAATTTTACTTTTTTAAACAGAGGGCTTTTTGGAAATCGAACGTCTTGGGCTAAGGGCGACAAACGTTTGCTGTTGATTTCGGTGTGTTCTTTAAATAACAACTTTACGGCGGTTATAATAAGATCGTTCTAATTGTTACGCTATGTACGATCTGCATTCATAAATTTGTCATCGATAGTGATCTGCGGAAGCGGTCGCGTGCGGCCGCCGCTCTATTAAACACGGAGTCTTTAACAACTTTATTTTTCGACGTTTCTGAAATGACGTTTATTTCATATTATTATACATTTTCTAAAACATAAAGACGTTTGCAATCGTGGATTTGAATTGTAAATGCGGAGTTATCGGTAGCAACGGATACTGTTTATTGATTTCCAGCGGTACCAACATGACAATTGAAATTTTAACCATGCAATGTTTCGATTACGTAGCTTGCGGGTAGAGAGGTAACAATTAATGATTTTAATAATTCTGGTCGGCTAGATTAATAATAACCCAAAACCGTTGTGGGAGCATTTAAAAGTCCTTTTTTATTCGTGGATTTAAATAGAACCTAAGGGGTCACGTGATTTATTCAGCCGTTCCGTTCCGATAAGAACGGTAGACGATAAAATTATAAAAGGACAGGTGCTCAATACGAACCGAACCGAACACGCCGCAAACAATTTTATCACTGTCATAAATATAACAAAACTGTAAGATCACCCTCACACGCATAAAACTTTTTAAACACTCACAAACAACTTCAATTGAGAGCTACCGAAAGTACGAACGATCGTATCGTTGTGGGGTAAAGATCAAATTCGGATACTTGTTTGAATGTTGACTGTTGTTAAAGTTGGCCGGTGAAATGAAAGTCAATACCAAAAGGTAGTAAAATCTATCGTGCATCGAAAAGGAGGTTTCGTGACAGAAAAGTTCGCCAGTTCCCTTTCAATCGATGCCTTTTAGTTCGGCGTTTCTTTTTACGGCCACATTCTAGGTTAATTATTTATTGCCATGCGAATGTTTTTTAAAGATAATAATTTATTTATGGATCAATTCACTATGATATATTTAACTTTGAAACGTTATAACGTGCGTTCCACTTGCTATTATTTTAATTACATTAATTTAAACTCAGCATTACGCACTATTTTACCTATAAATCATTTTGATATAATCTTTACGAGCACAAATTGTGTTTAAACTTTTTAAAATTTAAAATTAAGCATTTTCTACTTATGACAAGGATTGGAACAATTGACCACACAAAGTACGAAATGTCGACATCAAAGTTGCAATAAATTGCAGCAGTGCAAATAAAAGCTTTCCAAATCGAAAATTTTGTATCTGTCGGGGCGCGGGAGACGGCTAGGCAGGCGCTTACATTCCTTTTTGAATTCCTTCCCCTTTCTTCCTCCTTTTGTTGCCATAGACGCGTTATCGACATCGGCACTGAACTTTGTGCCAGATATTAGTCATACTTGCATACGATTTTTTGTTTCTTTCGGTTTGTTTATTTCTAATCTGTTGCGGTTGCCCCTGCTCTTTGAACTGCGCTCGACGTTCGGAAATTCGATTATTTCATTGCAGTTCTTTGATTGATGGGTTTTGTGTGCTGCGAATTGTGCTTTTTGTTTCTGTACGTGTGCTAAGTGCCTTTCGGCACAATCAAGTGAACACATTTTATCTTTGTTTTTTATTCCGAATATTTTGTTTACTTTTGCATGTTGATACGTTTTGACTTATTGGCGCGTGCTTTAAGTGAAAGGGGGATCTAACAAACGAGTAAGCTTAGGTACCTACATCTTTTTAGTCATAGCACTTTTTTTATGGCTCCCGTTCTGTTTGATAAAGAGGTTACTGGTTAATCGTAAGTATGTTAAAAGCGTTTTGCTCATTGAAAGATCAATGGGAAGTTCTTTCGATTGTTATCTTACGATAGCTTCGTGCTTTGAAAGTCTTACAAGGAACGATTGGGTTTGAATAATTTTATTTGACCTATCACTTCACACGGTGCAGGGAAACCGCTGAGATTTCAATAAAATGTTCCTAACGTGTTTGCGGCAACAAAACCCTTTTATAAATAGCATTAATTTTAACATGGATAATAGAATGTTATAAGTACCTACATCTATTAGGTCACTTAAAGTGAACGACTCAATCATACATCCGTTACTCTGACGTAAAAACTTAGCGTGTCGCAACAGATAGCTGGAAACTATAACATCGACTAATTTCGTTAAACACATCGATCAGTGTTCTAATAACGGAAATCGAACCCATAAAAGTCGTAGAACCGTCCGCTGGAATTGACAATTTCAATTTCATAGCGCCATTAAGACGACACTTACGTCCACCGTCACGAACTCAAATGTCGTTGGCAATAAAGCGACGTTCGATTTTCAATTGTACGATTCGGAATATCGCGTGTGTCCGACGCGGAGTGACATTATTGTTGTGGCGTGACAGCGCACTCGATTCTATTGCGCCGGGTCCTGGGGTGGTCACTAGTGATACATGTCCCTATTGAACTTTCCCGTAAGAGCATCCGTCACGTAGGTACGTTGCATCTATCATATTATAGCACTATTTTTTAAAAGAGTTTTCTTTTGCAGTTTCTTTTTCTCCTCTAAGATTTAAAATTTAAAATTCAAGATTTAAAGGCACATGCAAAAGGTAAATGCAAAAAGATGTCGTTCATAAGTGTATTTAAAAATACACTTACTCTACAAGCGGCTCGTCTGCCTGTCTGTAGGCTATTATAAAATCTAGTGTGAGCTTTCAAACTCTGAATGAATTTTTTTTAATGTTATTGTGAAAGTGGTTCGTATGCGGCCCGCCTTACCGGCAGGTGTTGCCATAACTCTAAACATTGATATACCTCCCTGACCTCTCGCAGTTGTAATAATTGCACATAATTGCAAGTTAATCGATTATTGCTATTTTAATTCGTTTAGCAGCTTTCAAATGAGTCAGCTTTGTGACAAAAACGAAAGCATTAACGGTAAAATTATTGAATGTTATTAAAGAATAGGTAATTAGCTTTTTCCATCAAAACAATGGCATTTTTATGTCTTCACTGCGCCTCTATTTGCGCTCGTGTGCACGCACCTACTCGAACTAATTCACTGACTATATTTTTAAATAGATAATTTTATGCCAAAGGCAAAATTCCACGTAAATTTTAACGGGCACATTGAAAGCGTACTATTTATATATTATGCTTCGCTGCTCAATTCTCGCGATTAATATTAACATGTAGTACTGTTTTGTTTCCACGGCCAGTCACACGATAAGTTCAAAGAAATCTCTGTAAATTAATATTAATCTGAAACTAAAAAATAGGTTTAAAAGTTGTTAATTTGTTCTTTCAATCCGTTCAGTTCATCAGTCATTCAATCCTTGATCAGTGCTCTTGCGTCATTTCTTCTTCATTATCTGTTTTCGTGCAGCGGCCATAACACGTATTAAATTTAGTCGCGTCCTTACTAAGTAAAAGTAGTGTAAGAGTGCTTTGAACATGGGAAAGAAGCGTAAGAATCGGGATACAGACGAATATATACTTAATAAGATACGGAAATTAGAAAGAAAAGTGCTAGCAAGGCGAAAATCAACGGATACATTGAGCAGTAAGTCTTTCTTTTCTATAATTCTTTATTTTAGGAACTACCCACGTAATCCGTGACAATTATTTTTGATACAACCTTCATGAAATAAAAAATCAAAATAATCATAATACGTAAAGTGAGAATCATGGTTCTTTAGTGTTAACACTTTTGTGATGCGAGCAGTACATTGGGACTGCTACCTTCACGGAAAAACCTTTATGGTTTACTTGTTGTTGTTACACAAAGTGATGCGAATGATTTCCGGGATCATTACCTTCACAGTGCAAACCCGTTTTTTCAGGTTTAGAAATAGAACCAAGTCCTCCCTATCAGGACGAAGCTCGGTCTGAAGCAGAGTCTATTGTAGATATAAGTGAGCCAACCCAGAATGAAATAACTGACCGCGCTGTTGCGGCTACTAGCGCTGACGTGAGCGAACCTCAAAAAGTAGATGAATTTCCTTTGGATGGTGATATACTAGCTCTTTTGGGGGATGCTCCAAAGGATGACTCTCCTGTTGGGAAGGACATTCATAAAGATATAGCTGGTAGACTGCAACATGTAATTACACAGGGACTTAAGAAAGAAGTGAAAGATAAAATTAAAGAAGACTATCCGATACCTGGTAATTGTAATCTATTTAAAGCACCAGTTTTAAATGCGGAAATTAAGGCTGCGGTGTCAGACCTACTCCAAAAAAAGGATGCGTCCTTAGCCGCACGTCAATCCCAAATAGGCGTTGCTTTAACCGCATTAAGTAATGCTATGCAGATTTTAATTGCTGATAAAACTGAGTCAAGCCAGACGGTATTGAAACATATAAGCAACGCGTCCAGGCTTCTTTGCGACACTCACTTTTATGACACAAAGATGCGACGAAACTTCTTAATTTCCTCACTAAATAATAAGTTGAAGGACACTTTAAAAGAGACCAGGCGTGATCACCATTTGTTTGGTGATGATCTGGGTGAAAAGCTGAAAGCCAATAAGGCTATTAGCAAATCAAGCCAAGATTTGAAAGGATATATACCTAGACCAAATCAAAATAAAACAAGTGTACCTCAGTCAGCAACCAACCATTTAAACTGGAAACGCCCGCAGCCCGGCTCACATGTTCCAGGCCGAAAACCAATGTCAACGGTTCATCGGACTGCGGGCTCGTCGACGTCGCCACACACCCAGGAACCACCACGCAAGCAACAGTCGAATCGTGTAACTCGAAACAATGCCCCTTACAGGACACAGAAGAGATCATAGAAGCTCAGGTAAACTCATCAGGCAGACTACAACATTTTCTTAATACATGGCGTAATTTAACAAGTGATCCAGTGGTTTTGTCATGGATCCAAGGATATAAAATTCCTTTTTCAAATATTCCGATCCAATGTCATCAGGATCAACCAAATAATATTTGTAGTAATATTAATGATATTACAAATTTTAAGATTGAAATAAAAAGATTATTAGACATGGGTGCTATATCTGTATGTTGTAGAGTTGATGGAGATTTTTTATCCAATATTTTTCTTGTGCCCAAAAGCAATGGGAAATTTCGATTTATTTTAAATTTAAAAAAATTGAATAAATTCATAAAGGCGCCACATTTCAAAATGGAGGATCTACGTACTGCATTAAAGCTTCTAAGTCCTAATTGTTACCTTGCGTCTGTTGACCTAAAAGACGCATATTTTTTAATTCCTATTCATCCAGATCATAAAAAGTATTTAAGATTCAAGTTTGAACACCAATGCTACGAATTTAATTGTTTGCCATTTGGGTTGAATACAGCACCTTTAGTTTTTACAAAACTAATGAAACCTGTTATTGAACATCTGCGTCTGCATGGATTCGTTTCAAGTATATATTTGGATGATATTTTATTAATAGGAAGATCATATACTGAATGTAAAAATAATGTTAACAAAACAATTAAATTGTTAAATAATCTCGGCTTCATTATAAATTACAAAAAAAGTTGTGTTACACCAAAAACCCAGTGTAAGTACTTAGGATTTATCTTAGATACCGATGAATTCTATGTTACACTTCCACAAGAGAAAAAAGAAAAAATAAAAGCTCAGATTAAAAAATTCAAATCTATAGATACTTGTACCGTAAGAGACTTTGCAAGATTTATAGGCTTGTTAATATCTGCATGCCCTGCCGTAGATTATGGTTGGATTCATACAAAAGTTTTTGAAAGACAAAAATTTTTATGTTTCGATTATGGAAATTATGATAAAGTTATTAAATTAGATAAAAATTTATTAAATTATGATCTTCAATGGTGGTCGCAGAAAATTGATGTTTCTGTTGGTCGTATACGTGGGTCAAAATATGAGATAGAAATATTCTCCGATGCTTCCAAATCTGGTTGGGGTGCTACGTGTAACGGTAACAGAGCCAATGGTTTTTGGACAACGGAAGAAAAACTTTATCACATAAATATATTAGAACTACTTGCTGCCCTATTCGCACTAAAAATTTTTGCTAAAAATCAGTCCAACGTTCAAGTATTAATGCGCATTGATAATACAACTGCTATCTCGTGCATAAATCGGATGGGCAGTGTTCAATTTCCACATTTACATAAGATATCGCGGGAAATTTGGAATTTTTGTGAAACTAGGCAATTGTTTGTCTATGCTTCATATATAAAATCTTCTGAAAATTGTATTGCAGATTTCGAATCTCGAAGGGTTAAAACTGATACGGAATGGGAGTTAGCGCCCTATGCATTTTCATATATTACGAAAAATTTTGGTTCTCCGGAGATTGACTTATTTGCCAATCGATCTAATGCCAAATGCGACAAATATATATCATGGGGGCCAGACCCATACGCACAATGCATTGATGCGTTTACTATCAATTGGTCAAATTATTATTTTTATGCATTCCCTCCATTTTCAATAATTCTAAAAATGTTAAATAAAATCATTTCTGACCGTGCAGTAGGTATTGTTGTTGTGCCGAATTGGCCAAGTCAACCTTGGTTCCCTATATTTAAACGATTAATTTCATCAAAAATGATTTATTTACAACCAAATGATAATTTGTTAATTTCTAATTATTCCAGATTTCCCCACAAACTTCACCAAAACCTTACCCTGGTTGCAGGCATATTATCCGGGAGGCACTACTAAGAAGATGCGTTCCACCTTCTTCAATTGATATAATGATAAATTCTCTCTCCTTTAACACGCAAAAACAATACAATTGTTACTATAAAGTATGGTTTGATTACTGCCAAATACAAAATATTGATTACTTAATATCTTCGGTTCCTAATATGCTATATTTTCTTACCAAACTTTATAACTCTGGCTATAAGTACGGTAATCTCAATTGTTGTAAATCAGCATTAACATATATTTTTGGTTCAAATATGATGAATGATGAGAGGATTGTAAAATTCATGAAAGGGGTATTTAGAGCTCGTCCACCCAAACCAAAATATGAATTTACTTGGGATACCAATATTGTATTGAATTTTTTATCAACTTTGTTTCCAAATGAAAACATAAGTTTAGAACTTTTGTCAAAAAAGCTTATTGTATTATTGGCCCTCGTAACTGGCCACAGAATTCAAACGTTCACAAAAATTAATTTGTCTAATATATTCATAACTACTGATTGTGTAACTATTAAAATAGCAGAATGTATTAAAACTTCTCGACCAAATTCTTTCCAACCTTTATTGAGGCTTCCATTTTATACTGACAATGAATCTATTTGTCCGGCGCGTACGCTATGTTCTTATAAAGTAAGAACTGAAGTAGTTCGTAAACCAAGCTGTAATCGCTTATTTATTAGTTACAGAAAGCCTTATGTAGAAGTTGGAAGCCAAACCTTGAGTCGCTGGATAAGAGACGTGCTCCAGAAGAGCGGTATTGATATCACAATGTTTACTTCTCATAGCACACGACACGCCTCGACCTCCAAAGCAAAGTGCATAGGAGTAAGCGTGGATATGATAAGAAAAACAGCCGGCTGGAGCGCGTCTTCTACAGTGTTTGGCAAGTATTATAATAGGGAGATTATATCTCACGAAGATACTACTTTTGCTAAGTCCATTCTTGATTCCCAAATTACTGAATAATTAACCATATTAAAGATGCAAATACTTGTTTGTTATTATATTAATTATTAAAAATATACAATGATGAGATGGATAGATAAATATGTTTTCTGTTATTTATTCCTGTCATATTACTATGTGGAAAGGATACATCCAACTTATTGATATCATCTTTAAACATCTACATGTTAATATTAATCGCGAGAATTGAGCAGCGAAGCATAATTATTGATAAAACGAACTTACCTTGGTACGTGAAGTTCTATCATAATTATGCGAGCTGCTCAATTCGAAGCGATTAATATAAATTCCCTCCCCCAAATAAAAACCCACCCATGGTGTGTATGTATCCTTTTTATATTTATCTTTAAACGTAATGAAGAAGAAATGACGCAAGAGCACTGATCAAGGATTGAATGACTGATGAACTGAACGGATTGAAAGAACAAATTAACAATTTTTAAACCTATTTTTTAGTTTCAGATTAATATTAATTTACAGAGATTTCTTTGAACTTATCGTGTGACTGGCCGTGGAAACAAAACAGTACTACATGTTAATATTAATCGCTTCGAATTGAGCAGCTCGCATAATTATGATAGAACTTCACGTACCAAGGTAAGTTCGTTTTATCAATAAATATATGCATCATGTTAATTGTCTATGATTCGTGTCTTTTGAAATAGCGGTAGATGCAACTGTTTCTGTAGTACCTAAAGGATTTCTGAAGGGTGAAATTCAAGATGTTTGTAGAGAAGATATTTTTAAGAACTAGAAGTGGAGATAATTATTTAAAAAGAAAAATAACGCGAAACAAGTCTCATACTTTAATGGAAAGTTCAAACAGAAATAGCAATTACAATATTCAGCTAGGAATCTAGAATACGTCCGTCTCGTCCGAATGCCACACCGAGAATGCCGTCTGTGTCGTCTCTCATCCTCGAGCGCGCCGCAAGCGCTCGATCCCCCACTCCAACGGTCGCACGATGCTACGTCACGCCACCGCCCGGCTCCGTCTGCTGGTCCGTTATTTCTAACACGGCCTCTCCTGACTGCGAGGCGTCCTCGACCGCATGTTGGCTGGGTGAACCTTTGGGATGTTGAGAGGTGCCAGGTTTGTCATCACCTGAAAAACAACTTCACTAAAGCCATCCATACACACAGAAGTTGCTTATTTTGATAACAATTAACAGCACAATGCCACAGCCGTAAGCGTGCACACAAACGACCGGGAGCAAAGCATGAAAATTGTCATCCAAGAAAAACAAAAATGAATGCCGTGCACATGTCTCAAACTGCGCAATTCAAGGCACAAGCACGACACCTTTACAATGGTTAGCCCGTTCACAGAACGTCTAACAAAATGGCACACTGTGTTGCCCATGCTCACCGACACAATGAACATTGACAACACAGCGCCTACACGGTATGAGAAGCAAAATCCGGCCGAATCCGCCTCAAATCATACCGCTAAGAGAGGGACGTAAAGCATAAGGATGCCCACATCAACCGACAGCTAAATCAGGAAGTAAAGCACAGACAGTGCCCACCTCTACCGACAGCTAATATCAGGAAGTAAAGCACAGAAAGTGCCCACCTCTACCGATAACCAAAGCGGGAAGTAAAGCACAGAAAGTGCCCACCTCTACCGATAGCCAATGCGGGAAGTAAAGCACCAAAGGTGCCCACCTCTACCGTTCAGCCATAGTGGGAATGGCAAGTAAAGCAACAAAGGTGCAAAGGCGTATGATGCTCAGCATGGTTGCGAGGGCGGCGACCCACACGGCTGTGCGAGCTGCAACACGCCCGGCCGCGCGAGCGGCGATTCGCCCGTCTGCGTGAGCGAGGACTCGTCCGGCTACGCAAGCAGCGACTCTCCCGGCTGCACAAGCGGCGATTTTCACGGGCGCATGAGCGGTTACCCGCCCGGCTGCGCGAGCGTAGACTCGCCCGACTGCGTCAGCGTCAACCCACTCGGATGCGCGAGCGTCGACTCGCCCAGCTGGCTGCGCGAGCGGTGATTCGCCCGGCTACGTGAGCGGCGACCCGCCCGGCTGCGCGAGTGACATTAAAAAGCAAAGAAATTCCAAAGTCTAAAGTAGAACCACCTAGTACTTCAATGCCATCGCAAGCGATTTCACAAAAGCAAGTAGCGATAACTCCATCAACAAGTGAGTTAGACCTCAATTGTTAACGGGAACAACACGATAGCCATTGGTCGAGGCTATTTCATGGCCACAATGTCGGGGCCTTAAAAACAAAACGTAGCCACTTGTCGGGGCTATTGACCACGATGTCGGGGTCATAAAAACAAAACATAGCCACTGGTCGGGGCTATTGACCACGATGTCGGGGTCATAAAAACAAAACGTAGCCACTGGTCGGGGCTATTGACCACGATGTCGGGGTCATTAAAACAAAACATAGCCACTGGTCGAGGCCAATGACCACAATGTCGGGGTCATAAAAACAAAATGTAGCCACTCGTCGGGGCTATAAACACACGACGTAGCCACTGGTCGGGGCTGTAGTGAAAACGCCTCGCACGCTTCCGGTTCACTCCACTGAACCATGTGTTCTGCGGCGGTCTGCGTCTTCTTTCCAAACGACCCAACAGCCAACAGCTCAAGTTCGTAGCCTTCGTAGAATTCTGTTCGGGCCACGCATCCCGGAGTCCAACTTCCTGGTGCTCAGAGAACTTTTATTAAAAAAAGTACCAACAGCAAAAGTGCTGTCTTACATTAGTTGGTTTTGGATACTAACTAAAGCTTTGGTTTCAGCTTCGGAGCTCGGCCGTACCTGATCATGTCCATCACGATTGGTTATTGGTCACCTAATCATTCAACCGTGTCTCGGCTCAACACGCAAGCAACCGCCAATACGTCCGAAGCGCTCGCGGTTGTAACTCGCACCCGCGGTTAACTTCCGCGCACCACACATCAAAATCATGGGTCACACTTGGGTCAAAATTAGAATTGTTGTGATAAATAAATAAACGCTAACACACTCATACCCCCGCACCAGGATTCCACGTGTCGCGGGTGGCATGGACAACACCAATTAAATTACATGTCACTAACATCCATGACCCAAGAAGAAACATTTATCTGTCACATAAACATGTGCTCCGGCCGGGAATCGAACCCGAGACCCCTCGCTTTGCAGGCAAGGTCACTACCAACTAGGCTACGGGATGGTCGCCTAATGTTTAGACCTTACTTGAATAAATGAAGAAACAGCTCCATCAATCCTGCCCGAGGCGTCTGCCTTACGCGGTGACGGAACGGCCTCGTCCGCCATACGCGTTTCGTGCTAGCGTACGGGGCTTCGGTGGCAGCCGAAGTCATCGGCGGCGCATAGTTCCCTAAGCTTGGATGACCTTGTATACACCAGTGTCCAACACACCGGAACTCTGCGAGATTTTCCTGCAAATATACGATTTCCCACACCAAACACATGTGTTTTAATTCTTTTGTGTCCCGTCTGTATAAATACAGAAGACAAAACCTCGAAAAGGCATTTGCCAACACCAAGACGTACTTAACCCATTTACGTCGGAGATTTTAAGAAAGAGTCCACCTTCACGGGCCTCGGCCTTACCTGACTAGCTTACGATTGATTTGTGAAATAAATTGCGGGTATTTCGAGAATCGGCCTTAGGTTTTATATAAACGGATAAAAATTCTACAAAGTAATTCGTTATTTTACTCTGTCAACCTCCGAGCACCAAGCAGCAATATCGTGCACGTTATGATCAAAATTCGAAATGTAATAATGGCTCGATTTCGTAAATAACGACGTTAGCGCGGTAACAATCTTATTGTTGCATCGCATGATAAGTCTGTTGAGTATCCGTAATTAGCAACGACAAGGTGTGGCATTCACGCGTTGGACGTGACCGTTCAGAGATAAATTTCGTAGTGGACAGTCTGTCCCTCAATACCGTTTGAATTAATCTAACAAGGATCGTATCTAGTGCCTGATTACGAGTGCTATTACGTTCGTTACGCGAGTCGTCGCGACACTGCTTGCGAGAAGCACGGCTGGAGCGACTGCGACCTTTACGCGACCTTTATAAGACCGCGAAGATCCTCCGGACATTATCAAAAGAAAATGTACTTACGGTTTGTTGAAACTTAACACAACGTTCCAAGAATTTAAAAATAACACGAAGTACTTAATGAGTAAAAATTATTTTTATAATTTACGTGAAAATATTGTCAGCGAGAGCTAGGCCTGCGTTTGAATTCGAATCGCACTTCTGATTTTAAGAACTAGAAGTGGAGATAATTATTTAAAAAGAAAAATAACGCGAAACAAGTCTCATACTTTAATGGAAAGTTCAAACAGAAATAGCAATTACAATATTCAGCTAGGAATCTAGAATACGTCCGTCTCGTCCGAATGCCACACCGAGAATGCCGTCTGTGTCGTCTCTCATCCTCGAGCGCGCCGCAAGCGCTCGATCCCCCACTCCAACGGTCGCACGATGCTACGTCACGCCACAGCCCGGCTCCGTCTGCTGGTCCGTTATTTCTAACAATATTGTTATATTGTTTTATTCTTGTATGTAGTAAAGGAATTATAATTCGTGAGAAACATGTAACTATAACCCCAAAACTTTATCATAAAAACATATTTGACAGATAAATATTTGTTTTCGTGGGTGTTTGTGATGCCTGATTTGTGTGTATTCATAGCATGAGAATGCTTCTACGGGGGTGTGAGTGTGTAAACGTTTATTTTTAAGTTTATTTGTAGTTGTAAAAAGTGGCGGGTATTAGGTATACCTACTTATCGATTTAATAGCATGGGGTAATGTCGTAATTAACTTCTCCTCCCATATAAACGTTTTTTATTAAAACATATTAAGTACCTACCACGTTACTAAATTGATATTCCGAAGAAAGCGAACATTTCTATACTTATTAAACTTACATAAATATTTAACTTTGTAGGTGATTTTGGAAGTTTGCGTCAAATATAATAACCGATCAAAGAGGTGTAAACGTCTCTTCCATTTATAATTTTGACTGTTATAATATGAGCTCATGAAAAACAGACGAGCAGGAAGTAAAAATATCGTCCATCATCGAAATAAAGTCAACCGAAATGAATGGAGCAGATAGGTGGGTTCTATTTTAAAAATAATATAAATACTTGCCGGCACTCGAGGGGATAATAATTAGACAATTTATTATTCATTAGGGCTCTAAAACAGCGCAAGATGACATAATCGTGGTAAAAAACGCGGGAAAGACAAAGCTGAGGAGAAAAAAAACATTGTTTATGGTGGTCGTGGCGCGGCGCCCGGCACCTTGAGCAAAAAGGGGCGCGGATGGAGTGACATTGGCCACAGACACGAGTGTCGATTGCACGCGTTGGTCCAGTAGATTAGTTAATTAATAGATAACATTTTCATTATTATCTACAACGTAGTCTAGTTGGTAGGAATCCTGCCTGCGAAGCGGTCTGGGGTTCGATTCCCTGCTGGGGCAGATATTTCAGCGATTGTTAAGTATTGTTCTGTTGTGGGTGTAAGTGATGTGTGATATGTGTTGTCCATTCCGTCGGCGCCGAGGGAATCCTATTATTGTTATTATGTCAAGTGATTCGTGATGTATATGTACCTACATATCTTTTATAATATTTCTGAAAGCCTTAGAAAAAATTGTTTAATAAATAAGTTTTATATCAGATTTGAAAAACTTAGAAGCGAATTTTTTTTTTAGGAGTAATCGTTTTATTTCTATATTATCCCAAAATCTATTCCGAAGTTCCCATATGAAGTTTGAAACACGGCTCAGCGCTATGCTGCGGCATTTCCTATTCGTGTCGTGGGACAGTGGGACTGGGGGACTGGGGAGCGAGACACATTGGAAAACGAATATGACATTTGGGTGTTTTTTCACCACTCGCTCCGGCCCGGCGCAGCGGTGGCCATGGGTTTGGTAGCCCGGAAATCAATTAAACTAACAATATTGTCTAAATTAATTAACTACGCACAGGTATTAAGGTCGGTATATTTATTAACTGTATACTCTTGCAAGTGTTGTTAAAATGTTGTAAATTATTAAGGAGAACTTAACGGCAGAATCTTCTCGACAGTTTCTATCAACAAATGCTAAATACATTATTATCTACTACTTACTACTTATACCTACTTCTAGGTATACGCTTACTAATAAGGTAACTTAGGTTATTAGGATAACCAGTATTAACAACGATTGCAAAATGTTTTCAGTCAAGAACAAGGTTACAATAAAGTTATAGATTAAAGGTGAAAATAAGGCAATAATTGCATTTATCACTCCTGTCCTCCTGTCAACATTAAACGTGGCCACCCGCTCATAGATTCGATACAGTACATCACCGCGCCCCCGCTCAGTGCATTATTTCTGGCGGTGCAACTGACAAACACTTATTGATGGCTTTGGTGCTATGGGAAAGAAAATATTACATACCTAAGCTTCGTCCTTTTCAATCATAATTTTAGAACTTCAGTTGCTATTTCTGTATAGAAAAAGCGTTAATAATATTTTTATAAACTTTCCAAACAACGTCGCCGATTGCGTGTGGGTTCACATATTTTTTAAGATTTTCAAAAAGTTTTCCAATTTTTCATTCATACAAACTAAATTTCAGTCATTTTGATTTAGTAACTAAATAATGTCATAATAAGCTTGCATGTAATATGATTATAATATATCGGGGTCTATTGCGTCAATAAATACCACCAATAATATTTTTTCTTAGATGTCTTTCATGTACAGATGATCAGTTTATTTTGTACAGGTACATGATGTAGATGTATAAACATGTTAATACCCATGAATAGGTTGATAGATATGAATTGTTAGATGTATAACGCAACAGATGGACGTTTGATCCGCGCCCGAACAGGTGACGGCGGGTAATGATGGACGACGCTCGTCCGACTATTTCGGGCGGCGAGTGTCGCAACACGCGACGCTCACGACACGACCAACATCGTACGAGTCCCGTGAGGTGCAAGTAAGCTTAAGTAAACACAAACCTAAATTATATTGAAATATAGCTAGTACGTAATGGCAGTTGCAAGTGATCAACAAAGTTTAACTGTATCGGTCATAACATTTTTCGATGACTTAAATAATAACACTACATACTACGATTTCCTATGAGCGCCATGGACAAGACACAAACCCAGACCAAGATCAGAAAATTAAACTCAACATTAAAATATCAGCCTCGCTGGGAATGAACCCAGGACCTTTCGAGCGGTAATCGAACGTGGTAACCACACTTCTTGATGTTTTACTCGGAAATAAAATAGGAAGTTGTTTCGGGCTAGCCAGCCCATCAGTTCTGAACTACTGACTATTGTAAAAATGGCAGTGGTTAACTTTTATTGCAGGCGAACCTGCCAGATGATGTAAGCAAGCAAGGATTTAGGAATCTGTAAATCCTGCAAGGATTTAGGATGTATCGGCTACAACCACACTGAGGAGTTCTAGACCGCACTCCACTCCATGCACCACGCACTCATCCTGGAGTGGATTGGTGTCGCATTTTGAACTTTAGCTGGTAGTTTGGCAAAATGCTTCATTTCTCTTCTTAGTTTAATGCGACACCAATATGGGTACGGCCATGTCTTTTGGCTGTTAGCTGGTATCCCGAGATGCTTTAGTGTCGAAAGTTCTCTTGTTGGCCGAGTACCAGACGACTAACGATATGGGCGTTTCTTTTTATACACCATAGTCTTATGAATGAACTTTCTTTCCTTTTTCCTTCTCTCTTCTTTCCTGACCAGCAAGTTATAACGGAGTCCATGGCGTGGTATCTCCTCGTTGGTCAACATTGACATAAAAAACCTTCTTGCAGTATTTATGCAATAAATGATAATTTACACTTGCTCAGAGCAAACTGCCAATGGATTCAATCATCTTGATCCGCTGCCAGCTTCTAAATGTCAATGCGTGGTCGTTAATGTTACCGGAGCGTATAGAGTCTATTTTCCTATGGCGCATTAACCAATGACAATAATATAAGATAAATATGGCTGCCGAAATAGTCTACGATCTCTCAATGACGCTTTCTCTAATTATAAATGTCATATTAATATTGGGGTGTCTCGTAAATCTTCAACGGAAGAATGGTTTCGAGGTGTTAGTGCTGTAGTTGCTTCCCAGTTAAACTGGGCGGGGTGATAACTCTCTGCGTCTATCGTAGAGTGGTCGGACACTGGTTGGATGACCGGTCAAACTAATCAAATCGTATAAAGGCTTTTTAACGCTGTAGATAGGTGCTTCGAATGAAGTCTGTCTTTCGTGATCGAGCAGAAATAAAGTCTGCGTTCTATGCCAACCGGGAATATTATTATGACGAAACAAAAATTCAAATGACGCGACTACAATAACATGTTGTTTGTTTACATGCGTGGCGTCAAGTCGGACTACATAAAATATTTCAGGCGATCGCGTCGTATTTATCGAAGGCCAACGTTATCCAGTTACAGATCGTAAATGAAACCCTTTAAAAACTATTGAAAAAACAATATTCATTGATCACACGCGGGAAACACATGTGTGGGGGGAGAGAGACCGCGCTATACACGGGACGAGGACGGCGATGTTTTCTTTTTTTTCCAGATCGGCAGCACCGATTTCGCCACATGTTCGGCCGCGGCTATAAAATTGGTTGAACAAATAAAAGATGCGATCGGAAACTGTTGTTTTATTGAGCCTGTTAGGCAAAGGGTCGTGTTAGTTATGCCGCCGGATTGCGTAGATTAGTTAAAAGTTGAACGGCAGTCAGTTTGATAGTTCCTTTTCATCTTGTTTCTGTATTTCAGTTGCGTGCAAAATAATGGAACTATTGAATTGCAACGTTGTATTTTGGAGTTTGTTAAAATTCTCACTTTTCGTGCATCCTCGATTATGTTTTGATAAGATAGGAAAATGATCTAGTCTAGAAACATCTATATTATTGCCTACCGCCGTACCTTTGTATTTACTGAGTATTGAATCTGATTTGTTACAGTTTCTAGGAAAAGCTTAAAAATAAAAACTAAAGGGTCACATTTCACTGTTCGACCATTCCTTATCAATGTTATTGAGACGCGGGCATATTTTCTCACGCGATGTGCGAGGCAAACTGAGTTCTCTGACTCGGTCAGGAAGTTCAATATTGCGTGTATGGTGAAGTTTAGAAGCATCCAATTGTATGGTCTAAGTTAAAAGATCCACGTCGTTTAGTTATCGAGATATTTTTTTTACAAATAAGTTGTTTTAATTACTTTTTAATAAGTATTGCAGCTTTAGTATATACCTATATAATTTAATTTTCTTAAATTTCATAGGTATAAAAATGGTTGTCCTAAACGATTGATTGATAAAGTACAAAAGAAACATGAAATTAATTTTTTTATGGAATATGCACCAATTAAGGATGATTTTTTATTTTCTTAAAAGAACTGATCGACCCAGAATTTCTTAATAGAATTCATATCTTAATGCATAGAAGTAGAACCGCAAAATATTATACAAGGACAATTTTATTGAAATCGGGAAGATAGATAATAAAATACCAAATAGATAGAGATAAGGTCGAACAAATAAAAAAATCTTCAGAAAACATTTGTTACTTAAACGCCACTGTCCATGGAATCATTATCGTACTAGTACAGCGATCCCGCTCCGCTCGTAACTTGCTCCAACCGGTGTAGAGTATCATAATATTGCAAGCAAACAATAGCTGCGGAGTGATGTATCAATTAATGGCATAGTTCACTTGCCATACATGCTTGGGAATAAATATTTGTACGTCGGCGAAATTTTGTTACTATTTGCGTAAATAGTAACACCTGTATTGTAGGGCAGTGGTGAGCATTGGACTTTGTGGTCCAAGGTCGTTTTATTACGTTACATAACAAAGATAACTCGTTAAGTCAAGGTTAAAAGAAATAGAGAGTAGGTATTAAAAATTTAACAGCCTATACGCACACAAACTTTTGCATTTGAAATGAAGTAAAAAACAGAAGAAACGAAAAGTTTTCTGGTTGAGATCAAAGGGTTTTGGAGGTGGAGGAGATCCAATGGTCCACGCGGTACTAAAATAGGTACTTTTTTGTAAATTACAATGGAACATTTTTGTAACGTAATGTGGTTGTAATAGGGTGTATAATTTTAATTAATTAATTTAGTAGATAACTTTATTAATTTAGTAGGTACGTGATTAGATTTTGACTTTCATGGTTATAGATCACCTTCGCAGCAAAGTTCAATCGTGAAATGGTTTTGACTGGACCCCTTAGCGTAGTTGGTAGTGTACTCGCCTGCGAAATGACGGATCCTATGTTCGATCTCCGGTCAGAAATTAGTGACAGATAAATTTTTGTGTTTGGATCATGGGTGTTAGTGATGTCTCTTTCATGATGTCCATGCCACCCTTGACACAGGGACTCCTACTACGGAACACTAGTGTGGAAACGTTCATTTAATAAATAAAAAATTGTTGACAAGCGTGCCTACCTATCTCTTCCTTCCTGGTTGGCAACGCCTACGGCCTATTGAGTGGAGTAGCATGAGAAGACAATAGTCAACAAATGTTTGTTTATGAAAACATTTTTAATATAAAATCCATGTGATCAAATCCTTTAGCGCAAAAGGCGCTTCCAGGATTCCATTCAAAACAGGCTGCCATTGCCACAGCATCAAACAGCTACCTAAATCTTGCTAGCTTGCGAGCTAGTACCTACTTTCTTTCTTCTTTTTCCTTCTTTCTTTGCTGCTACTGCTGTCCAGCAGCGGCGGTAACCACTTACCATCAGGTGGTTTATGTGCTAGTTTGTTGGATATTTACATAAGGAAATTTGACGACCTCGTCGCCTAGTTGGTAGGGACGCTGCCTGCGAAGTAGGAGTCCTGGGATCGATTCCCAGCCAGATTATATATTTGTGTGACAAATAAATGTTCGCTATTGGGTATAAATATTATTTGTGTTTCCCATGCCACCCGCGACACAGGGAATCCTAGTCCGGGGTTAAGAGTGTGTAAGCATTTTGTTTTCTAGTGCACAAGTTAAGTTCCCACAGTGTAGTACCGCGGTATCAATTCGCAGTATATCGCAAGTCTCTAAAGATATTATTGTTACATCCATTGATGTCATTGATACGCGTCCGGAGGTAGGTATCCTGTTACCTGATAACGGTACTGTAAACATCTGAAGATCTGTCTCGCCTACAGGATGTTGTGATTTTGTTTGTATAATTAAATTGAGCTAAAGGTTCACTCGAACCGCTAATAGCCCGGCGGCTTTCTACTGCTACTCAGTTGATCATAAGTGATCGAATGAGCGCGGTCAATATAATAGGGTGGCTGAACACAAGTGGCAAAAATTTATTCAGCGAACTTGAGAGGCCACGTAGAGCCATCGGTCTCGCTTGTTATCGTTAGGTAGCAGTCGTTAAGTCTTGTCGGAGGGCGACACAGCAGCTTTCAGCGGCACAGGCTTGGTACCTACTTTTTTCTTCCTCAAGTCTCGACCGGCAAAGTATCCTGCCTTTAATGATCTGATGTCCACGAGCGATGGTGACCACTACCGTCAGGCGGCTCGTCTGCTCGATAGTCGGCTATTCGGTACATAAAAACCAGTTGAAAATCACACAAGAGGCGATTTATTATGTTACGCCTAATTAAAAACCATTCTTCGTAAGTACAAAACAGTAAATAGGACTTTGACAGTTTAACACGCGCGTGAGCAATAATTAAATCAGGTGATCGGCACGAGTTATGATATCAAATATTTATGAAGTATTTTAGTATTTACAATTTGACATATGATTAAAAGTATGTCAATCGTCTTGGCACGCCACTGCCGAGCGCCCGAATCAGGGCTCTCCGCAGCTCGCCTCCACCGTCAAATAAATAATGTATTTAGCCAAATCAAATGTATCTTCTATATAAAGTATTAAAATAAAATAATGTTTATTTATCATCTGTTCTCGGAGTCATCTCGACCGCGCCGCCATACCGCCATAAATTCTACAGTAATAAAATAAAACACAACCAATATCTATGTGTGTTTACGATGTTTATAATAATTCGTGCATTGACATTAAAATGCATGGAAAATGTCAATAAAATTTTGTAGGTTATTATTTGATTTGGGATGTTCATTTATGCATGTGAATTGGAAAGTGTCAGGTATTAAGGAAATTGTCGTATTTTAAATACGTTATGGCATATTATTTACTTGTATTACATTCCTTTATAGGTTACGTCGTTTTTATTCTACAATGACAAAGTGCCTTTAGGAAACGGTAGTGGTTAAAATAATTACATAATTCAGTGTATAATATGGTGGGAATAGCATGTAATTTACCATATTTTAATTTGTAACATCTTGTGATTATTAGATGTACCTAGACATAAATAAAGTCACTATTATAGTTTAAGGCTTTACCTAAATAATCAGATAATATTCGTGTTAACTTGAAAAATATTAGAACAATAACTTAGTATTGTAAGCTGTTATGTTCTTTAAGAATAAAGTATTACACTGCCCGAGACGACAGCAGATTGACATATTTCTGCTGCAAAGCTTGAGGTCTAGCTAGCGGCTAGCGAAGGCCTTAAAAGTATGCATTTCAACTAGTAACCCCCTTTGCTGGTACATGTGTGTGTGTGTAAGTACAATGTCTAACAATAGGTACAAAAAGTACGTATCAACTACCTGTGATTTTATGAACAAAACAAAATATTGTTCTTTTTTGCGGCAGAGCTTAAGGATAGAATTAGGAATATATTTTAACTTTTATATAATTTTTTTTTAATATATGTTTTAATTTTAAATATATGATTCTGTTTTGTTGGTCGGTCCATTTTTAATTTAATATCCAATTCTCATTACTCTAATTTTACAAAAATGTAACACTAAAGCGAAATCTCAAATTTAAACTGGTATAGACATAACTAGGTCTCACCGAATTGTCTGACCTTCCGCTGTAAGTTTAGTAGGATAGAAACTTACAACTCTACACCCTATATGTGACAAAGCTTGTAATGACGTCATCTCTGATCGAAATAATAATGTATCGCGCCGGACGCTCCCACGGGGCACGGCTAGCCAACGATCGTGTATTGTTTCAATTATCGAAACGTAATACATAACACTAATATACGAAATAAACATACAAGTACCTACACTATGATAATAATTATAAAAAAATGATACATTATAGTAATAGTCGATAACCGAGCAGACGAACCACCTGTGATGGTAAGTGGGCAACGTGGCCAATGGATAATACCTGGCGGCTTCATCAAATGTTCAGCATGGAGCCGGTGACGGATGGATGAATTGGTTTGTAATCTGGATGTATGGAGTACCTACCTAAAAAATTCAATTACGCTAAAATATACCAAGATACCTGCAGTAATAGCCAAGTGGTTGTCAATTAGGGGGCGCGGGTTCGAATCCTGCAGGCACCTTTAATTTTTGGTTTAGAAATTAGTATCAGTTGTTTCGGTGAAGCAAACCATGGGGAAGAAACCTGCACACAGAGTTCTCCATAATGTTCCTCTTGTATGTGAAATGTACCTATCTGCACTTGGCCAGTACTTATTACCAGTATTGAGAGGGGAGACCCTCGCCTAGTGATGTGACAGTTAGGGTGTGCAAAAATATATTGTCATACTAAAACATGCAAATAAAAACATGCAGAGCTTCTGTACAATTATATATTAGTGGTGTTACTAATTAATGTTTTCGTTCAGTTAATAAATAGGCACAGTGAGTCGATTCTCATAGACTCTGATATCCGACTGTTTACACAAGTCGATCGACACGGTGCGGTGAAGAGTTTAGTACCAGATGGTTTAATCATTCTCGATTTAAAAATAGTCGTTAATCGAGATAAACTCAGTTCATTACGGCTTCTGTGTCAATTTTAATCTTGTGACGTGATGGGAAATGAAGAGGGCGTTGCGATCCCAGTCTGACACTAATATTTATAGGATGTTTAGTTTAGTGCCTTCGCTTTGCTTGAACTAATGCTTGAGTTACCATACTAGAAAAATGTTTGTACGGGTTTCTTTACATTTATATAAGTTGTGTAAGTAAGTAATATCTACCTTTATCTTTTATGAACGTGTTGCGCAATGGGTACTATGCCGTACTGCGTTCGAAAAATCCTGGGTTTGATTCCGAGTGAGGGTCGTCAAAAGATGACATAACAAACACTTTGTTTTCTTCCTTGGCCAGCAACGCGTCGGTGCCTCCGGTGTTACCGATGGGTGACGGCAACCACTCACCAACAGGTGAGTTGATTAAATTTTTTTTATTTTTTATTTTTCTAATAAATGTTTTTTATAAAACATTTTTTTTGTCTGAATTGTGTCACTATCAACTCGGCACAGATTGATTTGCGAGATATTTAAATATGAATTGTATCGGTTAAGAAAATAACTCTGACTACAGCGCCGCCTATCGGTTCTTAGCGGAACTAGTCATGATAATGTGTAGTGAAAAACCTTTAACAATGATAATATTTAGAAGATCAACGTTTATAGGCACATTAATGGTATAGTGATAATAATTTAATAACGTCTTACGCTCACAGTCCACAAGGATTCCCTGAAACGAACAAATTCCACGAAGACAATAACACATCCAGATACTATATATAACATATAAACTCATCGAATCGAACCCAGGACCTTTTGACCGGCGGTTCGGCATGGTGACCATGCGCCATACAGGTCGAGCAATAGCTACATGTTATAGTATAAAATTTTCCTCGGCTTACACAATACAAATTCCGGGGATTTGACGGCATAGATACGTAGAGGTTACTTAATATTTTATAAAAAAAACATAATTATCAATCCGGCTTATTAATTTAGGTTATGATAATTACTCAAACTAAATGAAGAATATTATTAGTTTTGTTGTTATACGTCTGAATATTTCGGTATTTTATTATTTTAATAGCAATTTGTCATGCTTCGTGAGATAGGTACAAAAAATGCTAGCCTATTAAATATCATAATTTGAAACTTTGATGTGCCGTATGAACGGTCCCAGGGTTGATTCCCGGCTGCAGCAGACACTGATGTGACAAAGAAATATTTGTTTTCAGGTCATGATTGTGACGTGTTACTTGTGTGCAACTTTGAAAGCCGTATCACGCACAACTCATAACGCACACTTTGGGCTAGAGTGTGTAAGCTTTCCATCATTAGGTATGCAGTTATATTTCTATTTATGCTTCTCGTATAGGTAATGACGAATCAAAAACGATTTGAATTAAAAATGAAAACAATAGGCGGAATCAATTGTTACAACGGCCTTGCTATTTTATACAAGTCAACTGTGGACGATGGTAAAAAATACGGCAGGGGTAGCAAACACTTAATATATTTATAGGGAAAACCCACCCCTTTTCTCGTCAATTTGTCAACAGATTTTCTTATTTTTTGTTTAGTTGATTATTACGATCTTTAGTGTTATCAGTAAACAGTTTTCTTGCATTTCATTGAAGTAACTTTAATGGTTTTGCATTGTTGGTAGGTAAATAGACATATATATCAAAAAAACAAAAAAAAACGTTTTTCCTATCCCTTGGTGGTGATTCCCTTGGTGTTACGGATGTCCCTGGGCGACGGTCACCACTTACCATCGAAACCGAAAGGATATAACTTATTTATTTAGGAGAAAATTTTATTTCAATTTCTAAGCCTACCAAAACTTGAACAGTAAATAAATTATCTAGGTATAGATAGATAAATACAAAGTGCAACAAATAACCATTAGCCAGAACTTTATCATTACGTTTCCGTTGATTAAACCACACTCACATCTATCTATCTAAGAATTATCTGCTTATTTAAATTTAATTATCACTTGCTTCGGTGAAGGAATTCTTGAGAAACCTACACCTCTGAGAGTTCTTCATAATGTTCTCAAATGTGTGTTAAATTCCGTCAATCGGCACTTGGCCAGCGTGGTGGACTGCGACCTGTACCCCTCACGCTGTGAGAGGAGCCCCGTGCCCAGCAGTGGGACAGTTATGGGTAGTGATGATTCTCCTCTACATCTAAGAACAATTAATATTCCCGCGTCGTATATTGTTTTATCAACGTATTGCCCTCATAGCAAACCTATTACATATCAAATACTAGCTATCTGTATGTTCACAGGTAGGTAACTAATCTTCAACTAATGTAACTTGACTGATAAAATTAAGAAGCATTTAACATTTAGCACTTCGAACTCCAAGTTCTTTGACGAAATTTAACAACAATCTGAATAAGTCTTCTAAAACAGAACGGATCGTATCCTACTCATTGATCACACGACATCAATACTAATCGTAGGTAACGTTAAACCTACCTATTAAAATCCACCTTACAAGTGCATCCTAAAACTAATAGTTTCCAAATTTGTATTTACAAGTGACACCAAATTACTCATTTTTAAGTTTTTATTCTGTACTTTTTAAAATGGGTTACCTAAATTATGAACATCACTAAAATCATGGATTATTTTTTTTTCTTTTAGATACGATAGCAGCAATCAAAGTGTAAGTATATAAAACTATAAAAACTCCCAGGTTAACTACTGTACAGAGCTAATAAACAATGTGGTTCACAAGTCCCACGTGCAAACTTTATGTAGGTATGTGTTGTTATAATAGTTTTTGTTGAACAAATGACTGTTTTGTTCCTATTAGCTGTATGAAGTGATAAACATTATATCCTTACAAGGGAACCACGCGAGCCGTCCCTCTGAATACATTAAAACTAGATATTTTTTCATATCGACTCAGTAACATTATCTTATTATCCTATTCCGGGTCATTAGTGAACTATAAGCGACAAGTAAAAATACTAGGTAGTATCTGATATCATTAGTGCTAATACTTAGTGGGGTAAGAGCACTAATTATTGATACATGTCTAATTTATTATAAACTATAAGGCTTGAACATAAAGTGCCCAGAAAAATAATAAATAAAGTGAAAAATTAGCGTCGTAAGTTTAATCGAATCATTTAAATTTAATTTGTTTGAGTTAGCGACGTTAGAAATTATCTATGTAGGTAGTTATTTTGTACCGTTTAGGTATAACTAATTCATTAACTTATAGCACATTATGATCGTTATTAATATTTAATGATACCTAATAAAATATTATTAATAAAAACTCATACAGATAAATAAGTACCTACTTTGATAAAATTTATTACTTTTTAAATTAAATTGTTTATATTTTTTGGGATTAAAAACCTTTATATCTAATCATTATTCCCAAATTATTTTATCTGTTATTTATATAGCCTTTAAATGAATTAATATTAATTAAGCGTAATTTAAGAATTTTAATGAACGAAACAATCACTAAGAAATTAATGAACAGTAAATTATATCCCTCGCCACGTTAAACCAAAGATAAAATCAAGAAATATTTATTCCACGGTTAAATTAACCGAAACTATTAAAGTCAGCTATGTTTTTTATTATGCATCAACGGCTCTAATGTATATTTGAGAGGTTTAGTTTATTATTATATTCTAAACTTTCAATAAACTACAGTATCGGTGAACAAAGTGCATCGTGCTGCATGCACTTAGCGTCCGAAAACAGTGAGACGGCATTTTCGTTTCACCGAGTTCCAAAACGGACTATAAAAATAGAGGAAACGAATCTCATTGCAATGTAAAACGAAGAAACAAAAGTTACGCACAGACAACAGTTCAGTCAGTACAGTTGTCGAACCGAGAAAGGGGTCAAGAACCTCGAGAGACGCCATCTGTACGAAATCCGTCAAACTTTCATCATTTTAATGACAATGAACAGACCAAATTAATTATTTTTATTAGTATCATATTTTCCGGTGTCCTTTTGTATTTCTTTTGAGCAATTATTTATTAGTGTTAACAAACGTACCTACACAGATAAACAGACATTTTTCAGGATTTTATGTTTAATTGTCAGCTTTTTGAAATGTTTATTTTTCATTATGCAATATGATATATGTATTGTTAATTTTAAAACAATAATTGTTAATTTTAATATATGTATTGTTAATTTGCAATTATAGTCTTGGTTATAACACGCATCTAATTCAAACATTTTTTTTCTTATTTTGTTATTCAGTATAAACTTAATTTTTGCCCCAATATACCGCGAGACTCATAAAATGTTATGTTAGACTTTTCCAAAGACAGTGCCGTGGCGCAAAGAAATCCTACTTATCCTAAATTAGTGGAGAATAATCATAAATTTTACCCCATAAAAACAAAACAGCACACATTAAATAGCCTTGATTTTTTTATAAACAACAATATAACAATTTTGCTGTGCAACGTAACCACGGCACATCAAAATCAATATAGTACCTCTCTACCTAATACTAATCATGAAAATTCCAATACTATAACGCACACGTAAATCGCAAACCCGGCAATAATACGTATTCTTAAAAATACTTTCTTTCAAAAATACGACTAGAAAAACACGAGGGGCTCGAAAACGTAGGGTAAACGGAACAATAATTGACTCTGATCAATCACTCGTCATTAATGAACTGATCGGATCGCGGCGCCGACAACTCGCATGCACCAATTAACCAGCTCCCATTAATCGAACACTTGATTTACCGATCGCTATCACACCTATTCCTATGATAGTTTTAGTTTACGAGATCACATTTAAGTTATAGATGTTACATTTTTCCTGCTGTAACTAAGAAGTGGATTACTACACTAGAGTACTATTTATTAATGCAATTTATTTGATCGACATTTTTCTGTTGAAATCTGTTGCTGATGAATTCTAATTTTTATTTAGTTTATTTAAGAATAAGTCAGTGATTTTAATTGTGTTTTTATCATTTACTTCAAACACCTACCTACTTAGAAATTTAATACAGATAAATATTTATAAAACACAGTTTCGTAATCGAATGCTTGGTACAGTTTTTTTCAACATTTGATTTCAATAATTTTGTCTGCTGCCACATAATTATTTCTTATTAGAATTTGTCCATTGATCAGCGCTTACCTATAAGAGGAATAGTGTTACTGTTCCGATAAAAAATTATCAACACTAACTTCAGAATCATAATTAAAACTTTTCATAACTTCAAAGGCGGAGGAGTAACACCAAAAAATGAAAGAAAACACTTACGTTTATCTCGAAGATAAGTGATAATAACTCCTAACTATTTGTTAATGATGTCCACAAAACACACTAACAAAGTCAAATTCTCACACAAAAAATCGTTTCAGAAAAAATCTCAGAACATCTGCAACACTCACAGTCTCTTAAAATTGTTGTAGAAAAACACAGTCAGGAATCCTCAAAAATAATTGAGTTCGTGCGAAAACAAAACAATAACATGACACAGTGCGCACAAAAAACTGAAGTTCACTTTCTTCGCGGGAAAAAAATAAAAACACGTTAATTGAGAGTTCACTTGTCACAATCGATTATCGGATGAGCGGTTCGATCCGATTAGTTATTACGTAAGGTGATCCTGCGAGCGGAGCGCGGCGTGATCGCGGGCGCGCGTCGGTGCCGCGACGGACGACTGCAGTGCGATCCTTCGGACGAGGCCCCACCAGCACTACGCGCATCTGAGGCTCACTCCTTGGCGCGGCCCCGCCCAGTGGGACGCCACTCGGCAGCTAAGATGACCATCTCCCTCTTTATCGCGCGCGACCGAAATCACACTCGCCGTCCCGTTTTCTCGCGGCGACAGTGGGGCGCGCCAATAGGATCGGTTCGGATCGAGTTGAGACGATGAATCGAGATGTGTACTTAGGTATCGCTGCACAAGTCCTTTTGTTGTAGTCGATAATAGGATGCGCTTTTTTTTGCGGCGCAATCGACTGCCCGCTCGGACTTGAAACCGTGGCTGGTTGTGCTGACATTTATTTGTTTACGTTTGGATGACTTGTAGAACAGTTGCATTCTTTTATCTTGTAATGCATCTAAGTTACCACACCATGTTATTTTTTTTGTGGCCAGAAATTATTTTCTTGGACTTTTATTATCAATGCAATTGCAATGTTTTTATTTGAGTATGACATTTCGACAATATTCATTGTATTTAAAACTTTAAAAATAGCGATAAAAAACTGTAATGTTAAAAAATCACACTAGATCACCTTGAAATAATCGAAAGTGCAGAACAGTCAGAAAGGGTAAGACGCGTAGGGCCCGTCTCAGCCGGCAGGGGTGGGTGAACTCGGTAGGGCGCCGATGTAGGTCAGTTTTTGTTTCGCGCCCGAAATTCGGTTACTAGGTTCCGTGTACGATCGCCGATCCGCCTTCCGATGGGGCCAATTATTGGGGCTTTTACCCTATTCTTTTCTATTGTGAGTCTAACTACAGATATATTTGGATATAGCGTAGGTAATTATGTTGTTTCGATATTAAGTTAAATGAATACATCCAAAGTAAATAATTTTAAGTAAAATTGATTACATTTGAATAATTGCCAATTATCTTCAATGATTCCTAAAAATAACGGCAGTTATCATAAATCTTTAGAAGCAATCAGATTTATTATGAAAGTCGGAAATGAATTTCAATTAAAGTGTACCTACTCAATTAACTATAGATATATTATTCATATTAAGAATAAGTGATCATTGAATAAAAAAATCTTTGTTTGTAGGTAACAAAAATAACAAAGAGAACATTTCATGGAACGCCGTAAATATGAGCAAATTTTCCTAATGACTGCTTCTCACCACGAGATGGCGCTAGACGTAAGTTTTCCCTGTTTTCACTGATTTTTCCGGCTCTAAAACGATTATTTGATAGCATTTAATTATTATTTGTTATATTAATGTAATTTTTAAGTAATTTATTTTATCTATAAAGTTAAATATGATGAAAAGTATTACTTGGACTTTTTCTCACCGCAGCTCAGTTTGAATGAAGTAGTTTTAAGACATCCAATGACACAATGAAGGTGTTTGAAAAATATTACGATAATTTCACGTTTACAAGTTGATAGGTATATATGTATATACATACATACTTTTAATTAATTGTGTTAAAAAAATTAAAAAAAAAATTTTACGAATATTATTTAAGTAATAATTGGATTAATAAATATTTAATAAATACTTAAAATAACTATAACTTTAGTATTATTAGTATTAACGTTAAAATTAAAATAATTATAACTATTAGTAATAACTATTAGTATTGAAGGGGCATCATCCATGTAGAGTCCAAGCTAAGCTCATCGTTCCGTGGTGCTTCTCGCTGAACATTGGACGAGGCTTTGGTACCGGGTCCTACAGCTAGGTACGGTAAACGTGCACGGTTGCGGGGTTTTAGGGCTAGCCCACCCCCCTCCTGAATTCGGCTGTAAAATGTTATCTACGTGTTTCGGTCGCAGTTGTCGGAGAGCCAGTAAACATACGCTTTTGGTCAGCCGCCTACGAATCATTGACGCCTTTGGTGGTGCTGATATCCAGTTTGTCTGCTCATTTGAATGCTATTTACGAAAAATAATTAACAGTAATAGTTAGAATAATGAAACGTCTTTAAATTAAAATAACGATTACCTACATACATACCTATAACTATTTTTACTTCGTTTTGAAAGTAAAAGACATATTGGGCTAATAATCATCATCACAACCCATAACTATCCCACTGCTGGGCACAGGTCCCCTAAATGTGAGGGGTATAGGCCATAGTCCACCAGTCTAATGGAATAATAAAAAACCTTATTTACCTCTACAACCTCAGATTGCCTTTTCGATTGCGATTCAATTCATTCTATGCAGTCAGATGGTATTTGTACCATGTGCCGCTGTTTCTCATGCCAAAGCAACCTGGCTTCCTTCCTTCTAGAACCAATTAAAGCTGAAACATTTTGAGTTATAATTCCCTAAAAGATCTTTATCCCACGCTTACACAAAGAATACAAACGGAGAGATAACTAATTTTGTCGGACAATTATCCACTCCGTATCCCCTGACGCGTTGAAGACGCAGCAAAGTAATTTCCGATAAGTTTCCGTAACAAATGGAAAAAATTCAAATCGCCGACGAGCGTGGCCAATCAGAGACAAAGCAACTATGAACGAGTCGGGACAATGGCGGTATCGTGATGAATCAAACAGAAGGTGCAATAATTGCTCTTTGACGCGAAAGTAATCAACGCGGCGTCTGCGCAACTCTGACGTCAGCTGGTGGTCAAGTCACAAGCGGTTGGGGGGACGAGGACTCTCTTATGGTGGCCCTAGACGAATTGGCATGTCATTCGCATCAATCAATACAATTAAACTGTCATGCATGAATGATACGTAATGCACGTAAGGCATGTCATGCCGCATGATTGTCTAGGGCGATCTTTACTCAGAGTCGAGCTTTATGGATCATTTCAAGTCAAAACTGGTTAAATTTTTAGTGCAATCATTTGTAGGAATTTCAAAGTTTTGATCAAATTTGATCACATCTCTGTTGAATTTCCTGTACAGTGTGCTTCGACATCAAAAATATGAATAATATCCGAACGTAACCCCTCACCTCGAAATATCGTTCAAACCCTCCGCTGTCCGCGGTCCGGCGCACTTGACCGGCTTTTTGATGAAATGATTTTAAAGTTCTCCGCATATCATCGCGGAATATTCCACCATATTACTGATACTGGCTGCAATAACATATTTAATTTATGCTGCTATATTCCAAACAGCACTAGAGCAGCGTGGTGAAGTATGTTGTACACAGTTATGAGGAGACTGTGCCCTGTAGTGGACCAATAATGAGTTTTAGGCAATTGCTGCTATAGGCACCTATTAGGTATGCTATATTCTGCTGCTATATTTAAAGTTTTTTTGATGTAATTTATTTTAATATATTTTGATGTAATTGATTTTGATGTTTTTTGATGTGTGGAAGTATTGAAAAAGAATGCTTGGTAATAGACATCCGCAACCAGTTCCGCTCAAGTTAGTATTTAGGTTTATAATGGTAGTACCTAGCAAAAATATTGTAATTCGTTTTTAAGCACTATTTTTAAAAGATGTGCCGAGGAGTTTTCTTTCGCCGTTTCTTTTTCTCCTCTAAGATTTAAAATTTAAAGGCACTTTAGCGAAACGGTGGTAAATGCAAAAAATGACGTTCACAAGTGTATGCAAAATACCTACGTGAAATAAATGATTTGAGTTTTTTTTTTTTTTGAATGATATATACAATGACTGCATATTGTTGCACTGCTGGACTCGTGTGCAAATATAAAGAGCTACATGTAGGTATCTATGTAAATGAGCCAACTTAAAAGAAGACTACTTATTGAGAGAAGAGACGAATTACATAAAAATAAATGGGTCGAACTGGATCCAGTACTATTACCTACTTAGGTACCTACATATTTATAAATAAAAAAATAAAAAAATATTATACTACCTAAACGTGTAAGAGTGACGTGTGTGTAGTCATATATATACTATAGTGATTCCCGATATAGGTATACTTACTTTAAAGTTTCCACTTTAAATCAATGCAACAACACAATTCCGCCGTTGTTAGAAAAATACATAATTTTATACTGTGCACGCAATGTCCCATTGCGTTTCAAAAAAGAAGTGACGTGTTTTGGTTAACCCCTTCCAAATAGCATGTCAATATAAAAGTTTAAGTTCAAAAAGATGTTTTATTCAAACGGATGTTCAACTACAAGTCAAGGTTTTTGTCATGGGCTACCAAAACCAATCCTCTTTTCGAAATAACGTACCTACATAGCATAAAAAATGCTTACACACTTATACCCCGCGTTAGGATTCTTGTCTCTTGGGCGGCATGGACAACACAAATTTAACATCCACGACCCGAGAACAAGGATTGATCTTTCACAAAAATGTCTACCCGGAAATCAAACCCAACCCTCTTCGCTTTACAAGCAGTCACTACCAACTATGCTATGGAGTCGTCGAAAAAATCGGGACCTGAACAGAAATCGCCAATTGGTAAAAACGATTCCGCTACCCGCTACCCGCTCCAGCATTCCCCACCGCGTCGTATCGGACCGCGGCTTAGCTAGCGGTTTAATGTAATATTTGAACTACAAGTGCCACTATTGAGTAAGTCAAGATTAGCGCAGTTTTCACGAATTCGTCACGACTGTGTTATTTAGACGATTAATGTTGCTTAAGGTAACTGTTTGCTGTTCCGACACAGTTTTGCGAAATTAAACAAACTAATACGCGTAGGCTTCGTGTTTTAATTTACTTTCTTTTACTTGAAATAATTATGAGAGGAACCAATCGTGTGATGTTATCTTGGTTAGATTATGGTGTGAGAAGAGGCTTGTAACTGTTAACAGTTATAAGGTGTTATATTGAGAACTATTTTGATGTGGGAAACAAAAATTGGGATATTTCAGTTGTAAATGAATAAAGAACTTATTAAGAACGGGCTATTTAAATAATATAAGTATAGATAAAAAATTAACAAATTGAAGTTGTTGGGCTGAAATTGCTATTTACTAGGTAGTAAATAGAACTCTTTTTAGCGTTACCTAAGATTTTTTTAATCTGCCTGGATTGAATTAGTATTAAAACATTTGGCAATACCTACCTATACCTACGTATGCCTACGTATTATATTGACACATTTACCCCGTAACAATAACCATGACTTAACCAGGAATCCTAAAGCGAAAAACAAGAAACTCAAAAACACAGATAAAGTCACAAGTATGAGGGCAGTATTATTAAACCTTTGTTTGTATGTTACCTCTTGAAGAACAATCCCACAACTCAGGTACCAATAACCCCAAGCAACATAGCTCAATACCACATTTAACCCTTAACTAAACACCGCGTCGCGTCTTCGATACGTGCACAAAGAAAGGCATGCAAACAGCGGAGGGTTACTTCTGCTTAGACATCGGAACATCTGTTCGGTCCCTAGCGCCCACGCGACGTTGAAGGGTTAACAGGGATGAATGTGGATATGCTTGTACTGATTTGTTTTTCTAATTCCTGAATCTTATCTAATTATTATTTTTGTTCGGGGCTGAGACATGTTATATAGTTTGATATTTGGCGACGTGCAACTATTTTGCATGATATTTATCTATTTAGGGTTGTTTTCTGTTTAGGTGAAAATTTCTAATAAGGTTCACTTTAAAAGATCCGTATTAAGGAATTAAATCTTAAAAGGTAATTTTCATTTATTAAGAAAAGACAAAAGTAAAAACTGAACAACAGTATTTTTTATTTTATATCGAAGAAACGATATGGTGGGCGTTACAAATAAAAGATTTAAAAAGTAACTAATCATACGACATTGAAGTTTATTTACCTACATCTAAGCTTCACGATTTTAATCATTGGATTTCGATAAAGTGCAAAATTAATTTTCGAATATAAATAAAAATA
The DNA here is from genome assembly GCA_905404295.2 of Ochlodes sylvanus. Lineage (NCBI taxonomy): Eukaryota > Metazoa > Arthropoda > Insecta > Lepidoptera > Hesperiidae > Ochlodes > Ochlodes sylvanus. The sequence goes on from FR990129.1 coordinate 1,418,547, forward strand.
AGAAATCATAAAATTTAAATTCGCATGTATGACTTCAGCACAAAGGTACACGTTTCTTTTCCAACATTAAAACCCCGGTCGAGGGAAAAGCGTATCCTTACAACCCTTACCTCAAATAATCGGGAAGTGAATAAAAAAGAATTAAAGAAAAAAAGAAAGCGAACGAATCATCCCTTCTTATGCAAATTCTTTCGAATATTTACGTTTGATTCCACCCTCTACCCTCCGCCGAGTGTTCCGCTATTAATTATTAATTTTCAAATGATTTATTAGCGTCCTCGTACCGGACTTATGAAAAATTCTACTAAACTTAATTAGAAACAAGTCGGAGCCCGCGTCATCGTCTGTTTTATACCTACTTCAATACCTGAGTAGGTATACCAGTAGGAATAGGAACATTAAAAAAAATACCAATCGAATTGAGAACCTCCTCCTTTCAGAAGTCGGTTAATTAAATTAAAATTAGGATCACTTTCACTGTCACATTTCAGTCATGTCAAAGTCATCGATCAATTTTGTCCAAAAAACGGACAAGAATATTTGTTCTTCGTGTGGTTATGACCTACCCTCGGTGTCAGGTGTTTGTCGTTCATAGACTCGGATGCAGGATAAAACGGTCGATTTGAGAAGTATGTCAGTATCTGTTTATTTTGTCGTATTGAGCACATAAGGTCTGTTGAGTTGAAATAGCCTTACTATTTAGTACTGAAGACTATAATGTTCACGTTTGTTTCCGATTGAATGACACGATAACTAATTGCCGGACGGCAACACGGTGTACGAGTAGGAACTCTAATTTCGGAACACGAAAATCATTCAAAAAATCCGTGCGAAAAATCCCCGCACAGACAGAGGTCGGTAGCGATATTTAAATTATTAGAGATTCTATAAAAGTTAATTAGAAATATAAACGTGATATTCATTGAAAGGGTTTCGTTCCGATGGTTTTTTCTCCCTTTTCTCAATAGAATTAATTAGAGCCAGCGGAACGCTCGCGAGCTTGTTAAGAAATGTAATGTGTTTCTTTGGATCGGCTCCGAGAAAGTATTTCAATTTATTTTTCATAATTATCGTGAATGAATCAGAAGGTCGCTGGTAACTGAAGCTCGCCGTACCTGGGTGGAGCTGAACTTATAATGGAAAAAATAGCAAATGTGTATAAATTAATTTCACCTACCACAAGCGGTCTCCTGAAACGACCGACGGTTCTAGAGATTTCAAGGGGTTTCTTTTGTACTACATTATTGACTAAGATACCAATATTAAAAATGTATTCTAAATGTTTTCTAAATGTATTACTATGACCGCAGCTATCGTAATACATCTCATTCTCTTAGACTCCGAGGTTGATGCAGGGTTTTTTTTTGTATAAATCGACATGGCCGTCACATCAACAAGCAAGCAGGCTACCGTCTCGGCACCAACGAGTGTGATAACCTAGTTGTCTTTATATACTCGTACGTTCACACAGGTTCTCGCTTTCGACGCAACGTTTCGGTACCCAGTACTTGATGCTGGACGGACGTTATTTAAACACGACATCAACACAACTCGTAATAAAGACTTCAAACCTCATAAATTATTAATGTAACTAACTATATTTTTGTACGGGAGCCGGTCGCTAGCTTTGATCCAGTTGAAGGTGTAATTTGTAGGAGACAGCGGTGGTACATATTGTTGGAGAATAGGGAGGAAGAGAGGAAGGTTTAAAAAAAAATGTTTAAAGTAGACAGTCTATGTGGTGGTAAAGTTAGGTCACCACTCTTCAAGATTCTAGCCGTTGCTGGTCTATTAGAAAACTTTGAAATAACCTGAATGATCTCCCTCCCGATGACCGCTGAAAGCTTGATAATAAATAACAGTTGAAGTCTTCAAAACTATGCTATTCAACGATAGTAATTAGATAATGTTCTTATATAAGTTAGACTGTAGCACGGCAGCACTGATTGATTAAAATACTACAAGTATAGGTAATATGTAGCTTCGGCAAAGGAAGCCGTCGCGCGTCGTTCAGATGCGCTTCTATTGCAGTGTTGGAGACTTGGAGCCAATTTACAAGTGCCTTTACGTCTTGAATGTCAACGCTTCGCTGACGCCCTTGATATGACAGGTAGAAATACACTCACTCACGTGTTGCCATAAAAAGTACCTACTTACACCATTAATGACGCATTTGAATACGATATAATCCTCGTGAAATTTCTTTGATGTATTTCGGTTTTACACAAACTTGAAAAACTATTAAAGACGCATGCTCAGCTTTTGCTTCTTGGATAACCATAGGGGCTTATTTAGGATACTGGTTAGTTGACGTCGATGTTGGTATCTTCTTATCAACTTCGTCTGCTCATTTTTTGGTTATAGATATAATTGGCATCGGCTCATCTTGCTCCAAAATGTCTTCTCAGTCATGTCAGACAGTCCAATACAAAAAGTGCCAAGTCAAAAACAAAATTGTTTCCTCTCCTCGAATCTTATTACACTCCTCATTTCTTGGTCCAGACAGTAGGTATTCAAATTAGACTGCGTCTCGTCAGTGGGTGCGTATTGTGTAATAAGCGTCGGCATCCGCACGTGGACACCATTGTATGGTTTTTGGCATTCCGCAGGGCGGAATTAGGTATCTTTTGAAACAATTATTGATGTTTGGCAGTTGGATAGATGATTTGTAGTGGTAACCAGGTTATTGATGTAGTTGGGAATCGGATTGATGACTGATAGTACAATACTATAATGGTAGTACTAGTACTATTTTAGTACTTTGAGGTCGTACTAGTAACTTTTGGAATTGTTGTGTGTTTTTTAAGTTATGGTTTGTAGCAAAACACTAGGTCTTTTTCATCGAACAATTATTAAAATCAGAATGAGAAACAATGTTTTTTAATGTGTTGCTGGGCGTATAAAAATAAAAAGTATCACGTTTCAAAGTTGCAAGAATTGATCTCTAACACAATGAATTAAAGTAAACGTTACCAAAGATAAATTACAAATGAATGTATCATTTTAATTTATTCAATATAAGATAAACGACGGAACCCAACACTAAAGCCACGGCTCACGCTAGCCGCAATTTTTTGATGAAGGTGACGATTATTCTCGTAACCAGTTCCATTTCATAAATATCACAACGTCTGTTTGTGCGCACGAATGGCATTATGGTCGCGATGTGTCGTGGTGTGCTTTTTTCCAATAATGGTTACGGTATGGTAAGTATGGTATTAACTGGCTCGGGTGGTGTAGTCAGTGCTGAGATTTGAAAAGCTCTGTGCCCACGAGGGCAGATATCGGCGTCAAAAAGTTTTTAGCAGATAGTTGATGAAGTCCTAATAAATAAAGATTGTAGTAAATGTAATCATTTTATGGAGCCAGTTACACATTTTTGAGGCGACCATCTCAGTTCTCAAGGGTAGCAACGTATCTGTGACCGAATTAGAATAAGACTCTTACTAACAACCACTAACTGGGCTATTACTAATAACAACTACCAGGACTAACTATCACTAGCAGTCCCTGTCCCAGACCTCATACTTACTACCAAACTAACCAACTAATGTTCTAACACCATCTGCTAACAGGCCTCAACATCCTAGTCCCCATTTGAGTCTTGTTCTGTGTCGGTCACATTTGTCACGGGCGGCAGCGGGAGGTGGTGCAGCATGCTCGTTTGCTACATTAATTCCAAAAAGTTTATATCCATTTCCTATATTGTGAATAACATTGATATAATTTTTTTGCCACATTACATCTACTGTTTGGGAATCAGAATTGGAACACCTCGGCTCTAAAGTGACTCCGTCGCTAGCCATAGGACCGTTAAATCCGGCCAAATATTGATCACAATTATTTTGTATACTGTAAGTCATTACCGAGACTAAACACTTAATGCTGTGGATATACATGTGTACACAGATTAAATCGGTACATTTGAAATGTTCCCTGTATAGGATTATAGACGAGTAGTACAGGCACCAACCGCAAGTAACATCTTAAATTCTTTGATGTTCTCGATCCGCACAGAGTAGGTAGTCGTAGAGGCTAGCGGCTGTTGAGTCGGTTATGCGATAGCGACGGAACATGTCATCCTTTTGTTCGCAGAAAAAGTTGATCAAAGGATCGTTTATTGTCGATCAGGCTATTACAACTTGCATTAGACCATTATAACTTGCACTGTCAAAAAATTATCAGATCCCAATAAATTCAAAACACAAATTCTAAACCTAAATAAATAAATATTTGAAATCTTTTGAACAAATGTTCTTTAATAAGTACAATCTGGCTTGATTTTTTAGCCATCATCAAGCTTCAAGTACCTATTCTATTTCTCTCTGCGTGCAACATACTCTGTGGTCTATTATCGAAATGCACATCGCGGTTTCTAAGGGCTGAATATTTTGTATCCTAACAGTAATACAGTCCATCTGCGCAACATTCGCCCTTATCCCAGCGACATACAGTTCCACCTGCGCTCACTACTGACAGAAGTAACTTTGTCTGTCGATATTTACGCGACACCCGTTCGTACGATACACATTACCGAAATTGTCCGTTTGTACAATGGTTGGATATTTTTTATGTGATGCGCCTCTATACGAGCACTCTGTTTTGTTCGTAATAAATATTGATCAGGATACAAATTACGGTGGCGATTATGGATCTTGAGAGGAAATAAAGGTGTTGTTCCAATAAAACGAAACCATTTGTATATAACTGAACTATTAATGAGGAATTGGGGCGTAGCACCAGAATTTAAAAGGCCATATGAGATTAATGACAGATTGGGGCATTACTATTATTGGAGACCTAGGTACAATTATCTCATCGTTGTCAAGTGTCCATGCGGCGACCATGACCAGTTACAACGACATGGTCCTCGTCCGTCTACGGTTACTACAAAAAATTCCATTTAGTAAGTCACTTCTCTGCAGAACCTTGTCGGCTGATTCCTCGTTCGTCAATTGTTACTAAAAATCCTGAAGTAAGTTAATTATCTACAGAATCTTTTAGTGTAGTAAATGCTTCCACAAGCGCTACCTAGCTAATAAAGTGTACTTTGCAAGTTAAATGTTAATTATCATAAATGGGTATTAATTTGATCGGTCTGAATTATAGTGTGTTATAGTGCAACTGTCACCGACCACCGCTCGCCCACTCCCAGAAGCCCACATGTGGCACTGACTCATTGTTTCATACTCTCGCCTTCATTAATTAATCGACATTATTATATTCTTCAAAATGCACCGAATTGACGATTCCATGTATAGCAACCGCTATAAAATTGCATAGAACTACGCAGTGTTAGAGATGACCAGTTTTATTACAATTTTAATATCCAATTTTGTAAGAAGATATATTTTTTTACATGGTTTAAGGAAGTGCTTGCCAACAATCCCATCTGAATTCTTTTAACGTGCTGTTTCCTTTACGACAAATACATAAGTATTTAATTTGCCACACATACTTAAAAAGTAGTAGTCATTTAATTGATTAATTCTTCAAGAGGACAGTGAGTAAGTAGTAAGTGTCTCCAACATCCCTGACTTCATCGCCACTTACTACCAGGGATTGTTGTCAAGTATTAACTTATGTAATAAAATTAAGTATTTAATTTAAATAATACGTTGTACTAGTACTAGCACATTATTAGAGATAGTATATGATTTCTTTATTCCTCTCCTATTCAATTTTTCTTAGACGGCAACGCATCAGCGATGCCTTTAAAAAATCTAGATTCGATTCTTAATTAGTACAGATATGCCACATGACGTAGCTACGTCATTATGTTTAGCCCATACCATAATTACTCGTAAACAAATATACGATGGAACCGTGCACACGTAGTCCAATAGTATTCAAAATGTGTCAAACTATTCCAACACGGTACAATTGAAGCACTTATAAATTAGCCGTGTTGGGCCCCCAGCCCTGTCTACCGGTTGGTGGGTGCGCGTCTTGTGGCGCTGAACCAATTACTCGTTGATGATGCGGGCGCCCTGTGGACTGCAGCCGCTGCACTGTTGCACTTCGTTAGGCCATTGTTTCACAGCCATTCACCGGTATAATGGGTTATCAGGAAGGAACCGGGACTTATAACTTATTGATAATGGACCTGTTGACAATTTTTTTCATTGCTAAATAATAATTTGGCGGTTGTTAATAAGGAATATTGTCAAAATGTATTTACAATGAAGGAAGATATTTGGTATGCATTTTTATTGTGTTTCTTTAATCATGACGACCCGGATGGCGCAATGGTTAACACGCCGGTTCTCTGTACCGAGTGTCCTGGGTTCGATTCCCAGCGAGGCGGAAATTTGAATGATGAATTTAAATTTCCGTTCTTGGTCTGGGTGTGTGTGTTCTTGTCTTGTGTGTTGTTCATGGCACCCACGACACAGGGCGTCCTAGTGTGCATCTATGAGTGTGTAGCGTTATTTATTTATCATAGACATAAGGTACGTAATTTTTTTATTAATATATTTTACCTCTATATTCATACTCATACTCCCGCACTAGCATTTATACAAAATAATAAACATCACAAACACCCAAGAACCACTATCAATTTTTTGTGGTAATTATAGTATAAATATTAGTCGGGAACCAAACCCAAAACTATCACACCGGGTCATAAGTGTCATAACAGAGTTATCAGGGCGGTCAATGTTTAGGAACGAAAAGTGAAATCATGATTTTGTCAAACGAAACTTTTTATCACCAAATCAAATCAGCTGTTAAAACAGGAGCACAGTACACACAATTTTTTTCGTTGAACAAAAACGTCATCTAAATATAATAACGTCTTGATTTCAATCTGAAAGCCATGTGTGTGTCTGTGGCGCGGCTGTGGGAGGAAGTGACGCGACACGTGTATCTTTTGTGATTTAATTAACTCTGGCTGAATTGAATGGGATTCAAGCTTCGTTTTCCTGGTGCAGGATTCGATTTACGGAGTTCAGCTTGAACTAAAGTCGCTTGGTTCAACAAACCCGTCCCTTAAGGCCAAGGGACATGGTCCATAATTGTATGGCGACTTGTGTTACTACGTGTACACGCGTCAGAATTGATAAAAGTAACATTTTAAAGTATAAGTATTTGTTTGCTCAATGTACACACATTTTAAATACGAAAATACAAACACAGTAATACACCTTCAATACGTACCTATCATCGTTAAAATAGACAGGACTCGATCTCCAAACTGGCTCTCAACCTTTAAGCAACAACTTTAATGTAATACCTATATCAAAATTAAAATGTATGGTCCTAAGCATTTTTCCCTTTTAAGAGCCCAACTAGATACTAGATACAGCCCACTTACCACCGACAAAACTGACTCAGACTGTTTCTATCGGTAAGATTCACTCGTAATAAATAAATAGAAAGTGATCGGAAACGCAAGGTGTTCGCGAGGGACGTGACGTCACCGTGTGCTCGATGCAAATGTGCTGGGTTCGTTTTTATCGAATCCATAAAAACTATGATAAGTTTGACATGTTGACAGTTGTCAAAGTGAAATAGAAAGTGTTGATAGGATCATTTCATAATATTTAGAATTATTTTTCGCTCTAGAATAAGTAATTCTGTTACTGATGTAACGTAGGCGTAATTTTAATTGAATAATTATTCTAGTTCGTAATAAAACATGTAAATAATAAATGTAATATTTATTATTAATTGGTAGGATAAAATTGCCATATTTACTTATTACTTTGTAGACAAATAAATCAATAGGATAAAAACGTTGAGTCGTGTAGTCTATAATAAATATTATAGGCAGGTACCTACCCACGCATTACCTTTCAAAGTTATGAAGACGTAAATAGGACTATTTCTATTAAGGATAATATACTGCTTATAAACTAGAAAATATTGTAATCCATTATTATATTTTATTTTATTTGTGCGCGTAGAAAACATTTAGATTCCTTTTTATTAATAAAGAATAATCGTTAGACTCGAAATAAGCAGAATTTATAGTTGTATTTTACAACAATTTCTAGACTTTCAAAGGGCAGAAAGCTAGACATTTACTATGCAGGTGCTAGGTAGTCTGATCGAAAAGGTCCGATTTTATTGTTAAAGTTTCTTTCATTCGATGTGATAGTTTACTTCCTACATTCATTTTTATCAACAAGCGGTTGCCCGCGCGAACTTATCAACTCTTATATTTATCCCCCTTGAGGGTGAAATAAATTTTATTCGAATTTGGTTTAACAAACCACTTTTCGAAAGTCAAACTACACCATTGCTTCAACAATTACCACAATATCTGCTCCTAGCTAGATTCTTCTGCTCATAAACTACCTTCCTGCCATATTTTATCTTGATAAGTCCTATCCTATAGGTATCCTATAGTTTTTATATAATTACAATACATAATATTAAAGCATAAAAATATCGAAATCCTTAACGATGTTTAAAACCGATCCCCAAATTTTTGCAGGCGAACAAAATAGAGCGTTGTGTCAAAAATAATTTATTATCTATCAAAAAATAATTGTAATAATTACTTATGCGAGAACGAGTCCCCTAAGTTTTTTATTATTCAAATCTACTAATGACTGGGTCCATTGTAGCTGGGCTGGCAGTTGTACGTGTCCTTTGCCTGTTATTGTTAGAAAAATAAACGCGTTTGATATTTTTTATCTGTGTCATGTTATCTGGTTGAACATTGGAATTTATAATTAGTTTAGTAGGGTCTATTGTCATGTGTAAGCTGTTTCCGTTATAGTAGGTGGTTGTTACACTTGGTTGCTCAAGATATTTCGATTGGTAAAAAAATACATCCCTATATTTTTTATGTCTACCTACTTTTATATAATACCTAACCTAACCTAACCTAACCTTTACATCTGTTTTTTAACCTAAATGACTAATTACTTAATATCTTCATCAATTTGCTTGAATCAGCCGTCAAAGACTTGTCGTATTCCGGACAGAAAATTGAAAAGCCAATTTATTTATTTAGACTTTTTTGTACCATACAAATTATAAGAACAAAAGGGGGACTACTAAAAGCATTCTCTGCCAATTTCTTTCTTTCAAATTCCTTCTTTCATGGCTGGAAACGTATCGGTGATAATTTTGGTGTTGCTGATATAATTTATCACCAGGTGGCTTGCATCGTTCATCGACTATTTTACGGAAATAAAAAGTTTTTAGGCAATTTCCGTATATAAAGACGAGATATTTTAAACTTAAGTCTCTCATTAAAGTACCTAGGTACTTGGTTTCCTACGTTTCTATGTAACTATTTCCTTATATACGTTACAATAAAACACACCTGCACTATATTCAGATTACCATTTATAACATTTTTTATGTCAATAGCGGACAAAATTAAATGCACAAACTGGCTATCGGAAGTTCAATAACGTCCATATTTAAATGTAAATACGAGCTACCTAATGACTAATAGGTATCCATAATTTCGAATCACCTACGCGTCACTGACAAGAAGCAAGCGCGTAACCCGCATATTGGGTACTATTGTTTCTATTACTACAAGTGAAACAATTAATGAAATCACATCCTTTTCAACCATTTCTGTAACCTCACTTATTACCTACTTATCTGCGTCAGTTTGTTTCCACTAACATACATTCATTATAATTTGAACTGCTGTAATATGGCTGTAATATAATGGATCTAATATCAATATTATTTAGATATTCCAAGAACAATATTACTATTCACAAACAACAAAAATTCATTTATAGAATTGACGCAACAAATATTTGAGAACAGAAATCGAATATTTGGATCAACCGACCATTGTTATACGAAGAATGGCGTATTTGGAGTACATAAAAAATGTGATCCATCTTTTATGGTTATGTCAAAATTTTGGCCCGATTTGCATATGAACGGGGTCCATTCACGTTCCAATGTTCGGTTCCATATTTTAATCGTTCCAATTTCGGGGCAGTGTCACTTCGCGTTTTACGCTTGGCGTTTTGTTGTGTGAACTGAGTGATGGCGTCTGTTGCGATCTGTACTTTTAAGTTTTTTTTATGTTTATAGTCGACATACGAGCAGACGAGTCTCCTGATGGTGAGTGGTCATTGTCGCCTGTGGACATCAAAAGCATCGGTGAGTTGTTGGTGAAAAAAGAAGGAAAAAGAAAAAAAAATCCTGATCTATAAGCATTTATTTAGGTGTCACTTTAGGTTTGTAAATAAAATAATATCCTTAGTTCTTATCTAGTAAGACATTATGCGATCGCTTGAAGACTACTCGGTGTTATCTTACCTACTTTTTTATAGTATTAAGGTAGCAAACGAGCATGCAGCATCACCCCGTCGTTGTCGCCCATAACAACAACAACAAACTTGATTTGTATCTGTGTTCAAAATTGTTATTTCTGTACTTAAATGTTGTATTTTACTCGACTGCGTTAGGAAAAGGAGGGTAATGTATTCGACAGTTTATTTATTAAGTCTGTTCCTGTGCCACGCTTTAGACAACAAACACGTGTGCCGATTTTGATGATACTTAATTCTTATAATAATCGATTTCTCTTACCTTGCAAGTATCACTAGAGGAGTGACGGTAATCGAAATTCAACATGGCGACAACGAGAGGCCTAAATTTAAAAAAGCAAAAACGTCGACAAGCTATTTTAACTGAATTTGAAAATCATCTATCTCTCATAATTTTTAATTTCGAATGACCATTTTGGATCTATTTTTCTAACTTTTCAATAGTCCTATTACCTACGTACCTTGTATACTAAGTTGGGTTTTAACTTTTTAACTTATTATGTTAATATGGGGGACAATGTAACACAACATGTCTTTATCCGCAACGCTCATGCTATTGTAAAAAGTGCAGCGTTTTACAATTATTATCCGAACGCAACGCGTGTGTCATCTTGAATCGAAAACGCGATCCTGTGAAGAAAAAACACAATACAAATCACTGTATCGCCTCCTAATGATCTTGATGCGTCAGGCCCATCGCAGACAGAGACAGATACAACTTTATTGTGTGCTAGACAGGGACAGAAAATGGATTCAGACCGGAAACTGAGTAATATATGGCGCATTGTTAGTAATGAGATCGGTTTGTGTGTTTGCTTGTCTGTGGGCGGATAGTGTTGCTTGCTTTAGTTCTTTTTTAAAGCAAGTAATGCGAAATATCTCGGCTATCAACTGCTTATTTGCAAATTATTAAATAGTTGTTTGTTTTTGCTTAGTTTGCTACTTTATCATTATCATATATTATAATATTGATAAATCTAAATGGATTTTTAAGTCAATCTGACGTCTTTACTGGCTGTGTTCTGTACTGTACTACTGCATTTTAAAGACAAAAAAAGAAACAATAGAAAAACGCAAAATTTCAATTTCGCATGCTGTAATCGATTGACAAACATGCTCTTAAAGAATCACCATACCTTTGAGTTTGACCAATACAGTAAGACAATAAGTGTTTCAATAAATCTAAACTTAAACACGCGAAATTAGTCCTTAAAGTGATAGACGTAACGTTAAAACGTGTTAGCTAAGCGATGACAGTATGCACGTGCACATCAGAACTGATCCAAACGCCGAACGATTCGAATTGTATTTGAAATTCAAATTTGGAAATCCATTAGTGGTGCTCGTCATTTTAATGTGACACCGTATTGAGTTACTCTAATTGATGGCGATTCGTTTTTTGAATCGACTTTCGAAACATGAATTCGAATGACAGGAACTGGCCGTTTTTTGAGCGGATACTGTGAACTGTTAACGGATACAATACTGTGCGTTCCGATTTTGAAGAGTTTGAATTATTGTACCTTGTATAAATGTTTCCAAATATAAAACTAACTGTCAAACTAAGCACATTTAGAGCACAAGATGTGAAAGGTGTTCTTTGTTACTAATTAATCTTATCGTTCAGGATTTGTTCTAGACTCGATTTACAAGTTTTAACTGCATAAAAAATTATGTCCAGTTCTTTCAAAGGTTAACTGTTGATATTGATATTTATTCTGAAAATTTAAATCAGAGATATTTTATGATAAATAGCTTTATTATTATTACTAATACATATAACTATTTTAGTGTGAAACATCACACGAAAGGTTCAAACAGTTAACTTTACAGAGGATTTCTTGCATCCATCGCGGTCTCCAGATAACACTAGAAAATGAAAGAAATAAAAAATGACATTTGTCAATTGCAATTGTACCGTATAATGCATATTGATGGTTGCATCAATACGCCGTATCGACTTGCTTGTCAACGGCCATCATTAATCTACTATCATTAATAGCAATCATTAATCTATATTACCAAGGTACAACCCGTTCGTATAGAAAAAGGGGTTTAAAAGACGTTTGGGTTATATTTAAATTTTAGGGTTGTGTGTAGGAATGTTTAGGTAAATTGAGTATTCTAGTCAGTAAATAATAGACATGAAATTGTTCGTAAATTGTAATTATGACCACGCAATGAACTATATAATTATAATTATGTATCAATCTACACCTTGTGGATGAACTGCTGAGCTAATTAAGAAATCGTGTATATACAGCACTATTTTTTCTTGATGTTCGAATGCATATTATTATAGAATTAGTTGGTGAAATATTTGTAATGTATAATGAGGAATGTGTCTTGAATTTACTTAATTGTGTAAATTGTATTATGATGCAAGCCTAACGCCTAAGTAATTATGCCTTCGTCCGAGCCACTGGTGCTCGAATTACGAGGATCGCGGTCAACTATATACATATCGTGAGTACCCCTCATGTAGCAATAGGTCCCGACGCTTCTTTTTCGACCGGCATCGCATCGATGATACCTCACTAAATTATTTATAATTATTTTATATGTTGATATGGAAGTATGAATAATTATCGTTAGTCATAATAAAACGCGCGGTATCTATCGGTCGATCGGTCGATCGTTCGATCGCCTAACATTCTAAAGCCGCATAATTGTACAATATTACGCAATTATTAACGGAAATTTACTTTCTTCGTTTCGAAGCTAACTGAGTGTGGAGTTGGCTTCGTTTGTGCACAGTTGTTTTCGGGATATTGTTCACTAACTCTCGTCTGATTTAAGTTCTTTCAAACCGATTGTAATACACCATCATGACGTAACATTGTAATACATTCCTAACTGGAAATATAAAAGGAAAGAAAGCATTTAAAGGAATACTTTTGTATCAACATAACAAAAGTGTGCAAATTAAAAGTTTTTATTTTATTAGTTTTTGTGTTATTTTAATGAAGTTTATGATTACGAATCTGTTTGTTAGTTCGCGTTTGTTCAGCAATGATTTAATTTAGGAGTAGGTACAGGCTAGCTGGAAAATTTTACTCAATAGGATGAGTTGAGACCGTGTGACTGGAACACACACATACCCGGGGGTATATGCATAAACACTTTTCTTATCGCATCAAGGAATGATAAAAATAAATGGGTAAGTGGTATTTGCCATACTATGCGAGTCATTGGAATGGAGTTGGAATTGCCAGTAAAATTATAATAGTCTGTACAGAAGCCGTCTCCACACTAGTCAGGTAGAGATTGTGGCAGGTGTTGTCTCGCTTCATTTACCGTCTTTGTGCGAAGTCGGTTAGCGGTCGTCGCGGAGCCGTCGGGGTGTCGCCGGGGAGCCGTCGGGTGGCCGTCGGGCGGCCGCTAGGAAACAATGGCGGTCATGGTCACCGTATTCGTAACTCAAGTTTGTTTTTGATCATTAATTTAAAAATAAGTATTAAGTAATGCTACTTTGAAGTGAATCTGCGTCCGTGGCGCTTATTTATGAGAAGAAGCTAATTGATTTTCCTGTTGGCTCTTGTGGCGGGACCATAGAATTGGCCATTTCATAAAGTCACGAAGTCTCCTCTCACGCAATGCGCGGTTTACAGGCCGTAGTCCACCACGTTGGCGAAGTGCGGATTGGTTAGCTACCACCCATTTCCTTGAGTCAATCGCCAAACTACTTGTTGTGTTGCGATTGAGAGCTTGGTATCCTTTCTTCGGTTCTTTGACCTTTTTCGATCTTTTTCGACCGGCGATGATTCGTTGTTACTTTGGTGATGCCTTTGGTGTAACTGACGTCCATGGGCGACGGCGACCGCTTACCATCAGATAGTATGCTATTACTTGATATTTGTCCTGTAGTAGACGGATATCTAAAAGATACTTCACTACGTAAAATAAAGAGCACATGCTATGATCACCAATAAGGTCGCCACTGATGGTTGATCCAGTGTTTAGTTGTTTGCTTATTGACACGCAGCACTGTAGTTCACATTGCTGACATTCAACAATGTTTTCAATAATAATCGGCGTCAGAATGCGATGCACCAAGTAACTCGATACCGTGTTTTCCATCTTCGCATCTGTCATCGCCATCCTGATCAACCCTCGCCTTTAAATCCGTGCATTCAATATCTAAAGAATTTGCATACGCCATTTACGGGTTAAAATCATCATTCGATTACTGTTACAAAGGTGCTCTCTGTTTGAACCTTGCGCTCAAGAGATACAGTTCAGTTTTCATTAACGATGTGTGTACAACGAAAAGTGATGTTGGGTACTTGCTAGATACTCTTTCCAACATACTCTGATATTGCCGTTCGAAATTGGACCGTTGTCAGTTGTAAATAAAGATCATATTCAATCGACAAGAAAGTGTCATGGGAAGATGCCAACCCTAAAATGTGTTATGCAAATTATGCTCTGTGGAATTATTTTTGCTATCATTTTTCAATAGCTCATTATAGGTCGCTAAAGCCAATCCGGGCGTAAGGACCATAGGTTTTGAGCTCTTTGTCGTGTTATTCTTGATTATACATCATATTGTGTAAACCGATTTTATGGTATATTTTATGGTGCTCATTTGAAATTCGATGGCATTTGAAGGGCTTATTTGCATGATTGTGATTTAGAGCTTATTTATGGTTTGGGGAATACACTTACCGAAAAATGAAAGTTCAGCGATGCAATACTTGTCTAAATTTTTAATCAAGCGTTATTAGAGTTACTTTTACTTGGGGTTGAATATAATTTTATATAATTTGTGTAAATATTACCTGTTATTTGTTAATATAATGCTTAAATAAATTGTAACATGAAAATATTATGGTACATATGCCGATCATAAAAAAACCTAACTGTTCCCACAGTTAGTTTTTTTTACAATACATAACATCATTATAAGATTCAAACTTATCGAGCGGGATACCAGTTACCATACCGTTATTCCATCATTACTTGAATTCGAAACTAGATTACACATGTTAATTTAACATAGTTGTTTGTATTTCTAAAACAAACACTACCATCAAATGCTACGAAAACGACAGTTTTAATATTTTAAGGTTAGTGAATATCAAAATTTGTGAAGTTGCATGACCGAGTCTAGTAGTGCAGCACATTATACAGGCCCGCAGTTAACGAGCACAGATAAAACAGTTCGTTTACAATTAAACACCAAGTTAGTTGCCACTGACATTTCTATACCATCTTAATTCTACTTTTATCTACATTTGCCAGCCGAGGCACATTAGAAGGTACCATATAAAGCACTAACTTGCTCCTCGATCTCGAGCCATTCATTACCACTTTCCCTACCGATACAATTAATATCAACGGTACATCGATACCATCGGGTGGTAAAAAACACGATAATTAACCATTCCCATCGGACGCCACATGTCACTAAACAAAAGCCTATATTATACATGAGAAACTAATTACTGAACTTATAGACAGAGACGGATAGATGCGTCGGCCTATGAATTAGAAGGAGAGGGACGGTTACAAGATCGGAAGCAGATTGGCACGCACCACTGCCTACTGGCCGAATATGTTTTTTTTTATTAATTAAAAACGCTGGCGGTTTAATAAATTATAAGTTGGTCGATTTGTTTAAGTAAGTATCGAGGTCGCCTGCGCACGCGCCGGTTGACCCCCAAATACGTTGAGCGTCTATACTTAATACTATACTTAAATTTCAAGTTTTTAAATATTTTAATTTTAGATTAGTTTGCGCAATATTTGGATATTATGTTTATAATGTCATTGTAGAGAGGATTATGTGCTTAGCTGCAGTACTATTGGAGAATGAGATAAAATCGGGGGTGACATTCAAACTCGATTTCACCCAAATTCATATAAAAAGAAGCAAAAATTTCAATTTTTGAGCTTAATTTTTGTACACACTCATACCTCCGCACTAGGATTCCGTGTGTCGCGGGGGACAACACAAATGAATCACAAATATACACGGCCCGAGAGCAAACTAAACAAAACAATATCTATTCCGACTGGCAATCGAACTCGGGACTCCTCATTTCGCAGGCAGGGCCGTCGTCAGTAATTTTAACATTTCAAAAATATTTCTGAATAAATGTAGCTCATGGTCGGTAGAGTACGGAAACCGATGCAACGTGAGTACTTCGAGGCGCCAGATACAATTTCAGTTACCCGATCACGTCACTTCAAAATATAAGTAAACACACGTTAAACTTTTATAAATTAATATCCCATTTAAAAGTTGACCACTTAACCTTAATTAAAGTTACAATCCGGCAGTAACCCGACAACCCCTACAATTATGAACCTCCATAATCTTATAAACGGCTTGTCTTGCGTTTAGCGTAAACCAATCAGCGAAATGTCAGAACATTTTACGGTATATTAGCATTTGCGTTTACGTCATAAAAGCTAGAATAGCCTGGGGGGTTTCAAGGCCTAATTTGTTTTTAAATAGATGGACTAATTGATAACATGTTGCAGGTTTTTGCTGTACCTTGTTACGGAGCAGGCGATTAAATGGTAACTATGGTGTGTGCATAGATTATGCGTCAGGAGAACTACCTATTGTGGGCTAGTTGACTTGGATCGGAACTTGTAGGTCACTTTCAACAATTTGTCTTTAATACATATTGAAACTACATAGCAGTTAACGCGTTTAGGGTATGGCGTTGTGTGCGAGTGGACGATCCTAGGTTCAATTCTCAAAACTATAAGTACCCGATTTATAGTTTTGCTCGGATCTTTTTGATTCCGTGTTTTTTCATTATAATTATGTGTAGACCAAGATTTTATAGAAATTCGGGCGAAGTTAGTCAAGATGGGTGAAGTCCGCTTGTAATTTTCTAATAACATAATCATATACGTATCAGAAATGAATTATCACATAATTTGGTAAAGGCAAATCTATCAAGCTTCACAAAATATGACGGAGAAATCGCGCGACATGCTTAAAATAAATTAATAGTTTGAAAAACTGAAAACACGCTTTTATAATGCTATCTATAATGCTACGTACAATTTTATTATGAGATATCTAATAATTTTATCAAATTAGTGTATTGTCATCGGTCCTCAATAAATCTACAAAGTTTGAACGAAATCTGGCCGTTTAAAGTGGGTCAAAATCGCGCCCAAAGAAGTCGGTTACAAACAAACATACAGGTGAAGCTAATATAAAGCGTGTAAAAATATAGGCGTCGAACGTAGAACCTCCTCCTTCTTTGAAGACGGTTAAAAATTCATTTAAAAGCCTTGTCTTTAAATCACTCGTCCTTTACACTGCAAACCTATACCCGCTTTAAGGGACCCACCCAAGCGTGACTATCCTTGTTTAATTCAAATCGTACCATCTTCAAGAACACATGCGTCATTACATCACCGCATGCCTTTGTTGACCCCTCAAGGCGCCAAAAATCGCTCAACACTCGTCACTCGTCGCTACATTTCTTGTACTAGTAAAGTTTAAGCACTAAGTCGGCACACATTGAAAATAAAATGTAAATTTTATCCGGTACAAAAAAATAACATCAAAAATCCATCATCAACTAAACACATTCGGTAATTAACTGAACCAAATTCGCCCATCATGCTATTGACCTTAAGAATAGGGAAACGAAATATCATTGTTCCACCGAAAATACGAGTACGTGGTGAAATGACCTTTGTTGCTTTTGGAATACAGTTTTTGTGGCCAACAAGTTCGAGAAGCAATGTTTTGGGTCGGTGCTAGTCAATCATGAGACTTATATGGTGAGACTTAAAGTCCATTTCATGTTCCAGTTCCGGATGACCGATGTTCGTTACGCTAGGCAGCACACCTGCTGAGGTGGTCACCAATATGAATGTAATTAGAGGTTGTATGTGTGTACGGTTGAATGAGAAAGTCTGCGGTCTGCTCAGGAAACGCTTCTAACAAAAGATGAAAAACAGACAGACGGTGTAATGGTCGTCCCGATAGATTGCTATCTAGATTGTCGCTGGACAGGTGAATGGAATAGGTTTGTTTTAAAGACTTAGGAACATTGAGGGAATCGAGGAGTCTATGGAGATATAAAAAAGGAAAATTGGCATATCGTTGACATTAATGACAAACTTTTGAATTGTTAATTGTCAAAGATATCTTCAAGGTGACCGTATCAAGTAACACAGTTGGATCTGGACTGTGGTGGTTACATTCCTCTACTATACCTATAGGCTGCCCATTCTTAGTCCTCAAGCATAGCGTTACATCCGTGTCCGAATTAAGACAATACCTTTATTAACAACTACTAACTGCTACTATCACAGTCAGTAACAGTCCATGCCCCAGTCCTCATACCAACCAACGAACTAACCGACTTAAGTTCAAACGCTGTTTGCTAACTGGCTAACCATCCTAGCTCCGATTTGAGTCTTATTCTGTGTTGGTCACGGTTGTCATGGGCGGCAGCGGAAGGGTTGTGCGGCACGCCTGTTGCTATCTTAATTCCATAGAAAAAACACGGCGTCTTTCTTCACCTACATTATACGGCTGAACGCTGAATCCAGAGTTTAAGTTAAACATTTTCCCTCCAGACCAAGAAATTGGTAAAACAACGAGTAATTCCGTCATTCAAACAGTTAGTATAATTGAACAAAAGTCGTGGTGTAAACTGCCAGAAAGTATAGCATTGTAGCATCTGCCGCTGATTACCCGATACTGTCGGGTCTGATAAGCGTGACGCATCGCCGGCTCCCCCGAGGAATCAATTAACTGCGACGCGATACATTTCGTTAGATAACCGGCAAGATTTCGTGGCTAGCTCATGAATATCCAACAGGGGCTGGATTGACACTATCGGTCGCCTGGTGAAGAATTGCTATTGGGTTTCGTTGGTTGTAGCGAATTAGATTGATTCACATCGAAGGGTGTTTCTTCTCCATTATTTCAGTACTGTCTGATAGAGTGATAGTAATTGTGACGATCTGTACGACGCAAAGGTCACCATGCCGGGCTGCCATTCGAAGTGTCCTGGGTACGATTCCTAATGAGGCAAAAATTTGTATGAGTTTAAATTTCTGTTTTCAGTCTCGGTGTGCGTTTTTGTCTCTGTGTATAGTCCATGGCATTTACGTGACAGGGAATCCTAGTGTGGGGCTATGAGTGAGTAGCATTATTTATTTATTTAATGTCTGTATGTCAGGACTTCTGTCCATTTCCCAATCTTCGTTGATCGGCGTTTTCATTTATAAGATCCAAATTGAGGCCTCCAGGATTTTGCTGATGTTGAAAGGGAAACAGACCAGCTTTTATTGATTGCAGTTAAGCTGCAGTGGTCACTGAACTCTAGGACCAATATGGCAAATGACCATGTTCCTCCATCAGTTAAAAGGTGATAAAAAATGTGTGTATCGGTTCAATACGGTAAAAGCAATTCCCAAATGAGCGCAGTTTCGTGACCACGTTGCGCTACGTTGATCGACGCATACGAAGGTGGCGCTACCACTCGCCACTCGCTACTAACCAAAGGTTGACGCGATGTACGTTAAAAGAAATTATGCATATTAAATTCTCAACTGACTTTCTTATCGACATCGAATTGTGGTTATAGAGCGCCCTAATGATTTTGGTAGTTGACTGTTAGAATTTAACCTTTTGGCATTATTTCGACATTTTAACATAACTTTATGAAGTATTATTATAAAAAGTACTTGCGTCGTATGTAGTGTTTATATAATGTCGTAACAAAAAAAAACAGCAAAAATTAGAAATGGATCGAATCTGAAAGCTGAGCCAGACTCAGCGGTTTTTAGTCTTTGCTTTACAAGGTTATTGTTTAAATAAATATTTTTTTAAGTATTTTAGCAATCCAGCTTAATTTTTATAATGAAGTCGCCTTCCTAAGTAGGTCTAACTTACTCTTTAGACACATGTTATTAGTATACAATATTTAGTAATAGGATCTATAGACAAATACTTAATGCATTTTCTAGAAAAAAGTATGATAAAAATAACATGATCCCTGTAACACACATAAACTAAAATAATGATCGAATAAAGAAATAGACATTAAATGTCGTTACGGTACCGATTCGTTCGTTATCGAAAACAGTTAGAATTATTTAAGTTAAGGAAAGGTCCTCGGAGTATCTATTTCTATCGAATTAATTAACTGCGGCTGCGTGATAAATAGACACGTAGCACGTCACATTTTGCCGATACACTTGACTTTTAACATTTCTTGTGTGCTCTTATTTATGTTCTTTGTAACTGTTACAGTTTAATTGGATTTAATCATTACGCTTATCGGAAAAAATTGACTCGGATGATGAACTCTTTTTACGTTAAAAAATTATGTGTTGTTTTACTGGTCTCTATTCTTTGATGTTCGTCGCTGGTCGTGGAGTGTGAAGGAGAATGTTCTTTCCACCCATAACTTTCCCATTGCTGGGGTTATTCTTCTCTCACTAAGGCCACAGTCGACCACGCTGGCTAAGTGCGGATTGGTGACTTCACAAACTTTGGACAACACGACACACAGCAAAAATGTTTTTCAATGAACAATGAGCAAATAATAATTACTAATACGGACATAATTTTGAAATAAATGCGAGTCTAATTCGTACTCAAGACTCGCTTTTTCTTAGTCCAATGTTTTCTAACTTCTTGGCTATCACTGTACTTAGAAGAATGAATGAATAGGCAGACATGGTGTTACCATTGGTAGTCCAACCAATCCTATTTGTGAATAATATTCCAGTAAGAAACAAGAGCAATCTGGTATTCATCATAGTTATTGGGTAAAATTTAAAAAGTTTCAACGATCAAGACTACCCGAAACACGAACATGACACATAAATATCGCATGCTAGTAACAATCTAATTACAACCCGCGGGAATCGAACCCTGATCGGCGGCGATAGTGCCGATTACCGACGCCGGCCGATTGACCCACCCCTACCCTCTGCTGGGGCAGTTACACGTTTATAGTTTTCATTTAAATTATTTTTTGTGGGGATTACGAACAGAATGGACTAAAGGTGTGCTTGTGTTTATCATTAACTCTTATTCCAACTTACTCTGGGTTGAATTTTGATTAAATATTTCAATTTTCAATTATCTGGTGTCGTTAAAAATATGTGCTTATTAGAAATTACTGATCACTTGTTTCGGTGAAGGAAAACATCGTGAGGAACCCTACATAGGCCAGAGTTCTCCATAATGTTCTCGAAGGTGTGTGAAGTCTACCAATTCGTACTTGGCCATCCTGGTGGACTATAGCCTGTACCCCTGACATTGTGTGAGGAGACCAGTGGACTAAGAAGTGGCCAGCAGTGGGACAGTTATGGGTTGTGATGATGGTTGTGAATTGATTTCGTTTTTACTTTAAAGGTATTTTGTGTTGTATTAGACGACTCCGTAGCCTAGTTGGTAGTATGGCCTGCAAAGCAAGGGGTCTTGGGCCTGCAAAGCAAGGGGTCTTGGGTTCGATTCTCAGCGAGAATGAAATTTGAATAATAAGATAACATTTCGGTTATTGTTCTGGGTGTGAATGCTCTTGTCTCGCGTGTCTCACGGCACAGTGAATACTAGTGTAGAGCTATGAGTGTATAGCTTAATTTTTTTTTATCATAACGAACACAGATTTTGTAGTACAGTTGAAAGTTCTTAAAACATTGGTAGGTAGGTTAGAGTGGTCGACACCCAACCTCTCGGGTGGCAATAATTAAATCGAAGAGGACAGAGCCGCTGCAGCGGGTGCACTCACAATTTACAGCCTTTGCGCTATTTTCAATTAAAACCCTAATGGCTCACGGTCGGCCGATGCGCCGATTGTCTAATTGTAAAACTCTGTGCGGCTTGCTTAGTGCGACACTTGACGATTTTGGTGTGATTCTGTTGCGAGCTGTGTCACGTAAGATATATATTTGGAAAGTTATGTCTCGATTTCTAAATCACGTTTGCAAATATTTGCTTAAATAACGTTCACTTATAAGTAATTTAATCGTCATCTTCGCACTTAACATCAGGTGGGATTTTTGTCAAAGATTAACTTGGCATCGTATAAAAAAAGTTTAGAAATTAATTAATCAACTTTTAATGAAAAATGCATAACACAAATTATTGTTGCGTTAAGTTAAACATTATTATATTATTGATAGGAGCAAATTCAGCAATTATGAGGATTAAAATTGACATAATAATTTTTCTTATTGTGTTTTGTTCTAATAAGAATGGAAACAACCTGATAAAATAAATGAGTTGGCACTATGTTTAACGATGTGTTCTAAAACAAAACAATTGAATTTAATGTATAAACTTATAAATTGTAAACGGGTATGAATTTTCCAAGTATTCATTGGTATCCGAAACCCACTAAAATCCCATTCAAAACAAGTCGACGACACATTACTTCATCCAAAACCCATAAATTATTAAACATTTAAGAATATCGTCTAACTTTAAGCGTTTGATTAGTAAAATAACAACAGCTCTATATAATTTCTCGACACCACCATTCACAACCACGCCCTTTGGTAAAAACTTTCCTTTTAATCGTTTTACATTAAAATGTTGTAATGTGCCAAGTTCGCTCATTGTTATTGAACATTTTCCAATATGGCAGATCGAAAGTTCCCCTACAATTAAGCTTACGAGCTCAATCCGTTTCTTGATTAGATTATCCCCCGTTAGAAATGAACTTAAGTCGTGTTCTATCCGGTTCCTAACAAGTATTGTTTTAAGTTGGTTTATTAGTTCGATTGAAAGTCTAAAAAGAATCCTGATTAACGTGAAATATTAGTTTTAGTTCGTTGTAGGGCTTTATAATTGAGGCCTTGAGCAGACTTTACTATTCTGATGATATGTGTTCGAGAAGTTAGAGCTTAACCAGTGTCTAGAAGTTTTTAGGTTTAGAATATACTTACGTGGTCATTAGATCTTAAGTCGTCTTAATAATTATAGTAAAAAGATGGTTAGTTTACCATGGTCTCCGATTCAGGGAAGTGCCTATAATAATCTGCATGTAGTGATCATCTTTGCTATGCCTAACAGCACCTAAACACGGAATATTGATCAAAAAAAGTCATCTCTGATGTCATGTCAGTCATGAATGTACCTAACTGTCAACCAGTTTGACAACAAATGTGATCTGTTGAACTTTACTCGTGAAGTGTCGTCAACACAATTGGAGTGTTCCAACCAGAAACCTTCCAAGATCTGGAAAACCTTTGTCGTAATCCAGTCAATAATTATCAGAGATGTGCTAACTCATTGGTTTTATTTTTGACCAGGGTGCTTATTTGTGTGACAGACATAATTGTTTGTCTAATTCGTCAACATCATTAACCTCATCTCACAACCAACAACAAACTCAATGCAACCTAAAAGTAGTAATAACCTATAAGAGAGTGCGCGCACGGGGGACATTTGTCTGCGTGACATAAAAGTTTTTGTCTTCGTCGCGTCGCGTTTCCAAAGTGGGGTGCGCTCAAGAGGGCGACAGTGACAAAACTTTTTCGATATGGAAGCGTCAATGGAACGACGATGTGGCATGTTAACCATTGCGCCGTCCGGCTCGTCAATCTGAACGGAGAGTGACAATTTTGTCACCGACGCCGGTAGGCGGACATAAAAGTCACCCAGTTGTCGCGTCGTAACGTGCGCGCACCTCCATATAAATCCAAGGACTTGAGAGCGACGAAACAGTCACGGTGACAAAAGTCCCCCGTGCGCGCACTCGCTAACTGTCCCTCTGGTAGGCTCGGATCTCTTTTCACAATGTGAGGGGTTTATCTTAATACGATAGGTAACACAGGCACATTAAATACACATGAAATGCTATCTAAATACAGTGAGAGTTATGAATACAAATAACACCTACCTACATTTATGTATTTCTTTAAAATAATAATCTTACTGGTATTCTGGTTTCTTCTTCATACGGCGGTCAAAGTTAATCCTTTAAAATAACAAAAAAAACTTTAATTAATTTCATCCGTGTAATGAATGCGTCTGTCTAGTCCGTATCGCGTCTAGTTAATATGTACATTTGTACATAATTTCACAAAGGGCCGGCGCAAAAGGGAATCGCGTCGCCTTACGTTTGAAATATTTTAGAGAAATCCTTCCTTCTCGCTGTAATGAGTGTCATATTCGGAACGGACGGTCAGCAGAAAAGGTTGCTTTATAAACATTGATTAAAATATAATTTATTATTAATTGTGAAAATTTCTATCTGTTTTTAATGTTTTGGATTTTCTGAAATATGTGATTAAGGTCAAAAATTGTAATGGCAGCGGTGGGATTCGAACCCACGCCTCCGAAGAGACTGGTGCCTTAAACCAGCGCCTTAGACCGCTCGGCCACGCTACCGATGTTGATGATGCCTACAAAATCTATTATTATTGTCAATTCAGCTCGAGTAAAACGTGATAATATCGACTCAATTACCTCATGAAGGATTGTACAATCCATTTTACTACGGGTACTCACAGAATAGATCTATTGAGCATTGCATGGATCTTTGTTACGGCTTTACTCAATATTATTGATATAATATGTACCTGTTGCTAGGTTTGTCTCCTTCAGCCATGCAGACCAAGTGCAGATTACCAGACTTGTTACGCTTAACATTATGAAAAATAGTAAACAATTTTTTGGACACATTTTTTTTATTACATGCCTCGGTAGGAATTGAAAACTAGTCTGTGTGTGCTGGAGAATGACGTTCCAACCAAGCATATATAATTACTTTTGATGGTAGTTTTCACGTGGTCTTGATAATTTTGGTCTCATAGGGTTGAACTGAAAATCAGCGTCGAGAGAGAGAATTAGGTTTTCATCATGTTCCTCTAAAACGATGTGCAAGAATATAAAATTTTAATCGATAATAAAATACACTAGAAAGGTATTTTATTAAAAAAAATGTATTTCATATTTCTACTAATTCTGTATAAAAAAAGCTATATGGCAGCGGTGGGATTCGAACCCACGCCTCCGAAGAGACTGGTGCCTTAAACCAGCGCCTTAGACCGCTCGGCCACGCTACCGATACGGAGACCAGCGTAAAATTGGTTCCGTATCCCAGCCCGACTAAACATGACAAATATATATTTAGATCCAGCTATTAATAGCTGACAATGGGTAGCAGCGGTGAATGTTGTCTACTCATTCAGTTTTAGAAGTATCCTCGTGACCGTGACCTGACTCTTCCCCGCCAATAATAACCAATCACAACAACTGGAACGAATAAAGGTGTTTAAAATATTTTTTCACTGTTGTCGGCAGTTTTACTAGTCTTGTCGACATTTTTATTCGCTTTTTTGGCCGACATCGCATTATGTTTGGTGTTGTTATTAAACCATAATTATAACAACACCATAGTGGGCACTAGTGACCACTTATCATCGGTTGAGATATCTGCTGGACACCTTTACAATATAGCGTGCTCTCCAAGGCACAAAAGCGCAATACAAATTCTGGCAGTCCGCAGACCTCTTACTATGAAGCTGTAGCAGTATGATAACATAACATTGTAATATCCAAATCAATTGTTTACAAATACCTGTTATAAATAAAACCGTTTTAAACGGCTGATAAAGTACGTGACATAGATAATGTTGACATTGTGACGACAGTTGCTGATTATTTAAAATGTTTATAAAAGAATGCATTGCGGGCGATGATGTATCGGCCCTGTTTTTGATTACTTAAAACTATAATCTGGCTTCAATCAAATAAATAAATTCAAAATATTAAAGGCCCCCTAGAGAGCACGGTTCTTTCCTCATAGCTGAGGAGATCTAGAGCATACTCCACCAAGCTGCTCCAGTGAGGACTGGTGGAGGAGCTAGTGGCCACCGGGACCAACGGCTTTACGTGCCCTCCGGAATATCTGTGTTGTGGGTGCCGTGGACTATACACGAAGACACTATTTTACAGTGTGTTAATTTATTAGCGGATTTTGGCATATTCTGTCGCTTTTCCTACATTTTGTTACTTTCATGTACCTAAAATATTTTCCGAAGATTGTTAAAGATTTAATTGTATGGATAGAAGACATACCATACAAAAACCCTCGATTCCACATCCATTCTGTAGTTTATTCACACACGCTCTTAAACCAAAACTGCTAAGCTTTGTGTTTCAGTTTTGATATTTTCCTAGACCATGACGTTTCTAAATATAAACTCTCAAAAATAATAACAATATTTTTATAGTGGAAATAGAAATAAATTAGCAAATTTTTTTGCCGGCTGTCCCTCTACACACGACACATCCGAAGTGTAGCGACGTGTAAAATCTGCATTTCTTTGAGATGCACTTGTCCCCCCCTCCCTCCTCTCCAGCGGAGAGGGCTCTACTTGGCGCTTTGAGCCGCGACTCCTAGGTTTTGTTGCGAGCTAGCTCCGCTAGGTGTTTTGTTTTGTGACATACGCGTCTACAATTGCCATTGTTTTCGCCGAATTTTATCTTTTTTATTTGCATTTAGAAGGGCGTGAGGTATTTTTAGGTTCGTCGGCCTTAACTGTCCGGTCGATCGCTCCGGTATGGCAAAGGGTAGGTAGGGGATTCCCGTGAAAATAAGACGAGTACATTATGATACTAATTTGTGCCTTACATTGTATCGTATTGATTGACATACCTCATAATCCATAAGAAACTTAATTATGGAAAACGCACGATGTATTTACTTTAACTCTTCTTTTTAAACTTACTTAATTCACATTTCACACAACGCAAAAAACGCGATTTTTTATATGGCAGGAGTGTTTTTTTATAACTAGGGATTTAAACACAGATCCTTGATGAAAAGCTTATAGTTACTATAGACGTGAATGACGAAAAGCTTAAGCTTAACCTGAATGTAATTTTTTTCAATAATAACAACTTAACCATCGTGATATCAGGCAAGTCTGCCGTGAAGTAAGCGGCATTATTTTACTGTCGGAAGTGTCAAGGATCAACGACCCTGCAATTGAGGTGTACCCTCTTGGTGCTCAGTAAAACCATGTCTATCTGATAAGTTAGCCAAAGATGTCAATAAGCAACAGTATTAAATACCATTAAGATGCAGATGTCGACAACGACATCGTAAAAAATCAGTGAAGACATACTTATATAAATATGTTTTCACGGATTTTATATCTACATACACATGTATAGATGATTTTATAATAGACAATTACAGTAGAATATTATTTTTACTTAATTACTTAGTTATAAACTGAGGTCCAGATTAAGTGTACAATTGAAATGATTCGATCGACTGAGCCTTAGTTAAATTAACGTAAAAATAGAAACAACAATCCGTGGCCAGTGTTTCGTAAAAATAGTAAAAACATTTGCGAATAGTGAAGGGCCCTCAGTCGCCCATTGAGCGTCACTCAACACGTCTATAGAAATAGGGCAAGCCGGCTCTCCTCAAGATGCGATTGTTCTGAAATTCTGTGTAACTCCCAAGATGCTATCGCATTCAGTTTCAGCTCGCACAAAGCGTGTGTAACGCAAAGGTAATTCTGGGCTG
This sequence comes from Ochlodes sylvanus, assembly GCA_905404295.2. NCBI lineage: Eukaryota > Metazoa > Arthropoda > Insecta > Lepidoptera > Hesperiidae > Ochlodes > Ochlodes sylvanus. The sequence goes on from FR990129.1 coordinate 1,446,304, forward strand.
GGCAACGACTAGAAGCGGTTTAGCAAAGGGTTTCCAAAGCGACTTTCGCGATTCAAAGTGATGGGAATTGCCCATGTGGTTGCAGGCGGAATGGATTATAAGAACCTATTCATACTTCCCGTTACATTAAGCTCACACTTTGACTGCATGCCTTTGCAGTGTTTCTTTCATTAGTAACAGTTCCAGAATAAGACGGATTTAAGAAGACCTTTTGAGACGGAGTGATTTTTTAAAATGGATTTCTTAGTTAATAATAATGAAACTGAATGTATTAGCGTTTATTGTTATTATTCTACACATTCTGATTTGATTTAACCTTTATTACACAAATCTGTTATCTGCCTTAATGTAAGATTGTGACAAATTCATAGAAAAATATAATAACATTTAGATAAAAGTGGCACCTGGAAACGTAGCGGCTCTTCAGACAGCCCTACGAGGAGAACGTCTTGTAAAACGCGATATAAATACACGAGAGCGCAGCTGACACGCCTTTTGAGCATGTCTACGTGAAGATTATGATCTTCATTTTTAAGCTTTGCTCAAACCAAGCAAGCGAGCCTCCGCTGTGGTTCGATGGGCTACGTGCATTTTCTTGAATACACTGGAATAAGTTCCTATTTTAACCGACTTCTAAAAGGAGGAGGTTCTCAATTCGATTGGTATTTTTTCGATGTATGTACACCGATTACGCAGAGATTTATGACTCAATTTACGTGGTTCTTCTTTGGTTTGATGCCGAATAGTTGCAATTTGGTCCCATAAAAACTTAACATAGTTTGGCCCAGTAATTTTCATTAGTTATATTAATTTCAGAAGTAACGAACAAATTCTTGGAATAAAGGCTTCGCGTGAGGATAATTACTAGATATAGTGTCATTCATAATACATAAGCGCTCATAGCCCGGCGGCTTGCGTCGATCTTAACTGATCGACAGAGATAAGCAACAGCGGGCGTGGTCCGTAGTTGGATGGGTGACCGCTAGTGGCAAAATTTCTTGGGCGCTTCCGTGCTTCGGAGGGCACGTAAAACCGTCGGTCTTGGTTGTTACCATTTGGTAGCTGTCGTTAGGCCTTGTCAGATGCCTTCGGATGGCATAAAAATTTCCGACACTTGGGTTGGTCACTAACCCCTCCACCAATCCACAGCGTGGTGGAGTATGCTTCTTGTATGTTTATTGGATGGTACCGCATCAGTGACACCTTTGGTATAACAGACGTCCAAGGGGCGGTGACCACACAAACCTTGGAGACGCTTTATAAACTGTGAAGTTTAAATTAAGCAAGCGGGTGAAATGGTTTCATTGTTGATGCGTTTTTTCTTGATTATAAAAAAATATGTTGATAGTGTAAAGTATAGTGATAAATATGTCGATCATAGGCGATCAAATCAATCAGCTACGTCAGACGTCACTGAGAATTGTATGGGCCAGCAGAAATATTTTCTGATCATTTCTGCACCCCTTGCATAAAATAAAGTAGAAAATCTCCTAATGAAAACGTTCTTACGGCATAATAACACCGCTCCTCAAGATTGACCCACAAACCCAAATAACATGTAACGCAGTCCAATCATAACATCTTCACAATCAGCCGGTTTATAATCTATCCATCGTCGGCGGCCATTACTTTATTGCTTGGAATAAATAGGTCACAGGCCACCCCCGCGTCCTCGGGGGAAGCTTCATACGTCTCGAAGCTCCCTCACACGACTTGATAATTGAGAAATTCCTTCCTTTTTGCACACTGTGAACCGGTTCCAACCGGTTATACGTATATATGTAATTGTCTGTCGGGCACAATACATAATTGACAGGCGTCAATTAGGTCACGCACGAGACATTGTTGGAGCTGGAAATGTGGGGAAAATCAAGAAAAATAGCTTTTATTTTTATGAAAATGAGGTTGGTTTACCCGTTTAGTGAGCCCCGCGGGGACCAACGTGCGAGCAGTTCAAGCTTCTTCAATTTGGATTATTGAAGAGTTTACTCTGGCTATCGAAATATGTCTGCTGTCTGAATACTTCAGCTAACATCAAATACTAACCATCTGACCATTTATCAGCGGTACTTCTTAAAGTGCACACCAAATCACAGAAGCGTTCAGATGTCACCATTAGCGGTCACCCATCCAATTCCTGACCGCGCGCGAAATAAGCAAGAAAGATAATTAATTTACGTAGCTCTGGGTTCAATGACATTTAAATATTCAATAGCATTACACAAATAAAAAACAGCACATAATTTTTATGCATAGATACGTTTTTGCAGCCATTTCAATCAAACTAATAGACCGTAGATTGTAACTTTTGCATCAATAAATGTTGCTTTGTTTATGCTTAATCTCGACTGGTTCTTATGGCCATACACATAGGGTACAAAGTCGCGGCTATTGCCTGTAATGTATTAAAATATTATAATGTGAACATGCAAACGATCTGTCATCAGGCTAGTACATGAATATTAACTGGTTCGCACTCCATCGCCGGCTGTAATTATCATTAATAATGTAAATAAAAACTGCGTTAGACAAATAAGAACACGAGGAAATGATAAAAAATACACTTTATCAAACTCGGATTATTCCGTTTTTATCAACGTCTTGGCGGTAAATGTGTGATAAATATTCAATCGTAAACCAATATTGGTGTTTATCCTTTTTTTAGCTGCGATAGCCAAGTCTTCACCAATCCGCACTGGAGCAGCGTAGTGGAGTATGCTCTAGGCCTCCTCAGGTAAAACCGAGACCCGTTTTCAGTGGGCCATTAATGGATAGAAGCCAACCAGCCAACCAAGTTTGTACAGTAGACTCTCGAACAGGGGGGCTGGGTGGTAATCCTGCACACACCTGTAATTCTCAAAAATATGTGCTAACATTTAAATATACGAGTATAATAACATTTCCTAACTGTCCCTGTCCCTGTCCCATTCCTCATACTTACAAACTAACCAACTAATGTTCTAACACCGTCACCTAACCGGACTAACTATCCCAGTCCCTATATGAGTCTTGGTCTAAGTCGGTCACAGTTGTCATGGGCGGCAGTGGAAGGTGGTGCTGCATGCTTGCTTGCTTCCTTAAATCAATAAAAAAATATAGGTGCATATTTAGAAGTTAATGATCACTTGCTTCGGTCAAGGCAAACAACGTGAGGAAGCCTGCACATCTCAGAGTTCTCCATAATGTTTTCAAAAGTGTGAAGTCTGCCACTCGCACGTGACCAGCTTGGTGCACTACGGCTTGTACCCTTTAATTTGTGAGAGTAGACCAGCCCAGCAGTGAGACAGTTACGCGTTGCAATAATGATGATATTATTTTGATGAACGTATCCAGAAAATTAATTCAAAAGAAAATGTTTTCGCGATTAAGTCATTAGCATTATCAATAGTTGAACGCTTAGGTCAATTTAACATGTTAAGCTATTCCGCATTTAATACATCTCGTGGTAAGTTGGCGCTTAGGTTATTATGCATTTAATTTTATAAAATAGGTCATGAGACACAACCATAAAGTTCCAAATATGATAATGATGTATGTCGTACAAACGTATCATCATGAAATTCTAACTCCAAAATTAAAATTTCACATTTCAGGAGTTAATCTCAGGGTTAATAAATACGTAAGAAGAGCCTCAACTACTTTCTGAAACACACATACATAGTGAACACCCGATATGAGGAAGAAACTAAACCTTCCACTGAAAAGTAAGCTGGAACGAGGCAGCATCTGAAATGCATTAATTACACCCATTCGACGCTGTCTCGAGCTGCGCACACACGATCCGTTAGTAGTTACTACTTTACAAAGCCTTATCTCGGTGGAGAGTCATCGTCTTCATCGATGGAGGGTTCGCGTTGACTTCAATCCATTAGAGACCTATTGCAGGTCTTTCAGTAAAGCATTCGTCTCGGTGCTCCAATGGATAGGTGCAGAAGTTAGTTGCTAACTCAGGGGTCAGAAGTTTTTATTCTATGCGAAAGTCTCCAACGATTACTATTGTTATCTACCTATAACAATCGGGACTGTGTCTAAAAGTCTTCTCCTAATTTATATACTATGTAGATAGCAACAGATTATATTTTTTTTATAAATAACTTTAACTATATTAAATTTGATGTTTTAAACATTGTTTACAACTTAAATGTAACATACCAATGTTCAGAAAGCGCAAGGAAAGACCACATATTCCAATAATACCCACCCAAATGTTGCAATTATCACTTATCAATCCCCGCTTTCGAATTCGTTAAGATCCCAGAAGGACTAGTGGGTAAAGCACTTTATATTGAAGCTCCACAATAATTCAGTACACACAAACATACGACACACAGAACGTACAAATTGAGCACATAAAATTCAGCTATCGTAAAGCATTGCCCATTGTCGGTTTGCTCGTGAAAACTTAATTAACTATATTTGATTATTGTTGAGCTTCTTTGTGACGAGAGCAGTTTGTGAAACATAGTTTTGAAATAATCACAGTAGACCACTACTGCGAGAAGGACTTTACTTTCGACGGAGGAGAAATTTACTCAAACATACGATATTATTATACGCTATCTATCCAAAAGAATAGATACTAATTGTATCGTGCCCTCAGATACATGACATTACTTAACATCAGTAACTTAACTTCAAATATCGTTGTTATTACACAAAATTTCACACCGTCATCCAGCAAAATATGTGGACAAAAACGCATATGATAAGGTATATGGAATGGATGTACAGTACATGTTAATACAGTACATGTAACCTAACATAATCTCCTCTCCACATTGTAGAAGCTTAAGCTCCACCAATCCGCACTGGAGCAGCGTGGTGGAGTGGACTGAAGTCAAGCCCAGCGATGGGACGAATTTGCAATGACTAATCACTTTCTTTTAATCACATGCGTAGTGAAACTTCACGGTAATATAATTTTGTTTTTCTAAAACAATATTTTTCGATAATAACTTCGTAACTTTATTACTATCAGAATTACCAAGTACGTACCATCAAAATTCTATTTTAATGAAAGCTTAGATACATTAGCAAAACCAATATAAATTAAGTCTCAAGACGAAGTTGGGACAAGAGCAACTAAGATTTCGATGAACGAATCCAGTTCTAGCGCTAGTTCACATATAAAAATGTCAATACACACACACATCGACGGGCACTCGACGAAAAATACAAAACAGGCCAGGCACGCACACATGCGCGATCCATTTGCACACTGCTTAAAAACCTTTCGCTGAAGCAATATGTATTGCAGCTATATAGCAGTAATCTTTCACGTTACGCACACATGCACAGTTTTCTGTGTGCGTTTTTTCTGGTGGGTCTGTGTGCGCTCACACGCTCCGCTGGGTGGGGGAGGGGGGCATACATTTTCAGGAAGGCTCCGGCGTCACAGGGCGTCTTTCAGCGTCCCGAAGCCGCACACATCGCCGGCTATCGGTGAGACGAAGGAGCAAAGAGTGGCCACAGAGTAGCGTCGGGTAGAGACTGTGGTTATTTTAAACTATTCCATTTTTTAAATTTGGAATTAATTACACTTAGATTCATTGTATCTTTTAGTTTTGTGAAGCTAATATACTATGAATGAACCTTTTTATGCTCGTATTTCTATGTATCTTTAGTAAAAGTTGTAAAATAAAAGCACATTGAAGTTAGATTAATGTTGCAGCTAATGAAACTCCTTGTGAAAATGATTAAACAATGCATAACTTTTATTTTTATTAACTTAGTAAACTATCAGAAAAGTTTTTAATGCACAATGAAATACAATACAATTAAAAATACAATAAACAGATTATTTTTATATTTAAACATTTGATAGATTTGAAGACTAATACATGAACCCTCTGTGTACCATCCAGGCGTTACTCTGTGCAATCGAGCGCCCAGATCACTGGGGTGTCGGCAGAGGAAGGGGAGGGGGCGCATTACGTGTGTGTTCGGAAAAATGCCTTATGATCCAAGCTGTACCCGCACTCGGTTTCCACTTGCTGTTAAGTTTTCCCTCGCCAACAATGTTTCGATTCGAATCTAGATAATTCTGAATACCTGACTCAGTGACCATAGAAACGTGAAATTAAATATTGGACTGTGCTTGAATATTTTTTATATTTGGTAAAATATTTTCTGGTCTCCACGGGTGATGTAGGTGAATCTATGGATTACACCGACGGAAATGTGTATTTATATTCTGAAAATGCTATGCCATTGCGCTGTCAGGCTTTTAAAGACCTAAATGTATTTATTTACAGTTTCTTATTAGTAGCTTTGGGGAAAAATAATGTGTTCCAAAACCTGTTGCGTATCTTATTATTTAATGCAAATTCACTGCTACTTGCGAATGAAAGTCATTCACCTCTTTCAGTTCCTGACTATCGAGTCTTCCTTAAAACGTGATGACGCGTAAAGTGAAGTGAAAGGATCATAAAACCTTGCATACTACATAGGTAACTTTGAAGTTTGACAGAACTTACTGACCGACTTATCTCATTACCCTGCACGCAGTAGAATCAGAAACAATTAAAATGAAATTAAATAGTTTAAATAATTCCAGAAGTTGTAAGGTGTTATAATTAAGTAATTTAGTTTTATAGTTAGTTATAAGAAGTTGAGTTTAGTGTATTTTCCACAATATGCAGACGAGATCTTCGTCATAATTATTAACTTTTAATTATTTAATTATATCAGCTGCAGTGATATTACTATCTTAGCCGTAAGGATGCCAGATTATTGAAATAATCAGACCTTGGTTAACGCCAGAATTCTATCAGGGATAACGTTGGTTTTAAGTCTTTAAGGTTAGATGGGTTGCAGTGATCAACTAGAAGTAGGTGTTTCGCTAAATATATCTCATAAATCAGTGAACCGAGCAGCTTTGGCTTTGGATTGGATAATAAACAAAGTATAGATAAATAAAGTACAAATACCATTATCATGATTTAATTTGCCAAACTTACTACCAACAAAAAATACCCATTACAACATCGAAACAATGTTCACTTGAAATTTTCATTAAAAAACTAGAATCAACTCATGAGAGCACCAGATTCTCCGAATCCATGTTAATACGAAACAGAGTACGGTGCGGTACGTAATAAAATATATTCTTAAAAATCGCTTCGCTCGCCTCCCTGGTGGGTGGGGGAGGCGCGGAGAGCCAGAGGGCAGATACAACTGGTGCTATTGGCAACTACTGGAATTTTGTATTCAGAAAAGGCATGGCCGAGCGGTGTAATATACGATCTTTCTAATGTCGAGTGATCTGGAAGCGATTGGAGACTCGCTCACTCCATCGCAAGTGATCAATCGACGTAAGAAATTTAGGTCACCATTGGCACAAAGCAGCCATTGGGGATATCGTGGACAACTCCTCGTGACAAACATAGACATCAGTATAGACAACAGTAACACCAAAGGCATCACCTATACGTTTCCTATACGTTCCCGTTATGGCACTCACTTCATATATCTAGATACTATACAAAACCATACAGCTTATCAATTTCCGTACCATACCACATGACAAAATAGGGCCGCGCTCAGCATGTGCCATGGAACTGCTGGTTTTGAGCGCAGTCCAGCACAGTAAGAGTTAGCGTCTGTCACTTCTTAGGATATCCTGGTCTGCCGGCTGGGGATTGTAACCTGTTCAGTAAGTGGACCATGTTAATCCCCCTATTGGTGAACATCGAATTTGGTGATGTTTCCAGTGATTCCTTTTAAATTCAATCAGTGGTCTGCAAATTAAAGGGCAACAAGTTTACGACATTACGCCATCTTTTGCTATAAAAATGTAAGTATGTCCTTGTTGGCCGACCACTCATCGGTCATACCTTGGGGTTACTCATGGGCGTCGGTGACTAGGTGAGTACTTAACATGAGGTGGCTCGTCTGCTCGATTGACGGCTGTTGACATACAAATATAGGACAACGATATTAGTTTTGTTGTAGAAGGTACTACTGGTTTGCTGCGAAAGATTTGTTAGATAAAACTCCACTCTGATCTCTGCTATAATGTGAGCAGGTATATTTAAAAGAATTCCCCCCAATATACTACAAATCTTACTAAATCCTGTCAAAGATGATATCCAATTAGTACACGGCAAAAACGCTGTCTAATATCCAAGCAAATTCTACACACGTTCTTTGAACAAACAACCAGCTCCAGTAACTAATGTATTTTTTGTGCAAGAACGAAGACTAAAATGTAGTAAAACACATTTTTAAAAATCGTTCTATACGCTCCCCCTCCTCCCCACGGGCGCGGCGGGGGGCAGGGTGACAAGCGCTCGACCGGCCAGGTACACTGTAACGTTACTATGTACTTCTATTGGCAACTAGTGTGAATTTACTGACAAAGAATAGTTCTGTATACATCCAATTGGGTTCAGAGCCGAGTTGATTAAACAAGCTAAGTTTTTTTTATTACATATAAGTTAATGCTTGACCACAATCCCACTTGATGGTTAGTGGAGATGAGGTCTTGGGTGGTAGAGCGCATTTACTTAGTAGCAGCCTAGTTTGGGGTCTCGTGCTTAGAAGGTTCAGCTGTGGATCGTTGGACAAAAGTTAAGCCACGTCAGAAGACTGGATGGTGTAAAAACTTCGGCAGTGGGGATTACTCCAATCTAATCGCCAATCTGTGTAGTACGGTGGCGTATACCTGTTTACGAAGAGTGCTTCACATTGAGACTTTAATGGGTTTTATGATTTTATAAAAGTCGGAGCCACACAATTACATTTATGTATGATTGATTACTAGAAGAACTTTATATAGTTTTGAGAGGCTCATCACCATACTTGGCGAACTTCTTGAATAAGCTTTGAAAGGTGATGGGGCTGGAAGCAGCTTTAAAACAGATATTTAAGTCCCCATTACATTGCTTCCGGGATGGTCGTAAGTGCTGTAATTTTATTCGCTTGAGCTGTCCTTTTTTATGTGGCTAAATAGCTGACACTGACAGACGAGCAGACGATCCCCCTGATGGTAAGTGGTCACTGTTGCCCGTGACCGTCAGTAACAACGAAGTTATTACCAATGCATTCAACCCAAATTGAAGTAACTAAGTATATTCTGCCTGCGCGTTGTAGAGACCATTTAACTACAAGTTTAATTGACCGATTACATAAATTGCTCATACTAATTATAGTATTTAAGAACCTTACTGATAATAAGAGCTGGGTATTACTAATAACAACTAACAGGACTAACTTTAACTAACGGTTCCTACCTCAATACTCACGAACTGACCAAACTAACATTCCTAATAACGCTGTCTGCTAACTGGACTAACAATCCTAGTCCCGTTTTAAGTCTTGTTCTGGAACAGCGACGGTTGTCATCAACTGCGGAAGGGTGGTGCGGCATGCTCGTTTGCTATTTTGGCTGGCATGCATTTTTTATGATGTCGATTTGAGCAAAGTGTCACAACACAAGAGCACAAGGTCACAAATGTTCACTTGTGTTATAAATATACGTATGCTATAAATATACATAATTATGGCTGTATTTTGCTAAAACATGCAATTATGCTGAAACGGATTTATCATATTATACTAAGCTTCTCAAACCACTTGCTTCTTTTGTGACCTTTAAACTCGTATTAAACGTACACTTTTCCAAATCGGTATACAAAACACCTCCATTCGTCCTCCATACGCACATCACCAGTAATTGATGTCACCGTATACCTTATGAATAGGTAGTTTCATAAGTTTTATTCCAGACTACATCAGTGTGAGGTCGTGCGAATATATTCTTAAAATCGTTTCCCCCGGGTGGGGGCGGGCGGCGCTCGGGTTCCAGCCGGGCAGGTGCGATGTATTGCAACCAGTGTAGTTTATATCGGCAAGCTTCTGCACTGTAAGTAATGGTTTTAAATACCTACTTTCAGGAATATTTGAAGGAAATCACTGCAACGAACGGTAAGGAGAATGGTTGTTGCTCAAAGTGACGTGAGTGTTCCGGTAAGAAAGGTTCTAATTCCGTTCTAATTCTGTCACAGATGTGTTGCTACCCTTGAGGACTAAGATTTTTGCCTCTAAAATATTGTGACATTTACTTTTATTAGAGCCTATAAACATTTATATATAAAGATATAATTTGGTCGAATAAAACTAAAAAATATTGCTCTGCAAAAGAAAGAAACTATTTTTAAAGTTTATTCCTAAATATTATATTTGTACATAAATCATATCAATCCTTTATATTTCAGTAAATTATGTTTTTAAAGAAAGGCCGATAGATTTTTACTATACGACGCCATTGTCATTTATTATTGACTACCATTGCAACTGTTCTCACAGTACTCAAATTTAAAAAAAGAAATATATTTTCTTTACAAGCTGTGTAAGACGATGGTATTTTGCAATATCGCGTACCATCGAGATCACATAGTAGCGGGTCCCAAGCGCTATCGTAAATATAGCTATTTTATAGCGTTATAAAGAACGAAGGAACTGCAACGAACGTACTTTGATTTTATTTAAAAAGGTGAGAATAAGTTTCAGTTTGCGACGGAATATTGAAAAATTTCGAAAGGAAAGCTCCGCTGCGCGGGGATTCTTTCTTCCGGATTTTAATATGTTTTCCGGGTTTTAAGATGGTTCCTTAATGCTTTTCTTGTTTGCACTTTCGTATTAAAGTATTAGGTACAACTCAATATAGCTAAATATGATGTTATGGGTCCAAACTTAAACTTTATTTACGACTCTTTGATGAGTTCGTTGGTTCTAATCTTCTATCCATATTTTAGTAGAATAGTATCTTAGTTGTGATCAAGATAACAAACATTTTAGATGAGCTCCAGGGCATTGTTTTTGTGTTTCTTTCTGTTAAGGGATATGTTGGAATATCCGAAACAACCAAGGACGAAAAACTAGACGAAGAAGAAATTTTATTTGTTAAAAAATTGAAATAAAATGAATGCTAAACCACATCCAAATCGGTCAAGCCGATTTTAATGTTAGCGGGAAAAACCTAAACTTTACCTAAAGTAAACATACAGTTGTGTTAATAAATAACCCCAATAGTAGTTGTTCTCAAATATCATGAGCAGTCATCCATCAGTTTCAGTTTAGTTATCTACAGATACCAAAAGTCTATTCACTGTGACGGTAATGCCAAACTAAGCAAGATTATAATCGAAAATCTCTTCACACCCAAAGACAACGCGATCTACTCGTAAATAACCTCCTTTGATAGCGTACCGTTCCGCGCTCACTTCGGGCGAATACGTTGCATTTTAACAAGTTTAAAATACTTTATGCATAGACATTACGAGAAGCTTTCTGTACTGGCGAAATTTCAAATTTCATCCGATGTAAAATACCACCCGCCGGCAGCCAATAGCGACGGCCAATTTGAATATAGAACGCGCGCTCGGAATTCATAACGGACGCCGAACTTAAATGTTCCGTTTCGTTCGAATTTTGATGTTTAGTGGATTGTAGTTGTGTTGTTCAGTCGCTCGGAATAAGTTGCGTTTTCTGGGAATTTCTGTAGTTGTTCAAGAATTTGTTGTTAGTGTCAGGTGTTTGTATTAGCGCAATTCCCTCGTGTCTTTTGCCCATCAATTTATCGTTTTATTATGATTTTTAAATCAAAATACATATACGTAACAATAAATCAATGTGACAACAGTTAATAATATGTTTACATACAAGATTGTAGAGCAGACTATAATAAGTCAATGGCAGACTAGATAAAAATAAGCTGAAACTGAAATGATTTTAGAGGCAAAAATCTTCCAAGGAAACTTATTGGGCCATCGTGGAAGAAAGATTGTAGTCGGACGATCGTGACCGGATTTTAGATAATGTCCTATAATATCGTTTATCATAAATCTTTTGCTTATATTTTATAACGTGAAGCGTCTTGCATCACCTGATTGTTAGTGGTAACGTACGCCCGTGGACATCAGCAACAGCACAGGCACCTGCGATGCGTTACCAGTCAGATAAAAAGGAAGAGTGATAACGAAATTGGCGAATGACGAACGAAATTGACGAGGAATAACGAACGACGAACGACTGGCTCTCAATCTACAAGCCGGAACACAAGTCGTTCGGCAGCTGACACAGGCTAGAAGGTGGTAGCTCTACCCAGCCGGGCTTCAGTCAGACTAATCGGGGGTGGGCTTCTGTCGCCTGTAACGAGGGTTTGTCAGCGTGGGTTCATAAGTCTACGCCACCCGAATACGGCCATTATGATACACATTTCATAACTTAAACCACAGACAACAAAGTTGGCACTCACGACAAGATCCAGGTGACAGAACTTAGCATTATAAGTGAGGCAGCAATAAAAGCTAGGTGTAAAGTTAAAAGTCAAAATAAACTTAATACCCGCCATCATGCCCGTACCTCACAGCATCAGTATGCGCCAGAACTAATTTGTTTAAAATATTATAAGCCGAGAGTCATCTGCTGGGAATTTTTGCAGCGCATCACTATTAAATATAAAATATGATATCGGAAGTGCTTTAGTGATGTACGACATTTGGAAATGTCATGTCGATAATTGCAGATACAATTATGTAGTTCGTTATTCCCGTTGGAATTACAAATTATTTTTTTAATAACAGCTATGATAAACCATAAATATTGAACCATTTTGCAATTGCACGTATTAAATAATAATAAAAAGGTATGTACTCTGCTATTTTGAAATAAATTCTCCTCGTAAACTTTGAACCTTGAACTCCTACGTGCATGCATTATTTTTATTGTTATATTTTTTCACGTGTAAATTACGGATTCCAAAGTACAGTACCAACTATAGATACACCGACCACCTAAGGGTGGCGTTTCAGCATCGAGTAGAAAAACAAAGGCTTTCTGTATCAAGAATTCAAATATATTAGTATCGATATGCACTACAACACAACGCCAGCACTAGGGGCGGCGTAGCATCGAGTGCAGACGACGTGTACATCGCTGCAGCGCTCGGAGACACCTTCGTGTTCGATGCAGGATCGTGCGAGGGGGAGGCTGTTCGGGAAATTGCTTCAACAATTGGGAATTTGCGTACTGTTCGTGCTTCCTGTAAATTCAGTACACAATACATTAGTACAATTTGAATCACAGCTTTACGGGACAGTCTTGAGGACTACCGAGTACTTATGGCCGAAATGTGCTTATTAAAATTAATTGTCACTTGCTTCAGTGAACGCAAACATCGTGGGAAAACCTGCTCATCTGAGTTCTCCGTAATGTTCTCAAAGGTGTGTGAAGTCTGCCCATTCGCTCTTGGCCAGCGTGGTGGCCAGCGTTTATTGAAAGTAGGTCACGTAAACGTAATAAGGTAGGTAGGAAGGTATAAATATCTTGTTATTATAAAAAAGCGTAAGTACGGAACTGTCCTCTAACTTCATTGAGTGAATGGACTGCATTATAATATCAAATCGAGCGAACGATAAAAGAAAACGCAGTCACTTCCGCGCACCGGCGGCGGCGGGAAAATATTTTCCATTTTAAATAAGTGTGCGGAAAAGCACATATATTTGCCTTATCTCGCCGGTTAAATACTAGTTAGGTTGTACGTGCGTAGGTTTTTTTTAATTTATAGCGCAAGGTAATATGCTGGATTCCACTCGGAGGTCACCGTCGAAGATTACATAAATACTGGCTTGCGATTTCAATTAAAAATGGCAGACCTTAAAGGATAGACGTAAAATAATTATGGTCACCAGCAAGCTTTTTTCGAATAAAAAAATAAACCACCACCACCGCTCCACCACTCGTGCTCAATTAGTTAATGGGTATTAATGGCCATCGGAGTACTAAAAAAGAGGTATTTATTGCGATTAATAAAAAATAACTAAACTTTTAATTAGATGTCGGCGTTCGTAACTAAATTACGACGTCTACGTCATTCTCAGTCTATGGCTCAGTTATGCGTAGTAGTATCGGAATAAGTATTCTCGCTTTACTTTGGAAATAATAATCTTTTTTTTCATAATGATGATATTTAAGCGGACACGTTTTAACTTGAGCGGACGTTGGTGAATTAACCAAGAGGCACTACGTTCTGATTGTTTTTTAAACTTTGCATTTACTTCAACTTTGTGGTTAGAATAGTTCAGCTTTAATCGATTTCACTTTAATCGAAAATCATCGATACAGTATTTTCAGAGATTAAACGCGTAAAACAATGTTAGCCGTTAAAATAATCACTGTAAAGTGTAGAATTAATAGTCCTTTCCAATCGCTGAATTCATGAGCACTCTTGTTATACCGTTGTTTTTTTGTCTGGCACCAGACACCAGACACTCGCCAGCTCCGAGGATGGATCGAGATTCATTTCATTTCATTTTTTTCAGTTCCATTCGGTTCCAAAGTATTAAGTAATTAGTTTGCTCCGAGTGTTCGTTTTGACAATGGATAGACATGATTTTTGGCTCTTATATTAGTGTCTAGATGGGCAGCTGGACTTTGGCTTATCGGTTTCAGTCTTTTCCGTATACATAAAAGTAAGGAGAGCTAGGTAGTGTGTAGAACTACTGAAGGTCAGCAATTACAGAGTGGACAGACAGAATCTAGCTTAAAATATACGTGGTCTTTCTGGGGGACTGAAAACCCCTCGAATGATATTCGAGTAAATGTATAGACCTTTGGGATCTTGTGTGAATGCACCCCAGTATCAAGGTATGCTTATCAAATGTTTGGTAATCTTAGAAAATAATCTTAGAAGTAAAATTTAACGACTATTTCTAAGGATAACCATAAGAATAAACGTGCCTTTGAAAGTGCGGTAACTTAAAAGACTTTTGTAGCCACGATCATAAATATTTTTCACTACATTTATAATTAAGTAGGTATATTAACAAAACATTGATTAATGATGTACATATATATCGATTAATTTGAACTAAAGGAAATAAGGGAAAGAATGAAAATTCAAATAAGGACCGTCGAGAGTTGAACTATCACATATAAATTTCGAACGGCGACTCTACGGTCGACCGCGCCAATCACGCGACACGTCGAACATGACGTAAAATACCTATCGAAGGCGTTTCGTTACGAGCGATATCGGCTGTGTGCGCCGTGCTACCCAATAGCGCGGAACCGATCAACCAATCACATCGCTCTATACACTCTCGATATCGAACCGACCGGATTGACTAGCACCCCATCGGAGAACAATTTGAACTTTATTACCTTGAAATACAGAGCGATTGCAAAGTTTCGAGGCCCAATAGATAATGGCGTTCGGAAAACGAAGGTTCGATCCACCATTGGCTATTGGCAGCGTTCACGTCACGTAGATTTTCTTGTTACGTTTTTTCTCTTTGCATGGGAGTGCGTAGTACGTTTTCGGGCCGGGATTGGTGGTTCTGCAGGCTTTTAAGCGGCTGGGGGATGGTTAGAGGAACAACGTGAGCGGGCTTAAACCTGTAAAGTGCAACGGGAACTGTACGAGCCTACGAGTTAAAAGACTGCTAGTGATTATTGAGAAGAACTAACAAAGACCTGAATGTAATACTTATAAATATTACTTGAAATCAAAGTTTTCACGTGTAAGATTAGGAGTTTCCTGTGAAGCGGCTGGCCCAGTATAGCATACAGAATCATCATCATCACAACCCATAACTGTCCCACTGCTGGGCACGGGTCTCCTCTCACAATGTGAGGGGTATAGGCCACAATAATAAAGGTAAATATTTTAAAAGCAGAATCCTTCTTTTTTGCCCGGCAACGCGTTGGTGAAGGTTTTAATGATGTAAAAGACGTTGACGACACCTTAAACAAACTTTTTTTTGACTTTATTGATAAAATCTCAATATTTACGAGGAATAGGACGTACCTAATATATAATCTATATAAGTCTTGAAAAATGTGTGGTTTGCTCACATTCAATTAATATCAATTCGAATTATAGCATATTATGTAAATTAGAAACTTGAGCATCGTAGAGTCCTTCTTAAGTAGAATAGCTCATCAGCTATGTCTCTCATGGTCTATGATTTAAAAAAAATTATCCAGTCCCCTGTTACGCAAACCATAATAACACTTAACCTATAATTAAATCCTAGCAGTTGCAGCTAGCCAAAACAAGCGTCGAGCAGAAACGTCGTCATAAATTGAGATGTCACCTCATTAATTACACCAAAAGTTTAATCCCTAATATCCACCGATGCGCAAACTTCATAAAAATGTAACCCGTCGAGCAGTGTCGTGAACTGGCGCGAACTCGACACTCGAAAAAGCAATCTCGTAATGGAATTTCAATTTCTACTGGAAGTTAACTGGAAATCCAGCTCGGAGCAATATCGCAGCCGCGTCACTCCTCGGGAGGGTCTATTGGGAACCTCTTGGTTTGTCTTCGTGTAAGTGCGGGAATATAAGAAGCGTAGTCGAACCCGAGCATTGCAGGTAGTGTCACTACCAAGTAGACTACGGAGGCGTCTAATGAAAGGATCATCATTTAAATTAGACGGCAATTTGTATTTGCAAAAGAAACTCTCCTGGGGTGCTTTCGCCATTACATCACAAATGATCTGCGAAACGCTGTTCTTCGAAAATTTTTGGTTTCAAACGTATTGGGACTCCTTCCAATGATGTTTTGTTCTGTCGAAATAACTGTTCTTCCTATTGTTCTGATAGTTTTCTGTAGTACCTCCGGTTAGTTTACCATAATGTCGTATGTCGTGTATATGTGTACCATAATGTCAGGCAATTTTTGTTTACGTTATAATGTTGACAAAGATCAGACGAGCCACGTGATGTGAGTGCTCGTCCATGGACATCATTAACACCAAAAGCACCGATGCGTGTAAGAAAGAAGATAGAAGAAAGAGAGAAGATATATATTTACGCAAGCAATGCCATAGTATAGAACTAGTGTATAATATCGGTGTAGAGCAGTCGAGAAAAAAGAGAGTTATCCAAGGCGACGGGGGTTGGGGTGGCGTGGGGGAGGGGGCGATCTGTCCCTAGGTGCCGGCTAGGTAACCTAGATGTTAGACGTAGCTGCTTGACGTAGTTAGGTGCGATATTAGTATACATGGCGGGCTGTCTGCGTGTTTTTATTCGGTTCGTGTACAGGTCAAACTCGACATATTGATGTATCGCGAAAGTGATATAATAGTGTAAATGTATTGCAAATTGTTGAAAATATTCGCGTTATGGTAAGTACGTACTTCGTATACGATGAGTGGTAAGTATCACTTTAAATCAAATGTTTTAAATGACACACACGCGATGGTGACCGAATACCAACAAGTATGTCGACTGTTCGTTTTTACATAAAAAAACAAAAAAGGTTTCGGTTCCCAATTTTTATAAAGAGGAGTCTTGAATCCAATAAATGCAAGTATGTCACGACAATATGATTCAGTCTAAAATCGGATAAGTGCGTAATTTTTCGATTAACCAATGACTTTGAATAATCCTTCTTAGATCGTCCGAGTGAGGACGTTTATATACATATAGTGCGAGATGCGGCGATTCAAAGCTTATCATGATGCGAAGTGACTTCACACTTGGAACATTGCCACAAAAAATTTAAAAACAATAATTTTAGGCCGAATACTTAAAATTGAACTCGACGGAGACAGTCTTTAGCCCTGAAAACGTTACCACTTATAGACAAAAAAGAATAATAGGTATATTGTCCGACATTTAAATGATTTACTAAAGCACTTTAGGGTCAAATTAGGGCCACAAAAACTTTTTCTTGTTTTCCGTCAATAGTCTAAAAACGGGGGAAAGATTAGCGTATGTTGCTTATTTTTTTATATATTTACTTTTACAGCTGACTGTGTGACTTTTGATCGACTATGTCAAAATACACAATGTTATTTACAGAAATACTGGCATTATAAATAACCTAAATCTTATAATTTAGAAGGTCGGGACAATAATAAGTAGTGATGAGCTTGCATCAATATATTATTATAGTTAGATCCAATTCGGTCCTGTATGGATCGTATCATGAAAGCATTCCTGCGACATTAAACCAACGTTCATTTTCATAGATTTATCGACGCAACTGAACTTATGATAAGCGCTTCCTAAACTTTCATTGGAACGCGAACAGGCTTATAAATATAAATTATTGCAGATGCAAATAATATTGGGCTATAAAACGGACAATTCTAATTAATACAACAGCAAAATCTTTAATAATGCTTGAAATAAATGAGTAGCAATATTTTGGGTGCGTGTAGGTACTTCACACAGGTTTATCGATAAACAAGCCCCCTCGCTTTCTACTCGTACGTATTATGAGTTCGAAATAGGTTTGAGCGCTTAACATGAAGTTTACCAATAAAAATATCCGAGTGTGCAAAACTTTGAGCAGCTCGTCAACATGCCGATCGGGAGTGAGGAACCGAACGCGTGTATTTGCGGCGCGCACCTGCTCGAACACAAATCATCGCGCGCTCCCGATGCATCATCGATACGTTGCTGATACCATCTGCGACCTTATCGACGTCCACCTCAACGGTCATCTGATTCATAATTCTTAATAGGTTAGCAATCCTACATCGAAAGAACCCATCTTGATTATTATCTGCCATACTGTTGGCTTTTTACAAGCTTTTATTTTAATGCAATGTTTGTATGCAAAAATATTAAAGCTACAGGATTCGTTACGTTCATAGTTTAGGATACGCTCCGATCACATTATCGTAAATATGGATTCGAAAGATGATTACGGAACCTATTAGACAGAAAGAGATAGCAAAGAAAAGTAAGACAGTATTTTGCACGCTAATGACACGATTTATTTTTTACATACATATAATATCATTATTTGTGTGTATGTTCGGATCAAATCTTTCAATAAGAATTATAACTACTTCCTCTTACTTTACGATCTTGAAATTTTGCATGTTGCTTTAGCTCCTTGACATCGACTTCAAAATAATGCAAATTTAAGACTTATATGTTTTTCTCATGGATTTCACTCTCAGAACTGGACCACATTGATGTCGAACCACACGGAAAGCACCAGCTTTCAAATAAAAAAAGAATCATCAAAATCGGTTCATCCAGTCGAAAGTTCTGAGGTAACAAACATAAAAAAACAGTCGAATTGAGAAACTTCTTTTTTAAGTCGGTTAAAAGAAGCGCTGGTTCTCAAGCCCCAGCCGGAATACGAGTCATAGTGTTTGTGAGATTAATATATTATCATTTTCACAAGTAGATAAAATAGAACACAATCAAAGATATATCAAGTAGCTTAGTAGTTACTAACCTTAGAAGTTTCCAAATATTATGTGCAAACAAACTGATAGTAGCGTAACTTACAAGAAGCCACAACGTAGTTGGAGGCGGTTTTCACTATACATTTATTGTTGACATTGTAGTAGGTAAGCATGATGCAACATTTAGTTTTTGTTTTACTACAATTTAAAGAACCCCATCTACACTATAATGGAAATAGATTATAGGTACATGTCCCGGAGAGAAACGTTGTTAGGTACCGTAATATTTTATTGTCAATAAGGTCAATAAGGTTTAATTAAATAAATAAATTACTAGAGGAATAAATAAAATGATCGTCTATTTGTGGTTGGATTTCGAAGGTTACGTTCTTGTTTATTTGCTTGTTTAACGTTTGCCAAACATTATAATCCCCCGAATAAGTTGATCCTCAGTTTTGATTCAGAATTGATTTGCTACATTTGTATCAAATTACTTTCCATTTATCATTACCATTATAATTGGCGTAGTTGGCAATGACGATATTCCAAAATTGTGATAGTTTAATACTGCATAAATTATTGTCTTTTACAGTCACAACATAATTATCTAATTAGATATATTTGAAACTAGTGGACCCGCCCTCGCTTCGCTTCGGGAAACATGTCCCTAAGGTACGCACATTCGGAAATTGTTAGGCGTGATTCTTTAAACTGACATAATGGAATAAAACAAACTGTAAATGTTAAGCTTACTACAATATATTAATGAAAACCGCACCCAAATCGGATAAGCCGTTTCGGAGATTAGCACGTTCAATACTGGTGCGTGAAGTCCCTACGCACATATGAATTGAAACTTCTACTACGAAATTCAAAAGCGTTTTATATTTTAATTGACTTTTTAACCGACTTCTGAAAGGAGGAGGTTCTCAATTCGATTGGTATTTTTTTACAGTCTTACTTTTTATACAAACTTTACCTATAAACGTTCAAAGCAACCGTACGAAGGGTACGGTTGCTTTGAACTGCCGTAGCTCATCTTCCTTTCCATTCCCGTATCTCACGTCTCACGTTCTTCTCATTTTTATGACTGGTTAATAATTGTACAATACAGCAATACAGAAATAGAGATCACTAGCTGACCCCGCAGCTGTTTCAGGGTGTCTGTCAGGGCTCGTACCCTTGTGTAAGATAACCTATGTATTTGTTTAAATATACTCTAGTGTAATGTTCTTGAAGGTGTCTGTCAATCTAAATTGGCTTCTGAAACAAACCTTTACACTCTTCTAGCAAGAAGAAAGAGATCTCAGCAATGAGACAGGTATAGTTAGTAATAATATCCAGGAGACCTAAACATAGTCTAATTGCAATAAATTAAACACCTAACGCAAATACCATTCATAAATCTGGTCTTCAACATTTGAAGCTTTGAACAAGTGTCGTTGCAATATAATTTTCATCTGATACATTCCCATCTCATATAGACAGACGGACAGTTATTGATGGTAATGAACTGGTCTTGGCACGATCATTAGTTAGCCGCAGTTGCATTACATAGTTGATGCATCATTGATTCCACTATATTTAGCTTTATGATTCGTATAAATCTAATAGCAGTCGGAAGACGACCTGAAATACGATTTAGCTAAAGGAACGTCCCGTTAAAACTTGTAGTGTTTTGTCCAAGTCCTTTTTAAAAACTTCTGGAATTACTTACGTCGCATTTTACATTGACATTAGAATGTTTAATTTAATAAATATATTTGTAGTATATATTTTTGCACAAAATTTAGCTTTCACCACTTTTATTAATGCATGAGTATAATAAACATAATATTTTCATATGCCGTGCTCAATCTTGTGAGATCACGTTAAAAAAGTTCAAATTTCACACGTCATAAATAGATTGCTCTGAATTATTCATGGAATGCTTTATTAATTAAATATTTAAATGATTAAACTTGTTATTTTATATTCTAATAAACTTATTGTGCTTTTCTAGTCCACTTAGCACAAATTATAGAAGATCAAAGGTTTTAATTGAATGTAAATGGATGTAGGAATGTCGTATAAAATTCAGTAGCGATCAGGTTTGTTTAATTTATAAACCTAACACTTGTTATGTGTTAACTTATTTATAAGTATATACACACACACACACTCACACATACACTTACTCATCCTTAGATAAATCTTAATTCGAAAAAAATATTGTCAGAATAGCTCCCAAGATCTTGGCGTGTGCACTATGGTGCAGTCAGTTCTGGTATCGATTCATAGTTGCTCTTATTTGAGTTCAGATCAAAGGTGTTATAGATGTCGTTTGTCAGATTTATGTGTGAGACTTATTTATGTTTTGAATAAACTGAATCGATAGGAATAAGATGTACGCTACGTTTAGTATTAGTGAACCCGGCTTTATTGGGGTGGCCTAGAAACTGACTCCAATCCCGCGCCGGAAAACATTTTTAACAGATGATAAGTTGAATTGAGACCCATAATAATGGCATTAGTATTATACCATTATAAGCAGTCTCGACATACGACTCAGAAAGGCCAGAATGCCGTTCTAAGGTTCTTAGATTCGATTCCCAGAAGGCGGAACATAGAATGATGACTTTAAATATGTGTTCTCAGTGTGGGTGTATGTGTTCTTGTCTTTGTGTGTGTTTCCATGGCAGCCACGACACAAGAATCCTAGTGTAGGGCTGTGTGTAGCGCTACATAGCTCCGCCGCTACCTATGAATGAATGATATCAGATAAAATATCGCAAAATCACACTCAATCCATGGCTATTAACTCTCTATCCGCTTTCCATTCGTTCACACTCACACAATTTACTGACGCTTCAAATCACAATGGATCTTTACATTCATAGTTTAGAGGCGTGAGTTATCAATCTGAGGTAACTGTTTGATAGCGAGCGATCAAATATCATTTACCGAAAAAAAGTTGATTTTAAATCTCACTCACTAGGGTGAATTGCTAAGGGATTGCTATCTAGGATCAAGATTGATATTCTTGTAAATGTTTTTTAATTCTTAGTAAATTCTATTAAGATTAAAATAATGACGACTTTATTGACGATCGCCGACGATTTACTTAATGGTAAGTGGTCATCGTCGCCCTTGAACATTAGTAAAACCACAGGCATGGTCGATAATAAAATTTATTAATGCATAACTACCGTTATTTTAAGTTTTTTATCACACACCGTTATCGCGTTATTGTAATTCTTTGGTTGCACGTCCGGGATAGGAGATTTGCCTTGACTCATGGAAGGAGCCCTTCACACCCCATACATTAAGAATCTTACCTCGCTTATCCATTTGAAGTGAAACACGTTGAACAGTTTGAGGCGAGAATTATCAACATAACTGTGCCGTTCAACTAGTAATGTCATTTTAATACGTTCGTGATCATGCACCGTGACGTCATTACCACCAGGCACTGTCTAACTATCACCAGCTCTTGCTGTTGCTGCAAGCTTACCTGATTCTTCTATTATACAGCATTAAGGTCTATTTAATCTTGTTGGAGTATTTTATGATCATTATGAGCTTTTGCATTCGGTTAGAGACAAGCATCCAATATTACAAATTCTTTTATTATGACAAAAGAGTAAAGCTTAAAATTACTCAACGTTGTAACATTAACAAATAGTTTTCTGTCACTTTTATATTGTTACTTCTTAATGTGTATAGTATTAAGGTTGTATTTTGTTTAGCAAGACCGACTAGGTCTCGAGTAGGCCTCATAGGAATTATCCGATTGTTTCTGGAAAGGTGACGATAATTTTTCGGTATCTAAACGGCAGCAAACGTTCTGTTCAAGTAGCTTATGAGGAAACCGAAGTGTGACTTTGATAGGATTTTAAGTGATTTGTAGTGTACTATTCGTTGGTGTTGTGTTAGCATTGCGACATAACATTTGTACCAAAAAGTGTGATTTAAGTTTTCACTTACATTTCTTTATATCAGGAACTTGTGGCTGCCATTATGCCTGCTGGAGTCAAATGGCGATAGCTGGGTTATAAAAGTCGTGAATCTATACTGTAGCGTTAAACGTTTAACACGTCTGTCTGTGAAGTCCACTAAGAAGTTTCACTTCAAATATTATAGCAAGCTTATGATTATAATGCTTTACGTTGAAATATAATTGTGAACTGATTATGTGACTATTAACTCGTATTTACTAAACTGATCAAAATTTACAATTTAGTCATAATTATAATTATATACTTTGATCCAGCACTAAAGAACCCTCGCCTCATTAACATTGTAGAAGATAATCAGATGTAAAGTAATAATGAAAATAAACATTCAACAGTGGTTCCTTCAAATTCACCGGAAGAAGCGGAGGCAGAAGGCGCGATTAGTCGGCAAGACGCAAATATCATCAAGATATCTGGAATAGTTTCTGGCCGTTATGTCACCGTCGCGGCTCTACCGGCACCCGGATTTATTCGGTCCGGGTAAACAGCTATTATTCAAAGAAGACGTACGCGGACGACTGCGGTCATCTCGTTTTGTAAGATTATTCGTGTAACGTTCTTGTGGATATATCGATATTGTCGACGAGTTCTTAATTCGTGGCGATAATTTCGAGATGATTGTTACGGTTGCGTGTCTGTTTGGGATGATTATTGTTATTATGTAGGTGTTAATCTAGTTTGTACACAATGACCACAATGATGTATGGTACGAGTAAACTTTTAAATAGGCCTTTCATATCATACATGAGACATACAAATTAAGGTATTTGAATCACCGTCATGTACCTATTAGACGAGCGAAGTGTACCATAGTACCATCATCATAATCAATTGGTAATTTAGGTTACTTCTTTAAAAAGTAAATGTTAATTTAGTTTTTAAGTAAGTAGTCTAATTACACAAATTTTAGAGAACACTATAAATAGCATAATCAGATAGATAGTAGGTTGTCTCACTATGTTCTCATTAAACAACTGATATTTAATTTTAATAAGTATGTACATAACTTAAACCTTACATTTAAATAAAATTAATGAGTCTCAGTATTATAATCGGTACCAAAGACGCCAATATTTCGTTTGCAAATAAATCATTCGCGTTTAGTTAATTAACGTGTATACCCGTTTGACCATCATTAATTTTGTTAATTAATACAAGGTCAATATTCAGGAAATGTCTCGGTGTAAAAACATGTCTTAACATGTTTAGTTAACTTACACTGACGTCAGAGCTACTCATGCGTTTGTGTAGTAACAGGAATACCACGAGTTGTTCCTCATTCACCTACGAGTACGTACCAGGAAAGTGGCAATAACTCGCGAGTTTTTGCGGAACCCTAAATCATTCGGCGCCGCTCCACCGGGATAGTCTCATCCGTGTATTTAATTAGGATCTGGTATTAGGCGGACAACTCACGAGCGATTTCTGACAAGCGCAAACTACGCCTGGTGCAGGGAACAGCATCTATCAGTTTTTACGACGGATCGGTTTTAATAGTTTTCTCTTGAGAAAGGTTATGACTAATTTGTATTATTGCAAGGGTATATACTGTACTAAGAGTATTTACTTTATATGCCATGTATTTTAATGATTTCGTTTCAGTTATAATAATCAGAAATTCTGTCTCATTACTAGAAATTCAATCTATCAAGAATATAACTTCAAGTTCAAAGTTATTTCTATGATTCTTTCACTGACATTTACATACAGTATTATTCTTGACCATTGTTCTAATTAAAAATCAATGAAATACCATCGAGATCGCTGATTCATAATCAGCCTAATAACACATCATTCCGTCGCTTCGCGATTAACATGTCCAAGCCACTTGGCAAAATAATTGTATCTTATTCTAAGCTTCGTTCCCTCCTTATTACCTACTGCATTAGGTCGAAATTAGAATAGATTATCTTTTTACATATTAACGGTATTTGTCATACGATCATGTTTGTTTGGACAGAATGATTTAAGACCGAACGACTAGTGTTCAAATATTGTTTTAATTGTTACTACTTTACTATTCTGGCCTACCAATGCTTTTATTGGACCTTCTAGTAACATTTGATGATCGCCTAAAGTTATTAACTTGAGAATGATTGAGGAATTTCTTAGTTTAACAAAGACTACCAATTCTTTTATGTAAATGGTCGAATGGTACACCTTATGGTAAGTGGTCACAGTGGTCAAAGAATAAAGAAGATCGAAATAAAGTACTGGATTTCATTCTCAAAGCCGGAATACTATGAGTTTGTTTAGTGACTGAATGTAACCAGTAAGCTTTGTGCAAAGATTACGATACCAGTAATAATATCTATGACTTAATAATAATAAATAACCCTTATGTGAAGTCCTTACACCAAGTCGGGCCATCATCTATCGACCATTACAACACTGTTCTGCCGGCATGGAACTAAGTGCCGCATTTTAAGCCGCCCCATTACCTATATTATTAATATTTCAGTGATCAGGATTTAAAAAATATCAGATACTAGGCACCACAATTATGACGAAGAGATCAGCCTGCAGCGGATTGGGGACGAGTTCTTCTCGGGCGGCACTGATCGTTTATCAAGCTCCAACCTTCGAGTTTACCTAGAAATGCTTAAAATAGAAAAATTTAGTTTCAGTAAGATTATACGGATTGACTGGATAATTTTCTCTATGCACATCTGTGGTAAAACTTTCTACATATTCTATCATCAATATTATACATATTATATAGTTAATGACGATCGTTGAGCACAAGCAATTGCCTTCGAAAGTGCGTGGTCTCACGTGAACCGATTGTAATGGCGCTTATCTGAGGATCTGTCTGCTTCACACGACTGCTTCTGTACTTTGTTGTGCGTAATTGTTTAGTTGCCTTTCATTTTAATGTGGCTTCATAATATAGTAATAATCGATGGATAATAAATGGTTGATGTAGATAAAAAAATAGAGGGATAATTCCCTTAGCAATCCCATAACTTTAAATTGTTTTATTGTTAATAATTGTATTGTCTTAATTTCTTTTCGTGAATGTCGTTACACTGAATAAGTTGATTAATTTTGGAAGTTAATATTGTGTTATACTTAGTGTCAATATTTGAGTGAAATAAAAAACGTGAAAATCCAATTATAGGATAAAATAAGTAAATCGAATTTGCTAAATCTATAATTATGTACCTTTATCAAAATGAATCCCTATTTCCCTTGGTCACGGCAACACGACGGCTGGACTGATTTCGCTAATTCTTTTTTTGTTGTGTTTGTTCCTGTATTATTGTCAGGAGAAGGTTCTAATGACAGAAAAAATTAAGAAAATTGCGCGGAAAATTATAAAATGTAATACTTAACCACCATATTAAATTTTCTAACGATTTTCTAATGTAACTTGCGCTTTTGACAATATAAACGTTTTTAATGTACTCGTAACCTTATGGCGTTTGACATAGCATTGACAGAATGCGTGCTGCAAATATTCGAATTCAATATTCGTAGTTAAGACAGGACAACGTCTGTCGGGTCAGCTAATTGATAGTAATATGATGAAACTTACACTCAAATTACGTTAATTGAAATAATTAATATAAAAAGGCTTTTAGAAGGAAACTGAAGACGACCCAAGTCAATAAATCAGTAGATAAAGTAGAAAACAAGGCCGTCTTTGCTGTTCTGTACAAATTGAATAATTTTTTTATTAGTTATGGCTGTAGTTATGGTCTGATCGTAGATTTCAACGATCGATTGTTCCAGTCTGATGTTGAAGCGAACCTACACTCAACACATAAGGTTAAGTACAGCGACCATTAGACCAGCACGCTCTAGTAACTAGCACCTATAGCTTATTCAAATGCAGTCAGATGTACCACCACGATTCGCCATTGTATCGCTTCCTGTCTCAAGCTAATCAGGAAACGATGGTATCTTTAAGTGCCTTGTAATCGGTGCTACATTTATAAACATCTCACACTTTGTATTCAGCCGCATAGAAAATTAGCAGTTCAATTAATGGCGTTTGAGATCCTTAGGTCAGGAAAACATTTTGAATCGTTAGATCTTTGAATTTCGATACGGGTCTTAATGAACACGTCGTGTTTTTGATTCAATAATACATAAGTACAATCAAAAAAGTGTTATCTGAATTCCACCCTCTCATTTATGACAATTTCGTACACATTCTTACATAAGTACTTCATAGTCATCTTTTGATGAATTAATTTTAATTCTTGAAGTGCAACTGATATTCAAAATAATGAATAATGAATAATGATTTTTTTTTAACTTCAATTATGTTAATGATTGATAACAATTCCACCTGATGGTAAGTAGAGATAAGGTCCAAGCTCACTAAAGAATCTCTTCTAGAAGACTCCCACATCAAAATCGGGTAAAATAATAATATCACCAATGTACCTGGAATAGCGTGAGTTCATTTAAATTAACTTGCAGGAAAAGATAATACATCCAAGATACCTTATACAACTCCAAGGGCATATATTAACTTGTAGCATTAAGTCATAAAAATATGATTAAATTAATGACATAATGACATAATTGCGAAATCATTCGTTTGTTTGTCTATCCGAGATCTGTCTATCTACAATGGCGCTATCTGCTTCGGAATCTGTCACCGTTGATACCACACTCGGTTGATTTACGTAATAGTTCCCTGGGGGTCTGTCTCCATTGACGGAATGGTGGGGTCAATATTCTCGTCTTACCATCCTGTCCACGTTATTCCAACGTCGCTTTCCTATTCTGGCTTATCAGAAAGACTTTCAGAAAAATCTGAGTTTATTAACTTATTCATACACTGGTGTTTTTAATTTTGTAAAACAAAAAATATAAATTTTTAAATTTGAAAGAAAATCCTTCATTCGTTTATTTAAACTGGATCAAGATTCTTTAGACAAGATTATTTAGTCGTTTAAACTGGATCAAGGTGTAACATCTAGCAAAAAAGTTCCGTGACGAAACTTTCATTATGGTCACGAGGTAGTCACTATTTAGATAAATTAAAAAAATATATAACGATATGATATATGGCTACTTGTAAGTAGCCCCCAAATTTAGCCAAAGTCTTTAATGGATCTCTTAAAGATGCTCGTTTAGGTTGAAGTATCTGATGCCAATAAGCTGTTAATCATTGTAAGTCCAGTGGAAACAATCCCTTAATGGTAAGTAATTTCACGTATGCCTTTTGTTTGTCACGATCTCTGTCCCGATGTTTAATTGTGTCTTGCGTACCGTGGTTACTGTTATTTTTATTGCGGCCTATCTCCACGCTAGATCTCGCGTGGCACCGCAGATATACCACTTTTAATTGTCTTTTGTGTTTAATCTATTCTTATACAATATTTAATTCTAGTGTAGTATGTTATGTAAGAGGAAAGAGGAAAGACGAAAGTATCAGCTTATCTTCGTTTACTCCTTATCTGCAATTAATGAAATTGTTCTTGCCGTATGTTCATCATACCCGCAGATATAGAGTGATGGCGTCTACGACAAAAGAAATAGAGATCATTTCAGAATTCTTCATTCCATGACGATTTGGTTTGATAAATTCTGCTTTGAAATTAAGTGTGTTGGTAATTGAGATCTCCCAAATATAGGGCTTGGGTGCGAATTGAGGACGCGCCTCTAATGTACGACTACAAAGTTCATGTGCGTATTAGAAGTTGATTATCACTTGCTGCACTGCAGGAAAACATCGTGAGGGAAAGGTGTTGTGAAATCTATCAATCCGCGCTTGACCAGCGTGCTGGGCTTGTACCCTAACTTACTGAGAGGATACCCGAGCCGCAGCAGCAAGTTCAGCAATCAAGCAACAACAGCACTTGTACAGTTGTGGATAACGATGAATGTATTAAGTATAAGTAATTTTAAGTATTTTTCACTTTAACGATATTGGAATAGACGTAAAACATTACAATTTAATTGTCTGAATTTGGTGTAAATCGGCTATAACGTCAATATATTGTTTGAATTCAGTTGTCAGAATATTGAAAACCATTACCCCCTCACCGAGGTGATCAGATACGAACTCGTCACAGTTGAAAGACGCAGCGCCGTTTATTCACAACGTCCCGAATCCACGGTTCGTTAGTCCGTCACTTCGGCTTTGTAATATTGATGTTAAACTAACCAAAACTACGCTGTCACGGGTCATTAGACCCACGGCTGAAGGTGGCTGGTTGATTGATTTGAAACGATTATCATTTGGTGACCACCCAACCGTTGAGCTGGTTTTGAATAAAACAATATTGCAGTATCAGGAGCATGCTCGTGTCCAGTCTAGGTGGACTGCTGGACTAGAGAAAAAAGCAGAAAGTCGTTAAATTATTGTGAACGTCAAGTTGATACACATTACACATATGACTAGTGTAACATACTACTAATAGGATATGCATAAGGGCTATCCTTTAATAATCCGACTCGGGAGGCTGGAGGTATTCTTTATACATTAAAATAGGTTTTCCTTTTCAGCTAATAATTTGCATAATATCTAGTTATCTATAATGCAGACGTTCAAGAATATCTGATCTAAAGACATTATTTACAAATTGCGCCTATCTATTTAATCAGACGTCATCGAATATTGACATAATTAAATTTAACACCAAAGCTCCTGTTAGTCCACAGTAGGTATTCATCTGACATCAATTTGCACAGTTTGCCATTCTGCATTACATTCATCCGAGTATACACAGAGTAACTCGCATCAATTATCGACAGACAGCAGAATGAATCACGCGCAAGTAGTGACAATCAGTGTATCGTTCACGAGACATAGAAAAGCCATTAGCCTAAGTATCTTTTCAGATCGCGTTTGCTTCAGAGATCTTTGAAGATATCGCGCAGACAGGAAGGAAGCGAAATATTTGAATGCGACAATCGGCGTTATATCATCGCGGGCAGCGACGCGTGGCGCCCCCTTGGAGTATCGGATGTATTTGTGTTTTATAGCTCAATAGCATGTGGTTTTGGTTCGTTAGAGCTGCTCGTTCGGTTAGTTGGATCTGATTATTTTGAACACGCACTAGCTTTTGCTTGTTCTTCAGCAGGTGGCGCATATGTTGTCAATATTTTTGTCATCGAAGGAATTTTCATAACTTCCATTGCTTTGGGCCTAGTTAGGGTCAATATTTTCTTCCCTTCACTCACCTTTGCTTCAGAACCTCAAATAAATACATCAAAGCCTCCCATACGCAATGCCCTATTTTGTTCGTAGATACTGGTAGGTGCGCACTATTTGCCTCCTTTTATGTATTGTAAGTCATGCCAATTTACGGTCATGACAAGTCATCATCGAAAGCAGTCATTAGGACCCTTTGTCGTCAAAACATAGGATATTATTTCCAACGCAAGTTAAAGACTTTTTTTCAAAGATTGAAAGTTTCATTTCAGTATAACATAACAGTTCTTGATGGTATGAGTTTTCTACAACAAAAACTAAAATAGTCATAACAGTCACCAAGTAGGCAAGTACCAACTTTTTACGAGTTCATTTTAATAAATTCATATTTCTAATACATCAGCACCCGTTCTGCATGACAGCCACCATCAGCTCCAAGTTCACAAATGATTGCCGTTTCCTTTACGTTAAGGATATGTAACCACAAATCAGTTGTCGGTCGGTTGGTCACGGTAACGAGGCTCTCGTCACGACGCACGATAATTGTGCCACACACGGCTCAGGGTCGACATGCTATTTCCATGAGGAATCGTATTCGACCGAGCTTGTAAGGTTACGCTGTTTTTTTTTTACTAAAATTGGGGAATCTCGTAGCTGATTGTACTCTGAAACTATTATCTTTGTGTTTTGTATGGTTAATCTTTGAATTGGTTTGGTCTATTTTTATAGTTCCGTGTATTCTGTCGGAATTGACCCTTAACAAATCTCTCGCATGTCTGTCGGTCTATCCACCCGATTAAATCGGAACGTGCTGAAAAGAAAACGTAAAACGATTGTTTGTGGTAACCTAACTACGCTAACTATTCGTAGTTAGGTTACCACAACCAATCGTTTTACATTTTCATACGATGTTCGCATCGTAAATAAACTAATAGTATGATGATTGGGGATGTTGTTAAGATAATAAGGACCTGGTCGATTTTTAATTTTGATTGGATTTCGATACACATTTATTATAGCAAGTTTGATTCTTATAATCTGATGAACAGCAACTAACCACGTATTGCAAGGGTCAGTATGTGTTATCACTATTTTAAATCTAATATCTTATCCAGATGTCATATTTTCTATAAAATTATAATGACTAAATTATGTCATAACAGTTACGCTCCAAGAATAGATAATAACCAGTAAAATAGTTGGTAAGTATGTAACTATACTCAACACGAGATATTACATGGTTATCTACAAGCGCGATTAATGAGTCACAAGATTTCTAATATTGTTGACATCAACATTTAAGTACTCATAAGCTACTGTTGACCGACTCGATCTAATGATCTCAAAACGTGATATATACAAACGTGATATACAAAAAATACTATCACGATACACGACAGCAATCTTGGCTTAATCATAATTTCCCTTGAACTTGTCCTTATCGTTATTAAAAATCTCGTACACTTAATTTTTAAATAGTGTCACTTATCAGCTAATTTATTTGGTAATTCAAAAACGACTGTTGATTCTAATTTGACTTCTATTGCTTTAATGATAGGAGTTATGCGTTCGGTACATTCTAGTTTGGCACCGGCTTATGATGTTGTGGCGGGATCTATAATGTCGGGTTATTATGTGTCAACATTAGCAGCTATACGAAATGGTGGAAATCAACATAAAAGCGGCGTTTCTGTTCCCACGGCCGATGGGCTATTACTGCCATATTACAAGCTATATCGCCAATCTGATGGTATCTTTGGCAGTAAAAAGATAGTTCTATAGACAAATGAACAAATCATTACCAGTCTACTTCTGTACGGAGGTTTTTTCTAACTTCTTTTCCATCTCTTCTTTTGTTATCTAATCTCTTCTTTTGGTTCTTTTGCTGTGGCAAGAAACTTCTGCACTTAAAGCGCCTGCCTGGACGGCTTCAAAACTATTCGAAGGGCCTGTGGATTAGACTTTGGATCACCGGGATAGATTGTTATAGCTTAGCCACGAAGAAAAGGAATTGCTTTATTTTATTTGATTATGGACAATCAATAAGATAGTAGGTTGTACATTGTGATTACAACTAAATATTAAACTACGAAAATAGTTATAGGTAAATCAACTAGCTTATTAGAATTCAAGCCATTCTGATCTTTCGTAGTCCATTAATAGAGTGCACTGTTTAATACGAGATGAACTGAACATATCTTGTTTGTACTGACTCACTCAGATCCAGCAAATGGTATAAAATTGTCAGTTCCTTTTGAATTGATGCCAATTTGCATTATGGGCTTGTTCACACACCATAAGGACTTGTCCTCTCGTCGGGGATTAACGAATACTAATCGTAGCCTACCTAATTGAAATTGATTTTAGTTAAGTAACACGAGGAGTGGGACTTATTGACACATTAGGTATATATTATAACGGTAAATATGATCCATGGCTGTATAGTATGTATACATATGTATAATTATGTTTGAGAAAAACTATTATTTTTATTTTTGAATAGATTAATACATTGAAACATTGTTTAAATACCTAAATAAATCAATATCAAGTTAATTGCTTCTAAAACCGAATGAAGAGCCAAATCTATAAGTGATTATCAACGTCCATGACATCCAACATACTCAGCAATATGGCTTCAACCCATTAATGGTCGACTATAGGGCACGAGTCTCTGCTCATCACTGAGCAGGAGTAGACCTATGGTCCTGTGGTCCAAGTGGTGAAGTACCTATACCACGCTGCATCAACGATGATACAAATTAGTGGAGGGGTTTTTGGCCAACCAAAGTGTCGGAAGTTTTTATGCCAAGGCCTTCGACGCGGTTTGACGACAACTATCTAACGATAGAAGAAAAACTCAAGATTTTTTATCACTAGCAGTCAAATGCTATCGCTTGTCGTTCACCAATTGTTCCTGGAACAACTAGTGGTAATAGAGTAACGGTGACACATCTATGTGACCGAATTCTTCAATTTAAGCGCCCGTGTCTTTGCTCAAATGCTTTATATTTTAACAGGTAATACGATCGTATCTTCCTACGGACGTGACGTATGTGAGGATTGTAATGGCCGTCTGAATCATCTTTGTTATGTCTCATGGTCTTTCCCATCAGCGCGTCACCTTGAAGTGTCGGGCAGTGTGAAGCAACCATGAACGTTGTCTGGACGACTGACCACAATCCCATACCGGCATAGTAAGAGAGAAATGAGATTTGGCAGAAGCAGTCTTCTCTGCTTGGTGGTATGTTAGAGGATAACATTATTAGCAATGAATTACTAGTATTATTAATTTTCCGTTTTGATGAATGAGTCACCCACCAAACGACTCTTCGTGTTCCAGCTAGGAATTTGAGGGTAGACTCTTTCTTTTTTTTTCTTTTTGGCCGGCAACCTATCGGTGATGCCTTTCTTGCAACCGATTGTCTGGTCGATAAACAAGCTGTTTATATAAAAAACAATCGCGTGGGACGACGGCATAAGGCAAAAATTGCAGGTGATTCTGCACTCTCATAAGTATGATGTCAAATAATTTCAAAATAAAGTCAGGATTACAGTTGAAGATGATGATGCCAAGACACTAGAGTCAGACAATCTCGCTGGTGAAACCCGAGCCAAGTCTGGAGCGAAATTACGTTAATTCGATCATAGCGATGATACATCTACTACAGTTGCATAACGAATGTTGTTCTTTTGAGTTTACAACTGATGATAAGTGGGTGATGATAAGCAAAGTGTTTAAAGTACATACTACACGAGTTTTACTTTTACATATTTTTAAAGAGAGCCCAATATATAAGACAATGTTTAAATATCTGCGCATAAACAAACTACGTAATCTATATGTAACTAAAGACTACGTAGTTTCAACGATAACAAATAAAAAAATATAAGGTAAAAAAAAATTGCTTACTACCGAAACTCAAAAGTGTGTAGCGAATGACTTGGAAGTATCCGTCTACATAATGGCGGGTGGAATTATGTCAAACGTCAAATTAGACGTCTGCCTTCCTGTCGTTTGCGTTTTGTGTTACAATAGCGGCGCTATTAAATGTGAGCGGCTGGCGCTCACACCGTGCTGTAAGGTGCAGTTTACCAATATATCGTGGGATGGAACAACTACTAACTGAACTGTTACTAACAACTACTAACAGGACTAACTAACTAACTAATAGTCCCTGCCCCAGTCCTCATATATCCCCACGAACTAATCAACTAATGTTCTAACTCCGTTTGCTAACTGACTAACCATCTTAGTCCCGATTTGAATGTTATTCTGAGATAGTCACGGTTGTCATGAAGGGTGACGCTGATTGCTCGTAAACTATCTTAAATCCATAAAAAATAGCCAAAGCCAAGAAAATACCAAATTTTCTTTCCCTTTTTCCATGATAGTACCTATCTTGAAAGAGGTCATGAATGAAAATATTTAATGTGATTATGTGCTGAACTTGATAACAGTTAAGTTGGGATACATTTCATAGATGTATTTTGCCAAGTTATCAACAAAGTTTTGATAGTTAAGAGCCCTTCATATTTTTGTCACATATCTTTTAAATGGCTTATTTATTTACTTGTCTGTCAAATTCGGTCGGTCGGTGTGACGCGCGGAAATCGCTAAGGTTTTTATGACAATGGAGCTTTATTGAATTCTCTATTGAGAAAAAACGTCAGGCCGTCCGTACTTCGTTATTACTGTGTCGCCAACGTCACTGATCAGACCCTTTACATAACTGCGTCTTTAACTACTGCTATTGTAAAATTACATGTAGGTATTACCTTATACGAACTTTGTCGTTTATCTTAGGTATCAAATATATATTTTTCCTATATATCGCAAGGTTCGTGGAAACCTATAATTGTCCTACTGTTGGGGGAATTCTCTCACAGTGTGGGAGGTGCCTACAGGCCATCACGCTGGCCAAGTGTGAATTGGCGAACTGCACACACCTTTTAGAACATTATGGAGAACTGTCAGGTGTGTAGGTTTCCTCACGATGTTTTCCTTCACCGAAGCAAGTGACAATTAAATTCTTCATGCCCTCAAAGGTAGCAAAACATAATGTGACCAAAGACGAGACTCTTATTTACATTTATATACTAACTGGACTAACCTATCCTAGTCCCCATTTGACTCTTGTTCTCTTAGTCATAGTTGTCAAAGAAACGAAAGGGTGGTACTGGCCGCTCGTTTGATAAGTCAGTAAATAAAAGTCCTAATATTCACAAATCTAAAAGTAAATCTGTTTATGTGCACTCTGCAGTGATTCATACCGACAGCGGCAGCCAGCGGTGCGAAACACACAGCGTACAATGCATTTTAAATAATCGACTATTGGTCGTTTAATACCACCATTGCGTTGATAGAAACCCGCAAGCGGCCCTCAATATGCCCTGCAATTTGTAGTTTACATCCGAAAGGTCGCGGTTCACAGATTCCCATTCATCGGGCGCTTTGTATCGCCTGATGACAGGTTGCCGCCGGATTGATTGATGACCACGCGGCTCGCGGTGGCCTTCTGTCGTGTTTCCATTGGTTTTATGCTAAACAGGTAGCAAATTGGAATATTTACCTATCCTGTGTAATCTAAAATAGGTATATAGGTGTATACTTATAAGTGAACACACTCCGACGCTTGTTCAGCTGGAAGTGGAATACATCGAAAGGTGAGTAAGTAAATAGGCTTTTATTATGAAAAAATAAGTGCGCTCGCCATCTTGGACTTTATCACCACTTGTCTGCTGAGATGGTTATGAAGCATTGATTTATTTTATGTAGAAAATAAAGTTAACTTCAAGCTTGGGTCGGATGGAGAGGGAAGAAATCGATCCATTACTTTTATCTAGCTAGAGCTCTACGTGGATAATTTTAAAATGGTTTTAGGATTTCGTACCTAAAGGACTGTGGCCCCTATCACAACAAAAAGTTTAAAAATGTAGGTTTTTACATTCTATTTTATTTTATTTATTTATTCACTTTATTGTTTGTACACCAAAACATGTATGCATAAAAAAACAATGAAGAATAGGAAATACAACACAAAAGGCGGCCTTATCGCTACATAGCGATTTCTTCCAGGCAACCCAAGTTTTTTTTTTTTTTTTTCTATTTTGTTATTGATCAAATAATTAGATTTAATGTCGCTCGGTCACCCGTTCAAGTACCAACTTGACCGGGTTTTTAAAATAATTCCAGCTCCCCGTAAACTAATCGGCACGCATACCAATAATTGCTTATAGAAAGGATAATTGCATTGCACAGGAGTTTGACTAAGACTACTTCACTTGCACCCTCGGTAATTCCTAGTTAGTACGCACATCGAAACAACTAAAGCGGCCGCCATCGACAATTACCCCGGCATGCGTGTCGCAAGTAGATTGACGTAAAGATTTTCACGTAACCTATTGTCAAAGTACAATTGGATTGCGAAGCGGTGCGCGTTGTCACGACGCCATTGTTTGACACTTACAAAATATAATCATATTTTATAGTTTAGTCTTACGAAGGAAGGGAATGAGCACTTGGTTTGTGGCGATGATAAAATAAATGAACAAAACGCTAACACACTCATATCCACGCACTAGCATTACCTGCGTCGCGGGTGGCATGGACAACACAAATAACACATCACAACACCCATGAGCCGAGAACAAACATTTATCTGTCAATATTTGCCACGACCGGGAATCAAACCCGAGACTCCTTCTTCTCCTCTAAGCGCCACTACCGACTAGACTACTGCGAAACAGAACTAAAGATATTTTTGAAAAATGCGTGTGTACCAGTTTACTTAAAAAACATCAAGTTACAATTCGTTTCTCTTGAAATCGAAGCAATTCTTGTTTTTAACGTTTTTTTCCTATGAGTACAATAATTATGTACTTGGGTGCCGGCGGTATAAAATTCGTTACCATCAAAACCCAACCGTCTTACTATCGGAAAGCGATGGAGATCCTTATCTACCCCTCACGAGACGATGCGTGAACGCACGCATTGCGTTGAGTCCTCGTAGCGACATCTCTTGGTGGCTTTCTGAAACAATACAAGAAAATTCTCATTGACGAACATTGACGACTGCTGCACATACATACATACATACAAGTCCTACATAATTAAGCTTCTATGAATCTATATGGAAAATTATGTTTTTGGAGATTTGATAGTGCAATGTTAATGGCTAACTTTTGGCAATGTTTGATAGTGCAATGTTAATGGCTAAGTTTTGGGCTAATGTAATTAGCTGTTTTGTTTTAATAATATAAATTTGAACTCTGGAATTTCAAATTCGGTTACTGTGGGGTTTTTCATTTGATTCAAAATAATTCATATAAGTAGTAATGCACGTAATTTTTTGATCCTCCCACCGTTTCGCAAAAGGTATTCTAACAGAAAAGAAACGGCGAAAGAAACTCCTGAGCCAATTTGATTCTCCTATTCTGAAATGAATCTCTGGGTAAAATATAGTATTAATTACACGTTTTTGACACAAACGACATTTCTTCGATTTTTTCGACTTTATCCACGTTCGCATGTCGTTCTTACAATTTACGTAGGTTCGGGCATATCATTATACTCGTAGAATAGGTACATACTTCAATCAGTGCATAATTAGATCAAAATTTAAATTTTAAAGGAAGAGCAGGGCATCCTGGCCCAGGTAATTTGCTTACTGAAAAGGATGTCCCCAGAATGTACTCAAATAACCCTAAAAGAAATGTGTTACAAAACTTAAAGAAAAATATCTTAATGCCTACTATTATTTTACAAAGCATTGCTAAAAAGTCGTTCTATTTAAATAATAATGATTACTCAATACAGCCTTACAGGTACCACCATTCTCCTTGCGTCACTTAAATCTATTTTGCCATAATTTCATTGTTGTTAATAATTGCAAATATCCTATAACCGACGTCGACCTAAATCCAACCGTATCCTAACGTCATAAGGTTATTTTCTGTGCGCGTTCGACAACAATGGCGGTTTCAGAGTTGCAAACACTGTTCGAGTTGTTTAATATAATTTTTATTAAAGAATGTGCTCAGTACCGCGGAGCTATCTCGAAGCTAATCGTCGCCTGTAATGATAGAAGCCTTCCGTAATTATTTAGAGTCAGTGCTTCGCTTGGAAGATGTAGAATAACTGGAAAAGGTTGGGAGAATAGCACATTTGCTTCTAGTAGGCTCGATGCACACACGGCATACGGCATTTCGTTACGTAACGATTTCTGCTAAATCGCACTACCCGTAAGCCGCGTTAAGGAACTTCGTCCCAAAATCCTGTTTTAATTTATTAAAATGCAAAAATGCTCCTATGACCTGTATGATCCTTTATCGGCAGTAAGAGACAGGACTGATACTGGCTGTAATATCATGATGAAAGACATGTGGCGCAATAGTTCCCATGCCAGGCTTCTGTTCGAAGGGTCCTAGCGATTTCCAGCCAAGCGGACATTTACATTATGAGGTTTTGGTGTGTGAGTTCTTGTTAACGTGATTTCATGGCTCCAACGACAAAAAGAATCCTTTAGTGAGGCAATTATGTATAAGATAAAAAAGGAAGACTAAGGTTGGCCAGTCTCTTCCAGCGTGTCCAACGGCGCAGTCTATTTCATTACGGTAATCGCAATTTTTACGTAATGGCAGTCGCTGTGATAGTATCGCCGTGATTGCGACGTGATTGCTGCGGCTTTGCGTACCCACGGTCCAGTCAGCCCTCGGGTTTCAATTAATGTTGGATAACCATATGACTCCGACTTCGGAGCTTCGGCGCTTCGGCGCTTCCCATGGACGCGGAAGACGCGGAAGAAGTTAACAAATAGATTAAGGACTAATTTATTAGCATTGCGATAAGTATGAAGCTCAGTTGGAAATGAGGTTCAGTTGATAATGAGCCTGCCTATGAAAGGTCCAGCGTTGGATTCCCGGTTTGGCAGGCAATTATAGCAACGAAAGATATCGTTTTGATTAAGGACTTAATACTGACGACTGATCCGGGTGAATGGTGGCACAATTGATCCGTATATGATTCGAAAATTGCAATTTAAATATTAACAAGGAAGACATTATTAATACATTTTGACCATTATTGAATACAGCTTGATCAAGCTGTTACTAAATTTTATTCGGGTGTCGAGGCCAGTATGTTATGGAAATCCTTTGAGATGCCGGAGGTGTCAATAGACATGATATAAAGATGCAGATCCCATTACAGATAGCGAAACTGTGAGCCACGGAACCCGTTTTACACTAAATCACTTGTATTCGTATTACATAAAAGTCAAGATAATATACATATAAAAATAGTGGCCATTTCTCGGAACCAGATGTGTGAGTCAGTACACTTAACGTGTCAAGTGGATCAAAATATATTTCTAAATTATTTAAATGTCATATGATATATTTTTTTATTTCACTTTTATTACTTAGTAGCTAAACAGAGGTCGAAAGCCTTCGATTCGAATGAACTACTGCGCTGGAATGATAACAATTGGGTCAACAACAAATAACCTTGACCACCCGGATGAGCGCTCATAAAGTTTTTCCAGTACAAGTAACCGTGGCTGTTGTGCCTGCAAATAGTGAGCACCCATCCTAATTCAATGTCTAGTTTAATTATTATTATTAATTTTTAATAGTTTTTTTAGTGGAATCCCAGGAGCAGTTCACTCGTTCGCTGCGGATCATGTACTTAAGTCGTACGTCGTGTTTTTTGTGCAGAAAACTATGTACGCCACAGCGAAAGTTTTAAGTGGTACAAATTGTCTATTAACACGGGGACATAACGAAAAAAATGAACGAGATGCATTCATTTTTTAATTTAAATATATCAAACAATTAACTTCGTCATTGTGCCTTTTATAAATAACACGATAATACACTTAAAGAAACATTGTTTCAAACGAGTGTCCTATGACATTTTATTTATTTATTAAAATTTTATAACCATTTTCTCCTCGCCTGTACTTAACACATGGACACGTCCAGTACACTATAAAGATGCCGAAATGAGATAGCGTTTATACGTAACGCGTAAAATATGCTCCTATTGCTTTTATGGTCTTTACTGTAAAATTGTCAGCAGCTAGCAGCCAGCAGTCAGCCGGCCACCGGTTTGTGGATCGATGTGGACACGTAATGTTCGCCGCTATTGTTCGACAGTTACACGCTCGTTTCATGCTTATTTTTCGTGTCAATAAACTGTCAAGCTTGTTGCACAATGTTAGTAGCTTGCGCTAGTAATAGTCATCAGTAATGGCGCCAGTATTAAAGGCTAACTCTAGAGTTCTTAATTTTGTAGCACCGACAGTTCTGTAATCGTGAGATTAATTTTTTACACTTGAATCACTTGAAATCACGATGTTTTCTCACAATTTTTTAACCAGACAGGTGTAGGCGGCATGCAGTCTGTAATCGTCATAGTACCTACTTGTACACTTACGGCATAATCAGCTTACGGCATAAATAGCAAACCTGAATGGAGATACTAGAAGTTGAGATACTTCTGACGACACTTCAGAAGGCCAATGGGACATGTTTTAAAATAAACTTTTTGGTGCCAGTATTTTCTTCCTCAATCTTAATATTGTAATATTACTATCAGTATTAAAGAGGTGTTTGCATCTTGCAAGTGCAACACAGGTAGGGCGTACCGCAAGCCGCAGGTCTTGTGCAATACCAATGTCCACCGAGTACCAACACTAGAGTAAGTCAGCTGTTTCCAATCTCCTTGCGGTCGGTTAGGCAACTGCGCGCCCTGGATAAAGCTTCGTTTAGTTGATTACGATGAATCAAAACAGTTGCTAAAACATACTATCCAACAATCGCAACACCTGCTGACTATTTTTCTTGTCATAATCTCTGATGGGCGTATCTTTTGGAAAACCATCGGGTTGTGTTAGATTTTATGCTCCTTGATTTTAGTCTACCTCCCTGGCATTATGCTTCAGATGTTGCTCTTGACTACTGATTTTTTAAGATGTTTCTCTTATGTGATAATAAATTTCAAGTTCTCGTAACTTTTAAACAAAGTAGGCTGTGAGTAATAACTACTTGTTTTCTTATTATTATTTTAAATATCTATAAAAGCATATGTACCTATTGTTGTACATATGTTATTTTTTATTCGGGGACTCTCGGCAGTGTGGTTGAGCGAAAACTAGTCTGCATAACTGACTAATATACGCGACTAGCCATTTACTTATAAGTCAAACGAATATTTTTAAAATATCAACTACGTTACTGGCTGAAACGCGACCACGGTACGAGGTTTTACACCTCGTTATGAATGTGTCATTAAATAGAAGGTACGTGTTTTATGTTACATAACGGCGTACATAGCGTAAACGCTCGTCGGAAATCACTAAGGACCTATTTAATTCCCCGAAGTGCGTCACATCACGCTATAATTTTCATATTTAACCAAACAAGTGCGTGAAGAAATGCCCCTGTGTGCCTCATGTCGACAAAAAATCGATTTTTATCGTCACCGATCACACGAGCTTAGATAGAGACATAAAAT
This sequence comes from Ochlodes sylvanus, assembly GCA_905404295.2. Taxonomy (NCBI): domain Eukaryota; kingdom Metazoa; phylum Arthropoda; class Insecta; order Lepidoptera; family Hesperiidae; genus Ochlodes; species Ochlodes sylvanus. The sequence continues at coordinate 1,488,094 of FR990129.1, forward strand.
TTTATTGTTCGTCGAATCGCCGAGGAGATTTTAAATCGTTTCTACCAAAAAACTCGTTTGGATTTCGATAAAAATCGGTAAAAAACCGATGCACGTACGTTCGCCTAATATTCTTGGAAGAGCGCGACGTCCACGGCTTCGAATGTAAAAGGACATTAATATGGCTTGTTATTGCCTTGATAATTGTTTCTGATTGCCATCGTGTCAATGCTCGTCTCACGTTACAAGGGTAAACGATGAACGAGGGATAATGTTCTCGCTGGGGTCAACAATCTGCTCACAAGTTCCGCTCGCCTTTTATCGTCGATTTGCCAAGAAGAGAGTGAATAAATTAAAAGTAAAAAAACTTTTTAAAAACAAGATTTTATTTAAAATGCGCTAAAAATAATTAAATAAACTTTGCCTTTAAATCTTTTACTATCAAATTATAACGTCATTACACAATTTAAATGATATAAAATAGCGAGATTTAAGTACCTACTCGTATTCACTTAGTTTGAAAATTTTAAAATCAATCAGATTAAGTTATTTAATTTATTTGTTTATCTACACAGGCAAATCTCGCATATGTTGCCTGAAGGAGGACTCCATCATCAGGACTCCGAAGGAATACACAAAACGATATAATACATTTAATTTAAATACTGTCTTTTCTAACCCTTCGAATTTATTAATTATTTTTTGTAAAAAAAGTTGGCAACTCCACGATAATTCCTATCCTGGGTACAATGATTTTTCTCTGCTTCTGTATTATTTTATCAATTTTATTGTTAAATAAAGCGTGAAAAACACACATTACGCAATGAATTAAGTGTACCTTTATAAGTTAACAACAAAAAAAGACTATCCAATAGATACACTGAGTTTCAATACCATGGTTTAACGTTACTTTGCTAAGTCAATACAGAGCTCACTTGTCGCATACCGTATACAGTGCAACAAGTGGTTTATTGTCGTGTGGTAATGAGATCGAGTTTGGTAGAAGCGAACGGTAGATACACCAGCGTAGGGTATATCACAATTTTTATTGCCGATAAAAGCTATTTTGTTGATATTTTAGTGGCTCTCGTTAGGAAATTGGAACGGCGGGACTAACTAAAGTTCGGTATTAATGAGGTGAGGTTACAGATATATATCGAAGACAGAAGTTCAAACTTTCTTCACTTTATTACTTAAGCTTTGCCAGTGACTTCGTTCGCATGGGAGTTTTTCTCGCTTAAATCCCGCGGGAATTCCGGCCTAAAAAGCAGCCCATATGCCCTATTACCTCCTGAATCTTCCAGTAAAAGTTCTATTTAAATCGGTTCAGCCAAACAGGTATTAATAATTAATAACAGGTATTAGTAATTAATAATGTAGTTTTACATACAAAATACATTTATCAATTACTTCAAATCACATTTAAATGGTGGTAACAGCTATTAATAAGGTAATATAGAAATTATCGTTGTAAATTTTATGCTGTAATATTGTTATGGTTATATATTTTAGTAATGCAACATTAAGGACTATAAAACAGAAGAATACGTAAAGGAGAATTAGAAACAAATAGGAAATTATTTTAATTCCACACAACAGTATTTTGCCTTAGAAACGGGCCGCTCCACACTTTATATGACATATATTATATTTTTAATGAAATATTGTTTTTAGCGCCATTTACACACCTGTAACCCTTAGCTTGACCCTGGAAATGGCCGGGCTGCTTCACTAGGCTGCATCAGTAGTGGATTATAGAAGCGGTTAATGGAAACTTTTAACTGTAACGGTACTCACGATTTTGTATTTTATACCGACTTTTCGACCCAATTAAGATCATCGGTAGATAGGTACCTAGGTACTTCAATTTATTTGAAACAAAATTAAAGTTAATTGATCTCTCAGAAATATCGATGTTTACTTTTTATTGAAATAAACTCAAGTATTCGTCGATTTCTCATCGATTCCCAAAAAGAGATAACATCGCGGAACTCAAACGTTGCGCGTTGGTACCAAACTAATTAGGTGATCAACATTTTAAATTTATTTTTTACAATGACTTAGTAGTGTTTCGTTAGGTTTTTGTCATAAAATAGGTTTGATAAAACGTGGCCTACTGGTATATAAATTTCCAATAATATCAAATGAATGCCCGGGTTAGAACCCATTCACGCACCTTTAATTTTCAAAAATTATGTGCATGTTACAATTTAATTTTCTAACCAACGTAAGTCGAATAAATAATTATACATATTATTAAATTGTAGATTAAGACATTTACTATAAATTATTTGTAATTACAGGTAAGTAAATAACGAAAACTTATTATTTCGGTAGGTACGGCGCTAGCTTCTAAAGTTTTGTTGTAGACTTCGACAAAATACATATTACCATAAGGTATTTGCGGCAGCGAAGTTTCTGGGCGCTCGGCAATAATTTACCACTTCTTGACTGTTAATAGCCAATAGGATTTTCTGTCGCAGAAGGGGTTGAAAGTCATTAAGGGTGTAATTCTCGTTGTAATAAACACTCAACGATAAATATCAAACCCTTTCGCTGGCGGGGTGTTTCTTGGTGTAGAGTTTTATAATTACTCTGGGTACATAAAATATAATTATTTCTTTGGTACATTGTTGCTGTTTGTTCTGGTAGCAGCAGAGGCGCATCGTGCTGGATAGCAGACGGGGTTTTGCACTAGGTCCCTTTTATTGGATGCCACTGGGTTCTGTACTGCCCAGCCTAATCTCGACAGTTATCTTGCGTAATTATGACGATGAGGGAATGTGTCTGTAGGGATTACGTGGATTTTACGTATTTTTGGCTTAAGAAGCGGGTAATAAGTAAAATAATAGTTTGATTTAAATTAGAACCTATACATAATATTTTTTTTTAAATCACTAGGAGTTCCATAAAAAAATCCAACCTGTTGTGGCTCATAGACTTGAGTTCTTCTGTGCCCCGAAAGGTACGTTAAGTCATCGGGCTGGTTGTAATTGGATGTCAGTCGCTTCAAGCCTTGCCGGAGGCCTTCGTCAGCTTTTCTTATATTCGGGTAGGTCACCTCTTCAATAATAGGCTTTGAAATAGGGTGCTGCAGAATGATCCAAGAATTCATCAAGAAGATACATTCGTACCCTACGATAAGTATTTAATGGATTAGATAATTATAATCAACTCAAATATATATAGTTTTCTGTTTTCTGAGTTTTTTTGGGTTGTCTGGAAGAGATCGCTCTTAGCGATAAGACCGCCTGTTGTCTACACCTAATTTGTGCTATATTTTTATTGCTTATATTGTAATTAGTATTATTGTATTATATTGTTTTAAGTCCTCACCATCATGTATTTATTACCTGCCCTTATTTCATAAGCAACGCACCAGAAGCTCGTCAGACATAGCTGATGGTGATGACTACAGTGACGACAGTAACCTCTATCGTCATCGTAATTAAATACCATTAATATAAACAATTTCATGAACCCAGGAAACTTTTGTGAGATTTATAATATTTATTTTGAAGAAGCTTGTTGTCAATTGAATTGCCACAAACAGCACTATTAACAGGAATATTAGCAGTTCTATATTCAAATATAGACTTTATTTAGTCTAGACTTTATTTAGTCTGTTTAACTGTAAACTCTAGCCGCTGAACAGCGAAGGCCCGATGCACAATTATTAATAGATTTGACCCGAACATCAATTAGTAGTGGCATTTGAACGCGACATACTCAAATATTGTGTGTTAATTGCGATTCGGGAAAATTTAGTGTCGAAAGGGTCCAGATAATTACAGCAGGAATGCCATTCCGATTAGAAACAATGGGTTTTTGGGTCCATAACAAATTAATGGCGCATCGGTAATTATACGTTTTATTGTAACTATGCTGAATGTTTTGGGAGGCTGGGTTTACGGGAGTCTTATTGGTGGCTGACAAATTATTGAGAACGGTGAAGTGTGATGATGGTCTAATGGTTGGAAATTCATTCTTTTACTGTAAGTGGGATACAGCACGTGCCTTGAATTATTTTAAAGGCATGGGTATACAAACGTAATAAAATTTATGGTGATTGAATAGTAAATGCAATCCATGGATATTTTTATGTTTAAACCTATATTTAAACCCCTTAAGAATTTGAATGCGTTTGACTTGCTGCTTCCTACATCTGTCTTAGTGAAATTAACTTTTTAAGTAAAAATACGATAAGCGAGCAGTAGGTAAGTAGTTCCGTAGACTCTGAGTATCATTGATACTAAATGCTTCACCGATAAGATGCTGGACAAGGAAAAAAGGAAAACAATTACGGGATCTCCAGAAAAATATGCAAAAAACATGTCACTTTTGAACCAGAGGAAAAAAACCAAGCATTTATTGCATAAATCTATTCACCATATCTGAAAATCAATCCTTTTCCACACATAACGTACTTGATAATTTTCAAATTAAGCGCATAATACACTCAAATATTACATTTAATCAGCTAAGTATCCTAAACAAGCTTACGAAAGTCAATATCGTTTTGTTTAATCCTCGCTATCGAACAAACCAATAAATAAAATCAATAAAAGTCACAATAAACCACATAAAAATTAATTTTATTACAAATTTGCTCTTGTACTCGGCTGTGTAATTAACCACGAAGTTCGATATACAATAATTAAAGAGATTTAACTTTTAAACGTACTTATAACCTTTAAATAACATTTATGGGCAATAAAAATAAGGTTCGTTGACAAACGGTAAAGTTGATTTGATCGTTTTTGAAATTTATTCCAATGATTCATTTATTTATTGAAATGATTCATTAATTTATTGAAATCGATTCGAGCTTTGAACCGAGGAACGAGATATATGTCGTTGCGCATTATAAAACACAAGATGTTTCTTTGGAAGATTATTCAGTTAATATAAGCGGCAATAAGTAGTATATTTTACTCATACTACAATAATTCGATACACACAGACTACAATAGACCCCTAAGTACTCCCTGAGTACTGTCTGGATTAAACCGTGTGGTCATCAACGACCTCCAGTAGAAGAGGCAGTTCGCTATAGCCTCGTCTGTTGTTCAGAACGGTGCACCACCAGCAGGGAAGGAGATTATTAGGCGCTAGCCTAGCGCCCAATGATCGAAGCCCTCAACAGCCCATGAACTTTTTTACCATCATCCTCTTCCTTATTCGTCATTGGTTGCTTTACACATTTTAATTTCTCCTAAACTTGCTGCTTTTGCACGCTCTTCATAATCGAAGCAATTGATAGATCATTTCCAATAGAAGCTGGTGCTTAAACTAAGTAAAAACTAGACGTGCCGTTACGTATAACGGATGTTTTCACTCACCTGATGGTAAATTTAGTGGTCACCGTCAACCACACACATCACTAATCCCAAAGGCATTAGATGCGTTGTCGGCCAAGGAAAACAAAGAGGAAACAAAGTGAGATTAGAATTTCAAGTAAAATCTACGTAAATAAATATTATAATTTTGTGAACACACAAATCGCTAAACTATGCAAATATTAGCATAGTAATGTAACCAGAGCTTCATTTATAACCCTTCGTTATTTACATCGGCAGTTCGATTAAGACTCCAGCGGAGGACAAAAACCGAGCCATTAGGGGATGTTGGCAAATTTATAGCGAAAGGGTTGCAACATCTTCGATCTGCTTCGCCGAGGGGTTTCCGCTGCTCGAGAATATAGTCTTGTAACGTTAATGAGAAAGATTATAATAGATTGAAAGTGGAGAAGCAGATTTTCATAATTCATCTCATGTTTCCATCCTAATAATCGGAATACCAAAGCAGTTAAGGAATTACAGTAGAAAAGTAGATGCTAATTACTCGTATGTATCGGGTGGAATCAGTCACTTCGGTGTATAACTTTGTTATACCTTATGGCTTCACTTCTTCCATTAACGGCATACTACCAAAAGTACCAAACATGGGTCTCTCTTCATAATTGAGAAGGCCTATAACACACTTAACAACGCTGCTCCAGTACATGTTGGTGAAGGGTTCAGTGGCCAACCCACGTTTCAGAAGTGTTTATGCGAGAAGCTTCCGACGTAGCCTATCGTCTACTATCTAACGATAAAAACTGAGACCGACGGTTTAACGTGCCCTCCGACGCATGAAAGCGACAAAGTTTTATTTTGGTAGTCACGATATTCTTTTATTTTTCTCATGATCTAAGTTACTCTTAAAATATGGCAGGAGTAGGTAATTCCACTCATATCTGCTCCTTAGTGTATTAAATCTTCGGCCACTGCCGTCGGCCCTTTCAAAAAGCCGATCACACATTACGATCCACATATTGAGTAGGACACAATATAAAGTCATCTTTACGACTGAATGCTTGTTCTGTATTTATAGTGATTTCGGTTCGTACGACTAATTGTTTTGTTGCGCTATTGATTTTCTTTATCGTTATTGGTGGAGTATCTTCGGATCGAGTCGCAGAAGAGTTATATGGATAAGATCTTTAGTTAAAATAATGTCTCTTTTGAAGACACGGTGATTGGTGACCCACCATTAATAGGTCATTTTAATGTAGGATATATCCAGTGAGTTCTTATTCCCTCAACTATCTGGTGAAAGTACGGGTCATATTCTCTAGTTGACTGGGGCTAAGATGAAGAGTTTCTATGACAAGAGTTTGAAGTCCCATACGGCTTAATGGTTACTATATCGCACTGCTATTCGAAGAATACTTTTGAATAATGTGTTCATATTTTAGTTTTTTAAGGTCTAGGTTTGTTTGCTCTTGTCTTTGTGTGTGTAGATAGCACTTCAAACAAGAAACCTTTTGGGGGTATGAGAGTGTAGCATTATTTATTTAATAATTATCAGGGACGTCTAGCATTTAAACATTTTGGCAAAAAGCTTTACTTTTGTAAAATATGTTAGGTATAGGTTAACAATGAGAGCTATAACAGTGCAGTTGTTATTGAAATAATATTTGACCAATATAAAAAACGACATTCTTGTATGCTGCCATGTGGTGTATTTAGCTCCCTTAATATTATTATCAATCAATTATATTGTCCATCATACCTTCCCATGCCAGGAATTGCCTCCGGGACCTTGCTCAGCATCAACTTAAAAACTGAGTTACGGATCAAATGTTTAATGTAAAAGCCAAATCTTATCCATGTTACAGCTAACGTACAGATTTCGACGACGTCGCGTCGTTGTATTTATCGTTATCGTTATTATCGGTCGTTATATCGGTCGTTATATTGGAATTAACGACGGAAAGAACAGAAATATAAACATTAATCGTGTTTATAGTTACCTGTGCGGCACCACCGCGCCACGTCTAAATTACAGTTTATCTTCATACCTTCATATATTCAACTTGATTTTACTTCGGTATCCAGATATATTTTTATGTCAATAATCGATAGTCAAGTGAACTCAGGGACATCACCGACGCGTTGCACGTTAATAACTTAGTAACTCTTTATTTGAATGAATAAATAAACGATTACACACTCACACCTAACCCCGCACTACGATTCCCTGTGTTGCGGTTAGCACAGAGAACACAAATAACACATCACTAACAGCCACACATAAATATTTGCCCCGGCCAGGAATCGAACCCGGGCCCAATCGCTTCGCAGGCAGGGCACTACCAGGTAGGTTACGGGGTTCTTTAAATTTGTGTAAACAGAACTCTCCTTCCAGCGTTGCATTGGTGACTCTACTGGTGTTGCTCATGACCATAGCCGATGGTGAACATTCACCATAAGGATGCACGCCTGTTTTATCGTCAGCCTTTAATTACTGGGTCTTCGACACTAGTAAGGAAGAGGTCTGATAGACATTCAAAACATACGTATTGTATATTATTTGCAGACATCGAATAGCAACTCTCTCGCATTCTGAGTCTGATTGATGATTTTTATGGTAATTTTCTTTTACTATATGGATATTTTCGCGATGCCTGCCTGGTAGTTATCACCACCATGGACAACGGTCACCTTACAGATGGCTCTGTCGGCCATGAAGACCTGACAAAAAGCCAAAGGTATAAAACACGACATTTACCCGCAACGCATACCGGTAGCCGGCTTGTCGCCCGAAACATTCTTACAGTGTTTACCAAAGCGGAGATCAAAGTCCGAAACCGTCGAGCTATGATACCTTTACGATCATTAAAAACATATGGCGTTCAAAGATTACATTAGTAGAAATATTTAAAAATAGGCCGTTCATGAACACACATCATAGCAGTCACACGCGCTAACAGTAAAGCAAACAAGAGGCGGCTTGGTTGATTAAAAACAGCGTTCGGTGCACGGTCGATGCCTTAATTAGAACTGTTTGAAGGGATGAATGTGTATCGATGTATCGGCATCGATAATTGGCGTGTTTATCGATATTTGGGTTATCTATATATTATATAAAGCGAACGGATACTCACTCGCTCTCTAATTAATCATGAAATATCTGGCACTGCAGCTTATGAAGATGGAATTTTGCAAGAAGGTAGGTTATGAGTAAAAGAAGTTAGCTGTAACGGATTTTTATACAGATTTATGTAGCTAAGAACGGATGTTTGATACAAAAACTATAACTTAGTTTTGACTGAGGAAAATCATTTACTATTTTAAAACCACCACTGACTATTAATGAACATAAAGGCATGCAACAAAAACCTCATTTCACAATTAATAGCAATTGTTGTTGTTATGCGGTTTGTGATTGTGAAAATGGGTGTGACCATTAATTTAATGAATTATCTTCATACCTTCATAACACTCATTCAAAACTAACAAGTTAACTAAAATGTTTTGTAAATTGTAAACGCAAACGTTGTCAATAGTAATCAGATTTCAATTTAATTCATTTCAATTTCCTCAAAAGCTTCCTATAGGTGTGTGATTTAGACATTTATCGTTTTTGATCTTATATGATCTACGATCGATATCGAATCACTGTATATATTGGTATAAATTGCAGTAAGTGTTGAAATTATAGAGTCCAGTAAGATAATGACTGAAACGCTTAGACTATATGAGCGTCACTGAAAAGTTATCGATAACAAACAAGACGAGCGCTCCCCTCACTAAAGTGTTAATAGATGTAACACCAGAGTCATTGAATACGGTCGTAATCGTAATTATTTTTAATTAATAATCAACACGCCATTAGAACGGTGCACGTAATAAGGATGTTCGTGCCGATGTCCCTTCGGCTAAATACATTTTATTATTAGTCATGTACCGTTTGACTGTACGTCCAAATATACTTTGATTATCGCTTCCTTTCAAATGATGGGGGCGTTATATTTATCATAGTTATTTTGTTTTAAATATACGCCTGGTTGACTTAAAACCACCTCAATGTTTTTTTCTTAAAACTTTATAAATAAAAAGACTTGTTATTTAGTTTTAATTCTGAAATAGAAAATACTGTCACAGGAGTGGGTAAGGGATACGAAACTAATAAGGCCAGTTTCAATAGATGGTGTTTTTTTTATTCGCACCACAGGGTAGCACTCGCTACATTGTAACTGTGATACGACACTGTTCACTTCATTTCACACTTCACTTTACTGCTCTTCTTTTTCCATTCTTCTTTTTTCTTCTTCCCCTCTCCTTCTTCCTGCCCACGCTGTGCTTCTGATCGCCTTATCTACCCCTAATTTCGAACACCAACATTCCAAATTTAAACATTTATTTGAATTTCTTGTCTCGTTACGAGAACAAATTAGAAAGTAAATTTTTTTAATTTCTTCTATCCTACTCGCACATTTTCTTCAGAGCTATAACCGCTCTGACACACGCGTCGAAAGACAGATGAATCTACGCGACAATACGTATCGCGAGTACTCTGTTGCGTTCTTACCAATGTAGGTACACTGCATGGTAGAGGATTTCAAATCATCAAAATAAGATGTCTTTAAGAGCAGCAGCACGTGAAATCTCACTAGCGGTGGTCCTTGACCACACTCGACGCTTTTTAGGCTTTTTTCCGACGATCACTTACTATGAACACAAGCTGTTTAGCTATTATCCTATAATAAAAAGGAAATTATATAAACACAACATGTCACCATAATACGCAGCAACATCCTCCGAGACTTCACCGGGATTCAAAACCACTAATTCTTGTACCCGGCGTGACGCGTCCCAACACCTCGGCTATATCAATAGTAGGATATCGAGCTTTTGGATTGATTTATATGTGAATTATCTCATGTAAACCGACTTAAAACCTACTTTGTAATCATTAAAATAAGACTCAAATTTTAACAGCAGTCGGGAAAGAATTATTTCGGGTTATCAGCAAAGTATTTTGAAGTTTACGTCCTCATTTGTAGAGTCGAATTTACAATTGATGTAACTTGTGAGGTATGCCACCTAAGACGAATATGCCAGTTAAAAGTGATTTATATCCGATAAGGCATATTAAAGGTTTTGTTTTGTACCTTTTAAAATGTAAAATTCAGTTATTTATGGGGCCAAAATCGAGAGGTTCGATTAAATTATGGCCGAAAAGATTTATTTGTCCATGTTTTGGATGCTCCCCTATTTGTCTGGTGCGTTCCTGACATTTTTTTTGACCACAGATTCCATGATGTAAGATTTTTTAGAATCGGTCAAAGAAATGGATGTTAATTACCGCGAAATGGAATTCGATGTTTTAAAATGATTTTGGTATGTTATTAATATGGTATTACTATAATCTATGTTAAGCTTTTTAAAGGGCCATTAATTTTAAAACCGAGTTTCTGATTGCACTTAGAGGCGACCGTCTCAGTTCTCAACGGTAGCAACAGATCTGTGACAACAACAACAACTAACAACTACTAAATTAACTGAATTAACTATCACTTACAGTCCCTGCCCCAGTCCTCAATTATATAACATTCTTAATAACAATCCTAGCAAAAGCTTAACCAACGTATTAATATAAAACTGGTGGAAGTGTATACATGCATTTATCTACATACATAACATTTACATACTCATTCTGCAACTGGCCGATGTCTTTGTTTGGAAAATACTTATTTCAGAAAAATACTACTGCAAACATGTCTGGTGATATTTGAAACGGCTGAACCTATTTAGATGCGGTTTTCACCGCTCTCTATTCAATTTTCTATTTTAATAGGCATTTTCAGAACACGGAAATGCCTAATAGGACCTTCCTGTTACCATTCAGCTAAACGGCTCCTACCGCGGCCAAAGTGGCTTCACTCGGTCAATCATAGACACAAGTCGGTAGACGATCAGATGAACTGCACAGTTTGTGTTATAAAGGCCCATCCATTCGCTTTCCATAAAATTAGCAACAATACAATCACATAAATAAGATCACAAGTACAAGGGCCAGTGTAAGGGTACGTGCACACCGCCCACAGTAGCGGCCCACGGCCCGATCAGCTAGATCGGCCCGCCCGCTTCGCTTCGGCGGAGTTAGTGTGGAGACGGACTAATGGAATGGATTAAAAATGCGGAAGTTTGTGAGAATGTATGGATGTCTGTTTGTTACTCTGTCACGCAAAAACTACTGAACGGATTTTGATGAAACTTTCCAATAAAATAGCTTGCAGATCAGAATAACACATAGGCCATAATTTATAAAGATATAGTGTGAATTATCCAAAGTATAAATATTAGGTTGTTTTTGTTTATAACTTTAAATTCTTTAACATCTAAAGTTTTTATATTGTTTTTCATGGACACGGCTTTTTAAATGTGAGCTCCGTATGGGAAGTGATTGAACACTGAAATATTACATCAATGAATGTGAATTGCAGAAAACAAATACATATTTATCATAATAATTGTATGTAATAAGACCTATAGCTTATAGATCCCAAAATAATTTGCTTTATATTTTCTGTTAATACAGAGTTTGTTAATTAAGTAAGTGCAATTAGTTTTTTATTTTACGAATCTAAAACGCTAACAGGGTTAGCGTTTAGAGTTTATTTTAATAATGTCCTTGTAAGTGAAACGATGTATATTTCCTATGAAATTAAGTTTTTAATCCTTGGGAGTTACGGAAGCCGCCTCCACGCTATACGCGCTATAATCGACATAGAATAAGTAAAAGTCGGCGTAACAAATAATGGACATCCATTCAGCCATTGTCCGGACATTTTAAATAACAATAATTGACCCGCGTATCAGCTGATTAATACCACCTGTGATCGTACGCGGTTGGAGGTTGAATTATTGTCGATTTGTTCGTAATTATGAATGGAGCGACCATTGTCGGTTGTTTGATAAAACGTCTTTAGATTTACGTTTTATCAATAGATGTTTTAAAGCAGTGATAGCTATATGGTTTGTATATTGCACTGCTGTATAAGGAGGCCTGGGTTCAAAACCTCATCATCCCAACTCATAACTGTCCCACTGCTGGGCACGGGTCTCCTCTTACAATGTGTGGGGCTTTTTATAGTCGCTGTATGCGACTTCCAAAAAAGGCCTGGTTGCTATTCCCCAGTTCGTTCAACAGGTTGTGACATGAGGAGATTGGCTTGCATTTAAGGATGTGTTTTTAAAGAAGGCTTCATATTCTGCATGTCAAGCAAGTTACTGATAATTAAAGAACTGAACTTTAAAATAGAGACTATTGAACTGCACTTAATAAGCATTACACTTAAAACTGGCATCGGAAACATATCCAAATATAGTAGTGATATTGAAGTTGTTCTGTAAAATCGGAAATATATAACTGTTGCTGAACTCGGTACCGTTAACACTGGGATCTTTATTGCCACAAAACCATGTTCACGCGAGCTCAAGATTGAACGATACTACGCGTGAAATACCGATGTCACAGATTTCAACTTTCCTGATAATAACATGCTTTAATAAATAAAAACAGTAGCTGTTCTTTTACAAGTCGAGGGCGACTCACACTCAGCATAAGTTACTTATCACGTTTTGCGGGAATCAACCAATGTTGGAATAAATTGCCAGCGTCGGTGTGTTCATTCGGTTATAATGTGGTTGTATTCAAATCAACAGTATAATATAGACTCTAACTAAGTTAGTGTGCTGGACTTCCAAGACTACATCACCGATTACCATTCGGTGGGGTTATAGTCAAGGGTTAACTTATAATTAATTATAGAAAATAGTCGTCCATGCCAAGCTTCCCTGCTTGGGCTTCGTTTAAAATTCGACACGGGCCACCTAATGGTAACATCATTGAGGACCATCAGTTAAAAAAGGAAGATGAAACATAGTAAGAAACCTGAACACCCTCGGAATCAAAAACGTGCATGAGCGTCATTACAACTTACTCGCACCGTCACTATTCTGGTCTGCTCGTTTACCGTTGAATATAAAAAATCAGCCAAGCGCGAGTTGGACTCTCACATTTAAATTTCACGTTTCTACCTATGTCCGTTCAAGAGATAGAGCCCCGTATGTACGCACAGACATGCAGCGGAGCCATATAAATAGAGTTCCGTCATCCTTTGGGCACGATTATATTGGAACCTTAGAATAATAACAAGAGTTGTAAGCACCTTTCATTACCCGTTTGCTGATCCCACAGCATTGTGGGTTCTCTCCAGCTCCGAAAGAGTTCGATCATTGGGTACGCCAGTTAATGCACGCGTTGCCTTTTTAGGAACTAAATTAATGCCCCTCGGAGTTGGTCCGAAGTGTAAATAATTATGTACGCAACACCCAGCTCTTACTGTAATTTTAAACGAATCTGAATTGCTAAGCAGCTAATTGAAGCGGGAATGTGATTTTAATTGCGCTATTTTTTTATTCTAAAGGTTTTCGTACATTGGATTTTCTAAATTTCGATGACAGAGAGCCTAGATGGCGACCAGTTTCTTTGTTAAACCATTGTTTCGTCATAAAATTTAATTCTTGATTATTTTATTTTTATTGACTTGATCTTTTATTTGATTTGCGGAGACCTCAAAGATCGCAAACGATCAACTGAGTCGAACAAAGCCAAGCCTTGTTCACTTTTAGCTGAAATCTTGATGATTCTTAGCGAATAATATTCATGAGTTATTCGTAAATCGGAGTATAGATTTCGGATTCCATCCATATTTTCTAGTGAGTCCTGCGTCAACGCGCATAGATGGCATTTAGCTACCCCGCCAATTCCATGGAGAGATTCATGTCCTGCGAGATAATGGTTTCCAAACCATGACTATGTCTCTGTTCTTTTCCCAAACACATATTGGACCTTTTATCGTACTTAGAATGTTCAATATCAGTATGAGCTAGGACAAACAAAAAAACATTTTTAACTGAAAAGTGGGCATTTTTCAAGACAGCGGAATCATCGCTTCGCGCCGCGGAATCTATGGCCATAACTCACGGCGTGCGCGCGTTAATTTATCAGCAGTGCATAAATTTATGCGCAAGAGTTCGCACAATCGGACAACATTTAGCTTTTTATCGACTGTTTGATTTAGTGCCCGCGGCCGAGACAATCCCTCAAGTCGATATGTCGGCTCAACTTGTACGGGCCTATTCTGAGCGAGGACGTAATCGAACGGAGAAAAATTCGTTTGGACATTGCTATGAAGTCATGTTTCATATTTTTTTTGCATGTGCTTATTATTAATGTAAAGTTTAGGCTTTCTAAACTTTAGAACTGAAACTGTAACTTGTATGTATTGTTTGTTTATTTATCAAACCTACTTACTGCTTCTATCCTAACGTAGATATTTTTAAATATAAATTATTCAGAATATTGAATCAATTTTTTTTTTATGCAATTTATATTTAAGACATCCACAAAATCGATAATTATGAAACTTTCAAGCTTAACATGCGATTACTAAATATTTACCTACTCGAAGTGATTTTTAATTTTTTCGAAGGAACCTACGGAATCGCATTGTATGTCCTAATAAACTTTTTAATTTAATAATTGTAATCTATGGAAATCCCCAAAGCAGCCGAGGTCAGATATTGTTATCTCAGTAAAACAGTTACTATTATAAATTCAAACATTTCCACTTCAATTGAACGAATATTCTCAATTGTAACACCGCGTATCTGTTACCGCAGGGCATAAATAGATCAGAACAAGACAGTCAACACAGAATAAGGCTTTCCCTACTTTCTCACGTAGGTGTAGCAGAAAATGTTAAAGTTATGGCGCTCGCTGCGACTCGTGTCGCACGCTTGTCCGCTAGCTCGCTGAAGACAAGCGTACACTACAGCACGCCGCGCCGCCCGCTTCGTCGCAGGATCGTTGCTAAACATAAGCTTAAAACTTTTATGAAATGTTATATTATGAATATTTCGTGTTGAACAAGATGTTTTAACTATGTGACTTGCCAAGCTTTTTTAACATTGGAATTTGGTGGTCTTAAATGTCAAGTTAAACTAATTCCTATTTGCCACGTCGAAGTTGATAACGTTGAATAAGTACCTGACTCATAAACTGAGATCATCAAGGATTGCCTATCTTATAAAACAAGGATAGCAAAGGATAATTTTTCATAGAAAAACGTATACGGCAAGGATACAATTATGACATCCTAAACAATCAATATCTTAATTATCTTAAGAATCTAGAAGTTTTTTGTTGGCAAGGAAATGATTTACACCTGAATTTCTGTTACCAAATAAACTGAGTTATCAAAGACATTAACGACTATATTTACGTATGTATGGATCTATTCATCCTGTCAAAAAGCGTCTCATAAATTTGTTAAATCCCGCTCCCTGATTTCTTGAGAAGAATAGTAACGGCACTAACGTGTTTCTTCGGCGTGGACTAGCGCACGCTCACCTTTATTTCCGTCTGTATGCACGTTCGCATATTGCCAATTAATCTTGTTAACCAATGTACTCTTCACTAACATATCGATTTCGCGTCCATAAATATATTTCGTTGAGTGTTCATGCAAATGTTGAATGGTGCGCGAGAATTGGATATTGTTTGCTCACCTAGTTCTTGCAGACCTAACCTATAGCTCTGGCTCTCCTTTGGATAGCTTTTAGCCTGTCTCAAATTAAACCCGTAGGGAGGCAAGCAAGCGAACCAATTCTATTGTTCTTTCGAGAGATATGGGAAAATTACCTATTCTTATGTTATACTTAATTCGTTTCATGTGAATTCATCAATTCATCATTTATTAAAGATCATTCAAATTTCAAGGTAATAGAATTAATTTTTACTTAATTTTTGTTACTTTCAATGGAATTTATGTCCAGAACACACACACCCAGACCGAAAACAGAGAATTAAACATATAATTATAATTTCCGCCTCACTGGGAAACAAACTCAGGACCCTTTGAACAGTCCAGGAAGACAACCATACAGATCCATACCATAAGGTGGTAACTACCACTATGCACGAGTACCATCGGGATGGTACTTTTCTGTTGCAATGTAACTGTTATCATTGACCTCCATATTTCACACAACGTTAATACTAAATTACTGGTCATAAAACTGTAATATCGGACGCGTTCCTACAATTTGGCACCGACGTACCGTTTCCTGCATCAATCCATGTCATCACTCATTTACCAGCAATTTTTGTTTTGGAGGATCGGTATCTATCTGTGTGCTTGAGGCCGAGAAAAGGGGTTTTACGCTAAATTGCCGCTTCTTCTTCTACGACCCCTCACCTTAGAGGGATTTGTTGAAGCAATGGAGTACTTTGATTTTCGAAAAGTGTTTGTAAATACCAAATTCGATTTATTTCATGTAATAGAAAAACAGTTTTTCATGATTTTAGACGATCCATATTTTACTATGTATAATAAGATTTCACTGTAATATTTACGAATGTTCATCATCAATGTCATCTGTCGTCCTGTCAAGAGTTTCTCCGGCAGACCAGCTAGCCAACAGTACGAGATCACTGTTGCCCATGTACATTAGTATCAAGGCATCACCTACACGTTGTCGACCAACATAGAAAGACAAAGAAAGAAAAAATATACTTGCTCTCAACCCCGTTTGACGGTGTGACGGTGGTGTCGTTTGACGGTGGACTCAGGCAAGGTAGCTACCCAGCCGGACTTTGTAGCTTAGACGTACTACGAAGAGGACAGAAAGAAAACACACACACACACACACACACACACACACACACACACACACAAAACACAATATCATCAGGACACTTGCACAGCCCATAAAACGACAATGGCACGGTACAATCTCCCGTCCCCAAGTGTACGAGGAGTAGTTAGCCGGCTATGAAATTGATTGTTCGCGCCGTCCGCTGCCCACGCGCCGTTTATGCCAGTTTAGATGACACCTATCGGCGGATCACGGGTTTGTTAGCAGTAAGACATCATTTAGACGTAATAAACACAAACGAGGCTAGTTTAACACTGTTATTACGTGAGTACCTATAAATGTCTGTACACGCGGAGACTTCTATGCTTCGGAGGGTATCGATGAAGGAAAACATTGTGAGGACCAAACCAAGACTAGTATTTAAATCCGACTTCGCAGGGAATCGAGCCAAGGACTCTTCGAGCGGCAGTCTAGTATGGAACGGTATGGTACCATTGTGCCATACGGGAAGAAATACAAAAAGTAGCTCATGTTGAAGTATGTTTTTTAACCAACATTAACTTAAACAGAAATTGATAATCAGAATCAAGTAGGTGTCGTTTTATTACATCCAAATCCCGTAGTCCGTCGACGCGGCGTTGTCAAGATGCAAATAACCTTCCTTTTAGCGACGGAACCCGAAAAAAGGATCAAATCACCCACAAGATGGTATATGTGAACCAGCGATCGCTGTCAATGTGACGGATTGTAACAACCAGTTAGATAAACGAGTGGAGTCGATTTAATGGCCGATCGGAGATAACGGCCGGCGCAGAGCACCTCCCGTAATGAATGCAGAGGTGACATTCAGTTCGCGAAGACAATTAATATTGACAATCGACATATTTAATTATAGTTCGATCGTTTGTCGGGAAACCGCAGTATGGTTGTGACTTGAGGTATATTGTATTTGTCGTTCTGTAGATTGTTGATGGTTTATAAATATTCTCGTGTAGTTAAAGTAAATTTAGTAGGTATTTATTTATCGTATTAGAATATCATTTGCTTTGATGAAGGGAAACATCGTGAGGAAACCTGCACACTTGAGAGTTGTTCATAATGTTCTCAGGCGTGGCCAGTCCGCACTTGGCCAGTGTAGTGGCCTGCAGTCTTCGTATTGTGAGAGGAGATCCGTGCCCAGCAGTGGGACAGTTGTTGATTGCGATGATGATGAGGTAAGTTTATTGTGCATATTACATTTAGTTGGTTTTGAGCCTCGTCGTCCTGAATAGTCCTGGATTTGATTCCGAGTCAGGCAGACCTTTTGAGAAGTAAGTTTCACTCACATTTTAATAGTTCGCGGGGCATGTCCACTGTGACACAGAAAAAAGGGAAGGGGGATGTGAAGATGTGTTGATGTTGGTGACTAAAATTGCTACAAAATTGCCTCGGTCGCGTCGGAATCACTAAATATGTTCGGCTGGTATCGTTAAATATTAAATGTATTAATACCAAACCTCATGTCATTTCTGCGCATTGTTCCATCTTTGGCCGCCGAGCGAGGCAGGTGCGGCTCACCGATTATGCTAATTCTATTAGCCAGTATCGATTTTACGACGATCTTGATTGGCTATTGTGACACTTTGTTAATGTGTCGTCGATCAGGCTAAAGCGGTTGTAAACGTACTGCTATTGAAGTAAGTAATAAATAAATTCAAACCACGAACAATCCGTAACTTCTCATACGTTGCGAGCGGGGCAGGAACAGCTGAAACATTATGTGTCACATAAAAGTTGAAGAGGCCTGAAATACCGACCCCATTCCCATGCTGCAGACCAGGGACTCGTGAGAGGCGACAGTAAAGTGATAATGTCATAAGAAAACATTGAAGAAAACCGAACGCTTAGGCCGATCGTGCCTCTCTCTGGCTTGTTCCGCGCTCTCGCTTGTACGCTCGACTTAGGCGGAACGTGACAATGACGTCATACTTTTTCGTGCGTGCAGCCAGCGTTAATCGATTTATAAGATCGTGATAACTCACGTCAAAATGTTTGCCTCAGCTGCCGCTCGAACTTGGAACCGTTTCTTTCGCAGAGATTACGAACTGAGCTACAACGTCGTAATATTGCTTTTAATGTGGCAGCAGAACAATAAACAGGAACGTAGATGTCAAACAATCATGGCCGCTCACGGACATGCGTGACGCGGCGATGCTAATTTGTGACTTCTCCTAGAATAAGTCCATCTTAGACGTATCAGATAATGAATAACTGGGATTATACTTATAGGATTCAAATCCGTAGTAGGTATCCGTAGTATGTATAACACAGACATATTCACTATAAATGACTATCGATTCGATATTGACCATTTAATAACTCATAGTAGCTAATGCTGTTAAGTGGACATAGATCCAACAGGTTCCCGTTGATTAAGCACCAATAACACAGCTAATAAGATTTAAGTTTCCGTTTCTAGTTTTAATTACGATTCATATAATTAATTATTGCAATGATTTATACACTTTTGATAGTAATCTAATAAACGTGTAATAAACAAGATTTTTATGTCAATTGCCGACAAACAAGCACGACTGAGGAGCTGATGGTAAGTAGCCACCATCTTTCATCGACATCCGTAACATTCAGGGTCTATTTAAATAGGTGCACGGTATCCGCTGCCGCCGTGGGTAGCGAAATCCGAGAGGGTGAGGGTTTGTGTTCAGACCTAAGCGAATATCGCTACCACTGTGGAAAGCGAAACTTAATTAACATCACTAGACAATAGAAGACATCCTCATGCTGCAAAAGATGTAAGCTTAAGTTAGAATGACGCGCAATGGAGACGTTAACTTTTATCCCACGTCGTCCGGCGAAAAAATACCCCCTACATACGGTATGCGATGTTTCGCAAAAGAAGCGGTGTCAGGGACAGCATATCCGCGGTATCAGTTACCTTACCTTACCGGTACCTGACTCTGATACCCCGTAACCTACTTTGTAGTGACTACTTTTTGTCATTTAATGACGTTATAATTTGATAGAATTAAAGTTGTTTTGATAGGAAAAGTTTATTTTACTCTTTTAGCACATTTAAATAAGAGCTTGTTTTAAAAAAGTTTTTTCACTTTTAATTTATCTCACGAAAGCGTAAGATACCTCGCTTAATCGCTCGCTCGCTTCGCTATCACGGTTTTTTAAATTTTTTCATGTACCTAAATCTAGTTCTAGGCCCAGGCATATGTTCAGAACGCCACCAAGATAGACTCTAAATTAGATTGCGGAACTTGCTAATCAAAATCACCTTGTACATTTACTGTTATCGTAAAAATATAACTATTACCATTAATTCAGGACACCATTAATTGGCGAGGTCACTCGGTACCCTTCCCGGATGTGAGCCATCGGTTTTTTGGTAAGTCGTATAATTGGAGCTGTAATTAGCCAATGCGGTCATTAAGCGATGTACGTTTATGTATACTCGAAGTGGAGCGGTCAACGAGAGTCTGCCTCTAAAACTGTACTGCAGGTAACCCAAAGAGTTAGATGTTCGACAACGAATCTGTCATGTATTCATATTACTACTATGAGACCTAATAATTAAATTAATTTACTTGCGACCCGCCCTCGCTTCGCTTCGGGAAACTAATTCCTGCAGTTTGCAAAGATTTAGTTATATATGTTACAAGTTGTCCCAGCGTACTTCGTACCGCTTTATAATTAAAAAATGTTTTGGTGATATATCGACAGCAACGCCACCTACCGGGTCCAATTGTGAATCTAAATAATTCTCGGATCCACCTGAAGACACACAAAAAATTTCAACCAAATCGGTCAAGCCGTTTAGGAGGAGTTCAGTGACATACACACTCACACTCGAATTATATATATTAAGATTATTTATATAAATTATAGCCTATGTGTTATTCTGATGTGTAAGCTATATTATTGTAAAGTTTCAGCAAAATCCATTCGGTAGTTTTTGCGTGAAAGAGTAAGAAACATTCATACATCCATACAAACTTCCGCATTTATAATTTTTAATAGGGTAATGAAGCGCTCATAACGGTCGGTAGTTAGATCGGCGACCACTGATGGCAAAGATATCTTGACCGTTTCCGTGCTTCGGAGGGCACGTTACGCCGTCAGTCCCGGTTGTTATCGTTAGATAGCAATCGTTAAGCTATGTTGGGTGATGTGTGGCAACAAACTTCCGACACATGTCATGAATTAGCCACTAAGACCACCAATTCGGTCCAGTCATTTTTATTTTTCCCTGTCATAAATATGTTTTTATTGAAACCTCGTTATTCGTATAGTTCCCTGGAACATTAATTATCTCATTACTATAAACCTTTATTACAGTAAAGACGTATGCACACTGCCGATAATGAGCCATCGCAATACAGTAGGGCGTGTGCGCACTGAGCGGCCGGTATCCGCGATGCGCGGCATGCGAGTAGGAGACACCTGCACGGGGTGAGGTTAGTATGGATTTCAAACAATTAAAAATTATAAAACCCAAATTATAATTGAATAAAAATAAAAAATACAAAAAAAAACAAAATTGCAAAAAAAATATTTGATTATAATAAGATTTAATACTTAACTATCAGCAGTCATACATCTCGCTCACACGATTTCAGGATGTTGAATTTCCCGTCCGCTCTTTGTCAACAATACTATTAATAAGTATAAAAAACTCAGTTAAATTCAAGAAATCATTTTATATCCTAAATTATTAATTAATACACGAATTAATTAGGTTTTTACTATATCTTTTTGACAGTGTTATTTATACATATTTTATAAAAAATCTAAATTATAGTTGTTTCCTTAACCTTGACATTCATGTCATTAATAAATTATAGTAGGTAGGTTTTATAAAAATCTACAATACAATAATTCGTCAATAAACCTATAAAAATACAGTATTAATTTATTATAAATAATTATTGCATACATAAATAAACATGCACAGTAATTTATCAATGCGACAAGCGTATCCACATTACACTGACAAAATGGCCGATGCGTCCGATTCGGCGATGGCTGCTCGATGGCCATTCCATCGCTCAATGGCTTCCTCGAGCTAATTGCTGAAACATTAACTTTGAACTGGTCACCGGCGGAAAAATTCCCGAATCGTCATTTGCGTTGTTAATAGAGTCAGGTGGCGATTCGAGGAAACTCGTCATTATCAGGACGGCTTTTTAATACCCGGTTGGCAATGATGTCAACGAAACCAATTGAACATTGTGAAATTTAAAAGTGAATTATTTACGTCACAAAAGACTTCTAGACTACAATTTGCCCATCTCGGTCACATTACGCATTTCTTTGGAAACATGTTCTTCGCTCATCCAATCAATGATAAATTTAATATTGTACGATTTTGTATAAAATGAAAATAAATATTTTCGAGAGATATTATGAAAGTTATTCTGTTACAATACTACACGTCAGTATTAGTTCCAGCTAGTAAAACAATCTGTTTACTGAAGACTCAGGCTATAGCCCTTCTTTTTGTAATAACTGTGTACAATCGAAAACAAAAGTATTATCTACTCTGTAAATTATTTTGGAATATTACATTAATAAACAATAAACTATAGACTTTACTGTTGGACTTTGAGTATAATATCTTTAAAGAAATACTTTTAAGCAGGATTATGTTCATAGAAGTATCCTATAAAATTGTGTAAAATCCTATAAAAATTGTGTATTTTCCGTTATTACCTTTCTCATGTCGGTCACACCGCAATTGTTGCGGCGCAACACTACAACAACATGAAATAGCTGCACCCATCAATAATAAATAACGCGTATGATTTACGATCATGATTCATCGATGGTAAATCATCTCGGCCGGCGATAACCAAACAAAGTGGCCGATAATAAACCGATCACACATAACATAACGCCGCACAGAGTCATAAACTGTGGCGCAGCGAGGGCTCACATCTTAATTTGTAAGAGATACTCGCTTTATAAATAATGTAAAAACAATGAACACAAGTATGGAAGCTTTGGACGAACTACCAATGGATAGACACGGCATTCTGTCGATACTATTAAATAGTGGTACTATTATTATAGTTATTAAATAATACAACTGGTATTCAAAATAAAAAGGTTTATTTACCTGCAATAAAATTGTCTGTCAAGCTTACCAATGCAAGTATTTTTTGTATTAATTGAAAATTCATATTGGATTTTAAAAACGTTGCATTTGATTATTATTATCAGATAAAAGTGGGGAAGGGTATTTAGAATTATTATATAAATAAATAATTTATTTTATTTTAGAGTGGTGTTAATATATTATTATATTTTTGGTGGTATTATTGTATTTTTTTATTTATTACCTAGCTAGCTTTTACGCTCTTCCTTAAAGGGAGTTGAGAACCATTAATTTTTTCTTTCTCCTTCCATCGTCAGCAATGCAACGGTGATGCTTTCAGTGTTAGGTGATATTTCGATAGGCGATAGGTGATAGTGATGACGTTTGTCGGCTTTATACCTACAAAAACACTACTTGTTGTAATTATTATTTTATTGTAAAAAGATATTTTTTATAAATATAAGATTTTATGTCGTTCATAATTTTAAAGATCTGTTATATTATGTATATTAACTTAAACAACCAAATGAATTTTTAAAATTTAATTTATAGTTAAAATTTTAATTTATAGTTAAAATTTTAATTTATAGTAGTATAATGTAATATCACTCAATTCCATATATAAATTTATAACTAAATATTGGTCACAGCGAATTGTCAGATTATAATATTATATAATTTTTAGCAGATTATGTACCTACAACTGTCTGATATCTTGAATAGTGCACTCCGTGTCTATCAGCGTATAACACTGCGTTAGCGCAGCGGCAACTTTGACATGTACAGAAAAATCTAAGATCATAAACCACAGCAGCTCTGTCGTATCGGATTGCAATCGCACCTTGCATGCTAACCACATGCCCTCCCTGTCACACACACCTCTCACTCACACAGGACCCGCCAAGCCAATACCAACTGTATTGAAAATAGGTACACCTAAGTTTTCCTTACCAACGCCTATCCTAAACTCTGTCAAGAACAAACAAAACAGCAACCAAATTTCTACCTCTTTCCCCTGTCTTAAAGCTTGTTTTTGAAACCAGTGATTTGGTCAGGGCATTGGCTGTCTATGACTATCAAGTAAGCTTTCTATTTGCATATAAACATTTTTCTTATTAACTGTACTTTAAGAGTTATTTTCTGTAAGTACAGTCGTGATTAGATTTTATTTACGTCTTCATTGTGATTGCAAATAAAATCGAATCGAGAGGTCACTATATGGCGCTGTCAATAGTTTTTAGTAATAAATCTTTCAATAAGTCTTAATGGTTTGTTTTGTTTGTGTAATGTGCAAATTTATTTAAATGAAAATAGGGTTTTATAAGTTACTGCGTCCAGCATCTTAAACTTAATCACCACTTACAATCAGGTTGTAGCATAATCCTATCAGTAAGAAAATATTAATAAGGGTGAAATCAAAGTACTTCCACGGGGGCAATTCCGCAGGCAACGGCTAATCCTTACAAATATTATAAATGCGAAAGTCTGTCTGTCCGTCACCTTTCACGCTTAAGCTGCTGAACCGATTGAGATGAAATTTGGTATGGGATAGTTAAAGACCCGGGAAGGACATGGATAGTTTTTATCCGGATAATAGGTTTCCTTGAGATAATTTTAACGGTATACGCTATGCGTATTACTCAAGTATTAAAGTATATTATTAAAGTAAACGACAATATTGTCGTTTACTACAGGAGCCGCGAGCGAAAACTAGTATTTTATAAATCCAAAAGCGCAAGCCAGTATATCCAATAAACAACCGCAGATTTCTTTAACCGAACCACTCGAAAGTCCACACACGTGACACGATATTTAATATTAGCGAGATACGCGTCGTCTGATACACAGATAAACCGACAGATTTGTGTTGTCCGTGCATCTCTCGTGGTAGCTACGAGTAGCGTTATTGTTTTATTAAACTAGGCAATGCACGCCAGGTTCGTAGGGATAGGAAAAATTACACTCTGGGATGGAAAATACATATCTCGTACTTACCTATAGTGTGTTTTTTAATTTTATTATAGAAATATATAAAGTATCACAATGACTTATTAGAATACTGATATATGTATAGACCCCAATTAATGAAACTGTAGAAGCGTTGAATTTTAAATACTTCAATCGGTACATTATTAAAATTCTTTACAACAAATATAGGTAACATGGCTTCAATCCATTAATAGTCTAGGTACTACTAAGCTGGGTTTCTCCTCAATATAGGTAATATAAGTCGATTAAAAAGAAGATCAGCATTACACATTTGATGATCGTCGAAGAATTAAGTGTGGATGGTTCCCAAGACACTGATTCGAAATTTCAACGACACACCTTTAACTATTTAACAATAACTTACAACACCCAGAAAACAATCTCAATTTCATAATAAAATCTAGGTTCACGGAAGATCCTGAATGTCATTGCGGGCTTTTCATCACATTTGATTACAGAAAACCAGAGGCGTCTTAACGATATTTTGCTGAACGCAAAGTTCCAATATGGTGTGTAAAGTTTGCCGACACCAAGCTTAACATACCATTTTGAGTGGAAACCTGTGATCTCAAATGTGGAACTACTGACTACAATGAAAACAAAACACAAATCCTAGATTACAGTAGAAGTACAGGTCGACTATCTACAATAGTGTATCTCCAACAAAGAGTACAGAACCGTTTTAAAATTCAAACCATCGCCGTTACGGCCACCTTTCATCTGCGATACCTATCAGACAATAAGAGTTGTATGCACTCGTGTACGTGAATTTACAAGAATTATGCATCACACGACTCGGCGGATCACAAAGAAATTATGATATATTGTTAATCTTCGTATTTCGCAGTGCGTTGTCGCCGTCGGCTGACTGAGACTTCAAAGGTATGGAAATTTGATTAAGCGATGCGTGATTATCGAGCTTAGATTATATTTTGCTTGATGGTAGGGCTGACTGAACCAACCCGCACTGGAGCAGTGTGGTGAAGTATGCTCTAGGTCTCGTCAGATATGAGGAGAGTGCTGCCAGGGCTGGTTTTTCTTACTTTCTTCTTCCTTCCATCGCGGTTGGCAAAACATCAGGGATGCCTTAGCTCGTGTATTAACATAAAAGTTTGCAATGACGGTAATCCCCTGGTTTTTGCTTCTACCGCAAGGTCTCAAAACAAGCGTTGTTAAAACATTGTCAACTTTACAAATAAATCGACCACCTCGCAGCAAAACAATTGAATACACTACAAAATAATAATGGAACGACTCCAGCCAAATTTCCAGTCCAACAAAACAGCGGAGCTGTCGAAATAAAAACAAAAAGTTGGAAAAATATTCAGCAAGTTAATGATGACGCAGGAAAAACAATTCGGTAGCCATTGAAAAGGCTGAAAATGAACGGAATCGTTCGCTGGAAGAAAGACTTGGGCATAATGCGAAATATGAAAAGAACGGGCGAAACAATAGGGCAATTGAAGATGAAAATAATGAAGGACAAACAATTAACACACGACGGACTTGGCGTTCGTAGGCTAGGGGATGGTGGCGAATGTACTACATGTTCGCGACTAGACATTGCTTAGAAGAACTGCCAGAAAAGAATATAGGTATCATGTTCATATTCGTTTTGAACGTTTTACGGATGGATCAATCCTTAATTATTATTTTTTGTGAAAATGAGCAGACAAAGACCTGATGGTGTGGTGATGTCATGTGTGATCAACGTCTTTAAACTCATTATTACAATTTCCACCTCACTGGAAATCGAACCCAGGACTACTTCGAAAAGCAGTCCGGCGTATTGATAAGTTATAGAATTATTTGATTGCTAAATACTTAGGCTATAAGGACCATAATAATCTATTTTATAAACGTCTTCCGTCAAACTACTTATGTCTCTAAGAGCCGTTGTGCTGGGTAAACGGTTTTTTATTTATTTTGTTCTATATTTTAAGGCAGGTATTTTTCCCCGCTTAGGTCTAGTTGGGCTTGGGATTAAAATTTTCATTAAAGTACAGTTTAATGTTAAAACAGTTAGTAAATTTCAATAAATAAATAATAATTGTTATCGACGCAATCGTTTAAGAAGTGATTTTCTCGGCTACACTCTTACACTAGAGCATTTGTAAAAAATTTAAACAGTTCCATCCATCCGAAGGGTTACGGGAACCCCAAGAAAAAATTCAACTCAAACGGAAGAGGAATGCCGGGGTTATGTTTTATTAACTTTTTTGCTATATTTGTTATTCAAACGCTTTATAATTTCCACTTTGATCGCTGGACGCTGGCCTCGCGTAGTCGACAAACGATTCCTAAATTTTTGTCCACGATTCGTCACTTGCGTAATTTTAATTGAAACTCTGTTCCCGTCCTATTTTTTTTCATTCTTAACGATGAAACGGCGAAATAGGTGAAAGCTACACTTTAAGAGGTGACCATCTAAGTCCGCAACTGTAGCAACACATCTGTGACCTAATCAGAAAGAGACTCTTATTAATAACTACTAACCGGACTAACTATCACTAACAGTCCCTGTCCTAGTCCTCATACTTGCTAATAAACTATAATAAACTAACCAACTAATGTTCTAACTCTGTCTCCTAATCGGACAAACTGTCCTAATCCCCATTTGAGTCCTGTTCTGTGTCGGTTACAGTTGTCATGGGTGGCAGCGGAAGGGTGATGCTGCATGCTCGTTTGCTACCTTAATTCTATAAAAAAGGTGAGAAAAATAGCTTAAATACACTGAGAATAGTGACATAACGCTACACAAGCGAGATGTAAAACAAGCCTGATTTAATAACAGACGACAAACAAATTTGTTTTTACCTGGTAGCATCCAAAACGTTAAAAAGAAAAGCTTTAATGGCTGGTTTTGGTCACAGGTGGTTGCTTGCTGGACTGCTAAAACTGTGACCATAATATGCATATGGCTGATGGAGATTTAGATTAAGATTTATTAAGAATTTAGAATTATGAAGGATTTAATAATTCTAAAGTACTGCCTAATTCGTTGAAGTTTACTTGAAGCAGGAGCCCTAAGACACAAGAATCTCATTCAACACTTTTAATTTATCGACTAACATAATATATAATTAAGTATACTTATTCACTAGCAAAGTTTACAAGGTTATTATATCCTGTCTTATTTTAAAACTAGTTATAAATCCACGTGTGATAAAGATAGATTTATCAGTAACACAATAAAGTGTGATATAACAACCATTTTATAACTTAAAAATAAACAGATGTTTCTTTTTTACGTCCCAAGCGCGTTTAACTGCTACCAATCTTACGTTTTCCAAAAACCGTACAAAACACTTACAAAACCTCTTAAAGCGTATTAAAAAAGAACTATCGGAAATAAAATGGCGTGTCAACATTTAATATCAGCTTGTAAACAGTAAACGGAATAGCCCATCTCATTCGTGACTAACAATCTTACCAAAAACAATATTTTTTTAATCGCTCACCTGCAAAGGAACATGAAAATAATCAACCTTATTGGTGTGTATTAAAGTCGAAGTGTTTTCGAAGAATCGAAAGGGTATGTTTGTAATTTTGTCGGATAAGATCAGTCACGTCATCCAAACAGTTTGATGGCAGATAAAGCAACATATAGGATTTTTGGAAACGCCGCCCCGTGATATAATTGGCCGAAGAGTTTATCTCTTCAGAGAACCTATGGTCATTTGTGAAGTTTGAGCGGGCCGGCTGAGTAATGGGGTCGTGACCGTGGTCGCAATGTATTTATGGTTTAATGGGAACCGTGTAATTTAATTGGTTGTATAAATTTGAAATAATACTACTGTTAACGCAATGATAGCTGAAGGTAGATGTTTATCGTGAGGAAGTTACATGCAATTAACTGTTAACTATGTACTCATAAGTAAGCAGCGATAGCCGGGTGGGTTCAACGTTGGACTACCAAACCGGGTCTGGGTTCAAACCCCTGCGTGGTGCATTCACCTCTAATTTTTAAAAATTATATGCGAATTAGATTTTAGTTATCACTTGCTTCGGTGTGGGGAAACATCGTGAGGAAACCTGCACACCTGAGAGTTGTCCATAATGTTTTCAAAGGTGTATGAACTCGGGCATCCGCACTTGGCCAGCGTGTTGGACTATGGCCTGTACTCCTCAGATTGTGGGAGGAGATCCGAGCCCCGCAGTGGGACAATTATGTATGGGTTGCGACGATGATGATATTGTATTCGTAATTAAACCCCTGTATTTATGAGCTACAAGTTAGTTAATTTAGTTTAGTTAATTTTTATTTCTTTCACCTTCCTCCTTGCTCGGCCGAAACGCATCAGTGACAAACAAATACACTTTCGCATTTATAATATTAGTAAAAATAATATAATTTAGGTAATGAGGTATTAAATTAATGAAAGTTAAAATTACATACCATAATTATTATAGGGATTGCTAATAATATCTACTACCAGGAGTAGGTACCAAACCGATAAGTATAAGAAAATAATAAAATATTTTCCGTTTGTAAGCAGTGCGAATCTCGGTATTACCTTTATTGTTTGAAAGCGGGTCGCTAAGCTCGCCCCATGGGACGGGGCGAATTTGGCATTTGGAAAAATTGCGAAAAACAAATAGAAAGAGGGGCTAATCTAAATTAGTAAGGTCTTCAGAAACAGTCAATTAAAAAAATCTGCTTCTTTCTGTTCTAATTTCTTTATAATAATGAGGAATGGAATATAAATTGAATCCTAATTTTTTTGTAGTCTTATCTGTCGAGTAATATTCTGCCCGAATATATGAAATTCACAAGAGTAATGCGAGAGGGACTTAATATGTAATACTCGCTAATTTCATAGTCACATTATATTAACGAAATTTTTAATAAATTATGTTTTCAGATAACTTTTACTATCTAATAATATACATAAAACTATACATAATTATTATGGTACATTTTTAATTTATCAAACATTTTTTTTCTCATTTTCACGTTTTTCTTACCTTAAGACTTAACCGACTTGAGTTAAAAAACATTCCGTGTAAACATTACATATTTTGAGTGTTGGTAGGTACTTATGCATAGGTTTTTCGAAGTAACCTATCATAATACTAGTAACTACTACTAGTATTAATTAATTTTAATTAAATAGATCTAAAGCAAATTAGACTAACCGCGAATAGGGTACATACTCGTAAGACTAACCGTCAATTCGACAAACACCTCGTAAACCCAATACTCGAAGTTATACCGTATACGGCTTTATTTGTCCTGCTGACGGTACCACAAACATAACCAATACCTGCGTATTTTTATTTAGTAATTAGAATCAACGAAAGAACTCCATTAAGATTATATTTTTTTAGTTACTTATTAACTAAAAAAATACAACGAGGAAAACGCTAAAACTCTTTCTTAAACATAATACGCTTAATGTCAATCTAATAATAAGCATTTTATTAAAAAAATGTTTTGCTTTGTTTTTTAAAAAATACATAGTACATAAAAATAATAATAAATATGAGTTTAAAGTTTAAACATACTTTTATAGTTGTTTGAATCAATACTTAGGGAGATTTACTTGACATTCAAAATTTTTGTTAAGATTTTCTTATAGGTACCTAGATTATTCAAAGGTAAAAGTGAGGTGCTATATTTCGTATATTTGACTTGTTATGCATTGTTAATTAAGTACCTGTCATTGTCACAACATGTATCCTTTATTTTATTTTCTAAATTAAGTACTTTTCTAGTCAACACCAAAGACTTTCCAAAAACAATCCAATTAGTTTATTCATACTGTCTATAAATGTCTATATTTTTTATGGACTTAAAGCATGCAGTACAATCCTTGCGCTGCCGCCAATGACAACTGTGACCGACACAGGACAAGACTCAAATCTGGACTCGGATAGTGAGCCCAGTTAGCAGGATTTGTCTTTAATACGTTCAACCTTAAAACTAATTAAAGTTGCCCGTAATATATGTATTTGCTGTTATTTCGTAAGCGTCACGTAACCCCGCGTACAAATGCACAATAAGTTATATTTTAAAACATATAGAATGAAAATAAAATTGATTTAACAGGACAACGATCAATTGGATCTCATAACTACATCCACAATCGAAGGGAGCCATCGACGTCGCTGCGCCAGCCAAGATGTCGGCAAATGACAAGTGAAATACAAACAGACAATTGGAGGGGCTGTATTACGTGTCGATGTTTGATTGTCTTCAGAATATTTAATTCATTAATTTATCATTTAAGTACCCCCAAAATTAAGCAGGGAAGAAATAATATAGGTATCATCATCAGCTATCGTATAAAATCTCTTGCGTTACTGAAGGACTGACAGACAACGCAAAGCTAAAACTACTGAACGAAAGAAGCTGAAATTTGACATGTATGTTCCTTGGGGAGTGTAGGGAAGCAATAAGAGAGGATTTTTGGAAATTCCCGCCCTAAGGGGTTAAACTGAAACTTTTTTTTCTTCAGTGGATGCACTAGAAACTTTTTATATACATAGTTCCCTCAAGTGACGCAAGTGAGCACTATGAAAGGATTTTTTGGAAATTGGCGGGCGAAGCTGAGGGAGAAAACTAGTCTAGTATAATTCTAATTTCGCAATATTAACATAGTAAATTTCAAGTGATTGATTTTCTTCACAATATCTATCAGAACACGTAATGCGTGCCTATGAAGTGCCAATTGGAAAATTCTCCAAATCACCGGTTGTAAAACTCGAGACCTTTGTAACAACCCTTTGGCGTGGAGCACCCTGGAGCCCTGGAGGACCCTCGGTGACCCTCGTCGTCGTCCCGGCGGTTCGAGTGCTCTGTTTTGATTGTTCCCTCCTAACTCTTCGGTTGTTTTAGTACATACTTTGGGTTTACTTTCGATTTGCTGGAAGATATAACTTTAAACTGTTTAAGATGTATTTAATTCAAGTAATGCCTCATACAATTGGACTGGCAACCTGATCACAATGAGCAGCGTGACTTCTTGTAATTAGGTTCGCCTTCTTAATTGGCGGCAATATAAATAAAATTACAAGTAAAACAACCGACTTCAAAATAATGCAAATGTAAGACTCATATGGTTTTCTTATAGATGCCATTGTCAGAACTGGACCAAATTGGTCTAATCTGGATTAATTGGGACCACACGGGAAGCACTAGGTTTTAAATAAAAAAAGAATCATCAAAATCAGTTCACTCAGTCGAAAGTTCTGACGTAACATACATAAAAAAATACAGTCGAATTGAGAATCTCCTCCTTTTTTGAAGTCGGTTAAAAATTAAAACCACTTCCAAACGTCCACCAGGCAATTCAAGATTCCGCATAAATAATATCTACCGTAGATAGTTTTACTGGTTGTATTCTAACATTAGTACAAGATCGCTGGAATTAAAGATAATAATAACCATTACAGTCATAGCGTTAGAATACCTTTTATTTTACAACAAATCAACTCTTTTTGTTGTTTAATATTTTTCTCAAGACCTTAACAATTTTTGTTATTGTTTAACTTATTGATTGCTTGAACTAATTCTGTTTCACGTCACTTTTGCCGGATAACGATATAATCAGCGAAAAATACTCTATAGCTCGTTGGATACCAATAATACGATGGCCAACTGTCGATAGTAACAAAAATAGTTTTCCTGAATAAGATATTGTTTCTTGATCACAGATAATATATGTAACTTACGAGTATAAACAAACAATTGGTGCTATTACCTCTTCTCAATCGGCAAAATCAATAATTTATGTGTAATGTGAAATGTGAATAAGCTCGAAATCAGTGGCGATTCGAAATTGACTCTTTGCATTTTTATTATGAGGTGTAATTCAAGGAATCGAAAAATTAACGCAGGTAACCGCCAAATGGGTTGGGAGGGTCACTCCTGCGCAGGATTACTCCAAATGACTTCCAAACCTTAGGATTCGCGATTTTTTCCCCTTTTCGATACGAAAAAAGGGAATTGTTCCAAGATGCAATGACCGCGGCGGCGATATCAAAGGCTTCTTGGCGGTATCGTTGTCCCTGTCGTTTAGTATGGCGAGTTAAAGGATGGATATACTATTGTTTAGGGCTGACATTTTGAATTATAGACATTCGAGCGTCAATAGTTCGTTAACTGTCTAATTAGAATTTATACCGTTTTTGTTGATTGAAAAATGTTATCCTAATCGCTTTTATAATTTTGTGTATTCCTATTATATTATTAAACTATATTTATTTTATTTGAAATTTTAAATATACCTACTACCTACTTATTTCAAGTTTGTTGATATACATATTTCACTATTTTCATTTAACATTTTTTACAATTGCAATCGGTTCGTATTGAGTAACATTAGTTGAAATTGAATAATTTAGTTAGACAAGCAATACATTTACCTACTGCTAAAAACGCTATATTCAATTATTCGCAGTAAAAAACAGTGGTATTCTGACAAAAATAATAGGGATACTGCCAATCTTTTTGTTGAATTTTTTTTTATGAAATTAAGATTATGACATTTATCACGTCAATTAAAGGGATAGATAAGTAAAAAGGAACGCTTAAAAGTATTTGAATGTTATATTAAAAATCGTTTTAAAACCGAGTCAGCAATTTGTATGGTAAATTTAAAGTTATTTACCTCATAAGCTAGCTACTATAAAACCAACCTCGGACGTTGTTCGAGTCTGCAAGTTTGTGTAATCATGTATCATAGTAACTACCATAAATCAGCCAGTACTTTCATTCTTTCTTCTTGCATCATGGACCATTTAACATAAAGGCAAACGAACATACCCATATGTTCGTTTGCCAACTATTTACTTTAAAAAAGTAAATTTGTAGCGAATTATCTTTTATTATTTTAATTTAATTATGTGGAATAAATTACGGTGCTAATTAAAAGTTTATTTACAGTTGGCAGCCCTGGAGACCTTGGAACCGCGTCCTTTGAGCGCACTCGCCGCCACATTCGCTACAAGCCGTTTATCGCGTAACGTTGAACGTAATGCGAATAAAAACAAGCGTATTGCTTAGCTATTTAAATGTCCTACGCGTGACTACAATATGACCTTAAGCTGTTCGTCGTTACGTCTATTTCTGATGTTAACCAATCTCTGGTGATGGTGGTCCAATTTTCCATGCCAGTTTTGGGGTGCAAACACTTCTATGAGTCTAGTACCCACGCAGCCACGCTCATGGTGTACAGTTATGTACACTCCTCTTCAATCGCTGTATTGAGGGGCCTTGAATACTGACTTTTATCTTAGGACGGCAAACCAGGGAGTTGCAAGTGGTAACAGAAAGCCAGCTCCAACTTGGTGGTAGGACGAAACCCAGCTGGCTACCACAGCCTTGTTGCTGGAGTCAGTCGTCAGACTTGTCGTGTCGTGTTGGGGGATTGAGAGATAATTCTTTCTGTTTTTGTTTTCATTTATTCTTCACCGGCATCATATATGTGACGCATTTTTTATTACTGATTACCACGAGCGACGGTGACTATTACCATCGGGTGGTTCGTCCGATCGTTTACCACTTGTCCACTTTATTTAGGTAAAAAAGACAATGTGATGTGGTATTTCTTATGGAGGCCCTGAAGTCCGTGTTAGATAAGCTTACCTACTTCTCATCCTTCTTTAATTAGTCCCATGTGCAACTTAAGTTTGTATTAAGTTCCTTATCGGAAATTTCACTTTTTTTTGTTTAAGTATGTAATTCAACAATTGCACATTCTTCTAATTTAACATACCTACAGTAGTACGTGTAGACTACATTTGCTCTGTTGAATTTATTATTAAATAGACACGAATACTCTACATAGAGCACAAAGGAAGACGTTGAAAGCTGACGTTAGTATTTCAAACGAAGTTTTCCTGAACACTTGAACACAAACTGGCGTAATTTTCAACAACAAAATCCTGAAATACCTAGAGCATCCTGAAACTCTACAGAGGTAGAGTCGATGACAAAGTAAGCGGATGCCTCCACGCTCCGAACAAGGGCGTAAAAAGGCTTTACGGGCAAACTTTTAATCAGGCGCAGACTAATTGCTGGTCCGCTATGGGTTAGAATAAGGTCCCCGATTATTGCAAGAAAAATATTTTGCTGAAATATTTATTAAAGACTTTAATCCCACCATCGCTTCACTTTAGGAAACTTGTCTTCAGTACCCACTACACAATAATTGTAAGACGTGATTCTTTATACTGACAGATAATATCGTTCGTATATTATAACATTGTTTAAAACTCTAATTTAATTAGTTTCAAAAGAGTAGATCGATTTTAATAGCCTTTGGTAGTATCATAGATAAATCGGTATCAGTGACCATGTTTATTCGTTAACTAGCTTCTTGCAATCTATAGATATACAAAAGCGATAGAATACTCACCCCCTCACTGATTA
Organism: Ochlodes sylvanus; assembly: GCA_905404295.2. Classification (NCBI taxonomy): domain Eukaryota; kingdom Metazoa; phylum Arthropoda; class Insecta; order Lepidoptera; family Hesperiidae; genus Ochlodes; species Ochlodes sylvanus. The sequence continues at coordinate 1,523,540 of FR990129.1, forward strand.
AACTTGAAATCTGGAAAACTGACATAGTTTATGAGTAGAAAATATCAGCTAAGAACGAATTTTGTGATATTTCATCCATATGGGGATTAAATAGGGGATGAAAGTTTGTCTAAAATTAATTCAAAAACTCATTCGCGCGGTCCGAACCGCAGGCAGTAAGTCTTTTAATACTCAGATACTGTCCATGTTCGGAAGTAACTGTATATTTAAATCAATAACCCAAAGTAAGTGGTAGTAACGTGCAAAGCCTCGTCTAACCCTTCCCTGGCTTAAAAATGGCGCTATAAATCACGATCTTCGGCCCTAATTAATTCCTTCCTTCGTTAGGGAGACTTGAAATATTAGAAAAAGTTAAAAGACTTACACCTGTAGGTACAGAGCTCGTGGCACCAGATTTTTTAGGGTTTTTTTTTTATGATATAACTGGCTGACGAAAAAGGTGGTAGGTAAGTAGTAAATATACTGTTTTAATAAAGATTGCATGTTATTATTAGACATAATATCCAAAAAATTTTATCGTATGCCACTTAAATATTGTGGAAGTGAGTGAGAAAACGCTGAATATATATAACTTATATTTATGATGACGTACATAACAAGTTATGCAACACATTAATACTTTAATAATACTTATTATTATTATTATACTTTATTTACTATTATTGTATATTTTTATAACAAAATTATAAAATCTTATAAAATCACTAACCTTAATTTATAAGACAGAAGTGTAAGTATTTGATTGAGTGTCTATTTTATTGTTAATAAATAATTTATAAATTATATAATGAATTAAATCTATTCACCTACTTTTAAATCACGACAGTTACAAAGTACAACAGTCATTCTCAATTTGTCCCGAAATCCTTACAATGGATCAACAAAAAGCTAATCTGTCTCTGTGCATCGATGGGAACCACCGAATGTACGATTCATCGAGCTTTTTGTTATCAATTTTAATAGAAATCGTCTATACTTCGACAATATTCGCTTTACATTTGATCCAACTAATAGCAAGCGATATGCGTCCTTAAATCTTTTACTATTCGATTCAAGGTCCAAAAAACAACAGTATGTGGTGGTTTCGTTGGTTCAACCAACTTGCTTTTTACAATTATCCACTCACAATGATAATGAAAAGTGATTCTAACACTTTAACATTAAAGTTTATTGACAAGTTTAATAAAACGCGAAACAATTGCTGGAGTTACGTTTGTAGAACCGACTGGTAGCTCTCTCCTTATTGTAATAGAAATAAGGTTAAGGATAGCCTGGCAATAATTCAAGTCTAATCTAATACACAAAAGGGAATGATATCTTGGATTGAAGGAATCGATGAGCTTTCAAATGTTTTCAATCAACTAATCAGTAGGAGGCCACTGTGTTACGAATATTGGTAGTCAAGCTTAGACAGAGTTTTGGATAGACAAGAGTTTTTTTATATAAGTAACCGACAACCGCACAATTGAATCATGTGACGGAAAGTGTTCACCAGGGATACTTCGTAACACTGAAGACAACAGCAACGCATTGAAGACTTGAGAAGTGGGGATTTTATAACCAGGGCTACGACACTGCGACCGATCACACAAACATTTTTACTGTAGGGGGCGCTGCTGTAGTAATTACTAGTGGGGACTAGTCATTACTGTAATTATTACCTCTCCCACCATCCTCTAAAATGTACGCATCTACATGCAACGTGGACACTAGTTGCTGCCTAACAACTGCATTGCAACAACTTCATTTTTAGCTTTCATGACTAGAATTACGATAATCCTTTTTATACTTTACAATTATTATACAACTATACAGTTACATGGCGAGAAAACTTATGTCATGCATTACGTTTCTAAGACCTTATATTGTGAAAATCACAAACTCTTCGATACAGCTGCAGTTAAACTAGTGCCATTGGTCTCATGGACGAAGATGTGGGATATATTCAAGTGTAATCCAGGTGCAGGACAAAAAGAATACCATCTCATTCACAAATTAGTGTGACGTCACTAAATCACAGCTGTTGCTGTCCCCTATCAAGAGTAATTAATTCGCTCAAATATCTATTTTGGGTCTATAAATAGAATTCTCTTTAACTCCCAACTCCTTGGAGCGATTCCAGAGCCCTTACTACGAGTCTCACGAGTTAAACTATCAGTGGGCTTCAATCCATTATGGCCCGCTTCTGAGCACGGGTTTCTCCTCATACCTGAGGAGGTCTAGAGCATACTACATACTCCACCACGCTGCTCCAGTGTGGATTAGTTGCTGGAGGGGTTAGTGGCCAACCCAGGTGTCAGAAAATTTTATGCCGCCCGAAGGCATCCAAAATGGCTTAACGACTACTACCAAAATGGTAACAACCGGGGCCTACGGCTTTACGTGCTCTCCGAAGCACGATAGCGCTCAAGGAATTTTGCCACTAGTGGTCACGCATCCAACTACGGACCACGCCCGCTGTTGCTTAACTTTGTCGATCACTTAAGATTGACGCAAGCCGCCGGGCTATGAGCGCTTTGTCCGGAGTTATCCTTTACTTTTTGATTCATTATATTATTTTAAAGATTAATTAAACGTCTTTAATTTAAAAGTTATATACGAAGTCTTTAAAACATTTGACAGACACATAGGTACGAATTTGTCGTATGTCATTACAGCAGTTGATCATCTGAATGTGCTAAAGAGTCTCATAAAATTTAGACGATGATGTTGCTGTAACAGAAACAGACTGATAAAAGATATTTGCATAAAGTTGCAAAATTCAAGAACTCATATCAGTGATAAAAAATTCTCACTCGCATTATCCAGAAACCGTGGTAGTTCTGCTAATTAGCGTCAGCTTTCTTCGTCGTTGTCATATTAGTTGTTTACGTGTATAATGATCGCAATGGTCCGGAACAACTGCTTAACATCTCCGACAACCGCTTTGATCTGATCCCACCCTCACAAGAAGTAATAATTAACAATAATTTTGATTATTGTTTATTAGACAGCTTGTTAATATCGGGAGAATTACACTGTGCGTTATGCACTTTGTGTGTTCAGGAACATAAAAACTCGCTTATTTTTTATAACAAAGCAAAACGCAGTCCTATGCAGTTCTTGCCAAACTGTGCGATGCAAAAGAGAGTTTTAACCAGTTTATGTATGTATGTTTGTATGTTTCTTTGTGACGCTCTATAGACCAATCGTATTTGACAGGTTTTAATGATTCTGAAGTCAATCGATTTGTCTTTAGATTAAAGTAATTGGGCGTAAGAAGTTTACTCTGTTCTTCGTAAATTAACAGTCCAGCTTCCTGATGATCGAGATTCACCGTCACCCATGGACATCGTAACACCAAAGGTAGGTGATAGATGCATTGCCAGGCAGTAAAGAAGCGGGGGCTCCGCATTATAATTTTTATGTACATTTGATGTTTGATATTTGATGTTAAACAGTCCGCAACACCGCCAAGTATTCAGTTCAAGTATATTTAGATTTAGAGCCGTTTTAATTTAAATGTGTTTTAAATCGAAATAACCTGCGTTAAGATCCAGTATGCAGTGCGTGGGTTTTGATTTATTGCAACTAGATTATGCACTTGGTTTTACACGAGTTTTTGTTTTTTTATCGATTGGTAATTATATATTTTTAGCTATAGACTTGAATCGTAGTCTCATTAAATTTGTCTTAGATTTAAAGTTTAGTCATAAAACTGTGTACGTCATAGTAAAAGTTGGTCAACGAATCGCAAGTTTTTAAGACTGATACGTCACAAGAGACGTTGAATTTTACGTTCTATAAGTTAAGATTTTTGTTATTTTTGTTTTTTTTTTATTTCCTGTATGTTTTCCATTAAACGTTTCCATTTCACGTTTGTTCCTTATGAAGTTATCACATGTAAATTTTATTATCGCAACATTTTTACAAAATAACTTCTTTTATCTTTGGAATCAGTTCAGCGAAGTATAACTTTTACAGTTACATAAAAAGTTAAATTTATGTGGTATTCAAAAGCGAATATTTTGGTTAAACGTCTCGTGACAATACCGCCACCCACGCGCGTGCTCTCGGACACCAAACTGTATACTAATAAATTCAAAATGCTGTTTGATTGAATGCAGTGTTAAAATGGCGCATTAGACTACCATGCAGTTTAAGGGTTATCGATTAATGATAAATTTATAGAATTTGTGATTACATTGATTTTGATTTTATTAATGGTTCAGCGTTCTTCATGTTTCATTTGCCTATACGCCGGTAACTAAGAAGAAAAAGGTCGAACATTCTGAACGTTGACGTAACGTAGAAGTACGGGTCGTATAACCATTGTCTGAGTACCTACCGCTTCTCGAAACATTTTGTTGTATTTTCATCTTATTAGCAAATATCACTTTTACAAATTAACTTTCACACAGTTTACCTATTATTTTTGGAGTAATATCGTGTAACATAATAGTTGAATGAGCAGACTATTAATTATGTCACATTTATTGTAATATAGACGTAGGTTTAATTCTTACAACATAGGAAACAAAAAGTGAATTCACTTGGTGTAAGCAAAATTTGATGATTTGTCTGTTTTCAAATTATTACCTGTCACAAGTGCAAAATATTTTATGCTTAGGTATAAGGTGGTTTCAATTGTTTAACTTTACTATGCATTGTAAAGATACTTAGCTATTTTTTCCTGTTTTTTTTTTCAGTTAGAAGCGTTAAGCTTGTGAAGACTGAATACATGATTATCGTTGTTTTTGACGTGACAACGTCTTATAATTCGGTGGCACGCATGAAAAAACATGACTCATGCGTTACCTTAACGGCGTATCAATCGGCCTTTGCGTTCGGCAGCGTTCGGCAGCGTCCGACATCCGTCGTCTCTCTGCTACTTGAGTGAGCGATGCGTCTGCGTGGACAGCTGCTATACTATAGTACATTTATATGTTTTGATCGAGTATTAAATGATTTTATTATGACAATTATCATATAATCAACCCGTAAAGCTGGGTCGTTAGCTCCTATCATTAGGCTGAATCTTCCGGTCATGTTGAAATTGGCATAGCGCCATCTATGTATTGTGCAGTGAACAATTATTCATTAAGTTCGATTGGGTCCATTTATCGATGGAGGAAGGCTGGCTGAGCTGGTAGTTCACTCGCAGTACACTAGTTATTTAGAATTTTTTACCAGATGACAGCGTTAGCCATTAATGACATTATTGTTTCTCAGTCCGCTTTAAAAATCATTTGAAGATATGACTTCAAAAGCTTAACTGCTACATTTTAGCCATCTTTCTCTGGCACAGTATCGGATATTGTTCAAGCAATTTATGCCGAAGTGAACGAGCATTGAAAGGATCAGCGATCGGCAGCCGTTGAAAGGTAGTTCGCCCCTAATTATGATTTATCATCGTACACTCGCGGACACAGCTTTTTGTTGAAGTGATAAAATTACAGGTTAGGTTAATGTCAGCTACAGCTACATTAAGTTTATGGTCTTAAAAAATGAAATGATCTATGAATATAAAAATAGGAATAGGTTAGGAGAAAACTTTTAACTTATTTTTCTCTGTATGTAAACTGTTTTTTTATTTTGGTCGATAAATTATTGATTTTCAATTAATTGCTTATGCGCTATAGTTTTAAGTGATCGAAAAACATTTTCTGAAGTCGTTTAGTGTTTCAATTACACAGGCTTAAGAGTCTTATCTTAATCTTTTAATCTAAGTGTAAAAGTCAACTAAACAACTACTTCTTCATAACATGCCTATCGTTTATTTTGTTAATTTTATTATATTTTCCATTGCACAGTACAAGAAAAACGTACAAGAAAATCTTTTAATCTAAGTTTAGAAGTCAACTAAACAACTACTTCTTCATAACATGCCTATCGTTTATTTTGTTAACTTTATTATATTTTCCATTGCACAGTACAAGAAAAACGTTGTCAAACCGCGTGGGTGCACTCGTCGATGGCTCTCAATATATGTCCCATTGAATTACAATATCTACTGTTAACTGATGCCGTCCATCCATCAGGCTCTACCCCGCTGACTGGTCGTGTACTGCTAATTCTGAACCCTGAACACTGTGTCTGTGTGTACTGTGTTGTGTGTTGGTATGCGTTGATATGTTCGAGATCAGAATATGTGAATTGCAGTATATTTTACATTATAACTAGCTGACCCCGCGAACGTTGTTCCGCCATATATGTAGATACGAAATGCGCCTATTTTTTTATGCCACACCATAAAAAAATAACCAAAAAACATTTTGACAAAAGAATGAAAAACATTTTTTAGGGTGAGCAACCCTTAGGGGACCAACACTTAGGGATATGAAAAATAAATGTTGACCGATTCTCAGACCTACTCGATATGCACACAAAATTTCATGAGAATAAGTCGAGCCGTTTCGGAGGAGTATGGTAACTAATATCGTGACACGAGAATTTTATAATTATATAAGATATTATACTTAACAAAATAACGAAAAACATGCCGTTGGTTCTAGTTATAGTAACTATTTGTGGGATATCAGCTAATTAATTCGTTAAGCAAGTGGCTTCAAACTTTTCTATCTCGATTTGTGAGAGCATTTGAGTTATGTTACATATTATCGACTCAAAATTTATAGATGCTTATTGGTTGCAGTGGCCAATATACACCAGGTGGACTGCAAGCTCGGCTATTAATGCTACAGAAAAAAGAACAAGACGCAAAAAGCTTCCATTAATTTTTCAAAAACAATATCTAATGCCCTCTTTAAACCTCGTACACAATTAGGCATATTCAGATATCAGCTAGTCAAAACAGACAGTATGAACGCACCGCTACAAACAAATTAAATTCCTAATCCCACATAAATCTTATCTATTAAACAAACACGTACAAACGACGCTCAAGCCCGATACAAACAAGTTTACTTTTGAAATGTCGCCTCGCATGACGTCATCCCCGATTGGATTTATTTTCATCGTAATCGATATATATTCGATTATTTTAAGCGGATCCAACGTTGTTTTGACAGAAATGACTAATTGAGTGCGGCCCTGGCGGATGTCGAAGATTCATGGGCCGACACGAAAGAGGGCCGGATTCTGACTCTGTATAAATAATATTATTACCAATCCGATGGGTGAACGGGTACAAGTGAAATATTTTGAGTTTTATTACTCAGCGGCGATATCTATCTTGAGAGTTTAAATTTTCGGTTAGCGGAATAATTAGGCAATGTTTTGTTGGTATACCTAACATTATTTTAGTATTACACATTATTGGGTTTTAAATGATGAAAAGAAATCATTAAAAATAATAATAATTTCCTGCGGTAAATATACCATGGTGAAGTTGGCCACACTTGGCCAGCTTGATGGACGGTGGTTGACGTAAACCTATCACATTGTGACGTTGTGAGAGGATGCTCTAGGAATTGTGATAATGAAGAAAAACAATAAAAAATGTTATAATGTTGAAACGATGAAAAAATAATAGGATTTTATTTTTTATTTTTTATGGAACTAACCGGTTGTAATTAATGTTCTCCACTGACATCCGGAACATTAAAATTGTTACTGACGCGTTGCCAGCGAGGAAGTGAGTGCTCCCTGGTAGCTGGGTCTTCAAACCTAAGTCAAAACTTAAATTTACTTTAAAAATAAAATTTAATTTTATGAGTTACCGCATTTGGGTTAGAGCCGTTCTGATATTTAGCGATAATAAATAAGAGAGGTGGATTGTAAATCAATTGATGGACGATCTGTCGCTATAATTGCGCCGGTTCGAGTCTTGCGCGCGAACTGTTCAAAGCTGTTTTGGTACTAATGAAATTTGTCACAGTGCTGTTTGTTTGTACCGATATTGATAGTATTATACTTATGACAGTGTTGGATTTAAACTATAATTTTATGTTTTTTTTTGTATCATATCGTTCTTTCTCTTTAAGGCGGTTTCACATTGTCCACCACGTTTACCAAGTGCGGAACGGTAGTAGTAATCACACACTTTTGGAGAACATTATGGAGAACTCTCAGGATTGCAGGTTTCTTCACGATGTTATCCTACATCGAAACAAGTGACAAATCATGTTTAATATGCGCATAATTTTTGAAAATTAGAGTTGCGTGCAGATTCGAACCCAGGCCTCCGCCTGTTCGAACAACCCCTTGTAAGGGATTCACCGCTCGGTTTGAATGCTTGACAATGTGGTCTATGTGTAAACATGTAATAAAAAATCTATTATTAACAAGATAAGTGTAACTAATATTTCATACAGACAAAATTATTAATTCTGGCTACAGTAGCAGACCTATTTTGATCGTAACTGCCTATTTACCTGTAACTGCCTACAAATTCCGTGAGTTTGTAAAGGTTTATATTATATTTAGCTTCGGAAACATTGAATGGTGAAGATATATTTAAGATTTAATCCTTAAGACATTTCATTGATCCAACATTCTATCGAACGTCTGAGGATCTAAACCTTATCAATGGGCAAGGGAAATATTAAAAACAAATTTCAAAGAAACATTTAACTGAGAAAATTGAACCTTATTACATAATAGGAAGAGCTATCGTATGTGCAGAATAAATTGTAAGGTATCAAAGAAATTGATTAATAGTTTCGACTGCCAGTAGCTACCAATAGTATTTTTTATTTTTTCCTCGCAACGTCCGGCGACCAGTTTTTGTATTCGATTCATTTATCAAAATGTCTCATTATGACTCGATTGAATCGAAATTTTAATATCGATTTGATTATTGGATCGGGTTTAACTTTTATGTTATTTTTAAAAATGGAACCTTCAATACATTTTAATTTAGACCCGACCTCATGTAAAAAAAATGGTAAAAATGCCGGGATTGTACAATCTTTTTAACTTTGGTCGTAAAGTTAAAAAATATGAATAGAAAAAACTGAATACTTTATTTTATTATTATTCATTATGATACTATCAAAGGGGCATGCAATATTGGTCACTGAAAAAAAAGGTAACTATAGGTAACCTATATGAAGATTCATGCAAATTATTATAACAGAATAACTTCAAGCCTTTGTGTACTCACACCCACTCAATACGATTACCTGCGTTGCGTGTGGCATGGTCAACATGATTAAGACATAAATAAGGTATAAGACAAATAGGCACATTTAGATATATGGAAAAAAGATCTGTCCATGCCGGAAATCGAACTTGAGACTTTTGGCTTGAAACAAATTGTCTAATTCTTGAATTTATATACACAACACATAATTATTATGTCTACTCTAGTACATTTACTTTAGTACTGGCTCTCAGCAATTATTTTTTGTTTTTATCATGTTTCGGCTGACATGTTGATGTGGTGAGTCTTATGTTCTTTTGTTAATCTCTAATCTAATACGGTGACATTGATAATAATAATTATTATATTTTCCATATTCGAGACATTACAATAGTGTAGCATTCTAAGTTAGATTTCTCTGTTCACCCACCCTCTCTGTTGTTTATAGAAAAGATCAAAATTTTGACTAATAGTAGGCCCAGCGGAAGAAAATAAAACGCCGAAGGTGATCAATGGGTGCTGTAAAGATGATCAGTCTCGCCTCCTGGATGGGAGATGAAAGCAGATAGCGTGCCCGTCAAACGGTGTTAAAACCTCGCTTGTGTTATATAGGATGAGTCTAATTCATTTACTATTATTAGATATAATTTTTATTAATACAATCTTGTGTTTGTGTGTAAGAGCAAATAGCGCGTCGGTGGTATTTATCATGAGTAGGTACCAACACTTTTGTGAAATACCTACTGTAATGTTTAACAAATACCTACTCTAATGTTTTTACAAGGTCGATTGAAGTCCACCACCCGTAGTCACCCGATTGACGTGTTCCTACTTGGAAGTAAAGAGCCAGTATTTTCTTTCTTTCGTCTTTCTTTTTCAACATCGAATGCCTTTGGTATTTCTGATGTCCACGGGCAACGGTTAACATATACCATCAGGTACCTCAGCTGTTCGTTTTTCGGCTATTAAAATAAGAAGGAAACACAATATTACCGTCATACACGCACCCTTAAATCTGTAAAAATCACTGATAAATATTTTTCGTGCTTTAAAAATGTAAGGTCAATATTTAACAACAATTGCAGTGAAATATCTAGAGCAAGGTTTGTTTACAAAATAACATCAGCCTGTACGTATACGGTACGGCACTATTCGAGCGCCGATCACCCGATACTGTCTCTTTGATAGATAATCTATGGGATCGGACATCGTTCGACGGCCGATACGGTGTTCATTTATTAGGAAGCTGTTTTACCAGCGGCTCTATAAATCAATATTAATATGGGAAACGGCGTGCGTGCGTTTACGTCATTACTTTTTAAGTTATGTAAATATATGCCGCGATACTGGCAGAGATAGCGTATTGGTGTGGACGTATCTTGGGTGGTTTGGAGGCAAATCCTGTACACACATCGATAGATGTTCTATGGTTAACTTTAACTCATTAATGATCTGAATGACTGAGGTGGTCGAGAGAAGGCCGAGAGAAGGGTAGCCAAGTTTTGGAAGTTTTTATGCCACCCCGAAAGGTCTCCGACATGTCTTAGCTTTAACACATTAATGGCACACTACTGAACATGGGTCTTCTAATAACTGAGGAAGCCTAGAGCATACACCACCACGCTGCTTCATTGCAAATTGGTGGAAGGGTCAGTGGCCAGTCCAATTGTCGGAAATTTTATGCCGAACAAAGGCCTGCAACTTTTCTAAACGATTGTTATATAACGGCTGGGACCGACAGCGAAACGTGCCCTACGAAGCACGGAAGCACTCTCACCACACCCACCATAAAGTTTTCCCACTGGTCACCCATCCAAATACGGTCGGATCACTTAGCTTCGATGCATGCAGCCAGACTATAAATGCCTCTATGCTTATTAGAAGTCACTCACTTCAGAGAAACAAGGAAGCGGTATCCTTAGAAGTCTTTATAACGTTTTCCAAGATATTTAAAACTTTGAAGTATTCAAATTTACTTGCTTTTGACTGTTATTGTAAACTAAACTAAAAAGGACAACCTACGTAGGTTGTGCTTTGACTTAGGAAATGCAAGAACATTCTACAGTTATATAGTATACTATATTCATGTTAAATAATTGTATAAGTACTAGGTGTAAATAGCACACAAACAATGAGACTACAATATTCTTAAATAGCTACATAATTAATTGCAGAACCTTCATTACGTCCATAAATATTAAATGTTTTAACGACTCGCGAAAACTTGACAAAGTTAATCGAATGCTATCATAATATTATTGTCTACTGCACCTATATTGTATACTGCTCCATGCCAATTTGTCCTTCTTGGCACAATTTTTTTCAGCTCCAGCCGCTTCGTATATTTCATAACAAAAAAAACCTACTAAACACTTGACTTGTAGAGATCAAAATTTAGATCACTTTAAGATTATCGAAAATTCTATGACTACCGATGATTATGCTTTGCTTAACAATCAGGAAACTTACGATTAACACATCACAGTAATAATCGGTCCATTTCGCTTTGCGGTGTCTAAATGATGCTGTATTCAGCCAAATGGTTTTCCTGACGATTGATGGCTTGCATATTTTACGTCAAAATTCCGACCGGAATCATAATAAAACCCATTTGTACAGAGCATTCGATTCAATACGATTTGAACGGTTATTACTCAATATCAACCTACCATTCGTTTTACATCTCTATAAATTATTTGCTACGCGATTCACGTTCTTATTTCTAACACGAAACTCATTTTTGATGGCGTGTCCATCAAAGGTATTCTTATAAGGTGTGGCGGTCACAATCGATTTGTCTCGAAGGAAACTCGAAGTGACAAAAAAAACATGATGCGAGCGAAGTGTTCAATCAAAATAATGACTTTATTTAACACTGACAATAACATATCGCATCGGCTATTGTCTGGGGATGCCGCATAAGTAGGAGGTGATTTTAAAAATATAGGGTAAAGTGGACATGGATCGTCTTAGTCGCAAGAAGCTTTAACTGGATATTTTAATTTGGTAAACAATCCATTCCATAAATCGATTATACTGATCAATGTACGTGCTGCATGAACGTCCGCCTCTCAGCTGCCTTTACCTCCATAACCGAGTCGAACTTATCAATTAACCACTAACAAAATTAGTTAATGACAGTTAATCACTTTTTTTCTGTTGTAAATCACTTTTAGGGTGTAACTTATCTTGAAGTCCAAGCCAACGTGCCCTGCTGAAGGGCGGATGAAGCCATAGCGACAGGTCTTTTTCAGGTCTTTCTTGGAGGTCACCGGGTTCTCCACCCAGTGTAATCCCGATAATGTAGGTCATCAGTTTCATGGCCGGCAACGCATTGAAGATGCCTTCGATGTTACGATAATTATTTCGATGAAAATAAATTATCTATTATACAATAAGAAATAAAATATTGGTTTACAGATAAATTCATGATCATGTGGTTTGTGTCTAAATTTTCCGTAATTATTTGAATAGACCTTTTAATTTCAGATACCTTCAACCTTGTTGTTCACCTTGAAAATAAAAAATTAAATATAATATAACTACTACAATTTAATAGTGCATCAACAGCATCTGTTACCCTATTTGAATCAAAGATCCAGATGGACTATAAGCCGACAATACTGATTGGTTCCAATAAAGCCAGCCATTGAGTGATCTGTCATTGACGAAACAATGGGTTGTGGGTTCGATCCCGAGATGGTTTGGAGCAGATGACGCAATACAACATTAAATTACATCGCTTAAGGAATTAAAGATGAGATCTTTAATATCCTTTAAATTAAATTATGTTTATTTCGATCTACTTTATGTTATAATAGGTAAGAATCTTGTTAAATATAGATCGTCTAATCTTCTTATATATGTATGTATAAAATTCTCGTGTCACAATGTTAGTTACCATACTCCTCCGAAACGGCTCGACCGATTCTTATGAAATTTTGTGTGCATATTGAGTAGGTATGAGAATCGACCAACATTTATTTTTCATTCCCCTAAATGTTAACCCTAGATTTTTTTTTTCATTTTTTGAACACATTGTTTTTTGGTTATTTTTTTATGGTGTGGCATAAAAAAATTCATATGATCCCAAATTTTCACTTTCCTACCCCCGCCCCTCAAATTTAAATCGCGCTTTAACAATCTATATGGCATAACAACGTTTGCGGGGCCGCTACTAATTAATTAATTAAGAAATACACAACTTTTATAATCTTCGTGATATTTTATAATAGTAAAATCCAAGAAAAAGTGTTAATATACTTACACACATAACATACACACATGCACACACACACATGCATAATAAATATATTTTCTTCTCTTTTCTTCCTTCCTATCCTGTCCTGACCTTCTGGTCTCCCTAGCACCAGGTATACCAATAACCCTCACACATACTTTTATAGCTGCTCACTGAACAGAAATAATTCATGAATTTGGGTGTTTTTGTAATCCTCTACATCTTTTACACAAATCATTGTAAACATTCCTTATATCATGAACAAAACCGCATGATTGGACCCAGATAACGTATTACATTCAGCCTATAGATCTATCCTTTCGGATTTAACCACGCGACACTTTGAAACCAATTCGGTGTAAACCGATTGTTTTCGTTGACAAAATAAAAATGACACAAAACTGAGGGAAACCAACCTTATCCCAAAGACGTAGCAGCTTTTTTCCTTTTTTTCAACTACAAGCGAAAATTCCATCGGTATTCAGCACCGAAGACGGTCTTTCATGAAAACTGATGATTTTGTTCAACGTCTTTATTCCAACGGATTAGAGCTTAAAATCTGCGGGGATTCAGCCAAATTGATCGCGGATGAAGAGTGTCGCATCCATGGCATTTCTTTATCAATCACGTAGACAGACAAAAAACGGTCGCATCGAACAGGGAGTCACTTACATTAATGGGAGCTACCCCACCACATAGCCTTAGGTTTGGCAAAGAGTAGACATACTCAGCAGAAGAACTTAGAAAATTAATTTGTATTCAAAGTGGAATTATTGTTAAAAAAAGTTGGAAAATAATAAATTTGTTAATAAAGGTTGATTATTGTACACACATAGTCCAATTATCATACACACTACGTGGAAGCTTTTGCTGCTTGGTAGAAACTGATTTAATATTTGGGACATGCTTATCGTAACTTGCAAGTTCTTTATTCCTGTTATAACAAAATTAACAATAATTGAAATATGTATAAGGCAAAAAGTGAAATTATGTTATTTTAAGAAAATCTAACTAAATGCTCTATAGTAAAACGAATGTGCCACTCAGCTTATTATAATTGGCACAAAAATTATCAGGTGTAGTTTCGTCAAAACTTTGTCTAGGAATAAAGGTGCCAAATTGCATTTGGTCCATTTCGTGAATCGCAATATTTCAACTTAAGAGATTCTGGAGTTGTGACGTAGACGAAAAAAAGAGGTCGTTAGCGTTGTAACGTCTGGGCAACATAGTCTGTGTCCAATCATCGCTTGCGGTAATAGCTGCTCTCGAATCATTTCGCGATTGTTTCACGATGACACGGGAAAATCGCTTCCCGCCATCATTGTCGTATCGAGAATTGTGGATATCGGAGTCCCTTATTGTTCTGCCATTACTCTCATTGTGCGCCCCGGGGTGCTGTGTGATTCATTTGAGGGTGATCGCTTTGCAGTGGAAAATGTATCTATGAAATGTTTGCTCTATGAAAAGGTACACCTTGGATTTTGTTTTGAGCTTGGAGTACCTACATACTTTTGTGTCGTTCGATAAAGAATGTTCAGATGACTCCTGGTTCTGGTTTTCTAAACTGTATTAAGGTATACAAAGCGCGGTAATCTGTGAGTTGATGTTTACGTAGATTTGTAATTAGTCTAGGTACAATGCTGGTTAAGTGGTCTGTGGTACAATGTCAAAAAGAAAAAATAATAATGGTCATATGCGAACCCATTTCAATTTTTTAATAGTCGTATATTTCTTCATGCCCTAATAAACCGCAATGATCGAATGACGAGACTCAAGACACGTCCTTATTATTAGACAGTCTCCAAACGTTAATTTCAAATTGTTCAGCCCTATAATTTAGTTCAGAGCCCATCTTATCTCATTAACAATCTATTTTATTTTGTCGAATTGTCGATATCTCCAGCTCATTTATTCTTAGTTATCTGTAGGTATATTAAAATATTCATAATATTGTTAAGTATATTACTGTTTTCGTGTTTAAATCAATATGTCACAGATAAACTTTGTCAAAATTTCAGTTTTATATATAGATTCAAGATCATGTTATATAGATTGCATTCAAGTGCACCTACATCAGGTCTGCATGATTTTTCGTCGCCTATCTTTCAACTTAGCCATGCATCCTCCCTACGTCGGCTCGTGGCAAGCATTGGTAAATCGTTTTCAAGTAAATCTTGTTCCACCTACATCGCCCTCGCCGTCTTGGGTGGACCAATAAAACCCAGATATCGTTGTAATAAGTCGGTACTTAAGAAAAAAGATATTTTTGTTTACATCTCGAACGATTTACGACTCTCACCGTTGAGATTTATACGGTGCGCACGCGCGTGTAATTTCATAAATTATCGCATGTGGACGTTAGTCGGAAATGCTCAGAATTATACCAGTAACCAATTTATGGCGTCTTTGATGATTTCTGACGAAACGCTGATGATCACGCTTTTTTGATTTGTGATTTAGATCAATCTTTTCGTCATTTGAACTGGTTCGTACACTAATGTAAGTTTATTTTTTATGAACGTGTAAATTAAAATTTTAAGGTAATATTTTAAGGCTCACTGTAAAGGTTACAAACAAATAGCAACAAAACGCAAGTTATATTTGAAATCAGTTGCAGACTATCTAATTCTAGCTCAAACTCTCAAACTCTCAACAAAGTCACTCAGGGAATCCTAGTGAGTGTTTAAGCATTTACCGTTTTAAACATATTCTAAAAATACGTATTTTTCTAGACACTCGACACACTCGTAAATTAGCCGTTGTAGTAAGTCTCTGTAGCGACATCTATCACCTAACCGGAATGATTGCGTATTTCATCAATAGTTGTCATCGTCAAGATGATCAGAAATTAAAACTCAGGTAAGCGAATCTTTACTTTTTTCTCCTCGTAAGTTTTTTCGCCTCAACGGTCATGGATCGCGACCTAATCCTCTTACAGTAAATCCAGAACACAGAAAAGGTTCAGTACAATAGCCGTTTTTTATCCCCGCTCTTGAAAGGTTGACGTTGCTATTGATATCGGAAAAAAAAACTATAAACAGTATCGTGGGAGACATAAATAACAGGTATCGATGTGACTTTTATTCTGTTTTATCGATTCTGATTCGAGTTCTTTTTTAATTCGTCAATTGAAAGTCGGTCTTCCGCTAAGATAGGTAGTGATGCACCGCTTTCAATATTGTGAATATTTTTTATTGTTGAGACGGATGAGTTTGATATTTGATAAGGGTGCAGGTCATTTGAGGTCTATGACACTTGCTGAATGCCGTCATATGAGTTAGCTACAACCCATTAATGGCCCACTACTGAGCACGGGTCTCTCCTCGTACCTGAGGAGGCCTAGAGCATACTCCACCACGCTGCTCCAGTGCGGATTGGTGGAGGGGTTAGTGGCCAACCCAAGTGTCGGAAATTTTAAGCCGCCCGAAGGTATCCGACATGGCTTAACGACTGCTACCAAATGATAACAACCGGGACCGACGGCTTTACGTGCCCTCTGAAGCACGGAAGCGCTCAAGAAATTTTTTGCCACTAGCGGTCACCCATCCAACTACCGACCGCGCCCGCTGTTGCTTAACTTTGTCGATCACTTGAGATCGACGCAAGCCGCCGGGCTATGAGCGCTTCAAATCATATGAGTTACTCATAGTCATACAATTCCATTCCATCCATACCTACATTCAAGTCTTTCAACTTATGACAATGAATTTCTTTCTTAGGAAGCTAAAGCGAGAATGTAATAAGCGCCCCACTGCTGGGCACGGATCACCTCTCACAATATGAGGGGCACCTGCACCTATATTGTGAGACCTACCTGCCATAGTCCACTACTCTGAGTAAGTGCGGATTGACGGACTTCACGTACCTGCACACCTGAGAATTCTCCATAATGTTATAGAGAACTCTCAGGTGTGCAGGTTTCCTCACGATCTTTTCCTTAACCGAAGCAAGTGATAATATTATTTACGTATTATGTAAAATTATGTGTTTGTGTGTGTGTGTGTTAAATTAGCAAATAATTATATTCAGGTTAGGACAACATTATAACAAGGATTATAAAATAACGTAATTAATACAAAATTTATAACTCGCTACTCTCACGACGTATATGTAAGTACAATGAATTGTAATAAATCCAATAATCTTGTAAGTTCTCAGAATAGACCCTCATATAGGCCGGCGCCGGCGCGCGCTCGTCTCTTTAATTTGTAAATCGAACCGACGGTAGCGCCATCTATTAGAGTCATTGACCACTCGACCACAACGCTACCGTGCAACGCTGTAGTAAATTGTTTTACACAGAAATAAAAAAAGTAGTTCGTTACTAAGGCTTATTGCTTTGTTGGTTTTAAGTCAAATGAAAAATTCTCAGAAACAATGAAGCCTATTCGAATATCTTCTAATACAGAATGCTTGAAGAGTATCAATCAACTGTGAAGTGATCTGAAATTAGCATAGGCATAGTTTCCAACGTCAACGTCGACGTGAACTCTAACTTGGTCCCAGCTGACGTCAGACGTTACGAATGAGAGCTTGTATTACGTCAAACTAAAAACGCATACTCAGATCGGTTACATCAAAAACATAACATCACGACACCGAGTCAATTTATCTGATTACCAAATCTCGATTCATCCGAAAGTCAAACAGTAGTCATCTACCGTGGATTACGGAGTGCCGAGACACAAAACGATTGATCGAATAAAAATAAAATCGAATGAACATAATTACAATGGCAGGCAAATCGAGTCGGGATCGCATCGATGCCGCGGCGCCTTTGACGGCGGGTCAGCTGAATTGAGCTAAGCTTGATGTAAGGACACCGCCACATTGTTCAGTGAAATCATTTTATTGGTGGCTGAATTGAAGACGTGAAAGAGACAAGAAATCTGGCAATTTGTTCTGTTCTGTTTTATTTGATGAATTTAACTGAATTAAGAAATATGATTTTGTGTTTCACAAAACTTTTCCAGTTTATAATTTAAATTAAATACTTAAATAAAGGAGTAAATGGCCAACGTGCAGAGGAGCTTGAATGGCGGTGACTATAATAACATTGTGGTCACAGTACTAAATCGTCATCACCGGTCAGTGTAATAGTACAGGTTAAGCCTTATGTAAAGAATTACGAGATACATCTATTATTGAACATGGTATTGTTAGGATATGATGGAAAAAGTCAAAAGATTTTACAAAACACAAACTCTATCGTAACTCTATTTTGCTTTGCATACAAAGTTATTAGTAGCATTGTATCTTAGATATATCTGGCATTACCTTAAATCATAGTAATTCAATCACTTTATCAACCCAACGTAACTCAATACAGACCGCATTCGAATTTGCAAAATATGCGAGTGAAATAAACATCAAATTTCTTTAACAGATTTCACCCACATAAGCTCCTTAGATGAAATTGTAAAAAATATGAGAATAAAAGTGAGAACGAGACAGACGCTGATATTTCGATAGGTGAGAGAGTGACGGCAATGACGCCGGTGGTTGCAGTCTAAAGACCGGTAGCTGAAGATGTTCTGCAATTATAGTGATTTTGGTCTCAAAGCAATTCCATCGGGTGATTCCGCCGCATCCCGGCTCTAATTACGTAGTTTTAGTAATCGAATTGTGTGGGGGCTCCCGTCATTATTATGATTGCAAGGATTCGCCTGCTAATCGAAATTAAGATGCAATTCTTGATAATTGTTTGTTTTGCGTAAGGCGAGAAGATAACGGCGGTAAACTGGACGCATGACACAGGATTAAATTGGCAGTTGTCTGGTAAAAATATTCCAATTGGACGTGTACATACGTGATATAAAGGATATCAGCTCATCATAATGAGGCCTAACTGGCCAGAACAGACTGATGAGACAGGTTATGAATAAGCTCAGGGGTTGGTCATTTATGTTTCTTTAAATGTGTGCTAAATACGTGATGGAGGACAAGTGGGTGTGTATTTATACCAACTGACGATTTATATGACTAGAAAACTCGTCATTAGTCAACATACTCATTCTAAAGCTTCATAAAACATAATAAAACTTTCTTCTATAATTAATAGAATGAGACAAAACTTTTAATTTCTTTGCAGTTGTTACGACTATTCGCATGGGGGAATGTAGGATTTAGGTCATCATGGTACCAACCATAACTGACCACCACTGTACACCAGACAATGAGGCAACTAGACTGAATCTATCGACAAAAAAAATAAAAAAGACTTATTTTAAAGATTTTCCAGGCATTTTTTTATAAAATGGAGAACTGGCTTTAAAAAATCGTTATAACTTTTGAACCACTACTTGGTTCAAAAGTTATAACGATTATAACCTATGACGTTATAAAAATGGCCAATAACTGGTTTGTTTTACAAAAAGTAATAACCATTCGTTCCACTCGCTGATCCCTGACTCCTGACTGATGTCAACCACCTGTCAGCGCTCAATCGCATCTCGAATTTTCGTTCCAAAACGAGAAATCTCAGAATCTAAACCGTTGAAACAATACAACACGAAGTGCACTTAAGATCACACCGTCCGATAGCCGGGTTATGGTATATTTTATTAAAATTTATGTCTTATTCCACGTTCTTGGAATTTATTAATCGGCTAATATGAATTCTGTGTGTGTTTACGCGGCCCCGAAACGAATTTGATATTTTTTGTTGACACTCGTAGTTCATGTTTTATGGTGTTCGATTGGTTGTTTGTTTGTTGTGTACATTCTAAATTTTGACAGTTTTTTGTTTACTGGCAAGTTATATGAGTATCTTTACACATAGCTAAAAAAACAGAAGTAAGTAATAATATCCGTGTGTTATTTAGACAAATACATATTTAGACAAAGTAACTTATATGCATACCCAGAATTTGAAGTTCATTTGAGTTTATGAATTATTGAACTAAATTTTAGCTTATGATGGGCATAAATACATTAAACGTTTAAAATTAAAGCTACTATGGTATAATTAGGTACTACAATTGCTATAGATAAAGAATACCTACACGTATTGTTTCAAATTCAAAAGAAAGAATGATTAACTAAATGGTGATTGATACTTTTGGGTCTTTAACGTTTAAAATTAAAGCTACTATGGTATAATTAGGTACTACAATTGCTATAGATAAAGAATACCTACTCGTATTGTTTCAAATGCAAAAGAAAGAATGATTAACTAAATGGTGATTGATACTTTTGGGTCCCAATAGACCCATTATTAAAAAAATGTATTAACGATCTTTCAAACCTTTAAACAGAAAACAAGCATGTCGCTTAAACAAAATTTACATTTATAATTAGTGGCTGTACTTACGACTATTTTCATCATAGAACATTAAAAAGCTTGGTAATTATTTTCAATTGCAAAGCGATACATCGGTCGTGTCCGTTCAGACAAGCCGCTTCTATAACTGCCTTGTTCGCTCATTTGTCAAGCCTCCTAGATATTTATTTATGACGGACCCTCCGCGTATAAGAAATACCTGACTAAACCCAGCAAATTATTTGCCTTCACCAACCACACTCTGCACCTTATTAATAAGGAATAAAGTTGAGAATCTAACAGCTGTCCCATTTTCGGACGAATTTCTTAAACTCATGTTTGTTAATGTCTTTGGTGATGCAAAGTTAAGTTTTACATTTCAACAGGTCTTAAATAAAACGTGTAAGGTCTAAATTATGTTTTGTGTTACAAAACTGATAAGATGTTGAAGTATTCGTAAAATGGAAGTAAATTAAAAACCTATACGGGGTCGTTGCGACCCGGCCACCGTTTGGGTGTTAATAGATTAACCATGATTTTTTCTTTTGTTTTATTGACTTGGCCATATATTTTGGTGGGCAGTTTTTGTGTTTAATGTCACTATTTGTTAGCTGTTAATGGTTTGATGTATTGCCACTTTGTGTGTGAGATTGCAGGAAGGAAACAGTTGGATTTAGAAATTAAAATAATATAACTATTGTGTTCGTTTAGTGAAATATTATTAGAATTTGTTTTGTAGTAATAGCTAAGAAGTGTTAGTCATAATTTCAGAATGTTCTTGGTATGAAAATTTTTTTCTCAGAATCCGCACATTCAACAATTTAATGACAATTGGGCTATAGACAGTTGCTAGTAGACTGCCGACCGAAAAGTCCTGAGTTCGATTTCCGATCGAGATAGACTCTATGTATGAGACACAGATCAACAAAATATAGATACAACAATATTTACAGATATAGAGACAAAGATTAGTTACAGATTTATGATATGTATAGATTATAATTTAAAACTAAATATAAGCTACAGAGCTTATTTGGGGACAGCCTCAAACATCATACCAGAGTCCAGTTATAGGCTGCGAAGAAAGAAAATAAACAAATAAAGTCTGTTTGGAAGAAAAGCCATTTTTTTATTGATTTAAGTTAGCAAACGAGCATGCAGCACCACCTTCCGCTGCCGCCCATGACAACTGTGAACGACTTAGAATAAGACTCATATGGAGACTGGGATAGTTAGTCCGGTTAGGTGACGGTGTTAGAACATTAGTTGGTTAGTTTGTAAGTATGAGGACTGGGACAGGGACTGTTAGTGAATGTTAGACCTGTTAATTGTTGTTAGTCATAGTCCAGTTAGTAATGAGTCTCGTTATAATTCGGTCACAGATGTGTTGCTACCCTTGAGGACTGAAATGGTCGCCTCTAAAGAGTGTAACCGACTCCACACCTTTCTATCCGGAACACAATTGCTGTTAAAACAATGATTACACGATAGAAATGGTACTAAGTACCGTGGCGGGCGGTAGTACTACCTCGGGCGAACTCTAGCCTTTAGCCCAACGGCTACCTGCAAAGCTAACAAGCTCGTGGTACACCTTATTGAACATCAGAAGAGGCTGCACCTCTAGCAAGTGTGATCTGTACTCTAGTATTCAATGGCTACTCCCTGTAAAGTCATCCGTGGAATTTTGGGGAGTAAGTACCAACCACTGGCGACTACTGACCCTCAGTAGGCTCGTTTTCTTGTTTGTCGACTAGTACCTAACTGTTAAACGGAATACGCGAAAAGGGATAATGTGCAACACTATGGCCGCGCCGATGTAACCCCATCACTAGCGAGAGTTTGACAGCTCTCTTACCGCGCCCTTGGACGAAGTGAAAAGTTGTGGCTTAAGAATAAAATAAGTATTTAACCAGGATATCTTGTCTCTATTATAACATAAAAAAAGTTAAAACGAGTTGAAAAAAAATTTGACCACCAAGCACAATGCTTCTGAAGGCTCAACATTTTGGTGTAGTTAACGATAACTATTGTTCAACATTGACCGAACTAATGACTTTTAGACCCTTGACTTCCAATACCTCCATCGTGGTAGACTGTGCCCGAGCCTCTCAATTGTAAAAAGATCCAGTAATGAAGCCCTAATAAAACGAGGAATAAGATTACAAAGCTACCACCCACCACCCACCACACAATTTGTATATGCAAATCAGAAACATCACCAACGTAACCCGACAAAAGTTCAAATCCTCTCAGGAAACTCATAAGCAGATTTGCGTTCAATTGCAGTGCCCTTATAAGAGAGCATTATAAGGGTTATCAATTTATAGGCTGAGATAGATCTTAGTTGCGACACGTTATTATTTACGCCCGGCTTCGCTTCTATTCGAGGAAACACCCACGGGCCGAGAAAGGTTACATATTAATGCTTTAACTGTGATATAGATGCTGGAAGAGGCTACGTTGAGCGCAGGTGCGTTCGGGTAGGATGCATGTGAGCGTAGTTCCTATTGTGCGTTCTTGATTAATGAAAAAAAATCTATGAGGTAGATTAGTTAAAAGTTGTTATTTGTAATAAATTCGTTATTCGTGTTTTTTTCAATCGTCAAAATATGTCATCTATACATAAAAATCGTATGGATTTTTGGCGCCTTCTCAACACTCGTTTACTCTACATTAATATATTGAATAAAAGCCTTATTCTTGTTGTCCGTTCTGATAACTTTAACTCCGCAGCCAACAGAGTGGTCGTACGGTGTGGTCACCGCTTGCTATTTGTTGTTCTTATATCTTTTATTGTTCACCATCATATTGTTTAGCCTTTGTACTGAACGCGGGGGATTCGTCTTAACGAACACTCCTGGATGCTAAATGAATTCATTAACCACTCACTTTGTTAGGTCTACTTGAAATGCGGGGCAAGATAATAAAATTATTGATACTGTGGGGATATTTAACAAAGTGGGGGTTAATTGTATATCTATATTAATAATAGACCTATAACGAAGTTAAACCTGTTGGTACATTGTTTTCAAGTGAAAACTTCTATTAGTATTGTTGTGACTTGGAATTCGATGAAACGGAAATGACGCGCAAATGAAATAAACGGAAATGAAAAAGAGACAGACATACACACAGACACTAAGCTCTCATGCCCCCAGCCAGAACACGACGAGTTGTTTGGCAGCCGACATAAATACGACTTGTGAAATACAAAGACAAACAGAAAACACGTAACATTTCAAATTTCAATAAATTACACATACTTATATTCAGAAGAAGTTTTAATAAATGATCGTTTTATGTTAGACTATCAACGAACGGGATAGTTTTTGGCATGAATTTTTAACATTAATCATTTTTAACATCATCTCATTGTCCATTCTTGGGATGAAGACATCAGCATGCTGCAGTAGTGACTTTAGACCCAGAATAAATTTGCTGTTTATCAATAACAAAACCAACGAACAACAAAGACGTATCAACATATCCACGTACTGGCAAACGAAGAGTGAATGAACTCGAGATGCTGGCAGATAGCTGGCCCCATCTCGATGCAACCGTCACGTACTGACAACAGCACTCACGGACGACGCGCTCGTAAAACAAACAATATTATAATCGTGACGATTATTTTTGACAAACGATTGAAGGAGAAATGTGGTTTTTATGATGTGGATGCTTGTGTAAATAGCCGACATACAGAATCATAGATATGACAGATGACTTGCCTGATGTGAAGTGGTCCTCGTTCAGGACATCAGTAGAGGCAAAGATAAATCGGAGTGTCGTAAAAAGCGACAGAAGCAGGCTCCTCCACCCCAAGGTTTTTCAATATATGAAAAACATTACGCAAGAATCCTACATTATTTCGTATCTTCGCGGTATAAAAAATAAATTACGGCTAAAACACCGATCCATACGATACATTGACTTTAGGGTCCCACAATACGGAAGAGTCTATAGCTGTAATTAGTTACCGCCGAAAGACTTAAAGATGTTCGCGACAAAACTCAAACAGAGCAACTTGGTACTTCCGATCTAGTCGTACGGATAGATAGACAACCAATTAGCTGTAATTATAAATTAACGGAAGGAAAGTCCAAACATCGTCAGCGAAGTTGGCAAGTTCTGGCGTCGAGTTGGGACCAGCCTTTTAATTATTTGCCCCCCAAGGTGGGCCTTTTTCAGTCTGCTTGGTAAGGCAGAATCCTGGCTAGCTACCACTCTCTTGCTCAGTCAGCCGGCCAACGACTTGTCGTGTTCAGGTTGGCTTTAATACAGGCTAGTATTTTCAATTTCCCTATTACTTATTGCCTGGCCGACAACGCATTGTTGAAACCTTTGGTGATGTCCATGGGCAACAGGACTACTTATCGTCGTTGCCGGCCGTAATAATAGCGGGATGCCCGATTTCGACACTGCAACCGAAATACCTAAAAAAATATAGTCGATTTTAAACCGAGGGATGTAGTTACCGAGGGATGTAGCTAGCCAGATGTCAGACAGCCCTACAAAAATAAATAAAAATGCCCTAAAAATGCCCTACTACATACACATAATACTATTTCAATAATAATTACTCTCAAAATCTTCTATGTACACGCATCAATCATTTAGAGTTTCATTATGATGTACCTATGTCTAGATATAAATTATGATTTGATATCCTACAACGTTTTGCATTCTCTGATAAAAAATATTGAGATTGCATTGCTTATTAAATAATTAATTCAGATCCTAATCCGTCTTTAATTCCAATCATCTTGTCATCTGCGGTGTTCCATCGGAATTCAAATAAGATTCGATCTTTCTGATTGGCTGCACGTCGCTACCGTACCCACGCGTGGGTACGGTTGATACGACGTGGCCACGTCGTATCAACTCAACATACAACATACCAACATAGTTAACTCTACAAAGTTCCAAAAATCCAACAAATGTCAACTCTATTCCAATCAACTTACGTGTTGTGTTCATTCTATGATGTACGCGTAATAACTTTGTCGATAATATTTTTCGATTATAACATTCGATTTCCAAATGAACGCGCTCAAGCTCATTCGGCCATGTTGGAGCGCGTCAATTGAATTCGAATTTCAAATTTTAACTTGTCAATTCGACGCCTGTCGGATGTTTTTTATTACAACATTTTTATTTGTGGCAGGTAACAATATTTGTTTTTATGGATTTTCTTTTTATTTTTGGTAATTCCATTACATTGAGAAGTATTAATGAAATATTAGTTAATTAAACAATTTATGTTTATTACATCTTTAGATCTCTTGATATATTGTGTTACTGTTCTTGTTCTTCTTATCTCAACCAAAATTGCTAATGTCGCAATTTTTTATAGCGGAATGCTAATAAAGAAATGTAAAATTCATTGATACCTACTCGTTATAGTCTCATACTCATTGATAGTTTGTCTACACGTTTTCTCTGCTTGCTAATAATAATAACAATTATATTATTTATAGAAATAATAAAAAGTTCTTTGACCAAATTTAAAGCTTAAAATTCAATAAACGCTTTGAAATTAAATAATATTACCCACACAAATTACAAGCTCAATAAATATCGCCCAGTGCTATACCACAAATAAAACGAACAAATTGGTAGCCCCGAGTTAAATCTGTTTCCGAAAAAAAGCAGTAAGGTGTTGTCACCCTTTTAAAAAACGCGTATTATCGATCTCACAGCAGGTATTCGATCGTGTCCTGATTTGACAGGAAAAAATGTGGACACCCAGGGATTTTACTGAAGAAGACATACATTAAGGTGACCTTTATTATAATTCAATGTGGACATTACTTTTTTAGTAGTATTCAATTCAAAAGCAATGGCGATAACAAGATATTCATAAAATAATTTACTAGTAGGTAATCTGGCTTATTTACAATATTTACCTACATAATAATGTGTAATGCATTTTCCTAAAGTCATTTAAAAGGGTTAATTGAAAATTAATAGCTTTATATTCTAAGATCAAATAAGTTGACTGTCGTCAATACTAATTAAATAGATACAATGCGGATTTATGCGTAGGTATACTTTGACTAATTTAGTATTACCACAAAGTAGGGTATTACATAGTACATACACCACGATACATCCGTTCATCATAAAACACTGCAAGAATTCGTAACTCCACTTCAGTAATGGTTAATTTTCGGACAAAAGCACAAGTGCAATATACAATTGTTGTTAAGTTTTCGTCCGCACTATGTGTGTACTACATCATGAGACTTGCAAACCTGGCAGTTCTCCATAATTCTTCTCCATAGTTCTTTGAGGTGTGTGAAGTCTGTCAATCCGCATTTCATCAGTATGGTGAATTACAGCCTGTAGGTACTCGTACCCTTCACATTGTGGCAGGAGAACCGAGACAGTTCTGTTATAGGCTGCGAAAAAAGGTGTTACAACAACCCGCTGTTCGCTTTTGCCCTACACCACCATCTTACCCACCGTTTAGGCTACAGACTGACGATTATTGCCCGAATACTATATTGACTTTGGATTTAGTAATTTGTATCGCGACGGTGACCGAATTTGCAATGTAAACTTAAGGTTATTTTTAAAATACGTCAATTTTCAATAAATAACGGACTTATTTGGAAACATGTATCTTTATTGTTATGGTTTTGTTCAAGGACGGTAGTTTAACTTAATGTTATTTTATTTTACTAAATTTAATTTTACGAGGTTATTTTTATTGTGAAAAATTTAGATTTGAGGCGATGCTCCACAGTTCCTTCTCGGTCATTGCTGTCGTGAACCTACATGCAAGTTTTGGAATGAGTTTCCTTCTAGGGTCTATCCGGTGCGCTTTGATATGGGGTCAAGAAAGACGATAAAAGAGCTCTCCTGCAAGGCCAGCAAAGCATTGGCGACTCCGCTAATGTTGCACATGTCCGTAAACGACCGTGACCACTTACAATCAGTTGGCCCGTATGCTTTTTGTCAGATCTTCAGGCTATAAAGAAATATTGCCAAGATCAAGTCTATTTTGCGCACGGTTTGTACTAGATTAAACCTAGAATACTGACTAAGATGAGCCTTTTATTCTAGCGTCGCGTCGATCGATATATTTTCCGTCTCTCGGCATAAACGTAATTCCCCACTAAAACGTAACAATAAAACGCGATATGATAATTTGATAATAAAAAAAATATTTGCGAATTTCTCATCAAACATTTCTCATATTACAGGCGGATAAAGTATATCGCAAAATGAAAAGGCGATAACGGAATGGAATTATTGCCGGAACAAAATAAGGTATGTCGTTCGGGTGTTAGGAACGGGTCCTACTGTTAGCATCAACCTAGAAAATAAGGATAAGATTAAATTATAAAAAGATTTTATAAACACGCCAGAGTTTCGTTTATTTCATACAGAACTATCCTCCATAGCAACGCTGAGTGCCTTGTTCTAGAGAAGCAGCACTGTCAGTAGAGAAGCACGTAGACCGAACCTGCTCAACCAACTTGGGCAACAGGGAATGCAACGATATCATGATTTCTTATCCATCCATCCATCCATCCATCTGCCTTTGCAAGTCCAAGTTTGCTGGTCCTGAGCCTTCTGAATCCAGCGGTTGCTCGCTATCTTCTTCACGTCGTCAGTCCACCTGGTCTGGGGCGTCCTATGCTCCGTTTTCCCAGACGTGTTCTTCACCGATAAGCGCTGGGGAAGAAAGATCCCCTTCTTCCCCAGCGGTTATCGGTCCTCCAAGCTATGTGGCCAACCCAATGCCACTTCCATGATTTTTATACTGGCGCATTAAAATATAGTCTCGCTATCATTTCAGCCATCGCTAACAAGAGTGCAGTACGACAGGTACTCAAAGCATCAGCATTTAAAAAAGTTTGATTGAGATGGGAACAAGACAAAGTTTTGATTGTATCCCGAAGCTTTGAGCAAAACATCGTATAAATAACATTGAACGGCAGATCGCAGGGGGCAACGCTGCTGACGAAACGAAGAAACAGACTCTATCTAATCTATCTAATAATAATATTATATGTACGTACCTAAGTACAGAGATTTTGTTATATTATTAATATATTTTTTTTAATTCTGACTATACACACATAAAATAACGAAAAAGAAGCAAAAATAAATTTTGGAATTATAGTTGCCTGTCTGTACGGGAATCACGTATAAAATGTATGAACGGACTTGGATGATACTTATTTGTTACTTTTCACGAGTCAACATTACTTTACATTATGAGATTTGGTACAGTTAACGTGTGTAGGTCCATACATCGTGTAGAATAGAATACTAAATTGCGAAGATTAAATTAAAACTACTGAATTAAATTCAAAATATAGTCATAGTACGTATCCTGACGTAACAATAAATGTAGACCACTCTTTATTTATAAAGATCTATCCACTCTTTCAAAAGTTATTACAATTTAAACAATAATAATGTTACTGTCCGACATCCACGCGACCAAAGTCGCAGGCACAGCTTGTAATAAATAAACGCCTTTACACTCACCCCCGCACGTGGATGACACGGGTGACATGGACACACATACAGATGTCATAATCCTTATATTATTATTATGTAGAATTGTAGATCCAAAAATAATTTGCCATGTAAATATTTATTTCTGTCTGTGTTCGAGCCTAGGTCTTTTCGCTTCGAATTCAATTTAATAATTGAAAGGTGATTTATCAACGTGAAGAAATGGTAAAAGTAACTCTTTAGAACATCTCCATTCTAACTAACTGAGCCACAATTTTGAAGGCGACAATTGAAACACCACACGGCCGTAAGCTCAGCAGTTTATTTCCAACTACTCACATAAAGTCACACTCCAGTATTGAACCTGTAGACTAGGGGTTTAAAGTTCAACATCTCGCAGGGGAGATCTAAGTTCGAAGTCTAACTTTATAATAATATCAGTACTATGTGCTAAATTTCAAATACTAAGTCAATTCTATCACTTATCTTAGGAAAAAACTAATATAAGTAGGTACCTAAGAGTCATAAAAAAGTTTAATTTAATGTAACACTAACTGCAATATTAATTAATATAAAAACTGCACTACCATTTGCCGTTTTATTATAAAATGTAGCCAATCCCCGAAGAGTTCAGTGTCCAAACACATCTCTTTAATACCTAGCTATCCAATCTCTTCGGATTTGCAGGAGCTACTAAATTATTCTTTCGTTTGCAAGATCGAGTTCAGCGAAGGATATTTCATTAAAAACTTAAAATAAGCTGTATCTGCTACATGTTGCGGCGAGACTGCGAAATTTGTCAATTTGTAAAAAAAAATTGGTAATCCTTGAAATTGAATCGTAGTCTGTAATTTTTTGTACTTGATTAACTATTAATCTCTGATGATTAAGTTAATTTGTGGTTTTAAATGATTATTGGAGATGTGTTTTTTTTAAGATGTGCCGAGGAGTTTCTTTCACCGTTTCTTTTTCTCCTCAAAGATTTAAAACGTTCATAAGTGTATGTATCATACCTACATGGAATAAGTGATATAAGTTTTGAGTTTGAATTTTAGTCTCTCCATGGGCAAGAAAACAAATAAGTAATGCTGGGTTTACATCTTATAGTCTGAGTTGGTTATTAGTAGTAAATCATAATACGAGTAGGTCTCAGTCAGTAACCCGGCGATGCGTCGGTGATACATCTATCGTTACTGTTGTCAATGCGCAGTGTCGCACTTTTCATCAGACGATTCATTTGTTAGCTATTTATGTACGTACTTCTTTAACTAATGTAATCTGCTTATTCGTCGTTTTTTTAAATTATTTTCAACATTGACCATTTATTAAAATGCCCGATTTTGCTATATTACCTGCGGACCTCATAAATGCTATAAACGCGTTCGTTCGTCTCGACAAAGTTAGATTGACTCATCGACTGCGCCACTTGATGCTATAGTAAAATTGTTTTTATAGTATTTGACGTTGCTACGTTACAACGACAAAATATTATTATGTTTTTTAAATTCCTTAACGATTTTGTCGTAAATCTATTTCTGGGTTTTGGTTTGGGAGCCAGTACTTTGTTGCTTCTCTAATTTTTCTTGGCCGGAGGTGCAGCGGAGATGACATTGGTGTATGGTGTTAGTGATGTCCACGGGTGACAGTGACCTGCTTTTAGCTCATCGGCATATACAGAAAAAAGTAATAGATAAGTCACTAGCGCGCTGTTAACGATTTTGTCGTAAATCTATTTCTGGGTTTTGGTTTGGGAGCCAGTACTTTGTTGCTTCTCTAATTTTTCTTGGCCGGAGGTGCAGCGGAGATGACATTGGTGTATGGTGTTAGTGATGTCCACGGGTGACAGTGACCTGCTTTTAGCTCATCGGCATATACAGAAAAAAGTAATAGATAAGTCACTAGCGCGCTGAAAGTGAGGCATTCAAATTCCCCTAATTAATATAATTTGCATACGTTACGTGGTTATCTTTCGCATCCATAGTTGCGAACGTGCGACTTGTATGTATGAACACAGGGCGTCTATAGTTATAATAATTGGTTTTAAATGTTTATTATTTTGCATTAAAATTCATCGATAAAATGTTAGCGATATTCAATGTTTGGTTTTGAGATTATAAAGTTTGTTCCTATTCCCAAAATGAAACCCCGAACCCTTTGAAGTATGTCACTTTGCTCCTGATTAATTATATTATAATGTGTTTAAGAGGCGCTTGGCCGATTTATTAAATCCTTGAGTCGATCAACTGACACAAAATTAATTGATCGTATACCTAATGAGTCGGGAAACATCGAGTTTGTCGTCCAATTTCTGCCGCTCAATTAATGACAAGTCGATATTTTAATAATAACCAAGTTTAAAATATAGATAATAGCGGATAGTCATTCCTCTCTACTCTTTAAATATGCGATAAAAGTTTTAAATACAAAGTTGTTTATAATTATATCTATGAATATAATTCTAAAAGTTTCTGTGATTTTGGCGTTTTGAAGCGCGCGTTAGGTAACGTACGTCATAAACCACACGCACTAAATCAAAATTTTGAAAATAACCCTACGCATTTGGTCTCTAGACTTTTATATCCGCCGTTTTATATCTTTTGCGGATCATATTTTAGCCATTGGTCCCACTGGTTGGGTTTAGATGTAGGAGGGAGTGGCCAACTGCTAAAAGCTTTTGGATTTCGTAAATTCCTTCATCATTGTTGGCCAAGAATTTCATATGACCTGCAATGTAAGTTAAGTATACCTACGAAAGTTTGGTAATAATTATAAACTGGTAAGAATGACTGGTTTTTCCAAACCTACATAATTATGTGTGATATTTGTAAAGAAGGTAAGTGGCTCTAACTGGTTCCTAGATAATAAGATTTATCGTTTTTAACACTCTTTATTTTTTATGTTATTGCTTGTGTTGGAATAATGTGGAAATAAAAAATAATCGAATAGGTTCAAAAACTAAAAACACGGTAGGTATTATAATGCCACTGTGCTGTTTTTTGCGCAAGTTTGTCACTGTGCTTGAAATTTTATTGACTAAACTTTAGTCAATAAAATTTCATTAATCATTAAAGCAATAATTATGCAAAATTTCAGGTCCATAAAGTAAGAGGAAGCAGTTATAATTCAGCTTGCAAGATTTGACCTGAACATACCTACATAAAAAAAAATTACAACTTACATAAAAGCTTGTAAACAGTAATAAGGTACTCAAGTGGTAAATACTCTAAGAAAAAAGTACCTACAAGATTTTTAAAGCAGTTCAAAAAGAGAACGCAAATTCGAAATAAAAAAAAACGAACGGGAACGATTCAAAGCTATCTAGTCGTTGACACGGACTTGACGCGAGCGGATGTCAAATGTGTTTAAACAATGAAATTACTCTGTGATAAAACATCTTATTTCCAAATTTCATGTAAACGACATTGGATCCTAATACATTAACATAAAGTCTATTCTCAACTGATGTAAATTGAGATAAAAGTTGTTTTGCACATCTTATATACAGAAATGGATCATCCCGTATGGATGACAATTAGTGGGTTAAAGGCTATGGTAGATTGTCATAATAGTTTCTACGAATTGTATATTAAGTAGTACGATATTGAATGGAAGCTATAAAACAGTAAATTGTCGATAAACATAATAATTAACACCAATTAAGGTCAGACATTTTTAGTCGGATGTTTTTGAAATAGTGACATACAAACGAAGGATTGGCTCACACACGTTTCAATTAAACATGAAATATAAAACATCTTTTTAATTACTCGTACGTGTAACTATTAAAGCCTTCCTTGTTTCTTGACGTACTTCCTCTTGGTCTGGGTTCGAATCCCACGATTACGAGTGAAATACGTTTTCAAGTTCATGTTTAAAACAAATTACAACTTATATTTCCGAAGAAGGACATTGAAACATCACTTACCAACAAATTCTCTGATTCTCATAGCTATCAAAGCTAAGCCTTCAATTTTATCAGTTTCATTTTGTGAGCTCAGCATTGGAACAGGATGGATAACATGATGATGAGCTGGTGTATCCAATACAATAATTGATATCCTTTGAAATCGAGGCCAAACTAAGCCTCTATTATTTAAACAACACAAAGAAAGTCCTCAAAGAATATGTACAATAATATTTATAAAAGATGCAGCATAATAGACAATAAATCCGGCTGTGAAAACCCCCAACTCACTTTTTGTTCTATTCGACGACAGCATTGTGTAAAGTGACATAAGTGTGATTTATTATATTATTTTATATAGCCTATTAATTAATTTGAGTATGAATGAAGGTACTATGGCACGCCTCTTTCACTGAGTGGTTTGAGGCTAAATAATCTATGGTTATGATAGATCGAGTTTGGGTTCTTGATACAGCTGCCATTAATATGACGGTGACTGAGGATTAAGAGTGACAGTTTCAATATATTTTCGTAACCAGCCGACAACTGAACCGCCACCCGATGGTAAGTAGTGACCGTCGGTCATGGACATAACCGTTGGCATAACCGTTGCGTTGCCGGCCAGAAAGGAGGAATAGGAAAGAAAAAATACTGTCTCAAGCTTCCAGCTAAAACACGACCAGTTACGAATTTAATAGTAGATGCAAAATAGCTATAACTAGCTAAATAAATAGCGGTGGTAAATGCAAAAAATGACGTTTATAAGATCATACGTGTTTTTGTACAATACCTACATGACAGGTAAATGATTTCAGGTTTTGAGTTTTGAATAAATAATTGGTGTTATTTGGACACTTTCACCGGTAGTGTTCTCATGAGATATAACCCGTGTTAAAGGTTAACCTTTACAATAAGAAACATATATAATTATACAATATAATATAATATACAATATAAAAAACTTTATAAATGTAAGCACAAATAAAGCATAATAAGCAAATAAGCATTCGATTAGCTTTAATTTTTTTTATTAAACATTAACAAACATTTATCCCGTGACTTCTAATCCAAATAAATCTACTTAATTTGAACCGATTTATTTTTGTAGCTTGTAACTAAAATGTCCGATTTTGAATTTCAAATGCTCGTCAAACAACTCAAAATAGTTAAAAAGTTATCAAACAAATACTGATCCGTATTATCGGCAAACCAAAGTTCTTAAACTTTTAAGCTCGGCTCGCTCCGAGCTCCGAGGTTCCATTCAGAGGCTTCGCATCTCTGCCGCCCACGCTAACGTATTTCTGCAGGATTGTCACTTCAGATTTATATTTTTATATAAATGTATTAATGTTTTGGACTAATAATAAATAAGGACTAATGTAAAATAATAATAATAATTTAAAGTAATAAATAAATCTTCTGCTATGCATACGAATAGAACAGTAGAATGCAGTTAGAAAATCATAGGCTAAAGTTCTTTTTTTAATAACTGGAAAATGCCGTACTGCTATTCCAAGAGTCCTAGATTCGATTACCAGCGAGGCACAAATTTTAACGAGATTAAATTTTTGCTCTCGATGTTGGTACTAACCAAGATGTACCGGAATTTAATCGATATGCAAAATTTCAATTATGTAGAGCAAGAGGAAGTATTTCTAAGCTTACAAGATATGACCCGAACATACATACAAACAGGGGCGGGGGACCGCTGCCCCCCCCCCCCTGAAACTTGGACAAAGTACGTATGGTTATTGTACCTAAAAATCTGCCTCGAAAACCCGATTCGCCCACATATCAGGAGCTGTGTACGCCCGTGCATACAAACATTACAAGTTTTATACGAGCAAAAATGTCTTCAACGATACTTACCATCGCATCAGAATCCCGTAGACCATCACAGCCCTGTCGTCAATAGGTACACATGACGTATGTGGCGCGGACGATATTTTTAAACTCGGTATACGCTTTGATTCACAACACCATTGTGGTCGCAACAATGCTCGCGCTAATGTATGCGTTGCATTAACGGACGGAATTATTTTTATATCTAATTTCACAGAATCACTTGGCGGAATTGGATTTGGTTCTGGTTGCTGATAAATAATCGTCTTCTTAGATTGTAGTTTAAGTTGTGTTATTGAGTATCGAGTGGATTTTGCTTAGAATTAAAAACACTTGTAATTTAATTAATAACACTTCGTGTAATTGCGGCGTTATTGTTGTTTTTAAAGACGTTCTGAGAAGTTTCTTTCAATTCTTCTCCTCTTTAATACTGAAAGGGCGGTAGGTGCAAAATATTCATCATTCATAAATTAATTGATAAATACCTACACCCCTGAGAATTCTCCCTAATGTCCAAGGCGTGTGGAGTCTGCCTATCCACACTTGGCCCGCTTAGTGGACTGTAGCCTGTACCCCTCACATTGTGTAAGGAGATCCGTGCCCAGCAGTGGGACGGTTATGGGTTGTGATGATGATGATGATAGGTATTGTAACTAATTCGAGACATTAGGTTATACTTCAATAAGATCACCTGCTGATGTATAATAATTTTAATGTAGTGTAATTAAACAAAACATTTCAGTTAATTACCCATTTTATTTTTGTTTTGGTAAGTTTTGAATTTCGTTAAATGAACGGTCAGTTCCTAAGACGAAATAAATAATTTGAGTGAGTTTATTTACCAATTAGGTATTTACATAAAACACGTTTTTGCTATGTTTAATCGTTCATACCAAGGCTATAATATCTCAATGTGTTCGATGACTAAGCATGCCCATTCATCATTATGCCACAGAAAAACAGTCTTTATAGGAATAGATAGTGGAACAGCGCAGGCTTTATTCGCGTGAAAATCATAAATCAATGGTGTGAGGACTGGCTTTTGTGGCGGAAACTGATTCTGTCACCGCGCCTAATCCTTTAAGAGCTTTCTTATAACTCTCGTTTGGTAGTATACCTGAAAATAGTAGACAAATCAACAATTAGGGAAGTACACTTAAAGTATTAACAAATAATTAAGAATTGCGGAACGTAATTTTATTTTAATATTTTACTGGATTCAATGTGACATTATTATTGTTATTATACGTGAGTATTATTTTTTATGTAACAAATTTGTACCCAGTGATATGCGTAGGTTGGATCTAACTGTTTTTGATATAACTGTCAAATATTTTTGAAATATGCATACGTACATACCTATTGAAGATTTACGTAATATTTAAATAGAAACAAACATTGACTATTCGGAGGACCACATCAATTCCGTAATCGGTGTATAGCATCTGTGAATTTTCCGTAGACTACGCAGGGCATCCCATACAATTTATAAGTGTTAATATTTGAATTGAAAGTCACAATATCCACGTCATCTCAGTACAGCGATATAATGGACCTTTTTGTCATTTTATTAATTCAATCCGTCATCGCCGCGGTCTTGTATGACTGATTACTACGATACGGAAACTATGTTCGACACATATATGTATACTTATACAGACCGACGCAAAAAACCGGAAACGATGTAACCCACAAAAGAGAAAATGTTCACCAAAGCCGATAAACTTTTGAAATGTCACATTTTCTGTATGAAAATTGTGTATATTTCAAAGCTGTACAACATGTTCTATTGGTTGTAGAGGCACGAGACTTGGACCATTCGACGCAATTCTGATTCTTCAATGAAAGAATGTCATTGCTGTAGGTCCAACGTTTCCGCTATGCGTCGATATACTCGTACCGATAATATGTGTATCTTAAATCAATCTTAAATCCTAATCTTAAATCAATATTAGGTAATATTTTTGCTTTTGTCTGTTTTGTTATAATTTCTTGATGATTTTATTTTCATTGATTTCTGATATTTATTTTTAATTTGCACAATAGAGTAATATGTTTACTACTATCCAAGATCATTATAAACAAAAAGTTAATATTAAAATCTAAAAACACCCGCCCTTAATACACACCCTCGAAAATTGTTACACGCGATTCTTTAAACTGGCATAACTTTTTTAGATATGAACTGATTGAGTTACATCTTCACTATATGTACAGATATAGATAGACTTGAATCAAGTGAGCATTCTACAAGTGTCAATCAAGACCACTCGCTTCTCGACACCGCCGTAACTGCGACACGTCCCCAACTGATCTGAAGCGAGATGACAGATCTTGTTCTGTTGTAATTTCGTGATTTATATGCTAATAGTTTAGTCGATTTTAATTATAATTAATATGTTGTGTCTGTGTAGGTGTGTTGATCGCTTTGTTCGTTGATTAATTGAGATCCCAAATTTGTATTGCCGATGATTGTAGTCGCGGCGAGGAGTGTGTGTGGCTATGTGTACTGCTCACTTATCAATGTATAATTGGATACAAGAAAGTTTTATAAATAAATGTCCGTAGTCTAGTTGGTAGCGACCTACGGAGCGAGTCCCGTGTTCGCTTCCCGGCCGGGGCAGATGTTTATGTGACAGATAAATGTCTGTTCTCTGGTCATGGGTGTTTGCGTTGTCCATGCCACCCGTGACACAGGGAATCCTAGTGCTGGGTTTATGAGTATGTTAACGTTTATTTATTATTTATTGCGTAATGCTTATGCCATTTTTGCTTCAAAAGCGTAAAGGCGCGTATATATCACACGATAGCTTGCGCGCGGCGACTGCGCGCTCGCCTCCTGGTGCATTCTGGGAATCAGTCGGCCTACGCCATCGTTTCTATACATCCTTACCGTGAGTGATTTTGGAAAAAGAAAGAAACTCCCAAGGAGTTTTTGATGTTTTCCTGCTCACAGTTGCAGACCACGTAGATACTGCTAATTACCACTGTACATCAAAATCATGTCCAAGCAGTTTTATCTTTAAAATAATCATCTAGTTTGTTTAACTCTCGTTCAATAATCAGGATGTCGTATCACCGAAACAATGCGTCAGCCCCAGCAGTTAGAATCGACAACGCTATGCAGATTACATGTAAAGGAAACAACACATTATACTGTAACTGGAATAAAATTAAATATTGCATTTTGTATAAATATTTTATTTTTTTAATTTAATAAATCTGTAATTAATCGTTGTCTTTAAATGAAAGGGGGGCCTTTATTATCGCCATATAACTCTAAACAATGATTTTTAGAATTTTGGTCTGTTTATTTGTGGTTTTGTACGCGCTTATCTCAGAAACAGCATAATCGATTTGAGTAAGTACATTATCACTTATGTATCGTGGTAAGCTTCATTTAACATTTAGTGTTTGTTTTAGTTTAATGTTATTATTCATTCGTGTTATAATTTTTTATCTTTTTATAATTCTCTTCATAATTCGCTCTCTGGGTACTTAAAATTCCTAGAGTATTCAAAATTATTTTATTCGCTTTTACTGTGCAAGCTGTCTAAACCTACAACTGTGATGACACTCATAATTGTAATATTATAATAAGATATCTACTGGAAACAGCATGTATTATGTTGACATTCCATTATCTGAATACATTTCTGCAAGTGTGATGTCTTTGGACATCACACTTGCACAATGTGGACAGGTCTTATAAATAAGTGTGATCAGATCAATTGTATGGCATTGTATGTAAACACGGGGCAGATAGCGACAGAGGTGCGAGAGGAAGTCGACTCTCGACTACATCACACTTAATTGTTCGACTCTGAACTCATCTGTTACTAAAATACAGTCAATTAACAGTATGTGGATTTTAGGTAGACGTTAATAAATTATTAATTTATTAATCAATAAGCTTTTTAATTACTGCTAAGTACCTACTGTATATAATTATTACTAAGAAACCGTTAAATTTTCTCAATGATTTCAATATTGTCTTTAATTACTCCTATTAAAATACTCATCGCAAGAATCGTGAAACATTATGCTTATATTTCCAATTCCAAGTTTAGTAATCTTATAATATTTTAAATGACTGTTTGTGCACATGTTTGGAATACCAGAAAAATATTTAGCAGCAAACGACAAGAGGCTCGTACACTAACAGAACAGAATTTGAACGGATTAATATTTTAATAATGATTATTAATTAATGTAGTGCCGTTCTGGACAATACAATTGAATGCCGCTGCTCATTTAATGACTATTAAATAGCTATTAAAACAAAAAAAGAGATGCTCATTTGACTGTCTCATGAAACGCCTAACACGGAAGTGATATATGAATTCAAAACTAAAACCCCTCGACCCGATCGTCTGACTCATTAATTACTGCAATCGACGCCTGGGCCGTCTCACAGCCATTAAGCCCAATCTAATCTTGTTAATTTAATCCCAAGTCCGAAGCCATTCCACCCACGCGGAGGAAGTCAATCATCAGCATTTTTAAGCGCCGTATTGGCTGGACGGTCATATGACATACTGTTACGACCTGAAATATGATATGGTGTAGGTACCTGGATCCATCCATCCATGTCATCCATAACCCACTTAGAACTGCTACTATTATTAGGCTTAATAACAAAAACTGCTATGTATGTGGACTTTGCAACAACATCCAATAACATAAAAATATTACCACACACTTAGTTTTATTTAGATAAAAAGACTTATTGAGAAATAACGAATAATTTGGACTATTTAGTGTTATAAACCGAAATAGGTAGCCTATTTTAAGAATCTATCTTGTTAGACATTTATAAAATTATTTTTGATTATTTTAAATTAATATTTTGACATATTGTGAATATCTAAAATTATAATCATTTGTGTGATAGTAATAGTTCTCTAGGTCTCTCCTCAACTAGAGATGCCTAGAGAGATAGGTATCCCACCACGCTGTTCTAGTGCGGTTTGGTGGAGATTACTTCAAATTGTCATAACTTCAAATATCACCACTTAAATATGCGCTCTCTTCGTGTTGTTACGGAGGTCGGCTCGAAGTCACTGATTCGATTTTAATAGTTACGATTTAATATCGATTCGTGACTCGCTCGTAACGCTAATACGGCGATCACGCCGATAAACGTTATTTTAAATCAAGAACGATAATGACATTTGGATGGTCTATAGACCAGGAGATGCCATCTAATCTTCTCGCGATATAGTATCTGACACTGTTTACACTCATTAAAATAAATTTCAAATTATATTGATAATATAATATTATGGTTAAATTTATACTTCCACTGGCATTTTTAATTTTTTTTAATATAAATAATCAAAATATCTCGTGCACGTAATTACTGCAATCGTCCTCTCATTACTCTCTCTCTTCCTCGCTCCTTAGGTATCTTAAGGTTTCTGTTGTTTTTTTCTCGGTTTAAAATAAAGAGTTGAAAATAAGAGATGAATAAATAAATAATTTAATCAGCTCCTAGTCT
This sequence comes from Ochlodes sylvanus, assembly GCA_905404295.2. NCBI lineage: Eukaryota > Metazoa > Arthropoda > Insecta > Lepidoptera > Hesperiidae > Ochlodes > Ochlodes sylvanus. The sequence continues at coordinate 1,563,787 of FR990129.1, forward strand.
ATAACACATTACTCACATTATACTGTCGATTACATGCATGATTCCGTTAATTTGTTGATAAAAAGTTTAAATAAGCTATTAGGAGATCAAAGTCATAAGAGGTAAGGTTACGAGTACGTTTGATTTTGATTTAATAGCTTAAAATTGTGATACTCGCGCCACTAACGGACGTTCTCAATGTTCTATCCGTCCTCAATCTTCGAGTTAGATGCCAACTGTCAAAAAAGTACAACAATATAGTCGGTGTTCCCGTTAGATTAAATTGTAGATTAAGTATATAAAATAAATAAATAATAATGTCATCAAGTCGATAGTGAATAGGCTTCTAGTAAGATCTAAGACCCAAGATTATGTCGGCACTTACCATTAGGTGGGCTCGTAGTCAAGGAGTAACCTAGGAATAATAAAAAGACAATTATAATAATTTGGTCCCTCACACTGTAAGAGGAGACACTAGGCCAGCAGTGGACAGTAATGGGTTGCGATAAATGAAAAAACAATTAAGAGGAGATTAATGTACCTACTTACCAGAGATTAGGGATAAATTGATTACCTATTGAAAACGGTCGTTATAAATTTAATATGATAGACCTATGCTGCAGGAGAACTTGCAAGCATTGACAATTAACTTTTATATGACAAAAAGTCGTATATTATTTCCCTGTGTGTAAAAAATATTGCAATTTGCAAGAATGTCTCAAATAAGGATTTAGAATGGTCGGACGTTTAATAAAGAACAACAAAAACTAAGATTGATCCGTACACGAGATGGATTCCAAAGGGTCGTCAACTCGTCATCATCCATCCCACTCAGATATTATAGGACTAAATTATCGAACATCAATTCACTCACGCAATCATTCGTTATAAAAATAATTGTAGACTCATATTCTGCCGATCTCGATATCTCCGGGCCTACTATTAAAATCGAATTATTGCCAACCAAGCAATCAGGCCTACCACATTTCTCTTCGTGTAAAGCGAAGTATACTAAAATTGAACATCTTAGAACTTACTCGGAGCTCTGTTCATTTTGGTCGACTTCAAACTGTAGTTCTATATTTCGTCAATAGACGGCGGTAGTAATGTTGCGCAGGAGTCGCTCCTTTCGACACAAGTAGTGACATCTACCGAGGAGTAGTTACAACGAAAATATTAATGATCGAGCTTTATCTTGAATAGCCTGTAATGCCTTAACCTGTTTTCATGTTTTTGTAATGGTTGTGAAGTATTACTATTGATGATATGATATACAAGATAAACGGATAGCATGCAAAAATTATGACCGTTTTAAATGAGTTAAAACTGTGAAAAGGTTGTGAAACTAAATGTTAATTTATATTTAGTGGGTGAGAAAATATTACTGCTGTATGTCTTTTACGTGCACTGTTTTTCATTTAGTTTTTTATTTCAGTTCAAGAAGACGGTTGGATCAATACGATTACCTACTCTGGCTTAAATATTTCTGCCTTAGGTACTAAAAATAAATGTAATCCTGAATATTAAATTATACCCCTGAATAATTATACTATAGTACTATAGTGTACTATAGTGTGAATTTCTTCACTGCGTGAGCATTACACCCTGTGCAACGAGAGAAAGATCCTGAGTTGGATCCTCATCCTGAGCCCACTTTTATGTTACAGATTAATGTACAGTTTGTCTTCGGATCTTGACTGTTCGTTATGTCACTACGGTGAGTATCATTCTTTATGTATATACGAATACATAATATAGGTACCGATGTATTCATATTGCCTTTTACCACCCACAATACAAATAATCCCAGTGAAGGGTATGAAAGTTTGTAAATGTGTGTAAGCAGTTATTACCGAGTAATCTAAACGCTGGACTCCCAAACCCCGTGGCCAGGGTTCAAATCTTGCGCGCACCTCTAAACGAAACGATTATTTATCACTTGTTTCCGTGAAGACATCGTGAGGAAACCTGTACACCTGAGAGTTCTCCATAATGCTCTCAAAGGTGTGTGACGTCCGCCAATATAAATTGACTGACGAAGGTACTTTTCATAACGTTACGAGTTTAATCATCCATCATGGCTACGTACCTGATTGGCACGAATATAATACTAGTATTCCTGTCTCTATCTTAGATATATAGTTCTATGGAAATCGTTATATTTGTTACAAAGAAAATACTTTGGCCAAATAAATTGATTCACCTTGCAAACTCATTACGTAGTCACTTATTTATTGTAGCACCTAATTAATTATAATATTAATTGTATTTTTTTTTGTTTTCAATCAGCAACTTTATCTTACCTATGAATGTTGTTATTTTTAATACATTTATGTTGAGGAGGTCGTTTCCCCGTGTCTCCTCATAAATAGTCATCTTTCCCAAGGTAGATGCATAATATATTTGGCGTTGATAAGTGTAATTACTAAACATGCATGAAATAAACAATTTGAGTTTAAATTTAATTTGTTTACCTGCGACCCAAGTAAGATCCCGTATAGGATGGATACAATACTAACCTAACCTAATCTCACATCCTATTGAACACTACAATGACATCGTTGCATCAAAGTGGCAAGTTATTAATGTGCCAATGACTCCCCATCACGTCCCCAGTCCGTGCCTGACTCATTCTATAATTCGAGAATTTTAAACGAATACCATCTGCTCCCACGTTTTGAGCAATAAAGATAATTTTAATACAAAGCCGGAGCACGCGCTACGATCGCGAACTCGAGTCATGACGAGATAAAAATCGTATGCGCCCGCGCAGAACCAGTTTCTTTTCATTATCAGCTCGATCGAGTGGGCGTGGTCTCTGCCCTTCTCTCCGATCTGTCCATCCCCCTCTCGCGTAACTAGGCTCCACCGTCGGACAGAGATGGAATGCGTTCACGCTTGATCGATTCGATTGATGGCTCGGGTCGTATGTATGATTGTATGTTGGTATATAATTTTCTCAGAAGCTTCAGCTGGACGGGGTACTGGATGTTTAGTTTTGGAATGCTGTTAATGCTTAACAACTTTACTAACGTAACGTAAACGATTTTCGTATTTGTTTATAATTAAGATCGTGTAATTACGTAAAAAATCTCTAATTGTATGATGCTATTAGAATTTACTGAAAAGTGAGCAGGAATTTAGTTTACCTCAGTTTAACATTATTTTCATAAATATTTTTTGTGACTGAAAATCTAAGAATCAGTTTACTACTCGTATAAGAAAAGCTTTAACAAAATAATATCATTTCTAATTATTTATTACCTCAACCCAGTAAGGGCCCCTGCCTTGCGACATGTTTGTATTGTTTATTTTAACTGTGATTGTGATGTGTTATGTGAAAATCAATGATACGGTGAAGATTCATAATTCATATTTATAAATATATAATTCATAATTAATTACATCAAATTGAAATACCAATATTAATTAATAATTTCGAAAGTGATAACGGAATTACTATTGATTTCATCATTTTTCATTTCAGTACGTACGTATAGCTAAAAATAAAAGTAGGTAGGTAGATACTGTAAGATACAGCAAAAATATTATTTTAAAAACAAAATAGTTTAAAACGACCTCTACTGCAAACGCAGTGTAACAATCCGGCTCATCTAGCAATTAGTGTGTGACAGTTTCGGATCATTATTGGAACCCGTGACTGATTCCAATCTCACAGGACCACGCATTACTTACTGATTTCAGGAGTCGCTTGAACTAATTTTGGAATTTTTGGAACGAATTTACATTCCACCTAGTCCTAGATGTAACAAATCTATAGGTACAAATGATAATTCCGTATTTCGTAGGTTTTTTTGTAAGTAATTATTCTTTTATTGGGAATGCTTCATTGCATTATTTTGTTTAAAATAATTTTACTTTAACTACGTTTAAATACTACTACAATGTTTGATGTTTGATGAATATATAATGTACCTATTATGTTTTCTAATAATGTTGGATGCTACAACAAGCTAGATCGCATATTCGCATACTAACATAGTAACATACGTATGAAGCTAATAATTTGTTTGTCAGCAAAAATGTATTTTTAATAGATACGCTTTTATTAGCTTCAGACGCGGCAGTGCCTTGACGACTTCTTTATTTCCTTTTTCTTCTTTTTTGGCCGGCAACACAACGGATACTGAATGGCCATGGGTAACGTTGACAACTACTTACATCAGGCGCATCAACTAGTTGGCAAATAATTAACATAAAAAACATCGGTGTTGTTCGTACCCATTAGCAACGGTGACGGTAACATCAAATGATCCATCTGCTTCGGCAGCCTTCCAGGCTCTAACAAAATAACAATAAACATTATGATCCCAGTGCTCTACCCGCAAATGTGTGACGTTTCGGGCCGCTCCGCCGCCGCGCGCTCGAAGCGACGTAATTTTTATCGTTTCACATCTAAAAGTTCGCGATTAATGATCCGCTTCGTCTAGTCATACGGTTTGCCGAATGCCGTAAAAACGCGCAATTCTGTTCGGGGTTGCGGATCTACGATTTGTGGATGTGGTGTTTTACCTTTTATATGAGGAAGTAGTTCTGCACAAGCACAACCTGAGAATAAACCAGTCGCGTCTACAACTTTGTCTAGTATCACCATTATGTATCGTCATCAACATACTATTTTTCTTTGCTAGTTTTTAGATTAAAAATAATTAGGTACGTTTTTCTTCTGAAATTGTACACAGTAATGGGTATTGCTTTGTTATATGGAATCGAACTTTTATAGTTACTTTTTTGGACTTAGCCCAGCTTAGCTTAGTTATTTTTTTAGATATTGAGAGGGTTAGTTTCAAGTTAAATCCAAGTAATTGCAAAACTATTGAACCAAAGTTGTAAAAAATTTAGTATGCAACGAAAAATGTACATATATTTTTTATGTGAGGCTAATAGCTTGCCAGATAAACCATAAAAACCATCTGCACCCATGTTTCCACGATGGTGCCCGAAGGACAAAAATTACGACCCCACAGATTTGAATTTTACTTTACACTACCCCCCCTCTTGACATCTAAAAAATAAAATTGCATCCTCTGACAGATGTAACTTTTCAACTGAATTACATTCTAAAATTGTATTCGAATTCGTTCCAAAGGTATACCACATCCAAACGGGACCGGCTTCCGCCTCCACATCTATACCCGACCTTTAATTGCTGCCATCTTGATACGGCTGCTACATCGAGCGGCAAAATGGGTTTTTCGCGGCAGCGCAACTTTGTGCGCGCACATTATCGGATTTACCAGCAAATGTACGTAGATTTTGTGTCCCATCCCTTGCATTTGCGTATCCAATTGCGACTCCGACTTATGTGCTTTGAAAATTTGCTTTGCTCTTGCGATGCAGTTTTGGTTGTTAATGAAACGTGTTAAGGGTTAGTTTGGAATAATACTGTATCCTGTAAGTACTGGTGATTAATTAATATGAGGAAGTTGTGAAAAGTCGTCTCCTTCTGCAAGATCGAAGCGCTTAGTTAATGGATCTGATTTTTTTTTCTTTACTTAAATCTGTAATAGAGCTATTAAAATAACGAACCTACCTGATGATTGCTATGTGGGTATGTGGTCTTAATGGCACAAAATTGACTTTAAAGCACTATCTGATCACCTATATAATACACAGAAAACAACTTAAATATCAGAAACACAAGATAGATTGTTACACGAACAAATAATATGCCGAATTAAAAACAACCAATTACTAATTCTCAGTATTAAAGTAGGTACTAGCAATATGGATATTACAACGATTGAAGATCAAGTGAATACGCTCACAATAAACCTGAAATAGTGTTCAACTATTCCGATGCAATCTCAGGGGTATCCAGGGAGATCTGTTCACTTGCACTTGGTGACTACAGGTGGCAACCCTACAAATCATGCGCATTTATATGCACGTTAGTAGTTGAAACTTGAAACTAATACACAAATCAATGTTGAATTGATTAAAGTGTGACGACAAAAACATCTATTACCCATTTTAAGGCACGAAGACTTAAGTGTTGGTATTATGGTTATTAACCTCTTCAAAATTAGGCACATTATTGTACATTGTATTATTTAAATAAGGATATTATAACACTTACATGTGTTAATTGCGCCTTTATTTATTTTAGGTTACATTAATTGAACAAATCTTATTAAATAAACGTTCACGTTATTCTCGATATCAGGTATAGATATATTAAACTACCGTTTAGGATAAAGTATTTGGGAACCAATCATGGATTTTTTTACTATTAACATGTTTGTTGTTAAACAATAACAAAATATGAGTAGGTATGTCTATCAAGTGTACTAGATCCAGTAACTAAGCCCAGGTAAACACGCCAGCGATCCAGGCAATCTCTCAGGAATAACACAGCGACAGAATTACCCGGGTACAATTATTCGATCTGTCCTCACTACCTCCCCGACGCGGGATTACTGCCAGCGATTCCTTCCATTGCGTACCGATGAATTCTTGATTGTTGCTATTATTTTGATTGCACTTCAATTGTTGCTCACTTCTATTGTGTTTAATACGTGTTTCATTAATAATGCCCTTCATGATTGTTACTTTTACAGGGATGATTAATAAAATCATTAAAACGTTACAAGAGGAACATATTCTTTTTTAGATTACTACCCCTGACAAGCTATACTTTAGAAGCCAGCAGTTATATGATGTAAATTTTATGTCAATATTCCCGTGGTCAAAGGAGCGTCTTATGCTCGTTACAAACTGGTCACCATCCACAGGCCACATCGTTTGAAGGTCTGAAATTCGGTGGGGAAGTAAATTACCTTAAACAATGACTACCATGAGTTCTAGATTCAAAGGACCCAAGGCCGCTTGGAATCAGCTGCGGACTTCGAGAGGATGATGATAGTTCACTATTCAATGTGCTTATAATGTCGCTGCAATTGTATCGGGTTGTATGTATTTTCGATTGATTGCTTGTTGATTGTCGATTGTCGATTGATTGGTTTTTGAAAAGATTGTATTTTCTCTGCTAATTTTATTTGACCATAGCTTTTTGTCAAATTTTGCCATCCGATGATATTTCTAAGGACCAAACTGTACCACGCCTATACTCCTATATGTAAATGTTATAGGACGAGGAATATAAATGTGTAAAGAAAAAGGAATATAAGCATGATGGAGTATGCAGCCACGTTAAAATAACAAATGTACTAATAAAAGGAGAGTAAAGAAACATCAAAAGCAGCAATACAGAAACAAAGCGATATTGGAACAAAACCAGTGGTTAATTCATTAATCCGAATCGGGCCTGCCTACCAAATAATGGTCGTTCACAACGAACCAACAAACTATTACGATCATCACAGTTCTAATTACGACGCAGTAAAGTCTAATTTAAAAATTTTCAGTTTCAGATATTTATGTCAATTACGTGTGATACTTTGCTTAATTAACTGTTCATTTACAGTGAACTTTAAGATAATGTAAATAAGGATCCTTATTCAACGATTCAAGGTTAAATGAAATGGTTGTCGCATCCTAAATACCTTTTAATAACACACGTTTTTCAAGTTTGTTCGACAACCAGTACATACGATTTGAATCATTTGGATGGGACGCTTCAGGCTATCTCTTATTTAAAACACAGAGTAGTTTTACCCAGAGACAAAGTTAAAATGCCAAATGAATGACGCTATTTGAATAATAGCGGTGATTCCAACGGTCATGCTTAAGTTTCAGAAAGGGTCTCTTTGTATCTAGGTATAGGTCTTCATATAATTTATTAAAGAGATCTTCCGACGAATTTTACGTAATACATATTCTTAAGCCTGTCACCAATAGCCTTGGTAAAAAACTTTTCTATTCCATGAGATGGCTATGATAGTTCCCTCAATAAAATATATTTTAAATTATCGGTTAAGTATGTTGAACTCCTACACGATTGTTATTTTTTTAAAAGCGTAGATCTACGCAGGAGTACTGCTAAATTGGTACAAATACAAGGCTGTAACCAACTACAACCTTACAACTCACTAACACTGTGAGGTTGTTGGGTCAGTAATGGAACATTAAATGGGTACGGTAATGACATTCTGCATTTCTACACTAATCTCGCGATACGGCAATAGCCCAGGTCGAGGCAGAAGCTTTCGACTCTGTATATAGTGGTGTCATGATCAGTTAAGTAAGATTATTTATTTTCCATTGCTACAAGGAAAATAAATGACTTGGTATTACCAGAGATCTCACAACTTTCTACGATGGCGAGACTGCATTGTGCGACTTGTATTTTTAACATTTTTTATCTTTGATGAGATCTCTGTATCAACACGATCTGTGCCCGAACCGATGCGCAGCTACGGACCTTTCAATCATTATTCGTTTACGGTATATAATTATTTCGATGCGCATTCAAAGTTCTAGCTGATGAGCCCTGGGGCTCTCCCTCTACGTTTCAGTTAAAAAGTGTAGCAAAAAATGTTTTAATTGCTGAAAGATATTAATTTTGAACGTCTGGCGTTTGAATGGTAATTATTAAATTTGTTTGTCCGAAAAAATGTTTGATCCTTCCGAGCGATACGTATGATTTTTTATTGACATTTTTCAAATTTTGTTCTGGTTTGATGTTGACGGAACAGTTGTTGTTTTGGTGCTAACTAATTTGACAGACTGTGTGTTTGGGGTGAGTCACAGATTTGATATAAGCTGCATTCTACTTCATAACAAGTGGACCGAAATGCATGCAGCAGTTGGGTCCTTTTAAGTTTATTAATTAAATGGTAAGGTTATATCAATAGCTGGCCAACAAGTAGAAATAAGACGACATTAGAAATACTCGACGTTAAAGAATACTGTTTCCCAAAAAATCCAGGCTTTTTCTCAAAATCCTTTGAATCAAACTCTAAACACCGCAGGCCCTTACCATTCGTGAACAATTCATAAAGAAACTTTAGAAGGCATTAAAAACAACAGTCAAAAAATAACAAGCCGAGTTGCAAAGCGTACGAAATTATTTGGAATATTCAACAAACATTAACTTATAACGAGATAGGTATCCCATAATATTTGAATTATCTATCCATATACATTGGTCTCTTTTCGTCTGTGCGTGTACAAATTTTTAAGGTGAAATAGAATGTATTGTAGAATCATAACAGATACATTATCCGATTTTCATCAATGCATCAATAACACAATGTATGACACAACCCAATTACACTGATTCTGATTTTGAATATAAACTTTTGGGAGGTAATTAAAAATATAGTAAAAAGCCTAGTGGCCCTAATGATAAAAAATTGAAGTGCTTATTGTGGAAGAAATAAATATTATTTATATTTTTAAATATAAATAAAAGTATGATGTATATTTCTTAAAGCGAAAGCTTCTAATCCTGTCATAAAATAAAATGTATCAAATCACGTTGTGTTTTGTTTTACCACGTGTACCATGTCTGATGAATGTAGGGATTGTAAGGTGTAAAGAACTTCATCCGTTGAACCCAGGATACCCCTCCTTCTCTTAAGGCGGTGCCTATCCATCCATCTTGGAAGTTGCTCTGTACCAAAGAATTTGATATGGACGTCAGTGGGTGGTGTTGACCACATATATTATATATTATATTGTCTGTTAAATCGTTTGTCGGCTATCTGTATGAAAACCGGCATTTTTAAATGAGGAGTACCATCTCAAACTTGATGGACACCAACATTTCTGACCACAAATAGTACTCGTATTAGCAACATAATTTCCCTTTTTCTCCTACTAAAATATAAATAGACACCAGCTCTAAGCACGCGACCGAACCAGCACGCCACAGCTAGTCACAAAATATTTTAAAAACATAACAGGTATAAAAAATCTCTTTTGTCGGCGGAGGTTCTCAAACTTTTTTTCAACCCTGTGGTCTGTTTACAAGGGTAAAGGGAAAAATGCTCGTTTGGACCCGCAAAAACTTTTTTGCGGTAAGAAAAGGTTGCTTTGTAACAGGTTTGTTATCTGGTTTTTTTGAGCGACATATCTATATTTGTCGGTCTTAATTCTTGGTAATTTCGAATTAAAAATTGCGACGAGGCTGCGTTGTTAAATGTTTTGAGTTTTGGTTATTTATCGAGGTATGTTGTAAAGGGTCCGTTATTTACGTTAACCGACCGACGGCCATCATCGGTCCCTCTTTTCAGGTCGCTGGACTATAGACCATCGAACTTAGTTGAAGGCCCTTCCTTCTTCCAACTTTTTTCATATGTGGTGATTTTCGTGGTACTGGTGTTCAGGACGACAGTGACCATTCACCACCAGATGGTCGGCAGCTTGTTTGTTGGATTTTTACGTAAAAATGGTATCGAGCCTGGTGACCACTTACCTCCAATAGACGAGTGTGGATGCCGTGTCCAATCTTCAGCACCAACCGTAGAAGAGTTGGGATTGAACTCCAGGATGGATGCTCTTACACTTCATCCAACTCTGAAGTATGAGAGACCTTACCACAACAACGTCACATACACATAATTTTCGAATGGTTCTCTGAGTATAGTTAAATTTATACAATGTTTAAGCAATAGCTAGTCTATGCAAACGATAGATATAATGTGAAATGATAAACAAACAAACTTTATTTCCATTGCTATACGAATAGAGCTATCTTCCTTCGCCACAGTCCTATCCTAATCGGATAATTATTCAAAGGAATAAGGAAGCGCTCATACTGACTCATAGTATAAGTCGTTCAAAGTATGTAGTATATTTTTTACCTGAACTACCTTGTAATGAGTTAATTAACAACAAAACACTGGAAGATTGATTGATTTAGTTAAAAATTAACTCTAAAATTATAATAAAATAAAATAAACCTAACCCACCCGAACTTATTTAAAAATGCGCACGATTTTAATATTTTACGTGGACTGATTATCTTATTTAGGGATATGATTAAATCTCCGTTTTCCGTTTATTTCCGTAAATTTTCTTTTATTTCTCATTCAAGTCCTAGCACCTACAGATAATCTTACAATCTTTGTAACGCTGGTTGCTGATTGTGAAGTGGATCTGGGTTCGAATTTGGTACGTGCATAATATTTTCTAAAAATATATGTAAGTTAGAAATTACATAACTCGTGAGAGTTTTTCATAATGGTGGTGTGGAGAAAGCTTACTAGAAGTTTTGTTAAATTTTAGGACGTACTTCTATTATTTATTAATAAAATATACTGTAAGCACTCAATGTAATCCATTCCTAATATCGTTGTAATACATACCATAGCCGAAGCATATCTACTTGGTATCCTCACAATGGGCCACCCTAATTTGAATATCTTGCTCGCTACGAGCAACAGACTAAAAAATATGAGCAATAAATATGCCCACGTCAATTCCGCAATGGTTGCCTCCGCGAGGATATTGGAACAACTTCTGGTTTGAAGTTATGAATAAATAAATGAATATTCACTCCCGCGTTAGATCGTGAAATAAACGTAGACTGTAACGTATAAAACAGAAGAAATATCATCGCAATCAATAACTGTCCCACTTCTGAGCTTGGCTCTCAGTCATATCAGTGTGAGATAATGGTCCACGCTGGCCAAGTGAGGATTGGCGGACTTCACACACCTTTGAGAACTCACAGTTAGAACATACACAGTTGCAACACATACCTACAGTATACACTTTTAAGAAACATTCATTCGTTATGTTAAAGCTAGAAAAAACGATTATATTCGACAATATTAATTATCAACTGTTTCATTACAATATTTCGTACTATTTTAGTTTAGAGAGTGAATTTTACTACGTCGTTGGGTTTTAGATTTCAAACTTTATCTTGTGTCAATTAAACTGAATTTGCAGTCATTTCTTTTCAGCCAAAAGCCATATTATCACACCGATAAGTGTTGGTTTGGCACAATTCACAGTTTGGCACAATTCAAACTTTCTGTAAAGAATTCTTTTAGTTAACTAACTATATCCAGTTTTCCCACGATGTTTACTTCTTGGGATAAAGATTCAAAAGATACTTAATTGAAACTTTTAATGCAATTCAGTTATCAGAAACCACTGAAATAGAGGATTTCGTTGCTATTTCTAATAAACAAAATTAAATACAATATCTTTCTTAAACGTAGGTACCTACATACCACCTAACTAATTATTTTAGTTAGTATGTTAGATTTAAACATGGACTAGGAAACAGAAGTAGAATTTCAAGTCATACTTCTACATATAACTAAGTATGATACTAGATTCAGATGCTCGGCAAGTAAATATAACTTAAACACGTTGCACCTACTAACTACTTTTATAAGGTAACTTATGAGTTTTCCAAAATGAGAATATATCTCGGGACTATTTGAACCAATCTGGTCGATCAATTACTAAAACCCGAACGATACTAAGTCGATATATCGCCTTAATTGCCCATGCCGTGAGTACCTTTACGCAAGTAAAATCCTACCATAGTGCTACTTCCAATAAAAAGCCTTTGTGATCAATAATATCTATGTATAGAAATGTAGCGTTGTTTTAATTTCGCTAACGCAGACAGCCCTGTGACAGATATATTAAACAATACAGGGTGGACAAATATGAAAATAACTCTACCGCCGGGTATCGGCATTGTACAACTCATTTGCCTACTGTTGTGTACACTGGCCCGCGCAGGTTTGGTATGGTAACTTTACTGACTAACTAACACTTAAATTAATCATTAAATTCACGTCATAAACTATCACACTATGAATTCTCCGTTGAAGCTGTCTAAGATTTACTTTAAGATAAAACAGGGTAGCTACTTTATTTTATGGTATTTAATTAAAATTCTTGTTTTGTTTCATATTCATATTTATGTACCTACTCAAATCGCTCGGCATATTTTTGAAAATTATGTTTATTTCCATATTTTATTCTCATTTCTAATTTTCTTGTTATACCTATACAGAAATCAGCAATCAATTGTTTATTTCTTCTTATATTTTAAGTCATTTTTTTAATTTGATTGCAGTACAGTACAATCTACCTGTTGGTAACACGTATGACTGATTAATTATAAAACTAATGGCTACTTCTGAGGATTTATGGTTATCCCTTTATGTGTAGTGCCCACTGCTGGGCTCGGAACCATCTACATAGTGTAAGGACCTGAAGTCGGATGCCATACTTTGGCTATTCACCATTGGCCATCACCGAAGAACAACTTTAAAATTATATTAATGCTTGCATACACAACAGTTGTAACGATATTGTTTACCATTTCTCTTGTTAACTATAGTGCAAAAGTTAGAGCAAAAGTGATGTCAATAAAACATGAGTAGGTAACCCAGTAGCAAAACTTGGTGCCGCAACTGTACGCACGGACGTTTCAATACAATAAACAATCACGATACTGCTTTTTGCTCTTAATCGTATTGCTGGCGATATCGGCCCGCAAGTAGCTGACCACTTTGTAGTACAGGAGGGGATCGTGCAGTTTTGGCAAGCAATAAAAAATACGTAGCTCTCAACCTGGGAATGAGTTTCCCATTATTTTTATGTTAATAACCAACAAACTAGGTACCTGATGGTGTGTTCACCGTCCTCTATGGACATCACAGTCACATCACAGACGAAACAAAATTTCTTAATTGATGAATACTTAAAATCAGTCATACGTAACCTACCTGATAAAGATATTTTTGTTATAAATACTAGCTGACCCCGCGAACGTTGTTCCGCCATATAGATTACTTATAGCGCGATTTAAATTTGAGGGGCGGGGGTAGGAAAGTGAAAATTTGGGATCATGTGTATTTTTTTATGCCACACCATAAAAAAATAACCATAAAAAAATGTATCCAAAAAATGATTTTTTTTTTACTGTGGACAACCCTTAACGTTTAGGGGTATGAAAAATAGATGTTGGCCGATTGTCATAGATACCGGATACGCACAAAAAATTTCATCAAAATCAGTCAAGCCGTTTCGGAGGAGTATGGCAACGAAAACTGTGACACGAGAATTTTATATATTAGAGATTAGATGATACAGATGAGAACCCTCAAATGGATTATGAAATCAAATTTATCGCAAACTGTGCGAAAATTATGAATATATCAAATTATAAAGATCACAAATATTTACCTCCAGCTTTTTGAAGTCGATCCTATTCAAAAATGCATAGCCACCTCTCCGACTATTATTCCTGTGCAATTCGCTTGTGGACTATGTCCGGGGACGCGGGACGTCGGCTTGGCTACCTTATTGATTTTTAATAGCCACATCTTTTACGGTTACAGGATTATTGTCGTTCGGAAAATAAAAGATAGTACGTTATTAATGTTTGCGATATTAACTGATCGCCTGGGTTAATTCCAGGAGCTTTTAAATTTGAATAATCGTTTGTACGCGCGGGGAAATTGTGATTCGAATTCGCTTTTCAATCATGGCTGGCTTGGATTCGATTCTAGGTAAGATAAAAACATAATGTTTGCGTTAAAAATACGCTCATAAGTAATTAGAATAAACATGCTCATTAGTGAGTTCATTAGTTAGTTTATCTAAATAAACAGTCATCATCATCATCATCACTTCAGTATTGTACTGGAATCCGAAGACAACCAGGACTAGTCTTCTAGTTTTCTGATCTGGTGAAAGAAATTTCTGACATTATTTCAACTAGTTGATGTCTCGTTTGGATCCCTTTGGTGACGAGAGGAAACTGACCACTATACCTGCAGATCCACATGGAGATTAGTTACCTTTGGTATCATGGATATAATCTGTGGTATCACCAATAAACAAGACTTGATTATGTTTTGTCTGCACAGAAATATGTGGTCCGAATAAAACAATCGAACGATTCTGATCTTTCGTTTTGCAAGCGGGTTCCAAAGCATATGTCTACAGGATTGTTAAATGACAGCGTATCCAATGTTTCTAACTGCTGAACTACCATTGACGGGCATAATAAACTATGGCCATAGGCCTACTAGATTTTTCCTGAGCAGTCTCCCAAAAATGTAAAAATATGACAGTTATAAAACGCATTTTTAATCAGTTAAAAATGATTAAAAATACTAATAAATAATTAATATCTTTAAGCCGTATCTCCTGAAAAAACTTTAATTTCACATCACATGAATTACCACCCTGTTTTGAACGATTATTTTACAAACATTTTAACCTCATGTTTCGCTGTAAATATAACAATTAACGTCTAATCACTCAGTACACGGTTATTAAAAATTACTGGCGGAGTGTGCGTCGTACGCTCCAAGGGTTCTGGAGGAAAAGAAAATGATAAAATTACAATTTAATTTCCAGCAATTAACGGGTTTCAATATGTTACAGGTTAAGTTATGGCCCGCAAGTTTATTGCCACTTTGCACAATTAAATTATGCCTTCGACCTTTGACGACGACGTGTTATTTATCTGCAAACATCTATAACTATACATCTATCTTCGCGTAAAGAATATATTATAATATTATGTAAGTGACATAAAAATAATACGCTTTTCCAGTTTACTTGTGATTTATTTAGATCTAGATATTTTTTTTATTTACTGGAAAATATATGACAGGTTAAAACCATTCCATAAGTGACTAACAGAACATGTTATATCCCGATGAACAGTCTCCAGGCTTCTATTATTGCCATTTTGGCACGAAACCTTAAAACCGTAAACGATCTTATTCCTTAAAAGACTTGACGGGTAGTAGTTAGGCTCATGCAGTCCTATCAATAAGACCTCCCTTACAGCGATCCGTTTCACGTCGAGACCTCACAATTTAACATGCCTTATCCAGCCCAGCATTTGATCGACAGGGAATTAAAAAACAAAAAAAGAACCACAGACAAGATCAGAAATGGAATCGCCATTTTAATTATAAACAACCGGCCTGTTCCCTTCATACCGATACAATAAGACGATTGAAAAATCAAAATTCTAAAGTGTAATATCAAACTCGACTTATAATTGGCCTCTTCTCTCTCTGACATTTGCCCCTTTGATTCGTGTTAAGAGCAATGGAAATCTGTCTCTAATTTATCAATGTTAAAGTGCAAATCGGTTTAACAGATATGGAAGTTAAGGCGCGTGCACACGACTGTAATATTTATAAGACGTGTATCAAAACTGAAGAGCCGCCGTCTTCCAAGCCGATGACGTTTGACGTGAATTCTGACATCCCCTTTAAGATGCATAGCAAGTCACAAGATCATAGCTTAACCGTTTAAATTAGAATCAGTTTATTGAGTATGAATTATCTGCACATTAATAAAAATTATGTAAAGTAATATTTATACGGTAGACAATTTAAAAGTAATTACAAATGCAATGAAAATTGTTTTTTCCCGTTGGTTACTACTAAACTAAAAAATATTTAAACTTTTGCATCAAGCACATTCGATATTATTAAAAGTTTGTTACTTTATTAGATTAGGTTAAAAATAGACTACAACAGTCACAGAGCATAATTATAGAGGAAAAATACATAAGTACTATAACTATATAAGTAAAATATAATGCAAAGTTATAGTCGAATTCCTAACTAGACTCTTTTTCACGCAATAAAATAAAGTAGTTATAAATATAATTAAAGTAACGATTAATTATGGGAAAATTGATAATTTTGTTAGTTTTAAAAACAGTCGGTTCGAGTATAATAAGTTAATCATAGAACCTGCTGGAGTATTCCTGCCGCTCTCCGCTAATGACTTAAACTCACCCTACAGTATCGCAACTCGATGAGCAAATAAAACACGTGAAAGATCTCGTATCGTGAGCTTTGAATAAGTTAGAACATTGTGTAACGTGTATGACGCCGTGTGAATATGAAGTATCGATCCACGTAAGAGAATATTCTTATTGGATTGTTTTGGAGCCAGACGTGATTGCTTGACATATTTTGACAGATTGAATGTTTTTGCCTAAATGTGAAGAAACTTCATTTTATGATAATACGTCAAACTCAAACTGTTCATCTCAAGACGGTGTGGATATACATAGCTACTGGCTTGGGAGCAGCTTAATTGTAAATAAGCTCATTAGGACCTGTTGACTAGGTGCCTAATACCGAATATTTCATATCGACGCTGACGATAAGCGTACGAGTAATATGAACAAATATTTATTTAACCCATTGTAATAAATAATTGATGATCATTATTTTAACTTAAGTATGTTCCAATAATAAAAATAAAAGTTACATTGATTGACACAGCAGCTCGGTAGGTACTCGTGCACCCTCATCGGCATCCACGGTTTCACACATCGCCGCGTTCGAACTAACTCGATTATAAAAAAGAAAAAACACGGGTCAAACAACAACCCGCTAAGATGAACCTCTGTCAATTGCTGTCTTTCAACTATTGGGCGGTTTGAACTCGACCACAAAACGAAACAAACATCACGTTCACTAACAAAATACAACCTTGCTGTCGTCTGATACAGTTCAGGTTGGTTTGCATCGTTGAGCTAGATAATAAAAATGTTGCCAAAAAAATTGTGAAGTGGGATCGTGTGTACCGCGCTTTTGATTTGAGTGATCCGGTAATAGACGCTTTTTGCGATGTTTCGAATTCAAATGCTCCAGTTTTGAATTGAAAGGTTTCGGAATTTTGGAATCGATTTAATGCATGTCGGATTTTTTGTGTTACATTTTGTTAAATATTTATATGTGTCGCTTATTAGAACAGTAAAGGGTTACTGTATTGATATTATTAATCAAGTTCATAGAGGTTGGGCGTAGGGACTCAGTTCACAGTACCTAATTCTGGAAGGGCTACCCTCAGTCATTCCAGAGCAGTTCCAGACTGACTCAAAGATTTAATCCGTCACCGAAAAAAGCTAAGATGCTCGTGCTTAGAGGAACCTAATCCAAATAAAGAATAGACACCTCTGATCTGAAAAGAAGCTTCTTCTGGTGCCATTGGATCTCTTGCTACTATAAGTCCAGCCTAATAAATATATTAAAAATATGATAGCGTTCATATATCAAAAAGAACTTGCGTTATCAAGATGTTGATACTTTTGCTCCGAACCTTCAGCAGAAGGTGATTTTATTGTTAAAAAGTCACGGATTCTCGACTAGCAATGGAGGGCCGTGGTATAAATCCACAGTTTAGAAGAACAAACACTTACCCTGCAAAGGGACACTTATTATGAACACTTTTCGGTTTTCACTAACCATAACCAACAAATGAATTCAATATTTCTGTGGTCACGTTCTATCAAACATATTTAACTATTAAATTATATGTTATTTTAAAGGCTATAATCAACGCATCAAGCATTCCAAAACCATTTTAGTTCTAATTTCTATATCAGGAACGAGAATATAAAAATCACATTTTCTCATAAAATCGACGCGCAGACTGAGTCGAAGCGGTGAATCGGGGCGGAGAGATTTGATTGACAGACGACAGCGGTTAAACATAGGTCGAATCGCAAAACTGTTTTTGGTAAAAAAACTTGATGAAGCTTGAGCTTTTTTTGTGTAGGGGTTCTGCCGAAATTAATGTGTAAAATTTTCCTCACAAACTCGAATTTTTGTAGCCTTACACAAAGGCCTCCCAGAGTTCCATTTCTGACACGTGGCAGATTTTTTCCAGGTCTTCAATATTCTTTTTAATCAATTCTATCTTTCTTTTCAAATTCTTAAAATATGTTTTACATGTCAATAGCAGACTTGCTACAGCCATCCTATGATAATAAGTGAATCCTCAAGGATATCCGCTGCACTAAACAATGTCTTCTGTGGTCTGGTGATACCAATATTATGCATAGATAATGTGCATAGATGCGTAAGGTCTGATTCTTCGGTTATTTGGCAGAAATTCTTATAAGGCAAAAAGCTGCTGTTCGTGACAGAAATAATTATCATTTTATCTTCATTTTCACTATAATCATGGACTTCAATGGTGGACATGGACATTCATGGTAATTGTTTTCTGGTTTATTTTGTTCCATTCTCATACCAACATCACAGTAGCTAAAATCAATAAAAACCAAGTCTTTAAATGTAAAGAGGTTTGACGTCAGTAAATACTTGGACAAGGATCCCTAAACGTCAATTTTCAGCGGCGTCCCCCGATACTCCCACAGCTGGGTGCCTGATACGGTGTTTCTCACAAATCCCTATCATAATACCTTTTTTTAACTTTTGATTTCTACGGAACAAACCCATAAAACTCCATCGAGTGTGTAAACTAAGCGTGAGGTTTAATTCGATTAGGGCAGGTCTAAGACAGATAAACTTTTCTTTTGGGAATTGGAATAGGTGTTGTACCTTAAATATTTAGACCGTTTAAAACCTTCAATGGTATTGATGATGAGAGGATTTCATGAACAGCCGGAATCGTGTAAACAAAACAATCGCCGGTCACCCAACGACAAACGTCCACCTAGACTGGACTGTCGCAATCCGAACGCCCCTGCAATTAGTTTCATGTTGCCAGTTCCGATATGAAATACAGCTGTCCAAATCGGCTAAGACATATAGATTAGTGTGTGACACACTGCCGTTAAGACTCTATTGAAATAATTTACTTCGCTAACATCGTTTGTGACTTTTTTAGGGGCTGTGCTTATTTTAGTGGTCTAAGATATTCCACGAAGTAAAGTCCATTAAGTCATGAAAAGTAGTGGTAGATGTCCAAAAAAGAAGTGTATGCTCAAGTTGGATCACTCTCGTATTAGTTGCTGCTGAGCTGATCAATAACAGACGAGGATCTTATAAATCTATTGAGGTGTAAGAAGCTCCATCCTATGCTTGGATCAAGGCTGACCTCTCCCGCTGATACCTATTATTCTGCATAGCAAAAGAGGTGATGGCGCTCTTTGGAGATCGCCCACTTGAATCCCGATAGTACTCAGACATGACGCATAATATTGTGTCGATAAACCAACTTTGCCTTGATGTTCCTGATATCAATGGGAAGTGACCACCTACCATGAGTAGGATCATCTACTTGTAGGCTGACTATTTACTCAAAAAGAAACAGTAGCTTAAATTAGGCTTTCAAAGTTACCGCTTCGTAATCAATGCAATCCTCTTAAAGAATTGCTTTCAGCTTTTCAACAGAATAGATGTTCATTTTAGTTAATGTCGTCTTGATGATATCATTATTTCAAGATATTTATTCGCAGCCTTATTATTCACAACCAATATTCATCCGTGTGTCACAGCAATAGTTACCCTATAACATATGCCAAATCCATGGTTCAACCATTTTGCATTCGACTGCGGGCCCCTTTCGGATGACGTCAATATGCAGCCTTCTTCGCCCGACCAAAACGCCTTATGATCGGGTATGAATTGTATTCTGATTTTGCCCGTGCCAATCCAGCCTTTGAGTTGATATTCGACTGTGGTTACAGGTCGTTTGCAGTTCTACGAAACCCGCCAGCCAAGCTCTATAACTCTGATATATAGTTTCACCTTTATTGAATCCGTGATAAATTGATACATGTAGGCAAAGGCGGTTATTGAATAACAAGTGTGGCTGGTTGATCACACGTCATTTGTAAGCTTTGTCGCGGCTACGTGCGGTGATTCCGTGTGACGGCGCCCTATGATGAATTCGGCATCGGAATTTGTAATTGCGCTCCCCATTTCGTAATGCGATAGTATTAATCATGCGATTCTATACGTTCGTTTGCGGTGAATGTGTTACTTGTACTAGTGTAATGATGTAGTTTCATCTGATTATGAACCTGCTGTTTTGATTACCAGTCTGTCTTCAAGTTGTCCTACTGTAAAGGATGAAATGAATTGTTTACTTTCCTTATCGTGAATGCATGTGGCAGTTAATAACAGGATAGAATAAGAAACTTAATATATAATGCTTTCCAATATACTCAAGTTACTCGAGAGGAGAATTATAGAAGTCGATGACTCATAATTCGGATTTTTATGAGAATAAGCCAATTGGTAGAATAACTTTCGATGCTTCGGTCAGAAAGTCTAGAGGATACCCTAGATATACCTAGAGGATTGCAGTCTTCGTATTTAAACCATCATAAATGTGATGACTTGTAAGTGATCCAATCGATTTTCAACAGGATAGACCGGAGAAGAGTAACGTCTTCATTGTCATCAAGAGAGGTTTGCTGTCGTCCAAGATGGACAAAGGGTAATCTCTTAAGATAAAACGCAATAATCAAAAAACCACTTTGAATATTAGCATTGCTGTAATAAATCCACGTACACAAAACTGTACGCAATATATTACGTGTAATACGTATCTAACTTTAATTTATCCAGCCAAGTACCATTTAGGATTCAAATGCAATCAAATTGCTAAATCCTGGAACGTTGATCCAGACCACCAAATCTAAGCGAACAATTAGGCATTTAGAATCCAAGCGGAAGATTTAAACACTAAAGCCATTACCGGGCACACAGGCATGGAAGACCGTACATTCGTGCGCTATCTTCAATCTTGTCCACCGCATCCAGTCAGTAACAAACAACTATTGCGTACGGCGCACATTAGCAGAAAGCGTCGCACTCGTGACATCTAAATTTCGGGGAACCGCACGCCCGACGCGCTGCAACGAAGCACCGCCTACCTTGGATGTGGTATGACAGAGTTTTTTATACAACACATCAGTCTCCTATTACTGGGTTTGAATCTTCTCTAACAATGTGAGAACTACAGGGTACAGTATGATCCACCACGCTGGACAATTGCGAATTAGTAGACCTAACGTCTGAGGACACTATGGAGAACTTCTCAGGTGCTGGTTTCCTTACGATGCTTTCCTTCAGCGAAACAAAGTGATAATTAACTTCTAACATCCTTATAATTTTGAAAATCAGAGGGGCATGCAGATTAGCCAATACCTGCGTATTAGAGATCTTGCTGATTTACATTGCAATATACATTACAATGCTGATAAGTCAATGTCACAAAATTTTCAAATACTGAAAATCTTAATCTTATTAATTAATACGTCACAAAATATACGACATCACAACAGGAGCAAGTCACACACTGACGTGTGACCAGGATATGGGAACTCCATCGCATAAAATTCGTGTAACGCAATGTATGGCCCCTCACCTGCAAGAACGTTCGTAGCTCGTTGGGCCGCGTGTCCGAGAGCCCCGTGACCACGGAGCGGAGCGACAAAACATATCGGTCGGTCTAACTGCACCGCGCATAGAAACGGCCGGATAAATCGAGGATTTGTCGCTCTGTCGTGTACGCCTACCTTTACATACGTTACGGCTTATATCATCTTACGGCACTATGTTTCATTTTTGTTATTTATAAAGAAAGTACACTCTAATAGTTTGGCGGCGGAATTAAGCAATAGGGTGCTACTTTATTCCTTTTTCCTTCTTTCTCGATCAGCAACGTATCGATGCTGGCTCTCAGGCTCAGACACGGAAACCAGCGACACGACAAGTCACTTGGTGGCTGTCTCAAGCAAGAGAGGACTTCTTCTTTCTTGGTCCTTCTTTCTTGATCGGTTGTCTGACAATCATGGGCGACGATGAGCACTTAGCATAAAGTGGGTTATCTTGTCGTTTGTCTTTAAAAAATTATGAAACGATTCGATTTGTTATTCAATATTCTTGATAACCCTTAAAACGTTTGGAGGAGCAAACGGCCAAATGTAATAGGATTGACAAGATTCCGGGCCACCAATAAAAGATGGGGGCCGATGCCATAAAACTATAAGCAGGAAATATGTCTAGAGGAAAATTTCTGAGCTATAACCGTGACCATTCGGCGAAACCCCAAATGTCATACCAATGAATTCATGTCGACCATTTTTTTGCCCAGTTTATCGCGTTTCTTTATTACGGTCGGACATTTTTGGCGTGTGGGGATGTTTTGGCGTATATTTTTATAGCCGCATTCGAGGGTTGACGACAAAGTACTGGTTTTACGAATAATTTGTTTACGACCATCATATTGGATTCGGCTCGGCGTTCCCAATAAAGTGGTTCTTTATTTTCTAATAATGGTGTCCCGTTGTTTATGGTGCCGTAATGAATAGTGATGTAGCTATGGGCTCTTCCCTATTAGGGCCATGGTTGCTTTATGGATTCGTTTACAGGGAAATGGAATTGTAGTTCTACTGTTATAATGAATGGTTTATATTCGTAAATAAAATTTGTACTAAGATTTCTTCCAAAATACCTACATATTACTTCTACGACCTCTGTGACCCCAACGATAAGTTTAAATTTTCGATTTCGGTCTAGATGTGTATGTTCTTGTCTTTGTGCGTAGTCCAAGCCATTCAAGGCATTCAGGTCTCAGAGAATCCTAGTGTGGGACTATGTGAGTATTTATTGATTATTATTATATTACTTATTATTACTTGATTTATTTGGACTTGTATTTTCAAAATGTTTGCAGTCGCCAATTAAAGTGACAGTGTCTTCTGTTGTAGCAAAGGATGACTTCTTCCGAGCACATCATCAAAGCATCTTATGTCAACATAACTTGAGGCTAATATCATAATGAATGAACCCATCACCTCAAAGAAACTTAGATACATCAAACAAACTCACACCAGTTTTCAAACAAAAGTGTAAACCATTGAACAAGACGTTGCAATATCAATTTCGTTCTGAAAAATTACATAATTATGACACTACAGCGAGGAGGGGCATCAAATACTCAAATGAGACAAAAGACTTGAATACAAAGGGGGTATTAAAAAAATGAATTGTGAAGGGTGCACTCAATACGAGCACTTCAGCCGATCCCGGAGACATCCATTAGGTATTATTGAAGATTTTAATATCAAAAATTGCCGAGACGTTACGAGCTTTTTAGACGCTGCGACTTATTACTAGTTTAAATATACATATAGTTTAAGTTTACATATTTTAAAGATGTTATTATAAATACATATGAAATATATAATATAACATGAAATAAATATTTACTAGTTTTAGACATCGCATGTTCACAATTCAAAAATATTTATTTGGCCCAATTTGGTTCACGAAATGTGTCTGATTATTCCGACACGACGTAATTGAAGGTTTTATAAATTAGCAGACGGGGCTCTGGTCACCAGGGCCTGTTGTCGATGTCAGTGGTTGCTAACACGTAAAACATATTCCGGTTGTTAAAAATATACCCGTAAAAATAAAAAAATGATAAAAATATTACAACAAGTTCCAAGTGGAACAGAATGTTACAATGTACTTTATAAAAAAGAGAGAAAAAATCATTCTATATTGTAAACTGTTCTTTAATGTAAAAAAAAATCTATATTGTAAACTGACTTATTTTCGTAAGTTCGATTCGACTACAGTACGACACGACTAACGTACCAACTAGTCGTCACTTGTTAACGAGATCAACCGGGACATCGTTTCCATTTTGCGCATACGTTTCGCTGTAATATTCGAAAAAAAAAATTTCGATGTTAAGTAGATATACGCGGTATTGTTGTTACGATAGCCATTTTGCGATCACTGGGATAATGGTGTAAGGCTGGTCCAACGATCCCGTAAGATTCTTTGTCGTATTGGATTGGCCTAAACAAACAATGTATGTGATGTATCAAAACATTTATTTAAGCTTATTTATTTATGGACTTAAGGTAGTAAATGAGCGTAGTAACATAGTAAACGACACACAACAAGAATAACACTTAAATCAGACTATTTTTTGTATAGGATGGACAGTTTAACTAGCAGAGGTGTTGTTAAGAATATTAGTTGGTTAGTTCTTTAGTACGTATAAGGACTGGGCCAGGTTATAAGTGATTTTTTGTTCTGCTCTGTACTGTTCGTGATGATAATTATGAAACGTCTAATATCTAAATACAATAATAAAAATGTCCATTAAAATTCGTCCTATCCGTCGCGTAATCGGTCATCCGTCCTAAATTAGGTAATTATACAAACTTACCGTTATACGCTCGTAGTCTCCCTGATAACAGTATCATAGATAGGTATGTAGTAGGATATCTACTTATATTTTCTGAACAGTAATTTTGATCATTGACGCAACGACTCCGTGGCGCAACGGTAGCGCGTCTGACTCCAGATCAGAAGGTTGCGTGTTCAAATCACGTCGGGGTCAAACTTCTTTATTTTTTTTATTCGAAAATTTTAACTGTTATAACATTAATAATATGTATTTAGGATACCCTCTCGAAAAAATAGTGCTGATAATATTAAATTTTATGTATCAAAAATATGCTGCATTTATATTTTACTATATTTTTACATATTCCGTTAATTTATAGTGGAAGAAAAAACTTTATCATTTTCATAACAGCACAACGGCTTCCTGATGAAATGGGAAATTTGCACACGCAGGTATAGGTACTAAGGACCGACGACATTACAATTTACAATAACGTGGCTCACCAAGCTGGTCTGCTGTGGCCGAGGATTGTAGAGCTCGCAGCTGAGAGGTGGAACTATGGAGTGCTTGGATCACTGATAATCGAGTAAAAGCTCAATAGATCCGTCCATAAAATGAAAGAAGTCTTGCACAAGTTTTTACTTTTATTACAGCTTGTATTTTAGTTTTTTTATACTGCTCCAACCCATTAATGGCCCACGACTGGAGTTAGTGGCACACCCATGTGTCGGAAGTTCTTACGCCGCCCGAAAGCCTCCGACATGGCTTAACAACTGCTACCAAATGATAACAACATTTTTATACTACTTCCCTTTAAAAACTGTAATAGAGGCGACACTTACCAAAGCCTAAGATGTGCAATTTAAATCAGGTTAATTTGTTTAATCTTACCAGTATAACAATGAAACATGACAGTACTATGACAAGATTATTAGACATGAATTATATCGCAATTAGAGAGGTAATGGCCAGGCAGCGGATAGTGACGTCATAAATCAATCAATGGCCATTGTTATTGAATCAATGCGCCGTAGTGCCACATTGTGTTTGAATCGTATTATGGAAATGTCATAAGCTAAGTTATTAAGGAGGAATTAATTATCACAATGCAACTATCACACTAATGGACTTGGGGCTTCTTTTAGGATTCAAGGGACCGACGACAAAGTCCTGGACAGGTGAGGGTTGACGGACTTTTTTTCTTAAAACAAATCGTAAGATATTAGAGGTACATGGGGCTCTATCTTTCCGCCAATCAATCTCCAGTGCTCCAATTCTTATGGTATTACACAGACAGACATACCTACCACCTCATCACCTCATAAAAACAGACGAGCCATCTAATGGTTCGTTGTCACTGTGGGCCGGGGCCACGCCAAAAGTACCGCAAAGGCATTGCTGGCTAAAAAGAAGCAGGGGTCGTCAATTATTATTTCTGACTGGACACCGCGACAAATAATATTAAAAACATTTTACGGCGTTAGCCACTGCTTGAACGGCCATGAGCAAGGTGGTGAGTACAGAGTCCAGCAACTTCCGACAAGAGGGACCTGGAGCCATGACTTCTCTTGGTCAGTAGAGTCCGCCACGACTTGGAAAGTTTAATTTGAGATTCCATGAAACATAGTTCATGTCGCCCCATATCAACGATAGGCACCTGTGACGAGTGATAATAATAACGTGAAATGTGAGTAAAAAGACTAAAATAAATGAATAAATACCACAGAATATAATGAAAATAACATTGTTATATGGAATTGTATTTATTGACATTATTCAAAATATTGAAAAAATGCTTTGTTTTTGAATTTATCACCAAAAAAGAGATCAATTAGGCTTTAATAATTACGATAAGATAATAATAATAAAATGGAAAAATGATTTGACCCCGACGTGATTTGAACACGCAACCTTCTGATCTGGAGTCAGACGCGCTACCGTTGCGCCACGGAGTCGTTGCTTGCGTGGACGAAATGCCGTTACACTATCTAACTCAGTTATCTATACGTTATTGATTACATATCGAATGACCTTCATTGCAAAATTTAATTAACGACTTGCAGATACATTATGCAATCTGTCTGTCAGTGTGTCAATCTAAGTGTTTGATAACATCAGTAGATATTATTTTATCAACAGTGATAAAACTACATCTTAATCTATAGGTACGTTTGAATAGCTTTTGGATTTTTGTTGTGGTTGAGTCTTGAGAGCGAATTTATTGATTAATTATGATTTTATGAATAATATTAGAGGAGACTTTGTAGGTATCCCAGAAAATTGGACTATACCCGTGGGATAACAGATAAAAGTTGCTAGGGGCTCTTTAAAAAACGCCATTATGATTGAAAAAAAGGGATTTGAAAAATTAGGTGACAAAATCTTTGAGTGACGGTAATAATTTATTTGGAAATGTAACGGTTAACGATGGCGTTTTTTGAAGTAGAGAAAAGAAAATAAGTATAGGTACTTATTAAAAGTAACATAAAATTGAGTAGTCTTTATCCCATAATGGCATTTATTTTAATATCTACCTAAATATCTGATGTACTCGCATACGAAATCATTTTTTAATTGCAGCCCACTGCCCAGATGAAGTTTGGGCTCACGAGGTCTCGGCTCACTTTGCTCAGTTTGTTCCAAAATGTTTCATCTTAAATCGTATATCGCTTACAGTATTCAGTGTGACGCCCCTACATCCGTACCTGTCCCGTAACAAGGTTTAGCGGCTGTGACGTGAGCTGACACACAGACAGACCAGTTATCGATGTTGGTAGCTATCGATCGTGCTGCCGGTAGTATTGTATGATTAACGGCCGTGAGTGACAAGCCTTCCCACTTACTGTTAATGCGTACTTTATAGTTTAATGTTGAAACTAAACAGGTAATGTAGTGCAATAGATCGGGCAGTTATTTAATGCCCGATTTCTATATTTAACCAATCGTTATAGCATAACTATGCCCGTTAATCGAACCCGGGACTTCAGCAGCACAGTTCTGGTCAACCCGTGTCTCAGCCGCGACAGACTGGACACTGATAGCTTATTGATCATGTCCCCGGATGCTATACGTCACGGTATGGGGTGTAGTGTAGTGATGTGCCACACTGCATTAGTTGGCGCGTTCGGTTGCAGGGCCTGAAAGCTAAGGGTGGTATAATGAAGACTAGTGATGTCGGATAATAACATTGTGATTGTTTTAATTATTATAACTTTTGATAGAGGGGTTTTAATGAAATCAAAATTAAATGTACCCACTACAAATTATGGATTAGGAGTATATTTTTAATACCTTGCATTCGATTCAGTAGTGTTGTTTTGGTGCGACAGACAAACATACAGACGTTCTGAAAATAGTAGAATATTATTATCCGTCCGCCAATATTTTTTATCCTAATTTACGTAATGCGGTGTACAGACACGCCGATTTTTTTTTAATTATGTTTAGAAAATTTCGGTGATATAATTGTTGTCTATCGCAACTTTTCTCCCTTGGGTTTTTGGCGTACCTAAATCAGTGTAAGTTATCTCTGTATGGAGTTTATAATTATTAAGTTTTTACCCTAATATAAGCCAGTTAGCTGTGAAGCATATAATTCTATCAATATCTAGGTGTGTCAGTCTGTAAACTCCAAACGTGTAACAACAGGGAACATAACGACTGTGAGGCCTTAAGCCGACAACACGCGCGGAAATAATTCATCGAACGAAAGCATTAATCAGAGACTGAGCCGGTGGCAAGTTTCAGGCACATATTGGACCTTATATTGCGGTAATACGGCAGCTGGAACAAGATTGCAGATGTAACATTGCAAATTCAAATTGCCGCCTATAGCACGGTGATTGGTCAGGGCGCGTGGCTGCGTTATAAATAGTGCGGTTGTGACCGTGTTGGCGTAGTGTGGAATACGGTGGAATATTTTTATTAATGACTATTAATCACTGTCACTTCGATTCGTGGTAGGTGTGCCATCGTACCCACACTCAAAATAATGGTAAGACGGAATTATATAAATTAACATAACTTCAGCGAGAAATAATGTAGAAGTGTAACTACCGATCAAAAATAACATAATGAATACTAGGCTGCAGCCTAGTAGGCAACGTCAGCCCATTCGTCGTTCCGTTTTTTGTTTTTTACTGCCATTGAAATTAGCCAATCACGGCGGGTCTTGTGTAATGTGGCATAAAATAAGAACCAATTGTGAACTTTTAGCGGTTTAAGTCACGTGACTGATTTGGTACCATTTTCGAACGACTGTTTGTATGGAAGGGCGTCCTCTATACTTTATAGCTCGTTGCATACCTGCCTTTCATTTACTTTGCAAACCGTTTAAATATTCCCTCAATTGTGTTACCTTAAGCTTGCTGTTACATCAATGAACACCCTGTCCAATTCGGACGAGCAGTTTCTGATATTAGCGAGAATTTAAATACCTGCTATTAATAAGAAAAATGTCGATCAACAACGTCTCGCTGATGCGTTGTGTCGCCTTAGATTGGTTTGGTCGTTGGGTGGGCGATAACTGATACTAAATAACAGCTTGTCCTCTGGTTTGTCATTTACTGATATAAAAAAATGGTAATATTTTGAGAAATTTGATTTTTGGAATATTTGAGAATAATTGAAAATATATGTCTAATTTAAATTCTATTTTTCTGCGTCTATTTAACTAAGTTGGTGCAGTAATATTTACCAAGATTTGAAACGTATACTTGAAACTTGGTTGAATCGAGGTTTTAGACAACACTGAATAGTGAGGGTATATCCACAGAAGGCCACCGAAGAACCTTAAATATTCAGAAAGTTTCACGCTGTAGCGGCGTTGCATCGACAAGGGTGCGAGCGAGTCCTGAAACGGATATGACGATTGCAGCCTATCTATATTAAGTTTATACGTATTTTATATGTATGTTCTCACTAATGGGGAAACCCCAACTGCATTGAATATGTGTAACTCAAAAATATTACGCCATTGTAAAAAAATATATGTGTGCAATTAGCTTGAAATTTTCTGCCATGTTCAAATTATGGAATGTGTAAATTATGTATGCCCCGGCCGGGAATCAAACCCGGGACCCTCGCTTCGCAGGAAAGGTCTCTACCAACTAGGCTAAGGGGTTTTCATGATATACCTAATCTTATCCGAGGGCAACGTAACGAATCGCTCGAAGCAAAAGCGTCACCATCGAGCGTTAAAACAAATCTATGTCTTCGACCTTAATGGCCACAAGATTGCGCTCAAAATTGTAGCGATTTTAGTTGAACCTGTACGCAAATTAACATTGGCATTGACATGATACCTAGCCGCCAAATTAGCGGGGTTGTTCCTGAGCGAGTCAATAATTACCAAAATCTGAAAGAGCTCAGTGGTTTCGACGCAGTCCAAAGTGCACTTTCAGCTGCTAAAGTTTAATTTCCTTCGAAGTCCAGGATCTGCTTATCAAACGGCCAAAGGTGGACGCGTTCATCATGCGATTATCCAACGTTTGTCGGGCGGACAGTCAACGGATTTATTGCGCGATAAATCACCGTTTCAATATTAGACGGCCCGTTACAGCGACAGCTAGATGCCTCAGATAATTTAGGGAGCACGTGACGAACACGGGACGGAATGTGTGTTTGTTAGTTGATGTTCTTGGAGCTTAAGATTTTATGTCCCGGTAAAAGTAAAATAAATAACGCTACACACTTAAAGCTATAGGTATAGGATTTTAGGATTTCTATAGGATTTAAAGACTTGGGTGCCATAGACTACTCATGAAAACTGAGAATAGAAATTCAAATTTCTTCATCGCTGGGAATTCAATCCAGGACCATTCGAACGGCAATTCGGCTTATTATGGTATGGCATGTACCATACGGGTCGTAAATGTAGAAGTACGAATATTTACCTGTAATTTTAATAGTCCTGGGAAGACTTTCTCGTCTTAGCATAACCGAACTAATGACTATCTCAAGAAGTCACTTGACAGAAACATTGACTGCGTTTGAAAACTTCTTAAAAAATTATATTATGGATGGAATACCCAACTTTAACTTCCAAAAATATTGATAAAGGATATAGTGCATAAAAAAATTACTCAACTAATAGTTTAACTCATTATCTTTCATCGGTTAGTTTTATTATTATTTCAAAGTTCAGGTGTTGTTAATAAACGGATTGGATGATTTAGTAATCTATGCTTTTTTACTTAAATTTCGATAATTTTTTATTGACAATAAAACGGACGAGTGATGTCAAGTCACTGCCCATGAAAAACAGTTACACCAAAGGATTGGCTACTGATTTCTAAGGTAATTTTTAATGACTTGTAATTGAATAATATGTATCATATTTTTTTATTATTAACATTTTGGTGGATATTGACTTCCATCATTTGTTTCCCAAGACGAAACAAAAGATTCGAATTTTTGAAGTTTGATTTTTTTAGGCCATGCACCTGCACGACGCATCGCGGGGCGCACTTAGTGCACACGACGCATTCCGTTCCGTGACACGTCGTGCCGGAAACGTGTCGTCCATCACGCGGTAGTTAATAAACACGTACATATCACATTAGTGACGTCATACAATGCGGGAAGATTTACTGGGTTCCGCGGAGATTGCTAATTAATGTTACGGCTTTTGTTAGTGACTGCGGGTTCGGATCCCGGACGAGGAAATCGCTGGTTGATCATTTTATTTTATTTCAAAGTAAAATTACTCAAATAAAACCACTAATTTAATCTGTAAAAAATAATTTAAGAAAATAAATGATAAAAGTGTCACGGGGTAATTTTATATTAATTTTTATTTATATTATATTAATGATTAATTAGATATTTTTGTTTTTTATATAAGTATCTAAGTGGCTTTGTTGTGTAATATTGTCTGTCTATCTGTTTGACGTGGTAACCACTGAATAGAGAAAATATACGTGGCATATTATGTTATAGTTCAGTTTGCTAGTAGCCGATCCATATGCACGAAACTCGATTACACCAAGTCGCGATCCGGGTGTAAATAGTTCCATTTGAAAGAGACTTGAAGACGTGTTTCGTTAATACAATATCTATGTCACTCTACATTTGCCACTGAGTGCTATACAAATAATACATTCGACTAATTAGTGTGCAGTGTGAGTTCTGGGCTTTTAACAATCTTTGAATTTAACACAACTTGTCTTATACATTATTTTGTGAACATAGTTGACCTCGTCATTCTTAGAAAACATAAAGTTGCTAAAATGCATTAGCATTTGATTGAGCTCATGCTAGACAATCCTACGATAAGACGCATTGGCGTAGCGAAATTATGAACTATTATTATTCTTCTTTTTTCTTTTTCGGAACCCTTAACCGTCCCACCGCAGGGTCTCCTCTCACAATGTGAGGGATGAGGGCAGCGTTGACAGACGTCTCGATTTTGGCCCAAAATTTCACGTCCCGCGCGGGACAGGCTCAGTCCCGCTTTTCGGTATTTACTCTCTCTTCCTCTCTCTATCTATCTATTTATCTTGATATTAAAGAAAAAAGGATTGTTATTAGTATAGATACGAGTAGTAGGTACCTAGTAACATATGTTAATTAAAACACTTTTTTAAGAATAACAATATCTTCTCTTTTATGTGACAGATAAGAGCTTAGCTACCCAGCTAAATACTAATTAATATAGATTTCAAAAAGCTCTATAGTTGAAAATGTTGATTGCGGTCCGCTTTTGAGACAAGAAGTCGTAGTTGTCGCCAATAAAACTAGTGACTGTTGTAGTCGCCGTAAAACATGCACATCAAATCGTTAAGCGTACTTTAATAGACTGAAAGTCGATCCTAAACCGAACAGCACACATACGACAGACGAAATTGTTTCAGTTATCGCACCCACTTACGCTAGTTTTAATTAGCTATAACGTTTTGTGCCAGTCGAAAATTAATCAAATCATTCACGGAGGGGGGCACCTTACTTTGGATAGTGTTATGCAAAACGAACATAAAAAATACTTTAGAAATCTTGAAGACACTTTTTATATTCATTATTCATATTTTATAACCATTTTAAAACAACGCTACACAACCTACACACTAATACCTCTTGTAATTCCCTGTGTTGCAGATAGAATGAACAAAATTGGACATTAATGGACAACACGAATAAGATGTCTCAAACGCCCAAGACCCGAGAACAAACTTTTAGCTGTTACCTGATAAATACAAAACTGATAAATAGTAATATAAATAGCTAAGTTGAGCATCTTATTACCTCGCACTTACTGTCCAGAGCAGGCTGTTCTATTACAGAACTGGGACTGGGCGGTGTGTGGCAAGTGAAGTGCTGTGAAGAAATCGGACAAAAATGTATTATGAATTCTTTCATTTGACAAAAGGGTATTGTAAGGTCCATGCCTGACGGTGCCGTCACCCTCAGGCTAGTCGGCTCTCATAAAATCTAGATTAGTACTTCTAATTGATGCTAACGATTAGATTGGGTATGAGTGTGTAAGCGTGCTTTTAATTTTTGTCTAATCATCCGTTGACGACTGATTGCATAGCGCCGACCACATCTGCGTCAGAACGTCGCGGGGAAGCAATTTCGACGTGACACCTGTTTATTATCTGTGATGGAAGAGGTTGCTGTAAGATATTATGCTGACAACTTGAAAATCGATGTGTGTTATGTTTTTTAATTACTCGTTTTATTGCTTATAGAGAAAGTAATAGATAATAATAATAAGCGGACACTCTCATACACATAATAGGAATCGATGTGTCCATTCTGCACTGGAGTAGCGTGGTGGAGTATGATCAAGGCCCCCTCAGTTACGAATAACTCGTGCTCAGTAGTGGGCCAGTGACGCGTTGAATATATATGTATATGGTATAGATAGCTATATGGTATAGATCGGAAAAGCCTGCAATGAGCATGCAGCACCACCGCTGCCCCCCATGAAAACTGTGACTGACCTAGAACAAGACTCAAATGGAGTCTAGAATGGTTAGTCCGAATGCTTTTTCAAGAGGAAGACATCTGCCCATTCGTTAACATCGTTCTAATTTTACTTACCGCCTATACATTTTTATGCACCACATAGCTTAACCATCCTAATCGCTCACGCCTCAATGCCCCACGACGCTACGAACCGTCCAATACAAAGCGAAACAACAGTCGTCACGAGGAAAACTAGACAAAAACTAAGTCGTAAACACGGAACGCACTACAGAACACCTACAAGTGCAGTACTTAATAACAACTTAGCACCCCCCTCCCCTCCCCACACCCCACTAACGCCCCCTGTCGTCTGTCAAACATATGACAAGCGCAGATTTCGCTTTGTACTTGTCAAAAATATAGCAAACAAAAGATACGGCGTACGAATAAATGAAGTGAGCTGATGTATTTCGCTGTAGGGATGTCTTAGTTGTATCGATAATGTAGAGATTTACATGAGGCAACTTTTAAAATCCTTATCATGCTTCGCTTATGAAATATTAATCGTGAATTGCAAATGTTATTCAATCAGTTGAGTCGGTTGTAAAACATTTTTTACGGTAGATATAGTGTATTAAGTTATGTCTTTGATAAACAACAACAAGAGCTCACAGCCGAATCACGGACCAAAGAAAACGTTCAACCCGTTGCCGTGCTGGTAGTTGTTAAACTATCTAAACTTATAATACAAATAAAAGTTTTGCACATCTGCACAATGTATAAATTTGGACAAAATAGTTTGGGAGATTCAATTAATTATATTCAATTATTTGAAATCGGAAATTATTTATTTTTTAATTTTGTCCGTCTCTTTGACGCAGTTTTTAAAATTGCATCGGTCTACTACATCAAAAGTTTTTTTTTATAGATTGAAGGGCTGACGAAAAAAGCAGACGAACCACCTGATGGTAAGTGGTCATCGTCGCCTATGGACTCGAGCAACACCAGGGGAGTCACCAGTGCAACGCCGGCCCTGAAGGAGAACTCTTTTTACACCAACCATTTTTGAAGATTATATTATTATTACAACTTCAAACAATGCTATTATCAAACAAACGTTATCACCCCAAATCCACGCTAACACCGTAAGCACAGTTCTTTTGTAATACAATATATCGATATGCAAAAATGACACACGAGCCCTCCCTATTCCGTATGTAGCAGACAAGTACGGTATCGTATCGCAGCGCCGCTCGCGGGAAGTACGCAAAGAAGTCGCGCCAGACCGCGCGGTCTTGATACGAGCCGCGAGGCGCCCCCGACAGTTGACTGATGAATGAAAACTTTCTGATTAAAATAGAATTTCAGGGATCGGAATTTGAGGAGATTGTGGTGTGTCAAGTTTCATGTGATTAACACGTACCAGATTTGTATGTCAACTTGTAATTAACATGGGTTAAAATGACACAATCACAGGACAACTTGCACAGCTGAAAGCTCTCCGCATTATTTTCAATCCGCAACATTGTTGTGAAGTCCGCCAATTCATAATTATCCGGATTGATAGACTATGGCCTGTACCCCTGTATGGCCCTCTAATTGTGAGAGGAGACCCAAAACTCACAGTGGGACAATTGTTATGGCTTGCGAAATTGACACAAAAGATTTGTTGTGTTGTGTGAATTTTTTATGTTATCTTTGGTAACAAACACGTCGGTGAAACTTTGGTGCGGCAGACGTGGGCAGCGATAATTACTATGACGCTGGCAATCAAGTAGATTGTCGACTATCCACATGAAAAAAGCAAAATTTTAAATCAGTAAAGTAAAAAAAAGGTAAAGTTAATTCAGTGAAACAAACACACGGGCATTTCAATGTGTTAATGTATTAAAACTACAACAACTTTATCCTCCTGAAACACAGTCGATTTAACTTCGACGACTAAAACTAAACAACGCTATAAATCCTAACCAGCTCTGCAAATTCCCGAAACAAATCTAATAGATAACGAACCAAACTAATTCCCAACTACCAAGACCGCTGGAGCGCGTCATATATCGACAGTAGCTCCAACAATAATAGTTCCATATCCCATTTGAATATTAGAACATCCATCCGCTGAAGATTTCACTCGAGTGCGGGGGGGTGGGGGCGGGGAGGCCACCCCCCGCACACATGCATACCTCAATTATTAGCGTGTGTCGGGTGTATAGAAAACAGTGGTAGGTGGATCGCGACTGAAGCGTATTTTCTATTTTTCCTATTTTCTGTCACAGTTGCACTCGTGTGGATTACGCGATATTATAATATATTATTTCAATGTTTTGAAGTATCATCATCGTTCGCTAAACTTTGTTTCGTGTTCCTTAAATAGACATACATGATAGTAATTGGTCAACATTGACAAATTTTTGATGTAATTACGTTAAATAGTAATATTTCTCAATTTTGTTTAAAAGTATCAAGCAAAATAAATAAAATTAAGAACACTTCTTTTCTATAAGTCAACTTAAATTCTGAACAATAATTTGTGGACCACTCCACTGAAATATTATTTCAAACTAAAGCCTGATCTGGACATAAGTTCAAATTCAAAAAAGGTCTATTTAGTTACAATAAAATTCCCAGTTTTAAATTGAGCTGCGACGTACTAGATTGATCAAAGTTTTCCGCGCTCCGTCTACAAACACACACATACGTAGTTCAAATTAACGAAAGAGGAGAGAGGGGGGCATTGTTGTACTTATTGACTGGAGGCAAAATATAAAGCTTTGTTCGCATCGTAATTGTTTATTTAGCTGTTTCTTCATATACATATGTTATAGGAGACGACAGACGCAGTCTATGGCGTGAAACGCAGTGACGGGTGATAGTTATATGAATTAAAATTATTGTACTTAGTATTTGGTGATGTTCTGACGATAAATAAGTATTACAGATAGGTGCTTAAACCTATTTCAGTAGAGTCCCAAGTTTCCTTTTTCGCTTTGACATTTTGCTATTAAATATGTATTTTATCCTTATGATACCAAGGGACAATGATGATAGTAGTACCCACTATTAGATGTAGTGTCGATGTCCATTTCGGTAGGGTCTAGTTCTATCATGCTACTCCAGTGTAGAGTTTGAAATGACATCAGTATGTATGAATGTGTTGTAATCCCAGCAAAGGTATTTTGGCAGCTGAGGCTAAGCTATGTGTGGTAGGTATGAAGCGTGGAAAAAGATTAAAATTAAATCTTAAAGGATAAATTTTTGTGAAAAAATTGGATAAACTTCTTCAAAATAGTTAACTCCCATTTACGTTTGGTTTGCTCCAACATTTCCTTTTATGTCTCATAATTAATCTTAGTGCAGAAATGAAATAAGTTACTACTTATAGTTTTTTATTCAAATCAATTTATTGACGTAAAAATATTTGCAATCAAGAGCCAAGAAAACTATACCCGTACTAAGCTACAAATGAACGCCATCCTTCAAACACGATTTCTACAAAGTCTTGTCTTCACAGTACAGAAATACCGAAAGGATCCAAACAAAGAAATCTCCAAACCAATCCTATTAAACCCCTTCTGGATCTAAGTATGGAATATTTCATCCCCCTTTCATCCTCTAAGTGGGCTGTGTGAATATTATTGTAAACATATTTCAGTCGAATGCGCCATATCAGATGCCATTCGTATTCATTCGTATATTTTTCAGTGATTTATGCTGTAACGGCATCAATTTTTTCCCCCCTCTACTTGGGAAGCGCGAATTTGGTACTTATAGGGTTGAAAGGAAATATGACTCTGTAAAAGAATACAAGCAATAACAAACCACAAATAATAGCAAACCTGAATTTAGCCATGATAATAATAAAATAATAAAATTTATTATGAAACGTGTTTTACAATCATTGGCTTTTACCAATTAATGCCCCCTACTCATTAGTGGGCCATTAATTGGTAAATGTATCCCTCTTAGGAGACCTGAAGCATAATTGGTGGCGGGTTCAGTGGCTTAACTAAGGGTCGTAAAATGTTATGCTAGCTTTAGGCCTCCGAAATGACGTATCAACTGCTACCTAATGATTACAACTAGGACCAAGGGCTTTACGTGCTCTCCGAAGCACGGATGCGTTCAAAAAATTTGGCCACTAGCGGCCACTTGGAATTTAGCATTTACCATTAGCAATTTACCAATAATTCTTACAGTAGACGTTGCACGGTCCAAATACAGAGGTCGGATTCTAGGATTTCTAGGGTGGAGACGAATATAAATGAAACCATGTAATATACCTAAACCTATGTAGGCTTTATACTAGAATTACTACTTCCCTAATGACAAACGTAAAACGGAAAAAGGGACCCTATATGAAACATTAGAACGATGCAGCAAAGGTTCTTGCGGCATCAAACGGGCGCCGGCGCCGCCGTGACAAATGGAACGACTGAGCCATCGGGGGCGTTGCAATATCCTCTTCCTGCGCTTGCCCAGAGACTTACACATGTTCAGACAAGGTAAAATGTTCAGATAAGATGGCATGGTTTGGAACAGTTAACATGTTTAGACAAGTTAAATCAATTTTTGATTGTAAGAGGCTCGTTCCTGTATTCCCGTTGTGCTTGCGGGACCTGCCCTATTCACAGCAAAGTTGGTGTGATCGTCGGTTTTATTTACAATTGGGATTTTTATGCACATCAAGACTTTATGATGAAGTCCAATTTATTTTAAGTGAGCTCATTTTTTATCATTATTCAATGTCACTTCCATGGTATTCTGAGAAATGACTTACGGTATGTGGCTGCTGCTGTTTGACAGCTATAAAAAAAGAATTTAATTTTTAATTTTTGAGAGTAATCGTGAGTAAGAGTTCTACTGTCTTACCGGCCATGTCTAAACGTTCTCAAGCAAACGGAAGCACATTTCAACGCGACGGGGCGACTTCTCTTCGAAAAATATATTTTATGCCCAACATTTTATATTGACAACACATCCACGCAGTTTATGAGCGCCTTTATTACTTTTTATGGCGTTTGTCATATTTCCCGCGGCTCCGAATGGGGTTAGAATTTAAATTCGTCGATTTATATTATAATCGATGGCGTCTATGAGAACGTTCAGGCGACGATTTTCACTTTGCTATGCCATGGGAAATGTTCGGATGGCATTTGAATGTCAAGTGGGTATACATATACCTATTTTTAATGAAAAGTTTCAGTACTATAAGTATTTTTATAAAAACCAACAAGAATCTTGATAACAACTACTTACTGGACTATTACTAACTCCTAATAGAACTAACTATTGCTAACAGTCCCTGTCCCAGTCCTCATACCTACTAACGAACTAACCAACTAACGTTCTAACACCGTCTGCTAACTGACTAACCATATTGGTCCCGATTTCAGTCCCGTGTTGGTAACAGTTGTCATGGGTGGCAACGGAAGGATGGTACTGCATGCTCGCTTGCTCTCTTAATTCCATAAAAAAAGTCTTGCCGCAATTCGAAACTATGATATGCGACAACGATATGCGATTCAACAAGGACACCAGAAGAACCCACCTAAGTAGAGAGTAAAGGAGAATACCCATTGAAGCATGGTCTAGACTGGAATCAGGGCCAATCTCATCTATAAACATCTTATAACTACATGAGTCGGTTTGGTTGGTATAATAGGTACCCAGTAACAAGTCACTTCACTTTGTTGCTCGCAATACTTTGGGGAAGTGGATGGTAGTACCTACCTATGTGATGAGCGACGGTGAATACACCATCACTTGGTCCACCTACCACCTAAATGTATGCAATTTATACATATTAATAACGATTATGTGCTGTTTTAGAACCAAAATATTCATAGTGAACCCGGAACTGGAGCCGCCGTGGTTATTAGCCTGTCCAAACCTCCATTCGTCTCGATTCCCCGTACTGATGTTATCGCCTGGAAACGTTGAGCGCGCACCGCGTGCGACAGATAAACCTAATATTGTAAGTTTCTTGAGAATCCATAAACAACATTAAACAATTGAAAGAGTCATGCTTTTTGTACCTCCTAACGAATTGTGTTAAGGCTCAGTGTCTCAGAGGCTTATGTCCTCGTCGTGTTCGATCGAGGCCGATTATTGCTTCCTTCTTGCTTTCTGGCGTCCTTGTATGTGTCCCTAATTGGCTGACGGAACCAATTTTTTTATATGCAGTTATATTAGACACTAGACTATCTTTTGCCTATCGGCGCAGTTGGGTTTTGGGGGACTCTTTCTTTGGCCTTTCTGAGATGTTTAATTCGAGCTTTTTCAAACTTCTCCGCCATTGTGAAATAAGCGGCGCCAATCCAATTTCTTGGAACAGCTTTGCCCATTTTTGACTTGCGCTAGGTATTTGCAAATTAAGGTAAGTAATTGTTGACGTCATTAAAATGTTAAGCCGTCGCCTTAAGCCAGAGAACATTTGCTGGTCATGGAACCTGTATCAAACATCAAGATTGTACGTAAAAGAGCACGCTTAATAGCCATTTGTTGCGGCGGATTTGGGATACGACGGCTGGTGCTTCGTACTTGGTAATAAAAATACCCGTAAATTATAATGGGATCTGTTAACTTGGATATTTTTGTGGAAATGAAACGTGCTTGTTGTCAATACGACCTCTTGATACACTGCCTGTTACAGTGCAATGGATTATAATATTTGCTTCTATGGCCTTAGTCGCCTAAAAATTAAAGTACTATTATTATTTAAATTAGAGCATAAAATAAACTATACAATAATTGCGTAGCTACAAAAAGTAATATATTTTTACATTTAATTTGGTACGTATTAATTAATTTCTTTCATATATTTAATATTATGTAGGTACAGTCAATGAATTAGATTATAGTTTAATCTTTAACCAAATATTACAGTAAGACCAATTTCCGCGTTTACCTTTGTTTATCTGCAGGCCTGTGCTCTACAATAAAGCTTACGTTATTTGATTTTGTTTTGTGTCAACTTCATTCTTTTTTATGAACTATCAGTAATATGAGTATTTATTTAATCTAGTGTTTCGTGTTTTTAATTCGTTTTTACATAAGGGAGTCAATTAACCAGTAGGAGACACAACCGCATTCGAACTTTTAACAAAGTATAAATTTAAACCAATTTTAATTTAACGTTAGCAGTAGTAACGTACTAAAGTTGAACTAATGTTAGTCTCAACTTTGAACCCACATTAAATTGGCAAGTGCAATGGCAGTAACATCAGCGAATGTTCCGATGTAATTAGCAACTAAACGAAAATGAAAATCGGTACAAAGTTTAACGAATATCGCATTATGGTTATATTCGACGGTTATAACCGAACCGAAATTGAGGACTTGTACAAACGATCTGCTATATTAACCGTGAAATGAACGGTTACGGACGGCTGCCTGTCACACCGATGGGTAACCGTGTTCGCTGTTGATCGAAGCCTGTATTAGTGTATATTCGGTAAAGGATCCTACTCCCTACATATTTATAATATCTCTATAAAAGTAAAAAAATATTATGGCAAATAATTATATTTAAATTAAAAATATATGAAGTTGGTTCTTACACTTTTTAAAGTCAAACCACGCCACCGCTTCAAAACATCCCTACCGTAAGACGTCTTGGTATTAATCAACATTTTTAGAAAAAGAGACTGTTTTGTTTTAACTACGATACATCTGAAAAGTTAGAAATCGCGGTACTAATTTTGGGCTTTCGTATGATCACCACGTAGATTCTCCCAAATATTAAGGACATTAATGGGTTGCCATTAATGTCCCACTATAGGGCACGGGTCTCTCCTCATGACTGAGTAGACCTAGAGTACAATCAACCACGATGTTCCAGTGCGGATTGGTGATGATGAAGCTAATGTTCATGTCAATAAACGTAAGGAAACCAGCATACTTGAGAGTTCTCCAAAATTTAATAAAAAATGTGTGAATCTGCTGATCTCCTCTTGGCTAGCGTGGTTGACTATGGCCTATACCCCTCACATTGTGAGAGAAGAGCCCAGCAGTTATAAGTTGCTCAGAACAAGAAGTACTCGTGTACAGTACGGTGTGCATTGAATCCATGTTTAAACATCCAAAAAACGCTTCAAACGCTGTCCCTTCAAGGAGTACAAAAAGCGACCGAAAATTAAATAATGAAAAAATATAGCCTCTTCCCTTGTACAGATGAAATTTGATTAAAAATCACGATTATTACAACCCCCTTTGTGGTATTTCACATACGTATTCGGCAGTTAATAAAATACTAATCGAACAAAACTCGACTCTATGCTAACGCGTTAAGAGTCTTAGTCTTAGCCACTAGCTGCGACGTTAAATGGGTATTTACCGAAGAGTCGATGCCTCCACCCCTCCACCCCTTGAATCCAACCCCCTTTCAATAATTTTTCATAGCACTGATCCTCGCTTTGTGGTCGACTCTTAGATTAACAAAGTTTTAAATTAAAATCGTGCAAAACAAATATCGGCATGTTTTTCGATTATTTCACGAAGCCTTTTGATTTAATCAAACTTGGTAATTGCAATTTTGTATTAGTTAAATACTTATAAGTACTCGTATTAAAATCAGGTTTCTTTGGTGATAAAAAGGCGAAGGTAACTTCTATTAAATTCTTCCCTAATTAGTTGTAACTCAATCCTGTTATATGTAGGTATTACTACGACATATTATTTAGATTATTTAGAAGAGATTTTTGAATAATCTTTAGTTTAATCCGTATACAATGCAATACAGGTTTTTTGACATGTTACTTATCCTATCTTAAAGTCCCATAGAGTTAGTTCAATTGGTCAAATTATTAATAATTTATCGGTACGACCCAGTAGACTTGTTGGTATTGACTCTGCCTGCGAGGGATCCCGGGTTCGATTTCCTTTGATTATGACAAATAAATGTTTGTACTCAGGTCGTGGATGTTAGTGATATATCATTTATGTTGTTTATGCCATCCGCGACACAGTAAATCCTAGTGCGAGGGGATGAGCGTATGTATGAGGGGATGACCTGTATTGTAACCGAAATTCCATAATAAATTGATTCTGATTCTAGTTAGTCGAATTGCAAATATGTATTCGATGTAGGTTTTGACCAACACACCGATATCTAAACTACGCCAGTTCGACAAGTACTCACCACAAATATATTATAATGACGAGTATCATTGCTCACCATAATCAGATAGAAACAAAGTTAGTCACAAACACAGTGCGTGATAACCACTAACAAAAACATTAATCAAACAGAAAATCCTGACAAAGAAATCAGTATTCCCTTTGAGCCGTTAAAACAACAGTCCCTCGAAGCCACTCATAGGGATCAAAGAGTATTGGCACAATGCACTAGGTACAAAGGCGGGACCTATCGAGCGTGGAGCGCAGCGCCGGCTGAATATGGATACACGAGTGTAATTACGATTCAGGGGGTTCTGGATCGACGTGGGGACATTTGTTGTTGTGTGCAGGTCAAATTTTGATTATTCAATAATCAAAAACATCTCTTTTTTACGTCAATAACCGGCCCCTTTTTATAGATTTCAGATAGCAAACGAGCACCCCCGACTGTCCGCCACCCACTGCTATGACAATTGTGACTGACTCAGAACAAGGTTCATATTGGGATTGGGAAGCCAGCTCTGCGTATAGTAGGGTAAAGCCTGGCTGCCCTAGATGGTTACCTACCCCTCTTCCTTGCCCCTCATGCTTTTGCCACCAAACGGCTGTAGTGTTCCGACGGGTAGTCAAGAATCGGTTTATTCAATGTTTCCTCTTTCTTGCCTGACAACGCACCGGTGTTGCCTTTTGTGTTACTGAATCCGCGGGCGACGATAACCGCTTACCGACAGTGGCTCGTCGCTAGTTTGTTGGTTAATAAATTAAAACAACGAGCAGTCATCTTATGATGTCAGACAGCCGGTCTTACACTCAGCCGGTCTTCCACTCGCCTTCGCGCTCTTTGCGTTGGTAAGGGTCTACGGGTTTCAAGGGACTCATGACGAGTATACGCTGCTTGCTACCAATGGACGATGGCATTGCCGATGCGACGCGATTCCTGTTTTGTTGTTACCGATTTACAACAAAGCTGCTGATTAACAACAATTCAACAACCAAACATTTGGGTTTGCCATCAACTTCTCCACCAATGCGCACTAGAATAGCGTTGTGGAGTTTGGACTAGGTCAGTTATGAGGGGTGACCCGTACCCTGCAGTGGACTGGGTGAAGTGGGTGCATATATGGGATTGAAGCCACTAAAATCAGAAGTTTTGATAAATATTTTTTTATAGACATTGATTCACATAATAGTAAGGAAGAAACCTACTAAACCGTCAGTATTCTTAACATGACTGGTAGGCCTCATCTGATTTTAAGTAGACATAAATTAAAAGTAATAAAATTACTGACAATGTAATACAACACATTGACTAAATGCAAATTGTTTCACGTTTGTAACGAAGCATGCATGTAATACGAAAGAGTCAACATCTATTTACGAAGCAATACACACGCAATACAGAATTGACCCCCAAAGCCGAGTAAAACCGATTTCAATTACGAACCAATTTGCGCGATTGAAAAACGTGATACAGTATGCAAATACCCGGTCGGCGTCCGCTGTGATCCCGTGAGAAAGTACGGTGTGAATAACGAGAAATAACAGGAAAATAACGCGGAAATAACGGGGATA
Organism: Ochlodes sylvanus; assembly: GCA_905404295.2. Classification (NCBI taxonomy): domain Eukaryota; kingdom Metazoa; phylum Arthropoda; class Insecta; order Lepidoptera; family Hesperiidae; genus Ochlodes; species Ochlodes sylvanus. Next base: position 1,608,163 of record FR990129.1, read on the forward strand.
ACGGAAAAGCCGGGAATGAAAGTCCGACCTATCGATACGTCGAGAGCTTTTCAAAGGTTTTTTGCAGAGCTTACATGGTTTTTTTGTGAAATGGATACGCTGGGAAGGATGCTCTACTTCATTTTTATTTTAAAAATGTTTAAGTGACATGTCGATTTGTACAAGTTTATTAATTCTCTCTGGTTTTAAGAAGTCTGTAACCAAGCTCATATTGGACCATAGTGCTTTTTATTTGTGTCTTTATAGACATATCACTTTTTATCGATAGGTATTTGAAACAAAATTATATTATATATAAATACCGTCCTCCCTGCTCAGCTGCTCAGTGAGCTCAAATCGAGTCGAATCTAGCTTCAATTCTAGTCTCTAGGTCAAACGTTTATTTGGGTGATACATGTATGTATATTCTCTAGTCTATACAGGTGAACACATGTAAATGTTAACAGGTATGCGCCTTTCTCAGAATTCAAACGTTATTTTAATAACGTCTGTTTGGTAAACTTTATTAAAGCGGTTTACCGCTAAAATAAGTGTACCAAGTAAAGCAACATAAACTCTCCAATAAGGTACCCTGAGGCAGCGTGATTGTAAAACAGTAAGTAACTAAGGAATAACCCACAATTTTCTTTTCAAAACTTTACATTAAGACAGATTAAATAACGCAGGAATATAAACCCACATATTTTCTTTTCAAAACTTTACATTAAGCTTAAATAACGCTACATTCAATGAAACTTGAAACACATCATTACAATACATTATATTATAATAACAATACATTACATTATAAAAACAAAACAATTCAGTACAGTAATAAACCTTGAAATGAAGTAGAGCCATTTCCCATCAGTTAACCTAGCGAACCAAAGTTCAAACCTATATTTATAGATTCGCTGAAACCATTGGAACGTGTGGGCTCAAGTGGGACCCTCGTCCGTCGCCCTCTCTATCACACCCGAAGCTAATACAATATCACCGTCCCTATCCGGCATGCCATTGAAAGATATCGAATGTTCAGTGCAACAGGTGGTATTGGCTTCAGAAACAGGGCTGGCATTTTGATTGATTTATTTTATTTTAATTATTTTTGCTTTGTACTCGTACATATTCTGACAAAATTCCTGTTTTATTAAACACCTTTGTGAAATTGGATTGACATTTAGGATGTGGGTTGTCAGAAAGAAATAAAATTTTCAGCTTAGTCTTAGACTCAAGTTTTAGACTTTATTGTATTTGTATTATTTTCTTTTTATATATATTAAGAAATATTTTGCTCTAAAGTATGATTGGAAAGAGCACAGCATAAAACATTTATGTTCAATCAAAAAACTTGTTTATTATTTATATATTATTGAATATGAGATCAGAACTTTTCAGTATATTACATTACAATTACTTTCAAACAAGTGTTATAATGAAATTAATCAAGCATTTACCTTTATTTTATACAATCAACTGCAATTTGATTAAAAACTTTGAAAACTTGTATTTCGAAGTATATTGTGTGTTATATTTAGGGAGTGTCTGTTGTAAAATATTTGTCTACAACTGTGCTTTGGCAACCCTAGAAGCACTTATCGTTTTTCAGCGGCGGCTCCGCTGCGGTGTCCCGTACGCGGATATCGGCGTTATCGGAGGCAGGTGGGAATGTTCCCGGACCAGGTTTGTACTATACAGTTATAACCCTCTGATAATATACCGACGATGTTAAGATAGTTTATTGTATTGACTGACTTAAATAAAATTATGAAAAATAGGGTGTAACAGAACTTCATATTGCTTCATCCTGCTGTAAATTACATTATTGTAATGACTCGTATGACGCAATGGACATCATATCGGACTGATGTTCTGTCGGTATGACATTCCTTCAAAGCAATGACGCTACTTACATACTTAACTCTCGAAAAAGAAATGCTTGGTAATAAAATAGGGTACAATTACAATATGTTTAAATATGTTCAACAGGGACAATGTACAAAAAACAAAATACTCTGCCACTTTCGGAAGTGATCTGCGAGGGGTCCCAGGTACGACTCCCTACCAAGGCAGATATTTGTGTTGCAGTTAAAAATTTTTTTTTGGGTGTTTTGGTTATGTCTAATCTCACACGATATAAGGAATTCTCGTAATTTTTCAAAGAGGACAGCTACATACATTAGATGAGAACTATCCCATGAGATTATATTAATAATTAACATAAATCATTAGTTCTAAAATTCTGATACAACCCGAAGTTAAGAAAATCACAGAAAAAATACTCATAAATAGATATACTCGTAAACATAATATACATATAACAACTTATAACACCAGGAGCGCATAAATCACTAACGATCCTCCACTAACATCCGAACAACCAATTAATTCAACAAGTTCAGACCTCAATGTTCATAGAACTTCAACTATTAACGAGCTCTTTACGCCCTTCGAACACCTTCCTCGCCCCATCGACGGCTGACCGCGACCTTGAACTGACCTACGTTCGCCCATCACGTATTCGATGAACAGCTTTCGGATACTTCAATGTTTGTATATTGGTTTGTCACTGAGCCTGACTGCTGGAGCAGGTCCTTGGCTGTTATGAAAATCAGCGGTTCTTTCACAGTCTGCCGCTTTGATCAGTTTATAATATGGGTATTAAAATTAGTACTAGTACTAAGTTTAAAATATACCTTTGTACAGTATATTAATGTTTTAAAATGTTTCTGTGAACAATTTACATGTTTATACCTATACATAGATGGATATATCAATTATGCTAAAATAAATAAAACATGAAAAAAATGCGTAAAAAAACCTGTCTAACCGATTTTGTTTCCCTTTCAATGCTGAAAACAGTTATCAATGTCCCCCTGCTTCTTGTTTGGTTGGCAATGCCTCATAGACACGGATGTCCACAATGGAGGACGGTGGTCAGTGGCCATTACCGTCAGGGACTGACTTTAGTCAGTAACGATAGTTTAAAACCGCATTTTATGATCGCGGAAAGAGTAGCTAACTTTATATGTATCACTAAAAATGATCAAGCTCCCAAAAATAATGATAAAGGCTACTTTACTAAAACTAAGGCAGGATAATTCTTGATTCGATGTTCTTTTTACATTGGTCTGTGTATAACCTTCATTGTACTGCAGTTTTTCTTACTTCTTCATATAACTCCTCAGTGAGTCCTCAGATTGCCTTCCTAAGGCAGTCCTAATTATTTAGTGACGAGGTTTAACGTATCATTTAAAATAAAAAATATAAATGAACAATATTTAATAGTAAACTAAGTACAAAAACAGTCGACATTATAAAAATTACGATTGAATAACTGAGTGACCGTTATCACAAATATAATTTGATCCGGTGATACCCTTGGCCTTATCACTCGCTACGAACAGAATCAAATCGGCTACTTCTTCAGGTTCGCCTATTCTCCCAAGAGCTACTCGTTCTTTCCAAACTTCAATGTCTACATTTATTCCCGCACTTTGGATTAAGTCTGTCTGTCTGACTGGTCCAGGGCTTATAGAATTCACTCGTATACCATACGAAGCTAATTCCATAGCTGATCCCACAGTAAACATGTTTATACCCGCTTTAGACATGGCGTATGCTGAATAACCAGGTATCCTCAAACACGATCCAGTTATACTAGAAATATTAACGATATTTCCTTTGGTTTTGATAAGATACGGAGCAGCTAAAGAAGTCAACACTACTATAGATTTGAGATTAGTAGTCATTATCTCATCGTAAATTTTTGGTGTTTTATCATCTAAAATGAAAGCGTTTCTTAGTATCCCAGCATTGTTTACAAGTATATCAATTTGTCCATATTTCATTATGGTTTCTTCTACAATTCGCTTCAATTCGTTTTCATTCGCAACATCTGCTTTAAAGATAAGATAGTCTGCATTTAGAGATTGACATTTTTTACCAACTTCCTTTAATTTCTCTTCACTTCTTCCAACGATCACAACCTTCGCACCTTCTTTAGCAAACTGCACGACGGTAGCAGCTCCAATGCCACTACTTCCACCAGTCACTATTACAACTTTGTTAGTAAAACTCATTGTATTGCGAAAATATTGTTATTGATTGGAACAACCAGCGACTACTTCAATTAATAAATCATTACAATCATTACGTTTTATATATATATTCGACATTGGTAATAACAAGTGTACAATCGTGATGATAACAGTACATAACATAAAAATATTATTCTGTGTTGTTCTTATCTTTTGTTTATAAAACACTTCCGTTACTGAGTGACGGACAGACACCGTACAGCCGAAACTACTGAACGCAACAAGCTGAAATTCGGCATGTATGTATGTACCATGTAGGGGAGTACTAAGAAAGATTTTTTGGAAATTCCCCCTTTGAGGGGATAAAAATGATGTAAACTGAATCTTTTTATTTCTCCAATGGATTCACTTGAACCTTTGTATATGGGTTCCTCAAGTGCCGCAAGTGAGCACTAAAAAAGGATTTTTGGAAATTAGCGGGTGAAGCCGCGGGAGGAAGCTAGTACTATTATATTATAATGTCCAACATGTACACCAGTGTAATTTTATTGTAATGGATTAAATAATTCAGTGGTACGGAACCCTACGCGTACGAGTCCGACTCGCAATTGAACGGTTTTACAATGTTATCTCCCTGGGTCGATATAGTTTAACAAAATAATAATTATAAAAGTATTTTGAACTCATCTGTACCTAATCTAATGTTAAATAATTGTTATCAATTAAAAGTACTTCTGCGGGTATTTTTTTCTAGTAAATGATATTGTTATATATTACTAGCTGACCCAACGAACGTTGTTCCGCCATATATGTAGATTACTTGTAGTGAATGATTAAAGCGCGATTGAAATTTGAGTGGGGGGGGGGGGTGTATGGAAATGAAAATTGGTGATTATGTGTATTTATGCCACACCATAAAAAATAACCAAAAATAATTGTCCAAATAATTTAAAAAAAAATCGGTCAAGCCGTTTCGGAGGAGTATGGTTAACATTGTGACAGGAGAATTTTATATAGCAAAACAATTTGCAAATATTGATTGTACCTATAACTGAGGTAACTGATAATACATAGTTATAAAATAATTGTTATGTTAACTTTGTCGGAGCAGCTATAATAAATAAATAAATAAGAGCCTACACAGGTGATTTTGAACCCTACAAGTATATCAATGTCAATTGTCAAACAAATTCAAATAAATTCGCTTCGAACTTACATACATTTGTTTTCAACGCTCGACGCTGACGCTTGCAGTTGGGAGCAAATTGTTTTTTATGTTAATAACCGGAAAACGAGCAGACATCCAAGCCGGGGGCCACCATCAGGTGGACAGCGTCGCTTATGTACATCAACACCAAACGCATCACCGATACGTTGTCGGCCAAGCAACAAAGAAAGAGGAAAGACAGAATTTGCTTTGAGCGGTCCTGCTCATATCCCTCGGGTTACAGATGTTCTCAATATCCTACTTATCCATTATCCGCATAATTGTGTTTATCTTAATCTATAGATTATGAATAGATAGATTATTGAAAGCAATAGTAATCTAAACTGTCTTTAAAGTAACGTATGAACTGTCTTCTAGGGTATTGACCTTAGACCTTAAACTATAACATAATACGCTGTAACGTTATTCAATCGACTAAGTACTGCATTATTTCCTTAAGGCAATACACGCCATAATGTATGGTATATTACGGGGATGTACCATCATCGATTGGTTCCAGTTTATCGATACTACGGTTATTTTATAAACAAAATTACTAGGTCTGTGTTCAATTTAATGAGTAAAATATTAAGAAGACATTATGATTTTAAACTTAACTCATCGCGGATTGTACATATTTTATTATGATCCGGGTATTCACGGTAATTATGTATTTTGAAACGCCGATAACTGACTGGCTGGCTGAACTGTTCAGCCGTGACCACGATCCATGCAACTGGGTCGAAATATCGGCGTTTCAAAATACATATCGTGAGTACCCGGATCATAATAAGAAAACAAGATATTAGTAGGTATATGTAACTGTAGTATCAGTTCGTATGTTTATTGGGTCACTGACGGCAACGGATGAACGTTTATTTGTTACTGATAATTTAGTAATTTTATGATATTAAAAACTAGTAAACCCGCCCTGGCTTCGCTTCGAAAAAACTGTTTCTTAGTACGCACATTTTAAAATTGTTAGAAGTGATTCTTAAAACCGTATCTGCTATATTGTAAACTATACTGTATTTTTTACAAGTTATCAATAACCACGTTTTGTAGATACGAGTTCTCACTATTTATGTATTTTGTGTACAATATGCGATAAGTGAAGTTTAAAAGATTGACTTTTTTTAAATCGTACACACTCATACCCTGAAGTAGAATTCCTCGGCATAGACAACACAACACTAATACCAATTCCCTGAAAACATTCTACTGTCACATAAATGTCTGCCCCGGGAATCGAACCCAGCAGCACTCGCTTCGCAGGCAGCGTCACTGCCAACTAGGCTACGGGGTTTGAATTTAAACGTCTGTTAGATCGTTAGTTTACTCGCTGGCAGTGAGGGTTGTCTTTGGGACGTCTGTTAGAACTTTCGTTTGGTCGCTGGCGGTGAGACAGGTGACTATGATAGTCTATATTACTCTATATGTAAGGCGTGGATGGCACGTATCTCTCTTTGTAGAGACCTCTACAGACTACAGGCGTATCGCTTGGAGCTATGACGTAGATGTCAGTGCACATAGACACGGCGTAGTATAGAAATAAATGTATCTCTATAAAATATAGAAACATTAATGTTGTACGTTGGGTATAATCTTCAATGATTACAAAAATGTAATGAGCAGTAAATTTAGCAAGCAATAATTTTGTAAATGTCATTTCTAGATACGCTGCGATCTATGCTTGGGCTTACTATTGTGCAATCGTTAGCAATTCAGCTTCCTTGGCATTTATTAATTTAAACTATATTTATTTAGAGACTCAAATAAGGGAATCCTGTGCTCAGAACTCTCGCTAACAGTCCCTGCCCGAGTCCTGATACGAACTAACTACCTGACCAATTTACATTCTTAATAACACTGCTAACTTCACTAACCATCCTAGTCCAGATTTGAGTGTTGTTCTGTGTCGGTCACAGTTGTCATGGGCGGCAGTGGAAGGGTGGTACTGCAGGCTCGTTTGTTATCTTAAATCCATAACATAATTATAGTGGATCTTTTGCTTAACTCAGTCGATCAGTTACGAACGACGCAACCCACGGAACTATGAGCGCTTTGGGTATATTACACGTCGTTTGAACTCAAGGGATCCATTCCATTCCAAGTAACGTTTGGTTAACTTCTATTCGGAATGTGCGGACGTCAAGTGATAGTTCGCATAACTTCGTGGTCACTCCGGTTAATGTTGGCATATTCGATGTTCATTGATTTACACAAATAAATCTGTTTAATTGTCAGTGACAGGTAAGCTTGTTCTCGGTTCAAGGGTGTTAGTGATGTGTTAATTATATTGTCCATGCCTCCCGCAACACGGAATCCTGTGCGTGCGTGTGCGTTATGTTATGTACGTTATGTCACACAAGAAAAGAAGCAGCTGACTTGACAGAAAATGACAGAATGATACTATGTTTTGTATCAAGTGGTTTCTTGGTATTTCAAGAAAAGCACAGTTGCTTACAAGAAATTTTGACAGCTGACCGTCGAATTTTTATTTTGCCACATACAATTGTGTTTTCTCGATGTATCTCATGTTGGGCGCGCTCACCAGATGTCTATATCATTCTCTGTCTGAGGTTTCAACTGTGAGGACATTACCGGGAGGCCAGCAAGTAGCGTGAGTTATCAAATACCTGTAAAGATCGCGTCCACAACAGAGGTGGTACTTCACAAAGGGATTGTTCGCATGCATTGCCGAACACTGCGCGGTTAATTTACTATAAAGGGGCTCACCAGCATAATGGGGTGCTTATAATACCAAAGTTTCGATAGTTTGTGTAGACGTCGCTTTAGCCAAGCCAAGTTCGTGTAATGCACGCCTGGGCTTTGGGACGTTCCTTGAGATTTTTGGAGGCTTTTGGTAAAGACCACACTACTAGTTGGTAGTGACTCTGCCCGTAAAGCGAGAGGTACCGGGATCGATTCCTAACTTCCTGACAGATAGATGTTTAGTCGCGGGTTGTGGGTGTTAGTTACAGTGTTTTTTATGCTACCAAATCGTTCGTCTGCCTGTTTGTCCGGTTTATTTAATCAAATAATATGCCACTATATATTACCTGATTCAGTTCAAGTAAGTAAAATATATTTTCTCATTAAATTATACTATCCAGATTTTTGTTTGTGAGAATTGGCCAGTGTTAACAACAATGTAACGCTCTGTCGTGACACATAATAATTGCACTAAACCTATTGGAGCATTATCATAAGGCATGAAGTTATGGAAATCCCGAGTAATATATCTGCTAGTTATCACGTATGGAGCCGTTTAATGTTGGCGCACAGCCCGGCTCGCAAAGGAATTGTTCTCCTGCACTAGCACTATATCATACATTAGGCTTTGAATTATTTACTTACTAGTTGTAGCCCGCGGTTTGGTCCGTATTTTACATAAATAACTTTTAACTGACCTTTCAAAAAGCTTTCAATCGTCTTTTAGCCTCTTAGAGGATGATTTTCCAAAAACGATAAAATAGGTGTTATATTATTTCTAACCAGAATCGGCGAGTTTTCAAACAGTTTTCCATAAATGGCCAATGTGGTAGACTGTTGGCTTGAGCCAATAAAATCATGACAGGATTTCGATCCACGGAATGAGTTATATGGGTTGCGATAATGATGAACAGTATGTAGACACAAGAGGTATGAAAGTTTCCTCACATTTTGTTTGAACAAATCAAACAGTAACCAGTCATTTAGATAAGTAAGATTAGTTTGAATGTTACAAATAAGATGCCACCAAAGCCATCAACGTGCCTCGTAATGCACGAAGATTTCGCTCAAATCGATGCAGCAGTGTGCTGCGGCAATTCAGTTCGAAGGCGGGCCGGCGGAGCGTTACGCTTCGTGGATCACTACCCAGCTGTGTCGACTGAAATATGAGGATACGATTAAAACATAATTACGAGTATATACCAGTACCTACAAGTTTAATACTTAAAACCTCAGAAATGTAGGTACCTACTACTTACTGTTAATATTTATGTCATTAACATTTTTACAGCTATATCTATGTCGGCCATCGTAAAATAGAACGTATTTCGGAACTGGGAGTTAGGTGGCAGTATTGTACGAATTGTTAACGTCACTTAAAAGTATATCAGAACAGAGGGCATCTGTTGAGCTGTTGAGCTACCGGGGCCCACGACTTCTTCTGCCTAGACATCGAACTGTCGTCTAGCTCTTAATTAAGTAGTCATCGAGTTGAAATTACGTCTAACAAATGCTATACCGCGTTGTACCCGACGTCACAGTATTAAGTACCTTAGTGATTGTTTATTTAATTCGAGCCACGTTTGTTACTTGTTGCGTTGATCTTATGTGATCGACCGAGGTAAGGAAACATTTCTTGAGCATTTTCATGCTTCGAAAAGTAGGTAAAGCCGTCTTGGTAGTTACCGTTACATAGCAGTCGTTGTGTTATGTCGGAGGCCTTCGAGCGACATAAATTTCCGACACTTGGGTTGCCTACTAACACTACCACTAACCGTTAATAGATTGGAGCCATTCACTTTGATACACCTGTAGTTGATTCGATGAAAACACTCGACGAACGTAACCACTCGATTTATAATTATAAATTGAAAATTTAAAAACTCCCGACTAAGAAAATCCTCTAATGAGGTGATGATCATCAAACACCAGAACTTCATATATTACAGTTTTCAAACAAAAGCCGCATCTAATTCGGTCCATTAGTTTATGAACTACAATGCTATAGTAAAGACAGATATACAGATACACAGACACGTCAATCTTAAAAAATACTTCATTTTGCGTCAGGGGTTAACAAAGTCATGTTAAAGATATTATCCACAGATCCTTATGTTTCCAACGCCTCGTCCGAAACGAGCGCTATTACAAGCGCCGGCGTTCACTATTCAATATCGGACAAAGCGGTCTAATTGTTCGTGTGTCGCCTCCCGTAATGCTTAACTACGGGACACAATGGGCCAACATCGGCTGCCGCTAGTTCAGGTGTTAGGCTTAGATTCAGGAGTCATGGACCAAAGTTTATGCTCGTTCGGGGTGTCGGGTTAAGAGATGTTTATATACCGACAACATCGTATCATCATACATAATATAATATACTAATTGATGTATATCAAGAAAAACGATTACTAGGCGTATTTATTGACGCAATAGATCCAATAATCATGAGTTTTAGAATTTTTGTCTGGCGTTTGTTTTCTAGTAATCATTTCAATTTCATTCAAGCATTAAGTTTTCTTAATCGATATGATTTTACTGTTGTACCGACTATCACAGTATAATAAATATACCTACTATAGTAAGCTTGGGGTTTTATTTCAATCAGTCGACAAATAACAAAGTATTTCAATTTAAAGAATCCTGTATAAACATTCATTTTCATAATTCTAATAGTTTTTGAATGAGTTTGTGAATGAGTGAGTATCTTTTCGCTTTAATATTCAAACTCAAACTCTCAAACTCAAATCATTTATTTCATGTAGGTATGATGCATACACTTCATCATCACAACCCATAACTGTCCCACTGCTGGGCACGGGTCTCCTCTCACAGTGTGAGGGGTATAGGCCATAGTCCACCACGCTGGCCAAGTGCGGATTGGTGGACTTCACACACCTTTGAGAACATTCTGGAGAACTCTCTGGTGTGCAGGTTTCCTCACGATGTTTTCCTTCACCGAAGCGAGTGATAATTAAATTTTTAATACGCACATAATTTTTGAAAATTAGTGGTGCGTGCGGGGTTTGAACCCGGACCCTCCGATTCGGCAGTCCAACGTTCAACCACACGGCTATCACTGCTCACACTTATGAACGTCAATTTTTTGCATTTACCACCGTTTCGCTAAGGTGCCTTTAAATATTGATTTTTTAAATCTTTGAGGAGAAAAAGAAACGGCGAAAGAAACTCCTCGGCACATCTTTTAAAAAATAATAATAATGCTAGATTACAAATTTTATACCTACATACAGATACATACATACTAACATGAGTAGAACTGGTCGCAGATGTCTATGTCCAAGCATCTTTGTCATTAATATATTCTTCTACTGTATAATAACCTTTCTCTATTAGTCGTGTTTTTACATGTTTCTTAAATATTAGTAAGGGCAAATCAATAACAGACTTTGGTAACTTATTAAACAAGCGTACACCGAGCCCCACAAATGACCGCTGGACCCTACGAAGGCGGTACGAGGAAGTCACTAAATGGTGCATATTTCTAGTTTGCCGATCGGTAATATCGGATTTTTGTTTATAACAACTCAAATTTTTCCTAATAAAAATTAAATTGCTATAAACATATTGGGAAGCTACAGTTAGTACATCAATTTCTTTGAATTTTTCACGCAGTGATTCGCGTGATTTTAATTTATAAATTGCCCTAATAGCTCTTTTCTGTAACACAAAGATTGTTTTAATTTCCGCTGATTTACCCCATAGTAAAATACCATATGACATAATACTATGAAAGTAGGCAAAATAGACAAGCCTTGCTGTTTCAACGTCCGTAAATTGCCTTATTTTTCTTATAGCATAAACAGCCTTGCTAAGTTTACCCGCAAGTGTCGCTATATGGGACCCCCACTGGAGCTTACAGTCTAAAGTTATCCCCAAAAATACTGTACAACTTTCCATATTTAATATTTCCTTATTCAATTTAATGTCCTTATTACCGCTTTTAACATTTGGAAATGCAAATTCAACGCATTTCGTTTTATTGGCGTTAAGAACTAAGTTATTAACAGAAAACCAGTATGAGATATGGGCGAGAGTACTGTTCACATCGTCAAAATTTATTTTATCTCTATTAGTTTTAAATATAAGTGAAGTATCATCTGCAAACAGTACAATATCAGCATACTTACTAATATGAAACGGAAGATCATTTATATATACTAAAAAAAGGAATGGGCCCAAAATTGAACCTTGTGGGACACCAATCGAAACTTGAGATCCTGATGATTTAGCTCCGTTTATACAGACACTTTGAACCCTACGATTTAAGTAGGACGATATTAGTTCAAGTGCTTTATTTTTAAGGCCATAATGACCCAATTTCAAAAGTAGTGTTTCATGTTCTACACAATCAAACGCTTTCGAAAGATCACAAAATACACCTATAGCGTTCTGCGATGCTTCCCAGGCCTCGTATATATGATTCAAGAGCCTAGCACCCGCATCTATTGTACTACGACCTTTAGTGAACCCATACTGCTCATTATGAAGTAGATTATTGGCAGAGAAATGAGTAATATTTACAGATTACCCCCATTCAAGTCCCGAGCCGACGTCTAATCAACGTGTCTAGTTACCCTAAGCTTCTCTTCACCGACGTACAACAACAAATCAATCCAAGTCCAATTGTAAGTTTTATCGCACACCGCTAACACAACACACGAAGTAAATTGTTTCGAAAATCGTCTCATGTACGCGCGGCATTAAATCCGCGTATCTGTGGCTGCCAACGTCGCGATTTATTTTAACACATTTTGTTTATAAATGATATAATACGAAATGCGATACCGTACGCGTTTCGCGGGGAACGGTGTGAGGCTGTTCGGGAATGTATAGAGCTGATTTTACCACAAGTAAAGAAATCGTGTTTGCTGTTGAGGATCGTTACGAAAAAATTGTTTACAAACATATTTTTTAACCTGCTCAGAAAAATATTTTAGGAAGACTTATTAGCAACTTTTTAAAATAAGTACTTGTTAATGAGTCTGTATTTTAATAGGTATCTGAAAAAAAAGTGTGTACAAACTTTGAAGTGCAGAAAAATATAGGTAAAGTGTTACAAATACATTGTCAATTTGAAGTAACCCTCTGACAACATTTATTTCTAGATGTCTTATTACCTTCATATGCTTTGCAGCCCATAACTATACCTCGGTTATATGCTCGGATGAGCTCTTACAATATGAGTCTACCACGCTGGACAGTAGCGGGTTGGTAGACTTTACACGTCTTTGAGAGCATTATGAAGAACTCGCAGGTGTGTAGGTTTTCTCACGATGTATTCTTTCACTGAAGTACATAAATAATTGTGATAAATGTATTTGTGATACGGATATCATTTTTGAATGTTGCAGGTGTATGCAGAAAAATAACCCTAGCTAATTGTAATGTTCAAACATACCAATCATCCAGTATATTAAGTAAACAGTAATAACAAGTATCAGACGTCGTAAAACTAATCTTAGAGCTCGCAATGTTTCCAAGTGCCATAGCAGAGAATATCATTGAATTATTGAGTCGTAAGTTTAAGAAACTTATAATATACAAAGTCCTGCGTGATCCTCGTGTAAATAAAGAAATAATAATAAATGCTCACACTCAGACCCTCATATTAAGATTCCCTGCGTTTCTTGTGGCATGGACACAAATAAATATTAAATTTCCAGCTCTGTAAGTATCCCCACACATGGGGTGTTAAGAATGCTCACGTACATTTCCAGCACTCCCGCCTTATGTAGGGCATTTATTCTTAGAGATACCCCCCCTCATGTGGGTGAAACCGCACCCCGCGTTTTGTTACCGTGAATTGCTTTGATATTGTTGCGTATTGATCTGTTGATTGATTTAAAATGAACGTCTAACAAGGAGAAGCTCCATAGCCAAGGCTTATTCATCGCCTGAGTAATAACTAATGCAATGGAGAATTAGATTCGGAAAAAGTAAGTTGTTATTTTTATTTTCGTGGGGAAACCTGATGAGCTAAATTTACCTCTTCAAGCCACCTCGGGACACATTCAGGGCATATGATGATTCAGGATCCCTTAAAACTGCTCTAAAGGTTTTTCTGACGCTGCAATATTATGCAGATTCTCAACTAGATAGCCCGGTAGTCTGCAGTGCTCCTTTGAACAGTTGTAGCCAAAAACATATTACTGGGATATCTTACTCTTTTATGTAACAAGTCAAGAAAGGATTTGAAGAGTCACCGGCACCCATGAACTTCAGTAACATCAAAGGCACTTCTCCAGACATAGAATTTTTTACGGCGGATTTTATTAGGGAAGTAGCTAGCAGGTGGCCTTAATACCCCAGCACCATGCAAGAACCAATGCTGTTACAAGTGAAAAAGAAGTAGATATGTCACTGGCGTGTGAAAAGTCAAACAACAACAAAAATTCGACGAATTGTTGTTATTCGTTTTACTCTGAACAAAAAGTACATCAATAATAAAACAACTATGGTAAATGTTTCTTGATAATGAAAGTGACAAAGAATGCCTCTTGATGGGTAGAGTTACTATAACAAACAAACATATTTACAAGTAATGTGATAAATATAAAATATTTTACTGTTGCCACGAGGGTATACCTATACGATTTTAACCCTTACGTAGGGGTACGTTCGTGCCCCTCGCGAGAGTGGTGATTTATCAAAGAATTTTCCCACCTAATAAATAACAGATATTGCCGTATTTCGAGGGAAATGTGTATATTTTGTAATAGACGCCTAGTGTAAGATGAGAGTTGTACGGAAAAAGTAAGTTTTGTTTTGTTTTTCTGAATGACACTACTTCAATATTAATTGTTTGTTTATAATCTTCTACAGATATAAAAAATGTAAAATTTTACTCACCTATGTCTCTGCATTGAAGATAGCTTTAATTTAAAATAAATAATAAATTTAAGAAATAAAAATTTAAGAATTGATAAATTATTAACTGTTTGTGTATTGATACCTTTTCTTATGTTACGCTGTGCAATCAATAAAGAGTTTAAATAACTAATATTAATAAAAGATGTGGTGTCGTGGGACACCAGGTAGGAACGAAGTTCCTTCGGCTAATGAAGGCAACGGCGAACGAAAAGAAAGAGGGAGAAAGAGAAAGGTATTATACACTACTCGCTTGTGTATGCGACTTACGCGCCTGCGCACGTCTCATTTATTCCACGCATTTTTTCTTACGGTTTTACTATCACATATTTTTCAGTTCGGTCGCCGCAGCAAAACCTATCCCCTCCAAGCCTGCCGTAAGGAACTTCGTTCCAATAAGTAAATAACGCATCCATAACAAGCCTTTTTTGTCTGCTTGTGGGTCTATCAGTTTATATGTGCTTTTGTTAGTTTAAACCATTAACTGCTTAAGGGATTTTTGTGCTATTTTCACTGATGTATTGGATTAAGCTTGGGATACATTTTAATATTTTGTTGTAATCAGTTAACAAACGAAAAGTATTAGTTTTATTTTAAATAACCCCGTGTAAACATCTACATTTTTTTTATAACAATGTAATAAATAAAAACAAAAACAAATCTCAAGTCTCAACTATTTTTTTCGTAACATGTTCAAGAAGCTCCTGCCACGTCATTTGTCACAGCAACATTCAATATCAAGCCAATATACCAAACTCCAAGGCACACCGTAGAAATATTCCAATATTATGATTTACGACATAATACCGTGCGATTGCTAGAGACCTGTATATCTTGGTCCTTCTTTCTACGAGCAATCTGCAGCTCCAAGCTCAAGTCAACCTGGTTTCACTACGATAAATATTCCTCTTCCCCTTTGGTATGCAAAAATATCGCCCATATATGCGATATTCGGCATAATGTCGGAGACGTCATTTCTGGCATAAATCTTGCATAGAGTTAATATACTTTGGCACTCAGTTGATAGGATTTGAGGGGTTGAAACAGTCGCGGCTTTTTAGAAGACATTTGCGTTATTCAAATGCTTTTGCTGTAGATATTCTTTGATTCTATGTTATGGGATACGAATATTATAACTATGTATAGGGCGGTACGTACTGGTAGACAAAAACAGATCTTCACTGTAAAGATCTTTAACCATCACCTTGTTCAATTCCGATGTGATAAGATCACATTTGTACATACTCTCTGAGCAGTATTTTTTTTTTTGTTGCTCTTTATGTATATGCGTAGTAAAGAGTGTTTGTATGACTGACTAATAACAAGAATTCTAGAAGATGCACACATTAAAAACTCCACCTGACATTTATAAATCAACTAAAGTACAATTTCTACAGGTTTAATCTAATTTTAAATAAACAGTTAACCAAAACATTGAACCGAAGAATATTGTAACCAATAAAACGTTCTAATGATCGCAAATCAAACAGTGTAGGAACATCTCAAACAATGGAAGCTCTGAAAACATTGGAAATCTGTAAAACACCTTCGTCTGCGATCGAACAAATATAGGGATTCCTAAGGGCTGATATTGAGGAGCGATAAAATGACGCACTCAATAAATATCAATTAATTCGTTCGTCATAACAAGTAAAATAATAAAGGCATAGTCTTTTTCGAAAAGATGTGCTGTCTAAGAATGATTTCTCTACGTAGTTTATTTATTTGGAACCTATGATAGAGATTTATTCTAACTCAAGTAATTCTTCTTAAAATGTGTGATAAATCTGTAATAAATGGTGCGTCATACTTATAAGTTCCTTTCGTTGTTAACTCTCTCTGTCTTCCGTGGTTATTCACGTTGACCCAAGCCTTGTGTCGGGACATAGTGGTTGTAATAAAATTGTAATTTATATCACAAACCTGAAAAAGTTCCTATTATTTACGTATATTTTATTTTTGTCAGATTCTCCCAACTAGTACTAGATTTATCCAAGGTTCGTTTTAAAGAGCCGCACACGACGAGAGCTCGCTTACGATTGCTAAAAAAGGCTCGTGATTATGTTTAAAATACTATTATTATTATGATACGTATGAGAGTTAATCCGATGATAATTTTTGAAATAAAACCGTAGTCGTGTTTATTTCTGAATAATGGTCCAAACGACATTTTAGGTGCCCCGATTGCCCTAAGACGTTCCCTAACCAATGTTTTCTTTGTTGAAATCCTTGCGCCAATATTTGGCCTAATTATACAGTTGATTTCACACTTGAACCGAATTTTCTCGTTTGTCTTCCAACAATCTTCGGATTGGGGACTGTTATCGTCGAGTCGTGCAGAATTTCCCGTTTCTTTGGAGTAATAAGCGTATCTTAATTTTCTGTATTTTAGTTCGATAACAATCGGTTGGTCGGAATTATCGGCGTCGTTGTTTTTGGTTAAGACAAATATCTAGGTTTATCGCCTGTTTTAGAGTTTTACATGATTTTTTTCACGCATTAGAGATTATCATCACCGTAACACCGTGATTGTCCCCTCTGACAATATGAGCCACTTCGGTTGCAAGGATTCGGTTAGCACTTGAGATGTTTACTTTGTGTGTGGTTAGTTCTTTTTTTTGTTTACTTGCTAATATCAGCAAGCAGGTTGAAATTGTACCTATGTACTTACTGTTTAGGTAGTGTTAACGGAAATTGAAGTTTCGATTAGCTATTTATATAAAAATTGGATATGATGAAGACAATGTCAAATGAATTTGTAACTTACCCCTAAAACTGTAACAAGCAGACACCAAGAAAATAGTTTGCCATCGTTAATGATAACTTAGCCTGCCCATGGTAAAATATTTATATGTGTATATTCAACCTCGTAACAGTAAAGGTAAGTACTAATAATAAATTACGTATACATACAACTACCTATATAATTTCATGTAATAAATCTATCTATCTTCGTGGGTATTCCCAGGAGCGCAGAATAACTCCAATACAGCAACAGGGCGTCTACTACTAAATCACCAAACATCGTCTTAGTTCCAAAGATTTAGTGAAGTTCCGCCTCAAATCACAATCAACAATCGATACTTAATGCATAATGTAGCACTAAAACCAGAGAAGGGACGGAATCACTAAGATTAAACATTTCGCGCGAACACTATTAATCAGATCGCCGATTGCACTCTCTAAACATTAGTTTAGTGATGACTTCGATTTGGTTATCGATATCGGTAAAAAAATTAAATTTAAATTATTGTTTCTTAATGTTTGACATTCAATGATTTTTGCTTAATATGTATGTATCTTTATGTCAATAGGAGACTCATTGATGCCTATGAAAGGAATCTCAGTATCATATAGCCATCAATGACACTAACGGCTTCGTTGGCCGATAAGGTTGCGGGTTATGACCTATTCGCTAAGCGAATTCGCAATATTGTGGCCGTAACACATACCGTCACAAAGGTGGTAAATATACATATTAACTGTAAACTGTTAAACTGTATGATACCGGACTAGTAACCAAGAACCAGTGAAACCTGGTGCCAAATCCTCGTACGTTGTTCAGAAGGTGCGTCATGAGCAGGTAAGATCAGCTTAGATTTAAAGATGGATGGAGGTTACGTCCCATTTGGGTATTTACATGTATTCAGATAGGTACTAAATAAGTAAATTAAGTTTACAGGGTACAGATTATTTTACAACTTATACGACAAAAAATATTGGCATTATAAAAAAGAGCTTTAAATATATCTAATATTAATATTAATTTCAATCCAAAATTAAATAGCACTTCATCGATAAGCACGCTCCATAACTATCCCAAACCCGAAGGGATGGAGCGGGCCGCCCGGTTAGTGTGAACTAAATGAATCATTAATAATGCAAAGTTAACGCGCGCCGATTCAACCCGTTCACCGCAAACATCGATGTCGATAGCTATAGCGCAACACTATCGCTGTAAATATTTGATATGTACGTGTCATTCAATTGATATAAGGACCGTTTCGGTGTTAATTGGTCGCTGTTGCAATTTTAATGAGTGCTAGGATTCGAATGCATTGTATTTTGTTATTCTTTTACTATTGTGTTGTGTACATTGAATATTACACACTAAGTAATAAGCCAAAATTATGACGTGTTTATAATGACTCCTAAGACATCGGTGATGCATTAGGTGTAGCTGATGTTTAGACATCAGATTAGGGCGAAGATGACCGATACCATCATGTGGCTCGTCTTCTCGTTTACCGGTTAACTAAATGGGAATGGAAAGGAATGGTAACCACTAACCATCGAGTGAGGCAATGGGTCTTCGTAACTGATTTTTACACCAGCTGGTATTAACGTTCTATATCCGCCTGGCTAGGGGAAGACCTTACAAGACCTTTTTCTAGGCAGCCTTTACATACCTATTGTTAAAAAAAATGAACTTAGTAATTAATTAATTAATTTAATATATAACATGTATTTAAATAATATTCTGACTATACGCTGATGCCCTTAAATAATAACCAGTATTAACTTCAGATAATACAGAACTTCCGAAAATATATGATGTGGGTATCCGAGTTCAAAATTTAGATACTAGGCTTTATTGAATTACTCGATTAACTGAACTATTATATCAGCAATTTACTAAAAGCTTCTAACGACGAACCACGTCAAGATTGATATATAAACATCACAACTAATAAAACCGGGTCAACACAAAACAACATCGCAGCATATATTTCGTCACATCACATATTCATGTCAAACGTTCTAATAAATATCTTTAGGAAAGGGAGACAATACGGGATAGTGACCGGTCGCCCCTGACAGCCGCCATTTTGAAAAGGGATCGGACGACATGACACGACAACAATTTCAGGGTTACCACTTGACCGACGACAAATATTTATTGGGTAAATTCTTGGGATCTTTTTTTTGGGGGAAGGTAATTGATGGCATTTTAAATACTGAATGGTCTTTTCAATTAGGTTTTTTTCTTTTTTCATCGGGGATACGTTTTCGGTTTGTTTGTAATTCTTAGGAACGGAGTACTTATGTCGAGTGGTGTTTTAACTTATTTTACTGGAACTTTATAGAACGAAATAGGAAGATGACCCCGTAGACTAGCTGGTAGTGATCTTGCCTGAAGCGAGTTCGTCCCGGTTTCGTTTCTGGCCTAAGGAAGATATTTATGTGTCCTCATAGGAAATTTGTGCTATCCGGATGTACATGTATCTACCGGATTGCATGCAAATAACTACTCTACTAAGTGAAAACTTCTAGGTTTTATTCCAAGCAAGCGTGCCCGTCTATTATAATCACTATATAGATGGGCACGCTATTTTTTCAATCAGAATATTTTGACCAGGCAAATACTATAATTTAAACAAGTTTGGTAAGCATCACTTACCGTTGAACAGATTATTTTAGTGTGCCTACTTTTAAAATATCCTGGGTTCCTAACTATTTTAAAAATAGTTAAATTATGGTTTAACTATTGTAATTTGCTATTGAATAATGTTAATTAAACTAGTGACAACTGGCAGCCCTAGCGGAGTCATCAGCAGATGACAATCGCCCGAAGACCGGACGCTGGCCCGTCTCGCGCCCGACATCCAATATCCCTTTGAACTGTGCCATTAGCCGTCCGTGTACATCTGTGCGACCACTACTCCAAATTGTGTTAACAAAACATGTATGTTATATGATTTTAAACTTAACTCATCGCTGATTGTACACATTTATGATACGGGTACTAACGATATGTATTTTGTACGCCCATCTTTCAACCCAGTTGCATGGACAGTAGTCACGGCTGATCCCCACAAAAAAGAGTAACAAGGCTAACCCCTGAACTCATTACCTATGTGTAGACCTCAATATCAATGTGCGGTGGTACAAAATTAAAAAGTTTAAGAAGTTTATTGAAGCGACGGAGCAGTTTGACTTCTGAAAACCAATCTAATAAAATTAATTACAAATTTATTTTCATTTAATGACTTACATTTTATTAATTAGCAATCATTTTGTAAACAGCCGGGCAAACGAGCAAACGAGACACTTGATAATAAGTGGTCACCATTGCCAATGGACATAAACCACCAAATGCATCACCGACACATTGTCCGCCAAGAGAGAAAGACAAGAAAAAATTAAGTATAAACAAAAAACATCACACGAAGCGCAAAGAAATCCACCCGAAACCCTAAAAACACTACTTCGAGTATGACGGATGCTTCATATCCAAATTCATCCCGATACACCCCGCCCGGGTTAGTCGAGGATATTCCGAAGAGCTTTGCCAATGACAAATAGTCCTCACCCCATTTCGGTTGGCGTTTTGACGATAAATATACAAGCAAGGAGCCAGTGTGTTCGGCGATTCGCGGCTTCGCCCGTAACAAATGACGTGAACGGACAGAAGGGTTAGATTAGAACTTGAGGGATTGGGAATGATTGATAGATCCGGCCCTTGTCACCAATTGTGATCTCATTAGCTGGTGAAAGCTGAGCCCAAAAAAGCCATGACCAAAGCTCATGGCGGTGGTCAATGTGATTGACAAAAAACTGTTCGATTGCCAAAGAAATTACCAAGTTAAAAAGGTAATTGAATCAAATTAATTAAACTATTAAATTTAATTAATAAACCCGCAGTTTTCGATTCTTAATACACGTGCAAAATTTTGAATAACTCTGTACGTGTACCTATATATTCCATTATATTTAACCAAGAAGGATATAAAGCTATGCATGCAATGCTGTACAAATTGTAATTCATATTCCTAATACGCTCCAAATACCTCGAATCACTGACCAGCACCACCAACAGGACACAAAACGACTCCCAAATGTTCAAAACCAGCAACACTATTCCAAAAAATTCAAAACACAAATGAGTATCAACAAAGGGACATCACAAAGCGAACCCAAATGGGCAGTGATATTAAATATTATTGCAATACACGATAATCCCATCCGAGCGTCTTTGACGACGATATATTACTGTCAACCACCCTTATCACCCTTACCACCCTTGCGATGCAAATCGAGGGGCCTCATCTCGGACTGTTTAGCTCTGACACTTGACGGCGACTGATTGTTATGTATACGACTCAATTCTTTTGCGAATCATAAAAAAAACTAAATTTGTTTGGCTTTGGGTGCGGTTATATACTTCGGAGTTTGACCATCGGGAATTTGGATCCATCAAACTCACTCGGGTTTAGTGATAAAATCAGTGTAGTAAATGTTGATAGTCAGAAATTTAGGTAACAAACCAGGCAGGTAAAAAGCCTAAAATGTAGGAGAACCGTCGTGTTGAAATTGGATAATACTTTGTGTAACTTAACAATGACCAGCAACCTTCAAAAACCTGATGCCATTTCCGTTGCAACCCATTGCAATGTTTATCAAAAAGTACAATTTCATTATAAGCCATTATGGTGACTATGTAGTTATGTTCCTCTAGACACTGTTAACCGGCACCACTCATCCAACGAAACGCACTACACATCCTAACAAAATCCGACAAGGTCGAAGCGTAACATGAATAATTTCAAAGAGAAATACACTGAAGTAACAGAACCGATGTTTTACATTAAAGGGTTCGTGAGGGTCCGTGAGAGATGGAGCCAATAAGTCAACGCGTATTAACGCCTCATACCGATGGGTCACATATGAATAATAGACGGAAATGGCGCAGACTTCCCCTGATTGTGAACGATAGCTGAAATTCTTCCAGTAACGCAAAAACATAAAGGAAATTTGAGTTCGCCGGAGTACCTAATCATTTGGGGGTCTACGCCCTTTGGTGTAAGGCAATGTTGCTTTGTTCTTTCTTTTGACCGGTAAATTGGTGATGCTGATGTGCATGGTCAGGTGGTTTTGCATGCTCGTTTTTCAGCTCATCGCAAACCATAAATGTATTTCTGCTGGGCACGGATCTCCTCTCACTGCATAAGCAATACAAACCACCACGCTAGTCAAATGTGCATTGGCGGAATTCGTACACCTTTGAGAATATTTTAAAACTGTCAGTGTCCTCACAATGGTTTCCTTCACCGAAGTGAGTGATAATTAGATTTTAACACGCACATAGTTTTTGAAAATTATTTGTCGTTGCGGGATTCTAACTCAGGCCCCTGTTCGGGAGTCCCACGTTCAAAACCACTTGCACGTGCGTACGTGCTATTCATATAAAAACAAAATAATCGGTATACACTGAATTACAATTCTTTATTTTCACTGACATAATCACGTTACTATATAATATTTAGCACTAATAAAAAAAATCAGTTAGTAATTCACGATCTAATATATTTTTTCTCAAGTTCGACCATGAACAAAAAATTACTTACAGATTTATAACAGAGATATCGAAACTACTATACTCGCACATTGATATTCAAAATTGTAAACAATGCATACATACTCAATTACCGTTCATTTTTCTTAGCCAAATCCCAGTGACGGGCGGGCAGTAATCGTCCGGTGATAAATGACCAGCGGGTGACACGAGACGGACCTAAGGACGGCCGGCTCACAGCGCGGCGCGATACACAGCGATATGTAGCGATAGATGTCGCACTCGCTATATTTATTTATTTATTTTATTTATTACACTTTATTGTACACCAAAATAAAATTATAAGGAAGAAAAAACAATACAAATTAACAGTCGTGCACAAAAGGCGTTTCACTTAATAAATAAATTGGGGTTATTTAGAGCAGGCGAAATTAAAATGCTATCGGGTAATAAATTATATTTCGAAGTAAGATTGTCGAGATTTTTTTAAATAAACAAAATAATTGAAGTCAAAAAAGATTTTTGGGTAAGATTTTAAACTTTTATCATCGCGGACACTAAACAGTTTGACAGTAACAAGGTACAAATATCTGTATAAATATGGGTATAAATAATAAAAATCGTGAGTACCCGTTACAGTTAAATTTTTTTTGGGCAAGTCTATTACCACACACTTCCATCGCCGCTCATATAAATTACTGTGACCGACACAGAACAAGAATCAAATCGAGACTAGGATGGTTAGTCCAGATGACAGTTCATTTATTTATTAGACAGTCATAATTACGAGGATTGCCTCAGATAGTCAGTCACATTAGTTGTTGTTAGTTCAGTTAGTAATATAGTCAAATTAATTAATTAATTCTTTATTGTTTTTCTATGTTGTATTTACAAAATCCCTAGGTGAATAATTTAAACATTTTTTTTTGTTTAGAGTTTTTCCCAGCCATCCGCAACATCATCATAAAAACACATCCCCAACTGCTCGCCAGCGATCAAACCCGTACATAACCACGAACAAACCGGGTCACAGGCGCGGGATACAGGTTGCGCAGATAGTCGGAATTGATGGTACCGTGCCGTCTGGGCGAGGACGCTTCGGTTTTTTTATTGCACTGGAACTGAATGCGAGCTGATAGCCCGCGTGGTATACGACCACGCGTGCCAGCTGATGACAGCCCGTAGATTGCGATAACTCTGCACTATTACACATTTACTTTTCTTTTTCTATTTTTAGACTAACAGTAAAGTTGTCTGCATCTGAAGTTGCCTAATTATCGTCGTAAATAGTAGCCTGCGGGGTTTAGTAACACATAACTGGGATTTACTCTACGTCTGGTGGCTTTTGTGTATATTAATTATATTTTCAGTTTACATATTTCCGTGCAAACTATACAAAAATCCAATTAAGTCCTCAATACGCCCATTGAACCGATCCCGTTCGCGCTATCGGCCACCACGCGTGCCCCGGATGACGTCACAGCTGGCGCTGGGCTCCACTCCAGGCTTACTACACACTCAGCTCGGATATAGATCTCAGTAAACAATTGAACGCCATAAACAACGCTACACACTCATAGCTAAACACTAGGATTGCCTTTGTCTTGGGCGGCATGCACGACACAAAAGACAAGAACATACACCCAGACCAACAACAATAATTTAAAGTCATTTTCCACTTCGCTGGGAATCGAACCCAGGGTCTATGGATCGACAGTCCGGCGTAACGGAACTGGTTTAACGGCGGCGTGAAAACTTTATTCACTACCTGAAAACTAGCCACATACTTAGCTTCTTCGTGTTGCATAATGGCATTTTGATGTTGCAGCCTTTCTTCTAAACGTTTTTATTTCTCTATGCAAATGATTGAATGGTAATATTTAGTAATATTCAAGTATTTAGACGTTTTTAAAGTTAACTGAATCATTTCTCAGTGTGTCGCCATCTTAGTGATCATCATATCAATTCACAGCTATACATTACGCGTCACGGATGATTACAATTTTGATATTGGATTTAAACCAATTTCAATGCAATTGTATTATTTATTATATGTTGTACTTAGATATTTAACACTACAGTACACGCGCCCCTTTTTTTTACTTGAGTACACGCGTGGCCTACCATGGTAATCCATTTTAAAATGTCAATAAATTATATATTTATAATTATTTAAATGAAATAAGAAATGGAATGGAAAACTTATTTATTTTACTTTGTATTACAACATTTAAATCAAGATAAATTATATAAAGTAATAAATAATTAACAATTTCGTAAATATCGAAGAAAAAATGATAAAAATGACACTTTTGGCCCTGATGGTCTTATCCTAATGTTTTGGGTTCGAATTCGCGTTGCCAGTGGAAAATCCTTGTGCCAAATAGTTCCATTCGGCGATTTATAGACAGGACCTCCCCTTCCGGATGCTAGTTGCCAGAATTGAGCGTTATCTGAATCTGATGTTTCGTCAGATTCACTCAACCTTTCTTCTTTATTTTCCTGGAGTTCTGACTCGCCGACTAGGGCCTGTAAGTCTGTTTCTGGCTGAGCTATATAATCTTCACTCTCAATCATACCTTCATCATCGGTATCTAGTTCATGTAGCCACCTTTCCACTTGTGACTCATTCATGGTGTAATCGGTTATAAATCTGCAAAAATATTTAAATTTGAAAAATATGTACGTTTTACAATAATATTTTTATATACATACATAAATACATACATATTGAGATCTGGAGAATATTTTTATACTGTTATAAATCGATAATACACCAAAAGCTACATACCTGATTTTGGTACACCAATACACGCGCGGACTACTATAGTAGGCCCGCACTTTTGGCGCCAAATTTCTGGCATGTGCGCCCGCGAGGGTATCCTGCGGGGTACTGAGATTGTGACAAATTCACCAGACAAGGCTTACCTGGAATTGCTAATTTCTAGCGCGCTAAACAAAAAAAATATCGCAAAACAAGTTACCGTGGTCTACTATAGTAGGCCACGCGTGTACTCTAGTGTTAAAGATATTATAGGTAAGGCAACGAGTAGTTCAGGTGGGAGTTCTGATTGAGACAAGGATTGTTATGCAGAGAGAGATCTGATTGTACACGTCACATTTCTACAAGATAAGTAAAATAATAATAATAAATAATCGTTAACACACTCATAGGCACACTAGGATTCCCTGTATCGCGTGCGGCATGGACAGCACAGATTACACATGACTAACACCCATGACTCGAGAACAAACTTTTATCTGTCACATAAACGTCTGCCCCGGCCGGGAATCGAACCCGAGACCCGACCGAGAGTGACTGGAATTATTTGAATTATTTTTCTATGGTAGGGGAGCCCAAGAGGGGATTTCGGGATTTACAGAAGCGCGGCAGATTAATATACAGGGCGATACCCTGTACCCGGTTAAGTAACTCCACCAAAAATGAGCCTCATATATAAGGCCGCCCGTGAAGGATACAGGATCAGATTAGTAAAAAAAAATTGATCATCAGACATTCTCGAGCGCGTCAGATTAAGGCAGGGTGAGTTAATTACCTCCAAAAAAGTGTATATTCCACTAATCTGACAATTTGAGAGTGACGTAAAGAAAGGGGAGAGCAGCAAAGTTGTAAAAAAAAACGTCATCTTGACATTCTCGAGCGTAGTTAATTTTTTTTTATTTTGAAGGAAATAATTCAAGAATAACGAAAAATATATAATCTGACGATTTCCGCAAGCCGAAATAACAAAAAAATCGTCGATAAAGTTAAATGCGTGCAGCTGCGTGATGCCTATATTTCCTTCTCCGCGTTTCTATTCCTCTCTCACTCTTTCTCTATCTATTACTCTCTCACTCCGTCCCCACTCCAGTTTCTGCTGTCATGACGCCATCACCATATTCCAGCAAAAATTTTTTTGAAAGAGGTTTTTTTGGAATAACTTTTAAACGGCTTTATCGATCAACTTCAAAAACTAATCCGCCCTTGAGCTTGAAAAACCACGTCGATCGCCACCAAGTTGGTCAAAATCGGTTGATTCATTCGTGAGATATCGTGAACGAAAGAAACCCGAAAAAGTGTTTTTTCGGGATTACTCCGAAATTTTTGGTTCGATCAATTAAAACTTTTAAATTACTTATGAGGATGATAAAACTGCGTCGAATGCCGTCAACCGCGTGAAAATTGGTTGATCCATTCAAAAGTTATTGCGGTTTGAAAATTCCAAAAATAGTGTTCTATGAAACTTCTATCAGACTTTTGAGCTGGGAGAGCTCAAATGCATAGAAATATTATTTCTTTGAACTCCGCGAGCTCAAAATAAATGTCATAAGTACAATTTTAAGCGCCCAGGAATGGAATTAGCGGGAAATTGCAGGGATGGCCTTTAGGGTGAACCGTTTTTTTGTCAGATTAGGCGAATCCCTCTAGATAATCGTCAGATTATGAGACAGTACGTTTAGGACATAAAGATGAACCATATATATCTTAATCTGACGCGCTTGAGTATGTCAAAATGGCGAATTTTTTTTGCATATTATGAGAATGGCCACGAGTTTGCGTCCCATCGAAATCGTCAGATTAGTGAATGAGAGCTTATTTTTGGTGCACTTAACACTCCCTTAGAAAATCTGACGCGCTCGATTAAATTTTTTTTTTTTCATTTTCAACCCTTACATACAACCACCCCCACCATGCAAACGGTCAGATTAACATACGTACATTATTAAAAATACGTAGGGCATTGATGCTATCAATATCTGACGCGCTCGAGGATGTCCATGCATCAGTTTTTTTTTTACATATTTAAAAATCTATAGCCGCTTCCCCCACCGATGAAAAGGTATATATCATAATATAACATTTTTTTCTTCTTATCATCTAAGCTTTGCAACCCAATAGGTCTCTGTGACGCTCGAGTAAATCCCCATTTAGCACCACGGGCTCCCCTACCACTATAAAAACAGGGTAGAACATGTACAGCATGAACCTCTCTACTAATTGTAGCGTATACAAACATAGCATCGTAGCAGTTAGTAAAATAGTATAAATATTAGGAAGAAAACAAGAAAACGTTTACTTCTTTTCGATTTCCTTTTATTCTTTTTTACGTAAGCCAACCCCATAAAGGGGCTAATATCGACAAATTATCCCATAACTGAGACAACAGCGCAGCACATGAGTGGTGGCTCCGCATCGCTCCATTAGCGATTATTGTGCCACTTCGCGGACTAGCTGGACACGCGCCGATCTACAGCCGTGCTGGATGGGGCTTCGCGGCTCTGGTCAGTCGCAGGAATTCACATGGTTCAATCATCGAACATTAGACAAAATTTTTGTTCAATATCTTAATAAATGCCATTGACATTGTAAAATACATAGTAAATGAAACAAACTACGCTATTTCGATATACAAATTGGGCTATAAAGTTGTCGTGTTTTATTCACGATCACGCCATTTTGACAATTCATATAGACAACGTCGCTACCATGCTCGCTATTACTATCAGAAAGATGTCTCCTTGATATATGTAACATGTTTAAAAATATTGATATTATGATAAACAATCAAATATGAGATTACAGTTATATTTCTATTTGGAGCCCCAAATATAATTTAAAAACATAAGTTCAGTGTGGATATCTGTTTCAAATACAACACAAATTAATCATATCAAATTAATTGTGATGATTTATGAAATGTATAATTTAAATAAGGTGTCTGAAAATATCAATATCTCATATTACTCCGATGTCCGATCTGACTTCCGACAAGAGGCATTATTTAGAACATAATTTATAGGCTTTTACTTGCATATTTTATTAAAAAACATATAAGCGTACTCACGACGACATGGTACATCTAGTAATTCTATATCATATAAACTGGACATAGAAACTGCCAAATACTTTGTAGTTATTTGCGCGACTCATTATTTATTGCGCCTGTATCGACTGCGCTCCCCGCGAGTTGCCAAGAGCGTACTATTAGTTTGGCAACTGAGTTACTTCCCGCCTGTTACTATATCTTTGTTTTTGTCGACTAACGTGATATATGGGTTCCGTAGTGCCAATTTTATTAGTTATTCGTTAGCGTAGTTCGAAATATAAGTCATAATTTGCAATGTAGTTTGTAACTCAGTGTAATGGTACGCAAAAATTTCATAAAGTTTCGACTGGTACCAAGTTAGAATAGGCATATAATGCCAAAATCCAAAAAAATATATTAAAAGGAAAAGGAAAGGCAAATACGTGACTTACATAAAAGAGTATTGGCAGGGCATTAAAATTATAAGTATGTAATGTCTGATGAGCACTTATTATCAGATAACTTTATTACAACGCATAGGTACAGTACGCTATTATCTCAGCCCAAACCAACCTCCCCGGCTCGTGGTGCCCGCTGCCGACTAAAGAATGAGGCCATAGTGCCAGGTATCTTCTGTTGAAGGTCGCTGGTGTACCATGTCGTTTAACACCAACTCTGCACCTATGGTGGCAGAGTATTTTACCCACAGGGTTAGCATGGGGGTAGCCCCTTCCAAACGTATTTCGCCCGCAGTGTCAGAGCGCCACAAATAATGCGGGAACCCCGCTTCTGTTCAGTCGAATGACCACTTACCATCAGGTGACTTGTCTGCCCGTCTGTTGATTAGTTACATGAAAGGACAGGGTTCTCTAAAAGTCTTACACATTTTATATGTATCAGACACAAATGATAAGGGAAGATTTCTGTATAATATCGTTCGCTTCTCACACGTAGTAAATTCTAATTCGTAGCGTGCGCGTAGCTAACAGCTACGTGCCGTAGCAATAATGCCGTAGCTAAAAACCGTAGGTGTAATCGATATACCGTAGCAGTTGAAAAAGAAACAAAAATAGTGAAATAATAATATTTTATTTTCCACTTCAAATCCAAAAAAAATAAGAATATTGTGATAGATTCACAGTATAATACTTTAATATTTGTAGAATCTGGTCGCTATAATTTAGGTATATCTGCGTTGCAGGAAACCAGACCCACCACAACAATAGTTTAAAGTTATTTAGGCGATTCATTTACACATCAAATGTTTTAATCGCTTATCAAGGCTGAGGTCTTAACCTAAGAGGCCTACACTACTATAATTGCTTTGGTTTAACGTGGTGGTGAAGTGGACGAACTTCGTCCAACGCGGCTTATTGTATTCATGGCCTATGAACTCGATTTATCGGTGACTCTAATCAAAATTCACACAGTTTATTTACATATACTAAAGTTAAAGTCAAAGTTTTCCGAAGTCAGAGGAAACGCAACAAGATTCCATGCGTCTTGCTTAAACTTAAGATTCATGTTTTTAACTTGAGACCAGGTTTAACCATTGATGCACCGGTGTTCATAATCAGATACCTGGATATATTTTATTCATATTTTAATTATAAAAAAGTGGAATAAAGTACGCAACGGACGTTTATTCTTGTACAGTATGATTAATTTATGGTAAAAATATAGGTATTTTTACTACCTCGAAACAAGAATAGTTTTTTTCTCGTAAATCTTAGCTTGATTGTAGGGCTTTCTTTATAGTTATATTACAATTTAATTATTAATTTAGTCATTAATATTATCTTTGGAAATATTGTCGCTCTATGATAAAACGAGTCTTTCGCTCGAGTCAACCGACAAAGAACTCATCGTGTTCGGACTGTATCCAACTAACCAGTACCTTCTTTTAATGCTTCTCTCGACGCCCCCCGCGAATAATCCTGTAATGACTTATTGCGGGGTTTTTCGTGTTATGTGTTTTTTGGCCTTTGGATGTTAAAATACACCATGTAAATTTTTTTCGGAATTTTCCTATCGATATTTACGAAGATATGAGAAATAACGTTTTTATTCCATAACAATGCATTAAAAATATTTTAACGGAATAATATCGCTTAAGCTCATTAAGATAAAAAATATCAAAATGATTGGACAGTAAACATTATAACGATATTATTCCGGTAAATAATATACAGCTATATTTCCATAAATTTTATTACATGTGTATTCTTATTGAACCAATTTACAGTTATATTCATTACTGAATGAAATCCTTGTACACTTCTCGTCGAAACTGAATGATGATGAGGAACCAGACAGAATTCGCCAACCTGAATCACCCATACAAGTTAATCCCATTGAATTATCATTGAATTGAGGAAATAATTGATCTCAAAAATTAAAATATTATTTTCTCCTTATCAGTGGAGAAATGAATGTATGCAAGGATTTTTTTAAATACACTTTCTATTACTAAGCAAAAGATTTACACGGCTATGACAAAAATAAAAGAAATGAAAGTTTGATTGAAAAACGAGGAATAGGTACATCAAAACGGACCACATAAGATGAATCTAGATACAGAAGACTATAATATAATTTATTTCATAAAGTAGCTATAGTTATAGTTAAGACAAAGCCATAAACAAAGTTTTGTATACACCGGACCAAGTGGAATGGATTCTCTGGAGACAAATATATCCTAAAAGAAATGCAACAATCTGATTTCCTCAGCATAAAAGAACTTTTTGAACCTAAGAGATGGCTTTAAGACAAGACAGGAGCAAAAGTACGATGGTTTTTTTTATAGCTTGAAGAGCTTACGTATAAGCAGACGAGCCACCTGATGGTAAGTGGTCATCGTCACCTATGGACACGGGCAACACCATGGGAGCCGCCAGTGAGACGCCCGCCCTGAAGGAAAGCTCTTTTTACAACTTTTTTGAAGAACCCCATGTCATAGCGCTCTGGGAAAACCTCAGAAGGAACTTCATTCCATAATTTGCAGGTACAAGGCAAAAGAGATCGTGAGAATCGGACCGTAGCAGTTCTCCACGAGTCCAATCGATGTGGTGGATGGAACTTCAATCTTCGGCGACTGGTGTAGTGTAGTAGAGTGTGTAGTGTAGTTTACATTTCCATGGTGAAGTAGGCCAAATCGAACAATTCCTCGGAGCACTCACCGCTGTAAAGTCGGCAGAACATGCAATGTCTCTCCTTAGACTCAGGTGTTCTAACCTGTCAGTGACAAGTAGGTTATTGACAATTCGGAGCTCGCGCTTTTGTACCGACAGTATTGAATTAAAACCAGCATACGATATGGCCCTGCCTATTACAAAAGCTTTGTAGGTAATAGGCTATGGCTTCTCTCGCGCGTCAAACTTTTTGTATCACAGATAATCGGGCCGATTTTTCCTCCGATTCTTATGACCGATTTTGTGGCCTTCTTGAGAAGCGTTCTCGCCCACGCCAACGTACTGTTAGCAATAGTTCAACGCACACGTCCTACAAAAAGTCGGTCAGAAAAGCATCGAAGGAAAAATCGGCCCATTATATGTCCTACAAAAAGTCTGACGTGGGCGAGAAGCCGAAGCACTTTGTCTTTGGCTATCGAGGGAGCAGCACGTCATGGGCAGAAAGAATCTCATGAATATAGGGAGGAAGGTGGATTTACAGAGGAAGGTTTATCATTGGCTTGAGATTGAGGAACAGAAGAGAAAAAAGAAAGTTCTGGGTTGATCCAATAATCTCTCAGTGATTTTATTGAAGGGGATATTTTATATTCGTCCTGCCGCCGTGCGTCGGCCGCTTTTCTACTTCTTCTACCAAACTCTCAATATCGACCGCCATCGCTGAACAATGACACGTCCTTCCCGGCTTCCCTTGCAAGTGCATGCGGCCGTCTGTCGGTGAGTCTGTGAGTAGTGTGCGTTTACGCATACATTTCCGAACGTTCCATTTTTCACCGATAATCGGATCGGTCGGGATGCACCGATTTTATTTCTGACCGACTTTTTGTAGGACGTGTGCGTTGCACTATTAAAGCAATTGTTGCAAAGCAAGATTGATTGTGTTGAAGATGAAAGTATTTTTTACTGTAATTGGGCCTAATTGTTTTTCAATGTCTATCCTAAAATAATAATACAGAACATGTTTCTTGTAATAATAATCATCAATTAAGCAAATTATTCGAATAAACTATTACGTTATTGGCCAATACAATAAAATGTAAGTTATTTTTTAAAAAGCGAATAATATAGTAATTGCTTTATACAAATGTTTTGTTTAAAAAACAGTGACTCGAATAATATTGTAACACTTTAATATTGTTATAGTTGAAAATATTAATTTACACGAATAATATTGTAACACTTTAATATTGTTAAGGTTGAAAATATTAATTTACACGAATAATATTGTAAGAGTACATTACGAATCAGAGCTTACCTCCTGTAATATGGTAAAATACATTTAGTTAAATTAAAATGAAACGCTCGTAACTGATTATATTTGGCTAAACAACCAGATAGCTAAAAAAATTAGCTTCCTTATGCGATATAAAAAGTCTCCGATACTTATTTTTTAATGGAGTTATTAACAAAAAATGGTTTTTTATTTTTCCTGAACATTTTCACTTTTTCGATTACCGGATTATTCGCGGGGGGCGTCGCTCTCTTCTTCTTGACCAGCAACGCGTCGCTGATGCGTTTAGTCGTTTGTCGTCGGCGATTTAAATGAAAAGTTTAATCTGCTTTTTATCGATGACTCTATTTTTTATTTAGATAACTCTGCTACAAAATTCGATGAGTGCTTAAGAAGTACCGATGCAAGTAGCTCAGTATGAGCACCGGACGCATAAGGGTGGCTCCACACGAGCGGTGATGCAATCGCGTTGTTAAGGCCACCTTAGACGCCATACTTTATGCGCACTCACAATTAGTTGCCGCGAGATGGCAGGTGAAACTACTGGACTGAGAAATGCGTGGAGCGGAATGTGTATTTTGGGTTGTCTGCTTTACTTTTTGTGGAACATTTTTATAATTCAAAAACTAATGTGAACGTATTTAGGTTTTCTTTATTTCATATTTTATTATATTTAAAGTAATAAAGTTTTATGTCATTATTTGCAGGTTTAATGCTAATTTAAACGGATAATTTTCCTGATTACATGGAATAAAACAACACAAACACAGCTTAGCAGTCATTATTATATTTTTTTAGGTCGGGAGTAATTTACTTTTCCACTTCTACCAAATCATATTAATAACTATACGAAACGCATTTCACAGCTAATATCAAAGAAATTATTGAAATAATTATGTATAACATAAATGTGCCTCCACTGTGCCTCTGTTCCACCCGCAAAGCGTCTCCGAGCAAAAGTCGTTAGTAACAAACTCCACACATTTGTGTCACCGGATACAATCCCATTATAATTTTAAATTTTAAGCCCATCTATTTATGTTTAGCCCAATCTGCCGCCAACAATCTTTGATGCGTTTTTAATTCACAACTTTTTCGAGGTGAAATCTTTTTCAGACACCATCTTGCATTTTTATTTTTTCAGGCAACGTTCTAAGTGCGAATTTGGTTTTTAAACTTGTTATAGTTAGCTCGTTGCTTGTT
This sequence comes from Ochlodes sylvanus, assembly GCA_905404295.2. Taxonomy (NCBI): domain Eukaryota; kingdom Metazoa; phylum Arthropoda; class Insecta; order Lepidoptera; family Hesperiidae; genus Ochlodes; species Ochlodes sylvanus. The sequence goes on from FR990129.1 coordinate 1,642,717, forward strand.
GGTTATAATTTTCATTCTATCGGTTTAAGAGGGTTTCTTTTCGATTTTGACTCTAAGATAACCTGTTGATGAAGGCGCAAAGGAATGAGATAATTTTTTTGACGTTGCTGAGCTCCATACTATACTAATTACTATGACTCTATCGTTGTATTGTACCTACATGGCCACACACACATGTCAATGTAAGGTCTATAGCTACAACCTTCCGTCCAAAATGAATCGTGTTTTTATGGCATGATCACTCTGTTAACAATCAGATTCGTCACTTCTTTGTTATTTATGACTTCACGTCCTCTGAATGCATATTGAATGTAACGATAGGTCAGGAACAAACATGCATTCAATACATGCGTACCATCATCACCATCCTGTTGGCTTGGCCGTAGTCGTACAACAATCGCCTGATGTTCCTTAACTCTGCTGATGGAATTGTAGAATAACCCAAAATTAGAACCTTGGCCGATAGAATTGAAGGTCAAATAATCCAAATTCTAACATTAATTCACAGCGGAATGTTCACATTTACCATATTTTTTGTAAGATTATTATAAACTATTACTTTACTATTTTATTGTAAGGGTATTCATGATATGTATTTTGTACACAGATGTTTGGACCCAGTTATATGGGCCGCGGTCATGGACGAACAGACTACTTCTATCCATACTCAATTATCATAGATATGGGATTGTCGTTAAGGATTAACTTATAGTTAACAAAAAAAATGTAGTAACCATATAGCAATTCTTTAAGGCTATGAGAAGCTTAGGAGTAACTAAAAATTAGTTAAAAAAGATAAACCGTTAGTTACCCTGCGCTCGGGTTACCGAGAACATACGTTACAGAAACAATTAGTAAAGAATTTACCTTTCACCAGCCGTATGCAAATTATTTTTTAATTTAAACAAAAGCATTCTAACTATTTTGTTATTTAGACGGCTAAGTTTAGTTGGTTTTGTTTTTGCGGGCTTTTACAAATTATTTAATGTTTATGTCAGCGAATATAATTGTTTATTTTATACACAAACATACACAGTAGTATTTAAATAGCAATAACGAGGTTCATTGTTCATTGGTTGGAGAGTCGGAATTTTGCTTTTGGTAGGTTAGTTAAGTTTCAGTAACATCGTGTGTGGATCTGTTTCTAAAAATTACTCAGAAACCTCACAGTTTTCGATAGTACCTATTCTTAAAAACCAGTTTAATCAAATAGTATTCTTTGGTTAATCTTATTCCGAGAGAAGGTAAAAGTCCAAATGATTGTTACTGGTCATATTAGTATAACGTGCGAGTATGACCACTGAGAAACGCCCAAAATTGAGATATTTACTGTCATAACATTGAATGATGAAGTACAAGAACTATAGACATTCCAACCAATTTTGTAAAATTTAAAATACTTAACTCGTTGAAAACACATAAGCGAGCCAAGAAATGAATGCAAACTGATATAATTGAAATAATTACAAAAAACGTATCTGAATTCAAACTCGTGTACCACACCTGAGCTTAGAGGACGTTGGGGACAAATGGAACAGAAACACTAATTAAATATGGCGAGAAATATTTTAATAAGTTTACGAGGGTGCCTCAGCTTAAAACAAATATTATGTTTGCTTGCAGTGTGAGCGCTGAATTTTAATATTATTACTTGCGCTACATTTTTAATTTTATAAAAACACACGGGTTTTCTTTGCGGATTCTATTTTTATTGTGAGTAGTTAGAGACTAGATCGTTAGCGACGTATACATGAGGTTCATATGGTTCAAATTAACTAAATTATTTCAAAAATATTTTGTTTCTGTGGTCTTTTCTAATTCCAAATTGTAAATTTATGCTGGTATAGGAATTATAGCTATTGTTTATTTTATACTTGGTTATACTGATACAGCTGAAATTATACGTTGAGTTGAAATAGTTTATTGCAAATTAAAATAACATAGACAAGAAATAATATCATAAAATACTTTTTAGGTGGTATCTACAATATTTGACGTTGATTCAAATATTTTGCATCTCCATGTCTTAATGTACTCATAAATAATAAAAATAATGATTTGAGTTTGAGTAGTATTAAATGAAGATACACTAATCCTAGAGGATCAGAGTCAATCTGTATTATCTATATTCTATTCTAGTTTACTAAATCAGCGCAATGGAGTACGGTCTTCTCATTACATCATTACCCGTGCCATGTAGTACCACGTGAAATATCAGTGCTATGTGTCATCACCGGGCGATAGCTGTTCAGTACATGTGCATTAAAGTGCACACAAGTTAAAAATATCTAGTTAAAAATATAACATCTCTTATTTAAGCTTCGACCCTACGCAATAGAACCATTATACTTTAAACCTAAGTTTTCTTATATGAATACATTAAAAACAAGTTTCACCAAAATCGGTCGGAGACTTAAAGGTAAAATCAAATTTTGTCGCAAGAATATTAGAATGTTAATGGAAACGTAAATTCACAGGATTTCTCCATTATATAGGGATCAAATTAAGTCGAAACCTTTCCCAAATTCACCAGAAAATAAATCGAGATTGACTGCGGCCATTAATTCACTCCTTTTTCAGCCACTCCATTACATTAGCAGTTTTTCCCAATAATTGCTTTAACCGAATTCCCATTCCTCACTCAATCAAGTCCATCCCGTTTTATTGCCTCGCACCATCCATCTGCTTGAAGCGGGCGCGCGTCTAACGATATTAAAGGGGGGTGGAAATTGCAGCGCTTCAAGTGACGGCACTGTCTCCGGAAGGAATCAAAAATTTAAATTGCGAACATTCTTCAACCGTTTGACGTGTCTTTAAAGCTGCCGAGTTCATAGATTATTGCGTTCCGTATTTAAATTTAAATTTGGATCTAAAATGTGTTGTGACGTCATAAAAATAATAGATGTGCATAGTTACGCAACGAAAGGCATATCTTAATCAAATATAATATTCTTTATTCGAATATTGGTTCGTGAAATTATGTACTTTGTAGACAAAATATTATTAGCAGGAATTTATAATATCTCGCCTTCAGCTCATCTGATCTCACTCAATCATAGCTGATCCCTGCTGCAGTGATAAAAAAAAGTTACCTGATGGTTATGGGATGGTTGTTTCCCGTGAAGGTCAGTAACAAAACTTGGTTTTCATTTCTTTGATAATTTTATGACAGTTACTCTCAAGATATTTCTTTCTTTTTAAATCTTAACTATTTCGTAACACTGTGCTGTAAAAATTAAAACGCTTTTTCTTTCTTCCAATAAACCACAAAAGGTATCACCAAAAATACTTTCGAACTTTGCGCTCACCGCGGCAATGTTAAACAAAAGTTTCGAAAAAAGAAAGATGTTTTCCAAAATTCTTTCCTCGATATCGAGGTCCGAGAGTTATGGCAACATTTATTTGGTAAAGTTGCTTCGAACGTTGGGGCGGAGAGGGTTAAATGGCGATTTTTTCCCCATTTCCACTGCAACAGATTTATACAACGCCCAAGGGGTTATAGATGGTGTTCCGATAGTGCCTATTGCTTTGATAGTTTCTCTATTATACGGACGTTGCAAGAAGATGTAACGCGACTCAATTTGCATGATAAGTGACAGGGGTGCTAGAAAAATGAATATTGCAGAATTTATTGCTTCCAAGCATTATTGCATAAGGAATAAGACATTGTTACTGTTATTTTCATCATATTTATATTTAATCTTTTGAGAAACAGCTAATATGAAATACTTTAATTATACGGATGTCTACTTTAAAATATGTCTTTTAATAAGTAAGAAAATTATTACCTATGCAAATTTTATCATAATATTAGCGTTAAAGGTTCTTTATTTTTCATTGAGTAACGAAATACCACTTAGGTACATGAGAACAATTTTATTATTAGTAGTTATATAACATGGCATCTCCTATTAAATTCAACTTTCACTTAAAATTATGTCAATCAATATCATTTTATTTTTATTTCTTCTTTCATGGCCGGCCACACCTACCAGGGTACCCACGGTAGGTACTACCGCCGGTAGATAATGCCCCGGGCGAACTCTAGGCTCTACTACCTATTAAATTGTTAGTAACATTGTATTCTCATTATTTGATTGACTTATAAAAGGTTTAAACATGTAAAGGTTTTGATACATTGTTTGATGCATTTGTAAAAAAACCAACTTCTAATAAACTTCGTTTCATTCAGTCATTCACGAGTGTTTCTGAAAAATTCAATCATGTTCCAAAAAGTATTGTTTATCGTTAACAAAACATTTGTTCCGTCAGAATTAGAGCACCCCATCTGGTCACAGTTCGATGAGGAAAAAACACTCGACCGCTAACAGACCAACTTCCGAACGTGGATATTTATGGCCAGAAGGGATGCTTTATTTATTTGCAACCTCTATTTGCAGGTTTATCTATGTGAAGATGTGGCTTATAAAGTGATACCGATGTGTATATTTCACTAGTTGGCGATTTTACTATTTTGCAATAATTGCAAAGCAATTGTTTATGAACCTTCGTTATCTTAGTACCTTGCAATATTCATATTTAACTAATGATATGGAAATAACAAAAGGCATAGGATCCAAACGAAAGCGCACGTCGTCAAAAGTCTGAGCCGGCACGTCTTAGTGAAGCATTTAGTTTTGCGGGCGTTCTTGGGAGTGGTGAACACGTACTATAGGATGGGTTACATTGATATAAAAAGATGAACTTCATGTAAAGATTCCAACAGATTTTGACGACGTATTTGTAGTTCTTTTTATTTTACAGTAATATATGGTTTCTTGAAGTAATTTGCTTCATAAATAACAACAACATCTGGGTTAAAGTCTGGCGATAAATCTGTAAACAGTAATTGATTTTAACGATTCGTACAATTTTTACATTTCAAAATATATAAAGATTTTCGACGTGAATCATTTCAAAAGTATATTGAAGTGGAAAAAAGATAAACCACTAAGAGGCAATTTCCGAATGCGAATATTTATGGACAGCTGCCCCACTTACCCCGGTTGCCCCTGGCTCTCCGCACTTAATAGGCGTGGTACTATCATACCGCAGAGGGTTTAAGTTTTTTCAATGTGGCTATAAGCCGAAACGGTCATTTTTTTCACAGTATCTTATGTCAATAGCAGATTCTCTATTTTTCTCTCAGTAGGAACTAGGCAGGCAGGCTTCTCGTAGTGATAATAATTCCATCTATAATATTATTGACAAAATAATAATGTTGATAAAAATTACCTTCTTATCGAACTAACAACTCCCTGATCTGCCGGCATTGGACTAGGGTCAGTAATACTGATTACTGACCCGCATTCTGGGCCGTTCTTATACGGTCAGATGTTAATTGTCACTTGTTAAGATATCAAAAGGTATAAGGATTTTTCACGCTAGACTATTTATGACCGCACTTGGCCAGAGTTAAGTGTTAACACCTTTTATTCTGAGAATGTTTCAAGGCCTAATTTTGTTGTCTAAATATTTAATAAACGAACTTACCTTAGCAAAGTTCTATTATAAAAATTCACAGCGGACCTACAAGTTCTACAAAAACAAAGCAAAAGTATAAAGATATTTAATCACGTACCAAAATATTATCTTATTTATGACCTAGGTTTAGACAAATGGACACGGTATCGGCGATAAGGCAGTGCAATTTTTCGTCAAATTAAACCGAGCCAACATCCACCACAAGAAAACCAACAGGGAATTGCCTTATTTTTCCACTCATAAAAAATGGCCGACACTCGCCCCCAATCAATTGTGAGGCCTGGCCATCAGCTCCGGAAGCTTATAAGTTACCTAATATTGTTAGTCCTACCACGGACGTCCCACGGGTGAAATTTCCACATAAATTGAAGACGTTAAGTGATTCGCCCCTTTCAATCTTCGAACTTGGTTTTTTTATAGTCCAAATGGGGTATTTTGTCTTTCGTTAAAAATTTAGCGACGGTTTCCTGGTTGGTCAGCGGGGGACGAGATGTGTTTTTTGGTTTGTTGTTGATGTGTTGTTCTAAAAAAATTCATGCCTCTAGGTTCATTAAAATTCATTAGGTTCATTGTGCGTTTGTTGTCAGTCAGTTACCTGTAAGCGTTGTTTAAGTATCTAGATATGTGTCCCACAGCTGGGCGTGGGTCCCGAGTGGCCATCGTCGATTAAAGTCCAAAAGCCATCAAATATTATCAAGGAGCAGACCGTAACGGTATCAGAACCACTGGTCTGGTACAGCGAGCGACCCAGATAGCCGCGCAAAGAAACCTAATAGCGTACGCGTGAATGTGCGCGCCGGTGTGTGACCGATACGCGCGCACTGGCGTATTGAATACACGGACATTACTGGCTTGGCTATAGGGTGTTCCTTATACAGAGGTTATTACAGGTACGCTCTGTTACTTAATTAGAAGGTAACTACGTAGAATAAAAAAAATGATGTGCTTCAGTGTATCAGTGGTATGAGCAGTTTACTTAGACTGCAAAGTAACAACTCGTCTGCCGACCCTGCAGTGATAGGTGGTCCTTGAAGCAACTTTTTGTTTCATTTAGAAAGTCATAATTTAGTAGTCTTACATTTTAGAAATACCTTAAAATATGACCGATTTAAAATAAATATTTCACTTAGACGTTAGCTACAAAAATAATGATGTATGGCAATTTACCTTAAGTTTACCGCCAGCTCACTATATTTGTATAAAAATACATCTACACAACTTTCTTAAACATTTAAATCACCGTGTCCATTTCCCAAACATCCTGTACGTGACAAGGTACAATGATTGTTCCTCGTCACTCGACACTCGGCCATTGTGTGTATTGTCACGCGTTGTCATTGTGGGCACAACGCTTCGGCGCGCCCAAAGAAGTGGTCATCATCACCTGGGTCGAACCGTTTTGAACTTTATGTTAGGGTGCTAAGATTTACAATCGCAAACGCTCCTCCAAGACGAAGTCTCATTGTCTAGGTGCATCTGTGTCTTAAAGGGATTGATTGTTATTTAACACTTGTGCTGTTTTGGTTGTGACGATGTGGTGGTAAGTGATTATTGCAGCACATGGGTTCTAAAATAGCTTAGACAGGTTTATTACATTCTTTTTGCAGGTGAAGTATTTACAGAAGTAAGTACATATTTTGAAAAAGGAGATTAATAGATCTGTACAATTCATCTGAGTATAAGCATCTTACCATTAACTACCATTACTTTACCAGTCACGATATATATTTTTTTATTATTATAACTTTTCTTCTTTGTTTGTGTTTTTGTAGGATGGTTAGTCCAGTTAGTCGAGGGTGTTATTAAGATCGTTAATTGACCAGTTCATTATTATGTATAAGGACTGGGGCAGGGACTGTTAGTGATAATTAATTTTGTTAGATGTTGTTAGTAATAGTCCCAGGAGGACCGTATTAAACGAGAGCACTAAGATAGTCGCCGCTAAACCGTGTACCCGGAACCACACCTGGACAAACGGAACACAATTGTTTTGTGTAGGTAGTTTGTGTAGATACTGGCAATATTAAGACAATTCGATTGACGTAAGACTCATCAAAATAGGCACACACGTTTGTCTCTAGATCGCGAAAAAGGACTCAAACAAATATAAACATACTCCTATGCGTCGCGCAGTTGAGTAAAAATACACATAATATCATACGCTATCGATTCAAACACAATGGCATCCCTCACTTAGTATTTATTCATATCTTAAGGGATTACAGGAAAAATTAACATTGAAGACAAACAGTGACTTCAGATCTGAATTCGGAAAGGGCCATCAATAATTAATCACGCGCTTCTCTCGAAATTAGCCACGATTCGGGGGTTAAACAGAGCTGTAAAGGAAAAAACTGTAGCGAAACCCTGAGGGAAATTTTATATAGGATCTCTGTCTATTGGTTGGTACATGGGTGTATGATCACTGGAAGCGGTACGGATTACACTGAGCGCGATTTTGGTTGATTATTGAACGTACTTTCACAATTCATATTAAATTCATTTCTCTTTAACTAAATGTAATTTTAAGATAGCATAATATGCTACTATTCTGTGATACTGCACAGAATAGTAGCATATTATGCCTCCTGTAGTCTAAGTGCTAGTGTGCTATGCTAAACTTCATAAATAAAGTGACTATATCACTGTTGGATATTGATAAAACTTAATGACTGACTTTTTAATACTCATAAACTGTTGAAACTCTATTAAGTGTTGCGGAGTCATAATAATTATAGCCATTACCAGAAAAATATTATGTACATGCATTTGTATGTTCAAAATTTAGTAATCTATACAAATGTAATAAAATCACTGTCTGTAAATGGAAGATATTTCAGAAAAACTGTTACGGTTGGTAACGCAATAGATTCCCTAACAATTATTTGTTGGTATTTTCGTCTGTTTGTTGTATACTTTTGTTTCCGCTGATCTCAAATACAGCTTGACCGATTTGAATGCTATTTTATTTTTTCCTTAGGGTAACATTTAATGTTTGTGTTATTTCAGTCTGTTATAAAAAGTGGAATAAAAAGAAAAGTTTCCTAAAGTATGAGCTAAATACCAGATTCAAAATTAAATAATTTACTGACAAACTTTAATATTTGTTTATTCATCACTTCTAGTAATCTCTCTAGGTCCATGACCCTCGAAGATGAATTAATGAAAAATGAAATCGACTCGGCAAATTTAATTTTTAAGTTCAACTGACGAACGACGGATACAATTCCCTTTGATTTGAATGTCGCCCTATGAATGAACAATTTTATTTTGAATATGTTCACAAATTGATTGCCATTTTAATATGCGTTTAAATGCCCCTCTGTAATTTGCAATACAAAACGGGCTATTGATTTTTCATACACCCTTCCTTGCAGTACAGTCGACAAATGAACAGACGAACCACCTGATGGTAAGTGGTCACCGTCGCCGATGGGCATTGGTAACGCGTCAGCCATTGGCGTCTAAAAAAGAAGGAAGAAAAATCTTGGCTCTTAGTAGTCTAATGGTTTGAAAGAAGGAATGATCTTTAAAGTATGGGAACATGGGCTTAAATGGCGGCAGAATCACTTTTTGATCAGCTTAGTTAATACAATCGATTACCATATCGATATACTAACTCACGTAAGTATTTTTCAAAGGTAAACCGGGGTTACAAATAATAATATACATATTTATGTTCGTATGACATTTACAGTTCAACATACCTTCTCGTCAAAGATTTTAAATCTAAATCACGTGCTGAATCAATAGTATGATTAACGGGACCCAACGTATTTTGAAAATCGTCATTATATTTCTTTTATAATTTTAAGTTTCTAATGACTATTAGGATCTCGCACTATTTAAATTGTTTAGTAATCATCCTTACTATTTTTTTTTAGATTTTTAGGTTTTAATAACTACAAATTATTGGTACACCATGTATTATTCAGGTGGTATTCATGAACGTGAAATATCATAAAAAATGTACTGTATTTGTTACTTTTTGGAATACGTCAGCTATCAGTACGGGCATATTAAAACGTTCTTATCTCATTATCAGAGAGGTATTAAAAAGTACGTCGGCCCGCGGCGAAGATGTGAAAAAACCGAATCAATCTGTTGATTGGGTACTTTTTATTTTTATTTTTGGGGCGACATTAAACAGCTTAATCGCCCCTTGCCAATTTGAGGGGGTGGCCAGGGGGTTTTAAATTATACAAGAAATTAATGACAGTTTAAAAAAATTAGGTCCCTTAGGGTACAATGCCACTTAAGTACGCCGTCGTAATTTAAGCGCTCCTATGTAATTAAAAAAAGTAACAAATAGAAAATTTAATACAAAAACGTCTCCATTCTTGTCATTATGTGGATTTATTACAAAAAATAACAATATTATACAACAAAAGTGAAAGTACCGCGAATCCGTACATCACATATCTATTTTGCAAAAAAACAGTCATTTCAATGATTAAGAATAAGCCCACCATTCCCACCAAAAACATTTCATGTAAAATAAGCCTAGACAGCTCATTACGGATCACTGTTAACCAGATCTCCAAGCAGAGGAAGCTTCGGTCGCCTCTTACGGCACCGTGATCTGCCAGAATGGGTCAGTATTTTAGGCCACCTTCATACGACCAAACTGAAAACACAACGACTAACTTAATTAATTTACCTTTAACTAACTACTAATTATAAATAAATATCTATATTATAATATCGATATTATATATCTATATTATAAATAACGCTTTAAAAATAATAAAATTAATTTTTAAATAATTATTTTTAGTAAAAGTACACAAGTAGACACGGTCGATAGGTTTGTGTGATCGCTAGTGGAAAACATTCTTCACCGTCTCCTTGATTCGGAAGGTATGAAACCAGTCGGCTCCGGTTTTATCCTTAATTTGTTAAACCACGTCTGAAGCTTTCGGGCGACATTAAACTTCTGACATTTGGGTTGTCACTAACCCTTCCACCAATCCACATTAGAGCACTACTTGATTAATCTCGAGTACTTGAGACTGACCTGTCAAATATAGAAAAGAATGACCCGTGCCCGAAGTCAAGTAAAGAAGTAGAAGATCTTTATCTAAATTCGGGGTAGCCTTCATTGTGAAACTAATTGGTCTATTCGTCAACTATAATTATAAAATTAAACAAACTGCAAGATTTTCTTGAAATTTTTTTGGAAAATCTAAATGAGCACTGTCGCTCAATAACCAAGTTACCCCTAAAACCGTTTTTGACCAATTAAATTCGCAATATTGATACAGTAGTTTTTGCTATAATATAAGTGCATAAAACCTGTGAGCTAGCTCTTATTATTATTGTGGTATGTATAGGTGAGTACGGTGTGTTTACGTTTCACTGGAAATTTTCCTTACTACTCATCATTACACGTACCGCTGGTTCTCATTAGGCGAGATGAGTTTAATATGAAAATTAGCTGAAGTGAGTTCGAATCGAACAAACACCGAACGTTATTCGGTCCCTGTGCGTCGCAATTTTTTGCCACTTTTATATATATTTTTTTTATCTTTGCTTTTCCGTTAATTCTCCAGATGGATTTTAGGGAGGCTCCCAGTTGTCATCTTCGTAAATGTTTTTGAAATTTGAAATATTGCTCATTATTTGTGTGCTATGAATTTTTCTGCAATTACAGATTGCTCGCAATTAGGTAAATTTCTTCACTTTTAGGCGTACAAAGAAATGATGGCTTTAATAAACTGATTGGCTTTTTAATTACAGATATTTTGACATTTCTGCGTGGCTTTTTTAAGTTCTCTAGGTTTTGATCGAGGAAAAAGCATCTATAATTAATGAATCTCTATAAAAATTCAGGAGAATGGCGCAAAAGATTCAGTCTTTCGCATTATCGTTAATCCTGAAGTGAACAGCCGAACTAAATCGACCATGAAAAAGAGCATAAAAATTAACAAAAAAACAATAGAATTAACATAGAAAACATCTGCGTTGAAAATGACTACCGCGAGTAACACCACCCTCTGGTTCGAAATATTTGAGTGAAAAACTCGACAACAACTCGAAAATAGTAGTAATGAAATGTATAACTTAAATCAAATTGTAGCAAAAAATATGTAATATTTTTTAACTCCTCTTGTATGAAAATTTATCTTAGTTCTATTTATTCATGTTTTAATGGCATAAGTAATCAGTAAAATAAATGATTGCCGACGAAAAATACAGTATCCATAAACGAATTTCATAAGGTATTTCGTTTCCTACATCTTAATGGTCTCGTATTAAAAGCTGTTAATTACACATCAGATCAATTTTGTTCACAGTTGGGTTTTAGACCTGTTTTAATTTCACCTTGTCTTTCTAGATCCTTTACAGACGTATATTATATTACCATATGCATCGCAATTCTACGGCGCACAAGTACGCAATCAATATATAAATACCATTTAGTGACACAACATAACTTAAAATAAAATGCGATTTTTGCTACGACCCAAACATATTCGATTCGAAATCGCGAACACGTAGTAACGCCACTTCCGTCTTATGCCGACCGCATTGATTCTTCGCCTCACTCCCTGGAGGGTGGATTTATCAGGCAAAAAGCAATAAACATTAAAAATAAAATGGCGAATCCCCCCGATCGTGTCGCCCGTGCTCCGCTACAGGGTGTTTAAGGCAGATTTGTCCCTCGGTCGATACTCTCGCGTTAAGTGCTCTGCTATCGTTTGTATTTTTGTTTTTGTGTTTATTGATGTATTAGTAGCAAACATATTTGCAACCCATGACTCTCATTGCTTATCTCGGGGTTCGGGGCGCGATCCTAGTCCACTGGCTAAATGCGGACTGGATGACTTTACACAATCTTTGAGAAGTTTATGGAGAAATCTCAAGTGTGTGCAGTTTTCCTCGCGATGTTTTTTTTTATTGAAATAAGTGATAATTAATTTCTAATGCGCACATTATTTTTGTAAATAAGCGGTGCATTAAGAATTCGAACCTGCCCCCGTTTCGGGAGTCCAAGCTTCAAATCGCTTGGCTATCACTGCTTTTTTGCAAACATGGCCATACTTTAAGGCCAACTTTATCTGTACATTATAAAGGTGTACATTATAATAAAGATAACATGAAAATAATTTAATGCCTGATACAAATGAACAATATTATAAAACATAGACTTGTCCGCGTAGCGAGGGGTCCCGGGTTCGATTTCCAGCGAGGCGGGAATTTGAACAATACCTTTCAATTTCTGTTCTTGGTATAGGAATGTGATGATGACACCCATTACATACTGAATACAAGTGTGGGGCTATTTTTGTTAATAGAATCAATCATATTACATCATAATTATCATAATCATATCACCACTATAAAAAATATTTAAAATGATAATTTCAAAAAGAAATATAAAGTTTAGTGGTATCACCACATTACCACCACACATACCATTGTAATTCCTAGCTTTAGGTCTTTCAATAAAGAGTGAAATAAATAAATATAGTCATACTCTCAGGTTCCTATAGACAAAATATTTCCTTTGTATCTCTACGTCCTTACCAATTAAGTTTCATCACAATTACATCCGAGCAGCAAGGAAACACGTGTCTTCTGTAAACCGACCATCGATGCGGTGCCCTCACGCGTGGGCGCTGCGATAACACTGCGCCAGAATAGAACCCAATAATGTTATAATATCAGTCGTGACATAACTACTAGAAGTGACATGCGCGTTATAAAAGGAGAAAAATAAGATAAAAATAGTAACACAATGAACTACGCACTAACGCTGTAAAACATTTGAAACTTTCTCAAATCGTTTTTATTTAAATTAAGTCTGTTTGCTTTTTCAAAGACTTCGATTTCTTCGGTCGTGACAATAGTCGTGATAGTATAAAATAAGAAAATGTATTTAGGGTATATACATAATGTACAATTTCCTATTTTAGAAAAAGCTAGTTCCGTTTCCAAAAAAGTGTCAATTTTATACGATTGACACTAATTGGAGGGGCTATTTAAAATAAAATTTGAATTTTACGAATGACTCAATGTTTTAAAAACAGAACGTCAAGTAAGTGACACAGTACCAACTCAGAAAATATCTTGCAAGATTTGCATTAAAATCTATCCTCGCTTTGTAGACCACTTCCAGATGAAACTAACATGGTCCGTCCCAATACGCGTAATAACAGCGGCATGCTACATAAACTCTGGTCTTCTCGTGCCGAGGAATATCGAACCATCCCCGCTCACATGCACGTCAATAAAGCTCATAATCGGTTGGAGGGGACTTCAGTAATTTCTAATAAGATAATATGGTTGTCTTCCAATAGCCGTGCGGTGGGCGCGAGCTAATGATGCGGACAGACGAGAATTGATGTTTCTTCTGCGAAGTGCTCTTGGGATCTGTTGTTTGTTATTGTAATACTAACGGTAGGTGCCCACTTGCGTTACGATGGTAGGTACTGGAATGGAATGGTTGATATAAGTAGATAGTTTTAAGTAAAAAATGTTTAATATACAACAATTTTAATTGTTATAATCACGACTCGTATCCTTGTTGGTAGCGATCCAGCGATCCGGGATTCCTGGGTTCGATTAATCGATTAATGTGACAAATTTTGTTCTCGGGTCGTAGTTTGTGATATGTTATTTGTGTTTTCCATGCCACTCGGAATGGACTGACACTGGTTAAGACTTGCAGAGGTGTCTTCCAGTCGCCTTCTTTCTGAGCAGTTCTTTTGGAGTTTCGAAGAATGAATAATTCGCAATTATCAATTGATGTAGGTACATCACTTTATAATCTGTATGTGCTACAAAACCATATTGACCATAAATAAACATTTGGATAACTGGAGGATGCATCCTCGCAAAGTATGCTGCGTTGTGTAAGATGTTCAAACACAATTAAGTGTCCTGTGGCGACATCGCACACACTTCACACTGTGACGTCACGACAAGCCTGAATAACGCTATCGAAGTTTTCTACACCGCTTGCATAATACAAGTTCTGAACGACATCACTTGGAGCTTGGCCGCTCCCCAGGCATGTTGTCTCGCCTGTCGGGAGATGTCTCTTTGCCAAAGTCCCAAAACACCAGAATAAAAATATTTTTGTGTCACAGAAATGTTCTGCCGGAAATTGAACCCCGTGAATTGAGCGGTAGGATCCTACCAGCTTAGCTATATCATTATTATAAAAAAACTACGGTCATATACCGCACTACTTTCATTTGCTCATTGCCGCATATGTGCTGAAACTTACTCATGTATTGAAAGGAAATTAATCCAAGTAACAAATGAACTCCGGCTTAATGAACGTTACCAACCTAACCTAACGTTTGATCTCGGCCGCAACCACAAGCAATAACAAACGGTGTCTACCAAACATCAATACTTATGGGTTTGCGGGCTTTTATTATCGTCCCCAGACGACCGTAAACGAATACGACCACCAGCTATGAACGAGTGAAGATGTTACAGTTATAATTAAGACTTATTATTATAAAATTAAGTCTCACACACATCCGTCTGAACTCAATAAACTCAAAAACTACCGAATGGATTGTCATACGGTTTTCATCAATGGACAGCGTGTGCAGGTTTAACTATAGGTATTTATTAGAATTTTAATTTTATTGTTCATTGGTAGTTAAAGAGTCGTTTATTAAACAAACTACGGGTTGCACTCCGGGAGTGCCGGCAGAAGTGAAAATTCGGACATTTATTTATTTTTATAAACAGAAGTAAATCAGTTGTCCTACTAACTACTTTAGATGTATAGCAACCCTACATTTATAATAATTGAATAGTTACAAAACTAAAAACACGCTTAATAGTGCACCAAAAACCATAAATTATATAAATTAACAAAAATCATAATTATTTTGCAAATTGAAAAATGGAATAATTTTATCAAATTAGTGTATTGTCATCGGTCCTCAATAAATCTACAAAGTTTGAACGAAATCTGGCCGTTTAAAGTGGGTCAAAATCGCGCCCAAAGAAGTCGGTTACAAACAAACAAACATACAGGTGAAGCTAATATAAAGCGTGTAAAAATACCTAGTGTACATATTCAACCCTAGCTTTATGTTGCCATGGCACATTATAAATAACAGTCACCACTGGTAGTTTAAAATGGACCTTATTACAAAGTATGTGAGTAGCTTCTTGATTCTAAAATAAATCCTACGATCAGGATACGTGTAGGCAAACGAGTTTAACATTTTTTACCCATCCCAAAAAGTTCACAACGCCGCTAAAGAAGTTTTTACTTCAAAAAATACTATTAAGCCTAATTTTTTGCTTGTTACAAGTCTGTAATGTTAAACAGGCCTTCATCCGTTTCAACCACGTGATAAACCATTAAATGTCCTTTATCAATACAATAATATACTATATATACTTGCTCTATAATATACAGCAAAAGCTAACATCACAGAAAGGAAGCTAAGTTTTAACAATGAGCACTTACCGCGTGTTCGCTCGCTGTAAGACACCCGCGCCAAGATAGCGTCCGAACGCGTATTAATTTATGTTAGCGAAGACAGTAATGATCTGAGCGTCGATTACCGAGTGTTATTGGAAAATATTGGAGCGCCACCCTCGGGAATATAATCCGATAATGGTAAAATATGCCCCAACTGAGGGAATCTTTCATTAGTTCTAACGGCGTCTTTACGTGATGTTTTTGAAAGTTGTTCAGTATTTTCTCTCGTATTTAGATGGGAGATGAGGTCATCTTGCATGGCGCTATAGAAGGTGTAAAAAGCGCTTTCAGAGCGCGCGTTGCATTATTGATACGTCTAATATAGTAACAAAAATGAACTTCTAATCTACGCGGAACTGATCGACACTATTATTTGCAAATTGCACAATAAAAAAATCCTACATGTTCAAAAATGCTTTCTTACTCAATATCTTAAACATGTAGGCAAACATCACAAGATGCTAATATCAGCGCCGAGTGGTGCAGATCCTCTACAATCAATACCAATAAACAGCTGACATTCGAACGGACCCAAATCACGGTCGCATTCCATCCGGCTGGCAGCGACTGTCACTGTCGACACCACGTCACCAATCGATGTATTTAATTAAAGACAAATCAAATTATAGTACAAGACGAGCGCCTTTACAAGTAGTTTGTGTTGGAACTGTATAGAGATGATATAACCGCATAGATTAAAAAATTAAAATATATGAGATACTCGTATTATAGAAAGTTTTGCTTTTTGCTTACATAAAATTTTGTTTAAAAATAAAAAAAAACAAAATGTGTGCAATTCACACGTGCTAGAAGTGAAACTTAAAAAATAAATGAATACTGTCAGTCCAAATGTTGCTGTTTTGCTTTGCTCACGTAAGCCGCCATTTTGCCGATACTTCTTATCTCAATTTCTCCCACGTTAAAATGTCTCTTTTTCTGTCTCTTTTTCTTTCCAGTTTCATTTCATTTGCGCGTCATTTCCGTTTCATCGAATTCCACTCACAACGATACTATAGAAGTTTTCACTTCAAAACAAATAATTACGATAAATTAAATAAGTTTGACAAAGTATAAATAACACAATCATGTTTGTTCATAAAATATTATATCGTTCTGCTAATAATCTTCCAATTTCTGTCTTTTTTTTTCCTTGTTTCTCGGCCGGTAAAGCATCGGTGTCGAATAAAATATCAATTTAGAATTTTTAACAACTTGACTTCCTTATGATAAAATACAATAATTATGTTAACCAATGCTGTATCCATGCTATACTAAAGAAACGGTATTATTAGTTAATTGAAATACTAATATTTATAGGGATATCTCATTACGAGAGAGAACGGACAGACAACATGTGTGAACATGTAATAAGGCCACACGTGGCATATCATAACCCTCTAAATCATATATTAGCGAAATAAGTCTAATGGCGGCTTATAATCAAAGAAAGAAAATACCACAGATACGTAAGGCTCGATGCACATTGACCACCGAAAATTAGCTATAATTTTTGTTAATAAATAAATTCTACTGACATTGCAATTATGAACTTAACTGTAATTGTGAATATCTTACTATGATCAGGGTGACTTGTCTCGAACCACACCTGACTGAAAATAATCGTGTGTACCCGTATCCAAGTAACACGATCTGATTGTTGAATCTTTTAATTGATAAGTCGTAGAATTAAGAAAAAATTAATCTACATCAGAATTTGTTGTCTTTTTTCATTTCAAAAGTTAGGTATACCTCTTAAACTAATTAATGAACTATTCCAGCATTACAATGTTTAAGTCGTCATAGTATTATAGATTATGATAGGAGACACATGTCATGTCCAGTTATTCATCGCAACCCACAACTGTCCCACTGCTGGGCACGGGTCTCCTCTCACAGTCCACCACAGCCCACAGTCCAGTTATTAAATATGCTCTATTATGTATTATTTATAAAAACAGACGAACACACACACGCACTTGGACTTCGTACGGACTTAGTTGGTCAGACATTCAGTCCAGTATAAACGCGCCTTAAGGTTGCAGGGGAGGCTGAGCCAGGGTGGACATGAAAGCGTTAAGTGCTCCTTTGCTCATCGAATCCCATTTACAGACGTCCCCTCGCCATAAATAAGATTATATTCGGCTACACGTTACTTTTGTTATTTGGCTCCTTACACCCCACCCTCCCCGATATTAGCTGCTGCTTTGAACTGTATCTGATTTTAGCAGGATTAGCTTGGCTAAGGGATTCAATTATGACAGTTGCAAAGGAACTGTCATTCTGCCAATCAGACTGTGGTCAACTGTTATTTACTGGATATTTCCAATATTCTATCTCTCAATAACTTTTAATTTAAATAACCCACAAACTAGCAGGTAAGCCTGATGGCGACTGGTCGCCCAAAGGCGCCACCGACACGGGACCAGCCAAGAAAGAATGGAGAAGAAAACTGGCACTCAAAGCTCAAAGGAACAGGGTGGGTAGTTTGGGCGAGGGTGTTAGCTAGCCAGGGCTTCAACCCATCCATCCAGCAGGGGCTGGCTTCCGTCGCATCCAACAACACCCTGGTCTGCCCGCATGGGATTGGGTTAGTACGCTAGACCGCCCTGATACGACCAGTTGCGTCATCAATGAGTATCGTCACTTAATAAGAGCTTCACGTCGCCTTTTAAACACCAACATCGTTAGTTTATAGTTCTTATTTGATTTGTACTTAAAAAAAAATAGTTTTTACAAAATTCAATATAAGGCTTAGTGTTTACAGAAGTAAATAAATAATGCAGAAAAGTAAATAAAATTTTCGTTTGGAAGTTTTCTTAATTCGATAAGGAGAAAAGTTTATACCGACCGGAGTCTGACTGCTTTGGAACGAAGTAATGAACCTTATACACTTAGCGAACTTATTTATTACCAATAGTTAGAAAATGATTAATAATATATTTTCTTTTAACATAATGATGATCCATGCAATTGGGTAAATAATTAGAAATATTTTAGGTATAAAAAACATAAATCGTGAGTACGTATACCTGTTACAATTAATAAAAGTTACGAATCAAAATCACACTGGCTTCATGTGTAACGAAACTATGAATCTACAAAATAATTGCCCCGGGTGAGGATCGAACTCACGACCTTAAGATTATGAGACTTACGCGCTGCCTACTGCGCTACCGAGGCTGTGGGAGTAGTATTAAATATGTGATATAATTTATTGTAGCTATATTTTTAACGACTTTTTAGCAATTGTTTTGTTTTTAAACATTTTTACCCACGACTATATAGTTCAAGCAACATATTAGTTGCGAGACTTTAAATTTCATTAAATTAGGTTCCTACTAAAGTTCTTTTTTCAACATTTTCAGTATATATATCAGTTTTCAAATCTTATTGTAATTAGTTAAATATATTATTTTCTTCTAAACACATAACATTACAACGACCACGGCACTTTCATAACAATATAAGTAGAAAAGATATTCATTGCATCGCATGGTCAGTATAAAAACCCCTTTATCAAAACCTGCCGAAGTCGCCTTCAAGACTGCACTCCCAACCTTTGACGGAATTAATTGCCGCCACAAGGAAATCCATGTTATGTGCATGTTCATTTAGAGCAAATCATTAAATACCAACTACGTTCTTTCTTACATTTAATTTACAAATGTTAAAACCTGGCTTATAGAGAAAGGGTATTTAATATATAAGTAACATAACCATAACATATGGTTCCCCTCTTATTAGTATGTAAAAAGTTAGTAATAAGTATTCTATAGTGACTCAGGGTTGATAACTAGCCCGCAGGGTACGAGTAGAAGCCCTAACACCAAGTCTTCAGTCGCCTTAATGGCCCCTGGTTTGTCGGAATGGGGTTGGGTTCGCCCCGCTGCGGCCAATGCCACCAATCAGATGATTGCAATTTTGGCGTAGATATAAGTGGTCACATAACCTAGGTTTTTGTCGCAAAGCAGTCGTTAACCCACGTGGGGGGCCTTCGAGCAGTATAAAAACTCCAACACTCTTGCCACTAACCCTTCCACCAATCCGAACTGGAGTAGCCTGATAGAGTATGGTCTAGGCCTCCTCAGTTCGAGGAGTTACCCATGCCTTGCTTGCCTTGTGCAGGCCATCTAGATTGAACCATTGATGGTCCCTGGATGGTGATACTGTAGGTACCAATTTTTTTTTAATTAAACACTTGAAAATCTCAATTCATTGATCTATAACTAAGTAATTTGAGAACCCTTGTTAGATGTTGATTAATTATATCTAGTGATGTCAAGCAAGATATAGCGGACTCCAGTTTCACATAAAATATCCATGATTAAGGTAGTATAGTTACATCGATATCTACCGAGTCTGAAATAGATGTAGCGCATTAAGGAGTTAGCCTGGGGCAGTGCTTCTTTTAAATGAAGAGGAAATTTTTAATTTCCTATCGCGTACCGGTGTTAGGGATGGCATTTCCGAGTCTGGTTTGTCGATAAATTTTAAATTATTGCTATTGTTACTTACAATACTTAGTAACATTGTCGTGGGAGCTTGAGCAGAGCCAGTTCTTTCTTTTTATTAACTTTCTTGACCGGCATCGATATTGCGTTTTGTGTTACTGTACTCCATAGACGACGGTGTCCCTCCCATCGGCTTTTCTGTTCGTTTGACAGATACTTGAATAAAAAAATATTTGTAAGCTAATATTTTTCAAAAGCATTTTAATGCCGAATGCTTTATTAATTTCGCAAGTGAGTTGGACTAATTATAATAATATTTATCAAAGTCAATAAATAAGAAAGCATTTACCTAAGCAAATGGGTCTGAATGAAAATGGGTATTTATTTTATATTTAAATGAAACGTTTTTATAAATTATTTATACTAGTTAGCAGAATAATATTAAATACAGTAGTATAAATTGGTAAATACTAGACAAACTTAATGAATATTCAATAAAATTATAATTTATGTATTATAAGGTATTACTATTTAATATAATAATGAAACTGGGTCAATGCTTTTTACTAAAAGTGCGTTTTATCGTCATCCAAAATAGAACATGACTCCACTCAATACAAAACAAACCAACTGAACCGTTTCGCAATATGTTCAATCAGGAAACATTGAATGGCCGGCCGTTTTCTTTAAAAGACGGCGGTGACCTCAGACCGAAGGTTTGGAATCAATTTGACATCAATATGAAATAATTGAATGATAACGATGTGGAGCAGTTATCAAACAATCAAGTGGTGATGTCATGGAAGGGGTGCGTGTCCAAAGGAAAAGTTTTACATTATTTTATATCTATAGCCGTGAAATGAGCTGACCATCATCAATATCAAGGTAAGTGGTCACATTGTAAGTGGTTGCTTAAGGACATCTATTCTGTCGCAATAAAGGCATCATCAACGCCATCACCAACGCATTGCTGAGCTATAAGGGAGACAATTGATTCCTTAAATTCGTTCTTCCTGTAAAGTTTTACAGCATATAATTAGCTTAATTACTTAATTCATTGATCTTACAGCACAGAGTAGTATAGTAATGGATGTTTTTATATTTTACTGGGTGTAGAATAAAGTATGTAGATAAGTAATAAATTCTGCAGCCCATATCTATGCCTCACTTATAACTTTATTATATTTGAAGTCAGTAAGTTAAGTACGTACTTGATTTCATAAATAAAACGATTCATATTAATTACTTACCACAATCCTTATTTATCTATAGTAAATCTTGAAATTACTCCGCGGTCGATCTATAAACTCTGTCAGTTTAAATATATATAAATAATAAATATTAGCTAACACACTCATACCCCAGCACTAGGATACTCGTTGGCATGGATAACACACATCATGAACATCCATGACCCGACAACAAACATTTTTCTGTCACATAAATATCTGCCCCGGTCGGGAATCGAACCCGGTAACCCTCGCTTCGCAGGAAGGGTCACTACCAACTAGGCTACTGGGTCGCAAATAGCATTACGGAGCGAACGGCACAAACGCCGTACTCGTGTGAACAGTGAAAACAGTTTCAAATAATAGATAGGAATTGATTGTATCGTATCACACGTCGAGCAGATCAATTTGTGCATCACCGCCGGCACATTGTTCTGCGATCAAGTCATCGCTATTGGCGGAGATCAGATTTGGGCCCGGGCTTGGCCAGTTCAAGATGTTTATATTTTGAGGTCATTCACTCATCTATAATAATAGAATAGGTATTAATATTAATCATTCGTTAATTATTGATTAGTATTGAGATAAATGACAATTTTTAGCTCTTAATTAGTTATGTACGTAAATTGTTTGTTTTTGTCTACAGCCGATACTTGTATAGGTAAACTACCGGATGGTAAGTAAGTCCTGTCACCCATGGAAATCCTACACCAAATTATTACCAACGTGTTTCTGGTAAAAAAAAATTGCGGGGCTGCAATTTATAATCAAGAAGACGAAAAATCAATCAAAAAAATCTTATTTGTTATTCAGCTTAAATATCAAATTACGATATAAAAAATAGCTATCTGATAAACAAATAACAAGTATAGGTACAATATTATATTTAATGCACTAAAAATGAAGTATCTCGTTTATCGACAAGTCCTGTCGCCATCCCACCCCTATCGTTAACCTCCGTCGTTAAAAATATTGCTGTTTGAACGCGGAGTTCGCTTAGCGTTTTAATAAATTTGGAAAATTAAAGATTCATATCTCATGGCTTCACTAGTTAATACACCCGGCTTCCCCTGGAATAAAGACGGTAATACGAGCTGTGCGGGAAACTCGAAAGAAGATTCTAAACTAACGAAGTTTTCGACTCGTTTTTTGCGGCGTCTAAACGAACTGAGGCATTTATGATATGTAGATTCCATATTATATGGGATCATCCATTATGGGATGCATTTTTAGATATTACGGCGAAAAGTATAATAATATTGTAGAAATAAACTTGTTTGGTAAATAAGAATTGGACTTGCGTTGTTGGTTCCGGAGGTACTGTAGGTACACGTAATTGATATAATTATCTGGATAAAATTGGATTTTTTCATAAATATTATACATATTTTGTAACAAAAATACTTCAGGACAAAAACCGTAGAGTCAAAGTCGATATTTCGATACATATTTATATTTAATTAGCGGCGACCCGCCGCGGGCTCTAATTATTTTTTCGCTTATCTACGAGAAGATTTATTTGAGGCTTCGGTGGTAATTTTTACTTTTTTACATTTTTCAATTAAATTACCACCGGGGGGGTGGCAAGTGTTTGATTAAGTCGTTAATATCTGTAAAAGCTATTTCGTGGTACATCGATTTATGAATTAGGTCATTATTTCTTACGATGTGTAGGTTAAGTTGAATTGAAGGTTTCTTTGAACAACATTTCCTTACGTAAGTACCATTATTACCTAACATTCTTACGTAATATTATATGCAAACAGTATTTAACATACCTACTACGCTCTTTAATGAACCTGATGAGCGATTTCTGTATTATTTGGAAATATTTCTTAAGTTAAATAAATAAGTTATGAATGGCTGTCCAAATGCTGGTTTCCAGTCTCCTCTAACATTGACAGAGATTTAGGTAACTACAACAACTATTTTAAAGTTATCAGCGCGGGTGCTAAACATATAAACTGTAGGTATAGTATATATAGGTATAGTATAGAACTGTATTAACAATACAGCCACTTAAATGAATACAGACTTTAAAAATCCTTTTCTTATGCATCAACATCATCTTTCAGACTGAACAGAAGTATCAGACCCAGGACCCTTGGAACGGCAATCCGGCATAGCAACCATTGCACAATAGGGGTCGTCAAATTTGAGTCCTTGCATACAATAGTTTCAAGGTTAATAGATTTGTCGCAAAAACTGAACAGCCGATACCGCGGCTCCGGACTCGGCAGGGGTGCAAAACGGTGGGCGTTAATTTAAAACGACAAAACAAATAACCATAGGCTTCAGTTGCAGTCAAATATCACACTATTCCAATGCGGGAATTAATTAAATACTGGAATGGACGCGGATATACTGGGTATGGAAGGGACTGTGTCGATTAACACTTTTCGAAAGTTAAACTAGAAAATATCTTTACCAAATCCTTTACATCAGTAATTCCGAATAACGTGACCAAAAATCATAAACGCATTATTTTTCTAATAAAATTAACAGATTTTTAAGGATGTCTATTAAACAAATGTCCAAACACTCTTATGTCATAAGAATACCTAAGTTTGACAGTTTTTTTACAAAATGGTAGTTCTGTTTACCTGAATGAATGTGACTTATGTTTTACACTCCGATACACAAGAACGAATATTAAATTATAAAGTGTCGTTTCTTCCTATGTTACAGCTATGTTTTATATTTAGTTTGCTTGTTAAAGAGAAAAGATACGTGTATTATTAACCACGCATCCACATAACATACAAAACGTAAACATCTGCCCCGGGAATCGAATCCAAAACCCGTCGCTTAGGAGGCAGGGCCATAGATTGTGGGGTCGTCATTGCAACAATGATTCGCAATGGTTTCATGTCACTTCCAGCGGCCGTTGGTAGGTGCCGGTACCCGGTAGACAGTGCGGCCCATAAATTGAGCGGCGCTGTCAATTGCACCCGCGCGCCGATAGTTGCGGTCGACGCGCGTTGCCCGCTTTTTGAACGTGTTATTGTTTTTAAACGTATCGTATCGGTTTCGTTTTGTACACATTTATTATAATAAACGCTCTCCATTACAACTTTCAGGATTTTCCTATGACCAGCGAATCTAAAACGAACATTAATACATCGAATTGCAAACTGGATAATCACTTCAAAAATATAATTATCTGCTTGGACATCAGTTCGATGGACATAAGCTATCTGTAGTAACTCTTAAAATGTGACTAAAATCCTTGGAAGTGTTTTGATAGTTCTTCCTCCATTACCGCTCGGAAATTTAGGTACAATCTGACTAAAAAGTGTTTAAAATTTAATTTCAACCTGGATTATTATAAAATATGTTCGCAGTTTTGAGTGCTGATTTATATTTAAACATGACCTAGAGAGGTTTCAAAATACAAAAGATACCTAAAAATAAATGTTCCAAATTAAACTGCGTACCTAATATGTAAACACTGCTCCAATGACCTATCTTTATCTAGCTGCTATATCTGTTACCGTTGTTGCTCCTAATAGCTAATTTTGTTCACATTTCCGCAGCCTCGGTAGCGCAGTAGGCAGCGCGTAAGTCTCATAATCTTAAGGTCGTGAGTTCGATCCTCACCCGGGGCAATTGTTTTGTAATTTTTTGTTTTTGATATTTTAATGTGAAGTAAGTGTTAGCTTAATTAAATGGGAGGGTGTCCTTTTTCAAATGCTCTCAAAATAATAAAATGAACTTTTTCTTTAAAACTTACTACAGCACCCAAATGCTGTTAAAATAATTATTACACAGAAGAAATAAAATACTATATCCAGTACCAAACAGTAACATCCACGAAATACCTGTATAGCGCGCATAAGCTGTCTAAAAATTGACTGGAATGTACTAGTACCCAGTAGCGTCTAGGAGTCAGTCCGCCCGGATCATGCGCCAGTGAGTCATGCCAATTGATTTACAGCTGAATAATTCGATTGGCTCCAATTCGGCGATGTCGACTCGTTTCTGGGTACGTGAGAATGTAGAGATCAAGGACTTTCTCATGATAAAGTTAAGCATTGTATTGTTGCGTAATGATCGTCTCGTGACTGCGGTCAGTTGCCGGTTGGCTTTTTTTGCATATTCACACAACTTTCAAACTTCTTAAAGGCGATATGTTTAAGACGACCCGTATGTCGCAATGGTCACCAGTTTCACCACATCATGCCAGACTGCCATCCGAAGGGTTACATTGAGTCAGAAATTTGAACGATGAGTACAAATTAATTTCTATTTTCGGTCGGGGTGTGTGTTCTTGTCTTTATGTGTTGTCCATGGTAACCACGACACAAAAAAAAAGAAAAGAAATAGGAGTTTACCATGCTTTGCTATAGAAAAATAAATAAAATAAGCGATATGCGAATAGCCTATTCTTCACTCTCCTCTTTAAGACTTAAGAAGAGAAGATACAAGTCTCGATCCACTATAATGTGGTACGTTCTTGCCACGTGGTATAGCCACTGCATGGGTCAGTCCAGGCAACAAATCATGCTCTGGACAAGCGCAGGCGCCTGACAATCATCCCGCCGACTGGAATCTGGACTGGAATCTTTCACCACGCCACTCGAGTGGTCTAGATTGATTGGCGACTAATGTATTGATTAGGAGGCTGAGGATATCTCTGCAAAATATTATATTTAAAGATTCATGATATCACAATACCTAACTCCACAACAGTGAGAGTCAAGTGCTTTGAACGTAGGACTCCCGAATATGGGGAGCCCTGATTGGAATCCTGCTCGTAACCCTAATTTTCAAAAAATTATTTTAGAAATTAATTTTCACTTGATACAGTGAAAGATAATACCACGAGGAAACATGCAAGGCCAAGAGTTCTCCATATTATTCTCAAAAGATGTGTGAAGTCCGCCAATCCGCACCAAGCCAGTGCGGTGGGCTATAACCTGTAAGCCACACATAGTGAGAGGAGCCCAAGGCCAGCAGTGGGTCAGTTATGGGTTATGATGACCTATCAAGAAACCACGTGCACATGAAATAATCGACTGTTAATTCGTGCTAATTTTAGAAATAACCGATTTAGATGCGGATTTTACTGAAAAGATTTGACTAAAAATTTTACTGAAGAGTTTTGACTAAGCATTTTGCTGAAGAGTTTTGACTAAACATTTATATTGGAAACTAGCTGCTACCTACAGTCTGGACCACGCGGACGCAATGCATGATTTTGCAACAATCTTTCATCCATTCGTTTACTGTCATATTCACACATCAGTAGTTTTCTATTGATCACCTCGACATACTGGCCACCAATTACACCGGCCTCAAGTAATTCCGAACAATTCCCCGATCGATCCATACAATGAACTGGGACGTTTGTTCATCGCTATTTATAGACAAAGTGTGACCGATTTGATCACAGCTTCTAATAATAGAAAATGCATCAGTGATCATGCATGCGACGTGTGATTTTATTGACAGTACCAGCGGCGGTGTGGGCCCGTTGCGGCGCTGGTTGGTTTGGGAAACGTTAGCATACTAAAGAGAGTTCCGCCACCTGTTTAGATGATTGTGTTGCAGAAATTCACTTTTTGATTTCAATCATTCAATTTTTTTATAGAAAACATTTTTTGTTAACATTAAAACATAAAATTTTCTGTTAAGATAATCTATTTTTATTATTAAATAAGTATGCCCGTGACTTAGTTCAGACGAATGTCAGATAGTATCGTATGTTAGATAATAACATTATTTAAAATTATAATAACTTTTACAGAGTAGTTCGATTACAATGAAAAAAAATAAAAATGTTACTTCATGCGTTTTGAATATATTTTCTAGAAGTAATTCTTTAGTTTTGGTTTGATGCAATTATAATACAAACGCAATGTAACACACAAACACACACACACAAATGTAATACAAACAATGAAAAAAAATAAAAATGTTACTTCATGCGTTTTGAATATATTTTCTAGAAGTCATTCTTTAATTTTGGTTTGATGCAATTATAAATACAAACGCTGATTATTTTAGGTAGGTATACATAAATGTATGTATATTATTATGCATACATAGATATTGGGCAGACAAATCTCCTGGACTAACTTCCATACTTTTTCTGCAGAGTTACCAAACGACTCATGCCGTAAGAAAGCCCCATCCAAATTGATAGCGATCAGAATTGACCCATTGCAGAAAACGAGCCGAGCAAATCAAACCGCAGCCCACTCGCCGCGCCGGTTAGATAGGACGCGGTTATTTATGGCGCTGGAGATTTATTGCTAGTTAACTTCCATTAGAACAGCTATGCGTAGACAAAAAAGTTACCGAGTAGGACTTAGGAGTTGCTTGCCGCTTCTTTTTGGACTCCTCGCCGTATTTTTTAAAGCACTTAGGTAGGACTTTCAGGAAATCAGAAGCAGGAGCTTGTGACAACATCGCACTCACGTCATAAGTGTGATGTCACGTCCAGCCTGGATCACGTTATCGAAGTTTTCGACACCGCTCGCATATATTTGACGACCCGGATGGCGCAATGGTTAACACGCCGGATCGCCGTTCCGGGGGTCCTGGGTTCGATTACCAACGAGGCGGAATCCGGAAATTTAAATGATGAATTTAGATTTCCGTTCTTGGTCTGGGTGTGTGTGTTCTTGTCTTGTGTGTTGTCCATGGCACCCACGACACAGGGAATCCTAGTGTGGGGCTATGAGTGTGTAGCGTTATTATTTACTTAAACAGGTTCCGACCGTGAGCAGTTGTAACTCAGGCGCCGCTGGCTTGACATCTCGCCTGGCGGGAGATCTCCCTTTTTTAAAAGCTCATTGTGAGTTCTGCTTCAATGGAAGAGGTTATGGCGACAGTTCTTTGGAGTCACTGACTTCTCTAGGCTATAACCAAAGCCAATATCGATTCGATGCCGGCCATAAAAGAAGATTAAAAGAGAGATTTTTTTCTAAATCTCTGGGTTAAAATATAGAAATAGAAATGAATCTAAGTATTAGTAAATAGCCTGGACGAGGATGTAGACACACACATACACACAGTTGTGTAGATCACTTGAATATTTTACTCATGTTGTAACTGATCACTTGCAAATCAAATATTTTACACCTACCCTCCACATCACATCACGTTAATTGGCTTAAAATATTTTGTAATTTTATAATTGTCGATTTCTCAGTAAGATTTTTGCTAAATCGTACCCAACAGTACCTAGTATACCTGCGCAAATATGATTAATAGCCACCTACATCCGAATTCATGAGTTCGGAAGACTTCAGCCCCAATCCTTCAGGTAAAAATCGTCTTTCAACTAACAAACCTCTGTCAGGGTACACTTATTATCCATATCCATCCTTAATCTCTGGATAAGTCATGTAATAAAGTGGGCTCGTCCATATAAAATGTGTTCAGAGGACGGCTAGGCAGGTGACGTGGTTTTTCCGTGATAAAGCATATTTTCGAAACTATCAAAAGCAAAAATAATATCTCCAGCATGTAGGTATGTATAAGAGATAATTATTCATAATTGTGGGCTGAGTATTTTAATTTAATTAAGTTATAATTTAATAAAATCCGATGGGCAGGTACCCATAGACACTGTTTATTTCCATGCCGATCTAATAATTTAGCTTGCCAAAAACATCGTATATTTTCACACCAAAACTTCGGAAACAAACTTGATAATTAAAAGTCTACTTTAGCTATAAATCTATAAGTTAAATTCTAAATTAAAATTTTCATATCTTCGCTGATAATTCCACAATGGCTCGTCCATTGAAAAGATCGAGGGCGGCGATAAATAAAAGTTTATGAATTGGTCAAGCGTGAATACCGTTTTTACGGAAACGGAAGAGATAAGCGGGTTGTAGGTGGGCACCGAAAAAATCTCTTCTATCATTCATTATTAACGATAAATTTTTGAATATACTTTTAAAATTCGCAGGATTAAATTAAATTCCTTGAAACGCGAATAGGTCCTCTTTATAATGAAAAGATTTAGCTATTGTCATTTGTATACTAACGCCATCTGTCACTGATAATATGATACTAATTCATTGATTGGGTAACGGTGATCCCTTCATAGTTTAAAACTTCATCGCTAGATGGCAGACACATTCTACAATATTCGAAATTCTTAATGAAATGTGTTATATTAAAAATAAATATACGTATGATATATTAAATACTAAGAATCATATTTTGTAGAATATTACCACTAACTAATTTTCACACAAAATAATTTTCTAATTCCTGTATTAGTAGATTATCAGCGCCATCTAGAATAACATCAATGAACTTGCACAAGCGTAACAAAATGACATTATCGATGAGACGAATAAAAATTTAAGTTTGCAAACAGATGGCGTCATACAGACGTAGCGCACTTCAGTTTACAATGGTTCTGTGAAAACGGACCGATAATAGTTTATTTTAAATTTATTATTGACTAAAATAAAATGTTTTGGCTTTGACAGATTAGTTTATCTCTAATTCTGTCATGGACAGTCAAAAAATCAGGATTAGACTCAACCCTCATATTTACACTAAATCTTTTTGGGGCGTATTTCTTACCTAAGTGCAGTATGATCTGAGAAGACATGATGTAGGTATTTATTTAATTTTCGGCCTAGGATACTGACATCCGGCAGTGCAGGCTGTCATAGGAGGCGACAGAAGATGGCGCCTGCTTGGTGGTGGAGCTGAAGCAAGGTTGGCTAGTCACTGACCTCTTACAAGCTAGAGTGAAAGAAGATAATAGAAATATGTCAAGACAGATAAGTAGGTAAGTAGGTAGGTAATTACCTACTTCCTTATTCTTCTTTCATTCTTGGTGGCCGCTACAGTACCTAAGTACTATTTCTTTATGAGGAAGTTGTAATGGTGTCAAGTTTTATGACAATGGTAAACTAATCTTTAATCGATCATTTTATCGCATGTGTGTGTCGCCTAATCGTTGTGAAAGCGACAAAACAATTATTTGTAATGTTTATTTTTATTTGGCCTTGTACAAAAATAAAATACGTGAATACGTTTTATTGATACAAAACATTCATTAAAAACAATCCCAGACGGTAGGTATTTCTCTTGAACGGCTTTTGATGGTTGTTCTTTTAAACTATGCAATTTGATTTTATTTTATTTATTTTATTTTATTTTATTTTATTTTATTTTCAACAAAATCCACAGCTTAATTTAATACAACTATATAAAACTTAAAATCTAGTCTTTCTTATGCTTTTAGGAGTTTAGGTAACTTAATCCTTAAATGCAAGGTAGAGAGGTCAGCGATCAGAAACGGCTCCAGTAATGGCGCCCTTTTGTATCAAAATGCGCGGTCGAAATGGATTAGGTCTAGGTGTCGCGAGCGGCTCTCGGCGCCCCCTGACTCCCGGCGCCCGGGTGTACTGCACCCCCTGCACTATGGGTAAAGCCGTCCCTGGCAGCGATCTCCAACAGAAGGGTCCGGGTGCCATAGCCATGTCTTGTTCAGTAAGGTGCAGCACGAGCAAGGCAGGTTGACTTCGAGTCAAAGATACATGAAGCTCCTCGTATCCCTAGACTTTACTACCAGGTGATTCGTAAGGCTGTTTGATTAATATTCCTAAAAATTGCAACTTTCCCTGTTTGTTGTGCATCTTTCATATTCTAATACAAGTAATACTGCCATTATCTGTAGGTATATCTTAATAAGATTCGCCTGCCAGACCAATCCAGACGGTGGTGGACGGTGGTGGGCCCTACCGCTTGCTCGTTTGATGAAAGTTAGTGCACATCGTACATT
Organism: Ochlodes sylvanus; assembly: GCA_905404295.2. NCBI lineage: Eukaryota > Metazoa > Arthropoda > Insecta > Lepidoptera > Hesperiidae > Ochlodes > Ochlodes sylvanus. The sequence goes on from FR990129.1 coordinate 1,674,106, forward strand.
ACTTGCTTTTGTTGAGATATAGGGAATCTCCGTCTTATGTTCAACAAAACTGGCTCAAAGTACAAACTGAATTGGTAAATAATTCTAATACCTACTGATACGGGCAAGAACTCAAGCCTGTTTACCATTAATAACATTGTTTTGTGGATTTTATTTAATAACATTAAATTAAAAGACATTTAAACATTTGATACAGATTTTAATTAAGCGCTTAGTCGCCAATAAATACAGATTGGGAACAAACAATTACATAGGTAATTGGTAAAACAATAGACATTGTTTTGATGTTAATACATGATTAACCTTGAAGAACATGATTACATACTTGCAATACGTGCTTATACCTACTGAATTATACAATACTTAATCATTTTACTTATTTTACAATATCACAATAATTTACCTATTTGTCATGAAAAATTAGTTATAAAGAACAGAACGTGATCACAACAATTAACTACTTAACATTAATCGTACAACAACACTTAGTAATCATAACAATGAATGCTGCCTTTTTCAATTGCACATAAGTCATAACACAACACATTTTTTTTTTCAAACGTTCCAAATTTGATATTTCACTTCCTTCATTTTCAAATCCGTTCGGTTCAAAACCGTTCACGTTCGTAATTCAAATGTCGAACGTGACACTTCAACAGTTGTTAACAGCCTGTGTAGGCCGAGGTAGTTACAATCATGAATATTTTCCGTTGGTTTGACTATTCTGTCTACTCCCGGAGCTGAAGGTAGGTCTGGAGCCGAAGGGTGTACCTACCCCCGTCGGGGAAAGGGGTGGCGACGGCGGCATGAGGTTTGTAGCTGGATGATAAACCCTCGCCGATATGGTCATGTCACCTGGAAATTAAAAACGGTATATTACAATTGCCATAAGGTTTCATATTCAGAGGTAATCAACTGCCTGGATACTGGAATCGAATTCGTAGTTGTATGTATATTAAAAAGACTAATTGAGATGTATGTATAATTTAACATACATAGATAGAACTTGTTATGTAAATATTGTACATCTACATTAGGTATTACCATAATACAAGCTACTAGCTAAATCAGTAAATTTTAAAGTAATCTGATGTACCTACATAATTATTGTTACCAAGTGTTATTTAAATTGTTAATGTTTTGGTAAAATGATTTTATTCATAAAACAAAACATGACCTATAGTATCTAAAGATAATAACTATGTATATCTGTTTATCTTATGTTTTCAAACATTGTTATCAATGTAGAGCGCCGGCGACCCAGTAAGATCAATGGCCTACTATGTGACAGCTTCTCAAGTGTTTGTTAATAAGATATTCGTAAATCCTAGACGTCTTAAATCCCAAGTGAAGTGTTATTCAAACATCTTTCGCACAAAGGAATACTTTTTTTATTCATACTATCCATTGAAAGTATGTCTTTTTTTGCGAATCTTTTCACTGTTAATCCGCTGAAACGCTTTTAGATGAGATTTGGTATGGAGTCAGTTTGGATCCTTGAAAGGATACAGGATACTTTTCATCCCGATAATACGTTCCCTTGGAATAATTTGACTGTATTTTGTCAATGTCCGACCTCCACGAGGACTAGGTTGCGAGATAAATCTAGTTAATAATAAGTTGCTGTTTGAATGCGAATACCACTGCCACCGGATGTAGGGCGGCGCCATAGTCTTGGGTAACTAACTTATTAGAAGCCTATTCACTCTTGTAAAGACATTATAATCAGACAAACACCAACTATTCCTTTTAACTGCAACGGGAGGTACTTACGATTTTTATAATTTATACCGATATTTCGACTCGCCTTGACCATGCATTTTGCAATTGGGTTGAAATAATAAAAAATAAAAATCGTGAGTAGGGGCGCCACTGCTTAAGTGACGTTCCAGTAGTAGGCAACATTTTCTTAGTCTAATGGGCAAATAAAAGTTTCAGTGTCCACGATGATAAAAGCTTAAAATCACCAACTATTCTATTCAATTAAATCTATCAAATTAATATGAACTCACTAGATATTGACCGGCCGTATGTTTGTTTGCTAGTTTCCTTGGTGGACGGCATGTTCGGGCTGGCTGCTGGCACATCTGTAACAAGAGAGACATTGTTTTATTTGTTTATATTGACGAACCATCTAATGGGAAGTGGTAGAAGACTGTAAGGAAGTGGGGATCACTCTTTCAATATTATTGTGGCGACATCCTACACGCGTAATGACGTCACGTCGAGCCTGAATCACGCTATGGAAGTTTTCTGTCCCGCTCCGAACGTCATCTCGCCTGGCCAGTGATCTAAAACTTCTTTGCCTATTTATTAAATAATTAATATTGTACTTGTAAATATTATTAACTTTCCATATACCAACTTGCAACACAACTTCATTTTTAAACAAAATTCTTCAGTCATATTGTTTACGTTAGCAGATACCCATTCAATCTCCGATCGACCAAATAAATCTAAGATTTTGTTCTTTCCCTGCTATGACGTCACATAATAAATGTGAATTACAAAATATTATTTTGTAATTCAAATTGAGAATGTAATAGGCGTCATAATATTTTTAAACAGCGTTGGAGTTTAAGCTTAGAATAATGACATATAGAATGACAGTCTTCATACAAGCGCTCTGTCTAAAGTGAAGCACTAATTTTATTTTTTATTTTTTTTTATACTTGTTTATTGGTTGCCAGGGGGAGTGCACTTTCCCGAAAGTGGGGAATGATTCGGAATAATACCTACATAAATAGCTATGTGTGGTAAAGTATGGGTATGGTTATGTAAAATTGTTATATTACGAGAATGTTTATTTAAATATGAAACGAATACAAGAAAATATTAACACCATTTTTTTACTATTTATTTTATTACATATCTTTTACGTATATGAACATGAGCATGAACACAGGAACTTAGTATATTTTAATAACAGCATTGAGTAAAAAAGTTTTGTTCCAATGTTAAATATACTCTATGGAAAAACAAAAAAGGGGCTTTGTTGATTTACTACTCTATGGATCATATTATATCTGTGAACTATTGTATCTGTGAAAACAAAAATAAAAATAAGATGAAAATGATATTGACAATAGGCATGATATAATAATAATAATAACTAATAATATTAATTAAAATAATAATGAATAACAACTTCAATAATTATACCTTAACAGGGACAGCATTTTCACGCAATCTACACGATCTACCCTGTGTAAGGTACTTATCTTCATTATTAAAATGTTTTGAACATATGCGTGTATTTTTGGTTGGCTTCCAATATACTTCTCCACGACTAAGCCTTATATCACTCGTCACTTAAAATGGGAAAATTTAGTTTCACAATTGGGCAACACTGAGTATTGAAACAAAACGTTTTTATTTAAACCTAATTATAAACAAGATATTATGAAATATTGAAAGATTACCTGTGAAAAGTGATGTTATTACACTTCTTTTGTTTTTCAAATGTGTTGTGACAAAATTTAACCGCACAAATCGTCATAATTATTTTTTTTCCGCGAGACGCGTTTGCCGTGCATTGTCATTGAAGACTACGGAGCTGGCAAGCGTTTGGTGACATTTACTACTCACATTTAAAGTTGTCAAAGTAGCCGCGCGGACTTCGTTTCTATATATCATTATTCTAAGAGTTTACTTAATAATTTTAACATGTACGCGTATTCAACATTTTTACATGTAAAGTGACGGAACATACATAGGACCGACTTGTCACACGATGTCACTTTATTGACCGCGATCTCCTAAATGTGTGACCTATTTTTATGTTCCCTTATTGTAACATTTAATACCTAGTCTCATGGTTAAGATCGCAAAATACTGATCAATAGAGAGTCGGTTCCTATCTGAGATATTAATGAGCCGTCATCGAACGTCGTATCTGTGACGCGGCAAACTCGGGGAGCATTAATAATACACGAATAGCCGCTATCGCTCGTGTGTACTGGCGAAATATTGGCGGGATTGCTGCAAGACGGCTGTTCACGGACGACTATAAACTGAAGGAGGATTTCTCGGATTATTTAAGTTGGCGAAATCCTCCAAAGAGAAATCTGACTTGTTAATTGAAAGGTAATCTTGAAATTCAATCATCAAGTACTATGTGGAATTGATTAAGTAGCAATTATCTATTTCGTTAACTTAAAATCACACTATAATCACCTATTTGTTGACAGTACATTGAGAATATAACGTCAACACCAACAGACATGAGGCTTAACTTTATCTAAAAAACTACAGTAGTTACTAATCAAAAACTTAGGAATCACGGATAATACTAAACTAATTTTAATTATTGATACTTTTCCCATTGCGACCATACGACACACAAACGACTTTCAGTCGGACAATCCAATTTCCGCTTAACGAGCGTCCTACATTTATTAAGCAATTTTTCCCTTGAACGATTTGGTATTAATGCTATGTTATGACGATAATACAGCTACACGGTATTGATGACGGCTCCACACAACCAAAATGTCCTAACACCCACCGGCGCCATGCAAAAATGAACCCAATTTAAACCCAACCAAGTGTGTGTATCTCTTATATCAAATCCTAATAAAGTTAAGTTCGATACTTTAACACAGTGGTATCATATTTTTGAATCTATGATACATGAAACGGAACGTGTCGAACTTGAAAAAGGAAGATGCAACCTTTTTGGTGAGAACAGATGGTTAATTTTAGGTTGGAGTTGGTCGGAACTTAAGTCATTTTGTGTCGACGTAGTCAATTTTTGAGAGCAGATTTTCCGTGAAAGAAAAAGGCGAGTACACAAGGGTGGATATTTGTAAAATTGATTATCTTTCGAGGCTTTGATGATACTCCTTTGGTAGTGAAAAACGTTTGAGCAATCGATTTAATTGAATCCACTGAGGAATGACGAAGATCAGGGTTGCCTAAAAATTAAATTGTTGGACAGAAAATTTTGTTTGGTAATGTTACCATACGATTGTCGCCGACAATAGAGTACTTCTTGTCATGTGAAAAGCTCAAACACTTACTTTATGAGTGCTATCAAGCAAGCGCTTGGATCGCTATTGGTAAGAGATCTTCCTATGCTAAAAACACGCGGAACCTTCCGCCGTAGATTTATTTACTTTAATTAATATCACTTGCACCATACAACACACTATTCATATCCATGAATTGTTGAAAATATAAAATATTTTTATTTTTACTTATTAATAAACACAATAACAAAGTAGGTAAGTACCTAAGATGACCACAAGGTATCACTAAAATTTCACTACAAAATGATGGTTCGATTTTTCACTATCATTCTTTATTTATATCAAAAGCTAAAATGTAATTTTAATTTATTTCAAATATTTATCGCTAAAAAAATTAAATTCAGATTGTTACAGCCCTAACCAAGAAGCTAAGCGCTTTGATTATAAAGGCTTTCAGGCGATTAGCCCCATCCCAGTACACAGAGATTATGATTGAATACATTTATAGAAGGTACAAGCTGGGCGCTTCACTTGGAGTTAGTGGCCAGTGTTGCCCAGAAAAACCCATTAAATACTAGGTAATAGCAAAGCCACGCTTACTTAGTCTAGCACAGGTCTAGGCCTGAAGTTCTAACACCGTTTGCTAACTGTACTAACCATCCTAGTCCCCATTTAAGTCTTGTTCTGTGTCGGTCACAGTTGTCATGGGCGGCAGCGGATGTGGTGCTGAATGCTCGTTTGCTGCATATTCCATAAAAACACGTGTTAGTAGTTCACTAGTATCTAAATAAATGTATATGAGCGAACGGGAGTTATCATAAATAATTATGCGTTCCCGGCTTCCGCTCCGACTTCTCGATCCAGTTCCAGCAGTCTGTTATTGTACGGCTACAAACACCAGTTGTTGGATAACTTGGTATTTGCGCAAGGTACCAACTGTATCGGAACGCCGCTTTCACACCGAACACCGTGTGTGGAAAGTTTGCTTCAGTTTCAACTAGTAGTTGGGTGGACCGGATAATGTGGATACGCCTTTATTTTCTTTATTGTACACGAATGACGTCACTGAGCGCTTATTGTTGACGTTACGTCCCTATTCAAGTGGCTTCAAATAATCTTTACATACATATATAATAAACATGTAAATGATCGCTGTCTGTACATGGAAGATACATGGGAAAAACTATTGTTTGGGTCTTTATTTATAATCACATTTATAAAAAAAAAAATATTTAAGTATGTAGGTATTAATCGCAATTCGACAAGTAAACAATCATTAGAAGATACTTAATTTGCTGGTTGAAAACCGTGTGACAATGTGGTTAAGAAACAAACCTCAAATAAATATTTGTTTGTTTTAGATAACGGTAAGAACATGTTTGCTTTGCGGTCACAGCATTAATAAGAGCACTTTTGCTATTAGTACCTTTAGGTATTGGCGGTGACAGTTGGTTAGAATTGCGCGTTAGAAATTAATTATCATTTGCTGCGGTTAAAGAAACTAGCGTAAGGAAACTTGCATTATCTGAATATCTCGATAAAGTTTTCAAGGGTGTGTGGTGTGATAAACTGTCAAATAATATATATTGTTAAACTAATTTTGTCGTCTTATCCACGTTACCATTTCTCAGGAAAGCTCCGTGCAGTTTGAGCGCTTACAAACTGCATATCTATTTATTTATATATTTACTTTTCATCGGCGACAGCCATTTTGCTTATCGTACCGGATGAGAAGTGTGCATGTGTGTACAAAGATACATACGAGTGGGTCTGTGTGAATAGACGTATTTGATGGTGCCGCGTTGATTATGAAAATGATAGCTCGGCAGCTCGTAGTTGTACTTGTAGTGTTACTACTGAATACTATAACATAGTAGTATTGTAGTACTATTATATAATAAATAAACAGTGAAACTGTCACTGTGTTTTTGAAGTGTTCGCTCCACTGCGGGGAATTAAAATAAATAACAGGTTTTTGTTGTTTTTGCATACTTAAAAATATATGCTGAAACCTAGTTACACTGTCGAAGAACCTAGGCTTGAATATGCGACTACATAGCCCTCAAAGTAGAGAAATGAGGAGACTAATATAACCGATCCGTATCTACTGTATTAGCTAATTGGAATGTGTGACTTGGTATTCGGACAAGTCAGTGATCGACACGTATAGTGATTTTTATCTTTTGCTACGCTCATGTGTGTTTGGAAACGAGATATCCAACAATTAGCTGTGATTGCCATAATGTTCGATAAAACATAGATAGGTACTCCTACTTATTTGATAATCAATCCTATTGTTTACGTAAGTAGGTAAAAGATTATAAATAACAGGTTGTGAACAAACTAGGTAACTCAATTAGTTTCTCGTCGTCTATCTTCAAATTCTGCGTCTGGTTCACGCAAAATGTTTTCCAAAAGAAACGATTGCTGATAAGGTTGGAGTGTCACTGATATTGCACGATCATGCAGAAATGAATACCATGAGATGAACAAAACAATAATATTTGCCTGGTACTTCACGGCACGTAAGTACACGGCTCATTACTTATCGATACGAATCGGCAGTGATGTCTAGATAGACCTTTGAGAGATGTTCAAAAAAAGGAGAAGGTTATAATAATAATTATGTTCGACGACTATATATTTTTATTATGTACGTCCATGGATTTCTCCGTCATTCGTGCACCGATTTTTTAAATATTTTTTTGTATTCGAAAGCTGGTGCTTGTTTTGTGGTCCCGTTGAAATGTTGTTAGTACTTAGTTGAAATTTAGTTCAAATTTAGTTGAAATTTGTTTAGCAATATAGTTAGAGTAGTAGTAGTAGTTTTTCCTTTATATTGCGTTTTCTATCTGAACTCTAGCCAAATTTTTTTGATCGCTTAGGCACCCGAAGCTAGGGCTACGACCGCTGTAGGCATTAACGCCTAATCTACCAATTTCTTTAACACGTTCCGTTCGTTAGTGAAGCGGGAACGCCGATAGCGCCACCCCCGGACGAGACAATCACTAATTACCGCGCAAAGCTATACAAATCGGCAAGAATGTTTGCTAATTTACAAAAAATGGGCCAAGTGCGTTTGTAACTAGCGCAGGTTGGGTTCCTTAGGTGTTTATTAATGTGTTTTACAGATTACATGCCATTCTTTATAAAATATTTCATTATTCTGAAAGTAAGAGAAAAAACAAAGTAGGTACTTTATGTAACAAATTATTGAATTGATTACAATGCAACGTTTAAAAATATCACTTATACCATACACTTAATACAAAAGAAGGCATTATACAAGACAAGACACATCCAGACCAAGAAAAGAAATTTAAATCACTCATTGTTCAAATTTCCTCTATGAATCGAACCCAGGACCCTTCGTACGATAGTAAGGCGTGGTAACCATTGCGCCGTTGCTCGTAACTATACAAGGATAGCTGACAGAGGGACGAATGCGTCGCAACAAAGTGGGTCCTTTAGCCATAGAACCCTGAAAGGAGAGAAAAAATATATTTCTCAGTCGCCAAACGAACTTGTTTAGCTCAAAGGGATTTAATAAGGATTTTTCAGGCAGACCCACTTGCCCGAAGATTTTTAATTTTTTTCTCTTTCTCCCGCCGACTTGCTAATCTCGGCGATATATTTTCGCTCGAATTGAATTAGTGCAGCGTTTGGGATTTGCGACTTATTTGGTATAGGTAAATGTGTAGAATTACAATTAATCATATTAATTGCATTCACTCAAGTGTCCCTCAGAGGCATTAAGGAATATTACCTTTACTAAAAGATATTAAATCTATAGATGCGTTACGTACCTACTGTACTAAAATTATCTTTCCGAGGGCATTTACTTTTGGAATAATTATATGTAAAACAATCATTGTTTACGTTCATACCTACTGTCAATGTCAAACGCTCAATATAGTTTGCGGTCAATAGCACAGTGAAGATACTGATGCCAAAGCAGTTTTTATTGAATTACGGCCAAAGTTACTAGGAGATTACTATTACTATTAATTGTAATAACATTAAAATATCCCCATTGAATACCCATGAAATACCTATTTACAAGATGGCTGGCAAACCGCTAAACAAGATATTTTTTGTTGGCTACAATAGATTTAATTGGATCCACTGCAACCAAATTAGATATATTTTCGGGAACTTAAACCCTACTTACTAAACAAATCAATCTTTTAATTGTATTTTTTGACGCATTATAAGTACACTAGTTGTCCCGGCGTACTTCGTACCGCTTTATAATTAAAAAATGTTTTGGTGATATATCGACAGCAACGCCACCTATCGGGTCCAATTGTGAATCTAAACCATTCCCAGATCCCCTTGAACACACACAAAAAATTTCATCCAAATCGGTCCAGTCGTTAAAAAATGTTTTGGTGATATATCGACAGCAACGCCACCTACCGGGTCCAATTGTGAATCTAAACCATTCCCAGATCCCCTTGAACACACACAAAAAATTTCAACCAAATCGGTCAAGCCGTTTAGGAGGAGTTCACTCTCATACACACTCACACTCGAATTATATATATTAAGATAAGTGAATGTTTGTCTACAATCCAACCTGATGATAGTAAGTGGCGATGTTGTCTTGCTGATGTCTTGATGTTGCGTGCAATATCAGTGATAATACTTTAAGAACAGAAATTTCATATTAAGCGAGGACGTCAGCATTCCATAGAGTTTCGTCTTGGTTATGTACCTATTAACACAATGTGATTTGAATAAGTGTTCTATTTTACTTGACGATCCGTAAAGAGCAATGGTTACCTTGTCGGCCTACCGTACGAAGGGTTTTGGATACGATTCGGTCGGAGGGATTAATTTTGTAATTTTGTCTTGTGTGTTGTTCATGGCACCCACGACACAAGGAATCCTATTGTGGGGCTATGAGTGTGTAGCATAATTTAACTATTAATCCGAAATTCTATCAATGATAATATTAAGAAATTTTAAACATCCTTAATCTATATTTGCTATCGAACCCTTAAATGCTAGTGAGGTGATCGTTGAGCTGCCACTAAAAAAACAATAAATAAGGGCGCTTACTCTATCACTTATCTCTTATCACTAGACATACGAGTATGTAGTTCGAAAGCTAAATTAGCGTCGAATCTCTTTTATTTTTACTAATAAGAATAAAGAAACATATCACAAAACTTGAAACAAAGGGTTCAAAAAGAACCCTTGAGCTGCAAATATTAAATTACTCAATATTTCATACCGATACTAATTTCGCTATCTTAACCCCTCGCCCGCCGCGGAACGACAGAAAATATTACCGACCAAAAAAATGTAGCGGAGAAAAAAGTCCCAACCTTAATTGACATTCTTTATGGACGTCAGTCTTGAGTCGGGGATATTTTTTAATTAGATATATTTTATGGGGTTTTTTTCGGAAGGGGTGGGCGCGAAAGGGTTAGCATTTGTTAGTAGGAGGGGGGTCAATATTAGCAGTCTTGGTAATCAGGCGGGAAAAATGGCCGATTAGGCCCCCGCCGGCGTAAATTCAAGATCATTGGCGTTCTACGTGATCCAGGTTCGGGATGCTCGCCCTGTCTCTTTAGTTAATGGGATATTTTCTGGATTCTGATTAAAGATATTTTTTATTCCCGTAAGGGTTGGAACTGTTGAGCCGTGGCGCGTAATTCAGTTTGGAGATAAGGTATTGAACCCGGGTTCCCCTTTATTTGCACTTGCGTTGTTATTCGATGTTATGTCGTCTTTGCATAAAATTGTTTTAATCCGGCGTTTTTGTAGGTGATAAAGAAAACGTAACTTAGTGGAGCATAAAGATTGGGGAATCTCGTATGTTTGAAGTAGGTATGTGCAAATAGATATGTACGTTGTTTCAGGAATTAGATCTTTTGGCAAATAACGCTGAAAACATTATGTTTAGGATTATGCCGTTCAGATATTGAGACGTATTTTTTATAATAACGCAACATATTCATAGGTCCACGCTAGAATTTCTACGTCGTGGACATGATCGACACGCAAGACATGGTCAAACATCCAGACCGAGGACAGAAATTTAAATTCATCATTAAAATTTCCACCTCCCTGGGAATCGAATCGACCCTTTGAAAGTCCGGCATGGTGACGCGCCATACGGTTCGTCGTAATTAATAATATTGTAATGGTTTTCCAAACATGAGGCATGGGTAACGACCTATGATTAATTTGGTGATTCAGCGCCACAAACGCCACTAACAATGCACCAGACTGGAGGAAGTAATTAACACGTTTGTATCCTTTCACATTTCTCAGAAAACTGCATTTGACCCAGATGATTTGCTTTGTTGCAAGTGCTGTCTGGACTCCCAGTGTTAGATATCGCGAATTTAAATATATTAATTGACCTTTTTTTTGGAAACCTTTTTCCTTATAAATTCAAATTTTGTTAAGCTCCATACCCTCAAATTAAAGAGGATCATGTCAAATATTATCAACGCTCATTAGCATAGCTATCATATCAAATTTTTGCCCAAAGTCTGTTGGTTTGTGTCAATTTTAAGTGATTGACGAGTTGACAGTAGAGCAACTACCGAACCGCTGTTACCAAAAATATCTTGAACTGTAGCGTGCTTTGGAGCTTAAAACCTTCCATCTTTTGGTTGTTATTATTAGATATCAGTCGATAAGTCATTTACCGGCTTTTACGCCGGTTGGCCCAACTCCTGTAGTAACCCATACTGGAGCAACGAGATGGAAGATCTCTAGACCTCCCCATGTAATGTACTGTACACATTAATGGGTTAATGCCAATGTCAAAATATCGGGAAACCGAGGGTGAGCTCCCTAATTCACCTGAGAGATCATTCTTCTTTTCACAAGCGTGCTTAGTATGCTGACAGCCGAGGCAACAGACATTCTATGCGTCAGCGCAAGAAGTCAAAATTTAGATGACGTGTTGATAAAAACCACATTGTACAAATTCTGTGAGCAAAATTACCACCTTACTCATCCACTTTCTAAAGCATTACTACTTTCTAAGATCACCGTAGCAGCCGGATGTACCTATAATTATTTAATCTGCTCGTTTTATCATTCATCATTATCGCAAGTCATAACTGTCCCACTGCTGGGCACGAGTCTCCGCTCACAATGTGAGGAGTACAGATCGTAGTCCACGAGGCTGGTCAAGTGTGGACTGACGGACTTCACACACCTTTGAGAACATTATGGAGAATTCTCAGATGTGCAGGTTTCCTCTCGATGTTTTCCTTCACCACAACAAGGGTGAATTTAATTCTAATACGGATTTGAATCGGTCTGGTTCGGTAATCCAATGTTTAAACACTTGGCTATTTTGACTTGTCGACTATTTACAATAGAAAATTTAATATTTTAGAAAATGTGTGTGTAATATTTTTGAAAAAATTAAGCACCCGTAATAAAAATTATATACAAAGAGACTGATATCCTATAGACATTGTGGAATGTCAACTTTCACTTCGCTTAACACGGGATTTACCACTCATCCAATTTAACTCCGTGTTGTGCAATACGTCAGTGACCTTAAATTCTTATGCAAAAAAATTTACTTGGGTATTCATGTACCTAACCGGTTTTTTAAACATGTCCTAACAATTTTATAGAACAAGTTGTGTTGAAAAAAGTGTTTTAATATTTTCTATAGGTTTTCCCTGCTAACTCCAGAAACGTGTTATTCAATAGCATTCTTAGGTTTACCGAAGCGAAACGAGTGTGATTACTAGTATTATGATACATATTTTTATAGACAAGATAGCCTCTTCAATTAGGCTTATAACCAAATGGCAGTCTGTCACATTGCGCAAATTGTCAAATTTTAAACACCTTTGCAAACGAAAAGGTAAAGAACTTTCTCCTGATTCCCCACATCATCTATCTTCACCACAGCAAGTGATAAAACATAACTCGTAGTTCTCATACACCACACGTAGATATTAAGAAGTTTGGCAATAACTGTGAACTGGCACGGTGACACTATTTTAGATAACGGAATATTTTTTACCACCGACGCAAATGTCATTAACCTTACAATAGGTAGGTATGACATGGGTGACTAATACAAGGATATGGCTAGTATATTGATCATTGGTATACTATGGTGTCATTTATATTCATCTAATTTGAGAAGAGGCTGATTTCAGAGGGTTAGGTTTTTTAGGTCCACTTAGGCACATCGAATATGTTACACTACACTACACACTTCAGAGACACTACATCGCAGCATAATGACATCTTGTCCCTTACATAGATAGCTTATTATAATATAATTTCATCACATCGAAAGTTTGTTAATTCGATCGCTTATGACATCGAAATATCGAAATTTTATGAAATGGAAACTTTAATAACGTGAACTTATGGGATTGAAATGAATAAGTTACGTTAAAAAAAACGCTTTATTAGCAAACCGTGGTAAAAAGTAGAAATATTTTTTTATTATAAAGTGTTTGTGTTACGTAAAAGAAAGTCCAATAACCAATTATGACAAAATGATTTGGAATTCGATCGATTACAGATATGTGTTTGATATGTAACACTGCTGGCAGGTGTTATATATATAGAAAAAAATAGTAAGGTTAAAAGTACGTTTATTACAGTAGGGGTCGTGGGTAGGTACAATCGTGCCGCATTAAATTTAAGATTCCCGTCACCACCACTATCCTGCGAGCATCTCCTCCGACGTATACAGCTCCAGAAGCTCAGCGAGTCAGGCGCGGCGGTCGGTAGTGTCGTGGCTCAGTCGATAGGATTAACCGGTAGCGAGACCAGCGTCTGGTAGTGATCCGTCTCAGCGTCTGGTAGTGAGCCGTAGCCGAGGGGTGGACCCCAATCGGGGTTATAACACAGCACTAATAAATAATGATCACTCTTAATCCTTATCGTAGGAAACGATTTAATATTTAAATTAGGGACAATTCAGTTTAATCGTCAGCAACAATTAGGTAAAACTTTTGAATAAGACGTTAGCTATTAGATTATTGCGATGTCCTCTCGCTCCGGCGACTCACCGTCAAAAGTCGATCGCGTCGGTACTTCGACTCGTTCCAGTCTCCCTAGCAAAAAAACTTATCGCGAGCGCAAGCGATCGGCAGATTTAGAAACAAGACATTTGCCGCGGCGACGCCTGTGAATTATTTATTGTGTTTGATTTCGTTAGTTTATTTTTCTTTTTAATTAAGGTTTATATTACTTATGTATTTAATTATTTAGTGATTATTATTTTAAGTTATTTAGGTTAAGAGTTTATTAAATTTAAAATAATTTTTTTCAACTACTATTTAAATTGCATTCAGGTTAGATTAAGAACCGTTACATACCCCCCTTTTTAGGTTAAGATTTTTCCTCAGAAAAATCTGCTAACAAAAGTAATATAATAAAAACTAAAGCTTGAAATCTTTTATATGCCAGTCTCCCAATTTTTGACCGGACATATCCTCGAGTTCATAAACGAGATTAGATTTCTTACCTATAATCTTACACTTGATAAATTTAGGTGCAAGCTTTCTTGAGAATCTAGCGTCCTTATCGCTTTGATAGAAGGTGCGTTTCCATACAACGTCTCCTACCTTAAATTCGACATTTTTACGACGAAGGTTATAGTGTGTACTATTTCTAGAATGAGCTTTAATTAGTGCAGACTGAACCTTATCAAATATTTTCCTTAATGTTCCTGAGTTTTCTACATATGCATCGCGAGGGGTAAAAATTATGTGATCGTTAAGATCAGTATCTATGTAGTGAGAACCACAGCTAACCAATTCTCGACCGTAAACAAGAAAAGATGGCGTATATCCGGTTACTTCATTGACAGAACAGTTTATAGCAAATTGGATTTTCGGTATATTTGTGTCCCAAGACCTATGATCGTTTTCTATAAAGGTGGAGACTGCTGTCATTATAGTTTTATTGTACCGTTCCACACTATTCACTTGCGGAGTGTATAAAGGCGTAAAGTAAACATTAGGAATATTATAGGACGCAAATAAATTCTTCATGGTTGTGCTTGTAAACTGCTTTCCGTTATCCATTAAAATTGTGCTCGGTATACCGTGTACAAGAAAAACTTTTTCTTCCAAGATCTTAGAAATGATGTCTGAAGTTGCTCGACGGATCGGGAAAAGTAAACAATACTTTGAAAAACAACAGTTTATGACCAGTAAAAAGGTGTTTTGCTTCCTAGATACAGGTAAAGGTCCAACCAAATCAATGCTAAGCATTTGAAATGGCCGACAACAATCCTTAGGTCTCCCCATCGTTCCAAGCGTTGTATGGTTAGCATGTTTATAGGATAAACACGTATCACAGCTAGAGACAAAGTTCGTTACATCGCGGTGCATACTAGGCCAAAAATAATTTAAATACAGACGTTTATACGTTTTGAAAATTCCGAAGTGGCCAGAAGTAGGTTCGCAATGGTTTTTAGAAATAATATCCTGACGGTATTCTATAGGAACTACTTCTTTCCATTCAAATTCTCGAGTGAGAGGATTTATAGATTTTACATAACGAAATAATTTGCCATCCGCGACCTGATAATTTAAAAACGAAGTTGGTGTAGTGTGACATCCTTCAAATATGTTCTTGTACCACTCATCATTCGTCTTGTATACCATATTAGTTATAGGAGATTTATTAGAATTATATGTGCTACTAATAGTGGAAATAGGAACAGAGCGAGATAAGCAATCCGGAACTACGTTGTCTGCACCCTTGCGATGTTTAATCTCAAAATTATAAGCCGAGAGACGTACACCCCAGCGAGCTAGTCTCCCTGTAGGGTTGTTTAGATTAAGGAACCATTTTAAAGATGAATGGTCAGTATAGACAGTGAATTTGAGGCCGTTTTCGAGGTAACATCGCCAGTGCTCGATAGCCGTGAGTACTGCCAATGCTTCTCGTTCAGTCGCACTATAATTCCGTTCTTGTTTAGATAAGGACTTGCTCATATAGGCAATGACTTTCTCGACACCATCGAAAGATTGCGTCAGTACCGCACCGATGCCATAATCACTGGCATCCGTGTGGACTTCGAAAGTTTTTGTGTAGTCTGGACAGGAAAGGATAGGCGCAGTGATCAGGTGGTCTTTAAGTTTTTTAAAGGCATCGTCAGCTTCCTTGGTCCACAGAAATGGAGGTGCATTCTTGCCTTGCGACGTCAACTTATTAAGAGGAGCCGCCAAGCTGCTAAAGTTGGGAATAAACCTGCGGTACCAAGATGCCGTGCCTATAAAACGTCGAACCTCTTTGCGGTTAGATGGAGTGGGAAACTTACTAATAGCTTCCACCTTCTGTGGATCAGCATGTAAGCCGTTATCGTTGACGATGTAGCCGAGGTATTTTAGCTCCTTCCTAAAGAAATTACTTTTTTCAAAATTTATCGTTAGGTTGGCGGTTTTTAACTTTTCCAAAACACGCATAAGTAAGGATATATGATGGTCAAAATTATCTGAGACAATAATGACGTCATCTATAAAAACAAATACCCTATGTTCAAATTCTGGCCCGTAAAATAAAGCATCGACCAGTCGTTGCTGCGTAGCTGGTGCATTTGTAAGACCGAACGGCATGGATTTAAATTGGTATGTACCACGAGTTGGAACATAGAAAGCAGTTTTACATCGGTCTTTTTCATCAATTAATATCTGCCAGAAGCTTTTAGACAAATCAATGCTTGATAGATATTTAGCATCACGTAAGTTGTCCAGTATCTCGGTTATGTAGGGGAGACTGTAAGCATCTTTCTTAGTAACAGAATTTAATTTCCTGCTATCAAGGCAAAGTCTTAGTTCTCCATTCTTCTTGGGAGTAAGAAGTACAGGAGAGGACCATGGGCTCTCACAGGCTTCAACAACGTCTTCAGCTAACATCTCATCTAGCTGGTTAATCAATATACGCTGTTTTTCTGGCGACATCCTGTAGTAACGTTGACGAATAGGGGCAGCATCCCCAGTGTCAATTGGATGAGTAATTAGTGAAGTCCGACCTAAACCACGAACCTCATAGGAGATGTCGCGGAACTCTGAGATAATTTGATCAGCTATAAGCCGCTGTTGATCCGTTAGGTGATCATACGAGCGTAAAATATCTGGCTTCTCTTCAACGTCTAAGTCTGTGATAGAAGTAGGTTCAGAATCAACACGAATCATAATGGAGTCTAAAAATTTTGGAAAAAGGTCAAAAGTTCTCCAAAAGTCCATACCTAAGATCAGGGGACTTTTAATATCAGGCACAACAAAGGCTTTTAGTGTATGAGTTTGTCCCTGAAAGGTAATAGGAAGATACATCACGCCAGTCGTGCTTAATTTCTCACCGCCAGCTGTAACGAAGTTAATACTATCACAATCTTCTAGCCTACAACCTGCGGTTAAAAGAAGCTCATGAGACTTATTTCCTAAGATAGTCAGACTGGAACCGGTGTCGAGTAAGCCGGTAAGTTGTTTATTATTGACCTTAACAGAAACATATGGTCTAGATCTGCCTGGGTTAGTGTTTTGGATTGAAGAGACATTGTTAAAAGTGAAAAATTTAGAGATAAAATTTAACCAGTCTGACCAGTCGGTTAAACTAAAATTATTTTTGTTGGGTTCCCTAAATTTACTGTCCATCCAATCCTGCCTGACTAGTTTTTTGAAGTACGACCATCAAGAGAAGGGTGACAAACGGTGCATTCAGGGAATCGTACGTCTTTTTTCCCGCATCTAAAACACACCAGAAAACGTTTCTGACTACAAGTCCGGAGTGAATGAGTGTCCGATCTACACCTAGGGCAAAAAACTGGTCTGGACGTAGTGGTGGATACGGCAGCGACAGCAACGTTACTGTTAATATTGACGGAAGAAGTGCTTAAATTGGGCTTATAAGCAAATTCGGGTGCGAGTGTATTAGCTGTAACGCGAGGAGGTTCACGAAATTGAGAAAACCGTGCTTGAACGTCCTCGTAACTGCGACAGATAGCCTTAAGCGCGTCGATAGTGGCAATACCAGGAGAGGCAGCTAAGGTATTGGCGTAACAGGGTCGGATATTATGCATCAATATTTCCAACTTCTCTTCCTCCGAAAAGGGCTTACTTAACCTAGAAAACATACCGTGCATATAAGAAAGATATATAGTTATATTTTCGGATTCACCCTGAGTGCGGGCTCGAATCTCAGCAGCGAGTCTGTAGTCGTAGTCACTACTACTAAAATCCTGTTTAAGTAGGGCGCACAACTCATTCCAAGAATTTATTTTATCCCTATGGCAGCGGTACCAGTGTAAAGCATCATCGGTAAAAATCTCATAAGCGAGGCTGAGAATTTTGTCATAAGAAATGTCTCTAGCTTGAACAAACTCTTCAACTTTCAAAATAAAGGAACGAACACACGATTTGCCAGAAAATTTTAATTTAGCTATATCCGCCGATAAACCACGCTCGCAATTTACAGTAATCATAGTATCGCTAACGTTTTCTGCATTCGGTGAGGGTTTTGCCTGTGAACTCTGAGGCCTCATTGCAGATAAATCTTTATATTGAGAATTAAAACTATTACTACAAACTTTATAATTTTCTGCGATGTCTGTAGTATTATGAATGCGATTAATTCTATGATAGATATGATGCAACAGGTTTTCTGTTCTAAAAAATAAGTTTTTGTCGAACCTTGTTTTGAGGATGACAATATTATTTTGTGCCTTAAGAAGAGACTCTCTGACAGCCTTTAAGTCCTCAGTAGCGTTCAAATGTGACTCAAGAATGTCTTCTGAAGGTGACAACAGTGACAACTTATTTATTTGCTTGCGAAGCTCTTGAACAGAATCACCTGAACCACCACGAAGTTCAACCTCGTACTCCAATTCAGGTTTTTGCAAGGAGAAAAATTTTATAGGATACGCCATTATAGTGTTATATTAGCCGTAGGTGTGTGTTGCAAAAATATAAAGCAAAATCACAGAAAATTTGCGTATTGATAGAGAGTATAATTTTTGTAAAAGCAAACCAGTGTGCAATAAGCGAAAAGGCATAAAAAAACTTTAAATAAAATATATTAAGATTATAAATATGAATTAATAATTACAATTCCGAATTTTTCACACACTAGTAAGCCTTACAGTGAAAATCAACATAAAAAGGAAAAAAAAAAATATAAGCCAACACCAAGGAAAACTATTTAAAGCGGAAGAATCAAAAATGCAATACGGACACGAATGTAACCTGTAGCTGGGCGCCAATGTAACACTGCTGGCAGGTGTTATATATATAGAAAAAAATAGTAAGGTTAAAAGTACGTTTATTACAGTAGGGGTCGTGGGTAGGTACAATCGTGCCGCATTAAATTTAAGATTCCCGTCACCACCACTATCCTGCGAGCATCTCCTCCGACGTATACAGCTCCAGAAGCTCAGCGAGTCAGGCGCGGCGGTCGGTAGTGTCGTGGCTCAGTCGATAGGATTAACCGGTAGCGAGACCAGCGTCTGGTAGTGATCCGTCTCAGCGTCTGGTAGTGAGCCGTAGCCGAGGGGTGGACCCCAATCGGGGTTATAACACAGCACTAATAAATAATGATCACTCTTAATCCTTATCGTAGGAAACGATTTAATATTTAAATTAGGGACAATTCAGTTTAATCGTCAGCAACAATTAGGTAAAACTTTTGAATAAGACGTTAGCTATTAGATTATTGCGATGTCCTCTCGCTCCGGCGACTCACCGTCAAAAGTCGATCGCGTCGGTACTTCGACTCGTTCCAGTCTCCCTAGCAAAAAAACTTATCGCGAGCGCAAGCGATCGGCAGATTTAGAAACAAGACATTTGCCGCGGCGACGCCTGTGAATTATTTATTGTGTTTGATTTCGTTAGTTTATTTTTCTTTTTAATTAAGGTTTATATTACTTATGTATTTAATTATTTAGTGATTATTATTTTAAGTTATTTAGGTTAAGAGTTTATTAAATTTAAAATAATTTTTTTCAACTACTATTTAAATTGCATTCAGGTTAGATTAAGAACCGTTACAGATACATTGCAAATATATAGACACTCTTGACTGCAGTCAAATTAGTTATCTTGACCGGTTAGTGTACTAATTACTGTGGCGGGTTGGGCCAAGGGCGCCTTTTGTAACTTTCGCCCTTGGCCCTGGCACAATACGATAAAGAACTAGGCGCTTCCTCGATGCAATCGTGATTACTCACAACCATATTATCTATGGTCGATGAGTGTGGCTTGGTGGCGTAAGTGCACTGGAAACGAAACGTCTTTAGTTGCAACATTTATACAATATCATATCTATCCACACCTACTAACAGTATTAATGCGAAAGATATTTGTATATTATTTGTTCGCATTGAATATGCTCAAAAACTAATGGGATCGAAATTTTCTTACCCCTAAAATGCTGCAATATTAATAAGTAACATAGATTATATTTTATTTTCAAAATAAATTGATACTTTGAAAAACTTATAGGCTTGCTAGCTGACCCAGCGAACGCTGCTCCGCCATTAGATTACTTGTAGTGCAAAAATACAAAAAGCGCGATTTAAATTTGAGGAGTATGTTAACTAACATTGTGACACGAGAATTTTATATATAAGATAATGTCTAGTGAATTATAAATGCAAAGCAATAAATGTAGTCACTGTGTTGTTAACTGTTGAGGAGTGATCTCGTCTGGAGCCTATCTTGAGCGTAGAATCCGGTCATGCTTGTCAAAGTGCATTGGAACTAAAGTGATATCGTTAAAAATTTCAAGTCCGTAGAGTAAAAGGAAGTAGTTTTAATTCAGCTTTCAAGATAAGACCCGAACATGCAAGTCAAATTTGATGCAATGCAAGTCAAATTAAAGGAAGTAAATAATTAGGAATCCCTACGACAATTAGAAAAATGTCGCCCGAAGTGTAAAAAATTACCTAAATAGGTCCTTACATAGCGAAAGCTGTACTCGAACAGGTCCTTTTAAGAGTAGTCCATTCGGAGAATAGAGCCTTTTTTAGAGGTAGGGCGTTTTACGAATAGGTCCAATGTCTGATGCCAAAGCTCATGACTCACAAGTTGTGCGCCGGCGAACACTTTCTAGACCTAAGTAGGCAAATAATATAGGTACCTACAATTTAGATCACCCAAGAAATTCCATCCTTAGCAGAAATTTATTTCGATAAAAATATCAACTCTAAAACATTAAATATCTGAAACTAGGCCAACAGTGTCTAGGTCATTTTATTTGACCATGTGAAAATCCGATAGCATTACATAGTAACCTTAATCGATTTAAAGGAAGAAAATAGTTTTCCGCCGGGAAAACCTAAGCCTTGGACGTGGAAAAAAATTCTACTCATTTTTTCAGTATCCTATTAATATAATAAATGCGAAAGTTTGTATGGATGTATGAATGTTTGTGGCTCTTTCACGCAAAAACTACCGAATGGATTTTGTTGAAACTTTACGATAATATAGCTTGTACATCAGAATAAGATAATAATAATAATAGGCTATAATGTATAAAGATATATGTAGTGTGAATTATCGAAAGTTTCCCGAAGCGAAGCGAGGGCGGGTCACTAGTATTACATAATACAAATGATATAAGCTGTTTTTTTGTAGGTCAAAACGAGAACTGAATAATTTGTCTGGTTAATGATCAATGAAACCACTCGGTAACAACAACTGTGACAGAATGTGTCCGTACAATGTCCCTGGAAATAGGATTTAAGTCTGATTGAGTTATCTGAATTTTTGTGCTATTATCGACTTCCATGGCCAACTTCAAGAGTGATAAGTATATGACGTCTTTTGATGATTAATTAATCAGAAAGCCGTGCAGTCTAGTGATAGTTTCCTGTTTACCTAATTATTGAATTACCAAACGATTTACGTAATTAAGGAGTTATTAACAATTGTTTATAACTTCTTGAATACTGTGTCATACATCCTGTCGATGACAAGGTTTAAATATCCCGCATACGTAAGGAAGTTTTATCTTTAAGTTTAGAAACTGTTAAATGTTAGTACTGTTAAAGGCTATGAAGCTCTATCTATAACATAACAGCATTTGGGCTCCGACGGTGACTTAATTGATAATATTATGTAAATGTATTAATATGTAAATGGTTATGGTGTTGTTTTATTTAAGGCTTATTTATTTATTCTTTATTATATTCACCTTCAGATAGGTTGTCCAAAGGGCGAATTTAATGTTTATTGGCATTCTCTAACAGCCAATCCAGGGTGACAGAAAAAAGTACGAGGTAGGTGTACGTACACAAAAAACAAAGACAAAACGAATAATAAAACAAGGCATCGTTATCAAATAATTATGTAAAATCTAATATTCAAGCAAAATAATAATAATCGTAGCAAACGAGTATTGGTAAGTACATTTACAACACAACATCCTTAGTAATCGAGAAATTAATATTCAGAGAATTTTGTCACACAAATACTTCTATTCATTTACCTAAGTGTCAAGGACAAAAATACTTATGTATGCAAACACTTTTGCATAATAGGAACAAAATTATTTGTTGCCATGAACACGTTTTTGGTCATAGTGTCGCCAGGTCCACACCACTGTATAAAAAGAAACTGTAAATATAATCGAGACTTTAGCTTTAAATTCGGGACAGTTACAAAAATCCTTTATTAAACATAATAGAGTATAAGTGTTTATTGGTCCTCCTGCAAGAAAAGGCTTATAAATGCGTTTTTTCTGTAAAAATAAACGCCTTATTATGAAAAATTGGCACAATCGGCGATCTAGTCAAGGATAAACCAGGACATGTCAAAAGGCCCCAAAAAATCGGAACGTCTTACGCAAATCGGAACACCTGGCAACACAAGTCATAGCTAAACGTGTGTAAAATAATAATGAGAATAACAAATAAAAAGATCTTTTTGTCACATACAAGCAAAGTGTAGAATGAGTTGCGTTCTGATCTCCGAGAGCGCTATGAGATCTGGTTCTTCGAAAAAAGGCCGGCGCGGAGTTGCATTGGCTCCCCTGGTGTGCCATATCCATCAGGTGGGTCGTAAGCTTTTTTGTCAGGCCTTCTGGCTATATAAAACACTAGTTGTCCCGGCGTACTTCGTACCGCTTTATAATTAAAAAATGTTTTGGTGATATATCGACAGCAACGCCACCTATCGGGTCCAATTGTGAATCCAAACCATTCTCGGATCCACCTGAAGACACACAAAAAATTTCAACCAAATCGGTCAAGCCGTTTAGGAGGAGTTCAGTGGCATACACACTCACACTCGAATTATATATATTAAGATATACACGTGTTCTAGCATAATTTGGC
Organism: Ochlodes sylvanus; assembly: GCA_905404295.2. NCBI lineage: Eukaryota > Metazoa > Arthropoda > Insecta > Lepidoptera > Hesperiidae > Ochlodes > Ochlodes sylvanus. Next base: position 1,697,368 of record FR990129.1, read on the forward strand.
TGTATGTATGTATCTAGGTCAATATTTTGTGCTGTCGTAGAACCCGCTTACCAGCACATCAACACGATCAATGATATTATATGTAAAAAAGAAGTAGATTTATGTCATCAGCGCCAAAAGCGGTCATTCAAATTTGGCTAATTGGCTTACTTTTCATGTAGATATCTCTTTCTGCCTCATACGTTCCTTAATTATATATCTCAATCATAGTGACATACAAGTAGATTCAAAAGTGCAACTCGCGTTTTATGAACGAAACGCATCTATAGTTTTAATATCGTTGAAATTACATGGCTAGAGGCAGCTTCAATTTTGCAATGCCTCTATATCATGCATGAGTCTTAATAATTGTTCAAATCTTTCTTTATTTATTTTTAAAGTAATAAAGCCATTTCCATTTACGGCTTATCTGACGATTTCGCTGTTATCATTAATTTGATAACGATAATATAACAATATCGTAAGAATAATTCTGGGCGAATAAGGTATTAATAAAAATAATGTAAGTTTTTCTATTTTAAACATTGTATAGGATAAGAGTCATTGGCGCAGATATGGCAAATTTGTAATAGGAGTTCTATTCCATATCGGACAGATTGCTGCTTTGAATGAAGGTACAGGACTAGCAAATAATAAGGCCAGCTTACCTAATAACACATTTAGGAGACAATGGTTCTGTTCAAGTTTTAATTATTTTAATTACTATTAGGTTTACAATATTTGCAATTGAATATAGCGGCTACATGGTCAACCTTGCCATTCATTAATATTGAAATAAGTACCTCATTAGTTGTATTCATGATTCATGAATATAAAATACCCAATTTAATAATGAAAATAAATAAGTACTTTCTAAATGAATGGAATGTTCACCACACTACAGTTAGTTTTAAATTTTAAATAAATAAATAGAACAATGAAAATAATAACATAAACTTACGAAACAAATCGCTTGTTGCAGGAACAAATCCAAAATTTAAAAAAGGAATTAACGAGCCGCACAATTTAACACAAAAAACAATGAATAAAAACAAAACGTCACCACAATTCAAATCAATTTAAAATTCGAATTCCACAAGTATTCAAGACAGCGAATCGCTTGCAACTGACCATTTCGCATGTATCGGCAGTAACCACTTTGATATTGTGGTAACAGCGACGCTAATTGATTTTCAATTCTATTACAACTCAGTAAAGTTAAATATACTTGTCGTCCGTCAACGACATTGTCAAATTAAGTGCGCGTTTATTGAGGTCAGTGACGTCTTTTTTCTGCGGTAATGATAACTGGCGACTGATTTGGCGCGATCGAGATAGTTGTGCTTTAAACTCGTGAGATGGAAAGAGCGAGGGCATTTTGAAACGTCACAAGAAATTCGTTGTCTGTGGTCAGTCTTGTCTGTTTTCAATTACAATAATTATGGTTAGTGGATAAGTGTTGGACTCTTGGGACTCTATTGGCTCTACCACCTGTAATATGCTAGATTTATTCACCATGACCAACTTCCAGCCCTTCAACTATCTCCATACAAATATTACCGTTCCGTTGCTCCGTTTTGGCGTGAAAGAAGGACAAACAAAAACACACTTTCTCATTTATATTAATAGTAGCTGACCCGACAGACGTTGTCCTGTCTTAGCTGTAAATTCTTAACTATCACCACTAAGAAATTCAGTTTTTTACATCCTCTTTGACGATATTTGCAGCACGCATTCTGTCAATGTAATGTCAAACGCCATAAGGTTACATTAAAAAAGTTTATAATGTCAAAAGCGTTACTAAGTTTACATTAGAAAATCATTAGAAAATTTAATATGGTGGTTAGGTATTTTTAAATTTTCTAATTTTCCGCGCATGTTTCTTAATTTTTTTCTCTCATAAGAACCTTCTCTTGACAATAACAAACACAACAAAAAAAAAGAATTAGCGAAATCAGTCCAGCCGTCGTGGTGCCGTGACCAAGGGAAATAGGGATTCATTTATGGATTGGGGAAAAATAACTAGTTATAACAACTCGCTTTTATATTATTTTGAAACATTGGTATCACTATATACCTAGATAGTAGGTAAACGTCAACTATAACTAAGCTTATAACTTCTATACATCGACCATAACTTGCACCACTCTAACCGGTCGCGCTGTCTTCTTCAAGTCGTCAGACCTCGTCGGAGGGAGCCCTAAGGTCCTTTGCCGGCGACGTAGTCTCCAATCGAGGCCAACTATAGCGTTAATGAATATTTACGTAACAAACAATGACCTATCCTATTAATATTATAAATGCGAAAGTTTGTATGGATGTATGAATGTTTGTGGCTCTTTCTCGCAAAAACTACCGAATGGATTTTTATGAAACTTTACAATAATATAGCTTATACATCAGAATAATACATGGGCTATAATTTATAAAGATATAGTGTGAATTATCCAAAGTCTCCCGAAGCGAAGCGAGGGCGGGTCACTAGTTTATTATAAAATTGTCATTGACCTTGTAATGTAAACACACTATAGAGACATACATACATTATAGTGATAACTTGATTTTATTATTCTGCAGTACGGGCCCCTTCCACTTGGTTTTTTTTAGTTTTTACTAGTAAACCCGCCCTCGTATACCTTCAGGAAATAAATAAATAAATAACGTCACACACTCATAAAATAGTAGCCACACGCGACTAATGTTTAGAACGAGATTATTTAAATTTACAAATCATTATTTGTGAGCCGATTCAAATACAAGCACTAAATGTAACCCGAAGCTTAATATAATAAGTACATCAGTGAATATCATGTTCAAATCCGTTAAGAGAGCTGAAATATGCGGGAACAAACATACATACAAACAAACATACAAAAAAATATTATTGTTTGCATTTTTTTTTATTGATATAAGGCAGCAAACGAGCATGCAGCACCACCTTCCGCTGCCGCCCATGACAACTGTGACCGACTTAGAACAAGACTCATATATGGGGACTGGGATAGTTAGTCCGGTTAAAATGTATTGCGTTAATTACTCGTAATTCTCCACATAATAGTTTTTCTCCAATATACATATTTCATTACAGCAATTTCAAATCGAATAGACCCAATTAGGATTAATTAGAACACCAATTGAAACTTGCTTGAAACCAAAAATCGATCAAACTAGTATCTTAAATCAGCACATCCGAGTCTCTTGATTCTCGAGCATTTTGTCCAGTTTGCAGTTCTTCTTCGATGAATTGGCGGCCAGGAAGGTTTGGGATCCAGGAGTTGGCGTAAGTGGTGATATTATTATGGTCGGCTGCGATGGCGGTGTTTCTAACGGTGGTAGCGGTGGCAGCGGTGGTAGCATGTTGGTGGGCTTTTGAAACACGGTAGCCTGTGTCGATAGACCTGGAATTATAACACCTAATTACACAAGCAATTCCATAGATGTGACATTGGATAAGGTACTAATTAATAATTTTTTCCACCCAGCAGGTAGTCAATATCAGTGCCATGAAATATTAATTCATTAAATATTATTCGCTCCTACCAATATCAGAAATAATTATTTAAGGGCACATAAATCGAATATATAATTACTTGCATGGTAAATCATGGGAACAGTCAGTGATGACCTTTTATATATTCATTGACATCAGTATACAAACCCCATAAAGTTTAAACGTTCAGATACTGTCATTGCTATCAAAATTCTATAGGTATGTACTAGTCTGTTCGTATACCCGATATTTGTTTACTTATGCACATGCACTACACACTCATAGCCCCACACTAGGATACCCTGTGCCGTGAATGACATGGACAACACAAAGAAAAGAATACACACTCAGACCAGGAGTAGAAATTTTAAAGCATCATTCAAATTCCCATCTCGCTAGGAATCGAACCCAGGACTCTTCGACCGGTTATTTGGCATGGGTAACCATTGCACCATACGGGTCGTCAACAGGACTACAATTTCATGGTGGCAGATTGGCATGGCGTGGTTCAGGGTGGCATGATCAACACATGTTACACATCACCTCGACCCGGAACAAACATTTATCTGTCGCATAAATATCTGCACCGGCCAGGAATAGAACCCGAGACCCCTCTCTTCGCAGGCAGGATCTCTACCAACTGGTCTACGGGGTCGTCATAATTATAATTCTTCATAATAATCTCAAAAGTAAGTGAAGTCAGCCAAACCACAGTTAGCCAGCGAAGCTGAAATGACCGTTTTCAGAGAGCTATCTATCTACGGATCACTCATGGGTAAGGGTACCGTCAAACAGCCGACGGGGCGGGACGGCGAGCGCGACGGTTCTGTGTGACATATTCCATACTTGCTCATACGTTACAACCTCTTCACGTCCCGCCAGTGTCGCGTCGCCGTCACGCCCCGTCGGCTCTTTGACCGTACCCTTATACAATAATGATTGCACTTACTTGGGAATTGTTTTTTACTCGGCAATCCATTGTGCGCCATCGTTACTTAAATAATTTTCAAAGTGTTAGCACTTCCATCCAAGTGGCGAGTTATTCCTTAACTAACGTCCACATGCGTTGTTACAAAATCACTTTTGATATAAAAATGTTTTTCCCTGTACTGCCACTAGAGTGGTAACCGATAAACGTTATCATTATGATGTCACGCAGTGGGTTAAATGTAAAATCAGACAAAACGCTGACTTATTCATAGTTTTAATCTCAATAAAGACTTTTAGGTACGAGTAAACTGGTAGAAATAGTCAACATTGTGGTAACCGGCAGGTTTCATTTTAACTGTAACGCGTACTCACGGTTTTTATTGTTTATATCGACAGTTCGACCCAATCGCATGGATCATGGTCACGGCGAGACTGCGGTGGCGGGGGGAAACTGTTGACAGCTGACACTTGACATACACTAATGACAGATAAGCCTGTCAATTTACGTCTGGGCCCCGGGCTCACATTATCGGGAGCCCACCGTTCAACGCTATCACTGCTCATCTACTGCAATCGTGTATGGCAAGTGTGTAATCACAGATTATTAGTAGATTAATTAACTCTATTTTAATTGACTAAAAAAGTTGGATTTACAAGAATTTTTGTTAAAAATGTATAGGTTTTCTTTCTGTTGGAATTATCTTTAAAGTAATCTTGATTTGAGCAATGAATGGATTAATTCCCAAAATAAAAGGATTTAAGTTTATCATTTAATTGGTATTTTCGACGTCGGTTTTTATAATACGAGTACTTTAAATTTTAATTTGATATTCATACCGAACTCAAAACATGAGTTTCTGGAAAGTGTCCAGGTCATGTTTGATTTCTATAAACCTATGTTGATATGTAGCTATAGCGGTTTTCCTGGTAACTGAATAATATTATGCGCATCGCTTGTTGTGAATATCTGTGCAATTTATGTGCTGATTCGCCCTTATAAATAAAGCATTAATAACCTAAGATTTTAAATAATTTTTGTGATTACTAACATTCAAAAGAGGAACCTAAGATTACTTATCCAACTACTGAACGCGCTTAAAGTTGCCTAAACTTTATCGATTGCTAAATTGGAACTAATTGGATCGATAAATTGGCACAAGCTATCGGGCTAAGATCATCTTTTATTATTAATATAAGTATTTGTAACACTGCTAGCAGGTGTTATATATAAAAAACAGTAAAGTAATTAAAAGTAGGTTTATTACAAGTAGGGGTCGTGGGTAGGTACAATCGCGCCGCATTAAATTCAAGATTCCTGTCACCACCACTATCCTGCGAGTGTCTTCTCCGACGTATACTGGTCCAGAAGCTCAGCGAGCCAGGCGCGACAGTAGGCAGTGTTCAGCCGCGGCCAGTAGGATGGGCCAGCAGCGAGACCAGCGTCTGGTAACGTTCCGTCAGCCTCGGGGATCTGGTAGCCGAGAGGTGGACCCCAATCGGGGTTATAACACAGCACTAATAAATAATGATCACTCTTAATCCTTATCGTAGGAAACGATTTAATACTTAAATTAGGGACAATTTAGTTTAATCGTCAGCAACAATTAGGTAAAACTTTTGAATAAGACGTTAGCTATTAGATTATTGCGATGTCCTCTCGCTCCGGCGACTCACCGTCAAAAGTCGATCGCGTCGGTACTTCGACTCGTTCCAGTCTCCCTAGCAAAAAAAACTTATCGCGAGCGCAAGCGATCGGCAGATTTAGAAACAAGACATTTGCCGCGGCGACGCCTGTGAATTATTTATTGTGTTTGATTTCGTTAGTTTATTTTTCTTTTTAATAAAGGTTTATATTACTTATGTATTTAATTATTTAGTGATTATTATTTTAAGTTATTTAGGTTAAGAGTTTATTAAATTTAAAATAATTTTTTTCAACTACTATTTAAATTGCATTCAGGTTAGATTAAGAACCGTTACATATTATAGTTACTTATACCGTTAGATGGTAGGTTTTGTCATTAGATACTATTCGTTAAGCCATGTCGGAAGTGTTAAAACTTTCAACACTTGGGTTGACCACTGACTACCTAAGCAACCCGCACTGGAGCAGCGTGGTGGAGCAAGCTCTAGGATTCCTCAGGTAATAGGAGAGATCCGTGCCCTGTAGAGGGCCATTAATGGGTCGAGCCAGTGTACAAAGATATTATATAGGAAAGTAAAAATTTATTTACGCAAGCGAATCTGATAGATAAAATATTATGGCCATAAAGTGAGGTCAGCGGAAGAGGGGATGTCCTGATTTTATGAGACGTATAACGTGGGCACCACTCCCGCAAAGAAGTCACAAATCTCCTATTGTTTCATATGATATTCGTTTCGTATGAAATTCATGAGTGATTGACCGAGAGATTGAAAGTAGGTTTTGATGATAATATAAGCTTTGTTTTTCTCTAATGTAAAATTGAGCCTGATTAGATGCATTCTCATGTAATTGTTAGCTTGTGTGTCATGTTTGTCTTTCTAATTGACTGGAAAACGTTCATAGTTTGTAGAAATTATGAGTTAGTTTATTCAATGACGCACGTCTGAAGTAAATAAACTATATTATTTTGATTTAAAGGAAACCCTAATAAGCATCACAAAATGAAACCAAAACTCTTGTTAAGCATCATATTTATGACAAATCAATAGCCAGAGCTTGCTGCGGCCGGTGGTATTTTTTATTTAAGTATCATCATTGACATTTTTTATGGCCTACGCAGGCAAACTGATATCGACTATTCATAATAGTGATGTCGCTTTCATTTATTTGCGAAGAATCATGGGAATTATTCCAAAAAATTATAAAATATAATAATACATAGTGCAGCGAATAATGTCTGTGTGTAAGCCATTGTTAACGCTGATGCAGCTATAAGTGGGAGTCGTCCAAAACCAATGTCGGCTGGTTTACGACGGCACGCGAGACATTTAGCTTCACTTAGCGATTTTATGGTTGTATCAATCTGAGCCTCCCACAGCCCTTTTAAGGAGCCGGTCACACTGGCCTAGCATTGAGAGATAAAAACAAGACTCACCGAAATCCTCACAATATTTCAATGAAACGAAAAAAATACACGTTTCTCTATCTTTATTACGTATCTATATCAAAGGTGCTTTATCCATTTTATTTGTTTAATTATCTGTAAAAATCGCATTACAATACGTGCAGAAGTTTGGAGATTATCGCGTTTAGACAGTTGGATTTAAATTTATCAAATCTAAGTTTTAAATAGTCTTAATTAAGCTCACAATCACCAAACGTCACCAGCATTGGCAATTGACTCCTCTCCTCTTGCAATTCACCCTGATACAATGGAATGCTCTCCAGGCTTCCTCACTTGACACTGTTTTTAACACATTAAAATACAGAACTATGCTTCTTGCAATTCGTAAATTAGGTTAGGAAAACCAATATTCTTCTTCTTACTCGATGCATTCTTTTCAGAATGGTTGTAGCCATTATGTGGCTATTTTTTGGGTCTGATGTAACTCGCCTCTCTATGTCTTACCATCTCTCCTTAGTAGCCGTTAATCTAGTGCACTTGTGTACAGGGTATGTACAGGAAAACCAATAAAAGAAAGTGAAAGTATACAAAATTGATTAAAAAAAACTGGCATAAAATGTATATAATTGCTACTAGTATGTATTTCCACGTGCACGTAGCGTACATTGGGAGCGAAAACGATTATCACATTAACATCAACATATCAAAAGGAACACACCTTTATAATAAATCCTTACTGAAAAACAAAAATAATTTTCAAATACCTATTCAACGACAAATTTGATAAAATTGATAAAATTCGTAGACTTCAAAGTTTTGGCAGCGCGCTTAATTTTTGTACGATTTGTCGTATTCAGTGTAAAGTTAAAGTTAAAGTCGGGTCGCAGTCAGTGCGCAGTCTCCTCAACAGTTACGGCGCCGTCAATCCGCAGTTGGTAGGTTAGCGGTCGTTATACCGTCCTCACCTCCGCTGATGTGCCGATGCACTACCCTCGATTATATTGTAACCAAAAAGCTTTATCAAAACTTTTTTTTACTGAGTAAAGAAAGAAAATAGTGTATGTTCATTGTTTAAGTACGCACAATTTATTTTACAACTAAAAGTTCACATCGGTCTACACAAAGTGGGTGTAAAAGGTTGATTACATTATATATACTATATTAATAGGTATTTTAGATCTACGACATTATGATGCGTTAGGTTAATATAACGCGAGTTGGACTTTTGGATCCGATCCGATGACATTTGTATGTCACTACGGATGAGATAGATGATTAAGGAACGTATGAGACAGAAGGAGATAGCTACATGGAAAGTAGGACATTTGGCCGAATTTTACTGTACCGCTTTTCAGACGCTAATGACATAATATTATTTTTTCAGATCAGTTTCCGTCGATCTCAATTCGCTCAGCAAATAGTCTAATGGGATGTACTGCCTCGGAATAATTTATTTCTTTAAAACGTTATCTCAATTTCGATTACATTTTTCACCCCTTTCCGAATTCTTGCCGACTTTCTGATACAAATTGAGTGTTAAATTGCTCGACTACGTGACTTCTTAATAGGGGAGGCGTTTTTTCTTTTTTGGTACAAGGGTTAGTTATTTATTCTGGAAATTACCTACCAAGTGCCAATAATCAGTTATTAGGTTTATTATTAATTAATTATCACTTGCTGAGATGAAAGAAAACATCGTGGAAAACCTACGCACCTAGAGTTCCTTATAATGTTCTCAAAGGCGTGTGAAGTCCGCCAATCCGAACTTGGCCAGCGTGGTGGACTATGGCCTGTATCCTTCACGTTTTGAGAGGAGACTCATGTTCAGCAGTTGGACAGCAGATGGGTTGTGATGATGATGATGATTAGATGTATTAAGTGGTACCATTTACAATATTAAGTGATTTCAACGTCATCATATTAGGGAAATTCAAATCGCGTACTTATTTATATTTATTAGGGTTCCGTAAATATATTAACAAGTGTTTATCTTTCTGGTTGGCTGTCTGTATGACACATATGATTTTAACTTACCTAAAAATCATTACCAAAACTGCTTCCGATTAAATGATTATCAGAAAATCAAAAACATATCAAGTGCATACCTACGAGTATAAGGTAAGGGCTCATTATGAATGACACAAATATTACAAAGATAATTTGGTACTTAAATAATAATTATATAATATGAGAGTTTTTTAATAACTACATTTTACGAAGACACTTTAATTACTTAGTTAATTAGCTCGGATGAACCAATTACGCTAATTAAACAGTAATAGGCGATATTTATAAGCAGTGAAAATAACACTACGGTAATTTTAAATAAACTCAAAATAATAACATCGAGTCTGATTAGAGCTGATCTTGCAGAATTAACCAGATTGCATCCACATTTTTGCGATCACAAGCAAGTACATGACAAAATCAATATAACGTGAGTTCTTTAAAACGTGTCAATCTTTGAGTATGTAATTGACAACATACGTTACAAATAACACGTTCAACATGCGTATTATTTAATCATAACGATACCCTATTGTAAACGAACCAACTCAGCATTAACGATATCCATACTAATATCACAGCCTAATACATAAATATTTTCATACCTGTGCTAATATTATAAATGAGAACGGAACTCTATCTGTAGTTTAGTCAGTCTATCTGTCGGTCTCTTTAATAACTTCTATCCCGGAAATAGATTCCCTTGGGATACTTTTAAGGGTGATTTGTCGCTATATGATTTTCACGCGGGCAAATAGGTACGCAGGCAGTAACTACATAGTTCATCATCAATCAAAAACTAACAATATTTTTTTGAAATTGAGTCATTGATATGAATTGTACGTTATTTTATTACTACCAGGAGTCCCAGCAAAAAGCAGTGTTTTGGTGACATATTAACAGCAGCGTCACCTACCGGGTCCAATTGTGAATCTAAACCATTCTCGGATACACCTGAAGACACACAAAAAATAGAATAGAAAAAGGTTTGTGTTATGGTAAGTAGGTATTATCGCGAAGGCCGGCTGATCAGCTACCACCTTCTTGCGTAAATCATTTAATCTTCTACCGTTTAGGAAAGATGCTTTCAAGACAGAAGAGAAGAAATATCGAAAGAACATCTTTTCACATTGTTTTCTAATGGTTCCTAAGAGAAGTAAAGACGCGTTGTGTTCACTAATAATAATTATGGGTAATTTTTATGTGTCAATACTACATAACACATAGAAACCTATTAATTCCGCCAAAATGACCTAATGTCCAACACAATAGACCCGCCAAACAAAGCAAAGTTTCAAACTGGAGAGCTCATAATCTTCGGACAATGTCCGGTTTGGGACTCTAACCGGACAATATGCGGGAACTTGCCGGACGTTCGCGCAAACTTGTACCGGACAATCGCGCAACTTGTGCCGGACGTTTCTAAACTTCGACTTAAGACTGGACATAAGTTATTTTGAGAAATAAGTCGCTTGGAAACGCACCTTGAATTGGGCGCTTGAGTCAGTTTTGGACAACATGTTTAATGTTGCAAGTTTTCGCATCTACGAATTATACATATTCTAATAATATTAACGTTAATAAGCTTCCTACATCCGCGCAAATTTTTGTAATACCATCTGCGAATAAAGCAAGAAATTGCAAACGTGTATGTATCTCTCGAATGCGTTCATACACAAGGATAAGGTAGGAACAAATAAGGTAACACCACATAACCATCCGTGGTTCCACTCGTTAAAAAAAAGGAACAAATATTGCACATACGAAAAAATATAAACTTCCAGCATTCTCGAAAAAAGAAATGAATACGACAATCATTCGTCAGTCTCATAGGCCAACGCGCGGGTATAGGAACTATGTATATTATTATTCCCTATTACTGGAGCTGTCCATAATCTATGACAAAGGGCTTCATCAATAATTCATATGAATCACCGGCAATCGTTTAAAAAATAATTTACAGTCTGTATGAAAATTGATCATTTTTGTCTTCACCCATAGCTTGCAGGAAAGCCTACGCGAAAATCCTAAATTGTGTTGCTTACAACAAAAACCGCGAAATATTCACTCATTCCTACACATTACTCCAGTAAGGATTGGTGGAGGAGTTAACCAACCGACGTCTTTACGTGTCCTCCGAAGCGCGGAAGTGTTCAAGAATTTTTGCCACTAGCAATCACTCATCACCAACCGCGTCCGCTATTGCTTAACTTGGTTGATGCAAGCTGTCAGGCTATGAGCGCTTCTTACTAATTCTTATCGTTAAATTAAGGTATTATTTTTGTTCTATTTTTTCCTTGACAAACACGTTGTTCGCTAGGGCCCATCCACATTTGGTCACCCCACGTATCTTATTAAAGCGATAGAATACTTCATTAGCAGTGCGGTATCACTGGACGCGGATCCGCTCGTAAATCCGCAGCCGTAAAGCATATAGACAGCGTCGTATTCTTGCGGTGGCGAATGTCCTCTACGTGATACTGGATTTGTCCTTTGGAGCAGAGTTATGAGCACTTAGATATGGCTCAGTATAAGTAACCTCACTTTCCATCCATCCATCCCTCAGCATTTTCAAGTCCACTGTTGGACATAGGCCTCCCTTAAATTCCGTAACTCTGACCCGTGATTCTCTGAATCCAGTGGTAACCCTCTGGCTTCTTCAGATCCTCAGTTCAGAGGGTCGCCGTAAAGTAATTTTTCCCATATGTGGTCACCTCACTCAACTCAACCTCACATTAAATTACACATTAAAAATAAGTAATGAAAGACTCCAGACATATATTATTATTATGTTATCAGACTTTTGTCTAACCATGAGTAGTATAAAGGTATTCGAATATCAGTTAATATTTTTTAATGTGTAGACTCCATCTGTTACCTTCTGAACTAGGAGTTACGATCGCTTTAGGAACGTAAATATTATTAAATTACGTCATTTAAAAGCAAGCGTGCAGCAAGAGCCAACGGCATACCTTAACTTCTAACCAAGTTACCCAACAAAACTTACCATTTTTTATCACATATTGCCAATGGAATAACATGAAAACATTAAACAATAACGAAAAGGTTTATCCTCAATCAGTTCTTCGCAATCCATAACTGTCCCACTGCTGGGCCCGCGTCTCCTCAGTATGAGAGGTACAGGCAAGTCCACTACACTGACCACCTGGATCTCTTCACTCACCTTCGAGTACATTACGAAGAACTCTGAAGTGTGCATGTTTCCTCGATAATATGATGTACTCTCTCAAGATGCACAGTTACTTCTAAATATTCTCAACTCTACGTATCGGCTCTAACGCGCCTAGGTAAATAGCGGTATCAGAGTGACGGATGTCGCTCGCAGTTTGAAGAATATCCACCGCCACAGATCATGCGCGTACGTGACTCGAATCGCTGCTGGTGGAAGATGCCTTTTTTATTATTTATTTAGGGGGGATATTCGGTCATTAGCGAAAGGTACGCAGTAAAAGAGACCGAGCTTAGCAGTGATATATGAAATTCGAACAGTAGGTCGGAATTTGAGGTTGACTTAAAACTTCAAAATGGTAATCCATTAGCAGCCAACAATCTGTTGGTGATCTAATGTGGACTAGAGCCAGTTTGTAATGAGAGTATTGGATTTTTTATGCGGCTCAAAGACCTCATGAGGTTTAAGGAGGTGACTTTACGACCACAACCACGATAGAAGAAAGCTAAACGTGTTCCAGAAAACTTCGGTAAACTTCAATTTGGTAATGAATTTTTATCATCACAGTCATTGACATAAATACTACTCAGTCATCATTTTTAACATGTCACATGGAACCTGGCAAATACAGCATAGCAATGGTCGCAAAAACACATTTGTCTCTTCAGATGTACTTACATCAATCTATGCCTTTGAATCATCTAGGCGCTTTTGCTCTAGGTAACTTTGCAACAAGAGTTTTCATTTAACCTCAAATTAGATCCTAGTGGTCTCCAATAAAATAAATATTCAACTGACCGAGATCGCGCGTGACCGATTAAAAGAACGATGCGTAAAACGTCGATGAATGGTATAAAACCTAATGTACAATTTACGGACAGATAGCAACACAAAACAACCAGTAAACTGAAACAATCAAGATACAGCACCAATGTAAAACATAACAAATCTACATACGCTAACCACAGAACCACAAGAAGCGCGCACCCGGAATGATTCTGTTAAATCAACACCATTACTCGAAACAAGATCAGACATGTTTATCTGGAGAAAAAAAGAGACATCAATAACGCACGTCGTTTAAGGGCTCGAACCCCATACCCTTGTTCCCATTACAGCAGCGACAAAAAAAGATCACATTCGATATACATCAAGAATCGAACATTAGCCTCGGCGTTTTCCTTGGGGTGGAAACATACGGGGGCGTTTTGCTGGAATTCACGTTGCGGTTCTTAGTTTATTCGTTAGATCACAGACGATAACTCGTAAATATGACGGTTTCTTTCTTTCCTCCTTCTTGGCCAGAACAGTATCGGTGCGCCTTGGATGGTACTGATGAACAAAGGCAACGATAATCACTTACCATCAGGTTTGATCCTACTGAGCTGAGCCTTTGCCAGCTATTACCGCTTCCTTCTCACGCTTTTAAATGACTTTCTGATAATGTAACCAGAAACTATTTTAAAATTTTAATGTTTAAGCTGGAGAGGGGTACTAACTAGCCATTCAGTTCACAGGTAGCCACAGGCCAGACTATCTCTAACAGAAGAGACTGTCCGCTATAGTCTCCTGCATTGTTCATTACAAGATAAGCTTGTACTCGAGAATGATTGAAACCCCCAGCAAAAGAGATAAGCAATCAATTTTGTTTAAACTTAAAGTAGGCATCTACGTTAGTGATATTCATCCGTATATTTCTCCAGCAAAAAATCATGACATATTCCTGTTTCCGTGCACATTAATATCGACTCTGGTCTCGAGTGTCTAGCGACCACATCTCGAGTGGTCCTTAAGACGTTTCGCAATTGGAAGTATCGGAAAGAAATTGTGAAATAAAATCAAACATAATTTGCGGCATCTTTCTCAATTTCCTCCAAACGGCCCGAGGCACCCGTTTGACATGTGCGTATGTAAATTGGAGTTTCCTTTGCGATACGTCTTTTCCTGTAAGTGAGATTTGATTGGAGTCGTGATGTTTCCTTGTATTTTGTCACGATTCAATCTTGTTATAAGCTTCCTCTATTTGGTTGTGTGCTGACAATTTTGCACCTATCGTTGACTTTATCTGCTAAAAGAGCTTTTTTATAGTCCACATACGGTATAGCACATTTTGGAGAAATGTAATTTATTCAGGTTCCTATTCTCACGATACTGGGGAGTACTCCAATGAGCGAAAGATTACATATTCAAAATAATTCGTACGACTTAATTAGGATACAAATTTATGCATATATTCGTAGTTTCCATTAAAAAATAAAATCATAACAAATGAAGAAACCATCTAGTCTAAAAAACCATATATTATGTAATATTTTTTCTATTACAATATAACATAATATGATTATGAGATACTACAATCATTGGCTGTACATTCTTACTAAGTCTAAGAACACAAAACCCTGGTATGACGGCAAAACTTGTTCCGAAGAAAAGAATATGCGGGGAACAAACTAAACCCGTGCAGGAAAACGGGAGACGGGACATCAAACCGACATTTGTGCTATTGTGATAGGAATGGAAATGATGTACGGCACATCGCTTGTTCTACCGACAGCAGGTGAGCGATAGACTACAAAAATATGTAACAAATTAATAGTTTGGAAAATTAAAAACACACAAACGCTTTGTTTTTATAATTCACTTACTCACTCACTTAGCATGATAAAAGTTTGTTTTTAGTTTTCCAAACTTACAGTTGACAAGTTGAAGCTTTGAAAAATATGTATTAGAATATGTTTGAAATTGAACAAAGAACGTAACGTGAACGTAACGGTAGCCCTGGA
This sequence comes from Ochlodes sylvanus, assembly GCA_905404295.2. NCBI lineage: Eukaryota > Metazoa > Arthropoda > Insecta > Lepidoptera > Hesperiidae > Ochlodes > Ochlodes sylvanus. The sequence continues at coordinate 1,712,797 of FR990129.1, forward strand.
GTACTTGAAGAACTTCCACACACAATGTCCATCCATGGTGCAACAATCATCATCATCTTCCTGCTCATTTTCCAATTTTATTTAGGGTCAGTGCCGTCACTTCCACACTGACTCCTTTATCATTCATATCATCTCTCACACAATCCATGTATCTTTTCTTTGGCAGTTCTCGTCAAATTTGTCCATCCACATTCATATCAATTACTCTTCTCGTCACATGCGTTTCCTCTCGCCTCATCACATGCCCATTTTTGTAATGGCATATGATGAGGCGAATTCGAAAACTTCTGTATATTGGAAATTTTGGCCAGGTTTGGTATCCTTGTAAGGGTAATAAATACAGCTAACTTATAAATAATCGCTGCTCTGCTTCAGTAAGACAAGTGCCTTCTCCGCGAGTATGACGTATGGCTGTCCTGGGTGACATTGATTTGTTCTTGAAATAGCTCCGCTGAATGTTGAAGGGAGGCAAAGTTTTATATGATAACGGCGCCGCGGTATTATAATAAAGACATTATTTACATATTTCTTATATTTAATGCGCATCAAAATAACGATACAAATACTATACTATATTATTTTCTTATTTACTTTGTATTTTTATTTCGATTGTTTATAAAACTATGTTATCGTACCAATAAAACTACCTGATGGATATAATTATGGTACAATAGATACAATATCAACAATATTACATTAACAAAATTGAGTTTTTGTCTCCGTGTTTGTTCCCGCTTATCTCAAAAATGGCTTAATTGTATTTTAGTAGTCTTGGTAGCATTTCGTGTTTGGTTTATTTAAATCAGTTGGTGAACTGATTTAAATACAAATAAAAAATATATGTCATTTTATAAAACAAATGATCGAGTATGGGTACTTATCGCATAGGTTTCCCGAAGCAAAGGGCTACCTATGCATTAGTTTTGCTGTCCATGGGCAACTGTGACCACTTAAGACCATGCGGCTCGTTGCTCGTTTGTGTGCTTCACACAAAGAATGTCAGCAGGTCTTAGAATAATAACACTATAGAAAGACAGTCTTCATACAAGCGCTCTGTCTAAAGTGAAGCACTAAACCGAAACTTTCCCGAAAGCGGGGAATGATTCGGCTGCGGATAATCATAATGTTTTTAGCAATACCTAATACATAAATAGCTTTTCAGATATTTTGTGACACAATTTCACTGGACAAATCGTCATAATTCTTTTTTTTTCGCGAGACACGTTTGGCGTGCGTTGACATGAGCTGTGAGGTGTTTGGAGCCATTTCTGACTCCAATTAAGGTGCTTCAAAACGGCCGCGCGGACTTCGTTTCTATAGTGTAATTATTCGAAGCAGTAGGTATAACACAAAATCGTGAACCGTAAGACGCGCATGACGGTCAATCACGGGACTTGTGTCTCTGTTCTGTGCGGTCAAACCTCAATGAGAGCAACGAAGCTTCAGATCCAGTAAGTCAATTTGTATTCATAGCATTAGAGTTTTCCTTCGTAATCGGCGGTGGGGTGATGCGGACAAATGTAGTGGAGAGGCCAGGAGGGTAGCCCCAACTATTTATATTGAATCAGTTGCGTTTGGCCCGGAATTTATTATTCCACATTTGCCACTCGATTTGGTAACGTGGAACTGCGGGTATTCGGTCCCGGGGACAGGTATGTTGGTACCGGGTTTGGTAATGTGGAAAATTGGATTCGAAGGGATTGGTGAAGTTTTACGGGGCTATCGTGTTTGTTGACTATGTTACCTGTCTAATAGTTTGATGGCTACGTATAACGCGACGCGACACTCATGTCACGCCAAGATCCCCTGTGTGCATGACATGGATGATACATAAAGATAAGAATACACCCAGATCGAGAACGGAAATTTCAAGTCGTCATTCAAGTTTTGCTTCGCTGGGATTCGAACCCCTTCGAACGGCAGTTGGGCATGCTAACCATTGCACCATACCTATTATCAAAGTATCATCTGATCACTATACGTCTCGAATAGGTTTATTGTTTAATTGTGAATAATTAACATGGTTTATTAAGTTCTCTAAAGATTTCGGACAACGATATTTAAAAATCTGCTAAATTTTTCTTAAGCCTTCTTTTTTATATAAAATTGAGATTGTATACAAAACAACTTATTCTTAAATGTTTATGAGTATTCACAACATTAAATTCTACAAACGAATTGGTATTATATTGTACTCAGACATTCTTAGGTGAAAAAGGTGAGAAACCAGAAAAAAATCTGTTCACGGTATCTGGCCTTACTCCTCGTATCCAGATAAGAGACCCAAGTCCAACATAGTTACTTTAGTTTTCCTGATTCTCATAATTATCACCTGTTATGGCTGGATTCTACATACATATTAACAGCCAATTACAGGAAATAGGTCCACCACGCTACTCCAGTACGGATTGGTGGAGGGCCCTGTACATAAGTAACAATCTAACAATAAAAAATCATAATAACGGTCCTAAAACAAAACCTGTTTCGTACGCAGCTTCCAAACAAATGTAACCACGTTTGGATAAAATGTGAGTTCCGTTAACTTCCATCTCGTAAAACTCAGAGTTTCCGCAGCGGAAGTAGCCAGAGTTCGAAATTCAAATTCGAAAAATACGCTCTTTTCCGCTTCCGGCGTTTGATTCCTCCCATGATACGATGTTTCCTGTGCAGTATTTGAATATGGGTTTCCAGTTAATGTGTGAACAGTTGACGTTCATTTCATAAAATATATTATTACCTATTGCAACTACATTGGTTTTATTTTAATTATATTTATACAATAGTTAAATTGAACTTTCGGTATAGCATTAAACATTTATGATCAATTTTGCTTGGTTCAGAAGCCTTAGTCGGACTAGTACGGGTCGAACAAAATAACTATACAGTAAATTAATTCTTCTTAAACTGGTGAGAGTCACCAACAACATAAATTCTGCATAATCTCAAAAATGTTAAATGATTAATATAATATATATAATTGTATAACGATAAACATATTACAATCAGAATACTTTGTATTGTAGTTAATAATAACATCAATCCGAAGGTATCTAACCGCTTAACATTACCAGGAGTACCAACCGCTTTTCCCAACGAAACATTACATCCTAAAATTGAAAAATTACATCGTTCATAAATACAAGCCAAGAACTCTCAAATATGAGTTTGAAACGAACTTAGAAAAGTAAGCAATATAAACTTCAAAAAGTAACCTAAAATTATGAAACAACAATTCTAGATATTTGATCATAAAAGAATGAAAAAATAATTATTTATTATAAATACCTTAACCGAACGTTCATTCTGAATAATGCTAACTGTCTCGCAGGAATAAATCCATTACCCGGTATGATAACTATTCTATCAACTAATCCAGATGAGTTACTACCAAATCAGTTAGTTCTGGGCCAAATTTTATCCAAATACGTTCAGCCGGTTCTGTGTGATTGAGTAAAATATTGGTATGATATATTTTTTTATCTTTCAATGTGTCAGCCACCATGTTACAACCGTGATAGATGTCTGCAATTTCATTGCTATATAGTCTGTGGCACCCACGACACTGATCACCCATCCCTGTGTGGGGCTATTATTCGATGTATAGGACCCAAGAGTGTAGTGTTCTTTATTTATTTATAGGTGAAAGTATTTATGTTCACGAATTTCTCTGAAACTTGTAGTCCAATATTCATTGTATAAATTACCTAAACATTCCTTAAGAAAGTGCTTTCTTCTCCATACCCAAACGGTCCCCTATTGAACCCGATAGATATGTATCGAATAAAAAACGCGTGGCAATTTCATCTGCTGCAAATTGCCTCAATTTTGGCGGATCGCGAGCGGCGCGCGGATATGTTAAGTGCGCCTCTGTTTTGTTACTGATATCGCTTTTAGATACATACTCGTATCTTTTATCCTTTGATATTTATCTCGGGACCAATTGTCTTCTTTTTGGTAGAAAATTCCATAGTTTAGTTATTTTCTGTGTATATCTACGTGTATAGTGCACCTAATATAAAAATGTCTCGAGATTAAGTACATTCATTACAATTGTTTACTCACCATTCTGTTTTGAAACCTTGTCTGGCCATCTTATTGGGGCAGCTTACCTACTTTTATTAATAAAACATAGCCTCACTAACTCAGGCTATGGAGAAATTTATGAAAACCCATAATATAACAAAACATAAAAATCGAATATTATCCAAATAAAAATAAGAAAATAAAAAAATGGTTGCCTGTAAAGTCGGTTTTACGGGCGAAGATTTTACGTGACAACGTCTTTTTCTCGGTAGAATATTTATTGATATGAATATAATTAAATTGCGCAATAGGAACAAGGAATTGAATGAAAATAAGAATTGCACAAATTTTAACTATAGAAATATATTTTGTTTACTAAAACATTGTACATGTAAACTTAAACTTAACGCGCCGATTCAATGCGCCTAATTCTCTAGTGCTGCGCGCGCGACAGACCGATCATAGTTGAGTGGGAGAGAGACGCAAGGCATTCGGCGGGCCTCTCTCTCGTTCGGTGACTCATCGTAACGTTACCGAGCGTTACTATTTTTCATAAGTGACTCCCAGCTAACCTAATTTAAGACGTTGTCACGTCAAAATTGGTATTAAAAGCACGAGAACGTTACGATAAATGATACAAAGAGAGAATTTTCAATTTATTTCCTCGCGAGCTTCGCTACGACCGCACTCGTTAAATAAAAATTTACAAACCATAAGGCAGGGGAGCTATTACAGAAAAATGAATATTTTCCCTGAACTTCCAATAAAATTGGTATCAATAAGATTGAGGGGGAGAGCACTTGTTTTACTAACGACGAACAACTTTAAGCTACAAATAGCTTTTGGAGTGTAATGGACTTCAGCCATCCATGGAGTCCAAACTAACCTCTCCTACTCGTGGTGCAACCTACTAAACAACGGACGAGTGTTTGAGATCAGACCCCTCCCATCGGAAATCACCAGACTCTGTACTCCCCAGTTAAATTCCAATAGTACTCATGTATGATGACGAGGGTGCAATGTTTTAACGTAAGTACTCGGGAATCGGAGAAATATTTAGGGACCTGCATCCTTTTTAACTTTAGGTGGCTCATCAAATATTTTTTTGATTTTATAAATAAAAAGCCTTGAATATCCTCTCCACCAAGAGCAGCGTGGTGGAGTGTGCTCAGCAGTGGGCCATTAATGAATTGACGCCATAACATACCCTACCTACAGTTATTCAAAATCTGACGTTTACATACATGACATTTAATACATAGTATTTACTCAGAAAAAAGACGAGGACGGCCAAAGAAAAGATGGTTGGATTGTGTGAGAGATGACATTAAAAATAAGGAAGTCAGTGTAGAAGTGACGGCCAATAGGGAAGAGTGAAAGAGAAGAACATATTGCATCGACCCTAAATAAATTTGGGAAATGGGCAGGAAGATGATGATTTACTGAGGAAAAAGTCTATTGAAATGTGAAATCTACTTTTTGGTATTACAATTCGCTAGAAATGAGTTTACCTTTTCTATCCATTGTATGTTCTTTACTCTCTGATCGATGGTAGTACGACAAGTTACAGGGGAGTATAAATTTTAATACATGCAACATTTAATAATAACTCCTCAAGCGTTTTTGAGGGTGTCTGATGTATGATTGATTTTGGGGTTCCAACACAAAGTTCCAATAAGTATGATCGAAAGCGTCGTTCGTAAATAGAAATCGAAAAGATTGAAATTTAAGTTGAGTTCGAATTTTAATTATACATTTAGAAAAAATAATTTCCAACTCAAAAAGTACGAAAACAACCAGAAAGCAAAGGAAACGAAAGAAGCCGAAGAATCCGCCACTCAATATGGTTTCGTTGTCATCGGAATACATTTGAAACATTTCGTAATTGGTATCAGATCAAGGTGACTGCTACCACAGACGTGGCCCTATCACCATGTTCGAATATCATCTCGATGACATCAGAAGACCAGACAGGCCGTCCATCATTGAGTAGTGGGATTGGACTCACGCACGAATGGAGCTATTGACATCTATAGTCTTACCAAAATGGATACTTCTTCTCTTTCTTACCCACAACGCTCTTGGCAGAGCGGTTCTCATGGCAGGGTTGTGCCACGCTTAGGTAACAATTTTTTGTCTGCTGTTGCCTGACAGCTGCCTTCTTCGTGAATTGATGCAGGGATGCGTTCAGCACATCTTTAATTCGGCCAGTCCATGTCATTGGTGATCTGCCGCATCCTCTAGTAATACTTAGTGACAAAAAGAATGATTTATAGTTTATTTGTATCGCTATATTGAGTAAGAGTAAAGCCGATATAAATCATTGTGAAAAACGTACCGATTCACACAAATACACTTCGCTTTTTAAAATTCCGGCTTGAAGCGGCTTTGCGGGTAGACCCACATATTTATCACTGGATCAAAGTCGCATTGCTGCGCCCGATATATCATGCGTGCCGTCGTCGTACCCAGAGGTATATCATAGTTAACACGTTCACTGCGTCACTATTTTTGATGGACTTTCAGCCAGTGCGGATGAGGTCTTTTCGAGGCAAAGTTGAACTTCTTTCCAGTGCGTTTGAGGGCTTTTCGACCTCACAAAATATTGTTTCTAAAAAACGCCTTAAATATAGCTCAAAATTGAAAATATTTGCTTGAAACTTTACCATTATAAACTTAAATAGTTTTTCAAGTTGAATCTAGCTTCGTACGTAGGTGTGACATTTCGGTATTGAATAAATGAAAAAAAGAATTATGCCATCGATTCTGCCTCACAACGCACTGAAAAGAAGTTCGATTTGTGTCTCTACTAGTGATGGGAATAAAATAGAAATGCAGGTGATATAACATTTATTTACTTAAATTAGGATTCTAAAGTACCATACACCTACCACACATACCAATTTTAGTTTTAAAGTATGTAAGTCAGTTTATGTGTGTGTATATGTGTATGAATGGATGTGTGCGTATTTGTGTGAATGGGTGGGTAATTGTGTGTGTTGTGTGTGTGTGTTTGTGTTGTGTGTTTGTGTGGTAATTAGTGGGTAGATAGATTTGTGTGTTTGTATGTACTCTTACTCATTGAGTATAACAGCTATGACCACTGCAGACACGAACAAAAGAGAAGATATACTTCCTCACCTAAAGGAATCTGGTATTGTAAACCGGAAATATAAACTATACAGAAGTTAAAAATACGAGTAGCTATTTATCAAATATTTCAAACCACATTCATGTTGTAGCAATATACATTTGAAAACACCCACACCTAGGGTAGGAAAAAAATAATAATATCTAGAGTATTAAATTGATTTTCCTCTTTTGAAATATATTTATCATTATTTGAGTATTGTGTAGATTATAAAAGCAAAATAGGATTTGCGACGATTAAGGATTTGTTAGTGTAGGCAGCATGCGTATAAATGATGAGTGTTAAAAAATCGTGCTAAAAAAATTATCTTGAGTACAATTAGTTTAGTTGTCAACTAGCTAGCTGTAGCTTGGCTATTAGTAGGGGTCATTTTGGTTAAGAGGATGAAACGAGGTCCGCCAAAGTGGTACCAGACTGTACAGTAATCAATTTTATATTTTATATGAGTCATCTTATACGCTTTATTATGATACAAAACTTAAAATTGTAGCTAGTGGGATTTTTTTTATTGAATTTTACAATTTACTATCCTTACTCTTCGCCGTAATACTTTACGTGAAAAGGAACGTAACCAAGTGCAGTAGTGAAATTATTAAGTAAAAAAATCGATGTTAATAAATCCAATAAAAATACTTTTACTTTTAAATGGCTATTTACCGAAAGATTTTAAATGCAGTATATTATGAAAATCGATATTACTTGATGGCTGTTGGTTCTTTCTATTCTAATGTCAATGTCAATCTGTCAAAGTACTCAAATCAAAGTCACAAATAATAAGTCAATGACGAACAATAACAAAAATACTTAAAAAATAAGGCGAGTCGCGCGGACAAGAAGTGCGCTTCCGTATCGAAACTTGTCGCATCACTACGCGTCGCCCGCGCCCCCCGCGCTTCACTCCGTGCGTTTATGAGGCCTACAACTTTTGAGGCAGATTAGACCTCACTTCGCACTGGCGCATATTTTTTTCTATTCAGTGCGTTTGAGGGCTTTTCGACCTCATATCTTATTAAATAAGCCATTGGGCTCTACTTCGCAAGAGAAACAATTTTATGTATTTGTCTCTGTCATACTCAAAGAAATGTTAAAATTGTAGCCTCCCGCACGGAGTGAAAGAACGCGATTTTGATTGCCGCACCAGCGGGAAGTCATGCTTCAGACGTTTCGACCTCATAACGCACTGAACGTGTTAAACAAGGAATACATATAATTTGGATGCGCTATTGATATTCAAGTTCATTTTAGGCCATACCTACCCGTGGACACTAATTTATTACTTGTTTCGGTATTAATATTGCGGTAAATGTAATGAGGAATTGCCGTATTGGAGCGGCTCATTATTACTGACCCCAATCATGCTGATAGATAAAGGTATTGAAGAAGGCAAAAGAACTCGGTATCTACTTGGTGATAGGACTGAAGCCCAAATAGCAAATTGATCCGCAGATAAACGACTAATTTACAAAAAAAGATAATATAATAATACTAATAGCAGAAAAATATTTGTTATAAGAATCTTTGTCATAATTCGTTTAGAAGGTAGAATCATCTTCAATTTTGTAGGTACACACAGAGTACAGTAGTAATACAGAGTCTTGAATGAACACGATTATAGACTTCGCTGTAACTACAAATTAAGGGGGATTATTTCCATGTTTTATTATTGCCGCATCCAAAATGTGAACCAGGCCAAGTACCATTCAAAGCACATTCGGAAAAGAAGTTCAAACTTCGATACGTATTCTAAAGGGAGTCTTTGGAGTGTGTCCTAATTCATGTGTAAAAGCGGGTGAAAACAATTTTACTTCCATTAATAACAAATTTCTTTTCTTTGAAAAAAATACTTTAACTGAAAAACCTATCAAACCATCAATAGAAGCTGCTTTTTCTTTTCATATAAATTATCGATAAATAAGCAAATCAGGTGGCCCTGATGGCGAGTCACGCCATGCACTCGACGAGTCGTTTGGCGGATATCTATAGGAAGTGGTTGGTAGTTAGGCATCCGGGTTTAAGCTCTAACCCCTGGCAAGGGCCTTCTTCTGTCGCTTCTTGAAAGACAGACGACAGCCTGGTCTGTAGGCGTGAGAATGGGGTCAGTATTTATAACAGGATATTTTTAACAGGACTAACATTCACTAACAGTCCCTGTCCCAGTCCTAATACTTACAAACTAACCAACTAATGTTCTAACACCGTCACCTAACCGGACTAACTATCCCAGTCCCCATATGAGTCTTGTTCTAAGTCGGTCACAGTTGTCATGGGCGGCAGCGGAAGGTGGTGCTGCATGCTCGTTTGCTTCCTTAAATCAATAATAAAAAAAAGTATTATAGGCCACCCCAATATGGTAACATATTTCCAATCATCGTCGCCGGTGACTTGCGCCGCGCGCGAGTGGAATTAAGCCGACAATAAAACAACGTCGGGTATGCGACTGTAAAATTTGTCACGCTGAATTTGATCCCCGTCGATCGGGCTTCCGCTTTTCAGCGGCGTAATGGAGATTTTATCGATGCTTTCACGAGGACAGAGTGCTTCGCGATATCTGTCACGGGTGTGAGGCGGGAATGGTTATTGAAATGTATTTAATGTTAATAGACGTTTAGCAAGTGCAATTGTTACTGGATGGTAACTTTTCTCTGCTTTCTCTGGTTATTTTTTACTAGCTTTTACCCGCGGTTTGGTCCGCGCGGATATATAAATATGTATTTTTAACTGATTTTCTAATAATATTGGAACAAATGTTTCATTATTTCTAACCTGAATCCAATGATATTATACATTACAAGAAGTATAATGTCATTGCCTGAATACCAAAATCTTTAAAATCGGCGGCAATTTTAACGTATTTAATAACGTATTTAATTTAAACGTTTTAATCCTATTTAAAAAACCCTCTTAGGGACAAAATATCACGTTCAAATCGGTTCGTAACTAATGTCCTCTGCTCATAAACTAACTCTGGCAAATCTTATCTTCATTCACACACACGCGCACATTAAGTACTAAAGCTTACCTTTTATTGAAGTAACTTAAATGTATTAGTATATTTTTTAAATTTATATTGTTAATTAATACTTTCACTTGTCTCGTTAGATGAGCGGGGTACCTGTTACACAGGTCTTGAATCAAATTCAGGGCCGTTACAATTTGCAAATATGAATGTGACTGTTTCCATAAAAAAAATTGTAACAAATCCATCGCCCTAAACTCGACCTATGCTCTTTTGTTTAATCATAAACGGCTAAACCTAGCGCAATGCAAATAGCTGTTATTTGCGGCCTGGTAGGTCGTGTCATAACCCTGACTGTCCACAGTCTATTAACATATCCAGCTGTTCCGGGAACAGTTAGCGCGGACAGCGGCTATCATCGCGCCAATCAAATACTCGCAAATTCGATTCGCGGCGCCAATCAGGCATTAGCATTAGCGGATTAATCAACATTTAGGTGGACGGAGGACGTCAGGCCGCCAGCTCGGCGCGTAATGAAGTTTGGCGCGTCACTGCAGCCTGGTCGTGACGTGACGGTTACAGCACAGACTACCCAGGGTATAGAGAACGGACCGGCTATGAAATATACTCGTACATATGACGTAACTAGCATAATACCCAACAGTGCGCGGGGTTTTCTTTTTTTACTTTGCATAGGTGAGTTACCGCTTGAATACGATCCTGAATAACCTGATGGTAAGTGGCCACGGGCTACCTTATTCGATTAGATGACGCGTTAACTTAAAATAAACCTATTCACTTTACATTTAAAGGCCACATTATATTCGAACAGGTTGACTTTACAGACAAGCAAAGAAGTCAAGTTTGCCCCTAGCTTCTTGACTCGCGAAAAACAACGCATGCAACCTCGCTGTGTTGTATCAGTAAAAAATCATGCAACATTATCAATATTATTGTTATTTGGGGTTAAAAACTTTATTTATGATGAATTGTTAGAAAAACAACGAAACCTACATGCAACATTATCAAAAGAACCATTCATTCTGATAATAAAACGTCAGCAATGGGAGTCACTATCTATGTATTTTCTACTCTGTGCCAAACTAATATTCAATATACAGTTGAATAATGTCATATCAATAGACGAGCACATGTGAAACACCACGAGACGCTACTTCAGTGGTATCCTGCTATCAGAATAATATAAGATTGAACAACCAACTTGCCCGCGTGGAATTTGGTCTGTACCATAATTTTCAATCTTATTGTGATATCTTTAGTAGTAGCTTAGTAGGAAAAGACTAAGAAGTATATCTATATTAATACCAAAAGCGACAATTTATCAATTTTGATAATAATGAAAAGCAATTCCAGCAACAAGGAAGGCAAGGCAAGAAGGAAAAGAAGTAAGATATAAAGTTCAGTATAAAGAAAGGTTGAAGATTCTTACATGACACCGATTTTTATTATGATCCGGGTACTCACGATATGTATTTTGAAACGCCGATATTTCGACCCAGTTGCATGGATCGTGGTCACGGCTGAACTGCGGTGGCACGGAGGAACTTTTGACAGGTGACACTTGACACACGTGATAATAAAATGAGTAGGTACAATCCGCGATGAGCTATGTTTAAAATCATATGACACCGATTTTACGCCGATGCAACTTTGACAGCTATTTATTAATTTAATAATTTATGCTAACAAATTTCAACGCGTTATCCCCAAACCGTTCGACGTTGTCATTCGCTAACCTATTACGATAATGGCGAGCGTTACATCAGCGCCGTATCGCAAATACCTTTGCATTAGCCTAAAAAATACAATAAATACAGCCGCCTCCCGCTGATGAGGCGAATTTTTTTCCCAACTGATATTAAGTCATGTTTAAGACGGGTATCATTATCTTTAATAGTAATAGATATTTTATTTTGTCGCGTTTCGCTTTGGGGTGTTTACACGACATTTGGGGGTGGTTATCTTGGTACAGACGAAATTCTATAGACATGATACATTATGTATTATCAAAAACGAATGAATTTAAATATCTAAGTTGGACTCAAAAAAAATTTGAAGTAATTTTTATTAATATTTTGAAACATTTTTATGTAATGTTTATACATTATATAAACACGTTTCATACATCTACATACAGTGTAGAATTCAGTTATATTACATTTGTAGAAATATTTACACAACTTTATGAAGTTTTAAGTTAGATGAAATCCATAAGTCTTTTAACAGACGCAGAAAAAAAAATTTTGTCTTCTTCCATGACAATTCTTTTTGCGTGTAGCCCATTTCACTGTACTTTAATAAGTACATTAAAAAACATAATATTAAGGAATAAAAAAATATTTTACAAAGGCGATCGCTCCCATAATAAGCCACCTGATACATTTGCCGTTGGTTAATAGGTTTTTCCTTCATAAAGCGAATGTAACCTATTTATTATACGGCTAATATTAAAAACGAGGGGAGGCTGTGTTATCCTCATAATAAATGTTTAGACTTTGACGACACCGCTTATAGATATATTAAGATCACAACAAAATACAAACGTTAATCATCGGCCAAGTTTTGTTTACTTTTTAAACTTAAAATGTCTTTAAAATAATTTAAATTAATTTAGTCATTTACAAAAGAATATTTTTTTGTCTTGAGATCTGCTCTGTATCTAATATTAAAATAAGATTTCATATATGTACCGAAAGGTAAATATAAGCCGTAGTCCACTAAACTGAAAAATAAATAGTATTTAGTAACGTTAAAATATACACCATATATTTCACCAATTATAACAAATTTTAAGGTTATTGAAACATAGATTATTCTGGTGGTTAATATTGAATAACTTTTAATATTCAAGTAACAACCGGCTTCATTAAAAAATAATACTTTCATTTATATTGACACTGTATGTAATTATTATGTCATATTAATGGTGGACAATTAATATTATGCTAAAAAATGGACAACATGATGTAGTTGAAAAAAATCACATCACATGACATTGAGACATTATTGTATATTAAACATAAAATAGCCCAAATGTTAAATAGAACTAACAAGAACTTGGACTAGGCGCTGCCGCGCTGCGATAGCCACGCCTTGTTTGATGTTGGTAATGGAGAAAATAATGTGAATTTTTTTGTCATTAAAATCCTGACCGTAGGCTTTTAAGGCTCTCGAGCGAGGAAACGTCTGAGAGATTATATTGAGCGGAAAACTATTACAGACGTTTGAGTGGTGTTTTGAGGTTAAGTAATATTGTTACTGCTTTAGGTTACTGATGCATACAGATAGATAACAGGGCATTTCAATTATATTCGCTGATAGGCCCTTTTTGATGCATAAAAAATAAAAAATAACAATTACAATTACTAATAACTTACAAGTGATAGCGAAGTGATTTGAACGTTGCCCTTCCGAACATTGAGGTCTAAGTTCGAAACCTGCACGTACTTCTAATTTTTTAAAAATATTATATAAAAATTTTCCAAGAGCCCTGGGTTCTATACCCAGCGAGGCGGACATTTGAAAAATGTTTGGGTGTGTGTTCTTGCCTTGTATTGGGTCCATGGCATCCACAGGGAACCCTAGTGTGGGGCTATGAGCGTGTGGCGTATTTTTTTAAATTATCACTTACTTCCGTTAAGGAAAACATCGTGAGTACTCCATAATGTCCTCAAAAGGCATGTACAGTCTACCAATACCAATCAGCACTTGGCCAATGTAAGAGACCAACTGTGACATTGTGAGAGGAGCCCCAAGCCCAGCAGTGGGACAGTTATACCGTATTTCCACTGCACTATAACAGCCACATAGAAACATAAAAGTATTATGATATTTTCAGCGGGTATCTGTACATTAAATCGAGTGGAATATAAAAGAATAGGAAAGAGCAGCCGCTAACGACAGTAGTTCCGAACAATCGTTTATCACCGCACATCTCTGCCGCTGTATCCGCGCGACGTATCAATATCTCTGTACGGATAGCAAACAAAATAATAATCAGTGTTTTAATATCATTTTTATTATTTTCGCGATGAATGAGCAGTGAAATATAGTATTTTGAGAAAAGAAAAATAGTATTCATAATCTTTTTTGCTGAAGGTTAAATGATTTTATAGTGTTCTCGGATCTACATTATGTGGTTCCAAATTAATAAGGATATCTGAAAAATAATAAACTATATACAAGACTTTACGAGTATTATAACGTATCATCAAGACGTATTAATTTTAAACCCTTTTTTAAAACACGGCAAATACTTACCGTATAATTTATAAGAGCTAGACCCAATCTAACTCGCCCAGCGGAGAGGAGGGGGATCTTTATTCGCCCGAAAGCCTCCAAAATGCCTCAAGGCTACAAAGAAGTTGACGACACAAAAGGCTGTCACATACTCGTCCCTAACAACTAATACAATCAAATTTTCGCTTTCGATCAACTGCTGCAATTCTTTTCGGACTATTAGCACTTTAACATCATGAGGCAAAAGATCACCATTCATTCCATTCCATTCATAACTTTGTTTATGCACCAATCGCCATAAGTATTTACTGTCTGTCAGTGTTAATTACAGAGAAATCATTTCAGCACTTTTTATGATTATTTGCTGACTGTACGCTTCACGCGGTGGTAAGGACCCGTTACAAGAAAAGTTGCATCATTATCGAGAGCTCGTGTGCTCGCGTCTTAATCGACAGAAAACACGGCTGTATATAACCAACTATACGCCCTTACTATGTTTCATCGAACTCGAAAATTGTGGACCTTACATTTGAAGTTATTCCAAACTAAGTCTTTTTTGCTGGTGGTTGACCTTCTTGTATTATGGACGCGGCAATAACGCCTACTTATTCTGCTCAATACCAACCGTAGGTACTGGTGCATGATCTTCAATTTATTATTAGGAATTACACCTCATCAAGTTTTTATCCAGAATATGGGGTTTGTGGAATAAAGACTTCAAGAATCATGCTTGCAGAGTATGAGGTTTGACTCTACATAAGATCTGATAACTTTTTAACAGTAAAAGCATGAAATGGGTTTGGTGGAATTCAATATCCATTCACATCCTCAAAAAGTGTAAGCGATACAACATATACGAATTTAACGTGAAACCAGTAATTCATTCAAAGTAACACCCTCAACATTATTGAAAAATAAGACTAACATGAATTCTACTTTATATACGCAAGTCATTGATACTTATAATCTTAAGATCCTCATGAACTCATCCCGTGTTCGTGTTCGTGTCTAGAGAGAGGTGATGACACGCGGTAGGGGCCGTCAATACAGTGGTAGTGAATTATTTATAGATCTAACTTTGTTATTGTTTTCCGCCAGTGGCATAACGTTTATAAACAGTTCGGATATGAATCAGAGATGGGATCCTCGGGGCCATGCAGCAATTAAAATTATCGGAAAACTGGAAAGCTGGGTATTTATTATTTTAACGGAGAAACGATTTTAAGCATGACTATCTATTACTAGTTGTAACTTTAACGAATTAACACTGAACGTAGTATTGAAATACATAAACGTAGATACGCAAACAAAACACAGTAGGTAAGTAAAAAATAAATAATGCTAAACACTCAGAGCGTTACACTTTTCCCTGGACATAGAAGAACACACACACAAACACCAAGATCGAAAACAGAAATTCAAAGTCATCATACACATTTCCGCCTCGCTGGGAATGGAACCCAGGACCCTGGCGGTCTGGCATGGTAACCGTTGCGCCATACAAATCATTACCAGCGGAATTACATAATACATTTAAACTCAACTCAAAATTATCAAAACCGAATAGAAATCTAGCCCAGAAATGAAACCTTAATAAAAATGTTTGTTCATGACAATTTTCAACTTTACGCTAAAATTACTATCAGCTCGAGCGCCGCGTTGATAATTTACCAGCGATAACAACACACATCACACTCAATTAGTACCTATAATGGCTCCCCTTCGATAATGACGTCACGCGGCAAATGAATCAATTTACCCGCACACACCCCTCAGGTGCGCCCTTGTCAATTTTAATAAGCGATCTCTTTCATACCGCGTAATTACTACAATTTTTGACGGATTTGTATTATCACTCGTATTTGTGTTATACGGGAAAAGGTGATTTTTTTCTAGATAATGGAAATATAGGTTTGTATAGCAGAGGTAAGTAGGTCACAATAATTAGTTAGGTACTTAATCGTAAATAAATGGCGGCGGATAGCTCGAAGGACCAATAATCGCTGGGATAGAAAGGTCCTCGATAGGAGACGTCCCGGGAAAAGGAGGATAGGACGCCTCCCGACCATTGCAATGACGACCTGAAGAAGACAGTGGGCATACGCTGGATAGAAGACTCACAAAACACGGCACAAAATCAGATGTGGATTGACGAAACGCATTTACGGGATGTGATTGTTGCTAATAAATAATTAAGTTAGTATGTATAGCAAAATAATATTTTCAAACCGAAATAATCGTCCTTAAACAAAACGTAATAATTCACTCAATTTAGTTCTGTGAAATTTCATAGCAAACCCTTCTAATACAATAGAAATAAGTCCTTTTTGCAACCCCGTAGTTCTGGTGGGTATATCAATAACACCCACTTAGATCCTAAACAAACGTATAAATAATATAATTAGCGGAGAATTAGTAGTAACGCAATAATTTGGCGGCCGGCCACCAAACAATATGGGTGAATAAATATTTATTAAGGGTCAGAAAGTGTCCTCTATTGGCCCTCGACGAGGATCTAAGAACCATCTTGACCAGGATGGATGTGACATTTAGGGCCCTTCAGAATCCAACAGGGACAAAAATTTCAAACTGGTAATAAAAATGTTTCCATAAAGTACTATTACGAAAATAACAACATTTGATACTTAATTATGAATCCAGAATATCCAGGCAGGGTAAACAAAGGCATGTTACTGACAAACAAATGCTACTGGTTAATAACATAATAATTTTCGTGCGTATACCTTTCAAAGCAACCCATTAGAGCCGGTGTTTGATGCACTAATACTCAAATCAAAATGAAAGTCCGTATCCAAATTTCGTAGGTTCCACCTATGATAGTTTGGTCAAACGTTTAAATTATGTAGCCCCCGAGGCGCTGTACCCGAACTGTCATACTGGCCGTTTCATTATTCACAACTTTACACCGCTCCATGCTACACGCTACATGCGTGACGACACAATAACTGTTCATATTTACATAGTTATGAATGGTAAGTTAGAACCAGTATCAATTATTTGATGCATCTTTAATATGTTTAAACTTGTAGGTCACTTGAGTGGAGCTGTCTGGTATTTAGGCAATAATAATGTAACATTTAGTAGATTGGTTTGCAATGGTTCCGTTTCATATGATCCTTACTAAACAAGTGTCTCCATCCACCTACTTTGCGTGATCTACTGCTAGACAACGGTGTCACTTAATTGGCACTCTTGAACCTTCTGATCAGCATATTCCTACTCTTCAGATTTTTTAATGGAGGCAAGGAACCAAGTCGTTCATCCATGTGTTATACTTGTACTGTATTTCCAACCCTGCTACCGAAACGCTTGAAAAAAGTTAATTTTAAGTGAAGTATTTGATGTTATCTATAAAGTTATCAGGATATTTGAAACTAAAATCAACATCCCTAAAACTGACAAATAATATTTGAAAAGGGTTCGCGCTTATCCGGAACAAACCCAGCACTGGTTTTCATAGTGACTCACAAATCATGCAGTCCAGGTGTTTCATCATAAAAATATTTCACGGTATATCATCCAATATTGCTTCCTTAAAATAGTCCTGTCATATTAAAGGGCTGACTTCTCAAAACACACAACGAAATCGTGATAGAAAAATTAACTCAAATCGAGGGCAGGGAACTAAAAACCAATTCCCCTGATTAGGGGCGAGCCGTACCAATCATGTGGCATTATCACCGTTTAACCCTTCCATGAAGCAATTATCTGTGCCTCGTTATGCCTAATGGACAAAGTTGGTGCACGCGATCGCCTGAAATTGCTGAGTCGAATGTATCGGCGACTGTGAATTGGCTTTATTTGAAGAAAATCATCTTGGAGATTACAAAAGGAAAGCAAAATGTAAGGTAAGTTCGCCAACTTTTTCTTCATCTCTTTATAAGACCTTTTCAAGATAAACTTTATCCTCCTCCTTGTTTTTCAATAATAAGTTGCTTCTATTACTAGTTCAATTTATAAATCCATTTCAGGAGTAGCAAATGAGTTGCAATTAAATTAAGTTTGGTTGTGGGTTGATGAGCGGTTAACCTACGAATGGAAGAAAACTAGGGTACAAGCAGGAGAAGCAATATTAATAACATCCTTAACTTGTCCGTTATGAACAGAGTTTTTGGAATTAATTTAAGTTAGCGCTAGACTACCTATCCTAGTACAATCCTACCTGGTGGCAAATTGTAATTTATTTTTAGATGGCGAAGCGTAAAAACTTAGTAAATTCTGGTGGCCTTATTTCTACTAATCAATTTAGAGGACTGATCATAGCTACTAATTCTTATCCTGGAAAACCGTGGTGGTTTGTGCCCCACGCTCCGTCAGGTATGTCCAGAGAGAGTTTTCAGCTACGACCTGAATTCTGAACTCAACAAGCCAACAAAAAGTGCTAAAGTTACCAGTAAACGGAAAATCGGTTACTTTTAAAAGCAATACTTCGCCAAGTAGAAAACATGGCGTGTTTCTTTATCGCTGAAATAGATCTGGTGGTTGGTTATTAAAAATTCTTAACAGTTGACTTGGGACGCACAATATCGCCAGGGGAAGTCGTTATTGTGGAACCTTTAGATACTGTTTCAATGGAAGGGACATCGAAGTTTAAATTTTTATTTATGTTACCAGCCAAGAAACGAAAACACTAACCACATTGTAAGTGGTTACCGTCGCCCATGGACATCAGCAACAACAAAGGGACCACAGATTGAAGGAAGAGGCAAGAAAGAAATATTTCGGTCTCAAACCAGCCAGAATTAGGTAAGTCGTTTGACAGCTGACTCAAGTAAGAAGTTAGTAAGACGCCAGCCGGTCAACAAAGCAGGATCACTACGAACTGACTGCGAAGTATGAAGTCACATCCAGGACACAACTGGTCATAGTATATCCGTGACATATAAGTCCACAGCACGGTGTTTACACACAGTCCGCTTTCAACACTATTGACATTATAACAAGTAGTTGGTTAATGCCAGTTACAGCAAATATTGGATCGGGTTCAGTTTTATGTATTAAACCCCACGCGTCTCGTTTGGATATTGCGTGGAACTTCAAATTTTAGACTCGTTTAATATTCTAACACGGTAAACAAAAATAGTACAACAGTGAGTACAGTAACACGGAACTGTCAAACTTACTAGTTTAACGAGCGGCTGTAACTACTTCCTTCTTAATTGAAATTGAAATTCACTTATTTAAGTATGTGGATATTTTTTAAATACTTCAGGACGTAATTTATTTTTGTAAAAAGTATAGAGAACAAAGGCAAACTTACTGCTTACAGTTATTTTTACCACTCAACCTTCGGAAAGTCCGAGAAACATAGATGGCGGTATTATAATTCTATTTTTTACTTTTTTGTATCACCATTTCTGGTAAGTTCTTTGTTCTGAGGTGAGGTAATTGGGTGGTAAAAAGTTCAGTAACCTCCAACAGTAGGAATCCGTTGTTCAGCGGGGTATACCCTAGGACAAGAATAACTTGGACTCAAAGATGATCCCTTTGCGCCTCTTGGAACAGGTATCTGCTAATAATAGAAGAAAAAAGGAAAAAAGAGAAAAGAGAGAGAAAATAGTAGGTCAGAACATGAACACAGGTTAGAATGGATCATCAGACTTGGTAATCGAACTGTTCCGTTTTCTAACGATGTTGCATGAACTGAAGCAGTAGTGGGCTTCTAGTAAACAGACACCGAAATGTTACAATCGAGTGCAAATACGAAAATGATAACATTCGCCGTCCAATAAATCAAGCCTCTCGAATCGAACACACCCGCACTTCAGACAATTGATGTCCGCTATAAATCAGAGTTGTTCTTTGTGGACGCGAACACTTCACTAATAGCTCCGCGTGTCAATGCGGTAACGCGTATGTACACACATGGTGTACCTCGACATTTCAGACCTGTATCCTGGCAGGGAATCTTCTACAGATTGAATGTTAGACTTGCGAACAGGGGACTTTGGGTTGGAATCCTGTATGCAACTCTAATTTTCAAAATTATGTGCGATTTAGAAATTAATGATCACTTGCTTCAGTGAAGGGAAACATCGTGAGGAAATCTTCATGCCTGACATTTGAAGTCTACCTATCGGCAGCCAGCGTGGGGATTATAGCATGTACTCTTCACATTTTGAGAGCGGACCCAAGCATAGCAATGTAACAGTTATGGGCTGTGAAGAAAAAGGAGAAACAATTCAACAACCCGTCAAGGACGGATCGTTACGCTAGCTATCCGGTGTTTACCAGGGTGTACCAATTGTGCAATGTACAGGACTGGTTGGTTTAGGATTAAAATTAATGGAGCTCCTTAAACGTCAAATTTGCGTGTCTTAGTTGTAAACTCGATCAAGATCTGGTCTCACTCTCTTCATGTACCATAAAAAAACAAATTAGCCATAGTACTAATAGTATGATGCACCCCCATAAGTCGCTGGGGCTTTACGCTACTATGTAATTGGTTAATGGAAAGTGGGTGGATTTTTTAAAAACACTTGATCAGTAAACTATATAATATAAATTCGCTGTATCTGTACGGGCACACAAAACCAATGAAGCGTCCGAGGGTCAAACACGGCACAAAATACGTACGGCAACATTACACGTATCTCACACATTCTCTGATGTCGGATCGGTGGCAGCTTGCTTGTTTTGTATTTAGTATGTTATGTTTACAATCTTTGATTATAATATTATCAAAGTTTACAATACCTATATTTTTTTCATTTCTTCATTATCCCAGTCTTCTTTCTTAAATTCTTCTTCTTTGCATTGGATTAGTATTTCAACACTTATATTATTCGTTTAATCCATTTTGAATTATCTTAAATCATGTAACGCCGTACAATATCAACCCATTAACAATATCTAATCGCACAACAATGCCGTGTTTAGGATTTACATTCATAATGAATTATTATATTAATGCTCAATATTATTCATTATTCCAAAATTCATTCTTATGCTTTTGTTCAACAAATGTTAAATACAATAATATTGTTAAAAAAATCCAAATACTATCTGAATCAGATATTTTTTGCACTTATAATTTTAAAAACATCTTAAACTGACACTGATTTAAAATATAACTTTTTTTCGCTTATAATTTTATAAACATTTTGGATTGACACTGATTTACATAACTTAACATAATTAACATAACTTTTTTTTGGCAACAATGTTTGTAAGGATCGAGTTAAAGAAAAATAATAAACGGTTATTTTTAAAAGGAAACAAAACCAAATATTCTGTTTAATATTATTTGTTTTCTCACAAATTCGAACATTACTGGCTTACCAAACAGTATTTTTTCGCAATGGACATGTCGGATGAGTTGAAATATGAGCACCAATATATATCTCTCAATTAGAATCGGAAAGGGTAGTGATGTGCTGTTTTTAGCTTCCCGCTGCTCCATTTTTGACCACAGTAATGTCATGCGCTGATAGAAATTTATTGAAACCTAATGGATTCCATTTCGATGGCTTCAAGAGCGATGGTTTGGTTGAGTGCGGGGCCAAAAGAGGATTTATGGTGAATTTTTGGTGGGGCAATGTTTTGATGACCTCCGCATTATTTAGCGTTATCCAAGATGATTTTTGCATTTTTTCCCCTATTTACCAAAAAACTGACTCATTTTCTAACTTCTGACTCGACCTACCCAACGAAAACCAAATCCAGACTCGGAAAACTGGTGGCTCCTTCATTGGTATGTAGATATTGTGTAAAAATAATACTCGAATAAAAAAAATCTGTTAGAATTGACCATACATGTACCTTGGATATGCCACAATTACTGTAAATGTAAATTTGACAACGTTAAAAGTATTTATAATGTTAAAAGCATGGTGAATGACGAAAGGTTATTACAAATTGGACATTTTTTTAAACTAAACTATTTGTATAGGGATTAGTTTGATATAAAGCCGAAAGTAGTACTAAGTTAGCGCTATCTACAATTGTGAGTAGGAAAACTTCCTTTTTTGTTAAAGCGATTTGTTAAAGCGATGGCATAGTTTGACTTGCGATAAGTATTTGTAAGACCAACTTCTCATAAAATTAAATTTCATTGCGACTGTTGAATGCTAGGTAGTCATAACTCTGAGCTGATTACACCGTATCTTATTACTACATTGGCTTCACAACGATCGCTGTAAATATATAATTATGTTACTATTCCTACAAACAGGACATGCTCGTGTAGCGCAAGAATCAAACCCGCACCCCATTCCCGCCGGTGTAATCGCCCATGACGCCCCAGTGAGTTCAGCGCGAGCAATTAGATCCGAGGTAATTGTGTGCCTAATAATGTGACGTGCGTAGTATGCTCGCCGCCTAAAGATAACCATTGTTGTATTGATTTTATGGGTGGATGTAGGTTTTTACACAGTTTTAGAAAGTTAAACTACGCTATAACAAATCCCTACCGTGAGTGGTTTTGGAGGAAGAAGCGGCAAGAAACGCCAAAGGAGCTTCATTTCCTACTCACCATAGAATGTCTAACCCATGTTCAAGCAATTCTACCTTTAAAATAATGCCCAAGTTTTTGTTATTTAATAAGGATTTGGTTGATGCGCTCATAGCGTGGCGGCTTGCGTTTATCGTAAGTGAACGACCGAAATAAGTAATAGCGGGTGCGGTCGGTAGTTGGATGGGTGACCGCTAGTCGCAAAAAAAATCTTGAGCGTTTCATGCTTCGGTCCTGGCTGTTATCGATAGATAGCAGGGATGAGAAATGGTAAGGGAAACCTAAAAAAAAAAAAAAAAATTACCTATTCTGTTACCTCACCTAACACGTTCGCTGGGGCGATCGGAAAATTCTATGGAAAGAAAACACGACGTATGCGTGCTGAGCAGCGAACATTAAGTTATGTTAGCCATAACTTAACATCGTTCGCCGACTTTATTTTTCTTCTTTTTTTCAAGATGGTGGTCGGCATATTGAATTTGAATAACTATCATGTCTTATCATGTATTGACGGAATATCATCAAAATCAACCTACACGTTTGTTTTCTAGAGTGCCACAATAGAACAAACAAACATACATACTTACATAGACATAAACATTACCCTCCTATGCGTTGCGCAGTCTAAACCAACCTTGGATTCAAGTCACGGCCTTATCGTTAGTACATTGTGTGATTAAGTTAACAACCGAAGCAACCACCGAAGCACATAATAACGGCTATGATTGATCCGCGCGCTGATTTCGGGTTGGCGTGCCAATGTGCCATCTCGTCGTCGATGGTTCGACGAACGGTGATTACAGTCGGAGTGATCGATGATTCTTAATCATTGATTTTTGTTCGACATTGAACTATTTTTATGTCTCAGTATCGCAGTTCATAACTGTCCCTCGGTTGGGTCGGGCCTCCTCTCATAATGTGAGGCTAAATTCCACCGCGCTGGTCAAGTGCGATTGACCGACTTCACATTCTTTTGAGAACTTTTTATGAACATACATATTTCAGGCGTGCAGCTTTCCTCACAATGCCTGTGTTGTTCTTTACTTACACATAATTACTCGTATTATAATTAATTTCTAACTCACACTCCAAGAACCCCACACAGGAACCCATCCACCAGTCCGCATTGGAACAGCGTGGCGAAGTATCCTCATAATGTCTTAAAACATTTTGTCGTTTTGTCATAATTTTATACATTTCATCAAGACCAAAAAGCGAAATTATTGATACTTTTGTCTGAATATTCCGTCAAATGTAATGTGAATTGTGTTGTTAAACTATCCGGCTTCGTTTAAAACGTTTCAAGATGTATTCAGTAAATAAGCAGTTTGAGCAAATTCTCTCTTCCGAGTCTTGTGTCTCATTTGCTGTAATGCGGTCGGAGATAATCATATTTTTCCAGATCGGCCTCGATAATATTTTCAGGTACCGACGGCATAAAAAGTTACGAACCGTAGTATAGATATATTTAATACTAGTAAACCCTATTCTTCGGGGAAATGCCTTATGCGTCGAATAACCATACCCTAAAAATGTTTTTATAAGGGATTGTTCAAATTGACATAATAATATGATTTTCATATAAACTAGTCGGGTGAATCCGACAATATTAGTCGGTGAGGTAAGCCAATATACACATAAAATACATTCATTATTTGTAAACTGATTGAAAACAAAGCTTACTACAAAACGTTAGTGAGAACCGCGTTCAATTCTTATACGCTTTTCTGAAATTAGCGGGAAATCGACAATGATTAATACAAACATTTTTATTGTTTATATTATATTTCAATCGGTTCATAATGTAAAACTGTATTTCCAGATTTTCTTTTCTTCCTCTTTCTACTTCTTTCTTGGCCTGCATCCTAGCGGATTGCTCGTCTGTCGGCTATGAACATTAAAATAATTGACAGCTACCAGCAAAACTTATTTGGATAAATATAAACCATTGAAACAAAAAATGTTAAAAAAAATCTTTGTATACCTCTAAGAACTAGGCTTCTGGATTTTTTTGTTGACCGTACATCGTCTGGAATATTACTCTATTACATTTGAATAATTATTCTTCAACGTTGATGCGAGACCGTCTATAAATATATCCGAACGTGTACACCCTACCCTCAGACAGCGCAACAACACTTAACACCAGTTTAGCCTTTAACGATTGGTAATAAGAGCGAAATTCGTGTGAATAATAATATACAAGGAGTCTGAACATGTGTGGTTTTCGTAAGTAGACCTTAATTCAAAATATTCGCTATTAATGAGTGACCTTAAATGTAAGAATCGCCGGGGGCTCGATTGTTCCCCAGTACGTATACGTATAAATGACTATTGCTCGTTTCATTATTACTAAACTTATAATTAATAAAAAAGGGAGAGATGCATCAAATTCAAAATCATTTTATAATATAGGTATTTTGTCAATATACTCATGTACGTCGTTTCGGAATTTCTTAGCATTGAGAAGACGAAACGACGAAAGAAACACCTCAGCACATGTATTAATGTATAATTCAACGTTTAAGTCAATCCCGATCTCATGGAAATATCGGTATAAAAAGTAGTTCGTCTAATGTAGGTATAAGCTATATACATAACTGTAAAGTTTTATCTAAATCATAAAGTAAGTAAAAATTTTCGCATTTATAATATTAGCAGGATAATATACTATCGTATTATAATGCAACCTGTCATTACCTGTCAATAACCGTCGGGCACTCGTCCCGGTCGACGCTCCAGGAGACAGACAACGGACGGACAAGTATCAACATGTAATTATGGATTCAATCACTCGCTCCACTCCACGTCCCCGGAAGAAAGTGTACATCGGGAGCATTCAGTTTGTTTATAATTATCCCCGGATACACTGAGATGTGCACGGATGTACGGGCGATGGATGTGGCTAGCTTTGGTGGAGTGGACGGTTGCGGTGGAGCGGCCATCTCAGTCCTCAGGGGTTGCAACATATTTGTGACCGAATTAGACCGAGACTCTTACTAACAATTACTAACTGGACTATTACTAATAACGACTAATAGGACTAATTTATCACTACCATTCCCTACCCCAGTACTTATACTTGGTAACAAAATAACCAATTATGTTCTACTGACGATGTCCTAAGTACTGGAAATTTAAGAAAGATCTGAATATTGAATTTTGATGCACGTCATATTGTATAATAATTATAGCACGATTATGCAAATCGATTGACGATACAATCATCACGATCGGCTGACGCGTTTGGTCTCTAGAGTGCTACAAAGGAACACACGTATGTACATTATGTATGTAGACTGTTAAACGCATTACCTTTCTTGCATCGCACAGTCGGGTAACAAAGCGGTACTGTTTTTGGCAAATCTTGTACACGATCGTATAATTTATAGGGATAGAAAAGATATTCAAATGTTATTTTTTATTCTATACATAAAGTAGGGAAATAATTGAGATTGACCATGTAGAAGGTTTACGTCACAATAATAATTTCCTAATGCCACATCTAGTACCGACGCACCTCGCAGCTCTCGGAGGGTGGCGAGGGTGACGAGGGGTGGGGGTTGTCTCTTGAAAAAGTCTCAATAACTCGTGGGCGCGGAACACCGAATGACATCGTTAGTAGAAGTGGCACGAAGAAAAGGCGCACTATCTACTTACTGGCTTTTGATTCCTATCGGAGTACAGAGTGATCTTTTGCGTAGATGTTTACTACGGAAATGTTGGAGTCATCCTGAGAAGTACCTGAAAATAGTCTTTTTTATGTATTTACTGATGGTATGGTGGTACTGATGGTAAGTGACTATCCACACCCTTGGACAACAGCAACACCAAGGTATTATGTGTTCTCGGCTAAGAAAGAAGAGAAGAGAGAAAGTAGGGGCACTCAAGCCCCCAGCCCGAAGAGAAGTAGGGGCACTCAAGCCCCCAGCCCCCAGCGCCCGGCTGGCACCTTGAGAGAGAGAGAGTAAAATCTGCTTTCTCTCTCTCAAGCTGCCAGCCGGAACAGGACCAGCCGTTTTGCGGACGATCCAAGCAAGACAGTGGTAGCTGGCCAGCTTCAGCTCTTACGACACCCTAGGTTGCTGGCATAGGATCAGAGTCAGTAATAAATAAGTTAGTAATAACAAGTAGGCCGCCCTAATACGTCCAACTAATTTTATTAAATCTTGCATGACAGCGCTGTACCGAATGATCGATTATGTAGGTACATCGTATATATTACAGAGATGTTTTATTTATTCTTTGTCAATTCAATACTGGTGCAGTGTAAAATCTTTTTAATTAGGGATGTTTCTCTTTACAAATTGATTTTCGCTGCAACAAAAAATAACAACCTGTACGTAAATATTGGCCCGATTTGAATAACGGCATACAGAAGTCGCGACTATGTTCATTTGGCGGACCGACTACCCACGGACTGCGCGATGGTCAATCTAATCCCGACTTTATTTTCAACGGCTAAAGTTTATATTCAAGCAGGGAGTGCCGTCGACCTCTCATTCTGTACTCGACTCGACCCGTGATCACGCATCACTTGGCTGGAACGTCGAACGCGTTTTGAATTTCGAACGCGGTTCCGATTCGGAGTGGTTGGTTTTTCTAAGGATGCTATTGACACCGATGCCAGTATTTCTGCCTTGTTAGTTTTTGGTTATTTTGATATTTGGTTATTCTGATTCCATACTAACTTAAAAAGTAACAAAGTAGTAAGATAAACGTACCTAGCAGTACATAATTGATAGTTGTTGTCTTCTTTAGAACAGACGCTTGAAATTTAAGAACGAAAAAGAGGATTGGTGACGTCTCAAGTGTTGTCAGTCAGTGTCTTAGAATAATAATTATTCAAGGTCAGTGTGCTAATGATATGGCTTGTGGTTAGCTGAATCTCAGCAGTTGGTTTTTTCTATATTGATTTAATGATGTAAATGTGGATGTGTGTGAACTTTTGGTGCATTAAAATAAATCGCAAATAAATCTGCATACATGCGACGATTGAAGACCCCGTAATCTAGAGTTGGTAGAGATGAAGATAAAGCGAGGGGTACTGGATTCGATTCCCCGCCGGGGCAGATAGTTATGTGACCGATCCAAGATTCAATTCCTTGGCGT
The DNA here is from genome assembly GCA_905404295.2 of Ochlodes sylvanus. Lineage (NCBI taxonomy): Eukaryota > Metazoa > Arthropoda > Insecta > Lepidoptera > Hesperiidae > Ochlodes > Ochlodes sylvanus. The sequence continues at coordinate 1,740,772 of FR990129.1, forward strand.
TCCTTCTCGAGTAGGTGTTAGCAATGTCTTGTAGCCCATCCTATAGCGGGTGTATTGTGCATTTATGACATGAAATTTCTTCGTAAATATTACCTACATAGTTAATCTCGTCTGTCAATTCTGCCGATTCGCAGTTCATCAGCAGCAATTTCAAAATCAACGCAAATTTAGCAGCCAGCAGTTTAATATAAGTCGCGTTGCCCACACAGTAGAACAGTGTATAGCTAGATCGTTAATTCTGCGTCATCACAAACTACATCTGGCGCACACCTTTACTCCAATCTTTGTGCACGGTACAGGTCGTAGTCCACCACGCTGGTTAAGTGCGGTTTGACAGACTACATACCTATAAAACATTATCGAGAGGTGCACAAAAGTGATAATTCATTTCTAATACGCTCGTAATTTTTGAAAATTAGAGTCGCGTTCTGGTTTCGAACCCAACCCCTTGTTCGGTAGTTTAACCACATGGCTATGACTATGTTTAACATGCAAAACCCAAAAAGCAGAGCAATTACCTATAAGTCATATTTAGAGAAAAATACTGTAGAAAGTATCCGAGCTGTCCGCGCGGTGAGGAGGTTCTAAGGAGCAGTTTTCTATTGGCCAACAAGCCAAGTAACCAAGTGCTCCATTTACGGCACAATGTCAGCCAACCTCACCATTATCGCTCCATTACGTCAGCGGCCAGATTCCGAGATGGTAAGCCGCTGGAAGGGACGCGTGACGCTGCTAAAAAGTTAAATAAAGCAAAATAATTAAAGCAAGGACAATCATAATAATTATTACATAAAATAATTATATTATCTATACTAATATATGTAACTAAGTTTTACTTTCTTGGCACCTAATCATAGATACATAGATATAAGTGCTATATGATATTTTTTAGTGATTTTATTTCTCTTTTTTACCATTAACCAAAACTTGGAAAATATGTAGTTATATCACAGCGTGGAAATCTTCAATGAAGACATCACAAACAGCTAAAGCTAGAAAAGAAGCACTCATCTGTTAGTTACCTACTTGAACATCAAATTGATGCCGACGTACATAGAATCACCTACGACAAAGGTTGTTTTAAATTTATTAAAAATAATTTCAATATTACACAACCAACTCATTTCAAAATCCCGAATGCTGCTAGACTGTCCAATACCCGAAGCCACATCCAGCAGTACTCTATGAATTTTACATAGACTTGAAATTCAGTTTTTATTACAAACAGCGACATGCAACCCACTCGCGGTGTACTTACCCTTGACACACTAACATGCTGCTAACACTCGCAACTCTAATAAAATTCTATACCATGGTTTGTTAAGATGTTTGCCGCCAATTTGAATATGGACATCAACTCATAAATACTTTTCAATTTATTTACCTGTGTTAATTTAGTTTATTTAGTTATTTTTTCTTGATTATATTAACATTTGCAATGCAACCTTTCTTTCTTATTTAGTTGTTAGTTGTTAGTTAGTTATTAGTTAGTTGACTCTGTATACTTAGAAGCCGTCGTCATGTTGATGTCTCGCCTGGTATACTCAAGCATAGTTGATGCTTTAGATTGCTAGTTTTAGCGACTCCGAAGCTCAGTTGTTAGAGCTGTGAAGTGAGTCCCAGGTTCGATTCTCAGCCAGGCTAGATATCCATGTGACTTAAACATCTGTTCTCGGGTTGTGGTTGTTACTGAAGTCTCATTTGGGTTATATGCCACCCGCGACACAGGGAATTCTACTGCGAACGTGTAAGCGTTTTTTCTGTTTATGTATTTTAACAACACCTGCAAGGGGTGTTATCCTATTACCTTCGTTAAGTCTCATCGACGCTCTAATGTTGGATAAGGATTTCCTACATTCGTTTTATCCACTACTGTCCTGATATGAGATAAGGATATTCTTCACAGTTGTGATAAGACGTCCCTTACATCGAAGCCAAATATTACTAATAAATCCTTGGGCCCTCTCTTAGCTCGACTGTTCTAGTATCGTAACCTCAATAAACAAATATGAAACGTCTAGTTTACGATAGCTCATAAAACTGGTATTTCGAAGTTCGCTTTATTAGCGTTCGAGGATATCGAGTCGCTATCGCGATGACAGGAACGCGATCACGAAGCGAACTGCGCTATCGACTGCAGTTATGGCAGTAGCAACCAATGATTCACTGCCTTGGTTGAGGACTGGGAGTGTGGAGAGGGCATTTTGAAGTCACATACATTGTACCCAACTCCTTGATGCTGTGGGGTACCATTTATACTCTTTAAAAAAATTATGAATATGTGCGGTTACAGATTAATAGTAAAATTCGCACCTTATTTGTTATGTGCTACTTTTTGTAATTACTCTGTGCTACTTAAATGACTTGTCAATAGAAATTGTTTTCTGTTATGCTTGTAACTTTTAAGTAAAAACGAATCTAGAAATCTTGTAATCTTAATAGTAGCAATAATTAGTAGCAAAGTTAAGATAAAAAGAAGAAAAACATAGACTATTGTAACGAATGTAAATACCAAACGACGATAATGAAATGAATGCAACATAATTTTTCCGTGAACTCCATTTCCACACAAACCAACCCACGGTAACGAATATCCCAGGAATGTCGCGACGAGTTGCATACAGCCTTATCTTCTATTGGGAAGTATATATTTTTACTGATAGCAGCTTGACAAGCGACCTTACACAGGATTTATGGCCAGGGGTGGCTTTACCTGGATAGTGGAAACTATGCCATGAGATACTGACTCGGCAGTATCTGCTGATACGCTTTGATTTAGTACTCGACTGGCAGAAACATGACTGACAGTAGACACTGCAAACTAGACAAATCTAGTTTAAACCGGTTTGTAGTGCATTTTCGTTATACGATATACCGGCCGTGGGAATAAATTTGGCTAAATAGGAATATATAATTTTTTTAAGGGAGGTTACCGCATTTGTTAAGTGCGGCCTTCTGAAATGTTTGTTTTGTAAGTATTCAATTGATATTTATAGAGACCAGATTAAATAACAATTGACTCCGTAGGCTAGTTTGTGTGACCCCGCCTACAAAGCAAGGGGTCCCGGTCATTTCCAGGCCGGGTCAGACAAATTTGTAGTCATCGACCTATACCGATCGCCGTTGACGCGTAAACCATAATCGATGCCATCGGTCAAATTCAGCCTGATTCATGCGCCAAAGTCATTGAAAACTGGACCTTTCGAATGCGCGCTACCCAGCGAAGCCGCGGCGGCCATTTGAACGATGTTATATTTCACCCATAATGTCATTGATAGGGCTCTCAAATAAAGATAAAACCTTATTGATATCTCATATACAAGTTGTTTTATTCAATTTTAAAATCGACCCTCCCTTAATGGAAAACCCTATAGTGACTCACATTAAATTTTATATCTTCTTACCATAGCGATGAAACAGCCTAAAGCTATTTTCAAGTTAATCTGAAGAAGAAATATTTCGCTACCCGGGTCTATAAGACCACATCGTCAACGGCGGTTAAGTAACGCAAACAAATAGCAAGAAATTCCTGTAATCAATTCCCAGTGGACAGAAGGGCTGCAATATCTATGAGCGGGTGGTCGCGGTGGTGGTACACTTTTATTGCACACAGCGGTCACTTCGGAATTTGTGCTATTTATTTATTGTACCGTCGCCGCCGTGACATATGTTGCGGACACTTGCGTACACAAGTGTTAAGGGAACAATTTTTTTTCTGTACAAATAAAATTGTGAACGATTTACACAGACTGTTTAGTGATAAAAATCTTCGTTATTTATTTTGCGCGTAGGAAACTCAAACAGGTCTGTTATTTTCTTTTAATTTGGCTACAAGTTTTTAGTGTAGCAAAGTTAAAGTATGTGGTATGTTAGGGAAAAAAGTCATTTAACTAGACAATGATCGGGCGGAACCGCTCCCACATCTACGACATAGTTCCTAAACACGTGCTCTAATGCAGTATTAAAAAATATATTTGTCGTAACAAATACTTTTGTTCGCAACTGTACTGTCCAGTATATTAAACGCTAGAAGAGGCGGAGAGCCGGCATTTGGTTTTTATACACCAATACTTTGTCGCATTCTTGCGACTTTTGTATATTGGCTCACCACTGACTATGAAACTTACAGACATGGCTATACGAATATCTATATATTAATACGTAAAGCAAAAATGTTGTACCCCTAATTACGAAAATTCCGCGCACGGAGAAGTATGAAATGTAGCACACTTATAGTTTATACAGAGAAGGAGAGCAGAATGCTAATATATTTTAAAAATAATGCATAAAAATACAATAAATGAATAAATAAAACATTACATACACTAATACAAGTAACTCTATTCACACTGCCACGCTTGATACGATGTTTGAAATGTGTCATAGGGTCATCGTTCATAGAGTCAATGTTAAGGATGAAGAATGTTTACGGACATACTTGCGCATCTTAGTCCTTAGTCGCTATATACACAAATAAATAAATTCATCTGATACCATTGTCACCGCGGCTGATAGCTAAAAGTAACCATAAGATATAGGACCCATGATTTGTCGCTGATAGGTAGATCCTGCGAATTGGACAAAATACCTTCATGAGAGCTCTGACTTCTTTGCAACAATTAAAACATATTTATGAATAAACAATCTGCTTTATTTCCACGATCAGGTAGCTCGCCTGCTCGTTTGCCGTATAAAACAAAGCCGTGTCTATACATTGATAACTCTTCGCTCGTAGCCATACTCCTTCTCTAACTAACAAGCCTGCGCGGAGCCAATAAATCCCGCATAATGTCGCCGTTCTTATTGATTCCAGTCATTTGGCGTGCATTCTTCCTGTTTACGGCGGCCCGGACTAATAATGCTGAACCGATTATGCTCGTACCTAATGAAATAACATTTTGTGTTCATTCGCTGAGTAAACCACTCATTTTATAAACATAAACTGTCTTAGAATTTTTTTAAAGAAACTTAAGGACTTTGGAGACTGTTGCGTTAAACGTTTAACGCTATTGCGGTTGGGGAATTTAAAGGAAGGTGGGTCTGGCATTGAAACAAAGTTAGTTTAAAATGTATAACTGTAAAAAACACCTCAGCTTTTGAATTTCATAGCACCAGTTCCTGTTATTCAAATATAACAAAGTACGAGTTTTATTACTTTAATTAAAATATTAGTTAGTTATCAAAACAAAACAGAACTTATATTGGCATAAATGACTTGTAATATACTATGTAAAAAAAATCCCATCACTAAAATCATACAAAATTACACAAACAATTAAATTTTGTTTGAAATTGTAATGACATTTTCAGTGTTGAGTTTATAATTAGACTGAAAAGGCATTAAATTTTCACGATCAGCAAACAGATAAATAAATGAAACCAGTTCACCAAACTTTATAGTCGCGATTAAAATAATTAATACAATTACAACGCCGCAATTGTAATCGAGTATATGCTATTAACGGGTTATTTAGGGATGGGATGGGTAATGAGTAGCTATCGATTAAATTTTGATAGTCTCTTATTTTAGAGTACCGACTTTATTACCGACCATAAATTAAAGTATGTATTTGACATGCTTTTGAAATACATTTTTATTCATGAATTCAAAAAAGAAGAACGTTGGCATAAAAATAATTTTACTTGAGAAAATACGTTAAAACGGTTAACGAAAACCAATTACATTTATGTAATTGTAGTGTAATTTAATAAGTATTTATTTATTTTTGGTACTTATTTATTCCTTTCCACACAATTAAGCCTATACCACAATTTTCATTTTCATATTACTATGGATAACTAAAGGATATTTCGCAGAGCTACGCGAGGTCTAGCCACAAGCGTTAAAACGAACTCGTACTACTATATCGACAGCCTAGTTCCCAGCACTATCAACGATAAATACTACACAGGTTGTTCAATAAAGAGTGGTCCATTTCGTTGTCGAGAGCACGAATTAATGATGATTTTATTCCGCGCCCGCTACTGTTTATTGCTGATTCTGAAAGTTGCGCTGTTTGCGGGTAATCGATTGGCGTGTGTGTTTAATTGACAAACTTGATTGTTTATTACTGATTGTGTTAGTATGTATATATAGGAGTAGATACAGTAATCAAATTAAATGTTTTTATTAGAAATTCGTTTTTGTACTTCCTTTTATTAAATTATACGGAATAAGAACATTAATTTTCAATTATACTTAAGTATAATGAAACTCGTCAACTTGTCAATGTCTGCACATGGAAGATATTTATATATCTTTGGAGTTATACACAAAACAATATGAATTGTCAATTTGAGTGTATTTATTCCCGCTAATTACAGAAACTGTTTCAAGAGTCAAGTCTAAACATTTCCCCGAGTGTTCGTGTGAGTTAGGCGAAGGTGTATAGGACTGTTACAAGCTAATTAGCTGAAATATTATCATATAATTATTATGTCGTATATTATTTCTATCTTATAATATTTACCAAAAATGAAATACAAAATCACCAGCCCTCGATTGGAGCAATCTTCAACACCATAAATAGTATACGGATACACCAATGACGTCACTCTACTAACTAATCCCATAATAATAATATTTTTATGCGCCATAAAACAGATTAATGAGTTATTAGTTTCATAGGGAAGCCCCCGTAAACAGTATTAATGAGGCATCTCGGGGCCGTAAAATATTATCGCTGGGGCCCTGCTCGGGGTACGTGGTAAAATTATTGACGGATGAGATTTATCTGTCATTAGTTAAAAGTTACAGGAACTCACGTTTTATGTGAATAATACCAGAGGTTCTATCCCTCGTATTTTTTTACACTAAGTTAATCCTTGACAACAATCACACCTGATGTTAAATGGCGACAATGTCCAAAGATGCGCATTAATTAACTTCAGTGCGTTTGTCAAAATTAACGCAACGGACCAACTAACTAACTTTACTTAAAGTTTTTAATAACACCCTCTGCTATCTGGACTAACGATCCTAGTCCCGATGAGTTTTGTTCCGGGTCATTAATAGTGGTCGTGGACAGCAGCGGAAATGCTGCATGCTCAATTACTATCTCGCAAAATCTGGGCAGTCGCAGATGCAACGCTGCCCCTGACGGAGAACAGTTTCTGCATCTTGAAGAAACCCATGTCATAGCGCTCCGAATACCTCAGAATGAAGAAGGAATATAAAAGAAGCGAGGGAGTTTTTTCAAGTATCCGACAAGTGATTAGACAATCAACAGGATGACCGAGTGACCATCGTCGCCCGTGGCCTTTAGTAATACCAAAGACCTCATCGGTGTATATGAATGTCCTAAGAACATCTAGAAACAATACCGTGGATTACCCAATGCCCAGTGGTTGTGTTAAGTTATTTAGGGAGCAAGCACACTCGCCGGGAATCGATACTCGGTCGCAACTCGTACTCCGCGCATTACCTTTTACGATCGACCACTGTTTACGTGCTCTACAAAGATACCGACGATCGCGGACGGATGTGGGAATCCGACGGCTCGGTTGCGGCATTTTATTTCAACAATTATAAAAAATATTTTGAGACAATTTTTAACTAAAGATATTTTTGCAACTTCGGTAGTTACTTAAATTACAATACAAAACCGTTACATAAAAGCAGTATTTTCTCGTCAATAACACAAAACTTAATATAATTCCTTAATTACGCAATTAGTTACTACGGCAACATATTAATAGTTAATATTAATTAATCAATATTCCACTGAAGACATTCACTCCAAAGCACTAATTAATAAAATCTGGTTTAATGAAAAATGATTCGATAAATATTTATACAACAGAAGCGTTTGTTATTAGCGTGAACATGCTAATGATACCTTATCTATGGTGTCCATGCAATTAGCGACACAGAAATACTACTTTTACTATGAGTTTATTTATTAAGAAGAATTACATTTCCACTTTTTATAAGAGGCAAGAAAACGAAAGAATTCTAACGCGAACCATGTTTTAGTGTCCAAAATGACACCTCCATCGGACCTTCAAACGTACATCTACGTAGGAAGCTAATAGCGATCGCCTAATAGCGACGGGCTAGTTGTAGCCTCGTAAACGTCCACCCTTCTTATTGGCCGCCGATATCCGCTACACGACCACTGTGCGGGGTTGAACAGTCTTGGTCTTGATCATAACATTTGTATTATTTTGCGAAATAATTTTACGTGTTCGCAGTGATTGCCAGTGGTTTGAATGCTAGACTCTCGAACTGGAGGTCTGGGTTCGAATGCTGCGCGTGACTGCTAATTTTCATTTGTTTCGGTGAAGGTACATCGTGAGGAAATATGCACAACTGAGAAATCACCATAATGTACTTTAATACCTTCGCTGCGGCGATCGTAATTTTCTGGGAAAAAACGACATATACGTGATCCGCAGCGAACGTGTTAAGGTTTTATGAAGTCAGCCAATTCGCATCCAAGCCCAACAGTGGGATAATTGATGATGACAATGATGACATTATAAGTGCATTTTGACTGCATCAACCGTAATGGTGATTTTAACAAATTCGGTCCCTTCTATTGGTCTCTTGAGCCACATGAAATATAACTACCCTCATAATTACATATGACCATAAAAGTTTTAGGATTATTTTTATTTGGTCATCAAAAGTTTCGGTGGTGATCATATTTTATGTTAAGGTTGCGCAATTACCCAATAACATTGATTATTTGTTGTACTATACCTGGAGGGAAACGCAATTAATATTTAAATTTCAATGTTATTATTAATAATTTCTGTAATTTATGTATAATGGTAAGTAATCATCGTTGCCGATTGAAACAGAAGCGTAACTTGCGATTTTTTCTTACTTTCCGACACTGCAGTTGAAACAGGTAATTAACAGAATTTAAACATCGTTTTTTGAAAAGATGATAATAGCTACTCTAGCTGGTAAAATACCTGTCATCATGCATTAAACAAGTTAACAGAACCCAGCAACCTTCTACAGCAGGCATGTAACCCATTGCCTCATCCATTGTGCGGTGGGGTGCACCACGACGGGGGAAAGTTGTCTTGGACTCAATGGGAATCGAGCCTTACCCAACTTACAGGGATTGTAAATAACATCACCACTAACAATCAAAAAACAAATTACGATCTTCTTATTCATTACGTACAACAGGTAAATCCACAAACGACTCTACGAGTATCTCGTAACCGTCCTATGCATAATTCAACAAAAAATTCATAGTAATAACTCGTAACACGCGGTGTCTCGTCAAACGTAGACGCTCCGAAGGAACGGTGATTTCTCGGCAAATTAAAAACGCCGCCGGGCGATCGGGTAATATGCTCCCTCATTACAGTCGGAGCGATTGCCCGTTTCAGGTGTGCGGGGTGCACGGAGGGTTGGAGCGGCCGGTGAATAGTGCGGGTTTGATTTCCGACAAAATGAAACTTGGCGCGGTTAGATGGACATTATGTGAAATATCTGTGTTTATATCGACGTAAGAAAGCGGAAACGCTGTAACCCACAAAATGCTTATAAGTTTAACCTTTAAGTTTTCAGAACATATTGTATGAAAATAGGGGTAATTTTAACTCTGTACAAAGTTGTCAAACTTTCATCCCTTATTTTATTGGGAGTTGAAGTATTTTTGTTCATCTTTAGCATTTAGCATCTTTAGCATAAACACTGCTCTCATTGGAACGAATCATTACGTCAAGTAGATAACTGTGAACTAGATTACCTACAGTTACAAAGATCTAAAGATAATTAAAGTAAGTTCATCCTCATATTGGAATCGACTTGGAAAAATTATAAAATACTAATGCATCCTTACGAGGAGTCGCTACCCATACAATGACAGTCTCTCTCTTTTCCATTCTATTCCTCCCTTTCTTTTCATTCCCCTTCCGCAGTTGCGTTAAACGTCTAACGCGACCCTGTCCAAAGTCCACAAATAAGTTTCACTTCAAAAACCCTTAATCCCGATATTTAAAACAATTTTATTGAAATAAAACAGTATTCGAAGCGAGTGAAGCTACTTAGCGTTCATAAAGCCCGGTCGAGGTTCGCAAGAATAAATTCAGGTTCGCCATTTTCCCCATAATGAATGCTAAGATTAAGATTTGTGCGCCGCGGGTCTTACCTTTTGTTTGCATTGTGCTGCCGTGGCTTTTTGTACAGTTGGACAAAGCGTGTCATGTGTGCAGTGGCTACTATGGAAATTGCAGGTACTTGCTATAGATAACTGAGTGAGCGTCGCATATGAGCTGTGGTTATGAGAGTATGTTTACCTATTTGTTTACTAGGGAAACTTAAGGCTTCTTGTATTGTGTGTTACGTTAACATAGAAAATGGTAACGTTAGACGAAATAAACTGTTGCCGTATACGATTATACACTTATAACCCCGTACTAGGATTCCCTGTGTCGTCGCGGGTGGCATGGACATCACAAATAACACATTACTAACAGCCATCTGTCTGCAGCCATTAATCAGTCACATAAATGTCTGCCCCGGCCGCGAATCGAACCCGGGAATCGCTTCGCAGGCAGCGTCTCCAACGACTAGGCTACGGAGTTGTCTACACAGCAAGCCCCGGTAGTCGAAGATTTAGCATTTAAATTTAATAGATTACGACGTAGACATCAGTTTTAACTATCTGAAAATACCGGCAAATAGAAAACACACCGCCATATCTCGGTCACCTAAATTAGTTATAGTTATGTTAAATAATTATAAAACTGCTTAACTGTGTTGTCTGTTCTGTACACACTATTACATGTCCATTCGTAGTTAACAGGAATCGACTATCGCGCACAACTGTCCAAGGGGTGGTTTCTATTAGTTTTTATTATTCCTACAACCCTTAGCCGTTTTCCTTATTGCCGGGGTAATCGCTTGCCGATACACCTATCTATATAAATATATATCTATCTATCTAGTGATGCGCCTAATTTATTAGAAAATGTATTGTCGCTTGCTAGATCGAAGGCAAAGTATATTAGCCTACACAAACAGACAGCAGACAAAAATTGTAAAAAATGATATTTTGGTATAATTTTATTATATACCGTGTACGTGTGTGCATTTAGCAAAAATCGGTTTATTTAATATTACAAACAGACACTCCAATTTTATTTATTTGTATAGATACTTTTAACATTTTATGTACACTATATTAATTCAACAAAATTAAATTATCAGTCGCAAGAATGAATTGAAAGCCTTCCATAATAAACGAAGACGAAACAAACGAGGAATGAAAAGTAAATAAACGAACCGAGCATCAAAATTGTTCTAATATAGTGATACAACTATCATTAGCAGTCGCTGAAGTGTTGCAAAAAAGGCACAGTCCACAAATTAACAAACATCAAGTGAGCGGGTCGTGGTCCGAATATTTTTACACCCTGTTCCAACAATCCACCGCTGATAACCAAAGTTGGTGGCGGCTAAAATGTTGCTACTGCTCACTTGTTTTTACCCTCTAATTTAATATAATTGGATAGAATAGACTGTTTAGATGCGTATAGGACAAAGTGCTGTTTTGAACTGTGTTTTTTTGTAGAGTATAGGATAAATGACAATTAGATAAATGAAAGTTAACGACAAAAAACTTTTATTAGTGTGTTATTAGGTTAAGAACCGACAAACGAACAGAGGACTCACCTGGTGGTAAGTGATCATTAGCCCTTACACATCAGTAATACCACAGGCATACGTTGCCGGTTAAAAAGGAAGAAAGATGAAAGACAGAAAGATTTTACTTTCTGTCCTCAAGCCAAGACAAGTCGTTTGGCGGCGGACTCAAGCAAAAGGTGGTTCGGGCTTCGCCCACCAAGTAGCAGCCCGCTTCGGTCGCCTTTAATGACGTCTTGTTCAGGTGACATGAGGTTGAAATACTAGGCCGTAAAACCTTAAATAAGCATCCATAATAAATGAAAACCTGAGTATTCCAACGCCAATATTTTCAACTTGGCGCCATTTTATCGTCCCAGTAGATGCAGCGCGACCCTTTGACATCGACTAACGTATTTAAATTCATAGTCTTATGAAGTTAGCGCGGGGTGAGGGGGGCTGGGAGCGTGACTGTACACTTTTTGGCTTCGGTTAAGCCAGATCGCCACTAACCCGCAGAGAGACAAAAGAGGAAACCCAAAAAGAATGGCTTTTTACACTTTGATAATATTAGTATTTTTGACTGCTACGGAAAGATGTTTTTGGTTGGATGGACTTTATTATTGAGCGATTAAACTATACAACGTTTTATCTAATAATGCCACGGCCTCTAAAGGCTTCAATATTCTCTCAATAGGAGTCTCAATATTCATATTATCTGATGTTATAAACCCATTTTTACCTACAGACAAACAGACAAGCACTCCGTGCATTTGACGGATCTTAAATAAATATCAAATTTTTGACTAGTGTTGTGGTTTTCACCGCTTGCTTTGTGTGTAGGTACCGAGAATTCGATTTCAAACGAGTTTAATTTTGTTAAATTCCTGACTTACATCATTTCGGCGCGCGGCCATTTTCTCAGAAGGAGTTAAAATGCTATAGTTCGTGCCTCAGCATAAATTAACGACCGTAACTCGTGGCAAGAAACCGCCGCGCATATTATCGCAATTTTGTTTAAGATTAACGAAATATTCTCATCATTAATATTCATACGGCGACCGCAAAAATTAAGAGAAGTTTCGATTAATCCGCCAGTTAATCGAAGTTTATCTTTCTGGGTATCATGATATGCTGTTAATATACATAATATTTTATTTAACATCTATGTTATTACAACTCAAATATACCTGTATAACTATCATATGATTTTACTGGTGAAAGAAACATGAAATTTAATCAAACGTCAACCAAACTGGAAGTGTCCAATCGGGTCTCAAGCTCCACTCCTGAACAGAGCAGACATTTATGTAAAAGGTAAAAATGTTTGTTTATACCCCTCCTTACTTTGCTTGGTGTTTTGTGTCTTATTTGTAAGATTTCCGTAGCGTAGTATGTAGTTAGTAGAGGTAGTTGATAGTTGGTAACCCTGCCTGCTAAATGAACGGTCACAGGTTCGATTCCCGACCGGAGCAGATATTTATATGACAGATTAATGTTTTGTCTAGGGTCGTGTTAGTGATGTGTTGAATCCTTGTGTGGGGTATGAGTGTGTTAATGTTTATTAATTTATTTTATTTGTGCAAATCTATGTCACCCTCTACACGGAGAATCTACCAGGGTACCCAGGCGGGCATGTATTGCATATGGTTTTTATTTCAAGCAAAAATATTTATACTAAATCTTGATCATTGGGTAGAAAAATAAACTTACTAAGAAACGCTTAGCTTGAGATTAATGTTCTGATAAAATTTCAATGTTCAAAAATATTCATAAAAATTTAAGTGTGTTCCAGTTTTACAAGAAAACACAAATAATTTTTAAATCTACCTTAATCGTGTAAATGACCTTTGAAGTAATATTAATACACTAAAAAGTCCATCTACCTTCTAAAATTGTATGAGTTATATTACCTTTAAGTTGTATGAATATTACCTTACCAAAGCTATTGCTGTTTCACGACAGACTTTCAAACGACTGGACCACAAAATTGGCCCAATAACGTTACTAAGATCCATTTTATGCTCCACTAAAGATGACCAGAGCTTCTGCGTAAACTCAATGACCAATTAGTTTTTGGGGGACCGGAATGACTCGTAACTGCAGCCACTAGTTTATTGGAAGGTCCCCGGGACCTGACGAATAAACTACTTGATTGCGTGCGTAATATGAAGTCGATTTTATGCCGACTTTATGAGGGATCATTTTTAATCCTGGACATTAAACTGTTCAGGATATTAAAATTGGGAAATATATAGAAATGATCCGAAATCTTCCACGCATACTTCATAAATGTAGGAAAATTGTTCAAAATGTTCTATGGATTTCTTGACAGTTTTGGTAGTTGTGTATTTTTGGATTTACTGCAAACCAATACTGAAATGAAAGTAAAATTATAAAAAACTCTTTCGTTACTGAGTGACTGACAGACAATGCACAGCTGAAACTACTGAATGCAATAGGCTGAAATTTGGTATACTGTATGTTTCTTAGGGAGTGTAGGGGAGCACTAAGAAAGGATTACTGGAAATTCCTCCCTTAAGGGGATAAAAAAGGTTTTATTTCTACAATGGATTCACTGATACTATATGTTCCTCTAGTGACGCAAGTAAGCACTAAAAACGATTTATGGAAATTATGATATTTGTGAAACAAGTCAGAAGAAAAATATATAACCGAATTTCAGGCGGGCGAAGCATTTTTATTCTTTTCGCCCGTTTTTCTTAACGATTTCTATATTTAATGTCCATTTGTCCCTAATGCACTATAACTCGCTTTGGTATTCCACATTTTCTATCTTTCGTGACATGAACTAGCCAGACGAATGGCGCGATTTACATTAAAGCTTCATTCACTCACACCTACAGCAAACTTACAGAAATGGCAGATGACAGAGATAGAGTAACCTTCTAAGAATGCTGGACGCAAATTTGTCTACCTATTGTCAATTTAGGAATGACGTGGATTCCCATGGTGGGTTCTACACGCTTCTATGATCATATCACTTACTAATACCACAGCGTAAAAGCTAAGTGTTAGACTATGCTGACATTAAGAGGGGGTATAAAGCTAGGAAAAAATCAAATTTCACCCGCCCGTCTCAATGGAGCAACGGTACTGATAAATGGAACAGAGCATGTCAAAATCCTAGAGCTATAAAGATAAATGTATTTTATTTAAATAATTCGTAAATTATAGATTTGATTTAGAAATCGATCTACAAATCCCTCCGTGATACTAATTAGCATAATATATTAAAATATTGACTCAAAAACATGCACCATATTGAAAATAAATTGATTTTAGTTGAAAATTAGACCTAACTTTGTGATTTTTTCTATCAAGAAAATTTAATTTTTTTATGTTTTTGCTTCTTGCATTCACTCAATAATATGATGAAGTATAACTATGTTTTTCTTCAGCTTCTAGAAACTTGATCTACTACTGTAAAAATTGAATCTACGATTGCCAATTTTGCTTTATACCCCCTCTTAAATGAGTGCGTCTTAAAATTTAATTTGTTTAAGTACATTAAAAAAGATATAAGACGTTATACGAATACGTGTTATACGAAACCAACCTATATGTATTAAGTCATGAATATTATAAGAAGTCTTGTAAGAAGAACCGCTTGTGCTCCACAGCTAAGCTTTACCATGCGCGTAACGGAACGCATGTTCCACTAGTTACAAACAAAAGTTAAATCAAACTACAACGCGGTCAAGCTATAATTACTAAGGCAGCGGTCACCAATTACGCAGCGGTCGTAAACACGCCTCCGTGTAAACACCGCGCTACCTATCGGGACTGTCGTACGTACAGGCTGATGCTTAATTTAAATTTATAACGCAATGTTTACATACCAGAATTTGAAGATTAGGCTGTGTAGAAAATTTCTAACGTCGTTGAGAGACGTAAAATTCCTACGGTGAACTAACTATACAATTGTGGACAATATATCAAGAGTGCTAATTCTGTTTTATAAAAATAATTTAGCCAATGCAGATATGTTAAAAGATAAATCGTGAGGGACATACGGGGGACATAGGGGACACGTTCCCGAATCGAATATGAAGTTTAAAGATAAAGTAATACTCATAAGTCACTCTAATCATCGTACATCGCCTTCTCTTTTCGTTAATTTTAAACTCGGCACTCGGCATCGCATCAACACATTACACTTCCCTAATCCTAGTTCAGCCAAACTTAGCCGTTCACAACTTTGTAATTCCGTGAAGAAGGCTAAGACCTATTAGATGAGCCGTAAACGTCCTGTAACACGTTCAGCTGCTAATTTTAAATATGACACCTTAACGTTACTTCGCTCGTGATAGTTTTAGAAGGTAATGGTGTTGAGATTGCAAAGTTTTAAAGAACAGTTTTCATACTCGTATGTTGCGTTCTTCCGGTAAATTTACTCTACGTATACATATACGCAAATAATAGATCAATAGAATATGTTTATATATTATTATGAATATAAATAAATGAATGAAGTAGATAAACATGTGAAATAAGTATTTAGAACACCCTGTATAAAAACTGCCAAAGCTGTTAACATTATCAAACAGCCTTCGAAATGGCAACGCGGTAAACTATCGGGGATTGTCCGGTGGGTCGCAGGTTCGATCCCGGCGTTTGAGTGGGGCCTTAAAATCAATTGCCCGTGAAATCGGCTAACCAAGCGGAAAATATATCCGACCGGAAGCCGGCCTTTCGGAATGAAAAGATCGGTGAAAATGTTAGCGTGCCTCACCCGGTAAACGGTGAACTTGGGAACATTATTTTGTTTAAAGTAGTGGTAAAGGAGTACTTTGTTTACCCACCCTGTATGGCGCAATGGCTAGCATGCTGGACCAAAGTTTAAACTGTTTGATTCAGCGAGGTGGAAATTTGAATGTTTAGTTTAATTTTCTGTTCTCGATCTTTTTGTGTGTTCTTATCTGCGTTATATAAAAATAAGATAACATATCACCCACGACACAGAGAATCCTAGCGATAGTGTGTAGCGTTATTAATTAATTTACATGGTTTCACATAGGTTTCGTTATACTATTTGCGATAGAAATTAATTATTACTTGCTTCGTGAAGGAAAACATAGTGCGGCAACTTGGACGCCGGAGAGTTCTCCATAATGTTACCAAAGGTGTTATGGAGTCTGTCAATACTTGGCCAGCGTAGTGGACTGTACCGCACACATTGTGTGAGGAAAACCGAGCCCAGCAGTGGGACCGGAGTTGCGAGATACCCTGCTTTCTTTCGAAATGTTGCCGAAGTCTAGATAGAGCGAGCGCAACAAATTGAAGGGTCAGTCGTGCCCTTTATTGTTATTGGCGGTCTGTTCGTGACGGTGCCCTCGTCTCTATTGTCTTTATCGAATTGTTCATTTCACTCTAGTTCTTTAACTCACGCCACAATTCATTCTTAGGACTTGACTTCGTTTCGCTGAGAAACCTAGATACGCCCACGACTACGTACTCGAAAATAATGTATTGGTTCTTTATGTTGGCAATATGTTTTTTGTTGAATGTGTGATTCTAATAAAACATAAATAATACTAAATGTTACCCCAATCTTATGACGTTGTAAGTGAATACTTCATATAAATCGGTTGAGCGGTTTCATGAGAGTTTGTAGTACTATAACATTACGATATAAATAAGGTGTTTAATTTTCCCATACCGATCTATTCACAGCTAGGTGTGTTGTGTTTGCCGGTGTATCCCATCAAGCTATTATGAAGCAAGTAGTGTTTCGGCCGTCAGGTGGCGGGTTAATTAATAACGGCAATAATTGACCGCCGCCGGGTGTTATTGGGAGCTATGATAACATTTGGGTCACGAACGGTGTTACACGGGCAAGTAGTCTTGGTACTTGATGACGAATATACAATTTATGTTTGACTAATCTTAGCATTGGGTTTTCTGCAAATAATTAGAGCTGGAAAATCATAAAATACTGCTAAAATTATCCTAAGAACGTACTTATTAATTAAAATAAAGTATCCTATATCCCAGTCCACGTCATTGTCTATGGGATAACTATAATTATAAAAATGTCCTTTCCAGATTTTCAAACTATCTCCATATTCAGCGTGAAAACGTAACAGACAAACAGACAGAGTTACTATTATATTAAGCAAAGTATAGTAACAGTATAGAAGTATCGATATTGTATTGATAGTGAAAGGAACTTGACTTGGATTGGATACACAGGGGCCCTTACATTTCGCATGGGGCCTCTGTTACGTAAGCGAAGTGAGCTAAGTATCAAGACGGCTGCGTCACGCCACACGCCGTACGAGCGCTGTGCAATAGCCGTCGGGTGCAATCAAACGTGCGGGCGGGCGCCTTCGGCCCGCCAGCTTCTCTTGATACTGCATTTACACCTATAAGGGATGCCCGCTTGCCACAACGTATGTTCTATATCCGAAACTTCTACACCACTGTCTATAACCGTTATTCAATAGGCACTATTTTTCGTTCGAGGTATAATTTATATGTTTAATATAATTTTTTAATTCATTTTGAATATAAATTATAGAATGGAATGAATAATTAAAATTAATTCCTTTTAAATTTGATTTCAGGGTAACTTCAAAATAAAAAAAATCATTAAAATTAATTCCTTTTAAATTTGATTTCAGGGAACACAAAGAAATAAACTGATACCTGAATTTAAAAAACGAACTATAACTAACTTTAACTAACGATAATCCAGTATAACAAGAACCGTGTAAAACACCTTTTGTTGAACACAACAGTTGCTAGAAACAGGACTTAAATTTAAGGAAATAATTGTGAAAGGTTATTCAATTTGGTTTTATATTATCGGATTTTATTAGCTTTAGTCTTCGTGACTACAATTAATAGCTTTTAATACATGATCCGTTAAATATTAGCATTATTATGTAAAATATCACTCTTACTCATTTTTTATATTGACTAAATACACGTATCTACAACTGTATCCGTAAAATGACTTATGTATCTGTATTAACGTTATTGGTACAGCCCTAAACCTTTGAACTATCTGTAATATCTCCACTTACAAACTGTGGGTACTCCGATGAAGCTGATTTTTCATTATAACTTTGTGGGAAAGATACACTGCCTCAAACAATCTATTGAACTGAACCAAGTTAATACGGATACAATATCATACATTTAGGAAAAAGTTTGCTATGAATAGGTATATCTAATATATTGAGATGGTTTAGATGATTTAGATGGTAACAAAATCAGAAATTCGCATGTGTACACCTATGTATGTACAAAAATTTAGTTCCTAATATAAATATCAAATAGTTTAAAACCCCTGAAATGTGTACCAGGGTTCTCGTCATCATTACTCTCATTTAAGTTTCCAAGTAAGTCGGTACATATTGACATATTTTTCATAATTTTAATAACTAGATTTCGAGAAAGGTTTCATTATCTACCCAAAAGTATTAATTGCGTGGGCTTCGTTATTAATTTTGTATCTTCTGAATTACTATTTATTTTGTGAAAATGTTTCACAAACACGATAAAACGACATTTAAATTATTAACAAATAATTTAGATCAAACATACTTGAATACCAAACATAATTCCAAATACCATTTAGTAGTCTGCTACGATATGTGCTACACTGGTCTTCTCCGTAGACTTCGTAGCTGTTCTACGAGGTTACTACGGGCGCGGGTCTCCTCTCACAATGTGAGGGGTACAGGGGTCCACCACGCTGACCAAGTGCGGTTTGTCGGACTTCACACATCTTTGAGAATCATTTTTGAAAATTAAAGGTGCGTGGAGGGTTCGAATCTTGCCCTAGGGTTCAGGAGTCAACGTTCAAACCACTCGGATATTACAACGTTTGTAATAAAGTTCACGGTATTTGAACAGCGCTACTCACCAATAGTCAACGCTATGTAAACTAATTCAAACTTCCTAAATATTTTAAAGTATCTTGTACAGTCCAATCTAAGCGCCAGCAAAATCTCCAAAACAAAATCCAGGGTCCAAAGAAAGCCAGCCTACGAGGGCCCACATCGTTCAAACGGCTGAATTTATTTCGGCAATTAAGTCACGGAACACTCCTAAAATATATCTAATTAATGTAAACACAGAACGATTAGGAGTCCGAATAAACACGCCAAATTACTCTCTGTAGCAATAAATACCTATAATATTTTTAATTGCCACCCGAAAAAAGACATAAAACAGCCGCCAGATAAAAACGTTTCTGCCATATTGCAAATTAAAATAAAACACAATCGGTAGGGAGCTAAGGGCTATAATATTTTTAAAAACGTATTTTAATATATTTATAACGCGTTGAAAAACACAGAGCCGGACTCGGAAGGTCATCTGAATAAATAAATTATGATATAGTTGCCAGGTTTTTTAGCGCTCTCATCTCTCGGATGCAACGTACACTTGGAACGGATAGAGCGGGCATTGTGACATTTTTTTATAATGTTCATAGCCGACAAGCGAGCACACGTGGTACCTGTCAATTGCATTATTAATATGATTATGATCATTAATAATAATACTGATAAGTCCTGCAACGAAGCAAATGAACTCTGGTCTGCCGACACAGGATTAATGAATGTATTCTAGGCCTCCCAATATGGCCAATTGTAGTTCCACAGAAAAACGTGGTCGACTTCACCCTTAAATTATTAAACAAACTATTTTACTGAGATAAAAAAAGAACCTCATTCCATATTGTAACTAATTCACTAACCAATCGTAACAAATGTTTTGCCATATTTGAGATACAAGGCAACCGCTCATTCTACGGCAATGTTCATTCTAACCATTGTTAACGCAATACAAACGTGAGTTTAAAAAAAATCTCGACGCTGTCTAATGAATTTATGGTCAGGAACTTGTCCTCGAGTCCCACAATTTTTCCTCCAGAGACGCGATAAAGCAGCCGATAGCGATGGCGCGTGACGAGCACTGCGCTTGCGCGATGCACTCTTTGTTTTGTATTTTTAATACAGCCCCGCATTTTGTTTTAAAGAACGTTATGCACGGCGCTGAATCTCAAAATATATTATTGTGTTTGATATACTTTATGTGGTTTGCGAAAGACTCTCACGTCGTGTTCCAACTTCAAGATTGAATATGATAATATTTAACTTTACTGCCCATGTATTTTAAAACCGACGATAAATAAGTCACGCTGATAAAACCGATGATGTTTGACTCTTCCGTGTTTTTGTTTAAATAGCAGATGAGCCACACGGTAGCGGGTGGTTACTCTCGCTTACGGACGTATCAATAGTATTGTATCAGCAACACTGAAGACATAATCAACTTGTGCCGGTCATGAAGAAACTACTGTGCTTGATATAAATTGACAGATTCCGGTTGTTGGGACTACAAGAATATCCATAAATCTTAATAGAATGAAATCCAAATGTTGACATTCTATGGCGAACATTAAAGGTATATCTTATTTGTTCTAGAACAACCTATTAATATAAATGATCCAGGCCTCGTTCGTGACAATATCCCACTAGTTTATTGTTTATTATTGTATATTTGAAATATGAAATGAAATAAACATTTATTTTACGAATATTTTGTCCATATGACACAGGTAGCAAAATACTTGGTAATTAAACTTAAATTTTAAAAGTTAACTATTTTTAACTTGACTATTTCAAATAAAATTGCCAAGAAATCTGTGAGCTGCACCTGCTAGTCGCAGGACGACACGTTTTATTATTCATAAAATGACGTTCATTCGTATTTGTACCCTCAAAGTCCATCCCTGGCGATAATGTAGGACGCGTTGGAAACACTTCTAGAGATTTTTATATGATAATTAGTAACAGGTGAGCGTTTTTTCGAATACGTTGTTGAATGTTGAAAAAACATTGGAAATTTGCTACATTTGTTCCTGCGGTTCTGTTTCGGATCGTGAGCGTTTTTTGATTTAGATAATTTATTATGTTTTGGTTAAAATTGTATATCTCTTGCTCAACTACTTGGTATTAGTTGGGTCTGTAAAACGTGGGCTTACGTGGGTTCGATTTCTGGGTCAGAAATTTTTGAGATAAATTTTACCTCCTAACGAAATAACCAACTAATGTTCTAACAACGTCTGCTAACTAGACCCTATTTGAGTCCTATTCTTAGACCCGATTTCCGACCCGACCTCTTCTAGGTCGGTCACAGTTGTGATGGGCGGCTGCATGCTCGTTTGCTACCTTAATGCCATAAAAACTGTTTATTCTCGGTCAAAGGATAATTGTGACATCGTATTTGTGTACTCTATCCACGGCACGTGAAATCCTAGTCCGAGGGTTATGAGTGTGTGCATTTATACATATATTAACAATAGTTTCCATCTATGTCTCTCATTAATATACTCACATAATGACACAAGCGTTTCAAACTTCGGTTACCCTTTACCGGTAGCTGTAAATTGAATATTAAGGATTCCTGTAAAGGTAACTTCGGACTCGGGTTTCACCGACGCCATTAGTAGATCATTTCTGGGCTTTTCCGAGATAACATTTTTAATCACGTCTCACGGTCCAATTGATATAAAAAATGTTCATAACTTAGGTAACTCGCAATCCGACAGGGAATGAAGCTAACTGACTGTGCGAAGTATGTACTAAGAATTAATATTAAATATTTTCCTATTTCTGCAACATTTTTCATTGATGATCCGCTATGTAGGTATATGTAGCGTGATGTTATAGCCTATGTAACCTTCCTCAATAAATGGACTATTCAACACAGAAAGATTTTTTTAATTGGACACAGTAGTTTCTGAGATCAGATCGTTCAAACAAACTCATCAGCTTTATAGTTTATGGACGGACGTACGGATGGGTTACGGAGTTTAGATTGATTTTGTATTGATTAATTAATTCACCTACTGTATTGCTTTTGTTTAGCCGAAAAATTAGATGAACCACTTGATCGTAAGTGGTGAACGTCCCCAGTGGACGTCAGAATACCAAAGACATCGTCGACACGCGTTGTTAACTGGAAGAAAAGCGTGGCATTCGCATTTTTCCTACTACTAGTAATATAGGAGTATCATAATTTAAATAATTCTCAAATGATAAGTAATAAGTCTAAATACTGTGTATTTAGGTTCTTAATTATGATACATTTACCCTTACGAAAAAACACATTAATTCAAGTAAAAATTTAACCCTTCCGCTGTGCGCGGTACGTAACGCAGCGTTCCAAAGGCGTATTTCACGAACTTTACACGAAAATGGAAATCGTGTCCCCCATTCTTAGTCCCGTGCTTAATTATAATTATTTTAATATGCAAATAATGATAATAAAATTTCGTTGGTTTTTGTTTTGGTGAAAGGGTCTATTGAGTTATACTTAATTATGTTTTGGAGAGCAAGGGTGCCTTTACCTGTTTATCTCTTAATTTTTATTTATGTCCATGTGTTAATTCTCTCTTGTATAATACAATAATCATTATGATAAAATAAAACATTGAATTTACTCGTATTTGGTAAAGGAGAGAGATTTTTCGGTGTAAACAAGTAAGTCCTTTGACATAATTGGGCGTGTAGTTAGTTAATCTTATTTTAAATGGTGAAATCGGTTTATTAAGTTTGTATATTGTTACGTTTGTATACACAGTTAATACTAACGTCATACAATGTATCAAAGACATTACAGTGGAGTTCCAAAATATAATATCATAATAATACTCTAACCTTTGCAGAGGTCATCCCTCCGCTTGATCGAACAAGTTTATGGTTAAATTAATAATCGTTCTTATAATTTCTTTAAATAACTTCTCTGTCGATGGTGGTCAAAAAAACTGTGTTTCACTCTAAATAAACTAACCTCACATATAAAATGTCGACAACTTACACTTAATAACTTAATTTGTGAGCTGAAGCCCTGAGGGTTTATTTAATCAAAAACATAAATATGAATTTAAATCAACCCCACTGAACCTCAATTTCAGGTCACGTTTGTATTTTTTTATAATTTCACGCTTTCAAAGCCTCAGTCATTAAATACAAAGAACTCTTTGGAATTATTAAGTAAAGGTTTAACGTATAGGAACCTCGAGAAACCCTCATAAATTACATTAGAATATAAATTAATACGATCACACTATGAGGAAAAAATGGCCGGCGTTTTAACGTTTTACACTTTGAAAAGCAACCTAGTATCGAAAGATTTAAGGTTTGATGTTGTTTAATGCATGTTATGATTAAAAGCAAAGTAACCTACAGTGAACTTTGTATAATATAAGAGTACCTACATACATATTTATGTATGAGAAAATATGTAGGTACGATATAAATTTCTTCTGTTCTAAAAAATATTAACATTAGTAAGTAATATGTTATATAAATAATTGACATCTCGATCATCCCAGATCACAGAGCAGTTCATCCCATACATCGCTATAACATAATATTTTGTTTTCTAATAGAACAAAAATACACGTTCCATAATATTTGTACACTAACTAAAAATGACAATAACACAAAATTAAAATAAGTAAAAGAAAATGAATTTCACTGTGAAGGTTCTTGTTTACATTTCTTCAACTATTTTAAAGACCTGCTAGCCTAGTTGATATTGACCCCGCCTGCGAAGCGAGGGGTCCCAGGTTCGATTCCCAGCCAAGGAAGATATCTCTGTTACAGATAAATGTTTGTTCTCGGTTCGTAGGACAACAAGACAACAAGCTGGAATATAATACTAATAATAATAATCCACTTACAATCAGATGGGATTGTTCGGGTTAGATTGCTTGACGCACTAGCTTAAACACATTATTTTTATCTAAAAGTGTCTCGTTCAACAATTCGATCATTGAAGCGCGACAACGCATGAACCGTGCACTTTCAGCGTTTTACGAGTATAAGGAACAATAAAAACGTAAACAATATTTGGGAACACCTTAAGGCGAGGAACAAATCACGTCTCTATTCCCCAGTCAATCGTTTCGAGAAAGGGTGAGCGCAGCAATCAGATAATAGATATATTTTCGTTTCGTATTACGACGCTCGGAACATGATATACTGCGGATAAATCGTTTGGGAGGACACTCGAGGGAGTATTTTATCGACAGACGAACGTACGAGAGTAGCGTTGGCTCGGGGAGCTAAGCTGTGCGACAGCGATGGGTTATAAGGTTGTGGAAATTTTATACAATGTTATAAGTTACTCGAAGCCAGCAATGGTCGATAAAGTTTCTTTATTGGAAATAATTTGTATATGATGAACCGACACGGCTGATTGATTACAAAGGGTAAGTTTAACCTACATCCATGTTCAAATCAAAGGCACTATTAAAACTTAAAAGCTGTCTATGTAAAAGGGGTTTAACTTATAATATCTAGCATTGGTGACCAGCGTATTTACTAAAACAGCAGTTTGTCTCGGGTAGAAGTGCTTTTAACTAATCTTCAAGCAAACTTTTAAATCCTATTTACCCTCCTAAAAGTTGGAATGTCACATAATAGCTAATTAGCTGATGACTCCTACACATGAACTGCCCTCCCCGCCTTTCATCTTCATAGTTCACTTTTCGAGAATTCGTGTCAAATCACGGAGAAACCTTTGCCGTTTATATGAAGAATACTTGGATTCTTCAAACCCAAATCTATGGGAATCTTATTTCGATATACATACGTATATCGGGACTAGAGCATGCCACAGTGCGGACGGGCCAGCAAAGCGCTCGGGGGAGTTCCACCGGGCGATGGCGGTAGTTCCAGCCTAAGTTATGACACCCTTGTTTTTATTTCTTTGATTTTGTTTGCCACTTTCCTGTAGTTTATCACGAGGATGTGAAATTGTTTCTCCTTTAGCTACTTTGCTTTTGTAAGCAATTCTAAATGTTTTTATGATAAAGAAATATTCGTAATCTTAATTCTACTGCTCCATCCTAATTATTCCTTTGATATTCATGTAATACCATGACGCAGTAAGGAAAGTTGTTGTAATTTCTTATGATTCCCAAAATAACCCAAATGAGTAACTATATATTACTTTCGTTACGTTTCACACGTTACATACATACATAATTATGTTATCAGGAATAAATCCAAAACACTTCGAAACGAAAATCTTCCTAGTTCGATCAATCGCTAATAGCTGCTTAAAAGTAATTGAAAGGGAATTCAATATACAGGAAAATTACTTCAGAGAGCTTTATAATATCTTTTTCGTGTCTTTACCCAAGGCATCCTACACGGGTTCTGTAATAAACAATTAGTGAGCACTGTATTACCAGTTGATATTAAATAACTCAATTCGTTTCTAATTTGCCGACAATTGTTCCCGACAAAGGCACGACACGAACGAGTGCTCGCGAGTATGAAGGAAGTCGGCTGCTAGAGGGGCTAAGGATGTTCCCTCTGTTGATAATAATATCGATATTAACCTACGATTTTAATTCAACACAAATTCAAATACAATATCGGTATAGATCCTCGCCATAACCAAATGTATCAAAATCTAATTCCGAACTTAGTAATTCCTACGAATTAGGATAGTACGTAATTATCGTAGGGGAAATGTTCTGGAATGGCTATGACGCTTCTGTAAAAGGAGGATGGAACGTCCTTCTGAAAACAGAAATTGATTGAAAACAAAACTCATACTTACTAACAACCCAACCAAGAAATGTTATCACAAACAACTACAATCAAAAGTAAATAAGAACTTTTAATTTCAGCCTCGAGTACATGTTGGCAACTCAAAATTACAAATTTAATTTAGTTAGATCTGTAATGTCAAAATGAGAATAATGAATCGATACAAATATCCGCAATTTCTGTAAGAATCAAATTTAATCGTTACAATAACAAAAATATTATATCGATATAAAGATCGCAGGCCAATCCCTAGCCGAACAAAGCAAACGCCATTGCCACTGGCGGAGTCGGGCGGTGCGCCGATGCGTTTATAATATTTCATTTATTCATAATAAATTATAATCGTACACATTGCGACTCCGACGACGGTTAACTCTATTAAGCGCTCTCCGCGTTTGGGTGCTGCTTGCCTCGTTACACCTTCATTATGGTTACAGTTACTGGGGACTGTCTTTCCGGATAAGAAGATGTTGTGGACTGTTATAGTTTGGAATGGGTTTTATTACAATCGTCCACTTTTTGGCCTTCGGTCACATCTTCTGGAGACCGGGCTTGCATGTGATTGACTGAAGTAGTGTAATGGAGTATGGTATCCTACAGTTCCCGTTCAGTTATTAGGGCCTATACCCAAAACTAGACATCGCTACCTCTGATAGTATACTTGTATCTGCAGGTTGTTAGGAGATTATTTTTAACCAGTACCAGCCCTTTTTTCATTTGGTACCGCACTCGAAAAAATGTATGATGAGATTTTTTACATTGAATTTTCTTTATTTGTTTTTCTATTTATTAGTTAGTGTATGCGTTAGGTTCCTGTTCTCTGTATTTCCTGTTCGATCGCTGAAATCGTTTAAAGAATCCATATTTTCCCTGGTGTATTTTCATAAGCTTAGAGTAACATGTTTGTTTTATTTTAATCGGTTCCCAAATAAAAAATATATGACAATTTCGTCTACGCATTTGAATGCAAAATCAAAAGTCTGCCTAAGCATTTTTTCAGTGTCTCCCACACTACTGAGGCATAGGTTCCCCAAAACTCAGCGTATTGTGAAAAATAAGAGTATAGTACCTGGAAGTAATAGCATGCTTAATGGAAAATGCATGAAGAATTCGACCTGAATGTACATGTAGCTGACTGAAATCTACGATCAATCTACGGGATAGTCAATGGATTATTGACTACTGAAATTAGTTTCCACCCTAAAGCTCCTAAACGCTGAATAAGACAAAAACATCCATGACGCGCAATTTCAAACGTCAGGTGAATTTACAAGGAAGACCATTTCACGTAATTCGCGACTCGATGGACTGGCGCGAGCGATCGCTCTGCTTTTTCCGATGCGAAGGAATTCCGAATTGCTCCATTCCGTAAATTTACGTCGCGCGGTATATTGCTGCAAAGTGAGCGTGTACTTGGTGCTTAGGTATCCTATCCCCACCCTCGATACGTGTAACAGGATATTTTTACATTTATAAGTAATGAGTTTCGCACTGGAGCCACTGAGCCCGCTTGGTGATATCGTGGTAGATCAACCAGCAAGTCTTGTATGCAATGTTAAGGTGACAGGGACTTTTGGGCTTGAGCGAAACAAATTATATTAACAATTTGTGAACAGCAAAGGAGAGACCCTAGCCCAGTAGTGGACCATTAATGAGTAGAGGCCGAGAGACCACTGGTCCTCACTTCAGGGAACCAGCAGCTATTTTGCCGAAAGAACTAGTTTAGCAACACAGCGGGGTATTGCTGCTTACGTTTTGGGTACAATGTACCAATTAGGATTTTTGAATGAAATATTATAATTTTTGTAAATGGTTTGTGAAGTGTTTAAACTAACGTGTTTTGGTCGCAGTTTCAAAGACCTAGTAATAGTGCGGGCGGTAGTAGTAGTCGTATCAGTGATATCTTTAGTGTTGGTACCCACCACGAGCAAATTTGACCACTCACCATCAAATAGCTCGTTTGCTTATTTATCAGATATCAGATATTTACGTCAAATTACATTAAGAACAACCTTTACCGTTTATTTCATGATTGGGAACGCTATAACGACGAAAAAGTCAAACTTACTCATACAATGTGTATGGACGGCGATGATTGCTTTCCGAAGTGGCGCTAGTAGGTATACTGCTTCAGACTATTGATAGTAAAAATTTTGCTCCGTTGTAAATTATGAAGAGTGTAATAAAACCTGTAATCGAGTCGCATTCCTACACGCGACATCCATTAAGCAGTTAAAGCCAGATCTTAGGTACTTGTATTTTATAATTCTTGTATAATTGCACTACAGTTATTTTACTTAATGGCGGTCATATATCTTTAAAGTAAGTACCTATATAGGGTTATGAAGTCTGCTTTGAGGATAGTTCGGTATGTAAGAGAGTCCATCCTTGGGTTTAAGTAACAGTAATTTATTAGCTTTTATTTAACTTCCTGTATTATTTTGTATGTATGTTCAGACGAAATCTTGCAAGCTGAATTAAAGCCACTTCTTCTTTCTCTACGGACTTGTATTTTGCTTTTATTTACGAGTAGGTACATATTTATGTTAACTTTATTGACGACAATATAAAATATGTAGATACAAATGGCAATTAATTAATTAATTCCGATTTTAATGCAATTTTATGCCAAGCATGACCGGATACTAACCGGATAGAACAGCAGTGACAAAATTTATTATTTTGCATTTTACTTAGTAACCATAAAAGTGTGTTTTTAATTTTTCAAACTATTAATTTATTTATTGTACACTGTACACACAAACATGAAACTATACAAAGAACCAGATTTTCTCTTAGAATGCAATCCACATTTCTAAGAATAAATTTTCTAAGAATCTTCACCTACTTGGGTTTATTTGCTGCTTGGCTACCATATTCGTAAATCGAGCTTGATACTTTTTTTACTTTTACTTCCCATATAACCATGTTTCTTAAAAATACATTTATAAAAGATTTTGGACTACTTTAACGCTATAATAAATAACTGTTACAATATTATTGATCAACAAAGCCTGAAATTACTTCAAAATTGATACAAAGTTTTGTGGTTAATAAATTAAACAGAGCGACAAGCAAGCATTCTTACGCCCCACTTGCTCGGTACACATATTATTTGCCCCTAAAGTGACATTTAAATAATTCCTGCCACAATTATTTATAACCTATTTTCGCGGAGATCCGACCCGGGATAGGTGAAGACATATTTATTGCTGGCGAATAAATAAAAAACTGGTGCGCAGTGAAACGGTTGTCTTATAATTGGTTCATTGTATTTTAGTGTACATGGTAAATTATGTTTAATTGTTAGATATTGTATTTAAATGTCAGTTACTTTTTGCTTG
Source organism: Ochlodes sylvanus (assembly GCA_905404295.2). Classification (NCBI taxonomy): domain Eukaryota; kingdom Metazoa; phylum Arthropoda; class Insecta; order Lepidoptera; family Hesperiidae; genus Ochlodes; species Ochlodes sylvanus. The sequence continues at coordinate 1,770,318 of FR990129.1, forward strand.
GGTTATTTTTATAGTATGTCGCTAGCCTCATTTCGTAAAAATATGCATTTATTCATTTAAGTACTGAATCGTATTAATTAAGGAAACTGCTAAAAATATTAATTGTACCTACTTTTTAAGTAGATGTATTTATTTTATAAACATTTTAATTTTTATAAAGAGAATGTACATATTTTACACTTTATAATCCGTGTTAAAAGTGGTAAAGTAATTATTTATTCATAATATTATTATAAACACTTGTAGTTCACATCACAACGCTGAACGACATGGTAAAACGATGGTTCCTCTCAAAGGAAGTTCAGTGACGAGAACCCCAAATAAAGAAAAACCCCATAAATATATCAGCCGGGCTCACGTAAGAAGAGACAGTTTGATGCATGTGCGGGGAATTAATTTTTTCCTCGGTATAACGGAAAATTACCTTTCCTGTCCTTACACAAATACTCGTATATATCGGGACAAAACATATTATTTATTTGTCACCTTTCGTAATCGGGAGATGGTCACGAATATACCTAGGTGTACATAAGGTTACATACCTTAGGTAGTAGAAGTATGCGTAACTCAATTCAAAATTTATCGTTGAAAATTTTTTTACAGGCCGAAAAACTGATAAAAAAGAAGACTGGCCTTATGGTAACTTACCGTTGTCAATGTGGTTAAAAAGTCATTGAATGGCGGCCAGGCCTCGGTGAAATAAGCACATATCGCTACCCGCCAGGTGAACTGATGACCTAAAGAAGGCAGCGGGAAGTAACTGGATTCAGAAAGCACAGGGGACCGATAGATTTCGCACCAATTAGAGGAGACCTATGTAGGTCTCATATGTATGTGTAGCCGTGGATTTATATCACTTTAATTATATACTTTTAATATTTTCATTTCTCATGTGTTATTGTAAATTTTTAAAGGTAGTAAACGATAGGTAGGCTATTAATCATAAATCGATATTGTTGAAAGCTTTGTCTAGTCTTGCCTATTTAATCTGTAATATACAGATGAAACAGCAAACAAAGTTTCAAATCCAGCAGGATCTATATTATCATCAAGTCAAAAATCGTCAAACAATAACTGGGTAAGTTTCATCCGTTCTGGCGCAATAACTCAGGGCAAACAAAGAGCGCCCGAGTCGGCACCGGTTTCTTGAGATGCTGAGAACAATGCTTAGAATTATTGCCGTGGCCCGGGCATCCGGATGCGGTGAGTAAAAATGACAGAGACGCCCGCTTCGGAACTCGTAATGAAGTGTGTGGATTGGTGGTTATGAATGTTGGACCGTCAAACTAACATTATTTTATTTATACGTTATTTTTATACGTTACAAGGGCTAAGGGATAAGATTATGTAGTCTAGCATATGGACGGTCGACCCCTACTCGTAATAGCCTATTATTAATTTCAATGTTAGTCGTCCGCACAAAAGGGTCTGGGTTCGAATTCTGCAAGCATCTGAGTGTATTAGAAAATAAATATCATATCATATCATGCTTCGGTGAGAGAAAACCACGAGAAAACTATTTATGGAAACCTGCGCATAAGAATTCTCCATAATGTAATCCAAGATGTGAAGTCTGCTACTCCATACTTGGGCAGCGTGTTAAACCTTGGCCTGATCTTCTAACAATGTACTAGGAGACCTGCGCCCAGCAGTGGGACAGTGTCTGGTTGTAACGATGTTTAGAGAGGCTTAGCCCTTAGGGTACATTTCGTCTTCGGGTAACAAGTTCCCTGCACACACTACACCATGCTGAACAACGGAATAAACTATTTCGTTACTTTCTTTTGTGGGTTGCTGAACTTTTTATCTATACAAATAAATCAAATTGGAGTGTCTGTTTCTAATAGGTATTAAAATAACCGCTTTTTACTAAATGCATATGGATGTATACACGGTAAATATACCAAAATATCATTTTTTACAATTTTTGTCTGTCTGTCTGTTTGTTTGGGCTAATCTCTGAAACGGCTGGATAGATTTTTGCATTGGCAGATAGCTGATGTAATTATATTTTTATTGTTATTTCATACGTCTTATTTACGTTGAAGTTTTTTTATCCGTCACGCAAATTAGTTTAGTGCAGATTTTCATATATTAACGAGGCATACTTACGAGTTATTTCTTCAGTTCTACGAAGATTTCAAATTATTTTCTCCTGAAAGTTATTTTCACGATGTACAGCGCCATCTTGTGACGAGTAGAAATATCAGGGCGCTGAGACTTCAAAAATAATTAAAATCCCTCCTGAAACTAAGTATGATCTTAGATCTAAAATTAGAGTTCATCATTTATTAATAAGTAAATATTTATGGAATAATACTAACATTAACATTAACAATAAAGTAATGAAGTCAACAAGTTAAACGAAATTCATTTTGTATGACTTCTGTTCCCTCTCGTTGAAAACACTCTTCCAATCAATACGAAATAACTCAGATTGATACGACGTTCAATACACGTTAATATAATTTTGTAAGTAATGTAAGTGTACCAACTTAGCATTCGCTAACCCTCACCGTTCCGGGTTGGATTCCAGACCAGGACAAATATTTATGTGACACGTAAAGGTTTGCTCTCGGGTCATGGGTGTTAATGTTAACTATATCATGTGTGTTGTCAATGCCACCCGTGAATTATGACGTATGAATGTGAAAACGAATATATTTATTTTACCTGGGCTCGAATAATGCCTTTAACATTGCAAGATGAAATCCCATAGTCTGTTTCGCTGACCAACAGCTGATTTCCAGGCTTTTTAATATAAATATCCTGGTGGTTGGCCACCAACTCTTCCACCAATCCGTACTGGAGCAGCGTGGTGGAGTATGCTCTAGGGCCTAGGGTCTAGGCTATAGCTATGAAGGAAACGAGAATCTGCGTTTTATAATTCTATTCTATTCAGTCTATGATCGAGAACACTTTTATTTTATTTTATTTCGGATATTATTAACTTAATTATATCTCTCTGTATAATTATTATCTGTCTGTCTGGAAGCTCTATTAGTCGTTATTAGCTTGTCGTTCATCAGTTTGTCTGTGAGTTTTTCCCCCTTAATTAGGAAAACGGTTGCGGTTTCCACCGATGTATTGTTGCTTTAGACCAGGGTAGAAGCCTTGAATAATAATAAAAAGTGAAAAAAAATAATAGTAGGATGAAACCCATTAGAAAAGGAGGGAATATTATAAAAATGAAAGGAAAAATAAATTACGGGCGATCTGAGGTCGGGAAGGGGATGGGGGTGAGTTTTTAAGGGTAAAAAACGGTTTTTCTCGATTTCCGGCAAAACTAAAAGTCCTATCGAAAAAAATCAAATGGCAAAGTTGTAGGTAATAAAAAGATCTAAAACTTTTGTATTTACACTTTTTTTACATAACCTCAAAATTTATGTGAAAAATCCAAAAAACCAAGTTTTTGGTATTTTATTTTTATTTTTTACAAATATATATTTTTTTTAACGAAATTTGGTGAAAACTTACCTTTTTATGTCCCAAATACGCTGTAATTTATTTGATTAAAAATATATTAATTTTTTCACCTTATTTTGAATTAATATCGAAAAAACACCCCAATTTTCAATCGAAAATTCACCCGTCAAAATATCAGCTTTTTTCAAAAAGTTGGTATGGTTTCTGTTCGTTGAAATCTCTACTTTCCGATGGTGAAAAAAAAAATATATGTTACTACAGTAAATCTTCTCAGAATCCCTCTCTCTAAATCCCTCTTTTATTTCATTTACAGAAAATTGACATTCTGTTTCGTTGTCAACGATATAATTAATAAGATAATTAATATAATTCTTAGTGTTTTCACATGCTGAGCGACCCCTTTTTCTTTCTGTTCTTTTGTTATAAAAATTAGCCATACAAGCAGTGTGATAATGTGCTTTTACTGCGACTAAATCAGGCACATTTTGCAAACGAGCTGAAATCTTTTTATCGAAATCATTTAATACATACATTATAACATATATTTTTTTTTCACCATCGGAAAGTAGAGATTTCAACGAACAGAAACCATACCAACTTTTTGAAAAAAGCTGATATTTTGACGGGTGAATTTTCGATTGAAAATTAGGGTGTTTTGTCGATATTAATTCAGAATAAGGTGAAAAAATAAATATTTTTAATCAAATAAATTACAGCGTATTTGGGACATAAAAAGGTAAGTTTTCACCAAATTTCGTTAAAAAAAAAATATATTTGTAAAAGATAAAAATAAAAAACCAAAAACTTGGTTTTTTGGATTTCTCACATAAATTTTGAGGTTATGTGAAAAAAGTGTAAATACAAAAGTTTTAGATCTTTTTATTACCTACAACTTTGCCATTTAACTTTTTTCGATAGGACTTTTAGTTTTGCCGGAAATCGAGAAAAACCGTTTTTTACCCTTAAAAACTCACCCCCATCCCCTTCCCGACCTCAGATCGCCCGTAATTTATTTTTCCTTTCATTTTTATAATATTCCCCTCCTTTTCTATTGGGTTTCATCCTACTATTATTTTTTTTGGTTTTAAAAATTATCGACCCTGGTATACTTGGGGTAATTTAGGTTTTGTTTATTTTTGAATTCATCTGTTTCTATAATAAACAAATTACTTAAGTAAGTTTTAAAGAAACCTAAATAAATGTTTCTAAGGCAAGTATTAAGACGTGGAATTCCCGAACGGAAGCGAGGGCGGAGGGCGGTAACTAGACACCGATATACGAGTACATACTTAAGTATAAATACTTATATATTTTTGATTGCCTTTATCCAAGAATTAACATTTAACTATAAAAACAATCAATTACACTAGAAATGCTGAAATTTCATTCTCCATCATATTTCTATACAGCAAAACTAACAAGATACCACAATAACAAAACTCAAAAGTTGCATCCATATTTTCTTCATTTAAGCACACGGATAAAATCCAAAGGCGCGGGCACACACGACGCGTTTTTAGAACTCATTAAGTAATGAGGCTGCCCAGGGCCCATAAATATCACTTCCTTAACCCATTGCGCGAACACAATTTTCATTTTAAGTCCGCGAGATGTCTCTTTATTATTATTTATCCTCTACTTCATTATTCTGTTCCGCTGCGAGGTTTTGGGAAGGGTTGGGGTCGGGACGGGGTGATAGTGGATTGTTTTTTGCTAGTTAAGGTACTAATTTAATTGTAACTGCTCTACTTTTGGTTTTGGGTGCTGTTGATTTAAGGTTTTTATGTTAAAAAAGACAAGGAATAATGATTGAATATTTGGTATTAAAAATCCTGAATAATCCCGAACTTGAAATGGCCGTCGGCTTAAGCCTGTTGACGCTAAGAATACAGCATTTGGGCTACGAATTTAAGGCAAATTTTTTCGAAATTCCCACGGAATAAGGAATAAAGATTTTCTTTTTAAAAATGGCCTTATTTTAAGTTGCGGTTATTTGGATACTATTTATATTTTTTCGACATATAATAAATATTTTCAGACATGTCACATTCCCACAGGATAGGAAATAAAAAGGGGATTTATATTTCTACTTTCAAACTTCATCATTTCCTAAGAAAATTGCTGTAATTTCCAAATTAATGCGAGCGCAGCCGCCAGCAGATGCAAGTAGATAAATTGACGTGTGTGTTCAGGAATTAAGTCTACTGTCATAGGTACTTCAGGCCAACTACGATCAAGCCATACTTTTTGGCCAGGATGTGGGCTTTGTAGAGTTAAGCCTTGTAGAGGCAAGCCTTGTCGAGTTACGGACTTGACTCTTCCTGAGATCGGAAAACTTTTTTACAAGTTATGAACTTGTGAGTCTTAGCAACTTATTTTACACGGAACGTTTTTGGTGGGATAAATGATTCTTTAACACAAATATAAAAGGTTACGAAGGGTACTTACTTTGATATCATTATAATTATGTAGTTATTTATAAAAAAAATACGGTTTAAATAATAAAGATTATGCATTTCATTATTTGATTCATATATAGGTACAAAAAACTGAAAGATGTAAACGCTAGTAACTCCTACTTAGAATGAAAATGCTCGCCTTACAATAAACAACTGCATTTATTTTTTGCCTTAGAAAAGTACTTTTTAGCCTTAGAGAGAGTCTAAGTAAATTAAAACCAGGTAACTCTTACAAAAAGTCGAAAAAAAATAACACGACAAGACAATGGTTCACTTTTATGATTATAAATTCATATTTTTATAAGAATAGCAGTAAGCTTAATAATAGCCGTGCGTACAACATTGCAATGTGATTATACTAATTTAACGTACTTTAAAAATAGCTTTTTATAAGTCTAGATAGACAAAATTCTTATTTGTATATACTTTAGTGATTAATGATACTAAATTTTAATAATACATCTTTACTCTTATGACAAGTTTTATTGAAATTAATTAATATCTAGCATAAAGCCTCTATTTCGCATATACCTATGGCTAAATTTTTCGGGAGATCTGGCACACATTTTTCCAAGTTCAAGCAAGTTTTACAACTTTTATGCCGCTGAAAATTGTCGGAAATCATGAAAATACGCGCATGCCTGGGAATTGTCTATATTCAAAGCAGTGCGATACTGTGAACTGGTGTATATTCCGGTATTCACCGAATAGCATCACTGCGCAGACTCGAACCGATATTGGTTCTGATAGATATTTTTGCGATGGGAGGAGCAGGGCGGAGCGATCCGACGAGAATTCACATTTAAACTGACTTCATAGACTATCATACACGTTTGTTTCAATAACTGACCCGCCTTCGATTTTCTTCGGAAAATCTGTGCCGCAACAAATACATGCACCCGAAACATTGCAACTCATTTATTTCAGGCAATATATAAATTTCATGTTTACCGCATTTATCGAATCAGGATACAATTTTTGTTGTTCTGTAAATCAGAAATACATATTATTATCTTTGATTAGAAAAAGTTCACAAATGCTTACAAAACTTTGTTTACTAAAACTTTTAAAGAACCTTTGCCTGTTGTCCAACGGGAACACATTGACCTCGTTAAAGTTTAATTAGGTATCATTAGATACTTTTCAATAGATGTTGTAGCCTATAGGTTGCCCGCATAGAGAGCATGAGTTCATATCTGAAACATACTTCTTATAAGGATATGTACGTATTATAAATTGGTTATCACTTGGTTCTATAAAGGAAGCCATCGTGAGGATAGTTGAACCGAAAAGTTCTCTATAATGTTCTCAAAACTGTGAGCAGTCTGCCGTTGCTTGGACTATGTAACATTCCTTCTCGTTACGACAAGACGTTTGCTAGGGTGAGCGATGATTTTATTGTTTTAACAAAATTTTACTAGCGGAATAGATTGGCTGTGCGTTGGTTGCCGCAAATCCCAATAGGTAGGTTACCTTACCAATTTTAATAACTCGATTGGCTTGGGTCTACTCACACAGTTTAAGGGATAAATGCCTTAGTCCATCTCACTGGGCAAGTGTGGATTGGTAGACTTCACACACCGCAATTCACATACTTCACACACTAATAAATTGTTCTCAAAGGAGAACAATTATTATTTTTACCTATTAGTTAGGTATACCTACTATGGTAATAATATGATTTACGAAATACTGACTCGGTCCGACCGAAATACTGGCAAACTGAACATAACGCAAGATCGAATGACACATCCGATCACCCGTCGTCCCACAAGGCGTGTTCGATGGGTATCGACGTTATCGCCACGCCTACGTGAGAAAAAAAACGATCGAACGGCGCATGCTTGCTCGACCGATAGATACCTGTCGGTCGTAGAGGTATATCGGCTAGATAATACTGCCCAGCGGTAATAGTACCCCTGAAACTTTGGCTTTTAAAGCGCGCGATTTAACTCGCATTTTGATAACTAAGAGATCGTATGTAATAAAGTAAATGGTAGACACGTTACTGGTTAGTAATAGTCTTGCCTGTAAAGTAGGAGGTCCTGGGTTCGATTCTCCGGGCAGACATACAAGCTAGATGTTTGTTCTAGGGTTGTCAGTGTTTGTGATATAAATTGTTTGTGTCTCATGATACTCGCGACATGGGGAATCCTAATACTCGGATGTGTATGAATAAGAGTTATTAAGTTACATTACATAAATAATATGCATAGGTTTGTAAAATGTTGAAAAAAATTTCTATGAGGAATTTTTTTTTACTAAGAATTCCTGTGTCGTGTATGCCAAGTACTACACACACGACAAGAACACACCCATCCAGATTGAGAACAGAAACTTATCATTGAAATTTCGGCCTTGCTGGGAATCGAACTCAGGGTCCGTCGAACGGCGGTCCGGCGTGGTAACAATTTCACCATACCTACTGGTCATTCCGGGTCTTAGTATTATTTTAGCCAATATCATTGTCTCGGTTATTGGTTCACTGTAATATCATTGTGTAACTACTTAATTTAATGTGAAACCTAATATGTATGTGTATATAACGCGGCATAACTATTCGGTGTATTATCATAACTACATTAACATTGGCTTGGTTCAAAACCATTATTACTCCTGAATTTTCATGAAACAATTTGCGCGTTGAGCCGATTACGTCTCTCGTACCTAAATCGTTCTTTCAGTTAAGGTTACGATGCCGCGATGTTATGACCACGTCCATACATCACTGATCAGAAGAAATTCCACTGTTATTAGAAGCAGATTAGTTCTTGCAGTGGTCGTCTAAAATCATGGTTTCCCCAAAAAAAGTTATCGTTCCAGATTTAAATTCAGTTACTTTACGCAGAGACTGAACGAATTCTTACTGAACATTACTCTGTAGTTCACGTGTCCTGAGCACAGAGTAAATCTTGAGCTAATAAATTCCCACACACATAAACACTCTTCACTTGATCTCGACATGACAACGTAGGCGTGTGTGGAGCAGGCGTGCCGTCCGCGCCCTGATTGGCTGATTGGAAACCAATCGATACCCAATAACCGTTCGGAAAACGTTCTATTCTCGAACGCCGGCAGACCATTGCTCGGAAGTTTTTTCTTTCCTTGTACAGATTTTTACGGCCAGCTGTTTTGGCTGGGATTTTGTTTTTTTACGAGGTTCTAGTTTGTATATGACTGTGCTAAGTAAAGAATATCAAGGTTTCTTTATTACCTACCTACTTGGTTTCAGATGCATTAGAGAGTCAGTAACAAAAATAAAAAAAAAAGACACGGGGTACGTGTCAGTGATTTCTTAGGTGTTAAGGTCGTCCATGGGCTGCTGTAACCATTTACCATTAAGGGGCCTGTGTATTGAATTGTTGGATATACTCATTGTCATAATGTGAATAAGACTACGCACATATTAGGTAGGTACTACCTACGTATAATTTAATTACAACCAGTGAACGATGCAATGATACCAAGGGGTGGATGAACTTAGCATAAACCATTTTAATCTACAAGCGTGGTAGATGCCCTGTGACTTGTGGCTATCTGCAATATCTGGTATTACCTACTGAAACCATCTTTTTGTTGCTAAGTTAAAGATAGATAGTTCTTTAACAACAGGAAAATATAAAACAGTTGACATCAACTAACTAACTATGTAACTAAGCAAGTAAAATCTACTTCAAAATTACTATCAAGTAGGTAATTAGGTACTTGTACTATCAAAATGGAAAATTTGGATGGCGTAATTGAGCTCAATTAAAAATAATGAACAAGCGAATAATCGGGCATGGAATTGAATTTTGATACGGCGATACGAAAAACAAGGAAAAAATTATCTTTCATTATGAATTTAACACACAATTCCCTTCACAATGGCGTCCCAACAATAGTCCGGCTGATTCAGACAAACTAATTATTATTTGTTCCCTCCATTGCCAGTTTTTTATCTATCTTCCTTTCGCTTAAAGGATAAAAATAATTACAAGATGAAAGATATTCCTTGCGACGGGCGAGTCTTTTTTATTTTCAATTTTTTTTACGTTTTGTTTTCGGTCCGAGACGCGATCTGTCGTCGGCTCGCTTGTAATTCATCGGTGCGAGCGTTGGATTCGTGTGGACCGACCGCTGCCGCGCTGGCTCTACGGCGCGAACTACGACAAAGTGCTATAGACTATGTTCCTTTTGTCGCCCTCGAGATCAAACACGTCAGCCAATTTTGATGATTTTTACGTAAATCGATTTTCCGATCTTGTGAGTATCATGTCAGTATTAAATATGGCGACAACCAGACGTCATATTGTGAAAAAATGTGGATGAATAATATAATATCAATGAATAGGTATTTAATTTAATTTGAAATCATCTAATGTTTTCCCATAGATTAACTTTCTTTGTTAACCTGTGTTATTCTTTGTTTTCCTTTATAATCATTCATTTCAAATGATCTTTTAGGACATTTATCGATTTAAAGTCTTTAGTATTTAATTGAGTATAAAATTTTTGAGTTTTACATTGTAATTGGTTAGAGTGATATATTACGGACGTTATAAAAAACCTTATGCTAAATTTATCAAGTGAAAAAACTCATAAAGATAAGCTTATCCCCGTTATTTCCACAGCTCATTTTAATTCAATTCTTGGTCCATACTAATTAACCCTTTCTAGGAAATTCTTTGCGAAGAGACAATAATAATAAGCGTCTAAATGAACGTAGCGATACAGCGTTTGTGTGTATTGTATACTTGAGTACAATACATAGAATCTGCGATGTACCTACACGCAGAGGCATTATTTCCCCTATCTTAAAGTGTATATGTTACGGTAAAAAATTATTAATAATTTTCAATTATTCACTCTTAATAACCAAACTATCTATTATTATTAATAATTACCGGTTAAAGTGATAAAATCGGTTAGGTTAGGCACCCCGAACTGCAACTGCAACTGCGACTGCGCGCAAAGTGAAAAATAGGTTCAAGGTTATTTTTTTTTATGATGAGTACCCCGAACTGCGCGCAAAGTGAAAAATTGGTTCAAATATGTGTCGTGAATTATTAATGATTACTAGTAAAAGTAATAAATTTCGATCGTATATCACATTTACCAAAACATGTGGTTATTATTAATAATTTTGTAAAATTATTAATAATTTTCAATTAATCAGATTTACCGTAACATATACATTAGATAAGATTATATTTTGATATTGAAAAGGTATCAAAATTTGTTTACAAAATTCCGGTTCAAATTTTTTAAATAATGGTCTGGTGTCAGCACGCTTCTACGAGGACGAGCTATGCGAGCTATGGATGCAGATGCAGACTTGCAATAAAGGGTTGACAAAGTCAACAGAAGTCACCTTTCCATCATCATAAAATCTTTAAATAATGAAGTTTCGTCCAGCACCTAATTAGCAGTTTAAAAACGGCTCAGGACAAATAACGCGTTAAGTTCAACAAATAACAGGTACCCGCATTAAACTCTCAGTAGACCCTTGTTCCGGTTTCTTCTGCTTTGTACCGCTGCGACAACCCTACTGTTATATCGTCAGGTACTTTTAGTTTAATTTTTTTATTGTCATTTCAACGGTGTGTGAAAGTTTCACCAAATTGGAGGAAGAAATTTCAAACTTAAGTAATCTGTTTTTCGTATTTCAATATACTAGTTTACTTCAATCCAAATTTGTTTTTTTTTCTTTTGTAACTAAAATTTTTTGTCATTATTATCATAGCATTTTTCATTTCATAAGTGTAGGTTGTAGAAACAGGTTACAACTAGAATAGGCTCCCCGGCTGTAACGGTCATCTCCATCGACCCCTCAAAGGGCTATCGACCCCTTTCACCCCGGGACGAGACAACCTAATTATCGTTACAGCCTTTAATTATCTGACCCTATCAATATTTTATGTTTTCACTTGGTCGCTACTCTTCGGTTTAGAAGGTGGGAGGTCAATCACTTTTTACATTCAGTCTTGTTGGTTAGCCAACTTGCAACAACTGATCGAAAGGGTATCTGCTTAGATCAGCTGGATCACTGGTAGCAGAATGTGTTGAATTTCCTTCTTCTGCCTTGATAATTCAAAATATATAAGGTATATCACTGCCCACTGCGCAACATAGGATATAAATCCACGTCTAGAAACAAAGTTATTGAAACACGGACTATAATTTTCACAGATATAAAAAAGGACGTCTTATAAACGAAAGAAAAGAATCCGTTTCACAAATCTAATAACGATTTTGTACTCAAGATTTTTTTCTATTCCTTACACAAATATTAGCTCAGTAGTCAATTCGCAGTTAATCAAGTACAATTCAACAAAGGGATCACCAGTGTTCGTGAAATCCACCCGTTCTGATAAAAACAAATAAAAAGGAGCCATAGCAGCCCTTCTTTTGTCCCTTTATTTTTTCTTAATTTAGCAGATCCCAATCAAGAGTAAATTATAACAGCGAGTTAAAAGTCTCTTGTATTGTCTTCGCTGATTTCTTTTTCGCGTTGAGGTCATCGGTACTTTTCGAGAGAGGATATAACCACCTTTTTGTTACTGAGGAAATAATGGCTGGTTACGTCTTAGTTTAAGGTAGAGAATGTTCAAGCTTGGTATGTGTACCGTAATATTCATGTGATCAATAAAGCCTAATTAAATAAAAGATGCCCTGTCACCTGTATACCACCAATAATAGCCTACTATAGTAATTAATCCACTCAATAATATAAATTATAAACAAGTGCTCTTAAGACAAAGTAAAGCCTCATTTTGTCAATATGCTCCTGAAAGAATTGAAGTGATTTACTTTTAGTCAACACACCGAATTGTTCAACAAACACACCGCAACCCCACCATGTAAATAAATAGAAATATATAAGAATTTTCCGCGCGCTTACTTCGTTTCCTCGGTTGAAGTTAAATTAACTTTTTTTTCGCCTTTTTTGTTTATCGTCAGCCATCTTAACCCTTCTCTTTGTATCACCGATGACATTGTATCTTGGCAGTGGGAGAAGAAAATTGAATTTTTATCGAGATTAAAATTTGAATGTCCGCAAACGATTCGATTATTTTTCACAATGCAAAGGAACAAAACGGGATATTTTACATTTCTAATATAAACAAGGGTTATCCCGGACATTATTGTCGGGCAATTTATTTTAAAAGAGACTAAAGTTCCCGGGATATTTGATACTGAATGTTGACAAAGTATGTTGACATAAAATAAATTAGTGTATTACTGAATAGCATAGATGCTGATAGGGTTAATTCTCGTGTTTTGTGATCAGGGGAAATTTTGAAAAGGTACTTAGTAACAGAAAAGAACGACCGTAAGTATTATATTGAACTAGTTTCTGCCCGCGGCTGCTCCTGCGTGAAAGTCGGAAAACGACAAATTACCGTTAAAATTATCCCAAATAAAAACTATCCCATGTGACGTGACGGATATCTAAATGATTGTTCTCGGGTTATGCTGGTGTTAGTGTTGTGTTCTCCAAGCCACCCGGGAGGCAGGGATTCCTAGTTCGGGGGTATGAGTGTAAGCGTTTGTTTAGTTACAAGCTTTCCACCCACGACTTCGCTTGCGGGGAAAATACAATTATTTCCAAAAATCTTTTCTTAGTGCTTACGTGCGTCACTTGAGGTACGTAGTGTAAATATACAAACTTTCAAGTGAATCTATTGAAGAAATAAAAAGTTTCAGTTTATCCCCTTTTTGTCCCAGTTGGGAGGGATTTCCAAAAAATCTTCTCTTGGTGTTCTTACCCTACACTCCCCAAGGAACATACATGCCAAATTTCAGCTTGTTGCGTTCGGTAGTTTCGGCTGTACCTTGTCTGAGTCACTCAGTAACGGAAGAGTCATTATTTATTATTATAATTCTTTCTTTCCTCTTCATTATATTCTGGTCGACAAGAGATTGATGAATCATTTAATGTTACTGATATCCACGGGAAACAGTGACAACCTACCATCGGGGACTCGTCACTTCAATAGTCAGCTACCAAAAAAAAACATAATAATATAGGTATTGCAGAATAACATCAACTAAGCAAACTGAATATAAACACAAGTTAGTACAGCCAGCAACACGATTGCGCAAGTGTGAGGTAAGGTTGATTCAAGAGGCAACTGTCACCTTCAATTAGCACGCGAAGAGCCCTCGCGTCGAGTTGGCGAGCCACCACAGGTTAATTACTGCAAGATCGCATTGTGACATCATCCCAGAACTAAATCATAGGGAAAATTGAAAAGCGTCGAGTGCAGCGCTCCACAATGTGGGATTTATGACGCTTTAACAGTATGGGGCCGTCAATGTGTGGGCTCTCGTTGATAATTGGATAGCTTTTTGTCTTCGAGTCCGTGTGCGTGCTTGTGTTTTTTCAATAGCAAATTGTTTTTATGTTATCAAAGAAGTATTTGATTGTCTGTTTTTAATTGCATAACACTAACGAAGCTCTGCACAAATAAAAGATACATTAATTAACGAGGTGGAATTTTTATACCACGTAATAATATTCCCACAAAAATCATTTTATTTATGTTATTAGATTTAAAATACTCACAAGCTCATAACATTGTGGCTGTTAAACGGAAATTATACATCCTGAAGAACGAAGCCTCTAATTCTCCAAGGCGTAACTCTGCAAGCCTTAATTCCACAAGTCCCACATCTTAGACAAAAAGTATTAGTTTGAACTGCAAATAATCCAAATTAATAAAAACTTACAGCTATACTAACATAATCACTGGGACTGTAAGTCGAAGATTTTTACGCATAGCTGAGAAAAGTTGGAACTGCTTTTAAGCCAGCTTCAGCCCACATAAATTAATGCAGAGGCTATTGGCTGATCCATGTAGAATCTTAAGCGTCCCTACAGCTATGGAGAAGAAACATCGCAAAATTTCAGCAGAGCATCATTTCATCTTGTCAGCAATTCCTACAGCTGTAGAATTCCAGAATAGGTATATTTACCGGTATATACAGTGAACAAATGCGAAGTTCTCATCGACAATTCAGCTATATCTCTGATGTGCCGATCCCCGATCCGCGCCGTTCGACCGCGAGCGACTTATCCGTTCCATTTGAATAATTTTTACATTTAAAATCATTCGCAACGACCACATCCAAAGGGTAACCTCTGAATCGCGACCATTGCGGGGAGATAAGGAGGAAGCTTCGGATCTTGGGCCAAGTTTAGAGAAAACTGACTAACTTGAGGTGTTCGAGCGCGTTTTAATTTGATGGTTTTAAAGTTGGTACATCAAACAGTGATAACTTCTTGGTATTAAAATGACCTCAGAGTTTGAATTTGTGGTACTTAATTCAAAATGTATTTTCCAAAGAAATCTTATTTATACATATAATTGAGTAAACTGATATTTGATATTCTTGTTGCTGCAGTACGCAAGTCTTCCTTCCTCTTCTGAGAATTTTATCGTCCACACTTTTCCAGTAAGGATTGGTGAAGAAGTTTACATGGTGTAAAAACCAACCCAAATATGAAAATTTCAGAACCACAACAGCCCAACTAAGAGTAACAATGAGTAGGTACGTAAGTAAAATAATTATACAATGGAGACCAGCACCATGAAGCATGCGATTAGCACGGACGCGTGGATGAGATCATAAAATCGGTTGCCAATACGTTACTACCCTAAACAAATGAGACGAAACGCCAACTTCAGTTGATGGTGCTAATTCTCACCCCCACTTTATCGCTGAAACCTTTTCACTTGTCCCGCGTATCAAATAAATTCCGAGTGATTCTTTTAAATACGGATTTTAAGCAGATTTTCTGTGGAATAAGTAAAAACGAATCCGTCACTCCGCCAAAGGCTTAAGGCGGATCTATGAATATTTATAAGTTTTTCTATTATTTCATTAAGTTATTTCGGTCGTTCAATTTTAAAATTCTAATTGAAATCGCGTTTAAGTAACCGCAAAGATCAACGTTGGTTTAAATTTTTGTACTAATTCAAGAATTGTAAAACAGCTTTTGTAAATATTCATTAGGTGAAATAGAAAATTTTAGAAATATGTCGTTGGAACTGTTATTTAATTTTATTTCATAACACGATTGTTGGGTACTGGGTGCACGGCAGTGCCTCCCCAAGTCGAGCACTGCCGTATCATTTCCCGAAGTCATGCGGGTGGCAATTTGGGCCCTCTGTAACTTCTTTATACCTAAATAAAGTTAGAAACTTGATTTTTGAGAGACCGCGAGGACATATAGCAATATTTCCAAACTACCAATTGATTATACCTAAAGTATTATCAGTCATACTTATAACTATTGTCAGTCGAAGTTCTTTCATCCTATCTTTGTGACCAGCTTAACGGTCAACCATCTTATTGCAACTTTCCGGTTTGCTGAGCCCAGGTAAAACGCATGACTCTCAAGTAAATCTCTCCAGTAGACTCAACGATAGACATCGCGAATTTAACAGAAAGACAACATAATTCAATTCAAACTTACATAATCTAATAATTAAAGCAATAAATTAATGTAGAACGGGTGCATAATGAACGTCGATACTGTTAAAACACTACTAATTGCAGATCCCAGCCCGTCTCCCGCCCGTTTGACGGAATAGGCGATGAGGTCGCGCTGCTGAAAAGCTTTTAATATAAAATGAACCGAAAATTGGTACGTGTCAAACGGTATTATTAGATGACAACTAGAGTGTGGCTCGAGTGTGTTTTGGATCGTTTTGGTGTGTTGTGACGTGCTGTATATTGACTAGATGGTGTATGTAATGGAATCTTTCAGTTCCAGTTAATACGAAAGTGTAATTAAATAAATTACGCATGTAACGAAAACCGTAAGGTATATAAAATATAACCAAACCTACATACAATATTTTCTGTTATTAACTTTTTCTGTTATTAATTTTTTAAGCATTTCAGACCAAGACAAGACAAGACCCATCAGTCTTGAACAAAATACAAGCACTTGTAGTGATATTTTCCTTGTCAGAGGACACACCAAACTGAAACACCGTTCAATAAAGCTGAGACGTTTGCGGTTGTAATTGCAACACACATCCTGAACGGTGTAGTAACCGCTCCTGCAGATCTCGACAGAATCATTCGGGCGAAACTAGCCAAGTACTACATAATTATTGTTTAACGCACGTTATTACGAATTATAACGAAGAGAATTATGATCACGGTGAGATGAATTTTGCGCGCACTGGCTGCAGGTCAGATGACTTTGGGAACAGCAATGCTTAATCATGTCTTTTGATATGGACGTAGCTTTGGAGATGATTTGATGATGATAACGATGTAGCAATGGAAATGCCTTCAACATTATGACAACATGATTGTTTACTTGTATAGATAAAGTTGTAAAGAATCATTATGGAATAAATTCTTATTATATAGGAATTAGTCATAATAGGAAGTTAAGTAGGTACCTATTCTATAACTCTAACCTACAATGTACAAAACAAACCAAACACCAAAACCACAGAGCGTAATAAAATTCGCGCCACATAATGCCGCGTAATAATTGCAATAATAATTAGGTGAACTAACTACCTCCGTGCTAACTCGCGTAATGCGTTATACAGTTTTGAAAATTTGATAACTTTATCCAAATTCGCAGGTCTAGCGGCACGTTTGGGAAATCTCGCTCACTCATTATCTTTCCTATCGCGGCCGGGAGAGGGCGCGTCAACGCTAATGTATCCGTGCGAACACCTTATGGCCCTGTGACGTGCGAATATTGATCACTGGATGTGTCGTCCTAGGTAACAGCCGCCTACTGCACGGTACAAAACACTTTCTTTTTTAAACATTATACAAATAAAATACAAAATTAAAAAAACAACAATAAATCCATGACTGCGCTCTTCGATTAAATTGTCATATTCATTACAATTGTACAGATTTACCACTCTAACAATCCGCACTGGAGCAGCGAGGTAGAGCATGCTCTAGGCCTCCTCAGGCATGAGACCCGTGTTCAGTAGAGGGCCATTAATGGGTTGAAGCCATAGGGTCTATCCATTCTTGGTTCCAAGCCAACCTCTCAGCTCATCGTGCAGTCTGCTGAAAAACGGACGAGTTACAGGCACCATGTCTTACCTTAAATTATTCACTTGATAACTTGTGATTCCTTGATAGTGTAGATCTGCGTCGACTCAGGTATTTCTTGAGAGGCCTTAATATGAGAACGTTGAATGGAATCGGTAGTACGCTCATAGCGATGCTTATCTACTCCGATTGCGTATCCATGACTATCTGTAGTAGCTCCGTGTACCGGCAACAGAAAGCGGTCTACAGCCGAGCATCGGAGTGCCCTTAAGTGACGAGTTACAGATGGATTTTTGCTGTAGCCCTCTTACTCGGACGATATTTATGTCACCGAAGTTTTGGCCCAGTGGCCTGGGACACCTTCCTTCATTACCCTTTTAATTTATTAGCAAGCGCAAGTTCTGAGAGGTTTTACTCCAGAACAATGTAATGTTCATCGTGTGTGACCGAGGTTTAGTTGTTCATATATGTTGTGAGCTCTATGTCAATGAAAGTATAATTTAATTCAATTCTATACTCAATTCAATTCAGTTATTTATAAGATAGATCTACTGAAATATAAATGAATATTCATTATTGGTTTCCACTGACTTAGATAAAAGGTATCCACTGAAATGACTACAACTAAATTCATCACCTGAACTGATCGTGTGCGCATTAAGTTAATTTTAAAACATCGACCTGGATTTTTATTTATGTCACCACATCTGATTTGATTTCTACCAATATGATAACTTCCAAGAATTAGAAGTGCATGTAGAATATACAAACAGCAAGAGTAGGAACGAGTGACTGGATTACCAATCACTGGCTATGAGAAAGTTAAATTTAAACCATAATTTCCCTGGGCTATTGAATTTGTTCAGTTTAGGAAAATTTTAAAAAGTGCAATACAAAACCAACATTTAATGCCAGCGAAACGTAAAAAGTCACCAAAAACCCATTAACATTGCGTCAAGAAGCAGATTGAGTACATTTAGTGCTGCTCCGTGACAACTTTAACGCCGCACAAAACAGAATAACTCTCACTTAGCGACAAATAAAAAACGCGGCGAAAACTCCGTTGAAATAACTCCCATTAAAATCGTGAATTATTAACGCAAATAAATAAATGTTATTTTATAGCACACCTTCTGCAGCCAACTTCGAAACATTAATAGCTGTATACCGTCTTTTCAAGTTGGTAGGGATTAACGAAGCGACTGTCACACTTCTTAATTAATAGGACTTTCTAAAGAAAACAATATCATTTTATTAGCATAACTCCTGGGCAGGCTCGCCGCAAACTGAACGATTTTTTGAACTCATTGATAGATGTGAAATATGGATTTGCTAGTGTTGTTATCTCCTAACGTTTAAGTGTCCCACTGTTGGGACCAACGTGGGAGTTTGACAAAGAGGTCTAAGACTATTATAATGTAGGAGGTAAGGTCTACGAAACGAAGAATTAAGACGGTGATTGTGGGATCTTAGCGTTTAGCTTATGGTAAAAAGGGATAGTGGGCAGCCATTATCTCCTTCAGAATGAAGAGTTTCTCGGAACATTCGCCATCGTAAAGAAGGAAGAGAACCCAAAGAAAGCCAAACGTAGGCTTTCTTTATATCTTATAAAGACCGTCTCTCCGGAGCTTAAAGTCCTCAAACACATCTTTACTGTAAGAATTGAAGTGAGTGGAGAAATCTGCAGATAAACTAGCGGTTCGGCGGCAGCGGCGTTCATCAATTTACGAGTATAAGACATTATCACGTCAAAATATTCGATAGTTTGAAGACGTCCCTCGAACGTTCAGTCTGCAGTGAACCTATTTTAATCCTAAATAAAGTAACCGATGACAAGTTTAAACAAAGTTCATTCAGAGTTGGGCAGTTAACGCCCTTTTCAGATAAACCTTTTTTGTTTGGAGCGTCGTCGCAGCCGCCACTAAATTGATACATGGCGACATTAACAGCATCCGGCTCTGCTCCGAGAATAAGGTGCCTCGTGGTTGAAGGCTGCATTCGTTACCTCTAACTTCAGAATTATTTAAGGTATGGGCGTAACACAATTAGGTATATTTTCTTGTTATAAAGCCTAAGTATTTCCCATGTTATAGGCGTAGGTCCTATAAATTTACTAAGGTTTTACTAATCCAAAATTATTAGAAAATGATCCGGATCCATCGCTAAAGTACAGAGCATCAAGGCTGAGGAACCCATACTAAATAGACCAATATTATCTGGTATGAAAACAGAGGTAGCTAAGTGGTTTGAACTTTGTACTCCCGAAAAGGGGAACCCGAGTTCCCGAGAATCCTGCAAGTACCTCGAATTTAAACAGTATATATAAGTATATATGTATACTGTATGAGTATAACAGTAAAAATTATTATCATCGCTTACTTTAAAAGGCTTACGAAGGAAAACATCGTAAGAAAACCTGCCCACCAGACTGGTCTCAAACCTACGTGGCCAATGGCCTGCACCCCTCACACTGTAAGAGAACCCATAAGTGTTCCAATGCTGGACTGGGAGTCCAGCACTGGAACAGTTATGAGTTGCGATGAGAAATGGTATCCAATACAGCAATATACAGTTGCGACTAAATATCATTACCATTGGTCACCAAATTCCAGGATGGATGATGTTCTCCATACATTCAAATAATCATTTACCGTAGGTGTCATAACTCTGGCTCACGATAGCCCTTAATATAAGTGTAAGGACAAGGACACGTCCCCAAGTCATTTTAAAGGAAGAGTAGAACCTCTCTTGTACCGGCGATAAATGAACAGGACAATTTTACGACGAGAACTTTTCACATAACGATCAGGTGCCAACATTATGGAAGATTATAATAAAGAAGGTTTTATTGTAACTGATAATATTACAGGGGTATTCGTGTAAATAAGCTTTCATGTTATGGGTCTGTCATTTAAAAAAAAACAAAATATTTGACGGTCGCAGTGTCGGAGAGCCAGATGTGATACGGTATTCGCTTCTTAATGCCGACACTCCATCGGAAGCTCATCTGCCGATTTGTCGACTGCTTACTTTAAAAAATAATGAATAAGAGCCTAAATATACTGAAAATAATTTTCTTGCGTAACGGCTTTGGTTTATTAGACGAATGAGAAATAAGAGTGTACTTAGCATAGTGGCTGGGCGCGGGGGCGTAACGGACCACTCACCTGTTTATTGTCTTAATTGTAAAAAAAAGAATCACTGCTGTATTATTGTTAGTTCCGTTGTGAAGTTTGTTTCTCAAGCAGCTGAAAATAAGGAGAAAACCAAGTTTACTCTCAGTCTTAAGCAGCAATGCAACTGCAATCGAACTTAAATAATCGAGAAATAATGGAGTTCTACAAGACTGCAAAGTGTAAAGGGATAACCCTACAAATCTTTGGAAACGCCAACCAAGAAATATTTGACTTAAGGTCCACTCCTCAAGATATAAACATATTATATAAGGGACTCGTCCATTAAATTTAATGACAATTTGGTTAATGAGTTAAGCGCTTAACGGCACAGCCGTAAACAGTTCAAATACTCTGTGACAGTCCTCAAGTCTTAAACCCTTTCGTTAATATTATGAACAATGCAAATGAAATCAAACTTGGATCTTACGATCCGACCGCAACTATGGTGCTACATTAACATAAAATAATACTTAAAATTCCCCTCCATCCCATTTTAAAGTTTATTAGAAGATATCCCAGATAACTTAGCAAAATATAAACAAAATGACACCAGGATAATTGCGAGTATGAAGGGGTCTGGATTTAAATTTCGGTTCGCCGACGATGGCTGAGGTAAATGATCGCTTCTCCTGCCTGAGAGCAGCCCCCAGCTATTATAATCTGTTCAAATTCGTAAATAATTACATCCAGATACCGATATAAATTTATACTTCAAAAATATGTTTATTTTAATTTTTGGTTCTTAATCTAAAAATACAAATTACTGAAATGCAGAAAGAAGATTTTTTTCTAAGAGTACACTGAAAATTCAAACGGAGTTGGATTATACAGAAGTAGCTTCGAAAAGAGTTATGGAGAAACAGACACCTTCAAAGGAATCAATCTCTCTGTGCGTTGTAAAAGGATAATCTAAAAAGATGAAATGTACAACACGGTTTTCAAGCTGATCTTAAGTATAGTACCTAACCATGAATAAATATAATACAGTCTGATGACAAATTGCTTGGGACGACATCGAACTCTGCTAAGTCCATTAAAAAAATCCACTTTATGTTTATGAATAGTTCTAAACTACACAGAACAAGTCGGTTGATTCAAGCAGATAGTCTCTCTATGATCCAGAACAATCCCTGTGATTTAAGCACTGTGATCCAGTGGACAGATGGCACGACGCGGCGGCGATCCGACGCAAGTGTTTGCCACTGGTCATTCTGTGGTCATTCATATCGCTGCACAAATGTTGACTGACTGTGAATGATTCGTATGACGCGTTCAAACGTTCCAGTTCACTCGAACGAGTCGACATTTCCTTTTTAATAAGATCGACTTAGCTTTAGAGAGAACTAAAGTCACTTTAGTTACTAACGATATTATTAAATAAAACAGAGTATCGTACCTATTTCTTAAAAAGATGAATGGAACTAAAATCATATATAATTGAGATGGTGTCATTTAGTCGATGTATGAATATTTGTGTACCGACTCAATTTTCACTAAATTTCTTATGTGTAACATAGCCCCACGAGTATAACGATTTAGTTTAACAAATACATAAATATAGTGAAAATAAACTTCACATCTCAGTTGCTAGAAAGTCGAATTAGCGTCAAACCCAAAAGCACTTGATAAGCATTAGTTGAGCAATAGAATTGTCGATTTTAAAATAATATGCCATCACTACGTACCAAATACACCAGGGAATGTACTCATGAGCTATAAAAATTTCAGAAAATGTTAATAAACCTTAAGCTGCATTGGTATTATCAATCATTACTCTATTCAACAGTTTTTATAAACACGAGCATTCACTGGCATAACTAAATTCTCATATTTTGTATTTATTCGTAGTAGTCTCATCACAGCTTAAACGCGCCACAGCAGGGCGCCCCGTAATGATGTCCTATTGACTGAGCCGGTCCGAGCATTGAAAGAAACGTCTCCCGGTCAGTATAAACACCGCCTAATAGCCGGCATTCACTACGTGAATGCAGAGCGTGTGGATCATCGTCTGCGTTTGAGCTTTCGGCTACATTCGGTATGACCGAAAGACTATTTCTTGATTCCCATTCCGCTTTTCTGAGAATATTTTTGATAAAACATCAAAGACTTTATGTGGCTCTGATATTGAAACGCTCGTGGAGAATGTTAGCGTTGACCTAGATAATGTATTGCGACAAGACGTTCTGAATCTTTATTTGTGTTTAGTTTACATACATATAAGTACAATAAAACTGTGTTGATCCAATGATGTTTTATAATAAAAAAATACTTATTATGTCATTGAACAGATCGATGTCTCGGTATATACTAAAGAGATCAGAAAATCATTTATGACTCATATCCATTACTGGCTCGCTACTGAGATCTGGTTTCTCGTCATAACTAAGGAGACTTAGAGCATACTCCACCACGCTGCTCCAGTGCTGATTGGTATAGCAATATTTTATGAGGATATCCCACATAATTAACATTATAATTATGGGATCTATTGTGGTATGACAATGATTTTTAGAATTGTCAGCTTATCCGTTTGTCTGTGAGTTTATTCCCACAGATTTTAGATTTCCAAAAAACCAGCGAAAAAAGCTCGTTGCAAAAAACAATATTGATAAAAATAAGCGTTTCACAATAAACGCTTATTTTTATCAATATTTTTATCAATAAGTTAATAAAAATAATTGTTTCACGGTATAGGCAGAAGTTTCCCCAAGGCTTTAGTTTAGAATAAAACAACAGTTCTTGCTCTCAGTAGAATACGTACTTCTAAGAGTATCTACTTGGAAGAGTATCTCGTCAGTTAATACCGAAGAGTTATGAAGACGTAATCTTAAATTGGAACCTGTCGACTGGCCATTGCAGGGTACTGTTCTCCGGTACAATAAGGATAGCTAGCTTCTACTCCAGGGCGGGTTAGAAATCAGATACATATTTACTAACATGCAACAAAAATATGAATTCAGTAAACAAAACACTAAAACACATCACCGATAGTGAATATTAATAAGAAAAATAATTAAGGCCACACACACCCAGTTATAAATCAAACGACGCAATCCTAATACCGGCTAGTCGGAATCCGCGCCCAACTATTAGCTAAAGGACATATTTTATTAATTACTGGACGGCGTTATCACGAAATATTACTTTTATGTACCATATTTGCATATCGTGCTGTTCTATACGACGGGTGTGGCGACATGCGATGTGGTCTGACGAAACGACTTCAGCGGATATCGGTAAGCTATACATATTGTAGAATTCGAGAAGTCGAGCCACTTGGTGGTAAGTAGACACCGTTGCCCATAGATATTAGAGACAGCCCATGCGATACCAGCCAAGAAAGAAGAGATAACAAAGAACGAAATTACTGGCTCTGCAACCCCCATTCGGAATATTCTTTATTAATGAGGAAGGGTTAATGTCATCTTGCATCATACAGTGCCATTGTATACAGTGGATTCTTAATACTTTATTGTTTTTATTAATGAGAGTCTGGGAGTTGCAGAACTCATTTATTTGTAAAACTACATTTATTCTCTAGATTTGGCATTGGAACCAGTGAACAGTACGTTGATTTTGAAAACGACGATAACGCCAATCGTTTTACACTTAGACCGTCGTTATACCGGTACGTTTGATGGAAATTCGGGCGTACCCATCGAATTATGACTGTCCTCACGAGCTGTTTTAATGGCGCTGATACCGGATTGTATGGTATGGAGCGATTTGTTTGGTGCCCGATACTTGGATTTCATTACGTGAAAAGGTTTTTGTTGTCTTTTTTTTTAATGAAATAAGAGAAATATGAATGGGTCGTAGATGCTCTCAAAAACGCAAGTCAACTGTAAATGAAAAGACGACTTTTTGAACATTTTTTTCTGGTAAGATCCAAATATCACTTTAAATGCATTGGTGAACAAGTAAGAAACGCCAAATCTTAATCAAAAAATTAATGAAATCTATAATCAGCTTATAATTGACATTACTTCGACTAGGATCAGATATCACATTAGAATGAGATTATGCTTACCCAAAGGCGCAATCAAGACTGCATACCCGAGTTTCTCCAAAAGAAATCCGTTAATCACAATGAGTGATCATTCATGTAATTTATTAACCAATTTACCACCGAGGATTTAGCTCCAACCTACGATTCTTTATTGATAAAAGTTGTACATGGACCCCGATTCCGTCCCTAACCTCAGCAAACACCAATTAGCCCATTACTGGTATGTTTGTTCGGTAATAACTCGGAAACTAACGCGTTTAGCACACGGCGAGTACATCCTCCGTCAGGTCAGTAACTTAAACGGCAAACACTGCCAGGCAGACTGGATCTTCTGCTACGGATACCATGGTACGTACTATGTCCAGGATATTCCTGTGTGGTAGAAAAGTTTCAGGCTACTTGTTAAAATTACTCTAAATCTCTCTCTGAATAATTATCTCTAAATTTTGGTGCACATTTTAATTGGAGAATTAAAACAGTTATTAACTCATAAATATAAACAAATTGCTTATAGCAGATAGTAAAAACTACAACGGTAAATATAATTTTTAATACATTTTTACCCTAAACATTTAAGGTACTTTCTTATTAATATTCTGTTTGTATTTTTACATCTAATAAATTAATGCTGGGCAACAGTAAGTGACGATAAAGTCCATGATGATGACTGGACTGACTTAAAAAAGCCTATTCACTCTCCTCTTGAAGACTCACAGAGTCCCAGAACATAGACAGACAGAAACAATATTGCCAAATTAAATTTTCAATCAGGTGTGATAGAACGCAGATGAGGAGATAAAGAATTCTTAGTTAAATGATGGATGTTTTTATTCAAATTAAGTTTAAGTTTACTAGTGTTGTTTAGGACATAAGATTCTTCCATAATTTACCGAAAATTGTAAACCCATGGCCACTCTTGCAGAGAATTCAAAAGACGCTCTCTGTCCGTACAAGGGTGAGTTAAGGGTTGTTTGATTTGCTCAATCAATGCCAAACTTGTAGGTGCTTGGGTGCGATTATTATCGACTTGGAAACTTTGGAGAGGTATTTCGTTAACTGAACAGCATGAACTCAGGGTTTGTAAATCTGGACATTACTCGCGTGTTCGGAATTCAAACAAACCCCATGAATGTTACTAGGTTAAAGCTAAATTGGTTGTTATAACATAGATTGTGAGTAAAAGGTATTTTTAACCGATTATAGGCGGAGGTTTTTGCTGACATTATGGTAGTAACAACGAGTATGTATTTATATTCACTTTTTATAAATTTATATTTAATTTTTATAGGTTAATGCTTGACTGCAATCCCACGTGATGGTAAGTAGTGAATGATGTAGTCTTGGGTGCGCCTTGCGCATGTAGTCTTGGTGGTTTTAAATAATACATTAAAAAAAATTAGTTTAATTTTTGTCTGGAATACTTTGTTATCTAATTATGAGTGTTGCCCGTAATTTAAATTCGGATTTATTTTTAATTTTCTATATCCAACTGGAACCCGAGAGTTCTTGCAAAAAATATTACTTAATTAAACAGTAAAGTAACATGTGATAAAAGCGACTATTGTACGAGATCACAATCATGTTTGGTACATAGTCGAATCCCTCGTAGTGTTTGTTTGAAACAATGACATGTCAATGATAAGGTATGTTTCGTACTGTGCGGGTGACCGGCTATTGTGTATATTTAAAATTTAAAAAAGACTAAGATTCCAAAAATTCACGATAGATATTTGCGATACATTGCTTTTAAAAATTATTTTCATAATTTTAAGAAACACCTTACTATACGGTACCTACTTAATTAATTTAAGTCTAAGAGAGTAGTAGTTTAGTACTACTTCTAGCAGTACAAGTGGTACTGTTGTACTCGTTGTAGTGCTGAAGAGGAACAATACATTAGCGATGGATTTGTATATTTATTATATTTTAGGATATTTTACTACTTCTTTCTTTTGAAATCACCCGTAATTTGCCTTATAACCTTAAAAATCGAATTATATTTTGCCTGTTAATTACACATTAAATTAGTTTTTAGTTAGCTTATATTGTTTTTAATTTGGAGTTCGCGGGCGCTTCGTTCTATCGGCATGGAATTGGGATCAATATTCTAAGCCACCGCAGTATGGCCAACCTTCTAGATCGAAAATCAATTACAAATCTAAAACGACAAAGGCAACTAAGCCGCGCGTCAAAAACGCCACACCCACAAAGTTAGGCAATATGGCAGCTCATCAGCGCCTCCAAACCGCTTGTTGACACTAACTCGCGCGCCGTTATTGAGCAAGTTGCAACTGTCTTCGGCGAGCGGTGTGTAACTACTGAACTTACTGTAAATATCGTACGGTATTAATATTAGCGGTGGGTTCATGAACATTGGTACGATCATTGCAGGGATCGACAGCGTTCGTACGAAAATGACAGAGAAAATGACCAGCTTTTCATCCAATTCCGCTCTGGTTAGATTATATTTCTAATTTTTTATTTTAAAAGATGTGCTGAGTAGTGCTTTCGTCATTTCTTTTCCTGATTAGGATCTTTGCGAAACGGTAGTAACATAAAAAAAATGTGTTTAATTTTAAAATGAAAATTAAATTACCAACGACGTCGTCTAAAATCGACTTTCCAATAAATCGTGGACGCAAATAAAAAGACCTATCAACCTGTACCAACCGTCGAAACAAAAGTGGGCGGTACGAAATCCAGCAACATTGAACAGAAGGAACGTTATGCCATTCCCTTGTCAAAAACACAATTACTACCCTTAATGTTTGAAGTTATATTCGCAACAGAAATGTTTATTTGATATCACATACGTTAAACAACATATTTAACCGAAATTCGATAGTTAAATCAAATTACCCCATGTCACGGGTCAGAGCCCACGGCCGCTAATTGTCGCTACACATGCCATTCTTTCATAGTTATTAATTTTTGTCATTATATTCCTTTACCGGTCGTTAACCAAATATTGGGCGGTACTGTGGAAGATTTTTATAAACGAAAACGTCGTATGTGCCTGAACTCTGCGTACAGATAGGACCTTATTGTTCTATAGCACAGATTAACCGACCATATCGTTAATATTTTTTTCAAAATTCATTACGCGATCGAATAAGTGATATACACCAACTCCCGACTTTGATAAAAGACGTTTTATGTCTGAGGAACAAAGTGGAATTTACATTGTATTGCGAATGTTTTCTGTTTTTAAGTAATGAAGCTGCGAACGCTGGTGCTAATTCGAGTAAAGTTGATAATTACATTGTTTGTTTATCAGGATTTTGGATACAAATGACCGGTTATACGTCCTTGGTTTTCAGGCGATTAGTATATCGAAATATTAAAGACCTCGACATGGCTTTTAAGGTAGGTATATGGGAAAGTTTTTAGGGAAATTACTCCTTCGTTAAATCGATTCGTGGTTAAATAGTGCTTTCATTCAATCGGCATGCATAGCACAATGACTAAAAAATGTAACAAAAAGATATAACATTTTTATTGTTTTTAGGTATACCTACTACTTATTTATCGATATTTTTTCCACTATTTTCACCAAATGACAACTATTAAAAACACAATTTGTAGGTAAAAACTATTATAAATCATCACCAACCATTTCTACAATCGTTACCACAACGTACCATATTTCACGTACATTTGAATCTATTAGTAAATTAAAAATCACCCCACGGCATCACGCGTGACGCTATCAGATTGTGGCGTAATATGAAATTCGGCCCAACCACACCTTATAGCGATTTTAATGTCACTAGTCCATATTCCGAGATTCATGATACACTTACAAATATGGTAATAGAATTGGGGATTGTAATATTATCATTTATGGCCGCACAGTATAGTGAAATACTAGACATTAAATTTAAATCATTCAACCACGCACTGGTTTTCGACGTTAATTTTTTGTTGGCACTAATTTATGCACTAATATTAAATCTGTGGACCGAAATGTTATCTTTATCTGTGACTCTGTTAAAACGCGGGAACTTTAGAGAATTAATGTATAGAAGAGCTCCTCCCAAATTCAAATCTGCTAGAATTTAATTAATGAAGAGATGTGTTATACTTACGTATTATGCTATAAATTTACTGAAATATACCAACTAAAGTAATCTACTTACATACAATCTACAATTAAGTATAAAAATCTTTGTAAACATGCGAGCAGCACGGAACCGAACCATCTCGGTATTAAATGGGTTTTTATTCCATTGTTTTATTTTACCCTATTTAATTTCTCAAATTATCGTGACAAGGCACTTGATGACCATTAGTCTATATTTGCCGGTTTATTTAACTGAAAAGGGTTAATATGCTTTGTCATCTAAACGAATGACGTAAACACCTTTTGGAATATCAACTATCACTGTTATTTCCTGAGCCCCATGACATGGGGTCCTTCCAGAAAGGCGTAAAAATGGAGTCACCAAGGAGAGCTCTTTTTACGCCTTTCTTGAAGAACCCCATCTCCCTCTGGTTGCACAGTCATGTCCAGGCGGCGATGACGACTAAACCTCATGTCTGCATTTTCGTCAATCCCTCATGCAATATTTTTTTTTATCATATTTTCCCTACCTCAATTTTTCAATCTGAATAAAATTTTAAGTCGTCGTCAGCTGTCACAACTATAACGTAAAAAGTATTATACATATTACTGTGCCCTATAATACTCAAACCATATAAAATCTACGTCTTGATACCCCAGGCATTAAGCATTTAGACCCTATTATAAGTCAAAGCGAATGACATGCGGAGAAAAAATCACTTGAAGTCTGACTTTCTGAATTTTTTATGTTTCATTAAGGCTGATACAAGCTCTCAGTGTGCGGAAATGCGTCGCAAAACCGACCTTATCGTCAATGCAATAGGATGAACGCAGAAGATGAAAAGATTTTGTAAGTCCACATACGACTTTGGCAGGGATTACCGTTTTCAATACTGAGGCACTTTTTCATGTGTACGTGACGTTGGTAAGTTTATTGCGTTCGTTTGGTTACTGAAGGATCCCAAATCTGGGTTCTAAAAGGAACCTGAGTCAAATCAAAACAAAACATTTTATGGTCCTACATAAACTTTCTACGTATTTCTAAAAAACCAGTAAGTGCAAGAGGGACCATACAACATAGCGAAATTAACTCTAATAATTTGGTCAATGAGAAGACAGAATGCAGAAACCCCCTAATTTTAGGTTACTCGTATGGCCCCACTCCCTTTGAAATCTTAACTTTTTATTATTTTTGTGATAGCGGCCACATCAACACGTATTCTGTGAAAACTTTGGGTGGTTGAAACCCTATGACCAACACACAGCAGAGACATTTTAATGTAGTGTAGTTTGTTACCCTTTGCGTGCGGAACCCTAAAAACAAACAAAGTTATCAATGAAATACCTGCTGACGGCGCATGGGTCATGTTAACAGAAAAACATGGCTCGACTACTGCTTTGAATTTCTGTTATTAGTGAACTACCAAGATCCATAATTACACTAGTCAAAGAGTGTTTCATAAAAAAATACCGTAAAAAAGAAGTAAAATATACTTTATCATTTTGGGATTTGCCGTAAGTAGGTAGATATACCAGCCATGTGTATCTCAAAACCGTATCCCGAAAAACTCATCGGCAAATGCCAGTTGGGAACCAACTCCGGTGAAGTCGAACTCCGGCTAGCATTGCCACTTTGTTCTCCACACAAAACATCTGCCCATACAGACGTTGTATTTCGGTGCGGTCTGAAAGTTTTTTAAGCTGTACCCCCGTTCGCATTATCTCTTTTCAGTATACCAATCCAACAGAAGAGTTCATTGAAAAATAATCCAAACCATACACGGGTTAAAAATACGGGTCCTCAGGCGCTCGCATCTCTACATCGGTCGTTCATTTTTGATGAGGAATCTTTTGATATCTACCCCCCTATCCCTCCCTCTGACTCAGATAATGCGCGCGACACACTGGTGCTGAGAATTTGAAGAATCAACGGAGAACATAGCATCGCTAAAGTTTGTGTAATTTTATGAATAGCCTTATTTAATGGAATCATAATAATATGGGCGAATTGTAGTCTTATATGTACCTACGTATTGTAATATTATATTATTGCACTTATGTTGAAATATTGACGCATTCCATTTCAGTCCTCAAGAGGCCTACATTGATTTAGACATTTGGACAGGAGTAGTAAAATATAATCATAAATCCTTTTTAATTTAACATTGATTAGATTGTACATACCTATCTACATTATTATAATATCGTCTCTATACGAGTACTTCGGCAAATTATTATAACGAATGTAACCAAAACTTGGACATAGCTGTAGAGCCATAGCAAAACAATAGTAGCACTAATCGTCGTATGAGCCGCTTGTCAGTGTCCGCTCGCCATGCTTCTAACCAGTGTGTATCAGTAAAGCCCCACTCGGTGGTCGGTTGGTATTGAAATTTTTGAATATGCCAACACTCGAGGATCCTGCTCTCGAGTGTATCCGAAATTTCGGCGTAATTATGCGGTCGAGGGAATCACGATTTTAGTTCGAGGACATGCTGCGGCGTGGCTAGGCTTTTCATGCGCGGTTTTCAATGCAGTTTTCGAATTGATTTTCGACGGATTTCATCTGTATAACAATGCTGATTCGGCAGTGGGAATCTTATATCTAGCAATAGGTACGTCTGCTGTATTTCTAAGAGATCGTGTAAATTTTACGGCCAGCAAAATTTAGATTTATATGTAGATCTACATATATACTTAGTTTAGAAATGTTACAAGATCTTTATTTTCAACTTTGGATAGCTATTTCAATTTTTTTTCCTTCTGAATTTAACTGGCAGTTTTCAGAAGATTCAATATTTTCGGTAATTTCTAAATTTTGAGTTTCTTAGATGCTATAGAAATAAATTTGTTTTTTGCAGTGCAATACAGTGACTTTAATAAAGATGTGCAATTTATTTAATCTCCTACGTACAGGACAACGTTAGTAATTAAAAAAATATCCTTGAATAAAATATCTTTAAATGCTAATTAAACATTTATATAACAAACAATAGATAATTAATGCGAGCACGTCAGACGGATTCTACAGATTAAAAACAGTAAGTATAACTGATGATATTTTTCCATTGTCTCTGGTTTCTTGGCGTGCATTTTCTCCCGCAGTCTTTTTTTGATTTTTTTTCTTGTCGTTTGCTATTATAAGATTAGCCGTCGTTCAGAAATCTTCAGTGCGGCTTAGGTCGCAGAAATTACGCTAGACAGCCTACACTAACTCTGTCCGGCGACATCTTGGAGGGAATAAATGAAACATACTTAAATAATTAAAATTTTAATTGATACATACATATTACATAACATACATATTACATACATACATATTACATACATACATACATATTACATATTACATAATTAAAATTTTAATTGATCGATGTCTGTAGGTACTAGGAATATATTTGAGTAAAAATATTAATGGGGTGTATATACATATTAATACAATAGAACCCAAAATAATATTTTTTTGGATGTTTCATCTGTTTTTGCGTTTGGTGCCCCTAATCCCAGAATTTTAATTTTAATTACACTGGTGTATAGTACTGAGCTTGGGTATCATTGTGGGAACTTATTTCAGCCTGTTAACAAATAAAAAAGTTGTCAATTAAAGAATACCACAAACATTTTTTCGACGATAAATATTTTGTCATGTTTAAAAGGTCGGTGCCACTGCCGCGTGTATGCCAGTTCTGCAATGATATTGTGAATTTCCCAAACGACTTTTTTTTTTGTCTTCATTGAAATTAGTATTTGAAAAAAGGAATATTGTTCTGTACTATTTTTTTTTGTATTCATTAGGTATTTATTGGGTTGTGGCATAAAATATTATTTGTCTAAGTCTATTTACAAAGGTAGAAATAAATACATAAACCTCTATTTTTGTCACATCGGTGCTGTCCCTCTACTTTTTTTACAAGCAAAAACGCTTATATCGTTATAAAAATAAGTAACTTAAGAATAGAACTTATTCTATTTCATAGAATATTAGTTTTATTATTAATATGTAGCATATTTTATTACGTAATTCATAATATTTATTACTGAGAGGCATAAATGTACTTGTCTCGCAAAATTTTGTCATATCGCTGCACAAAAGTAATTTAAACCTAACTTTGCATCGATGAGTCCGACAGTGTCCCCACCCCAATTTTATTTCCCTCGTTAGTGTGTGCTAGTGCGCAGTCAGGACGGACGTGTGTCAAATCGCTGCATATTCCCGCCAATTACGTAAGTACGACATTTCAGTTACTTCCAAGCAATTATTTTATATTATCGGTGGTTGCATTTTTCTAGTGTAATGTGAAGTTTTATTACGATTGTTTGGTTCTAACAGACATAGTAAGTAAATTAGCATCATTATAGGTACTTGAATTTAGCCTAAATATTATACATTTTTCATAATTTTCAAAAAAGTCGATAATTTCTCACGTCGCTGTTCTCATATCGCTGTAATCGGTGGTCTTTTTTACCACCGATGTGATAATTTACACCGATGTGATAAGAAAAATCAATCGGTGTCTTAAATATCATATCGGTGTTTTGATTCATGATCGACGCATAGTTTTGTCACATCGGTGGATTGTTTTATCACATCGGTAGATCATATTATCACCTCGGTGTAATTTTATCATATTGGTAGACATAGTGTCATTTCATTAAAGTAAACAAAAAAACAATGGAGCATACCTACAACCATACATTATATACATACATATACACATATTATATTTTTTAACTTTCATAAATATTAACTTGTGTGCAGCTCGTGCCGCACACAATTCGTTCGAGTAATTTTGTTTAAGATTAATTTTGTTTAAGAATGCTGAAATCAAAACTAAACGAGGAGGAGAAAAAAGAGAGAAAGAGGTTGATGGAAAGAATAAGAAAAGCTAAAATCAAAAGTGATCCTGTGTTAAGAGAGCAGCATTTAAGAAAAGACAGAGAACGCTTAGCTAAAAGAAAGGCAGCTGGACTTATCCTAACCCGAAGCCAAATGACTGCACATGCACGTCGCAATGCACAAAAGAAAAACCGAATCAGTGCCCGTGCATATTATCAGCGGAAAAAAAATAAGGCAAATGGTGCCCGCAACAACCCAACAAGTGTTTCAGAGACCAATGACGCAGAATCGCTACCGAAAAATCAAGATAATGAGCCCGGTATTTCTCAAGAACTAATAGGACCTCATAGCCCACGGCTATTGCGACAGAATGTTCGATGTAATAGTCCTAATTTGCGTATTGATGCCATAGTAGCGAGTAGTTCCCACTATTTACGTACAAGCAGTCCCCTAGATTTATCAATAGCATCTCCTTTACGAACGCCAAGTATTAGTTCTATAAATTCAGAAGAATCAACATTACGCCCAAATAGTCCTAACTTAGACACATCCTTTAATACTGTTAAATTCAAACAAGACATTAAAATGAAATTTCGTAAATATCAAAACGTTAAAACTCAGCAAATACACGATTTAAGAAAACAATTGGCAAAGGCTAATAAAGAGAAACTAATGTACAAAAAGAGATACATGAGACTACATCAAGAATTTAAGAAATTAAAACAGAGTAATTTAGAAGTGAGACGAATCCCAACGAAGCCAAAAAATATAGACCTGCAAAAACGTATCCGTAAGATTGTTGTTCAGTTTTTTGAGGATGATGAAAATTCAAATCTTTGCCCAGGTAAAAAGGATACTGTCACACAAAATGGAGTAAAAAAACAGAAAAGGCTGATGAAAGACACAATTAAAAATTTACACAAAAAGTATTTGACTTCGGGCTACCCTCCAATCAGTTACGTCACTTTTACAAGAATGAGGCCGTTTTGGGTCACGCAGCCAAAATTAAACTTGAGAAATACATGCCTATGTGAGAAACATGAGAACATGGATCTTGTTATATCATCTTTAAAAAGAAATCGTATCATAAAAGAAAACACCACGACTGAAATTCTAAGTAGTATTTGCTGTGATATTTTTAAGGTAGAATGCCTGCAAAGAACATGTCCTGTCTGTAAGAATCGTCATTTAAATTATCAAGAATTTGATAACTCCAAAGATGTTATTTATTGGAATTGGAAGAAGATAAAAAAGAATTACAAAAAAAATGGAGTCGATAAAATAGCCGTTAATGTAGAAAAAGTAAAAATAACCGTTAAACCATTACAACTAATCAAAATATTTGAAAACAATCTGAAACCGTTCTTAACACATTGTAGTAATATACGAAATCAAAGTCAAGCTTTTAAGCACTACAAACAAAACATGACTGAAAAGGATTGTGTCGTTCACATTGACTTTAGTGAGAACTATAGCTCCAAGTACGGGTCCGAAATACAATCTATGCACTTTGGTGGCAGTCGTCAACAATTCACATTACACACTGCTGTAATTTACTATAAAAATAAGGAAGAGAATATAACAACTCAATGTTTCTGCACTATTAGTTCTTCACTGCGCCATGATGCTGCCGCCGTTTGGGCTCACCTTGTTCCAATATTAGAAGAAATTAAACAGGAAGCTCCAATTGTTCAGAATCTTATTATTATTTCTGATTCTCCATCAGGCCAGTATCGGAATAAGAAAATTTTTTATATTATGTCCCAACTCAGTATTTACTGCTCTTCTCTGACTAACATAATATGGAACTATAGTGAATGTGGTCATGGAAAAGGTGCGCCAGATGGAGTAGGTGGGCTACTGAAGCGAACGGCGGATCGATTTGTTGCACACGATGGTGATATGAATAATATAGACTCTTTTGTAAACTATTTAAAATCTGCTGTCCAAGGCGTGAAAATTAGTACTGTAGAAGAATATGAAGTTGAAGAAAAGGACTGGCTTCTCCCTACAAATTTGAACACATTTCGTGGAACATTGCAAGTCAAACAAGTCATTTGGACTAAAGAAGCTAAAAATCGTATAGTTTTACGTCGACTTTCTTGTATAGAAGATGAATGTATGAAATATGTTGTTAAATGTCCACATGGCAAACATCTAGACTTCCACAATTTGTCAACCGAACACGAAATTAAGTCTAAACCTCAACTTTCTACTTCGAGTAATAAAAAATCCAGAACTAAATCCAAAATAGATCTATTCACTAAAATGCGACCAGTAAAGTTAACTGACAAATTAATTTTGTTCCCACAGCCGTCACATTCAAAGTATTTTACACCATCAAATACATTAAAAATCTCGGAAAATGCGGCACCCAGATCATCCTCTTCGACAAAAATGTCTGAAAATTTGCTATTGAACTATGTAGATCTTGATCAAAGTACTCCTGCCTGTTCATTTTTAGAGAAAATTGACACGAACATTTTAGTTGGTTTAGAGGAATCAACTCAATTCGTAAATAAAGAGGATACGGTAAAAGCATCTAATAGATTTTCAAGTCCTACCGTGGAAGACAGTGACACCGATGAGGAAATATTTAGAATAAAATCTAAAATTAACTTTAAAAAAGAAAAAAATGAGCCACGTAAACCAACTCCTGACATCAAACAGAGATTTAATTATATATTTGGTTGCAGTGACACTGATGATGACTTATTTTGATCTGGGCTGATTTGTTTTTAAAATTTTTATTTTTATTGTTTTTAGTTTTAATTGAAAAAAAGAGGTTTAATTGTTGTAACAGATAATAATTATAAAAGTACGTAATTAAGTGCTGTGATTAACTATAGGTATACTACATAGTCTTCTATGACTTAAAAGTCTAATTATGGTGCAATTTAATAAAAGTGGAGTACGAAGACGGTTCAAGTTCTGTAGTGATTTATGTTGAACTTAAAGGCTGATTAACATAATAACCAAATTATACTGACAGATTTAATTTAAGTTTTTTTTTTAAGGGTAAAGATTATTTGCTAGATGTAAGATATAAGCGATCTCTATGTAATCTATGATACTTACGCACTGAGAACAAAGATTTTAAAAATATTAAATTAAGTGATAATTAAAGCTGTGATTATTGTAGTGTTGTTATGATTAAGGTTAAACTTAAAAGGCTGATTAATTAGGTATATAAAGTTTTCTTATATAAAGTTTCTATTCTTAGTATTGTTGAACCTAGAACGCCACAATGTTTTAAGTGTACCTACACATGGCAAAACAATTAGCTTGATCGCCACATTAATAAATGTGTATTGTACAATAACGTACAAGAAATTTTTGTTTTTTATACTTCTTTTAAATAAACACAATGATAATTAAAAAAAACATTATTTTTTATTCTAAGAAAATAATACCCTTAGTTCAGGTATTCAGTTCTTAGTCACTCCTTCAAAAATGTATAAGCCTACTATTTCTTTTTTGATGTTCAAAGGTGGATAGATTATCATATCGCTGTATATGTATATCACATCGGTGAATAAATTTATCATATCGGTGTACAGAAAAGATAATCGGTGCCGGATTGTCACATCGGTGGAAACCAGAATTCAAACTGAATTTTCTCCATAGTCTTAAAAGATACGTTGATGGTTACCAATAAGGGAGTATTTAGTATCCTAAATATTACATTAAACATGAAAAAAATAAAAAATATATATAAATGAAAAAGTTCACCGATATGATAAGAAAAATGGCATTTGTTGAAATTCACCCTTATATTTATTTTTGAAACATCATGAATTCGCACCCGATAGTGGGAGAAATATGCATTGCAATGAAGAAAGAATTATAAGTTAGCCAGTTAGCCTAGTGGTTTGAATATCATTATTCTGCACTGAGGCCCAGGTTAGAATAATGCGTACAATTCTACCTGTTTATCTAATTTCTCAGCCCATGCGTAGTATAGTCTAACAAGTCGATCAAGACAATATGAAAAAAACTTACCCTGCATTATGACAGAAGACTAGGGCTCATCAGTGGGCTAACATACTATAAGTATATTGAGACATAGTTTTCAAAAACTGAATCTCAATTTAACATACGTTTTCTTGTCTCGTCCCCCTTATCAATGGACTTTGAAAACCCCCTGATGTTATGTCCCGGTGAATAGATTTGGGTGTGAACGGACAGGGGTAAAGGGTGACCTTACTCTGTTACGACATTGCCCTTAAGGGATTTACGATCTTGTTATCCTATAGAAAAGTAAGGGTTCTTTTATAAGAATTTGTAACACGATTGATATTTGGTTATGGTAAGTGTATTTTTATTAACAGCTTACACTCGTTATAGGGTCGATTCGTCGTAATATATTATCGTTATAGGAATATGTTTAAGAAAAGACCGTAATCTGGATAAAATTGTAAGCAAAACAGGTAATTACGTACAATTGAGTAGGAATATAATCTGCCTACGAATGATTTATTAATTATAACTAATGTCTGCTGAATCGTTCTACTTTATTCTGTTCATTGATTTGTCACAAAAATCGCCCCAGCCGGAAATCGAACCCAGTACTCACAAAACAGGAACTGAGTTATAGTTACGAGTACGGTATGCCAATGTTAAACCAAAAAAATATTGAAATGTCTTTGTTCTCAGGGTACTCAATTTAAAACGGCCTGATGTTATCAACCTATCATCAGTATCATTTTACCACAAACAATTGGACCCTCAACTTATGAATATATCATTAAACCTATATTTGACCAGTCCTCATACCTAGTAATAAACTAATCAACTAACGTTCTATCATCGTCTGCTTAGTGGACTAACCATACTAGTCCCCATTTGAGTTTTCTGTGTCGGTCACAGTTGTCATGGGCGGAGCGGAAGTGTGGTGCTACATGCTCTTAGCTACCTTAATTAATTCCTCGCCGTTACTAACATGATGTAAAAACTATTTTGTATAAAATTCGTATTACATTGGTACAGCCAATGTAATAGACAACAGTTTAATGACCCCGGAGACAAATAGGACACTCAGTCCGGTACATTTCTCTCCGTTAGCCGGATCCGGCCGAGGATCCTCTGTTGATTTTTATTCATTTACCGCACCGAAGACATATCGGCGCCTCGTACAAGGAAATAGCATTGTCTTATAATTATTCAATTTGACGCAATATTAGATACTTACGCAAAGGCTCCAGTCATTTTAAATAGTGTGAGTCGTGATTGTTATTTTAAGTAGATGTTGTTGAGAATTTGAAGATTTTCTTTCGCCATTTCTCTTATCTGATATAGCATCTTCGTGAAATAGTAATCTGTTGAACCAATTTATAAGAAAATTGGTAGCTTATTTAAAACAAAGGAAACAACAAGGACATCAGGATAGTTTTTAGTTAATGCGTTCCCATGGGATGAATTCAACAGTATTTTGCTGTTTTCCGACTCCCACGCGGGCGAAGCCGCGAGCAAGGACTAGTACTGAATAAATTCAGGAATAGATTATAAATTAAATAACACAAAAAGTTTTAAAGTTTAGCGATAAACTCTTGAAGAATCCATTAGTGACAATTGATCCATTTAAAAGGTCCGCTTTCATCTTCAGGCAGCGTCGCATCATTCAAACTCATCTCAATAGTCCATACGCTACACGAGACGTACATATGGTCAGGTGTCGTCAACCTGAGACTCGCGAGCAAGTTTATGAACGATTATTAACTTCTTAGGATCGATAAATGTACACGACGAGTACTGGTCCAATTCAGCTGCAGTTTAGGTGTTAAATAACCACACTATTCAAATATAATATGTCATAAACTTCAAATAGAATAACAAATCTGTTGATGTTGGTTGTTGTTGTATTATTACTCTGAAGGATAGGATGTTAATTTTGTCAAAAAGTAGCGAAAGTCCCTGTTGCGCTAGAGAGAAAAATTATAATTCCAAAATAATGTGTTATAACGTACCGCTTTTTTTCAATTAAATTAAGCTTTTCTTTGTTGCTATTGAATTTATCCAACAGTATTTAATTTTTTATTTTTTTAACATAATTTGTGCAAAATTAATTTTGATTTTGTAGTGTTAAAATTTCAACGTAATTATAACATTAAGAATATTATACCCTTATAGAATATTGGTTAACCTAAAGTGTATCCAGATAAAACCGTTTCTGTACTTTCTACTGTTCCGTTTCCAAACTTTAAAAAATAATATTGTTGTAAAAGTCTCTAAATGTTTTTTCTCTCTAAATGTTATCGTGTTTCATTATCTTCTATTCCCGTGATCATTGTACAAAATGTTACAAACTCCTGATATAGACAAGCATAAAACACGTCGGCACAAGTGACTATTGTAGCTCGCAGCAACACCCTCGGTGTTTAAATAAATGCAGTGGCACAAAACCTACGTTTAAGTGGTTGAATGACAGATTAAAAACCAACCAAGTACGTCTCGCGTGCTGCCTGATGTGGAATTCCGTAGTTGTGACTATTTACGCATGACTTATTAAAATACAGACGAAAAAATTACCAGGATAGCACCAGAGTTCCATTCGTATGGTACATAGATATATCCTAGGTGTCAATACCAGTATAATACTATTCCTTAATTACTATCATTTTTGAAGTTATACTTCTTTTAGCGCCTTATGGAAAATTATGAGACTAATTTTTTACGATGCGCGCGCTTATACTTACTAACAAACTTACCAGCTAATGTTGTTTTAACACCGTCTGCTACCTAATCCCCATTTGAGTCTTGTTCTATGTCGGTCATAGTAAAGTTGTCAATTGTTATGGGCATCAGCGGAAGGGTGGTGCTGCATCCTCGTTTGCTAGGTACCTTAATTCCATAAAAAAAATTAGGAAATAGCAAAATAGACCGCTTGGAATAAATAAATTGTATGTATTTCCCGAAGCGACCAACTGCAGGAAACTAGTGTTAGCGTGCTCCAAGCCGGGCCAGCCTACAGAACCCTGAAAAGGGTAGGAGTATGCCAGAAATGTTTTAATGCGTAGTTGCTCTGCTGGGCGTCACTCGACTTGCTTTTTCTTATTTGAATTTTCAATTGTTATTTTTGCCGCCTATTTTAGTTTTGAATTTTGAAACGTTCGCTAAATCCAGTTTATTAGTTCCGCTTCAGAAGCAGATTGATGAAGAACAACAAAAACACTCAGGAGTCGAATCAATGTTATAGGTAGGTAAACATACTAATTCACAGTCAGCCAAGAATATATTATCTGTGACATAAATGTCTGTTCCTTATCAAAATATCCTGATAACTGATCAAAATAGAAATAGGACCATTAATATTATCTTTGGCTCCAGCCGTGAATGATAATACTATTTTATTACTTTTCGTAAATTTGTCTTTCAGTCGTACGTAAACCTACCAGAATATCAGTATATGGGACTTCCGATAACTTTTCCGTCAGCAACGTCTCGGTAACGCCTTCGGTGGATGTTCGTGGACGATCCTGATTACATTCTCCTCGAAATCAGCTGCTTGTCGTGTTTTTTGAATTGGTAGTGAGAATTTCGAATTGGTAAATTCTATAATTAATAAAAGTAATCCAAAATTATGAAATAATAAATCAGGGATTTTGACCATTACTGGGGGAATTTAAAAAATGTAAAATGTTCTATCAAGTAAAAAAATTTCTGTAGTACTAAATACCTACTGGTAGGTAATAAAGTTATGTCAGAAATCCTATAATTTAACATTTTTGGATGCAACTGCTATTAAAATTGACGACTACTTTGCTGATAAAACCGCTTACGTTTTACAACAGTTTAAGTTATATAAAAAAACAAATTGTCAGATACAATTTCCAGCCGAATTCGCCCCTAATGTCTATGGCGCATTTAAAATTCAAAGAAACAATATCGAGTGTGCATATTCTATCGTATCCACACATCTGGATTGTTTATGAGCGCGCAGGGAAATACGACAGCTTTTTTTTTTTTTAATGGAACACAAAAAGTATCGCCGAGAATTTATTATACGTCGTCGAGCGCCATGTTTTAATCACGCGTAAGTGTTGCCAACTGAAATAATAGGTAATTTTTAGTTATTAATTCGTGTTCCATAATATTTGATTTTTCACTCGGAATAGAGCAGAATGATTCTAGCATTGTTGAATAGAGATGTAGATTCACAATGGAAAAGAGACCAAAATATGTTAACTTTAGACTTAGCAATGTAGAGTGATTGTCGTGCACAGGTATCCTAGGTTAGGTTAGGTTTGCAATGGTTTGTCGCTGATATAAGCAGAAGTCATTCCACTATGACTATGATAATTATGGAATCCTGTGAGTGCAATTAAAGAATAAGTGCTTTTTTAATACTTAAGGTAAATGATACAGGCCCACAGCTTACAGGTCTCCTCTCATAATGAAGGGTAAACATCCAGTGCGCTGGCAAAGTTAAGTACGAATCGGCATATCCCATAAACCCATGGGAACGTTGTGGAAATTTCTCTCACGACGGCTACCTTCTATGAAGTCAATGGCTTTTAAGTTCTAATCATGTGGAATCGAATTCAGGTCCTCGCCTCACCAAGGTTCAAGCGCTGGGCTATCCTAGCTTCAGTTAATCGACAAAAGCTGGTTGTTAATCGACAGAAATAATATCTAACGCAGCCCACTGGAGGACGCCACTCCAAGCATTCGAGTTCCCAGTTTGACTGGATTCAAAATGAGAAAAGTTTCAAACGGAGCGTTGACGAGTCAATATTAACTATAAACCGGCAACGATGGAGCTGCGTGTGTTGAACTGGAAAATCTTCCATTATGACTCTTATTGCGAAGCGTCAAGGCCGATGGTTTCGCAGAGAGGTGTTAAGTAACTCGGTCAGTTTACCGCTTTTCCGATGAAGTTTTTTCTAATAAGGTTGCTGCTGGAGCTCTCCCGAGCTAAATGTTTTGTTGTTTGTTGATTCACGAGTGCGGCAAAAAGCAAATCGCGGTATTTGCGCGGTTACACGTGAACTTGTTATGCACACTGTACTCGTATCTCTACTATATTACTTGTGCCGCTTGGCGAATTCATCGCCTATTACAATTTGTTCATAAAAAGTAACATGCAATAACGTTGGTACGTGAACTCAATAGAATTTAATGTGAATTGATATAATTAATTTTTTACTAAAAAAAAGACATTAAATAAAATAAATCGACGAATTTTAAGTCTTACTTGGTACCTAATTCATTTTATTATTTCATCTAATTATATTCATTAATTATCTTAATCATCAACTGAAAAATTAGTCAGATTTTTTTGCTTCTTAGTTTGAGTTTTATGAACTTGGTTATAATAAACGTTAACACACTCACACCACTGCACTAGGATTCCCTGTGTTGCGGGTGGCATGCAGATCAAGTTACCGAGCAGAACAAGTTACCGAGCAGACCAACTTACCGAGCAGACCAACTTACCGTGCAGACCAACTTACCGAGCAGACCAACTTACCGAGCAGACCAACTTACCGAGCAGACCACCTTACCGAGCAGACCAACTTATCGAGCAGACCAACTTACCGAGCAGAC
This sequence comes from Ochlodes sylvanus, assembly GCA_905404295.2. Classification (NCBI taxonomy): domain Eukaryota; kingdom Metazoa; phylum Arthropoda; class Insecta; order Lepidoptera; family Hesperiidae; genus Ochlodes; species Ochlodes sylvanus. The sequence goes on from FR990129.1 coordinate 1,813,864, forward strand.
CAAATTACAGATATCAAACAGCTTTATAACATTGTGGAGAACTCTCAGGTGCACAGGTTTCCTTGCGATTTTCACGATCTCGAAAGAAGTAGTAGATAATAATAATAATAATAATAATAATCATTTATTTCTGGCAATTATAGCCCATAGATTGTTAGTATTTACAAAATTTTTCTTAATTCTAGGGGGTTAGTAAAATAAAATACAAATATAAAAATCAAAATAAAAGGAAAACAAAACGCAGAAAAAAGAAAAACACTAAACCTAATTTAAATTATATCTGACGACAGGTGGGCCCTCCGCCACCATGCATGGTCGCCGCTACTCCACTTACATGTTGGCTTAACCAATGCCCTATGAACGGCGAGTCCCACCTGCCCGCCAGAGTGCTTAGAATGCTGTTGGTGCTGTCGCGCATGCGGCTCCACAATGATGCACATCGCTTTCTTATGATGGCATAAAAGCAATCAGTGTGAGCCTCTGCGAACATCCCGGATGCACTACAGAAGCGCGGCAGCCCCATCAACATTCTAAACCCATTATTATATTGCACGCGCAGAGCGCTGTACGCCCTTTGCGTATAATTGACCCACAGGCTGCTCGTGTAAAAAGACTGACAGTATGCTTTAAAAAGCGTTGTCTTTACCTCACGTGTACAACGAGCAAACCTGCGAGCCAACATATTACATCGGACGGACAGCGCCCTGCGCTCCCTTTCAATGTCCATGATATCTTTCAAGTCCTCGGTTACCCAGTGACCCAGATACTTGAAATGCGCAACGCGCTTTAGCGGAGTACCATTTAGAAAGAGGGGGGGCGTGTTTATACAGCGTTTATTACCCGCTCTAAAAACCATGAACTCGCTCTTTTGTTCATTGTATCTGAGTCCATGGGTCTCCGCATAACTCACACACATTTGCAATAACTTACGCAAAGCTCCAATCGACGGGCTCAGCAACACCATGTCGTCCGCGTAACTAATATTGTTAACACAAACTCCATCTATGTGACATCCGACACCAGTGTTGCCGAGCTCGTCGATCAACCTGTTAACGTACAAGTTGAAGAGCTTCGGAGAGGTGATCCCACCTTGTCTCACTCCACACTTCAACCCGTACTCGCTCGAGAAGGAGCCCGCCCATCGCACAGTGTGGTGTTGATAATTATGTATAATACAAAATTAAAATTTATTGTGCATTCATGACAAAAACCTGTCTAGATTGTGGCTCAAGTTATGCGCAAAGTAATTAAATCAATGTCAAGGTTACGTAAGGTAATTGCATACATTATAATAAATCTGTTATGTTTATGTCTATGCGTGGAAAATAACATTTGAGAAATATGTACTAATAGTTGGGGTATTTATTTAAGCAGTAGATATCATAAAGCTTTAAAGATTTTTGACTATTTGTCAGTTAGGCTCTGAAATATTTGAAACGGCTTATTTGATTCGCACACTTTCACTATAGTAGGTACTTAGATTGGTGTTACATTTTTATATCAATCGGTTCTCAAATAAAAAGTCACAAGTTATTGCAAAATAAGAATTACTAATTAACAATAACCATAATAACGCGATTACGTAATAATAACAGCTATCGTCTGTAAATTACGCAGCCATTATCACAAATATACTTAGATCCGGTAATGCCCTTGGCCTTATCACTCGCTATAAACAGAATCAAATCGGCTATTTCTTCAGGATCACTTATTCTCCCAAGAGCTGCCCCTTCTTTCCATTCTTCAATGTTTTCATTTATTCCACCAGTGCGATTTATATTTGTTCTGACTGGTCCAGGATTTATAGCATTCACTCGTACGCCGTGCGGCGCCATTTCTAAAGCTGATCCAGTAGTAAACATATCTACACCAGCTTTAGAAACACTGTATGCAGTAAAATCTGGATTCCTTACTCTAACGCTAGAGATACTGGAAATATTAACGATGTTCCCCCTAGTTTTGATAAGATATGGAGCAGCCAAATAAGTCAATACCACTATTGATTTAAGATTAGTATTCATTACTTCATCATAATTTTTCAGTATTCCTCCATTCAAAATGCCCCCGTGTTTCACAATCCCAGCATTGTTTATAAGTATGTCTAATTGTCCATACTTCTTGATGGTTTCTTGTACAATTCTTTTTTGGTCGTTTTCATTCGTAACATCTGCTTTAACAATAAGATAATCTGCATTTAGAGATTGACATTTTTTACCAACTTCCTTTAACTTCTCTTCATTTCTTCCAACGATCACAACCTTTGCACCTTCTTTAGCAAACTCTACGACGGTAACAGCTCCAATGCCAGCACTTCCACCAGTCACTATTACAACTTTATTTGCAAAGCTCATTGTAATGCGAAAACGGTTACTGAATGTAATAGCAAGAGAACGCTTCCGTTTATATATACTCTTTTCAACTCCTTTTAAATAAAGATGTCAGATAATAATCGTATCTGCGTTCAACCGTTGTGATAAGACTTCAAAACATTGTGAATTTTATTGCTCTATAAATAAGAAAGATATCACTGTTTTGTGATAACTGTATCGTTGCACAAATGATTTCAAAATATCATTCAGTAATGTCCGTGGCAAAAATTATTTTAGGGAAAATCCGTGATTATGTTAGAAGTATTCCAATTATTATTTAAATCTGATCGTGGGTTCCGCGTGATGCTCGAACAGACAGGCAGAAAATAATAAATAAACTTGTTTGGCCTCTATCGATAACAAAGCCTATCAACATCACCGTTTTGAATAATTGCTAATGTACACATTTAACCCCATAATATTTAATTACTGTTAATTTACGAAAAAAAACACCGAATGCGTCTTCATCGATTTAAATATATGAGCACACCCGGCTATTATACCCTTCAGTAGCAAGATATTCAGAAAGCTGTACCACATTACGCGAGCAATACCCATTAACTGACAAAAGCGCCGCACATCCCTATTACGCAACATTTAAACCCCACAATACTCCGCAAAACTCAGGTTAGTTTGCTTAATAGATAAAGCGGTCTAAACGAACGCCTTGGCTAATTCTAATCCATTGAATGAATGCCCATTTCGCGAAGGATATTACCCCTTTGTCCCGGGATCACGGCGCGAACAATAACCTGCTATATTACGTCATTGTGCCATGGTGTTAGCGTGACCGACAGCACATACCTACATTCATCCCATTATGCGAAAATGAATAATGCTATGTACGTTATTATTGGGATACACGGACGGAGCGTTAAGCGAGCAGTCTGGACTGCATGGGGAAAAGTGTATGTTTGTAGCTCATTAAAATAGAATAAGTTTCAAGTTCAACAATCATCAATTAAGATATCATTCATCACCTTTACTCCGATAAAATTAAAACATTTTTAAGTATGTGAATTTTTTGTTGTTCCCGACTAAATATTGCATTCATTCAATATTTCGGTAATAACATTCAACATTCGCAACCAATAACTTGGCTCGGGTTAACCACACAGCTTACTCGGCTCACAATGTGAGGCCAAAGTTACCAAACAGATCAAGTTACCAAGCAGACCAAGTTACTGAAATTGTACAATTTATTTAATTATGTTTTTTTTTGAATATATTAAATTAATCTTTCCATTTAGATTCAAAGCTATAGTGTGTATGAGTTTTTAATAATCGTTGCAAGCAACCTTCAAGATAGATACACTGTCTGGCAGATTAAGGTAAAAAATGCATCAATCCATAAAGCACCTTTCTTGCCTACATTCTTCACAGCAATATGTCAGCTATCCAATCCGACAATTAAGATTCCTCAGCTCATTGTAATTACACCTATGCGGGTTTCTTAATGAAGTTAAAGGGAATTAATTATTTTAGGGGGTATAAATTTAATCCGTACCGGCCTTTACTTATGATGGTTAGACCTGGAGTTGATTAAGTCTCTATCTTTGTAAGCAATCTTAGACCGCCATTACTAATATTCGGTGGGTTTCATCGTTGAGTTGACCTGTGCCTTCCAAGGTTTTATGAGGGGTAGTAAAGGCGATGATTTTGATTAAATTTCTTAGATGATCCTTCTTAATAAATATGATGCAAACGAGGATGCTATATCTACGACGAATAATATTAATATAACCTATCCTCTCCTATACTATATCCGATATGATGAGTGGTGATTACGCACTTGCGTTGAGGAATTCATTCGCTTAATGATAATAGAATCTTAAAATACTATATTTTTTACTTCAAGTACTTTGTTTTTCATCGTCTTATATTGGTATCTGTGAGTTCTACTTATCATCTATAAGTAGGTACTATAGATAAGACTGTAACAGGGAAAGATCTTTACATTCAGTTAAAATGCAGACAGGCTACAGTCCTTCAGCTGGGCTGGGGTCTCGTCTCACAATATAGACCATAGTCCACCACGCTGGCCAAGTGAGAATTGACAGACTTCAAACACCTTTGAGAACATTACAGAGTACTCTTAAGTGTGCGTATTTCCGTTTACGTTTCTATGAAACCATTTAGTTATCACTGAATACTTATTATTTACCTCTTTTAATTTTGTAGACACGTAGTGAATAATAACCAACGGAGAAGACAATGACGTCAGATAACAGGAAAACCTAAAGACACCTTAAAATAGTGGCAATAATAAAGTGTGAATTATCATCGGAAAATAAGGCAGATAATGACTCCTAAAATTATAAAATGTAGACATAATACAAAATTAAAATTAATTGTGCATTCACGAGAAAAACCTGTCTATATTGTGGCTCAAGTTAGGCTCAAAATAATCAAACCAATGTCAAGGTTACGGAAGGTGATTGTATAGAAAATAATAAATCTGTTATGTTAATGTCTATGCATGGAAAATAACATTTGAGAGAATACTAATAGTTGTTTGGTTTATTTACGCAATAGATACGATAACAATCTGTTTCAATGATTTTTGTCTATTTGTCAGTTTGCCCCTAAAACGTTTAAAACGACTTATTTGGCTTTAGGTACTTATTATTTTTATAGAACTTAAGCTTAATTTTGATCAGTTCTCAAATAAAAAGTCACAAGTTATTGCAAAATAAGAGTTACTAATTAACAATAACCATAATAACGCGATTACGTAATAATAACAGCTATCGTTTGTAAATTACGCAGCCATTATCACAAATATACTTTGATCCGGTGATGCCCTTGGCCTTGTCACTCGCTATAAACAGAATCAAATCGGCTATTTCTTCAGGATCACTTATTCTCCCAAGAGCTGCCCCTTCTTTCCAATCTTCAATGTTTTCATTTATTCCAGCAGTGCGAATTATCTCTGTTCTGACTGGTCCAGGATTTATAGAATTCACTCGTACGCCGTGCGGCGCCATTTCTAAAGCCGATCCAGTAGTAAACATATCTACACCAGCTTTAGAAATACTGTATGCAGTAGAATCCGAATTCTTTACTCTAAATCCAGCTATACTAGAAATATTAACGATGTTCCCCCTAGTTTTGATAAGATATGGAGCAGCTAAAGAAGTCAATACTATTACTGATTTAAGATTAGTATTCATTATTTCATCATAAATTTTCAGTATTCCCCCATTCAAAATGCCCCCGTGTCTCACAATCCCCGCATTGTTTATAAGTATGTCTAATTGTCCATACTTCTTGATCGTTTCTTGTACAATTCTTTTTTGGTCGTTTTCATTCGTAACATCTGCTTTAACAATAAGATAATCTGCATTTAGAGATTGACATTTTTTACCAACTTCCTTTAAATTCTCTTCGCTTCTTCCAACGATCACAACCTTCGCACCTTCTTTAGCAAACTGTATGACGGTAGCAGCCCCAATGCCAGCACTTCCACCAGTCACTATTACAACTTTATTTGCAAAGCTCATTGTATTGCGAAAACGGTTACTGAATATAATGCAAAGAGAACGTTTCTGTTTATATATAGACTCTACAACTCCTTTTAAATACAGATATGAGATGATAATCATTTCTGCGTACAGTCGTTGTGATAAAACTAAAAAAAATTGACAATTTTAATGCGCATATTCGAAAGATATTCCTTGTGTCTCTGTTCTGGGATAATTGTATTGTCGCACAAATGTTTTCAAAATATCATACAGTAATATTTGTAATAACAAATATTTTAGGGACAGATCCGTGATTATGTTAGAAATATTCCAATTATTATTTAAATCTATCAGTGGGTTCCGCGTGATGCTCGAACAGACAGGCAGATTTTTTTTTGTCGATTTTGAAGTCGGTTCGGAAGTTTTGTTTTGTTAAATTATTATAAAAAGGTACTTTTGAATCTTACTGTACTTTTTATCTTTCCTATACAGCATTAAAGTAGGTATACAATTTAAGTAGGTACTCCATACTATTTTATCTTTCAAGGCTAATATAAAGTGGCATTATGCGTTAGTTTAGACATAAGTGGGACATGGGTCGTGATGGGATGATGATGAGTCATAAAATAAAATGCATAGACATTCTTATTGACAACCTATAAATATTCCAATTAGAAGTGTGAGCGTTTTTGAAAATTCAACTCTTACAATTGTGAAACAGAATAAAAAAAATATAATGTTTTAATGCTACACATGGGTTTTTTTTTTCAGAGCAACTCTAAATAATGTTCTAAGGGATGATAAATTTAAAATCTCCTCCGCAACGGCTTAACCGATTTTTATGCAATTTTATATGCATATTCAGTAGGTCTGAGAATCGAGTACTATCTATTTTTCATACCCCTAAGTGATAAGGGTTGTGCACCACTAACATTTTTTTTAATTTTTGGACAAAATATTTTTTGGTTATTTTTTTAATGGTGTGGCATAAAAAATACACATGATCCCAAATTTTCACTTCCCTACCCCCACTCCTCAAATTTAAATCGTTCACTACAAGTAATCTATATGGCGGAACAACGTTCGCTGGGTCAGCTAGTAATAGTCATAGAAACAAAGATCAAAAACATACGAGATTTTTTTTCAGTACCTATATTAATTTATAGAAACAGAACATAATTATGTCGAAATTTTAAGTGTACATAATATCATGTTCTAATTACATCAAAGTTCTAGTTATATTTCCATTTGATTAAAGTAATGCGTGGAGAGTGATGAGAAATAAAAAAAATACTATTAAAGTTTTATTTGAAATTGTAGGGATTATTAACATTTTCGTTCTTATTACGAGAAACACCACCAGTTGTTTAAACTAACATACACTACTTATTATCATCTTATTACAATCTATAGTAGTAATTGCACCTTGTACCTAATATTGACTAAAACAATATTCTAGAAAGTAATAAATTAATATTCACAGGATTACCCGATAAATATACAATAATTACCAAAGCATTAATTTTTTTTTAGATTCAATACCAATGTATACCTACTTGTTACTACAATTCTCAATCACAAATATTTTTTCGTTTTCGCTTCTTTCGGATTACGGAATGTTTGACTAACACCAGTTATGCTAAACCCACATTATCAGTTTACATTCCGATTACCTACCTTATTTTCGAGAATTGAAGTCTTAATTTAAGTCAGGTATTTTCCACCATATATGTATTTTGAACATGTGCTATATTTTTTACATCAGCAATGAGTCAACATAGCGAACTATTACGACGGTGATATGGTATTACTTAGTAATCAATCTTAACAGATAACATTATAATGAGGCACTCAGGTTATTATAATAAAGTATGTTTATAAATTAAGTAATTTGAATGTTTTAGATTGAATTGTTTAACTTTTACTTCAATTTTAATTCACCATCTATACCGCCATACCGTTGTGTTCCCACTGCCTGAAGGTTCACTGGGAGAGTATGCTTTAAGCATTAAGTCGGTCTTTGTTTCTGTACAATTTTTTATGGTGCAAAAGTTTTGAATAAATATTATAAATCTTTACTACACACACTTTTGAAAGTAAAACAACTGTTATATCGTTACTTCTAAAGAAATACTACTCACTACTAAAGAAATACATATTTTTAAGCCTTAATAAGATGTCCATTATCGCAAACATAATTAGATCCAGTGATGCCCTTTGCCTTATCACTCGCTAGAAACAGAATCAAGTCAGCCACTTCTTCAGGATCGCCTATTCTGTTTAGGGCGGTGAGATTAGCAAAATGTTTAATATTTAGGTCTGGTCCAACATTTTTCATAATATCTGTTTTAACTGGACCAGGACTCACTAAATTTACTCGTACACCATGCGGTGCCAATTCTAAAGCTATTCCATTAGAAAACATGTTTAACCCAGCTTTAGATACACTATAGGCAATAAAATCTACAGTTACAACTTTAAACCCAGCGGTACTAGAAACATTAACGATATTTCCTTTGGTTTTAATAAGATGTGGAGTGGCTAAAGAAGTTAGTAGCACTACGGATTTGAGATTCGTATGCATTACTTCATCGTAAATTTTTGTAAGTTTTCCGTCCAAAAGTGTACCAGATTTATAAATTCCAGCGTTATTTATTAGTATATCTAATCGTCCATACTTCTTAATTGTTTCTTCTACAATTCGGTTCAGGTCGTTTTCAATCATAACATCTGCTTTAACGATGAGATAGTCTGCATTTAGTGATTGACATTTTTTACCAACTTCCTTTAACTTCTCTTCGCTTCTTCCAACGATCACAACCTTAGCACCTTCTTTAGCAAACTGTACGACGGTAGTAGCTCCAATGCCAGCACTTCCACCAGTCACTATTACAACTTTGTTTGTAAAACTCATTGTAAGACGAAAATTGTATGCTATTGTAACTGTCAGTAAATATTGTAATTTAATTGCAAATAAATTACGTAATTATGTATCACGAATATTATGTAACAATTGTATTAGTCAAAATAGCTTAGTTTACAAAACAGTAACAGTATTCTGAACAGGATCAACGAGGATTACAAACATTGACATAATGATTACAAATGAGTTATTTGGCTCAACACTTATTTGCACGCATATGCAGTCGGTAAGTAGGCCGGCAGCAAATGCATAGGTCCAGGTGTGCTGCGTACTCCAAGACGTCCGAAATAGTCCAAAACAATCCGTTCAAGCGGCACTTTGGCGTAAATAGGGATGGAGTTGGTCACTTAGATAAGGATTACGTCCCAAGGGTCCCAACGCTCCTGTAACCGCACAGAACAATTGTATACGAATTTGTTTTAGCAAGAATTTAGTAAACATTCAGAAATAATCTTGTTATCAAGCATTTTCCTTTAATGCAATCCAATAAAAAATATGTGTAAGGCAACTAAACAAAAAAAACACTACGTAGTATAGATAACTCACCAAATAATTTAAAACAAACATCACATTATATAAAATTTGCTTGTAACAACTTACCTAGTATACAAATAAATTTAGTGTTAGAATAAACAAAACAGATGCAAAGCCAAAAACTAATCGGCGCGTACACGTCGCGACTCTTCGATAGCGAAATAATCAATAAATTGAACGTGAACTATTCCAAGGAGACTTAGCTATTAGTTTTACCCATCTATCATACCAGCGAACTACAACGCGAGATGTCTTGGATTCCGTATGTATTAAAAATATGTCTCTATTCACAGTATCTACATATTATATCAGATGGGATTGTAGTCAAGCATTAACTTATATTATGTAAGAAAAACAATAAAAATAATTAATAACCTTCGTAATAAACAGTTTTTAAGAATAACGCAAGCAAGAAGCTGTCTGGGATTTGGCATACTTTTTATATTACAATAATTATGTGCTAGAAATAGAGTGATTTTATCAAAGGTTTACCCTTTGATATGTTTTATACATTTATATAATACGTTTTATTTTTTTATGTTTAATCAGTAGTGATTGAAACCAGTCTTGTTTCATCCGTTATTTAATTTATTGTTTTATTAAATGTGTTAGTTTCACCATTTCAACATCGATTCTCAAGTGAACTTGATTCTGCGAAACCAGTTACTGCAATTGTCAATAGATTGACTTTACCCCGAAACAATTATTTTCTCAGCCCTACAACGATGAAAAAACCGTGTTCCCGGTCCATTCTAGGTCAGGCGCCCTTCACTGGTGCTTTTCATATAATTATGTAAAGTGGTCACATACCACCAAGTTCCAAGAAATACAAGAGAGGGGTTCAGTGATTACGGTTACGGATCACTATTTGATTTAATGCAACAACAACACTTACATAACCGGTATTACGTGAGCCACGAGATGAACATTTGTAATTTGGTATTCTAAGAATAATGATGACCTTCAACGTATTGAACGCCTGTCGTAGAATTAAAACCAGTTTGTAGTCACAATTATCTATACTTATAACATACATTTGACGATGTAGTCTAGTTAGTAGTTACACTGCCTGCGAAGCGAGGGTCCAGGGTTCGATTCGGCCGGGGTAGATATTTATGTGACAGATACATAAATGTTTTTCTCAGGGTGTTAGTGATGTATTATTTATGTTGTCCGTACCACCCGCGGCACAAGGAATCCTATTGCAGTAGTATGAGTGTGTTAGTGTTTTAATTGTTTTACTCGTATTGTTAGGTAGGCACCTACCTTTATAATTACTGTATTTAAATAAATAAAATAAAGTTTCCAAATGTTTAAATCTTATCTATCTATTTTGGTTGTAATCAAAGTAATGAACCTAAGAAAATAAAATGGACGAAAATTTATTTTATGAATATTCCTCCTCGCAGTCTTTAATGGCTTCAAATAATAATTTTAGAAAAAGTAGCCGCATGAAGTAGGAATTTTTTTTCTGATGATTATGAAAGCTGAAAGTCTAGAAAATATTTTGACACTTTTTTTTGGGACACCCAGTATAAGAAAAAAGCTATTATCTGAATCCCTTATCAATGCATTACAACCCAAAACAATGATTGTTAGAATTTCGTGCGCTTGTCTGTGCGTCTGTGCGCGCTTAATCACAGAAACGGGTTAACAGATTTTTACATATATTATATATTGTCGAAAGTTCCACTTAAAATTTTTGTTTTTCTTTTTTGCAATCAGTTCTTAAAAATACTAATTTTATAACACCTAACGAACTAACCAACTAATGCAATATAAGCATGACTTGCTTTTAGTGTTATTAACGTCACATACACTGCTCACTTATCTAACTCCAAAATAAAAAGATTATACCTTATCAGACAAGATAATTGGAACATATAAATGGAAATGATTTCATAATAAAGTGTTTATAAAGTATTAACTTTCGACTTTACACGATGAATTTTGCAAATAAGGTCGTGCTCGTGATCGGTGCCAGTTCAGGAATAGGTGCTTCTACAGCCATCCAGTTTGCAGAGGCAAACGCAGATGTTGTTTTGGTGGGAAGAAATATGGAAAAACTAAATAAAACTGCCAAATTGTGCGAGAAACACGGCAAAACTCCACTTATTATTAAAGCAGATATTTCAAAAGATGATGAAGCCATAATGGCTGTAGAAGAAACCATTAAGAAACATAATAAACTGGATATACTAGTAAACAATGCCGGAATGACCCGATATGGGACTATTTTAGATGGAAGACTCCTACAAAGCTACGATGGTACAATGCAAACCAATCTAAGAGGGTTAATCCATCTAACGCAATTGGCAGCGCCTCATTTGGTTAAAACAAAAGGGAATATTATCAATGTATCAAGTATAGCAGCAACGACTACGCCACTTCTTCCCGCTTTTCTTGCCTATTCGATAAGTAAAGCTGGTCTGAATCAGTTTACAAGAGGTGCAGCATCTGAACTAGCGCCATATGGTGTACGAGTGAACGCAGTCAGCCCTGGCCCCGTTAAAACGGATTTTGTCGAGAACTCAGGATTTGTTGATTTTGGAGACGTAAAATTTACAATTCCACTTAACAGGATTTCAGAGCCCGAAGAAGTTGCGCAATTAATACTATTTTTAGCGAGCGAAAAAGCCAAAAGCATAACAGGTTCAATTTACGTCACAGATAATGGATGTTCTCTTACGAGTAACTAGCTAGGAGATTTTATTAGATAGTAACTGTTATTGAAGTTTGTGAACTAAAATGTGCTTAACATAAACATTGAGCAGCGAGTAATTGATGCTACTTGTCTATTATGAACTAGTTTTGGTGATCGCTTTTGCTCAGTATTTAGTCATTCGCCACGCTTAAAGATTGTTTATTGATACACGTAAAATAAATGATAGTGTTACTTGATATCGGCGTTACCATTCTGTCGCGTAGATTCATCTGTAATTTTCGGTCTTAACTTAAATCGTTTTTGGTTAATTTAGAATACGGTTGCAGTAGGGCTGGGAGCGGGAGGGGGGAAAAATTAGGCACATAATGCTAATTATAACGATACTACTCTGTACTCTCAGCGACGCACCGTTTTCGAGAAAATTGAAAACACTATCCTCACCTCAGAGTACAGCTGCGTGAGGTCTATTTAGTCCAACAAAGTAATGTCATAATAATTTGGCTAACAGATAGACGTCGATGGAACCCCGCGAAGCTTTTTGTAAATGCAAACAGCGAACCCTACCCCTACGGCAAACAAACATACATACATCCATAAAATTTTATACATATATATGTTTCGAACCTCTAATATGTAGATTATCATATGTGAATATTTTACAGATCCAATACCTACATACGTAACTGAGAATGTACTTTTTTGAAATCGGTTGCAAACACAAATAATGTAGACGAATTTTTTTATTATTTAGAACCTGAAAAATAACAAAATATTTATCAAATAACCTAACCATATAATCAAATGTTACGCCGATAAAAGAAACCCATTATCTACAACGTAGGTAACACCAGTAACACTTTTCGCCTTATCACTAGCTAAAAACAATACTATATCGGCTATTTCTTCAGCCTTTGCTATTTTCTTGAGAGGTGTTTCAATTGCACGAGTTTTTATCTCTTGTTGTAAACTATGCGGTAAACCAGCGTTTTCCAATATATCTGATATTACAAATCCAGGGCAAACTGCGTTGACCCTCACACCGTGGGAAGCTAACTCTAATGCAGCACATTTAGTAAAATGATTTAAAGCTGCCTTCGATATGTAATACGGTGTCATTGTAGCAAGCTTCGGTGTATGAAATGCAGCAACGCTAGAAATATTTACAATGTTCCCTTTCGATTCAATAAGATATTTGACAAATTCTGAAGTCACGTGTATCTGCGCCCGCATGTTAATGTTCATGACTGTATCATATGTTTTTAATATGTTTCCGTCCGTTAAGCTGCCAAACTTAACAATGCCAGCGTTATTAACTAAAATATCTATTTTACCAAATTTTTCGATAGTCTCCTTGACCATAGCTCCCACTTGGTCCTCGTGAGTTATATCAGCCTTAATGACAAGAGGTTTCGATCCAATTCTTTCGCATTCATCGACTACATTTCTCAATTTGATTTCGTTTCTTCCCACAATAACAACATTTGCTCCTTCTTTTGCAAATGAAATTGCAATAGTGGCACCAATACCGGAGCTGGCGCCAGTGATCAAAACAACTTTATTGGTAAAACTCATATCGGCACTGCAATTACTTAGGTGATCACTGTATAACTAGTTGATGGTTGAGCCAAAGACTACTATTTACAGTTTAGTCAGAGATAAGATAAAATTAAATGATAAGGCTAATAAGATAAGGCAGTTGTCCTACCGCCGGTGAGTAAGCGAGTACCTATCGGCGTAATAGATGTACATTCCATGTAAACAAAAGAGATGCATGTTTTAATAGTTGATCGATGACTCTTCAAACTGCCAGCAAGCACTCCCTCCTCTAGTTTGTCGCTCAGCGATGTTTGCTTGGCACACACATAACACACGCCGAATACGCATAATATCGCCCCCAGCGAGTAGTGCGCAGTAATCGCACATCGCACTCTGACACTCGCTGATAGCCCAGCGGCAAAACTGTCAGAACTACACAGTCGCCGCTCGCCAGCTCGTTTTCACTTTCTAGCTCTACTCGCTAATCGTATGCCGCTGGCGGTGGGGCAACTTCCTATGTTTAATCAAAAGAGAAACCGGTTGCTTGTCAATTATACAAAGGAAATCTACAGTCTTTGAAATAAGACTTATTATTGTTTATTAAGTAAATATGGCAATGACGTTAACAATCAAAAACGTTTAATTGCAAAAGGTATTTAAAAAATATACAGAAACTGAAATTCTTATTAAATTTTTGTATAATTTTTTCCGTTGCCTCTAACTAAAGGATATCTTAATGTCACAATTTCAGTGGAACCTTTGCAATTTCCAGGTAACTGTAGGAGAATGTTTGAATTATTTTTGATACAAATGGTTCTCGTTTCTATTTTAATAATCATATGTGTTAAATCGTTACAGAGCATTCTGTCGTCGTCTATTCATTTAAAGTTTTTGAAGTCCGCACATCTCCACGTGGACAGCGTGGTAGACTGTGGCCTGTACCCTCACATTTTGAGAGGAGACCCGTGCCCAGCAGTGGGACAGTTATAGGGCGCGATCATAATAGTTCATTATGATATTTTTATAGTTAAAACTAGCGTTGAAGTAATGGGTTCACAGTGAACAGGAACGGGTTACTACAATGATTTTATGTAAAACACTAGTTGTTGCTCTTAATCGACCGTGAAATGGGGTTCATGTGGCGGTATCAAAAACTAGAAACGTGTATAAGATAAGACTCAAGAACATCCAGTAAATGAGCTAGTATAGGAGGTGACAGCGGGCCGCACTCCAGGCGCACAATAAACCACTGCTATCTGCGGCCCCGGCGCTGCTCGTAAACTCGGATTGTATTACGCTTAAACATTATTTAATATCGCAGCTAAAATAAACTTTAACGTGTAGGAAATTATTTGGTGCGCACCTATTAGGTATATGTTGTAATTCATCTTTACGTTACAACACAACAACATTATTTCTTTTTTTCTTCCGTTCTTGGTCGCCAACGCAACGCAGCTTTCGGTTTTACCGATGTCTATTGCCGACGGTCACCACTTACCATCAGGTGGTTCGTCTATTCGTCTGTGAGTCATTTACTTACAGAAACAACAATAGGAGTATGGTCAAAACGTGGACGAAACGAGGTTTTCTTCATTAACTTGTCAATAAGGAGGTAAAAACAGAAAACTCTATTCCATCAGGAGAACCCTAGACAGGTACAGAAATACCAATAATTAAATGTTTTTTTTAAACTCTATAAAAGGGAATTAGTATCCAGCCTTAACAATGAAAACTTGATTTACAAGCTATTATTATAACATAATATAAACTCAAAACTCAAACTCAAATCATTTATTTCATGTAGGTATGATGCATACACTTATGAACGTCAATTTTTTGCATTTACCACCGTTTCGCTAAGGTGCCTTTAAATATTGATTTTTTAAATCTTTGAGGAGAAAAAGAAACGGCGAAAGAAACTCCTCGGCACATCTTTTAAAAAAATAAAATAATAATGCTAGATTACAAATTTTATACCTACATACAGATACATACATACTAACATGAGTAGAACTGGTCGCAGATGTCTATGTCCAAGCATCTTTGTCATTAATATATTCTTCTACTGTATAATAACCTTTCTCTAATAGTCGTGTTTTTACATGTTTCTTAAATATTTGTAAGGGCAAATCAATAACAGACTTTGGTAACTTATTAAAAAAGCGTACACCGAGCCCCACAAATGACCGCTGGACCCTACGAAGGCGGTACGAGGAAGTCACTAAATGGTGCATATTTCTAGTTTGCCGATCGGTAATATCGGATTTTTGTTTATAACAACTCAAATTTTTCTTAATAAAAATTAAATTGCTATAAACATATTGGGAAGCTACAGTTAATACATCTATTTCTCTGAATTTTTCACGCAATGATTCGCGTGATTTTAATTTATAAATTGCCCTAACGGCTCTTTTCTGTAACACAAAGATTGTTTTAATTTCCGCAGATTTACCCCATAGTAAAATACCATAAGACATAATACTATGAAAGTAGGCAAAGTAGACAAGCCTTGCTGTTTCAACGTCCGTAAATTGCCTTATTTTTCTTATAGCATAAACAGCCTTACTAAGTTTACCCGCAAGTGTCGCTATATGGGTCCCCCACTGGAGCTTACAGTCTAAAGTTATCCCCAGAAATACTGTACAACTTTCCATATTTAATATTTCCTTATTTAATTTAATGTCCTTATTACCGCTTTTAACATTTGGCAATGCAAATTCAACACATTTCGTTTTATTGGCATTAAGCACTAAGTTATTAATACTATAGTAGGTGAATACTAGACTAGGTACTAGGACCAATACTTGTGTGGATATCAGTTATGACAACACTACGGCATTATTACCCATAGTAGCTAGCCACCGTTGGGATTGAAGGCACAATCATCATCTACTTCTCAATAAAGGCAAAGTCACAACCAAAAATAATATATTGTTTATTGATTAAAGATAGCAAACGTTCAAGCAGCACATCCTTCCGCTGCCGCCCATGGCAACTGCGACCGACACAGAACAAGACTCAAATCGGGACTAGGATGGTTAGTTCAGTTAGCAGAGGTTTTATTAATAACGTTCGTTGGTAATATCGTTTACCCGTCTTTGTCCTGCATGATACATCACGAACAAGTGACTGGTAGTATTAAGGATTCCTTGGACCCCGAAATGCTTACTTAACATTGCTATTCTATTAGTCAGAGATATTTTGTGTTAAAAAGAAGTAGATATATCACTAGGGTGCTAAATGTGGGACAGTCAAGTTTTGCTATTTGCCTACTTTTCATGTGGTTTCTGTCTCATGCGTTTCATAATTATCTTTCACATCCATAGTGACAGTAATGTCTTCGGAGCGAATCCAAAAGAGCAACTTGCGTCGTAACATAACGTACCTAATAATTTTAATATCTTTGCTTCCCGGCTTTCACGGACCGCTCGTACAAATTGCATCAGCTCCATTAATTCAAAATTGCATTACGGAAGGTACATAAATGTTCTTAACTACACACCAATATCATTATGCAAAACTTGCACTAGAGGGCTATCGCGTTAGTTATAGTTGCGTACCCCGGGCTTGTACGGACCATGTGTTGTACAATGTTTGTTAAATATATGGTAACGTATAAAACAACATCTCTCTCTCTGTTCCGTCGTGAAACGTTACGTGATTCCACTGCTGAGACTTTTTAAATCGCCTGTGTGTATCCGCATATATGTTTTCAGAGCAACTTGTCTCTTGCCTTCAATTTTAACTGTCACCATGAGTTTCTCCATATTATCAGTCGGTCTTATTGCGATGAGCTACTTAACATGAGCAGAACCCGTCGCGGGTGGATGTCTATTTCCAAGTATCCTTGTCATTAATATATTCCGCGAGTATCCCTTTAGTTATTCCCTTTCTCTATGAGTCGTGTTTTTACATGTGTCTTAAATATTTGTATTGGCAAATGAATAATAGATATTGGTACTTTATTTAAAAAGCGTACACCGAGCCCCACTAATGACCGCTGAACCCTACGAAGACCCTAAGATTTTATGTAAATAAATAAATTGTGTGACACCATTAACTTATTATAAGTCAATGTGTGATACAGATATTTTTTGTACTGTGAGTAGGTAATTAAAACTTCAGACACAAGACAAAAATTGACATGAGACAAAATCCAATCCATTATAAACACAGAACGTGGTCTGTGATTATAAATAATGAAGACGAACATTGTTTTTGCTTTATGCCTATTTTATTGGAATGTAAAGATTACTATACATAATTAATAAACAATTACATCCCTAAATGCGACCCATTATCTACAACATATGTAACACCAGTAACACTTTTCGCCTTATCACTAGCTAACAACAATACTATACCGGCTATTTCTTCAGCCTGTGCTATTTTCCCGAGAGGCGATTCACTTGCAAGTGTTTCTAATTGTAAAGGTAAACCAGCGTTTTCCATTAAATCTGATGTTACAAATCCAGGACAAATTGCGTTGACCCTCACACCGTGGTTAGATAACTCTAATGCAGCACATTTAGTAAAATGATTTAAAGCTGCCTTCGATATGCAATACGGTGTCATTGTAGCAAGCTTCGGTGTAAGTAATCCAGCAACACTAGAAATATTAACAATGTTCCCTTTCGATGCAATAAGATATTTGACAAATTCTGAAGTCACGTGTATCTGCGCCCGCATGTTAATGTTCATGACTGCATCATATGTTTTTAATATGTTTCCATCTGTTAAGCTGCCAAGTTTAACAATACCAGCGTTATTAACTAAAATATCTATTTTACCAAATTTTTCGATAGTCTCCTTGACCATAGCTCCCACTTGATCCTCGTAGGTTATATCAGCTTTAATGACAAGAGGTTTGGACCCAATCCTTTCGCATTCTTCAGCTACATTTTTCAACTTGGCTTCGTTTCTTCCTACTATAATAACATTTGCTCTTTCTTTCGCAAACGAAATTGCCGTAGCGGCTCCAATACCGGAGCTGGCGCCGGTGATCAAAACAACTTTATTGGTGAAACTCATATTGGCACTGTAATTAGTTCGGTACTGATTACTGAACTAAGTGTGTTAGAATCGAATAGTGATAACATAGGTTTAATCAGAGATAATACAAGTTTTTTGATAAGCGTATAATCTTGAATAAAAATATACAGAGTGTAATTGATTTTGTAAAATAAATACAAAATATATCAATAACTCTTGTATTTCTCAATTGATTGAAATAAAACAAACATTAAATGTTAAGTGAAGCTTACCACAATATATTCGTGAAAACCGCACCCAAATCGGATAAGCCTTTGATGAAGCCGGAGATTGGAGCGAACAAAATCACAGACAAACAGACAGACAAAAAATCTATAAATCATTTTTTGGGCTATTTGTGTTAGAAAGACCCCCAGTACAACGATAATATTTAATAGTGACACCCTATACATAACGTTCGGTAAATCAGTTTGATATTTAGCAAACATGCTCTATAATTGAATTCATATATTTTTAGATAACAGGATGTCGTGAATTAGCTGTCATAAATAGCATTCATGTTTATCTAACGATTAATGTTCATATCACCATATTTTGACATTAAGTACTTATATATTTCCCGGTCACAAGAATCGAAGAAGCAATATTTTACTATACAGCGCACAATGTGCGTTACTGTGAAGCCTGTAGTATCCTACAGTACAGATAGAGACTCTTTAAAACTAACTTTTGTTAAACTAAGAAAACTTGGATAGCTCCAATCTTTGAGCGCTGCGCTGAGTGCATCAATAATAGCACGAAGTTGTAGGTGAACGGAACTTCAGATTTCGGTTAATATGATACGTTAGCTCTGGATGATGACTTTATTATTAAATAATTAATATGTCTTTATGTATTTGATGAGTATTTAATTTGTAAACTGTTATATTTTTATTTCTATAATGATTTTTTTATAGAATTTAGCCTAGCACAATGACAAATTGTCTACCCAAGGAATGCTTTTAAATGCCGACTTCAGCACATGAAACGCCTGACAGTGCAACTTTATCAAATTCATATGACATAGCGCCTCGTATTCAGCCGTTGATTTCATATTACAGGTAAAAAATGACAAAAGATTAAAATAAATATAGGTAAAACAACAATCATTACGTGAGCCCTACTTAAACGCGACAAGGTGATACCAAGATACAGCGCGCTCGGAAGATAGTGCTCGGGGGTCATCGCAAACAAATGAGGGGTGTAAATCCGCCTCGCCACCCCCTGCACCCTGCACCCCACAGGTAGCTTGCTTAACCCTTTCTTGGCTAACATATGTACGTACGGGCGTGTGCGGTTAAGACACACTTCAAGTGTTTCGGACGTACTTGTGGATTTATAGGCGGACTCTATTGGTTTTGTCTTGGGGTTGGTTCAAGGAAATTTACTGAAGGGTTAGTATTTGTTTACAGATACTTTGGTACTGCATTAGTTCGATGATCAAGCATCGCAGTATTTTAAGTATAATATTTACCTCATGATCAACCATTGCTTTTGTTACCACTAGTTATATCATTATAAACGATAATTTTATCATTATATTACAATGGAATCTGAGATCAAATCTGGTAATCTGGAAATGTTTCTTTTTCGCTACTTACCATCGGGTGAAATTGTAGTCAAGCATTAACTTATTTAAAAAATATATATAATAACGCTACTGACTGATCTACTACGAGTACTTGATCCTCAGCTGAAAAAATAGCAAAATTACAATAAAACAATTGTATGTCCAAAGGTAACGTCAAGTTGTTAACTTTAGAAAGACTTGGCAGCTTCACGGGATTTAACGGCATCAAACACTCTGGTTAGGCTACCAAACGCTCTACCAAACGACTCAGGGGCTAACTGTTTTATTTTCATTTAATAACTAAGTGTGTATGTACATACGTGCTAAAATAATTAAAGAACAAAAAATGCATTCAATAAGGTGACATCTTCAATGATGGATTGTACAAAGTAGAATCAATCATCGTAATTACCTCTGCACCGGCCGAATCCTAACTATTTTTATACGAACACGTCCCAATTCCCTAGTCGTCTCGAAAAGTAATAGATAGGAGACGCAGAAACAATTCTAACGGTAATTGGGGTAGACGCACCGGAGCACCTTGACACTGTGACATATGACGATATTGTGTAAATTGTATAGCCATATTTCTTGTGTGACGTCAACCGGTGCTCTCTCCCTACATTTCGATTACATGCTAATGTTGATCTTGTAGACCAGTGTTCCGCTAACTTCCGCTGTTGCCAAGGAACGCCCGCGATATCAGCTAATTTAAGAAATGCACCATAAATGAAAAATCTATTTTTAATATGACGACCCGTCTGGCGCAATGGTTGCTTAGTCAGACTGATGTTCTATGGATCCTGGGTTCGATTACTGGATTGGCCGAAAATCTGAATGATGAGTTTAAATTGTGTGTTGTTGTCTTTGTGTATTTTCCATGGCACTAAAAACATATTGAATCCTAGTGTGTGGCTTTATTAATTTAATTATATTTTTTATTGAGAAATATGAGGCATTTGATTGAACAAAAGCGATCCAAATCTGTTATTTTTACTACACACACAAGTTAGTGTGCTGCAGGTGCTATAGATGATGTCTTAAGAACATGAATTCAACGCATTTGACATACGTATCTAAGCCTTTAAAATTAATTCGTAGATGCCCTCACGGTAAAAGGACTGATCCAAACGAAAAACCTTCATCCGAATATACCGCTTCGAAGCAACTTTAGTGACCAGAATTATCTCTATAATGGTCCAAAACATATTACTCTTCGCGCAACAATTAATTGACCCAAACAATTCCGCTGCAGAACAATACCTACAAAGAAGAGAGCAACATTAACATTAGATCTATAAAGAATAAATATTGTTGTGGGCATCATAAATAAGGCTGGCGACAGACGAGGGACACGCGTCACCTTTTGATACATTTCCGCTGTCGTTATTAATGACGAGTCATCGGTGCCGTCCCGACGGGACTTGGGCCAGGGATGCCTCTCGTGTAGTAGGAACTTAATTATGTCTTTATTAATAATTTGATTTGAACACTGTCACAATGACAAAGTAATGTAAGCTCACACCCTAAAAATATTCAGGCGAGTAAGGTGCATTATATTTTTTATTAAAACCTAGTATGCTAAGGAAATTGCATCCGTTTGTGTTAAAATGTTTTGTGTCCGCGATAACGTAAAAAATGTAAAATAACGCTACATACTCATAGCCCTACATTAGGATTTCCTGAATCGTGGGTACCATGTACAACACACAGGACAACATACAGTTCATGAGTTTTAAATAATGTGTTACAAAATAAAGTAGGGACATCGACACAAAAAAGCGTAGAAAATAGAATTAACTTCAACGCTGTCAACATTTTGTATAAGTCGTGGAGCCACGAAACTTGAACCATTCGACGCAGATTTTTTTTCTGACTCCGATTGTGCAATAAAAAATGTGTGGTAACGTTGCCGCTTTTTTTATTTAGAGACAACCCTGCGCTACATCGCAACCTGCCCGGCATAATAATAGATTCGCGGGGTGCGGGTGGCCCATCGCCACATTCGCCACCCCGTAATATCACGTGAGACGCTAGGAAATTTATCAATAACATTATATCGCGAACCGAGACCTCCGCGCCTTATATTTTATTCACACAACGATGTTTTGACATCCATCTCGGTTGACACGAGGATGCGAGTCGAGCGCTAGATATCTCTTGCGAGATTACGTTTGAGGATTCATGCCGCTAATACATTGGCGATAAAATATATCTGATATATACCTACTCACCTTAGGTACCGTTTGAGAGCTGAATTGAGCGCTTGATAAATGCACGATATACGTCAACGGATCTTTTAAGTTCCTGAGCGCCAGATAATTAAAGTAACCGAAATCACAATTTCAGGTTTTCTCCGAAGTAGGTAGTTGTAGAAGTCGGAAAATATCAAATAATTTAAATAAACTAATTCGGAGCATCAATTGACGGAAGAATCATCAAAACCAGACCAAACGTGTCAGCTGGACACGTTTGGTCTAACACAATACATAAATTAAGTACACATTCATTACCCTCTTTTAGTACAGTTGTGTAGCGTAGTCGAGTAACTAAATAGAACCTAACATTCAGCTTGGTTTGACCATTTTTAAAACTACAAAAAAATTCCTAAAAACAAATGTTTCATAATTCTATTATTGATTAATCGTATTCTATGAAACCCCTGGCGTATCATAAGTTCGACTGGAATCCTAGAAGTGCTTCAATTTTTAACTTTCACACTAAATAGTTAAGTGTAGTAACACTAATGGTAACCTAACTTTATTAGTTCTGCCCAAATTTGCACGAGTAGGTATCGTGTAAATCAAACAATCTTAATTTTATAGTAACTACGGGCTACTGTTTGCCAGCTCAATTCGATATTAAAATTTCCTTAAAATTTATATCCTACTGCTGCGAAGTTGTATTCAAGTTCACCCTGAAATTGATTTTTACCTACCACCTAGGTACTAGTTTTAAGACGGATTTGGGACGTGGCGAAGATTCGAACCCAGGCCCCTGCTGTTTGGGAATTTAATGTTCAAACTACTTGACAATCAAGACGGATTCAGTAACTACGTTTAAAAAAGGAAAACAAAAAGAGAAACATAAAAGTTGAAACAACTACTCGCCGAATTTATGAGGTAGCTACACGCTGGGATTCATCGTCAGAAGGGAAGGTGACAAAACACGCACCTAAATCATACACGCACTTTGTTAACGAGCCACGATGTGTTGCTCATTCGCGGGCCAATCCGGGTTACCTTTAAAACAACACAAGTTTAAATTATACAGGCAGCGTTCGCACGAATCTCGGGAAAACGAAATTTATCGCTGCCTATATCTTGGTTTATTTATAAGAAAGCAAGGCCCGTGTTCGGGGAGATGAAATTACGTGATACCATTTGGAAACTGAGTGAAATACAGCATCCACTGTGCGAACAATTCGTTCGCAAGCGCGTTATGTTTTCATTCGGGGGCTACTTACACGATTGGTTATGGAGTCTCTGACGGACGATTCGAAGTAATATTAACTGAGTAGGGCAGGAATTATATTTCATGTCAGATACGAACTTGCACCTTTGAGAAAGAATCTAGGCTCTGGTGATGGGGAGCGGCCTTGCTCTGATGTTCATGTTCGGAACTTTTACAAGTGCGAGTACCTACTACTGAGAGTCCTGAGTATTGTAGGTAAGCATGGAGAATATCTAAACTCCATAATCATAGATAGGATAGGATTCTATTTTTTATAAATATCAACGCTAAATACTTAGAATAATTACACTATAGAAACGAAGTCCGCGCGGTCGTTTTGAAGCACCTTAATTGGAGTCAGAAATGACTCCAAACACCGGGCAGCTCATGTCAACGCACGCCAAACGTGTCTCGCGAAAAAAAAAGAATTTTGACGATTTGTCCAATTAAATTGTGTCACAAAATATTTGAAAAGCTATTTATGTATATAACTAGCGACCCGCCCTCGCTTCGCTTCGGGAAACTTATTCCTTCGGTTTGCAAATATTTAGTTATATATTTTGGATAATTCACACTATATCTTTATAAATTATAGCCTATGTGTTATTCTGATGTGTAAGCTATATTATTGTAAAGTTTCAGCAAAATCCATTCGGTAGTTTTTGCGTGAAAAGGTAACAGACAGACAGAGTTACTTTCACATTTATAATATTAGTACCTAAGGATAGCTAAAAACATAATTATGATTATCCGCAGCCGAATCATTCCCCGCTTTCGGGAAAGTTTCGGTTTAGTGCTTCACTTTAAACAGAGCGCTTGTATGAAGACTATCTTTCTATAGTGTTATTATTCTAAGGCTAAATAATAATTTCCAACGTTAATAGAGACTTAAAAAAAGATAAAAAAGACAGTAAAGAGTGCGTAAAAATCTGGTAATAAATTATTAGTAGGTAATTATAATAAAACCTAAAGGTATCTTAGTATAAAATACCTATGGCTACACTATACATTTTTATGAGCTACTTAAAAAACTTTTTATTTATCGATTTAAAAATAAGTTATCACTTATGTAAATATAAATATTTAACATTTTGCCTAAATAAGCAAACGAGCAGAATGTTATTATTTTTTAAATACTCATAATTCACATTCTGTTATAATCTGCATTAGCAAAATGTAACCACATGTAACTAAATAAATCATAGATGTACCTACATACCTATCCTACAAAAAGCGCGTAAAATGAAGGTTTAAAAGTGTCAAAAGTTAAGTTGTCAATGAATTGTCATTGTCAAGTCTGTCTGCCCGTCGATTGTTTGTTTGCGTAAAATTTGGGATCCAAACAATTTATTTTCAACTTTTTGCCATGGATTCCAGGTTATATGAGACGAAATTAGGTTCACACGAAATGTTTAAAGACCTTAAAGACAGTTTACAAGAAGGTGCTGGTGATAAATTGCGTAATTTGACTGTGCTGAAAGACGATGTGTTTTATGTGTGGAATTCGATAGAAAACTGCATATTCAGTGTTAATGTGTTACATTTGGATGAACACAGTGGCAATACACCTTATCAGGTAAGGATTGAGAAGTTTTACACTTCTACTGTACTATATTGCCGGTATTTGGAGGTTATGTTGTTATAAATATACACTTGCCTATCGCTGCCTACTTACCTGTTGAACTTTTCAGATATCATTTATGTAAATTAAGATTCAATCGCAAGTGTTTGTACAATCTCTAGGTTTAAATCAACTTTAAAATACATCTACAGAACCGTAGATTTTGCTTGTCAGAGATACAATACAGTGCTTATAATGGGCCAAAATTTCACTGAGTTCCTGTTCTAATCTCCTTATTCTGCTCAATTCGGTTGCAAATGTTTATTAAAATACCAAAAATTTATTAATCTCATAAATGTATTAGCAAGTATTCTGCCCATAGTTTTGACAGTTTCACCTGTGTTGTAGCTATCGTGTGACTACTATAAATGAAATTATATCTAAGTTAACTTTCTCTGAATTTAAATTGCATTTGATACAAGCTCAAAACAAGGAAAGTAAAGAAAAACAAACACAACTATTTATTTTAAACATTTGTATCTCCTCTGAATGGTATAATTAACACTTGAGGGTGTATCCATAGTGCGGTATTGGTTAAGTATGACAGCTTCCTATGAGATGATGTGTTAGTGGGTGAATGTCTAAGAATTTTAGGCTTGTGTGTTGTGTGTGCGGTGTGACTCTGGCAGCAGATAGAACAATGGGTCTTTACTGGTTTTACTTTCTACAGTTTGCAATTCAAAGGTTTGTTTTGGAATGTGCATTAAATTTTATTAAGAGCCAATGTTGAAGTCTGGATGTCCCAATTCTCCATTGAATATAGACAGCAACAATACCAGTACTCATGGTTAATGTAATGTGCTTATCGGTCTATTTACTTGTCTGTCCCGTTGCAGTGACCAAAGACCTTACTTTTGATGATTCATATATCAATTGATATGACTTCATCTTGTGAGTATCCAAGCATTAATAGATTAATGTAACAAAATCAACCGTGCAAAAGAAAAAATAGGCCAACAATCTATGTCAACTGTGGTATCATTTAATATGTTTAAATTTAAAGTATTTAAAAATCATCTTAAGTTTTCATTTAACATTTCTAATGACAATTTAACACTATAACATAATTATCATATCTGGGGCACATATTTATGCCCCAGATATGCAAATGCTCGGTCTCAGTTTGTGGTTGTATGTTGTGTATTCATTATAATTTATGTTTTTAGTAAAATATAAGAAATATTTTTTGTCTGTCCTATGGCATACAAAATACTAGATCATGGGAGGTTAAATGTTTTTAAACATAAAATTTGTTTTCTTTTCAGGTATGTTTCATGAACAATTGGATACAGAAATACACAGTCATGTCTTTAATAACACATTAATAAAATAGGTATGTATGTATAAACATTTATTAAATCGGGAGTATAAATATAAGTGGCCATCAAATGATAAGCGGAGTCCACCGCCCATGCCAATGATGCGTTGCCAACCAAGGAAGAGAAGTGAGGAAAGTAAGAAATTACTGGCTCTTGGCCCCCAGCCGGAACACAGTTTGTTTGATGGCTGACTCCAACAAGAGGATAGTTGCTATGCAGGCTGGGCAGGCTGCTTAGGAAGATACTAATTACATTTTATGGTGTAGGTACATCGTAGAAAACCTTCTCTTTCAATAACAAATTCATGTTTTCCAAAGTAATAGTCCACATTGTCTACACTACTTATAGTTTACAATTACATGTATTTGACAAAATATACAAACATCATAATATGACTAATAATATAATTATCTTATACTAGTCTAGAGAACATTTTCAACCGTTATGCATTCTGTTTCTCTCATCTCTCATTCTGATACTTCACATAGACACTATGTACGTTTCAAATGTCATGTCACGTGGTGTCAAACTCATGATAGTATATAGTATGCATTGAGTAACTTATATTGGTGAGTGTAATGTTTTATAAATCAATTTATGTATTTCTAATGCATTATTATATAAAAATATTAGCTTCTTGCACTCCTCCAAAAACTTTAAATATGCCAAATTTTATACTTCTCCGTCTGCGTAATTTTCGTTTAAAAGATAACGAGCAAAGTTTTTATTTCACGTATTAATACATGTAGATAATGACTTTAATAACATTTTGTGATTCTGGTGCATAATTTTAAAATAGTTCACAATTTTGTGGTAAAAAAAGAAATAACTAATCAATGTTCTGATGGATCTCGAGCCGGATTGCCGCCTTTTTTGGAAGTAATAGTACTTACTTTAGGAGAAAATATAGGACTTTTCCAAAAAAATCATAAAATTACAATATAATATGTATTATGAATTTCTAAGATGAGC
Source organism: Ochlodes sylvanus (assembly GCA_905404295.2). Taxonomy (NCBI): domain Eukaryota; kingdom Metazoa; phylum Arthropoda; class Insecta; order Lepidoptera; family Hesperiidae; genus Ochlodes; species Ochlodes sylvanus. The sequence continues at coordinate 1,841,321 of FR990129.1, forward strand.
GTCTACAAATGAATAAACAGACAAAAAAATCTAACAATCATTGTTGTGGGTTCTATTGTATTAATAGGCCCCCAACATTAACATAGCCCCCAATAATAGATTTTCTCATAATATGTATCTTTCATACACAGACAGCGATCAGTTACATTTTAATTTTATTATTATGTTGGTACCTATAGGTAGACACACTAATTTAAAACGTAGAAAAAAGACAAGTTTCGACATACTCGTAATACAATACGATCACTTTCGGACGGAGGATATCGGATTAAGTGTGAAATATGTACAAAAAATTAACGTGGTGGACAAAGCACCCCTAGAATTCCGTCAAATTCCGCTGTCCCTACGTACCCATACTCTAGAATTCTATGTCGCGGGTGGCATGGACAACACCTGAGCACAAATAGTTATCTGTCATAACCGTCCGGGCCGGGAATCGAACCCGGGACCCTCGCTTCGCAGGCCACTACCAACTAGGCTACAGAGTTGGATAACTTCAAAATAAGTTTTATGAAGCGAAGTGTTTACCGAAGTGTAGAGTAAACAATAAAATTTGTTGTTGAATATAGCTGTCAATTATTTCGGATCCATTTTCGGATTTTCGTATCAAAGGCGTAGAAGCACCATCAATTACAAGCAAAACAATGAACATGTTAGTACCATTGGAAAGAGCTCTCGATTACTAAGACCGCCATTAATCTCACTTGGAACGTTACCGCCGAATTAATTATCCCCTGACCATACGATTTAATGGGTTTCCTGAGGGACTCTGAGGTTCCCGATTAAATCACTACTTCTCATAGGGCGATTTATACTGTACTGACCGCTGCTTCATCCAAGATGCAGGGAATGGGAAATCTAGAAGTGACGGGCAAATTATATTAATAAAGTGTTTGAAGGGGGCGCAAGTCGCAATCGGAAAGCATTTGAAAACTTGACTGGTATATCGGTAAAGATTCTGAGATGCAGTGATTAATTCACAAAAGAGACAGAATACAAATGATTCGCTTAATGCTTATTTACGCTAACGAGTACAAGATGTTATGTGTCAAAATTTTACAAAAATCATTAGGAGTTTTCAAAATAATTACTGGAAAATGGGACGTACCTAGTTATGTGAAAAAGTTCCAGTTCACAATGACAGCAATTTGAGAACTAACTAGTATAGGTGAACACTGGGTTTTATTGTATTAAAATAATCATTGCAAATTATCATGTACACTATCAAAAAATTAGTGTACATGATAATTTGCAATGATTATTTTAATACAATAAAACCCAGTGTTCACTTTAACTCAATTTTGAGTGACTTGTGGGTTGGAACGTTTTCGCATAACCACGTCCAATTGTTCTAATAGGTTACTCAATATTCTAGTCTGCATTTCAGAAATAACCGTAATAACTCTTAGTATATCCGATATCAAAAGCATAAGAGGCATGGCCAGTTTGTCCACGCAGTACTTCCAGTTCAATTTATTGCCGCGTAGTTACCCTCTGCCTTGTTCTGCCCGGGACGATTGTTAATCTGAACTTAGGTGTACTTTTCACCTTGGCCATTCCTTCTATGGGCCCTGAGCCGATCTTAAATTCGTTTCAAGATCTGCTACAGGATGTTTCCTTTCCCTGCTTTGCTGAGTGTCTACTTTTTTGCGTTGTACAATTGCAACCGATACGTAATAAAAAACGTGATATAAAAGCTTGTCGCGAGATTAGCTGGTTTTTAAAAAAGTTTTCTTATAATTTATATTTAAGATATTATTACAAGACTTATAAATTAATTTATGAGACATACGAGTGTAATGTCATTGTGCTCTTTTAATCTTTTAAATCTAAAGTAGGCCATGAAATAACCCGTATTCAAACAGTATTCTTACTATTCCTTACAGTATCTTATCCATGCCTCCAGAAGTGACATTCGACCCAAATAAGCCCAGTATAATCAGATACGATAGCGAATTTCTCCACTTAAACTTTAACCTGAAATGGCTCGACAATTTACCTTGCCTCCTATAAGAGCCTTAACCAAATATTGTCACAATTACGAGATAGCATCAGCCTGTAAACATGCGGACGAAGAGTGGTGCCCTTCGGCGTATATCTTTAGCCCAACCGGCCTTATTTCAGCATCGGCTCAATTCATAAGTTTCCAGCGGGACTCTCATTCTCTTGACGTTTACGGAATCTCTCTTATTAATTTCATATCAATGCTGTGACATGATGCTTTGTAAAACATTTTTTGTACTTAACCTAATTAAAGTTTTTACTGTAAACAATACATACTCACAGTAATATAATATTTGAACAGTATCTGCAAATAGTTTAAAATTTGCCAGGATTTTATTATTGGTAAAATAATAGATAGCACGATTGAAAGATTTGCCAGTATCATGAAAAATATTTGAACCCGCGTCCCTCTTCTAACAAAGGCCAAGACGCTCCACGCCTTAAGATCGCTTTATTGCCGGTCCGGATGGACTTCTGCGATGGATGGCAGCGAATGTAAATTTACTGTACGGGACCGGACGCGGGGAGAACGAGATGTTTTGTTCCTGGACTCCCACGACACGGATATATTTTAAAACGTTGATTGTGCACAGAAAGGAATAAAAATGCTTGATCAGAATATAATTGGTAATAACTAGAAATTGGAGAATGATAATAGTTTTAAATGCGCTGTCCGTGGTATATCGACTCAGAACAGTTCTTTGAAATTTGAAGTCATGATTTTTCAGTATTAAGCACGTTTATCATCTGCTTTCACAGTCAGTTTGTTGTTTGAGGTTAATTATAACGTGCTTTGATGACGGAGAGCATGGTGAAGGTGACCTTAACGACCGTTTTCCTGGAATGCGACCCAAACTAAGCAAACAGGCAGTATGGGTTGTGTTATGAAGTTGTATTAAATGTGAAAAGCTAAAAGAAATCTGCATTTGTAGAAAATCCGCTTCACGGGAAGAGCATTTAAGTCGAAATTGCAACTATCTTAATAGCAGTAGATTTTGGGGGTGGTTTAATCGCGTGCTGGGAAGCATTCGGGCCTTTGTTTGGACGTGTTAGATCGATGCTCCTAATGTATAGGTTTGGAAAAGCACCGCCGGCTTTAATTTGCCGCCCGTCCATTCGTTCCGATTGCGAGCTTATTTATGCGAAGGAGTGAGCGTGTTACTTGCAAGTTTTAGTGCTGTAGGGGAGATGGGATGGACTGCTGAAAGATCTTCACTCGAACAGGGATAATTGCCCAGCATGTGAGTTATGTTGGGATAGGAAGATCAGGATAATTCTGTGTCGTACATTTGAAAACGATCAACATATTCATGATTTACGATAAACATATTTGAGTTTAAAGAACAGAATAAAAGGAATTAAAATGTGCAGATAGATTTCTTAATCTCAATTATTATTACAGCGATCAAAATTAAACGTACGCAGCTTTGTTCGCGATGCTACGAATTTGGTCTAATATATAAGAACACTTAATAACATTAAAAAATTTACGTGACATAGCATCACAGCCCAGCCCAGCCCCTCGACAGCTAACATTACCATTCATGCCTAGTTTTATTTTAATTGTTGAATGTCTGTTCGGTTTTGAGATTTCATTAGAATCTCTCTGCTTCTATGTGAAACCAAGATAGTCGTTCCGAACTGGATCTACTTTTCATTTTGAAGCGTGAATAAACAAACACTCAAACATCATTGAAAGTTGCGAAATTGGACACTTCTATTTTTACACTTGTACCAAAATTGGCCTTTGTTAATGGTGAATCAATTCACAGACCATCGACGTGTAGTAGGGCTCTGTATGGAGAATGGGGGACAAGACAATTATGAAGGTATATCTTTGATTCTGTACACGGTCGTTGCATCAATAACGGTCGCTCGCGCCCGGAAGCCTCCCCGGCATTAGCCCGGGGCGATCCTTTGTCTGGTCGGCGCCGCGCCGTCTTGGGACATCGCCGGCTTCCTCGGGATTTTAATTAGTGATACCTCAATAGTGTGTGATGAGATCCATGTTGCTTAGCTTTGGGAGTTGTGTTAGGGGCTTGGTGAAGGTACGCGATCTGATCATGATCGATACTTATTCGACTAGTTTTAGATATTTATTATATAATTTTGATTATAAATATAGGTGAATTTTTTGTAATAGACATGTTATACTACACTTTTACCCAGTATTGTTTTCCTCCCATAGCTATATAATTATACGCAATCTTGCTAAAGACGAAACAGTCGTATGGCTTAAGTTTTAAACTTGTGTTACTGGGTACTGTGTTCCTTTACATACTCATTGCTGTATTAAAGAGTTGAATGACTGACGGGTTCTGTGCTTCCTTATTGGACTGTGTCATTGGCAATGCGCCTGGTGTTGCAAATGTGTATGTGCAGTTGCTGTAGGTCCCTACATTACCGATATGTAGTGATCATATAGGTGATCCTACGACCATTACGTTACTCATTTGCTCGATTGCCAGATATCGTCAAAAAAATAAACTACCTATACCTACATTTATATGAATAATAATGAAGTAATACGTCTCAAGTAGGTACCAGGTACACAGAATTATTTATACGATAAGAGCACCGAAACTTTTTGTCGATTTTGAAGGAAAATTTACGAAACATTCAGAATAATTTTCAGAAAGCAATCTAAACTACATTTTTATCCCGGAAATATTAATACATAACGTAAAAGAAGACCATTCGTTATTACTGCATCAAACGCGGACAAACTCGCAGGCGTGCGCTAGTAATTAATTTTCTTTTTTTTTATGTAAATTACCGCTATACTAGCAGACAAGCTACTCGATAGTAAGTCTGAGATCTATACACGATACTTAGCCTTAGCTCAGACCTTACTAACGAAAAACTTTGCTTTGCAAAGACTGCGATTTGGTATTTATAGACATGTCACGCTGAGATTGTGCTCAACACAAGCTAAGACCGCTAATGTCAAAATACCACTATTGGTTTCATTACATGCAATACACCTGCAAAGTTTTTCGTAAGTAAAGTCTTTAGATCTCAGCCTAAGTGCTCATGGAGAACAACACCAAAGGAATCACCGATGCGTTGCCGGGCAAAAAAGAAGAGCGAAGAAAATCCTAGATATAATTATGAAAGAACTCTTTTACACTGGACTACATGAAAGTTAAGTTAAATGCAACTTCACACAATACGTAATCAATAAAGCCACCTTCAACGTTCGCGTCTCATCAAAACTTTCATCAATGGTTTCATTTAAAACGTAGTGAATTTTTCGATAAGTCCGCGTCCAATCCAGACGAATACTGTGTAGGAGGAACTTAAGCCTTGCTAAGATGGGCGCAGGGGCCACCCCACGCCCACCGCCCCACTCAGGTCTTAGCCACATGAGTAAATGTACGTACAGAGATTAAGGTACGTACTACAGCGGCACGGGAGGTATTTTACGATGTTGCGTCGCGGTTATCGTGAATCCGTGAATTTTGCAACGCCGATTAATATTTTTATAACAATTTGCATCGAAATCAGAGCGTTTTCTATCATTTATCCATTGTTTACAAAGCTGCAGATTCTCTTGCATGACAAGACTTAATAAATAAACGCATTTATACCACTGCATTAGGTTTTCCTGTGCAGATGGTATTGACTAACATTAATGAGACGTTACATTCGAGCACGAGTCGATTACAAACCTTTATGTGTCATAAATGTTTTCCGTGTTCATCTAAACCAGGGTATTATAACTATTGGGCATATTGGGCACCTCGTGGTACCTCACTCCGACCCCTCGATACACGATACGATACAGCACCTCGATTCAAACAGTTCCAATTAAGATAGCATAAAGTGTTTAACGTCATCGTGTCCGACCCGAGCTCGCTCAACCTTTCGATTTTATTCCAAGGAGATCCGGCTGAAAAGTAAAAAATAATGAAAATGTATGTAGTAACTCTGACAGTAAATAACATAATATGGCGACTATGAATGACTACTATCCATGAGAATGCGTCGAAGTCGGTATTCAACTTGTCTGGCCGAATGTGTAGTCGTATGTTAGCGCTGGCTGGCGGGTAGGTCGATGTGTGATGTGTAAGCCCACGGGCACTCATTACCTCGGCATGTTAAGCCGATGATCGTACAAGGAGCCGCTAACGCTCGCCAACCTGGATCCTGATTGAGGAGCTTGCGATATCTAGGTTATGTCCCTTTGACGGACATTTTATTTACACTGACTCTCGTAACATTATGGACGTTTCTCGAGACTCAGACTCCTCATTTAAACTTCTCTTTATGATATTATCGTTACAAAATGTTTATTACGTTCTGCAATGTATTTAGTTGTGTTTTGGTTCATTCAATCTTAAAAACTTCATTATAGGGACTATTTAATTCTTGTATAGCTATGCAAATTATTTCAACAAAATAATGATTCCTCATTCTCGACTGTGGAAGATATTTTACATGTGTTGTGGTAGGTAGCGCTCAAGATATTTTGCCCACTAGCGGTCACCCACTTACCGACCGCGCCCGCTGTTGCTTAACTTTGTCGATCACTTATTAGTTAGTATCGACGGAAAAAATAACGGATTAATACATTCAATGAAATCGATATTTTCTGTATTTAATTCGTTCGGGCACACAATTATACATAACTGTATTTTATTTTAAAACTGTCTTCTAGGGATTTCTAAATAAAAACATAATTTTCACACACCCGCAATATTTTTAAACGACCAATCCAACGATAGGTACATAGATCCATTGAATAGACGAAAAAAAACATGAAAACGACAATAAGATGAACTACGTAATTTTTTTTAAGATTTGAGCTCACCGATTTGTGCGCGTCATAAATAACTCCATATAAGTACCCATGTCCTTCTAGTACCTACGTAGTAAGTCTCGCTTCGCGGGTATGGATGGATGGACAAACGAATGCAAAGACATCGCTTAACTAAATGGGTCTAATGTCGATTACGGAACCCTCAAATCGAATTATAATTTTGACTTGTCTCTCAAACGCAAATAAAATTGTACTAAAACTGTCTATACAATCCCTTTTAATTAATGAAATTGCGCATTTAAATAAAACTACAAAAGAAGTAACTAAAACAGAGACTGAACTGCACACGAACACTTTTTCGTTTTTTTTTTACGATGAACGTTGTTATTCTTCATATTCCCGCCTTTGTTTCGAAACTAAGGTAAAAAGTAGTGTTCATTTAGCATATTGCTAGATTCGAATTTTTATTTTTCGGTCGCCTCCGGCAGCCGGTATAAATTTTGCACAATTTTGCATTCCGATTTCTCGTCTGCACTTACACGAATTCAAAATGGCGTCATGTAAAACGTACATCGAATACTTGAGACTCGTTCTTTTCCCGCCTCCGAGTGTCGTTGGCGGCATTAAATCTTAATAAAACCCGTCATGCATCACGATGGAGCCCTTTGATTTCTCACTCGGCAAACCGCGTCTCCGCATATCAAAGAAAATCACAACTCTTTTCATTGCGCGCCGATAGAATGTTCACAAAAGCCACCTTAATTGATCCCCCCCTTCCCCCCACCGGTTTTAAAAATCCAACCGGGCGGGTGATATGAAACGACACGGGAGGGGCCTCGATACAGTGGACAGTATACCTTCAATTTACTAATACAAATAAGCGAGACTTTGGCCCTTCGCCCCCGGACTAGCTACTACGCTTTCAAAAGGAGGCGTCTATTGTGTTCTGCCCTCAATCGTGGTCTCGATTATCGAAAAGAAAACACTCATCTATATTTTAAATAATGATCAGGCGACGAGAGGTCTCGGGCGGAGGCGAACAATTGAGTGGAGTGATGGATTGTGTATGAGACCGCCAATAAATGCTGTCGCCCTTGTATTTTTGTGTACTACAAATAAGAGAATACTGGTTTTTCATTAGACATCGCGAAGAGATAAATTAATTAAGGGGAGCTTCCAATTTATTATTGTATGTATTATGTATCATATAAATATTATCGGATTTCTAGAAGATGCTGATCAAATTGCTTACCGTTTGTTTCATTAGGCCACTTCACGTGTTAATTTCATTTAAATTGAATCGAAAAGTAATAGCGACATCAGCGACCCCGGTACACCAGATAAAAAGCAAAAAAAAAACAGGCAACATCTTGCCTGATAAGCAAAACGAGCGTCATAATTAGATTTCACTCGAGCAGCGTTTCTTTGAGTTCTTCCACAATATACCTACTAATCAGGGAACATTCACAGAAAATATTTTTCCAAGAGCGGGGATGAAATTTAAAAAAAGCGCGTCGACAAACAGCATTTAATGAACGCCCCCCCTCCCATACATCATTAACTGGTAGGGGGTGTCGCACAAACAATCTCGTTCCAGTTTCGCAAGGGACCGGTTGATAGTGCGAGTAGAGGATTCGTTACAGCGAGACCTCGAGTGGTCGCCATTGTGAGTCGAGGACGTCTGCGCCGTTGTGTCCGAGATGTAGATAATTGCCCCCGCTGCCTGTGAAGGGAAAAAATGTACGCCATTGGCGGAGATCATTGTTTTGTAAATTTCGATACGTGTAGTTTTTATTTTGTTGGGCTTTGTGAAAGGCAAATTTATACTGTATCCGAAGTTGGATGAAAACTTGGGCGCACGCTTTGCTACAGTGCAAAAGATCTTACAGTTGTTAAGATCTACCCTTCTTCCTTTTTATTCTTCTTTTGACGTTTTTTCACTTACTCACATATGAAGTGGATTGGTTTTAAACAAAATACAATTCCTATTTTACCCATAAATTTGTAACAGAACATTTTGTAATCGAAGCTATCCTCGATACATTTGATCTACTTATTAGATATTTCAAAACAATACCCCTGTAAGGCAGTTATAAGCTGAAAGTTACTGATAAACCCAAACCTTCGGAACTTCACGATGCTTCACGAATTTCCGCTTAAAGACTTATACATTGTAAAACTTGATATTACACATGTCCTTACAACTTTAATGTCTCTTAAACTGTTTGAGCCTCTCCTCGACGTTTTGTCTCATTGCCAGTTAATATGCGACTAGCTATGACAGATTTACCCCTTTGTTTTGATAAATATACCCATTTATTCTAAGTGATGCAGTGAACAATCGTTTCTTATTTGTAATATTGAATAATTTTCTGATACTCTTTGTTATCTGAATGAAAGTAACTGACGGAACATGCAACATTTAACTTAGCCTGAGCTTAAAAATAATAAGGTACTCAAATATCCCACAATATTGGCATATCGGGAATATAGTAGCAAAAAAATATGTACTATTAAGTTCATAAGTAAGTCGATTTTTACGACCATCTAACCGAGGATAAGCCTACTACTACTACCATTAAAACTTTTAGTTTGTGATCTGTTCGCTCAACGAACCCCATCACTTCCTCGTCGGCAATCTGACAAGTAGCGTTTAATAAACTGGCTCTTATATGTGGACCAGTTTATATAGATTTAATAGCTACCCGCATTTGCTTATTGTTCCTGAAGATGCTTTGGGGTCCCTCGAACAGGTAATGACGTTATTTATTGGCAGTTAAACCAAGGTCCTGGTTGAGGACAAAGCATCTAAACGTCCGATGTGCGGGGACCCTTGGTAATGGACTGTATTTTAATAGACTACATATTGCACCCTGCTGGCTCGTCTACCTATTGTAAATAATTTAGGCTGTGATTTAGGTTCTTGTCATTAACTCTGGTTTCATAATCTTAACAACCGATCCTGGCAACAAGGCTGCGCTGTCAAAGTCATAACTGAGTAAGAATTCGATTCATTTGATTGATATATTTTATACATATTATGTATAAAATAGTGGCGATACTGCTATTTACGCAATAGTAAAACGTAATATTTTTACTAATAGTATTTTATTTCAAAAACTATTATAATACTTTTCTAAAATTGTTACTCAAATTCTGCGATTCAAGTAAGTTACATACATACATCCCAGAATTTGGTAATTTGTAACTCAATTACCTAATTGTTTATATAGTTAATATGACGACGTTTATTTTTTCGACGAAAATTATTTTTGAATATCAAGATAATATGCGAATGTTGTTCACCATTCAAATTAGTGAACTAATGAAGATCTTCGAAATGAATAAATAAATCTCTATAATTTTAGATTTGAATTTACGAACCAACGGAACTCGGCCCGGGTTCATTTCATCGGAATCAAAGTGCTACAGTACAACAGGAGTGGCGTCTTGCTGTCAACAATGCGACGTCGAGTTGTTCCTTGCACGGGGCGTTATTAAAATCTCCTGGAACAATCGAGTCGAAAGCGCACTTCCGCACACTTGCACCGCCGCGCCGCGCCGCCGGCTCCGATGTCACTATGATATTGACTGTGATGTGAATTATGCGGATTGTACGGAAGCTTTGCTAATTGTATTTCGTTGTTTAGGTTCGCGAATAACTCGCTTTGTACTTGGAACTGCCCGCATTTCACTTTGGTAAACGTATGCCTCAGTAGTTACCATCAGGTGCATAGTATCCAGATCGCTCGTCTGATCCTTTGACGATTTTTTCTGTCGTAAATACTACCATAATGATTACCTTCAAAAAAATTACAGCAGTTCGTGATTATGCTTGAACGAAAACTACGAGTAAATCTAAATATAATCCAATGGGTGACTATCAACGGTTCGGTATTGTACGCTTGCCGTTATGCAGTTTTTATGATTTCATTTTCACAAATATGTAGGTGTTCATTGAATAGACAAACGTATGCAATCTAATTTGAAGCGATGTTCATAAGCGTTCTTATTTTTACAAATTAGTTCAAAAGTGTCGATGAAAAGAATTCACAGTGAACAGATTATCTAATTTTTGCAATGCTAGTAGGTACGTAATTAATAGTTATTATAGGATAATGAAACACATCCAATCGCTAAAATAGCATAGACGATTTTGCTCCCATTCGAAATTTGTCATTACAAACTATTTTGTAGCTTATGTAAGTAGGTACATTATATTTTCACACCCAACGAATTTTCGATGACAACAGTATATTATTGCACAATCATGGTGATCTGACGGTAAACTCAAATATAAAGGCACCAAGTTATCTGTACACGAGAAGTTTAGGGAAATAAAGAAGATATCAATTTGTATGTTTATGTAGAAAATACGTGCGCGCACAATGCATAAAAATATTAATACCGGGGCCACACCGATGAAGGCCTCGAACGAATCATTAAGGGATAATTATACCGCCACTTCACAGGAAACTGAAGGGTTTCCCCACTCGGAAATCTGATTCTTTTTTTTTGTTTTTTTCGCGACGGAAGTCGAAAATTTTCGTAACAACCCTCTAGTATCGAAATTGGTGCGTTATAGAATTTTCCTCTTCAGACTTAACTATTGTTTTGTAAGCTGGGTGGGTTGGTGAACTCATAAATTAATGTATTTAGGTTTTTATAGTGCCTTTTGTTGTTTAGACGTTTTACTTTTCATCGAACAATAAAATGAGGAATCATATTCCGGATTCAATTTAATAGAACTCTGCTTCGAAAAGGGACTATCAATATACACTGACTAATTCGCCTTCAAGCTATTTTGATGCCGGTTTTGGGAATGTAGGGGACATCGTACTAAGTTACTACGGAACCCTAAAAAGGGCATGCCATGTCAGTCGTTAAGGGGAGCAATGTGTAACCCACCATGGAATAAAATTGTTGTTCTATCAATGTTTAATTCTGATTCACAATGGGGTATGATGACCATTTTATGTCAGATTGACTGCGACCTTGTTAAATAAGCTAAAACATCAGCTGGGAATTCCTCATCATCACAACACAAAACTGTGCCATAACCCTAATTTCTCTTAAGTGTTCATAAAATTACGATTTGAGTAAGTCGTAAGTGATCGGCCGACATCAGAACCGTAAAGCGGTAAATTGACGATCCAATCAGAACTATGGTAGGTAAGAGCCGTGCTTAGCATAGGATCTCGAATGGTTTGAAACCAAATTCCACTGAATTTGGTTTCAAACTTTCTCTTATTCAAATCTTAGAGAGTAACTTTGTGTTATAAAGTCCTTTTTCCTACTTTCCATTCGAAATGCTCTTTGATAGAAGCAAGATAAATCAATAAAACACCCCAGTAGCATTCGTTCAGTGCAAGACAAAAATATACGTCTTTGACCGGCGCTTTTATTTGCATTAATTAACTCCAGTGCCCAACAATAGTTTGCGTCCCCGGTGCAGCTACAACAAAGCCATCACTCAAAATTACTTTCTAAACAACCGTGGCAGTTTCATTCATTACATCATTATTAATTACTTAATTCTACAAACCCTACTTCTTCTTCATTCTTTTTCTTCATCTTTGTCAAAAAGTATGGCTTAGCCGTTGCAGTAAGTGCAAGATTTTTTCCGTTCCAGTATTTATATATAAATAAAAATATGGATATAACAAGTTGTTGGAAATTACATACAAGAATAATCTGTCTCAGATCTGCCGTATTTTCGCCTGAGTATTTTCTCTCCGTATACATTAAAGAGTACGACGATAGATGTTAGCTGGTGGTCATCACTTCGGTTCCAACGTTCGCCATTTACAATGATCTGTCTGCTTTTTAATTGCAGCCATTTGAATTATGGTCCAAGAGCTACTGCCAATTTTTGGGTAGGTATTTGAGGCAAGCTGAAAACTTGTCTCATAGCTCTCCTACTAAACCCCAACTCGGAGCTGCAGACCTGGCTGCTGAGTAGCGGGGCATTATGGACCCCTACAATTTTAAAAATGTAATTTTTTTATTCCAAAAAAAATGTTTGAGGCAATATGCAATTTTTATAATGTTGTAGTTTAATGTTTAAAGAATAGAAAAAAAAATAAGCCAGACGATTTAGTCGGGGCTTTGACATTGCCAGGCGCGTGCAAAAATTAAAAAAAAAATAGTTTAAAAAAAGTGTTTGAGGCAACTTGAAATTTTAATAGGGTGTAATTTATAGCTAAAAAATAAGATTCTCAAAAAGACAGATCATTTCGGTGGGGCTTTCTACCCGCCAGGTGATCTAACAAATCAGGGTAAAAAACGGTTTATCTCGATTTCTGGCAAAACTACAAGTCCGATGGAAAAAAGTTTAATGACAAAGTTGTAGGTAATAAAAAGATCTATAATCGTTGTCTTGACACTTTTTTCACATAACCTCAAAATGTATGTGAAAAATTAAAAAAACCAAATTTTTGATTTTTTATTTTTATCTCTTCCAAAAAAAAAATTTTTTTTCACTAAATTTGGTGAAAAGCTACCTTTTTTTGTCTCAAATACACTGTAATTTTTTTGATTTAAAATATTTATTTTTGCACCTTATATTGACTTAATATCGAAAAAGCACCCTAATTTTCAATCTGTCTTCAATTCAATCAAAATTTCTTTTTTTCTAAGTCGGTGGGCTTTTTATCGTTGACATTTTGACTTTCTGATGGTGTAAAAAATATACATTACTATGGTAAATTTTCTCAGAAATGTGCAAAATGTGCCTGATTTAGTCGCAGTAAAGGCGCTGTGGGTGCGATGTGGATGAAACGAAAGCTCCATCCAGCACCATCTAGTGGATAATCATGATGCATATGAATTCAATCCTTCTATGGCTTAATAATTTACCTGTTTAAACGGCGCGGCGGCTATTTTAGTATCTTGCCTATTAGTGCTATTACATGGTGGCTACTGGGTAAATACTTCAACAATAGATGTGGTTCGTGGCCATTAATAATTCAGCTCTTCACTGGACCTCCGCCTTTTGTCGGATCTGTTTGCTTCTCAACCTCTCGTGTGGTTTCACTGGTTCTAGATTTACAATTTTATTGCACGCCTTCGTTTTCCTCTGGACAGGAGTCAATTAGACAGAAAATTCCTTTACGTTTTGCGTAGTTATTTTATATTACTGGTTAGTATAAAATATCTTCATGCAACTTAAGAGGTATCTTTCTCCGAGTCCCATATTTGAAAGAAATGAAAGCACCTTAGATCTCTATTGTACGATAACGTGTGAATAATATTAATTTTTTTACTTAACGAAGTTTAATTTGTTCATTTACTAATAAACTCTTGGTCATTGCTGGCCTCTAATCCTTCGCAATTAGAGTCTATAATAGCCGACACTACTAATTATATGTATGGATTACACAACCCTCCGTTACAGAGAATAATGTTTGTTCACAACCAAAACTCTGACCTCTCGCGCGTAAAATTACTATCACCTCCACCTAAGGTAAATATGTCGGCAAGAAATTCGCTTTGAACCCTTTCAGCCCTTTGTTGTCCAACTAAAACTATTCTCAGTTAATCCCTGTATAAACAGTACTTGTTAATAAATTAACGTGTTATTAATATATGTTGCTGTGACCCGTATGGTTGGCAGGTGTCCCTCCAGGGTGCGTTGTGTATTCTGTTTCATATCCAACAAAGGAAACGGCAAGAAACGCTGAATTCGGTTCAACTGTAAATATTGTAGCCATACCGCTTTTTGTGCCCGCGTTGAATAAATAAGTAAGCGTCGGTTGACCGACGGGTCGTTTCTGCTTTAAGGGAATTGAAATTTCTCTCGTTTCTCTTTCATTAACGTTGTTGTATTGTTTGAATATGGCGGGTTGATTGTAATTGCCTTTTCACAGTTGTGCATCTAATTAAGTGGAGTTTTCTTTAGTGCTTCGTTATTGACTATTTTTACATGTACATAGCTAATTTACCGTTGAACAATAAGTACTGTAATTTATTTAATAGTACCTAGGTGCTATACAGCACCAGTAAATTATTAATATCAAAAAGGCTTAGCAATGTTCATAATCTCAAAAATGTATAGATAGAAATACGAGTAAGAAAAAAACATGTTTGAGAAAAGTTGTTGTCATATGTACGTGTACAATCGGAAAAGACACTACTGATTTAAAATTAAATTACTTTCACGTGCCCTACAAAATAACAAAACATCAAAATTATGAGAAAAAAGTAAGGTAACGTTCGCCCAACATTATTCATGTCGTGTGTTTGATCATTAAATTGATTACCACGCGAGAACCGACCAAATAGCGTCCATATCCCGAAGATAATCCTCAAATGTAAGCTAAGCTAATAAATAGCGCAGAAAAACTCGGTCATAGGGTGGTGTGGGGTGGTACTGAGTGAGTGCTTTACGTCATATCCGAAATCCCGGTAAAGTGAGTCCGGTAAGCCGGGCAGTGTTCGATGGCCGACGCGCTCGTAGCGATCTCTGTAATAGCAATAGCTTTGTATTAAGCCGACGGGAAGACGTCGAGAAGGATGGTCCAATGTACAAGAAATTAAAGAACTTTCCTACTGATATAAACTTTAATACTTCGTATGAAGACATAATTAGTGCGAATGAAGAAAAAAGTTTCATGTATAATTTGTAGTAAAATTCCATCAAGATATACCTACTCATAGTTAACTAATTCTGGGTCTCAAATTCAGTTACTCTTCGCGGCTAAAATATTACAATTTTATTTATCTATTACATATCTAACAAGCGTGAAAAAGCGCTTAGAAAAAATGCTTTTAAAATCCACCAAAGGTGACCTGGTCATCTTCCAAATTAGTGCGCTGGACGTTACTAAATACGTCCGTCGTCGTCAAGGATATTAATCAACAATCGCCAGCAGTCCCCAGCTTGGACCGCGGCGTTATATCGGCGTGGCTTAGCGCTTTTTCATCAATCCCGCTTTATTACGGCAGATCCTTTGTCTCCGTCCGGACGCCATTCGGCCTGACCGCGCCAGTCTCTATTAGACTCGCACGATGCCATTCGTATCTGTCGCCACAAACTCCCAGATACACCTTCATACGTCATTGGAGACATTCTTATAAATGACATATTGGTGCCGTCTAGGAAGACGTCAATTTTAATGTAGAGTCACTTATGGAGAACGCATCTTTAATAAAACTATTTTAAACATAACAATCTACTGCCATTAATTATTTACTTATCCTCCTCGTCGAAACCAGCAAGGTTGTAATATTATTGTACAAGAGCTAAAACTTCAGATGATTTGCATTTTCTGCAATGGTCTAAAAGAAGTAATCAGCCCGGGAGCATTAAACAAAAAAATTGTTAAAGAATTGAAAAACACAAAAGAACAAACTTGAGGTATAAGGCACCATACCTCTTGAACCAAGCCAACCTCTATTGTGGTACCTACTTTCTGCTAAGCAAACGAGCTTATGCCATCAGTTCTCTCCTATTGGACAGTAGCTGGACTCTGTATGTACCATATAGCTTAATCACAACGAACTCCTTCATACAGTTCTTTTTCTATCGATGAATTTATAAAACTGAAAAATATAGAGATCGTAGCGATTTGGTTCGATTCATATTCTAAATACATACCCTAGGAATTCTAAAAACAAGAACTTAAAAATAATTATGCATACCGGAAATCTGTATAAGTTTCATCTTAAGATAATGATGGAGACGGTAATGTCAATAAGCTAGAATAACTTCGTCATATTATACCAATAAATCTTGAACACATTTTCTTCAATCAGAACCGATGCTGGAATTTAAGACACATTTTCACCGTCAATTTTTACGATTTTTGCGGAAGACGATCTTTCTTCTTTTAAGCCACTTGATTTATACCAGGCCATTGTCCGTTTGTTCTCTATTTGGCAATTTTTAACAGGATTACAGAAACGTCACGCACTTGATCACGTCTTCGCGGCTGCCCTCAGCGCCCTCTATTTATGGCGCTATATTTCACGGCATATTGAGTAAAGTAGCCTTTAATCTCTTCTCTTTTCTATACCACGTATTAAAAGTTATGTCTGCCTGTTTGTGTTGAAAAATATTTTCAGTATAGTTTATTTTGAGTTTTTAAAAATATATGAGCATAGATTGCTAGTAATCCATAATACTTACTGATATTTTAAGTAATGGTGTAGCGATAATAAACATACTTGCAAGAAAAGCCGGGTCAACATCTAGTGAACCGATATAATAGAGGATTTAGTGGGAATATATCCTCGAGTTCAATTGTGTTCGGTTTCTTATTGCTATGGGGCCGTTCTCTTTTAATGCCCCGAGATTATTGCTGGATCATACGAATGTTTTTCACGACAATGCACTGCCGTAGTTGGCAGCTGTGATTTTCTCAAAGGGAGGTTTTGGATTGTTTACGGGATTATTATGGATACACTGTAATTGTATATTTATTATCCTATAATTTAAATTATCTTCCAATGTTATGAAACTATGAACTATGATAGGTAAAAAATCAATCATTGCCAACAAGTAATCCCGTTGGTATAATAAGGGTTTCTACAGAAAATCTGTGCGCACTAAAATCTCCAAAAAAACTATTAATTGCGACGAAAGCTATTAAAAATACTTCACTGACCATTAATTAAAAAGCTCACAATGGTCCACTATGGGAAGACGTGAGGGCACAAACAAGGTGACAGCGAAGTCTATAATCATTTATCTCGACGAGTTTAATAAAAGGCGGATTATTTATGGCGACGGCGGCTCCGACGCTAATGTCGCATGATTTAATCCCATTACATCGGGAACCGTGCCAGGGATGTCCTATCGGAGAGATGGGATCTTCCTCCAGCTCGCACCGGACCGGCGCGTCCGGTCATCGCGACCTTATATCACTACGCTCTGATTTCTGAATTGCCAATGTCGCTACGGGTTAACAAGTCGTTTGGAAGTTCTATATTGTAAGCACCTGACGGCTGAACATGATCGATCTCGAGGGCGTATTCGCTTCACATGATTTATCGATAAAGCTACAGGATATTCCCTCACTGATTAAACACGAAATATCGAAAATTACTTGACCTTAAAGATGAAATTTAACAGAGGCAGTTTATGAGCAAAAGACGTCAGAAGGGGTAATTGAGTAAAATAAGAGAAGAGGGATGTTAGGAGAGAAAATAAATGTTTATTTTAAAATAAGTTAAAAGTACATGCGCACAGTAACTGCGAACAACATTATACTCGTATTTTAATTATGAGAGACAGTGACTTTCAACGAGTGCTTTTCATATTAGTATCAAATTTAGTCCAACCTCAATGCTTAAGTCTAGTCTTAAAAAGTTGTATAACGGTCAGAACTGTTACCAATGCTATATTTAACCAACAAAGTAAATTCTCCTGTTTCTCTAAACGAATTAATCTGAAAACGAATTTTTATTATTTACACTTTTTCAAATAGACAAAATATTATTCAAGAGAAAACTCTCGGTGGTGGGATAAACTTATAAAATATACAAAACGCCGGATAAAAATGAGTAACAACTATTTCCACAGTTACTATATGTGAACGTAAGGCTATTTTTTTTCAGAAATAACAGTGATTTATTATGTTTAACCTTTTTTTTAAATTTTAATCCAAGTAAGACGATACTTATCTATAACTTGCATGCGTGTTTCATTGTCGTTTCGTATAAAATGTCCGACAAATATTCCGTGATCGAATAGTATGGCGGCCCGTGGCTACAATAATGATATTAGCTTTATTAATCATTTGTCATTCGCTCCTCGTACGGGCAGAGGTACTCAAACTCATCGAGACGTCGCAATCTCATCTAGAGCACCTATAACTCAATAATCCAAGATTCGAGATTGACATTACGTTACAATAACTCGCACTGACTGAATGGAACAAGCCAATATGCGTATTGATGTTACAACTGCTCGAATCTACGCGGTACTACTACCCATCGGTGCGTGCATAATAAGCCGTAATTCACTATTGTACGTTCAAATCTGAGGAATTTGTATTCTAGTTTTTTTTGTATGAGGTACTAAAGATTGAGAAGCGGTATTAACTGTCGTGTATTGTCAAGTTGTTGGGCACGGGAAAAGATATTTGATTAGCGACCGTTGGCCGCCAGGGGCGTACGTATCGGCCTTACACAGATGTACACTACTTGGCTGGAAAAGTAATTTCAAACAATAGCAATGGAGTTTCGTAGTCTCAATGAATATTAACATAACTGTAAGAAGAAACGTTAAAAATAAATTATACATTAATAGTTTCATACTCCACACTTACGAGTGTGAATTTGTGTGTGTGTGAATTGATTCGTAACTTTACTTACAAATGTCCGCGGATTGTAATAGCTACGACACGGACGAATTCTCCTTGTCTATCTGTTCTTCTCTTAATCTAATTCTCCTCTTACTTCAACATGAGTAATACGATGAAACCGATATATTTTTATGCTTAATACTAGTCGCTGTCACTTCCAGGCTGTTATTATTTCTTGTCTACATCGAGGGTGATATTCGCTCCGTCGTCATGGGAAATATTTTTAAATAATCCGATAGTGATATCGGTCGACAGGACATCCCTGATACGTGACGTGACGATACGCTGTCACCTCACGTGACCGATCGTTTGTCACGGAATTGGTTTGTGTCGTGTATGTCGTAAATATGTTTTGGAATTATACAGTGGTATGGTTAGTTCAGCTATGGAATAATGTTGACTCTTTTTTTAACAAGTAACATCCGGCGTTTATAACGTTCTAAAGATAATGAAATGGTCTCCTAATTTAGTTCATGGGCACTGGTCAACAACGATTATGAAAACGAAACATAATCAAGGCCGTCCCATCTCATTACCGCGACTGCCTGTAACAATTTGCCCGCGACGGTGCACCCGTTCGATTACAATATAGGTATCTTCAAGTCAAGAGTGAATCGGCTTCTAAGTTAGTTCGCTTTACGACTACATCGCCGTTTACCACCAGGTGGGATTGTAGTCAAGCATTAACTTATAATACGTAAAAATCGCTAACAAATACTTTAATATGATCTCAATCGACTCAGATAATTTTATATCAGATAATATTATAAGTAAGAAAGAAATAGATGTGTAACTAAGTTGCAAAAAGTGGACAAATTTTGCTAATTGTCCTACTATTCATGCCGTCTCTTTTTGTTTCATGCGTTTTATAATTATCTCATCCATAGTTATGTCATCGGAGCCGATCCAAAAGTGTAACTTGCACTGTATGAACGTAACGTATCTATAGTTTTAATATCTTTGATACGAGTACAAAAGCTACACGAGAGCGAACAGATTGCAGAGAACAGAAGATATAGTTAGAAACGCCATGAATGACCGACTTGATTATAATTGATATTCTACGTTAAAAGCATGTGTTCCGTTGATAGTTAAATAACTGAGGAGTAACGGGAATCTCTAGGGAGATTGCAACCATCGCTCACCGTTATTAAAGGCTATAAGTATTAGCCGCGCCACGAATGACAATAATGCGATGATGGCTTTTCTATTCCCACAGCGGTTATGTGCAATTAGAACATGGAGTTTACGTAAACACATGTTATAATATTTTTCGTTAAGTATCAAAAATTTACAAATGTTGTTTTTAAAACGATTAAAAAAGATTAAGTGCTTTTTTGGACTTAAGATACCAAACTAGCATGTAGCACCACTCTTCCGCAAGTCCGCCGTCAGTACAAGACTTAAATCGGACTAGGATGGTTGCCTGATATTTACAACCTTTGAATAAGTTCATTTGTTATGTTGGCAACCGGTAATTTTAGTGCAAAGGTATGAAAAACTCACGGATCTCACGGTTTTATAAACTACCGGACAGCTGTATGGACGTCAACGACTCGAAATCGGCTGAGGAGGAATACATCTGAAAATTAACGTTTTTAAGTACTTTTCTGTTGATCTTAACATTACATTTGTTGAAAGGCGTAGCAGCACAGACAGGCACGTGTTAGTAGGAGATCCCTCCATAGAAGGACCTTCACCCATCGCGTTACGGGATGAAAGTTACTTTTATATAAAATTTGATGTGTTAAAAAACTTATTCAGAGAAGGTTGCCTAAAAATTTTGATGCAAAGTGCGATAAATTAGTAATTAAAAAAAAAATTTAATTACTAAAATAAGTAATTAAAAAATTTTTTAATTACTAAAAATTAAAAAAAAAATTTAATTACTAAAATTAGTAATTAATTAGAAAAAAAAATTGTAATTACTAAAATTTTTAATTACTAAAATTAGTAATTAAATTTTTTTTTTTAAATTACTAATTTATCGCACTTTGCATCAAAATTTTTAGGCAACCTTCTCTGAATAAGTTTTTTAACACATCAAATTTTATATAAAAGTAACTTTCATCCCGTAACGCGATGGGTGAAGGTCCTTCTATGGAGGGATCTTAGACCATATGCATACTCGTAGCAAATCGTAGTCATTGGTCAATGCTACAGAACATTGTAGAATGGTCGTAGTCTCGTAGCAGGTGCTACGGATATTCGTTCGCAGGTACCATACCGGACAGTCTTGCAAAAATCTAAATAATTAAAATGTTTTGCAAAATATTATGACTGATTACAACATTTACAGTAATTACAAAATACAAGGCGAATTTTCGCATCGATTTTACTTTTCTTTCGAGACGTAAACGTAAAGCACATCTGTACACCCTCGACACAGGAAATCCTGGTACAGGGGTATTGTATGGGGAATTTTTTAGTGTATTCTAGCGAATATTAATTTTATACCATACCAATATGGGTATTTGTACAATCTAGTACGTAATGCATGAAAATGTATGATATATAAAAAGGAATGCAACTCATGGTGGCATAACTATGCCATAATTTATGTAATACGATACAAAGAAGGTAAAAACATCAAGACTCATTAAAATTCATAAACCGGAAAAAATGGCGTCACGCGCCTTCGACGAGCAATTTCATTAGAACACATTAATTGCCGTGTCGATTAATATCACCGTTTGACATTTTGCTAGGCGCGACCGCTCGCCAATGATGGGTCATTACGTCATTAGCGACTAATTGACTTGAGCTCCACACACTTTTATAGACACACAAACATACATATACACACCTGTTATAGACATTTATGGCCTTACATTTTCCTCAATCGATTACACGATTTAATTACCCCATCCCTTTACTACCACCGAGTTAACGCACGACAGGTATTCATTCTTTCATAGTAAACATCCCTCTGGCATGGATGACATGTTATGCTTCGTCATTTAGTATGCGTACCGCGAGGGATTTCGTCTTCAAGTCAAGAGTGAATGAATGAATGAAATCTTGGAATCCTGGCCACTAAACTAGGCAGGCCCGTATCATAGGGGCCAATGCCTTCCCTAACAATTACATATTTTGTAATGTAAATAAAGTTTTTCAATGAGGTATGTTAAAGCAAACGACTGTAGGTAATAAAGGTTGAAACAAAAAGAAATGTAAGGTACCTATTTAAGTAAAGTTTTTCGTTGATCTTAATACGTTGTAAATATTGTTTAGTTAGTTTCTTTGGTTATAGTGGTGGTAGTGTTTTTGGTTAGTTAGTATGCTTCTGTGTGTGTGTAAATAAGCTTTTAATAAGTTAGTGCGCTTTACCACCCAAGACTATGACACCACTTACGATCAGGTGGAGTCATTGTTAAACAGCAACTGCAACTTAAAATTAATAAAAAAAATGCACAAAAAATGTAATGTTTACTAGACAGGCTAAAATTCAGTGATTGAAAGTGAACTAGGAATACCCACTGCAGGAAGGATCTGGCGCCATAGTCTCATCAGTTATTCAACAAGGTAAACTCTGAGAATGGGTGGTTGACCACTTAAACCTGAGTTCACACTCAAAGATTGATAAAGCCCGTATTAAATATAACATTATATAATAGTATCTTACCTAACAATCTATTTACAATACTAACATGTTAAACATCTCTACCCCGCGGTTATAGTGAAAGTATAAATATAAAGTAGAGCGTAATTATTCCTGTTCAGGAATGAATCCACAGATACAAATGGAGTCGTTAAAACTAATTGCAATTACAATATTTTTATAGCCGCGCGCTGCGACCGCGTTTCCTCTGCATATTAGATTTAATGGCACATGCGAATGTGATTATCTGAGTAACAGCCTTGCGCGGACTCGTGGCGACTACAGCGGCTGGTCTACATTGTCCGATCTGGTACAAGATTTCACAACCCATGTCCCGCTGCTGGATACGTGACTCCTCGCACAATGTGAATGGTACAAGCCGTAGTCCACCACGCTGGCCAAGTGCGGATTGAAAGACTTCACACACCATTGAGAACGTTATGAACAACTCAAGGGTGTGAAGGTTTTCTCACGATAATTTCGTCTACTTTCTCACATGCTCATAATTGCTGTTTATGAGACTTGGTGAACCAAATAAAACGCCTCCAACATACTCGAGAATGAACACTTAACTTTGAAATATGTGACCCTAAGTACGATTGTCGTAGCGGTATCGTAGCGACTTACGGCCGATTTCAATAATCTATCTATCCATTATCTTTGGATACGTAAATGCATAAAATGGTTAGTTGTTGACAGTAATTTATTCTTTGTACCTAAAAAAACAAAGTAATGTTTTTACTTTATTTTTTTACTAACACTACAATGTTAATTTTTTTACACTTGCTTAGCATTTGGGTATTAAAGATAGATCAAAAATATTAATAATAGTCGTCAATCGAAATGGCACGGCACCGGTTTTAAAATCGTTCTATTGAAATGTGGTTATAGCATCATTTAGAAATGTGGATCGTTCCTCAAACGTTTGCTTCGTGGTGTTTTAGAATTTGAATAGATTTTAAATAAATTCTATTGACCTTCAAGATAATGTCTGCCCCGGTCGTGATTCAAATCCGGGACCCCTCGCTTCGTAGGCAGAGTCACTACCAACAACTAGAACTATAGATGTTGTTGTACGAGTATATTGTAGTTGTAAATTTCTTGAATAATAAATCTGATATATTGTGTGGTCCGCCATTATTTATAGGTCTAGCAAAAAAATTTCGTATGCAAGCACACGGTGATGTGGCTATTTACACGCCGTATTACTATAAACTGTTATTATACAGCATAATTTTATGATTGTAATTTATATACTTATATAAAAAAAACGTTAACACACTCAACGCTCCTACACTAGAATTCCTTGTGTCGCAGGCGCCATGAAAACCACAAATTACACACCACTAATAACCCATGACCCGAGAACAAACATTTATCAGTCACATAAACATCTGCCCCGGCCGAGAATCGAAGCCGGGAACCCTCACTTTGCAGGCAGGGTTACTACCAACTAGGCTACGGGGTCGTCCATTTCTGTTAATTTTGTTATAGAGTTCATTACGTACAAATGAACACTGTCACATTTTTAATTTGTCGGGTTTCGAATTTAGTCCAATAAATTGACAGGTCTACGGCATATCCGTTTCAACTTGCTCCTTTTTTTGTCGATGCATTCACTTATCTCCAGTGAGCAATTATTAAAAAGTTGTGAAGCACTACACAATATAAAACGTAGCTGTAACCTCGAACTGGAATTGTCATTACGCGGGAGCGAAGTATGAGCGCCGTTCCACTCATGGCCCGACCCCACCTCTATCCACTTTACGAATAAAGATATCTATATTCATTAAAATTTAAAACACGCGGGCTATAAGATTCAAATGAGGGGAGCTGCGCCGTTATGATTCTTTATTGCATTGTCTCCACATAGATGCCGGCTATTAGTGTTTTTGTGAATCCACCAGCTTAATGAACGGCTCGCAGTGTGGTGTTAATGTCATTCATATCTGTGAAAAATTCCGGGAATAATTGCACGGTAGATACTTTGGTGAATATAGAGAAACAACAACTCACGCCACGAGTTACAATTCCCATGTTATATAAACATGGTTAATTAAGACGATACGTATTAGTAAATATTGATAAATCAATATTTGACGTGACTTTAACCTTGTAGGTACCTACCCATAAAATGGTCTCTATAAATATCATACGCGATAATGAAAATGTTATGTTGTTCGCTTCGTTTTAGATTGGGTTTGAAGTCCTCTGGTATTAATCATAATTATCTCAATCGATAGTGAACGGTTATCAGGGGTGGCTTTTCTGTTTTTTATTTAATTTTCTAATTTTTTATCTATTGACAATCAAACAGACGGGCTACTCAATGATAACTGCCGCACATGAACGTCCATACATCCACAGGCATTATCGACGTGAAAAGCCGACTGCGTTGACGACAATAAGAGGCAAGTAAACTGCTTTTCAACTGGCTCTCTGACATTGCATTCGAAACACCAAAAATCTCGTAAGAAAAGATGGTAGCTAATCAGGACAATAAAGCACCATGCTGCTTCTTTGGTCGCCTAACAATGAAAACCGAAGAGATTTTTTAATATTGACCTTGCAAAACAAGCGTTTTTAAAACAATGTCGAAACTCCACTGATAAAACCGTTTACTCTTGATCAATTAATATAACGTTGATATTAAACGAACGCCACCCGTGCTAGCTACGGCATGTCGACGTTGGCACTCATTGTGAGCTAACACAGATATACTCGCACATATATAATTTTGCGAGAGTTTTTTTCACGAGACTAATGAGGTTCTGAATGCGTACTCAAACGTGTATCGGAATTTCGAAGGCTTAATGAGCAAGAATTATGTTGTCATACCGAGGATTTTTCACGTTTCGAACGCGAAACTCGTTAAATGAAATCAGCAACATTCAAATACTTGAAATGATTTAATGAGCATATTTTTGATGAAATGTTTTAAAATATATTTTTGCTATTCGACGAATGAATATTCTTTTGATATAAAAACTCGAAGTTGATGTATCTCATCGCGTTCTAGATGTATTTTAAATATCAGCGCTGTGTTCTTGACTTTTGATAGATGTATGTTTTTTGATAACATATGTTTTTTGATATGAATAATTTGAAACATGTTAAATGTGATTGAGATGTAAGAGATTATGAAACATTGAATATTAAATCACTTTGAGGATACAAGAGAGTATAAGTAAATAGGTGGATGGTTACTGGACATTTTACCACCCACGGTCAATGTACCGTGGCGATCACATTGGATACACTTGGTAAGATGTATTTTAACTAGCTATCGTCTAGGGGAAAAATTCACGCATCCAGTCAAATATTCCTTTCTTTCTTTCTTCTTCTTTTCTTTAAATAATTGGCAGTCCATGAGACCTTTTTATGGCAAGATTGCCGTCAGTCTGACGGGATGACACGGTCAGTCAAACCGTACAAAATTGTAACGCCGGAAATATTTACACTGCGATATCTACCAATGTGTTAACTACTGTATGAAACTCTAATTAAAAAAATATATATCCTCTTTATCTCAATGATTGTTTCAAGTTGTCCTTCATTGTCAAATCCATTGACACCTTCATATAAATAGTTGATCCCACGCGAAACTGACCTCTAACAAAATTATCCATTTAACCAACAACATTACCATCTAAAATATTTTGTTATGTTACTTAATTAACTACTTTTAACAATCACCAAAAGGGTGCGCGACTCCCCAATTCGAATGCCATTAATTTTTAACAAACATTAGAGCAGGCAATAACAATTATGATTCAGAATCACGCACCCGTCGTTACGCATCCGTTTTATCTGAAGACGCAGCTCCCAACCCTTTAACGTCTAATCGTGAATTATACGCTGTAATAAAATTCTTTAATCAAAGAAAACAACGGAGCTACCATTAAAGCGTGCACACGTCGCCACCTCGAGTCGTTACAACGAATATTTACATACATGTGTCATTACACCCCACTCCCCCCACCATAATTAAGGGTATAAGGGAATCTTAGCGTCTTATTACGCGAACGTAACGGTATCCTTTTAGAAAATTGTAACAACACTGTCGTTAAAACGGTAACCCGCCCCTCCCCGCCGGAGTGATCACCTCGGAAATTTGGCGCGAAGTTTGCCGGTTAAAATATTCTAAGGAAGCTAAGAGCACACACGAAACTTAAATGTGAAATATCCTCTAATGAATCAGACAATATTTTAAGGCGTGGGAGGCAATAAAATCTCCCTCCGCCCACTAATGTACACCAACACTTTGTCTCTGTTTAGGGAAGGGGTGATTTTCGTAAATAAATATCGATGCGGACACGCTGAGCAGCCGCACCTCGCCTACCTCGTCGGTCCTGTCGATATTTTGCTCGTTAGCTTTCGCGTAAACATTTTCCATTACCAAGTACTCATACAATAAGTTCATCGAAACACTTTAACGTATTATAAACTTAGATACATTGGATCTGACTATCAATAATCCTGAGTGAGTTGCCTGGCAACTGTCAAAGAGTGACATACAATATACTAACTACAGAGGAAACAATTAAGGTAATATTGTACATAATTATGTCCTTATTTGTTGTTATTCACAATGAAGTTATCCACAGATTATATTATGGGTTAGATACAATTTTGAGAATGGCCGTTAATAGGTGACTTATAAAGGCAACCTATGATGTGCCCTATGGAAAGTTCGTGGGGGCATTTCATAAGCGCTTCCGTAATATGGCTATGGTACACTGGTTATGGTTGTTATTGAATGTCCAGTAATCCAAGGTTCGTTAGCAACTTCAACAATCTGCACTAGAGCACCGTAGTCCAGTTGTTTTGGAAAATAAACCTTTAGCGAATAGTCTCTTCGTGTATAACTGATTGGGCTAATGGTTAGCTGGAAGAGAATGAATTAAACATTTAAGTTTG
The DNA here is from genome assembly GCA_905404295.2 of Ochlodes sylvanus. Lineage (NCBI taxonomy): Eukaryota > Metazoa > Arthropoda > Insecta > Lepidoptera > Hesperiidae > Ochlodes > Ochlodes sylvanus. The sequence goes on from FR990129.1 coordinate 1,868,916, forward strand.
CCATTTGTACCTTGATATATAGTTGTCAATATAATTTAATTAATTAAAATAAGCTTCCACTAAATTATTGCGTTTTTTACGCCCCAGGACTATTCCGACACTTACCATCTTGTCCCTTACATCTTGCCCTTGTTGCAGTGAATCCGACACTTGATTCCATGTGCGCTGGTTCCGTTGCCAGAAATTATTACATAGACTAAGCGCGCGATCTACTGAAGTCTTTCCTTCTTTCTTCTCTGTTTGCCGGAAACGTATAGATCACACTTATTAACACATGATAACAACTACTAGGATATTAGGACAAAAATATGCTACAATATCATTAGAATAATATATATCAAAGATTTCTTTTATAAAACACGATTTACCAAAAAATACGAGCAAAGGTCGGTATTAATATCAGAAATAAGCAGATTAAGTTTCGTGTTCATAATAATAAAATTAGCGTGAGAATGTAAGCGTGTACTTATTAATAAAATCCATGTCCTAACACCAATCATTTAGAAAACAAAAATAATTATGTAGTATATTGCGCTGATACGTGTACGTAAGGATTCGACTGGATCGGTATTTTTTTGCTCATAGTCGAAAAACAAGGAAACGATCCACCTTTTGGTAAGTGCAAAGGCATGGGTTGTCAGCGAAGAAAGAAACAAGAGGAAAATAAGTAAATAGTAGCCCTTAAGGCCCCGGAACAGTCATTTGGCGGCAGACTCAAGCAAGTTGATGATAGGTAGGTAGCCGGGCTTCGGCCCTACCACCAAACAGGGTCAGCTTCTGTCGCCCCTTACGACGCGACGCCCTGACCGGTTTGGGATTCGCGGCAGTATTCTAGATCGCCCCAATTCAGCCGTAAATACGGTAACTTGTTCAGAGTCTCCAAGAACTTCCAATACGAGGATGATGAAACACGATGTTCGCACATTATTAAGTTTGAGCATGCAACAAAGCTGTTGTCGGATATATTCACAAGATGTGGGGCCGGCGCGTGTCTCGCGAGGACGCTTTGTGGTCAGGAGTCGCGAGTGACTCGTAGGCCTGCTACGACTGTAGCTCGTACCAAAGTTTGGATCACCAAAGTTTTCGAGGCACACGGGCGTGTTGAACTCTAGAGCATCATATTACCTTGTATTACAAACAATACGTTACGTTATTTTTTATTAACAGAGTTGATTATTAAAAAAAAATCTTTTTTATTACGTTAATATTTTTCCTAGGTCTCTAACATTAAATTTGACTTTTAAAAGAGCTTCACTTAAGGATCAGCGTTACATTGGCGAACTCTCGTGGTGTTGCTCGTGTCAATAGGCGATGATGACCACTTAACATCAGGTGTCTCGTCTCCTTTTACGTCAGCCTTTCAGGCAATAAAAAAATATTCTTCGCTCTGTTCTTTTATTGGTCTATCATGTTCGTATAAAACTAGGTCGTCTGAACATAACAGCCGTGTGTCTCTCACATACTCGAGCACGTACAGTTTGAGATGCGATGATTTATTGATTCCTTACGACGTCGCCCAGGGACTGTTTCAAGGAGAAGGCGATTAGATCCGGAGCCGTTTTAATTATGATCCAACTAATTGTGTTTGGGAATACATATCGTGTACTTGTAAGGCGAAGGCACGGGCCGAGGGTATTTGGCGAAACCCTCTTGTTAAATCAATTGTTAAGACGGTAATATATCTTGAAAGTTTCGCATCGTAGATATCAGTTAACGCCCATGTACGTGACATATAGCTTTAGCTCACATACATAGCATGTGATAATATAGTGCCAGGGAATAGCAGCCTGTGTTAGATTACCAATATGTACATATATGTGTGTTTCAGGCGGCATCTAACTCCGAATCTGAGCGGGATAAGTTCAAATTTATAAAAGGAATTTTAGTTAGTTAGTTACAACTTAGTAAATTAAAAAAAAATTGTCAAGTTCATTGTTACAACTATAGATTAATCTACTTTGCAACCACCTTAGAGTCTACTTACTCTGATGATGGCTTGTTTTGTTGGTATGTATGTTGGAGTCTCGTTGCATGCTGCTATGTGGAGGGAAGTGAAAGTATACACCATCATACGTGTTTGCTCGCGGAGTGTTGCCAATGTAGATAATCTATAGTTTGTAATAAACTAATAATGGAGTTCCGCAAAGTAATTCCTGATACTGATCAATAAAGTTAATTGTGTGATTTATATCTGAATGTTGTCTATGCTTGACTCAATCCCAGTGGCCGTAACGTCCAGGATGTAATTGTATTTGTATCACTTACTAAATTATTTTCATTAAAATTATAATAAAAACATTTCTTACTAAATTATTTTTATTAAAATTTTAAATAAAGAGTATTGGCTTCATTTATTTTATACATCGATTACCAACATCACGCAAACATCTACGGACCCTCGAATTGTATAGTCCTTCTCGGACTCCACCAACTCCTAAACGGATAATTCGTCAGTAAATTAAGAAAAAATCAGGAAGGCAAAAACTCCGCCAGTCGCCTTTTTGAAGCACCGTCACGAGTCAATGATTTAATAATCCCGATTAAGTACTTACATCGACGGCTGTATTATCGAACAAGCACGCCACGGAACGCGCTTTAACGCACTTGTCGGGTGTAATGAGCCACTGCATAGGGGCGCGACATTTGGCGCAGTCACTATAATTTGCTATCAAGGTGAGGTGAAAACTTGCACATTGTATTCACCACCTTAGTGGTTGATGTAAATTTCGTCCATAATTTAACATTTGATAATAAAATTCATGAAGATTTTATTATTTTTGGTTCACCATGTATTGACACGTCAAGGGATCTCCCAAGGCACTCGACTGGGCCCAATCGAATCTCCCACAAACCTTTGACTATTTGAAGCGTGAAACGTGTCGGCGCTCAAAAACGGATCATCGACATCAAACACGTTTGCAATGGGGTTTATCAACTCCGCGGCACTCATCGCGATGTAGCAACTCAAAGCAATTAATATTTTAATTGGGCATTCGTTGTTACAGCTGATACTGCTCGATAAGTTCCGTGTCGCTAATATCGTCCCCCTCGCGTCTCGAGTGCCTGTTTGATGTGGCTGTTTAGGCGCTTTTTGCACTTTGCGCCGTATTAAGTACTTCTGTGTGTGAAAGAACGCAGTTTTAATGGCTGTTTCGTTAAAATGCTCTTTTGATTGGCCAATTATAAGGTGCTTTATCCTGAGCGCGTTTGGTTTATTTGTAGCCCATTATTGTACGCTGTCCTCAAAATCGGAGTTACCAAAAACCAGTACATCCTTCGTATATGTGTACTTACCCACAATTTCCTAAGTTTAGTTGTTTGTCAAAACAGCTGCATTACAATTTCACTTCCAACTGTTGGCTTATGACCAACCGGAATTATGATATTGTTCGGTTTGCCCGTGACTCCTTCAGAAAATTTTCACAAAATTTACCACAAAAGAAACGCATATGACATTTTTCCTCTAATGGTTACTAATAAAACTTTCAATCGCGCCTAAGCTCTGTTAATGTATTAGCATTTGTGAATTCATATTTATATATTTAAACTTGTCAGCTAGGACGCATACAACAGCAGTCGACTTATAATCGAGTGTAGTAGCTTCAAATAATTACGACAACAGTTACTGCTTCACCAGACCTTGATTATAGGGTTGTAAATTATTCATTACTTCGATGTTCTTCTGACTTTTCATTCCCTAAAAAGGGTGATCTGCAAGTAATGTAATCTTATTAGAAATCCGACAACCCTTTCCCCGTTTTTTTCTACAAACAGAAACCCCAATTAAGGTGGAGCGTACAAGTCAACCGCGCTCGAATACGACTAACAAAGGAAATCGTTAAGCAAATATATCGGTGGCGTGCCCCTCGCGGCACTAAATATTAAGTGTTAATAATGTCGCCGACACCCCTTGCGCTGCAGATCAAAAATTCAACGGTTCGTTCCGTGGCACCGGCTCCGAAGGGTTGGTACGATTTTCAAACTCGTTACCCATTCCTCGGGTATCGGGCGATGATAAGTTTGAGTTTCAGTTTGCTGCCGTGAAATATCACCTTGTTTCCCCGCACCAAGATAAAAGGATTCATAATTAGGTACAATGTTCAGTTTGCTATAATAAAAAGGAGTTCCAGAGTTTGCACCTACGGAAATTCCTAATAAACTACTTATACTTTCTTGCTTCTTACTCCTATTTTGACCGGCAACGCATCGGTGATACCCTCAATGCTACTGACGTCCATTGGCGATGGTGACCACTTACCATCTTATGGGTCATCTGCTCTTTGTGTTATTAACATTAAAAAGTTTGGAAGTACAATGTTACGACCTATTATGAATCGTGCGTATCAATTTTTTTACGTACGTGCCACTTCACTAGTGCTCTGTCTGAATGTCTCTGTCATAGTTGAAGATTACCTCCATAAAATACCCTTAGGGGTAAGGATTTTGCCTTAACCCTTGAAAGACTTCGCCGAAGAATGCTTACCGAAGATGTTAAAAACGTAAGCTGAATAAGTAACTGCAAAAGTTATAACTTCCATCCGTAAATAGAAAGAAATGATTCGTTTCACCCCTTTCGGGGAAGACCCGACAATTTTCGAACTCGTTAACCATTCATCGGGTATCGGGTGATAATAACTTCGCTCCCAGTTTGAGGTGACTTTAGCCAAGTTTAGGGTCGGATTATTGGTTTTAATTTGTTAGCTTATGCCTCACTTTTTGGGTGTCAGTTATTAGCAATATCAATATTGATTGAAACTTTCGATTTTTGTTCTACTTTTTTGTATACTTCGTTGTAGATTTATTTTAATGTCCAACACTTCTTGTTCTTGGACCAACGCTAAACGCTAACACGCTCATACCCCCGCGCTAGGATGCCCTGTGTCGCGGGTGGCATGGACAACACGAATAACACATCACTAACACCCACGACCCGAGAACAAACATTTATCTGTCACATAAACATCTGCCCCGGCCGGGAATCAAACCCGGGTCCCCTCGCTTTGCAGGCAAGGTGACTAGGCTACCAGACCAACTAGGCTTCTTTAGCGTTCAATTACATAGAGAAACTCGTCCTTCGAGCCGCTAATGAATTGCAATTAGTAGCGATATCAGGTGCATTAGTATTAATAATTATTTATTCATCCATTTTGAACATTAGATAATTTCAGACATTAGGAAGTACGACTAGCACTAACCTAATCGCACCTCAGCTCTGTTTCTATAGAATTCAAAAATATTTCATAGTTAAAATGTAAAAATTAAAAGTCGTCGTAAAATTTAAAAAGTATATCCGTTGAAGTACGCAACGCAACTCACTCATAATTATCATCTCGGTATTGTGTATACTCAGTGGATCGTCAAAAACATTACCGTTTGGTAATCTGGAATATCATGCGAACTCCATATTTTATCCTGCGATACCATGTCTGTGCATTGCAGACTTGGGGCCAGCAAGTCAGAGGTTTTCATCTGTATTGAATTTCGTTATTTGTCAACCGAGTGTTTTAGTTAACCTAGAGTGTTTTAAGTTATTAACAAAATTATTATTTGTGATATTCCTTCGATATTCAATGCTATATATTCGCGTGATTTGAAGGTTGGTTGTTTGAAAGCTTGATTATTTGAGGAAATTGTAACTATTTTTGCTCTGTTAAAAGTAAAGGGCAACGTTATAGCGATGATGTTAACTCATTTATATTATTTGAAATCTCACTGCTGAACCTACTAACGGTTTAATGCAACATTTTTCCCTTGTTTCTACTACACACTCGCACACATTTATTTCTAAACTTGACGATCCCGTGGCCTAGTTGGTAGTGGCTATGCCTGCGAAACGAGGGGTCCCGGGTTCGATTGCCGGCCAGGGCAGATTTCTATGTGACAGATAAATTATTTATTAGACAGACATTAAGTCCGCCCATTGTACTCCTCAGTGTTAAGGTTTCAATAAAGAATAAATAAAATAAATGTTTGTTCTCGAGTGATGGGTGTTAGTGATGTTGTCCATGCCACCCGCGACACAGGGAATCCTAGTGCCCCCCTCGCACTACGAGTACTTATGAGTGTGTTAACATCTATTTATCTCGTTGACTTTGGAACGTCGTATACCTCTTTCGTTTTAATTTTTTTTTTACATGAGATAAGTTAATGCTTGACAACTATTCCACCTGATGTTAAGCGGCGATTAAGTCGAAGATGTTGGTCGCACTAACTTATTTAAAGCCTATTCACTCTCCTCTTGAAGACTCCCACATACAAAAATAAAATAAAAAAAGGTTTCAAACCAAAGCTCAATTAGAAGATGGACTTCAGAATATCATAACCATTTCTACCAATTAATATGTTCGTAACTTGACTTGATAAAGACAATAGATACCATAATGTATATCCGCTGTGTCGGTGGCCACAGCTTGGAGCGCGTCTACCGCACTCGCGACTGTCTGCTAGCCCGCGGCGACGTTTCAAGAGCGCGCACAGTTGAAAAATTAATATATACCAAGTTTTATATGAGGTATGTGCCGTGCGTGTCTGTGTGTGAATTAAACGTTCGGCGGATTGCATCATCTGCCGCTGATCTGGATAAATTAGTTTTCGGTTTGTTGTCTTTGGATAAAGCTTATATTGTTATGTTGAATTCTGATTGTAAACGATTTTTTCAGGCTTTACGGTGGTCAGCTAGAAATACCTACTCTGCTCAAAGTGATCCCTGGTCGAATAGAACAGGAGCTTTAAAAAGTTGTTAAACTCAATGTTCACCTTCTGATACAGGATCCTAATTTATGAATGATCTTTTCTATCACTATTACTTAATCATCATTTAAATTATTTATTACACTTACAGGACTAAATAATTAAATTGGCTCTAAAGCTAACTGGAAATCAGCTCTTTGTAGGATACCATTTAAGTAGGATACCATTTAATAATTCCATTCAAAACAATATCATACAATACAATTTAATAATTGTTATCCTGATAAGTTTCTGTTTTGGGTAACATTAACGGTGGGTTAAGGGTGACTCTTAGCTCCCCATAAATTGCCCGCAGCGCTCGATACCATGTTATCGGCTTGTTAATGACAATATCAGACCTATGGCTGTTTCGGGATGGGTCGGGATTCTTCGAGGAATTGATGAGGACCCCATTATTATGTATGTTAAATAAATAGGTTTTGCTTTGCACTCCATTATTATATCCATAAATTATGTGTCCTATTAGAGTGGCCCTAAGAAGAAATGTAGCTTAGACATCCAGGGAAGATGCGGAGTAGTTGTTAAATGTTTTAAATTAAAGAAGTTCATACGACATGTTAGCTTCAAGGAGATTGCTTGTATTTAAGGTACTTTACTGCTGCTGCTTCAAGTTACAATATTTTTAAATAATAACATCATAAATTTAATTATTTACCGTAAACAAATACTTCATTGGTAAAGTACAAAAGTGACATATTATGACATAACAACTTTTTACGAGGAACCATCAAAGCGGCCAAACAATACGAACGGTCCAACCCATTCAATACGGAGCATAGTTGGACGAACCCTTAAAGCCCTTATCCAAACTCATCGCCATCCGTGACCAATAAACTTGAAACAGAATTTAATTCACACCACGCAAACGTACACAAATACATACATATTTTCGTCGAAATAATACGACAGTAGTAATTGAATCGGCCTCGGGCGAACTCGGGGTATGTCGTTAACGTTCCTGAGGGTTCTTGCTATAGCTCGTACCCTAGATATGCACTAGAATGCTTCTACAAAACAAACCAACAAAGACGGAGATACATGAGGGATAGAGGGAGAGAAAGGGACGGACTTAATAGAAAGTGTTTATAATAAACAAAGGATGTAGTCTTATTGGTACTGCCGCTTTAATAGACTATTGGAGACCCGTCGGCAAAATTTCACCTTTGGAAGACGACACAAATTGCCGGGGTCGAGCTATGCCAATGTTTAGTCGGTGGCGATTTTGCTCTGAGCGCATTAAGATGTCCTTTGATGTTTTGCGGTCCGAACCGGTTTTGACCGGTTAATTAAATGTAGATCCTATCTATATACGTGTGCCTTGATCGTTTTGTGGGATTAAAAGCTAATATTGCCCTACTGTTTGTGACGCGTTCGTTTTATACTATAGTAAGTGAAAATAGTAATAATTTATTATAATAAGTGTTTATTATGTTTTAATTACAACAGAATAAAATTACGAGAAGGTACTTTTTCATATCTTCCACCTCAATCAAATTTAGAAGCAAGTATTTTGTGCAATCGGTTCTTGGCTATTGAAATATATTTTCGATTTATCTTTAACAACTCGTGCAATATATTAATTATTATAATTAATAGAATAAAAATGAGCCAAAAATACGTAACCTCCTTTCTAACTTGAAATTTGTGCCTTACATCACCACTACAACAACACCATCGCGCTACTTCTTACAAAACTTTTTTGAGTTACTTTTTAGGTAACCTATAAAGTTAATCTAACTATTACAGCACCTATTCTATTGATTTCATTCAAATCGACCTTGGTAACTTACCACCAAACAAATCCCAAATAGCAAAGTTTCTTCGTGTTTCAGCTGTCATAGTATTGTCGCATAAAACATATTAATTGTACTAAAATAGTTGTTCGCTCATCTGAAAGTTGTTAGAATACCATGCACCCATATTATTTTTCTCCTATTTCCAGTGACATCCCCCAATTTTCCTTGGAGTGTCTCGAACTGGAATAACTGTGTCTTATGAGCTGTCACATGAGCCGGAAAATATTTTTCACGTAATGATAAATTGTAGCAATATTTCAATAACCTCGCCAACACCTAATCGAGTCTTGACGTGAAAGAATAATGGGGCCAATCGTTGCCGGGGCACTCTGTCCCGTCGAACAACGATTGTCGACGATTGAACGATGGTGGTGCCAAAAGCCCATCGGGGTGACGTCCGATCCATCATAGCGGCTATTTCGTAATTCCGACGCCATTTTATGCTGACCTCCCCTGCCCCCGTGCTCCCCAAAAGTTCGGGGTTCTCTGGGGAAAGCGTATCGAGTAGGGCAGCCGAAGCTAAATTGGGCACGCTCCACTGCAAATTGTTTTCAGTACTAGTCCAACCTGACGTTTCGATCTGTTTCCAGATGGATTAATTTGATTAGAGACCAACAGATGTTTCGAAGCAGCGTTAGACGTGGGAAATTTGTGTAGCTTTGCTGAAGTAAACTATTGTATGCCATTAGAATATACGAGTACGATTGTATTTGCCAATAACAAGCTATTTCAGGATCTAACTTTGTCTATTGTACATAGTCGACAGTCTGCAAAGAAAAAAATTGCTATCAACAATGAAGTTAAGTGATTTGATATTCCACTAGCCTGGCTGTTGAAGTTATGAATTAAAAGTAATAATTTACAATTTGTTGAATAACGATAATACAACGAGGATTCTCATAGCTCTCAAGTCTGGCAACAAAAACTTAGCTGGAATATTTGACCGAGGCGAGTAATTCAAGGTGTATGTTTTATTTTATTGAAGTCATTAACATAGCAAACATTAGTGTATTTAATTCTATTAATCTTAATAATGCTGATGCTAAATAAATGCATCAGAGAATTAGACAAACCAATAGCAACATTCTCGTGCACAATGGTACTGTTATTTGGTTTTAATAGAGTAAAATTGAGCCACCGCTGAAATGTTATTCAGCATCCACGAATTTCAAGATGAGTAACAATGGGCGCAGTTGTAATCAAACGCATTTCACGGTCCACCGCCAATTAACTATCTACCGGTGTAATATAGCCAAAGCTGAAGTTTTGAATACTCTGCAAGTTTAACTGATCCAAAGCAAATTATGTTGTTGTGGTTTATAATGGCTTCCAACAAGGAGATATCGTAGCTGGACTAAAAATTATAGAAGTCAGATGACAACATCAGTACATACCTAATCGTTGACGGGCTGATTACTCGAGTTTTGTTTTCATATTAAGAAAATTGTAGTCGGTATTTTTAAAAAACACACAATCGTATTAGCTTGTGAAGTGTCATATAGTGATATGTATTTTCTGATTTAGATTGTGACACTCAAATAAAAGGAACCGTTTTGATTAACTTAATTTCAGTATTCCATTAACTTAATTGATATAAAATAAAATGAAAACTAAAATCCTTAGTTCTTATGTTTCTACTAAAACCGAACATATCCTAGATAGGTACAACAAAGAATTATACCAAATGAAAGTCAAAAAGTAACTTTATCGATTTTACGTCATTTAGTATTACGGATTAATTAGTAATCAATTAAAATCAATTTATTGCAACAGTATGCAGGGTGTAGACAGTCGGAAAATTTATCAGTCGCCCCAAGGAACGCAGACTGGACGAATTTAATTATTGTATTCTGAAATGGGCTAGAAAATTGAATGTCAGGGAGTTTCCATACGCACCAATAGTGAATCGTTGAGACCTATAATATGCAAGTAAAATTTGTATAGTCACGCTACTTGTTTGATGTTATTTACACTATTATGCTAGCGTATGGAACTTGTCAAAACCAAGTAAATGAGAAATACTTATAATAAGAATAAGTTTGAAGAGATCTCTTGTCCTTTTCATAATTCCATCATAAAACAGAGTACACATTTCTATATGAATCGGTTTAGTAGAAGTTAATAAGATTTAAAACGATATACAGGGTCAATCTAAATAAAAGCGTTTATTGGATTATATCGCCATGTTCTTGATCACATTATTACTTATTATCTTAATTGAATAATTATTTTGGTTTGGAATTTAAAAATATAGCCTTAAAAAAATATATGTTTTATGTGACTGAAATAAACTAAATAAAGAGAATTTTCAACAATTGCAAATTCGTGCGGCAAACAACATATAGTTTTCGTTGTCTAACAACCGATCATGTTTCGGCGAATGAAGACACTCCCATCGGGGACCGTGGTAGATGGAGGCCCGTAAAACCTAATTGATTTAGGGAAGAATGTGGTCGTGCGCCTCCGAACTGACTATAGCATCTGAAGTTAATTTATCATTATTGTTTTTGGACCTGTCGCTGCGATTAAGAGCTCTTGAGAATATTTTACGATTACAATCGTTTCAGAGATCGTTGTTGTTGGATGAATATAATACAATTCAAGATGAAAGGTCACAACTTACCAATGTTTCGTAATAAAATAGAAATGGATTGATTTGAAGATAAGTATAGCCTACTGCCGCTGTAGTAGAAACATTATCTACCTACTTGGCTGTCAAAGAAACAATATACCTACATGATAACAAAGTCTAGAGTGGAAGTTTTAAACGGTCAACATCGCCTATGGACATCATTAACACCAAAGATGTCACTGATGTATACCCGGCCGAGATAAAGAGAGATAAAAATAATTTAAAATAATAGTTGAATTCAAACTATTCACGAGTAATTATAACAGATATTTATGGTGTTTACATTGACGTGTTGGTAATGGCGGTACTAACCTACCGAATGAACCCTTATATTCAACATAACAAAAGCAACCCTTGAAATTGCCAATATGATAGCTTACTCTCATAACATTTCATGAATATTTGACAATGACGCCCAACATTACCCATCTTATTAAAATTATTCGTTATGCAAACTCCCAGGCGAAAATAAACTTTTATTGCGATCCCTATAAGCAATAAAACTTTTTTTCTGTATCGAAAATATGCCCTGTGTCTTAAGGAAGTCGTCACCCCCTCGTTACCCCCGTACCCCGTAGAGGGTAAACAATAAATCACAAACATGCAAATCCCGCTAATAACATGCACAAAACCGAAAACCATTTCATGGACGCCGAAGCAGAGTTCGCGCTGAGACAATGTTTATACGATACGTAAAGGGTACGACACGATTTGTTTACATTTGTAGAAACTGTAGTGTTACTTATATAGCTGTGATTAAAAAAATGTTAACTCTTCTTTCAGTTCAAACAATATCTGATGTTAAACATGTCAAACAAACATTATTGTAAAGGATTGATAGGAAAATTGTAAGGAACATAATGACATAATTAATTATCATTTTGTGAAACTTTAAATCACGTATATTATTCTAATTCTATACCATGTTTTTAATAAACAATAAATGAATTATTCAATATACAACACGTATATTTAATACCTAAATATAAAAGTGATTTCAAACACTTGAATACATGTTATTTTAGCATTATATTCTAAAACTGGATCAAGCTTTCAACCTTTCATCAACGAGGTCGCATCGTACACGTGTCTTGCCATCAAAGCGACGAGTTCCTCGATACGAGAAGGAATATTTAATGCAAGTACGCAATATACGGGGGTGGTGGATGGTCGCGGACTCGCGGGCGTTGTTTCCATGCTGATGTTTAATAATTGATAATGCCCCGCGAAAAACGCCGGGGGCGGAGACGTGCGATGAGATGTTAATACCGCATCCGTAACGGAAATATGTCTACCGAGTCTATCAAAACACGAAGAATTTATACGTTACGTTCTAATCGTTATTTACGTTCAGAAAACTATAAACATATCCTTTTTTTATTTTTCAAATGACGTCCGTTAGGTACGGCACAATGGTTACCATACGATTCCCAGCAAGGCGGAAATTTGAATGATGAGTTTAAGAGTCTGAGCCTGTTCTCGGTCTGAGTATGTGTGTGTGTCTATGTACTGTCCATGGCACATACGACATAGGGAATTCCTGATGTGGGGCTATGAGTGTGCAGCGTTATTTTTTTCCATATAAATTTAATCCTAACCAAGAATTAAGCATTTCTCACGAAGCAATGTCAATTATCACACCAAATAAACGCAGTGTATTGAAATAAAAAATGAATAATTATTCTCTGTCTATAATCAGTGGATGGGGAATAATACGAGTATGTAAAGCGCTTTAAAAAATTTAATAACTTTGCCACTTGTTTAGACACACACAACCTATGCTTGTCACACTTGAATGTGATTTATCACACTCGTATTTCTACAGAGATATTAGATGGCCTGATACCGCCGCATTATCACCTCGCTCGTCTCCGGCTTGGAAATGGAAACGTAATCGATATCCATTCGCAGCATGCGCTGGATCCATCCTCTAACGCCACTCACTAAACGTCGCTTGTTGTGTTATTCAAATTTTGAATTGTAGTATTTACTTTTGTTTCTTGCTCGTTTGCTCAGTCAGTATCGGTTTAAATACAAAAAAGTCATTAGTACGTCAAAGGTACATCAAACACACGCGTAAGTTTAGAAACGGATTTTTAATATAAAGTCGTTGGTCGAAATATCATGATTGTTCCATGTGAAATAAATAGATAAGATATTTGTCCCGGTATTAAGTATTCATATTATGTACAATACAATATATTATAATTTTGTATAATTATGTTTGTTAGGTAATGTAACAAGAATCAAATAAAAACAATAATGAACAAACTGTATTCGTACTTTATCAATCGCCAGGTTCGTTACACTATTTTACTTTGCTAATTTACTTAAATACTTTGCTTTACATGGACATTATACACTGCATGGCTATTTAAACGATTCGTCGTAAAGAGCGAAGCGAGCGAGCGACGATCTCGACCTTTCGGTTTTGATAGATTCGACACGATTGATCGAGCGATGAGCCTACACCTACAGGTGGTTGAGGCTCGAAACGTTTATATTGGTATTGCATGTCGGAATTCTGTCATTTGTGCGTGAACTTACGACACGTAACAGATGGCAATGAATGAAGCTTTTCGTCTCAGACTTCATGCTTAGAACATATATTATTCTCTACAAAAGGTAATCAAGTCTGGGACGTCCTGTCTGTCTGTCTGTCCAGACAATGTTTAATGATGTCATCAATAAACATAAATAATTATATTTTCATACGTCACAACGTTACAACGTCACAACGTCATACGTTACATCAAGCAATACCTTTTAATCCATTTTAATGAGAATAGATATTCTGTCCGCGTAATTTTCATTAAATCCATGCCAAATCTTATATAGTCTATAAGATTTGGCACAGCTAAAGTGTACATACGAGTACATGGATAGAAGTTTAGGATATCATATAGGATATAATCTTGATATAATAATAATGTAATAGAAATACATAAAATCTGTACCTACATAAACCATTACACATAAAATAAGTTACGCACTACCATGCATTTACACATCAGTGACATGACGTTTGAAAATGTGCACGTTCATAGTGTCAAGATAAAGAAATCATTTGATAGAATGAACTACTGTCAAATTTCTTTATTAGTCGCAAGTATAAAATACAATGTAAAATAAAGTATTATTAAATTAAACTAACGTGCCAATATTTTAATGAACTACGTCTACTCTGAACGTCTCAAGTCAAATTGAACTGTAAGTAGGTATTTTGTTGAAACTCCATCGTTCCCTGGAGCACATTACCCTTACTTATTCATGGCGTGCTACACAAATAAACTGTTGTTGCAAACTCGCGGCGGTACCGCGCCACGCAACGAAAAATATATTAAACACCACCTCGAACTGATCCCCGGCATTACTGTATCTATAAACATTTCAATTGCGGTGCCAGGAGAGGGGACTGATCAAAATCGACCTGGTAGATATGATCTGGGATGGAAGTAAGCTTGGGGTTTGTTTGTGTAATCATTGTTTGCTTTAATAATATAGGTGCCTTTCCTTTATTTTTGTTCATGTTCATTTAGGGAAACTCGATGCTTGCTTAACTGTTTCCTTGGTACTATTATGATTAGTTTACAATAATTATTTGTGTGTTAATTTCTGGAAAATACATACCGATGACCCAATTGGAAGTGATCACCCTATCTATCCTATTTGTTTATTAATAAATCATATTATTTATTTTTGTTTCAAGGAACACGAACTAAAATCTTTATTCATTACACTCGTAACATAATAATTATCCTGATTAAGGGTATCGGTTGGTAAGAGGCGACTTGGCCACCTCGTTAGTCATGACGTCATAAGTGACCAATCTTTAACATACGAGCCGGGGACTCCCTTTTATCACCATTCCCTCAACCTCTAGTGCACTCCGGGACATTCTCCATTCAGAGTTAATAATCATAGCTTCCGTATAATCTTCCTCGCAGACGAACGCGCACGTCACGTCTTAAAAAGCATTTAATATTACATTGTGTTTTAACTGGACAGTCCAGTAATGAATCCCTTTGTCTAGTCTAGTCTCCACCCTCGGGTAGCTGTCACACTCGGCGCAGGCGACCGGCTAGAGAGCTGTGACTTCCATCTCCATTCTCCTGTTTCTATATTTTTGTATTACTGATTCTAATTCATCCTTGTGAGAGGAGACCTTAACCTATAAATGGGAAAATTAGAGGCCGTAATAAAAGAAACGATTTTATCTCTCATTGACCATAGACAGACATTTCATTTCCGTGATATCATCAGAAGTATACATAAATATGTTAGTGGATCTTCACGATCGTTGCGGCCTCTTTTAGGTGGTAGGGCTGAACCCTTGGGCTTGAGTCAGCCGCCAAAAGACATGTCTTGATCCAGCCGGGAGCTTGATACCAATACTTTATTTCTTTCTTCTTTCTTCTTTCTTGGCCGGCGACGCGTCGGTGATGCCTTTAGTGTTACAGATGGTTGTGAGCGACGGTGACCACTTACCAACAGCTCGTTGGTCCTCTTTTAAACATTAAAAAAACAAAAAGAATTATTTATTTTTTATCCAAGTAGAAACTCGCTACGGACATTCGTCAACAACTGCACCGGTACCTAATAGTCTCGCTTGACCTTATTCCGCTTGTACAATAAGAAGTAGTTTTTGTAATGAGTGACGCGTTATTAGTATACCGTTTTGTCGTTGTGTTGTATTTCTGTGTTTGGGAGGCTAATGATCATTTCGGGTTTCTTTGAGCTTCAGCTGAGCCCTGAGAGCTTCACTTGTTACCGTACTAAATATAAGTCAATTGTTGCTGAATTCGCGCTGTTTGTATTATGTATGGTGTGTTGTCAGACTTTGTAGGAAGGATTCTTTTCACCAGAACTATCAAATATTATAACGTCATTACACAATTTATATGACATAAAACTTGTTGTGTAATGGACGTTATATTATAATTTGATAGTAAAAGTTTATTTTACTCTTTTTAGCGCATTTAAACTCAAGCTTGTTATTCAAAAAGTTTTTTACTTTATTCAATATCAAAATAACACCAACGAAGTAGCAACCCTAAGTTTACTTCAAACTTACAAAAATGTTTTCCTTAAAGACAAGTACGTATAATGTTAATGTCAAATGTTGAGGAAACTCCTACAGGATCTGCCATTAGTAAATGCCTGTTTTGTATAACAAAACAAATTTCGCGATATTTTCATCAACAGATCAACATGAAAATGGAAATAAGGTCATTGCTTCACCGCGAGTTTGCGAATCTTAATCTTTATAAATTTCAATAATAAAAATAAATGCATCGCTTGTGTATGAAGAACGGGATGACTTGTGAATGGGACTATTTCAAAATTTTAAACTATTTAAAATTAATGAGTTATGGTTGCGATGATGATGACGATGATTAATAAAAATGTATTTAGAATAATGAAATATTCACTGACATTTTTGTTATTTTGTAGTGATAAAACATCACATCGTTATTTAAATCATAACTCATTAACGCTTTTTGATAAACAGGCAATCGTATAATTAGAATTTTTATCAAAAAAAATAACCAACTTCAACGATGGTCGGGTATTGCAACGTAATGGCACCGACAATAGCTATAGTTAAACTAGGTTCAATTATTCCGATCCGTTGAGGAGTTCTTTAAGTTTTCTTTTGCCGTTTTTTCGTTTTAAAAAGACTTTTCGAATATAAGCGAATCTATTTGAAAACCACTACTTAACAGAGGACTAAATGTGTAAGTAACGTGAATGGCGTGAAGGGCGGTAGTGGTCACGTGACACCAGCGCGCCTACTAGTAACCAGGCTAAAGTCAGTCCACCACCACCAGGCACCATCGAGCTACTCGGCTGCTTGTTTGTTGGTTGTTGACATTAAAAATTAAGTTAAGAAAAATTCGCGAATATCTTATCGCATGGCCGCGCGCAGTGTCGCCGACCGGCAGCACGGGAACACGCGCCCGATTACGGTGACAGGGTGCGCCGAATCATTTATTTTATTATCTGCGGATATAATAAGAGCGCCTCGCGTTGATTAAGTTTGGTATTCATATCGCTAAAAATTTTTGACAACCCTACAGTTTATTATGAATATGGGTCGTAACAGCCGTGGGATCTTATTGTACGCCGGCGCTCGTGTGGCCCATCAATTTGTGTTTGGCACTACGTTAAGGTCGGGAAATTGTCTCATTTGACAAATGAACGTCAATTCTGATACTGAATTTATTTTAGGATTCGAAAATTGTTGAAATATGGATGTGACAACTCTTTTTTTTATTTTAGGATAACATCGGTATATAACTACATTTACTGATTTATTACGGGGTTTTTGTAACGGTTGGTGTCGAGTATGTAGAAAATAAGTGTAATCATGGATTGAAAGTTTCCCGATTTCCCGAAGTTAAAAATGAAGATATAAGTTTAAAATCATACAGCAGGTATTGACTAGGTATGTAGGTACATAATTTTTGTATGAAATATTTTATAAACGTGTAGATTCAGGCGTTCAGATTATACTCTGACAGGTATCCCTAGCGGACCCCGGCTCGTTACAGACTCTTTACACGATATGTTTATAAAGCGGACTCATTGCTAACTAATGAACCTGCGGCCATTTTGTCGCGTAATGCAACGTGGACCAGCGAGCTGGTGTCGCGTGGTCACTACATCCTATTCATGTAACTTACAATCAGTTCAAATCTGTTAAGGAGTGATTTTAAATAGACTCGCTTATGTTAAATTAAAAATTTTAACTAAAAATCATAATTATTTGTATCAGGCATATCATCTTACAGTAGGTATCACTATTATTGGTGGTTTCGAAAAGGTATTTTAAAACGGAGTAGACACGTCGAAAGAAATAATATCTATAGGTATAGAAATACAGTTAAAAGTCTATAATCCACTGATGGCAGAGATAAATAGTAAAATACAAGAATCAGTTACAAATTACTGTCAAAGAGAGAAAGAGAAAAAGCGACTCTAAAAAGGTATCATTAATTGTCGAACTGTATGAACTCCTTCTAATTAGTCTAGTGGTGCAATTCCACAAGCCTTGTGTACCTGTGTGTACCAAGAAAAGATCAATCCTTAACATAATGTGTAACTTAACTGGAGGTTTAACTTAATGGAATAAAATAAAAATAAAGTAAAAAGCTCGGCACGAGAACACGACCACTCGCAACCAAGCCTGAAGAGGGCAGGAGAAAAGTGAAATAGAAAAATTCTTAAAGCGCCGTGAACCCTTTAGTTTTCAAAATGGCGGTTAAAGCCACTCGTCACTTCACTGGTACGTGTCGCGACAGACACTTCTCGTTATGGTGAAAACAGAAAAAATAGGCCCGATGGCGACAGGTGCGGTTGGTAAATATTAAATTCTTCAAATTATTTTCATTCACATTTCATTAAGGGCGCGGAGGGAGGCTAGTGAGTGTATTTAGGGTGGCCATGTTGGAAATATAGTTCGAATTATGACTCTTCTGCACTTGTTATGTTCTTTATTATGCTCGGCAAATAAAGGACAATTCCCATTTGATAGGGTCCAAGGTGTAAACTGGCATAATCATAAAAAAACTTTTTTGTAGCTTATAAAAATAAGTAACTCACATCAATATTTTAATTTGATCCTGGGTTATTACATATTTACTTGTATCTAATACAAGTAAATATGCTGTTAAAATAAATATGAACACAGCTTCGTTCATCATGGTAATGAAAATCTTACTACTAGATGTTGCCAGTGGTTTGACCCCTGGGGTAGTACTTTTAACTGTTTCTTAAACAAAGTTTTATCTATTAGTTTACCCCCTTTGAAATGGCATATGACAAAAATCAATTCATTTTCAGAGATGTAACAAAAAAAGAAATTTATTTTACTCTTTCTTTCATGAAACATCTCTTTTTCACATTTGATGTCGTGTTACTGCTGAACCATTTTTCATAAAACTTTTCAGTTATATTCCTCGGAGTCCATAACAAACCAAATGTACGTTTCGTTTCACCTTTCAACGCCTTAATTGGTTAAAATGGGTGTTAAAGTTTGTATGGAAACATTTTAATACGGGTCTGTTATATTCATATAGTGGGACTTAGTCTTACTAAAAAACATTGTTGGAAGCGTGTAAAATTAACTTTTATAAAATTAATAATAAGGAACTTAGCAGCTATCTGCAGTTCTGCACTAGAAAAAAAAGAGAAGGATGTAAGCCACATACATCCTTAATCATAAATTTAATCTTATATATAAAATTCTCGTCTCACAATGTTAGTTACCATACTCCTCCGAAACGGCTGACCGCTTTTTATAAAATCTTACATGCACATTCAATAGTTCAATAATATTCGGTTTACCATTTCATTGTTTTGCCGCGTAACAATGTACGTACAGGATTATCTCCCAACTTTTTGATATTTTTACTTATTGACGTTATTAATGCTCATTAACAAGAACCCTGACAGCATATTATATTCCCAATTTATGATTACCATAACAACGTACTTGTGGAATTAATAATTTGAGTCAGAAAATTGTAGGACCCGTGGCAACTGTCGATATTATAATGATACCGCGGGGAACAACAGACATTATTAAAACGTACAAGTGACTTATTAGTCCCAACATGCCGTGGCTACGGAGCTAGTTCCACTTGACCTAAAAATGCCAAAAATATCACCTTTGACACATTGAGATAAGGAGCATAATCGGATGTTTGTGTGTAGTACTTGGTTTGTAAAGATAAGAGGAGCAAAATCATTGCGAATATTAAAATTCGCATTACATTTGAGTCATGAGGCGCTCCCATTAGATGGTAACAAGATACGTCTTATTCTGGTATGAACAAGCTCCAATTAGATATATTATGTCTGTAATATATATTGCCACTAAAACAAGGGCTTGTTAACGCTTCTTTGAATATATATTTTTTGTACTTTCCTTTTTTAGTTTTTGTTAGGATATAAAGAACAAAAGTAACCTGATATATGTGAGCCTTGCTTTAAAATGGTCAATTCCAGTTTGCTTTGAACTAGTGACAGTAATGGCCATTTTGAGATATGTAGAGCTATTTTAAAGCCATAACACGCTTTCCCGCTATTTTATTGAGTAAGTCATCATAAAATAATGTAATCATGCACACCAAAAGTAACATTTCTTGTTACAATTTCATGCAGTTGTGTACGGAAGTTTTCTTTTTTTAGTTAAATTATTGTATTACATTTCATATTAATAACTTGCACCTCGGGATCTTAGGCTGATGTAAAATCGATCATTCTTATCATCATCATAACACGTAATGAGAGCCCCGTGTCGTGTTTTTCATAACAAGCATTCTAAATTACAACAATTATTCAATGTTGCCGTGTTATCGGCAGTTATAAAATCGGGAGACAGTGGGGGAGTCTCATTAAGGTGCAACATTGAGTGTTGGTGGACGGGGACAAAGTTTGATGATGTAGTTAAAAAAATTCGTGTCCAACAAGAACATCGCAGAACGCGACGATTCAGTATTTAGTCCAGTAAAGTTCTGTTGAATTCTGTATTTTATATTCCCTTACTGGTAAGCTGTAATTTGGCATGGCATATATACATTTTTAATAACGTTGACAAAGTGATGCAACTAAATCTTAAAATAAAGATTAGAGGGTAACTACGTACCTAAAGTAAGATGTTTTTTTTTTCTTGTCTATCACATAATGCGGGGTATTGTAGTATTGCTCTTTTAAAAATATTGTAAGTCATGGGTATGCGAAGATCATTTTACGATTCAGGCCATCTGCGAAATATTAAGCTTTATTATACTAATTTGGTTAGTCTCAAGTGTTATCCAAGTCAACTAATTGGTTGGACTCGTGAAAATTTGTGTGTCAGTAGTAGCTATATTATCATCATATCGAAGTTTAAACGAAAACTATCACAGTTAGGTAGGTCTAGTTACCGATAATAGTGGAACAACTTACAACCACAGAACCCTTCAATGCGCGTGGACTGACACGCACTTTCCTGTTTTTATTATTTTTAATTTAAACCTGTTGTAAAATTTGTTGAGTATAAATAGTTTACTAGTTTAACCAAGTGAGTTATTTTAGACAAGGTAACGTAAAGCTATAAAGCCAAATCACGAAACATTATATCTTGCAATGACTGTTCAAGATGAACAAATCCTCTCTTTGACTCCGTTACCACTGTAGAGCGATGCTCTTACCTTTGATTGAGCGATTGTAGTCCAAGCGCCAGTGGTTAGAATAGTCCAGGTCATGGTCTACCCCTATGCCAAATTTTAAAACAACAAACAAAACAATACAAACAAACAATAAAATAAACTATCCTATGAAACTATCTCCATACTAAATTTCATCTAAATCGGTTCAGCGGGAAAAGGTAGCAGACAAACAAATATTATACCTTCGCATTTATAATAATAGTACGAATAAAAGTACGTGTTACGTTAAAAAAAAAGCTATCACGGCTAATAAAAAAAAGATTTTTCGGCAATATTCGTCAATGGTGGAAATTATTGTAATGACAGCAGAATAGAAGTTTTACTAAAAAAATGGCAGTCTGTAAAGTCGGTTTACAGACGATAATTTTATGTGATAATGTGATAAGGGAAAAGAGATGGATGCGTTGCAAGCCGAACGTTTGGGCCGATCCACAGTGGTTCGAATAGAACAAGCTAGCTAGACAAAATTATTTATTGGGTTTATTTGCTTGGTACGGCTTTCTGATGATGTTTTATGTAAGTTTAAGTGCAAAATAAACTAAAAAAAGGACGGTAGGATCACGGGTTCCAAGAAAATAAAAATTAACAATAGATATTTTTTATAATTGAGATACTTAAAAAAATAACAATAGTAAAAGATTAAAAACAGTCATAAAATACTTTAAAATTAATGACGTAGCTACGAATTCACAGTGGGACATCATTATTTACCTGTTAACAATGTTTTCTTACTTAAATAACAAGGAAACAAAACTTACTTAATATTTACCAAATTCTTATATTTACAACTTATAATAAATTTAGTATGATACACAGCTTAGAAATAGGTAAATTAGTTCAACATATTTACAGCTCTTATTTATCCTACCTCACTAAATTCTTCGTCTGATGAATCTTGTACATCATAGTTTGACAAACTGACATTTTGGCAACTAACACTTACACTATAGTCGAATTTTTAATTAGACGGAGTCCAATGAAGTTTACTGTGTTGTCAGTTTTTAATGAAATAAAAATAGTGTTGTAACAAAGTGAATGATTGAATGAACGCGATGGTTAGTTTTACCATCGTGGTATTTGCCTATAATGTCTTGCTGATGGCAATAGTCCGTTATATTCTCCTATTCAATTTTAGTCAAAACGAGTTTCATAGCAGAATTCTTAAAAGTTCTCTGTATGATAGGTATTACAGAATACATAGCTCTGAAAGGACTAATAAATAAACCCGTTTTAATTTTGGGGTTAACATATGTCTTGATGACGTTAATAATGTTTTGTAATAACTTATATCAGAGCACTTTTATTTTATTTATTGTAAAATAGAAATATTATTATTTTATAGTTTGAAATGATTAACTATTGACACTCGTTGTTCAATCATCTGATTGAACGAGAACTGGACGCATCACTATTACTTTAAATATGGCATCATTATAATAAAAAGTGACATTAGCTACTGTCAGGTAGCTCCGTTTAATTAAAAATCCGAGTATAGACTTTATATTTACAGTAGGGGGAATTATTAATTCTAAAACTTCAGAAGGAAGTTTACTCGTAGGCTTTTTGGGAGATTCTCTATACTATTAATTACAGGATCAGACGTGATTAGTAATTTATTAAGTAAATCTCTATTCGTGGCAGTACGTGAGTGTTTTCGAGTATTGTGCTCTCGGAATCTTTGATGCTCCATTTTCTTGTTTATAAGAGTGGCTTGTAGATTTGGCGTCTACATATTACGCTAAAGCCTCCTCTTTTGACAAACATCTTGGTTTTTCGTGAACACCGACACTTCTTGTCATCACTTGACACTGACTGGCTTCACTGATCACTGAAGCCAAGTTCCGATGTCCGAACAATCGCGCCGATAATTCAGCTGCTTAACATCATAAACATTGACCAACTGGTTAACATCCCGTGAACGTCATCCACGCGCCTCCTTTTCGTTTTGTCACCAGCCTCATCGTATCATATCCTTTGATGGACGTCCAGGAATCGAAGCTCTTCCTAATGTTGATGGTACTGAGTAGTGGACGGATACTTTGAACGTAAAATAACCAGCCAACCACTCAGAGTTCTTAGTCAGGAAGCGATCGCGGTTCCTCGCAGAATTTTGCCATTTTTCTACTAAAATCGATGATATTTTTGAAATTTTCATTTAAATTTCTCTCACAGATTCATCCGTAATATTTCCAAAATCATTTTTCAGTGATAGAAAGTCATAGAGTCTACTAATACGGTTATGTTTCTGCCATTCATAGAAAAACTCGGTTTACGAAACCGAGAATTCAAATTCGAAAACAGACAAAAAAAACAAAGTTGTACTCGAGTGTGCAAGCTAAAATGGGCATCAATTGAAAGCTAACATATATGGCTATGACATATATAATTTCCAGCCCGGGTACAAGAGGGTACAAGTACTTTCTAGTCCAATGAAAACAAATAACCGTCAAAAAACTGCATATCTTTTTAAAGTTGAGGTGTTATAAAAAAACTGGGGATAAATATATTTATATATTAATTATAAATAAAAAGTACATACCTTTAACTTGAAGATTCATCACTAATATTATTCAAAAAACTTAAAACTCACTGACATTAATGTTACTTCGGTAATCGCAAAAATGCAACTGATTTGTAACTTTTTCACCGTTTCTTTGTATACTGCCCTAATTATCTAATTAGTGGTTGACATTAGGGCAAAATAATTCTTGGATTTGGGATAGTTGGGGTATTGGTTAGGGGCTCAGATATAAAAATCCGGGAAATTCAACAATGACTTTTGTCTAGCTAGCTTGTTCGACTCGAAATACAGTGCGATCGTGCCTCTCTATCGCTTGTTCCGCGTTCTCGCTTGCACGCACGGGCTCAGGCGGAACGGGACACTTTTTCGTGCGCGCTGCCGGTGTTCATCAATATAATAATATAAGACGTTATCACGTCAATAGTCCAAATGTCATAATATTAAAAAAATCCTTGAATGGTTTTAGTAGCCTCTTAGCCTACAACAGATCAGCCGTCTGGCCACCGGAGCGTAACAAAACGCAACAGAGTTGGTCGATTAATGCGCGGATCGCTTTGAACTGATCGCTGGTGGAGCGTTGAGCCGTTGACGCGGGTTCAGCTGTCCACACCATGCCAGCGCCTATGTGTGGGATTGCGTTCGGGCCTGCTGATGGTACACCAAAAACTATTGGATACTAGTAAATAAAGATTATGAGAAGATAATAAAGGTATAAAAGAAGATAATAAAGATATGATAATAAAGGTTATGAGAAGGTTCTGTTTTTTGGAGCGTAAAGAAACGAAGGGGTAATTTCTTTTTTTGTTAACGATAAGGTTTGAATTAAAATATCCATATGCATTATTTTGCATAAATACTGCTATTTATGATTTTAAACTTAACTCATAGCGGATTGTACACATTTTATTCTGCTACGGGTACTCACGATATCTATTTTGGTACGCCTATATTTATCTGGGGTCGTCTAAACGCAAAATAAATTGTTATATATTTTATGTCTATAACCTAGTACTACGTAATAACATAGGTAACCTACTGTGTATAAGTACATAAGTTGGAGTTGTTAGACATGTAAAATGTTAGTGGTGTTGGAGAAGATCAATTAAACGCAAATCAGTTTGAACTGACGCTGGATACGTTGACGAGGGTAACTGTTAACAAGGCTCGGAATATACTCCACGTGGATACGTAGTATATTTGAAAAATTATTTAGCTTCACAATTATATTGTATACTAAAAGTACCTTGTGGCTGTGGCCCTTATTAAAACCTAATGTATGTATAAGTCTACTACTCTATACTTTATTCGCAGTAGTCAAAGCAAAATATTATGTTTTATTAATATTGACAAAGTAACAAAATGTGTAAATAAATTTGAATTTATTTATATTAAGATGTCTATATCATTAGTGACAGCAGTATTTAAAAAGCTGTCGTTGAAAATTATCCGCAGAAAATATGGATACCATTTTTATAATATTTTCATTATTAAAATGCGTTTCCATTTTCAGTAACCAGTCAATATTATTTTTAATTTTAAGCTTGAACACCTCATCAATATCGCGCCCATAAACCAATTAGGTATCCCCTCCTACCTGCCTTCAATAACATAATTCCTTTAGCACTATAATTTTTCCAACGCCCCACCTGCCCCCGTGGGCTTAATAAGGCGTCGGTCGTTTGATGCGCGTTTTTAACTTGGTCCTTCGAGCCGGATACGCGCCCCCGGGTTTATGGTTTTCATTAATGAAGGCTTTAGGGCTGATCATTCAAGTCTGTATCGAGCCTTGATCAAGGGGTGACAGAAGATTGAATAGACTATGATGCCCTTTTTAAGATGTAAGTAGGTACGTCTTCATAATTACCGTGCACCCGTAATAAGCAGATTCATTCAGCAAGCGCATTTCAATTCGATATTAGGATACCTACAAGTAAATTTTAATGTTAATAATTTACTAGCGATCATTACTGGCTTTCATTGTATAACTACCTCTCCATAGTTTAATCAACGCTACAAATTACTATAACCATAATAATCACTAATAGTATTTAATTTACATCGTAATTATATTTCGTAATGTGTGATAACCTAAAAAATTCAGTATCCAATACTGTAACTAATTAGATTGTTTACGTAGCAAAACTTACCAAAGTCGGAATGCTTACCTAACAAGACTTACCCAAGTCAGTAGGTATGTTTTCAAAGAGAATGTTATCGAATTTCCAGCAAAACTTCTGCTAATATCATCGAAATCAAATGTTTTGTTATGGTACAGAAAGCCTCGGACACTTCCCGGCCATCGCGGCTAATAATTTTCCATAATCCCGAAGAGAAAACTCCGCGGAGGTGGCATTAAGAGCGGCAATCAAACTGGCAATTTGGAGGGAGTGCCGAATTTAAATCCAAAAGAAACTGCCTTCCGATTTGTAATTCAAACGTGGCGCGAAAATGGTGAAATATCCGATTTGAATAAAGAATCGCACTGGGATGGACGGAGCCCGCTGCGTACGAGATGAGTGTAATTGAAACATTTGATGCCCCAGCAAGCATTATACCGTACCCCATACCTTATTAGATTACCTTTACTTTAGAAATACACTTACCAATTTATCAATGACCCTTGATTGAGCCGTACGGCGTATTTTTTACATCGTGGGCCGCTGTTAGAAGGGGTCCGAGTTCGATTCCCAGCGAGGATGAAATTAGAATGATGAGTTCAAATTTCTGGTCTCGATGTGGGTGTGTGTTCTTGCCTTGTGTGTTGTCCGTGGGTGGGTGACACAAGGTAGCCTAGGGTGGGGCTACGAATGTGTATTACATAATATTATAATCAAGTGATAAACAAATACTTACATTCTTAATTATTTTACTTAAAACAAATATGAAACATAGCAACTAGTCCATCATAGAAAGTCCATGGATCATGATGATCTGTACAGAAAAAGGTATCGTAAATTAAAAAAAAACGAATCTCTCCTTTTAAAAACGAAAGTATTCGGAAAATTTCCAATTACATCTAGCATGTCGGTAGGTATCATTTACATTAAATTGACACGCCGCACCGCGCCGTTACAGGAACAATAATAAAATATTTTTTTATTCATGCATAGTATTAATACGAGTATGAAAAAAGATAATTAAAAATCTATAAACTAATGAACAGGATCGCTTACGAGGACCTGTCGTATTTTTTCAATTCATCAAGAGATGGTACTTCGAGCCGAGTGCGGAGTGCCGCGTTCTGTTGCGATTGTTGTTTCTGTTTGATCTTGATTAATTAGCGATCGCAAACGGAATAGATTATGACGCAGCTGATAGGTGGTAAAGCCGCGTAATTATACGTCAAACCGAGGGGATAATTAGCTGGGTAGTCATCGATTTTGATTGTCCATGCCCGCTTGCCAGAGTGCACTGTAAACGCGTGTTCGGATTTCAATTAACAAAGCCCCGTGTTGTTCGGCTTACGAGGATTTATTGAAAGTGTCAGGTGTTGATGATATAAAGGTTTTATACGCTCAATCCCTGGCCAACCGCGGAAAGTGCCCTATTTGCTTTATTATTAGTGTTTGCAGAGTAGTTATGTCCTTTTGATAAGTACATATTGTGTTTACACACTTTTATCAGTTCCTCGAATACATATTGCTGTATTTAAGGCGTTTATTACACATTAAAAGTCATGAGGGACCAGATAAGTGTTAATGCGTAGGTATGTCAGCAAGTGGTAAACGGTAAGACACTTATACGAGTAGTAATATTTTATTTATTTATTAAATTACAACACGAACAAATACCTAAGAAGACAAATACATAAGACACCACTAAACAAACATGACCCGAGAACAAAAATTCATCTGTTAGTAACAGACTGTTACTGAAATGTCTGCCCTGGCCTTCGCAAGCACGTTCACTACCAACTAGGCTACGGAGTCGTAATCATCTCACAAATCTAATCAAATATCCATTTCCCAATGGATATTTTCTGGACTGAAAATATGTGAACAAACAAAACATGACGTTTTTAACGTGTAAAAATAACGTGGATACGTTATTTTTTGACGGTGAGGACTTCTTAATTGTTATGTCTTAAAATTGACACGTTAAAACAGTCCCATGGCGAGTATTATCGTCCCGAAGACGTCCGCTCGGAGCGGGGGTGGTGGGAGGTATTTTTTCTCGCAAGTCGTCAGATAGATTGGATGACACTCGATCTCCCCAAGAGGACGAAATTAAAACGGCGGCGATGAGCCAAGCCAAACGGCCGGGGAATTATTTTCCGTTGAGTGATTCCCAGCCATAAAATTTCTGATTGATCAATTCATCCCGTGTTTCCATTCCGTCTTAATGAAGGGCACGTTTCTGGTGGACATTTTTTTTCGCTCCTCCCGAGTCTATTTTTCCGGCTGTTTTCTCTTTAGCGGGCGCTTTATTAATTCCCACTCTTTCCCCGATTCGTTCCGCGTTCCGATGTGGATGATCAAAAACAGATTTGTGTGTTTAAGGGTCCGACGGCGGGAAGTTAGCGGAATTCCTTTTGCGCTTTTTTAGAACACTGTCATTTGAATTATTGATGATTGCCAAGACTGAATTTTAAATTCTTTGAGTGTTATAATTCGATTATTCAAATTTTATCTTTTTTTCTTGCAGATGACTAAGGAAACGAACTGGAAAATTTCTGGAAATTGTATTCAAGTTATGTGATATTTTTTGCTGCGTTCTTACAATTTTCTTCTCTTTTGTTACGAGACGTATGGTGTTCCATACTGATGTTCATAAATAGTTTAATTTAAAATTGTAAAATCGTTCTTTGAACCGTACGTAAGTATGCATATCCATTCTGTAACTCCGTTTTATATCTTGCGTTTTATTTATAGCTGCCCTCGCTTCCCGTATGTGTGATTCTTTAAATTGACATTATCTTTTATAATTATGTAAACTGATCAAAATAAACGAACACTGAATGTTACCCCAAGCTCCCTATTATTACCTATACCTATCATTATGTGCGTATTAGAATTTAATTATCACTTGCTTCGGTGAAGGAAAACATCGTGAGAAACTTGCACATCTGAGAGTCTCCTTAATGTCGTCATATGTAGGTGTGTGAACGTGTACCCCCCAAGAAAAAAGACCTATGCCCAGCAACGGACAGTTATGTGTTAAGATATCACAGACATCGATTAGCATGAGTATACGACTATACGTATGATATAAAATTAATATACGCGTATTCAAATACGAGTAGCACTCGATATGTGGTGGGCCGGTCGGTGCGGTCCTCGATCCTCGATCCTCGCATTAAGCGGGCGCGGGATAATGGGCCCGATCAGCGGACAATGTGGCCGGCGCGTTCCATCACGACCAACAATAACAGATAACACGCTGTCGTTAGCTGACGAGAAAGTGCTTTTGGAATAACCTCCTTTTTATGCGATAATGGCGCGGTGAGGTGTGGGGACAAATTTAACTTAAGAACGATTCTACCTCAATGCAATACTTGATCGGTAAAGCTTTATTTCGTTAATGCGTTACATTAACGAAATAAACCTTTTTGTAAGATGATTTACCTAATCTAACCTAATATAGTACTGATAGTAAGTAGTTCGGAGTTAAAATTTAAAAACTCCTAGGAGATTAAAGGGAAATTAATGCAAATTTGACGTTGAACATAGAAAATACTGTAGTTAATTGTAGACAACGTGTTCATTTTTCAATTCTCACGTCACTCGTGATGGCCAATAGCTCAGTAATTAAATACGTGACGTCATCTCGATGGCCGCTGTTCATTACGAAGTACCTACGCCTCAGGCGGCAACGAGGTCCTACATTTTTTTTTATTACTTACCAAGACTTTCTGTATAAGGTACTTAATTACATTTCAAAGTCACTTATCGGAAGCTTAAATATTTCAAAAATTACTCCAAGTGTGTCCAAGATGAAAGTGTGACATTCGCCACTGTTCACCATAGTATGGAACAGTGAAGCTACGTCGCACACGCCATAAAGTTTACAATTACCACGAGCTAAACAATCTCCGAGTATTACCCCGGAGCGGGGTCAATCGCGGGCGTAATGTTTGAAAAAGAAAACCAATTTCCCTCCGCCGGCTCCCTCGCCACAAAGGAGCGCTATCTAGCGATAAATTATCGAAATTATTGCATTAAAAATTCCATCTAGTAAGTCAAAGCGATTCATAATAGCCACCGGTGCGGCCTAATGGAACAACGACGTAAGTGCGCTCGTAAATGACGGTGGAGGCTGCGTTTTGGTGGCGAGGTGATCTTTGGGTTGAATTTTCTGGTAGAGCTTTGTGGTTGCAGTTGCTTTTTCTTGTTTAGCTGAAAATATCGCGTTTATTACGTATTAATGTAGGTATGTATGTATATCAACTTCGGATAACGATCCCCAAAAATTATCATATTTTTCATGAATTACACTGACTTGTTCATATCCAATAAGTCGAAACAATTTGTTAGGAGATAACAAATCGTTCGGGATCAAAACAACCATCGTTGAGTCGGGTTGATTATCGTCTCCAGTTGTCTTTCGATAGCCGAACTTTCTAATCAGAACATCAGCTAAATGGTTCCAATCATCGTCACCTACGTTACAGGAATGCTATTTGTTGTATCCAAACAAAAGAAATCAGCAGGAATAAGCAGCGCAGCTCCGGTAAGTGTCTCGCCCGTATCTCCATTTCCTCAGAATTCACCCGGACGTCTCCTCAATATTTCACCTCTATCACGAAGCTACTTTACACTACACCCAGTTATATTTCAGAACCACCTTTTGTGCTCGAGCCAATTTCCCGGCGCGGCTCATTCCGGCTAATTTTCATATTAACGAACGTGTCCGTACCGTTCAGCAGAACGGACCGGCTCACGGTAATGTAAGACCTGTCCAAACGAATATAATATTTATTGAACCGACCTGGTACCTTCAGATCCTGGCGTGAGGGGAATTTCGTAGCGCAGTCGTTGGGAAATTATAGGGTACGTTTGAGTTACAGTCATTAGTTTAATTTGAATTAAACGAACAGTTAGTTACTTTCACTTTTAAATTTTAATGGTGTTGATGCACAGATATTCAAGTGGTCTTCAAGAAACCGAATGACTGGTGGGTAATACGGTCCTGCTTCCATAAATGATTATCT
The DNA here is from genome assembly GCA_905404295.2 of Ochlodes sylvanus. Classification (NCBI taxonomy): domain Eukaryota; kingdom Metazoa; phylum Arthropoda; class Insecta; order Lepidoptera; family Hesperiidae; genus Ochlodes; species Ochlodes sylvanus. Next base: position 1,899,982 of record FR990129.1, read on the forward strand.
GTAAACGTTACATAATTAAATACTTTTTAATACCGATCAATTTTTTCCACTTTTGAAGACTTAAACTATTCTCTGCCACGCTCCTTTGTCAGAGACAGACAAAGAATAACCAATACACGTTTACATGTACGATAATTGGTTTAAGCTAACATAATCAACAATAAATCGAGTTTCTAGTAACATTGATATCGATGAAGGCACGTTATTTTTCAAACACAAAATTATCCGTCTCGAATAACACCGCCGCTTTTGGTATTCGTTATGAACACATCAAACCGAAAGTCAATATAGAAGACGTGCCATAAAACACTCGAACGACAGGGATCGCAAACAATTTAATTTACAACAAGAAGCTGCCGAGTTGCTAACATCGTCTATATTGTACATTCCGCCCCCTGTTAATAACTTTCACGGGCCATCGCTTCCCGCGTTACACCTAAGAAAACAAATTTAAGGAGCCGGGAGAGAAAAAAATCGCAAGGGCGACTAATAAACGAGATATACACTAATTCATCATTGTTCCTCACTAATAAAAACACGACAAAAACACGTCTTCGTTCGGCACCCCTGTCTCCTCGGCTGGCGCTTGGGAGGGACTATAGAAAAATATTCATATAAAAATCACCGATAATGTTTTTGTGTTATGTTAAATAATATAATTAGTATATTTCTAGTAGAATTTATTACATTCGATATACGCATCATATTGGGTGAACTAAGTGACCGAAAAGGCAAAACAAAAATTGTTCGCTTTTTTGTAATCCTACAACTTAATCATTAATCGGCTTAATAACGACGCCACAGTCCCACAGCTAGGTTTGGGTTAAGGTTACGCGCCTCATTGAGTGTCTTAGTAGACCTGACACATTTTGGTGTACACATTAAAATTACTTAGTAGGTACTTTTTCAAAACTATAAAGTACTATGCCAGATATGTGTTAAAATCGAAAACAGCTAAATCCACAGGGTAAATATTAGTATACAAGCATTTTCCGCCTTCTACAGATCGAATTCTGAAAGTGGAGCGTAGACTGTGCGAATAATGAAATTATGTGAAGGAGAGGGGGCGGGGGTACTGTCGGCCATCTTTATTTCGTTTTTTTTTGTTTGTCGGATCGTTATTTATCGGGAGATCTCCGATTAACATCAAAGGTGGTGTGCTGAGGAAGACGTTAAAATTAAATAGGCTCCGGTAATGAGATCGCTTTATCGACTCGCGTCGCGTCGTTTCGGCTTGTCACGACTCTTGAAAAATTAAATTAAAGAGATTTGGATTTCGATAGGGCACAAAAGCTATTTTTTTACCGTTCCATTGGTCATTGTGATAGCGTTTTTCTAGAAATACTTGGTACAATCTGTGTAATCACACAGAGACTGAAATAGACACAAGTGACCGTAGATAGTCTTGATAAGAAATATTAATGGGAAATAGGCATTCCGTAGTCGAAATAGGTCTCTTGACTTCCTTATGGATAGATGAAATGCTTTGTGTTCTGAAGGTTTTTAAATTTAGAACTAATGCACTATTGAGGAGGTACCCAAAAAAGATTTTACCACTTCGACGACGTTATGAATATGTCGAATGCCAAATTACGATCTCTAGTGCTAAGGGTCTCTAAACTACGCCGCGGCCACGGACGGAGGATAGACTAAAATGGAAAAAATATAAGCGTTCCTTATTGACTAAGAAATCATAAATAAATTCTAACCCAGGGCAGACACAATAAGACACAATACCTTTCGCTGCCAACTGAACTACTATGTCGTCTGACATAATTATTTTCCAGTAATATGTTTGAACAGATACCGGATCACAGAGACTTCGGGCGACGTGCCAACAGCATATCGGAGGTGCCCGTGTGAATATCGCGTATTTGTTTAACTCCATATTAGATGCGGATTTATTCTAAAACTATAGATGTTATATTACCCACCAGGTTGTCTAATCACTTTGAAAGTTTATTTTGCTTTTACTTTTTATTAAACTATGTTATGTTTGAGGTTGTCAGAATGTGTGTTAACTATTTCCACCGCAGTAAAACAAGATGCGCAATCTTGTCAATACGGGTTATCTGCTATCAAATTAAACTGAGCTGCAACAGCGAAATCCACTTCAGTATTCACTTTGACGAATCTTTGTAAACTACCTTGCATGGCCTTTTATACTTTGGAAATTGGTATTTTGTGTCAGTCAAAGCTGGATCGCCCGCAGCCTCGACATAGTCGTTTGACACCGAATCTCCATGTGGGGCAGCGGTTTAACATGCAAAGATACTGCTAATGACACCAACTAAGATAGGTCAAACGCTGTGTTAACTCAAACTCATTGCTCATATGTTCCGAACAGCTAAAGATTTATATACACCCAGGCCGTTTACGGTTGTAGGACATGATTATTATCGTTTAAAATCGTATTTGATCATAGTTCAGATATTTTTTTATTCATCGGTTATTATTATTCGGTAGTTATTATTGTTAATCAGTTCCACATATCGCAGACGTTTCTTAATATTTTAACCTTAGCAGCAGCCCGGTTTTTTGGTCGGTTGCATTTATTATGTCACTCTTAAAAACGAGTATAGCATGTCTTCTTTATACTAGACATACGCCTTTAGACCCAAAACATAATTGAACAAATTGAGTTGCCTCTCTCATGTCAGGTAACTACCCAAGAATTAGGGAAAGCGGATAATGCCGGAAATATGCACATTTTGTTCGAATACTGTCTTTTTCTGAAACTAGTATGTACACATCGGTAGTGTAGGTAGTATCAAAACCAGCATAAGCCATAATATTTGTGCAAGTGGACGGTCGCCGATAAATGAGTGGCTGGCGAGCGGCCAGCAAGCGCAACTTAATACCTGCAAGATAATGCCCACTGCTTCTACTATAATGCCCACTACTGCTACATGATATCCTGGTGCATAGTTGGAACCCTATCGGCAATAGTACATAATATTATGTTAAATTACAGAAAAGCCCCTGACCTGAACTCTTTATTCTGAGAAGATAATTTTCGATGACGAACTATATTGGACTCATCTCGTTAATTGTATGACCATTTTATTGCATTTACAAATTTGCTTATGGTTAACGTAGTCCTAATAATGTTATAACCAGTATACACCTATAGCAAAATATTTGTACTACAGTACGATCGCCGATAACAGTTGCTGGCGAGCGGCCAGCGCGCACAACTTGACACCTGAAGATAATACTCACTGTTTTATGATATCCTGGTATTTATTTAATTTCGCTAAGTTAATACTAAACTATTTTGTATGATATGAAGATTGCTGGAAAGATCGCAGTAATTTCCGAGTGCATACATTTTATACGACCAATAAAATATATATGAATTAAATTTACTGGAAAAGAAGCCCCTATTCTGTTTCTTCGAATATGTAAACTTGTTTCATTTGATTCTCCAGTCGCAAAGCTTTCCATCATCCTCCGCTGGTTCTGTTACTGTACGTTTCCTATGAATCAACGTTACCCAGCCTTGTAACCTTGGTGGAATTGTAAGGCCCAATATCGACACGAGATCATGTAGGTACCAAATAGGTATCGAACAGGATCCGGTTAAGGAGATGTGATATTTGCGATTCAGTAGCATTTTTTTAATCTGTATCATAATGACAAGGAGCAGCTATCTAATAATTGGTCATAATTTCTCACGGACATCTTAGGAAGGTGGAACGCGGAATGTTTTATGAGATCAGCAAACCCCCCGATCCTGCCGATACGACCGAACCCGGCCCGCTAACTGACTCGCTAACTTTTCATTTCATTTTCCAAACTTTTAATCTCAAAGTGCCCGTGAAAGAAAAATGGAGGCGTTAAGGAAATCGCCAGCGCCACCTATTATCAACTCCTGCAACTCGCATAATTTCGCTACCTCGGAACTTTTAGTCCCGGAAAAGACAAACGAAAACGAACTTTAATACAATGTTCGAAGGATGAAGTTTCGACAATGAAGAAACGGGAGTTATGATGAAGCGTTGAGGGAAGAAATTGTTACAGAAGAGTCATAAAAAGTAAGATATTAATGTATCGCGGGAGGCATTAGACGGTTGGCGGATCGATTTCTATGCATAAAAAATGCTAATGGTTCTGTGGAGAGTACGTAGTGCCTTTGCAAGTGATTTATGGCCAGAGTTGAGCCAACTATTCGCCTCGATGTCGTCCGAGATGTTTTGCGGACAGGTGCGCCGAGCCGCGAGGAAGATGGCCGTAATGAGGTTTCTCTGTAGCCAGTTTGTTCCTGAAATTAGCGATTAATGTATGCATGATTGATTTACCGCGGCGGTCATACTCGGGGCATATTATACGAGTTTCATTCTTTCATCATCAATACGTCATAAACGAAAATTAAGCTGAACCAATTACGATTTTTTGCACTTGACCTCGCGAGGTCAGTCCCGCGGGACTACCAAAGCAATTCTTGAATCGAAAACCTGACAAAGGTGAGCTGAAAAAAAGCGTGAATCAACGTAATTTAGAATTGGTAGGCCTATGTGATAACTTTTAAAGATAGTAGATAGATGCGTAGTGTCCTCAAATGCTATTCATGCGATTGGGACAATTTCCTGGCAATTCATTATAAGCGGAGCAGGCGGAATTTTAAAAGTGTAATAAAAGCGCGATTTATAACCGCTAACAAGCAGTTCGGGCTCAATGGCCCGGAATAAGGATAGGTATCGGTTTTCTTGTTACTTTCTACTCTACTCAGTAGTCATCTTTTAGCGTGATCCCTCGTCTGCGTCAATCGCAGACTTAATATAACGAAAACACAGTAAGTAGAACTGATTTTAATTTTTATGACCATCTAAAAAAGGACCAAAGTTGCGAGTACCATAAATTAAGAAGCCATTACACGTCTTAAGTGAATGGCAGGTGTGCGAAAATATTATGAAAGAACCTTAAACACCCTGATATCTCAGCTGACAGCTCCAAGACAAGTTAGTATTTACCTTTATATATGATTTGACAACTTGAAACCTTAACTTGGTACACAATGTTCACAGCATTGAATATTTTGTCCATACGCTTTGTAGCGCCATCTAGCGTCTAGTAGCGGACCCTGTATTCAGTACAGTGGTAAACGGGAATTATATTATTAAGATAGCATTCATAGATGTTTATAAAACAATTAAATACGATTTTATATAAAACAAGTTGCATTAAAAGACTATAGATAAAATATTATAACTGTTAGGACCGTCATCTGCCTGCCCTTGCCAAAAATGTTAAATGATGTCTCAGTAGTAATTGAGATGAAGCTATATGAGTACTATTCTTACATTTTACTCTACCATTAATTAAGTGTAGTTGGCAATGACGGAGGGTACTGAATATGGATGACTACAGGCTGCAATGACAAACTAATGATTCACACCCAGTTTACCCAATTATTGAGCTAAGTTTTCCAGCAAGAGATGCTCCATTGCCTTAAACACTTCAGCATCACAAATACGGGCGTGGGGATTTGTGGATTTGTTACAACATATTTGATGCGATTTAGATTCCGACCACGGATAAAATATATATCCAAACAATTATTCGGCCGCAATACATGATGCGCGTAATCTTCCACCGTCTCCGGTCACGTAAACAAAACGGTGAAAAAAAAATATCTGTCCCGAGCACTGATCGCGATACACGGACGGACGAGGGCGGAATATTTTAATTTTTATATTATTTTATTAAATATGGAAAATAACAACCACCACCGACCCCCCGATGAAGGGGTGGTTTAATTGTACGGCTCACACGTACGTACGTGCATCTCGAATTTTAATATCTACCCCCAAATCCCCATGTCGTAATTTTTATTACACTTGCGGTGCGAAATTTGTGCTGGTATATTGTTTGCATATCCATCGATTTTTGTTTGGGGAAAGCGTGACTATTTTGCAACAACACTAACATAAATAATATTTAACATTGACTTGTGAAATTTTTAAATTGACTGATCTGGCATACCTATGACGTTCGGGTATTCGAATATCAATCATTTCGCTTTATAAAAAGAATTCGATAATACCTTGATCTCAGCGCCACCTATTGTAACCATGAACCATAGTCAAGGTAAAAGAAATATTTAATGTGAATATAATCTCCATCAATGAAGTAGCCTAACTAAGGTTTTACAGTCACTTAACAGATGTCTATTTTAGGATCTTACGAGTTTCAAAGAACCTCAGTGGAACAACCAAACGAACATTGCAGCTAATCTATTATATCCTTAACCGAAGTAAATAGTCAGGGGTAGTTGAGAAGCAGTGGCGACCTGCGCCGGGCGGTTGCCCGTTAGCGTAATGTGCTGGAAACGGCCCGGCGCTATCTCTGCGTTTGATTCCGTAACTTGGTCCCGTTCGCGCTCCGCTGGCGACGCAGTTGCGAACGCCTCGAGGGTCAATCGACGGAGCCGGTGCGCCTCGGTGGTCGTAACAACTGAAAGTCGCTAATTAGCACCTAATCGTGGCGTAGTTGAACATTGAGGAGAGTGACAGCTACGAACGACCAGTTTGCCTTCCGATGATGACGTTTCGTAACGTCATGATCCTATTTTTATCACACTAACAGTTTATCTTAATCGATCATCACGCGCTTGGACATCGATAAAAGATAGTTTTTTTTTCTCATCTCATATATATGTATTCGTCTCATATTCGAATTTATGCAAGATCAGACAGCTCACGCTAGAATGATCTCGACTCCGCTCCGCGATCAAGGCAACTTTTTCAATTTCCCGAAGCAGAGGAGCCGACCGCCATCAAACGATAAATGATTATAAGTATGACGTAAGAGCAAACGCGGCGAGGAAGCACTGTAATGAGAAATGAGGAGAAAAAAACCCGGCCCAGGAAGCGTGGCAACTCCCTCGGTGCCTGTTTTTTTTTGTTCTTTTTATTGATTAAAAAAGTTTCTTAATCATATTTCCTCGGAACGCCCGACGGGATAGTTGGCTGCTATCGGCGCGATGGTATTGCGATTTCGAACAATTTGAACACGTTTTACACCCAGTTTTCAGTTCTGATTTGTCATTAACTTTATTTTGTCAGTCCCAAAGATTGTTTTATATTGCCACTGAAGTCACGTGTCACTAATCTCGGCTTTAGCTAACTTTATTTCATACAACCTTTTCGACATTTATCTTTTTTACTTTTGCCTTGATTGAATTTGGAATATCACATGTAGTCCGCACATTTTGATTCCATTATATAGTTACAGGAACATCCACAACATCTACCCAATCAAATCGTAGACAGCTTTCGCCTAGAGAAACTTTTTAAAGTATAATTTTAATGATTTATTATGATCCTACTTACTGTTTGTAAGTGGAAATAAATTTTACCTGGAAATCTTATAACGTTCTGTTCTCTATCAGCCAACAAGATAAGGATCTAAGTGACTTCCATATCTTTTCAGAAACTCCTTCTGCTGTCGCCACCGGCGTTCCCCGTGGAGAGGATGATGGGCAGTGGCTGCGGCAGCAGGCTATGTCTCTGGGGGTCCAGGGGTGTCGCCATCGCCGAGCTGCCGATGCGATGGGGGAAAGGTGGGCTGTTCGATTCCGGCAGTCGCACCATATTGTGCAAGTAAGTAAAATTTTGTATGTATTATTTTAAACGTGAAAGTAATAAAATATTATGATAGATAAGATTATTATGAAGATTACGAAGTATTTTGAAAGTTAATGTGGAATAAAAGTGCCTGCGTCGGTGTAGCCATTGGATTGTAACGTGGGTGTCTATACAAATAGGCTTCTCCTAAGTTAATAGGTAAGCTTTAAGTCCAAGACTGCATCTCCACTTACCATTAGTTGGGATTCTAGTCGAGCATTAAATTAAAAAGCTCACAATTTTACATAATTGGACAAACATTTAAGAAATTATGAATGATTTTTAACAGTAATAATATTCATAGCAATACAATTTGAAAAATAAGTCTGAATCCAGATTTTAGATTGGGACGCATTACCATGAATTAACCTCTTGATCTGATTTAATCAATATTACTTTTTTACTTTTTATAAGTGCTGGACAACCAGGTATGTATATGCCGTGTCTCAATAGCAAGCAGGCCAACATGGTGAAACTTAAAATTTTACGTTGAGTCTCTTTACTTTAAAAAAGCATCTACATTCCATGATAAATAGAATTAACGTTTGGAAATTAATTAAGTGATTGGAAATCACTCCATGTAGCCGGCAAGTCGAGACAGCATCATAGACCCGTGTAATAATACATAAAGATACATCAAAGTAAATTTTTTAATCCCCCAACTCTGACTCAAATCCCATCTCCAGACGTTGCAAACTTCGAGCGGAGCATCTTAGCATAATTAGCCAAAAGGGGGTGTTTATTGCTAATATTAGTTGTTAGGATTAATACTAACGGGCGCGGCTGTAGTGCGCCTTTTAACTGCTATTATCATAAGTCCTGCACGCTTGGTGCGTTTTAAATGCTACGATATTCGGTCGTGCCTACGATTATCCTAAAACATTGAAGGGGTATTTTTAACCGACTTCAAAAAAGGCGGAGGTTTCTCAATTCGACCGTGTATATTTTTTATGTCTGTTTGCGGATAACTTGATTCGTTTATGAACCGATTCATCTGCAAATGTAAAACATCGTCTCCAAAACCTACATTGGTTAAGGTTACGTTAGCTAACATTGATAGAAGGCCAATTCCAGGATTTCCAGGCCAGATGAACCACCTGGATCGATCACCATTACTTATCCACTGTCGAATAAAACGTATCTACTCTATAAAAAAGATAGCCAATATCTGGGAACCGGCCTTTTATTCTTTGTCGGCCTGCTGATAGATAAACAAGTAAAAGATAGTTCCAATAGTGATTTACATTTACTTGTTTCTTACAATACAATACAAAAAATTTAATGCACACGATTTTACAAAAATACAGAAGTACAATTTGAACTTAAAAAATGTACACAGTGTAAACAATAGGCGATCTTATCACTAAAAGCGATCTCTTCCAGATAACCCAGATCTTATAATTTCTTTACAATGTAAATATGTACGTAGGTCCTTGAATACGAGTCGTATCGTGCCCGCCTCGCTTCCTTCCTTTACACAGTTTGATATTATGTTTATCGTTATTATTAGTCATACGGATCAAATGCAAATTTCCTTTAGCTAGTTTCGCTTTTAGAGGCAATTATAAATTTCATACAAGACCGTTTAAATTTTATGCTGTCTTAAAGAAATTTAGGTGGCAGCAACATTAATGGTAATGTTTACACGCAAACGGCGTATAAATTTGCTATTGTTAAATAATAGAGGCAATAACGCTTGGACAAAATGAAGAGGTAATTTTGCAATGTATTTTTAAACATTTATAACAGTTTTGTTCAGTGTAACAGTGACCTCTTTTTACACGCTTTTTATTAGCTTCACCTGTATGTTTGTATGTTTGTTTGTAACCGACTTCTTTGGGCGCGATTTTGACCCACTTTAAACGGCCAGATTTCGTTCAAACTTTGTAGATTTATTGAGGAACGATGACAATACACTAATTTGATAAAATTATTCCATTTTTCAATTTGCAAAATATGATTTTTGTTAATTTATATAATTTTCATCTATAGTCGATAAGGTAAGAAAATTAATTAAAATTTTCTATAATTTTTCTCTACAGTCGATAAGGCAGGACTCGATGTTAATTTCAAGCGTGTTTTTTAGTTTTCTTAAACTATTATATTTATTATACTCTTTTTAGTTCGTATATCTATCGCAGCAAAATGATTCAGGAGTGGATTTGAGCGGGTCTATGAGGGAGATGAGCAATTCACGTTCGGCCATTTCCTTTGGCTCCAGCATGTACAATGTATCTTCAGTACCCTAGATTATCGTAGACGGATACATTTGTTGAAAATTATTAATCGTCTCAGTGAAACAAATATTCAAATCACCATTTAATTGATCGTTGTCAGTTAAGCAAACAAAACTAACAGCTTGATGTCTACATAACTTTTATTGGAGTCATTAAAATTTATTAAAGCAATATTTATTAAACCAATAATAATGAATTTTTAAATTTGTCTGTTTGTCGGTTGCTTAATTTGTCTTTTACCTTTTACTTTTTACTTTGCCTTCAGCTTATATCAGAAATTGTTTTGGGTGCGGTTTCAATGCTGTATTGTAGTAAGTTTCAGTTAAAGTTTCTTTTTCAATCAGTGCATAAACAAAACAGATAATTATGTCAAATTAAAGAATCCCATCAGAACATTTATATTACAAAGAACATAAAAAATAACAATTCTTCGTCACATATGTCCAGTAAACCCAAAAATTAAAACCCGTTAAAGTAGCTGAGCAAGACAGAACAAAAGGAATAATTGAAAAGATCCATCCCAGACCGCGATACGTATTGAAACAACTCAATCCGAATGCACAAATCCAAAAACAACCCTCGAAGACGCCCCCGTCTGGGCGGAGGATGCGGCCAAATCTTCGAATTAATTTTACTGCCGGAATATGCAAATTTCGAGATATAGCCGCCTAATAACATGTACAAAAGAGTGGTGAGTCGCGCAAAGCGAAGATTGTTTGGCGCCGAGACATTATGGACTTTTGTGGCTAAACGTTAACGTCCTCTACGAGACACGGCCTCGAACCTATCATTACAAATACACAATACATGTTCGGTATTATTTTATGTTACATAAAACCCATTATTAATAACACAATTAAATGTTACTGATCACAAAAGTTTAGACTATTAAAATTGTTTTATAAAATACAATTATTTCCTTTTATTTCAATGATTCAGCTAAATTAAATCATATAAAAAAATGAATTTATTATTCATTAACATTACCAAAAATTAATTTTTCATCAACACGTTACTGTGTATTATCATTATCAGCATCGCAACCCATACTTTATTGTCCCACTGCTGAGCTTGGGTAATCTCTCATAATGTGAGATGTACAGGCTCTCAGATCTCTAAAAATGACAAAGTGTCAAAGGCCTAGCCGTTCTGCGAAAGCAGTCATCCAAACACTAGTCTTTGTCTTAATCGTTACCTCGGGCTAACACTGCCGCTTCGAAGAGCTTAATAGGTAAAGGAATTTACCGCGACAGGAGAAAACACACGAGGCTTTTGAGTTCGCCTTTAGACATAATTTTCGAAGGTAATCAGATTATAGGTGTTAAATTTACTGCTTATAGAAGCTGTGTAGTTTGTATTTCGGTGTGTTGAGTTTCTGTGTCGTAAAGCGGTTTCCTTAAATACGGTAGAAATTTATATTATATTATTTTTTGCTATTCATTTACAGCTTAAAAAAGTAAAGTTAATCTAATAACCCCGAAAACGAGCGTACTAATAGATACTCTGGGGTATAAATAATTACGTGCGTTATACTTGTTACAACAGATTCATCAAAGCACTGATACATCCTCTTGGCCTAAGCTATTTTCAGCATTGCCAATCTACTATTATATTTGTAAAACAGCAGTATACATGACATGTGTTGCTCGTCGTCGGTTGGAATCGATACCACCGATACAATTACGAACCCCCAATATCGTGATATTTTTTGGTTCCATAAACGTTGTCGCGTGGTGTGCCACTATTAATATAACTTAAGAACACTGAAAATATTTTTAAAATAGGGGTCCTACGTTCTTCGCTTCAACACACATATCGTACGTGCATAAATTATGATCCGGAGATCAAAAATGTATTGTGGAGAAATAATCAATTAATATTGGCCAACTGATATTTGCTATGCTACCGTAAATCTAATCTATGTCATACTTTGCTCATCCTAAAAATACTCTTATATGTTAAAAATATCCTTCAAAACAGCCACGGCTCTAAAAAGAAAACGCCATGTAGCGTTTAGATGAAATAATGTATTAAATGAAACGCATTAGCAAATGAAACTTTGAACGTGTGGTACGTTTGCAGGCGTTCCGTTTTCTTTGATAACTTCTTATCGCCTTGTTTTCCTTGCCTCCCTTAATACGTATATTTCCCGTCTAGACCCGATGCAATTTAAATAAGTAAGCCTTAATGCTAAATACCTCGGTGTATGATGTCTTTGAGAGGCTTCGGTGATTCTTCTTTGCGGTATGGTGCTGGTGCTTGGTGAATGCTGTTGGTTTCCTGACTAATCATAAATGTTATACGAGTATGTTGGTCAACGAAGAATTTGTATATATTATTATATAGTCTTATTCAACATGATGAATTATAATTTAAAAAAAATACATTTTTTTAAATTTAAACCGAAATACATCAAGAATAAAGTCAAAACTTCTTGCTTAATAAGTGTCATGACAATAATATACTCTAGTTTGTTAAAAATTGGAAAATGATGAGTTCATTAATAAAAATGTATAAATGGATAGAATACCCATTTATAAACCTAAAAATATTGTCTTAATTTGAAATGGTCCAGGCAGTAATAGAATCAAAGAAGGCTTTGAAGAAGAAGAAAATAAATACCCCTAATAAATTTATTAACATTCAAATTATGGCTGAGGACAAAAAGAACTATCTCAGCAAAAATGCTAATCAGTCTAAGAAACCTACGCAATATTTTTCAACAGTGTAAACGGCTGAAAGTCTATGAAAACAAACACCCAAAGGTGGAAAGTTAATAGCCAATATCACGAACCCAAATGAGCAGCTTAAGATCAATAGATAGCGTTCCTTTCGCATCGTAATCCTTTGGTCGCCCGTAACGGGCCCCGAACCGAATGATCCTGTAGGACTCAATTACTCGGTCACCCCGATTTACCCACGACCGATCCAATTTGTAAACACGACCAAATCGGAGAAAACTATCCTTGATCGCCGCAGGGGAAACTGGAATCTATTCCGATAAAGTAAAGTCCGATTCAACAGTACCGGATCAGGCATCACTTTCGAAGTCGATATTGTCTAGTCATGCGAGTGATGACCACAAGCTAAGGGCCGTTTTGCTAAATTAAACCCTAGTTGTGGGCGTTGCGGTATAATTTTGAACGATCAAAGGACGGTACATCGTATCGGCGACCTGAACCCCAATTATAGGCCACAAACTATTTTATCTAACACCCGTGTGACAACACTAATCTTATTAGAATCTATTGGAATTGAAAACGTGATTAGAAAGTGTGGAGTGGACTTCTTAGATTATATTTTTACCATGGACATAATATGTATCAAGTATTTGCTACTGACTTAAGGAGTGCAATAATATGGTCATTAAAGTTGTATGTTACTACGATAGGAAATATTATTCATGTTACGTTGCTGATGTGTAAATAGACATCATGTTCATTACATTTTAAATGTCCTGTAATTTAAAGACGTTTTTAAGTTGTCGGACCTGGAAACTTTCCAGTCATAAATATTACGGTGTAAAATAACCAAAATGATGTCTGCCAATGAAAAATAGTGGGACTAATTCCATGAGTGACAAGTGACTATAAAGAAAACCCTTAATACTGAACAATTCAAAAGTCAAGCTTTGTCGCAGATCCTTTCTAACTTGCACAAGAACAAGGTGGTGGATTTGACTTCAAAAAACCTAGAATTCAACCTAATCAACTGTGAAAGAACAGACGACAGTCTAGAATTCCAGTTAACAACGATAAAAAAGTATTGAACCATCACCAAGCTCGTACCACTAGCAAGTGTCACGAAAACCGTAAACAAAAGAATCAACCGTCACTCCATACAACGATTTACCTTCCGCACAGTGCTCACACGTCCCAATGAGGATTGATCCGGAGGCGTCGGGTGCGATCCGAGGCGCCTTAAACCAATTTGCGGCTAATCCATGGCCGGATGTAGATGAATTGACTTGTGGGTGCCGCGCGCGTGCCGGCTATCGGTTTGGAAACAAACACGTTTACGTGCCGCACTTTGTTAATAGTGATTTGGTGTACAGCGTGTAATGCAGTCTCCGGAGTTCTCCTTCACACGTCATGTATAGTTATAACTTGAAAATATTGGCAGTAATTCATACTGCACAGGGCAGAACCTCAGATACATATTACATTTTTTTGGGCAGTTGTGTAAAATCATCAGCTTCATCTGTTACCAACCACGTTGGATTCTTTACACCATGTTGATTATTTATATAAATCAGAAACGGACTAGTACTAGTCGTTACTGTATGTCTGTCAATTGACCTATTAACATATTAATTGAGCAGATATGGGCCTATCCCTACAACAAGCTAATTATAAACCGTGTTTGTGGCTTTACAGAATTACTTAATTCCATTGACACGGCAAGTAGCTAAGAGGACTACAAACAAATATTAGCAGTTTGTTCAGGCGCTGTTTGACTACTGGACATCGGACCGAGCAACTAACGGATGGAGAAAGTAATAATTCCAAGATAAAGCTTGATTTTCGCCAAACAAAAGGCTACTTCGCTTCTGATCACTTTCTGGTTTCTTTGTCAACAACAGGTGTTGGCATGTTTTTTATTTAGTTACGCTTAAGGATATCGAGAGTCACATGAAACAATAAAATAAAAAGAGGAGATTAATATCGCCTGAGTTAATATGGTGTCGACAGCTCACATCCTGCACATCTCACAATAAATTCTATAAAAATATGAGAGATACCACTTGGTCTTCATCTTTGCAATGACATTCGACAAATTGATTAGTCATTCTGCTCTGAGTAAAAGCCGTAACCTAATTAATGTAATGGTACTAACCATTGTCATCTAATAATACTTCACAATCTTGTCACATAGGTATACCGCAAAAGTGTGTAGTGCGGGACCGATAGGCAAACATTTAGTTTGTTCAGGCGTTGTTTGAGCGCTGGACATCGAGATTGTGCAAATAGTCTTGGCGAGTGCCGTAATATGTATTGGATACACAGTTATGTCCATAAATTCGAGGATAACTGTTAGTAGGTTTGCAAATTTACCTAGGATCATTTAAGAGCAAAAAGAATTCACCGTTTTATATATTTTACATATTTTATCTATGAATTAAAACGTTAATCAACAGCCATAACATACAACATTTATTTAGTACATAGAGTCCTATAGACTATCTTTGTTACAGACTGCGGTTCTCTGTAAGTCTTTAAACCGTAGTTGATTTCTGTAACATTAAAATACGTATGTATGATTCAAGTCAGAGGTGATATTAGTTAATACAAAATATTTCTCAATGTTAATTAAATAGACTATGTAGGTCATGCATTTTATAAATTTGGCTCTAATATTACCTCTACATGAGTTGAATTGAGTTGTCATTTAATTTGCAACAAAATGAAAAAAAGAAATAAACTGTATAACTTTGTAGAAATGCCTTTTCAAGAAAAGGCAGAAGAAAATTCCTTCCCACGTTTCTTGAGTACTCTAATTGAGTCAACCGCAGTGATTTCCAACAGATCACACAAAACTCCCCTTTTTATCCCTTCACCTTAAAGGTTTGTTCACTTTTCTTACCGAGACCGGCTGAGACGACGAACGATATTCTCGCTACAATCTTATGCGAAGAAAGGTAAAAGCTGTAGCCATTTTTACACATGAGGGTGGGTAATAAAGTTGATTTTCAGTTGTATGTCTCAGTTCGATTAGATTCTTGAATCTTGAGTCAAAACGATAAAAATATGCACCATCGATATCAACAGGGAAGTAGTACAACGTTAACTGTGTGGAGGTCGAACAAGTCGTTTAAAGTGGATTATTACCAGTATCGATGGCAAATAGGGGTTGATTCCCGCCAGGCTTAAGGACGGATTCAGTGGTGCTTGTAAGAAGCTCCTATTATTGGATCCCGATTTTTGTAGATTTTATCAACGGGAATGTACTTTGCCGACATAATTGTATACATCTTTTGAAGGGTTGTCTGGTTTGTAGCAAACGCTCCTCTAAGGAACATAAAAGACACGCTTTACAAGTGTCAGTATAATTGTGGTACTTCCTATTTAATTTTTAATTTCACCGTACAACTCATTGCTTTTTATTCATCTTCAAATGAAATATCGCTTGCGCCCCATCATTACGAGCTACCGACAGGAGCCTTAATTATTATATATTAAAATAAACGAACTTACAGCAAATCTAGCCTTTATTAATTTCGTCCGCATTCAGAAAGCTCGCGCATTTAATTGCTGCATTAACAGGAAAATAAAATATATATGCAACTCAAAGTAAAACTTCGCCAATGAAATTTCACAGGTGGTTTCGTTTAGCAATTAACGATCCCGCAATCCTGCGGTTTCATTCCGAACAAACGTGTCCGCAGTAAACGAAAAACACCCGCGCACCGACCGAAAGGGAATGTGATGAAAAAGCCCGATGTCCACATACACTTGAGGAGTAGCAATGAAATTACAAGCGGCGGTCGCGGCCGGTGCGCGTAATATCATTCCATGCGAGTCTTGAAAACGAAATTAAATTTTGCATGAAATGAAACAAAATACAAAGAAAGTGGCCGAACAAAGGTAAAGTGGCGCCCAACGCGGGGCTCGCGGTTAGTTAGTCCTCCGAGCCGGACTTATCGCAGCGTACACCCCACCGTGTGTAATTCGTTTCTAATCATATTACCTTTTGTTTTCCTACGTTTCTTTGTACGGTACCTCTTTACCTTTAGAAGATGGAATGTTATTAGCATGCAACATGTCGGATTATATTGGCTTACGTCGTATTTTCCTTGGTAGCGTTCCATTTTTAAGCAGTTACTTTGAAAATTTACCAATATCCTTACTTTATAATGTCACATTTCGGTCACTGTCACATGTCACAGTTTTGGACGGCACTTTCACTGGCAGATTGCTGATATCATAAAGAGTAACTCAGGCTACTTTTTTTGCAAATTCCACGCGGACGAAGTCGCGGGCACAGCTCGTATTATGTAAAATCAGTAGATTCATAACATGACGTACTTGTCTAAACATCATACCTACTGGTATATCCAAATCCAAACTAATTAACATCGGACGAAAGAGATTTACATGTTTCATTCCGCCGTTAAGAATGCGAGAAGTACACGTATCGAGCGGGCGGTGTGTCCATTATTAATCAGTCGACGTCGGTCGGTTAATTAGGTCCCTCCATAATGTACAAACGGTTTCGGAAACCCTCAGCACACCAGCCCAATTATTACATGTGAATTTTACTCGCAGTGATCTCGGCAATTTTCAGTTTTCGGCACTCGGGTTAATAATTCAGCAGTCAGGCGCCTCGGTGTGCAAAAATGAAATCTCTAATGTGAATGGAACTTAGTGGTACCGGACCGCCGCCAGCCAAAATAATTAAAGCGTAGCATTAAAAATTCTTGCCGCCGAGCACTGTTGGGCCGGATATGTGATAATATTAATACGGGGAGCCGTGGCCGGTTCGGCGGACGTTCTTAGCCAACATCCCAATCTGCTTATTACGATTACCTAACGTTATGAATACGTGCATTAATTATATCATTTCTATCGTGGTTTATCTTGTTATTGACAGTTTTCTGTAATCAACATGTTTTGTCATGTCTTGCTATTTATGACTTAAGTGTATTTAAAGAGGAATCTTTAATCAATACAGCATAAGTATTGTACGTGTTATGAGTTTATTACACGTAATTATATTTACTTCAAATCTGAATCTATAAATATTACGAGTAATTTTAAAATTTAGGATATAATTTTGTAATCCACGTTTACCGCGGTTTGTAGTTGTAGTTGCGTGGTGACTTGGTGAGTGGTTACGGTGGTAGCCATGGATAACACCATGGATTCACTGATACATTGCGATAGAAGGATGAGGGTAAAAAGAAACGATAGAATAACCTTAGGGATGACACAACACCTGAAGACCGTCCGGGGGGTGAGGCTAATGCAATATTTATTAACTTATTTCAAAGAAAATCGTATAATTAACACCATCGCAAACCCCTCTCGCTCGCCGGAGAGGCAAAGGATCCCGTAATAGAGTAATAAGCAGACATACCTTGCGAGAGCTTTATCATAGATTAAAGAAAAAGAAACTTATTGTAAAGAAATCATTGTTTGAATCTAAAATTTTGGGCATTAGACAAAAGAAAATTTCATATTGTAGAATCTAGTTCATAGTCAATTCTGTCTAAGATATTTAATATCATTAGATGAGATTATGCTTCTTCATCAGACTATCATAATTGGTTTATCGCCCCTCATTCGATATTAATATGTTATTCGTGATTTTTCCAAATGGTTCATTCCACACCCGGGTAGAAACATTTCTCGTTATTTTCTAATTGGAAATGTGAAATCTCTGGAGTGCGCGCTTCAGTGCATCATACGTCAAATTCAAGCTATTACATTTAACTTACATGATTCCTTTGGAATCCCCAATTAAAACCGCTGAAATACTTTTTGCGATCTACAAGCCTTTTGATGACGTTTGACAAATTAATTTTCCAATTTTTCTCATTATTAAGTTTACACTGAAGATTTCTGAATCAAAAGAAAACTAAATCTTTTCTATTATAAATGGTAACGTGTAAGACATGCATATAATTTAAAATAACAAATTTAAAAAGTTATTAGAATCATTCTCAATCTTATTAGATGTATGTGCCACTAAAAACAACAATAGGATTGAATTAACGTTTTGAAAAGTTATAACTTAGTAAGTATGAATGTTTTGTTAAAAAAAAACATGTTTCTGAAAAAGATGCCTCTTCAAATTGAGGACTTAACAATTGTTTCCTAAGTGAGAGCGGGTCAAGATAAGCCCACCAAGCCTATGGCAAGGCCTTATGATCTGGCGTCATTGATATTTACATAATTATAACGCCTTTTAATCGATGCTTAACAATTCTCCGGCTTGGGTTTTTGAATCATCATCATCACAACCCAATTTGTTTTTGAATATTTCGGTTAATTGGGGGATTTTCAGTTTTTAATGGTTTTGAGAGCTGTTTATTAGGTTTTCTGCATTTGAAAGAGCACGTCTTTTATTTATGAACTTTGTTTTGCTGTCAGTGTTAATTGTAGCTTTATCCTAACACTGCAACTAACTTTACCATAAATGAATGGAAATACTAAATAGTTACAGGAACAATGTTATTGCTCTAGAAGATTGAATGATACTTTTATTGTAAGGGTAAGATAAGTAAGATATACCTACTGTTGTACTTCAAGTGAATCTAACAACGGTAGATACTTTGACATCAGATGTAACGTTGCCTGGATTGTCCCTCGTCGTTCGTCAAAGTTGCTCAAATATATGAAGTTATACTATAAACTTAATCTGGAGTGTCTCCTCTGCACTCCACAATCTATAGCTCAATTAGTATTCAACTCCGCTCCTTATGTGATCCAAAGTTAATGAGCGCATGTCGACGGCGTATTTTTGAAGCTGGTCCCTTTGAACAGGCGCGGGCATCTCCGCAATATGCTAATGACACCTGCGGAAGGGGTGTGTGGAAAGAATTGATCGTCACGGCGCAAGAATATGATTCGTTATCGTACGCAAAGATATAAAGACGATATACTTACCTATTAGTGTTCTCAACGAAAAGTTGTTAATTAATGAAAAATATTGAAGACTGATCATCTTGTAAAACTGTATTCAGGGTAATGAATAAACGGTCAAATGTTTACATATTCACGACTTGCGACGTAGATGAATAAGACATCACAAATACCCATGACCCGAGGACAAACATTGATCTATCCCACTAATATCTCCCTCGGCCGGAAATAGAACCCGAGACCCCTCGTTCGGCGTGTATATCAGTACCGACCGGGCTACATGGTTGTCAATAATTAAAACTTTCAATGTTTGTATGTATGTATGTAACTATGTTCGTTTGGGTGAAATCTTGCAACTCAATTTTGAGGCAGTTATCGTCAACCGATTGAAATGAAATTTTGTATACACGTTTAGTTTGGAGAACAATGCATGATTAGCTCAGTGACGTCATTCTAAATCCAAGATGCCGGACTTATAAAGATTTTTATGCTTTCGTACAATATGGGTATCAAATTAAATACAGTAGTTGTGACCACTCGCTACGAAAATCACATGTGAAAATGTTTCGTATACGAATATGATAACTCATCGGTGAAATTGAAAACTCGAGCCCCTGAATTGTTTAAAATTTCAAGTCTCTTGAACTAGGATCATTGGAAAGGTAATGTAAAATTGATTAGTCATTACCAAATTCCACCCGACCAGCCAAGCCCAAAACCCAAAGCAAATTAATAAAAACTTGGTTTAAACTATGGGAAACAAATGCAGTGAACCCGGCAGTGACGTTGGCAGGCGCTCCCTGGCCAAGGGTGGGTTGCTGAGGTGGGAATTAAGATGTTGATTACAGCGCCGCTCGTTACGATTGATTGGAATTATTTATTCAACGCCTTTGTGGTGCGCGTGACATCATCGCCGCACCATGCTTTAATTACAAGTTTACACCTTTCTTTGCCGCTGATATTTCTGACATTGAGAATTGTTATTATTATTGATAAGAATAGGAAAAGACGGATTTCAGTATATTTTATTTGCTTACTGCGGTTTCAACAAGTCAGTCGTGACCGTTGATGCTGCACAAATCTTTTTAATTATATTAATAGACGTTCATTAAACGAGTAGACGAACCACCCGATGGCGAATGGACACCATCGTCTATGGACGTCAGCGACACCAAAAGCATTACCGATGGTTTTCCTGTCAAGAGAGAAGGGAAAGTAAAAATAGTCAGTAAGTGTCAGTGAACCTTCTTTTATATGACGACATCTACTTATAATAACGTTGCAAGGTAATAAATTAATGACAATAATTACTTATTTCTCACTAGTCTGTATTTACATTGAGTAAGGGAGCATTAATAGTTAACTTACATTTAGAAATGTAAATATATTGGTAGGCAAACCAACGAAGTTGCTTCCCCCTGCACACTCATTGCTATTAAGGTGAAAATTAAGATGTTGATTGCAGCCTCGGGCGCGATTGATCGGAATTATTTATTCAGTGCCCTTGATTAACTTAGCACCCCGTGCCGGGCCGCCTCGCGCCTTATTGGGCCTCTCGAACGCTCTACCTGTGCCGGCTTCACACTTGTCTTGATCATTGCAAACGATCTTGTAACTATCTCATATTAATAAAGAAAACAACGGCCAATTATAATCAAAAAACTCGTAAGAAAAAAGTACGAGTAACTTTCTCTATTTCTATTGTACTAAATACGATGTACAATTTAGCCTGACCTAACCTACTAGATGGGTATTTTTTACCAATAGAGTATTTTTTAAATATACAGTAGTATTGTCTATTGTGATGTTCATTGACAATTTAAAAACCTATACTTTAAATATTTTCACTGGACATGATTATGATTCGCCAAATGGGTCTAGTTGGCCTCTGGTAAAGTCTTATTTAGGTACAACATGTCATTCATGTCTTTTTATACTACGTAAACTGAAGTTTCGAGAATCTGCAAAGATCTGCTCTTTCTAGCTCGGTGGGTGCTCTATCAAAATCCCTTTACGATGAGCACAAATAAGACATGAAAACCGATGATGGAGAAGCATCACATCGCAGCCAATTACCATCGCATCAGTGTTACATCTGCATTACAAATCCCGAAAGAGCATCTGTCTGAGAGACTGGCATGGATGGGTTGGGCAGACACACTCAAAGTTGGACACGAGAACAAGTATCGTCACGTCAAATTCACGTGTCAATAAATATTCTCGAAATTACATATAGGCCATAACTTTTTTGATGTTTAATCGCGGATAAGTTGCAGAAATTATTGTTAATTGAAAAAAATATCGGGGATTTCAAATTAACAAAAAATACAATAAATAGTTAATTTTTGCAGTAAAACAAGAATAATTGAAAATGTAATGATTTTTAAATATACTTTTGTTAATGAGTGATAATAATAAAATGTTGCCAGATAAGAAAAGGTTGAGTGCCTCTGAGTTATTAGCTACGGGTTGGCTGTATCACACCGCATCTTGTCATTTCAGTTTTACGATCAGCATTCATTGTTTTGCGAGCTCATCACACAAAGAGGGGGCGGATTCGAATCGACATTCCGTATAAGAGCTTGTAAAAACTCCATACGCCCAATACCAACTGAATTTTCATACACACCACTAATTCGTTATTCAATTTTCAACTTTATATCCACAGCTCCAAAATACAACGGACGAGTTCAAAATGCGAATGGTTAATATTGTTAGAAGATGGAAGTACGGAATACATCCTTGAATTATTTAGCTGGCAATCATGCGTCCGTATTCTGATCGTTACTCTCATCAGAATCGAATGGGTTCTTGTTGCTGTCCCTTTAAAATGCGAACAAATAAAAGAGATGCAGCGATGGTTTCAAAGGGGTCATTATGTTTGTAATATTTACAGGTTACGATTCTGCTGGGGTCGAGCGTGTATTATTTTTCATGCAAAATACAGTTTATGTGTGCAAAGATTATTGCAATTTAATGTGTTATTATTCACGTGTTGTTAACCACAACTATTATAGAGTTATAAAGATTATAAGAAAAATATTGAAGATACTCATATTAATACGTGAAGCAAAAACTTTGTACACCTTTTTACGAAAATTGCCATACATTTGACACGACGTTTGAAATGTGTCATAGTTTCATCGTTCATAGAGTCAATGATAAGTATCCCTTTGACAGAATAAATTACGCGCGATTTTCGACCGCAGAGCGGGTAATTAGTATAGATAAACATACAAAGATTTCGCGCCATATTACGACTAAGAATAGTGGCCCAATGCCTTGCCTTTCGCTTTGCTACTTTCTTTCTTGTTCCTTCTTTGTTAGCGGGCAACGTGTCGGTGCCGCCTTGACCTGCGACGGTGACAGCTGACCATCAGTTTACACGCCTGCCAGTTATCGGCTGTTTGCATATGGATAAGATATTTTTAAGGCTTTTTAAAGTATCATAGTATCCATGAGTGATCCAACTCTCACTGAATAAGCGTGTTGGATATTTGTGCCTTCAATTATTATGCGGAGAGCTCGAAAAACAATTAACAAATCACTGTTTCAGGGTCAAGTTGAAGTTATAGAAATCTTTTTTTTCGTGATCAATAAATCCTTTATCTATATTAGGTACGTTACACAACACGGCTAATTGCAATATAGAACACAATAAGTAATAAACAAATTATATAAATATCTAACACCTACATTCTCTATCACAAAGCCTCTATGTAACCTCATTAGGCTTCTTTCCCACCAGAGGCACGCGAGGTAGCTACTTTCCTTAGCTAAGCTTAGTACAAAATCCACCAATAGGATTACATAATTTTCCTTGCTTCGCGCAGGAAAGCTCTGGTGGAAATGGGCTCAGCGGAGCGAGGTTTTGTTTAGATACTGGACTCTCTCGAGAGACAACGTATCCAAGTTAACTTACAGCTATTGGTTAGACAACCGGCTGTTATTGTTAGATAGCCGTTTATCGTCCTGTCGGAGACTTTCAGGTGGCATAAAAATATTCGACACTTGGGTCAGCCTTCATACCTCCACCAACCCGCACTGGAGCAACGTGGTGGAGTAAGCATTGGCCTCCTCTATTATGAAGAGTGACACATGTCAAGAATCACATGTCATGGCTCTGGTTCCGTGTTTATCTGGTGGAACGCAACCTAACACACGTTTCGCCAGCTTGTCGACTGAAATGCATGAAAATTGTTCCCATTATATTATAGCAAAGGATACTTAATAACCCCACATCTCTTTTATATGATGAAGGAAAACATCTATAGGCAACAGTCTAAGAATACTTCTTTTCTAATCTGCTCATAAAGCTCCTGAATAAGGATCCACCAGTTCAACGATCAAACAATGAAAAAGTATTGAAGAAACCATTGTAAATATTTTACTTTATTGAGGATTAGTAGCTACTTATAACAAATTCTGTAACAGACTCCAAAGTAGGTACCAGCTATGTATATACTTACAACTTTTAACGAGTACAGACGGAATGGCAAGTTGAAAAAAGAAGCAGGAAAAGAAAATGAGAACAAATTATCACCTTTCCCTCTTGGCATAGGTGTCTGTCGAACGGGTGCAAGACATTTTTCCCTACCCGCTGGCCGGCACCGCTCCGTAAATTAAAATGTGAATAATTAACACGACAGCACCCTGCCCCCCGCTGCCCCTCCCCCACACCCCCCTCGCCCCCTCCAGCGCCACCACTCGATGTATTAGTTTTAAGCTCTCGCTTCGTATGAACGCGATTTAGGGTGGACGCTAGTAGTTGACGTTTGGCATGGTAATCGCTGAGAATTTTTAATTTAAATGGATTCTGCGTCCGCTTTCGTATTTGTTTTTCTGTTTCGGCTTCTTCAGATCAATTCTGACTGTTCGCCTGTGACTGCGATTTGATAAACGTTTTTTTTTTAACAATTTTATTTGTCATTTCATAGTTTCATCTATTGTAGTACTCGTATTTAATATTCCTGCACATAGAATCTATGGGCTAATGTGTCCGTATTCAATCACTCGTTCGGTGCTGAAGAGGCCCATTACAATTATTTTAAGATTTTTTATTAAAAAAGATAGACTCGAGTGTGAAGTACTAAGGCATGAATTTCGTGAAATAATGATATTTTAATAAACACACACATTTCAGAATTAGGTACGTACATAGATTCTCCAGTTTGTAAGATTTTAAGAAAAAAAATTGATAAAAATTCTAAAATGTCTACCTATATCTTATAGCTTATAAAAAAATATTATTATGTTTTGGAACTTATTTTCATGGCTATCATTGCTATTTCATCAGTAATAACAATATTATAGTTGGGTAATTTTCGAATTATTCAAAGAACTCATCGTTACTCACTATTTATTGTTCGTTATCCTTAGCATTTTTGGTAAAGCCGCGTAAAAGCGAATTTCATACAAAATTGATCACGGCTCCGCCATCGACGATTCGAAGGCAAAAATGGGGCTTCCCGCATCGGGATATCGTTAATTATTAATCGTGGCTCCAAAGATGTTTGAAACGTGGAAGAGAATGGAATAACACATTTTTATGTTAATTTATTTATTTATTTAATAATAGGACACCCAACACAGATAGCACTTAAAACAAAACTGTGGAACATAATGCTAAAGATAAAAAATAATAAACAAAATAGTGCCACAACAAGCACATTTTTGCAGCTAGACAATTTACAGATTTTGTTAATGAAATAAATTTGAGAATACACGAATGTAAAAGATAGAGTACAAAAAAAAGTATTTAAAATTGACAATTAGTAATTATTATTGATAATTAATAGCCTACAGATGAGCTGAAGGTCAGCGTGATAGTAAATGGTGACCGTCGCCCATCAGCTGCGCCAAAGCCATCACCAAGGCGAAGAAAGAAAGAAGGGTAAAGAAAGAAAATACCGGTTCTCCAGCTGCCAACCAGAACACGGCGAGTCGTTCGGCGACTGCCTCAAGCAAGAGGTAGCTAGCCTTCAGCTCTACCACCGAGCAGGGGTTGGACGTTGTAGGTTGTAGCCTCTTACGATAGCGTGGCCGGCCGACACGGGTTTTCGACCACTATTCTAGGCAGTCCGAAAACCATCTATGTATTTGTGCTCTTTACCGTTTTAATTTTTAATAGGTATTTTATTTTTTTCAACCGAATGCAAAATCAAGTTATAAAAGTTATGCCTGAAATTAAATATAACAGCATTTAACATAATTACCTAAATGTCCTGTTTCCATTGTTTGTTTTTGCTTTGAATGAACATATTGGGGGATAATAGAATCAAATTTGAACCCACCAAAACCGCTTCTAGGTTCTCTACATCGAAGCGCCGGTCGCGGGAAAAATATGCCGTTTCCGTCAGAAGTCGTAAAGTTGGGACCGCCGAAGTCGATTTGCACGCAAATATTTTATTCGTAACGCTCTGTTCTCTCCTGTTCGCTTATTGAGCCAAATTGTTTTGTCAAAATTGTTCGCAATATTTTGGTGTGCCGTTAAATTGTAAATTGATAATTGCACGTCAGTGCTGGAATCGGCCTGCGTCCGATGCGAGCTCGAGCTATTGTAAATAATGTTTGGGCTTATAAATTTTCCATAATTGTCTATTGAGGACTATACTCAGCACAGCATATAGCACTAGTTTCATCATTCAAATTTCCACCTCGCTGGTAATCGAACCTTAGAACTAAGGTCCGGGAAGTTAACCATTGCGCCATGCAGGTCGTAATCGTAAATCAACATTTACTGGGGATCGTAGGTACTTTAATTCTTCTTTTTTAGTTTCTATTTTAGTCAGATACGGATACGCGATTTGTAACGTGAAAGATTGTTTTCCGAACTAAAGTGAAGTCGGGTGACTGGTATCTACTGCAATAAACTATTATCATACCCTCGCCCTAGAGACCGACACTGCACCGCATGCATATTAACGTCACGTACGATTACAATAAATGAATAGTTAATTCTATTTTTATACATATTCTGTTCGACCTTCTACTAACGTTTTTAATTTATGCCACCCGTACTTTTATACCGCTACTCCATGTTGTTGATGTTGTTGATGTGGACTGGAAATAATGGTGCTTGGTGGAAATGTCACGGAAGGTTACTTCCGTTAAAATGTAAAGGTCCCTAGCCTACCCTGAAATGTATACTTTTTAGCCAGCTGCTTCATTCATCATCATCGCAACCCATAGCTGTCCCACTGCTGGGCTCGAGTGTTCTCTCACAGTGTGAAGGGTACAGCACAGTCCACAACGCTGGTCAAGTGCGTACACAACCTTTGAGTACATTATGAAGAGTTGTTCACTGAAAAAAGTGATAAAATTAATTTTAAAAAGTACATCATATTTGAAAACAGGAACTGCGTGCATGATTTGGACCCAGTTCACCTGGTTCAGCAGTCCAATGTTCAACCACTTGGAAATCACAGCTTGTGGTCATATGCCATTTAAGGCTCTGATATTAAGGGATTTATGGTAGCGTGGTGACAACTTACCATCAGGCGTTTTTACTCGTTTTCCCGCTATTGACATATATTATAAAGAATATGTAGCTAATTCAAACATAGGCGACTGTGAAGTGTGAAGACACGGTGAATATTGTCTGCAAATCCTGGAAATCGAAACCCAAGCAATCGAATCCCAAAATGTCTTGTTACACAAATTAACAGTTCCTACTTCATTATGTCTATGAGAAATACATTTTAATTAATTTTATTTTAATATTATACTTGTAAATTATTATTTTCGTTTTACCGATAAATCACTGTGGATTAATACTCAATTGTGTTGTACGTCTACGTATAAGGATATATTTTTTCGGCTAAATAAAATATTAGAATGTGGTCGTCCATTCTTTATTTTTATTACAATCGCGTGCGGTCAGAATATTATCACCGTTTCACAATTCATAACGTTTGATTGCGAACCGTACATCATCGTGCTTTTATTGGCGTTAGAAAAAAGCGGACCAAT
The DNA here is from genome assembly GCA_905404295.2 of Ochlodes sylvanus. NCBI lineage: Eukaryota > Metazoa > Arthropoda > Insecta > Lepidoptera > Hesperiidae > Ochlodes > Ochlodes sylvanus. The sequence goes on from FR990129.1 coordinate 1,927,402, forward strand.
CGGCGGCCACCGGCCATTGTCCCGTTCAAATAATCGTAAATTTCAAACGGACAAAATATAATAAATTGCCGATGAGATCTGCGAAAACACTTCAGCAAAAATCTATTCTCGCCCCCCGAAGTTAACAGTGTACCTTGTCGGTGTGCGTTAAGGCGCAAAATTGCACGCAGAACCGTTTTTCCCGCGCAAATTAACGTTACCAGTCCATATTTGCACTTGGTACCCTTTGTTGTCGGCTTTTTTCGGTTGTTTCCGCGTAAAGGCTGATAGAACACGTTTTTCAAATCATTAAACAGTTTCGACCGGCGTGGTCGCGGTTGGCGGGAAAAAGGAGAAGTATTTAAAAAAGTAAAAAGAACGTAAAAAATCGCTGGCCTGCGGACGAACCGAGGTGATCGTTGTTTCGCCTCGATAATACTGTACGCTGCTTCGAAAGTTTTGATACTTAAAAAAATCAAATCGTTTTTGTCAAAATACCTAGCAGTTGCCACTGTTACCAATAGCTGCTTTATGACTCTATCGAACCATACCACCCACAGTGGCGCAATATAACAGGAATTAAAATAGGACAACATAAAATATTACTTACAAAAGTAATTGTGATTTAGTTACTAACTTATCAGCGAACAGCGAAATTTACATGCATGAGTGAAAGTTCTTCAGAAAATTCTTGGCCGTATTTGATTTATTTGATTGTTAATACGCTTCGAAAGAGAAGGTATGTTTCCTTCTACGTATGAGAAGAGTTAGTTACCTTTGAAATTGAATTGACCTTGAATAATTACTAGAATAAAGTGACAGAAGCTGACCACTCCTTGGTAGGGTAGGGGTAGGGGTAGGGTAGGGCCGCAGCCTGGTTGGCTAGCTACCATCATCTTGCTTGAGTGCACCACCAAACGACTTGTCATATTCCGGATGGAAGCTTAAGAGCTAGTAATTTCGTTATTTCTTTTTTTTAGGCTCACAGGCAACACATCTGCATGCCTGTAGTGTTGCAGATGACTATGGGCGACGGTGACCACTTACCATTAGGTGGCTCGTCTGTACGTTGGTCGACTATTGACATAAAAAAGAAATATTTCCAAGTATCAAACCTCGCTGAAGCAGTACAGCCCAGTCGATCAGCTCCTGTTGTTTCTCACGTAGCGCGTCAGCTAGCGACACTGCACGATTTCGCACGTTCGCACTTCCCCACATCGGTAAATAAACAAATTGAATAAATCAATTACTTGAACAGGATACGAGTACATCGCTAATTTTGTGGCGCTTTTCATCAAGTCTTCCTTTCTTTGCGATCTGTTTGATACACATTTCATTCTGGACATATATTATGTAGATTCTACATCCAAGGATATCTCTTTTTATGTAACGGCCTCACAGCTGTTTTCAGGTTTTGTCACTGAATAACATGAGTGTGACTGTGTGACTATAAGTATTCCACTAAACTTTTGGTACTACTCGTTTTGATAAACTTTAAAAATTCTTGACAACTTTAGGCAACGACTAGTATCCTTAGGAATTTTCCCTTATCAATATTTCTGTCTAACGTGAAACAATGTGGTTGTGCACATTATGTAAGTGTATTAAAATTTGAATTATTAATTGACGTCCACCGCTTATTTTCCCACCACTCACTTTGCCAGTGCCATGCCTTGTTAGCTCTTCAGGGTCAAAAAGAAAACAGTATTTTACGAAAACATGCTTTTCTAAGAAAGGTGAAACCTTTCTTCTGACTAATCTTGAAAACTCAATATTATATTTAGTTCCGCTAATTGAACCGCGGAAACTGCGACAAGTTAGAATCGCAGTGGCGCAATGCAAGTATTTTTGCTAAAATTGGTATTTATAACGTCTCTTGGTCAAGTGGTACGGATATTTAAACTCCCGTCGGTAATTACTCGCCGGCCTATTGTTTACGTATACTCTAAAAAGAATTGGATGAAGCATGGCACCAATTGATTGGTGACACGAAACTAGTTCGTGGGTGACCACGCCATTCTGCTTTATCGGGGACGTAGTTTGTAACTTTGTTAGTAGCTGCTGGTGCATATTGGAAGAAGGGCTTTTGTATTGTATTGTAGTATATAAGAACACATTATCGCAGGCAATATTAAGAACGCGAAAATATCTGTTGTAACAGAACATCTTATGGAGCTAATACGGTAAATGATAAGTTACCTCAACTGAAGTCGTCACATTTCACGTGATCGTATGACTTTCAACTTAAAACATGGATTTAAGCTAGGACTTACATAACTTTACTACTAAGCATTAAGTAAGTTAAATCAAAAGTAGTGTAAAATGCAGTGCGAGACTATGTATGCTATGGTTACGTGACCATATAACGGTATAAATCTGCATGATTGAGTAATAATCTTCATAAAGCTCTAAAACCTTAAAATCTGCGTGAGGATTTTGCTAGTTAGCTTTATTCATTATAATTATATTGATATTTACTTCCTCACCAGTCATCAGCCACAGTGCTGGAAAACAATCATTAACGGTGACAATAGACCGGTAGGTGGTGGACGGTGAATCCTAATCCCACAATTCCTCGCTCAACTCCTCGGCACAGTAGGCCGAGCGCGGCTACGTGCTCGCACATAAATTCGTCTGGGACTCGCCGCTCGGACGAAAGTTTCGCACCATTAATTCTTGCCTCAGCCCGCTGCATTTTTCCATCGTTTTTCCAAAGGTTTTTCCGACGTTTTCACCGAGCACCCGAAACGAATCGCTTTTCTATATGCAAAGTAGTCGGCCCCGCCGCAAGGACTACGTGTCCATTCCACCGTTATAAAAGGATCATCCATACTTTCAATTGTATAATATATTGAGGGTTTTTTAATGTTTATCGGACGGCGGATTTCGGTTCCATTAAACTTTTTTCGAATTTTATGTCACGGAAGATATTGTTCTTCTTGTTCGGAGGGGACCCGTTCGGTATTGTTTCGCGTTTGGCAAGGGGCCGGTAGTGGATGAATATGCTAATTGGACTCGACGCGGTTCGATTTAAATGGGTTAAGTCTTAAGACTTTGTTTGTTGTGTCACGCAACAATCTTTGAATAGGACACACTCGTGCTAGTTAGCAACTTTGAATTAATTTTATACCTATGAGTGATGAGGTCGTACCACATAACCATCTCAGGAGTTCTCATAACTCGTAAGAATGAACCAACTTACACACGGTGAGTGGTTTGGTTGAGTAGATGAACGCTACAGGAAAAATATCGGTTGGTATCGTAATTAATGTATTTGGTCTTTGAGCGGCATTGGTACCTTCTTCTGACACTTGGATTGGCTGGCAACCCTCCACCAATATACACCGAAATAGCATAGTGCAGTATGTCCTAGGCCTTTCCAAATTACAAGAAGAAACATTAGCCCTTCAGCAGGCCGCGCATTGATTACGACCATATAAGATACTACAAAACAGCGTTCGTTAGGCCATTGTAAACAATTAATGATGATAAAATTGAACAATATAAACAAATAGGCAAATATCTCTAAAAAACAAATATTTTATTGTCAAATACATTCATCAATCATAAACACAAGTTAGGGTAAGCGACGTCGAATTCAATAAAGCACTTCGGATCTGCATCGAACGATGCCGGATTGCCACAATCAATCCTCATTTGCGAAAGGGAAAAAAACGCGGCCATTTTTAATAGTCGAAGAAAGAAACGGAAAGAAGAAGAATGCTCGCCAGTCAACCGCAGACAAATCGAGTATAATTAATGGCAACGCGTGAGCCACCGACGACAATAAAGGAAGGGACGAAACAAAACATCGCGCGAGCGTAGATGTCGAACGAAAGAATTTATCATCGAGACGGCAGCGGCGGCTGCGACTGCGGCCACCGATGTCCATTTGGATAATGCCCGACGCGATTAAAAATATAAAAATAACCCCCACCCCCGGGGAGAAGGGTGGGGTGGATTTGACGGAGGACACCGCGTTGAGGACACAAAAGGATTATAAATGAGAAGGAATTTTAGATAATATTTGTACGTTGGATGTGGATTGTAATGTCGGTAGAGATCGGCCGCTCGGGTGCCCCCTCCCTCCCCCCTGGGGGTTCGCCTTCCGATCCTCGCCTAATGAGTGTTTGTATCAATTTGTTAGTATTGTATTTGAATATTTTTGTGCGTTCGTTACGATTTTAATCCCTCGCGGTCTCGGCGGTCAGGATCGATGTTTTTTGTTTAATACATCTCGGTTGGGTTTTTATTTTATTATTTTATGTTTCTCGGACCCCGCTTGATCGCTGCCCGGTGTTGATTAAAGGTCGGGGTTTTGCAGATATCTGGATCGGTCCAATGTTTTGCTCTTTTTACTCTTTTTCTTGGCAATCCGCTGATAAACATTGGTTATTAGGAAGGGTTGAGAAAGGGCGGCGCGGCGGCGTTTGGAGGTTTTTAATAAACCTTTGATGAACGGACATACACAGTATTAGATAATTAAGGCAGTTCGTAAATATCCATTATAATTATATTTTCTATAGAATCATATCGACCAACAGAGGTAGCCTAGAAAAAAAATATCTTTGTCAAAAAGTGAATGCAGACACAAGGTATATTGTAAATCATATTCAATCATAAGAAATGTGGAGCTGTCATTATTTTCTTTTTCAGTTTTGAATTATGAAACAACTGTAGTGTTGTTATTTTGTTATAATACTCGTAGCTACAGGTAGTAACACTGTATGTTTAGATAGTTAAAAATGTTTCAAAGAAGAATTCTTACTTTAAAAAAATAATATACACGTTTGGGTAAGTTGAGGGCGCGCGCCCGGCGCGGCGGCGGGCTATCGCGCCAACGGGTAAGATAAGCTTGGAAAAATAGAATTCATCGTCATAATTAATAAATTAAAATATATTTTTTTCATTTACCTTTTTTTTAAACGTAGCCTGAATCCGAATGAGCGAAGAATAACAGCGACACCGCGCCGGCGACGTGTTTTCAATTCATTATCTCGAAAACAAAAATTTCATTAGCCCAGAGATTTCCTTTTTAAATTTAATTATTCATATTTAAATTAAACAAAATATAATAGAGGTCCGCGCGGCGGAGTAAAAAAGCGGCTTTATCGTATCATATTTTATTAACCGAATTTATAATTCTACGGCGATTCGGGCGAGGGGCGGGGGGTCGGATCGCCCCGAAATATTTATGAATGCAGAGCAGAAAAATCCACAATAATATTTCAGGGGTGGATGTCCGTCCGTCGGTCTTTACTTGCCCTCTCTGATCTATTTAAAAAAGAGGCCCGGAAGGACAAAGGGCGGCTCGTAAAAAAACTGGCCGCGCGTAGAGGTTGACCGCCGGCCGGCATTGTCCGATTCTTATTTTTTACCGAATCGGAACCTTTGCGCCGGTTTTTATCGGTTTTTGTTCCGGAGACACCGGCGGCCCCCTGTTTGTGAAGCGTTTGTTCTAATGCGCGCGGTTGTAATTCTATTTTTTGGGGTTAGGTGGGAAAAAGTTGTTCGTCTCCCTTTTGGTATGCAAAAATCCGGTGATTTATATAGGTGGCGCCGCGCCGCGGCCGCCGTCGGTTTTTCTTCGATGCCCTTTATGCGGTCTGCGGGTAACTAATTACGCCGTCTCACTTGACGTACGCGCTGCTGTTATCTTTTTAACGGGATTCAAAGGAATTGTCCCTATGTAATATGTTACATGTGTTGCTCTTACAGTGAGGTATTTATGTAGTTACGCTAGCGAATGTTTACCTTCGTAAATTTTTTTCGCTACTGACTTTTGCGAGCCAAGCGGACTGTCAAAGGAAATTAAAATGTCAATTCTTAAGACTGAGATTCTGAGATATATATTTTTTTAAGTATAAATAGGTATTGACGCAATAAATAATTATAATGAACGCCCATACACACAACGCTCTGGTTAGAAAGGTGTGGAGCCGGATCTTGAACTATCTGCATCAGTTTTAACAGACTTTTCACTATTGAAAAACTTAAAGATAGGATGGGAGTGACAATGTGTGAGCTTAATGCCTAATGGCATTCTATACCAGTCAACCTTTGGAGATGGTGAGAAGTTGAGGTAGCTGTTCAATATTATTTTAAGTACAGTAATAATATACATTATGTATGTGGACATCATCGTTTGTCATGATGAAACCATAGAAACCATAGGAACCATAAAAAGCCTCGTAAAAAACAGAATCGAATGGTTCAAAGACACGTTGGGGTAAATAAGGATTGTGGTCAACCGGTTGGGGACAGGTGGTGCTATACCGTCGGCCATTATCGGCGGTAAAAAAGGATTCATTCATTACGTGTGATAAATACTGGCGGCGGCAAGGATCCGTCCGCGGCGCGTTCTCCCGCGCCGCCGCGCCGATGATAATGCGGGCTGCGGCAGAGTTAATCGCCTGTTAAAATGATTTGTGTTATTCTTTCTGTTGGGATCGAACTGTATAAACCTGGCTAAGACGAACTGTCGATATTGAAACGGCTGAAGAAGATTATTTTTATCTTCGTGGAAGTAGCATTTTACGAGTATAATTATAGGTGAACACGGAAAGATTCATGTACTTTCGCCGGCCGAAGATAATACGGTCGCCATTTTGGATGTGGTCAGGTTAATCGCGCGTTCAGTTTATTTGTTTTCTTTTTATCTCCTTTTATGGCGTCAATTTTTGTTTTATGAAAAAGCGTCCGTACGTACGTACGTACCTAAAATGAACTTTTCACCTGTGAAGATTTTATTTATCATCACTTTATGATTCCTTCTAACTAATTGAGGATTTTATTTAAACTCGATTTGAAGTTTGACGTTTCCTAAACAATATTTCCACCATCGCGCTAGTCAACAGTTTGATCAAAAAAATTATAACTGGTCTAAAATAATTCTTAGGGTTAAATCTAGAAATCTCGGATAATTTTATCATTCATCGCTTTAAACACTCACTCTTTCCCTCGCAGTAGGATTTCCTGTGTCGGAGTGATCCACAACACACACACATATTATGTCACATCTGCCTGCCCCGGGCGGCAATCGCACCAGGGAGCCCTAGCGTCGCACCCAGGGTCACTACCAACCAAGCTACGTGGTCGTCAAATCGCCACTCGCTATTAACCATTCGGGATCGTGTTTTCAGGAGCTACTGCCTGGACGAGCGGTTCCTGTACTCGCTGGGCGAGGTGCGCCGCGTCACCTGGCACCCCTCCTCGCTGTCGCATCTGCTCGTGCTCGTCTCCGACAACACTATCAGGTGAGGTGACGGCGTTAAGATTGAGGTACACAGCTAAAAAGTATTTTTAAGGTTAGTCTGCTGTGGAGAACTATTTAGATAAAAGCAGTGATAGCCAAGTGGTTGGACGTTGCACGTTGGACTCCCGAATCGAGGAGCCCGGTTTAAAACCTGCTTACTTATGTAGATTGTTAGTAGTCTTGTTCTAATTCGGTCACAAATGCGTTGAGAAGTTGGATGTAAAAGTGTTACCGGCTCCACACCCTTCTAAAGGTTACACAATTGCTGTTAAAACAATTATTACACGGTAGATAGGTAATCATAATATCTACCGTATAATAATTGTTTTAACAACGTGTAATACGGTACTTAATAACAAATAAGTACCATGTTGGGCGGTAGTACTACACTCTAGGCTCTACTATCTGTTATAGTTCTCTCAGTATTCGAATATCATAAAAAATGGTAAATGTTGCAGGTTGTACAACATAGCGCTGAAGGCCGGGCCGAAGCTGGTGAAGACGTTCTCGGTGGGGCGGCGGCCAGTGGGCTCGCTGGCGTGGACGCTGCGCGCGGGGCTCGGCGACGCGGCCGTGGACCTGGCGCCGCTGCCCGGCTCGGACGCGCTGGCCGTGCTCAGCGGCGAGGGGGAGGTGTACCTCATGCACTGCGAGGTCGATGACCACGGGTAGGTACTAAGCACGCATAGCGGTCGGGCGTGGATCAACGCGGTCCAGAGAAGTATATAGGTTTCTGTACCATCGTGCGATATTAACTCTGATTGTTTGGTCAATAAAAAATACAATACAATGTAGAAAAATTCCATTTTTTAAGACAACTTATTTGTTTGTTGTTGTATTTGTTGTGATAACGGCCACAGTAACACGCATTCTGTGACGCGCACACGCATTTCAGTTGTCTACCTATTTCCGTTGAAGAGATAGAACCCTGTGACAGACAGACATCGAAGGCATATTAATAGGGTTCCATTTCGAAGTTCTCTCGCGGAAGCATTCCCAGGCCTCCAGATGTAATTGTGATCTGTAATCATGTTTACATTCTCTCTCTCTCTCTCTGGTCGCCAGCACGATGGGCGCGCGGATGTCGGGCCCGCTGGCGATGTACCCGCCGGCGGACGACAACTACGGCTCGGAGTCGTGCGCGCTGCTGGCCATGGGCGGCGGCGACACGCCCGCGCTGCTCGTCATCGCCACCTGCTCCGCCCAGCTCTACCACTGTCTGCTGCTGCCCACCGTGAGTACCGGACCAGAGTATGTTCAAGCTTGTGGCAAGCAATAAGTGGTAGGATGTTTTTGACGCTTGGCCAGTTACCAGTAGCAGTGTCTGAGAGACAGAAATAATATGGGTCCCCACATGTTTTTGGCGGCAACGCTTTAGCGCACGTTTGGCGTTGCTGATGATGTCTTCACTTTTTTCGGCTATTCACATAAGAGAGAGGTTATAAAGAGACTTGGTGCCGCTCAGCCCACAGAAGAGGAACCGGAGGGCCACGCGCTGTACGTGGTGGAGGCGGTGGAGCTGAGCACGGCGCTGGGTGCCGACGACCAGGCGCTGCACTCCGGCTATCCGGTGCACCTGTACCAGGTAAGGCAACATCACCGGTAGACCCTCATTGCGTACGCAGGACTACCGACATTCGCAGTTCAGGGGAAGTGCGAATATCCGAAGTTCTGATGCTTTTATAAGCTGAACGGTATATTTCAGCAATTGCTGTAACGATTATAATTATTAATAGCTTTATACCTGAAGAAAAAGTGCTCAAGAAATGGTGGCAAATTTACGAGGGACGGTAGATATTTGTAATAATAAAAATTTCTTCACGTATGCCTATAAAATTTGAAAAGTTTCCTCGATTTATCCAGGATCATATCATCAGATCCTGACCTGATAAACATGAAATCATCTGAGAAGTAGGTATACCCTATGGCTATACTATTTTAGAGGCGATCATCTCGGTCCTCAAGGGTAGCAACACATCGAATATATAGTTTTTGGATAATCCGTGGTTGTATTCCAGTGCACGACGAACACGTACGCGTGCATGCACGCGGGCGGCGTGCACGCCGTCACGCTGCCCATCCTCGGCCACCTCAAGGACTACGCGCTGGCCTCCGAGGGTGAGTCCGTCCTGGCATCTGTTTGTGATATGTGTGACATGAGTGTTACAATAGTATTAAACATTGGTGACATAATTATGAATTACATGAAACTGTGTACGTACGTACAAAATATCTACTGCTTAAAACACGTTTAGTCACGACTAAAAACAACGCACAATCTGATCCAAAGTGAAAGCAGCAAACATTATACAGAGGTTTTTATACGGGGTGTCCGGGATTGTCGTAGCGATAATTTATGGACGAATTGTATATCTCATACTTGAACAAAAAGTAATAACTTAAAAGTGTGTGGGGGGGAGCTGGAGATGCTTGGTAGATTATGCTCTACAGGACAACGAAATTTGAATTTAAACTTGTATGATTCGAATCACCATTACAGTGAGTGAGTGAGTGAGTGAGCGATAACAATAGGAAGCCCTTGTAACACACATAATAAGATGCCGAGCGATACGGCGAAGATAGTCGTTGCATATCCGGTGCATCAGGCACTCGAACAGTGGCTTCACAGTATGCAAAATTCTGCATCTGCGTAGACAGCTAAAAATATTGTAAAACTTCAACATTAAAATAGTTTATAATTATTCTGCATTAAAGGAATACTCCCCTCTCATTGTGAGAGGAGACCCGTGCCCAGCAGTGGGACAGTTATGGGTATGATGAAAGGAATACTCAAACTCAAATTTGAATATTCCTTTAATGCAGAACATTTCATGTAGGTATTTTTAATACACTTATGAACGTCAATTTTTTGCATTTACTGCCGTTTCGCTAAGGTAAAACACCTTGACAAATATTGAATTTTAAATCTTTGAGTAGAAAAAGAAACAGCGAAAGAAAACTCCTCGACACATCTTTAAACTTTGAAAAAATAAACAAAGTTTCATGAACAACGAACCCCACAATTTCATCAATCAATGTGAGTGCGAGATTGTTTTACGTTAACGTGATCGAGACGTTTACCGCGTTTGACTCTCTGATTGGTTAAGAGCTTGGATCGGGCCAATCGGAGCGCCGAATGTCATGAACGCGTCAAACGCGTTAACATAAAACAAACTCACACTCAGACCACTGATGTGTGTACGTGTGAATGTCCGCAGGCGACGCGGAGTCGCTCCTGGCGGCGATGTGTTCGCGGGCGAGTGCGGCGCGCCACCTGGTGTGCACGAGCGCGCCCGCCGGGCTCGTGGTGACGCCGCCGCCGCTGCCCGCGCTGCTCATCCTCTGCAACGACGGCCTCCTGCTCACCAGGTACGTGTGCCACGACTCCTCACACACCATTATACGTGTTTGCTCGTGGATTGTTGCGAAGTAGAATAATTTATAATTGTAACTTAAGGCCTTGGATGTAGATATCCGAGTGGGTACGCGATATTCCTAGGCGGTATGAGATGTTTCGCAACAGCCTAAAGGTTGGTCTTCACTTGCTACCGTCGCCGGACCGAACGCGTAGCATTTACAGATTCGCCCGTTGATATGGATGATGGATGACATCCATTGGTATATCCTTCTCCGTCTACGAATAATTCCAATAATTAGACATGTGACATGTGTCGTGTTGTGGGTTGTCAGGACGGTGGAGCCGTACGAGCTGGAGGAGCGGCTGTACGGCGAGCTGCAGCTGCGAAACCCCGCGCTCGAACGCAACGACATCGACAACATACTCAAGGAGGTACGTAACTCCACCGTTTCATTGGTTTATTTTAATTTTATTTTTTTTATTTTATATGGCAACCAGTTATTATTTTTGTTTTTTTTTATACGATGCAAAGTTAATTCTCGACAATATGATCTTAAATGGGGACGTGTTTTATGTTCTCCAAATTCATGTGACATTTTTTTTTTTACTCAGTACAAGTACAAGTTACTTAACTTAGAATTCTGTCAAACTCAAATCGTTTATTTCATGTAGGTATTTGTAGAATAGAATAAACATTTTTGACGTGATAACGTCTTATAAATTGATGAACACCGGCAGCGCGCCCGATAAAGTATCCCGTGCCGTCTGAGCCTGTGCGTGCAAGCGAGAGCGCGGTACAAGCCATAGAGAGGCACGATCGGCCTAAACGTTCGGCTTGCAACGCATTTACATCTCTTCCCTTATGACGGTTATTACGTAAAATTATCGTCCGTAAACCGACTTTACTAATTACAAATATTATACCTACATAATATAACTTGAGCGGAACTGGTTGCGAATGTCTGTTTCCAAGCATCCTTGTAATTTTTTGTCGATATGTTGTACATTGCAGCGGCAGAAGCTGTCGTTCACAGCCATCGTGCAGGAGATCCTGGCGCGGGAGGTGTCGCAGCCCATCCTCAACCTGAACAAGACCGGCGACCTCGACCCCCGGGAGGGGCTGGAGGTGCGCACACAGACACAAATACACACAGGCAGACACACTACATAGTTTTCTTTAAAGCTTAACGAGATGATTAAACCATTGAATAATTCCAATGTAATGTATTCTCTTGAGCGATGCGAGACTATTTGACCGTTCAATGATTTCTTTGTAATTATTTCGACTCGACGTGACTGACAGACAACGCACATCCGAAACTACTGAACGCAAAAAGCTGAAATTTGGCATGTATGTTCCTTGGGGAGTGTAGGAGAGCACTAAGAGAGGATTTTTGGAAATTCAAAAGGGGTTAAAAAAGGGCATGAATAATTTTTTTTTTTTTAATTGGCGGTTGGCGGGGGAATACCCGTTAATTATACGTGTTATCATCCCATGGTCAGTTGGTGACGCAAGCGACGATGCGGCTCCGCACGGAGTACATGGCGCGGCAGCAGCGCGCGCTCGACGCCGTGCGCCGCAAGGCGGGCACGCTGGCCGCGCTCGCCGCGCAGCACGACGACTGGGCGGTCGACCTGCAGGTACAACACCCCACCTCACCACCTCACCACCCGCAATACGTAGCGGGGTATATGCGTACGATTCGAATATAAGTTTATATCTTTGAGTCTTTATCGCTAAAATAATAAAATCACGAATAATAATTAATAAAAAGTAGAATGACATGTCGAAAAAATAACAGTGTTAACTGTTTTCAATGTCTAACAACTCAAAAGTCGAGAATGCTGACGTCACATCGTTTAAATCATCCTAATGTCATGGCAGTTTTATATATTTTTAAATACATAGCAAATGATAAATAATTTGAAGGATGATAATGCAAATTTTTGTTTATGGATGGAAAAATATATGAAAATATTTTATTATAAGTTTTTACAATGATAAATCATCCAAAAAATAATGGTCGCGTAAATATTATTATTTTGAACTACCTACTTAAACTTCAGCTTAAATCTGTCAGTTATGTCCCTTAGGTAATTATACTACATAACAATATAATACTATCTCCGTAGTATGTTATTGCCCTTACCTGATCTGAATGTTCGTTATTGTATGGTAACAGAAAGAGGTAGCCACCATACGCTCCAACACGGTGGAGCTGAAGAAGAAGCTAGTGTTGGCGCACAGCCTGCAGGAGAATATAAAACGCAGGTACGTTGATGACACGACGTTGAATGAGTTTAAATTTCTGTTTTCTCTGGTGTGTGTGTGTGTGTGTGTGTGTTTTCTTTCTTGTGTTTGTGTGTTGATCATGGTACGCACGATGCAGGGAATCCTAGAGCGGTTGTTTAAATGTGCGTCTATTTATTTATTGAATGAATGAAATGAAATTTACGACAGTTAGTCGTATTTGACTGCCTCACTTTTCGCATGCAAGTGACACAGTCCAAATATTGATGTTTTGCTTTGCTTATGTAGACCCCCATTTAGCCGATGCTTCCTATCTCATTTTCTCCCACGTAAAAATGCGTCTGTCTCTTTTTCGTTTCCGTTTCATTTCATTTGCGCGTCATTTCCGTTTCATCGAATTCCAAATCACAACGTTACTACAGAAGTTTTCACTTCACAATGTGCACAATCCGCTATGAGTCAAGTGTGTAATGCAACATCCGCGACCGTCCAGGTGCGCGGAGGTGGTGCGGCACGTGCGCGCGTCCTCCCGCACGACGGCCGCCGAGCGCGCGCTGCTCGCCGAGCTGGAGCGGCACCGCGCGCGCGCCGAGCACCTCGCCGCGCGCGTGCGCCTCGTGCGCGACCACGCGCACCACCGCGCCGACGAGGTACACACACACACACTTATATTACATTTGATAGAGTATACATCTACCACATGTTAGATTGTGTGTCTATAATATGGAACCTATAATTATGTCGAAGAAGCAAACAAATTAGTCTCATCAGGCTCAATATTTGTAAGAATTTTGGAAGAAACAAGTAAGTGCACACGACCGGCGCAGGCGCTGTCTTCAGATGAAGCGGTTAGCTCCAGCCTCCAACTGACTCGGGTCAACTCCAAATTTTATTTATTACTTAAACACTAAATAAATGACCCGTACCGTCGCGTATTATAATTTCTAACACATCATAAATATACTATAGATTTTGTGAAGAGTTCCCCCGGGATACTACTAGACTACCGCCCGCCACGGTACTTAGTACCATTTCTACCGTGTAATAAATTGTTTTAATATTTATTAATTTTATTTATTATTGATTAATATGCGAGTATCGTTTTGTGTTTATACAGGGTGAGTTTTTAGTCAGTTAGATTATTAATAGGGGGTACTCAGTATTCGATTCTCGTTAGAAATATGTAATAAAAAACGGTGCTTAAAATTTCACCTAATTATCCATTAAACAACCCAATCGTGGACAACCTAACGCATACCGCGCACACGGTTTTAAGTAAATAAAAATCAGCCGAAAACGCGGTGGGCCTTTTGTATTTTCTTTGATGCGCCGCCGCCGCCACCGCCAATATTCGGGCGCACCAAAATACGCGCGCCAACGCGCCAACGACCCTTTGACAGTGTCGCCACGGTCACTCCCCGCGCGGCTGAGTCCCGACACCTACCTCGCCTTTCGAAGTTTCGAGCTAACTAACTGTGTATTTTACTATTTTAGCTCAGTTTGTGTTGAGCTTCTAAGCGATCAGACGCAAGTAATTTTACTTCCTCGTTCGTGTATCTTAGTTACATAATGAGTACTGTAATAATAACAAATAACAACATTGTAAAGTTGTATCGCGAATTATTCCCAAACCGAAGAATACCTACTCCTTACGTGATGTTCCCTACGCCTACGCCTTACGTGATGAAGAATACCTATACCTTACGAGGTGCCGTGGCCGGCGCGCTGGTGAAGCAGCAAGGTCAAACAACCTGTGTACGTTACGGAGTACTCCAACGGGGACGAATTAAAGTGCAGAATAGTGACTGCTTTTGACAAAGTTCGTAGTGAATAGAAGTGATCCTTTCGTCTTATATCGCGTGAAAGACAATTTGTGCAAACATGCTGAATTGTGCATTGAGCGAGAAGGTGCGCATTTTGAAGAATTGTTAAGGTTGGTATAAATTTGTTATTAGGTTAAATTCTCCATAATTGTAAATAAAATTTATTATTACACATAACCCATGACCCGGGAACAAACATTTATTGTCACGTTTTATAAACGTCTGCCCCGGCCGGGTATCGAACCCGGGACCCCTCGTTTCGTAGGCAGGGTCACTTCCAACTGGGCTACGGGGTCGTCAAACTGAATATGATATGATGTATGATGAAAGTTGAGAAGTTTACGGAGTTTGCATTAGTGACGTGATAAATTGACTAAATTGTAGAAATAACAGAATTTTAAAAATACTCTTTTAATCTTTTAACGTTTAACAGTGTTTATTTTAAATTATTTTTAATATGGTAATTAAACAGTTATTTATAACTTTCAACGCCCGCTACTGCTATCTTGTCCTTACAAGGTCACTAACCTCGTCTCGCCCCGTACGGCACCGCCGCGCGCCGCGCCATCGCGCCGCGGCGTGCGGCGCAAGCGGCATCAGCTGTGTTTTCGGGCGTTTCCATACGCTCCGAGTATTTTGAGACAATTTTGATTGCCATTTTTGAAATAATTAGTAGTGTAGAATTTTGACTTTATATTTTTGATCATTACCTATGACCACGTTCTTTCATGTCCTCGAGTATGTCAACTGACTAAAAACTCACCCTGTATACGTGTAGTACGTGTTGTGTTTGTATGTTCCAGCTGAAGAAGTGGCAGGCGGAGTACAGCCGCAAGGACTCGGCGCTGGGCCGCTCGCACAGCGACACCATCAGCTCCATCCTGCAGCAGCAGTCAGTCTAACTTACATACATACATACATACATACATACATTCCACCGACCACACAGCCACTAGACTCCGAATAACAGGCGAATGGTTTCAAACAACACATCAGTATTATAGTACCGATATAAATTCGTGCCGTCTCATTCTTTCCCGTTGCTTAAATTAATCAATTTCTTTCCAACGTTTCGTGTGGCCTTGAATTAGCCAATCACAGCGTTGAATTAGCCAGTCCCCCCGCTCGTCTTACCTCAGCTAGTGGTCTGAATGTTCTCCATACGGAAAATCAAACATTAGGAGTCTAGTGGCTGTGTGGTCGGTGATACATACATACATACATACATACATACATACATACATACATACATACATACATACACACACTTTACAGTATACATTGTAAGGCCATTGACTGACCAACACTTAACTACAGTCAAAGCTACCATAGAATGATCTCTTGTCGACAGTAAATAACAGATAGGTTATAGAAATATGGAGACAGATAAGTTATAGTCAATAATGATTGTAATGTTTTCCAGGACAAACCAGCTGTCGTGTCTAATCGAAGAGACGAAGCTTCTGAAGGATCGGCTGAGCATCGTGTAGACTGTCATTATATAATATTATCATTATCATTATGATAATGGCGTTTCGATTGTAATTCCATAATTGTTACTTGATTGTCGTATGACCGAAATTGTTAACTTTGATCGTCCTTTTGTTGTTATCTGTGTACATGTACAATCGTGCACGCAAATTATTGCCTTTACTCAATAGTTTATTGGTAACTGTGCTGGAGCTGGCGGTAGGGTTGTACGCATTGAAACTGATTTATTGTTATTTGAAATATTTAAAAAAATGTTGAAATGTTGTGTTTGGTTCCATGTGTCTAGAAACATTCAGGAAGTCCAAGACTGGATAGGATATTCTTTACAGATGCCACTGTGATCGATCCTGGGACATTTGACATTCTATTAACATATTGTTGATACCTATATCTCTGTTACAAATTACGATTAAAATGATTACCTTGACCTGATGTCATACTTTAACTGAAGATTTAAGCATTTCAATTTTGGATAACCTATTTTAAATAAATATATGCATCGCTATATAATACTTCCGCAGCCCTATTGTCAGTTTCCAGATGATTATTCAATTTGTTAATGTTAGATAAATACATAGTTATATGGTTAGAATACGTTTTTAATTTATCGTAGTTAGTTCTCGATGTTGGTAGCACGTTGATTGTACCCACTTAGATGGCATCAGTGGCCAATATACACCATCCCGTAGCACAGCAATTCCCGACCTATCTAGTTCCAAGCTCCGCGTTCGAGTCCCAGCCGAGGCAATAAGATTATTCTCGTGTCGTAGATTGACGTAGATGACCTTGACACCTATAACTTTGCCAAAAGTTACATGTGTGTTAAGATTTGTATTGAAATGTTATTATTGCAGGAAGATCTTTATATTAAATCCTGATTTGATGATATCTTTAATTAAAATCATAACTATTCAGTGAGTGCGAGGGATTCGATTGAATTTTAAGAAATTGCTTCATAATTTCATGGCCGAATGTAACTTTAGTTAAATATGAATCGAATTATCAGATTTCTAGATATGTGTAAGTAGGTCATGTGGCGGATGCGTTGTTACAATTAAGTAATGGTAGCAATATGTGTGTTATCCTATTCGTAAGTAATTGTAATAGTGTATTAATAAAGTATGACAGATTGGTCCACACTGCACCAGTTAAGATGAGCCGTGCGAGAATGTGGGATCATTTGAACAGGATTGTGAATGCAGTTGGTAAGGTTGTGTTGTAATTTAAAATGAATACAAATTCTCAATTTACTTTGTGTTTTAATCTTCCCCTGTTGTTTTCCACCGCACAATCCCGACACTGGTTTGGTATGTAACGCGAGTTGCAGAGGCGGTTATTTTTACGTAATTGGTTACGTACTGATGACGTGCCTACGTTATTTTAACGTGAGATATCGAAATGCCGTTATATTTTAATCAGGTTCAAAACAAGCCTGCGGTCTATTCTATTCGTAGTCCGGTAGTGGTTCCACCAATGGAGGGCAAAGCCATTGACTTAATATTACTATAGATATCGGGTCTCATACTAAAATCACGAAAGAAATGTCCATCGCAAGAATAGAAATGTTAACAAGGTAATTTAAACACTAAAATCATTACATCACGGTTTAATTTCGATTGCAGTCGTGAACGCGGAATCGTAGTTCTTTATGCGTTTTGAAGCTCATTTGGCTTTTTTAGCGCGGTCCCGACGTCCATAGTAATAATAAGTCAACGGGCAAAGCAAAATGAATTTCTTCTACCTTATTTCTGGAGTGGTACTGGTAACGCATCGACCACTTGGTCTGCTCGTCTGTTGGCTGTTTACAAACAATCACACATACCGCGATACGCAATATCATCTAAACGTACACATTGACGCTTATTATTTTATTTTATTATTATTATGAAGGCCCAAGAGGAGATTATTCTTTAATAAAAAACAATATTTTCAAAACACCTTTATTGAGATTCGTCTCAAGGTTTGCATTTTATATATTTTTTTATCTTACGTATTTAATAGCTACAAACTTACTACACTTGATACCTACACATAACTGTCTCGTCAAGTCGTCATTATAAAACCTTATCGTAATTAATCGTAAGAATTAAAACATTACTCAGTGCGATACATCATTTGTATTTAGAGTCTTAGAGACGTTGTCTACGATAATAAATGTACAGCGGTCTGTGCGATGTACAAGTAAATTGATATTTGTCAAATATTCCGTTTAGGAATTAACATTAAAATATATAGGTATAAGCTGTCAAAATAGACCACGCCATAACTATTCGAGTAGAACTTTTAATTATCATAGCACAATCAATGATTTTATTTATAGTAAATTTACTTGTCATTGAGTATTACTAGAACTATTTAATTAAAGTTTTTAGTTGGAATACACTAGTTAATGACTCAAAATTAAAAAGTATCTAACTAAAGAAATCTTACAATACTAGTCTTACATAGTCACGTTGTAACTTGAGTTTCAACAACAGTCTAAGTCAGAATTTAAAATGCACTTGTTGGTTAAGACGCTGGTCTCACGACCCTTTCCTCACACGCTGATAAGGGGTCCCCAAAACATCTTCGACACTTTGGTTTGGTCTTCCGTGAAGAAAAAGTCTTTGCCAAGGTTCACAAACTCTTTCATGGAGAGCTTGCCATCCTGAAACGAAAATACTATTAATTTTTTACCATCCTAACACGTCAGTATAACACAGAGTAACGACCGCAGTCCCAATAGATTTAAAAAATGGGTCTATCCGTGGTCGACCGGAGTTCCTGTGGCTTCGACTTATTAGCGAGTTAGTACGGGGTAGATATTAGTAGCGTAAGTATTGTTGTTTCACATAAAACAATCTGCGCTTTGGAGTCAGTAATTTAAATTTTACTTCAAGGCTCAACAGAGTTTAAGCATTTAAGATCTGCGTCGGCCTCTGTCACATGGGACGACCCGGATGCAATGGTTAATACGCCGGATCGCCGTTCCGAGGGCCAGGGTTCGTTTCCAGCGGGGCGGAAATTTGAATGATGAGTTTAAATTTCCGTTCTTGGTCTGGGTGTGTGTGTTCTTGTCTTGTGTGTTGTCCATGGCACCCACGACACAGGGAATCCTAGTGTGAGGCTATGAGTGTGTAGCGTTATACACTGGCCCCTTCCCTCTGAACGTGTGCCGTAACTGATGGATATAGAGATATTTAGAGCAACTGACCCCGTTGACGTCGATGACGGCGAAGGCGACGGCGGCGGCCTCCGGGCCCAGCCCCAGGCACTCGTAGAACAGCTTGAACTCGCGCACCGATATGAACCCTGACTTGTCCTTGTCCACTGCCTGCAATTGAAACGTACACTTAGTACAACGTTCACGGGGATTGACTGACTGGCAACGCATAGCCTGAACCTGTGGACCTATAAGCATGAAACTTTATCTACAGAAGCACCTTAGGTAGGTATATGTATGTATAACCCTGACCTGTTGATGATGAATAGAACTTCAATGTGGATCAAACCACTGCATCTCTTGTTGAGTAGGTACATGGTGTGACCATATTATGTGATTGCAATGAGCAAAATAACACATGAATCGACCGTTTTTACGGAGGATCTCTTGAAAAACTCCCATGAAATACAAAGAATAATAGGTATAATGAATGGTCTCCTCTTACAATGTGAGGGGTAGAGGCCATTGTCCACCACGCTGGCCAAGCGCGGGTTAGCGGAGGCTCTGCCTGTATTAGGCCAGTACATAACGGGTTGAAGGCATTACCTTGAAGAGATACGGCAGCCAGCGGTGGGCTTTCTTCTTGAGGGTCTTGTCGTTGAGCACGTGGTGCATGTCCTCGAGGTACTGCTCCACCGTCACGAAGTTGTACGGGTCGATGGCGCCCCACTGCTCCTCCCACGTCATCTGCACCCCACATACCACACACTACTTAGTACGGCAATCAATAGATTTATTAACGCTGACACACTCCAACCCTGCAGCAAGATTGTCTATCTCAGCCAGGGACCCCTTGCTTCGCAGGCAGGGTACAACACAAATAGGCTACGGGCGGTTCGGGCGGGGCTGTCGGTTTCATTTAGGTGACCAGGTACAAGAATATTTCTTGAGCGCTTCCGATCAACCAACCGTGCTTCAGAGTGCACGTTAAGTCGTCCCCGGTGTTTATCGTTTGGTAGCATTTGTTAAGTGATGTCGGCAACCTGGCTATAGGTACAGGAACTTCCGACGCTCGGGGTGGCCACTAACTTTACTGTTACCTGCCGCGAGATCTTCGAGATGTTGAGAAAATATTTAGTTAGGTTACAATTATTTTACTGTTATAACATGGCAATTACTTTGTAATTTTCGTTTTTATTTGACTGCGATACGCACTGTAGTGCAATTTTGCTTAGAATACCTATCGAATAACAAGATTATAGTAGACTACTGTATATGTATGTACACAGGTGTAAATAAACAGTTGGTAAAATGCATTCGAGCTTTTCAAGGTCCCATAATAAAGACCACGGTACATTCGGTAAATTAAATAATAAAGTAAATGTAATTAGAATCCAATATCAGACACAAAAAAGTTGTACAAAAAGTGTGCAGGTAGCTTGGAAACACGACCTTTATTCCGGTGCAAGTAAATACCAACTTAACAATATCACCAATTCAGTCCAATTGAAAATGATTAACTGATATTGAGATCTCGTCCACTGGGTTTCAAAGAGCTATAGTTACTTCTGTACTTTACTTTTTTTTTTGCTGTTGTAAGATGGCTATTCCATGGCAGTACAACTAGAGATAACAATCACCTTAATGATGGCCGTAAATTCCTTCGCCTGCTCGTCGTCTAAATGGCCGAGCGCTTTGAACCGCTCGGCGAACAGCACGAAGTCGTTGAAGGAGATCAGCCCGTCCTTGTCTACGTCCAGGATGTTGTGCACCGTGCGCATCTTGCGGCGCCAAAAATCCGACTGGAACACCAATACAATCTTTAAGGCATACCGTCTGAACTGGTCCACCGAAGATGCATCTTGCTGGAGATAGGTAATCGGACTATCTAAAGTTCTCATACGAACCCTCTAAGAAGATTGAGTTATTATTTTAACAAAATATGCAAAGCTTTGCTCTCGACAGTCCTGATCTTTAGAAGAGTAGTTTTAAAATCGGTGGTGTGCAAAACTATAATGCTATTTGAGCGAGTCTACAGGAGACATCAAGTGAAACACTGCTTTATAAAAGGTTCCTACCACGCCTTGACGCCTTGATGCGTAAAAAGGACAGTGGGTATCCATTACATTCTGACGGCACAGGATCGAGGAGTAGAGGGCCACTTAGGAGAGGTCTGTACCTATCCCTTGAAAGACCGTGGTTGGTTAACATAACAGAACTCACCCGTTCCATACCCTTGCACTCGGTGTCGGAGTCGCTCTCGCTGTCGGAGTCCTTTTTCCTGCGGTCCTCCTCGGGCCTGCCGTGGTGCTTGCTGTACCGGCGCGCCACCCCGCCACCCGCCCGCTCCAGCTCCAGCTCTCGCTCCTTCAGGGACGGCTGGAGGAAGCATACTTTGCCGTTGCACGCCACTTTCGTGTGTATGAGCTGCAAACACATAGGTATTATAAGAATAACTGCACGAACATTAAAAGTAATAACACTTCTGTACAATATAGTTTTTAACTAAATAGCGGATAAATGAGCATACGAGCCATCTGGTGGCAGGTGCCCACCGTTGCCCCTGGACGTCAGTAGAACCAAAGCCATCACCGATAAGTATTGGTATTTTAGGTTGCACTGCATTAATAAGTTTTGAATTAAGCTATCATTCAATTCCGCTGGATTGTTGTCAAACATTAAGTTGTAATAAGTACCACAAATAGTTAATATGACGCCACCACTACCTACTATAGTCTCTATATTTTGTGCTACTATGGTGGATCATGTAACACATTGATAGATTATTTATAGTTTATAAAAATAGTTCCAGTTCGCAAAATCGACTTTTAATGACATAATTTCCATGTGGAACACGTAAATTATTGATACAATATTCAAAATTTTAGTGAATGATTGTCGCTGTCGGTCCCGCCTGACCCCAGCGGGCCGCCCGCATGCAAATTGAGGTCACCTGCCGATTAACTTCACTTGACGACCGTTTACTTTCAACTTTAAATTATATTACTTTAGCTTGAATACTTATTCAATTGATTAGGAAAATATTGATATGCTTAAAAAATAGTACGACTCTTACGACCGGGTTTAAATATCTCCCTATTCCTTACTGTAGATTAAATTATTATTATTTTATAACTCAATCGAAACTGCAATTTCATTCACGTATATTTTAGTAGGTATGCTTAGTATATTCGAAACATTATCAACTGGGTCGACAGTATTTGATTGTCGTTCATCGGATAAAAAGGTATATAATAGATACAATAGACTACATTTTTATTGTAATGCAACTTTCAAGTTCAGAACCGCACGACTTAAATGAATTAATTTTTTGAATATCGGGGGGCTAAAAACTCTTTTAATTAAAAGAATATAGGTTAATTTTAGGACCTGTATTCGTAATAAATAAAAATATGGGTGCATAATACTTGATTGTGTAAATACTCATTATCATGCAGTCGCAGGCTGGCGGGTCAACGACCCACTGCACTTGTAATCCAGATTTATAACTTTGTTTCTTGATGCACTCATGATCTGACTTTTAACTTCCCAGTGATGTCGCGGAAGCCAGCCAATAAAAAATGTTTTTTACAGATACGTACTGATTTATTCCTTTACCGGGCATGTGCACCAAAATGTGGTAGAAGCAAAAATTTGGTATGTTCATAAGTTTAGTATGTATGTATATGGTCAACATAACTACATAAGTATTTAAGTATCTAAATGATTTTAATTTAGGATTAAAAAAAGGAGTATCCCTACACCCATGTCTGAGATATATTTGTAAGCGCGGATAGAAATGATTACCTAATTGTAGCTTTCGTTGGTCGAGTTGTTTTCGATGTTACGCCTTTTTCACATAATTATTCATGTTTTAAATTTTCTAGAGCTTAGGTGAAGAATAACTAGAGATTGAGACCGCCAGTCCGAATATGTACCTAAAATAACTAAAATGATTGTAGGTGTGTAATAGGTACTATTGTCTTCAGAATGTTGAAGACTGCCAAACAGTACTTACCTACTAATAGTGCCGTGAACAGTTGAACTGAGTAACAGAACTCAGTAACAGAACCGTAATATGAATAGGATTACCCACACCTTTCGCGAAAATAATGGAGCATTCTGATACCTCCTACCTATTATTTTTCACATATTTTATTTTTCTTACTGGTATTTTTAAATAATGCTCAAATATAAGTTTATCTCTTTATCACTTATTTATTTAAGTAGATGTAACTTATTTTATTCTTCCAACCACGAAACTTACATAATTCGCGCTTTAAATGAACATCTAGGTACCCATAGAATATACACTTTAATAAGTCTAAACTGCATAATCACCTTCTTAGTGGATATTCTAAGTCTATATTCTTCTTTTCTTTATAATTTATCTATAGGTACGGTATGGGCTGCGGAGGTCAATGATCAATATTGAGTTGCATAATATGGAGTATTAAATTATTAGTTCAACGTGTGTCCCGGCAACCAATCGCGATACAGAATGGAAAACATATCTTGCGGCAATATATGCGTGCGGCATGCAGCGTGCGGCGTACTATCGGCAAGCTACAACGGTGTCTTTGACCGCGTTATGCAATCAAACACCAGCAACTCGCGCATCGATGTGAATGTTGACTTTATATATTTGTTACGTATGAATGTCATAACATTGTAATATATAATTAGGTAAAATTAGGTGGAGCTAAAACGTATTACTAACTTCCGCAATAACGGCAGATTATTATGTGCGTAATAAACGCGTGACAGAGAAAGATACCTATACATATAAATGCCTCCGAACAAAAATCTTCACTTATGGTTAAATAATAATGTAATTTAACAAATCGGATCACTTAATTTTTATAATTCATACACGTACATAAAATAGTAATTAAAATATCAAATCGATTTCAAAAAGTAACTTAAAAAATCGGTTGTCTGTAAAGTCGGTCTACGGACGACAGTTTTATGTGATAACGTCATAATTCTTTATGAAAACATTGATGAAAAGAAAACATGTTGTCGCATATTCAACATAATATTTTGTTATAAATAATGGCTTCCGTCGAGATGGGCGGGGGCGATTGTACCTAAAAGTTCTCGAAGAAACTCGCGTGACGGCGTTCCAGTAGCAGAACTATTCTTACGACACGCTCCGACGTCAGCGGAACGGGAAACTTTCGTGTGCGCTGCCAGTGTTCTTCAATTAATAAGACGTTATCACGTCGAAATATGTCATAATACTTAATTAAGGAGCAGCTACAATTTTTACTTGCGTGGACAATATCGACTTTGCATACGTTAATTTCAGGTTACTGTTCGTACGGTATTGTCCCAGCACTACCAACGGCAACAGTCGGTCCATTTATTGAGACAAACGAGTGAAGTGACCCCAGACTGCGCTGATTTGCTACTTGTTCCCGGCTGGACCGATCATATTAATGTAGATATATTGCAAATCATTTGGCACTGTGATGTCTCTACCTAATACTTGTATAAATGTAGCAACAACCAATAACTATTACGCGTTTACTTGAAACGTAACAAATAAAGTTCGAAAACCGAAGAAGAAAAAACTTAATCCGTTCAAAGGTAATTTTCAATATAATTACTTATACCTACTCCATTACGAACCTCTCTACTTGTGTTATATAAATGATTACCCTCGTAATCAAATTTCATTTTTATTTCGTAAACAATACGATACGGGACATGCATGGATGATAAAAATTAAAACAAAATGTTTATAATTATAACAGATAACAAGGGCCAGAAGCCAACGTGGTGTCGATACGCTGACAACAATACCTACTGCTCGTTATTATCGACCTTCATGGGTTTGTAGACATCGGTTCAATGTTAAATGTTACAATAACAACATCACCTTTGTTACTACTGTTTGTTTGTTGTTGAATTTTTATGCAAATAACAACCACTAAGCAGTTAACAAAAAAAATATATACCTACTTACCTACAGCGATACAATACCTAATACAAAGTACAAAATAGAATCTTGTTGTGTAAAAAAATAATAGTAATAATTTATTCCTACACAGATTTCAAATGTACAACATAAATAGCACATCACTTAAACCTGCAGAAAATTAATGGTTTTCGAATCAAATTAAAAGATTTTTATTTGAACATCAGAAGAGGCAGGAAACTCTCAAGTGCAATATAAACTAAAAACACACACACACACACTATTTCACAAAGATGTAATACATCTTCTATACAAATAAATAAAATGATGGATGGATGATGGAGTGTCTGTTTATAATATTAAATTAACCGCTTTTTGCTAAATCTTTGTGTTAAATGCATAATATTATGGCTGGTACACGGTACATTACCAAAATTATTTTTTTACAATTTTCGTCTGTCTGTCTGTTTGTTTTGGCTATTCTCTGGAACGGCTGGACCGATTTTGACGCGACTTTCTCTGGTAGATAGCTGATGTACCAAGGAGTAACTTAGGCTACTTTTTTTATAAAATTCCCCGTAGCAATTAAAATTCGACGCGGACGAAGTCGCGGGCACAGCTAGTAAATAATAATTACGCTCGCAAAAAACCATATAATTATGTATTTTCTACCAACTTGTTGACCTTGGTACAAAACATGAAATGGTACATCACTAGGTTGCCGTACCAGTATTTTATGTTTCCAGCATAAAGTAATTTTTATTAATTTGTCTACGAAAGCTATAGGCTACTTTAATCGATTGAGGTAACTTTCCCCCGCGGATTCGCCCGCCAAGTTTCAAAAAGCCTTTCTTAATAATAAAATTTGCGTCAGTTGCGTCACATGAGGAACCTATATACAAAGATTCAAGTGAATCCATTGAAGAAATAAAAAGTTTCAGTTTATCCCTTTTTATCCCGTTTGGTAATCCAAAAATCCTCTCTTAGTGCTCCCCTACACTTCCCAAGGAACATGATGGACCTACATGCCAAACAGCCTGTTGCGTTCAGGTTCAGTCACTCAGGATAACGCAAAAGTTTTAAATAAGTTATTATTTCTAGATCATTCTACATTTTTCTAAAATATTTTCATTTGATTAGAATATAGGCTAACATTTGAAAACTTTCCAAAGAAGTCTAGGAACATTCTCATTCGATCACAATCTAAACGTAGATTTTAGAACTTTCTAGACGATTTCAAAATTTTCTTAAATATTCTCGGTCGATCCGAATATTGGTCCAGCTCCAGACCATTTGAGACCAATAATAATACACCCTTATAACTATCGACTTGCAACCACCATAGTGCACGATGGGAGCTTTCTACCTATTGCCACATAAGTACAAACAAACACTATTCGTCTGCGATGCGTAGTTTTGGCTGCAAAATGACATACCTCCAATTCATACGTCCGTGGCGAGTTAAGTATGGTTAGGTACGTACCTACTATCGCAATCACTCACTGTCCCATATTTAATTATGTTATTAAGTGGATAGCCTACACTTAAATAATTTGACAGAATTTGTAATAACATTATCTATTATTTATAGGTAAAATAGAATTATGTTAAACTTTAAAGGTGTTAAAATCCTTCAGCAACCTCTGTCGTACACAGCTGTATCAACATAAATTGAACTACCCACACATTCTCTTTTCGACCTATTATCACAAGGTTAAAACATTACCATGAGTTAAAAAAATAAAAACTTCGTATCCTTTCCCACGCTACCCTCACTCCAACTCCCATTCCCATGTGCGAGTTATGCTGAAGTAAGCATCACAAAAAAAGCAATACCTAAGGTGAAGGTACAGCTAAAAGAAACAAGTAGTTAAAGTAACAAAATTGTTATTAAAAGCTCTCACAGACCTTTAAATACGTATTATCAGATAACTACTTTCACCATTTTACTATAAATTAAAACCACTTGTCTGAACACAATATCGTGTCGTTTTCAATAATAATTCAATATCTTACTTTTACTTGATTTTGAACACTGGTAGATGATAGGATAGCCGCATTCCTCTCCACGGCCAATGCGGCTGACCGAAACCCGACTCTCAGTAAAGAGATCGCCATTTTATGCACTATACACTTAACATCTAATTTAAAAAGTTCGAATTTCTATACTTATTGTCTTTTCATCTATTTGTTTTTAAAACAAAAAAATCTGACAACTTCGATAACACTACCGACCAATTCGAACACCAGCATACGTCACGTCACATTCACATCACTATTTGATTTGAATTGAACTGAATTTCGGAATGCGTTCGGTTTTATTATCTCGCACTATTCCTTGCGGGAGTGGGGCGAGCGTGTTTTCAACCGGTATACGGGCATAGTATAGTATGTATAGTACTATAGTCAACGGCGACCGACGGTTCGTACACCCTTCCAATACAATTCACAGTATTTTAGGGCCTAACGACTAATAAATAGGGAGTTTATTATTGTGAATTTTTTACCGGCGTTTACTAGCGTTTTATACGCGTACAAGTGCTTGTTTTTGTTTACCGGACTTACCGGTTGTCTTAGTTGGTAAACGGAGAGTTGTTGGAACAATTTCGACTTTATGTGGTATCGTTATTGAAATGTTTAAATGAATGGTGCATTTTTGTCATTTTAAAATTGAGTTAATGTATCGAGGACGGTGTATATTCGATAGTCGTGTTGACTTTGATTACGGAGGGAGCTGTGGGTCGTACTCGGATACGCAGGCCAGTTCACGTAGACCACAGAGCACTTTGTATACGTAGACCGGCCGATGCATAGTGATTGCAATTTAGGTTAACGACAGTCTTCGTAAACGATAAAGTAATTATGGATTATGGATTGTTGTCGCATTGAGCGATAATACTCTAAGATTAACTATTTAGTTTTTCCTTATTTATTTTAATTTGATTAAGTATAATTAGTGCGTTTATTAAATGTATACTTACAACATGTCGATTGATAAGAGCACGTTAAAAATATTATTACCCTTGAAAGATTTAACAGCTATAGATTTTGTTACACTAACCCGACCTCGCTTCGATGTGGGAAACACGTTAGGTACGTCTACCTACAAATATGTAAATAGATGCGTCTTTTTTATTGGGCGATTAATAAACATTACATGTTTACTCCATGTGAATCACTCTGTTGGTAAAAACCGCATGAAAATCTGCGCATTGTTGTGTACCAAGTAGGTACCTATAGATAACTATATAGCAATTTTATTAACAACCAGAGAGGCCCTAATAAAGAATCAACATCATCAACAGAGGGTCATCCAACTCATCCACCTAACTAGGTGCGATCACTTAAGATATGACGCTGTAGCATTGTAATACATCCTGTTGACATGTCCGAACATCAATAACAGGTGTACGTGATGTATTGGTCGTACCTACAGCCGATTAAAGTAGGGATCATTAAGCTGCTAATGGCAATGGAGTTGTCGAAGCTTCTCGAAGTAGACATCGCCATAAGCTTCACACTAATTAGCTAGGACAGACTGCAACTGCGATATTGCAAGCAACATGATTATTATGTATACCTACGTTCATATGCAGTAGGTAGCCCTGCACTTAGATTTTTCTACTCACTATAAAGCCCTGCTATACGATATCTGCGTGGTAATTAGATCCACAGGTCAGGTTAATTTCTACATTACACAAAGATTACCGTGAAAAGTCAAGACTCTTTTGCTCTGTCTGTTCGTTTTTCGAAGTTATTTCTATCGGTAATAGGAACATGATAGATATCTCGCCAGATACACGTTACTAGATAGCATAGAGGTCTAAATAAATATAATTTAACACCACACATTCATAGAACCATACAAAGATTCCCGGTGTCATGGGCGCCATGGACAACTCACAAAGAATACCTACTAATCATACTAAGAAGAGAAATTAAAACTCATTCAAATTTCAACCTCGTTGGGAATCGAACCCAGGTACCATTGCACCATACCATAGGGTTCGTCAAATTCTATTAAGTGCAAGATGATTCAGTAGGTACTTTGTATCCGTTCAACGTGATTTGTCTCGGCAAGCGACACCAAGAACTTAATTTCAATCAAATTGAACAAGATTTGCTATTTTTATGAAAAAACACTTTTGTACTTGAGTCATAAATAAATGGCGCCAAAGAAGACAAAAGCACCGTTCGGAAAGTTTAATAAAAAGTAGACAAATAAATGCTTACAGCGATCCAAACCTGTCGAAAATTAGTTCTATTGTTATGTACCATTACAGAAGCATGTTTACATGCCTACGTGACTCTTGTCGTCAAACCGGCTTTTTGTTCGGCCAAACATTATATCAATAATAATCACTTGTTCCGACTATAAAATTAACGAGCGTAAACAACCAATCATAGTTAAGAAAATGTTTACCTGTGGCAAGGGCATTTTTCACGCCAGTCTTCTAAAACCCGAGCATCATTATTTAAACATTATCTTAATCATTAGTATTAATGGAATAATAATGTAATAAATAATTAAAATTAGCACGTAGGTACGATAATTGATTTCAGTCATCTATATATATATCCAGTTATATGCCTACTAATAATAAATCTGTAACTGGTCGCTGTCTGTACATAGAAGATATTATATTAAAATAATTTTACGGGGGGTTGCAATAGAAAACAAAGATTTTTAGAATTTTTGTCTGTTTGTCTGTGGTTTTAATTTTAACCTATTTTAATTTTTATCCCTCTTTATGGTAGGGGAGCCCAAGAGGGGATTTCTGGATTTACTGAAGCGCGGCAGATTAATATACAGGGAGATACCTTGTACCCGGTTAAGTACCACCACCAAATATGAGCCCCATATATAAGGCCGCCCGTGAAGGATACAGGATCAGATTAGTAAAAAAAAATTGATCATCAGACATTCTCGAGCGCGTCAGATTAAGGTAGGGTGAGTTAATTACCTCCTAAAAAGTGTATATTCCACTAATCTGACAATTTGAGAGTGACGTAAAGAAAGGGGAGGGCAGCAAAGTTGTAAAAAAAACGTAATCTTGACATTCTCGAGCGTAGTTAATTTTTTTTTTATTTTGAAGGAAATAATTCAAGAATAACGAAAAATATATAATCTGACGATTTCCGCAAGCTGAAACAACAAAAAAATCGTCGATAAAGTTAAATGCGTGCAGCTGCGTGATGCCTATATTTCCTTCTCCGCGTTTCTATTCCTCTCATTCCAGCAAAAATTTTTTTGAAAGTGGTTTTTTTGGAATAACTTTTAAACGGCTTTATCGATCAACTTCAAAAACTAATCCGCCCTTGAGCTTGAAAAACCACGTCGATCGCCACCAAGTTGGTCAAAATCGGTTGATTCGTTCGAGAGATATCGTGAACGAAAGAAACCCGAAAAAGTATTTTTTCGGGATTACTCCGAAATTTTTTGATTCGATCAATTAAAATTTGTAATTACTTATGAGGATGATAAAACTGCGTCAAATGCCGCCAACCACGTGAAAATTGGTTGATCCATTCAAAAGTTATTGCGGTTTGAAAATTCCAAAAATAGTGTTCTATGAAACTTCTATCAGACTTTTGAGCTGGGAGAGCTTAAATGCATAGAAATATTATTTCTTTGAACTCCGCGAGCTCAAAATAAATGTCATAAGTACAATTTTAAGCGCCCAGGAATGGAATTAGCGGGAAGTTGCAGGGATGGCCTTTAGGGTGAACCGTTTTTTTGTCAGATTAGGCGAATCCCTCTAGATAATCGTCAGATTATGAGACAGTACGTTTAGAACATAAAGATGAACCATATATATCTTAATCTGACGCGCTTGAGTATGTCAAAATGGCGAATTTTTTTGCACATTATGGAAATGGCCACGAGTTTGCGTCCCATCGAAATCGTCAGATTAGTGAATGAGAGCTTATTTTTGGTGCACTTAACACTCCCTTAGAAAATCTGACGCGCTCGATTAAATTTTTTTTTTTTCATTTTCAACCCTTACATACAACCACCCCCACCATGCAAACGATCAGATTAACATACGTACATTATTAAAAATACGTAGGGCATTGATGCTATCAATATCTGACGCGCTCGAGGATGTCCATGCATCAGTTTTTTTTTACATATTTAAAAATCTATAGCCGCTTCCCCCACCGATGAAAAGGTATATATCATATAACATTTTTTTCTTCTTATCATCTAAGCTTTGCAACCCAATAGGTCTCTATGACGCTCGAGTAAATCCCCATTTAGCACCACGGGCTCCCCTACCATTAAGTTCAGTAATTAGGACATACACGTGTGAAAATATTCAATACACTATGGTTTACTTGAAATACCATCGTTCAAATCAAAATGATAAAACGGGGAATGAGGAACATAATATTCCTTATTTGAACGGTGTTTGACCGACTGGCGCCGTCTGACCTGTACTGTAAAGTGTAAATGATTGATGATTTGGACTCGTTTAAGAGTTTATCTAGAAGATTCGAGGAATTTATCACTGAAGTGGCGCTGGGAGGGAAAGAACAGCGTAGAAGGACTCTTATATCTTGATTCTTAACACTTGCGTTCAGACCAAAATTCTTGACATCTTGCAGCTTGTCTTGTTTCTTATCTTTCTTAGCCGAACAATTATATTAGTGACGCCTTGCGTGCGGTGTCACTGATTATCACGGGCGACGGACCACTAGTCTGCTCGTTTTGGTATATTAACAATAATACGTGCGTTTTAAAAACTTATTATCCTTTGCTTTTCCTGAGGAAACCTGCACAAATAAGATCCGTAATGTTCTCAAAGGTGTGTGAACTCAACCAATCCGCACTCGGCCAGCGTGGTGGCCATATCGTGAAAGGACCCACGACCAACAATGGGATAGTTAGATGCAACGAGAGGTGGCATTGAATGGAGTATCCAGGGATCCCCACTGGGGTACGCCACTGCCTGGGGCAGAATGAAGGAGCCATGCGCCAGATGGCAAGGGCCGCTGACAGTGGCGGCCAGAGTGGTCGTCAACTTTAGCCGAGTTTTTTTAAGTTCTTATATACCACCTCAGTAAACCAACTACAAGTATTGCTTGGGCCACTGCAAATACTGAAATATCCAATTTACGGGTATTGATGTGAAAAAAACCGACTGATTATTCAGTTTTTATACCTTATGATTTAAAATAGCAACAAAACAAAATATGCATAATAATTTTATTAACAGATTGATAAAAACTTACACACTTTTACATTACGTTAATTACAATAAATGTACTTACAATTATAACAATTTCGGATATTTTATGATGTACAAAATGCCAATACCTACTTTATTACAAATGCCAACATAACAGTGTAGGTACATCACAAAATATCCGAAAGCCGTTTCTAACATATAATTTCGTAAGTGAAACTTATCGTATCTTTGTATAGATAAATATAATTTCCTATGGAATGCAAGGCAGTCTAATTTAAACTGCAAGTGAATTCCACACTATCAAAGTGTTGCCTTTATGTGGTGGACACATGCTGTTACTTATACAGAACACAATTCTTTCATAGTAAACAAATCACTTAAACTTACACAAAATAAAATTTAAGTTACACATTATTTTGACAGTTTTGTTATATGATCAATCGGATAATAACTTAAAGCTTGCCGCTATATCTGCTAGATGGCGCTAGTATAGATAATCTTGTATTTGGAACCGTATATTGGACAAACTGACTTACAATGAGCGATAATTGCATTGTTGGTGACGGGGAATATTCATAACGTATTTTGTCCAACACCAGACATATTTGTATGTACCGTTTTAATAATTACATAATATATTTTACAATAACAAGAGATTGTCAATACAAAGTGTGATTCCATACATGCTACAATATAAGATCTCAGGTATTTACAGTCCACACATCTGCTAAGCTTTCTTATACTCGATTCTTTCCACTTTAACCTCATCCCCGAGCAGTTTGTAGACGTATGTAACCACGGTTGAGCTCTGGATGTCCATTAGTACGAAGGATGGTGTTGGATTCCTGTGAACAATACAAGTTTATGAGTTATTATATTCTAATTACAATAGCGTGAATAACTTCGAGCTTCAAACATTATAGAGCCTACTACAACCAATGAGTACACGAAAAAGGGAGTGCGCAGCCGAGAGCGCAACTCTCTCTCTCTCTCTCTCTCTGTCCCTGTTTTTTTTTCATCATATAACCTCAACACACAGTTGTACAGACATGTGTAAATTTCGTGAAAACGTATTTGTGTTTTTGTGTTAGATCATAATATTTTACTTAAGTCAAGTTTAAACATAACAGGGGTCCCATTCTTCACTCAATCCTTCAATTCTCCGACATATTATGCACATTTACCTGAACAATGGGCTGTAAGCGCCAGTAGCTGAGCCAGGGTTGATGTAAAACTTGTTCTCATGCTCGTATGCCTCAAACCGATGTGTATGGCCAGATATCAGTATGTCCACATCAAGCTGCCTTTGGACCAAGGCCAGAGACTCCTCGTCACCCCAGGGTACCACCTGGTGACCATGAACCAACCCAATACGGAACTGGCCCACTGTTATTACTTTTTGCTCGGGATATGTTGAATTCTGAAAAAAATACACATGTTTTATGAGATAATGTTGCTGGCACATTTATATCCTTGTACTGGAAAGACTATTTATGGGAATAATCATGTGACGAGGAGACTAGCCACCTGATGGTAAGTTGTCCCCACCACCCATGACCAATCAGTAACACCAAAAGCCATCTTTAATACATTGCCGATCAAAAAGAAAGGGGATAAGTATGAATGAATGAATTTATATTGCCTCATTACCATATCAAAGAATATACAGTCACATCACAGTTATGATGAGTAATTTTCTGCATCTTACCATCCAGAATAGACAAATCTATGATTAAAACAGCTAGGACATACCTCATCAAAGTCTCCCCTTACAACATGAACATCGCTGGCCAAAGTCTTCAGATAGTCATAGGATTCCTTAGTGCACAGGTTTCCAGTACACAGAATGTGCTGGATGCGACCAGGAAGCAGCAGTTTCTTGAACTTGGGCGGCAGGCTGCTGCACCGGTGGGGGATGTGGAGGTCTCCGAGCACTAACACCAACTGAAATAATTATAGGAAACAACACATTACATTACATAAATAGTGAAACATGACTAAAGTGAAAATTATTTCATTTAAGAGGTTCCAACATACTGTGCTGGAGCAACAATTGCTACTTGATTTAACATGAGATGCCCCATTGGTCTTACTGATTTTTACACGCCAAGTGTAGGGCATGATTACTGGACAGATATTTATGTGTCAGATAGATTTTAATGTGGTTTTGCAATTCTTTTTCATGCCACCTATACATCAGGAAAAGACAAAGATCATCAAAGTATGGGAACATGGGCTAAATTAGCATCAGAATCACTTAATTTCATCAGTTTAGTTAATAAGGCTATTAACAACTCACGTTATTTTCAACTCAACTCAAGAGTTGTTTTACAGTATATGTGCTCTGCTTGGCTAAAAGCATATACAATGAAGTTATATGTACATCTATATCGTACCTATTAACTAATCTAGCTTCCTAGAGTAACTATAGATCTCAAGTACTACTTACTCATAATTGATAGGAGTCAATTGATTAAAATCCTTTAGTAACTTGGGTCTTACACACAGTTCTATCTAGTGCACTACTTTGGAAAGCATTGGTAAGCAATTTTTACCTCCGAAATGGATACTTACCAAAATAATGCTAATAGTTAGCTCAAGGACTGTTCACCAAAACAAAGCCGGAATTTCATATTAAATATTAAGATTCCAAAAAAGATAACCTTACTCACCATTTTACAAATTATCTCCAAGTTTATACTAACGTAATAATAATAATGCTGTGTGCTAAGTGCTAAATAATCAACTTGCTAATAAAATAAGTACTTTACTTAATAAATTAAAATGTATTAAATCCTCCCACTTCCTATTTCAAAATCTTTCTTTAATTTCAAACTTCAAATTCAAAGTATTTGTCAGTGTTGCCAGATGGATTATACAATAATACGGTGCACAGTGGGTCAAAATTACCAGAAATACGGTGTTCCAGCTTAAAGAAATACGGTAGATTTACGGTAGAGTTTTTTTCTACTTTACGGCTTTTACTTTTTTACTATTGACAAAAAAAGGAACATGCAAACAACATTTAATTAACTTTCATTAATTCTGATTCACTTTCAATAATTGACAACATTTTTTTGTATAATATAGAACCGTTCATTAAGGGCCGATTTCACCAACACAGAATTTACACTAGCTTTCCCAGTATAACTTTACTCTGTCGATTTATGCGATAGTTAACTTCAAATTCGTTTCACCACGTTTTCTTAATCTCGCATGGTTACTCTCCGACTTTGAACGAATGAATTGAATGAATGCGGTAATGCACCGAAGTAAAATAGACAGTTTGACGTATACTTGCGCAATAGCGCTGCGTATTCTTTTATTTATTCGAATAATACGTACCTGACAGTTGAGTTGACCGTGACCAGTGGCAGAGACAGTGACACTACTTAATCCATATCTACGAATAGCAGCTTACTCGGCCGAAATCGGCGGTATATGATTTTACTCTAATATACGTAACGTAAAATGGGCTTACTCGCAAGTAATTGACTACATATCCCGGGGATAATACTTATACGACATTGGTGATACAGATTGGTGATTCCATTGATACAGAAGTTTGTGGTTCAATTTTCGTTTTTATATTGGCAGAATTGCATACCATAGACTATTACTGATAGACGCAGGGAACTAATAAGTAGGTACTTACCTACAATAGACGTAGGTGATATTACATTGACATGTACAATTTTACACTTGACCGGCAGAGCTGCCGGCCATAGAGCAACTTTGTTACCTGGATACTAGTTTCGGTTAAAGTTCGGAAAAATACGGTAACTTACATACACCGTAATTTATGACTACTGTAGGTGGCAGATTTTAAAATAAATTTCAAAAATACGGCAAATCTACCGTAATTACGGTGCATATGGCAACACTGGTATTTGTTGTCATTGAAAATGAAACATTGACTTGTCATAATTATTTGACTTAGAATAGACTACAGGTTATAAACTTAGTCATAGGTAACTAATTAAAATTTTCTGTTAGTACAGATGAACTATATCAATTAAAATATAAAATCATATTTACATACGGACAGTATAAAAATATAGCAATAAATTGATATAAGTAGATTCAAATAAAATACTTACTTTGTATCAGTTCGTATACTTCTAAGAATTCTTTGAATTTCTGTGCTACTACAAACTTTTATTTGACTTATCTGTCTAATTCATACTGTAAATGTAAAGTGTAAATTGAAAAATAAGTTGTCTTTGAATTATTAATTTATTGCCATAAACATACCGTATTACATAAAAACAAGGAAAATCAATACAATATAAGATTTATCAATACTTAAAATATTTAAATAAAATTATATATTATTATTATTAAATTACAAATAAATTAAATAAAATATTTAAATAAAAAACCACGCTGTATATTGATTCGACTACTGCGAACATTATGTTCTTTTGCTCCTGCACATACCATAACACATAAACAAGTGAGGTATTGACAGTTTATATGTGTATTGTTAGTCTGCGTTTACAACATAACATGCCATTTTCAGACTTAATACTATTTTATAACATTGATAATTTATAACAAATGCTTAATCTAAAAAGCTGTATATCAAAATCAAATCAAAGCGCATATAAATAATAATCTATTAATATCTTAATTCGATTTCAAAATAACTTTCTTGATAAGTGTTAAGATAGGTATTGATGTATTTAAGAACACAGGTGTCATGAAATATTCGGTTGGAACCAAGTTGTTTTCGCTAATAATTAATAATATTTTACGTTTGATCTAACAGGCACAATGACATATATGTAAGTTAAAAACGTTTGGCGCATTCCTAAAATATATTAACGAAACACCTCATTATTTTGGGTGATATTACTGTTTTTATACATGTAGATCATGAGATTAGACACCTCACTTTCTGTTGCGTTCTCATGTCCATAGATGATTTTAACAAGTTTACATCTAACGTAAGCCGCGTTAAAAAATTTGTTCACTTTTTATTCTTCATCGTCATTCGTCTTTTTCAGCGTTTAAGATATTACAGGTTTTTACCCAAATGTTTACTTTTTTGCAGTTATAAAATAATTGTTTCGATATTTTACAAGTAACACACAAGTTCCACTTAGGCAGAATTCAGGTTATTAGTGTAATACTATCTATTCATTATTAATAATTAAGCTTACCATCCGGTGGGACCGTAGCCAAGCGGTAACTTAAATTCAGTAAAAAAAAAAAATTTTGTTAACGGTAATTTTTAACAAGATGGAGCAACACCGCTCACGTCACTTTCTTCTACTGTCTCTGGCCAGCCAGGCTATTGAAGAATTTCATGGTGTTGTGGGTGACACATATACGTAGAAAAATAATTTTAGTGTAAGACAAAATTGGCACCAACTGCTGGGAAATGGAATCAATGGAATATGAGCTCGCTAGAAACCTCACTCTATTGTTCTTCGTGGAGCGCCTACTCGACAAAGGCGAGCCGAGAACGTTGCACGATCTTTCCTGCCAGTTCGGTGCCAAGGGATTCACCAAGGAGATGCGTCAGATCGCTGGCGGGTCGCAGTCGGGCCTGAAGAAGTTCCTGGGCCAGTACCCGGCGTTGTTCAGCATAGACGGGGACTATGTTGATATCAACACGTACCAGAGGCACCTAAGCGGCGCCGGCGCGTCTTCTAACAACGACTACATCGAGGAAGCGAAGGAGTACTTCGCCAGCAAGATGATTCAGTACGGCGAGGGGACCGAGGTGCCCATCAAGAGCCTCCTGGGCCACCGCAGCCAGGCGTCGCCGCAGGTGCGCCACATCTCCGGCCAACGCATCAAGGAGTTCAAGGAGTTCCTCATGAAGCACCCCGATACCTTCCAGATTACTGATGACAACGTCGTTCTAGTCAGTGAGAATCATAGGAAAGGTAACACACACACTAACTCTGAACAGTTCCACAACTTACCCGTAGCCAATATTAACACCGACACTGCACAGCAGCTGTTAGACTATGTTGCTCAGTGCATTGAGGCTAAGGGACCAGTGCTGGTTGATCAACTGTTCCACTTGATCGTTTCCCGCTTTCCACAGGAGTACTGGTATCAAATGTTCAAATCACCAGCAGATTTAAGTGCCTTTTTGAAAATATTCTCTGATAGTTTTCATGTGCAAGCGAACCTTGTCACTCTTATAAGTAAACCAAAAATACCAGTTATGTATCTGAATGCAAAATCAAAAACAAAGACTGATCCACCAAAGCAAGTGGTTGAGGAAAAGCCAGAGTCCCCCGCTCCACCCCCAGTTGCAAGTCCCACTCCTTCAGATGGCAAAAGGAGCCCAGCCAACAGAATACTCAGTCCTATAGAATCACCGCGAGGCCCACAAGCCAATATTGCTAATCAAACTTTAAAACAGAGAATCAACTCAATTGTTATAAAGAATCTTGCAGAAAACATGGTCAGAGACAGGGTTAACAATCACTTAAATGCTCGTTGCTCAGAAGAAACAAATGGTACATCCAGCATTAGGAATAATATGATGGGTGATGCATGGCGTCAGAAAGTCCTGCAGTGTGCAACGGTCATAGCTAATGTAAGGGAATGTTCTACACTTATAGACAGTATTATGAATCCTAAGCGCACTATGAAGAGTATCGTTTCTTTTGATTGTGAAGGAATCAACTTGGGACTGAAAGGTGTTCTGACTTTATGCCAGATTGCTACCATGAATGGAGAAGTATACATTCTAGATATTTTGGCTTGTCCAGGAATGGTTATTGAAGGAAAGATAAAAGATCTCCTAGAGAGCGAAAATGTTATTAAAATCATACATGATTGCAGAAATGACTCGGTCAATTTACACAATCAATTTGAGATTACATTGAAGAACGTTTTTGACACGCAGGCCGCTCATGCAGTCTTGCAACTTCAACAACAAGGTGTTCCAGTTTACAAAGTTAAAAATTTAAGCTTAAATGCATTGTGCGAACTTTATAATGCTCCTATGAATCCAATGAAGGAGCAACTTAAGAATGTGTATAGGAGAGATCAGCGTTATTGGGCGCGGAGACCACTCACAAAGGACATGATAATATATGCAGCCTCAGATGTCCTCTCTTTGGTAAACCCTGCAATCTATGCATATATGTCTACTAATATTAAGCTTGAGAATCAACAGTTATTTGAGGAGTTAAGCAATGAACAAGTCTTTATGCATATACAACCAACAGAGGTTAAACTTCGTAAACGACAAAGAAAGATTAATACAGAGGTGGGTGAATTAAAACAAAAATTGGCTGAAACTACCAAGAATATTGTCTTGAGCAACAGAGAAATACGGTTATTAAGATATTTGGAGCTCACTGAGGAAGAGAAGGAGAAATTGAAGGGTTGCCATAAAATATCAAAAAAGCTAGAGAAATTAGAGGCAATCGGACATGAGAAGGACTCAGACTCTGATGATGATGAAAGAGAAAATGAGATGGCTAGCTTAGAATCAAATGCTTCAGATTCTATATCATCCCCACATTCTACTCAACCCCCAAGCCTCACAGAGTCCATGCAAATGATGGACGAAATTTTGTCAGACACTAATATGGACAAAGTAGAAAAGATAAATCGTCTCGAAGCAATTCTTTCCGCCGTTGCGCCGCTGAGTGGGGAATTGGAGGATAAATTCTCACAAACAATGGAACAAACACTGCCTCTACTTAAAAATAAGGACTGGTCAAACCTGAGTCAAATTTTGAACATAGGTGATATGGATAGGAAAAACTGTTGTTGCAAATGCCATAACTCTACTTATAATGATGTGAAATGCAATGATCTCAATGAAACCAAGAAGTCAGAAGTTGGCTCACAAACCCTCAGTACGGGCGATATTGTGATCACCAGAATTCACTTCAGAGAAGAGGACAAAGTCAACGAGAGAATTGTTGACGCGTCCCCGCTCCACAAGAGGGTGGGCATTAACAATATATCTTGATGTAACTCAGGTTACCGGGACACAATTTCCATTTTTCTGTGTGCCACAGTTTAGTTTCGAAGCTCCCTCTTGTGATCGATTCATTTTTTTATATTACGTATTTTAAGTTGGTAGATGTAGGTCGCGTTTTTAAGCTATCTGATGTCGTGGACTAGATGTCTGGGAGGCGATAGCGGCGTGTTGTTCGAGATTGAATAAATTAGCTCCATGAGGACGTGTGCATTAGCGACTCTGATCGCCTACGCCATTTGCTCATTTGAGCGGAGACGTGCGTGTACACTCGAATAAATGCAACGGTAATGCGCATATTACGATGGCTACTTAATTCCTTTATCTGGAATTGGATGTATCTGTATTACATTTCTTATTTTGTATTAACTTATTGGGCTATTGCCTCGTAGTGAATCCAAACTTTTATGTGATAGAGATGATGTGACCTTGGTAGTTTCTCGAACCACTATGAATTGTAAATAAGATAAAACTTTGTTTAGCATGCGGTAATCTTTATCCTAAAATCACGAATGATGGAGTACTTTTTCGATAGGTAGAATAT
The DNA here is from genome assembly GCA_905404295.2 of Ochlodes sylvanus. Lineage (NCBI taxonomy): Eukaryota > Metazoa > Arthropoda > Insecta > Lepidoptera > Hesperiidae > Ochlodes > Ochlodes sylvanus. Next base: position 1,968,324 of record FR990129.1, read on the forward strand.
ATTATTATGTTTACATAATCTTTTAACTTTTAATTTTGTAGCTCTTGCTACTTAATCTTTAACGGAACGGCAATAATAGGTATACAATAAACGTTTTTTATTGTTCAAATATTTAACTAAAATATTGTTTAGATTTACCTAAGTATTTTAAAAATAGGAAAAATATGTCATTAGTGTTGAAACAGACTAAAAGTGTGGTGGTGCTTGGTGGTAAGATTTTAATTATGAGAAAAGGAGTGTTTGTACGATAGAAAAGGCGGCAGGCGTACGGCGTACTCCGCTACACCTGCGACTTAGTGTTTGTACGATAGAAAAGAAAGTTTGTTATATTTTAAAATAATTTTGTGCCTTCAAGTCATATCCGACGGATGCCTTTAAGATGAAATAAATCGTCAATTTGTAGTGTTTTATACGTACTAGTTAAATTATAAAACGAAGTTTAGATCGATTTATTTATTCGTAGATATTAATGACTTTTAAATATACATAATATTTACAGATCAAGAACCACTGATTTGCACTGAAATGAACTCGTAGAAAAGAACTCGTAGAATGTTAAAAAGCCTACGTTTAATGGCTTTCTATAATGAGTGTCTGTTTCTAAAACATGTTGAAATATTTCGAATAGTTTATTTTCTGTTATAAATATACGGAGACGTTAACTTTAAGTGATATTTATACGCTTCTGGAGCAGTAGCAAATTTGCGAACGCTTGTATTCTTATACTTAGCTGCTATTATGTATTATTTTACAGTATTTCCTACTTTTTTGTTATCTTAGTCATTTTATAAGCATATTAACGTAGCTTTGAATACAAAGTCGTTAGAAATGAAATTACCCGCTCCATTTTATAAGATAATTCCACTTACCTACTTTAAATTTTTAATGAAGGTAAGGATGAGTGGTTTCATTTCAAAATGATGTTTTTTGTTATCCGTTTCGTGCCTTATTCTTGTATTGCACAATTTATAAGTATATTGTAGTTTTTGCATACATTTTGTATTCAGAAAAACGGTGTTTCAGTGCCACTTATATTTTATCTTGTAAGGAGCATTTGTTTAGTCAAAGTAAGCCTAACTTACCGTCTGTTAATATACTTACCTACTATTTATCTAACATTGAAACTAAAAGTTTGTTTTACTCGGCAGAGTGCAATGCTTACGTCATTAACTCTGAAATGTGACAAATTGTAAGTTTATTCATTTGCACATTGTTTATGTTTATTATAAATAAAGTTTCAAAACAAATATTCCCTTTTTTCATATCCCCCTTTTTAATTTTAATTTAATAACTAAGTACTTTCATGATCTAGTCTAGTACATAATCTAATACAACTGAATAAACTTGTTTGTAAATGATAGCAGGTCCTAACACAATTTTAAACTTTATGTTGATAAATTATATTGTCGATTTTCCAACGGTTACGGTAATAAATAACATTCTTAAACAATAGTCTCATAAGAGTTCCGACATAATGAGGCCAATAGGCAGTTAATAAAGCAGTTTACTCAAAGCCAGAATTCCCAGACATACCTAGTACGATGGAATTTATTGCCATTTGCATAAGCAAATGCTTGGTCTTATGCGTTTAATTTTAGTTACATGTGCATTACGTAACTTTTTCTTATGTTTTTCATCTAATAAACCTAATAGACACTAATCCTCAGTTTTTCACGCACGGTTCACCATTAGGTAGTCATCTAATTTACTTAGGTAGTTAATTAGATTTTCTGAAGTTAATAAATAATCGTTAACTTAATATCTTCTGGGTTCGAATTAGACTGGATTAGTTACCTAAACCACCTAATTCACATATTAATCTATGACCTAATTATTGATTGATTGATAAGATGAAGTATTTATTTACATATTTTAAATCAAAAGTACAATATAAGTAATGGGCGGCCTTATCGCTTACTAGCGATTTCTTCCAGACAACCCAACAGTATGACAAAGAACATGTCTGGAAGAAATTAGTATAGGATGAACATAAAAAAAAAAGAAAACAAAAGTAGGGTGGCGGATATCAAAAAAAGTGACGTTTTAAAAAAAAATGAGTTCGTGATGCTATAAAAATCAGGGCTACTCAACCCTGATTTAACAAACAACGTGCACCGAGAAATTGTTTAATTAAACTTTCAAACAATGATAATAATTTTATTATGTATGTAGGTGTTCCATATAGAATATTGTACAAAAAATATCTTGTCTTGACATAAAACATATACATTATGCTACGTCTTACACACGTTACCTAAGCAATATGTTAATTACTTACATAAAAATATTTTATGACCATTGATCAGACTGACCAGTGGCAAGTATTAAAAACAATGCTTAGATGTAAAAAGTAAAGTGTGTCCGTATTCCATTTAGAGGGTAGACTAGTTTTTATAACCGGGTACGAAGATATCAATGGAGCACAATTTTAGTTATCATCATAACATGTCACGTCACCTGATAACAGTAAAGGACGACAATGTGAAAGTGAATAGCGAAGAGGCGCTACTCAACTGTGCAGCTGGTATACACACTCCTTAGCATTTTAAAATTGAATTGATTAAAGTGCTGTCCATCGGCTTGCATAATGTAGTAGGAATTCAATGTTTACTCACATACGAACAGGTATAGATAGACAAGGTATCTACAGATGTTACGTTTCTTTGTCGATTGACATTGAGTTGGTGTCGTAGGAAATGTAAGATATAATTTTCCAATTAGGTTTGCCTACGCAGGTATTCTGCGACTTAAACATTCTAATCAGAGACCTAGTCTACATTGTGAAATTTGTGAAATGAATTGTCACAATTATAGTACGATCCTAACCTAATGGGTATCCGTTGGAATAAGAAGACTCAAGTTGAAAGTTTAAGAGTTGGAAAACCCATGTTCACTATCGGATCTCCAAAGGCATATAAATGGCTAATACTATGTGAGCCAAGTATCTGCCCACATTACATGAATTTAACTCTGACTCGCCTCCCATTCAACTCATAGGACAGCATTGAAATATGGGGTTTATTTAATGTTGTTTATGGTCGAATTTTTTGGCCTTAGAGGTATACGATGCTACATTTGCGCGTGGATCGGTTCTTTCATGAAAAATCAACCGTAATAAACTTGACATAAAGCTTATATTTCAGTGCTTTCCTATAAGTGGAATCGGAGTCCACTTGAAGTTGAGTTGATATAATATGCGCAGACCTTTACGGACGCGCGGACGGACACACAGAAGGTTGTTATCCTCCACTGACTGAGGTATTGAGATTGTAACTCCGTTTGTACTTTATTAATTATTTAACCAGCTTAGCGAAGGGGTTCTGGGTTTGAATACAGCCGTGACAAAAAGGTGTTATTGTTTGTTCTCGAGCCTCGGTTCTTAAGATATCACAACTCACTCTCCCATCTGTGTGTGTGTCTAGCGTTTCTCAAATAATTAATTATTAAAATAAGCACGTGTATCTCTACCTTTACTATTGATTCATCGTCTTTTTATTGTGCTAAATAACATCATAACTATTTTTATTTAACAATACAAAACTGTGAGTACCTTGCTGTATTTAAATGTTTAGTTAGTGTACGGACAGTAGTTAGTGTCCACGATGATGAGAATTTTTATACTAGGTCGAAATATCGACGTTCAATAATAATAATTACAATAAATACAATAATCAAAAAGGAAGTAAAATGAAGGTACTTGAAGGGAGTAGGTACCTTTATTAACCACTGTGTACAATTCACAGACTATCCAGGAATTACGATGAGTTTGAAACATGGACGTATTATAGTAGGGACACGACATATTGTCCTATACGTACTACTACTACTACCTAATGAGGCCGAAAATCCGCCATGTTTACCGACCCAAATATCATTGTTAGTCAGTTCAGCCAGTACTTGTTTTGTCAAAAAGTCGTGGGCAAAGTCAAATCAGCCATCTTTAGCCATCATACACAGGTACGCTATAAATAACATTAAAAATATTGGTTATTGTTGTTGCCGGGAAAATAAAGGAAGATTTACATTTTAATTAGCAAGGTTCTTATGTGCAGTTATATGTCATGAGTTATAGGTCAGCACTAAAGCCGCCATGTTTGGTGGCCAGATGACGTCACAGTGGCGCGCATTTTTTGTTGACATGCCATTTCCATAGGTTTCATATTTCCATGGTTTGAAACCTTGACTTGACTTGACATTTGATTTGACATTGATAGATTCAATTTCAAAACAAAACGGTCGGTCTCGGTTCATTCTGAATTTCCTTGAATTCCATAATTTGATTTTACTTCGCTGAATAATTAGTGTTAATTAGAAAATGGAAGATTTTGATTTATTTACAAATGAGATTAATTTCACAAAGCCAGTGTATAATAACATACTTAATAAATTCGCTAGAAACATACCTAAAACTCCAAGTGGTCCCAATTATCAAAGTAAGTAATATTCTGATAATAATTCAGTTTTATTGTGAAAACATCGATTAATTTATTAAATATTTCCAGTGTTTAAGATTTAAAAATAAAAAAACGGTTTGTTATTAACATGCGTTTTGCGAACTATCTATATTCTTGCAATTTACCTTGTTACTGTGTACTGTACTGTGTTATTTGTACTGTGGATTTGTAATCTAATAAGGGATGCTCTTTGCTAAGATTTATCAATTCAGATAACCGCGTTAATCCCTTGAGTATGAACTACAGACATTACTAACGTGAACCAATCCAAAATGTATATCTATTTACTGCAGAGATTCATTTCTAAAAAAAATGGAAAAAATCGTTGTGTTTAATTGTTGGATGTAATGTACTTAAATGCTCAAGTTGATAAAATGAATTAATTTTTATGAATATTTTTTCAGGTAGTCAAAAACTTGTTGCGGAACAACGTTTGTCTGAGGCCAATGAGCTAGAAGCTGCATTTCACCTGAGTGAGGCGGTCTCCGCCTCGCTTAGGATCTTGGCTTCATACAGGGATGAGCAACTGAGGCATTCTGGTATAGACCTGCTTTTTCACTGTTGTAACTCATGTCATTGCTGGCATACTTTTTAACTATCTGTATAGAGTTTATATAGACGACCCGGATGGCGCAATGGTTAACACGCCGAATCGCCATTCCAAGGGTCCTGGGTTCGATTCCCAGCGAGGCGGAAATTTGAAGGATGAATTTAAATTTCCATTCTTGGTCTGGGTGTGTGTCCTTATCTTGTTTATCTTGTGTGTTGTCCATGGCACCCACGACACAGGGAATCCTAGTGTGGGGCTATGAGTGTGTAGCGTTATAGCGTTATTAGTTTTAAATAATATTTAGAACCAGAACCAAGACCGCTAGAAGACGACATCTGTTGGTAAATGGTAAACCATGGAATACTTGCCATGGAGGATATTTTGAATAATAATATTGAATTTCTTATCTTGTCAATGAATTTCATCTACTATCCTCATGCAAACGACACAAACTAGCCAAAATTTGAGAGAAGCCTCAATGTACTTAGGTATTATTATTAGTACTTATCAATGCAATGTTATTATGCTGTTAAAAATCTAACCCTAGAGATTTGTAGGTTTCATTTTGTACTATTCTTTCTAATTGATAAATTTATATTACAGGTAGTTTATTAGAATATGTGCATATTTATAAATTAAATGTTTTGTACATTGCAGGTAACAAGGTGCAGAAAATAACAAATTTCATTAAACCAGTACAGAAATTAATAAAAGAAAATCCCTTGTGAGTATGAAGTTTTTAACATTTTTATAGAATAGAATCACAAATCTCGCGCTTTTTATTAAACATAGATGATTAGTTGGCTAAAAATGTGCTGGAATTTATATCAGATTTTATATTGCGACACAATATCTAAGTGATTTACAAGAATATTCCATAAAAAATGTTGTGTTTTCCTAGGTTTATTTAAGTATATTCTGATCTATATTCTTTTCTTAAGTCTGGCTGGTGACTGACCTAATGTCAGTAATTAATGCCTGGTACAGTTGAAGACCCAAGAACTTACAAAATAAATGACAAAATTACTCAAATAGTAAAATGGCAATGATAATTCAAGCTATACCTACAGAAGATCCATTGGTCAATGTTAGCATCGGTGCTGCTGATGTCTATTGGATGGTTACCACTTACAATGAATTAGCTTGTCTGTTTATTTGTTGAATGTTCCATTTCTCCGGTCCATTTACTTATTTTTCAGAACCAAAGAAGAAGAATCTCTATTAAGTTTTCTACCTGTTTCTGCAGATGACTTAACAGATAAACTAGAAAAGTTTGCCATTGAGGAAGATCTACCCTTTTATAAGAAGTACATGAGGTTCAGTTCAGAAAATAATGTCGACAACTTTCTTAAGATATTAGGAGAATTACCTAAAGGTATAATTTTTGAACCTTAAAAAATAAGTTGTAACCCAGGTAATCCCAGTACGAGGTTATGAATGTGTTGTCATTTATTTCTGTTTTGTTGTTTATATTCATAGACTATGGTATCTACTAAGCAATAGGTTTATACAAGATATATTCAATAAATCAAAATCAATACAAGGAAAAAAAGAAAAAAAATGGTGTATTTTTCTATTTTTTTTTTGGTTTTCAAATTTTATAAAATGTTAAATGTGGCTTTGATATTATGTACACAATATATTTGATATTTTCAGAATGGACAATAATCCAGCTGACCGCACCCTACAATCCCAATGAAAACCTCAAACCATTGAACGAGTATCGAACGGAGATTGATTCTATCTACCTAACTATGTTCAGCAATGACTATTTGGATCCAGATATTGGGCCCATCACTGTCAATGTACCTGCTAATATCACCAAAGGTAAAATTACTTCTGAAATTTATAACACACAAAAAGGAATTAGGTGCCAACAAGGAAGTGAGGGACTCCTTAATTTATGGCTTTCAGACAGTAAAATTAAAACACCCACGACAAAGGGAATCCTAGTGGGAAAATATTTTTCGTTTTTTTTTATTCGTCGTTTTATTGTTTCTAGAAGGGAGATTGTCCAGCTTATCAGGGAGTTAAAGAACCCTAGTACTAAGCAAGTGTTTGTGTATGTGCTTTGCGATGCACAAACAATTATTATTGCATTGGTATACTCATTCTAACCCTTATTACGATTCGGGTTCCAGAAGGCGAAAAGCCTCTATTCACAGAGCTGTACTCATTATTGGAGGATAACTACAACACAATTGATAATGCACAGTTCCTGAACAACAAGCGGCTGGTGCAGAACTACTGGAGCAAGCGGGAGGATATTGATTTAAGGATGAAGGTACTACTAATACAAAATAATGGTTGCCTGTAAAATCGGTTAACGGACGATAATTTTACGTGATAACGTCATAAGGGAAGAGAGATAGATGCGTTGCAAGCCGAACGTTTAGGTCGATCGTGCCTCTCTATCGCTTGTTCCGCGCTCACGCTAGCACGCACAGGCTCAGGACGAACGGGACACTTTTTTGTGCGCGCTGCCGGTGTTCATCAATTTATAAGATGTTATCACCTCAATAATATTCTTTATCTCATATTAGGCCCCTATTTCTGCCAACCTAGTAACCAATATTGCGAATACTGTTGCAGAGTGTAATAGACGTGATGGACAAGCACTGGCTGGGCGGCTGGGGGGCGCTGCTGACGGGCAGGCCGCGGGACCGGGGCCTCCGGGACCAGGTGGTCCGGCTGGTCGATACTACCCTGTCGGATTGGGGGTTAGTATTGCTTTTCCTGGCTTGAGCACATTGAACTAAAAAAAAATTGCTTGATACAAATTCTTCAATTACTTTTTTTCATTTCTCTCTCCCTATTCTTTCTTGAACTCCAATGTATCGGTGATGCCCATGGTGTTTCTAATGTCCACGGACGATGATGACCCCTTACAATCAGGTGTTTCGTCTAACTGGTTCGTCAGATATTTACATAAAAAAATACCGGCCCACTGTGGGGCCCAGGTGCCACTTTTAACAACATTGACAACATGATACCACTTTCAACTGCCTTATAACAGACATCCTCTGTCATTGCAAAGATTTTCAAAATAGGGAGCATAAATTAACTTGTTATTCCAAAATCTTGGGTTTAATCACTTTCGGCTTTTATTTCAGATTCATCAAACTCACAAAGAAGCAGAAAATTTTACTATACAACCTGGTAGACAGCTGTCCGAGTCTGACCTCGCAGCAAATAAATTCATGCATAAGGAGAATTCTAACCGACCACGGGGACATGGAGGAAGTGAGGAAAGTGCTGAAAAACATACATTGTGACATGTGCGGAGTGGATTTTAAATTTGTTACCGAGTTGTGTATTAAGTGTCGGTCAAAGTGCTTCGAGGAAATACACCATTTCAGCGTGGTTGACGGGGTCCAGGCGTTCTGCCAAGTGGCCAATCTGGTGAAGGATGGAGACGAATGGTCTGGCCTCAGAAAGGCCAAGAGGTATCCCGTTATTTTGATTGTTGATGAGGTGAGCAATAGAATATTTTTGTTGGTTTTACCTGTTGACAGTTAAGTTAAAGTTAAGTTAAGTACGTATTTGAGCACGGATTTGCTCAAGGTATTTTCGCCACTAGCAGTCATCCATTTAACTACCGACCGCGCCTGGTGTTGCTTAGTTCTGTCGATCGCTTACGATTTCCCTAAATTAAGTAAATGATATGATCAAAGCCTTAAGCTTTTTTAGTTCGAAGATAAAATCATCATTTAAGTGATTTCCTTGATATGTGTTATTTCAGATGCTGGACACATTTCCGTGGGAGTCGCTGCCCATATTGAGCTGTCATTCCGTATGCAGAATGGAGAATATACATTTCTTGTATGCGCTGTATAAGATCCATGAGAAGGACATAGTTAACGGTTTTTTCACCACCAAGGCGGAGGAGGGCCGGTACATCATCAACCCCGGTTAGTTTTTACTTCTCCAGTGATAGTAGTTTGATTTAAAATTAATAACCATGGTTCCGGGGTACATTACATTTGACGAATGAGAAAAGTGTAGGCAAAAATAATCGTTCTCTGTTAAAAGTCATTGTGTAGATTTTGCTGGCATTGCTGCTATAATAACAAGGCCTAAGATTTTGAACGTGATGAGTGACGTACGGTTGTGTCGATGTTGTTCCAGAGAAGAACTTGGAGCGCATGGAGCAGCGCATGCGCTCGTTCGTGCAGTACTGGTGCCCGGGCTGGCGCGGCAGCGTGGGCCACGCGCCCCCGCCCGAGGACTTCCTGCGGTATCTCACCGACGCAGACATCTTCCTGTGACTATCGATTTGTTACTTATACTTGATATTGTCGTTATAGTTATAGTTAAGCTATATAAAGTATAGAGGACGATCTTCCATACAAACAGTCATTCGAAAACGGTACCAACGTGACTTAAACCGCGAAAAGTTCACAATTAGTTCATATTTTATGCCGCCTTACACAAGGTCAGCCGTGATTGGCTAATTTCAGTGTCAGTAAAAAACGAAAAACGGAACGACGAATGGGCTGACGTTGGATACTAGGCCGCAGCATAGTATTCATTACGCTATTTTTGATCGGTAGTTACACTTCAAGGTATTATATCTCAAATGAGGACCAGGATGATTAGTTGATTTAGCAGACAGCATAGTTTGTGAGTACCCAGCTCCTGACCCTGGAGTGAGGCCCGCTGCCCCTACCTAGCTTATGCCCATGGACTGGTACAGGAACTGCTAGTGGTAGTTAGTGTGGAGCCGGCTACACTTTTTAGAGGCGACCATCTCAGTCATCAAGGGTAGCAACACATCTGTGACCGAATTATAACGAGACTCTTACTAGCATTTATGCGGCCACAGAGGCGTCGCTACCTTTGAGGACTGAGATGGTCGTTGCTAAAAATATGATATTGGGCGGTGTCGGCAGGTACTGCGGGCACGGCGACGGGTGCCGGCTGGCGGGGCGCGGCGGTGTGGAGGGCGGCGGGGGCGGAGCCCGGGCGGTGGCGCTGCTGTCGGGCTGCGGCTCGGTGCGGCTGGGCTGGCCGGCGGGCCGCGCGCCGCCCGCCGCCGCGCACCACCACCTGCACGTCGCCGGCTGGTGAGGACATACCGTGCCATTCCGACTTAACTGCACTTGGCGAACAAAATTGATGCTATAAATGTGTTTTTTTTTAATTGTTTTAAGTGATGTAAAAATGTGTACAGTCTATAATAATTGGGGTACAGATAATGTGATACGGTTACACATTCTAACACCCCCCATTTCTAGAATAGAGAGACATTAATTTATGTGTCATAAATATGAGCCCCGGCCAATATTCGAGCCCGGGATCGCTTCGGAGGTTGGGTATCTATCAATTTGGCTACAGGGTCATTTGAGCGATGGCTTTTTCCACAAAATTCAGCAGGTCATAATTATTCCACTGCGCTGCACCATTGCATATTGATGGAGATAGTAGCCAACTCAAGTGTCAGATGTTTTACTGTTACCCCACAACTTGGCTCAACGACTGCTGCTGGCGTAATCAGTTGTTGCTTAACCACATTGCTGTGATTGCTATCCACAAGTATTGTAAATTCGATTACCCATAAATGCGTGTGGTCGACGTGTTCCAGCCCGATGGTGGTGGGCATGCTGTGGGAGGTGACCGACCTGGAGGTGGACAAGGTGGTGAGCGCGCTGCTGGCGCTGGGCGTGCCGTCCGCCGCGCCCCACGCGTGGCCCGCCGTGGGCAAGGCGGCCTGGAGCCAGGGCCGGCTCGGTCGGTGACACACCCCCCACACATACACTGCCTCCGACTAGTTTAGGTTCTGTAGCGTCATCGCAAACACCACAGTGTATGGTAACGTGGGGTCTTTGAAGAAGCGGGTCCATCGCTTCCTTCGTGGCCGGCAACGCGTTGGTGACGCCCCTGGTGCCGCCAATGTCCATGGGCGACGGTGATCACTAACCATCGGGTGACCCGTCTGTTCGTTTGCCTGCTGAGGCCATAAAAAAACCTGTCAGTAAGAAAATAAAAGTAAGACTGACTGGTGGCTCGATAGTGGGTAGATGTGTAAACATTTACAATAAAATTCCGTTAGAATCGATGGAAATGCCATACTTTAAGTAAAAAATTCACATAAAACACATTTCCTTTTCACACCCCACGGAGAAGCCAAGTCAAACCTGAGTAAGTAAATAACGCTACAGACTCATAGCCCCCACTTTAGGATTCCCTGTATTTTAAATGCCGTAAAAACACAAAGACACAAGCAGACCAATGACTAATTTAAGTTTATCATTCAAATTTCCGCCCCTCCGAGAATCGGACCTTGGACCGTTCAGACGGCAATCCGGCAGTGTAGCCATTCACTTACAACACCGCTAAAGTCGTGGTTTTCACATTTTAATGCCTTTGGATGGAGCTGGTCATTGCGCGTCTAACCATTGATTGGTCACGTGATATAGATTTCAGCCAATCAGAAGCCGTAATTTGAAAAGTAGTGACAGCGCGCCAGTCGGTTGGCCTCACAACACGGGACAGTTTTTTTCGTCTCCTGTAAAGTTGGTAATAATGACATAATATGACCACCGACCACACAACCACTAGACTCCTAATAACAGGCGAATGGTTTCAAACAACACATCAGTATTATAGTACTGAGGTGGTGACTGTGTGGTCGGTGCATATGACGGTGTTTTTAGCTACGGGACGCATTGCCCCATTCGGGTGGTCAATAATATTGGCATTATAACGTTCGCAGACACGAGCGAGGAGGGCCGGGGCGGCGGGGGCGGCGGCCGCGCGGCTCGGAGGGCGGAGCCCGAGCTGCTGGCGGCGGTGGCCCGCGCGCGCGCCGCCACCAGCTTCCTCATGATCGCGAGCAGCGTCGTCGCGCGCGGCCTGCCCGTCGCCATCCGACACGACAAATGACCGTCAATGGTACAATTTATATGTAATAGTGTTGATAATAGCTTGTGTTAATATTGATTAATGTATGTGTAATAGTGTGTATTAATATAATAATATTATATAGTAGCAACATTATTATATCGTATTTCTTTTGTCCCCTTTTCTACCAAGTGTGTATAATGGATGAGAAGGTTATGAGTATTTGTCTTAGCAAAATATTTTTTTCACTAAGAGTATGTGTTGTGTTGTTATATTTACAACATAATAAATAATATTATTTAATATCTGTAGGTCCGATATTATTTCCATGCATGGTCTTGTCTTGTCATAATCATAACATATCAAATAATATGAAACAATTACAAATAAAATAGGGTCGTAGTGAAACAATTACACATTAAAGAATACTTATATTTATTAACAATGAAATCTTCCTTTTTATTTATGTCATGTAAGTAAATTTAAAGATAATTTCACACAAACACAAGCACACACTACCCTGTCAAATACATGCATAAGTATAAGTCATAAAATAATTACATTAAATTTGGCTTATGTGCGGGTAATCTATGTAACGTTATACAATATTTTAATTAAAAGCTGATTGTAAGTAATAAATAAATTAACACGATACAATTTCCTTTCTCAATGAGACACTATCACGGTGGCTGGTGGGCAAGTCCAGGTGTCGCGGGGTCAGGGCTGGGCGGGCGCGGGGCGGCGGCGGCGGCGCGAGGGCGGCGTCGCGCGCTCCCTGGCCTCCGCGTACTTCTGGAGGCTCTGCGGCCCACGACCCCACGTTATTATCATCGCAATATATAACCCACTGCTGGGCACCGGTCTCCTCTCACAATGAAGGGTACAGGCCACAGTCCACCACGCTGGCCAAGTGCGGATTGGCGGACTTCACGCACCTTTGAGAACGTTATGAACTTTCAGGTGTGCAGGTTCCTCCTTTCACCGAAGCAAGTGATGATTAAATTTTAATACGCACGTAATACTTATTTGAAAGTTAGGGGTGCGTTCGGCGGTTCGAACCTGGGCTCTCCTTTTTTTGTATTTTTTTGTATTTTTCACAAAGCACTTGGTACTTAACCACTCTTGTCCAGTGCAGCCCCTCAAAATGATGCATGAGAAAAATAAAGTAGGTATTAAACATGAGATGAACCTCGTCCAGCTTGATGAGGTCGACCATCTCGAGCACCTTCTTCTCGAGGCTCTTGATGTAGAGGCGCGCGTTGGTGGGGTTGACGTGCACCGCGCCGCCCAGCAGCTGCAGCAGCGGCAGCGAGCCGCACTCCGATGACCTGGACATGGTGGACATATTTAAACATGTTACTGCATCTATTTCAGCTTCTTGCGTTCAGTAGTTTCGGCTGGGCGTTGTCTGTCAGTCACTCAACGCAGGAGTTATATCTTCTTTATTCTTTATCTGTACAAATAAATAAAATTGGAGTGTCTGTCTGTAATATCAAAACAATCGTTTTTTTTCTAAATGCATATGGATGTATACACTTACATATAGCAAAATAATATTTTTTACAATTTTTGTTCGTCTGTCTGTCTGTTTGTCTTTGTGTTGGTTTGAGCTGATGTGTGGAACGGCTGGACCGAATTTGACGGTACTTTCACTGGCAAATAGCTGATAAATACTGAAGCATTAATAAAATAATAAGCAAGCATTAATAAGCATGCATTAAGTTCTCCATATGTTTTATGTTCATTAAAGTTTAAATGAATAAATAAGTAATTTAGGCTACTTTTATTTTAGGAATTTTCCCGTAACAATTAAAATTCCACGCGGACGAAGTCGCGGGCACAGCTAGTATATTATATAGATGCCCAATGCGACGCCTCGTCCCTCCAGGCGAGGTCGCATCCGATGAAGGCTTAGAGGCCACAGGGCCAAAGCCATCCCCCCAAGGCGGTGTTTAGTGGGTAAAAGTCCCACATAATCAACGCAGCCGGCTGCGTTGGCATGCTATGAGCATTCACCGCCTCCCTGTCGTGGAAGGGAGGGAAAAAAGCGAGCGTGGCGGCGTGTCTCACAGGGCGAGCGCGTGCAGCTCCTGCAGCAGCAGCGCGCGCGCCCGCTGGCTGCGCTCGGCGGCGGCGCGCGCGGCCGCGGTCCCCGCGCGGCGCTCCGCCAGCGCGTGCCGCAGCGACTCCACGCTCTCCTGCTGCTTGTACATCTTCGCCTGGTGCTTCGCGTGCTCCTCCTCTGAGCGCGGGACAACGTGCTGAGATTAGGGTTTACCGTCTGTATTCATCCGGGCAGGTCCAGACTTGTCCGGACTTTTGGCCTTCTGTCCGACTTTTTATTTATCCGGTTATTAAAAAAACTGAGACAAGGATTCGATATTTTGTGTTTATAACCGACTTCAAAAAAGGAGGAAGTTACATCGGCTGCTCCATATCAACACAAGAGACATTTTTTGGAGAAAACATTGAATTTTATAGGTAGTTGCCTAGGTATATAGTGTAGCGATCCTGCGAAGTCTTATTAAAGAGGGTATGTATATTTTAGAATTTAGAGTGTATTTCACGGAATCCAAATACTCGATATCACTCGAGTTCTCTTCGAATATTTGAAATTGTCCTACCCACTGGAAAAAGTGCATTTTTACATAGCCTTAATCAAGTTTAAATATGGCCGTTGAACTGTTTAGGTACCATGGTGTGTATGGTGGTGTAAGTACACTCCGAGGTTTCTGTCGTGTCTATTAAAAAAAGCCAAGCCAAATATATTTTACTTTTGTACATGTAAATGTATGACTATTCATACATAATGTAGGTACCTAATTATAAACTTGGTATGGATTTGTTAATATCAGTTATTGCTTTTCACACGGTAGTATGATCCATCTAATTAACGGAACTTCAAAGGGTCATATTGAGTAACTAGCTAATTTACATGCAGTGAAGTAAACTATGTAATACGTGGCAACTATTATAACCGTGGTTTGCTTATCGTCGAAACATTAGGTACACAATTTTTTAAGTGAAACTTCAATGTTGACTTTCTCATGAATTTTTTTCCTTCACCGAAGCAAATGATAATTAAATTCTAATCCGGACATCATTTTAGAAAATCATTGATACGTGCAGTGCAGTTGGCACACTGCCACCTCGATTGAAAATTGGATTTGGTATAAGTTGAAATAACAAGCTAAAACCTCTCGTTATATTGCATCCTAAAGGCTTGGACACATGACACTGACCGATGCTACTCCGCAGCGACTTGACGTTGTCGCTGAGGTGCTTGAGCTCAGTGTTGACCTCGTTGATGTAGTTGAACAGCGCGTAGTTCTCCTCCTCGCGCCGCGTGAACTCCTGGATTAGACGGTCCACGTCGTCTTCGCCGGCGTATTCCTGCAGGTATTGTCAAATAGACAAATGGATGCTGACGGAATCTTTTATTAGTAAGTAATTAGTATTAGTAGTAGTAGTATTGGCTTGCTTGGCTTCAACCCTAATGGCCCACTACTGAGCACGGGTCTCTCCTCATGCATGAGGAGGCCTAGAGCATACTCCACCACGCTGAGTATGCTCGAAGGCTGCTCGGTTAGGAGGAGAGACTCATGCTCTACCTGTTCTTCTAATAGTATGTATTACAACAATCACCCCTCACCCGGATAGCATCAAGGATGTTGACGTAGTTGTTGTAGGCGCGGATCTCCATCTCCTGCAGCTCCAGCCGCTTGGCCTCGGCGCGCGCGTCGGCCGCCGTCAGCCGCACCGTGCCCTTGGTGCGCAGGAACTGCTCCAGCTTCATGCTGTGGTCCAGCTGCCGCTGCAGCTCGCGCACCTCCTTCGAGTGGAGGAGGTAAAGTTACAGTACGCGAGATGGCTTTTCCATCTTAACGCCAATTTAGAATACGGTTGTGACTGGCTTTGGAATCGCAGAGGTTCAAATCGATTAAAATCTTGTTATGATGGTAAGTTTGATGTGTGCAAAGTGGCTGTGCGAAGTGTGTGAAGAGTGGCATTAGTGGTCATGCGGTTTGTTTAACCTTTTTTTAATTTCATAATTAATTTCATATCCTTAATTCTACACCTCAGCTACAAATGACCTCGCTGGAAATTACACCATGGATTGACTGGATAAAAATCCTCTTGGAATACGTTCAACGTAACGGTACGGTACGTACAACAAAGAACGTGAAAAAATCAACACCGTTCTGCGATGTTCCCGCAGTGCCCTGAACGTACCAAGCAGTGCTTTCGGTAGTCGATGGCGGCCTTCTCCTTGAGAGCGTCGAGCTTGGCGCACCACTCCTCGCGCTGGTCGTAGGTGCCGATGGCTTGCTCCACCAGCTCCAGGATCTGCGCCTTGCCGTCCATCAGCCGCTTCACCTGACTCTTCCAGATCGTGTTGAAGAATTGCCTACAAAACAATAAGTAGATACCTAGCTACCGGATAACCGGTTAAGATTTCATTAGGGTCAATATTTCTAGATTATCAGAAGTATCTACTTAGCAACTTTTTCTGCTCTAAAATAGTTCTTTCCTTTTAAAGGAGTATCTTGTTTGAAAAGAACATTAAAAGCAAAAAATAATAAAAGAGCCACTTATGAGGTAGCTGTATGGATCTGAGTAAAGTATAAAAATCGTGAGGCGCTTTACCGCTCCCGCAGCAAGCGGTCGATCTGCAGCCGCATCTTGTAGTTGTCGCTGATAACGGTGTCGAACTTCTTCATGGCCGTGTTCAGCCGGTTCTCCAGCTGGCTCACGGTGGACTGGTTCGTCAGATTGGTGGCCGTTTCTTGCTAAAGAAACCAGCGATCTATTATATAGGTACCGACTTTTATAAAATGCGATGTCTGTTTTTGGAGCATTAAGGCTTAAGAGGTGATCCATTTAAAGTCAAGCTTATTCTTTACAAAAATGCGATTAGAAGAAGCACTAGGGACTCATGGGTAATCGATCTTGAAGACCAATTCTCTGCTCTTCGTGCAACCTGATGAACAACGGATCTGGCCATGGCATCAGGCAACGGCACTCATCCTGTATGCGTTATAGGGTATTCCAGCTGCCTGCTTCTAAAGTCGTCTATGAAATGTTTTCTACGTGTTTCGATAAGAGGGTCGGCCGGAACGTTACCTTTCAGATAGGTATAAACTTGAAAAACAAAGAATACTTTTAAATTCCTTCAGGAGAGGTCAATATCTCATTTTACTGTTCATTTATTTCAACAACCAAGCGCTGATAGGATTCGTGGGGGGTCTGGAAAATAAAAGTTTGCTTGGTTGGGATTTCGAACCTTTCGCTTGGTGGACTTGTGCAAAAACTGAGCAACGCTGGAGACAAACACAATTTAAGTAGACGGACCATGAGCCGTTTTTATTACCTTCTCAGAACCGGTGCCTTTAGACCGCAGACCCTTGATTTCTTTTTGGACCTGCTTCAGCAGAAAGTCCAGCTCGTTGATGTTTCCACGGTGCTCCTTGACCTCGGCCGAGCACTTCTCGTGCTCTTTTAGGAGAGCAACAAGCATCTCCCGGGTTCTAGCATTCTCTAGAAGATTTGATGTGCTATTTGTTAGCTGTGGGCAATGAAGGAACAACTTTAGCTCTCCATTACCTAAGGAAATGGTGACCTGAACTAAGACTTTATTATTTTTACCTTGCTTTTACTTCAATAACTTCAATACGCGGTTTACATGCAGATGCGCAGTAGATAACAATTTTGCGAACCAAGTTATGTGCATCCGACAATGTGGCTAGATCTCCTTGTCATAAAAACCTCATGAAACGTTTATACGTAATTTACCTCACGCGATTAGTTGATGGAAAAATATACATGAGTTGGTCATGCCTCGTGTGCCACCGAGAAATGTAAAACAGTTTTGAAAGAGAACTCTTCAGTTCAGAACGCACGACAATCGCGACTCACGACTCACGACTTAGTTTGAGCACTTTGAGCAAGGCTACTACATGACGAACACGTTTGCAAGTGATTGCAGCGGCCAGTCTGAACGAGAGATTAAAATTTCACGGATTAAACTTATTTTAAATCGGACGAGTCCATAATTAATGACTCCACATTTTGAAATCCCATGGCACTATTAAGTTCACACCGGTCACAGTTGTCATGGGCGGCAGCGGAAGGGTGGTGCTGCATGCTCTTTTGCTACCTTATGTCATCAATAAAAAAAATTGTCTACAACTTAGGTTCATTTCAAAAAGCACTGACTTACACAAGTATTATTTCAAATTGGTTAATAAACCGTTATTTTTAGCATGGATACAAAATAAATTTAAAAATGAGTTTGATTACAATCCTATTCAAGAACCACTGTACGATGTCCCATCGCAAGGTTCGAAGCCGGCCATGGATAAGAACGCAAAGTATTCAATGAAAGCGTATAAAATTATCGCCCAGAGATTTTCCATCCGGCAATAATCGCTTCTTCCATTCGATATGGGAGATCTTCGTGTTATATCACGAACGAGTATGGTATATTTATTGTATACTAGAATAGATACATGATTACTAATATCATCAATAGGTAGTTATATAAAACTCTTGCGTTACTGAGTGACTGACAGACAACGCACAGCCGAAACTACTGAGCACAAGAAGCTGAAATTTGGCATTTCTTTGGGGAGTGTAGTGAGCACTAAGATAAGAGAGGATTTTTAGTAATTCCCCCCTAAGGGAATAAAAAATGGGATAAACTGATTTTTTGGAAATTAGCAGGCGAAGCTGCGGGGGAACGCTAGTAGTTGCTTATAATAAAATACCTAGGTAAACCTTGTTACCGGTACCATAATACACTTTCATTGATTCATATTCAAATTCAATTCGCATTTGAAACTGAAATCAACAAAATGTATGAAATTTGTAGACGCATACACAAAGTACGCACTTGCAGTTCATTTAAAAGGCTAAATCCCTACATGTTTTATTAAAAGATTCAGTTCCGTTGCCCGGTTTCAGGTACTAAATACTTAATAACTTAATAGCTACCAATTTAAACACTGACTTCTAATACAACCTCAGCTGCTGCGGCCGAGGCTAGCCGCAGGTCAATCGCCGGTCGCGTGCTAATATTACAAACACCTGCATAAATTACATAAACCAATCGAGTAGTTTAACAACTTATGAAGCCAAAAACGGCCAATCTCAGTCTTACAAAGTAATAAAACCACACAATATTAGTATTATATTGTCCGCTACACCGTATCGGAGATCCACTGCAACTTTCAGACTGCAGACTTTCCCACGAAATCGTGGAAACGTATTTATCCAATGCAGTGGTGGTGATTGCGAACCAAGTTTCGGAATTTATTATGTCACCTAAAGGTCTCGGAGAGCATTTCCAGATAAGGTGTTACCCGACAAACTTTGATATGCACTGACATTGCACCACCCGCAAAGTACATTGTGTATGAGGTGAACGCTAGATCAAATCATCTATTGCCAGACTAGCTAGGCCATATTAAAATTGGTGTGAAAGATCCAAAGAAAAAAAGAAGAATCCAGTGCCATAAACGTTTACGATTGCCGTATGAGTCAGGATGATAAACGTACTTTCAGTTCCACCATGATCCGTTCCAGCTCAGCGGTGAGGGTGCGGATGATATTCCTCTGCACGCGCAGGGTCGGCTGCGCGCTGCTCACCACCGTGGCGCGGTCTATCTCCATCACGCGGAACTACAACCGATTACAGTAAAGAAATTGAATTTGAAGGGATAAGAGCAACGCTTAAAATACAACGTACGATCTCAGCTGTAATATGACGAGCGGCCTTAAGTAAAACCATTACCACTGCTTTAAGTAATCATCTAAATCTGGCGATCTATGTATGTACCTACATTTTCACATTCAAATACTTACCTATAGCAGACCAAAATTTCTAAAACTTCAATGTTTTACTGATAAGCAAAAGACATGTAAAAAGGATTTATGGTTAAAACAAATACAGTGTTTCTGCGGTGAAGAACTTGTTTACACAAAATTTAATGTATAACCCTGCAGTAGGTAGGTACTTACTTATTTTACTGACATTAAAATAAACTCACCTGTCTTTGAAGCTTAGACAGCTCATCCTCAGCAATCTTCTCCATTTCATTGTCTTCGGCACCCGACATCCTGACTTTTTAGCCTTTTCAAAACGTCAGCTAAAAACTACCTTTGTAGAAACAACAAGGACGACCTTTCTAGAAACAGCCCGAACTGAAGAGCAAAATTCTTTTTTAGTCGACTTAAAGATCGAATACTTCTATTCTCTAATAAAGGTTTGAAATAGCTTCCAAGTTGGAATTTAAATAAATCTGGTATTAAAGTTAAAAACGGTGGTCAATGAAGAAGTCGGCAATCATGTGAAAGACTTGTGAAGATCTCTTGCACTTGAGCGGCAAAATGTGTTTATTAGCAACGAAGAACGGTGGACAATCGCGATGCCGTTTGTAATAGAATGCTGTTAAATAATAATATTGCTGGGTCGATAAAGTATCCAAGCAACACAACGGCCGCGGTCTATTTATATTTCTTTCAGTGCACGGTTTCAGCGTCATCGCGAATCAACAATAAAATTGTGAACCTTAAATTAATTACGAGTATAACCGTCCTCACGTATCAGTTTATTTCGGGACTCCCATTCCTTCGAAGAAATTGCTATTATTTTTGCATGATATGATTCCTGCATCCAAAAATGGTTTTCACGCACCTCCGCAATATGGATGATTTTTTTGCAGCAAGTAGGTACCTAAAGTTTGTTGTTAATTTGGAGCAAAACATTTTGACTTTCATTCTGTTTTCTACGGGCACCCTTATAATTCCGCGAAATTTTGTTCCTACTGTCACTGTTGTGTTAATTTTAAAATGTGCTGAGGAGTTTCTTTCGCCGTTTCTTTAGCAGAATGAAGAAATAAATCGGCTGCGCTGCCTGCATCACGTACCCCATTGACCTTTGTTTACAGAATTATCAGATCAATCAGATTTATTAGGCTCACTATGAAATCACTTCCTATACACCGACCACAAAAAATAAACCGTATAAACTATTTCGCCATTTTCCTAACCGCTCACTCACTTGTATCAGCTGGGAGGTGTGCTGCCTCGCTCTAACTTACATGCTTTGACGTTTACCTGTCATTTCTATCTCATTCTGACACACGTGTTAGTTCCAGTCAAAGATAAAGCACGGATGTTTTCCGTGACTTCAGTGCCTACTAACATTCAAAATATAAGGTAGGTACTTTTTTACCAGGTTTTATTTACTTTGCGTTGGTATTTAAGTAGTAAGTATAAGTTAAATTTTTTAAGCTTAGTAAGAATAATTATTCTTAACCTACGGAGTTGAAATTTTGTATGCTTATTACTTTAGTTTCGATATCAATGCATTTTATGATAATAGTCACTTGACAATACGCTCAGTATTCTCTTCATACGAGGGAGCTCCGTGACTTGAGCTCCTTGATCAGACTTGAAATTCAATATTCATTAGATAGCTCGTTTTAAGCTCAAGCATAACCTAATACCACTCCGAAGTCTTTAAATAAAAGTTGTAGTTTATAATAAATAATAATTAAATAATAAATAACGCTACACACTCATAGCCCCCAAACTAGGATTCCCTGTGTCGTGGGTGCCATGGACAACACACAAGACAAGAACACACATACCCAGCCCAAGAACGGAAATTTAAACTTATCATTCAAAGTTCCGCTTCGCTGGGAATCGAACCCAGGGCCCTCAGAACGGCGATCCGGCATGTTAACCATTGCGCCATCCAGGTCATCAATAATTATATTCGTTACCTGCTACAAAAAAAATTACCTGCCTACGTTAGCCACTGTTGTTTAAATATTCTTTGTCATTCGAGGCTTGTTCGGGCTGTTCGGCCGTTCCACACCACCTCGCAGGTTGCTTGCTCGCCGCCTCGCCGCCGCTTCAGCTTTGTAATTTGTTGAAGTTTGTTGTGTCCGAGCCGTTGTCGAGGCAACGTCGCGCCCGCCGCACGCCGCGAGTGCATCGACTCAACAAATCGCCGTACCGTCTACCGAGTGCAGTGTTAGTGACATGAAATCAACAAACAGTGCATACACAATTCTATGATGGCCCTCAAAAAGGATTTCGACCTTCCGTCTAACTTTTTCAAACAGATCAAGCTGCCGAAAGTGAAGCCAGTTAAAATCCCGCAGGCGATCGAGAAACTCTTCAAAAAGAACAACTACACCAAAATAGTGCAAAGTTAGGTTTTTTAATACGAGTCGTTTAGTGATACCAATTAGTCGGATAGACTAAATGGCTGGTGACTTTAGTGCAAATATATGTAGAAGTAGTAGAAATACATTCAGTACCGAACCTCCGGACCGCCGAGCGCCGGATTTTATAAGAGAAGAAACAGAGTTCGTGGGCAGAGGGAGCACGAGATCGCACAGCGTTAACAGGAATAGAAGAAGCCGAAGTAGAAGTGGGAACAGATTGGCTCCATCGGCGCTGAGCTTGTCCGATGAGCATTTTTACGCGGATTTAGAGGATTACGTGAAAGAAATGTCGACTTCGAGGGACGTTATGGACGGCAGCGCGGAGCCGGACGTGTGGAGTCAGCTCCAGCAGAAGGAGTCCGACCTCCTGCTCGCGGCGGAGCTGGGGAAGGCGCTGTTGGAGAAGAACGAGGAACTGAAGAAGGAGCAAGAGCGCGTAGCTGAAGAATACTCCAAAAAATTAGAGGTGAGTTGTAGCTGTAGTTGTTGTATTCTGATCAGACGCTGGTATTCAATTCAACCCTCGGAGAATATTTCTTTGTGTTCTGATAACTTTATTGACGTCCTATTTAAAAATCAAACATCACAAAGAAGGCCCACGATATCTGTTTATCAAACTCATTTCAGAAGTGTTACTTAGATAAGTTACTTTGCCACGGCCGGGATTAGAATCCAGAACGCGCAAAATATGCGAGGGCGGTATGCGTATGACCGAAGTAATAATTATATTAATTTTATTATTGAATCATGTAACTAAATCGCAGTTCGTTCCAGGCTATTGTGTTGCAATTTATTAAGGTTGTTGAGTAATTTATATACGGAAATATGTTGGAACAACGAACCTTCGTGATAAAACACTATAAACTAAAATATGACGTCTAAACTAAACTAGACGTATCACCATAACCATAACTCCATGGATGTACCTACTCTAAATTACTATTAGTTACTTACAAATTCACTCTTGTTATATTTATTTTACTCTCTAATTATAGTAAAATTTGCTCGCACTTAATTTTCTTATAAATTAGGCACATTATCTTAATTAAAGGTAATTTACCTTTACCATTATTTGATAGTAAGTAAAGTAAAGATTCTACTAACTGAGGACTATAAACTGCTTATGAGGTTACTGCTTACTTCTTTTCGAGGTAGCTATCTATATCTTTTGATAGTACTGAAATCATCCTTTAGTTAGACAACAAGAAATAGGAAGATAGGTACGTACCTAACCTTCCTATTTCTTAAAATGTCATTATGAGCCCTAATACGGCTAATCCTTACAATGAACTATTCTATGACTGATTCGCAAAATAGATAATTGTTGTACCTACTTACCGGCTAATTATCACAATGCCAAATTCTTAACAAATGTTCCAAAATTGGACAATTCGATAACTCAATTAGTTGATGACGGCCTTCTGCCTAGTAGGTACTTGCTTTATTAGAAACTAGGAGAAATGAATTAGTCAATATTACAATTTTGTAATAAGTAGGGCAAATAATATTGCATTTACAGCAATATTTTCTCGACTAACTCGCTTGCGTATATTTACGAAATATTTACTTAGCCAATATTGTACCAAATACTCATCATGTACTACTAATGGAATTATCTGATTATTGATTAATGCAATCTTCGTCTATAAAATTTGACTCATGGACATGTGGTTAATGACTGTTGAGTGGTATACTGATTGCGATTGCTGCTAATACGTTGCTAAATATGTATTACCGATAAAGAAATAAGCGAAGGCTTAATATTAAATTAGTCAAGTTTTAATACCGAAAGTCTTAGCTTCTTCTTCGGTTACATTGACATTTACTCCAAATGTCCTAACCTAACCTATTTTTTTTTACTGATTACAAGATAATGCTTGAAATAGAACTTTATTCTCAACTGACGGTAATTGTTGCCGATAGATTTACGATCACTATCTATAACTGATCTATTATTTACTGCCGATAAATAATCATACTACTTAGTAACCATAGCTGTAACCGCATTTTTGAGTTTCCATAAATTAAGGTTGATATGCATTCCTGCATTTGAATTTGATCTGTAACTTGAAGCGTCTATCGTGTATCAAAGATAAGCAAGGATAAGTCAATTTATACAAAATAAAGAAGTTTAGTAAAAGTCTGATAGGTTATAGCAAAGATATTACACGTTTTATGTCCATGGCACGCATTGGCCAATACGTTCTTTACAAAGAATGCAATAATAGAGTAAACCGAGCCTCCCGCTAGCAAATCTCTTATCGAATTTCTATAACCACGAGAGCCAGATAAGATTATGTTTGATTGACGCTGGCATTCTCGACTTGAAATTCTCTGGAAATTATACGAAGTAGCGAGTACTGTGTGTTATCTGTGAACTGGTATTTTATATTTGTCATTGCATGATGCCCTCGTGTTCTGCGTTTATTTATTTACATAATGTACGATTTTTTCATGGTTGCATACATTTTTTATCATCTATAATAAATAAATAAATAACGCTACACACTCATAGCCCCACACTAGGATTCCCTGTGTCGTGGGTGCCATGGACAACACACAAGACAAGAACACACACACCCAGACCAAGAACGGAAATTTAAATTCATCATTCAAATTTCCGCCTCGCTGGGAATCGAACCCAGGACCCTCGGCACGGCGATCCGGCGTGTTAACCATTGCGCCATCCGGGTCGTCATCCGGGTCGTCTATCTAACACGACAATCAATTTTCTATTTTTAACCTACGTTATGGTTCATCGAAGGCAACGCACGCACGCAATCAAAGATTTAATTTACTTAGTTACAATTTTGCCTTTTTACTTTCACTGTTCTCTTATCAAAAACAACGACAAACTATGATTAATCTGACAAATAACTCATACTGATTGATGTCGTATAAACTAATTTATTTCTTTCTTCTTTGACGCATCGGTAATGCTTTATTTAACACGTTCGCTGCGGAGCACGTATATGTCGTGTTTTTACCGTTCAAAATTACGATCGCCGCAGCGAATGTGTTAAGTGTTACTAACGTATATTGGCAACGGTGAATACTGACCACCAGTTGACTATGCCGGCTATGTTCTTAAAAATGACGTGTATAAAACTCAATGAAAGACGTAAAATACATAGTTTTTACATTACGTCCATATCACAAACACGATCAGAACACGTATGTATATGAATTGTATAGAGTGTATTTGATGATAAGGCGATAACAGCACGTCAATATCAACAGTGACTCATGACGCATACTCGTAATAAAGTTGATTGAGTAACGCATTCTCTATAATTATATTCTATGGAGAATGGAGACATCTATTTAGCTTGTTTTCTTAAGCAATTCAAAGGCCTCATGTGTTCATGTCGCCCTGGTGTTACAATGTTCAACAAACATCATCAGCATCACGTCAATAAGGAATAATCATAATTTTAATATAAAACTGCTTATGCTCACTTTATCAACGCCGAAACTGCGTAACTGCGATATCTAGAGACTCGAAATTTCCACAGAGGGTTCCTTATTATACGTTATGTACATATCATTGCATCTGTTAGCTAGCTGTCCTATTCTAGATGGTAGCCAGGTAACTGGTGAAGCAGTCACATAAACTCAGCAATTTTCAACTCGCCTGGTAATCTCCGTATAGTTTGATATAAAATTGCTAAGTTACTTTTTCCAAGGTAGCTCACTAAATCCAAAGCAAATACACAACTTTCCACACTGTTACATTACAAATGTGTAAAGACTGACAGGAGCATTGAGTTGCGCAACTCATTGAGTACTGTACCGTACATTTACTTCTTCTGCTTTCCATTGTTCGGCGATTTGGCTCGAGCATGACCGCAGCCGCCACTAATTGGCTGCACACTTGGTAAACATCAACATTTATACCATTTGATAACAGATTATTTGCTGGCTGCAGTGGCAATGGGCTGACCACAAAGCTCGAAGGACCAATACCTGTTTGGGATGGAAAGTCCTCGAGTGGATGCCCCGTCTCGGGAAAAGGAGCTCATCAAGTCATGTCTTTTAGTCTTTGGATCTATCGACAGTCAGGTTGGCCAGAAGAATATAAGAACTATTTACTTAGCCTTCTTCTATTACATTCAATTAAAATAAGGTAGGTAAACATTACAAAGATGTGCCGTTATCATGATTCATTTCGGTAACCGTTACAGGAATGTGAGCGTTCGTTTTTCTCTCGCTGAAGCAGAGCTCATTAGGCAAAGTCCTCAATCCAGTCATTATATTATTCCATTACGTTTAAATAGCACTGAATTCATTAAAGCTTCTTATTTAAATTTGTCCTGAATTTCGTTTGAGCTCACGTAAACTTGACGATATCGAAAATATAACATCTAGAGACAGATATACATACATACATACATATGACATGTTCATGCGTGCGCGCTCTTACATTAAACTGCTTTCCATCAAGCGAGATCGGCGTAAGATACTGTTTGCTTATAAAAAGTAAGTTTGTATAGGGTGTCCCATGGCGGATTTATGTTTTCAAAATTAAATAAAACAAAAACTATTTGACATATCGTTTTAATTAAAGTACCAAACGACAGAATAATAATGCGGATTTCATCTTTTAAAGATTATGTCATCCAAATGTCTTCCGTCGAATGGCACACACTATTCAAAACGGAGCCTCGTTTTCCGCGCCACACGCTGCAGTAAACTTGGTTCAATTTTGCTGATTTCTCGACGAATATTTTCTCTTAAGTTTACAAGAGTTCGGGGATTGTTAATGTAAACCCTCTCTTTGAGGTAGCCCCGTGAAAATAAATCCATTGGGGTTGAATCGGGGAACCTCGGTGGCCACGGGATGTCCCCAAAGAGGCTGATCAATTTTTGAGGGAAAGCTTCCCGAAGCAAAGTCATCGAAGCTCTGGCAGTGTGTTCAGTCGCACTATCCTGTTAGAACCACGTGTGCGATGAGAACGATGGGTGAGCTCGCAGGTTCGGCAAAAATAAATTCGTAATCATGCGCCGATAATTCTCACTATTGACATTTGTCGCCTGGCCCCATGCATTTTCGAAAAAAAATAGTCCAATTATCCCATTCGTGGATAAGGCGCACCAAGCAGTTACCCTGTGGCAATGCAATGGTTGTTGGTGTTTCAGTCGAGGGTTATGGGATCTTGGAGACCAGTACCGACAGTTTTGCTTATTAACGTGCCCGTTTAAATGGAAATGAGCCTCCTCGCTCCAAAAAATGGAATTTACAGTTCAAAATGTTCCAGCATCATTTCACAAAAATTTTTGCATGAATCAAAGTCATTTTCTTTCAATTGTTGAACGATTTGAATTTTGAACGGATGGAATTTTAGATCCTTTTGTAAAATTTCATAGATAATCGCTTTTGGAAGTGCCAGTTGGACTGCCCTTTTCCGTATCGAAAGTCGTGGATTTTCACGAAAACTCTCTTCAACGAGTTCATTGTTATCGGGGGTCCTTGAAGATCGACTGGGCCCCGGCCGTGGGGCGTTCATAGCCGAAGCAGTTGCGCGGAACCTCTGCATCCAGGAACGAATTAAATTCACACTCGGTTCATCACTTACCCGTCGAATACCGAAGTGTGAACAAAATTGTCGACGAGCAATTACGTACGAATCGTGCCTTTTAAACATGCTTCGATGGTGAGCGCGCGATGCTCACTCTACCACTGCGACATCGTGATTAAAAAATCCGCACGATCACTGATTACATCGATACCACCCTCCCTCCGAACCGTTTATTACTTTTTGAAATAATCGTATTTAAAAACATAAATCCGCCGTGGGACACCCTATATAAACATTTTATTTAAATAGTTGATTTGGCAATTAATACGCGTTAGCACACCAACTAAAATAAATACCGTCCTTGAGAATATATCCACGTTTAAGTTTATTTCGTCTTTTGTTATTTTAATGCATCCATTTCGGTGTTGGAGACAGAAGTTGACGTCACGCGGGGGCAGGCAGAAGCGAGTGTCTTCAAACTGGATTCCGAGTTTGACCTCATAAAGATACCGGTCGAGCGAGCTGGCCGGGCAGGTTGGTCTTGTCTTCCTTCTCTCACTTCTCCCCAACCGGCTACACGTTAATTGTTTGCCAAATAATGGGTACCAATAGGTACTTAACCATAAGTTTAACATACACTTTGTATGTCCGCAATCCAACTATGCATAATCGGATTAGTTTTGCTTTGCTTACGTTTTATCTATGGCTTTTAAAGTTCAGGTATTGTCAGAGATAACGTTACGGATTACACGCGGTTTTACAATGGAGTTTGTAATGTAATGGCAAATGTAAATGCAAACATTAAATAAACAAATAATAAATTAAAATTAAAGTAGTAATTGTGATGCAGTAACGTAAATTACGAATATTAGTAGGTCCGTAGTATACGATGAGCGAGAAAACTAACATCTTACGTTACTAGTTTATTCTACCATTTAAAAAGTAACGCACAATAATTAGTTTTCATTCACCGTATTCTATAATATAAAATACTTACGATACTTAAATTCTATACGCCTGATAAGGTTACACGGAAAATTACAAAATATCTGTGTGCCTTGTTGAAAGCGACTTATGTATAAACACAAAGAGATTTATTAAATACGTAGGGTATTAAATAAATCTCTCAAGCTCTTGAGTAAAGCAACGGTTAAAATCAACGGACCTATTTGAAACCATTTCAACAGCCAACCATATAGACTTCGATCGATCGATCGATCATCGATCGAACTCGTCTGTTTCGATCGAACAGAAGCGTACCTAATCTGCAAAGCAATCAAAGAAGGCAATAATCGATTCATGTTGTCGTAATTGGTGATTGTCGTATGTCATTTGTCAGATAATTCCAGTCCACAGCTCCCTCGTTAAACGTTACGAGTACGTCCACTGCAACATCCATCAAACGATTATTGCAGTCATTAAGCTGTTTATTTAACTGCTTAAGAATGGCTTCAAAGTGTTAATTTGAACAGTAAATTGTAACTTGGAATCATTTACTTAAGTACGTATGAATTATATTATAGATGTAGATCATGAAAAATATGACAATCAACTTCAATATTGATACGTTAAATTTAACTTGCTTTCTTTGTTTTTCTTCAACGGCAATGCATCGGCGATGCCTTAGGTGTTACCAATGACCATGGCCGACGGTAGTCACTTACCATTAGGCTCGTTTGCTTGAGCTCATACATTAAAACATTTAGTATTTTGGCTTCCCATTGCAACTTTAGATTTTATCCCAAAACATTTATTGATATCAATTAGGTATGTATAGGTACTTATACATAATTCATATTAAGTTTTACCTACTTTGTGAGATTTTTGTATATTTTTGAATAGGTACATACATTTTTTTCTTTAAGGTAAAAAAAGTAGCCAAAGGGGCGAAAGGAAAGGGAATAACTTATTTAAAAGTATAATAGATGTTTTATATTAAATTGATACACAATTACCTACTGAAGATTGATTCACAGTGCATTCGAATGATTCGGTTGTAGAACTTGTTGATAATGCAAAATATTAAACGGTATCTTACGTTACCGAAACAGTTGTACAACGTTCATGAAGTAAAACATGTTTAAGCCGTTGATTTGCAATACTTAAAAATAAACTTAAAAGGTGATTTTAATTATCATTTGCTTTATGCTCGGTCTGTTCCGCATGTTAAGAAATGTACTGCGGTTAAGAAGTCGTAAGTCGAATAATTAGCAATGTTAATGTGTTGAGCCGAACCGTGTCAGAGGTTTAGATGTTATAAACACGCGATGAGGTTATAATTTCATGTTCCATATTCAATAGCCTAGCTCAAGTGGGTAACTGGGTTGCAATCGTCATGTTTAGATACAGTGTTATGTAGCTGTTACACTCCGAAGGTCTGCAAAAATCCTCAAGGAAGACAAACCAGTCCTTGTTACATAAATTAACTAAGTTAGCTGTAAGCTGGGTTCGATCTTGTTTACTTTATATGAAAACTACTAGACAAAATTTATGATTTTCACAAAGTGGGCTGGTAATAACACCATTAAATTATAGTTACAGGTATTAAGCTCGCATGTTGTAACCAAATTAAAGATTTCCTCTTGGTAACCACAGTTCCACACCTCTGCTAATCAGTAGATACCAACCACGGGATAAATTAGTAACGATGATTGTGATTCCCTGCCAAGTTATACAATGTTCATGACTATGGTCTACTGCAGGGTCTGTAGGGCATGAGTTCATCCACATTCCAAGATATGTACCTATATGTACCTACCTCTAATGAAGATTGGATTGAAATAGTTCTGGCTCTCTCGTGGGTCTTAAATTCTGCATCCGTCGAGGTCTACCTTCTTTGAACATACAATGTGGTTAAAATATGTCTACGTTTTTATAGTATTTTGCTTAAAATTATTATTAGGTATATAATATGTATTGTTCTGCTATGATGTGTAATCAATAAAGAGTTTTAAATTAATAATAATAAAATAAAATACTTATAAATTAAAATTAAAGTGTTTACAATAAGTTCAGAAGTGTGTAGGTATAACTTTCATTTAAATTCATACCGTTTATAGTGTGACCGAATTTCTTCCGAGGCCGCGGCAGCGCTTGCCGCAGGGCGTATAATCGAGGATTTTGGGTTAGCACAATTTGCTCTGCAGTCTGCACCTTGCATTGTTCTGACTAGATATTTCGTTATCACGGACATGACTCATTGTATCATGCGCAGCTACTGCATTATTTAGATCATAATTATTAAATTGGATTAGTATTTAATATTTTTTAGGCCCCGGTTAGACGTCGCGATAGTTTGCGGCGGTGGCGCACTCGCCTCCTGGCGCATAGCAAATTAAACTTTATTGCCTAGTCCACAACGTACAAATTCTTAGCAGTTACCGAGCCGACAAATGTTAAATGCCTTACAAACCTCTGTATTCTATTAAGTCATTATTCAAACCAACGTGCTAATGATTACTTCACACATCTTAGAAATCATTATTATGAACTGGTAGGTAGTGCGCATATTTCCTCACGAAGTTTTCCTGCACCGAGGCAAGTGATAATTGATTCAAAAACTCATATTCGATCTGGTAATAGTGCTATCTTGAAACCTAGGTCCCAAAACAACTCTGCTACTTATTTATCTTAATTTTACTTGTAACGTATTGCATCGATTTTCAACCTTGCCACACTCGGCCCAGCCTCTGTGAATCGCAACAAAAGAAAATCCGCGACCGCATTACCTTAACACTGAATTCTGAGTCAGTGCGGTACGTGCTTACCTTTTGTGACTAATTTATTGACTTACACGAAAAGCATATTGCTGTTGTATTTTAGGGGTTTATTAAACAGATACAGACGACGTGATACAGTGTTGCAGTTGAAGAAAAAAACAAAAATGAAAGACATTTTTATCAATAATTTAGAGTTTATGTATGGCTATGTACAGATACCTATAATTTTATGCATATTTGCTTTATCTATTAGATGATTATCGAAAATTATCTTGTGATAATGTTGCCAGAAGATAGTTTAACTTTCCATGATATAAAATAAACAAGACAAATGTCACGTTTTTATCTTTATATTAGCCATTTTAGGAATGCGTTCCTGAAGTCTGTCAGTTGGACATGACTAGTGAAGTACTGATGGGAAATGATAAAATGATTAAATAATAATAACCGTTTGTTATTAAAGTGGTTACTGTGGGTACTGAGATTGCGCAAATTGCGTTGCGTTCTGTTTGCGGGCAGTTTTATAATATTATCAATCTTATTACTATTTGATGAACCGTTTAAATCAAATTATTAGAAAACGTATTATTTTATGATAATTATAACCACCGATACCGTTACTGTTACACAGTATTTTTGGCAGAGCGCAACAAAATTAAACAGTTCATATAACTTGGTAACGGTGCAGTTTAAATTAAGCTATATAATAATATTGTTTTCTTCAAAGATATAAGAACTATAGGGGCGTTCTGTTCATACAACGCGAATTGCACCTTTGGATCAGCTCCGATTACCTACATTATTGTAAATATTGATGCGAAAGACAAATAATAATTACGGAATGTATGAAGGCGAGACAGAAAGAGAAAAGTACCTACAGCAATTGGGCCGAATTCTATTGGCCCCATTCGGTCACAGATGTATTGCATATTATTATATTAAAATGTATTACAGTATTGCTAACCTTGAGAACAAAGATGACCGCTTCTAAAAATGCAAATTGTTAAAATGAGGTCGGTCCATGCTAATTATAAGCACTTTAAAGTTATATATAATAACATCAGTAACATGACACGAGTCCTTAAGCACTGGTCAATTGGCAATCAGTACCAAACTTAGTTTTCGTTGCGACCGGAATACAGAATACATACGTGGCATGATTCATACGTGATTTCGTACAGTACGCCGCGGCCCGCGCGGGAAAATTGCGTAACTGACGATTCTAACGTTTTTAGTTAGCTGCGATTGCGTTCGGATTTTAAATTTTATATCTGCACTCCAGTTTGTAACATTGACAAGGCAATTTTACTTTTTATGACGTAGAAGGCGATGCTATATTACCGTCGACCTCAAATTATGGCCTGTTTAAACTAGACGTCCAGCAAAACTAACATTTTAATGAAAGCTGTTATTCTATAAGATTAAAATTGTGAATTTATTTCTGAATAAATAAATATTTTCATAAGTACTTTATTGTCAATCATCTGGTTATTTTTGTATTTTTTAGAGAAAATGACTTAAACGCATAGGTATGCACGCATGTTACGATATCATCACCTGTTATTTAAACACTCATGCCTATTAAAAATAACTGTCTGTCTGTTTATAAAACATGAAACTAATTAGCACTCACTTGCATATGAAGTAATCACCAAAATAATTAATAACTCGTGAATATGAAACTCGCGCTAAATGTTACGTACCTATTTTATCGTACAGTTTGAATAATTTGCATGACTCTATGTCGGCTGGGTTATAAAACTTTCCTAATACTGCCATCAGTTCGTGAAATCACAATATATGTATTTTTATATAAAACTATTCTTGTTTACCCTGTGTGTCGTAATTGATGAAAATGAATGACTCCAGTAGAATTTAAATTTTATTTCACCTCCACAAAAGCGTTTATAAATTTACATTTTAATAACAATGTTATTTACAAAGTTTTGCAACCACCTCTCGTACGTGTATGTGTCAAAAACACACTTATTTTCAAGTATTTTGGCCAGAAACAGATCGCCTTCTGCTGACCCGGATAATACGATGTTTTGAGGGCGATATTTGTATTATATGTATACGTGCGTTATTGCGTGTCTGAAAGTAAAATTGAGTTCCCATAGTATGGTAATATGCCATCATTTAGGTCAAAAGTTGTTAAATTTTTTTTTATTTATTTATCACATAAGAGTGTACATTAGTTCTCTTAACTTATAATCGCCAAACTGTAGGTCAGTTTGACGGCAATTATAATAATGCGTTTCGTAAACCATCCGGAGTAGATGAAATCCAAATTTTTGACCAAAATTTATTTTCCTTTATTATAATAAGCTCGTAATTAACTTAGCAGTTTGTAATATTAAATTAAAATTATGACTTGGCTGTTTTTTTTATTAGCCAAAGTGAGAGCGTAAATATTAAGGCCACGAGCGCGACCTTCGTTTGAAAACAACTTGTACAGATTACGTTGACTACACAGATTTTGGTGCTTAGATAATACAATAATTATGCTAATAATAGGTTCTTGGCGCAATAAACCGGACTCACCGTCAAGTCATCCGGATCTCTGAGCTTCGATGCAGCCTCTACCTGTAACCATGAATTATTGCTTGTTTATTCACCTAAGGCTTTTTATGTAAACAAAATGCAAAATATAGCCATTTGTAAGTGTTAAAGTTACACCATAGATATCACCGTTACGATGCCGGCCAAGAAAGATGGATACTCTAGTATCTATCACTTTATGTTTTCAATATTTGAAAATAACGATTTCGTATTGTGAAAGAAACAATGGTACGGGAACAGGAACAGATCGACGAAAATCTACCTACTTGCGTTATATTTTTTATAGGTACATATATTTTTTTTGTTAATTCTCTAAAAATAGATTTAAGATATAAATTTTATCTAAATTATCAAAAGTACCTACTCGAATGAAACTTTTTACAAAGACGAAATATCAGCATGGCGAAATGGTCTTGAGTTTGAGAAACAGATAATATCAATAATAACAGATATTGAACTTATCTGTGGTTGGCATCAGACCAGCGAGAGAATTTCAGTCCTGCAGCCAAGGTTATCTGTGATTATCGGATCATAGATCGGTCTTATGGCTACTGGACACCTGTTAGTGAAGGGGCGAACCAATTACTTATTATCAATGCTTACCTACTCATTCACGTACTAAGAAACACCAGAGAAGATAGTAGACCACCCGTAGCCTTACAAATTTTAAATTTGAACAAAAATAGAAATTTTTTGTCTTTTTTTGTTAATAATTATAAGTTAATGCTTGACCTTAATCCCACCTGATGGTAAGTGGAGATGAAGAGGCACGAAGTTTGAACGTTTCGAAAAATTGTGACATTACTGAAATATCTGGAAACCCGAAACACCACACTTAACCTAATTTAGCGTAGTCTACCTACCACCCCAACC
Organism: Ochlodes sylvanus; assembly: GCA_905404295.2. NCBI lineage: Eukaryota > Metazoa > Arthropoda > Insecta > Lepidoptera > Hesperiidae > Ochlodes > Ochlodes sylvanus. The sequence continues at coordinate 2,003,082 of FR990129.1, forward strand.
AACCTACCACCCCACCAGTGCGGTCGATTAAACAATTAATACCAAGTGCTAATTTGGAGCTAAGCACTAAAACGTTATCCTTAAAACCACATAAAGTTGGTATTAAGAATAAGAAACGTTGGTTTAATTACAGTTAAACATTAATTAATTACATTAGCAATTGCCATGGTGTTGAGCCGGTTGTACCTAAATTTCTCTTTACTCCATCAGTGAACCATAGTTCACTCGCTCTCCAAATAAAAAGTTTTGTACCAGTCACCTAATATTAGATATCATAACCGGTTGTATTGTAGACAATGAAATATTCAATAACGTTCTGTACGTCTCGCAGGTAAGTCGAAATCGTGATCGTTCGATTAAATAACAATAAAAGAATTCAGACACATCACATAGCGTTTTAAAATGGCGTCAGCGGCCCGAGCTCAGTGATAGGCGTAAAATTGAACCTGAGTATGACTCCGCATTAAAATATGCGAGATATTGCTTTTTGCACTCTATTAAACTGTGTTACAATTCAAAATTGCAACAGCGTATTCAACTTGTTTGATCGATTAATTTCCAAAAATACTTTATTACACTTTCTAAGTTAGATATCGATATTATCCGTTGACGTTTTAAATCGGTATAATCGCTCAACAGATCATTAAAAGAGTAGCGTATTGCTCATTGAAGGAAAGAAGAGAGAAAGGATGAAGTAATAAGCGACCAGATGCATGAGTACGCTCGGGATTAAGTAAAGTGGAGAAGAGTCCAGCGACCTCCAACAGGAGAACCCTGGTACGCCATACCCTGCCTGTTGTTCAACGGGTCGTAACGCGAGCAGGGCAGGCTTGGTCTCAAGATAAAGCATCTAACACCCCTGTCGGCCTCATAAATTCAAATTTAGAGTTTGAGTCTTGCGTACTTACTAAGTATAGCGGTAGATATTGGAAACATCTCGACCTTTCCTCTGTGCGTTTTAGCTCGACTTTGAACGGTGTCGTCCTGTTCACATGCCCTTGTCATTTATACTAGAATGCCCTTGCCGTTTTAATAGTTATAACGAACAATAACTATTAACAGAGTTGGAAGAATTTTTATAGAGAAGCCAATTTGCGTAATGTATTTTTCCATGTTTAAATTTTAGGTTTTGTTTCCTATTACGGAATGTTCAATCATACGTCAATGGGATAAATGTCTTTGCGGACTCTACAGCCCGCATTTTATTCAACCCAGTCTAGGCTGTGAGTTCTGACTTCTGATATTCATAAGACTTGCACTTTCCTTTTTTGTTACTGATGTCTCGCATTCATCAGAAAGACATCGCTTATAGCAGGTGGAGATGATTTTACTTCAACATTGTCATCACTATTCCACTAAGTTAATAAGACGAACGGGTGGAATGCGAACTTCTCCCCTTATCGGCTCAGGTACCATGTTCAGCAAGTGCCGTTGGCAGCATTCCTCCACATGTTGCGCTTTTATGCAATTTTTTTCTCCTATGCTTTATAACATCTGCTTTCGTTTTTGCTATTGGTATATGCATATTTAGTCGTTGACATCATATTTCATTTTTCTGTACTTAGTGGATAGCTCAGTACTTAATTGTACAGAGCAGAGTTAGAGTACCTACTTTTCTTTATAGTCTGTGAGCCTCAACACCCGAGTTTTTGCACTTTTTGTACACTGCAGGTTTTTAACCTAAGTAGGTATTTGGTAAGATCTTTCAAGGTAACATCACTGAATATTTTTCACGCCATCCATCTACTGTTTATTGGAGTGACTAAAATAAATATTACTTAACAAGTGTCAGCTGTAATAATAAGACGGGAATGCATAATGTTTATAAATGTCAGTGCAAGATTACGATACTACCGTAAATATTTGCCTCTTCATTAATAAATTAACAATAAATGGCTCCGTTATTTTGTTTTGATGTAACATAGGTATGTTGTACAACTTATACAAACCCTAATTAATGAATCAAATTAAAAATTGAGTTGCAAGTAGCTATGTATAATTGTATATTTATAAAAGACGTTAAAATTAAAGTTTTTACAATGTTGTATATTGATTATTTCATACTACATAGTTTTTTCCGGTACCAGTGGGCATTAATGGGATGAAACCAAAGTGAGAGTATCGCTAGACTCGCTGTTCGGTGAGGGCAACACCACGCAGCACTTTCCTACACTACATTATCTAAGATTGGATGATTGCGGGCGCGCAGACGCATACATTTTACGGCGCGCGCACAAACAGGCTCCGCGCACCCGACCGAGCGGCTCTACCACGAATTACATACACCAGTACACGTTATTATATATGGAAGTTTATCGAGCGGACTATACTGTAACGTTTAACGGTAGTAATCCTAAATTTGTTTTTTATGTTAATATTCGTTTCACGAGATGACGACCCACCCGATGGTAAGTGGTATGCCCTAAGCAGCCAAACGAACAGACGAGCCACCCGATTGTAAGTTGGGCACTTATGGACATAAGCATTACCAGAGGCGTCATCAAAGCGTAGCCGACCAAGAAAGAACCTATGGACCCGCTTCATGAAGGTTACCATGTCATAGCTCTGTGGACATGCCGATGCAAGAAGTTCGTTCCAGACCAGACTTTCCGCGTGGCTAAGGAAAATCTGGAAAAGACCCCGGGACGTCCATGACCGGAATACTCTTGTTTAATTAAAGCGGCGAGTCACTCCGTTGACCTACAAGTCACCAGTCCAATACAAGGTAATGACTAATACAACTGCCGATAATCGATATTTCATACCATAAAATCGCCCTTGAACTGACATTGTACAGCGCTGTCCGCTGATAGCTTTCCCATCGGCCATAGGGCGTGTACATACTGTATACGGCCATTAATTATGGAACATTTAAGTGGAAAACTTTTTTCGATTTTAAGTGGTTTGATATGGGTAGATATTATTGTCATAGATTTAACAAAATAATAACAATGTTAAAACAGATTTTATTATGTATTCATTAGTATTAGGTGGACACTGAAACCCAAGGATATCTGATTCCAACTCTAAATAGGACTAGCACATTGCGTAAGGCATCGCAACGCCTGAAGTGACAAATATTTTTGATGACACAATGTTTTTGATGTAAATATTTTCACGATTGACCTAGTAAGTAGATAATAAATAATTAAATATTATATTTTGCAAAATAGAGTCTGCAATTGGGTTTTTAATTATTAACTATCGCAATGCAGGTCCATTGTGGTTTTGAAGTGTAAGATATTATTACTTATTAGGTACTATGTAAACTAAATACCGCAGTAAGTACTAAGTAGTAGGTACTTTTATAAATAAAATAGATTTTAGTATCTACGTTGTAAACTGTAGTCACGTTCTAATTACCATGATCATTATCTGTTCTATCAGAACAAATACCGTTTTTTCTATCATTGGAACGTGAGACGCGACGATAATAAACAAAAGCCTTGTGAACTAGCCTTTACGTAGTTCAAATATTAATGGCAATGGACAAATCGATAACTGGTCGTGGGCGTTATTAACGAGCGCCGGCAGCGCCACCGACGGACATCGTTTACTTTATTATATTATTAGTGAATAGGGTATATTGTGTCATACCATACTGCCATTAGGACATGCATACCAGCGATTATTTATACCCTTTACACGCGATTAAGAATAGGACATTTTTACGTAAATTACCATATCATAAATCGCATTTCGTAAATTTTAAAGCACAAAAAAATTTCTTTTTTGTTTGGAAAGTAGAAAAATTAAAAAAATTAAACATTTTATCCCGCACGTATGAATAAAGATGCCTATAGTATTCACTCTTTCTGAACAATTATTTTATCGACTTATTAATAAATTATAAATAGCTATACATTTAATAATACATAAATATTCAACTTTATGTATACTTACATATTAATTCGTATACATATTTAATTAACAAATGGTGAATAGATACATATAATGAGAAGAATAGCTATCGATAAATTCGAATACATTTTGGTAGGTATCGTATATTGTATATTTTAGGATTGTATACGAGTTTATATAACTTATATATCAATATTTAAACTTAATATTTATTGTTAGCGCCATAAGAAACGTAAATAAGCAGAATGTCTTTATTTGGCAAATAACTATACGCAAATAGGCCATATTATTATTTGCTAGTTTCATAGTTTAAATAGGGAAATCACTATATAAAATCATAGTTATGATATCTATTGCTTTAATAAATACTTCAATAATAGTTTGTTCTCAAATAAGTATCTTCCATGTACAAATATCGTACTGTATTATTTCAATATAATATGAAATCGTATGATACTTAGGTGTACATGAGAGTATTAAATTTGTAAATGTTTCTGTACTAGTATTATTCAGTTATATTGCATTCACAGAAGGAACTGGTGTCGACGAAACATTGAGCCAGGAAACGGTCAATGCTAAGCTGTTTCATTAGTACCAAAACATTTCTGCGATTCTTTTATTGTTGTATACTAGAATTTCGCTTGTTATACCTAATGGCGGTTCGCGAACGGAATTTAAACTCGACGTCTTTGCGCCGATTTGCGACTTTGTGTAATTGTTGGCTTATCTTTTGTGGTCAAGCATTACCTTAAAATGAATAAAAAAATTAACTTCAAATTTTTAATCATCACATTTATATCATTATCATTTATTATTAATTATCATCATATTAGGCATCTGAAATTGAGCTTCCTGTTCATATTGAAAATTGTCAGTAAAAGTTGTCAGTTAAGTACATCGTCATTCAAGTAGTGCAAATGGCTTAAAAGCTCAACGGTACATTCGTCTTTCTAATTTAAAAATACTGAATTCCTTGGATCACACATCAAAAATACCGGAGGTTTGTGAAAGGTTCTTTCTCGTAAGACTTGTTTAATCAAAGACTCCATCTTTTTTTGTTCATTCTTTTCTCAAAAGTCAGGGTAAAATAAATTTCGCTGCACGTTTTTGGGCAGTAAATATCTAAAACCCAACACGTATCACGCATCAAGTACCAGGAGAGCATATGACGGAAGCAGATGTTCTTCTAACAGGACCCAGGGCGTTTGAAGCCGCTCGACCGTGCGCTCGAAACATGTGTAGTGCGTTATGCTCCCTTGGTTCGTGGCGTTGCACTTAGTGGAGTAAATATTTTGTATACAAATCAATGTATACAATAAATATTTGTTTATAAATAATTGACGAGAACAACACAGAGTAAAAGTGAAGCATATTTTAGGGTCTGTGATACCTAATCTTACCTTATTAAATATTATAATATTATAAAAAAATAATGACTAAAATATTAGAGATACCTAGTACCTAGATGTTAGAAAGCTATTACAGTAATAATCTCTTGTATCTAAAAATGTAGCGAAAGTGGCCTAGTTTAATAATTAGCTATTCATCAAGTGAGCTTTTCAAACATGCAAATCTTCATGAATATAGAGATTAATGTAACATAATTATAATATCATGAATGCTTTAAACAACAAAACTTCCGCACATCATAAAATCATTTCATAATAATTAGGACACCTTATTATATTTTTTACGCAACGTCTCTGCAGACGTTTAAGACATTTCTTTATCAAAATCATTTACAAATAAAATAATCACTGGAGCTTCCAGGCACCATCAGTTATGGCCTACTAATTGGCCTATTACAGATTACTGTTAAATGTAAAAAACTAAAATATCAGGTTTTGCTTTGAATCAGTAATATAAATCATTCGCGGTGGTGTTACCACCCGTAAAAACAACTGCATTGTGACAGTACAATGACTGAGAAATTTAGTTTCACGGTACGCTGGTCGCAATGTTTATTTACATATTTACCTACCGATTGGTAAATACACCGTTGTCATCGCGATCATAAGTCTAGAGTTAGTGGACTCTAATGCTACGAGTATGACCGGCCACCGGTAGCCAGCGGCAGGCAGTTCACATGCGTTATCTTTACATAATTTTACAGGTTCTATGATAATAGCAGGAAGCAGTAATATAATTCAAACTGCGCATTATTCGTCTAGAGCTAATTAATGTTATCCATGGATATTTTGTATAATTATTATATATCTCAGACGTTATGAGGTTTTGGCACGATCATAGATGCCAATAATCAAACCACGCACATAATTATAATAATTATGTCAGATGTACATAATTGTGATAAAATGCGTTACTAAATTTATGTTATGTTGTTATGTCATATTTGATGTTAAGTTATTCGTAGATTTCTGATGATCACTGGGTGCCTATAACGTTACGCAATAGGGGCAGGTAGTTTTAGGAAAGTTTGTGAGGTCAAACTGTTATGAGCTGATAGGAAGTATACATTTTCAATGTACATATCCGACGAAAGATCAGACGAGCAATTCATTGGTAGGTGACACTGTCACTCATGGACCTCGTACAATGGCAGGTGGTCAACGTCGTGTACCGCCCGCGTACGTACCGCCCCATCACCGTCGCATCAAATTGCAGGAATGCGTTGTCGGCCAAGAAAGAAAATACTCTCACCCAAAGAAATCAGATTTTCCTTAACAATTGAACCTAATCACAAAAGAGAATAGGGCTGCATTTTTAACTAGTTTCGTGTTAGACGTGAGTGTGACGCAAACAGTTTTTTTGCCAAAATATTATACGTCTGTGGCTCGGGCATCGCAAATGTCTTGACACACTTGATAAAAGCATCTTAAAATGCCCTTTGAATTTAATATTACGATCTGCAACATTACATTAGATAAACGCCAGTGTCGTAAGTTCACGCTTGAGCTGAGATGATGAAAATCCCTTGAACATCTGAAGGCATTCGAAATATTTGTTGATAATGTATTTTATTGTTGTGCGGACTATTTACCTCCTTATAGCACTTACACTTTACGTTCTGTTAGTTAGGTACTACGTATCTTGCTTTAATCTTAACTAACGTTACGGACATTAATTAACTTAACTTTTTATTTCTTCCACTTGCTTCTTGTTCATATAATTATTAGATTCATGTTGATAAAAATACGTATATAATATAATACCTAAAGTTCAGAATGCAAAATAATCATTTTGGTTTACTCAAAATTCGTATTTTTTGTGGAGAAATAGTAAGTCATGCACGACTTGCACTAGACAGTTGATTTTCTCATAAAAATGTTATTTAGGTATAAGTATCTAATATTTTATTTTCATTTGATTTAGGTTCTAAAGCATTTAAATCTTGATTCCGGTTCTAGCGGAATACGATAAAAACATAAATTAAAATGCCTTCGACGACAGCTATTCTCACTAATTTTATTTATTAGTTTCATTAAGACGGCCTTGACGTGATTACAATACGTACTTAGGTAAATAATAAGTTGCAATTATCTGAGTAACGGACACGGTTGCGTTTTCTGACAGGACTGTCAAAGCGTGAGAAACTTTGGCAGAGTTCTGTAATATTTACGATAAGAATTCCACAATGTTAATATTTAAGATTTGTCTGAGTCGGTACGGAGGTCTTATTTTCTTTTTCACAACGCATAGCTGTCCCACTGCTGTGCGCGGGTCTCCTCTCATAATGTGAGAGGTAAAAGTCATCGTCCATCACGCTGGCCAGGTGCAGATTGGTAGATTTCAAACAAGTTTGAGAACATTATGGGGAAACTCGGTTTCCTTACGATGTTTTCTTACACCGAAGCAAGTTAATGTCTAAGTTTAAAAAATTAGGAGTGCGTGCGTCAGGGTTATATCCCAGGCCCCTGTCTAAAAGTTCAACGTTCAAATCAATTGGCTATCGCTGCTTTTGATGGCGGTTAAGTAGAGATGAGAATACAAAAAATACAAAATATAACACTGAATTCGTTGACGCTGACGTTGACGTTGACACTGAAGACGTTGATTCATGTAGAAGACATAATATATACCGATACCGATAGTTTTTTCACATCTACCTAATTATTTAGATAATATAATAATTTATTTTAATAGTTTTCAATGTTGTAAAAATCTTGAAAAACGTGTATTGAAAATCTTTTTGTCCTCAATTATCCCGAAGTTTCCGACGGAATTCCGTAGGCTGATAATAAAGTTGGACTATCTCTATCAATGTGAATTAATTTTAAAAAGACCCTAAATATTAAGACGGAACCAAATCCTACAAAACGTAGCGCCCGTGACTAGGTTTTCCTCTCACGCTTGGAGCGGTGTAATTAAGTTTATTAGCAAACAACTCTCCCACTGTTTTGCTTGTTTACAACACTGGGTTAATGACATTGAGATTAATGCACCGTTTGTCGTGTAATCCGACGAGGATTACAACTATTGATACTTGGTATCTAGTTGTCCCTTAGTGGATACTGACGAACTGGCGTAAACCCACATGAAGAGTCAAGCCATAGAGCCTAAGGATTCCACCAATTCAAATAAGCAATTCAAACACCACCAACAGACCAGACTGATAAGCCGTTCCATTAATTAATTACCGTCACTTGACCTTTCTGCGTGACGTAGGGCAAGAGAATAGTGATGTCTACCTGTCACATTGTGAATATGGACTGCGAATATATTACAATGAAAAAGACTAATGGAGCGTGGGTTTTTCATTTGAAAGGCGATTGTCGACCCATGAATAATAATACAAATAATGCGTTATGAAATGCGTCGGTTTATGTCCGGATATATAAGGTGTGTTCTATACATATAATAAATGTGCTTACGACGGAAGTCTCATTAATATTTGTCTTTTAATCTAGAATTCTAGGCTGTAGTTGTGTAACCTTATATTATGCCAGATCCTTTCTTTGCGATTTATATTGGTGTTAAGAGACCACAGCATATCATTAATATTTCAGTAAAGTAAAGTATAGATTTTGGGTTTTATTTCTAGATGGTCTAAGTTAAACTTACTTATTTCTCTCACAGCAGTAGACTGGCAAAAAATCGACCCCTAAGGCTTACGGACTTACGGGTTAATTAACAGGGTGATTTAATTATTACCGATGACCTCCTTAACAGACACCCATACCACTCCAAAACATGCTTACGTTGATCGTTTAAGATCCAGGGAAGTCACACAGTTGCAAAAATAAATTGTGTAGTACCTACAGTAAGAACACCCGCGGTAGAAGTGAAACATTCAAAAAATGCAACAGCAAGAGAATCGGACGAGTGAAATAGCAGAAATGAAAAATGAATTACTTACCTATAATGATAAAGAGTTTCAATTAAAAGAACTATACATTAAATTAATTGTGCTAAAAGACTAGACCCCATTTGAGTCATGTTCTAGGTCGGTCACATCTGTCATGGGCGGCAACGGGAGGGTTGTGCTGCATGCTCGTTTGCTACCTTAATTCCATAAAAAAATATTATTGAAAAAACATCGCGGTTTGAGAGGAAACTTGATTCTACCTGTCTCAATTTTTCCAAGCAATTCAATAGGTACCTATATCTAATAACACTTAACGCTTGATTTTAATTGCATATGGACGTGTCAGGTAATATGAAACATCGTTCTAAGGTCTCCTCATATTTCAGTAATAATATTAGTTAAATTTTCACACACAGCGCTCATAGCTCATGAGTCTATCGTAACTGATCGATCGAATGTCATGGGCACCGTGCTTCGGCGAACACGTCGACGGACTTATCATCGTTAAATCGTTAAGCTATGTCGGAAGCCTTTAAGTGGCTTAAGAACTTGAGATGGCTTTTAAATTCTTCAGCAAAGTGAGCTGGAATAGTGCCTTGGAATCGGTATTGCGACAGCCTTTAGAATGGACTGGTGTCTTGATGCGGAATGCCAATGGGTTAAAGCCTAATTTTGCTCTGAATTTTCGTCGGTTAGCAGATTGCTTCGGTACTGTTTTAAAGACAGGACATCTAAAGATAATGCTAGACGGAAAGCAGTCCCGGTGTAAAAAGTAGTTTTCCTGACAACATAAACAAACAACTGACCAAAACTTAATAAAAGAATCGGTTTCGCAAGTCCGTTAACCTTGAGTGCTGGAGATCCGGTTTCACAATACAGTCTTAGCACGCCCTTAAATCATTACAAATTGATTCTTAAGACCACAGCAATAAACGCAGTAATCGCCTACAAATCGAACCGTGTCATTATCAATGGTTGTGTCAATTCGATTCATGATTAATCGGTTTAAATCAAAACGCAGCCTGAGATAAGTTCAGTTTGAGGTTTATGTTTCTAACGTAAAAAGTTATACAATACAACAGTATTGTAATCTTTTATGTAATTTTTAATAGTTCTTTTTGTAGTTACAACCTCAAAGTGAGAGAAATGTTACTTACGAAATTACCTGGTAATGTCCGAACAAATTAGATATTCTTTTTACCTATTATAAAGATTAGGACTTTAAATCACTATAAATCTTAGCATTTTTTAATTGTACATCGATATGTACAAATGTACAATTAAAGAATGCTAAGATTTACTTCTTCTTCGATAAGAATAACCCATGTTGGATGAATGACGAATGGCCAGACTCTACACGTCAAATTTTACAAGCGCATTTATAGGCGCAATTAATTTTTAGTTGGCTAAGCTTAAGCATAAATTATTAGAAAGCCTTGAGGCTGCAAGCTTCGGTGGTTTTCGATCCTTCCTCAATACGACATGGATCAGTCAGCGTGGTGGATTCCACCATAGGCATCCTTAATTAGGAGAAGAGACACGAGCTTCCTGGACCTCGGAGTAGGCCAAATAAATTATAGACAGAGGCCAACCAGCATTAATTTATTGTTTTAGTATCCTGTTGATTAATGTTCCTAATTAAATTTAGAGCGATAATCGTGCTTGGTTTTTAAATGTTATTCAAATAAATTAGCATCCCAAGTAGGTACAGCAATAGAAGGCCCATCTCATTAACTCTATGATACATTAAATGACCGCTCTGTTCCTATGTTGTAACGGTGGTGATCTTCCCCTTACAACGCAAACACCAAGGACAGACAGTCTAATTGTATGTTAATTAGAATGCATTACGCATACCAATCAAAATAGGCTGCTATTCAAAATCAGTACAACAGACTGACAAGCAAACAAATCAACACTGAGTAAGATGGATAACAATAAATACTTGGATATGTATATTTTTTTATTTGTAACATTCTTTGCTTTGAAACAACCCACAGAGAATTAAATATTCAAGAATCATTTCTTGACACCTCAACCGTTAGTGTTAGATACGTATAGGTTACGTTAAACCCGTAAAGTGGATCGATAAAATTAAGGATTGATCTACCAATCATGCATCCATCGATCAAACAATCTATAGACTGATCCGGGACTTTGCGAAATGCACTTGCAAAATTTTATAAACCCTCATTTTCTTCGGGAGGTACGCTAACCCATCGGAATATGCCCTTATAGCACAAAGTAGATAATAAGTCGTAAGAACTTACAAAGTAGAGGTATCCTCCTCACTTATGAAAGAAGTCATGCCCTATAGGTAGTTCATAAGTAATGTTGATATTAAAAAAAACCGGCAACGCGTTGGTGATGCCCCTGGTGTTGCTAATGTCCATGGGCGACGGTGATCACTTACCATCAGGTGACCCGTCTGCTCGTTTGCCTACTTAGGCTGTAAAAAAAGTATATCTGGATTGTCCCACTTTTCGAATAGATTATAACTACAATAGAAAATTATACCGGTAACTTAAAGGGCGCACCACAATAGGTAGGCATCGTCAGGTACCACTGACGTAAATGTCAAATTGCACACCTTTCTGCACAAAAAAGAACAGCAGTCTGACATGTGTTGGACGGGGGATCCCGTTATTGGAGCAATTCAAAAGCAATTGGATCCGAATTGGAAAAAGCGGTCAAGTATGAGCTGGCCTCGGGCGTTCCTTGTTCCGTAGGCAAAGGTGCAACACTACAAACAGTTTGCAAGTTTTTTTTTAAATGAGAAATTATTGGAAACTTCCGACGAAATACAACAGTAGTCTGCTTTTATAGGTACATTTTGTCCAAATGAGGCAAACTATTCCGATACTACGCAATTGAAGCATTCAGTTTATAAATATGCGGAAATAATTTTAGTAAGTAGTACCTAATTAGATTGTTGTAATTAGTTAAGTCAATCTGATAATTAGTATTTATTAATTAGTACTAATGTTGAAATTTATTTCCCAACTTTCCTCAACCATTTGGCGAGTGTGGAAATATTTTATATTATGGATCATCCATCATCCTATTAAAATTAGAACTACTCGTAGCTCGTAACAAAGAAGTTAAGTTGATGCTGTCATGCACATGTTCTGTCAAACCGTGACATTAAACGACTGGTGTGCGGAACTCTAAGCCCACCAGGTGTCAGGGAACCGCGCAAAATGTCAAACACACCTTGAACGCGTGCGATCAACAGCTGATTGGTTTTTGTGATGTTACATTTTTATCTATAGTAACATAATGCACGTCTTGTAATTCCAGTAGCAGTGTCTGCTTCATTCGTGTATCGCAATCAATAACTTTCCCACTGTTGGGCTCGGGTCTCCTCTACCAGCGTGAGGGGTACAGCCAAAGGCATACGCACCATATACATGTACACCATATACATGTATATGTACGTACAGAAGGCACATGCACCACGCGCATAGTCCACCACACTGGCTAAGTGCGGATTGGAGGACTTCACACATCTTTGAGAACGTTATGGAGAACTCTCAGATGAGCAGGTTTCCTTACGGTATTTTGCTGTTCCGAATCAATTTCCAATACGCATTACTTTAGAAAATTAGAGGTCCGTGCAGGATAGAACCCAGGCCGCCCTGTTCGGGAGTCCACCGTTCAAACCGCTTGGCAATCACTGTTTGTTCAACTTAGCCTAGTTTAGCCCACTGAATAGCGACTACGTATTTTCATATTCATATCAATCATGTTCTCTGTTCAAAAACTAGGAAAGCCGCGAATTTGTTTTTTAATGAGTTGAGCTGGTAATTCCTGACTGCCAGCAGTATTCACTTACCCGTGAAATGCGGAGGAAGTATTAAAAGCAATTTTACCGCTTCAAAACCAACTTAATTAAAACTAGACAATGTACTCAATCCTCAATTACCTTTTGAGAGCTTAAAAGCTATTCAAAGCTCGCGAGATAAAAGCTGAAGCGTTCAGTTTCCGCCCGGTGCGTACTTCCGGTCGCGGCGCCAAAAATGGCGTCAGTTTTTTGTCTTGTTGCCCTCGGTGGCACAGACACGATAATTAAGTTTATTTTAGTGTCGTGTTTAACTGCGGAGTTTATTTTAGGTTCATATTTTATTTATGGTTAATAATAATCTTTAAATAAGTTGAGTGCTGAAGTTAGAACGTCTAACGTTTTCTATGCATTTTCTATGTATTTTTTTCTGTTGTACCAGCTTACAAGTTATCCGACCCATTACGTGAGGGTCACCGCACACCTCCAACAAGAGTAGCGTCACAAAAGAATATCGGGCCGTAATGCCAGCGTAGTGTTTATTCTAAGAGAAAAGTTGCGCGCCGTAAAGTTGGGAAAAATAGGCAATAATAATAACATTGCTAACATTAAAGTGATAGGCAACCATTTGACTAACTTTATGTGCACGTATCCGTGTAGAAGGACTGTTCTATAAGATTCCTATACGCGGGACAGAGATGCAATGCGTGACTAAATGTGTAAAATCGTAACAAAGGATTTCCTTAAGAACAGAGTACTTACCTAGGTATTAGTTATATCATAAGCAAGTTGTTGTTGTTGATAGAAGGCTTTTCAAAGTTGAAGCGTTTAACCTCGGAGGCCATTATGCAGGCTCGGAGCGCGGTAGTGAGGTGAGTGGTGAGTAACCGCCCGTTGATGTCACGCTGAGTCACCGACCAGCCGATACCAGCCTCCTAAACCGGACCTTTCGACAGATCTGTCATTATCCGTTTTGTTAGTGAGGGTAAATTCTTACTCGAGCTTATTTGCTGTAGGAAGTTGCTCTTATGATTTGATTTTTTATCGTTAACTTTTAAAATCAACAACACATAATATAAATAAAAGACCGGCTTCTATTATACCTATGTCATACAAAATTCCATCTCGTGTTTCACCCTTAAAAAATTAAAAATACCCAATTTAAATGGGATACGGGAAGTATAATTATCCTCCCAACCAAAAAAGTATTTTCTAAATCTATACAAATACTTAAATAAAATTGGAGTGTCTGTTTGTAATATTAAAATATAACCGCTTTTTACTAAATGCATGTGGATGTATACAATATACCAAAATAACATTTTTTACAATTTTTGTCTGTCTGTCTGTCCGGTGTGTTCCGGCTAATCTCTGGAATGGCGGGACTGGAGCTGATGTAATAAGGAGTAACTAAGGCTAGTTTTAATTTGGAATTTTCTGTTAAATTCCACGCGGACGAAGTCGCGGGCACAGCTAGTCGGATAATAAATGACAACGTTTTGTGGTAACAATCATAGAAAAGAATATAACCGAATTGAGAACCTCCTCCCTTTGTGAAGTCGGTTAATAAACAGACAATTATTTGTCGTTTAACTACTTAGGAATCGAAACCCAAGTTCCAAAACGAAGTTCCAAAATTATTAGGCAAAGTGGCCTAATAGTTTTGGAACATTCAATCGAAATGTAAAAAAAGAAAACAATAGATCTTTAGATTGTAAAATTTACTCAAATATCTTAAATTGTGTAAGAGTTAACTTTCTCCAGATAAAATATTAAACCTTAAATAACCACCCCAATTCGTCGCCTGAACGTTGCCTGAACTTTTCAAATTACAGAGTAGGTAATAAAGGATGATATTTATTTATACCGTTTGTTTTTTGTCACTTAATAATTATGTACGTAATTAAAAAGTTAAGCAATTTATTATCTGTCAAAGCTAGAGCAGATGTAAACAGATAAAAAGTGTTTAAAAACAGATTTCTCCCTCAGGAAGGAAGTTGTAAAAATGCAGCAGACGTTTTAGACTTGTGACGAAATACTTTAGTAGGTAATATAATGATAACAATGTAAAATCTGTTCTAAAACTCAATAATAATACATGAATACAACATTAATTACATACTTTTTTACAATAGGATACTTCAGTAAGTATACTGAACTATTTAGTAATAAGTAATAAGTACGTATGGTTTGAAATTCAGGAGAGTTAATCAAAATGCAAATAAAATTTATAAAGACCTTGATTATTTAATTTAACCCTTCTTGCCAATAAAATAGAAATAAGTAACATATTGTCATGTACAGATTTACTGAGATTGTCACACTACGTACGTATATCATTCGTAGACCTCGTCGCTGATAGAGTGAGCGTACGTTTTGCACGAAGGTGGTAATTCCGAGCGTGTTATTCTTATTATGAGGCGGTTTACATCACCTTGTTAGTCATAACTTCATAAGCCACTCAAATGTGGAAATAATACCGCGTCTACGTTGTAAAATAAAAGCGATTGATCGAGAACTTGTATTGAATTGTAATAAAACTACTACCTGTACCTACTGATTTTAACATTATTAGCTCATTTCCTATTTCTTCATCTTTCTGATGTCAAGTTTCTCCGCATTTCAACAAAATTATATTTCATTACAATCTGCATTGACATAAAATAAATAAAAGTATAAAAAAAAGTCCGTCTCTCGACTTTCCTCTCTTTCCTTCGTTTTTTTACTTCATTGTGTAATCTTAATTGTTTTCATATAAACTAGTAAGTTTTTCAAAATTTCTCTATTTATCCATTTCTAATTTATTCCTACTCTTACAATAACTATGACTAACTCGATAATATGTCATCACCGAATTCATTAATCGCTACTTTAATATATCGAATTAAAGTAGCGATTAACGATTTCAAAGTGTGAATTTCCGTGTTTGTCCTCTGAATTAACAACACATGTACGACAGAATTGAAATTTGCAAACGAGTAATATTTTACGTTTTATGACCTGTACAATACAGGCCGTATCTACATAGTTATTGCACAGATTTGCCACGTATGAATATAACTAAAAGATTAGTTTCTCTGATAAGACAACACACTCAAGTTTTTACCACATGAGTTTTAACTACTCATGTGGTAAAAACTGCCCCCTCGTAAATGAGCGTTCGTCAAGCAGCGGTATCCGTACCGGCTCATTCGCCAAGTATGGAGCAGTGGAGTTGAAGGAATGGCAATAACTTCACGAGCACCGTTGTTTAGTAACCGTCATTACCTTTTCAGCTCACTTGGAGTTAAGAAGAACTAATTTAACTAACGAACTCACTTAAACTAAAGGCGGTTTAGAAATTGCATACCATGTTTTTGGAACAAGTCATAATGTACACAATATAATTGTTACACATGAGTGTATGATATTTTTAGCCTTATTAGTATTATTTTATTTTTACTTTTATGTTTATCGTCTTGTTTGATTCCTTTTTTTTTCTTTTTGACATCTAATTCTGATCTTTGTTTAAGTTGCTGGATCATTGTTAAATTTATTTAAAGTCGAATCTACCGCTATTGAATATACATACAAACAAACTTAGGGTAATTTGTGTTTCATCATACCTTCGATCTAACAGAACGATAATTATTAAACCCTCCCCGCTAGTGACTTACACCGTAATACTATTCCTCTAACTAGTTTTCGTAATGTTCGATAGATCGAATTGATAGATACTGCTCGATTGGACAGATACTCTAATTGTTACCATTTAAACGTCAGTGTACTTAAAAGTAGATCACATGGCGTGTTACAAATGGAATAATTACGACGACTCTTAATATTACTTAGGTAATGTTGTCAACATCAACGACTTTTGTTAATCGTCAGGGGTGGCAAAAGTTTGGTAATGTTGAACAAGTTGCCCATTTGCGTGACAATCAGTAAAGAAGATGCTCCAAACGAGAATACTCTCTCATCTTTCCTTCCCACTGTCTCAAAATTGAAGTCAGTTACGCTTTGGGCTGTTTTAGTGAATCATTAGTTACGGTATTATTTGTTCTCTGGGGGAGGTAATGTTAAAGTGTAATGTTTCTATCTTTCATCTGTCAAAATTAATTTTACACGCAATAAATCATTCATATGAACTAATAGCATAAACATACACACTAACACCTAACTAGGATTCCCTATAGGTGGTATTGACGACACAACTAAGACCCATGATGAGAACAAACATTTATCCGTCACATAAATATCTGCCCCCGCTGGGAATGGAACCCAGGACCGCTCGCCTTCGCAGGCAGGGCCACTACCAACTACTAAGTTTCGTCAGCTTGTTAATAGCTATAGTTTATAAGCTAGAAATGCAGGCTAGTGTACTACTAGTAATTGCTAGTAATTGTCGTAGGAATTGTAACAGGTTCCTATAATTAAGTTGGTATTTAAAGGCATTCGATATTAAATGACAGGTGACCTTTAGAAATTGTTTTGCAATGCGTAGCTGACTCAGTGTTATGATGACATTAGCGATGAGAATTATCTAGTAATTGCTCATTGAGAGAGCGTTTGTACCGTAGAATAATTTACAATTTTTTTTAACGCTACACACTCATAGCCCCACACTAGGTTTCCCTGTGTCGTGGGTGCCATCGACAACATACAAGACAAGAACACACACACCCAGACCAAGAACGGAAATTTAAATTCTTCATTCAAATTTCCGCCTCGCTGGGAATCGAACCCAGGACCCTCGGAACGGCGATCCAGCGTGCCATCCGGGTCATCTTTGACTTGTTAGCAATGGGGTGGTTTGACCTTTGAAAACTTTCTTCCTTATTATACACTATCTATACTGCCATTGATGATAAATGGAGTTGCAGTGTTACTCGAAAAAGCCATCTAGGTTCTAGGACTTCAGCTTAATTTCATTATAAGCTGTTTACTACTTTCCAATACGACTAATACGAGTAGTTATCATACGCGTGAATTACATTCTTTAGGCAAGTTATAGATAGTAACCGACCCCGTGCTATACATTTTCAATGAATTTTTAATAAAAAGTTATAGCACTATTTTATTATGTTGAGTTTAAAGTCTTAGTGGTCTTAGTAAAAGTTATAAAATATATAGTTTAGCATATAAAACTTGTTCCTTACTACTACTAGACATCTTCGTAACCTACGACAGGGAAAGCGATAGTGTAAAAACAGACCCGTCCTTGTCTTAAACAAACTTGGCTGGTGCAACGGTACGTGACCGTGGCATTGCTATTTGTCTTGTACCGTCTACCTTAGCCCCTTGGTATACGGACGATAGTCCAATCTCAGTATCTAATGCAATTTAAATACATACAATTCTAATGTAAATTGAATTTTATGTAGCTTGTTATAAAGTATAAATTAATATATCAAAGAATTAGGATGCATTATTGAATCTATTAAACAACGGTAACAATAAAATAATGATTTTACTGAAAATATATCTTTGTGGTATAGTATAACAAGGTTGATTGTCGTAAGCAGCGGTTTATTAGACGAATGCAATTGATTCGTGGGAATTTTTAGCTGAACAATACAAAAGGCGGTCAAGCGAAAGTGGTTAGACAGTGAGGAATGTACTTTGGGCACTCGGCGGTTCAGAGTAGCCTAATTTTTGGCATTAGTCGCACTGGTATGGTTTTGATATTTGATTTGAAATGACAAGGCTTTTGTTTTTGCAGCGGCTGAGTTAATTTTGGGGCTTGTTTGATTATTTTGACGAAAGATTCATGTCAATGCATAACAATAAACTTCATACAAATATAAAAACATAAGAATATAACAGTAGGTTATTTTCAAACAAAGGTTGACACACCAACGGGGCTGGTTAGTGTGCATGCAGCTTCGCTAACATGTACGAACACACCGTAGAATGCACACAAACTAAATTATATCATCCATAAAACGCCGACTCAAATCTTTGTCGGCGATTCGGCCATCACCAATTCTTAGTTTCGCTTTTGTGTTGTGGAGAAGGTACACGCAGGGTCCACATCACCAGCTGCAGGAAGGAACCTTCATCGATAGCAAGCTGGTAATTAATGAAATTGTAGCAGAAACTTTAACTGCTGTAATTTGAACCGTTTTTCCAGTTCTTTCGTCATTATTTAGCAAACTGTGCAGGTACAATAATTGATTTCAACTTCAATATTAAAATATTGAACGATCTTGAGAACCGGAATGTTATTTCGTTTTAAATCAACACTTACGATTTACAAAACAGTGTCGTTCATTCGTGATAACAGGAAGAGCCTGCCGGTACTTGTCTTTGAATACTACCCCAGGTTTTTATAATAAACAATTCGTCTTTAGTTTATTCGTTTCACTTGTTTACCGTTATAATTCACTAAACCCAAGCTAAGTGTATGTAGTATGCATTATCATTTTATTACCTCACAATAATTTTAATTTGTTTACATCAATTCCGTAACTGATTGTGCGTGTTTATATGAATTTTTATGATAAATACTAGCGACCCGCCCTCGCTTCGCTTCGGGAAACTTATTATCAAGTGCTTAAATATAAAGTTTCATGGTTCTTTAAGAGATGGCGCTAGGCGTTCTTATTCTTTAAGTTAGGAAGGTTCACCCCTAGATGGCGCTGTGCTTAAAACCCGAAGAAATCCCATACAAACTTTCAACCTCTATTTCAACCTCTTCATCCCTTTTTGTCGCAATAAAAGGTAGCCTATGTCCTTTCTCAGGGTCTAAAGATTGTCTGTGTCAAATTTCATCAAAATCGGTTGAGAGGTTTAAGCGGGAAAGCGACACAGACAGACAGACAGACAGACAGACAGACAGACAGAGTTACTTTCGCATTTATAATATTAGTAGGGATTATAATATCTGACGGCTAGGCAAGGCGATGCTGAATGTCCAAATCGTTCCAAAGTTGATTAGTGTGCGACCCATTAATAGTGAAGAATGTAATGAAATATATACATATATCATAATTAAAGTTAGTGGTTTACTAAGTAACCGCTGTCTATGTAAGGCAGTCGGTTTCCGGCATCAATGTTAGCCCGAGTTGGGCACGTATTACGCGCTGGATTCCTAGCGAATCCAGCGAAATTGCTACACCTTAGGCCATGGTTAAACCATCAATGAGATGCCAAATCGACGCTTAATTTTTTTTTCGTTTCACCAATCTATACAATAATATGTAAATGCAAAGTTATTGTTATTTTGTCTACTTTCCAAATAAAGCAATGAGTTGTTGATATTCTTTGAGTGTTTTTTAGATTTTGTTTCTTGTTGTTTGTTTGAAACAACAAATATTAAATTTTATCCCAAGCCTCATCCAAATTAGTTTAGCGGCTTAAACCTGACTGCAATACTGCGTAAACAAAAGCACAGGTAACTAGACAAAAAACTGTAGTCGTTGATAAAGGATGTATTGCGTTAATAAATCGTTTATCTTAAATACTGTAAAGACGTCGATCATTTACAGTTTACAGATATAGATTATTCGAGAAACAAGCTCCATTAAAATTAAACAGCGCAATAATCTTGGTGTGTTTGCGGACTTAGGACTAAAACCGGCTCTCGACCTAGCCTGGACGACCTAAATTCAATTGAAGGCTATGTTTTTAATATTCATGCGACGAATTAAGAGTTTGCACTCACTTTCCTACCGCACGGCTGTGATGAAACTTGAATGACAAATGGTAATGATTCAATTACCTACTTGCCTTTCGAAAACGTGCAATAATATTTGCTAATGTCAGGTTATGTTTGGCTTTCAATGGAGCGGGTTATCGAATCATTGTGTTGCGTTATTTTTGTGAAGTGAGCTTTTTTCGCAGAAAAGCGTACCCATACGAGAGGTAAAATTATTCGTAAATAGTGGTGCTGGTACAGAGTACACTATTGTAGTATGGATAAGAGATGTTAGTGAACAAATTAATATAACAGCGATACATTACATTACTAGTCTACCAATGCACTTCAATTGACTTTAGCAGCATCAGTGGCACAGATAGGTATTATATAATGAAAAAAATGCTTCTATTGATACTATGTTAAGTAAACCAAAACAGTAACTGACTAACAGACAACTAGGTGCCTAGGAACATGAAACTTTGTACAGGAGTTCTAATGTGGGGGAGCCCTAAGATGAAAATAGGGGTTGAAAGTAATATTTTCATGGACGAAATCGCGGGCATCAGGTAGTATTGAAATAAATTACGAAACGGTGTCTGCTAGACCAGCTATTAATTTCACTACCAACGCGCTTCAAGCAGATCCTAGCTATACATAATTATCTTTGTAGCGGCAGAACGTCGATAATAATCACCGTTGCATCCACTCCTCACTTTCCCCAGTAAAAGTGGTAAGACGTTGAGCTCCGCAACCCGTGACCGTGCGTTCAGTTTCCGAGCCGCAACCCGAGACCTTCCGTAAGCCAATAGCGTTACGCAACATTAGGCAGGTCACTATAATTTACATTAAACAATCCTGGAAATAAAACCAATCTTGTCGGTGGTTATACACTTTGAAAGGTACAGCTGTCGATTAAATCTAAATTATTATGGATGATCCGATACATGACCGTGATTATTAAAATAACTTATTATATAGGTATGTCCACGTCCACTGGGCTCAATTGATGTTGTGAGAAAGGTGGGATAGGGTTACCTTTCGTTCATTTTCTATAAAAGCTTTTCAACTATGTACTGAATCCTAAAAATTAAATAATCAATAGATACCATGATCCCGACAACAGCTAAAATCAAATGCGAAAGCCAGACCATACGAGCATTACTGCTTGGCGCATCCGTCGGTCGTAAGACCTTCAACTGGAAGCACTGGACGAGCAGATTTCGCGAGAAAAGCTGATCTAGAGGAAGTATCCGTTCATGAAGTATTAATATCCAGATCGTAACATAAGGTATAGAAGAAAATTTATTGCCCATGTTGTCTCTTCGCCTTAATTTCTTACTAATGAAACCAATCAGCATGACAGGCTCCTAATTAGTCATGCGATCCTGTCTAAACTGAAGCCCAGCTATTGTTAAGTATCTCTAAACCCTCTTGAGTATCTTTAATTGCAATAATAACACCCTGTTATTACCATCCTAGACTCCAAGTCCCAATTTGAATCTTGTTCTGGATCTGCCACAGTTTTCACGCACAGCAGCGGAAGGGTGCTGTTGCATGCTTGTTGGCTGTCTTAAATCCTTAATAAAAATAGCAACACATACCTAAGTCGCTGTTCAAAAGTGTCTTACAATTACATGTGATGCAACTTCTTCCATCTGTGGACAAACGAAGCGCTAATGTAACTTAAACCACTTCCCGGCGATCTGGTAATTATAAAATAGATAGCCGAACGCTTGCACCAAGCAGCCGCCAGGTAATTGTTCGTGGGCGGCTCGGGCACGATCGTATCGCCCCTTGCAACAGCTTAAATTGTTCGAATTACTGGAGATTTCGTGACACGCCTCCAAAGTTCAAATGACATCATCGGTAATGGACTTAGACATTAGAATTAGTTCTTCATATATTTTTCATTTCTACTCATCCAGGTGACCAAAGATTCTTTGTCTGCATCTTGTCAACTTCATTTGAATTATCAATTTTCATTTATATTGAATGCAGTCAACAAATAAATACAGCAATCTCATGATAAGTGGATGACGCCTGTGATGTTGGTTGGCATTGTCGGTCAGGAAACAAGCGGGAAACTCACTTTATACGATTCTTTATTATTAAGTTCATAGGTGTATACTTGTACATTAGTAGTAAGCCTTGTTTTTGTCTATTCCTGTTAATAATATCACCGTAGCTTTTTTGCAAATTGCACCATTGTTAGGTTGTGCAAGTATTTTGTTTCTCTAGCGGCAGCTGTTCAGAATTTCGTTGTATCGTAAAATTTCACTCGCGGACTAATTACAGACACCGCACGGATAAATAAGGTTAGCAAATGTAGTGTAATTTTCTAGCTAATAGCTCAGAATGCGCTTGTAAGTGTATACGCTGATAAACTGTAATCATCTTGTGATTGAGTTAATACGAGTACATGAGTGGTTTTTGCACGAGAGCGTTATAGGCCGGCAATGTAAAGTTGAATGGCTACTTTGTGGTCGTTACATTGATACTGCAACCATCGTTTTAATGTAAAAATGAATGTAGTATTAAATGTTTTCATTTGCATAATGTATGGCTTTAACAACTCTAATAAGGTCAAGATTATTTCATTTCATTAAATTAAAGAATAATAAAATATATTCAATATTTTTTGGGTTTTATCTATTTGGCGTGTATGTGTGTGCGTGGCTATCTAATAGTGCGGGCCGATTATAGATACTTGCGGTATAAAGGATCTTTCTGTATCGTTTCCAAACAGGTTTCTGGTTGGAACTAGAATTCCACCGGTGTAGTTTAGTTTGTGTTCTAGTAAAAGTACTATTAGCCAGACAATTATAAAGCTTTAACGAGGGCAGTAGGTACATTCGAGAGAATAACAGCTATACTCAGGTTTATATGTGCGGATCTCCCCAAACTGAAATCTATTCAATGTTCTGTCGCTTTCCTCTAAACCAGCTTTATAATTTAAGAAAAAAGTTGAATTTAATTCGTACACTTAGGTATTAAGTATTACAGCCTGGGCCTTGTGACAGTGAAATAACATTATGGTAAAGGTAATATCTTTTTTATTGTTTGCTAAAATTACGCGATATATTGATATCCCGCGGGAAACGTTGCACTTAATTCTTAGATTTTTTTGTAGTAAATTTTTAATTTAGTATTATTCCTTCCGTCTCCTTAAGTACGTAGTCGCGATCTGCTCATTGTTGTTAACGATCGTATCTCATCTCTTTGTTAGCGGCTGGTGGTCGCAAGGGCGTATCTTTATTGTTCTTTATTACTGCGGTGGTCCACGAATCCCGCGACCTTCTCCACATCATGTTAAATCAAATCATTAGAGACAAGGACGTACTCACAGCCTAGTTACGTAAAACTATACAAAATTACGACTTTTTTCGCTTCCATTACTTACGTCATTTTCAATGGTTATAGAATATTATTATGTATGAGTTAGTACCGGTGTCATATTGGAAGTTAGAAATATACTTAACATAAAATGTAAATTTGATTATATTAATATTATTTTCAATGTCAACTACCAGTTTTCATAATAAATGATGTTGACGATTGTAGTATTTTGAAATGTGTCGGAGAACGTACTTGTACGCTGACAGGGTATTATTACTCATTACTGAAGGTTGGTTGCGGAGACGGGAAATTACTTTCACTGAAAATCGCTTAGCTTTTGAGGTCAAACCGAAATCTTCCCATTGCTAGAGCGTGTAATGTAATATGATTGTTTTTCAAGAGAAGTGACAAAATTTCAAATTTCTAATCCTCTCCTTCACGACGTTTCTCGAATAAAACCGATTTGGATATTTTTTGCCGCTTTCGTCGCGGTTGCTTAAAGCTTTAATTTAATTTATTTGTTGGTCGGTGAGGTAGTTTTAAAAGTTGCTTTTACATTAGCGTCAGAGTTTTTCCGATCTTTTTGCACGTTACATGCCAACACCACAAAGCTCCTAAGAAATTTCAAAGTTACTTCCCACATTTTGTGGAAAGAAAATCTGCTTAATTTTGTCAGAGACAGAGACCTAACAGACGACTATTTAGTCGTCTAATACTGGTGCCATTTAAAAAAATTAAGGTCGTTTTTTCGTTTTGTAATCAGAAACAGAACCGATTAAGATCTTTTTAGATTCAACGATGGAACTTTTTAGATTATACGACTTTCTTCGCCTCAAAATAATAATGTGATTGTCACGACCACTTGTCCTAGTAGCACCGATGCAGAGGCGACGCTAATGAATCACGGCTAAATCTGCAACACGGAACTAGAAACAGGCGTTACGGAGGAAAAAACATACAAATTATACATAGAATTGTTTGGTAAAGTTGAGGGTCGTGAGCTCGGGGAAAGGTCGGCCATGAGTCACGAGTGATGCTAAACTTATGTAAACTATTATAAAGTTTATTTAGCTATCGAAGTTATGGTAACTGGTGGGAACTGGTTCGTTTGGCCTTGGCACTTTCGTATGGCCTTTCATTCGATACAAGTTCGACGATGTATTTTTAAGAAAAAACGGTCGAAGATTTTTGTGTCTTATTTTGTGTACTTATCCATCGTACGTATAGATACGGGTGTGTAGGTGTTTAATTTATTTACTAAATTGTAATATTTTTGTTACAGGTAATTTTACCAGACTATGTACCCAACAGTTACCTCAACGGATTAGGGTAAGCGATATTCCTCTCGTACCTTAGAACGGCAAGAAAGTTCTGTTCTCTTATTATCAGATAATAAACAACTTGATTGGGTGCAATGACGGAGTGCTATGACAATTAGTGAATAAGAAGTATGTACAAGTATCAATGTACAAAATAATTGTTAATATTTTTAGGCTAGGTATTATATTAATTTTAATATCCATGCGAGTCTTTATACCACACAATTCTTTCTTATTACACTATTATACATAAAGAAAAGGCGGGATACAAATACAATCAGTGGATTTGCGACACCGGCCATTGTTCGCCGTGAGGGGGCGCCATTATGTCATTGTATTGTCAATTGTGCAATTACCCTGTTTGTGGTTTTTATCTCACTACTGTTTGATTGCGTGGCTTGCTTTTGACATGATTTGGGGAATACCAACAACGGTTACGGAGTTCATTTTAATGTCAACGAATACAATATTGAACCGACGCCGACGCGACGATAAACGACGACCCGAAAGGCGCAATGGTTACTGGAGGCCTACTACGAAAAACGAAAGTTGACGTTTCGGACGACGGATCGACTGTACTCCAACGTCGTTTGAAGGGTCCTAGATCCGATTCCCAGACTTCCCAGAGGCGGAATTTGAATGATGAGCCACGTCTCTGTTCTCAGTCAGGGTGTATGTTCTTGTCTGTCTTTCATGGCACCCACGACACAGGTAAAAATCTAATGTGGGGCTATGAGTATATAGATATAGCGTTATTTATTAATATTTATTAACGATAAGGTAAATCGGTAATATGCTAATAGATTGAAAATCTTAACGGCATTTGGAGAAAGTAGACCAAAAGCTGTGCTATGCCGCGTTCAGTTGCTGCTTATAGAAGACGTCGAATGCCTGTTCTTGTTATTACAGATTTTTTTCGCATATTCCATGAAAAAGTTAAGTCCAGGATATAAATATACCGTATTTTAAAATACATTGTTTGAATATAAATTTAAATCGATTAACGCTTTCAGAAGATTTAGGTACATTTACTACCAACCTTTGCTACTGATATAGTAATTACTATAATAAAATTAATAGTACATTGTATAGGTACATTTCTTACCCCAGCTCGGGTTAACAAATATTTCGAGATAGAGAGTATCAAAGTCCTCTTTGACGTACATGTTTACATACCCATGATTGGACGAATACGTATAGTTCGAATCCCATAATTCAGTGGGTGACCAAATTTCGATTATATCTATGTCTTATCAGTACAATAAACTCCGGTTTCTTCCGTATATTTTATTGTTTTATCACGTGAATGACAATTCCCGTATAGTTGGTCAGATTTGGCCCCAGAATACGTAACGAGGTTTTTCGATGTTTCCCTTCCCGCTTCGACACTACAGGCTTCGGTCACAGCCGTCAATGATTAATTGTATAATTGGTTTCCTCTTCCTCGACACTCGAACAAGTTACAGCATGCCATTTTTTGCATATTGTTAGTTTAGTTAGTTTGTTGCGTATTGTTAGCGCTTCTTGTATTTTAAGGCTTATCGAGCCTCTAGTTTTTTTATATGTCATTATGGGGCAATGTTAGCGCATTTTTCAAGCTTTAGTTAGTTTGATGCAGCGTTTTTTTTAACCCAAAAGAGGTAGAAAGGGGATGAATGCGTATGTCGAATACCTGTCTACATCTTTATCGGCCATATATGAATGCCTTTTTATCTCAGAACACGAGAAGTTCAATTCAGGATTTTAATCTTTATTATGTATTTACCAACACAAGTAATTAACGGTTTGTAAATTAACCACATAAAGGGGATAAATAAGAGATGAAGTTTGTTTAAAAATATATACTTTTTGAAACAAATCTTATGTCTAGGTATGTTTTGTTAAGAATCTTAATATAATGATAATATATTTGTTCTGTGCGTGTTTATGTCACTGAACTCCTAAACGGCTTGACCGATTTGATTGATTGTGTCTTCAGGTGAATCCGAGAATGGTTTAGATTCACAATTGGACGCGGTAGGTGGCGCTGCTGTCGAAGTGTCACCAAATTTGATTTGTTAATTATAGAGCGGTACGAAGTTCGCTGCGACAGTTAATGTATTATAAAAAATTAAATTGATATTATTATAATTTTGTGGCTTGGATTGACCACATTTAGAGCAGGCCTATTGAGTGTCGCGTAAACTTGACACACTAATGAGTGTTTTCCAACCCGCATACATCGTGTCAATGTTTTACATTACAACTACACCAGATAAACACTACAACGTTTCACTTTCAATAATTCCGAGCGAAAGTTTGGAGCTATTTAAATTGTCACGTTTGTTAGTACCTATCTACCTAGATGCGGGTTGCTTCCACTGAGTTTTGGCCATTATGCTGGATAAGGTAATGGTGAGCGACTACAGCTACTGATGTAAATCCGTTTGGCACAACCCTATTTATTTTTCATCAGGAATTGTTATCACTGTAAACTTCAGTTTACTCCAATGAATTATGAATTCAATTTTAGTCCTAATTGGATTTAAAGTAGCTAGTGCCCATAGGTATACAGATCTATAGAGCATAGAGTCCTAAAACTTCAAACCAGTAAAATAAAAATCATTCGTCATGTTACTTGCCAGCCATGTAACAGTAGACCCAAGCACTGCGATGCCAATGTATGAACATTATGACTGAATCTAAAGCAACAGTTTCGGATTTTTCGTCTTTAGCATTACGCTGTGCTAATCACGACGAACGGAGGGGTTTGAGGATGTGATGCCAATCAGCACTCTACATTGAAGCGTTGGACTGACAGCTCCAGACTGGCGACGGCCGCGTGATGCAGTGCAAATCGTTTAGTAATATGTTACACAATGCATTATGCAACTGCAACAACGCAATCTTGCATACCTACAAGTGCTGCTGACAAAACTTACTTCGTCTTGATCATATTTCTTGTCTTACTATATTCACATCTAAAAAGTGTAACCGGTGTACTATTAGGTACTATGTATTTACAAAGCGACGTCTATTGCGACTATTGCAAGTTCTGATTGCATTAGTTCCCCATTCTTACTTCAATAAAACATTCATACCATTACGACGTTTGCATAACGAATTTCCCATACACTTCTCATAATTTTCCACGAATTAGTGCCATAAAGGCGTCATTAACACTCCAACGGAGCTAAAAGCCTTCTAAAAACTGAGCATAGGAAATTATGTGAGTTAATGTGCAATAATAATCCTTATTACCAGCTCCATTGTGAAGGTACTCGTTCAATTGTTGGCTAATTGTAAACTTTCCCTCTCGATAACCACAATTTCCCACCATCAACTAGTGTTTGAAATCAATAGCATTTCGAGCAATGTGTCATGTTTCTTTGTGCAGTGAGCTTCCGAGATAACTGGAGCGGCAATGTGCTTTGTATGTAGAAGTCACAAGCGGATCTGTGTATTACAATGATAACCCGTTTGTTTGAGAACACGGTGCTAACTGTAATCTTTCTTATTTATTTGAACTTTATTATACTAAAATCTCTCTAGTGAAGCCGGTATTAAAACATAACAGAGAAGAACAAAAGAAACATGATGAAACTAAGTAAATCAACTAAAGAAAAATTACATTTGACGTAAAAGACTGATTATATAATACATATGCGCGTAAGCACGGAACAGTTCTGCCCCCACACAAAAAATGATTTAGTACCTAAGTTAAGTAGGTATATCTGATAACAATAAAACTTTGTAACTGTATTTGAATACAGTCAATCTGTTTTTTATTGAGAAATTAAAAGAAACAAAAAATTAGAAGAAAGGTAAAATTGTTCCGAACCCATAAGATAAAAAGATAAATGGCAATATTTAAGTGAACGTTGAACTGCGATCGTTATGGAGTTTAAAGGTTGGTCAAACCGTAACGAACCGGCACATTAGTAACGTTGTTTGAGATTTCCAATTTCACTTCAGTCATTACTGCTAATGACGTCATTCCGGTTGTAGACGTTATTAGGGCTTCTAAATGGAGTACTACTGATCGCCGCTAACTCTTTGTTAGGTCAATCTTGAAGACAGTGTTTGTGTACCTACTATACGTAACCCTATCGCTATACAGGCATTTTGTAGTTTATTAAAGTCTATTCATATATTGTTAATGTCCTGTTCTCGACGTGTTGTGTTATAAAATAAATAAATGCTACATTTGATAATTGAAATAATCTATTTTAATTATAAACATGTAATTGGAGCTTTTATTTCCGTAATTCTTTCAAAAGCTGCCTTAAAGTGCGTAGATTCATTCCCCATAGAACTTCTCATGTAACAATGGCATTCGATGTCTTTATCCGTTAGCGGCTGAGCTGAGCGTGGTGAAACAACACAATGGCTAGTTTTTACGGAACCCATTGCTCACGCAGGCCGTGTGACCTCTAGTGGCCAAGATGCAGAAGATAGCGGAATTAACTCAAATTGTTTAATTAAAAAACTCAATTTAAGTTAATTATAATAAGCTTTCTTGATTAAAGTTTGTTTAATGAAGACTAAGTGAAGCAGAAGAAGAAATGAAGTGAAGAAGTAGTGTCAGACTTTTGCCCAAAATTTCAGAGGATATCTTTTGGGTATTGGCAATCGGAATTTTAGACCCCCGTGATCATTGACTGTAGTAATTTGAGCTCATATCATAACTTTGAGATTTTGAATACTGGTTTTAATGCTCAGGAGACCTGAATTTACAGTAATTCAATACTTATCTTTTAGGTACGTGTTATTTACTGAGAGTACTTTAAGTGCATTGTTATTCAAGGTCACCTCTTATCTACCCTCTACCCTACCTTCCTTTCGCTTCCTCACAAAAAGTTTCAAACGTATAATAGGTAATATTCAAGTTACGATATCTTTAGATTCACCTAAAAATAAAAATAAATGCTGCAGCTGCAACTGCAGCGAAACAAGACAAGACATTTACGTTGTACGCTTCTTTCTTCTTCGCAACTCATAACTGTCCCACTGCTGGGATCTCCTTCTAGGGGTATCGTCGTACAATAAATATAAATCGTAGAATTTTTTTCTTAAGTATAATTAAGCTCCTTTAGCTCTTAAATCTCACTTAAAGTTTAATTGTATCGAGCCTTAGATCGCAATCTCAGTTAGCCTTAATTCCGTCTAGTTACACAGATATGTATGTGGGCCAACGAGATGAAAGTGTGGCTTAATAACTATACACGAGTGTGCGAATGGGCGGATAATTGTTATTTTGGGTAATTAAATATTTTTTAAAGGTGGCAGGGAAACTTACCAACAGGTAGAACATTTATTACAATGCCGCGCGACTGTATTCAGAAGTTTTTAGTGGTTTATGACATGCTAAATTATACTCATACGTTATTTCTAAGTGATCGACTAAGTAAAGCAACAGCTGATGCGGTCGGTATGTGAATACGTGACCGCTAGTAGCATATCAGTTTATTCCATTTGGTATCATTCGATAACAGATGTTGAGCCACGTCGGAGGCCTTCGGACTTTTTAAACACTTTCGACGCTTGGATTAAACACTGACCCCTGCACCAATCGGCTTTGGAGCAGTACAGTGGAGTACCTACCTATCCTAGACATCTTCAGTTATGACGAGAGACCCGTGCTCTGTAGTGGGTCATTAACGCAATAGTTTCCATAACATTGTTGTAAGAGCTTTTGACTGTTTGTCTGTGCGTTTATTCCTGGGCGCTGATGCTAGTGTCCTGGGTTCGATTACTTGTGGTGCGGCCAGAAATTAGGCACACTTACCTCGTTGTTATGAAGTTCTTAATTGTATCCACTAAGGTTAACGCTATCCTTGTGCCATGGAGTCCTAGGGCAGGGTTCTCAATTGTCAGTATTCTAAGAATAGTTCGTGGACGAAACGAGTGAAAGCTGTTCATACAGTCCGGTCACCGGTAGTAGGCACCACGCACCACATAAGCATGCCGCGCGCGGGCGCCGCAGGGAGGTTACGTGTTGGTAATGTTGTTTCGTCGAAGGACGGCACGAACTTCCGGTACAGATATGTCTTCATGTTTTATGTGAAGGGCTGGTCAGACGAGTGTGGCTTCAGCCCATTAATGGCCCACTACTGAGCACGACTCTCCTCGTAGCTGAGGAGGCTTATAGCATCCTCCACCACGCTGCTTCAGACCCGCAAATAAATGCCCGCCGTCATCCATAAATATCAGTAACACCAATGCATCACCGATGCGTTCTCGGCCTACATAAATACCTATTACTGGTACTCTGGTACACACATTTTTTATGAATTAATTTTGCTTTCCACAAACATATGGTAAGTATCTTTGTTTTGTCGATAACTTTTACACTTTAAGATAATATGTAACGTAAACCAAAATGGTACGTACATTGGTTTAGATAACAATCACACACTTGTCATTTAGGTAATGTAATCTATCCAACCTGCTTCACGCTAGAATTGACAACATATTTTATATTTCTACGCCCAATATTTAGCAGAGCACGGATTAAAATCTTTACATGCTGTTTACCTCGCCAAAAACCGACCACATATGGAACATTTAGCGTGAAAATCAGTAATTCGTCATGTTCACGATTGGTTCATGATTTGATAACAAGCATGAAGACCGGCCCTGTCCAGCAACATTAGGTAACTACAATCAAACGTAGCGCGCCGCCTGCGCCTGCGCATCCTAATGTCAGTAAGGACCTAGTACTGTTAGTATGAGTTTTAGAGGAAAAAGGATTATCCTAATTTTGTTTTGCCACTGTAAGCTAGGGGTATCGGTAGCTGTATAACATATACATAATTATATCTACATAATACATGTATGTGTTTATCATTCACTTTGTAAAACACAACTTGTAAGTATGTATGAAAACACAATACCCAACGTTTATTTTTAATAGCAACAGGTACACGTATATAATTGTACCGTTTATTTAAATCATAATAACATTATTTATTTCCTTTTAAGCCCATTAAATACTACTTACAGGTATGTCGTCAATAAAATATTTATATACCTACATTTAACTGACATTTCATTACAAATGCTTAAATTACCAAAGTTACATCAAACTGATGTTTACGATAGCGCTAATTGCTTTGAATTTTAGAATTCTAAATGTCAGTGTCAACAACACTAATGAATATTAATTAAAAGCAACTGCTGGGAGCGGCAGTATTACTTTGTCAATTAAAA
Organism: Ochlodes sylvanus; assembly: GCA_905404295.2. NCBI lineage: Eukaryota > Metazoa > Arthropoda > Insecta > Lepidoptera > Hesperiidae > Ochlodes > Ochlodes sylvanus. The sequence goes on from FR990129.1 coordinate 2,035,457, forward strand.
TAAGTAATTTTATATTTTCAGTCCGTGTTGCATTATTTCAGCTGAATTGAATAATGCCACAGCTCTCCAGTACAAAATTATATTCGTAGCCGAGTTAATCCTTAAATGATACTTGCACAACTGTTCTTGCTTTTAGTTCATCTTTACAATGCCTCTGTGATTGGTACCCATGTCAACTTCTTGGTCTGTCTTTCTTCGTGATTTGGTGTTCCACTTGTTGGGGCATAGCTACGGAAACTTGGAGTTAGCTGCGAGGGATGTGGATATATTAGTAAAATAGACATACTGTACATATTAGCAGTTTAATAGGTAAGACATGATGTCTAACACGTTGTATTCATCGCTTATTGTAGAGATGACGTACTCATATTATCTTGGAATAACGTCAGACAAATGATATTTTTATCCGTGAACCAAAACATTTGTGGTTACATTATAACCTTAGGCGTTTCTAAGCAAAGGTTATTCATACTCGTATGCAGCGGACGGTTTCTACACTATTCATACGTGATGGCCCTTGATGACAATTTAATGTTATCACTAATTTTATGTTATTACTTTCGATATTTTGTTTAATATATAATATACCTTCGTATTCTTTTAAATAGTCTTCCAAAGGTAAATAAATTAACGCTGTTGACTAGATTTTGTATTCAAAGATGAACTTCTTGCATACAGGTTTTTTATTTATTTAATGAAAGTTATTGCTCAGCCACATTCTTACCTGATGATGAGATGGAGTCCAAGAAGATAGTGGATGATGTCAAAGATGATGGTGGAAGATGCCGAGATTAAGTCGAAGCCTGCGAACGCACTAGCTTAGTAAAAGTCTATGCACTTATGAGTTCAGAAGCTGTGTTTAAGCCGTTATTACACTTTATGGCTGTTTCCCTTTACATAAGAAAGCAAAATAGTGTTCTGTATGTAAAAACAGCTTCAATTTCAGAGTAAAATCATAATAAAACGTGTACCTATACTACCTTTTCATATCAGCCTTAACTGGTTCATTCAGACTAGATGTCATTTCGGTTAGCACACCGTATGCGGTTACAGCTGAGCATCGGCAGTCAGTATTCAGCATAATTATGGTAATGACGAGCTACAAGCGCAATCAGCGGCAGAAACCAACACCGTGTGTCAGAAACAATGAAATTACTGAGAGCATCGCGGTAACCGCTGGCCGTTGCAACATGAGACGTGATGACGTACCGACTGCCGACCGACCGCTGGATGGATGGATTGTGAAAATGCCCCACTTGATGCGCGTTACGGTTCAAGTGATGAAGGCTTTGAGCACAGCAGATAACACGTTAGTGGATGTGTAGATCTGTACATGTTTTTTTATTACGATTTACAACTTATGTATCGGTCCCAAATATAGGTACACTTAGTCCCAAATGTCGTTGCGGCTAGATAATTGCTTTCGCATGGTACAAGCGTGGAGTGTTGAGTTTCTGCAACTACTGACAGAAATTTGCACTTTGAGCTGGGTTCCAAAATTATTTTCTTCAGAATGAGTGAGTGAATTCCGCCAATACGCATTTGGCCAGCTTCGTGGACTAAGTAGACCCTTATATTGTGAGGGGAGACCAGCTGTGGGATTGGTTGCGATGATGAATGACACTAAGCCACAGGATTTTCTAGTGTCGAAATGTAAGATGGTGTTTATTGTTTTATATACCTACCTACCTAATCTACTGTCCGAATATGATATGGTTATGATAGAATTCATGGATTTTTTGACGTTCTTGGTTTGGACGTGTGCAATTCTTTATTTTGTCATATTAGCACCGACGTGTTAAGTATTCAAATATTCATTTCGTTTGTACGTTATATGTATTGCTTAATAAATATTCAATGTTGCAATGAAATTCAATGTTACAAAGTGATTGTATATCACTTGTAACCATCCTTACTTCGCTTCGGTAAGCCAATGTGTTGGAATCTAGACTTCAAAAATCCTTACACAGGATTTTTACATTATTGTTTCATTGCTTGATTGAAATGAGAAAAATTTAATGTTACCTACCCCAAGCTCACTACAATACAATGGTAAAAAACGCATTCAAATCTGTTTAGCCATTTATGAAATTTTCGTATACAAACCCATAACAGACCAAAAAATTAAAAATCATGGCTATTAATGTATCAATAACCTTTTCTCAAAAATCTTGTATGTACCTACAAACATCGTATTATACTTAGTTTTATTCTGTGCTCCTATAAGGAGAATAGGCAGTTTCTAGTGTGACGATAATATTGCGATCTAACCTTATGCCGCCGCGCGCTGCGTCTTGGTGTCTGAGGAAGCATCTGGGTCGACGAGGCTCAAACAATGCTCCGGCAACCCTGTTTCCATACGATTTCTAATGTCAAGTCGATGTAACTACGGTATGAAAAGATAACTTTCCTAATTGTTACAAATGGAGGCTGCGATACACTTTTTACTTCGTTGTCAGAAGCTCGAGAGAGCAGTGGAATTGTGATTGAACTTGTTCCGGTTTCTGATTTCATCGTGTCGTTGGTAATGTTAGGTGTGACATGTCTCTGTTATTTGTTATCGGTACCATTTTTGCCTACATACCAACATAGTAATAGGCAAAAGTAGTTGAACACGAAGTAAAATTGAGAATGCCGAGAGCAATTGATAAACAAGACGCCCAGTTAGTTGAATTGTTTTGTATTTTAAGTAGTGGTAGTGTGGTGTTAAACACGCAAGGAAAATTTCGAAACGGGTCATAAAAACCTCGATAATTAACGACCAACATAACATACATATAATTATGTATATGACCAACGATAATCCAGAAGGTAAGATTAGAAGTGTAGCAACGATATCTTTTCCTGAAGAAGGACCACAGGACTCGCCGGCGCGCGCTCTATCTCTCAGAAATAGCTATGAAACGCCTTAACCAACTTTAAACTTTTTTAAATCTGGAAAATTGGTTCAATTTTAAAAATAAACCAGTATGTAAAATCTACCAGGTCAAATACATAAAAACCGAACTTCATCTGAAGAGGTTTCCGAAGTCAAATTTAAAAATGACGATTTTCATTAAATCATCCAAGTTAAATTTCATTGTAATATTGTCAGTATTGAACTAAGCAAACATAATTAAACGTACGCTTGAATAACGATCGTTCGGCTGTCTGTTTGCTCAAGTGTGGCGACAAACTTGACACTGCTGAAACTGTGCCGTGGCTGTGACGTACACGACCAGCCTTTTGTCTCCGTCCGAGTCAACACCGGTGTTTGCGTTCACTCGATTTGCGCGTATTGTCTTAAATAAATATTTTGTGGAACAGAAGTTACTTGCGTATGCCTTTTGTGTTCCACTTAAGCGTCTATAAATTTAATGAAATTGATTACATTTGTCATACAATTTATTTGTTTTTATTTATTTATTTAAACTGGTTATTGATTGCACACCGTAACATAGACATAGGTCACTCACTCACATCACAGTGAATCCTGTTGTTATATACGGTGAGACAAGGCGTTAGCCGTCCATATCCACTTTGGAATTCGCTAGGATAAGGTTGCCGTTGGATGTTATTCATCATACACTAACTACTCTATTAGTGTTTAATTCGGTATTGCACTCACAGTTGAACAGTAGTGTGGTGGTCGTAGATAGCGCACGTAGACGGAAATGTACAAAACTACACGTTTATTACTTATCATATCGGAATGTATTAAAATATAATTATGTTTAATTCGTATTTTACTCTCATATTGATATGTAGCACCTGCACGACAGCTTAAAGGCCTGCCCACATTACATCAACTCTTTGGACTCGATTCGAAATCAACTCATAGCTCATATTGAAATGCTCTCCTACGAGTTGAATTGGCGTCGAGTCGGAGTTGAGTAGATGTAATGTGCGGAGACCTTAACTCTTGCAAGCTGCACTCTTCTAAACCTTAACAGTAACTACGATGAAGTTTTACAATACCTATTAGTACCAACTACTTTTACTTGTAGCCAAACCAGACCAACTTTTATTACCCAGGAAACCACCCATTTCTTGGGGAATAAAAAGTGATACTATTGCTTTCATGGATGTCCATGCGGTGACAATTCGTCACCACCGACCGATTACGAGTATCCTAATCAAGGTCCATGTTGCAGGAGCTGGAACAAGAGAAGCACCTGCTGCGGCGGCGGCTGGCCACGGCGCAGGGCGAGCACGAGGCGCGCCTGCTGGAGCTGCAGAACGACATCAAGGAGCTCACCGCCAAGATCGGCTCCCGGGACACCTCCGTCAAACAGGTGAGCTGCGATTCTACATCTTTAATGACCCTTGTATCGCGAAATGGAGTGAATGTAACCTTGGTGAACATTAGGTATTATGGTGTGCATTAGGAGTAATAACAAACCGAATTTAAGTACCTAAAGTACCTAGTAAGTAACCTAGTACCTAAATTTAGGACAAAATTCAAATTTAAAAAGCATTTTATTTCCAATTATGATAGTTAATCCTGGCCATACCTATGCCTTATTGCTGTAGTTGATATTCTAAACGTCTCATGGTTTAGTTGAACTGCTCCTGACCTTTATATAATGTACTCGTAGGAGAAAACTTATAGACCTGCAAAGGGCTCTTCGAGTGTTGTAGACGTTGGAGTTGTAAATGCTTTAATTGGCTCACAAACGTCGATTGCCCCGCATTTATCCGTACGCCGGTTTAAAGAACACACGGAGAAATAGATTCAATTTACAAAAAAGGATAATAAAATAACCTGATGTCACTATCTACCCATTACATCAAGTAAATAACATTTGTAAATGGAGCTTACGAAAATGTATTCTAGTGATGTAGTCCAGAACATTAGCAGTTCAACAGCTATTTAACTTGTAGACAACATTTTTCTCGTTTTCGATTTAGTAGGTCCAATCCTAGTTCTTTAACCATCACGGTATCGGTCAGCGTTGCAATATTCACGATAATTCCATTAAGATAAGCACGTCTATTACCTCGGTGGGTTCTAGAAAAGTAAAAGTAACACGAAAGTGAACTCCGCGGGTCTAGCGTGCCTAGTGCCGGCATGTCTGCGGCGAATCAGTGATCGGCTGTTGTTCAATTACAACCGCCGGTAACGGAGCCGGGGAAATCGGGTTATTAGTGAGCCTACGAGTATGTGCCTTTTGTGCTTTTCAGATCTTTTTGTAACATAATTATATCACCCACATGCCTCTTATAGAGCAGAAGATAAGATTCTCTTGCCTCATGTAACTTAGCTTGTTAGCTTGTGAAATTATAGCCTATGTGTTATTCTGATGTGTAAGCTATATTATTGTAAAGTTTCATCAAAATCCATTCAGTAGTTTTTGCGTGAAAAAGTAACAGACCGCGACATACATACATCCTCACAAACTTTCGCATTTATAATATTAGTAGGATACAAAACAATTATTGTCCCAATTCAGTGACAGAATTGACTAAAGTGTCAAAAGCGTTCTAAAAATAAACGTGATTAGTGTCGTCACTGAGACTTTACACGGAAACCTTACGACGTTGCTAACTAACGTTTAGCAACTAACATTGTTTTCGTCAACTTAGTAATTGGATAATGTCTTAGCCGGATTTACGTAGTAAGCCATTCCGTGCCGTTGCAGCACGTTTTGGGGAACGTTTTGGTAATTTTACACTTCAAATCGCGCGACGGTAATTGGGCTCGTGTTACACCTGATTACTCAGGCATTAAGCGTCGATGTCTTTATTAAGGAAAACGTGAGTTGCTTGTGCTCTTATCGGCTCATACGTGTTTTCAAAAGGCAACGTGAACGTGTTGTTAAAACATTTTCTGAGTTCTTGAACGCTGGCAGCGTTGCCCCAATGTGATTTTTTATTAATTATTTCCCCAAAATAACTGCCAGTCTTCCAGTTTAATTTGCTGTTATGAGTATTAGTAAAATAGTTGCGTAATATTTTACTATATCGTTTACGTAAATAAGTACATTTTCTTTATATTTGTCCCTGATTTAAAACACTCGGTTGCCTCTCCAGTTTAACAACTCAGTAATACACGGGAAAATTTATCGTTCCGTTTACGAGCAAATAACGAATATCTCATATGCGTCTCAATGCTAATTATAGATTAAGTGTATGTAGGTACATATTATTATGGTGATTAATATTTTAATGGGAATATAGGTACTCGTTTATATTTTTGGATTGGAGTAGGTAGGTACTTTTACAACGATAAATATGATGTTTATGTGACTTGAATATTTTACAAAAGTCACGCGCTTATGCCCTTAGACTCGCTCATACAATCACACGTGCACAGTGTTAAATGTATATTTAAAATAATATACAGTTATAGCTACTTTTAATTAGAATACCTAGCTGAAACTACAAATGGCTAACCTAGTGAAACCAATAAATAACACGGTTTATTTCGGACCGAGCACCGAGCAGTAAGTCGTCTCCATGACATTAAGGGCACAACAAAGAAAATGCTTGCTAATAGTAGGTACCTACTGAAGTAAATGTCTCGCGTGCTCAATACTTGATACCCCAAACGACCCCAAAGGTCGTTGGCAACTGCGTATTAGAAAAATTTAAGTTCCGTGAACTTCCGTGCTTTCGACGATTCATACCGACTTTTTATTTAATAGCAGGCAAGTGAGCAGATTAGCCACCAGATGGTCAATGACCACAGTTGCCCGTGGACATTGTAATACCGAAGGCGTCACCGATGCGTTGTCGTCCTAGAAAGACGGAAGAGGAATGACAGAAAAACTGGCTCTCATGCCCCCAGCACGCGACAAAATCGTTCGGCGGTTGACTCAAGCAAGTGATAGTCAGCCAGCAGAGCTTCGGCCCCACCACCAAACCCAGAGTAACTTCGGGATTAAACTGGACGGTACAAAGTCCAGCTACCTCTAAATAGAGGAACCGGACGCCGTAATCTCGTCCATTGCTCCGCAGGGATCACCACGAGCCGAAGATCGTCTTGGACTCAATGATGAAGACCCTTGCACATGAAACTACTTAAATCACTGCAGACGTTTGAAGTAGCTTACAGTCTCTTACAGATGTCTTGCAATTTCTAAGAACTGAAACTAACAGCTCAACGTTAATAGCCTGATGCTTGCGTCAATTGTAAGTGGTTGACCGAATTAAGCAACTTCGAATGCGTTCAGTAGTTGGATAGGTGACCACTATTTGTTCGCTTCGTGCTTTAAAGAGTAGGTTAAGCTACGTTAAGCTGTCGGTATCGTTAACCAAAATATATTCAGCACCTAAATGACAGGCGAAATCCGCTATATTACGTGATCCTGTTGGTTAATATGTCTGAATATACCTACTTTATCAAAATAATAATCCCCATTAGTTATAAAAGCGCCTATTGCCCAGAAGAAGTTATACTGACATTTAACTACGCTATGTTATATTAGTTTCATTCCAGCAGTAAACATATCGATAAATAAACTCTGTGAAATGTTTTATTATCTCCCCCTGGTTGATAGTTTGATCAGTTCCCAATACGTTGCGTCAGCTAGAACAACTGAACTTTGTTAATTCTGTTATACGAACCATATTAGTCAGCACAATAGTTTACGCCATAGATCATATTAATTACTATGAAATACTAATTGTGCCCGCAGTCTCACCCGTCATTTAATTAAAAAGAAATCGAAAGTACTTATTTAATTTTTGGACAATGTTTTCTGACTGGTCCTTTCTCATACGTCGATATTTGTCTTCACTTCTGTCGGTAAATTTCAGATGAAATTGGATTTAGTACTTAGATGGTGTACAATAATATTCAACTAAAATTGTTGTTTCAAAAACCAAGAACATAAAAAAGCAACCCAAATGCTTAACCATCGAGTGCCTGCCTCAAACATCAAGCGTGGTTAAACGCGCTAATGGCCATAAAAAGCTGGTATAAAGTTGAGCCAAATGAACCTTTCTAGTTTAATGGTTAAGGTCGTAAATAGGATTGCAATTGTACGGTTAGATGAATCAGATCCATTTGAACAACGGATTAGAGTTTTTATTTGTTGGTCGTGTTCGTGATATGGTTTTACTAAGTTTGGGAAGGACATCGCGCGGCGTGACGACAGCGACCGTTGCGACCGGGTGGTCCAAGTTAATAGACGCCGTTTTACTTATCTACTTGATATTCACACGTTTGAAATAATAAGGTATGTTCTGCCATTAAAAAAGGAATCTGCGAAAAATCTGCTATGTATCTAGGTAGCTTTTAACTGACACAAGTGACACACGATGAGCCCAAATCCTAGAAATATGAAACCTAAGGTCAATGGCCCAAATACAGTTGATGACGCATCCAATTTACGTTTTCCTTGTCGAGTTTTCATGTCATTATTATGTAGGTATATGTACCGACCAGTTGAAACCTCCGCATTCACATGAAAACATGAAGTGAGATCTATCCAATCCAACAAACTCCAAATAAAGATTAGGGGTGTACTGTAGAAGAATTGCTCATCAGAACAAGTTTTACCCTTGGTGAAAACTGCAAAAATTTTCAAGTGTGTGGTTCTAAACAAAAAGTATTTTAATAGCCACTAATCATTAATTTATTGTTAATTGTATATTAAAACTTCTCTCAGTTTATGTTTAACGCCAGGTCTTGTATTTTAATCTAAACCTGTGAAACAAAGGGCACCGTGTAATTACACAGGACGCAAACAAAACACGTAAGTGTACACGACGGCGTCCTGGAGGAAGCGGGGAGAGGATGCCGCCAGTCAATCCACTGTCAATTGGCATAATTAGCGTCGGTTTGCTGACATTACATAGTTGCTGATGCTACGGATTTACGGTAGAAAATGCACAATAATAGTGGGACAATGTCTTATCCTTATTATGACTTTGAATTTAAGTAGTCTCATTGAGGACAAATTATACAATATTGGTTTTTAAAATCTACGCTTAATGAAATACTAGTGAACCCGCCCTCGCTTAGTTTCGGGAAATTTGTTCTTTACGTTTACTAAATATTAAATATTTTCACATTTTTGCAACATTTTTCATTGACGCTCCGCTCCTATTGGTCGTAGCGTGATGTTATATAGCCTATAGCCTTCCTCTATGAATGGACTATAGAACACAAAAATATTTTTTCAAATCGAACCCGTAGTTCTTGAGATTAGCTCGTTCATACAAACAAACTCTTTAGCTATAAAATAAAATATTAGTATAGATACGTTTGCTGATCACATTCAGATATTATACCTAAATTAACCAATAAAGTTCTCCCTCAGCGCGATGAAGAGAAAGCCAGTTTAATAGCGGAGCTGACGGCACAGAACTCGCGGCTGACTGCGCAGCTGAAGGAGTCGTCGGCGACCGAAGCCCAGCTGCTGGCCCAACTCGAGGGCCTTAAGGACCAGTGCTCGATACGCAAGACAGATTTACAGGTAGCTTTATAGACATATGTATTTAAAATATGATCACGGCTTATGCATTAAAACTTGTGTCAAGTTAAGCGATTTCATGAATGTTAAAGTATTGGCAATACTTTATGGCCGTTGGTGTGCTCAGAAGATCAGCAAGAAATTCTTTTTAGATCACTCATTGTAACTAATTTGTATTTTTAATTGTTATTTAAGTTGTATTTATATTTCTTTGCAACAATCCGCACAGGTGGAACTTGTTTTGGTATGGACCCACCACCCTCCCTTACCATACCTCCATACCAAAACAACCAACCAACATACCAAAACAAGTTCCACCTGTGCGGATTGTTGCAAAGAAATATAAATACAACTTAAATAACAATGGATTTCCGCAAAGTAACGCCTGATACAATAAATTATATTTTTAATTGTATCATTGAGGAAACTGATACAGCAAAAATTTATAGTAACTACTTGCAAAATCATAATTCTGAACTTCGCTAATCCATCTAACCTTTCTTCGATGACTACCTCGTATTACTAAGTCAGATATAGAACAGTGATGATATAGTGACATCGTCTTCCATCAGGATCATGTGCAAAGTCTGGAGTCGCTCAAAGCAGAGCTGGCGCTGGTGGGCGACAAGCGCGTGGAGCTGGAGCGACGGCTCTCCGGCTCGCTGAGGGACAAGGAGAGTCTGCGGCAGCAGCTTGATGAAGCGAACGACATGATCGCTATACTGGAACGACAGCTTAAGGAACAGGTAATGACTTATGAAAATCATTGAAAAGGATACGAAGGAGATGAGGGTTATAGACATATGATTTTGGCCACATTTCAACGATTTGTTAATCCGATTTGTCTGTCGGTAATGGCCGTGTTTAAGAAAATTTTGCATTTGAATTGTACGGATTTGTTCAAGCTATAGCAGGTACTCGTTGCTTCTGGTGTAGACAGATTGGTAACTTAATTTATTCAGGGCTTACTGATAGCGGTCGGATCGAAGACCAAGCCCTATTTGTTGATGATAATGTCTTAAAAACCATACATAATTATGTAGATCTACTCAACTTGAAATTGAAACGTATCTTATAAGGGCAGATACAGTTCGATGTCGTCAAGTTTTCTATACAAATATATTTTTAGATGTCCTTAGAATATTCGTTGATGTGAGATTACGTAAGTTTAAAGGCATCAAAAGCGGAAACAAATATTTTTTTCTCCTAACATTCTTAAAACCTTTCTCTACTTGATAGGGAAATCACTCGTGAATTTGAGATGAGAACAATGGTTTCCAATTACCATCTATTCTATTGTTACTATAGAAGCGCATCGCTTTTAATCAAATTATAATCCTTTTAAATTTCACAACTTGCAACAAAATTACTTATTTCTAAATGTTACATGACAAGAACAAGATAATTTGATGAAATGACAGTTTTATTAGAATGGTGACTAGCCAATGTGGTAAGATCCCCACTTATACAATCTAAACTTAAGAACTTACTTTACTTTACACGTTGCAAAAATCAGGTAAGATCGAGGAGCTGATCGAATATCCCCGATATACATGCAGGATTCTCTTCCAGGAACACCTGTACCAAAACACGCTGAAAGAGCTGGAGCGTCTGCAGAGATCGCACGACACGCTCGCGGAGCGCATCGGCGCGCCCGAGCCGGCGGAGGCGGCGGGCGCGGCGCGCTCGCTGCACGCCGAGCTGGAGACGGAGCCCGAGGACGAGGGCTGGCTGCGCGCCGAGGCCGTGCAGGTGTTCCGCCAGCTGCGCACGCTGGCGCTGCAGCTCAACACTGGACACGATGACGACTCGGGTACGCTTTCACTCATCTCTTTAATATCAATATTATCAATCGATAATGTTGATAATGAGTTTATTCTCGTATGACCACTAGATGAAAAGTCGAAATGAATTTTATTAACTCCGATGATTGCTAATTGATAATGAGCGCTTGCAACTAATTTAATAAAAACACATTTAATTAAAATAAAATTAATGGTTCGATTATGTATTGGAATTTAATAACATGAAAAATAAATGAGGTAATAATATTTAAATGCAATTATGGAGATGCGCTATTACCGTGATACGACATTATTTTGATTCGTTATGAAAACTTTCCAAGTTTGTCATGTTGGTGCCAAAACGAAACAGCTGGAGAGTATGTTAAACATCGATGATACGTCAATGTTACTTGGAGAAGTTCAGCTTAAATCGGTTATTTTTACGGAATTACCGCGTAACCCAGTTGCATAACCTTGGTGTTGGTGTACATAATATAATAGTATTACGTTATTTAGCAAACCGATATTAGATACTGGCTAGTTTAAAAAGCAATACATACATTCCTAGAGCCCAAATACCGGATACAACTCCGTCGTCTAAAGGTAATCAGAAGGAAAACTAATAAATAATTATGTTAATTACGAATTTATTTATTATTCAAACATTTCGACCTTTACTTTGAAACCTTTTTAGAATAGATTTTATTTATATGAAGAATCCACACTATAACATAATAATATTGTTATTCATTTACGTGCCAAGCTTATTAATAGTCTAATGGAATTAGCTCTCTTAATAATATTTACGTGGTACCTGCTATTACAATATTAAGCATATTAAACCTTGGTAGGAAAGATTTAATCAAGATAGAAATCTATACAACCAAATTTTAAAGAGATAACCAATCGTTAAGTGCCTCGTTGAGTTTTCAACGGTAAAAGTTTCAAATACATCTCGCAAAATGACATTAAAATCTTATTGTATTGATGAATCACCGTCGAATCTGAAACCGTTGTTAATTTCATCCTCAACACGATAGCGTAGATAGACACAGTCGAGCATGAAAAAATCGAAAGCTATTTAGCTTCCGACCGCAGGCACCGTAGCGTTGCAAGTGAATTTGGACGTAACGGTAATCACAATAGTTTTCAATTTACCATAATCGTTCGTCACGCATACAATGCGGTTTATTCCGCAGTTCACACGCAGGCCCGCCGCGGACTAACCTATTAGCTATTCGAGTTTTTGGTACGTCAGCGAACTGTGCGGATAAATTTTAACGCAATGGCGGGTGCATTACCCTGTGTACAAGTCAATGGCCTCCAACGGGCCAGGGCACGCTTTATCGAGTAACCCCTGATCTCACATGGGTGTTTTATTGCTGACAGGTTTGTGGGTAAAATAAACTAGTATGTACATAATAAAACGCTAACTGTGACAGACTGAAGGGTTCCGCACTGCCTTAACCACTGGCCCTAAAAGTATGAAACTTTGTAAATGTAATCCTTTGTTAGTGTTCCCCCATAAGGAGGGGATTTTTGAAAATTCATCCCCTGAAGGGGTTAAATGGCTGGTGTTAAGTGTGTGTGAATATAAAAACACACATAATTTCGTCCGATTTACGTAGAAAGTGGGTCTTCTTATCTGTATTTATAGTTATGTAGGTAATAAACAATTTTTGAAAGTTCGTTCCCTGAAGGAGAAAATTCCCTCATGGAAGATAAATATTTTCGCAGACGAAATGTCAGTATAAAATTAATAAATAAAAGTTTAGATATTTTTTCCATTATCTTCCTTATAAAAAGAAGCATAAAGGCATGCAAATATTATAATTGTCGACTTATTATGTGACATAATTATGTTTGATTGAAAAATAATAACAGGTTGAATATATTTTTTATTCACGGAATCTATTGTGTTCAGTATGGAATGGATAAGATCCGTTTTGTTTTGTCTTTCATTTCAGTTTATAATCCCTTATTGTGATTTGCATTGCAGAAACTGCTTTGAACCGATAGCCGATAAGGCCACATGTGCTATTGTTGTATTTTTTCTTTGAATTGTGTTGTGTGGTAATGCAAACAATATGAAATTGTTACCTATGTAAACTATGTTAATACTAAGCTAAGAAGTATAAGAATAGTAGCTAATGCCCTTACGATCATGCGCACCGATACGGTCCTCGTCAGTTCCACGCTACTTCCTGATCGCAGACCAAACCTTGCGTGACCGGTTTGTAGGGCAGCGAATATCAATCCCCCGCTAAATATCTTCAAACAACCATGGCTCTGCCCTCATAACTGATTCCGTATTTCTGTACAATACAAAGGATCGTGTGATTTAACTTCACATTTTCAAGTTTTTTTCCTCTCGCTGTGACAATGTCTTCCGTGTTTCATTCTTTGTTTTATGTTAATTGTCTCAGTACAAAGACTTGTCGGCCTCCCATTTAGGTCCCCTAATATTCTGCACGTATTCTGTTATATTCGTAGCCCAAAGAGCACCAAAAAGTAGTCGTATCCTTTCATTCTGCTCCGAATGAGAAGGGTCATAGTCGTCCACAGCTGTGTGGAGTATGAGAAGTTATTTTTTCTTATTACATTTGTATGTTTCGTTTCCATTCTCAGTTCTGAAAAACCAGAGAAGTGTACCTACAGGATTAGAATTTCCAGGACCTTATCTAACTTTAGCGTTTGTTGTTTTGTTGTGTTTTTGTAGTTTTATATTGCAACTATTAATAATGTTAACGTACTGAGTTCTCTTGTTCTATCTAGGTGTTATATTGTTCTCGTTTTTAGCCATTTTAGGCAGTATAACAGGTTCACACCTACACGGCTTTCAACAACCAACATGATTTAGAAATTGGCAATTTTTGCGATGATATCATACAGTTGTAGTGGAGGATGGTACGGCGAGTCACGAGCCGACGGTTTGTTGGTAAACCACCGTCGTATCACGTTTTTTGTGACCCAGTTGTTCTTTGTAAAGCTTTCATGACGTTGGTACGGTACGGCGGTACGGGCTAATTTAATTAAGCAGTTAGCAAGAAGCAGTTACTTAGGACTGTAAATTTTGTTAATAGACTTGTTTGAGTCTTTGTTACAAAACTCGTAGTACACTAGTATTTTTAGATAGAAACAAAAATTAATTGGGTAGCCAATTATGAATTTTAATTATATAGAAAGTAATTTAGTCAATTTCGAAGTCTAATTTCAAGCTTGACGGCATGTTTTACATATTAATGGTTAGGTAAAAAACAAACAAGACTTTCTTTGTTTGATAAATTTTCAGATTTGTTTGTTCGAAAATGAATTTATGTTATTAACTTTAACTGTTGAATTGGCTAAAAGCGTTTAATTATATTCAATTATTTTTCTTAATTATAGTAAAACGATGGTTACCTTGCAGATCAACGTTGTGGTTTTTACAAGCTCTGCTTGTTATAGCGTCCTCATAACGGTACAATGCAACATTGTCTGTCATAAAACTGGTATTTAGCTGGGTGGTGCGTGCTAACTGAAGCTGTTTACTCCTCACCTCACTTATTTAATACAAATATTATTGAGTAATGCAGCGCCGTGTGTATTGGTCTTATTTTTAGACCACCCCTTTTAACAGACCATACCTTTTTGAGACCAGAACCAATACTGAGTTTTATTGGTTATAGTTGTAATATTGACGGTTATCTATAGTTCGTTACCATTATAGGTGTTTCATCCTTGCAATGTCAAATCTAAAGGGGGTTATTGAGTTATTTGTGTCTTTATTCGATTATCTTAATGAGATTCCATCCTAAACTTTAATGTTTATGTGATTCAATTTGTTTGTTTTACTATAATCGTCATCATCAACGTGAGCTATGTAGTTTCGACGGTCTAACAATATATATAGATACCTATATATATTTAGTTACATTATTGTCTCTGAGCAATAAAGTTGACGTCAGTAGCGTGTTATTTGTTAGACATCTTTTCTGCAAGTGCAGTTGTTTAAAGAATGATTGCGTCTGGTAAATATGTTTGGCCTACTTACTAGAAATTATACGTATTATAAATACATCAATTGTAAATTTTACATACATTGCTTAAAATTACTACAACTGCTAATCCTATTACTCAATAAAATGACTACCTACATAAGGAATCGAAAATGGAACTTATAATACCTACTCTTATTCAAGAACACAAAATTGCTAACAGCAAAACAATATCATGTAGGTACCTTCTAAACATAAATACCTATATTGCGCAGATGTTCGTCAAATAATTGAACAATTAGTTTAATCGTTTTTCAATTCACTCACATTCAATATTAATAAATGGTTTAAAAAGGAGAACCAACTACGATTGCAATCAAATAATTCGTTTCATTTAATCAATATTTAAGCTAAGTCATAAAATAAAACAACGCATAAGTTTCATATCGCACATATCGGAAATGTAGGTAAACAAAACTAATTAGGCTAAAAAGAAAATTGGAGTGATGCATAAATTATGGGAGTGAAGTTCAGTAATAAAAATACTGGAATATACTTAGCATTAAACTTTTATGTTGCTGGAACGACTCATAAACTCGATCGAACGATCGTCATTCTCGTAATGACAACTTGCAATAGTGGTGGAACCAAGGTAAGCCTTTGACGTCGACACCCTTCTCTTTCGACTACAGGATGTCAATTGTTGACAGCCTCATTATAAAGGAACCAAGCGCACATCCTATTAGTGTTAGGGTTTCAAAGCTTTCTTTATATAAAAGTATAAGTTAGGTTTTTGATGTTTTTTAAAGGCATTCAGCAAGGTAGTACTTTAAGCCCACTTCATATTAATTTAGGTTTAAGCAACCTTGCACATGTTTCATTTCCTTATTGGTTATTTTTTTGTTACAAGACACTCATTTTATTAAAACAATGAAACTTGCACGCCATTAAAGTTAGATAAAAATCTTACTATAAAAAAATATAACGATGTAAAACATACGAATATGAATACAATACACATATGACATGTAATTATATCCATAAACAATATACTTTAAATAAAAAAAATATACAAACATCTTATTATTCCTAAGCATAATTACGTATCTGTTGAGGCAAGGAAACCTACAGTTTTTAAGGGTTTATGAAATAATTACGAATTCGTCCGAAAACAGAAAGTACAGCAGTACACATTAGCGAGAACATCACACAGGTATTCCGGCTAAAACATAAACTGGATTGGTACAGCCCTGTGCATCAGTAACCGAATACTTACAAGGACAGCTCCGATGCAGCCTCTGAACTTGCACAACCAACTCATCGTTATGATATAAACTGGTTAGATCCGAAACCGACTCGCATGGTTAAGGTTCCGTACTTACTAAAAAATATATTCTGATTATGTCGAAGGCTTCGGACTTATCTTGCGCACTCGAACCAATATGCTTAATTTTTGGTTATATTTATAAGTTCAATAGTTGCGGAAATTAAAAGTGGAACATAAGGCAGGTAATTTTATTATGATTAACCATTCAATATTTTAATATTAATATTTTTGCGGTAGGTATACATCCTTACTTATTTTCACTTTATACAGGAAATTATAATAAAGACAAACAAACATAGACAAACTGACATACTGATAATCCATCATAGAATTTCTGTTTTACGGCCAGACCTTGTACAGTACCCAAAAATGATTAATCTCTCCACCGCAAGCAGAGATCGTGCATCAGCTTATAAAGCTTTTGAATGCGTACGAGAAACGTTTTGCAAAGGAATTATCACATTGTTCTATTTGATTGGTACTCAAGCATGGAGGTCGAGATGGTAATCTGTGGGAGGTCGCTCGTAATGACTGTTTCTAAGTGAAATAAGGTCAAATGTCAAGTCATAAAGTTTGAATATGATGGTTGAACTACGTTCTCTTCTCGACCGCAACCATTGTACTGATGTCTCATCCGTTATTGACAATAACAGCAATCATATTGTCACAAATATAGACAGAGTCAGAAGAACTACATAAGTGTCTCGAATTACACCGTAAAAAAATGTGATAAAGTACGTCAAATGCATTATTTTATGTTATTTAGCGAGAAGAAATAGCGGGCTAAGATTCGTCATAAAACAAAAACTGAAATAAGTCATAAAAAGAAAACTAATATATGTGTGCTCATCATGACATCATTATTGTGGTTACGTACCTACTTGGGTTTTTTCTTCTTTAGGTATTATACTTGCAAATTGCAAGTGTATAACGAAGAGCTTGGAAATAAATATGTATATTGCCTAGTTTGTTGTAAATCAACTGTTAAGAATACATTCAATTATGAGTCTAGTCTGCCTTCGTGGAAATTGATAATTATGCTTGAGTTATGAAATTCTTTACGAAATAAATCTTTATGGAGCTTACTCCCATTCAGGCATGGTAAATTATGCATAACATAGTAGTCAGTATTTGTTTTCAGTTACAGTTTTCATTTGGCGATAACTCCTAAGATATTCATTTAAATTATATGGTGTAAGGGCTTATCACACTGTGCCTGAAATGCTTAAGGTGACTAACATATTTAAGCCGATAAGGATATAATGTGCCTATCCTTCTAAATAGCTTTCCAGTTACCGCTACTACTGAAAGCTCCGAGGCGGCCCGATTTTTTCTGACTTTCTTATCAGTTATGTTCATATTTCAACCAATTTACACGAAATTTAATATATTATATACCTAAACATTCCTCACGAATCCCTCTGTCTTTTGGTGAAAAGCGCACTAAAATCCGTTCAGTAGTTTTTGAGTTTATCGCCAACATTGCGGCCATAACGCTTTTTCGGGACAGAAAAATCCTTATATCCCCGTCTATATACATATCTCACTTCAAAAGTTGTAAGCTAATTTAAGATTTCGTGGTAGGCACGTAGACATAGATGATAAACTTCAATTTAGGATAACACCAGGAATTATATCCGTTTGTTTCTTTCAGGACTCCATTCCGACTTGTCACTGACGTCCCTGGACGGCGAAGAAGGGGAGACCCTACGCCGCGGGGCGCTGGCAGCAGCCTGTGCTGATGCCGTGGCAGCGTACGCTACCCTCGAGGGCTCCCGAGTGAGGGACTCGATCGCCGCCCACGCTCGCCGCGCCCTGGATAGAGAGAGACAGATCGATGAGAAGAACGATATTATCGCTGATCTCTCTTCTAAGGTAAGTCAGATTTATAAACTTAACAGCCCTATTTATCAATCTAATAATGTTCAGCCCTGGCATTTTGAGACGAGAGTTAAGTCTAAGTACGATACTGCTCGAAACTGCTTTTAGTTGTTTCAGTAAATAAAAATGATTCTAATTCATAAAGCTGATAACCAAATGCTATGACGTCTCTTAGTGTGTAAACTAACTCAAATAGAATCAGCTCATAGGGTTCTAGTAGTCTAAGTACCGCCAGGTGGATTGCACTTGTAAATTAATAAAAGATTTCAATTGGCGTCTACGAGTGTCCAGAATCTGTCTAACGAACGAACGGTACAAAACTAACCGTAACACATGACGGCTATTCCATTACCAACCAGCCAAGCACCACGTCGCGTGCTATTGGACTAATCAATTTATCGCGGTTCGATGTTATCACTCAAATTGATTTAGACTTGCTTACACACTTGTTCCACACGTAGTGCACAGTGCACGGTGCGCTTGGAGAAGTAATGTCGTGAAACCAGTTTCGGTTATATAGAAGTTTTGCAATCCGATCGAAACCGTTTCTTATGTTATAATAATATTAGCATGTACTGATTCATGAAAGTCATAAAACAATGAAAATATCTCTTCAAAAATTTGTAACAACACTGTCTGTTAGCAAGTTAACACATACTCTAGCTTTTTCTTTAGGTAGATATCAGCATCAAAAGTTTGTCGTATGAATCTATTACGGCCGAATTTTGACGACCAATTAATACAACAACCAATACATACAATTTATATGAGCATTTGGTTTATTAAATAAGAGACCCAATATTAGTAGTTATTTGTATAATAAACTAATTAATTGCATCAAAGTCTCGTCTTGCCAGGTGCTAAGTAAGCTTAGACCAGCGATGCTGCTAAACTAGTTTCTATCTGCAAAACATGTTTTTGTACATTTCCACCGATTACCACTAACAAAGGATACCGGTCCACCCACCGGCCTCCATATTGGAGTAATCCGGCTGGTCTGTTATTGTTCTTTGCTCAAATATGGCTAAGGTCAATTGCCAGCGTCCTCGCCTTACCATGAAGTGGAATAGGACAGCCACGTAGCCGTATTGGTGAATAATCCTGTGTGTGGGCCGATTTACCATGTTCATACGTGGCTATCGAAATAGTTGTCTGTGATCTACTTTTTATTAAATTCGTCTAAACTGGCTTTTAGACTGAATAAAAACTGAATTGCTTGCATTCATGACGATAATAAATTGTTTTATGTTCTGCCGAAACATTTAGTTTTTTAATTCATTTTAAAAGAAATTGTTTTGATACCTATATGTATATAGGTAAGTTTATAGTTAATGTAAACGAACAGCATGGTTTGTACCGGTATTAGGTACTAAGCCACTATACTCGTACAATTGTTTAGTTTGAGTATGCTTAGTTTAAGTACTAAATTCTTTTTAGCACTAATACTAGGTCGTCGTACCGTTCCCGTACATCATCTCTAGCGGTACTGTCCGTGCGCGTTGCTCACCAGAATCTGATATTAGCCCCATTATTTTATGGTAGGTATAGTTATAGTCGTAAGACGTTTTATTTATGAGTGGAATAAACTCTTAGCACTGATAACCGTCTTCGGTCCCGCTACCAACTGTCCCAATGGTATGTTGAAGTTGAACCATTTATTGATAAAAATAATTATGTATCTACGTAAATTTACCTTGTTCAAGGACGGTTATATTCAAATAGACAATTTTAAAATAGATTTAAAATAATCTTATTACACGATTACTCTCGTTGGCACACATCTTTACATCTTTCAATTTCTTTTGCTAACCTGCACTGCACGATAGTATGAAAATGAAGAAATTACTTAACTGGCGGAATACATCTCGGGAAGATCTCGGGCTTTTGTCATGGAGTTGACAAGCCTAAGTAGGTACCTATACTAACTTATCTTTTCCGGAGCAGTAAATAAAAAATTATAACATTCATTTATTTGTGACTTGCCAATTCAAAACTTCTACATTATTTTTATTTGTTAGGTATACAAATATATGTATGTATGTAATCGCAAGTAACCACCCTTGCAGACTGCATGTCTACAACTCTGCAGTGACGTCATCAGGGTAAACGAACTTGTGTAAATACCTGAACTAGCGCTAGTTATAATGAGACTAACTTCCCGTTCTTTGTTAAAATACTTTATTTCCTTGAGAAGTTAACGTACAGTATTTTTAGTAACAATACAGTGTTTGTAAAGGTTTACAGGCGGTTGTGGTCCAATTAATTAATATCCAGTTTCCTTAACCTAATTTACTGCTATCGAATAAAAAAAATACATGAAACGAGTTTTTTCGCATTACATTAATATTGTATTTACTGATATCAATATAATTATGAAAATCTGACCATTTACATTCAATTAGTTCGATGACGATTAAGTTAAGCATTTAGGTACGTTCTCTGTGGAACAGTTCCCGCCGAAACGGCCAATTTATGTTACAACTTTTTAATAGTGATCGACCGAGGCTTTGGCCTTCAGCCTTCAGCCGACAACCTTGATTCAACTGGCACAGCCGCAGATTAATACAAATACTATATCAACTTTACGTAGGCCCTGAACCAATAGCCGAAACTGGCCATGGCCGATGTAGAGGACAAAATAGTGAAGGTCTGGCCTTCACTATTTTGTCCTCGGAGAAGAAGAAGAAACTCGGAGAAGAAACGGTAGAAATAGGAAAGAATTGATGATGTAAATATGAGTATTAAGAAAAATTTAAAAAATAAACTTATCTGAAAACCCAGTTTGATTTAAAATGTTTATAACATAGTAAACGTTTAAATGCAGTCTTTGAAAAGAAAAAATATAAAGTAAAATTGATTGTATGAATTCCAAAAAGCATGAAGACCTACTGCTGTGAACTTTCCATTTAACCCACGAAGTTCGTGGCATTGAGACTAAGCGGTATGTTGACACTATTTTTCTTGATGCCATTTGATAGAAACCGTCGTCGTATGGCCCGGTGGCCGTTATGTAATTGAACAATTTTGCCTTTTTTGTTCCTTTCACAGGATGCATCGATTCAGCTATTCATTAGTAAAACTGTTTTCGAAAGCCTTTTTTTTTTATTCATGGCTTATAAGAAATTTATTGCTTTAGGTAATTATAAATTTACTCATTATGGTACTTAGGTACCTGTTATGTAGGTTCTTTTTTTTGTTATTACATCTCGTGTGTTTGTAAAACCAGTAGTTTTCAACAGACACGTTTCGACTGCTCGTTCACAGACCAGCATTTATGCATTCCTCATTTTTCAGGAATTAGGCTACAGTATGACAATGCGAACAATGACTAAATAATGATCGTTACCGGAACCAGCTGAACTAGGCAGGAAGCAATGTCTATTGTGCGCGAATTAGACCACCACGCGGGGTCATTGGTTACGTCGACCTGTGAACTAACGGCGCAAATCGAGATCGCAGTGATCGCACCCGATGCGATTAATCGATTTATTAAGTTGATTAATTAATCGGTTGTTAGTATGACACGTTCTTAGACTGATTAGCCAAAAAAAATAACTTTTACTGTCTGAAGTTTTACAGAGAATTGGGTGTAAATATAAAAAAACCTTGTTAGAAGCCTTTTCCTTTGGACGTGTAGGCAACCAGTAGAACCACTATTCGGATGGACTTGTCTTCTGAGTTTTCAGATTGGATAAACCTTCGAGAACAATGGAGAAGAGACGTCTTATGTTCTGTTTCCCGTGTGGTCATAATTCTTGTCTCAAGTCAACTATTACCTAACTCTACAAACTAAGATCCGTAAAGATATCTAAAATAATATAACGATTATGTAAAATTTAATGCAAATTAAATTAAAGGCGTAGTTTGGCATTTCCAAGTGATAAATTAATTTATATTAATTTATTTATGTATTAACCTTTACGCCTTCCGGGTTGCCAAATGGCCAAGATCCGGTAGTGTCCTGGAATCATCGCCTCGTCCCGTGTCTTTAGATTTGAATGTCCCGAATTCTGAACTCCAAAAGGCTAGCCATAATAGGGAACGCAATTTTTGTTGTTTTTAGTGTCAGTGTTCAACGTTAGTATCTAATGTGAATGTTTTGTAACGTTGTGTTGACAAACCTGTTATTTATTTGCGATAGGTGAGTTTATGAAGCGGTTATATATTTTTACGCTCTATTTACATTTACCTCACCCAGATAAAGGTCATCATTGTAAGCTCGGCTGGACGACCGCAATTATACTTCAATAAATATCATTTTTACATTGCAAATAGAAACAACTTCATTTCATCTGAAAGTCATTCATTTTTATTTTATTTATGTAATTATTTTAGGACGACCCCGTAGCTTAGCTTAGCTTTATTTAGCTTAGCTTAGCCTAGCTTAGCTTTATTTATTTATGTGACATTTGAGTCTTATTCTAAGTTGGTCACAGTTGTCATAGGCGGCAGCGGAATATGGTGCTGTGGCTGTATGCTCGTTTGGATTTTTTATGGAATTTTTATTAAGGTATAATAAAAATTCCATAAAAAGCTAATGTTTGTTCTCGGTTCGTAGGTGTTAGTGATGTGTTATTTGTGTTGTCCATGACATCGTGTATTATTAAATGGTTCCTATGTTAGTTTTTAAACTTATTCCCAGAAATTCATTATTTTTCGCACAATTACATCACTTTACACTTTTTTAATTGTGCGTAGGTACCTAATAAGCATCACGGAGTCAAATTTGGCTTCGTTTCAAGTAAAAAAGTATTTTTTAAAGTAATAATTACTAACTGTAATTAATACCATTACAACAACACCATATTGTCGCCAAGGTTTAACTATTGTGAAGTTATGGACTTTAAAAATATATAAAAAACACTACGGTGAAGGTTAGCGCTCATTGTGAGGTTGTTTTGGCCTTCTTTTTTTATATTTAAATTTCGTGGTCCGAATGTAAGCGAACGGACGTAGATACTTTTTCATCCGTTACCTGAACAGTATTTCTATTTTTAACTTACGGAGTATGTAAGTACTTATTTACCTTCTTAAAATAACATTATTATTTTAATCTCAGTCTAACCCTCTTATAAAAATGTATGGACTTTTATTTAAAAGTGTAAGTACCTAATTGTGTTATTTTTACTACACTCAGTATAACAGACTAAGACCTATTTGAGTAGGTAGGAACCCAGTACAATTATTTATGACTACTGTCGTTATGTAAGTATATTTACAATTTAATTACCCTGTGAATAAAGTTACGAAATTTAATTACCTTATGTAAACTTTGCACTATACAAGTAGAGTACACAGGTAGGTACATTGATGAAACTAAAAAGTTGTGCTAGATCGCGTGCGTGTTACAACATAAATTTTGCTAATTAGGTATTCAATAAAAATCCTAACAAAAGCTTACTTCATTAATCATACTTATGTTGTGCGCCAGTCTCACGGCTGACATAATCCATTTGTAAATGTTTATTATAAGTCAAGTAAAAAGTAGCACTGTCTGCAATGTTTACTTGTGAGATTAATTTGTCATTTCTTGTTTAGAATCAAGTGGGTTGATTATAAGTGTCTCAGAGAATTCACAGGTACGTGCGGAGGTTTTTGCATATCGTAACTGGTACCTTAACAACACGTAGGTAGGTGGGTACCTACATATACATAACACATTCCACGAATTTTAACACCACTTAATTATTTCCACGTTAGTTTATTTGCAAACGCAGGTCTTCCACTAGCTAAGTGATTGATTTTAATGTATGGTGTATATAATATTGTGTAAGTATGTATAACATTGCAACTTGCCATGTCAAAAGCTTACCGAAACCAAATTATTATAACTAGCATTATTCTTCGTCATGTTGGAGTTACATTGACGTCTACGACTGATATGACTGTTCCACCAAAGTTCAGAGACCTATAGTCATTAAATTTTTAACATTTTTATATAACTTTCATGACCACTAAACAAAAGATCTCGATCTACACAGCCGTCGTCTCGGCTCCACGGAACATTTTCAACGCGCAAATCATATAATTTTACCCAGTTTCTATGAGATTATCGAGCATTAGACGTCAAAAGCTTCGCGTAATACTTTTTGCAGTGCTCAATACTCATAATCAACGGAAGTACTTATATGGGCAGATATCGTGAGACTTCTGAGAGAAATCAATGTTTGTCTTAGATTTTATAGCCTTTTGATTCTCTGGCACAGAATTTTTCCCGCGTGAGATCATAGTAATGAAAGATCTAACAATATCTTCGATTACTATGTAATCTACTCGTAACACCCTGTTATGTTAAAAACGAGAAGACCCTGACTCTCAACTTCAATTAGAATAGAAAGGTTTTTAGGCAAGTACAAACTTGTATTTTTATTCATGGTTCCAAAATAAACAGGATTCTTCAAATTGAGGTATTTTTATTTTATTTCTTAAATAATGAAATATTATCCCAATCTCATTGCTATACATAAGTGAAAATTATATTTAAATCGATTACACCCTGTAATAAATAACAAACAGACCAAAACATAGCATAAAATATATTATTTCATAAGCATAACCCAACTACTTTTTCATTTCTTTAATTTTCGAATTTAAACCGACCCTTCTCTCGTACCCTCCAGCTGTCAGTGGCGGAGGTGGAGCTGCGCGCGGCGGCCGAGGAGCGGGACAAGCTGCTGAACGACGCCAACTACAGCAGCCTGCAGAACGACGAGGCGGTCACGCGGGCTCGCCAGGAGCGGGACGAGGCCATCGAGAGGAAGAAGGCTGCCGAGGTGAGGACAGTTTTGTTACGTAGATTGAGAAGAGTATAGACCAATGAACACAAGAAAAGGAACGACTAACGCCAATGACACGAAAAAAAGGAAGACAGAATGACACTGTGTTTTGTCTCGCTCTGCGTGCCGGTTTTTTCAAGGAAAGCACAGTTGCTTAAAAGCAAATTTGACACCTGATGTCGAACTTATCTCGTGCCCCATATTACCATACCATACCACATATTGCCACAATTAACAACCCATCGTCTCCACTTACCATATGGAATTAATCAAACATCAACGTATAATTCATAAAAAGACACGAATCATACCTACGTTCATTGCATTAAGTTACCGACATCTTCACGATCAAATGCGGCCCCATATGAAGGCAGTTCTATGAGGGATATCGGCTTATTATTCACTCGGGTATGACAGTTATTGTGTAAACTGCACACACGTGCAAACTATGCTTAATTAACATTACCTAGCACCTAGCTCCTAGTGCAATAAACATTAATCATGACCTCCCGCCACTAGCAGGGACGGCCCGGCCAATGATTTTATTACACAGCGTTACTACATTGTTATAGCTCACTGAAGTTACGAAATAAGGAAGTTAATAGAATGGAAAACCATTAAATGTACCTCCTATGTACATATAATTTGCACATTGACGTAAGCGCATGATTAATCTCTCGACAGGATAATAATAATTGGTATGGCTGCTTTTTCATGAGTGGATAACTTCATTTAACACAATGACATGTTCTGTATTGATATAGAAGTCTTTTAAGCGCAATTTCTTCGTGACTCCAGGTGGCGCTGGCGAAGACCCGGGTCGAGCTGATGCAAGCCAACAGCCAGCTGTACGAAGCCGTGAGACAGAAGGTGGATCTTGGCCAGCAGTTGGAGCAGTGGCAGGTTAGTATTCAACACCTGTATTTATACAAAAGCTACAGTATTAGAGATAGAACAGTCTGGCTACTGCTAAAATTAGGCAGACAGATTAGATTTCCAATCTGCTATTGCACTATTACATAGATACATAGAAATATTATTAGATACATAGAATAATGAACATAATATATATAAATAATGAACATATAACGTAAATGTAATTATTGTTTTAATACAAAAGAATGATGAAAGCATCTCTGTTAGTTGTCAATCCACTGAAGCCCTGGAAACATTTACACATTACAGATGGATATGCAAGAGCTGATCGACGAGCAAATGAAGCACAAGCTGACGACGCAAGAGAAGCGCCGCAAGCTGCCGGCGCCCAGCGCGCCCTCGCGCACCTCCCGACTCCTCGGATTTTTTCAACGGTGATCAGTCTCGCAACACTCGTCTACCCGTACAACCAATACGACGCTAGCTACAACTACGCGGCAACGCTGGGCGTTTTCGCGCTCCTGACAGGCAAACTGACAGCTGTCATCCTGACGTCCGCCATCTTGGCGTTGGACCATCCGATAGCGGTAGCGACGTGCATCGGTCACGTCGTTATTTTATCTTCGAAACCGTGTGATGTTTACACGCTTGCAGTGATATTGAGTGTCTTATGTAGATCGTTTTTAGCGACCGTATTGTTAATTTTTAACTTTTTACAACGCTTCTAGTAAAATGTAGGTAGTGTTAGGGATTCTATTACATGATTCCGGATCTCAGGTAGACGGTACATCAAATTTTACACCAATGACGGATAACACATGAGAATTTATTTATTAGACAATTGTTTTTAAAATATTCTGTAAATAAACACTATGATAAATTAAATAACACCTTTAAAAACAATGAAATTAATGTAGTTCGCTTGCATGTCATGCATCACAGATCCGCCATTTTGATTTTAAACCTGTCGGCCATTTTCTGAATTTGTTTAATTAGATTAGTTATTAGTGCAGTAACACGTTATGGAAAATAAATTTATTAGTAATTAACATTTAAGTATTTTTGTACGAGAAGAATGGATTTTAAAAGCTTACTATGTTTTCAAAATTAACAGAAAAATTTCATCCCTAATTCAGTCGTCTTAATCCATGTAAATAATACTACATCCGTAGCCTAGGAATTACTTAATTGTTTAGGAATTTAATAAATTATCACTCTAAGTGAAAAACTTGGTGCACTTATATAGATATACGTAGGTTATAGTCTTAACAATAATAATTACCCAGATAAATAATAATATTGAGTTTAATGAAGTAATAGCCATATTGTTTAGTGTAATAATAAAGCAATATCACAGAAATCGTTCTACAACCGTCATGTTGCCACTAATGTCACTGAGTACAACACAAGTTGTTCCTCGGAGCAAGATGCTCTTTATTAAATATTTAATAAATCCATTATTTTCATGTTCAAATGATAACATCGACAAATTATATTTATCTAAAATAAATGTATTCCATTTACCTATATCTTATTTTAAAATAATAACATTCCAAGTTTCTTAACTTATTAACGAACTGTTTTTCTTTCAAAAACAGGTAATTATAATAATGTTCTAACGACATAATCCAAAAGAATTAATACAAATTTTCTTACACCTATGTTGAATTACTACTCCAAGATAATTTCCCTATTGAGTTGCACAAAACAAGCGTAGAAAAGGCAACCTCACTATGAAGGCTATGAAGGTGTATTTGAAGTTAAATGAATAAGCAATGAAAGTTGTCCAGAACTTGCTGTGCGAGTAATGTTTACTATTTACCTATGTATTAAAAATACATAATGTTTCACATTGTCCGAACAGTTTGTGCTTCATTAGCTGCATTTACTATAAGTAATACTTCCTTCTTAAGTTCCAAATGGCCTTAAACGTGTGCCTTTATAAATATATCTACACTCTGTACCTACTTACTAAACTTAAATTAAAAATAAGTGTTTTGTAATAGAGAAATGCCTGTAAAAAAGTAATAGGTAGTTATATAAATGTATGAAAAATATATTTTACAATTTTGTACCATACAGGCCCAACAGTCAAGCCAAGTCAGTCAAGTCAGTCAAGTTGTGAAGCTAAGGCCCTCTACACAGACAATACTGAGTAATGACTATTTCATAATGCAATATTTAATCGTACATGTTCAACTTAAGTATATAATTTATTAATATAATAACTACCCAATACAGGTTCAAGGAGTGTTTCAACTATACAATATTATCTCCGTCCATTGAATAGTCTGTGATTCTGATTTTAACAAAGTAATATCTTAAACATAATACTGATTATTTTCAATGCTTATACATGATTACATAAGTACCTAATTAACTTTACAAATGTACTTAATTGCTTAATTATGTTGTTAAACTAATTTGGGTTTTTATATTCTACATACGAAAGTTTACTTTTTTATGTAAACAATGCCCAGTTGTTTAGTCTATAGTGATAGTCCTTAGTTTATTTATCTGTTAAGACTCATTGACACAAGTTTGTTTCTCGAAAGCGCGGCAATCGTAGCGATTTTCCCGCCTTCACTGTTCTAGAAACTCGTGTGTGAGACTTAATTTAGTTTTTACAGTGTAAAATATCGCTCTGTTTTTGTGATGCAAAAATGTAGGTTTGCGATAGATACTCTGTACATGACGTAGACGGAGAAGAGTTTAGACCTAGGATGCTGTCACTCACACAAGAAAAGGAACAACTAACGCGAATGACACGAAAAAAACGAGACAGAATGATACTGTGTTTTGTCTCGCTTTGCGTGCCGATTTTTTTCAAGGAAATCACAGTTGCTTAAAAGCAAATTTGGCAGCTGATGTCGAACTGTTCTTGTGCCACATACAGTTGTACCTTCTCGTGCTATCTCATGTTGGCCATGTTCACCAGATGTCTATACATACTTCTCTGTCTACGGTACATGATGTGGAACATTATAGATAAAATAAACGGATATTATTGTAGCCGTATTTACCAGCAGGCTGAAGAATGAATTTGAGGAGAGCACTTATACTTGAACTCGCAATATAATTTAGAATGATTTAAGTATTTTTAAGATATTTATCTAATATAAATTAAGTACCTACTAGGTACTTCCAATCTGAAAATTTTAAAAACAAGTCTTTGCGGTTAGTTATTGTTTTGTACAATTATTTGATCAAAAATATAAGAATCACATATTGTTGTATTTTATATCAAGTAACTTATAATTTTTAAAAGAAAAGCTAGCAAAATTCACAACCTAAAAAAATTGTAGGGACCTGTGTGTGTTTCGAGCTATGTGGAAAGGTAATTTTCCACAAAATTTCACTTTTCAAATGGAATCCCAAGTTTACTTAATATAAATAACTATGTAACTAGTAACAAAAATGTATTTTAATGTAGGTATTTTATACAAATCAGGCAAATAATATGTATATTTTGTTGCTAAATATAATTTAATTAAGGATTGTAAGATGATTTAATAAGAGACATTAATGCAATTATAAATTAATTTATTTTTAAGACTGAATTTACCTTTGCTTTTATCATATATTTGCTTATTGAATATAATAAAATAATTTAATTATTTTAATATTATAATTTACCCATTTTTGAAATCAAATTGCAGCTCAATAAATGATTGGAAAGCAGTAACATAGGTTAATCAGTCACTTTTCATTGAAATCATTAGGTACATTTATGTATCTCCAGCTCTCAAATAAATTATAAATCGAATTCTTGAATTATATTGTAATATTTTGTAGTTTAGTATTTTATCATCTATGTGACTCAATATTAACAAAAAGTGTTATGCATAAGAATATTAATTTGTTGCTAAATTAAACATTCTACCATAAAATATTCACTGTTGTAGTCAATTTAAACCGGAACTACTTTAACATCGAAAGTACACACACACACGCGTTGTTAATATTAGATTAATATTTTTTACAATGATGTCGTTTGTTTTGATAGACGAAAAACCATTCAATGGAGTAATTTTTACAAATTAAGTGTACATAGGTACTACGCACGTAATTTGTAAAAACCGCAATATAAAATTATGATTTAATATCTTAATAATCTAAACGTATTTAGATATATCTATCTATTATCTAAGAAATTCAACAAGTAAAAAGAACAAGTCGGTGTGTGTAAATAGTTAAGAAAGCATAAACTACATTTGCAGTATACTTTGTGATCATTCCATCTCTATGTTTAATATCAATCTGTTATTATTTAACAACATATAGGTACATTATACTTGAGTATTAAGATATTAAATTTTGACATACCTACCTAATCCATATTGAAAATGAAATACTGATGCCATTTTCACAGTTATATACATTTAAAAATTTGATTGTTAATTATTCAAAACTTTCAATTTGATTATGATTATCAGGTAAAAGCATATTTTACTTATTATGTACTTGTCAATGTGATATTCCAGCTCTGAATTTTATTAATATTAACCAATATATAATATCTTAAGCACTTGTGCGTATCTACTTAATATTTTAACTTTATTTTAGATCTAAATCGTTAGTTCGTATGTAACTTGTCTATATATAATTTTGTGGAATTAATAAAGTAAATGATGCAAGTTTGATTGTATCCGTTTAATTTGTGTACCCTATGAAATAATCATTCAGAATATTATGATGAAGTCGGTGACGGGTGATTATCACATTGCTACCATAGGCCAAATGACCATCGTATGGTGAAACTCGATTAACCGGACTATTTTTTGTCATAAGGCATCCCCTTCCGTATAATCGAAAATCCGGATAATTGAATGTATGAAGAAAAGTGACTTGTACAATATTATGTGTGCCATTATTTAAAAGCTTTTAAGTTTTAAACTTTTCCCTCTAATATTGCTCATGTTAAGTCGCTGAATCCTAGCAGTTAAAAAGTACCAATGAGTGCGGTTTCCTGACCCTGAAGTAACGAAAAATTTATATAAATGAGATCCGGATAATCGCGAATGTCTATAACTGAGGTCCGGATAGTCGAGAATTTCAGTAACTTCTGTAATAAAGGTTGTGTCGTTTGACATGACTAGCACAGATAATCCGTCTATATCCGTTACGCTATGTGATACAAAAACTCGTATCATTCTGTCTCGTTTTTTTTTCGTGTCATCGGTGTTTTTCTTGTGTAAGTGCGATAGATGCATGGAAGCTTTGATTATAAAAGCATGGAAGTAATAAGTACTGGTTGTACGTAGTAAGTAGGTAGGTAGTAGGCTAGTAGGTACTTATTACTTACTACTTGTATGTGGTATGACAAAGCACACAGAGTATAAGTACTAATCATAAACACTACGTTTACAAAGAAGATTTGAGAACAGAAAGAAACCTTACCCATATTTTTTTCATTCACCAAGAAATAAAAAGAATAAAGTGAAACAATCTGTCAAATACCAAAATAAGTTTTGTAACGTCTTACTAGGTTTAC
The DNA here is from genome assembly GCA_905404295.2 of Ochlodes sylvanus. Lineage (NCBI taxonomy): Eukaryota > Metazoa > Arthropoda > Insecta > Lepidoptera > Hesperiidae > Ochlodes > Ochlodes sylvanus. The sequence goes on from FR990129.1 coordinate 2,066,973, forward strand.
AGGAATATTTGTTTGACATTTGATAGCAATGCCGACCCAAGTGGAACAGAAGACCGTGGACCCGGAGGCAGAGCTTAGCAATGTGCAACGCACAGTAAGTTGATAAAAAACATTTAAAGTCAATGTAAAAAACGTTCAAAGCCTTGCTCCTGGTATATCGGATAAAGCCGTCTTACTTTTTCTTAAACCTGTTTATAAAATTTTGGGAGAGCTTACACATGGGGGCCATGCTGAAAACGACACGACACGACACGAAATCTTGGATTCATTAAATATTTAAATTTGCAAATTGTATTGGAAGTAGGTCGATGTTGATGAAAAAAAATTGAAATCATTGATTGAAATAAAGCTACCGATTCTTCTTACAATACAATTAAACTAAAAAATCGTGTATATCGACGCCCCCGTGCAATAATCCAGTATTCGCAAAACTCAAATTTTACAGGAAAAAACATTTTGTGTTTTTTGGTTATATCTTGTCAACAAAGTATTATTATGACAACATTATTGTGTCAAATGAAAGCTAATTTTTAGTACAATTAGTTTGGAGTATCAGCATTAAAGTATATACTCACAGACTAATATTAAACCTAAAAATACAAATTACGTAGAATGTCTTAGTAACATTTAAACGGAAACTGTATCTTACTTTTCAAACAATTAACATTAATTCAGTATTATAAACTTACGAGGTTATTGCGGTAAATTTGTCAACCTGAACTGAACCATAATACTTATTAACTGGGCTGTATAACAAACTTTTTCAGTGAAGAGAGTAACTGTTAAGCTCTAATACTGGCTTATTGCAGTGCAATCTAAATAGTTACAAGATGGTTAATACAATTTACCAATTTTTATGTTATTTATTTTAAATGTATTTGTCGAAAACCGGTGTCTCGTTATTGATGTTGTCAAGGGAATTATAAAATAAATACTACACAAAAATACATAAAATACGATATTTATTCCAAAAACAAATATGTATTAAAAGAACATAATTTTAGTCAGTCTTCTGAATTACTTCTACATCATTAAAATGAAATTAAAACTATATTATGGCATTTTTATGAAATTTAAGCAATGTTATCTTCAGCATCAGAGATTTCTTCGTCGGTCACGTCATTATTGTCTCCAGAATACGTTAATGATTCATAAAAATGATGTTAATATCGTGGAATTTCTCCACTATTACACAAAGATAATAAATCTGTGTGCAGTGCCTTGCTAATCGGAATGGCGTGATGATAAGTCGGATCTAAACGGATATCTGCGATGGGCGAGTCCGGTTTAGGTTTTCGTCCATGCCGTCTAACTTGGGTTGAATGTAAGGTGTCCAGTTCTAGATAGTCCTCATCGGAATCATATTTAAAAAAAATCTTGCCTGGTTGTGACGGCGTTACGTGAATTTCCATGACATCGGACCAACGTATAGTATTTACATTTGTGTCTCGACGCCAATGCACAGGATTTACCAGTTTTTTATATCTAAAACATCTGATTGCTCTATTTCTGTTAATGTGTAATTTTTCCCGGTTACTTTGGAATTCAAAATAATTATATTATATATTTGATCAGGGGTATAAATGTTATGGTTATTGTGTGTACAGTGTTATGGTTGGTAACCTCTTTTACGCAAAGAATCAAATATAGTAAAATTGTAGACAGGCTACTTACTTCCTTTATAAAAAAATCCTTCATTATCAATCTAATGAAGGATTTTATTCAAATATTCAAGAATTTTTGCAAATCAAATATTGCTATAGTGCTATCAATTCGGTCAAATCTATCTTTTTCCTCATTTTTAATTTGTCTAATCCTTTCTTTTCTATGTAAATTATATCGTCTGTATTTTTCTTCTACTTAAATGATTCTCTTTCTGAAAGCTTGCTCATATAGAACGCAGGTCGAACACTGACCTTTCTTGGGCTTAAAAAAGGAGTAAGTTTAGTAATTAAATTTACTATTATATATTGTTTCGTATTGACGTTTTGTCACCATTGTAAAATTTATGTAATTTTGCTTTATAAATCACTCAGTGTATCAGCGGAACAGCTTTGATATATTTATTAAGGTTTTCTGAAAGATATTGATTATATTAGAACTTATATTAATTATATTACTATATTATATTATTATTTATTAATTATATTAGAACTTCTCCATAGATATAATGAGACTACTTTAGGAAATAGTCCGATATGTGTTACGATACTGGATTCCGTGTCACTACTCATCTTACGCGGTCTATTAGCATGTTTTCCTCTATTGTTTTCTAAACATTCATCTAATTTAGCTTTTTCAATTGCAGTATTGGGGAAACGATTAAATATTCATTGTTTCCCCAATATTAAGAGTATTTACGAAATTATATATATGGTACAAACTAACTTCCGCCCGCGGAACCAACCATTACCAAAAACGTCTGGCTCAGAATTCACTGCAATAACCTCGTAATCGTTATAACCAAAAACTTCGAAGAATTATTATAGAGTAATATTACTTAACCATATAACAGATACAAACTTTGAGACGTAATATTAAATAACCTCATTTTTGTCGTAAAAAAAGGTTGAAATAGTTCCATGCAATAAAAATGTCATGAGGATATTTTTTATAAATAACAATAGGAAAAATCTGAAAAAAATATATAACATGAATCCCAACTCACAGATGTTAAATTTCAAATAAAAAAAAATTCCAGTAATAGTACATTACTGGGTTATTGCACGGGGGCGTCGATATAATCAAAGTAAAAAATATTTAAAAACATGTAGGTACCATTATCATCATCGCAACCCATACCTAACTGACCCACTTTTAGGGCACGGGTCTCATCTTACAATATAAGTAATATGAGGGTGCAGTGCTAGCCCTAGTCCGCTGGTCGAATGCGGATTGACGGACTTCACACACTTTTGAGAACATTATGGAGAAATCTCATGTGTGCAGGTTTTCTCACTATGTTTTGATTTACCGAAATAAATAAGTGATAATTAAATTGTAATACGCGCATAATTTTTAAAAATCAGAGGAGGGTGCCGGATTTGAACGCGGGCTCCCGCGTTTGGGAGTCGAAAGTTCAAACCCTGATTAACTTTCTCACTGTTAAACTTGTATAATTATACTTATATCCAAGATGCAACGCAATGCTATCGTACAGTCTACTACCCTACAGTCATGATAGCGGCGTCGCTAGCCATAAGTACGTACAAGGGTCCCGAACCGCCGTAACTAACCGTCCGAGGCGATGGTTCCTTACGAAGCGCCGTAACGAAGCGTTCGACGTGGTTCAGTTCCAGAAGCTGGCGCCGATGTGCAGCGTGGAGAAGCGCGCGGGGGGTGTGCCGCAGCTGGCGCCGCAGGAGAAGCAGCTCGGCATCCTCGCCCACGAGCTTCGGGAGACACTGCTCTGCATCAATGTTAGATATCCTCGCGCCGTTCTATACAATGGGCTCATCAAACTGCCCCAAATTATCAATACAACTTTCCATCTCCACGCTTTTCTACTCCGGTCTACATTTTAGTAATACATTTACTGACTCGTAATGTTCTCAATTTAGCCTTGGTAGCTAGGTATTTAGATACTTACCTGCTATTCATCTAGGTATTGCATTTTCATTTTATAAAATACGTATCTACTTATGGTGTAAAAGTATTAAAATTGTCATTCTCAACGTATTTACGATTCAGTTAGCAAAAAAAGGCCAGCATGCCCTCCGCGACTCGCTGGTCAAGAAGGGCACAAAGAGATCCATCATTGAGTACGAGCACCTGGAGGGGGTGCTGCGGGACGAGCGCGCGCAGCAGGCCGAGTTGGAATGCCTCAACTACCTCGCGCAGAAGCAGCTGGTGGAGCTGATGAAGAAAGTGCCCACGGAAGCAGATGTTAGTTCTAAATTCAGTTTTTCAATATTTTTGTTAATAACTGACAAACGAGCAGACGAGGCGCCTGATGGTAAGGTCACCGTCGCCCGTGGAAACCAGTAACACCAAAGGTATCACCGATGTTGCCACCTGGCATGAACATCACAGACACCTAAAGGTGGGCATTCACGTTGCAACGGTCGCACGGACTGTCGCACAAACTTCAGTAGTATGCGACAAAGTTCGATCGTAAATGGACTGGTAAAGCATACTGTATGACCAGTCATATCGCAGGTCCGTTGAAGTAGTCATCGAACACCAAGTTCGTGCGACGCGTCACGTGACGGTCCGTGCGACCGTTGCAACGTGCCCACCTTAGGACCCAAGGAAAAACATTTGTCGTGTCTGTAACATAAAATTTCCTCCGGGTGGGAATCGAATACGGTACCATTCACTTGCAGTGACCTAAGTTGTATATTTAATAATTAAGCTAAGTATTTTGATTATCTAAACATTTTATTACTGTTTAGGAATTAGCCATGATTGAAAATGCCGGCAACCGTCTCCGTCGCATGGAGAACAGGCTCGACCTGGCCACCAAGAGATTCTGCCTCGTCAATTCAGACAACAAGCGTGTGCGAGAGGAGATTGACAGGCTGTTAGTGGAAAGGTTTGTATTTGTACCACACGAGTGTATCTACACGTGTAGGTATGTAAGAATTTCTAAAAGAACGAGATGTGAATTCATTCGGGCTCCACTCTACGCTCTATGTATGCGCAACCGTCATCGATTGAGTTTTCCTACTCGATCTTTTTGTTTTTGTTGTTTGCCCTGATCACTATATATTAGTCAAGACACATGTACAATAAATTAATGTGTCAGGCAATTTGAAAGTATAACAGACGAGACAAAAGAACTCAGCCCTATATTTGTAAATGGTTTAGAGTAGGTACGAATAAGACTGTGGACGAACCAGCTTAGAATAGATTACGAAAGCATTTAAATTGCAACGGCATCTACTGAAGAACCAAATTCTTCCAGATGTATAACGTAACCTATTATCTTATAGAAATGACTTCAACATTCAGTGGAACAGAACCATTGGGAAGTTGGTAAAAGGCAAGGAGTACCTGATGGACATCTTCGAGATCGCCACCAACACATTCGGCGACCGCGACGAGTGCTGCCGGATGCTGGAGGCCCTCAAGTGGAAAGGACTTTTCCAGCTTAATAGGGACATATCGGTTCGCATTTTATTTCTTATTAAATCATGTAAAAAATGTTATATTTTATCGTAGTAGTGAAGCATTTTGTCTTTGCCGCAATATGCATATTTTAAGGAGTGCGCACATTACACCAACTCGACGTCAACTCCACTCCGACTCCACTCCGTTTCAACTCCGACGTTCCGTTCCGCGATCAACGCTTCATCGACGTCAACTCGACTCCATCTCCACACCGTTTTAACTCCGACGCTAGTTACATTACGTCATTGTGTCGGTCGACGCGTGGACTACTCGTCTACGGTGAGTCGTCAACGCAACGTCGACGCGTTGGTCTCGAAACGGAACGGCTATGGGTGTAGGGCGAGCCGTACAGGGCTTTTAAGTATAAGTTCGAAATTCAACCTTACCTTCAAAGATATAAGGCTCATAATTGAATGTTAGCTTTGTCAAGGTTTTAGTCGCGTTGGCGTCGGTCGGTCGTGGAGTCGTTGTAATGTGCGCACTCCTTTATACTGTGTTTGATACGAGCATCTAAGTTAAAGTAAATCTGTAAATGTTACTGATGTATTAACTCTAAAAGCTTGCATTAATCATGCATGGTCTGTATAACATCATACAATATAAGGATTATTTTTCGTAGTAGGTATGTAGATCTGTACGTGATGATAATGGTGATAAAAATTTACGAATAAGTACGTATTACTCTTCAAATATTCGTATCAATAGCCTTACTATGTTATCTTTGAATTGTGTTCAGGAAATGCAATCTTACGAAGGGGAACTAAATCATCTGGCGAAGTTGGAAGAGTTCCTCCGTGTAAAGGGGTCCAGGAGGATCTGTGAGGCGGACGAGAGAGAAGAGATCAGGCGGCAGGAGGAGATCCAGCGATGTGAGCAGGAGATATCACGCCACGATGCGCTATTGGAGGAGATATTTGTTAGTTTCAATTACTGTGTACCGTCAATTTAGCCAGCCAAGCAAGGGTATATGAAAATTAGTAAGTAGTACCTACAGGAGGGATTGTACATTATCTGTGATTATAGCTAACAAAATTTAAAAATAAGTAATTCATAATATAATGTTTAAAAAAAAACAAGCCTTTATTTACGACCAGCACAGGTTCAATTATCAGATCAACTCAATAATATAGTATCGTATAATTATACGAATACATTAAGTAGTCAATTTCGTTTGTTAGGTTTGACCATTACCTATTATTATAGCAAGTGAAATAAAAACCTAGTGTCTTCACTAATTTAGAACATAATTATGGTAAGAATATTCAATTCATTATGATCTTCATAAAGGGGTATGCAGGCTCTGACAGAGTAGCTACGATCATAAGCCACTTCAAGGGAACGGAAATTCAGAACTTCTCCATCTTCGTGCTTCTGTGCGAAGTGCTGCAGGAATCGATTTTTATGAGACGAGAGCTGGAAGTATTGAGACAAAGGATTTGTTAGTCACCTTTTAATATACCATTTACCATGTCATTGTAAGCCGCGTGTAATTCGTACAAAAGCTTTGCCAAGGTAGTAGCAATAGCAACGCATTTTATTAATTTCATCAAAAACACTATAATGTACTCTACTCAACTTTCAAACACCTTCCTATTATATTTTTCATCACTGAGCAGACATTGTGAGGTACCTACGAGCTAGTCGACAATCAACTTGAGGTCAGTCTTTTTCAACAAACACCTGACGTAAAAGAATAATATCCTTGTGCTAATTTTATAAGTGATTAAACACACAAACACACAAACATGTCGACAAAGTTTTGGAATAAAACTTAATATCGTTTTTGAGCTAAGAGCGAATACGTTTTTTAAGTTAGTGCGTTTTACCATCTAAGACTTACGTTGCCACTCAACATTAGGGAGAATCGTAGTTAAGCGCTAACTTATAAATAAACACACTCATAGCCCCACACTAGGATTCCCTGTGTCGTGGGTGCCATGGACAACACACAAGACAAGAACACACACACCCAGACAGACAAGAGCAGACCACACAAGAACAGAAATTTAAACTAATCATTCCAATTTCCGCCTCGCTGGGAATCGAACCCAGGACCCTCGGAACGGCGATCCGGCGCGTTAACCATTGCGCCATCCGGGTCGTCAAACTGTCACTTGTCTCCAACATGGACAAGGCAACATTTCCTCACAGCTCTGGTAACTTCCAGTGGACCAAAGGGACATTAACGAAGCCCGCGAGGAGACCCAAGACAAACGGCTGGCGTCCCTGCGCACGGAGCTGCAGCAGGCGCGCGAGATCACGCTGCGCAACCTGGACGAGAACAACCAGGCCGACGCCACCATCCTCAAGGTGCTGCGCGGGATTGACGATCTTCTCAGGTGAATAGCGGCTTAGGGGTTTGCTGAATAGCGAAATGTAGTTTAGATATACGTTCGTGACGAGGGTAACCTGGTAAATTTCATTATTATCTTATAAGAGAGAGTAATAAACAGAATAATGAAAATTACTCTCTCTTATAAGAGAATACCTGTTTCATTTGAACTGCTGGAGACAGTTAACAGCTTCGCCGTTTTCATTACAATAAGCGACGCGTAAGCAATCCTTGGTCAAAGGATTAGGTCAATTAATAGCCAATTTTCTTTACCCATAGTTTTGCCAGTTCTACCAAGTTACCAAGGGTTGTGTAGCTGCTGGCCGATTTCTTATTGCAGATGCTATTTCTTGCGATTAGTTCAACTGGTAGAAACACAGGCAATGAACCGCATCAGCGACTCCTATGATATTACCTACCGCCATGAGGAGCAGTGGTAATCACTTGCTTTGTGGAACGTTTTTTCTTTTGTCGGCTATGACTTAAAATGGTGCTGGTTTGAACTAAATTACAAGTAATTAACTAATTTCCTAAATAAATTGCCTATAATAACCTTCCTTACTAAGGTTAGCGAAATGTGACTGCACGCCGCTGCTGTCGTTGCTCGGGAACCACAAGGAGGTGACCAAGTGGAACGTCTCCAAATTCCTAAAAATTCTCGAAGCCGAAGTCAAAAGCTTGATTGAAGTTGTTTACGGAGCTGTTAAGGTTAGTCCGAAGAGAGCAACGGCGACATTTATACAGCGCCATTTCACTAATATTCAGTGTTAATTTGTGGTAGAACGCTTACATGGCCAGTTTGTTGAGCGACCACGTATTTTAAGACAATAAATTAATTTTATCAAGGTTTTTGAAAGTTTAACGGGCTGGAGTCGACCATAGAGGATGACAATAAAAGTAAAATTGAAACCCCCATTTTTAGGGTTGGTGCACAGCTACACACTGTACACCGATCACCTGGGAAACTGCCGTTATGATATGATGCGATAAGACGTGTGTGTTATAATTATAAAGTTTAATACAAAGAATATTTAATGGCTCGACGCTTGACGCACTGCAATGCCGAATCGGTTTCGAGTTAACAGATGTGCACTGTTCGTCAACCCTCAAAAAACTAATGAATGCCATAAGAAATTTTTATTTCCTACCATTTAAAAATATTTGTAAAAGTAGTGTTTTTGCTTTAACTACTGACCGTGCCCGCTGTTGCTTAACTTTATCGATCACTTAAGATCGACGCAAGCCGGTCGGGCTCTGAGCGCTTAAGTTCTCATAGTTAACAAACTAACCAACAAACCAAATAACTGTAATACCATCTGCTAACCGGATTAATCACCCTATTCCCCATTTGAGTTGTGGCGACATCGCACACACGTCACACGGTGACGTCACGAAGCCTCAGTCACGCTATCGAAGATTTCTACATCGCACGCATATTTAAACAAGTTCCAAGGTCCCACAGTGAGCAGTCGGGCGGGGCTTCACTGCCTCCCGGGCAAGACGTTTTGCCCGGCCGGAGATCTCCCTTTGTCAAAGTGGGATCTCCGGCCGGGCAGAGTCTCATCCTAGGTTAGACGCAGTGGTCATGGGTGGCAGCGGCAGGGTGGTGCTGCATGCTCGTTTGCTACCTAATTCCATAACAAAACTCAATATTTTTCTTTAACCTTCAGCCTCCAGCTCCTACTCCTAAAGCTCGAAAAGGACCTCCTGCTCCTCCAACAACCAAATTAGTTGCTGACCCATACGTAGAAACTCTCAAACCAAACAGAATCGAAAAGCTTGTACCCTACCAACCTTGTGCTTAGTAAGTTTAATGAATATTTATCATTTACATGCAAAATCGAATATGTTTAAGCCAGCTTAAGAAAAAGGGTGTTAGGTAGCCAAGGTGGTAAATACTCGTACATAAAAGGGAGCATTATATAGCACCCTCCAACACTTGTTGTTCAGTAACCAGCACTTCTGTCACACACGAGTCCTCTTATAATCCATACTGTAACTTACTAGGTTTATTTATTAATAACGTTGCAATCAATAAATTATGGGATACAATGGTAAAATATTCATTGTATTTATATTACAGTTGCGTTGAAGACTACATAATGAATCTAGTTTTTGAGACTCCAGCTGTTCCAGCTGATCGACAATATGTGGAAGGAATATTCCATCTCGAAGATATTAACACCAAATTTGGCATTTTCACACTGACTGTACCCACGTATGTACTACCAGTGTTTTATGTTTTGTTATAAATAAAATAAAAAATAGATATTCTGTACGCTGTCTGTGTATAGTATCCACATTTTCCATTTTTCCATGTAATTGGAACGAAGTTCCTTACGGCAGGCTTGGAGGGGATAGGTTTTGCTGCGGCGACCGTACTGAAAAATATGTGATAGTAAAACCGTAAGAAAAAATGCGTGGAATAAAAGCGTTAAATGAGACGTGCGCATGCGCGACAGTCGCATACACAAGCGAGTAGTGTATAATACCTTTCTCTTTCTCCCTCTTTCTTTTCGTTCGCAGTTGGCTTCATTAGCCGAAGGAACTTCGTTCCTGCCTGGTGTCCCACGACACCACATTTAATTTTTTTTTTATTTACAGGAAGCGCCACCCATATCGTAGCGGGCCAAAGAAAGATTGATTTTTTGTATGACAGATTTTTATTCATAATTGATTTTCATTGTTTTAATACTTGCAATATACTTAATTCCTCATTATAAATTCACTGCGTGTTTTATTTGCCCATATTTTTTTCTACTATTTGAAAAAATATTTTTAAGGTTGTAACACTAACAGTATCGTCAGTGTTACCGTATATCTAAACTGCCATAGCTTCCCAATATTTTTGAGAAACACCAGGAAACTGAATAACTTTTATTTCCTCTTTGAATAGTTTGAATTGAATGAGTAGGATTCAAACCTTCATAATTATTTGTGAATTTTTATTAATAAAAGTGGTGAAACATGAAATGTGTGTGATAATGTTGGTGTATTAAAGTGATCATTGAGCACGTAATTTTATAAATATAAATGAATAATTAAACCAGTTATTTATTCCTGTTAAAAGAAAGATAAAAAAATCAATACCTTTTTAAACGTCACACAATATATTCACTGACTTTTCGGGGTAATGGATGTGCGAATAGATGGAAACACTGATGATATGTTTCTTTGTTGAGTTTGATTTGAGTGTGTGTGTGAGCCACTGAGTTATGTTATGTCTCCGCCATTGAATTTCATTTTAGCCGAGAACTGAAATAGGTTGTGCCTTTCTTTAAATCGGCAAAAATCTTCATAATCTTTTTACTTTAACTAACCCTATTTATTAAATCGGGCACAAATATTATATCCGATGGCAGACAGAGACACAGATGAGTTAAACATCGATAATGTAATAAAAAAATTATTAAAAGGTAAATGTTTATATCAAGAAAGTAAACGGATTTCAGTGTTTGGCGGTTGTTGTTGTGTTCAATTAATACGATATGATAATATTCATAGTTTCTGTGATCAAAAATAACAGTGATACGAGTGTTAAATTGTGGGTGAAAAGTTTATTTGCTTGTTTTCAGTCCGGGGCGAGAAGCCTGGTATGAATGTTCAGTTGACGGAAATTGAGATTAAAGGGCTATGCTTGAAATCTCGAGAAATATTCCTATCACAACCAATACTACTTGAATTGGAAGCACCTTTAAAAATATGTGGTGAGTACTGCTTTTGATCACACGGTTCACAGTTTCACTTCGCTTTCAAAAACACTAGGTACGCTTTCGAAGCCAATAGCAATGTCGCCCATCGTTTGACACGTAATATGAGGAATACGCGACTTATGAGAGCAGGTGTAAAAGGTTAATTATTGTTGTTTACTTAGGCCTATTTGTAAAACTAAATAGGGCAGATTTGTCCTTCAAAACCATTCGCTGCAACCCTCCTTCGACGCAGTCTGCTAATAATCATGAAGTTCACTTGCCTTATTTCTTTGTTGCATAAATCATACATCTACAAATTCTATTTCCATTAATTGATTTCAAAGTAGTGAAAGAACATACTTATGTAGTGTTTTGTTAGTGAGCTCTAGACCTCTAATCAACCTTAAAACCATTAATTAGATGAATCTTGTATTACAACACCTAAAGCTACATTGAAGCACTCTTGTAAACAACAGATCACTGACACCCAACCCACAACAATTAGAAGAGTGATCAGCTACAGACAAACTTAATTTCTGCCTGAGCTAGAAAACTTGAATATCATACTGTCCCCAGTGAACCATTCAAAGATAGTACTGTGAAGTACACTTTATATTTACCTTTATATATTTTTACCAGTTTGACTAGTAATAATGAATACTGCAGCTATCACTTGTATCTGCAATAAATTGGTATCACACTTCAGTAAGATATCAAATATACATACATACTATTATAATAAATGTGAAAGTACTAGTCTGTTAGCTTTTCATGCTTAATTTGCTGAACTGATTTAGATAAAATCTGGTCTGGATATAGTTTGAGACCCTAGAAAGGACATTGGATAGTTTTTATCCCGATAATACTTTCCTTTGGAATCATTATAATGATATTTTGTCATGAAAGCTGCAAGCAGACCAGTGCATTCTATATGAAGAAATTTTAGCTAAGAACTAACACAAGAGGGTGTCTGCATTACGCTGATCACTGAATTATGTCACTGAGGATGTATTTTTAATTTTTTTTTATGTATGTATGTGACATACAAGCTGATGAGCAACTTGATGTTATTTGGTCGCTGCTATCAATGGATATTAACACCTAAGGCATGACTGACATGTTACCGTCCAAAAAGGAGGAGGAGATGCGTTTTATTTACGTCAAATGGATTGATAAACTTTAGGTGTAAGCTTGCAAGACATTTCATCATCCTCGCAAGATGCATTACATCCATATTTTACATCAGACGAATTAACAGTTGTGATTCATCCATTCATTGATGCCTACATTGTATCTAAGGACTAAGTCCAAGGCAATATCAATGTTTTGCAATTTTATGTAACATGTTGCCTCCTACAATGAGTACCTTGCTTGTGATACTAATATCACTTTATTAACCAAAGTTAAGAAGTTTCAAAATTTCTAGATTTATTTTCTTTACAAATGCAAATTGTAATTTTAGATGTTAGCATTTTAATATCCTGTTAGGTTGGTATTGGTGAGATCTGTAGACTGTTATTAGCTCTAGTGCAGTTCGGGGCAGGTTAGTTAGTTTAGACTTCCTATTAAATAATAACATTGACTAAATTGATATGTTCATGCAAATTTACTACTAGCAATGGTCAGAGATCGCACTAATACACTATAGTATTTACATTGTTGTAATTACAATTTATATCAGACAAAACCCTTGATGTGTTATTTTAGATACCATAGCGGCCATAGCCTCTTCACTTCACATTACTAACGATATCTTCCCTTCCAGGTGATATACACGGGCAGTACTATGACCTGCTCAGGTTGTTTGAATATGGTGGGTTCCCCCCCGAGTCTAACTACCTATTCCTTGGAGACTATGTGGATCGTGGCAAGCAGTCGTTGGAGACTATCTGCTTGCTTCTAGCATACAAGATCAAATATCCAGAGAACTTCTTTTTATTAAGAGGAAACCACGAGTGCGCTAGCATCAATAGGATTTATGGGTGAGTGTTGTCATTATTACTACTAGCATTAAATAGTACGTATATTTATAAATCAGTCTCTAGATTTGTGATACAGCTTAGGTTACAAAGTCATACAAACATATTTTTGTTTGTTACGATCAAAGGTCAGTGTAATTAAATTATTCTACTTTATGCTGATAACCTAGACAGTCAATATCATAATATAGTTTAACTGTTAATTGATACTACCTGCTTCAGGTTTTCTATCACGGTAGGTAGAATATTATATATTTTAACAACTGGTAACTTCGGGAAACAAGCCACACATCGAAAATTCTTAAACATTATTCTTTAAACTGACATAATATTTTTTTTATCTATGAGCCGAATGTAATATAACATACACAAAATTTTAAGTGAAGCTTACCATTCCATACCAAACATTAGTGAAAACCGCACACGCATATGGGTTAAGCCGTTTCTGAGATTAGCGCGTGCAAAGGCATAGACCCCGTGCTGGACCGAACTCGGGACCCTTCGCCACGCAAGCAAGGTCACTACCAACTAGGCTCGGGGTCGGGGTGACTAGAAAAATGTAAAGTAAGGACTAAATATTGGTATGTTATCAATAACTCGAATAATGTTACAAATGATAAATATACCTCTTGGTGAATAGCTTTCAACTTTCACTTCCATCGTTTACGTAACTTTTGACCTGCCGATTTCTACAATGCCGGCACGAGCACGACATCCTTCCCGGTAATCAACTTGTAGCTTTGTAATTTTGATGCAAAACTTTGGGAGTTAACAATGACGTGTTCATAATACAGACATGTCATGGGAAATGATTCCCTACTACCTAACTAGTGAATAAATTAACGACGTTTACACGTCGACGCGCATAAACAAAACACTTATTAAAGTTCAATATTATGTATGGTAGTATTGGTGCTGTTATTGTTATATAGGTACTATAGGTAATTATGTCTTACTACCAAAATGTAAGGTTAACACTTGTTCTTTGACGAGTTGAACCACGATTTGAGGGCTTAAATGCGAACTGATGATGAAGCAACCCGACAATAATTCGTAAGACTTGGTGGTGGTGACCCGATAGGACCGAATGTCTTTTAAACATAATAATGACTGTTCAATAACTAATCCCCTTGACATTGCAATGCTCCGTCGGGGTACATTCATGCATTCATAATGTACGTAAGTCATTGTAATACCTAAATTTTAAGCATGGTGGCCATCTGGCAATAGATGACGGCGACCTTTCCCTATAACACCAAAAGCCAAGCCGCGTCATGCTGTCCCGTTGTTTATGTTTTCCTCATAAACACGTGAGTCATTGCACTGACTCATTAGGAATGCCGATTCTGCTTCAAGATTCAAGATTGTCCAAATTAAGAGGATCGATTTTTTCCTTTTTTTTTAATGTTTACGTCTAATGCTATCTTATGTAGATGTCGTTTCGCAAGTTTTTTTTTAGTGACTATAAGTTACCGCTTGACTACGGTCCCACCTAAAAAAGAGAAAAAGTTATAAGAAAACTACATTTAATACTTAACTGTAATAAAAGTATTACAATAAAGTATTACAACAACCACTTACTATTTGAAACTTTGGAGTAGTCCATAATGTTCTTAAATATTTGTGAAAACTGTCAACTCACTTGTCTCATGTGATGTGATGGTGATGAGTTAATGAGATGTCTGAGCTTAATAATAGTAAAGTTATGGGTTATATTGATGATAATGAAAATGATGAACTTTGTCATTATGGTAGCCCCCCAATGTAATCCATGTCCTTTAAAACGTGTGTCCGATTGGACAACCAATGAGTTTTACACCTCAATACGAAACAAAATTATTATACACACATTTATGCACAAAGGATTCTTTTAAGATACTAAAAATAAAACAGAAATTATCAAGAGACAAAAACGCATATCATACAAGCTTGTTAGTCAACCAAATGTTGTCCTCCAAACATGTCATGACATCAGCGTAGTATCTTCAGATAATGTTGACGCGGGCTGATCGATAATATTATCCAGTCGTTTTTTTTTTTCAATTCGTTCAGAAACCTGTACTGATGTGACGTTTATTGATCACCTTAATAATGTTATCTTACAGTAATAAAATCGCTTCTCGTTCTTAATGGTTTGTATAGCATGATTAATTGTAGCCGTAACGTGAATACGTATTGTTTCGGTTTACGTCATACATTGTAAGATAAATTTCTAAACGAATTTTAATTTTATGTAAACAGGACGTTTACTTATTCTCCGTAATATACCTACCTACAAAATAGTTTTGTTATCGGAAAGAAATCCTACCCAAGGCCCGTATACAAACAGGTTAATCGGACTTTTTGTCATTCGGCGCATTGACTCAACTGAAGCCTGATCAACAGGACATCTCAGGAACTTCTCGGAGAATTTGTAATGTTTGTACCGTCCATATCGGACTATAATTTTTCTGTGTCCGAAAAGATGATCATGAGCAGCAACCTATTCGATATATTTAAAAAACGTAGCTTATTCACCACTTAATATTGAAAGGAAATTCCAAAAGAGCACCGAAACTCGAATAATCTCGTAAACTTTTTTACAAGGACGCAAACTGGAGATAAGGTTACTAAGTTTCGTATGAGGCTTCTGTACCGGAACACGGTAAAAAGCACTGACATGCACCACAAAATACGTTTTTGTCCAACTCGTTCCGTTAGCTTAGCAAAAAAGGATGTTAAAGTTAATATTGCGAGCGTGAGATACGTTAGAATCCTTAAAACTGTGCTTGCATGTGAATAATGCAGTGTGATTTATGAAAGGCGACGTACATTCACAATTGCCATCGTCCATCTTAAGATGGAGGCTAAGATTTCCCGGCCGACCAGGCCCCGTTTGAAACCTCTGTTAATCGTTTCTGATTTCAACTAGTGATCATTATAGTTGATTGCCACCTGATGGGAAATATGTTAGCCTAATCAAATAAAAAGCTTTTGCTATTTTATAATAGCGATGAAATAATTCCTTATCATATAATTAAAACGATATGATAAAAACGTGGATAATCTGTTTGCACGATCATTTTTATAATACATAGACACGTCATTAGTGATTGATTGTAAGGCTCTTGAAACGCCATAACACCGGATATTTTAAAATAAAAGGTGACATCATTGCAGTGACTGTACGGGTTTCTAAATGTGAAGGGTTAATGCAAGGGCGGATTAGGAGAGAATCACATTAATGAATTGGCAGATACACATTTATGAAAATTATGGAGAAATTTTAACGTCCATATTTGCCTTCAACGACCCAAGTGATGAATAATTTGAAAGGCTAACACAAATTCCAACTTGGCACTGCGTGAAGGACTACCACCCAGACCCTATAAGAGTGATCGAGTGGGAGCAATAGGAACAGTAATTCTAAATAGCCACTTCTCATAATGCTGAACCTAAGCTAAAGAATGAAGAACGAACGAAGAACTCTTTACACATTTTGGAATACGTGGCAAAAATCATTGTGAGTATCGGGCCTTAGAGGTTCTGAACTAGTCTGATTAATGTGGTTGAAACTTCATATTCCATACGACTGGCATTCACCCCCTCTGGCTGTGGCGAGCAATGGTGCGGTGTTAATGTTCAACGCTAAGTTCGGCCATGCGCATTACATACGCACACAATGTTGGACCGGAGCCAAGAATTTTTTAACAGCGTGCTGTAACATCCCCTCAGGGCTGCCGTTCTGCAGATTTAGATATGAGTCTCAAATTCTCAATAATTGTTTAAGTTCGTGTCTTATCCACTCCTTTAGATTTATTTAATGTCGGCATATAACTTTGTACTATCCGGTGACAGGAAACAAGAGATTACACTCATAATATTCTCAAGTATTCAATAAAAAGATAGGTTTGAGTTAAATTTAGCTGCTTTAGATTCGACTATTCGAGAACGCCATTGTCTGGCAGAGATAAGATTTATGATGAATATTGATTACAATTTTAATGTCGAATTTGGATTATCATATAGAACATGCGTCGGTAGTTAGGTGGCAATAGAAAGGTTCAAAGGTTTTTCGATGACAGCGAGCGAAATATTTTTGCGACATTACCTACCTATGTATATACAAATTAGTTCGAATGAAATTAATTTTAGTTATTGTGGTGGTCAGTGGATTGTGCATCTGATTCCATGGCAATACAAACATATTTTTATTAGGACTTCGTTGGCCATTGAAATGGTTCCACATGTGACGAATTTATTGTGCAGATATGTATATAGCACTGTGTGATTGAACACAAACCCATTCCGAGACAACCCTGCTCAACATCCTCACTCGGCTGTAAATAAGCCTTGATGTATCACATGCGCGCCCTTGAATTGTAACATTTGTTCATGAACAAGCGGATGTGTTTACATGGTTAACCGAACCAATTACTGCACGTGAGCACGTGACCTAATACCTTAGAATCGGATTTCAAAAATAATGGAATACCAATATTAGGACCGTACCGGGGATGGTAGTGATAGTCGCAGTCAAGCGAAGGCTGCTCTGCGTTCGAATCTCCGTTGTAGCAAACTACTATGAAATTATGAATCGAATATTATTGTACCTGTTTGAATCTTGAGTCACTTTTGATGTCTTTAAACTGCATAATATATATAAGGCTATTGTGGAGGCATTCTTTTACGTATGTGTACGCATGTTGTTTATTATTTATATGTGGAGAGTTTTTAGTGTATTTATTTTTAATTGTTTTAAATTCACATGAATAACTTATTATCAGATTGTCTTGGTAAATATAAATTTATTTTACGTTTAATCCGAGTGCTTTTTTTGAAATAAAATTATATTTCTCACGGTAATAAACAATTTGTTCGATAATAAATAATTGTCGGCGCACATATCTCTACTTAAAAGTTAATGCACAAATAGTGAAGAATTTCGAATAAAGATAATCAAATCACACAGTTTACGGCTAATGATCATTGCTTACACAGATAAGGTTAAATTATGATTGTGTGAATTTAAACACTTATTATTATAATAGCTCTTGAATTGCAAGCACTTTGTGATTTCACACGTTTTTATCTTTAATTAAATTTTAATTTACGGGGTTTAATATTATTCCGCAAAATAGTTTCGGAAGCGATTCCGAGAAGATGACATGAAGAAGAAAGAAGAGAGCTCTCGGGAACAGTCGAGAAATTCTATTTATAAATTTCTTCTGTCCTGCTCGCACATTTTCTTTGCTGTACTTTCTTTTCGAGAAACTTTTAGAAATTCCATCTTTAAATTTCTTTATACCGCTCGCACATTTTCTCTCAGACATACGCGTAAAAAAATGTCAACAGATGAATCTACGGGACAATACGTTATGTTTAAGTAAGCAAACAAACAAATTTATATCGCGCTAAAGTTGGAATTGAACCTGTTTTTTGAGTAAAAGAGCCGACTGATAACCTGATGGTAAATGAGCACCATCGCCCATGAACATAGCAACTGCAAGGAGCTAGAGGCGTCACCATTTCGTCGCCGGCCAAGAAGGAAGCGATGGACCCACCTCTTGAAGTCATAGCTATGTAATAATAATCCATTGCGGTGGAGTCAACACGAACTTTTACTAACAGCAACACGTTGTCGACAGGTTCTACGACGAATGCAAACGGAGGTATAACATCAAACTATGGAAGACCTTCACAGACTGTTTCAACTGCTTACCCGTAGCGGCGATAGGTAAGTTCCTAAATTAATACTAAACAACGACCGTTTTCAATGTTCTACACTTATAGCTATAATCCTCGGTAAGATATATCTAACAACTGTCCAAAATGCCATACTTTGTATGTAGTGTTGTTGTTATTACTTCACCTGATAACTTATCCAGAGATCATGGACGTATAGAAGGAAATAATTATGTACATTCCTCCTATATGGAAAACGGTCGCGCGGCCGTTAGAGGATTAGTGACAAGAGGTCCTATGGTAGGCACGTCTGGGACGGACGTCTGGCGGGACATTTACCTTTTTCCTTGAGTGATATTTTAAGTTTGAAGTTTTAACAGCGCCATTTAAAACTTCAGCAAGAGATTTGTTTGGACAACTTTGGGATTTGGAAAATACCGTTAAATCTACTGCGATACTTTGAAGTTATCGTTAGTAGTTTGAGTTTATTGGCATGGGGTTTTAAGTGGTAACGGTAATACATTTGTACTATGTTTGTATGTGTTTTACTAAGATCGCGCTATCGCCTCACCTGTTACAATGATGCCTCCCTTCTATATCTTCAAGTAGATTCATTTCAATTCATTTGTGACTGCCTTCAATGTTGTTTATGGATGTTCATAATAAAATGTTACGATGTGGATTTCAATATCAAGTAGACAATGGACTCGATTGAAGCTTCTAATACTAATTTGTTATGCCAAAGAACAATTAGATTGTCACTTGTTAGATCGTAGTAGATTTAAAGTAGGTACATAATTGAAGTTTACAATATATGATGTAGGTACCTATTTTGTCTTTGAAAATAACTCTGGGGCTGTACGTTATATCGTATGAGGATAAATTTTAAATTTTTGCATGAGTAAATAGGTAAACTTACAAGATATTGTGAAATCGCTATGAACGAATCTACGTGTGACTCACATTTTGTGTGTCAAAAAATCATGAATAGGCAATAAGGAAAAAGATTATAATTCGACGGGTACCGGGCTATTTGTATTAACCGACATTTTTGAAACTTTACACCAGAGCTAAAGTTTAAGTTT
This sequence comes from Ochlodes sylvanus, assembly GCA_905404295.2. Lineage (NCBI taxonomy): Eukaryota > Metazoa > Arthropoda > Insecta > Lepidoptera > Hesperiidae > Ochlodes > Ochlodes sylvanus. The sequence continues at coordinate 2,086,837 of FR990129.1, forward strand.
CGATTTTTAGAAAAAATAATATAATTTTAGCAAATCCCATTATTTTTTCAAAAAGAAGGATATTAACACAATTATCCAATCGTCGCCAAACTCAGCTCAAAACGACACAGAAAAATTTGGTGATACCAAATATGTATAAAAGTCCACATCGCCCAGAGTGTCGCTTAATACAATTAGCCCGGAAACCGTCGAATTATCAATCGTACACAGACGATGTTATAGTAAGCGCAGGGTATTTGGAGAAAGTTTTCTAGGTGGCAGTTGTGCTGGGTATATCGGTAGCATGTAATAATACAAAGGTCGGGATACGTTCACCCGGACATACCAGCGCGTATCTTGTTTACTACACAACGATTTAATAGCCAGATTAACGACGTAGTGATTATTACGGATATTATTATTACATTAAATACGCGTTATAATCTCTTTGAAGGGTGACGATCTGTATGCGCACGCCCATAGGGTAAATTTCAACAAACAACGAATTTATCCTCACTCACTGAGCTTAGCATTATAACTACTTCTGGTAGGTTATATCACCAATTATTTTCATAGCAGTAGCAGCAGTGTAGTGTTAATAGGCAAGATCGTTTGTGTGTTTTTATCTTTCGTCTTCGTAATTGTTGTTGAAATTTGGTCATATTTAAATGGTGTTGACCATCGTATAGCCCAGTCAGTAAGGTTAATTGGCTATATCCTTATTATGCTTTTGATTTATATTCTTCCTCTTTTCTATACTTTTAGACTAGTTCCACGTAAAATACTTATTTCATATGTCTATGTAATAAGATTACTTATTTATACGCCAAAGATCAAAAACACAGACAGTCATTAAACTCAAAATAACAAAAAAGATAATATTCAAATAATCTACACCTATAATATTATAGAACTTTTATCGCTTGCATTACATAATATTTTACTTTTCCGCTTGTATCTCGTTCAGATAATGTTTGTAAATATTTTCAATACTTATGCTCTTGACCTCGCGATGCCACATCGTAGCGCAGCTGTCGAACGATATTAGTAGGTATAATGCACTCATCACTCAACACTCCTCGTACAGATTAGATAAGATTGGTCTGAGTGCTTTGTTATGTGTTAGTACAGAACACAAGTCCAGGCATTACGATAGACAGACTGGCGAATATAATATTTTTGTGACTTTGGAACATAGTGTTCATGTCTCATGTTGTGATTGAGGGCTAAATAAAAAAAAGTTTTAGGTCAAAACCGTTACGAAATTGTCTGTATATTTCGAATCGTAAATCATAATATAATTAATTGATAAATACGGGTAGTCTGATGGTAGGTGATCACGGTTGCACGTGGACATTAGCAACACCAGGGTCGTCGCCAATGCGTTGCTGGAAGAAAGAATGAAATTAAATGTATTATTTATTTAGCTATCATTATTATAACGTAAAATAAGCATTTATAACGTGATACCCTACTTACTAATTTAATTCTGTCCCTGTCGAAGTTGGACAGTCAGTGGTGAAATTCGTATTCCCTTGGTAGCGAGCGGTTCACTGAAGCCGATTGATTAGGCACCAACCGGAGCGGTAACTTCGGACTGTGGCTGTAACCTAATTTGCTACATTGACCGGGGAGGCGTAGGAAATTACACGGAAATATACGTTGTTTTTGCTTGCTCTCTGCATGAAGTAGGCAAATGGCACGGGTTAAATCAAAAGTAGCCAATAGTCTGTAATCATCCAGCCTGTAATACTGGAATCGATAGCTATAAGCGTCTGCTATATCGGGATATATTTGCCGTAGTGACCGTTAACCAATCGCCCCCAATATGACAGGCCTGATGGCCTGTTCCAGTGACTGTCTATTCTAAGAAAATTAGCATAATAATCGTCGATCAGACCAAATTATTAGTGTAGTTTTGAAAATTGGTACTCAATCCTTGAGATGTCCAAATGAACATACTAAAAGTTCCCGACTGTGGTGGGGTGAGTCGGCGGCGTCAGGGAAGTGGGACTTTTTTCAGGTTTTTGCTTGTATCTCTTAAACTATAAAAAATATCTACAATTTCTTCTACATTCATATTCCACATTAAATTTACTATAAATTATGTTCGATCCACAAAATTGATTATCTCTCCGAGAGTCAATCGCTTGTCTTAGCGAAAAGGAGGGATAAGCTAGTTTACATAAGAAAAGATTTTTTGATGAGCTCTGAAGGACAAATAGGTGGTAGGATCGGCCGTAACTTAGCAGAGGAGATACGATTGACGCAAGAAATAGGATTGTTATGAATGTTATGTAGAAGTGTTGTTGGTGCTCACACTTCCGGATTTCCGAGTACACGTCGCGCGTCGTAAGTTTTGTCAAGGTTACTCGAATTTATAGTAGACCAAATGTATTACAGGCACGTGACTATATTGCATAATATCACCTTCAGGCGTCGTAAAAAATCACCCACCGTAATTATACAAATACTCGGTAAGTTTGCTCAATGTTGTGCGGCTTTTTTCGCAACTTTGAATGAGTCATCCGCGTTTTACCGCTTCACACTACATAAAAGGTAAAATAGTATCTATTATGAGCAGCGAAAATATCATCTAGGCATAAACGGTTGAAGTTCACTCATTTTTATTCGGAAAGATTCATGGCTTAAATTGGTCTGTCTAGTTACTTGAAGTCCTTTCAAACAGGTCATAGGGTACATCTTGAATACACAACACATCTAACTTTTGGTACTTAGCAAAATAGAGTAATTTTTATGGTACATTCACATAATAATATGGTTCAATTTACAGTAACGGTCCTGTAGGGTCTTGTAAATTAGAAGGGCTGGTGGTTGCCACTCACTGCTACTGTCCACTTGTGATACAAGTGCAGATTGTGGTCGCGTTCAAATCTCTAATTTTAAGGTTTCAGCACATTTCATGTAAATATTATGTAGTCCAGTTTCTGGTTGGTTTTAAACAAAGAAAACCACTGGCCTTTAAATGCCAGGTAGACATTCACATCGTCTGGTCTAAGCTACTTTCAAATTGTTATATGTATAAATGTGCAAAATAATAAACTTTTTCTGTATAGAAATGATTACGCCAATATCTTGCGAATAATATTATACATCAGGATGTTCTGCAAATTAGTTAGCATGCGATGAATATGTGCATTAATAATCTCATCTCATGTTGCAATTTCCTTACCCATATTGGGAATGAGCTACCGACGGGAAAAACTACTTTTTGTCATAATTTGCAATTAGCCACTGTGTACGTTGCAGTACAAAACTGGAAGAGGATAGTGTCATTCGTTTGATACATTACAAAATGTCGGAGGGGAAAGACTCCTTACCGGTTTCAGCAGCAACTCATCCATGTGTATAGGACTAAACAAAATGTCCTTTAGAAAGATGATAAGTAGTTGTTAGTTAGAGGAATAAGCTGCAAATGCTGCATTGCTACATTTTGTTAGCATCGTTGATCCTTTTAATTAAAAATTAAAGTCTGTCGTCACACAGTTACGACATACATACGTTTGGAAATGCAACCACCCCCTATATTGAAGTTCTGCGGAACAAAATGTTATCTCGGCATTGTGGTCGTGACCCACCTTGCTGTTTAAATGCATAAACGTTGTTCTTGCTTTCCGTTACCTTGGTTGGCAAAAAAACATTTCCACAAACACCTCTGCAGTTGGACCTTTCAGGTCCGTTCGTACATTATTATTATTATTTTCTATTGAGGTTTGGATTTCAAATATTTTGAGATTGATTACATCTTTGTATTAAACAATTCAGGGGTTTGAACAAATCATTTTACTTGGCGACTTGACCGGATGTTTATTGATAATCACTCAAATAGAAGCGACGTCTTCCCATCATAAACTGCGTGCGGAAATGTGAATCTAAACCTGCTCCGAATCAGCCTTGGCCTACTAATAAGCTTTATACATGAAGCATGACACACTTTTATTGGATCCGACCCGTTTTTAATTACGATGCGAAATATAATTCTGGTTTTAGAGTTCGAATGATAGGTTAACATTTCTGTTTCATGTAATTGGAAAGGTTACATTTATAACAGACTTCTAAAACATGGTATTTACATATTTATGGTAAATTTTTTCTTTCGCAAGTTTCACCCTGTTACAGTACACTTACATTTTGATAAATGATTTTTTGTTCGAGAACTAAGGAAATTTCCTGTTAAAAATACTCTAGTATGTATTGGACAGCCCAGCGGCATTTATGTTTGACACTTTTGTTTTAAGCATTTGATATCTGCTAATGAATGATTAAGAAATTAGGATAATAATATTTTATAAAAATATTCTTTGAAAGTGCTTAATACATTTTCTGGTGCTAGGTATTGGCGTAAACGAAAACCTTCGTAAGCGATTACGGCGCTCATTGCACTGGGAACTCAATAATTAATTCATGAACATGCATTAATAATTCCATATTGACCTGTCCAGGTGCGTGGCCAAATGCCAAGTGTGTTTGCTGTATCCGCGATACAATGTGTCCTAGAGGCGGAGTGTATTACTCGTGCCAAAACGTTTTCAATCCTATGCCTTGTGTATTTAAGTTACAAAGATATGAAGTTAAGGTTAGGCAGGTGTGTGATATTAGACCTTGTTAATGCTAACCTGCTCATCGTGTGTACTACAAATTAGTTCGAAGAAAATATTACATGAAGCTACAGATGACGTACCTTAATTTATAGCACATTGTAGTTTTTTACTTTGACGGATAAAAATTTAAAAATGCTCTAAATATTGATTTAGTCCATTGAGACTGATGACGTACAATAATGCCGTTCAGTGAATTGAAATAAGCGTCGAAGCACGGGTGTAGTGTAGAGCAATGAGCCTCTCGATATTCTGTCGGCTATATTTTGCGAATTTCGCGCACGAACGATTCGCCCTTACCCTTTCATACCGTCATTGAACAACCCGGCGCACGGCGATTATCCATAACCTTCGTCGTTAACATTACTCCGAGGGTGCGAACGACGCGCTGTACTTAGTTGTCGATCGCGACATGCGTACCACGAAGGTTTGACTGGAATCACTCGCCGGCATCCTTATATTGTGCTGACTCCAAGTCCACAGTCAGGCTTTTACGAACCTTACCTTACTTACATTTACCTTATTTACTTTCATGCTACCCTACTTAAATTTCTTCACAAATTCTACATATATTATGTTGTCAATTGTTCGTTAATAGACTTTATTCATAAGGAATGAATTATGTACTTTCTTATTCGGTATATACTCTGGAAGGAATTTATGATACACCTTGTTGAAAATATTTTTTTTATATATGTTTACATCGAATGTCCTGCCTTATTGTTCCATCTATGTTTTTCATCTCATGGCCATCTGAAACCAAACTTTAAAAATATTACGAAGCTATTTAATTTAAAATGCCTTGTCGATAATATGTGTGCCGAAGATTGAAATGAACCGCAACGTTTGCTTAATTTTGGTCATTTACAATTTCTTTGTTCGTACTAAATTGCTGTATACCACTTGTTTTGTCCGCCAATAGGCTTTGAACAGTGGGGCGAGCACGAACTTCTAAAGTATTCGTAACGTAAACGTTTCGAGTTAACTATACGATTACGCAGTGTAACGCTAGCACGTAGCACGAAGCACTTTCGTCGTCGTAACGTGAACTCGATACGATGACGCAAGTGACGTCATCCTAACGTAAACAAGGACGGGCCCAAGTGAATGAATTACACTGAACAAGGAACGAACGTTGCGTTCTTAAATTAGATGTTTATTGAAAATCACGAATTCTATGTGGCTATTTCAATTAAATTTTATCAAAAACAAAAGGAAACTCTGTTTTATTGCATAATATTGTATTAGCTTATCATAAAACATATTGTACGATAAGATTCATTCAAGAAAAATATTTCCGGGACGTTTTGATTTCCGAACGACTAACTTAAGAATGTCATGTCAAGTGGTGTTTTGTTTGTATTTCAAATTGTTTCGACTTTCGTCATTCGTGATTTGTGAGTCTGACTTGTGCAGCAGCATCAATTTGAATATGTATTATAAGTATAATAAGGAAAGTATAATAAGGATGAGGACAAGCCACATATAATACGTGATGATGGTGGAGTTTATGGAAAGGTAAGTATATTACAGTAACCATAAATAAAACATAAGAGGCATTAACTATAGTTTTGATATACTTGTACTTTTATTTAGTGTCTAGCATAATGTGTTAACTTATAAGTTTGATTGTTTTTGTATAAATGAAGATTTATCCAAGCCTTCTGGTGGTTTTCAACAGCATTATTTGTAGGCGTCATTATCCAGGGCCGCTGGCGATAACCGGAATCGCCTGTAAAAACTATAATAAAATAATATAATAAAATTCATCTTATTAATATATTTTTGCGTTAATGCTATTTAATAAATTAATGCTGATAAAAATGTTGAACATCAGCGAAAATATATTAAAGGTAATATAGTTAGTAATAGACTCTACACATTAGTAAAAATTGTTTATGTGTGGAGTCTGTTAATTCTCTCCACTAGGGTGTATATAAAATTTTACTTCATTGGCTGATAGTCAAATTTTAAATCATTAGATTAGTCACATAATGTTAAGCTTATTTTCCTTCAAATATGTTTTTAAACTTACCTAGTCTCTCTCTGTTGCATTACGCGATTGCTCCCAATTAATCTTGCAGCAAAGTAATAATACAACGTGCTACGTTCAATTCTACGTTGTACTTGGATTTTTATGTAGAAATAGGTCGTTAAAAACACTTATAACACTGAAAATCACTGTTTAAAACTGCAACGATAGTTCTCTCACCAAAGAATTCTAAGTGAATAAACATTCGTAAGTTTACGATACTTGTGACGATACGTAAGCGATACCGTACTTCAAAAAAACGTTCGTGCTCCCAATCTTCCTAGATGTTTCAAGTACCGTTTACGTCACGATCAAGGCCACGATACGCTAACGTTACGAAAGTAACATTTTGTGTTCGTGCTCCCGAATTTAGTTCCTTTTACGTCCGGCAGGGGCGCTGTTAAATTCTCATACAAATTGTTTACGTTAACTATACGAATACTTTTTCGCAAATTGTTCGTGCTCGTCCTACAGGTCCATGTTTAGCAATATGTTATCAATTGTTTAGAAAAATTCCGCCATTTATTTATGTCGCCGTAACTTTATGCTCGGAATACCAGCTTATACGGTACAAATTTGTTTGTCTCCTCGGTTTCATTCAGATCGTGTTTGGCAATTCTTCTTTTGATGTATTGATAAAAAGCATTTTGTTTCATAGAAACGGAAACTTGCTAATATGCCAAGCAGGTACATTACGATTTCAATAGTGCGCCCTATTGCGGCGTCGTTTCTATAACAACCGACACTGCAGTGTTCCTAATACCGTACTAGATCTGTACCGGAGGTCGTCGCCCCATTTTCCCTTCTATCTAACTAATACCGCTGAAGGCTTTCAAAGGGTTTTATGAATATTTTGTGTGAACTTTTTCAAAGCTCTCGTCTCGATATAAATTTATGAGAGAAACACAGTGTTACATTAACATCGGCAAATTGTCTTTATATTCTTGGTCTTTATATTGTTTTTATTATGTAACATTTCTTTTTTACCTGTCTATTCTGATTGATTTGTAGGTAAAAATATATGTATATGGCTTATTTCAGTAATTATGTAGACATGGACTTCGTATGCTCCGACAACTTGTGGCAGCACCAAGCTGTTAGTCTCGCGAAATACTCGTATCTTATGTCCATGAGCGGCCGCGTGGGCATCTTACCACTCAAATCCCTCTCGAAGCCTGGAGGATAATCGTTAACTCTAAATGTTGCTTTAGTTTCTGCCACGTCACGGAACTCAAATGAACCAAACCTACAATGAACATTTAATCGCAACATTGTCTTTCCCAGCTGTCCAGTACCCGACAACGCTTAATGAACTATCCATTAGATTGATTATATTAAGTAATCTAATCACGAAGTCTGAATAGATAAAGTAATGAAAAACGGACGTGATATACTGTTCTCGACAACAATAAACTTCCCAATATTCAAAGTCGCACGTAATCAGGAAATTCATGAGATTTATAGTACTTGTTTTCGCTTCAATGTCTTCATAATGAGTACCAAGCTACCAAGCAACCGAGTAGATAAAATTAGGTAATTATTTTAGCACAACCTAGTATTCCATGAATCTTTCAGGGGATAGTTATGTTGAATTACACAACTATCCCCTGAAACTTTAATTAAACATTCGTATCGCCCAACTGGTACTATTACAGCCTGTTGAGTGAAAGGTCCGGTATTCAAATTTGAACCCTAAATACAAAAACTGTTCCCTATTAGATAAAACTTTCCATGTCCTTGTTCATAATGTATTAAAATTCAGTTAGCTTGCCCCAGTTGGCAATGATTTCCACCTCGCTAGCATATCAAGGACGAAATCCCGTTGAACCTTGTCACCCTCCCGCGTCATCGCCAGTGGAAATCTTTCCGCTTTAAAATATTTATGAGGAATGAAACCTTTGAATTTATGAATCTCTCAGGTAAAAAAAGGTGTGTCAAGATCTTATGTGATCTATATTAGCAATGCGGACAAGAGCTAACAACATTTTTTGTGTTCTTAATTACGAACGCCACATTCAATTTTCGCTCACGTCCATTATAATTAGCTAGTAATGGTTAATCAACTCAGGTCTTGGGGTCTTTTGGGTGGTATATTAAATTAAAAAAAATGCAGGATGGAGTATATTCTACGCTTTCCTAACTACGAGGGGAGACCTGTGCTGTACTGGCAGCCGTTAATTGATAGAAGTCAGGTGGAACAAGAAGTGAATAGCACACAGACAATCAATTTGTATAAAGAGATTAAAGTGAAACGAGAAAATACAGATAGGTACTTAAATCCAGATACTTGAGTAAATTTAATATAGGAAATATCCCGCAGCTACAATTTATCATAGTTGTTTTTGTAAATTGGTTCCGAGGAAAGTGCGAGGTCTTGACGATACCAAGTTTCCTACAGTTTGATCGATGGCTGTTGAAGGAATTGGGTTGATACGTTTATAGTGCGACCGTTTAATAAACTATACGCATTGTTTTCGTCATACAACGATGTCGATTCAATAATAATCACATACAATACAACGTTATCGCACGAGGTAAGGAATAAAGCATCAAGATTATATTCCGTTATCTAATATATATTCTGTTATCGAGTAAACAACAGCCTAGCCTCGATTTGTTTGTACATTTTATGGATTTCCTTCCTGCTCCTATATAAACTTGACGTTAGCGTTCACGCCAGGAAATCATAATTTATTAAGTATACCTATGTATATTTCTATGATATTACTTATGTATACGTTACTCTATACGTAACGTAAGGATACTTGCATTAAATTGGCATTAAAATGAACATTTAAATGAATACTTAATTCATTATTAGTCATGGTGTCATAGTTCGCTTCCCATGTACATATATCATAGTGTTGCAAAAAACCTGGAGCCCAATTCTCGTTTTGTAGAGATAATCTCTAAGTTTGTCATATCTCTACTGTGTCAATCTCTACGAGACATGTTGGCAAAATCTCTATTGTATCCAAAAACGTAATTCTGGGCCACAATAGAGATTTTATCTTTCGACATTACCATTAGACATATGAAATATACGTTCCGTTTTCTAGATTATAGCGACGCCAAGTCAACAAAACACGACTACACGTAAAAAAGGGTTTACAGTACTCAAATCATATAAAAGTATAAAACAATCACTATATTATTCATTCTGACACACTACACCGTCATAGTCTTCTGCAGTGGTCTATCTATGAATCCATATATCTGAATAAATGATATATTATATAACCACTCGTTACAATGTTTACGTTAATTCCGCAGGCCTCAGCTCAACGCATCACAGAATGCACCAACACAGACTGTGTGGGTTGTGTACAAATTACGTGTTACAGCGTTAGACTCTCGTAATTCTCGTAATTTTATAAAGTGGCGTGTGAATGCAGTAACATCGTATTCTAATGGGTTGATGTTTGTTTAACGAACATTTACATAACAGAGGCAAAACTGACACACCATACTCGGCAGCCAATCAGCGTGCATCTGTAGTTCAGTGGCTGGTACATTTTGTAACTGGGATCGCTCATGTTGCTTACGTGAACGGATTGGACAGTACAAATACTTGTCTGTTTTCAAATACATATCTGCCTAAAGGCAGTTGTGCCGCCGGTGGCGAGTAGACGAGTAACTATCGGCTATTTTCTCGTTTAAGAAACGTACAATAAGATACATTCCGTGTAAACAAAAGAGATGCATATATTAATATGTACTTGGTCGTTGACTGTTCACACCGCCGCATGCCGGCGAGGACTCGGTCCTTGAGTTTGTCGTATAGTTTGCTGCAAGAGCAACATGAGCTATCAAACATAATACTCGCTCAGCGACACTCGCTTGGCGGTGTCGCTGCAAAGTACTGTACTGCATCATTTATTATTTCACATAATTATATAATTCACTTAAATGTTTTCAAATAGTGACTCGGTTTAGTAAATAACACATAAACGCGCCTCTACATTAGTGTAACCGAGATGGTAATGTAGACTGCTTAAGATAATGGATGCTATCAACAAATGGCCGTGACCGCATTCGAAGTGTGAGGACTCCTGGCGGTCATTTATAGCCCCAAGTTGATGACAGCGTGCGCGTTGATAAGTGGCCGTAAAAATGTATATTGGGCCTGTTTTCGGAGTAAAATGCATTCACGCATTCTGCCTGGCATACCGCAAGGCTGCCATTTCGAGACCACGAAAGTTCAATGTCTTCGTCGATTACGTCATTGAACGTTTAAAAATTCTAAGCACTATTACATTCTCTGACGTTTTCAAGTATTTTAGAACAGGAGTTTATTGTCGAGGAAAAATATCTTCAGGATAATAATAGTTGTCTGGGATAATCTTTGTTAATCTTATCTTGTGAGGTAGATGAAATAGTAGGTACGGGCCTAAATCTCCCAGCAATTGAATGAGGCAGATTAACAGTGCTATTTATTTAAAAAAGTTTCAATTTTGAATATCAATTAGCGTCTATACATACATATAGAGACACATCATTAATTCATAAATTCTGAATTAAGTTATTGCCCATTCATTCTATGCATCAAAGTAGCAGGGTAATCGGGACTTTGCGGTTCAAAGTACACGAAGGTTGCCACTATTTCCGGACGGCACGTGCGTCACACTCGTGGCCTCCGTCGGTGTGTGTGTCTCTATGGCAAAAATATCGACTGTCAAGACCAGACCAAGTGCAAGGACGAGACGGAAGCGATAGTGAAAGTGATAAAAGAGAATTTTCAATGTGATGAGCTCGCTTTCTTCGAAATACATGTATATTATTTAATTTATCGTTATTATACTGTTTTGTAAAAACCTTATTTCTTTAATTAGTTAAATGAAAATTAGTCACAGTTAAACTATGTATTTTGAAAAGAGGTGCACTATAATATTTCCAATTATTAGTGATATGTATTTACAGATTTAAAATTAATCGCGTTGAGAATAATGATATCAATAACTGAGAATTATTGTAGCATAGATCATAATATTGTCATGTTATATTAAATTTCAATATTTAATAAAGAAAACTAATAAACAACAGATCTACTTATAGTCCGGTTAGTTAAATAAAGGGGTTACAAAAGGCGAAAAAAACTTTAACAAAGTATGCAAAATATTAACGTTCCTCTCTGTAATTTGAGGATAGATAAAATTAGACGTGTATAAAGGCTTTTCTTTATACACGTAACGTTATAAATGAAATATTTCAGATACTTTGAAGTATCAAAGCTTTCCGCTCGTAAACGTAATGTTTACAACACCATCTAATCTTGAACTAATGATTTCATAAAACGGATCATTTTTTAACCAGAATCCATCTGTTTTCGTCATATTAAGGAAATAAGAGTAGGCACAATATCGATGTAGGGCATACACTTGTTCAGTTTTTAAAACTATGCGTATGAAATAAATCATAACTGTATCAAGTGAGACTTGTTGACTTCCACCGAAGTGGAAAGTTTGAACTATATTTTAATTTACGGAGAAATCTACTTTAATAAAACATTTATGAATATTCAAATTGGTTTTGATGAGGTAAATTAAGTAAAATTATGTTGTGGAGCAAGGATAAATAGAATCTAAACTTTAAGGCGTAAGGTACTTTATCCAACTTGAATCCAAGCCAACCTCTCCTGGTCTTGGTGCGCTGAATAACAGGGGGTCAAGAAAAAATCAGAGAAGCCCGCTTACTTTTTGGTCTATTTTTATCGATTAAGGGGCAAATTTTTGTCCTTCCGTAGATTTTACAAATAGGGTCATTATTGCACTCAGTTACAGTTTCGTTATTAGATGTATGTGTAGTTTACAATGTATTATACTTTTCATTCCTTTGGGTTCCTTTAAAAACATTCTACTACTTATAAAATCTAAAAACACGTGTCTCTAGTTCAATGCTACTTTCATTTTCGTTTGTTAGGTACAGTTGTACCCATATCATTTGTAGGTGCATAAACAATAACATTTCCATGTTAGTTGTATCAGCGAGTGCTCTCCGTCACCCTGACACGTTGGCGGCGGTCCAGCCATTGTACGCAGCGTTATAGGACCGCCTCGTTGGCGCTGCCGTAAAGCGGCGTGCGTTTCACTTGCAAACTAGACGTAATCCGATGTCGTAATCTAGCTACGTCGAGATTGGCACTGATTTTATATTATAAACATTTTGGGGGATTAAGATTATAATACGACAGCCTCCCGAGTTATTTAAATGCGTGACACTAAAATACAAGATTCATTGTTTTTTGATAGGTTTTCGCCCGCGTTGGTGTTGAAAAATGACAGAATTATCTCAATGGAACGTTCGATGTTCTACATCTAGCAGTGTATCTCTTGTTTTTCATACAAAGGCTGGCGCCAGATGTCCGATAAGTTCTGAATAGAAACTGATTATGATTTACAATATCGCTGGGTCATTGGCACATAGTAATTCATTCGACAGAATTGGAATGTTATGTAAGGACTGCGAAAAAAGCTGATGTATATGTATATTCTGCTTATTTGGCAAACCTTAGGCAACGGGAGTTTTATCATCTATACTACTTAGAGAACGGTTTTATTGCTTGCCTTGCCTGTTTTATGGGTATGTGTAAATAAAACGTTTCCACATAATATAGGTAAGATATGTAACATAAGATAGGTTGTTGTTTGAATATTTCAGGGGAAGCCAAACGATGACAAATGGAGGTGTCGCGCAAGGTCTGAGTTAGTAGATACAACGTGACAAGCTGTGTTAGTTGGTGCTACGTATTAAACAGATCGCATCACATCCAAGTTATCTTTGAATAGGTGCCGTCATCTCTCAGTTTGCCACTTCTAAAGCTTATATGAAATTCTGCTCAAGCTCTGACGTTGTTCAGTTAATCCTCATATTTATTCATGACCGGTAATCCTATTAGTATCCTTTGCGGCAATATCTCTATCTGTCGTGGAAAATTTCTAATCTACATTGATTCCCGTTGGAAATTCAATTCTACCATCTACACTCGTTTAGTCACATTGTATTGCTATCACCTTTCCCACCAATGTATCGTATGCTTTTGGTTTTTTTTTTTACTATATACAGATCGAATAGATCTCGATCTGAAAGTTTAAGTTATTTTATTGTATTGCGTAGGAATGTTCTATTCATGGCATCAAGAAGCAGATTTCAATAAAACAAAGTGACAGGAGTATCCAATTTCACTTAGAATTTACTTTGTTTTGTGAACGCTACAGGATTTAAAAAAAAAGAACGAGTTTGTTTTATATATTGTGAGGACAGTGCCATGTGCGAATATGGTCAGCTACGTAACCGACTTTCGCTTATTCATTCGCGAACGTACAGACAGACCGGTCGATACTCCGTGTAATATCAATTAGTATTCGGACGTTGTCCTCGGTGAAATTTGATATGTATATACATATTTACGATATTATCGTTAAACACATTTGTAAAATAATATTATCATTGTAAGCACTAGAATAGAATGTTTCATCATAGGTGCTACAAAATGTTAATCCTCTCATGATTAACTACAAATCTAAGTACATTCAACCCTAAGCGAGAACGTTTTTTCGATATCAGCGTTGCCGCCCCGCGTTCTGGTCGTATGCTGAACTACTTCCGTTTGGATTATTAATTACATTGAACTCGATCGGAATGTTCACACCCAGAACACACATATTGCTTCTTTCTTTGTACCTTAACTTGGCACTGGACCGGTTAGCAAACATAGTGGAAATATGTTAGACCCTTATTTGACATTTGGAAAATTTTACCAAATTTAAACTAAATTTGTTTATCGTCAGTAAACATCTTTATTCTTCATTTTATTACGCACCTATATCCTTTCAGGATTCTTTTCGTCTGACGCTTCTGTTTTTATTTTTATACGAAGTGATTTAAATTTGAGTGATGGCAGAATTTGGTCATCGGCTGGCAATTTGCCAACAATGTGCAGCGGGACAAAAAGTAAAATCTTCAACTTTGTATGAAGTTTGCAAATCAACAGATGAATTATGTATATCGCTCAGTGGAACTTTTCACTTCGGAAAAAGTTTTACTTTGTTCTATTTTCTAATGTTGCTAGTTGACACTAGTGTTACCAATCACGCGAGCGTTGAATGCTTGCTACGGAGAGGGTGGGAAATCAAGTATTTAACGTTACCGGTAACGACAATGCAATGTCATTTACAACACTGGTATAATTTAAATAAAAAGAGGAAGCGTTGAACAGAAAGAGCATACTACCTGTCATTATCTCACATAGGTTAGTTTCCGCACTTACGAGTATGTAACTTCGAAATGTAATCCGTGTATTTTGTCCATGATCCGTAATTAAAACATCTTAGATACCAACTTCATAATTTCGCCTCCAGACACCAGTTTTAAATAACTGCAAACGAGGCAACTTTCGACGCTCCGTGACTTATCCACCAAAATTTATGATCTAAATTCTAACGGCTCGAAGGGTTTGCTTGAGATGATATGATACAGTATACTCGCTATAATGGAAGCCTCGCCTGTTGAGAGGGTAATGGATGATAGTTTGATGGATAGTGGATACACTTACTGATTGAGAGCTATCTTGTTCTACTTTGTTGATTAAGGAAGGAAAAAGGAATGATAATTATGTATTGTTCTATGTAGGACATTGCAGAAAGATAAGTTTGGGAATCACTAGTACCTAATGCAGTACCTATGCAGACTTTTTACCAGAATTTTAGGGAGCAGAGTTAAAAAAATACTTCTTGAAAAATATGTTGTCGACATTCAAAAAAGGATCTAAAAGTAAAAGGATGCGGTTTTGACCTTGTGATTAGTAAACTAAACAAATAAAATTCGTGCTAAATATTTCTCATTAAACGTGTGACTGTTATTTCATCTTTCTACTTTTTCTTTTTTTTTTCCTTTTCTTTTTTCTTGGTCGACAACGCATCCATGATTGTCTCTCTGTGTCTGTCTCGGTCTTCTAGTCTTAATGATGTCCATGGGCGACAGTGACAACAAATGACACTTCCTATCAGGTGAGCCATCTGGTCGTGTGTCATTTCAACATAGTTACTCATAATTATAATTTCTTGTATACAACATTAGGTAATATTGAGTCCCCTGGCTGGACAGTCATGCACGCCGCGTGCATGCAAATGTGAATTTGAATTTCGGTTACGTAGAAGTCTATATTTTATTATATCCTCGGGTGTGACGTGCTGAACCCTTGCTGCGATTCTTATGTGAATCTGTACAATTTCATTTTTTTATAAAAAAAAACTATTGATTTTAAGAGTTCGTGTCGGTACCGTAAATGTCGACTCGCTCTGGCTCGCAAATATTTCAGGGTTTTTCTGACATTTTTCCGTGATGGTTGCACGGTATGGATAATTCGTTTTTTGTGTCATTCATTAGCTTTTCAGTGAAAGGCAGGACGACAGAGATAAATGAATATTCCTTTCATCATCAACGGCATCCCTTTTTATATCCGGACGGAGTAAAAAATTAGTTGGTTAAGTCCCGCTGGGCTTCGTGCTCCGTTATCAAAAACTTGTTTTATTGCCGAGCGACGTATAAAATTTCTTTAAGCAAGCTTCTTTTCAAGGCTTCTTCGCCAGCCACCAAAACTTTGTAAAATTATTCGTATAGCGGCGATGACCAACCATCACTTGGTGGTATGATCTCATAAGTCGCGTATTTACTTCTGTATAATGTTCTATTTTTTAATTAATCTGTAGCATACAGAATTTTGGTGATTCAATAAATAATTGAATCTCTCGGCTGTTAATAATGACTTTTGGGATTTGCATACTCTTAAGCTTCGTATGTAATACCTACGTATTCCATTGTACGCCAAGCATACGCCAAGTATACGCCAAGCGAACTGCGCAAGTAACAAATTAAACTCGCAAGGGATTGCGATATCGCATTGCCATTCACCGACGGCGGAAGTGAAGCTGAGCTGAATAGGTTGAGCAGGCGACGTGTGAGCGATTCGCCTCGAGATATTGATGTCTCGCCACCACTCGCCAGGTCACGTACTCTACATGGTTGACGTTGACGCCAGCCAGAGCCTCGCGCGAGATGTATATTGATCTTATGTGTTCCATTTGAATGTTTTAGGATGCAATTTTACTGTTATATTAGAATTATGGCAATATTATTTCCATTCGATATTGTACTATTTTCAAAAGATGCTTACACTAAAAGTATTTCGTAAGTACTTTTAGTCGACTTTCGCAATTCGAAAATGGCCTAATTACTTGAATAACATAGACGAACTGTGAAATATTAGGTAGAATGCGGGCAATATACCATTATTATTATATCTCACATGAAAATGTTCACGTTTCTGTAAGCGCAAAACGTTTGCACGTAAACCCAGTCAACCAGTCACTCGCGTCACGTCGAATAATAATCCCCGTCTCGACTCACAGAGACATAGTTAACGGTACAAGACATGCCCTGCGTCACGCTCTCTAAAACGCGCAATTCTGAGAGAAAACGAATTTGTCGGAGGGCAAGTTACTTAAAAACAATGCTTCAGTGAGAAGATGTCACAATTACAAATTATGACGTTTATCGTTCCACATCAAACCATCGTGTCGAGGGTAGCAGCCAACAGTTTTCATTCCTGTTGTTTGCATAAGCTTGGTTCTTTACAGATGTCAAGCAGTAAGTTAACATTGGCTCTTTTCTACATCCGTGCCAAAAATGAGAGAGATTTTTTTAAAACATAACCTAGCACTATTCTAGAAATTTTGTGGAATGGAGTCCGATCTCGCAAGCTCTGTGAATTGCATCTTATAAATTAATCCAAGTCTGAAGTGCTTTAAATTTAAAACCTAAACCCTATAAAAACGCACAAGTCCCTAAAACTAGTCGGGCTCACCCAACTGATAGAGTATAGTCGTGTTGAGGTATTAAAGGTTAAATCCTCACGGATACAGGTAACATGTGCGCGCGAGGCGCACCTCGTCATACGGTTATTTTTATCGCCGTACTGTTTTTATATCCCAATTTCGATTCACGGCGATTGCCAAATTGCGTCATAAAATTTTTCAGGGATCCTCGATAAATAATAAAGGAATAAACAGTTAGTTTGTTTTTTTTTCGCTTCGTCCTGTTTGGCAGCCAGACTTTATTAAACCGTTTTCACAGATTTTTTCATAATATCACAGATCATCAAACATTGATTGAATTAAATGTAAAAATAAAAAACAAATCTATAACTCGTATGCCGCCCGTGCCTGCCACCTGAAAGTTTTTTTCTATTCATTATTCTTTCGAACTTTATCCAGAGTAAAATATCAATGAGGTCTAAAGCAGCTTTGCAGTCTACTGGATGGACTCCCTCTCATTCAAAGATGCGTCGAGTTCGAGTTTTGTACTTGTTCTTCTGCGTTCTGTTGAACTATACCTAGTAGGTACGTAATAGTGTAGTGCACTCATCGACGCTTGATTTGCAGCCTTCAATTAATAACACCCGCAGATTGCACAGCGACACGGCCGGTGCGCTGATGATTGATCGATTCCCACACCAACTCACATCAACATGCAAACATGCTTTCATCACGCGACATCGCCGGCATCCCTTAGGCCCCAGTTACACGACGCGATAGTTTTCACGCCCTTACTGTTACTGGCGTGATGTACCGCGATCATAATAATGGGTCATGTTAAAAGTTGATCACAAGAAACAGTACACACTCAAGGAAGTTTGGTACTTGAACAAGAGTACAATGGAACTGGTTTACAGGTTACGATCAATAGCGGTGAAGCTGTAGTTGTCGTGGCGCAGCAGAACCGGTTCATAATATCGTGTTTATCCTTGTAGCATTGATGTTTTACTGTTTTTCGTATACACGTGAAAAAAGCACGTGGGTGGCCCTTGAGATCAGTATAGAAAACAATATTATGTAGTAGGGTACTAGGTACTTATACCAGGTTTAAATAAACTAATGGTGATTTGTTAACTTTACGGTCATTAGGCTGGATGAGTAAATTTATGTTCGAAGTTTTAGTTTCCCGACACTCCACCTTAACCTACATAAAGTTGATTGTATTCTATTAAAATAATACGTTACATTGTTTTTGTGATTACCTATCTTGAACTAACAAAGTAACAGTATTTATTCACCAGATACGAACCACTAACATTGAGACGTTTTATTTAGTAAACTCAACTTGGATTATTTGAACAGTTATAGTTACCAAACTTTCTACAAATATATCTTCGTTGTCCTTGAAATTTTAACTCCATAAATGTGTCACTGCCCGTCTGCTTTTGGGAGACCTTGCTTTCTATTCTATTGAAGAAACTGCCCGACCGGGCAATGTGCAGAACTAATGTCAATGCTCTTTTATACTGATTTAGTCCTGTGATAAAGTTGTCCAAGTCAATATTGTCTTCCACTGATAACAACGAATTTGCTTTGCGGTATGTTTGCGGTGCGTTGTTTTTGCTTCCTGGTCTCGGAAAACACAAATCTATAAAGCTATGATGGTGGAAGTGTTTGATGGCGTTAACAACGGAGTATTTTTGGCGCGGTGTTGACGTGAATTCGGCCGTGTCCTTCGCACTGTTTGCCGGTTGCTTATCGACTCGGGTAGGATTAAGGGTTGTTTTCCGATCACCTTGAAACGCCTACTCGCTTGTTTTACTCGACTACGCTATCGCGATTGTGTTTCTACGTTAATTAAGTCTTTAGCATAACAACACGCGACCTAAACAATCCATTTGCAAATGTTTATACAGCGAAAATAAGTAGGTGGGAATAAGTCGTGGCAATGAGACAAATGCTGAGATTTTATCGAAATCCTAATGATCAATTTATGCAAAATATTTATTTTAACTAAAATGTGCACAATAAAATAACTTCGGTTAGGTTATGTTAACTTAATAAAAGCTCCAGCGTCCTCCGTTTGTCTAGGTATGTCTACTATAATATAATTTAACGAATCAGTCGGCCGTGTACATGATAAATTACAAATGTGAGTTATAGTGGCTATTTAGAGATAATGTTATTAAATACATGTGATATTGAGTACCTAAAGAAGTACCTATTCAAAAGTAAGTTTACGTATTGAAAGGTCGTAATCATTACGTGACAATTTCCAAAATAAAAAGAGAAAAAATGAAAAGATCAGTCAAAACTGTAGGAAATGAATAACATTACATTACGAATACCGACAGGGAGAGAATTCGAGTTGCCTTCGTCAAATATATGCCGTTCGTAATAGACCAAAAAATGATGTATAAATCTTGGAAGTTGAATACAGATTATCCTTAGCTCTTGTTTTTCCACAGTTCTGCAACATAAAGGATCAAAATAAATCAAGTTACTTATTGCTTTGCCTCTTACACAAAATTTATTACAACTTAACTACTTAAGTCGAAAGCTTTTAAGCTAAGTACCTAAGCAGTAGCATTTATATTTATCATGAAAGTAACGTAGTAGACCTAACTGTCCGTGACCAACCACGAATCAGATTATATTATCCGTATGCAGAGGGGACATTCATTGGCTACAGACCTGCGGCAACTACTCTACTTACCACCAAGTGGATTGCTAGTCTGTTTGCTACTAGGAATAAAAAGTCGACAGTGATATACAAACATAACTTGCACGCGGATCGCGTAAGGTGCCCCCGCACGTACACGTTTATACCGTAAAATAACGTTCAACTCACACCATTCCAATTCGGTCGGAAATTGCTTTTTTAATATCTGGGGAATCTTTTAGAAATGTGTACGTGTGTTAGAAATGTGTGTGTGTGTGGGTAGAATACCTGATATTTGGGAAGCGACCGCATTATGAGAGATTCAAACACAAATAAATGAAGTTCGTCTGTGAACCTATGAAATGTACGTGGGCTGTGGTGGCGTAACACAAATCAGCGATCGATCATTTGCTCCGAATTAATAAAAAAAAAAACACTGAACCATGCTCGGTTTTACGGTCTGATAGTGAAATAGACGAATATGGGGATTTTAGTACCTACTTAAGAGTATTTATATTCAACCTTTTCCGCTTCCGAAGTACCTCGGCTACCCTCATTTCATTGTACATAATATTTGTTAGGTATATCACTATTGGATTAAAAGAGTCAACAATACATATTCTGAAATTATTAACCATTTATTTAATGAAATGTTCACGTTAAAAACAACTCATAACCATTAAATAACTATTTGTATAGTTTTATTTAATTAGTGCGAGGTTATTATAAGGGAGATGAGGGCGGCATTTACACTTAAGTACCGTTTTGACTTCTAGTTTCACACACTCAACCTGATTAGTCGTATGAGAGCAGCACTTTGCTAATTAGTTGATTTCAACCGTCGCCCATTTATTTCTCCCTGGCCATTTCAAGCTTAATTATAAAACTATCAACAGACAGACGATATCCATATACATATTATATTGTGTTTTGTTTATTATTTTATTTTAGATTTTTCGTAAATAAACGAATATAAACTCAAGATTTTTATTCTAGTGGAGTTATTTGTTATTTCGTGTGGCACAAGTTTCTGACATTTTTAAATAGCGACATAAACGCTAACACACTCATAATTATCATTGCACTAGGATTCCCTGTGTCGCGGGTGCAATGGACAACACAAATAACACATCACTAGCAACACCCATGATCCAAGAACTCACGTAGCTGTCACACAAATATCTGCCCCGGCCGGGAATCCAACCCGAGACGCTTTGCAGGCAGGGTCACTACCACCTAGGCTAATGGGTCAGTACATTTTTCTAAAAGGTCACTCATTAGAAGTCTGCCAGTATGAATTTAGTCGCTATTTTTTTAACATTTTAAATTGTGTGTAGGTGTACTGTCGATACAACCTACGCGCGGTATTGTAAAATTAATTTATTGGAGAAGCCAAAGGGAGCTATTTCACAAAGAGATTGCTTTCAATTATATCATGCACTAGCCTTGTCCGCGTGGAATTTAACAAAAAGTTATTAAATTTCTAAAATAAAAGTAGCATTATTACATCATAATTTAGCATTACTCGCTATCTGCCAATGAAAGTGCCGTCAAAATCGGTCCAGCCGATCCAGAGATTAGCCGGAACATACAGACAGACAAAAATTGTAAAAAATATTATTTGTGTATAAATTTAGTAAAAAGCGGTAATTTTAATATTACAAACAGACACTCCAATTTTATTTATTTGTATAGCTTTAGATGACGCAGCTTTCAGTGATTTGCTCACTGTAGAAAACATTATTTGCTAGGTGTGATTGAGCTATGTTACTCATTTGCTAGCGCGATGTAAAATGATGTAGTATTTTTACTTTTACTTTTTGACCTTTGTGGTAGGTAATAGCTCTATGATTTGTCACTTAACCTTCGAATCCGAACCCGACATTCGAACCCGCTGATAACCGGTTCCAGCACGACTTTTAACTTTTTGCTTTAGTTGACTAGCTTGATGGAATGGTCTTTTTCCGATTTTGTACCAGAGCAAGCCCCGAATTACAGCCATTGGGCCTAATCATTGTTCGTGATATTAGAGGCATAATTTTAGATAATGAATTAAGGTCTGTCCGTGTGACTGGTAACGTCATCTAATTTTTGATAGGGCTTTAAAACAGTGCTATATACCACTTACTTTGTTTTAGCTAGAATAATAAATACTAACTAATCGAGCGACAAGGTAGACATGCTATCTAGTCTAGACAGTAAAATTGTCCCGCACCTCCCCGCGGACTGCCACCGCCCACATGGATTGGTAACGAATTTTCAGGGGACATCGATCCCAAAATGTATTTTATAAACAGAATAGAATAGATAGAAGGTCAGAATTAATAAATACATCATTTATTTCCAATCGAATTAATAGATATTGTAAAAAGGTTAATTGATATCTTAGGAAACCATTGAAGGACCATCCAATGGTTTCCATAATAAAATCTTAGAGAACTATACATATAATATAATTACTTACCATTAGCGAACAACAACCATTTCTCTGGAATGTTGGCTAGAGTATTAAAAAATACAGACGAATAGAAAATTCAGTGTGATAGTAACATAATTGCAGTAGTATATAGAAATAATTATGTTGAGTGACGACTAACTGTAATAACCTTATAGAAAGCTGAAGATCGGTAAAATAAGCTCGAATATTTTATCGTTGGCACGTAAGAAGAAAAAGTGAAAACTGAAATACAAGAAAAAAGTTTAAACTTGGTAGCATCTTATTTTACATTAAACCTTTATACTGCGTGATGTATGGAGGTGTTCCACCCTAGCGGCCAGACTGCGAGGGTGAAATCGATATTATGCTACCCCACTCGAATGACTACAATTTGGTATATCCTAAGTTACTCGTATACGCTCGAGAAACGAAACCGTTCGTTTATTGCGTGTAGAATTTAAATCGAGAATGTGCCGGGTCGCGGGGACGTCCTCGCCATCTACAAGGTGGCTCCGCGGTTATCACCGGTCACGACGCCGAGGCGCCGGCGCTAATCATACATTTACACTAACGTACAATAAGAATTTTCGTTGGGACAACATTTATGATTTTATTAGTGATCAGCGGTGCAACACCAGACTTGAGGAAAACCGAAATTTTATTACATTTTCTATTTCGTAGCAATATAAGTAATCAATAATTATGTGTATGTCTATAGATATTTAAGGTGACATGTCATGTTAAACAATTTACTAGAACAAGGTTTTGTTTAAACGACTTTTACCGTGTGAGCATCACGTGGATACTTAAGCTTATTAGTGATAAGGAGGTGATGATACGGCACACGACTCGGAACCATGCGCAAATACGAGTAAACATCGGATGTTTCTAGAAATTCCATTTCCCTCGTAAATGAGAAGGAAGTTTACTCGGTGATACGATAAGAAAGTGTCATTAACGACATCGCATTAAGTCACAAAACACTGAGAGTACAGAAGTTGAACTATGTGCGTGCGCGCTAGAACAATGCAAACACAACAATAATAGGCATTGGTGAAATAAAATTGAATTGATCAGATTAAGAGCGATATTAATATCTCACCTCTGTGTTTTGTGGTTTGATTGCCATTCTCTCTGTGCGCTATGTTGAGGGGAAAAATTATTATTGTAAATTGGTATGCGTTAAGTACAGAACAATAAGAGTATTGTTGATGACTTAAATAAAAAAAGAAAAAGCAGCAATTTTATATGGCATGCGGTCGCGGTCACCCATACATGAGGAATAGGAACGCTGGTCAAAAATCAAGCACAACCCCAAAAATCCTTCCCGTCGTTTAAACTTCAATTATTTATTTCGTCTAGGGAAGTAACAGCTCACGTAATAAAACATTTACATTTTAATTTTAAATAACATTTTTATCCAATTTTATTATATTACATAACCTTGTCCTTCATTCAACCGATTGCGCCGCGAGGAAGACGGCCGTTTGGCAAGTTACTAAGTTAAGTTAAGTTACTTTTTACCGTTTGACTATAGCAAGTAATGTTTGTTGGTTGCAGTGGACGAGAAGATATTCTGCTGTCACGGCGGGCTGTCGCCGGACCTGCAGGCGATGGAGCAGATCCGGCGGATCATGCGGCCCACGGACGTGCCCGACCAGGGGCTGCTCTGCGACCTGCTGTGGTCCGACCCCGACAAGGACACCGCCGGCTGGGGCGAGAACGACCGCGGCGTCAGCTTCACCTTCGGCACTGAGGTACTGACACTACTGACACTTCTCTTACTCGAACAGAGTAACTGTGTAATTGAAAAGATATTTTAACTGATACATGCGTTACGTTCGTACTTGGGTCGTCGTTTCGGATCCGCTCCGAAGACATTGCCGTAACTATGGACGTATGTAACGACGGAAAGAGATAGGTACATGAAAGTAGGCCAGTCGATTATCTAGAATTTGGGCGGCGTCCTATGGATAATAAAATTAGAACGTGACGCGTACACAAACAGACCTCGTTTTGAAGATAATGTGTTGTTCTTTATGTAAGTTGACTGTACTGTACTCGAACACAGCACTCACAATCAAGAACCCCCTCAAAAAAAGTTCTTCTCATACATCTTCCATGTACAGACATCGATCAGTTACAGATTTATTATACGTACACATCGTCCTGTGTATAGGCTGCGTATCGATGATGCCGTTGTGTTGTTCAGGTGGTGGGCAAGTTCCTGTCGAAGCACGAGTTCGACCTGATCTGCCGCGCGCACCAGGTGGTGGAGGACGGCTACGAGTTCTTCGCCAAGCGGCAGCTGGTCACTCTCTTCTCGGCGCCCAACTACTGCGGCGAGTTCGACAACGCCGGTAACTGCAACTGTCGCCGCTCACACACTGTACCGCCTCGCCCCTCACTAGGGCTCCCCCGTGCCTTGGGGACATGGGGGAATTTTAAGAGTGAACTGCTTTTAACTGATACCCGTCAAAATTGTGTACACGCAGTGCAGCTGTTTTTATATAATAATAATAATAAAGCTTTTATATAACACATGTACAAACTTTACTCTTCTCGTCATAAGTATAAATTGTTCTGGTTTGTGTACGATGTTGATGTACAACATTTATGTATACAATTTTTTATGTAACGAGGAAAAAACTAGTATTTACTGTTAATTATAATTTTGTTAGTTATGATTCATAACTATAAACAGTATAATATATGTATAAACTAGTTTTTATGACTTATGAATATAATAAATAATGTGTATGTATGTGTGTCTGTGCGCGCAGGTGCCCTGATGTCGGTGGACGAGACGCTGATGTGCTCGTTCCAGATCCTGAAGCCGGCGGACAAGCGCAAGCTGTACTCGGGGCTCAACATGGGCCGCCCCAACACGCCGCCGCGCGCGCAGCCCAAGAACAAGAAGAAGTGAGTGTCCCACACCGCCCCGCGCTCCCCTTACACTCGACACATTCGGGGACTTGGGACTCCGTCCATCTGGAGGATATGACAACCTGCCATGCTCTTGGTGCACCATCACCGACCACACAGCCAATAGACACCTAATGTTTGATTTTACGTATTGAATGCATTCTGGCAACCAGCTGAGAGGTAACACGAAGCGGGATGACTCATGACTGGCTAATTCAACGCTGTGATTGGCTAATTGAAGGCCACACGAAACGTTGGAAAGAAACAGATTAATTTAAGCAACGGGAAAGAATGATACGGCACGTTATATCGGTACTATAAGCCAGACATGTTGGCAGAAGCCATTCGCCTGTTATTAGGAGTCCATTGGCTGTGTGGTCGGTGTGCACCACGCTTTACAACGTACGAAGCTATGGTGCCAGGTCCTGCTGTTGAAGGTCGCTTCAAGGTTTAAACGTTTAATCCTGATGACATTTGCATGGTGGCAGCGTACTTTATCCGACCGGCTAACCATTAGAACCATCCTCCTATAAATATTCGTCAGTAAAATGTTGTATACGTGTTTCGGTCGCAGTGCTGGTCGGATAATAATAATGCGTATTCTTTTCGGTCGGCGGCGTGTCACTGATGCGTTTGGTGTTACCGTACTCCACGGGCGACGGTGGTCACTTACCGTTAGGTTGGTCTACGGCTCGTTTGCCGGTTATTTAGGGTCGGTAGTCACCTACAGTGGGCCTAAACATGTTAATTTGATATATATCGTTTAATTATATATAAAGCATAAGGAACTACTACCGCACTAAGAACGATCTTACGACAACACATTCAATTGCAAGATGAAAATAATCAAAGCCGAATGAAAGTAAATATGACACATATGATTTTAAACTTTTATCATCGCGGACACTAAACGGGTCCTCACGATCTTTATACCACAATAATAAAGATCGTCAGAACCCGTTACAGTAAAAAAATATTAAAACATTAAAAGTGTTGAGCACACTACGACTGAAACCTTGAATACCAGTTGTATGGAAATGTATTCCCATTGTGATAGTGACGTGTGGTTTACATGTTCGTATGGGAGTGAAGTTAACTGTTTGTTTTATTACTCCAGAGATATATAACCGAAGCCTTCAGATAACACAAGGTACGGACGCTGGTTTCTGTGTGGCGATTACTAATCGATTCACGTCATTTCAGTCTAGTTAGTACACCTGACTAATGTATTTAGTACTTCACTCTAGAGTCGCTATACAATATCTAACGCATTATTAGTGCAGTTTTAAAATTTCATAATTTTTACTTTTTTATACTAATACTTTTTATACTCACTAAAGTGTTATGTTCCGAGTGCAATTAACAGATAATTATGTAGGATTAATAAATTATTTATTAGTCGTCATTTAAGTTATTTTATTATATTTGGTTGACATCGACAATATATTCATTGCAGGTTGGTATTCACTTAATTTTTTTTATAATATCGATTGTTCAGTTCACATGCGTCTCATTACACGTAATCAAATATGAATCTGCCACTAAAACATGGACACAAATCAAATTAATAATCTTAATAACATAATATTGGAATCTCAGATAATAATAATTAATATTTCAAAAATTCAATTTATTACTCGGATAACATGAATCCCTTTTTTAAAGTATGAAACTTAAAATCTATGTTGGTATGTTGAGGTGTGTTGGAGATAATCTAAATAATTATAATATTGATATTGTACGATATTTTCATATTGTACCGTTATTAACGTGTACCGTTGTGTTCCAGCTAACGCCGCCCGCGCCCCGCCCGGCGCCGCCGCCGCCGCCGCGAGGACTCCGCCCCCCGCCCCTCGCCCCCCGCCGGACGCCCGCTGACAGCGTTTAAGTACACTCCTACCATGTTTTGTAACGTATACTGGCCAACGAAACAATGACGTCACGTAGACACGCTGGACGAGTTGGAGCACAAATAAGCTGAATGCTGAATGTTTATCGCTTCAAAACGATTGTGTCACACAGAAATAGGAAAGGAAACAGAACCGATTCTCTGGATGTGGATGAAACAGATAATATGAATGTAAAGTCTTCCTAAACCTAATTAATTTTAATTTATCGTCTCCCATGTGATTAGTGGCATATGTCTTTTTATTAGCAGTAAATGCTTAATTACACACGAAGTGTAGTGTGGCGCGTTCAGCATAGACCCGTGTGTTATTGCGGTAGTAGCCTAACTAGTTCGCTATCACACAATTATTGAGATCACTGATGCTGCTGTATCGTTATTTAAACCGGTTACGTTGGCGTAGCGGTCCTGCGGTTACTGCTTTAGTGTGTAAAATGTCTGGACACGTTACACCCACACGACGTCTACTTTATTCCAACTCGACTCATAGGAAGCGTTGAAATGTGAGCTTATGTTGTGGTCTTTACGGTTGAATTTCGATCGGATCGGAGTTGGCCTCTTTCAAGTGAATGTTGAACATTCAACCGTATGTTACCCACTATAAAGCTCATATTTTAATGCGTTTGTATGAGATGAGTCCGAGTTGAGTTGAAGTGGAGTTGGTCTAACGTGCCGAGGCCTAAACGGTAGAGACGTCCGTTCAAAAGTAGTGTATGCAAAACGTGTTCTCGAGCGGCGGCGGCGCGGTCCGCTCGCGGCCAACTTAATCTTTTAATATGGACTTCTACATCCAATTTTTTGTATCGTTTTGAAATATGTATGTATGTTGTACCTATATGAAATTAGCGGAATCAAGTATTATTCACGGCGTCGTTCCACGCTCTCTGACAATATGGAATGTAAGCTATTGGCAGTCCTGGACTTGTTTTGGCAGGCAGGAATTTAGTAGGGGCAGTCCGGTTCTACAGATTAAGGTACGTTCCCACTGCGCGCGTGTACTGGCGTTTGACTCCTAGTGAAATTTCGAGCGAGAGCTTGGTAAAAATCTTTGACAAACAGCACAAGCGAATTCCGTAGCATTCGCATTTAATCTTTCCGTACAACCGTTCGTCTCGCTAAGAACAGTGAGCAGTGGGAACGCATCTTTAGCAGTGCTGTGAAGCGCTTCAAAGTCGCTTATTGCTCGCACGTTCGACAATTGCTGGACGATTGTCCGGCGACGACATGAGCACGGCGCTTTTGAGTGTGCGTACAGACGGCAGACATGATCCCAAATGTTAACAACAGTAATGTTGCTCGAATAGCGATCGAACTGGGCGTTGTCATTGTAACCTGACGCACCGAGGGAAGGTGCGCAATAGTCGAGTCGCAACCGTACAAAAATAATGTAACCAGCTTTAGAGATAAATTTTATAATTTGAATAGTAATCATTTTGTTTGAGCCATGTTGCAATGGTGAACGATGTTTTATCGATTCAAAAGTAGCAATGTCGCGGAGAGCACTCCATTTTGTATGTTGCTGTCACGGTCGAGGTGGTTCTAAGTTGATATTTCGATTACGCAGACGTCGGTCGCGGCGGAACTTTCCTGTTCGTAACATCGGATTAATACATGTGGACGTATACGTACGTACGTCAATCTGAGCACCCCCCGCCGGCGCGGGCTCGGGGCCGGTCGTGTGTATGCAAGGTCGCTCTGTTTGCGTGTATGTTTGTCGCGAAACTTGTATTCGATATCTGAGAATCGTTTTGTTTCTATGCGCCATCGATACTAATCGATGTTTCGGCTTCGGTCGGAATGTTCTCGATCCGGTCAGTACGTCGGTCGGTATCGGAGTCGCCATTCCAACGCGACTGTTAAGTTACGACGTTGAGGACATATTTATATCGATAATATTGGAAGTTAGTAATAAATAAACAATTATAATTAAGTAGTAAGCGTAAATACTAAAGCCTAGCCGTTTAAGACGGAACAAAAGTTCTGTGAACGTGTAACGTTGTTACCGTCCGGCCGCGGCGGGCGCGGGGCGTTGTCTCCGCGAAACATTATTATAGCATTGTTTACATCGCTTTTGTAATTGACTCGCGACTTGTTTTGTAGATTTTACAGTATACCGCGAGTCAATTACGTGTAAACTGATCTGTGGTAATTAGTTTTGCCCGGCAGCGCTCTGAGCGAGTCGCGGTCGTGGACCGGTTTGCGACTGAACTGCGCATGTTGTATGTAGATTACTCATTATAATGTCCGTCGTAAGAGTTTGAAGTTTAAGATACCTTCAAATGGAATTGAGTTATCTTTTCGCATGTAATATGTATGTATTCAATGTAGTGTTATTGAAGTATCATTTTTATGTACACAAATGTCAACTGCAGTATGAATATTATGACCGCGAGCGATGGTAACCACTAACAATCGTGCAAACCGGCAGTCGTTGGCCGTTACCGTGCAACATCGAGGTGTGAATCGAATGTTAGCAATTATACCAACCCGAAATACATATGAGCTACTTATAGCGATCATAACATTGGTACTGCATTCGCCTTGCTCTGACGCGAGTCGACGTCCGCACGGGTCCTCCGCCGACGGCGTCGTCGGGAGCCCCGGGACCGTGGCGCTGGTTACGACGAATCTCGTAATGGCAAAATATATGCGTCGATATGAGAGATGTGAATCGATGACATGTATCGCCTCGTACATTTTGAAGGTAACGGATTTGTCGTGAACAAAATGGGAACGGCGGTGCAAAGCTCTGGATAGGTGGCGCTGCTATAGTTTGAGACAAATGTGCGATAATATTCTGTTTTTGAAATATCTGATTCGTGTTTAGGACATAGTATTGAAGGTTTTGTAGCACAATTTTTTAAACATATCCCGCCGCCGGAAGTAGTTTTAGGTTCTTTGGTTCTAACTGAGTTCCTTAGATTTTTACATTCAAACGCATAGTGCGTAAGACCATTTTTCTATTAAGTGAAATATGTAAATGATAATGCGATTATGTGCAATTTAACTAATAAGGAGCGTTGTTAATGACATTGGACGTAATGTCACAAACGGTAATGGCGCCATCTAGCGGCAGAGTTTGGCAACCGCCGCGCCCGTGGCCCGCGTCCGTCCCGGCTTTATGTTGCTACTGAACTAGACTGACCGCGAACAGTGGCTAACAGTGGCTGCCAGCCAATCAACAAGAATCAATGATTCATTCATTCATTTGTATGAACAAGAGAATTGTATATTAATTTCGTAAATAAAATACTTTCTGAATATTTTTGTGGTTTTATTTCGGTGGTTTTTTCTTAGGTGCAGCATTATTAATGTATCCTCTATTTTTCGTTGACACTAACCAATAGCGTGTAGTAAGAGAATGATGTCTTGATTATCTGGAAATAGAATATAACAATGAGAAAGTTCAGTCTTTTTACATATTTTGTGAATATAACCTCAATTGGTAAAGTTATTCAGACCAACGATTATTTTTACTGTATCAAGAAAGTATCGAATGCTGTAGACAAAATTATTTTGTTCGTTAATTGTTCTTCAAAAAGAGACGTGATACTTCACTTCTCTTTTTGAAGAACAATTTACCTTTTGAATCCTACAAACAACAGTATCCTACTTCTGGCAGTAATAATAGGCATTGGTAACTTGTACTTAGGTTGGCCACAAACCCCTCCACCAATCAGCACTGGCGAGTATAATCTAGAAGGGGATACCCGTGCCCTACAGTGGCCTCGAATGGGTTGATACCAACTGGTACTAGCAGTCGTGGTATGGACGTAGCAGGGGCAATACCAAAGATCACTAACAAAGATGGCCGATGATGATGATGATAACCGAGATGCCAAAGTGTAATGCTAGTTTAGATGCCAAAACATTCAACAGCGGACGGCCCGTGAAACGACGCGCGCCCTCTTAAACGGTCCGTAGAGACTCACGATGAGGAAGGTGCGCAGGTCCATGGGCAGGAAGCGCGCGGCGCGCACGGCGGGCGCGCGGCTCGCGGCCGGCAGCAGCCGCAGCAGCGCGCGCCGCGCCCGCGCGCCCGCCGCCGCCCACGCGCACTGGTACGCCGCCGTCGGGACGCGCTCCGCCTGCACGCGGTGTTCGGGCGCCACAGTTACAACAGGTTTAACAGCAGTGGCCTTTGGGATGTATCCCTTAACCAATTTACAGACACTGAATAAAATTAGCGAGGTTCCTTCTGCCTTATATTTTAAATACTGCGTCCAAATGTGAAGCAAAACAATCATGCCAAATAATATGCCATTTCATGTCATTATGATGGAATCGTTCAATTTACGAGTACGTACGGCAAACTTAGTGAAATGGTGAATCGAATCTCTTCAATTGTACAGTAAAATTATACAATTGAAGAAGGAGTCTTAAATAACATAAGTTATACATACTTGTATTATAATTTGGTTGCCAAAGTAACAGTATATAAATATGTCCAGGACGACTGCGGCCAAGTACTCCACAGTGATCATGTTGAATTTCTGAAACATTTTATATTTCACTTCTTTAAGATATTCAAGATTTTCGATCGTAATTCTATGTAGTAGATGATAGAAGATTTTTTGAAATTCTAACAGCGAATATGACATGTATTTAGACTACATTTTTTTCGCTCCATTCACTAGGATCCACGACCGAGAGCCACATGGGGATCCATTTTCCTCCTCTACGATCCACATGTGGATCAAATATTTAAACTGGCATTTTTAACGTATAAAAAATAATAAACATTCCCGTCATAAGCATAACTATGCCTGGAGAAGCATTGATTCCAGTTAGTACCTATGTTCAATGCCTAATGACCGTAGGTACTCTGATGATTTTATATGACCGTATTTCTAGACTTTAATTAAGGATTGTTGCGGCAACCCTGTTATAAAATACCAACCCTGCAGATCTCCGTTGCTATCAAAGAAATGTAATCATAATTACATGTAGGTATCGAATATAATTACATAATTATATCAGGAGATGTAGGCCCCCCAAGCGCCTTTCGAGAAAAAGTAATTAAAACCTTTTTGGCGGGGCCGTTTCCGTGCTTCCATAATTATGTAATCGTAAACTGCAATCATGATAACATTTGGAACATCTATGTATCGTGGTATGGTAGCTGGAGGGGTGGTCGGTGGTCGCTCACCACCGTGGCGGCGTACAGCAAGGTGCAGTGGTACAGCGTGACCTGGGCGATGCGCAGCACCAGCAGCGGGGACACGAAACGCTCGAACTTGTCTTTGAGAGCGTTGATAGTCTGGAGGACGCGCGCGCAGTCCCGCAGCGCTGCCTCGGTCGCTGGATCGTACTCCGAGCTGTAGATATCTGGAGGTTGTGCGAGGATAGGTACAACGTAGGTATTTTATTTTTGTATCCATAGTATAGATTGTTATCATATAAATTAGATCTTAAATATACATATTTACCAAATTGTGTCTTGGTATTGGTGAACGCGGTTGTCTGAAATTAAAAAAAACCTTTTTTTAATAAATCCCACTAAAAGACAGAAGCTGCCGTTTACGTCCTCGTATATTAGTTTGTACTCGCCGAGAATCAAAACGGGGCGTTGCATAGGATCGCAACACTCACAATTTTCGTGTCATAATGATACTGGGAGTCGGTCATCTGCGCCGTGTTGTAGAGGTAGCTGTACATCTCGTCCTCTAGGATGTGGTAGGTGTGTTGCAGCAGCGCGTCGTGGCGCACCCCCCGCGCCAGCAGCGCCGTGTAGCGCGCGTTGCGCAGGCTGCAGCACAGCAGGTCCAGCTGCCCGCATAGCAAGATCGACGTGGACACGAAGAAAACGCCTGATGACAATGATATTATAAGTAAAAAGATATTATACATAAGATGCACTAGCACGTGAAAAGTGGGGTAGTGAAATTCGGCTAGTAATAGATACTAAAAGGGCAGTAGGAATCCCACGCAGGGAGGTTTTCCCGATAGATAGATAGACACTCAGTTATTTCTGTGAGGGACATATTTTTTTACATATTATGTAGGTAATAATTCTAATAAGATGTTCTCTATAAAAAAATAAATTTGGCCCTTTGCCTATGCATTTGCGAAATGATTAGAAGCTTTCTCTTTGAGACCTCAAACTAAAACCGCCGGTACCGAGGTACAATTGGATATTATTAAGTATCTAATATTTAAACGGAACCTAATTGTCCCAAGGCAAGTACCACGAAGGCTTGCGCGATGCACTGGCGTAGAAACAGGATGACGAGGAACGGCGGGTGCGTAGCGTCCATGTAGATCCACGGCTCTAGCGGCTGCTTCGTCCACACTGGAAATATGTATATTGTTGAAAATCAATATATCCAAGTGACATTGATCATACAAAACTGTTTTTTTAACTCGCTCATCTTGATTTTTACTTACTGTTGTTGTATAGTCAAACCCAAACTGCTTAGGTTTTCTTTGTTCGTCAAAGTTGATGATGAGTGGGCCGCTTTAAATGAAGTCTATCTTTTTTAACGTTTGTAAGTAAAAATAAATGAAACCTGACAGTTGTCGCCCACTTACAATGCGCTATCACCGGCAGAAAAACGTAGATCGCAACACAAAAAACGTTCGAACTGGTGTAGCAGTACGCAAACATCCTCGCCATGCGGTAGCTACGCAGCATCGTCATGTTGGTGAGGCCGCGCGCCGAGCGCCACCTGAAGTTATCGTTCATGAACTGA
Source organism: Ochlodes sylvanus (assembly GCA_905404295.2). Lineage (NCBI taxonomy): Eukaryota > Metazoa > Arthropoda > Insecta > Lepidoptera > Hesperiidae > Ochlodes > Ochlodes sylvanus. The sequence continues at coordinate 2,120,900 of FR990129.1, forward strand.
ACCACCCCGTACAGCTCCTTCTTGTGTACAGCGAAGTAGGAGACGATGGCCAGCGACGTGAGTAGCGGCAGGCCGTCCGCTATTTTATCCAAATTGGAGAACAAGTCGACCCATTCGGTGTACAAGTGGATTACGAGAGAAATAGGCACGTTGACGAGCATGAACAAGACCAGCCCAAGGTAAATATTGTTTATAAAGATCTGGTACACGTTGGTGGGCTTCTCGTACCAGTCCCAGCAGCCGACCATTTTGAGCGGGAGCTGCAAAAATGGCATGTAATTGAGCACTTTATCCTCGTCCCCTTTTACTGTTGCCATTATTCGGACGTCGAGGAACGTCAATTGTTAATATCAGCAATTATTATATACTGCCTTACTGTAAAATCACAACTATTAAACCACAAGAGTCTTCGTCGCTTTTTATCATAAGGACAATTAAAATTATGACTGTAAAGGCACTTGCACATAAAGTTTAGGAACTCCACTTTATAGTAGGCTAAATTGGTTCAAGCAAGCAGCGGAAGCAGTCACAGCCCGGCACGGCGGCTTGCGGTGATGGACAAAGTAAAACAACAAGTAAACTGTAAAAGACGCGCGTCGTCCTAACACCAAAAAAAATGAACATCAAACCACACATTATAGTAGATAGGTCGGTACACATTTTTATGACATATCGTTTTTTTTTTTCGTATTAATTTAAAGCTCTCTCTCGTCTCGTTTTATTTTTTGACTTCGACTTCGACTCCGGCTTCAATTTCGACTGTAACACAAACTTTCATGTTTGTCTCTTTATTGACGCTTTTTCGTTTCATCGAATTTCAAATCACAATAATTCTTTAGAATAAAAGTTTCACTGCAATAGAATTTTATCAGCCACTGTATAGTTTTAAATGGGGACTCCGTAACATATTTCTTCGATGTGAAACAGCCTCTATTTAAAACTTCGTAAAGGATAATTAACTCTTTCCAATAAGTTTAAAACTTCGACAATTTCTTCAAGACATAGCTAATAAGATATTCCAATTAATTAGGTATTAAGTTTCTACACTCGATTAAATATTGAAAAGGAAATTAACTTACACTTAAGTTTATTTAATCGTAGATAAGTATAAATTATATTCTCCCTTATGTCTGGGAAGTAGTTATGTGCACTTCACTAGTTGTTGCTCGCGGCTTCAGCCGAACTCGTACCTGTACTGTGAGGATCCTGTCCATCCTTGAGACCACTTTTGTAAGTAAGTATATCTGTATATACCCTGTTGGAACAAAGTAATGGCATAAGTCATCGCCTAGATCGTAGATTTTAGAATGCCTTAGAAGAGTTAGAAGTTATGATTTGTAGAAGAATGAATTGTAAACGTTGACACCCTTAGGTACTCTCCCGTTATAGAATTTGTGTCCGGATGTATTAATGAACGTAGACGTCACAAACGACCATGACCCGAGAACAAACATTTACCTATAATCTACCTCAGCCGAGATGCGATCCCGAAACTTTCCGCTCAGCAGGCAGTCTCTACGAACGCTGATAAAATGAATAGTCCACCGCTTTATTTCAAATATTATAAAGTACATAAGCAGGTAGTAGGTAGGTAGTGACAAAGAACAAATTAAATAGAATTGTATTTATTTCAAAATTTCATAATTATATTAACATAACAGGCTCATCTGTAGCACGGTAATTACCGTGTCTGTATCTGCAAGTCGTTTACGACGTCATCATAGACTCTGCATCCCTGTGACAAAAATAATATTTCATTATTATCATTTCATGCTCTACATTAATACCGACCCACTTATATTTATTATTATTGATTCACATAATATATTAATAGATATTCACATACTGCCTTATAATATTTTACAATCGCACTAACAATAAAAGTTACTATAGCTTTTTGTTTTTAGTAAAATTACACCAAAGAACTGGAACTGCTTCAAGAAAAGCATGAAACCCAAAGCAATGCTCCTCTCAAACGATCATTAAATTGTTAGCCTAACCTTACCAAAGAAGATCGTCAAAGACATTCGTGGAACAACTCACTTCTCCCTGGAGCGTCTCTGAGCGATCCTGTAGATCCGGCGGAGCTCGAGCAGCGCGCGCATGATGACGACCAATTGCTGCTCGAAGTCGTCCTCGCGCACGTCGATCTCGAGACCCTTCTGCTTGCAGATCTTGACGTACAGGCCCCAGGTGGCGGCGCGCACGTGGCACAGCTCCACGTGCCGCCGCGCCGCCGTCTCCCTCAGCCGGTGCAGCGCCAGCTCCCACTTGATTACCCGGTTGCGGACCTTGTCGTAGCGCCACTGCAACGTGCGCAACGTCTTCAGTAATTTTAATACAAGTTACTTTGTAGTAGCCGGTTTTTGGTATTGATTTAGCACAACTCAAATATTTTTGACCACGAGTGACAGCGAGGAGGGGGGACTCCACCAAGATATAGCTACAGATGCGTAACATAACGCGTCATATAACATAGCGTCATATAACGCGAATTTCACTTTCGTAGTCACCTTCGCCGATGACATTATTGTATTTATCGTCCTTAGATAATTACGGAACATATATTACGAGACAGAAAAAGATGGATACGTGAAAAGTACGGCCGAATGTAACTGGCTCAGTTTTCGTCCTTAGTGACATATATCAACTTCTTTTTTACTTTTACTACTTATCATTGGGATCCAAAAATCATTAAATATGTATGACGTGAGTGACGTCATTTATGGATGGCCTCTAATTCATAAGGGTTTTGCAAAGCCCATCTGGGTGACCTAAAAAATAGGTAAGTACCCGCAAATCGGCGAGCGTGTTGTTGAGTCCCATAATAAAGAGCTTCTTCTCCTCGGTGAGAGCGGCGATCTCCTGGCGCGCGCCCTCCAGCATCTCCAGGTCGCGCTCCTGCCGCTCCGCCAGCGTGCTCTTGGCCGCCGCTGGGGATCATCGATATTACGAACATTTCATTTTTTTGTGGTATTAAGGTAGCAAATGAGCATGCAGCACCACCGTTCCGCTGCCGCGCATGACAACTGTGAGTCTGTGACCGATCTAGAACAAGACTGAATTAATAAACGGTTCCTTTGTGCCAATACCTGATAAACGACCAGACGGGTCACAGTCAGTGTTTCACTACCGGAGTTGTTCCACGAACCATATAATCCGTCAAATTTGTAAGGTGGTGGAAGGAGGGCTTAACTTCAAAACCAAAATGATAGCTACATTGAAAAATGCAATGCTGTACGTCATGCCGGCAAGTGAAAAAATTATGTTAAATAATTGCTTTTAAATTCCTTTCTCGCCACGCACCGAAGCGACCCTCCACGCTTCCCTTCAAAGGATGCAAGCCTGTATTAAGATTTCAACAGAAGCCCATACCTAAAGCTTCGTAGCGATTCAAAACATCCAGTGGCTGCTTAAACTCAGGGTAAGTATGTACCACAGACATCAGGTAGTCCTGAAACATGTCATTAAAATTTATTACGTAAGTCACACCATACGCTGACGATGTATTAATTTTATTTATCTTCATCTCTAGCCATTTATTTGTTACTATTGGGTCTACCCTCATTTCGCTTCGGGAAAGTTGTTATTCATATTTACAAATATTAAATATTTTCCCATTTTTGCAACATTTTTCATTGTAACTAGCTCCGATCCTATTGGTCTTAGCGTGATGTTATTAGCCTTACAACCTTCCTCGACAAATGGACCAACGCAAAAAAAGTCGAAGCCGGAGTTCTTGAGATTATGTTGTTCAAACAATTTAATAATTAAACAAACTCTTCAGCTTCATAATATTAAGTATAGGTACCTCGTATATGGTGTAGTCGCGGACCTGCTTCTCCATGAGCGCGCGCACGTCCTCCATGTCCTGCACGCGGCGCTGCATGGCCTCCGTGTCGCGCGCGCGCCGCTCCAGCGCCGCCGCGTCCGCCTGCATCTTGCGCTCCGCCCGCGCGCGCTTCTCCTGGTTCTCCCGGATGAACTGCCACCACAAACTGCATGATACACGACGTCACGGCTACCCGCGTCTGTTCACCTTCATTGACGCAGTATGAAGGGTGATGGCCGTGGGCGTAACCAGGAAGTGACGGGGAGGGGGTTTGTCTCGGATTTAGGACCTACGGTTATTGTACCGTAGTCCATGTGTTCCACTGTCAAGTGCTCGTATAGGTAAAATAAGTGTGGAAAGTGAATCGAATGGGGTTCCTGCTATCAAAACATGTGACACTTCCGAGTAGATAGTAAGTCTGCTAATTTATAAACGACACATTTAGCCTGCGAAATATGTGAAACTATTCAAACCCGACGCAACTGAAGCATATTTTACAAATTAGCAGACCTGGACCCCTGGATACACGCGGTACCTTATTGAAGCTAATAAAGGACTCCTTGAGCAGCAGCTCCTTGTCGCGCAGCTCCTGCCACTTGGTGTCCATGACGGTCCGGCTGGCGGCCTCTTCCTTCCGCTTGAGCGCCAGCTTCTCGTCCGCGTCCATCAGGTCGCGCCGCGCCTGCTCCATCAGCACCTGGGGCGTTGGCCGCGCCACGTCCCATACTGGATATTTTCTAATGGAATAATTATATTCGTAAACTCCGATCCACTTGCCTTTTATTTTATAGGTAGGTACCTACATGTCGTACATGAACGCAAACAAGTGGAAACTTTGTAACCCACACCCATGACAATTTTTTTATTGCAAATTCCAGCGAACTATAAAGTATAGAGGACGCCCTTCCATACAAGGCCAGCCGTGATTGGCTAATTTCAGTGTCAGTAAAAAACGAAAAACGTTTTTTACTGACACTGACGTTGCCTACTAGGCTGCAGCCTGTGAGCCTTGTAAGATTGTGTGAGAGAGGATATGAAATAAAAGGGAGTCAGTGTAGAAGTGATAGGGACCAATGGAAGAGCAGAACATATTGCGCCGACCCCAAATAAAATTAGGAAATTGGCAGGAAGATGATGATGATTAAGGTACTTTTAAAAAGGAGCTTAACTTGTGTTGATCGACTTACTTCACCATACGAGAACTCTCCATCAAAGACTTGTAGTATTCAGCAGTGGACTCCACTGGAGGGCCATGGGGAATGGCTATAGGAGCAAGATCCTTTGTAGACTTCTTCATTTTTATTTTCAAAAATTACCTAATTCGTACTAAAATTCGTACTATATTTATGAAAAACTCTCGACGATTTCTTTGGGATCGTACAATTTTAATATAAACTTGTTCTAAATAATAAAAACTGTAATAAGTATTAAAATTATAGACTGATACTTCTTTCAACTAAACTTCAAAGTTATAATTTTTATGATAAAAAATAAACAATATTCGTTGCCTAGATACAGTTGCTAATCTGTGCCTACTACAACGCAGGTATGTAAGGTACCACTACGTTGTGTTGTGACTACCTCTTTTATCAGCGAGTCAATCGATTCTTCGAACTAAGTTCCTACATCAATACGAAAATAGACAACATTCAAAAAATTAAAATTGAATTTGAATTGACGAAAATTTTAATCAGCAAATGCATTGACATAATATATACTAAGTAAATGTAATTATTCAGTTCATGATTTCTTAGTTTACACCGAATTTCATTTGTAAATCGTATTTGTAAACCCGAAAGGGTGAACATAGAGAACTATATTTTTTAAATTTTAAGACCCTGTAAACCTATGTTGACAAATAAAGTAATTTTAATTTGAATTGAATTAGAAACTGTTCCCAACTGCGTATGTTGAGCGTTGTCTCGTACTCTTGGGTTAGATTGCTAAACTTAGCCTATCCAGCTTTAAGTAGCACAAATATTCGAGTACGTAAACAGTTTCTACAAACTACAGTAGGTTACATAAACCTATCTAGTTCTAAAGTATTGTTTATAATGAAATGCAAAGTATATTTTGAGTATCTATGTACTCTATGGCCTTCTACTTGATTTGGCTGAGTGTATTTACGTCAACGCCATATTGAGAAAAAATCTCTATGGGCTTCAATGTCAATGACAATTTTATTGTCAATGTCAATGAATGATTGAATATCGAGGCCGAAGGAAGAGCAACTGCAAACCTGCAAACCAAACATTGGAAATTGGATTGGAATAACATTTTGTCTTGCGTGCGTTGAATTTGATTGTATTTGAGGTTGTAATCCTAAAATACTTGCAAATTGTAACAAAAAATAAATTCATAACCATATGTTATCAAACTTAACGTGAATTTGGATAAATTGATTTTATTGGAGAGGAAAGATATCATCATTACCAACAACCAAAAAATGGAGCTAAATATTTCGTTCCTCTCAGGGCTAGGTTGCGGCCTTTGTTTAGGAGTATCACTTTTTGCATTTAGGAGATACCTGGGCTTCTGTTCCAACACTGCAAAAGGAGCGGTAGATACTGTTAAAGCGGTCAAAAAGGTACGTATTTGAATATGACTAAAATATTAAATAACCCTGTTTACTGTTACTGCCCGTATTGCTTTACCTTTAATTATTGATAAATCATCCATTAAGCTAATAAGATTTTCATCTCTACTCATCGCTCACTATTGTTTAATGTCAATATAAATTTTCCTTGCAGTTTGCATCCAACAGTGAATATAAACTAGTACTGGTTGTGCGAACAGACCTAAACATGGGCAAGGGCAAAATCGCCGCACAGTGCAGCCACGCCGCTGTCGGCGCCTTCGAGAAAGCCCAGAAGAGAGATCCAGAAGGTCTAAAGTGCTGGCAGATGACTGGCCAAGCCAAAATAGCTCTTAAGACTGATTCATTAGAGGAAATTAATCAAATTGTTGCCAATGCAAAGAAAATGGGTCTTGTGACATCCTTGATAAGAGATGCGGGCAGGACTCAAATTGCACCTAATTCTGTCACAGTTCTAGGAGTAGGCCCAGCACCAAAAGATGTCATAGACACGGTGACTGGACATTTAAAATTGCTATGAGACTAGTTACTGCTACTATCCTAAGACCCTGTATTATTAAAAAATATTCTTATATTGCACTAATCTTTTGTTTTTTTGAGGAATATGTTGTTTAGTGTAAAATGTGCACTCTGTGCCTATATATACTATTAAACTTCCAAGGTCTATCAGTTGCGTTGCTATTCTAGACCATTTGTTGAGGATTAGCATCCTTACTGCATTGCAATGCTGTCAGGGAATGAGAAGCACAAGAATTACTGGGAACCTCCCAGGTTGCTATGTTAAAGAATTTTATCCTTCAATTGAATTTTTTATGCTTGCAAATTTATATTAGAATTTATTTATCAGTTGTTTCGGTGAAGGAAAACATAGTGAGAAACATCTGAAAGTTCTCCATAATGTTCTCAAAGGTGTGTGAAGTCCACCAATCTGCACTTGGCCCGAGTGGTGGAGTATTGCCTGCACCCCTCACATTGAGTGGAGATCCATCCATACCCAGCAGGAGGGCAATTTATGGGAAGCGATGATGAATTCCCAATATTAGTTATGGTAAGTAATTAGTAAGGGATTAATAGTGTGAGCACAGGTGAAAAAAAAAACAAATATTTAAGACATTTTTAACAATATTTAATTGAGCTAATCATAAAAAGTCAAAAGAAAATCTAAACGTAAAGTAACCACTGATAACATTATTAAGAATTTTAAAAGAAAATTTAAAAATTTATATCTGATAATTTAACCCACAATTATTACAAATTATGTTTATGTATGGATGATACATTTATTCAATATTCTATTAACAATACTAGTGCACACAATTGCACCTGAACATTTACTACTTACATGTGCACTAGTATATTATGTGTATGGCTGGACAAATTAAAAAAGGTATGGCACCCAACTTACTACATATTTGGTTAATTTAATAGTAATTTCAAGGTGGGTCACTATATAATTTCACTAGCTGTGCCCGCGGCTTCATCTACGTGGAATTTTAATTGTTACAAGGAAATTTCTAAAATAAATGTAGCCTAAGTTACTCCTTATTAAATCAGCTATCTGCCAGTGAAAAACCTGTCAAAATCAGTTGAGCCGTTCCGAAGATTAGCCAAAACAAACAGACAGACAAAAATGGTAAAAATGTTATTTTGGTATATGTACTGTGTATACATCCATAATGTATTTAGTAAAAAGCGGTTAATTTAATACTACAACCAGACACTCCAATTTTATTTATTTGTATAGATGTAATTGTTGTTATATAACAATCTTCAGAACAATTTTTAAAAAGATTTAATGGCCTTACTTTATTTATTCTCATGTCATTAGCATACATGAATTAAAGCTTATTTATTTTTAATTTTATCCGAATTGCTTACGAAAATCTTTCGAAATTTATCTTAAAAAGGAATAAAAATGCCAAAAAATAAACTTATCTCCTTTCTTACAAAACTTAAACTTCTTAATCTTAAAACAACAATGTTTATAGTTGAAAAGGTACGAGACTGTATAAAAAAAACTAAAATATCTTATTACATAATTATCTACCTAAAACAGGAATAGACAACTTAATTTAAGTACTTAAAATAATAATAGTATTAAAAAATATTGGCTTGTACGAGGTACATACACTATCAACCCTTAAAACTACAGCACCTTTTAGGTACAGCTTAATTGAAGATAACAAAAACCTCAGAAAATGTGACCATTGTTACCTAGCTCAAGGGTTTTATAATAAAAACTTTGAAAGGAATGAATGCAGTTCTGTGATTAATCATTTAATCCATTAAGTTAATACTGTGAAATACTTGTTTATTGAGAAGGTTAATGTAGAATTCTTTTTTCTGTGTTAATTCGAACACTGGTAAATCTGAAATCTATTATCAATTTTGCCAACAGTTTTTTTAAACAGGTACATACCAAAACATATTTTTTTAAGATTCTTATTTAACAGGCGGAATGACATTTTTTACATATTTGCAAATATGCAATACAGTAAACTGTAGCACTAAATTAGAATTATAGAGATATAATATATCAATCTAAACTTGTTATGACATTGCATTAATCTCTTATACTGCACTCACAGTCATTATGACATTTAATATTTAATTTACATCAGTTTTTGTTTTGGAAAAGCTAATAGATAGAAACATGAGTTATATAATCACCAACATATACTTAATACTTAATAAGAACAAAGAGACAACACTATCATAATAAAAATGACTCCAAAATAAAAACTACATAGTATCAAATCGCATAAAAAAATGTAATATAATGATCAATGATACGGTTTTCATAATTATTATCCTCATAATATGTTGACATTATACTATAATTATTAGGGTATTGAACTGAATGACTTATAAACCCCCGGCCATATCAACAACCATTTATACAAGGCAACAGTTACATAGATCTTCAAAATGGCCTATGTAATTTAAGTTTTGTATTTTTATGTATTTTAAATTCTTTAGTAGGCAAGATAAGCAATTCATTATTTGAAATGTTTCTTATAGTGTAAGATACAATCTGAAATAATCAAAAGATTAAAGGACATATTGAAAAAAGTGTGTGCGTATAAATTACACATGTCAGAAGTGAAACTTCTTTGGCAAACTAATTTTAAATCTAAAAAATCTCAATTTTTTTATCTTTTTTATTTCAATACATTTAAAACGTACAAGAAGTAAGAAATCTGTAAAGAAGAATCTCCAATAAATACAATGTACCGCCATCTTAAGTTGAATATAATTACTCTAGGCATTCACTCTTCTTCTTCTTCGTTCGTTCTTTTTTTTTTCAATTAAGTATCCCATTTTTAGAGTAAGTTAAAGCGTATCCTACGTTTTTACTAAACTTATATCACAATTCACCCCTAGATGTCACTGTACTTAAAAACCGGCTTCATATAAAAATGTTGTCTTTCATATAATCTTCATATAAAAAATTTTTACTTCCAAAAACTAAATTCCCTATTTAACAATCTGTTTATAATTACACATAAACACACAAATATGTGCTTCACGCTACGTTCGCCCTTTCTCACTCTCTCAATCGCTCTCTCCCTCTTGGACTAAAACGTCCCACATTTTCGTGACACGTCGATTGCGTTGCATCCCTAAAAATTTCACCCCTCACGCGCAAAGAAGTTTCACTCAAAAAAAATCTACCAACTGGCCTTGCCTTGGAGGTCTATGGTCAGAACTTTAGTATTGAGAATCGGGCAGTTACAGGATGTCTAACGATAATTTCGCCTCTTGGCCTATCCAACATAATTACTAATTACAAATTCTACCTGACCTGAACGCTACTTGGGGTGCTCCCTGTGTTTGTCGAGCACTCGGCTGAGAGCAGCGATACTGGTGTCGTATTTCTCGGCGAGGGGATGGCTGTCGCTTATCGATTTCCGCTCCCGTTTCGACGTGGTCAGGAGGACTTGCAGCGCAAGGAGGAGTGCCTCCTTGTCCTGGACTGGTATCTGGTGATCGGAAACAATATACATTCCATTACTAATGCTAGTGAGAATATTAATTTCTATTAAACAAATGGCTGGATCAGAGTGAGCGCTCTCGACACCGAGTTGACCGACATTATGATCGCGGTCGTCGTTTGCAAGTAACCTATAATAGTTTGGTCTGAGGATGGTGCGTGACAACAATGATTTCTAAAACATTCCATTTAAAGGACAAACAACACACACTTTCGCATTTATAATATAATATTAAAATACAATACGTATTCAGCATAAATAATATTATGGTAAAGTATGGATATCGTACTGACCTGTTCTCCAAAGGCTTGTATTAGGAACACCTCGGGCTCTTCTGGGCGCACCTCCAACTTGATCTTCTTGCCGCGGGGCGCGGGCGCGGCGGGGGCTCCGTCGCCGGCGGGCGCGGGCTCGGCGGGCGCGGGCAGGCGGCGCTTGCCCCGCGGCGCCTCCTCGCTCTCCTCGCGCTTCAAGTCCCGCTTGGGGCAGGAGCACACGCGCGCCCCCACCGCCTGGCGCCCGTACACCTGCCCACTATTTCACCACATCTTATTCCCAATGCGAATCTATTTATCACATTTTTGAAGTGAAAACTTCTATAGTATCGTTGTGATTTGGAATTCGATGAAACGGAAATGACGCGCAAATGAAATGAAACGGAAATGAAAAAGAGACAAACACATTTTTTTTGTGGTAGAAAATGAGATAGGAAGCATCGGCAAAATGGCGGCTTACGTAAGCATAGCAAAACATCAATATTTATCAAACGAGCATGCAGCGCCACCCGTGACATGCAAACGTGACCGACCTAGACCAAGCCTCAAGTGGAGACTGGGGTAGTTACATCATACAGTATTTTCATTGGAGCAGACCCTTAAATCTACATTTATAATAATACGTTCGTATGTGTGCGTGTTAGACTCACGTGTGATCCTCGAGCGTGAATATGATGGCGATGGTCCGGCGGTTGATCCCGCTGGAGCAGCTGTTCTTGCAGACGAACTGGTAGACGTGCGCGGAGGGCGCCGCGAAGCGCACCACCACCGAGCACCACACGTCCGGGGACTCCCCGCCGCAGTAGTACACGTCCTGCGTGCCCACGTCGCGAGTCGAGTGCAGCACGCCGCACCGCATCGATTCGCTCATTGACGCGTCTGCGAACGTTCCAGTGTATTTTTATAAACTTTTGACGTGACAACGTCTTATAATTCGGTGGCACGCATGAAAAAACATGACTCATGCGTTACCGTCGTTACCGTTGGTGAATTATTATACAAGCGCCATCTATGTATTGTGCAGTGAACAATTATTCATTAAGTTCGATTGGGTCCATTTATCAATGGAGGAAGGCTGGCTGAGCTGGTAGTTCACTCGCAGTACACTAGATGGCGTTGAGTAGTGGGGCGCTATAATTCTGAATCACACTAGTAAGGGTTTATGTAGGATGTATAAGTATCCAGCATTCATTTTTAATAAATGACTTGTATTGACAAAGTGTTCTTTTATTGTGCTTGCCTACTCATTCAAAGGAAATTATTTTCTTAAGACGTTGTCACGTTCAACTATCGTCAGTAAACCGACTTTACAGACAACCAATTTTTTTTTATTGCTTCTTTCTACTTTCAAAATAATGTCTATTAATTATTTTTTCAAATAATATCATTACTTTTTGTTCATTCCCTTTTATACTTTGGTAGGTTGGTAATACATAAATTAATGATTCATATACATTGTTGAGTCCACGCTAGCTATGCCTAGTAGTTTTATATCCTGCTTACGATGCTTTACTCCTGAAGTCCTGACTAACTACCCTCCAATTCAAATTGCTGACTCAATAATAGAGAGATGCGCTCTCTGATTGTTTTGGGAACCCCCTCACGTTCCAATTTCGAAAAAATTGTCAGTGCGTTTGATCCTCACCGTTTTTAGTCTCGTGGTAGTGCTGGATGCACCGCGTGACGCGCTTCTCCACCTGCGCCTTGTCGGAGAACACGGGCGTGGCGCGCACGAACATGGTGGGGTAGGGCTGCGCCGCCGCGTCCCACTTCAGCTGCACCGAGAACCCGTGCCCCATGAACACGTAGATGCGGTTCAGACGATGCGAGTACTGCCGGGAGGGAATGCTCATGTAGCGGACACATTTTAACCGAAAAGAAAGCCGAATTCAAACAAGTTTTTACGTACGAAGTTAGTTACTTAGTGAGTACGTATGATTAGGGATAATAATTTTAAAAATGATAGTCAGACCTCGTTCAAATTTAAGAGGGAACAAATGACAAACATAAGTTTTCGACCTTAAAAGAATCATCAAAATAAAAAAGAAAGTTATGAGAGCACAATACATGTCGTGATAGTTTAATATTCGTGATAGCTTCTTTATGCCGTATACTTGACATCATTTGGCGCTTACTCTATTTAGAACGAAACAAATTTCGTAAAAATTATGAATGAAAAATTCGTTATTTAAAAAAAAGAAATAGTAAGGGTCTCATTATGTTAGGGATCTTATCTCCATTAACGTTATATTATATTATAAAGGTCGAATTAAATACTCGTGCTCAGGCTTACAATCCATTTAATTGAATGACAATATTGACATGATTCTATGTTTTTATTAATCATCTGTGTATTGTTGAAGATGGCCTGCTCGCTGGCCAGTAACATTTTGTTGGAACACCTGAAGCCTTTTGAAGACACCTTTGGAAGACTCCCTACTCATCATATCTCTTCTCTCCTCTCCTCAAACCCGCACCCCACCACTCCACACTGCGCCTCACTAGCTCGCCGCATCTCACCTCGCTCGACCACACATCATATCACCATTTCGTGCTCAACCTGCACCTTGCAGTTGTTTTAGTCTAGTTATAAAATACCTCCGTTACATTATTATGTTGAAAAAATATAATGTTGTCAATTGTAACCAGTATACTTACAAATATTTCTTCAAGCAGCATACAGGAAAAGCATGTAGACATTATTAATCATCTGTGACAATTTCCATTGCAACAATTAATTTACATAAGTTAAGTTAAGAGAGAGACCTGCACTGTACATAATATCTGTCTGGAGGCATATAGGATCATTAAAGTTAACAGAACATAACAAATACTTACCAAAAATTTACTGCTGTTGGTATCAGCTCCGGATATTTCTATTTGAAATTTCAAATCTCCTGAGAAATTCTCTCTTTCTGGTGGTCCAATTGGTGAGATCTGAAAATAAAGCAGTCATTGCACATACAAGGGTATCTTTTTCTTTGAAATGCAAAAGTTTGAACATGTTTTTATAATAACATAAATAGCCAATGCCTATGTAGCTAGTATTGTTGACAGTAAAGGTCTCCCAATCATGTAAATGATTATTCCGTGTGGAAACAACTCTTAACAACTCAGGGTAGCACTGGTTCAGAGAAATTATCTTATGGTTTGTATTTATTTATTTGTAGTGATGAATATACCTTTAAGGATGAGATACCTTTTTTAGGTTTTATGAACTTTGTATTTCTATGAACTGCATTTATTACCGGTTTAAATTCCATGGGCATCAGGCTGAATTTGGTGCTGGCATCCATTGTGTCCTCCTGGTTTTCCAAAGTAACTTGATCCTCACAACTCATTAGTATCTGATTCTGATAGCCGAGATCACTCCAACAATCAATTAAATTTCTGAAAATGACAAAATAAATTAAAGGCAAATAAAAATATGTTCACAGTTTCTGCACAATATTTAAATGTGACACATTATTAAAATAGAAAAAGTTTGAAGAACATTATTTGAATTAGATTTGATCAATCTGACACTTACTCCAGTCGCAATCCATCGTGATCAATGTCAATGTCTCCGGTCACTATTTGTTCACTTTTGTACATGATGAGGCTTTTTATTTCCACTGTAAGCAAAATAACAAATTAATAGTGATTTATAATACACACACAGGCAAAGATGTGAACCTAAATTATAATGTACAATGATGAGGACTTTCACACTGGAAACACCTCAAAAATAGGAACTTAGGCAGCATCTTTCTATACACTTTATTAGTTATTACCAATTATTTTGACAAGTATAAACTCGGGCAGAACACCCCATATAATTGTTACAATAATAATAAGCCTGCACCATCTTGGCTCGCAATATTGATATCCTACCTTCATCCCCACTTACAATATAATCGGATGTCAAGTCACAAGTTATTAATTTCACATCATATGATAAAAGGTTAGAATAAATAATTTCTTCACACATTCTCAGAGGCACCCATTTTTTATTTCTTTCCATTTCGGCGGGACAGGGTGTTTTCAACATGGTCGTAAACCATTCATTGTGGCAATACAAGTTCTGTTAGACCATGTCACATGTTGGAAACTAAATTCTTTTTTTGGCATACCGAGGTATGAACAAACCTACTTTGAAACCAGAATGTGTTCTGTGTTCTCACGTACAATAAAACTAAAATAGGAATAGATTACAGTGAGCAAATGTCATCTTATTATACAACATTGAAAAAAGGAGTGTAGTGATGGATTTTTGGAGTTGTTTTAAATCGAAGCTAGGGCAGGGTGCGGTACAAGGTGCGCGGGGGAACCAGTTGCAGAATGCACCTGATACTGCACTGTATTTATATTTTATGTCTTCAGTGCAGTATCAGGTCTTAAAAAACAGTAATAAGCTGGCCAGCCATTTGAAATCTACTTTAGTACTTAGATATATATTTATCTCCTTCGTGCACTGAAGCAAACTGACGTTGGACTAGAAGTAAGTCTAGGTTTTTCTTAGCCGCACTGCAAGCGAGTCATGTACGTGTTTTCGACCGGGTTTCGCAGGTAACGTTTTAAATAGTTTATTACTACTTCAAGATATTCAGAAACTACGAATACTGCATATAGTGTATATTATCTTTTCCTACTAAAATAAATAAATACGTAAGACCATGAAATAGTACTGATTTAAAGCGTTATATTAATACAAATAGACTTTAACTTACCCAGTTATAATAACAAAGTTCCGTTAAAGCAATGACTAAATTCACACATTTATTGTTTTGATATCATACACAAAATAAGTATTCGTGGAGAAGAAATTCAGTAATTTACGCGATTTCAGCAACTGAATATGAATACCAAGGAACTTCAACTTCATTACTTCAATGGAATCTGTGCTCTGCTCTCTCCACAGAACACTATTACTCCTACCGGAGGCTCTCTCTGCTGATCTGCTCTTAGCAGAGTGCTCAAACTTAGCGTTAAAAATGTGGAAAGATTGTAAAAATTATGATACTAAATAAAGAAGTATGTTCAATACAGTCAACGATTACTGGAAGAAGGGTTTTTCAATTTAGAATCACTATAAAGAGAAAGTATTATATCCAACGTACAGATGGCAGCATGTACACAAAATAATTTGTGGAGTTTATAAAAAGGATAATAGATGGCGCAACAAAGCTAGAATAAAAACTATTTATTACAATCCACTTAAATATTATAATATCTAAGTTCGTTGAATCAAAAGTATGTACAGAAGTAATTATAACATAATTTAACAAAAAAATGTACCTAAGTACCTATACGTTTTTATTGTTACACGTATATGTTATCTGTGGTATGGTGGTGGCATATTTTATATATGTCATCTGTGGACTCAGTCGTTTTTCAAATGTGATTCTGGCGGGAACCTTGAAAAAGCGCGGTTGTCTTTCTACTTTAATTTTAAAATTTTCCTCTATGTAGTGGTTTTTTTTAGTTAAAGTGACTTAAAATTTTGCTATTAGCTGCTGAAAAGCGCAATAGCAATGGAGGTAAACGAGGGGGGCGGGTCTCACCCGCCCACCTCAATAAAACGACCACGGCCTACGGATGAAGGAGGAGGCGTAGGCTCTGGACGATTGGACTGCGGCGATGAGCGAGATGCATATCTCCCTTATTACAAACCGAATTACAAAAGACTATATCCGGAAAACTCAACCAACACAGACTTTAAAGTGTATGTGGAATCCACAAGCGACGATAGGTTGGGCAACAAGAGCCCTACTTACTTAAACCATATTTTCGCAATGGACATAAAAGGTGTGACGGGTATTCAGAGGGTGAATGCCAATAAAATTGCAGTTATCTTCAAGCAATATAATACGGCCAATAACTTCATTAATAACACAACTTTCCTCACAAAATATGACATGAAGGCGTTCATACCGGCAGCGCAAATTGAAAAAACCGGCATCATCAGATTTGTTCCAGCGAATATATCTAACAAAGAACTTTACACAAGACTTTCTTCAACATATGAAATAGTGGCAATAAGAAGGTTTTCAAAGAAAGTAGGACAAGAGCGCATTCCATTGCAGACTGTAAGCATCACTTTCTTATCTAATGTACTGCCTAATAATGTACAATATGATCTATTCTCGTACAGAGTTTTTGAATACATTCCACCATTACTACAGTGCTATAGGTGTTTTAAATTTAATCATTCAGCAAAGATTTGTAATGGTAAACAAAGATGTAGTATTTGTGGAGGTGAACACTTGTATAAGGAATGTGATAAACCAACAGAAATCAGCTGTATAAATTGTAGTGGGCCTCATCTCGCGATATCTAGATTATGTCCGATTAAAACTAAGAAGATTATAGAAAAGAAAAACAACATATCTTATGCAAGTGCCGCCTTAACAAAACAGGTCGCCATCAATGGAACAGATTTCCCTACACTCCCACCACCAAAACCACAACCTGTAAATAGTAATGTTATTGTAAATAAGTCTGTAAATACCTCTGTAAATACCTCTGTAAATAAGTCTGTACGAGATGTAAATAAAGTTAAAATAGTTAATTCTAAGGAAGACCTTAAAACTCAAATAATTTCCAACAACGATGTACTTATGGCCCTAGTGCAGACGTTGGTGGAATTAGCCAATAAAGATGACAGTACACCCACTAATATTAAAACTATTAAAGATGCATTATTAAAAAACTTAACATAATGGATTGTGTTGGGCCTAGTCCTACACAATCCAAGCTACGTATCGCTCAGTATAACATTCAAAGTGCAAATAGTAAAAAACCTTTATTAATTCAATTTTTAAAACA
Organism: Ochlodes sylvanus; assembly: GCA_905404295.2. Classification (NCBI taxonomy): domain Eukaryota; kingdom Metazoa; phylum Arthropoda; class Insecta; order Lepidoptera; family Hesperiidae; genus Ochlodes; species Ochlodes sylvanus. Next base: position 2,138,405 of record FR990129.1, read on the forward strand.
ACATAATATTGATATTTGCCTTCTTAATGAGACATGGTTCAAAGATAATAATTTTAAAATACCAGGATATAACATTTACAATAAAAATTCAAACAATGCACATAATGGAGTTGCAATTCTGATTAAACCATACCTTAAGTATAATATATTAAATACCAGATTTTATGAAGACATTCAAACAGTTGCTGTGTCTGTATCAACTGGACATAGTAGTTTAACAATTCTCTGTGTATACTGTCCACCTTCAAGTGGGCGAATACGAATTAATAGACTCCGTTACATTATTAATGATCTGCCAAAGCCCATATTTATGAGTGGTGATTTTAATGCTCATCATATTGCATTTGGTTGTCAGTCAACCAAAGGTAGAGGTCAGGATTTATTTAATTTAATTGATGACTTAGATTTGTGTATTTTAAATGATGGTAGACCTACAACTGTAAATCGCCCTAGACAAACTCCTTCTGCCATTGATGTAAGCTTCATCAGTGGCAGCCTCGCACCACTATGTGAATGGTCTGTACATGATGACACAATGGGAAGTTACCATTATCCAACAATAACAGAGATTTCATTAAATATAGATAAATATCATCTCAATTCACCTGTAGATAGGTTCATATATAAAAAAGCTGACTGGGCAACATACACAGCTCTTTCAAAAACAATGTTTAATGATTTGGTACTTCAATCACATGATCCTATTTCAACCTATAATAATTTCTGTTCTCATTTAGATACTCTTAAAGAAATGTCAATTCCAAAGCTCACTAAAACAAACACTTTCATAAGCAGACCACCATCTCCTTGGTGGAATAGTATATGCGAACAAAGTGTTATTGCTTCATATAATGCACTAAAACTATATAGAAAAGAGCCTACTATTGAGAATTACATTAATTACAAAAGAAAAGATGCCCAGAAAAAGAGAACAATTTCAGAACAGAAAAAAATTGGATGGAATAACTTGTGTAACACTTTTAATAGAAATACTCCCATAAGTAAAATTTGGAATTTATTAAAAATGTTTAAAGGCATAAGACCTAAGAATAAATCATATACAGATGAGTTTATATCTCCACTTTTGGATAAATTATCAGATAATAACAATTTAATTGAAGTAGATCAACTGAACATTCTTTTTGAAATTAACAATGATAACCCAAATTCTAAATTTTTACTAGATCCATTTTCATGGTCTGAATTTTTAACAAGTTTGCAGTCTAGACGAAATACAACTCCTGGCTTAGATGATTATCCTTACATTATAATTAAAAACTTAGATGTATCTGCCCAAAAGTTGTTTCTTAAAATCCTCAATTTGCTTTGGCGTAATAAAGTTATTCCACAGTCATGGAAAACACAGTGTGTTGTCCCAATACTTAAGCCCGACAAATCTCCTGAGTTTGCTAGTTCTTATAGACCAATTTCCTTGTCATCCTGTCTTGGTAAAATATTCGAAAATATGGTGAAAGTCCGTCTTGATTGGTATGTTGAATCCAAGTGTTTAATTCCACATATACAAAATGGCTTCCGTAGAGGACGTAGTAGTGCAGACAGTTTCACCTCTTTAATCTCTGACCTGAAAAATGCAAAACATAGAAAATTAAATACTGTTTGCGTATTCCTAGACGTTCAAAGTGCTTTTGACAGTGTTGATCCTGGCATACTAGTTCAAGTCATGTCTAGGTTAGGTGTGCCCGGGCACTTATGTGAATGGATTTATAATTTTTTGAGCAACAGGACAATCTATGCTAGGCATAACAATATTTTATATGGACCCAAATGTGCCTCAAGAGGTACAATGCAAGGTGCCACGTTATCTCCATTACTGTACAATATATACACAAGTGAGATTTGTAAATATGTAAATAATAAGGATATAAATATTTTACAATTTGCTGATGACATTGTATTATATAGTAGTAATTACAACTTAGAGATTGCAATAGATAATATGAACAAATCCTTACTTCAACTATTACAATATTATAACAATCATTTACATTTGAAAATTAACCCCTCTAAAAGTAGTGCTATGTTTTTTGGTAATGAAGCCTCAAATTCAAATATTATTTACAATAATGAAATTATAAATAGAGTCAATTCAAAGAAATTTTTAGGAATAATACTGGACCAAAAACTAACTTTTGAAGAACATATTAAATATGTATCCAAAAATGCTCACATAGGACTAAATGTTATTAGATCACTTTGTGGTGTAACATGGGGTGCAGACCCTAAAATATTGTCTATATTGTATAAAAGTATTGTTAGAAGTCACTTAGATTATAGTTCACTCGCTTATATGAATAGTTCTCATGTAAATAAATTAGACATATTGCAGAATAAAGCTTTAAGAATAATATCTGGTGCTATGTGCTCGACTCCCATAAGGGCCATGGAAGTTGAGACAAAAGTGATGCCTTTGATTTTGAGACGAATCTTACTTGCTGAAAGATACTGTCTCAAATTACTGGCATCAAATAACACTCAAGTAATAAACAAAATTGTACCTTATATAAATAGATCCCCAAGAAGACCATTAACAACAGCACAAGGTCTACTATGCGGCAATTCTCCAACACTGTCCGATATATTTCTGGAAATAGACAATAGTTTATCTAAAATTAGAAAACAGTATCCATGGCCATGTTACTCTTTCTCTTATCAGTGTATTTCACATCCAATTAATGTAGTTCAACAGACAATAAACAATAATTCAGAAATGCTTAAATTTTTAGAGGAAAATACAAAATACTATGTTATCTACACTGATGGGAGCAAAGCAAGTGATTATGTACATGCTGCTCTATATGATCCACAAGCAAAATTTTCTTCAAGCTTTATTCTGCATGAACCCTGCTCTATATTTACGGCAGAAGCATATGCAGTGTATCAGGCATTAATGCGTATTCGTGAAATCAATAACATTAAATATTTTTTAATAATTTCTGATTCCTTGAGCTTGATAACAGCTTTAACTACCCTCACAGTTAAATTCAAGTCCAATTATATCCTTTACTTCATTAAACAAATAATTCACCAATATCACATTAAAAATATCCAAGTTTTCTTTCTATGGGTGCCTTCCCACAAAGGTATCTCTGGCAATGAAATGGCTGATAAAACTGCATATGAAGGAGTTAATGCTGTTGACGTTAGACATACAATGTATGTTCCTATGTCCGATTACTTGCAATGTATTGACCATAATATTCAAAAGTTGTGGTTAGAAATGTGGAAGAAAGATCAAGATACGAAAGGAAAATGGTATGGAAGCATACAAGAAAGCTTACCTGCAAGACCTTGGTATCATCGAATGGAAGATGCTACTAGAGAGTTTATTACTATCATAAATAGACTGCGTTTTGGTCATAATACTGCACCGTCACACCTTGCTCGACTCGGCATTATTGCGAATAAAAACTGTTCATATTGTAATTCAAGTGATGGAACTATGGAGCACATTATCTTTGATTGTCAAAAATTTTTAATCGACAGACTAGTGTTGGCCAGTGAACTTAGTGATGTTGAAAATAAGTGTGATTTATTGTCCCGCCCGCCGCCATTAAAACAATTGCTACAAGACGAACTTAATTACAAGCATATCTACAAATACATCAAGAATACAATTAAAACAATTTAATTGAATGTGCTCATAGGCGTAATATTACGCCTATGAATGAGCTATGGAAAATAAGAGCTGACCTAAAGGTTTTAAATACCAGGTCATAAAATCCCCAAAAAAAAAAAAAAAAATTTTTCAAATGTCAAAATTTAAAATTTATTTATGCACATACATGTTATCCTGCGCAAGCACCGGTTGTTTTTGTATGTGATTTTTCGTTTAAAATAGTGCTTTTATGTGCATTGTGTGAATTTTTCCGTTGAGTCGAGCTGCAATAGTTCCTCCGGGTAATTCAACAGTCTAGAAATCACCACATAATCACTTAACAAATCCAGAGACAGGACTCATTTTGTGTGAAGTGTTTGTGTGTGGTATTTGAGACAGGACTCGTTATTATTTTCTCGTTGTTGCACCGTGTTAGATATAACAATGTCTTCAGTTAAGCATTGTTGTGTTCCCGGGTGCACTGAAAGTGGAGGTAAGTTGAATTTAATCCCAACTTATACGATTCATATGATTGGTAACTACTCTGAAACACGTATCAGACACGTGTTTCAGAGTAGTTACCTTGAAAATGTGTCAATTTAAGCGCAAGTTAAAGTAGATACTTAAGTAAATAACAATAATTCATTGTGTTCACCAAACAATACAGTATGTACTTTTGAACAAAGTAGCTAATGCCCGCGGCTCCAACCGCATGGTATTTTTTTTCACCAATTAATGTCTTAATTAAGTTCAACTGTTATCCCATCCCATGGGACTGCATTTACGGGATAATAATAAAAGCTTCTTAGTTAGGCCTAGATTCTGAAACTCAAACTATGTTCTTCGGAAGCAGAATTCAAATAATAATTATTAAAGTTCAAGTTTTATCCTGAGGTATAACACTATCAAGATAACATAATAGTTGCTGCCCCTGCTAACTGTAATATTCATCTCTCGTATAAATCGGACTGTAAGATTCTTCTCACATGCCACAATTGGTTAAAAAGCATTTATTATGCGGTGGTTTCAATGTAACTTTTTATTTCTTCAATTAATTCATTTGAAACTCTGTATATAGGTTCCTCAAGTGGTGCAAGTGAGCGCTAAGATTTTTTTTTTTAAATTGACGGGCATAGCCGTGGGGGAAAGCTAGTTGTGTAATAATTGCTACAAGAACTATTATTATTATTATGTGTGTGTTGTAGTTGTACAGCCTCAGGTGAACCATATACATGAACCATTTATCACCTTTCTTGTGTAAATTATGAAATAAATAAATTTCATTGTAAATGGTGAGCAGATGCAACTCTGCTATTTATTATAATTATTTTAGTTTACTTCATTATTGTTTCTACAGTTAAAAAACAAATAATCAATATGTAATATTATAAATGCAAAAGTTTGTGAGGAAGTATGTATGTCTGTTTATTATTCTTTCACGCAAAAACTACTGAATGGATTTTGATGACACTTAACAATAATATAGCTTACTCATCAGAATAATAATATAATTGCACATAATAATAATATTAATAATAAGCTATAATTTATAAAGATATAGTGTGAATTATCCAAAAATATATAACTAAATCTTTGCAAAGGCAAAGAATAAGTTTCCCGAAGTGAATCGAGGGTGGGTCACTAGTAATAAAATAAAATAATAATAACCACAAGTATATATAGCCATAACTTATTTGTAATATAAATTTCAGATGGGGATCAACCGTTACACCGCTTTCCTAATCCTGAATTGGACAAGGAAAGGTTCAATACCTGGCTCTATGCAATAGGTGGTGACATCATTGGGCTGGAAAATGAATTTATATTCAAGTACCGTCGAGTGTGTCGTAGACACTTTGAAGCTACATTTCTATGTCGCAACAACAGACTTAGCAACATAGCCACTCCAACTCTAAATATGCCAGGTTTGTAAATCTTCTATTTGTTTGTTATTCAATCAAAGACTTCTAAAAATTGGATTTAAGTGAAACTCCCCTGATTGAACTCTTACCCTTATATTTTACAATATTATAGATGCTTCTTTGATTGAACCTATTTCTCATTTTAAGTTTTGCAAATATAATTTTATTGTGTAATACTTTTACTAACAGTAATAATATTTTTTCAGACCTGAGATCTCCACTGAAATATAATTTTGAAGGTAGAAAACCAATGCATGCAGTTCAGAATTATGAAACAGGTACCAGAAATTTGTATGTTTGTTTCTCAATCATCTGATTATTTGTGAGCTAATTTTATCAAATGCAATTGTAAGTGAGGGAGAAAGGATAGAAAACGTTTTTCTTTGTTTTTAAAATCATCTTATAAAAGGATCGAATTGAGAAAAAAATTGTTGTACAATAAACAAGTTTTACATAGACTCCAAGACAAGTATTTACAAAATAATTAATGTGTTTGCAAAATATGTAATGCACAATATGAGCACCTGCATTGTTATCTTAGCAAGTTATCTTCTCTTATAATGGGAAGAGTTAAACCCAGGACTTACAGCACAGTTTACGATGCTGGAAAAGTCCAGTCAGTTTTCCAAACCCTTCTTGCCTCTAAGAACATAATCAATAAATTGTATATATGTAACTGTGTAATAGTAGGATGGTTCCTCTGTTAACAATGCTTTTTTTCTCTACAGATTCTGTGATTATGAGTGAGGATTTATCTCTTGCTACCTTTACATGCTCGGAGATCACAACAACTGACACTGTGTCATCCAGAAGTACTATTCCAGCTGAAAGTAACCTTGGTTAGTTATAATCCCATAATGCAACTTTTTAATGTAATGTACTTCAGCCTAGTGGTTTAGACTTCAACCTCCTACTCGTGGCATCCCAGGTTTGAATCCCAGGGCACACACTTCTGACTTCGAAATTATGTGCATTTTGAGCATTTAAATGTCACTTGCTGTTATTGATGAAGGATATCATCTTGTGGAAACCTGCATGCCGGAGAGTTACTTTTTTTTTCTTTATGTAGCTTTGTTTGTGATGACTCTGTCAAGTAATGGGTATGACCCAGTCTGACGGACAGTGAGCCTCCAGGTTCAATTTGTGTGTACACACAAGCATATTTACCATACAAAGAATCCTAATGCTAGAGAATAAGTGTGAAAATGTTAACATGGTTATTTATTAATTTCTTATTTTAAAACTTTCAGGTGAAAGAGCACATAGAAAAATACTGAGAAAAACAAATAAACAATTGTTTTTTACTGAAGCTGAAATAGCCTTAAGAAAAAAAATAATTGCAGCGAAAGTAAAACTGAGCAAATATAAAAATAAGCTGAAAAAACAAACAGCAGAAATAAAAGCTGCAAAAAAATTTGCGACGAATCCTACAGTACTGAATACCATTGAAAATTGTTCAGCTGTAGCTAAACTGCTAATGCAAATTCAATGGCGGGAGAATAAGAAGAAGGTGGAGGGTCGGCGGTTCACCTTACAAGAAAAAATTGCTGCCTTATCTATTATGAAGCAAAGTCCTAAGGCATACCGTTTTCTTAGAAAAGTTTTTATTTTGCCTGCTCCACAAACCCTTATAAAACTAATTCAGCAAAGTAATATTCAGCCAGGCATTAACAAAAACATATTTTCGCAATTGCAAAAGAAGGCACGTAACATGAAGCCGAGTGAGAAACTTTGCGTTTTATTATTTGATGAAATTTCAATTAAAGCAAATGTTTCATTTCATGAAAGAAAAAATCATGTTATAGGGTTTGTGGACAGTGGTGACAGAAGGTTACCTGAATTCGCCAATCACGCTTTGGTATTTATGGTTCGGGGATTAGTCCACAACTATAAACAGGCCATCGCCTATACTTTCGCCACTAGTGCTACGAAGGGTCCTGAGTTGGCTAAACAAATTAAAGTTGTGGTCACGAACCTTCAAGAGGCAGGATTTATAGTAGTTGCGTCAATATGTGACCAGGGAACAAATAATAGGCAAGCGCTAAAGTTATTGCAAGATGAGACTAGGGGGGTCTATTTAAGGAGAGGTGAAGATCCCAAAGACAAAATCATTTTAATAAATGACAAAGAAATTATACCCATTTATGACCCCCCACACCTTTTAAAAGGAATAAGAAACAATTTATTAAACAAAGATTTAAAGTTCACTGAAAATGGTGTCACGAAAATTGCCAAGTGGTCACATTTGCAGCTGCTTCATAAAGAAAATCCTGCTTTTGAAGGTATTAGGTTGATGCCTAAACTGACGGAAATTCATATAAATCCAGAAAAAATCAATAAGATGAAAGTTAAATATGCATCACAAATATTTAGTCGGACGGTAGCGTCAAATATGGGATATCTCTCAGGTGATTATTTTGGCATTAGTACTTACGTGACTAGTACATCCTTTCTGATTATTGTATGTGAATTTGAAAATTTAGTATAGTTTAGTTTCATTCAACCTCACTAGGTTGGCTGTCGGTTATGAGCATACATAAGGATTCTTTGAATTTGAGTCACGAGAAAGGATATAAGTAGTGTTAAAAAAAATCAGAAATTATACTTTCAGGGAGTCTAAATAAAGCATAAATAAAAGTTTGTTCCGTCAAACGAATGCCGCGGGTGAAATCGAATTTTAAATTTATTACCCGTAAATCTATGAACAAAGAAAGCTATGAAAAAAATATTGTTGTACTGTTAATGAATTCTTTAGGTTGTGAGTTGGGTTTGATCCACAACTAGGGCAGACATTTATTGGTAAATTAAAGTTTCCACTCGAGTCTTGGATGTTTATATCTATGTGTTTGCCTCCCGCTATGCAGTCCCAAGGCGGAGATGCGACCATTCCTTTTTGTTGCCAAAGACTTAACTATTACATCACTTACATAATTATTTTATTCAAATAAGACGAAATTTAGAAGTTCATTACTTATGCTTGTCTTTCAGATAAGGAAATAATTCCAAGAGATTGCAGGGATACCGCAAGCTTACTGCTCTTCATGGATAACATATTTGACTCTCTAAATGGGAGTCAGAAAAAGAATGGAAATGCTAAACCACTCCTCAAACCAGCCACCCCAGCTTCAGGACATCACCGAATTTGGGCAGAAGGCATAAAAGTTTTTAAAACTATGAAGTTTATAAATGCTTCAGGTAAAGAAGAAAATATACCTTCTATAAACAATTGGGTGTGGACACTGGAAGCTGTAGAAATATTATTAAAAAAAATTAATATAGAATATGGTATTAATTCAGTTTGGATGCGGCATCTGAATCAAGACCCACTTGAAAATTTCTTTGGGTCTATAAGAAGCCATGGGTGCCGCAATAATAATCCGACATGTGACCAATTCCAGTCAGGTTTCGCCAGTTTATTGATAAATAATTTAAACAGTGTCCACTCCCGAGGAAAAAATTGTGAAAAAGATTATTGCGATGCGCTTCATGCCCTTGTCATCGATGATAACAATTGTGAAGCCCCGTCGACCAGCTGTGTTGATTTCACAAATTTATTAACCATTCATTGTCCATCAATAGAAGACAAAAAATCGGACCCAAGAAAAATGGCACCACTACAGTATATAAGTGGCTATTTTTTGAAAAAAACAAAAGAGAACATATTTAAAAACTGTCAATTATGTAACGATTTATTTATAAGTAAAGATCCGTTAGAATACATACAGTGTAGGGAATATGCTGGTCGACGTTGGCTGTATTCTCCCAGCGAACAATTTGTTAAGCTCATTTCTGATTGTCAATATATTATAAATCAAATTTTAAAAGAAAATTTAGAAAAATCGTATTTACGAGAAGCGATTCGGACATCAATTCTCACTTTAATTGATTTTTATTTTATACATTGCATGGATCACAAAAAAAAGATAATTGATTATTTAATGAATTTTATAATTAATTTCACAATACGAATATATTGTAAAAATATTAATAGAATTTTAGCTGGGAGAATAGAAAGAAAATTACGATGACGAGGATGATTTTCAAATTAAAGCTAAGAGGATGCATCGCAAGTTTTATAAAAGAAAATATCCTAAATAAATGTTATGATATATGTATTGATTGTTTTTTATTTCAAATTACTGCGTGTCCCCCCTTGCAGCTTTTAGAATCAGAATCAATTTATTGTGGAATTTAGGTTACAATACATACAGCTTATATTTTTAGCTTAAAATTTCCACTATAGAGGAATGAATACAGTACGGCACACACACATGCATATAAATATGGATATATATACACACATTGCTAGCTATAGCTATACACGTCACTGCAGTAGTTCCTAATCCAACTACCAGGAGCGCGAGCGCTAGTGATGCATATTTCCCTTTTCCAACGCCAAGTTTGGTCTCTATTTCCGTATATTATAAAGTACTCTGTGGCTCTTAGCTTATTAGCTTATATAGTCTGCTCTGTAGTCTGTACTTCTGTAGGCCTAGTTTAAAGAGTAAAGACCGGAAAGGAAACCCAACAACATACAACAAACAAACAACAGTAGACCATAGATAACTATACATCTATACAAATGAATAAAATTGGAGTGTCTGTTTGTAATATTAAATTAAACGCTTTTTACATAATGTATAATTATGGATGTAAACACGGTACATATACCAAAATAACATTTTTTACAATTTTTGTCTGTCTGTCTATCTGTTTGTTTTGGCTAATCACTGGAACGGCTGGAGCGATTTTGACGGGACTTTCACTGGCAGACAACTTATGTAATAAGGAGTGACTTAGGCTACCTTTATATAATAATTTTCCCCGTAACAATTAAAATTCGACGCCGTCGAAGTTGCGGGCACATCTATCAAAATTACTCTATAGTATTTATAATCACAAAATATAGAGACTAATGAGTACTTGATATTCTGTGCTGCACAGAATTATGTTATGTTATGCATGCACAGACTGTGCATGCATAACATAGCGAAAGCCACCGCCAATCCATAAAATATCGAGACAAAAAGCTGGAGTATAGAAGTAAGAAGGACTATCTCAAATTTGTGATAAGTTGAAAAAGTGTCCAGTAGCGACCAGTAAATAAAAATTAAAAAAAAATGTGCGGTCGGGGGACCCCCGTCAGGAACGAAGTTCCTTACGTTTTTTTTCCAATTCCGAATGTTATTCGAAATGAAATGTGTAGGTATATTGAAATTTTTATGTTATATTCTTTTTTGAAGGCAAATAATAAAAAGGCATTTTTTGTTTTTATAAATTATTATTATTTATTTCGTTAATTTAATTCGTTATTTTAATGCGCACCCGACACACACAGCATTTGGATTTTCATTACATGACGATTTCTACTAAATCGCACTACCCGTAAGTGGCAATGAACTTAGCAGTTTTAGACGGCGTGAAATGAGCTCTGAGTTGGAAACTTTATTATTATTGATGACTATGATAGTTAATTAGAATTTATTGCTGTGTGTAAAATCTCTATTATTCACGAAATGCGTAATTTCACGTAGCCTTAAATAATTCAGTAAACTTAACCAATACTTTCTGAAAACCTATCTGAAATGAAGCTCTCTTAGCTAATACTTTAACAAAGATTTGGAAGAAACGGTCAATGAGTTTCACAAAAGAAGATAATTAGGTCTTGTTATGGTTATAAGTTTTATGTACCATTCATGTTTATTGTTATAGTTATTTTTCAACTTTATGGAACCGATTTTTATCATTAATTCATTCAAAATATTAAGGCCTACCCCGCATTGCAAAATTTCACCATATGATTTTTTTACATAGTGTAAAAAAATCAAATGGCTGTCACAGCACAGAATAGAGAGATTTTTATCTTGGTGTTCCCTGGGTCAGAGCCTCATAGGTATACGTCTGCTGAGTGCACAATATCTAAAAATGCTTAGAATGGCTTGATATTGCTTTTTGATAGGCTTTAAATTCCAACCACATATTGAAATTGATTATGAGAAATTTTTTTTTCACGGTTACATATTTAATAATTTAATAACAACAATACCATAAAAATAATTTCCAGAATTTCCTTGCTTAATAAGGCAGTCCAAAACATGGTTTTCATTTCATTTGAAATTAATTTATCAGCATACAAAATACTATTACTCTATGCACCAGGAATTTTGAAATCTGGTATTACCATGTCACAAAAAAATCAAAGGATGAAAAAAAAAAATACACCAACTCCGCTTCACTTCTGTTTTTTTCTAATTTTTCTGTCAGTAAACTTGATAATTTAATGCATATTTTGTATGCAACAGTTATTTTGACTTACTAAAGTGCTCTATTATGTACCAATACTTCATAACAGAGAGGCTAAGTGCATCTTTAAACTAAAATCAATAACAATCGGTGACCAACAAAGGTACGCTGTGTTTGCTTTTGCGGAGCATAACCTGTGTTTTATCCTAGCGTCCGGTTGGCGTCTGTCACAGTTAACGCGAAACTGTCTAATAAGTGTTATTTTGTCGTTATATTGCTGTACAAATCAGGTAATGCGTGATTAGTTTCGTGGGAAATGTATGCAGTATTTGTTTCTAGTGTTCAAGATGAATTATGAGGCAGAAAGAGCTATGAACCAGAAGCGGTTACGGATGGAGGGCGAGCCGGGCCACGGAGTGGTGCAGGGGAACGGTTTGCCGCTAAATTACATCGGTACGTAGTATTCAGCCATAATATTTGCGATTATCTTTTGAGCGGGAAAGTGGGTGACGTCGAGTTATAAATTCTTTGTTGTTGTTTAGACAATGGGCACCAGATACCGTATCAACCGTACGCGACGGCATACAACACGCATTACCCGCCGCCGGACGCATTCGCGGCCTACGGGCCTCCGCCGCCCGGGGGCTATGCCCCGCAGAACCTGTCGTACGCGCCGCCCGCGCATCAGAACTATGCTCACCATCAAAGTTTCCCGCCTCAGCAGCAGGCTCAGCTGCACATGCCACAGTCCCACATGGGTAAGCCCTGCACTGACAATACAAACATCACTCCATGTAAACACAACCTTGAAAAGTTGTTGTGTCAATAAATACTATAAAAATTGTAAACAAACTTTTTGTGCTTTCTTTTGTTCCTTCATGTTGCCACAATGAAACCAAAACTGCCTGTTGTAGGTGCACTGATAGTCAAGTGATATTAAATTATGTAAACAGTGGCTAATACAATAAATTATTTTAACTAATTCATTTTTATTATATTTATGAACTTTACACAACCAAATCTGACTGACGTTACAGAGAAATCAATGTGTCATGACATAGTCTGCATGAGTTTTGTAAAAAAAAAGAAATTCAGTGCTGGTTGAAATTATTGTAGATGTAAATAAATTTGTAAATTTCAGTGCAAGGCTACGGGGCAGACGTGGGGCTCCACAAGCCTGCTTGGCCACCCCAGCCACACCTACTGCCCCCATTGGACACACAAAAGCCCCTGGATGTGAAGCAGCTCAAACCGGAAATCAAACTGGAACCCACCGATGCACAGAAGAGACCACATCCAGAGAATGAAATGATGGTATGTAATTTAAAAAGCCATTAATGATAGTAACTATATGATCAACCCATATAATGACTCACTACTGGGCACGTGTTTCTCTTTATAACTGAGAGGCCTAGAACAAACCACAGAAATTCCAGAATGTAACATGTGTATAAGTTAATAACACCTTAAACAACTTTTTTGTACTTGACTTGATTGTAATTGGGGATGTAGTGTGGAGTGCTAAAGTGCATAAATTATAACAATTTATTTGAAGAGAACATTGATGTAGGCAAGCTATTTCAGTTCATCTACTTATGACTGTCTGATTTTAAATATTTTTTAAGCCATTATATGCTTGTAGGTTTTCGAGATTTTTTTTTTGCAATAATTTTTATGTAAGTAGACATAGACACACAATTATGAAAATTACCTTATAGTAAGTGTACACAATCACCCATGGACCACAGTAACACGTAAGGCATAAGGATGCGTTTTGAGTTAAGTCAGGGTTTTAGGCCTACGTATAATGTGGGAGTCTTCAAGAGGAGAGTGAATAGGCTTTATCTAAGTTAGTGCGCTCAACATTTCAAGGACTTCATCGCCACTTACCATCATGTGGGATTGTCGTCAAGCACTACCTTATAAGAAGTAAAAAAAAACAGAAGTAAGAAAGAAATCACTGGTTCTCAAGCCACCAGAACAAAGCAATTTGTTTCATGGTTGGCTCAAGCAAGGGGTAGCTGGCCAGAGTTCAGCCCTACCAAATACCACCATCGTAGAATACTTTCAGAATTAAACAGAACAGTACAGAGTCCAGTGAACTCTAATAGAAGGCACCGGGCTCCATAATGTCATTCATTGTTCAGCAGGATGCCCCACAAGTATGGATCACCTTGGACTCCAAAGATGGATGGAGCCCCGTAACAGTTGCAACTTTGTCACGTTTATATTTGTCATTATACCTTCAGCAGGCCGGAGACATGGAGCAGCCGAAGATCAAAATAAAAACGGACATATTCAAACCAGACGATATGGCGCACAGACCGGACGTTGAGAAACCACGGGGTAAGTTCACTGACTAAGTAAGAACTTTACGGCGGTTAGTTAGTAATACATGTAACATAATTATATATTATGATTCTAAACATAACTCATTGCAGATTGTCCCCATTATCTTATAATATGGATCGCGACCAAGATCCATGCAACTGGGTCGAAATATCGACGTACAAAGTACATGTCGTTAGTACCCGTATCATAATAAAATGAGTGAGTTAGTAGGCAAAGTCATAACAGCCAATACTATGATATGACGGTTGCTAGCCAACTGACTTGGGATATTACTGATAGAATATTGAGAAGAACAGCACATGAGTGGGTTAGCGTTTATAATGGCAAAAAACTTGGTTTTAATTTTTGATGACGTCAATAATTATACTTTCGGAAATGCTTTAGGTCATATTACGCAGTAATTAGTTACAGAAGGTTTTTTTGTAGATACGAGTTTGAAACCATTGGATATACCCGTCCATAAGCCAGTAGAACAAAATACAGGTACGTACTTTCAAAAGTTATTAAAATTCTATATTTGTTGCCGACGAGTAAAATTTATATCTCTACAGTGTCTCCAAATAAAAATCCTTTTAGTGTGGATTTATTATTGTGTACAAGTAAGATATTAATTTGTATTTTTTTGTAGGTTTTTTATTTAGTAAATATATGCATTTTACAGACGATTGTCCGAAACCTGGCGTGGAAAATTCAGTGGCTGATAAGTCTGCAGGTATGTATCATTCATTTGCGGTCGTCCAATCAAGGTTAAATCTAATTCTATTAGTTTAATTTAAATACTTTAAATACCCTATATTTAGGGTATTTAAATTGTGATCGAGATATTGTTCATTCAAATGCCTCAGTCTCACACATATACAGTACCATGCATGTCGTTTGAACCTCTAGAAATGATATTACATCAATATATTAAATGCGAAAGTGTGAAACAGATCAATGTGATTTTTGATGATAGAGATAGGCTGAAGAGTGACAGAGGCTATTGTCACTGTAAAGTATCATACAGTATTCCATCTTCATACAAACGGTCGGATCGCGAATCATACCAACGCGCCTCGGAGTTTGGTATACAGGTCGGTACGCAACAACCGCAGCTGCGCCGTAGGGCTAGAAAGAGGCAGCCTTAGCGCGCGCGGCTGTAGGCATTTATTTCAATGACAGGGTCGAGTGACAGTATTGTATGATACTATTACCGTGTAATAACACAATAGTGACGGATGATTCGACTTTAACTTATCAACAGAAGCGTGTAAACCGGAGGGTGCTTCGGAGGGCGGCGCCGGGGACTTGGCGCGCCCCGCCGAGCCCGCGCCCATCACCGGCAAAAGGTACGTTGGGTTGTTATTTAAAGAATATGAGAAAAAATAAGACTGTCGAGATTTGAACCCTCAATACTGAACACTTATGTATGCTTATGCTTATGCTGAACATCGACTTCTTGTATATCTTGTATTCTCTTAATGCTTCCCTACACTCACCAAGGAACATACATGCCAAATTTCAACTTCTTGCGTTTAGTAGTTTCGACTTTGCGTTGTCTGTCAGTTACTCAATAACGCCAGAGTTTATATTGATTAGTAGAATAATTTGATTGTACATAAAATACTTATTAGTTTTGTAGGCTAGATCGTCATGATGTTAGGCAACATTTTTTGTTCTGAAAAAAAGGGTATAGTGTAGTAAATGTTGTGGTGTGTGCGTGTGTTGCAGCGAGGAGGAGAGGAAGTCGTTCAGCAGCCCCGACGTGAGGAGCGGCGCCGCGCCGGGGAGGACGCCGCCCGGCCTCGAGGTCAGTGCCGTCTCCATGTACCCTTAGCCGACATGTGGCCATGCCTAACCGTGTGAGGGGGCTTCTATTCATTTCGTGAGGATGATTGGCGATTTTTTGCTCGCCTCGGTGCGATGTCGGGAGATTTTTCTCGATCTAATGTAAACTACTTTATGACACGGGTTACGTTTCGCCTTTGCGCTGATCGACCTTCAGCCCGATAATAAAAAGGCCCTGTGGTAATGCCCTTTTTATTATTGTACTAGTAAACTCTCCTTCGCTTCGCTTCGGGAAACATGTGCATTTGTTGTTTGTATTATTTTGTAATAAGTGTTCGCACGGTTCCAGCCCAAGAAGCGCGGGCGGCCGAAGGGCTCGACGAACAAGCCGAAGCCGCCGGGCGGCGCCCCCGCGCGGCCCGCGCCCGTGTCCCCCGCGCCGCCGCCGCCGCGCGCGCAGCCCCCCGCGCCGCGCCCCGCGCTCGCCGGCCGCCCGCGCGCCGCCGGCTACCAGTACGCCATCCGCCCCTTCAGGAAGGACTTCTCCGGGATACAGTTCAGGAGGTACTGACTGTGCTTTTATGTGCTTTAACGGCGCGTTCACATAGGACGTCCGTTTTACTGGATCCGGAATACTGGATGCTAGTAGCGCATGTAGTTGTATGAGCGATTTCACACAGAATCCAGTATTCTGGAACCGGTAAAAAATACCGATCCAACAAAATAAACAGCAATCCGTTTTACTGGATCCGTGTAAACGGATATGTTATTAGCGTATGTAGTTGTTTGAGCGATTTCACACAGAGTCCAGTATACCGGATCCAGTAAAAAATCCCACAACGGAAATACTGACCCGTTAAAACGGATCCAGTAAAACGGAAGTTCTATGTGGACGCGCCCTAACGTGTGTGTGTGTGTGTGCGCAGGCGGTGGAGCGACGACTGCCTGGACTCGTCGCACATCCCGAACGAGGTGTACTTCGGCGACGTGCCGGTCCCGCTGGCCGTGCTGCACAACTACTACGACGCGAACGCGGAGCGCGAGCGGCTGGCCACGCAGGCGGCGCACCTGGCCGCGCAGAAGGCCGCCGCCACCAAGCTGGCCGCCGCCAAGCTGCAGCAGCGGGCCATCGCCGCCGGGGAGGTCGGTCGCCTCGGTTGTGTATACATATTGCGAGTTATAGACCAATGGATGCCATCTATCTTAGGAATGAAGGAATGAAAAAAAGAAGACAGAATGATACTATGTTTTGTCTCACTTTGCGTGCCGGTTTTTTATAAGGAAAGCACCGACCACATAGCCCATAGACGCCTAATAACAGGCGAATGTTCCCGTCAACACATCTGGCTTATAGTTCCGAAATAAATATCATACTATTGTGCCGTCTCATTCTTTCCCGTTGCGTAAATAAATCTATTTCTTTCCAACGTTTCACGTGGCTATTCACGGCGTTGCAAGTAGTTGCCAGAATGTATTCAATACGGAAAATTATGTATCAAACATTAGGCGTCTATGGGCCGTGTGGTCGGTGGCACAGTTGCTTACTAGCAAATTAGGTGGTGACGGTGTCTAAAGATGGTAAGCGCATTAACTTAGTAATAGCCTATTCACTCTTTATTATAAGACTGCCAAATAAAGCGGGCAAGCTGGGTGGGACATTGACATGTCGGGGCGTGCGTTGGAGTAACGGGGATGCGGGAATTGAATCGTGCGGTTCATGGTCAAACTTTGCCACTAGATGGCGCTACAAGATTTTGTCTCTTACTCGTTGCTTAGGCTCTCCAGATTGACTTTGATCATTAACCTCTCCAATTAGTATTGGGGTAGCATGGTGGAGTTTGGGTGTAAGTATTGTTTTATAAAGAGACCCGTGTCATAAAGCCCACTAATACTCGCAAATGAGTTGAGGTTTTATCATAACTGTACCCCGTTGCCGCAGGTGACCACGGTGGACTCGTCGTCCGACGATGAGACGTCCGGTTCGTCGGGGAGCGGCTCCGAAGAGAGTGACGAGGTAATTAAACGAACTTTTGTTTAACAATGGTTAAAGTGAAGGGTTAAGATTTTTTCGTAATACATGTTCATTTTCATTCATTGATTTTTGTATCACTTTACTATCCCTGCTTGCAAAGTTGTCTCTGCAAATGTCAATCCATTTCAAAGGCGGATGCCAAGTGGACGTGCTTGAGATTTCGGACTAATCCCGATATTTGTTTATCCTGAAACGCAGTAATTAATTTTAAGCCAACGCCAAGCTGCACATAACATAATTATGAATCAACTAAGTTATCGCTAAAACAAAACTCATACTATCAATCGGCAATAAAATCAATACAAAATTAAATATCATAACATTCATGAAAAAAAAAGAAACCATGAACGTACTGATGACATAGGAGCAACCCCTAAAGCGCGGTCCGGGGCGGCCGAAGGGGTCGAAGAACACGGGCCCCCGGCCCCCCGGCGCGGGGGGCCCGCCGGGCGCGGGGGGCACACCGGGGCGGCGCGGCCGGCCGCCGGTGCCGCCCGAGCTGCGCCAGCCCGGCATCACCGACATGAAGAAGTTCTGCAAGGCGGCCGGCATCCGGTTCGACTACAAGAAACTCGTCGAGGGTGAGTTGTTTTGTGTCAACACACGACAAAGCATCAGATTTCTAAGTCTGATAATTTACAAATGTTTAAATTGCGTCGTGTTTGTCGTCGCAATGTGTGAAACTATTCCGAAGCGACGCTATTTAAGCATTTATAAATTAGTGGACCCAAGTCTGATAAGCCTCGAGCCTAAAATACATTTCAGAGTAAATTTTATAAGGAATAGATCACAAGGTGCTAATTGAATCACGTTTGTACGAGTAGATGATCGCACAACATCTCAATAGTGTTGTTAAACTGTCGGCAGGTTGTACGAAGAACAAGGAGCGCGTGCAGAAGATGCTGGACTTGCTGACGGAGGCGGGGCTGGAGGGCAAGCCCACGCTGGACAAGTGCCGGGCGATCAAGCAGGCCAAGCTGGACAAGAAGCAGCAGGAGAAGCAAGCCAAGAAGGACGCTAGGACTAAGCACAAGGAGGATGATGGTCAGTCTCGCTAGTAATGTAACCGCTGTATGAACTAATACCTCCACTCATATATTGCTCGAGGCAGTGTCGGGTTAGAGCGAAACAACTAACCGAACCCAATACACTTAGCCTATGTTGCCAAGTGGTGCCATTTTTGAGTTTGATGTACATTTCTTGACATATTATTATTCGTAGGCCTCTACTCCGGCCTCCTTAGTGTTGCCACTTCTAAAACTTAGTGTTGCCACTTCTAAAACTTAGTGTTGCCACTTCTAAAAAGACTTAGAGTTGCCACTTCTAAAACTTAGTGTTGCCTCGTCTCGCCTCGAGTGACCGATGATCAAAGAGGGCGGTAACGATTGTGTGCGTGTGTGTTGCAGGCGCGGGCGCGGGCGCGGGCGGCGGCGGCGCGGTCCCGCGGCGGATGACGCGCGGCGCGACGGGCGTGAAGCCGCGCCAGCGGATCGTGATCTCGTCGGACGAGGAGGACGGCACGCCGGCCGCGCGCCGCACGCTCTCCAAGCTGCGCTCCTCCGTCAACGACGACTCCGATTCCGATTAGGTACTGTACTCGTCCGTCCGTTTGCCCGTGTCACTAGATGTAGTAATTGGTAAGTTGTTAGCGACCCGGGCGAGGTAGACGTTATGTGAAAGATAAATGTTTGTTCTCGGGTTGTGGGTGTTTGTTAGTGATGTAATATTTATTTGTTTTGTTATGGTCAGTGGCGTTTATTTATAATTTATTTGATGGATTTAAACATAAGTTACAACAATCTCACCTGGTGGTAAGTGGCTGTGTAGTCTAAGATGGTAAAGCGCACTTTAAAAAAACTAAGTTAGAATCGATCGATCTTATGGATTTGAAGTCACGTTAAGTTGTCAAGCTTTTCAGGAGCCTTCGGACGGCATTACCTTGTTCCATCTATAGTTCTAAATTTATCTTAAATGAAAGTACCAAGGTTAGGTTATTTGCTACATTGAAGGACAGTTAATATTGATAGAAGATATTGGTTTTCTTATTCACACCATAATATGATTGCAGGAAGTCGGTTCAGTTCGGTGCTCGATTGTAGCGCCGGGGGCTCCGCGCGCGCCTCTAGAAAGTGCTTCGAAAGGCGCCGCCGCCCCGCGACCGACGCCACTCTAGTGACAACGATCGCCGACACGTTTCCGACTCTGGGGTCACCGCTGACCCGCTCCGAACACACAGGAGATTGATCAGGCGTACACTTGGAAAATTACAACTGCCCAAAAGTTTCAACCATGCATTGAAAGTGACAGTGAGCTACAAAATACAAGAATGCAAAAATAACCACAGAGTAGTGTGGTTTACACAGATGAATAATGAAGAGTACTAATGGACGGGCGGTCCATATTACTTGTGCGACAAACAACCCTACGAGAGGCATTATTACAATTACAAACGCCTAGTCAGTCTACAAATCCTTCCCGCGCTGGCAGCTATTACAATTTTAAAGAAGAAATGGGTGTGTTTTCTGTATTTAAAAATTTTTATAATTGGATCTCGGCGGTGATACCCCATAAAGTGTGAAGTGCGAAGTGTAAACACTACCAGCAGTGCCCGCGTCGGCCGCTCGCCTAATCTATTCCTACTAATTATAGTAACAAAATTATGTAAAAATTTCGCGTTAGGACCGAGTGGTTTAAATTTAAACGGGAAAGCGGCTGTGAAACTGCTGCTAGGTGGCGTTGCCAGACTTAGTGACATTGTGTGGTGCGACATAATGTGTGGAATGTTCATTAGGAACGCTCCTTAATTAGTTTATTTTTCACATAATTTATTTGATTGTATATTTATTAAAAACATATCTGACTTGATGGTAAATAAATTGGTTATTGTCGTGGGTTTTGAACATAAAAATAAGAACTTTCCTATTTCCAAAAAAACTTAAACAAAAAATGTAAACTAATATGCATAAACAAATGCCAAGAAATATTGGAGACTGTATTCTGAACGCGTCAAACTTTAACATTTCAAATTGTAATGTTTTTTGCGATGTTTCAAACTCTAGTGGCGCCATCTACTCAGTTCTGTGCGCCGCCTTTTCTATTGGAACGTTTTTTTTACAAATCGTGTTTCGAGTGTGGAGGAACAATAGGAACTGTGGGTGTGGCCTAAATCGTTCGGCTTCCGTTGAAGGTACGTTGTGGTGTTTGACTCGTATTCGCTGTGCCTGTGACATTAATGTATTATGTGCCATCACTTGCTTTTGTTGGTGTACATTTTAATGTATCATCACAATCTGTAATGTAAATGTGATTCCTTTGTAACTGATTATAATATTTGTTAGATTTTTTTGGATGTGAGTGTACGGTTGAGCGTTTTCAGAGCCCGAATGGTTTTGGACTTGTTAGACTTAACAACTGAATTTAGTCTGAAGCTATGAGAAGTCAGAATTGAAAGGAAATGTATTTTTTTAATGATTGGCTGATCAATGTTAAATGAATGATCAATCAAGTAGTGCAAAAAATGTTTTTTAAACTTATCTAATTTAAATCAAGTAATTCATGATCAACATCTGAAAACATTCAAAATATGGCAAGTACTGATTTTTCTATTCCATTGATAGTCAAGATGAGAGTGGAGAATATCTTGACAGGTGACACCTTGACAGACACTAATGAGTAATGTCAAATTGGCCTGTCAACCTTGTGTCTTGTACGTTTGTTTAACCATCCCCTTATCGACTTTTAAACAATTTTTTTATTGAAAATGGACCATGCCTTAACCTATTAGTACATGGTTACGGAAGTTTATAATACATATTTTTTTTATGCTAGGACTTCTTACATACAAAAAAATCCCATTTAATTTAAAAGTGTAATTTGTCTTTTGCTGCTCAACTTTAATTTAATTTTAATAGTCCTGTCCCTTGCATTCTCATTCAACATTCATTCAATTAAATGTAAATTCCAGATTAAATTGGGATTCTTTTGTGGTTGAAGGAAGACATTTAGACGCAAAAATGTTATTTTAATAAAGTATTTCCTATAAAGCTCTACTTCACATTTTTGTTTTTTGTGTAGGTATTCATCACAAATAATTTTTATAAGATACTTTTTTTTAGCAACATCTTATTATGTTTCTTTAAACAAAAACAGTAGAGGTTATTTTTATATTGCATTAAGTAACAAATGTTTTTTCTATTATTTTTAGAGAAAATTATGTAGAGAGACATATCAAATGAATTAGAACTTTAATTTTATGTGCAATAAGGTTCAGTATTTCTATGTATAGGTTGGTCAAGTAGTGGCGTGTCCTTTGAATGGCTAATTTATCTTTACCCGCAAATAGTTTACCGCTATGTGTAATTTTGTATGTTGGTAAACTATTTGTATAGTTTGGAGTATTTTCAAGAAATTGGATACTAATTACCGGTTTTTCGGTATTTAGTAAGATGTTCTAACTTGTTTTTATAATTTGAGCAGCTTTGTATTGATGTATTGGTAGGTTGGGCATATTATTTAGTATATTGTCCCACAATGATATCTTATGGACCATATGAAGTAAGCACAGAGTTAAGTGCTATATTGAAGGGCTAGACAACTCTCAAGTGCGAAAATGATACAACACAACAACTCCCAATATTGGATATTTTTGATAGCCATAGGTACCGAAAAGTAAAGATATTACTTAGTACACTTCAACCTATGCTTACTTCCCGTGGCACATGATCTCAAAATTAGAGATAAAATAGGAAATTCACAGATTGAATAACAGACAAAGCGTATATCTATTCAAATTTATTAATTAATTATTGATGTAGGGAACAGATTATTTTATTCATAGAGGTGTATCTATCGTATTGAATAGAGGTATCGCTTGGATCGTTGGGCAACTGAATGTAGGACTATATCCCTCGCCCGTGACGTAGTGTAGTGAGTGCTTGTCGAGTAGGTTGGACCCGTCCTAATGCAATACGTAAGGAAATGTAACTAGTCTCTGGGCTGTACGTTGTGTCTGTCGGGTTTGATGTTGGAAGCATGTCCGTACATACTGTCACCGTTGTTACTATTTTATTAGTTTGGTTTCCATATATCGGTATATAAGATGTTTAGTAATTTCTGTCAATAGCTACTGAAAAACTGTCAGGACTATTCACTAGTCCATTAGCAGAATTTTAATGTGGATTTATTCCCGAAGGGTTTTATACGCACAAAACATTCTAATTAAGTATTTGTATTATAGAGAAAATTCCATGTTTTGTGAATTCCGTATTTTCGAGCGCTTACATTGGCTAGCGCTGGCTAAACGGTATGAGATACATCGAAATAATGTACTACAGACATGTATATCATAAAAAGGCCTACAAAAAAAAATCCGCGATAGCATATAATTATCTATCTCCCAAGGTTGACTCACAGATACCATTTTTATTTCTAAATAATTTAAAATATCACTTTATTTGCAAATAATTTCTCCTGATCAGTATAAATACTTATCCAAATAAGTATATTAGTTAGCTTGGCCACTTAATGTAGATCAAAATTGCACTCATTTTTTCATTTAAATGAGTACTTTAGAAAGTTTAGAAGATATCACATGTTTCCCGAAGGGCGGGTCCACTGGTACATTATATATCTTGAAATGGTTGGGGCCCACCTTATACAATTTTGTGAACAATTTTACAATTCTTTCAACTGTTGGGCATTATCTAGGGTTTTGCGCACTTAAATAACATTAGGCACTCAAATACAGTTTTTCCGTACAGTTACATTTCCTACTTGTTACATTGGGTGGTTCGACATTGTTCATTTGTGCCTGTAACTGCAATAATAGTGATGTTAGTTGTGTCGTGACTCGTGAACGTTTCTAATTCATTTTTTTATAGAAGATTGAATGTTGATATTTTGATCGGAACTAAATTTTATACCGTAGTTTTAAAATGAAAGGAGAAAAACTAATATTATTATAATAGTTTAATGACAAGAGTAATAAATTGGTAACACCAACACGTTGAAACTTAGTGAGTGATCTTAGCTCTGTACATAATAGGGGTATATATGTATAAGTAGTATAAGTAATGTGTGTCCTACATTTATTTTTGTACAGAAATGAAGTGAATGTCCTTTAATGATGCCTTTGTATATACGTGCATAAAGTGGAGAGTTGATTATAGTTACGGTACGGTCTTGTCGGTTTTATGTGTGTGGCAGGATTGTTACGGAAATTGTCAGTTTAAATAGCAACTTTTATGTAACACGCTTTTTATTTGGATCATATTCTTGGAGCATTTGTTATTGATTTTGATCACCTGGTAATAGTTAATGCGGTTCACAACTCGGTCATGTGACAATTTGAAATAGGACTATCCATATAAGACTGTAGTCCTAAATTAAGTATCTTTTGAAAACATAGGACAAGTTGTTTTAGAAGTCTAAAGTCACTAGTCCTAAATTCGGTCCCATTAAAACTAGTCCTATTCGAAGTAAGTCACCGATTCATTGATGTGATGTGTTGTCTTTCTGTAAGCGTCCCTGGTAATGGGCATGTAGAAGTCAATGCAGTTTCATCTTACATTGACCACACAAATATGTATGTCGATTTTAAAATTGCTGTATTTCTTAAAATTCAATGAGTTACCATGAAACGTTTATTGAGAGGCTATTGGTTGCGATTGTAGATATTACATAAAAAAACGAAGCAAATTCTATGATCCGAATAGGACAATATACAGAACTTTATTATTTTAAAATTTATCGGTCTTTCGTGATTTGTTGGTCGGTGAACTGGTCTCGTACGTTTTTGTATGGAGTTGATTGAGTTGACCTTGAGTAGGTTTTATTGAGGTGCTCAAATAATTTATAATTAAGACTATACTTATAGAGTCCCTCGTAGTATTCTAACGCGGGGTACGTCAAAAAGAGACTATGGATGTTATAATAATTCATCCAGCTAGAGTCCAAGTATAGGGATAGTGATTTCTAAGGCCCGATTTGTTTATGCCCTGTGAAGGACTCTTACTGCCTTCTTGGCCAAAAATAATCTGTTTAGCAAACATTTTTCCTTGGCCCGATTATTGAACTTCCCCTTCATGACATGAAGTCTTTCAAATTATCCAATACAGTAAATTAAAATATTTCGATGCTATCATTTTGGAATTGGCTTAGTGTAAAATCGCCTTTATTTGTAAACAGGTATATAATGAGGCTGGGTATATAATTTGAATTAAGTGTTTCACACATATATTATTCTTTAATATGGTGTCCATCAATGCGCATTACCAAGTGAACAAGCTATAATTATATAATTATGTAATTTCAATATAATAATGAAAGTTGACAATTATATTATCATTTATTTTATCCAGCTGTGTGTGTGTCTTTATTTTATGAAAACAAACTAACGTTGACCGTTTGCTCATTCAAATTATGCTATGATTTTTAATCATGAACGCAATAATTTTGCGCGCGTTATCCATCTCATTTGTTAATACGATGACATGTCGTTATTTAATTCCTCAACTTATACAAGATAGGGTTCGTGGTGTAATAATATCCATATATTAGACTGCTCGCCTTCAGCTTGGTAGTGTAGATCTGGCGATTTTTAATTGTGGCTGTGTTAAGATTATCGTTTTAATATTTTGACCTGAACATCGTAGCTCGGGCGTTGAATATGTGACGTTATATCAGCCGATTTCCTTAATTTTACAATCTTTGTTTGTACAAGTGTTACAATTATTGTATTCACAATAGTACCTAGGTACATAATTATGTTTTGGTCGATACAATCGCATTTCTGGAAGTATCTACGCATTTTAGTGAATCATTTTTATTTCGATGTCTATCTTTAACGGTTAGCGTTTGTATGACATGTAATTATTATCTATTTTAAAATCGACACGCTTGTGATGTTAGATAATAATGTGTATGTGCGATGTAATAATATCACAATAATTTATGTGTTTCATCTCACTTAATCTCATCATAGTTATAAGTTTTTGATAGTTTTATGGTGCTATGGAACATATTTGCCACAAGAGTTGTGAGTTGTCTTGTTGCGATATTTACGTTCATATCATCTCACAAGCAGAAGTAAGTTACGTCTTCCTTCCGAAAATGCGATTTGGACCGATTTAACAAAAATATTTTTGTTTGCTGTTAATTCTGATTTTTTAGCAACGGCTTTTGAATTTGTAGAACGATTCTAACATGGATATTGAATAATACGACGAGTGTAATTAGTTTGTGTAAACTCGGGACACGAATCACAATATCATAAATAATTAAATTAATTATAGTATATTTGAAACAGAATGTAAATATTATTTTAGTTTAGGAAATAAGATTTATCATCGTTTAAGAGTATAGTTGATATTATTATACATATTATGTATTTGTACGATATTAATTAAATTTGTGTTTTCAATCGTAACGTCGACCACTAAAACTAGATCGGATTACGTCGTTTTGTATGGATGGATGGATGGATGCCTTCACACGGTGGTCGTTCTGTAGTCAGCTATATATTTGAAATATATAATAATAGATTAAGAGAAGATACTATTCACAGAAACAGTTTTTTATTTATTTAACGACAAACCCTTTCATCGTGAGTGGTTCCGTTTGTTTAAAGAAATATGTGATATTTCGACGAGGGTATGTCGAAATATCTTAAATTTTTATCTCATATGACCCAGTTTAATCCCGACAGCAAAGAAGTATCCTGGTAAGATATTTTTACGTGCATGTCTAGCTATCACCTCGTGTCTCGTAGGATGAACCTTAGACATAAAACCTACATTGTCATTCCTCTGTTTTTCCTTCTGATGCCTTTGTGACTTGTGTGTTACGGATGTAAATGGCGTCAGTAAAAACTGCTCAGACAACCTGTCTGCTCGCTTGTTAGCCATCGATGTAAGAAAAGCACAGTGAAATCATTTAAATTCTAGTTGAAGTAGGTATCCATATTTAGTAGAGAGACTCGTACGCTTACAAATTTCAAACCAGGTTTGTTAATTTTGTTATAACAATCAAATAAATGTATTCTCTCCAGATAGTTTGCATAACTTTAGTTAGGTGTAGGTATTTCCTGTTTTCTTGAGTAATTGTTTGTTCATGGGGAAATGTCGAGTGCGCATGTTAGCAAGCGAAAAATAAATGTTAGTCCTCATTTAGACGAGAGAGGATAGTACAGTGGGAGTCATTGCGGTTTTACCGGCGTCATTTAACCCACTTAAAACATGCGATTGATATCAAATAATCCATATGAATAACTTTGTGATTTCGTAGGTACACTAAGCAAGGGTAAGAGTATCAGATGTCTATTAATTAAATATATAGTCGATGACATTGGTACTTATTAGTTTGGGATATCAATTATCGACATTTGCACATGATTTGATTAGAGCGACCCGTGAAACTGAAATTCGCCCACTTCTAGTGATGAAAGTTCTTTAGACTAGACTAACTTTAGACTTTAACTATTAGAATATGATATGGTACAAGCAGCCAAGCTTGTCTGATGATGGAAATCGATAATCGGAGACAGAACCAAAAACTATGTCGACGCAAAAAAGCGGAAACAATTCATTATTTTTATTGGTTCGGAATCATAAAAAAAAAATTGCGTCGAAAGGTCCAAGTCTCGTGGCTCTACGACTAATAGAAAATTTTATACAGCGTTGAACGCTTTTTTGATACATTATCTGCTGAAATCTCTACAGTTTATCGGCTCTGGTGAACATTTTCTAGTTAGTGGGTAACATTACAGCTTCGTGGGTTTCCGCTTTTTCGCTTCTTTATAAGTACTTAAAACAGCTATTGAATTGATGATATAACACACCGCTACCCCCAGTTACGTCATTATTATTCGCTCGTTGAAACTAGTTGGATGGAGAACTACAGTGGCGTGGGCGAAGAATCAATAAACGTGCAACGTGTAGTTCGCTAAACCACATCCACTCGATACTAGGCTGTACATACTTGCCTCTGAATATTATCTGAACATTGTCTTAAAATAGAACTGAAATACAGTGATTGCGTAATATGCTTATGACTATCAAGTCAACATACCTTTTTTAACTATTTTGAATGGATAGAACTTTCTAATTGGTTCTGTTTGTGTTGGTTATAGATAACCATCAATGATTTTTGACAGGTAGGTATACCTAAACGTAAGTGAAAACCCGCTTAACACAATAAAAAAGGATTGTGTGGTTATATGAAACCACGGTAAAAGTGAAACTTTTTTTCACATTATAGACATTGAGACAAAAACAAACAAAATAGCGTGGAGCACTGGCACATATAAGTAATAGTATAAACACTACACGGTCAGGTGCTGCGAACTATAGGCGCCGCCATATTGGCCTTGGCTGCTCTGACGAGCGCCTTTCACTTTATCCCTACTCCGCGGCCGACCGTCACGCGACATGCAACACACAGACAAAAAGTTTGAGACGATGTAATAAAAGTTTCACTTTAAAAATATAAAAATAATGCCTACAATGATTAGGTGATGTAACTGTAGGCAGAGCCGCTTTTGGAGGTATGGAGGCCCTGGGGAAACGAAGGAGAGGAGGACCCTAATTATTACCTACTTAACACTAAAACCATTTTCACAACCAATTACTGATAAGCTCGATTAAAACACTAACTAACTGGAATATTTGAATTGAACGGAATTGCTATGCGTTAGACGCACTTTAATTGACATTTAAGTAGTAATAATTGCTATTATGCTTGGGGAATTGGAAAAACAAACAAGTTTATGACGTCAGATTTGTTGATTCACCTTGTGAAACATGTTGCTTCGGTTTTCTTGATGGACACATGGGTACAGGGAAAATATTCGTTTATAGGTGTTGCGCATGCTAGAATGCGCAACACCAGAAACACATCAGTCACTGTAATTTTCTAGCTAGCTAGCTAAAATAATTATATTCCCGGGATTCGAACTCACGCCCTCCTGAGTAGGCGTCGTATAATAGCGACTGGGCCTCTGCTACAGGAAATATATTCGCGAAAATATAAATTGTTTCAACGTCCACCGTGAGATTTGCCATTCATTTGTCATTTTCTTGATGAAACGGTACCACCGTTTTATTTTCACGGTTTTATTTAAGTTAAATAAATTATATTATTGATGTTCATTTAAGATTTAGAATATATAACATATTCTATTAATTCTAATAGACATTTAAAACTAAGATATTTATTCTGAGATATTTATTTAACCCACGCGCCACGCCACCGAGTCTTCGGGAAACCCGTTGTGAACAGTTTTCCTTTTAATTTGTTTCTATGTGAGTTAAATATATTTTATATTGAGTATGTAAAGTTCTTCGAATAAAGTACCTACGAATTAATAATTTTAATAATGGTCGAATGTGCCTACCCAATTTAGGCGATTCAGTGTGACTTGCTGTTCTAGGTCATTTTCCTTCTTGTTGTCATCTTACCACATCATTAAATGACTAAAGCCACACGCTAGGTTGTACCGGACTTTTGGGGTGTAAAATCCATCTTGAGACCAAGCCATCCTGCCCCGCTCGTGGTGCACTCTCCTGTAACGGTCGAGGCTATGTGGCACAGTCCCTCCTGTTGGAGGTCGCTGGTCTATGAACCATCCGTGTATGCAGGGTGGTATGTTATAAACATGTTTCGGTCGCAGTGTCAGACAGCCAGAAACGAAGATGTACCCGCTTGTTATTAGGCTGATGCCTTGGTTTTTTTTATATTAAATAAGTTAATGCTTGGTGTTACCGATGTCCATGGGGCGCCATGGGCGACGGTTAGGCCTCACCATCCGGGGTTCGCCTGCGTGTTTGTCAGAATATAGTATAGAGTAGTATAGTGCACTATATAGTGTATTTAGGTAAAAAATGTAATAACAAAATTAACCGTTCATTCAGCATAATTATGTGATAGGGGGAGGGGGAGGGGGGGGGGGGAATTTCCAAAAATCCTCTAATCCTCTCTTAGTGCTCTCCTACACTCCCCAAGGAACATACATGTATAGGTTCATGCCAAATTTCGACTTCTTGCGTTCAGTAGTTTCGGCTGTGCGTTGTCTGTCAGTCACTCAGTAACGCAAGAGTAGTATTATATTGATTGACATTAAAGACAACTTGTTACATTTTTAAATGATGATCTAGGCAATTATGAACCGATGGACGATGAATATTTTTAATGACTAGTTAGGTATTTGTTCACAAGACTCAGTTTGAGACATTTTACGAACTAGTCTTTACTCACGTCGAAACACAATGTAAATGTATGACCTAACAACGTTGTAGTTATGTAACCTCGAACTTATGCCGTGAACGTGCACACAGCCTAATCGATTTGATACAATACATTGCTTGCTCCACAGAGTTGCTTATATTTAGGACCTGCGTAGGGAGTAATGTACGTTTCATGAACTGCGTCGATAACTTATTTGAAAATTGCGAAGAATCTACTGATTCGATTCGAGTGACGTTTGCGAGCGCATCGACACCGGCTGCGCGTGCTGGCCGGCGAGACGCTGCACCAATAGCGGTGCGCTCCGGCGACACACCTCCGTGGGGTTTATAATTGGAACGTTGCGCGCGCAGTCAGTCTGCGTATTGAGCGCCGTCGGCGACGTCACTGTCAGTTAGTTGAGTAACACGGTTGTCAGTCGAGTTGTCGGGCGCGACGGGTACACGCGTGCGAAACGAGTGATCAGTGCGCGGAGCTCGAAACATGGCTCTGCTTCGTCGGCTAGCGGTGAACGCGCCCCGCGGCGTGCGTATGATGTCCGCGTCGCCGCCGTCGCGAGACGAGCTCGACCTCACCTTCAACAGCCCCAAAGACGCGTTCAAGAGCAAGAAGACCAGCGAACTCGTGCGGGCGTACCTCGTCTACCAGATATGTTCGATCAACTGGATCGTCGAAAACAACGACATGGTGAGTCGGTCGATAAGCAGCTGATGTCTTACGTAAGGCGAGGTACGGTGCAGTCGTCACTGCGCCGGGCCACAGCCGGCGTCCGTCGAGCGTGACCGGTCGGAAATTACTCTAAAATTAACTGAGACATGCCGTCCTTGAATTCTATTCGGCGGCGGTGCGGTGAGTGATGTTTGCGATCTTCGGGTCTCGCCTCGAGCGAAAATGCACGTGCTGCAGACGGCCGCACGGCGACGGAATGTTAACTCGGCCACTGATTGCTTATTGTTCCGATGTACCTAATCACGTTCATGTGTAATTCGGGCAGTAGTTGCGGATGATGGGCGATTAACCAAATTGTTGATGTTACGTCATCGAAGAAAGGTTTCAATTGATAAACGATATTATGACCATGCGCATGTGCACAAAGGTACATTGATCCCGATTCAACGGGATCGATGTAGATTTAATTTTGCTCAATTATAGGAACAGGTTGGTAAAAATGGGTGATTGAGTTGAATGAATGGGGTCCGGGAATGAATTTGTTAGTTGTTCCGGTGGCGCGCATGCGTACTGGACCGTGGAGCTCTCGGCCAGACGGCAGACGCCAGGCTAGACTAAGTTGCCAGGGCAGGGTTACCCAATACACGAACTCGTTAGACTCGCATTGCTGCATTTCAACGCAACCGGCTTTTTATACCATGGGAGACTAGACACGAAGAATGTCGCTATCGGTAGAGGATGTTTCTAAGTTCTATGCATTGAGTATTGCTTACATAACTAGTGCATTTTCGAGGATCTTGTAAAAAACGCATTAATATTTATGTATGTACCACAAAGTTGTAAGTTTTCCTCAAACGATTAAAATGTTAGCCTAGGTGCAGTATAATAAATATCGAATATTCGACCAAAGCTAGTTCAAGAAATGGTGTGCATAATGTGCATTATACTGGGTGATTTTTATTTCACTTGACATACTCGAGGACATGAAAGAACATGGCCATGGGTAATGATTAAAAATATAAAGTCAAATTTCTACACGATAGTTATTTCAAAAATAGCAATCACAATTATCTAAAAATACTCGGTATGTATGGGCATCAGCTGTGCTCTACGGCGACCGACCGGCGGGGGTTAATGACCTTTAAACCGCGCGCTCAGATTGTCCACATGATGGGTTTGTAATGGATAATTACGTCAAATTTTAATCACCCTTTTTAATTACATATATTTGGAATGAGAATCGAATATTGAGTACCCCGCTATCAATATGTTAAGTGGCTAAAAAATCACTTGTATAATAGGATAACGATTAGCTATTTTTCACACACATTGTTGATTCCGAATCGTTTTCGTATTGATAAGTGTGCGCCAACCGTAAACCGGTTCTTATAAACAGGTAAGTATCGTGTTTTTAGCCAAAAAAACTAGACTCAAATGCGGGGTCCATTATTGTAATTTATTTTGCATGCAGTCATGATGATTATGAAGCATTGGAATAGTAATTTTCCGATTCAGCTACCTGTATAAGGATTTATACCATCTTATTAAGTTTAAAAAAATAGTAACCGCACTCAACAATAATTATTATTGTTATTTTTATTTAGCAGGCTCTTTAAAAATTGTATTACTTTAATACACTTACACCTAAAAGTGATTTATACTTTAAATATACGTATACCTACTTACTTTTTTTTGAGAATGGTACTAAAAACCACGGAATAGATAAATAAGGTAGATAACTATTCCGCGGTTTAAACGCGTTCAGTTATTTGTGCTAAGTACGGGTGATGAGGAATTCACAGTAGTTGTACACCCTAAGTGGGTTTACACTTCACATTTTGTCTTTTCCTGTTTACTGCCTATACCTAATAAAGAAACAAGTTGGTATTTTTAGTAGGTACCTACCTGTTTCGGCAGCCGTTGAGATCCAGTATTGGTCCCTTCAAGCTTATATGTGATGTTTGATAATGTTTCAATTATGTTTATACATAATTTATTGTTTCTGGTGGTATGGACACAAATGAGAGAATACAATAATCCACTATCTGAAATTAAGAACGATTGTCACATAAATGTGTATTCCGGAATCGAACCCAGTCTACGGTCGGCAGGCAGCCCAGGCACGGTTGCTATCAATTGGGCTTCGCTGCTTTGGTGTTACTGACGTCCATCGGCAGCGGAGACCACTTGCTAAGTAATTGCCTGTTAAAGCTTGAATGCTATCGATATCGGTGGATATTAGGAGTTTGGCAAATTGAGATCTCCCGCCAGGCGAGACAACATTCCTGGGGAGCGGCCAAGCTCCGACTGACATCGGTCGGAAACTTGTTGTTCTGACCTATGTCATGTATGTGATGATGTTGTTGGTACATGTATATGAATGGAACCTATGAGCGCGGTCTAGAAAACTTCGATAGCGCGATTCAGGCTTGTCATGACGTCACCGTGTGACGTGTGTGATGTCGCCACAGGAGTATATCTACATTGCTTAGGAAGATAGGGAAGTTGTTTAAAAAGTCAACGCTAATCTGACCAATCGATTGGTTGTAAGCTAGTCGTGAGTAAAGACGTTCAGAAAATATATTCAATGCGTTAGTTTACTTCATAAAAAAGCGTGAAATACTTCTTTATTACGACCAACTCCATGGTATAACGGCAAGAGACCATATCGATTCCAGCCGATCAATTTTTCCTCCGAAGCAGCGAAGTGCCGTGCCAAGAGGCTTTTATCGAGTGACGCTTGGCTTGGCAACGGCCAAGGACTTGGTTTATCCCAGTATGTAAGTATGTATATGGTTTTGTCTGAGCTTGTGCCAAATTTTATATTCAGAATGAAATTTTAGGTGAAGTATTTTGTTTCCTCGTACCATGGTACGGTCTACAAAAATAGTTTTCTTTTAAATCACATGAGAATGCCAACAGAACGTAATAGACACACTTGACATGATTTCGTTGTGGGAAGAGCATAGGTAATTATGTAAGGATACTAATAATGACGGACGACCCTGTATACTTGCTGGTAGTGACCATGCCTACGAAACAAGGAGACCTGGGTTCGACTCCCGGCCGGGGCAGATATTTATTGTGACAGATAAATGTTTGTTCTCAGGTTATGGGTGTTCATCATCATCATCATCATCATCGTATTTGATATACTATTCATAAATTATATTTAAGTAGTCCATTTCATTGGCCGCTGCGAGTTTGGCGTTTTTAGGTGTAGTCGATTGAAAAAGAAAATATTTTTCATACATTTGGAACTGGTTTCCACACGATATTTTAGTCTGATGGTGATAATAACATTCACATCTTTTATATATTTAATATTCACGTAATTTGAAGTGCACGCCAGATTCGCACCTCTCCGCAACATACATTATGTCGTTGACAAACTATCCAAATAGTATTGGTTATAATTTATTAGTACCTACCTACTGCAGGGCATGTTGAGGACGTTCAGCGTGTTGCAAGCTAAGTTGCAGGCGTCACGTGACGGTGGTGATGGAAGTGGAATACGGCTCCCAAAGATTACCACTTCCGGCTAGGCTATGCTAAGATTGCTAAGATAATGAGTTAAATTATCTTCCGGTGCTTGGAACCAACCGCTGCAGATGTACCTACGTCTGTCGCATAGAACAGATAGTCAAGACTCTTTTCAAACCAAAATGTTCAATTCTTTTATTAAGCGGGTGGACGAGCTGCCTGATGGTAAGTGGTCACTGTCGCACACAGACATCAGTAATACCAAAATCATCATCAATGCGTTGTCGGCCAAGAAAGAAGGAAGAGGAAATAAAATAAAATACTGGTTTTCAAGCCTAGCCCCGGAACATGACATGTCATTTGACGGTCGTCTTGACTCAGACGAGAGGGTGGTAGCAAGCCAGACAATTCACTATTATTAAAAAAAATCAAAAAGTGTGCAATTCACACGTGTTAGAAGTGAAATCTCAAAAATAACGAATACTGTCAGTCTAAATATTGATGTTTTGCTTTGATTACGTCAGCCACCATTTTGCCGATGCTTCATTTACGTCATTTCCGTTTCAATGAATTCCAAATCACAACGATACTAAAGAAGTATTCACTTCAAAACGTATTTAATACAGAAACATTAAATACCTCCTAGGTATATCCAATTGCGTAAAGAATTTTCTTTCGTTAAACACCTTTTCGAAGGTGGTAGAATGAAAGAAACGAATTTTGAATATTATTTAGTGATAATACTGAGATATTAGGAAGTAAAGCCAAAAGATAAAGCCGGTGAGTGCGGAGTACAGTGAGAGAAATCTTGTTTGATCCAATTTATCTAAATAAATAAATCTTACGTCACACTCCACTGATGAATGAAAATTGTTGACACTGCAGATAACACGCGTATCTCGCTAATTGTGTCTCAAATTCCGTCTGTTACATTGTTTGTTTGTTTGACTATTACTCACGTTTACAGACGTGTTATAAACACTTAATTATGCTTGTTTAGGTATAACATTCCAGTTAATGTAAGGGCTTTGCCACAATTTACTATTTTTAAGATCTTTTACCAAAAGGGACCAAACGATATCCTGAATAAATTCTGTCGGGAAAAGTTGAAAAAGTACCAAGTACACAATACAGGATATTTTTAGTTCTGTGTACGGAGATACCTACGTGGTAAAGTTGATATACTTAATTTTTCGCGAAAATTTCCATCTGGAAACGAGAAACTACACGGAAATTATAATTATGTAAGAGTACTTACACAGCAACTAACTCAGATTGAGCGGCGGATCCAAACGAAATGGTTTATACAATAATGACATCGCTATTCAAATCTAATACCTTTAAAGGAGTCCTAATAGCTCGCAACGATTTTTATGATATTTGGTATGCAGGGAGAGGGTTTCGCGGGCGATAAATCGGTCTAGCTAGGTTTCATTTATAGAAATCGTCAATTTATCCGTGTTTTCAAGCAATGAAAAACTGCTACAATATCATTAGAATACGAAGGTAAATTTCGCCGCCACCAAGTTTATAATAGCTCAGGTGGGAAATCGGGCGGTCCCGAAACCAGAAGAACCTGGTTCTGGACCAGATATAAAAAAAATACCGAGCAAAGCTTGAGCATCCAGGTACTAATTGTTTGTATTCGGATACACACTGATAAATGCTCTCAAATATTAAATGAATACATGAATCAGTATTTTTTAAAACATGCCGTGAAACTGTCAGGTTTGGCTGATTATACGAAAATACTTTTCACAAGATTCTTCTTTTCCAACGCTTTGCGTCACACTGTTCACATGTCAGTGCATCGTGTTTAATACAAATAGAGCTAGATCATTATATTCTAGTAATAATTCTATGACACTTCTGCTTGTAACGAGTTTTAAAACAATGTTCTTTAAAATTGAGGTCGCTTCCATGTTGTTGGTTAAAAAACTAGTTTATGCATGTAATATATCTAACCGAAACTAGATTGTGAATGTAGACTGTATAACATAAATAGGCATCAGAATGTCATCGACCAATATTCATGTCATCAACTTCCACTCGGCCTCAAAATTTAGAACAAGCCAAGTAGCCACGTGACCAAGGCTTAAGATTGTACATTTTTTAAGACCGAAAATGTATATATTTTTTTATGATTTACCTACATCACGTGCCATATTAATAATAATAAGACATAGGTTAGGTAGGCTTTTGTACATAAAAATGCGTAAAAGGATTGTTTGCAGTGACTAGAACTCATGAGTACCTACCTATATTTGCTAGTAATTTCTTGTTAATTTTCAAGTTCATTGATATTCCTTCTTAATAATTTTCCGCTCTTTAGTAATATAAATATATTAAGCGTTTTATATAACCTAGTTAAATACAGTTACGTTACAAGTTCAATACACTCTCATTATTAATGAACTAATAATTTTCGAGGTCCTCCGTCCACTGCACTGCAGCGAAGCGGACGCGAGCGAAGATTTTATCACCCTATTAAATTGGTTTCTCTTCCTCCTCAATGACCCATTTTATTTATAAGCCAATATCGGCTCTTATAAATGATACTACACCATTAAAAACATGAACTCATATTTTCGACAGAACTCATCGACGATCTCCATTTCTGATCAATATTTTAAGCCGTGACCGTCAGGGTACATCGTAGTGGTCATGGGTGGGTGAGTGAGTCGAAATATCATCGTAAAAATGCACATGTTATGTTAACAAACAATGTTTGACTATATGGAATTTGAAACTATGCATAATATGTACCCAATCATGTATGTACATTGGTTACTTTTCTGTTAAATATCTGGATATTTCTTGAGTGACTGCAACCGATACTCTGACGGTCGAAGCTGACGGCTTGACGTCGCGTGACTGGCATTTGTCTGCACGCAATCTTCCCCTCGACATCAAAATCGACTATTTATTTATGTTCATGTTAATTTGATCGTTTGTCTGCTTGCCATAATATATGTAATAAGCTTTTGTTTTTTTAAACGTATTTCAACCACAAACCACAAGGCTTTTAGGTCGTTATCCACAGTTATTTATTGCGATAAGTGTAAAAACACATAATTATGACTTTTTTTATTTTTTATTGATTTATAAAAAATACATATTATTATGTACCTATTGTATATAACTTACAACCCTGCACTGCTTACCTTAACTGTCTAGATTGAATAAAGATCCAAAAATTTTAGCATTAGAATCAACAAAGTCTTACTAGGTACATTTATATTAAAACTAACTACATAGCGTAGAAGCACTGTAGCTATAGCCTGTGTATTTAATGTGCATAATTATTCATCAATAGATAAAGTTAGCCTCAATTTGCTAAATCCGGCTTTATAACTTTCACACAAATCCAATTGTCTCGGCTCACTGGATACCGCAGACCAGCAACGCTACCTCTTCGCTACCTCAAAAGTGCAGTTTATTATTAAATTGTAATAATTATTATAATATTCAAATCTATAAAATTGAATTTGCTACCGTTTGTAACATTAAATGCGCTCGATGTATCCCCAATACCAACCACCATGGACGAGAAACGTTGTATAACTCAAGCGACGTAATACAGTGGTACATAGTGCAGTGCCTTTAATTTGATCAGGGGACATTTATGTTTACACTCGAGGATGAATGAAGCCGCTTATATTTTAATTAATAAATATTTAGCTATCGCGCAGTATGTAGCGCCGTCCTAATGTAGATTCTCAAGGTAGCTGAACAGATTGGT
Organism: Ochlodes sylvanus; assembly: GCA_905404295.2. NCBI lineage: Eukaryota > Metazoa > Arthropoda > Insecta > Lepidoptera > Hesperiidae > Ochlodes > Ochlodes sylvanus. The sequence goes on from FR990129.1 coordinate 2,176,468, forward strand.
CGCTAACTGACGGCGGCCGGTTTAGATTAGCTAACTGGTTTAATCACACACCGTAAAGCGCAAGATTAATTTGCTCACCATTCGTAACCGACTTCTAAAAAGGAGATAATATTAACAAATTGACAACTACCTATATGTGTGATATTGGTGCTGAAAAGTATTCACATAATGAAAGATGTACCTAATAGGTATTTTTAAAATAAATTTAAAAAATATTATAGGCGTACTTACTTAATAGATATTTAACGTACGTTTGTTTTCGTATTATTTTGCAATTTATCGCAATAAGAAAGTAACGGAAAATAAATAATTAATTCTGGAGGAATTATTTAAAAACTGGTGCATGTTTCTTCTTAATACGCCGCTTAGAACTTGAGATATTAATAATATATGGTCAGCTAGTAAATAAATAAATAATCTTTCCGTACAGCCCGCCTGGCTAACTACTACTCTCTGCTGGCTTGTGTCCAGCACTTTCTCTCTTCTTTCTTTGGCTGAGAACACATCAGTGATGCCTTGTGGGTTCCTGATGTCAATGGGCGTCAGTGACCACACACATCAGGTGGCTCGTCTACACGTTCGTCGGCTATTAACGTAGCAAAGGTGCTGGACAGCGGTAGCCGTTTACCATCGGACATGTCAGTGCGTTCTTTATTCGGCTTTTCGTAGAAAAAGTAATTCCACAATAAACTCGTTTTACGCTCGCTTAAATATTCGCCCTTCCCTCCGCCCGGTCACGTCCTTTCTGGCGACATTCAAAAATTGTTTAATGCGCTAACTGCGCATTATGCTCACAGGGCGGCCATATCTTCAGAGGGGCCATAAAGTTTGCTTGATCGACTAAGTCAGGCGGAGCTTTCGAAGTGCAAAGTTTTAAAGTACTCTCTGTACGATCCGACATCCATGAAGAAACCCCAGAATTTAAAATGTCATTTAAATAATAAACACAAATAGACTAGATACCTCAATTTTATGAATAATGTCACAAGAACTGCAGCAATGGCCAATTTCCCCTCGCATTTATACTGTAATACATCAGTGACAAGATGCCAACAGATAGGGATAGGGATAGACTTGCCAGAAGATTAGTGAACCAGAGATTGGACCGTAGGAACACCGTGATGAAACACTTTCACTGAAATCTATTTGTATCTTAATCATTTATCTTACAATGTTGACATCAAATTCCAACGACGGCTATTGGCATGGGAATCCTTAGATGCTTCGGTGACTGAAATAGTAATCAATTTATCAACTTAGGATACATTCATCTTTATCTCTCCTATTAGGGAATGTCGTATCTAAGATTGTCTTTGTGGTAAATTGCAAAAACTGAAAAATGAAGAAGGTACGTCTGAAGGCCACCGACATTTGCAAATGAATGCAATTCATTTCAATCTTTACAAAGAAACAACAAAAAAGGAAAACACAAAAAATAACATGTTTAGTGCCAGCACCAGCTATTGATTAACAAAAAATCTCGATGTACTTATTGCACGTCAGTGCTTCTTCAGTCTACCTAATACAAAGGAGTGTTGTTAACAAGGCAGACCGATTCCAATCGCTGCAATTGCAATCTATATCAACAAACAAAATACGTATAATCAAAAATAAATGTGTTGACAAATATTATTAAAGTGTGATTTTAAAATTAGACTAATTGAAACATCGAAGGGACGTCCACTGACAAAAATAAAGGTCCTTGGTCAAAGCAATACAGAATTATCGAATCGTTGGCTGCTATTCACGGTGGCGGCGTCAGTATTACACAAATACTTTCGGTTTCTGGGGGCGTGTCTTCGACCTTGGCACTGGGTCTTACGTGGGTTCTGCCTAACTTGACCTTGACATTCGTTCCAAGTGGCTGAAGCGTTAGAAGGAGTTTGTCGAGTAATGATGATTGGCTCCGTTAACATTTAAGGTATCTTTTGGCATATTTTGACGATGGCTATAAACGCAGACGTAAGATAGTCGTAGACATGTAGATTTGATGAACACATAAAAATCATTTTTATGGCTAGGAGTTAAAAACACAGGCAGGCAGAGAATGCATTGTTGACCTCGCGAGATCTGGTGGTATCTATTTTACAAGATCAATCTTCATCTCACAAGATGATGTTGATGTCGACGAGATTGAACGGTTGCATTCAGCGACGTCATAATAAATCCCGCCTATACTCGCGCCACGCTCGGAAAAGAGACTACGTAAACAAACCGATGACACGAACCGAGACAAAAGTAAATAAATATGTAATGTAACTATACCTACATATACTAACAGTAACATGATCTAAACCATCGAGACAATACTTATAGTTTTTCTTGGTCACCTCTTAAAGCATTTTAATATCTAATAAATATTATTTTGATGGTCAGTCGAAAACTTTAATAAAATGGTTGTTGTCTGAAGTTGTAAATATGACGCTCAAAACAAAATTCTTTACACCCCTCGCGTTGGTGAATATGACTGGTAGTCGCTATTATGTCGGTATATTGTGTAGTAGTAACTAGTAAGACTCACGTATTGCCATTTCGTGATGATGTCTTGGCCACACAACTAATTCCAACAAAGCCGAATCTCCTTGCCGCGTCCTCGGCTCATTTCAATGTCATTTCGGAGACAGAGTGTTTGTGTCGACGTTACTATGCGGATGTTCATTTGCGCTACTCGTAGTTAGAGTGGCTATCTACTGTATTCAATGTATTTGGACTATTTTTTCTTCGCATCATTCGTATTCGTGCCAACTGCGAGTATACAGACATTCGAGAAATGCATATAAGTAATATTTCTTTTGCTTCCAGATGTTGCTTCAGTATCAGGTCAGGGTACTACTATGTTATGGCAATTTCATATAAAACACAAAATATAAAATTTTGAAATATACAATCATCTTTAATAAATAAAAAGAGCTCATGATTTTCAAACAGCCGATATTCTTCAATCACAGTTTAAAACACTCTCTACCTTTCAAACAAAAAAAGAAGGTAGATCCCATAGACAGAAATATACATACCTAAGCTTATAACATCCCTCTTTTTGCGTCGGGGGCATTGACTTATAGTAGGTATATGTCAATGGTCGGGGGTTAAAAAAACAGTTTTCGTGTCATACCCATTAAAATCAGGAAAATAAAACAGCTCCAATGCGGATTACCAATGGACTTGGATTTTCCTAAGTTTTGAGTATTCCTCAAAGTCCTCCAAAAAGGATGAAATCATATCGTGTTGACTGGTGCATGAAGAAGAATCCGAAATGAATGACGGTCATCCAATATTAATAGTTAAACATTTTTCTAATGTTCCGTTCAAAGCTATGAAATGAACTCTGTAAAAGACCGCCATTTAGAGTCGACACAAATCTTCAAAGCTTTACCGTTGACACGTTACGGCTAACTTGACTCTCTTAGCTCTTTTGTATATTTTTAAAGAGCTGTGTCTTTTGTTGCAGTTGATGAAGAGGCTCCGTCAAGTGGTCGGGCAGCGGATGTTCGAGGCGATAATGAAGGCCACTTTCTACGGGCAGTTCGTCGCCGGGGAAGACCAGAACAAGATCCGGCCGACTATCGAGAGGTATTGTAAACTTGTGTTGAGACTAAATTTTAATTAGATTAGGTAAACCAACTACATAGAGGTGAAATGACAAGATAGGTTTATGGAATAAGGGCTATAGCAGCTACAGGGCTATAGCAGCTACAGGGCTATAGCAGGAATAAGCTGTATATGATGATATGCTGCATTTTCTAGAATCAAACTTATAGAAAGCTGGCTTCGTAATAATGTCGAAAATAAATTTAGCTTTTCGTCGCCTCTCGCGGGCTGGTCGACGTGATAATTTTTTTGTAATGTTTGACTGTAATAAAATATTATTTTGCTGCGCTGCGACTCGTCAGATCTGCGCGGACCGAAAAAAATATTGATTAATACCGTGAAAGATGATAATGACCATATCAAGTGATGCACAAATTGTAAAAGTGTCGTGCATAACGAGAGTAAAAGATTCTAATTTCATTTGATTCTTTTACTCTCGTTATGCACGACATTTTGACATAAATCCACACAACGGGGTTCTCATGTCGTTTAATAATAATAACAACAAAGGAGCAGTAATTTTTACTACCAACTTTTCTTCGGAAAATCATCATAGACATCCGATTGTTGTTACTGGCTCTGCGACATTGCGATTGAAACATGTTAATAACAACAATTGCTTCTATGAGAAGAGTGGTACATAGATAAATAATCAAACAAGTGGAGACCACGTAAAGACGATCACTAGACAAACAATTATGTGTACAAAAAAATAAGTCCAATATGACTTTACGACCAATGTTTATTACATTAAGTTACATGTTTCCAGGCTGCGGTCGTTCGGTGTGAAGTCGATCCTGGACTACTCCGTAGAGGAAGACCTGTCGCAGGAGGAGGCTGAAAAGCGGGAAGTTAGGTGCGGGTTATGTTATTATACCTTTGTGATGAAGTACGAACTCGACTCCCAGACAAATATTACGACGGTGAAGTAATGTTTGTGCCATTGCAAGATAAAATAATAAAAATAATATAAAATGACACACGAGATCAAAAGTGCTTGTTTGTGTGCTTATTTTGTATAACAAATCGTGAAAATAATCATATAAATTTCATCAATAATCTATAAATAACAAAACTCTTATAAATGGTTGTTTGATTTTTAGCTCAAATCTGTGAAGGACTAAATGTGATAGTTATGCCGTATCGATGTATTTTAAAACAAAACGATAATTAGAACAAACTTGTAACACGAGTACGGTGCATATATGTTTATATCGGTTTCGACTACTAGTCTTTATGAACTTTCTGATCTTCATGAGTCTTCATGATCTAGTTTTAGTCATACTAAGTAACTAGCTACGCTCGATACATACATGTCGTACCTACATGCCTCATTAATATTTATGTTTAATAATTATACCTATTGTTTTTACCTACCTTATTACCTACAAAAGTGAACATACCAGAGTAGACTTGTATAAATAAGAAATGAGTAAAAAAAGATTAATGTACATAGTGCATTTGTGTCCAGTGTAATACTCTACTCATTAAGTAGGTAATTTATTACGATAATAATTATTATGAGAAATTCTGTAAACTCGTGTCGTCTATTATAAACAGCTCGTGTCTCCTGTCAAATAAATTTAATTCTTAGATAATTTCCCCATGTATCAAGAGTTTTAAGACTACGATTGAGAATTGTTGAAATGAATTCGACACTGGATAAGACTGTCTTTAAAAGTTTATTGTTCAAAGGCTCGTTATAACAAATAGGCACCCGGGTGCCGGTTGTTAGGGGTCGCCCAGAGCTTCATGTAAGTAGGTATCTATTTCATGTTGAGCGTATTTTGATACAAAAGGGCGCCATTGATTGCACCCGAGCACTACATGTACTAGAGTCGTGCCTGGTAAGGGATTCCCCTGTTCCATGCATCTTCTAGTTATCCATCTATCTCCTAACTCAAATCATAATATTATCTATTTAGGTACTTCTCTGAGATGAGTGTGGCAAAATTACAATCGTGCTTTACATTATTCTAATTACGGTTTAAATGTCTTGTCGTTACGTGCTAATTAGGTGCCTAATTACTTTGTTTTCTAAACGCCTTGGATTTTTAGAGGATTATAACCAAGGTTTGTTCGGTGAGCAAGATAGCTCTATATTGTGCGACAGTGATAGCAATGGCCATATCACGTGGGCCTTGGAACAATTTTCCCATTGTTTAACCGTCGACCGTTGTCCCATGGAGCGACGGTGACAAGTTACGATGAAAATAATGCTGTCGTGATTTACACAACTTTGTCGTCGCACTTCGTTTCTTTTGCGCTTATATCGGTTTGTCTTACTTAGCCTTGTTTCTTGAACGTAATGTCCATAGAAAATTCTAAAGGTATTCAATGACCACCTTAGAGCAATAGAGTGAAACTAAACAACCACGGCATCTATTTGCATTATGTTAAAAGACAATGCAATAATTATTTTTGACAAAATTGAATGCTTAGTTTGCGATGTGAAGACGGATTAACATTATGATTTTTAAGTTTTATTTGCCATCACAAATCCAGAAAGAAACAAGAAAAATTTTTGGAGCCCTTCGCAGTAGGCACTTGTAATTGTTATTGTAACCCATCTGTATTTCTTTAGTGGCAGATTTTTTTGCGCTTTACTTAAAAAAATTGGAGCCGTCACGTGCCGGCTGGCAGATGTGAAACACCGAAATTATTTTGTACACTATAATAATACCTATAATTATAAAATGATGTGCTGTCGTGGGACACCAGGTAGGAACGAAGTTCCTTCGGCTAATGAAGGCAACGGCGAACGAAAAGAAAGAGGGAGAAAGAGAAAGGTATTATACACTACTCGCTTGTGTATGCGACTGTCGCGCCTGCGCACGTCTCATTTAACGCTTTTATTCCACGCATTTTTTCTTACGGTTTTACTATCACATATTTTTCAGTTCGGTCGCCGCAGCAAAACCTATCCCCTCCAAGCCTGCCGTAAGGAACTTCGTTCCAATAAATTTCGATGATGATGATGATGAAAGAGCTAAGACTGACAAGGAATCTATTATTATTATTACTTACCTACACATTGTTGCCGCTCAGCTAGTTAATTATTCGTGCGATAAACTAAATAATATAACTACAATTAAGGTTTTTTAAATACACATGCAAACTCCACAGATATAAAATCAACATTCTGGCTTATTTCAGAAGCAGTGTGACAAGCTTGCGATTGGCTGAAATTCTTGAAAGCGGTCCGAAAAACTTACAAGAATTGGCCTTTGCCGGGTTTTATTTTTTCGTTCTTTTGTTTTAATTAATTTTAGCATTAAACGTACGCGTATTTAGAATACTTAGTTACTTTTTTTTAGTTATTTTAATCTTTGAACACGAGATTATGTAGACTAATTAAATTATTTCAGTTTGGGAAAGAAACTAGTACCTACTTAGGTAGGTAAAGTTTTAGCGTAAATCTTTTAGCTCTTGGTTGTATAACTTAGCACTTTAGATGCAATGTTAGTTTAATATCCACGTCATGTTAGCAGTAATTTAATGTTAGTTAGAATGATATTAATCTAAGCGTTTTTTTCTTATATTGTTTTTTTTTATTTTTTAGTTTTTAATTATTTTAATTATACTATATTTAAAAAAAACGAATTACATTTGTATAGCAACAATACCAACATTCAATTTAATAGGATTATGTGAAACCAAAAAATATAATAATAAAATTATTGTATTATTTTGACATACTTACTTTATGTGCGTGTATAGGTACCTACGTATTTTATTTTGCACAGTTCTGTTCTCAGTAGCGAGATAATTAATCAAGTGACGACGTTGAGTGGCGTTGTTTGCATCGATCTAGTCACACGCCGCTGCGATCAATGTCCTATTAATAAGTAATGAACTGAATTGAACTGGCAATCCTTATTCCGCGTCCTATTTTTATAAAAAAATAAATATGTTCGTCATTTGAATTTTGGACATTTTGGAGGGAAATGTGTTCTGTAAATAGAACGGTTTCTTGAAATATTTACGTGCATTAAATTTTAAGAAGGAACTAAGATCTATGTGAGTAGAATTCTAAAATGTTTATGAATGATTTGCTCTCAGATTAATGAAACAAAGGGGATTTGCTGAAATCCAAATGGATTTTAAGACTCGCTTTGTATAATTTAAAAGGAGGTTCAAACGTTATCTATTAATAATATTAAAACCAGGTGATACCTTCTTTTCTAAAAATAATCCCTATAACGATCTAATGTTTACCATGCAATCCAATATCTCATTATTCAAGAGAATATTTCGCGCTCTAAATTCAGTGATAATTTTAGAACAGCCTTCTGTTAGCGTTTTCACGCACGTCGGGCTATCCGTTGGTTTTTAAAAATATTTCCGGAATTACGTGATCAGACGAACGTATGTATGAACGAAGAAGCAAAATATCAATAAATCGGTTTTTGAAGCTCACGAAAAATTCTAAATTTAAACATAGTTTTATCTCTTTTGTCAAATAATGTCTGTCAACTAAAAATACGAGCTCATTTTTCACAATCCCCAATGCGTTTTTTAAGGATTTTATAATACCTGTGTTGGTACACGTTATATAAAATTGAACCTTAACGCGTGTAACATAAAGTTGTTATCCTCAGCGCGTCGATCTCGCAATGCGGCGACGCCCAGGAGGAGGGCCAGCTGAAGCAGTACCACGTGGAGCAACGGTTCGCGGACCGCCGGTACAAGGTGACCAGCGCCCGGACCTACTTCTACCTGAACGAGGCCTCCTGCGAGAAGAACATGGAGGCCTTCCTCAAGAGCATTGATGCTGTTGCCGGTTAGTACAGTTGACGGTGTGCTAGTCTAGTCTAGTCTAGTTCTAGTCGTTAATGGGTTGAAGTCTTATTGGATACAGTCTTATTGGATACATTACCTACTCAATATTACAGTTGCAATCACAAATATAATTATTGTGCATTTCCTTTAGCTATTAGGCTTTCAGCACTCTTATCAAAATGCGAAAATTACCGAGACGCTATTAAAATTTAAGATTCCATCCATTAAGATGCTCCTGAAACCTTTAATTAAAACGCACTGGTGATCGATTTGGTTGATGATGCCCATGGTCTACGGTGTCCACTTGCCGTCAGTTGGCTCGTTTGATCGTCTGTCGGCTATAAGCATAAAGGAAATCATACGATAACAGGATTTATGTGCCTTCATGTGTGATATGGGGCAGATATATAGATGTATAGTGTCCGACGGCAATATGACGTGGTCTTGTGGTACTCGAGGGAGTTGACCCACGACGTGGCATTTATCACGCAGAGACAGCGTCTGCCAATTGTTTTCACCGCTTGAACACCTGTGACTATTAATTTAGGACAACATAACATTCTAGTTGTTTAATCAAGATGTATTGTACGAATGAGAGCATAATTATACGACGGGTTCCGGGCTATTTGTATTAACCAACATTTATGAAACTTTACTCCAGAGCAGTTTATAGTTTCGATTTTTAGAAAAAAAAATTATAACTTTAGCAAATCGCATTATTTTTTCAAACAAAGAGGAAAAAAGAAGGAAGAAGGATAGAACACGATTATCCGATCGTCACCAAACCCAGCTACTCAGCTCAAACGACGCAGAAAAATTCGCAGATTCCAAATAATTATGTATAAAAGTCTATAGCGCCCAGAGTGTCGCTTAATACAATTAGCCCGGAACCCGTCGATAATATCTTTATTGAGTTTTAGGTTTAGGTTAGTTAGTGGATAATCTTTCAAAGATGTAGTGAAGGCGGCAAGAAAGTGATTTCAAATTGAAAACTCATTTCGTTTTTTGAGTTGGTTTTCTTAACTCTTGTTTTTCGATGTTTTGTGTGATTCAAAAGAATGGTGGATAAAAATTCTTGCGAACACCTGTGTCCTCTTTGATGTTTGCCTGTTACGTCGTGAGCTCGTGGCTAAAACTGTTGACCTTTAATTTCTTTCAATGGGACGCGTCCCATTTTCAATCGATTAAGTTTAATCAAAACTCTATACGCAAATGAGCAAAATTTGAATTTATTTATGTCAATCCTACTAATCAAATTTCGATTCGTGCTAGTGGGCTTGACTTTAGTATACTTATTATAAATAAGCGTGTTCTGGCAATGTAGGTACAGGGTTTAATGTAACCAATATTAAATAATTATACATAATTATAATTTTGTTATAATTTACAGGGATCACCAAAAGTACCGGTCTAATGGCCATCAAGCTGACTGCTCTCGGTCGGCCGCAGTTGCTCGTGAGTATTGTTAAATTAATTACTGTTTTGTTTAACTGCTCGTAATTCTGTAAGGAAGCGCTCATAGCCCGGCGGCTTGCGTTGATCTCAAGTGATCGACAAAGTTAAGCAACAGCGGGCGCGGTCGGTAGTTGGATGGGTGACCGCTAGTGGCAAAAATTTCTTGAGCGCTACCGTGCTTCGGAGGGCACGTAAAGCCGTCGGTCCCGGTTGTTATCATTTGGTAGCAGTCGTTAAGCCATGTCGGATACCTTCGGGCGGCTTAAAAATTTCCGACACTTGGGTTGGCCACTAACCCCTCCACCAATCCGCACTGGAGCAGCGTGGTGGAGTATGCTCTGGGCCTCCTCAGGTATGAGGAGAGACCCGTGCTCAGTAGTGGGCCATTAATGGGTTGTAGCCAATTCTGTAAGATCTCTATCCCACGGGACAGCGTTGGGCATTTAAAAAAAATATGTATGTGGGCTGCGCAGTGGTTCAACAATTATATCAATTATTCCAATTTTCCGCAGCCTCTAGCGGGGTTTATGTTTGGCGGTATATGGTATGGTATTGTATATGGTGGTATGGTCAGGTGTTGGTATTCTAATAAATGACCTACTTATTGTATTTTAGGTCGAAGAATTTTTTTATTTCATTTTCCTTTTCGATATCGGGGAAAGTTTAATCATATATTATGATAATTAGACACAAGACTGGTCTACAGATTTTCAATATTCCTAAGTAAGTTTCCTACCAAGTATTAGGTACAAAGTATTGTATTTTTATTTGTTATCACTTTACGTACTAACTTACTCAGATATGATGGATAGTAAAAATAAAATGGCAACTTTGTCTGCAGCTGCAACTGTCGGAGGTGATAATGCGCGCGCGCAACTACATGCAGCAGATAGCGGGCGGCACCGGCAACGTGCTCACCCACCACAAGACCATCGAGGACTTCCAGCGGTACTTCGGCGACCACAGCTCCAAGCCGGAGGTGCAGGAGTTCATGAAGAAGATCACCTCGGACAAGGAGGGGTGAGGAAACATTTTTATTTGGATATTTCGTTGTCAAACATGGGACGTTATTACCGGAGCGGTCGGTGCGGTATGCGCCGCGTTTAGATATTCGACGAGACGAGGCGAGCCCTATTCGTGGATCTACGCCGTTCGCTACGAGTATTGCCTCGTTCTCGGTTCGGTGTCGATGATATTATACCTATTTAAAATATTGCAAAATTATCACTGTTTCGATTCTGACTAATCGTGTGTAACTATTGCTATTGCTCTTCCATTTACTTAAAATTTGATATTTTATATCGAACCGTTCTTAGTGATGCAATGTTTCTTATATTACTTAAATACTTACTTTTAATTCACTTCTATAATATTATCAAATAATACTTCTAGATAATGTTAGCACTGTTGATTTTATAATACTTAAAAAAATCTATTACACATTTGCGCTAGGTGACATTTAGCACATCAAAATGTTTTCCTGGAAATGTAACTTTATGTACCTAGTTGAAGTTAAGGTTGAGAATAATATATTTCAGCGTGCTGCACATATTCCCATGGGACCGGTCAGTGACGTCGTCTTGTACAGTCGTAAGCGTTGCATCGTAACGTCGCTAACTCGGCTCGATGGTGGCGCCATCTAACAGTTATTCCGAAACTAAATTTTGAACTTTAAAACGGTGGCCATTCGTAGTTTTTATTATTTAAATAAAAAATGAGATAATTAATATTACATTTATAAATTAAAAATATCTAAGTACCTACATATTTATGTAAATTTTAAAATTACGTTTTGACGAGTCATGGATAGGTTTTATTGAAGGGAAGCGAGGGCGGGTTTACTAGTACCATCTTAAAATGTGTTCCCTCGAAATGTTTCGTACGAAAGATCAATGTGACTCCTGGCCCGCCTGGATTTGGACATATTCGGAATTTCTGTATAAATGTGTTTGTGTGTGTACTTCACAGAGTGTTGCTATATTATCCGCTTTATTGTAAACGCTAAATGAACGGTTGTAGCTTTGCTTCGTTGGATTTATACATTTGTGATCTATGTACGGCTATTGGCGGATTTCATGAGTGACATCAATTATTAGGTGAAAATCAAAGGCATAAGGGCTTGTCAAAAATGTAAAGATTTTTAGTAGGTATCACTACACCATATATAGAGGCTTGCGCACAAACTAATGGTCGCGTCATACAGACGGAGTGTGGATGAATTTTTACATTTTTTGGTGCGATCTGGTTATAGAAAATACTTAGATTACAATTTTCACAGTTTTACAACTTACTGCATAAGAAAGATCATTCATAGATAGATGTACTTACCTCTAGGTGAAGTGTAGGTAAAAAATTATATAAATCGAAAAGAATCCTATTAAACAACTTCAAAATATAAATTTTTGAAAAAAAAAATGCATTTTTAAATAACTTTAAATAATGATATACCTAATGAACCTCTTTAATAAATTTCCAAACTTGATTCTTATTTGATCATCTGAACGGCCGTTTAATAAACCTCACACAGTGATTTTGACAGTTATCATGAAACTGACTTGAGGATATTGTATTATAGAATATTGAGAACGGTCGTTAATTGTATAGTCGGATAGGGTAATAAATTGTTCGTCTCCAACACACTTATAAAACCGCAAACTAACTCGTCCTTCGTGATCGTGTCGGCAGCATCGTCCACCTGTTCCCCTGGTCGAACATTCTGGACAAGGACATGAACCTGTCGGACTCGTTCCGCGTGCCGGACCCCAAGACCGGCCAGATGCGGCGGCTCATCTCGCAGATCACGCCCAAGGAGGAGGAGATGTTCCGCAACATGCTGCGCCGGCTCAACCACATCATCCAGATCGCTAACGAGGCGGACGTGCGGATCATGATCGACGCAGAGCAGACATACTTTCAGCCGGCCATCTCGAGGATCTGCTTGGAGATGATGAGGAGATACAACAAGGTATATCTGGATATATCTGGTTTACTCTCCATTACATAATTTCCATAGGCTGCCATACTTCAGAACAAAAACTCAATATTCATTGGCTATTTCATTTATTAGTAATAAAGCCCACTTTCCGGTACTTTCTTTGCTGATAAATCCAGGGCTATATGAAGATAACATATTCAGTGTTTTGAAATGTGCGTTATGAATTTACAGGAGAAGTTCCTAGTGTTCAACACGTACCAGACGTACCTGAAGAACACGTACAACGAGATCCTCACGGACCTGGAGCAGGCCAAGCGGCAGAACTTCTTCTGGGGAGCCAAGCTGGTGCGCGGCGCCTACATCGAGCAGGTGAGCTCCCATTCTATTCGTAAATGGCAAAAGTTTCTCTTAAGGTTATATGGACAAAACGAATGGTCATGTTTCGCCCATATCTAATCTTCTTTTTACCTACTTGGAACGCGCCATCGTCACTAACATCATCGAATAAATGTAGAGTTGGTTGTTAGAATTAAATCATAGTGAGTTGAAAAATAGAATTGGGTGTTGATTAGAACATCCATCTGATGGTAAGCGGTTATCGTCGGACATCAGAAATACCAAAGGCAGGGCACGTTTTTCATAGTTGAGGCAGAACAGAGAAGAAAGAAGCCTGGTTCTCAACCTTCCAGAACACGATGTCGGCTGACTTCGCAAGAGGGTAGTCAGGTAGGCTTCACGGCAAAATAATATCATTGATGAGTTAATAGTAATAATATTTATAACATTATAAACCCTATGTTAGTCCTACGGGCTTACTTAATCACCTCTTACGACATTGGTCTGTGGGCATGGCATTTGTTCGGGTCAGTATTGTAGGTGGCGAGTATACTGTCTGTTGGTTCCTATCTATAAGCATTACGTTTCCCGGCGGCAGGAGCGCGCCCGCGCCGCGGCGATGGGCTACGAGGACCCCACGTGCGAGAATGTCGCCGCCACCACCACCTCCTTCCACAAGTGCCTCAAGGAGATCCTCAGCAGGGTGAAGGTACGAAGCGTTTTAGAATAGAATAATATATGTTCATTTCTATAAGATGACTTCAATAGCAATAAAACCAAACCTTAAGTCCTTATAAAACTATGACAATATGGATTTGCGTTAGTAATTAATATGTGATGAAATCTGGAAGTTATGTTGAAAATATAGTTTTTTTCAAAAATTCCGTCAAAGATATCTCAAACGGATCCCGAGCGCTTTGCGGCATTTTGCCGTACGTACAAGAGCCGATTAGATTATGGAACTAGACTTCAGTATATAAAAAAATAGCAATTTTCTTAACGGCAAGTTAATAACCGAACGTATCGCACGTCCAGGCGGAGAACAACCGGCTGGGCATCATGGTCGCGTCGCACAACGAGGACACGGTGCGCTACGCCATCCAGCTGATGAAGGAGCACGGCGTGAAGCCCGACGAGCGCGTCGTCTGCTTCGGCCAGCTGCTGGGCATGTGCGACCACATCACCTTCCCGCTTGGTCGGTTGCACACTTATTTATTTATTTTAACTTTATGCAACGTACAAAAGTACAGAGACAAAGGCGGACAGCATTCACTCCCAGTCAACCTTCAGGCAGTGCGAACACAAACGAAATGGCGGCATCACACTTATATACCTTCTCGTACCTTAGAAGGCCTAGCTTAGTGAATTACTCCACCGCGCTCCTCCAGGGCGGATTGGTGGAGGGAATAGTGGCCAATCCAAATGTCTAAAAAACCAATGTAATTGCTTGTTGCAGGCCAAGCGGGCTATTCAGCGTACAAGTACGTGCCGTACGGGCCCGTGGTGGAGGTGCTGCCGTACCTGTCGCGGCGCGCCAACGAGAACCGCGGCTTCCTCTCCAAGATCAAGAAGGAGAAGGGCCTGCTGCTGAAGGAGATCGCCCGCCGCCTCTTCACTGGACAGATCTTCTATAAGCCCGTCGGTACCTACACACCTGTTTAAAAACAAAAAAAAAAACGCGAAAAATCCTCCCATAGACCGATTTGCGTTCGTGTAGTTTGACTTTGACAGCCGCCGCCATCTTTTTTATTTCGCCACAGATTAAGAAGGATGCAACGTAATGACGTAACTTTGTAATGATATAATTGTTGTAGAGCGGCCGTTTGTTTCGTGGAGGGAGGGCAAAGTCAATTCCGTTAAAGGCGAGGTTATGATAAGCTAGTCGATTTGTACTCGGAGTTTCAAACACGACTGCCCACTGATAAGTTGAACTGATTCATGTTTAATAGTAATTTTGTGTTCCTCATGAGCGGTTTCAGTTGTAAATATTTTTATATATATTTTAATTAAGAAGCAATTCATAATGTATCAGATAATTGTTTTTGATAAATTATAAATGGGAAATGTAAATTTGTGTTGTTGTAAATAGAAAATTACGCAACGGAAAATTTCACCTCAAACAGTATTTCAGAAGTGTCAGTGAAACTACGCATTTTCATAATTTATACAATCATTATAATAATAGTATTTAATTTTTATTTCAACAAAGAAGAGTGCAAAAGTAACAAGTGTCGTTGAAAATATACTTCGTCTCAGTATTGGATTTACAACGCTTATTGAATAATACATAGATAGGTACCTATAGGTTAGAATTATTACTATGTATCTATTTGAACTACTCAAATACACTTTGGGCATAAATTTAAGTGCGACAGGAAATTACTTGATTTTTTTTTGTTTAACCAAAAATGAAAATGGAATACATTTATTTCATCATTAGGGCGTTGACCTCTATGGTAGAAATATCACTGGATCACTGGACTATGAGACTGAAATAGTATGGCATTAGGAATATTGTCAAAATTACCTAAGCAGTTCGGAAAACAAAATTTTTCACACCAAAACATAGTTCTGAACTTATTAATCGAGCCGTTGGAATTTGGTGGCGTTTGGTGTAAGAACTGAAACTTATTAAAATGCTAACAATGGACATTGAAACAATTTAATAAAATGAAAATTTAAATATTATGTTCGCTAAAAATTCTGGTTTTATTAAAACATTGTTTTGAAAAATACCATGGTGGCTTGGCTGTATGATGTCAGAAAAAATCTGCAGCTGTATAGAATTAAAAATGTGTCAATTTGACGTTGACGTCAGACGATGTGACTAATGTGACTTTCGCATGCAAAGAGTTATGAAATTTCGCCATTTTGGTGCAATTGCTATTTGATGAAAGTCAAATTTGCGCGCCAAATGTGTTTTTTTGTTTGGGCATTGTGTTGGCGTAAGTTCGCACAGCCAAAGACAAACTGTATTTGGGATGTCTAGTCTGTTAAGTGTTATTTATTACAGAGGTCGGTGATTCAAGTGACTTTCTATTTTTGTGTTGTCCAATGTCCAGTACCTATTCAGTTTTAGCAATGTTGAAACTTTAAAATAAATTTCAAGAACAAAGTGTGTAATGTAGTGATTATGACTGTAAAGTAATGTTGCATTTTTTATTATTTTTTGTAACTTAATTAGTAATCATGTTCAGTATTATGTGTTAAAGTAATCATTGAGGTTACGAGCAATATTTCAGTTTGACTAAAAATTTAATAACCATTTAAATATGTTTCATGGATACTGAATTCTGACTAAATTAATATTCATTACACTACGAGACATGCGATAAATTGTTATATACAATATACATTATATCCTATTATGAAATTATAATATAAATGTAAGTGTTTATTATTGTCACATGACAATAATTAGCATTTTGATGTGTTTACTTGTATTTAACAATGTGCCTATTGCAATGAAAAATCTATGGATGCATTTTGTGGTGTTCCAGATCTTAATTTTAATCTCTTAAGTTAGAATTTGAAACTCATGTTATTTATTGTGTATTATTAGTTGGTATATTAATTTACATGGAAGTTATTTACAAAGGGGTTATCCGTACACCATGAATTAGCTCAATTTTATTGTTACGTGGAAGTGGAGTCCTTTGGGTTGAATCTTGGATTCGGCCCCCATGCGAAGTACGCTCTATAGAACTTAGGCTTTACTACATTAAGTACCATTTACCTTTAGATTTATTTACCTTTGCGTAAATAAATAATATAAGGGTAAGTTTGCAAAGATACCAGGAGGCAAATATTTCACGCGCTTGGCCGGGATACTTTTGGCTAAATCGGGCAAATAATACTTTTTTTGAAAATATAGCTAAAAATAAGTCATGGAACAATGCAAACAAAAAACAAATATCTCAAATAAAAAACAATCCGCATGCATTCATTTTAAATTGATACTAGGGATTACTTACTTAGTTTTATTTATTTGATGAATATAACAATTATTGTGGCAAGATAAGTTAATATTGAATAACATTGTTGCATTTAGTTTTATCTGTGAATACCAAAATTGTATGTTCTGTACCGTGACTTACCTACAAAGGAGTTTGTTCTCAAAAGACAAGTGTCCAAGTCAAAGCCTATAGTTTTATTAGCGTAGAGTCGCCTATACGTAGTTCCTACATGTTATAATAGCTAACGTAGGCTGAGAATAAGCTAATTTTGAAGTTATTATTAATTTACCTCATTCGTTACGTGATAAACTACCAGCTTACACTAGGTGCACACTCGACCCTTGCACCAATTTGATTCGGTGAAGTAAATTGTTGTTTGTAGACACTAAGATTATTATAAAGTGCGTCTGTGTGCACCTAGACTTTGTTAGCCATAAATTTTAGTTCCAAATTCGTTTTTGATGTTTTGTTTTTATTTATAAGCTGTTTTCATTATTTTCGCTTATTGTGATGCTAATTTAGAATATTTTACGAATAGACATTAAATAAAGACAAGGTCATTTTGAATTATTTTGCTTTTAATTTTTATTTCCCTTCGTTTATATACTTTCTATTTTAATCGAAGTTCTTCTAGAAACACTCTCATTAAATACTTATTTAGTGGCATACATACTTATTTGGTGTTCTGAAACAGTGAAGAGGACTGTCCCGTGCTAGATTGATTTAGTTATTGTTGTATTGGACTCACTCGATCAGTTTCCAAAATAAAAAAAATATAAAATTTACAAAGTAAATTCAACAGAATAAAACAAAAATAGTTAATTTCTCTTTAATACTCTTTAAATATCATGAAGACACTGTAAGAAAAAGAATAGAAAAGACAATATAATATTGTATTTCCATCCAACTACATTTATTGAAATTTAAAGTAATCTAAGAACGTTTATAATACAATATACACTTATTGTTATAAATGTTTTGTATTGTAGGTATGTATGTGTATTGCGCTTGTTTTAGAGTAGGTATGTCGCTGGTATGTTAGGCATGTACAAGTCATGTTGTGTGCGTGGGAAAGTTTTATTTAAATACTGCTCATCCTTCGCTTGTCGCATCCTTCAAGACTGTACATTTATTAGAATATTATCTATGGTGTACATTGTGTACCCCGCGGTCACTCCGAGAGTGCACGTCTCGGCCGAGGCGTCTCGGACGAGACATAGCGAGTGCTCTCGCACGAGAGTGTACAGCCGCTATTAGAGTATAGCGGGGTTTGAGTGTGTGAGAATTTATGTGAGAAATACTACAGTCATTACTTACTTAATCAAGTTTTTCCGTGATTGTTGCTACTTTGAACATAAACGGCCATCGTCACATTTAATAATAATAAACTTGAAGACAAATAGTTATCACTTAAAGTATCCGTGTCGTCACTAATTCTAATATTAATTATAGAAGTTGTCGGTTTAAGAAAAATGTAGCCAGACAATAATATGGAATAGGTTCAGCGGGTGATGGCGGTTTCGGCATCAATTATATTTATAAAATGTTACATATTATTTATTTACAAAATGTACAATAGATTATCAGCACGATAATGTAGGGAAGGTAGGTACTCGTATTTATATGGGATGTTTTATTTGTATGGGACAAGGGTTGACTGGTACATTATGCCATTAGGCATTACTTAAGTCCGCTCAATGTAATTCATAGCTTTAGGTTTTTCATTAAAGAGTGACATAAATAAAATCG
Organism: Ochlodes sylvanus; assembly: GCA_905404295.2. NCBI lineage: Eukaryota > Metazoa > Arthropoda > Insecta > Lepidoptera > Hesperiidae > Ochlodes > Ochlodes sylvanus. The sequence goes on from FR990129.1 coordinate 2,195,269, forward strand.
TCGTTATTATTACCCTTTATAAATTCGACATTATGTGTATATTATAAGGGAATGCCTAATTGCAACGATATCCAAGTACGCCATGCAACGACATCGCAGTACGCCATGCAACGACATCCTAGTAAGACATGCAACGATATCCTATTACGACATCCCAGTACGCCATTGAACAATATCCTAGTATGGCATGCAACGATATAGCAGTACGCCGTGCAACGAAATCCTAGAAAGACATGCAACGATATTCAAGTACGACATGCAACGATATTGTAGTATGACATGCTACGACATCCCAGTACGTCAAGCAACGATATCCTATTTTATGTTTCAAATACCTAATCAATAATGACCTTATTACGTACGAACCTCTCTAAATAATTAAATTTAATTATAATTCAACTTGTATGATCAGTAATCAGTCATCACCCGTTGATATTTTAATACATTAACTGTTTTCTGAGTCAATTACATTTTCTAAATATGACATTAAGGAATTGTACTTAGAATTTGCCCTAAAATTGTCCCTAAATTTGGTATTCACACGATAGCGTGCTACTTACTTTATTGAATCTAATTGTTATGTAAGTACTTAGTCGAATTCGTTCAGTAAATTTTGGGTCAGTGATGAAAGACAGTTTTCGATTTACTTCGCCATGAAATAAATACATCAACAAGGGGTTTTCTAGCAGTGACAGAACGTTTGCTTGGTAAACCAAATATAATATTCACTTAGATTTTGTTGCATATTGAAAGTATTAATATGAAAGCTAAAATGATAGCTGATGTTTAGAATTTGGAAGGAAGTAGGTACATAGTTTAATGCTAAATCAAATTGTAGCGGTTAATTTATCCGTTTGTAAAACGGAATTTTTAATCGACTTCGTTCAAATTATTCAAAATTTATCGTTTTGTGATTTAATGACCTGATTTTTAATATTCAATTCCAATTATTTTTTTACATTACTTCTTTGGCTTAGTAGCGTTCATAATTCTGTTATTTTCTTGTAATTACTGATGCTTCCTACACTTTATGTTAAATTAAAGCTTTTACTTTAAGAACTGCCAATGTTTTTGGATATTTCGTAGACCTACGTACCTATCATGTTTAGAGAATTTGATTGGCACAGACTTATTGATATTGTATACCGTAGTCATTGATATCATTTACAGCTGTTAGAACTAAGTATATGCCGATTGAGTCTTTATTTGGAAGCAATAAAGTCTACAATCGGGTGTGTGTTGGACTTGGAAGCTATGTTTGTCTATGTATTTATTCAATTAGAAACTGTAATTCAGCGGACTGTCGTTACACCAGCATAGAATAATATTTTATTTTCTTGTTGTGTGACTTCCCATTGAAGTTCTAGTTGCAGATTATTTATCAATAAACCATTTTATAAGTTTCTTACAGTATAGGTAAGTAGATATAAAATCATAATTATAATACCTATACATAATGATATGTAAAGATATTTCAGAGTGCTTTGTATTTCCACGACAGTCTGTTACAGGTTAGTTCTACATACTTTAAATAAAAGATAAATGTTGATGTTAACACTGTAGTTTTATTTAGTAATCGTCCACGAAACTAGGTAGGTACCTATACATGCATATACCTACTCGTATTATGTCTTAATAGTTTAGTATCCACACTCAAAAAATCTTCAGACGCCGACCGGATTCTTTAAATTCACGCAGGGATCTACTTACATATCTTTTACATTTATGATGAAGAAACGATTAATTTTTTAAACACAATTGATTTAATTGAAATAATAATCAAACTTAATACAAGACAGACGGTGTTAAGACTAAATAAAATCGGATTTAGAATACGGTTACGAAAGGAAGGGAGAACGGCTGAGCGGTGGGATTGTAATATTTGGATACAATACAATAAAATTCTGTGCATTTCGAAATAAACGTCAGTTCCAGTTTAACTTGTAAACGATTAAGTTAGAACAGTTAATCTTGGCTTACTTTTAATAAATATTATATTGTTATTGAGTACAGCTCTAGTAGTCGTTATTCCAAGGCTCCTTCTCACCCCGCACATTACACTTTTGGAGTTGCTTATGAAACTTTGTCTGGGATTGAAATAATAAAGATCTGGATGAGTTACTCATAATATAATTTTATTACAATTAAACATCAAAATCCATACAACAATTTACTAACATGTAATGTAGAAACTTAAGATTTAAAATATTGGGAGATATTTTTATTGTACAAGTAGGTAAACATTACATTATTTCTTGCTCATTACAGTCAATCGATAAATTATAGTTTAAATATTTGAAGAAGATATTCCTTATTGTATTATAATAATCTGACTTTTAAAAAAAGTTTATTTTCTAGAATTGACAAGGTGCCCAAAACTTAAAAAGTTTACAGGCGATTTAATGGTTTGCCTTACCGTAATTATACATATAAACAGTGTGATAATTGTAATAAAAATATCCCTGTACAGATAGTATTATTAAATAGTTTATTTTACAAACAGTTACTCTTATTTTGAATACACTTTTCTGATATTCAGCGACAACAATAGTGTAAGAATGAGGGGTCTCAGTCTGCCTGCAAGCATCGGGGCGTTCAGGGTACTCGAAATAATCATCTGGAGTAAACTGACATTACAACTGGTAATATTTGCTATAAAATAATGTTGCTGGAATAGTTATGTTTGTTCACAGTGATTCATTCCTTTGCACGGTGTCATTTGAGCGTAATTAATATTTGAATAATTCTAAATAAAAGCTATATTTAGGTGTTAACTCTTTGAAACACAAAGAAATAGAGGGTAATTTTTAAGAATGATTGATTATGCTGATATTGAAATTGACGAACAAATTTTGAATTTTGAAGTTTTTGAGCAAGGTTTTGAAGTAAAAATAATGAAAGTGTTTTGAATCACAACGTAACAGAGTTTATGAGTTATACTTGGTGCACAAAACGAAGTTACTATAACGTTGCGGCTCATTGCCTTCGGGAGAGGCGCTCCGCTAGAGGCGTTCTGACGCCACATATAAATGGCAATGACGCTACAATTTGCCGCGCTATGTCGTGACCGTACACAAACACATAATATTTAATTTGTTATAATTATAATCTTTAGAGGCAGACGCTCGTAGCGTAGAGCGAATCCGGCTCTTCTTTACTACGTGGCTGGGTTTGACGGTTGTAAAATTAATAGTTATTCACTTTTCACACGTTTCGTCAAACGCGATTGAAGTATGGGATACCATCATTTCTATTGCTAGTTATGACTAATCCCATATTTCAAGTATAGTCATACATTAATAATAATAGGCATAATGTTATAAACCGATGATTAACGACAAAATTATGTCTATACATTTTGATGTTTCCGAATTTCAACAGCTCTAACAAAATATACATCCCCTAGGCCCCTGGATACCTATTTGATAACGACGCACCTAAAATTGCTCGGTTGATACAAATAAAATATCACCACAGTTATCAGTATCCGTTTGTGTCCATAAAGTCGTAGCTGTCGATCACGGGTCGATATGTGTATACAGCGCTAACGGTGCACTTGCAGTACAGTCACATCTGTCGGTCGGCGTGCGCTACGTTGACGTGTCGCTAGGAGCGCGGGCGCTGCTGGCGGCGCACGGCGCTCTCGAGCGCTTGGTGCGCGGCGAGCGCGGCCAGCAGCGCGGCGGCCAGCGCGGCGAGCTGCGCGCGCACGCAGAGCGCCAGCCGCGCCGCGCACGCCAGCGCCAGCCCCGCGTGCCGCGCGCCCAGCGTCACCGACCACGGCCCGCGCCAGCCCGGACCGCCCACGCAGATACCCGTCTGTTGACATTGTTTGCTATCGTTTATTTATTCTACGCTTATAAATGTTTCTAACTTTATAAATGTTTCTCTGTGGCATTGCGCGGTTTACCTGGAAAGCAAACGAGCATGCAGCACGAACCTTCCGCTGCTGCCCATGACAACCGAGACCCACACAGAATAAGACTCAAATTGGGGCTATGGTTAGTCAGTTAGCAAACGGTGAAACAACCAGAAATAAGCCGAAATAATTACATATCCGTAACGGCATCTGAAACCGGTATAATTATTCCTATATCGGTATCCCGATCCCAAATTCATATCTATAACATTCCTAACAATAATGTTATGGCACCTGCAGCACGTCCCAGAGCGCGGCGCAGGCGCCCCAGGCGGCGGCGGCGACGGCGGGCAGCGCGAGGTCCGTGCTGGCGGCGCGCCAGCGCAGCAGCGCCAGCAGCAGCGCGCCGTGCGCCGCCGCGCCGCCCGCCGCCAGCGCGCGCCCGCGCCCGCGCCCCGCCATGCTCAGCGTGCCCGCCGCCAGCGCCGCCAGCGCGCCCGCGCCGCACAGCGCGCGCCACGCACACACCCACCCGCCGACGCACACTCCATACCACTGGAAAGGCGCGATACGGTGGCTTTAACAAAACAAGGGGCAAAGAAGATTGTTTATACATACTAATATTATGTGAGATTGGACTGAAACGATTTTTAGTCTAAATTATGCCTAAATTATAAACCACCAAACCTGTAGCTGCGTTGGCGTTAATATGTAAGTACCGGGAACTCTTCTAAAATACTCTTATAAGCAGCAATTTATGTCCTTAGGCAACGTATATCCGTTCACGTTAATAAAAAAATATTTTTAAAATTACTTTCTTACCTTAATATATGATGTGTATATAAATCCCTGCTGGAGTCCGATAAACAAGCCCATGGGCGCGCCGAGCAGAGCCCTCGGGTCGCGGTACAGCGAGCGCGCGTCGGGGGGCGGCGAGGGGGTAGAGGCGGCGCCGTACGTGGCGAGCGCGGCCGCGACGCCGGCCAGCGTGGCCCACGCCGCCACCAGCGCGCGCCGCCCGGCCGCGCTCAGCGCCGCGCCGCCCAGCGACTGCACGTCTGGGCACCCAGCAGCGCCACACGTGTTCTCCTGCAATCACCAGATCACCGAACGCTATACTATGTGAGATCATATACCTACCCTAAAGGGTTAACGAAGGAGCAGTCAAACTAAGTCAAGACAGGCGATCCCTAATTTTTTTTTTTAAATAAACGGTAACAGTCTCATACCCAGCACCAGGATTCCATGAGTCGCGGGTAGCATGGACAACACAAATAATAACACATCACTAACACTCATGACCCGAGAACAAACATTAATCTGCCACAAAAATGTCTGTCACAAAAAACCTCGTTGTTTTCGTAGCAGGCCAAGGTACAACATATACTTATGTGTAGCAAAAGTATGTATATTATGTTGATCCTTCAATTACAGGAATACCGTACGACAAGCTCTAGCGTTGATCTAGATAGGTGAAAGTCTAGATAGATAGGTCTAGATAGGTTTACCTCGTACTCATCATCCACAAGGTATTCTTCTGGAGGTGGCCATCTCGGTATTGTTACATTCGGCACACTTAGCTGGGGCGTTGTCATCAGGTTTTCTGGCCAAATTAGTAACGCTCCGCCAAGTAGCAACGATCCAAACACCAGCCCTAAATCTTGAGATGCACGAAGACCACGTAGGGCTCTCCTCAAGGCCACTTTACGTCTTCCTTCATCACCCGCCGCTTGCGCCAACGACGTTGCAGAGGTGGTTAGCGCCAACGACAGAGGTGATAATGTCATTCCACAAACACCGTACAGTAACAGGAGAATTAACAGAGGCGTCGCTACGGTATGGGCGGCTAAGAGAACACAAATTAGTCCATATGCTGTCGTGACAGCAAATCTCGCTCCTATCTTTTGCAGGATTTGGGATGAAAACGGAGCGAAGAGGGCAGCCAATGTGTGCATAGTTGCGAGAGGCATTGCGCCGGCCTCGGCGCCAGCGAATGCTGTGAATGGCAGCAGCGCGGTCGAGCAGAGACCGTTTGCGACACAGAGAAGCGTAAATCGTCGTACGATAAGTTTGGGCACTGGGGGTGGTTGTCGGGCGATAAGGCGACGCACTGAGGCCGCCCCGATGGATGAAGTCACTGAATCTCTTCGTCGGGTCGGAACGGGCGGTACAGTCACTTTTGAAGGGGTCTTTGACTTCTTCCATGGCCATTCCTTTTTGTAAATCGTACTGACAGGAACCTGGAACGAATATCATACCATTAGGTACATCAAATCATTATCTTCATTAGATGTTAATGATTTTGTGTATGTGGTTAACGACGATTGTTGTAGCAATGTTGAACTCAATTGCCGAATTCGCTCATTGGGTAGATACTCAAACGCAGTTTTGATCTCGGCTTTCATGTGATGCGATCAGGGTGTGTAGGTTAGGTAATGTTTTCCTTCACCGTGGCAGGTGATAATTAAATTTCTTTAGGTACATAATTAATCCTGGGTAATGGCTGATGACTCCCTACATGGAGAGTAGTCTACAACCCAAGCGAGACATAATAGTCGAATTCCCGTTTGGGAGAAATTGTTAACAAATAATCAATTTACCAAAGGTAAAAAAAAACTTAAGATAGCTAAACAACGCAGTTTGAGATTCAATCTGTGGCATGTACCTCGATGAAGGTCCGGTTCCGATGGGGGTCGGAGACGGTGCGGGCGGCGGCGGCGCGGGCGGCCGGCGGCCGGGAGCGCTCCGTCAGGTCCGGTAGGCTGCCCATGCGCTCATCGGCCGCTACCTACTGCTATCCACGCTGTCTTGCACCATTTGCACCTACACAATCAGATATGTTTGGTTCGAGTTCGAGCCGGTAAGGAATTGCGGTCAGTATTCAAGACCGCCCCAATATGGCTACCTAAGGTACTAGTAGCACTGTTAATTTTGCAGTACGCATTGTTTGACTAAAGTTATTTTTAAAAACAAATATTCTAAATTGGAACATTTGAGACAATCGATTGTTGAGAAACTTAAACGAATATAATACATTTATTATTTGTCCTTTCAATTTAGATTGTCACAAGTTTGTTGATTGATTATCTTGTGGGAACAAACCCATTTCTCGTGGTGAAAAATATTTTAAATCTGTAGGCAGGTAGGTAATAAATATGCCAAGCGGTATCTAAATCTGTTTAGCAGTTTCCGTGTGACTACAAACAGACGGATAATAATTGCAAAAAGTAGATGACTATATGGACAACAGTCAACAAAGCGTATATAAAATTTCCCAAAAATATCCAGATTACCGATTTTATCTTCAAATAGTTTTATACATACATATACGTATGGCACAAGTAGATACCTAACCCGCACTTGCTTCACTTTTTCGGAAATCTGTTTTTTACTGAAATTGTTTAAACTTTAAATTCTCCTATTTCTGTCTGGGGACCAATTGAAATAAAAATACGCTAATTAATTAACTCAAGCTTACTTTTAGTTAACCTAAGCTTTTAGTGCAACAACATTTTAGTGAAAACCACATCTAAATCGATTAAGCTCTTTCTAAAAGGACAAAAAATCTAAATTGTTATAAGATTAATGGCGTTAATAAATAATCATCATTAAAAAAAATTATAAATATTCATCGTGGACACTAAACATTTTAATTACTCATACGGGTACACGGGTAGGTAATGATAGTTCATAATCTTAAATATCCATGTACAGAATCTAACGAGATCCTATACATGGAATACAATTAAGAAAAAACTATACCTAATATAACTGTACCTGATAATAAAACTGTACCTGATCGCATGTACAGTTTTATTAATAGCTACTGTATATCTAAATATATGGTGGTAGGTTGCAGTTGACCATTCAAAAGCGAATTGTACGAATCTATACTTAGTGAGACTATCTAAAGGAATCGTAAATACTAAAATACCTAAAATTTTAATTACCTTTTAATCTATGTCTGCTTAGCAGTTTTTCCGATATAAAAGTAAAATTACATCGGAAATTACTTACAGTTTTTTAATATAATAGAATTCGTTCGTTATAATTATAGCAATATTTTTAATTCAAAGAATTGGTACAGATATATTTCCATCGTTCGTTTTGAAGATAAATCTTCATTAAAAATAAGCAAAGCGAGTAACAATCTGTTGCATCGAACCAAAAAAATAAAATGTGTATGTTCATTCCAACTCTTCTCTTAGAAGATAGACAATGGCTTCACACGAGATAAATATACCATACTCACGATATTTACCATAGTCACGATAGTTAAGATATCCAGGATCCGCCAACCTCGCACAATGTGGCACTAATTTGCTTAAGACTTGCACTATTTACTGTAGACTAATGTCACTATTACACCAACAGGTATGGTCACAATGATATCCTGCACTGTGCGTACTAAGCTACATTACACTCTGCTCTGTACGTACAACGATAGCACCTAATCTCAAACGGTGTGGGTACCGAGACTGGATTCGCGGAGGCTTGGCCGCTTAGGGTGGCCATATTACGCTCATATTTTTTTAGTCCATACCTGTTCCTATGCGGGTGGCAAACTTTTTAATAATTGCTACTCGACAGAGCAGGATCGATGACTACATGATATCGACGCATTTTAAATAGTGCTGAAGTTTCCAACTTTCCACACGCATACCACTTTATTCATATCTATTTTTTGTGGAAGGGCAAACCTTTCTCAATGGCATACAACAGCTACGGTGTTAATGGGTACAACCCTGTTTTTCGTTAAATTAAAATTTGGATATGTAAATATTGGTCTAAATTTAGTTTCTGTAGGTAAAATGTTGGTTCTAGAATCAGCTTATTTTAATAGGTTTGTTATTTTATACTAGCTAGAGAGATAAATATACGAATAGGTGACGTTATTCACTTTATATCCTTTAAGAAAAATCCAAAACTCATTTTAACATTACATTGGTCCACATTTGATTTTGTAATAATTATATAAATAGGTAAATTTTTAAGCACCCTTTTTTATTACATATTTGGAACGAGAATCGAATACCTTGTACCCACTCCCCCCTATTTAAATGTCAAGCGACTAAAAAATCACCTTGTAGAAATGCAGGAAAGGTTGTCTTAAGTTAACAGCATGGTAGTCCTAGTGACCGGGGTTCGGGAGTATAGAGGGGAAGAAGGGAGGAGGTTCGCGCGTGCGCCCTGCTCGGAGCTCCACGCTGACAGACAGATCGCACAGAATAGATATTACCATCACTGTTGCACCAGAATGTCAATAAGCTAACAGACGGATCTCCGCCAACGCATACTTAATGCTACTTTAGCTACTTACTCTTTTGGCGCAGCGACCTGAAGTGAGTCTTGGACTCCGAAACAAGAGAATGCTATCTTCGCCGGTCTTGAGCCACCTCACGCATAATGATAAAGATTTTATGTTCGGTTCCTTACATGCGTGGTATGGTATATTAGTTTAGTATATTGGTACTTAGGAATCACACTTTTTCTTATTAATAATAGTACCCAATGGAGCCCAAGCATTTTTTACAGATTTATCGTTCGTCTATCTCTGACGATACAATTTTGAAGTATATAAATTATATTAAGTACTTATCTATATTAAGATAGAAAATCATTCTTCAAATGTGTAGGTATCACTTGTTTGTATTCGTGTTCGGTCTATGTTCTGTCTTTTTCTTCTTATTCTAATACAAATTAAACAGATTTAGATATCTCTAGGTTCAATTTATTATATAACTTATTGTGCATTATGACCAGTAAATATTTAGGATAAATGTACATATATGTAGTAAGTACTTTCCATTTCTTTTGTTTATGTCTCTTATGAATCTTCGAAAGTTAATTATATATAGATTTAATTGTTTCAAACAGATCTAATAAACAGACTCATTTTCGTTTGGCACGAGCGGTCAGGTTATGACAGCATATTTTATACATTTAACTCATCTTTATTTACTAAATGCGACACTATTTAATTACCCATAAACGGATCATACATGAGGTGCCTATTCATATACCGAACTCTGTAATTTCTTCAATTGTCCGAACGGGGAATGAACTTGAGCCAGATGTCTACTCGAGGCCTGGTCACCATGGCCGCCGCCACCAGTGGCACAGAAAGAGGAGTGTCATCCGCCAGTTCCACTCGGTAATTACGAAAGACGGTAATCAGAGCTGGTAACATTTGCATTTTGGCGAACCTCATACCTGTAAAAAGTAAAATGCATGTTTAATCATAAGCCGTGTTTGCGGTTTAAATGTAAAACGGCTACTTAATTAATATTACCCTAATTCAGTAAGGTTCCATCGCAGGTTTTGAAACCTACAATTATGAGAAATATGGGGCGTATTTCGAAACTGTGGCTTGGCATGTAAATTGACAACAGGTTTCTGTGTGTTGGCAATTTACGGCGGGTTGGCAAGAAGCAACGCAGGAAACTTCCTGCGGTGCTTTTAAAACACGGAAACACCTATAAAATGTGTGTAACTGGCGAGTACTATTCCAAAACCTCCATTAATAGATACGAATGCAATAAGAATGGTCTATATCAATATCACTAACATAATATTATTTGAGGACATTTACCTATACACACGCGACTTCCTTCTCCAAAAGTTAATAGACTATATGGTTTAATATTATCCATTTCTTCAGGCATAAATCTTTCAGGACGGTACTTTTCTGGTTCAGGGAAATATTCCGGACATCGGTGTATATGATACACGGGAATATGGATTCTAAGTCCTTTCTCCAGTCGAAGACCATCTGGAAATGTATAATCCGCCATAACCTCTCGCGTGAGGACTCCTAGGGACGGATACAGGCGAAGCGCTTCACTGATACAGGAGTCTAGGTAAGGCACCTTTGTAACGCATTCATATTCAAACTTTCCTTGGTTTTTGGTAAGATATTCATCTACTTCAGCTATTGCACGTTTCTGTGCTTCTTGGTTCTTTGCTAACTCGTAGAGAGTAAAACTCAAAGTAGTCGCTGACGTTTCATAGCCGGCCCCGAACATTCCAACGCATTGGCCTACTAAGAATTCATCGCTTACTTCCAAATGAACTTTCTTACCTTCGTATGTCTTATAATTATGTATACTGTCTCCGCTTATATATTTATTTTTCTTGAACTGTAAAACCAAGTCTACGAAATCTTTCCTCGACGATGGTGCGTACTGACGAGATTCAAAAACGGTGGTAAGTAAATTCTTAAAGAATTTATTTACATCCGACGGGAAGGCTTTTAGTCCCGTTCCGTAGAATATAGCAGGCCAGATAGACCTGAAGATTGTTCTCAAATCTCGGTTAAGACCATCTTCAAAAATTTTATCACCGTATATCAAAAATGGATTAGTTTTACCATTTCCAGACATGGTGTTTGTACTGACACCGAATGCACAAGAGCCGATACAGTCCATCATGTACCTCTTCATAAGATATTTCACTTCAATCACTGAAGAGTTACTTGTCTCTTGTCCCAACAAATTGTTCAGCGTTGCTGCGGCATTCTCTATAATGTAAAACATGTTCTTCAGTTTTGCAGACGAAAAAAGTGGCGTTAAGTTCTGTCTCAACACTTTCCAATGGTCACCAGATATGAAAAATAAGCCTTGGGTAACCGACTCCTTTTGTGTGTAGCGCGAAATCGCTCTGCCGTTGAAATAATAGAAATCTTTAGCTAATACGAGTTTTATTAGCTCGAGGTCCTGTACTAGAAGCATCGGTTCTGTTCCGAAGAATGCACCAACGTAGGGTGCCTTTGGAAACGTTTGGCAAATATCTTGAGCCACGAGCCCCTCATATCTTTTTCGCAAGATATATTCCTTGAAATTCCCGAAAAATGGCAAAGGTTTTATGAACGGCACTTTCCTCTTGTCCCAGTAATCAAACTTTTTTTTTGAGAAATAATATACCGCTAAAGAAATTGAAATAACTAAACTCAATAATATTGCAAACATATTGATTGTTGGTTAGCGTGAACTAATATGCTTGCTTTCTCACGTGTAATTGCAAGATTTATTATTCACAATTTGATATTTATATCTTGTAAACACTCAAAGGTCAACATAGTGGTCTTATCAAGCACTTCTTAGTGATTATATTTGATAAACATTGACAATACATGCATGTTCTTAAGACTTTATAATAACTGCGCAGTGGATAATCTCATTACAGAAGAATAAATATCGAGTAGATTAGAATACTAATTAGATAGTAATGACAATTAATCTAATGAATGACTTTTTTTATAATGTGTGTTTATTTCACAGTGCACTATTTGTCAGGCGATTAGAAGTTTTATTTTTTGATTCTTGCAACAACTGCGTTTGAGCGTTTAAATAACTTATTGATAAATGTTTTATTCTGAGGAATGTTTTGGTTCACTCATTTTCCTGCGACACGTATCTGTAGGAACACGGTAAAGCAATACTCTATAGTTATACCAACTTTATAGGTAGGTCATGTCATTGGTACCTACCAATCACTAATGTCATTGGTAGGTACTCATAAAATTGTAAAAGCGTTAAATCTGGACATTTGATAGTTCTTGAATATTTTAAAAACTAGAATATTTTAGAGAATATTTTAATAATTTCATAATTCTTGAATATGGACATGCTTGTTGACCTGGCAGACGTTGTTCTGCCACATATTTTCTATTCTAACCGACACACAGACACGATGAAACGATGACTGGTTGCTGGAGAACTAAGCTATACCTAATTAATAACAAATACTTAATCCACTAATCTATCACAAAATAAAAAAAATCGGGCGACTAATCTACTAATAGAAAAAGTACCACTTCTCGGGGTTTCTTTATCGGTGTGAATAAAAAGAGAGAACCCAACTTTTTCCTCTTTTATTAAATAAGATGTTTTTCACTTGGCGAGGGCCGAAGCCCCCGAGCGCCAAAATACTACCAGCCTCCGCCTCCCCCCGCTGAGTATACGCTAGAATTTGACCAAAGTTTTGAAATATTTTCCATTTGACACCTCACTTGTATCAATAAGCCAGACTGTTACATATTTGGTCCATATCATATAAACTTTGAATTGATTTTGAGGAAATGTTTACTGTTCCCCGAGGTATTTTATGTCAGTAAAAAAGAATCATCAATAAAATATTTAATTTGGATTATGATGTACTCAGACTTATTAGTTCTTCAGCTCTTCGAACGGGGAATGAACTTGAGTCGAAGTTCTCCCCGGGCCCTGGTCACTATGGACGCCGGTTCCAGTTCCACAGAAAGAGGAGTATCTTCAGCCAACTCTACTCGGTACTTACGAAAGATGGTAACCAATCCTGGCAGCATTTGCATTTTGGCAAACCTTAAACCTGTTTAATAAAAACATGAATAATTATATATACAAGGTGATTCGTAAGATGCTTGCGATATTAATAGGGGGTATTCAGTATTCGATTCTCATTCCAAATATGTTATTAAAAAGGGGTAGAATTTTGACTTTATATATCTAATCATTACCTAAACAAAAAAGATTAGGATGATTACATGGTTTTTGGCTGCATCACTAGCTATAAAAACACGAAAGCGCTTTTATAATATCTGCTTTTGAGTTCTCCAACCATACTGTGTTCTATTTTACTTATCTTTTTACGTAAATAGCCGACATATGAGTAGACAAGCCATCTGATGGTAAGTGGTCAAGGTCACCCATGGACTTTGGTTTGGTGCGACACTAAAGTCATGCTGTACTCCGCCGTCAGGGCCTAGGGTCAGCACTGTGAACTACATCAATCAAAATAACAAAAAGAATAAATTTGAGCACATTTACCAATACATACGCGAGCTCCTTCTCCAAAAGATAAAAGCGTGTAGGGTTTAATATTGCCCTTTTCTTCTGGCAAGAATCTTTCAGGACGGTATTTTTCTGGTTCAGGAAAATGTTCCGGGCACCTGTGTATGTAATACGCGGGAATATGGACGCGAAGACCTTTCTCCAGGTGAAGACCATCTGGAAATGTATAATCCGCCATTACCTCTCGCGTGAGGACTCCTAGGACCGGATACAGGCGAAGCGCTTCACTGATACAGGAGTCTAGGTAAGGCAACTGTGTAACGCATTCATATTTAAGTTTTCCTTGGTTTTGCGCTAGATAGTCATCTACTTCAGCTATTGCATGTTTCTGTGCTTCTTGGTTCTTGGCTAACTCGTACAGAGTAAAACTCAAAGTAGTGGCGGATGTTTCGAAACCGGCCCCGAACATTCCGATACATTGGCCTATTAACAGTTCATCAGTTACTTCCAAATGAACCCTATTGCCTTCTCTTGTCTTGTAACTATGAATACTGTCTCCACTGATATATTTATTTTTCTTCAAATTTAAAACCAAGTCTACAAAATCTTGTCTAGGCGATGGTGTGTACTGACGAGTTTCAAAAACCTTGGTGAGCAAATTATTAAAGAATTTGTTTATGTCCAATGGAAATGTTTTAAATCCCATTCCGTAGAATATTACGGGCCACATGGTTCTGGCGATTAATTTGAAATCTCTGCTGCGACTCACTTCAAAAATTTTATGACCGAATATTAAAAATGGATTAGTATTATTATTGTCTGACATAGTGTTTGTATCAACGCCGAAGGCACAGGGACCGATGCAGTCCATGGTATATCTTATCATGAGAGATTTCACCTGAATCACTGAAGAGTTACGGGTCATTTGTTCCAAGAGATTATCCAGCGTCGCTGCGGAACTGTTTATAATGTGAAACATGTTTTTCAGTTTTGCAGATGAAAAGAGTGGCGTTAAATTCTGCCGCACTACCTTCCAGTGGTCACCGGATGAGAAAAATAAATTCTGGGTAAACGCTTCTTTGTGTGTGTAGTCGGAAACCGCTCTCCCATGAAAGTAATAGAAATCTTTAGCTAATACAAGTTTTATTAGCTCGAGGTCCTGTACTAGAAGCATCGGCTCTGTTCCGAAGAATGCACCAACGTAGGGTGCCTTTGGAAACATTTGGCAAATATCTTGAGCCACGAGCCCCTCATATCTTTCGCGCAAGATATATTCCTTGAAGTTTCCAAAAATTGGCAACGGTTTTATGAAGGGCACTTTCCTCTTTTTCCAGTAATTAAACTTTCTCGTTGAGAGATAGTAGATCACAAAAAGAAGGCAAATGACTGAACAGAAACAAAACATTAATATCGACATACTTCCCGTTTGTTTGCACGTAAGAACTGCAATGTTTGCGATCTGAGTAGGTACTATTTATAAGATTAATGTTACCCTACACTTAAATAACTCTAGTAATTTAACATGTTCACTGCGGTGAGCGGTCATTTTGACCCATGCAGAACTCTCGAGCCCGGTGTAGAGTAAAAAAGAATTGTTTCGCAGTCCATACCGCACCGCACCCGCACGCGCATACCGCACTGAACTGTGAGCAGACGTCAGAGCTGCGGCGATCGTGTTAAATTTCAGTGTCTGTCAGTCTGTCTGTTTGATTAGGCTAATCTCAGGAACGGCTGGACCGATTTTGACGGGTCTTTCACTGGCAGATAGCTGATGTAATAAGGAGTAACTTAGGCTACTTTTAGTTCAGAAATTTCCCCGTAGCAATTAAAATTCCACGCGAACGAAGTCGTGGGCACAGCTAGTTGTGTAATTATAATATCATTGGTTTACAAGCTTTTATTTGACTTGCAATGTTTGGGTGTTCGCCTGTTCGGGTCAAACATTGCAAGCTGAATTACAACTAGTTACTTCCTCGCGGACTTGATATTTTGCATATAGCTTTAGTTACGATAACATTGTAATTTCATGACAAGCCGCATAGCCGCATACTACGCTCAGGTTTAGCTCCAGACAAGGGCCTCCTCAACGGTTAACAGCACTAACAGCAGTGACAATCGCATTTGTGTAATTTATTTGACCCCGCGAACGTTGTTCCGCCATATCATAGATTGTGAATGATTAAAGCGTGATTTAAGTTTGAGGGGTGGGAGTAGGGAAGTGAAAATTTGGGATTATGTGTATTTTTTTATGCCACACCATAAAAAAATAACAAAAAAAAAAATTTGTTCAAAAAATTAAATTTTTTTTAGGATGAACCACCCTTATCACTTATAGGTATGTAAAATAGACAATGGCTTGACCGATTTTTATGACATTTTATATGCATATTCAGTAGGTCTGAGAATCGAGTACTATGTATTTTTCATACCCCTAAGTGATAAGGGTTGTCTACTCCTAACATTTATTTTTTTATTTTTTGGACAAATTTTTTTTTTATTATTTTTTACTGATTAAACATAAAAAATGCACATAATCCCAAATTTTCACTTCCCGACTCGTTCAAATTTAAATCGTTCACTACAAGTAATCTATATTGCGGAACAACGTTCGCTGGGTCAGCTAGTAATATTATAAAAGCGTGTTTTTAGTTTTATTATCAAAAATCTTCAATGTGTAGTCATCAATGACATACTCGTAAGTGAAATTTTGCTGTGTTTGGTACATAATTATGGACATCATTATCATCGTCTTAATTAAAATCAAACAAATGAAAATAAAAGCAAATATAGTAATAGGTATGTTATGTTTCCTACTTTGTATAAGTATAATAATAAATAAGATTTCCATGATAATCAGCATGTTCAAATGAGATGCGTCATGTCCGTTAATTGACACTACTTTGTTGTAATGACAGAAGACAATTTTCCACCCGACGCTTAGCAGATGATAAGTAGAGTTATTTACTAATTCGCCATTAAAACAATTTGTAAAATTGATATCTACTTAAAAAACAAATAATTGTGTATATTTACGCAATTACATTCTTGCGAACTATTGTATAATTTCCGTTAATAATCGTAGGTTACATATTTCATAAATCTTTAGGTACACTTATTTGTAGTAGTCACAAAATACTTAGTTAAACACTTTTCGCGTGTTAACGTCTTATAAATTGACTAGCTGCCCCAGCGAACTTCGTACCGCTCTATAATTAATAAACAAATAATAATATGGTGACATATCGACAGCAGCGCCACCTACCGGGTCCAATTGTAAATCAAAACCATTCTTGGATACACCTGAAGACACACAAAAAATTTCAACCGAATCGGTACAGCCGTTTTTGAGTTTTAGCGTGACTAACGCACAGCAATTCATTTTTATAATATATGATATAGCCTATGTCACCCGGGGATAGTGTAGCTTGAAAGAATTTTTCAAATCGGTTCAGTAGTTTTGAAGCCTATTCGATGCAAACAAACAAACAATCAAATCTTTCCTCTTTATAATATTAGTATAGAAGTATAGATATAGATGAACACCGGCAGCGCGCACAAAAAAGTGTGCATGAAAAATATTGTCTTGTATAATATTCGGGATTGTTTTGAGGAGTAATTCATTAATATAGTATTGTTTTTGTATTAGACTATCTGTTATAAAGATTATTCCATGGTAAATTGTAATTATAAAGTTTACAGAATTTATTACGTAGGTACTATGGCTGCGCTGTCCTTGAGATACGGTCGTAAATAATATTTTTACGTATTAAAATTTTCAATCCGTCATTCTTGATGACACAATCCTAACAACTGTTCTTATCTTCAAAACAATTTATATAAAAATAAAAATCTTTTAATTTCATCTATCTACAGGTACTTTATATGATAATTAATAAAATTGTATTTTCAATTAATTTATTTCAATTGATTGAATTTATACTTTGTACATAATTATAATTATTGAGACGTGGTTATTATATGTGACAGTATGTGTGGTAATGTGACACCCAAGAGGTCATTTCAATTAATGAAGAGCCCAAGTAACAGCAGGATAAAGACGTCAATGGCAGGGGCGGATAGGCGTATGGTGGAACGCAGGCGAAGCAGTTCCGCACATCACAGTTCAGTAAAGCGCAGAGCAGTTGAGGTAGACATAGGCCCCCTCCGTATGCTGCGACGCAACTGATTCGCATCCTAGTAGACGTTTGACAATGAGTTCAGAGTCTGATTATGAAATTGACGAGTTGTTGCTGCAAATAACGATTACTTACAGTCCTTGTAGTTTCATTCCTTGGCAATTGTCACCCATAACAACTCTTTTAATGTATTTGTTGTATAGTTTTCATGATTTGCATAATACAAACACGGTTCACAACGAACTAATTCAATCAAAAATGTTCTGTCATGACTCTCGCAAAAGCTTTATTACGAGTACTATCTTGCATCAATTATAAGTCATTAATTTTGGAAATATCATAAAATAGATAAGTTGTTTAATTTTTAATTACTTTGAAATTAATAGTAAGTAATGTAATTAAACATTTAAATAATTTATTTTTATGAGTGATAGTGGTTAGTTTCCTATTAACACTGCAGAACCGGGCGTTTGCATAATGTGGAATGTGAAATTCGCTGCCGGTTTAAGTATATCCGAAGCACATGAGGCCATGGGCGAAGCTAGGTATGGGGGTGGCCAGCCAGCCGGCCAGTAGCCCTACCACCAAGCAGGGTCGGGCTTGTGGCGCATGGGATTTGGGTCAGTACAGGCCGCCCGTTACGCCTTACTTATAGCAGTAATATTTATTACCTCTCACATTCAAGATTAACTACATAAGTTGTCGTGGTATGGGTTATAAATAAATAAACATAAATACACGCCAACACCGAATGGCATGTAGAGTACAACTCAAATATAACTTAAACACACCAAGAACACCCATAACCCGAACAAAATTTTTTCTGTAACATAAATATCTACCCCGTCCAGGAATATAACCCGGATTCCG
The DNA here is from genome assembly GCA_905404295.2 of Ochlodes sylvanus. Classification (NCBI taxonomy): domain Eukaryota; kingdom Metazoa; phylum Arthropoda; class Insecta; order Lepidoptera; family Hesperiidae; genus Ochlodes; species Ochlodes sylvanus. The sequence continues at coordinate 2,213,904 of FR990129.1, forward strand.
AAAAGGATAAGGATGCATAAGGATACACCTCGGTTGTTTTACTAAAACAAATTTAATTATATAATGTAATGTGCCTTCTCCTTGAATGTAACATTTACGTACCTCATGTGAATGTAAGTAACAGGTAAGTAAGGTATCGCATTCAAAATGAAATTAATGCTCAGATTAACACTTTTTTGTTGTGACTTTACGTTTAAATTTATTCTCATACCAATAGCCATTACCATTACATTAATTAAATTTATTCTATTGCTTAAATTTATTCTATTGTGGTAATTTATTCGAGTTTTAGAGTTTTATGTACATACCTAACTTCTTAGTTTTATCTCATTCTAAATCATTCTTCTAATCTTAGTCTGAATCATTTTCATAATTTCATTGGTGTTTAAATTAAACATTTCTTGAGCTCTTTAGCAGTAGCTATCTAGACTGAAGATATGAGGGTTTGAAAATAAGACGAAATGGTTCGAGAAAAAAAAAACTAAAAAATAAACGTTAACACTCATACCCACTTGGCCCAAGGCACTAGGAGTTAGTAATAAGTTAGGCAGTTCCGCTGGTCTTGGTGGAAGCACGTGCTCCCAGATAAATGCCAGTAATAACATTAATTATTTATTAACATTAACAATCATTTAATAGTTATCCACAGATTTTGGGAGCGAAGGTCGTCGCTCGGGAGCAACTTTGCTGGCAGCTTGTGGGTTTATTAGAGACCTGGGCGTAAGTTCAGCCCCTACGTTGTTTTCGATAAATAGCACTTAAGCCAGGTAAGCCGTGTCGAAGGCATTCGCGCAAGCAATGACTTCGACATTTGAGTTGATCAAATGATTTTTTTACTTGACATTTTTTTAAATTATTTATCATTTATTGTACCTAAATTTGTAACATCCTATGACTAGGTTATACAAAGGGCGGACTTAATGCCTGTTGGCATTATCTACCAATCGACCCAAGGTGAGGGTGAGAAGTTGTGGTAGGTGACATACATACATAAATATAATATATACCTATCATGCCTATGTAGGTACATACATACAAAATTATTTTTATTTGTAAACAAAACTTAATTTCCTCAATTTCGGGACACTACTTAATACTTAAAACAAGAATCGTATAGAAATAGGTACATAATTATTATAATGTATGGTACTCAACATTCCGAATAAGACGAAGCGATGGAGGTATGTAATAATAATTTTACACGGTTCGATCTGTAAGCTTAAGAATAAGTTTTTCCTTGGGTTGTGCGGTCAAGCTTTTTGGTTCGAACTGCAAGCAGGTGGGCATTCCTTCTGCGAGCTCTATGCGATACTTCCTCAGGACGGTTAACAGACCAGCCAGCAACTGCATTTTCGCGAATCTCGCACCTGAAAGTTAAAGCAACCGAACTCTTAGTGTATCTTTAAAGGTTATACGGTGGGTGCGTATTGGATTATTTAATCCAATCGAAAGGAGATTTTTTATTATTACACTCATACCCCCGTACTAGTGGCACGGACAACACAAATAACACATCACGAACACCCGTGACCCGAGAACAAATATGTAGGTATCTGCCACATAAAGATCTGCCCCGGCCGGGAATCGAACTCGGGACCCCTCGCTTCGCAGGCAGGCTCGGCACCAACTAGGCTACGGGGTCATCCAACTTCTATTTTTTAACATTCAAGTCTAAAAAATATATTTACCTAGACAAATTCTTGGGCCTTCACCAAAGGGCAAATATGTATACGGTTTGATTTCGGATTTCGCTTCGCCGAAAAAGCGTTCAGGCCGATACGATTCAGGCTCTGAAAAATAATCTGGATTACGATGAAGATAATACACGGGAACATGTACTCGAATTCCCTTGTCTAGACTTAATCCAGTTGGAAGAACGTAATCTTCCATAACCTCTCGGGTAATCACACCGAGGACTGGATAGAGTCGCAAGGTTTCCTCGACACAGGCGTACAGATAAGGCAACTTGGTGATACACTCGTAATTGATGTTTTTTTGTTCAAGAAAATAATCGTCTACTTCCCGAGTAGCCTTCGCTTGTGCATTTTTATTCTTCGCTAGTTCGTAAAGAGTGTAACTGAGCGTCGAGGATGTAGTTTCATATCCAGCTGCGAATAGGATTATACAATTGGATACCAAAAAAGCATCGTTGACCTCCAATGTTTTTTTATTGGTTTCACCCGTCTTCATATTGGCAATACAATCGCCTGTCACATATTTATTCTTGTTTAAGGTCAAAATCAGATCTACGAAATCGTGTCTTTGCGTTGATTCGTAGTTGCGGCTTGCGAAGACATCCGTCAATAATTCGTAAAAGAACTTCCCGACGCAATCTTCAACTAATTGAAATCCTAATCCGTAGAATATTGCAGGCCAAATGCTTCTCCAGACATTCTTAAGTCCTAATGACAAAGTGGGTTTAAATATTTTGTCTCCCATTGTTTTGAATGGGTTTGTCTCCGACGTCCGTCTCATCGTGTTAGTGTTAACACCAAAAGTGCATGATCCAATGCAGTCCATCGTATAACTAGACATGATTTCCCTCATATCAACTGTGGATGAATGACGAAGTTCTTCTGCTATCCAAGAATCCAACGTGGCTGCGCATTTCTCGATAAGTGGAAACATGTTTCTCATCTTTCCGGATGAGAACAATGGAGTCATGTTCTGTCTGATAATTTTCCATCTGTCACCATAGGTGAAGAATAGATTTTGAGTGACTACTTCTCTGTGAGTGTAGTTCGCCGTTTCTCTGCTGTTAAAATAATAGAAGTCCTTGGTGAGAACGAGCTTGATTAAATCTGGATCCTTTACAATAAGAGTCGGTTCCGTCCCAAGAAAGGCACCGACGTATGGCGCCTCAGGAAATTGCTGGCATATTTCACGAGTAATTACAGGATAATACGTTTTATGTAGAATGTAATTCTTGAAATTTCCAAAAAACGGCAACGGTTGTAGAAATGGCACTTTCTTTTTCTTCCAGTAATCAAATTTTTTCGTCGACAAATGATAGACAAACCACAAAATAAACGTTAAACCCGCGACGATTATTGTAGTGAGCCCGGTCATGGCTCGTCGCCGCTACCGAAGCGGCCAGGGTACGAATGTGTTTCAGAATGACTTCCAAACTATTATTAAAGTATTACCTAGACAAGTTTTTTCTTATTTGTAGTCGTCGTAAACTCTAAGGCCTTGCCCCACTAACAGCGATAAATGCAAAGCTGCGTATCTTCTGTTCCTGAACTTATGCAGATATTTATTATTACAAACAAGTCTTTAAAGTGTATAGACGTATTTAGCGCTTAATATAATGTAATTAAAATTAAATGTGTTAATACCATCAACAAGTCTAATAATTATAATTAGCGATGATGATGTTGATGAGGATGATTTAACGTTTAGCAATTGCTCAGTAGTGTGTTACAATAAGTTCTTATATTAGATATTAGATATTAGATCTTAGATATTAGATAGGCCCTGGTACGTGTCCTAGTAGGTACAACACCTTATGTTTATTAGTGATACCTATTTTATATTCAAAATTGTCTAACAATGACATTGGTGATGTAATGTTACTTGCCTAGCCTAAAGTATAAGATACTTTGCATATATTTAAGTTACTTTGAAACCAAAGAGAGGTTAGCGCACATTCCATCAATTTAACTTGAATTCCGTCGAATTTCCGGCCGGATCGGAGTTATTTATTTTATTTATTTATCCTAACAAAAGTTACATACAATGATAGGATAGCATTATAAAAACCACTGAGATTTTTGTTTACAGCAAGAAGGTTCACATTGACTTGAAAGATTTGACACAATAAAATTAATTACGGTCAAACGAGAGCAGAGTGGGTCGATCACCCACAAGATGGATGAAAATGATCCCTAACAGAATAAGCACGCAGTACGTGACATGAACAGGAAGTGACCTCGACAACTTCGCCAGGAGATTAACCTGAAAAAGAACTAAAAAAGAAAAAGAAAACAATTACTAAAAATAAAAAGATCTCATTGAGGGCTCCATAATAACACCGGTTTGGACTAATCTTATAGCACTTTCTATTTCTAGATGTCATTAATAGTAGAGTAATGATACGATCAAGTAATAAACCCAACGTGTCGTACCGTACTTTTCAACCTTGGTTTTCAACACAACCCAAGTTAGGTACTTTTTAAACCATAATTATATTATAATAGCTGACCCCGCGAACGTTGTTCCGCCATATAGATTGTGAATGATTAAAGCGCGATTTAAATTTGAGGGGTGGGGGTAGGGAAGTGAAAATTTGGGATTATGTGTATTTTTATGCCACACCATAAAAAATAACCAAAAAAAAATTTGATCAAAAAATGAAAAAAAAAAACTAGGGTGGACAATCCTTAACATTTAGGGGTATGAAAAATAGATGTTGGCCGATTCTCAGACCTACTTACATGATATGCACACAAAATTTCATAAAAATCCGTCAAGCCGTTTCGGAGGAGTATGGTAACTAAAATTGTGACACGAGAATTTTATATATAAGAAGAAGATTATAATACTTACCTACCTACTTGACTTGACCGATTTTATTTCTACTCGCTAATATAATAACTTGGCCCTTGCCAATAGCTTCCGTTGTGTGGTTGTTACAGAGTTAATTGAAGTAGGTACCCATTCTGTACCCTTAAGGGTTGATGTGAACAGTTCAAACGAAAATATTTGTTCTAAACAATGATCGTTCCGCTTAACGGATTAATTTCAGTTCAGTAAATCGAGCTTGTGTTAATCTAGTTACTTAAATTATATTTACAATTTTTTGTGTACCAGAAATAGATAAGCGTTAATAAAATGTTCTACAGGCGCTAAGCAAAGATTTTTATTGTTAAATATTAGTTAAATAATATTAAGATGCAGTAAATTCAATCACACGTCATGACGTCATACGTAATCATTTGCACCTGCCTTATTGACATACCCCCGTAACAACATTTTCTAATATAATTTAGTAAACCCTCTCGTTCCATTTCGGGAAACAGCCGATACGTTAATTTAACCGAACGCACCGGACCAAAACTTTGTTATTAACTTTTATCAGGCGCTTCATGTTTACTTATTACTTGGTTTTTAGAGTTATTTAAAGGTACTAAAGGTTTCATACACATCCTACTTACTTTACATTCTATATAGCTGGGGCAGTCACTGAAGTATACCTATTACCTACTGGTCCAATCTCAAGGTTTTCTAAGTACATAATAGGTACAAAATATCTAGGTTCGAACAAAGCGCGCATTCTATATATTTTCATAGTAATGTGTGTATAACAAATAAATTAGGTTCCTATATTACCAAAACAATATACTTCCTTTGGTAAAAGAAGACACCGTGAGGAAACTTGTTCTCGAAGAGAACTGGTAGGTACCTACTTAGGTGTGGTAGGTAGGTACTGCGGCGGGCGGTGGTATCTACTACCCCCGGGCGAATAACAAAACCTTTTTACTCAAAAAGGTATTTACGTCATATGCGATGATTAAGCCCTTTCTGCTCTGATTTATCAATTTATAATATCGCAATTATTATTTTGCGACGCTCCAATCTACCTCATTAATCTGTTTTACGCCATTAGAGTCATTGATCTGGTGCACAGGGTGACGTACATTGCCCACTATTTTTGTGTTTGCATTACGCAGGCATAAATGAATTAAGTTCAATTAGAACAAGAAACATAGCTTGATAATAGATACTTACTGAATTGAGATATTGTTATTAAAACTAAAAAATAGATATCACAAACAAACATGGGCCGAGAATAAATATAATTGACCTGTCTTTATCTAGCCCGACTGGACATCGAACCAGGGACTCGTACGAGCCGCGTATTTTAGTTCAAATAACGCTCTGAGAAGTTTGCAACTAGCCATACATGCTAGTGTTTACCCCTTATTTCTGTATTCCGTGGTTTACCCAGCATACCTGCGAGTGCCAGGTTTGCTTGTACAGTTAACTTGGCTACGTGGTGCCCATACACATGCACAGGACAAATAATACTGGAACTGACCAACGACAAATGTATGACATATAATGTCATTTTTATTAGAATCGTGCATATTATAAAATGTGCATTGTAAAAAAATAACCAATTTAATTGTATGTATAGCTCACTGTTTTGTAAAAACTGGCTCCTAAAAGGTAGATACATATATGCTATCGCGGAATTTTATTTAGGACTATCAATCTTACGATACATTAACTTCGTGTAACTACTCCAAGGGTTTAGGCAGCGCACGTCAAGATAGCTCTTAAAGGGCACGATATTTGCCTACTTGTCGTTATACTATGGGCAAAATACACAGTCTTTGTTTTTGGTTCAAAAGTTGGTTATATAAACATACGAGTATATTAATAATGTACCTTCGGAAGTGCTTAATAATTTTAACCAATATCTCATATCTTTGGATTTTTTTCAAAACTCCCTTAGGTATTCATAATTACCCCGCCTTCCCCTAACATCGCGTCGTGAAAGAAAGACACACAAACAAACACACTTTCGCATTTATAATATTAGTATAGATTTCTTAGATTTTTATAATTACCTAAGTACTTAATCTTTATTAATTTATTGAATTTTAGTGAACATCTGCAGTGACGATTTCAACATTTATTATAAAGTTGCTCCTTTTGCACTGTTTTTGTTGAATATTATTTTAAGTGACAAATAATATTAGGTCTGTAATGATAAATAAAACGAGTTATCTTTTACGTTCAAGGTTTTCTTACAAAAAATGGATTAATGATGTAATTTTACAAAAAAATTCAATCATGTCTCATTTATGACTGAGCAATTATTATTTATCTTTTTATTACATGTACATCATAATAAAATAAAAATGAAATAAGAATACAGAAAGAAACAAAGTTAATTTCACTTTATAATCTGCACTACACCATCCAGATGAGATTAACATTGTCAGTATTTTAATATAGGTAAATTTGAACCCTAAAAATATTTTTTATTAAAATTTTTTAATAAACCATTTAGCCGTTTTAATAAATGTACAGTCCAATACCAAATTACTGCTTTCTAGTAGTAATAGTCTTTGAGCTAAATATAATATTTATGCTTGCTACTATGTCGTGAGGTGATTATTTTAGGGTCTGGCTGAATGTAGGCCCTACTAAAAGTGTCTGGGAATAATGAACATTTGCTGTTGACAATATTAAAACATACTGTAGAAATTAGCTTTGCTAATATGTTCCTTATGAGCTTGATTTTATGTACTAAACCCCCACTTACCTACAAACTAGCGAGTATACATACAGTCTAAACATACCTAATTTTAAACTATCAATCTGGAAAATGTTTGCTTTATCGATACGACTGGACATTAGTCCAGTCCAGAATAAGACGCTAATCGGTGCTAACTGCTACTTAGGATGATTGTTTACATCCTAAGTAGTCCCGATTAGAGTCTTATTCTGTGTCGGTCGTAGTTGTCATGGTTGGCAGTGGAAGGGTGGTGTTGTATGAACATTTGCTATTTTAAATCCATATATAAACGTCGTAACCTCTGGGATATCGGACTGTTAGGTTCTATTATTTCAACGCTGGGCTGGTTAGTTTCACATTTTAACTTAGGTTTTACTTTATTATTTTAATATTGCGCGGTATTGAGATTTTTGTTCCTATTTTATATAACCTGAAGGGGCAAACCAAACCACTTGGTAAATGGTCACTACCTATGGACGTGACCAACACTAAAGGACACGTCTATAACTCTTGAATATCTAGAACTTTTAAGACCTGTACTGTAACCCAAATTCCACAATAAATTGATTCTGAAAATTTTCTTTTTTCTCCTTTGCTTGCCGTGCTTTTGTCACCTTCGCCTGGTTTACTGCCGTTTCCATGATATTGTTACGCGACATCACGCCAGGAAGTGGAAACGGCCCTTTAACACGTTAGTTTAATGATAAAAGATTAGTTGGAACTGTAATAGATAAGCAGATAATAAAAAATCACCATCGTAGGCGTGGAGTTACCAGCCAGTGTCGCGGCCGTTTCCGTTTCCTAGCGATACGAGATCACGACTCGGATATGGCCTTAAATTAACAATTTGTTACATCTGATACGAGGAACTAAACACGAATTACGAAAAGGTTACTAAGGGCATTGAGTAAAGATGGCATCGTAACTTATGCGGCCACTTATGAAAGTTATGTATGTATTTTGAAAGATAAATATAAAATAAAACCAAAGTTGTTTGACTTGTTTTCATTGAATTTCCTATTGAATAATTGATAATAATTAAAATAACAATTATAATATATAACCGTTTTGAATATTGCTTGATATTTAGGTATTAATAGTCTTAATAATAGTCTTTTAATAGTAGTAAGTATTTATTGCTTGATTATTAGTCTTCTAGAAAGAGGTACATAAAATTTTAAAAATAATTTCATGGGAATTGTTTTTTCATTGGCCGCTTGCCGGAATGGCTGTTTGAGCTGTTTCCTACGCAGGTTTTTTTTCAGTCTACGGAAGCAAAGTTTGTCAATAGTCGGCATCGCACACGGCCAGTATTTAGAATCTCATTACTGGTTTATTCCATTATTAGCAATGTTATTGTGTTACATTTTTTATACTAGGCTTGTTATTAACATTCACAATTCCGATTGTAAATGTATGGAAAGTAGATATGTTACCTTTAAAATTAAACCAGTTATTGCTCGCGGAATCGGCCGCGTGGGAATCGGGAAACGACAAAATACCGTGAAAATGATCCCAAGGGAACGTATTATCGTGGTAAAAACTACCCAATGTGCTTTATTTTGACCACAATAACATAATATTACGGTACATAATCATGGTGCCTATGCCTATGTACATACCTCCCCTTTATGTCTTCCAAAACAGACTAATATAATTATTTTACCTGCGACATATATGCGATGTCGGGGGCATCTTATACTTATTATTATCTTTTTAGATAGAAAAGTGTCCATCATTGTCAGAGTGAGTGATCCTATGATATATATTTATGTATGGACATTGCATTTTTCGTTTTGCGTTATTTAATTTAAGTTATTAATCTCTCTCTATCATTATTTTATACTTCTTGTACCTACACCTTACGCCTCTTGATTCTATGATCTAAAACTCCACAAGACTTGATTGTCTGGAACAGATCACTGTTAGATATGGCTGCATATTGTATACACACAGCTCTTATGTATAATATAGCTTATTATTGTATAGTATTGCATGGAAGTACCAGCTCGAGACTTCAAAACTGAAAAGGCGCAACGTAAAGCGTGACAAAAAGTATCTATAATTTGCTTCAGATAGTTGTGATCGATATAAAATGGCATAATGTACAATAAGTGGTATGGAACGTGATCACATTAAGCACATTTTACTCGACATCTGGTTACCTATCTATTAGTGTAGGTACATAAAGCAATCACAATATTATTTCCTTTCCGAGTGCACCACGCCCTCGCCCATAACATCAATCATTCCTAGTTGCTAGTGACATTGAAGTGTTTATTGTTACTGTTATAACTAACTAATGTATAAATAATATCTAAAGCTCGACTGTAACCTTAGATAACTAAACTTGTTTGTAAGAAAGAGTTAGTTGAATAACTATTTCAACCATGTTCAAAAAAGGATATTGTTCGTCGTGTAGAAGGAAAAGAAAAAAGAAATGTTTATTTCATCCAAGTATTTACCTCACAGTATAACTAAGATAAAACTATAACATAATAGATAGGAGCAAATTTCTTTTTTTCTTCACCATTTTTTGGACACTTTAATAGTATGTAGGTAGTTAGGATGAGTTTGAAGATATCTGCGTGTCAATTTGGTCCAAATCCGTTCAGCCGTTTTGGCGTGATTGAGAAACATTAAATATCAAAACCATTACATTTATTATTAGGTGGATTATTAATATCCAGTTAAGTACTTATTGTTTTATAATTCGTAACCCGACCTAGAAACCCTTAGCCGTCTATGGAATGCATTCTATTATGCTACTATGTGATAGCCGTGTGGTTGAAAGTTGGACTGCCGAACCGGAGGGTCCGGGTTCAAACCCCGCACGCACCACTAATTTTAAAAAATTATGTGCGTATCAAATTTAATTATCACTTGCTTCGGTGAAGGAAAACATCGTGAGGAAACCTGCACACCTGAGAGTTCTCCATAATGTTCTCAAAGGTGTGTGAAATCCACCAATCCGCACTTGGCCAGCGTGGTGGACTATGGCCTATACTCCTCACACTGTGAGAGGAGACCCGTGCCCAGCAGTGGGACGGTTATGGGTTGTGATGATGATGATGCTACTATCAATTTGAGTCGGATAAAAAATAGTAAGCCCTAGTAGTAGTGCAGTACCTATGTTTTTAATGGGCCCGATTCGTATGTAATAAAGCTTGAAAATAAGTAGGTAACATAACTTATAAGATTTTGTTCTCAAATTATAACCCACTACGAACACCATAACTGAAACCATCCAGTGCTTTTGAAATCATCTTTAAAGACGTGAAAAACTTAAAACAGAAACACTAGATTAATATCACGTAAAATCATAATCCACTAAGACATTGACCTGTATGTTATGGACAGGCACTGAATTAGTGCGTTATTAATAATATTAGTGTATTTATTTAGCTTCATGAAAAGTAGTAGGTAGTCGGCGCGACAGATTTTATTTTTAAATCTACATCGTGTGTCCGTATATTATAATGGCAACCGACGTCATAGCATTGCTCGCAGATAAATAAGTCAATGGGACGGAACTAGAGATTGTGAGTATTGTGACACGCGGATCTCATAATTGATTTTCCAATTAAATTGGATAAATGTACCCGCGGACGTATTATGTACATGTTTGTTGATAAAATATTATGACTAACCGATCAGGAAAAATGTAAAAAACAGATTAAAACAGGCATTACAGTAAACATTTTTTTGTGTCATGTAAATAGCCGTCAATACTCTACTTATAAATCCATACTGGAGCAGCGTTGGGTAAGCTCTCGGCCTCCTAAGGTATGAAGAGACACAGGTGCTTAGTAGTGGGCCACTTGAAGTCAGATAGCCGTCAAACGCGCTGACCAGCCACCCGATGGTTGGTTGTTACCGTCGCCCATCGATATTAGGAACACCAAAGCACCACCAATACGTTGTCGGTGCCGTAAGAAGCGAAAAGAAAATTGATTTTCGAGGTTTAGAGGATATTTATTGTAGGTACCAGTATACCAGGTATACCAGGCAGGTATAGTTAAAAAAATCTTTTTCATGCGAATATTTTTTTCGTACGTCAACCAATTCGTAAATATAATATTAAAGTCCACTAAAAACATTTCACGTGACACTAGCCAGTCTAGCCAAGACTATACGGTCTAGAGATCCTGACGCACACCGAAATATCGACGTACAATAGGTAGGTACCTACCGACTGAATACTCATGAAAGATTTATATCAGTTTAAATATTTATTTATATAAGAGTATAGACAGATTGATAAGCGATAAAGTAGTCGACATCAGCAAGAAATACTTTAATTCAATTCTGATTATTTTGAGGCAACCACGAAGTTGTCGGCCGATTAAATAATTCGAAATGCGAAACACAAGGAAGTTGCTTAGTGAAAGTTATTCAGGTCGACCTTCACTGCGTTTGACCTTTATCTTGTAACTACGGTAACAAAATATTATCTAATCCTTTGTGTCAGAGTTTAACAGGTTGAAGTTATGTACACTTAAATAATAAAAACGGTTGCGAGTACCATAGACATAGTCACGTACCAGCATAAAGCAAATTTATTATCGTAACTATTTGAATAAAATATTCTGTTATTAAATAATTACACCCCCGACCCCGACCCGTAGTTAGGTGGTAATGACCATGCCTGCATAAACAGGGGTCCCGGGTTCGATTCACGAGTGGGGCAGGAATTTATGTGACAGATAAATGTTTGTTGGGGCCGTGTGGATTAGTGATGTCTTATTTGTGTTATTCATGACACTTGCAAATCAAGGTAGCCTAGTAGTATGAGTTGAGTATGTTAAGTAGTGATTATTTCCACCGTGACTTTTTAATGAACTTTGACATTATTAAGCAGTCTATTTTGTTGACATAATTATCGCCATGTAATATATAGGTGCTAATCTGTTTTTAGGGTTCCGTAGTCAACAAGCAACCCTATGCCCGACTGAATAGTCAATCATAAAACTCACACGTCTCCGCAAGGTGGAAGTCCAGAGTTAGTCACGCGATGACTGTCCAGGAAGAGAAGTAAGCTTAATGATAGCCACTCATCATAATATAGGTACCGACGTGACCTTAAGACATTTTACGAGCAATAAACATTCCAAATATTTCAATTAAATTTAATTTTGTTTACTATTTTTCCTGTTGCTTTATTTTTGTGTACATTCGCGCTATTTATCCAATCTGCGGTAATATTTTTTAAATAAATTCTTAATTGACAATATTTATAGCTTTATATCAACAATGTGCACGTTAAATGCTTCTCATACCACTTTTCTACTCCAAGGTCCGCTGGAAGACATTTCTGTTAGAAATAAGCAGAGCCTATGTACAAACTTTATTTATATTTTTTCTCTTGTAATATTATATTGTGTATATGAACTATTACATAAATAAATTAATTAATTTTTTGTTCAATTTCAGAATTTTTTCTAGGAGTGTTCGGCCTGTTCACCTACATGGATAATTTTTACGTATGTATTCTCGTAGCGTATTTTAATAGAAACTAATGCATAATCGTAGTTTCTTTTAAGAACTTTTATGATTTGAACTTTCCTCACCTTTCCTATTCCTTTCCTATTTGTTGTTGTTCAAAACAAACAAGTGTAAGAAGAAATGAATAAGTTTGCCTCGAGTCTTAACGCATATTTTTCCTTTGTTTCCTTAAAATGTCACATTTTCCTTGTGAACCTATTACGTAATAATATTTTTTAACTACTTGCACCTGAATATATTTCAAATGTAATTAGAAATAATGTATTTAAAGTATGTACCTATTACCTACGAGTAATATAGGAGTAATACAGGTACAAGTTCTGTAGCTGATTGTACACCATTTTCCCTCGTATTTGTGTTAATGCAATTTGGCGCCAATATTTAAAATAATTACAAAGAATTATAACATTGCTACGTCACGCCTCGGGACAGACCGACACACGGACTAATTTAGCTGTACAGCAGGTTGTTCCAATTCCAACAGAATTTTGTTGTTTGAAAGATAACAGCGAGATTTGTGAATAAGGCGATATTTCTCAGTCCTCACGAGGTGCAAGTGTTGCAACACTTCGTACATATTTCAAAGTATATCACGAATTTCAGTTTTGAAAAAAAAAGGCGGGGATACACATGCCAGTAAATCGGGAAAGTAGCTGGCTTGAAAGTTACTGGCATGTAGGAGTAACTACGAGTACTCGTAGCACACTGCGGACTGCGGATACATTTGCAAGTAACGCTGGCATGCGAGTTTGCCCGTGCATGCCAGTACATATTACCATCGCGTATACACGGGACAGTTCGTGAGAGAACTCGTAAGTACCTACCTATTCTTGCGCGCCAAAAAGTAGGTAGGTACTTCCGGTTCTATTTCGAAAATCTTAGATTTTCATATAACAAAAAATAATTTTAATTTGTTTTTCTTGTTATATGAAATATATTATATCTAATATATTGTACATTACTCAAACAAGCACTCAGACACAGCATAATATGACAATATGAAGTCATGACTTCCTGCAAACCTCCTTCCGTTTCACGTCTGTCGTCATCCTAATTTATGATCAAATCAATAACAATTCCTTTATTCGTGTCTTGGACAAGGTTTAATTGTATTATTATAACAGCAATCGGAAACACATGTATTTTTTACAATACGGATTTGTCCATTTAAAGCCCACGGTGTCCCTATTTGTAAATAGAATCAAATTAACTGCAATTAATGCCATAGATACTGTATTATCATGTGTAGAAGCATTTGCTATGAACAGGGAATGGTGTGGAGCAGTAATACAATGGCTACGTGGGCCACAGCGAAGGTGCATTTCATAAAACTCAATATTTTAATAACTCGCTATGTTACTATATTTATTACAAGACATCTTAATTTTTCTTACTAATTAAATGCCTAAATTAGGCCATATATTAATGAATAGATTAAGGAAATTATTAGGGACATTATTTTAAGGACATTAAGGAAAATATGCCAAGACCTCTGAATTAGAAGGTGACGATTATTCGGAAGTGATAAATTTTAGTTAACTGCAAACGGCTTCAGCCCATTAGCATTTTACTGCGGGGCTCTTGTTTTTATTCGTATTTAAGAAGAACTTAAATATACTCCACTTAAATACACTTAGATACTGTTGAAAAAATATAAATACTAAGTTGAAGTAAGACAGCATCCTTGAAACTTTATTATCTCAGCTAGGCTAACCATCCAGCTTACTACCGCGACCAAATCTTAAGCCACTAACACTTTTTAAGCTCAAACGAAATAGACAAAAAGTTCTATCTTCAGTCCACGACTCCAATCATTTTTGTGCTCTACTTTTATTCTGGTAGCGACATATATGGGAGGATAACAAGCTATTCTACGAATGTTAGGAATTGTGAGTAATTCATTACATCGACACTAATAAATATAAGACACCTGTTTTTGTCTTCCAACAAGCTGACGCGATGCAACTAGGGCAAGCTTAAACATCAAACCAAAGTCACATTTATGTAGGTCAGGGCTTCTCAAAATGTGGTTCAAGAACCTCTAGGGATTTGCCGAATCGCGATGTAGGAATCCCGAAAACGTCAGGGACTCAGGGCGGCAGATGGACAACATTCGCAAATAATACTGGATATTTATAACAGCATTCTCTAATTTTTGTTCACCATGGCAGACAGGTAGGCAGGTAGCCAGACCTAAAAAGTTACGCAATTCTTTGAAATTGAAAATTATTTGATTTGAAAGGGCTTCGTGAAGCTAAAATTTTGAGTAGCCCTTGAAGTAAATAGCAGTCGAGTCACCTAATGGTGAATAATGATCACCGCCGCCGGACATTAGTAAACTAAGCTGTCTATTGTATCACTTGTCAAGTAAGGTGTAATAAATGTACCTATGTTTTCATTTAACTAGTCCAGTTTACCTCTTATTGGTGGCACATGGGTAATTCCATATTATTTATTTATCAGTAAATACTGTGCCATTTATGACGCATAACTACGTACATTTTACACCTCCTACGTAATATAAAGTTGCTACAAGACGTGGGTATGAACTACATTTCTGCTAAACATCGGCAGCACCGAAGGTGCTATCATCATAGATGCGTTGAGGACCAAGAAACGTGGGAGAAAACGTATTTAGATGTAGAAGTAGATCTCAATTAGACTTCTTTTGGATGTAAAGTAAGATTAATCCTTGAATCAAAGCCGACCGTAACATTTTAACTTACCTGATGAGTAATTTAAGTGGTTTCAAGCGTAGTCCACCACGTCGCTCCATTATGGATTGGTAAAGGAGTAAGTTGTGCACGCAAATACCAAAAGATTTATTCAAGGCCACCGACGTTGCTTAACCATTCGTACACTGCTGCTGCGGTTTCTCTCGTCAGTCAATGAAAAACAAACATTTTTATCGTCAGATTATTATTTCCTGAATGGAACTAGCTCAGAGTAAATCAAGTTGGTTAACCTCAAGTTCAAGGACTGAGTAAGGAAAGGGTTTCGCTTTGTCCCCTGGAATTATTAGTACCAAGAATCAACCGCAAGCTTAATGGAAAGGTAAGTAAACTGTACCCTACTATAATGTTTTCACATATTATTATGTATAACTAAAAAGGAGATTAACCGCAACCACGTAATGACTTCAACCATCAACTTGGCTTGTTGCAGGGCACGCTCGTTATTAGAGCTGGTTGAGTACTACCTCAGGTGTAAATGGCTGATAACGAGCAGAAGAGCCATCTCATTACCGCAAGAAAGAGAGAGAAGAGTCATCATCACAACCCATAACTGTCCCACTGCTGGGCACGGGTCTCCTCTCACAGTGTGAGGGGTACAGGCCATAGTCCACCACGCTGGCCAAGTGCGGATTGGTGGACTTCACACACCTTTGAGAACATTATGGAGAACTCTCAGGTGTGCAGGTTTCCTCACGATGTTTTCCTTCACCGAAGCAAGTGATAATTTTTTTTTTTTTTTTGCAGAGAGAAGAGTAGTAGGAAGTATTGGCTCTCAAGCATCCAGTCGGAACAAGACAAGGCGTTTGGCGTCTGAGTCTAGCTAGAGATTGGTGGGTAGTCAGTCATGGTTTACGGAATGATTAATGACTTAAAAATAATTGTCTCTCCTCATATCTCTCGAAGTCTAGAAGTCGAAGTCTACATCACGCTGCACCACTGCGAATTGGTGTCGGGTTAGTTGGTTTCGGAAGCTTTTATTCCGCCCAATGGCTCCGACATGCCTTAACAACTGCAGTTGCAGTGCTGTTTTGCAAGATGTTGTGGCAGTGCAACAGCGATGACAACCAGGACCGAGGGCTATAACGTGCACTCCGAAGTACAGAACCCCTCGATATGGCCAGTAGCAACCTTGCCCGTTGCTTAACGCGGTCGATCAACCTCCGCGGCATCAACCAACATAATTATAGTTCTATCAAAAGTAATAGAATAATTTCTGCAATACATGTTTCCACGTACGCTAACTATGTTACTACTCACGTTCGTTAGTTGATAACCATGAAATATCTCGACCAAAATCAATCGAAACTCACGCTCTCACACTATAATGGTGCAGCGTACTAAAATATAGTACTTTCATTCTCGTCCGAGTGACGTCAAATTGCCTTGGCATTGACTGCCTTCCGAGACATTACGTAAATAACAAGGTGGCCGTGACGTCACCACAACTTTCAGTCACTATCACCGTCGCACCCCAATTACGTTACGTTGTTTATTTACCTGACTGTGCGACGCAGAAGAGAGTAATGTGCAGAGCAAATTAACAGCTTATGTTATGATTTGTTCCTTTGTGGGGATCTAAAGATCAAACGCGTAGACCGATTTTGATAATTCTTATGTCAATCGATTTTTCCTGATGGGCTACAATTATAAATGGCTTTAGGTAATCTTCGTTGAGGTACCTATATGAAATAAGTAAATAGGGTTTTATTAAATTGATCCTGAAAATACATTTACGATTTTGATTTCTGTTCCATATAAGAACTATTAAAAAACTATAAAAAAATTCTTAGCATGTAGGAATATCGGAACACGTTACCGAAGCCTTTTGAACAAGTAAATAAAGCTATAAGTAGAAAAAAAGGGCTCAAAAAATCCTCGAAAAGTACTCAAGCCATATCATATTAAAATGTAATAATTTTGATGGAATTTGATATAATTATTGTGTCCTATAATAATTGGATTAACATGACCTAATTTACGTATCCTTAGACTTTTGAGTCTGATTTATTTTGTACAGTAAAATAAGTTAAGAGATTTTATAAGTGTTGTTATTTTTATTAATGAGTATATCCACGTTAGGTACTTACAAATAGCGTTATTACGTATCATAGTGACTTGCCATAAAGCCAATGGGATCGATTATAATTTACATAATTCAAATGCAACGGGTAATCAATTTATGGAACTTCCATTAGCTATAGGGTTGCAAACTTTTTATCATAAAATGTATGAGAATTTACCAATAATACGAAAAAAGTACAGTCTCGTTAAGAAGTCCATACATTAATGTGATTGTTTAACTTACATCACATAATACACATAATTAATTATTTATTATAGCGATGTGTAGAGTTGTATCTTTAATGAGGTAATTTTCCATGTGTAAGAGCTTTCCTATAAAACGAAATTATAAAATAGTAACGTGTTAAAAAATCCATAACAAACCAGTAATTTAATAGCGATATATCACATAAGTACAGGTACATACGACATAAAAAAAGAAGTAGCTAGCTACCACCCTGTTTCTAAAGCCGCACGAGAATATTTTATCGTTATTTTTGGCCGGTAACATGTTAGAGACGCCTCTGATTACGTACCATTAGGTGACCCATTGGCTCGTTGTCTTGCATACAATATTGGCGTCGCGTCGTCTTTATATTGGCATATAGGTACATATAAAGTTTAAAATTCCGGAATAATAAACCATTTAAAGGAACAACACGTTTTTTAAAGTGGCAACCCTAGGGTGGCTAGTCACACTACTAGCTAGCTACTTGGTTTATAAATGCGAACATAATTCTATAGATATTTACGTCATGATTGTGCTATTATTTTCATATCAAGTCACCTGCTTACTAACGTGTTAACGTACATTATGATCAAGCTGCATCGCTGATTTAACAAAATTACTTACGATAGTTGAGATTCATCCTGATTGCTTACCGAAATATTCCATAGAATATTGTCCCGATATTGGACGAGGGCTGTCCACTTGGTTAAATTGGTTTGATGGTTAGAAAAATATTGATGAAAACCTTGGACTGCCGATTGAGAGATTGTTATTTTTTTATTTAATTTATTGTCGATTTATTTGTTTTATTTTCGAAACTGACAAATGATTAAACAGACTCCTTTATTTAACCACTTGTTAATGAATAGATTTGTTTACGTTGTAAGTACTATCAATAAAATACATTAAGTCATTTCAAATTACGTCTTAGACGACAGACTGGTTTTTTCAACAGTACAAATAACTAAAGTTTAAAAACTCTTACCTAAGTAACATTTTTTGCAACAAGAAAAAAACAAATAAGGCCAAAATTACTAGAATACCTTTTAAATAGTGCTAACTAAGTCAACCTAATTACATTCCTAAATTGCATTTGTTTTTTATTGTTGTTTATGTTTATTTAATACCTCTGGTTACACAAACATAACTATTTACAATATACCTAACAATAATAAGGGGTTCACAAGTTAATATGAGAGAAAAAGCAATAAATTCATAAAAGAGCAGTTCAACAGCTGGGCTTAGACAAGCCGTACGCTGGCCAAGTGTGAATTGCTGGATTTTGAACACCTTAAAGAACAGTAAAGAGAAAAGAGAACTCTTAGGGCGCGTTCACATAGAACGTCCGTTTTACTGGATCCGGAATACTGGATGCTAGTAGCTAGTAGATCTTAGTTGTATGAGTGATTTCACACAGAATCCAGTATTCTGGATCCAGTAAAAAATACCGATCCAACAAAATAAACAGCAATCCGTTTTACTGGATCCGTTTAAACGGATATGTTATTAGCGTACGTAGTTGTATGAGCGATTTCACACAGAATCCAGTATACCGGATCCAGTAAAAAATCCCACACACAACGGAAACACTGAACCGTTGAAACAGATCCAGTAAAACAGACAAAACTTCTTCCCGTAGTAGTGTGGTAAAAAAAACATTCTTCCACTACTTGCCGGTCTGATGCCATTGCCAACCTATTAAACGATGAATCATGAAGATACGTGACCCGTGCCGTTCCGACTTCGCCGTAGCGAAATATTCGATTACATTTTTTACATGCAATTGTTATCACTATATACTTAGATACTAGAAGTTATCGAGAAATAGGAACTTTTTACATTACTTAGAGCCTCTTGTTCGGTTTATGGCAAACGCTTAAAAGCTATGGAAAGATAATCAAATTTACAACAGTAAGTAAATGGCTTTACTTCGTCTTTGACAGCTCATCAAAGTGTAACTCAACTTTCGTCTAATATCTCCGATATTTAAGGAATCCAGCACTTGATTGATATAACGACAATGATATTATGATATGTCGTAACCGACATCAAGCAAGTAGGACGCCTGACGTGCTCTACGAAAACGAAAGTGCTCATAAAGTGAGGGATCACCCCTCACAGAGAACATTCGTCTGTAGCGAATCTAATAATCCAAGATTCGAGTTTGAATACATGACGTAAACAGTTAATCGTATGTATTTTTGGTCCGTCACTCGAAAATTATTAAAATTTCTTAACACTCAAAGACCTTGTTTAAAGTCAAATGGAAGTTGACTGCCTCCACTAGGTTGGTCTGGCAGGTCTGGATTGGTGGTGACAATTTGGAAATGCCGAAACACAGCCGTCTTCTGTTTAAAAAACAGAGTGAATAACTTCTGAGAATAGTAGACGTGAAGTTGTTTACAAACATTTTTTACAAAGTTTTTGTTTTTTTTTTGCAAGCAATGTTAATTTATAGCGTGTTAAAACGTCCATTTATCAGCTAGTAAAAAATGACATCCACGGCATAATAACACCATCAAAACGACCGATTCGCTTCAGCGCAATCGCTTCTAATTATTTTTTTCTTGCAAATCCAGGTACATGATAGGTCTATAGGTAGACTAGCTAATACAGCAGCGACACTCGCCTATTTTCGAGTTTTTTTGTCTGTATTAGAAATATATTATACTGCACTACTTAAATCGCCCAATGACGTATGCCGTTCGTAAGTGATTGACGCAGTTAAACAACGGTAGACAAGGTCAGAAGTTCGTGAGTTTACCGATATAGACAAGTTGGCTTTCGGGTGATCTAAATACTCCTGACACAGGTATCGTCGACTTTTTCTTATGCCACATACAATAATAATTGTAGTGTCTCGTGATATCTCATGTTGACCACGCTCACCAGATGTCTATACACACTGTAGTACATAGTGCATTTCAAATAATTAAATTTTCGAAGCTATTTTTTTAAATATTTAATGCACCAAGATTGCTGCCAATTTTTTTCAGGACGTCACCTTCGCGAATCATGCATGTAGTTGCAGCTATTGAGCACCGTGGCAGACTAGCTTTAATTCTGCTCATCATGAGACCGAGTCCAGCAATTGAGTAGTTAAATATGTAGAGCTACAACTGAGCAGACAAACGTTTAGTTTTCTGTAAAGAGAAGCGGCATTGTGAAGGAGTCACGGTTTGCAGGTCAATCTGGAACAATGCAGTTCGCGGTACTGTTCATAAATAATTGTTTTTTCTCCGAGCTCAATGGCAACGGTTATTGTTGTATTCAGCCTCGCCTATTCTGGTTATAATACTTATTAGCGATGAAGCTAAATTATAAAATTCTTTGAAAAGCCCGGAAATTTGGGAAGTGAATTTTTTAAATCCGATTTTATCGTCTTAACTGATTTCTTTATCATTATTATGTAAATAGACGAGAAATGAGTAGACGATCGGTGACATTATAAATATCACCAATGCGTTGTCGGCCAAGCGGGGAGAAATAAAAATGCTGGGTTTGAGACCCAAACTCAACAAGTCGTTTAGCAGCTTACGCAGGCAAGAGAGTTGTGCCTGGTCAGGCAGGCTTTATGGAGATAATAATAATAATGACAATAACAACGCCCTATCACTAACCATATCCAGAGACTAAATATATAACTGTGTAATCACTGGATTTCATAAAAAAAAATAAAAGCATTTTAACGTGGTGGTGGTTAGTCGTGGTACGTATGAAGTGAGAACAACTTAGGAGTTTCCAGTGGCGCAGAATACTAAAACGAAAAAAAAAATCACCATAAATAATGTTATCTAATCGTCGGTACAAGAATACATGATAATAAAATCGGTATAATTAACAGCAGTCCACGCTAATGAAGCCACGGACGTGCAGTCAGACATAAAGGCGGTCAATGCACAAGTGCATAAACTTTTATAAAATGTTGGTCATCTTCAACTTTGAACATTAACTTACTTATTTATTTTCGCAGCATACTATAAAACAAGCACACCTACGGTAATCCCCGGTTTATATCAAACTTTTTTTATAGAACTGCAGTGCAATGGTATTTTGTACACAAGCTGACACTTGCCAAGTTGCCAGGCAGCGGTAATTCCCAAGGCCTTAAAACTCCAATTATTTAACTGTTCCTATTCTTATTACCCTTCTCCCTTCGTATTACTCTTCTATCCTCACTTATCTTATATTTTATACAGAGTTTGTTTGGAGTTATATAAAAGTAGGTACCTAATTAAAAGTATCAAGATTGGTAAGTGGAACGTAGCTAATATTACTAGTAAGTAGTTAATATTAATTATTTATTGTTTATTTTTTATCACGCTATATTTACATTGGTCGTATAGGACTATACCTATTTATGTACGTCTATGCAATTTTGTAAACACACGTATACGTTCTTAGAAAATCTATACCTACACATAATATACGAGTTGACTACAACAGGATAGTCTGTCGTCGTCGTACAGTACAGGGGACCCGCCCTGGCTTCGCTTCGGAAAACTTGTTTTTTACGTTTACAAATATTAAATATTTTCCCGTTTTTGCAACATTTTTCATTGATGCTCTACTCCTATTGGTCGTAGTAAATGTAATATAGCCTATAGCCTTCCTCGATAAATGGACTATCCAACACAAAAATAAGTTTTCAATTGGAACCAGTACCTAGTTCCTGTGATTACCGCGTTCAAACAAACAAACTATTCAGCTCTATAATATTTTATCCTTGAACAGTCCAGTCCATAGCCCTTTTTACTACCCACACAGATGAACAAAACCTGTTCGCATGTACTAAGGTTCAACTCCAAACAACCCTATGAATGTTTTTAGTAAGGTACGCAGAAATTGCAAGTAGGTAAGCACTTAAGTTATCCAGCTTTTTTAACAATGGAGAGCTAAAACATTCAATTGGTTTTAAACAATAAACGTAGATATCTATAGGTCAATAGGTTAGGAAAAAATCGGGCTTTGAATAAAACAAAAGTAGGGTAATTGATGAATAATGAATAAATAAAATTTTACTGGTGAAGTTATCAAGATTTAATTAATTAGGTAATATAATTTTATTTGAAGATAGATTGATTACAAAAATTGGAAACAGGCAATAGAAGAACGCAAAAAGCAATAACTATTTTGGTTCTAATGCGGAACTAGGCGTTCATGTAAAGTTTACGCTTGACGCCTTTTTCAGCGGCAAAAAGTCGAAGGACCACACTGGAATGAATTACTAATTTAAACGAAGAATGCAAAAGGCGGGGTTCTTTCGGAAGCCTTCAAGGTTCATACGAACCGACCACCACACCAGTACCCGACGCGCGCTAATCCTTCGCGCACGCGTACAACCTAATAAACACCACTTTAGAGGTTGTACGATGATAAAATAATATAGATAATTTATAAACTTAGTTATCTGTACCGACGATCGATGAGGAATTTCTAGTTTTGAATTTTTAAATTTAAAACAAAAGAAGTCTATTCGATTTCGTCGTTCGATTTGAATTTCGCGCGCGAATTTCGGCGGGATTCAGTTCCAGTGTTGCAAGCGAAGAAATATTGTGTAAAATTTCAGTGTGTTGCAGTAGCTAGGTAAGTTATTATTTTTAACATTGCATGTAAATATTTTACATAGGACGCCCTCGAATGAAATACCTGTTATTTGAAGCGGTAAATGCATCACAATTATATTATCAACCGTAGTTTTATATGTCATATTATATTCATTGTTCACATTGTTGAAGTGTACTTAGGTACCTTAATTTTTGATGCATGCTTCATATCCAAAAAGTGGTCACAAATACGACAGTTTTCGTGACATCAACTTCAGCATCCTGGTGAAACTTTAGCTGCTTACCTGTAACTTCGAACTATTTTATATACATTCTTACCTACTATTTGTATACAAGAGTAGGCAAAGAAAACTTATTAATCTAATCTACCGATCGCTATTCAAAAGAATTTCTATTTAAAAACCGATTAAACTTTGTTAGGCACGAATACATCTTACAACTACTTAATTTCAATCAATATTTATAGTGCTTAATAATAGTATTTTTGTCTTTAATTTTATTTTCAGCGAATTTATCTTTATATTGCTCAATCGGAAGCTGAAATAAATCAGTGTATTTTAGGCCAATAGTGATAGATTTATTGTCGCAAGCTAGTAGTGAAACAAAGGCTCTGAACAACGTCGAGTGGTGTAATCGGCCGCTACAGATCTAATAGGGGAACGTAGCAGTTAGTTACAAATGTATCTATCTAGAATTCTAGATTAGAGAGTTTTTTTTACATGAGAAAAGTTAATGCTTGACAACAATTCCACCTGATGGTAAGTGGCGATGAAGTCGAAGATGTTGGACACATTCACTTATTAAAAGCCTATTCACTCTCCTCTGAAGACTCCCACATTATACGCAGGTGGGAACACCGACGCAGGCAAGCTATTCCAGTCCTTCGCAGTGCGGATGATGAACGACGAAGCAAAGTTTATCATAATATGAGAACTATTATTTGAGATGTAGTCTGATCGTTACATTCCATTTACGCCCTTGAAGAATACTGAGTACAATAATAGTGCGTCGATTAATTATGATATAACAATCTGAAAATTATATTGACGCTATATGGTATCATATAACTACTTAAATTAAAACAGTCAGAACTATACTTAAAAAAAGAAGAAGCGAATCTATGTTTTACTACATTCGAAAACTCATCAAACTAAAAGCTCCAATATGTCCTTGTCGAAATACTAGTTACCAACTAAATAGATGGGACTCTAGAAATGGGTTCCAAAAAATTAACAAAATAAGTTGGTGTACTTTTCCAAAAGCTTTTATACCTACATAATATTATGTGATATCTTAACCCCTAAATGTACCTACTAGTTATACTCTACCTATGCACATTTTATTTACGATTGTATGATTGAGCGAGAGTAAAAAGTAGTAGTAAGGGCATACATTAGGTTATATTTTTATATTAATACTAGCTAACTTGGCAGATGTTGTCCTACAATATATGTATGTATATATTATTTATATATTATTTTATATAAGGTTCTAAGCGGCTTGAGAAGATGAATCTTGTTCTGACGTAATTAAAAAAAAATATCTTTGCTCCCAAAAACAGGGACAGACTTCCCATGGATGACAACAATTGATTCGTATGGATTGAGTTTTAGTCGTTTCTATGTCGATATAATATCGATAATTGATGTTGACCCGCAATATCAAGATTGTATTTCGATTAAGTAAATCTACCGATCGATAATAATTATTATTACAACCAGTAAAAAGTATTCATAATAAAACAAGGACAAAAACTCGTGTTAATGAGTTCTCCATGATTCATCTCGCTTCTCCCCGACAGCACCGACTGAGTAATATGATATTGATTCGAAGAACAATTACCCATTGATTACTAATTAATTTTTTTGTCTAAAATACCGTTTACTGTTTTCCAATGTAAAAGTCTCTCAGTTGCTTTTTCTCAATATAGCGAGTCTTTCAATGACATAATAAGACGTGAAAAACCTCGAATACAAATTAAACTGTGAATTGAATTTGCCAAGTCAATTCAGTCGCAATAGCTAATTTAGTAACAAGACAAATAAAAAGTTGTTGACTAGATAAGCGTTTAGCATCTCTTAGCACTGAAAACATTTCGTTTAAGAACCAATTAGAATCAGCAATCACTTATTTTAAGTTTTCATCAGCAAATAAATTGTATTGTTCTTGGAATGAACGGACGCATTCATTTCGTTCAACGTATTCATTTAATTCTTACGCTTCATATTAGGTATTTTCGTCTTTATTATGTGAAAGGAGTTTTGTTTTTACATACCTATTAATTTATTAACCGACTACAAAAAGGACTAGGTTCTCAATTTTACTTCTTTTTTGTTTGATACCTCAGAACTTTCGACTGGGCGAACCGATTTTGATGATTCTTTTTTATTTGAAAGCTGGTGCTTTCCTAACAATTTGGTCCAGTTCTGACAATGGCATCCATGAGAAAACCATAGAAGTCTTGAATGTGCATTATTAGGTGAGACTATCTTATAACTTAATTTTGTTTTAATGTTTATTTTTCTTAATTTTATCGAGATCACTAGGTAATAAAACTTTTGAACTGACTGACAGAACTTGCGCTTGCCATTGGATTTATAAAATACGAGCAGTGCCCGCGACTTCGTCCGCGTGGAATTTAACAATAAAATATTAATATAAAAGTAGCCTAACTTACTCCTTATGACATCAGTAATCTGCCAGTGAAAGTCCCGTCAAAATCGGACCAGTCGTTCCAGAGATTAGCCGGAACAAACAGACAGACAGACAGACAAAAATTGTAAAAAATGTTATTTTGGTATAGGCACCGTGTATACACCCATATGCATTTAATAAAAAGCGGTTATTTTAATATTACAAACAGACACTCCAATTTTATTTATTTGTATAGATTAGGTACCTGATCTGGAAGACGTTGTTTTAAAATGTATTTTATAATTTTTACATCATCGCAACCGGCCCCACTGCTGGGCACAGGTATCCTCACACAATTTAAGGGGCCATAGTCCACCACGCTGGCCAACTGCGAACTGGTGGACTTCACACATTTGAGGACTTTTTGGGGAACTCTCTGATGTGCAAGTTTCGTCACAGTGATAATTAAATTCTATTAGAATTACACATAAGTGGGCGACAGGCAGAGCGGCGCGTGGGTGGTCGCATCAAGCAAATTCTGCATAGGAGACTGAATTTATTTTTACGCGCGTTAGTGTCATTTTGCGATAACTCCTAAAATATTCATTTAAATTACGTGTAAAGGAGTATCATAATTTGCCTGAAGTGCTTAACTGGTGACTAACGTATTAATACTGTATCCTGTATGTAACCATACATAGTTTTATTAGGCAGCATTTTAGATGAAAGCTCCCAGTTTGACTTTCTCTGCCGTTTTTAACAATTTATCGCCATAATTCAAACAATTTACACAAAACCTTAATAAATTATAGGTACACTAAACCTTCCTCATGAGGATAGATGATTCATGAATCACTCTTTACATTCATGAAAACTGTATGAAAATCCGTTCAGTATTTTTTGAGTTTACCACGAACAGGCACAGACGTGGTTGTTTTATAATATAAAGTGATAGTGATATTATGTCCTCCGAAAATAAAACATACGATTACTATTAACTTATTTGTTTTTTATTACGTTTACATAACATTGTAAATTAAACGTAAGATCATAAATTAGTATCGACCTACTTTGAAGTAATTTGCCAAATATAGTAATCTGAGATCAATTTTATCGTTACTCGCTAATATTGCATATTAAAAAATACCCAAATATGTCTTTAAGATTCGATTACTCTACATTAAATTGGTGAAAGCATGTTGTTATATTTAAATGTAATTTTTCCCTTGGCACGTTTACGTAATTTTTTTAGAAACTGATATCTATATATAATATATATAAAAGGAGAAGCTGACTGACTGACTGACTGACTGACATATCAACGCAGGGCCTAAACTATAAGGGTTAGAAACTTGAAATTTTGCACAGTGGTTCCTTTTATAACGTAGGGGAGCACTAAGAAGGATTTTTGAAAACTCACCCCCTAAGGGGGTAAAACGGGGGTGCAAAGTTAGTATGAAAGTTCTCTGATTTCAGCAACTTTTATAATATTTAGGGATTTTTTGCGGGCGAAGCCGCGGGTGTAGGCTTGTGTATTATAAATTTACGTATTTTCTGACGATGGTAGATAATATTATTGAATAAAATAAAACAGAATATGCAGTTTAAAGTAGATACGGATAAATATGCTTGCGTAAGCGAGTAAGGCCGTGAATTACAATAAATTCTAAATTAGCAAAATATTGCAATTTCATTAATCAGGAACTACCGCGAGTTGTTGACCTTACTTAATAATCATAGGTCGCGGTACAATTATAGCTGTCTGTTTTGTAGATTATAAAATTTACTATTCTAACTCGCTTGTTTGCATATAAAAAGTTTGATTGATTGAAATAATTGATAGATTTACATTACCATTGAAAAAACAACAGGTCAAAAATCTGTGTTAACTTTTAATCTACCTATCGCTTATTCATTAACTTATTAATTTGTTTAAATATGTAACTAGATAAATATATCATCATGTTTGGGTACTGTTGGATTATACTGGGTAGAGTGGGTAGAACCGAATTCAAATCGTATATAGTAGCAAATCCAAATGGATTAAATGATAGAAGGGATTAGGTATAGAAAGAAGGGGTTCCCTTACAGCCAGATTCCCACAATGTAAAGGCTGACATTTGTATCTGCGGAGATCAAGACATAAATAAAAAACCTAGGACATGATCGTGACTGGACGCGCATGGCCGTGAGAATCATGTCAATTGTCTCAAAACCCTTTTGCATGTTGCAGGTGAAAATTTTAAACGGTTTATTTTAATAATAGTACCTCTGTGTAGTAATGTTTGATGGTTATCAGGATACACAGAGCAGTGAAACTGTAGTAAACGTTCATTTTGTAACATTTTAATATAACAAAAGAGTTACAATGTCGTTGGTAGATTCTGAAATGAAAAACAATTGACCTCCATTGGATCCTATTTTGGTGCTTACTGCTTACCTATATTTACTGGTACCTATACCTATATTTACCTATATTACTGGTTTAGACCTGTAATGCCCGGGTTGTTCATCAATTGTAAGCATTTAATTCACTTTTTAAAGCTATAAGTAGTGGATATTTGCTTTTTTTACCAAACTTAATTTGTTGTTTCATTGATATAGGATGCGTCAATTAATATTTCAATCGGAATCATCGACATATAATACATAGAAATATATAGTAATCTGATGTTGGGGAAAAAAGGTATTACAACAATCCTACAGATATAATTAATGGAAGTGCTATGGAACTCGGTATATTTGAGCTCTTTCTACCGAACGTAGCCTCTTGTTTAAATTAATATTTTTGTTGAGATTGACTTTACATAATACCGCTGTGTAAATGGATATACCACTACAATATATACGATAGTGTCGATTAAGCCAGATTTGACTAAGCCGACCCTGGCCCAAGTCGGTGCGTCGTCGAACGCATACAAAATTAAATGCATTACCGCATGCTCTAATTGCGCAAGGCTACATTTCTTTTTCTCCGCAATCAAACTCCTTTGTGAATGTTGATGATCTAATCTAGCCAGTACGCAGTTTCTTTTTTTAAATATCATTTCTTTAATACAAACACTTTTTCTTCTTCAGCTTGACGTTCGGTTGATGTACCTACGTACGTTGTGTTGGGCGACGATGATAATACTATTAAATTAAAAAAAATGAACATGTAGTTTACATTAAATAAGGATAAACATGCTTGCGTAAGCGATAAGGCCGTGAGTTACAATCAATTAAAAAATTAGCAAAATATTGCAATTTCATTCATCAGGAACTAACGCAAGTTGTTGACCTTACATAATAATCATAGGTCATGGTACAAATATAGCTGTCTGTTTCGTAGATTATAAAATTTACCTACTATTATAACTCGCTTGTTTGCATTTAAAAAGTTTGATTGATTGAATGCATTGATAGATTTTCATTACCATTGAAAAACATCAGGTCAAAAATCTGTGTTAACTTTTGACCTATCGCTTATTTATTAGCTTATTAATTTATTTAAAAATGTAACTAGATAAATTTACCCGGAGTAGTTTTGTCATGATGAGGGAACTGTGGTAATTAGCTTAAATATTTTATTACACGAGGGAGTTGTAATTCGGTTTACTGTAACTAACGTACTTAATGTGTAAGGGTAACGAGTAAATAAGCATAATTACCTCTCTCTAGATACAAACTTTACATAATTAGACTTTTGATTTCCCAGTTGATCGTGGTACCTTAAACAACTTTATATTCAAGGCTTTAAAAAAATACCTACGTGCTTTTCAAATATGCAGAGCTACTCTGACCTTACAACTATAGAGGTATTTTACATAGATTAGGGAATCGTTCGACGGTTAAAAAGAGAGAAAGGATTGCAGTGGTCTATCTGTCTCTCTTTATTAACGCATAATAAAATCAAAATGTTTACAAATTAAAAAAACGTGTGTGTGTACACACGTTTGTGTCATTTTATAAACATATGTTATTGAAGAATTTTTGTATATAATTTTATTACATCAATAAAATTAAGTGGCAGACAATCAAGCTTTGTGTGCTGCATCACTACATAATATAAAACAAAGTAGCTTTCTCTGTCCCTATATTGTATGCTTAGATCTTTAAAAGTACGCAACGGATTCTGATGCGTTTTTTTAATAGATATAATGATTCAAGAGGAAAGTTTATATGTACCTATAATATAATAAAGTTTTGTGTAAATTGGTTTTCCCGAGGGCGGGTTTACTAATTAAAGATAAAGCATTAACGAACCGGCTGCTATGCGAACAGACGCCAGCTTGCAGTCTCCCACACAACCAACCTTGAACCCATAGACTTGCTCGAACCCAGGTTTTGTTTTATCAATATACATAATTACCTATATAAAACTCTTCCGTTAGTGTGTGACTGACAGACAGACGACGCACAGCCGAAACTACTTAACGCAGGTATGTAAGTAGTTTACCTGGTATACTTCACCAGATATATTACTTGCATGTCACACTAAAAGAGCAACACTAGGCAACCCCCAACGGGATGTGTCCCCCCCCCACAAGTGAGTACTAAGTAAGGTTTTTCGGAAATTTAGAATGTCGTATTTTCGGGCGAAGCCGCTAGGGCAAAACTAGTCTTCTATAGGTACAAATAAATAAAATTGGAGTGTCTGTTTGTAATGTTAAAATAACCGCTTTTTACTAAATGCATAATTATGGATGTATACACGGTGCATATAAATAACATTTTTTACAATTTTTGTCTGTCTGTCTGTCTGTTTGTTTGATCTAATCTCTAATCATAAGGAGTAACTTAGACTACTTTAATTTTAGATATTTTTTGTTAAATTCCACGCGGACGAAGTCGCGGTTCACAGTTCACAGTTCGTTTTATATAAAATTATACAAAAAAGTACGACGGTTTTTTTAAAAGGCTCACTGGGATGTTATCCATTTGGCCTATTCATCGATAAACGGCTGAGATGAATGATTAATTAGTTGGAGGTGCTATGTTTTAATGCACAATTATGGAAAGATAAACGTTTAAATAATTCAGTTATATGCAGTTTTAGTGCACAGATGATACAAGACAAAAATTGCATGAACACCACAGATAACATCTATAACCAACAATATTATAATTTTAATGTTTCGAACAAGTAGTTACGCTTTTTTAATATTTAATGAATGCAAAATGGCATTGATCGCGTTGTGAGAGGCGGTCCGGTCAGTTGGCACTGTCGGCAGGCGACGGGTCAATATCCGTAACAAGTCACAATGATTACTAATCACGGACGGTGTTATGCACAAAATGTTGTCTTAGAAATTGATACAACACAATGAACAGTTAAAATGTGTTATGCAAAATGCTTTAAATAGTTTTGTTTAAACAAAACGTTACACAACGACAACACTTACAATAAACACGAAACAAAAAGTAGACCACAATTTATATCGTAAATTTTGTCAAATAAGAAGCTGTTAGAAATAAATAAAATAAATAGTTCTACTTTGACCTTGAATTATATATAAAATACATAATGTATCACATGTACTTCAAGCAAAGCATGTACCTAAAGACGGTAATTTTTCGTGCAAGAAGATAACTCATAATGAGCGAATGTTTCGAGTCGAGTTTGATTCCAGAGTAAACAAAAAATCTATCATTTAATCATCAGTACAGCCAGATGTAAGAAAAGAGTGAAACTCTTGACAAAGTCAATAACAATTAAATAAAACCAAACGGAAATCGTTGTCAATAATTAGCTAACCTGTAAGCTATTACAATCTAACAATTAACATTTTTAAATAATAACACCATTACAATACAACGTTGTTCTTGCATCAATTATTAAGCAATTTATCATTGCTTAGACCTTAGTTGTACGAGCAGGTACGTAAGAATAGGAAATGACAACGTAAATAATGTTCAATAAATGATTTATACATGGTAATGGTATTCAAATCATTAAATTCATCCCTCAGGTTTACCTAGCTGTATTTTTAATAAAGTACTTAATCTAATGTTAAATGATGTTGAATAGGTCTGTCATTTGCGTGCATTAAGATGTTAATTACAGATCAAATGACCGCGCCTTCTGTCACGTTTGCGTGACGTTGTGCTTTCTTTGATCAGTCACCTTGTTCTAGATAGAACTGATTTAATATTATACTGTTCTGATTTAAAGTGTAAAGGAAAATTGTTTTCTTTGATATTTTACTTAAATTAAATGCTAGTAACATAATTATACATAATATGAAAAAAAAATTGGCGTCAACATGATGACTACTTAATTCAAAACAGTTTTTCATTTTTAATTGGTAAATGTTTGACACAGACATGAACAATTTTGATAATGATTCACTTAAATAATGTACAATGTTATAACAATAAAAAATATATGGGTTTATTGTGATATCTCATGCATGACTACAAGAAAAGCGTCTTTTGTATTTTACTTATCGTATAAAATACTTATTTTAACAGTAGCGAATTAAAATAAATGTCAAGTCAATTACATGTTAAATTTCTTTGGCTGGCGTGGTAAGCTTCTTAAGTAGGACAGTCCCTTGAAGTCGATTATGTAATCGATTCATTTTCTTAGAAGCAGCGAATAATGGTAACATTTCATGAATGTTAACTACCCGTCGTACCTCATTAAATTTATTATAAATATTGATAGATGCTACACAAATCCTGTGAAGTTTATAACTGCTTTTACTGCCAATTATCTAAATAGATGACAAGC
Organism: Ochlodes sylvanus; assembly: GCA_905404295.2. Taxonomy (NCBI): domain Eukaryota; kingdom Metazoa; phylum Arthropoda; class Insecta; order Lepidoptera; family Hesperiidae; genus Ochlodes; species Ochlodes sylvanus. The sequence goes on from FR990129.1 coordinate 2,246,599, forward strand.
GATGATTACTCACAAATTAAAAGTGATTTTTGCCACAGCATTTAATTAATTAAATAACAACAAAACCAATTATTATTATGGAATACTCAGTTAAGACGAGAGATCCGTGCCCTGTAGATTGAAGCCAATTTAATGTATTCGTTAATAGTTGAAATCAAAAATAATCGGCCCGTATTAAATTATTATGTTGGCGGATTAAGGCATAGCGCGGGCCGTCCCTTTCGCTCATTCGGTTATTGAAGTTCAGGGTTACGTACAGAGTTCAGGTTTTTACACGGTTGCGTAAACCGCCAGAAACAAAGAAACATAAACAATGCAACCATTGGCTTCCAGACATTCTAGGGATTTCAAAGATATTTAATACAAAGATTAACTTTAACACTGAATTAATATCCCGAGCTTAAAAAGTTTTTATGCTTTCGAGGAGATTTGGCTTAAACCATGATTGGTTTAAGCCAAATAAATCTCCTTTTTACCTCTTACTTGATAGTAAGAGGTTAAAGAAGTAGAGAATCCTCATAACTGGGGGTCTATGGTGACCACCACGCTGCTCTAGAGCGTACCTGCTTGTAAACAAAGATTAATTAAAATTATTTAAATAAATATTCTTATAAATGTTATAACAACACGCAAATACTATGCCGTACGTCATATATACATACGTGTAAAACACAACACAAAACATTATGTGTTCTTACATGAGTAAAAACTATATGTTGCTGTCAATTTTAACTGCAAAAATAAATATGTTGATCAATTCAATTCGATGTCTGCCGCATTCCGTTGTAATATACATACTGATAACTCCATACTGAGGTTTGTTAATTGTTACTGTAATGCAACTTAAGAGTTTAATTAATGTTTAAATTAATTGGCACTAACAATAAAACGTGTTCGGATTTCAGTTAACTCGAAAAGAACAACGTTATTTATTGCATTTGTTTGTTTGCACAATAATATGTAATTCTTAATATTGTGAACAAGGTGCCTCAAGCAAATTAAGTTGTGTTTTGTAAAGAATATATAAATAAATTCGACCAATTTAGTCTTATATTTTCGCATCCTAAGTCGCGGGCACCACCTTGTAAATAAACTATGTAAGTTTCGTTTAATCTCAGTAATACTTATACTATAATACAATCTATAAACCTGCTATAAGATATCTAATGCCAATGATATGTGACTCCAGGAACACTTTTTTCGCTACACCAGCAAACCAATTGACAGATTTATACACGGAAGCTGAATCAAAAGCCGTGTCTGGACCGGTCTGGTGTAGGTACCGACGTGCAGTTATACCCGCGTACTTTACATAATATAACACGATAAATTAATTAACTACCTTTGAACAAGGTTCGTATCATTGCTAAACACAAAACAGTAAAAAAAAATTATTTATCTTTAGCTTTGACACTCGATTTCATCATGTTACGAAAGAAATTTCAATAGTTCTAATGTTTCCCTTGGGGCTGATCGTTTTTGTATGTAAAATATCCCCTCCAAGCCTGCCGTAAGGAACTTCGTTCCAAAAAAATAACTGCCCACCGAACGAGGCGCGAGGGACCTCGATTTCAATCTACAATTTTGGTGTAACTTTACGAGTATGTGATGGATACTCATAAATATTTGTTCTCGGATCGCGGCCATTTGTGAAATCACATTTATGTTCATACCTCCCCGATACTCATAAACCAGGAAATCGTAATACAGGATTAAAAGTGTGTGAGCACTTATTTACGAGTATCACATATCGCGTTCACATAAGTCAGTCTTCAGCAGTGTTTAATTACAGACACAAACAAATGTAAAGACAAAATTAAACATTTAAGCAGCGAGAGGTCACGAGTGTTTAGCACACGCACGAACCTTCGCACGTGGCCAATAACTACAATTTCACAGATGCTAATCGCGCGGTCAATACCGAGCCGGCCTCGGGCGGACCGCTGAAACAGACGCCGCGCTCAACACGGAGTTGGGAGTTTTGGGATCGGATTAGAATATTCTAATTGGGTCCCAAAACTTGGATCCCAAAAGTCCCAACTAGTGTCAACTGTCAACATTGACACTAGCAAAATTACATACAACTACCCTCAAAGGGAAAGGCCGCGCAAAGCTCGGAATAAATTGCTTATTATATTAATAGCCGAAAAATGAGCAAATGAGTCACCTGATGGTAAGTGGTCGCCGTCATCAAAGGCATCACAAATGCTTTTCTTTCTTTTTTCTTGTCCGGAAAGACAAGAAAAAAGGAAGAAAGAAAGTAGATGATGCTCATGTGGATGGCACTTCTAGAATTTGAGACAATTGTTGTTTTGAAACAAACATTCAGGATTGAAGTATTTGAACTCGTTCTTGAATCATTCGTTGCGCGATTTTTTTTAAATATTTATTGCTCTTTCTGGTTAAGGTTTTTACTGGATAGGTATCTTTTTATAAAACCATTTTTTAAGTTCAAGGAGCGTGTCAATTAGACACGAACACTACATAGTACCTAGTACCTACTCTCGCAGACAGTCACTTCATTTATGCTAAAAGGTATTCATTATTTTGTTCACCTTACATAGAGCTCTTTGTTTCATGCCAGAACTGAAAAATACTGTTATTTAGGTGTTGCATTTGCCATGTATGACGTATATTTAAGACGAAGTTTATCTACCTTTGGTATTTAAAAAATCACGTAATAAGTACAATAATTTTATGCGTACTCAGGTAGGTATTTCCCTTTTTATTTACTTTCATAAGGTGTAATACTGGTTTTGTGAATCACAAAACTATTTATATAACTATTTATCGGCAAAATTGCAATCATGGTAAAGTACCGCTCTTTTTATAGTTTTCAGAAAATGTCAAGCTAGAGTAGAAGATAAATAAATAACGCACGCATTTATCGCCCCACACTAGAAAACCCCGTGTCGGGGGTGCCATTGACTACACATGACCAAGAACAGAAATTGAAACTCATTATTCAAATTTCCGCATCTCTTGGTAACCAATGCGTCATACCCGTATGACGCTTCAATTATTTATTATGACGCCGAAGACACGGTGAGGACCCAGTAGTAAAAGTTAACTTAAAGTGAGGACCGTATTAAAAGTATGAACATTTGTGACCGTTAAAAGTATGAACACCTGTGCATCCGTAGTCCGCATGTCTCCAAAGATTGCATCTGTGACATAATATGGCACTCAGACAACACCACCTTTTCCTTAATTATTACCGTATCATAGTGAAATTCAACTGTGCATTATATACGATCCTACATAGTTGACCGTGCGAGTGTTATAAATAGTATTGGCTCATGTGGTATTGGAACCAACCGACTGAACTTTCGGGTCAGCTAGCCGTGTTATTGAATAAAGCTTTAACGAATACTACCTATGTATATATACGTTGTCATAGCAGTGATAGTTTGTACTTTGGTTTTAACTTTGAATGTTGAATGAGGTTGGCTTTGGCCGAGCAGTTACTCTGGATGGGTAACCCACTCGTAAAGTTGTTTAACTTATTTGTAGCCAGTAACGCACTGCCGATAAGAAATCATACCTACTTTACCTCGCTCCATTATTGTGTTTTAATACACACACATTTCGGCGCAACAACGACTAGGAACATAACCAATCCTAATTCTTTCATTTGCGAAAGATATATAACGCAACAGACCGCAATGATGTGGCTTCAAGAAGAGAGTGAATAGGCTTTTATTAAGTTAGTATGCTCATGATCAAGGAATTTATCGCCACTTAGCATCAGATGGTAGGTATGGTATTGTTGTGAAACAACCTAATTGGGCCCCACTGCGCAGCACAGGTATCCTCTCACAGTGTGAGGAATACCGGCTATAGTCCACCACGCTGGCCAAGTGCGGATTGGCAGACTTCACACACCTTTGAGAACATTATGGAGATGTGCGGGTTTCTTCACGATGTTTTCCTTCACCGATGCAACTGATAATAAAATTCTAATACGCACATATTGTTTATGAAAATTAGAGGTTCTGCACCCAAGCATCTCCGTTCGGTAGCCCAACGTTTAAATCACTCGGCTCTCACTGCTATATAAAATGCATACAATAGCAATATTCGTACGGCGCGCGGCGGCGGCGACCCGGGACCGTATCTAATATGTTTAGCATATTCTCATGTCACGGCACCACTTTAGGAATCCTGTCTGATGAAGTCGTGACAGGTCGCTAGTTAGCCCGTGTCCGGAAACTATTGTTTACCATTGTGTGTAGATCTTGAACCTTCAAGGCTTCCGTGAATTTGTGCTTTTTGTGTTGCAATGTAACATAATCAAGTCATCAAAACAGACATACCGCATCCGTCATGTGCTTGTAAGGGGGCTACGACCTTTCTTGAGCCCAAAGCTTCTCTGGTGACCAAAAGGTAATAATAATAATAAAAACGTACACACTAATACCTCCGCACTAGGATTCCCTGTGGAGTGTGTGATATGGACTACGCAAACAAGACACTCATGACCCGAGAACAATTATTTATCTGTCACATAATTGTGACATTGTTGCCTCGGTCGGGCTTCGCAACAAGGTCACCAACTAGGTTACGGGATCATCTACACATGTCCGCTAGGACCATACTTTTTTAAATATCGTATTTTTTTATATTTCGGTTGAAATGTCGGAGTGTCACTTATGTATATCACGGGTTCCTTCTGAATGAAGACCTTAAATAAAATTGAAGGCATTAAATTAATACTACGTAGGATGAGAAATAAAGTAATGGCGGGACAAAGAGGAGACATACCTAATGCACATGTCTAGACTAAGTTATTATTAAAACTAGTTCAAAGACGTCAGTATTTTATTCGCCTTCCAAAATCTCACAGAAATGTCTGTCATCCTTTACTTAAATTAAAGTAGGTACAGACTTAAATCATAACATAAGTAGAAGCCGAAATGAAATGTTCACAGATCTTCAGCATTTAGGTATTCTACACACGCAATACTATATGTAAAAAGAAGTAGATAATGTAAATATTTGGCTAATTGGCATACTCTTCATGGTATTTCTTTCCGTCTCATACGTCCCGTAATAATGTTGCGTTAATCTTAATATATGTATATATTTCTTGTGTTCGTGTGTATGTGACTGAACTCCTCCTAAACGGCTTGACCGATTTGGTTGAAATTTTTTGTGTGTCTTCAGGTGGATCCGAGAATGGTTTAGATTCACAATTGGACCCGGTAGGTGGCGTTGCTGTCGATATATCACTAAAACATTTTTTAATTATAAAGCGGTACGAAGTACGCTGGGACCACTAGTATTATTATAAAATTCTTGCGTTACTGAGTGACTGACAGACAATGCACAGCCGAAACTACTGAATGCAAGAAGCTGCAATATGGCATGTATGTTCCTTGGGGAGTGTACGAGTAGGGGAGCACTAAGAGAGAATTTTTGGAAAGTCTCCCCCTAACTGATTTTTTGGAAATTGGCGGACGTAGCCGCGGAGGAATACTCGTTAGTTGTAATACAAATGTCATCGGAGCGCATCCAAAAGTGCAAGTCGCGTAGTATGAACGTAACGCATCTATAGTTTTATTATCTTTGTTCACACGTGGAAACCTGCCATCTCTCAAAATATAGGTCACAGTAACGTAATAGCAGGCGGCTATCAGTTTCCAGTGAGGCTCGAGACGGCCCCAACCCTGCCCTTGACACACTTCGCGATCTGTGATTCATTAAATAACATTGCTACGCATGTACCTATGTATGATTGAGTTTGTTCTAAGTACACAAAAAAGACGTAAATAATTTATTTTGCGGCAAAATACTGTTTTGGCTTAGCTTTAGCCCAATGGCCTGAGGTGGCTAAGAACATACTCCACCACGTTAATTTTTTTTATTGTTACACTTATTTAAGTCTTACTTCATATTTGTATTTTATATTCTGAGGCTCTGTAGATGTTAGTAGACCCGAGTATTTAACTTTTTTTAATCTTAAAAAAAATTCAAAGTTGGAGCAAAGTAGCAATGAATCCAAATTAAAAGTACCCTTCGTTTTATTTAAAAAATATATCGTTTTAACAATCATGCTAGCTTACTAGTTATATCTTTGAAGGGAATAATAAATTAAGATAACTTTATTTTACTTTTCAACACGTATGTTGTTAGTATTAGTACATAAAGGCTAGAAACTGGTCATTATCTTGTCCTTGACACATAAAATAATATGGCGCTAGTCGTGCTGGTAGGCGTGTTACCCACGAAATAATTGTATTGTCTAACTCGACGCATTATGTTAAATAATACTTAAAAATCACACATGTAGGTTAAGTAGACATAATTTTATGATAATTATAGTGCTGAGCATTTGAAAGCATTACCGCACAACCAAGCTGCGGGAGATCTGTTATGATTATTCTCTATCACCATTGCCGAATAAAATGTAACAGGCGGGCAAACACATCATTTTCACGATGTTTTTCATCACCTTACCAAGTGAAACTTGGACTGTTCTGAGGCCCTGAGATGAATACCCACATACCGACCGCTAGACAATTTATACTAGACACTAGACACCTCAGTTCACCTGACGGACTTTAACGGAGTTCAGGCCAACGCACCGAGGGTTAAATGATACACCCGCACTGTAGTTTGTTTTCTTTTTCTATTTCGTATCGAGTGAGCCGTGTGACAACCCTGCCTTATTGCCTAACTATTTATTATGGTTTCCATAAATTCTTTACTTCCAACATCATTGACCATTGAAAGTTTTTACATTATGATTAGATTTCAAAACGATTTTACGAGCCAGGCTTCCGGAAACAATAGGAAATTGCCATGATACCGCTGGCAATGAAATGTGTAAAGTTGAGAAGCCAAAAATTTGTCATGGCACGTCATGTATTTTTTACTCATGTCCGTAGCGGGTCTGATAAGGTTATAAAAAACCGGGAAATAGAGGATTGCGGTATTTGTAAGGGGTTCGGAGAAACAAGCAATTCGATAAATAAGTCATTTAATTGTAAATTAAATTACTTGTCAATACTTATCGTACCATCGGCAGTTGACAAAACTGTCACCGGTATTTTTTAATTTAACATCTATTAAAAATATTTTCGAGCCATTGTTCAAAGTAACGATACTCTATGATACGAGTACGACTAGATCCCCTATAATTTACTTATCTACTTTGTGCCTATAAGAAGCGATAGTACCTACTTACGTAAAAGCAAAAATGCATAACGTGCACCAGTGACAGATGCAATGACATTAGAATTTTAAGTTTAACATCATTGTCTAAATACAATGATGTTTTAACAGGAATATACCGTATCCTTTTGAGTATATTTGTCTTTTTTATATGAAAAGGAGTGTTGATGGATTTAGCGGTCGAGTGTGCAGAGATGTCTTACGACTTTATGTTGCATTATAGGCTAAAATGTAAAGCGATAAGACCTTGCAATTGCTTCAATGCGTAACATAAAATAGCTTGAAGCAGCGCGCTTCATGAAGAATTATTACTATGAGTGGTTAAGATTCCAATTTTTGCTCTAAGGAATCCGTGCCAAGCGGTTAAGTTTAAGTTTTATATTTAAAGGGTTATATTCGCAAAAATGTATTAACTTTATGTACATTTTTAAATATAAGTAATAGAACGACGAATAAAATAGGCGACGACACAGTTGGTAGTGACCCTGCCTGCGAAGCTAGAGGTCCCGGGTTCGATTCCCGGCCGGGGCAAATATTTATGTAACGGATAATTGTTTTTTCTCGGGTCATGGCTGTTAGTGATTTGTTATTTGTTTTATCCATGCCGCCCGCGACATGGGGAATCCTAGTGCGGGCGTATGAGTGTGTTAGCGTTTAAAACTGTTACTGATCGAAGTCAATAACAGTTTTTACTAGCGAGTTTAGCTAGTTTAGTAAAAGTTAAATATACCTCTCTCTCCTTATTCTTAATAGAGCACCGTAACTCTATAAGTCATTTTGTATGTAAGAATTCTGTTATACTCGTAGGTCAGCTCATCTTCCTATATCAGCTGTCCTCTTCTATATTTATGTAAAATAAAGAATAATTTGATTTAGTATAAGATACTTTTGTAAAAGTTTTCATCTTTTTGAAATAAATTGTGAAAAGACCCCGTCGTGAGCCAATATTGAGTTTTTAAGGGGTCTCAATTATTATCAATCGCCAGTCACTAAGTGCTTTACAAGATAAAGCAATCGGCTACTGCTATAATTAAAAGACTGTTATCAAAATCGGCGCACGTGTCTGATAGCGATCTACAGTTTTTAGGCAAAACCAATACCCTCCCGACTTTGACACGGTTTGACGTAAAAGAGTAAAAAGTCAATATACAACGACAAATAATTACTATTGTAATTGTCACCAGCACAAAAAGTACAAGATCTGTGGCAGTATTATCAACGTTAATTAATTTGTCTAAAGAAAAGATATGAATCAGGAGACATAATTGCAGCGCGGGGATTGAACCCGGAAATGTGGTGCTTGCTACACCGTCATTGGCGACCTTTTAACACGTTAAGTGCGAAGCGAGGCCTAAATCACCCCTGATGCAACTTCCCTGTGGTGCGGCAAGCAAAAAAGTGAATTTCTCTGTCGTGCGAATGGCATAGCTTTGGTTTGGTCCAGTGTAGGAAAGAGATAAATATATATTTGAGATCACTAATGGGTTCCGGACTCGGTGGTGTACCTACCTTGGTACCGGATGTCTTAGGCCTCGTGCCGCACTGAATTAATATAATTTTAATGCAGTGCGGAACGAGGCTAAAACGTCCCATATCCCCCCTGACCTCGTACCGCACTCAACGCGAGCTTCCCGCGACCAGTGTTGTGCATCACGTCGATTTTTTTTCTATTTTGTGAACCGCATTAAGATTTTCATATACAAATAGAAAGATAAACCTTATGCATAAACCGTAATCCATTATTTTCCAATAATAAGTCTGTAATAGGTGCCTCTTAATGGTATAGAATGGAACGCTTCGTGCGCGAGTCTGACTCGCACTTGGCCGGTTTTTTTTTCTTTATGGCGCCTTCAAGCACAATTTAGATTATTTAAAAAAAAATGTATCCTTTGATAGCTTTGTGTTGTTTTGCCAGGTTTTGCCCTTAAAACGATCTAATGAGATATAATTGATCAAAATCGGTCAAGTCGTTGCGTAGTTAAGACAGTTTAAAAACGTCGATATTATTTTTCCCATCACTAATCGCAGCGAAAATTTGCCCTATTTCAGTGCGTTACGAGGTGTATAAGATCCCATATTTTGTTTTGCTAATAATTCCTAAACTAGCCATCAGATCCCGGGGCGACGGTGGATTAGGGTTCATCAATTCACTGTCTATATCAATAAGGACCAAAATTCTCATTTATCTTTGATTTCGCGCCAGAAAATGGATTTTAGTCTGTAAAAGGAGGTGGGGTCTAATAGACCGCGTGTCGCCCTAACGTCTGGTCACGGTACGGGCCGATTATACCTCGTGCCGCAGGAACGGAAAGTATGCAAAAATTGGTGCCGCAGCTAACGTGTTAAATAGAATGGAATAAAACAATTGTGAAGTAATGCCGTCAGTAAAGACTTGTGCTTGGATTAATCCTTTCCAAGTTAATCTCTTGCCTATTCTGACATCACATAGGATTTCTATCGTACCTAATATCTAAATCATAGGTATTTAAATACTTAATAGTATTGTAAGCTTAGGCACTCATTTTTCTATCTTATTACTCTGATTTAAAAAGCTGAACTGCCTGTTTTTAATTACTGTGGGTTCCAAAATGACTACTGAATATGTAATGACCAATACTAATACTACTATGACACTGCATCTTAAACAAAATGATGACTCACTATTGATGATACTCAAATACAGCAGATCTTAAAGCTACGACTGAATATAAAACCAGCAGTACCTAGGTACTTTATAATCAAGGTACATTGGTGCCTCAGCAATTAAATGCCGAACTGGTATAATTATGTATACTTGATAAAGTGGTAGGCTTTAACCAATTCAACCAATCCACTACCAGGGCACAGATTTTCACGGGGAGGCCTAAAGCATACTCGGGCACGCTCCTAAGATGCCGATGATTAGAGCCACTAAGGCTAACCAAAGCGAAATTCTGAAGCATGTAATCGCTCAAGATTTTTTGCCACTATTCACCCATCCATCTTATCTTACCGACCGCGTTCGCAGTAGTTTAACTTGGTCAATCACTACCACTAGGTTCGGCGCAAGCTGCCGCGCCGCCAAAGTACTAAGTTTTATATTCAAAACTATTTCAAAATCAGTTCTAGTTAAGTTTTAGTGCAAACATAAAAATTTCTAAGGAGTCTAAGTAGACATCCTTTCATATTACATTATAACAAACATAAATTTTCATGAAAATGGACCGAACAATTTGACTAGAAACTCTGTATAATTTTATAATCGAATGTAGGGTGGGACCCTTTATTCGCGTCACGTGCTTACTCTCGTGTGTAATCGTCTTAACGACCCCTTTGAGGGAAGCCACGCGTAGCTTTGAAAATAAGTTACATTTATGACCCATTTACCGTACCAATAGGTACTTTGTTTTCTAACGCAAAATCGATAAGGCACGCTCTAGAGGACATAAAATCATAAGTAAAAATGAAAAAAAAATGAAAGCAGTCGCGGCGTGGGAGGTATCAAAGCACGCTTTAAATTTTATAATTGTAAACGGTTTTAAATTATTTACGTCGAGTTTTATTTTTTTAAACGCTTTATAATATATTTCTTGTTGTTACTAGTTATTACTATTGGTACCTATTCATCAGCAATTGGATTAATTTTCTTAAAGTTTTTATGATCTCCATCCACTTTATGTTCTTTAATTATTACCTAACAGACAACAAGTAATGTAATGATTCCTTATTTCAACTTTTATTCTAGCTACGTTTTAACCAGAGTCGTCAATTTTCAATTGTGATTCTGGATATTGTTGAAATTAATGTGTATTATACTCTGTAATAGTTTACTTATCTACTTTGTGGTAATAGTAAGTAAATTCGTTTCCTTAAAACGCGGTACTCATTATTTGTGATAAAAAATTACTACCGTAATTGTAGTAAGCACATTTTTTCTACTCTTTACCTATTATATCAAATTCCTGGTTGTAAATAAATAGCCAGTACAAAAGGTAAGTTAATACCTACGATAACAATGCCTTTTGTAGTAAAAACTGGTTTGCACCTAATTTTACGGAGACGATAAGCTATCTAAACATTTTAGGAATCTATCTAATTAGACTATTGTTAAGCACTTAACCTCATACTCTAAGAATGAACCGAATTAGTTCAGGCGTTTGAAATCATCAGCTCATTACAGATTTTAATAGTTGGGGGCTCGGGGGTTTTCAAATTTTATAGTTATAAACTTTTGTCTCCGCACCGAAGCATTATTATGATGAAGTTGCTGATAAAAGCCAGTCTAAATCATAATAATCTACGCAGTCCATTCATCAACCGTCCGGCGGCATGCCAGCTCGCCTTGTCCCGGCGTGAGAAACCACTAATTGCTTGGTCTTGTAATTAATACTGACATATTGGTTAAGATCATCAATAGTAATTCCGACTAACCAGGAATCAAGAGACTGTTGGCGGTATGATTTACGATATTAACAGCAGGATTATAATTACGATTTGAATCGATCGCAATAGTACCTAATCCCCGTCAAGGCCTCGTTATGAGAGCATGATTTCGCGATGTAAGGATAAAGCTGACACTCTATATCCAGATAATATGCGTTTAAAGTGATACGCGTCATTGATTGTTTGCAAATAAGAAGTAAACATTTTCATTCTTAACACTTAGCTCACACGTAAAGCATTTTCAATCCTAATAAATTACCAAGCTAAGATCTGTGCAGACGATTAACGTCCTCATTTCTATATTTTACCTAGTCTATGATCACTGCAAAGCTTTCATCCAGTCTAGAGCAGTGACCCCTGAAAGTTGCGGAAAGTGGCTGAAAACCTTTAAATGAGTAGGTAGGTACTTAATTGAGCATCAACCTACAACATCAATCATTCGCATTGTTCCTGCTTTAGTGAACTACTGGAATGTTTTATGGTCACAATGGGCGCGTTCCACTAAGCGACCACAACGCTCAAAATGACTGTTTTTCTATAGAAAAAGGAATGTTTTGAACGTTTTGATTGCTTAGTGGAACAAGCCCAATGAGTACCAAAAAAACTGATCACAAAACTAGCGACTTCAAATTAATTATGGTCGATTTGATAAACACAATAGGTGTGAATGACTTAGTGATTTGATGACTTCGTTCCAGGGTTTGCACAAGCAGCTGAATGATTTTATAATCTGCAGTGTTTTAAGGTTTTTTTCTTTTGTTTATCTGTGTCAGATAATACCTGGTACCGACGACTTACAGAAGTATTATAGTAGACTTACACAATTGATTTATAAGCATCGTTAATCTCTTTTAAATTAAAAATAAGGAAGTTGTTGGCAATTCCCGAGAGTCATTGTGATTAAGTTGTTTTTTTTATGTTTCGAGTTTCTTCGTATCCACTAAACTACAAACGACGTACCTTAGCCATTGGGAAATTTGCAGATTGGAGTGAAAATTGTTTCAATGTAGTGTAATAATGATTAATTAATAGTTTAATAAAAATATGAATGTACCTAACCATGAGGCATTTTATTTATTTATTTGGTTTACAAATCGATGTAACACGATTCAGTTAAGTTCAGCTCACATAAAATCATTCAATAAAAGTCATGTAGTATTATGGCGTCCAGTATTGGTAAGAGCAAGGCTGGTTATAAATAATAATTAATTATGTCGCGGACATTTTTATTATAATCTGTTGGAGTACCAACCGATGTACGCACGTGTACCACATAAGTAGTTTAACTACTCATGTGCGTGTACTTTTAAGTTTTAACCTTCATTAGTCGGTTAAACCTACCTAAAACAGGTTGAAATTGTTCATGACATTTTTTAATACACGATTACATAATTGTGTACCTATATTATTATGTTTCATAAAATATAATTTATTGTAAATTAGGTAGGTACTCTAGTTATGAATTATTGTAGTTAGTTTCAAGTCATGAAATATTTAAATATAATATGATGTAAATACTCATTAACACAAATTGTCGGTATTCAAACATTCAATTTATTTTATGAATTTATTATATTTAAAATAAAACATCAGAAAATAATTTCGATTGCTGCCTAAATGTTACCATCGATGTAAAACAAAACTAAGCTCATTTTAAGCCTGTAAAATGATCGACTAACTCTGTGTTGTACAGAAAAAACGGAATTATATATTTTTTGTCAAATTAGCTTAATTAGACACAGTGGGCTATAAGAGCAACAAAGACTGCCGCAACTCGTGCGCCGCTTCTAACGCGCAACGCTACTAGATATAAAAACAATTAGGTACTATAAACATATCAATTATTTTAACAGATCAATTACCTATATAAATTACGGTCTGTCAAGTCATGACCAATACAGCATAAAAAGCATAGAACAGAATACGGAAGTTTAATTTTTATTGCAAATAATTACAACGAGGTAAATATTGGTCGCTGATGCGCGACCGGCGACCATTCTTAGCTTAAAACGAAACAGTCACTTTATAAATACTTGTTATAATGTTATAATCTGTTGTCAGTTCAAGGACAAGTGACATTATTATTTATTAATATTTAATTTTCATAATGGTTTACTTACTCCATCAGTTTAAGCCTTAAGGCGTGGGTGCTTACCTAAATGTTTACAAAATACAAGTACTTACAGACTTTTTATTGCATTATTTCAATTCGGATTATTTTCATATCCATGTCCTGCAATTTACACATTATTATAAACTTTAGTTGGCTATATTAGTAGAATAGTAGATATTATTATGTGGGTCAATTCCTTGCCAATAAATTTTTAACCAAGTAGGTTCCTTAGCGAAATCTTAGAAGGCATAGGTTACTTAGACGGCAATGCAATAATATTAATATAAGTAATAAAAAACACACACTACTGTGTCACAGGTGTTATAGACGACGCACATTAAACATCGCTAACACCCATGACACGAAAACAAACTTTAATCTGACATCTGACATAAATGTCTGCCCCGGCTGGGAATCGGTGATCCAATGACGAACGCGGAGGTTTGGCCAAGCCAACTAACGGCTAGTTCTTAAACAGACAACATACATATAGGTATGTAGTAGGTATCTACACTTTGCACCAGTTGGCCTAGAAGCATGAAACTTTGTACAGAAGTTCAAAACTCAACCCCTAAAATAGGGCGTAAAGAGTTATAATAATAATTTTATGACGAAGTCGGGAGGACAAATTACTGTTAACTGTTGAAGAGTTCCTTCCTCTAGACTGTAGAGTAAATCCTGAGCGTAGTAGCAGCTATGTTTGTCATGAATTGCATTGCAAAATTTCAGATGAAGTTGTTATTTAGCTTACAAGATTTCATCATCCGACAAACACATAAACATTGCTAGTTAGATAAGAGCTTGAAAAAAGACGCGGCGCTGGTCCTGTCCAGTCTCATCTACGTGCGTTAGATCAAAACCGCCACATATCTTTATTAACTAACACGAGGCTGGTAATGATGATAAGTATCGCGTGCAATCTAACTGACACGACAATAGCACGCGATCGGCCACATTGTCTTGCATTCAGGTCAACGCCGCGTTTTACGACAGATCTGAACTTCACTGCCACTTAAATTGTGCAAATTATGATATTATGAGAAGAAACTTGAATTAGGATTTTATTAACTTGCCTTGGCGCACGTTCATTCATCATTTTTATCGCTTAAATATTCAATGTCAGTTTAGTCTAGTTACGCAGCAAATCTCGTAACTAGACGCTAGACAAACGTTATCTACTACTGGCTATGCCGTTTGATAGTCTCTGATGAACTTCGGAGTGACCTTGCTCTAGGTTCACATGCTTTGCAAACTGAAATCCTTTAAATCACAAGGGTAAGGTTACCGCATAATTCATTTACGTCCAATTGCAAACTTACATGGAAATTATTTATGCATTGTATTTAGTATTTTTTTGTTTATGCCAGATATTTACGAATGTCATATATCATGACTATTTGATAACGTCGAGTTCATCCATCTAAGTTTCGACCTCCTCAGCCCCCAGCTTTTGTTATATGTTATAACATTTTAGCTATGCTTTGCAATTTATGGTTCAACACAAAGTTAGTCATAGTTACAAAATAGTGACTTAACATAAGGCGAGGCGAGCGTTGTTGGGCCTGCCTTGTTTTATACGAATAAAACAACTTGAGGTACAAGATACTTTTGGAATGATAATAATTGGATATATTACCATAATATCGCCAGAATGATCAATTTGTCAGGCCGTTATTCGCCCTGGGGTGACTTACATTACCAAGTAGAAGGTCGACTACTTTGGCTAACTCTAAAAAGCCTACTCGATCACTCAATTTATTGGATACCGACATTGTGCCGGTTCCGGTTGTACATTCAGTTCCGTGTCTAATCTCGTGAAATTTATGTCTTTCTTGCAATATTTCGGTGTAAAATGGAGCTATACCAGATGGCGGGGAAATAGTTGTATGTCATGGAGTTGTACGTCTTGCCACGTGCTCATACATGTAAAGCGTAGGTAGATATAACTTTCACCAATTGAAAATACTTAAATTGTGGAGACAATTGTTATTAACATTCATACCATTATATAAGTAACGTCAGAATGAAATGCAAGATGAGTTAAGATGTTTTCAGTCTGTCCTAAAAAGATTCTTAGTCAATTTCACCTACTGAACTTCACCTACTAAAACTGATTGTCTGAGATTAACGCCGCCCAAAACTAATAAAAAAATTTAATTTGTTTCAGAATAAGCAAAGATGTTTCAAGGAGGCATTTGGTTGAGGATGGAGAGCATGTACAAGTGGTACGTGCTGGGACTGGTGTCCGTCGGCTACATTCTAGGGGAACTGGGCCATTACCTAATAGGTAAGTCTTAGTTTTTGTTAGCCGACAAAGAAGCAGACAAGCGGACTCATGGTGAGTGGTCATTGCCGTACATACATACCTCTATGTACGGCGGCCAGTAACACCTACATAATACGACGCGTTGCTCGCCACGTAAGAAAAGAAGAACTGGATCTCAAGCTTCCGCCCCAGCCAGAACACGACAAGTAGTTTGACGGCTAACTCAAGAATGAGGATAGTATGTATAGCTAGTAATAATATACCTACAACTTAATTGGCGTTTGATAGAAGTGCATGTGACATTTGTGTGGTTTTTTTTTCAAGTTCGGGAGGCTCTAGACTTTTTTGTGCAATTTGTGCATAAGCGACTTGCACATTTTTATAGGGCATCAGATACAGGTTATAGAATTTAAAACTAATTCCGTGAGGCATGCAATTCTTACCGTGACTTCTACTTGATATAGAATTTTAAACAGAATATTTATATACGACACACATCATTGCGGAGCTTACGGTGTAATTTGCATAATCCCCGTGACGGATACGTGTGAATATGCACATCCTAGACACCTTTATGAAGGTAAGATAATATTACTTGATTTTGTAAGTATACTGACCTAAATCACAATGAACGTGTCTCAAATTCGTAAACGTTGATTTGTGATGCGTCCGCTACAGATGACGTCAAGTTGTGTTAATAGATGATCGTGTGTTTTACGTTTCACTCAACACTCAACTCAAGTTTTTCGTTTGAGATATAAGTAGGTACGTATGATAAAACCGGAACTGATCGATATATCGATCTCTGTTACATGAAAAATACTGAAGAATAACTTTTCGGGACGGAAACCAAAATTACGCCTATTGGACTTTTTTTACTTTTTGTCTGTACATTTTGTACCCGCTAATCTCAGAAATGGCTTAACCGATTTGGTTGCCGTTTTCACTGTTGTATTGTAGTAAGCGGTAATGTTAAGTTTACCTTACTTCGTTCGGTTTACAAACAGTGATTTATAAATAACAGCCTGTAGCTAATGAAATAAATTTACAAAAGCTCTTCTATGAAAAGACCGAGAGATACTCAACACGCGCTGGTCCAATGCGTCCAAATCCGAATCCAAATTGGTGGAGATCAAAATAAGTACCTTGCCCAAAGTGAATCTCAAATCATATTGATAATCGTGACGAACCTGTGAGATGTACCTAATTGACAATGATGATGGTTCAAATTCAACATTCAATTTATAAATACGAAACTAGATCAGTTACATAAGGTTTAATTAAGATCTCGAGATAGCTACAAAACAACTACCTACTTGCCGTACTTTTGATAATTAGTAACAGATTAGTGTAGCGTTTCCCAAACAATATTTTTATGTTTATTGTTTCCCTCGAATTACCTCGAAGGAAAATACTAAAACTATAAATCTAATTATTTATAATCTTAATTTTGTTAGTTGTTTGAACACATGTTTATAAAACTAAATAATATTAAAAAGTTAATAGTTAACACGCTTACATTGCCGTTGTTGTTTGATGTTGCGATTTGGCAAGCATGTGGTAGCTATCTGGTACGTTTTTGCCGCGCACGTAGCCACGTAGCCGTACCAATCATCGCGATATTGTGTTGTTAACGCGTTTTTGCAACAACGGCCGTGACATTGGCCGACCGTGGTAACGAAATTAACTTGACGTAAAAAGATATTGCTTATTCTGCGGCGGTTCATTAAAGTTACGAATACGGATGAACTTGGCGGTGACGATGCTACGTAAGACGGTTATAATTGGTGAGTGTGAAGAGTATTCGTAAGGTTTCATCCGTCGTTGGGTCCCAAGAAAGCATCCCCGCTTGTGGTGCTGCTGAGTAATAGACGAGGCAATGAGAAAAAGTCCCTCCTGTTGCAGGTAGTTATGCTTTAACCCGATGGTAATTGTAGGGGTAAATTCTTCAGCTGATGGCTACAATGACTCCCTTCTTTTCCCGTAGAATGAACTACGAATTATTTCTAATTTGTGTATGTTACAGTGTTGGAAAGCGAATAAAAAACGTAAAAGGCCCCACTTCCTTCTTAAAGTTAGGAATTTTTGAGAGTTAGCGATGCCACTAAATAATTACTTTGAGCACATAAGGTGGCCTATCTGCTCGTAAGTCACTACAGTAATTGCCTTTACAGAACATTACAGCACTTTCTGTGTTGCGTAAATCAAATACAAATTTACTTGGCCTAAAACTCTCTTCTTTTTCCCAGGTACAACATCAAAGGTGACTGCGGAAGACTTGCACTACGGTGACAAGTCCTGTATGTTGAACGCGACACATCTCTCTCTGAGCCAGCTGCCTGTCATTTGCGAAAAAGTCAACTCCAGCGAAATGTGAGTCTCCTACATCTAGGTACACCTTGTGACAACTTAGTGACTTCAATCCATTAGTGCCTGCAACGTGGCACATTCTTTGAGTGGCATAAGAACTTTCAACACTTGAATTGTCTATTGACCCCACAGTCTGCCTCGATTACATACAAGTACGGAGTTGGTTGACATAGAGAAACAATTAGAGGGCTAACGGTTGAACTTACCAAATTAAAGAGTTCCACGCGATAACACCAGACAATTAGTCTCAGCCACCCCTTACATTGTCATCGGGCTGTTAGGACTCCCAATTAAACGGTTTTAGTTTGAAACTATCTTTGATTTGATGTGATCCGTGCAATGGGATCCTTACTCAATTACAATGAGAGATCCGTTCCCTGAGGTTAGGCGGTATTAGGTTGAAGTTAAGTAACAATTCAGTTATAGTAGAGTATATTCGAACATTTACACCAAATTTCCAACTTTTTCTTTTAATTAGTTGATAGTAGCGGGAGCGACTACTTATAACTTATATTTCCTTTTATTTCTTAGTTAATAGCGTGTTTGATATCAACACGACGACAGCGGAATCACGAAGACTGTCGAATGCCATTAATAAGTAATAATATACGTTTTGAATAATTTGCAATGGATTAATACCTACTCTATAAAGTGATTCTAAATTGCACATGGAATGAAGGAAATAAATAAAGTAGGTTCAGTTGTATTAGATTAAGTACATGGTGAGAGGAGGACACCCTACATTTAGACAAAGTATTTAAATTTCCCTCTTATGTCTTTAAACAATAAAGATATCTACTGTCAAATAACACGGATAATCGTAGGCCGCGTTATGTCCTAGTAGGTACAGGATAACATTCTTCAGGTCAATAACTGAATTTCAGCTGCGAACCCAGAAATTTTGAAGCAGCTTGTAAATTTTATAACTCTCTTTATTTAAATGTATGACGATATTGAGAGCAAAACTTTTATAGACAAAGGTTTTTTACTCCCAAAGCAGTGTGTTCTTCCGCTATTAAAATATTGAACTTGCCTATGTTTTTAACATTATGTAGGTACTTACTTAATTGGATATGTAAACACATTTTTTGCAGCCATATTTTAATATAATTAAAATACAGGAAATATCAACTCACTCATGTGGGGTGTTAGAAATATTATAGGTTAAGTACCTAATACTTACCAAAATTATAAACATACTTTTTTACAAAGTTCAAGTTTTTTTTAGTAAAACTAAAATCAGTTGTAAGTATACTTCCCGATGGCGACTGAAGTTTTATGTACATATTTTAGACAGCTGTCTTTTGTTAGTAAAAATACACTTGTGACTTAAAATTTAGGCCTGTTGTAGTATTTTTGAGGGTTTAATGGGAATTATCCGAGGCTAGCACTAGTTTTAGAATGTATCTACTATTCAGAGAAATATTCGAGGGGACACAATGTCTCTATGAATTCCCTTAACAAAACTATTATAAGCATATACCTACCTAATTTCTGAAGATAGCAGGTGGTTTCAGGATTCGACCCCAGGTTAGGCCAATATTTGGTAGTCCTAACATTCAAGTCATTCGGATATCACTTCTTACCTGCTAGTCGAGTATGCACATGCATTTTATATTATTGATGTCATATTTTACTATAAACAGAACAGAAAACGTTAATTGGAGTAATTTAAGATGATAAAACATCAACAAGAATCATCAGGGACTTCATTAGGAATGGAGATTGATGGAGGTTCGCCAATTAGCTACATAAAGTAAGTCTTAGAATAATTACACTATAGAAACGAAGTCCGCGCGGCCGTTTTGAAGCACCTTAATTGGAGTCAGAAATGACTCCAAACACCGGGAAGCTCATGTCAACGCACGCCAAACGTGTCTCGCGAAAAAAAAGATTTATGACGATTTGTCCCGTTAAATTGTGTCACAAAATATCTGAAAAGCTTTATTTATGTATTATTGCTAAAAACATATGATCATCCGCAGCCGAATCATTCCCCGATTTCGGGAAAGTTTCGGTTTAGTGCTTCACTTTAGACAGAGCGCTTGTATGAAGACTGTCTTTCTATAGTGTTATTATTCTAAGAAGTAAGTATTTATATTTGTTATTATGGGGGATCCATTGCTAAGTCCAAGTTGATGTCCAAGTCCAAGACGGAGTAAGGCCCAGCCCCAACGGTAGATATCTACTCAGTACTCAATCGTGGTAGGTATGTAACGTTCCAATATGCGCTTTACCACCCAAGACTATAGTCACCACTTAGTCATTTACCATCAGGTAATATTCTAGTGAAGCGCTCATAGCCCGGCGGCTTGCGTCGATCTCAAGTGATCGACAAAGTTAAGCAACAGCGGGCGCGGTCGGTAGTTGGATGGGTGACCGCTAGTGGCAAAAATTTCTTGAGCGCTTCCGTGCTTCGGAGGGCACGTAAAGCCGTCGGTCCCGGTTGTTATCATTTGGTAGCAGTCGTTAAGCCATGTCGGATACCTTCGGGCGGCTTAAAATTTCCGACACTTGGGTTGGCCACTAACCCCTCCACCAATCCGCACTGGAGCAGCGTGGTGGAGTATGCTCTAGGCCTCCTCAGGTACGAGGAGAGACCCGTGCTCAGTAGTGGGCCATTAATGGGTTGTAGCCAATATTCTAGTTAAGCATTTACTTGTAATAAGAAAAAAACTTATCAGATGTCCAGAAACAGTCAGAAACTGTCTGTCTGTTTCTGGAATTAATTCGTGGTAATGCCACCTGTCACAACGCAACACAGGAAAAAGGTAGGGTGTGAATGTGTGAACATGAGTATACCTAATGTGCGAATATAATAAAATTATTATGTGTGTGAATATTTGTTATGAGTCTATGTATAGCATACAACTATAAAAAGCTAGTTACCTAGTATCTACCTAGTTATAACTTAACAATGATCTCAACTATAAGCTTGCTCGCATATTTAATATCTATTACTGTCACAAAGCTAGAACTTGATTCTTAGTAACAATGAGTAACCAAGGTTGTTACACTTGACCTGAAGGTCAGCGTCAGCTTGATGCCCTTCAGCTCCAATAAAACTTGATTAATTTGTTTGTGCGCGGAAATCCCTGGAAATTATAAGTATTCGTACTACGCGGGTAGTCATAAAGGCTCATGATCAGGATAATTTGATTTTATTTGATCGATTGGTTCTAAAATAACTTAGGTAATTAGGGAGGTACTTATAAATAGGTTTTATATTGCAAAATACTGAACTGAATAATAGGTACAGCTGTTTACAATGTAAACAAAATAATGCTTCGTACCCACCCTCACGTATAGGTAGTTGTGGCTTACATTTTCGCGCTTATAGTTGTGGCTTACATTTTCGCGCTATAAAAGACCCATTATTATTATTGCAAGTAATAGTTTAAGGCCCTGTTTCCCAACCGTGGGCACGCCCCCCCAGGGGGGCGTAGATAAATTTCAGGTACTACTACTACTACGTTACTAGGTACGTTACCATTTCCGAAAAATAATGTAAATGTCCGCATGTAAATTAACAAGTCATAACATGACCCCGAAGTTTGTAAGGGGGCCTGGAAATAATATTTTTGGTTCGGGGGGGCGCGGCGAAATAAAGGTTGGGAAACCCTGGTTCAAGGGATCCTTACAGTCTCAATGTAAAGCTACTTCCCACGGATAAAATTTTAGTGTTTCATTGGCTTCATTCCTGTCTGAAACGATTAGGTATACAGGTTACAGTGACTATTATAATTTATCTGCTTTTAACCGTACCAGATACATACCTAACCAATGCATTTAGCTACAAGTATATCTACTTATTTATTGTTGATAAAAACTATGTTTTTAACGTTCAACCGTGTATCGAGGTAATAAATCGAGCACTAGAAGACCTTGGTAGAAGGGTGTAGGTACTAACTTTGTAATAGGTTGATCGATTATAGAGGTAGGTACAATGCACCTACGCGGAAGTTATTGCAGAACTGAATAATTCTATGCAAATTTAATACGCGTAGAAGGCCGCAGCCAAGAACAGTTTTAGTAACTTATTTTACTTGAAGCCCTATTACAAAAACTCGTAACGTAATTGTAGTATGATGAATTGTGAATTTCGTACCTACACCTGTAGGTACCTCGATGCTTGTCGGATAAATTGCCAAAAAACATTTTATCAAGTTAGAAATACCTTTTTAATTAGCCCACCCCGGAGCAAAAAGTGGGGCAATAAAGGTACCTAAGTTTAACCCTACCTAAGTTTTAGTATAGTGAACCGATTTAGAATTTCGTACCGCGACTATAATCTAAATAAAATTGCCACCTACAGAAACACCTTTTTACACATGACTACACCTATTTCTAGCGAAGGTAGGTACATACTAAAAATGTTTGTTGCCATCAGATGCGAAACCCTGACGTTGAATGGAACGCGCTACTGCGAGTGGGGCTACAGCGGTCTGGGCATCGACTACCAGGTTCTCGCGGGGCCCGCCTTCATGGCCGTCTTCACCGTCGTCGGAGTCATCCTGGGAGTCGTGGCTGACAAGTGAGTGAGACCATCTTGTGTAAAATTACTCAAATTTATTTATTTATTTAGACTTTATTGACCACAATAAAAATATTACGGTACAAATATGCATTCTCCACCAGCTAACCATTTTGCCAAACAGAAAATAATAAATCCAAAACACCCGTTTCAGCTTTAATCGTTGTGGCTAGTGAAAATTTACTTATGAAAATACGTATGCTTCACAAGCTGATAAATTGTATTCGTTTATTATTTGCATTTCACATTATTCCACATCAGACGATGATCATAGTAATACATACTTACATACTACTCTGTCTTTAATTCCGTCAAATTACACTCATTACCATAATATATTTGTGTTGGTCAGGTACAACCGAGCGCGGGTGCTATCAGTATGCACTCTGGTGTTCGTCATCGCCATCCTGCTCATGGGCACCGTCACGGAGTACTGGCATCTGGTCATCTTGCGGATGGTCATGGCCGCCGGAGAATCCGGCTGCAATCCACTGGCCACCGGGATCCTGACCGATATGTTCGCGGAACACCAGCGAGCTCTGGTCCTCTCGATCTTCAACTGGGGCATCTACGGCGGATATGGTATCGCCTTCCCCGTGGGAAGGTATATACCCGATATCAACGCTTGGGGACTGGTGAGTTTCGTTTTCAGTTTCATAACTATTCTAGCGTCATAAGACACAGTTTTTAGTAGCTTTTTTGGGGCTTAGCTGTACATTGTGTTAGACAGCTTCATCGGCCCACTACAGGGCACGAGTCATGATCTAAGCAGGTAAACGAGCAGACGGGTCACCTGATGGTAAGTGATCACCGTCGCCCATGCACATTGGCAACACCAGGGGCGTTACCAACGCCTTGTTCTTCTATCCTGCTCGCATATTTTCTTTTCTATTTCGTCGAGAACTTTCCAGAAATTCCATCTTTAACTTCCTTTATCCTGCTCCACATTTTCTCTCCGACATAGGTAGGTACACGTCGTAATTTATCAACAGATGAATCTACGCGACATAATTATTATTATCTTTGTTTATTGCAGAGCTGGCGTGTCTGCTACTATGGCGTGGGCATCGTTGGGCTGTTTGTCGCGGCGTTAACCTTCCTCACCCTTCGCGAACCAGAGAGAACTACTATCGGCGAAGAAGGTTAGCATTACTTAGAATTATTTATCATGCTTCACTGCAAGGTTTTTCATTATTAGGTATGTAAAACAAATGCATATTATGTAATGTTTAAGGACAACATAATTAATGCGCATTATATGTCTGAAGTAGTAGTGACTGTACCTGCCGAGTGAAGGTTTCCATGCTGGATTATTGGGCGAGGTTGTAATTAATGCCACAGATAACAATTAGTTATTGGGGTTACTGATTGTGATTATCTTCATTTATTTAAGTCCATGTTTACCGCTACACCGATGAAGTGCAAAGGGTCTTGGTCAAAGGGTCTAGAGTTCTATCCGCCCAACCCTGCTGGTGCTGCACTCAGCTGAAGGCTATAGCGCCAGCTCCCTCCTGCTGTAGACCGCTAGGCTCTGTACCACTCAGTTTCTATTCCGACGGAGCTCATGCATGGGTAGCAAGAGTTTTTATCCATCTGGCTAGCTACCACCCTCCTAAATCGGCGGTGATAATTTTTACGTGTTAGGATCGCAGTGTCGTACAACCAGGAATAATGCGGGCAATGCGGCGCTTACATTCTGATCGTCCCCGGCCAGTGCCTTTGGTGTTGCTTAGGTTTATGGGCGACCGTGGCCACTCACCTTCAGGTGGCTCCTCTCCGAATTCGTTGCCTATTTTGCATAGGACATGATTTAATTCGGTGGTGAAAGTGAGTCAGAATTTATTTATAACATTTTATTAGATGTGCAAAAGTGGTAAATTTTTCATTCGGTTGGTTAGCAAACAACTTTATCGTGGAAGTGTGATTTGAGTGTAATATTATTTGGGCCTTTGCTTGCTTACATAAGTTGGAAGGCCGAGCAATCGGGAACGAGTTGATTGCTTATTCATGCGTAACAAAATAACAGAGATCAAAAGGGATGATCCAAATCCTCGATCTGCCTCGAGCCGTCCCCGTAATGAGGTCAACTTGATTCCAATTTATCCTACGAGTTTTACCAAATTGAGATTTGCGAAGTCAATTTTATTCAGCTCCTAATATTTTTGTGCGCGGAATCTGTCCTTTTTAAGTTCGCAGCTCTCGAAGATCAAAGATGATTATTTTTGATAGGAAAATGTGATTGGCATTTCATTTAAGCCGTATTATCGCTGGTAAAATATTAGTAAAATATCTGTGACCCGCTTCGAATTAGGTAAAACATGGTTCAATATTATTTTATATAGCTTTGGAATTGGATTGGCGCAGAGTAGGGAAGTACCTACACTATCGAATGCAGATGGACTTTTATAAAAAAGATAAACACACGAACGTGTGAACACACACTCACGTAATTAGGGTCCCATATTGAATATGGCAATGACGAGTTAGACAGTTTCTCCCACTAAACCCTCTCGGCATCGATTCAGCGTATCGAAGCGTACTTACGGAAGTTCAAATTTCATTCGGCAGAGACAGTAAATATAGGCTACTTCAGCGCAATTCTTGCCATTGCATTTATTTGGGAATCAAACTGTCTGTCCAGATGCTGGCAACACGAAGGGAGGAGACTCGACGTTGGAATCCGGGAAGAAGATGCCCCAGGTGACCATCTGGCACGTGATCGCCCAGCCCAGGGTGCTGCTGCTGTGTTTCGCGGCTTCTATCAGACATTGCGGTAAGTGCCCGCAAATATCGTATAAGAAATAAGTAGGTAGTTAGGTACATTGGCTGACTTACCAGCCGAAAATAATTGAATTACATTGTAATTAGGTACATTGTATTAGGTCAGAACTCATACCGAGAGACTAAACGAGAAAAAGTTAGTGCGTGTTATCGCCCGTTGCACTCTGTCACTCGCTGATACCCCAGCGACAAAACTATCGGAACGACTCGCTGCTTGCCAACTCGTTTTGAGTTTCTATCTCTACTCGCTAGCCGCCGTCGGTGGAACAACTGTCTATCGCGCGTGATTCATTTTTTATTTATTAGATAAAAATTAATATTTATCACAAAAACAACCAACGTCCGGCTACGGCCGCGGGTACTCCGGGTAGGTGTAATCCTGCAGAGTAACTGCGACCTGGTCAATTTGCATTTGATTGTCCTCGCTATACGCGTTGTTAAGAAACACATTCCCTCGCTTTACAAACCTATAAAATAATACAGTCTTTAACGACTTCATTTGTCGACAGACAGCTCAATGGGAACGAGATAATGCATGCTGGTCATTGTGTTACCAATGCTTTGGCATTAAAATAATGATCATAAAATCTAAATTTTGTAAAGGTAATCGGTAATTTAGGTAATTGATATGCCGATAGATAACATCTACTTAAATCTAAATGAATTCATTCATTTCATGAAACCTTACCTGCAGTAACTTCAATTAAAAAATGTCTTTTACTTTCCTTTACTGTAAGTACCTCTTACTTACTTAATATAAAGAAAAGTAGGTAAAATCTGTTTCTATAACCTCCTCTGCTTACCTATAACCCACTAATTTCTAGTCAAGTCTAATTCATTGAAGCGAAAGTGTAATAATGACATTCGAAGGAGAGTAAATAGGCTTTTATGAAGTTTGTGCATTCTCCGTCTTGAATTTCACAGTCGTTAGGTAGGTAATCATTTATAATTAAGTCATCTCTGTACATAGCTGCCTCAAAAAATTATTTTAATTTGTATTGTCCAGGTGGTATGTGCTTCGCATACAACGCCGACCTGTACTACCGCGACTACTTCCCCGACGTGGACCTCGGCTGGTGGCTGTTCGCCGTCACCGTCGGCATTGGCTCCGTGGGCGTGGTCGTTGGAGGCGTCGTCTCTGATAAGTGAGTGATATTAATATTTACCAACATTATCCTGAATGGGTTTTTCAAACATTCCCATATTATGTAATTAATACTGCCTCACAATTAGGTCGAATTACCAGAGGGTCTGATTAAGTACCTACTGAAATGGTACCAACGAGCTCTGGTTGGTAGGTACCTACTGAGTTTACCTACCTACAAACCGAATGTAGTAGATGTAGGTAAATTATATTGAAAATCATTAACGTCCATGTCACTAACACCGGATATTTTTGTATGATCAGGTTCGTCGCCAAGATGGGCGTCCGTTCCCGTGTACTCGTGCTGGCGTTGTCGCAACTGGTCGCCACGTTGCCTGCTTTTGGATCCGTCATATTCGGCCCGCTATGGGCCATGATCACTCTTGCCATCTCCTACTTCTTCGGTGAGTAAACCGCGCGCACGCAAAACGACCTTACTTTTTTACCAGGCCATCTACCAAGTGAAGCGCACTTGTAGATCCGAGTTAAGAAACAGCTGGCGCAGTTGGTAATTGGATGGCTAATTTCTTGAGCGGTTTCGTGTGTCGGAGGGCATGTAAAGTCGTCAGTCCTAGCCGTCATCGTTAGATAACAGTCGATAAACCGTGTCGGAGATGTTCAGGCGACATAAAACTTCCAACACTTTGGTTGGTCATAAGTGTCATAACTCAGCGCTGGATTTGTGTTGTGGAGTATGTCCTAGGCCTTCTCAGTTAAAGGAAAACCCTATGCCTAGTAGTGGGTCACAACTTAGCACGTTTTCTTGTAGTCTTCCGTCAAATGACTAATATGACATGTTGTATTCCAGCTGAAATGTGGTTCGGAATAGTGTTCGCGATCCTCGTGGAGATCGTGCCGCTGTCGGTGCGCTCCACCACGGTGGGCGTGTTCCTGTTCGTGATGAACAACGTCGGGGGCAACCTGCCCATCCTGGTGGACCCCGTCTCCAAGGCCATCGGATACAGAGAGTCCATCATGATCTTCTACGCTGGATTCTACGGCATCAGTACGTATCAGGGTTTTGGATCAGTTTACCCCAGGTGGACAAACCGACACAGATAGTATTCTTCATGACTTAGCAAAAGGACACAGACTTTTCCTCGTAACTGAGGAACCCGTACCTTCGTAAAATGGCAAGCTTAAATCTCAAGTTCTCTCTATTCCTGTGTTACGTACCTTATTATTTTACTGTTCTAATCAGATTTCAATAGAATCAATCAGATTTTAATAGTACTGGTACACTTTAATAGAAATAAAAAGTATTATTTCAGTAAACTTTGTTTTCTTCTCCACAGGTAGTATACTCTTCTTCCTCACGATGTTCCTCATGGACGGGCCAGTAGACAAGCCGACGGAGAACGGGGCCAAGCCCAACGGACTCGACAACAGAGCCTTTACGCAGGACGAAATCCCCATTAGAAATATCAACAAACCCCTGCCCATACCCTCCGCACCTCACGATGCCAGCAGATTGTAAGACTTCGAGTAAACTCCAGCTTCGAGAATTGATTTAAACAATTGATCCCGTGAATGCTTCAGAGCTCTTCGGCGGCAGACGCTCCAATGTCTCGAGTTTATATCAAAACTCGTTCAAAACATTCCTAAATTATTACATGGACACTTCTTCATGAGACCTGATTGGACAATTAGGATTTACATGTAGATGTAGTATAATCGAGACATTTCTGAGTGCCAAAAAGAACATTCAAGGAGGTTCTACCACGTGTCCCAAGTCTAGTATTCCGTTAGCGAAATAGTTTTACAGCGATGAAATATGCACAAAGAAAATGAGAGAATTTCGTGGGTCTGATAGTTTTGCCGCATTTGATCATAATCAGGCGATTATGAAAGAGAAATCTGGATTTATAATGTACATGGCTCATTTAATATCATGACAAGTTAATGAAATTACCACCTTTTTAATGACATGACACTATTATTAATGCTATTAATAAGGAAATTTTGGTAAATCAGCCCTAAATAGCCGTGCACCTGGATGTACTATCGAATAAAACATTGATTTTACTTTATACAGAATTTTGGGGGTAGTTACTTTATGCAAACAAATATTATACAATTAAACTGGTTTTGGCTGAATGTTTGGCTATAAAAATGGGGTGAATCAATTAGCTACTAGGCATAAAAATGTGATCATGATGTTAGAGTAAAGGCTGCTTTTAGGTATTTCCTAAATACAGATCATTCGCCAAATCGCCAGATGCCTTGATGCCAATATGGTCCTGAAACAATGGTTGATTTTTGTTTTAGTTACTGTTATAATTTTAGCAAATGCAATAAGATAATAACTTTGTTTACTTGCTATGATAAGATTTTTTGGTACAAACCAATGGGTAGTTCAGCTTCGCAGCGTCCCCTGTGATTGGGTGTTGCCCCGTTCCTTATAATTTAGCCTAAGTGTGCAACTAGTTCTAAGATGTTATAATTTAATTCACTTGCTAATTTAAAGGTTATTATTTTTATATTTATTTTTATAAGATGGACAAATATCACTGTTTACGGCTCAAATAAAGATAATATTGTGAATCATTGACCAAATGACCAAATATAATCATAATGTGAATCTTATTAATGATGTAATGTAATATGGATTATTGCCAAGAATCTCGTATGGAACCGTTCCTAGTGATAATGTAATAAACGAAAATGCACCAATTATTAATTTGGTTTAAGATACATTTAGTAAGGAGACCTAAGAAATGACAGTTGGAAGTGATACTGATATTTGTACATATTTATAAAGAACTGTAAATAAAATTTTGATGTTGCAAGATTCTTTATTTTTTTATATTATTCCTCCTATGAACCTGCTCGATATCTATTAAAATTTTCGGAATTTAGTTCTTTTAAACACACTTTTAAAACACTACACAATATATTTTTATTGCAGTTATTACATTCAGTTTTCACAACTTTGATCACTCTATAGCAGTCAACACCTTATTGTTACTCTTTGATTTGTATTTAAATATCTTTTCTTTTCGTCTAGACTTCCAGGTCTTCGTTTCATCCTTAGACAGTATTTTATCTCCACTCACTGCCACTTGTTTTATTTTATCTGCAAAGGAAAGGATGTTGAATAGCTGTGTGTATGTGAAGTATGGATATGATATGGGAGATATGGATAATAATATGCATTTATTACTTAAAAATCTGGCATCAGTAAACCCATCATATTGTAGACAGACCTGGTAATTTGAAAAATCAAATAATTTTATTATGCTTCATAGCTTTTTAGTACACGACACTACAACATAAATCGCGTCAACGACAATATAAACCAAATGGGAATTGTATCTTTTTTATTTTATATATTGTACAATAACACTATGTAAGGTATTTAATTATCGTTTTTTTTAATGTTTGTAATTTTTTATGTGTTTGCATCAGAACGCATTGTGCATGATTTAGACTGAAATACACAAAATTGAAAAGTGACAATGCACCTGTGTTTGCTAGTTCAAAAATGGTCAGTGCTATGAATGTTCACGGAGATAAAACAGAAAACCAATGCCATTGCCATAAATGCAAAAAATACTTGTTACTGAAGTACATGCTACAAGTAAAGTAACATACAAATTTTTTAGAAAACATTTTTCTTTATTTAGAAATTAAAATAAAGAAATGACAATAGGTCTGTGAAAACAGATTGGTTTAGTTCTCACCGAAGTTTAGAATATTTCACATTTTTTAATAAATGTAAGTTAGAAAATCTACTTAATTATATAAAATGTAAGTTACAAAATCTACTAATAATATAATCTACTAATATAAGCTACTTTCATTACAAGAAAACAACAAACCTTCATCACACACATTTGTTTCACCTTCAACATGTCTCCTACGAATCTTAATTTTTCTTGAATTACTATTATGAAGTTCTGTAGAAATGTCTTTGGGTTCTTCACATGAAAGAAAATTCTCAGAATCTGTAAATAGCTTTATCCCACCTTTAATCTTCCGTTTCCTAGAAATACATAAATATATCAATTCTCACACTCAATCTTCTGTATATGGATTCCTGGATGTTGGAGGTTTTATAATAACAAATCACAAACAAAAACAGACAGTTAAAAAATTAGAAAATTTGAGGATAAACATTTATCTGGTGCAAAATATCAGACATATTTTATATCCTGACTATAAAGGATACTCAATTTTACCAGGAAGAGAAGTGGGCGGCATAGATAGTCATGTCATAATAAGATATTTTTACGTGGTCCTCAGCAACAGATGTGAAATAAAAATGTAAACAATCAATTTGTACCTACAAAGGATCTTTTACTTACTTAATTTTAATATCTGGAGTTACAAATTCCACACTTTTCCTGATAATAGCTGATATTTTTGCTCCTATCTTCTTTTGCATTTCTTCTGGGACCCTAACATCATTATAGTGGGTTGATATTTCTAAAGTTCTCTCAGATTTCTTACTTCCTGTATGAATTAAATCAAAATAACCAAATAATGTAAGACTATAATTATCTAGGAACATAGCAACTAGTGGACCCGCCCTCGCTTCGCTTCGGGAAACTTGTTCTATACGTTTACAAACATTAAATATTTTCCCATCTTTGAAATTTGTTCATTAACGCTCCGCTCCTATTGGTCGTAACGTGATTTTGTATATCTAATTACAGCAACTATAATATATTAGTAATTTAGTATCGACAATTATAGCAACATACCGACAACACTGGATTCTTTTTTATTATTCCCTCTAGTTTCGTTGATTAACTTCACAAACGTGGGGTCGACAGCATCTTGAAACCTAGACAGATCTTCATCTTCAGATGAGTCTGACATACTCACTTACTTTAACTGATTCGTATCGGTTATGAACGAACTATGATTCAGAATTTGTAAACAACAGTGAGTCTAAATAAATTGCAGAATGCCGAGCAGTCATTGCACTTGCAGTTGCAGCAGTTGCAGTTGCCATAGAGTAACTTGGCATTGGTTGCTTGGCTTGTGGCAGTTGCAGTCATCATCAAGTCAATGTCAAGTTATTCAAGTTATGAAGTTTGTCAAATTGTCAATATTGTCAATGACGTCACTGTCAGTTTGAAGTTGAAGGTGGACGTGCTTTTGCTTGTAATTCTTGATTTTGACACTGTAATTTTATCATTTATGGTCTGTAGTAAATGTCAGTGTCAAAAATACAAATTATAAGCGTTTGACAGTTGACAGTTTTGAAATTGACAATCTCATCTCATCAACAAATTAAAAATATTAAAAATATCAAAGAACAATCAAAAATTATCAAATCAAATCAGCTGCTAAGTGCACTACTATAAAGAGGTTATAGTTGTATCAAATAAACATATTCGTTAAACTACAGTAACCGCTGATATTCAAAGATGACAGAATACACTAAACCTCCAACCGATCCCGATTTAGTAACGTTTATGGAGAAAAATGACTACGATTCCCTTGCAAAATACCTTGTCGGGAAAGTATATCGATACAGAGAAAATATCATAATACCACGGGTGCTGGGTCCCGTGGTTATTAAAACCAATGAGGAGAAAATGATTGAAGCTACAGTAGAAAGTTGCCCTTTCAAATCTCTAACTAGTTGTATAATTGGTAAGTTGTTCCTTTTTTAAGTAAAACCTAGGTAAAGTGTTGGATGTTGACCACTAGGAGAAACTATTGTGTTCACTATATCACCGTGTCATAGAATTTATCTTTAAAACCTTAAGGAACAAACTTCTACATATTATTTTGTAGATTGACATTGAAGACACTCTGGTCAAATGTGAATAATTTTGATGTAAGGTATTCCATCCATTTTAAAATCCAAGCCAACCTGTCCTGCCATTTCCCGGTTTGGTTACTGAGTATGTGAAGTACTCTGTATCATCCAGTTAAATCTCACAGTACCTGCGCATGGTGTCAGGGTTAACCATCTACTTGATTAGTTCACCCTGTTTCTAAAACAGCTGTTGATGCCTCCTTAGAATCATTGCGGTCATGAAATTTTAAATCACAAAATTATCTCCCTATTCCAGGTTATGGTCTCGGAGCTGCGGTAGGTCTTTTCACCTCTTCACTTATGCCAAATGTAACAGACACAACTGCACCACAGACTCAGACGGCCAGGGAGATCTTACGAGAGATGAAAGGAGCAATGCTGAGTTACGCCAAGAACTTTGCTATTTTGGGAGCTGTGTTCTCTGGAGTTGAATGTTGTATAGAGACAGCACGGGGGAAATCAGATTGGAAAAATGGGACATATGCTGGTGGAGTGACCGGAGGGCTTATTGGATTGAGAGGTACTGAAGACAATGACATATAAAGCTATTTAATATAATATTACTTTATATTTTTCACTATTGATATATCAAGCAAGGAACTAGTTAAACACTTAAATTTTTATCAATAATATTAGATACTTAGGTATGTTGTGTATTTTTTTGCGATAATCATTATTCTTTCATTGTTTGCACATAATAAATGCGGACATAATCAGGTATGTTTAATGCTCATATTTTTTTTCCTGGAAATGCCACCAAACTTATTTTTGCTATTTTTCTATGCAGGTGGTTTGAAAGCTGGTATGTTTGGCGCTGCGGGATTTGCAGCGTTCTCCACGGTCATTGATTATTACATGCATCAAAGAGGATAGTAAAACATCTATTTCGCAATAATTAAATAATTTACGATAAAATTAGCTACTTAAATTATAATATACATAAATAAATATAATATGTTGAATGAAGTTTTTGTTATGTTTCGGCCAAAGCCTTTTTTTATCATACAACAATAACAAAGATACATTTTTAAAAGCTGGAGAAAAATTTGCAATACCATACGATTTCCAAATTTTGTAAATGTACTGCTGTACGCCAACCTTTACTAAACTAACTACCGTAGTGATTACACATTCTGTGGAGTGTTTTGTGGTTTTTGTAGTGTTCTGTGGCACAGGCAGTGACACTTACTGACACTGCACACTGGCAACATTGCAAATTATTTTTTTAAATTAATCAGT
Organism: Ochlodes sylvanus; assembly: GCA_905404295.2. NCBI lineage: Eukaryota > Metazoa > Arthropoda > Insecta > Lepidoptera > Hesperiidae > Ochlodes > Ochlodes sylvanus. Next base: position 2,280,420 of record FR990129.1, read on the forward strand.
TTTATTTTACTCACGAAGGATGCGCTGGTCGCGGTAACTGATTGATTGTAATGTATTGTAAAAATATGTATTAACATGCGTGTCTTCTTTACATTAACTTAACAATAATTGTTTGTCCTGTGTGGCGTGATATAATACTTATAATTTCTGTAAAAACTAAAATACATTCAAAATGAAGGATCCCTTTGTAACGGACTCTGGTATCGATTCACCGGCGCGAGACAGCTTGAGGCACGTTGATGGTTGTTATAATAGAAATATATTTACGACTAAATCGTTCGCAAACTCCCGTCGAGCTTTACAGTCCGGTGCCGAGAAGATTTCACGAACATTCAAGAGCGTTCGAAACACATTTGGAAACCTCTCGCAGGTAAATATTTTGTTACGCTTTGTTTCTAAGTTTGGTCGATATTGATTTGGTCGGGTTTATCAAAGCTATCACCACCAAAGCTTAAACTCATGGTACTTTAAATTGTTTAGTACATGACTGTTGTGAACAGGGCACAAAATCAATTATTAATGTTGAATTTTTGGGGTTCGTGGCATCATTAAATACTTAAAAAACTTTTAAAAGAACATAAAATTTATTTTACTTCAATAACATATTTTTCATCACAATTCTTTCTAATACATTTTTTTCACACACTATTCTATTTACTTCAAAATTCAAATTACAATGTTTTCTTTTTTACCAAAAGAGTTTTGGAGAGTGGCAGTATTGTCTTACTTCAACAATTAAACTAAATTGGACACCACCTTCTGCTCCGGGTTGTCCATACCTCTGATGTATTCTATTGAATGCTGTTTTGTTGTAATAAAAGTGACATCATACAGCCCCATAATCTTATATTCAATCTTATTTGATATGCCAAATATCGAGTAGTTAAAATACATTTAAATTGTAAGGTAATCAATCACAAATATAGAAAAGATAAATTTCATTAAAACAACTTTTCGTGTTAAGATTTTTATGTACCATTTTTCCAGCATTTCAGGCTGAGCGGGCGGCGTCGGCATCGCCTCACTGAGACCAGTTCTCCCTGTCGGACACCTTCCACTCCGGTTACCAAGAAAAAACAGGTAATTATGTTACCTACATTGGAGAAACTTAAGAATATAGTCAATATTTCTCGGTCTCTTTTACATTAATGAAGCATGTGTTAATTAAATTTTAATAAACATGATATGACTGTAAAAATTAAAAGTGCATGCAGGAATTGAACCCGGCTCGAGGCTGTTATCAATTTCATAACATAATTATGTAATATGAAATAACTACATAACATTTTGCATTAGTATTGGATTGTTTTACTAGTTTTAAAAGGGATTCTTTACTAAGGAATTTTACTTGAATACATCAATTGCTACACCATATACACTGTATATCTTCACCTTTTTATTAATTTTTTACACCAATACAGAGAATTAAAAATTCATTCATTTTCTTATCATCGTCAGGCACTAGGCAGGAGCCCCACTAAGCTGTACAGTCCTTTTGGCATCGAGACCCCTCACAGCCGGGACTTCAGGATGTCTCCATACATGCCTGACACTCCTGACCATGGGTAAATATTACCAAATATTCATTATTTTAATAATGAATATTTGTTATAAATGCTTACACACTCACGCCCCACCCTAGGATTCCCTTTGTCGCAGGTGGCATGGACAAAAAAAATAAAACATCAAATCCAACAAAACATGTAAAGCACTTACAAAATACTGTAAAATATTACTTTATTTGCAAATAATTTCTCCTAATCAGTATAAATCCTTATCCAAATAAGTATATTGGTTACCTTGCCACTTAATGTAGATCAAAATTGTCTTTTATATTTTTTCATTTAAATGAGTAAATACTTTAGAAGTTGTCACATGGATCCCGAAGTGAAGCGAGGAAGTGTCCACTAAGTAGTTTTACATAAAAAGGTTGGTAAATTGAAACTTAGGAAGCTTGCTTTAGAACATTTGAAAATCAATAATGACTTGTGAGTAATTAAAGTATCGATGTTTTAATAACAATTTATGCAAAGAAAGCGATGTCATTAATTACTTTTTGTTTTCAGATTGTCCCCAAAGAGACGTAAAGGTGTAACTCACTCGTGGCACCTTTTGGCCAAGAAGCGTCCGCGAGCACTTTTCCATTGAATCTCGTCACGAAAGTGAATCACGCACAAGTACAGTGTCCCACCGCTTAATATAAGATTAGCTTGGTATCTATATTTACTGTAGCATTATTTTGTACACTATTTATTGGTGCTATTTAACACTATTAGGCACAGTGAAGTGTTTCCAGACAGTTCAATTTACCAATCAGTATTTCCAGTGGCAATAATGGATCGACCCATACCTTTGGCTTTAGTGATCTGATCTAAATGGGTGAAGCGGACGGTGACCAGTTAACATCAGCCGGCACGTCTACTAATTTTTTTACTATCAACTAGTTATATAAAGAAGTATTGTTATTATTATTTATTCATTTGACATGTACCCCAAAATATTAGCATTATTCAAGGTGATTTGCATACACTCGCAAGATAACACATGTTTTGCTGTGTAACAGCTTTCTTTTGACTAGAAACTAATGTTGGATGTGCTCAATTTATACATAAGAGTTCCAAGCTAATGGAGGTATCCTGTATACAAGTGCGTTAAACTCCCTTTTAAGTCAGAATACAGACTTACCTTAAACAAAATTGCAGGCTTATTTTAAATGTATGGATGATTTGTCTCCCTTACTTTCTGTGTCTTTTTTTAACTTGATTTCTCTTTTTCCATTATATCTATTAACTTATGGTTTTCTTGTATTGAAATTATTTCATTTTTTATCTCTTAATATAGAAGGTACGTGAAAAATGATTTATGGTTGGAAAGATTTTCCATTCCATTTTTGAGTATTGCAACCTTAGAAAGGGTTATATCCAGAGAGGCGGGTATTTTTTGAGGCTGGTAACATGTTATTTTAGCAGTTATAATTATTTGATATTTGATAGTGTGCTAATGCTAAGTAATCCTAACGTCGTGAATCGTAATTGTGGGTTGGAGATGTGTGTTAATTCGTAAAATGTAAAATACGAATTTAAGATTGGCACTGCCATTGTTTTAATTGCTTTATTGTATTTGCGGGGTTCAATACAATTTAATGTAATTTGAACCCGTATGTTTAAGATTTAATGACATGTATTAATAACAATAACGATATATCAATAATAAATTCTATGGCATATCCAGTATTATATACGCCAAATTTTGCATATTATGCTTCTTGTTATTCCGATATACAAAGTAGGATAGACTTATGACGCTTTTCTAAGACAATATTATGCTAATTTTATAAAACTAGGTACCTATAACACGTAGGTTAATGTTCGAGTGTTTCTTTTTGCAATTTTTGCATAGATTCTGTATTTGAAAGTATTCTTCATTTATTTTTAATAAGTTATAGGTTTTTATTTACGTAAAGATTTAATTATAATTTAGTATTATGACAAGACTAGTGTTTCGATAAACATTAGTTGTGGGAACATTAATTAATAATGGAAAAAATATTTGAAATTTAATCCTTTGTTTATATATAGGTACATAATTGATTCTACAAGGTTAACTTCTATAAGAACAGTGTCTCTAAATTAATACGACGTACTTACACATTGTACAAATTTTATAATATGGATACCTACATAACTTAAATAAGTATGCTTTTTTTTAAATAGTTGAACTGAATATCTCTTGGTCCTTTATTATAAGGAATACAGAACTGTTGGGAATAGCCAAATATATTTTAATAAAAGTACTTATTCTTGGATTTTTTTCGCCTTATTGCAACAATGAAAAATATACTCAAATATTGGCTTGATGATAGACCAGTAAATTTTCGTAATTTAATTTAATTAATTAATTTTATCGTAATTTTATAGTAGGTAATCTTATTGTACGTACAAAGGTTTTGCAGACTGCACGAATGGTTTCTAAATTTTTGGTAGACTAGAAATACCTACGAAGATCGACGCCGCCACTTCTCTATACAAATATTTAATTTAATCGTAAAACTCTGATCTATGTGTAATCCTTTATCTTAATTTGTGAAAAATATATCATAATATATACCAACTTGCTTATATTTACGTATAATCATATTCCTAAACTATTCTAAATATTTCTATTTTCTGGCTACGCTTACCTTCTTTGTCGTACTTATATGCTAATTATAATTTTATAGAAATAGTTTTTTACAAGTACCCACCTATTGATTTTTATTTCTATAATTTGTAATCCCCTTCAATTCAATTCTTAAATTGTTTCTTAAAAAAACAGGATAAAATAAAACGAAACTATTTTTACAAATCGTTTGTATTTGAAAATATTTTGTTTTACAAGTATTAAAATATTTGCGTCAAACTCAAGTTTTATTTTGCTGTAATCAGGTACAATAACCTAATTACAGCAAAATAAAACTTCAGTATAATACAAAAGGAACTGTTATTTATGCGTCTAGATGGTAGCAGGTAAGATGATAAATTATACAAGATAACTGATGCGTCGAGTAAAGAAAATTTCACACTGCGGAAAGTAGGTATATGAACCTACCGTGTACTTTGACATAAGTAAACTTAATTTCGGTTTCAGCATTTAAATTAAAAACTAAAATGGTCAACAAAATCATTTTATTAACATTGCTTATGGTTATTGTCTTAAAATAAAAAGTATAAAAGTATTCGCTTACTTACAAACTTTTTCGTTATAAAAATATTTATTACAAACAATAAATGCTATACTATAGAAATGTCTGAACGACCATAACGACTTAATGCCTACCTTTTCCTATAACCTTTTTACTTTAACGCACCCTGAATAGTTAAGGAAGTGTTACGTTTTAAAATAAAAAAATGGCTTGTTGATTACAAATTACTGTATTGTAATCAACCAATCAAACTTCAAAATAAATGTATTAACATTTGTAACTCTTTATTTCACATAACTGCAGTCATGTCAGTCAGTTACTACATCTAATAATTTATCAAGAGAATAAGGATAGGTAGATTATTGAAATTAAACGTGAATCAAAACGTTACCTCAGCTGATAACGGCATGACGTTATAGTAATCGGAAAGGCTATACAAATCCGCACGAATAAGAAAAATATCACATTGTACGGTATTTATAGATTCACCTGTACGTGTTTCTGTTAAAAATATGGTTGTAAACTAATAATTTTAAATTTCTGAGTTATTTACACCGCTAACATAATGACTATGATCTAAACCCATTTGACAGGTGTTGAGGTTATACTAAAACTACTATTTTATATTTTACAATTACAAAAATATAATGGCACCAATTCTAGATTACCGAGGTATACGGTAATATGTCTGTACACTAATTCTTATCTATTAGTTAGATTTACAGTTACTAAGTTAATGATTAATGAATACTGCAGAAGGAATAACATTCTGCAGTATTCGGGAGACTTGTCTAGTAGCTGATGAAATTAGTCTATGACTTCAAACCATTAATGGCCCACTACCGTGCACGGGTCTCTCTGCTCATAACCGACGAGGCCAAAGCACACCCCGCCATGCTGCCCCAGGGCTACGTGGAGTTTCCGACTTTTTATACATAGCAATAATACACAATGTTAGGTAGCGTTTTTAATATAATTATGTTACAGTTTATTTACTACTTATTTCATCTTACAAGTATTGACAGACCGTTCATACATACACCTAAGTAAATACATTCAGATCTTCCATCCTAATACTAAAGCACTTATAAAATGAAATTTTCTAAGTAAATCTAACGAACACTTACAAAATATTTTTAATTTTAGCCGCCTTATTAGACGTATAACAACAACAAACGTTAAAACACACGTACCCCCGCACTAGGATTCCCTGTGTCGCGGGCGGACAAAACTAATTACACGTCACTAACACTCATACTCATGACCCTGTCACATAAACATCTACCTGGCCGGGAATCGAACCCGAATCGGGAATCGTTATTGACTTAATGTATCATTAACATTAAACCAATAACAATATAACTTATAACAATTACAATAGTAAATATAATAATATAACAATACCATATAATATTATAATTTATAACAATTTTTCCCTGAGGGTTTCAGGATGGGAGCTTCGGAAATACCGACCATTAAAAGGTTGAGCATGGGAAACCCATCAAACTTTTATATACTCATCACAATACACCCATAACAATTTTTTATATTTTGCTGGTTGGTTTGTCCTGTGGTTTGTTGTTGGATACAGTTCTAATTGTTGTAGAAAGCTTGTCGTGTTTATTTATTTCAATCGGTTCAGGAATAAAACATAAGTGTCAATTGAAAGAATCCCGTCTAATCTTTTATATAATCATAGCCAAACGTCAACGCTTAAACACTGAAAATAATCGTTACTAAAAGAAATAAAATTTTAATATAGTGCCAGTTATCATTTTATATCAGTGGATAATGATAACTGCTTCAACAAATAATTTAAACCAACCGCGATCAAAGATGGCGTCATATTTATGAATCACACTATAAAAGTTAATAATTTGGCTGAGGATCCGCTTTGGCAAATTCTGAAGTTAATATTGAAATGCTTGCGGTCGCAATAGTAACCGTGTGTCTTAAACGAAGCTTCTTAACATTACGCTTTACAATAATGTACAGTGAAAATTTTACACAATTATAATAACACTTTACAAAAGTTGCCATTATCACCCAAATCAAAACAATGAAAATGTTTTTATCATTTTATCATTTATCAATCATCACACTGTCTTCACTTACGGACGGGAGCCGTCTCCTCGTTAGTAACTTAGTATGGGTCTTGTGGCGGCCTCCGGCGGAATCCCTGCAACAAGTGTTGCCACTTAATATGGTACAAGAACTAAAAAATTATAAATCCAAATATAAAGAGTAAATGTTGCAAAAGCTAAAATTTTAGTTTTGCATGTAGGTTTGTTTTTTTTCGCTTGTAGGTACTTATGTACTATGATAAGTTATAGTTATAGTTCTTTGACATCATTAAAAAGACGATAATCTATTGTAGCCGCCATCTTGTATTTCTTTTTTGTCAGCACTATCGGCTTCAACACCCTCGAAAACCATGAAACCGTACCCATGACGAAAAAGTTGTTTCGCAGCCGCCATCTTGGATTTCTATTTTGTGTCATACTTTAACAATGGGCTTTGTTGAATCACTACTCTATGGACTATATTATATGTATGAACTACTGAATCTTTTGTATCTGTGATCTGTGATATCTATTGTATCTGTGAAATTTTCACAGATACAATATTTCAGTCGCAGATACAATTGTTATGATATACACATATCGTGAGTACGTCTCTCAATAAAAGCCATACTATCAAAACCCCAGGAAGATGATCGCTACTGTATACATACAGGACGGGCCGCATTGAACGCCCTGGGCGGGAAGCCGAGCCGCTGGTGCATCTGTTTGTTCGGCCGAAGCCCGGGGCCGGGCGGGAAGCGCCGCCACGCGCCCCGCGGCTCGTACCGCCCGGGGGGCTCCTCCGAGCTGTCCGACGCCGTGCCCCTGTTCACACCGCTTGTGTTGATCGTCCGGTTTATAGTTATCGTGCGGGTTATCACTGGCTCGACTTTTTTGTTCTGTAATTTTTATAGATATAAATTAATATTTATACTGCGTTGTATGATTACAAATATAATAAATAAAGTAAAGAAACGTTGACACGCTCTCGCACTACTAAATGTCCGGGCTAGCTCGCGCGATTTAACCGCAGGATTAGGAAACGCATCCCGTTAACAGGACAGGACAGGAACTACATTTCTGGACACCTTTAGGATACCATCTTATATTGGACCACAATCCAATTTCAAACAGACTAGTAAGTACAAATACAAAATAAGTACAAAACACTTGAGTAATCGAGAGCTCTCCAGTCAATACTGGGGTACGAACCCACTCTTGGGTTTTGCCAACAGTTCACCAATCAGCAGATAGCCGTCGGATGGTAAGTGGGCACGGTCGGCCATGGAGTACCAACATCAGTAACCACATACATCACCGACGCGTTGCCTACCGGAACGGAAACGGAGTACCCGCATTATTACTGGTTCTCCGACACTGCGACCGAAACACGTATGAAACATTTTCATGGTCGATTTTATAGGGCCGGTGGTTACAAGACAGACGAGTAAATACGCTACCACTTTTACCACCACCATTAACTACTACCATTTAACTGAGTGGTATAGAGCAGCGTGATCACTAACAGAAGGGATTGCTCACCACAGCCTCATTCATTGTGCACTAAGAACCGGGAGTTATACTTTGACTCGAAGATGAATGGAGCCCGCTCTGTGAGATTCTGTAATATCTCAAGCTTGTGTCCATGTACATGTATTATTTGCCCGACATCCCGATATATCTTCTATTTACTGTAGTGCGGAAGCATACAATGCGCAAATGCGGAGGAGATAACCATCATTTTGTATTATTTTCAAAAGGATATAGGTACCGAGACTAATAAAATTACATAGCAAGGCTTTAGTGTAAATACTTGAGCGATCTGATGCTGAGCTCGATAGCATCCATAGAATGAATCGATGATAAGAACACAGTCGTCAGGTCGGGCAAATGATACATGTGGACCCGGTTTAAATAATGTGCAACTCACCACAAAATCAGTGTTGGTAGTATCAGGCGAATCGGCGCGGGCTATTGGCGTGGAGGTCTGGAGCCCCACGTTCGATGGAGCAATGTGAGGAGACTGCATGGGAGGCGATGCAAGGTTCTGATTGTACCTTTCTGCCTGTAGTTTCAAGCCCATCAGCTCCTTGTATAATTCCATGTTATTTTTCGACAACTGATTCTCCAAAATTTTCATCATAGGAATGTTGAATATACTCGGATTTGTCTTCGCTATTATCTTTATCAAAGCACGCGCGAGGGCATCGTCGTACGGCAGAATGCAAAGCCTCTCCAGTAGTTGCGTCGCCACGTTCAATCTAAACGACCGTCCGAATTGACAGATGAACAATGTCAGCTTTATGAAAACATTCTTGAACCGAGAAAAGTTCTGCGTCACAGATATAGCCATCATTAAATGATCACACAAACAAGTATTTGGTCCAATCTTCGAGCACAGTATATCGGTGCAAGGTTCCAAGTTGGCTTCGTTGAGATATAGTAACGTAGCGTCGGTAATTTCAATTTCAAACGCTTTATCATCTCGACGATTTCGATTTTTTATAAATGCTTTGACTAAATACAAGACCCAATAAGTCAAGTTACGCCGTATGCACTCCTCCAAGAAACATCCACCGTACTTGCGCATGAGGACGGCCCATTTAATAAAATACATCAACTCTCTGATGAACATTTCATCGCTCATTTCTTTCAGTTTAAGTCTAAGATATTCGATGTCAATACGTTTATGAGGAAAATTGCAAATTATATTCTTACATTTAAAAACCAGATTGAAGATGCAAACGCCTTTGAATATGCTGTTTGATACCCCATACATTTGTTTATTGACCATTGCCAACTGATTCGCCATCGATTGGTCATATTGTTCAAAGGTAGTTTCCCCACAATTACTATTTCGAGATTCATCAACGGATTCTGTATTAGTATTATCTTGTGTTAAACTTTCCTTGTTATTGCAATTCTCAGATATATTATTACCCGTAATTCCACTCAAGTCTTGAGAGATATTCAAACTATCGTTGTCCATCGAATATGGATAATTTCTACCCCTATCATTTTGAAACTCGGGCGATCTGTTGCTGGAACTTTCACATGTATTAATTGGCGACCTAACACGAATATCATTTAACTCTATTGAATTACTGAATACATTTTTTTGTGACTTATTATTCATGGCAATGTCGCTCATATGCTGGAAACGTTTATAACTAACACCTAAATCGTCATCATGGTCACTGAAATTATCATGGTCATTTACGGAAGGTCCGCTATTGTCCGTTTGAAATTTAATGATTCTATCATTGTTTATGACTCTGTTAAAAACTGTACTCGAGTCAGCTGTTTGTTTTTTAACTATATTTATAACTTTAGAGGAAGCTGGTTCTTTCTCCTCTTCAACATTATTTATCGGTTCGATCGCGCCTTGATTTTTCCGTAGTGATTCACCTAAATCAGGTTGTGCGATATTCTGCTCATTAGACACGGACACGGCGAACGAACTATTTTTCCTTGATGACTCCAAACCAGTTATACTCTCAGCAAACAAAGATAAAGCGTCATCGTCATCATTATCTTGAGCATCATTATTTTTGTCAAATGATTTGCTTTCGTTGATTATCTCATCATAATTATTTAGGTCATCTTCTGTATCTTTGTCTTGCCTAATTTCTGAGTCAGTTTTTAAGACATCTGTGCTTTGTTTTTCAGAATCATCAGTGTTGCCGGTTTTCGGAGGATTATTTAATGTTGAATTTTCTACAGCATTTCGGTCATTTGCTACTGTATTTTTATTAGGACATTCCACAATAACTTCAGTAGGTTTTTGTTCTCCACTTAAAACTTGTTTGATTGCTTTGCAGTATCTTATCACCTCATTTTCTTCTTTAAACACTTCGAATATCCGTGCATGAAAATTCTTGTTCACTTTGTTACTGTCGTTTTCGTAACCAATCCAATTAATGATTTCTAAGTCAAATTTTTTAATCTTAGAGGACAAATTCTCAAGACTTCGTTGAAGTTTATTTATACTTTCGTCTTTGTTTTCCTTATTAGCGCGATTATTTTGTGCAGGTCTGTTACTAGTCACAGAAGTCAAGGTTGATGTGCTAAGGTTTAATGTTTGTGAGACGTTTAAGTTAGAGATTGAAACACTACTGCATTCTGAGAGGCATTTTGACTTTTGCGAAAGACTATCAAAAGAGTTTTCTACAGACATGTTATCTATATGTTTTTTTCTATTTAATTGATGATCTAGATTGGGTAATTTTACGATAGGTAATTTTTTGTCAATTCGCACAAAATCAGTGGACTTTACAGTGACACAAGTAATAGTGCTGGAACTGGATATATCTTTGGTCCAGGAGAAACAGGTGGATATACTGCTATCGGAATTTTTTCTGCACGTATAGTTACTTGCTTTTCCTGATTGTGTTCCATGGAAAAGTTTGGAGGTCGAATCCGGTGCTATAGAGTCGTCAAGTAGAGTCGCAGTGTTGTCTGTGGACTTAGGTGCCTGTGTTCCTTCCTTGCCTTCATCGTTTGTATCATTTTTTTGAGAAGTTTGATCAATTTCTGCTGTTGTTTTTCGCTTCAGAGACAATTTTCTTCTTTTATTAGGTACCTTCTCCGTGTCCGGCAACTCACATGTAGCAAATTCTTGTGAAGCGTCTAGAACTAATAATAATTCGTATGTTATCACAGAAAATAATATTTTTGTTGGAACATTTAACTTCTGACATCATGATTTACCTAGTAATATTACAGTAGATGATTTTCTACTGATTTAATTTTCGTTACGTCCTGAATGCCTCATGTATTTTAACTATTAATAGATATTTTTTCAGTATTTATTTATAATGTGTGATAGTGATATAGACACTTAAATTGTGCTGATATTATATAATTGAAATGGGTTTATACTAACCGTGATTGTCCGACAACTTATTATCTTCAGTTCTTACTTCCTTCACATTATCATCTGCGTCACATTTTCTTTTATTTTTTCTGGGTCGGCCTAGCCTGCGTGGTTTCAACACAATTGGTTCTTTCTTTTTAAACGCGTTTCTGATTACTATAAAAGAAATCATGGCTTATTACTTTTATAAAACTACACTACATCAACTACGCTATTCTGTCTAATAACAATAAGAATTGTTCATTTTATTTGAATAATAATAATGAAGAATTATACTATCAAGAAGAAAACTGACCTAATCACTGTGCAGTTATAGTCTTCGATTTGACCTTTGGGAGAATATGAAAAATTTTATGCAAACCATTTTTATTTTATGTAATGGTCATATTACCTTAACAGGTAAGGTAACTTTGCAGAAAACTAGTTAATCGTTGGAATTACCGTTTTTGTATAGCAATTTAACATTAACTAAATTAATATTAATTAATTAATAATAATTTATTTACCTTCATTAGCAAGCATTATTTTTAAATCATTATTTTGATTATGAGTGGGTTTTCTCCTTGTAACTATCGGCGGTACTTCGACAGGGGCTTGCGGCGGCTCATCCACGCCGGCTGTAACATACATGACCACGTACATTTTTAAGTTAACATTAAATCTAAAATGCATCATATACTATATATCCATTCTGGGAAAATTCTATTGGCAACACTTAATCTATCTAATGTAAGCTATCAAAATACAGAAATTTTCCCATTGACCATTATGATATGAAGGAAGAAAAAAGGAAAATATTAAGATGAAAAACCCACCGGGAGTATCACCGGTTTTGGTGATTATTATTTGTATCTTTTTCTGATTCTGTCTGTCTGCAGCTTTCCTACCTTTAACCTTTGACACTTTCTCAGGGATGGCATCAGCAGTGGCTGTAACCAAAACCTTGTCTCGTTTAATATGTTTTACACACAAGTAAGGAGAATATTTTGAAAATTTTTGACTCATACACAAATCTATAAAAAATTTGATGAAAAATTGTAATGCCAGTATAATTAAATACAGTTCAGTCAATTTATCATTTTTTTGACAATAATTTGGTTAACAGAAATCTTAACTAAAAGTGGACGAGTGAATAATTTGCTATAAGTAACTGTGTAAGCGAATAATCAAAAACAAAATATTTTTCTTTGGTAATAAATTTTTTCCTCTAAGGATACAATTGAGACCTTTTAAATGTATACTTTTCGATATATTAAATCAGAAATAAGTTGTTACTAAAATTTTTACCGTACCTTCATTAACTACCAATATTTGGTATTCGTTTTCAATCTGCTTTTTGACTCTGGGTGCTCTTGGTTTTTTAATTTTTGTTGGCGCACAATTCGGGTTTGGGACCTCAGCGATCGCTGGAAATAACATAGTCGTGACAATCGTGGTCGGTATTCTAAATTACAATTTTACAGAGAACGTTATTAGGCATAATTAAGTAAGTCAATGTTAACGTCTTATTTTGATATTACGGGCCGGTTTTCAATGTCTATTGTCATCAAAGAGTGTACAGAAGAAGACCAAGTGTAATCAATCCCCATACCTATGTATGGGAATAGTCATAGCATAGTCTGATAAACATCTGTGTGCTGACAAGGCAGTATGGTGATACAGTTTTGTCAATCCCAAAACAAAACAAAAAAATACCCATCTATTTGTATAGCGGCGTATTCCAAGGGTGCATTATAATTATTATGATCACGGGAGGCGAATAAATTTTCCCCTGTTATGCCAAGTTTGTCACAGCATCAGGGCAAAGAACTTGCAAAACATTATCAAGTCTGGACTTGTAAAAGGTCTGTGTTCAACAATGGCTAATACTGACAAAGACGATGATAATATGTATAAATAATCACATGACATTACCTTCAACATTATCTTTTATTTCTGTATCGCACTGATTCTGCTCATTTATTTTCGAATTATTATTTTTCGGCAGTACATCAGGGTGGTGCAATTGCTCAATGACTGTGACAAACACATAATTTTTTATATTATTATACTTTACTTATTGCATATTAACATGACTGGTATTTTGAATTGCATACTATCATGACTGGTATATTGAAATTATTATGGTAAAATGTACCTTCATTACCAATTTCATTTTGTTTGTTAACATTCGGTCTTCTATTTTTCTGTGGACCATCCTCGAAACTGTTAGGCTCCTCAGATATGGCAGGGATAAGCATATCAGTATCACATATTTCTTGTGACTTATTTAATTTTCCTTTAAAAATCACAACAGTAAAAAATTTGAATATTATTTCTATCAGTTGTTAGTTGGAATTTCCAAAATTTAAGCCATTTTTAAAGCTACATTACAATGTTGGGCAATAACTTTATTAATTAATACTATATACGGAACAATAAAGGACAGCCTAATATATGAAACATGTTAAAACATGTTAAACGGTATGACGAGGAACTTGACTGCTTAACATTCATAATAAATCTTACCTTTACGAGCCCTCGCAGGTTTTATTCCGTTTATTGCAACTTTTTTGGTAATTTTTGGGATTGTAATTTTTAGTGGTGCATTTCTTGAATCATTACTATCATCCTCAGATATTGCTGCTGTAAAGAAAAAAAGATTTCATATACAAGGTGATTTTTTAGTCACTTGACATATTAATAGGGGGGTACTCAGTATTTGATTCTCATTCAAAATATGTAATTAAAATTTACTATGTTGGGTAATAAATTTATTATACCTAATGTCAAATTGTATTTGAAAAATCATACTCATAACAATAAATACTGCATACTGAGCTAGAAAGGACAACCTAATATAAGTTATTGATGAGTTATGAGTTAAATGGTATGACAAGGAACTTGACTGAGTGATATTCATAATAATCTTACCTTTACGAGCCCTCGCAGGTTTTATTCCGTTTATTTTAACTTTTTTGGTAAGTTTTGGGTTTGTAATTTTTAGTGGTGCATTTCTTGAATCTTGACTATCATCCTCAGATATTGCTGTTGTGAAGAAAAAAGATTTCATATATTATACAGATTAAAATCCTTTTAACAGACACATACTTTTTAAACTAAAATTATATTATGAATAAAAAGTCGAAAATTTTGTTAAAGTTATATTATAAGCAATTTTATAATAACACTACTGTTTATTTTACTTGATAGATTGATTTACAAATAAAACCATGATGAAATGATTAGCAACTGATTCAGGTGAGTATTAAGCCATGGGTTTCTCTAAGCAAAGCAAGTGCACATCACAAGTTTATAATATTTCTAGTATTATTAAAGCATAACAGTCAAATAGAATGACATCATGAATTGTATCAACAATAAATTGTATTGTGTTGTTGCAGTGCTAACTGATTTAGTTTCATAGTTGTAGGTACTTGAGTTAGTTGATACTGTATGTGTTTATAAAAAAAAGTATTGTTTGCACAGCATCTATGATTACCAAACTGAGACAACACTTCAAGACCAGTATATTTCCGTCAATAAATAATACTGTATTATCTCATATATTTATTGCAAATTGAATGAAAATAAAATAAAATGAAAGGTAAAGAGATATTGCATTTAAAGCTATTATCTGATATTTAATGAGAAAATACAGTGAGCCTAGTCTCGTAGAAGTCATTCTAGCAGACATAGCATCTAGTCATGTAGCAGGCATAGCATTACTGCTGTACCTGCTTTTGATCTGATCATTTTAACATAGAAATTAATAATGTGACAGAATAGTAGTATCAAAAGCAGTAACAAGAAGTTCTATAGTTCCATGTTAGATAAATACATGATAAAGACATACAAATTCGGAACTCAGCCAGTTCTACCTATGGTAGAGATGTGTAATAGTTCTATATTGAATGAAGGTTGGATTTACAAGGTATTTATAGATATTAAATACACCAATAACCAACCATGTCATTGCGATTTGAAATTGTGAAGTGAAACATCACATCAACATATAAACTTTAGTCCTATTTGCAGCTGAACACTGACCAGTAACTGCCTATTTGCAAGAATAACAGGCAACTTTCATAATCTGATAAACTGAAGGATTATTTTTTATATTTATGTTACCTACTATTATGTGGGAACCATACCATTGCTGGAATGCTTTTAATGGGATGAAACTTTTAATAAATTAATGATAAACTACAAGGTAGTTAAAAATAAACATTCGCATAAATATTGCGCATTAGACCGCAGTAGCTATTGTGTAAGAATACTGGCACAAACAAAATTTCGTTCAATTAAGTAATTTATACATAGTAAGAATATATTGGTTAAGTTATGAATCTAATTTGAAATACCTACACATACCAATTATCAGCGGAGTTTTCAATTTCCCTTCTATCAAAGATTTAGCACTTGGAGTCTTTTTTCTAACACCTTTTCGCGGTTTTAACTCCAGGATCGTGTGCGACTTCTCAGCGATTTTCCTCGGAGGCATGGTAAAATATAATTAGGCGTGAACGGTGTTAACGAGCTTTCTTTTAGCCTATTACAATAACGATCAACATGTGTTTACAAACTCAAACTGTTTTCACTTTTCAGTGGGTTATAGCCACAGCCATTTATATTTTAAATTTTGCTTATCAAGCAATTTTCACGTTTCCATTTGATTATGACAGACTATCGTATCTTTTCTGACTCTCATTATCTTCCAGCAAAATACTATTTCCTAAACATTAGTGTCCTAGATCAACAAAAATCTGTACATCAAAATATTTCAATTCGCTTTTACTTTCTCAATATTTAGGTATTCAAACACAAAGATAAAATAATATAAATAATAAATGTAGATAGATTAGTTATAGAAAAGTAGTTAGGGATGTTTATGTCGGTGTCCGATATTCGTCAATTTGATTCGATGCATATTGCATAGAAAACATCGAACTAGTACGTAACATCGCTTACTTCAGATGCTTATCAATGTATTCGATACTTTATGAACACATGCTTCTAGTTCTGATTTGAGGATTCGTTATAAATATAGACAAAAACCGGAAATAAATATTTTAAACAGTAGGATTAGGAAAATAGGGATAGGAATATAATAGATTATATGTTGAAGATGATGATAGCGATGTGCTGGTGAAATTAATAAGTATTGGCTTTATTACAGCGTTTTTTTCATAAATATTTTTGATCGTTTTATTATTTCGAAGTATCGAAAAACATCGATGAAAAGTTTCGATGCATACAACACTTCTGAAAAGGTCGATGTATTTTTTGCATGAACATCCCTAAAAGAAATACAATTTGCAATAGACAAAACAGATAACAAAATTTCAAATTAACTCCACAGACTGCATACAAACACTGCGTTTAAATAAGGCGTTGGCACACATGAATTCTTACAATTCTTACTTTGAAATGACTCGGTTTCGTCTTGCCGGCCGGCCTCGCAATTAATGTATTTTAAGTATACGTCAAAAGATATTTATATTTACTGAATTTTTCATAATAGCAGTTTCGTTATTACCTACCCTGGTCATCAATAGTCATTATTATAGTGCTATTCTATCAATATTCTTTCTAATTCTATAATCAATATTAAAAAATATTTTCAACTCAGAGTAGCTCACTCACTTAACACCGTCTACCTACAACGGCTAAGTTCACATCATGCACCTTAGTTACTCTAGCACCGTTTTGGGGGGTTATTGAACTATTTACTGCTCGCCCACTAGACACTTTTTCAACTTGTCCACTATTTAAGATGCTGCTCTTACTTCTATTCGCCATCATCCCACGTTTTCGCTTTTTTGGCTCGGATCAAAGGTACGCGCGCCGCGCCGTCGTCGTCGGCTTGGCTCGCGCAATCCCGCAGCATCTAAACACACCATAAGACTAGCCATACACGCTGGCCAGGATGTACCTAACAGGTTTACCTGTACTGTACATGTACTGTATGTTGCCCTACTGTGCATGGATGTCCACTAAGCAGCTACAGTTTACCTGATAAATTTAACTGTACAAGCATGGTTAGCCTATTGCAGGTATTTTTTGTAACCCACACCGGACACCGGGCTTTTAGAAAGCAAGTAGGTACCTAATTTTTTTCATCACGAAATATTTTTATAATATAACCATGATGATAATAAGCCTGCAGCCGATACCGGGTGCTGTTCTATTTTTAACTCTTCGCTAAGAAAATTAGGGATGTTAAATATTGGTTTCACCCCGATTTTCCAAAATCGAGTTTTAATCGGAATTACATTTACATACTGAACAAATATGAAACATATTTTCGATCTTACGGATCATAGAATTTTTTTTATGTCGGTAAGATCCGGAAAATAATATTCATGTTAGTATGTAATTCGTATCTAAATTTATGATTTCCAAAAAACACGATTTACCAAAAAAGCTCGGTTATCCAGATACTATACTCAAACCGCTCATAGCCCGGCGGCTTGCGTCGATCTCAAGTGATCGACAAAGTTAAGCAACAGCGGGCGCGGTCGGTAGTTGGATGGGTGACCGCTAGTGGCAAAAATTTCTTGAGCGCTTCCGTGCTTCGGAGGGCACGTAAAGCCGTCGGTCCCGGTTGTTATCATTTGGTAGCAGTCGTCAAGCCATGTCGGATACCTTCGGGCGGCTTAAAATATCCGACACTTGGGTTGGCCACTAACCCCTCCACCAATCCGCACTGGAGCAGCGTGGTGGAGTATGCTCTAGGCCTCCTCAGGTATGAGGAGAGACCTGTGCTCAGTAGTGGGCCATTAATGGGTTGTAGCCATACTCAAACCGCTTGGAAATCCGTTCATAGTTTTTTGAGTTTATCGCGAACAGACGGACAGACGCGGCGGGGGACTTTGTTTTAGAATATTATGTTAGGACAATATTTTAATGTAACTTTCACTGTGTCGTTTCTAGTTAGAATTATACTCTAGAAACTAGAAACGACACAGATGTGTATCTAGGGGTTAAGTAAAAGGCGTGGACAATAATAACACAGACATAGTCGATATATTTTAATTTCTAACTGTGATTGCACTCCGTGCACAATGAGCGGTAGCCCGTGGTGCGCTGCACCGGCATCTGCACCGCGAGAGTTTGCAACACAACTTTGTTATTAGATTACCGCCGCGCGCCGGCAAATCACACTGCTTCCGCAATCGGAGAAACTTTGTGCTAACTAAACTTGTTCACAATGTTCACCCATTCATGTTTAAACAATGAAACACTGTTCATGACATTCAATAGACACCTTTATCTTTTGTCGCCTTTTGTCAAATGGTAGCCATTGTTAGGATATTCACAAAGTAGGTACCTACTTAAATATTACATTTAGGGATAGTAGGTATAGGGGTAGATATTTATGTGACATATAAGAATGTTTGTTCTTGAGTCATGGGTTTCAGTGATGTGTTATTTGTTTTGTCCATGCCACCCGCGACACGGGGAATCCAAGTGTGGGTGTATTTTTTTAAGCATTTGTCTATTTGTCATTTATTTGCAACGTTTGCATTTGCATTGATCATTGTTTTAGATAAACTTTGCCGGTAACAGGGTCTTTATTTGTTTACTATTTCTTTTTATGATTTTCTTGAGGAAGATACTTTGCTGCTGAAACATAGCTTTTAAATTCCATAAATAACTAGGTAAGTAAGTAATGTTCTTTTATACGGCTTGTGTGGATGGCAAGTGATCGTTTGGGTAAGCAACGCGGTCGGTGATAAGATGATTGAAAGATTAGACCCCCTACATTAGGCCATTATTGAATTAAAGCTGTTATTTAGACAAAGTTATTTAGTAAGTACCTATATTGAGTCTTCTGGAAATTATTTATTCTTAAAATTATTAACTGTAGCTGTTTCGTGTATACTGATAAAAAAATCAAAATTATTTTGAATTTTCTATTTACCGCTGATCGTCACTTTTCAATCTCTTCGGTACTAGTAATCTTGTAGACATCACCTTTTACCCTTACAGATATTCATAGATACATAATATCTGTGAATACTACTTAATTCAATAAATTAGAATTCGTAGGTAGAATCGTTTTGTAATCCTGTTCAAAAACTTCAGTCGAAACTTCAATAGTCTACGAATTTGTAGATGAAAAAAATATGCTACGAACATTACGAACTACTTATACGCTCTCGTACAATATGTATCGTGCACCGGTGGTGGAAAGAATGTCACATTTGTTGCATATTCAAATAAATGACTTAATATAGAGCCATGTGTCATGGCAATTCAAGTTTTATCTCGTTGCTCAAAGGAATTAATATTAAGTGAACGTATAAATTACGTCTTAATTGGCAAAATGATTTCGCATCTCGTAGAAGGTCAAAAGATTACGAAGGAAATTATGATTATTGAGTCTGTGCATGAATAAGGAATAGAATGGTACGGGGATTTTGCACCGGGGGGTGAACACCACCGTCATACCCCTAGGCCGCTAGTCCTTGCAATTTTATTAGTCTTGCTCCGACCGCGGACGCGAGCGGGTGTTTCGCTTTTCGGATGTTCTAAACTTCGTACTGACATCAAATTCGTGTATAATTTATACCCCAAGAAGATCATTTTGGAGTCAGGTAAGTTTAGTTGATATTTTTGTATTTTTTTATTTAATCCTTCCTTTAACAAATGGCGGCTTTCTTGAGTATCTACAATCTGTCTTCATTATTAAAGCGTGCTTTATAGATGATATTTTATTAAAACAATATGTCGAACTGAATCCTAATCAGTTGACACTGATTAAGGTTGACACCTTAGTCTAAGCCCATAAAAAATACTGTGTGAGCTAATACAACTGACAACGTTCTTGCGGGCTCTAAAATGAATAAAAATGTTCAATAATTTTAGAACTACATACCTATATTATATATTATTTACAGCGCGTATCTACATTTCCCAAATGTAATGTTGATAAAAAATTAACATTTTCAGTGGGTATTACAATATTGAAATGTAATAATTTCTTTCTTAAAGCCTCTGAATTCCGGTGAGAGAAAAAATTCAGAGAATAACTCTCGTATTAAAGAATACTTACTTTGGAAAATATTTTTAATTTGTAACAATTCTGACGTATAATTCTGTTAGAAGTCTTTGTTAAGCCACCATTAAAAAATGTTGCATTCCTGTTGATATTTTCCTTACAATGCCCTGATCTATAGCTATCATTGTAGTTCCCAACTCAGATAAATGAGTCGGGACTTACGACCTATATTTTATGCCATGTTAGTTTACTGAGCTTTTGACTACAATATCTAATAACTTATTAAAGATACCTGCAAATAACATTAATTTATTTGTATGACGATTGTTGCCAATAAATTATTATGTACTTAAATCGGTATATTCAAATCAGAAAGACGCGAGGCGAATACACTATTGATATCTGAAACGCTCGAGTACTTTTTTTGTGACTTTTTTTTACATTTTTGAAAACCTGTAAACCGTCCCCCTACCAGTGAAAGGGTAAATCCCTACTAATATTATAAATGCGAAAGTAACTCTGTCTGTCTGTCTGTCTGTCTGTCTGTCTTTGTCGCTTTCCCGCTTAAACCTCTCAACCGATTTTGATGAAATTTGACACAGACAATCTTTAGACCCTGAGAAAGGACATAGGCTACCTTTTATTGCGACAAAAAGGGATGAAGAGGTTGAAATAAAGGTTGAAAGTTTGTATGGGATTTCTTCGGGTTTTAAGCACAGCGCCATCTAGGGGTGAACCTTCCTAACTTAAAGAATAAGAACGCCTAGCGCCATCTCTTAAAGAACCATGAAACTTTATATTTAAGCACTTGATAATAAGTTTCCCGAAGCGAAGCGAGGGCGGGTCGCTAGTATCATATAAAATTTTTTCTTTTTAGCATCTAAACTTCACAATCCAATAGGTCCCCACGACGCTCGAGTGAATTCCTATTTAGCATCTTTGGCTCCCTTACCACTAGAGGTTACATCGGTTCAGAGAAAGTAAACCTTTGAAAAATCGATTCTTTTGAATAGGTAGTAAACCCTGCCAGGACATGTTCATTACGAATTCAGACGGCTACGGCTTTTACGGCTCAAGTTTGCCCCGGATTACCATCGGACGAGGGGCTTATTAAAAAAGTTAAAATTTAGGTATATTTAAAAACAATTGGAGGCTTTTATAAGTTAAACCAGGATTTATTGTATCGCTCGAGAGTTTTTTTACGTTGGGTAATATTTCATAATGTTTGACGTTCTTGTATTACTTATTATTTTATTTGTTTTATGGTTTGTATTTATATGCCGTTACAGTTTACGCCTAAGTACATAATATGTTAATTTCTTCACGAAGTTGGAGATCTTACGTATGAAAATTGGTCTCAGGAATACCAATTTGTTTATCATCACGCATCAGTGCCCAACTCTATAAAACCCTAACTAATCAGTAACTATCTGGAACCACAGAATACGGAATGAGGATGAAACACCCATCAAATCAAGTTTCCGCATGTTACATTATGTTTTAGAGTAAGCTCTACAAATGGAAATCTGCCACATTATGGACTACGGCAATATCTCACAAGATGGCTTATGAATATCTAATAGCATAATATTTTATGTCCTTTATCGTCCTATCATAGTGAAGTTGGGGAAGCTAGTGTACCTGAGGTATAATAGTCTACCTCTCTATCTATTTCGTACTTAGGTACATATATGTACATAGGTACTCATTTCTGTTAATATTACAGCCGTACTTACTTTTATCATGATCATCGTCGCAACCCATAGCTGGCCCACTGCTGGGGTCGGGTCTACTCTCCCAATGTACAGGCTATAATCGACCACGCTGCCCAAGTGCGGATTGGTAGACTTCTTTGACCACGTTATGGAGAACTCTCAGGTGTGCAGGTTTCCTCACGAAGTATGCCTTCACCGAAGCAAGTCATAGGTAATACAGCGTGGTGGACTTTGGCCTGTACCCCTCATATTGTGAGAGGAGACCCGTGCCCAGCAGTGGGACAGGTATGGGTTGTGATGATGATGACACACATCATTTTTGAAAGTTAAAGATTTGTGCAGTATTCGAACTCAGATCCTCCGGAAGCATTTGGGACAACATTCAAAGCATTTGGGTATCACAGCTAAACTAACTTTTATAATATGATGCCTTTTATACATATTATTAAAAATTCAATTTCAATTTTGTTATTCAATTCGGGCTAGCTCGCCTGGGAATTGGGATGTTCGGGCCTTGACGTCGCTTCACAGATTATTTTTCACATTACATTTTGATTTAGATGGCTATTTAGGTAAATCCAATCATGTTGCGAGCCATCGAACGCTTGGATAAACTTTTTCGTAACATGCGTGAAAAAATGTGCATTTTATTTCTGATTAGCAACCTTAAACCACTTCAATTTATTAAGAATCTCCTTTATTAAATCCACTTGTATAGTGGTTTTGTAGGAATATCCAAACGGGAAAAATAAGGTACCTTTAAAAATTAAAAAAGGGTTAATGTAGGTATCTTTGAATCAAAGTCTACCTTGTCGCCGTGCTGCACCATGTTGTGACTGAGGGTAAGGCACCAGATTTCCTCTGTTAGGTACAGTTCACCGAGTTCTTGTACACCCTTATTAATCATGACGGTACTAATAGGTTAGGATTAGCTAGTCTTTTTCTATAATCAACTATGAATTATTTAAGTCTTTTTTGCGTTTCGGCTGAATTTTAGGATAGCCATTAATAGTACACTAGTAGAGCTTCTTTCTTTCCTGACAACGCAATAGAGATCTTCGTGTTACGGTTAAATGGGGTGGTAATGACCACTTACCATCAGCTGGCCCATTTGGACCATTGTCAAATATTAGCAAGAACTAGTACCTACCGGATCTCGTCTAGTTTCAGGGAACCCACACGCAGGATTCTTTTATTGATATAACCATCTCTTTTTGTTGAAATAAAATGAACACTAAATGTTACCACAAGCTGACTATATTACGTACATGCTTAGGTATGTTTATGTTAGTTATGTTTACTATAAAACATAAATAAGGGATCTTTTGCGTTGATCTATTTGATCTGTTACCATTTTACAATATGTATCGATAAAAAGAGTATTTTTTACCAGTACGACAAGAACAAGCATAATGTAACACGGATGTCTGGTTAAAATAAATACATTTTCTGGCTCGCGATGTTTCGGCACAAATGGAGGCGACGTGGACGCGGGGAATGCATTTCCCCGCTGCGGTAAGTTTCACGTCACATGTCGCTATTGGAAGCCGGAAAAGCCAAATTTATTGTACGTTATCTGTCGTTTATTCTCGGATAAACTCGAGTTTGAACGCTGGCTTCTATTTTTTTCACTTGGATTTTTCAAGTGTGTGTAACAAAGGATAAATTTTCTTGACAACTTGTGCATTATGAAATAAGATAATATAATGTTGGGTTAGGTTAGGTTAAGTTAAATCGATACAGAAATATGAATCCAGCGCAGCGGGATTCAAAGTGACAATAAAATTCAAATTAACCGGGTTGGCTGTATTCAAAGCCAGTCTGGTTTAGACAATGTGGGCCAACTATTGCACTATCTCAAATGTATGTGGCTGACTGTGGCCTACATGTGGATCCGAGCTGGGTTAAATCTAGTCAATTATTGAGTTTAGAGCGTCTGACCTGGCACACATCATCATTGAGCGTTTATTGCCAATTGTCGGTTATTCGCCCGTTGAACTGCAAATTGCAGACACGTGCTATGTTAACAATCACGTGTTACGATGAAATATGAATGACAAGCAAAGTGGCGCGGAAGATGGGTGACTGCTAGTTGCAAAATATCTCAAACGTCTCCGTGCTTAGGAGACGACGTTAAGCTGATTTATACCTACATAGCAGTCGTTCCGTCATAACATCTAAACTCTCTAGGAGTTTAGGACGGCATAAGAACTTGGTTACCGGATAAGGAATTTAAGCAAACCTTGCAGACTAGGAAGCTAAATCGAATTATGGAGCCAAAAACAAAAATTATCAACGAAAAACAGTTTCATCTATACATAACTGAAACTAAGTACTCTCTAAAATTCTATGGTCTATTATGAATTCATTGAAAATATTTTTAAAACCATTTGCCAGCGGAATAAAGTTGAAAATAAACTGCACTTCAAAGTACCATCTGATTGCTGACAAAAAAATAGGATTTTATGTATACTGAGCGATATCCGGCATTTCGTTCATGAAATTGTAATAGGAAAAGTTACAAACAAAATATCCCACTGCGATGCTAGGTTAAAAAAACAATAAAGGCAGTTTTTCAATTTTAATAAATTAAACGGTGGCAAATCTCCTAACGAGGTTCTGCGGGTAAGCAACCGCTGGCGGCGAGTGAAAACACCCCATTTCATTAAGGAACCTAAGTTTAATTACAGCGGGTTTTTAGAGAAAATACGGATCCAATCTCAACAGCTCGTAGACAACGTTACAGTTTGATATAGTAGGGAAACTTAAATTAATAACATCTAGAAACATCGTGTTGTTCATAGTATAAATAGAGACGCTCTTTTTAATTAATATATCCAGATGTTTAAATCTTGCTGCGATCATAATAAATAACAATCAATAAATGTGGCTTAGCCTCTCAAAGTATGCATTAAATCTGTGCATCATTTAAAACGATTTCATGTTATTTAACTTTCTAAGTTACCGGAGTATTTATTGCTTTGCTCGTTTTTGTGGAGAATATTCGTATTTGATGATTTGTGTCTTTAATGCTAGGTTACATGGTTGTAATTAGGTTGAAAGTAAAACTTTTGTAAAATCTTAATTTGTTAGTAAATAAATAAAACAGTAGGTATAAGTATATATTCACGCGGAGTCATATTAAGAGTGTATTCAGTATGAGAAGCGTTATCTAGCAAACTCAAACTCCAACTCAAATCATTTATTTCATGTAGGTATGATGCATTCACTTAAGAACGTCAATTTTTTGCATTTACCACCGTTTCGCTAAGGTGCCTTTAAAAATTGAACTTTTTAAATCTTTAAGGACAAAAAGAAACGGCGAAAGAAACTCCTCGGCACATCTTTAAAAAAAAAATAATGCTTACAACTTTATTACTAAATTTATACCTACATACAAATACATATACTAACATGAACAGAACCGGTCGCGGATGTCTATTTCCAAGCATCTTTGTCATTAATATATTCTTCCACTGTATAATAAACCTTTCTCTATCAGTCTGTAGCTGTAGTGTTGATCGAAGGTAATAAAACAAACACTAAATGGTTACTACAATTTCGCACTTGCAGCGACTCGCTGACGTAGACGTTATTACGTTAACAAAACAACGGCCATGTGTCCCGACACAGACCACCTGTTTTTTACTGATATATCTTCTTTGGTATTCTATAGGTAAACTAACAGTTTAAAGCACATCTAATTTGGATAAAGATAGGAGACCAGAGTACAGCAGCGGTACAGTGAAGATTTGCGATGATGATAACATCATCATTTGAGATCATGATACGGTTACGGATAAAGAGAAAGAAGGAAGATAAAGAGAAATAATGCACGATCGCAAATTGAATTAAGCACCTATTGAGTATATGTATATTTGTTTAGTATTTTGTAATATTTAGCCCACATGGTACAATCCTGTGAACTTGCAATCTTTCAATGCAATATACTCGTACATTCAAAAGTTGTAACACAAAGCGAGCTCTATAGTTTGCCACGCGGCTTGTTTTCAATAGAAAATTGGTAGCATTTGATACGAAATAGAAATTTTAAAGCTGTACCTATTTTGAAACTCGCATTCATTCGTTTTCACGTTTTTTTATCAACATTGAATTAATGCATATCTAGATTTTTTTACGTGACAGGTTCTGAGTGTGAGTGTGAGTGTGGCTCGTGAACCAACCGCGCAGTGCAATTGTACCATGGATAATTCAAATTTCATGCGGGTCAACCAGTAATACCGAGGGCAATTGAATTGAAAATTCTTAAGAATCTTTGTGATTACCAACGATATGTATGTGAGACAAAAAGGCAATACGGCGAGACGTTAAGACGGCGAGAGAAGGAGATAGAATATATTACACAGTATTTTACGCCGTTAGAGTATTATTTTGTAACTACATCGTGCACTACAGCACTGCTTTATATTGTAACAGTTCAAATATGAGTACCTACATATCTACATGGTGTTGTTACAAGAATTACCATGTCATATTTTTGTACTGACACTCTACTTTAAAGTTTCACTTCTACCATGTGTGAATTGCACACACATTTTTTTAATGGCTCGTGGTTCAATCTACGGGCAATATTATTGATAAGGCCTCCTCAGTTAAGAAGAGACCCGTATCCTATAGTAGACCATAGATGCCATGAACTGAAATCAACATGTGCAACCGCAACATTCACTACCTACGCGGATAAAATGCAAAACAGTTCGTAACTTTTAAACAGTAACTGCCTGTGAGCTGGAACATTTGTTGGAGTCCAGGAAAGGTTTAATTTCCGAATGGAAACTTAGAACTACCGCGGTCATCGTTGCGTTGCTGGCAACATGCCAAACGACTCAAATGCCCTCGCAGTGCCTTCATTACTCCCACCGTCTGCTAAATGCCACTGCATTCCACCATTGATATCGTCCATACAAGACAATTGACTTCATCCACAATAAGGAGTAATGTTATTTTACCTACCGAAGTACGAGTTATACCTACTTGTATGTCTCCTAAAAATTTAATTTTCTTTTTACTGTTTGTCGGTTTAACTTTATATCTGTTTGTACGGTCAAACATTTCTCTCTGAAGCTTGGACTGTAAACCTGTTAAAACTAGGTAGGCGTTTGGTTATCTTAGTAACGGCTTAACCAATTTTAACTAACTAAAGTTTTATTTAAGTTCAATCAATAATCAAATAAAAAAGATAGTTAAATAAAAAATGTGCTTTAATTTCGATACTGGTGCTTGTAAACGTAAGAAATAAGTATTCCACCGCGAACCGATTTGAGTTTAGGAGATAAAACCGGTAGCTAGCAATAGCCGTAGTTATCACTAGAACGTGGACAGGTTGACAATTTTAAATTCTCTCTATTGCATAACGCTTTCTTTGTATATTCCTTTATTTGCACTCTAGGGATCTAGTAACCTGTCGCGTTAATATTCCCGCAACAAAAGCACTGTTTGCGCAAGGATAGATTTCGAGAGGCGGCGGGGTGTCTCAGGGAGGCACTCAGACGGAGAGAAGTGCTGCCGATGCACCATTCGGTTGTAGACGGAATTATGCGTTGTATTGTGGCTGTTTGCAGCTGAAAGGTTTTGTCTTCTGGGAAACGGTACTTTCTGTTACTGCAAACTTTGTGGTCAAACCTGGTGCTGGTATGAATTCGGTGTCGAATTTAAAACATTGATGTAGTTACCTACTAATAATAATGGGCCCCATAAAAAAATATAATAGACTAATTATTTTTTCAATGATATCCATTGTGACAGTAAGCAGCTACACGATGAAAGTCAACAATCAGAAATCAAAAAGAAAAGACTCTGTTGCAATTGAATAACAAACTAAATGATGCTATTCACCTACTATGGTAGTTGTCATCTAAGGAAAACTGTGTAACTGTGTTGGTAAAATCGTAATTAGTACGGTTCCAGGTCAAAAACTTTTTTCAGCACAAAAGACAGTAAAATAAGCTCTGTGAAGATAGTTGTTCACGATAAAAATACACGCAATTTCACCCTTAGCTTTTCTATTAGTAGTACGTTGACCCACTCCTTTTCCGTCCATTCTAAGATTGCTCTTTCCTGTTCGGTGCCGTTCCCACTGCATTGTTCTTTGAAATATGACCTCTTTACTTTCAATGAGCCCGGAACTTTCCTCTAAATAAAATGGCTCAATACGTTCAAAACTTTACAGTTTTATTGCTTAAAATTTGAGAATACTTATTACACTTTCAGAAGTTATGTACATTTCCGCGAGAGCTGGAAAAGGTGTCGCCAGTACGATTCAAAAGCGGATATTGCACTGTCGCGCCTTTCAGTACTCTAGCACCTAGCCTGCTTCCCTACGCATTGTGCTCCAGTGCTTTGCTTTTAACTGCGACCTGAATCTCTTTCAAAAGTATTCAATAGGAATTAATATCTTGCTGCAGCCTGATTGTTGCTTCGCTGCTCTGAGGAAGATGGAGTAGGTGTACGTTGTTTGGTTTTTAGTATGGTCATTGGTCATACGATACGTATTTGTTTTATTAAATTTTATCTATTTTAATGTTTTTTTGTACCTTGCTGTACATCAATCTTATCCCAACAGGTAAATTGGGAAGGTAATTAAGCTTGAAATGGAAATTGAAAATCGTTATTCCCGATTTCAAACTTCGTAAAATTACTGCCAAGAATTACGTCAAAGCACCACAATTTCACACTTGTGACTACGATCTACTCTTGATCCTAATACTTAAATATTGGTGTACGAATATTGTTTACCCGTATAATAGTAAAAAATAGTAGGGGTTTATGAATCCCAGTCTTGATTACTGGGTCCGATCGGCTAACGAAATTTCCCGTAAACTATTTGGAAGTTATATAGCATTAAGGCTTCTCACGCCTGCCTTACATTCGCAAAATATCATATCAGGGATTCGGGCGGCCCTCGTCCCGCTTAACTGGACATTGAAATTAATTAAATCTAAACAACATTCAACGTTATCTTGTATGCGGTTGGGTCTATTTTCCTTTGCACCCTGATTCTCATTACACTGGAGTGTTTAATATAAACGCTTAGGGTCATTCGTGTAGCGTTTATTTTGTGATCATATTTTCTGTGCGTCCTGTTTATTATCTTCTGTATTTTCAGGAATATTATCTGCAGAAGGATTAAGTGGCGTTTATCAAGTACAAATAATAAGCAAAAGGAGGCAAATATAAAGTAAATTAACGTGGTCAAGTACTCTCTAGGCTTTTGCAATGAGGAGTACCCTTACATTTGAATGTTAATTATTACCAAGTTATATCAAGTAATAAGGTTTTTTTATTCACTCATTCTAGTCTTTCAAATAACCATTTATCCTTACAACTCTAGCCGGGCTTGGTCAATTACAAGGACTCTTTGAATAATATATATAAATAACATTACCTACGTCAAGTCAAGGGACACATGGTTCGTAATTTAAATGCACGACTGACGTTTCAATATTCCGCTCCTATTCTCCAAAGCACGGAAGCATTTATGAAATTTTGCGAATCAGCCATCCATTTAGCTCCCGATCATGTCCGGCGTTGCGAACTTGACTGATTGCTCGCCATTGAAACAAGCTGAACCTTGTCTGGCTTCATTAACTGTTCCCTCTGATCTCCTACATGGACTACTAAACTAAGTTGCAGGTCATGTATTCCTGCTTCTCAACACTAACACGAATCTAAACATAAAACTTGGTAATAAAGCATTTATATTTAGATAAGGAAGCTAAGCACGATTATATTCTTCGTGAAATAAACACCCCTTAAAATCCATTAAATGTTATCAATATTATCATCATCATCGTTACAATGCATAACTGTCCCTCTGGTGGGCTCGGATCTTCTCCCACACTACGCTGACCAAGTGCAGATTGGCTGATATGTACATGATTGGGAGATGACCTTTGAGAACATTATGGACAACTCCCTTTTCCTGACGACGTTTGCCTTCATTGATGGAAGTCAAAATTAATTTACATCCGCACATTATTTTTGAAGAATAGAGGTACGGGGGTCGAATCAAGACTCCCCCGTGTGCTGGAGTCCAACGTTTAATCCACTAGGTTACTTACGAAATTTAAGTACAAGTAATCCGTTACGACGATATGATAAAGATCCTTTGACCGAATGAAACGAAGGTATTCAATCACATTTGAACGGAGAAGCATTCGGAATCGCATGTCTACGTACGGCTGTCTAGTGCTACAAAGACTCCATTGTAGAGCTCCTTACATCTCCCTATATGTACATAATATCTACCTACGTACTATTCTATCCTGGGACCTAGACGCAGCGCTATCATAATACAGATTATTATACCAGAAGGCTCACTCCTTTCAAATAGTTAACACAGGAACTCCGTACGTAATCCTTTTACTTTTTCATTTTTTCGACGTTGCCAGCATGTTCTAGCTCTCGCAAAAACGATCTAGCTTAAAAAATGTTTCTTTCACCAAATATGTACGTCACATTTACGTGTTATTTTAGTTTAATCGGACAATGATCTGGTGATTTTTACAGCCACTGCACCCCTGGGTTTGGTTGAAACTTGAATGTACAGTAAGCAATGCATTTTTATGTAAGTAGCTCACAAAATGTAAAGTAGATGGGCCAGATTGAAAACGGTCACCGTCGCTCATGGACATGGTAGAGGTTACTAATGTTGCCGGCAAAGAAACTAGAAAGAAAATTAGGTACCTACTGTCTCTCAAGCCTATTGTGAAGAAAATTGTGATAGACATGTGTGTGTGTGATAGATGTGTTGTGGCTGGCCGGTGTTTATACATACGCATAGGACCGGTTGCGCCGCATATTTATGCATTTATTGTGTGCATGAAAATTCTATGCAGAGGCATGCCTCTCTTTGTCACTACAACCTTTTTCCGTCGCGAACTCGTGAAGGATTGCATGTTAAAAAATAATGTACTTACCCAGATTTAGTTAAGCATAACGTAATAATTATATTATGTACCTACTATACATATATGTAGGTAAGTACATACAATAATGAGTGCTCATCATCCCATCATTAAGGCCAACAATACAAATATACAGGATAAATACGGTAAATATAAAAATACAAATATTCTTTGTTGGTGCAAGAAATACCGACTCGGGGCTAACAAACAAAGAACGTAAACTAAATTTAAAGGCATTCTCAGTCTGACGGGATCGTTAGACTTAATAACTATAGCAAATGAATAAGTTTAGATCGGAGGAAGACCACAAAGATAACTTCGGGACAAAAGGCTGACTATAATTAAATTTCTGCTGAGAAGAAGTAGCTTCTCCACAAAATGTTCATTTAAAAAGTTTTCCACAGTGCTAGTGCTCATTATTGTTAAAATAATGTTGTGATAATAAAACTGCATTGAACGAAGAATTTAAGATAACGTTAAACTGAATTGTAAAAAAGTTCTCTAAAAGCTTCCATTATTTCGGAGTGTAGGTACATCTACACTGTGTAGTGCAGATGATTGGGTTATATAGTATCCAATCGAAGCAAATGGCCTTGTACTTTGCCTAATTTAGGCCTCCGACTTTCTGGACTTGCCGGCCGTCTAATGATGATAATCGTGACCGCTAATTATTGTGCTCTACAAAATTAGAAGGCACTAAATAGAAGTTAGTTGTTATAACTAGCATTCTCTTGCAACTATCGCGCTTAAACTTAACTTGATCGATCGCTAACGATTGCCGCAACCCATCGGGCTGTGAACTCGCTATTAGGCAGCTCCAAAAGATAAACAACGTTTTGGATGCGAGAGCCGGCGGATACAACTTCTGTCGCAGATAGCAGCTGTGAGTTACTTGCAGTTGGAACAGCGAGCGACAGTTGCCAATTTCGTGTTCATGGCTTAGTTCATTGCACAGAATACTAAGTCAAGATTAACTTGTATTTAACTAGGCAGAAGTTTCTTACGAAACTGCTACTAGTGTTCTCGTCTTTCAATTACAATTTGATAAGAGTTAGATAAAGATTGCTTTAGCGATAACACTGTCAAAGTTATTACCTATAAATAAAGTTGTTTTCATTATTTTATTTAATTCATAATGTGTTTTATTGGAGTAACGCCTTCCAACTTTAATTCCATGCATACGTGCATGCATGCATGCAGACTAACTTGCTGATCAACGGATGTGCCAGCATTGTGTGATATTTGCGTAACATATAACTATATAGTTCACGGGTCAGACGATGTACGATTCCTGGATATGGCATATATCCACCTAGGTACATTTGAAAACGTTAATTCGAATGCTTTCAACACGTTTTAAATGGAAAAGCTTTTAAATCACTAGATCGGTACGGTCCGAAAAGCGTTCAATTTACAAACTGCGCTTTTTTGCTGAAAAATGTACCACACAAAAATATTAAAAAATTCAATAGAGTGCAATTGCGCGAGCCGTTGTCAATAGTTAGTGGTACCTATGTCGGTGTGACGTCATTAATCGTCAACATGGCCGACGGGAGTACAAAAGAGATGTAAAAAAGGATTATACAAGTTCCATTTATGAATAGACTATGAAAAATAAAATCGATGCTACACTAGGATTTCCTGTGTCGTGGGCGACTTGGACACACTAATAAGATATGGCCAACACCTACGACCACAATAAACATTTATCTATCTTTATATATTCCGGTGAATTCTGCATAAAATTCGCAAATGCATAACTAAATCACACTTGATCATCGTGGAGCGCTAAGGCCAATTTCCTCTCACTGACCATCTATTAGTACGGTTGGGTCGTAAGGAGCATGTTAGTTAAATTTTAAGAAAAAAGAGTAATGTTAGCTGCTTACGTTGTACCATAAAACCCTGAAGCAGTAAATCAAGCCCTGTCAGATGAGATTGTACAGGTCAATATAAAATGGCGCGGCTTTCGTGTATGCGTGTGGCCTTCATAAATCTCGTATTTTGTGCAGACAGATCGTAAAATCAGCTCGCGTTTGTTTTGGATTATGTCGGCAATATAACCAGGTTTAGTGGGGCTGAATTGCTCGATACCAAAATAGTAGAATTTATGATTTGTCAATTTTCAGGAGATTTGGGCGCACTTGGTGGTCTTATATAAGGATTTATACTTTATATTTAAATAGATGCTATCTAAACAAATAAATAAAAGTGGAATGTCTATTGTAATAATAATAAACGTTACATATTCCAAAATAACATTTTTTACAATGTTTGTCTTCTTTCTGTCTGTCTGTTTGTTTGTTTGAGCTAATCTACGGAATGGCTGGACTGATTTTGACGGGAATTTCACTGGCAGATTGCTGATGTCATAAGGAGTAAAAGCTACTTTTAATTTAGTTTTTTTTTAATTCCACGCGGATGAAGTTGCGGGCACAGCTGTTAAACTATAAATTTACTATCGACGTTTTTAAGCCATCCAACTCGTACAAAGATAGGCTGTTTTGGAGAACCTATTCACCAAATGATTCAACGCTCTCTGCTTAGCTATAATACGCAAACGCCACTTCTCACATACATTCACTGTGTTTAATGCCCAAAGTTCCAAAGAAGTAAAAAATAGAGCTGAACTTTAAATAGAAGCTTTGGTGCCGTAGCTTTGAATGTTTTGTTCAAAATGGTTAAAAGTTTCGGCGCGTTTTAACACTATGCGGCAAAATGATATACGTAGATACTGCATGGTCAGTATGTGTATATAATGTGTTGGGTTCCACATTTTCGCCCAACAAGGCGACCTCTGCAGGCATGCCTGGGCATAATTCATAACTATTCATAACATTACCCAACTTTCCACCTGTTTTGTATTTAAACGCTGTGTTCAACAGTTTTCGAAATGAGGCAGGAAAATGTGTATTGTGCACAAAGTTTAATACGAAATATTTGAGAGTTTTAAATAATGTGCCGTATAGATTAAATTTGTTTGGTAAGTGGTGTCGTTTTTACATAATAGCCGGCAACCCAAGAGATTTATTATCTATGCCAGTAATTACTATTTTATGTCTGCTGTAGCAGGGCACATAGGCCGTACCTAAGCTACTTAATATTGGGTATCTAATGGACATACATTCGACTTCATCATCATTGCAATGCAATCCATAACTGTCCCACTGCTAGGCACAGGTCTCTTCTCGCAATGTATGGGGTAGGCCATAGTCCACCGCAATAGTCAAGTCGGATAGGAAAACTTCACACATGTTTGAGAACATTATGGAGTACTCTCAGGTGTACACGATTCCTAACGAAGTTTTCCTTTACCGAAGCAACCAGTTATATCATTTAAGTTTGAGGTAGCACGAGGATTAGGAATCATCTCAGCTAGATCGCAAAAAGATACACCGCGCCGTTGAATTAGGCCGTTAATCAAAGGAAAATTAAGAGATTCCAAATTTCAATTCTTTGAAATTCGAAGGCATCATATCTAAACGGGACAATCTAAAAAGGTTTTTTTCAGGTGGGGAGGCGAGGATATTAACCTGTCAAGAGTAAAAAGTGTCGGTAAGTATTTCTTATCGCACAGACCCTTACAGACCCTTATCTTTCATGTTACAAAGTAGCCACCCCAAAGTACCGGTAATATTAATTTCAGAATTAATATGCGGCCGAAAGAAAATTATAACGAGCTAGAAAAAATTAAATTTGTGTGAAATACCGCCACTTGCTGGAACTTGGCTTCAAAAGGCCGTACCACACCTCGTCGGTGAAAATCGTTCAAGAAAGATTGTAATATTCTGGTTACATGTTAAATTTACGGTATGATAAATTAAGTCAATTGATATTTATTATACTACTAGCTGTGTGAATGGAATTTTAATTGTTACGGGGAAATTTCTAAAACAAAAGTAGCCTGAGTTGCTCCTTATTACATCAGCTATCTGCCAGTGAAAGTTCCGTCATAATCGGTCCATCCGATCCAGAGATTAGCCAAAACAAACAGACAGACAAATATGTAATATTTGAATGCACGGTATACATCCTTGCATTTAGTAAAAAGCGGTTAATTTAATATTACAATCAGACACTCCAATTTTATGTATTTGTATAGATTATAGTTATAAAAACAATGCACAAAATACGATATATTGAAAAACACAACATAATCAAGCCTTACCGATTTGTATATTAGTAAAATAAAGAGGTGTAGACCGATGACTCCTATATTGACTGAGTAAACACAGACATTGAGTGAGATGGACAGCAAATTCAAACAGCTCAACTTGCACGCTTAAGTTTTTTTTTACTTAATAGAATTTGTAACAATAACAATTATAATGAATGAAATCTAGTTTTAAAGCTATTGCTGTCCGCCCAATTGTTCCTAATTGAGTTTGGACGCCACTTCATAATGCTAAAAATAAAGGAAATTAAAGAGTCATAAAAATGTTCTTGGGAGAGTACTTACAGATTTTATGAACCAAACGGTATCAAATTCAGGATGAGTCATTAAATAAAGATGGCGTCCGTTTACGTCTTCTTAATGCTTCGCGATTTTCTACAGCTTCGCTCAAGGGGTCCTCTGTTGGGCAAGCCATTTTCTCATGTTCGTTTGTGTTGGTGCCATGAATAGAGAACGATGTAGAAATCTGGTGAGCGTGGCCAATATGAGATAGCACGAAAAAATACAATTGTATGGCTACACCTAAGACTTTCATCAAATCAGAAATTACCCAATAAGTAGGTATCAGCAGTAGTGGTAGTAGGACGCAGCCCTGGTTCTGCCCTCACATCACAAACACATTGCACAAGCCATATTATGGGTACTTCTAGCCAAATCCTAGAACTAAGAATATTCTACGATTTCATTTTACCAGTAAGTCTTGGTGGCAACATTGAAACAAAATATACTTGACTACGATAGATCACATCAAAACCCAACCCACACTCATCAAACAAATTATAACAACCCCTCCACCGCTTATTTACACTGTAACTGCGAGATGGAGAACGCTTCGGGGGTTAATTGTGAGGGCATTGACATGGGTTGAAGCCGATGACTAGTAAAAATTAAGAATGAAATAAAATTTCGCGATCGGATTAATATAAATTATCACTTACACATTCATACTGACTATAGTTTGCAGCAATGATTACGATCCTTTAACATACATACATATCTATCCTAACTGCAGATAAGAGATCACTATCATAACTGCATCTTAATTTCTTCGTTGCATTGCAATGCAAATAACAAACATAGAAGTTGATTGCTTACAGCTTGGCTCCATGATGAGCCAAATACTACAAATTAATACAAAAAATCTTGCAAAAAAGGAGCGGACGTTAACCCAGTAAAGGATGGTTTCAACCATCCATTAGCCTTAACAAGGCCACTGCTGGACGTAGGACTCCCCTAACTTGCGTCACTCTGACCGGTCCTTAGCCTTCTAAATCCAGAGGATGCCCTCTGTCTTCCTCAGGTCGTCAGTCCACCTGGTCGAGGGGCGCCTTATACTCCTTCTTCCAAAGATGTGGTCTCCATTCGAGTACCCTTATAATAATAAAAATAATGGGTGACAAGAGTTAGAAATTAATTTTACAATGGTGATAAATGTTCCCAGTCAGCAGGGAAAGCTCAGCAAAATGGCCGACTAGCGGCTATGAAGAATTATTCGAACACGTGACAAAACATTTTAAGAGCTCTATTTTGTTATTGTTATTGAAAGCGTTAAAAACCTTGTAGTGGGCGTGTTTAGTGATTAAGCCAGAGGTACGTGAACAGAAATTAGACGATCAATTACAGTCATAATAAGAATAAACAAAAGATAAATGGCTTCATATGATTTTAAACCTAACTCATTTCAGATTGTACACGTTGTATTATGATACGGGTAATCACGATATGTATTTTTAATGTAGTTATGTAGTTTAGCAGTGACCACGATTCAACTGGGTCGAAATATAAGTAGAATTCGTTAAGTACGACCCGTATCATAATAAAATGTAAATGGCTTTAATAAATAGCTGAACCCATTTATCTTTGGTAAATAAAAACAAAACGTTCTTACGTTCACGTGCAGTGCTACGGATATATGGAAGCATATAACAAAGAGAATAGGGGCTCTCTATTCTTTTTAAACACCTCATTGCCGTAATGGCTTTAGGAAGATGGTTGCGGTGATTAAGTAACTGGGAAATGCAACGGAATTGAGAATTTACTCGCAATTGCCTTCCGCGGCAATAATTTGTAGAAAGACCCAACTATCTGGCGGAGTTTTCCGTTGCACAAAATGTCTCCTACAATGGTCGTTTAGGAAATAAAAACGGTGTACAGAAATTGCAGACGGGTAGGTTCTGCGAGCTCTTCCAACATTTTGGAGGCACATTAATGCCCTGGTCTTTCTGATTTGTATTTTTTAATCTATCAATCCTTCACTGTGAATAAGAAGTGTGCGCACACTAACAAGCTTCGTTACCTGCTATTATAAAGATAATCTACTGTTCTTTATAATGTAGCTAATACCGTCTTCTAACTGTTGTCTATTATAAACTTACTGTAATATATTCGTACTGTTGTTTGTTCGGACTAAATTCTTCTAGAAAACGAAATTAGTTACTAATTAAAGAAATACAATAAGTTCTCTCAACATCTCTTCGCATTCTTCGTGTTGTTGGTACTGTACAGGAAATACGAAGATTGCCGAGATACTAATAAGACAGAAGCATTGTAATGAATTTTTTCTTTGTGCAATTCTGCGGCCTCTATTGCAGGTTTATATTTAATAGAAGCTATTTTCGAAGCGTCTGGGACATGGGGGAGGAGGGGGAGGTTAATAGCTGATGACGTCACCGTTAGGCGGTGAGCACACAGACGTCTTCACAAAGGACACAATGCGTACGTTCTGTATTGTGTAACTACAATGCTTCTTGGCAGAACCTATTTATTGTCTGTCCAATTACTGTTTGTTACCGTCAAAGTATGTTCGTGTTGTACTCTGGTATACATGTATGGATTGAATCTATTAATGGTCATTTATACGTCTCACATAATTGAGGAGTTCTAGAGAACAACCCCGCTGCAGCACGGTAGAATAGGTTAACGGCCAGTGTTATTGGGTTTAACAATTCTATATTAAGTCGATCTTCTAATACACCTTATAGACTGACCAGAACTTATTGTAACAATTTAAAACAAAATAAATCGATTGTTCATAATATGAAAAGTATTAAAATAAAGGGAATTTATTATTTATAATAATATAGTCCCTTTATTTGATTATCATTCTTCATCATTATTCTTAATGCACTAAACAACACAAAGTGCTGATGTGTGCAATGTGCATACCGTGAAACTTGAATTAAACATTCATTGCGATATGTATCATGTTAGCGGGCGTTAAACAAATAAATAAATAGGTTTCAAAAGGTACGTAGTTTTTACCCACCGCATCAATACTGTAAGATGACTCGTGGAAACCCACGGTCCTGATACCCCAGTAATTTGTCGGGATAAACTGGAAAACTAAGCAATTTTCCTAGAGACCGCCCATTTTCCTGTCGGCGGCAGCCACCGCTGCTCACTGCCTGTACCGTTTGCATAATACGTCGCCTTTATTGTAAATTAAGACTTAAATGGGAAACGAGTAAATCCATATTCAATATTCTTCAGTGGCTTTGAATAATTCTTAAATTCTGCTGATTACATCCGATTGTACTCCTGTAATTGATATGATCACATTTTCAAACCCTTTAAAGAAATATGTTGATGAAGCGCTTTAATAAATAAATAGATTGTGATAATGAAAAACGAGGATGTTTGTTGTGTTATATATAGATCCAATGACATGACACTCGGTTTAATTTTTATGTTTTGCTACTTGTAAGTACAACTCGTACGTGTAAACTGTGGAACGAACTTCCTACAACGGTGTTCCCACAGTGCTATGACATGGGGTCCTTCAAGAAGCGGGTCTTTCGCTTCCTTCGTGGCCGGCAACGCGATGGTGACGCCCCTGGTGTTGCCATTGTCCATGGGCGACGGTGATCACTTACCATCAGGTGACCCGTCTGCTCGCTTGCCTGCTTAGGTCATAAAAAAAAAAACAACCTACGAGTACAACCAATTGGCGTGTTATTGCAGGATACTGGTCCGGTTTTGTAAGAAGGTTTGTTTCACCAAACTGTTCCATTGTGGACAGTTTTTATGCTTTTGAGATTCAACCATTGCCATTACGGGCTAATGGGTGCTTAACATATGTGAAGAGTATGTTCACTCTGACTGCGTTCATGACGAAACACATCCCTATCGAAAATTCGTTTTCCAAGGATGAACTCGACCAGCATCTCCACTTACACTTTCATTCCCCGTAGAATTGTTACAATGTGCCTGCACCATCGTGGCCCGCGATATTCATATCCTACCTTCAACCCCCAATTAACTACGATTTAATCGGAAGTCGGGTAACACATAAAAAATCTTATATAATACTCGTAATTCTACTCATTGATATAATTCGTATTTATCAATTAATTAATATATCTGAGTTATTATTGAAAAAGTATTTAGTAGAAACTACTTACTATTTCTCTATAATAGCCGACGAAAAAGGGCGCTAGTAGCGAGCGCTAACCATTCCCGAAGCATGTTTTGCTGCGATGCCCTACAAAATGTATGAAAGATCTCGTCGGCAACTTGTGGGCTGTGTGGTCACCACTGTGTGCAGCCAACTTAAATTTCAATTTATAATATAAATACAGAATACGAACTATTTTTACACGATTCTAAATTAATTATTTTGTTTTGTTTCGATTATGTTGTAGTACCTAATTATGTTTTGTTTTTCTGTACGGGATGATGTGTGTGGTCGCCCAGCAACAAATTCCCTTTAATAAATTTAAAAAAATCCTTGACAACAATCTCACCTGATGTAAAGTGGCGACAATGTCTAAAGATGGTAAATGCGATAACATAATAAAATCCTATTCACTTTTTTCTTAAAGACTCCCACGTCTAAAGCGGGAGAGAATACCGAAGCATTAGAGCAAAAAATATATATAATTGAATCTTATAATTATATATTTAGTTACGGTACAGTTATGAAATACCTTTCACAGAAATGTGTTTCAGTAGGTACCCTACACAAATTGTTACAGAACTCGCTTGAAACCCAAATTGAATTACAGTTCCGTTATTCCAGACGAGGGCGAATATTTAAATCATATCCGTTTAATAAAACTTGCTACAACCGAGAAACTTTGAAATTTGAATAAATTCAGTAGCTGCCTATTAGTGTTGCCAGATCAGAATGTTCAATTGTGGGACGAGATTTAAACAAAATGTGAATTTAACGTAAAACTGAAAGATACAGACACGATAAAAATATAGTAGTAATAATTACATACAGTAAATAAATATTATTAGCACAGTTAACACAATTACACTACGGATAATGATAATTATGCCAACTATGTAGTTACAAAAATATTATTATGGAACAATTTCTATTTACTAGAATGTGTTTCGTGTGTACATACATGTGTTTGCTAAAAATACAGATACTTAAGTATGTTTAAAAATTAACCATTCTTCGATATATTTTTTTCTCACAATAGGTTAAGTAACTATGTAAGCTAAGCATAAGTGCTCTATCAATTGAAATTTCATGCCTATAAGTATACTTCGATGCGGACTTATTTATGTAAAATAAATAATGTTTGTTGATAAATATTTTTGCAAATATAGTGTGATATATGTCAATATCATTCATTTTATTAAAAAGAGTACCTCAGTACCTGTAGGTAATAATAATACCTACGTATAATTAACGGCTCATAATGTTCTTGAAATTATTAATAGGTATATTATGAATAAATTAGCGTTCAAAAGATTTGTTGTTACTTGTATAATTATTCATTCAAATTGGGGACACTGCACGTCTAGAGAGCTTCTGCGAAGCAAACAGAAAATGAATAGAGTTAAGTAGACCGCGCAGGACATTAGGGCGCTCGGTGACTCCCTGTGCGCTGTAAAATTTATTTTGTAGTCATGCTAATGAGTTGATTCTGGTAGTTTCGTTATTATACCCTAGTGTTATTATTCTACTGTTTTGTTATAATATTCCCTACAGAGATATTTGGAAGTCGATTCTGACTAAATTCTGTGAGTTATTATTAAGATCGCTGTGGTTTTCCGCGGTTTTGGGCGTCTCAAAACTTTCCGGCCTCAAACCGGCATCTTGGTCCGTGTATGGAAATAGTTGTACAAGTATTAAGGGGTAACCTCTTGCCCTACTATGATATCGAGCTTTACCGACTCGTCCTTTAACTACTCATTTGTTATAATTATAATAGTCAAATTTAGATTAATTTGTCAAGATAAATTAATCACTGACGCATAATATGCTTTTATAAAGTTGTCTATATAATCAACTATCTATAATTATCCTTCTATTCATTATGGCATAAATCCAGTAAATTAAAGGCTAAAAATTAAGAGAGTAAAAATTAATTAGCTTTTGTATCAATTTTGTTCGTAATTATTCATTAACAATCAATCTTAAAGAAAGTTTTCTCAAGAAGTCTTAAAGCCGCAATTCACTTTTAAGAACACTTTTATGACTCTTTAAGTTTGTGCTGGGACTTAAATAATTGCCAGTTTTTTCCCAGATGCCTCCAAAATTGTTTCATAGAATTTGAAATGTCAATCTGTCTACTAATATAACAGACAGATGTTACGTTGGCCGGACAGACTCAAAAACTATTAAACCAACTTTATAACGGCACCCTTTGAGCAAAAACTGAGATATTTTTTTATTATTCAATTAAGATACTTAGTGTCGCGCTTTTTTTAATCAATCCATACAATAAAATGCGATAAATCGAAGAGAATAAATACAAAAAATGCTGAACATAATCACACCTTAGCTCTTAGTTTTATATCAAAATCCGTAAAAGAGAGACACTTCGTAATGTGCCACTTTAAACTGGAAGCAAATACAGCAATCTGCGGATATTATTATCTCATAAAATTTATTACCTTTATCTCCATAGAATGATAAACCAGTTAATTATACAGGGCTCCCATTACACGCCAACATAATAACAGCAGTGTATGCATCGAGCAGTATTGTTAGCTAGCGATAGTCAGGGTTTATTGGCAATCAACGGCCTATGCCCCAGGGTGCGAAGTCAAACGTTATGTTTATTGTAATATTCTTTTAAAACAATAACGTTAATATGGTCATAAAAATGTCGATTAATGATTACGATCAATACTAAATAGTGCCAATCATAACTTGTTATTTTGTTCCACACTGTTATTTTTCTTCCATTAAATTTTCAGCACCGAATGCATAATATAGTTTTAACTAAAATGCTCAGTTATAAATAGCAGCTGAACATTGCTAAATTAATATTATTTTCCTTCAGCCCGATTTCCACTAAGTAGATTAAGTTTTACATAATCTACATGTAATAATTTAAAGACCGTCGTAATATGAAAGTGGTATTTTTGCGGTTGTCCCTGTTTGCCGCATACCTTTCGCTTATACGAACACATGCGGGATTAGCCCTTACGACATAAAACACCTGCGTTTTATGCCTCCCTAGTACGTTACTGTGTTATTTTATGCTGTCTTTTTAAACTTTGTTGTAAGTAACTTCACGTATAAATTTATATGACGATTTATATGCGGACATATTAAGCTACCTTGATGACAGTGACACTCTTACATTATATTATTCTCACAGTTACATATTACTCTTACAGTGGTTAGGTTATGTGGTGTTGGAGTGGTTAGGTAGGTAGGTTAATCACGATTAGATAACTCTAGGTCCTCTCTGTTATGAGCAGACACCCGTGCTGATTAGTGGGCCGTGAATGAGTTATCATTAGATACAACTATAACAACCGGGACCGTTGCGCGTTTATATAACACGCATGATCGTAGCGACATAGGGTGCTTGTTATTGCGCTTATAGTGATGGAGAATGGATGGGGACTATTAAAAGTCCATACTTATTATCTTTTTTCCATATAAAATCATTGTTTTAACTTAAGTAGAAAGACAGAATAATGTTCTACTTATAACTTTGATTACGTCACGTCTACGCGTAATATAATTTCAGAAACCACTGTTTGCTGAATTAGTAATGCAAATTCTCAAGCGATGTGTACCTAATTAGTATTAATAAGACTTACGTGTCTTATGTTATATCTACGTAGGATTTAAGCGTGTTTAGGTTAGGCTTACTAGATGTCCGGAAATATCTGGACTTATCCGGACTTTTAGCTTTCTTTCTGGCATTTGAATTTGTTGGGGTTTAATCATTGAGGAGTTGCCTTG
The DNA here is from genome assembly GCA_905404295.2 of Ochlodes sylvanus. Lineage (NCBI taxonomy): Eukaryota > Metazoa > Arthropoda > Insecta > Lepidoptera > Hesperiidae > Ochlodes > Ochlodes sylvanus. The sequence continues at coordinate 2,324,006 of FR990129.1, forward strand.
TCTGGAGCCAACCCTGAGTGTAGTGTCTTGGGAACTAAAGCATTATGCATAAATCAAGTCCGTCGAGTTAGAAGTAGTTCTAATCTGCTTTTAACAATGTGATTCGAACATACATACAAACATTGCTAATTAAGTAAAATCATGTAAAAATATAACATAATTACAGTCATCTCAAAAACTATTACCTTGTTAGTCTTGTAACTTCTAATTCAAATATACTTATTTAAAACCCAAAAATTGCTAAATTTTATTTTATAACTAAAATGCCTTATTTTACTTTACTAATACTGTAATTTGAAATGTACGGATTTTTAATAATATCCAAGTAATTATACGGTCTTTCCAATTTTAAGATGGTAATCCAGATTAGGTTAAGAGGGGGTATAAAGCAAAATTGGCAATCGTAGATTCAATTTTTACAGTAGTAGATCAAGTTTCTAGAACCTGAAGAAAAACATAGTATACTTCATCATATTATTGAGTGAATGCAAGAAGCAAAAACATAAAAAAATTTAATTTTCTCGATAGAAAAAAATCACAAAGTTAGGTCTAATTTTCAACTAAAATCAATTTATTTTCAATATGGTGCATGTTTTTGAGTCAATATTTTAATATATTATGCTAATTAGTATCACGGAGGGATTTGTAGATCGATTTCTAAATCAAATCTATAATTTACGAATTATTTAAATAAAATACATTTATCTTTATAGCTCTAGGATTTTGACATGCTCTGTTCCATTTATCAGTACCGTTGCTCCATTGAGACGGGCGGGTGAAATTTGATTTTTTCCTAGCTTTATACCCCCTCTTAAGTCGGATTATTTATTATTTAAGGCAGAGTTAATCAATATCGAACGGCCTCGTAGCTGTAGTACCTTGAAGCCGAGTCAGAACGAGCTTAGTTATATAGGTGGTATTAGAATTAGAAAATAATTATAATTAATTATAATTTCACATGTGATGGAGCCTAGAGTTCGCTCGCCCATGGTACCATTAGGTGTAGTACCTAATGGTGTCATAATTGTTTAAACAACAATTCTGTTCCGGTTAGAAAGTTGAGGATTCAGTTACACTTTTTTAAGGGGCGGCAGAGGAAGGGTGGTGCTGCATGCTCGTTTGCTATCTTAATTCCATAAAAAAACTTAGTTCTATGAAGGAAACCTCTACACCTTAGAGTCCACCATAAAAGTTTCTTTCTGTGAAGTTCACCAATCCGCACTTGGCCAGCGTGATGGAATATGACATTTGAAGAAGAAGATCGCATCCGTTCTCTAGTTGAATACAGGTTTAGTTAAGGTGATATTAGTGATTGTAATTGGCGTTTAAGTATTGCTGTGTTAATCCTTATCTATTTTTGTTACCTAGCTGTAAGTTTTCCATTAATTATAAAATAAAATACCTTCGCATTGCGGTAGGCGGCCCAGCAATGGGACAATTATAGATTGCTAACACCAGTACTTATTTTCAACCAGCACCACTATCAGATGAAGAAGAGGTCGTAACTTATAAAGTGAGTACCCATGTTATACTAAAAAAACATCTGGTCCTTCAATACCTAACAAAGCCACGGCCTTATTTAACAAGGTACGTAATACGTAGCACAAACGAGGTAAAGGCGCGTACACATGGAGGGATGTTCGCTGGGGCGTCGCGGCGGCGTGTCACTACCTGACGAGTAAATCGTTTGATCAGTGTCCATGCATGAGGGCTGCGATAATTTTAACGCTGCCTGCTGGCCGTAGAAAAAATTATACTCGTATTTATATCTTGATCAATATTAAACAAATTTATAATAAATAATAAGATTATGAATATTACTAATATACATATAAAGAGTTGTTTGTTTGATCGGGCTAATCTCAGGAACTACAGGTTCGATTTGAAAAAATATTTTTGTGTTGGATAGTCCATTTATCGAGGAACGCTATAGGCTATATAATATTACGCTACGACCATAAGGAGCGGACCATGAATGGAAAATGAGTAAATATTAAATACTAGTTTTCCGCTCGCGGCTTCCCCCGCGTGAAATTCTTAATTTCCAAAGATCCTTTCTTAGTTCTCACTTCAGGAACATGTTGAAGAAATATAAAGTTTCAGTTTATCTCCTCTTTATCCCCTTAGGGAGGGAATTAACAAAAATCCTCCAAGATCTCCTGAAATCAAACTTAGTTAATTCAGTTTTCATCCCATACATTTATTGGAGAATTGGATTGACAAATGGACAGACAGACAAACAAACCGATAGTCGAATACACAGTAACCCTTTTACGGTTTTTCATAGGATAGATATTACAGGTACCTGGCTACAACCCATTAATGGCCCACTACTGAGCACGGGTCTCTCCTCGTACCTGAGGAGGCCTAGAGCATACTCCACCACGCTGCTCCAGTGCGGATTGGTGGAGGGGTTAGTGGCCAACCCAAGTGTCGGAAATTTTAAGCCGCCCGAAGGTATCCGACATGGCTTGACGACTGCTACCAAATGATAACAACCGGGACCGACGGCTTTACGTGCCCTCCGAAGCACGGAAGCGCTCAAGAAATTTTTGCCACTAGCGGTCACCCATCCAACTACCGACCGCGCCCGCTGTTGCTTAACTTTGTCGATCTCTTGAGATCGACGCAAGCCGCCGGGCTATGACTACATGACTCTACCTACCTACATGACTCTAAAAAAGAATTTATTTTTATTTGCGAAATAAATGTTCTTGCGAAGTCGTAAGTACATTATAATAGACATTTTTTTCAGTTTGTGACAGAAAGAGGTGCTATCTCTGCATAATTTCCTCGTCTAATGACGCTATCTTTATGGTTATGCGTTCCTGGCATAGCGGACAGATCCAACTCACTCTATTACATAATAAATGTCTTGAAAAGTTATCCAACGTTGCATTTTATGTTAAATGCTCATCTTGAAAATCTTTGAGAATACCTTAAAGTCGTATGAGATTCAAGTAAGATGATTCTTAGTGGTTTATGCGAAAATGTGGGATTTAATTGAGATTAATGACGAACGGAGCTTTAAACTCGCCAATGAGTAGTATACCAAAAGATTAAAATATAGTAAGCCTGGGCGTATACCATCATACCTACTGGCCTAATGTATTGTAAATTAGTAGATTTCACACACCGTTGAGAATTATGAAGGATTCTCAGGTGTACAGGTGTGCTCGCGATATATTTTGTGATATAAAGTGATATTCAGTGTCTAATAGGCGCATAATTTTGTGAAAATTGGAGGTGCTTCCTGTTCGGAGTCAAACATGCAAACTTTGACCCTTTAACTAAAATAATGTTTATTGAATTATTTTTCATTGCAATTGCATAACGAACCAATGTAAATAAAATACGACAGCCGGCCACAGGCCGTTGAAATAATAACGCCATTTAATTCAATTGGAAATTTAATTGATGCTTCCGAACCGCTGGTTGTGGACGACTGGGGAGATAAATATTATTTATTTACGCTACGGATTTTTGGTTCCACGTTCTGCAAATATACCTATTTCTGATCGTTTTGTGACGTCATAAATGAATTACCTTTAACATACGCATGTACGTAATCGGCAGTATTTTTCAATTCAAATTGTAACTTACTCAACTAATAGCAGTGCTTATAAAATACTGGAATCTCATTACGAACAATGAGGTACAGGAACCATCCCTGTGCGCGACAGTTAGGTTATGATAGAATTTAGAACGACCTATCATAAATTGAATGCGTAAGTATATAAAATGTGTTGAATGTCTATGATGTTAACCATAAAGGAGCTCTCTCGTCTGGAACTAATCCTGATCGTAGTTTCAGGTCATGTTTGTCATAAAAATGCGTTGTTATCGGAACTAAAGCAAAGGCAAGGTAAAGTAAGAGTTAGCCAAGAAACGAGCAGACGAGCCCCCTCATGGTAAGTGATTAACGTCGCCCACGGACATCGGTAATACGAAACGCATCACCGATGCTTTGCCAGCCCAGAAAGGAGAAAGACGATACTGGCTCCAGCTCCCAACCAGAACACGCCTAGTCACTAAGCAGCCGCCTCAAGTTAGAGGATGGTAGCTATCCAGCTGTGCTTCAGCATTATCAAGCAATAGCCGGATTCTATAGTCGTTTTCACACATTCTAGTCATCTGGAGTAGGAATAGGGTCAGTATTCTAGACCGCCCTAATGCTGCCAAATAAAAAATTAAGTTTATAATAACGCACCACTTAACTCTTATCATCGGTCAAAGGTAAGAACTCGTCTGCCCGAACAAAACTTCTCGGTATTCCTTAACTCATAGTACTGCAGTTACTTTCCTAGTAAATCAAGCTCGACGAGCTGCGAAAGTTGTTCCTTTTGCTTCTAAACATTCTTCAAAACTTTCCTCCCGTATCGAAATCCAATTCCAGAGAGTAAGTTATTGAATAATTTATTACGCTGAAGGAATGTAGATCAGCCATGTAATTAGTTATACAACTGATGAAACAGCAAAATCCATAAACTGCTCGTATCTTGCAATTAGTGTTTTTATTCGCCTGTCGCTCTCCATTCTGTTGGAATATTCTAATTATTTTAGTTCAGAAGGTTTAAGTTTGGTCCATTTTATGATTTTTGGTCTTCTATTTATTTGGTAATTAGAAAAAAGGGAAAGCTCAAACAGTGCGTGATATAAGATGATACACCTTCCTCACCAGCTGATGAGGCAATGACTCTGCGGCAATGACTCTGCTTTTTAATAATATAGGCTCCGTTTGAGTTTAATCCTGATGATGCTCAGGAAGGTGGTAGGATGTTATACCACACTGGCTAGCTACCACCTTTAGATCAATCGTGAAATATTTCTCCGTCACGGTTGCTGTGTCGGTGACAGTAATAAGCAGGTTCTCATACCTTTCTTAGATTGAAATGCGTTGGTGCCTTTGGTCATATATAAATCGATTTCCCGTTGCCGAATTCAGTATATTTTTTACGTTCGATGTCTTTTAACATCTGCTAAAAAGTTTCAATAGATGGTAGCGCAGTATCGTATAAGAGTTGACCTACATAACTAACGACTATTGAACTGAGAAGTACTAGGGCAGGTGTGCAGGGATAAAAATAATTGTACCGGAGAAATGGGAACGCCTGCCATTCAAATATGTATATTTTTGCATCTTTAAAAAGAGATTCGATCGAAATGAAAAATGATTTTTTTTCGAAGTTTTTTTAAAAACACGTTTCGAAAGTAAAATTAAGCCTAAGGTTGCGACTGGGGCTATATTTCACCATTTTTAACATTTACTTACAATGCTTTTTCATCTAATTAATTTAGGAAAATTTCGTCTGACATATGGACAGGTAGACCATATGATGCGAGATTGATCCTATTATGTTTTGAATAAAACCCTATTAGGACAAATGTACTGGACAGCAATGACATTATAAGTAAAAAGGGGATAAATTTACACAATTGATAGCTGATTTACCTCAATTTATCAACGATCTCGATTCTATTCAGCTTGTACATGATGATGAAATTAGGTATTATCATATTCCTGTCACCTACGTTGCACGCGTTGGTATTATTTATACCTAATGTCAGCACCCTAAGAATCAATCAATTGTTGTAAATTCTCGAATTCACGTGCTTCTTATGTCGTCAACCTTGGTTAGCTTGCTACGCAGCAAAGTCCTGACGGTGGCCTTTACCGCATAAGGGCACCAACTCCTCTTCAAATCCGTACTGAAATATCGCGGCGGAGTGTAGTCTAGGCCTCTTTAATAGCTGGAAGAGTCGTACGTTAAGTCGGTAGTGGGTTGATGTCATATTTGTATTTACGAATAGGTGTTTGCAGATCAGCGCGGGCACTCCGCCCCAGTCAAATGAACTACAATCTCATTAACTAGGTCACTAACATCATAATACAGGGATCTAATTATCTGAGCTGCAAAGTATGTCAAGAGGAGCCCCTTGACTGGTAATGGCTGCGTTTCCACTTCCATCCCATTTCCATTGTGCGGGGGCATCGCGAGCTAAAACGATCTTTTAAATGCGCGTAACGATCGTCGAGGTGTACTTTTAATTTTCCAAGCCTCAAATGAAATCCGCTTTAGAATTCTTTGACAAAGATCGTATGGAGTAAGTATCACTTGGGAGAGCAGTAGAATGTTCTACAAGAATCATAATTATAATGTTCTACATTAAATCGCGGAGTTAACCGGCTAAAGTGGTTATGCTATTTAATAGATGGATAAACGATATACAGTCTTCAAATGGTAGCCAAGCCCCGATTAAAGGGGAACAGTTTGCCAACCGACCAGGTGAGGATGAACCAAAGGAAACGGGGGGATTCCGGTGAATTTAAAGGATTCAAGACCGTTCTAGTCGTGATAATTAGAAAAAGTCTAGGGGACACACATAGGGTTGAAAACCAACTTGCACGTATGCGAGCAGTGGAGAAAATCTATATAGGCGTGATTCAGGTTTTTAATGTGACATCAATCACTGTGTGATGCATTGTTGCCTTACAACGGTATAAGTTATAGTGCTTTTTAAGCATAGGATTTCGATAGGTAATAAGTTCTTTTTTTTTCCTTTTTGTTGGCCAGTAATGCGTTGGTAATTCCTTTGATATTCGTAGTCGGCACATGTGTCGGTTTACTTCAGAAAGTAGATGGGGCTAGTGGGAGGCGGTGTTACGATTTCTCGAAGCTACATCAATGTTTAAACAGGATGTGCCATTTCCTTCTCTCTGCTATTTTTCATCGGATGGACCTCGTAGGTGGATAGTACTGTGCTCGAACTTCTACAGGAAATTGAACTTTTGATATATAACTGGCCAGCGCAATAGCATCGAAACCTACAGCGAAATACACTTACGATATTCGTACAATTCATGTAATATTTTTTTATGTATTAATTTTAATTTTATTTATTAATTACGTTTATTTATTAATTGTGAACAAAAGAAACTCGTGTGTCTCTGCTCTAGCATTTTCTTACTCACTGATGACATGCACATTTGACAAAAGATAAGGCACTAATACGCATTATACCATAACAAACATGCATCGACCTCTGGTCTAAGCAGGCATGATGATGGTGATTTATTTTTTTAACATGCCTGCTTAGACCAGAGGTCGAAACATTATTGCGGTAGGTACGTGATTCTTTGTTGGCTTTTCCTTGCCTTAATTTGTTTCATAAAATATTAAATTAACAATATAATTTATGATATATGGGATTCCTACCCACTAAAACACCATCGGCAACCTCCAGCACAAATGAAGTGGCTCCGGGATCTCATGTAAAGGAACTATTGATGGGGTGCCCTTGTACCTTTGGGTGTACCTGGCCTTTAAAGTTTTTTTTTATGTAAAAATTAAATATATTCCTAACTAACTTTCACTACTTTCAAATCCGTAACACAGAACTTTAAAGCTAAGTTTTTTCGCCAAAGCTAGTGATTATTTCAAGGTGATATTCATTTCCTGCAAAAAACTCAGATGCGTGCATAATCCACCTAACGAAGGCTAACTTTCAAACGACTAGGCCATCGCTGCTTATGTCGCCCCAATTTCTGCAGTTTTATATTTGCGGCAAAAATATGAGTTCAAAGACACGGCTGTTGACATTGTTGGCAGGGTAACGAGTGTAATGAATCCGGTCGTACCGCGGCACAATGCAAGGCGAGCCTCGAGCGCTCTCGCCTCCTTCCGCTAAGTATTGCAGTCGTCAGCGCTGAAAGCTCGACTGACCTCAAACACTGGGAGTTAAATAATTACTGCCAGGCCTATTGTTGCAATACAATAGGTAAACAATAGGTAAACAAGGAAGGAAGATACGGAGGGAAAGAGAGGGAGGGAGGGTTCATTTCTTCACTCTAAAAAAATTACACCTACTTTTGCTAAATGGAACACAGCCTTATACGAGTAGCATGAGGCCAAAAGAAAGGCGGAAAATTAGATAAAACCCATACGCCAACAGACCGCTAGCTTTGAAGTGCGGATTGGCGGACTTTATACATCTTTGAAAACATTATGGAGAACTCTCAGGTGCACAGATTTCTTAACGGCGTTTTGCTTCACCGTAGCAAGTGATCATTAAATTTTGATACACATATAATTTTTGAAGAAAAGTGCGTGGAGGATTCGATCGCAGGTCTCTTGATCGAGAATCCACGTTCAGACTACTTGACTGTCACTGCCTCATTGCTATTTATTAACGATAATTTAAATAAGGTTCACGGTGACCATCTCCGAGTATTTAGAATTTCCGCAGACGAGAACGTTACAGGATCGGAGAGGGCCTATTTCCTCAATCAATAACCACGTCACCGACCCCCGCGCGGAACGTGCCTATCACATCATCAGATTATCCAGATATCACATAATTCAATCGCTTCTCTCGGATACCTTTGAGGAAATTCTTGAAGTTGTTCCAAATACAACGCGGTGTCTTTACGAACAAATAATAAAAATAAAATTATTAGCAGTCAGTAGGGACTGCAGAATGAAATGAAAAATTCAAACTGTACCCAGTCGCATGGATCATAGTCACAGCGAGACTGCGGTGGCGGGAGAAACTCTTGACAGGTGACACTTGACATACACTTATGACAGATACCTAAGCCTGTCAACTTTCCGTCTTGATCGTTTTATTTTTAAATCACGACACACGATATTAACGACATCTTCATGAACTAAACTTGATTTTGTACGACATAAACTACGACATAAACGGTATTCCACGATTGCGGGAATTTATACCCATCTTCTCTTAAAAACTCCTCGGATGTTTTTTTATCTCTTTGGCCTCCCTTACTAAACGCGGCATCAGCCGAGATCACTTGTGGGCTATGTAGCTCGATTCAAATGCAATGGTTAGCACCGAGCGGCTTCAATAGGATGTTCTGCTATTGCGGACTTCTTGGGGTCGTTATTTTGACTGCACCGATATGTTCTTATATTTGTTGGGAGATAGCTCGTTCAATTTGACCGATATACGAGCTATCGCAGCTACAATCCACTTTATGAACCCCGGGACACTGGTATGGGATTAAAGGAGAGCGTAGGTAGGCTGTAACTTTTTTATGTTGTCAACGATTTGACGTTTGATTGAACAGTTGACGTTTACTGTATTATTAATAGGTCCTCGATAAAACACTCAAACATAATTTTATTATATCTCGAGCTTGGTGGTAACAACTTGTGGAAGTTCATTAATTACTTTAATGAATATTAATAAAAAGCCTAATGAATTAGAGTTTATGTCCTGTTGACAAACTATAATATCTCAATTACATCATTATGTGGGTGAGGTCTTTGAATTACATATTATTTGAACTTCATTTTGATAATCAACGTCCATGATAACGTGGGTATAGTACGGTCCAAACTATGCGGGGCAATTGGGGGCAGTATATATTTTTAATGATTTAATTTATTTCCACGGTTGTTTTATTTGGAATAAACCAGTGTAGTTACATTGTTAAAAGTGCAGTTAAGCTAGAAAACAAAAAAATCCAATATTCCCTAATAATCAGGCCACCGCTAGTAATTCAAAAACCTCACAATGAAAGTCTAAGCGTTATTACACCACGCGTAGAGGGCGCACCGAACAGCTTTTGGTCGGAGCCATATTTATTGCGTACGTATTACTGCGCCGTGTTTGATATGCAAATTCGGCACGTACACGTTATCAAACCCGCAAGGTATGGCTTGTTTCAACTCACGTGAAAGCTCATATTACTTATGCCTCGTTTACACGTGAAGATAATACGAATAAATACGGTGACAAAGAATCGAGTTCTCTACACTGCATCATAGATTCATTGTATCATGTCATCAAATGATTTATTGTTGTTTTTATACAAAAAATGTATTATTGCTTTTCATTGAGTGGATTTCATTCTGGTCTTCAAAATGAGACAGGTTAAGGTCAGTTTCACATTGGCCGTTGTGACCAGATTGCGAAGATTGAATTTGCGAAAATATAGAAAACTCTTAGTACGCAATATTTCCACGATATTTTCTTTTGATAAACAAGTTTGAAGAGCTTTAGCTAGGCGGCTTGTGTCGATCCTGTAAGCGACCGAGATAGGCAGTTGCGGGCTCCATGGGTGGACACCTAGAATTTATTTTATTTCCGCAATAATTATTTATTTTCGCACGCATAAGATTTACTTATTTTCACATTGCACTTACGTGCTTCAGAGCGCAGTAGTTACTCCTTGTTTTTGCCGTCACATAGCAGCCACCTAAATTACGAAGAAAGACTCATGTCCTTCTTTGGGCTGCTAAAGGGTTGGAAACATTTTAAGGATTGGCTAAACAGTTGCAATCTAATATAGATTAGGCAGTCACCCATCCTACTTTCGACTGCACCTGAAGTTAAGAGCAGCTTTATAGAAAATAATCTAAGTTAGGTTTTCAATATTAGGTGAAGAATAGAGGAGTAAAACAAATGCATTTTCTTGTTCCTTCAGGAATAGCCCAAGGTACGAAAAGGGGACAATGAGACCGTAATTATTTTTATATTACCTAAACGTAATGCGCGGTCGTTAGTCAGAATCGTTTGTTCGTGTTATTTAAGCATTCGTGACACCTTCCGTCATGTGTTGGTAATTGTAAACCTATTACGTACTGATATGAAACGGTAGTCACTGGGATGTTATTATTGCAACTCTATCCCATTAAAATAAAATAAACGGGATCAAATTCACGGAGGAGGTTGAAGCAAATTGAAGTTGAAGGAAATTTACCTAACTGCGAATGGCGTTAGTTTAGGTTTCAACATCAAGAAACAAGGTCAATCTGTGCTTTGACAGCTTGGTGAACTTGTTTGTACAATCTTTTTCTCTGGTATAATTTTTCAAAATTAGAGGACCGTGCAGGATTCGATCCCAGGTCTCCCAGTTTGTGAGTCCAACGTTGAAACCACTGCTACTATTACGACCGACATACCAGACATATCGTTTCCTTAACATTAGATGCACGTTTGCATACCGAGGATCAATACGGACATCGCTTATACATTTACCTACGTATTCCGTAGGTGAGGCATCGTTGAAGCGTTTAAAGGCCTACACTTTGTGCAAGACACGATAGGTGGTTAGGTGTCATTAAAGAGACAAATAGAAAATCCTCGTGATAACCGAACTCGAAATAATGGCTCAATTTCGACTATATTCGCATACGCATTTCTTTACATATTGTAACTTAATATTATCCTACTTCATTTTATATAATTCAAGGGATAATTTTGTTATTCTAGTGATAAGAAAACATTTATTGCAATAGTTGCATAAATATAAATTACTAACCTTTCGTTAGAACCTCCGTACTGATTTATAATCTTAATCATCTATCTTTTACTAAGACATACTTACCTAAGATATATCTCTGAGGTACTGCCGTTTATCAAAGGTAAGTTATAAGTAAGTTTACAAAAATAAACGAATCGTCAACTAAATAAAGGTTAAGCGGTATATAATAGGAACCATGCGCCTCTCATATATAAGTAACTTGTAGGAAAGAATGATTTTGGTTATGAATAGCAAATTAAGATAGAAAAGCTGATGCTGTCTTTCTTACCAACTTTGAAGATTGATTACAACGTCACGTCGATGACAATTCATTTGTCGTGACAATGTCTTATTGAATGTCGTTTTGAATAAAAATGTGGCACAATACAAAAACGACTTGAATATTCCGTTACGAATAAACGTAACACAATTCAGAAAATAACAATACCAAACTCATTTTTCTACCTAAACGGAACTAGAAGATGAGGCAGGACTTTGATCCTACTCCTAGAATGACCGAGCAAAATAATACGAACGCTAATATATATTTGAATCGATTTCATAATGAAAAGCTCCCTTTCATCACTCATGCTTTAATAATAGATTGTATTGAATTTGAAATGTTACACATAAATTTAGGATCGAACGATGCTCTTATACAGTTCAGAGCTCAGTTATATAATCTATCTCAGAATCTATCTCTAGACAGTTAATTTGAATTTCGTTTATGATTCGTACCTACGCCTTGTATATTATAATATTGATTTACGTATGCTGTGGGACTAAAAAACAGACTATTTGTACATTCGTCTTATATATAAGATTATAGATGGTTCTCTGGTTGTACCGGAAGCATGTCTTATCTTAAATTTTCTGTCCTATCTCGCGAAATACGCGGCGGGTTCGCCTTTGTTTAGTCAAAAAAACTGAAACCACTTCGACGGAATTACAAGAAAATGTTTGTTACAGAGAAGAGGAGACGAAAGCATCCTTTTATCCGATATTACTAACAAGACTTCAGAATCTGTTTAAAAGTACTCGAGGAAAAAACATTTTCCCAGGGTTACGGCTCCTCTTCAAATGAAATATCTTGTTTAAGCTAAAATATTTATAAAATTGTGCAAACTTTATCAAATTTAAATGTAAATTGAATTTTCCAAATGTACATACATATATTGTAGGTAGTACCTATACTTGCTACAGCGGGTATAAATGTAATCTTATCCGTGTACGGGATAAAATTAGTATGTTTTACGGAGGGTCCGCAGACCCCCCGGGGGTTCGAATGGGGGGGTTGAAGTGGAAGGCACGAAATTAGTTTATATCCAGATTAGCCTAACCGATCGATCACTAATATGCTCGACCTATTATATGGCTATTAAATATGTTATAGCCGTAGTCTGATGAGCTTTTTCCATTACGTTTAGGAACTACAGGTTTTTTGTACCTAATTTACAGAATAATTTTTAAATTTATAACGTTTTACTCATTCAATGTCATCCAAAGTGCCTACAAAGTTTTGACTTCAAATATTTATATGAGGTTAGAAATCTGTATGTTGCAAAAATACATGAATAGGGGACTAGAGATATTTTTGTCGTGTTGTGTTCATATTAAAAACGAGGCTCGCGTTTATTTTCAAATAGCTTCGCAGGTACACACTATAGCGTAGTTTAAGCGAGTTAATACTGCTAGACCCAAAAGACGTTTCGTAAACTAATCTCACGAAGTTTTGAAAGTAGGTAAGATCGATACATGCGTACCCAAAGGTTGTGAAGCTGGCGGGTTGCTCGCGGCAGTTTATTTATGTATGCTTACACGTAGGTATTCAATGTCATCCACACATTAAAGAGAATACTGTAATTCATGAGGCTTAACCGTATATAATAAACAGATATCAACGCGCGTAAAGAACAGCAGGTTCAAACAAAGATACCAAACGAGGCTTGTCTGTAGGCTGCTGCTCTGCTTAGAAAGCATACAAAGGTTTGGACCGTGTACAGTTAATGACGGAATTCAGGGCTGTGTAGTTGCCGTTACCCCATAAATATCTATATCGCGCGCCACTTAGCCCCTTGTGATGTTATTTTTTGTAACGACGACCCCGTAGCTTATCTATTAGTGGCCCCGACTGCGAAGCGAGGGATCCCGGGTTCAATTCTCGGCTGGGGCAGATTTTTATGTGACAGATAAATGTTTGTTCTGGGGTCGTAGGTGTTAGTAATGTGTTATTTGTGTTGTCCATGAACGACACAAGGAATCCTAGTGTGGGTGTGTTAACGTTTATTGATGTTGGTGATTTCTTTTCTGTTTATTTACATCACTTTGTGATAAAGAATTGTACATGAATACATACATACCTGCAGAGACATTCATACGAGTACACCGTTCATTAATCACTTGTATTTGTTACTTATGTATTACTAAGCACAGTTGGTAGGTACTGCACTAATTGTAAATTAGATAATTCCTACTCATAATTCCCGCAGCGCATCTCATGTGACCGCAAGTTCCTTGTGAAACTGAAATGATACATTAATTATATTACTTAGTCATACATTCTGTCTAGATCTCCAGTGCGCGTAAGTCATGATTAGGCTCCGGGCGCAGCGCCAGACAGACAACATTAACTTAATTTACTGCTATTAGTATTAACTGCCTTAACTCTACTATATTTCCCAAAATAGCGACATTCCGAATTGCATTTGAACTTTCCAATCTATCTTTATCTATACTTATTACGATATTATAATCTTAGGAGTTAGTCTATAAAAAATTGACGTACTTATTGGAATCAGCAAGCTGTTCATAACATAGATTAATAACTATTAAACTTACGTATAATTAACCACAACACGGATAAGTTTCGCGGGAGTTAACGGGTCGTTTACCAAGTTTAACTTACTTGCTTTTGGTTTGGTGTTTCTCGTAACGAGGCGTCGCGTCGTCATGGATCAATAGCTAGGTATTATGTGTTTAAATAGTTATAATAACTTGAAGCATTTATAAATTATTTATTAAAATTCATTGTTCAGTTTTAATTTTAAAGTTCCTAGAATACAATGAAGACAAAGTTATTTTAAACATAAATACGTCAACGACATGATTACTAACAACCGTTTTATAGTATTTCATTTAATCACTATCTCTATTTCATAATACGTCTGGCAGTGACAACATTAAGACTATGACTACACCATGACTGTCGAGAATCTCAATGCATTTTATGCAATTTATGTATGTAAATGTGCATGACGCCACGTGTTGAATTATGTAAAAATTTGGTTGCAGAAAAATACTATTTACATGTTGTCGCACCTTGTGGAGTGCTGGTAATATAAACGAAAAAAAATAACGACAAAAATAAAATAATTATCTTTAAATCTATAGGTACTAATAATAAATGTACAGCGGGGTCGCATTGAACCTTATTTGCACATCTGAATTATTATACCTATATCTAAAATAAATGAACATCAATGTTTCGGAAACGGAAAATGCATAGTTATTCCAATCGATTAAAATATTGGTGTTTTGGTATTTTGTCAAGTCATAGGATGATTTTTTATGAGTAGGTATTATAGGTCCTACAGGAAATCAGGTAACATGTACTTTTATACACTGCGCCCAGAGCTATTATGTTAAAAGCAGCTAAAATGTATCAGAGTTGTCGACATGTAGTTAATCCAGAGAATTGCCCTTCGGCCTGCCCTCTGGCACCGGCAACGCCGAGCTTGCGCCCCAGTCCTATGAAAACACGACACTGGTTGTAATGTCGAGCACCTACGGTATGTTTTGCAATATTTACGTACAATTCCGAGCACCGAGCTTCCTCGCGTATTTGTGTGACAGAAATGTTTGCAACTTTCCAAAAGTTATGAATATTTAAATTTCAGCTTGCCGACGACATGTTGGTCTGGAGTCGCGAAAAATGCAGGTTTGCGACGAATTTTAAGGTTTTGCTTCTTGACGAAAATGTGTTACAGTGAGAATAATGTGTGATTTAAAATCGTACATAATAAATCTTGAAACGTTGGGATTAAATGGTCTAATATATATGTATGTATAGTGTAGTGAAAAACGTTAAGTAGTCCTGATTGGAACTGCGGACAATATAATCCGTATAATTATCCAGCGGTAATATTCATTAAATAAAGACTTCTCATTTATTTTTTAATTCTGTACCCTTGCATATTTTTATATTACTCATAGTTGTAACGTAGGCATCAAACAACACAAGAATTTAAACTATACGACATTGAAAAAATTTTCGTGTGTTCTATTGAATATCTTTGGAACTGCGCTTTTTGAAATTATATATGTACGACAAATATGTTTAATAATATTAACGACTACGCTACTGAAGACTTTCAATGCTCAATAATAATTATTACTTCTCTTTGATCCTGCTTGTAAAAAAATATAATAAGCCTTTTTTACATTTAGGTACATAACTTTAACGTCTAGGTTTGGTATGCAGTATTCCTGGTGTGATCTCACCGCCAAAAGGTACAAGGATCGGTCAGAATTTATGTGGCTACGAATATTTCGATATTACGCAGAATATTTAGTCCTGAGGGAAATGTACAAGTTGCCCACCCAAATATCTTTCGCAGTTTTATCATCATGTTATTTTTAGACTATGGAAGAAGTACAACATGTACAGGGTCTGTCCACAAGTATAAAAGTAAAGGGTTAAATTTACATCGCTCAATTTAAAATCATCATTTATATGTACGATACGAGTCGTTAGTAACAGATAATAAAATTTAAAACGAAAATTATAAGGGAACACAGAGAATGAGCTTCAAAGTAAGTTTAAAGTGTCAAGTAGTTTGGATTCGATCCCATAATATTAACTGAGTATACTAATCATAGTATCTTCAGTGATAACTCTTTTTTTATTTGGTCGCTTAATCATTTCTTACGTAATGCCGTCCAGATAGGTGATGACATTGGCACTACTAGTGATGGATCGGCTATTTTACATAAAACCTAAACTCTCAGTGGTGTGGAACTTGGGTCGTGATGATAGATAAAACTGAATACACAAGGAAAATAATCTAACGAAACATCGCATAAACCACTATGGACGCAAAGGTCTACTATATGTATGTTTATATTTATACACAGGCGTGTAATACGGTGAAAGTTATTTCTGAGCGCGTCTCCCGGGGGAAATATGAAGCGATGACCAATAACGACTATTTGGCCGAGTTTTCCCTCACTAAGTATAAACCCTACAGACGTCGGACAAAGATTGTTACATGGTCTCTATATTCTCGTATAGTTTTATGGTGTTATAAAAATAGATTCGTAAATCCTGATTTTAAATAATTAATTATTATTCAGGGGAAAAAACAGTGAAGTTTCTCTGAGGACTCGCTAATTTACCATCAGGAGGTCGGTCTGCATTTTAGTCAGAAAAATGTCTGGAACCTCAAAGGGGTTCATGGAAATCACTTTAAGGAACCCTGCCCTAAGGGATTCGTGAGATGTATTGAATCCCATAAAGTAACTAAACTCAAATAACAGCAAGATTGAGTAACGCGGCTGGCTGACTACGACACGACACGTGTCGATAAGTACATTTCCATGCAATTTCCTTCCAGCGCCGTGGGTATATTGTATTTTACGATGGATATGAGCAAGAAATGAGCTCACTGCTATTGAATCAAGTTTTGTATTATGAAAAATGTATTTTGAAACATAGAAGGTGTATTACAAGAGACCCGCTCTGCTGTCATACAGATTCATTCATTTTTTCAACAAGTTAATTCACATGGATTTAACAATATATTTGTTGGTATTACATAAAACTCAGCTTCCTCCATTTCTTCTTACACACTCGTACGTGTGTGTGTTATTCTCGAAAAGGAGTTCAACATTATCTCTTTAATTTTATAGATTTTATATAATTTTTGACTTGCAATTCCTTCGTGTCAAAGTTTCCAACTACATTTAATTTTTTTGTAAATTTCGTTAACTATATAGTTGACATTATATGGGTAAAACGCTAATACCTAGACATCAAAATGTGTTAATTTAACAAAAAACACATTAATTTATAACTTAGGTATCAATGATATTATAAGTTACAGATATGTACGTCGACAAGTCTAGCAGCCAAATTCGGCTATTGTCAGGCAATAATGTCATTTTGCATTTAGCTATGTATTTCTGTCTCATATAGTCTTTCGCATAGTGACAATAATGTCATCGGAGCGGATCAAAAAGTGCAAATCGCGTTGTATGACAGAAAATAGATATAAAATAGAATCCCGAGAAAATAGAATCCCGCGAAATGAGGAAGCAATAAAATGAAGCAAGAACGGAACGGAATGAACTTACGAGTAGTACCTAGATACCTACTTAAATATTTTTTAAATTTTTTATTTAATTGGCGCATATAAACGTGTATCTTAATTACTTTATATAAATTATAAAAATTATTTTGAATGAACGAAAGTAGTCGTAATTCATCTTGCTAGGTCTAATCCAAAACAAACAACCATTGCAATTTAATTAAAAGCTCGTAAACGAGATTGGGATTTCGGGCAAAAAAGAAATGTTTAAACAATTGTTGTAAGCAACAATAAAACCTGATAAAAAGTGACAATTGCTTCGGGTGCGGGTATTATTTGCAAACGATCGCGAATGATTACACTTCTCGCTACCAAGAGCTACAAGCCCCGCTTTTTAGCCATTAGAGGCTTCCATTTTATGTGATGAAATATTTATATACATATCTGAGGTTACGTAAACAGTAGTACTGGTTCGAATTGAAAAATACTTTTTGTGTTTGATAGTCCATTTATAGAGGAAGGCTATAGGCTATATAACTTCACACGACCATCAATAAAAAATGTTGTAAAAATGGGAAAATATTTAATATTTGCAAACGTAAAGAACAAGTGGGAAAGCGAAGCGAGGGCGGGTCCACTAGTTATTATTACCAAAAGGAATATTTCGCATCACTATAAGATGCATAAATTTGAAAAAAAACCAATGTTTTGACGGCCTCAGAATAAAAAGAAAACAGTTTTTTATCATATTTAGATTTCTTGTTTATTAGCTAGTCTGTATATTTAAAGTGGCTTTTAACAAAAACTGCTGATATAATTCAAGGGTTTCTTAAAGTTGATCTACTCTATCAGAACTTATAACAATTTGATACAATGCGACTAAACAAACGATGTTTACTAACAGAACTAACCTATGACTAACAGTCCCTACCCCAGTCCAGTCCAACTAACGAACTGATCGACTAACGTTCGTCATAGCTCCCTCTGCTAACGGGACTGAACCATCCTAATGCCGATATTAGTCTTGTTCTGGGTCGGTTACAGTACAGTAGCGGAACAACGGTGCTGCTTGCTCGTTTGCTACCTTAAATCCATAGAAAAAATGCGTTAATTTGTCTTTGTTTAAATATTTTACTCGTAATATATAGCCCTTAGCGTTTACGAAAACGCCGTTTTAAACTGCGGGTAACGTAATAATCGGCGCGTCGTTTTCCGGGCGGCTTGGCCGACACCTCTCCAATTAGGGCACCAGACGGAAAATTACCCCGCACACTGCAGCTGCTACTTATTTCACGGCTAAGGATGCCCCCTGGGAGCCATAGAAAACCTGGGGATTAGGCGTCGTCCTAATTGGCAGCGATCGTACGATGGCGCGATGCTTTGTCGTCGTGCGATGGGTTCAATCAAACATACTGTTTCATTACAATTACTTGCGAGGTTAAAATATCATCATCAGGGTGTCCCTGATGAAATCTGTATGCTTGAACCCATCGCACGACGAGAACGCATCGCGCCATCGTACGATCGCTGCCAATTAGGAAGACGCCTTAGGCTCAGTATATGAAGAAATAGGTTATCCTCAAACAAATTCGTGAGCGCACCACGCGAGCTGTAGGTACATCGGTAAATTGGGATGATCTAATGCAAATGACTACGATGGATGACGACATACGTTGAGTGGCTAAGGCATTAAGAGTTCAGTTCCCAAAAGCCACTGCGACCATATTTTGATCTATAGTAACCAAACAACATGGTTTAAAGCTACGTACGTAATGAATAGTCGATTAACTTCACACTCGTTAATCGTTACATTAAACTTTATTTTTACTAGAAATAACTTAGTTTTTGACAACCCTATCGCGCCCTTACCTTACAGGGCAGCAATCTCAAGGCGCCTTTGAGGTGTTTATTATCACCTATTTTGCATTAAATACGTAAGGATGTGGAAGTTAGATTCAGTTCAGTAAAAGAAGCCGAGCGAACTCCTTTTATTGACCTAAAGGCCATGAAGATGCCACAACCATCAGTATTTAAAAAAAATACCATTAGAAACAAAAGCCTGTCGCTTTTTTAACGTAACTGGCCAGGTGTGCATTGTTTCACTCCAATGTTAAAATCATATGTATGTATGTGCGTATGACAAATTAAATTATCACATGCATTGGCGAAGGAACTCATTATGAGGAAACCTGCACTTCTGAGAGTTTTCCATAATGTTCTCAAATGCGTGTGAAGTTCACAATTCGCACTTGACTGTCACATAAATGTTGTGCCCAGCCAGAAATCCACGTCTAGCGCTTATGCCAATGTTGTATGTTTTGTGACGATAAGTAAGTATAAGAGTACGGAAAAGGTAAGGTAGGTGTAGGTGTTCCGTGCTTCGGAAGGCACGAAAAGGCTCTATCTCGATTGTTATCATACAATTAGCGTTTGGGTTGACCACTAAACTCTCCTCCAATCCGCACTGGAGCAGCGTATGCTTTAGCCCTCCACAGTTATGAAGAGAGACCCGTAGTCAGTAATGAGCCAAGCAAAGAGACCTATTAGTAACTGCATTTAAAAATAATCCTTTTTTTTCTTCTCCATTAAAAGTCAGAAGTCAGAACCACACTTGATTTATGTACAACGTATAACAAATGTTCAGTAAAGGTTTCATCGAAAAACGAATTCCCCGACGTCTGATGGCACGTATCAGCAAATGAGGCTCGAATATACGAATACATTGCTAAGATTTATTTCTTGCTTGTTCGTAGTGCAGGGACGTGCAATCGTTACGTATACGAAATGTTATAATCAGAGAAAGTTATAACGTAACTATTTTTTTTTATTACAATAATAAAATTATGCCAAATGAAAATATTATGACTCAATCGTTTCCTTAACCACCATTTCCTAGTTTCTGTATCATAATTGTGATTGTACTTAATAATTATTGCACTGACAATTTTTTGTAATTATTTGTTATATTGATATTAAGTATTTTCACAATTAAGTACTTCCATTTTTATTAAAATTGGCGGCGGGATGGCGACTTGACATAATGTCCAAGTTTAGAACTATAAACGTTAGTTTTTGGCGGAGACATAAAATCGAGGATTAATGAGAATAATTATGTTTGGTTCAGCATTTAAATTATCCATCCATTTGATTATCATTTTGGTACACTCTCTCCTAAATCAAACTATTTACTGAAATTTATTTATTTATTTAAATTTTCATGTACACCTTAAACTTCAAAGGAAACAATATAGGTAATGTCGGATATTATAAGTCATAACAATATCCGATTCCATTTTCACAATCTGTATCCATATCTAAAGTCACGTGCCTAACAGAAGTAGCTTCAGGTCTCGGCAGGCGAGGCTCATCAATCACGTATCAGATCGAACACGGATCGTTGCACGGAACAGATAAATTGTCTTTGAAACGTTCAGAAACACTAGTGGTGCGGGCCACGAAACGAAATCACAAAGCCATGATAGCCATGTGATACAAAGCGAAAAACCTGCAGTCAATTTATAGCGTTGCAGCTTTCTGAATTTTTTCAACGATCACTTAAAACTACTTAAACAATGGAACGCCGAGGATAAACAAAATAATGGGTGCCCAAATATAAATAAGCATCCGTCGGACCATTGCACGCAATAACTATTTTTGCGAGTAGTGCAAATTCCTGTTTCTCAACATAATCAATACAATTGAAACAAGTCACAGAAAGTTTAAAAGACCTTTCCTTTATTTTTCCTCATCCATTATTTCCATTTCTCTTCCGGTGCGGAAAGATATGACGAGATCAACATGTTAATTATTATTGCGAGGCTATCCGAACTTTTGCCTTTCAGTGCTATTATTTTCACATGTTCTGTTTCTATTAGTATGTTGCTTGAGGATTTACTACAAGTTTATTGGACAAAAAATTACGCAACTGTTTAGATTTAGATTATCTGTTGCTTTGGTTATTGCACGATTATTTATGCATAATTTTACGACAAAACTGAAAAGGTTACCAGTGTAAGCAAGTTGTAGTGATGAAGGACAAAGTTCAAAATTTCGTGACAACATGTACCTACGTTAGAGACAATCATTATTTTATATCTATCGAGCTTTTTAACTGTAGGTATTACATAAAATAGGTAGCATGCTGACTTGCTGACTAAGTAAGGATTACGTTACGAACTACGATTTCGAAGTTACTTAGTTTTATGTGTAAAAATTAGCATTTTTATATGCGTTATTTTTCATCAGAATATTAGGTAATAAGTTGTTTATTTTTACAAGACTATTGAATATACGAGTACATTGTAGAAGTGTAGACATCCTAATACGAGTTACCTACTAGTTTAATTCATTGTTTCAGATGTTCATCATGTTTCGTCCCCTGTCGACGTATTGTGTTTTTCTGATCCTGGCGTCTGTCTACGGTCAAACCGGTAAATTGACGACATTATTTATTTCACCTTCGGTCCGGTGTAGATACGGGACGGAACAGAGCTCGAAGGGCTCTACAAAGACTTGTCGCCACTTCTCGACCATTGGCCGGCAAAGTACCTACCACGAGAAGGGGTTAAGTACTACGAACTATGAACACTGCAGTCTGCGTGCTAGCTACCGACTTCTTGCTTGAGTTACTTTATTATGTGTTGACTGATAAACTGAGGACGCGTTTGCTGCTACTACTTAATGGTGGTTCATGAGCAAAGGTAACCGATTAGCATCAGTTGACTCGTCCAGTTTGTCGGTTTGTCTTACCTACATAAAAATACATAGATGATCTTATTCTCTCAAATCAAAGCTCACAGAAACCTATTGTTCACAATAAGCCAGTTAATGTCTGTCTTAGAAACGGAACCGCCCTCGACGGTGGTAACCAGAGCGTCGACTACCACGTCGGCCCCAACCACCATTGCTGAGGGACAGTGGGAGACAGAGACCCTGAACGAGGGGCAGGCCATACAAAAGGCGCTGCAATATCTCCTGCAAAATCGTCAGCCCGACTGGGGATGGGGCAACGACACCCACCATGTCATGCTCACCCTACAGGTAAGAAAAATTGACATTATTTTTATAGGTTGTAAATACGCATAGGTTATCTTTACATATAATAAAAATGTAACGTTCTCTTGAGACGATGCCCCCGCCAAGATTACTAAATTTCAAAGTTACCTGAGTTTAGAATAGGAGTGGCAATGTACTGTAGGAGTAGCAATGTCCTATATCCAATACTGATTGATAATGAATGACAGTTGGCGAATAACACTGGCAAAGAAATCGAGCAGCAGGGACTGGAGATGCAGTTGTCAGCAAAGCAGATGGAGATAGAGATCCTGCTTATGATGTCCAAGTAAGAAATTTTAAATTCTATAGCAAAGTACCTAATACAGAGAAATCCATCCATATCTCTGCCTCCCCTAACTCGCGCCAGCCTGACCATTTCTTAACCTTCTGAATCCAGCGGATGCCCGCTGTCTTCTTCGTCGGTCGGTCGTCAGTCCACCTGGTCGGGGAGCGTTCTACCTTTCTTCCGTAGCGGTTAAGCACCCCTGATCCGACCGATCAATAGAGAAATCTCGATTGCAATTAATTATTTAAGTGTCTGATCGGAAAAATTATTTTCGTAGTACCGTTTTTTCAATTCAAGTAACCACAGATTAGATAGATTAAAATGGTGAGTAATAATAAAAACTATTATAAGGGATTTCCTTAAATCCCTATTTCCATTTCAATTCACAAATATATATTATAAGTAGGTACATACATGATGTATGTAGTTGTATATAAAGGCTTCAAATACAATATTTCAAAAGGCTGTATTTTCACAATTTAATAAGGTAATAGTTATACATATAATTACTCTGTTTTAATCAAATTAATTCAATTTCAATGTATTAATAAATTTTATCGTTCGATGGTGCAGTAATTACAGGCGCGTATGTAGCACGAACGAATTAATTAAACTTTCCTTTGTGAGGCCGCTTCAATAAGTATCACTGGGAAATTCATACACGAGAAAACATACGAAAACCACTAGTCTACAGTTCCGTAAACATTTGTAATTGGGATGTTGACTGTGCATGGAAGATATATGAGAAAAAATATTATTTAGGGCATTTAATAACGCATTAGAACTGATTTGTGTTTGGGGTCAAATAGTGCACTGTGGTAACCTTGCGTTACATGTACACAAATGCAAGTACATATAAAAGAAAGAAAAGTAATAAATAAATAACACTAGACACTCAAAATTCAAATTTCCTACGTTTTATTTTGTCATTGTCGTGGTTTTAATTCCGTATTTTACAATTTAGTCCCAATAAATTTACAAACATAGATTGAATGTATAAATCTATATATAGATATAACAAATACAAATACATACATATACATATAGACACACAATTTGCCCGCTAAAGTAATCAAATAGACGTAGCTAAACGTTTTGTTTGCTCAAGAAATTTAGTCGTTTGTGAGTTATGCATGTACCGCACAAGTTTCAGTCAACTTTGGTATTTAACAAGTATTTAAAGCCCCTTTTGCTCCCCTTACCCCTAAAGAGTATATTCAAAGATGGAATATTCTAACTTTCTCCGTCTTTTGTCATTTTTATCACATTATGTGTGTTGGTACTTGGTAGGACTTTGTGAATATTTTTCCATTCATACCGAAAACTTCCCAAGATGTCTCCGCAATGATATTACGTACGTAGGTAGGTTCTTACTTACTTCAATTAACTTACTTTACGGCAATGAAAAAATTGTTGAAATATCCTAATTTTTCATACTATCATGTAAAAAATAAAATGTTTGTAAAACAATCGAAAAATGGTCGTAACCCGACCAGTGAGCACCGGTATGAACAGCTCAGCTCCATAATAAAGTAAATTTTCACAGAAACAGGTTATTTCTAAGTAGTATTGAATGTGTGACGAATAAAAAACACCCACACACTTACACATCCGCATAAGATTCCCTGCGGGTTACATGAACATACACGCATGGGGCATCACAAACACACAATTGCCAAAAACAATTAGCATGTCTGTTAAATCTACTCGCCTCGAAACTGGCAATTGAAACTGCCCTTTGTTCGGCAAAGGCACGAACAATGTAACAATGTCGTCATATTACAGTACAGACCAACGGTATGACGTCATCTTCGCAGGCACCACGAGTCTCCGCCCCCATTGAGCCGCTTAGCAGCGTACACGCTGGCATTGGGCGCGCTGTGCAAGGATCCGCGGTCGTTCCACGGCCGGGACCTGGTGGCCGCCCTGCTGCACCGCGAGCCGCCCCACGACCTGGACTTCGCGTACGCCACCCTCGCCGCCTGCTCCTCGGCCGCCCATGTCCGCCGACGGCACATCCGCAGACTGTTAGACATTGCAAACGCTGCAGCCGATCACAGCCTTGGTATGCATGGTATATTTAGCAATTGGTCATGGATAAGTAGTAAGAATAGCAAATGGCCAAGAGTAAGTGGGGTTCACGCAAAAGGTTCCGGACCACCGTGCAATACGGAAAAGAGTCATGTTTTAAAGCTCTTGGTGAGTGGAGCTGTAAGGCGTCTGACAAAAGTTTTGGCCCATGGAAAGTGTCTGACACTTATGGATTATTTAAGAATAATATTCTACAAAACATATATAAAAATCAGCCATGTGAAAATAACTGAAGTAGCTCTTATTTTTACCTGCCTTTCTTACCTGGTACCTACCCAGGTGTCACCAGGTGAGCTTCCAAAAGCACGCAGGGTATTCAAAGAACATGGACGCTACTGAGAAATTAAGATTTCATCCATGCAAAAATAAGTTTTGTCAGATCGCTCTGGGCTCTTGGGCTAATACCGCGGGCAAACGGCGCGACTATGTAACGATCCAAGAGACGAAAAGCTCGTGGCTGGCGACGCTTACCAACCGCGCTGGCGTAAGCGTGGCTGTAAAACCACCCTTATGGGTTGCGATAATGAAACAGCATGCCTTGCTAGCTTGCACTGACTTATAAGTTATCTATAATGATCGATGTAAACAAAACACAAATTTTTGCATAAAAATATTAAGGAAATATTTATTACAATTTTTACTAAAAAAATAAAAAAGTTTACCGTTTACTAAAAATTTTAACATTTTTTGCAAAAGCAGTGCTCCTAATTGATGCAGAAACCAAAAGCAACTCGAATCACAAACGGCAACTCGACAAGTCAGTCATTCTTTGATGTAGTCACGGATTGTAGGCTTTCACCAATTACGGTGTGCTGTTAATTTGCCTGAAATGGCTGCGTATTAAAGTTAAATTAATTGCCCTGTGTATTCGAGCCTAATATTCATGTTAATGTGTAGGAGCCCTCTACCATGCAGTTACATAATTCTAAGTGAACGTTCAACAACACAACTGTTCAACTGTAATTAATTAGGATCAATTTGTAATATAGCCTAGACGGGGTAATAGATTGCTATATATTTTCTGTAGGATATAATAGAATATAATTTATTGTCGGTGGATTCAACCCGTTGGCTTCAACCATTGGCCATTAATGGCCCACTACTAAACACGGGTCTCCTCATACCTGAGGAGGCCTAGAGCATACTCCACCACGCTGATTCAGGGCGATTTGGTGGCGGATTTAATATCGGATGATCTTATGCCGCCTGAAGGTGAAGGTGGTTTGAAAGCCAGTACTTTCATCATTTCTCCTTTATTGGCAACATATCGATGCCATCTTGGAGTTACTAATGTCCATGGGTGACAGAGACCACATAATTAAGTAGCACGTCTATTCTTCTATCGGCTATTTACACTAAAAACGCCTCAAAATGGGATAAATTAGCTAGAAGTTGCCGCCAAATCAAGCGTCAGAAGTTCTTCATCATGTCATCAGAAAGCCTCAAACCAAAGTAAGCGTTAAAGATTATTCTCTGTGAAAGTCACTTTTTTGCGACAGATACAATTTCCATGGTGATCCTGGCGCTGCGCTGCGTGGTGCAAGACCACCGCCACCGCTCGCTGCTGCACTTCGTGCGGCGGCCCATGGCTGGGCTCGCCAGGCAGCAACACGCTGACGGCAGCTTCGGGGCCCTCTCCACCACAGCTCTCGCTATACAGGTCAGCGGTTTCCAAAAATCTAAAGAAATGTACGATGTCTTTCTATGACTGACGCTGACGCTGCTGAAAGGCTTCACCGATGTATTACCGGCCGAGGAAGAATTAAGATTAAAAAAAAAGATGCAGATTGACCCTGTATAAGTAACATAAAGGGCAATTGAGCAAGGGGTAACGTTATAACTGCCACCCATGCACTTTTGATATTGGGGTGGCACTGACGTTTTGCTGATCCGATAAAGAATACACACTTGCTGTCTAACTGATATAAACAAAAACTCACGAACGAAATTAAGGTTATCTTTCAGGGTGTATTTAGGAAAATAAAATAAAAAATTAGAAAATTAAAAATTAGTACGAAAACTCAGCTAGTTCATATTGTTTAGGAAGTCAATGACCTGAGCTACGAGTAGGTACCTACTATTCGAACTCAATATTTTCAAAGTGTAGTAGTTAATTAATTGTTACGTCAGACAGATTGCCTGCGAAGGTATTCCGTATGGATATCTGCAGCATCATTGCAAAACAGACAATATAAGCGGGCATGAAACAAAACATTCCCGGGAGTGATTTTACCATTGTTCCATCGCTATACGTATCCGCGTAGATCTGACGGTTCATCTATCATTTGAGCAATTATTCGCTGCGGGCGGGATTTGTTTGGACATGCTCTACGTACAACATGTATACGTTTAATGATACTAAAAGTTTCCATCTTGTTTCGGCTTTTATACGAGTATGTGTGAGGGACGCCAAGTTTCCCTGCAGTAGGTTTGGTCTTGAATTTATAAAACGCCCAAGGTTCGAGGTTGTATTCCAAATAACTAAACACGCTCGGCACATGCTAAAGATATATTTTGAAAAGTAGAAGCCAAGATGAAAAGCTTTTTTAGCGATTCACAGAGTCAGTGTTTTAGTGGCATTGAATCTCACAAGATTGTCGTCGCCTCATTTGCATTTCAGGTAATATTCCAATATTACCTGAAATAAAAAATGTAGGTATACACTCCATTATAACCTCTCTTTTGGGCTGAATTATAGTCTCTATCGGCCGGGTCTCTGCTTTCTGCCTGCAACGCATCAGTGACACTTTAGATGTTACTGATGGCAATGGACGACAGTGATAATCTAGATTTTAGATGGCTCTCCCACTCTTTTGTCCGTTATTTACATTAAAAATCTGACTATTTGTTCACTCTCCACACCATTGTCTAAATATTGATTGTCTAAACAAAAGCGATGACATAAAATTTTATTTGCCTTTCAAACCTGCGGAACATCATAAAAGCAAACTGTACACACCCTGTTAATGTCATTCCAGCTCGACAATCAAATTACGACCTCAATTCCGAGTACGTAGCAATCAAATTATACAGTCATATCACATAATTGCGGTTTGCTAGAACGGCAACGAATTGTCCTAATTGAGTTATCGTCATACCGATGCGCTCTGCCGCCAATGGCCGTAACAAGACTTGGTTGGTATCATATTCTAGGTAGTTGGTATAATTTCTGTGTGTCCATTATTGTATATTTGCATAAAAGGCCAAACTGAATAATTTATCAACGTACAAACTAAGCTTTAAGTGTCGAAATCTAAATTTGATTGAAAGCCGGTAAGGATGTTAACAGTGGAGCTTAGGGATGTAAGGGGTTTCATCAATCCTCGGTCTAAGACATCCCAGCTGTCCTATTTAATTTGTGTTATATCCAGCTTAGAACAGGCGGACTCCTATTGATTGTAGCGGTCTTTTCATAGCGAAACGAATTTTAAATTTAGCAGTAAAACAATAAATATTAACTTGGCGACTTCTCAATATTCGACTTCAATATCGATAACCAACGTGCGAAACCGCTGAAAACCCGATGTTGGGTGCTGAATAAATAAATTCTAAACTAATATCACAGCTATTGTCATTACTACGCACTTCAAATTCATAACCGTGGGTGCACAAGCGTCGCGGCGGCGGCGGCGGCGCGCATTGAGCTGCGAACCACTCGTCATAATTAATTCCACCTGTTTTTCATTTGTCGGGCGCCAGTTGCTTACAAATTAATGAAATGACGGTAGGGCGAAGTCACAAATGATACTCGTATCATATTGCTTATAAGTATTAGGTAATTGATAGTTTAAATTGTTTTCTTTACGTTTGACTGCGTTCGCATTTTAAATGATAATAACCCCAGTACCTAACTGTAATTATTTTTATTGGATGATTTTGCTTTGAGCGTTGAATTATTTTTGAACAACAAATCATATTATTATTATAGGTATCAATTTAAACAGGACTATTATTATTGTGTGAATCTAATTACTTATCGGCTTGGAACATGACTCAAACAATGTCTTTAATAGCTATATTTCGATATTTAAAAAAATAAACAGAACACAGAACACTAAGAAAATATATAATTTTCACGAATCATCGAGCAACACTACCGCTAAACCACTTGTAGGTAGGTACATCGTCGCTACTTTGGTTCATGCGTACCTTTGCTTTGAAAATAATCCCGGATTAGACTTTCCCTGTAACAATGTTAGTCTCCAGAGTCCCGAGACCATGCTGTTAGTGGATTAGTTTCTGCGGTTTATGACTCCTGACGAGCTATTTATGTTTATGAATAGATTGTTAAACATATTTTGAGTTAATATAAAATCATGGATAAATAAATACTTAGGCAGCAGAATTAGAAATATGTATAAAAGTCTGCAATTTCACTGCGGGCGTATTTTATTATGTTATTGATTAAGAATTGTCATATCCGGGAGTATACCGGGTGTAATCGTTAAGTGTGCACAGGTGATTATTCCGTAACCATTACAGATATCAAAAAACTTTAAACTGATATCGAAAGCACTTTACCTAATGAGTAAAATGACAATCATAACTTATTAAAAATAAAACGAGAAATATCCTAAAATTTTTCTAACTCTGTTTTCCAGGCCCTAGAAGACTCGGACAGCGGCCCCGGTGCGCACCAGCACTGGAGCCTGCCGGCTGCTCGCAAGTGGCTTCTGGAGAAGCAGGAGCCCGACGGCGGGTGGGGAGACGTGTCCAAGACCGCTGCAGCGATCGCCGCGCTGACCCCGGCCTCCCTCGCCGCTGTACGCCCTCCGCACTGCAGCGACAAACTGCTGGATAGCAAAAATGAGCCACTCGGTAATCGGTCACTGCTTGACCCAGTTGATAGGTGGAAAATTTGAGTACCAAAGAGTTTAATTAATAAAACCTGCCTTGATACGTATAGCACTAGATTTTCATATCTGAGGATGCTATAATTATATATCTGTGACGGCTGACAAATTTTTGCTTCTCGTTCAGCAATATGTAGAAAATGTGGCGTGTGGAACCCTAATTAAGTAGTTTTAATTTTTATTTATTTATCTTATTAATGTATTATGTAGATGTAAAAAGGTGTGTTTTAAGAAATCGAACAAATCTATCTCAAGTAATCTGAAAAACTGTACCAAGTTTCCAAACTTGATAGGTCTGGCAAGTAGGACAATATCTGTCAATCCTTCTAGATAGGATAGGTACCTCTAGGTACGATATATCATGTACTTTATATACATATTTGTTTGTGTCGCAGACAATAATGGTGGAGACGGGGCCGTGAAGTTGGCGTACCCGGCGCACATGAGCAACGAGTCGGACGCACGCAACGTGTCGTTCACCTACACGCTGTGGATAGGCACCAACGTCACCGAAAACTACACACTATATATGCTCGCTCCCAGGTTAGTTCCTCTTATGTATGACCTTAGGCCTTCGGGCACCATAAGACATATCGACACTTGGGTTGACTAACTCCTTCATCAAACCGAACTGAAGCAGCGTGTATGCGTATGGAGTATGCTCTAGCCAAAGACATCCTCATTCATGAGAAGAGGCTCGTATCTCGTAGTGGGCTACACGGAGCAGATACTAAGGAGGCTATTAAAGGTTGAAGCCACGTGTAATTAGGACAATTTTGAAGTTCCGTTTAATGGAACTGATGAGTAGGCTTCAGCACAGTTTTTCCAAACATATTCCCAAAAATATCAGTAATCATCTGCAATAATATCTTTTGTCATCATTTTAAGTCTTCCACTCTTCATCTTTCTGTTTCCAGGAACATATCGTTCTACCACGTGATGCAAATGGCCGCGGAGCAGGAGCCACGTTTCCGTTTCGAGGCGAGCTCGTGGCCCAACGGGCACTACGTGCACACGCTGGCGGGGCGGCGCGAGGAGCCCATGGGCTACCACTACTGGCTGCTGTACCGCCTGCCCGAGGTGCCCGACCCCGCCGCGCCGCCCGGCAACCAGCTGGTCGCGCCTGTCGGTAAGGATAACTTTAACAGAAAATAAACAACAACACTAACAGTCTCTGTCCCAGTTCTCATACTTACAAACTAACCAGCTAATGATCTAACACCGTCACCTAACCGGACTAACTATCCCCGTCCCCTTTAGTCTTGTTCTAAGTCGGTCACAGTTATCATGGGCGGCAGCGGAAGGGTGATGCTGCATG
This sequence comes from Ochlodes sylvanus, assembly GCA_905404295.2. Lineage (NCBI taxonomy): Eukaryota > Metazoa > Arthropoda > Insecta > Lepidoptera > Hesperiidae > Ochlodes > Ochlodes sylvanus. The sequence goes on from FR990129.1 coordinate 2,355,186, forward strand.
CTCGTTTGCTTGCTGCCTTAATTCCATAAAAAAAAAACTAAAAAATTAGTTATCAATAAAAGTATGTACTTACCTGCTTTTTTCGACAATTTAATTTCCTGTTTATTTCAGGTGTCGATGACCTCCTGGTAGAAGATGGCGAACATTATCTATTCTGGTACAAGAAGCTGTAATCTTTTAAGCTGTTCATCATTTTGTAGCGTATCAGATTGTGATCTATCTTTACAGTGAGAATATGACTAGACTAGCATAGATTCTTCTAGAAACATTTGAGAGTATCTTTGGATGTCATCAATGTTACTGATGCGTGCTAACTAAAAATTTTATAGTCAAGACGCCATTTTTTAGGCAATACGGTGGAAGTTCTCCGCGAGTCTAACGTATTCTTAGTTGGCACGCTGAATTTTACATTTAAAACAATACAATCAAGACACTTTTTTCATGATTAGAACTTAGAAAGTAATAATACTCACTAAGAGTAATAAATTATCGAAAACACATTTCAGATCTAGAAATTTAGGAGCTAAAAAGATAAGTGATATCTCTCAAATCAAATGTTTACTCGTGATTTACATGTCTTTATACTATTCATTGTTTAATATTTTAAAATTAATGCTTAGTTGTTAGTGTGAAACAATACTACTGAAATAAGAATCAGCATAATTATATCCTAGATTTATGAATTTAAAAGCAACAGTCTCTTCTTGCAGCTACAGTGTGTGCATGAAGTGAAATATTTCACTTTCATATAAAAATCTTGAAAATAGGACGATCACATTGGTTAATTATGTAGTTTCTTTCCCAAATAATGGAACCAAAGAACATTATCATTAGTTGTTATTATTATTAATTATTTATGACGCAGTAAACATTTTACAGCGTTGTAATTGCATAATTTATTTTATTTATGTTTTAATTATTTTTCTTATTAATATTTAAGTCTATATTTTTATTAAGCTGAAGTTACATATTATAAGTTTGGTCCTACCCTTAGAATAATAACACTATAGAAAGACAGTCTTCATTCAAACGCCCCGTCTAAAGTGAAGCACTAAACCGAAACTTTCCCGAACTTCGGCTGCGGATAATCATATGTTTTTAGCAATAATACATAAATAGCTTTTCAGATATTTTGTGATAAAGTGTTTCAAAACGACCGCGCGGACTTCGTTTCTATAGTGTAATTATTCTAAGGTTAGGACCTTAAGGTTAGTCTGTTTTCTTTGGTGCAGATTATTTCAATATTTTTATTGATTGCAAAGGTTTTTTTTATAATATCTTTACAATTAAAATGCAACGCACATTTTACTATTATTTAAAGTTAAGAAGACAATAAATTCAGGAAAAGGCACTACTGGCAACAAATAATTGTATTAAAAATATTTCTTGCGATGATTGGTTGCTTTTCCGTTGAGAATAACCATAGAAGAAACAATTCAAAATTCTATGAATCCACTGCAAAATTTTATTCACCTCAAAACCGTTAAAAAGTAGCTATAGGAGTATCCTGACCTGAGTGTACAAGCCCTTGACTTGTTCAGATACCATTACTACGCGACATGGGACGGCTACTTTTTATCAAATTTAAGAAGGTACTCTACTAATTTATTAACTACATTATTAATCTATCCACTTATCAATTACATAGATTACCTTATAATATATTAAATAAATCGTAACAGTCGATAAATGCAATACTAGATATCACTAGGATAGTTAGGTGGATACATACAACTTTTCGTAAGTCGATATCATTCTATACTTAATAATATTTACTTCTAATAATTTATTTAGAACATGTACGCTGAACTTAATTTAATTTAAAATATAAACTTTATATTAATATATTTAATAACGCACACTGCGTTACAGTCATTTTAATCAAGCTTTTAATTGTTTGTAAATACTGACAAAGTATTGTGTTAGTATCCGAAGACAAAGGACAATGATCATTAAAGTATGGACACATGGGCTAAAATGCCATCATAATCACTTTTTTTATCAACTTAGTTATACCAACTCACGTTCGCTTTTCAAAGGTAAACCGGCATTAAAAATATATTTATGTTATTTTGATATTAACAGTTCAACATACCTTCTTGTCATAGATGACACCATTCGTTATACTCATGATTACTATGATTTTACATCTAAATCAGGTGCTGGATTAATAATATGATTATTTAGAATAGTTAGTTTTAGTCGCGTAAAATTCAATTAACTCAACAAAAAATTATAGATCATATTGTACACAATAATAAATATGATGACATTCTAAGACCTCATTTTTGAAAAACGAGGTTGTCATAGAATTGTAAAAGTTCTGATTGTGAAATAGAATTTTCATTGTTTTATGTTTAATTGTAATTGTGCAATTTCCTTTTCGAATATAGTGTTCGAACAAAAACCAGAAAAATAGACTTAATTTTATAATGGGTATCAACTCCATATGAATTTCACATTCGATTGAATAATTTTAGTCATTTGTCATAAATAGGTAAATTGTTTAGTTCCGGTTTGTTTTCTTACCTATTATATCTTAAATAAAATCCCCTGTTCAAAATTCTGATTCTAATGCCTAGATGACGGTTAGATTAAAAATTAAATTAATAATCATGGTTCTGGAGTACATTTGACGCTTAAGAAAAGTTTAGGCAAAAGTAATCATTCTCCTTTGTACGGAAATTATTAGAATTAAAATATTAATCATTTTAGGAGACTGAAGCGACTCAAATTTAACAAGTTGACGCGTACATTAGATTAAAATTTTTATTGTATCTTACTATAATGGTTCTTAATAAATAACTATTAAATAAAAATGTGGTCTTTTTATTTTGAAATCTTATTATTTTATTTATGATAATAGTATGTATACCTATTATCATTCTTAGTTTACTGATTACCTTTTACTTGTAAGGACTAGTTATATCAGACACGTTGGCCGGCTACTCTGTTGTTCAACACCGCGTTCTTGATGCTGTCGCAAACGAACACAATATATTATCGCAAACTAAAGTACTTAGATTTTGTGAGCATCCCACAATCTAACATTTGATACAGAAAAGTTGAACACATTTGGTGGTTGCATTCATATTTATTTTACATAATTAGCAGACTTGGGCTCTAGGTCTGTACGGTTTCAGTTGTCTGCTTTAATTTATTCAAACGATCACTTGCTTGACATTAAGTCTTATGATTCTTAAAGTGATAAAATGATACTCATCAAAACATTTTTATATACGTAACTTTATTTTATGAACTAATAATTTTACATTGAAATTCTTAACACTGTTTATGAAGATAAACTCGTAAGTCACGGTGTTTCATATCTCTGGAATTGTATTAAAATAACTAAATATGTAGTTACTGCGCCCAGAACCTGTAAACAAATGATACAGTTAACTTCTACTTAATAAACTGCTACCAAAAGGTAATAAGTTCGAATTTATGGCCTACGTAAACCGCCACACGCGTTTCGCATGGCTGTAGGACCCGTAGTGGGGTTGGTAAGACGAGGTAGTACGAAATCCTGGGGTCGCCCGAAATGTAGCTACCGTAGAGCCAGTCTATGGCGTAGACATTACCTACAGATTAGACTTAGCCTACGGCGTAGATCTAGTCTACGGCGCACTACGGATAATGAATCAAACGTTACGATCCATGGCAAAACTTAACAACTTTTTTGTTTGTAAAAGTGTGCAAAGAAATTGCACGACTTATTTATTTTATTACATGTTTAGATTAATCTAAGTCTTACCGAGACCACTAACGGTCTGTTTAAAGTGCACATGCCCATCGGAGAGTAGGAGATGGTCTGCAGCATCAGCTGCCGCGAAAACAGCTCCAACCGAGATGGCAACATGCCCGTCGATGGCACTGACGTCATCAGCCGACATATCAGCTCCTCCGTTCTCTTGCCCTGGTGGGTTCAAAGAGACAGCGTCTTCATAAGTCAATAATGATCAAGTGTTTTTAGATATCGATGTAAGTGTTAGACTGTAACTTATCGTCGTCTACGCATCTGATATCAAATATTCTATTGATCTGTTTGTCTGTAGATATATATTATACACCACAAAGTACCTGGCAATAAACATTTATCGTTCACGTAAAAGTCTCCCACACAGACAAATCGAACCTGCGACCTGTGGCTCTCTAAGCAGAAACGCGAGCAGTGCATGAATTTACAATAATACCTAAAAAGTTTAGAGAGGTCCAGAGAATGAAAAAAGAACTAACTCGTAGAAAATTACATTATACTAGTAGAAAGTATAGTACGGCCGACGGTTCTAGGCCGCTCTGAAGTTAGGCTTTCGGATATAGTGCGCAGGTATTGTACTTTAGAGAGAGATAGCGACACGAACACTGAGCGTGTGACTGAAACAAACAATGCTCAAAGTGACACCCCGCGCGTCTTGCCACCATTTCGACCCTGAAATTGACTTTTGCGCAGCGATCCGAACAAAGTTCAGGGCGGCCAAGAACCGCCGGCCGTACTATACCTCGACTATGGTGTGATGCGACGGCTCCACAACGACAAACATCCTGAGCATGTGCGTGGCGCACCACAGGAACTGCAGCACCAGGAAGTGGATTCTGTTACTTGATATTACTGAAAAAAAAATAGATAAATATTTATACACCATTAATAGACACAAATGTTATCTTATAATAAAAAAAAACGATATTTAACCCTTTTTGCTGCAAATATCGATAACTTGGTATGATTGTACCTAAAATAATAAATAGTTTAGATAAAGGCTACACGTATTTTATTACTATGATTTTTGTATCTATTTGGTTGCCAGTAAACTAACTTACAAACCGAACCAATTAAATAAATACTAGATTACTAATACTAGAGTAGGTACAAACTAGTATACTTAGTTACCTTAATAAAATGGGTACATCATTAGCCGCTTCAAGTTAATGATGTACCCATTTTATAGTTCACGAACTCACTCATCTCCATGATCAGGAAGTACGGCGTGACGATCAGGTGCAGCAAGGTCGATATGAGAATCACTATCAGCGGCAGGCCGTAGCTGTTGTCGATGCGGTGCACGACGTCGCACAGCGAGCCGTGCAGGCAGGCCAGCCGGCGGATGGCTTCGCAGGGCGGCACCACCAGCTTCGGTTCACCACTCACTGCACGAGGATTAAAATTAAATATTTCTTAAGTAGCAAGAATCTATCAGTCGATACCTTGTAGATGCGACCGTGCGCTTTGCTCCTAAAAATTTAATGACTGGGTGGTATAAGTGATTTATCGCTGATGATTTTAAACTTATAAGATCGCGGACACTAAATATTTTAACTGTAACGGGTACACACTACGGGTACTCACAGGCAGACTCGTCGAGACTATGATCCATGCAATTGGGTCGAAATGTCGGTATAATAAAAATTCTTGCCATCAGCGACACGGAATCCTAGTGCGGAGTTATGAGTGTATAAACGTTTATTATTTATCATTAGACGCACCTGCATTCCGAACAATGACGGTGGTATCCTTATCGATGAGAGCATCTACGTTCAAGCTGACACTGGCGCAGTGGCGCGCGTCCGAGCTGCTCAGTCGGATCGCGAACACGTTCAAACAATTCGTCACCTTCGCCTTTGGCACTGCAAGAATCCTTTACATAGGTACCTACATTTCAGTTCCATTCACACAAGGAAATAGCATTAAGTCCACCTTTTGTTCTTATACGTTGTAAGTATTGCAACATCGTTATTGCACTTCGGCATCTTTAGACAATTCTTCTAATTTTAAATATCTCTAGATTAATTCGAGAATCAGTCGCAATTTTACTGTAAAACTTAACATTAATTCAACAGATTTCAGTGAAACAAAAATAAAAATATCGCAACAGTGACCTGGCACAGCAATGTGTCTGGCGGTGAGGCAGAGCGCGTCGTTGACCGCCTGAAAGCGCGCGCGCACCGACAGCGCGGTGAACGCGAACTGCAGCTCCAGAATCATCACCACGTACCACAGCAGGTAGAACCCTATGTAGTTCGCCATCACCGCCCCTGACAACATATCCACATTGTTGGAGGATTGTGCATCGCATGGTTCTACAGGAACCGTGAATGTTCCGGCGGTCATGGTTCTATAGGTACTTTTTTTTAGCCTGAAGGGCTGACGTCAAAGCAGACCAGCCACCTGATGGTAAGTGGTCATCGTCGCCTGTGGTCACGAGCAACACCAGGGGAGTCACCAGTGCAACAAGTGAAGGAGAACTCTTTTTACACCTTTTTTGAAGAACCCCATGTCATAACGCTTTGGGAAAACCTCAGAAAGAAGCCCAATCTATTACTATTACTCACTATTATTATTATTAGAAACTATTTCTCTGATTATTTTTTATACCGAATTTAAGGGTTTGGAAGCGTTTTAAGAGTGTTGACTTCTACTCACGTGGTGTTATTACATTCGCTTGCCAGGATTGAACTGACAATCTGGAAGACATGGACACAGGATCTTTGATACAATATCTAAAATAGATAATAGATCAAATATTGTGTCGGTCCTTTGTTGAAAAAGCCGATACACGAGCAGTTGATTGACTATTGCAAATTGTTCATCCTTCACAAAAAATGTCAACATTGCTTAATCCTTTTTGTTCTGTGCCGTAAACTAAGTATGTATGCATTAGCAATAATAGATTTATATAATAAATATAAATATAATGTATTAGTTTAATTAGTCCATATATATCTATTGCCACACTTACATGCCCTATTAAGACGCTGAGCTTGCAAGGCGTACAGACAGAAGTCGTCAATAAGGAGCCCTGAGAAGAACACCAAGATGGCCAGCAGGATCGCGCACAACTTGCGCTCCGTCAGCACAGAATATTGTGCTCCTAGGTTTATGTCCACCTGGTATAAGCAGATATGCCTAAGACAAGGCCGCAACAATTAGCAGAAGAAACATTGTAGGAATTGCTATTGGCAACAGTATAAAAATCTTTCATACTTCGAGTAGAAAGCATTTGAAAAGACAGTTTATTTAGTCACTATAGTTAGTCATCAGTAGTTAAGATTTATCCAAAATGGTCGAGTGGCTTTAACAGTGATACCAACCACCAACCAGGTCCTGCTATATTAGCATAGTATACAGCATAATTATATATCATTTATATATCTCCGCTGTAAGGAGAGACCCATGAACTACAATAAACTAATGAGTTGCTGCAATTTGTAAAGCTTGTTCTCTTCGAGGCAAACACACGAGGCAGACACAACGGACCACTAGATATTTGTCGTCACTATTACCTGATGAGTAATACTTGGAGGTCTAAAAAAACACGTTAATTGGAAGGCAATCTACCTGGTACTAAATGTTCAAGAAATCCCTAAAAGATCTGTTTCATATCTTTACTCATTATAAATATTTAACAATTATAAAAACATGCGTTCTTTTTCTACGATACACTATGCACAAGTTTATTCTTTTTAAACGCAATATCCTATTTAAGCCAAAATTATATTGAGTGCTACACTGCCCTCAAGTTAAGAACCGTACAAATTGTTTTGATAGCAAATCAAGATATTGAATACATCAGTCCACCAATTCTATTCGCTTTTTCTATTACTTACTGAGGCAACGCTTTTCATGAACTTGAACATGCCGCGCATACGTCGGGGGGCGCCGTAGACCCCGGCGCCGGCGGTCACGACCACGACCAGCACGTCGCACGCCGACACGACCTGCGACATCCGCGACGACATGCGGACTGACACCTCCACGCCCGCGTTTATCTCCGCAATCAGACCCAGGACGGTGAAAATCACTGCAACCATCATCTTCACCAAATGACCAACTATTTCTACTGGTTAACTTTACCAGTCGTGGTGGGGTCAGAAAGGAGCTATCAATGACAGTTTAAAGTATAAGAAATTAGCGGAACTCTTAGGTGGTACTAAACACTTAGTAGGTATTAAAACGAAATTATTATAATTTCTAATGCCGATAATAACGTATCTATAACTATACTTTTGAAAAAAACTCCTCACCTAGAGCCGTGACAAATATGTAGCTGTAGGCACACATGGCGTTGGATATTGTCACCGCATATCCATTGCTTCGTGATTCAAATTTCAGGGGAGCGAGGCCGAAAAAGCTCGATACCTGGAATAGATTTTTTGCTTGCACTGTAGTTCGTCGCCCTTAGTATTGTAACCAAATTCAGTACGATATCAGTAATTTGAGCGAATTATAGAGGCAACTCTTTATCATTCTGTTAGTGATATCAAAGTTCAAAAACATCAAAGAGCTTATTGAAGCACAGGAGTGATTTCATTATCGATCGATGACACGTCCCAGTCGGCAGATTTCAACGTCTGCAAATCGACGTGGCCAATAAAATTTTATGTTGTATATAATCCAGTCAACGAAACGAGAAATATTATAAAAGCTTAAGAAGACTAAAATGTTTATCAAGAAAATCATCAAGAAAAAATATTAGTCATAAACTTATATAAAATTCTTCACAAAACTGTCAATCCATCCCATGTATTCCAAAACTATCTGAAAAATATTCAATGTTCGTTACCCGCAGGATGAACGCATGAGCTCCACCCACGATGCAATGCATTGTCCTTTCGCCAGGATCTGATTCTTCAGTCGTCGCAGCTGCAGCATCCTCCTCCTGTGTCCTCCCCTCCCCACCTGTAAATAAAATAATTAATAAATTTATGAAACAGATAAGTTTAATGACTACTTTTCAGTAACTACAAGGATTAATGGCCTTCAATATAATTTTGGCAATATCGATTAGTATTATAACAACTGGGCAGCAGCTGATATCGAAAATGGTTATGAATATTTTGGGCTTGATCCCTATCTGCGTTAGTTAATTAACTAATGAAAAGCTCCAATTAATTTCCCTAAATTATCGTTCCCTGCCGCGAAGGGTCTAAGGGTAAACATTTACCGTAAAAAATTTCGGAACATTATTCAATGTTTCCACTACAGCGATGTATTTTACGAACTGGTTTAAAAAATAATCTCAACGAAATTACCTTCACTATCACTCATAGATTCTTGAATGATGACAAATCTTTTAACTCAAAAAAACACTGTAACACCATCTAAAACTTCGCTATATCGTACCCGAAACAAAAAAAGATTCTTAAGATTTAAACATTTTAATTAGAAATATATCCTTTGTACCCTATATACGTAAAATTAATTAATTAGACATTATTTAACAATCATTAATGTATCGATACTCGTACGTCAGGACAGGACTAGGGGTTCAATGCTACTGGTAGTAATAATTGAGTGCGAAGAGCTTAATTAGTTGTGTTATCGTAAGTTTACTGCCGCAATATCCAACTTTTAATTGCATATCCTGGAAAAACACTTCACACACAACGTTATAGATTTCATACTATTCCCCGATATCTATGAAGGATTGCCGATTGCCCCAGTAAATACTGTTCAACTCTCAACATCTAGCAATAATAAAAATTTTAATTTTTATGGACATCAAGATTGTATGTTATTAGTCTATATGATAACGTACATTATTTTTTATGCCCTGTTGCCTGAAAAAAAAACAATATTTGAAGTTAATCTCTATTAAATTATGAATACGAAAATTAAGTGAGGTATATTTATTAACTGTTATAAACCCTGTATACAGGGTTAATGGCAATGATGTTATAAGTAAAAAAAGTGTATTAAAAAGAAGGTTAGTTACCTACTATTAACTCGACGTATTCCGGACAGGAGGTGATGTATGTGATCATTTTAAATTGCAAAAAAATATTTTTTTCATGCATATACAGGTGTGTCTTCATGTAGTACATAATAAAAAAGGAGGTAAACCAGACTTTTAAAAAGCTTTTGTAAAAAGCGTTGGTTTTCGCTATTGATTATAAATATTTACAAAGTGTCAGTATTTATAAAGTCCACTTACCGCTACTATCCATCGTGTATATCGGTATTACGGCATTGGGACGTTTCTTTCTTGTTTTTACTTCAATAATAGCCTTGTAGGTACGCATTCTGAAAAAAAATTGGATTTAAAGGTGACACAATTCGTCTATCCTTGAGTCTCCCAACCTCCCCTCGCTCGCGGTGCGCCCTGGCCAACGGACGAGGGTATGGCGAAAGGTCCTCCTGATGGAGGCAGCTGGGCTCTAAACAGCTGAGTTTGATCCCGACGGTAGCCACGCATGGTCGTGGGGCTTAAAACCCACCTGGCTAGTGCCACAGTGTCGAGGAGCCAGAAACCTTTTTGGCCGGCAACGCGTTGAGGATGCCTATCCACGAGGATTACTTGCCATCAGATTGCTCGTAAGCTCAGTTGTCGGTTAATTACCTTCAAATATATGATTACCGTAAATATATTATTCCGTTTCAGACATCATGTAGAGTTGGACTATATCATATGACGAACGGTAAAATTATGTTCGATACACAACGACAAAAATGTCGATTTTGCATACAGTCAAAACACACAAATAGCTTATTTTAATCTCATCTACTAACCTTAATAACATTGGCCGAGTTAAATCCAAGCTCTGGTATTAAAAACGCTTCGGTTGTATTATTCGCTATAATGTACTAGTTAATAACTCTAAAATACTTAACTATTTTATCTTCAAAAAAATTGTTTGTTTAAAATACAGCACGTTACAAAGCAACGAACAATAATCAAGTGACAAACAAGGTTTGTGGCTCAAGTCAAGTAAAGGACACAGTCATATCATTATGTTGGAACTTAGAAATACAGATATAATGGAAAAGTTTTATAACCGAACCATCTGACCCGCCAGACTTCGTACCGCCTCAGAATCATTAAATAAAAAAGCTGAATTTTCATATTTACTCATCTTTTAAACCTTTCCTGGATTACCACAAATAATTCAAAACCAAAATTAGCCAAAGCAGGGGTTAAGATGTGACATAGGGGAAGTTAAAAACGAATATCTCCGAATATCACAGTTATTACAATACTTTGTCGGATAAACCGTTTCATCTTGTCCCGCCTCGACCCGCAGACAATGTGAAAGGCACGAGTTCGATTCGGGCTTTTATTTAATTTAGTATTATTGTTTTACAGGCAGTTTGGCAGAGCAACTTGAAATAAACAACTTGATTGAAATAAAACAAGCACTTAATTTTAAGTGAAGCTTATAACAATACATTAGTGTAAATCACACTGAAATCAATTAAGCAGTTTCTGAGATTGGCGCTCATTTTTGGGTTCTTCCCAGCGTTACATAATTATATCTTCCGAGCAATCAGCGAGTAGATATATTTTTGTGATACTCGTATGTAAATGTATTGAAAAAAAAAAGTGTAGAAACCCACCGCAAAGAAGTAGAGTTGATTGAATTGATGAACCTATTCATATTAAACAAACTATTACTCTAGTGCTTTCGGATGTTATCTATCACTATCGTGGTAATAATCTGGAAAACTGGAAGTGATCACTTCGCGTGCTGATAATCACTGACCTGTGACGTATATAAAAAGCATGTTATAAAATATGTACTGAGTATTTATCACGTAACTCAAAAAGGCTCAAATAAAAAGGTTTTAAATTCGCTACGGTACTACCAAGTATGCTACGGGATCAAGTTACTATTTCTATTGATTATTTCAAAGGGAAATTAAATGATTTCATTATTTTCAAGTTTTTGACAGCCCTGGCTTCAACCCATTAATGGTCCACTACTGAGCACGGGTCTCTTTATATCTGAGGAGACCTAGGGCATACTCCACCACGCTGCTCCAGTGTGGATTGGTTAGTGGAGGGGTTAGTGGCCAACCCAAGTGTCGGAAATTTTTAAGCCGCCCCAAGGCATCCGTGGCTTAACAATTGCTGCCAAATGGTAACAACCGGGGCCGACGGCTTTACGTGCCCTCCGAAGCACGAAAGCGCTCAAGAAATTTTGCCACTAGCGGTCATCCGTCGATCTACCTACCGCACCAGCTGTTGCTTAACTTTGTCGATCACTTAAGATCGACGCAAGCTGCCGGGCTTTTTATGGAATCGAAATAGATTCGGTTACAGATGTGTTGCTACCCTTGAGGACTGAGATAGTCGCCCCTATAAAGTGTGACCGGCTCCACACCTTTCCATCCGGAACACAATTGCTGTTAAAACAATTATTACACGGTGGAAATGGTACTGAGTACCGTGGCGGGCGGTAGTATTACCCCGGCTCTACTACCTCATAAAATGCCTCATACGGGCTACGATGTAGCAGCCCTAGTTCAATACAAACAAGCAGAAATTATTCAGCAGTACAGTTTCATCACAACGTTTAAATCGTATACATTAATTTATTTACGCATGTTAGTTATGCGGATGAATACCAACTTGTGGGTTATAATTACTCATCTATTTTATATGAAATAATAATGTAAGTCTGTTTGTTATTAGATTAGAATAACGTTGTGTTTAGTACTCTTTTTACAACACGACAGATTAGGTTATTACAGTTGAACCACTAAAAAATGTGTTCATGAAGTCGATCAGTACTTGTGATGTGCAATTGAGTTGGTTTATATTTAATATCACCAGAATTAATAGGATTCCAACAAAATTATAAATACGAAATATGCAAGTAAAAAAGAATATCATAAAATAATTAAAACTCACTTTTATCCAAGAATGCACCCTACATCTTGCTTATGAATAAAAAAATGTTAAAATATCTGAATAATACTGGAGTGTTTCTTCTTGAATTAGCACTAAAATTTTACTGACGTGATTAAATTATTTCTGTACATCGTGTCTAATTTGTACTAGGATGACATAGCCGCGTGGAGGGTGTAATAGATCGACGGACGAACTAACGAGCGCCAATCGGATGGTAAATACATGCAATGTACTAGAAATTACACGAAAACTGCATTTGAGTCACACCGTTCAATTATAAATCGTTCGAAGTACTGACTTATTCTACTACGAATTTAAAGTCTACGTAGCGAGAATACGTAATGTATATTACGTACTAGTATCATAACGTAATACCCACGTTTAAGTTGAGCCGAATGTCACAAACTTACATGGACTAGGTATATTCGCTGTCTGTCCATGAAAGATTAGAAACCTACCTATTTTCTGGCAGCTCACAAGACATATTACAATAGCTCCCTAAATATCATAATTATATAAAAATCAAGTCCGACAATTCTCGGGAGTAAGATTGACTGACATCACTATCGTTTATTTTTGTCCATCAGAAAATAACTAATAAGTAATATGGGGCCCAATGATCCTGTAATAGCAGGTTTACTGATAGGTAACAAATCTTTACACACGTAAGGCACAAGTTTCCCGAAGTGATGACTTTTGATATAGGTACATAAATAAAACAAATTGTTATAACTACATCTGGATGTAAACAAAAACTATTAATAAGCTCAATTTCATATTTTATTTCGTTAAATATACCATATAATATGTTGTTCTAGTAACTAAATTAGTAATAGAATAGGAAGTAACCAAATCTTAGTCATAAATTATAACTATGTAAATTGTTAGACGCGTTTCTCGATAGTTCTAAACAAATCAATAGGAGAATCTGCTGACAAATTATGGTACATAAATAAACATTCATCTGCACGCAATCTGCTCTGGCGTTCACTTTGTGTTACTTTGTGTTTGTTTTGTGTGAAATTTATTTGATTCCAATGTTATGTTTAGCGTGTTGTGTTAACACACATTGATACAACGAAGCGATTAGTGTCTCAACTGATACTTATTTTCAAACGTAATTAAATAAATTAAAGTATAAAATAATATTATTTAGAACTTTGGCACAAGTAGCATTTTTATAATAAAAATGATGATTAAAAATGATGGTATGATTAATCATCGGAAACTTGAATAGTCCGGGAAATTATCTAAATATTATAAAAGAAATATTTTAAACTATAAAGTTAAAGTTATTTTTTTAAGTTAAGTATGAAATATTACTGATACTAAGTATTATTAGTATTTGACTACAGTGAAAATATAGATCAAACTGATGTTAGCTTAAAAGTATATATTTTTTTAAACTAATTTAGCCAACATATTATTTTAAAATTATTTGGATTTTTATTAAAAATCGATACTAAAATAATTAATTAATTGATTAATTTGTATGTTGGTATTAAAGATTCTTTACAAAATTATCGTTATCAAATAACAACAGCTTCTAATTGTAAAACAAAAATGCGAGCACGCCCTGGTACCTATTTTTTGCCACTTTGCAACAACATCGCAGAAGGGAAAATTTGCATGTTACTTATAAATTACCATGTCATTACGATAAAAACAACGTTCAACCATTATATTAAAGACGGACAGGAGTCCTAAACTTGTTCTTCTCTCTCGTCATATTGTGCTAGACCAGTTTGAAGTCATGGTCCCCTTACTTATCATAACCGCGCTTGTAGCTCAATGTCTTCAAGTTGAAACAGCGACCCAAAAACGTATATTTAATTTAAAAGATAAAGATATGAAGCAAATTGTTTATCTTCTGCAGCGATTTGTTGAAGACAAGTTATTGAGTAACGATATTTACGATAATAAAAACGACCAGAAAAATAAAAATGAAATTTTTAAAAGATACGAGGATCAAGAAATAGATAAAATAGAAGCAGTATCGACTGTTCAAGATTCAGATAAGGTTTGGTTAGAGGAAAATTCATCAGCTGTTTCAACTTCTAAAGTAAAAAGGCAGGTTCCCGTGGCAAAGATATCCCAGGATAACGATACTATAGAAAAGATCAACCAAGCAAACAACGATGTAGTAAAAGAAGCGGAAAACTCAACTGTTTTGGAGGATTCTAATAAAAATCCATCACATTCAACAAATTCCAAAGTTAAGAGGCAAATATCAGATATGGGTAGCTCGCACGTGGTCATAGGGACATTTCAAGCTCTTGTAAGATCTTTGCAAGGAGATTTAGGAGGTCAGACGGCAAATGCCACGGAAACGGATTACGAATAATAGATGTGCACTGAATGTAATTTACCGAGTATTGTGAATTTATGTCAAATAAAGAAACCATTCGCGGTTGATAACAAAGTTTAAATACATAGTCAAGAAGGTAAAATAAAGTTTTATGTAACCTGCATGTCAGGTAATCATTTCATTTTTAATTATTACTATTATAACGTAGATTCATAGATCCCATGCCTATCCTGTTGTACCCATTTTACCCATATTAAAACGTTTAGACGGGATTATTTAAATTGACATTTATCTTTTTATTTATTCACCGATTGAAAAAACAAACACTAGGTAAATACTAGATACCCCAAGTTTATTACGATACGCGGAAACAGACACACAAACAAACTGAGAAAAGGACAAACAGACATTCTTTTTTATGATTGTTTCATAATATGATTCTATTGCGTTAGTAGGTGGCTTCAGACGTACAGCGTTAGTAGGTAAATTCCCCCAATATTAGTTTTTTCTCCAAATATCTTCAACGTACGAACATTGATAGTAAGAGTTTTATTATAATGTAAATGAATATTTATAGTTTTATACTTCTTGGTTATACGCCTTTGGTGAAAATTAAGTGTTTTTTAAACCAAATATCATCTATACATAGTAATAATAATTGTAAATCTGTAACTGATCGCTGTCTGTTTATGGAAGATATAGGAGATTTTTTTTACTGGGGGTCTTTAGGTACTAACGCAATAGAAAGCAATGATTTTCAGAATTATTGTCTGTTTTTCTGCGGTTTTGTACGCGCTAATCTCAGAAACGGCTCAATCGATTTGGATGTGGTTGAACTAATATATTGTGGTAAGCGTCACTTAATAATAAGATTGGTACCACATGAATGAGAAAGCCTCTTGACTTTAAGCCAACCTCCCCTGGCATTGGTACACCCTAGTGAAAAATGGATAGGACACTACGGCCTCTAGGCCCTCGTTTCGGACCTAGCTGAACTCTCCACCACGCAGTTTCATCCTCCAGGATCTCGGAGGTTCCTAGGTTTGATTGTCTACCGTGTCAGACATTTTAATGTGACAGAAACGTTGATTGTTATCATTTCGTGTGTGTTTATGATGGACATATCTACAATACATGGTACAATGCCATGTTGCCATTTACAACATGGAATCGGAATGCGGCGCCGCGCCGTGACTGTGTCTACATTTATTGGTCCTCGCCTACTAGTAGGTACATCTAAAGCGCAATGAACAGCATGTTTGTAACAAATAACAGCTATTTTACAAGATTTATTACCCATAATCACGTAGCTGTACATGTTTTATTCATTTACTTTCATTAATTGTAACATAATTTCAGGAGACAATTTTACTGTCGATTCCCTGCCTACACTGACTCTTATCGCGATAATTACAGATATGTTTGTCCAGATAAAAATATAAATTGTGCTTACTTAACCGCACTTCATTGGTGTACTGTACTTGGACAGTAGAAGTATTGAGTCTGAACATGGAGCATGGTGATATCGAAGTGCCCGTGCAGAGCGACTCGCGAAGTTGTTCATCGAGTAGTTCGGTGAGCGGGATGCTGGCTCTCACGCTCCGTATATCACGCGTGTTCGGCATCGCTCCCGTCAGCTTCCAAAAAACTGGCACAGACCCGCCCAAAATTATAGCCCGAGTGTCCCGTCGCCACGCAATCTACGGTTACGTCTTCATCACCATTATTAGTAAGTGTCGACAAACAGTTGATCGACAAGCCAATAATCGATAGGTAGATGGGCCGCGCAGTGGTAAGCAGTCATCTCCATTCGTGGATGTCTAGGACCAAAAACAACAACGAGTTGCAAGCCGAGAAGAAAGCAAGAAACAGGTTTCTTATACTGGTCTCGGACACTGCGACCTAAACACGTTATAAACACTGCAAGGGTCACTATAAAAGTATGGTAATTCCCAGGCAGATAACCTTACACTATGAATGATAAAGAACTATTATTATTAGTAATACTTATAATTGGGATTAAACTGAGTGGTACAAAGCTCGGCGATTTCCAACATCTTGTGTTGCTCAGCGGAGTGCCTACCTGGCAGCAGAGGTTGACTTCACCTCAAAGATGGGTTTTACCCGTACTCGTAGATAATTACCAAAATTGACGTTAATGCCCGTCTTACTGAGTAGGTAATGCACTGATTACCATCAGGTGGGATTGTGTTCAAGCATTACAATAAAAAAATTGGTTGTCTGTAAAGTCGGTTTACTGACGATAGTTGAACGTGACAACGTCTTAAGAAAATAATTTCCTTTGAATGAGTAGGCAAGCACAATAAAAGAACACTTTTTCAATACAAGTTAAGTCATTTATTAAAAATTATGCTGGATACTTATACATCCTATATAGTTAAACCCTTACTAGCGTGATTCAGAATTATAGCGCCCCACTACTCAACGCCATCTAGTGTACTGCGAGTGAACTACCAGCTCAGCCAGCCTTCCTCCATCGATAAATGGACCCAATCGAACTTAATGAATAATTGTTCACTGCACAATACATAGATGGCGCTGGTATAATAATTCACCAACGGTAACGACGGTAACGCATGAGTCATGTTTTTTCATGCGTGCCACCGAATTATAAGACGTTGTCACGTCAAAAAGTTAAAGTAAAGAATGTTAACTTAAATTTTATTGATTCTTGTTTTAGATCTGTTGGTATTCTTTCCGACTTACATATTATGGACAGAAAAAACAGACACAATAGGTCTTGTTATTAACACGTTTGACATTTCGGCATTGATGTTAATAACAAGCATGGGTGCATATGGTGCAGCTGGCAGGATATCTCGTATGCTACACCACCTTGACAAGTTAAACAAGGTAAGGAACAGCTATTGTCAATTCTATTACGCTGCAGATTGCGACTAACTGGGCGCTCGCAACCGTTATTATTTAATTAAACCAAATATAATTGCGGCTAAATGTCAGCCCACCCTGCTGTTATTTATTATATCTACTGCCTATCATGTATCATTCATAGAAATTAAGTTTCATTAAAATGGCAGATGTTTTGTTTCGTTTATTCGGATTACCAACATAAGATACAGCAAGTACATAGAGACGTACAGATTTAAAATAGAGAAATACTGGCTTAGCTGATATCACAATTATAGGTAATCGCAGCATGCTTAATAAAAAAAAATCATATTACGAATAACAAATGTTATTTTTAACACTTTGCTCTAAAGGTAATTGTGACTAAATTTTATCTCGTACATAGCATATCGGCTCAATATTGTTTTTACTTTCAGATAACTTCCAAACAAACTGCCGTGAAAACTAATGAAATGAACGAAAGGAAAGTAACTATAATAATTGCGCTGACGATCCTTGCACACGTCACCGTGAAGACTGCTGTAGCTCTAGTAGATGGTGTACAAGGCACGTAGCATGAACATCTCGACGACTAAACAAATAATTTTATTCCTTACTAGCGACCCACCCTCGCTTCGCTTCGGGAACTTATTCCTTCGGTTTGCAAAGATTTAGTTATATATTTTGGATAATTCACAGGATATCTTTATAATTGATAGCTTTCCCCCGCGGCTTCGCCCGCCATAAACCCCTAAATATATAAAATTTGATAAAAATTTGCGCCCCCCATTTACCCCCTTAAGGGATGTCTTTCGAAAAAATATTTAATACATGTTTCATAACTCAATGAAAAACCTTCATACTGAATTACATTCGAATACCTTCAAAAACGGCAAAGTTTCATACTAACTTTGCACCCCCGTTTTACCCCCTTAGGGAGTGAATTTTCAAAAATCTTTTCATAGTGCTTCCCCACGTTATAAAAGGAGCCCCTGTGCAAAATTTCAAGTTTCTAACCCTTATAGTTTAGGCCCTGCATTGACATGTCAATCAGTCAGTCAGCTTCTCCTAGTGCAGAGCAACTTTTTTCTAATACTTAAATTATTAAACTCGTGATATCTTTCGAATGCAATGTCCGAATTGAATAATTTAAAAAGTTATATAAAGGTAATTAAGCAGTCTTGAATATGAATTAATTTATTTTGATAAGGATTAATACTAAGATACAAATAAAGAGCCTTTTCCAGCGGCAGTATCTCAATTAAGTTCTTTAAATAAAAAAACACTTATTGTGGCATAACTATAATAGTTAGACATATGCCATCGCGGACTCTAATGTAGATATTGATGTCCTTTATAAAACTGTAGTACATCACTTTGCTCTATTATCCATAGTTTTCGCAGCGCACGCGATGTAAAGAATATTTTGGGTATTTTTTTTACACCTTGGGTTACATTATAAGGATCCCTATTTTTTTTCCAAAATAAAATTTAGCCTATGTTACTCGTAGATAATGTAGCTTTCGACTGGTGAAAGAATTTTTAAAATCGGTCCAGTACTTTTTGAGTTTATTCGTAACATACAAAAATACAAATCTTTCCTCTTTATAATATTAGTGTAGATGTAATACGTCTAATAAGAATTTACTTTAGTCCCTTTCAGTACAATTGAAAGAAAAATATATTTATTTTGTGTAATCTATTTCGTTGTGCATAGCAAGTATAAAACTGTTAAGGTTGTGAGTTATCCCACGAAACGAGGTTTTAAGTTTTTTTTTAATATGCTATAATATTTAAAAAATCCCGCGTATATATCCCACGCATGCGCTAGTTTCTTGTATGTTAAATCCCCTTAGGAATAATTTATGGGGACATGGGGGGAAAGTTGTTATAGCGGATACAGTGACACGCATTCTGTGAACATTTCAGGAGTCTACCTGTATCCATGCCAGAGATTGAACCCTGTGACAGACAGACAGCGGCGGCATATTAATAGGGTGCCATTTTTTACTCGTTGGCTACAGAAGTTTGTATAAAATAGTATTACAATGAAAAATATCTTCTTAGTCATCCTCATCGCAACCCATAACTATTCCGCAGTAGGGCTCCTGTAGGTTCAGGTATCTTCGGAAGATTTCTCTCTAGCACAGAGAGGAAATACTTCTCTCTTTATTATATGATATTTCATCTATATTTTCACAATTTCTTCACCCCGATAAACTCTAAAATCTCAATAATCGATAATTATAAACCTCTATGTAATAATTGATAAATTCCTATTATGTGAGTAAGTAAAATTATTATTCAGGTAAGATAATTAAGTGTTACCAGACTGCCGATATCGTAAGTGGGGTTGAAGGTAAATAAATCGCGGGCAATGATACTTAGACTGAGATGCATAGACGATACTTAGCCTTAGCTCAGACTTTACTCTGACTTAAGACAGCGTTCGTATTTATAAAGCGATCTTTGACTTGGCTGAGTACGAGCTGAGCAACCAAAAACTTTGGCTATTATCCGAACAAAAATAATGGTCCCAAATGAACCTTGATATTAGTCGGTTTCTAAGACATTTAAATTTTTCGTATTAACAAACAGATAGATGGCAGCAATCAATTATGACATTAGCGGTCTTAGCTCAATCTCAGCGTGACATGTCTATAAATACCAAATCGCAGTCTTTGCAAAGTCAAGTTTTTCGTAAGTAAAGTCTGAGCTAAGGCTAGGTATCGTCTATACATGTCAGCCTTAGTGTGAAAACATAAAGGGAAGTACAGCAACAGTTCATATTTGTAAAAAGAATTATCAAGAAAGTGTTTCGTCCTTGCCGCAGCCAGCGTGAAGGTCCTCTTCACACTAACATTCTGGATTACATCGTTTGCAGAACTTTCCAGATTATCGTTCATAGTTTATGCCGTGCAGGGATTCATGTGCATGCTTATAGTGGTGTATATTATCCTGATGGTATCCGCGGTGGTATCAACGTTGGAGACACTCTTGATACAGCTGCAAAATCTACCTACGCTTGTGGAGATTGAAGATCCTAACAACTCAAGTAAGTTGTATTAGTCTTCGTTATAAACGAACGTGTTATTTCTTCTATTTTTATTTCTTCTTCCTTCTTGGCCGGCAACGCATCGGTGTTCCTTTGGTGATACTCATGGCCATGCGGTTTGCCATTGACCATTTTCACCATTTGCCTTCAGATGGTGCTGCTCCTGTTTCAGCTATAAACATAAAAAATACGAGGTAACTCAACAAATAATACGCAATGTTCTTTATGTCTAAGGTCCCGATAAAAAAACAGTTGGACCACACCTTCATTTCACGACAGTAGCCTTGTTGATAGGGGCCCTGCCTGCGAAGCGGGAGGTCCCTGGTTCGATTCTGGCCGGGGCAGATATTTAATACGCACATCATTTTTGAAAATTTGCGGTGCGGGCGGGGTTTGAACCCCGACCCTCCGGTTCGGCAGTCCAACGTTCAACCACACGGCTATCACTGCTTGTATGTTAAGAGTGTGCTAGCGTTTATTTGTTTATGAGTATCAGCGCTCCCGTCATACTCCCAACGCCTATTAACATGGACAACATTATATTTGCAGAACGCCATGTTGTAGTGCCCCGAAAACATCTGAGAAGGAAATTCATTCCACATTTTGCCAATGCGCGGTAAAAAGATCTTGAAAATCTGATGTGAATGACGTGACTGAAATTAGAAATGGTTTAAATTTTATATAAATACATTATTTAGGACAATAAAATACCTTTGTTACAGTAATAATAGCTTCGAGTAACTTGGATACAGTAAGAAAGAAACAATTTCAACAAATATGTGAATCATACGAAGTGGTTTGCGGCGTTGTGCGGGACCTGAACGACACAGAAGGGCTGCTCCTGTTCAATACCATCGCTACAGTTACATTGTATTGTATTGTCTCTATTTTCAACATAATTAATGTCGCAGTACTAGGTAATTATCTACTTATTTCTACGCCATCATCAACGTCGCAACCCATAACTGTCCCACTGCTGGGAACGGGTCTCCTCTCACAATATGAGGGGTACTTCTATAACCTCGTGAGTTTGCATTAGCAGAGTTCATCACAAGCACAGGAGATTCGCTTGGACTCAAGATGAGGCGATCCTGTTACACCCCAAAATCCTTTACATCTCAAAAATTCAATGTTCTTATACCGCCTTGATATGAATGCTATACAATGTATGAAGTCAAAAATAGCTCTAAATGCGTTACGAAGCACGAGAGCTCAAAACTAATTTTACCAGTAGCGGCCGCCCCGCGCCCGGGCGGGCAGTAGCGGCACACCCCCAACTACGGACCGTGCCTAAGGACACCAATTTGCTTAGTTCGATCAAGCGCTTATATCAGCAATGATATTATAAGTAACTAGCTGCCCCAGCGAACTTCGTACCGCTCTATAATTAATAAACAAATAATAATATGGTGACATATCGACAGCAGCGCCACCTACCGGGTCCAATTGTAAATCAAAACCATTCTTGGATACACCTGAAGACACACAAAAATTTCAACCGAATCGGTACAGCCGTTTTTGAGTTTTAGCGTGACTAACGCACAGCAATTCATTTTTATAGTATATGATATAGCCTATGTCACCCGGGGATAGTGTAGCTTTCCAACAGTGAAAGAATTTTTCAAATCGGTTCAGTAGTTTTGAAGCCTATTCGATGCAAACAAACAAACAATCAAATCTTTCCTCTTTATAATATTAGTATAGAAAAAGAAGTAACTAGCGTGCAAAAAGTGGGACAGTAAAATTTTGTCAATTATCCTACTTTTTATGTAGCCCTTTCGCATCCATAGTTACAGTAAGGTCATCGAAACGAATCCAAAAACGCAACTTGCTTTGTATGAACGTAACGTCACATTATAATTATATTTATAGTTATTATTATAGTTATATATTATAGTTTTATTATTATAGTATTATTATTATAGTTTTAATATATTTGAACGCTAATTATGATTAAACGCCTGTTTTATTTTAGGTACCGAGGAAACCAACTATTTCTTTGCTGTAGAGGTCTGCTGGTCAGTTACCAACATCGTACTGCTTTTAACTTTTGTAGAACTTTGTCATCAAGCAGAACAGAAAGTAAATACCCATATTATATCTATATGTATATCTCGGTCTTTAAAACTTTTTGCAATGAACCAAATGGATTAAGAATTAGCATTTACTCTTTAAAGTACTTCCATATTAATCTGGAATATTGTATTTTCTTGTAAGGTTTTTAAAAAGAGTACTGCAGTTACGCCCATGTGCCTCAACGGTATCATGGCGAAACTGAGGTATGCTTTGAACCGGTGAAGTTTTATGAAATATGTAAGCCACATAATATATAATAAAAACCTTTTAAATTGGAAACAAAATTACAAACTGTCCCTGAAAATTTTAATAAGTACAAATGTTTTGGCTGTTTTTGTGCATTGATTGCATAAATGTACCTATGTTTCTTAATAGAACAATAAAGACTTGACCCCTAAAACAGTAACATGAATTATGATAATTAATACAAACACTTATGAAATGCTCAATAAAAATGATTAGCAACAGTTTCTTTTAGACTTAGACATTTTAGACTTACAAATTTTACATAGACTTTCCGAAGCGTAGCAAAGTAAGGTTACTAGTTTAACTAAATACCCACAAAGGTGTAGTAACAAATTGTTGTCTGAACACAATTAAATTGAACTGCAGGCGTTAAAAATTCGCTACTTATTGAGCGATGCATTGCCGGAAGTCGTTGCCGTGGCGCCGGTGACGTCTTGGAGTTTCAAGATGGCCGTCCACTGTGACTCCCTATTGCTAAACAGACTTGTGTTCGCCCCACTCAACATCGTCGAGTTCAATAGGTTCCTCGTCGCCAATGTAAGTTTTCGATTAAATGTTAGTGAACGTACCCATACTTCGTGAACCGTCCTTCAAAAATCACACGCTTGGTCACAGGGGGAAAGGCTTTGGTTTTCGTTACGTAGTCAATATCCTCTCGCACTTTTTACAGTGGGGAAGTGGGGAGGGTGGTCTTGGCAAATACTCTAGGTAGTCACCGATTGTCTTGGCAAATACTACGGGTAGCCACCGAAGAGAGGGGGATAAAAATTGTAAAAATTGGGTCACGTAGTATGGATACGGTCCTTTACATCCATTCTATAGATACTATAATATAATTATTATATACTGTACTGTGACTAATTGATTTCTGGACTTGAAGAGAACCTGCCTGAGAAAAACTACTAGTAGGGTATTTATGAACACCTACCAACAAATGTGGGTGGAAGGTGCTCTTTGCATGAAAGTATACCTACACAATCATACGTGTTTCCTCGCGAATTGTCGCAAAGTAGATTTCTTAAAGGCTGAATTAGAACTATTTCCTCTTACTCTACGGACTTCGAAATATTGCTATTCTGAAGCAAATTGCAGGACAATGCAACTGTCATAAACACATAAAATTGCATTGTCCTGATGAAAATGCAACTTGATGACAATCATGACCGGATATACTCCGGGATTGGCTCATCAGTGGTTAAATTTATTTTCTTGCATTTATTTATTCAATTAATTATAAGAACTAGGTACTATTTTTATTAGACTGTGCATTACCTACGTTTCTGAAGCAAACTTTTTGCAAAAAAAATTGATTATTTACATAAATTTGCTTAATTTCCAGGTCATCAGCTTCGTAGCATCCAGTCTGGTGATCATTGTGCAGTACAAAATGTCGTTGGTGCAGAACTCTAGATAGGATAGGATATAGGATTTCACCGACCACTGTAACACATTTATTCACCATCATTTATGCAAATTACTTTAAATTGCCAAGTGTTTACCTGCACAAATGTTTATGTGCAACTGATATTTGAAGTGTCATTTATCACAATTACTCCTGTGTGAATGGTTTACTTAATAAAAGATTACAAATAACCATGTTTTTTACGAATGCGACTAATTTTCGTATTTTTTATTTATCTATCTCATTCTAATTCATACGTTCCGTAACTATCTGTTGCATCCATAGTTACAATGATGACATCGGAGCGGATCAAATAGTGCAACTCGCGTTGTATGAATCTAGTTTTAAAATATTTGCTCAGCTAGTCAAGTCCCCGTTTTGGTGAAGCTCTATCTATAAATTAATGATACCAGTACTTACAAATTAAAGACAAGGTTACCGACAAAGAAAACTTAAACAGTGTAAATAAATGCATTAACCAAAACAAAGTTGGGCGCCTCCGTTACGCGTAGGTTGGCTAACTACTGTAAGCGGTTAGGCATCGGAAAATTAATAAATGTCGATTGTAGTTAATAAAATACGTTTAATCAGAAATGAAATTAGAAGGAATCGCATTTTTATTCAATAACTTTGAATGTTATGTAAGGTAGTACATTTTTTGACTATCACATAAAGATGGGCAACCTACTATTTTACCCCACACACAATTAAGCATTTTTCAAATTATCTACGGCAAAGGTCGCGTTTTGACCCCTTTTAAACAATGGTACAATAAAAAGCAGTAAAAATACTATTCAATACAATACATATACTTTATAAATTTTAAAATGCCAAGTAATTTTCTCACGTACCTACATTCAGCTGAAAATTACAATCAAACATGCAGATGTTACAAATGCTTAAATCTGAGGTGTAACATTACTTTGTTACAATTTGTATCGGTATATCGTATCGTAGGTTGCGTACCGTTACTCTCGGTTCTCCTCCCTCACCGTTGCGTTGGTATGCTCGAAAAAATGGTTGGTAAACAATACATTGAAGTAGCGTTACAATCAGTAGCCTAGTTGGTAATGGACCATGCCTGCGAAACTAAGGGTCCCGAGTTCGTTTCCTGGTCTGGGCAGATATTTGACAGATAAATGTTTGTTCTAGGGTCGTAAGTGTTAGTTATGTTTTATTTTCTGTCCATGCCACCCGCGACACAGTGTAGGATACACTTCGTCGCGGGTGGCGAGGGTGCGTACCTACGTATTTACCAATTAAACGATATTCCTAATTCGTTACTTGAAGATATTCGTAATATTATTATAATGATTAATTGTTAGTAGCTCAGATGACCGAAACTGCACCATGATCACCACGTAAGTTGTCGCAGCCCAAATTATCTGTAACAAAAAACGTTTTTAATGGATTTGTTTCGTACACATTAACATGGAATATTGTGTTGTATTTACCCCCGACTGTTTAGATCAACGGTCGGCAACCTTTTGGCCATATAGTAACAAAATAAATTAGAGGCGGGCCGCACTTGTAATAACGATCACCTTTTAGTCTTTGAACTTAAATAACCGTCGTAAAGATACCTACATTGATAGGCCCGCATACCTGCTTGACTGCAATGATATGTAACAACTGCAAAATATGTCACTGTGGTCGACCTTAAAATGTTACTCTAATTATTATAATGATGTAACTTTACAATTAATTATCGCAAAATTCCCCTTATGTAACTTTTTAAAGATTGTGAAGCGCATAAGTTTCTCTTTGTACTTGAGAAAGCCAATCCTTGATCTTATACCTATTATCTATAGATAAGATACCCGACGAGTTCCCATTTATGATTGGAGATAGGGCGATTCCAGGACCACTTAACAGCGGTGTGGATTTGAGGCATTAGGTACAAGCCAACTTAGGTACATATCGGAAGTTATTTTGCCTCAAGATTAAGGATAATAATTGACAGCAAGGCCCTAATGTGGCCTCCGAAGTAATTGTCGCCAGCGGCCAGCGGTCACCCATCAACTGGTAACCATGCCGCAGTTGGTGCCCTGACCTCTCCCGATCGACTGTAGCTGACCTATGAGGGCTTCCAAAATTTTTCACCGATTTTACAACGCATTATTAGTCCTACGAATACTTACAGTTACCAATAGACTTCTAGAGAGGGTGCACATGGCAAGCGGGGAGAAGGTCGGCTTGACCAGCATCATTTTCATGGCTAACTTCTTCAGCTGAACGGCGACGTCGTCGGTGCACAACAGAACTTTCCCCATTACCTTATTTAAAGTATCTTGCGTTTGTTGTACCTATAAACGTATGTTTTACATTATCATGAAAGCTTTAAGCTACTTAGGGATTATTTTAGAGAAATAAGATAGCAAACGAGCATGCTGCACCACTATTGACTTTAGCTGCCAACGACAACTGTGACCGACACAGAATAAGGCTCAAAACGGGACAAGGATGGTTAGTTCAATTAGCAGACGGTGTTAGAACATTAGTTGGTTAATTTGTTAGTAAGTATTGAGGACTGCTGAGTGCTGAGGCTGGGAAGGGTAAGGGATGTTAGTTTTAGTAGCGAATATAATGAAGATTCATCAAATTAATCTAATTTATATGTAAACTAGCTGACCCGGCGAACTTCGTACCGCCTAACAGTCGATTCTCTAATTTTTTTTTAAATACTCATTCTGCTATTTGGGACACTTTCGCGGAACCCCTCCACAAACACTTAAACTTTATGGTATGGTATTAAAGTTCAAATTTACTTTTAAGTATTATTACGAATCTTTTGTATGGGAACAAAGAAAAGTGTCGTTTTTAGACTTTTTCAGGCAATTTTTTAAATTTTTCTCTCCGTAATAACCATCGTCGTACTTTAAGGAATAGATAGGTACTATAAAAAAATAATTAGCGAAATCGGGTCAGCTGTTCTCGAGATTTGCGCTTAGCAACAAAATCAGCGATTCATTTTTATGTATACCTAGACTAGTTTTTGTAACCCGCTAATTAATAAAAATATTAAAATAATTTCGTCCGTGACGTTCTTTCGCCCACCGGTGGTCGGTTCGTGCTTTAAAAAGAAGTGCCAAGTCGAATATGTGTATCTAATAAATTATGTGCATTCAGAAATTACCTGTTGAACAATTTGATGACCAGGCGCGATATTCAAATAAGCCACGATAACACGATGAATCATCCAAAAAATCGTTGAAACGAGGTACTTGACAAGAATCGGTTTTGACACTGAATAACACGTCACAATTATTTTAGGTAAACACTGATGGACATAGGTATTATTCATTACAAAAGGGGTTACGTATAGGGTAAAAAGATCACATTACGTGCGTCGAAACCAATATTACCATTAATTGGCTATGGAGTGTTGTATATGGTATCTGACCGAAGGGTGATGGAAAGTGGGCACCGTTGCCCACGGTCATCAGTAACACCAAATTCATTACCGATGCGTTGCCGACCAGTAAAAAAGAGTCGAAAGTAAAAATTAGAGGCTCGAGGACGAGTCATTCGGTGCTAGCTAGCTCATAGCTCATAGCCACCGCCCACACAGCCAATAGACTCCTAATAACAGGCCAATGGCTTCTGTCAACACATCTGGCTTATACTACCGACATAAATTTGTGCCGTCTCATTTTTACCCGTTGCTTTAATTAACCTATTTCTTTCCAACGTTTCGTGTGGCCTTGAATTAGCCAATCACAGCGTAGAATTAGCCAGTCACCCCGCTTCGTCTTACCTCAGCTAGTTGCCAGAATGCATTCAATACGGAAAATCAAACATTGGGTGTTATTCGGCCGGGCTCCAGCCTCACCAAGCAGGTTCCGATTCTGTCGGCTCTAACGACATCCTGGTCTGCTGGCATGGGAATGGGGTCAATATTCTAGGCCAACCCCTTACGGTCAAAACTTAACATAAATACTCGTATGTAAAGGAAACCTCAGCAAACTTACAAATCAACGTGATAACCCAGTAAGGGTAATTAATGAACTGGATGGCACAACTGATGATGGCAAGGAGCATGGTGAATCCAATGTGGCCGTGGTTCATGACGTCAACCAGCTCACAAATCTCCGTGTAGGACGCGTTCAGTTGACGCAAGGTATGGTACTGTGTTGCTGGAGTCGTGGGTGGAGAGATATCTAAAAGTTGTATATAAGTTGTTTAGCTCACTTTAACACTATCGTATAGGTGGTCTGTTCAACATTAGAGGAGGCATAATAATATTTATTAATAACTATACCGGCCGAACCAGAGTGACACTAGAAAAAACTCGAAACCCACGAGCTTCGGAACGGCTGTCCGGCTTGATAACCCTTGCGCCATACGTGCCAATTTTAAACAATCGTAATTTTTTAAATTAAAATTTAAATACTCGTATAATAATAATATACTTTTCTGCATACTTTAATTTAATATTATATTTTAATTTAATATTACCATTTCTCTCATTGTCGGCATCCGTAGGGAGTAACTGTAGCAAAAGTTCGTTGAAACTTGAAAAAACGGAGTTTATGTGTTGACATATGTACATTATCTGTAGTTCAATCATCAGCTCCACCAAATATGTAAAAATATCTGACACACAAGCAACACGACATACTGCAATGCAAAAATCCATAAAAGGTCAATGCAAAAATCCTAATTATTCATCAAGATGATATATGAAAGGAAGCAATTTCCAAGAGGGACTCTCAGCATACACTTAGTTCCGTTCCGTTAGTGTGTTCCGGTGAAATATAGCCCTTAGTGCTTCTCTATAGCTAGGTCGTATGTTTTTATCTAATGTCAGAGTTTAGCTTTTTACCGGTCCAGAAAAAATCAAGCAGACACCACAGATATAGAAAGAAATTTCCTTTCTTTCTATATCGCTGGCAGACACACATTTACGTGTTTTTGCGATTAACAAACCGAAATACCGATTACTTTAACCTTCCGTACCAAAGTTCGATACCCCCAATCTGGCTACACTTGAAGTCAGTAGGTTTCAGTTATAGCTTCAGGAAGCATAGATCAGCTTTAAAAGTTAAAATACATGCTTTAAATACACGTTAAAATACACGCTTTTTTGTATTGTGTAATACGCGCTTTGCTCGAAATTAGCAAGCGTATGACATGAAAGTAGTAAGTAAAAATAGAGTATGCTCATTTAAAGCATACTTTTTTAAAGCATGTTTATCTGTATCTTAAGCTTTATTTGGCTGGTTAAATAATACATAATAACATGGCAAAGTACCTACATGACGACGGAGTGATGTGAAAACAATCTAGAATATTCAGTAGGGTGAAACCGCCGCACAACAATAAAACAAGTAAGGACAACGCAACAAATATTGTGTCCCTTGTCTGAGTATCGTCCCTGGCTCTAGTTTTATCTTCATCGTTACTAAGCTTTGTCTTTATCTGAAACAATATTTTCTTAATTGCTAATTTGCTAAAAGTGAATAGGTATCATCATTCAACATATCATACATATTTGTAATGAAATATTTTAGTTACAACTGGTAACTAATATACTTTCATTACAATATACTTACATCATATTACATATACCTAATTAAACTAACTGGTTTTTAACATAATATCATAGCCATCAAACAAGCAAACGATAGGATAATAGGTAAGTAAGTGGTCGCCATCGCCCATCGCCATTAGTACCTATCAAATGCATCATCGATATGTAGGTAGGTAGGTACTTATCGGTGAAGAACAAGAAAGAAATAAAGAAATAAATAAAATAAATTAAAGTCAGTAAAAACATAGGTACCTTTTGCACCCGTTCAAAAACTTCGATCCATGTTTTCATACGATCCGAGGTAAAAATAACTGCACATACATTGATCAGTAATCTTATGAAAACGTACAAATTATTGACCAATTGTGAAGTGATAGAGCTCGTGTATGAGACATCTTCAGGCTGCGTTTGTGCTCTAACGAGTGAACAGAAAATCGTCATCCCATCTGAAAAAGAGTATCCCATCGCTTCAGAGCTCATCTTAATTATGAGGCATAACATATTTCAATAGCATTCGACGACCCCGTTGCCTAGTTTGTAGCGGCCCTGCCAGAGGAGTCCGGTTTCCATTCCCGGAGAGACATTTATGTACCAAATAAACATTTGTTCTAGAGTCGTGGGTGTTAATTATTCAGTACGCGTAATACACACGATGAGTACGATGACGTCACTTACTTATAGCGATTATGAAGACTACCCCGTAGAGGGAAAGCGCACGGGAGATGCGCACTCGGTTCCCGTCGAACACGAACGGTGCGGCTCCGACGACACGCGACAGCCGCACGACCAGACCCGGCAACCCGTTGCGCAACCATCGGAGGTTGGCGCCCTCTCCCGCTCTTGGCAACACTCTGCGCACCATTATTGCTGGCAAGTAACGTTATTACCGAGTAAGCAAAATTGTATGTCCAAACAGATATCCTGGTTTGCGTAAAAAAATAGTCAATACTAGGTACTTTATTGCTGGTATTAGGTGTTATAGCTAGCTAGTTAGATACCACCCTCTTGTTTGAGTTAGCCGCCAAACGACTTCGGCTATATGCCTTGAATCCATTAATGGCCCACTGGCACAGGTCTCTCTTGATCATTGAGGAGGCCTAGAGCATACTAGAGCACGCTGCTAGTGCAGATTGGTGGAGGGTTTAGTGGCCAACCCAAATATCGCAAGTTTTTTCCCACTGGAAGGCCTCCGACATGGCTTAACGACTGCTATCTAACAATAACAACCGGGACGGACGGCTTTACGTACCCTCATGAAAGCATCAAATCAGATTGCCATTAGCGGTCACCCATCCAATTACCGACCGCGTACGCTGTAGCTTACTTACTAGGTCGATCAACTCGATCACTTAGGATCTGCGCAAGCCGCCGGGCTATGAGCTATTGCGGCTATTTACTTGTGCTAATCAGTTAGCCTAGCCATAGGTACCTGCTGTAGTAGCTGCAGTACGACGTTGGCCAATGTGTCTGTACCTACTAATATCCTTCGCCTGTAGGCTGTGCTTCCGCACGTCGCCTCGATAAATCAAACTTTTGTAGATACATGCATATTTAATAAAAGTGGAGTTTGACATAAACTACAACATTATTTGATTTGTATCGTTCAGAATACCTATTAAATATAGATATTCATCAGTGAATTCACAAAATGATAACTGTGGATTGATGTAGGTACATTACTCACTGCTAACTTCCTTCTTAACATGAAAGGTCTGTATGTTTGTTGAACTATGCAAAGTAGAAAACCCCGTTTTCTACGTACCTTCCTCACTATAACTACAACAGCCTCCTGCTAAAAGTCAACCTAGAGAGCCAGGTGAATGTTTAATCGTCACCGTCAGTTTTACATGCCCCTGGAGTTACAATGTGCAGACCTGAAAGTCATGACCAGTTATCTGATAACTGCTGACATCAGCGCGTTTTAATTTTCAATGATTATGTGAGTATTAGAATTTAATTATCACTTGCTTCGGTGAAGGAAAACATCGTGAGGAAACCTGCACACCTGAGAATTCTGAAAGGTGTGTGAAATCCGCCCTTGGCCAGCTTGGTGGACAATAGTCTGGTATGGTATTAGATAATATTGTTTATAAGTTTATATCTTTCACAAGTACACGGAATCAAAATACAATTTTATTCGTCGATGGCTTCATTGATGAAAGCATGTAATTTGAAACTAAACATGACACGTTTTATCAATATAATATTCCAATAGCTTTCATTAACTGACACGCACAGACGATTACTGTCTGACTCTATTGAACATGGTACAACTTTGTTATACCCAACTGTGATTTATGTCTCGATATATCTTTTGCCCTTGAACCTTTTATATAGGTACTTACTACTAGGTAGGTACTTACTATGAATTTAAGGTTACCTCCGAAATAAACACTAGCCATTAAGACTGTTATTAACTACTTACTTCTTAAAAATTCAGAATCAGTGACATCGGATATCCTGCAGGCCTCTATTCTAGAGATTTTCTATTTTTGTTTCAAAAAGGCGCTGACAGCGAACCTGCCTCGTGTAGGTAGGGAGGTACCAACCGAGGAGGGTAGAATTGTCAGAAATATCTGTTTAGAACAAGAGTTAGGCCAAGCCAGCCAGTCCACAAGGGAGTGATAGCTGACTGCTTTGAATTTAAACGTTGGACTCTCGAACCGGGGACCTCGGGTTCGAACTGCATACATCTTTAATTTTCCAGAATTATGAGCAGATTAGAATTTAATTATCACTTGCTTTGGTGAAGGAAAATATTCTGAGGAAACCTGCCCACCTGAGTTCTCCATAACGGTCTCAAAGGTGGTTGATCGCACGTGCGTGGCGTTCGCCAATCCGCACTTGGCCATCGTGGTAGACTATGACATGGTATATGGTACCCCTCAAAGACAAGTCACGTCACCGTTAAGCGGATATCGGTAACACCAAATATATCACCGAATCGTTGTCAGATAAGAAAGAAAGAAACAAAAGAAAAATAAGGGTTGAAGACAAATACTAAATAAAAGTAAAACTACGTAGAATTTATAAATGCTTTAATGCACAATTAATGATACAAAAATTAAAATAACCTACAACTATTCTCTCAGTGCGGCGTAATGGCGGCGCCTGGACCATTTACTTATTTATTTCTTATATTATGTAACCACTAATCATATTCACTAACATAGAGGAATCCAAGACTTGAGATTACAGTTTAAACCTATATTAATTAATGATAATCTTGCCGAAAATGGCAGAGCTGTTGACAGAACTAATGGATTATCTCAGCTTATCGTTTTAGGGTTCCTTATCCAAAGGGTGACAAACGGAACCCTAGTAATATACCTCCAGTGTCTGTCTGTCCCAGGGCTCTATCTCTTGAACGAAAACAGACAAACTAATAATAAAAAAGTTATATCTAACCTAATTGAGTTGAGTAGATGTAATGTGCGCTGCCCGACCCCAATATAAATCCTTGTCGATTTCAATTAAGCAGTTTTACTACATAATTTAATAAGCAGTAGTAAATAAGCTGAAATGTCTCGTCCAGAATCTTTAAAACATGAACTCCCAAAAACTTTTTTGTATTAGGTCATTATATTACTTAAGGTGCGATTTGATAATCGTGTTTACGAAGGATTTTTGCCGTACAAACGTAGTGTGAATAGTTCTATACACAAAGTATGTACTAAATAGTAAATCGTATATTCGATACGATTTGTCCGGCACAAGATCGTGTCTTCCAACGTGTGAAAGTTGGGTTTATTTATATTATTAGGTTAGATGTGGGTGTGTTGGAAGGCCGTTGCTGGGTGATTAAATCTTTTTCCTGCGCTTCTCCGGCGTCGTCTGGAAGAGGGCGTCGTCGGCGCGGATCAGTCGATTCACGGCGCGGCTCAACGACACATCTGTCACCAGAAAAACTTAAGTCAGATTCGTTTTTGACAATACTGTGATCTGATTGGTGTGGCCGGAAACAAAAAATAAACATTTGGCTACCGGCACGGCCAATGGGACGAAAA
Source organism: Ochlodes sylvanus (assembly GCA_905404295.2). Taxonomy (NCBI): domain Eukaryota; kingdom Metazoa; phylum Arthropoda; class Insecta; order Lepidoptera; family Hesperiidae; genus Ochlodes; species Ochlodes sylvanus. The sequence goes on from FR990129.1 coordinate 2,389,310, forward strand.
ATTGCATAGGGCTTTATTAAATATAAATTGAAAACAATAAATTATGTAAGCTTTTTGTGTTTTGAACGCCAAAGCGTGCCTTATTATATTATCACTGAATTGCTACGATTATAATTATTTTAATCTCTATTATTGAGATTTTACTGTAAATTAAAAGTAATGGCATTAACTTCTTTCGTGTGTCAGAGGGAAACAACTGGTCAGCTTCAGAAAAATATCAATTGAATCTCCGATTATTTGAAAACATTGAATCACATTTTCATAATATAAAATTGCAATTATACGTTTTGATAAATCATAACGACGGTAAGCAGAATGTGTCCATTTAATCACCCATTGATTACTATTCTAATGTTAAAGTCTTGTTCATGGTAAGCAAAATAAAAAGAAAAAAATTGTAAATATGTACCTTTAATGTGATAAAACTTTAACAGTCCACTTACGTTGTTACAATTTTATTTCATGTAAAATCTGGATGAAAATAAAATACAAAATATACATAATATTAACATAACTATACCACGTTGTTAAATTACAATATGTAATTTTTCACGCAGATTTTACCGATATACTAGCTACACTTAGTTTAATTGCAATCAATATTGATAAATTGTACTTTGGAAGTCTTCCTTGGTATTATGTATTTGTTTTCAATTTATGTGATTTCACTTTATGTGATTACAGCAAAACGAAATTGGAAGATAAATCTGTTTTAACTTTGCTTCTTATATCATCAAAAATCTTATCGTAAACGTGAATTTACACCATATTTAGACGTTATGTAAGAACGAATTAAGCAACAAAATCTAAAACCAATTTTATTAATGCAGATCTATGCATACCTAGCTCTGTGGTTAGCTAAATTATTACTTTGAAATCTTCGTTAATTAGACAAAATTAAAAAGAACTGTACAGGCGCGACTTGTATCCAAAAAGTTTGGTGAGTAACATATTTTATTAATTAACGATTTTTATTATGCTAGCAAATATTTAAATAAATCTAAATAAGTGTTATAAACCGCCTGTACAACATTCATATTAGACTTCCTCCGACACTTAGCGTTCGGATTAAATATTTGAACACAATATTATGAACACATGTACTCTCGATCTATAGCATAAGTTTTATTAAACATTCCTTCCCAACTTTAACATAAATAAAATAAATTAAGAATTCAAAATATCAGTTCAATTAATTGTTAAGTACATTTTTAATCAAATAATTATGTGTAATAAATTAGAGTATTCACTACACTGAAGATATTTCAAAATTTTTGAGAACTACCTAAAAATAATACGACAAAGTCAATGTTAACATCTCAATAAATAACTTTATATTAATATTTTAAAAATAATATTGCAGGGACTAATACAAATAGGTTCCACTATCTAATACTAAACAATAGCTTCATAAACAATAATACATTTTCCTATAACCATACAAATTGAGCCACCCATCACCTACAAAACAATAAATAAATTAATAAAATTACAATAACAATAAAAAAATTTAAAAACAGTACAGAAAAAAAAATTGTTGACACACCTGCTGCTGGGTGATACAGGGTAACGGTGCCATAAATTGGATTAAATGTACCCCCTTTTTTATTATAACGTAGAAATTAAGACTAAGTTTCAATATTTTTTCTGATAGTTTTACACTTTCCATTATATTATCAATAAGTTTATTACACGAGTTAACTCCTGATTTTTCAGCTATAGAAACAATACCAAACTCAAATATTGAGAAGTTCCGTTCTTTTTACTTCCAAGTAAATCTAGGCAGTCCAATAAATGTATCTAAACTTTATAAGGTATCAATACAAATGTGACTATACGTGGAATTACGTAAACGTAAAACCTTCCTTTCGATTCTCTCGTATCACCGATGACATCCTTGCCGGGTTGTAAGATTTTTAACTACCTACTTATATATCTATTTGTATATCAAAGAATGTTTCCTGATCATCGTAACCTCATTAACCGGAAACGCAGTAACGCATCTGACGTTAGTTTGTAATGAATGGCTATGATTGGCCAAAAAGAGGCCACTTGACCAAAAAGTCATAATCACTCGAGGACATAATTCCTTTTGTTCTAGAATTTATAGACTATACCGCCAGAAAAACAGATATATCTGGCACCAAACTAATGGTAAACTTGGTCCAAATGATTTTAAACTTATATCACTGCGGACACTCAACATTTGAAATATAAACGGGTACTCACGATTTTAAATTATTTTACTAGGTCGAAATATCGTAAAAAATTTTCAAAATCGTGAGTACCCGTTTACACTAAAACTTCGTTCAAAGCAAACGTTCCGTAAAAATGCATCGTCTCGCTATTATAGCGGTGGGCGGGGCTACCAACCGGGCGTGGTGTTGGCGAGGCGGCGCATGCGGCGCGTGTTGCGATCCTGGTCGCGGATCTTCTTCTCCATCTCCACGTTGGTGAGGGTCTCCAGGTACGGCGCCCACTGCTCCGCCTCCGACGGCTGGCGGTACGGCGTCTGGGGGGCACAGTGGAGTGCGGTGAGCTCGAGGCAAAGTTGATAGACCCTAATGTCTGTTCATCGCCACAAATTAAATATTATGCACATAGTTCCAAACAAGGTTTCCCCGTGTCGTGGATGTCATGGACAAAACACAAACCACACCGAGAATAGAAATTTAAACTCGTCATTCAAATTCCTCGCTAGGCATCGAACCCAGGGCCCAACGAACGTCAGTCGGCATGGCAACCATTCCGCTATACGTCCATTACACAATGTTTTTTTTTTCACTTCTCATAAGGTATTGCTTGACAACAATCCCACCTGATGGTAAGTGGCAATGAAGTCCTTGAAATGTGGAGTGCACTAACTTAGATAAAGCCTATTCACTCTCCCCTTGAAGATGTTTTTGACAACATGCGCCCAATTTCCTGCAATGTGTGAGATATGGTGGCCAACCGAAGAAGTAAATAAATAAATAACGCTACACACTCATAGCCCTACACTAGGATTCTGTGTCGTGAGTGCCATGGACAACACACAAGACGATAACACTCACAGCCAGACCAAGAACGGACATTTAAACTCATCATTCAAATTTCCACCTCGCCGGGTATCGAACCCAGGACCCTCGGAACGGCGACCCGGCGTGTTAACCATTGCGCCCTCCGGGCCGTCAGTGATGTAACATAATTGTCAAAGACTCACGTCGACGACCGGCAGCGGCGCCTCGCTGAAGGCGAAGGTGCGCTGGTGCCAGCCGAGCTGGCCGCGCACGCTGTACGCGATGCCCGTCACGAACTCGCCGCCCAGCCCCAGCTCCGAGCACAGCTTCATCGCGAACTGCTCCGGGTTGTTCTCCTTCTCGGACATGTCCCATTCCACCTGCACGTGCAATGTTCATTGGTTAGGTCCAATATTGTTGCTTTTTATGCTCAACAACAATGCTGTATGACGGTAAGTGGCGATGAAGTCCAAGATGTTAAACGCACACTGTTTTTTCACTTTTCTAAATTATCTAAATTTAAATGGTACCATATTTTAATATTTGGTACAAACAGCATAACGAAAAATATTAAAACAGCTTTATACACACAAAATACGTTTTCTCCTCAGCTTAAAAATTTTACATCACTCAAATATGACGATGTTCAATCAATTCAATTATTTTTCAGTTTCAATGAAATAATTATACCATGGAGTAACCTCCACGCGAGTTATATATGTTTGTATAGAGAGAAGCATTAAGTCTGCCCACACATTGGATGACTAAGATCATGATAACTTACCTGATCCACAAGGAAAGTGTTCCCAACATGTATATTAAGCTTTATGATGACTCGTTGGTCGGACTGCTCCTCCAGGATCGCGGGTGGTTCGCTCGGGAAGGCGTCAATCTGTTGACGGATGGAGGTGGCTATGGCCGGTATGAAATTAGTGGCTGTTAGCTCCAGGTCATCACAGAGCACCTCTGCAAACTGTTCCGGTGTTATGATCGACTCTGAAATGTGAATTATCAATTATAATATGTCATTTTAATTAATTAATATCTAATTTTGCATTATAAAGTATACTAATTATATGATCACAAATGTTTCGCGCTATCAATCTGCATTTACTTTTTTTATACGACTGATTTAAGTCATGATGAAATCATAATTATGGATAAAACCAATTAGCAACTTCTTTCTTTGCTGATAATGCATCGGTTATGAAGAATTATGTTTCTTGTATATTCTGTTAGGCCAGCATTACCTTACAATTGACTCATGAATATTATGGCCTCGCGAATATAAAAAGTAGTCAATTAAAATCAACATACCATTTTTATTCCATGTAAAAGTATCCCTAAGCTTTTGGCCCTCAATCTCCATGTCTAGACGAATGGGCACCAAGATTTGCTTCTGTGACGAATTTTCCAACATGGCCGTCATATCAGTATCATCAAAGCATAGAGGGAATGTTCGAACCTACAAGGAATAAAATATGATTGAAATTTGTATGAATGAATGTTATTCACCAGTCACGTCTTGAAATCAAACAGACGCGTGGCACATAGCAGTGCTGAATGAGTTGACTAGAAAGTACATGATTTACATAGATTACTTCAAATTAGATGGACTCAATGGCCATCTGCAATTCATTTTTACTATTAATCTGTGTATCAGAGGTGGCATAGATAGATGCACATTATTAACATCATTAACTAGTAAAACCTAAAAACGACTCTAACCGTGGAACCAACCAAGAACTTTTTCCTGGATTTGGGACCCAAGGGCTTTTGTCATTGATATAAAAATTGAAGATAGTTACTGTTAGTCAAGACAATATCTTACCTTTTTATTGTGAACTCTACTTCGGCTGATGGGTGTGGCCTGTGGGACGGCATCCAAGTGGGAGGAGTTGGGCATCACTGGCAGCCATGGTGGGTTTTGGGATTTCTTGCTCTTGCTCTCTCGCGGTGTGGCCAACTCTTGGCTCACTGATACTGCTTTATATCTACAAAGAACAAAGGAAATTATGAACTTGGATGTCACTTTCATTAGGCATGACCAGAGAGGCACAGGTATGTTGGTCAAGCACATCAGTAAAACAAACAGTAAGATGTTTTTACTAATAGATAATGCATTCAATAAAATAAGAAGTGTTCATGTTTACTCCATTATTCTAAATCTGCCTTGTTTATCGTAATCTATACAGCATCTTTGAGTTTTTTTTTAATTAAAGTTGATGTCTTACAACTCTCCCTAATGGTAAGTGGCAATGAAGTCTATTATGTTACATATGCTAACTCATTAAATCCTATTCACTCTCCTCTTGAAAGCTCCCAGACTTTATTGAGATAAACAGTAAACAGATTATATTTATGTATGTATTGGGTAAACGCTTTCATGAAAATGATACATCATATAAATAAAAATCAATACCACTTTTCCTTGTAATTGAACTCCTCCTAAACGGCTGTATCGATTTGGTTGAATATTTTTGTGTGTCTTCAGGTGGATCCGAGAATGGTTTAGATTCTCAATTGAACCCAGTAATGGCGCTGCTGTCGATGTGTCACCAAATTTGTTTATTAATCATAGAGTGGTGCGAAGTTCGCTGGGACAGCTAGTAAAGTATAGATTACAAAACACTCACTTATCGTCATTTCCTTCAATGATATCTTCCACTTCAGAGGCTTTAAGCAGGGACACTGAACTTGACAGTACATGAGAACCTAATCCATTGTCAACAAGACGCTTCCTTTCTTCATTTGTCAGGGTCCTCCTGGCCATGCCAGGGTACTTCTTGTACAGAGACCCACGGAATAACCGCAGGTAGTTGCCGACCTGCAATATTTGATTTGATAGGTTAACTGTGCCATATAAAATTTGTATTGCTAAATTTATTCTTAGGGATATTCATTTACCTCTGAGCCGACACAGTAGAATTCACCACCCTCTTCAATCTGAAAGCTTATTGGCTTATCGCCGTAAGTCCGGAGTGCCATATTGATTGCTTTGTAATCCAACTACCCTAGATAAATCCTACTACAATACCGTCGATAACCTGTCTACCTGTGAATAAGTTAAAACAAAATAACAACGGGTAAATCTTATAGTAATAATTTTAAAGTAATAGGCATTTCATTTGATACATCGGTAAGTGTGAGGCGAAATTTTTTGGAGTGTTCTCCATCCCGAAGATAATTCGATAACCATCACAACTCAGGTTCTCAGGAAATAATAAAATGTCCTCACTCCTCAGTACTTCTGTAGTCCTCAGAAGCAGATATTAGCACCAATAACCAAAAAACAACATTAACTCTTTTGCTAACGCCAACCGGTATGAAGTACGTAAGGTTACTCAAAGATAAAAACTAATTCCTAGTCAGACAACTACAAATAAGTAATGAGACGGCTGAATTTACATTAATACGCTTATTTTATTATGGATACCTTTGCGATAAACTACTTATCTAATTTAACCATCTATGCATTAAAAATAAAATAGACCATTGAGCACAGAAACAGTTAAGTATATATATTATATTAGATACCTATTCCGAAATTAATTGTTATTATATTTATTTGGTACTTAGAAGCAATAATCTATCCATATTAATTTTAACACGGAGCACTCTCAAGTCTCAATAATTATAATGTTATTTATGATAAAGAAGTAGTGTCAAACAAACACTCAAAACTGAACGAACTGAACCCCAAACCAACCAAACCCCAATGTCCCCAATCAATGTCCTCAATCAATTCCCCTTAAACGACGCGAGTGACGCGACGACGCGCCTAGCGTCTATATCATCTATGTAACTTATGGAGTGGAGAACTAAGGAGCACTATCTCTGTATTTTAAAAATGTCCACTCGATAGCATTAACTTATTATTACCAAATGAGCCAAATGAGCAACAAAACGCAAAGATACAATCGACTGCAATCGGCATTAAAACGTCATGTAATGATTTTAGTGTTTAAATTACCTTTTTTATTCTTGCAATGGCTGTGACTGGGACATATTTTTCGCGATTTTAGTATAAAACCCGACGTCCGATGTAATAATAATAAGTTGGTTATATGGTTGATATTATATTATTATTAGAGGTATTAAGCAATAAGGGTGGTGGTGTTCTCTACTGTAACAAGAGGATAAATTTAACAATCTTTTTTTGGATATAATTTCTATTATACAAATTCTTATTTTCTATACAAATATCGATAATAATGTGATTAACATTTCTTGAAATCGAATCACTTGCGTCGAGGTTATTCTTCTTGCCACTGGACACTTTTCAACTTGTCACTTATATACGATGGTACTCCTTAATTCTATGCTCCATTGTATGACCGATGCGTAACGTAGAGTAAACGTAATGTTTATGTACTCTGTGTTGGAGTTTATAAGCTGTACTCCGCAGACTTAGCCCAATTCATTCAGGGGCTTCAGGGCTCGTTCCACTTAGAGAAAACAACGCTCAAAATCAAAACATCTCTTTTTCTGTAGAAAAAATAATGATTTGAGCGTTGTAATCACGTATTGGAACGCGCCCTCATTATTTAGTGTCAGTATAGGTATAGTAGGTCAGTACCACAGATCTATCAAACACTTATCAATTATCTAGTGTTGCCATTATTTCAAGTGACTTTAATGTGAAAATTCATTTTTTTCAATCATTTTTTATAACTCAGCAATTAGTATGTATTATGTGAAAACAATATTGCGTTGCATCAAAATTTTAAATTAGGTACGTAAAAAGGTTTCATTTCAGACGGCTTCAACAATTAGTCAAGAAAACAAAAATGAGTTAAATTTTCCTAATTTCGTTCAAAATACTTTATCACAGACTACATTACGTTGTGAACTTGTTTTGATGATATTGATATTAGATAGGTATGATTTATCTATATCAGTCAGTCACTGCCAGTCAGTTGTCAGATAAGCAATCAGATTCATTATTTCATTCATTTCATTTTAACTTATCATTCAGTCAGTCACTCTAACTTTATTTTTGATTCTGAATGATCTGAATCTGAATGAATTTCTGATCAGTAGAGGTGGGTCGTACTAGGTTAATTTTGGACTAGGTATACCTGTTCCTAGTATTTAAAAATACGTGATCCAAATACCTGTTCTACCTATTCCACCTAGTCTCAAGGTCAAGGACGTGGACGCGTATCATATACGCGTACTTAGTCCTCGACTAAGTACATTGCTTGCGTACGTTGCGTTGTTTGCTGCGTAGTGCGTCGTACTTTATAGACATTTAATCAGTACGTTTTGTAATGTTAATTACTTATGAAATTACTAATGATACAAAGGAGACCTTTAATTTTTGGCCAAAGTCCGTAATCTATAATATATATATAAACAGACATGTGTGTGTGTGTGTGTGTGTATCATAATATATTACATGATTATTGAAAAAATATTGTATAAAAGTCTCATGACTTGCAATGAAAAACCTTCATACTGAATTTCATTCCAATACGTTGAAGAACGGCAAAGTTTCATACATACTTTGCAACTTCGTTTTCAAAATTTCAAGTTTCTAACCCATAAAGGCCCTGCGTTGATATGTCAGTCAGTCTTTCAGTCGGTCTGTCAGTCAGTCTGTCAGTCAGTCAGTCAGTCAGCTTCTCCTTTTATATATTTAGATTGTCAGATAAATCGTCAAAAAATATGTATTATCTGAAACTATGTTCAATAGAACGTGCGTTGTCCTGATTTGACAACTATCAAAGTGACAGTGACATTGTATTGCAGGATGCATTCATAAAATTCATGTAGTTTTCATAAAATCTAAAAATATGAATAATTTTATCTTCTTTTATTTAATAAAGTGATACAAATAAAATAACAAAAAACAAAATAACACTCCAAAGACGAAAATCAAACTAAACACAGAAACTGAATAAATAATACATACATGCGGCATGGATGACAGTTCACTTTTGTTTATCGGCTTGGATAGTGGTCTTTTAGCCAGCATTTTACATATTCGAATATAATTATAATGTGATCATAATTAATTGATTAGAATAGAACTATGGTTTTTACACCTATTTAAGTCGATCAGTGCTACTTTTTTATTAAACCCGAGAATCAAATACGTCACACTAAAAGCATATTATTGCCATGAACAATAATTGTGGTGCCACTTAACTATATCTTTGAACAATAATTTTGAGTGGTATAAATGATTAATAAATTCTGTTTTTTTTCGAATTCAGCGTATTTTTTATACCAATATACATCAAGGAACACGAGGTATGGAACCTTTCAGTAAAACAACGCAAATAATTTTAAAACGGAATTTAATGTTAATTTTTGATTTTTGAATCAAGATATAAAACTGAATTTTGTATTTTTACATGCGAGAAAAATTACGTTAGGATTAGGTGTCATTTCCATAGATACAGATTTAAAATCTCAAAGAAGATCGCCAAAATTGGGTTATATATTTTCTGTTCGTTACAGAAACAATATTATCACTAAAAAAAACTAGATTTTTTCTGTTTAAATATTTTATAAAAGGTTGTTCAGTTTCTATGGGAATGTGATTATAAACTTACTTTACTTAGTTGGACAATTTCAAGTTGGTATCGATGTTAACTGAAAACAAACGGTCATTCAATAGACAATCGAAATATATAATGGACAAAATGACATTGTAGGTATGTACAAAAATAATAAACAAACGAGAAATTATTAAATAACATCTTATTTATTTTAGCGATTAAAGTATTAACGAGCAATCGCATCATTGGATTTTTATTTTGGTGTCAATCTACACTATCTATCGGTAGTCATGTGTCAAAGACAATCTGTCAATCATAAATCTGTACCTAGTAATGTCACTAATGTCAGTCGTACCGTATATTGATTGCTTGTCAATTGTCACTTTGTCTTGTCAGTTGTCACTTGTTAGTCTTGTCATTGTCACGCTCTCGGATCGGACAGACTCGCTACCTACTAGGTAGACTCGGTAGAGTAGGTATAGAGTATACTAGCATAGCGCTAATACTAGTATTGGACTAGGTACTTTCAAAATTAGAATAGGTATAACCTAGTATCGTTAAATACCTGTTTCCCGTACCTGTTCTAGTACATACGACTCACCTCTACTGATCAGTCATTTATTAATATCATAACGGGTAGGTTGTCGCTGAGTGCCGCAGTCGTTGCTAACGACAAGTGAAGTGTTTGAGAAATAAAAATGACGACACGGAAAAGTTTCAAGAACCCTTTCTCAAGACCATGGATGTCAGAAACGGGTGCAGCGGCTGCGGCTGGAGGTTCGGGGTCGATCGGTTTAAAAGGAGTCGTAGCCGGCGGCATTACGGGAGGCATTGAAATTTGTATTACATTCCCAACCGAATATGTAAAGACACAACTTCAATTAGACGAAAAAGGTCAGTTTAAAAGTCTATATTGATTACGTTCTCAGACATCATAAGAATCCAGTTGGTGATTTGGATAGTATTATTCAAATAAATGGTTCCTACTTAATTAGACCTACGTTTGCGTATGTACCTTTACATAATAATAACCACCTAATTAGTTTTACAATAAAGTTTATATTCTTATCTCATAATTCTCCTATTTTTCTTATTAGAATCTTGTATCGATTACACTTAACTTCATCTTCAAGGTCACGGTTAACTTAAAATCACATGTTAGCGTAACACTTGTACTGTCGGGTGTCAAATTAGGTTAGTGATAGTGATAGTGATTAGTACAGTAGTAGCAGAGTTAAACTTAAAACTAATGTAGCCATAGTACAGAACATATAAATTGTACCTATTTCTTCATGGACAGATTGTATCCTGTTTATAAAAACTGTTGGACTTTGCCCGAATGCCCGCTCTAAATCGAAGTATACCTACCTATAAATCGTTAGCGAGTTGGAATAAAAATATACGTATGTGTAAGCCAAGGTATACATGTATGTCTGCTCAAGGTTTCAAAACAACGAATGTTATTCGCTTTGCGTGAATACGAAGAATGTATAGTACGGCCGGCGGATCTTGGCCGCTCTGAACTTTGTTCGGATCGCTGCGCAGAAGTCAATTTTAGGGTTGAAATGGTGGCAAGACGCGCGGGGTGTTACTTTGAGCATTGTTTGTTTCAGTCACACGCTCAGTGTTCGTGTCGCTATCTCTCTCTAAAGTACAATACCTGCGCACTATATCCGAAAGCCTAACTTCAGAGCGGCCATGATCCGCCGGCCGTACTTTACCCATGGATATCCTAAACTTTAGGATATTCATTCTTTTGAAATTAAAAGCTAGTGTCCAAAAAGCTACAAATACAAGGTCGGAACCTAAGTTTATCAGATAAGTATTCCACATCGGAAATTAAATATTATTATTGTTTTAGTAGGTGAATCAATAAAAAGAAGTTGAGCTATTACAGTTACGTCGTTATTTACAATCATTATAATAATTAGGTATAATAAAAATAAACGAACGCCCTCTAAAATCGGACGTAAGATACGAGGATAAAAATCGCGTGTTAAATTTATTCCACTTTATATAGTAGTTAATAATACTGTCCATTTAAAAGACTGGCGTATCAAGTTAAAAAAGTCGAGCTTGAGAATGGTACAAATTCCAATTTTGAGTTTTTATTATTTTATTTTATTTATTTTAACAGTATTGTTTCCACACCACAAAATAAAAATACACACAGAAGGAATACAAAACAATGGGCGGCGCTTTAAAGCGATTTATTCGATCTTTGATTTCGGTATAACGTTTAGAGACAGCACGAAAAGTACAAGGTATATAGGCTATAGGCATAAAAACAACATGAAAAGGAAAAAAAAATACAACAACATACCAATCACAGAACAGTGAAAGAAGGTGAGCAATCAAAAAAAGGAAGTGATATCCTTTAAGTATTTTTTTTAATATCTACGTTTTTGGCTTTCCTAACAGTTTGAGGTAGAGAGATCCAGAACCGAATAGCTGTGAGTGTGAAATATTTATGATAGAATGATGTGTGTGAAGGTGTCCGCGCGGACACTGCGCGAAAACTATCGCGTCATATAAACGCGCCCTAAGAGCGCGTAATTCTCCTTAATCTGAGGTCTACGGTATACAAAGAACTTTCCCAAATGATAAATATGCATGCATCCTCAGATTAACAACTTTCTTTGTTAACCTGTGCGTGCATCATGCAATGTTCTTAAAAGGGGTAGTAGTAGTAGGTATAAAGTTCCCGTTCACCTAGGTTTTAATATGTGGTTCTGAACAAAAGTTATAGAAGTCTATGCCACACAAAATCCAAAATGCTTATTGATTTATTGCAATATGTTGTTTAACGTTTATGCCACCCACCACGTTTACAGTAAAATTCTGGTCGAAATATAAAAATAACCATTCCAACTACACCAACAGAATTAGATATTTATTCATATTTTAATAAAGTTGCAAGTTCAAAATCATTTAATAATTATTCTTTCGAATCAGTGCATCTTCCAACTATGTATACGTATAACATACTCGACAAGTTACAAAATTATTATAATCGTACCTACTTTTCATTAAAATAAACAACATTCATATCTGCAACATCCGGAACTGTGACCGATAGGGGGCAATGATAAATATTACTAGTTATCTATCACGGCATCACTGCCCTTCAACGTACCTGCTAACCAAAGTGCGCAATTTTCTTTTTCATTAAAAAACAATACATATTTTATATCTATCTAGAAAAACAGTCGTAAAATTTTTCTTTTTGTTAACTAAAGAAATTTAAACCACTCTCTAAGGAAATCTAAACCACTTCGCCCTCATCAAACAAAAAAGCCAGGTGCTCTATTCACGTGTTCCGGAGTTACATTTTTCAAAATTGTATAATATATTCTCGATGTCATAGTTTTATCAATGAGATCATTGGCTTTGTTACCATGTGATATACAAAGGTAAATCAAGAGACCTGTCTCAGATAAGATTAATTCGACAATATTTGACGTAAATTCAACAATACGATAGCGCGGTAATGGTTTTAAAGATAAGCTGTACTAATAATAAAACTAACGGGGCCATTTCTGATTACTTTTTATATGGATATGATCATTATCATCATAAACCAGTAGTGAATATTTGAATCAATGTACATTCACTGTCCAACTCAAAGGAGTTTCATTGTATGTTTCCGTACATCGATATAATGTTTTGATCGTTTGTGTTTATCAAGTTTGCATGTCACTATTAGGCCACACAAAGTGCATATTCTTAAATCCATACTAATATTATAACTACGAAAATAACCCTGTCTGTCGGTCTGTGAGACTGTCTGCCAGTGCCACCTCATCATCGAACCGATTTTTTAGATTAGCATTACCTAAATATGTTATGGAGATTTGAAACCCTGGAAAGGACATAGCTTTTGATACCGAAATAACTTCCCTTTTAGTGTAATTTTAAGGTAATTTGTCGTTTCCCAACACCAACGCGGGCGAAGCAGCGCGCAATTTGTTAGAAAACACTTAACTACATAAACGCTTGGTGTATTTTATTGTAACTTCTGTGTGTTCATAGGAAACATAATATGCCAATAAGTGTATATCTTCTTAATTGGCTTGACTGATGACGTTAAATGCAAGACTCGGCCTATTAATTTTCCTCTTTGTTCAAATTCACACACAACGAAGGATGTATGTCATGTATAATTTATGGGACAGAATGGTCTTGAAAATAATAAAATTCGTATTTTATTATTACCATAAAACTACCAATTACTAGATACTTGGTGTCACCTTTTGTAATTAACGAAACTCAAAAATAAATATCAGGTCAATTAGATTCAATCGGAATGAAATATAATTATGTACAAAATATTGAAATCAATATAAAACACGTAATAGTGCAGATACTGTTTACCTGAATGATGGTCATTCTCATTTTAATACGCTTTTTTTATTTCATACTCGTACCTATCATCAGGGGCTAGTGTCCGGTGTACTTGTGCTAGGAACTTCAGTGCATCTGTACAGTTAGTCGCCTAAATGCAGCTAGGTAGAAAATCTTTGTACCTAATATAAATTTAAAATTCTATAATTGTGGAACAAAAACCGTGTAACTAACTTGACCCCTATTTACATTTGTTTTCGGTTAAACGCTGCGAGAACCTAACAACGTAATTTTTACTCACACGGGCCAAGTTACTCAATCCATGTCAAACGTGTACCCAATACAAGCAATGTTTTGTCGCTGTTATGGCGTGGTTATTGTACGTGTGAATAAACAGGAAGTCATCGGGTGTCCCTATATAGTTATACGAGAAGCCTTAGTACAACGCGGTGCGTTAATACTCCAAGTTCTATTTTATGTTTTGAGCTCTGTGGCAAGGTTCATAGGTTCAAGGGTCCGTGAAATGACAGCCAGGTGAGGTGTGTCACGCCACCCACTCAATTCACTTATAAAGTTTATTTTATAATATCATCCATCCATCTATCAGCATTTTCAAGTTCACTGTTGGCCGTAGGTCTGTTGGGGTAAAAATTAAAATATATTTGTATATTAATTCGCTCTTAAAGCGATCCTTATAAATGCTGTCATTTTTTTACATTTTTGTCGCACAAGGGTCCGGGGTATTTATAGAATTGTGAAAGTGATGCAGGCTTTTCAACAGTTTAAGAACCACTGTTCTATTGTAATACCTACACCATAAATTGTACGCAAAACCCTGTTCACCATGACCACACTAACACTAACACCGCTTTAGCCGTGTACATGTGACGTGTAGAAGTTAACTGACCACAGGGTAATTACAACACTAGCGACAATGTGGTTGCTCGCTTTTATGGGTTATGTGTATGAATGTGTGAAATTTTCGTACAAACGTGTAGCCTTATCTAGTAGTGTTGAGTTAATGCCCGTATTTAGTAATGCCTTTAGTTTGATAATAATATCAGTTTAATGCCAGGTAATTCTGTCACATACTTTGATGAAATGCCCAGTAGCCAGTAGGCCTATGTTACTACTACTATGTACTATAGTAGGCTACTTAGTATATAGTACCTATAGTAGATAGGGAGTTTATATAGTCCGTCTAAACAGACGGAAGGGCTACTTACTATAAAGGACTTTAATGGAGCAAGATCCCAGGGCCACCAGCCGTCATGTACTTATTTTCTGATGGACGAAATGTGGACGATTGAGTAGTGTTAGTATGTACTACGATCGTATGCCTATCTGCTAGCTTGGTCAAACGGCCAATTTCCAGGTATCAGGTGATCAAGGTACATAAAAACAGTAAAATTCATTCACTACTTGGATTCAGCGTTCTGTTATATGGTTCAGTTAAACCTTTTCTTTGAATATACGCTTTAATAATAAAAATCCGTATCCGTAATAAAATTCTAAATAAAATCTAAACATTAATATAAACTAAATAAAATTTGAGTTTGAGACACAAGTTTAACATTGACAGCCCTAAGCGCATCGGGTAGAAAAACTGTAGAAGTCAAGATTGAAATGAATCTGCGTTAATTATCCTCCTACATGTTTAATTTTCCTGTTACGTAAGTCATACACTTATATAAATACTATGCGTAGGCATTTCCCGCCTGGATTTCTTAACACAACACTTCTGAAATAAATACATTTTAATATTAGATTTTTTTACAACTTCTATGGCTTTGGCTACATGCCAAAAGGTTCGTGTACTTTTTCATGGTAATGGCATCAACCAATTGATGGCCCACCGAACGGCACGGATCTACCATCATCTGGGGAGGCCTTGAGCGTCCTTGAACGGTGTGGAGCACCAGTATCAGCTCCTAAGCAGATTAATGGAGGTCTAAGAGAGTTACTTGCCAACCCAATCGTCCCAATTGATTAAAGGATACTGAGCATAGGCCTTCGATATGCCTTAACGTTTACTCGTACCTAGTAAAGAACAAGTTTCCCGAAACGAAGCGGGAGCGGGTCCCCTGTCCCCTAGTGGACAATAAGATTTGCGATTGCCTTGGTTTTTGTATGAAACTATTAGCAGCTAGCGGCAAAGTAGAAGCCTAACGATATCGTTTCTCACTTTCATTTCGTTTGCTAACAGGTGGAACTAAGAAATACTCCGGGATATTTGACTGCGTGTCGAAGACTGTCAAGGGCCACGGATTCTTCGGGTTGTACCGAGGTCTCAGCGTCCTGCTATATGGCTCCATTCCAAAATCAGCCGTAAGGTAACTGGCATATTTAGTTAAATAACTGAACAATGAGCAAATGGCCGGCTGAATGTAAGTGGTCCCCGTCACAACCATAGCGTGCAACTAACGCGGCGTTGGCAAAAAAGAAACGAAGGTAAATTACTTACTGTCTCAAAAAACGGTAATCGAAAGATAATTACGAAACGTATGAGACAGAAAGAATGTACTACATTAGTACGCCCATCGGCCGAGTTTTGCCCACTTTTCACGCCCTAATGACAAATCTACTTTTTTTACTTATATTATTGAGTACACACATACCTCCATACCTCTATTAACCTTCCTCTACTTATTACTTCTCACACTTCCTCTTTCTATTATAAATCCTACACACTGACAGCTATTCATCTTTGGAATTCACTACCTACCTCAAGCTATAAGAAAAGCTGAAACCCAGGTATCTTTTATATTTTCCTGCCTCTCGCTTCGCAAGCATTGTCACTACCAAATCAGCTATTATAGGTTGTAAATTGTTCATGAAAATTATAGGTAAGGCAAAAAATAATAAAGTACGAGTAGTAGGTATTCTGCTATCCAATACAGCAGTTAGCGTTATTATCACATATTGGAGTCATGTTTCCTAACGCGGCTCGTGTTCCTGTTCTTAATTTACTGAGTTATTTCAGTACTGGTACTTATGTGGAAGTAGAATTTAGTATGACGAGCAACATATCTGCTTCTGTTGAAGATTAACTTCAGTATTAGACAGCTGGTGTTATTACTGATAAAAATAGAGCAATTATATTATTACCTATATAGAGCCGAGAGAGAGAATATTATATATAGCCTCAGCGTCTTATATATAGAGGGCATAAGCCTCAACCACTAATGTTCAGTGCGTCCTATTTTGCAGCGTAGTTCGGACAAATTGGCGCTAACAAGCATCACAGTTTTTACTGAATGTACTTGTCATAATGATCTCAGATAACACTTATACGTATCTCGTATCGTTGAATGTGTATAGCGCTCCGGTGTTATAATACAGTTGAGTGGCAGCGATAGCAGTCGAGCCGCTACTGATAAGGAGGTTCAGTGTGTCGCCAACACGTGGCACACATAAACGACTCGAACTGTCGCATATAAACACACACAGAACACTCGGCCGAGCTGATTGCTCAATGACATTCCGGGCGTTACATTGCTTTGCAAATTTAAATATGTACTTTCATTCTAGAATTTAATGCTTAACGATTTTGTAATCATTATTATCAATGGTACTAATAAACTCACAAGAAAATCCTGAAAACGGAGATTTGATGAAATCTCTAAAAAATGTGAGATGAAGATCAATTTACGGAAGATGATAAAATCATACTTAAAAGATTCAATGAACTTTGTAAGCACTGTCCTCCATTCACTTTTCTTCACCCCCTGGTGCAAGTTTAATTGATGTCCATGGGCGCCGGTCACCAGCGACCACTTACCATACATTAAAAGATATAAGCTATACGCTCCAGTCCAAAGCTCAATTCCTCGAAATTAATTCCAGATTCGGCGTTTTCGAACAAGCGAAGCTGTACATGGTGAATGAAAATGGCACCCTGTCGAACACTGGGAAACTCGCGTGCGGGCTGGCGGCCGGCGTGGCGGAGGCCATCTTCGCCGTCACGCCCATGGAGACGGTCAAGGTGAAGTTCATCAACGACATGCGGATGGAGAAGCCGCGGTTCAAAGGGTTCTTCCACGGCGTTCGCACCATAGTTAGGGAGGAAGGTAAGGTTTTCTCTAGTCAAGGTTTAAAGGCGCGTAAAAGTATCGTAGCATTAATTTTATATTAAATACACCCGACTTGCTGTTAACTGCTGTCCTGATGGGATCTCACCACCACGATAGGCTGGACAACAGTTTCAAGTCACCAAATGTTAGTGGTATTTTGACATGATTCTGACAGCTCCGGGGTAAGATCCCGAATCCCGTAAAACAAGAAAATATGACTTTCTACCTCGCCGGAGGTGCCCTTGGTGAGGTGAGGAGGAGGTCACGCAATGCTTTCGTAAAGGGAAAGTGGCTTGAAAAAGAGTCACTCTTCGCTTTTTTCTCCGCAAAGCCTTTTCAAACTCATCAAACAGAAATTATCCGTTCGAAAAAACGGACTTGTTTATTTGTGATGTCCTTCTTTAAAAGTGTCCATGATGTCCATTCATATTTAATACTACTAAGAAGTTATTGTTAACAATAATTTGCATACATTGTCAATAGCTAAATAATATTGTCTAAGTTATCGATAGTGCAGTAGGTGACCCCGATATTCGCGTGTGCAGAGCTTGCATGAGCGCACGTGACGTAAGACGACTCATGCATTTCAATCGCGGTATTTACACACAAAACAGTTTCGCGCGTACCAACGGTTTCGTAAAGAAAAATCATGCACATACATAAACAGACGTTTAAGAACGAAATAAGAACCGGAATAAAAAGTAATTTATTTCCGGGTAGCAATCCAACAATGGCAATACTTATTTAAACATATTATTGATATAAAATATGAAATTTTAAAAGGATGTGCTGAGGAGTTTCTTGGAATTTACTTCTCCTCGATGATAAAAAATTATACCTTAGAATTAGATCATACGTTTAATAAAATTGCACATTTAGATAGTAACAAAAAATTAACGTAAAAATCTATTTTGTAGAGGGAACGTTAGCCTTTGGTCAAGCTTGTCAAAGCCTAGTTTGTTTAAATATTTTCATCTTGAGAAAATTTACAAGAACGTCATCAATATGACATTGAGTTTTATTTGGGTTGTCTGTTTATTTTTACGTAACTCGTGTTCACTCACGATTTATGAGGTTGTAAACTATATTCAGTCTGCATGTGATTCAGCTAAGTATACAGTACAATACTGTAATATTAATTGTGTGCACATACAGTAAAACAAATGAACACTTGATGATTATACACAAAGAGAATATAACCACTACGTTTTATACACTGAAGCAATACATCGGTAGAACAACGGTAGAACATGAACATCGAACATCCCATCGGTAGATGCAACCGGACAGCCTTTATGTAATAGATACTGACTTAGAAAGCTTCCTTTAGACAACTAAAACAATTGTATAAACAATTTTTTCATCAAAACATTAACACGCCAGCACCGAAACAAAAAATGTCTAGTCTCCAAAATCTACAGTTCTGAACGATACAAGGTCTCAACAAAATAGCCCCGAAAAACTGTCCACTTCGTTTCGTTGTATATCATTGTGTAGATTCTTGTTAAAGTATAACATTAGATAATTGTTTTAATTTGATTATGTTCCCTATAAGTAGCGCTGTCATCCAATTCACCTTTATCAATCAATCTATTAGAATGGCCACCAACCATCTAATTATGATGTAGATCAGATTAACGATAACAGAAACCAGTTACATTAATATTTAGCAAAGGTGATCTCATCCGGGGCGGCGTCATGCCTGGGGAGCGGCTGAGCTCCGAGTGTTCACGGTCATATTTATATACGCGAACGTCGTAGAAATCTTCGATAGCATGATTCAGGCTTGACGTGACGTGACTATGTGACGCGTGTGCGATGTCGCTACACATAAACAAATTAACCGTTGCATTGTCAGGTATCGGCGGTGTGTACAAGGGCGTGTCGGCGACGATCATGAAGCAGGGCAGCAACCAGGCGATCCGGTTCTTCGTGATGGAGTCGCTGCGGGACTGGTACAAGGGCGGCGACCGGGACAAGCACGTGCCCAAGTACATCGTGGGGCTGTTCGGTGGTATCGCCGGTGAGTTTGTAGTTATCGGGCTATTTCAACTATGCTAATGCTACACACATTATAGCTCTAAACTAGGATTCCGTGTCGGAGTCACATGGACAAGACGACGACGACGACAACGACAACGACACGAACACACACCCAGACCAAGAACAGAAATTTAAACTCATCGTTCTTATTTCCACCTCGCTGGCAATCGAACCCGGGACCCTTCGAATAGCGGCCCTGTGGTAAATGATTCAGGTCGTCGTATGACTTTATTATGTTTATTTATTTACTCCTATTGAACCTGTAAATATTTGTATAATTGAGTTAAATTATTGAAGTATTTTTAGGTTTATCAAATTATGCGCCTATTAGAAATTAGTCATCACTTGTTTCTGTGAAACGACATCGTTAGGAAACTTTAACTTCTGAGTGTTCTCCACATTGTATTTTTACATTAAAATGTATTTTAATGTAGGTGACACATTACTTAACCGCTCGTTAGAACGTCCATACAAATACTTGCTAACGATTTTACCGAATTCATTTACGTTATAACGTCAATTCAAGGTTGTTTACGGATGACAAATCGTCCAGTATAACTTGAACCGTCATTATTACGATTTTATTTCTTATATTTAATTATGATGTACATTCCCAGGAGCGGCATCAGTCTTCGGCAACACGCCGATAGACGTGGTGAAGACGCGCATGCAGGGCCTGGAGGCGGCCAAGTACAGGAGCACGTGGGACTGCTTCATCAAGACGTGGAAGCACGAGGGCCCGCTCGCCTTCTACAAGGGCACCGTCCCGCGCCTCAGCCGCGTCGTGTTCGACGTCGCCATCACCTTCACCATATACGACAGCATCATGGACGTGTTCAACTACATGTGGAAGTAACTTGTTACCGTAACAACGGCAACTGACATTGTAATAGACGGGCTTGGATTCTAAATGAGATTTAGACGACCATTCTCAATAGACTGCAAACTGACAGATCTCTGGATACTGATAGCTACTAGGACTATAACGTTGATACTGTTAGTTGCCAGGCAACTGACTTGAGGATTGGGTATAGAGATAGAATATTGAGAATGGTCTTTAGTCAACTTCACCTTACAAATTTTTTTTACTGTATCATTTTTGATATACTTTTTATAAATGTTACCTATCCCTTTTATCAACGTGCCTCAATAATTGACACATATTAGTTACATGAGCATTTCTAGATGTTAATAAGTGAATCCTATTAAGATAAGTTCTGACCTGTCTGCCCTGTGTCAATAATGTCAGTGGCCACCGTTTAAGAAATGTTTATTAGTATATAAGTCAATATCGGACCGACCAACCAGAATGATACTAGAACATTTATAATAAAATAGAGGCAATAAAACAGTAATTAACATGGCAGGTTCTCATGTAGTACTGTTAATGTTGCAATATCTTTCGAGGAATTTATATAAAAAGTATGACTTGTTTTTAATTGCCTTTGTGTGTCATTCATACAAGTTTGGCTTGGTTCGGTTTGGTTACTATTACATGCTTGTAGCTGTACAAATGCCTTGTAAGTTTTAGGTAAGCACGGGGCGGGGAGGTGAAACATCGAATGTATATTTTTTTAGGCTTACTTGCGTAAGCAGTTGTTTTTTGTTATTTAAATTAAATCAATCAAACATTTTATATATTGACATCCATATGCTATTTACTTTGTTTACGTTTTTATTTTATTAATTTATTTTATTATGGGCTGTATGTAAGTGATTAATCAATGTGGATTTATTTTTAGAGCAAGGTATTTTTGAATAAGGAATATTGTTGATACGTTATTTAAATTTGAATCGGAAATGGTTATCTGTATAATGTTATTATTTTTACTTTGTTTTTGTTATAATCTACACCTCGTAGTAAAGTGATAATATAGAGCTCATGCTCGCACTTAATGTGTGGTGTTGCAGTGAATTCATACGTCATTAAATGATATAAATTCATTTTATTTATTGTTATATTTTATATAATTATATTTTTACTATGTTCTTTTGGTATATTCGTTTTACCTTGTAATGAATTCACTGCAACATTCATGTCTCAACCAACAAATATGATAGGCTGTGTTCACATGTGAGCTAGAATTAGTTTTGTATAAACCTTGTAAGTAGACAATTCGTAAGTAACAGATTCGCACTACCTTTTATACCTTCAATATACATTTGTAGACCGATCTATACAACAGTTGTGTATGGAATTTGTTAAATTAGTACAACTGTTCCAATTAACCTTTTCCATAATTAGTATTGTCAAATTATGGATTAGGTGGATAATTATAATGAATTATTCCTAGTTGTTGGGAGATAGTTTTAGTTTAAGTGACAATTTGCTTCGAATAATTTGTGTACAAAAATATTTTACAACTGAGTTGTTAATTCGATATTAAATAATAGGTATGATTACAAAGCCATCACGTATAAATAGATATATTATACCATCATTGATATTTATATCAATGTATACCACGGATATACTTCAGATTATATTCCTTCTTAATTTTGCCGGTTTATGCGCGAGGCTACGGCGAGTTAATTAAACTTTTTAAAGTTTTCAATAATCTGTAAATCATTTGCTTTTATCTGCATTTCTATTTTTTACTCTGATTTTTTAATATCCTTGAAGGTCTCAGTAAGATGGGCGCCTCATTTAAATACCTGTTTGTTGTGTATGAATTTTGAGATCTTCATTGGACATTCCGTTTTATGACCTGATATTTGTTCTGACACAAGAAATGGAGACAATTTATTTGCGTGGGAACGCGTCAAATGTTGACATGGTTGCACGATTTGTTCGTATATTGTTTTCAGTTGATTAAAATGTTGTCAAACAATAATAATGAATTTCATTACCTAGTGCCAAACTTATAATGTCATTGCCTAGTGCAGATTTACTGTATCGGTTCCCCAATACTTCAGTTATACATATTGGGAGCGATGCGTAGCCCGGCGGCTTAAGTCGATCAGCAGGTGCAGTCGGTAGTTGGATGGGTGACCGCTAGTGGCAAAATTTCTTACAATAAAAAATCGCGAATTAATTATAGGTAAAACAACAATTAACAAATTATAAAACCTTTATTGGAAAAATATAATGGAATAAGGAATTACCACAGCCCTTTGTATCTTTTTGCGTATCTTTGTAGATGAATTCTTTGAGCATTTTTATCAATTTTATATTGAATTGTTTTTTTTTTGGGATATACAATAATTAATCCACAACAATCACAACAGGAGTTCAGGTTATATTACGAAAATCGGTCATCAAAATGGATAATTATCCAGCTCCTGATACACCAGCCCGGGGACACACCTGTGGTCGATATTGTAACTGTCGACGACGGCCATTTCTTCCTCACTTAGTTGAAAATCGAATATATCGATGTTCTCCTCGATGCGCGATTTAGTAAACGACTTCGGAACAACCACGATGTCACGCTGAATCTGGAATTTACACATTTAAATTTAGAAGGAAAAATACAGTGATAGGAAGTGAATGTTAGTTTGGTAAAAAGATGGTCTTATCAAGTATAGCATTCTCTCCCAATCAATAGTAAGTACCCTAAGCACATATACTAGGTGATTTTTAATTCATTTGACATATTCGAGGACATGAAAGAACATGGACATGGGTAGGTAATGATTAAAAATATAAAGACAAAATTCTACACGATAATTATTTCAAAAATGGCAATCAAAATTATCTAAAAATACACGGAATGTATGGCGAACAGCTTTTTAGGTACAACGACCGACCGCCGGCGTCTCAGCGGCCGGGTTAATGACCTTGTTTATACCGCGCGGTCAATATGTCTACATTATCGGTTTGTAATGGATAATTTTATACGTCAAATTTTAAGCACCCTTTTTTATTACATATTTGGAATGAGAATCGAATACTGAGTACCCCCTCATCGCAAGTGTCTTACGAATCACCTTGTATACTTTACCTCATACATATATGTATAGTATATTGGGAATATTCTTATGTAAACTATCAAAAACGATTACCAAGTATCTCAATGCAATCTGCGCCCGACTCTTGCCGTACTTGTCAGCAATGGCGCCCAGCTTGGGGTCCGTCTTGATGACGTCTTTCCCGATGAACTCGGGCCGCGCCTCCGAGATGAGCCCGAGCGGGGTGTACGCCATCGGCGTCACCGACAACTGCTTACAACACTCCACCAGCTTGTGTGACGTCAGAGTGGGACTGATCTGGAATATTATCGTGTTATTTTAAACGCGCTTAAAACCCTCGTAGCCTGACGGCACGTGCTAATAATGCTTCCACTACAGTAGGTACTCGTCTAACTTCCTTACCGAAGTACGAGCGAAGAAAGTGGAAGCAAGCTCGAAGTTATTCGAAATATCTTTGAATTCTCGTTTTCGCCCAACTTTTGGCAACGTGGGGAGTTTAAGTATAAAGCATAGTGATCGATCGTGATCGTGATATGCGAGGTCAAGTAGCAATATTTCTCAAGCGCTTCCATATTTCAGAGGGTATAGTAAGCTGTCGGTTTAGGTACCGATAGATTCAAGTGCGGGTCTCAAATCCACATATTCAGAAAACTGATCCGAACATACATCAGAAAAAATATATGCATGATATGCTGGCGCGCAACGGGGCGGGTCGCTAGTATTATTTATTATTATAAATAATCACTAAACTTGTATGGTATAGCTAAAAAATCCTGCATCAACAGAAATGTTACAGCTACTTTAAGCATTATTATAAAGCAAACTCCTATATCTCTAACTCGCACCTCAATTTGATTAACGACTGGCTTAATTCGCGCAGCTTCAACCAGACGGCGCAGCTGGGGCTCACTGAAGTTGGACACACCGATGGACCTGGCCAGGCCCAGCCCCACCGCCTCCTCCATGCCCTTCCAAGTTTCTAAGTAGTCTATCTTCATGTCACCATTTTCCTGCAATCAAATTTATTCAATACTGTGCCTTGGGGAAACATGTTACTTATTACGCACATTCAGAAATTGTTAGGCGTGATTCTTTAAACTGACATAATTTTATGGTTTATAAATCGATTGAAAGAAAATAAACACAGTGAAGCTTCCTACAATATATTAGTGAAAACCGCACCCAAATCGGTAAAGCCGTTTCTGAGATTAGCGCGTACATAACCACAGAAAAACAAAAATTATAAAAATCATTGTTTTGCGTTCTGTTGTGTTAATAAAGACCCCCAGTAAAAGTTTTTCTGATAAATCTTCCATGTACAGACAACGATCATTTACAGATTTATTATATGTATAGATAGTAGTAGAAGTATTCCAAGATGTCAATGAAATATGAGAAGTTCACTTGCAAGCTTCTAGGAAATGTCAAAAAATTGAATCCAAACTATAATAAGATCTCTGTATGTCCAAAAGAGATATTCAAAATGATTCTTCAAGGGTTTTGTCTATAAGGTATTGGCAACAGTTTTTAGAATTACATATATTGTAAAACTATCGTTAAAGGCTTGAGAATCAAATCTATTGGGTTAGCTGCTAATTTCTCCACAAATATCAACTTGACAGTACTGTGGAGCCCTCCAAGATTAACAGGAGAGATCCATGCAGTCACATAAACTAAAGCCAAGTAAAATACTTACATTAACAGAAACTGGCCAATGAATTAAATAGAGATCCACATAGTCTAATCTTAATCTAGTCAAGGACTTCTTTAACGCCGGAACTACATGTTTCTCTGCATGTTGATCATTCCAGAGCTGAAAATAAATTAATTCATATTTTATTTTAACTTATCTGTAAACATACATTATTTTATTATTAATTTCTAGTAATATTACATTGTGTTTAGTGTAATTCTATCATAGCGTTTAAAATTTGACAACCTATGGATGTATGTGTAGATACTTCTGGATATTGCACTATTTATGGATTTGTTTTACCATGCCACTTGCTTCAGAAACTATTGTCTTTTATATTATGATAATATATTATAATAATAGTTTAACACATACCTTTGTAGTAACAAATAGTTGGTCTCGTGAGACCACACCTTGTTTGATCTTTTTGGCAATGCCCTCACCAACTTCCTCCTCATTGTGGTAGGAAGCCGCTGTGTCTATGTGATGGTAACCGGCATCTATACCCCATTCGACTGCTTGCCGGTACTGGCCAGGTAGAGCCTTCCTCTGGTATACAAATAATTTCTTGCTAAGGTATGTAAAATATTTGTATATTTAATGGAAATGTTTTTATGAATAATGGAATATGAAACATCACACTGGACAAAATGTAGGATAGTAGACCAATTAAACCATGCTATTATAGAAAAGTCTCTAGTATGGGTTTTATATTGCAACTGATAATTTAATCAGTCATAAATTTTTTATTATTATTATTATTATATGATATTTAGCTATTGTCTGTTTTTTACATAATAATATGTATTAATCAAATCATTTTACATTTTGTAGTGTTACATATGAATTCAACACTTATATCAATAATTTAAAAACATAAATCGTATTGAAACTTTGATCGCACTATGCGAATGAAAGTATAATTTAACAATTTTTATACTATTAAATTGTGAAGGATAATGTTAAATAATCACCGCATAACTTCCCAGACCAATTATAGGGATAGAGTAACCACTGTTAAGTTTGATTTGAGGCACTTTTTTAAACATTTTGATGTTGTAAGCACTCAAGCACCTTATCGTTTTAAACCTCCGACGTCGCCTAGCTTATCTAACCTAAGTTAAAAATAAACGAAAAAGAAGTAATGTTTATTCCGTCAAGTTACAAAAGTTAACTTTACCTATATTTAAAACTTGTTTTGAACTTTTGACTGACAGTATTGACACTCAATACTGTCAGTCAATTGACATTGACACTAACTAAGTATTTAGGTACAGGTTGAGTGATGAGTAAGCACCACACCACAGAATCCACAGATTAAGTAGATGTACTGAACGGACAGTATAATTACTGAGGGCGTGTTCCATTAAGCAATCAAAACGCTCAAAAAAATGTTGTAGTCGTTCCACATGGCGATCATGGTAGTGTTGGTCGCTGCGAAAATGTTACTAATGATGTCATTATTTTCGCTCACGCCTAGCTCAATCATAACGATCCATCTGAAAATGTGGGTTGTAGTGTAGTGGCCGTTGAAAATTTGGCGAGCTATTAAAACTTTGAATACGGCAACGGAAAAAATATTTTGGACGATTCAGAGAAATGATATAATAGACTGATGAAGTAGTTCATTAGTACAAATATTCAAGTGATACTTTTATTCTATCGCTCCAAAATAAAGTGAAGGCCTGTGAAGGCGCATGGCAGAGCAGCCAAGGCCAATATGGCGGCGCCCATAGCTCGCATCAGCTGACCGTGTTTACAATCTACTATAATACGCAAATTGAAATTAAATGTTATGATTGAATATTTTATATACTATTGATTTCCCATTAACATTCCCATTTTCATTAAGTTACGATTAAAAACGAAAAATACCCATAATCAAACAATTTTCTAATTTTTTAAAGTTAAATGTCTACATACCGAGTAAAACTTTCACTGGCATCGTAGTTTCATAAAACCACATAATAATTTTTATAGAGATAGATTTGATACAGTTCATAATTGCAACGCTCGCAAGCAAATAGAACGGGACAAACCGCAATCGGTTATGAGACTCGTCACCTCGTGAGTGAGCGTGATGCGTGATTGTTGTTTTTTAAAGTACCACCATATGGGCATGTTTCTGTTGACATGACATCATGACAATGACATATGAATATTATGAATTTGACATTTAAGTTTTGATTCTGCATGGTGCAGTATTGCTCAATTAACTTAATATTGCGGACTTTTTGTGAAAATTAAGTGATCTACCGGTAGTTATTAATGCTTGATAGTGATAGTTATTAAATACTAACATGCCGGACCTCCAGAAGTTATCCCTTGGTGAGTATTAATTTTTTAACCTATGTACATCTGCAGGGTTTGCCGTGTTAAGCATACGTGGTCAAAGTAAAAATTTGTTGCAGGAGGGCTTTACACATCGGAAAAAAATGGATCTGATGAGACTGGAGATGGTTCTGAAGAAAAACCATTTAAAACCATTCTCCAAGCAATGCGTCACGCCGGCAAGGAACCTTTTCCTACCATTTACGTGGACGCGAAGGAGGAGGGCAAAGTGTTCGATGTAGCAGCTAAATCCCAACTTAAGAAAATACAGAAAATTTGGGTTAGGGAAAACCACAAAGCTGCCGATAAAGCGAAGGCTGAGGACGACTCGAATGAAAAGAGGCAGCAAAACATGGAGGAGGCCAGAAAAATCGTCATCCAGGAAGACCCAAACTTGCCTAAAGCGAAGACGATAAAAATATATCAGAGTAAGTTCATAGCTCTCTAAGCTTCACATATATATTTTAACATTCATGGTAAGTAGCTTCATCGCTACTTACCATCAGGTGGGATAGTTGTCAAGCATTAACTTATCTCATGCAAAAAAAAAAAATTTTTAACTTTCTAAATATCTCTTTAAGATCTCTACTTAATAATCATGTAAGTATTATGAAAATATTAAAAGAAATATTTCTATAGTCACATATTCAACTCTAGTCAAATTATTATATAATATTACAGTAATATCTATCCAATTCCTTGTTTTAATCTAGATAGCTCTACTCTTTTAAATTTACTGTTAAGCTATTTAATTAACCCAGTATCAATAACGTACCATGCCATATGTGCAAACATGTTAAAATGTTATTAATTATAACGAAAGAAAAACAATATTAGGCTTCACACAAATGGCAATAAATGGTGTTCATATTTGTTTAGATGTCACTTTACAAATGAAGCTCTATAATCTATAGAGTTGTGATGCAATACTTATAATGATTGTGTCAAATATAAAACATTGTAAAATGGAACTACTTTAAGATCATGTATCTATGAAGAAGGTATTACTTGCTATTTCGGAAATTTTATGATTGTAATAAGTTATATAAAATTTTAGATATATTGTATTAAAATATAACATGAATTGACACTGAATGATATTAGGATGAATTAATTTGTTTGAGTTGATTTAATGTGATGCTTTTGTGGTTGATTGTTGTTTTAGTTGTTGTTGATCTATGAATCTACAGAATATGACAATTATTATGAGTTCAATCTGGTATCTGGTAAAACAACCCTCTCTACTGGCAAGCTTGAGTTTTGGAACACCCAATCACACTTAAAAAAGTTATAAAGCTTAAAAAAAGCTATAAAAAGGGGTTCTCTCAACCTGTTTACTTTCAGATATTTTATTACTCTATTAATATTAAAAGCGTTATTTTCAGCACCTGAGCACCGTGGTGACAGAATATGTATCCGAGGATGGGTTCATCGTCTGCGACGTCAAGGCAAATCGCTGATGTTCATAACTCTACGTGATGGCTCAGGGTACTTGCAATGTGTTCTCCACGGGGCTCTTTGCCAAACATACAATGCTTTAATACTGTCTACTGAGTCATCTGTTGTATTATATGGCAAGCTGGAGGTTGTGCCTGAAGGAAAGACTGTGAGTGAATCTATGGCTTATAATTGTTTTACTAGTGTTTATATAAGGATATAGGGGGGTGAATACAAGTTAATGGGTATCTTTAGTTTATTGATTATTCAAGCATGCACAATTAGTATCAAGATAAAAGACAACTGTATGAATTTTACGTGCATTGCAATAATTTGAGTGAACTTAATTTTAAATTGTATAAGTTGAAATTGTTTAATAAGTGTTAAATTTTAATAATTCATTAGGAATAGGTTTACATAAAATTAATTAACAAATAATTCATTAGGAATAGGTTTACATAAAATTAATTAACAAATATTTTTTCATAGCAATTTTAATAAATATCAATATCCGAATGTTTCCCTTGGTGTGCAATTTTATAATAATTTATAATTTTATAATTTTCTTCAATCTTGATTAATTTGTTTCAGGCACCAGGAGGTCATGAGCTCACAGCAGATTACTGGGAGCTGATAGGGCTCGCTCCCCCGGGAGGTGCAGATGCAATTCTCAACGAGGAGGCCTTGCCTGATGTTCAGCTTGATAACAGGTAATAATATGTATGTAAGATTGTTTTTCTCGATATATGCTATCTATATTTTTACCAAGAAGTGTGACAAAGGTCAAGTTGCTAAGATCAATTCTGATAGCAGACCTCTTAAGTTTGTGCATATCAAAATTTATAAATACTTTCATATCATTAAATATTGAATATGGCTAATAAGGTGAAACCAAGTTAAATATAGAATAAATTCAAACTTATTCTGTTGTGTTTTAAAATGTAAGAATGTTACAAATTTTGTCCATAAAGTTTCGACATTGTGATGGTGACTTTAGGAACTACAGATCTGGATCTAATGTCAATGCACAACAAGGCACTTGATGACAAGTGGTCACCATTCTCCATTGACATCGGTAATAAAAAAACCCATCACTGGTGCGTTGTCGGCTAATCAGGAAGTGAGAAGAACTAAGCACTGGGATTTAAGCTACCAAACGTAACACAACTAGTTTTGTAGATTTGCTGCTCACTCAAGAGGTTGGTGCCTACCCAGCTGGGCTTCACTTTGGGCTGGGATTGGAGTCACTATTCCAGGCCCTAATACGCCCCGAACACGTTATCTTAAGTCCTTAATAACAAGTGTTTGTCTGTGTGTGTGCAGGCATATAATGATCCGCGGCGAGAACACGTCGAAGGTGCTCCGCGCCCGCGCGGCGGTGACGCGCGCCTTCCGCGAGCACTTCGCGGCGCGCCACTACACCGAGGTGACCCCGCCCACGCTGGTGCAGACCCAGTGCGAGGGCGGCAGCACCCTCTTCAAGTTCAGCTACTTTGGGTGAGTTTTGGTATTAATAGTATTACTATTGTAATTCGTTTTTAAGCACTATTTTTAAAAGATGTGCCCAGGAGTTTTCTTTCGCAGTTTTTTTTTTCTCCTCTAAGATTTAAAATTTAAATGCATAAAATGACGTTCATAAGTGTATTCAAAATACCTACGTGAAATAAATGATTTGAGTTTGAGTTTGACTGGAATTTGAAACGGGATTCGGGAGGGATTCCTCTGATCACACTTAAAATCATCTGGTGTTGATCAGATTCTTGTTTATTTGCATTGCGGTAAAATTCGTAATTGGGCACCGCTGCTAGTGCTCATCCAATGTCCATCAATGACCCGTTAAAAAAAGGAATCTGGAACCCTGAGTCGCAAAACTATAATCATAAACATTGAAGATTTCATGGTTGATGTGAGCCATTATTAAAAGCTAGTACCGGCGACGGAATTAAGCGAACTAATAACAACATGACATATACTTATATGATATTATACAATTGCGAACAAGTAACGAAGACTACGAACACTCAATAGTTATTATTATCCCAAGTTAGTTACTAAACTGCCTCATGAGTGACTACCCACTTTATAAAACAAAATAATTAAGCGACAATATATTGATAGTGATCAAAAACATTTATGACTGTACAGTACATTTATGACTGTACTAAGGCTGGTGTCGGATTTTCTTTTATTTTGCCGTTAATTTTCCGTGATTCAAAGTGAGCAATCGTACATCGTGTGGGTATATTTTTGTCGGATAAGAACAACATGACTGAAGTATTTGTCTGTCTGTGTTGTCAGCGAGCAGGCGTACCTGACGCAGAGCTCGCAGTTGTACCTGGAGACGTGCCTGGCGGCGCTGGGCGACGTGTACTGCATCGCGCAGTCGTACCGCGCCGAGCAGTCGCGCACCCGGCGCCATCTGGCGGAGTGAGTACTGCCCACCTTAGAATAATAACACTATAGAAAGACAGTCTTCATACAAGCGCTCTGTCTAAAGTGAAGCACTAAACCGAAACTTTCCCGAAAGCGGGGAATGATTCGACTGCGGATAATCATATGTAATAATAATCATATGTTTTAACAATAATACGTAAATAGCTTTTCAGATATTTTGTGACACAATTTAACTGGACAAATTGTCATAATTCTTTTTTTTCGCGAGACACGTTTGACGTGCGTTGACATGAGCTGCCCGGTGTTTGTAGTCATTTCTGACTCTAATTAAGGTTCTTCGATTCTAAGGACTTCGTTTCTATAGTGTAATCATTCTAAGACCGCCCACACTGTTATTACACATTTATTTATTTATTTACACATGTATTACATTGTATTTCAAAATAATTCGACAACTTCTAAAGGATCTTGTAGTCAATCAATTGACCACAATGCATTACGGAATGTCACGCTTACAGTTTAAGGCGGCATTTGAGTATGTAGGCTATTAAAAGGAAACTTTGGCTTTCATTGCAATATTTTGTACTATCCTGTGGTCTGACATATCTGACTTACCTACGTATATGACACACCATTTGTATGGTGTTTATTTATTTTGTTTGTTTTGAGAGGGGTATCACTATGTGATGATGAAAAATCTTAACAGGTGTTGGATTTCTTTCTTCCAAAATTATAATTAATTCCTTGTTCTTGTTTTATTATATTATGTCTATTGCAACATTACCTTGAAGAATCTCTGACAGTGACTTACTATCAGTGGATTGCCTGCTCATTTAAAAAAAAAATTCTGGCTTGCACATTTCGTTCTGTGATACATTTAATGTATTACAATATGCTACTACAACGAGTACATAATAAAATACTTCAACAGCGGGATGAGAGGTATAGAGTTTAAGCTTAGCGTTGTACATCCAGGTACAGCCATGTGGAAGCCGAGTGTCCCTTCATCACGTTTGAGGATCTGCTGGACCGGCTGGAGGACCTGGTGGTGGACGTGGTGGACCGCGTGTTAGCCTCGCCCGAAGGCCACCTGGTCCACGAACTGAACCCTCAGTTCAAGGTAATTTATCCTCGCACCACTTCCAGCCTTTTGAGCATATGCTCAAAATACATAATGTATATGGTAGGTCGTAGTTATGAAATAGAGAAAATATTTTCATCCCCATTTAGGGACCCTAAAAATTTTGTGCATATAAAAGTGCAGCATAATAATACTAAAACTTTCTGATCTAAGTTGTGAAACGGACGGACGGACATAGCGATACTATAAGACTTGTAGTATAAGTGTACCGTGTTGAATCTGATAAGGGTCATTTAAATAGTGACGTGTAAGATGAATTATAATTGTGGTATGTCCAGAGGCCCCAGAAGCCGTTCAAACGCATGGCGTACTCGGAGGCCATCGAGTACCTGCGGGAGAACAACATCACCAAGGAGGACGGCTCCTTCTATGAGTTCGGAGAGGTAAGTCCCGCTCGGAGGTGTGGAGAATGTAATCATGATTACAGATTACAATTACAAGAACGCTCGAACTACAAAGAATTCAAACAACAAAAAAACAATAAATTCAAGATTTGACCCACACTAACTAACACGGCAAGTTGAATAAAAGCTAGTAATATTTTGACAAAACAAAAAACTGACTACAAAATCGGCAAGTAATTAAATAAATTGAGGGTTTTACTCGATTTCTATGGGATTATTCTGGAATATCCTAACTTGGTGGCAGTGGAACCGCCTCGGAAGTATGTAAGTTCTTTCCAATAAAAAAAATAATCAAAATCGGTCCCACAATTGACGGAGAAATCGGTGAACATGAAAAAAATATACAGTCGAACATAGAACTTCCTCTTTTTTGAAGTTTGTTAAAAAAAAGGGTACAATTTTGGCCATTCGTGACAATTAAAAACAAAACAAAATGTGTGCAATTCATACGTGCTAAAAATTAAACTTCAAAAAAAAAACGAATACTGTCAGTCCAAATATTGATGTTTTGCTTTGCATACGTAACCGATTTAGCCGATGCTTCCCATCTCATTTCTCCCACGTTAAAATGTGTCTGTCTTTTGCGTTTCCGTTTCATATCGTTTGCGCGTCATTTCCGTTTCATCGACAACCAAATCACAACGATACTATAGAAGCTTGCACTTCAAAACGCGTCGAGCGGTATTGAATAACGCGTGTCGGGCGCAGGACATCCCGGAGATGCCGGAGCGCAAGATGACGGACGCGCTGGGCGAGCCGGTGCTGCTGTGCCGGTTCCCCGCGGAGATCAAGTCGTTCTACATGTCGCGCTGCGCCGACCGCCGCCTCACCGAGTCCGTGGACGTGCTCATGCCGGGCGTCGGCGAGATCGTCGGCGGCTCCATGAGGATCTGGGACCACGACGAGCTGCTCGAAGGTAAAAAAATAACGCTACACACCCATAGCCCCACACTAGGATTCCCTGTGTCGTGGGCGCCATGGACAACACACAAGACAAGAACACACACACCCAGACCAAGAACGGAAATTTAAATTCATCATTCAAATTTCCGCCTCGCTGGAAATCGAACCCAGGACCCTCGGAACGGCTATCCGGCGTGTTAACCTTTGCGCCATCCGGGTCGTCAAAGGTGAGCCCGCGCCCTGCGACTTGCGATTGACACGTTCATTACCACTACGATTTTCATAATGTCTTCTCGGATGCCGCCTACTTTACGGCAGAATAGTTTGTTTCGTTTCAAATATAAACGAAACTCCACACCCGACCCACCACGTAAATCTTTAGTTTAACTTATATTTAGTTTAAACTATAATTTATAGCAGAAAATACGGATGCATTTTTGAAATATTAGTCAATAACACTGAACTCGCCAGGCGAGTCGTCGGCACTGGAATAAGATTTACGTGAACTCTCCGGGCGAGTTGGTGGCACTGAACGTGTTAATACTCAACACTCGATCCTCCTAATGTTATAAATGGGAAAGTTTGTGAGCATGTACGGATGTCTGTTTGTTACTCTTTCACGCAAAAACTGCTGAATGGATTTTGATGAAACTTTACAGTAATATAGGTTACACATCTAGTTATAGTGTGAATTATCTATAATATAGTACTAAATAAGTTTCCCGATGCGTTTCGTCGATTTTTATCTCATATATCTATTATAAGAAGTACTTTTCCGAAAAGTAGGATGCAAGAAATAAGACCTTCAATGTGTAGTGGTAAAATACGTAAATGAAATACGATAAATGTTTTATTTTCTTAAATTAATATACACCTGTACATATCGTATTTAAATATGCAAAAGTTAATAAAATGTCGTCGCTCAGGCTACAAGCGCGAGGGCATCGACCCGGCGCCGTACTACTGGTACACCGACCAGCGCAAGTTCGGCTCGGTGCCGCACGGCGGGTACGGGCTCGGCCTGGAGCGCTTCCTGTGCTGGCTGCTCGACCGCCACCACATCCGCGAGGTGTGCCTCTACCCGCGCTTCCTCGAGCGCTGCACGCCCTGAGCCCCGCCCACATCCGCCACCTCCGCCAGCTCCGCCAGACGTGCGAGGATGCCGCCCGATTTGGGGATTGTATTGCCCGCAATAAACTTTATGCTACTTCGTTTTTCATTTACTGACATCGGTCAGTTATAGTTTTGAATGTATAGAATATACATATAATATATAGATTATACTTATGTTTAAATAAGTTAAAGTTTGTTGTGTGGCTTTAGGGTTCCTAGATTTTAGCTACCCCTCACTCATTTGGTCGAAAAACAGATTCAATCACTTTCTTTTAAAATTGTTAATAAATTCTTTGTATGTTTGGTTTTGGTATCATAATGTTCTGTCATAAATCATTTAATATATTGTAGCGGACCAGTCTATGTAGCTCCGTATCAAAGTACACGTACTAAATGCATTTAATTTATAAGGACTTAAAAGTTTTATTTGCTTTACATAAGGAATTACAAAAATTATAACTTTTATTTTCTAATCAGTCGCTTGTGTATTGCAATACATCTTTTATTAAGTATTTCTTGTTTTATTTACATTGAATTGATGATAATAATAAGGATAAAGTTACAAACAGCGTCGGGCGGTGCAGAATGTATGTAGGTGGGTATTATGATACGGGTACTCACGATATGCTTTTTGTTACGCCGATATTTCGACCCAGTTGCATTGATCGTGGTCACGGTTAAACCTGAACTGCGATGGCGCGGAGAAACTTTTGACAGGTGACATTTGACACTAATACATTAGTCTGTCTACATTACGTCTAGTTCGCTTTTGCTTTTTGTTTACCATATTTCGAAACTACACTGACAACATCCTGCCGGTCAACACTTAACTTTTTAGGACTTACTTAATCTGGATCTGGAATCCAGTGGTTAGATTATGTAAGTCCAAAGTTTAAAGTCTAAATCGCACCTGTGTGAAACGCAAGATACAAAAAATAGAGACATATTTGAACTCCATTGGCTGATGATAGCGGTTCCACATCAACGCGGAACGAGCATGCGCGTTATTTTAACAACGTTGAAAGGTATTTACATAGGTCTAGGTTCCTATGGACGACACGAGATGTGCGTCTGTCTTATAACTGCAATATAAAATCGATTTTAGCTGATAGTAGTGCAAAACTGCTAATAGCCTATAAATAGACTAGAGGATACTGTCGCGAGAGACCGAAAGGAAGCCGACGGTGGAGGAGCCGCCTCGCCTGCCAGCAGTAGGTGGTAGTGAGTTGTATGGAAGAATTGTATAATTTAATTTCTTTCATTAACCGTATTGACCACAGTAACTTTGCTTCATGCAAATGTAATAAAATGTGAAATACAGGTGAAATGAAGTAGCGAACAAGAACTTAACTATTAGAAGGAAACCAGAATAATTTATCAAACATATTATATTTCATAGACTAACAAGAATATTTGCAGTTAGTCATATACACAATAGTTTTAAGTTATACCTATGTGTTTAGTCAATTACGGTAGATACAAACGTGTCTTGCGAAAGTGCGTAGGATTCGCAGAGATTCTTATCGTTGAAGGCCCGGAGGACGTCGTCGTCGAGGTAGGAGTTGATAATGGCGGCGCAGCGCAGGTCCTGCGGCGCGTACGCGAGCGGCGCGCGCAGCGCGTGCGCGGTGACGGGGCGCAGCGAGTGCGGCTGCAGCGCGGCGGCGAGCGCGGGCGCGGCGGCGGCGGGCGCGGGCCGCAGCAGCACCAGCCGCGAGCGCAGCGCGCGCGTCTCGCCCGCGTGCCGCAGCAGCGCCGCCAGCCGCCCGCGCGCCGCCTCCATCAGCTGCCGCGCGTACTGCGCCGAGTGCGACACGCGGCCCAGCAGCAGCCGCACCGCCGCCTCCACCTTGTCTGTCCACGCCGCCGCCGCCCGCAGCGCGCCGCTCAGCTCCCCCTCGTCCCCCGTCATCAGCGTGAACATGTGCCGCACCACCGCGTCCTGCAACGCCTCCTCCGTCTCCAGCCCGCGGAGGTGTTCCCTCAGCTCCTGGTTGAACTCCGCCGGCGGCGCTCCCAGACAGAACACGGTCCCGGTGAGACCTGCAATTTGTGTAATATCAAATTAATCAAAACGTTCACACAGTAGTGTTACTGTCTTCCGAGTGTGTAT
The DNA here is from genome assembly GCA_905404295.2 of Ochlodes sylvanus. NCBI lineage: Eukaryota > Metazoa > Arthropoda > Insecta > Lepidoptera > Hesperiidae > Ochlodes > Ochlodes sylvanus. The sequence continues at coordinate 2,426,719 of FR990129.1, forward strand.
TTACCGTTATCTTCTAACACTGCAGCTAGTTCAAGGGCCACCAACACTCCACTTTCGTAGCCCAGAAGATAAAATTTCGTCTTCAATCCGGCTTTTTCAAAAAGTATCTGTAAACAAGATATAGTGGTTGTTATGATTTAGCTGCGGGCGGTTCGATGTGATGGTAGTCAAGTGGTGAGGTCGCAGCGTGTACCTTGGCGTATCTCTCGGCCGTTTCCCGGACGGTCTCGTGCGGCCGGTGCAGGCCGGGCTGCAGCACCAGCGCCGGCAGCTTGAGCCGCTCGCACAGCGCGCTGAACCGCAAGTGGTGACCCTCCACGCCCGGCACTATGCACAGGTACGTTTCGTCCACGTCGAATTGGTCGGCGCGCTGAAACCATTATTTAATAAGGTAGGGTCACTTATTCATGTGAAATCAGAAACCCTGAAAAAGTTTCGGCAAAATGGAAACGGCCGGTTTTTATATGCATGTCATTGTTAACATTTTAATAAACAAACATAGATATGTAAGTAGGAACACATGAAATTCTCTTCTTATCGTTTCGAGGGTTCATCGATAGTAAGGATAGGTATAAAGCGAAACATATCGCTACCAGCAGAAGGAAGAGTAGGTAGAGTAGTTAAGGTAGGTAAGGTAGGTTGGTAGAGTAGAAGAGGAGTGTAAAATAATGATAGCATGATCACCAGGCACTCACCAAGAAGGAGCCGCTGTACAGGGTCGGCATCACTACCATTTCGGAAGTCGCCAGCAGTTCGTCCGAGTCCACGTACGTGAAGAATGCTTTTAAACCGGTTACATTTTCAAACTCCTCGCAATGTAATGTTTTTTCTATGTGTCGCAATCTACAATATAAATGTAAATTTAAGATATTAAAATTACAATTATTCTCATTTCAATATTAAGCAGTGTAATTAATGACTTACGTTTGTATTGTAGTTTTCGGTATTTCCTCTTCTGGTATTGAGGTGTTATACATATCGCGCAAAAACACATGGACCGCGTTTGATTTTCCAACATTCATTCCTAACTCAGATAAAGTAGAAGTATCTTCTAGAAGTTCATCTTTTGGAATGGTTATATCTGAAATTAAAAAAAATTATATAATTGTTATAAAATAGCTAAATACGCAATCTACTACTCACATCTCCGCACGAGTTCTGTTTTTGATGCAGATGACATGAATGTACAAAATTAAATTCACCAACATCCATGACCGGAGAGCAAATATATCTATCAGTCTAAACATAATTATAACGATGCTCGTTCGCCAGGCAGACTCAGGTCATCAGGGGCACATCATACCCAGTGTTTACCTGCTACAGCTGCCACCCGCGATATGAACGAGGGCTTCGGAGAGACGTTCACGTGAGCCAGCACGTAACGTTCTGAAGAACACAGTGCTTGTTCCACCACCGCTACCGCTTGTCGCGTTGATATTTCTTTATTACGTGATTGAGATTTGATATCATGCGCCTGGAAATAAATTATGTAAGTAAATTCACTTGACATGTTTGTAATAATTACTCAAACTTAGGTGTATTTAAAAAAGTTTCCCTTTAGGCCATGTCGGCCGCGTCCATCGACGGTTACAGGACAGCACTAACTGCTGCTAAACAACGGAAACAACCACTAACAATTTGCCGGTATTCTGTTATTTTGTCAGCCCTATAGACTAGAGAGGTCCCTAGTCTTTAAAAAAATGTTTTTTTTAATCACCTTGTTTATAAGAGGCAGTTTTATCAGGGTTGCCGGTAAGCGATCTTGTTTCCTCGCGATACAAATTAGTCTTCCAAAGGAATCGTCTGTTGTTATTACTGCAAAATATCTGGAAAACGATAAATAGTTGGAAATTATGTAGTTATTTTTTATTTAAAAGGCTACTGTGAACTACTTGCTTAGGTTATGGAGTTATTCGAATTGTACGAAGTTGCAGTCTACCAAACTATTTTGTGAAAATTTTTACGTATAGTGGAGTGTCTATAGACATAAAAATGGCAAAACCTCGCAATCCAGGACCAGTCAATGAATATTCATGAAAACTGTTGAACTGCATTGTTAAAAGCTCAAATAAAAAAGTTAAAAAAAAAACCGCTCTTGATTACAATAATTTACTGAAAAAAAAATGTTCATAAAATGAAAACTACTAAGCCAAAGTATGTTAAATTTTTATGGGACTAAATGGCAACTATTCCGCATCGGACTAAAGAAGAATCACGTTAATCGGATCATAAATATCTGCGTAATCGACACCGATTACGCACGATTACGATTACGATTTTTTTTATGTAGATATGTACACCGATTACGCAGATATTTATGATCCGATTTACGTGATTCTTCAATTAACAATTAACAATGTAGTTCAACAGTTTTTATGAATATTCATTGACTGGCCCTGGATTCCGAGGTATAAAGCTTCAGGCACTCCACTAGTAGGGACCATCTCAAATTTGGCGCTGAATTGAGAGGTTAGACAAGAGGGTAATACGGTGGTAATGAGTGAGCATTATTATGTGCACAACAAAGTGGATCAAACTGTACTTTATTGTGTACAAAAGAAGTTAAATAAATTAAACACTTACTTTAATGGTGAAGAAGCCTGTCTAGTAACTGCATCCAAATTGGACAACATTGATGTAAATTCGTACAATTTGTTACAGTCAGTAAACACAACATAAACTCCCTCCAAACATGATAAAGTATTGGATTCTAAATTTATAGTAGTAGCTATGTCCCCTGCTGGTTCTTTAACGTCAACACCATCCTTTTGCCACTGCCTGAAATATTAACATTTTTTAACAAGTAGGTACATGAGTTACTCTCAATTAATTTAAACTTATAAGTAACCATAATATTAGATAATATTAGATAATAATACCTTATTTTAAATTCAAGATCAATAGACTGTGCCAATCTATGTATTATTAATTTTCGAACACCGCGACTGACTAATTTGTCGGCCAGCTGCAATCCCACGAAGTCGTCGTCGCATACGACCACGTGGTAAGTATCTGAAGTATATTGGAGGCTGAAACAAGCGACGTTGGTTAACGCATTTTGTTATCAGCGCTGTAATGTCCCATGAAGGTCTTGCCTGTCACCCGAAGACTTTCCGAAACGTGGTTTCCATTAGAGGACCTTTCTTTCCCAAAAAGCCATTATATAACCATTATATAGCCATTATACATATAACTAACAGGACTAATATTCACTATCAGTCTTGTCCCAGTCCTCATACCTACTTACAAACTAACCAGCTAATACTCTAACACCGTCTTCTAACCGGACCAACTATCCCAATCCCAATTCGAGTCTTATTCTAAGTCTAAGTTTGTTTAAAAAAACTTTAGCTATCATTATGAGTATTATTGATAGTATATACTACTTAATTTTTGCTACACGTTGATCGTATTTCTTCAATTCAACATACTTACAATGGACGTGCGTAACTGCGTAATCTTAAAGAAGGTTGTGGGGACTAGTGTTGGTGGCGAACACTACACCACATCTTGTAGTGAACACATAATTAGTGCTAACTTATTTGCAATTGACGATTTATAGCTAGATGCAAGTCAGGTATAATTATGATACCGTGGCAGCGCGCGCGGCGTCTCGAGTCGTGCGTCGTGCGCGGCGCGCATCCGCAGCAGCGCGCGGCCGCGCTGGTTGGCGGCGGCCAGCAGGCGCACGGCGCGCGCCGCGTCTGCCGGCGCGTACACCACGCGCGACAGCGGACGCACCCAGCCGCGCGCGATGCCCTCGCCCACCAGCCGCTGCAGCCGCTGTAACAGGTGAGTTTTAAGCACTTGCACTAAACGACTACGACATAAGTTCGGAAAGTTAATAAAATGTAAGAAAACTTAAAACTTTGTGACACCGTCGCGTCCCCCCGCTTCGCAGGCGTCGGAGTGTCGTTTCGAGGGTAGCTAGACGTTCAAAGAACATAACGAAAAATTGTTAATAGAAGTGAATTTCTTCATAGATGTTATATTAGGTACCTTAAGTTCTTCAGCATTTTCGTTCAAAATAGCTAACAAGTCGACCCGATAGTAGTGCGTTGCCTTGATCATGAAGAACATTCCGTAATCATATTTTTCTCGATCATAAATTTGACTAACATCCACGGTTTTTGCTGATCTCCCACCACATTTAAGTGATACCTGAAAATTTAAAGTTTGCGGAATGTCACATTGTCGAGAAAGTATTTCATCCGAGTATAATTCAAAATCAGTAACTGTTACCAAAGTTTGTTTAAATCAATCAATTAATTAACAAATACGCAGCATCATAAGATTTCAAAATTTTACCGCTAGTGCTATTGAAGTTAATACAGTCCTTGTGGAACTATACTACTGTTTCTTTAAATCTTACAGTCCTAACATGTTGCAATCTATGTATATAAGACATACCGTTTTTAACTCTCCTTTCAAGCAGCATATAACAAGATCTACTCCGTCTCCGCCCGTCGCGTCTAGCACCATGTCACCAAACGATAGATCCCGCGAATTTCCCACGTTCTCAGCTGAAATAAGGAGAGAAATAAAACTTTTCCCAAGGAACCATTGGACCATACCTACATGCCAAATTTCAGCTTCTTGCGTTTAGTAGTTTCGGCTGTGCGTTGTCTGTCAATGTATCAGTAACGGAAGAGTTTTATACCTACATATCAATTGATTGTTAACTACTAAGTAGATAGTAATGTAAACTACTAAGAACGAAAACAAAGAATTCGAACATTGTAAATGATGTTGATAGAATTTTTGAATGAAATTAGGCGTTTTGTTCAATACAAGCTTAAAGCGACTGCAAAGAAACTAGGGTCCTTGCTTATAAAGGTGCGACCGTGTGAAGGTAGTTGCAGCCAAAACAATGTCATCTTGGATTCCACGCCACTTGGAAAGCCACGATCATATGCGCATGGTAACCAAAGTCTCGGTTTTCTAAAGGGTTCTATACATTTTTAAGAGTATGCGTAGGCATTGCTCGAATTAATTACCGTTCAGCCATTGAGAAAAGAGTGAATTAGGCTTTTTACTAAGATTGCAGTCATCCTGGTACCGGTAATAACCGGTACCTGGTAATCACCTCTACTAACAATCAGGTGGTTATTGTCAACCATTTACTTTTTTAAGACAATAACAAAAGTAAAAAAAAATTGATCAATCCTTTACCTTTTAAATTAGGGAACAACTTTAATAGGAAATGCTTTTTCGCGACACTGCTGACGGTGGCGAACACTTCACAGTGATGCGCCAGAGCGATGGATATGACGGCTTGGCCGAGCGCCCCCGCGCCTCCGTGCACCAGCACACTCGTATGGGGGTGCATTTCCAATCTTATAGTCTGAAAATGTTTAATTAAGTAATAAACGACACAAACTCAAAACTCTCAACTAGGATTCATTCTGTTACGGGTGGCATGGTCATACACAATTAACACATTACAAACTGAGCTTTGAGTTGTCATCACACGTGTTACAAAAATACTTGACACTATTATTGATCGTAGTCCACTACTTTGTATTTACAGCTTATCATTAGCTTATTACTTATTTACAGCTTACCGCCTTCTGTCATGGTTTAACGACTGATATCTTACGATAACCGACACCTATGGCTCAATACCGTTTTCGTCATTCTAAAGCTCTTAAGTCGCTCATCGCTTATGGTGATTATCAAAATACCTACATCTGTGTATCATGCAACATAATTAACTCACGAGACTGTAGTAGGCGAGGCAGTAGGCGAGCGGGACCGTGGCCGCGTCCTCCAGGCTCCAGTGCTCCGGCACCGGCCACAACTGCTCGGGCTTCACGTGCAAGCTAGAACTTACCGCGCCTCGCTGAACTATCCCCATTACACGTTCGCCCCTACGGAAACAGATCATGTTTAAATAATACCTATAGACCGGAGGTGGCTTACAGATATTCCACTAAAGGCCAGAGACTCAGGAGGACGCGTTAGCAGTTATAGGAGGTCATTGAGGGCATAAAGCTTCCTTATATCCCTTAAAACGTTGATAGCCGTCAAGTGCCTGTGATATACAAATAAACAGATATAGTTTAAATAATAATTTTTAACAAAAAAATAAACCGACTTCAAACAGGAAACTAAAAAGTAAAAAATAAATTTACTTAGCACAAAGTAATTCGTATTTTGATTTAGTTAATCAGAAATGATTAAAAATGGGTAGACATAACAAGTATGCTCCTCGGATGAGGAAACGACGGCTACTTGAGTAAGCCCGACAAAAGGCAACTGCTGTAAATCGTTGAGGAATTCCCTCAACTGTCTATGGTCTCCATTAAGCCGCGGAATACAAAATATTGTCCATATTTTTCACATTAAATATAGTCTAAGAAAATTAGCACAAAAAATCATCGATCAGACCAAATAATTCGTGTAATTTTCAAAGTTGGTACAGCTATTCTTGGAGATGGCCAGATTTATTTATTTATTTATTTTATTTTATTTGGGAAACAAACAGCATTACAATACAGATTACATTAGATAAACACTACTACTAAAAGTTCCCGAATATGGAGGGTGAGGAAGGTCCCTTTTTCAGACATTTGCTTTTATCTAATTCCTTCTACATTACACCTTCATCAGAACACCTCAAGGAATAGGTGTACAAACTTTCAAAACTATACGAATTATTCGGTCTGATTTCCTTAATTTTATCAGGCTAAATAGAATGTGAGTAGGTACTTACTTATAAATGATATTATAATGAATTTACGATTTGTATTCGGGGATATAATGTAATTTAAAATACGGTTCAATTTATACTAACGTGTCAGTAACGCCACTAAAGTCCATTCCAAATCCATCGTTAACTTTATCCGACGTAGTGTCAATTGGAATCATTCCAGTCGCCCTCTTCATGTCCTGGTCGTTCAGTCCAGCATAATGAACCTAGGAATATAAATGTTTGAACATAATAAACAATAAAAATCGTCCTCTGTGCACCTCCGACAAAGTACTTCAATAGCATACAAAATATAAACTTACCGCAACTTTTATACCAGACCCGTAAGATTTTGGAGCTTGTACCCAACAGAACGAGTCCAAATCGCCCAGTCGAGCACATCGCAATGTTACCTCTTCACTTGATGATGTATTCTGCGGAAACGGTACATAGTATTCTCCACCCCATTTTCCCTACGAAAAACAAGTAGATATTAGTATTGATCTATCAAAGGCGTGCTCATCTTAAATTTTAATAAGGTCACGTGATCCAAGAACTTACGTGATCCAAAATGTTGAAAGCCAAATCAAGATTAGGCATTTGATCTAAGTTTTGATCTTCAGATATTTTATGATTGATCATAGCCAAATAGATTTTGCGATTGTATTCCTTTCTCCAGTGTTTGATGAGATCCTTTAATCCGGGAATCGGTGGATAAGAGGCTAAGACTAGTAATTTCTGTTGCGGAAGCAAGGACGCTTGAGTAGCAGAGAGCAGGTCCAGATCTGAAGGCGAGAGCACGCTGATAGCACCAGTGGGAACTGATGCTGTAGTCGGGCGCCAGCGTACTAACTCCAAATTACACGAACCAATATTATGCGAACACATGACTCGGTAGAGGGCCGAAGGGCGACTGGTAGCCACTTTTTTGGACGTGTCTTCTTTATTCACGATGAATGTATCAAGAGGTAAGACACGGTATAATACTTGGCATAGCTGAGGAAAAACAAAAAACATTTAAGAATGTAAGTAGGATATGACAATGTTACGAAGTAGTTTTGCCCAGTTAAAATTATCCCAATAACACATAATTGAGAAATTTTTGATTTCCCATACAAATTTTCACCCCTCTTAATACTCCCTGAAGGGAAGATATCCAAGATAAAAATATATATCCTTACAAGGATCTAAAACAATCTCAAATTTCATCTAAATCGGTTCAACGAATTAGATATCGGATTAGATAGATTAGAGTTACTTTCTCATTTATAATTTGATATTATACAAGTGACAATACAATTTCTGAATGAATGAATAGTTGCAGCCAAACAAAAAAGATATGTACTTACATGATCGTCCATGGCGAGGTCAGAAACAAGGAGAACATCAACGTCATTCAAAAAATTGTCTCTCGCCTCTAACATTTTATTCCATTCGAGACGTTTATATGTCGCCCTAACTCCAGGTATGTCCAAGATAATGCTTTCAATGTCGTTGAAATCTGCTGTTATGTTCCTGTTATCAGTTATTTCCAATACATTCACAACATCCTTATTGATATTTTCAGCTACTACTTGAAGATAGACATGGATTGCTGTAGGCATCTAAATTAAAAAAGGTAGGTGAATGTTGGGGTAATTATTTTGCACCAATATTGTTTAATTATATTGTAATATAATATGTATACTTACATCTGTTTTTTCAAACTGGAAATGTGGTACATACTTTAGAGTTTTTAAATTTATTATGTTATCATCAGGAGAAGTAGTCGGAAGGTTGCGTAGTAAAATATCTTCAATCACAATTCCGTTACATCTAAAATGAAATTTACATTTCAAATGTTTTCAAATTTACAAATCAGTGTTGTTATGAAATCATTCAACAATATGTCTTATTATTATTATTATATCTTACCTTGTTATTTTACCATCCTCTGATATGTTTACAACTTTAACTAAGTCATTTCCTATTTTCATACATTTATCTTGATCATGCTGCTTTAAATTGATGTTTATTTTTCTAATCAAATATGGTTGAGATACAGTTTTGCCTGCATGTCTTAATATGTTTAATTGTAGCATCCCGTCGATTAATGTAACCCAATTTTCTCGCCACAAAACAAGAGCTTCGGATAATGTAGCATTAGCACTGTGAATACTACGAAACTCATCTCTAAAACAATAAAAATACACTTATATTTGTTTTATTATTGGCCAATTTTGTTACGTGTTAATTAAAAATAAATATTGTAAAGAAAATATTAATTGTAAGGAATAATTTTATATTATTAATATTATAATTTAAATTTATTTTAGGATTAAAAAAGAGTTTTTTGCTATGCTTTTGTTATTGATCCGATCGCTATGTGTTATTGGTCAATCCAAGCACATTTTTTCCCGTGGTTCTACCAATCTACTGGTTGAATAAGATAAAAATAAATGTATTAACTCATGGTACTACTTTTGTTTATCTGTGACTACTATAATAACATTATATTGAAATATGTTTTGGGGTGGGGTTGGGTAATGCAACTTATTTTCGAAAACCGCAACTGCCGAAAACTTAGTTTTCGTTTTTTGGAAAAGACATTTTTTACAAGACTTTCATAAAACGCTTGACGTTTTAATAGAACTATGGGTAATCGATTGGTTTAAGTACGGGTAATTTGATCATCATAGAAACACGGGCAAAAAAATTGCCCTTGAATCAACCAGTGATTGAACCACGGAGAATAAAAAAAATATTGTTTAAGGCACGGGAAGATATTTATACTAACCTATATGAGAAGTCTCTCATTGAAAACATTTGATAAATTGTGTTTTGGTCTAGTATATCTTCTGCGTCAAATTTAGTAGGCAAGGTCCTGGTATCATCTAGTTGAGTCGTAATAAATCCTGTTGCTGCTATCGAGTGACCGTCTAAAACCTGAAATTTGATAATGTTATTTTTATGTGTTTTATGTCCAATCCTTGCAACGAATTTCTTAAAAAAATTCTGCAGAGTTGGCCAGACAGACAATTACGAGTAGCAGTGAAAAGATAATATTAAGTAACTGTAATTGCTGATCGATACCTCAAAGCGGCCGGTTCCGCGGTGCAACGCGATTCCCAAATGAAGCTGGCGGCGCTCGTGCAGCACGGGCTGCGCGAGTAGCTCCACCTGGCGGAACTCTACGGACAATTGCCCCCGCGCCATACCGCACGTCATCGCTAGAGTGTCCCACACCGCCACCAGCGCAGCCGCAAACGGATATAGATTTTTTCCTATAAATATTTTTAAAGATTGAAACGGCTTCAAAAGCAGTAAAACAATATGAAAGAAATATAACCTACACTTGAATAATTCATGCACATATTAATTTTTATTTCATTGAATAAAAATTGTAAAGTAGAGGCCAGGCAATTCATGATTGTGAAAATAAGTACGAGTATGAGTTAATAAAAATACTTTGTAAATAAGCATACTATACAAACAGTAATAAGATTTAAAAAATCATTTCATACTGGTATATTAAAATTTATATTAGAGTACTGTGAACATTGATATTTGTATTATATAAAGAACCCTAGATTCTATTCTTTTCTTGCGATGGCTGTGACTGGGACATTTTTTTCGCGTATTTAGTATGAGACCCGATGTCCTTAGTAATAATACGAATAAGTCAATGGCTATAAAATTACCTCCAATGTTTCGTTAAACGATTACATGTCTAGTCTTTGTACTTACCCTTGATAATATTGCCTTCTAAATAACGATGCTCTTCGTCATGTGTCGATAAAACAAAATTAGTGGCTGCTGCCTTTTTACTGGCAGCTGAAATACGTAGGGCTAGGATCCTAAAATAATAATAAAATTACTATTATATCGTGCCAATTTAATATCAGACATATTTATAATAAAATTCTAAAATGGGTTGCGTCGTTTTATTACCATTTTTCATGATGAGCCCATTCAATCAAATGGGACAGCATAGGAGTTCCGGTGGATACTGGAAATTCAATCTTCGGATACAATACGTCAATACGTGGGTAGTATCCAACCATGTACAATCTGAAATTTGAAATATTCAAGTACTTTTTACTTACCTTATACTTGGCAAGACTTTTTTTGTGAAATGTTGATTAATTATGGTTCACCTATATTTATTATATAATATTATATAATATGTATACTTACAAGGTGATTTTTAGTCAATTGACATATAAATAGGGGTTTCTCAGTATTCGATTCTCATTCCAAATATGTCATTAAAAAGGGTGCTTAAAATTTGACGTTATTATCCATTACAAACTCATAGTGTGGACAAACTGAGCGCACGTGGTTTAAACTACTCCACTATGTACGGCCCGCCGTACCGCAGACAGCTGTGTGCCGCAAACTGCTTCGTATGAGATAGGAGGTACCAATGTCGAAGCATTTCAAATGATTCGATGAGTTATCTTTATGGCCTAAGCAGACAAACGAGCGGAACGATCGGATGGTAAGCGAACTAGAGGCGTCACCAAAGTGTTTCCGGCCAAGAAGGACGCGATAGTTCCGCTTCTTGAAGCCAAGGCAAGAATAGAGTTAAGATAATAAAGAATAACAATGATGAGAAGAGAGAATGATACCGACTGTCCGATAGCTTCGAGGAGAAGGCGCGCATTGTCGGGATGTCCACGGCGCGTGAGCGGCACGTGGCAGCAGGATTCGGGCAGCGAGCGCTTGAGGATGGCCTGCAGCAGCCCGTGCGGCGCCACCTCCACCAGCACCGCGTTCGACGGCACCAGCCGCGAGGTTTCCTCGAACAGCACCGGCCGCTGCACAGACCATCAGCATCACCACTCTTGCTACTTCACTATAACTCCTCGTGAGGCAAGCGGAAGCTCTGGAAGCGTTGCTTACCAGCAGATTGTTGGTGTGGTACTCGGCCGAGGAGTACTTGGCGCTCTCCTCGTCCCACCTGTCCATGGGCACCGATGTCGACACCCAGCGGTCGCTGCGCGGTTTTGGGCATTTTATCACTTCGCTCAAATATTTCAACAGTCCGGGCCCTAAAAATATAATTCGGAATCACATTAAAACTTTCATAATTTCTTATGTGAGGATCTATACATTTAATTAAAATAACTTATTAGGTAACTTAAAACTATTAGCCTGGTACGTTCGATCATTTAGTTAACAAGGGATTTAATATTAAATGCGTAGTATGTAATTATTTGTAATTTACCTGCTTCGGCAATGTAACGAGAGTGATAAGCAATGTTTGAGCACGGAACTTCTTTAGCGAAAATATTCTGAGCTGTTAGTTGGGTGACGAATTCTCGCATGACATCGGCGGGCCCTGATATGGTACAGGAATCGGGACCATTGTGACAGGCCACTTCTATCTCGGGTGGACATATACTTGATATCTAAAAAAGAAATGATGTTGATTTACCAAGATCTTATTAGCTGTAATAATTATGCCGTATCAAAATTATAACATTCATAACAAAAGCATTGATTATATACCTGTTCATAGCCAATACCAACAGCGGCCATGGATCCCCGAATAAATGGAGTTTGCACGGAGACAAGGCCTCTACTGTATGCCGATAAGATCATTTCTTCCGCAGTGAAGCATCCATCGGCGTAAGCACATCCTAACTCACCTACGCTGTGTCCTGTAATTAACTTATATTTTATCTAATTATATGTGGCTCTGTACATACACATTTTACATTGTATTTTTATGTATATTGTTTGAAAGAAAGATTGATTATTATTAATGATCATAAAAGTTTTACAATAGGTAGGTACATGATTGATGAGGCCATTTTGAATGTAAATCTATTAATATCTACGATCGTGGATCGATTCGTTCGTGGTTAATATAGCGATCATCCTTCCTGAACCCTTTTCGTATGCATTGTATCAAATGAGTAACGTAATACCTATAATTTTATCAGGAACCAGTCCAATCTCGCGCAGAATATCAGTCAATCCTATTTGGATTGCAGCAATCCCTACAAAGGAATTGAGGATGTTGTCAAATATACTTTTGTCACGCGATGTCATGATATGGACGATGTCAATTCCTTTTGGTTCCAGAACTCGTCGACACCTGTAATTTTTCTCTATCTAATTTAATTGTTCTAAGGTTAGCTAGGACCCCGCCCTCCGTAAAGTGCGTTCAAATATGAACCTCATAATTATACCTTTGAGATTTTGATTAGGTACTGTCTGACACGGCATTTACATTTCAGTCATTTTGGCAATGACTCTTTAGCGCAGTAAATTTTAATCGTGATAATACTGATACTCAAGGGTAGCAACACATCTGAGAACGAATTATAACGAGACTCTTACTAACAATTACTAACTGGACTACTAACAACAATTAACAGGACTAACATTCACTAACAGCCCGTGTCCCAGTCCTCATACTAACAAACTAACCAGCTAATGTTCTAACACCGTCACCTAACCGGACTAACTATCCCAGTCCCCATTTGAGTCTTGTTCTAAGTCGGTCGCAGTTGTCACGGGAGGCAGCGGAAGGTGGTGCTGCGTACTCGTTTGCTACCTTAATTCCATAAAAAGAAAGATAATTATAATCGGCTTACGGTGACTGAAATAAGAAAGAAAAGTAAATATTAGAAAAAATAAAATAGGAAATAACAAAAGCAATATTGGAATTAAAGTCTACCTTTCAATGGCGGCGGCGAAGATCGGTATGCGCATGAGGTGCTCGCCCATGCCTGCCCACTGCGAGCCCATTCCGCTGTACACGAACCACAGCGGGCGCTTCACGTCATCGAAGTAATCCACCTTTTCACTCAAGCTCACCGTCTTGTTTTCTTCATTTTTATCTAAGAATAAGTTTGTAATAGAAGGACCTCAAATGGGTTCTTAAATATATCTATGTGAATGATACGTTTTCAAATTAAATCTTGGCTAAAAACATTTGAATTTTGTTGGACGCAACGTTCATTGACATGATTTTACATTTTTGGTTTCAGATGTAAAACTTACCAAGAATAATAAATCCCCGTCCGAGGTGGCCCGAAATCGTGCTTCTGTGAATGTTGTGGAACAAGGCGAGCTCCTCAGGGTCGATGGGACGCGTCTTCAGGTCGTTTAAAATTATTCGGACAGCGGACTCTTGCCGTCCAGATACAGTCACTAAGTATGGAATGTTAGACTTGTAGCGACAAAGATCCTGGAAGAATCGTCAGAATTTTAGGTTAGTTTCATTTGCTCCAATTTTCCTAACCATGAAGTCAAAAATGTATGACTCTCCTCCAATTACCAGGTACACTGAGAAAAATCGATTGAAGACGACGTAATAAAAGATTATGCAAACATTATAAATAAAAGTGCTTGCCACTAATAAAGCAGTGCTTAACATTTTATATAGTGCCATGAATGTAAATTTATTCTGCTGGGCATTAAACTTATTGTGCATAAGCCGCACCAAAACATATAGTGCAAATGCCTAATATTTTATCGGACTAAACATCATAATTTACAGTGATCAATGCACGATAAGTCAGTGACGGCACCATAAAATATGGTTCTTTGCATAGAAAGTTATGGTTCAAGGAATTGCACCATACCATTTTGTGCAATGCACGTAATATTTCAGTGCTCCACGCAAAAATATTCTGCGTTTGCACATAAAAATTACGTGCAGCGAGCCAGCGACTAGCGGGCAGGGCGAGGGCGGGGCGCGGGCTGGGGTCGGGGAGGGTGAGCGATTCATTCTGCCATGATTTTACATGTTTATTTATTTTTATTCTGGCGTAATTCCTTGCGTGAGGTGGATGTGCGCTGCGTACGATTGAATTGAAAAAGAAACTTTGTGTGTTGTGTTACCGAAAATAAAATTAATAATGAATCCAATGGGAGACTGCTTATCAAATGGGGCTTTGGTGAAGAAGTCGTGGAACACTTTGCGAGTAAGTACCTGTCTTAATATTCACTGACCTATTGTTATCTATGTAAAATGTACCTTGGTAGGTAAGTTTATAACTTTCATGTCACGAAGTGACGTGAGCTTTACTTGTTGTGTGTGTAAAAAGTTACACTTGCTTGGTGTCTTTTTACGCTAAGAATGTGTGCGTGAAGACAAGTAGGTAGGTACCGTGACTTCATCCGAGACCACTGAGAGCTTCGACCAAATTAAACAGTAATGGACAGGCCTTAGTTAGAGTATAATAATTTTGAAGAAAAGGCTTTGAGATTGAAGCTTTGTGCCGGAGTTTTCTGTTGGAATGCATGGTTTAAGCCAACTAAATTAATCATCATGTCACGCCTGAGTCCCACAAGGAGTAATAATAATAAGATAATAGAACTCGACTTGCTACGACACACCTCTATCGCTTATACGTTTAGGTAATAACCGTAACTAAATTATTAATTGAATTTATTTTAGGTCGTGACTCTCTGTGGGGCGACACCACAGGTGGGCGTCACTGAAAGCCTGCCAGAGGGGCAAGCCAGACCTGGCCTCTGGAAACCAAACTTCGGAACCAGCTGTGTGCGTATTTAATTACGCAGCAAACGCCGGCTGACGAAAATGTAAAGCTGCCTGAAAACCATCACCTCCTGCAGTTCAGCCTGGATTGATCTAAGTCATCTCAAAGCAGGTAAGCTGGGGGATCATGGATCCAATAACACTGCCCATTATTCTTTGTGTACGACCGCGGGCTGTTTTCTTGTTCTATACTTTTTTAAACGTGTCTGTGAGTAGTTGGGTTTTTGAACTGTTTTTTTACATAATATTCCTAATATAATGTTTATTCATATTATCAATTTTTTTCAGGTGAATTTGAGCTGGTAAAATCTTCGACTGAGCAGCTTCGGGGTAGTATAGTAGGCGTTCCCTGGCCAACAGCAGAAAATCTTTTGTCGGAGACGGTGAGAGCCCGTCTCTATACGTGCTACCATGAATACGGATAGGTGCAAGGATATTTACTGTATTAATTTGGGTACCTACCTATTTTTTATTAGTAATAATAATAACAAATGACGGTTAAACACTTATGAAAAAAAATGTTTTAATCTTGCTTACTCATGTCACATGACTGTGTATCTGTATAGGTACTCGTACCTATGCTCTTGTCACTACGAGTATTAATTATTTTCTTATATTCATGGAAAATAATAATGTAATTTAATGATGTTTTAGTATGTCTATGTGTTTAACTTTATGGTGTACAATAAAGAGGATTTGTATTGTATTGTATTTGGAGATATGTCTAAAATAAATTTTTATAAGAATTTTGCATTTTGTTTATTTACTTACCAATACATACCAGTGCATACTAGGTACTGCTACAGGTATCGCATTTCTGCATTTTTTTAATATTGTGATGTTATTGTTTTTTTTTCAGGATTAGCGTCACATCTGTCTCATAATATAATTCTAAGGATGCGGTTCCCAAAGCTTATATAATTATGTATATGTGCTGTGCCACTGTATAGTTTTGTTTAACTCTGCTATCCAGTAGATGGTATATAACATAGCTTAAAGCTGTAGTATATACATCTTAATATATATATTTCTTCTGTTCGTGTGTATGTGACTGAACTCCTCCTAAACGGCTTGACCGATTTGGTTGAAATTTTTTGTGTGTCTTCAGGTGGATCCGAGAATGGTTTAGATTCACAATTGGACCCGGTAGGTGGCGTTGCTGTCGATATATCACCAAAACATTTTTTGCGGTACGAAGTACGCTGGGACCACTAGTATACTCTATATAAGCTTTTGGAATCGCAACCTTAGAATTATTCCATGTGGCAGAGCGAAGTGTACATTTTTTCTCTGATGGTCAGTACTAATTACTAATAAATATGAATAACTGGCAGAATGAGACGAACTCCAGGATTGAAAAAAAAACTTCTCCATACAACATTTTGAAATTATTTCGCACTTTTGTATGGAGAAGTCGATTTTTTCTGTTCATTAAATGAGCTCGTCCGTCCCATGCTGAAAGTTGTTCATATTGATGAGTACTGACCACTAGAGAAAAAAATTTACAATTCGCCCTGCCACCTGGTATAGATTTTGATGTTAATCCTGGAAAAATATTATGACATCACGATATTAAATAGTGCTCGGGCACGTAAAATAATGATGACGCACTAAAACATTTAGTGCACTCGCATGTAAAAACATGGTTCCAAAGAATTAAATAATATCATTCGAGGCACGATATATTATGGTGCACAGGCACAATAGTATAATGTTACGGAACTATAAGTAATCGCAGTGCATTAAAATTTATAGTGCCTTTGCATTAAGTATTTTAAAGCGGTGCACTAAAAGTTTTCGTGCCTTGAACTATCTTTTATAGTGCAAATGACGTCATGGCACCATAACTTTTTGTGCTCAGTTGGCAGCATAATTTTACGTGCTTGCACGATTGGTCAAAGATGTGTGCATGCACAATAATTTATAGTGCCTCAGTTTTCTCAGTGTACTCGAAAAATAAATAATATCAATTATTTAGATACGAAAACAGAATATGACTCCTATATGAATTCAAAAACAACAATATTTCAAAAACGTAATTACATACTCGAATGTACTCAGTTGTTATATGATTTTTATGTCAATATTAATAAACCTTAGGCTTGTAGTGTCCGTGCAGCAGCACGTGCGAGTTGCAGCCGGTGACGGAGAGGCCGTTGACGGCGACGTACGAGCGGCGGAAGCGCGCGTGCTCGGTGAGGACGCGCATGCGCCCGTCGCGCAGCGCCGCCACGTCGCGCCGCGGCGTCGGGCAGTGCAGGTTGGCGGCCAGCTCGCCCGTGTGGTACCCCAGGAGAACCTTGCAACCACACAGAACACAACATATAACAATTTGACTACAGTGCCGACAAGCTTCTTTCACCTCTTACAACATTCTGGTTGTCGGTATGGAATTGGGGTTATTATTCTAGGCCGTGCTAATACGACCAATAAAATATATAATAATGATAACATATTCAACAAAGTTCCTTTGATGGCAAATAAATAGTACTTAATAAATTAATTTATTCTCCTTTTTGTTCATTCAAAAACAACAGAACAAAATCATACATGTATTCGTGAGAAATCACCTTGATTATAGAGTTTATTCCAGTCGCAGCTTCGGCGTAACCGATGTTGGACAAGACATTGCCGATTAAAAGTGGATCTGTCCTGTCCTTACAGAAAACATTACTGATCGCTTCCAGTTCTTGTTTGTCAGCTTCAGGAGTAGCTGTAATAGATTATAGTATGATGAGTAGGTGCTACTATTATTACTGTAAAAGAGTACTATTGTATAGACGATTTCTTTCGCCGTTTCTTCTCCTCAATTATACTAGAATGATAAAGTTGATAAAGTTTGCAAAACGGTTGTAGAACAGATACTTCCGTCCGATGAAGATTAACATCTTTCAAAAACATGTCATCGAAGTCCGAGGTGGTCAAATATGGACTGGTTTCGCTGCATTGATATTATCAACAGCACATATTTTTTATATTAAACACGGTTCAATAATTCCAGTCCATTGAGAAGTTACATATTTTGTGTCCAAGAGAGAAGAAAGTCAATAATGGATTTATTTGTAATGTTACATTACCAACACAGACCACATTACCTACAAGCAACATGTTGCAATACGGTTCAATTCCTCCCGTCCGTTGAGGATTTACATATTTTATCTCAAAGACACATCATCAAACCAGAAGATGGCCAATGATGGATCTATTTGAAATATTAATATTAAAATCAACCAATATGTATTTAAACACATCGGTTCAATTAATTCTATCTGCTAACGAGTTCCACTCCTTGTCTCAAGATGTTACTAGATCAATATTCACTATATTTAAGTAGGTTCATCATGGAAAAATGTATTTGATAGAGTCACAAATAAATAACCGACACGCACGTTTGTTGGTATAGATAGGGATGCCAGATACAAGCTTATAATTTTAGTGGGGTAATGAAGTATATGAAACGAATTAGATTTACAGACATTCATAATTACCTGAACCAAATGCCTCAACGAATTCTATCGCCTGCGTAGGAATTTGCACTTCGTCGTAAAACCTTTTTAGGAAATCAGTCATAATCAGAGGATCGCGGTAGAATCCATATCTCATACCCAATTCATTACTCGGTAATGAGATGAACTCCGTCTTTATGTGAACAATTTCGGCGTAGATTCTGAAAACAAAATACCGTTCTATATTGTATTAGGTTTTAGCTAAGCTTTTACGGTTAGGCATTTGCTGGACATTGCCCCTCCTGGGGAATGCTCTTGTTGGTGGATTTACGCCGTCATACCGGGGCCCAATGGCGTAGCTCTTATACACCGATACAACAATCCCTCAGTCGGCTTGCAGACTTATGCGAGAAGGTAATTGATGAAGTTTTACGTTTTTTTCTCTCTTCCAGAGCAGCATGGGAGCTTCGTAATTACATGTGTGACAAATATAAAATTAAAAACCTCAAGGCGTCTTTTGCTTTCTGAAGAAATATGATGTTAATGGCTTCAGATTTGGCGCATCCCGCTGCATTTTCATCAAATGATTTGGTAGTTCCGTCTTTGCTTAAAGTCATTACTCTGTAAGAAAACCAAAAGTACTTTAAAGATTTCTTTAATAATCAACTGAACTAAAATAACTAATTTTAATGTTGATCCAAAATGCGCAGCGATTAATCTGCAACGTTGGGTTTGAGTCGCTATTTGCAAATATTTTGCGACTTATGTTTTAGCATTAAGTAGTCAGGTTAAAATATGTCAATAGTTATTATTATGTACGTCGGTAGTGTCATGGGTCCTAGATATAAGTGCACCCGGTCATATGGAAGGCTTACGTGGGGACACAGATCCAACACGTAGAAGCCCCTTTGATATGTCTTGATGTTAGTATTAATCTGTTGTGTTCTTAACCAAATGTAGCATTTGCCAAAAAGTACCTGCTGCAATGGACAAAAGATTGGGGATGAAGAGTGAGATGACCGCCGCCCACTATGGCCGCCTCACATTCCCCTCGAGTAATGGCCTGAACGGCCTGCTCCACAGCTGCAGTGGAGCTGCAGCACGCGCTGTCGATGGCCATGGAAGGTCCTTTCACGTTAAGCGAATATGAAACGCGATTCGCAAACATTGATCTGTTGCAGCTGTTGAGAAAAGCATATAATTTATGAAACATGAAATATAGATATAAAAACCAAGAATTCGAAGAATTTGAAGAGAACTGAAAAGGTACCAAGTTCAAAGTACTAACCCTGCTATACCGAAACCAGCTTTTGAAGCATTAACATAAAATACAGCTTTTTCTGTTTCAGAGAAACATGCTCCTATGAATACAGCTACTTTTTTTCCACTAAGGTGTCCTGGATTAATACCTGAAAGTGATAAAAATATTTAGTTGCATAATATAGTACTAGAGTTGTTTTTCTTTTAATTTTATAATAATACTAGTGGTCCCAGCGTACTTCGTACCGCTTTATAATTAAAAAATGTTTTAGTGATATATCGACAGCAACGCCACCTACCGGGTCCAATTGTGAATCTAAACCATTCTCGGATCCACCTGAAGACACACAAAAAATTTCAACCAAATCGGTCAAGCCGTTTAGGAGGAGTTCAGTCACATACACACGCACACAAGAAATATATATATTAAGATAAGTGTTTTCACCGAAGCAATTATGGCCACTAAAGTTATTATACCGCGTTTACGTTCACTATATACTCGTATGTATTCCCTTAACCAGCCACTTAAAACAATTTTACAGTTTTCTCCTCAAAGACTTAAAAAATCAATATTTAAAGGCACCTTAGCGAAACGGTGGTAAATGCAAAAAATTGACGTTCATAAGTGTATGTATCATACCTACATGAAATAAATGATTTGAGTTGAGTTGAGTTAAATTAAGAAAATATAATTTACAAAAAATAAATGTATCTTACCTGCGTCATAGACGGCTTGATAAGATTGTTCCAAAATTTTCCGCGACATGGCATCCATAGAATTTCCAAGCCGGTAATGGACTTTGAAGAATTGCGCATCGAAAACCTGCAGGTCGGGTACTTTACCCAAGTACTGTGAAACCTCCGGGTGTTTGAATACCCAACGATTGTTATCCGAGGTTATGGAGTTTTTCTGAATATTGAAATTAAATTCATTAAATTATTAATGATACGCAAAGTTATTATACATGCAATTTTTTGCTTTTTATTTAATTTCTAAAATGTTAGTAGTATAAAGATACAAAGAAGGCCCACAACACAGGCTGGCATATTTGCTCGCGTTTTGGCAAAAACGTCCATAAAAAACGATGAAATATCGTAAACAGTTCGTCAGTAGCCTCCGGTGGCTGGGGTCGATGGTCCACTTACGAGGACCCTCATAATACTGGATATTCGGCAAAATCCATATCTTTAACATTGCATGTAGGAAGCGACGCCTCAAAACGCAATGACACCACCAGAATACCTCGTAAGAGTCTACGTCCTAAGCTGCAACGTCGTTTTAAATAGTTAGTACTTAAGTCCAGTCCATTTGAGTAGAGTCCCTCAGTGACCAACCTTATTGTACAGTATATCCGCCAGGTCCGCCACGCTGCGCGCCTCAGGAAAGAGGCCCGACATGCCGGAGATCACGATCCGCTCGCCGTCGGTACTCCCCACGCCCGCCGCTTCTCCGTTCGCAGAGAACTCTTGGGGTGTTGGAGCCATGGTACTAAAAAATGAAAACAATTATTTACTGATACAATAGCTTTATTTTAATCGTAAACTAAAGACCGAGTAAAATAATTAAGAAATATTACACAGTCCATAAAGTCCTATTTGGAGTTCAAGTCGTACTTTTCCTAAATTTTTGTGTGTGTTTTTGTGTACGGGGAAAATAGTGAAAATTTTAATTTGATTTTTTTATTAATTTGCCGCGATAGTTTTGGTCGAATTCTTTTTATCTTTTTAATTTTTCTATAGGTTAGTAAAACTTATAGTCCTGATATAAAATGCAGTTTGTCTACATGTAACAGATCATTTACCTGTCATATAATTAATTAATTAATAATAGTAATACACATTTTTAAAATGAATAAGAACAACTATTAATAAAGGAAAAAAACTTATTATTTAAGTATAGCGCGAAGTTCCAAGAATTATATTTTTATTATTTGTTGTGATGGAGGTTGTAATGACTGGAGGTGTCAATGCAATTATGCAATTTATGCAATTAAGTTATGAGATCCGGCTGTAGGCAAAAATTGTTTTTTTTTTCAAAAAGACTACGTTGGTAACGGAAATAAAAACAATAACTTAGTAAAGGTACAAAGGTTGTATCTGTTTAAGTTATAGACACTTACGCTAGTGTTCAGTGTCGGCCGAACTGAGTGTCACTGTAGCCAAATATAACTCCACTGGGCTAGAAAAGTTGAAAATGTTGTTTATAAATATTTTTTACCGAATTTATGAGAACGATTCATTTGTGAAGATAATGAATGCTAGATGATTAACATACAATGAATTGGTGTATAGACAGACGTATGGACAGTATAATTACGGGGTGGAATAAAAATAAGGGGAGACTGGTCCCCATCGGACACATTTTACACTTTTACTTTATTTTTACGTAGCGTAGGTACGAATGTGCCTCACATGTGGGGTAAAAAATATCAGAAAACCCTGACATGAGCCATATTACCCCGAAATTGTTTTTTGCAGCATTTTTTTAGAACTTCATTGCTGTTTACATAACGCGTGCATTTTATTAGAATAGTTAAAGGCAGCTATGCTTATTAGAAATATTCAAATACACATAAAGTTAACGCCAATATGATGATTGTTACTCTTACCCGAAAACAGGGGGAAGCACCTTCAGTACAATCACTTTTAATTTCTTGAAATGGGAAATGAATAAGGATGGTCCAGAATACCAGCTACAATATTTGCGATAATTGTAAAATCCACGGGAGCGAAGCCGCAATCGTTTGCTTGTTGCCAATATTATTGATGTTATTTAGAGTGTAAATCTAACTGACCCTACTTTAGTTCACTGTTAACGTTAACTATTAACGCTGCCGTTAATTTATTTAACGAAATTCAATTAAACATTTATGCTTCTTTAAACTGCTTATATTCCTAATCGTTAAATACGGTAAACAACCTTTTTATTTAAATAATTTAAATGTTGTTAACTTGCTTTTTTACGGCTCTGGACTGGTCATAACGATAAAGGTCCGTGAGTAAATAGATATACTTATAAAGCATTAGTAGTAGGTAGGTACTACTTAACATAGTTTAAACTTTGAGATACACATAGTCTCGTACGATATTATTATGAAAGTAATCAGAACCCAACGTCTCAAACAAAATTAAACTGATATTTTAAAGTTCGCTCGTTTAAAAAGATGCGTTGCAGTAGAAGTTAACATACTTAGATAAGACGTGAAAAACTTGTACAAATTCTTCTGGACAAATTGTTAAATTATATTATGTCAATTATTACAATTAAGACAGTCCCCTGCCGCGTCTATGTGTCTATTTGCGATAAACTCAAATACTACTGAACGGATTTCCATTCAGTTTTCACCAATAAATTCATGTGGAAGGTCAAGGTGTATCATTTATCAAAGTTTTGTGTAAGTCGGTTATAACTGTTGAGAATGTCGGAAAGAGTCAGGCTACCTGGGAGCTTTCGGCGATTTTATCTCCGCTACACTCGACAAAGGGGGAAGTGGAAGTCCTATATTTTAACTTCCGGAAGGCTTTTGATAGGGTCAATAACGAAAATGCTTCAGTGTCATGTATGAGTCATAAGTCAGTGTGAGATTATTAGATTGAGTATGTGAGTGTTTTATGTTGCTATTATTATGTTGGTCAACGATGTTTTTTTATCTAAGTATTTTATTTTCTTTTTGATATTTGGTTATTTAAATATTATTATGTTATGTTTTATTTAATTAGTGTAATTGGTGTGTAAACCGTTCTAATTAATTCAATAAATAAATAAATAGTTCGGATTAAAGTGAATTTGCAATCTTCCTACCATTATAACAATTTGTGTTACCATCCTACGATAAATGTAATAATACACCTACGTCTATCTAAGTTGAAAATTTAAGAAGAGAATATTTTTAATTATGTTTGTATAATCTTATTTCCTTCGTTAACCGGAGGTACTGACCACAGTAAGATTGATGAAGAAGCAAACAAAAAAAATGCGACTGTTAGAAGGAAACAACGATAATATTTCAAACTAATTATATTTGATAGGCTGACAAGAATATTTGCAATTAAGTAGTTATATAAACAATAGTTTCCGTTAATTATGCTTTTATTCCACTACCGTAGATACAAACGTGTCTTGCGAAAGTGCGTAGGATTCGCAGAGATTCTTATCGTTGAAGGCCCGGAGGACGTCGTCGTCGAGGTAGGAGTTGATAATGGCGGCGCAGCGCAGGTCCTGCGGCGCGTACGCGAGCGGCGCGCGCAGCGCGTGCGCGGTGACGGGGCGCAGCGAGTGCGGTTGCAGCGCGGCGGCGAGCGCGGGCGCGGCGGCGGCGGGCGCGGGCCGCAGCAGCACCAGCCGCGAGCGCAGCGCGCGCGTCTCGCCCGCGTGCCGCAGCAGCGCCGCCAGCCGCCCGCGCGCCGCCTCCATCAGCTGCCGCGCGTACTGCGCCGAGTGCGACACGCGGCCCAGCAGCAGCCGCACCGCCGCCTCCACCTTGTCCGTCCACGCCGCCGCCGCCCGCAGCGCGCCGCTCAGCTCCCCCTCGTCCCCCGTCAACCCCGTCATCAGCGTGAACATGTGCCGCACCACCGCGTCCTGCAACGCCTCCTCCGTCTCCAGCCCGCGGAGGTGTTCCCTCAGCTCCTGGTTGAACTCCGCCGGCGGCGCTCCCAGACAGAACACCGTCCCGGTGAGACCTGCAATTTGTGTAATATCAAATTAATCAGAACGTTCACACAGTAGTGTTACTGTCCTCCGAGAGTGTATTTACCGTTATCTTCTAACACTGCAGCTAGTTCAAGGGCCACCAACACTCCACTTTCGTAGCCCAGAAGATAAAATTTCGTCTTCAATCCGGCTTTTTCAAAAAGAATCTGTAAAGAAGATATAGTGGTTGTTATTATTTAGCTGCGGGCGGTTCGATGTGATGGTAGTCAAGTGGTGAGGTCGCAGCGTGTACCTTGGCGTATCTCTCGGCCGTTTCCCGGACGGTCTCGTGCGGCCGGTGCAGGCCGGGCTGCAGCACCAGCGCCGGCAGCTTGAGCCGCTCGCACAGCGCGCTGAACCGCAAGTGGTGACCCTCCACGCCCGGCACTATGCACAGGTACGTTTCGTCCACGTCGAATTGGTCGGCGCGCTGAAACCATTATTTAATAAGGTAGGGTCACTTAATCATGTGAAATCAGAAACCCTGAAAAAGTTTCGGCAAAATGGAAACGGCCGGTTTTTATATGCATGTCATTGTTAACATTTTAATAAACAAACATAGATATGTAAGTAGGAACACATGAAATTCTCTTCTTATCGTTTCGAGGGTTCATCGATAGTAAGGATAGGTAGTACAAAGCGAAACATATCGCTACCAGCAGAAGGAAGAGTAGGTAACGTAGTTAAGGTAGGTTGGTAGAGTAGAAGAGGAGTGTAAAATAATGAAAGCATGATCACCAGGAACTCACCAAGAGGGAGCCGCTGTACAGGGTCGGCATCACTACCATTTCCGAAGTCGCCAGCAGTTCGTCCGAGTCCACGTACGTGAAGAATGCTTTTAAACCGGTTACATTTTCAAACTCCTCGCAATGTAATGTTTTTTCTATGTGTCGCAATCTACAATATAAATGTTAATTTATGATATTAAAATTACTTCTCATTTTAATATTAAGCAGTGTAATTAATGACTTACGTTTGTATTGTAGTTTTCGGTATTTCCTCTTCTGGTATTGAGGTGTTATACATATCGCGCAAAAACACATGGACCGCGTTTGATTTTCCAACATTCATTCCTAACTCAGATAAAGTAGAAGTATCTTCTAGAAGTTCATCTTTTGGAATGGTTATATCTGAAATAAAAAAATCTATATAATTGTTATAAAACAGCTAAATACGCAATCTACTACTCACATCTCCGCATGAGTTCTCTTTTTGATGCAGATGACATGAATGTACAAAATTAAATTCACCAACATCCATGACCCGAGAGCAAATATATCTATCAGTCTAAACGTATAACGATGCTCGTTCGCCCGGCAGACTCAGGTCATCAGGGGCACATCATACCCAGTGTTTACCTGCTACAGCTGCCACCCGCGATATGAACGAGGGCTTCGGAGAGACGTTCACGTGAGCCAGCACGTAACGTTCTGAAGAACACAGTGCTTGTTCCACCACCGCTACCGCTTGTCGCGTTGATATTTCTTTATTACGTGATTGAGATGTGATATCATGCGCCTGGAAATAAATTATGTAAGTAAATTCACTTGACATGTTTGTAATAATTACTCAAACTTAGGTGTATTTAAAAAAGTTTCCCTTTAGGCCATGTCGGCCGCGTCCATCGACGGTTACAGGACAGCACTAACTGCTGCTAAACAACGGAAACAACCACTAACAATTTGCCGGTATTCTGTTATTTTGTCAGCCCTATAGACTAGAGAGGTCCCTAGTCTTTAAAAAAATGTTTTTTTTAATCACCTTGTTTATAAGAGGCAGTTTTATCAGGGTTGCCGGTAAGCGATCTTGTTTCCTCGTGATACAAATTAGTCTTCCAAAGGAATCGTCTGTTGTTATTACTGCAAAATATCTGGAAAACGATAAATAGTTGGAAATTATGTAGTTATTTTTTATTTAAAAGGCTACTGTGAACTACTTGCTTAGGTTATGGAGTTATTCGAATTGTACGAAGTTGCAGTCTACCAAACTATTTTGTGAAAAATTTTACGTATAGTGGAGTGTCTAGAGACATAAAAATGGCAAAAAAAGTTTAAAAAATCCCGCTCTTGATTACAACATTTTTTTACAACAATTTACTGAAAAAAAATGTTCATAAAATGAAAACTACTAAGCCAAAGTATGTTAAATTTTTATGGGACTAAATGGCAACTATTCCGCATCAAACTAAAGAAGAATCACGTACCTAAATCGGATCATAAATATCTGCGTAATCGACACCGATTACGCACGATTACGATTTTTTTTATGTATGTACTCCGATTACGCAGATATTTATGATCCGATTTACGTGATTCTTCAATTAACAATTAACAATGCAGTTCAACAGTTTTTATGAATATTCATTGACTGGCCCTGGATTCCGAGGTATAAAGCTTCAGGCACTCCACTAGTAGGGACGCTGAAGTGAGAGGTTAGACAAGAGGGTAATACGGTGGTAATGAGTGAGCATTATTATTGTGCACAACAAAGTGGATCAAACTGTACTTTATTGTGTTCAAAAGAAGTTAAATAAATTAAACACTTACTTTAATGGTGAAGAAGCCTGTCTAGTAACTGCATCCAAATTGGACAACATTGATGTAAATTCGTACAATTTGTTACAGTCAGTAAACACAACATAAACTCCCTCCAAACATGATAAAGTATTGGATTCTAAATTTATAGTAGTAGCTATGTCCCCTGCTGGTTCTTTTACGTCAACACCATCCTTTTGCCACTGCCTGAAATATTAACATTTTTTAACAAGTAGGTACATGAGTTACTCTCATATATTAATTTAAACTTATAAGTAACCATAATATTAGATAATAATTACCTTATTTTAAATTCAAGATTGATAGACTGTGCCAATCTACGTATTATTAATTTTCGAACACCGCGACTGACTAATTTGTCGGCCAGCTGCAATCCCACGAAGTCGTCGTCGCATACGATCACGTGGTAAGTATCTGAAGTATATTGGAGGCTGAAACAAGCGACGTTGGTTAACGCATTTTGTCATCAGCGCTGTAATGTCCCATGAAGGTCTTGCCTATCACCCGAAGACTTTCCGAAACGTGGTTTCCATTAGAGGACCTTTCTTTCCCAAAAAGCCATTATATAACCATTATATAGCCATTATACATATAACTAACAGGACTAATATTCACTATCAGTCCCTGTCCCAGTCCTCAAACTTACAAACTAACCAGCTAATACTCTAACACCGTCTTCTAATCGGACTAACTATCCCAGTCCCAATTCGAGTCTTATTCTAAGTCTGTTTAAAAAAACTTTAGCTATCATTAGGAGTATTATTGACAGTAGGTATATACTACTTAATTTTTGCTACACGTTGTTCGTATTTCTTCAATTTAACATACAATGGACATGCGTAACTGCGTAATCTTAAACAGCCTTATTAATAAAAATCGCTTAGTCCAAGCGTCATCCGAATCTACACTTTGACTAGTTATTTCTTGAATAACCTAGTAACAACTTCGTATTTGAAATGCTATTAATAAACATGGAGTAGCGTCGGACGAACAATACATTTCTTAGTCCGGGTTGAACGAGTAAAATATGGCAACCTTTAAAATTTATAAGTAAAAAGAGTGAGTCAGTAAACGACTTCATGCATTAAAATGACAGTAATAGCGGCTCTACACTCCTGCGAGACTGCTAGCCGAGTGCACTCGTACGAGAGTGTACATGGTAGCTCTCGCCTCGCCTCGTGATGTCTCGCCTGCTCTCGCTCCCATGACAGCGGCTTTACACTCCCGCGAGAATGCTAGCCGAGTGCACTCGTACGAGACTTCGAGAGTGTAATGGGTAGCGCTCGCCTCGCCTCGTGATGTCTCGGGCTGTCACGCTCGCTCTCGCCTGCTCTCGCTCCCGTGGCGGTTTTTTGCGCCCGAGTCAAAGGGTCTCGGCATGTTCGCGAGGACCGCCGAGAGCATTGCTCTACACTCTCGCGAGTGCACAGCGAGAGCACAGAGTACTTTAGCGAGAAACCACGCTAGGAAAAGAAACTACGTAAACAGACCGACTACCTTTCTACAAATACCATTGAGTAGTGTATTTTAATATACATTTAATAATACCTACGAAATTATTTGGTTTATTAATCTGTAACTACTTAATTCATCGACTATGAATTTGTAGTTAGCTTATCTGTGTCGTTGCCATAGATTATATTAAATTCCAGCCATAGATTACATTCACTTTGTCTATGCCGATACTACTTCGTTTGGCTTCAACCCATTAATGGCCCACTACTGAGCACGGGTCTTTCCAGTCCTCATACCTGAGGTGGCCTAGAGCATACTCCACCAAGCTGCTCCAGTGCGGATTGGTGGAGGACTACTTCGTTTATATTTGCTAAATTATTTCTCCGCAATTAAACGTCCATTAGAAATAATATTAGTATAATTTGTTTATAAAATATTGTAAGGAATACTTTTACTTAGTGCCATATGAATTTAGTTTTCTTAATTAATATAATTCGGGTTGTCTGTGGCACTCTTGAATTATTCTCGGTCTTGTTGGTTTATGATGAATGACTGGAAGGAAATACGAGAATCAATGAGCTATAGGATCTTCAGTCTGTTTTGCGTGTGCGCGGGATAGGCGTCCCTTGCCTGCAAAAAATTTTGTCCAAAAAATACTTTTATTTTTTTGGAGAAAATTCTTTTTCTTTTAAAATGTTAGGGGTGGATAACCCTTATCACTTAGGGGTATGAAAAATAAACAGTAAGAAGTCGATTCTCAGACCTACTGAATATGCATTATAAAATTTCATAAAAATCGGTCAAACCATTTCGGAGGAGTAAGTAACATTGTGACACGAGAATTTTATATATATACTTATTGTACAATACACTCTAATAACTTCCAAAACTTGAATATTATTGCGTTAAACCAAATATAAAAAAAACATCCTTATCAGTTTTTAAGTGATAGGCCTTAAAGTCACCTACAAGTACTCAGGTTTTGACGTGACAACGTCTTATAATTCGGTGGCACGCATGAAAAAACATGACTCATGCGTTACCTTAACGGCGTATCAATCGGCCTTTGCGTTCGGCAGCGTTCGGCAGCGTCCGACATCCGTCGTCTCTCTCCTACTTGAGTGAGCGATGCGTCTGCGTGGACTATATGCTGCTATACTATAGTACATTTATATGTTTTGATCGAGTATCAAGTGATCGAGTATTAAATGATTTTATTATGACAATTATCATCTATCAGTATATCACATATATCAGTAAAGCTGGGTCGTTAGCTCCTATCATTAGGCTGAATCTTCCGGTCATGTTGAAATTGGCATAGCGCCATCTATGTATTGTGCAGTGAACAATTATTCATTAAGTTCGATTGGGTCCATTTATCGATGGAGGAAGGCTGGCTGAGCTGGTAGTTCACTCGCAGTACACTAGATGGCGTTGAGTAGTGGGGCGCTTAATAAATGACTTAACTTGTATTGAAAAAGTGTTCTTTTATTGTGTTTGCCTACTCATTCAAAGGAAATTATTTTCTTAAGACGTTGTCACGTTCAACTATCGTCAGTAAACCGACTTTACAGACAACCAATTTTTAGAACATTTTCTCTGATTTCGTTCTGTACTCCAAAATACAATAATTATCATGTAATTTAATATACTTTCCAGCAATCAGCGTGATGGAGTACACTCCACGTATAAAAATATTCAAACTATATGTCATTACATTAAAAATAAGTATTTTAATTAATAATTAATTTTTTGTCGTGATAAGTTTGGACATTTTTATAATAATTAGCAGCGCATAGTGCAAAAGCGGATGCAATTTCTAAGACGTCCATCCTCTCGACGTCCGCAACTGCAACTGAGCCTGAGAGAGTGAGAGAGCCTGACCGCCTGACGGAAGTGTACGAGTGCGCAGCCGAGAACGCTCCCGACTGCGCACGTTTCGGCCGAGGCGCTCGGACGAGACATAGCCGAGTGCTCTCGCACGAGAGTGTAGAGCCGCTATAATAGCTCATATTTTGGAATTGACAACTTCAAACTGGACGACAGTTTAGCTTTCAAATTTTAATTTCAAGCGCCTACCTAACGGCGGCTTTACACTGCCGCGAGACTGCTACCCAAGTGCACTCGTACGAGAGTGTACTTGGTAGCGCTATATTCCCATACAAAAGATTCGTAATAATACTTAAAAGTCAATTTGAAATTTAATACCATACTATAAAGTTAAAGTGTTAGTAGAGGGGTTCCGGGAAGATGTCCCGAAATAAAAATTAAAGAATCGACTGTTAGGCGGTACGAAGTTCGCCGTATCAGCTATTTAAAAATAAATATTTTAATGAATAATTAACTGCAACTGAGCCTGACCAGAGTTTACCCCGAGTACTCGCTATGTCTCGGCCGAGACATAGCGAGTGCTCTCGCACGAGAGTGTATAGCCGCTATAACCGTAACCTCGCTCCTCGCAGTTTGTTACTTGTAACATTTAAAATTGATTTACTTTAATTAGGTATTTCGTTTCGTATTCCTTTATTTTTTATTAATAAAATCTATCCATCATAATAACAAGTAAAAACGAACAGAAGCAAAACCTTCGAATTTATCAAAGGTTCTAAATAAATATCAATGACGTTTAGAACGTCAATGTCGTCAGTGCACGCCTAATCGGTCGCTAAACTATGTAGCGACATTTTACTATCTTTGATTCTGAGATACGACTTGGAGTAGCTTACTTCTTCGATACTCCATGTTTATTAATAATGAATTTCATTAAATCTTATTTACGACAAGATTTAAAATTACTCTTGCTCTAGTCTTTGTTTATTAATATGGCCGAAAGAGGGTTGTGGGGACTAGTGTTGGTGGCGAACACTACACCACATCTTGTAGTGAACACATAATTAGTGCTAACTTATTTGCAATTGACGATTTATAGTTAGATGCAAGTCAGGTATAATTATGATACCGTGGCAGCGCGCGCGGCGTCTCGAGTCGTGCGTCGTGCGCGGCGCGCAGCCGCAGCAGCGCGCGGCCGCGCTGGTTGGCGGCGGCCAGCAGGCGCACGGCGCGCGCCGCGTCGCCCGGCGCGTACACCACGCGCGACAGCGGACGCACCCAGCCGCGCGCGATGCCCTCGCCCACCAGCCGCTGCAGCCGCTGTAACAGGTGAGTTTTAAGCACTTGCACTAAACGACTACGACATAAATTCAGAAAGTTTAATGTAAGAAAATTTAAAACTTTGTGACACCGTCGCGTCCCCCCGCTTCGCAGGCGTCGGAGTGTCGTTTCGAGGGTAGGTAGACGTTCAAAGTACATAACGAAAAATTATGAATAAAGGTGAATTTCTTTATAGATATTATATTAAGTAAGTACCTTAAGTTCTTCAGCATTATCGTTCAAAATCGCTAACAAGTCGACCCGATAGTAGTGCCTTTCCTTGGTCATGTAGAACATTCCGTAATCATATTTTTCTCGATCATAAATTTGACTAACATCCACGATTTTTGCTAATCTCCCACCACATTTAAGTGATACCTGAAAATTTAAAGTTTGTGGAATGTGACATTGTCGAGAAAGTTCGTCCGACAATGTGACATTCCGTTGTCCGAGTTGTCCGAGTATAATTCAAAATCAGTAACTGTTTGTTTAAATCAATCAAATAATTAACAAATACGCGGCATCATAAGATTTCAAAATTTTAACGCTAGTGCTATTGAAGTTAATACAGTCCTTGTGGAACTAATGTTTCTTTAAAGCTTACAGTCCTAACATGCTGCAATATATTATATAAGACATACCGTTTTTAACTCTCCTTTCAAGCAGCATATTACAAGATCTACTCCTTCTCCGCCCGTCGCGTCTAGCACCATGTCACCAAACGATAGATCCCGCGAATTTCCCACGTTCTCAGCTGAAATAAGGAGAGAAATAACACATTTCACATCGAACATACCTACATGCCAAATTTCAGCTTCTTGTGTTTAGTAGTTTCGGCTGTGCGTTGTCTGTCAATCTATCAGTAACGGATGAGTTTTATACATATCTATTGATTGTTAACTACTAAGTAGATAGTAATGTAAACTACTAAGAACGAAAACAAAGAATTCGAACATTGTAAATGATGTTGATAGAAGTTTTGAATGAAATTAGGCGTTTTGTTCAGTACAAGCTTAAAGCAACTGCAAAGAAACTAGGGTCCTTGCTTATAAAGGTGCGACCGTGTGAAGGTAGTTCGTGTCCATGTCATCTTGGGTTCCACGCCACTTGGAAAGCCACGATCATATGCGCATGGTAACCAAAGTCTCGGTTATCTAAAGGGTTCTACATTTTTAAGAGTATGCGTAGGCATTGCTCGAATTTACCGTTCAGCCATTGAGAAAAGAGTGAATTAGGCTTTTTACTAAGATTGCAGTCATCCTGGTACTGTTAATCACCTCTACTTACAATCAGGTGGTTATTGTCAACCATTTACTTTTTTAAGACAATAACAAAAGTAAAAAAAAATTGATCAATCCTTTACCTTTTAAATTAGGGAACAACTTTAATAGGAAATGCTTTTTCGCGACACTGCTGACGGTGGCGAACACTTCACAGTGATGCGCCAGAGCGATGGATATGACGGCTTGGCCGAGCGCCCCCGCACCTCCGTGCACCAGCACACTCGTATGGGGGTGCATTTCCAATCTTATAGTCTGAAAATGTTTAATTAAGTAATAAACGACACACACTCATAACTCTCAACTACGATTCATTTTGTTACGGGTGGCATGGTCATACACAATTAACACATTACAAACTGAGCTTTGAGTTGTCATCACACGTGTTACAAAAATACTTGACACTATTATTGATCGTAGTCCACTACTTTGGATTTACAGCTTATTATTAGCTTATTACTTATTTACAGCTTACCGCCTTCTTTCATGGTTTAACGACTGATATCTTACGATAACCGAGACCTATGGCTCAATACCGTTTTCGTCATTCTAAAGCTCTTAAGTCGCTTATCGCTTATGGTGATTATCATAATACCTACATCGGTGTATCATGCAACATAATAAACTCACGAGACTGTAGTAGGCGAGGCAGTAGGCGAGCGGTACCGTGGCGGCGTCCTCCAGGCTCCAGTGCTCCGGCACCGGCCACAACTGCTCGGGCTTCACGTGCAAGCTAGAACTTACCGCCCCTCGCTGAACTATCCCCATTACACGTTCGCCCCTACGGAAACAGATCATGTTTAAATAATACCTATAGACCGGAGGTGGGGTACAGATATTCCACTAAAGGCCAGAGACTCAGGAGGACGCGTTAGCAGTTATAGGAGGTCATTGAGGGCATAAAGCTTCCTTATATCCCTTAAAAAGTTGATAGCCGTCAAGTGCCTGTGATATACAAATAAACAGATATAGTTTAAGTAATCATTTTTAACAAAAAAAAATATACCGACTTCAAACAGGAACCTAAAAAGTAAAAAATAAATTTACTTAGCACAAAGTAATTCGTATTTTGATTTAGTTACTCAGAAATGATTAAAAATGGGTAGACCTAACAAGTATGCTCCTCGGATGAGGAAACGACGGCTACTTGAGTAAGCCCGACAAAAGGTAACTGCTGTAAATCGTTGAGGAATTCCCTCAACTGTCTATGGTCTCCATCATCAGATCTGTAATGGTACTTATAACCCATATGGGTGCAAAGTTCTTATCAATAGAAATGAATTAAGTCCAAACACAAGGTGGTTACTGTGAAACGTTGAGGAGTTCCCTTGACTGTCCTTCGTCTTCATCATCAGACCCCTAATGATAGTCACAACCCATCGAAGTATAAAGTTCTCATCAATACAAATTAATCAAGCCCAAACACCAGGTAATTGCTGTAAATCGTTAAGGAGTTCCCTCGACTGTCTTTGGGCTCCATCATCAGTTTAATTACAGACCTTCATTAAATAGTAGTGCTTTAAAATACTTAATGAAAAAATGAACAAACGCACTAGTCTCTACTACAATTTTCGAATGTTCCCCTCGATTTCCCTGGGATACCATTATCAGATCCTGACTTGGTGGATGTGGGACTACCTCGGAAGTGCACTCATTCGAATCAAAAAAGAATTTTTAAAATCAAACATAGAACCTCCTCCTTTTTTGAAGTCAGTTAGTAAGCCGCGGAATACAAAATATTGTCCATATTTTTCACATTAAAAATATAGTCTACGAAAATTAGGACAAAAATCATCGATCAGACCAAATAATTCGTGTAATTTTCAAAGTTGGTACAGCTATTCTTGGAGATGGCCAGATAAACACTACTACTAAAAGTTCCCGACTATGGAGGGTGAGGAAGGTCCCTTTTTCAGATATTTGCTTTTATCTAATTCCTTCTACATGACACCTTCATCAGAACACCTCAAGGAATAGGTGTACAAACTTTCAAAACTATACGAATTATTCGGTCTGATTTCCTTAATTTTATCAGGCTAAATAGAATGTAAATACCTACTTATAGATGATATAATGAATTTACAATTTGTATTCGGGGATATAATGTAATTTAAATAACAGTTCAATTTATACTAACGTGTCAGTAACGCCACTAAAGTCCATTCCGAATCCATCGTTAACTTTATCAGACGTAGTGTCAATTGGAATCATTCCAGTCGCCCTCTTCATGTCCTGGTCGTTCAGTCCAGCATAATAAACCTAGGAATATAAACGTTTGAACATAATAAAGAATCAAAATCATTCTCTGTGCACCTCCGACAAAGAACTTTAATAGCATACAAAACATAAACTTACCGCAACTTTTATACCAGACCCATAAGATTTTGGAGCTTGTACCCAACAGAACGAGTCCAAATCACCCAGTCGAGCACATCGCAATGTTACCTCTTCACTTGGTGATGTATTCTGCGGAAACGGTACATAGTATTCTCCACCCCATTTTCCCTACGAAAAACAAGTAGATATTAGTCTTGATCTATCAAACGCGTGCTTATCTTAAATTTTAATAAGGTCACGTGATCCAAGAACTTACGTGATCCAAAATGTTGAAAGCCAAATCAAGATTAGGCATTTGATCTAAGTTTTGATCTTCAGATATTTTATGATTGATCATAGCCAAATAGATTTTGCGATTGTATTCCTTTCTCCAGTGTTTGATGAGATCCTTTAATCCGGGAATCGGTGGATAAGAGGCTAAGACTAGTAATTTCTGTTGCGGAAGCAAGGACGCTTGAGTAGCAGAGAGCAGGTCCAGATCTGAAGGCGAGAGCACGCTGATAGCACCAGTGGGAACTGATGCTGTAGTCGGGCGCCAGCGTACTAACTCCAAATTACACGAACCAATATTATGCGAACACATGACTCGGTAGAGGGTCGACGGGCGACTGGTAGCCACTTTTTTGGACGTGTCTTCTTTATTCACGATGAATGTATCAAGAGGTAAGACACGGTATAATACTTGGCATAGCTGAGGAAAAACAAAAAACATTTAAGAATGTAAGTAGGTTATGACAATGTTACGAAGTAGTTTTGCCCAGTTAAAATTATCCCAATAACACATAATTGAGAAATTTTTGATTTCCCATACAAATTTTTACCCCTCTTAATACTCCCTGAAGGGAAGATATCCAAGATAAAAATATATATCCTTACAAGGATCTAAAACAATCTCAAATTTCATCTAAATCGGTTCAACGGATTAGATATCGGATTAGATAGATTAATTAGAGTTACTTTCTCATTTATAATTTGATATTATACAAGTGACAATACAATTTCTGAATGAATGAATAGTTGCAGCCAAACAAAAAAGATATGTACTTACATGATCGTCCATGGCGAGGTCAGAAACAAGGAGAACATCAACGTCATTCAAAAAATTGTCTCTCGCCTCTAACATTTTATTCCATTCGAGACGTTTATATGTCGCCCTAACTCCAGGTATGTCCAAGATAATGCTTTCAATGTCGTTGAAATCTGCTGTTATGTTCCTGTTATCAGTTATTTCCAATACATTCACAACATCCTTATTGATATTTTCAGCTACTACTTGAAGATAGACATGGATTGCTGTAGGCATCTAAATTAAAAAAGGTAGGTGAATGTTGGGGTAATTATTTTGCACCAATATTGTTTAACTACATTGT
Organism: Ochlodes sylvanus; assembly: GCA_905404295.2. Classification (NCBI taxonomy): domain Eukaryota; kingdom Metazoa; phylum Arthropoda; class Insecta; order Lepidoptera; family Hesperiidae; genus Ochlodes; species Ochlodes sylvanus. The sequence goes on from FR990129.1 coordinate 2,463,456, forward strand.
AATATAATATGTATACTTACATCTGTTTTTTCAAACTGGAAATGTGGTACATACTTTAGAGTTTTTAAATTTATTATGTTATCATCAGGAGAAGTAGTCGGAAGGTCGCGTAGTAAAATATCTTCAATCACAATTCCGTTACATCTAAAATGAAATTTACATTTCAAATGTTTTCAAATTTACAAATCAGTGTTGTTATGAAATCATTCATCAATATGTCTTATTATTATTATTATTATATCTTACCTTGTTATTTTACCATCCTCTGATATGTTTACAACTTTAACTAAGTCATTTCCTATTTTCATACATTTATCTTGATCATGCTGCTTTAAATTGATGTTTATTTTTCTAATCAAATGGGGTAGAGATACAGTTTTGCCTGCATGTCTTAATATGTTTAATTGTAGCATCCCGTCGATTAATGTAACCCAATTTTCTCGCCACAAAACAAGAGCTTCGGATAATGTAGCATTAGCACTGTGAATACTACGAAACTCATCTCTAAAACAATAAAAATACACTTAAATTTGTTTTATTATTGGCCAATTTTGTTACGTGTTAATTAAAAATAAATATTGTAAAGAAAATATTAATTGTAAAGAATAATTTTATATTATTAATATTATAATTTAAATTTATTTTAGGATTAAAAAAGAGTTTTTTGCTATGCTTTTGTTATTGATCCGATCGCTATGTGTTATTGGTCAATCCAAGCACATTTTTTCCCGTGGTTCTACCAATCTACTGGTTGAATAAGATAAAAATAAATGTATTAACTCATGGTACTACTTTTGTTTATCTGTGACTACTATAATAACATTATATTGAAATATGTTTTGGGGTGGGGTTGGGTAATGCAACTTATTTTCGAAAACTGCAACTGCCGAAAACTTAGTTTTCGTTTTTTGGAAAAGACATTTTTTTACAAGACTTTCATAAAACGCTTGACGTTTTAATAGAACTATGGGTAATCGATTGGTTTAAGTACGGGTAATTTGATCATCATAGAAACACGGGCAAAAAAAATTGCCCTTGAATCAACCAGTGATTGAACCACGGAGTTTAAAAAAAAACATTGTTTAAGGCACGGGAAGATATTTATACTAACCTATATGAGAAGTCTCTCATTGAAAACATTTGATAAATTGTGTTTTGGTCTAGTATATCTTCTGCGTCAAATTTAGTAGGCAAGGTCCTGGTATCATCTAGTTGAGTCGTAATAAATCCTGTTGCTGCTATCGAGTGACCGTCTAAAACCTGAAATTTGATAATGTTATTTTTAAGTATTTTATGTCCAATCCTTGCAACGAATTTCTTAAAAAATTTCTGCAGATTTGGCCAGACAGACAATTACGAGTAGCAGTGAAATGAAAATATGAAGTAACTGTAATTGCTGATCGATACCTCAAAGCGGCCGGTTCCGCGGTGCAACGCGATTCCCAAATGAAGCTGGCGGCGCTCGTGCAGCACGGGCTGCGCGAGTAGCTCCACCTGGCGGAACTCTACGGACAATTGCCCCCGCGCCATACCGCACGTCATCGCTAGAGTTTCCCACACCGCCACCAGCGCCGCCGCAAACGGATATAGATTTTTTCCTATAAATATTTTTAAAGATTGAAACGGCTTCAAAAGCAGTAGAACAATATGAAAGAAATATAACCTACACTTGAATAATTCATGCACATATGAATTTTTATTTCATTGAATAAATATTAGGATCGTAAAGTAGAGGCCAGGCAATTCATGATTTTGAAAATAAGTACGAGTATGAGTTAATAAAAATACTTTGTAAATAAGCATAGGTACTATAAGTACAAACAGTAGTAAGATTTAAAAAATCATTTCATACTGGTATATTAAAATTTATATTAGAGTGTTGTGAACATTGATAATTGTATAAAGAACCCTAGATTCTCGCTTTTCTTGCGATGGCTGTGACTGGGACATTTTTTTCGCGATTTTAGTATGAGATCCGATGTCCTTAGTAATAATACGATAAGTCAATGGCTATAAAACACGTAAGTTACCTCCAATGTTTCGTTAAACATGTCTAGTGTGTCTTTGTACTTACCCTTGATAATATTGCCTTCTAAATAACGATGTTCTTCGTCATGTGTCGATAAAACAAAATTAGTAGCCGCTGCTTTTTTACTGGCAGCTGAAATACGTAGGGCTAGGATCCTAAAATAATAATAAAATTACTATTATACTTATCGTGCCAATTTAATATCAGACATGGCTACAACCCATTAATGGCCCACTACTGAGCACGGGTCTCTCCTCGTACCTGAGGAGGCCTAGAGCATACTCCACCACGCTGCTCCAGTGCGGATTGGTGGAGGGGTTAGTAGCCAACCCAAGTGTCGGAAATTTTTAAGCCGCCCGAAGGTATCCGACGTGGCTTAACGACTGCTACCAAATGATAACAACCGGGACCGACGGCTTTACGTGCCCTCCGAAGCACGGAAGCGCTCAAGAAATTTTTGCCACTAGCGGTCACCCATCCAACTACCGACCGCGCCCGCTGTTGCTTAACTTTGTCGATCACTTGAGATCGACGCAAGCCGCCGGGCTATGAGCGCTTCCCAGATCCCAATCCAATACCAATATCAGACATACCTATTTATAATAAAATTTTAAAATGGGTTGCGTCGTTTTATTACCATTTTTCATGATGAGCCCATTCTATCAAATGGGACAGCATAGGAGTTCCGGTGGATACTGGAAATTCGATCTTCGGATACAATACGTCAATACGTGGGTAGTATCCAACCATGTACAATCTGAAATTTGAAATATTCAAGTACTTTTTACTTACCCTATACTTGGCAAGACTTTTTTTGTGAAATGTTGATAAATTATGGTTTACTATATGTGTTAAAAAAAATTATGCAGTCAGGGAACCCCCGTCCACCACTAATAAAAACACACACGTACACAGCATACAGCATTTCGTTACGTGACGATTTCTACTAAACCGCACTTCGTTCCAAAAAGGTGAATTTTTTAAATTCTGTTTTATTGACCGTATCATATAATTATTATATAATATGTATACTTACAAGATGATTGTTTAGTCAATTGACATATAAATATGGGGTTCTCAGTATTAGATTCTCATTCCAAATATGTCATTAAAAAGGGTGCTTAAAATTTGACGTTGTTATCCATTACAAACTCATAGTGTGGACAAACCGAGCGCATGTGGTTTAAACTACTCCACTATAGGTCATTAACCCTGCCAGTACGGCCCGCCGTACCGCAGACAGCTGTGTGCCGCAAACTGCTTCGTCTGAGATACTAGGTACCAATGTCGAATCATTTCAAATGATTCGATGAGTTATCTTTATGGCCTAAGCAGACAAACGAGCAGAATGACCGGATGGTAAGCGATGATCATCGCCCATGGACATTGGCAATACCAGAGGGTTCACCGAAGTGTTTCCGGCCAAGAAGGACGCGATAGTCCCGCTTCTTGAAGCCAAGGCAAGAATAGAGTTAAGATTAGGTAAGCCGTGATATACTCGTAAAATATACTCGTAAAAAGGGTTAAGATAATAGAGAATAACAATGATGAGAAGAGAGAATGATACCGACTGTCCGATAGCTTCGAGGAGAAGGCGCGCATTGTCGGGATGTCCACGGCGCGTGAGCGGCACGTGGCAGCAGGATTCGGGCAGCGAGCGCTTGAGGATGGCCTGCAGCAGCCCGTGCGGCGCCACCTCCACCAGCACCGCGTTCGACGGCACCAGCCGCGAGGTCTCCTCGAACAGCACCGGCCGCTGCACAGACCATCACCATCACCACTCTTGCTACTTCACTATAACTCCTCGTGAGGCAAGCGGAAGCTCTGGAAGCGTTGCTTACCAGCAGATTGTTGGTGTGGTACTCGGCCGAGGAGTACTTGGCGCTCTCCTCGTCCCACCTGTCCATGGGCACCGATGTCGACACCCAGCGGTCGCTGCGCGGTTTTGGGCATTTTATCACTTCGCTCAAATATTTCAACAGTCCGGGCCCTAAAAATATAATTCGGAATCACATTAAAACTTTCATAATTTCTTATGTGAGGATCTATACATTTAATTAAAATAACTAATTAAGTATCTTATTAGCCTGGTACGTTCGATCAATTAGTTAACAAGGGATTTAATATTAAATGCGTAGTATGTAATTATTTGTAATTTACCTGCTTCGGCAATGTAACGAGAGTGATAAGCAATGTTTGAGCACGGAACTTCTTTAGCGAAAATATTCTGAGCTGTTAGTTGGGTGACGAATTCTCGCATGACATCGGCGGGCCCTGATATGGTACAGGAATCGGGACCATTGTGACACGCCACTTCTATCTCGGGTGGACACATACTTGTTATCTAAAAAAGAAATGATGTTGATTTACCAAGATCTTATTAGCTGTAATAATTATGCCGTATCAAAATTATAACATTCATAACAAAAGTATCGATAATATACCTGTTCATAGCCAATACCAACAGCGGCCATGGATCCCCGAATAAATGGAGTTTGCACGGAGACAAGGCCTCTACTGTATGCCGATAAGATCATTTCTTCCGCAGTGAAGCATCCATCGGCGTAAGCACATCCTAACTCACCTACGCTGTGTCCTGTAATTAAATTATATTTTATCTAATTAAATGTGGCTCTGTACATACACATTTTACATTGTATTTTTATGTATATTGTTTGAAAGAAAGATTCATTACCTATTATTAATGATCATAAAAGTTTTACAATAGGTACATGATTGATGAGGCCATTTTGAATGAAAATCTATAAATATCTACGATCGTGGATCGATTCGTTCGTGGTTAATATAGCGATCATCCTTCCTGAACCCTTTTCGTATCCATTGTATCAAATGAGTAACGTAATACCTATAATTTTATCAGGAACCAGTCCAATCTCGCGCAGAATATCAGTCAATCCTATTTGGATTGCAGCAATCCCTACAAAGGAATTGAGGATGTTGTCAAATATACTTTTGTCACGCGATGTGATGATATGGACGATGTCAATTCCTTTTGGTTCCAGAACTCGTCGACACCTGTAATTTTTCTCTATCTAAATTAATTGTTCTAAGGTTAGCTAGGACCCCGCCCTCCGTAAAGTGCGTTCAAATATGAACCTCATAATTATACTTTTGAGATTTTGATTAGGTACTGTCTGACAGGGCATTAACTTTGGCAATGACTCTTTAGCGCAGTAAATTTTAATCGTAATAATACTGATACTCAAGAACGAATTATAACGAGACTCTTACTAACAATTACTAACTGGACTACTAACAACGCTCAACGTTGAAGCGCTCATAGCCCGGCGGCTTGCGTTGATCTCAAGTGATCGACAAAGTTAAGCAACAGCGGGCGCGGTCGGTAGTTGGATGGGTGACCGCTAGTGGCAAAAATTTCTTGAGCGCTTCCGTGCTTCGGAGGGCACGTAAAGCCGTCGGTCCCGGTTGTTATCATTTGGTAGCAGTCGTTAAGCCATGTCGGATACCTTTGGGCGGCTTAAAATTTCCGACACTTGGGTTGGCCACTAACCCCTCCACCAATCCGCACTGGAGCAGCGTGGTGGGTATGCTCTAGGTCTCCTCAGGTACGAGGAGAGACCCGTGCTCAGTAGTGGGCCATTAATGGGTTGTAGCCTACTAACAACAATTAACAGGACTAACATTCACTAACAGCCCGTGTCCCAGTCCTCATACTAACAAACTAACCAGCTAATGTTCTAACACCGTCACCTAACCGGACTAACTATCCCAGTCCCCATTTGAGTCTTGTTCTAAATCGGTCGCAGTTGTCATGGGAGGCAGCGGAAGGTGGTGCTGTGTACTCGTTTGCTACCTTAACTCCATAAAAAAAAGATAATTATAATCGGCTTACGGTGACTGAAATAAGAAAGAAAAGTAAATATCAGAAAAATAAATAGGAAATAACAAAAGCATTATCGGAATTAAAATCTACCTTTCAATGGCGGCGGCGAAGATCGGTATGCGCATGAGGTGCTCGCCCATGCCTGCCCACTGCGAGCCCATTCCGCTGTACACGAACCACAGCGGGCGCTTCACGTCATCGAAGTAATCCACCTTTTCACTCAAGCTCACCGTCTTGTTTTCTTCATTTTTATCTGAGAATAAGTTTTTAATAGAAGGAACTTAAATGGGTACCTAAAATGTACTACATGAAGGATTCAGTCTTATTATTTGAAATATTAACCAAAAAAATGAGGCGTGGCAGCGTATTGACTGCGCCCGGGTGCAGTCAATACGCTGGCGCCTTTTTGTATCAATATACGCGGTCGAAATGGAATAAGTTCGCGAAAGACGCTCTCGGCGCCCCATAACAACCGGCACTCGGGTGCACTGCACCCCCTGCACTATGGGTAAAGCCGCCCCCGTCTAGAACTTACCAAGAATAATAAATCCCCGTCCGAGGTGACCCGAAATCGTGCTTCTGTGAATGTTGTGGAACAATGCGAGCTCCTCAGGGTCGATGGGACGCGTCTTCAGGCCGTTTAGAATTATTCGGACAGCGGACTCTTGCCGTCCAGATACAGTCACTAAGTATGGAATGTTAGACTTGTAGCGACAAAGATCCTGGAAGATTCGTCAGAATTTTAAGTTAGTTTCATTTGCTCCAATTTTCCTAACCATGAAGTCAAAAATGTATGACTCCTGCAATTACCAGGTACTCGAAAAATAAATAAATCAATTATATAGATACGAAAACAGAATAATGACTCCTATATGAATTCAAAAACAACAATATTTCAAAAACGTAATTACATACTCGATCGATGTACTCAGTTGTTATATGATTTTTATGTCAATATTAATAAACCTTAGGCTTGTAGCGTCCGTGCAGCAGCACGTGCGAGTTGCAGCCGGTGACGGAGAGACCGTTGACGGCGACGTACGAGCGGCGGAAGCGCGCGTGCTCGGTGAGGACGCGCATGCGCCCGTCGCGCAGCGCCGCCACGTCGCGCCGCGGCGTCGGGCAGTGCAGGTTGGCGGCCAGCTCGCCCGTGTGGTACCCCAGGAGAACCTTGCAACCACACAGAACACAACATATTATAACAATTTGACTACAGTGCCGACAAGCTTCTTTCACCTCTCACAACATTCTGGTTGTCGGTATGGAATTGGGGTTATTATTCTAGGCCGTGCTAATACGACCAATCTTATCTTATATCTTTAAACGAGCAATTCTTGTATATATATATAAATGGAATCTCGGAATCGGCTCCAACGATTTTCATTAAATTTAGTATACGGGGGGTTTCGGGGGCGATAAATAGATCTAGCTAGGAATCATTTTTAGAAAATGTCATTTTATTCGTGTTTTTGTAGTCCCAATTTAAACAGAAAAATATGACTCTTCCTGACATCTATTGGCGAATAATAATACTACTATACTAATACTAATTGCTTTAACGACACGACAGCAGATGGCGTTGTTAAGTAACACGAAGTCAATGAGTGTTTGCTTTGAGGTTAGACTAAGAATATCGATTGTTTATTTATATTATTTGTGTCTTCTTAATATTATTATTCGTACTTAAATATAATTTCCAAAAAACACAATTTATAAAAAAAAAATACCGAGCAAAGCTCGGTCATCCAGATAACATATTCAACAAAGTTCCTTTGATGACAAATAAATAGTACTTAATAAATTAATTTATTCTCCTTTTTGTTCATTCAAAAACAACAGAAAAACAATCATACATGTATTCGTGAGAAATCACCTTGATTATAGAGTTTATTCCAGTCGCAGCTTCAGCGTAACCGATGTTGGACAAGACATTGCCGATTAAAAGTGGATCTGTCCTGTCCTTACAGAAAACATTACTGATCGCTTCCAGTTCTTGTTTGTCAGCTTCAGGAGTAGCTGTAATAGATTATAGTATGATGAGTAGGTGCTACTATTATTACTATAAAAGAGCACTATTGTATAGACGATTTCTTTCGCCGTTTCTTCTCCTCAATTATACTAGAATGATAAAGTTGATAAAGTTTGCAAAACTATTGTAGAACAGATACTTCCGTCCGATGAAGATTAACATCTCTCAAAAACATGTCATCAAAAACATGTCATCAAAAACATGTCATCGAAATCCGAGATGGTCAAATATGGACTGGTTTCGCTGCATTGATATTATCAACAGCACATATTTTTTATATTAAACACGGTTCAATAATTCCAGTCCATTGAGAAGTTACATATTTTGTGTCCAAGAGATGCAGGCGCGGAGATAGTCAATAATGGATTTATTTGTAATGTTACATTACCAACACAGACCACATTACCAACAAGCAACATGTTGCAATACGGTTCAATTCTTCCCATCCGTTGAGGATTTACATATTTTGACAATTTGAAAGACACATCATCAAACCAGAAGATGGCCAATGATGGATCTATTTGAAATATTAATATTAGAATCAACCAATATGTATTTAAACACATCGGTTCAATTTATTCTATCTGCTGACGAGTTCCACTCTTTGTCTCAAGATGTTACTAGATAAATATTCACTATATTTAAGTAGGTTCATTATGGAAAAATGTATTTGATAGAGTCACAAATAAATAACCGACACGCACGTTTGTTTGTATAGATAGGGATGCCAGATACAATGAAGTACCTATATGAAACGAATTAGATTTACAGACATTCATAATTACCTGAACCAAATGCCTCAACAAATTCTATCGCCTGCGTAGGAATTTGCACTTCGTCGTAAAACCTTTTTAGGAAATCAGTCATAACCAAAGGATCGCGGTAGAATCCATATCTCATACCCAATTCATTACTCGGTAATGAGATGAACTCCGTCTTTACGTGAACAATTTCGGCGTAGATTCTGAAAACAAAATACCGTTCCATATAGTATTAGGTTTTAGCTAAGCTTTTACGGTTAGGCATTTGCTGGACATTGCCCCTCCTGGGGAATGCTCTTGTTGGTGGATTTACGCCGTCATACCGGGGCCCAATGTCGTAGCTGTTATACACCGATACAACAATCCCTCAGTCGGCTTGGAGACTTATGCGAGAAGGTAATTGTTGAAGTTTTACGTTTTTTTGTCTCTCCCAGAGCAGCTTCTTAATTACAAGTATGACAAATATAAAATTAAAAACCTCAAGGCGTCTTTTGCTTTCTGAAGAAATATGATGTTAATGGCTTCAGATTTGGCGCATCCCGCTGCATTTTCATCAAATGATTTGGTAGTTCCGTCTTTGCTTAAAGTCATTACTCTGTAAGAAAACCAAAAGTACTTAAAGATTTCTTTAATAATATAATCAACTGAACTAAAATAACTAATTTTAATGTTAATCCAAATTACTGAATGCAAATGCGCAGCGATTTATCTCCAACGTTGTGTTTGAGGCGCTATTTGCAAATATTTTGCGGCTTATGTTTTAGCATTAAGTAGGCAGATAGTCAGGTTAAAAGATGTCAATAGTTATTATTATATGCCTCCAGAAAACATGAAATCATTATGAAGAAGCTGTGTGTACTTATCTGTGGTTCCTTGTGTCGTCTGTGCTCGTATGCAGACAATCTTCAAGTTTATTCTTTTAGCCGCTAGAGGTCGCCAGCAAGTATACGGGTCTTCTTGAGAATACCCTCATTTTTTCCTTCATAGTGTTCACCAGGAAGAACTTCTTGCAATGCTTCATGTTTTCGTTTTCGGCACATAATATCGGTTTTATTGTAATGTAAAACCGTTATATTATATGCCTCAAAACTTTAATATTTTATGATAAATATAGTCATGACTATCATTGTTAGATGTGTTATATCATAGATTTAACAAATTTAACAAACTCTTAACAAATTTTAACTGCCCGTGGTTACATTGATAATTTGCGACGGCGCGGCGGGCACAATTCGCCTATGGCCGAAAAGGAATTTACACATGAAGAGGACAACTCGGTCTCGGATTCTTTGTCGTCGTGTATAATGTGTGGGATTATGAAAAAACTACACGTAAGAAGCAAAAACAAGTGAGTGATTCAAAGGTAATGACGATACCCGTATCGTTGCCCTGCTTACACTTACACGATTTCAATTTACAGCCGTCTGTATTACGGCGTATAAAACATGTCTCTCAGGCAATTGAAACAAAAATAAAATTGATATAATAAAAATAAAATCTTCATCATTAAGGGATCCATATAGTTTTACGATGGCTTTCATCCAATCCACATTATCTATCACGGTTAAATATAACATGTAGGTCAGCAACGATTATCCTTCTAAATTCTGGACGTAAGAAAAGTATTTACGATACTGGCCAAAAATATTGTTTTCATATCTAAAACAAAGCTTACTTATCCCCAGTGTGCATGGTCACCATTGACATAAATACTAATGTCAATGATGGTCACTGTCTAAATATGAGAATAAAATATTAATTTGTCCACTATCCTTAATCCGACCACTGCACTGGTACAAATTCTTATCATTTCAGAAAAGGTATTCTTATTCTACAAGAGGTTTCTCGTATTATCATCACAAACTGAATACGTTAAGTCTTACAAGATAGTGGCATTAGCACTGCTCCAGGAAGCTACATCATCAGTAGCTTCCATGAGTAACAAACAAGCCAAGAGATAAAATATTTTTAGGGGTAATCGGATATCATTAAAAACTCCCTACAAATATTATTGTTCATTTGGTTAAATGGTCAAGAGATAATCGTAACTCTTTTGTTTAATATATTTAGTGGCTCTTGATAACCTACTTGTAGTGCTACTGTTCGTAGCATATTATTTTTCATTAAGTTGGATTTAACGTTAACTGATATTACCTTGGTTCTATTCTCAGACCAATAAACTATGAAGCTACATTTGTATTAATGATTTTATAAAATTTACCTTCAATACATAATATTTTATATAGGTAATCACTTGTTACTTATTAATTAACTAGTTTTCTTATCAGCATAGCGTTGTGTCTATCAGAGCACCAGCAGATAACAAACACGTCTTCATAGCAATGCTTCATGTTTTCTGGAGGCATATAATATATAACGGTTTTACATTACAATAAAACCGATATTATGTGCCGAAAACGAAAACATGAAGCATTGCAAGAAGTTCTTCCTGGTGAACACTATGAAGGAAAAAATGGGGGTATTCTCAAGAAGACCCGCATACTTGCTGGCGACCTCTAGCGGCTAAAAGAATAAACTTCAAGATTGTCTGCATACGAGCACAGACGACACAAGGAACCACAGATACACACACAAAGCAAGTACACACAGCTTCTTCATAGTAATGCTTCATGTTTTCGTTTTCGGCACATAATATCGGTTTTGTTGTAATGTAAAACCGTTATATTATGTACGTCGGTAGCGTCATGGGTCCTAGATATAAGTGGACCCGGTCATATGGAAGGCTTACGTGGGGATACAGATCCAAGACGTAGAAGCCCCTTTGATATGTCTTGATGTTAGTATTAATCTGTTGTGTTCTTAACCAAATGTATGCTACATTTGGTTAAAAAGTTTGCCAAAAAGTACCTGCTGCAATGGACAAAAGATTGGGGATGAAGCGTGAGATGACCGCCGCCCACTATGGCCGCCTCACATTCCCCTCGAGTAATGGCCTGAACGGCCTGCTCCACAGCTGCAGTGGAGCTGCAGCACGCGCTGTCGATGGCCATCGAAGGTCCTTTCACGTTAAGCGAATATGAAACGCGATTCGCAAACATTGATCTGTTGCAGCTGTTGAGAAAAGCATATAATTTATGAAACATGAAATATAGTATATAGGTATATAAAAAGCCAAGAATACGAAGAATTTCCACGAATATCATTATAAATTTTAGTACCACATTGAGAGCTGAAAAGGTACCAAGTTAAAAGTACTAACCCTGCTATACCGAAACCAGCTTTTGAAGCTGAAACATAAAAGGCAGCTTTTTCTGTTTCAGAGAAACATGCTCCTATGAATACAGCTACTTTTTTTCCACTAAGGTGTCCTGGATTAATACCTGAAAGTGATAAAAATATTTAGTAGCATAATATAGTACTAGAGTTGTTTTTCTTTTAATTTTATAATAATACTAGCGACCCGCCCTCGCTTCGCTTCGGGAAACTTATTCCTTCGGTTTGCTAAGATTTAGTTATATATTTTGGATAATTCACAGGATATCTTTATAAATAATAGCTTTCCCCCGCGGTTTCGCCCGCCATAAACCCCTAAATATATAAAAGTTGATAAAAATTTGCGCCCCCGTTTACCCCCTTAAGGGATGTTTTCCGAAAAATTTTATTTTATACATGTTTCATAACTTTCGAAAAAATATTTTATACATGTTTTATAACTCTCAATGAAAAACCTTCATACTGAATTTCATCGAATACCTTCAAAAACGGCAAAGTTTCATACTAACTTTGCACCCCCGTTTTACCCCCTTAGGGAGTGAATTTTCTTTTCATAGTGCTCCCCCACGTTATAAAAGGAGCCCCTGTGCAAAATTTCAAGTTTCTAACCCTTATAGTTTAGGCCTTTCATTGATATGTCAATCAGTCAGTCAGCTTCTCCTAGTGTAGAGCAACTTTTTTCTAATACTTAAATTATTAAACTCGTAATATCTTTCGAATGGAATGTCCGAATTGAATAATTTAAAAAGTTATATAAAGGTAATTAAGCAGTCTTGAATATGAATTAATTTATTTTGATAAGGATTAATACTAAGATACAAATAAAGAGCCTTTTCCAGCCGCGGTATCTCAATTAAGTTTTTAAAATAAAAACACTTATTGCGGCATAACTATAATAGTTAGACATATGCCATCGCGGACTTTATTGTAGATATTGATGTCCTTTATAAAACTGTAGTACATCACTTTGCGCTATTATCCATAGTTTTCGCAGCGCACGCGATGTAAAGAATATTTTAGGTATTTTTTTTACACCTTGGGTTACATTATAAGGATCCCTTTTTTTTTCAAAATAATATTTAGCCTATGTTACTCGTGGATAATGTAGCTTTCGAATGGTGAAAGAATTTTTAAAATCGGTCCAGTACTTTTTGAGTTTATTCGTAACATACAAAAATACAACTTTCCTCTTTATAATATTAGTGTAAATAAGTGTTTTCACCGAAGCAATTATGGCCACTAAAGTTATTATAGCGCGTTTACGTTCACTATATACTCGTAATTGTATTCCCTTAACCAGCCACTTAAAACAATTTTACAGTTATATTAAGAAAATAGAATTTAGTAAAAGAAATGTATCTTACCTGCGTCATAGACGGCTTGATAAGATTGTTCCAAAATTTTCCGCGCCATGGCATCCATAGAATTTCCAAGCCGGTAATGGACTTTGAAGAATTGCGCATCGAAAACCTGCAGGTCGGGTACTTTACCCAAGTACTGTGAAACCTCCGGGTGTTTGAACACCCAACGATTGCTATCCGAGGTTATGGAGTTTTTCTGAATATTGAAATTAAATTCATTAAATTAATAATGATACGCATAGTTATTATACATGCAATTTTTTGCTTTTTATTTAATTTCTAAAATGTTAGTAGTATAAAGATACAAAGAAGGCCCGCAACACAGGCTGGCATATTTGCTCGCGTTTTGGCAAAAACGTCCATAAAAAACTATGAAATATCGTAAACAGTTCGTCAGTAGCCTCCGGTGGCTGGGGTCGATGGTCCATTTACGAGGACCCTCATAATACTGGATATTCGGCAAAATCCATATCTTTTACATTGCAGGTAGGAAGCGACGCCTCAAAACGCAATGGCACCACCAGAATATCTCGTAAGAGTCTACGTCCTAAGCTGCAACGTCGTTTTAAATAGTTAGTACTTAAGTCCAGTCCATTTGAGTAGAGTCCCTCAGTGACCAACCTTGTTGTACAGTATATCCGCCAGGTCCGCCACGCTGCGCGCCTCAGGAAAGAGGCCCGACATGCCGGAGATCACGATCCGCTCGCCGTCGGTACTCCCCACGCCCGCCGCTTCTCCGTTCGCAGAGAACTCTTGGGGTGTTGGAGCCATGGTACTAAAAAATGAAAACAATTATTTACTAATACAATAGCTTTATTTTAATCGTAAACTAAAGACCGAGTAAAATGATTAAGAAATATTACACAGTCCATAAAGTCCTATTTGGAGTTCAAGTCGTACTTTTCCTATCTTTATCTTTTTTATTTTTCTATAGGATTTTAGATTAAAGGCAATGTATGATTAGTAAAACTTATACTCATGATATAAAATGCAGTTTGTCCACATGTAACAGATCATTGCCCTGTCAAATAAATAATTAATAATAGTAATATTCATTTTTAAAATGAATAAGAACAACTATTAATAAAGGAAAAAACTTCTTATTTAAGTATAGCGCGAAGTTCCAAGAATTATATTTTTATTATTTGTTGTGATGGAGGTTGTAATGACTGGAGGTGTCAATGCACTTATGCAATTTATGCAAATAAGTTATGAGATCCGGCTGTAGGCAAAAATTGTTTTTTTTTTTCAAAAAGACTACGTTGGTAACGGAAATAAAAACAATAACTTAGTAAAGGTACAAAGGTTGTATCTGTTTAAGTTATAGACACTTACGCTAGTGTTCAGTGTCGGCCGAACTTGAACTGAGTGTCACTGTAGCCAAATATAACTCCACTGGGCTAGAAAAGTTCAAAATGTTGTTTATAAATATTTTTTTCACCGAATTTATGAGAACGATTCATTTGTGAAGATAATGAGTACTAGATGATTAACATACAATGAATTGGTGTATAGGCAGACGTACGCACAATATAATTACGGGGTGGAATAAAAATAAGGGGAGACTGGTCCCCATCGGACACATTTCACTTTTTTACTTTATTTTTACGTAGCGTAGGTAAATCCTAACCCAATAAAACATAAATGTGAAAGAACTTGCCTTGCGTGGCACTATTACTTAGTAGCAAAGAACAAATGTTATTTAAACCAAACTGGAGAGCATGCATGCATGACAACATTTGTGATTTAAGGAAATTTGAAAGAACTCGACATCCAGTAAGATATCATTTCTTATATTACGGATCTTTTTATCTGAGTATTTATTTGCAGACACACAAAATTTGAAGAGTGTGGGTGCAATATAATTTTGTTACAGGGGTTCGAAAGTGCCATGATTGGTTCGTGTAATATAGGTAGTATACGGCCGGTGTCGTGTCTCGTTGAACTTGTTGGATACGAGACCGCGTGTGTAGATAGTTTATGTGCCTTATATTGGTAGTTTAAGTATTACAAAAAAGTCCGGAACAATATTAATTACAATATTAATACAATATTTTGTGAAAAGGTTATAGAGTTTAGCGATTTTGCCGAATTTTGTACGAATGTGCCTCACATGTGGGGTAAAAAATATCATAAAACTCTGACATGAGCCATATTACCCCGAAATTGTTTTTTGCAGCATATTTTTAAAACTTTATTGCTGTTTACTTAACGCGTGCATTTTATTAGAATAGTTAAAGGCAGCTATGCTTATTAGAAATATTCAAATACACATAAAGTTAACGCCAATATGATGATTGTTACTCTTACCCCAAAACAGGGGGAAGCACCTTCAATACAATTACTTTTAATTTCTTGAAATGGGAAATGAATAAGGATGGTTCAGAATACCAGCTACAATATTTGCGGTAATTGTAAAATCCACGGCAGCGAAGTCGCAATCCTTTGCTTGTTGCCAATTTTATTGATGTTATTAAGAGTGTAAATCTAACTGACCCTACTTTAGTTTACAAACAATTTCACTGTTAACGTCAACTATTAATGCTGCCGTTAATTTATTTAACGAAATTCAATTAAACATTTATGCTTCTTTAAACTGCCTATATTCGTAATCGTTAAATACAGTAAACACCCTTTTTATTTAAATAATTTAAATGTCGTTAACTTGCTTTTTTACGGCTCTGGACTGGTCATAACGATAAAGGTCCGTGAGTAAATAGATATACTTATAAAGCATTAGTAGTAGGTAGGTACTACTTAACATAGTTTAAACTTTGAGATACAAATAGTCTCGTACGATATTATTATCGCGTTTACTAGGTACAAAAATATTACAAGTATCTCAAACATAGACATAAAGCAGAAACGAGTATAAAGAGATTATTATTAATTAGATCAGACTTTTAATTAAACAGTTACAAATAAATATACACACGTAGGAGCTCTAACTTGTCATTTCAATCATGTGTATAATTATGATAAATTATCATGAAAATAAATTGAAATAAATAATTAATAAATTGAATGAAATTATAGTTGTGAAAGTAATCAGAACCCAACGTCTCAAACAAAATTAAACTGATATTTTAAAGTTCGCTCGTTTAAAAAGATGCGTTGCAGTAGAAGTTAACATACGTAGATAAGACGTGAAAAACTTGTACAAATTCTTGTGGACAAATTGTTAAATTATATTATGTCAATTATTAAAATTAAGTCAGTCCCCTGCCGCGTCTATGTGTCTATTTGCGATAAACTCAAATACTACTGAACGGATTTCCATTCAGTTTTCACCAATAAATTCATGTGGAAGGTCAAGGTGTATCATTTATCAAAGTTTTGTGTAAGTCGGTTATAACTGTTGAGAATGTCGGAAAGAGTCAGGCTACCTGGGAGCTTTCGGCGATTTTATCTCCACTACACTCGACAAAGGGGGAAGTGGAAGTCCTATATTTTAACTTCCGGAAGGCTTTTGATAGGGTCAATAACGAACTTCTGCTGGAGAAGCTTGGCTTGCCTCCGTGTCTACTAAAAATTTTCACTGATTACCTGCGTGATCGTCAGCAGTATTTGCGACTCGGACTCGGTCCTCTTGTGTTTATTTTAATGATTAATGATCTCCCTACAGTCATCAAGCATGTCAAACGCCTACTAAATGCTGATGACTTAAAATCATTGACTTATTATAATAAGTCAATGCTTTAAATTATATTTTGAAATCAAAACAAAGGAGGACTGCATGTCACTTCAACGCGATATCGACGCCGTGTTCCAGTGGAGCGTGGAAAATAAAATGCATTTCAATTCGTTGAAATATTGATGTGTAAGATTTTGAGAGGTATGGTCGAAGCCCCACATCCACATGTGGAACTTCACAAAGTATCTTCGATTTCGAAGATACCTTGTTAGAATTCGAAGACGAATAACTTGTGTTTCCTACGTTGGAAACACAAGTTATTCGCCGCTCCTTTTTGTCGTGCAGTCTGTCGTGTCTGTTCGAAGTCTCCAATACCGCGATCGCTTACCGCGCTCAATGCTCTCCTGGACGCTGCGCCACACTGTGATCTCTTTACGGATGAGTGGAAGACGATATTGTCGGGGTGTCTGCAGTATTGTGAAGTGAATGCTTCAGTGTCATGTATGAGTCACGAGTCAGTGTGATTATTAGATTGAGTATGAGAGTGTTTTATGTTGCTATTATTATGTTGGTCAACGATGTTTTTTATCTAAGTATTTTAATTTTCTTTTTGATATTTGGTTATTTAAATATTATTATGTTATGTTTTATTTAATTAGTGTAATTTGTGTGCAAACCGTTCTAATTAATTCAATAAATAAATAAATAGTTCGGATTAAAGTGAATTTGCAATCTTCCTACCATTATAACAATTTGTGTTACAATCCTACGATAAATGTAATAATGCACCTACGCCTATCTAAGTTGAAAATTGAAGAATAGAATATTTTTAATTATGTTTGTATAATCTTATTTCCTTCGTTAACCGTAGGTACTGACCACAGTAAGATTGATGAAGAAGCAAACAAGAAAAATGCGACTGTTAGAAGGAAACAACGATAATATTTCAAACAAATTATATTTGATAGGCTGACAAGAATATTTGCAATTAAGTAGTTATATAAACAATAGTTTCCGTTAATTATGCTTTTATTCCATTACCGTGTCTTGCGAAAGTGCGTAGGATTCGCAGAGATTCTTATCGTTGAAGGCCCGGAGGACGTCGTCGTCGAGGTAGGAGTTGATAATGGCGGCGCAGCGCAGGTCCTGCGGCGCGTACGCGAGCGGCGCGCGCAGCGCGTGCGCGGTGACGGGGCGCAGCGAGTGCGGCTGCAGCGCGGCGGCGAGCGCGGGCGCGGCGGCGGCGGGCGCGGGCCGCAGCAGCACCAGCCGCGAGCGCAGCGCGCGCGTCTCGCCCGCGTGCCGCAGCAGCGCCGCCAGCCGCCCGCGCGCCGCCTCCATCAGCTGCCGCGCGTACTGCGCCGAGTGCGACACGCGGCCCAGCAGCAGCCGCACCGCCGCCTCCACCTTGTCCGTCCACGCCGCCGCCGCCCGCAGCGCGCCGCTCAGCTCCCCCTCGTCCCCCGTCATCAGCGTGAACATGTGCCGCACCACCGCTTCCTGCAACGCCTCCTCCGTGTCCAGCCCGCGGAGGTGTTCCCTCAGCTCCTGGTTGAACTCCGCCGGCGGCGCTCCCAGACAGAACACCGTCCCGGTGAGACCTGCAATTTGTGTTATATCAAATTAATCAAAACGTTCACACAGTAGTGTTACTGTCCTCCGAGTGTGTATTTACCGTTATCTTCTAACACTGCAGCTAGTTCAAGGGCCACCAACACTCCACTTTCGTAGCCCAGAAGATAAAATTTCGCCTTCAATCCGGCTTTTTCAAAAAGAATCTGTAAAGTAGATATAGTGGTTGTTATTATTTAGCTGCGGGCGGTTCGATGTGATGGTAGTCAAGTGGTGAGGTCGCAGCGTGTACCTTGGCGTATCTCTCGGCCGTTTCCCGGACGGTCTCGTGCGGCCGGTGCAGGCCGGGCTGCAGCACCAGCGCCGGCAGCTTGAGCCGCTCGCACAGCGCGCTGAACCGCAAGTGGTGACCCTCCACGCCCGGCACTATGCACAGGTACGTTTCGTCCACGTCGAACTGGTCGACGCGCTGAAATAATATAAACATTAATTAATAAGCCAGAATTAAAAAACTTTCGGTAAGTGTCTTATTGTTTTCATTTCAATAAACCATAAATTAAATGTATAAAATGTTTTTAAAAACAAGCATGTTTATGTAAATGCGCGGCGCTTAAAAGAATAAACGTTTCCTTTAAAACTTTAACTATCGACTTACAACGTCATTACACAATTTATAATTATGATATACGAGTAAAAGCTTGTCACGAGATTTAAGTACTAGTTTATTTGAAAATTTCAAAAATTTAAATCGATCTTCAAGTTATTAATTACCTTGTTAATTTAAATTTAGTTGCAGGCAAATCTTGCGACAAGATTTAGTACATACATTGCAAGTTAAATAAAAGCTTTTAAAACTAGACACGCATGAAAATAATACATGTAAATAATACAGATGAAAGTGTTTTTTTTATGGAATTAAATGAATGGAAACGAGCATGCAGTACCACCCTTCCGCTGCCGCCCACGACAACTGTTATTGACCTAGAACAAGACTTAAATGGGGACTAGTATAGTTAGTCCTGTTAGTTGTTGTTAGTAGGTAATAGTCTAGTTAGTAATCGTTATTATGAGACTGAGATTGTAGCCTCTTAAAAAGTGTAACCGGCTTTTCTTAATTACTTTCGGAGATCCATCGAAAGTAAATATTGGATAGGTAATACAAAGCGAAACGTATCGCTAACAGCAGAAGGAAGAGTAGGTAGAGTAGTTAAGGTAGGTAAGGTAGGTAAGGTAGGTAAGGTAGGTAAGGTAGGTTGGTAGAGTAGTAGAGGAGTGTAAAATAATGATAGCATGATCACCAGGCACTCACCAAGAAGGAGCCGGTGTACAGGGTCGGCATCACTACCATTTCCGAAGTCGCCAGCAGTTCGTCCGAGTCCACGTACATGAAGAATGCTTTTAAACCGGTTACATTTTCAAACTCCTCGCAATGTAATGTTTTTTCTATGTGTCGCAATCTACAATATAAATGTAAATTTATGATATTAAAATTACTTCTCATTTCAATATTAAGCATTGTAATTAATGACTTACGTTTGTATTGTAGTTTTCGGTATTTCCTCTTCTGGTATTGAGGTGTTATACATATCGCGCAAAAACACATGGACCGCGTTTGATTTTCCAACATTCATTCCTAACTCAGATAAAGTAGAAGTATCTTCTAGAAGTTCATCCTTTGGAATGGCTATATCTAAAATAAAATAAAATCTATATAATTGTTACAAATAGATAGCTATTTAAATAAATAAGCAATCTCCCCAGTGGGAGATGTCAGATGTGAGAAGGATGTCGCACGAGTTCTCTTTTTGTTGCAGATGACATGAAAGTATAAAATAAATCCCTCAATACCCATGACCAATGAACAAACATAGTCTTGTATCTAACGATGCTCGTTCGCCAGGCAGACGCAGGTCATCAAGTGCACGTCACAGCCAGTGTTTACCTGCTACGGCTGCCACCCGCGATATGAACGAGGGCTTCGGAGAGACGTTCACGTGAGCCAGCACGTAACGTTCTGAAGAACACAGCGCTTGTTCCACCACCTTTACCGCTTGTCGCGTTGATATTTCTTTATTACGTGATTGAGATGTGATATCATGCGCCTGGAAATATATTACGTAAGTAAATTCACTTGACATATTACTGAAAATTCGGTATAAATAAAAAAGTATCTTCTCAACCGTTCATCGAAGGTTACTAATAGTAAAAATAAAAAATAGGTTGGTCCTCTGTTTTTCGTCGGCCCTACAGAAGAGCTCAGGTAGAAAAAAATTGAGAAAGAATTTTTGAATCACCTTGTTTATAGGAGGCAGTTTTATCAGGGTTGCCGGTAAGCGATCTTGTTTCCTCGCGTTACACATTAGTCTTCCGAAGGAATCGTCTGTTGTAATTACTGCAAAGTATCTGGCAAACGAAAAATAGAAAAAAATGGATATTACATAATTATTATTCTTTATAGTAATATGATATGTCAATGTCTTTATGTAAACTATAAAAGAAACTTGCGTGCTTAAGTTGTCGAAGTGTTCGAAGAAGTGTGATGTACGCAGAAGAGCGAGTGGTTCGATCGATAAAATCATTGTCTGTGTGTTGGTCCGGTACTCTGTGTGTCATTTAATTATCCTGATACAAGCTCACAAGTGATGTTTTGCGAAGAGTACCTAAATGCATGAAAATACATGCTACACAAAGTATAATCGAATGAAAAACCATACAAATGACCGCCTTCGGCTATCCTGATATCGATCGGCTTTACTTAGATAAAAATACCTTATAAAAATATCTACGTATATTCTAATGGTAATCTGGTTGGTAGAGCATTGAGATATTTTTGTGATCAAAAGAGGGTAAACAAATTAAATACTTACTTTAACGTTGAAGGAAACTCTCTAGTAACTGCATCCAAATTGGACAACATTGATGTAAATTCGTACAATTTGTTACAGTCAGTAAACACCACATAAACGCCCTCCAAACATGATAAAGAATTGGATTGTAAGTTTATATTATTAGCTATATCCACTGCTGGTTCTTTAACGTCAACACCATCCTTTTGCCACTGCCTGAAATATTAACATTTTTTTTCATTGAACGAATTAAGTACACGAGTTGCTATCATATATTAATTTAATCTTTTATGTAGCCATATAATACCTAATAATTACCTTATTTTAAATCGAAGGTTAATAGACTGTGCCAATCTAGGTATTATTAAATTTCGAACACCGCGACTGACTAATTTGTCAGCCAGCTGCAATCCCACGAAGTCGTCGTCGCATACGATCACGTGGTACGTATCTGAAGTACATTGGAGGCTGAAACAAGGTATAATGTATGTTAAGTAAAAGCTGAAAATCGAGCAGACGGTCAAGGCTGATTTTAGAAAGATTGTGGTAGCTACCCAGGCGGGTACCAATAAAAACTCATGAGGTTCCACGCATGTATAATAACTATCATCATACATTGTAGTCACCACCGACCACACAGCCAATAGACACTTAATGTTTGATTTTCCGTATTGAATGCATTCTAGCAACTAGCTGAGGAGAGACGAAGCGGGGTGACTGGCTAATTCAACGCTGTGATTGGCTAATTCAAGGCCACACGACACGTTGGAAAGAAATAGATTAATTTAAGCAACGGGAAAGAATGCGACGACATGAATTTATATCGGTACTATAAGCCAGATGTGTTGACAGAAGCCATTCGCAGAAGCCATTACGAGTATATTTGCTGTGTGGTCCGTAGTAGTCGCAAACTGTTACAGAGGAGACTGATATTTACTCAATAAAGCTGTAAGTGTATGATGATGTAACTATCGTAATCTCCATTTATGTTGAGTATTGTTCTAGGTTGGTCACAGTCTGTTGTCATGGGCGGCAGCGGATGGGCGGTGCTGCATGCTCGTTTGCTACCTTAATTCCACAAAAAAGGTATAAAAGCAAGGCATCGTAAGTACAACGCTGTCTCGTTGTGACACTCATGAGCGTTACTACGATTTTGTAGGAATATGTTGAGTAAACAGTCTTTATTAAAGTCTCTCTTATGATCCTTATTGAGGGTTACATGAAATTAAAAACTTGTCAGTGTCCAATTTTAGAACCTCGGTACAAAAATAATGATGAATAATTTTGTCTTTAAAACTATCTACGTACCGTGGCAGCGCGCGCGGCGTCTCGAGTCGTGCGTCGTGCGCGGCGCGCATCCGCAGCAGCGCGCGGCCGCGCTGGTTGGCGGCGGCCAGCAGGCGCACGGCGCGCGCCGCGTCGCCCGGCGCGTACACCACGCGCGACAGCGGACGCACCCAGCCGCGCGCGATGCCCTCGCCCACCAGCCGCTGCAGCCGCTGTAACAGGTGAGTGGTGAGGTTAAGCACTCGCACTAAACGACTACGACATAAGTTCAGAAAGTAAACTTTCTGAACTGAAATGTAAGAAAATTTAAAACTTTGTGACACCGTCGCGTCCCCCCGCTTCGCAGGCGTCGGAGTGTCGTTTCGAGGGTAGCTAGACGTTCAAAGAACATAACGAAAAATTGTTAATAAAAGTGAATTTCTTCGTAGATATTATATTAGGTACCTTAAGTTCTTCAGCATTTTCGTTCAAAATCGCTGTCAAGTCGACCCGACAGTAGTGCCTTTGCTTGGTCATGTAGAACATTCCGTAATCATATTTTTCTCGATCATAAATTTGACTAACATCCACGGTTTTTGCTGATCTCCCACCACATTTAAGTGATACCTGAAAATTTAAAGTTTGTGGAATGTCACATTGTCGAGAAAGTATTTTATCCGAGTATAATTGAAAATCAGTAACTATTACCAAACTTTGTTTAAATCAATCAATTAATTAACAAATACGCGGCACCATGATTTAAAAATTTTAACGCTAAGTGCTATTGAACTTAATACAGACCTTGTGGAACCATACTACTGTTTCTTTAAAGCTAACATGTTGCAATCTATGTATATAAGACATACCGTTTTTAACTCTCCTTTCAAGCAGCATATTACAAGATCTACTCCTTCTCCGCCCGTCGCGTCTAGCACCATGTCACCAAACGATGTATCTCGCGAATTTCCTACGTTCTCAGCTGAATAGAATAGAAATAAAAAGCAGTTTGTTGAATATCTTTTGTAAAGTCATATTGTCATTTTCAAATACCTATAGGTAGCTATAACTTATAATTGCCAGAATAAACTTTCTTCATCATCACCAAATATCCCTATCACTTCTCACGGTGACGTCACGTAATGCCTGAATCAAGCTCTTTGACTTTATATTTTTAATCATTACCTACCTACCTACCTGAGCATGTTTTTTTATGTCCTCGAGTATGTGAAGTGAAATAAAAATCAACCAGTATATAATAGTTAATACATAATATACCTAAACCTTCCTCATGAACCACTCTGTCAATTGGTGAAAACATCATGAAAATCCATTCAGTACTTTTTAAGTTTATCGCAAACCGACAGACAGACAGACTCAGCGGGGGACTTGGATTTATAATGTGCCGTTATTGGTAGAACCAACTTTTGAATTAAATAAGGCGTGTCATTAAATCCAAGCTTAAAACTGCTTTCACCCGTCCAACTGATAAGTGATAACCTTGTATAAAAGACAGATGTTAAATCCCTTGTACACAAATTTAGGCAGTTATAGCTAAATTTTGCACCAATGCAGTAAGAAAATATTGAATTCAAATTAGATGGAGTAGCGTTTATAGAATGACTAGTAAACCCGCCCTCGCTTCGCTTCGGGAAACCTGTCCCTTAGTACCTAAGTCCAAAAGTGTTTGCGAAAAACTTTAATATAGTTATTATACATATAAACTTTCTTCTTGAATCATTCTATCTATTAAAAAAAACCCCATCAAAATCCGTTGCGTAGTTTTAAAGATCTAAGCATACTTACATAGGGACAGAGAAAACGACTTTGTTTTGTACTATGTAGTGATTATTCGTGACCCAAATCTAGTTGTGACCAATTTGCAAAGCCTCGAGCACATGTTCATGTTCAACAGCCTCTTGGATTATTACAGAGGTCATTTTTAGTCGTAGGTATTGTACGTATTCATTCCCTCATCTCCTCCTCCATCGAAAGACCCGACGCACGGTGAACTAAGATTGCGCTCATTTTCTCACTCACTTTTATGACAAACCCTTTTAGACATAAAAATGACTTTACCTTTTAAATTAGGGAACAACTTTAATAGGAAATGCTTTTTCGCGACACTGCTGACGGTGGCGAACACTTCACAGTGATGCGCCAGAGCGATGGATATGACGGCTTGGCCGAGCGCCCCCGCGCCTCCGTGCACCAGCACACTCGTATGGGGGTGCATTTCCAATCTTATAGTCTGAAAGATTTTAGTAAATAAAAGTTCACACACTCGAACTTTTCAACTAGGATTCAATGTGTTACGGGTGGCATGGACATACTCAATCAACACATCGACGGTGGAAAGGAAAAATGTATTAACTGCCATTTTAGGCGATATCGAGTTATATATATCGTTGGAATCGGGAGAATTTTCTCTTTCGAATGGTCCTGGTTTCAGCTCGATCTGACGACTTTTATGGTCGTTAATACACCAGTGATTTTGAAGTTTTTCATATATTTTTGTGTTTTAACTTTATAGTAAATAGTGGATTTTGTCATTAAAACACATCTCAACTAAAAATTTTACCTTATGCTACTTTGCCTTGCTTGACTTTAACTAAATTTAAATGATAAAACAATTTACCACATTATATTATTAGAAGCTTTTGTAATTGATACATTATACCCAACTTGACTTTTCGTCATCAATAGAATTAAAACATTTTACTCCGATTTTAAATGTTAGTCATTGTAAGTTAATACATTTTACTCTACTCTAAAATGCTATTATTTCCAAGATAATACATTATACCTATCCAAAATAAGAAAACACTATGCGTTGAGTCGTTTTGCTGTTCTTTCTAGAACCAATTTTAATACAATAAGACAAATTTACCTGTTTTTTTTTAAAATAAAATCTGGATTTAAACTACTTTACAATTTTTTAATCGCATACGAAATTGTTGGTTAAACCATACAAAATAAAGCAAATTGCTAGTAAAACAGAGATAATATTTAAGTACGGGCTGATGCGTAGGCGCTTCAGTCACCCTTCTTAGTTCTTGTGTCGGAGAGGACGGCTGCGCGCACTTCGTGCCGTTGTCAACCCTCGCGTTTTGCCATTATTATAGTTATTGTTTGTAAACGTCAGTATGAAAGTTTAATTCAGTTTTTTTAATTGTAACTTTTTGATAAATATAATTACGTATTATATAAATATAATTATATATAAATACTAGCTGACCCCGCGAACGTTGTTCCGCCATATAGATTGTGAATGATTAAAGCGCGATTTAAATTTGAGGGGTGGGGGGGGGGGAAGTGAAAATTTGGGATTATGTGTATTTTTTTATGCCACACCATAAAAAATAACCAAAAAAAAATTGACCAAAAAATGAAAAAAAAATATGTAGGGTGGACAACCCTTAACATAGATGTTGCTCGATTCTCATACTTACTTGATAAGCACACAAAATTGATGATAATCGGTCGAGCCGTTTCGGAGGAGTATGGTAACTAGCATTGTGACACGAGAATTTTATATATATAGAAATAATAATTATTAAATTAACCAAAATGGCGGCGAAGTGGATCGCCACACATCACGTCTCGTTTCTCGCAGGGGTCAAAAGCGGCCCATGGAGAGCCGCTTCGCTACGTTGAATGTAAGAGGAGGAATGGATGGTAAGGTAGATGAAGTATGTCAAATGATGGATGAACGATGCAGAGAGTAGACATTCTGTACGTGAACGAAACCAAGAGGAAAGTATGTGATACCACGGTTCATGGTCTCTACACGGCATACTGGTCGGGAGTCCCCAAAGCAGCCGAGGCTGTCAGGGAGTTGGTGTGATTCTTTCCTCTCGAATAGTTGAATGTGTGATGGAGCATGAATGTGCAAGCCCAACACTCCTCTGGATCAGGTTAAAAGTCGGACTCACTCGCTTGTTTATCCTTGGGGTCTATGCACCGACGAATCTGCACGGAGGTGGGTCATCAAAGGGCTGTGCAAGAATAGAAGAAAGCGTGGTTGGATTGGTTAGCAGCAAAAACTAACCAAAAAGTTCAAAAGCCAACGGAAGACGAGATAAAGGAAGCAAGAATGAAGTATAAAAGATTGAAATCAGCAGTGAAAGAAGTTGGTGTCTAGAAAGAAAGAAGAACGAAAGGATGATTTTGATAGGAGGGTCACTGAAGATTTCCAATCAAACATCAATTTTTTGCGTAAATCCATCAAAATAGCCAGAGGAAAAACTTCTACCTCGGAGCTGAGTACAATCAGGAGTCAAGATGGGAGCATTATAAAAGGAGAAGAATGTTAAAGAGACGGAAAGAGTATTTTGAAAGTTTGTTTGAAAGAGAGGAAGTGCAGGTACAACATCCGGCACCTTCCATGGAAACTAATATAAATGTTGATGAAAGTGAGATAAGCATGGATAAAATACTGAAAGCGTTGAAAAGTATGAGAGAGAGAAAACAAGAAGGTTTATTGCGCGTTCGTGGATCTAGAAAAGGTCTATGATAGTGTGGTGAGGAAAGAATTGTGGTCAGCATTGTCCGTGAACGGTGTGAGCAGTGTCCTCCGACCTGCCGATACGAGCATTGCAATCTCTTTATAGGGACTTTAGTGCCTGTGTAAGGATAAACGGGGCATACACCGAATGGTTTAATATCGAAAAAGGTGTTAGACAGGGATGTGTAGTGTCACCGTGGCTGTTTAGTCTGTTCATGAACAATTGCTTGACAGATTTAAAAGATAATGAAAGTGGGTTCAGAATGAATGCTACTGTTAGTGTTACTCGTCAAATGTTTTCTCTATGCTGATGACCAAGTATTACCTGCGTCTTCGGCTGAGGAGTTGCAGGAGATGGTAACTGCTATGAGTCGAGCTTTTGTTAGGAAGGGAATGAAGATGAATGTAAAGAAGACGAAAGTGATGGTGTTTGAAAGAGATGAGGCAGTGACAGACTGCAATATCGTTATTGGAAATGAAAAAATTGAACAGGTGAATGAGTTTGTGTGGCTACAACCCATTAATGGCCCACTACTGAGCACGGGTCTCTCCTCGTACCTGAGGAGGCCTAGAGCATACTCCACCACGCTACTCCAGTGCGGATTGGTGGAGGGGTTAGTGGCCAACCCAAGTGTCGGAAATTTTAAGCCGCCCGAAGGTATCCGACATGGCTTAACGACTGCTACCAATGATAACAACCGGGACCGACTGCTTTACGTGCCCTCCGAAGCACGGAAGCGCTCAAGATATTTAGCCACTAGCGGTCACCCATCCAACTACCGACCGCGCCCGCTGTTGCTTAACTTTGTCGATCACTTGAGATCCACGAAAGCCGCCGGGCTATGAGCGCTTCAATGAGTTTGTGTATCTGGGTTCAAAGTTTACAAGAGATGGAAAGTGTTAGAGTGATATTGAAAGAAGAGTGAGTGCAAGAAACATGGTGAATGGAGCTTTGCACTCCTTTATGAACAGTCGGAAGGTGTCTAACAAGGCTCGTTTGGCTGTGCGTGAGGGAGTGTTGGTTCCAACACTTCTGTACAGAAGTGAAAGTTTTGCCATAGCAGAAGAAACATGAAAGCAGAATAAATGTAGTTGAGATGCGAGCACCAAGAAGTATGATAGGAGTTAAACTGAGTAACAGGATAAGAAATAGTGAGATAAGGAAACGTTGTGGTCTGAAAGAAGATGTAGTGACAAATTTGAGAAAGGTATATTGAGATGGATTGGCCATGTCGTGAGAATGAATTAAGAACGATTGACGAAATAAGTGTATAAGGCGATTGTGAATGAAAGGTAGCTAGCTAACCTAGGCAGAACTTTCGAGACCAAATAAGGGACAACTTGAAAAAACGCCAGATCAAGAGTACCCTAAACCAAAGAGCGTGTATGAAGGGAATAATGAAAGTGGACGAAGCGAAACAAGTATGTAAGGATCGTAGCAAGTGGAAAGAAGTGGTATCTGCCTACCCCTACGGAAAAGAGGCGTGATTATTATTATGTATGTATGTACTTTTAGCAAAACATTTAGGACTACCTTAATTTTTCCTTTTTTTTGACAGTTTTCGGGATTTTGTTAAGTTTTTGAAAGTTTAGTTTTTGACTTAAATTATATATAAGTGTATGGTTAAGCCACTTTGCCCTCTTTGTTCGAATACAATGATGTCTGTACAACTGTTTTTCCAGGTTCGAATAGATATGAAAAAGTTACATAAAACTGTTTACCTCTCTCTGGTCATGATTGGATTTGTTTTTAAGTCATTTTACTCGATAGCAATATCATATTTATTTGGATATAAAACAATTTACTTGAAAATATTTAAGTTATATTTTGGATATAATACACTTTGCTTGAAATTTTTTGGATATAATGTTTGGATAACAGCTAATTTTACCTATCTGAGATTTTGTGGTATTTTGTATTAACTCCATAAATTAATACAAATATTAGACATACGATATTTTTTATTACATGTATCCATTTGTAATAAATTTTATTACTGACTCACTAAGTTTCATAGAGATATCTTCAATACTTTAAAAGTTATGAATTTTTTAAAACTTCAATCGTCTCTCCTGAACATTTTACTAAATGGCGGTTAATACAATTTGCCTTTCCACCGTCGACATTATAAACTGAGGTACCCAATTTTAGGTTAGTATCAACGAAACATTATAGTTGTTTGTGTGACTGTCCTAAGTGTAGTGTAACTTATGATAAGGTGTCAATCAATATTATGATTTACATTATCGATTATGATCATTATCAACATAACTACATCGGTGTATCATGCAACATAATTAACTCACGAGACTGTAGTAGGCAAGGCAGTAGGCGAGCGGGACCGTGGCGGCGTCCTCCAGGCTCCAGTGCTCCGGCACCGGCCACAACTGCTCGGGCTTCACGTGCAAGCTAGAACTTACCGCGCCTCGCTGAACTATCCCCATTACACGTTCGCCCCTACGGAAACAGACCATGCTTATAATAATACCGATAGACCGGAATTATATAAATATTCCACTAAAGGCTAGACTATGACTTGACTTAAGACGTCGCGTTAGGAGTTATATGAATGTACTATGACTAGTCGTATATTTAAACTACGTTTCAAATTGTACTTACGTTTCAGTAACGCCACTAAAGTCCATTCCAAATCCATCGTTAATTTTATCACACGTACAGTTAAATGGAATCAATCCGGTGGCCCTCTTCATATCCAGGTCGTTCAGTCCAGCATAATGAACCTAGGAATATTAATCAATTATCACAAAATAAACGTTTAAACGTCCTCCGTGCACCGCCAACAGTACCTACCTTAATAGTATATTTACAAACCATAAACTTACCGCAACATTTATACCAGATCCGGAAGATTTTGGAGCTTGTACCCAACAGAACGAGTCCAAATCTCCCAGTCGAGCACATCGCAATGTTACCTCTTCATTTAGTGATGTATTCTTCGGAAACGGTACATAGTATTCTCCACCCCATTTCCCCTACGAAAAATTAGTTGATATTATAGCATAGACCAATCGAACGTGTGCTAATATTAAATTTTAATAAGGTCCAAGAACTTACGTGATCCAAAATGTTGAACGCCAAGTCAAGGTTAGGCATTTGGTCTAAGTTTTGATCTTCCGATATTTTATGATTGATCATAGCCAAATAGATTTTGCGATCGTATTCCTTTCTCCAGTGTTTGATGAGATCTTTTAATCCGGGAATCGGTGGATAAGAGGTTAAGATTTGCAGCTTCTGTTGCGGAAGCAAAGATGCTTGTGTGGCAGTCAGCAGGTCCAGGTCTAAGGGCGATTGGACGCTGATAGCGCCAGTGGAAACCGATGTTTTAGTCGGGCGCCAGCGTACGAGGTCTAAATTACATGAACCAATATTATGCGAACACATTACTCGGTAGAGGGCCGAAGGGCGACGGGTAGCCATTTTTTGGGACGTATCTTCTTTAGTCACGATGAATATATCAAGAGGTAAGACACGGTATAAAGCTTGGCAAAGCTGAAGAAAAACAAAAAACCATTAGTAATCTTGTTGCTCGGATATGACAATATCACAGATATGTTACGTTGTTGGACAAGAGACAATAGGGGTTCGTATTAAAATAAATTGGAGACCATATTTTATTTGAACATAAATAATTAGGTTAGAAATATTTGCAGCCAAACAAAAATATCAGATTATATTTACTTACATGATCGTCTGTGGCGAGGTCAGAAACAAGAAGAACATCGACGTCACTCAGAACATTGTCTCTCGCGTCTAACATTTTATTCCATTCAACACGTTTATAAGTTGCCGTAACGCCAGGCACATCGAAGACAATGGTTTTAATGTCTTTGAAATCTGCTATTATGTTCCTGCTATCGGTTATTTCCAATACATTTACATTATCCTTATTGATATTTTCAGCTACTACTTGAAGATAGACATGCATTGCTGTAGGAATCTAAATCAAAAAATGTAGATGAATGTTGGGGTAATTCTTTTAAACCAATATTGTTTATACTGTTATATATTATGTAAGTATACTTACATCTGTTTTTTCAAACTGGAAATGTGGTATATACTTTAGAGTTTTCATATTTATTATGTTATCGTCAGGAGAAGTGGTTGGAAGGTCGCGTAATAAAATATCTTCAATCACAATTCCACTACATCTGTAATAAAATTTACATTTCAAACGTTTTCCAATTTCAAATCATATTCATATTATCTTAACATATTATAAAGTCTGCAATGGCAGATGTCTTTTTTTTAAAGATAGCTTACTTTACCCTAATATTCTACCTATATATTCTAAGTTCTAAAAAATTTGTCACCTACAATGCGGTAAATGGAAAGCTACGTTAACTAAATAATACTGCTAAATTACGACGAATATACATATTATCGACTTAAATGCGTTAGTCTTAAGCATTTCAAGCACATTATCATAAGCCATTACACCATATAATTTTAATGAATACATTAGGTGTTATCGCAAAATTTAACTAACGCGCGTTAAACTAAATTCGAGCGCGATCGATCCCCGAAGCAAAGCAAGGGCGGATTTACTAGTAATAAATAAATTATCATCGAACCTTTGTGACCTATATCAAATCATCAATGTAATTAGCAAATAAATCGTAATCCGTCTTGTAATTATTGTTATATCTTACCTTGTTGTTCTACCATCCTCTGTTATGTTTAAAATTTTAAGTAAGTCACTTCTGATTTTAATACATTCATCTTGATCATGCTGCTTTAAATTGATGTTTATTTTTCTAATCAAATATGGTTGAGATACAGTTTTGCCTGCATGTCTTAGTATGTTTAATTGTAACATCCCGTCGATTAATGTAACCCAATTTTCTCGCCACAAAACAAGAGCTTCGGATAATGTAGCATTAGCAATGTGAATACTACGAAACTCATCTCTATAACAATAAGAATAAACACTTAACCTACTATAATTAAATATAATTTTGACGTGATAACGTTTTATAAATTGATGCCGCTCCGACAGGAGGCATTCTCGAAAAGTTGTCACAGAGCCGGTCACGTCCAGTCACGTCCGCCGTCCGGTCACGTAACGGCGCGCGCGCGCGCGCGACATTCGAGAAAGAGGCTCGCTGGCCCGCTCTCTCTCTCTCTCCCACTCAAGCGGAATCGGTTCGCATAAATGACAGTGTAAGAGAAATGACTGAATCTTCATTTAATCCTTTGTCCTTATAGACTTATACTACATATAAAACGTTATCACGGAAATTTCGATCGTAAGCCGTCTTTACAGACAACCAACTGTTTACGGAATTTGGCCATTTACACAGTCGTGTTCGTACATTATATAAATTATTAATAGTTTGCGTTGTGCCATTCTATTTCCTTATTTTAGGCCTTCTACATATTTTTAATAATTCATTTTAGGCGAAATACACCAAAATCGTGTAAGACACGGGCAGATATTTATAAGTACTTACCGGTATGAGAAGCCTCTCATAGAGAACATTTGATAAATTGTGTTTTGGTCTAGTATATCTTCTGCGTTAAATTTAATAGGCCGGGTCCTCATATCATCTAGTTCAGTCGTAATAATTCCTGTTGCTACTATTGAGTGCCCGTCTAAAACCTGAAAAAAAATTATGATTATAAAGGACTTATGGTCCAAGAGCTACTGGCAATTTTTGGGTAGGTATTTGAGGCAAGCTGAAAACTTGTCTGATAGCTCTCCTACTAAACCGCAACTCGGAGCTGCAGACCTGGCTGCTGAGTAGCGGGGCAATATGGACCCCTATAATTTTAAAAATATTATTTTTTTATTCCAAAAAAAATGTTTGAGGCTATATGCAATTTTTATAATGTTGTAGTTTAATGTTTAAAGAATAGAAAAAAAAATAAGCCAGACGATTTAGTCGGGGCTTTGACATTGCCAGGCGCGTGCAAAAATTAAAAAAAAAAAGTTTAAAAAAAGTGTTTGAGGCAACTTGAAATTTTAATAGAGTGTAATTTATAGCTAAAAAATAAGATTCTCAAAAAGACAGATCATTTCGGTGGGGCTTTCTACCCGCCAGGTGATCTAACAAATTAGGGTAAAAAACGGTTTATCTCGATTTCAGGCAAAACTACAAGTCCGATGGAAAAAAGTTTAATGACAAAGTTGTAGGTAATAAAAAGATCTATAATCTTTGTCTTGACACTTTTTTCACATAACCTCAAAATGTATGTGAAAAATTAAAAAAACCAAATTTTTGATTTTTTATTTTTATCTCTTCCAAAAATAATTTTTTTTTCACTAAATTTGGTGAAAACCTACCTTTTTTTTTGTCTCAAACACACTGTAATTTTTTTGATTTAAAATATTTATTTTTGCACCTTATATTGACTTAATATCGAAAAAGCACCCTAATTTTCAATCTGTCTTCAATTCAATCAAAATTTCTTTTTTTCTAAGTCGGTGGGCTTTTTGTTCGTTGAAATCAACTTTCCGATGGTGTTAAAAAAATATATTATGTCGGCATCAGGTAGGCAGGGTGTTTGTATGGGTTTTCACTCGATTTTACTCTGTGTAGCATGTATTTTCATGCAAGTAGGTATTCTTCATCAAACATCCATTGTGGGATTGTTTCATGCCAGGACTTCAGATTAGGATTTCAAATAAAAGACAAGAGTCCGGACCAACACATAAACAACTCATTTATTCACTGATCACTGTCTGGCTCCGTTTTAACGCTCTTTTACTTTGTTTATTTGGTTATTTACGCGGATCTCCGATTCCGACCTGTTTAATTTACTCAGCGATACGCAATATTGATTTATCGATCGAACCACTCGCTCTATCCGCGGGTTATGTGATAGCATGTTTTATTAGAACTTTATTCACTTTCAGCGATTACTCGCCGGTTCTTCGGTTCTTAGCGACCGCGACGCGCGACTGCGTCCATCTCCATTCAACTACGCGACCATGGTTGCCTGTCGCGGGGCGACCCCTAGATTTCGTTGTCGTCGTGTTCGTTGTCGTTCTGTTGCAGTACGATATGTCGGACAATTTATCCGCAGCAAAGTAAAAGTTATCCATCAGCTATTGGTGGATGAAGATGATGATATTCTTATTATGTTATTATCTATGCCTCCGAAAGAAAGGAAGAAGATTGACTCAATTTTCACATCACCAGAAGTTGAGGGTTGCTTTCAAATACTCATAAAACGACATTTAAATTATAAATAAAGAAAAGTTCAGAAAATATTGTAGGTAAGTCATAAACAGTTTGATTTTGTAAACAGATTAATAAATAAAGACATCAGACCAAGAAGAAATGGCACATCAGTAACACGGCACTGCCTATTCAGTGGATGAGACGCGTGGAGCCGCGCGGTCGCGGGTCGTGGTCGCTAAGAACCGAATGCTACTTTTAAGATTACCTTTATAACTTCTCCCGAGAATTCCTTTTATGTGGAACGACATCTTAATGAACTGCATTTTGACAGATCACGCGTTGATCAATGGATCGGGAGTCCCGATCCATTGATAAACAATACCATCGATTAACGCGTATCACAGATTAATTCGTACCATCGATTTACCATCTCCGACATATATTCGAGTATTACTATGGTAAATTTTCTCAGAAAATGCGCCTTTACTGCGACTAAATCAGGCACATTTTGCACATTTCTGAGAAAATTCACCATAGTAATGTATATTTTTTACACCATCAGAAAGTCGAAATGTCAACGATAAAAAGTTCACCGACTTAAAAAAAAGAAATTTTGATTGAATTGAAGACTTAGATTAAAAATTATTGTGCTTTTTCGATATTAAGTCAATATAAGGTGCAAAAATAAATATTTTAAATCAAAAAAATTACAGTGTGTTTGAGACAAAAAAAAGGTAGGTTTTCACCAAATTTAGTGAAAAAAAAATTATTTTTGGAAGAGATAAAAATAAAAAATCAAAAATTTGGTTTTTTTAATTTTTCACATACATTTTGAGGTTATGTGAAAAAAGTGTCAACACAAAGATTATAGATCTTTTTATTACCTACAACTTTGTCATTAAACTTTTTTCCATCGGACTTGTAGTTTTGCCTGAAATCGAGATAAACCGTTTTTTACCCTAATTTGTTAGATCACCTGGCGGGTAGAAAGCCCCACCGAAATGATCTGTCTTTTTGAGAATCTTATTTTTTAGCTATAAATTACACCCTATTAAAATTTCAAGTTGCCTCAAACACTTTTTTTAAACTTTTTTTTTTAATTTTTGCACGCGCCTGGCAATGTCAAAGCCCCGACTAAATCGTCTGGCTTATTTTTTTTTCTATTCTTTAAACATTAAACTACAACATTATAAAAATTGCATATTGCCTCAAACATTTTTTTTGGAATAAAAAAATAACATTTTTAAAATTGTAGGGGTCCATAATGCCCCGCTACTCAGCAGCCAGGTCTGCAGCTCCGAGTTGGGGTTTAGTAGGAGAGCTATGAGACAAGTTTTCAGCTTGCCTCAAATACCTACCCAAAAATTGCCAGTAGCTCTCAATCTATTAAGTCGAAGTAGAATACCAAAAATAACTAGTTATGTTTTGACAGTTTAGGGTAAAAGGGGCCTTATCAGCGAAAAATTGCTGTATATTTTGGTCATCATCTTTAGCCACAGACAAAGCAATGGACAGGGTTTAAACATAAACTAAAGATAAGAATGCTCTTTAGAATGGGTCACTTCTTTCTGTATTCCGTGGTCATGCTTAAATACATAGACAGACAACCAGTGAAATGAGAGTAGATATTGAATGTAACTGTAACTGCTGATCACTACCTCAAAACGGCCGGTTCCGCGGTGCAGCGCGACTCCCAGGCGAAGTTGGCGGCGCTCGTGCAGCACGGGCTGCGCATTCAGCTCTACCTGGCGGAATTGTACAGACAATTGCCCCCGCGCCACACCGCGCGTCATCGCTAGAGTGTCCCACACCGCCACCAGCGCCGCCGCAAACGGATATAGATTTTTTCCTATAACAACATTTTTGAATTTAAGTATTAAAATTTTTACAGACTACTTTTGAGCAGTGATAGTCAGTAGTTTCAATG
Source organism: Ochlodes sylvanus (assembly GCA_905404295.2). Taxonomy (NCBI): domain Eukaryota; kingdom Metazoa; phylum Arthropoda; class Insecta; order Lepidoptera; family Hesperiidae; genus Ochlodes; species Ochlodes sylvanus. Next base: position 2,499,630 of record FR990129.1, read on the forward strand.
TTTCGGAGTTCGAATACTGCACGCACCACCCTCAAGTATTATGTGCATATTAGAATTTAATCATCACTTCCTGTGTCGCCATAGACAGTGACAGCTGTTGTACCATAGACAGTTCGCTTTATAACCACGTGCAAATCGATCACAGATTCACAAGCGAGTCAGGCTACGGACCGAACGGTGCTCCTATGTTTGTGATCAACTCTATCTTTGTTCGAGGGACAACAAATTATAGGGAATTGGAAATTTAATTTTAAATTATTCAATTTAAGAAAGATATATTCTTATTACATAATTATATTGTCCCGATTTGAGGCTTGTTCTAATTCGGTCATAGTTGTCATGGGCGGTAGCGGAAGGCGGTGGTGCATGGTCGTTTGCTACATTTATTCCATAAAAAATTTACATTATGGTAACTTATTAATAAAATAATGATAAGTAGTTTAATTAACAACCAATGCATCGTAAAATAGTTGCTTATTCAGTCTTTATACTCACCTCTTATAATATTCCCGTCTAAATAACGGTGTTCTTCGTCATGTGTCGATAAAACAAAATTTGTGGCCGCTGCTTTTTTACTATCCCCTGACCGATGTAGGGCTAACATCCTAAAACAATAATTGAATTTATTATTCCCGTACTATTATTATTCCATTTATATCAGATATTTTTTTTATTCAGTTTTACAACTTACTTACTAACAAATACCTACTCCCTGGACTATTACTAACAACAACCATTGACTTATTATTACTATAAGTCAATGACAACAACTAACAAATATTACTAACAGTCCCTGGCTTAGTGCTCAGTGCTTAAGGCTTAGCTCGTTAGTACGTAACTAATGAACTAACCAACTAACGTTCTAACACCGTTTTCTAACTAGACTAACCATCCTAATCCCGACTCGAGTCTTATACTGTGCTGGCTACAGTTGTCATGGGCGGCAATGAAAGGGAGGTGCTGCATGCTCGTTTGTTATCTTTATTTCATAAAAAAACCTAAATGGGTTGCGTTACTTCTTATTACCATTTTTCATGATGAACCCACTCAATCAAATGAGACAGCATAGGAGTTCCGGTGGATACGGGAAATTGAATCTTCGGATACAATACGTCAATACGTGGGTAGTATCCAACCGTGTACAATCTGAAAATTTAAACATTGCAGTAGTAGGTAATTAAGATAATAGAGAGTAATCAAGATCAGGAAAAAGAATTATACCGACTGTCCGATAGCTTCAAGAATAAGGAGCGCATTGTCGGGGTGTCCACGGCGCGTGAGCGGCACGTGGCAGCAGGATTGGGGCAGCGAGCGCTTGAGGATGGCCTGCAGCAGCCCGTGCGGCGCCACCTCCACCAGCACTGCGTTCGACGGCACCAGCCGCGAGGTCTCCTCGAACAGCACCGGCCGCTGCACAGACCATCACCATCACCACTCTTGCTACTTCACTATAACTCCTCGTGAGGCAAGCGGAAGCTCTGGAAGCGTTGCTTACCAGCAGATTGTTGGTGTGGTACTCGGCCGAGGAGTACTTGGCGCTCTCCTCGTCCCACCTGTCCATGGGCACCGATGTCGACACCCAGCGGTCGCTGCGCGGTTTTGGGCATTTTATCACTTCGCTCAAATATTTCAACAGTCCGGGCCCTAAAAATATGAAAACTTTCATAATTTCTTATGTGAGGAATTAAACATTTAATTAAAATATTAGGTATAGCAATAATAAATCTGTAACTGATCGCTGCCTGTACATGAAATATATTATATGAGAAAAAGTTTTACCGCAATAGAATCCAAAACAAATTTTATTATTAAAATGTCTGTTTGTCTTTGGTAAGCACTAATCTCAGAAACAGCTTTAGTGATTTCATTGCGGTTTTCACTTATGTATTGTGTTAAGCTTCACTTAACATTTAGTGTTTAATTTATTTCAATCAGCTAATAATTTCAAAAGTTATGTCAGTTTAAAGAATCACGCCAACAATTTCCCAATGTGCGTATAAAGGGACATGTTTCCCGAAGCGAAGCGAGGGCGGGCTTACTTAGTTATTCGTGTAGTAGGTGCCTACATTAGATTTTTTTAGATCATAAAGGATTTGATAGAAAATATTGTAGTCAATAATTTATATTTATTTTTACCTGCTTCGGCAATGTAACGAGAATGATAAGCAATATTTGAGCACGGAACTTCTTTAGCGAAAATTTTCTGAGCAGTTAGTTGGGTGACGAATTCGCGCATGACATCTGCAGGTCCTGATATGGTACAGGAATCGGGACCATTGTGACACGCCACTTCTATCTCGGGTGGACACATACTTGTTATCTAAAACATATAATATTGCTGATTTACTAAGATCTCATTTAATGTAATGCTTATACCGTATCAAAATTATATAATTCATAACAAAAATATCGATAATATACCTTTTCATAGCCAATACCAACAGCGGCCATGGATCCCCGAATAAATGGCGTTTGCACGGAGACAAGGCCTCTACTGTATGCCGATAAGATCATTTCTTCCGCAGTGAAGCATCCATCGGCGTAAGCACATCCCAACTCACCTACGCTGTGTCCTGTAATTAAATTATATTGTATCTTTGCGTGGCAATCTAGATAATCTATGATCATTTTAAAATTAAAATAAAAAATTGTTCAATTATATTAAGTATAGGTGTACCTATATTGTTTTTGACGTGACAACGTCTTATAATTCGGTGGCACGCATGAAAAAACATGACTCATGCGTTACCGTCGTTACCGTTGGTGAAACATTATACCAGCGCCATCTATGTATTGTGCAGTGAACAATTATTCATTAAGTTCGATTGGGTCCATTTATCGATGGAGGAAGGCTGGCTGAGCTGGTAGTTCACTCGCAGTACACTAGATGGCGTTGAGTAGTGGGGCGCTATAATTCTGAATCACGATGTAGGATGTATAAGTATCCAGCATTCATTTTTAATAAATGACTTAACTTGTATTGAAAAAGTGTTCTTTTATTGTGCTTGCCTACTCATTCAAAGGAAATTATTTTCTTAAGACGTTGTCACGTTCAACTATCGTCAGTAAACCGACTTTACAGACAACCAATTTTTTTGTCTAAATTATCGATATTGTAAGTCGATGACATAAAAGTTCAAGTAGGTACGTGTTTGATGAGGCCATTTTTATTGTTAATTGGTAGTTATCTACCGTGCTACTTTTTTAGTTTTTGAATTATTATTATAATTATGTTTCGTAAACTTGATCGTGATGATCCACACTGTTCCACCATAGGTATGTTTCGTGTCTTTTAAGTAAAGTGATTCCCACCTATAATTTTATCAGGAACCAGTCCAATCTCGCGCAGAATATCAGTCAATCCTATTTGGATTGCAGCAATCCCTACAAAGGAATTGAGGATGTTGTCAAATATACTTTTGTCACGCGATGTGATGATATGGACGATGTCAATTCCTTTTGGTTCCAGAACTCGTCGACACCTGTAAATTAAGACATTTGTCAGGATTTATAGGTACGTATAACGCTCTTTTCGTTGAACTAGAAACAGGAAATTTGGCAACAAATGAAAACTTACACTTGAAACAAATGAAAACTTCTTTAAATACTTAAAGGAAAAATCCAAAAATTGGTAACTTACAGTTATATCATGGAAAAAACCATTACAAATGAAACGACCTAATGACTTATATACCTACAAGTAAGTACGAAAGTAGTTTTTATATTTTAATGAAGTATTTAAATTAATTTAGTCCAACTTATTATGGAGTACCTAAAGTCCTTAAATATTTGATATCGGGATCCTTTTAATCTCCTATAACACTGTCTGTCGCGTTATTTACCTTTGTTAAATTGGTGAACGTCTTTAATTATTATAATTATGAGCTACTAAAATATTTGCTTTCGTCAAGATATCAGATAAAGGCAGCGAGTCTTCAATATTGGAGTGCTTACAGGTTCAATTACTTATATAAAATCTAATAAGCGTGTTAATGACAATTCTACAATCGCTCAGTGACCACGCTATTTGCTGCTGCTTGCTCGCTTATGGTCTTAAGTTGTAAGGAAATTTAGGGCTAAAATCATTAAGTCCACATTTTAATTGACACTCAATTGTATTTGAAACTGCTAGTAGAATTAAAGTCTACCTTTCAATAGCAGCGGCGAAGATCGGTATGCGCATGAGGTGCTCGCCCATGCCTGCCCACTGCGAGCCCATTCCGCTGTACACGAACCACAGCGGGCGCTTCACGTCATCGAAGTAATCCACCTTTTCACTCAAGCTCACCGTCTTGTTTTCTTCATTTTTATCTAAGAATAAGTTTGTAATAGAAGGACCTCAAATGGGTTCTTAAATATATCTATGTGAATGATTCAGTGTTTTCAAATTAAATCTTGGCTAAAAACATTTGAATTTTGTTGGACGCAAAGTTCATTGACATGATTTTACATTTTTGGTTTCAGATGTAAAACTTACCAAGAATAATAAATCCCCGTCCGAGGTGGCCCGAAATCGTGCTTCTGTGAATGTTGTGGAACAAGGCGAGCTCCTCAGGGTCGATGGGACGCGTCTTCAGGTCGTTTAGAATTAATTGGACAGCGGACTCTTGCCGTCCAGATACAGTTACTAAGTATGGAATTTGAGACTTGTAATGAGTAAGATCCTGGAAGAATCGACAGAATTTTATTTTAGTGGTTCAGTTGCCCCATTTTTTCTGATCAATAGGGCATGAGTGACTTCAATTTATAAATCCAACAATCCAAAATCAACAACATCTCAAAAACGTAATTACATACTCGAATGTACTCAGTTGTTACATAATTTTTATGTCAATATTAACATACCTTAGGCTTGTAGTGACCATGCAGCAGCACGTGCGAGTTGCAGCCGGTGACGGAGAGGCCGTTGACGGCGACGTACGAGCGGCGGAAGCGCGCGTGCTCGGTGAGGACGCGCATGCGCCCGTCGCGCAGCGCCGCCACGTCGCGGCGCGGCGTCGGGCAGTGCAGGTTGGCGGCCAGCTCGCCCGTGTGGTACCCCAGGAGAACCTTGCAAACGCACACTACTTAGAAACACTACATAATGTTCCAGCAACTTCAATGCCGATAAACAAGCAGTTAAGCCAAGTTCCGGTTAGTAGTCACCGTCTACAGGAGTGCGCACAGTACAACGACTCCACGACCGACCGACGCCAACGCGACTAAAACCTTGACAAAGCTAACATTCAATTATGAGCCTTATATCTTTGTAGGTAAGGTTGAATTTCGAACTTATACTTAAAAGCCCTGTACGGCTCGCCCTACACCCATAGCCGTTCCGTTTCGAGACCAACGCGTCGACGTTGCGTTGACGACTCACCGTAGACGAGTAGTCCACGCGTCGACCGACACAATGACGTAATGTAAATAGCGTCGGAGTTGAAACGGAGTGGAGACGGAGTCGAGTTGACGTCGATGAAGCGTTGATCGCGGAACGGAACGTCGGAGTTGAAACGGAGTGGAGTTGGAGTGGAGATGACGTCGAGTTGGTGTAATGTGCGCACTCCTTACCAGGGACATCACTACCCCTAAAGGCTTTACCGATCGATGCGTTGTCGGCCAAGAAAAATGCTTACGTCAAGCCCATACTCACATCAGGTGTGCTGGCTTCTATTATCTCTTACAACATTCTGGTTGCCGGCATACGACTAATAACATATTCAACAAAGTTCCTTTGATGATAAATAAATATTAATTAGTAAATTAATTTATTCTCTTTTTTGTTCATTCAAAAATAAACAGAAAAAAAAATCATACAATCGTGAGAAATCACCTTGATTATAGAGTTTATACCAGTCGCAGCTTCGGCGTAACCGATGTTGGACAAGACATTGCCGATTAAAAGCGGATCGGTCCTGTCCTTACAGAAAACATTACTGATCGCTTCCAGTTCTTGTTTGTCAGCTTCAGGAGTAGCTGTAATAGATTATAGTATGATGAGTTAAGCGTACAGAATAATGTAAGGCAGAAGACGAAAATCTTGGCGACGATGACTCTGATATTAATTCTTATTCAAATCACAAATTAGGAAACAAATAATATTACGCTGTAGCGCAGAAACTGCGAACGCGTAATATTATAAGTCATTAAATGAAAGATATGACCGGGTTGAAGGAAAAACAAAACGGCCGATTCTTCGCAAGTTGGTAAAGTACAGGTATATTTTATAGGATCTGGCAAACAATTTTATAACAAAGTCATAATTGCGATAGGTAACTTGACTTTAGAATTGTTAATAACGTAAATTAATGAATATCTTAATGATAAAGTTTTATGGAAATGGCCAGTTCCGCAACGAATTTCGCGCAGATTAGGGTAAATTGTACCTATTACTTAAATAAGTAAAATTGATTTTTGTTTTAAAAGATGTGTATAGGAATTTCTTTCGCCGTTTTTTCTCATTCATTTTCAAATATTATAAGCACATTTGCAAATGGTGATAGAATAAAAAAATACATCCATAAGTGTATCAGTGCATTAGTAGTCAATGATGGGCTGGTTTGACTCACGCATCTCGGACCGTAGGAATAATTATATGAAACAAAATAAGTAGATCAAATTTAGATTCATATGTAGTTACCTGTTCCAAGCGCTTCAACGAACTCCACTGCCTGGGTAGGAATTTGCACTTCGTCATAAAATCTTTTTAGAAAATCAGTCATAACCAGAGGATCGCGATAGAATCCATATCTCATACCCAATTCATTACTCGGTAATGAAATGAACTCCGTCTTAATGTGGACAATTTCGGCGTAGATTCTAAAAATAAAACACATATTAAAGTAATAATTCAAAGCTAATATTAAGCTGTTAATTAAAATGTGATAACAAATTAAAAATTAAATACCTCAGGGCGTCTTTTGCTCTCTGCAGAAATATAACGTTAATGGCTTCAGATTTGGCGCATCCTGCCGCATTTTCATCGAATGATTTGGTCGTCCCGTCCTTGGTTAAACTCATAACTCTGTAGGAAAACCAACAGTATGTTAAAACTTTCTTAGTTATTTTAATCTTAATAAAAAAATATTAAGTAGTTAATGTTACAAATGAGCAACGATTTGCCTGTAATGTACTTTATGAGACGTCATTTAAAATACACATTTATGATCTTCCAACAAATGAAACCTCTGCATAGTGTTACGTACTGTGTGTTACCTGATACTACTTAAGAATATCTGTTGTCTTCTTAATCAAATATAGCATTTGCCAAAAAATTACCTGCTGCAATGTACAAAAGATTGTGGATGAAGATTGAGGTGGGCGCCGCCCACAATGGCCGCCTCGCATTCCCCTCGAGTAATGGCCTGAACGGCCTGCTCCACAGCTGCAGTGGAGCTGCAGCACGCGCTGTCGATGGCCATTGAGGGGCCTTTCACGTTAAGCGAATATGAAACGCGATTCGCAAACATCGACTTACTGCAACTGTTGAGAAAAGTTTTGTGGTAAACCAATTCATTACTCTGTTGACATAATTTTCACACACATGACTTACTGACAAGGTACCAAGTTAAAAGTACTAACCCTGCTATACCGAAACCAGCTCTTGTATCTGAAACATAAAAGGCAGCTTTTTCTGTTTCAGAGAAACATGCTCCTATGAATACAGCTACTTTTCTTCCACTAAGGTGTCCTGGATTAACACCTGAAAGTGATAAAATATTAAGTACTTAATGACTATTTAAAAATTTGTTTTTGTTTTCGCTTAAAAAATTTAATTGAAATAACTTTATCGAAACTATACGGTCAACAAAGCTTTTTCCTTCAATATCTGTATTATCTTAGGCAGACTTGTATAGGTAAATGGCATTACTTTTAGTACGAGTAAAAGTACATTTTAACTCACCTGCATCGTAGATGGCTTGATAAGAATGTTCCAGAATTTTCCGCGCCATGGCATCCATAGAATTTCCAAGACGATAATGAACTTTAAAGAATTGCGCGTCGAACGTCTGCAGGTCTGGTAGTTTTCCCGTGAACTGTGAGACCTCTGGGTGTTTGAATGTCCAACGATTGTTTTCCGAGGTTATGGGGTTTTTCTGAATATTCAAATTCTTTATTAATGATACAAATAAATAGTATGTGGGTATGTCATTTTTGACGTGATAATATCTTATAAACTAATGAACATCGGCAGCGCGCACGAAAATGTGTCCCGTGCCGCCTAAGCCTGTGCGTGCAAGTGAGAGCGCGCATTTTGCTTCTAATTCATTTTCTTTTTAATAAAAAATCTCTTTATTCACAAAACTTATTGAAAACAGAAACAGTCACACTAGCATTCCCTATGTTGAGGGTAACTGGGTGGGATCAGTTTTCAACAGGTGTTTCACAGGAAAATATACTAAACTATAGTAGAGCCACTATAGAATAGTCCATTTGAGTAGAGTCCCTCAGTGACCAACCTTGTTGTACAGTATATCCGCCAGGTCCGCCACGCTGCGCGCCTCAGGAAAGAGGCCCGACATGCCGGAGATCACGATCCGCTCGCCGTCGGTACTCCCCACGCCCGCCGCTTCTCCGTTCGCAGAGAACTCTTGGGGTGTTGGAGCCATGGTACTAAACAATGTATAATAGTGGGTCACCAATGTAATAGTGGTGGTACTTTCCACTGGCACTGGCACTTTCCGATGGCAGAGAAATGAAACTACTAGTGCTGGTCAATAGACTGTGGACAATTGTTTAGCCAACCTTGCCTGTATTATATAAATACAGGCCCTGCTACACAATACATTATTTATTATTTAAATTAGAAAATGAAAGAAATAATAATAAATTTAAATTATTATCTCTATATATATAAAATTCTCGTGTCACAATGTTAGTTACCACACTCCTCCGAAACGGCTCGACCGATTCTCATGAAATTTTGTGTGCTTATCGAGTAAGGATAACACCGTACTGTATGTACATGTATGAAATGCTCATCAAATGCAATTACTTCAGTTTCTTCACTCATTTGGCTGATCTCTTAGTACATCTCGACAACAGTGCCACCTACCGGTTACAGTTGTGAATCTAAACAATCCAGAGACCCAGTCAAACACATATAAAATATTTAATAAAAATAGGTCCAGCCGTTTAGGACGGGGTCAATGAGAGGAAGAATTATTTATGTAAAAATAATTACTAATATATATTAAAACTATATTCGTAAACACATGATATTATTTTAATTTTACCACTTATTAATGGATCCTCGCTTCGCACAAACTTCTGCTTAACCAGCAACACCAGCAACTGTACTTCGCAGGATAAATTTCATATATATAAGCACATATATTTAAATATTTGCAATTGAATACACTGCATTTCCATTAACATCAGAAATATTTATAAATCCGATACATTTTTATGCATAATTCACTGTAAATTCATAAGCGAACGACTTTTGGAATCTCTTTTCATAATTAACACCTAAAAGGCTGCATCAATGCGGTTTGTGAAGAAGTTTATTTCGGAAGTTCTTGTGTAAGAAAGCCTCTAAAATAGCCTGATGATTTCTATGTGTAAAATACCTGGATAAAGATATTTTTGGCACTAGCAGCCTTCGAAGTTAGATGGCCTTATGTCTACAGTCACTAGTCATTTCATTTCATTGCAAAATGTATTTTTCAAGCTATGTGGGAGACAAGATCAGAGGCCGCTACATCACAACAAACACGTCTTAGCGTTTCGTTAGAAAATTAATCAGACCCGAAAATGTACAGCATTACTTTCTAAAGTTTTTTTTATCATTCATCATTTGTCATTTAATTATTCAATCGTCCACTTTTGAAAACATTGATTATTCCATGATCTGGTACAGGAAATTAAACCGTAATTAGGTAGTAAAACAAAATATTAATTTACTTTGCCTAATGCATCGATAACAAAGCGTAAATAAATAAAAAATCCATTCATTTTTCATTCATTTTATAATAATTAAAAGGCAAATCCTGTGCAACCCACAACCCACAATCATAGCATAAACTGAAATCGATCTGAAAGTATAAATTATAAATAATTTCCCAAGGAAAATTGACTAACACAAAATTGAGCTCGATGTGGAAGAAACCTCGGCGCGATGAGATTTCAAACCAGCAACAAAGTATTAACAATACTCACATTTAAATAAAGTATTGTTTATGATTAAAGAACAATAAATATAGTAGCGGTGCTCCCGTGACTTCGGGTCACGGGCATAGTAATTAGTAGTCATGAGTGCACATTTCATACGCAACAGTCTTAATCAGGAGGCGTATTAAGCATGATATTATTATCGGGTTGGGGATATGGGAACCAAGTCGATAAGTTAATAAATAATGTGACGAACTTTCATTTAATTTTCAAATCTTTGACATGAGAAGTTATTTTGTTTAAAGCTGTGGTCAACATGTCCTTAAATTTATTGAGGTAGGAAATGAGTGGCCAGGCGAATGGTCGCTCGTCGGCGCGGCACGTGAAGCAGGGGTCAAGTCCGTTGGGAAACAGCAACGATCTCTTCGACACCACGCTGCCCTGGAAATTATAAAACGAATAAAAAAGTGCCAAACGATACCTATGTACAATAACCATAAAATAAAGAAATTAATGAAATGTGACTGTTACAGGTCTGGGTTTCTCCACATTAAACATCTTCTGCAGCCATACCTTGTGAGGTATGAGCTGCCCTATCATGTGTGATAGGGCAGCTTTTGTGAAGACAGGCACCTTACGCAATATCGTACACGTACATAATAGGTACACGCAGACGTAGAAATGGCCACGAAGTAGTCACTAACTTAAATTCACACCGTTTGCAAAATGAACTAGGTAAGACGACCCACCAGCCACATTCGTGTAGAGCTTAATTTTCAATGGAAATTAACATTTATTTGACAGATGTAATTTGTTTTATAAATAGCTGACAATTGAGCAGACGAGCCACATGATTCTAAGTGGTCACCGTCGCCCATGGACATCAGTAACACCAAAGGCATCACCGATACGTTTTCGGTGCAGGAAAGAAAGAAAAAAATCAAAATTTGTGCAATTCATGAATTCACACGTGCTAGAAGTAAAACTTCATAACAACGAATATTATTAGTCCAAATATTGATGTTTTGCTTTGCTTACGTCAGCCACCATTTTGCCTATGCTTCATTCGCGTCATTTCCGTTTCAACGAATTCCAAATCACAAGGATGCTATGAAGTATTCACTTCAAAAACTGGCGCTCAATCATCCAGCCGGCACACGACAAGTCTTTAGATTAATGACCCAAGCATAAGGAGTTGTAGCCAGGCCACATCGCTACTACTAAGATGTAGCCGGTTTCTCTCGCAGTCTCTCTTGTGACACCCTGCTCTGCCGGCATGAGTTTGGGGCCAATATACTAGGTCGCGGTAACCTACTTAGGTTCTCGAGTCATGACGCTTGTGGTGTTTATGATCGGCTATCAGTTGTTGTCATGGGCGGCGGCGATATTTTGGTGCTGCATACTCGTTTGCTACCCTAATTCCATTAACAGAAATTATGTGTGCAGAGTATGCGTTTCCTTATTTTAAATCATCACTTTACGTGCTTCCTGTGAAACGTCTATCTTCGACTTCATAGGGCAGTTTAAACTACTAGACGTGTTAGTCTTATTAAAAAATCACACTTGAAAACAAATTCTAAGAAAATTAAAGAAAACTCAACAAACCTCTACAGCAGCAGCAACGCTTGTCAACAGTAGAATCCAGAGAAGTTGTCGTCTTAAGTTCATTTTCGTAATAAAACTTGGCAATAAGATATAAGACTACGGTACCGGCATAGCACCCACTGGCCAGCCAGTGCATGGCTTAATACGTTATACACGGATTAACGTTATAAAAGTGCCATCACGTAGAATAGATAAGCAACTACTGAGGAATTAGTCTTTTCTCGGAGGTTTTGTATACGTGACCTATGGATTGAATGATTGCGCTCATTGTGTCCATGCCGCACGGCTTAGAATTATTTATAATAAAAGCATATTAAAAAATGCAATGCACTTTTTGAATTTTATAATTTTAATGAGTGACTCATTCTAAATGTAATTTTTAACAATTTGAGAACCTAAATTATTTTTTGGTATTAATACGAAATATGTACTATGCTTGTCAAATTTTATTTATGTGCTAGTAATTTGTAATCATTCAAGTTTCTAGTATAATGTATACTTAAAAAAGCTGTAATTGGTTTATAACTGTACATAGGAAATCTTTAAGAAACAAATGTATAATAGTAACAAAGGTCTTCATAAGGCCAGTATATTTGATTTTCTGCCAGTGAGTCATCGGCTTTCAGCAACGCGCTGCGGCCGGCTGGTGTGTGCGCGTGTCTTAGCGCGTGAATCGGGTCACACTCGTTCGCCTCTTCATTTGCTGACGAGAGATTCCACAAATCGATTATGAAACGTGATTGTTTGGTGAAGTCGCGGCAAAATGTAGCCATCTGTATCGCTCGATACCATGTCTCGGTACATGCTAATGATATTTGTTTGTTTCCCGGTCAGTAGCACACGATTTAAAACGATACAGCTAACAGAACTTCGGAAAATGTGTTAATTCTCCAAAGTATACGAAATTTTCCCAATTTAATAAGTACTCGGGGTAATAGAATAGTTATTAAAGTTATCCTTGTGATTGTTTCAGACGGGAAATTTATTTTTATGTGCGCCTTCACCGTTGCGGGTAACGATCGACTGTGGTTCAAAAGAGGTAAGGGATCTTGAGTTCCGTAAATAAGTAGAACTAATTAATTACAATTTATACTCTTGAAAAAATATTATTTGGATATTTTTAGTAATTGTTTTAAAAACTCTACATGGCTCAATTTGATAACAAAGTACCATTTTAATTATAATTATGATTTTAATCATGTGCGCAAATAATTAATGTTCAAAACAGAAGTATTCATCTGTTCGCGCAAAAGTTCTGTACTACTTGGCTACAACCCATTGATGGCCCACTACTGAGCACGGGTCTCTCCTCGTACCTGAGGAGGCCTAGAGCATACTCCACCACGCTGCTCCAGTGCGGATTGGTGGAGGGGTTAGTGGCCAACCCAAGTGTCGGAAATTTTAAGCCGCCCGAAGGTATCCGACATGGCTTAACGACTGCTACCAAATGATAACAACCGGGACCGACGGCTTTACGTGCCCTCCGAAGCACGGAAGCGCTCAAGAAATTTTTGCCACTAGCGGTCACCCATCCAACTACCGACCGCGTCCGCTGTTGCCTTGAGATCGACGCAAGCCGCCGGGCTATGAGCGCTTCTACTTATCTTAGGTAATTGGACTACTTATCTTAAGCGTTCATGATCTTTGTTACGCTATGCTAATGAAAAATTATGCTATTAAAGAGGTTTTAAGCTTTAGTTTTCAGGTTTCCGTACCAAAATGGTAAAAAACGGAACTCTATTAATATGCCTCCAATGTCTGTCCGTCTGTCTGTCTGTCCGTTTGCCAGTCACAGGGCTCTATATCTTGAACAGAAATAGGTTTACTAAATGTAACATTATCTGTTATATGCAGTTATATTACCTTTGTCATATTACCTAGTAGACTTGTTGATAGATTGATAGATTTAATTAGAGCAATAACAATACGAATGATATCCTTAATATTTTCAGCAATATGGAACAAAGACGAGGTCATCGGAATTATTTGACCGTAATTCTGGCTTTGACGTCGACACATTCTGCGAAATGATCCACAACGCCATCCCCAAAGCTGTAAAAGACGGACGATTCGTAGTTGAATCGGAAGAGGATCAATTGGGGTTCAGTGACACGCAAATATTGAGAGCGGTGGCGCCTCCGCAAACCTTCATACCAAAACTGAGTTTCCCGAAGTTAAAACCACCAAAATTGGGAATTCCGAAACTAAAAGTGCCAAAATTAGGCCTGTCTTCTCACAGATCACTGAAAGCTCCGAGTGTTGGATCTGCGATGTCTTTTCCATCGTTCAGGGATTTAATGGAAGAGGAGACGAGTGCTGAACGAATGGAGAAGTTCAAGAAAGGCGTTCAGAAGATGCTACACGTGGTTAAAGTACTCGGACAAGTTGACCAGTACTTGTCGGAGAGAACTAGAATTGTAGTTGATAAATTGTCAAAAACCTTTGCTGATTAACCATTTTATTCTGTAGTCTGTATTTATTCCACTGATTGAAGTATACTTTGAAAAAATAAACTTATTATCTCTTTATTCAAGACTTCCTACCTCCTACGTTGGACCTGTAAAATTTTATAATAATCAAATTTAAGCCTCTTAGCGAGAAGTTTTTCTAGGTCGATAATTACGTATAAGCCCATGGACAACAAAACTTTACTTACAAAAAATGTAACAAACATAATTTACTAACTTGTACTAACTACTGCTGATACTACTGATATTAAATCTAACATATTGTCGTTGATCTTTCATTTTGTGGAATCGTATTTATTTTGTAGAATGATAATTACCCTAAATACTGACTCAAAATCTAAAATTCTATACATACATCATAACGACTCAAAAATGTATTATTTTTTAAGCCTAAACATTTATAGAGATTTGAACTTTTTTTTATTTTTATTTAACTTTTACAATTGTATGTTAAATATATTAACTTATATAATTATAACTTAATTTATAACAGTTGTAACTTAAATATATTATTTCATAAATTATAATTTATGAATGTATACATACTCATTTAAATTTATTTTACGCCGCGACTCGCAATGCTGTTTACTGATGAGATTCAATTGTTCTAATTCCACACTCTTTGTAAATAACTATTTGATTGATATTCTAACCTAAGAGCAGCTTCAGATCATTTTAGTTTTATTCAATTTAGGGTAATAAAATGGTATGGTATAATTAAATTATAAAATAAATCAAATTTTAAACCCAAACAGCTCTGCTCTCTATAATATAATATTATAATATAATATAATATTAACATTGTCATCGCAAAACATAACTGTCCAATGCTGGGCTCTCCCCTGCACTAAGAGACCAACTGTCCAAACACTAAGCTATCACTGCTTACTTGTCAGATATGTAGTACTAAACATATTGTTATATTTTTCAATAGTCATTACAATAATGCTATGGAATGGACATGACATACAAAACCAATTTGATGTGTTATGCATATACTTAGTTAACGTAATAACAGTTTTTTAAATCGTATAAATTCTGCTGTCGTCAATGACCCCCTTTTCTTCAGATCTAGCAATTTTTTCAAAATATTCTTCTTTGCATCCAATCCTGGGAGCTTCAATGGTTTATATTTTCCAATCGATTTTAAAGTTTTCTCGAACTCTGTTTTTCTTTTCAGTTTCTGAAGAGATTTTATTGGATTTACTATTTTTGGTACCAGCGTTAAAATGGGTGGTGGGATTAGTGGAAGTAGTGGTAACGGAAGAAATGGTAATGGAGGGATTATAGGAGGGAGCAATGGAGGAAGTAGAGGAGGGATCAAAGGAGCC
Organism: Ochlodes sylvanus; assembly: GCA_905404295.2. Classification (NCBI taxonomy): domain Eukaryota; kingdom Metazoa; phylum Arthropoda; class Insecta; order Lepidoptera; family Hesperiidae; genus Ochlodes; species Ochlodes sylvanus. Next base: position 2,515,126 of record FR990129.1, read on the forward strand.
AGTCTACGCTTCCTTGTAGAAGGAACTGAAAGAGTTTTGATTGTTGTCGACATTGATTTTATTTGAAGAGGAGTCGGAAGTAGCTTCGTGTTTGATTGGAGTATTTGCGGCAACGATGGTGGGCCGATAGACGAAAAATTTGAAACCTCACTGACTAATAATGGCTTCGAAAATCCATCTCCTTCTTCAGAAATCCAATCAAGATCACATCTTTGGGATTTAGAGTTCTGAAAAAAATAACAATCTTCGCTAGTATGATAAAATTCCACCAACACCCATACTTATATAACTACGCAACAAATACGAGTATATGGAATTTAAACATCAGAGACCTCTCTTTTTCAAGTGGCTATCATACAAGATTACGACAATTTGCAACGAACGTCGTTGTATTATAAGACTCTGCGCATGGTAAATTCTTATTGAAATCATTATTTCTGCAGATAATAATGAGAACTATCAATCACTCATTAATACTAATCACATATACCTAAAACACATTTCTTTACCATTCCTGTAATTAGAAGTAAGTTATTTCCTGTCCACAAAGTTGCCAATTGCTCAAATTGTCAAGAGCGAGAAACCTGAACTATTCCCGGTTTTCCGATGCTGCGGTCGAAACGCACAAAAAACATTTCATGGTATATTTTGGGAGGAGAGTGCTAAAATTGCCAGCTTACCTGCCTGGTAACATTGCTACCATCGTACATAAGTCCAATAGCGAATAGACAACGTGGTAGGGAGCCAGAGACATTTAGCAAAAGGTTCCTAGCCTCGTACTTTGCTCATCACGAGCGGGAGGACGTGGTTGGACTCAAGATGGATGGAGCCTTTTACACTTCAGTGTCTTACACCTTATAAGTGAAAATATTAATAAGAATGATACACTTTACTATCTTAACAATAACAGATTAAAAATACTTACATGAACATTCCAAATGGTAAGGAGAACGATCAATGGTACGGCGGCCGGCAATTCGACCATCTTTCTCCGCGCCTCTCGTGAGCGAGAGCGGCGGCTGGTTCCGTATTTATATTGGGCATGGAGCCTTTTGAAAAGATAGTCGTTTATCTTTAAGATGAAGATCAGATTAAACACGTTGCGAAATATTACATTCAATCGAGTCAGGGGCTTCTCATACGTTAACAAACGACTGACGTCACCAGAGAGTAATCTAATGGTAAGTGGCCAATGTCCCCCAAGGTCCATATTAATGTAGTCAACGGTTATGATGCGAAAATGGGTCATATGATTATCTTTTTATTAAATCATATTTATTCCATCGTTAGATCGTTAGTTCGTATATATCGTTCGTATACCTATATATATCGTTAGTTTGAGGTAAATTAAATTACCAGCTTATACTCGTAGTTAAAATTTCCATGTTTTGGCCGTATTCGGACAGCCTAGAAACCTGATCTCAATTCTATGCCGGCAGAGCAGGTTATCAAAAGACGGCAGAAACTTACTTTAACATCAGAAACAACAGAATGGTACTTTAACGTCGAGAAAAGGAAATGGCGAAAGTAACTACCTAGCCAAAAGCACGTCTTTTGAAATATTTTTAGATTGTAGATGTAAATATTTTCTATACAATTGGTGGACATTTTCAATATTATAAAATATGGTTTCAATTTTAATGTATAATATACGTTATAATAGGTACTGTAATGCTGCTATCGCAGTTTTAGTGTGTAATAATAACTAATATAATAACTGTGGATGTGTTAAATTTTTTGTAGTATAATATTAACTTAGTCAAATTGTGAAATTTTGTTAACTGTCCATTACAATATACAATTGCACGTGATTATAATACATTAACTTATTCAAGAATACTATCAGCACGTTTCATCTTATCTCTCAAAAGGTTTCGCCAGAGCTACCGTAATCTGATCGATAATTATCGTCACACGTACCTATATATCACTACGATCCTTTAATACTTACTTTATATTCTACAAGTTCGAACTTGAACCAGCGGATAACATAGCTATGTAAAGCAACATAATGGGGGGACACAAGATATTCTGGTCCTCCCTCGGTATATTGCTGTTCACGTCGACCTGCGTGACGGCGTGCGACGAAAAAGGATTGTGCTTGGTACCGGACTACTCTAGTTTTGTGATACTATTTCTCAAAGTGCTAAAATTATTCTAAATTTAAAATTTTATTCAACAGTTGGAGGCTCTCAAGGAAATGAAAGAATGCAAAAAATCAGTCCTAGCATCGTAGGTATACGTTTTGAATGTAAACTTGATATGCTAGAAACATCACCTGCAATAAATTCCGTTATTTTTTTTTCAGGTTACTGAAACCACTGTTGGACAAAAAGCTAGGTATGTTAATCAAAATGTCTTTACCATTTTCTTTTTTAATATGTACCCAGTGAACTATTGACTGTAATCAGGAGTAACACAGAGATGGAGAAACAATTTTTATTTCTGAGCGTCTGCAAGTTGTGTGTAGGGAGGGCCGCGTGGTGTACCACTCTTCCTGCTTATTGACTTACCAGGAGAAACTATAAGGACCAGTGCGCCGACAAGTTTACAAATCTATTTATATTTACAAGCTGTAACATTTTTTTTTCCAGAGAAAAAAGAATTATTACCATGCGCTAAGGAGTTGCCACCGCCACCGACCACCATCTTATTGATGCCAGCAGCGCCTCCGCCAACCTGCCTGCCGTCGCTGGCGTTCCCCCCTCCGCCATCCTTGCCCCCCATCATACTTTCATCCGCTCCTCCGCCTTCACCTCTCTGTCTGCCAAGCCCACCAACGCCTCTCATTCTGCCAGCGCCACCTCCACCACCCCTCGTGCTACCGCCTCCGAGCTGTAAACCCTTCGTTTTGCCAGCGCCACCACCGACGCCTCTGGTGCTACCGCCTCCGAGCTGTAACCCTTTCGCACTGCCGGCGCCTCCACCGGCTCCCCTATTCCTTCCAACCCCGAGTGGAGCTCCTTTATTCTTGCCGGCACCGGCTCCAGCACCTCTCATGCTACCCGCACCAGCGCCGGCTCCTCTGTACCTGCCGGCACCCGCTCCCGCACCTATATTCCTGCCTGCGCCCGCTCCGCCGCCATTCATTCTTCCCGCGCCGCCGTCTCCAGCGCCCGCTCCATTGGTTATATCTCTAGTTCCGCCGGCGCCTCCGCCATGCTGCTGCCCTCCTCCGCCCCCTGCAGGGATCCCCATGAGCGCCTACATGGTATCGCCCCCGGTACCCATTACGCTAGAGCCGAAGCCGATCGAATTGAAACCGCCGCTGTGTCCGAAGTGTTGTTATTAGTTTGGCTATACAAGTGTTAAAATATATCACGAGAAAACTCTTGGCAATCGGTACGCTTCGAATCATTCACTGTGATTTAAGCTCAGTACATCAACAGCTTCAATTTCTCAGTTATGTATCAATTTGCATTAAAGCGAATCGACTTTTTAACACAAATTTATTTGCCAATTGTGATAAACATGTGGTTATTTTATTATGCCTATAGATTAAGTTTATTTTATAATGCATAATGTAAATCTATGTTACATAAATATAATTTATTTGTTATTATCAATTTTGGTTCATTTTCCTAACCGATTCGCATTAATATTCTATTCGGTAAATGCTACTTCCGAACTAATATTCCGCTTGCAAACTGTATATTCCAAATCTGTTATTGCAAACGCTTTTCATTGTAAATTTATGTACTTACATACATATTTGTATTTGATAAGAGCCGAACGGTGGTCCGTCTATCACGATATCGATTTTTTATACTCTTAAATTAATCTTCCTGATAACCTTTGGTAGAGGAATTAAGGGCAAAAGAACAAAGGGCATATAAAACATCTAGACACATAATTAACGTTCATAAAAGTAAAACAAAGAGTCGAAAAGGAAGTAAAGCGATGAGTATAGCGATAGATAGTAAAGAGCGCATTAAGCTGCCTTTGTAGTGAAAAAAATTGTATAACAGATAGTTAAATAAATAAGTTTAATACTAAGATTTAAAAATCATAGGTTTTTTGTTGAAGTTGGAAGAAGTACGGAAATCCTTTAAAAAATCAATAATTAAAAGTTTCTAAAAGTTTCTGGAATACTCTGTGACTTATGTACGTAACACTACAGTCTAAAAACAATTAATATTTATTTTATATTTTACGACGCATAATATTAGCCGTGTTAATAATAAAATTTACTTGTTCGGTGCCGCAGGCATAAATAGTACCATAGAAATAAAATGACAACACAGCTATAAAATCGACACACACGGTGTTGTTAGGTCTCTTCATGTTTTGATAGTAGGTAAACATTGATACATCGTGTATCAAAATATAATTTTATTCATGTGAACATTTCGTTGATGTAGGTAGTAATACGAAAATGTCGACTGCAGCAATTATTGGCGCTATCGCTGATTTATTTAAATACAAAATTGCAAGCACCATAATAGTGCTAGCTTGCTGGCCTGCTGCTGGTAAATATTTTAATGGAAATACCTTAATGATAAATACCTACGACACGCACAATCATTATATGATTATTATTATTGTTGTTGCATGCTTCACATAGTTATTGACAAGCCCCGGAAAACAATTAACCTACTTTTAATTTTCTTTCATATTGAATTGAAAGTGTAAGTGTATAAATGTGTAAACGTTTATTTATATTATTAATTAAATATTATGTGACGAAATAGCTTGCAGGTTCCTTCGTGCGATTCGCCAGTGTTCCTGACTAGCAAACTATTCATTTTAACGTTTACTAAACAAATATTCATTCTGCTTCTTGAGGATGTTATATTATATTACTACTTCTAACTTACTTACTAATTAATAAAATCGATACTTACCATCAGGTGGGATTGTTATTAACTTATATTACGTAAGGAAAAACGAAAATTTTACTTGCTGACTTACTATTAAAAGTTTAGTTCATTGAAGGCACAACATATTGCGCAATCTGTGGGTGTCGGTTACCGCATACAATGTAATTAAAGTTTTAAAGCCGTATAAATGTCCGTGCAGATCGAGTGCAGTTTCTACGACAGCTTGTAAAACATGATTTGTCGGCTACATTTTCATGCGACTTGAGTGCCTTGGAGTCTGTTCATCCTCACCGCTTCCAGGGAGTCTTGAACTTCCAGCCGTCAGACGTATCATTAGTAAAGGTCAATAATAATTGTCCATCTAAATTATTATAATTTTAGGACATTATTATAAGTTAGGACAACAAAACATAACATCTTATCTTATCAACAGGCTAAAGCGGAATACTTTTCCCACTGGTACAAATGGGTAATAGTGGGCAATATAACTACGAACATGTTTAAACAATCGCGATATGATGCAGATATGGTGCTGATTGACACTCAACACTGGATAGAAACACGTAACTACTTCACGCCCTATAATTCGCACCAAATTTTACTGCCCCTCTGAACTACGCAGCACGCACCGATAGAATCTCGCGCATGTGAAGACATTAGGGAGCGTTAGTTAGGGAGCATTAGACATTAACGAATCTCATCCAATATAACGTGGGGGAGAGGGGGTCTCGAGAAGTTTGAACCAAATCTCACGACATCTCACTAAGGGGAGAGGGGGGTCGAAAAATTGCCAAAATCACCTCACGTAATTTTTGGACGTCCCCTCATAAACGGGTTGTTGGAGACTCAACTCGTCGCTCACTCCCCTTCGTCCGCCCGCAAGTTTCAGCGATATCCGAAAATTCCTGTCTACGCGGAGCTCAGAGGCCATTCCGCTCATAGTTATAGTTTTTACCAACTAAATAAAACATAATCGTAATTTAATACAAACAAAATTCAGTTTGCAATGTAAAGTTACTAAATTTGACTAATAATTCCTTATTGTAACCAAGACCTAATTATTTTTAAACCAATAGGCAAATTATCAATGGACGGAAGCAACATTTTCATAAAGGATGTATACACACATCCAAGTGTAGGGACTTCATTACACCCATGGGCAGTTTGGTCCAAAGCTTACGGTCTGCAAGTAACAGACGAACGACAAAGGATTTTGCGAAGACTAAATCTGATGCAGTATCCTATAAAAGTCGCAACACCGGTAAGTGCCATTTTAATTCAAAATCGATTGACTCTATATCGCTCAGAATATTTCTTAAGATGTTAGTGTATGAGTCGCAGAGAAATTACGAAAAGATACGAGTATTTTGATCAAATTGTCATATGGAACTTTATCATTAATTCATGGAATATGTTAAAAAATAACCCCGTGGAGTGATTATTAAAATTTAGGGATTTCTTCAAATTTCATTGGATGCCATCCCGGACTGCCATTCGAAGGGTCCTAGGTTCGATACGCAGCGAGGCCAAAATTATAATGATACTACCCAACTTATCTTAATTAAGTATGCACACGATTAATTTATGCATACCTTCCACGAATATATCATCTCCCTCAAGGATTTATTTAAATCTTCGTATTCGTCATTTCCTTCCCATATATGTAAGTATTTATTGGATTTCAGATGGGTTTCTACTCTGAGGCGACGTATAAAGGGACATTTGAGGACTACGTTAAGGATATGTCTACACCAGAAAGAGATCCTGGTATACGGAGTGGTTACGGAGGTTCTGCCCTTATTGTGGAGTCGCTTAATGCTACGTTGGTTGCAATTTAAGATTTGTTTGGAAATTTATTCATCATCATCATCATCATCATCATCACAACCCATGACTGTCCCACTGCTGGGCACGGGTCTCCTCTCACAGTGTGAGGGGTATAGGCCATAGTCCACCACGCTGGCCAAGTGCGGATTGGTGGACTTCACACACCTTTGAGAACATTATGGAGAACTCTCAGGTGTGCAGGTTTCCTCACGATGTTTTCCTTCACCGAAGCAAGTGATAATTAAATTTTTAATACGCACATAATTTTTGAAAATTAGTGGTGCGTGCGGGGTTTGAACCCGGAACCTCCGGTTCGGCAGTCCAACGTTCAACCACACGGCTATCACTGCTTTGGAAATTTATTGGCGAAACTAAAAGGCTAAAAAAAAGTAAAAGGCTACATTAAACTTAAGTGTGTATCTTTATTGTTGTCTCCAGCGACGTGTTGATAGGGACAGAGTTGTGGAGCACCGAGGTGAACAACAGCAGTATGATCCTGATGGTGTCGCGCGGCACCGCTGAGCTGGGCGGCGGCATCCTGCGCATCCTGCACGACCGGATCACGCGGCTCGACTATGCCATGGCGCTTTGGCCATTCAGGTGACCAATACAAAATATGAATGTATCAAAAAAAATATAGAATATTATTGCAATGCAATAAATTTATGTCGTATTCAGATAAAGGGGAATGAATCAAATAGTTTTCTTCGACAACTTTTAAACATTGAGTACCCATTGGTACTTTCAATATTGAATCATGAAACTGAAATAACAATCCAATCACGGCTTCAACGCTTAGCTTCAATCCAAGTTTCAAGATACAATGATATATTAAGTTAGACTCAAGCTGACGGGCTATGAATGCTCAAGTCCGATCTTATTTGACATTAAGTGATAGTTTATTACAATAGTAATAGCAATATATTTCCCTAATAATAATTAGTAGGTATTTTATTGAGAAATAGGTTCCTTTCTGTCCAATACTGGTAACAGCGTAGGGTTCACCTACGTTGCGGAGCGCGAATCCAGCAGCAACATGTTCGTGGAGCCGTTCACGGGCGCCGTGTGGTGGAGCTGCCTGGGGCTCGTGGCCGTGCTGGCGTTGGCGCAGCGCCTCATGGCCAGGAAACCTGAAGAGAAGGAAGGAGCTTATATGGCCGTCCTCGCCTCTTACTTACAGCAAGGTATACAAAACAAACACTCACACACAAACATGGCACGGGTCTTCTCTCAGTGTGAGGGGTATATTCGCTGGTCAAGCGCAGATTGGTAGAATTCACACACCTTTAAGAACTTCAGAATTATAGAGACCTTTCAGGTGTACAGGTTTCCTCACGATGTTTTTCTTTTCTGAAGCATTTGATAATTAAAATTATAATCCGCCACATACCGCTTTGGATTGTCCCTATACTATACTATAGGTATAGCCTATATACTACAGCTTATAGGTACAATGTAACTGTTATTTCGACTTTAGACCCAGTTCGCGTTAACTATGATCGATGTCGTCGAAATATACCGGCGTTCGATTTTTACATAGATCGCCAAAACCATAGTACTTATACCATCTTTTTATTAACAACTAGCTGCCCCAGCGAACTTCGTACCGCTCTATAATTAATTTGCAATACAATAGTTGGGTCAGACTGCTCAGGGTGTGCCAATTTAATTTAAAATCGGTTAAGTAGTTTAGGAATCCATCGCGGACAAACATCGTGACAGGAGATTTATATATATTAAGATGATGTTAATAAAAAGTCTATGGATATAAAGTGCAAAATTACCTTTTATTACAGATGCAAGCGCAGTACCAGAAGGTATATCAGGACGACTCACCTTCATAGTTCTATCGGTTTCCTCGATGCTAATCCACGCATACTACACTTCTGCTATTGTATCAGCCCTCATGAGCACAGGTACGAATGGTCCTGACTCACTGACAACTTTGGCGGATTCCAGATATGCTATATCTTCTGAAGATTATGATTACATGCGATACTTGATGTTTGATGTAAGTACAAAACTGGTTTTCGATATGAAATTCGTTTTTTATAGGCAATACAATATACAATCTTCCTTGTAAATTAATAATCCTTTGGAATACGTTATCCACAAGGTGAAAACAAATAGAGATGATCTGGAATATTTAAAAAGAAAGAAGAAGACCTCAAAGTTCTATCAAGATATTGAGCGCGGAGTTCAGCTCATACAAGACGGGAACACTGCATACCACACCGAGTACAACCAGCTATATCCGAGGTTGAAATCCTTTACGGACGACCAGATCTGCAAACTGCAGTACGTGGATACAATTCCGGAGGTATATAGTTTTAGTTAGTCTTATTCTTTATTATCCATTAGAAATAGGACTACAACGGCAAAGGTAAGCCGCAGTTTCATCCAGACAACACTAAATTACAACTTTAAATAACAAGAAACATGTAAGACGCACGAAAGACGATGAACGAAGAAGTATGGACTTACTGAGTTACACTTTTTTAGAAGTTACTCTTATAGTCGTCAAGTAAAGCAACACATCTGTGACCGAATTAGAACGAGACTGTTACAAAGAACCACTAAAAGGACTCACAATCACTAACAGTCCCAGCACCTGTTGCCACCTGGGCTAGTAACACACTGGCCATCTAACATCCTAGTAACACCCTGGTCTAGACTAACCATCCTAGCCCTGATTTGAGTCTTCGTCGGGTGAGTTCTGGGTCGGTCACAGTTGTCATGATCGGCAGCGGAAGGATGGTACTGCATGCTCGTTTGCTATCTTGAATCAATAAAAAATATAAATAATAAAGGATTCTGTGGAGAAGATGAGTAAGAAGTCGGAACCAGTAAATAGATTTTTCAGAAGGAAAGTTTGTAAGTAATTTGTTATAACGAGATTACTTTTATAGACGACGACATGGGTGACAACAACGAAACGTGGTCAATGGCTAGAGGTGTTTAGATCAAAAGGGCGATGGCTGCATGAGACGGGCCTGGCGAGGCGCCTCATCTCTCGCCTGAAGATGAAGCCGCCGCCCTGCAGAGCTTCGCTGCTAGCTGAGAGGGTAAAGATCGGTGACGTTGTACCGGTAATAATACTGTCCATTATTGGAGCTGTCCTGTCCTTCATTCAGTTGGGAGTAGAGATATTGCTCTCTCGCTGGAGAAAACCCAAGAGAATCATTTCTTCAGTCGCAACTGAAATAGATGTCCAGAGTTTGGATGAAGAGTATTTTGATGATGCTCAACAGTTCAATTAAATGTTAATGCATTGATCTAGGTAATAATTTGGAACTTATGTTAAATAATACTTACGCATATCACTGTAGGCTTATTTTTTTGCTGTAAAACGTAATAATTATGAATTGTATTTGTGTTTAAAATAAAATTTATAATATACATTTTCACAAAATAAATGTTTAATGTACAATTTCATTCAATCGATATTTCTAACCCAAGTCTGTATCCCTAACACATGTCAATGTACCTACATAGTTCCGTAAAAAAACATCGTCCTAGGTAATGATTTTATATATACAAAATAACGAAAATTCATTGAATTTACCCTAAGATGGGAATTATTACGTAATTCTGAAGTATCAATTTAAATAGTATCTAAAAACAATCACACACAATTGATTATTCGATAAGAAACGTTATCAAATACTCATATCATAATCTCATCTTGTTTAACCACATCACGTTCTAAACCTGACTAATCATTTATATAACTGTAGTTAAGAGAATCTACATACCTATCTCGATCAGATGAATTGTACCGCATTAGGTTTCATATTGAAAGCACAGTCAATTCAATCAAAGCAATCAGGCTGCATTAATTTTGTTGATAGATTTAAAATGATTTTAAAATTATTCATTAGTGCAAGCATCCTGACCTTACATTTTGGTTACGTGGCTGCTACGGGCTGTCATGAATTACAGCTGTCACAGGTAAGATTATGGCCAAGATTTTTGCTAAGTTTAAAGTCACGTTATTTATTATTTAATTAGAACAAGGCTCTTACTAACAATTACAACAGGACTAACTATCACTAACAGTGCCTGCCTCAGTTGGTCAGTTCGTTAGTAGGTATGAGAATACCTCGATACGACTAACATTCTGAATAACACAACAACACGTAACACGTTCTGCTAACTGGGCTAACCATCCTACTCCCAATCGGAGTCTTGTTCTGTGACGGTGATAGTAGTCATAGGCGGCAGCGGTAGGGTGGTGCTACATGCTCATTTGCTACCTTAAAGCCAAAAACACAATTTTTGTAATCGCTTCAAATGTAAAACAATAAAAATGTTTTCAAGACGTTATCATGTAAAATTATCGACCGTAAACTGACTTTACAGACAACCCATTGTATCTATTAAGTAGGCATAATTTATAGTCGTATTTAGTTTTCCGGGTCAACATGTTGAACTATGTTCAATGTTTTTTGCTACCACTAAGTACCACTTATAAATATGCATGAAATAGTCATTATTTGAATTTTAAATTCCAATTACAATTCTCGGTTTACGAGTATCTAACTAAATAAATCCGAAATTGCATATTCGAACATGTTATATTTATACTGATAAAAACGAAAGTTAATTCTATTGAACCACTTCATACTTTCATGGTTGTGGCTAGTTGGATTGTTATTACTAACTAAATTAACTACATTAACAACATTATCACAAATACTTTTTATATAATTTCGTTTAATTTGTTACGGAGTGGTATGATTCGCGGACACTAACAAATTAAATAACAGTTACTTACATTACCATGTAACCTAAGAGAAAACCCTCCTTTGTAGAGTACCTATTATGCAGGGTGTAGAAACACATAAAGATTAATAAATTTTATAATTCTAAATCTATTTCAGTTGAAATCCTTAAATGAACGAATGAACCAAATGATCGACACAATTTCAAGTAAGTTATCACTACTATACCTGTATGTTATGCTGTAGAATGGAATACGGATCTATGTCATTTATTTTATATCGCATTTCAGCTTTGCTTCCTAAATCGTTAAAGAAGTGGACGCCGCCCGCGCCAGTCCCACCGACACCAGCACCGTTCGTCGACTACGTACCGACCAACATTGGTCATGATATGAGTTACTATGTTACTCCTCCGGCATACTCTCCACCACCGACGCAACATGTAATATACGTTCCGTCATACACAGCACTACCGACAGACGCTCGACTGCCCACACATTCGAATCCGATTTCGACACCTCGCCATTACATTCAAGCAGAAGTGGCCCCTCAACTCGAATATCCTTTCTCAATGATATCACCTTTCCCGCCACAATCCCCAAGGGTGGGTTATCCAGAGCAAACACCACAATACGTAATGCAAACACCGACCCCTCCTGTAGCGCCTCAGTTGTACCCTTCCGGCCCTTATTCGCTAATTCAATCCCCGTATCCTCCTGAGTACACTCATCCTTACCCATTTGGCTATCCTTTACAAGCTTCAACACATCCTAACATTCCCGCTAATACGCCAGGTCTACCCTTTATTCCCGTTCCAGTGCAATTACCTCCCGGAGCTTATATGCTTCCATATCCACAGGCATCTGATATACCGCAGAAATATACATAGGTTTTAAAATTCAATGTATTTAGAGTACAGTGATATTTATAAAACTTATTTATTCATTAAGTTATATTATAAAGTTACGCTAGGGTCGTCATTTTAAAATAACACGTTAGCATATTACTTATTTAAGTTACAAATAAAATTGTTTTAAATTACTGTTGTTTGTTTCCTATTATTACATAAAATAAATTAATTGTCGACATCAAATTTATATGTACCAATGTATTACTGTAATGGAATTTGTATTACATTTCACAATTTGTGTTGGAAGCAATACTTGTAATATCAAATTTATTGCTAACCACTTTACCCAATGGTTTCTTAATGAAATGATAAATGCGATATATAAAACTCCAGAAGCCTGATATGAGAAGCACACTTCCATCAACATGGCACCATTCTACTTAATGTTAGCGCTACTGGTACAGGTAAATTTATAAGTTACATTCATTTGTAATCTGACATTGCTGTTACATATATTTCTTATAATTTATACCTATTTATGATTTTTAGAGTTCACTATGTTACGCTGATAACGCAAAAGGAAACCAAACTGAATCCATAGAACTTGTATCAGAAGTCGACGAAACTCAAAAAGATGGAATAAGTTCTGAGGCTATTGAAGAAATTACATCTAATTCAAATGAAGAAACAAGCTCAGTAGGTGGTGATAATACAAATAGCAAAGAGGTACAAGATGTATTGCTGAGCGAATTCCGTACTGCCACTAACGATTGGGTAGATATGTTTATCGGAGCCAGCTCTGACTTGAATCCTTCTTCGGCGACATCCATGATGGCTCAAGCTACCACCACAAATAAGTCACCAGAAGAACAACTGGAAGAAATCAAGGAAGTAGCAAGCGAAATAACTATGGCCATTCAAAGTGAAATGACTAATCTACTTTCATATGCTCTAAATTTCGGAGACAAAGACGGGGAAGATAATAAGCTTCGAAAAAGGCGATCCACTGACACGCCAATGGACAGTTCACAGTTTGTTATGAGATTACTGAACCATATTAAATGTAATAATGAATATCAAAATATCGCAATAGAGAAGATGATGTCCGCACAGGAAATTGCGGACAAATATGGCGTGGAATTCAACCCCGACCCTGAAATATTATCTGATCTTGCATTTGCTGCGAACGAGCAAGCTAAAGAATTAACTTCTATTTTAGAAGAAGCTTGTAATACCAAAAACTCTTCATGTATTCCCATTATTAGTACCGAAATTAATCAAGACGATATTCCTAAAAGCTGCACACCCTTAAACACAACTTATTATGTATTTTCTAGTGACTATCCTAACAGTGAAAATATAAGTATATCACAGGGCCACGAGCAAAACTTCCAACCAATTTTTGATACGAATCATATCCATGGAGAAAACCACGCGGGCTACAATTACTACAATTATCACATTGATAATCAAATTCCATCTCCGGCAGTTCAACACTCTTACGGATGTCCCGTCACTCCAAAACCAACTTTCTATGACTCTATATCGTACAACCCTAATGAATACAATACACCCTACTGCTCAGTGGACCCAATGGCTCTCTATCCCTTTTATTCGTATGATGATCCTCTGGATCTGGAACCAGAGCTGGTTGGAGAAGAGTATGAAGAAACTGTTTCATCAAAAGTGATCATAGAACAAGATGAAGAACCCGGTTCTGCGACTGTTAACCACGTAATGACGTACACGGTTTCAGAAAAAGCCCACTTCAGAAACCCGCAAATAGAGAAATTACCGCAGCAGATGCAATACTACTTCTTTTTAATGTAACTCAACTAATCGCATTTATATAACCTTGTAAGATATTATAGTAATTTAATTGTCTACATTAAATAATATTATAGGAGTGACATAGCAAATGATGATGAAATAAAAGATGTAGATTTCATGTTGAATGTTGTATATTTGATGTTAAAAATAAACAAACATAATTATTTAATAATAGTTACTTAATTAATTCCCTTTGGTAACAGTATGTTTCTCCCTATCGTCTGCTAAGAATTATAGTTTTAACCAATTACAAATTATAATTATACAAGTGAAAATCCTATCGATATATTTTATTTATATAATACTAACACCGGCATAACTTTAGCCTCAACGCCCCCAACCTTTTGTTGAGTGCATAATGGCGGACCATTTTCTAAGAGCTCACATATAAATTACCCCTTATTGCGGAGTGAAACCCTCTGAGAATATCATGCTCTGAGTTTTGCTTCTCTACATTACGCAAACATTACCCTTTATAACATGAAGACACGTCGACTGGACTTGATAAATAAATAACAGAAGGATAATAAAATATATATTGATATATATACATGGAAAATATTAAATAACAACTATTATTAGAGTACAAAAGCTAGACAAATGAAAATTAGCACATTCTATTAGACTGCTATTAATAGGTATCTGATAATGAAATTATGATCTCCCTAGCATGACGACCTAGATGTTTCCAATTAGAAATTTCCGACTAATTTTGATATGGTTATAATGTAGGTTCGACATATCTTGTCATCCAATATACCTCAGTGCCTGAAGTCGAAAGTTTTCGAGCAATGTGTGTTGCCAGTGTTGACATATGGATCCGAGACGTGGTCCTTTACTGTTGGCCTCATTCGGAGGCTCAAAGTTACACAGCGCGCTATGGAGAGAGCTATGTTAGGTATTTCGCTACGAGATAAGATTCGGAACGATGAAATTCGTAGACGAACGAAAGTTACCGACATAGCTCTCAGAGTTAGCCGGCTGAAGTGGCAATGGGCAGGCCACATCATTCGAAGGACGGATAACCGATGGGGTAGAAAAGTCCTCGAATGGCGACCACGCCTCGGCAAAAGGAGCACAGGTCGCCCCCCGACCAGGTGGACTGATGACCTGAAGAAGACAGCGGGAAGCCACTGGATTCAGAGGGCTCAGGACCGGTCGGAGTGGCGCCAATTAGGGGAGGCCTATGTCCAGCAGTGGACTTCAAAAGGCTGATAGATAGATAGATAGATAGATAATGTAGGTATCGTAATAAGTTTGACAACATTTTACTTTACATTCTTTGTTTAACATTTTATAGTTTGTTTTACTGAAATTGTTGTACTAATAAACTAATAAAAAGTTACTAATAAAATAAACTAATACTTAGAGTCAATTTAAAGATTCCCGTCTGAAAATGAGTACCTACCGATTGTTTTAAGTAATATTTACCCATGGAACAGAGAAATGCTAAACGATTCGAAGCTACTAATAACCTTCGTACGATAAGTTTACTATGAAAACGTTTTTTTTTATTCTAACATGGCACTGACATACAAATATTTCATAAAATTAACTATATTATATTTATAAATAAGAGATTGCCTATGAGGAAATCTGTTCAGTAACAATGAGAAGGATTTAGAGGGTCATATTAATTTAGGCTTGCTAATTTGAACCTGAGTAAGTTCATAGTAGACGAAGACTTGGGTAATGTATTTAGTAGGAATAGCTATTTCTATGGACCATCAATATTATTAACAGATTATAATTTTCTTTCTTCGAACACAAAATATTGAAATATCTGGTGTAGACGATATCCAAACTATATTTGTACATTCGTGGAAAGGAAGGATATTAAAGTTAAATACAAACAATAAAAATAGGAACCGTATGTAAAGGCGCTCCGACCCCGGTAGCTATCGTCTGAAGGCTGTAACGCACTAATTACAGTATAAAATTCAAGTTTGAACTCTCGGAGAGGAAGCGCCTTTAAACTGTTTGATAAAGTTAAATTAGTATCGATCTTATCATAAGAAGCTTCACTTATAAATATGGTCAAGTAATAAGTCCACGTAAATTACAATTCTGCAGCAGGTTTGTTAACTTTCGCCTGAAAACGATTTGAAGTTTTTTGTATTCAGATCCGATCTCGATCTCGTTGATTCATACTGATAATTGTAGGTGGCCTTCAGCCCATTAATGTCCCCTGAATATTTTTTTTAGTAGAAAAAATGATTTTGTGTGAAAGTTATTACTCAAAAATATATTTTAGTACTCAAATTCAATTTTTTTCTCACCATAGCACCTTTTTCAGCTATTGCGCATTGAAAATTAAATTCAAAATTCCAACTTTTAAAAAGAATTATGATTATATTTGCCTACTTTTCTCATGCGTTAAACATACTCCAGAACCATAATTATGCATTTTTAATCTAACCGTCGTCGCCGCGTCGTCTAGGCATTAGTATCAGTATTTTAAACAGGGAATTTTATTTAAGATATAATAAGTAACGAAACAAACCGGAATTAAACAATTTACCTATTTTTAAGATCAATAACAAATTCCTATATAATTCGAATCGCAACCAAACTTCGGGAGTAAGCTAACAAACCTCGCGATTTATACAAACGTTACTCGTTAAACGAAGTATACAAGTTGAACAAATACATAAATACATAAATACATACATACATAAATACATAAATACATAAATAAAATTAGCCTGCACATGACTCACTAACTCATCGTAAACATCTTAAATAATATTTAAATAGCTTCATTTATATTAATGATAATATAGTCGGTTGCGGCAAGCCCCGGACCTTCAGCACAACCAGGTGTTGTCTACAGCTAGTACTGGTACACTATATCACAAACCTTTCCATTATTCCCGTACGACTATCTATCTGTGGGCATAATACGCCGTGTAGGCACTGTTCGGCCCCGCGGTGTGAGGCTGATACCTGGAACATTTTATAATATATTTATTTATTTATTTAAAACTTTATGCACCATACAAAAAGTACAGAAACAAAGGCGGAGTTAATGCTAAAAGCATTCTCTCCCAGTCAACCTTCGGGCAGTGTGAACACAACGAAATGGCGGCAAGGATATGATAGAATTAGATGAAATAAATAATATTCTGTATTATTTAAAAGTATAAAGGTACTATAACGAGGCTGTGTTCAACATAATTCAACGCGAGCTTTAGTCAAGCGCATGCGAAAGTTAAATTGTATATAGTACATAATTATGTAGCAACATTTTTTTAATTAAAATAGATATTATTAATATTGTTATATCTAGATACATATTATAATACAACAGATTATCAGGAGACCTAAAAAATATAACGAAAAGAACATTTTCACCGAAACTACAATAAAAATATTTTATGTACTTAGTACCTAAATATATTTTTTGTTGAGAAACATGGTTTAGTTTAGCTCTTCATACTCAGCACAATCATAATGTTATTAGACGGAATGTGAGCTATGTATTAATATTTAAAAAAAAGCATCATACCGCACAGTATGCGCGTGAGCAGCGTACAGCGGCCCACTGGCGCTAGGGTCGCCCGCATAGGGCTGCGCGAGTGGATAGGGCTCCACGGGCGCCGCCTCGCGTCTCCGTGGAGTACTGCGCTGCGGACTTTGCTCGGGTGGGCTGCCAAAAATAATTCAATTAAGAAAATTAATGAAATTATGATAACTTGTAGTGCAGTATTAAAGGGACAAAATCGCGCTGCAGACGCGCAGCGGTTATAAAACGTGTGAGTAGAACGGAAGGTATGGTGCGCTCCTTTACACTCAAAGTTCTTATGGCAACATGTAGAGATGTACAGAGGTAAGTATGTAGATAGATTAAACAATGCAACATATTGTGTTACCATTTTAATTACAATTGAAAATAATTTCAATGAGAAAAAGAAAAATCCTTATTCAACACTTAGGAAAACAAAACGTACCGACTGTTTACAATCTGTAGGTTTATTAAGTTACTATCTACCTGCCTAAGAGTTGACCGACAAAATCACATTCACGTAGGTAATAATACCTTAGGTATACTTTTAACAACCAGAAGAAGTACCTAGATGATCTAAAATTAAAATATCTAGGAGCAAAACAACAATGTCTGATTGTCTACTTTGTACATAGCTGAACTATTTTCATCTAAAGTTATTTTAATTTAAAACAAATTGAGAATAACTCTCGAACGATCGACGCAGCTTGCGAATGGTTGTTTACAGTACGCCGCCGACCGCCGCACCAGACCACTGCATTGGCTCCTGCCTCCCAATAAATCATTCTCCTGTTCATCCTCATGCTCAAAGTGCACTGTTTAATGTTAGTTTCATAGTGGCCCGCATCCCGCGCGCCAATCAAACCGTACACCCGTTCTATGTAAATCGCGCTCAGGTAATAGAGGCGTGCCTACATGAAGCCCGTAGACTAAATAAATGCAAGGATGTAATCCCAGGTAGATTTAGTACAGATGAACTGTTTTAGGTCTATTTCGATCGAGTAGATTTACGAGTACAAATAAATATCACGTGGTGTTTCACTCCGTCTAACTAACTAGATCACTAATAAAGTAGATACTTATGTAGATAATAAAAAAATGAGTGAGTGTGAGGTCTTTCTTATTGTTGTTCTTATCTCTAAATAAGCGGTTGTTGAACCAAAATATTGATGTTCATAATATTAAGTGTACCTACCTATCGATAAATAGTTGCCTAAGTATTAAATTATTTAGAGTTATAGTTCGCCAATAGCTTTGATTATTTATTTTCAAAATCCCTTAATTACCTTAACATCAAGGTGAATAAGTAATAGAGAAAATGAAAAAATTGGTAATAAATAAATATAATTGAACATTAAGTTGTTACTGAAAACGGACATCGCACATCGTCTTACTAAACCAATATTTGCATAAACTAAAGCCATGTTTTGATTGTAAACAAATTAAGTCATTAATTTACAGAAGGAGAAACATTAGGCCATGTGCACAAATAAAACGAACAATTCGGGATCGCTACAAAAAATAACTATCAGGGAGTTTTTGTTTTGACTTCCTGGTACGATCGATTAATAACGTCGGGCTAAGTTATGAACGCCATTTGTCGCTCGGTGTCAAAATAAAGTATTAACGCGAAGTAACTCGACCCGGCCGTCCCGCCTAGTGGGCGGGCGACACTATTCACACTATTATTAATTATTACTTATTGACACCACGGTATCTTCCTTGATCAGCTAATTATGTCTTCAATCCTCAAAAATGATGTAATAAATTGGGACAGAAAACCCGATAAAAATCCTTCAAAATCCAGCAAGAGACAATATCATCCGCTATTATGTGTCATGATGTGGAATAATATTATTCAGTTCTTTAACGTAAATATCACAGATTACGTGGCTACAATAAACTACACGTCTCATGGTAGAACATAGGTCTCTCTCTCTAAAGTAATTCCCTCGATTACTAATGGTTGCCATAAGCTTCAAAGCCTGACCATTCCAGGTAATCACGGTCCACTTCTTGTGAAATTTAACTTACAAAATGATACAATGTAAACTAGCAGTACAAATCATATTTATCAGCAAAAAAATAATTTTCTATACGATATAAAGTTGCTTAAAGACAACTGACAATATGACTTTACTAATTCTATTTTCAAAATGTAGATTTTTATAATTATGGATACATCAAATGCGCGGGAAATGTTCGTAAACGTCGCGTCCGCCATAACTGTCGCACGTAACTCTTTACTCTACCGTTTGGTCGTAAAAGTAAATTGTAACCGGCTGGTAAAATGTCTCCCTCGCGTCATAATGGCTGCGTTCATAAAATATAATCGGTTGCAAGCCACTTGATTCATGGCTAGTTCAGTCTTGACAGCAGAAGCACTTTCCGTAAACGCGGTTGCGATATGCAGACATTAAATTTATATGGTTGGAACAGAATTTTTAGAATGAAAAACTTGAAAACGTTCTCACCAATCATCGGGGTCGCAGTCTCTGAAACCTTTCGCAAATGGGTTGCTGGCTATCTTCAGTTGTGTTATCTGTAAAACAAATATTAAATTAAAATGCAAACAACAAAGAATCTATACAGAAACTAAATAATGATGTTTTTTGCGAATTTTTGTTTGTGAAGGTTATAAAATGTTGTAGTCATCTTTTCAATTTGCTCACTGATTTCAGCAACTAAAATGACACAGCGTGCCGCGACTGTACAGCAATCAGGGTTGTCATAAACTTAAGGCTATAATATTGCAGCACCACTATCCGCGTCGTTTCAGAACATTGTGGCGATAACGTCCAAGATGGAGAGCACATTATCTTAGTAAAAACTTGTTCACTTCTTGAATATTTCAACGTCAAATGCGGGCCGCCAACGCAGGCAATTTATCCCAGTCCTTCGCGATACAGAACACAAAGATAGCGAAAGACCAGGCACACCGAGCCATCCACAATGGCGTGGCTTGATATTCACAACGAAAGAATACTCACTGCACGTCTGCACGAATAACTTAGTGCAACTCCTGCGCCTGAAAACCACCTGAAAACTGAGAACGATTTCGATGTAACCGGTGTTATCCGTGCCAACGCTCACCCTGTGGTTCTGGTAGGCGGTGACGGCGGTGAAGCCGGTCTCGGGGAAGATGAAGGTCCGGTAGGGCACGGTGCCTGCTGCGGCGCTTTGCCCGTCCCCCGGCAGGTACACCACGTGCAGCCGCGGCTGGTACCGGTGCATGGAGTTCAGGATTATCTGTCACCAAGTGTAAACTTGTAAGCATGGGGATTGTCGTAACGGAGAAAGGTTGTAAATTGGTTATTCGGCTTGCCGTTTTTATAGTCAGGAAAATTGGAAACAGAGTGGTTTTTTTTTTATTTAATTAGGCTTAAACTATATTTAATATAATTTTGTAGCTATTTTTTCGTCGTGATTATTTGTCGTCGTCAATTCAAAATACCCAGTTCATAAAATATCATACTTTCAGATAAAATAAAATAAAAACATTAGTCAAATTTAAAAAATAAAATAAAATAAAAATAGGCAAATTTTGTCAAAAAAAGGTTAAGTTTGAAGGTAAAATTTAAATGGCAAAAAATTAATGGCAAATCGTTTGAATCAAAGAAAAAAGAGGGCAAGGCCAAAAATCGGCGCAAACAATATTTTTGTCTATTTCGGGAACCTGTATCTTTTAGGGTCTATTATAACTTCTATTTAAGGAAGCAAAACGTAATGTCTCCTACATTACGTTTTTTTCTATCCTCTCTTTCATATAAGTATAATTAGGTTAGATTCTAGTCTAGATGTGTTGCATCAGCGGCATTGTGTAGATGAGACTGATGAGAGCGAACTCACGTGTCCGTTGTCGTCGAGCTGGTTGTTGGTGAGCTTCAGCTTGTCGAAGGAGACGAGCTGACGCATCCAGTGCGCGCCCACCGCCGGCGAGTCGGGGTGCACGTGGATCCGCGGCGGGGACACCGGGTCCGCCTTGCCCGCCACCACCCAACTAGAGCTGGGGATTTTACTCCAGGTTATACTACGTTTTCTTCGGACAGAGTACGGGCAATAGAAAGTTATATAGCCTACAGCCTTTCTTGATAAATGACGCTTAATTATATAGTAGATCAATATTGTCGGATCAGTTTACAAACAGATGAAATTGATTAAATTCGCATATAATTGCAATAAGTAAAATTGACATAAATAATGAAAACAAACCTATAACGACGTTGTTTTATGTTTTATTACTAGTAGCACGGTAATAGAATTACCGTGCTACTACCATCTGTGTAGTTATCTAGGTATCTATTTAGGTAGATATATAGTTTATTGTCTGCACGATACCTGTGAAAAGCGTATCGATATCTCTTGTCGTCGAGCGGCACGAAGTCGACGAGCAGCAGGTAGTCGGCGCTGGGCAGCAGGCCGGCCAGGCGCGCCTGCAGCGCGGGGAACATGCGGCGGCCGGCCTTCGTCACGATCATCTCGGTGCCCAGCTCGTGGAAGCTGCGCCACAGCGCCGCCAGCTCCAGCGACGCGCTGCAGCGCGCCACCGCCGGGTGCAGCGTCACGTTTTGGTTGGATGGCTGGGTGATACGTTTGTTTTTTATTATATAAAACTAACTGCTTTATGTCTGTAGATAGAAGACATAATGTATGAAGGGTCCTCATAGGGCCAAACAAAGCCAAAAATATTATTTTCAAAATTTTTGTCTGTTTGTTTGTAGGCGCGTCACGTAACAACTAGGTACTGAATGAAATTTTTTGCGGATGTCGCAGTTGAACGTAATGACACGTTTATAATAGTTGTAACGAAGCGTTAAACACTAAATAATTTTACCTTATAAATAACATTAAATAAAACTTAATACTACTCTAAAACTAAAATTAAATAAAACTTAATACTAGTATGAAACTAAAATTAATAAAACTTATACAAAAAATAATATTTACACTATTATTTTGTAAATAAGAGAGATGAAAATATATTACCAGAATTCTAAGTCAATTGATAATGAGATAGTGTCCGTGTATACCTGCATGCGCGGCGGCGGGGGCTGCGGCGGCGGCGCGGGCTGCGCCCCGTGGTCCCGGCAGGTGCTCTCGCTGAGCGCCTGCAGCGGGGAGTACGTGCTCCGAGTGCACACCGCATTCTGACGACAAACGGGGGTGGTGAAGCGGGCGGTGTTAATACCTTGTGGTCTCTTCTCAGCACAGCACTAGAGATTAGGTCGATAAGTATTATCCTCGGACACAATACGAACTACTTTGCATTTTAAGGTCTGATGTGCTACGATTTAATTCAATTAATAAATGAAGCGCTAATTGCCGATTTAAGTAATAAAGATTAAAGAGTCGATTAAGTGATCGCTCGTGATCGTGGTAAGTGGATGGGTGACCCCTAGTTGCAAAAATTTCATGAGCTCTTCCGTATTTCGGGTGGCAGTATACCGACAGCTATAGGTATAGCTGTTAGTCCCAGTTATTATCATTGAATACAGTTAAGCCATATCGGAGGTTTTAGAGTGGCATAAAACCTTCCAGCACTTAGCTACTAAAAAAACTATCCACTCTACCAATCCGCACTAGAGCAGCGTTAAGTTACTCGTGCCCTATACCTAATTGGGAACCATTGACGGGTTACATAGAAGCCAATGGAACGTCACTAAAATAACAATAGTTACATCTCTGCCGGGGTGGTGCAGCGGCGGCAGCGAGGGCAGCTGATCCTGGTCTCGGCTCACGCGCTCCGCCAGCGACTGCAGCGACTGGAAGCCGCCGCGCGAGAACTGGGAGGACACCACACCTGCGCAAACAAATTGAAACTATAGACGGTACGTTTGTACAACGCGAGTTGTAGTTTTTGACTCACTCCGATGACATTTGGCTGTCACTATGGATGAGATAGATGATTAAGAAATGTATGAGACAGAAAGAGATAGATATGAAAAGTAAGCCATTAACCGAATTTTACTGTACCGCGCAATCATCACATTATTATAATTTATATTATGCACCTCGCAAACGAGGGTATCATCATCAACATCGCAACCCATAACTGCCCCACTGCTGGGCAAGGGTCTGATTTCGCAATGTAAGGGGTACATACAATACATACTCGTAGGGGTACGTACAATGGTTTTTAAAAATGTAGTCTGTCTGTTTTTCTATTTGTGTGTGCGTTTATCCAGTTCCAGTATCCGTTTATCCAGCTAATCTGAAAAACGGCTTAACCTATTTTAAATAATTTTAATAAGTTTTCACTGATTTAATAAGTTTGACACAACAATATCAGCAGATTTAAACGTTTAAAATGTTGTAAATGTTTCATTGTCTGTAGAGTCGGATGTTTCATATAGCAATTGTTACCCGATCTTCACCGCCTATTTTATCAAGAGTAGGTAGGTACCTATTTTAACGAAAAAACACACTACACAAATAATAATTGAATGGGATATAAGACTAATTGAGCACACAGCCACTGCACTACCTACTTCTACAACTGGACAACTACGTGACTACTTTTTATGCTGACAAAGTATAAAATAATTAAATTTATTAGTAATTAAATAATCGATATCATAACATACCTACTCGATCTATAGTCAATCGATATCACATTATCGAATCCTAAGTAAGTCGTAAAATATCACTTCACTGGCACCCGCCGGAATTTGCCCTACACGTATGCCACTGTTGCCGCACTGAACCGCCAAGATTCAACCGGACACCACAATAAAAAGTAAATAAACTACCCCATAAAACCGTAAGCGTCCACCCAGGAGCGGACATCTCACTCAACTAATTGGTATAATGGCGGGAAACCCAAAACGCGTCTTAAACTGCCGCAATAATTTCATCGGCCGATGTCAAGACGAGATTATAAATAAGACGGGCGATGAAAACTATACTTACGTAGAAACGACAATGATCTTCGTTTTATTTTCAGCCGCCGTGTTGTTACAGTTACCCTGCTTTAGTGTCCGTTACTTCGTATTCAATAACTTGTTACCCTTATCCCGTAACCAGTTTAAGATTATATCACAAGATTATAATTTAATTTCTTTCATTTCTTTCTTTTGATGGGTTGCCTGGAAGAAGTCGCTATGTAGCGATAAGGCCGCCTATTGTTTTGCGCTTAATGTTTATTTATTTTTCATCCCTGTTTTTATGTTATTAGGTGTACAAACAATAAAGAGTTTATCTATCTATCTATCTAATTGTACGAATTTTATTAATTCATTCGTTCGGTATACTCGTAAATGAAAGTAAATTTTGATTAGATGCAACGCGCAATGCGATGATTTTTATTTCATTTATTTAAACTGAGGAAGACCTACAAATTAATGAATTCATTATCATCAGGAAGTCATTATATATTGTATATGTATATAACTAGTTGTTTTTGTTTCTAATGTAGATAACATTAAAAAAACCAACTAGGATATGATATGATTATGGTAACGAAACCCTTCATTTCCATTACCGAGGCTCACATTGAACGCAACCGTCATCGATGTCTATTAAGATAAAATAGAGAACCAGAAAGTAGAGTAAGGGGTATAGTACCCTGATATCATTGTCGATTTTCGTAGGTGATAGAGCCTAGAGTTCGCCCGGAGTACTACCACCGACCGATTCCTACCGTGTAGTGTAATAATAGTTAAGTATAACAGAAATAGTGTTCCGTTTGGAAAGGTGTGGATCCGGTTAAAAATTTTAAGGGGCGACAATCTCAGTTCTAGAGAGTACCTGCACAGCGATGACCGAATTAGAACAAGACTCTTACTAACAATTAGTAACAATTAACAATTAGTAACATTACTAACTATAAAAAACAGTTCCTATCCCAGTCCTATTATGTATTAACAAACTAACAAACAAATGTTCTAACACCGTCTGCTTGCTGGACCAACGATCCTGGTCCCAATGAACGAATGAGAAATCGTAATGAATTTTATATGAATTAGTTGATTTTCTTTTTTTACTTTCTTTGTTTACTATGAATTTTAAAATAATGTTAAATGAAGCAGATACTAGACTTTGATCATTTTACATAATTAATACTGGGATTTATCAATTAAATAATATTTTTACGTAGCTCTGGCGAAATTTAAAATTTCTTAAAAAGGTCGCCAACTCTACAATTTACGTTTCTGATAGGTAAATATCTCCTCTGCCACCATTCTTCACTTGGATCAACTGATAACAGAAGACCATGTGTATATAAGTTAATTATAAATTATCCAAAAAATAACAAAGCAAGTTATGGCTTACTATAAATTTTACAAGTATAAATCCGATTTTATAGCAAAAAATTGGTTGGGGCAATAATGCCTATTGATACAACCATAAAACATAGGTACAGGCATTAAAATTCAAAAAAGAGATATAAAAACTCACAATTTTATTGTTATGTAAGATCGTATTAATGTTTAATGCTACACGATTTAGTGCTTACACCTTTTTTTGCAGTTCGTACTGTAGGTACTCTCGCATATTTTATTGGCATTGTCTCAAGTGGACAGTCGGAAACAATAAATTTGTAGTGATATTCGCTGAATCAAGCATAATTGTCAGATAAAGAGTTATTTGTTAGCCGCCAAACTGGCGAAAGTGTCACTCTTGTCGGTAAATCATGACAATATTCTACTACATGTCGAGTAATTTGTGAATGTGTTATGGGTGTTGAAGTATGAGTTATGAACCCACCGTATGTTTCAGCCGGATATCTCAATCTTCGATTACATTTACATTTTATTTGTAAAACATTTTAATGCTACTTTCGTTTATCATGCTGAAAATACGCGTTTTTATTATGATCATAAAGTCTAAAACGCGATGCTTGCTATAAATTAAAGATTATCCCAAATTCCGTTTTAGGTTTAAAATTGAACGTAAACTCCTAAAACGAGGAAACCTTTTAAGTGTCTAACTAATTTTTACTCGAAGACTGCAAAGACTATGTTCCTTGCGGAGTGTAGAGGAGCACTAAGAGAGGACTTTTGGAAATTCCCTCTCAAAGGTGGATAAACCAAAAAGGGATCAACTGAAACTTTTTGTTTCTTCAATGGATTCACTTGAAACTTCGTATAATGTATAGGTGCCTCAAGTGTCGCAAGTACCTAAGAACTAAGAAAGGATTTTTGGAAATTTAGAATTTCTCGCGGGCGAAGCCGAAATCGGAAAACTAGTTAAATAATAAAATGCTAAGTATACCATTAAATGTATGTTGGATACATCGAGGCGGCTAATAAATCCGAGCTGGCCGGACAGCCCCGTCCCCGCCGCAGCCGCGCGGTGTCAAGGTGCCTCATCGGTTCCACTCCAATTGGTGCAATGTTCGCCACTTGCCAAATGAGTCCATAAAACTAACTATAGCTTTTTGACATTTACCTTAGATTTGTGAGCCGACAAATTGGTTCCTGGTTATCGATGTTGTTGTGTTGTGTGTTGTAGCCGCACTTGAGATTTAACTGCGTCATTAGCCTGTCTGCTGTGATACAGGACATGACTCGTGTTGCTATTACTACTTAATTAAATACGCCGACGTTAATTTATTAATTAATTACGAATTAACTATGATCTACATTTTCTATTTGTATATATTTGATAAGATAGAGTGTTATTTCGCATTGCAATTAGGTAAATTCGGAGTTTCAGAGGCGACCAAAATCTTCTATAATGTAGAATAAATAATAGTAATTATTTAATCAATGTGTTTACGGTACGGAATTGTAAGAACAACGTAATATTACACTATTATCGTTGTTTATTTAAATCTGCAGAATCGTATCTGCGTGTTAAAATGTTTAAATATTATGTTTGCAAGCAAAAAAGCTTCTGATACTTTTATTTATAAACCGATGACATAAAGAAGCTAAATTAAAATATTTATTTAGAATAAAATTTAATATGTTTGGGTATAGATATGTACACCGAATACAGAAAGAAGTGGAAATGGTACAAGTGTTGATTAATAAGAAAACCACGGTAGCAAAATAAACACAAGTAAATCCCTAATCGTATTATTCACACTAAGAAACTTACATTTTTATTGGTTGGTACTTGTTAACTTCAAATAGTCTATCAAACCGGCTCATTATAGTTGAAAATGCACCTTAACGATTTATCTTAATTTTTATTTTTCCTTGCCATATTTGGTGTCTTGTTACCTTTATCAATTAAGAACATAACAGTTGTAAAGATTTTCTTTCCACCGCTAGATGTCAAAATTTTACGTAACAACTAATTTTATATACTTAAAGCTGTAAGAAATAAAGTTGACATTGTGTTGTCCGGCAATTACGCGGAGCTCCGCGCAACCTTAGTCCGTGTGCCACGCCTACTTCGCACTTCCACTTCTTTCTGTATTCCGTGGATATGTATGTAAGTTAAGTTAGTTCATCTTTAGTTCATTAATACATAATTAATTAATTATATTAAAAAAATTTGGTACTTATTTTATGTTTTACAGATAGAATCTTTAATTTCAACAAATTTAACAAAACCAACAAAAAAATAGCTAAATACTAGTGTAATAAACTGATTATTTAAATTGGTCTCAGGTGTCGGTAGCCAATTACAATACGCACCGTTGTTCTAATATTAGTGGCGCTGGTAGATGCAACAAAAGGAGAGAGCGGCCGCTTCCTCAGCAATAAATCCGCATTGATTGAGCACTATAAATCTAACGTGCGTGAACGCCGACTCTGCTGCGGTCGACGCCTAGGGTTGGCAAAATGACGTACACTTTTAATTATATACATTACCGATTTTGTATTGAATGCCTAAATTTTAAATATCTTTCTCTATCTTCATTGTTCTGTAATAACTTTTAATGTTAGTGTTTTACTTATGTTGTTTCTTTTCAATGTTTTGTGTGTATAGCTAACAAGTTTTTCGCAAGGACAACGAAGGGAAGTGAAACGATTGTTCATTGTTCATCGTACCACTACTGGGCACGAGTCTTTCCTCATGACTGAGGACGCCTAAAGCGTAACTACTCCATCACGATGTTTCAGTTCGGATTGGTGGAGGGATATTTAAATAATATGACTTTTTTGGATTAAGCAACTAATTACAGAAATAAAAAATAGAATATTTGAAAAACTGCACGAATACCCTATAAATATTACCAAAAACCCTGCAATGGTCTTTAAATGGTGGTGGAGCCGGTGTTTCCGAGTGGAGCAACCCTGCGACTGCGCAACACGTGTAGTGCCACATCGGGCGCATCGTAAGACACATTTGATTTACGCCCCCTCACGTCGCTCCCACCACTACCAACAAACTCATCTTAATTGGGATTTTTCAAACAATACCGTTAATATTAATTTCACTTTCATTCGACGTGATTAAGATCGACAGATAAATTGTCTGATAATTTTGCGAAATATTTAAATTTGAAATAACATTTGAGAAGCTTATGCGTTTGCTAAATACTAACATGAATATAAACAGCTCATAAAGGAACGAATGGTTTTTTATGGAATTAATGTAGCAAACGAGCATGCAGCACCAACTTCCGCTGCCGCCCATGACAACTATGACCGACTTAGAACAAGGCTCAAATCGGGAATGGGATAGTTAGTCCGGTTAGGAGACGGTGAATATTAGCTGGTTGGTTTTTGTAAGTAAGTATGAGGACTGGGACAGGGACTGTTAGTGAAAGTCAGTTCTATTAGTTATTGTTAGAAATAAGTCCAGTTAGTAGTTGTTAGTACCTAAGAGTCTCTTTATAATTCGGTGACCATGTGTTGCTACCCTTGAGGACTGAGATGGTCGCCTCTACACTGACTACAGGACTACACCTGTAAGCTTAAATCTATTTACAGGACTACCAGGTCCAGCGAAACCATTATTTGACGAAGAAATAAGCAGTATTTGTGTTTTTATATGAATCCTGGAGCTCAGAATAAACAGACAAGAATACCACAGATACTCATTCACAATATCATGTACGTAGTATTCTGACATTCACAGTAATAGTTGTTTACTTGGTGATAATTATTGTTCGTAAATTTGCCAACCAAACAATTAATTCCAGAAAACCGATGCACTTAAAGCGTCGCAAACTCGCTTGCTTACAAATAGACGAGGAGAGTGAGAGCTCGGCCTAACAAATTAGCAGTGCAGAAGCAATCCCTTTGATCACGGCTGGTGTCAGCATCGCAGGCATTCCTCATTAACAAGCCATCGGCACGTCACGAAGAACGGGAATGTATCTGTCATGGGATGCACTGACCCTGTGAATGTGCATAATGCGTCATCCCTTGGTCGAGACGATGTAACATTCAAAATCTTCAAAACTTATAGGGTTGTCCTGAATGACAACTTGATACTCGACCGAAACTGATATCTCTCCATCCATTTCATATAAAAATGTTATAATATTGTTTTTTATTTTAGAGTAGGTACTTCACTCGTTTTTCGTGAATAGAAATCAGATTCAGTTTATTTTAGTTTATAACATATTACATTTTTCCTATCCTTCTTTTCCAACGACCGGGGACCTAAATGTATGATAATAAACTCACTGTATCTACAGAATAAACGGCAATCTGATGAAATCTTGTCGCAAAGTAGGTTAATACCAACCTCCAATATTAATTAATGAATGCCAATAGTTTTCCAAAAAATAATGCCTTATCCTATGTTAAAATTCTATTTACGAAAATCAATGTTAAGATATCTATATGTGTAATATCTATCTGTATAATAGACACTTAGATATTTGTGAAGATATATTAATCGACATCCTAAATATCTACGTGATAGTCATATAGCCCAACATCGGAAGGTTTGGGGGTTAATAGACAGTAACGCGTAACAATTCCTAATAACATACGCACATCGTTTCCTGTTTGTACCGAGTGAGCGATACGATGATGCGATGCTGTAACACGGCCGGCGGTTGCTGACGCGTTCTAGGAAGGCGGTGGAGCGAATGTCGGTGTCGTGCGGCTGCGATGTTTTGACTGCTGATTGACTGATGCTGCCAACGATGTGCTATTTCGAGCCCTGGATCGACGATTCGCAATTCACTCCGATACCTATCGATAGCATGAATGTGTTACGTGATATCTACCTAATACTAAAGTGAACAATTATTTATGGTGTGCAATGAAAGATATCGTCGGTCTTGTAAATATACCCAGATCACCTCGGGTCATGCAAAAATTTATTAAGCTATTATTGCATAGCTTTTATCGCGGGCCTTGAGCGTGGGGACCGAATCCAGAAATTCCGTAACGAAAAAAACCTAACACCCCCAATCAGCGCCATCTAGTACCTTAATACTAAGGTATGGTACGTATGTTTTCTACAAACTAGATGGCGCTGTTCTGATATAACTATATAACTTCTAATAATTATAATTGCATAAGTTGATAAAAAATGCTATGCAATAGCTTTACCGCGGCAGTCTCCGAGTGCCTTTTAGTGTTTTTCACTGTTTAATGATTTTGGTACGTGTTGCACTACATTCAACTTATGGGTTCGGATTGTTTAAAGAGTAAAAAGGAGTCGGCGTTGCGGCTTCTAAAGAAGCAGCTGAAAACTCTGAATAAGGAGGTTGGAACACCAACAACTAGTAACGAGACCTACATCATTCATGAGATTTTACCTACTGAGTTATAAATAAATGTACTTTTTCTGTAATCAGTGCCTATGCCCCTTAAAATGCTTTTAGACCTGTATCACCTCTAAATGTGTTTAATTTGGAGTCGCAGATCTTTAACAGTCCTCAGTGGTCGTTCTAAAGCCTTAAAGAGTTTAATTATATAATTTAAAGGTTCAAATTGTTTAATTGCTTCCTTCGCATCGTAACCTATTACGACATGTTGCGCTAATCGTTTGCCAATTAAACACGAGCGACTGAGGCGAGGGAGCCCGAAACTTGGCACCGGTCAATCAGCTGCCATAACACCTTGACCAATCCGTCGCCACCTCATAATTATATTTGTGGAAGTGGAGCCCATTACCACGGTAATAGTATCATACAGTATTCCGTCTTCATACAAACGGTCGGAACGCGAATCATACCTACGCGCCTCGGAATTTAGTACACACTAAGTACACAACAGCCACAGAAGCGCCATAGGGACGAACGAACGTGTGGGTTTTTAATCAGGAAACGTGCGTCTTACCTACCCACTTACATTCACTACAACTAGAAAGAGGCGGCCCTGGCGCGCAGCGCAGTAGGCATTTATTTCAAGGACAGGGCCGAGTCCAAATACTGTATTTTTTCCTTTCGTTTACCCTGGTTGTATTTTTATCTGCACTTTTTGAGTCCTACCTATTTTTCTTCTCAATGGAATTACAATTTGGATATCTTAAGTATCGAATACCGATAGACTATACGAGTCATACTAGGCTATAAAATTTAATATACTAACTTCACTACCGACTTCTAAAGAAGAGGTGGTTATAATCTTAATGTTCGACGACTATTTTTTATGCCAGCGATTTCTCCGTCATTTGTGAATCGATTTTGATTTTTTTTATTTGAAAGAACTTACTTCCAAGGTGGTCCCACTGCCACCAAGTCAGGATCTGATAATGGAATCCCAGGGAAATCGAGGGAAACCCTCAATTTTTGAAGCGAAAACTTCTTTCGTATCGTTGTGAGTGGTTGCGCAACCAAGTTAAACCGGAATAACCGCAACCGCAACAATGCTGGCGTCACGTCACGTCACGTCGCAGCGCCCGCGTCGGTCGCGTCGCACAACTCGCGCCCAACGAGCCCTACCACACAAATCACCATTAGCGCTCGCGGTGGACCGTGCTGAATGCTGGAACTTGCATGCAGTTGAAGTGAAACAGACACGATAAATACATCTTGAGTCTTTAAAACTGGCGATATAGGTATTTTGAGCTCACCACGTTGGGAGTACACTTTGAGAAGCCCTGCTCTATCCTGTATCGATGAATTAAGATGAGATTTGTCGTGACTCTTGCTAATGTTCTTATCTCGTTTTCTCCTACATTAAAATGTGCATGTGTCTTTTTCGTTTCCGTTTCATTTCATTTGCGCGTCATTTCCGTTTCATCGAATTCCAAATGACAACGATACTATAGAAGTTTTCACTTCAAAAAACTACTCTGACACATTTCCTGAACAACTTGTATGGGCGTTACTGACACGGGTGCAACAACACAGCATAAGAAAGTAGAGTTATGAGGCAGGGCGGGAAGCGACGACCCGCGCCGCCCGTAAATCAAACCGCGCTCGAGGGAGCGCCCGCGCCGCCAGCGCAGCGCCATGCGCCACTCCAGTCCACGGCGAAATTGTTTCCGAATGAAACTTGGTTGCCAAGTTGGCCCAAGACAACCTGAACGACAAGATTGTGAAGTGCGTAAATTTCTCAACTTTTTATTCTAAAAGGACGGTTGTGATATTAACCCGTATGTTTGTCTATGTAGCCGTATGTAAATTCGTTCCCGCTGAAAATTCTAAAATGGCGCTTTGTCAGAAACAGCATCCTCTAGACTGTAGAGGATATAATTTTTTTTATGAAAGTTGCCGTATTGGGTTTGCATTCAAATACATACATATATGACTAATCTTTTAAAGCACGGCTTATACATAGTCAAGTTGTAGTTTTTAAACTTATTATCTCGTTTTGCGTGCTTTTGCTCGTTTAAATTCGTTATAACAACCCGTTATAACAAACAGGCTCGTTGTCACTACCAACTAAGAGAAGACCAATTATCTGATTTTGGATGCCGTCCATAATAGGCATACGTAATGCACATAGGTTGTATCAGCGCTCAGAGCCCTCAGAGCAGTGTTCCAGATTGCTCTCCATTGCTTAGCAAAATCTATGCCATGCTTTGAATTTCTAGCTATAGACATATCCCAAGTTTTTATTTGTAAACCTCCGTAAAGACACTCCGTCTTAAATTATAAAAGACGATGTCTTAAATTATAAAGGTTTACAAATAAAAAGTTCAGCCCTGTTTAAAGTGTTTATACAAAAATTGTAACAAATCGTGTGTGTACGCAGGCGGGTGTCACGTTCGTGCGTCGAACTAATTGCCCTAATTTATCCGAGCGCGTCGCGGGCACGGGGTATGCGCGCGCATAGTTCGAATTACAACCGAGATGGGTGATTTGTATGCGCGAGGGTGGTTCGGTCTACCTCTTGATTCTTCAATATAATGAATTTAATTTAACTCGTTGTAGCAAGATGGCACAGATATCATGACGATATTAGTTTTCCTCCTGTTTTGATTGTAATTTTTAATAAGGATTGTTAAATATAAATACGAGTACTTCAGAGATTATAAAGTTCTATCATAAACGGCATTTTTTAGTGGAATTAAGGTAGGAAACGAGCAAGCGGCACCACCCTTCCGCTGCCGCTGCCGCCCGTGACAACTGTGACCGACAGAGTTGCGAGGATGAGACAACGCACAACCGAAACTACTGAACGCAACAAGCTGTGGATGTATGTTATGTATGTTCCTTGGGGAGTGATGGGGAGCACTAAGAGAGGATTTTTGGAAATTAAGAATTTCACGCAGGCGAAGCCGCGAGCGGAAAACTAGATGTAATATATAACAGCTGATATAGAAACTGACGGGCTGCCTAAAGGTAATCGATCACAATTCACAGCACATGGACATCCGTGACACCAAAGGCGACTTTATAGGTAGGTAGTAATAAATATAAAATAACACATCGATAAACTTAAAAATCGATTCAACGAACCGTTTAAAATATGATTGGAAACCGGAATGTTTACGTTTTCAAAGCTGCAAAAACTACGGCCGATATGTGTGTTCTCACCGAGACGCAATCAAGGACCACGTGTTTATGGTACGAGTAGGTACCCACGTCGCCGCGACGTTAGTCGGTCCTTATGAGCCGAGACACAGCTTACGATTGTCTCACTTCAATATTAGTCATGCTCGGACTGATTCAGAATTACGGATTCACTATTGCACTGCTTCTGAAATATCTATCTTTATATTATGTTTTTGTAAAGCGTATTAGTTTACACACGTACAAAGTGAAACTGCTTTGCGACATTTCGTTTATTTCATCTTTTAACGTTCATTCCGACTCTTTCCGACGCGACATTCGTTGGTCAGCTATCCACTAACGACTGTACAAATTCCACAAACCACTCTCATTTATAAAATTACAAGATTTTACTTAGGTACCTACTAATGACAATAAATTACAATCTAACGTATGTATATTTAAAGCTACATTTATATTCTATGCCATGAAATATAGGTACAAGAAAAGAGAAATAGAGTACGCTCTAGACCTCAATTATGAGATAAAACCCGTGACCTGTAGTGCACCTTTGCATCTCTAATGGATCGATGCCATAACCTGAACAGCCAATTCTATAACATCTGTCTTTCCTAAACTGGGTGGAAAATCTCTGTGATTGAATGACCTTACTTGCCGATCATTTCGCATACGAGCATAACTGAGGCGTAGTATGAAAAGTCCCACATAATTCCAAACAAGCGAACATATTGGTACCTTAAGTACTTTATTCAGCCGCTACTTACTGCGTTACGGACGTTCAAAATTAAATATTACAATAATAAACAAAGGACGGAGCGGCCGTTTATTTGGCTTGGAGCGCGATATCGCCGCGCGCCGAAGACGGTCCGCCTCACACAATGCGTTATTCCAATCTAACCGACAAGTTTATTTCGATTTTCGCCTCCATTACGATTATAATTTACGATTTCGATGAAACTATACATCTTAAATAAACTATACGAATATTTCTACAGACGTTTATGTGCCGCGATTGTAATGGAAAAACACAGATTGGTATAGATTATTTTTTTAATAACATTAGATTGAAAAAAACAGATTGTTTTTATTTCGTATTATATTACATTTTCATTTTTTTATCACTCGTTTGACGTTGGTACACGTAATGTTATATCTTAATTAATTACAATGACTAAGTACTAAGGTACGTGACATATCTGTCGTGTGGCTTAATTAAACAATATGATTCATCAATCATTTGAATTGTATTTGTAATTACTTGACAGTATTTCGACAGTATAACTATAAAAGGGATGGATTTCGGTTTAACGCCACCTAAATAATTTCCCAGGAAATCATATCGTGAGCCGACGTGACAGTTAACTCTAAATCCAGCACCAAGTCAGTTCTGTAGGGGCTCCATATTGTAATCATCCAGAAATTAGGTTACACAACTAAATAATTATAATTTTAAGGGTAATTAAAAACGTGTTCGTTACAATAATTAATTAAACGGTTATACATTACACCCTTTCGAAGTATTGTTTATAACTACTGATTGATTATTACGAGTTGTTAATAAGAATGAATTATGGTTAATCATCAATTTTCACTTAGTTGTGAGTTTTATCATTAGGTAGATTGAGTGTATTGCCAGTCGTTACAGGTTACAGGTCGTACAGGTGAACATACAAGACGATCCTTGTATGTTCACCTTTTGGGTCATTTTTCCTTTTGTTTCATCATTCCTTTTGTTTCACCAACCGATAGTCTAATCTAGGGATTGAACTATCCGTTGCCGCGTTGGTGTAACAAAAACACTTATCTTCAGTTGTTTGCTTCTACTGTGAATAAAATTATATAAGTACGACGATTCTATACCTATTAACACGTGACGATAGAAATATTTTAACTTAATTTTTAAACACCTTACAATTATTTAAATTTTTTGCTTCGCTACTATAGAATGAATTATTGACAATACTTATTCAAACGCAATAGGGTTCATTTGTTTCCCCACAACAAAATTCCACCGCTTCCTTGCAGCACACGTAAACAATGTAACAGACGAAGATATAATTATGTACATAGTAGGTACACTTGACACATAATAGACGACACTTGAATGATCTTGTAAAGGTTAAGATGGATCATTGGATGTAGGTACGGAACCCTTAGAAATAAGTTGTATCAAATAATTACCAAGATGAACAAATATATCCGAGCAATAGAGAGCATCTGGTCACCTTCCGGCCGCTTACGCTAACGTATCATGAATTTATGCCTTCATTGTTTGTTTTCATTCGCAAGCGTTCGTAATACAGACGGATTTTTGTTTCATATCTTTTCCGACTGAAAATAGATGTTTATTTTGTATCGCGTGAGAATTTGAAAGGGAATGTCAACGTGTCTCAGCAATTGAGATCTCGTAGGTGGTCCGATTAAATTATGAGCTCCGTAAGTGCTACTGGCACTCGGCATTCATCGATTGTGGCGCGATGCCGCTGAAAGAATTCGTCTCGAATACAATCGATTATACCGAACTGAATACCGTGATACAAATACAAATCAACGCTTCGACTGATATTGTACAGAACGGATACGATACGAATACGGAACGAGTTTTCTGTTGCCATCGTTTTAGTCGAACCCGATTAAACAATGGAAGTCGTTTTAACTTATCGATAACTTAATATCTGCTGAATTATTATTATGAGTGATTAAACTTCAAACTTGGAAACAAGAAAACGGTCATGAAATTTTTGCATTGCATTGTCAATTTGTCATACATCACACTGCTGACGTTCGGTGGTATTTACCTTTGCTGATCAGCTGATACGTACGATCGACATTACGAAGCCATTATTCTATCACCGCTATTTATACACATTCCGTAGTATTAGATGCATTGCCAATCAAGAAAAGTAGGTGATAATTTAATATTAAATACATTTAGTTTCGAAAACTAAGAACCCATTATGCTAAATATGTCGATAGTCAAGCACGGCAATATATTTATTGCACCTTACCAAAAGCATTAGAAGAGGTATGACGAAAAACATGGTAAAATGTCAGTTCTCGACAAGGTTCACGATTAATGACCTCACGATATTAGCTGATAAGATAAAGCCACGTGCAGGCGAAAGTCTGCAACACGTTCGTTTTTTACCCCATCGCACCAGCTGCTGTCGGACTGCTCTGAAAGCTATACGCTCAAAATAAATTATGGGCAGATAATGCAGCACGGCTATTAGTGATCGACACTTTTAAAAACTGCTTTACGGAAACACTTTGGAAACAATTTTAAAAATCAATAATAATTACCTAAGCTTATAGTGTAAGATATTTGAAGTGTTACCTGACTAATTGTTTTTAATCAGAATACAAATAGGAACGAAAAAAACTAAAATTACATCGTCACTCATCGACCCACACAATATAAAATTCCATGAAATAAGTGATAATATAGGCCTACCTAATAATGACTAAAAATTCTGTATACTCTGACACTAATGAAAATTATAATTATATAAACATAGGTACTCTTTCGCTGATTAAATTCATCTAAATTGTAAAAAAACACTCGCTAAGTTGTAGGTTGTCTGAATAACAAAATTTATCAATGTTATTTCATTTTGAAGCTAATGTAAAAAAGAAAAAATCATGGATCCAATGGTATGTTTATGCTTTCTTCCCAAGTTGAAGAAGTTGCAACATGACCAAAGTCTAATATTGTAAACGTTGAAGAGCGCAAACGCCATAAATCTCGCAATACCGTTAGTCCACCCTTCAGGAGAAACACTCGAGGAGCCGGCCGGCTTAACACGTGTGGGAACTATAATTATGAGAAAGTATTACAGTTGCTAAATGGAATGTACAAAACAAATACCACTACATTATAAAATCGGGAATAAGCAACAAAATTTATTTTATTAAACTGTAATATCACGAGAATATTGCGTGATATTATTACCAGTACCCGATGGGTGATATCCATAATTCAAAACAACTTTTAGATATCTATTGGTGAATGTATTACAGTCTACAAACAGACACAGACTTAAAAGGTCATGTTAACAATTTGATGATGTAACTCTCTACACTCCCTACAGTCATCCTGTTTTTGGAGCAGGGAAGTGACCTTTCCTTCGTCATATTAACTGGCCGATTGGAACTCTGAACTCTACGGATTTCTCAGTTCGAAAATGTAGAGCGGAAAATCTGATAATACTCCTATAATTCTATGGATTTTTACCCTTCAAAATGTAGGGCGGAAAATTTGGTAGTACCTCTGTAATTCTAACAATTTCTCCGTTTAAATATGTTGAGCGAGAAATCTGGTGGTACTCCAGTACGTCTACCGATACCTTAATTTCAAATTGTTGAGCGGAAAATCTGGTTTTAAAATAAGACTTTGACCGGTGGTTTTATGAAAAATTTTCACCGTCACTTTATGGGAAAGTGTACTCGAAATACTGGGGAAGTACGTACTTTATTATACAACAATTTGTTGTTTTATGATATTAAAGATCCCAAGCTGTATCGTTCGGTCTCAAAGCTGTTACTATGTGACATTAAACACAAGTCTTTGTATCATGATTCGCGATAATCCGAATTTTGTGAAATAAAATGATTGTACCTACAAATTTTATTTGATAAAATTGGAAGGGCAAATTTTTTTGAAAAATAATTCTAATGAACACACTATTCGTACTGTTTTTTCTCCTTGCACCGACTCTACGTCGGCAAACACTACTGTGCTCGCTAATAATTTCATGTTCAGTTAACACGGATTAGCATCTTCTAAAACTGTATAACAATATCCGGTCAGACCTACGTAGTAAGTAGACAAGACCTGTAATAAGATCCTGAGTTAGCAGAACCGTTAGAAACACGACATTCTCATGAGCGGTCCACCAGACTGGCTAATTACCACAAAAAATGTCGCCCACCCCGTAGCTCATTAATCTAAATTGACATGTTATGTACAGCACCATGCATTCTTCTCGGCTGTTCCTGTTGTTTCGGGAAGATTGATGACTTTCGGATTGCCGGCCGACGGATGATTTGCATGCCAGGCTTCTTGCTGAATCTTTCATTTGTTTTCAGCTAAATATATTATTGTTTTAATATTTTTCAGAATGAGTTGTTGAAAAAATAGAACACTGAAATAACGCAAACCAAAGTCTACGGCGAAGGTTGCTCAGATTAACATCTGTCATTGGTTTTTTGAATTCAGTTTAAAGGACGACTTTTACAACAGTTGGCTCTGCCTGCGAGAGAAAGGTTCTGGGGTCAATTGCCCGCCGGGGCAGACAGATAAATATTTGTTTTCAGATCCTGGGTCCAGGGTCCAGAGAATTCTAGTCTTTTTTATGTATTATGTATTAGTAGGTACGTGTTATTTTTTAGCACCTATATCTATTTTTAGGGTTATATTCACCTAACTCTACATTTTACTTAGATTTACACAAAGGAGTAATTGTTCTGCATAAAACTTTTGAGTTTACAAAAAACCCTAACAAACTACGCGACAACCGACCCCAAAAAAGTTTTTATAGAAAGCGAAGTGTTTAAAATTTGGGCATCAGAGCGTTAAGTGCCTATACACGTTTATATTAGTTACTAATTCAATAATAGCATATTATCAAAACAATATCAGAATCGCTATATCGCTGATGCAGATTGCAACCTCGTCATTCGTCACTCGCGACGCACAGTGGGACGAAAATCAGCTTTCATAGACATAGGAATGTTAATTCTTAAATATCGCTGTTTCTGTTGGATATGGCTTTTGTTTACAGTAACTAAGCCTACATATGTAAAAAAAAGTAATTGGGCATTTATGCGAATGATTTATATTGTTTTCGAGAAAAAATTGTATAGAGCTTTCTTGAAAAATCCGATTTTCTACGGACCTGCAAGTCAAACCGTAATATCCTTCTAGGGAGTGTTACTACTAATTATTTGTAATTTTTTGACATATCACATACAACGGTTACAGCTGCAGAATTTTTTTTAAAAATCGTTAAGTATAATGTACATTTTTTATTTAGTTTAAAGCTTAATTTTTCGGCATCCACTCTAAATATTCTCTAAATGAGTGATAAAAATTGTGTATTATCATTTTGTAAGAGCATGCAACCCAGACACGTTGTAGAGTTAATAAGTTATGAGAAGTGAGGGCAGTAAATAATTATACTTTTGTTCATTTATAAATATCATATATTTATTGTTGCTAGCTTATTAAATTATTTAAATGAGCTTAAATATCAAATACTATGACAAAAAATATCAAAAACACTTGATTAAAAAAATGAAAAAATGTATACTATATAACATTTTCCTATATAATATTCAAATAAAAATAAAGAACTATTAATAAAAAATTAAACTCTCCTACTACACACTACTTATGTATGATAATACTATACAAAACAATACAAGAAATAAATAAATAAAAATGTCTATTTATCTCTACAAACAAGGCCTCTTAAAGACTAGAGTTACAAAAGAAAAAAATAACATTACTAACTAAAGTTTGTGGGAGGGGAGCTGATGCAAGTCAACAGACCCCATGTTTTGTGATCAGAAAAATTTGTACAGGGCAATAAAAAATTTCCTTAAATGATAAAAAAATGTATAAAAAATAAAATAAAAATACAACAAGCACTTATCTACTAATTAATCAAAATCGCTTTCATCTGATCCCAATTCAGAATCAGGTTCCAAATTGGACATATCTACAACTTCAAATGGAGATTCTGGAAACTTGATCAATTCTAAAGTTTCAGCGAAGAAATCCTTACCTTTCTTAGTTTCCAATTTCGGTCTTTGAGAAGAGATTAATGGATCAGACGAAAGAATCAGCATATTTAATATATCGGCATTTGAAGCTTGCCTGGACATTTTTCGCGAATTATGTTCCCGAAATCTCCTAAAGTCTTTGTTGCGGGCCTCTGAGGCTTCTTCTGAAAGCTTACCTATCGGAACAATGTTATTATTGGCGATTATGTCTGCACCATGTATCAGCAGCTTATGAACGGTCGATGACATATGGTACCAATCATATAACTCCACGTATCTTTCTGCAGTTTTACGTGCATATTCTTTAAATTTCATTAGCTCAATTACCTCTCCAGATGTTATTGCTTGAAGAATAACAGCAAATCTTCTGACTAGCTCTTCATCCAACCCAGTGATGGCTGCAGTTATATCGGGGAACTCGAAGAACCTTCTTGCTGTATTCCCGTCATTTGTTGTCCCTGAGCCTTGTTTCACAATATCAATCAATAGATTGAGTTCATCTTTGAATTTATTTTGAATTATTCTTTTTCGATTCTCTAGCAAATCCTTGTGCTCTTGTCCTCGTGCAGCCCACTTTTTGAAGTCCAGTCTGTATGCAATATGTAAAAGGCATTCCATCGTATTTATACGAGCGTGTAACGATGATAGTCCAAATTCGTATACATCACTGTTCACTGTTTTTGACGTTGCAATATCCAAGCGGTTCATCTCTGTAGGCTTAGCTAAGCAGAGATAACACGATGCATTCGATCTGGCTTCCGAAAGATACGTACAAATTTTAGCATCAATCATTGTCATCTTAAGTTGATGGCTCACCTTGTTTCTGTTGCAATCAGTGGGGATAAGCAACTTAATTTCGTCGTCCATTTGCTTTTTGTGACTGATGACCACTTCTTCACTTTCCTTAATAAATGTGAACTGCACTGGACGACAATATAACGCTGAGCATGGCTTGGGATTCAACCACAAAATTTCGTCTCCATCAGTCAGGCTTAATGGCACCAAGGACGTCATAAATATGCTTGAATCTTCTTGTTGTCCATCCATTTTCTGTTTATAACGACTTTGGTTCGAAGCACCATCAAAGCCCCACTTGGATATTAACTTTAAGTCCTTATTTTGCACACTTTCAGGAAGACTTTCCAGGATCCTCTTCACTGTGATGTCAAGCAATGCTTGAAGCGTAATTCTTGCTGATGAATCCGTTACAGTCACTGATTGCTTACTAGGGTAACACTGTTTTTTTACTTGCTGTACTTTATAATATGACGGATAAATGTCAGTTGCACCCTCTCGGATGGTAGTCTCTCTCAGCGTCATATATTGCCACTTTGACAATTTCAGCGAAAGAAGCAATCCTAGTGCTTTTTCTGGAGTAAAGATAACTTTTTTAACTGGTTTGTTAATCATTTCGTTAAATTTTGTTGCTGCT
Organism: Ochlodes sylvanus; assembly: GCA_905404295.2. Classification (NCBI taxonomy): domain Eukaryota; kingdom Metazoa; phylum Arthropoda; class Insecta; order Lepidoptera; family Hesperiidae; genus Ochlodes; species Ochlodes sylvanus. Next base: position 2,557,668 of record FR990129.1, read on the forward strand.
TCTGGATTCTTCAACATATATTCGATAACAGATGCGATATCTTCACGACCTTCTTCCTTTAAAAGAACTGCAGCGGAATATGCCAATTCATTTGGATTTTCATTTTTGTGATCATCAGACCTTCTCTTCTTTTGTTTGCTTCCAAGATCTTCAAATGCTTTCCTTGATGTTTTTGTCATTGTCCCAATAGATGATGTCGATGGTCCTGGACAGATTGAAAGTGCACTAGGTCCTGGCTGTTCTTCTTCACTGGATTGTGGCATGACCATACTGATTGGCACGCAACTTGGCCAATCGACATTAGACTGAAGCCAATTTTCGTACTGCTTTCTGAATGTATCCAGAATGCGGTGAGATTTCTGCCATCTTTGTGATGCAGCACGTGTGAATCTTCGACAAAATTCCTTAAGTGTCACCCGATCTTCGTCCGAAATGCTATCACCAAGTCGATTTACAACTGCACTAAACAATACTTCATAATCGAATGAAGTACCTTCCCTTCTCAGCACAACAAACAAGTCTAAATTGGTACGCAGACTTTCCATTTTAAATATTTCACAGTTCGGGATTACGATTTAATGTTAACAGCACAAAAGTTTGAAATAAACTGAATTATGTGTTAAAAATATTGTTCATTTATAGTTGTTATAGGACTGATTTTAAATGATTAGCAAATTGACGATTTCTTAATTACTCTCTTTAATAATAGTTAATTAGTGCTCATATCTTTACTTCTTTATTATTACTAGAATTCATTCCTAATTAGCCAATCACTTTTCAGAATAACCTACCTAATTACCTAATCACTTTTCAGAATAAAATAACAATAACAATTTTTTTTGGTATGTTCTATTAGAAAATATAATTGTTTACTTAGTTAATATCACTTATTCACACCAGAAAGGTAATAAAATGTAATTAGTACTTAGTGTTTAAAAAACTCAATGCAATAAAATTAAATAAAAAAAGGATCACACATATCGATTTTTAAAAAAAATTCTGCAGAAGTAACCGTTGTATGTGATATGTCAAAAAATTACAAATAATTAGTAGTAACACTCCCTAGAAGGATATTACGGTTTGACTTGCAGGTCCGTAGAAAATCGGATTTTTCAAGAAAGCTCCATACAATTTTTTCTCGAAAACAATATAAATCATTCGCATAAATGCCCAATTACTTTTTTTTACATATGTAGGCTTAGTTACTGTAAACAAAAGCCATATCCAACAAAAACAGCGATATTTATGAATTAACATTCCTATGTCTATGAAAGCTGATTTTCGTCCCACTGTGCGACGCGGCAGCCGGCAGTGCGGCGCGCGGCGTGCGGCTGCGGCTAACACACGCGGCCGGCGGCGACGACGGATAGAAGATAGATGGATGGATGCATCAGAGGAACGCGAACAATCCACAAGATTAAATGTCCATTTGATTTTCAAACTTATAAATGCTTGAATAATCACAGCAGATTAGTCAAAAGTATGCACGCATGCAAACCTATTTATCTTCTGTAAAGGTTACGTTCTTCGTGTAGGTAGTAGTAGGTACCTACGTTGGTCAGTGGTCACGCTCTATCAATGTGCAAATAATAAATCGGAAAAACGCCTAACCGTTTGTTTGTTTAGTATAAAATCCCTGGAAAAAGGAAAAATCGTTGGTAGAGTTTGGTAGAGCAAGCTCAAATCTTGAGTTTTTCTTAGCCTCAGTATTTTTTATAACGAACTATTATTTTTGCAGAATATAAGTAAATGAATATTAATTTAGAGCACGGGGGGAGGTGTCCGCCGAAACAAAAGGCACTACCTGCACTTTGTCGAAGCTTTCAGTTTAAAAAATGTATAAAATTTAAAAATTCAATATTTAAAAGCACCAGCGAATCGGTGGTCAATGCAAAATACGTGATGTTCATACTTAAGAAATAAATCGTAAATTAATGGCAAGCTTTGTGCGATGGCCATTTAACGGTGATGAAATATCGGTGATGTGGGCTAAGAGTTAGTATATCTTTCAGTGAATATAATGGAGTAGTTTAATGTGCGTGCGCTCAGTTTGTCCACATTATGGGTTTGTAATGGATAATGACGAAAAATTTTAAGCACCTTTTTTAATTAACATTATATATTATTTATTATTTGGAATGCGAATCGAATACTGAGTACTCCCTATGTAAGTTGACAAAGTTCCTATGTAAGTTGAAGAAGTTTAGTTTTTTAGTAGAATATTTAGTGTAACTCAATAAAACAACAAAGTATTCTGTCGGCCGTGGCGCCGCTATTTGCACTTGATATGACTTAAATATTTTTATGACTGTATACAACGATTCCATGTCGATCTATTTTCAAGTTTAGCGGCAAATAATATAATTAATTATTTAGTTGGACTTTTACAACTCTTAGTAACGATAAAATGAAAACTTTATGTGCATAATGAAATAAAACTTATTTTACACGACTAGTTATTAGCTAGCGGTTGTTAGAAACGGCATTTAATAAAAAGCGGTCACATAAATAAAAATTTGCAGATTCAGGCAAAACACAAATTACAAGGAACGAGTATGTTCTTCACTGAGTGAAGTCTATTTCAATAGCAATAGCCTCTGTTAAAACATACATTTTTCTTTGCTATAATTTATTTTACTGTTATGTTGTTGGCTTAGCATATTATTTAAATAATATAATTATGTAGTATTATTAAACTTTTCTATTAGTACCTAAGTAGAAATTTTGTGGAATCCTTAAATCAATTTGGAAGTAATTATTATAATTAAATCCACCATTTTATGTGCTTTTTAGTTTTATTCGATTTATACCGAGTCACCTATTCTTTATTTCTCGTTTTTAGATAAAACGTGTTCTCATCAGATCTTGACGTTTTAATTAAATCAAAGAAACCAGCTAGCTACGTCATGCTCCTACTCATGCACGCTCAATCATCAATGCACACTTGGTTTAAAATGTTTTTTATTTATCGTTGTTTCCCGAAAATACCACCAACAATTCCAAAATTTAATAAACTTGATCATATTGCATAATTAACATATTGCCGTTGAAATTATATTTGCTACACTTTAAATTTAAATTTAATTAATTTTAGGTTAAATGTCTACTTCACAACAAATTAAAATATTTTGTACCAGCAGCGTGGCTTTTGTCTATGCTATGCCTTTTTCATAATTATAATACTTTTAGACAGCAACAATAAAAAAATAATGCCCCTTTTTCATTCAAATGAATATAACTTTGATAACGTCTGGACATAAAATAAAACTTAATAAATTTTATTAACTTACGTAAAATGGGTAAATTATAAAAAATAAAAACTTACGTTGAGACTTACACTTTGAAAAAAGTATCACGTTCAATCATTAACAACTTAGTACACAATTAATAAAATGTCGTGAACAAGCGCCGGACACGCGCGATCAACAATAGCCAGTCCAGATAGATAGGCGACAGAACGACAGGTACCTGCCACAGAATTAATATCGGGAGAAACGGAATAACAAGAATGGGCATGCATTAAGGTGACATAGAAAGGGGCGACCCCTGGGATCGGGCACTGACCATCCATCTGCCGCGGCTGGTGCCACTCGTCGCGCCACTCCTGGCCCTCCATCGCATTCCCCGGTGGCGAGCGATTATTTTTTCAACGCGACACGATAAATCAGTTTTCTGTGCGTTAATCTTGTCGGTGGATGCAGCGCGCGCGCATGCCGCGGCGCGAGGAGACCGCTTCTGTCGTCGGCGCGTGTCCTCGCCCGCCCGCCCATCCACGCCCACCGCCCAATCGCACACGACCCCATTCTCCCCGACTATTTATTTTGATGTGAATTATTATGTACCGCCGCCGGTACCTGGATAGCCGCAAAGTCTGAACGACTCGGCAATAAGTTATCGTTAACGTGCATTTAAACAGGGATGCCGAGCGGTTCGGACTTCGGTTTAATGCATAATTTAAATCCAAAAATAAATACTTCCCGGACATATAAATGTGCAGAGTAATGTAAAATATGTTAATATAGTACCAGTGATGCGCATTAAAACTAAAAAGGCTTGGCCCTGGTGACCTTGTAGCTTAACCTCACATTAAGTAGGTAAATCAAATATATAGTAAGTATTTTAATAAGTACCTTTAGTGATGTTTTCTAATAAACAAAATAAATACTTAATATCGTAATTAAAAATACATATGTACTTATAATTATTTTACCTCAATAGGCTCTTAAACTATTTTTATCAAACTTTGAAATTCATTCAATTCCGTTACACGTTTTACGTACCCTACCCTACCCTGTATAATTAGGTATAATATATTGTATACCTATGAAATAAACACGTTATATTTTCTAGAACTCCTAAAAGTAAATACCTACCAACTTACCTTGAATTACTAAGAATATTGCCGTTAGGAGTACCCTACATTTTCTAGAACGGAACCACCGCAGACAATCTTCGTAGCGGCGTGATTTATGCGCGCCGTGTTTATCCGCGCCGCCGTCGGTCATCGGCTACCTGTAAACAAGCGAGCTACACCTACCGCGGCGTGCGAGAGGCCTTCCATCAGCGGCCCGCATCCCGTAAACAACCCACCAGACACGTAGACGTAGAAGAGTATAGACCCATGGATGCCATCTGTCGCACTCACACAAGAAAAGGAACAACTTTCGCGAATGACACGAAAAAACGGGACGGAATGATACGATGTTTTGTCCCACATTGCGTGACGGTTTTTTGAAGGAAAGCACAGTTACTTACAAGCAAATTTCGCAGCTGATGTCAAACTTTTCTTATGCCACATACAATTGTACTTTCTCGTGCTATCTCATGTTGGTCACGCTCAATAGATATCTATATCTTTCTCTGTCTACCATCATCCACCACGGCGCTACAACTAGCTCGTATCTACTGCTCGGTAAACATCGCAACCGAACTCCGACTCCATTCTGCCACCGCCGCTGTTTTCAACTGATCACTTCTCGCTGCTTTCAATATTTATCGTAATAACATGATTTGTGTAGTTGGGATATGGTTTGATTGATTGTAATTTATTTTTGTCTGTTCGGAGTCCGAACTCGGAAACCGGATTCTCTATTTCTTACCTAGATCGTTACTTACTGAGTAGGTAGACATAGATATGTGCATATTTTTTAAGCAACTCTACTCATTTTTCCTAAATCAGTATTAATAAAGTATTGAAAAATATATTAAAAAGTTCCTTATTCTTTATCTAATTCTGAGACTTCACACACTGCAATTATCGCACCGAAATCTGTAGTTGGTACTTTTTCATAATTATAATCCCCTACTGAGGGAATTTGATGAAAATTATCTTGTAACGTAAATACTTATAATCAAAACTTGAACTACGTGTGCCATGGTTTTAAGTGATTAAGATCCATTTTGATTAATGTGGTTGTAACCAATCAATTTTTCATTAGTCAGAAGCTGTATTTTTTTTGTTTTCGATAACTAAGTTATCCAATCACCAATCCGCAGTGGAGCAGCGTGGTAGAGTATGCTCTAGGCCTTCTCAATAACGAGACCAACCCCGTGCTTATTTTAGTAGTGGTATTTTAATGGGTTGAAGCCGGTTATTTAGGAGAGACAGACTCGCAAATTGTATTTCATGAGACAGAGTTTGATGATTCATTTTTATTCTTATATATAAAAATGAATTGCTGATTTTGTTGGTAAGCGCATCTCGAGAACAGCTGAACCGATTTTGCTAATTCTTTTTTTATAATACTTATTCATTAAAGTACGAGGATGGTTCTTACGGAGAGAAAATTTTTAAAATTGCCTGAAAAAGTCTAAAAACAACACTTTTTTATATTCCCATACAAAAGATTCGTAATAATACTTAAAAGTCAATTTGAACTTTAATACCATACCATAAACTTAAAGTGTTAGTGGAGGGGTTCCAGGAAGGTGTCCGGAATAACAGAATAAGTATTAAAAAAATAAAGAATCGACTGCTAGGCGGTACGAAGTTCGCCGGGTCAGCTAGTATTTAATATTTATACTACATCTGTCTATAGTACACAGATTTTTAATTAATACGTAATGAAGATTTATTTTATTAGGTTTAATATTCTACGTTATCGCACATTTTTAACCATTACCTGCCTACCTTTTACCCTTTTAACAAATGTATTTAAATGCGCCCTAATAGCTCCAAAATAAATGATTTTTAATAAGCAATTGCCATATTTTCATGTTAAATTGTTTATAAATGATTAAGTACCAGTAGAATGGACATTAAGATTTAAAAAAAACACAATTATATTAATAAGCTGTATTTTTCAACTTTAACAATTGTTCGAAAATATAATAAACAAATAAAAAAAATACCATCGTATCGTGATGTGGGCGGGTTGTATTGCCGTCTCTATTCCGCACAGCCAACGGATGCTGCGCGAGATACAGCGCGGGGAGGCGGGGCCTCGCGTCGCTAAACGCTCTCAACCGTCCCACGCGCACTCGCCGTAGAGAAATAAAATTAAAACGAATCTATCTAAATAGTTAATTGGGAGACAAACGACTCACTGAAAATCCACACAAAGCCCGTACTTACAGACGGATGCAGAACATATAATTTATTGTATCAAGCGTTACGTTGCATGCAGGATAAACTACTGAACTACAAACAGAGCACGGATCCAATTTGATTATGTCTTACTGTGAATGTACCGAAAATTGGCCCTTCTTATTGCTTTTTTACACAGTTATAAGACAAAGTTTAACTTTTGTCTTTTATCTATACCAGGTTTAACTATGCCTAGAGTAAGAAAATCTCACATTTGTTCTCAGTTCAAGGTATAGATTTATTCTGGGTTAATTTTCTAAATTATTCAGTTTTAATATATTTCTATTTAAAGGTAGCGCTTTAAAGTCATAATTTCACGTGTTTGTAATTTTCAGATCACAAGGGGGCTTGGAATAATAATAAACAGAGCTTTCTAAATATTTATTTAAAGAAAGCCAAGATTAACTAAACTGAACCCTTTACAAGTTAAACTGGACCTGCGGCATACATCGATTAGCGGAGTTTATATAATTATGTACTAAAACCATTGATATAAAAAACCAATAAACATTCGATTTTATTTAAACATGTACTAATACAATATCATTAGATAACCATTTCAGTGAATCACATCGCACACTCATTTGCACAGTACTTTGAATAAAAACTAATTAGGTATTTACTTCTGATCTGATAGGATAGACAATACAAATTTAATTCTCCTTACGCACTTTCTATAAACATTTATAATAAGTCAATTAAAATATGAAAATCTTCTCTTTTGTAGAAAATTAACAATGTTTATTTAAAATTCAATAATCACCAATAAATCAATACGCAATAAAACAAAAAATAAAAGTACCTAAGTAAGTATTCAAAAATTAAATGAATTATTCAATGAATTTTTAGTTATTATAACTTTCTTTTCTTTTCTTACAGTTAATTAAGTTTTACAAGCTAGTTTATTGATTTTTATTAAATGACATAAAAAATTACCTAAATACCTATTTAAAATAAGGTAAACAAAATAGAAAAGTATTACCTACCTACCCACCTACTACCTACTTATCTCTATTTCTATACAAATCATAACTTACTAGGGTACTTAATCAAAGGATATTTTAATACAAAAACAGGTTTATCGTTAGAAACCATAATATACTAAATTAACTTATAACAATAGTTCTCATCTTAATATATATATTTCTTGTGTGCGTGTGTATGTGACTGAACTCCTCCTAAACGGCTTGACCGATTTGGTTGAAATTTTTTGTGTGTCTTCAGGTGGATCCGAGAATGGTTTAGATTCACAATTGGACCCGGTAGGTGGCGTTGCTGTCGATATATCACTAAAACATTTTTTAATTATAAAGCGGTACGAAGTACGCTGGGACAACTAGTTTTAATATAAAACTGATACTCACGAGACCACGAACACGAGACGTATTTTGGTGCGCCGATATTTCGATGCATGCGTCGATGCAACTTGGTCGAAATATCCGCGTAGGTACCAAAAAACAGATCGTGAGTAGGTACCCGTATTCCGTATCATAATAAAATGTGTACAATCCGCGATGAGCTAAGTTTAAAAACAATTGTTCTGTTTATTCCAGCAATCACGTGCTATATGCCCTTTCTTTTGACAATTAAAGCAAATAGGCATGCGATGACGAGTAGAATTTTGCTTCGATTGTTCTTGTCTGATCATGGGTGGGAATCTAGATTGATGTGGCATATTGTGTCCCATTTTATTGCAATTCATACATCGTTTGGTACCTAGATTGTAATTCTGTGTTAAGTTCATTTCTTGTCTATATTTTATCTTCTGTTCCTCGAAAACAGCTATGGAGACTGCTGCTTCCAAAGTCGAGGGTTTTTGAGGCTTGAGCAAAATATGAAGCTGTGGTAGGATACCACTCATAAAAATATTGAGAGCTTGTTTTTTTAATAAATCTACATTAGCTTCACGTGCTTCTTTTGATAATTTAGGATCTAAGGATTTTATTAATTTATTGGTTCATTTTGGTCTTGTCTACACGAATTCAATTCCAACAGCCATGAAGCAAAAGTCCCTTTTTCGGCGTGATTTTCTAAAAGATGTTTCTTTAAGTTTTCCCATGAAGTAAATGATCGGTTTATTAATGTAGATCTTACATCTCCTTCGATTTTTGATAAGACGACTGACACAAAAGCAATTTTATAAACTGGATTTAAAACAGAGAATGCGTTATTACAATTATCGATGAACACAGGCAAATTAGATTTATGGCCGTCGTATTTATTTATCATGCGCTCGGCAAGGCTAATATCAATAAATCCGCAACAAACTTTTTCCACTGAACTAATCATTGTACTTTACTCAATTAAATTATTCGTTGTCTAAAACAATACGCAACAATTTTTCGACTCACGTAGATGTCTTCTGTTGCTTGAATATTGCAGTTCCGTGCTTCTCTCGTAAATAACTGGCTTGTCGAAAGGTAATGGGGTCTCCAGTGAAGAACCACGATCGCCCAGCGCCTTCCAACTTAGCGTGATAGATTCCAGAGACTTCGCTGCTACGATTCAATATCTCGTTGTCCAGCCACCTTCTGCCGTGCTCTTTAGTACTTACCTACTTTTTGATACGAGGGTCTATTGAAGGATGATTCGCTCCAGTGCGTATTGAAACGCTGATTGACCGGATGTCCGTCGAAAATACTTTCATCGGGTTGCTGCCGAAGGACTATAATATATGTAATATTCTGGGTCAGAGGCGGCCTTAGAATAACAATAAACAGAGCTTACTCAATACCTAACAATACAATATTTATTAAAAGTAAGCCGAGATTAAATGTACTGAATCGTTTACAAGTTAAACAAGAACTGTCGCATACATCGAAAAGCGGAGCTTATAATATATTATATACTAAATCAATACAAATATTTGATTAAGTATTAAGTAGTCACACTGAGAAAGTCAACATGGGCTAGTACAACACCATTAGATAACCATTACAATGAATACATGCTCATTTGGAATTTACTCTGAATAATTACACTAATTAGTAATTAGTAATTTCTGATGGACAGTACAAATACACATTTCTTATAAACATGATAAAATAAAATAGTTACATGTTCACTAATTAAATGGTTTGTTTTGGATGGGCACCATCTACAATCTCAGCTTTGTACCTGAAATGCACGTACGACACACGTCAACGAGTGACTACCCAGCACAACCCACCGACTGAAGCTCGGTGTCGGTGTCATTTCGGATTATCTGGAAGCACCGAAGTAGGGCACTTCCGTGCTTCCAATAAAAAGTAAAGTTAATTTATATGATATAAGCTTGTCGCGAGATTTAAGTAGGTATACTACCTATTCGTAGTTACTTAGTTTGAAAATTTTAATCAGATCAAGTTATTAAATTTACTTGGTTATCTACACAGGTATGTAAATGTCCCGACAAGCAGGTTTGAGATTTTTTCGCTATTGAAATTGATAATCAGACAAATGAGCAGATGGACCACCTGATGGTAAGTGGTCACCACCATCAATAACATCAAAGGCATCACAGATACGTTGCCGGCCAAAAAATAAGGAAGAAGGAATTAATAAATCAAGAATAAAGTATAGGCATGCAAGCTCCGGCCGGAACACGACACCCTGGTTTGGGCGTGGGATTGGGATCAGTGTTCAAGACTGCCCCAACATAACCCCGCTCTTATCCAAATTTCTAACACGCCTTTCACCATAGCATGAGAGCGCGCTAAGTGACTATGACAATTTGGACTAGTGTCGAAGTAATCCAATTGCCAATTGCAATTACAAACTAGGTCCATCTGGTATACGTAACCATAGGTAACTAACTATACCTACATATACGTAGCATACCTACCTACCTAATATATCTTTTAACTAATTTAAATATAATTTCAGACTAATTAATTTATATCACATTCAATACTTTATTCTCTCGGAGAATGTTTGGACGAAATCAACATAAACATATAATTTGAAACAATTTTAAGGTTTACCCAAGATCGCTGCGCTTAACCGTTAACCGATTTAAAGCGATGGGCTAGTAAAAATAGTTCCGTTCCGTTCGGTCCCGAAATACCAAAGACCACTCAAATGCGTCATCACTATCAGGCGTCAGGAGTCCGTGTAGACTGTAGAGCTAGCGAGGCTCGTAAAGCGCGCGAGCTCGTGTGTGTCAAATTTCCGATAATCTTATTTTGGCGCGCATCAGACGCATCGATGACGGAAATATGGGAGACATGTTGCGAACGACGCGCATGCGCGGCCGTTCACCTGAACCGCGACGATAGTTTTACGGCAATTTATATTTTGCATTGATAAAAATAACGTTTGCACCTTGGGCCGATCAAGGATAATAACAGAACTCTTATTGCTTAATTTTTATTTTCATTATTATCAAAGAAAATCAAACTATTCATTATACTGTACAATCTGTAAATACTTAATATCCTGGCTGTTATACCTAGATTTACGGCTTACGCCATGGTGTATTGAGTTTGGAAGTATGAGTATACCTCTACCACGCTACTCCAGTGCGGATTAATGGGGTCTACCTGAATGTCGAAAGTTATTGAGCTGCCAGAAGGTGTTTGATGATTGATATTTTGAAGCAGTATAAATATCTTGCATCTTACAATATTCCTAGCGGTGCTTTTCTGCGTCGAAACAAATGAAAATAATTAATTTCCAATACATATCTACTTAATTTCGTAAAATGAGGGTTGACTGTAGGTTTCAAACTCGGATCCTCGTACGGAAAACCATCCTTCAAACCGAAGGCGATCAATACCAATGAATGCTACGTATAGTCCTAGCAATATGGATAAATTGCAACAGGCATCCTGTACCTACCTATGCAAGCAAACCTTATGATTATTTAGTTATCTCTGTATATCAAGCGATTGTACTTACCCTGTGGAGCAATTACAAACATACGATACGTTTATGCTGATAGGCTACAAGCCACCCGATACGAGATACCCAATACACAATTTTATTGATAAATTAATGGCTTGTAATACAAAACTCCTCTGTTATAATGTTTACTTTAGGTTTCAGGAACTTGAGTTAACCATGATATATGTTATACGGAAAGAAAAAGTCTATTTACGAGTAGTTTAACTATTTTGAAAAGCGGAATCTTATTATTGACCAATTTGATGAAAATGCTTCAGCAGCATCAGTAGGTACAACATGATAAGTTATTTGTTTGACTTTGAACGCGTTGTTTTCCTGTACGTAAATACTAGGAACATCTAGGCCTCCTCAGGTATACCTAAGGACGTGCCAAGTAGTGGGCCATTAATGGGTTGAAGCAACTAGGAACATAGACCTATATAGATTCGAAATTTGCATTCAGAGATATTTGACATTAGATATTAGACATTGCTACCCATTTTATTCAGGCATTATAATAACTATTAATGATAGTTTCGTTGTTCTATAAATGAGAATGATTTTCATTTATTTTATTACATCCAAATATCTGACAAAACATTAGGCCAACCATTTTACAGAAAGTTAGTGGGGAAGACACTAACTTTCACCGTTTTTCCGCAGGAACAAATCCGTTTCCCAGAATTAGTGCTGTACTTTTATTTGACCCCAATACAGCTTTATCATAAGTGCAGATTTCTAATTGGCGTAAATCATTAGGCTAAAAGCGCAGCAAATAACATTTTTTTTTAAAACACCTCATCATCCTGGTAAAAATACATTCTAGCTCGATGAACTAGTCCAACGGCTCACGAAGGAGGACGAAATATATGACCAAAGCGACGCGGTATGTGTTCAGTAGGTAACTTTAGATTTGTTTGTTCCTTTATTTTACGTCTAACGGCATGTCCTAGTGGTGACAGAACGCGTGGTGTCCGCATCCGGAGCGAGCGTCCGTGCGCGCGCGCAGTGCCGATGCCGCGCCGAGCCGCTGACAGACAAATGCGCGGCAGGAAGATGGCGTCGTTAGCGCTGTCGTCGGCTCCGCCATAAATGTAAATAAAGGAAGCGAGCACCCACTCGATTTTTCTTTCTCTTCCGAAATGCACTTTGCTGCATGCTTTTTGATCGTAAATGTTATTTTATATTATAATATACGACTACATCTTCATGAAATTTCATTTTTAACAAAGTCATCATGTCACATCGAAAACAAACACCGCAAAAATATAACTGGAACTTGCCAAAAACTTGTGAAAAATGGGATTGTTAGGTACCATCGATCGGTATGTAAGAGACAGAACAAAAGAAAGTGGTACTTATGTATTAAAAGTAACAACGACTTTCCTACTCATAGAGTGTTCCTTTATAAGTACGTTCTTCCCATGAACTTTGATTGTTATTTTTTAGTAAACAGATATAGGTATTATCTGAGGATTTATTCAATTGTACATAAATAATTATTAATATGATGCTATGCTATGAGGATAATTTCATACGCAACAAATAACAACTTTACATCGGAAGGAAAATTGCAATTTTCCCATGTCCCATGACCTGTACCATCAAAGAGCTCAGTACCATCCAGTTTAATTCCAACTCCCGTGAAATGTTTTTATTTTTATGCATCACACCTTTTTGCTTAAATTGGAGTTGACTGTATTAGCCCGACCTCCTAACGTAGATACAGAAAATGAATTGCAAGAGCATACTGGCATAAATGACTCCCTAAGTATGCATGATTTATGTGAATAATACCTAATGTTGTCATTATTTTACATACCTATGTTTTCTAATTTAGTAAGGAGCATGTAAGAAGCGTTCATAGCACGGCGGCTTGCGTTGATCCAAGTGATCGTCAAAGTTAAGCTAAAGCGGGCGCGGTCGGTAGTTGGATGGGTGAACGCTAGTGGAAAAAATTCTTGGGCGCTTTCGTGCTTCGGAGGGCAGGTAAAGCCCAGTCGGTTCCGGCTGTCACCATTTGATAGCAGTCGTTAAGCTATGTCGGATGTCTTCGGGCGACATAATTTATTCCGACACTTGGCTTGGCCACTAACCCCTCCACCAATCCACAATGGAGCAGCGTGATGAAGTATGCTCTAGGCCTCCTGAGGTATGAGAAGAGACCCGTGCTCAGTTGGATTAAAGCCTATATTTTATGTAGGTAACAAGTTAAATAAGTGTCTTGTGCATAATTGTTCTAAAACCCACCAAAACGGCGCTAGAGTAGCAAATGTGGATATGAACTGTTACAGACGGAGTGGTACTTTGATTACCCGCTCTGCGGTCGAATGGTCGAAATTCGACTGTAATTCGTTCTGTCAAAGGATTACTTATTAACATTGACTCTATGACGACATTTCAAACATCGTGTCAAGTAGGTATGGCAGTGTGAATAGAGTAAGTGAATGAATTAGTGAGTGAGTGAATTAGTGAGTGTAACGTTTTATTTAATAATTTACTGTATTTTTATGCATTATTTTAAAAAAATTCTTCTCTATAAAAACTATTCATACTCCTTCGTCCGCGCAATTTTCGTGAAAAGGGGTACTTACAAAGTTTTTGGTTTACGTCTTCATCACAATGATTAATGACCACCATACTTAGTCTACGAAACTGCTGCATGCAAAACCTCTATTCACGTAGTTCAAAATAAGTCTGTAAATATAACTTCTTTAATAATATGTTAATATAAAAATGCTGTTAAATTTACACTCTTGCAAATGTAGCGCCTTGTAAAACGCACACAGATGGTGCTCCTTACTTTTATACTTCGTGCCTCACTTATTGTTATTACAACTCATCTGTGCTGTTTGTATTCTCCTCGACTCATTTTTAATCTACATACATTTTACAATCTGTTCGGTTAGGTATTGCCATTTTAACCACCCTCTGACACCCCCGTACGCCGTAGCGTACGTTACGTAGCTACGTATTATAGAGTACTTTTCTGTATATACATAATATTAAACAACATTTTTATTAATTATTAATTAATAATTATATCGCTGGATAAAGTATACCGGTAAAAATATAATTATATTTTTTTAATATTAATATTTTTATAATATAGCAACAAAGGTTGTTTTTGCTAACGAGGACCTTGAGTTGTATTGTTAGCAGCATCGTGAATCTTATTTTGATTGCGAAATTGTCATACTTACTTATTTGAAAAGCTAATTGGAAATTGATAAGCAACAGTTTAATCAAAAGTGTTTTTCCCCGCAATAAAAATCCGCCGGCCAAGTGGAGCTAATACGGAGATTGCTCGCCATGGCCGGCCCGTCCGACGGCGATCCCGACGGATGGGTCGAGTTATGCGAGCGTCAGGCCAAAGCCGCCGCTCAGGACTTCGCTAAAGCATATATGCAGTTCGTCCAGACTGGGGTAAATGATGCTACAACAAGACCACATGTTTCACAGAAGGAATTCCTCAAGAAGTTCGTGGAATGTTTCTCAGAACATTTTGATATCGAATTTGTGAAACTGAAGTCGCAGCATAAACTCCCAAATGGAACGCACACGGGCCACGATGATAGTGACTACTCTGAAGATACAGATTCACCAAAAACGCAACATAAAACGTTTTTCAGGCGGTTATCTTTCAAGGGTCTGAGACGCGGCAAAGGGTTATTTCACAAACAGCACTCTGACGATGCAGATCTGTCTAATATGAATAAGAACAAAACGAAGTTAGCAAAGATCGTTGTAGAATGCAGAAAGGAAGGATCAGTTAATTATTTAACTCCAGAAAGTTTGGAACAGCCTGGAGGTCCACAAAAGTGGGAAAAGTGTAGGTTAGCTTTAGTAAAAACTGTAGGAGGCTATATGTTAGAATTTTACTCCCCACCTAAAGCGCAGAAGCCCCGTAGTGGAGTCTTTTGTTTTCTAATATCAGAAGCTCGAGAAACTACAGCACTTGAAATGCCCGACCATGAAAATACATTTGTATTAAAGGTAAGGACAGTATATTTTCTTTCTTACATATTTGAGTGAATGTAATTTGTACACATAAATGGATTCTCAGCTAGAAAACTATATAATTAGACTGCTAAAGTAAAGCCAACAAGATGAAATAAAAACTGGCCAGTACTTGGACAATGTATGACAGCGTTTGATTAGTATTCTGATTCTTTTGTCACATAATAATAAGTGCAATTTAATGGTCAGTCATTGGTCAAGTGCAAATCATTGAGAATGTTCAGTACAAGTGCGTAAATCTAAGGTTTTGTTATGATTATTGCTATTAATTTTATTATTCTGTAAAGCAATTAATATTATACATAAATCAATGTTAAGAATAGATAACATAGAATATAATTCAATAGATTTTTTTTAAGAATTTGATGAATGTGAGAGATTGAGACTTTTGAAATATTTTATTTATCTACTGCAACATCTGCAACTACAGACGTTGATGATCAATTTTACTTATAGATTGTATTAGCTGACCTGGCAGACCTTGTCCTGCAACAATTATATTCTAAGTGGCATATTATGATGAAACATGCACCAGTTTTTAAGTTAGACCTCCAGAATGAATTTTCACACACATTTAGTTTTCTTTTTGCTCTTTTTTGATAACTCCTAAGATATGCATTTAAATTATTATGGTGTATGTACCTGAAATGCTTGAGGAGACTAAAATATTTAAGTTGATAAGGATTAGTACTGTTTGTCTAAATAGCTTTCTACTTTCCACATTGTACGTGACCATTTTTAAGAAGTTTAAATGGGTATAGTAAGCTTTCATGTAATTGCATACACTCTTGCGTTATTTTCATGAATTTATTTGTTATTGGGCAGGCGGACAACAACATGGAATATGTGATAGAGGCGGCGGACGTGGACGACATGAAATCCTGGCTTGCGACCATCAAGTACTGCATGCGGTCGGCGCCGACAGCGCAGCCCCCGCCGGACGCGCTGCCCGGAGCGCCGGAGCCCGCGCCTCCGGACCTGCCGCCGCGGCGCGACCTGCCCTCTAGTGCCAGCAACGCGGATATTGCCACTGACACACCCGACGACGGCGAACTTGGTCAGTTTTGTCAAATGTACTAAAGCATAATAAAGCTCAAACTCGAATCTAGGGTTGTTACGTACATGCAAATAAATGCTCTCGGTAAGGTGGCACCTTTAGAGACCTCACTTTTATCAGATTTAATCCATATCGTTAAGCATTTTATGCGCTTAATGTATTAGAAGTCAAACATACAACCTAAAAGAATTTATAATATTCATAATACTTTACTGGTAACTTTACTTAATGGTCTATAGTATAGACCAATAATAAGACGAATTCAATTTATAGACTCTATAATAACATTGTGGGTATGAGTGCAGGTTCAATAGCGGAGGAGACGTGCGAGTCGGTGGTGCGCGTGTCGCTGGCGGAGTGGCCGTGGTTCCACGGCACACTGGCGCGCGCGGCGGCCGCGGCGTGCGTGCTGGCGGGCGGCGCGGCCGCGCACGGCTGCTACCTCGTGCGGCAGAGCGAGACGCGCCGCGGGGAGTACGTGCTCACCTTCAACTTCCAGGTACGATCGCTGATGTTATTCCACCTAAGTATTATGGCCGATCTCATTTCTCTCTATTGCTGCTTTGTTACAACACAGACGACATAAATTCCTAACATATAACTATGTGTACATATGATGTATATAATAATATGTACATACATATGTATATTGCAATATTTGAGGTTAAATGTTTATAGAACAATTTTATAAATAAAATAACACTTTCTTACTATCTCAATTCTTATATTCACAAGTAGCAAGACTTTTTATATTTCCCCTTATGTCTAAATACCTTGCCAAGAAGGTGAATATTGTATTATATTTTCTGATGTACAATTGTACATGTGTGTCTGATGTAGGGTCGCGCGAAGCATCTGCGCATGACACTGAGTGAAGCTGGGCAGTGCCGCGTGCAGCACCTGTGGTTCCCAAACGTGCACGAGATGCTGGAGCACTTCCGCGCGCACGCCATCCCGCTGGAGTCGGGCGGCACCGCCGACGTCACGCTCACCGAGTACGTCGTGTGCCAGGACTCCGCCAGGCAACAAGTGAGCTGAGCACACGGCACCCTCACCCCGCCCTCCCCACTGGCCCCATCACCTGTGTCCCTGTTGGTCCCACTGCCCCCGCTGCACCTAGCTGATAGGGATAGCGGCCGTAAACAAGTTTTATGTTAAAATGGGAAACTTCGTAATATAGCTGTGGTCATTACAAAAACACCTGGCCTATGTAAGACTTTCAACTATTGCAGGGGTTCGAGTAAACCTACTGATGATCTAGCATAACAACATAGGCGTTTAGTGTATGGTGGACCAAATCCAGCCAGACTAAATAGGAAGTCTTATGATATTTACAAATTATGTTTAGACAGACAGATCTTTATGGTTAAACCTGAGAGAGTCAGATTTACACACTAAATTTCTGTAAGAGATTACAGTGACAGGTGCGTAACTATTTGTCTCAAAAAATAGCAGGCTGTGCGTCGACCAATATAGACCGAAAACATAAGTGGCTGGAGTATGAACAAAAACATAAATTGACATCTTGCGTGGATTTTGCCATTTTATTAACCTGGTATGAATACCCCTATTTGGCTGACTCGACCGGTGTGTACACAGTGTATACAAGGTATTATAGTGGAATGATATGATGATGAAATATGCTAACTGTACAAATTATAATATTGTTAGCCATTAAGGCATTTGTACATAAATAAATCTGCTACAAATTTAAACAGACTATAAAAACAGACTAGGTAGTAACAGTTTAGTACAAAACAGTAATAGGCAGTAAATATTAATTTGCTCTCAAAAGTATTGTTTACTAAGTTATGAATTATATACGCCATGTATCAATAATATGATGAATAAATTTTCAAAACTTCTGTCGCAAGCAGACTTCAACTCCCTTTACTATCTACATAATAAAATCACTTAATATTTCTTACAAATACTGACATTAAAGTTTACACATTGCTTTCCCATAATCGCAGGTTTTTTAATTTTAATTTAATACCTATAGAAAATATTTCTTTAAGATAACTACCAAAAGAGACTAATGACTTGTATGGTTGTATATTGCATTATGTCACTACATCTCTGTCTTTGTGAGAAAAGTAACCATCAATATAGTTAGGGCGATAAATGTTATTACTATTTTACTACTCTTGAATGACTAGTACTGCCTTTTAAGTGATGCTATGATTTAACTTCTATTTAATATTCTAATAGAAACAAACTTAGTTGAAGATTCAGCATGCAACTATCAGCCAACTGTTTTTTGTTTTTTTTTTTTTGTTTTAAACAAAATTTTGCTTCAAGACCTGAAAGTTTAACAGAGATTTATAGTGTAAGATAACAATACTTAAAGTTAGCTTATTTATTAAGTAATAAAATGTGTGATGTGATATTAACAACAAAAAATAACAACGCCTACAATAGAATTTAAAAAAAAGTTATTATTATTAAACCTAAACATTGATTTTGACACTTCTCCTGAAAAAAAAACCCGAGGCAGAAAGTATCCGAAAATGTCCTTAATACTTAGCATGATAAACCTTTCAGTGAAGATTGTGTCAGTTATTTAAGTCAAAATAGATGGTCTAACATTCTGAATTCGAATGAAATAAGCATAGCATTCGTTGGTGCCAGAAGTAATAATATTCCCTAGTCCCTACTAGGTCCCTGCGTTATTATAGAGAATAAGTTAACATAATATATGACCAGTATCAGTAGTGAAATGTTAAGCCATTGTCAAATGTCTGTCTCATTCATAGATTTACGAGAACAGATGGAAAGTAAAGAATATTAGTCGAGATATAAATATCTATAACTAACAGAGAATTGCATTAAGAGTATATCATGAAATTCATGTTTTTAACTTTTTAATAACTTAGACATTATGTACCTACAGCGGAATTCAATTTCTTTGTCAATTCTCTGACGCTGAACGAAATATAATACACAGTCATTTCGGACACGGGAATCAAGACACTTCTCCTATGACCTAAAAAATAAACTCGCAAAGTTCAAGTTTCACAAATACGTAATAAAATAATCCTACAATGAAATAATGAAATGCAATTTCTAACTTTATTTTTGAGGATTGAGGTTTTGAACCAAAATACAAGGTGACTTGATTCAGGTGTGTGGTATATTTATTTAGATCTCAAATTATCTGTTCTTTTCTTGGTAAATCTATGGTCTCATTCTTGCCATCTCATTATGCCATTGGTTTGCTCTTAACTATTTTTGTGTATAATGTATTGTTGCTGTCGACGTTGTAGTCTAGTTGATTCATTTAAGCTTGTATATATTTTTAAATGCTCGGCATTCTTTGTATTCTATTTTAGGTGTATGTATATTCTTTGATTATTTCAAGAGACTGATAAAACAACTAATATAATTTTATTGTGGCAATAATTTGAACCATCCTCTTGGTGGGTAGGATATTGATTGAATTGTGCTCTCAATCATACAGAATCTTGAAATTTTTGAAGTAAATTTTTTAAGTATTTAAAATAATCAGATGTTTGCGTGCTTACATTTTATACACATTTTACTTTTGTGAGTGTGCTATGTCATAGTAAGTGATAAGTGGTAAATTATTGTCGGAAGAGGCTAGTGCCACACCGGCACAGAGTAATGTTCAATACAGATACATAAGAGATTTTAAAATAGATTTTAAAATAGCTTTTAGTTTTAATGTCTGATAACTTGACATGGTTACATCATTGCAAGTTACTTGTAGAACAGCGGACCACTTTCAGCACTCTGAAGTAATCATTGTCGGCGTGCATTTTATTGGTCTGCAATAACTTGTTCTTATTATCAAATATTCTTCATTATGCACGTTTGTAAATTCGATGTTTATTTGTTTAAATGCATTTTCTCTAGAAATTTCTCACTGTAACGACTTAATGCAATCCTGGTTAAAAATCCTTGTATTGCAAGTTACTGAGCATTTCATATTTGAATGGTACTTTTTAGTAATCTATATTTTGTTTTTTTTTGTATCAACTGTTTAGGGTTATGTTAATTAACCATAACTATTTATGTTAATATTATTAACATTGTATTGTTAATTTTTGTACAAAAGAGACTCATGTTCTTTAGAGCTTTAATCGTATTCTTGGTTGTAAATTTTATTATTAAATCTTATTTAGTTGAATGGCTTAGTTTTTTTTTATATTTTTATTTGCTGGTTGTTATTTTTGTTTGGATGCTTGTGTTTTGCTGTTTGCACGTGCGCTCGTGGTAAGTGGTCTTTTTCTCTTTACCTTTTTTCTGTGCGCTTTATATAGTTATGTTTAACTGGTTTTGAACAGTCACACATTACATTCACACAGCTTTATATGTTTAATAACTTTTTGTTCGGTTTGAGGCTCAATTTATGAAATATCCAATGTTGGTTTAAGTACAATCAATGCAGCATAATCTTTGCAGTTTAAATATTTGCACATAAACAGTTTTTACAATCATCCCTTGATCATATTCGCAATAAATATAATCAATTTAAATAACTTTTACATGTTCAAAGAATTGAATGACTTGGATATCTAAATATATATGAATAGAACAAGTCATTTGGGCTCGCCGCTCAGTCTTCAGTATAAACATAACATACCTTTAAGAAAATGTATCATATTATGTAGCAAAGTACTCGAATGTCGAAACGACAGACACCTCCACATACACATTAGGTATGAAAGGAAATATACGGTAACAGTGTCGGCACCACTTATCTTCACTGAACTATATTATAAATACACTGGATAGGCTATCCTGAGTTCTAATATTCACATAGTTCGAAAACATTGTGGTCTTCTGAGGTTTCGCGTGGAAATGCATTACTCACAGTAATTTTATCAAACTTAAAATATTTTTTTACATAATTATGAATATTTATCAGTGCTCACACAGTCATAGTCACACTTCTTAGTCATCTTTTAAAATTTCGTTTTCATTCGCCTACGATAATATGATCGATTTGTAGAGTTCAATCTATCCAGTGTACATTATAAATATCAGTGTCAGCTACGTACCTCTCGGGCGACGAAGCCAGCTGGCTAACCGGCGGTGTGGTTTCAGCTGCCGGTGTCGCACGGCAGCGACGTGCGCATGCGCCGCGCCGAGCTGGAGGCGCTGATGCTGGCCAGCGGCCACCACGACCTGCGCGCCGTCGACAACCAGTACGTGCTGTGCAACCTGCGCCCCGCGCCGCACCCCGCGCCGCCGCCGCCGCCCGCGACGGGCCCCGCCCCCTGAGCCACGCCCCCCGCGCCCGCGCCCGCAGCGACCGCGCACAGTCTGGCCGACGTGTCGCATCTGGTCTCTTGCTTGTATACAGGATGTCTACAGATTTAAGTTGACTGACACGAAAGTTGCCCTTACAGTATGTCTTCATACTTTATCAGGGATGGAAGCATCAAGTACAGGATCATATTTCAGCGTACCGAAAAGTTGTTCAGTCATTTTGAAGGTGTGTAGCACTTCTAGATTACCTTTTGATATACGTTCCAGTTTCCTGGTAAAGTCGTGAGTGCGTGGTCGTGTGTGCCGTCGGCTAGATTAGATACGACATAATATGACGAAAGTTGTTTACATAATTCACAAATGCCACTGCAAAGGATCACCGATATAATTATACCCAACCTAACACGCGATGTGTGATGGTGACTAGTCAAGGTCACGTGACCAAAAATTGCCAAGCAAAAATATACGGTCTGGAAGATCGGCTATCCTATGGGTATGGTGTAGGACTAATTGACTTTTAAATCAAAAAATTCAAATTTAAAGGCACATATTCGTCAATTTTATATAATGACGAATACACATACCTAACGTAATTATAATTGTGCATACTTATATGTAATAGGTTTCGTTTCAATGTTGTAGCCTTAATTGTACATGAACGTGTTCGCATCTGTGTGCAGTGTGATTGACAAGAGATCATGTTTAACAATAGATTTTGTACGTCACCATTTTTTGTGTTCTGACTTCGATTCAAGTGTGAATAGACTAAGTTAGCGCGCTTCACCACCCAGCTACGTCGCCATACTTATTTAGTATTACTTACCTTAAGTAAAGGTTTAGACTTGATTAATTACGAACGGAATGGTGTTCATATTTTCCACTAATGACGTGCCAACGACTGCAAATAATTAGGTTAGTTATTGCCCCAAAAATATTCCTACTTAATCACCAGTTAAGTAATAAAAATATTTTTTAATGTAAGATGGATTTATTAAAACATAGGTAAAAATTGAAATGTGAAGGGTTCACCTCAGAAATCGGGAAAATGCACGGCTCAAAGAATTGTGACATTTGTCAAAAGTAAAATTCACATGGAGTAGTGCAGAAAGGTCAATTTTAAATTTATGTATTGTGTTATAAATACATTTTAAAGAAAAACCAATCAATAGTATCTATGTGGCGTACCCCTATGTGAAAATGAATACCGATCTAATTACGAGCGCGCAGGGGGGGGGGGTCACTTGTTCATAAACAATCTCTGGAGATAACATTTTACGATAGAAAAATAATTCGACAAAATGATCTAATCTTTTTGAGCTGATTACAAAGCAAACTTGGGTTGCTAATTTTAGCTGTACTGCCTGTCATTTGTCGAGTAATATTTATAATAATTATAGGTGCATATTTATTTATTTAGTTGTTATAGTGTTGTGCAATACGACAATTAGATGTTGTAGTCGCGAGACGCGATGCGTGCGCGGCGGGTCAGCATGCTTGTCTACGATCTATAATTTAATCTACCTGTACATAGCATTTATTGAATTAATTATTTAACTTATTTTAGAGGTAGTTTCATTCTAGTTATTAATTTACAATGTTAACAGTATTTTGCTATGTCACTAAGCTAAGTTTAAATATTTTACCGATGATTGGTCGTAAATACAATTTTTTATTAATTTTGAATTGAGGAATGTAAAATTCAGCCTCAATTCAGATCTTGTAATCGGTTTATTGCGGCTACACGTGGGCCATACCTCCTTTGCAATACCATATACACGAGTGCAAGTAAGTATGTGGGACTTCGTGCAGCACGCGCGAGCGACGACGCAACTTTTTGGGCATAAATACTGAGATTGTTACATACTTATTAATGGTGTCTATAATGAATTGATCATATTAGAGAATTATCAAGAAACGAAGTTTCTAATAAATTGGACTATTTACTGTCTAGTCATGCTGTACATAGGATACAGGGGTTAGTATATTGAATCCGATTTTGGATGCATTTGTAGAGTTAACTTATATCACCCTAATCATAGTTAGGATAGGACGGCTCCGAGAATGATCATTCGACGGAGGCCAGGTATTTGTTGTGCTAAGTTTGATGGGACTAAGCTCAAATTTATATCAAAAATTAACACTTCTAGAAAATATCTTATTTCAATTTATTTATTAACAAATTAGGTTCAATGTCACATAACACGGGACGAAGGTAGTGCTCCAATTAAAACGAGAATTTGTTAACTGTATTAACTAAATTTACACGTTGTTGGAATTGAATAATAATAAAATTGATGTATTAGAAATAAACATTGTATTATCATGATATTAGCACATTGTGTGGCGTGTTAACAGTAAATGTAAGTTTGTTGATTTTTTTTTCTTTAATTGTAATAAGACAACGATGAACCATCCGTCAGCCTTTGGGTGGCTCCAGTATTATACGAGTATAATAATATGGAGATATGCAATACACTGCGATTCTACGGGGTTCGCAAATACCAAGCGTCGCTCTATACCACCCTGAGAATCCTTCAGTTTTGTAAAGATCCAAAGTTCAATACAGTCTGTATGTGTCAGAGCATGTACGCACCTGTACCGCTCAATCATATATAAGTACTTACGTGATCACATTGAGATTATAAACTACTTTTGTGTTTAACCGACATCGCACTGTTTGTACTGACGTAGTTTGATTTGTATCTAATTTATTAATTTTAATTATCATTAAAGTCCATTGACTTTAATTCAACATTCCTTGTACTTGATAATTCTTTTGACTAATTAATTAAATATAGACATATTTTCAATTTCTAGTTTCAATGCATGACTTTCCTCATCCTCGAAGCAAAGTTTGATGAAACAAACTGAAGTAGTATTTATTTTATTAAAAGACACAAATAAAATCGAATATTGAGAGTCGTAATGAAAAGATTGAATTTCATGTTTATTGTATTATTCATTTATTATAAATTAACTTTATATATCATACTTACAAGTTAATTAAAGCATTTCAGTCGTCAAGAAGAGGCACAATAGTAAACTCTGAGAACATTTGCCGCTGGTCCTCCTTCTCCAACTTCAGCTGCAGCAGCAGCAGCCCGTTGGCGCTGCAACGCAGCACCACCTGCACACAACACGAGGGTCGAATTTACGTTGCGGTATATTGACACCGGTGCATGATAGTTTAACGGTAAAAGTATCGTTACCATGCATAACGTTACCTTTGTTTTTACTTACCATCTTACCATCGAATGATGAAAGTAATGATACCTAATTTTTAACGTTATTTAGGGCCCTGAAATACGGTATGTATACCTTGACTAGCAAATCGTGTCACTTTTGACACGATTTGCTAGTCTATGACAATGATTATGAAAAGAAATATGCCAAAACTGATACCTTAGAAGAGATGGCGAGCGCTTTCATGATCAGCCTGATGTGGTACAACTGGTACTTGAGCGTGAGCGGCCGCTCGCAGCTGAACGACTGCATCATCTCCGACGACTTGGGCACGTCGATGCACGACCGGTCCTGGGAAAGGAGCGAAACTATTTTTGAGACCTAGTGGACAGACCATTGTGTAGACACTGTTTTTTTGCTTCTACTGATTTCATATTCTGCTTGACAGATTTGTTTAAGCGCAACAACAATTGCTAGGTTCCGATCTACGGCTCGAAGGACCAGAATGTGGTGATATTTTTTTTATTTCAAGTACACTAAATTGAAATTAAAGGGATGCTATGTTTTGATTACAATAGATTAATGCTATTTTCGCTTATTTATTTATGCAGTGTTAATTTTTTAATCAAAACTTGTAGAAAATACTTCACCGTAATACACAAATTACAAGTTTAATCACAGAAACTATATGATTGAGAGCGCAAGGACGGCATGTTAGTATTTTCCCAAAAGTCAACACACAACGCGTTAACTCTCAGAGCAAAACGATATTCGCAGACTAAACACTTTTGACATTGGAAAGAATCAGAGTTCATATATTATCTAACATAAAGCATCACCGACGGACCTGCATGCCGTGGGTGACGATGCTGAGGTGCGGGTGGTCGGGCGCGAGGTGCAGCTCGATGACGTCACCGGAGCGCTCGAGGTCGGCGAGCAGGCCGAGCAGCGCGGGCGCGCGCAGCACCAACGTGGCCGCGTCCGGCGCCTCTTCGCGGAACTCCAGCGCGCTGTCCGCCGTGCGCGTCGCCAGCTCGCAGTCCGTCATCACGTTGTGCACCGACAGCGGCTGGAGACTGCAATGAGATATAGCATTTTATATATAAATGCGAAAGGATACTCCTGCACTCACTCAGTCACTGATGAAATCTCAACTACTTGCCTATGAGATTGAAATTTGGCAATAGAATTAATGTCTTCCATTCAGAAGACATCAGCAAAGATTTGCTAACATCCTCTATTTCTGTTCTTTCTTTTTGTTATATTTTACACCTAAGGCACAACAACATCTGACAGACCAGTTAGGTGCAGGTGTTATATAGTAAAGCAAATAAATTGTGTTGCACATTCATGTCTATAAGCGATGTACAAGGCATGATTCTACCAGCCTTACATATAAAGATTTGAATAAATGAAAAAAATCTTGACAATGTCATCATTTTCTTCACTTCTAGTGAATATGAACTTATATTCCTAATATGGCAATAGGCTCATGGAATAAATATTTAGGGATTTAATAATTTAATATGTATACATTAGAAAGACTTTTTCATAATAATAAAAAAATATTACACCAATAGTAAAGGTGACCCCTCACTCCTGTAGTACATCTTCAAGCTGGACTCCTCCCCTGACCCAAATATGTTGAGGCATTCAGCTAACACTGCAATGCTTATCTATAACAACATTGGTATTGAACATTTTTAAAAGAAAATACACCCCAAAAATACATTATGTTAAATTATAGTACTCTAATGGTTTAAAATGTCTGTTATTTTAATTTAATATTGCCGGCGATTCTTAATTTTTTGAAACAACTAGTAACCAACCCTAGCTTTGTTTGAGTGATAACCTATGCTTATTTACCTATCATCATCGTTTTATAAATAAGGTTATTCATTACAATAGTACTAGAAGAATCTTAAAATAAATAAATAAAACTAAGTGTTCAAATACGAATAGCTCAAATAAATAGAAATCTTGGACTAGACAGCTGCTCACCCACAGGTTATTGTTAAGTATAACTGATTTTATGTAAAATAATAAAATTTAAGGCTTTGTTAAAACATAAACAAACAAGATATTCAAGTTTTGCTTGTTGTTGTATGAGGAAACTATGAAATACTTTACAATACTTGTTTAGGTACCTTAAACATGACATCGACATCATCTCGAACATTGTATTCCGTGAAGTTGTCAGCGGGCACATACGCAGACGCCTGCACACACTTGCCCTCTTCTACGGTTAGTTTCAGTCCCTCTGACATGGCACAGAATACAGCTGACTGAAACAAACCTTGATCTTACATTTCACCACCTTAACACCAAAGCAATGTATTGGATAAAAATTGAAAATTTTAATAGCATTGTTTTTCATGTAAATAACCCATATCAACATCTGTTATTACCAAGCTTAACTCAACTGTATGAGGGCGCTTTTATATAGCCATATGATTAGATTAAATTACGAGTATCTATATTCACTTTAAAAGTGTTCTGACAGAAAAAGTAAAATAATAATCATATAAATTAAGTGTAATGTCAATGAGAATAGAAATAGATGCCGCAAATATCATGGAAATATATGTATTTATATACTAACTTCTTGAAATTGAATAGCTTTCAACAAACTGCAGAGTGTTTTCCCTGAGCTCATGGATGCTGTGAAGTAATATTGCGAAGTTCCTTCGTCCATTTCAAATGTGGATTTCAAACATGGATTTCACTAGCATATGGTACTGGTCCACGGTCACTTCATGGTCAACGATTTTGCCCAAAATTATTGCTACCCTTGCCGCGAGTACGTGTTTACAAGTAACCTGCGACTTGGCCACCACAACTTGGTGTTTAAATGCTAAACATGGACAATAGTTTATTCGGGGAAATATTCTGTAACAGCGGTCGTTATCTCCTTTTACTTCAATTACCATCCGTTTAGTATTTGGTGTAGAGTATGTTTCGAGTATTGGATACTTTTCAAAAATATTTAATGCTCGTTCCAAAATTGGCCCAAATACTGAATGTAGAGTCAGTAAATCTTGATCTAAAACTAAATAAAACTTAAATTAATGAAACAACACAATAATGGTATAAACAAGTGGCATGACATGTGGAATTAGTAATTTTCCTATAAAAGTTCTTTACTTTCGTTCTTGTTAGATGCTTTTAGACGCAATTCAATTTCCGTCAAAAGTTCAAAAGAGATCTTCTGTGTCTTTGATATTTTAGAGTCGTCCGCATTAACCATTTTTCACTTTATACATTTACAATGGAATCAGGAATGTATACATCTTCCCTGCTAGCGTTTATTTATTAAGTTGCAAGTTGCAACTGGAATAAACTAAAACGAAACGAAACGTCTGACTGAAACTGAAAACAAGTCAAAAATTGCGCCTTTTAACTTTATGACAGCTGAGCTGACAGCCTCAAATCCACAGAGTACTTTGCTCAAATCTAATGTTTTTATGACTTTTAAAACCCTTGACAATATGTTTTTGGCCTGCTATCACTATGACATATAGACTAGGTAGGTAACAAAACGTCGCTAAACTATAGACAATTCTTTTATGAAAATACGTTTACGGCGGAGTACATTGTGCGATTTGGAGTTTATTCCACCTTCCGGTATACAATAGTGCATCGATCTTAATCTCAAGTGCGAGCGGTATTATCAGATGTCACGCAGGCAGTAAATTCGTTCACGAAGCTGCATTATTTTGCTGTAAGGTGGACTGCCATGTTTTAATTTTCCTTTACTTAACTACATTAATTTTTGTATCCATATTTTAATCTATGGCATAAATAAAATTCAAATCAAACATTTTGATGATTTGACTTTGACTTTGACTAATTTGACTTTGACAGTTTGACTTTCTGATTTTGAATATAGATTACAGAATGAGAAAGCCAGAAAGGCAAGGAAAGATTAAAGAAGACAGAAGATGTTGATGTAGTTTGTGTCACTTTGTGTGTTGTAAACAAGGTGGTGTTATTTTATTACGACCAAATAATAATTTGATAAAGTTATCTAAAGGCACAGTGTATTCTAAAAAAGAACAAATAATGTCGACTCCTGGCTCTTCATGGGAAGGTAAAATATCTGTTTGCCTCAGTTTTGAACTAAGTTTATGTGGTGGTATGACGTTGCACCTTGGAATGAAAAAGTTTCTGCTTCGCCGTTACCTAAGTAATGCAAGCGCAATGCAAGAGAAATTTATATTAGAACTGTTTTTGAATTATTTGTGTTGCTGATAATGTTGCGTCTAACTAACTTGCGAACTTCTAA
The DNA here is from genome assembly GCA_905404295.2 of Ochlodes sylvanus. Taxonomy (NCBI): domain Eukaryota; kingdom Metazoa; phylum Arthropoda; class Insecta; order Lepidoptera; family Hesperiidae; genus Ochlodes; species Ochlodes sylvanus. The sequence continues at coordinate 2,586,897 of FR990129.1, forward strand.
AACAGTACCAGTTGATGTAAAAGGAGATAAGACAAATATATTTGTGCACAAGATGGTTTTGCGTACCCAACATTTTAAACATAGTTCCCCGTTTTTTATTTTTATTTTATTTCTTATAGTTATTGAAATACAGTCTGACTGTTAGAGCTTTTATTATAGTGCAGAGATCTATGGGCTTATGCTTAGTGATTGCTATTCTGCAATATACTTAGATTTAAATAGAAAATATTTTGTTAAATTAATTAATTATATTATGATTACTTTCTATGAATAGTGTTTGTCTTTTAGAGCTAAGAAAGCAAGCTCGCCTGCTAGAAAATGACATAGATGTGAAGTTGGTGGCGTTCAGTAAACTGGGGGTGAGCAGTGCTCCAGCGGGCCTGAGCTCCGAGAGTGTGCCGCTCATCAACAGTGATGACATGTTTGACACCATGTCAATGGAACTGCAGCAGCTGCTTAATAAGGCAAGTGGAAACTCATATTTCATTTCCATATTTAAAATTCATCAGTTACTTAAAAAATATAAAAACTTTGTTATTCATCAGCTTTGTTTGAAGGAAAGTTGAAAATATATGACGTTTCCTTTGTGTACCTCTGTTAATATAATATTTCTCTATTTCTTACCAATATTAACTAAAATGATAGTTCACACAAGGCCTTAATTTAAAATGAATACCTACATTATTTATTTTATTGTCATTACTGAAAATCATCAAATCATCGACATGTAGTAGCATGGTAGCATTTAATCAACATCAAGCGTCAAAATCACTTGGCTTTGGTTGGTTAAGCTTGTCTTCCATACAATGATACACTTAGCATTGCACCACTCTCAATAAAAACAACAATTAAGTAATAAAAAGGCACCCAAAATTAATAAAACCTGTGCTGTGTACGTTCATATGTCGCTTTATTATCCTAGCCTGTAATAAGCTCGATTGTCGATATCATACATATCCAACTTTCTAAGAAATTCGTTATTTTGTTTGCAAATTGGGATTGCTTGAACATGTAGAACCAAAAAACATCAGGAAAAACGGTCCCTTTAGTGTTGTTATATAGAGTTTACACTGTAATTGCCATTAGGAAATGTTATGAAGCATAACAATAATTGATTAGGATGTTAAAACTTCCACAATAAGTACTCTATAATTATGATCATACATCAATGAGATATAAAAATCTGTGAGGTTTGTTCAACAGTTATCCTCGATTAATGACAAGATGGCCGACCTGGCTCCCAGTGGCACAGCGACAATGCACACTATTAAGAGGCATCGCGAAATACTTATGGTGAGTGCTTAAGTAAAATATAAGTTAGACTCAAAAAAATGGCGCGCATAAGTGAATTTTTGAACTGATAAAAGAGACCTATGACGACATTGGCAGGACTACCAGCAAGAGTTCTCGAAGACGTCGTCCCGCGTGAGCGCGCGCCGCGAGCGCGAGCAGCTGCTGCGCGGGGGCAGCCCGCCGCCCGCCGCCGCCGCCGGCCTCAGCCGCCGCGACCAGTACGCCAAGGAGGCCAACCATCTGCACAGGTACCCTACACCACACCTCATACGCAGAGAAGTGATAGAACATAAAATTATGTTAATTAAAGAAAAAAATATGTGTCCTCCGCTTTTTTGGCCGCAACGCATTTGTGATCCCTTTGCTGCTACTGACGTCCAAGGACGTGCCAACAGATAGCTTATTTATCGGTTAATTACATAAAAATAAACACAGTAACACACAAAATATCATAATTATTCACTCATTATCTCATTTTTGAATCAACTTCTCTCGTCCGCCGTCTTCCCATAATAAAATTAAATATATTTAGCAATATTTTAATGGTTCCTTTGTTGCCGTGTTTCAGTTCTCACATCCTAGTGGACGAGCAGATCAACATAGCGATGGAGGCGCGCGAGCACCTCTCGTCTCAGCGGCAGACCTTCAAGCGGATGCAGACCAGGTTCAACGACATCACCAACAGGTGACGCCCTGCATCTGTTTCAAACACAGTAACTGCCCTTGCTTCGCTTCACCCTTTTTAATACGCTTTTTAATTACATATTTGGAACAAGAATCGAATACTGAGTACCCCCTATTAATATGTCAAGTGACTAAAAAATCATTGTATGTATAGATGATAAGTTAACACACTTACATCTACCAACTAGGATTCCTTGTCACGTGTGGGATTGAGTTACCACATGATAACCTAACGTAATAATAAACATTTGTATTGGCTCTGTAGGCAGTCACTACCGATGAGCTCAGGGTGATCAACTTAACAAGTCGCTGTCGGTTACAGGTTCCCGATGCTGAACAGCGTGATATACCGCATTCACTCGCGCAAGCGGCGTGACTCGCTCATCATAGGGCTGATCATCTCGGTCTGCTCCATCGTCTTGGTGATGTACGCCTTGCGCTGAGCGAGAGAGAGAGAGAGGACCCCCCCCCCCCCCCTGCCTCACCTCACGACACCTTCAGTAGGACCCTTGGTCTCCTCATACATCTATTTCAAGTGACTTGTGTAGCAATGCCAAATTGCTCACTGTTTTACTATCAGCTTTTCACTTAATATCAGGACACTAAGATGCTAAAGTTAAGTCTGTATTCAATGGACTAATTTCTTATGGATTAAGGTGGATAACTTAGATGTGCCGAGTAAGAATATGTTCACATTTTGTGTTATTAGTTTAATATCACTTCATTATGTAAACACATATTAGTGTTTACATAATGAAGTTGATAATGAATTACGAACAGCTGTTGTATGGAAACATGAATTTTTCTATGTATGTTAATAATTTCTGACGTCATGTCCGTTTGATATCCTGAACTGAGCCACTTTTAAATACGGGCATCATGTTTGTAAAGTGAGTGCTCAAAGTGGAGAGCAGAGAGATTTTTATAATGAAATTTCGTTCAAGCATTACATCAATTTATTTTCCCTGCAAATAACTTTGTGATGTGAAGCTGTTGAATGTACGGATGCATGTCTCTTCACAACAATATCTTCGAAACATTTTGTATGAATGAAATGTAAGTATTTGATAAGAGGGGGTCAGAATAGCTACCGTGTGCGGCCATTGTGTGTACACTGGAAGAGGACGTTGTAAAATGGATGGTTAAAGTTACACTTCGGGATAATATAGCATAGTTGAATTATCGTGATATTTAAATTGACTGCATTTTAATGACTATATAAATTTCGTCTATTAGTGCGATAGTGATTGTTTTGTTACTTGAAAGTATTTTCTTCGTCTCGTACACACGTACTTGGACAAAAAGATAATTGAAAAAATAAAAAGCAATGACAGAACGAAAACCTGTGATTTTCACATTTAAATATCCATTCCTACCATGTATAACTTTTTTTTTAGTTAAACTACCTATTTCTAATATTTATTGTGGTCAAATATGACGTTTTGCATTTGTAGTCGATAACTTTAATGTTGAAAAGTGAAGTAACTGCAATAATTAGATGTAGCATCTCCTATGTAGTTCTATTAGGGTTTAACTTAAGTGATATGTAAATATTATCTTTTGAATTGTTGTACTAAATAAAATTATTTATTTAAATTGTTTATTTATTTAATCTACCCTCAATTGTAAGACTGCATTTTTAATATTCGGAGCGCATTTGATTATTTAGCTAATAGGATGTTAGGTCAAACGTTAAGGTCAGATTTTGCCTGAACATTATCCAAACGTACATAAATAATACATGATTACCCTGTGCGCAAGTGTAGGTAACTGTCACAACAACAGTGGCATCAATAAAGTACTTGTAGTTTTTAGGTACTCTGTGGTCATAACATCACATCACACCACAGTTCACACGCAGAAGTCAGAACAGAGAAACTTCCATGACATCACAGAATTAAACAAGAACCAAGAAAGAACCCGGCAAACGCATGGCCTTTTTGTCGCAAATTCTTGACAAATATAATTGATGTAAAATAAGTATTTTACGTTAATTTAAAACTTAAGTACTTAATTTTAAAACATGAGTAATTTACTATTATATTATAGATTATTGTACATTTTGCGGGAGTCCACCAAACCGCACTTGGCCAGCGTGGTGGACTATGGCCTATACCCCTCACACTGTGAGAGACCTGTGCCCAGCAGTGGGACAGTTATGGGTTGTGATGATGATGACATTTTGCGGGAACAATCTGGCCATCTCTTCTTAATTTTTTAATGACATTAGTCACTGCTGTTTTGTTGAATTTCTGTTATCACCGTTTGAAGCGATTAGAAAGTTTAAAGATAATTAATAAATTCTCAAGTTATAGACAAAAAATTGCGTTTAACATTGGTGTGTTTAGAATAAACAGTAACAATAAGGTCAAATCTATACAGGGACATGGTATCTGCGGACTGAGCAGGATTAGATAGAGGAGTGTATTTGTTACGGGAACGCGGACTGAGGATTATCTACCGGTTGGAACATGTCGAGGATGGCTTGAATTGAATCTAGGATTGTGAAATTTTTATTAATTTGGACCGTGCCTTAACGTTGTCCAAGCTTAGTTACTTGTTTATATTGATACTTTGATAGCCGCCAAACTTGCAGACGCGCTACCTGACGGTCAGTCACTGTGCAGTCAGTCACTGTCACTGTACCTACAGTGTCAGTGTTCACACCTTCTTATGAATGTCAGCAACACCTTCCCCCAAACGGAGGTCGGCAAAGAGTATTTAATTTAGTGTGGTTTTACAGTCACGCTTACGCCAGCGCTATGTAACGATCCAAGAGTCGCAAACCTCGTGGCCCGGGACGCTTACCAACCGCGCTGGCGGTAAGCGTGACTGTAAAACCAGCCATAACACCGGAGGCCGCCTTCTGTTACCTACCCCCGCCCCTTTCGGAACTTAATTTCTAGCTGAGCCCCTCCCGGCTCGCCCCCCTGTCCGCGTAAAGCTGTTAAGGCCGCTAAGGCCAACAGCCAATATCACTTAGAAAAAAAAATCTGTTGCCTCCGACGGCACCCTGCTCTACCGGGATGGAACTGGTACTAGTAATTGAGGTCGCACCAGTGGGTAGGTACCTACCTACGATGAAATGCGCTACTAAATCGGTTTAGCAATTTCTTAGATTACAACAACAAGAGAACAAACTTAATTTCTAAAAATCATTAGATAATAGGGGATCTATATTTTCAATATATAGGTACTCCCATCATATTAAGTTTTTCCCGATATCTTCAATGCAGAATTGCAGACATCCATCAGTCAGACGTTCCTGGACACGCGGTATGCAGCGTGGGCTTGTAGTCAAGCATTAACATAAAAAAAATATAATGCGCTAATTTTATATTATATGGGGCATTTACCAAATAAGTCCAATATCGACTAAGCCGATTTACTCACCTAAGAACGAATATTTGTCTGTAACACAAATATCTACCGGGAGTCAAACCCGCGAGGTTTGATCAGTTAATGAGCTCAGGGTCGGTCGTAACAAATTGTTGTCGGTTGCAGGTTCCCGATGGAAAGCGATTCAGTGTACCGAAGGAAGAGAGAGCCCCTCTATTTGGCCATGGTGGTGGTCACCACGATCGTCCTCCTCGGCTTCTTGGTGTACAACTTAAAATACCAATGGCATGGCGAGATACTATAGCGAACTCAGTATTTAACGGAGGCATTTCTTCAGCATAATATACACTACACTAGGTATACACTTTGATCTAAGGTGACTGTGATGTGCCGAGTATTATTATTATTTGAAATATTAATTCGAAATTTAAACATAGTATAATATATGTTCACGTCTATGAAGTTGATAATGACTTAGGAAAAGCTACTGGCATGCCATTGGACTGCCAATGCCAGTAGTAGTCCCGTACGTTCACACGTGCCGGCTCTGCGGCATAAATAAATAAATTAAATTGACTGCATTTTGATGACCAACTTCGTCTAGGTATCACTGCGATTGTAATTGCTTTGGTACATACTTAATTTATTTTTCTTCGTCTCGTACACAATACATGTTAACGAGACAATAAAATTTAATGAAAAATTAATAAGCAATAAGAACACGAGAACCTGTTGTGATGGATAATAAATTACTCAACCATGTATGTAAGAAATATTGAAAAGTGAATTAATCGTAATAATAAGATGTAGCATCTCCTACTTATATAGGTAGTTCTTATACCTAATGTTTAACATATTATGTAAGTGATATGTAAATATTAACTATCTTTTCAATTGTTGTACGAAATAAAAGAACTTATTTTGATAATAACCATGCTTACGTTTCGTTCCTAAAATTTAGCTGTTTTTATGGTGATTTATTGGTTCCTGTTACATTTAATACTTGCCTATCTTAAAAGAAGTGGTTGATGTGACTGCGAATATGGGCAAATTCTAGTTAGTTAACTTCAACGAAAAGTCACTTTACCTACGTGAATACTGCGCAATCTGCGCATAGACATCGTAACCGTGCTACGTGTAAAATCATTACACCACATCGATAAGGCACCCCTTCACAAAATATCGTAATCAACCCGCATTACAAATTGTGCTACATACATCGTAAGTTATTTGACCGATAATGTGGTAAAATTTTCTCTCGAACAGTGTATTCAGAAAAGTTATATTTCGCCGAACAGCGACTCCTAGTATGGGTGGGACAAACTGATCATAATTTACATTTTTGATTCAACTTTTGCTTCTCCTTCTTATTCATAATATGTACGAAATTAGTAGTTGTAGGTAAGCACTTATCTAATTGATTGCCCAAAGATTAAAAATCGAAGTTTTTTCTCTATGTTTACCCATCTAATTCACAGTCATCTAAATAGGTAAGGTCCCAATAAAAAAATACAATCAATGAAACTATGAAATACTGAAATCAATTTGTAAGACTAATTTACAATAGGTATAAATAAAATAAGTATCCCTACAGTATTGCTTTAATTATATTTTTTTATGACTTATATTTTCAGATATTTATGATGTTAATTGACGGCTCCTTGTCATGACTTATCATCATGTCATAGTGGCAAGTTGCGGAAATTAGCAAACATCGCCAGTTATTTTTCATGTGGGAATACAATTTGAACTTTAATGTTTTTACGACATGCGAAATGGTAAAGCGAAATTGGAACTGATAACCGGGTACCGCGAAGTTTGATTCCCACATTGGCAGTTCGTGGTGGGGCTCATTGCAACAGTCTTAGGAAGCCATGTATGTATTGTGCCACAGTTACTCATTTAATATCATTTATATTAATTATTTAAATGATCTAAGTTTATTCAGATCTGTGTCTGAGTTTATTTAAATATAAATATTTATATTCCTTATGAAGCAAAGAAGAGGTCGTTAACTTCTGTTAAATTTGTAATGGACTAAGTAGGTACCTAACTACCTACATAAGGTCAATCCACTGGGGTTACAAACCTCAATAACTAATACGATGACCTACTCTGACTTATTTGGTATTAGGAACTCTATTTTATTAGCATAAACGAGGCATTCAAAAGTAAAAGTAAACAAATTGGAATCATAGGTACACTTGTATATTTATATATAAGTAAAGGCATACGCAAAAGAAATGGAAACGAAATGTTGATGATTATGAACGGTTTTTTGCTAATACCTACGACTACTTTGCAAGCTGGACCAACTGAATGAAAAAAGGCACACTAAAACTTTACATCAGTGCCGATAATTAGAATCTAACGGCAATGGCATTGACGACCCGGATGGCGCAATGGTTAACACGCCGGATCGCCGTTCCGAGGGTCCTGGATTCGATTCGCAGCGAGGCGGAAATTTGAATGATGAATTTAAATTTCCGTTCTTGGTCTGAGTGTGTGTGTTCTTGTCTTGTGTGTTGTCCATGGCACCCACGACACAGGGAATCCTAGTGTGGGGCTATGAGTGTGTGGCGTTATTGTATTGTATTGTAATGACAATGATTACCTAATGGATGTGCAATTGTGCAGTAGGTAGAAACTAATCGGGAGTATCAGGACGATTATATTCGTCAGCAGACGAATACATGTCGTTACAGAGCGTAGGGAACGGCACATAGCAGGGAATTATAATAGCACATAGCAGGTGTCTAACTTATATATAATACACGATTGCTTTATTCTCGTAACATAGTGGTGTGGAGAGTCCGTTTAACATAGTTTCGCGAATGTTTGTCTCCCGTATCCCAGCGACGGCGCGGCGTCGCGACGCGTCGGCCAGCGGTACCACCAGCCGATCGATGGTGGCGGTAATGTGATGGCCATTTAGGACTTTGCCTAATATTAATATAAGCAGCACTTCATGGCGATTACAATATCTATGTCGCCAGGTAAGTAACAACAGAAAAGTTCATGCTAAGCGATTACCTTGTCTCCCTTACAATTTTTTATCCCAGAAAGTAGAAATAATTATTTTTCATCGTGGACGCAAAATATTTAGATATGCGAGATTAAGCTTTTTATATTGTAATTAATTCCTAAGCTTAGCTTCGTGCATCACTAGGCTCAAGGCCAGCGACAACATCGATATCATTTAATTATAATGTAATTGATTTCGTTGGTAAGTAGATACCGATAACTGTATGTCAACAGGAAAAGATAGCATACACAGTATATTTATGGTTACTTACAAGTTACAGAATTCAAGTAGGAAGGTTCGTTACAAAAAATTCAATAAGATGCATTTATGTACTTTAATTAAAAAATAATAATGAGCACTTATGATAGGACCTACACAATTTTCTTGTCATTTAAACTTAATTACGCATAAAATATCTGTGTATAGCGGAAAATATCCCACCACAAAACCACACGTAGGCTACGTGCTGGTTTTGTGGTGGGATATTTTCTACGTGACGTAGCTCGTAGCAGGATCGAGTTAGTCAGTCGGCGGCGCCGCGCGGCCTCGCGCACAGATTGCGCGCCCTTCAAAACTACAGTGCTACGAAATTGCTACGAAAGTCATTAAATTTTGTTGGATTAATTGAAATTTATTGTGTAAACTACCATCAAAATATTCAAAATCAATTAAGGCTTTTATTTAACTAAATTATAATTAACTACACTATTTTCCTTTACAATTTGTAGGATGACTTTTGTCATAAATTTTATACAAATGTTGTGAAGTGCTTAAAAAGTAAAATAATACAGGATAAGTAAGGTTAAATATTGGAAAACTTATAAAGTAAGTAGATTTGTTATTTCATGGTATTCTAGACTTAAATGTTTATTACCTATAAAGAATATAATTACCTACATTTTAAGTATAAAAGTAATGATAATTCTGGAATCGGAATTTATCGACGCCTTTAATGATCTACTAGCAGCTGTCCTTACACTTCTGTTGCTCCTAGACTTAGAGTAGGTATATATGTTAATATATATACTCTAATCTCCTAGACCTATTTGAAGTTATTCACCCGCGAATAAAGTGTCATTGCCACTGAAATACATGTAAGCTCAAGCTATGTTAGAGGCTATTTTCGACCAAACAAACATCTAAAGACATTAATGTCAATTGACCACCTCCTTTGTCGTCATAGTACAGTCGTAGAGACGTACATAAGTAGATGTCATCTTACATCTGCATTTGTAAAACACCAAAGTTATTTTCTCCATCCTCCCTAAACAAAAGTCGACGCGCAGACCCCTCCTGTTGCAGGACTTCTTACAACCCAGCTTAATTTTGACGATGTTTGCATGGTGGTAAAGCTAAAATCGACCGGGAAAATATTGACATGTGTTGGTCGCAATGTCGAGAGCCAATGATGACCGGCAACGGAGCCTGTGGAGGAGCCGGCTACACTTTTTAGAGGCGACCATCTCAGTCCTCAAGGGTAGCAATACATCTGTGACCGAATTATAACGAGACTCTTACTAACATTTACTAACTGGACTAAGTATTACTAACAACAACTAACCGGACTAACATTCACTAACAGTCCCTGTCCCAGTCGTCATACTTACAAACTAACCAACTAATGTTCTAACACCGTCACCTAACCGGACTATATAACTATCCCAGTCCCCATATTGTTTACCTATGTTTGACTAATCACATAAACAAAGTAAATTTATAGATGTTTCGTCTTGGCTCTCAGGCTGGCCATTCGAAATTTCTGATCGACAACAGTTTTTTTTAATTAATAATGTCATCATAGTAAGGAATAAGAGTACCATGTACTGATTCAATGAAACATTTTGTGTAGGCTAGAGGGATGAGTGAGAGGGGTGCCCGCGCTCCGTTCTACGCGCCTCCGCGCCGCAAGACCTCGGCGGAGATCATTAGCGAGGCGCGCGCCGCCATCTGCGCCGCAGGTACGAGATCTTCTTTAAATTATAACAGTTACTTGAAGTGGAATCACGATAAATTACATTATTCCAGAATTCTATTATAGTAGGATGCGAAGATTGTTTCATGTTAACACATTGGCATAGTTGCTTGGTACGTATAATGTAAGTATTTTAGTTATGTTCCTGGCTGTAGTCATCACCTCTCGCTAATCGTGTATTATTCCAGTCACTCATAATGCAAAGCGCCGGTCGGACTGGCGCCTATTAGGGGAAACTAATGTCTGGATTTCGGAAGGTTGGAAGTTATAAAAATAAATACTTACGTCGTATCGGTATAGTTGTGAAGAAAGATGGAAATATTTCATACTACATTTCCCAAGCATACATATTCATAAATGTGTATTTTAAATATTGATAAATTGATGCGCTACGGGTAATGTGAACAATAATTCTCATCGTAGGTACCCCTCTCCCCATGGAGAGGCGTACCCATATTGTAATGCTGATACATGATACTAATGCAGAAATCTACATAAAGCCGAACTTACAAGGTTAAAATCCCCCAGTAGGTATGACGTAGGTATGCTTTAAATACAGTGAACCATACAAAGTTACAATTCGAGTAAAGTGCAGTTACTGATGGCGATCAGTGTACCTAATTTAAAGATTCTTTTGGGATTCTGAATATGTTTCGTTGGAGACTACTCCGGAAATCGTTGAACGCTAGATTGGCGTCAAAGTCATAACGAAAAGACCAGGAGATTCGCCTTAAACTGAAAGCTTACTCATGACAAATGTTGAGGGAACCTATATACTAGTGCCTCCCGCAATTTTTCTCATCCATATTCCACTAGAGTCACTAGACAGTGAATTTGTCATTGCCAAACGTCATTGGTACCTGTTAGAATCGATTTTAAAGGCTATGAATATTTAGCGTTATTTTTATATATATTTGTCTACCTTTCTTACTTGCTACTTGTAGACGGGCCGCCTAGCCGAGCTAGCCATGACGCTCACACTATAACCATCGACATTAGACTCCATAATCGCTCTCTTTACGACAAGAGGCATTGTACTTATCTTCAATATAATCCAAATTATATACATATACGAGTATATACCTAAGTACTACATTATCAAAGTTGCTGGTCGTGATTTTGCATGTGTCGCTTTTCCACCGTCAAGGCGTCATTATGTCGAGTAAATATCGGCGAGTCACGCGATAAGCTCCTTTCATATTTCTTTGTTACTGTTTGCATCGCTTTATTGGAGGAACTCATATTGAACGGTGCTTCGTATTGCTCAATGCCGCTCTAGATAGAGTCGGGTAGGTTGTTACGATGCTCCTACCTTGCCCAATTTGTTCTATGGTAGGTTGTTACGATGCTCCTACCTTGCCCGATTTGTTCTATTGGCTATGTTAAGTTACGCTTATAATATAGTACTAGTATTATTTAGTTAATAAGTAACTAGTTAGTAAGTAGGTACTAAAGGGTAATAGTACCTACTAAAACTACCTTGTATACTACTCATACAAGGATATGCCTACGGACACGCCATTGAAGGACTTCCTTAATCTCACCACTAGGCTGATTTTTTCTCAACAATTTGTATACACTGTTTTCGTTTACAAATTTACGAATATATAATACAACTTACTTACACACAAAACGTACGTACAAAAATCCTAAAGAACTGCTGTTTATTGAATGTCAGCTGGTTACATTTGTCCAAGGAAAGCGAGGTGGTGTATAAGTTTTCCATTTTATATACGAAACGAAGTCGTTTGGACTTCTTGGAAGACTTGGAAGAACTTAACTTTTACATTTTACTCACCAATACCATACCAATGTATTTCTGTTCTGTATATCTGTATATACCTACCGACGTATTTCTCTGTCGTTAAGTGGTTACCATGGCGATCCATAAAACTTTGGTAGTGAAATTCTTTTGTGTAATTTTGAGGTCACCCTGAAATTAAGCCACCAATTGAGTTAGTAAAATAAGACTTTTTATAAATTGGAAATATTGTTGTGACGTGGGTAGTGCTTATTACTAATACTTAGTTTTAAACAATATTATTCATAGCGATTATTGTGATTACGTGTTATTTCCAAGAGAGTATTAGCGTTGCCGAGTTTGAAGTTTAATAATAAATATTTCATATTTGTCCAAGAACAATAGGTAATTTTGTATGGAACCCGTACCCACCGTGTAGCATTTCAGACTAGGTGTCATTTAGAAGAGGCATAACAGCTAATGGAATAAATACTAATACTTAATATTAAGTAATTTTAACTTAAAACCATTTTTTTATAATCTTATGTTTTTGTTGTAGTTACAATTACACCACTTAGAGCAAATGGTATCACACATACTCTCCGTTCCCGCTTATTGGAACTTATGATTAGGTTTATCTAAGAGTGTTTTTTGTTAACTAAAGCAGACATGAAGGCGGGCAGCGGAGGCGGCGGCGGTGCGGCGGGCGGGCTGCGCGCGCTGCGCACGCGCCGGCCGTTCACGCCGCGCGAGCCGCAGCGGACGCTGTTCACGGAGCGCACGCGCACGCGCGCGCCGCGCCCGCCCAGCGCCTTCGAGTAACTATTTCTATGGATCTTTAGATTAATTACTCTACAAGTATATTCATGATAAATTTATTAATATCTATTATCAATGTTTAAATTTAAATTCCAATTAATTATAATTATAATAACTTTTTTGTACAAAAAAATTACAAACATGTGATGTAAGTATGACAATTTAATTAATTTCCTACAGATGAATATGATAATATTTGTTCCAAATATTATTTATTTGGTTTCCAGTTTAAAATATCTCAGTCTATCGGAAGACAACGAAGATTCCATCACCGAGTCCAGCACGCGCGCCGCCGACGACCGTGCCATCGGCGACATACTGTTGGCGGAGTCGCAGGTCACCGTGCGACAGAAGCCTGCAGTGAGTTACTAATACGCTATCGAATATGGTTTCAACCGATTAATGACCCACTACAGGGCACGGGTGTCCATGAGTGTAACCCGCTCCTGATCCAGGGGGGCAAAGCTTCTGATCCAGGCTGGGGAAGAATCAGATTTTCAAGGCAGATTTTTTCATAGGGTACCTACCACAACCATAGGTAGGTACAGTCAGCTTCCCTGAATGGGGCAGCAACCAACCCCTCCCCCCCCCTGACCCTACCTGCCTACGCCCATGCGGGTGGGTGTCTCTTGTCGCTTCACAGCTGAAGAGCATATTTCTCCACACTACCCAAGTGTGGATTGATGGAGGGATTAATGGCCAACCCAAATGTCGGGAGTTTTTATGTCATCCGAAAGCGCCCTACATTGCTTAACGAAACGACTGCTATCTAATTTTCCTCCGAAGCACGGAAGCACTAAAGAGATTTTGCGACTAGTGCCATTATGTCACTAACTTGATGTTGTTGCAGGCACGTAACCAGGCGCGAGCGAGTATCGAGCGGTGCGGCGAGGGCTGGGCCGGGCTGCCCAAGCTGCCGCACCTCAGCGGTAGGAGCAAGCCGCTGCACCGTCGCAACACTTCCAGCGTGCTCTCTGATGGAGGCAATTTATTATTATTTATTTATTTATCTTCACTACGTTGCTTTTGTCCGGGTCGTATTTAAATTAAAAATTATAGAGTTCTAATAATGTAAATACGTGTCATATTTACATGTTTTGTATTCCAAACACCCAAGACTCAAGAACTGGACTACAAAGTCGTCCAAATGAAGCTGAGTCACAAAGGACATTTCACATAATAATTTATTTCTACAAACATGATCAAAATATTATATACTTTATCATCTAAGTATTCGCTACTTAGTTCGTAGTTAATCTACAAAATATTTCTTTACCAAACAGCTGAGCTAAGGACCACCGAGACTCAAAAGTTTTTAATTTTTTGTAGTTGTCAATACGAGCCAAGATCTGGCACAAGCAATTTCGATAGTTCGTCCTCTCGGAGCTACGGACGGCGAGGATAGCTCCAGCAAGAGCCAAGGGGTTGCGAAATGTTAGTTCGGTTGCAATTATTAGGATTCAGTTGCAAAGTCTTTGATCATTTCGCGTAATTAGTTAATACTGATATGTATGTGTGATGGTATTGTTTGGTTATTTTGTAGCTTTAAGTCCAGAATCATGCAATAGAAGGAAATATTTCGCGGGCGGCAAATCGCTGTCGTGTGACAGTGGCGCCGCCCACGCCGAGCCGCTCGGCGACGTGGCTGTCAAACACATCGCCGTACAACTACCCACCACTACACACGACAATAATTACGAAAAGTAAGTCCATTAACAACAATTTTAATTCGTTTATTTGCATTCAGGCACAAATGTAGCGTGCCCAACGAGCTACACCCTTCCTTCCATACAAACAGTCATTCGAAAACGGTATCAACTCACACACGTGACTTAAACCGCTAAAAGATCATTGGGCAGTGGCAATGGACAACATTGCAAAAGGAGGCCCGACCCCAGCAGAGCAGTTCAGTCAGTTTTGCAAAACTAAAAAGTATTGTATCGGTTACCCAGTATGACCTTGCTGGAGCTGGGCGAGGCGCTAAGCGCGCGCGGGAGTGCTGCCGACCCGGAGCGCGTGCTGGGGCTGCTGCAGGGGGTGCAGACGGTGGCGGAGCGCGGCGGCGCGCGCGGGGGGGCGGTGCGCGACCACGTGCTGCGCGCGCTCTACACGCACGTCGACAGCGACGACGAGCGCGTGCTCGTCGCCGTCGCCCGGACTATGTTCATTGTATGTTATGCTCACTCATTTTACCTAAAGTTTGTCTTAACCTCGGAGAATTTATCCTATGTATGCAAACAAAAAGAAACGCATCATTACTGGTGGTTGTGCTAGCGACCTAAGTAACCACAACGTTAATTTGGCATAATATAGGTAATTATGGCATTTATACAGCTATCAAAAATATTGCTCAATTTGTAGAAAAGGAAAGTGTCTAAACTACTTTTCTAACATTAAGATATTTTTTTGTCTATCAAGAAAAATTTATGTTTTACAGATGCGCGTCACCGGCAGTCACTTGGCCGCAGCGTGTAAGCTTATCTTCAAGATTGCCAGAAATGACAAGAATGACCATTTCTTTAAGGATAGTGATCTCCTCGGTAAGTGACGTGTAGGTACAGTTGCGTTTTTATAATGACTTTGTCATTTAGGACTTCAAGTAAAGGTGCCGTAGGACTACATACAGAAGTTACCAACAGACGGCAACAGCTTTTGACAAGGCACATGGCACCTTAACAGTAGATCACTTCCAGAGCTGTTGGTGGAGGGGTGCGGGCGCGCGGAGCCGGTGTCGGAGAGCGACTGTTGCGTGTACGGTGCGGGCGCGCTGCGCTTCCTGGCGCTGGAGCCGCGACTGTGCGCGCTCGCGCACCGCGCCGGCGCGCTGCACCTCGCCGCGCTGCACCTCAAGATACTCAATAATGCGGTACGTACGCTAGACTTGGACGTCGCTTGATTAGTGCATTGCCTGTTAACACATTCAGTGTCAAATACAAATTTGATTTCCAAAATCTAACAGCTAATCTACATTTGTGATCAGCGTTGGGTGGAACATAACTAGCTTACTAACTAACTAACTGACTCTAGAAAGAGTGCCTATTCTCACTTTTAACTGTATTGTGTTGGCAGAAAGCGGACCGCCCGCGGCAGGTGTGCGAGCAGGCGTCGCACGCCCTATACCAGGTGACGGGCGCGCTGCGCAGCCTGGCGGGCGGCGCGGGCGAGCACGCGCGCGCGTTCGTGCCGAGCGGCGCGCTGGCCGAGCTCGTCGCCGCGCTGCTCGCGCACACCGACCGGGACGTGCTCACCAACGTCGCCCGGTGTCTCAGGTATCTCTCACTGTTCACTGCGTACAACTTATAGGTATTACGTACATAGGTAGATACAGACAGTATTCAACTAAATTCAAATGGAGTGCATTCCGTTGGCGTCATAGGTAGATAGGTAGATATAAGATTTGTTCAACGATATAACGATACTTTTACAATAGTACCTAATGATCGTAAACAGCAACAACTGTAAAATGTGTTACGACTGTTCACGCCCACCTCGGAGTACAACATTAAAAGTTGCTTACTAAACTAAAACAAGTGGGCTCATCACTTTTCTCTTGGTAACAACTTTGGTATTATCTATATATGGAACGGTAACCGCCATAATCCCATAAGTTTGTCTGTCTGTCGGCTACTCTACAAATGGCACCTCCGAAGTGCGTTGTTTAAAAACTATTATAGGGTCGTATTTGTCTGTACCACACAGCGTAGTGTCGGTCGAGGAGACGTGCTGCGCGTGGCTTTGCGCGAGCGGCGCGGCGGCGCGCGCGCTGCTGCGGGCGCTGGCGGCGTGCGCGGCGCGGGCACCTCTGGCCGTGCGCCTCGCGTACACGCTCGGCAACATGGCCGCCGCCGACCATCAGGCTAGGAGTAATGTGCGTTACCTTCACTATCGCCAATATATCGAATAAGGAAACAGGCGGTTAAAATAAGAATTGATAATTTGGTTATCAAGTCCGAATAGTTATACAAAAAAACAACAACAAAAAAACAACAATTATTTTCACGGAATATAAGTACCATGTTTCACTGCGTTGTGATTTTTCAAACAGATATACAACGAGAGCGGTGGCGTGGACGTGCTACTGACCATCCTGGAGTCGTACACGACGCGTACCGACGCCGACGGCAGGGACGCTGACGCCGACCCTGACTTACACTTAATAGGTGAGCTACCAACTGTTACAACTTAACCTCACCATACCTACCCTCTAATCGTTCCCATATAATGCATTTTAATCAAAATCAAAATGTTTAATATTTCTTTTAGGTAGCGACTTGGGCGGGTCAGATGGCTCCAACGAGGACGTGCTCATAAAGGTAAGTCAACAAGGGGTGATCCGCGATGTGAACACTGATGAATGATGAATGATGTTGTTGTGCA
The DNA here is from genome assembly GCA_905404295.2 of Ochlodes sylvanus. Lineage (NCBI taxonomy): Eukaryota > Metazoa > Arthropoda > Insecta > Lepidoptera > Hesperiidae > Ochlodes > Ochlodes sylvanus. The sequence continues at coordinate 2,604,147 of FR990129.1, forward strand.
GACGGTCCGCGTGGTGGCCAACCTGTGCCTGTCGGAGGCGGCGGGGCGCGGGCTGGCGCGGGCGCACGGGGAGCGCACGGCGCGCGCGCTGCTCGCCTGTCTGCGGCTGGCCGAGGGACTACCGCGCAAGGTCATCTGTTTATGTATCTCAGTTATCGCTCGCCCTCATCGAAACATTAGCATTGTGCAATTTTCGTATTACTACAGAGATCAAATTTTCAGAATTAGATATAGTTAGCGGCGGGGGTATGAGTATATTAGCGTTTATATATTTATTTTATTATATCTATAACCTATATTCTGAGTTCGTATGTCTGTTCCAAAAAAGAAAAATTAGGAAACAAAAAAAATCAAAATGTGTGCAATTCACACGTGGTGGAAGTGAAAAAAACGAATACCTACTGTCAGTCCAAATATTGATGTTTTGGTTTGCTTATGTAAGCCTGCATTTTGTCGTAAAAGGTTTTTTACTTTAGGACCCCGACCTTGGAGCACGCAAGCGCTTATAACATATTTTAACAAAAAGACTAAGCGTCACATACCGTATAACGAAACATTCATGGTAGTAGTATCTTTAGCTATCTGTGCATTGACATTGACATGACGTAATTATGTCGATGTCAAGGTTCATTTCATTTACGCGTCATTTCCGTTTCATCGAATTCTAAATCACAACAAAACGATAGAAGCTTTCACTTAAAAAATAACAACTTATTGTGATATTTGGTAGACATTCGAGGCAACAGCAGGCGCGCAACAGACTTGGGCGGGGGCGCGCGAGGAGCTGGCGGCGGCGGCGCTGGCCACACTCAACAACGTCACCTTCTACATGGACCCGCCGACCGCGCCTCCCGCCCCGCTCGGCGACGTGCTCGATGACGTCTGTAGAGGTTAGAATTATGCATATTTCGACCCCCTTCACCCCTTGGTGAGATGTCGTGAGGTTTAATATCATGTAATTTATGGACGCTCCCTAAGTTGATACATTAACAGATTGTTAATAATTAATGATAATGATGTTTCAGCGACATGTAGATGGGTGTCTGGCGCGGCGGGCGGGGCGGCCGGCGGCGCGGCGTGCGAGGCGGTGCGCGCGCTCGGCAACCTGACACGCAGCGCGCGCGCCGCTCAGCTCGCCGTGCTCGAGGGCGCGCTGGACGCGCTGCCGTGCTTCCAGCAACACGGTGGGTGCGCCACTCAAATTAGTATTGCATTCAGTAGAAGGACATTATTTTGTATCATTAAACCTACCTTCCATAAAGAAATAAATTAAATTGTATATTGGCGCGTTTGCTTGAAGAAAGTACGAATGGAAAAATTATTAAAATAACGATAATAAAATTACTATTAATTTTTATATTGACGTTTTAAAACAAATATTAGTTAACAGAATATGCTATTATTTATGTACGTACATACCTATATGTTTTTCTCTTACTTAAACTTATGGTGCCCGTTTTGGAACCCCTGCCCCTACAGTATGTAGGTACGGAGTGAAGTTGAGATAAAGTGACTGAAAGTAATTTCACTTTATAAGTGTGTATACTAACACCGGCACACTTTTTTATATTGCGTAGAGGACGAGAGCGTGCGGTGTTCGGCGGCGGGCGTGCTGGTGAACGTGTGCGGCGCGGCGGCGGGCGGCGCGGCGGGCGGCGCGGCGGCGGCGCGCGCGCTGCGGGCGGCGGCGGCGGCGGGCGACGCGCCCTGCGCCGCGCTGCTGGCGCGCGCGCTCTGGAACGCGCACGCGCACCGCCCGCTGCAGCCCGCCGACGCGCACTACGCCGCCGGCGCTCTCGCCTCCTTTATAGGTAAAATTGCGAGCTTGTTTCGAGTCTACCGTGGAAACCTTAAAGATTATAACTTCAGATACAAACTTTGTTCTTAGCTGGCAACGTGTTAATGAACCCCTCGGACATACGGAGGTAAAAATATTTTTTTAATATAACCTTGCAACCTGTACACGCTGACAATGAGAAATATAACTAATACATATATTATTACTGATATCTAGGTAGTAAGCACATAGGTAAGTAAATTACTGATAAAATTATAGACAACTACTTATTTATCGACAACCCACAAGGCGCAATGGTTATCACGTCCAACCTCGTTCGATTTCCAGCGAAGCGGTCATTTGAATGAGTTTATAAATATGTTTACGGTCTGGGTGCTGGGTGCTGGGTGCGTTTGTGTTGTCCATGGCGTCCACGACACAGGGAATCCTAGTGCGCGGCCATGAGTGTGTAGCTTTAGATAACGTTATGTCATAATAATAACTATTATTGTTTATATATTGACATAAATTAAAAAAAACTATGCCATCCACTCCAATATAGTCCGAATTGCACGATTTCCTTTGCCACTTACATGCAAATTGTGGAATGAGAGTATTCTCGAATCTTAGAGCGCTGTGACATGGGGTTCTTTAAAAAAACGTCTAAAAAGAGTTCTCCATCAGGGCCGGCGTTACGTTGACCACTCGTCTGGTGTTGATCGTCTATTTTTAAGTCAGTTACTTCACTTCGTCAGGCTTAAAAAAAAGAATTTCATAAATGTTAACTGAAATTGTCTACACTACACCAATGCTATGAAGTAGTCCACCCAGAGCGCAACAAGGTCAACAGTTCTATTTATACCACACTGTTTACGCTGTTGAATTTACTAACATATTATCTATTTTTTGTTGCTACATAAAAAGTTAGGAAGGGTACTTATAGATATAGTTTTTCTGCAAATAGTTAATTTTTAGATTTAGACTTACACACTTTACACTTCCACATAGCATTAAAATATGTGCGAATAGTTAAATTTTACTAAATAGGTAATTACACGGTTAAATGCAAGTTTGAGGTATACCTATAATATTGTGAAAACAAAGCCAAGGTCAAATATTAATTAACAATACTTATTTGATTCACACAAAGCAAACATGTCTAATAAAACAGGAAATATTAATGTAAATTAAGTTTTACATGGGCGTAACTCCATCATGTGCTGGCAAAAAAAGGTTTTTGTATTAAGCCGGATTGCGTTTGCTAGTTGCTAGGCAACGACATCTATATAACAGAATAAAATTAAATGAGAAATTATTAAATAATAAAGGCACTTGCAGCAATGGTTTAAATCTAGATTAAATCTCGATTTTAGCTTAAATATGGTTTACCGTTTTGCACATTATCGATTTAGCTTAAATCTCGATTTAAATAAACTTCAAACACTAATCGCTATTTTTGTCACTTTAATCTCGATTTAAAACCAATACAGCGCCATCTATTAACATACTTGTGAATCACGCTGTTGCCATCAAACAATTTGAATATTTGGAGAAGGCAAAAGGGTCAAAATATTACTATCAAATACACCTAAAATCCGAGCTTAGGTCATATACATTACATAACTTTTTATTTCACTTCAATACATGCAGTATTTCCGAAGTTATAAAGACGAGAAGTTCAAGCCCTTTTTTGAATTTCCGCGCTTACGCTATGACGTCACGACGTGGCTCGGCCGCGAGCGAGCGACGGCGCAACTATAGAAAATATGGGTCTATGCAGTTCAAAAATCTATAACTTTCTTATTTCTATAGATACAGACTTGAAATTTTGCATAGATGTAGTAGATAGTATGTGAATTATATATGTTATTTTATTATTGATAACTAAGGTTTGCTCGCGGCTTTACTTGAGTTTAAATTAACATTTCGGTCAAAAATCCCTATCAACTACGCGCGACTACCGAGAGATGACGTCATCGAGTAGTGACCGCCCGCCTGCGTTATTAAAAAAACCAGCGGCCGTAAATACGCACTTTGATCGTTAATATCTCAGCCATTTATTGAGATATGGAAAAAGTAAAAACACAGTTTTTCTTGTAATTTTTTATAGATTTATTTGACGTGTAAAAAAAAATTCGTTTGCCTGGTCCATTCAAGACTCCGTGGCGCAACGGTAGCGCGTCTGACTCCAGATCAGAAGGTTGCGTGTTCAAATCACGTCGGGGTCATTAAAATCGGGATTGAGATATTTTATAAATACTTTTATGTTATTATTGCTTTCCTTTTCTTATTGCAATGATAATAATTATGATCTTTTATTATGTTTTTATTTTGACATATTTATATTGATAAGGCAACATTGTATATTTTTTCACATAGGTACTGTAATTTACTTTGCATTTTATAATGCGAATTTATTTATTGCATATTTATCTGTGACTTTACGTAATTAAAATACTAATTAAGAAATACGCGATATTTTATGTAGGTAACATAAAATCTCGCACAGCGTAGTCGGTATCCTAAAGAAAATATCTAGGTGTAGGGAATATACATATTTTAAATATTAATACCTATTATCTCGTAAGAATTTAATTTATCGTTGTATCGCAAAATAAATCAAATAATTGTCACGTGCATCTAGAAAAAAATTGTAAAAATCGTAAAAAGTCCAATAATTTAAAAATGGTTAAGTTTTGAATGCGGCGACTAGATTAAAATAAGTTGGTAAAGATGCATGTATCTATCCCGTAACCTCCTCAAGGATCCAGGTCGACATAACCAACAACCCCGTATAATATTTGCACCACATGCATTACAAACGCGTTGCCGACCAAAAAGCAAGCAGTTAATCCACCTGTTAAAGGCCTCTCCATTTCTACTAACATGAAAACATGTTAAGGTTTTTTAACGAACATGCAGCACCACCCTTCCGCTGCCGCCTAAGACAACTGTGACCGACGTACGGCTACGAGTAGAACAAGACCCAAATGGGGACTAGGTTATGTACATAAATATACATAAATAGTCCGGTTAGGATTAGGAGATGGTGTTAGAACATTCGTTGGTTAGTTTGTTCTGTTAGTTGTTGTAGTAATTGTTAGTAAGAGTCTCGTTCTAATTCGGTCCCAGGTGTGTTGCTACTCTTGAGGAGTGAAATGGTTGCACCTAAAAAGTGTGCGATTTGAGATGGAGGATTAAGGGGGGGAGCTCTAAAGTCAGTTAAAATCTGATTATTGTGCCTGGATACCTCCTACCGTACTGCTGCTGCACCGTAAACTGGACGGTACACAGCCTTGCCGACCTCTACTTGCACAACCCGCACATAATTGCGTCATCTGTTAATTTTAAGGATGCATAACGACGTTCTAGCGCAAGCTACTTACTAGCGAGTGTTAGGTACGAGTGTGTGACGTGTGTGGTTGTAACTCCAGACGACGACTCCGTGTTCGAGCCGTGCGAGGTGGCGGCGCGCGGGGCGGCGGCCGGCCGGCGCGCCAGCGACCCGCAGCTGCACAAACATCACGTTAGTACCACCAGTACCACCACCACTTACCACCAAGCCCTGAGCCGTTAAAATCGATATTGATATTTGATTAAGTTATTAGAACGACTCGCTTTGTACCTATTAACTGGCACCTTTAAATTAGTTTCATATCAGTTCGATTATGTCATTTGAAGTAAAAAGCAAAATGTGAAATAAAAGATAAAAAATATTCCATATTTTTTTGTCTCATTTTATATAACTGTTATCTAGTCAGACAAACATTGAAATATGTTAAAAATACTGTACTAAGATGTACCTAAGAAACAAATTTCTCTACAGGTGAAATTCGACCTGGACAATAACAACTACGCAACAACAGAAATGAAAACGAGCTATACGAACTCAGTGGAGTCCCCGCCGCCGGTGGCGAGGGCCTACAGCGTGGAGGAGGGGCTGCACGCGGCGCGCGGCTCGGACGAGGAGGGTGGCGCGGGGTGCTCCGGCGAGGACCTGGGCTTCGAGGACGGGGAGCTGGAGGTAGGGCCGTAGGGCTGCCAGATGGCCAAATGTGACGCCACAAAGCGGAAACGCTGTAATCCACAAAATAAAACATGTTCACCAGCGCCGACAAACTTTTGAGATTTAAGAAGGCAATGTATAAAAAACAGTTGATTTCAACGCTGTACAAAAATTTCTATTGGTCGTAGAAAACGAGACTTGGACGGCTTGGACCTTTTGACGCAGATTTTTTTTCTGATTCCTAGTGTGCAATTAAATAAAAATAAGTGTGGGTCACAATTTAGAACGTTTCCGCTTTTATGCGTCGATATGTAGACTTTATTCAGATTCAATTTGTCTTCTCATCTTATACGCCTTCAAAAACCTTCAGCCCAAAATACGACAAAAACGTAATCGAAACTCTGTTAAGTACCTATTTAACCTATTAATTTTTATTTAATGGTAATAAATTACCACTTCTCTACTTCGCTACCGTAGTAGAACTGTCCCGTGCTGATGGGCCTGTACGCCCTGTACCTGTGACCCGCTGACCCGCAGGTGGAGGAGTGCCCGTGCGCGCCGTGCCGCCGCCTGGCCGCCTGGGAGGAGCTGGTGGCCATCGCCGGCCCGCTGCTGGACCAGCTCCGGCCGCCGCGCGCGGATGCCTCCGTCGGCACTGATTAACGACAGAACGCTAATAGAATTTTCGTATTGGAATCTACTTTGCCGTCAGAAGGAAAAAAGGCACAAGTAACATTTTTTTCGAAATTGAGTTACATACATATATTTGGAATCAGGAAAAAATCTTGATTATAAATATGTATGTAGGTACTATTGTTGGGAATAAGTATCGTTGGGACTAAGGAACGTTCCAAAAGAGTTCTTCCAGAAAGTTTTGTGAAGTAGAACTTAATTTTATCTGAACATGTAGAATTTTTTTATAATTACTTACCTTAAGAGCGCGACTAACTGGCGATTTGACCGCAGCCACAGAATGTGCGACAAGACGTACTCCGCGTAGGTACGTCAGTCTCAATTTTTAGCCTTTTTTACTTTTGAAAGTAACGAAAATAGTAAAATAAAGTCGTCAATTTTAAAAGTTTATACCTAGTTATGTAGTACCTGTAGAAATTAGAAAATAATTTTGTATAATTATCTTCCATAATGTGTCACACATGTGTATCTGTATTGTTATTGTACCTACTTTGTAAAACGTAAGTAAGTACCTACATAGTTTGTTTTTATTAATTGTTGAATATAATTTTGTATAATTCAAATATATTTACTAAATCGGGGTCTTATCAAACTATTGTTTACCTTACAAATAAATAAATTTATTATACAGTCAGTTAATCGTGGATTATAAAAAAAATGATTTAATTCGATTATAAATATTTTAATTTAAAACGATTTTTTACTGGAGTTAATACTACTCAATACCATTACCTCATTTTCCAATTCTTTAACTAAGGGGATTGGCTCCTAGCATTTGGAGTGTAAGGGGCGTGCCGGAGGCTCTTGGATTCGAGGATAGGAGTGGGTTAGTGGACTTTGTTGGGTTGGTGATCCCCTGTTGAGCACAGAACGATGCTAAATCGTTAGGCACCTTCATGTGGAGGTGAGGAGACTATCCTTCTTATGTTTCTACTAAATAATTAATAAATACTAAATAAATAATTATCAGCAGGTACATATATTACATGTCCATGTCCATGACGTAAGAGAGTTAAGTAAAGTATGTTCTTATTTTAATCGTATCAAAACGTATCACGGTTACGACATCCGGAGCAAAAACAATACTTCCGAGTAACACCAGAAGGCCTTGCTGGCATTGCCGCCGACTTGCCCATTTTACCAGCTTTCCTTGAACCTTGCTCACGCACAAAACAATTTTGGCTGATATTTAAAAGTAACATTAAGTTATTCCGATTAAATCACGCGACCTTGTGAACGATGTAGAGCGCCGAGTTGTCGAGTTGCACAGTTGAGTGACAGGATCGAGCTAGCTTCCACCGACCAGTGACAAGTGAACGACGGTTTATATCCTGAACTGTAATTGAATGACTGTTCTCCCTTTGGAACTGAAGCGTGTGTTCTAACGAAGAAAAACTAAGGTATGTACCTTTTTGTTTGGAGGTTTTTATAATTACCCGCCGTCCCGCCGTCTTAAAACTTTTGTCAGTCAGCAGCCATCGGGCGAATATCCTGGTCCAGGGTCTCGACCAGAGAATGTTCTTTCAGCACCTAATATTATATTCTTAAAGGAGAGCGTGCACAAAAAATCGGTGCTACCTACGTCTAGTCCGTGTAGGCTGTTCTTTATTTTAATGTTAAATGAACAGCCGCGGCTTCGCCCGCCAAAAATCCCTAAATATATAAAAGTTTATAAAATCAGAGAACTTTCATACTAACTTTACCCCCTTTTACCCGCTTAAGGGATGATTTTCGAAAAAATATTTTTTACATACGTGTTTCATAAATTTCAATGAAATACATTCATTCTGAATTTCATTCGAATACATTTAAAAACGGCAAAGCCGGTCAAGCAGCACTTGCGGAAGTCCGTTCATGGCGTTAGTGGTTACGAGTTATACCATAATTTGTCGGAAGCAGACGGCAATAGGTTTGGCAACTCGAGTGGCGCAACGCGCCGCAGCGTCGATACTGCAGAAGTACAGACCTTCGACCACCGACAAGGTGCACGCCTCCCTCCGCATACAGCCAGCTCTTAATATCGAACTTATTTCTTTGTTTGTGTTATGTCCTGTTCATTTTGAAAATTAAATGTTATCAGTTATCCATTCTTAAATTTACATAACATTTCAGTGGGTAAACGAAATCGTAATCAATTAGGTATGCTTAGAGCATCCTTACCTACCTAGGTATTCCACGACGCTCCGAAAAAACAGTAGGTCAAATCAGTTAGGTACCTAATTCATTCAATGAGGTACCTAATTGATTATTTTAATGATTGATTTGTAATAATTATATAAGCACATATTTTAATAACAGTGCCATTAGGATTTAGGCATTAAGTCCGCCCATTGTACACCCATATTTTTAAGGTTTACAATAAAGATTAAATAAATAAATAACAGCGACGAATCAAAACGGGTTACTTGATTTAATTCATTTAAAAAAATTAATACAGCCTGTATCTACGACAGGAACCCAAGCTTGTTATAAGATCATCCCTGCCGTGTACACTGGCGCAATCAACGCGTGTCATTTGCTTAGACAACATCTAGTCACAAGGTATCCATTTATAGTAGATATTGTATTAAACTTAGACTATCTTTTGTAATAACATGTACCTACAGTAAACACGTCCAGAATATGCCAATAATTTATTAATGGTGAAAAAATTCCTTAAAGTCTATAATTAAACGACTCTCTTGTATTCTATGATCTTGTCACCTAGGTAATAATAATGTAGAGATAACCTGTCGAATGGCGTATGCGGTCAATTCAATGTTAATAGCAATTAGGGAATAACTGACTTGGTCATTAACTTATACACGGTTTTGGTATGCAAGTGTTAACGATGCAAGTTGTATTTTTGTAATAATAGAAGGGCTCGGGGCCACTTCAGCTGCAGCGATGGCGCGGAGAGGCGTTGCCGCGGTGCTGGCGCTGTGCCTGCTGGCGCAAGGGCTCTGCTACCCTCCTCGACACCTGCGGAAGAGAGCCACCGAGGACGAGGATCAGGTGAGGAAATAACCACTCTATTCGAGCATGATATCATAAATTTAATGGTTCACTGACTTACCGACCGTATCTTACTCATGATATTTAGTTTACCTTAGTAGTTTATTTTCTAACGACACATAATACTTATAGAAAGGCACCTAAGTTATCTTTTTCATTCATCATTTTAATAGATATAACTACAGACCGATGCGAAACAAAGTGTAGAGTAGGTACCAAATGCACTTAATATACCTATCTACTACGTATGCATCGATAGTAAAAATCAGTTTAACGAGTTGTTAACTTCTTGGTAGGTAATTTGTAATGTACCTAATTATTCATTCTGAGAAAATATTGACATAATGAGATTTCGTTAAAAACACAATTTAAATTCAAAAGCGGCCAAGGCGCCTCAATCTGCGTGAAAGGAGTTCAAAACCACATCGACTACCAGTTTTGTGACCCTTGTTTACAATTTAATTATTTACTTAAACTTCGTAAATTCCAGTAGAGAAGGTCGATTCAGTAATATAGCCGTGGCATTTCCTATCGGCAACATCTCAAGAACGATTCAACTTTTTCAAAATAAGTACTTACCTAGGTACATTACTTATTTGTTGTGTGGACCGAACAGCCAGAACTCACTACGTTATCGAAAGTACCTATACATCTGTGAGTACTTATACATCTGAAAATGTAACAATTTTCAGTCGTAAGTTAAGTAGTAAATATTTCAGATTAAGAAAAAATAACAAGTAATTTTCTCCACCAGCTCACCAATTCCGCAGTATTGACAAATACAGCAGATGAAACCCCCCCGAGTAGTGAAAAATCTGTAACGGACAACGAAATCGTACCTCCAGTGGCTCCAGTCTCGAATGAAAGCGACGACGATGATGATGGATTTGAGTCGATGGAGACCAGCTCTACGGGGGACGGCAGCAACATCTTCACCCTACTGCGGCTAGCCGGGGCTATCCTGCCGAGCTCGAGCAACGCTAATGTAAGACACTCTCAGATTTGGCAATAACTATCTCTAGCTACCTCTTCCTATAAAGTTAGCCATAACGCTACGCTGTTCCTGCCAGGTTTACTTGTACAGTTGAATTGCACAGGTAAACTTGAGCATGTATGTTGAACTAGGTACTTCGCATGTATGCCCAGTACGTAGCCCAAGTTTGCCTGATAAGTTTAGGCATAGGTACCCGAGCGTGTATGGCTCGCGTAATTCTTGAAATTATATACCTACCTAGTAGATTGACTAACTGACAATTACCATGCTTAATATAAATGCTGCTTGTGTTTTTGAGTGGCATGGCATGGCATTTGAGTGATATTATGTTACTGAGAAACCCCGCAGCGCACAATACACTGTTCTGTTGTATGATAACAATTTCCAAATTAAATAATTGGTGAATGTACGAAACCTTCTTTATGACAAAAAATATGTCTTTGCGAAGGCTTAGCGAAGGTTTGACAGGAGAGGGTTTCAACGAGGTTCCTTTTCCGTTTTACGTAAACCTAACTAATTAATTTAACCTAATCCAACTTATTATACTTATAAATATGCTCAGTCACGTTCTTTTTTTTTGGGTCTATGTAGGTACTAGATTAGTTAATTGTAACGGTGTTTCGCCGATCTCAGTTAAAGCCATGCACCTAGCACGTATCACTGTTTTATTTTTATTTACTTTTAACATTTTCCGCACGGTTGATTCACGTTCAAGTGTTTAAAACTTTGTAATAAAGTGATTGTGAGTGCGTACACAGTAAAGCACATAATATGGTTTGGTGAATGTCTCGGTGAGTATCTTTTATTGTTATTCGCTTGTTCTTTGTTCGTGTAATACCTACTATTCCGTATCAAGGTAGTAGGTAGGTACGTACATACCTTTGAAAACTCCTTTTAATTTTCAATTTCTTCCTCTCGCTCATGATTGATAGAATAAATTGCTTTCGTCGTGTAAGTACATAAAATAAATAAATTTATTATCTATTTATTGCAGATATTATTCAACATAATACGTCAGTTGATTAAGCTTAACCGGCCTCTATTAACACGTCGCCAATTGATTGATGATAATGAAATTGAAATCGACTATACATCTGACTTAAAGTATCCCCCATTCCAAAAGCAAGAAGAAAATTCTGATGAAAGTAATAGTGACTCTAAAAGTGAATCAAACGAGTCAAGCGACACTGCTTCAGAAGAGAGTATGGAGAATTTGAATGGCAACAATTCCAAAGCTTCTGAGGCAAATGACGCTAGTGTTGACAACAATGACTCAGACTACGACTCAGACGAGCCCCCTGGAGGAGGGGACGGCCAGGGCGGAGGCATATTGGGGCTTTTGGCAGGACTGAGTGGAGGCGTAAGTAAAAATTTAAAAAAATACTTACATAAAACAACTTAAGTCGACAGTACAGCAAGGTTTAATATTACTTTGCAGGAAGACGGTCAGTCTGACTTGGGTTCATTGTTGGCAACAGTAAGCGGTATTGTGGCAAATCTCAGTGTAAGTTACATTTATACTAAATTAAGATGAATATGAATTAAGTACCTACAAGTAATTTATTTAACCTGAGACCATAATAATTGTTTCGCTTTTCCAGGGAGACGGAATTGATCTTAACGCTTTAATAGCATCTGGAATTGGACTCTTCGTTGGGCTGTTGGTAAGACAAAAATATTCAACGACCTATGAATACACTAATTCACGAATGCTTTGAAGTCTTTAGTTAGTACATAGTACATGGGCATATTTTCGCGTTATAGTCTGAAGGCGAAGAAAACCCAGGAGCAATACTGGCCAGCTACCTTCTGACCTCCCTGGACACAATCAGTGGCGGTGGTTCGGTAATTATAGGACACCTTTAATAAAAATCTATTTTTCAATCATAATTAATGTTTAAAGATAAAGCACCTAACGTTGCCTTATTATTACAGAAAAATAATGGGGCCTTCTTTGGAACATTCCTGTCCAAACTGATCAAAGGAACGAGTGCCGTAAGCAAAGGATCTCATATCAAATTTCTAAGTTGATTTACATAAATGTCACCACAAAGTAGATAAGTAAACAGAGCCTATACTTTCCTATTCTCAATTGATTATATTATATAATTTTTCTTATCTTCAAATTAAGGTGTTGAATTAAGCTAGATATGAAGTTGTTTTTATAAAATATGCTACTTAGTCTTTATTTTAATCTCAATATTTCTACTTAGTTCGGCTTATTTTAATTTTATAATTTACAAACGTTAATGGTAGTGCCATCTATTGCTGTTTTTGGGTATAGATTGTGTGAGTTGGTAGCCCATGATGTCACCAACAAAAATGTCTCTGAGCATACTTTTTAAAATAATTTCCAGGCCGGTGGCTCGGAAGAAAGCTCCGAAGAAAACGGCACGAAGACGAAAATGACTGACTCGGCAGGATTTGTCGCCAGCTTCCTGATGGGGATACTCGGAGACATGTCCAAAGGCAGCTCAGGTGGATCGCATCCCTGGTGACGGACTGATGGGCATGCTACAAGCTGCAACTGACCCTGCTTGGCAATCGATACCGCTATTATATTGTCATCGAAATTACTACTTAGCTACTTATAATTATTCTAGACTGTTTAAACAAATAAATAATTTACTTAAGTTAGTTCTCCACCTAAAAGTACCTAAAACTATACTGACTGACGTGACTTATCTAAATCTGGATGACTTATAAAGTGATTGTCGTTTTATACAATTTGTTGAATTCCTTTATATTTAGCTAATTAAAATAAAAAAATTGATGCAGATATACTAATGTTTTCTTGTCTCGCGTGCTGTCCTGTCCATGACATCCACGGTACTGGGAATCCTAGTTGTGGGACAATAAATGTGTAGTATTATTTATTTATTTATAATTTATAATAATTATATTTGTATATTTAATCGTATTACCCTGAGAGGTATCTACACGACATACTCCACACTGTACCTATAACTACCACTCCGAGTCATTCCCACTAGTACAACTTATAGGTCAAACGTTTTTGTCCCAATACTTAATTGCACCATACAAGCGTGGAAATAGCCATATTTGACGAAAGAGATCCGAGAACAATCTGTATAATGTCTAACCCACCTGGGAGTAGAGGCTAAAACCCGAAGCTAGGCCGAAATAGTTACTGCCTATTGCCTAATAAGCAACATTGCAGTATAAGCAACATTGCAGGGTAGTCTACTAATGTACCTAAGCTTAAGTAAGCTGTGAGTACTGTATAGAGAGCGTACGGCGTTTGTATAGGATATGATTTTGTATAGGATCTTGTTCAAAAAGCATTCCTAAAAGTTCTTTAAACGATTGTGTACACACAAACCTGTACCGCCTAGTGCTGCCATCTATCAGATTTTTGAAACATCTTATGTAGGTATATTTCGTCAAACATATTATTTTTATAGCAAAATTAATTAATTTTAAAGTATTATTTAATTTCAGTTAAATATGTACGTAGGCGTTGGTACCTACATGAAATAAATCTACACGATTATTACTATTGTTAGGAAACCTTGATTTTTATGTTTTCGTTGTTGATGAAAATTTGATGTAGGTAGATGAATACAATTTTCAAGTCAATTCATCGATTAGGTACCAATTAATAGCCGATGGATCATTCACATACGTATGTACGTTACACCAAGAGCGTCACCAATGTGCTTTGGGCCATGACGGAAACTATTTGTACCTACCTACTAACGGTCCCGTCTCGGAATAAGGAACATCCCGACCAGTTGGACTGACGACCTGAATTTGTCGAAGAACGCAGCTGACATCCGCTGGATTCATATGGCTCAGAACCAGTCAGAGTGGCGCAAGTTAGGGGAGGCCTATCTCCAGCAATGGATGCACAAAGGCTGATGGATGGTTGGTGCTACTAACCGTCACCACTGAATCTCCAATTTTTAAATGTCTGACGGTTGACATAGAAGTTGCTGTCTACCTATACAACAGGCTTCATAACGGATCTCTCGACGTTGCAGGTGCAGTCAGAAGGCGACGCGCCCTCGCCAGTGTACACGCTAAAGCTGGACATCCTCCGCGCGCTGGTACAGTTCGGAACCAGCTTGCTGGGGCTCGCCTCCTCCTCCGTCTTCTCCTCCAGCGGCTGACCCTTAACATCGTCGTAACCAGGTAGCGGTGGGGGGGGGGGGGGGGGGGGAAGAGTTATGCCACTTCAATTCTAAAGGTGCGGTATATTATGTAGATTATACTACAATCAGATATTAATACCTATGGTGCAACCAAGTCAATTTTGTCTAATAATTATGCTGCTGCACCGAGTTAAATAAAACATAATAATTAATATATCAATGGCTGTATGATATGGTTTACTCCCAACGGCCACCACTAAAACACACCAGACACCAGTGGTGGCCGTTAGAATAACTCATTAATTATTGTCCCAAAGGCCATCAGTGGCGGACGTTGGGACATTAAAAATAATATTTATTTTCAGTGTTTTGTCAATGTAATCTAACTATAGCAAATGTCATATATAATTAACTAACAGATTGCTTCTAGATAATGTTTAAGGAGGATTTGTCATCTCTCTCTTGCAAGGCTCGTGCCATTTAGCATTGTTCTAGCCATAAGTTCTAGTGTACATAATTATATTATTGTCAATTCCTAGTAAGTACCTATTATTGTTATAATTTTGTAATAATCAATTCAATGTGCTTAGCACTTTCGGAGACGCGCAATGCGCAGAGTTCACGTCGCCGTGTACTTTACCATTATGATAGTCAAAATTTTCTAGCTGTGTTATAGTGAGGAATCAATGTAAATGTACCTACTTATTTTACACGTATATTTTTGGGTGATCAGTTACTGTTAAATTTGTTTTAATAAATCAAATTTTATAATTTAAATGAACTTTTAATTTGGTCAGCATTCTAGGCAATTTTATTGCCCACATTTTATTAGTGCTACATACCTACCAACTAAAATCTGAGATACTTAGTTAAATAAAAAACGAAGTCCCTATATGTAGGTAGGTATACTAATAAGTCTCGGATGATTTTTTTTTATTGATTTAAGGCAGCAAACGAGCATGCAGCACCACCTTCCACTGCCGCCCAGGACAACTGTGACCGACTTAGAACAAGACTCATATGGGGACTGGGATAGTTAGTCCGGTTAGGTGACGGTGTTAGAACATTAGTTGGATAGTTTGTAAGTATGAGGACTGGGACAGGGACTGCTAGTAATAGTCCAGTTAGTAAATGAATTTCTCTAGAGTGACACCATGACTGCAAAATTTGTCTTGAAAAAATTTCGGAAAAAAGAAGTTGGTAGTAATTTACAGGTACGATGAGAAAAGTTCCTCAAATAAACGATTTTACAGTGTTGCCCGCACTCTACTTCTGGGTCCTGGATGGACGATGAGTGGACTTGAACACAAATTAGACATCACAAACACCCACGAGCCAAGAGCAAACGTTTACCTGTCACATAACTCCTTGCTTCACGCAGTATCACTACCAACTTGTCTACGACCTACTTTTTTAATAGTACTCGACAATTTCCATTTACTTTGGAAAATAAGATTAGGGAAATTGTCATCAGGATTTTCATTTATGGGCTTTGAGGTAAGAACTATGAACTCGAATCATTAGGAACTTTATAGGTGGGGACTTCCTTATTTGATTCCGAAATAATTCAACTTCTTAAAATTTTCTTTATTTCACTACAATAATTATTAATTAAACTACAGAAACACAACCATCTGGATGCTGAAGCTTGTTATGTAGCTAATCATTACAATCTTTTGTCTCCAACCGCTGTGATGGTCAACTCGGTAATCTGGAAAAAATGAGATTTAACTTTTTTGTTATTCTTCCTATTTTAACTAGTCCTTCTTCGCATTTTAAGTTAATAAGTATTTATATGTCTAGAAGCCTAGATAATTTTATTCTTATTTTTTTTGTATTTGAGGCGTGAAGTGTAGAGATATGATTAGAGAGTCTTCCAAAGTTTTCAAGTGTTCCAGCATAATTTTACTCTCCCGCGAGCAGGCCATCTTCAACAATAAACAGATGGTTAATAAAAACGTCAATTTTGTCATTCAACAAACTGGATTGTAACACGGAGCACTAGTATTTTATTTTGCCCTTTATAATATTCTTAATTAAGTAAGTAATTAATTAAGCTTAATTAAATTTAATTATAAAGGGCCAAGTGTACCTACACCTATTTTACTAAACAACTTTTGAAAGTGAAAATTAATTTTACAAATAATATTTTTAGCAAAAAGAATAGTAGCGTTCTAGAACATTTTAAAGAAATTAAAATAAGGAATTTTATATTTTTTGCACCAAACTTTACAACCCTTCCGATCCGCGCCATGTGCAAAGCAAAGTAAACATAATCAATTTGCACTAGTGGCGCAGTCCAGAAGGCCCGCAAGCCCGCAACCACCGACCACACAGCCAATAGACACCTGATGTTTGATTTTCCGTATTGAATGCATTCTGGAAACTAGCTTGGGTAAGACGAAGCGGGGTGACTGGCTAATGCAACGCAGCAATTGACTAATTCAAGGCCACACGAAACGTTGGAAAGAAATAGATTAATTTAGGCAACGGGAAAGAATGAGACGACACGACACGAATTTATATCGGTACTATAAGCCAGATGCGTTGACAGAATCCATTCGCCTGTTATTAGGAGTCTATTGGGCTGTGTGAGCGGTGCCCGCAACGCTTGGCGAGCGAGTGGCGAGCAGTCAACGCGCTCACGTTGACGGCGGGCGGCGTGGCCAGCACGTGCAGCACCGCGTCCGCCACGTCGCCGGGCCGCAGCGCGGGCGCGGCGCTCGGCAGCCGCCCCGCCATGGCCGTGCGCACCAGCGCCGGCGACAGGCTCTGAAACACGACCGCTCCACTCACAGAACAATACACAATATAAATATAACCAACAAACAAGCAGATGAGCAAACTGGGGGCAAGTAGTCATCGCCGCCCATACATCAGTAACACCACCATCACCGATTCATTACCAGTGTCGAGAAAGATGAGAAGAGAGGCAAGGAAGGAACGAACCTCCAGCCGCAGTACGTCGAGTCGTTTGGCGGCAACTAGAGCGAGTCTAGCTACCCGGCCGGGCTTTAGTACGGAGTGGTCTCCGGCATAGGTCTGATGTGGAATGGGTGCGGCCAAACACATACATAACACCATTAGTATCACCGGAGGAAATCTTCAATAGACCCGTTCAGAAGGTACACCAGGTTATTTGGGACCTAATGGTCTGTTTCTATAACCGTGTAGCTCTTGCTGCGCTTAACGGTCCAGCTTTTTATATTTAGGTACTACTTGTCCTCACTATTTGTTGAACTATAATTAAAGATCAATCTGTTGAATGTCGATATGTCTATCGAAACACTATAATACAGTCAGGTACTGCTGCTGTAATAGGTCATAAAATATAGGCAGGGCATAAAAGTTATCTTCAGCCTTTGGTTTTAACGTTAAATCTTTCTGACGTTTCCAAATAAAATAAATGTTGATGCAAATTAGTTAGTAGATAGGACCCCGGAGCTCACCGTAACTTTAATGTCGCTTTTGAATGTGGCCAGCTCGTTGAGCAGGCCCTGCGTGAAGGCGGTGACGGCGTGCTTGGTGCTCGGGTACACGTTGAAGCCGGCCGCGAACGGCACGTAGTGGCCCGCAACGCTGGGGCATATCAGAACAGGTTTACTTATTTTATCAACCGACTTCAAAAATGGAGGAAGTTCTCAATTCTACTGTATTTTTAATAGATACGCTTTTATTTTTTATTTAGATTTATTATAAAAGCGTGTTTTTAGTTTTTTTGTGTACCCATTTTGATGATTCTTTTTATATGCGAGATCTGGGGCTCGTCATGCAGTCCCATTTAAATTAGAACGAGATCTGACGATGACGATCTTGATGATGTTCTCTGTATGATGTAAACGTTCTCAGAATTTTGCAGAAATAAGAAGAGGATTTTTGTATTTATTTATTCTTTATTGCAACTTTAACATTAAAGAGTTACACTTTTCATACCAGTTGAACGAATAACAATGCAATGTAAATGCAAGAGATTACTTGGTATGGTTGGGTATTAGGCTGCCTGTCCACTGAAGTGGAGCGAGGCTGCGGAGCGGAGGGACGGAGAAATATTCACCAATAGGCTCACAAATCCCTGTCCACTGGAGCCGAGTGGAGATTTTTAAGCAATCCTATTCGTGATTTTTTTCCGTTTCAGTGGACAGGCAGTGGGTAGGTATTCATTACCTGTTAATGTTGATGATATGTCCAGCGGTCCCACGCCTCGTCATGGAGTCCAGCGCGCGCCTCGCGCACAGGACGGTGCCCTTCACGTTGATGTCAATGGTGGCCAACAGATCCTCATCGCTTATCTTATTGTTGCCCAGCTCTGGAATAATCATAATACTTACGTACATACCAGTTAAAATGCGAAAGTAACTCCGTCCTTTTTTGTTACCATTTAGGATACTACTACGCCCTAGCAACGATAGCCCGATATAATAACTATTCTGTATAGTTTAGTTTATCCTGTATAGTACCTACATATATCGCAAATACCTACATCCCGTTGGAATCATTTAACTGTGTTCTGTGGTTCTCCGACAAGAACACGGGCGAAGCCGCGAGCAATAAATATTATACATATAACGTTATAATACACAATTATAACGTTATACTTAATACACATTATAATCGAACGGGAACACCGGTGCGGGCAATTCTTCCAGTCGTTAGTGATAAAACATTTTATGGCGATAAGTAGGAATGCACATGTTGTGCATGTGACGCGTGGGAAATACAGTTTGCACACGATACCTTTCGTACCTCTAGAATATATGGGTGTGACTCTACTGTGATTGGTTATGATTAATGTAATGTTACCAGTGAGATTAGCATCATGGAAGACGCCAGCGTTGTTGACCAAGACATCGACGCCGCCGCAGCTCTCCTCCACCCAGCGGAAGGCGGCCGCCACCTGCTCCGGCTGCGACACGTCGCACGCGCGCGACGTGATGCTACCACCGCCACCATCCGCCAGCTCGGAGCTCAGTTTCTAAATTAATTACTTATCAATTAATATTTACAGACGCTCTCACTTCACATGAATTGTATTTTATCAGTGACGGCAGAATTTACAATGGAATTCTCAAAAGTGGCCCCACTCTAACAAAAAGATAGTGCGTCGACATACGCACAGCCGTTGGGTTGCTACTGTTGGCGCCCTTTGCCTCTTTGCAACGCTCTTCTCAAAACGCCCCAACGTCGGCACTCATTTTACGAATGTCTTCTTTGTATTTCTGTGTCCACGCCACAAACGACACATTGAAGGTATACTCACATCTACGAGCTCGGGGCGGCGCGCGAGCCCTACCACGTTGAGACCGGCGCGGGCCAGCCGTAGGCAGACGGCGGCGCCGATGCCCGCGCTGGCGCCCGTCACCACGGCCGTGCGCCCGGCCCAGCGGCTGCTCGGCTCCATTAGCACTGGTCTTCGGTATAAAACGTGATCAGTACCGTTACATTGAATGAAGACGAGAGAAAAAGTTTAGCATGTTTCCACAAAAGCGAAACCCACGCAAAAGCTTTAGGTGCTAGCACGCGCAGTCTTTATTTTTAAACTACGTATGTGCATGTACACTTACTTACACCAAAACGTAAAAATCAAAATTTGATGACTACAAAAATATTTACAAAACCATCATACTACGAAATAAATAAGTACGAAACGCTTATACTTTTGTGATTAACTATGTCCGATGCAGTGTGTGACCATTTCAAATAAAAATACCTAAATGCTTTTCTTTTTGTTTTTCGATTTTTGATTCAAATATTTTAAATGGAAAAATTGGTCATTCAAACAAATCTCTGCTTTTATAAATAAAAGTTCTAAACCCTCTAACCTTAGAGGATATATTACGGTAGTATAGAGCAAGCGTATTGCACAAAATGTTCAGCTCGCAGCGTAGGCAGGTGTGCTATAGATATTTATATTGAGAAGTGTATGGCAATTAGGGATGTACCGATTACATTACGTCACTATCGACTGTCGAAAATTATGAGTAATAGAAATGTAATCAAATCGTGTGGCTTGTTATATTAAAGTTTATGAAATAAAATATCGGGTTTAGTGTAATTTTTTTATTACAAAATCTATATATAAAAGGAAAAGTTGAATGACTAACTGACTGACTGACTGACTGACATATCAACGCAGGGCCTAAACTATAAGGGTTAGAAACTTGAAATTTTGCACAGGGGTTCGTTTTATAACGTAGGTGAGCACTAAGTAAGGATTTTTGAAAATTCATCCCCTAAAGGGGTAAAACGGGGGTGCAAAGTTAGTATGAAACTTTGCAAACAACAATCAAAATTCAAATATTCGCAACAAAGTAACTAATATTTATTGAAGTAAAATAGAATGCTAGTGTAAATAGTAAAATTAAAAACATAATTATAAGAAACATCAATCAAAATTCAAATATTTGCAACAAAGGAACTAATATTTATTAAAGAAAAATAGAATACCAGTGTAAATAGTAAAATTAAAAACATAATTATACGCAACAACAATCAAAATTTACATATTTGCAACAAAGGAACTAGGTAATATTTATTTAAAAAGTCGTTCTTCTTCAAAGTTTTGTTTTAGTTGAATATGGTAATTTTATCAATAGAGTAAGAATTCTGTATAAAAACCTGTATCCAGTGCTCATCTGTAGCGCACATCGAAAATCTGTATAAATACGAAAAAATCTGTATATAATTATGGCAACGCAAATTTTTTAGACTTACTATAAGTTAAAGCATTAACTACTACAATCTATCTACTGACTACAATCCCACCTGATGGTAAGCAGCGATGTAGTCGAGGGTGGTAAGGCGCAATAACTTAGAAGCCTATTCACTCTTGACTTGAAGATACCTACATACATTGTAATCGAACGGAAATACCGACGCAGGCAATTTGTTCCAGTCCTTCGCGGTACGTATGATGAATGATGACGCAAAGCGTGACTTCCGTACTGGAGGGATGTTTACGACGAAAGGATGAATAAACGCCGTGAGTCGGGTCGTTCGATGGTAGAAAGGATTAGTAGTTATTTAGATGACTTAAGTATCTTAAACCTAATAAACAACAACAATTAAACAGTGACAGTAACTCTTTTACTACATTACTACTCTAGTTTACGCTATAATATTTTTCGCATTAAAATACTAAAAAGTACTAAAATCGTACTAAACATACACCAAAAATATTTATAATATGTAAATGTTTAAAAGATTTTGAGTATTAATATATAATTGAGTTACATTAATAAAATATATAATATATTACATTAATATAATATATTAATGTAACTTTAATATTCAAAATCCACCTATATTATAGGTTACTAATAATTATATAGGTTCATAGCTAACATTTAAAAAAATATTTTAAATATCGACTACAGCGTTGGTCGCGTCACATCACCGCTCTCCACGCTTCACTAAGCGCGGGGAACGGGGCGCGCGGGGAGTCCTACGCGTGCCAAGCGTGCCCGCCCCGCACGTCTCTTTCACCCCCGCGATGCGTGATTTGATTTCATAAAAATAAGTATATAAATCGACTTACCGATGAAATGTGATACTGGATTTCAGTTTTGTGTGTTTCCTAGTATCGTGTTTGCAAGATTGAACTGCACATTTGACCATTTTGATACGTAAATATTCGAAAACTCTCTGTAGGAACGCACAGCGCTAGCACTCAAGTTCACTCAACCACGACTACAAGCGCTCGCGGCGGGAACGTCGTGTTGTTCTCAACCGACGTAGGAGTTCCCACCTCGTTGCGCGTGCTCTATACTACCGTAATATAAACTCTAAGCCTCTAACATATGTTTGATACAATCAACAACATCGCCAATAATCCTTTCACCACAAGAAGGAACAAAATTCTACCACACAACAATTAAACAATATTGGAAAGAAACTTTAAACCAGTTTCGGAAAGAATTAATCACTGACCGTTAACTATTCACTTTGCTTGCACTGGCTATAGCTGTAGCCCGTAGTGGCCGTAGTGTCGATGATACTGAGCCCGCCGAGCCGACCGTCCGTCACCTGCTCCGGCACAAGGTCAACTGCCAATGCACAACTTCTAACGGAACTACCATAACTGTACACTTTATGTAGCTATGTAGTGGACAATTAATACATAAGGTAATAACATTACCAAGACCCAATATTAAGCTATCTATCCGACTAGGTAGGTGCGTATAATCTATGGTAGGTGCTGCACAAGTAGACCTTAGAGTATATATTACGGTAGTACGTAATATATACTCTAAGAAGTAGACTCTACGACATATAAGTACCTATTCAATTTACACGTTAGTTATAGTACATAGTTAGTTACAGTGCTTATATAAAATGCGCGCCACGATGTTAAATTTTAATATGACATGATATGAAAATGTAACCATTTAATAATGACAGTAGTAGGTAATAGTCGTCGAGCCGGACGCATTTGCACATTTGTAGCAACTAAAACCTTGTCGCACTGCCCTTGCAAGTCGACATTACATTACGATACATTACATATTTAATTTTTACCATCTTATAATTCCAATTTTTTTATAGCATTAAGGTATTAAACGAGCATGCAGCACCACCCTACCGCTGCCGCCCATCACAACAACTGTGACCGACACTGCCGACACAGAACAAGACTCAAATGGGAACTAGGATCACCTTTGTAGTGTTCTGTGCCTTTGTACCTCTAAATGTCTGTGATACTTAGTTCGGTTAGGAGACGGTGTTAGAACTTTAGTTGGTTAGTTTGTCAGTAACCATGAGGACTAGGACAGGGACTATTAATTACATAAATATATTGACATCCCTTTGTTAGTCTGTTTATTGTCGAAGATGGTCTGCTCACTGGCCAGTAACGTTTTGTTGAGACACTGGCCAAAAACCTTGGGAATACTCCCTCGCTCATCATATTTTATCTCTCCTCCCTCTCCTCAAACTCCACACCGCGCCTCACCAGCTCGCCACACCTCATCTCTCCACTTCCTGTTGATCCTGCTCCTCGATGATGTTTTAGTAGAGGTGTAAAATTCCTCCGTTACAAGTTTATTTGCGCCCATTGATATATAAAAAACCCAAGTCAATGTTTGCGCCATATTTTTTAAAGTCTACGTATTATGATGTGATTGACCCACCTGAGTGCATTTATTCATTTCATTTGTCTTTGTTCTTTTAAGTGCCTACATTATTACCATTTTAATCATGATAAGAACTTTTTCAATTATATGTAATATAAGTAATGATTAATGTCCTTTTCAAGGGACATTCATCAAAAATAAATTATAACTAATATTTTAAACTATTTTAATTGTATAAGAATAAAATATATTTTATAGCTAAACAAAATAAGCAATGTAGGTATATAACGCGAAACAAGAAAAACAAACACATAGTATAAAATTGTATATTTTATTAAGGTAATGTTAATAGAAAAATCTCCGAAATGATGATTCTTAACAACGCTAGAAATATTGAATTAATCAACTATACAACTACTATACAACAGTCGGCACTGCGCTGACACCCACGCCGCACGCCGCACGCCGCACGACGCACGACGCATGACGCACGACGCACGACGCACGCCTCACTCATAGGAACATTTGCACCTTATTCTACCGTACGCTACAGACACACTAGCGGGCCAACTAAACGGTATACATCAAACTAAACTCACTAACAATTCCATCTACATAACATGACAGTTTAATTTTAAAAAAACATTAACAGTTTAATAAACAGAATATGTGTGTGATACTTTTAGAGCGCATGATATTTCTTAGCACAACATACTTGTATAAAAATTATTGATTTTAGACAAACAATTATCATAATTATTCGTGAGCGATGCTCATGCTTGGATATTATCACAAAAAATATTTCTCTTTTAATTTCCTTCACATTATATCCGAGTAAATTAAAAGAAATAGAAATAGCTCCCTAGAAGCGTCAAACACAAATTGATACAGTTTTTATCGGACTCAAAATTATCAACATAACCAAATTGAATTACAAACTCGTAGTATAAACAGCAATTTTATTTAAAATTTATCAACAAATACGGCAGAGATAGAATGTGATGTGGAATTAGAATAAACAATTATGAGATGTAATTATATAATGATCTTAATGTCCAAAAATTAATACTGAATTTGGAAATAGCGAATATCGCACAACACCGATGACAGGCGTCTGGTTTTCGAGATCAGCAAGATGTATTTGCCCTTCAGACCCTACCAATTACACTCGTCTCTATAATATACACAGCGGACACTCTGATATTAGTATACAGTCATGTTTGTGGCAATTCCATCCAAGTAGACCACACACCCTATGGTATGGTAATCGCCGTCTATCGAAATCAGTGAGACCAAAGGCATCAGAGACGCGTTGTCGTCCGAAAACAAACAAAAAAGAAGATCAACTTGTTATTCACTATATATTTATTTATATAGACTCAAATTGCAGCATTTTGTAGGAAGTTGAATAATATTAGCAATAGTAAATAATTACGTAGATGAATATTTTAAGTCTTGTAAATTCCGCATGGTGGCGCTGACAACGACTTCATAGTGAAACTAACTCGATACAGTGAAGCCTACACCGTGTGTATGTTACAATGTCGAAAAGAGTGCTTACACTACGTAAGATATAACCAGCATTAGCCGCCGTCGCCCGGGGCCCGGGGCCCGGGGCCCGCGCTGGGGGCCCTCGACCACCTGGGGGCGAGTGACTGCGACAACCAGCTCGCGCTAGGGTCCCACGGTCAACAATGGGTCCACCAAACACCCCATTGGTCCCCACGAGTTCATGTCCAGATAAAAAGATCCTCGGGACCCAGACCCCATTCGCGACGACATGCAGAGAGCATCAGCGGAAGGGAGCCCGGCTGTCTGTCTGTCTGTCCGCGCGAGCTCCGGGCCGCCGGCGGACGCGAGGCACGTGAACGCCGAGTTTACAATATCTACTTACATTTATTTAATCGTAAACATAATTAAACATGTTAGTGCTACCAAGTCTTAACGCGCTCGCCCTCCGCAGTACTCGAGTTTTTAATTAGATCACAAATCGATTCAAGCAAAAAAGGCCACTATAGTTACACCCCCGAACGCCTGAATCCGCTTCTATGTACGATTATAATGAATCGTTGACATTTAATTGTCTTTTTTAGACTTTTCTTTTTTTTTATGGGAATAGACAATCCACTGCCATTTATTTTACTCTGTATCTAAATATGATTTATATACAATATAATATATCTTTTTTGTTTTATAAAACCATTGTCATCGGATTATAGTACACAACAATGTTTAAGCCCGGCTTCTAAGTTTGTTTTTCAAATCAAAAACTCGAATATTAACAAGTCCTCATTTTAGGCGATATTAATAACTAATTATATTGAATACAAACAACGTGTAATCATGTGACCTTAGCAATGATTCTATCATTTAACTTACTATAACTTGAACGATAACTTCATCACATGCTTTCTCCAGCTGTTTCTTTTCAGAACAACATACAGACGTACATTCTTAGTACGAATTCAGAAATACTTACAGCATAAAATAAACTTCAATATAATTAGAAGTAGTCAAAAATATTTTTTAATGTCCTAGCCAAGCATATGGAAGTGCCTTACATAGTATCATATCATAATATTCATATGTTAAAAATATACCTATGGAACTCTAATAATATTAACAGTACCTAAATAAGACATACCTACCACAATGGTAGCTCTAAAATATGTATGTATATACATTTCAATGTCCCGGTTATATATAATTTGTTGATTTGTAATCGCCAGCAAAATGATCATAATAAATAAATATTTAATATGAACTCTTACGCCGAAGGTCGCTAACATTTCACACTTGAATCGTATTATCAGCACACAACGATTTTTTCCGATAATTTTCCAGTAAAGTATAAGAGATCCACTGACAGTAGTACTGAACCCGTCACCGTATTTTGTTATATAATCTTTATATAATAAGTATAAAGGTTCTGTATTCAAAGGCAAACTTTACAATGACACCAACCAACTTTACAATCCCCTGTGAAACATGACCGACCGCGAGCCCACATTATCGGAGTGTAGTGAGTACCCGCGCGTAGCACCCTGCGACCTAACGTGCTCCTATAACAACGATAGTGATCTATCTCTATGGTACAAATGTAACATACTACATTATTACTATTAAATTGTCAAAAAAAAATTGCACTTAAAAATATCACTTACACGATCCTACTGCATGTACGCTAGTCTACCATCATCTGTCCATATCATCTGTCTGTGTAAACGCGTAACAGAACCGGTACAGTTGTGTTTAAGTACATCCGAGTGTAACGTACGCGTCCCCTGGCTCGGGGCCAATGTCCCATCGCCGTTCCGTTTCACTGAAACAAACTCTGCACTTTTAACTTGGGCACGTAGTGCGGCTCCTCCTTGATGATCTTCACCTGAAACACGTCACATCGTCAATGCAACCAACTCACGAACTTATATCCAACCCTTATAACGAACTTATAAATCTAATCTAATCCTTATAACGAACTTATAACCAACCCACGAACGAATTTTAAATTGCTTCTAAATTTTAAATATCGACTATGAATTGTGATTTTTCAGACTATTTTATATTATCTTTTCTTGATTCTGCTATGTGCTTACATAATGATTATTATACGTACCTCTTCATATACAGAACCTTCCGGTATTTCTAGTGGGTCTTTTAAAACCTATAAAAAAAGTTCACAATTAATGCATTATATTTATACATTAAATCCATAAATGCGGCCCCTCAACACTATATAAACAGCACAATGTTTGCTGCTTCTATAGATATGGTAAAGGAGCGAAGTGTAATGACCACACGCTACTAGCGAGAGCGAGGTGCGATGTGTTGTGAGTGACGACCGATTCAACCTAGAACCGGTCAGAGTGACGCAAGTTAACGGCCTATGTCCAGCAGTGGACGCACAATAGCTAATACATTGGATGGGTAGATCACGACCTAATCATATAATTTTTAGTCTTTATTCCATTTAAAACATAAAATAGTTACATATAACTAGACAGTGTCACCTTGGGCGGGCGGCCGCGGCGCGGCGGCGTGTGCGCGGCGGCCAGCACGCGCAGCTGGTGCGCGCGCAGCAGGTGCTCCGTGTGCTCGCGCGGGGACGACACGCGCGCGCCGCACGACGGGAACACGCACGAGTACGACCCCGCTGTCGACAGACAACGACACCCCCATATACACATTTTTACCAGGGTATTATTTTATACAAATTTATTTTTAAACGAATATACGATAAAGCCTGAGGAGTCACGATACTCAGGCATACACTTATAGACAAAAACGAAACAGATAAATCCCCTTATTAAGTAATCAGTCAAACGTCGCGACCGCAACGTGCGGACCGCTCGAGCGCGGAGGTACGTACAGCTGTCGTCGTCCTCCTCCTCCTGCTTGAGGTCGGCGTGCGCGCTGGCCACGTGGCGCGCCAGCAGCCGCTCGCTCGGCAGCCGCAGCTCGCACGCACCGCACGCGAACTGCGCCGCGCGCCCCGCGCCCGCCGCCCCCGCTGCCCCCGCCGCGCCCGACGCGCGCGCTAGCCCGCGGGACTCCGCGTGCGCGGCGCGCCTGCCGACGGTACGTAATTTATCAATGTCATCATCGCAACCCATAACTGTCCCCTGTCCCGCTCGGGACTCCTCTCTCAATTTGAGGGGTACACGAGCCGTATTTTATTAATCACTGCACATCATACAAATATATTCATTGTTTAACTGTGACGGTGTAACTGTACAACTATGTTTTACGTTTAAAGATTTTTTTATTATTTTAATGTATAGAGGAGACCTCTAAAACAATAACATAGGTTAAATTTTTTTATATAGACTGTTGCATTTTGGCGTTGATCTTTTATTTGCATTTTACAACTTTTCCGAACACATTCGACAACAAACATTTTCGAATAGAAACCGGTGGACCTAGAAGCATACTTTGTACATTCCCCTATAAGTGTGAGGAACATAGGAAAGGATTTTTGAATATTCGTCCCCTAAAGTGGTACATTAGAGCGGTAAGTTTGTAAGAGTATAAAACAACAAAGTCGCGGGCCATTACTATAATTTTTTAATGTCCACAAGCATTGCATGATCATTTCAGGTGATGTCACCACTCGGCATTAACTCCCAGTCACCTTTTTTTGTGACGCCAACTCGTAACCTCCGAAAGTAAAAACAGACCGCCATCGCATTAAATAGGCAAAAAATTGCCTTTAGTTTTTAGTGAAATCGCTTACTTTGACATTATGAGGTAACTGCATCTAATATTTTTCAGTAATTGAGGTCATCTGAAGCCAATGTGACGACCCATATGGCACAGCGGTTACCACGCCGGACTGACGTCCGGACGTTCCTGGTTCGATTCCCAGCGAGGTGGAAATTTAATTGATGAGTATAAATGTCTTTTCTCTGTCTAGGGGTGTGTTCTTGTCTTTCTGTCCATAGCACCCACGACACAGAGAATCCTAGCGTGGAACTATGAGTGTGTAGCATTATTTATTTATTTATTAAATGTACGGTCATATTGTACTGTATCATAATATTTCAATAGTACAGTGACATATTCATCAAATGTAATACTAAAATCATGTGAAAAAACGTTTCTTTTTTATAATCTCACACGGCTGCATTAAGATTATCTCCAAAATGTACCTATACAATGTGAAGGTCGTTCCACCCTGAGCATAGTTATGGTTCTCGCCAACGTTTAAGGGCCTGTCGAACAACGGCCAGTGTACAGTGGCGCCCCCGGGGGTGCAGTGGAGCGTGTACCTGTGCGAGTACATGTGGTTCCGCTGCGCGAACTGCAGCCCGCACACGGTGCAGTCGTACGAGCTGTCCACGGGCCGCCCGCTCAGGTGCCGCTTGCGGTGCTGGTTCAGGTTCGTCACCTGCACACACACATACACATACACACATACATACATCACATGACGTCACTAAGTCAACAGCCCTCGATGAGGTCTAAGGCGTCGTCCTAATTGGCAGCGATCGTACGATGACGCGATGCGTTCTCGTCGTGCTCATCGGCAGTAAGGGATGCTTCGATAATCATACAAACATGGCATCATGATGATCACCTAGGGCCATTACATTTCTGTTCGACTATTTTTGTTTTGATGGTTTTTTATTCTTTTTGCTGTCGTCGAATTTATGTTCCTATAGAGAAATACAAAGATTGTGTTACCGAGCAAGCGTGGAGCGGTTACCTGCGCGTACGCCTTGTCGCAGCCGGGCTCGGGGCACGCGAACGGCCGCTCGCCCGTGTGGAGCCGCACGTGATTATTCAAATTCGTCACCTGCAAACACACAAACTTACTTTAGGAGATAACACCCACGTAACATTAGTTTCAATAGAACGGTAATATAAAAGCTCAGCACCCATTTACGAGTTTGAAAGCCAAGGTTGAACTAGGCTACCGTACGCTACCGGCGAATGGGAATATCGTTTTATGTAAGCGAAGACAAAACCGTGCCGTAATTTTCGCCATACCATAACACAGCAATAAATTAATCAAAAAATCTCTATTAGCAATGTACTGTGTTCTATTTTATTAACGACTGAAGTTGACTATCGTGATATTTTCATATGGAGCCGCAAAGTTAGTCGACATTAATATACGAGATGTACTGCACCCGTACTTCTGATAGCAGTAAAGGAAAACGATATAATTATGTAATTTCAAACACCGTCGGCATACCTGCGTGAACGCCTTCCCGCACTCCGAACACTTGTAAGGCCGCTCGTTGGTGTGGATGCGCAGGTGCGCGCGCAGGTTGTTCGACTGGGAGAACGCTGCGCACAACGCACAACATTACATTATCAGCCATTGATGTTAACAGCAATCACATCGACACGTAATATTGGCATTTAAATTTATACAAAGTTTGGCCACATTGGATTGGCAACATTATGGTTGCGACGCTTATAATAAATACACACACAATAACCAATCTTACATGATACAATAGGTCGCAGAAAGGTGTAAGGTGCGCCATCATATCTTGAGGTGCAGTCGGTTACCTCGGGGCATGGTGTACCCCGCGGGAAACGGGTGAGCTGGTTATTTAATACCGTTGGTATTCGTAAGTGTCATTTAATCAAGAATCATTTAAATACCTACTATGATTTCACAACTTTAACTGTGAAACTTTTTTACGCGTTTCGATTCCGTACCACCATGTCTCCCAATTTCTTCTAGCCGTCATCACATAAGGCAGTTAGAGATACCGATGTTCTCATTGACCAACTTACTTACGACTTACTTATAACCACTTTCTTGCAACCACTTACATGGGTTGGTACAAAATTTGTTAAATATAAAGAAATAGTATCATTCAAATCAGAAATCATTAAATGATATAGATATTTTGTCAATAGTCTTATACGCTTCTGTTATGTTATCTTCCAATGTTTTGGATGCTCTATCATCGAGTAGGAAAATCGGCGAAAGAAACGCCTCAGCACATCTTTTAAACGCAATTAGCGATGTAACAATTACCTTTATTGCAGTAGGTGCAGATGAAGCGGCGCTCGGCGCGGTGGTTGCGCAGGTGGTTCTGCAGCTGCGAGTTCTTCTGGAATGATTTGTGGCAGACGCTACAGTAATGACCTGTCTCATGGCTCTCCTGCAAACACCGCTTCTGCTTTAAGCCAGCCCCTACCCTCTTTGTGGCAATTGTAAACGGAGGAGCTATGATATCATAGTAAAGTTATGATTTAGCAACAGTATGAGTTGCATGTTCAATTTTTAAATAAATACGAATACAGACAAAGTGTATGATTATGATTGAAAACTAATTCCAATACTATTAATCATACATCAAAATAAAAATCTGGACAGTCCTTTGTAGGTACTCACTCTCAGTAACTGACCGTTCCTCAGAAAACTAGCAGTTTTTAGACAAGAATTAATAAAAGTTGAAACTCAGGTACACTGATTACTATGTATTAGGTTTCTCATCCTAATTGTGCTAAAGTCAAAATATTTATTACATTGTTTACTATTTTATGAAAGTTAACCTACACTTAATTGCTATTTACACTTTGTATACAATTGTAATAATTTTCGCAAGAAAGCGGAATGTAGTACTTCTACAGGTTGTTCAAACTGGAGTCCAACCTCTTCAGTATTGGAAGTCTGTGCCTCTGGCTCGTTGTCTGTTGCATCACCAATAGTGACTTCTGGCACCAGCGGCTGGCATTTAAAACAGTGATATACACCATCCTTGCCCGTTTCAAATAGTTGCTGGAACGAGCAAACAATAAAATTACAGATAATACTTTCAACATGCTTTATAAATAGTGGTATTCACCTTGCTGGATTTATTTCAAATAGGTTTTACAATGTGTCATTTGAAATATGAAAATAAGAAATATATTTAATAAGAGGTATGCATACAGGAAAAAAGGTAATATGTTGTATCGGTTTTTCAGTTTTCTTAAAACTGATTGTCGCCAAACATTGAGGGTGGTATCATTGTAATCAGGATTGAACCCCCTCATCCTCTTACCCTTTTCTTACCTTTTATGGCGTGGTTTTCTTCTTATAGGCGTTAAACTATGATTGAGTTTAAAACTACTAAATTAGATAAAAAAAAAACTACGCGTCTCCGGCAACTATTATTTGCGGGGGGGGGGGGGGGGTACGTATGAGGACCTCCTCCCCTTCTCCCACCCTTCTTTCAATACTCTATTTAATTATATTATTCGATTTGTTTTACATAGTATTGTTTAACTTTCATTTCTAGTAAGGCAATAAAAAGTCAATAAAAGCACTATCATGTAAACTGTAAATGACAAATAAGAACACACGATAAACAATGTTTTATAGGAAAACTACATTATCACTTTTAATAGAGCTATGATATTAATCAAACAGTCTTCTGTTTCTATGCAGTATTCATGTAAAAACTATTGTTTTTTACACAGCGTTGAGCCAGACATAAAAAAAACAGAACGACGGACGGAGGCAATAAAAAAAATAAGGCGGGCAGGTTTCGAACGCAAGTTTTTTTATTATTGCTACAGAAAGGTGCCACAAAGAAGTCTCTGCGGCCTAAAGCCTTTTAGATACAACTATTTTTAAAGCAATTGTATCTCGAAATACAACCTGAAGTGATATTTTAGTAACAATCTCCGAAAGAAAACAAAAAAATATTGATGAATTACAATGAAACTTTGATTCATACAAGCAAATTTTTGGAACTTACGGCAGCAGGCTTGAGACAGTTTCCACATTTATCCATTTTAAACACAAATAAACACAAAATTCAAATAAAATCAATTTTCAATCCCGTAAATAACACTATTTTTCTCATTATACGACAGCTAGTCAGAAAAAGGACAGACAGCGGTGGCGGGGTGGGGCACAGTGGGGTCAGTGGGGCAGGTGTTGCCATAGACTAAATAGTCATTGAAAATAAACATGAAGATATAATTACCTATATAATCTGTAATTGAATTATACACAGACAGAAAACATCTGTGCGTAATTGTGTACAATACAATACGTAGTGCATTTTAAATCATAGATGTAGTATAATCTGTGGTGTAAGTACTCTGTTGTTTTCCAAAGTCATCTGTCACAAAATGATGATCACGTTGTGGCATTTGACAATATTGACAGATTATTTTGACATTTTTGATTTGACAAATTGACAATTTTGATCATGATGATTGGATTGTATTAGAATTATTATTTTATTATACATTCACACAGAAAAAAATCATTTTTACTTAGATACGTTCGTGGGTGTATTTCGATTAAATTAAAATTGAATTCCTGCAATTATATTCAATATAAGTGAAAATCGGACAATGCAACTTACGAGTTAGTAATCATTTTATCATCGCTTTGGTGCTGTTGGCCGATACTGTAACTTGGCTGTGATTTAACAAGTACCTGAAGAAAATTACGTCGCAATGATGTCTGAAAAGCCTGTAGTGTTAGGGGGCGCCCAGCCCATCGTAAAAATTGGGCACTACACGCTAGGCGCAACCCTAGGTGTGGGCACTTTTGGCAAGGTTAAGATCGGAGAACATCAATTGACCAAACACAAGGTCGCCGTTAAAATTCTTAACCGACAGAAAATCAAGTCATTGGATGTAGTGGGAAAGATTAGACGTGAAATACAAAATCTTAAGTTGTTTAGACATCCCCATATTATTAAATTGTATCAGGTAAGTCGCACTTTAAAAAACTTACTATCATTTTTAATCTCAAATAATTCTATGCAACAATAATGCATGAACTTTAACATATCAATAACTTTAATTGAGTTATTTAGTAAAAACACAATGCATTCCATTAAAAATGTTATGTGTATAAAGGTAGGTACCTACATAAATGTAAGTCAAATAGGACAAAACATTTTTTTTTAGGAAATACTGAAGTACAACAAACTATAATTTATGCCACCCTATTTTCAGGTTATCTCAACTCCAACAGATATTTTTATGATAATGGAATATGTCTCTGGTGGGGAGCTGTTTGACTACATTGTGAAAAGAGGGAAGCTCCAAGAGCATGAAGCCCGTCGGTTCTTCCAGCAGATCATTTCCGGAGTGGACTACTGCCACCGACACATGATCGTGCATAGGGACCTGAAGCCGGAGAACCTGCTCCTTGACCACAACATGCATGTGAAGATAGCAGATTTTGGGCTCTCCAACATGATGATGGATGGAGAATTCTTGAGGACGTCATGTGGTTCCCCCAACTATGCTGCACCAGAGGTAAAATTCAGTTATGCAACAACTAATCATCATTTAGTCTTCATTTATACCTTCCAAGTAATAAGTAAGTACATTACACTGGTACTTTATTACAGGCTCATTATTTACCAAAACAATATGTTACGTAGCTGTTGTCAATGACCAAATAGATTCTAGTATGTTACTAACTCAGGGACATAAGGCTTAAATTCAAACCTGCATTTGGGTTTGTTTGATTTGATTTATGTGTTTCTATGTTTATAAATTATGCATGGTGGACATTTAATAAATAAAAAACTGACAAGCCGGTAAAGAGTGTATAGGCTTTTACCAAGTTAGTGCTCTCAACATCAAGGATTTCATTGCCACTTCCACCATCAGATGGGGATGTTGTTAAAAAGGAAAAACTTATGCTTTGTAAAGAAAGGTTGTTTTAAAGAATGTAATAAACTTTTAGTTTATTTTCCATAATCCATAACACCTGAAACATGTGGTCACTTAAAGTCACTTTTGTTGTTTGCAATTTGATAACAGAATTATCTTCACAGCTGCATGTTTAGTAGCCTAGTAGTAGTAGTGCTAAGTTATACTATTATTAGATTCCCAAATGTTAAACAATTTGAGTAGTAATTGAGTTAGAAAATTATATTTTCAGGTGATATCTGGGAAGCTGTATGCAGGTCCCGAAGTGGATGTCTGGTCATGTGGAGTTATCCTGTATGCCTTACTTTGTGGCACTTTACCATTTGACGATGAACATGTTCCAACACTGTTTAGAAAAATCAAATCCGGAATATTCCCCATACCTGAGTACTTGAATAAGAGCGTTGTCAATCTACTGTGTACAATGTTGCAAGTGGATCCCATGAAACGTGCGACCATTGAGGATGTAAAGAAACATGACTGGTTCCAGAAGGACCTCCCTGAATATCTATTTCCATCTCCCGTTGAACAGGTAAATTAATAACCACAACTATCCACAGAGAATGAATCTCATTTGGTATCTGAGCAGGCAAATAGTATACTGGCTTAGCTTGTCCACAAAATGGAAAGGTCAAGTAGTTTCAAAAATTCTAATGCCATCCACTCGTCTAATTGCTGTCACATGTGACCAATAACCTAGTATGGCATCCAAATCCAATCGTTTGTGAAATTGTTTGACATCAACTCAGTTTAAAACAGCATTATGTCTATTGGTATCTAACACTAGATGCCTTTGATTGAACACGCCTTTGATTTTGGCAAGCATGAAATTGGATTATCCAGTTGCCTTCCTTAGTGCTTACACCCAGCTCAAAGATACCTTGAGTTGGAGCTTGTAGCTTGTTGTAGCACAAATTGATTATCACAGTAGTATAACCTGAGTATACATTTGACAAACATGAATACACAGTCAATACAGGGTATACATTTCTTCTTCACTTCACTTATCTTCACTGTGCTGGCAAGATCACTCTGAACCAAGCCACAGGGTCACCAGGTTAGTTACATGCGGTATAATTGCAGGATAGCAGCGTGATAGACACGGAAGCGATCACCGAGGTTTGCGAAAAGTTCAATGTGAAGGAGCACGAGGTGCACAACGCGTTGTTGAGCGGCGACCCGCACGACCAGCTCGCCATCGCCTACCACCTCATCATCGACAACAAGCGCATCGCCGACGAAGCCGCCAAGGCCGAGATCAAGGACTTCTATGTCGCTAGTCAGTTTTGTTACTTTTTAAAAGTTATTGCCTTACAACCATTGATATATAAAAAATTCACAATCAGCATCTCAAAAACGTCTGTCTAACATGTACGCACAATTTAAAATTGTGTTCTCATTTCAAATAATCTCGCGTCTCTGCAGGCTCGTTAAAAATGCGGAAGTCTTTGTTGCGAAATTGTAAAAATATTACGTCAACCCTCAACAAGGTTTTTTTTATAAGGCCCATTTTCCTTAAGAATCGTTAGCAGTTGGGCTATGAATAATAACAGTGTATTCTAAAGTTATTCTAAATCTGAAATTCACATGTTCTGATCTTAATGTGTCATATTGAGATTAGAACAATGCGTAAATTAGGTATCGAGGTTAGATGTGAGTGTGTGTTATATTTTGGTTGCACACAAGCAGGCAGCTCCCCGCCGGCGGCGGCGGCGGTGGAGAGCGCGCGGCCGCACCCCGAGCGCATCGCGCCGCTGCGGGACAAGACCTCGCCCGCCGCGCAGCCGCCGCTCGACAAGCAGCGCGGCACGCCCGTCAAAAGGTACCGTACGACATCGCACGACACCGCACGGCATTGAACATCACCACTTGCTTAATTTACTTATTTATTATATTAACCTAGTCCCGCCCGCCACCTAGTTCTGCTACAAATGAAAATGCATTTATTTTTTCAGTAAGTAATTTAACCTTAATAAAATTTATACGTGTAAATGATTCTGAAAATTGAGCTCTCTAGTATTATCCAGGCAGGTAAATAGTTAAATACAACGAAATGTTTCGACAAAAGGTAAGTAGTGCCGTCCCCAGATAGAGAAACCTCCATACTGTAACATGATTTATTGAAGTGAATGCTTCTATGGTATCATAGTGATTTGGAATTCGATGAAACGGAAATGACGCGCAAATGAAATGAAACGGAAACGAAAAAGACACCAGACACATTTTAATGTGGGAGAAAATGAGATAGGAAGCATCGCCAAAATGGCGGCTTACGTAAGCAAAGCAAAACATCAATATTAGGACCGACAGTATTCGTTTATTTTTAAGTTTCACTTCTAGCACGTGAGAACTGCACACAATTTTGTTTTTTTTTTACTTACATGTAGGTATGTGACCTCTAAGTTGTAAAGCAATTATAACGATCGACAGGGCTAAGTGGCACCTGGGCATCAGATCGCAGAGCAAGCCCAACGACATCATGCTGGAGGTGTTCCGCGCGATGAAGGCGCTCGACTACGAGTGGAAGGTCATCAACCCCTACCACGTCAGGTGAATACCGAACACTTTTTATATTCATATGTTTTTTTCCTATGAACGAATACACGGGTCGCATGACTGTATATGAGCACCGTAGCTCTAGGGAGGTCCTCAACGTACATACAGGTACAGAAGGAATAGATTGACAGGTGGTAGACCCTATAGAGTTCGGTATCCAGTATCACTGCCTGCCACGGTACCTATTACCATTTGTAACGTGGAATAATTGTTTTAACAGCAATTGTGTTCTGGTTAGAAAGGTGTGTGGATCTGGTTACCCTTTTTTACAGGCAACCATCTTAGTATTCAATTTTAATTTTAAAGATTTAGAACTCGACTATTACTAATAATAAAGCAAGGTTGGCAAATACGAGTACAATCTCATTCGTGTATTTAAAGGTATCAATAAAACTATGTACTAAATGTCTTTCTGAAAGTGGACCAGCCCTTTCAAACAAATCTTGCCGAGTTTACCTGCCATCCAAATCATAAACCGTGCCACAACTCGACAATACATTTCAGGGTGCGCACCCTGAACAAGATGACGGACAAGTTTGTGAAGATGTCGCTGCAGCTGTACCAGGTGGACTACAAGTCGTACCTGCTGGACTTCA
The DNA here is from genome assembly GCA_905404295.2 of Ochlodes sylvanus. Lineage (NCBI taxonomy): Eukaryota > Metazoa > Arthropoda > Insecta > Lepidoptera > Hesperiidae > Ochlodes > Ochlodes sylvanus. Next base: position 2,642,082 of record FR990129.1, read on the forward strand.
AGTCGCTGTCGGGCGAGCGCGAGGAGCCCGAGGAGGAGGTGCCGTCCCCGCTGGCGCCGCCGCCGCCGCCGGTGCCCACGCCCACGCCCACGCTCGGCCAGGGACACCACACCATGGAGTTCTTCGAGATGTGCGCCGCGCTCATCATACAGCTGGCGCGATAACTCGTGCGTGTGCCCTTTGGAACGCGCGCGAGTTCATCCGACGATGTACCCGGAGGTAGGATGGAGCGTACGATGAGTCCTCATTTCATTTCTCTCATAAATTCATCGGAACTAGTGATAGTGAAATATCTCAGATGCACATTTGTTAACTTTACCCCGTAGCCACTTGTGGGTGTCGACCCCGATACAATGTCGGCCGTTCTATAAGCTAAACATGGCGAAAAATTTCATATGAAACTCAATACTGGTCTTAACTAACTTAATACAATTCCCATCGGCCCTCGTAAGGATTTATCGGATGTTTTACTGACAAAATGTTCGATAAAACTTGTGTGAGTTCCTAATGTAAGACTTTGTACGACGCGACACTGTTTACATTTGTAGGATTTCGGGCGGCGACGTTCTATGATAAAATACCCGACAAGTGAAGAATGGGGTGTTGCTTATTTATAATTACGTATATCGTGCAAGCGTGCAACAAATGAAATCGTTATAAAAGTTGAACTCGCACGCGCCCTATAACTAGTGAGGGACTGGTGAGATCCCGTTCAAATTGAACGGTTCAATGATCATCCTTGTATTACAATGTTACTTAATTCGCTTGATGTAAGCCATTAACGTGTTCCAATACTTACAATCGTTGAAGGCGTTCTGCCCGAACTCATGTTTAAACCCTAGTTTTTGATAATTTAATACAAGTGTGTTCCGCCTTCGTGGACGTGGCGTTCCATGTTAGCCCTCGGTGGTAGCAACGCATTGCTTCTATATAATAACAAAGAACTCTTGGCTTCCATCTTATTGTTGTAATGTAATACATACTAGTTTAATTGTAACCCAATAAATGAAATAATACCGCCCATGTTATGCTTTAAAACGATGACGGAATACGCAGATACAACGAAGTTTAGTTAATAATTATGTAAGTGATTGAATTGCGTTGTCTGCTAGATTAAGCTGTAATAAAAGTGATGCCACTCACATTCAGCTTATTTATTTATTTTGTAAACTTCGGCCATTTTAAAATAAATGTTCGGGATCGAATATCAAGTTTACTCGAATTACAACGGCTAATATATAATTACTGCAGAATCTGACAGTTGTGTGTATGATGTTAAAACTAAACATAATATCGAAGTTAGCTTTAATTTCGCATTATATTCCGCCATCTTTTTAAATATTGCATGTGTGTCGCGCCTATTAACTAGCTTAAGGACTGAAAGTCCTAGTAAAAGTCTGCGCACATTACAAATACTCCAAGACGAATAATACTGAAAATTGAACCGCAAATGAAACGAAATAAGGCTCAAATTTCGATACTTTCCAATGAGTTGATCCGCAGTCGAGTCGTAGTTGAATAGATGTAATGTGCACATACGTTCATGCCTCTAACGAACGATATTACCGTTACTATGTAATTGCCGAAAGCAAAAGTCCAATTCATTGTTATTGTTATGTATGAAACATGTATAGGGATACTATGTATGCAGAAATAAGTTAATTCTGAGTCTTTTAACGAAGGTTAACGTTAGAAGTCTTCAATGGACAGGTAAATGTGTACAGCAAAGAAAGACGATAATGAATTGTAAATATTGTTATGTGATGTTACGATGCGTAAGTGCAAGTTGTTTTACCAAAGATAATAAGTGCCTTTGTAACGCATAAGATATTGGTAGCGGCCGCAGCGCGGGCACGAGGGAGGCGGGGCCTGCGCTTCATGCTTGGCATATTAAAATTGTATTTTAGTATAAACGAGTATATTATGTGATTTAACCATAGGTTATCTATTTCACGAGATTCACCAGTTTGATAGATATTCGGGAATAGGCAACGTGCCTATGTTTTATTTAGTTGTCTAGTACCTCTTGTTAGTTGTTTTAGGGTTTAATGTTAAATAATAAAACTAAAACACTTACACCACTAACGCAATTAACTGAATTTCACTTCTCATTGAAAGCAAACATTATATTTCTTGTTCATAAAAATAAAAAATAAGTAGTACACGAAATTTTAAATCTGTTTACATGTTGGGTTGCTTGTGTTGAAGTTGAAATCATACCTAATGAATATAATCTGACGTGGACAGTATAGAAAAAAACATTTATCAATGTTGTTCGCTTATTACCGTCCGTCACCATAAATCTCAGACATTATTATAACATAACATATTTTACACAACATATTACGGCAACAATTTCACTTGCAAAGTTCGTGAAATAGAATATCTACTTAAAATTTCCATGGGCGTTTTCTTATGTCCTACTGGCGGGAAGTCTTCCTTTAAAGTTTAAGGGATAATACTCTTAAGTCTTACTAGTTATTATTGCTTCAGTTACTGATTATTCAGAATATAATTGGACTCAATTGGTGGATGTAAATAAATTTATCTTTATTGGGGCATCGAGAATTGGGGCGGTGGTTCCGTCCCGAGGCCGCGCCCCGTGTGGGCTGCGCCAAACGTGTTTGTTGAGTTCAACGTTATTGGTACATGGACATAGTGTGAAACTAACTCAATGTAACCATCAATATAATTATTATTTAGTTAAGCATAATATGAAGTATTAAAACTAATCTTATAATAAAAATGTGATGTTACAATCGTCTGTATTGTACAAGTTTATTTGTAATTGTGCGATGCCAATGTTTTATTGATCGGATAGTGAAATTCCCAATAAATTGACCTTCGTTAACAGAAATTGATTGTTTTATTCTTATTTATTAAAACTACAACTACAACTTCGACTTCTCGGGGATGCCATCATCAGATCTTGGTATCCTTATCATGGTACGACCTTTGCGATATGTCCATTCCAATAAAAAGAATCATCAAAACAGGTTCACAAACGACGAAGCTATCCGCGAACACACATAAAAAATATAATATACGGTCGAATTTACAAACCTCCTTTTTTTAAATCGATGAAAAAGTGGAGATTTCGAAGTTGACACTAAAATGAAACTTTCTGTACATTGATGTGGATATCTTTTGCTTGTGATGGTAAGTGATGTGGTCACTTGTACTAACATAAAATTTAAAATAGTCCGAGACCTTATAGAAGCAAGTGAAGAGTCACTATTGAACAAATAAAACGTCACATTGATCAAAATACTGTAATTTATTACAGATCTAGAGGAGTATAAAATTAAATGTTCGAGCCGCTTACGTGGATGCAACTGTGGGACGCGGAAATAAATAAGGAATAACCAATATAATCGTCTACCTTATTAACAATATATAACAATTTCCTACCGAAGTGTGGAGGCCATAGACTAGCTCATATCGCGGCGCCACCTGTACGCTGCGGACCGAGGAAGCCCCCCACGCCGCCGGCGCCGCGCGGGGATCAATGCATTTGGTCACCGGTATTTGAGAGAATTGGATTCGAAAGTGAACTAAAGTTTGATCCTCGCGGGCTTACATAATTTTGGCCGAAAATATTCGGTTTGAAAGCACGGAAAACTTGTTCTATTTTTTTTATCAGAGCACCCCTGTTACAACAACCGACGGGCCTGCACTTAAAATCAATTACAAATCTGAATTCGTGATATGAAAATCGTGTTTTTGTCCAGGGCTTTTCGAGCAGATGCGTTGGTTATAGTAATTCTATATTTTTTTATTAAATAGTATTCTAACATGCTTCTCTGTTCACCGACGAAGGAATGACTCAAGCCTGTCAAACAACAACGTGGGGCACGGATAGTGTGTGGCAGTAGTTCAAACCTCAATCGGAATACACGAAAGAACACAACGCTGCTGGAACAGCTAACTCTTTAATACAGTCGCCCTATAGTCGTCTACTCAAAGCGTTAAACGTTGTAAAATTGTAAAACCATAAAATTAATAAACTTTTTTTGGTATCATAATATTCCGCGAAATAACTCAATGTACGGGCGATAGCCGACTGATGTCTTACACTGTGTCTCTAGTCTAAACAGTTACGTTGCGACGATCGCACTAACGCACCTGCTCGGAAACCAAGTGACGTGTAACGGCGGCGCGGGGCGGGGGGCGCTAGGGGGCGAGGGGGGCGCTAGGCGGCGGCGGAGGGCGCCACGGGCGCGCCGTCCTCCGGCTTGCTCTCCAACGAGAAGGGCGGGATGCGGCAATCGAACGTGTAGCCGTCCTCGCGCTCCATCCGGAACGTGCCCCTGCCGACACACACATTTTTATTTTATATGAATTGTAGACAATTCTCCATTTCAGAGAACGTATACTGGAGAAGTAAGCCTACTCAGGTCTGTTCTAACATATTTAAGTCTTTCAGAACACGCGCCTGGCGATCGTGAATGCCAGTGTCTAAGCGGCTTCAGTGTTCAGCTGGACGGTGTAGAATCCAACGACGTTTAAAAGTGAAGACAACACTCGACAACCGAGAGAAGAATTGAACAGCAGTTGTAATACGATTCAATCTATTTTTGAAATAGATTAAAGCTCCGAAAGTATAAGAACAAGTGTAAAGGGAAGCGGAAAGCGCCACCGACCACATGTGCCCGCTGGGCGCCTGCAGCGACACGTGGCTGCTGTACTGGAAGGCGGGCGCGTGGCGCGCCAGCAGCGGCTCCTGGCCGACCACGCCGCGCCCGCGCACCGTCTCCAGCGTGCCGCTCAGCGAGAAGATGCGCCAGTGCCGCTCGCGCAGTTGCACCGCCATCGACGACAGGTTCTCCAGCCGGATGCAGTAGCGCCACTACACACACACACAATCATATCCTCCGTCAACTTCTGACGACTCCTATCTGAATATACACTATTTTACAGGACGAACAGTAAATTGATTCATTTAGTCTTCATGAAGTGTATTAAGTGTATTGCAAAATTTAAAAAAAAACACTTGGTTTATGTTTAAGTCCTTTTACTGTTGATGTTGCAAAATAGCTGTTATTTTCTTTACTTTATTTTATGGTACTTAGAGATTTAAGTGTCTGAATTATAAACATGTTTGTTATTAGGTGTCAGAAGTTGTCAGAACTAAGCGCAACTTACAAATGACGTGTTATTGCCATCACTAGATTATTACAACGGGAGTAACTACAATGCGAAATTATAATTCAATCAAAAACATTAAAAATTTCTTTTTCCCGTTGGATTTTCGACATAGAAAATATATCAACATTATCTTCTTAAAATCTTAATTAGTCTTACTAACTGATTGTTAATACTGACTGTAAAGTGCTGTAGCCTTATTATCATGACAATGACCCTTGGATGACAATGACCAGTAACCCACAACTGAATCCTCTCTCTTCCAAGCACCGAATGCTCTCACCCAGTAGACGGCGGAGTTCTGCGACTCCCGGCTGCCCATGTAGAAGGGGATGACGGTGACGCGCACGCCCTCCGTCGTCTCCCGGTGCACGTCGCTCAGCTCCAGCCACGGGTGGTTCTTCTTCTGCCAGGCGCGCAACGTCTCCTGCGCTATGAACGGCGGATCTGGAATCGATCGACTTCAAATTAATATGTTTTGCTAGTATTGTTGTACCTTCTTGTAACTTGTTCTTGTTAAAAACTCGTGACGAATGAAACAGTTGTAATTAAAAAGAGCTGATGACCTTGAAACGAACTAATACTTTTACCCAACAATCATAGCTAAGCACCACCGCAAGGAAATTGGCTTTCAAATTAAAAAAATCGTTGAAAAAACATATTTATCAAACTAATTAGACTAAAATTAATGACCAGTCACAAGCAAGCCCTGAATAAGGATGGAGGAGAGGAAAAGGTGTCTGTGAAAGGACCTCGGAATGGTCTGAAACTAGTAGGGCGAATTCGACAAAATTATTACGTGAGTTAAGCCGCGATACATCCGTAAAATTTATGAGAATGTTACCTTTATCAGGATTGTGCATCAGAAACTTGTCAAAAAGCTCATGTTGCAGGGGCACGCGCTCTACCGAAGTGTACGGAATGATGTCGTCGTGGGCCACATAGTCCAGCCCTGGAATGGCGTACAGGCTGCGACTCGACTCCTGGTTACCCAGGAACGTCACCGCTTCTGTCTGGGCACGCTAAAATAATATTCATGAATTATATTCACAACTTTAATATACAATATTTCACTCTAAATTCCCTTCAGAGTATTACTATAATTTATATACATATTATTACATGTTACTTTGCTGAAATGAGCTCTGTAATACATGAATAATAAATGAAATTAATTATATTAAATTATAATGTTATTGTTACGCAAAAAATTGCTAGTTCGTATAGCTTTAAGATACCATTATACCCAATCTTAAGGAATGCACATTTTTGCATAAATTTGAAAAAAAATGTTATTTCTAAATAGCAATGATTAACCATCCTATTTAAATGTATGTGGACTGTCATGAAAATAATTTGAAGGTTATGTAACTCACAAGTTAGTACTTTGACACTAATGTTAAGAAAAAGTAGTTTTACTGTGGCAATAAAACACTGAAAACTATAATGTAAACATGTATGTATTGGTAATAATTTTTATTGATTAACAAACTGTAATAGGTATTAAAATGTGAGGTTTAAGCAGTTCTTGCAGATGTAATGGAAGCGCATGGATTAGGAACTGTTACACAAAGTAATTCACAAAACATTCCAATAATAATTGTGACAATTATTGTGAGGTACCTTTTTCTTCCACTCTGGTCTCATATCGATGTTTGTTTGCACAGTCAAAATAAATCAATAATTTTTAGTATCATTCAAACATCTGCATAAATAATTGTTTTCTTATTGTAAAAAATGTTCAAAACCATAAGTTGTTAACTTTTTATAAAAATCATAGCAATAGATAACTAATAATATTTAGTTAAAATGTAAACACGGCTAATAAAATCTGCAAATCAATAATCAACTAAAATGAGTATCTAAAAGTGAAAAATATTTGATGTGTAGGTGAATAAATAACACTGTACAACATAATATAGCCAAACAAGGTGTATGATACACCGTTAACACTGGACAACAATGATTAACATTGTATTGCTAAAGGTGGGGTAAAAATGATTTGCTGGCACATGTCATAGTATTATTTAGCAAATCATGATTTTATGGATTGCAGCAAAAACTTGATCACATCACCATGCTCTTAATAAATGAATGATACATTTAAATAGTCAGTAAATGATATATGGGCCATGGCAAGATCAGTCACATTTTACCATGTGGACAGATACTTACTATGTACGGAGCATCTCTTGTGTCTATTAGGACCTGGTAGAAAGTATGTGTTCTGCCCTTGACTTCCTTTCCAACGTTTGAGAGGGAGTCTCCAGAAGTCTCTGAAGAGCTCCCAGACTCTGTGCTCTCCTTCTTGTTAATAGCATCCCTGTCATAAACCCTCGCCAGCCACGGAAATAATATGACTCCTCTATATCCAAATACTTTATGCAAAATAAGTTGGCCGGTATCGTATTTGCCTGATGTTTTAGGTGGTTCTAATTTTCCTACTTCTGCCAATCTGCAAAAAGGAATAAATTTGAATTACGTATAGGTTAAATACGTAACATTGATGTAATAAATCGCAATTTTTACATGCTCACCTCGTATAATGCGCTACATTTGTTAAAATAATTCTAGATGCTCTTAATCTTAAAGTATTAGAAGGCACAAATCTCAACAATATCTCCATTTTATCATTGTTAAATATTTTTTCGTCAATGTTTTTACATTACTTTTTGTTTGACACTTGAATCTTTTGACGGCTCAGAAATACTGACTCAGATCAGAATCAGACAGCGGTGGCATCAATCAAACGTCAATAACGTCATACAAATATTATGACAGTTTGTATTTTGTAAAGTTGAATGAAAGTGTTGAAATTTTGTTGAAACAAAATTCTATTAGAATGTACAACTTCCCCTTTATTAGTATATTATCTATGACTACAACGTATTAAATTATTAATGTACTCTGTGGAACTGAACTGAAGCTGACTGCTGAAGCCTGAACATTAAGTATTCTGTGCCGCTGCCGATTGAACATAATATTGTAAATTATTGTTTGTAAAATAAATGTTTAATGTACTCTGTGGCCTGAACTTGATTTTGAACGGGTTCAAAGATCGTTCATTTGTTTTTGTTAATTTTTATTTGTTTTAATAATTTGTACATTTAAAACGAAATGTTAAATTCTTTATTCAAACCCATACAGATATTTGGTATGTGTATAAATTTTATGAGTATTAACTAAGATATCAAAACAAATAATTATTATTTAAAAATGTTGTAATACGAATTATTTTTTTATAGTATCTTCAGCAACGCGAGGGTCAAGATGCATAGCTTCTTTGTCATCATTACCAGATACATATCAAATGCTCTATAAAACTTGTCGAGACTTTGCTGAAGGGGAATTGAAACCTAACGCTGCAAAATATGATAGAGAGCATTTGTATCCAGGAGATGCCATAAAAAAAATGGGTGAACTCGGATTATTGGCAATAGCAGTCCCCGAAGCTCTCGGTGGAGCTGGATTAGATTATTTAGCGTACTCCATAGCACTGGAGGAGATATCAAGGGGCTGTGCTTCAGCTGGTGTAATCATGTCAGTGAACAACTCATTGTATCTTGGACCGGTGCAGCACTGGGGGACTGACAAACAGAAGCAAGATTTTGTTACGCCGTTTTGTAACGGTTAGTTAATCAATTGTTAAAGTTAATTGCCTCTAAATTGTAAAATGATTAGTTTAATAATTTATTTATTTAGCAATAGGTAAATTGAAAGATACTGGTCAAGTGTTTACTTTTGATACTATTCAGGTGACAGCATTGGGTGTTTTGCGTTATCGGAACCTGGAAATGGATCTGATGCTGGTGCAGCGTCAACCACAGCAAAGAATAACAGTGGCAGCTGGGTCCTCAATGGTACCAAGTGTTGGATAACGAATGGATATGAAAGCAAGGCGTCGGTTGTCTTTGCTACCACTGACAAAAGTTTAAAGCACAAAGGAATATCAGCTTTCATTATTCCAAAACCTATAAAAGGACTCGAATTAGGGAAAAAGGAAGATAAATTAGGTATAAGAGGATCCTCAACTTGCTCTCTAATATTTGAAGACTGTGAAATACCCAAAGAAAATATCCTTGGGGAGCCTGGTTTCGGTTTTAAAATTGCTATGATGACGCTGGATGCTGGACGAATTGGTATTGCCTCACAGGCATTAGGAATAGCTCAGGTGATATAATTTAAATGGATTAATGGATAACTGCTTTTTAAATTCAAAAACCAGTACTATTTTTTACACATATTGATGCAAAGATTTTTATTTCAGTTGAACTGGGTAATTTTGGATAATGCTTAAAGATTCTTTATTTTTGTTTTATTTTAACTTACCCTAAAAACTCAACTTATTTAAATATGCAGGCATTATTATTCTAGAAGATTAACCCTCTGCTACAGAATATAGATTAATTTATATTTATAATTAATATGTTCAGGCATCATTAGATGTTGCTGTGGAGTATGCATCTAAGAGGATGGCATTCGGGAAACCCATCATGAAATTACAAGCTATTCAAAACAAGCTAGCAGATATGGCACTGCAGCTGGAGTCTGCAAGGCTGCTCACGTGGCGGGCAGCTTGGCTTAAGGACAACAAACAACCATACACCAAGGAAGCAGCTATGGCTAAATTAGCTGCTTCTGAAGCTGCTACTTTCTTATCACACCAATGCATACAGGTACATGCTTTTAATATTTAAAAAGAAGTAAAACTTACAAGTATAATTATAATATAGTGTCTCTTTCATAACCTTCCAAATTAGCAATATTTTTTAAAGGATGTAGGCAATAGACTAAGTAGACACAATTGGATTATAGGAATCCAAGTAACATTATTTCACACTTTGTGAGCCCATTCTAGCATTGTAGAATATTGAAATTAAATTTATATAATTCTTCTTGTAGGTACTCGGAGGAATGGGCTATGTGTCTGATATGCCTGCAGAACGCCATTACCGGGACGCCAGAATCACAGAGATCTACGAAGGTACTTCAGAAATACAAAGACTTGTAATTGCAGGACAAATCATCAAAGAATATGGTGTGTAACTTGCTAACAAAGACAGTTTTAATTATATTGTATATAAATAACTTCAATTTCAAACTTCTTGATACTCAGAATAATTAAATAATAATACTCCTGTACTGCTAAGCCTATGTAATAATTTATTTTAAAATCAATACAAGCGCTTATAGCCATATAACACTACCCTCATACAATTGAAATGTTTACATATTTTTTATACTGCTGTTTTAGTAATAGTAGTAATCAAACACAAATAGTAATGAATGTGAAAGTATTATATTATAAGATAAGTCATTATTACATTTTAAAAGAAAATTATACTGAATTTTAATTTACAACAAATGTGCTTTGAAATTACTGTTCACTGTCCAGGACCTGAGAGTGACTTATCCATGAATTTCCTTTTAGCAAAACAGAGCCACCATTTGCTTGGCTTTCCATCTTCTGTGGCAAAAACCTGCATTTAAAAAATGTAGATATTATTTTGATGGTCACTGAATAGTTGCATTAATTTTAATAAGATATTCAAGTCAATAGTCTTTTGATTTGATTTGTTTTTATACAAAAAAAACTACATTACAAATTTTAACACAAAAAAATTTGTTACATAAAAACAGTTTAACATTTTAACACATTGTTGATATTAACTGATTAATAAACAAACTTTTTTCCTTTATTTTAGCCTCTTAGCGGTAGAATTTAAAAAAACAGATTGGCAGATTTTCAAGCCCTACTTAACCTCTCTTTAGGATTGACTTTATCCTAACTTGTATCCAGGAAGCCAAGAACTGATTTTTGTATTGTTGCTTCAAAACTTCCACATTTTGAATGAAACTTTCAACTTCTACTTAACATCAAAATATCCCTTCTTAGATCCTTTGCAGATGCCAATGTCATGAAAAGGGTTTCATAATTTAATTTTTTTTAACTATGGACATTTAAGCTGTGTCATGATGAATCAGTCAGACAGGATGTCTTTTTAAATGTATTCATTAATAGAACAATAATTTAGTATTTTGTTTCCTTCCTTCTGTCAGTTTTGATGCAGTGGCTCATAGCAATTTTGATTCACAACAATTTAGTGAGGATTACTTAAAAAATTAAATTTTAAACATAGCATTATGTAGAAACAGAATAAATAATATGATATAAACCTTTTCACAAACTCGGTTCCCAGTCTCATGCCGCAACTGCTGCAAGTATTGCCGCATCAAATCTGAAAATCATTTTATTGTAAGAACTTACAATGCCATTCTTGCTAGACAATTGAATTGTATGCAGCATATTCATAGTTATAAGAATTTCAGCAAGAAACCACAACATACTAAAGAAGTATGGTTATTTTTTTATCAGTTTGCAAAGTTGTGAACAGGCTTTATTGAGGTAGTTGGGCCCAGCAACAAATATGGGCCATTTGTCATAAAGGCATACATAATAAACAATATTAATTCAATACTGACCTGCTTCCTGGGGGCTGGAAGGCTTGGCATAAACGGAGTTGAGTGGAAAACCAGCCTCGCCAGGAATATCAAACTTAGATATAGCCAGCATGTACATTTCTTGTTGCCCTTGATTTTTGTTAGAGCACTTTTGCAACCTCTTTAGACATTCAGAAATGTACAGAGTTAGATATATTAAAACTCTATCAGCATCAGACTACAATTAAAATGAAACAATTAAAAATTATAAAACCAATGCTTGTTTAAGTTATTTACTATCTACTTTATCACATCATTTAACTTACCTTAATCTCGTAGAATCGGAAAAATACATTAGCTTTGAAATAATTAAGTGCCTCATCAATGATGTCCAGCTCAATTTTAGGGCTTATTGGAGCGGGACCTCGATAAGTCGTTCGAATCGGTAACAGCGCCAAATTACCGACAGCTTGGGTGTTGTCCACCAGCGTAGAGTGATAGGCCTACAAGGATTCGTAACAAATCATAATAATATATTATCTATTATGTACCTACTTAATCCTTTACATTTTCCGTAAACAGTACTTACCGGCATTGTGTTTTGTTACTAATTACAGTGTCATTAACGAAATCCGAATAACCGTACGATACAATTAGCTTTCTGTATTTCAAATAATGCAGAAATTTCAGAATAAGATTAAATAAAAAGAACTTAATTTTTATCAGGAGTGATTCACAAATTACCAAAACCACAGTTTAATCAACTGGTGTGGTTTGACAGTGACACTGTCAGTTTGTGTCACAGAGTACTTTATATGTGTGTACCACCCAACGATTAAAGAAAAGAATTCGTTCCTAATTCGTTGGTACCACGGAATACAGAAAGAAGTGGAAGTGCGAAGTAGGCGTGGCACACGGACTAAGGTTACGCGGAGCTCCGCGTAATTGCCGGACAACACAATGTCAACTTTATTTCTTACAGTTTTAAATACCTATATAAAATTAGTTGTTACGTAAAATTTTGACATCTAGCGGTGGAAAGAAAATCTTTACAACTGTTATGTTCTTAATTGATAAAGGTAACAAGACACCAAATATGGCAAGGAAAAATAAATTTTAAGATAAATCGTTAAGGTGTATTTTCAACTATAATGAGCCGGTTTGATAGACTATTTGAAGTTGACAAGTACCAACCAATAAAAATGTAAGTTTCTTAGTGTGAATAATACGATTAGGGATTTACTTGTGTTTATTTTTCTACCGTGGTTTTCTTATTAATCAACACTTGTACCATTTCCACTTCTTTCTGTATTCCGTGGTTGGTACCACCCAAGCCATCACTAATTTTAATCTCAGTCAGATGTCACAGCCACAGAGTCTATGATTATAAATGTCATACTGGATGCGTTACACTAATTTTATCATCAACTCCAAATTATTACCTACTCTGTGACCTCTGTATAATAGAGGTTCCCGTTCGTCTGTTCCTCACGTCACGTCTTTCGTCTTTGTCATTCTGCCACGGTCAGTGTCAACTGTCAGACTGACACGTTTTTCATTTTCATCACAAATAGAATTAAAACAAATAAACGTGGTGTTATTAATCATAAAAGTGTTATTAAAATCCACCTGCACCTCGAGTCCTCGAGCAATACACCAACACATTTAGAGGCCTTAAAATGACCACTAATAACATATCCGATAAAGTTAATTCAATATTGGATGGTATTAAACAAAACACATGTGAGGAGCCAGTGCAATGTGTAAGAAAAAATAAAACTAAACCGAGTAAAATGATAACCAAAACTTCTAAAGTAGATGTAAGGGGCAAACCCAAATCTGGGAGATTCTGGAAATCAAAAAAGGAAAGGTAAATCATTTAATTTAATCTAAAAGCAGTATTTCTAATTTGACTTTGAATTTGTAAAATAAACAAGTTGTTCTATCCTTGTCTAGATTTTCTACAGTCAATAAGACCAAGGGCTTAAAACAGGACTTTGAGAAAAAAACAGCATTGAGGTTAGAACTAAAACGAACAAAAGAGTTATCTAAACAGTTAATAGAGCAATTGAAAGAAAAGGAGCTTGACCGCAAGAAACGACGGCAAGAAAACATAAAGCGGGCAGAGGAGAACAGAAAAAAATCCGAAATCGTACAAGTGATCACCAATACAGCAAAACTTAAGAGAATGAAAAAGAAACAGTTGAGGTTTATCGAAAAGAGAGACACTAATAAAAGTGTTGAGAGTAAAACATAATAAGTATGTGTATTATTAATGTTTTCCTAAATAAATGTTTATCATATTGACTAAGCAAAAGTTGTATACCATCTGCAATAAATTATTTCTTTTAAATTGGTGTTTCAATGCAGATAACCTATAAATGAGCAGATGAGGCACCTGCTGATGGCAAGTGGTATCAAATTATGATAAGAAGTGGTCCTAATTTTTTGCTACCATACTTTTGGTCATGACTCAAAATGTATATTAGTAAAAGTATATTATGATAATATATAACTAACATGTACCTAGACGATAATTATGTAATGTATGTTGGCACTGATCATATTCACAAACTTTTTCCAAACTATAACATCTTGGAAGTTTAATTTAATATAATATAAAGTTAGCTTAAGTCCATACACCACAAAAAATATTGTACCTCAGTGACATTTAATAAATTACTAGTGACCCTCACTCACTTTGCTTTGGGAAACTTATTCCTTGCATTTGCAAAGATTTAGTTATATACATAGTTTGGATAATTCACACTATATCTTTAGTCTATAGATAGCCTATGTGTTTTCCTGATGTGTAAGATAAGTCTATGTGTGTAAGCTATTGGTTAATACCAGTAAAGTTTAATCACATACTTTCACATTTATAATATTGGTAGGATTAGTATGCTGTTTATTTAAAAGGACTTTTTTGAGGATTCAGTAATCAGCTGTGGTCCACACTGCATAAACAACAATTATTAAGATAAATATACGGGAAATTAAAAAAATGAAATCAACAAATACCTCATCTAATATTTTTATTAAGTATTGTTACAATGCGTCACTTATACACATAAAAATATTAAATGCTTTTTTGTGGTTAAGTAAGATGTCATGTGAGGCAGTATTTACATGTTGAGGTGTGACAATATGACAGTGATTTAAATTATGTAATACCAATCCTTTAATTATGTACATTGATCAATGACAGACTTGTTTACATCAAATATTGTTCCAAAAAATACACAAGAGTTCATAATATTCAAATTGACAGACCAAGAAAAGTAAATTTAGAATCTATTCATAGGAAATCGAAATATATTGATGTATATAAATTACAGTCGGGGCGCACGAACACACTAACATCAATCACAATTACTAATGATGCATTGAATAAATGTTGCAATAGAACAGTCAAAACTACGTATTATTATTATTATGTGTTGTTAGTAATACTTAAATAGGAATAGAAGAATTTCAGCGGCTTACTAACCTTACATAGCAAGGCTGTGAATTAATACAGATGATAAATATAGGTGTTACTTTACATGCAGGTACTGTTCAGTAGGCCGCCTTAATCCTTTAATAATTAAACTGTTATTTTTAAATTTTAATCCTTATTGAAAACATAGCCAAACAAAAGCAAAAAAATTTTTTTTAGTAAAAAATATGCAATAAAATTGTGGCCGTAATTTACGTCACTACAACATAGTAATACCACTGGGATATTATTGTAAATATTTTAAAATAATCCATTTTGTGTCACGAAAATGTAAATTGTATTTTTATATAATTGCGTACTAAAACTTATCAATAACGTCTATAAAGTACAAAAAAAGTAGTTATCGAAAATCAATACAAAAAAATCTATAAACTCAAATCACTTATACCAAGTACACTTAATTATGATGCTTAAAACTATGTATATTTAACATTCATCCTCAACTTTAATTCATTAATTTACAACAACAATACAGTTGTTATAATAATAACAACAATAGCTAGCCTAGGTCGACGTCTAGACTATTTTATATTATAATACTTCTTTTAACACAGAAAAAATCTTTATTGAAAAAATCAGTCCAAGGCAGTGATAACAATGTTTGATCGTAGAGAACAAAATACACACCTTAGCACTAATAAAACCCTTATTCAGCAACTGTATCAGTATACTAACACTTGAAACATTATATCTCCGCGAAATCTGCACAGGCAATAATAATTATAGTCACTAAAGAGATTCGTCTGAGCACATATTATTATATTGCTATTAATAAGCTTATTTGCTTCTTGATTTGTCTGAGAAAATTAGTTAAATTTAGACATTGTTTAACGTATGCAATTACCCTCAATGTTAGTTAATTGTAATAGGTTTTCGATACTAATTTTAGCTCTACAGATGCTAGTATAAGGTATTTGGCACCGACATCTGGTATGGGGGAGATTTTTACAGTTGAACAATGTAATAGCATTCTGAACATTTCCACCAATAGAATCCCCTGGTTTCACTGGATGAATCTAAGAGGCCAGTGCCCATCGATATTACCAAACCTTGCTTTGGAAAATAGCTTATTGATATAAGTATAAACAAACATAGATTCAACGTTTACGGTCCATATCACAAGTAACCCCACATTAAATTGAGTATGTTGTTTAACTACGTTTAAATTGATGATTTTAAAAGGCGGTGATAATTTAGTGTTATTGTATGAGTATCTATGTATAAATATGAATGTTGTAATTTAATATAATTGTGCACTGAGTACAATTGTAAGCTTTGTCTGATGACACAACAACGCGACATGCCCGACTTACCCGCGCAGGTCAGTATGTTTTAACTTTATTAAATTCTATTATAATAATAACATTCCATCAGGAAACAATCATAATTAAAACTAACCTAACATACACTATGCCGCCCTAGCAATATTAATTTTATCGTATTATTATACATATCGTCATATTACAGCATCCTAAAATGCTCGCGTCATCTGGTGGAGTTGCAGATAACAAGAGATCTCTGCTCTACTTTCGAGTTCCTATGAGTAATACATAGTCATTTCTCTTTTTCACATTTCTGTCACTTCATAATTCTGTTTGCTGAAAGGTACATAATATATTTTCATTTTCTTAACACAACTACAACAACTTTTCATATAACTACTAAACATTCATAAATATTTTGATCCTTGAATATAAACACTCAATATCTCAATCACTGACAGAAGCCTCGTAACATTTATACATTTTGTGTGGCCGAATATTTTGTTTGAGGTCCATGTTACGTTCATTTCAGCAGAACATAAATTGGGCTCATGAGGCGTTCGTATACTCCGAAACTATAAATAAAAATTACAATGATAATGATAACTTGAGATTGGACCTTCCATGTTACATTTACATGTCATACCATACACCTATTGCCCCGCGGCTTTACCTACGGATTGGATTTTTAAATGAAAAAAGCGACGTAAAGGGAATTGTATACATCCCAGGTATGGGTGATGAAATTGTTTCCAATCTATATATTGTGCATTGTACTTCACAAGGGTAGTAGGCGCTGTTCTAATATAATAAGACTTCTTATTGCAATTCATCTGCTAGTTTATCGTTCAAGGCGAGATCAATAGTTTAGAAAAGATACAAATCATATATTTTTATGAAATTACTAAATTATATCAACACCATAATCACAGAATGCATGAGTCAATATGTTGATGCAGCCTGTTTTCACACACACATACAAATTGATTCATAACTATTTGTTTCCAACACCTATATTATCAGATCAAAGTTAATGACGTTGTCAGTCAGTCGGTATGACTTAACCGTACAAGCACTTGGGGTTTGGGTGACAAAATACTTATTGTTAATTCTTAATGGAATCGTAGATTTACTGGAACAAGAGCCGAGGATTACAGCAAAATGCCAGCAGAATTCCACTACTCTACTAGAAGTCATATTTCCATGATAAAAGAGTTTAAATGTATTTCTTTTATTGCTTGCGTCTCTTCTCGTGACTAATCTACGTTCATAACATTCACAACAAGCTTCAAGTTGAGTTTAGCGGTGCATTCGATAATTTGCATACGAGGTATACATTTAATTAATAATAGCATAGCAGATGTACTTATTTGTACGTAAGGCCTTCTAAAAAAGGTCATTACTGTACGAGCCCTACACTGCCGCCTGAATGTCGCCCGAGAAGCAGCGCGATATATACATATTATTATGTATGTACCACATTCGGTGAAGATAATTATCACGAAAGAAATATAGTAAGTACACTGTAGATAATTTTGAGGTTTTGCCATCCATCTGTGTAATAATCAAACAATGCTTGTTCAAGGTTCGTATACACTAGCAACATTAAACCCCGAAGTATCAAACTAGAAATAGCAGTATTCTTGAAATGATTAATATCAAATCAATTGTGATCGGAAATTCCAGATGGCGCGGTATGCAGCGTTCGGATGGCTTACCTCTATGTATTTATTATGGATACCTATCCGGAATCCCCACGGAGCTGTCTAAGCAAGCTTTAGGCCTCCTCAATCTTAAACGCATGGGGGAGGCCTTACGTTACACGTGCAGGACTGGACTGGTCATTCTAAGAATAATTCACTTAGGATAATCACACATTTTCCATAACAAGTCGGGGTTGCAAGTATTAAAAAATTCACCCACCAGCTATAGTCAAACCGGAATTTTCAAAAGTAACATAGCAACGTTTTCGAATTAAAAATGCGTTTAAATTCAGGGTTTATCCGGGAACGAATCGGAACCTCCTTGTGGCCCTGCGCGCGGCGGCGGCGCGGCCGTCACACGTCGAAGTCGGCGCCGCCCTTGCCCGCGGGCGCGATGAACGGCTCGCTCCACATCCTCCGCAGGTCGCCCTGGCCGGAACAAATTTTTACCAATATTATTATATTTTACTTACAATTTACGCGACCTATCTACTAGAACTGCCCACGGCTTCGTTTGCCACTAAATTTAAAAAGCAAAAATATAACATTTATTCTCTACTCCATTTGTATTTTGGAAAATCCAGCCTTAACCCCTGGAGTGTAGTTGTCCCCTCCGTCGGGGCAAAAAATTTTCTAGGCCAACGTGAAGTGCACCCCCTACGGAGGGGCAAACTAAATACAATCGTATTGAAGGACGATTATTGTGTATTTCATAATATTTTGATCTCATTGGTTGGATTCAAATTGAACCTACGTTCATTAGCTACGAAATACCGACTGTGATTGGCTGCAAAGTCGAATGATAAACAGGAAAATATTTATTTGAAAGTTGTACAGTACGGTCGCTACGCTCGTTTCGCGTCATTTGAGTTCGCAACATTTTATAAAATTGTTTTCGAGAAGGAAACGGTGAATTAACTGATGAGATTTTTACTTATTATTACTGGAAAAGTTGTGCAGATTACGTGTAAAGTGCTAGTTTTGTGAATGGTGATAAAAAAGTTGGTGAAAAAAGTAAATAACTTTTGAACAACATAGTTACAGTGTCGTTGAAGTCGACAAGCTGTGTAAATTTTCATATAAATATAGGTACAGCAAGTTTGGTTTTATAGTATTACACATTCTTAGCTAATTAATCAAGCAACATATTGATTACAATATTTACCACAAAATTGACCAAAAATAAAATAACTTCGGCCGCTAAGCGGCTCGCTAAAAATATGCCGGTATTGGCACCGTTTTCGTGTTAGTTTTCTAACTTCTTTTACCGTGTAATTACTGTGTTTCCAAATGAAATAATGTATTATATCGATGCGTAAATATGTATACTAAGTAGTGATAGTGTTAGTTTTGATTAATGTGCATTGTGAGTTAGTGAAATGTGGAAAAATGTGTCTCCATTGTGTTTGAAAATTTCGAAGTTGAAAAGAAATTGAATAATTTCTTACGCAGGTAAGTTTTTTTGCTTTAATTTAATTGTTTTAGATGTTAGGCAATTTCGTTGTGATAACAATGATGTATAATTTATGTGATATAATTATAACATAATCCCGTACAATTCATTTTTACGATGACCTAGCGACAAGATCGCGCGAGTTACGAATAGGCGTGACACGTTGGCCATGTTTTACATTCGGGGGTCTCGTCACTCCAGGGGTTAACACTTTATACATACATTATAAAAACTGTCTACATTATAAATCAAGCTGTGAGAATAATTTCAGCTTTCTAGCTCCACGTCTTTGGGATATGAGTTGAGTTAGTCAGGGCCCTTTTTTTATTCTACATTTTGACACAAGGTATATAACGATAAACATTCAGTCAAAGAGGAAAGGTACAGGTTAAATATAAAACTCACATGAGAATCAGGATACACAGTTTGCCATTGACATATTAATATACGGATCAAGATGTCCATGATGTCCAGGTACTGACCTTGACGTAGGCCATGGTGAGCAGCGGCAGCAGCGTGAAGGGCACCAGGTAGAGCAGCGCGGGCTGCGCCGCCTTGAACACCTCGGCCGACACCGTGGCCGTCAGCAGCCCCAGGAAGTAGCCCAGCAGCGAGCAGTGGAAGTACGTCAGCCGGGAGCCCTGGCAGACACGGCCGACCAAACACACCTTAGTGCGTCTGCTATTCATTTTTTTTACTTCTTATAACAACAACATTCTCACCAACACAAGCTTGACAACAATCCCACCTGATGGTAAGTGGCGATGAAGTCCTTGAAATTTTGAGCGCGCTAACTTAGATAAAGCCTATTCACTCTCTTTTTGAAGACTCCCACATCATACGTAGGCGGAAACACTGACGCAGGTAAGGCGTTCCACTCCTTCGCGACACATTCATCTTCACATTCCTTTACTTGCGTCAGCAAATTAATTGTTTTGCCACGGCAATGGTAGTGGTACGATGCGTTAATGTTACATTGTGCGTATCCGGTATAAATCGGTATCAATATAATCAACGCATGTTATCAACAGAGTAGCCGAGAAAATAAAGTGATTGAAAACTTCTATCAAATGCCACACATTTATAGAGCTGTAAGCTCATTCCTCCGTTTATGCAACTGTATCGTCGGAGGGTGTGAGGGAAGGCAAAAATTATCTGTTTGCGTTAATAGCAACTCAGCTGCAGCGTGCAGCAGCAATGAAATCATTGAAAAACTGAAATATATTTATGTTACATTGCGAATTTACAAATTAATTGATTTATTTAATTAATTAAAATTATACTTTTCATCTGTTTATAGTAGAGACATCTAAATAAGTCACGAACGACCCACCGGAATGTATGAATGTTATAATTGAAGTTTATATTTTATTGACACCTAATATTATTCAAATGGCTCACCATAGTCCTAGGGCCGGGGACTTGACCCATTTGACAGACAAGATTAGCTTTCTTGTACGCGTCATACCGCAGCACAAAACATAACAGCAGACCGGGCATCACAATATCTCCGAGACCTGAAAT
The DNA here is from genome assembly GCA_905404295.2 of Ochlodes sylvanus. Classification (NCBI taxonomy): domain Eukaryota; kingdom Metazoa; phylum Arthropoda; class Insecta; order Lepidoptera; family Hesperiidae; genus Ochlodes; species Ochlodes sylvanus. The sequence goes on from FR990129.1 coordinate 2,663,109, forward strand.
ATTACAATTTTATGTTTTATTACTTTATACATACATAGTTTATACATACATTTACTTTATGCATTTACCGTTTTGTAAATTTTGACCTTACAAGTGTTTGAGCGATCACTAGAATAGGTTGGCACTGATCTGCTTCGACATTAAAACACCCTACAATGCGCGCTAACCGCAAAGTTAATAAAGTCGAGTTGAATAACATTGAGAGCGCTTCCCTCTTTAACTTCACCGTAATTGTCGCAACTAACATCATGATGCATGCAGACACGCACGGCGGGGAGCCGCGACAGCATACTGACCGAGCATGGAGAAGTGTCCCTGGTGGTGCATGGAGGGGAACACCAGCTTGGCGGGCAGCGACAGCTTGGGCGCGTCGCGCATGGCGCCGCCCAGCTGCAGCCGCCGCGCCACCACGTTCATCGGATTCTCGGCCGGCCTGCCCGACAACATCGACATCAATACTACCTATTGGGCCCCACTTCTAATGTTATGATTAATGACAGCGGACAACCACGATGGCCAATTACAAGTCCACAGCTTACACTGACTTTGACTTGACTGTTTCAGATGTACTATTATTATTACAATGAAGTTATTACATGTTCAATTTTATACTTTTTATTATTATATTTTAAAAGCACAATGCTCAGTAACTAAATTTATTGTACAGTATGTGCCGGGCAGCCATAATTTTATTCACTTGCATTCCTTACTTTACCCGGTTGCTTTTTTCATACTGGTCATGTCTCACAACCTACACTACAGTATTAGTTAGTAATAATGTAATAATGGTTTGATAAAAACAAATTAATTCAAAAATCAAATTAAATAATAAAATGTATTTAACTCATTGGTTGAGTGATGAGTGAGGAATGAGCCCATAGGTCACGACACGAAGCCCAGATAATGATGAGCCTACCTACTGATAAACATCAGGCGAAACATTAATAAGTCACATAAATACTTAATGGACCATTTACTTGTCAATTACACATGGCCCCGCCTTGATCAGAAACATTTCACTCGCAGGGTCTACTATTCTACTACTTATTATTACCAGTATTACGGTATAGTACTAGGTACACAATAAAACAACGCTGTAGGCTCAATATTATACTCATGTTTTTATTTTCTTCATAGCATGCTTATGAAGCAGATTTAAATTGAATACAACGCTTATTGCTCTTAAGCTAATTCTATGGATTAGTATTTAGTATGCTAAAGGTCCAAAGCGAATGAAATTAATGTTCAAAATGTCAATTAAGCGTATTGCCAATATTGTCAAGGACTAATAACTGTCAAACGAAAAAATTCATGTGTGTTTAAAAACTTCTACATTTTTAACCTACAATACAATTCTACGTATGTATGGCGCCTGGTTCTTTCAGATAGAGGTCGTTGGGTTCTGTACCACTTTTATCCTGTCCGTAATGTACTCATGCATAATGGCAGTTGTCATTGTGATTCATAGGAACCATTTATTCCATTTTCCAACATACCTGGTAGCGACTTTGACCATGACGTTGGTGGTGAAGATGTACGAGGAGAAGAAGACCCAGAAGACGTCATAGAGCAGCAGCCCCGTGAGCAGCAGCGTGGACACCTTCAGCGACGGCAGCCGCACCAGCGCGATGAACGTCACGCACAGCCCCATGCCCATCGCTGCAATGCAATAACATAAACTGTACCTAATCAATGTCTGTACACGGAAGATATTGTAGTTTAAGGAAAAATATTAGTAAAAGGATTGAGCAACATAATAGGCCCCTTAACAATAATTGTTAGAAGTTTTGTCTGTCGTTGTATAAATTATAGGTTAAGTATGCATTTAGTAAAGTTCGTTTAGTTAGTTTAGGAGTGACCGATTATATTGATCTGAGTCGATTGTCAATGGAGAGGTCAGTGGGCGATATAAGAACTTCTGAAATAATAGTATCACCAGACGTCGACGTTTTCGAGTAGTGGAGCATCAATACCGTAGGAGTAGAAATAGACTAATGGTTGCCATCAATCGCACTCACAAAAGAAAAAGAAAAACTTACGCCACTGACACGAAACCAACGAGACAGAATGATTCTGTTTTGTCTCACATTGCGTGCCGGTTTTTTGAAGGAAAGCACAGTTACTTACAAGAAAATCTGACTGTCGATTTTTCTTGTGCCACATAGAACCATAGTTTCCCGTGCTACCTCGCGTCGGGCACGGTCACCAGACGCCTATACCGTACCGTCCATGAGCAGCCAGTGGCCGGTGAGCACCCAGACGGCCACGATGGCGGAGGCGAGCAGTGCGGCGGCCAGCTCGGCGGCCGAGTAGCGCCCGCAAAAGGGCGCGCGCGCGCCCGCGCCGCCGCCCGCCACGTACTGGCACAGCGGCGTCAGCAGGAACGCCAGCGCCGCGCACGCGATCACTGAACACACACCGCAATATTTAATGTGGGCCCTCTTTACGTAAATAGCAATAGTTTAAAGATTGGCGCCAGCAACACAAGGTATCTTAGGGTTGGGTCTGCTCGACATTTATGTAAACCAGCCTGTAATTTTTTAGATCATAATTCTTTCCAATGTCTAACAAAACATAGATCTATGTAACATTTATGTATTGTGGAGCAAATAAAGTTTATTATTATTATTATAGCTGACAAACTAGCCGACGAGTTGTAGGCATGAAGCCCGCCCACTAACACTAACTACCATCCTCTCGGTCGAGTCGGCCAGCAGACGACTTGTAGAGTTCCAATTGGTGGAGAATTGAAAACTAGTTCCTTCTTTTTCCTTCTCTTCTTTCGGAATGACTCCTTTGGCGCCACCTAAGTCCATTGGCGACTATGACCACTCACCATCAGGTGGTACATCTTGCCTGTTTGGCTACCATGAATGCACAAACTATTACTATTAATTATTATGTGGTGTCATTAGTCATTACTCATCAATAACTCCTTCGAAAAAGCCTCATATTTTTTGTTATATCCTTATCATCCTGGCGAAAAGTAAAACGAGCACGCAGCGAGTTTAACACGAGGGTTTAAGTTCGGCGTGAACGTACAAGAGGTCGATCGAATCTGCGATTTTGGACAGTCACTTGATCGTGAGTAAACTCATGACACCCTCGTGGTTGCTTCGGTGTCAACCCGCCCCCATATAGCTAGCGTGATAACGCTGTTTAGTGTTACCGGCGGTGGCGATGGCGACGAGAGTCTGCATGGAGTCGAAGAAGAAGAACATGAAGAGCAGCGCCACCGACGAGCCCAGCGGGAAGCACAGCGCCTGCATCGTGTTCAGCGTTTGGATATCTGCAACGATCATACGAATACCGAGTGTATTACATTATTTCGAATATTAGTACCTACTCACCTAATCATATGATCATACTTAAGTCAATTTGTTTTTAAAATTGTTGGTATTTATTATAATGTACCACAAGCGGAATCGTTAACAAGCCATTTACACCATTTTAAGTGAAACCTTGAAAAGAAAGAAAAGCAGATGCGTCCAAGACTTTATAGGTGCTTGGCACCGGCAGTCATAGACAAGGAATATTATAGACGAATGATTGGCGTTGCAACACATGAGGTAGAAAATGTGTCTTGCTGCAAAATAGAATAATTTAAAATTAATTAAATAACGCTACAAACTCATAGCCCCACACTAGGATTCCCCGTTTCGTGGGTGCCATGGACAACACACAAGACAAGGACACACCCAGACCGTGAACAGAAATTTAAACTCATCATACAAATTTCCTACTCGGTGGGACTAAAACCAAGGACACTTTGAACGGCAGTCCGGCATAGTGACCATTGCGTCATATGGGTTGTCATTATTTAAAAGTAATAAGTAAAAGCTACATTCAAAGTTTTCTTTTCTCCGGATTTAGTTGAAGTTATGAATCTGTCTCACTATTTATGGAGGAGGAGGCGGGCGGGGGCTTGCCGCCCAGCAGCGACGCCTCGCGCTCCTTCTCGGCGCGCTCGCGGGCCTCGCGCTCCATGTTCAGCGACCGGAAGCTGCCGTACACTATCAGCAACATCGATATCAAACACGCCGACACCCTGCAAACAATGCACGTAAAAATTACCAAGGCCGACGGAATGTTCGTCATGGTTTTACAACACATGCTATACGTAATGCTTGTTATTTCTAAATTTAATTAGATACATTTGTAGAAAGAACCAAAAGCTGATGTTTTAAAATTTCGAATGAGCTATAAGTGGTAGCTATTTAACTGACTGATATTTCTAGCAACTCCAAATTAATTTCAAATCGGTCTTATAATTTCATCTGCGGCCCCACTATCGACCACCCTGACTTAAATACCAGACGACAATAATAATCCTATAAAGACCGCCAAAAAGAGCAATGCTCCTTACATGCATTCTTTTAAAGGCTAATATTAAATATAATTATTAGCGTACAAAAAATAGCAATAAAGCAAACATCTTTCATGTAGGTACATAGAACATCAAGCTAATAACACCAAGGTTATTGAAAGTGAATGAAATCATATTGGCGTGCACCATTGCACGCGATGCTAGTAATTCGAGCCTAAAATAGATTTAAACTGAAATATTTTAGCACTGGAAGAGATTGATCTCGTCTAGTCGCTACGGCCATTGCCCCAATTTATAACAGTACATTTATCATGAACTAAGTGACCTAATAGATACAATACAAAAGTCAAATAATATACCCTAACACACATACCCTGACAGACGTTCTGGTTAAAATATTCATAGTGATTATTTGTATTAAGTATGATATATTATAATTATATCCATAAGAATAATACCTATAATACCTACCCATTTCATTTGTAGGTACATTGACATGACATAATATCCTATTTACTTGGTTCAATAACATTGCCTTATTATAAACACAACTGATAAGAGCAAATCAAACACAAAATTAAACAACAACGCGGTTTGCCTTTGCCTCGTCGTTCGTAATGCGCACCGCAAATGATTGGAACCCGCATCGGCATTCCCGCCTGCTTTTTATGTGGGAGTCTTTAAAAGTAGAGTGAATAGGTATTTACTAAGTTAATACGCTTACCATCTTTGGACATCATCGTCACTTAACATCAGGTGGGATTGTTTTCAAGGATTAACTTAGCAATATATAAAAAAAATATCTATACAGAATAACTCAACTAGAGCACTAACTGAAAGTCATGTCCAGTGATCATGTATATTAAGAGGAATGAATAAAAATAGTATAAGCTCCGAACTATTTTAATTAGTAATGTCTTTGTACCTAACCAAACAGATGGTTGAGTGGGACTTTACAGTAGAAAAACCAATAAATGTCGTTAATGCACAACAATAACACTATCACATTTCAAAAATTGAACTTTTACTTACTTTGATGAGTCCATGATTGAATAAGCCCATTTGTATTCTTGATACTCCATGTTGGCCCCGACTTGTGCCATGTTACCAATATAGTGAAATTGCCTAAGTTATAGCTGTTTCCCTGTTGTGTTTGAGGAAGTTGGAGCACTCTAGAAAAGAATAGAATTAAATAATCAATTTTTCTTTTGTTGTTTAGCCCTAAAAGATAATCCATATTACATAAATGATTACAATAATAAACAATCCTTCGCTCTAATTTAGATGAGCTCTCAGCAGAAGATATTCACATAACTGTGGCCAACTCAAGAGAAACAGATTCAAGTATCCTAACACAAAAATATTGTTTTATCACATCACACCGCTGAAATGAGAGTAAGCTTGTAACAATAATATTTTTAAACAGTGAGACATTGACACAGCTGCTGTAACCAAAACAATGATGAGGTAATTAAACAGCATTCACACACACTATCAGGATAATGAAAACATTTTAGGTACAACTGTCATTGAAAAAAAATCTTATTGTTGTGTATCTGTGGTGGACCAAATTGTGGTGTCACTAATTTATTGAGTGTATGTGAGGGTACCCACAAATTAGCTATTAATGGATTTCACATGCACTTCGGTATGTAATACCAAGTAAGTACTTAACATCAACACTTATATACAATTACAAGCAATTTATGTATCAATCAAAGCCAGCAACATGAGATAAACCATTCCTGTTTCTCATAACATTGATTCATAGCATTTTTAGTAATTGTTTTTGTCTATGTAGTTTTCAATGTTTTTAATAATTAATGTTTTTAATGTTTGACGAACCGGATGGCGCAATGATTCACACGTCGGATCGCCGTTCTGAGGGTACTGGGTTCGATTCCCAGCGAGGTGGAAATTTGAATGATGAATTTAAATTTCCATTCTTGGTCTGGGTGTGTGTGTTCTTGTCTTGTGCGTTGTCCATAGCACCCACAACACAGGGAATCCTAGTGTGGGGCTATGAGTGTGTAGCATTATTTATTTAATAATGCAATACAGCATTGTGTGTTTTAATCAAACCATTTTTTTTAAATAAAAGCTGAAGACACATCTTTACATCTTAGATTTGTATACAGGGTCTTCCTGCATAAAAAGTGTATCACTAGATGGGGGATATAAGGGTGGAAGAAACCAATACCTATCAGAAAATCATTACTCATAAAAAAATTATCAACATTTTAAAGAATAGGTTCCAACCCCTGGTCGAGGAGTTATTATTCTAAACCACAACTGAAATTTTGAATTAGCCAATGCAGCAAAATTTAAAGCATCCTCCTTTAAATTTATTTAAAAAAGAAAATAAAATAAATTTGCAAAATATATCACAATTTTCAAATGTAGCAATATAGAAAAAAGTAAGTATATATCAAATTATAATGCATTAATATGATTGTGAGGTATAATATTAATTACGAGCAGCGGGAGGTAAAATATATGCAGGAGCATCATAACCAAATGAAGGTTATGAAATTGATTTCAGTTTGATCTCGGAATCAACAAAAGTATTGTTTCCTTAAAAATCATATATTTCAGTTGTGAATGGAAATATCAATGTTCAATGAATAAAAATCCAAATGATTTCCACAAAAACTAATATATGTAGTTATATTACATAAATGATTGATAACCTAGCAACATCCTTACAAATTAAGCAGGCCAAATCGTTTTTAATTTATATTCTGGTGAGCCATGATATACATAAATTACAAAAATGTAAATACAGGAACAGGCAGACAACCAAGAATTATAAAATTGACAGACAACCAAGAAATATAAAAAGAATTATAAAATTATACTTTATTATTTATAAAAATAAAAATCAATCTAGAATAATATTTAAAATAAAAATTCACTAACCCCAATACGGATATGTACATTGTTTGTTTATAAAGATGACCATGGAAGTGATTATAAAAAAAGTTTTAATAAATGGTAACAGTAAATATAAGTTATGACAGAGTTATTACTGCTTAAAATATATTCTGAGCTGTGAAAACAAAAACAGTCAACATTAAGTAGAGCACGAAATTTAATGTAGGTAATGTAATTGAAGTGAAAGGGTGTCTCCTCCAAAGTAGCATTAGTATGTGGCAAACACTACGCACATAAAACGTAGATTTTAAAAATAAATTTTGAAGATCAATTTCTCTGGATTTGTCACGGTATCGTGTATAAAAATAAAGAAAACAAAAATAAACCTTTCGCTTAAACGGAAATGGCAATCATATCACTGCAAAGTGCAATTAACTTACCAGTAATTAGAGACGCTCCATTTACCACACAATTATCACCCTCGACTTGCCATTTGTTCCTATATTACTACCTACGTTGTTTTCACATTTAGAACACACCTATTTCCTAATCTAAATAAGATTATTAGATGCCACTGAAGTCGGAACGACACCAACCAGACAGCAGCCATAATATACCATAGACATATTAAAATAAAGTAAAATAAATAAACTATAGACAAATACCACAGACATAATAAGATAGAGCACTATAAGTCTAAGATATTACAATCCTTAGAGTTTATATTACGGTAGTATAGAGCACGCGCAACGAGGTGGGAACTCTTACGACGGTTGAGAACAACACGACGTTCCCGCCGCGAGCGCTTGTAGTCGTGGTTGAGTGAACTTGAGTGCTAGCGCTGTGCGTTCCTACAGAGAGTTTTCGAATATTTACGTATCAAAATGGTCAAATGTGCAGTTCAATCTTGCAAACACGATACTAGGAAACACACAAAACTGAAATCCAGTATCACATTTCATCGGTAAGTCGATTTATATACTTATTTTTATGAAAACAAATCACGCATCGCGGGGGTGAAAGAGACGTGCGGGGCGGGCACGCTTGGCACGCGTAGGACTCCCCGCGCGCCCCGTTCCCCGCGCTTAGTGAAGCGTGGAGAGCGGTGATGTGACGCGACCAACGCTGTATTCGATATTTAAAATATTTTTTTAAATGTTAGCTATGAACCTATATAATTATTAGTAACCTATAATAAAGGTGGATTTTGAATATTAAAGTTACATTAATATATAAAAAAATTTAATTAGATAAACTTAAATAATATACACAAAACCTAAAACTAAAAAGTTAAAAAATAACATAATAACTAAAAAATATTATTAAAAGGAGTCCCTTTAGGCAAGGTTCCGAAGATACTGGCAGCGTTCCCCCTTTGAATAGCTAGGCTAATTCTTTGTCCGAGGTAGCTGCCAGCTCTTCGGTCTCCTGTGATGTCGACTAACCTTTTTGCTATTTCCTTAAAAAGCTTAATAGCACTAGGACCCCACGGACCAAGGGTCTCGACACCGAATGGGACAAAATCGTATTCGGAGCCTAGACCCCGGTATTTCGATGCTTTCGCTTTTTCAGCCGCTTCACAAGCCGCACCAGCTGTGTTGTTGGTTCCATGTAGATGGGAAGGGGCCAGCGTGTCTGAACAGGTTGCATCCCATACCAGCACCCGGCCCATCTTCCATGGAATCAAACTCATACCATCCGGTCTCTTGCCATCGTCTCTGGCAATACCAGTCGGCTCAAGTAGACTTGGCACGTTGACGGTGGCAAGGGACCGGCGTATGATATCGTTAAGTGCGGCATGTCTCGAGAAGCGGCCTGCACTTTTTTGGCATGACAGTCCATGATGTCCTAGCTTGTCGACATCACTGCCACAGGGACATTTATGAGGAGCGCAGACCGGAACCCCAAGCCGTAGACAGGTTGCAATTCGGAGCGTGTCAGGCTCAAGAAATGTTCCTGTATTTGACGAAGGGTACGCGTGAAGCCAGTAGCCAGCCTCATGCGCACCCACGGCCAAAAGCCTAGCACGCGCCGAACCTGTACTACAGCTCAAAATATTGTCATAAGTCAATTTACATTTTATGTCGTCCCAGCTCCTCTGAGAATTTGGAGAAAATGGAAAATTTTGACCTGGGCATGCAATTAAGAATGCGTTTCTAGCTTCTTCCAAGCCAACAATCTCAAAGTTTGAAGGAGATGCCCTTAAAATTTTACTTATGAGATTTGCTGAACTATGGACAGAAGATAGGAAGGCTGGTAAAGCGACACTGGAAATTTTGCGAATCCCTAAACCACCATAACGGATGGGTAGGGATGCTTGGGTCCAAGATTGCTCGGTCAGCTGCAAATTAAGAATTGATTCTAAGCTAATTTTGATTAAGTTGTCTACTTGTGTCAAAAGATCTGGGTGATTCCAAAAGGAGCAGCAACGGAGCACATACGTAAATTTTGGGACGAAAAGACAGAATTTTAAGATGCATAGTGCATAATGTGGACTGATTTCAAAAAGACGGTCAGCAGAATTTTGAAATTTAGTAATTGAATTATTAATATATTCAGCAATAGATTCATCAAAAATTGGAGAACCTAAAAGGTAAAGGGAATTACTGTTAACTATTTTAATATTTGGAGCCAAAATATTAAATTTTTGTTTTACTTCATTTAAATTTAAGTCGCAGTTATTTATAAAAAGTTCGCATTTGCTAAAATTAAGCTCCAAACCAATGGCTTCAAATTTATTTTTGATTAAAAAAAGGTCCGAAAAAACAGTATCCACATCACCTCCTAGGGTTCCGTCGTCCAAATACCAAACGTTGAATTTAGAATTTAAATTTTTTATTATTGGATTTATAGCCAAACTAAAAATTGCAGGCCCAAGGGGATCACCCTGTTGACAGCCTACTTCCGAGGACAGTTCATTAGAACGATATAACAATTTTGTTGGGTCAGCGTAACTGAGAAGAAGATAATTGTAAATTTCCGGTATATGTTGTTTTATTTCCGTCAGCAGGGTATCCCTATTTACCGAATTGAAAGCATTTTTGACATCAATTTTGAGCAACACGTCAGGCTGTTCGTAAGTTAGGAAAGAGCGTAGGGCATGGACGGCTGCCTCACATCCTCCTTTTACACCGAAGCCTAACTGTACTGGTTCAAATTCCGAATTTAATTTTGGTAAAATATGTCGAACAGCAATTTTGGAGGCCAGACGTCGTAGTGTTGATCCAACAGCAATTGGTCTCACCCCTCCGTCCTTTTTGGTGAGGGCAATGAGGTTCGCTCCGAAAAGAATGGGAACAATTTCTGAATTTACATTACCGGAATACATAAAGTTGATTAATTTAGTGATCGAATTTACAAGTTGCTCGCCTGCATCACCCACAGAATGCGATGTTAAGTCTTTCAAATATATATTATATATTATATTAATGTAATATATTATATATTTTATTAATGTAACTCAATTATATATTAATACTCAAAATCTTTTAAACATTTATTATAAATATTTTTGGTGTGTGTTTAGTACGATTTTAGTACTTTTTAGTATTTTAATGCGAAAAATATTATAGCGTAAACTAGAGTAGTAATGTAGTAAAAGAGTTACAGTCACTGTTTAATTGTTGTTGTTTATTAGGTTTAAGATACTTAAGTCATCTAAATAACTACTAATCCTTTCTACCATCGAACGACCCGACTCACGGCGTTTATTCATCCTTTCGTCGTAAACATCCCTCCAGTACGGAAGTCACGCTTTGCGTCATCATTCATCATACGTACCGCGAAGGACTGGAACAAATTGCCTGCGTCGGTATTTCCGTTCGATTACAATGTATGTAGGTATCTTCAAGTCAAGAGTGAATAGGCTTCTAAGTTATTGCGATGTGCGCTACAGATTAGCACTGGATACAGGTTTTTATACAGGATTCTTACTCTATTGATAAAATTACCATATTCAACTAAAACAACACTTTGAAGAAGAACGATTTTTTAAATAAATATTACCTAGTTCCTTTGTTGCAAATATGTTAATTTTGATTGTTGTTGCGTATAATTATGTTTTTAATTTTACTATTTACACTGGTATTCTATTTTTCTTTAATAAATATTAGTTCCTTTGTTGCAAATATTTGAATTTTGATTGTTGTTTGCAAAGTTTCATACTAATTTTGCACCCCCGTTTTACCCCTTTAGGGGATGAATTTTCAAAAATCCTTACTTAGTGCTCACCTACATTATAAAACGAACCCCTGTGCAAAATTTCAAGTTTCTAACCCTTATAGCATATAAGCAGTGATAGCGGTGTGGTTGAACATTGGACTGCCGAACCGGAGGTTCCGGGTTCAAACCCCGCACGCACCACTAATTTTCAAAAATTATGTGCGTATTAAAATTTAATTATCACTTGCTTCGGTGAAGGAAAACATCGTGAGGAAACCTGCACACCCGAGAGTTCTCCATAATGTTCTCAAAGGTGTGTGAAGTCCACCAATCCGCACTTGGCCAGCGTGGTGGACTATGGCCTATACCCCTCACATTGTGAGAGGAGACCCGTGCCCAGCAGTGGGACAGTTATGGGTTGTGATGATGAACCCTTATAGTTTAGGCCCTGCGTTGATATGTCAGTCAGTCAGTCAGTCAGTCAGTTAGTCATTCAACTTCTCCTTTTATATATAGATTTTGTAATAAAAAAAATTACACTAAACCCGATATTTTATTTCATAAACTTTAATATAACAAGCCACACGATTTGATTACATTTCTATTACTCATAATTTTCGACAGTCGATAGTGACGTAATGTAATCGGTACATCCCTAATTGCCATACACTTCTCAATATAAATATCTATAGCACACCTGCCTACGCTGCGAGCTGAACATTTTGTGCAATACGCGTGCTCTATACTACCGTAATATATACTGTAAGTTACAATCCCACGTTCCCACGGCTGATAGCCTGATAAACTATGATGACGGGTGGTATATAAAGCAATGTAAGGATTCAAGAATTTGAGACGTAGTTGACGTAGTTTTTATCCCTGAAATAAATTCCATTAGGATAATTTTAACGATATTTTGTTGTTTTCCGATTCCCACATAGAATATGTAAACGGGCAATCTTTGGTTTGCGCCAAAATCCATTCTAAATTGAATTGCTAATATAATATTCTGTGCATGGAGTACATAAAGTGGGTACCTTGACTACATAAACACCATTGTTCTGTGGTTCTTTTCTTGTCACGATCACGATTGTCATGTCACGGTCACAAGTGTCAGAATGTCAATGTGAGACTTGAAAAGTTGAAACCTGTGTCATGTCATGTCAAGTCAACTGACTGTCATGTCAAAGTAATTTATTGAACTGGAATGTGATCTGAATTCTGATTTGACATAGATTTGATATTTGATAATACTGTTAAAATTGTAATTTAAAAGGCCGACAGGCCCGGCCAAAATTATATCTCTTTTCCTTCACAGTAAATAAAAACATGAGACTAACACAAATTTTATTACGCAGGGACCATTTTCCTAATGGTCACATTTTTCGTGGAAAATATCGTCTAGTCAGAAGAGTTGAACCAGTCCATCTCCAACGCCTCCAAAAAGACTTTGCTTTGGAAGAAAAAAATATGTTATATTTAAGGCATCCTTATCTTACAGAGGTATTTTATTATTTGACATTATTTTACATCTTATTGGAAAATTGTTTCAGTGAGGTTATATCTTATAACATTAATTTATGAGGTAGTATAATCATACCTAAAAGTTTTTTATTACTTTGTATTTTAGACGGAGAGCAGTGGTCATACTAAGGCACTGGGTAGGAGAGAAGAGAAAAAAGCAAAATTGCTAGATAATTCAAGAAGACTTTTCAAACAAGATGTCACAATTTACGAACGATTACAACACCTTCATATAGGAGAGAAATGGGATTAAACAAATGTTGACTCATGTATTAGTTTCAGTCTTTAGTTAATAAAAGATAGTGTTGTTCCACTGGCTTTAATTTTTTAAATGCATGCAATCCGCACTCTGGAGCTGTGTGGTGAAGTATATCAGATTAACTTATGTTTAGAAACTTTATTGTCTATTTGTGCGATTTTGTCTCAAATCACGTTAAAAAATTATGAGTAGTATAGTAGCGTTACCCATTAAAGGCAGCTCATAATATGAGAATAATATTATTATTCTTGGCATTTGTTTTATACTGTATTTGCTGTTGGAATCTACAGATTTTCCATTTTGTCATTTTTTATTGATAACTTTGTTGTTGATTGACTAGTAAAAACTAATTAGGGGTTTTCAGGAAGAGGACGTAATTATTTATATAAATATTTTATTTAACATTAATTAGGTATAATTATGTAATTCTTACACATAGAAACAAAGCATCAGAAACATTGACATAACTGCACAAATTTGCATATTAAAAAGCATGAAGCACCAGAAAGTATCACAATAAAATGTGTTACTATTCTATTATTAGGTATACGAAATTGGTTCGGCGTTGTCTCATCTAATTAAATTGGTATAACATTAACAATTACAAAAGGACAGATTTAGGTGAAATTTGTACTCTAACTACAATGTAGTCAAGAAAGGTAAATTTATAGATTAATTAAGTACCTAAACTAGTGCAACATGGATAGAGCCTGGACTAGAGCAGCTTGCAGTCTGCTAGAACAGCTCAAACTAAGGTTTTTGTATCAATTAGTCGCATATATGCGAACAGCAACACAGGCATATCTCTTCTAATTTCCACAAACAATAATAATTAAGTATAATTTTTTTAACATGGCAACTATGATTTGGACATCAATAATATCAGTTTAGGAGATTTATGGATCTACATACTAAATCTAAAAATATAATATGTACTACTTTTGAATGACTTATAATAATACAAGCAAATACTGTAAGTTGATTTTTATGACTTATCTAAGTACTACATAAAAAAACAAGCAACAATTGTAATAAAGTATCAACTGGATAACATAATTAAATATATATATTAAACTATATAATATATTAACTAGTGATCCATTGTTTACATACAATATGCTATGTTTATTTTATGAAAATCTCTCAGTTTATGTTTACATATAAATATTGTAGTGTGTGTTGTGGTATTAGTGCATAATCTATACTAATAATAAATCTGTAACTGGTTGCTCAGAAGATATTTTATATGATCATGATGAAATCTTTTCCTGGGGATCTTTATTATTATTATTAACGCAATAGAATCCAAAACAATGATTTTTAGAATTTTTGTCTATGGTTTTGTACCCGCTAATCTCAGAAATGGTTTAACTAATTTGGATGCGGTTTACTAATATATTGTGATAAGCTTCACTTAGCATGTAGTATTTGTTTTATTACAATCGATTGAGAAATAAAAAAGTTACATCAGTTTAAAGAATCACGCCTAGTAATTTTCGAATGTGTGTATTAAGGGACGTGTTTCCCGAAGCGAAGCGAGGGCGAGTCCACTAGTAATATAATACGAAGAATGCCCAAAGACATTTAACAAATACACAGAACCTGCCTATATTTGTACATAACATTGTAATCAACTATATTACTTTATAAATTATTTTACGGTTGTTAAGAAACTGGCCATTACAATTATTAATTAATGTGTTTAGTCCAAGCAAAAGGATCATCTTTAAGATCTTTTTTATAGAGAGATTTTCCTTGGTACAAAAATTCAGCGAACTGAGAAACGATAGGATCTCGCATACAAGAGGCAACCGAGATTACTTTATCTGATTTGTCAAAGAAGAAAATTACGAACTTCAATTCATCGACATTTCCGTCAACTTGAAAGCTGGCGGCCTTACCGCAACCAGCGTACCGGATCGACTTGCCGAAGAGCATCGTCCAAAAGTAGGGCACAGTTCTCAAAGGCGTTTCTTTCTTCAATATATTCAAAGCAGCTGTTCGGCCGTGGTACTGTGCCAATCCGACGTGACCAATGCTCATCTGTTCATTGTTTTGCGCAAAAACTGGCGCGAACGCAATGTCCCCGCCGGCGAAAACGTTTTTAACGTTGGTCTCCAGTTTATCATTAACATTCACCGCACCGTTCGGACGGAGGTCGATACCGCTATCTTTCAGGAAGTCTGTATAGAATGTGGTTCCCACGCCCAATATCAGCATATCGGCTGGTAGGATAGTTCCATTTTCTAGTTCAACTGACTTTATAAAACCATTTTCGCCACAGCATTTTGTAATAGTAGTTTCAAATTGAAATTTAACTCCCTTTTCTTCAAATAATTTTCGGAGGCTATTTCCTATTTCGTTTCCGAAAATTTGGCCCAACGGAGCTGAATCTTTACCAACCACTGTCATTGACTTGGCCTTTGCAACACATGTCGACGCTGTTTCCAGTCCGATGAAGCTTAGACCTAACACTACTACATTTTTATCTCCATCCGAACCCAGCGTCGAGAGAATATTCGCCGAATCATCGTAATCTCTGACTGTAAAGATGTTCTTTAAGTCAATGCCTGGTATGTCGGGAGTCCGAGCTTTAGAACCGGTTGCCAAATAGAGAGCGCTGTACCGAAGTTTCGTGTTATTACTAAGATGAACCAGTCGTTCTTGGGGTTCCACTTTGGTCGCTTGGACGCCTTTCAAGATCTCAATTTTAGCGTCATCGTAGTACTGCTGAGACCGGGCTTGAAGTTTTTCTATATCGGTGGCGGTACCTATTTTAGAAACTTTGATTCTGTCATATGGTAGATAGTTCTCTTTGGCGACCAGGATGATTCGTCCTTTGAATCCTTCGCTTCTCAAAGTTTCAGCGCAGGTAGCCCCCGATGGCCCTCCGCCCACGACGACCACAGCCGCGTCGTCACTGCAATGGCATGACGATGCTACCCCCACTTCCTTGATCCGTTTATTTGATTTCAAATCACTTATTTTCGCTCTGACCTGGAAAAATATCATTAAAAACACATTAAAATTCTGTATGGTTCTACATAATATCCATACTAGGTATATAAATAGGCTTTCAGACTATACCTAAAGATAGTTGTCCTATCGTAAAGGGGAATATAAACTATTAACGTTCTATAAGATATCGTGAAGGACTTTGATGTAACAAGTTCATTTTTAACAAGCTTATTTCCTATTCAAGCCCTAATCTAAAAACACTATAATTGCTTCTCGGCACACCAGCGGTGACCAGTATAACTAACTAAGAAATAATTACTGGGGTAATTTACGTCTCTTTAGATAAGCAGTGACGCTCTCGGAGTTTCTTATCTAATCGATTGACTGCTTTTTAATTAATCCATTTGTACGGTGCATTTAACATATTTTATTTGGGTAGGTAACACACTAGTCAAATATTCATAAAAACCTATGCGTACAAGCATTTTTCCATATATCATTTTTCAATACTTAATCTAAATCAGAAGATATTCATTTCGAGTAAGATATTTTATCTTAGATATCGTAATGATATCATAGTTTACTGCAAATCGTTGACAAAACTGCATGTCATCTGTATACCTTACCTATTGAAGAACTCAAAACTCGGTGCTAACTGCTAATAACTATACAGATAGAACTTCCTTCTCGCAAATTCGATAAAAATACTTTTAAACGTATGACATCATAGAACGTTTACCTACAGCGTTGTAAGTGGTGGGTGGGGGATAGTCGTGCAAATAGGCTGCTAAATGACGTAATCACACAAAACCGTTGCTGAAAACCTGAGAATATTATATACGCCTCGACACGCGTTGTAAGGCTATTTATTAGGCCCTGCTCGTTCTTGAATTTACGGTAACCTCCGACTGTGGTTGCAACATCCTGCTAGTCAAAGTGACGTGGTGACGAACGGCCTTTTCATTCCTTCTCTAGTGCAATGTATAGCTTATGCCAATTAAAAAAAGGCAGGCAAAGTAGTTTTGACTTCAAAATTATACACCAAGGATGTTATGTAATTCCGTAACAGTTACCAAAACTAACTGATCGATGTCTATACAGCCATACTTTACTCTAGTGGCTTTAACTCATTAATAGCCTAATACTGCATACACCCATACGTGCTCCAGTGCGGATTGGTGGGTGGTGGTTAGTAGCCAACCCAACCGAAGTACGAAAACGGTCAAGAAATTTTCACCATCAGCGGTCACCCATCCAACCGATCGCGCCCTAGTTGCTACTCGGTCGGTCACTAATTTTGTAGACGCAAGCCGTCGGGCTATGAGCGCTTCTACTCATAATAATATTATTAAAAATAATGCGAATATCTGACTGCTAACTTTTCACGCTTAATCCACTGAACCGATTTAGATAAAATTTGGTACGGTGGTAGTTTGAATCACTGGAACGAACAAAGAATAGCTTTTATCCCGATAAAACCTTCTCTTTCTATAACTTTTATAGCATTTTGTCGTCCTGCCGGGTCAAGCCGCGAGCAAAAATATATTGAGTTATCTATTGCGTTAATAAACCTACCCATTGAGGGTAGGTTTATTACCATTGATTTTTGAGATTTTTTGTCAGATTATTCTTCCTGGTAATCTCAGTAATTCTCGCTGCTGTCTTAACATCTCAACATTATTATAAAACAAAGTCCCGCCGCGTCTGTCTGTCTGTCTCTTCGCGATAAACTTGGTTGAAAATGTTGAAATTTGACGGTAACCGTTGAGAATGTCGGAAAAAGTCAGGCCGTCTTGGAGCTTTCAATAAAAACGCTGCATTCGTTTCAAGATATAACAAAACAAATGTATGGGTGGGATATTCTTCTATTATAGGTCTACAGAAAAGTCCGCGATGGCATATGTCTATCTTTTCGGGCGAGCTTACTATAGTCATTTCAACTTCTAAAAAATTGTCACATATAATCGCTCGCTAGTCGCTAGTCGCTAGGTCGTTAGTATTGTTAATCAGTTCACAAATATAAAAGATGTATGTAAACTTAAACAATCCCGTTTCCATATTTTGTTGTATGAGCGAGCATGCAAACCAATTAAAATGTTATTCAGTAACATTGTTAATATACTTCGTGTGAGATTAATGTAATTGGCATATAAGTGTTAGTAGAAACGGTCTTTGTGTTAAGGAGTTATAGAAGGAAAGAAAGCTTACCTTAACTTCTCCTTTCTCAGTAACAGTGACTTGGTAGCAGGGAAGAGAGTCAAATCCGGGGAAATCCTCAATGTCTCCAGTTTTTAAATTGAAGCAGGCACCATGCCAGGGGCATCTAATCCTGCCGTCACCCAGTGCACCAGACACCAAAGGAGCCCCATAGTGGGTACATTTTGTTCCCACTGCATTGAATTCACCCTTCTGTTTCACCACCAAAACCTTGCCATCCTCGCCGATGTCGAACACCTTCATCTCATTGTCTTTCAAGTCTGTGGCTTTGCACACAACTGATTCCACATACTGGGTACTGGAGCCAGTACGTGATATTGTCCCACCTGTTAATGCATTGAAAAACAGTGGTACAATAAGAAAAAACTGTTAGAAATATGAGAATTTCATATTTCTATAATTATTATATACTAATGCTTAAGTAGCAATTTCATAAAAACTAGTAAATTTTGTGTTATCACAAATAGATAGTGCATTGTTGTTCTAAGGGTGAGCATACGATTATGCCTCTTCATACTAGCATTCTTTTTTATTGGCCTTCTCAATCTAGACTAGACAATACCCGACAACCTGACGAGAGAATAATCTAACAGTCTGACCAAGTAAAGATTGGCTAACTTCACACAACTTTTTCGTTTATTAAGGATACCTTACTCTTAGGTATGAAGCTTTCCTCAAGATGAAAATAAAATACCACAACATTTAATTGTTAATTTCCAATACCTCATAACTTCGAAATATTAAAGGTTCCTCCAGGGTTTATATTCGGGCTATACTGGCTACTAGGCTAACAGTGCAACCGGTAGTTATCTATACTTACGTTCATTATTGTCGGATTTTCCTTGTTCACTATTAGGTGAATATGATCTGGAGTATGAGCTACCCATTGTGACCCTTGGATATGTTGGACCTATAAAAAGAAGTATTACATGAAACGCTAAGTACAATAACTACGAAACGTGGTTTCTATTATGTATATAGTATGTATTCAGTACGCTATGAAATTCTAATTTGTCAAGCTGCTTACTATAATTTACGAACATTAACGAAAACTTCGGAAAAAATATCAGTACCGAGAAATTGAAAATGTGAAAATTGTCATAATTCCGAAGATCTTCTGAATGGAAAACCATGCAATTATAAAGAGAAAGGATTTACCTTGAATAACCCGCCGTACTAACACTTTACCAATAACAAGACAACTGTTGATGGAGTTAATGTTGAATATGTTTGCAGAAAACATCTGGTCTGGGCTGGACAATTGACACAATTGTATTACTCTGTGGTATGACTGACAGTTGACATTACATACCAGTGTTTCCCAACTAATTAAGAAATAAGAGGAAATTCCGTAAGGTCTCGTGATCTGAAGCCAAAATTAACTCTAAAATGGCGCTGACTCCGCCCTCAAAAACGTGAACACACCTTATAATACAACACTTCATCATGTTAGGTATTGCTATATTAACCTTAATAACTCATAACAACACATTTACATAACACAACGCACAAATCTAAAGATTTTATCTAAAAATAAAGTTCCAACAACGCTTTGAACGCTTAAATTAAATGACAGTTGACAGACCAACAGCTGTCAAGTCGAATAAAAACGCCATTTTTTTATTCAACTCGTGCTTCAAGGCGGATCTCGGGCGATATTACTAAAAATGTAACCAGTTTAATGAAACGTGCAAACGCAAATTGTGATGTGTAAAAATGAGATAGATATATTTTTGGTATTGTGGGCCATATTTGCATTATATATTTGTATAATGAAAAATTATATATGCAAATTAGGGCCTATCCTCTCTTTTCTTTAATCGTTGGTGTTTCCACATACATAGGTAACAATTTTCCAACTTTTCCACCGTAGACAGAGAAGAGTATAGACCTACGGATGCCATCTATCGCACGAGCTCACACACCAAAAGGAACAACGCCAATGACAAGAAAAACGTATGTACATTATGTACATAATATGTGGAACAAGATAAATTCAACGTTCACCTGTTATATTTGCTTATGGAAACTGTGCTTTCCTTACAAAATCCGTCACGTAGAGTGAGACAAAACATATTTTATTGTTATGTCTCGTTTTTCGTTTTTTCGTTTCGTGTCATTAATGTAAGAACTGTCAATGTCAAGTTAACTCAAAATATTATGGCACTGACGGCAATGGGTCGGACGGACACAATTGATTTGATTTGATTGACAAACGTGGCTACTGGCTAATGTCTCCTCCGTACTCCGTAGTATTATGTCTTTGCCGTCTTCTGGATTTCTGGAACTGAAATTTACTAAATAAGTAAAAATGTCGGATGTTATCGTGCCCAAGGGTCAACCAGTCCCTGGCGATCCAGAGAAAAAGGGGTGGCTTTTTAAATGGACGAATTATCTCAAAGGATATCAAAGAAGATGGTTCGTGTTGTCAAATGGACTTCTTTCGTATTACAGGTATGGTGTTTGTTGACCGGTCACTACTTAGGCATGACACACTTCTGTGGTTCCTTTGATTATGAGGGGTAAATGAAACATTTGACAGAACCAGTTTTTCAAGCATTGAAACTTTTTAAAAAGTGGTATTCGACCCTCAGGACTAACAATATATTTGTATTCGTTTTCTTTACAATCATAAGTTTTGGGATGAGTTGTTAATAAGTACTAAAAATCTATGGGTTAAACAAAACCTCTCAAATTTAAGTACAAATTTAGTTTAATTTATGGTTTTATTATTATTGTTGATATACAATTACAGTGTACACAATTCATTGCACGATTATTTTACAGCTTAAACAATTTAAAATTGAACTCCTAGTTAAATATTTATGATTATGACAAGATTTTCAATATTGACCATTTTCAGAAATCAAGCAGAGATGGCACACACTTGCAGAGGAACAATATCTCTCCTGGGCGCTCTGATCCACACGGCAGACTCGTGTACATTTGTCATCAGCAATGGGGGCACTCAAACATTTCACATCCGTGCTCACGACGAGGTGGAGAGACAAAGCTGGGTGACTGCACTGGAGCTGGCTAAAGCGAAAGCTATGTTAGTGTTAGTCAGTCAACTCTGTTTGAAATGGTGGCGGCAGCTTACATTCATACATATTCGGAAGTTGAATCAATTTTGGATCATCATTTATTAATTACTTCCTAGTCCCCAAACTGCACAACCACCATTTCTGTGAAAATGTCAGTTATTAGATTAGATTATGTTAGATACAAGTCCCTGTTTGCTATATAAGGAACCTATTTTCCTTCATTTCAATATACCTAGTAGTACTTTTATCTATTACATTATCTACAGAAAGTTTATATACATATCCATAGTATCTACATATTTACGCTTGCTGTATTAATTTTTACCTTATTGAACTTAATTAAAATTGCTTTGTTTAACTATAAGCTATTGTAGTTATGTCAATTAATTAGTGTTGGGCTTGTATTTAATTTATTTTTTACTATATTTGGCACAGTTTTATAACACAATAATTGTCCTTGCATTTTCTGTGTTTTGCAGCTGATCACTATTCATTAATACACTTTTATGTGTCATTGTTTTTTAAAATATACATTTATGTAAATATTATTTGATAGCGTGCCTTATTCTGTCTACCTTATTATTGATTAGTGATCTTTTTATATAGACGAGCACAGGAGTCTGACGATGATGAGGATCAGATTTCGTCCGGAGTTATTGTGGTGGGAGGTGGAGAGAGCGAAGGAGAAGATGCTGGTGGAATTGCAAGAGAATTGGCGGCAAGATTCCACGACCTGCGCACATGCTCCGAGCTGGTAGCTAGACATGGCGCCGTCCTGCAGCGTTCCCTCGTCGATCTCGAGATACCCCCCTCCGACACCACCAAGCAGGTGTCTGAAAGAGCCACACTTTTCAGAATATCCTGTAATGCAATGATGAATGTAAGTTTTCTATTTTTAAATATCCACAAGTAATTTATTAAAGCAAAAGGAGATTAAGAATATGCATTTAACAATTTGTAATATGTATTTTAAATCTCAACATGATGCTAAATGATACATGAACAATATGTGAATCCTTTAGCTATAGAACTATTCAATATTCAGCAGCAAATGGTAACACTATTATTATCAGTATACTCCGTTGGAATAAAAACTTTGACGTTAGATTTATGCGAAATGCAATAGAATAATAGATAGAATAATAGTAGTTAAAATACCTTTATACAGGCTTGTTCTGAATTCATGAGCACAGCAGCAGCATCAAGTGCACGGTTGAGTCGAGCACTTCAACACGAGAGGGAACAGAAAATTCGACTCCAGGAAGTTGTGGAGCAACTTGCCCGCCAGCACGACAGTCTCGAGAAAACTGCTATGGGAAGAAGCACCTCAAACTCTGGTAAGTTTGCATTGTGTTTGCACAGATGTGTTGCTACCCAAAGGTCGCAACATATCCGTCTTCGTCAAGAGCACTAAGACCAGTTTCACAAAAACTAATTGTAAAGATGTAATTCACAACTGTAAAGTAATTTCAACTTATTTACGTTTGCACAGAACCACAGATACAAAGTTAATGTTTTAGAATTTAGACCATATCATATTAATATTATAAATGCAATAGTAACTCTTGTTTGTCTGTCTATCTGTGTTTTTGCTACCTTTTTACACTTAATACGCTGAACCGATTCAGATCTGTTGTTACCGATTCCTAAGCAATCACTAGTATGTATGTAGTTATATAATATTGACAGCATGCCTATCTACATTTATAATTTCTAAAATTATCCCATGTACAATTACCATGTTACAGTTTTATTCAGTACATAGAAACAGATGAAATGAGTAAACACTATTCAAATCACTTGACTCTGTTATAAATTAGCAGTTTAAAATTTCATATTGAGCACCAAACTTCTTAATTAAATAAGAAAATAATTTTTAATCAAAATGTGTGCAATTCACACGTGCCAGAAGTGAAACTTCAAAAAATATATAACGCTTTGATCGCGAGTAAACTATGAGCGATCTAGCGCTGCATGTTTTAATAGTTTGGTTAGATGTCATAACTATTGTTTTAGCGCTGCAACGAACTTTAGTTTTAACTCTTGCTATTGTTCCTATCTCATTTTCTCCCACGTTAAAATGTATCCGTATCTTTTTCGTTTCCGTTTCGTTCCATTTGCTCGTCATTTCCGTTTCATCGAATTCCAAATCACAACAATACTAAAGAAGTTTACACTTCAAAAACCTATAAAATCTACTAGGTACGTAAAACCTACGAAAAAATACGTGAAAAACTTAACTTAAAAAAACTAAAAAGTAAAATCAGCCCAATAGTTGGATATTCTAATACAGAAAAATTAGTTAAATAAAATATATAATAATAAGATAGAGCAAGGGAGCCATGCTTCCAATCTATCTATCCCGTTAGAAAGAGAGAAAAGATTTAGTTGCTCTATCTGTCTCTCTCTATTATCCCATGTGCATGTGCAATTAGCGTGAAAAGGGAGCTTAATGTAACGTTAAGACTGTTTGTTGTTGTGAATGTTGTGATTGAATTTGCGGTTGATAATCATCAATATAATTATATAAAACTTCCGTTACTCAGTGATTGACAGACAACGCACAACCAGAACTACTGAACGCAATAATAAGCTGAAATTCTAAAAACCCGGATGGGGTGGAAATTGTATTTTGTTGTTTTATGTGGAAGTAAAGTAGAGTAGAAACTATTTTGAACTTGAGTAGAAAGGTACATTACATTTTTATAACCTGTAAAAGTATTACTTTGTGAAACGAAACGTATTTGATTTGACAACTTGACTCTATGACTTGCTTGTGTCTTGTCGATGTCTGCGAGAAAAATCAGAATAGATCAAATATATTATTATAACGTCGTATTAGAAACAGCATTGCTTAAAATTTAAGTGAAAGTAAATCAGTGCACTACCGATTCAAACATGTGTTATAATAATTAATTAATAGTTGTGGTTCCCATATCGACATTCTTTTGCAGTACGGTATAATTTGCAATTTTCCTGTCTGTTAGACATTTCCAAGGTTAATATTGCTGTTACGAACATCATTGACATAAAATAATTGGTACGTTGAGGTTGTTTTGTGTTGGTTTATTTAATTAACAATCGCTTTATACGGAGTAATAGTTTACGGCACGTAGTATAGGAGTGGCGGCGAATTGCAGTGGCAATGTAGAGTAGGATGTTTTGTGCGATCTTGGTCTTGTGTGACTAGCGGCTTGGCAAACAATTATTGTACGTTAAGTAAATATCATTTGTAATGACGAATAGTTAACGCCGTATTGTATACGTCATGGGCGGTAAGTAAAGAGAAATTGACCCGATGATCTTAGTGTCGAATGCTAGTTTCTGAACCTGCTAGCTTCGAAAACACTGTTTGGCGTACTATTTGCTATCATTACTCGGTTTCACGTCACCATTAACATGGATATGGAGTATTTGAAATTGTTTACTATGACATTGAAATTTGAGATTATTTGTGCATTCAACACACTAAGTTGCTGTTAATCTAATAGGTATATGAAAGAGACTAATTTATGGTATGTCACTTTACAAAGATGATTTACATTAGAAGTAGGCCATTGTTATGTATTTAAAAACAATTGGTGAAATCTAACATTGCAGGATGTAACTTAATTCAGTTGTCTATCAATTAAAATTTATTACTTATGAAGTGTGAGTTAAGCCATCCTTACATATTTTATAAGTACAGGTCTAAAGATTTTCGAATTTGTATCTAGTTTTTGTTGTAGGTGTATATACTGACAATACATAAGTTTATCAAGAGGGAAATGACTAGTGTGTTTCAGTGGTGTGTCAACTACATAGTCAACATTCTGTACCCCACCCAGACCAATCAAAGTGATGTACAATCAAACTTATACACAGTATTGACAAACAATAAAATTAGAATGTAATTATTAACATTGTTCCATTAGACTCATTATAACTGATGTAGGTAAGTAAGTACTAATTATATATCATTTGTTTTTGTTTATTTTGGTAACATCTTAACATGTTAGCTGCTGAGATGTGATATGGTGTTTTTTTCCATAGACGATTACAGATCGCCGCAGCTAACGTGTTAAATGCTTTGGATCTCAGTTGTATTATTATGGCTTTAAACCAGAATATTTAAAATTGCCACGATCACTGATCCGCTCAATAGTATTGTATATGTGATGGTATTGTGTGTGAATGTAGTTGTATATTTTGTTAATGACTAGGAAGTTTCCATATTTCATCAAGTATCATTATGTTCTTTGTATTTCAATTGTCACTGTATTGGTTTCTAAAGAAATATGAAAATTGTCATGAAATATAGTAAAGTTTGTTTTCAGTCTAGGTTTCAGTACATTTAGTTTCAACCATGCATAAGAAATGTGCTCCATCTCCTTTTAAAATCAATGCTAAATAGCTTGTAGCTGAGTAATTAATCTAAGAAAATTAATGTAGGATTGTTTGGATCTAAACAGGAGGTAACGGCAGTGGGCAGGGCAACGACACAGAAGATGAGGAACATGAATTCTTTGATGCAGTGGAAGAGGGAGTTACCTCAACCATGGATGACAAGACTTCATTTGTAATTAAAGTACCTGTGAGTAGTTTACAAAATGTGCTCAATAAACTGGACACTTTGAAACATTTGTAAAAACAGATCAGATTGTATGTCTATATTATTATGTATATATCGAGACCAAACCAGCTGTCACTTATCTTTGTCAAACTCAACTAATAACATTGAAAGTAATTGTGTAGATTTTGCTTTGGTTTTTAATTTTCTTATGTATACCTATGGCATTATTAAAGAAGCTAAGTAGTCTCTCAATAACTGTCTGATGCTATGATCAGCACATGAACGAAAATGTTGAACAGTTGATTATGAAGGTAAGAGTGAATATTTGGAATAAATTTGTGTGACACAGCACTCAGCCACATTCAACAGACAGGACTTAGCACAATCAATGAAGTCCTCCAATAATCATTTTATTGTTAAGTATGTCTTTTGTTTAGAATCGTTTTGTATAATACCTTACTCTACTTTCAGGTAAATAGAAAAAATAAAGTTAAAAGTGGGGAAAGTTCTGACGAATCAGAAGGTGAAACTGTTACTGAAACTCAGCAGGCAAGTGTTTGTGTATATTGTGTGTGTGTACTTATACTACACATAACATGAATTAGAATACATAGATGAATAATGAATAAGAAAATAAGTGTAGAAGTTACGTTATGAATATTCTGCATCATTGATTTGATAGCCACATTCATCTATTATTATTAGTTAGTCTTAAATACTGATTTTGCCGAAGCGAAGCGAGGGGTTTACTAATATGAAATTAAATCGTAAATGATTGAAAAGTCCACCTTTTTCTGTTATAGATTCACCCTAAAAGTACACAAGACTACAACCAGAAGTCTACTGTAAATCATATATGTGGTTTTAAGTTGAAAAATATCACAAAAAATAGAATGAAGATAACAAAAATAGTTAAACAGTGGTTACAGAATTCTCCTCATCAACATTGAGGAAGACCAGGGTCCTTGCCGAGTAGGCTATAGTGTTGTTGTGTGTGCAGGTGATATTTGTAGAGGACAAGGAGCGTGCGGAGGTTGTGGAGGGGGCGGAGTGCAAGGAGGGCGACATGGGCGGCGCGGAGGCCAGCGCCGAGGACGGGCCCGCCGCCAGCACGCCCAACCAGGATCATGATATTGTTGTATGGGTAAGTTTTTTCCACTGATGCTAACATGGGGCAGTCATAAGATCAAATGGGTTTGGTCGATTCATGCAGATTGGTACAGCTTGCTTTTAATGTAATCAATTAACCCCTCACTGCTGTACAATAAGACAACATACATTGTGTGGGCTACATAATGTGTTTGTTTTGGGTAATCTCATACCAAAGTGTGACTGTTGGTTACTGTCAGTTTTATTTTTAAAAGGACAAAATATTCAGGTGTATTGATTTTGGAATGTTTGACCTCGTCACAGTCGTTATATTATAGCAGTGGTTAGAGCTACTGCCATTTATGAGAGCATTCAGTCTCATTGTTTATCTTAATTACCTAATATAATTATTATACAATTAACCTATAGATTAATGAATTTCAATCAATTTTTTCCTTGTGATTTCATAAACTATTAAGCTATATCTGATCAGAACGTGATGTTTATGAATTGGGATTGATTTATTAGGAGTCAAGTAAAACAAAAGTATTAAGCGAATTGTGCCGTGTGTTTTTCTCTATCTTATCTATCTTTAAAAGATAGACATTTGCCATCGGAGACTTTATTATATAAGAGGAATATTCCACCCATGTATTGTCTTGTTATATCTCAATGTGAGGCAGCAGGCAGCAGTTTCGCTGAAAGTTCCGAGGCGACCTGATTTTTTCCGATTTTCTCAACAGTTATCGTCATACTTCAACCAGTTTACACAAAACTTTAATACATTATACATATACCTAAACCTTCCTCACGAATCACTCTGTCTATTGGTGAAAACCGCATGAAAATCCGTACAGTAGTTTTTAAATTTATCGGGAACAGTCAGACAGACAGACGCGGCGTTGTTTTGTTTTATAATAACATATTAGATTAATTTTTATATTAAAAGTTTTCACCAAACTTTTTGTTAACTCGTTAAACAAGTAACAGTGTCTCATATTAGAACTTGAGATACCTATGCCTCAGTGGCTAACTTTTAAGGTATTAAGTTAGTGTATCGCCTGAATAAAGGAGATATTTTAACGCGCTCTCTAAACTAAGTTGACGAGTGCTAATAGAATGGTGTGTGTTGCAGCCGCACGTGTCGCAGGCGGCGCTCAGCCTGGTCGACGGCCACCCGCGGCGGACGCGCGTGCCCAACAAGCCCAACTACCCGCTCAGTCTCTGGTCCATCATGAAGAACTGCATAGGTAACCGGCCGCCCTGACTGCACTTTTGCAACTAAATACCACACCTTTGTTAACATATTTATGTAACAGTTTCAAAAATGTTGGCTAATACAAATAGCCCGGAACCCGTCGATATTATTATTATTCCTACATATAGAGATGATTAGAGAGTTGTCACTAGTACCGGGTTGCGTGTCGCAGGCAAGGAGCTGTCGAAGATCCCGATCCCGGTGAACTTCAGCGAGCCGCTGTCGATGCTGCAGCGGCTGACGGAGGACTACGAGTACTCGTCGGTGCTGGACCAGGCGGCCAAGTTCAGCGACCCCGCGCAGCAGCTCGCCTACGTGGCCGCATTCACCGTCTCCTCGTATGCCACCACCGCCTGCAGGTGCCACCTCTAAATGCTTTTTGGGGTGCTGCGTCCCGTAGGTACCATAGGTATCCTACAGTAAGACGTATGGGACATAATTTGTGGGAAAGTTATTATTAATGTAAATGGAATTGTAGAGATGTAGGTATTAAACTATCTCTACATAAAACAGAAATAAGGGATTCCCCTTTTCCCCTCCGCCCACTTACCTTCAAAAGTCTGGGAATTTTAATATGTTCATCTGGAAAGACGGTATCTTGAAAAATTACATGTTAAATAACATTTTTCATTTTATCGATGATTCTTAAAAGAATATGTACTGTTTTCATTCACAGAACAAACAAGCCATTCAACCCACTGCTTGGTGAGACGTTTGAGTGTGATCGCATGGCGGACCTGGGCTGGAGGTCGATATCAGAACAGGTGAGTTCTGTGTTAGTGAATAAATTACATGCCATCAAATATAATTATAGTGTTCTAATTATAGTGTTCTAGTTAGCTAGCTCAGTCTGTATGTTTTTCCGGTATCTATATGCCCTATAAGAATTCTTCCTGAATTGAGCCAATATGATAATAATAGAAGCCAATAAAAACATTTCAAGCGAAGCGGGCGCGTTGCGGCTGTTATCATTATATAATCAATCAATCAATTATAACAAAAAAGATAGTAGATGTGCATTGACATAAATATTGCTTACACTGTCAGTATTTGGCATTCAAATTTTTAAGTTTGCTTACACCAGATTACACATAATAGTTAAAATAATACAAATGTTAATAAAAATATTATAATTAAATGTCAAGTGTAAAATAAATAATTATAGTTTATTTAATTGTCAGAAATGAAATTAATAAGAAATTATTGATAACATTATATTCGCCGCTTATAATTTAATATATTTAAAGCAGCTATGTTGTGTAATTTTATGGACATGTTTAAGTCGACGCCTCTGCCTGCAATGTGCTTTATCCAGACTCCCCCTAAACTATGTCGTTCCCTACCCGCCCTCCGCCGAGGTCCAACCGTCCCCCCCTCCCCCCGCCCCGGCCCTTCGTCCTCCCCTCACACCTCAACCCAGTACTCCCAGCGCCTCCCGTCGTGTCCGCCTGTGTATCCGCATTACAAATTCTAAATTCCCCATCCGATTTTGGCGTGATGTTCGGAAACGGTAACGATAACTGGGCGGTCAGGTGTCGCACCACCCGCCGATGGTGGCGCAGTTCTGCGAGGGGCAGGCGGGCTGGCAGTGCTGGCAGGAGTTCACCATGACCACCAAGTTCCGCGGGAAGTACCTGCAGATCATCCCGCTGGGCAGCGCGTCCGCCATGTTCCTTAACTCCGGCAACAAGTACACCTGGAGGAAGGTACGGCGGTCCTTCCAAATTTAAATTTGTCCAAGAACATTTCCAGGTGTATTCCAGGGGTCGGTGTTTGGGGGTGAGCACTTAAGACTTACCTAGAACACAGATGACGTAGCCTGCATGTATGCATTCGTGCAATGCGTGTAGCCTTGTAGTAAATTAAAGGCGAAAACGATCTGTCACATAAATAACGGCCCCAAGGGGTTCGTACAGCAGTGGTGGTAGCTAGCGTGCGCGGCAGGTGCAGCACCACCCGCCCACGTCGGCGCTGCACTGCGAGGGCGGCGCGTGGCGCGGGCTGGCGCAGGTGGCGGTGACCAGCCGGTTCCGCGGCCAGTTCATCACCGTCCACCCGGACGCGGACTGCTCGGTGCACTTCACCCGCTCCGGTAACGTTTACCGCTGGGGCAAGGTGTGTACCCTGTGCGGTATTTACGATAGATAGATGGGTGTAGGAAGTCATTTTGAATAATTCCTGGCCCGTTCCCGTCGCGTCTTGACTCTTCCGATCGTTATACGCTTATTTTGTGTAAGTGAAAGTTGCGCACTGCAAGTGATCACGCACTAATTGGATTCCCTATGTCGCGGGTGATATAGAGCAACTTTATAGAAATAGAGATGCTCTCATGATCGATTTGCATCGAGTTCGAGTTAACGATGGGAATCCCGACGTAGAACCTCAGTTAGCAGTTCAATAGCGGTACGTATTGGATGCTAAAATTACCTGCTGAAATACGGTAAATTGGCATAAGCAAAATTATTTAATCTGTAACCTTAGTTGATCTGTTTGACTGAACAGTAAATATTTTTATGTCAACAGCCAACAAAGAAGTTGACGGGTCATCTAATGGTAAGCGGTCACCATTGTCCATGTATGTGTTTAACTTCGCTCCAATACCACTCATAGAAAAACATTAAAATATGAACTTTATTAATTGATAGAACTCACCCATCCGAACTGAAGCGATCGTCGCGTCGCATACCTGCAGCTAACTCAGATCCGTCCGATCGAAAATTCAACAGCCAAGAAACACGATACAGAGGTCATTGCTTTCGAATAGAGTTTGAGCCTCATTGATGTAATGTGCGCAGAACTGGAGTGTCCCGTTTGACCGGGATAAATAATATATTATGATAATATCATATATTATATGGAAGTGATGTGTGTGTGTGTGTGCGGCAGGTGTCGACGACGGTGCACAACATAATAGTGGGCAAGCTGTGGGTGGACAACCACGGCGACATGGACATCACGGGCGAGGCGGGCCCGGCGGCCGGCTACGTGGCGCACATCAAGTACCTGCCCTACGGGTACTTCAGCAAGGACACGCAGCGGAAGGTCACCGGCGTCGTCAAGGACCCGCAGGGCGTGGTGTGTATTGTACCTACGTTTGTATGACAACTGGTTGCATAAGAAAAATCATTTTTTGGAACGAAGTTCCTTATCGCGCGTTGTGAAAGGGGGCTAGACGGAAACAATTCTTACGAAAAGTTGTCCCGACACTTTTAATTCGTACGAAAAGTTGTCACGACACTTTTATTTGCTTCCTAAGTGCTCCACCAAGACGCGTAAGCATATTCAATTCCTGCGGCGCTTACGACGTTCTTCTCGCCACTATCGGAGACGCACAACGTACGCATCGCCGTGGGGCCTTTATTACTGTGCTAAGTTAGTAAATTGCAGTATCCATCTTAATTGCAGTATCATCAGCAGCTTAATCAATACAACTGCGGTCATTTATTGCTGTGCAAATTTTGCTATAGTAAGCTATTGTAAGCCGTGCGGCGTGCGCTAGTTTTATATTATTAGTATAACATATATAATAGTTATATATATATGTATGTGTATTTATATACATAATCTAAATATTATATTTTTTTTTACAATTTCTTCACTAATTAATCGAAAGAAACTTCGTTCCATCCGGGTGTCCCTTGACACCTCTCAAGTTTTTATACTTAGGGGTCATTCAAGTATTAGGTAAGTAAAGCAATTAGGTAAGCACAACAGGTATTACGTAAGCATTGGGGGGAGGGCTAAGTGACTTGCTTACTTTTGCTGACGAGGGGGACGGGGGGTTAAAAATTGCAAAATCTGCTTACGTAATACTTGAACGGCTCCTTAATAATAAATATTTTATTTTCTAAGTTTCGCCTTACGTTGTTACCAATCGAGTGTTGTGGTCGCCAGCCGCGCTACGTGCTGCAGGGGCACTGGGACAGCCGCGTGGAGGTGGCGCCCGTGACGTCCGCGTCCGCCGACAACACCGTCTGCATGACCGGCAAGTTCGTGCTCGCCTGGGAGCGCGTGCCCGCGCCGCCCGACTCCGACAAGTGAGTCGCAATTATATTTGAGAAATAGTTATTAGTTTGCAAATTAATGTTTAGTTATTTTCGATGTGCATGTTATTGTAGATTAGTACAAATTCACTCACAGGTTTACTAAATAATCCCGACTGATTGCACGTCGCGGCGTCTCTCTTTGCATAGACCTTGTCTTTAGTGGAACACTTATCGTCAATGTTGTTGACTCGTCCAATTGACCCCAGAACACCTTATTCCGTTGCCCAGGCTCTCAGGTCGGTTGTAACGTTGCAGGTGGTACAACTTCACGCTGCTGGCGGCGCAG
Source organism: Ochlodes sylvanus (assembly GCA_905404295.2). Classification (NCBI taxonomy): domain Eukaryota; kingdom Metazoa; phylum Arthropoda; class Insecta; order Lepidoptera; family Hesperiidae; genus Ochlodes; species Ochlodes sylvanus. The sequence goes on from FR990129.1 coordinate 2,695,704, forward strand.
CTGAACGAGCCGGAGCAGGGCGTGGCTCCGACGGACTCGCGGCTGCGGCCCGACCAGCGGCTCATGGAGGAGGGGCTCTGGGACGAGGCCAACGCGGAGAAGCTGCGGCTGGAGGAGAAGCAGCGCGGCGCGCGCCGGCGACTGGAGGCGGCGGCCGAGGCGGCGGCGGCGCGCGCCTCGCCCCCGCCCGCGCCGCCGCGCCCCGCCTGGTTCACGCGCCAGGCCGCGCCCAGCCCCGCGCACGCGCACGCGCCCGCGCACCTGCGCCACCTGTACACGCACCGCTACTGGGACTGCAAGGCGCGCCGCGACTGGGCCGCCTGCCCGGACATCTTCTAACGCCGCCTTCGCGCGCCGTCCCGCGCCCGCCGTTCGAGTTTGAAGCGATGACAAGACGCTGTATTCGGTGTTGTTTGGTATCTAAAGACAGAAATTCGTACCTCGTCCGAAGGTAGAACGTGGTCAACGCTCCTGATGTAGATCCAATCCAGGCGAACCAACAGTTGGAACAGATGCAGTCCTGACATCAGGATGGCTGACCATTCAGTATTCGATATCTGTATGCTGTACGAATTTTTGAATTTCCCTCGACGTTACAAACTGTAGCGTATAAAGTCTTTGAACTCGAACGGTGCTGATGTTCCAGTTACTCCGACGTTGGCCCAAATCAACCCCGCAATATTTGGTCTACTTTTTCATTAATTGTGACTACGATGTTAGTCGACGCCATAGATTTAACATCGGGCTCCTGGAGCGCCCTTCCCTCGCGAGTTTTCGTTTCGTTTCAGTCATCGCAGAAGCTAATTTAAATTTACAATTCTTCACTATATAATGTAATATAACAACGAAGTTGCAGTATCCTTAGTGCATTTTGGTAATCTCGTATTTTTGTAGATAATAATAATTAAATAAATGTATAAAACTGCTTTATGATTCATAGGGTGGGGGTTAGCGGTTCGTTGTTGACGGTAGTGTGCGATTGGATATATTATGAATACTTGAATCAGTGGTGATACTGAGACTGGTGTGTCGTCACATGTGCTTTCGTCCTTAAACTATATTGCCGTTATCCTAGTTTGTATCCTTATTCGTAATACTCCTACGTATTTAGAAAATAAATCTGTCAAGTTTAAGCAACAAACCAATAATTGCTCGCAAACTATAAAATAATATCAAATCAAATATTTTATAAAATAATAAAATGTTGCTTATATAGATAAATTGGCTTTTTCTCAGTAGGTAAGATAAATAAATATACCATGTAAAGGATAATGGTTTTATAGATTAAGGAAAGCAGTGTGCAGGTGTAGACGGTGTGGTGTGTTTGTACAGGCGCTAGTTGAAGGGATCATTGTGCATTGTTCCTGACGACAAACCTCGATATATTATGTATAAATTATTGTCCTCGTATTTATTTAAAACGTTCGATTCGTGACGTTGACATTGTGCCCCATTAAAACTAATGCAATACTAAAGTCAAGTGAAATTCCTGCCGCTTCTACATTCGCCTCATCATTAATATACGAAGCGAAACAAAATAATGATAACATAATATATTATATTGTATAAATGAAAAGCACAACGTACATGGTATAGTCCGTTTTTTCTTGTTCTAAATTGTAAACAAATAAGGCGTGTTATTGTACCAGAAACAATTTAATGAGAGGGTTAAGTAACTAAATTATTGACGAACAGATAATGTCATTATTTTTTGTTATTGAAAGTTTAACTTGTTACATCAAATAAGGCGGTAATATTTATTGTGCTATTAGATATTCATTTATTGAAATATTTAAAATGCCGTTCATTTCTGTGATATATTTTTATTGCACGTGATTGCAACTTCTCCCGCTAGTAATGTTTAGAGTTAAAGATATACAACATTAATAACGTTATACTAGTACCTAACTGGCCGCACTTGCTTCAGTAAGCTTATGCCGGAGTACCCACCATCGTAAAATTGATTAAACGGGATTCTTTAAATTGACGTACCTTTTTTATTTTTGGACCGATTGAACTAACATACAAATCTGTGCGTTGCTGACAAACCGGCAAAATTTTTAAGTGATTGTGATGGGATGTGTTTCGCTAATGAAAGCCCAGTGGTAGCTTTGGTCAAATATCTTCCATTCCTCACAGACATCGATCAGTTGAGAGTTATATTTAAGTATTTTTACATATTTCAAGCACTGTGATATTAGGAAGATGTATGATGCGCCTGCTGTTTTCTACAACTTAGGACAAGATGAAACAAACGGATTATACGCAGAAATGAAAGTAATATTATTTGTTACCTTAGTATTGATTTGGCGTGACGTAAATAATAATGATTTTAAATATATGTGATACTAATAAAATAAATATATTCAGATCGTACACACCCAAGCGAGTAGTTAAATATATATAATTTACTTTAGCATCATATTATGTACGCAATAGAGCATGAAAAATATTTGTTTCGTTGATAACTATATGCTTGTCTCGGATAACATTAATATATCTATCTGTATTCAGCAGTGCAGATAATATAACTGAATGCTGATGTACCGGCGATGGGTCTGTGTCCTGTGCTGTCGTCGTTAGCAAAATTTTTTTTGCTATACAAACAAATGTTTGTAATGCCTTAACGTAGGAACAGTGGAGCATTATTAACTTTGTAAGTGTTAAAAATGAACTCAAGTTCATATCAAAGAGTATTCGTGCGACTCGTGTCTGTTACTGACAAACTTTTGATATCGACTTGTAGTGGTCTAGAGTATTTTGTAAGATCTTAGAAATTGTATATTTCAAGTGGATGTAAGATAATTTGTTAATATTTTTATTATAATAGAATATTTGAATACAAAGCCATAACATCTGTATCATGTTGATTATGAAAATAAAACGTCACAGAAAAAATACTGTTTTTCAATTATTTATTCATCCAAACCGTACAAACTACAAACACACATACATAGTGGGCTTGACGTTTAGCTCCGTTCTAACTCAGAATAAGAAATCGTATTCCTTATGCTCGGGCCACACTAACGGGAAATGCCGTTAATTATGGCGATGATTGTAGGTGTAGCCACGACTTCAACGCGATAATTTCACAACGGCATTCACATTGCCGTTTGCCGTTGGTTAACGCGATAATTAATGCGTGAAGCGGCCACACCACAGAGAAAGAAGCGAGCAAAATTTATACCTATTTTGGTAGGGTTGGCACAGGAGGATACAATTTAATAAACAATAGTTATTTGTTCAACAAGATGCCAAAGTTTGTTTTTGTTGTGATTGCCTAGTTTAAATCCCGAGCTAGTGAAGGATTCGAGCATATAATATATATATATATATATATATATATATATATGCTCGAATCCTATATATCCTATATATATAATCCTATATATATAAATAAATATTAGTTCGTTTGTTGCAAATGTATGAATTTTGATATGTTGTTTCTCTCAATTATTGTTTTCAATTTTACTACCTATTTACAGTACATATTACTTATAATAACATGACAATTTTATTAATTATTTTTATTTAATATACGTCAACCTTATCACGTTAGTAGCTAGTTACCTTCTTATCCCTTGTTTAATGGTAATGATTAATTAAATTCATATAATAAAAATTTACACTCATCAAAAACAGAGCATCGTCAACCTCCATCTTGTTTGAACGTAAACGCCAATTTTATCGCCGATGGGCAGTCACGTTTGACAGTCAAGTGTAGCCATAGATTAAAGTATACTAAGTGTAGCCACTCACATAACGTGTTAATTTTATCGTAATAAATAATTATCGCGATGTTCGGCATTGCCGTTGACGTTGACGATTTCGTTAGTGTGGCCCGAGCATTACTGTGGTTGCAGTTACGATGACCGGGGGCATCTTGTATAGGGGGCATTCCACTAAGAGACCAAAACGTTCAAAAAAGTTCACATACATAATTATTATCTACACTTCTTCCTGTTTGAAGAAACGTTTTGTTTCCTTTTTGACAAATGTACAAAAATTTTGAATAATACCTGTAATTATGAACTGTTTAGCTTAAATTGGTCCTAAGTTAATTTACAATAACTGACTACCCAAGTAACAAGTGTAGCCCCATCGTATGTAGCGATGATCTAAATTGTAGTCCTATTGTGAATCTAAACCACCCAGAGTCCAGAGACCCAAACAAGCACAAAAAAATTTAGAAGTTTAGAGACACGAACAGAGAATATAAGTACTTTTTTTATTATTTATTCGGCCTGATATTTTAAAGACCTAGACATACTACTAGTAGAAATATTCCCCAACTACTACCAATTATTTATAATTATAGGAATAGGTACGGCAAATCTCTGAAGTTATATAAAATATAACTACATAACCTTCAATGGTGAAGTTGTAACAAGAAATTAAATAAAAATTATAATTTCAACATTTTATTAAGAAAACGGAAACAGTGAAAAAGTACATAACTGTAAATTGCAGTTGGTTACAATATCGTTTATATAAACAAACATTACAGAATGTTACGTGCCAATATTATTACTCTGGCTTTTACTTCCGAATATAAACTACAATGATGAAGTCCAGTTTTATTTTTGGTTTTTGTGAGGCATCAAGAGTTATAAAATTATAACAAATACAAATGTACATATATTTACCTCATACGTAGAGGGGAAATTTATCATAGTACTTCATAAAATTTACTAAGTCGAAAACTTAATCCTTTAAATAATAAAATTGAATTGAATATAACAAAATTGAATTGACATTGAATGGGTTAAATGAAAAATTTAAAAAAACCAGAGTATTAAGACAGACTCGTACATTTAGATGTTAATATAGAATATAGATATATATTTTCTATAAGTATACATAGATAGACAGTAGAGCAATTGTCTCATAATTCGAAAATCTAACCTGAATCATATTTTAAACCTACTTTTGGTTTTAAATGTTTTAACAATTTAATCGAAGCATGAAACAATTGAAGTAACTCATTTCGTTATTTAATTTATACATTTACAAATTCTTTGCTAAGAGCATTTCAAGCTTTATTGCTTCATCTCTGCAGTACTAAAATTTAATTTAATAGTAATTTGCTGCTTATGAAATAATTATAGCGCACACATTTCACATAATAAACTATTATCAATTACATTTCGAGGCATTTTGCGTAAAAAAATATCCATTAATTAGCCTTTAGAATAAAATAATATATGTTAGCCAAAATGTCTCGGTAGTATTTATATTTTGCCCCTAGCGACTCTAGCGAGGTACTCCCTCCGCGCGCATGCCCGCAGCCCGCAGCCCGCAGCCGCCCGGGCCGCGGCGTCGTAATCGTAACCTACGCGCGACGCGTTCGTGGTAAACAATGAATTGATTCAGTTATGACTGACAGTTCCAAGCACTATACATTTTTAACAACACATTAAAGATGAAAGAGCCGTGAAGAAATTATACTCGTATATAATAATCGTTTAAGCAGGAAAGTCAGTTACTGCGCAAGGCTACGTTCAACCGGTCGCCCTACATATACATCATCACACGCCCGTACTTTACCGCCTATGACCGCTATGTATTGAACATAGTTAGGGTCTATCTTTCTGCACATATTTACATATTTTACAAGGAAAAGAAATAATAAATAATATTTCTAACCCTTTTGATATGAGCGTCGTTTCAGTACGCACCGACATTATTATTAATGTCGATATGTACTTCAATACCAACATCGATGTGTAAGAAATTGAAATATTTACAGTTGCCCAAGCAATAAAAATATTTTAGAATTAAATTATACAATAAATTATATGAAAGTGAAAACTTCGAGTCGGCGTTTAGACTTCAATGGTAAAAACAAATATAATATTTAATAAAAATGCAACTTAAGCAATACAGCCATCTTTATAGTTGTTAATTATAATATGAACATAATACGTATATTATTAAACTGTCTCCGTCTGTGTCTGTATTCGCTAATTTATGATGACGAACTACAAAATCAGGTGATTCCTTAAAACGGGTTGTCCCAACAAAGAATCGTCAAGCTGAAATTTAGGGGCGGACGGATCATTCTTTTTACGTTCCGCAATATTGACACTTCAATAGATCTGGACTTACCTATGTATTTCGTTGATTTCCCTATCGTTTTAAAGGTAAATTTCATCTATTGCAATGATTTGAATGTGTTAGCATTAAAATTACGGTTTATAAAAAACGTTTTTTAACGTTTTTTAAATATTTACGTGAAGAAAAATTTTTTGTTACTATTGATTGATTGATACCTTATGTAAATGTTTTTTCAATTTACTATAGGTAACCATAAGAGCATAAATTGGTTAAATTAAAGCATACCTTACAATGTAAGGTATGCTTTGTTAAGAGAAAGATAACAGTCAGTGAAGGCCATCTTGTTTAAATAAATATCAACTCGATAATTATATTTTTTGCGACTGGACTGGGTTAATCTGATCGTAATACGACAAGATCACACCTATTCGTGTGAATGGAATCGACGCATCATTTGCAGCAATCAAGATTCGGTCAACAAATTTTGATGAAGTAAAATGTACCGTCATGACGACTTCAGGACAGCGAGGTTTCTATAATAGGATGTAATGTGTGACACAAATAACACTATTTATTTTATGCTACTTTCGTTCAAGGCTTTAATACAATGCTTCAATCAAATCAATTGCTTCTTTTGGTTATAATTTAAACTGCATCTGATTGCATCCTGCATCATAAACTGTTCATGTCATGTTTGCACATTTGCAAAGATTATAAAACGGCGCGTGTCCTAAACAAGTTTTCTGTAACGGCACATCTACAATATAAAGTCCTTGTGTGTTTTATTAACCTATGAATATGAAAGTAAGGCAAGTTTCCTATTACCATATGTATGTATATTTACAATAATTCCACTCGTGAACAATTACAACGCCAGACAAGAAAATTCACACGCAACAAACATTACAGTAACACTTACTTATTATTACAATTTAAATATTATGACAGGTATTAACATAAAGTTTATAAATTCTAGTCTTAGGAATATGATCAATAAGTAACAATAAGATCAATACTCATGTTTAAAAATATATTTTTGTCGAGTTAAGTATTTTTTAAAACCTTACTGAATAGCTTTACGTGTATACATTAACGAAGGACTATCCTCCGCCCCTCGACACCCCGAACGCGTCGAGGTAACGTATCGGTTGTACTTACTGTAAAATATACACTTTCAAAATATATGCGACAATTGATGACACGGTGTTGCAATCATCATCGTATATGACAAACTCATACTTCGAGATTTTAGACAAAGAAGTTAATTAATTTGTAAAAACTTATTTTAAAACTCAGTAAGTCACCATACAAAAATTAGAGCATTGCTGAGGCTTAACCTTGGGCCAGAAAATTAACTATATTTCTTAATAATAGCATATAATACACGATGAAAGTTAAGCTCAGATCAATTTTTATTCAAGCCGACAAGTCCGCCGCCTACGTCGTAGGAACCACAGATATGGAGAAGACTAACAAAGTAAGAACACACACAACTTGAACAGACTATTTGTAATTTTACAATCGGTGACAACCCAATTTGTCGTGTTCATGGATTACAAGTCACAGCTTGCCATCGCGGCTTGGACTCGGTTATAACGCCCGGTGAGCTGGTACCCGGTCGTATCTACTCCATAACTGTGGCGATAACTCGCAGTTAGAGGTCATTCGACGTAGAGGTCCGAGGTGTACTCAGGTGCTAAGAGCTAAGAATGCCTCAGTCAACATTTACGACATTTTCCTATTCCTCTTCTCACTTATGTTTTTACTCACGCCAAACTTTTTTTATGGCCCCTTAGAATTACGGTCCAGTTGAATTGTCGCGCTATTGAGGTTGCATACGGGTACGAACGCGGGTCGCGGGGCGCGGGGCCGCAAGTTGACAAATATTGCATATTGCACAACACACTGAGTCTAGTTCAGAGAGGCCATAAAGTTTGGCGTGAATTATAGCAGTGTTATTCATAATCAAATTTTAATACATCTCGAGTTTAAATATTTTGAGCACATAACATAATATTTTGTGAATTTCGACACAGCGAGCGTATTGTATTATAATGTATTCGTAGTTACGACACTTATAACGGAAACAAAATATAATTCATCCTCAAGTCGTTAATCTCATTTAGAATCATTTCCCGCCATGCCAAAGCTTTATTTATTTACAATTTTTAATTTATTACAGTATCTTATCTCTTACTATCATAGCACAGTGTATAGATTTAGATATTTTCCTTCAATGCGATTTTTATGTAGTATAATTATTCACATTAAAATCTACATTGGGTCGTGATTATTACAATTTTTTTTTAAAGCAAAAATGGGGGAGGATATATATACAGGGGAGGGGCTCACAAAGGGTTGCGAAATGCAATCAAATTAACATTTAGTAATTGCCTAAAGCATTAATATAATTTGGTCGCTATACATCACACAAAACAATGCATACATCTTTCCAAACGCTGACAGCGGATACAAAAAATAGATTTACGATAAATTTTATATCATAATCATAATTCTTGCGAGGCCAGGGCGCTCACAAAATACAATTTTTATTTACATTTTAAAACTTAGAAATACATAACAAAATTTGACTGAGTAACTAAGTTTTTATAGTTCCGTCCTTACATCGGCGATCATAACAAAATCTAAGCAGAATTAACATCAACAGAAACAACATAACGTAACGTGCCTTCGTGCGCGCGTCCCTCACACCGCCGCCGGCTCCTCCCACTACCAAATACCGAACGCCTACTGACTCGCACGCAACGCACTAGCAACAAGCATAATTTTATGAAAAATACCTAATTGGACTTTGAAACTCGAACTTTCAGACTTTGTGGACTAAATATCCGGCTTATTAGAGTTGATCCGGTGGGGTAGCAGTGGTAGCTAGCCACGGCCCCCCGCCGCGGCGCCGTTCTGGCCCATACACGGAGAACAATTAAAGGAAAAACGACTGCCCCGAATGTAACTAAGAAAATGCTACGTAAAAATGTTGGTAAATGGTAGTACATTATGTTGGTTAAGCAGTTTTAATATAACATTTAACTTTGGTTATCGAGATGTTACCCAATACCCAAACCCAAAAGCAAATATTTAAGGTTTATTTTAAAACAGCAGAATTCAGTTACAACAGTTCTGTGCGCAATGAGACAATCACATGATGTATTCTCCGTGTAGGGCCGCGCCCCATCAAACAGCGCGGGTCGACTGTCGACCGACCAAACGTGAAAGTAAATGCAACTTATGTAAAACAATAGTTACCTACTGTACAAGTGTACAAGCTCCTTGAACGTGTTATGAAAAATGAATCGCGAGTTATTGACTAGCATTTCTTTATTATTTGGTTAAATTATTTCCATCATATCTTTCACTTATTAAAAAAAAATCATCAAAACTTAACAAAATCAACAGTACTCGAGTTTTAAATAAAAAGATCGAAGTGATAGAATTATTTTACAAGCTATGCTATAGGATATTTTTTGTGGAACTAGTATCCAATTTTCATGTTATACTCCCGTAATCGTCATTGGATCAGCGTGGCTCAAGGGCCGCGGCCGCCTCGTCGCCAGCAGGCCTGTCATTTGTAGTAGGCTGTTAATGGCTACGTAGTCATTGTGGTCCAACCATGTACCCATTTCTGGCAATGGTCAATCATTTTACAAAATTGTATAATATTTAAAAATCGGCCCGCCCCCACCACCCAGATCCTACGTGGCTCACGATTTGCTACAGTTAGCAACTTCGCACTTAGTTTCAAGTATTTCCCCAACACGTTTTGTCTGCAGGCCGGTGCCAATTGCCAAGTCTCCCACTTACGGTACAATAGACACTCAAACACGACAAACATAATATAATGTATAGAGGGTGTAATCGTTAAGTTGGTGTCTAATGTATGTTGCTATAAAGTTGAAAAATCAAACGTGAAGTAGTCCATAACACTACCTAAATACTCAATATTTTTAAATGCAATAAAGTAATGAGAAATAAAATGAAATTAAATTTTCCCTATCAAAAAAATGCTACCCTGATTTTCGGATCTATCGGTTTGGTAATAGTGTTACCTGAAATTTTAAGCAATATAATTTCCTTATTTCTGAAATTGTCTAATTTTAAAATTTATGAAAACTTTCGAGGCACATTAAGGATTCTTGCCATTGGTCAAACAAATAATCTTACATAATTTAAAAGAAGAATGACATTATACATTAAGCAACATAGTTTTGCCAGTTTACCACTACGATAATACAACATCTCGGCGGCACTTAACGATAACACCTTCATAAAGCAATAAGTATATTTATAACTTTTGAGAGCAAACACAATGAACATTACTCGCTGTAGAACATTATAGACTTACTGTACTATTTACAAAGCAAAAGTCCGGGTTGACCTGGTCGTCTGGCTGGCTGGTAGGTTCGCGGGATACACCGCGCTCGTCAAGCGGGGGCCTCATGAATAATGGCCGACGCACACTTCTCACTTTGTGTTAAGTTTTTGGTTAGGATGGTAAGGAGCGGTTACTAAGCACACAGCGCTGCAATGTTCAGAACAGCACGAAATAACTGTCAACAAATCTTTGTGAAAACAACTTCGCGAATCAAAGTGTGCTTCAGCAACCGCACGCCGCTGCGTCGCTCGCACTAGGCCGCACACCGCTCGCGGACACTTAGGAACAATCACTTCTCGTATCACGCACTCAGGTTGGCAACAGATCGGAAGTACACACAACGTTACACTTAACCAACGGACACACCGAACGGAGGGAGCTCGCACCGCCCCCGACCGAACATTATTATAATCATTGAGGCAACCGCATCATTTATCGATATAACGCTTCGAAGTTCCCGAGCTAGTGTTCGCGTCGGCGGCCGGTCGCGCGACACGCTTCACTCGCTGAAGTAGCGCACCTTGCCGCCGCCGCACCGCACCACGTCCTCCCACGCTGGAAATATGAACGGTGAATGTTAATCGAGATCGCGTGAACATCAATATATGCAGTCATTACGACATAGCCTACATTTACTATGCTGCCAGTAGTTACAAACAATACTCGTAAACCATCAGGAATGACGAAGATAGAAATCGTATTAGCCCGACATCTCCAGCGCCGATTTTAAATTAGCACAACTTACGGCCCTCGGTTCAAGCACGGTGCACATCGTTTACATTTACTTAATTATATTTTATGGGAGGTAAAATAATGCAGGGCGGCACGTACCCGCACCGACGAAGTCGACGATCCGGTGTAGGTGGTGCAGGTGCGGCGCGAGCGGCGCCGGCGGCGGCGGCACGTAGCGCAGCGCACCGCCGCCGCCCGGCAGCGGCACCGCCACCGAGCCCGCCTGCCCCGCCGGCGCCGCCGCGCCCACCGCGTCGTCCTCCGTGTCGCGCAGCAGGTCGCAGCGCGCGCCGCCGCCCGCGCGCCGCGGCGCCGCGCCCAGCAGTTGCTCGTTCACGTCGAACCCGAACGTGACGCCGTCCATGTCCCGCGGCTGCGCCGCCGAGTCCAGCAGCACGACCGGCGGCCGACGGTCCGCCACCACGTCGGGCGCGGGCGGCGCGGGCGGCTCGGCGCGCTCCTTGCGCGGCGCCGCGCGCGCGCCCGTCCCGCCCGGCTTGCGCCGCCGCGCCACCAGCGCCGCCAGCGCCGGGTAGTCGGCCTCGGCCGGCGGCGCCGCGCGCGGCTCGCCCGCCTCCCCCTCCGCGTAGAAGTTGCACGACTCGATCAGGTCGGGGATGTTGTGTCGCGTGCGCGCTATGTCCGCGTACGAGGCGTGCGGCGCGGCGGGCGCGCGCGTCGCCGGCAGCGAGTGCACAGAGTCGAGGTCGTCGTTGGAATCGTTGCTGCGGTCGGAGGGCGCGCGGCGCGGGGAGGGCGCGCGCTGGCGGCGCGGCGGGTCGGCGGCGGCGTCGTCGGCGCGGCGGCGCGGCTTGCGCTTCTTGGTGACCGTCTGGAAGTCGGTGAGCTCGGCGGCGTCGGTCTCTCGCAGGTAGAACGCGTCGCGCGCGTCCTCCCCCCAGGAGCGGCGCTCGGGCTTGGAGGGCGGCGCGCGCGGCGGCGCGGCCGTCAGGTCCTCGAGCTTGGTGCGCGAGAGCTCCTCGAGGGAGGAGGCGCGTTTGGCCTTGCTCTCCTTATCCTTGCGTGAGGAAGATCGCTTTTTGCCCTTATCGTCGGAGTCGTCCTTGTGCTTGGCGCGGCCCGGCTTGTGCGCGCGCGCCGTGTCCGCGTTCGACTCTATGAACCGCAGCACCTCGTTGAGATCCTTGTTTCCCTGGTAGCCGTCTATCTGGTGCGATTTGATGACCGTCTCGTTCTTCGTAGATTTTTTTCTTCGTGGTTTCTTTTGTTGACTAGATCCTGACAGAGGTGAAGTGAACCCTTGTACTGCGTTGCCGTTTTCGTCTACAGATTTCTGAAAACGATAATGCACAGTGAGTTTAGACACCTGAATTGAAAAGATAAATTATATTTAGTATGTGTCCGAGCTGATTAGACAATAGAGGCGTTCAGTCCCACCTCCGCAAAACGACATTTGTACAGTGGCACATTTTACAACTATCTGTACGCGTCCAGCAAATTGACAATATTAAAAGGTTTATGAAGATCACTAATTAAAAGTAATTAAAGTAAGAAAAATTCATCGTTTTCAATGCATTCCGAGTAATGCTACGGTATTTTCTAACCGTTGTAATATGTTTGAAAACTATACTGCGTAGACTTACTATTTACTTCGTCAGTAAGTCGTCAGAGGAGCGTTCTGGCACGAACGACATCTTATTGAGGTTGTTGAAATAAAATACAAAAAATACTTTAATAGTATTTGTAATTATATCGACAGCGTGGTGTGTACAGTGTGAGCGGGTATGGATGACTTGCCTTGTATTCGTCGTTGACGGCGGCGGCGGTGGAGCCGTAATTGGGCCGCGACAGCGGCAGCCCGTTGAACGTGCTCGATATCACGCTGCGCGGCTGCTGCCAACAATCGACCAACGTTAACGTGGCCCTACACTAGACGATCATGCGGCATGACATGCCAATTCGCATCATACATACAATTCAACGGTCATGCATACATGACGGCACTTAAGGCATGTCATGCCGCATGATCGTCTCGGGCCACCTTAACACAACTTGCATGTGAAGCTTCGAGGTCATGGAGAGGTCTACGAGCAGATAATACAAGCGCAGAAAAGACATTTAACTAACGAGTTAACGAGGATCAGGTACAGGGATTCCTGGTACATCGGTTGTGGATGTTTTTACTATTCCCAATTAGCACAAACGAGAACAGTCAATGAATAAATACAAAAAAGCAGAAAATAAACTGGCGTCAGTACCCTCTCATACTTTTCGATCGATACCAACAGTTTTGTGCGGTCAAATTATTGCATGTTTTGGCTCAATTTACCAAACGAGCCTCGACCCTCAACAAGCAGGTGTGGTCGGATCGACAACTCATTACATAGCATTCGATTCGAATATAGCGGTACCTTGCTACAGTAGTTTGCTTTACGAAATCATACAGTAGTTCAATTGAATTTTTTATTGCCAAAAAGCAATTGACGAGGAAATTCTATTGTCTTCGTCCGCGCACAAACACTTCCAGTGTTTTGTTTAAACATTATAGTACATATAGCTTGTAATAAAGTTATAATTAACTTCTTATTACTATTATTTATCGTTCACCATGGATAACGGATGATTTACAATACGATCGTTGTAATGTGATCGTTTGCACTAATCCCAATCCGCTAACAAGTATGTAACAGGTGAATGAGAACAATACATACAATAGAGTAGTGCCGGGTGGGTACCTGCGGGTCGGCGGCGGGCTCGGGCTGCGCGGCGGGCTCGGGCTGCGCGGCGGGCGCGGCGGGCGCCCGGCCGCCCGTCAGGCTGCTCACGGCGCGGTAACACGAGCCCAGCTGCAGCGGCTGCACCACACACCAGCTTAGTTCCGCCCACACACTACTCCCCCCCAACCGCGACCGCAAAGACCGAACAACCCGCGAACAGTGACGACGACCGCGGGGAAGTCGACAGGGAGTGTGTCAGTGACCTAACCGAGTAGCGATTCTCCAGATGGTCGGAGATCTGACTCGAATGATCTCGAGGTCGAGTGTGCTGGAGCGCAAACATGCTGTATTGCGTTTCCGTTGGACGACAACACCGATCTAGTACAACACGCTCGTATTGCAACGCCCGACTGACGCGGGTCAAAACTCCCAACATAAAAATCTTTGGATCTCGCTCTAATTATACTGGGCACGCTGAGTTTTATCAAGCGTTCCTATATCGAAAAAACTTCACGAGAGGAAGGGCTTTATACGATAATTACTATTCAATTAATGTATACATAACATCGATCGAAAACTATGTTAAGGTGATATGCAATAGAACATAACAAATGAAAAATTAATTTACGGTTGTACTACAAAGTAGGGTAACGAAAGAAAGCTACTATATTAATATAACGAATAATAGAATTACAAAGTTATGAAAAATATAGCTTGGATATCGTAAAAGCAAGCGCTTTATATTACACGCATTGCATGAACTGAATGATATGCCAAATTCTAAATAATACTAACGAATTATAAGATATATTTACCTTCGGATCGACGGCGACCGTCGCCTGGGGTGTTGAAGACGTCGTGTTGCAACTGGCCACGACCTCCGGCGTAGTGATGCAAGTAAATGGAATAGCAGAATCGACCTGCAAAAGTATAACAGAAACAGTCAATTCACTCGGTCCTCACGTAACATTTCAATGAATCCAATTGTTATTATAGAAGATAAATCCTACCTCCTTATTGCAATTAAGAGGTAGTCCCGATGTTGCCAAATATTTCTCAGAGCTATTGCTGTACAGGAGCAGCTTAAGAGCACTTTTACTGACTACATTATTGTTCTTCGCATTTTTCTCGGGCGGGTCTCTTTTATGTTTATTTTTTGTCTTCGACCTTTTCGCCACGGTGTTATTTTCCCCAGAAGTATAGGGCGTGATATTGTTATTATTTTCAATTTCTTTAGTACTAACGTTATTAAAAAAGCTTTGAGGCAGTGTTAGAAAGACATAAGCGTTATTAGGAAGTTCAGCAAAAATAAATTTCTCTTTAACACTTTCTTTATGTTCAACATTTTCTTTCACAGCAACAAGTGTTTTATTATCAATTTCATGTGTACTTTCAATATTTTCCTGAACACTTATTTGGCCAACACTTATCAATTTATTGCCTTGTTTATTTTTCTCACTAGGTAGTAAATAATCATCGGTATTATTATCGCCATTATTCTCCAAGTTTTTTAGAAACCTCTGCTGCACTGCCAAATGTTGTAAAAAGTCATTCGAATGGCCTATTTCTTGTTTACGTAATGGAATATCAGCTAATTCTATTTCATTTTCCCATTTTGTACCACCCGTTACACATTCTGAGTGTACAATTATTTTTTTGTCTTGATCTGTTGGATAACAGGATGTTGGTTTTATTGTTTTTTTCAGGGCTATGCTGTGTAGTTTTAACTCTTCATTTACGGATTTATCTTTATGATCATCACGTTTTTTATTCAAATCAGCAATTTTTGTTTCTACAGACATTTTATTAATATCAAAATCCTGAAGCGAACTGGACGAGCTGGCTTTAGAAGGTTTACAGTCATTATCATTTTCTTTTAATTCCGTATTATGAGATAATTTCGTATTTACGTATTCTACTGCTAAATCACTGTTACAGGCAACAGTTGGGATAGAGGACGTTAGCAATACTTCGTAGTTTGAATCAGATGATTTTGAATTATAAAGCTGTTTCGAATCAATGTAGTTTGATTCACTTTCTAGTGCAATGTTCTTAAATGCCAACCCGTTCCTCTCCAGATTTTTTGTGGCTTTTACACTGGTCTTAGAAGTACGAGAATCTATACAAGAATCGTGGGAACCGCACGTTTCAGCCCGAAGATGATTTATATTATGTTCACTAGGTTGATGCAAGTTAAGGTTTTTAATACAGTTAGTTTTATTATTAGTAAGTTTTTCAACAAGCTGGTTAGACTCGAGAAATGTTGTGTTCGGAAGCCCAACAGTTATCTTTTTAAAGAACTTTGGGCTGGCTGGCAAAGAACGTGGTGGGACTAAATCATAACCTACTCGCTCCCTATATTGTTTCCTAAGAATAATATCTGTGTCTGTGTCTGTAGGGTCGTATACTACAGTTGATGTTGTGTATGATTTCGCTGGAATGCTATCTATATTTTCAGCTTTAATGTCTAAATCTGACTGATGTAATTTACCGATATGGGGATTATCGAAATTTTCTTTTAATGTTCTGATTTCATTAACAAAGCCGAATACAGGTGAATTCGTTGTGGCGTCTGGCCTAATTCGTGTATCTGGTAAAGCGTTTGGGGTCGATTGACTCACCATAAAAGAAGTTATCAAAGGTTTCATATTGTCTAGGCTTTCATACCAATTATGAACACTATTCACCCATTGTTGGTTCATGTCATCATGTTCGGAAGCCATTCTTCGGTTATTCGACTTATTTCTCCGTGGAGGTTTCGATCTACTTCGTACTTGTTGGCCGCGCGGTACACCATTTTTAGTTCCTTCAGGATTAGAAGAGCTCGCGTCCTCGTGTATACCACCGCCATCAACATTTCCTTCATCATCGTATTTTTGTGGGCACATAGCGTTTAAAAGCTTCATGCGTCCCGTCATTCCGGCAACCGGGGGAGCGGTGAGGTGTTGCGGTTCGGAGGGCGGGCCGGGGCGCCCGGGGCTATCGCGGCGCGGGCGGCGGGGGTTGCGGGGCGCGGTTACGGGTGTCGTACGCACCTGGTTGGAGGCGGTGGTGGTGGTGACCGCGCGGCCCGAGCACACGCTGCCGCTGCCGATTTCTAGCGTCGCGCGAGCCGTGTACGTCATCGGGAACGTCGGTTTACTCCGCCTGCAAGCATTATTACGGTTAAATAACTTTTTTATACCTCTAAACTCTCTTAACAATGCTGCCGACCCTAAACTCCCCGCGTAAGTGGGCCAAATATTGTTATAACAATAAATTGATAATTTTAAAATAATAATTTGTAGCTCTTACTTTATAAATAACTTGTCAAGTGTTTTATACGACAAAACTTGGCTTAAGATAATATATTTCTTTGATACAACTAATTAAAATTCAACTTTTAAAATATTTTTGTGAATTGTAGAGTGTAATTTAAAAAATGTGCATAAAAAATAAGTAAATAAAGCAAATATTAAATATATGAGTAACGAATGCCGCTGAACAGGCGCTTGTGATGCGGTCGTGCTGCACGTATCGGTGGACCCTGTTCTGCAGATTTTCAATTTCAGAAACTGAACAGTATGTGTAAGGGTGCTGTGACCTGGTGAGCAGGTCGACGTCGGCGGGCGCGTGCGCGTCGCTGGCGGACACGCGGCGCTCGGCCAGCGGCGGCGGGTTCACGCAGCGCACCGTCGCCAGGTACCCGCCCCCGCCCGTCGGCGGCTCCTCGCTCAGGAGGAACGCTGCAACAACGTGATGCCCTCATTTACAACATAATTATCACGTTCACATTGCATCTTCAACTTGACATAACAATCACGGATTAATCATCTGTATTCCAGTTATTGTTGTTAGCTGCCGCAACATCTTGTGGCAGAACTACACTCAATAACACCACTTTTAGTAAGTTCAAAACATAGTAAGCTTTCAATTCTGGAATAACCCTGAAGAAACCTTTGGTTAAAACATAATGTTTCATCTCAAGCGGGCCGTTTCCGTTGATCGTACATGTGTCGACGCCGGAGGGCAGGCTGCCGCCGTGATGCGCGCGCGCCGACACCTGCGCGGGCGGCTGGTGGCGCGGGCGGCGCGGCGCGGGCTCGGCTGCCATGGCCGCAACCAGGTCCTGCAGGCTGTTGGACTGCAGCTCGCGGCGGCCGCGCGCGCCGCGCCGCGCCGCGCGCCCCGCGCCCAGCCCCCGCGCCGCCTCGCACGCCTGCTCGTCCTGCTCCACTTCGTGCAATAGCTCCTGCAAGAGACACGTTCACTTCCGTTACGTTACCTATACTCGTAGTGCTCTCAGGTACTCATTGCTTACGAGATTACTGATTACTGACTGACCGTCTACATTTAACTGATCAGCGTCTCGTTAATTTAATAAACCCTAACGTATTACATAGTATGAGTGGTAACTGTTCAACATAATTATAAGCAAACCAGACTCAATAATTTTGAATTTCCACAGCGCATATTTTTATGGTTACAATTGATTAGAGACTTACTTTAAATAGACTGCTCTTTCCCTCCCGGTCCTTCGGACATTTGTACGTGATGGCCTCGTCCAGCAGAGCTCGCAGTTGTCCGTCATCCAAAGTCTCGACGTCTTTATTGTTCTGAAATTAATCAAACAATGCTAACTACAATTATTTTTCCAAATATATATTTTTTTTATCATGACAGATATTCTGAAGGTATGTAATCAAGTGTGTGTCTGTGTGTCAACTGTGGGTAACGGGCATTTTTATAATATTACTAGCAAACCTGCCCTGGCTTCGCTTCGGGCAACCTGTCCCTTATCCCTTAGTACCCTCACTCCAAAATTTTTAGATGTAACCCACGCACGAATTTATTTTCACGTGCGTTAGTAGTCATATTACGATAACTCCTAAGATATCCATTTAAATTATATAGTGTAAATGCTTATCATATTCATCATAATGTGCCTGAAATGCTGAAGTTGACTAACATATTTAAGTCTTTAGAAATACTGTATCCTTCTAAATAGCTTTTCACGTGAACATTTTTTTAAAATCTAAGAATGGGTATAGTAAGCTATAAGTAAGATAGACATATGCCATCGCCATATATTTATATGGCTGATTACTAATTTCTGATGAACAAAATATTGGAATGAAAAGATATTATTTTATAATATAAGTACGGATATCCTTACACATATTACACTTATATCCACAGTAACTTTGGCTCAGTGCAACAAAAAATAAATATTTCATAATAAGTAATAAAACAGCGTTAGCACCATTGACTTATTTATTTAGCACACCACTGACACTACACATACACGTCCGTTCGTCTCGTTTTACCCTCTCCACTATTATTCTTTTTTTTACTTACTAGCCTCTTAGTTCCATTCCTACATATTATGTATGTTGTATTAATTAAAATATGTTTTATTGGATATAGTGTTTTTTTAGGATTACAATGTAGCCTTGTTTATCACTGATTTTTAAGCTAAATTGAAATCAGAGTTGCCGCTTGGCTAAATCAAGGTTAAGATTATTATCGCTTTCAAACAAAAATTGAATTCATTAGCAAATTCGTTTTAGTTTACCTACTTCTATTCAATTAAAGAACCCAAAAGTTTTATGTTCAATTATGTTTTCAGTTACGTTTATTTTCATAACTTTAATTTATCGGAGACTTGGCCGTTTATTTTTATTATCACTAAAAATTATTTTCAGGATATTTCGACTTTCCAAAAGTTTATGTATGAGATAGATCCTAGTATTTTGGATTTCGTCCGAAAATTTTATTAAGGAGAGACAGACATATTACGGCGATTTTAAATATAATATAATGTTGTAAACATAATTTTATTACAATCATAATATAATATCGATTCATGTAAAGTATGACCTCTATACTCATACCACATCGACGTCACTTCATTTCGTTTGTACGTTCTACGTTACACTTGCAACCTTGATTTTAATGAATCGACAGTCAATCGACTGGAACACCAGAAAATTTTTACTTCTCTGTGTTCTTATTTAAACACGCTACTACAAACAATTGTTATTATGTATTAAATTGTAAGAAACATACTTGTGGTACTTGCTTAGGCCAGAGCGTCTATTTATTTATCAGAGATTTTTTCTGACTACGGAATGCCATTTAATTTATTGTAATAAAAAGAGAAGTCTCCACATAGTTCTCATCTATCCAGTTTGCTTGTCGATCCCCGTTATTACTTTTATTTTCGCCATCATGTAATAAACTCTCAGTATCGTGATGAATTAGGTGTTAACCTGATATTATGATTATTTATTCAAATAAGTTATTGAGGCCCGAGAATCAAAATAAACACTGCGAATCAATACACAGCGTACCTATACCTAATTACGCATCAAGAGTTTTCCAAATTATAATTCCAGAAGATATGTTTAGAATTATGATCCAAGAAGATTTTTCTGATAAAAGCTTGTTAATAGTGAACCGTGTGTGAGATGCACTGATACGTTTCAGATTTTACATGTGGAATGGTGCCAAATTAGGCGCGCTTTACGAGACACGCTGTCTTGGTGCGGCGCGGCCCGCGCGGCTGTCGGCGTGCGGCGAGCTGGGCTGCCCGTAACACGGCATCTCATTAAAACATCACATGTAACTTACGAAAACAATTTTTTTGCCTTAATATCAACTGAAACCCAAGTAAAAACTTCTGTGTATTTCGAATGATAAAATTAACATAACTACCTACCACAGATCTATAATACTTTTTTACTCATCGATAATATATTTTAATGTAATGTAAGTACATAAATATATATAAATATATAAAAATATATAAATGTTCAGACAGACAGCCTTAGTATACGCGTTGTCCCTGCGACGGCCTAGGTCAGGGCCGGGCCAGGAGCTGGGTGAGAGCGGGAAATAAATCGATGATCCGCTGTTGTCCCATTAAATTCAAGCTTTCAACTCTTGCCAAAGGAACTCCTTAAAATCACAATAATTTCACGCGCCCTATTATTATCAGAATGATACCTCGGCGACGCACGAACAATTCTAGAGTAATTAAAAATAATATTTAATAAATCTTCATAGCTAAGCACATATTAAACAATTACACCTTCAACGCCGACCAAATTCGTAACATCAAGAATGTCACAAATGCAGTGCCAGCTAAAAAGAAGAGATAGGTACATTGTATGTACGTGTTAATTTATTACTCAAATATTTGAAGAGATATTTACATGTAAATGTTTCATTATAGGATGTGATTGCACGCGAGGTATCATAATTATTACAAAAAGGCTATTATTATAGCTCTTATTTATGAATTAAGCAAACTTAGAAAAACTACATGTTGACGTGAAGACAGTACCACGGACAGGATATTGGCTCAAGGGTGGAGGGTGTTCCTTCTAAAAACAATAAACATACGAGTAGAAGACCAAGACAGAACCATCCTGTCAGAAAAAAATAGTGTATCTATCCAGTCTAGTTGGTGTGTAAATATTGAAACAATTAAAATAAGGATTTCGAATTTAAATCTCATAAAACTCCATGAAATTTTTAGGATCTAAATAGATGCGCTAGATATTTTTACAATAAACTGCAGTGTTGGACATTTGCCAATCAGTTTTTGAGGTTCTGCAGGTATGTTTATAGATCGACCGGCAAAAACTACCGCAGGTACCGCAGTTTCAATAATTCTTTACAATTATTTTATTTAGTTGTACCTCATCTTTGGCTCTTAAAATTGTGGTAGCAATGGACACTACAGCTGTTAGAAGTTAGAAGACAATACAACCAACAAGAACATGTCAACAAGAACAAGAACATGTGTCATTGGGAGTTCACGACTGGTGATTGGAATCTGGCGGTAATAGCCCATTGAATTGCACAGACAGGTTAATCCCCAAGAAAAGCCATGCATCGCAACGACGCATGCAGCTCACTCAATGGCTAGAGCCGAGAGTGCGTAAGACACTATGCACGTGATGAGACACACACTAAAAATAGCTGCTGTCTTTCCACACATAAGCACATTTTGTGATTCACTGAATATTGAAATCAGTAGGTTGACACATGTATTTTGCAGCCCTGATGGATAGGATAAAATACTTATTTAGGTATATTTGAACAAATACTATCAAACAGCAGAAGTTTGCATTCAATAAAATTAACGGTATGTTGTGGAACTCGAAGTGGCTTAAAGCTGGCGGAGATTCTAAGTCTGTTAATATAAACTACAGACTTATTGATACATGTAGTCAAAGGTTTTAAAATTGAAACATGGAAGTTAGTAGCAGCTAGAGGAGAACGTTCGACGCAACAGCGGCGTGACGAGTCGAGACGCTCAGGCGGGCACAATGAGGCGCCGGGCTTCCGTTACACCGCGGCACCGACGCCGCGCGTAAACCTACACCGCCGCCGCCGCGCCGCTCTCGCCGACCGGTGCCATTGTCACCGACCGTACTCCACCACAAGCCCCCACCCCGCCCAGGCCGCAACCGCACGACAACTTATATCTATGTCACACGACCACCGGGGACACTGACCATCCTTATTAATTGTCATTGGTGCAAAAGGTGTGTTCTATGCACAATTCGACAATAATTATTAATTAGCCAATCTGAAGAACTGAAGAAACAGTAGCTACTGAAATATTACTTATACAATGCAGATACACAACAACATTGCAGATATTTATGCAAATAAATATAGTAAACATTCTAATTTCTAAGCTTCCGGACTACATAGATTTGGAATAAGTTCCGTATCTTTAATGATGTGGAAATTATACAAACGCAATGCACAGAGTGCTTTGAAAACGTATCTACTATGCCTATTCACGATGCACGAGTATCGTTGGGTTACTGGGTGGCAGGGTTGGAAATTATCAAGATAATTATGCTCATTGATAGTTATCCGATAATTATCGGATAATTATGAGATAATTATCTCATTATTATCCAACAATATAAGGTCTAATAAAAGAACTTTTGATTGTTATAATTCTTTTATATTAATTTAAAGTGATTTTTTAGTCACTTAACATATTAATAGGGGGTACTCAGTATTCGATTCTCGTTCGAAATATGTATTTAAAAAGTAAAGTATTTAAAAAGTCTGCAATTAACGTAATTGAAAAAGTTACCTTGATTGATAATTATCCCGTGCAACCCTGCTGGGTGGTTCAAATCAAATCAAAATTTATTTGTTTGCAGGATAAGGTTACATACATAAGTTGTAATATGTCATGCAAGGTACAATATATCGCTTAACCTAGCCTATAAGGCGTGCAAAAATATTATAGTCACAGAACCAGTAATAATACAATTTAAAATTGACTTTGAATAACATTAATTTTAATATTACATTTAAATATGTCAAATTGAAAATTAAATATTAATTTAAAATTAAATATTAATTTTCAATTTGACATATTCATAAATTATCTTAGTATACGTCATGTAAAAAGACATCCTGATCCTGACATACTGACTGATGCATCATTGTAGAAACTGAAGTTACGGAAGGATTTATGATAAGGCCGTATCTGTGGTGTTGTCATTAACTAAAGTTAATAAATGAAGAAGAATTTTAGAATCCTTATGCAAAGCTTTCCATTTTCCATACTTACCAACTGAGAGATGATTATAGTAAGCTGCATACATCTCGTAAGTTAATAAAATTAATCTCGTTACTAAAACTATACCAGCTTATCACCCCATCAGACGACACAGAAATAAGCTTTTTAGAACAATAGAATACTAAATAAATAGATATGGTGGTATTAAGCACTATACAGACATGAGTATCTTTTTGTTTCTGACTATCAAAAGAAACAGCAGTGGTGTCTAGTTACAGCAACTAGACACAATTCCTGATTGTTTCCACCACACAGATATTTTATACTACAGTGCAGATTGACTGAGAAGTCACTCAGGCAAGACCAAAAAATACGAACACTAGCAGATGTGAGGAACAAGTACATAATATAATTATGTATGTTTATACAAATATTGCAATTCTTCATCAAATGTATATACTGCGCCTTTATATTTTGTATGTGTGTGTGTATGTGTTGCCCATATCCTTTATATTTTGTACATAATGTTATCATTATGTCACATTGTTTCTTTCAACAATGAAAAATATATATATATTAAATTTAAATTGTTTAATAAAATAAGAATGCTTCAATAACTTTAATATATTATACATATAAATTTTCCTCTTGATGCGGTTTTTTTTAATAGCTATAAAGCTATTAAAAAAAACCGCATCAAAATCCGTTGCGTAGTTTTAAAGATCTAAGCTGATATAGGGATATAGGGACAGAGAAAGCGACTTTGTTATATACTATGTAGTGATAAAGTCTGCGATGGCATATGTCTTATCTTTTAAGGATAACTTACTATACCCAGTCAAAGTTTTAATAAACCCGCATGACAATAAATTTGTGCGTGGGTTATGTTTAACAATTTTGAAGTAAGGCTAGTAAGGCAGGTTTCCCAAAGCGAAGCGAGGGCGTGTTTACTAGTACTCGAATAAATATAGTATGAAATAATCGAAGTGACTGCTGGGACACATAGTAGAAATGAAACTTCAACAGACAAGTGGAAAAACGAAACGCAACAGACAAGTGGAAAAACAATTATGAGTACATTATCTCTTCTGTATGAGTAGGTACATAACATTAATTTATTTGCCTGTAAAACTTTAAGTTAAAATTTTGTTGAGATTTGTTTTGCCACTTGTTCGTTGAAGCTTCACTTCTACAGTGTCCAGCACAGATTTCTATATTTTCCTTATATTTTTCTAATACAATGTTTCCTTTCCCTTATAAACCTTTAAATATCTATAATAGCTATCCCAGCGAAGTTTGTACCACTCTATAATTAATAAACAAATTTGTTGGCATACAGTCATACCTACTGGGTCCTATAGTGAATATAAACCTGATGCACCTGAAGACACAAAAAAAATTTAACCAAATCGGTACAGCCGTGTGGGAGGAGTTCAATTACATACACACACACAAAAGAAATTTATATACTAAGATATATTTATATATACCTTTGTTTAATTCCAATCATGAGTAGATATTTATTTATTAATGGACGTGATTAATTAAAGTTTACATACAACCTATATAGTTGGATAAACTTTCAAATTTTTCTGACATTTATCTTTCGCCATTTTCACCTGTGAACCTTATGCTAAATAACTTCAATATCAAAAATGAAAGATTTATCAAAGTCCAAAAATAAACATAAAGTGCTCAAAACTAAGACACGTCTAAAGTAACAATTGTGGAACGCCATATAGAACTCTGGAAAGAATGTGAAGGATGCGAGGGATCGACTTACCTCTGTTTCGGCGCTAGGCGTTGTAGAAGTGCTTTTGTGGTCTGGATTTTGTTGCTGGTCTTTGACTATAGTATAAAGGACTTTTGAGTCGTCACTACATGTGGTAGTAACGTTTTTATCCGGAGCTTTTGGTTCCTTATCATACTCCGGTGGAGGAGCCATCTTGAAGGAAGAGTAGACAGATGACACAAGTCTTATGACTTTAGTATGCTAAAATCACTCTCAACCTTTTTCTGTACCCCTTTATCTTAATTATTAAATCATAATTGAGTTTATTATGACACTCTAAAAGTTCTAACAATAAACCGAACCGAAATCATTTTCGACAGATTGTTCTCATCATTTTTACTTTTTATTTAGCGAACTAAAGCTACATATGGTGACTTTACTTAATATGACTGATTAAAAGACAAGCAAGCGCCATCTACTACCTACACCTACAGTCAGGCACCACAGCACCACACCAGGATTTTACACTCTGCAGCACAGACAGATAATGTACTGTAGGTACCTAATCATAACACTAAACCATAAATTACCATAGACAAGTGTGCAAGCAAGCGACAGAGAGAGAGGATCAGAGGACCGGAAGTTAAGAGAGGACGGACGGGAAACAAAAATATGTAGGTAGTAAATTGACTTATTATAATAATAATAAATGATGTTACATTATTCCTGCTATAGTCTTTAGAGGTTAATCTGTGGTACGACGTGTTAAAGAAATACTGAAGTACCTAAGTACAAAGAACTGCTTTTTAAAATCATGCTTAAGAGCATACTCAAAATTAGCATGCTCTTTAGCTTGTATAGACCGGTACATTTGCTTCGAAATAAGCTTGCCCGTTAACAATACAGAGAAGAATTTTGACGTGAAAATGTATGTCTTATAAATCGATGTCATGCAAGCTGCACGCACGAAAAAGTATGACGTCATTGTCACGTTCTGCCTGAGCCGGCCATCCGGCCACATCCGGCCAAGCGTGCAAGCGAGAGCGCGGAACAAGCGATAGAGAGGCACGATCGGTTTTCTTCAATTTTTTTCTTGATGTTATCACGTAAAATTATCGTCCGGAAACCGACTTTACAGACAACCCTTAAACACTACCCAACCCAATATAAACAATTAAACATTACGTTTTACATCACATCCAGTGTTGCCACTTTAGCCACTTTTCAGCTAGATCTAGCCACTTTTTAGCTAGATCTAGCCACTTTTACGAAATAGTTAGCTACAATTTTTTTTTGTGGCCAAATTTTAACCACACTTTTTAGCTACTTTCAACACTTACTACTTAAGTTTCAATCAATTTAAATTTGTAATGTAAAACGTACTTAGGCGCATTCAGAATGCAACGAATGTTACTTACTTGTCACTTTTAACGCACAAACTAATTTTATAACAACAATTTACACATAAGGTCGTGTTTATTCTATTTTTAATTGCAATAGTTAATAGTTGTGTGTTTCTACACAACTATTGACAGTAGGACTTTAGCGTCCTCCCTCTTAGAGAGAAGAAATATAAAAATCATTTTATCACTGTGTAGAATGGTACTCTCTGTATTTTAAGTCAATAATAATATTTATAGAAATTATTCAACCTTGTTTTTTTCGGTCATTTGGTCACATGTTGACTTTTTTATTTTAGCCACTTGTAGCAATTTTTAACAGAGCTTTTTTTTTTGCGAAACTAGCAACTTACTACCGTATGTTTAGCAACTTTTTATTTGGACAAGGTGGCAACACTGATCACAATTCACATTCACAGATTTCACAGTGTGTGTGTCACTGTCACAGACTCACAGTCACAGACCAGTGTTGTTATTGTTAATGTTATCTACTATCTAGCTAGTGTTCTGTGAAAGATACTGCACGCACTGCACGCACACGCAATATATTTATTTGTCGTTCGTCGTCATACCTTTAAAACGTATTAATAATAATTTAATAAACGATAGTCACTCGATACGCCCTAGGGATTTTTATTGTGTAATTCTTCATAATGGCGGAGACGAAAGAGAACGTTTTCCTTTTTGTTCCAAATATCATTGGTAAGTTCAACATGATCTAAAATGAATTGTTATATTTGTTTAAAGAAATGAATGTTCATAAAGTTCATCCCATAAATTAACTGGCATTTACAGGGTTTGCACGCATCATACTGGCGATTATTGCGTTTTACTTTATGCAGACTCATTGTATACTGTCGTGTACCTGTTATATTGTATCTGCTCTTCTGGATGCGGTGGACGGCCATGCTGCAAGGTATTTTAATCAAAGTAAGTGAACTTGTATGTCATCACTTAATTACATTAAGAGTATTTTGTACATACCTACTTCAATACAAAGAATTACATTATTATATTCGTCCGTATTTTGCAATTGATTAATGTTATCAGTTTTTACATTTTTGAATGATGAAAATTAAAAAAAGATTCGATAGTTCATATTTGGCCTCCGGAAATATGACTATGTATCAGAATTTCAAACAAAGCTCTAGTAGCTCCCCGTTCGCCTACGCAGGAATGCTCACACTCTTTCTCTTCTGTATTGTGTGCTATTCAATTCAAACTATCCTCCTTACCTCAATAACGCAGTAAAGTCAAAGCATTATCTTCAGATATAACCAGGTTCCCTCTTAATTCTCATTCTTTATTTATATTTTCCCCTACACAC
This sequence comes from Ochlodes sylvanus, assembly GCA_905404295.2. Taxonomy (NCBI): domain Eukaryota; kingdom Metazoa; phylum Arthropoda; class Insecta; order Lepidoptera; family Hesperiidae; genus Ochlodes; species Ochlodes sylvanus. The sequence goes on from FR990129.1 coordinate 2,723,561, forward strand.
TCTTTTGTATCACTATCCTCAAAATTCCAATCAATGTATAATTATATATTTTGTTAATTTCAAATTTCTCTGCATTTCTCATGAAACTTACCTCAACTTACTCTGTCTCTTCATATCTTAAGGTTGTCTGGAAGAGATTGCTATGTAGCGATAAGACTGCCTTTTGTATCTTACAAATGTGTATTTTTAAATTGTAAATGTCCTGTTCTTGGTGTACAAAAAAGTGTCAAATAAATATATAAATAGTTGATTTTAGAATTAGAATGTTAATAATCTATCCTTAGATCCGCTGTTTATCCAGGTACTAAATTTGGAGCTATGTTGGACCAGCTGACTGATCGAGCAGGCACGGCCGGTCTTATGATGTCACTGGCCACCTTCTATCCGCAATACACATTTTGGTTGCAAGTATCAATGGCCATAGACATCACTTGTCATTGGCTCTACCTGCATACATGCACCCTTCAAGGAAAGACTTCCCATAAATTCATTGACATGTCTGAGAACCCCATCATGCATGTGTATTATACTAACAAGACCGTGTTGTTCTTCATGTGTGCTGGAAATGAGGCATTTTATGCTGCTCTGTATGTGATGCACTTCTACACAGGACCTATAGGTAGGTCTAAATATATCTTATAGTATAACATTTATTTTATCATATTTTGTTGGTACTTTATATACATTTACCCTTTAACTAACAAGGTACTTACAAAGCAGTAATACCACAGGTATCTTAAAATTTGGGGAGGCCTAGGCTGAGGCCTGTCATGGAACTTGTTGTAGAAGTTAGTGGGCAACAGCAACACAAGTGCCTAAAGTTTTTATGTATAATAGCCTAAAACCAGTCAGGGTGCCCATAGTGGCCAAGAAATTTTACCACTAGTTGCCATTTACCAACTCTTAAATGCCTCTCAAGTTGTTTATATCAGTTTTACCACTTACAATAGACACAAGGCATTGCTAAATATTATTAGAACATTGTACATTTATATTTAAATAATTATTATCTCATATGAAATTCTCCCGTTCCAGTAATGGGTATGGGGCTCTTCAAACTCATCATGCTGGTGTCCATGCCGGTGGCTGTTGTGAAAGCTGCGATCTCAGTCATCCATGGAATTGTGGCATCCCTGAACCTCGCCACAATAGATGTTAATGAGCGAGCTGCTATTGCTGCCAAACAGCATTAAGGGAAATCATTGAATGGTATTATTAATTGGTATGTGTCTATTACAATAACTGTTCCTGTCTATCTCATAGTTTAATAAATAGCAGTAAGATGTCAATTTAGATTTTTTGTCTTTCATGTATTGCATACATTTGACTTGCCCAAAGATTTTAAGTTTCCATTTATGGAAGTTGTAGATTTGTCTATTGATAAGTTACCAAGTTGAAAAATTAAGAATTTAATTTTCATGCAGGAATTCAGAATTATGAAAAACTTCAATAAATTACTGCATTTTAAATAGGTACAGATCTGTTATTGGTGATTACTTTTGCATTTGGTAACTTAAAATTGGTGTGTCTACATACCTCTCAGTTAGCACTTAATATTAGATGAACAGCAAACTTATTTGCTCAGGGAAAAACAACAATTGTCTATTTTTGCCCAAAAACATTGAGAATCGAATTGACAAGCGAAAGAGCTGTAGACTAAATTGGAATGTTCTACTATGGAGTTGTTTCAAAGTCACCCTTTTAACTGCTTGTACCTTTCCATTCTATTGTTAAAATTAATTACTTAGGATTTCTTAAAGGATTAGGTTGATTACTCAGTTATACTTTTTATTCGTGTCAATTGTCATTTCTGTCTCTAATTCTAATTATTCTAATTCATATTTTCGCATTTAGGCGACATGTGTCCTCCGTCTACAAATACATCCACTAGTCTAGTAGATCAAAATGTAGATATATACTGAACAACAGGTTTCAAAAGAAAGTTTACATTATTTATTTAACTAGTTATACCATAGTGTGAATATCATAATTATGACTCACTTATTTCCATTATATTTTTTATTCTAGTCATAGGTACAAATAGACTAATAATAAATTGAGATGAATTAAAACTGTAAAAATGTCAAATGTTCTATACAAAGTATTTATTTTTAACCAAATTGTACTTATTTCGTATAATTGGAAAGCAACCAATTTATTTAATTAATTTAAGTGTCCCATTCATTCCAATTTAAATATTTAGTGTAGATTAGGTGGTACTTTAAAACAGGATCAAGAAGGCACATGTTTTTTGTAACCATGTTAATTCCATTTGCATTTTCTGTGCTTTTTATGTTAAATCTAAACGTAATACGTGTTTGTAGTGCTAGTCACAATGTAGTGAATGTTATATTTATGAAGTATTAAAATATTACGTATAGTCCGTTTGTTTATCTTGTCCATAATTGTAAAAAAAGTGACGTGTTAGTTACCAGAAACAATTAATTGAGAGATTATGTGAATCAATCCAACAAATGAAATGATCAACTTGGTAATTTTAATTTTAAATTTTTAACCATAATAAAATATTTTCTTAAGATATTCTATAATTATACATTTATAAGCTAGGTCAAGAATTCAAGATGAATAAAATGGGAGTATAACTAGATTACTAAATGTGTATTTCGTTATTCGTTTTAGAGTTAAAGGTTAGTTTAATCCCTTTGTTTTAAGTTATGTCGATTTTTTTTTAGATAAATGGCTGTTGTATATTTTTTACATTCGACTTTTATTTTATGTAAGCATCAAAATCTGGCATACATTCATGTTATATTTTTATAAACCCTTATTAGTGTCCGTATAAAATTTATTAAAACCTATCGGTATTTTTGCTTATTCGTAATATATAATATTACAGTTCAATTTTAAATATTATATGTAATGTCTAAATAAATGTTACAAATATATTGTTTTGTTATTTACAACCTACTGTTGCTTCTGTACAAATAAAACAAAATATAGCAGCAAGCACTTTATTAAAATTTCAGTATTGTTAATTTTATGTTATTAGCGTACTATAATTATGTACTTAGTTTTCAGGAGACCTGTACTGTGCATTGGTGTGCTAATAGCTTATAAATAAGCATATCACTCAGTACACAAATAATTGCTTCTCTGAACACAACAATCTAATTAGTTCAGGAGGTGCGTCTTTAATATAAAAATGCTTACAACAGGTCTTTGTGGGTAAACATAAGCTAGCAGACTGCATGACAAAAGAATGCATGTACCTACTAAAGTTAAACATTACCACATAATATGGGATAGAAATAAAAGATTAGATATTAAGTAAAGAACAATTTCAACTTGCGACCAAACATTTGGTTCTTGAGTTATATATTGTAATAAAAATGTAATTACTATCCCTTCAGGCTGCTCAAACCAGCTCTCATAATCTCGTCAACTAAAAGGAGGTTGCTAGCGATAACTGAACATGAATTCAGTATTTGCTTCTTCACAATGTAGTTGTCCAATATTCCCAGGTCTGTTGGTTTCAGGGCTTCTCCAGTGCTCAAGTCTAAACCAATAGGATCCGGGCTCAAGCGAGCTTCCTCTTGCAATTTGACAATAGTATCTTGAGCATCATAACCAGAATTGATAGCCAGAGTTTTTGGAACAACCAAGAGTGCCTCAGCAAAGGCCTGAATACCCAATCGAGCCTTCCCCTTGACAGAGTCCTTGTATTTCAACAATTCCATGTTAGCTTTTATTTCAAATGCTCCTGCACCAGGCACCACACATTTGTCTTCAATAGCATTGTTGATTGCTCGGAGGCCATCTCTCACTGCATCTTTGATTTGAGTCAATGTATGTTTGTTCGGACCCTTTATCAAAATTGTAACAGACAAGGGATTTTTACATTCCTCAACAAACGTGTACTTTTCTTCTCCAAGGATATGTTCGTAAACAACTCCAGCATATCCAACTGACTCAATTGTGAGGTCATCAACAGAATTCATAGCCATGCCTCCACATGCTAGAGCTAGTCTCTCCATATTACGTCTCTTGGCTCTTCTCAGGGCTAAAATACCCTCCTTAGCAAAAGCATCTAGAGACAGAGGATCAATACCTTTCTGGTTGATGACAACAAAGTTTTTGTCAGTGCCATTACATAGCTTTTTCTTTAGAGCAATGATCTGAAACAAATACATAATGAGTTCAAAGTTCCATGGGATAGGGATTAGGGATATTGCGGTATTTCTTTAAAAATTGTGACAATTTCTAAATGAAAACACAAGAAATTCGAGCTCTTCGCTAGCGGAAATGACGACAAGACTCGCATTCCGCACTTACACCCACCCACACCCATGCTTCCATTGTATGGGCTCCAATTTTTTGTTATGGAATTAAGTTAACAAACGGGCATGCAGCACCACCTTTTGCTGCCACCCATGAGAACTATGACCGACTTAGAACAAGACTAAAATGGGGACTGGGATAGGTAGTCCGGTTAGGAGGCGGTGTTAGAACATAAGCATGTTAGTAAGTATGAGGACTGGGACAGGAACTGTTAGTGAAAGTTAGTCCTATTAGTTATTGTTAGTCAAGTCCAGTTAGTGGTTAATAATAAGAGTCGTTATAATTTGGTCACAGATGTATCGATACCCTTGAGGACTGAGATGGTTGCCTCTACAAAGTGTAGCCAGCTGCAGACCTTTCTATCCAGAACACAATTGCTTTTAAAAACAATAATTAAGAGTTAATCACAAATGACCATCTTATTTATGAAAAAACTTTACCTTTTTAACTCTCTGGTCAATGAACTCCCTTTCTGCAGCTACCAGCTTCTCTCTATCTTCAGCAGACTTGTAGAAGAAGCCCGAGTTAACTTCAGTCTTCTCATACTCAAGAGATACATTGCATGTGAGGATGTATGCATTCTCTACACGCTTTGGCATGTCAGGATGGCGACCACCATGGTCCAAAACGAGACCTGAGATCACGAGATATAATAAATTAATTGAATATTATTATTTACGTTTATGTCCATACATAGGAGATGAAGAAGAAGAGAGAGTATGAAGGGCCTTCATATGGCCAATAGAAGCCAACAATATTATTTTTAGAATTATTTTCTGTATGTTTGTCTGTACATCACGCTTAAACTACTAAATGAAAAATGATGCGGTTTACGCCGCTGTATTGCTGGAAGACTCACTTTAAAATTGGGGCAAGTTTCATTTTAATATGACGCGTAGAACCTGAGATATAAATAATGTACCCTCAATGGACAATGTCAGCCGGTTCAGCCATTTTAATACAAGTACTATATTTATTAGGAAGCCAGAAAAAGAGCAGACAGGCCCCCTGATGCATAGTCCAAACACAAGTGGCCTGAGCATTAGCAGCCAAGATTGTAGTGGTGTATGGTGTACCACATATTCAGTTGTGAACCAAAAGAGTACCCATATAATATATGAGTATAATAGTATCTCAAACAGATGGTGATCTCTAAAACGAGAGACATGCAGCCTTGTTCATTGATCAACAAGTTACAGGAGAACATGGAATAATGCTTGGAATTAAAAAAATTAAGAATCTTACATGACACATGCATTTGTCATTCATGTCAAATTTGTTTTAAATGCATCTAATTAATATTGCTAGCAGTTTTTCAGACAAAACCAATTAAGACGTCCTAAAGTGTAATTGATACCCACCTCTAACAAGAGTAGTTTCAGTGGCAGTTTTATGCTGCATCTCCATTAGCTCCACCATATGCAGATCAACTGGTTTATCAGGTGTGCGAATTGCGAGAACAGCATCGACACAAGCTTCAGTCAAGACATCAGCTATGTTGCTGTGTACCTGTAGTACAAAGGTAAAATTTTAAAATATTTAAGAAATGAAATTACATATATATACATGAAATACATAGCCTGAAAAAAATCAGGCTATTACGAACGAGCATGGCAAACGAGCATGCAGCACCACCCTTCTGTCTAGTTAGCAGAGGCTTTTATCTAGAACATTAGTTGGTCAATTTGTTGGTAGATATGAGGACTGGGGCATAGACTGTTAGTTGTTCTTAATAATAGTCCAGTTAGTAATTGTTAGTAAGTCTCAAAATCAGTATTATTAATAGGTCAATCTTGAATTTGACTTGAATTTGAGAATGACTTGGAAAAGCAAATGGGTAACATTTGATTAATCAAATGTATGTGTATGTGTAACTTAACTTCAGATAACAATTTTACCTTAGTTTTCAATGACGTCCGAGCAACATCAAGTAGGTTTTCTCTCTTAATTTCAATGGGAATTTTAAGTGTTTCAAGCACTTCCAAGGCTTTGGTACGAGCAACGTCAAATCCCTCAGTGATGATCCTTGGATGAAGCCCTGTAAATGTAGTTTAATGATTAAAATAAACAGCAGGGAAACTAATTAAGTGTATTACATTGTTAATTGCAATGCTGTCTTCAAGCAAATGTTTGTCTAGAGATATAACTGTCTTACAGCATTAATAAAGATTTTCCATATTTATAATAGATTTTATGGCGATTTTAAAAAGTTACAATAATTTATCTGTTCATCACTTAGAAAGTTTTTTATGTAAGTGATGAGTCACCTAGTGTTGACTGGTCATGGTGACACATGGAAGTCAGTAACACCAAAGGAATCACCAATGCATTGCTGATCAAAAGGACAGAATTACAATTTGAAACTTGACAAAAATAAGAAATGATGGCACATGAAACGGATGGACACAATGTACTTCCAATAAAAAATATATGATATGTGCAAAAAAATAGACTTGTTTTTGTGATGGAAGTATGTCCAATATCAAAATTATTATTTAATTAACTAATTAAATTGATTCAAATATTGAATTTAAAAACCAGCAATCCCATCATGACACATTGCAACTAATAAATAAATGTACTAACACATAAATTAATCAATTACATAGGAATAACTTTTTGATACCTTCACTAATGTAAATGTCGGCTTGCTTCAGCAACTCTCCAATCAGGAGCACAGTGGAGGTGGTACCGTCCCCAGTGGAGTCATCCTGTGCGGTGGACGCACGCGCAATGAGGGATGCAGTGGGGTGCTGAATCTGCATCTCGTGCAGTAGGACGTTGCCGTCCTTTGTGATCTTTATATCACCAGCACCAGACACCAACCTTTGGAAATAGAAATTGCCATGTGTACAATTGTTTATTAAATTTGTAAACAGTCTTTCTTTTATTTATTTAATAATTTATACACACAAGGATACAGTTCATACAATTTGCATAAAGTAATTATGGTACAAAGGTACTGCTTATTCCTTATGAAATCTCTTCCAGCAGACCTGAGACTGGAGAGTGGAGAGTGGTATAGCTAAATGGTAGCTAAAGATAAGTACTGTTCTTTGACCCATCTTTTAAAAATAAAGATTGCATTAGAATCGTGGATATTCAGCAGAAGCGAATTGCATAGTTGATGTATTCACAATAATTCTGTTCTGCATTTGATTAACATTTTAAGTTGCAACAAATCAATTTTAATTATAAAATGAGCTACAAAATGTTACAGAAGAGTAACAATCACATTATACCCATAGCGCAAATTTAATAGTGTAGTATGAGTCTAAAAGCATTAAAAATCCCACAACTTTAATTTATTTCTATACTAATAATAAATATGTTACTGGTTGATGTCTGTACATGGAAGATATACAAGAAAAGATTTTCCTGGGGGGTCTTTATTAACGCAATAGAAACCAAAACAATGTTTTTTAGAATTTATGTCTGTTTGTCTGTAGTTTTGATAATCTCCGAAACGGCTTATCCTATTTGGCATACCGATTTGGGTGCGGTTTTCACATATATATTGTGGTAAGCTTCACTTAACATTAAGTGTTTGTTTTATTTCAATCGGTTGAGAAATAAAAAAGTTATCAGTTTAAGGAATTACGCCAAACAATTTCGGAAAGTACGTAACTAAGGGACATATTTCACGAAGCGAAACGGGGGCGGGTCCAATAGTTTATTTCAAAAATTTGTAAAATGACTGGTCCATTAATTTATGTTATGGGCTTAGTTTCGGTTTCAGACAAAAACTGAAACTGCTATCACTCGAGATGTCAACACAGAAATCAGAATCCCAACACTTCCATTGAGTGACCGAAGTACCGTTAAATTGAGGTGAATGCGTCTTTGAATGTTTTTAAAACGACAGATCTTATTTATTAATTTAAGAAGATCTGCTTTGTCGTCAGCCTATTAAAAATCAGTGCAGGCTATTAAAAAAATATTCATAACCGAACCGGTACTTGTTCCCACATGCCAGACGACTGCAATGACACATGATTTTAGAAATGCTCTTGGTAAATAATTTATGGACATATCCGATATGAAAACTCTATAAATTTATAGTACCCATTGAAAACTACTTTTAAAATTAAAATCGTATGGCTGCTGTAGGATATTTAATAAGAATACTTACATTTTCATTGTGCCTTTAGGCCCGAGGTTAGTTCTCATTACATCTTGAATACCTTTGGCAGCAGATATATTCACAGCTAGTGCCTGTGCGGCTCTAGCAAATTCAGCTTTTGGATTTAATAAACTAATCGCGGCCATATTACAAAGTATCTAATATTATTTCACAGAATTGGAGAAATAGAAAATTAGCAATCAAGAATAGTCACGCTCACTCACGAATCGAAATCGAATCACCGGAATCAAAAGTACTCTGTGACCGGAATCACGATACCAGTACCACAGACGGCACAGACCACAGAACACTATACACCTCCACAGACTGGACAAAGAGGATATAAACACTACGTTTTACAGACTGGGTGTGGGTACACGACACGATACGATACACAAACACAACACGGGCTATGAGGCTACAACAGACTGACAATGCTGACCATCTGACATGACAGGCTATGCTATGTTATGTTATGAGACGAGCTAGAGCACAGGTTAACAAAGAAAGCAGATGGAGCGTGCAGAACAAAAAACTGAGGTCACCAAAGCAATTATACAAATTCAAAAGCGAATACAAACTCGCATTAGTGCTATTCAGACCGTCGTACTGTTTAGACGTCACGCGTAATCACGCGTCACGCATTACTACAACTTAAAAATGCCGTCCCAAACACATAAAAACGAAGATGGGATATCTTTTCACAGATAACTATTTTTATTTCACTGTTTTGTTGTTTATCTACCCATGTAAATAAATAAAGAAATAAATAAAATAAATAAATAATTTATATCCAAAAAGCTACTCAGTTACTTGGCAATAAGGTTCGTTTTAAGTTTTAAGTAGTAGTGCTATTTCCAGAACATTCTATGCTACACGTGAAGATAGATTCCAGTCACGCCATCTAGCGTTCAATAGCGGAAGTAATTACTTTGTTTAGCAATAAATTACAACACAATGTCAACTTTATTTCTGACAAGTTTAAGTATAGAATTAGTTGTTACTTAAAATTCCATTGCCATCTAGCGGTGGATAGACGAACTTTATAATTATTATGTTCGTAATTGAATTTGATAAGGGAAAGAAGACACCAAATATGGCAAGGAAAAATAAAAATTAAGATAAAGTATTAAGGTGCATTTTCAACTATTAACAGCCGGTTTGATAGACTATTTGAAGTTGACAAGTACCAACCAATTAAAATGTAAGTTTCTTAGTGTGAATAATACGATTAGCCTTAGAATAATGACATATAGAATGACAGTCTTCATACAAGCGCTCTGTCTACAGTGAAGCACTAATTTTTTTTTTTTATACGTGTGTAATGGTGAAGTGCCAGGGGAAGTGCAGTTTCCCGAAAGTGGGAATGATTCGGCCGCTCATAAGAATTTGTTTTTAGCAATAATAGCATTTTATTTAGTGTAAAATATTTTCATATCAAACTTCATTGATTTAATTTTACTTAGCACCTAAATCTTGCTTGCTTGCAAGCTCTTTCACTTGGGTGTTATTTAATGGGAAAAATGCCATTGAAATTAATAAATGAAACTCAAATTAGCATAAATTTATAAAAGGAAAACAAACAAGCAACATAACTTTGCATGTTCCCACCAAAAAACTAATGGTCTAATTCATAACAGCGCCGTTGATCATAACTTTATTCATTCTTCATATAAAGTAGCAAACGGTAGCAAGTAGCAACATTAGAACATTGCGAAAAAAAATCGTTGACTGCGAAATTTCACATGTGAAATCACTGTTTCATCAAATGAAATTTATATAAAAGTAGCAATCATTTCCATGTCTACACTCGATAGTTCACATTGCCAATCTATGTAATACAACATGTATGGTGAGCACAATGGTGTTCGGATACCATTTCCTATTTTATGATTTTAATTCATTAATTATTTTATTTTCACTATAATTATGATACATTAGGTGTGAAACACGTCCATAAGATTAATATATTATTACAAATTTGAAGGAGATAAATAAATCATCACGGTTTCTTCATTACTTGTAAATTGTAACTCTGCAATATCCCAATATTCAGAATCAGAAATACAAAGTACTCTGTGATCAGAACTTAAAATATAATTAATATTTTCATATTCTATGGTCTTATATGTCACACACAGAGTACCTACTTTAATTGAAGTATTGAACGTAGACTTACGTCAACGTCATCAGTCACAGTACTCTTTGAGAGATTGATGTAGCTCATGTAACTGAGACAACAGGAGAATAAAAATAAGTTTTCTATTTTGGTACGTACTTCCATTCTAACATGTTCGAGACCGTACGAGAAATTTCCTCATGGGTATATAAGTTTCGCAGGCACGTACATTAATTTAATTAGTAAAAGCAAAATGGGTGTACAAAACGAAGAAGCTGAAGACTACAAAAATAAGGGAAATGATTGTTTTAAATCCGAAAAATACGAAGAAGCCGTAGCGTTTTATTCCAAAGCGATCAAGATTGCGGATAAGGATTCCCGCGAGTTGGCTACGTACTTAAAAAACCGCGCGGCCGCATATCTAAAACTAAAGGAGTATGAAAAGGTTATACAAGATTGTGATGATTCACTCAATATTATACCTGAAGACCCAAAAACATTATTCCGACGTTCTCAGGCATTAGAGAGCTTAGGCCGGTTTGAAGAATCTTACAGAGATGCTAAAACCATATTTACAGTTGATCCAACAAATAAAGCAGTGCAACCTATATTAGCACGGCTGCATGCTATAGTTCAAGAAAAGGCCCGGCAAAATGCTCAGACAAGTAACAAGGTAGAACAGATGATCAAGGTGGCTTTTGAGATTAGTCAGGACAATGACAAACGTGAAAAAGCGATGGCTAATCTTTTGGTACTCGCAAAAGAAAATACTGGTGCTGATATTATGCTAAGAAGTGGAGTAGTGCATAAAATTCAACAATTGGTTAAAACCGAAAAGAATCTGGATATATATGTAAACTCTATAAGAGTTATTGGACAACTATGTAAAAGAAGTATTGAGAGGACAAAAGAAGTCATCAAAATAATGGGTATTCCATGGTTTTTGGAGATAATTGATAGTGATTATGAGGAGAGAGTCAATGCCGCCCAATATTGTTTGCAGGTAATTTTAAACACGTTTTCAGGAATGGACACTAAAATAGACTCCAAACCGGATACCAATTTATGTGAACAAAATAATAGTGAAATTGATACACTTCTAACTTGTTTGACCTACTCCATAACAAATCGAGTTATTACTGGTTTGGCTAGAGATGCTATCATGGAGCTAATATTGAAGAATTGCCATTATTCTGCAATAAACTGGGCTGAAAGATTTGTAGAAATCAGAGGAGTACACAGGCTGCTAGAAGTTTGTAGTGAATTGGAAGAGTATAAATATGAATCAGCAATGAATATAACAGAATCATCTAGAACGATTGCGGCTGCTTGTCTCGCTAGAATTTATGAAAACATGTACTATGATCAGGCAAGAGAACGATTTAATAATCAAGTAGATGAGTTTGTTAAAGATAAGCTGCTGTCTCCAGATCTTGAGTCAAAAGTAAGAGTCACAGTTGCAATTACTTCTCTGTTAAGGGGGCCTTTGGATGTTGGTAACTATGTCATTTCTAAAGATGGTATTTTGGAGATGATTCTCGTGATGGCTCAAACAGAAGATCCACTACAACAGAAGGTGGCATGTGAATGTTTAATTGCAGCTGCATCAAAAAAGGACAAAGCCAAAACTATTATAAATAAGGGAGCTGATATTCTTAAAAAGTTATATACATGTAAAGATGATGCAATCCGAGTCAGAGCTTTAGTTGGTTTATGCAAAATCGGCAGTTTTGGAGGTGATGATGCATCTATACGCCCATTTGCAGATGGCTCAACAAAAAAATTAGCAGAAGCTTGTAGAAGATTTTTAGTTAATCCAGCAAAAGAGAAAGATATGAGAAAATGGGCCGCTGAAGGCCTCTCATACCTCACATTAGATGCAGATGTAAAGGAGAAATTGGTTGATGATAAAGCTGCCATTCAGGCTCTCATAGAATTAGCAAAGACAGGTGATCAATCTTGTCTGTATGGAGTGGTGACCACACTGGTGAATTTGTGCAATGCTTATGAAAAACAAGAAGTAATGCCCGAGATGCTAGAGCTGGCAAAATTTGCTAAACATCACATACCAGAACAACATGAACTTGATGACCCTGACTTTGTGAATAAAAGATTGACAATTCTTTGTAAAGCAGGAGTTACATCTGGTCTTGTTGCATTATCCAAAACTGAAAGTCATAATTCAAAAGAGTTGATTGCTAGAGTTTTTAATGCTATTTGTAGTTTACAGGAGCTTAGAGGAATTGTAGTTCAGCAAGGAGGGGCTAAGGTATTAATACCAATGGCATTAGAGGGTACTAATAATGGCAAAAAGCAAGCTGCTCAAGCCCTTGCGAGAATTGGAATAACTATAAATCCCGAAGTAGCTTTCCCTGGACAAAGGAATTTAGAAGTTGTGAGACCCCTCATCGCACTTTTACATCCTGATTGCACTGCTCTAGAAAATTTTGAAGCACTTATGGCACTGTGTAATTTAGCCGGTATGAATGAAACCACAAGAAACAGAATATTGAAAGAAGGAGGTCTTTCCAAAATAGAACATTATTTGTATGAGGATCATTTGATGCTCCAAAGAGCTGCTACTCAATGTGTTTGTAATATGCTTCAATCAGAAGAAGTAATTAAAACTTATGAAGGCAATAATGATAAAACTAAATATTTATACCTCCTGTGTCAAGAAGAAGATGTTGACACAGTAAAAGCTGCTGCAGGAGCATTGTGCATACTTACGTCAGCAAGTAAAATTTGTTGTAGAAAGTTGCTTGATTTAGAACCTTGGGTAGAGACTTTGAGATGTCTCTTGGCCAATCCTGATAAGGAAGTTCAATACAGAGGTACTTATATGCTTTACCATATAATATCAGGTGACCAAGATATTGCTGCAAAAATTTTTGAAACTGATGTAATGGAAATATTAATGGCCCTTACCAAATTGTCTGATCCACTCCAAGGCGAAACAAAAAAATTTGCACAAAAATGTCTGGATGCTGCTGAGAAATTAGGGGTTATTAGAAAACCAGAGGAAGGGGCTGAGAGAGTGACTGTTGATGAAACTAACAATAATTCTGATGATGAGGCTGAGTAATTAAGCTTATTTATGGAATTTAAGTAAGGGAATTTGCCATGTATAATTGGATAATTGAAATATTATAATCTACATTTTACATATTAAACTATAATTTAATAAGAAACCTGGTGATGTTTGATAGAATAAAAATTATAATAAAATTTTGTTTTTTATTTTATAATTTACTTTTACCTTAAGTTTATTTTATTTTCTTTAAATTAGAAACATAAATTACTCAGATATTATTATTTTCACCCCCACTACTGTATGTAGATATTAGTAGTAGTATTTAAAGTAGGTATTAAAATAGTAAAATTAATAAATAATATAATTTTAACATAGATTGGTATTGGTAGGTAACGACGCATGGCGCAATGTTTAATATCGCCATTTCAGGGGACCTGGGTCGATTCCCTGCGAGGCAGAAATTTGAATGGTAAGTTTATATTTCTGTTCATGATCTGGGTGTGTGTGTTCTGTTATCCATGGCACCCACGACACAGGGAATCCTAGTATGAATGTGTAGCGTTATTTATTTATCCCATTAATATTATAAATGCGAAAGTTTGTATGGATGTATGAATGTTTGTTACTCTTTCACGCAAAAAGTATCGAATGGATTGTGATGAAACTTTACAATAATATAATATAAGCTTACACATCAGAATAACACATAGGCTATAAATTATAAAGATATAGTGTGTATTATCCAAAATATGTATGTAACTAAATCTTTGCAAACCGAAGGAATAAGTTTCCCGAAGCAAAGCGAGGGTGGGTCGCTAGTTTATTATAATTTGAATAAGTTGGAATAAATACTTCGAAGGCAGTATAATAAAATATGTTTCACCTACACCTTTACTGCTGATTATTTTTTTCTTAGTAAAACAAAGAACGAAAGAAGAAAATAATGGTTTGAGATGATCTACTAACTAACATCCTTTTTTTAAGAATAAGTTCCTCTATTGTTGTAATATTTTTTTAGATATAACTTGGTAATGCTTGACTACAGTCTAAGTACTACATAATGATATAAATATTTATGAAGGCAATTCACGTCAAATTTCATTTTTATGTTATTTTAAAAATTTCATATCTTCTTTAAATTGAATTAATTTCAATTTAGTTTAACTTTTTAGTGAGAAATGTTAGAACTACCAAAAATGTCATGTGCTGAATTCTCTTGGGCATATTTATAATAGGCTTTGCTCTTGTGTTTGTTTGTTCTCAAGAATCAGGGGCAAGGAGAAGAGGAAACGGATGTTACTAAATTGATATTACCAGATATAAAAATGGTTCCAAATTGTGTAAATTAAAATTAATTTTAAAAAGATCAGTAGATGGAATAATTGGAGTATAGTAAAATTAATATGAATTTGTTAAATGTTTCATTATGGACTTACTCTTAATAATTGCTACATTATCTGAAGTTAACATTGACTGGTACCACAGCTGGTAATTTATTTAGTAGCATTAATTTCATTATTCTACTTTTAAAATAATTGCTCAATTCTATAATGTTTTTGTATCTAGTAATACCATAGGGTTGCCGCAACGAAACGTAACCCTACGCGTCCTTTCTACGCTTACCGCGCTTGGTTATTTCGTACCATGTTTTCTCTTGCTATTTCTACCATTCAGTGATAAAATTCTACCATTTTTGAGTATTATACTTTAACCGTGGTTATTTTGTCCAATGTTACATGGATTTTCTACTTCTCTGCGGTCGACATAATTCAAATTGAATGACAGTTTTTGCAATTCTTTGCATATTCTAAGTATAACTCAAAATAGGCAAATAATTATCTTTGTAAATAATTTGGTAGAAAAAAAAATTAAGCGTCTATCCTATTTTCAGAACTGACATATTGAGAACCTTTTAAAATGACAGCTTGATTTGGTTTGGTTTCCGCTACTGTGCTATTGTGCTATTTTTTAGTTTTTGATACGTTAATTTCCAGAAAATGTCAATTTCTACTGCTACAGGTACATGAACAAATTAAATAGTTACCGATTTAACGTTAACTTTTCATAATACTACGTATTTTATATCAAACATGATGGAAGAGTGTTTTCGGAGCAATGCCATGGAATCCCATATGGCGGTCCATACTCCACATGATTTGGTGACGCTATTTAGTAAATTAATATATTGGCCCTACATTATGTAGTAGAAGATGCATCAAATGTATCTTTTTTTACTTGAACTTGAGGTTAGATTTGCTGTTCGTCCATCGATAGGTTACGATTATACTTTGCCTTTGACGATCTTCCTGACGTTTATGTTGACGACGCACTTAAAACTATTCCTTCATCTTGATAGTCCTAGATCTTGAAAGCATTTAGCTTTACCCTAAGTGGTCTAATAGCATATAAATGTCTTAGGATAAACATTTTATTTATGATCTCTTCATATTATTGTTTTTGTTTAAATTGAAGGTACTAGTTCATACTAGTTTTTATTTTGTATTCACAGATGACAGGACTGAGGGAGATGATGATACATCACAAGAAAGCCATCCTAAGGATGACAGCAGTGACTCAGAAAATGAAGAAATACCTCAAAATCAGAATGGTGTCTCCTTAGTGCCAGAAGTTCACGAAATTACTAGTGATGATGAAGATTGTATTGTGACTAATGATGATGAAACATCAAATTCAAGTACAGATTCTAATGACAGTTCAGAGTCATCTCAGCAAAGCAATAAAGATGATGAAAAGCAAAAAGAAGAAGAACCATTAGAAAATGGTGAAGGAGAGTCAGATGTTGAAGAAGTTACTGTAGAGGATCCACTGAATCAATCATCAAGTAAGCCTAAGCCCATTGTTATTAATGATACTAAAGGCCTAGCTGAATTGGCATCAAAACAAGCCAAATCAAATGATGATCACAATAAGGAACCGACAGTGGTTATTATTGATACCAATTCTATTCTATCTGGCAAAGGACCTACTCCAGTTCAGAATAAGATAAACACAACAAGTGCAATTGAAGCCCGCAACCTCTGTCAAAGCATAGCAGCTCGAGGTACAACCATCACTCCAGTGAAAGCTACATCTGCCACTCGTACAATGAGCAATAATATCACCCCTCCAGCCCCAGTACCTAATATATTGCCCTCTCTCACTGATGATATGTTTGTTGTTGAAGCTCCTTCATTTATTGTTCCCTATGTTTATGAGAAGCCATCTCTTAAACCTTTTAGAGAGTTTGTTGACAAATTGGGCAAGGAACTTGAAGAGATTAAGTTACAAGAAGACCAAGAGCGGTTGGCAAAAGAGACTGCAGAAAAAGAAAGGAAAGAAAAAGAGCGAAAAGAGAAAATTGAAAGAGGAGAACTAATGGAAGAAGAAGAAATTGAAGAGGAGAAAGTTGTAGATGAAGAAAAAGAGAGAAAAGCAGAGAAAAAGCAAAAGCGCAAGAAGAGAAATGAAGAAGATGATGATTCTTGGGATGGGGAGTCTTCAAGTGGAACAGAAGATGATGCAAATAGTGATGATGACACTATTATTATAAAAAAAACAGATGATTCCATTGATACTATTAAGGATCCTATTGCACAGATCACTAAAAGTGTAGGTGGAAAGTCAGATAGTTACTTTGACTGCACACTTGGTCAGTTTTTTATTAATATTGGGCTCAATTTGGTCCAAGAATATGTTCAAAGTGATTTATTAAAACAACAAAACCGGAAGTTATACAAAGAAAAGAAATCAGGACGTAGTACCAAAGCTACTGAAAATGCTATAGTGTCACTCACACAGAATCTAGAATTTAGTAAGAGAACCAATGCCCCTTATGCACTGCAGCAAAAGAGATGTGAATTTTGTAGTTTTAAAACAGAATCTTTGTTAGTAATGGCTCATCATTTAGAGGCACCCCATATGAAAAATAATATTTACAAATGTAATACTTGTCCCTTCGAAATACGTAGTCCTCATGATATTTTGTTCCATATGGAAGCTGAGCATAACATAAGAGGAAGGCTGGAAAGAGCACCAGCATATCAACAGTGCCCAAGCTGCCACTTTGAAGATAACAGTAAAACAAAGCTTGCTCGCCATTTGATAGCTTGTGCTAAGAAGTTTAAGCCAGATTTTAATCTTGGTCCACCATTAGAATGGGAGCCTCCAGCGAAAATACCAAAGTTAACTAGGGCACGTCATAATGCAGTAGGGCCATATCAAACAAATTTCAGCCGTTCTCAAGTTGGTATGAGTAACCTGGGACGGCCTCCTCTTAATATGACAAATTCAATAATGCCTAGTGCACCTATACTGGGCAGGCCACGTGGTCGTCCTCCAATGTCAAGCCCTGTAAGGCCTCCTGTATCAGGAGTGCCCATTATACGCAGTGGAGTCATGATTATGCACAATAATCCTCCAACTGGAGCTACAATTTCCAATTATTCTATTATACAAAACAGCCAAGGAAGCAATCATGCGTCTGCTACACCTAAGATTTCAATTACACCACTACCTCGTGCACCACAGCCTTCATCTTCACAGGCTTCACAAAACTCAAAGGCATCATTTGTGATCTGTGAAATTTGTGATGGATACATTAAAGATTTGGAACAGTTAAGGAACCACATGCAGTGGATACACAAAGTTAAGATTCATCCTAAAATGATATACAATCGGCCTCCTCTCAACTGCCAAAAATGCCAGTTTAGGTTCTTTACTGACCAGGGTTTAGAAAGACACTTATTGGGTTCACATGGATTAGTGACTAGCTCAATGCAAGAGGCTGCTAATAAGGGGAAAGATGCAGGCCGGTGCCCAGTTTGTGGCAGGGTGTATCAATGGAAGTTGCTGAACCATGTCTCGAGAGATCATAACATGACTCTGAAACCTGCACATTTGTCATACAAGTGCACCGTATGCACTGCTACATTTGGAATGTACAAACAATTTGAAAACCATGTTTATTCTGCACACAGTGTTGTTGCTAAGCGTGTTATGGATAAAAGTAAGACAAATACTGCCAAGCCCAATGATGCAGACCCATTGCTCAAACCCTTAAAGATCAGTGATGAGATAACCATAATACCCCAACCTACAAAATCTACAGTGACGATCACTGCAAAAGGCAAATAACGTCAATGACAGGGGAGTGTGAAAGCTGTAGCAGCAGCCAGTACCATAACATACCCAGCCCACTTTACACTTCCGCAGTTTCAAGCAGTATTGTGTAAATAACCCTAAGCTACATAATATCATTATTATTTAAAAATATAAATTTTGGGAAGCAGAGATATAGTGACAGTATAGGTAGAGATAATGCTAAGTGTGAATGTTATTTTTATTGAAAAGATACAAACCAATAACACAACATAGAATAAGTTGTAAATTTTTCAGTGTATAAATTTGCCACATAGATATTCAAAAACCTGTAATTTGTGATTTACATCATGTTAATATTGCTATTTTACTGTGTATTTGTGAATTGTGTGCTGTCCTGATATTTTTTGTAAGTCACAAAAGATTATTGATAATGAATGATTGTCATTAATATTTAATTAAAGATCTGTATTCTCACTATACAATAGATAGTTGAAGTACATGGTTACACCTACACTTAGGCGTTAGTCATGTTCATGAAAAATAATTTATTGTCTTTTTAGTAATTCACATGTTTCTGGGGCTGTATTCAATTTAATGTCTGCCTACTTAGTTAATACTGATATTGTATTTGAAATCATCAATAGGTATGTAAAAAGGACCTAGGTAGACATTGTAAATGTATAATAAATTGATTACAATCACCTAAGGTATTATGTAAGTTAAATATTTTAGAATAAGTTAGATCTAGTTTTTGAAATTATGAACACATTACGTACGCACCACCCGCCATAAACATACATGTTTTGGATACAAAAAATAAGTAACACATCAGTTTTATTATATACTGATCTCAGGATGACTGATGTGTTAATTTGGTAAGTTTACTAAATTGTTAACGTACTTATAGAACTGAGGATTACGTATTTTTTTATTTAATAAAAGACCATTGTATTCTAATTTTTACATTGCATTAAAACTGAATGAAGAGTGCTGACAGGGCGTAAGAGGCCTTGTTAAGTAAGTATCTTGATTAGATGAATTGCCTTCTTTTGTCTTATGAATGCTTTATTAGGAAATTGATGCTCGATTTCCTACAGGTGATTGTCTATGTCCCATTTATTTTCCTGAAATAAAATATCTTAAAAATAAATTCTTTATATTATTTTTACACCTATTCGTGGGAAGTATATAAAAAGGCTCTGTGTGTAAATGTATGTCAGTAGGATTATTTTGAAGATTTTTTTATAAATTTTCATTTAATTTGTATGTGCAATAGATCAAAACGATACTAATGCTTCATGCAGTCTGTTAGGAAATCCCTCGATACTGAATGGTGCAAATTTTATCAATTGATAAGTTGGTATCTTAAACGTACCTAACATAAATTCTAATAAACCTATTTCTAAGTGTAGGTCTATGTCGCTATCAAAGATCTAACTAATATTGTTAATGTATTCAATTGTACTTCTGAAAATAATAACCTCGATTAGGTACTCTGTGTATGGCATTTAATGTACCATACCTATATTATATGCTTTATATAACTAAGTGGTACAATTTATTTATTATCGGTCGATGGCGGCCATTTTGTTTTTGTGTCGCGTCGGTCGCGTCACGTCGTCTTCAGCCAGCTTCGCTCGTCCACGACATCTATTGCTGTTCCTTTCTTACGTCACATGAACATGGAGTGGATAGCATTTGAGTTAGGTACTAGCCTACCTACTTACCAAACGCGCACCGACGTTCATAGCTCATAGTAACATTCTGACAAAAAACAAAATTTAAGAATTTGTTATTTAAGATTAAATTGAATACCTACTTACATAACATAAGTTTATGTACTTATAGTGTTAGTACCTTTAAGTACTAACACTATAAGTTGTTGCTGATGCGAAGGTACTTGATTTCAATTTTAACTATTGTCAAGAGATGTACGCGACATTGTCAAAATTTTTATCGTTACCTGTAAGTATAAATTTACATTGGTACCTACATTTTTATTTTGTGCTATAATTATTAGGTAATTCAGTTACAAGAAAATAAAAAAATCTAAAACGTTAAAACAGGTGTTTTATTATTATTGACCAAAAAACTAAATAGGTACCTACCTACTTGCGAATTTTGATAGTGTTTGTTTTAAAATAGGCGGATTTTCAAAGTACCTTTCAACCCATATTTAACGTCCAACGATGGTAATTAAGTCAAAAGACAACCATTGCCTCTGTGATGATGAATCAGCCAGCTGAATCTTTTCTATGTTGATTACGAAATTAATTGGGTTTTCTAAGATACTTACTACGCTTTATCAACCTTGGAGTCTTAGATAATAAAATGTCGCCATAAACTGCTGGACTTGGTTGGTGGTTATAATTGAAGCATTCTATTACTGTCTGAGATCACAGATTGTTTATTATTTCTTAGTTAATACCATTTCAACCATAATGATGTTGACTGCACAAATTACATGTTTGACAGAGCCATTAAATTATATTCGTAATAAGTAATATAATCATAAACAATCTTAGTGCGGATTGCAACGGATACTTTGGAGCACTCATACTGTAGCAACGTAAGAATATATAGCCATAACTTGTATCGCACACAGTTAGGGCGCGTTTATATGACACGATAGAATTCGCGCGGCGACTGCGCGCTCGCCTCCTGGTGCATAGCAAATTTATAGTATTGACTAGTCCACAAAGTACAAAGTCGAGTCCAGTCGCGCATCCTTGCCACGCAATCGAAGGTGGTCAGTGGCACGACGAGTGACCGGTAGCCGCATGCCACCGACAAACACGCGACGCGGCAGCTGTTACGAGTGAAGATACGTGTGGGTTTAACGGAGAGTTGAACGAGGGTGAGAAAGTTCGGAGAGAAATCGTTAGCGAGTGTCGGCGGTTTCGAGAGCAGTGATAGCCTAGTCGTTTGAAAGTTGGACTCCCGAAACGGGGGGGGCCGTGTTCAATTCTTGGATGCAATTCTAATTTTCAAAAAATATGTTCCCCGTAACAATTAAACAATTCCACGCGGACGTAGTCGCGGGCACAGCTAACCGTGAATATACCTGCGCACCTCAGAGACAGAGAGAGAGAGAGAGAACAGTGTCTCTTTCTGTAACTAAATACAAAGAGAAAAAACAACCAGTGTGCAAAAACAGTTTCAAAAATTGCAATTACACCGGAATCCTGCTGCAATATGCGCAACTATTTTAACAAGCTAGGCGTTTTCGAACCGAGTAGGTACCTAATCTATTTACACCAGTAATCTGGTGCATATTCAGTTACCTTCATTCCGGTCCGGTTCTGGTCTCACTTTTTAGAGGCGACCATTCCAGTCCTCAAGAGTAGCAACACATCTGTAACCTAATTTTAACAAGACTCTCACTAATAAATACTAACTGGACTAATTAATACTTACCTATTAACAAAAACTAACAGGAACAACAACAGCTAAGTAACTATCACTAACAAATACTGCCCCAGTCCTCATATTTACTAACAAACTAGCTAACTAACCTGGTTGTTACCAGTTGGTGCCATTCGTTAAGCCATGTCGCATGCTTTTGGGCGGCATAAAAAAATCCGACACTTGGGTTGGCCACTAACCCCTCCACCAATCCGCACTTAGCTATGTGGAGAGATCAGTGTCCTGACTGTTCTGTAGTGGGCCATCAATACATCGAAGATGCATGACTAGACTAGAGCCAGAGAAAGAAAAGTCTATTTAGACCGTCCGCGTCGCTACTTTGATTCACACACATCTCTATACAAACATCTCTAAGGTCTGTTCTAGTTTAACGAAACCCACAGGAAGTTTATATTATGTTGGCAAAAGAAATTTAAAATAATTTACTTTAAATCAATTCCCACAATCACTGATATCTAGTACTTTTAGTAGTATCTCAATCTCAAGTCCCACAACTACAAAATTTATTTAAACTTGCGACGTAATAGAACAGCAGTCATTTACTTTTGAACTTGAATTTGGCTACATATTGAAATCATATTGTCATTATCTTTACTATTTCACTATTTAAAGTAAATTAAATTAAAGTAATATAAAAAGAAATTAAAAAAAAAAATTATCACTTGCTTCCGTGAAGGAAATCATCGTGAGGAAACCTGCACACCTGAGAGTTCTCCATAATGTTCTCAAAGGTGTGTGAAGTCCGCCAATCCGCACTCGGCCAGCGTGGTGGTCTATTGGACTATGGCCTATACCCCTCTCATTGTTAGAGGAGACCCGTGCCCAGCAGTGGGACAGTTATGGGTTGTTGTGATGATGATGAATATAAGTAAAGGAGAATGATTATTTTTGCCTGCAATTTTCTCACACTTCAGGTGAACTCCAGCACCATAATTATTAGTTTTTAATCTAACCGTCGTATAAGTATAACAATCAGTATTTCGAATGGGGGATTTTATTATAAAGATGTAATAAGTAAGGAAATATTATAAAAAAATTAATTAAAACAAAATATTATGGTACCTACTAGTAAACCCGCCCTCGCTTCGCTTCGGGAAACCTGTCCCTTAGTACCCAAGTCCAAAATTATTTGCGAAAAACTTTAATATCTAAGCATACAAAGGGACTTTGTCTTGTACTATGTAGTGATAAGTGAAATATGTTTTTGATGCAGCACGTGATGTAAAATCATGGTTATCATGAGTATAATGAATTAAGTTGTCATCTATGTCGAGAAGGTATGTTGAAGTGTAAAAATATATTTCTAACCCCTATTTAGCTTTGAATTTGAATACTAACGTGACTTGGTATTCAATGTACGTATTCAATTATGCTGATCAAATTAAATAATTATGAAGCCATTATAGGCCATTTCCCCATACTTTAATGGTCATTGTCCTTTAGTGTCGTTATTTTTAAGTATTTTGAAGAAGATACATAATTACATAGACTTTCAGATTTTGTATGAATCAAAAGTTTACAATGTAACGGTAATTACGGTAGTCAACTAGTCACGGTACGGTTACGGTACCACCCCTGACGGTACGGCGTACGTACCTACGTCTGTGCCTACGTGTACGTAACGATTTATAAACCGAGCCGAGAACATTTATAAATGTTTATCGATATTTTTGGTTGTCGATATATCGACATTTATCGGTTTTCCGACATATATCGTTACAGGGATGCTGCTCATTCTGCTATTCCTTTCCTACCATGGAAGTATGAAACCTATGTAAGTGACATTTCAATAAAAAATGCGTGCCACTGTTACGACCGCGTCATCTGCTACCAAACATGGCGGCTTTAGTGCTGACCTATAACTCATGACCTTTAACTGCACATAAGAACCTTGCTAATTATAATAAAAATCTTCCTTTATTTTCCCGGCAACATTAACAATAACCAATATTTTTAATGTTATTTATAGCGTACCTGTGTATTGTTAAAGATGGCTGATTTGACTTGGACCACGACTTTTTGACAAGACAAGTACCGGCTGAACTAACTGATAATGTCATTTGGGTCGGTAAACATGGCGGATTTTCGGCCTCATTAGTAGTAGCAATAGTAGTACTTAAAGAACAATATGTCGTGTCCCTACCATAATACGTCCATGATTCCTTTCCTACCCTACTTCACTTTGACTTTGACTGCTTCGACCGGACCGGACCGCTTATATTCGACTTCGCTCGCTTCGAGTCGACGTGTACCTATATAAACATATATATATATATATTCCTTTTATAAAAGAAAGAAAAAAACATCTAAAATTTGCTTTATTACGATCAAACACCTGCGACCTAAAAATAACTAATCGCTTAAGTCGTAATTTTGATTAAGAAAACAGATGTGGTCGACAGCATCCGCTTGCAATCTGTAGTCTTCTTCGAGACGATAGCACAATTAGCACATATCCTGATTTAGAAAACATCCTTTCTGAAGGCACAGACGTTGCTGGCACCGATAAATATTTTAGCGCTAAAACGTTCAAAAAGTGCCAACAGTTTGAGCCGCTTCCGCAATTTTGGTTTCATCATACTGGGGCTTCGTCTCCAAATACATGCGAAGTATGTTAAGTGTGGATTATTTAAGGAATATGATAAAATGAATCAACATTAAAATTTAACATTAACATTTATAACTGAATTCTGTATTTTTAGGTACGAGAAAAATACGTTAAGACTAGGTGTCATTTCCATAGATACAGTTTTAAAATCCGAGTAAACGAGGGAGTCTAATAATTACCGGTTTGAGTAAACAAACGGTATTTATCGGTTTTTACAAAACCGGTTTACATCGCTAATTTGTATGGCCGGGCCGTAAATGCCGTAATCCCGAATCCGTATTCCGTCAATTTCCGGCGTCAAATTCCGTTCCGTATTCCGTTGGTGGCGTGCTGGCGACTGGCGTAGCGTGTGGCGTTGGTTCAATAGTTGGCGTGGTACGTGGTACTTATACTTAGACTACGAAGAACGAGCAGACAAAGCAAGGTAATTAGTAAGTTTATAAGCTTTTGACTTTTAGAACTTTAAAAAGCCGCGCATATATCTTACCTTAGTAATAAAGCTTTCTTATTCATCTCTCTCACTAAAAATCCACGAGGGCCGCGACTGACGAGGTTAACTTATTTTCATCACGAGGAGTCTATTAAAGTCGTACTAATACTTTTACTTTATAAAAAACACTATAAAAAGTAACTTGACGTAGCTTCCTCGTTTTCCTAGATTTCAGTTCTAAATTAAAACCAATATATATTTTCGACGGAAGCTTTTTAAGATTAGATAAGGTTAGGATTCTTCAAATACTTCAAACAGATTATCTATTTAAAAACCTACCTGGTGATATGTTTCAAATATTTATCTAAGAATCGATAAGACGACAGGATTTAAGGCCCTGTCAATCAATTTTTATTTGAGCAGCTATCTGTATGTAAATGATGAAAAAACTAGCACGAGCCGAAAAGTGTATTCTATGATTAAACACTTGATTTAACAATGATAGGCCTGATGATTGAAATTATATTCGTGCACGTGTCATGGGTTATTTTACTTTCGTTAATTAATGTAAATATGTTTTGTTGCAGGCCGCACTGTGGTTTTGAACAAACAATTTTGCAGAAGGTGAGTTTATCTCTAAATAGAACATAGTTGACTATGTAACCAATGAGTATGACTGATTAAGTACCTACTTGTAATGTACATAATAATTATCATTGTATGTAACATAATTATGAGCTTACATTACATTTATTATCCTGCTGATTGGTTTACAATGATGATAAGATGCACGAGCCGAAATGTGTAAGTTTGATTACTACATGATACCAAAAAATGATAGGTCTGATTGATTATCTAATTTCCTGATTAACTGTGATAAGTGACTTTTTACTAATTCATATTACCTTATTTTAGAGACTGGAAGCTGTGAAGTCTAGAAGAAAATCAAACAATGGATAAAGTTATTGTTAAGCACTTGAAAATGGAATGGAAATTTAAAAATAAAGTTCTTGATGGGAATCATACTATTGAACATTGTAATGACTGATGTTAATTAACACAAATGAAATACAATTTGGTTACCGCAATGAGTAAGATATACTCAAAGGCAACACATATTGTGTTCTTGCATTATTTGGTGGTTGAATGATATGGTCTGATGCTGAGAATAAGAATACAGGTTTTGGTTAGACTGCCAATATTGGATTTTAAGCAATGGATAAAGTGACCATGGAAGCATGTTTTAGTATGAAAATCGCCATAACATACTATACATACTGTTAGATGAAATATCGGAACAAGGGATTTTGGCAACACTATGGTCGTGCCGATGTGACCCGATCACTAGCAAGAGTTTGACAGCTCTCTTACCGCGCTCTTGGATGAAGCGAAAAGATGTGGCATAAGAATAAAACAAGTATTTAATCAAGATATTTTGTATCTATTAATACATACATACATACATAGTATTGAAGATACATGTGTGTTTGTCTATGCGGCTGCGCCAGATGAAAACCTAGCAAGGGTCATTTTTGTCAAAAATGTTTTTATTGCAGTATCGTTATAAACTAGTAAGTCCCCACAAATTAAAAAAACACCCGCGCGTAAATCTTACGAAATAACCGAAATTTAGAGAACTCATAACCTAGTAAGTGCACTACGTATCATCCCAGAACCATTTAGAAACCTAGTATGTCGCTCTGACCATTATCAAACCTAGCAAGTCTCTGAGACTTGCTAGGTTTTTAAGCGGTCGATGCGTCTTGCTAGGTTTATGAAGTGGTCAACAGACAAAATAAATAGAGGGGAAAGCGCGCGGCGGGGGTACTGCGCAGCTAGCAAGTCACGACACGATCAGTCACTTGGGTGCGCTGGCGCGTAATTGACTTGTTACACGTACTTAATATAGGAGCTGTGACTGTATTTGCTAATTTATACGTAAATAGTGATTTTTATTCACTAACATGAATAGTTTACGATCGCATCGAACAAAATTAATAATGGCTGCTGTTAACATGAACAACTGCTGCAGTGATGCAGAGCCAGCTGCTGGACGTAGTACTGAGACAAATGAGTGGTAAGTTCATCATCAATCATGTATCTCTAGGTTTTTTGTGTCAATGACTATGTGTATGTAGATTTGGAATGCAGTTTAACCTATTTGTTGGGCTTTTTCTATGCTTGATTTTTTAATGGGTGGTTTTGTGTTTCCAAGCAATTAATGATGTTGTAATATATACCTACAGACTGAAGTCGATATTAGTTACTAGATAACATAAATAATGAGCAATTTTGGTAAATATGATAATATTTAGATCTTAGTTATTGGCATCTAGTAATCGTTTAGTCTAATATCATGTTAAGGATACTTTCTTAACACGATCAGCTGCATAATAGCACAAAATTGAGATAATTATCTAATGGGTATTATTATAACATTATTATTATATAAATTATGACTAACATTTTCAAATGGTTTGCGGTTGTGTATTTGTGTTGATTTTTCCTTTTGCTTGCTTCAGTTTTCCCACTAATGAATGTTCGCTTGAACCAGCACCGTCCACTTCTTATGCGCACATTAACCCTGCTACTGACATTGAGGATTTAATTACTATGAGTGATTTAGACGACTCTGTTGAAGATCCTGATTTCGCATTATCAGAAGAGAACGAATCTGATAAAGACACATCGGTGTCTGATAGCGAACCTTCAGCTCTTCGAGATGTATTGACTTCCTCGTTTAATCTACCTCCAAACAACCATTTTAAAGCAAATTTTGTAGCTGCTTACCCCGGCCCCTTATATATTTATGATACGAATTTACTAGACAGCGAAAATACAGTAACTGCACCCACACAACCATTACAAACTTCTCAACAAAAACGTAAAGCAAAGCATCCTATGATTGAAAATAGTTGCGACAACAGCAAATGTAAAAGGCAATGTGCAAAGTTTTCTCTTGAAAGTAGGAAAAATATTTGGGAAGAATATTGGAACCTAAGTTTTTTATCCAGGCGTAGCTTTCTTAATAAGTGCATACAAATATCTAAAATTAAGCGACGAAAAGTTGAAGTCTCAACTGAAACTTATTATAAAAACGAAAGTCGTTATTTCTTTTTGCCAAATTCTGATGGTGTACTAATTGCAGTTTGTAAAAAGTTTTTTTTGGCTACTTTGGGACATAAAACAGATGGAGTAATAACAGAGCTAAGCAAAGCAGTAAAAAAAGAAAAATTGTATGGGTCAGTTACGAAAGATAAGAGAAGTGGTAGAAAAAAGATTGATGGAAGCGTAATAATTAATCACATTATGAGTTTTCATCCAGTGGTAAGCCATTATCGCCGACATAATGCGCCTTTTACTAAATATCTGCCAAGGCACTTAACTTTACGACAAATGTACACAGACTTTAAACAACGCAATCCTAACTTCAAGTGTGGCAAAGAATTGTACAGGCAAAAAATAAAAGAATTAAAAATATCTTTTCACATGCCTAAAGGTGATAGATGTGTAGATTGTGCATTGTATGAAGAAGAATTAAAGAAGTACGAGGATGTTTCTTTAATGCCTGAAGAAATGAAAATAAAATCCGCAGATCATAAGGCTAAAGTTGAATCATCTATTCAAAGATACAGATTGGACGGATCAAATAAAAATTCTAATTTAGTTAAATTCGTATCAATGGACTTGCAAAAGGTTATTATTTTGCCAGAAATGCCTGACATCAAGGATGCATTTTTCATGAGCCGGTTGATTACTTTTAATTTGACATTTGCTCCTATTGAAAAAAAATCTGATGATAGTTCCACTTGTGTGCTCTGGCACGAAGCAATAGCCGGACGAGAGGCGAGTGACATTGTAAATGCTATATATACTTTTATAGAATGCAATAGGGATATGCAGCACTTGCACATATGGGCAGATAACTGTACAGCGCAGAATAAAAATTGGACCATATACACCGCAATGACAATGTTAGTAAATAATCCATCAAATGCGCTTGAGTCTGTAACCATTAATTATTTGACCAAAGGACATACTCATATGTCCGCGGATGCTGTACATGGCAATATTGAAATGAAAATGAAGAGACAAAAAAACATATATGATTTCCAAGATTTTAAAGATATTGTGATGAAGTCGCGAAAGAATGTGAAAGTTATAGAAGTAACTAAAAAATTTGAATGGCCAAAAAAGAAAAGAGCTGCACGTCAGAATGAACCACTAAAAGAATTTAATTTAAACTCAGTTGTACAAGTTAAAATGATAACTGGATCAAGAAATTTATTTTATAGAACAAGGTTGAAACTTAATTTATTTTAATATTGATGTATAGTTAATAAGTATATTTAGTATAAAAACGAATAATTACGTATACCTATTTCAATAAAAAATTAATTATTTATTTTTCAGTTTCAGTGAACCTGGCCTGGTGGAATTAGATTTTCTAATGAAAAAATTTAACTGCCAACTTCCTCCAGCTAGCAACGACAGCCCAAGGGGCATAAAAATTGAGAAAAAACGTGAAATAATCTCCAAGCTTGTGGGTCTTATGCCAGAGTCCAGAAAGACCTTCTGGAACGATTTACCAGTTAATGACTTATCTGCCGATTTAACAATTCATGGACAATTGACAATGGACAATTAGACAGTTATTAAATTTCTTTATAAATAAATATTTTAATAAAATTATTTTCACCAAGTTGTTTCTTTTAAATACACCTATCGACTTACTAGAGTTCAAATTCGTAATATCTACTATCTACAATATTCAGTAAACCACATTCAGACATAGCAAGTGCTCATACTAGGTTAATTATTGGTTTCTGCAAGGGCGAACCGATTGTCCATTGTTTAAATAAGTTAGTAAGGGGTATAATTTATGTAATACACAAATATTATAATATATTTAATACATAATCATCGTTTATATTTATTTTACATGATAAAAGCTTTTTTAAATAATTTATGTCAAAATTCTACAACGGCTAGCTTGATTTACGTTTTTGCGCTCTCCTGTAAAATTTTGTTTTAAGCACTTGCTAGGTTTTCATATGGCGCAGCCGTATGCATGACTATCGATGTCCCATGAAGACCAACCACTATGTTACAGAGGTTTGATAACAAATTGGCAGAGAACAACAATCTTAAGTCCAACATTATTGTAGTAATAGATGATATTATTATTGACTAACATAGTTATCACCATTAGTTAGTCATCAAAATAATTTTTTTTTTACTTTTTTATGGTAGGACATAAATTTTATACTTGATTTCTATTTTATACTTCTTCAAATTTATTATACCTAGTTCAATAAAATGTTATAGGTGACAGTTGTTCGTTCGTATTATTTCAAGCCTTTTAACTCACAGCATGTGGATTTGGATTTTTTTGTAATTCTTTATTTTTTAATGTGAGCAGGTGAAATTGAGATGTTAAAGTTGATTTTTTTACTAATGGGAAATAACCAGAATGTTATTTAGACATCTGGACATATTTTTAAAGTTTGGACATAAGTAGGCCTATACAATATTTGTTTTAGTAAAAGCCACTGGTTTTCAGATGTCAATGGTTACTTGTATGTGTAGCTATTTTTAAAGTTTAAAACTGTTCAGCTGCTATAAATTATTTGATGTAAGCACACAGCAGATTTTAAATAGGTATTATGTCATTAATTTTGTTTACTTGGCCCAAGGATGTATGGGATTCTGGCAGTCTCCTTTTATAACAAAATATTAGATCAGTTGCAGGCAAACAGGTAAATAAAATGCAGAATACTTTGCACATTAATAGTAACTATTTATTTCTTAGTTATAAATTAACTGGTCACTTACTATACATATAACAATCTAATCCTAAAAACTATGTACAAAACTTAGTTCAAATAAGACCACAATATCAACCTTTCATTTTTTAACATTTTTACAAGTTCACTATTTTTATTACGAGCTTACATTTTATTGTTGGTAGTTAATTTATCCTTGCGCCACGGAGTTTAGTGAAATAGGCGTAAGAGTACAGAGCGTTTATGCGGTAGGGTTATTTGGATTGGGCTCGGTGACGTTCTGGAGACGGATGGTGATGTCAGTGAGCGCCATGTTGGGGAAGACGAAGTCTTCGACGGTGGAGGCGGCACTGGATGGCCGGTCGAACGGGAAGCCCATGGCGCGCTTGTCGGGGTACAGCTTATCCTTCAGTCCACAGAAGCTGGATGCTTCCTTGCAAGTCATCTCGCTCGCACCAGCTGGCTGTTCAATCTGTATTTTAATGGGAATAACGTTATTTTTTAGCTGTATATAATTATGTATATTAATTAGTTATAGATAATTATACGGTTATCGCGGTGTCTGCCACGTAATAAACATTGACTTGACACCCAGTAAATACAAACAAAACCATAAACTGCATGTAAAACTATTTTGTTTGCTATAACTTACCGCGATATCAGACATTTAAGAGATACGTACCTTGTCCATTTCATAATTGGAGCACATCACGAACAGCTGGTAGGCTGCTCCGGCCTCGGTCCCCCTGGGTATCAGCATGTGCTGCGGCCACCCGCAGCCGCAGTAGTTGAACGTCTCAGGGGGTTGCGTGTTGGCGGCAGCGCGCAGGTCCCGGAACGTTTGCTCGAACGGAATGGTGATCGACGACTCCGTTGACATGCGAGTGATTGTATTCTCGCCCGCATTCACTGCAGCAAAAATCAGAGGTTAGTCGCCAAATTATATTGTGAAAACACTAGTGCTGTTAATAATGGTAAGTACCTAGTATGTTTAGTTTTGTGTCTTTCTATAGCCTGAGCTGCCTGAGTCTCAACGGGGCTGTTTATAACATAAAAGTAACATGACTTTATCCAACGTGTATTCAATGCCTTCTAGGCTTCACCGGTATTTTCCCTGCCTAGTTAAATTAGTTCCCTGAACAGCTTTAGCAATAGAGTAGCTTACATGGGGTGACGAAGCGGTCCAGCTCCAAAAACATCTTGCGTTGCTCGGACAGAGCCCACTGCAGGTTGCGTTCGTCGAACTTGGGCGCGATGAAGATGCGCACAGTGGTGCGGCGCGCCTCGCCCGTGTTGTTCACGTTGATGCTGCAAGATAACGCGGTAAAGTAGGTACAGTTGGTGAGGGCTGCAGTACTGCGCGGTCACCGGTGGTCGTCCCTGGCGATAGATACTCACACGTAGCGGAAGGGGCGGTGGTTGAGGTGCGTGAAGCGCACGTACACGGGCCCGCGGTTGGAGAAGTCCAGGCCGCGCGACATGTCGATGTCACTCGTCATCCAGAACGTGTTCAGCACGTTGCTGTCCCCGGTTGAGCTTTCGATCGCCGCCGACGTTATCTGCACGCCGGGGTTCTCCAACTGACAACGAAACAATGATTGCTTTAGTAATTATTATAAAAATATAGCAAATAAAATGTTGATTTATGTAATTTAGGGTTCCATTATCGTTAAATAAGACGAAAACGATAAGTATGCCAAAAAATGTGGAAATTGTTGTAGTTTACCCTCCGGCAGTGTTCTATGAGTTTACCTCGGAGCGAGTGTACGGGCGCACGTGTGCAGACTCCTTGTGCCGCTGGAAAATGTCGTCTATGAACGCGTGCCAGCGGTAGAAGAAGGGATCGCGCATGTTGATGGCTGTGTCCGACATAATGGCGAAAGACTCCTGTTGAGTAAAAGTTTTGGTTTATTTGATATTATTATATCTTTGCAATTAAAAATGTAAGAGCTACAATTTTTGACTGAGTATACAAGACCAAGAGGCCCTTACATAAATTATTAAGAAATGCGCCATCGCAATTTATTTACTTGTCATCACGCATCATGAATACTTGCGTGGGTTTTGGGTTGAAATACTTAAAGGCGTACAATGTTCGTGTTTGTACTATTAGTATTGTTATACTGATTGAGGAGGTACTCACGAGATAGCGGTGCACGGGGTCGTGCATGTATCCAGCGAAGTTGTGACCATGGTTGTGCAGACTGCCATACAGCTCTCGGTTGGGAGTCAGAATGCTCGCCTCCACGATGTTGCCCAGAGTGTCAATGTCCAGCGGCTGTGTGCCGCCATCCGCCTGGAATAATTGTAACAACGTTGAAGTTTTTAATAAATACCTATATGGTGTTGCTAATGCGGAGATCTAACTGAGATGGATAGCTTATACCAATATATTTCAAGGTCCATGATAATATTGCCCTTGCCTCGGTCGTTTATCAGGATGACAGCTTGAATAGATGCCTATTTACACGTACCCTCTGAACTATACCGGTGGCGATGACTTCTTCGATGTTACGTCTCCAACGGTCCATGTCGGCTATGGTAACGTTCAGACCATCTACTGGGCGATTGAGGTCCGACCAGACCATGTTGGCCTGTCGTGGAGGCCACCCGCGGGCCGATGTCAGACTGTCCAGTTTCGGGAAGTATGCTTCGGGAATAGGTTCCCTAAAGTTGCTGAACTTCTTCACTCTTGGCAACGCATTGAGGAGACGCTCGCAGTTGTATCTGCGATGAATAATAATAATAAAATAATTTATTTCAGACTTTCGTCCATATTTTGGTTAGTAACATTGAATATACTTAAAAACTAGTGTTAGTAGAAACTAAAAATAAAAACAAAAAATAATAAAAAATCAAAAAACACTACTTTGCTGAAAGATGTGCTGGTTCCACATGTAAAGCAGTCCAGTGTTTCAATATGGGACCGTCACACCTCTCCGCCACCGTACCACACCGTACGCAGTAAGCTGTTTGGGCTGTCGCGCACCCGCCGCCACAGCGATGCCACCCGTTTGCGGATAATGGCATGGAAGCCATCAATGCCCGCTTCCGCAAATATCCCGGAGACGCTGCAGTACCGCGACAGCCCCAACAGTGCCCTGAACGCGTTGTTGTATTGGACGCGCAAGACGTTGTAAGCCTTTTTCGTATACTGTATCCACAGACTGCAGGTGTAAAAGGTTTGGCAGTATGCCCTGAATAGGGTCATCTTAACCTCTCTAGTACACCTTGCAAATCTGCGAATCAGCATATTACTCCTGACTGCCAACGCCCTGCGCTCCCTTTCAACATCCACGTCATCGTTCTGATCCGCGGTGACCCAGTGACCCAGGTGCTTGAACTCTGTCACTTCCTTAAGAGGAGTTCCTCGTATAGTGACTGGTGGAGTTAGCCCATGATGTTTCCCAGCCTTAAAAACTAGTAGCTCACTCTTATCCGCATTGTACCTGAGACCATGGGCCTCCGCGTATCTTTCACAGATGCAACTGGGACTCAGCAACACCATGTCAGCATAGCTAATATTATTGACAAACGTGCCATCTATGGAGCAACCTACCTTGGCGTTGCTGAGTTCCTCAATCAATCGGTTTATATATAGACTGAAGAGTCTTGGTGATGTCAAGCCCCCCTGTCTCACTCCACACTTGAGCCTAAACGGACTACTTAACGCGCCCGCCCAGCGTACCATATTATTTTGGTTGTCGTACCAATATTGGAACAACCTTATTTCTTCTCCTGGAAGTGTGGTTTCCACTGACAGTTTTTCCCAAAGCTTGCTGTAGGACACCAGATCGAAGGCCTTTGAGAGGTCAAGGAAACAAGCATAAATCGGCGTTTTCCTGACCGTGTAGTATCGCACAGTATGCTTGAGGCACAGTACTGCTGCTTCCGTAGACAGCCCCGGTCTGAATCCGAATTGTGCGTCATGTAATTTAACATGTTGTTTCAGACGTTCCTCAAACATACTGTCTAACACTTTAGCTACGATCGTGGCCAACGATATGGGCCTATAGTTTTTCTTACCGGACACGTCTCCTGTGCGATTCTTAACAATTGGAACCACCAAGGTCCTAATCATCTCTTCAGGCAGATACGATTGGTTTATGTTGTTATTGTTGATAAAGAGTGATCTTTATTCACTTTTTCGATAGGTATGCACCTATGTACTTTTTGAGCTTTTTATTCGCTTGTATAATTTACCGACGTTATAGCATGGGCATAGGTATGTCTGGATGTTGTTGTCATTCAAAACATGTTTTTTTAATATTATTAGCTAACCTGTCGATTTGCCGGTAGTTTACTTATCTACTTTGTGCCGGTAGGTAACTTAAGCAAGCGATTGTGAAGACAGAATGTTAATAATAATAATGCCTCCTTAATACGACTCCTATTACGAAAGGTGGGCATATTACTTATAACTGATAGTGTCATTGATGATGTCAAAGACCGTAATTAAGTAGCTACTTATAGTCTTTATTTATAAATTACCGCGCAATGCATTGTTGGTGCATGTAGTAGAAGAGCTCGCCACGGCGGTCCTTGGCAACGAGAGCTACATTATTTGAGGCGAACGGATATACGAGATGCCAGTGCCAGTGGTGGAGATTGATGCCGAGGTCCTCCCGGAAGTAGGCCAGACGGTGCTCGACATCCAAGTCCGTTGCAGTGTAATCTCTTGGGATTACAATAGGAATGCGCTGAAAAAAGAAAAGAATTTATGATAGACTTAAAAAGACTGCATACACAATTACAAACACACCACAGAAACATAACTAAGTAAATATAAGATCTAGGTATGCACATATACTATAGTTCTTATAATTAATACGCTACACACGCTACACACTCATAGCCCCACACTAGGATTCCCTGTGTCGTGGGTGCCATAGACAACACACAAGAGAAGAACACAATTTATAATTAACTTGGCTTTTGGTAACACTGACTATAGAAAGAGAATGGTAGTAAGCCAGGTAATTAAATGTTCCACTACGTGACTACCGTCGGATTAATCTAGGTGTTGCAGAGTCCGGAACTCCGGAGACCTCCAAGGACAAGAGAGCCTGGCGCAATATGCTTCGTAAGGTGTGAATCGTTTGCGTAGCTTGAATAGGCGTGGTTGGCTTGACTCAAGGATAGGTTGAGCCCTGTACACCCCAAAAACTTGCAATCTTTCTTTTAAATGAGATAGGAGTTGCATGAAAAATAACACGTTACAATAAAATTTCATTACCGGCGCTCCTTGCGCTGCCACCGCTGCTGATTCACGAGCTTGGGCGAATACTTTTGAGTCCATGAATTTAGAAGGGAAAGTCTCAGCAAAATTTTTAATAGGAACATTTCTTGTGTCACGTCTGCAAAAGGTAGGATGATTCAATAACTATGTAAGTACCTATAAATCAACATCAAAATCGAGGCAAAATTTTGGGCAATCTGTTCTAAGTAATGTGTGGAATTTTTTTTATGTTAATATCCGACAAATTAAGTATTACCGAGAGTGTTCTGTAAATCGTTTTGGGGTGTGCCAAGCGTAAGATGGCCACTTGGCCAGCGCGCAGCGTGGTGGTTTTATTGTGAGAGTAGTAGCTGAATCAAAAGGCTGAGTTAACCATTCCAGGTTGTGAAATATTATAATGATGATGAAGGGTAAAATAAAACAGATGTTTATTACAATATTGAGCTACCGTCGAAGGTACCTGCCTGCGAGTATGTCAACATCGCTATTAGTTATTTTTCAACGCGTTACACAGGATAGCACTCATTTTCCTTGTTACTACATTATAAACTATCAAACCATGGTATTGATTGGTACCGTTATTTTATAAATAGTTCGGTGTAAACAAACTTGTAGTAATTTGAACTTTATTAAAGTTGCTGTTTTTGTCATTATGTAGGTACCTACTTACATTAAATCTTTTATAAAATCTTCATAGTTTTCATAACATTAAAATTCTAAAACTATTACCATTGTGTTATGTACATACGTAACGTAGTGTAGTGTGTAGTGGGTATGTGTTATCTTTACCTGTGCATCAGTGCAACGGAGTAACAGTAATTAAACAATTGGGAATTTAAGTTCACTCTGGAATACAAGCACGTTGATAGGAAATCTTGGAGTTGGTTTTCAGGGACATCTGGAGAAAAAAATATGTTGGTATAAATACCTATTGCTTTGTGTTGCGACCACACAAATAAAACGTCACTATAAATACCGTCCATGATTCCATGAACCCTGAGAACCCGACAACAAACATTTTATCTATTACATACATACATACTACATACAATTATATAAATAAATAAAATTGGAGTGTCTGTAAAAATTTGCATTTAGTAAAAATCGGTTATTTTAATAATAACCGCTTTTTACTAAATGCATATGGATGAATAAACGGTGCACAACATTTTTTTACAATTTTTGACTGTCTGTTTGTTTGTTCCGGCTAACTGAAACGGCTGGACTGATTTTGACATGACTTTCACTGGCAGATAGGTGATGTAATAAGGAGTAACTTAGGCTAACGTTATTTTAGAATTTTTCATTTTTTTTTGTTAAATTCCACTCGGACGAAGTCGCGGGCACAACTAGTATATCATATATATCAGCCACTGCCACACTGCCTGTAATTATTAATTAAAATATTTAATAAAGCTGCTGCAGACCATAACATATTAATATCTATCGTATATGGCACCTACCAGTCATTCTTATTGTGGTTATCTATGTATACATATAGGTAAATAGGACTGATAAAAATTTTATATCTTGTAATTTTCCGAAATTTCCACTACGAAGTAAAACAGGGATGGCACTGAATATCTGACAGTTCCCGATGATCTCTATTGAACTATTAGAAATAACAGTTTTAAATCCTGTCATTTTAAGGTTAGACGCTCGCACTGGAACAATTATTGACTACTGTAAGTAGATATTACTTATGTTGATGAGACTGAGTCCCTTATTTTCAAAGTTTAGTCCAAAAGTCGTTATTACATAACTGTCTTGTATCATACCATGCAATTTGTTGAGGTGAAAAAGACAGTATTTTTTAATAAATGACGTAGAAATTAAATTACAAACTTACTCATAAGGACATCAATCACTTCATCAGCCATCTCCTGATGAGCGGGCAAGAAGACCGAAAAGTCAGTGTCGTGCGGCAGCTGGCTGGCTTTGGGGAAGCTGGGCACCTGGGTGAGGTTCTTCACCGGAATGGTCTGCGAGGCATCTTCACCGAATCGGTTGTTTATTTCGATACCAATGTTCTCGTAATCTTTGGGCTAAAAATATTTTTGAGTGTTATAGGCATGTATGCCATAACTTGTAAACTGCTACAATGAAAAACAATGAGTGTGCAAGGAAAGATGATACTACTCGGTTTGTATTTCTTTGTAGAATACATTTGCAATAATTTGCATGTAATATCACAAAAATGTAGAGATTGTAGCACAGAAATAACTAGAATTCACTATAATTATATTATTGGGTAGGTAGGAATGTTTATGCAGTTCGTTGTGGATGTTGCTATGATTTATTTTAAAAAAGGTACTGAGTATTCTGCTTTGTAATTTGTTTGAAATTAAATGGAATTGGGACTCAATAACGGGGGGGGGGGGGGGAACTGGGGCTCGAACCCTGCATGCACGCACCTCTATTTTTTTAAATAAATATATGGGCTATAGCCTGTACCCAGTGGCGGATTATCCCTAAGGCAAACTAGGCACTTGCCTAGGGGCGCTAGGTTCTAATTCTAAGGGGGCGCGCGTACGTAAATTAAACAAAGAAATAATTAGCATAAAAAAAATGTCTTTTGTCCATAGAAATAGTTCTAGTTTCCCACATTTTCTTATATTG
This sequence comes from Ochlodes sylvanus, assembly GCA_905404295.2. NCBI lineage: Eukaryota > Metazoa > Arthropoda > Insecta > Lepidoptera > Hesperiidae > Ochlodes > Ochlodes sylvanus. Next base: position 2,762,344 of record FR990129.1, read on the forward strand.
ACTTTATGAAGGTTCGCCAATGAGGTGCTTGCCTAGGGCACCCTCGACATTTAATCCGCCTCTGCCTGTACCCCTCACGTTGTGGGAGGAGAGGAGACCCCAGCTGTGTGACGTTATGGGTTGCGACGAATTTGCGATGAACGTGTGGCAAATGATAAAAAAAATGTTTAGACTAAGAAAATCCGCAAAAGTAACTTACCAAGAACTCTTCGGACAGAAGAAACAATGCATTTTCATCGCCTTTCGGGGTGAGCATAGTCTCCCCTGGTCGCTCGAAAAGGAGCGCCAAACTAGATTCGACGGACATTTTAACTAACAAATTGTAATTAACAAAGTTTAAACTAATAAAACAGTCACTTCACAGTGACTGTGAAGTGAATTGAGTGTAGACAGGAAAGGTGATGATTATATTAGCTTCGCGTACAGAAACGAGTGCAATATTCTAATATTGATCGGTGCGCAAAACCGCAACCGTCGACGGCGCGTACAGGAAACTGATAAACTGTGGGAAACATTGAAACTGTTGTACTATTAACACAAATATAGTAATACAATAACATTATAAAGTATAAAGTATTACTGGTGTCAAGCTTCAGTCCATTAATGGTCAACTACAGGGCACAGGTCTCTCCTCATAGGTAACTGGAGGAGTCTTAGAGCATACTCCACCACAATGCTCCTGTGCCGATTTGTGGAGGGGTTAGTGACCAACCCAATTTTCGGAACCACTTTACGTGCATGATCATGTGTATGCATGAAAGGTCAAGGAAATTTGCCACTAACGCCGCGGTCACTCCAGCTGCCGACCGCATCGCTGTTGCTTCGGTCGATCACTGAGAGTCGACGCAAGCCCTTTATTCGTGATTGTATATATGTATGTAGGTATATCTTTTAAGCTAAGTTAGAATGGGGATAGCTGACTACATATATCTCGACGCACGGGGCGTACGTACCACGCGCATCCATCCTTGGTAGTAAACATTTCTCCGGAACGAATGTCGCGCTTTGGTTCATCATTTATTATGCGTACTGCGAAGGACTGGAATAAATTGCCAGCGTCGGTGTCCCATCTGATTATAATGTGTCTTCAAATAAAGAGTGAATAGGCTGCTACTAAGTTAGTGCGCTCTACCGCCCAAGACCACATCTCCACTTACGATCAGGTGGGATTGTGGTCAAGCACGAAAAAAAAACTTCTACTATGCGGTAATTGGAAAACTATTAAAACGGATACAGTATTCATCATTATCGATGCACATTAATATGATAACCCTTTACACCATGTTACATAGGTATTTAAATGAATACCTACCTAGTAGGAGTTATCGCAAAATTAACACTAACCCGCTTCGTGCGCGGGTTACGTCTAGAAATTTTAGAGTGAGGTGAGGGTACTATCTCGGGGCAGGTTCCCCGAAGCGAAGCGAGGTCGGGTTTACTAGTAATTATAAAATATTATTACCACAGGTAATTTGTTTTAACTCTGCTACATTGCGACCACATATATTTTTGATGTAGGACTTAGTTATCTATTCACTATTGTCGTGTTTCAATGTACTTATACTAACTGCTAACTACCAGACATGTGAACGTATTAAGAACCGATGATAATACCTACTTACAATCACATTGCTTCTCTGAGCTGGTCTCATGATGGAGCTCGAAGGTGGGGGCAGTACGTACCCTGGAGTTCCTACTACTAAACCCATTGAGTAAAGGCTGAATGAAGGTTTGAATCAGGTTTTTTTATTTATTCATTCAGTTTCAAATTTTTATTTATTTTCTTTAAGTATCTACAGAAGTAAGTAATATTACTTTAGCAACCATGCGGAGCAGTGGTAGCCGTGTGGTTGAACGTTGGACTCCCGAACCGCGGGGTCCGGGTTCAAACCCCGAACGCACTACTAATTTTCAAAAATTATGTGCGTATTAAAATTTAATTGCTTCGCTGAAGGAAAACATCCTGAGGAAACCTGCACACCTGAGAGTTCTCCATAATGTTCTCAAAGGTGTGTGAAGTCCGCCAATCCGCACTTGGCCAGCGTCTGCGTGGTGGACTATGGCCTATACCCCTCACATTATGAGAGGAGACCCGTGCCCAGCCGTGGGACAATCATGGGTTGCGACGATGAACCATATTTACTCGTAGCCATCAAACATTGTGAGACCTGCACTGGTGTTGAGTTTGATCGGCACAGGAAAACACCATATTGTCACAGTCGGTTTTAGGCACAGAACAGAGAGAGATAGACTTTAGGTGGGGTTTGGTACTTAGCCGGGTATCGAAAAGTCGTGGGTCGGCAGAGGATCCTTCCCATTTCTACATGCAAGCGCAAACTGATGTAGGTACCAACGAGAAAAGTTATATGTACATTATGTAGGTCTAAGGTTCTGTGAAGGGATTAGGTCAATTCATTTCGGCTGATTCGGCTGCTTTTATGTTACTTAGGTACTATTGCAAAAAAATGAACGTGTTTCTTAGATACCAACATCGCTCCCTAAACAATAAAATGGGGGTCAACTGACATTACCTTAGCCACAGTAGAAATTATACTGTGCTTTAGCTATCTGGGTATTATAACAACAATAGAGCCTGGATCATCGCTCATAGCCTGGCAGTTTGAGAAAATCCTTAGTGGTCGACCAAAAACATCTATAATACCTACGAGCAAAGTCGCCATGTGGATGACTGACTGCTAGTCAAAATAAATCTTGAATGTTGCCGTGCTTCGGCGAGCACATAATAATCGGGAGCCTCGGATGTTATTACTAGATAGTAGACGTTAAGCCATGATGGGGGAGTTAATAAAATCTTGCAGCATTTAGGTTGACCACTAACACGAACGGCACTAAACCCCTTCACCAAACCGCACTGGAGCAGGGTGGTGAAGTAAGGCTTCCCAGTTATGAGCAATCTCGTGCCTTGTAGTAGGTAGAAGCCAATACCTTTTAAACTCAAACTCAAATCATTTATTTCACGTAGGTATTTTGCATACACTTGTGAACGTCATTTTTTGCATTTACCAAAATAAAACGTCATTTTTTGCATTTACTAAAAATGAGTAAGAAAGTAGGTAGGTTCTATAAATTGCAAATGTTTTGGGTAGGTTCTTGATTAAAAGGTGCATAAGTGCTAAAAAGTGAAATAAAATAAATCTTCAGAGTTTACAATATTATTTTGCACATTTGAATTTTTGGCCATATTAGGGCTGCCTTTAATTGGTACGTCTCGGCGAACTTCGTAAAACCCTTGGTGACTTATTGTTACGAAAGAAAAACTAAAACACTGTCTATAATTGGACTCAGTTGTGCGTGTTGCTATGGACAATCAATTTTTTTTAACTTGCCTAATGTTTTAATACATAGTTATTATCCTATTCCGGACGAAGAGTAATCCAAAAACACAAAAGTAAGAACTTCTATAGAAAAATACAACTTTCTACAGTCTGCCGCATGGCCTATCTAAAATATAAAGGTGATGGTAAAATGACAATATTATCCAAGATCATAAACATACCGTATTCTATACGACGACCACATAGCCTAGTTGATAGTGAGTAGGACACTGCTTGCGACGGTGTCCCGGGTTCGATTCCCGGCCGGGGCAGATGTTTATTTAAGTGACAGATAAAATATGTTTGTTCTTAGGTCATGGGTATTTGTGTTGTCCATGCCACCCGCCACACACAGAATCCTGGTGCGTCGGTATGAGTGTGTCAACGTTTTTTTTACCTAATTCTTAAATACGAGGGTATTCATACTTTTTTGAATCTGGCATCATAAACAGACACAGCGTCGACGTGGGTTATTCCAGTCCTTCGTCATACCTATCTACAATTTAATAAAGCACTATTGGAATATGTACAATAAAAAACATTAATTCATTTTAACCATAAATAAGTATAATTTTAAATCAAATACATTATTTGGTCACTTAATCTAGTAACGTATGAGTAACTCTTAAAATTATTATTTATAAAACGTAAACTTAATCATAAGCCTAAATAAATCAATCAGCCTTCCTTTTTTTATAGTAGATATTTCAAACGACATTAAACATTATCCCTATTAATAGTAATATGTAAAAAGCAAACACGGAAATCAAATAACATAGGTAAATAAGCAGAACAAGACCAAAAATTAAATAAAAAAAAAATCCAATCTTAAACAGGAAAACACATAATTTTAAAGAAATTCTTTAGTTTGTAGCGTTTCTCGGATTGGGCTCGGTGACGTCTCGCAAGCGGATGGTGATGTCGGTGAGCGCCATGTTGGGGAACACGAAGTCATCGATGCTGGAGGCGGTGCTCGAGGGACGGTCGAAGGGGAAGCCCATGGCGCGCTTGTCGGGGTACAGCTGGTCCTTCAGCCCGCAAAAGCTGGACGCTTCCTTACAAGTCATCTCGGCACCATTGGTCTGATTAACCTGAAATTGTAAATAAACGTAATTAACATACTTAATTTTACGCGTTTCAAGAACAATAAAAAAAAATGATTGTGTGGTTTTATGAAACCACGGTAAAAGTGAAACTTTTTTCACATTACAGACATTTAGACAAATACAAACAAAATAGCGTGGAGCACTGGCACAAATGAGTAATAGTCTATACACTACACGGTCAGCTGCTGCGAACTATAGGCGCCGCCATATTGGCCTTGGCTGCTCTTCAACTTTATCCCTACTCCGCGGCCGACCGTCACACGACATGCAACACACAGACGAAAAAGTTTGAGACGATGTAGTTAATAAAAGTTTCACTTTAAAAATAACAACAACTTGGGGTGATTTGCCTAAAGACAGTAGACGTGAATTGATCGAATACCTGGGGCTGATTTTTGAATTTCTGTATCAGACCAGTGAAAAGATAAAATTCGCAATCGCAAAACATTTGAAATCTTTAACACGGAAGTCAAACGGAGAAAACCGGTGAAAATCGTGACTTTACAGATTTACAGCGATGATTCGCTGAAAGATACTGATATTGCTATTGGGTAGATTATATGCACCATACTTATTGACACCGAGCAATGAGCCACTCACCTTGTCCAGTTCATAATTGGAGCACATGACGAACAGCTGGTAGGGGGCTCCGGCCTCGGTCCCCCTGGGCACGAGCATGTGCTGCGGCCACCCGCAGCCGCAGTAGTTGAAGGCCGCGGGGCCGCGCGTGTCGGTCGCCTTGTTGCGCAGGTCGCGGAACGTTTGCTCGAACGGAATGGTCACCGACGACTCCGTCGACATGCGGGTGATCGTGTTGACGCCCGCGTTCACTGCGGTAACACGAAAATGATTAGTTTACCAAATGATTATGTTGGGGTTTCGTGTTTTCTTTGGATCTGTATTATAGACCTTATATCCCACCACGGTCCGTGGCAGTCGTGCTTATTTTTAATTTTCCTTTTGTGTGTGTTTTTGATGGCAAGTGGTTACCGTCCCCATCGACATCAGCAACACTCGCCGATCAACGATCACCGATGCTTTCTCGGCCAAGAAAGGACCCCCCAGCCGGAACACGACAAGTCGTTCGAATTTTAAAATACAATATATCAAAGAACTAGAATAAATTACATTTTTAAGGGAACCTACCAAAATTACTATGAGAATAGAAAATCAATCAACTGTCATCCATCTCAATGATGGGATATTGATTACAACATTTATTATTAACGTAAGAATACCTTTAGATATAATTAATTATAGAAAATATATCTCACGTGGCACGACGAAACGGTCCATCTCAATAAACATCTTGCGTTGCTCGGACAGGGCCCACTGCAGTTTGCGTTCGTCGAATTTAGGAGCGATGAAGATGCGCACAGTGGTGCGGCGCGCCTCGCCCGTGTTGTTCACGTTGATGCTGCAAGATAACGCGGTATAGTAGGTACAGTTGGTGAGGGCTGCAGTACCGCGCGGTCACCGGTGGTCGTCCCTGGCGATAGATACTCACACGTAGCGGAAGGGGCGGTGGTTGAGGTGCGTGAAGCGCACGTACACGGGCCCGCGGTTGGAGAAGTCCAGGCCGCGCGACATGTCGATGTCACTCATCATCCAGAACGTGTTCAGCACGTTGCTCTCCCCGGTTGAGCTTTCGATCGCCGCCGATGTCACCCGCACGCCGGGGTTCTCCAGCTATTTACGAAATTATCTAGAGTTATCTCGGGAAATTGACCGTTACGGCACGGTAATAGTATCATATATATAGTATTCCATCTTCATATAATCGGTCGGAACGCGAATCATACCTACGCGCCTCGGAGTTTAGTACACATTAAGTACACAACAGCCACAGAAGCGCCATAGGGACGATAGAACGTGTGGGTTTGTAATCAGGAAGCGTGCGATTAACCTACCCACTTACATTCACTACAACTAGAAAGAGGCGGCCCTAGCGCGCGGGACTGTAGGAATTTATTTCAAGGACAGCGCCGAGTCACAATACTGTATGATACTATTACCGTGGTTACGGTTATAACGATAACAGCATGGCAAAGAATGTGAAACATCTTGTTATGTTTAGGTACCTCGGAGCGCGAGTACGGGCGCACGACGTGTGTAGTCTCCTTGTGCCGCTGGAAGAGGTCGTCCACGAACGCGTGCCAGCGGTAGAAGAAGGGATCGCGCATCGTTGTCGCCTCGTCAGCTAGGACGCTGAAGTTCTCCTGTGTTCGGAAATTACTTTATTGTTATAGATAACCCGAGGCTAAATCATCCGAAGACAATAAAAAAATAAAAATTCGTGCAGATTGTCCAGAGTTGACACACAATCGTGTCAACACGGTTAACATAATATACTTAGGTAGGTAAAACCTTACAAGGTAGCGGTGGTTGGGGTCGTGTATGTAAGCGCTGAAGCTGTGTCCGTTGTTGTGCAGACTGCCGTACAGCTCGCGGTTGGGGGACAGAATGCTGGACTCGATCATGTTGCCCAGCGTGTCGATGTCCAAGGCCTGCGTGCTGCCGTCCGGCTGAGTACAATCAAATAATTAATATAATATAATATGGCTTTCGATTCGTCAACTCTTCATTTATTATAAAAAATCATCATTATCTTACTAAAGGTAATTTAGCATAGGCTCTTGGGAATTTTGGAAATATACTGGCTTCAATCCATTGATGACCCACGATAGGGTACGGGCACCGACCACACATCCCATAGACGCCTAATAACAGAGCGAATAGCTGTCCACACATCTGATGTCATAATAGTTCCGATATATATGCCAAATGTCAATGTCGTGCCGTCTCATTCTTTCCCGTTGCGTAAATTAATCTATTTCTTTCCAACGTTTATGTAGGCATATTATATATAATTGGCAAAAGTTACTAATTCATCCATAGTTTCAGTACGTTACCTACGTTTGGCCTCCGCGCAGGTCTTAAATTGCTTAGATTTTAAAATGTTTCATTGTAATACAAAGAATTATGATACCTTTCTGACTAATCCAGTAGAGATAGCGTCTTCGACATTCCGTCTCCAGCGCTCCATGTCAGCGACGGTGACGTTCAGGGCGTCTACGGGCCGGTTGAGGTCCTGCCAGCGCATGTTGGCCTGCCGCGGGGGCCATCCGCGCGATGACGTCAGACTGTCCAGCTTGGGGAAGTAGGCCTCGGGAATCGGCTCCCGCCAGTTGCTAAACTTCTTGACTCTAGGCAACGCATTGTTGAGACGCTCGCCGTTGTATCTGCAATTTCATATTGTTATAAATTTAAGTATTACATGTAACTATGGTATAGATGTAACAATGAGTCTGACTATAGCCAACCGTTAAACTTCCAGGTATCACTGCGGAGTGTGCTTAAGCACCGAGATAATTGAAATAAGTTGATGTACTAGTACGAAGTGTAGTAGTAAGAAACTTGCCGTGCAATAATTTGTTGGTGCATGTAGAAAAACAGCTCGCCCCTACGGTCCTTGGCGACGATTTCTCTGTTATTTGCGGAGAACGGATAAACCAGATGCCAGTGGTAATGGTGCAGGTTGATGCCGACATCCTCACGGAAGTAGGCCAGGCGATGCTCCACGTTCAAATCTGTCCCGGTGAAGTCTCTTGGGATCACGATAGGAACACGCTGAAAACGGCATTACGACATATTATTTTTTATACATACATAGGTATGTACTTTTTATACATACTTAGGTAATAGGTATGTACCTACATTTAAATCAATTCATTTTTGGTTTGTAACAGAGCAAGGCAACATAAAATTGGGCGCGATCAACTTTGTCAAAATTAGATGAAAAATTGGTTTTTGGTAAAAAAAAACCCGATAGTCTGTGTCATTTAACTTCTCTTTGAGTTAAACATCTCTGCACATTACATCTCTCAATACCGATTCGACTCCGATTGAACTCATTGGAAAGCATTGAAATATGAGCTGTATATCATGTTGCCTTACAGTTTAATTTGCAATTAATTGAATATATTTTTTGTTTTTGTAGAATGTAACAATAACGTGTAGTTTATAAAAAATCTCAGTATTCTTTTTCTTCTTTTGAAGTGTGTTGTTTAATTTTTAATGTTGTTCATTTTAAGTTTAACAATATTTTTTAATGTCTAACGATGCAAAATTGTATATAGGTACAATCGATTATGACCATTTGTAAATCTGTGGAGTCACATGCTTTTATGCAACGAGTTGGTATTATTTTTCGCTGCTTTTAAGTTTATTGCTTTTTCCTTATAGAAGAAAATATGCACTAAATATTTACAAAAATATGCACTAAATATTGAAATGGCTGTGGCTGGGAGGTGGAATGGAATGGTGTACCCTACACCGTGTAGGGTAGGACACATTGGGAGGTAGTTATAGAGTAGGTATGAGACAAGAGAGGATAAATGTCCAATTCGCCCTTAAATTATCGCGTCGATCCCGGACACATTGTATAATAAAAAATTATGATGTGTACAGTGTAGTTCTTTATACTGTGTGATCCTACTTCGTAACCACAGACTAGGTAGGAATTCGTAACGAAACCACAGAGTACTTAAAACGAATCTGCTGACTGACTGTGACTGATTCATTCTAGTCATTCTGATTCTGACTGAAACTTGAAACGTGACGTCGTGACGTGAAACCGTGAAACGGAACGTCCGACTCCGACTCCGAAGTCACGTAGGCCATCGGGGAACAAATGTTTACATTTTAATATTTATACAAAAACATAACCTGTGCTAGTTAAAGTTTTGTTGGGAAAACGATGTGTTTTATACAATGGAAGATTTCAGTTCCAATCCCAATGTAGTCGTGGTGCGTGCGAAGCCGGAAGGCCAACGTAAAACTTTTAAGCCTGCTATCCGAACTGTTAACAAAATACCCGATGAGCTATTGCACGATCCTCTGGTAAACAGAGCGTGTGAAACTTTACCACAGAATTACAATTTCGAAGTGCACAAGACAATATGGAGAATAAGATCGCTGGGGGCCAAAAGAGTAGCTCTACAGTTACCAGAAGGTAAAGTTCAAAAGTACATTAACTAACCTAGAAAGTATCTAATCTAAGATTCATCATTGCAATCCTTTACTATCCCACAGCTGGGCTCAGACCACCTGGGGGCTGTCCACCACGATTGACCATTTACGAATTGGTAGACTTCACACACCTTTCGAGAATAGTATGGAGTGAACTTTTTAGTTGCATAGGTTTCCTCACGATGTTTTCCTTGGCCGAATTTAGTGATAAGTATATAATGATAAGTAATTTCCAATACCCATGCAACTTTAAATCAGAAATGCTAGTAAGTTTTGATCAAAGACCTCCCTGTGGGAGAGACGCAACGGTCGAACCATCAGGCTGTTTCGGCTAGGGTACTATTTATGTAAAAAAAAAATATTTTGTACGTCAAATTATTACGAAGTATCCTGTTTCAGGATTAACAATGTTTGCGACTACATTGTGCGATATAATCGAGACGTTTACGGAGGCTGACACGGTGATAATGGGTGACGTGACTTACGGGGCGTGCTGCATCGACGACTTCACCGCCCTCGCGCTCGGCGTGGACCTCCTGGTACACTACGGCCACTCATGCCTAATACCCATCGACCAGACCAGTGATATAAAAGTGTTGTATGTGTTTGTTGATATCAAAATAGATCCATCACATTTCATAGAAACAATTAAGCTTAATTTCCAGAAACGGACTCATATTGCAATAGTTAGCACAATTCAGTTTGTAACAACACTACATGCTGTTGCTAAGAATCTTCGTAGTGATGAATATATCATTACTGTTCCTCAGTGTAAACCATTATCGCCTGGAGAAATTCTTGGGTGTACTGCTCCAAAGGTGGACTCAGATGTAATAGTGTATCTTGGTGACGGAAGGTTTCACTTAGAAGCAATTATGATAGCAAATCCTAATATACCTGCCTACAAATATGATCCATATGACAAGAAATTTACATCAGAATTGTATGAACATAAAATCATGCAGATAAATAGAAATAATCAGATAAAAAATTCCGAGAATGCTGGGAGCTTTGGCCTTATACTAGGGACCCTAGGACGGCAAGGCAGTACCAAGGTATTAGGTAATTTAGAAAAACAAATTCAGAATTCTGAGAAAAAATATGTAAAAATTTTATTATCTGAAATATTCCCAAGTAAATTATCTCTGTTTAATTTAGATGCTTTCGTGCAAGTAGCTTGTCCTAGACTGTCTATTGATTGGGGAACAGCATTTCCAAAGCCACTACTGACCCCTTATGAGTTTTCAGTCGCTCTTGGCAATAGCCAATGGTTAAGGGATGATGGTACTTATCCAATGGATTTTTATTCAAATAATAGTCTTGGCCCTTGGACCCCTAATTATAAGCCAATTTTATGCTCTAATTCTGATAAAATGTGTGATAACTGCTGTGGTTCAAAGAAATGATAATAATTACCGGTGCTCCTCTCGCCGTCACTGCCGCTGACTCACGAGCTTGAGTAAAAATTTTTGAGTCCATGAATTTGGCAGGGAATGTCTCAGCAAAGTTATTGATAGGTATACTTCTTGTATCCCGTCTGTAAATGTGTTGTATGGATTACTATTGTAAACCCTTATGGACTAGCACGGCTTAGAAATGAGTTGCACTTAGCTTTTAACATATTCAATTTACATTAATTCTGGAAATAAGGTTAACAATGTTTGTATTTTATATCGATTTACCATTTAAATAAATATAGCTATGGTTAAACATGGAAAATCTCAGCTTGAATTTTATTTATTAATATTTCTGGAATAAGTAAAGAAAATTTTAAACAAATTATTATGTTTAATTTGAATTCTGTCTTTTATAATATTTTAATTATGGCACTATAGCACTGGCTCGTCAGATATATTTTTTACTCTATTTTAAAAATTTATGTTATCACTGTCAAATATCTGAACAAATGATATTTATTTACCTGTGCATCAATGAGACGGAGTAGCAGTAATTGAAGAGTTGTGGGTTGAGGTTCACTCGGCTGAATGCACACGTTGAAACAAACTGTTCCAATTCATTTTCAGGGACACCTTATTGAAGTTGTGAATATTTTAATTTAATATTATTTTCGATTAACTTATGTTGTAAGCTCCTCTATAAACAGTAAGAACGATGGGCAATGAGTAACATATACACTATGTATATAATTATGTACAACAAGGTTTTGCTCGCGGCTCCGCTTGCATGGGAATTACCCCAAGGGAATGTATTATCGGGGCAAAAAGTGTCCTATGTCCTTTCTAGAGTTTCAACTATCTTCATTCCAAATTGCATGTAATATGCGGGTTTTCGCAGGTTAAGCTAGAAAAGGTAGCATACAGACAGACCGACACTTTCGCATTTATAATCTTACAGTTTAGATGAAATTAACTGTTACTATATTATGTAATAAAGTTTATAATAACGTAAGTACAACATAGTAAATTAATGCAACAACAATCCTCAGTATGCATGCAATCTTTTTAGTGTTATTTGTGTACTCAGTATCAATAAACATGTTCATACCCATGAGAACCCCAAGCAATTCATCGGCCATTTCCTGGTGTCTGGGCAGGAACAGTGAGAAGTCAGCGTCGGTCGGGAGCTGGCTCGCTAAAGGAAAACTTGGCTTCTGCCTCAAATTCTGCAGTAAGATCGTCTGGCCGGCATTCTCACCGAAACGGTTGTTTATTTCGAGGCCATTGTGTTCATAATCTTTAGGCTAAAAATGTAACTGCCTATAAATCTTAATATTGTGTAGATTTTTTTAGTGACAACTTTTTATTATTTATTTATTTAACAACTACTAACGCCTTCGCTTAGCTTCAAGAAACACGACACGTAACGTAGGTACTTTGGTTTCCATAGTTGAAAAATAAATGTTTCGACGGGATTATTTGACGGTTTTTTTAAATTTGTAGACCGATAAATAAAACAAACACTAAATGTTAACACAAGCTTAGTATTATATACATATTATACACGAGTGAAAACTGCATCGAAATCGGTTAGGCCGTTTTTGGGATTAGCAGGATTACCGGGAACAAATGCATTATACCTACTCATGAACTAACAAATAGCTAAAAAATTTAGAAATTATTTTTATGGTAAAGACTATGTATGGATTATAACAGGACTTGTTGATTGGTAAAACCTGGTTAACTGCCTGAAACTCCGGCATTTGAACCCACATAATTTTTATGTGTAAATGGATTTCAGTAACACCAAACCCGCCATCATCGGTGTGTTATCGACAGAATAGAGAAGAAAGAAAAAACTGTTTATGAGCCACAAGAACATTCTATACATAATATGTAATGACTTTGCGTTGAGATAAAGTTGGATGCTACAATGACAGCAGTAAAGATCGACTTAGATACAATAATGAAATGAGCCCTTAAAAAACCTTAGAAAACGTAAAATTGCTTCACTCGAGCAACACCTACCACATGAAAGATATTTACTTACCAAAAATTCTTCACTCATGACAAACACCGCATTTTCATTGCCCTTCGGGGTAAGTAAGGTTTCCCCCGGCCGGTCGAATAGAAGCTGCAGCTTTTGATTAATGAGGGCCTGCGACGACGTGGACATTTTGACTTTATTTAATTTACACTAAAGAATAAGATACTCACTTCACAGTAACTGTGAAGTGGTCTGTACGACTGGAGTGTACACGGAGATTTTATAAGGTTGCATTAGAGAGCCGAGTGCAGAAATTAATTTGGTGCGCAAAACCGCAAGAAGCTGATAAAAGCATGTGAAAATATTTAAACAATAGCAACAATACCAATTTGAATAAATTAGGTAATACCTACATATTAGCCTATCTTTATTATTTAAAGTAAATATTTAAATAACATTTTATATGGAGGTCACATTATAGAGATAATGAAATTTTATGTACCCTTTGATTCAAAGTATGTACCTGTCTATCAAAAATTGGCAATCATTTTAAATTCATGATTAGAGACGACAATCCCTCTTTCACTTTGTTCAAGCGTTATTTTCCTTCTCGTACAGTACTTAGGCCCAGGTTTGAATTCTGCACTAGTTACACCACCTTATTTTTTTTAATTAATCACCATTTTTGGGTGGTTCTGCACTTAGCCACTTTGGTGGATGTTGTAGAAGGCCATTGGAAAAAGGCACACATCCAAAAATATTTGAAATATATATTTTTTGCTACAATTGCTTAGTAGAACTGCTTGTGTTTACATAGTTGAAGTTAAATTTTTATTTTAGATGTTACATAGATGCTTTAATATAGGTAGGTAGGAACATAAAGACATATTTATACTTTTATTGCTATATATTATCATCTAAATCACGCTAATAGTAAACTATGTATGTACAATAAATTTGAACCAGGTAAATATACATTTGAACTAACATAATATTTTCAAAATTTGAGAATCACTTTATCACATAATATTTTCTATTTTTTATTGCAATTGGCTAGTTTTTATCATTTTTCTATAAGAAATTTGCAAACTACTTCCAGGAATTTTTCAGGTTTCTGACTGTGCACCCAATGACCTGCACCTTCGATGAATGTTAGATCAGCCAGGGGAAAGTACTCTTGAATCTCGTTCAAGTCATTCTTACTGAAAATATATTATACAAATATAATAACATTTTAATTATGTCTATATAATTATGAAAGATTTTTGAAAAAAAAAACTATCAGTATAGGGAGTATTTGCTGACTCAATAGATACCATAATAATTATTTTAGAACATTAGTCTGTTTGTCTGTGTGTTTGTACTTTGTACCCATATAGCAGTAATGCCTTAACCAATCTGAATGTGTTTTCACATATCTGTTGTAGTAAACTTGGAGTAACATTTTCATGTTTGTTTTAAATAAATTGGTCCTCAAATACAAAAGATAGGTATATTATATCAATTTAAAGAAAAGAAAAATTGAATGTGGTTACTAAGGCATAGGTTTATCAAAGCAGTTGCTAGTTAAAAGAAAATATTTTACAGTATCTTACTACAAGTAATGAATGAAGATTTATCTGTTAACTGTCTTACCCTATATAATCTGACAATGAACCCCCTATAAATAATGTAGGGCCACAGTATTGTAATCCTTTAAGGTTTGACGGAAAACATGATATATGTGTCTGGAAGTTCTCTTTCAATGCAGGTATATTGACCCTCCATGTATATGCTCCAGCATTTGTTTGGATCAAGTTTGTTATCAAAAAGTTTCTTAAGTTGAGATCAGGAATAACAGGTTTCAATTGATCATCAGCAAGTTTTCTGGCTTTAGACATTGCTATACCCGCCCTGATGGACACTGCTGTCATTGCATCAAATAAGTTAATCATGGAAAATATCTGAGGGCTAGTTTTAACTGGTGATATATCCACTACAATTAAACTGGATACTAAGTCTGACTGAAAATCCAATATTCTCATTAGGATTAATTATTATTAATGTTTCTTATGTAATTAATACAACATTCAACCATGGCAGATATTATGAACAATGTTGTTATATAAATGTAGTCTAATTTGCTATGCTTCAAGTCACCAAAAATGAATGAAAACAATTATGTTCAACTTACACAAAGCAATGACAACACCATAGCAGTGCGGCCGCCCATACTGTGCCCCAGGAGGGACACTTTAGATAATTCTAGCTTCTTTAGCAACTTCATCACATCATGGGCCATATGCAAGTAGGTATGCTGAGATGAATGTCGGCTATCACCGTGATTCCTAGCATCTACGCTAATCACCTTTCTACCGGTCGTTCTATGGATGGCTTTGCTCATACTATTCCAGTTATTTTTTGAACCTAATAAACCGTGTAAAATAACTAAAGGTGGTTGAGACGAGTTTTCTGTATCTGCAGTACTCTCATACGAAGCGTATGCCAATTCCACTGTCTCAGAATTGGGAGCCTCAGATGCATACTTGGCAGTTTTATAGATTCCATTAGTGAATAACTGAGGATAATATCTAAAAAATTTTGGATTTAGTTTGTTGAGTAACATTCTGTTTTGTTTTGCTTTTCATTTGTGACCTTTACATAGGGATGTTAAAAAATAATCGATTTTTATTTAAATCGATTATTTTTTTATTATAATCGATTTTATTTCGATTTTTATTATAGTAATATTAATCGATTTTTAAAAAATCGATTATGTAAATTACGTGTTTTAATCGAAAGTTTCAATTTTATAAACAGCGCCATCTATGCGTTGGATGAAAAATCGCCAATTAAGTTCATACGTTTAAGTTGATTGACTAGCATTTGCCCGCTGCTGCGCCCGCGTGGAATTTGGTCGGTTACATAATGTTCAATTTTATCGTCAGAACTTTTGAACTATTCGTCCGATTTTGGAGTGTTATTTACATTCAATACTGAATGCGACAAATGTATCAATTTTAATAAGAATTTGATAAATTTTGTAAAATTTGCATTGTAAAAAGCACCCAATTTGATTGTATTTATACCTCACTATTTTTTACTTTAGTGGCTCACTCGTAAAATGTACTCTTAGATATATTATGTTGTCACGGAGTATTTAGGACTATTTTCCTTTTCCCGTGGGAATTTAATGTTATTCAACTGTAAAAAGTAGCCTATGATCTTCTTCGAACTTCCAACTAAGTCTATTCAAAAATTTATATCAATCCATGGATGCTTAACGAAGTTAAAGAAGGACAAAACAAATTGTTACTGGTGTTATTACTGTTATTGTTGTAGTTCAAATATACATCATAATGGATCTTCCTGTGGGAATAATATGTTTTGTCAGGATTAATAAATTATAATTAAAATAGTATAGTATGGATAGTATGGATTAAATAAAAACGGCGCCATCTGTAGGCATATGATTATTTATGCATGTAAAGCAACGAGCTATAAAGTATAGAGGACGCACTTGACAAGTTGACACTTCCATACAAATATTACAAGTTCTGAAGTTCCATACAATCAAAAATGGTACCAAATCAGCCACGTGACTTAAACCGCTAAAAGTTCACAATTGGTTCTTATTTTATGTCGACTAACACAAGACCAGCCGTGATTGGCTAATTTCAGTATCAGTAAAAAACAAAAAAATTGGTTGTCTGTAAAGTCGGTTTACTGACGATAGTTGAACGTGACAACGTCTTAAGAAAATACTGATGGAATGGTAGCATTTTTCAAAAGAAAATTTTAATTTCATTTGTTTAATAGATTTGTCAATGTCAATTATAGCATAACCTACAATCGCTGCACTAGCTGACCGATGCTATTCATTTTAATGATGAAAGCACGAATACCTATTCGACAATATATCACTGAATATATAATTAATATCGAAAGAATCATTACCTTTATCGCTGTAATTATCGTTGCTATAAACAATTGACACCACATTCACTTTTCACTGCACTTGATACTCGATCAAAACATATAAATGTACTATAGTATAGCAGCTGTCCACGCAGACGCATCGCTCACTCAAGTAGGAGAGAGACGGATGTCGGACGCTGCCGAACGCTGCCGAACGCAAAGGCCGATTGCTACGCCGTTACGGTAGCGACGGTAACACATGAGTCATGTTTTTTCATGCGTGCCACCGAATTATAAGACGTTGTCACGTCAAAAACGGAACGACGAATGGACTGACGTTGCCTAAATGCCTACCAGGCTGCTGAGGTGCTTAATTATCCCGCCCACCCCAGTCTATGAGCCTAGTCGGTCGGTACAAAGTACTCTACTCTGTGGTAGTTATAGTTAATTAGTTACAGTTACATTCTTACATTACATTACTTAGTACATTACATACACTACACTTCTATTCTAGGCTAGGAATCTAAGTATTATTTTTCGCTGGTGTAAAGTTACTAAAGTAGTTGTGTTGTGGGTGTGCAGTGTTGCCATATATATGCACCATAATAACGGTAGATTTGCCGTATTTTTGATATTTGTTTTTAGATCTGCTACCTACAGTAGTCATAAATTACGGTGTATGTAAGTTACCGTATTTTTTCGAACTTTAACCGAAACTAAGTATCCAAGCAACAAAGTGGCCGGCAGTTCCGCCAGTCAAGTGTAAAATTGTACATGTCTTCTTCTTTCTTCTTCTTCTTCCTGGTCCTCCTCTCGGATTCGCTTCCGAAACTGAACTGTCCCTGCGATTGTTTGAGATCGCCTTATATAGGTACCCATAATTTCGAACACAGCTTTCCAAATTTAAACGTTTATTTAAATTTATTATCGAGAAGTCGAGAACATTCCAGAAATTCTATTTTTAAATTAGGTACTTCTATCCCGCTCGCACGTGTCAATGCTCATGTCAACAGATGATCATTCTATTTTTAAATTAGGTACTTCCATCCCGCTCGCACGTGTCTACAGATTAATCTACCTACGCGACGACAATATGAAAAACAAATTGTCTTAAATAATACAGAAACATTTCGATTATTAATCGATTTTTTTAAATCGATTATTTATTGGAAATTAATCGATTTTTGACAAATCGATTAATTTTGAACAAAGAAAAATCGATTATTATTTAATCGATTCTTTTCCACCAATGTCACATCCTTACCTTTACATTTTACATGACACGGACAGACTTCACTACCTAACATGACAATTGAAAATGACAGTTAACAGAGTTGGACGCCGTTTTTTCGGCACAAAAAATTTTTACACACACACAAAAAGAACTTATTCACCCAGTATAAATTACTTTATCACTTAAATAATAATGGATTGATTTTCGTTCTAACTGACGTTCATGTATGTAATTACCTATATAAAATAAAAGATAATATTAATCAACATTTTATTTGAACTAGCGCATAGCGAAGACTAATTTATATTAACAGATCTATGTAAATAATTACGTTACAACAACATGAGAAAGTAACAGATTAAGCACCAAAATATGAATGTTTTGATCAAACTATAGTCAGCTCAAAAATGTAGTCACAATATTAAGAAAAGATTTAGGATCTTCTGCATGGACGTTGTGGCCTACTCCCGTGACGTACTTTAGGTCAGCTTGCGGAAAAAATTCTTTGATTCCTGTAATGTCTCTCGATCTACAAAAAGTTGGTACACAATTATAGGATATTATCATAATAACCCTCCCTAAAAAAGCAGTGATAGCCGAGTGGTTAAACGTTGGACTCCCGAACCGGGGGGCCCGGGTTCAAACCCCAGCTCGCACCTCTAGTTTTAAAAAATATGTGCGTATTAGAATTTAACCCTTTCCATGCGGGATCATATTTTCAATGTGGCCGTCTCTGTGCGGACGACTTTTTACAAGATCGCTTCGATCGAGTTTGAGTTTGAGTTTGAGTTTGTGAATTGTGATGATGATGAACCCTCCCTCGCTTCGCTCCGGTAAAATTAATATTTAAGGTGAAGCCACTGAATACCTACGGTATGTATTTGGACTGGTCGCCACCAATGAATAAAGTGCGTCCTTTGTACTGCTTTCCATCCATTTCTCTCGGAAAAGTTGCAATTTCACCGAATTGACTTTTAAGCACATCAATATTACACATCCAACCGATGGTTTTGTTTGGTTTTACGCCCACGTTCATTATAATAAAATCCATCGTTCCTGGATGATCTATTACACCTGATGCTTTAAGTTTGTCCTTAGCCAATGCTCTCGCTTTACTTAAGTTATCGATACCATCGAAGTTAATGGATTTCATGACGTGTAGAAGTCTCGGAAAAAAGTTGTTCAGGATACCCGGTGTTGACACTGGTGATACATCAACAACGACTAATGCAGAAACTTTTGCCGGCTGCAACATGCATTATAATGAATTCTTTTTTGCTACATTAAATTAACGTTTGTGGAGTAAGACATTTTGAACAAGTATTTTTACCTCTGCAAGAGCGAAGACCATTCCTGTTCTTCCTCCCATACTATGCCCTAGAATCACTGATTTCGGGATACTAAGTTTATTTAAAAGCTGTCCGATATCAGATGCAAGATCCAGATAGGAATGACTATCTCTGTGAGGGCTCTCGCCGTGGTTGCGAGCGTCAACTCCTATAACTGACTTCTTTGTGGCGGAATTTATCATTTTACACATACTTTCCCAGTTCTTCTTGGAGCCGAGTAAACCGTGAAGTACGATCACAGGATTGTCTGAAGCAGCATTTCCGTGAATTTTGTATGCCAAGTCCACAGCGAATCTTCTAACAATATGTACAAATGAACACCTAAATATATGCTTATTAAATTTAATTGACATATTTTCGTTTTACTAATTAAACAATAGATTTCATTTTATGGAAATAATACCTTACACTTCAACTAGGTAGTAGTTGTGACATTAGTGTGATGTCAATAATGAAATATAAACGATAAAAGAGTGCTTGTATACGTTTGCATGTATGTCAGTTGCCAAAATTTTTCCTTTAAAAATTACAGATTATGTTTAAACACTACTGTAAGTCATAAACGCTTCTCGGGTTTCCGGCCGCCGGCAACCCGAGAAGCGGACCAAGACGAGGACTGAGAGGGAAAGCGAGTCCGCATCGAGCCCCCTCGTAGTGTTGTGTCCGGCGGTCAACAGGACAAAGACGGTTTCATCAAAGTGGAGCGTAAGAAGAGAAAACCTCTTTGTCAGAACCAATGTGGTACAGCACTGACCGGATCGAACCATTTGTTGCGTCCCGCCACACCAGTGACCAACATCTATGATGACTCCAGTCTTCACTACACCACGTAGGCCTCCTCCGACGTCGCGGAGTAGGTATTTGGAGGTGAAGACGAAGCTCCGGGTGTATGTCGAGAAGTTGGAGTCGCGTAACGTGGTGAACTTCACTTAGTTCGTGGTAGGCGTACCGACCCAACACCTGGAGACCTTGCTAAAGGAGGAGCTGTCGCCGAAAGGGGTCGTGTTCCGGAAGTTCCGCGGACGTCAACCACCCCACCGGTCACCGGACCCGCGCTTCACGTCGCAGCGAAAACGGGAAACGTAGTTATAAGTTTTTATATTGTTATGTATGTTAATCTGTGAGGTATTTATGATATGGATCTCTGTACATACATAATACATGTATTTGTATGTATATTGTCTGAAATAAAGATTTATTATTATTATAAACATATTAATAACAATATATTATAAAACCGATCCATTTGAATATTTTTACGGGGCTATTACTTAAAATAAGAGATCTATTCTATCTATCTATAATCATTCTCGGGCGACCACATTTCAGCAAAGAGAATAAGCAGACTTGACGAGTGTTCGATGGTCTATTGCAAAATTTTTGATTGAATACAATATCAGATAAGTGTTCTTTGATTTGTAATACTTAGTTTAAAAATAATAAGCTGTTGTTATCTACAGAAGACTAATCACATTTTACGTCGATATCTTTCTCAATGAGATATTATTACGGAATAATATCTGGTTAATTAGTTTTAAGGAAATCGATGGCGAGTTCGAGGAATGATTTGGGATCATCGACGTGCACATTGTGGCCGGCCCCCGGAACATACGTAATGACTGCACGAGGAAACATCTCACGGATTCCGGTCAAGTCATCGGGTCTGTGAACAACGAGGACAGTTACATTTTATGTAAATAGCTGGCAAATGAGCGAACGTGTCACCTGATAGTGGTCACCGTAGCCCACGAACATCAGTAACACCGTATGAATCACTGGTACGTTGTGGGCCAATTTAGAAGAGAGAAGAAATAAAGAAACTATGAACATCCTGAGTGCGTCCCGTTTCCGTCATGCTAGTCAATTCGCAACTGCAATATCGAGTCATCGAATGCAAATTTAATTACATTTAAAAGCCTTTTAGGGTAAAATGTTGTGGAAGCATGACGGAATAAACGTTTCTTGTTCTTCTTCAAACTAGGTAAAGTACGGCCGGCGGATCATGGCCGCTCTGAAGTTAGGCTTTCGGATATAGTGCGCAGGTATTGTACTTTAGCGAGAGATAGCGACTCAAACTCACTCGCGATAGTGTGTGGCTGAAACAAACAATGCTCAAAGTGACATCCCGCGCGTCTTGCCACCATTTCGACCCTAAAATTGACTTCTGCGCACTTGCGCAGCGATCCGAACAAAGTTCAGAGCGGTCTAGAACCGCCTGCCGTACTATAAGCACCCCAACCCGGAAGACGACAAGGCCTTTGGTTTGGGGGCTAACTCAAGCAAGAGGGTGGCAACCAACTAGGCTTCACGGAAAGATGATTACATTCGTTATAATAGGTACATTAATATTGAATTGAAATTAATAATCACTACTTAAATATTAAAATTATAAATGCGAAAGTGCATTATTTTGTTCGTTTGTCGTTCTTTCCCTCAAAACTGAGCAAGGGGTCCATGCGATTTTTGGTATGGGGATAGTTGACAGGTCTGGAGAGTGACATAGGTTACTTTTTTTCGCAGAAATATATTTCATTTCTACGGGAAACCATGATTTTAATCAATACTTAATACTTTACTTTTGAACCTAGGTAAATAATAAACTTCCTGAAGCGAAGCGAAACGGGTTCACTAGTAATTATATATTTACTTAATTGCTCCATACATAGGTTCCATACATGTTCTATTTATCTTCGTGTGAAAATCGCTGATTCTATGTATCTACCTAGGTGGAGTTAGAACAATGACTTCTACTACTACACTGGCTAGCTGGCTACACGGGGAGGCCTGGACGATGCTCCACCGCGCTGCTCAGTAACAATATGTACAACATTATGTAATAACAACATGTCACAATAAGGTCCTAGGTACTTTAATTCCAGTAATTATTTATACAAACAACACTTTGATATTGGAAAATGCCGTTCCTTTTATTAGTTACTGTAGCTGTGCCCGCAATTTCGCCCGCGTGGAAATTTAATTGTTACGAAAATATTAAATTGTTGGACAATTTTTTAAAATAAAAGTAGTCTAAGTTACTCCTTATTATATCAGCTATCTGCCAGTGAAAGTCCCGTCAAAATCGGTCCAGCCGTTCCAGAGATTAGCCAAAATAAACAGACAGAAAGACAGACAACCAAAAATTGTATAAAATGTTATTTTGGTATACTCGTATGTATCGTGTATACCTACATCCATATGCATTTAGTAAAAAGCGGTTATTTTAATTACAAACAGACACTCCAATTTTATTTATTTGTATCAGATGTGAATAAAGGACTTACGGAAGATATTCTGAAAGCTGGCCACCGATGAATAGTGTTGGTCCTGAATACTCCTTTCCTTTTAGAGATTTCGGAAATTCTTCTATGTATTTAAAATGTTTCATTAGAACTTCCAAGTTACATCCCCAACCGATTGTGTGGTCTGGCTTTGCTTTTATGTTCGAGAGAACAGCTTTCATAGTGACATCATCGGTAATAACTTGTTTGAGCTGTTTCCTGGCTTCCCGCTTTGCATTCCCAACCTTCTTTTGGCCCTTGAAGCTCACATTCTTCATGGCAGCGAAAAGTTTAGGGAAAAACTCACTTAAATGTTTTGATGTTGAAACTGGCGATATGTCTAATATTAACAATCCGGCAACTGTTTGCGGCTACAATTTAAAGTGTTAGCGAATACAATCCTTGACATGAATAAGTTTTTACATAATAAGTCAATGGTTTTTACTGATTCGTATTTGGTTTCTATTAGAATAAGGGGGATCAGAATAAGGCAATTAGTAAATGGTGATTCATTATAAAAATATAATATTGAAAAACGAACTATGTAAGGTAAGTAATTATTAGTAAGTTCCTGTATTGCACATTAAATAATATTTCTATTCTATTCTAAGTAATCTCGCATATTCAATTATGGTATTTTTGTCTACCTATCTTTCACATGGTTCGGTTACCTACTGTAACCATATTATAAGTTTTAAGTAAACTGACCTCCGTTAACGACAAACACATACACGCCCGGCCGCCCATGCTATGGCCAACAAGGCTTACTTTCTCTATTTCTAACTTTTTCAACAGCTGCGATATGTCTTCGGCTAAATCTTCATATTTGTGAGAATTGGCGTGGGGGCTGTCCCCGTGATTGCGCAGGTCAACAGCCACTACCGACCGCTTCGTCATACTAAATACTGTCTTCCCAATGCTCTCCCAGTGTTTCTTGTTGCCCAAGAGTCCATGAGAAATTAAAATAGGGGGAGCATCAGCTTCCGCGGGATTGTCCCCAAATATTTTATACGATAGATTTACAGCCGTCCTCGCAGTGATGTTTAACTTAATGTCCTTAAAATTCGATAGCTTATAAGGGAGAACGGTACGGTAAAATCTTCGGCTCGCTATGTTCCATTTCATACTGCTTTTATATTCATTATGGTTATTACTTATTGCATGTAACTTGAAATCCTCGCTATGTTTACCTATTATTTGTAAATGACGTTGTTTACGTCAAATTGAAAAATGTCAATCCTACTTCGCTGCCTACAATCTACTGATGCTGCCAATGTTGACATTGTGACGTCTTATTTCTCCTAGGACTCGCCACTGATCAATATAGATACCTATTATTGTTATTATTATAATCAACGACTAGGGAACCCGCCTTCGTCACATCAGTAAACTTATTCTCTACGTAAAGTAAGTACCTACAGTACTTATGTGTGTTTAGTACGTGTTAAGTACTGTAGGTACCTAAACTTATTTTCCCATGGAAATCAGACTTTACGTGAAAAACGATAAACTGATCGACAAGCATGGGCGCACCCAGATTCTGATCCTGCAAATCTGACTGTCAAAAAATAACTTGTAAAAAAATCAATAACAGAAAACATGTCACCCCAAGCTTAGATTCTTCCTTTCATTATATGGGGACTGGGATGGTTAGTCCTGTTAGCAGATGGTGTTAGAACATTAGTAGTAGTTTGTTAATAAGTATAAGGACTGGGACGGGGACTGTTAGTGATAGTTATTCCTGTTTGTTGCTTTTAGTAATAGTCCAGTTCGTAATTGTTGTATTATTGTCTTGCTCTTATTCGGTCACACGGTCCTTTTAGCTATACTTATTATGTATCTAATACCTACTTATATTTGTCACGTCATCGAGTGTAACGGTATCCATTTGTATCGTTAAACTGTTTTATTTACACTCTTGCATTAACTGTAGAGTTACATTTAATCATTCCTAACCATTAGCCCATTTTAAATTCTAATTTACTTGACGCCGAATTTGTATTATCAGAGCAGGGATACATAAATTCCCATTGTTTTAGTTTTGTCAGGGCGGAAGTGTTTTAACTTTCAAATGTAAATTTTTTAAGCTATAATTAAGTTTTAACCGACCGAGAACCTCCTCCTTTTTTGAAGTCGGTTAAAAATTCCTCAATAGTTTTTAAATATTTTCCCGTAATCAGCACACAAACACCTAGGAGAAACTGAAATACTTGAGCTTCAAAATTAAATTTTATTTTATTTTTATTTCCGGAATCGGTGTCCCGCATCCTGTAAGGTACTAAGTTAAACGCCCGACTCTAGGCTCTAGGCCTCCTCAGAGTTGAGACCAGTGCTCAGTAGTGGGCCATTAACGGGTTGAGGACAAACGCTCCACATCTTGGACTTCATTGCCCCATTAGGTGACACTGTTGTGAAGCAATATTTGGTGCAAAAAAAGATAAAGGTTGACACTCGTATCACCTTTTTGTTGGATCCTGTAACTTTTACTTCATCATCATCATCATTATCGCAACCCATAACTGTCGCACTGCTGCACGGGTGTCCTCTCACAATGTGAGAGGTACAGGCTATAGTCCACCACGCTGGCCAAGTGCGGATTGGCGGACTTCACTTTTACTTAAATGAGTTAAACTAAATAATATCAACATGCTTTGCCGTTTTTCAAATTTAAATATTACGACAAATATAAAGAAAAATTAACAATAGGTTAAGAGACTTCCTCCTGTGGCAGTCTCCCCCCTACCCTCTATGAAATGACCGTTTTAAAATTGACTCTATAAAATGCAATTCGCATGGGTTAGGTTTCAGGTCAGTTCCCAGTTTAATTATAATAACTAGTAATATGATTGTAAGTATTGTAAGTAAAAGATTTGTTAAATCTATTGATCTTGTGGTAGGTAACCTTGACGTATGATATTATCATCACTTTACCCAACATATTATTATATTATTCACTAGTTGTTTGCATAATAAATAATGTGATATGTAGATACCTACCCATTAGAAATATTTTGGTTCAAAGTTGTTGAGTGGAAACGCAGAACAAGATTAGACCTCCTATACCTACTTATTTTATTTAGGTAATTGATCAAATACATTAAAAAAAGTGTAAACTAAATAGGTATTAGTAGGTACTAATGTTGAATGCTCTTGTTCTATCTCACAAATAGTTAAAAATTAACGCATTTTAAATGTAACGATTAGGTATTCACGATCAGTCAGAAAGAGGTCTGGCCCCGCCTCGCCTCGCCGTGACCATGGTCCATGTAATTGGGTCAAAATAGTGGTATATTATGAAGTACAAAGATCCCGAGTGTCCGTTACAGTTAAATGTTTAGTATCGCACTGATAAAAGTATGAAATCTAAACCATCACAGCTAGGTAGGACTAACACGTCACGCTACTGCTTAGGGCATAAACTGCGTTAAGCGTGTGCACGCACGTGAGCACGTCGCGGGCCACGCTTCTGGTGCACGCACGTGAGCACGTTCGCGTGCGGGCATCGGCGCGTGCATCCGCGTACGCAGTTTTCTCAGTACAATTTTGACGTTGGAGGTGTACAGTCGAATAAGTAATAATGGATAAATTAATGTTGTATTATTTATCAAGACGACGGCGACGACGAATTGCCAAAAAAAGACGCCAGCCAGTAAGCCCGTTCGTTGAATCTAGGTTACTGTGCGGGGAATTCGTGGTGAAGTTTGGTATATTAAGAAAAAATGAAAGGTTTTTTTTCAAATATTTTAAAGTTTCATTACAAGTCTATGATGAATCACGTCGCGTGCATGCGTGCCCCATTGCACGGAAGTATCACGCGACGGGCTCACGAGCGTGTGCACGCGCATGGGCACGCGCGGGTCGTTTTTGTATGGACACGCGAGAGGCACGCTTAACGCAGTTTATGCCCTTAGGCTTACTTATAAAATGTCATTGGTACCTACCCTTTTTAGGACAATATAACAATATGAAATTTTGCACAATTACTGTTTATACAGAGAAGGAGTGCAGAATGATAGTATTTTAAAAAATACATTAAATAAATAAATAAATAAAACATAGTGACCGAGTCATAGTTCATAGACTCAATGGTAATGGTAATGGTAATCGACCGCAGCGCGGGTTACTAGTAAGTATACAGTACAATCAATGCTTTATACATTGTCATATAAGAGGTTATTTCACACAAATTTAATAATTTATGGAAAATTATAATAAGCACCTACCTACTTGTAAACTAACCTAATAGTTGTAAAGCTACCCGTCATTCTGATTTCAGTTCAGAAGGTCACATAGTTTTCATTTTTACATTCGTCGATAAATTGTTCATCCTTTGTACCTACTTTGAACGAGGAATATACGAGTGTATATTCCTCTTGACCACTTTTATTTATAATATTTATTTATTGCATCAAAAAAGTCAACAACATAATTATGACATGCGTAGGTATAGTACAGAGGACCTACCTACGAGGACCTCCTCGGACAGTCATTTTTGACCAGTACCTGTAAATTGCAATTGGCGACTGGCGTACCTACTGGTCATAAAAAGTGAAATGGATGGTATGGTAGTACCCTAAAATCCTTATTATTTTTTCTACTAAGTCTATGGGATCCACCTTCCACACCAAGGCCATTAGATACCTACTCTTTGACCAAAGCCAACTAACCAAGACGTAAATAAATGTGTCAGTTAGTCAGTTACGTTTTCGTTTTCTTCCGTCTATAATATAATTCTACAAAGAGTATAATTTATAAACACTACATAATTCTATTACAAGATTAAAATTTATGCTTGCTGCACTTGTTTTGGACCGCAAAAAATTTAATATCTGTGAGAAACACGCCAATGTTTTTAGTTGTCGTTGTTGTTTATAAAGCAGCTAGACATAAAGCAACGACTGCCGGCTAGCATTTTATAAACTTAGGAATTACGTATTCATTGGCCAAGTATATAGAACCCGACGGTTCTGTTACCGGCGCACGGATCACCGCGTCATTGGGTAAGATTGTATTAATTGGTGCCAGAGGGTGTTGGTGGACATTCATCAACGGTTTTACAATCACAACACTACTATTCAGGTGGAGCGCAACGCGCAACGCGTGGCGCATCGTGTAATCTTGTAGAAAACTCGACTAGCCCGCGACGCGTAGCCGTTCGCACAGGTATCGTATAGTGTTGTTTTCATTTTTACACAGGAAATTATTTATTTAAAGATACATTTTAATATATTTCACAAATCAATAAAATATTATTATAATTTTAATGTTGTCTTGTGAAATAAATATTGGGATGTAAAGTTGGAAACATTTTATGATTCGCGAAGACATAAATGGAAACGAAGCATAATAATATAAATGTAATAGCTAATGGATAATGTGATCTACTCCTTTCCAAAAGGGAATGGATATAACGTTCCCTTTTCTATCATTCCTTTATAGTATGTTTTATTACCGTACCGTAATTTATTATAGTTTGTTGTTGTGGGTTCAAAATAATAAATAATAACTTTAAATTTCGCCATTAACGAAGCGGCAAGAAACTTCCAAGAAGCTTCTTTTACTACTCACTGCCGCATCGGGTGATATCGCACTCAAGGGCTAACTTGTCAAGTCATGAACATAACAAAAAGAAAATGACTGTGGTTCCCTGTTATTTAATTTGACGACCGTCTTTTTTCATTAATCGGTTAGTTAGAATGGAATGGAAATAGAATGGCTCACGGTAGAGATCTATGGATCCATGCCCAAAAGCGACATGTAGGTTCAAACGCTCATCAATTAATTAACTAAATCTTTGTGCTTATATCCACGCTTGCAATCAAAAGCCTCGCTTTCTTGTATAACTTCTTTCCTCTTGAAATCAATATAATTTGAATATAATAGGAAATAATAGGAATACCTACCTACCTAGGATAACAGCAGCTACGATAACTATAATGTCACGTATGATCTTAAATACTTATATGTAAATTCTGTCAATAATTCGATACTGGTACGCATTTTTAGCAGATGGATTAAGGAACAATAATTAATCCTGAAAGCCTTAAAAACGCAAAATTGTGATTCATGTGAATTGGTTGATTATCTGGTTGCGTTCGCGCTGTCCTAACTTTATTGCCATGAACCCCTTTTTCATTATTATTAACATCTTATTATTATGACGAAATTATGTATTATGAGACAACAACAACATTATGAGACAAGTTTAACATCTTTGTTTCCCCTACGCATTCCTACCTACGTCATAGTCCACATAATATAGGTTTGCGCATTTTTAGGAAATGTCAATGTTTTAGTGTGAAGGCCTAGGCGACACTGAAGGTGATTAATAGGTATAATTTTAATGTACAATACACAAAGCATCATTAAGTAAATAATCAAAATTATTACATTTGTTTTAAAAAAAGTTGTATAAAAAAAAGCTTTAAAGTACTAAAATCCTTCATATCCTTGCTATCCCTGAATCTAGGACCAAAGTAGGGAAACGCGACTGGGAAAATGGTCAAATATAACTTCGAAGGTTTTTGTATAGACATTACAATACATTAGACAGACACCAGGACAGGTAGGTAGTAAAAAGACAATTTTTCAAACTTGCCTAAGGATTTTTTAAATTAAAATTGAATATAGAACGGACGGATGACATAAATTGTAAAGTAGAGTATGCTAGTGGGTGCGACGAGCCCCGAGCCCGGCGCGGCGCGGCGCGTGCCCTGCGGTGCAGCAACATCATTACAATACTGCGTTATTATTGCGGTTCTTCTTAATTAAGGCCAGTCACCATTTTCATTATTGTATTTTTCATTGTTTTCACAATTCTATAAGTAAAGAGCCGTTACCTATTTATTTTGAACTTTTAAATTCAAGTAACCGATTATACTTTTCGGGTTCACTTACTAATAAATTAATAGATAAGTACTTAATTACCCAAAATAAATGAAATTCCTTTAAAGCTATCTTATTGTGACTCTTACAAATTATATTAAAGAATAACAAATATACTCATATAAGTTAAAAATAAGAAAATATTAAATGTACTTAGGGCGGCTAAAGTACCTAACTCATATAAAAGCAATACATGTTACCAAAGATACCTACTTTACTTTAATACAACGCGAGTTTTACTTTTGGACACACTTCGACTTCGATGACATTTGTTGTCATTATGGATGAGAAAAATAATTACGAAACGTATGGGACATAAAGAGATAGCTACGTGAAAAATAAGCCAATTAGCAAAGTTTTAATCTAATTTTTTACATATAATATCATTGAATGTAACCTCAAGTTTATTGGTCTGAAAATAGAACACTGGGTAGGTAATATCGGATAATATTAAATCAGTAGCTACCTACAGTAGCTACCTAATCAGTAACAGTACCTACCTACAATTACCTAAGTAATCAAGAGGCACTAAATGCTTTCAACATTGAGTTACGATTATCTCTTCCCAATCTAACCATAAATATGACAATAATATTTGTAGGATTTTGATGATATCCAATTACCCCCAGAAAGTATTTTATCTATTGGCTGATTTATTATCCAAATCCAAATCTGGGACATTCTTTGTACGAGTATGTCGGATAAGGATAATGGACATAATATATATTTTAAGGTCGTATAAACAGCATCCATGCACACTGTCGATAAGTAAAATCTGTTTTAGAACCGAAAAATTGAATGAGAACAATATTTTTTTACCAGTAGGTGCTGTAAATACATTTCTGTTGCAATTTATTTATTTATGCAGATACAAATGTACTTACTTAGGTATCGCAGCTGCGTAATAAATAAAATTATTTATAATTATGACTGTTCAATTTATTAATCCACACTTTGAATACCACCATGACTAATGAAAATGTATTAAAACAACATATACCTAAATTAATAGTCTAGTATAATCGAGTGCTAAGTGAATTATAAATGCGAATCAATAAATTTAATCACTGTGCTGTTATCCGTTGAAAACATACCACACAGCTCCTATACCATGTCTGGACTTCTGGAGCCAATCCTGAGAGTTTTAAAACTGCATTGTCATCGGGATTAGAGCAATATGAAAAATTTCAAGTTCGTAGAGTAAGAGCTGTAAGAGGAATAATTCTTATTCAGCTTGCAATATTTGACCCGAAAATCCATAAGCAAATATTGCAAGATAAATAAAAGTTTGTACAAAGAAAAGCCAGCTACTATCTTTATCTACACTTTTTTATCTATTTTATCTCTGACTGTTTAATTTTTTGAGTTAAGTTGGTTATGTTTTAGTATTAAAGGGTCATTCGAAAAGCACCGGCGAGGGTTGAGGCAATCATATCTAGCCCTCTACACTACTCGCGAAGCTGATCGAAGTTTGGCAAAGACGACTCTTCGATTCATTTTTGCTTCCTCATATCGATGTGGGCGACAATCGATCGTTGTCGATTTTTATATTTTTTATAGCGAGTTATAAAGACAAATAAGTCACGAGAGGCTTTTGAATGGTCCTCGCCGTCCTCGTCCTTGGGTCTTGGGTCCTTGGGTTGGTTTGATCCTTCGGTCCTACTACTTAGGAGTACTTAGTACTTAGGTACTTAGTACTCTACGTAACTTCGGCGAGCATTGAAGTTGACGCGATCAGACATGTCAGCGTGAATCGGCTCGGTATCTAAATGAATTCAGTGACTCGAATCTTGAAATGCTCGGTGTCAATGTTTCGGGTCAATGAGTAAATTATTGCTTAATTGTACCTTTATTTTTTAATTAATCCTAAAGGCATTAACCGATTAACACATCCGGATTATAACTGAACTTCATATAATATGTTTAAGTAAGCAGTGGTAGCCGTGTGGTTGAATGTTGGACTCCCGAACCGGGGGGTCCAGGTTCAAACCCCGCACGCACCTCTCTCTAATTTTCAATAATTATGTGCATTAGGTCTTTTTCTCGAGAAACACATTAATTTCTGAAACGAATCAACAGTACCTCTGATCCCACGAGGCCGAGAAGCCTAGCGGGTAGATCCTACTTACGTACATATAGGTATAATAAAGCTCGAATATACCCGTATAACATGCCGACCATTTAATATTTTTTATTGTGTAATTTCAGAGCAACCTGTGCAAGATGGGCACTGTAATCAACAACGTGACGGTGTATTATAATTATCTGAACGATGAACTTGCAGGTAAGGGAACGCATTCATTATTGTACTAAGTACTCACTACTCAGCGTGTCTCATTAATATTCAAAGGGACCAGGTAGGTAGGTACCGAGTAGTAAAACTAAATCTACACTGAAAATATTATGTAATGTAGCATTATAATTATTGTAACTTATGTAAGAATGTGTATTGTAGTATGTTGTATTAACCCACATTGGGTTAATTACAGTAGGTTGCTGAATATTTAGTTGTTCAGTTTGAAATTTAGAATAATTTAGGTGTTGTGTACCTATGTACAAAATTTTATTTTGCTTTTTTATATTATGTTGTATAACATCTGACGTACCTAATATATTTCTTATATTTTATTTAACACTTAAACAGTTTACAATGAGGTACCTACATTGTAAGTAGATAATTACTATGTTTGTAGATACTCTGTTCTGTGGGTAGGTACTTAGGTACCTACTGAATAATATCTTTCGTATCTGACGTATTTTTGTTTAAACATAATTATATTGGATCTATATTCGTTATTTAGGTTGAACCTGATATAAACTACTAGCTGTTGCCCGCGGCTTGGCCCGCGCGGAAGTAGGTGGATAGGTACTTACTTACTTTTAACTGATTTCGATTGATTTCGGGTTGATTTACCAAAACGTTGAAACAGATGTTTCATTATTTCTAACCGTAATCCTAAAGAGCATTTTTCGCAGTGTCTGCTGTAAAATCGACGAGATTTCAAACGAACTCTGATCTTAACAACTATTATACCCCCTTAGGGGTGGAATATAACAAAATCCGTTCTAAGCTGACGTCTAGATAAGTCAATGTCTACTAACTACTATACAATACCAGTCTGTCAAATTTTAACTATAGGTATACGTCTATACGGTATTCGATATTTCGTGATGAGTGAGTGACCTTCCATTTATAGGTATTTAGATATATTTTATTATTTTATTTTTGATTATTTTATTCAAAATCTAAATCAAATGATTAAACACGAAATCTAGAAACTACCCGACCTATAAATATGTAATTTGGCAGGGTGGTAGTTAATGAAGAGGAGACGTCGATATTATCATACTCCGCCCCTAAGGGGGGTAGATAGGGGTTGAAAGTTGGTTTGACAATCAGTTAAAAATACTTCTGCGCAGGCCAAACCGCAGCAACAGCTAGTGCCTCCATAATTCCTGTTGTTATTTTTCGAACTCACTGACCATATCGTCCATATCTAAGTATATATAAGTACATAACATACAACACTACCATACAGACTATAGCTATAGACCTTAACGTACAATATTATGTAACAGAACTGTATCATTATTCCGCGATGCAATGTAACTTCAAACCTAAATGGATCCCTTTAAATGAAGTTTCGAACGCCTTCGCAATATGACTGTATGTATTCGAGTTGCAAAACGCCGGATGGTAGTTTCCCCAGTGAACAAGAAATACTTTATTGCCATAATTATCACCAATACCGAATAACACGACACGCATGTTTTGTTAACATTACATATACCTTCAATGCACCCTTATACAATTTTACACAATGTATTTTTGTGTACGTATATAATATATACGTACACAAAAATACATAACGCAGTACATAATATTATTATGTTCTGCGAAAAAGATTGGGCGGGATTATCTACTGTTCCGAGGAGTGTCAGTTCATGATTCATTAGGTTACTGTTTTCAAAAAAAGGAGGAGGTATATATGTTCGACGACTATACATATTATATATTTTTTATGTATGTCCAGCGATTTCTCCGTCATTTGTGAACCGATTTTGAATTATTTTTTTGAATGATTTTGAATTATTTTAATGCTTGTGCTTGTCATGTGGTCCCGTTTTAAAAACCAAATCTAACGAGCAACTTTAGAGTTATCCGTAATATTGCGTATTTAATTGACTTTGACTACGTTGACGATGTTCTCACTTTATTATTTGTCAATCTAGAAGTTGGTTTTTGTTTCGTTAAATTATGTATTTTATGATGTTATCAAATAAGTAGTATGATTTCAGATCCTCGGACGAACAAGTTTTGGCTGGTGCGGAGTCCTCTCCCAATATTCCTGATAATGTTTATCTACCACCGATTCGTGCACTCCTGGGGGCCAGCCTTCATGGCCAACAGAGAGCCCTTTCCGCTCAAGAAAATCATAATTTTGTACAATATTATACAAATTTTTCTTTCCGGATTCCTCGCATTTCAGGCAAGTACCAACTTTACGCTATCGTTCAGATTGTACCTAATCGTTAACAGAATTATTATACAAATAATAATGACGACTCGTATTGCGCTATAGTTAGTTACCATGCCGGACGGCCGTTCGAAGCGTCCTGGGTTCGATTCCCAGCGAGGCGGAAATTTGAATGATGCCTTTAGATCCTCAGGGGGTATGAGTTTGTAGAATTAATTATCGTTGATCATACTGATTTAACTACTATTAATTTTATTATACTCGTACCTTTGAGAATTTAAAATTAAGTTATCAAAAACTCCTCATTTTATTATCAATCTAGAAATTTAATAAACCTAAAAAAATGCAAATGCAAAATATTTAACGTACATAAATGTAATGCCAATCAGTTAAACATGCCACTAGCGTGCGAAAAGTAAGACAGTCAAACTTTGCTAATTGTCCTACTTTTCATGTAGCTATCTCTTTCTGTCTCATGTATTCCGTAATTATGTACCTACCTGTCACATCCATAGTTACAGTAACTCATCGGAGCGGATCCAAAAATGCAACTTGTGTTGTATGAACGTAACGTATGTATAATATCTTTGGGTAACATGTGATGATGATGATGATGATGATGAGCCAGTTGGCTGTCGTTCCAGTGCCTCACGTGGCTGTACCTGCCGGGCTACTACAGCATGTGGTGCCAGAAGATCAACTACGAGGACACGCCCGTGGAACGGATGATCGTAGACCGCGTGTGGCTCTACTATGTTATTAAAATTTTGGACTTATTAGATACGGTAATGTTTAGTTATTTTCCCACACCCTTGTACGTTAGGTACCTACGTGGATAATTATCACGAAATTACTATTATTTTTCTCTAACTGTCGCATACCTGTTCAGGTTATAAATAGGTATATCTATAGTAAGTAAGATTTAGGTACCTACTAATCTCGCTCCTGTTTACAACATTTTTACTGATATGCAATATTGATTTAGAATATGGAAATATGGAATATGTGTACATACCTAGTTTCATGATGATCGGTTAAGTAGTGTCCAAGTACACACGTACCCCTTAAAGGAGTTTCCAAATAAATTTATAAAAATAAAGTTATTTCACAATTTTTACCGGTTTACATAAATATTTACGAACATACCTACCTCTTATGGAACTAAATGCAATCAGTAAACCACAAACCGCAAACTTCCCAAATAACAGATAAAATTGGTGTTGTTTTTACTTACTTATTATTATTAGGCATATCTACTACAAAGTATAAAGTTAAAATATCCTCCCTAAATTGTATTTAATTGTTCAACAAACATTTTTCATAGTTTATTTGAAAATGCCAATGATTTTTACTGACCTATTCTGCTATTCTTATCAGAAATTCATTATCATGAATCCGGATGTTCAAGACAGTCTTATGAAAATACCAGCTTGTGAAAAGCATTAAAATATTTTTTATTGGTTTTATCTTTTGATTTTAGGTTTTCTTCGTGTTACGAAAGAAGTTCTCCCACGTGTCGTTCCTACACGTGTACCACCACTTGGGCATGTGTCTGCTTGGCTTCATCGGGACCAAGTATGTGCCGGGTAAGTTGACCACGTGTTTTTAGTGTTGGATTCATTCACTTCTTGAATATGACTGCCCAGTTTGTAGCTATACGTCTATCGTGCCCTAACTTCCTTTATTTATGTCTAATATAAACCGATATTATAGTTCCGATTCCTAAACATTGAAATGCCATTATATTTCGCATTTTTGAGTTTGCTCTACTAAAATTTAAAAAATAAGAACTACTTATATTTAGAGATTAATTTCAAACAACACTCATAAAATACATAGATATGGCAGAAAAGTGACTAAGCATTAGTGATAGTTATTAGTCCAGTTAGTAGTTGTTAGTAAGAGTCTCGTTATAATTCGGTGTTGCTACCCTTGAGGATTGAGATGGTCGCCTCTAAAAAGTGTAACAGGATAGAAAGGTGTGGAGCCACACCTTTCTATCCGGAACACAATTGCTTTTCATACAATTATTACACGGTAGAAATGGTACAAGTACTATGGCGGGCGGTAGTACTTTCCCGGAATTTTACTTCTTCGAAGAGTCTATTTTTCTTTTCCTCCCTTTCCAGTAAGTTCTATCATCGATAGGAAAATCCCATCCAACGACATAAGATAAGCTGTACGTAGCCAAGCAACAGGGTATAGCTATTAATAAAATAATTTATGCTACAATGTCGCGAAATAAAACCGGTATAATCGTTGTTATTGAATTAATCGCTTGATATTCGATTATTATTAATAGTTTGATTATCGAAGGCTTGAACGTTCAAACGTACCTTTGATCGTGAACCTTACCGAATGTTTCCACACTCCCGAAGACCGTGCATGACGCCACAGCCCCACTGTTGCGTTGTAATAACAGCAGATTTCTCAACTTCTCGGATTTCTGATTGATTGACATTGGCATATTTTACTAATTTACATTCTGTTTACCTTTTCTTGTGAAACATATGCCTTGGTAAAGTATTGAAATTGTAGGTACCTACAAAAATAAAACAAACACCAAGTGTTACCAGAACTTCAGTGAAAACCGCATCCGTCGTTTCTGATTAACCGACAAAAATACTAAAAAAATGGTCACGTCCAAGTGAAACTCGCTTAAGTTCTGAAGATCCGAGCGATTATGACTCTAAATATTTGGTCAAGACCAAGATAAGATAGAATGTAGAACATTTTTTTAAGGTTACGTGTACGAGGACGCCTTTTGGGATCTAAGTTTTTGCTTTTTTTATTATTTGTTGTGTTCTTTAATCAACAATACAATATTGTTGATCGTAGGTTGTGACAATGGCCTCAGTACAGAGACCAATTGTTCTGTGCCTCAGTAACAAGCGTTCTGTGAAAATTTCAGGTGTCTACTTATTTCCGTACAATATATAGAGCCCTGTACTGTGACAGACAGAAAGACCGACAGACAGCTACATATTAATAATAGGGTTTCTGAATTGGAATGTTTTTGAATTAAGTAGGCTTCTCGCCCACGTTAGACTGTTTGTAGGACAGATAATCGGGCCGATTTTTCCTCCCATGCTAAATGTACCGTATTTCTGACCGACTTTTTGTAGGACGTGTGCGTTGCACAATTGCTTCATAGCAACAGTGCAACAGTAGAACGTACTGATGTACGTTCTATTTTTCTCCTACAAAAAATCGGTCACCTATTATATTATCGGACGTGGGCGAGAAGCCTAACTGATCTAACGGGGTTATTATACTTACTTAGTTATAAATAAAGTTGTTGGTTTCCAGGTGGGCACGGCATAATGCTTGGCTTTATCAATTCGATGGTGCACACTGTGATGTATACCTACTACCTAATCTCCGTCGTGCGCCCACAGTGGGTCCGACACTGGTGGAAGAAGTATATCACTCAATTGCAGATTGTAAGTATAACGTATACCTACTGTTATTAAGAAACTTCTAAGTGAATATAATCTCAGTAGCTCATCAGCTCGTAGTCTGTGGATTGCGTCGATCAAAGTGATCTGCCGAAAGCAATGCGGTAGATGGATGGGCGCCCGGCCAGTAACAAAATTTCTTGAGAGTTTCTGTGTACGCTTCAGCGTATGCTGTAGGCCTGTAGGCCTCTTCAGTTATTAGGAGAGACCCATGTCCTGGAGTGACGCCAACATAGATATCTACATTATATACGAAATATAATGAAACTCAATAAGAACTTTCAGCATTGATAATGGAATATACATACATCAATTTATAGATAATATCTTCTAGGTAAGTATTTGGAGATTGCAATTATCCTTAGGCCTAATACCTAGCGTTGCCTACTAGCATTGCAGGTAATATAAATTACCCGTATGGTGCAATGATTAACATGCCGGAATGCCGTTCCACCAAGGGTCCTGGGTTCGATGGCCAGCGAGGCGGAAATTTGAATAATGAGTCGAAATTTCTTTTCTCGATGTCGGTGTGTGTGTATTTGTTGTCCATAGCATCTACGATACAGGGAATCCTAGTATAGTATTATGCGTATGTAGCTTTAATTATTGTTTTTATGTTTAAAATGAGAGGTGCGTGCAAGCTAACCCACCACAACTGTGTCAATGACCGACGCGGCGTTGAAAATGTTCAAATCACTATAGTCACGGTAATAGTATGATACTATTACCGTGACTATAGGCTCCCACTGCTAAAGTAATGTAATACTATTATCACAGCGTAAAAACTAAATAAAGTACCAGGAGTACAACAAAGTAATAGATGATTATTTGTTCACAGTTGCAATTCCTATTACTGATCATCCACTTCGGCCACATAGTGTTCGAGCAATCGTGCGGCTACCCTAAGTGGGTGTCTGTTGTGTTCCTACCACACAACATATTCATCTTGTTCCTATTTACAGATTTCTACATCAAGGAATACATATATAAGAAGCGAAAGTAATATTTATATGTTTATAGTAGATTACGTTGTATAGTAATAAAGTATTTTATATAATTGAGCTGATGTTTTATTTTGTCTTTAACAGGTAGGTATACATACCTATCTGATTATCTAAAAAGTGAAGTTCAAGTTGCATTGAAGTGCATAAGGCGCACAGTTTTTCACAACATAATTATGTAGGTAGGTACTTAATAGTTCAAGGTGCGAATATATAATTATAATGCATAAATTATATTTAGTCGTAAGCTTAAATAATAGAAGTCCAAAAATTTTATAGATAGGTACCTACTGTTAACTATTCTTTGTATGAAACTATATATGTATAATACCTAACGCACCATTCTCATATCGAGTCGTTTCTTATTCTTACCCTGTTGTGACGAGTAGACCTGCTCCCTCACTCCACGTCGAGGAGTCTTTTACTCCACGTACAACCAGCGGTCATAAAATTCATAAATCCGTAAGCGCAGAGATACGCAAGGCGATCTCGAATCATTTCAAAGCTAATAATTTTTTACCAACCCTAAACATATGTAGCTCCTCAACATCAACGTAGAAGATAACTTTGGTTCATGTTTTTATCTTTATTTTTACGACATCCTATCAGACCTAAAAAATATAAAAATAATATAATTACTTTGGCTGAATAGTACTTACACCAATGCAATAATCAAGAGAAAAGACTATAACAATGACATGACATGTCAAAAGTAAGTAAATGACATTGTCAATGTCAAAATTTGACAATGTTATTGTGACATAATGACAATTTATTTTATTTGAGATTTGAGTGATTTTCAAGCTATCCTGCAATGCAATGCAATGCAATCTGCCTAAATAATTACAGTGAAATTTAATACTTATTGATTGTACTATAATCAATCAATATTTTAATTGAATCGTTGGTTACATTCCTTAACCTAAAACCAGAAAACGCATTACTTTTCAAAAAATATTGTGTTACGTACTAAGTTTACCTACTACCTAGTTTGTTTTGATTTACCAATAAAACTTACTTGACATTAATTCACAGCAATATGTTGGTTCGTTTTCTATTCTATTTACTACCTGTAATATAAATTAAGTACTGTTTTGAGCTATAATAATGACGGAAGAATCTAAAGAAAGTAGGCCTGGTGAAGCCGCTCTGCGAAACATGCAATTGTTGAAACAAGAAAGTGCAGTTTTCAAAATCCCGAAAGTACCTAAAAAGAAGACAGAAAAGAAGGCTCAAGTTTTGGATGAAGATGAGTTTGTTCAGGTACAGTTTGTATACTATTCACATCGTCAAAATAATATGTATAGTAGTATGGAACATCTCTACAAATAGCTTTTGCTTTCTTTTGTATGTAATCCATTGTGTTGAAAATTGTTAATATACCTAATACCATACAAAAGTTGGGTATTGAAGCTTTGCACCATGCACCATAAAAGGATAGTATCTCTATCAGTAGCACCAGTATCTCTATTGGTTCAGGAACACTTATATAAATGTACAAAGCACTGTTTATTCAATTGTAACAAAATATATAAAATTAATAACAGGCATTTTCCACACAAAGTCCAAGAAACTAGACCTGACTTAGTTAAGCGTCAGTCTCAGGTCTAGTTCTTTTACAGGATTTTGTGTGGTATAGGATGCTTCTTTTGAAACTCCTATTGCAGGCCTTGCTGTCTCCTGTCCACTCATTTATTTTAACTCATTGAGAAACAATTTGTACAGGGTTCTGCTTGTGCTCCCTTTAGACCCTAACGGTCTCAATAATAAGTTCCCATCAATGTAATTTATGCTATTATAAAACACCTATACCTAACACTGTCAGACATCAAGCATGCTATTCATCCTAACTGTTGAGGTTACTGTTTAGTTTGGCTGTCAAGGAACAAATTAATTATTGCTAATATATAAAACAAAGGGAATCAACATTTAATTACTAATTTGAATGTGAATACTAATGTGAATAATATGTTTTAATTAAATTTTAACAGGGAATTGCAAAAATAATCCAAAGGGATTTCTTTCCTGACTTAGAGAAATTGAGAGCACAAAATGATTTTTTGGAAGCCTCCGAAAATAAGGACTTTGCAAAACTCAGAGAAATTACTCGCAAATACAGTGGTAGCCGCCCCCCTACAGAGCCTTGTAAGTATAGTTCTTCATATAATTGATGCAATTTCAATTTATTATAATTTAAAAAATTATAAAAAACGTGAGTGAGTGTGAGTATATGAGGTCAGTCTGAAATGTGAATGCTAACTGAATGTTTTAGAATAGCAACCTAAGAATATTTGTATTTTACATAGTATAAGATAATGCTTGAACACAATTTCACCTGATATTAAGTGGAGATGTAGCCTGAAATGGTGGTCCCCCACCGCATCTTTCTGTCTGTTCGTGATGAAGTCAAAAATTATTGTATGGATTTTCATGTGGTCTTCACACAATAGATAGAGGTTTAGCTTTTAAGGATAGCTTATTATGCCTATTCTAACTTAAAAAAAAATGGTCATGTACAATGCAGTAATTGGAAAGCTGTTTAGAGGGATACAGTATTAATCCTTTTCGACTTTAATACATTACTCATCTAAAGCTTTTTGGACACATTATAATAAGCCTTTATGTATAATTTAAATGAATATCTTTGGAGTTATGGCAAAATTAACACTAACGCGCGTGACAATAAATTCATGCGCGAGTTACCTACGAGTAACAATTTTGAAGTGAATTAAGTAATAAGAAACAGGTTTCCCAAAGCGAAGCGAGGGCGGGTTTATTAGTTGCATTATATTAACAGGATATGAAATACTGTATTGAAAAGTTAAAATTTTTGTTGCAGTCAATTCTCCAGCTACATTTGATACTCCAGGAACCGACCGCCCTTACTCACCAACAGCATCAGAAGCAGGGGAGAGATCAACAGCGGAATCCATTAACAATGAAAAAACCAGTGACATTACTGACAAACACACTCTTGGTATTTTTGCTGTATTTATTTATTTTTATGATAAAATAGTAAACACTTTATTAATAGCAACTAGACCTGCAAATTTGGCTATCATTTTGTTGAAGTTTTATGTTGAACATGAATCACCAACCACTGGGAATATGGCTTGGTAACATCAACATATACTGACCCAGCATGTTAGAGAATGCTCTAGTCCACTTTAGTTACGGGAGATAATCTCCTGGAGATTGGTAAGCACTCGGTTTAGACATCACAGACTCAAATACATTTACAGATTCATTCCTGGCCAGCCACACGAGCGAGGACAACGCGAGCTACAACAAGCTGATAGCGCTGGAGGCCCGCAAGCGCGCGGGCAAGCTGGCGGCGCAGCTGGAGGCCGAGGCCGCGTCCAACGCGCTCGCCGACGCGGCGCTCGTGTTGCCCTCCATCGAGCAACAAGCCGACCAAACAAATAGGCCCCAGGAGGTCTGTATAGACTTTCACACACTCTTAGACTTTCCTGTTGAACATGGAATGAGTTGAATACAACGACATGGTACGTAAAAAAGTAGAAATGTCATTGCCGTGCAAATAGTGGTACACTCAAACTTTGCTAATTGTTATGCTTTCTGTCTCATGTCTTTCGCATCCATAGTTATGGTTAATGTCATTGGAGAGGATCTAAAAGAACAATATGTATAGTACGAACGTAACGTATCTATAGTTTTAATTGCTAAATTTGGTAAATGTTTCCAGCTGGACACGTGGCGGTACCGCGCGCGCAACTACATAATGTACGTGCCGGAGGGCGTGGACGCGCGCGGCGGCGAGCGGCCGCTGCTGCAGCACCGCAACACGCGGCTGCACGCGCCGCCCTTCGACCCGCACAAGAACAAGGAGCAGATCAGCGCCATCGCCAGGACGCAGGTACTAACGCTTTAATTGCTTTGAATATTTAACAAACATACATTTTAGTTAATAATCACTGTAACAAAAAACCTGACTTCAAAAATTTTTTTATTTTACATCGACAATAAATAAAATGAAAACATCATCAACATAGTCGAAGTCAATTAAACACGCTTTTTAAGGTATAACTCAAAAACTACTTATTTGTTAAATTAAAATACCCCACCTTTCGCATATAAAAAGAATTATTAAAATCGGTACACCCAGTAAAAAGTTACGAGACATAAAAGAAATACAGTCGAATTGAGAACCGTGTCCTTTTTTAAAAGTCTGTTAAAAAGACAACTTGCTGTTAACACCTGATGTTAGTAGAATGCTACATGCATTGGGACACATGTAGATGACATCCCCTTGGTGTTGCAAGAGGCAATCTGGGGAGATTTAGACCGTGGCTTCAGGAACTCGTGTGTTGCCAGGACGCATGCATCGCGGGCAAGATCGGCGTGGACGGCAGCAGCGTGGCGGCGGCACGGGGCGCGGCCGGCGGCGCGGGCGCGGGGGCGGAGCCCGAGCCGGAGCGCGCGTTGCTGCCGCCGCCGTCGCCGCAACCCGGCGCGGGGCCTGACGCCTCGCCGCTCATGACGTGGGGCGAGATCGAGGGCACCCCCTTCCGCCTGGACGGTGGCGACACGCCGTTGCCCGCGTGAGTGTCTTTTTACTTTTTATAAGTTAGCGCTGTTGGTGGTTAGTGAACATACCCATACTACGTGTCCCTCCAGTGGTGGAGGGGATCTTCAAAAATACCAAGCTTGGTTACAGGGTCCGAGGGATGCTTTGATATTACATAGTAAAATATTAAAACTTTTGACTTGAAGACGCTCATATCGTGATCAAACGGGAATATACAATTCCAGTCCTTTGCAATACGACCCTGTTATGAAAGGTTATTAGGTCACTTAGCATAAATTATATTCACTGTGGACTTTGACGCCCACAGTGAACTATTACAATGGAACTCGTTTTCTCACGTTTACAATAATTCCAAACCCGCACAGCGCCGGGGCGGGCTGCGCGTACCGCATGCTGGAGGCGGGCGCGCGCGAGCGGCTGGCGCTGCGACTGGCCGAGCGCGCCGCGCGCCGCCGCCGCGCCGCCTCGCCGCGCACGCCGCGCCCGCACACCGGCGACACGCACAGGTATCAATCTCGCCGTACTTATACTTAGCTAACGCCAGACCACCGACCACACAGCCAATAGACACCTAATGTTTGGTTTTCCGTATTGAATGCATTTTGGCAACTAACTGAGGTAACACGAAGCGGGGTGACTGGCTAATTCAACGCTGTGATTGGCTAATTCAAGGCCACACGAAACGTTGGAACGAAATAGATTAATTTAAACAACGCGATAAAATGAGACTGCACGAATTTATATCGGTACTATAAGCCAGACGTGTTGGCAGAAGCCATTCGCCTGTTATTAGGAGTCTATTGACTGTGTGGTCGGTGCGTCAGACTAACCTAACGTCAGAGTCCTAACCGGACTAACTATCTCAGTCCCCATTTGAGTCTTGATGTAAATCGATAATAGTTGTCATGGGCGGCAACGGAAGCTGGTGCTGCATGCTCGTTCGCTACAGGGATATCGACGTAATAGTTATTCCTCATTAAAACGTTCTGTTTTAAGACTGCCAGATATTTTGTATGGTTCTAGGAACGTCACGACGTCAGCAAATACATATTGTGGCGCAAAAAACAACAAATTGTTACCCAGAAATCTTACAAGTTACAAATTAAGGTGGTAAAAAAAATTGAGAATCATTTTTTTAAATAGTAGTGGAAATCGGACTTGATAATTTAAATGGACTATAATGACTTCTTAAATCTACG
The DNA here is from genome assembly GCA_905404295.2 of Ochlodes sylvanus. Classification (NCBI taxonomy): domain Eukaryota; kingdom Metazoa; phylum Arthropoda; class Insecta; order Lepidoptera; family Hesperiidae; genus Ochlodes; species Ochlodes sylvanus. The sequence goes on from FR990129.1 coordinate 2,806,528, forward strand.
ACACTGTTTTCAATCTGGTATATTATAGTTTCAGAACGAACACGGAGCGATTAGCGAGCATGTCGCCGGCCGCGAGGAAGTTGGCCACGAAACACCTGCTCTCGCCGCGATTGAAGATGACGCCTGACGCGATGGGCATCGTGGCCCACACCCCCAAGACCACCCCCGCGCGCCAGACCAAACCTCTGGTGGCTACACCGAAGAATAAGAAGACCCCGTCCGAGGACGCCCCACCGGCAGCCGGGACCGACGACGCGCCAAGTGCGCCGCAAAACAATAACCTAACAGACAACCTGCTGCAAATCAATGTCGCTAAACGGACTCGATTAAAAGCACAAGATTTTTTCAATTAGCTACTGCTTTGTACCTAGCGGCATGGATCCACCCGCGGTCAGAACCACGCGGTGTACTCCCGGGTCCCGGCCAAGCAGAGTTTGAGATTGTATCGAGTTGTATACAACACAGCGCTCGATTTCGCGGTGACTCAAATTGGAACTAACTTTGCTGGAGAATTAAGTGTAAAAACAATTTATTATTTTTATACTGTAAACATAGTATGGACATAATTTATTACTAAAATATTTATAAAATAAACAATAACAAGCATTACAATCGAAAGTAGTACATTATGAAACACTAATCGAGAGTAATTCTCGTCTCCAAACACATTTGGAGCCACACGAGTCTGCTAGAAGTTGAAGTGGTACATATCCATTCTTTTTATCTTTAAAATAAGTGTGATTTTGTGATTGTTTAACACATTCGTGTTTACCACAGCTGTATCAATATCGCTGTTGGGGCGCGCGGCTCTAAGTATGCGCTACAGTGAACCCTACAAGAGGGTTAATTATTTATAATAGTATACGGGAAATGTGAAATGTCAACCTATTTTCAATTTTCATGTCGGGAAATTGGTGGGATACATACCTGGAAAATAATATGTTGACTATTTGACAGCCAATTAGTTTTAGAATTGAAAAAATATGGTGCATTGAGTTCCAATGTTTTTTTACATTTCCATAATAAATTATTAAAGAATAATATTTTTTAATAAAATTTGGAATAAACTGTTCTGTTCAAAACAGATTCTAAATTGAAATCGCGCTTAATCATTCACTACACTACAAGTTATCTATATGGCAGAACAATGTTCGCTGGGTTAGCAAGTATCATTCTAAAAAATATTTTACGTATAAGTAAAAAATAAAAGAGTGCTTATTATGCAATAATTTTATTTCACTCATGTATTAATTCACTACTGATTTATTTATAATTAATTTATAACTACAATAGGGCAGTGCATGGCGGCACGCATTCTCATAATAAATTATTAAGTCTCATAAAACGCTACTAAAATATAGCCATTGTCACGGTTGCAGGATTTTGAATGCGATTTTCCTAAACAATATAACAAACACTTTTTGTTCGAGATGGCTGAATTAATTCTTTATATAAAAATAGTATACTTATTCATGGTGTTCAAAAATACTATACATAATACATACAATTCATTACTAAAAGCAAATTACATACACCGCCTCTCTTTTGCGATTATTATCAGCAGTGTCACACAGGGACTTACTGTATACAATTTATTTACGAATCATTGACTAATATTTAATATATATAGTACTATATATAATAAATATATATGCCGGTCTATGGACAACACTTTGCTTGATATAAAAGTTGTTTACAAAATTCGCAACATTATTTATTGTTACTAGTAACCTGCCCTCCCTTCGCTTCGGTGTAATATTTTTTTATAGATGGGGTCTTCATAATATATTTTTAAAGTGTAAAGCGACTGAAATAAAACAAAAGCAATGAATGTTACACTAAGATTACAATACATTAGTGAAAACCGTATCCAAATAAGTGACATCAAATGCACATACATCGTTATAAAAACATTGTCGTTTTGCTTTAATAAATACCCCCGTAAGTTTCCCAAATATCTTTCATATGCAGGCATTGATCATTGACAGTTTCATGATACGATAATATACATAGATTTGCATATAATAATCAATCAAAATTCATCTACAAGACAGAGTTCATCTATCTTTGGCTCCAATCAAAAGATCGGAGCGATATTTTATTGTTTCATATATTCCAAGAATATGATCAATTTATTTGTGTTAAGTGCGCTCACTATAAACGTGATATGAACAAGACATGATATAAAAGCTACTTATGACATACGCAACAAAATCAACCATCATGATCACAAACATACATATATTATTATTTCTGAAATAATTTAACTAGTTATATCAACACTCAATTAAGTCATTATAACACATTAGTTGAAGTTTAAAATATCATTGTTAGTAATAACATGTTTACCCCAAAAGGCATTCAGCAACAATATCATTATGAAGTTAGGACAGCACACGAGGCAATACATTAGTGTTAATAATTAATTTACATGAGATTAGGAACTACTAAAGCAATACTTATAACATTACACATGTTGAACATTTTAATCTTTTATTGACATGGACAATCGTACTCATTGTAGGTTATTCGAAACTCTCAACATTCATAATATCTAGATTCCCTTCAATAATGAAAATAAACCTTATTTACACCACGTTATTTCAAATAAGCTGAACATATTATTTACTGAGTAAGTCGTGTATGAACATCAATATTTTAGTGTTGTGTAAACGTGCGGATAGCGCAACGGTGGCTCTTCTCTACACATTGTGCTATTAAATGTAACATGTGTGCAACGAATATCAATAACATATTTTTTACTTATTTAACAGAAAAACTAAATGTGAGTTAGGAGTTATTAACAAGGGACGTAATTTTATAACTGCTATAAGACATAATTTTTAGGTGATTGTTTTAAAATTATATTTATCATTCCATGGTCTTCCCCACCAATGTTTATTATTCAATTTATAGTATACATGTTCTTAGGGTACAATTATGAATAAATAACATGTAACATTCATATATTTGTACAATCTCCGCCCGCAAGGGCTACCTACCTTTAGAATCGGAAAGCGTATGTTTAGCAGAGGTTCTATTTTAGATCCGTTAATGAAAGGACTGTAACTTATTTGAACACTAAGAGGTAAGCCGCACTTATTGCCGATAACTAATAATTGGGATAATCATTTTATAATAAATAATAAGGAAATTAATCTATAGTGATATCTACTATATACTGTGTACTATTATACTATATGCTGTGATTTTGTATTTTTAGCAAAATTGCCTACATGTTAACTGCGATAAACTTCGACGGCAACAGAGATATTAATACTAAAATTAAAGATGGTCGCCGTCGTTATCTAACAAAATACTGTTGCCCCGTTTGAAGTCCGTATGCGGCTATGCGCTTAGTTGCGGCTATGTATGTAGCTACTATCGTTGTGGTCGCGGACTTTGCGGAGCGGAACTAGTTTATTTACTGCACCGTGCATTCGCTCAACGTTTGAAATCTATCCGATATCCTATGCCGGAAGTTATTGACACTGAATTGTGTATCTCTGTCGCACGCGCATAAACTGCCTAAATGTACCTATTGCCGTCACGCTCATAGTTGTCGACCGTCGCTTCCAATCGGTTTAAAATATTAAAATTAATTTAAACTGAAACAAAACCAACTACAATTTACAGTCAAGTTCCTCGCTGGATGTTATTTCTATTAGAGGAATTTCGCTCGAATCATATTTTTTGCCTTTTTCTCAGCGTCGGTAAATGTATGATTATTCTTTCATATTTTTGAATGAATTTTTATAATTTTCAATAAATTATTTTAGCTCTTCGACAGAACTTCAGAGTAGAAGAATATTTAATTAATTTTCATTTACGGGCATTTCCTGTGACCAAAGTGGGTGTTACTTCGGTGGAAAAATCGTTTGTTAAGTTTACTACTACAATGTTCATTGCAATAAACCGACAGTACAATTTTTCGTCAGTAACTTTAGTTCATTAGTAACATTAAATAATGTGAATTATGTTATCATACAAATTGTGCAACACTCTTCAGCATATCTCACATACATTCCAATTCCACAAAATATACTTAAATTAATAAATACACCTATTTAAGCGTTAAATATTATACATTAACTATTCCAGTTTGTCTTGAACATACCTACATTGGTTAAGATATAACGTAATTACACTATGGCTGAGATCTATAGACGATACTTAGCCTTAGCTCAGACTTTACTTAGGAAAAACTTTGCAGGTGTATTGCATGTAATGAAACCAATAGTGGTATTATTAGCGGTCTTAGCTTATGCTGAGCACAATCACAGCGTTACATGTCTATAAATACCAAATAGCATAATCGATAAGGATAAGTATCGTCTATAGATCTCAGCCTAAGACTTAGGGCTCAAGTTTGTGTAACATCTTCATACTTAAGAAAGTTTCCTCTCGTTATCCGTTCATGACAAATAAAGCTTCAACGTCCTTTGGCACACCCCAATCTAAATGGTCCCTATCTAAAGAATTATCTTTGGATGTTAAAAGCCAACCACATAGCTGGCTTTCAACACGGATCCATTTTCTGCCCCCCTATGTGCCACTTTATCGAATTAGTTCGACTAATAGTGACTATACGAATTCGATGGACGCCAAACTTCGCCACCATCATAATACTTAGTTCCAGATATGTCCCAATATGATATTCCCAAAGCTGGATGAGTAGAGGAAAGAAAAGTAGAGGTGAGGTGAGAAGACGAGACCAGGAGTTTTACAAAATGTTTCTGGCCGGTTAAAGTTGGTCTTCTTCAAAAATATACAAGGAACATATTAGAAACAATTGAAAGGGGACATTTAAGTTATTAATCAATATTATTTCAAAGATAGTACGTAATTTTTAATTCCCGACTTGAGTGGTTCGGATGGCACTTTGACAGGTAAGATGTCAAACAATGTACTTATCATAATAGGGGGGCAGTTAAGATTGTTTCAGTCATTACGTGTCGACTTAACCAAATGTCACCAAACCACTAAAAAATAGCGGGGTGACGCCTTCAACCGCTTGTCTTTAATGCGTGTGGATTCGAGTGATAAATTAAATTTAACATTAAAAAGCCTTAACTTACAGAGAATTGAACACCACAATGGTATCCAAATTATGGATCGTTTATAAATATTAAGGCATTCAAGTGATTAACAAAATACAACAACACACAACAAAACTTATACACTATTGTGACAGATCAGAAGCAAGGTACACAATGATTCATTTGCAAAGCCTAGTGCTCGATGAAGTGATGTTAAGTATTTAACACGATGTTAAGATTAGAATCCATTCAAATCTAACAACATCCACCTGGGCGAGTCTCTGGTGTCATTGATTACCTTACTTCATTAACCAGTGAAATGTTAATTAACACATGTGAAATGTTAAATTAATAACAACTTCCAAGATTCACTAATTTCGAAACATTTGTACATTCTCCCAGCGTCTTCAACTTTTAAAAGGTATAAAAACCTTACGTGTTATATTGTGCTATTGACTCCACATATTAATTAATATTCAGTTCTTTAAATGTCGGTGTACTTCTCAATTTATTTTTATAGCCTAATGAGATTGAGAGGGCTCGTCTTTGGTGAACGTCGGAAGAGCTGGACCATGAGCAACTTTGTAGTTCGGAGTAATACCAAATTAGGCGCTGTGACACTCTTTGGAGTAATTATGAGATAATTTTGTTTGCGATGGTTGACTGACAAGCACGGTCATACATTACTGTTTATTTTTTGTAATGAATTGTACAAACTTCATTAAACTTAATATTATCAACATGGTCAAACAGAAGTGAACAAGCCATTCAAGTCAGAGTAAGGTACAAAATTTAATATTAAAATATATTTTCAATTATTATTATTGCCCATGATCCTAGCTTTCCTTACGTTCCCCTCGTTTTTCGTATACATTCCAAACAGTTCTGGAATCACTTGTAGCAGACCAACCTTCATTGTCTGAGATCTTAACATATTATATTATTATAAAACATTATAATATACTTACATCCTTTACTAACTAGCTGTACACCAAACAATCCTTCAACACGAAAGGCATAAGGCAGTATTTAACCAATGATATAATATCTGTCCACCCTGATCCGACACAAAACTATTCAACCAACAACCGTAACTAGTGATTGCAGGCCACTTGTCTCACAGCGGTGTCCTATGTCAAACTAAACTCCGATAAAGCACAAACTTCATAGTGACTAAATTAAATAAATTATACTTATATTGACACACTTTTCGTATCTCCTCGGATCAAAATATCGCACGCTCACCCACGTCACAGCGCGAGCCAGGGGTGGTGGCGCAACGACTCCTTGGAGCGGTCGCCGTAGTCGTAGGTGAGCTCGTCGCCGGGCGCGATGTCCTGCGCGGCGACCAGCACCAGCCGCGGCCCGTCCACCCACAGCGCCTTGGTGGCCAGGTTGCCGCTGCGCGAGTGGTTCACCAGCCGGCCCAGCCGCCCCGATTCCGCCGTTGCGTCGATGCTGTTACGTAATAACACGTTTAGAATGACCATACACACCAACAATATTCATCAGTATGACAAAACGGCTCGCACACACAAAAAATATTGTCAATAATATAGTGTGTGCCGCTGGTCTTGCTTTACTGTCGATGGTGTTCGAGTTGCTCAACAGATTCCGTTACTACTTCGTGCACAGATAATAGTCCTATGCAACTCTAGTACCTAGTTAACAATTATTTTTTACTTAAATTACTCACACATCTTTGAGAACATTATTGATTACTCTGGTGTACAAGTTTCCTCATCCATTTTTCTTCAATGAGGCAAGTGATAATTAGTTTTTGATACGCACATAATTTTGAAAAACTGGTTGCCACGATTCAAAGCATGTCTCCACTTGATTATTTATTCTCAAAATAGTGTTAATAACAAACAGGCATAAAAATGTGTTCCCAACTAACCAGTACCGCTGGTCGTGCACCCTGAAGTAGTACATGTAGCAGCCGGCGCCGGGGTCCTGCGCGTATTGGCGCTCGCGCTCGCGCGCCTCCGCCACGCCCACCAGCTCGCCCGCGTACTCCACCACGAACTGGCCGCGCCCGAAGTGCCGCGTCGCGATCACCCCACGACCCTTGCCTTCAAAGTATGCCACCTGAAATTTTTATATACATTTTTGACATTGATATAGTAGTTACCATTGCCCATAACCAATGACACAGGAGCTTCTTGTCTGGAATAAATTATCCACATTGGTGGTCCCGTTTGATTAATATGCAAGTGTCTTCTAGTTAATTACAATGTAGGTGTCTTTAAATCGAGAGTTAGAAGTCACATAAGTAGTTAGTGATCTTAATAATTTTTCGGTCTTAAGATAAAATTTACATTTTCTATGCAAAAGGAACAATAGCTTAGTTACAATCAGTCTTTTATCAGTTACCTCTAGACCATCCTCCCTCTGCTCTCTCACAGCTCTCTCTAAATCCCTCATCTTCTCGGCCATAACACATTTCGACGTCTTCCTAATGCTGCGTCTGACAGGGAAGTACTCTGTGAGTTTGTGGTTGGCATTGCCATTGACGACTTTAGCTTCTAGCTTTATGGTTTTATCAGCCGGTGGCGGGGAAGCGGGGGGTTCGACTTTAGGGCTCTTGTGCTCCTCCTTGAAGTATTCCGTTAGCTTGTGGCTGTCGGCCGCGCGGGCCGCGGCCCTAGCTGCCCTCGACTTTATATTGTTTCCATTAGTCATATTTGTTATACTCCCGTTACTAGTTTTAAGTGGTTTTGACTTTTGAGTGACCTTTTTCAAAACTGGCTCCTCTATGAAATCTTCATTTTCAGTCTTCACAGATGGTGCTGTTATTATCCTAAAACAGTAAATGAAGAGTTTAATATCCATAACATTCAACAACGTTTATAAAAGTCCAGTTTGCTGTGTGTCTGTCTGGCAGAAATAATTTAATCATTTAACATTGATAAGTCAGATTTTTATGTGTCTGCCTGTTATCTTTAAATTGGCCCTGATGTCAAGCTATCTAGTATGCATACCATACAGATTTGGGGGCTCTGGGATCATACTCTAACCAAAATTGGGTCATTAGTAAGTTGACCACCTATATGTTATGCATTTATATTTTCCTACCTCCGCTTTCTATGATTTCTCGCAGGTCTGACAGCCTTCTCCTCGCAGAGTTCAATCCTGTGAGGAGTTTTCACGCCCTCCTGGGCTGATATTAAATTAGTCACTGAAACAACCCAGTTAAATACATTTCAACCAAGTAAATATAATAAAATTAGCATGCAAGTTCCTTGCTTCCTTCTTCACTGGCAATTACAAATATGATTTGTGATATTCACTTGATAAATCTATGCCTGGTTTGTATATACGAAAAATGATTTGTAGTACGAGTAGAACTATCTATGAGGCTTAATTTAAAATTGTTCCTATAAGAAAAGACTATTAGGAACAGCTTTAATGACTTGTAACAGGGAACTCGAAAATAATAGGTTTAACAATTGGTTAAATATAGATACCAGACAAGTCCAATAGTCATACATAATTAATATAAAAGTAACCATATGTGTGTTTTACCACCACATGGTGTGATGTGATCTTGTGATTGTGTGATGTGTGAGGTATCACAAGATTACATCTAAATTAGGTGTGTTTTACCACTCAAGACTATGTCCCCACTTACCATGTACTTATAGGTAAATTGGTAGTCAAGTCTTAACTAATAATAATACACACATAAAAATAATCAAACTATACATGGCACATGTTTATAACCGGAACAGCATGGAATGTATATGAAAATCATTCATGCATATCAAGATGGCATGATAAATTACATTATAAAACTAATTACAAGCATTTAAAAATAATCCAACGAAATAAAGGAATAACATTTATTAAATATTATGAATCAATAAATAATTACTAAGTATACATGCAATAAAATAAAATATTTTTAATAGTGTAATGGTTTTCCCATCTCCCATCCAATGATAAACACACATGGTTTGATCAACGGTACAATAGAATACAAAGGATTAAAATGGAAAGAGAAAGAAGAGAAAAACATAGTATGGTCGATTAAATGATTAATGAATAAGAGCAAAATAAGCAGTTACTTTGATATTGCATATCAGTAGAAATTAAAGGGAAAATTTACATATTAACACAGAGAGGGTATCTGCTGCATACAACGGATAAATTGATCATTTTGATCATGTCGGCATACATTTGTTTATTCTATGGCAATGTACAGCAATTAAATAACATCTCCATACTAACCTCGCACCATTTCCACTTGAACTTGATAATCACCGATAAATAACTATTTAACAGCATCGAACAATTTACCTAAATTGACAGAAACTCCAGTATTACCTAAACAAGATTACGATTGTTTTGTAATAGGTAGACCTTGTCATATTAGAAGTACAGAAAACATACAGAGAACGGCAGATATCATGTGATTTATAACAACGTTGTAATCATTTAAACTTTCAACAACAATGTACATCAATTTAATTGTAATTGTCTCATCACTCACTGATTAATAACTACAAATTTTGATTTGGCATTTTGTGTTCTTGTAAAATGTCAAAACGAATTGTTCTTGTTGCATAGAAAATGGACGCTGGTCGCTGAACTGAACATTAGATGCATAGATGCTCTTTGGTCGCTGAATTTCAATTTCATTCATTTTTGAACAATGATGAGCAAAGACAAATTAGTTACCACTGTTACCAGAGATTAGTTAGGAATATGTTAGATACATAAAGCACAGATGTCATATTATTACATGTCACTGCATTATGTACAGAGGTACCTTTATAGGTATTAGAGCTTTATCAGTTTTTATTATCTGTCACGAGATGCCACTAATACTAATGCTGGGTTCACACTATCGCAATAACGCGAAGATTTGCTTTGTCGTGACACGTCTGGCCAAAGAATTCGTCGCGAATAGGAATGCCCTTCGCGCTTTGCGCTGTCGGTAAATTGCCGCACATCAAAGGGGTTTGTCGCGACAAAGTTCGTGGGGTTGGCTACACTTCGCGCGCTTTTACTGCGATTGTTTAGTCGTTCTAGAATATTCTAGATGATCGCGACTTAGTGAAGTATTTTTTTATGTAGCCAAGCACTTCGTCATGGATAGAACACGTACTTTTATAGTGACAACGCGAACACGAATCTTCGCCTGTGTAGTCTGTAACTGTATCCGTAGCATTATAGTATGTGACTGTGACAGGAATCTGACATAATAATGACCCGGCTGACAAGTTGACAACTGAGAACAAGCCGGAAGCCGGAAGCCGGTGCAGGTAGCTGTCCTGTCCTGTCATCTGTCCTGTCAGGTGTCAGTCTCAGTGCTGAGTGCTGTCACGGAGCAGAAACTGTTTGTTTACTTTGTACCTATTTCTTTTGAATGTTTTAGAATATAAGAATTAAGAACTTCTATTCTAAGCTTAAATATTTATATTAATTTAGATGCGTTCGTTCATTAACCTAATAATCCTAATATATCTAGCATCACTTTAAAAATGAATAAATCAAAGGTATATTACGTATGGGATGAGGATCTTATTCAACAATGTGATCGTATACCGGCAGTTGTGGGTCGCGTAGGTTCAAGTATCTTGTAATTAAATAATCTTAGTGATGTAAAGGATAAGTATTATGTTATTAATGTTGCTTTGATCCTTTCCTCAACAGGCCTCTTTAGTACACCAACTCATATCAGTTTATGGTCTTTTAAATAAAGTTCAAGTTGTTCGATCTACTTCAGCTACGTATGACGATTTAAAATCATTTCATTCGGAATTGTACCTTGACCACTTAAAGCAACTTACAGATATTGATGATGAGTACATCCCTGACTCTCAGGACGAGGAATATGGTATTGGTAATATCAAATGAGATAAAGCTTATAGTATTTATGCATTCGCCATAATTTATGTTCTATATTTTGGTTCATTACAATTTATTTACGTTTGTTACTACCATTGCAGTGTATGATTGTCCGCCTGTGTCCAATATGTATAAATTAGTTTCTACAATAGCAGGTGGATCTCTCACTGCAGCCAAAAGCCTTATACTTGGCGTTGCAGATGTAGCCATCAACTGGTGCGGGGGTTGGCATCATGCACAGAGGTGAACAAAATTAATTATTATTTTTGTCACACAAAACATTTTATGTATGTTCTGGACAATATAGTTTTATTTTATTACTGATTATTTGTCAGCTCTCTGGTTCGATTCCCAGTCGGAGTACAGATACATACTTGATAGATAGAACAGATAAATACTAAACTTGTTTTCATATTATGGCTGTTGGCGTTGTGATATTGGTGTTGCCCATGCCAACTGTGACAAAAGGAATCCTAGTGCAGGTGTATGAGTGTGTTAGCATTTATTTATTTATTTTTAGGTTTGGCGCAGAAGGATTTTGCTATGTAAATGACATAGTATTAGCTATTGACAAATTAAGACATAAGTTTCCTAAGGTGCTTTATATCGATCTAGATGTTCATCATGGTAAGATGTTATATTACATGTTTAAAATATATTTGCTGCTGACAAACAGTTTGAAAATCAATAATTACTTGATTATTGAATTATACATATACAGGTAATGGTGTTCAAGATGCATATAATTTAAGCAAATCTGTGTTTACACTATCATTCCATAAACACGAGCCAGGTTTCTATCCAGGAACAGGCTCTATAGACGACACTGGAAGTCTGGTTGGCACAGGTTATAGTTGCAACTTCCCTCTCAAGGCTGGATACACTGACAATACATTGGAATATGTGTTTGAGAAGTATGTCAAAGTAGCTTTTTTAAACTAATTTTTTATTTCATGACTTCTATGGTGCAATGTTATCATTATATGGTTATCATGCCTTAGTGTGATTCATAGTGAGAAGGAAATCTGAATAAGTTTTAATTTCTGTTCTTGGTCTGGGTGTGTGTGTTCTAATCTTGCACATTGTCCATGGCCCCCACAACAGAGAATCCTAATCCGGGGCTATGAGTGTCTAACATTATTAATTTATGATACTGACAATACGAGTATCTTCAGTTTTAAGTAAAAACAGATATTTATGTGCGTAAATAATCTTTTATCTATAATATGTCTCCAGGGTTTTTACTATAGTATATTCGAAGTTCATGCCCGATGCTCTTGTCATACAATGTGGTGCTGATGCACTGGCTCGTGATCCTCACGGCGGAGCTGGCTTGACTACTCGGAGTTACTGCACGTGTTTAAAAAGTGTGCTTGATAAAAGGAAACCCACAATATTGTTGGGCGGTGGTAAGAAAATTATATTATTCATTAAGAAAAAGCTAGTGCCAATTTTTATTCTTAATGACCCATAAATTGTGACATTGCCTGATGGGCAAACCCAGAAACCAATCTAGATAAATTAATGTTTCTTCTCAAATCATAGCTGTTTGAGACTTTTTTAAACTCATTCTTGATGCGAGTAGCAATGTGATTGTGTGGTGTTTAAATGATATTTTTAGGTACTTCTGGGACCCCTGGACCTAGGTTAACCCACCCTCGCTTCGGGAAACATATCCCTTAGTACGCACATTCGGAAATTGCCGTGATTCTTTAAACTGACACAACTTTTTTTATTTCATAACCAATTTAAATAGAACAAAAACTAAGTGACGCTTACCTAAATATATTAGTGAAAACCGCACCTAAATCGGATAAGCCGCTTCAGATCAATTCGAATCGGATTAGCGCGTAAAAAACCAAACACAAAATTTTTAAAAATAATTGTTTTTGGGTTCTATTGCGTTAATAAAGACCCCCAGGATAAGTTTTTCTCATATAAATCTTCTTTGTACAGACAGGGACCAATTACACATTTATTATTTGTATACATAGATTAGCCAATTATCAGTACTTCCAAGATTTTTAATTGTTGATATTTTTAAGGAGGCTACAATCACACCAATGCTGCTCGTCTTTGGACTATTCTCCTAGCACTTGTGGCAGGAGTGGAATTAGATGAAAACATACCTGAACATGACCAGTGGCCACATTATGGACCAGATTACTTGCTTAAGGTAGAACCGGCTTTAGCCAAAGATACTAACACACAGGAATACCTTGAAAAATGTATATCTTCCATAGAATGTAAGTTTAAACAGTTTACTTAAATTTGTATAATTATAAGGTATAAGCATTGTGTCCTACAACTTTTTTAAATGGAATTAAGGTAGCAAACGAGCATGCAGCACCACCCTTCCGCTGCCGCCTGTGACTGTGACTGAACTAGAAGAAGACTCAAATAGGGACAAGGATGGTTAGTCCAGTTAGCAGATGTGTTAGAACATTTTAGTTGGTTAGTAAGTATGAGGACTAGGGCAGGGACTGTTAGTGACAGTTAGTCCTGTGACTAGAGGACTGCAATGCTAATCTCTAAAAAACCGTAACTGGATCTATACAACTTGAGAAAGTGACATATTACATGATATTAAACTGATATAATTTTTTTATTTATAGACCAATTGAAATAACAACAAACACTAAATTTTAGGTGAATCTTGCTACAGTACAATAAGTGTGACACACAAAGCTAACCCGTTTCAGAAATTAGCGTCATTAGCGCATACAAAACACAAATAAACAGACAAAAGTTTTAACAATCATTGTTTTGGGTTCTATTGTGTTCATGAATACCCCCAATAATAGTTTTTCGCATAATTTTCCACATAGAGACAGCAATCACTTAATTTTTTATTATATGTATAGATTTATAAAGTTTCAATTGTTTGCAGTGAACTTGAAAAACATTGAAGAAATATCTAATGATGAATTAATACCAAAAAGACGGAAAATGGTTGAAGAAAGTTTAGAAACTCTTGATAAAGCAATTAACACAAATAGTTCGAAACACAATAAAATATTGAAACATGAACAAAATTTAACACCTACTGTAGAAAATCCACGAGACGTGTATGAATTTGTTGACTGATTTTATTATTATAAGAATAAATAATTTAATTTATTAAGAAATTTTAATTTCATTAAAGTGACTTCCTACCAAAGTTTACAGTAAAAGTAATGTGGTATAAAAAATAAAAAACAAGTACATTGAAAAAAAATATATATTCTTTCACTGAATTACACACAGTAAGTTACCAAGTAACACATTTCAACTTATGAGGAAAATTAAATAATGTAAACAAGAAAAACAATGAGGTGGCACTCCAATCATGACATCTGTGAATTGGGAATTTAAAATTTACATCAATGATAAATAAATAGATGCATCTAACTAGCTTATGGTTACCTGTAGCTCTTAGCAACGTAATGCAACAGTATGCTACATTTTGCTCAAATAAAAAGTAAATTATTAACACTTCATAACTGAGACATACATATTTACATTCAACCATTGTTATTGACATTTTGAATTATGCCTGGACTACATATTTAGTAGTTCCAAACTGAAAGTGTTATGTCTGTTATTAATTCTGTAGAGCATGTTGGCATAATGTCAAACTAATGTTTCCAGTTATATGAATTGTAAGAAATTTATTTGTTTAATAGCTGTTTAATTTAGTAAAAAGTTATTAAATATAAATTAATTAATAACAAATCAGATAAAAGTGGCATAGTTTGGATCTGAATGAATTAGATTTTATAAAATAATTTGATTTGCTTTGATTACCTCAAATATTAATTTTGAACAGACAAATCTGAAAATATTGCTTATTTTCCCACTTGTTTGTATCACTATTTTAATAAAATCTTATTAAAAATAGAAAAAACCGGCATACCACAAAATGTCAAACTACTCTAGGGGCTTAATAACAGACTAGTACAAACATATACTTTCAATTTGAAAAGCTGCATTGACAATTTGTCATGTACTCACAATATATAACACAATAAAAACAAGACAAGACAAAAGTATTGTCTCCATAAAATTTTGTGAAGGTACCGATTGGACTTTATCAAGTAAGTGGAACCAATTGTTTATTTTTAATGCCAGTTCCATATAAATGAAAAGTGTTAAAAGCAAGTTTAATATGCCAATTCCTAATTTACTAATAACCCATATCGCAATGGTGCATTTAGATTTGCAAGCAATGTGGCGAGTTATAAGAAGTTATTTAATTTCTTTAGAATTTATTTTGAATCTACAGCAAATTTAGAGGTTGTGTCCGGTCCCATATGACTAGTACACTCGTATTTAAACTTGCAAATACTTACATAGTCTATAGCGTGAGTTAACTACCATGTCACAATATTTAAATGCAAAATATTTGAAGAGGTTGGAGGCCGTGCATATACAAGCAGTCTAGTCACATGTAGTGTCAGACTTGTCTGCTGTAAATTCAATGTTTATCGCCTAACTTAATCTGTAGGCCGCTTTTCGCTGTATTTTTTAGTGAAATCTTCTGCATTTTTTGTGAATTTTTTTCTATCCTTAAGAAACTCTTCAGCTAATTCTGCACGCAATGGATGTTCCGGTTCTGGATCATTGACAAGAGCAACTAGGGCTTGAATTACTGAAAAGAGCAATATAAACATTTTAATAAATATTAAACTCAACACTTACAGCTCCACACTACGATTCCTTTTATTGTGGGTGGAATGGGCACACCTTCATACCAATGCATGCTTCAATATCAACACATGTGGTTTCATGGTTTAGAACATGTTTATATTATTTTCTGTTATATGATTAAGAAAGGTAAAACTATTGTCTCAAATTATTATTTTATACTATTAGTAGAATGGAGAAGGCAAAAGGGTCAAAATATTACTATCAAATACACCTAAAATCCGAGCTTAGGTCATATTCATTACATAACTTTTTATTTCACTTCAATACATGCAGTATTTCCGAAGTTATAAAGACGAGAAGTTCAAGCCCTTTTTTGAATTTCCGCGCTTACGCTATGACGTCACGACGTGGCTCGGCCGCGAGCATGATACGGCGCAAGTATAGAAAATATGGGTCTATGCAGTTCAAAAATCTATAACTTTCTTATTTCTATAGATACAGACTTGAAATTTTGCATAGATGTAGTAGATAGTATGTGAATTATATTTGTTATTTTATTATTGATAACTAAGGTTTGCTCGCGGCTTTACTTGAGTTTAAATTAACATTTCGGTCAAAAATCCCTATCAACTACGCGCGACTACTGAGAGATGACGTCATCGAGTAGTGACCGCCCGCCTGCGTTTTTAAAAAAACCAACGTCCGTAAATACGCACTTTGATCGTTAATATCTCAGCCATTTATTGAGATATGGAAAAAGTAAAAACACAGTTTTTCTTGTAATTTTTTATAGATTTATTTGACGTGTAAAAAAAAATTCGTTTGCCTGGTCCATTACTGGCAAATTTTCTGTACATAGAGCTGTTAAGTGTGCGTGGTACAAGTATTAAAGATTAAAGACCTTCTTACTTGGACCAATACTTTTATTATCTCAATTACTCCGTATACAAAATCATATCACATTCCTCACTAAGATAAGGCAGACATAACATTATAGCAAAATTACAAAAGTTCACAAAAACCACGAGCAAGTTTTAAAATTAATCAGTCTCCTCTTTTTTTTTAACGTTTTCGTCAACCACAGATACCTCAACCAAAATTGCCACACTTTAATACCCTAAAAAATACCAAAAATCGACCCAATGTTCCCCGTTTAAAATTATTAATGTTTAACATAAAATAAATGAGCAAATATTATTAAATAGTTAACAGTCGGCCATTCTGAAACAGTGTCTGACCCAGGCACATAACTTAAACATGACACATAAAAAGTAAGTGGCTCAGTCTTAATCACAAAATATTTAATAGGTACACACCATTATATGCTTCAAAAAGTATTGTAATGAGTGAACTATAGCAGAGATAACTTTCTAATTATTATAACTTCTCTTCATTTTCTAATTATAATCAAACAACAACAAGGATATTAATATTTTCAATAACATGTACATAACTGTCAACCATTAAATCAAGTTTAAACATCATCAAACAAATTAACAGCTATAAATATTTAGAACTTTCTTAAACTAAGGAGAATAATTAGTCTGTATAACAATTAAAACTTCAGCATGTTTTCAATAATAACATTATACACAGTTACATTTTACAACTCTAATAACATGACATGTCATAGTCATAGATACAATTATTCTTTATCAAAGAGGTTGTTAGACATAATGATTTTTTTTAGAACAATCATGATATTAATAATTTGTAAAGTATCTAAACACAAACAAGCGTAGCTGAATGAATGCAAATTAATGACTTTATACACATCTGTATAAAAAATCAATGTAGAATTTTTGGTACAATACAGTAATAATGTTACCTCACTGTCAAGTTATGTTTACACAATAGATATTACTTTAAAATATCTTACTTTAAACTATATAATAGAGTCATAAGTACTCCAGCTAGCCCTTCTAAATTTAATACAAAAAAAAAACAGAGCAATAGAGTTATATATATTTAACAGTTCGGCCATCCATATAATTAAGAATGACCCTATTCTTTATAGCATACAAATTCAGCAACACCAATATTTTCAGACTGTATTTATTGTCCATGTCTAACATTCTATTTTATACAATATTATCACAGGTTAATCATTCATTGGTAAAACACAAGAGTGATTCAAATCAAACGGACAGCACCTTCCCACCAAACAGTTCACATACAACATAATAAAGAGTCACATATTAAATTTTGATATTATTGTCACCCCATGACCAAACATGGGCTTGACCCTCCAGTCATGTAATGATTATATGGTTTCTGTTTGCCCTCACAGGTAGCTCCATTCTTCAGTCACATGTTAATGATATGGTCACTTTTTGCCTCTTTTCTTCATCCTTTAGTCATGTATTTACAATATGGTCACCATTTACCCACACAGAGGGTTTCGTCCTCTTTCATTTATTGATGATGGTTACCGCTTACCCACACCGGGGGTTTCGGCCTCTTCCATTTATTGATGATGTGGTTACCGCTTACCCACACAGGGGGTTTCGGCCTCTACCACGTATTGATGATATGGTTACCGCTTACCCACACAGGGGGTTTCGGCCTCTACCATGTATTGATGATATGGTTACCGCTTACCCACACAGGGGGTTTCGGCCTTTACCATGTCTTGATAATATAGTTACCAATGAAGACCGCTTCTTTTTGACCAACTTCCCAGCAGGGTGGTCCTCATTTGCTCGCACAGGCAGCATCAGTAATTGTTCTTTATAGTAATTTGCATTTGTCATATAGGTATTAGGAGGGGATAGATGGAATAGGATTACAATATACATATAATAAACCAATAACTTATCAAAATAATTATTCAGCAAATTTTGTTTCCAAAACGAATGTTAAGATCTAAAATATTAGTAGCTCAATTTTATTTAATCACTGTCATAATCCCCGTCGCTGTCAGATTCAGACTCAGTAAACCTTATCCATGGTTTAATTTTATCTACAGAGAATACATTTTTGTATTTCTTCTTGGTAAAACCATCAATGCTAGTAATTTCGTAACGATCGTGATCGAAAACAGCTGTAATCTTGTAAGGTCCACTAAATGGAGGCACAAGCTTGTTGCTCTCACCGGGAATTCTGGCACTCTTCTCTATCATCACAAGATCACCCACTTTATATGTTTTAGCAGTACCCCTCTTTTTATCGAATCTTAACTTCATCTTATTCCGCTGTTTCTCTATATTAGAAATCGCATCCTCACGGACTTTTTCAATGGTTTCACCTGGAATTGGTTCACAATGGCCTATTTCGTGCAAATGGTTTTCACTAATACTGACACTTTCCCGGCCAAAAATAATTTTATTAGGACTGCTTCCAGTACTTTGGTTTATAGTGTTATTCAAACTCCACTGCACATCGCAAATATGTAAGTCCCAGTTTCGATCATCATGGCCGTGGCAAAGTGCTATAAGCGATGATAGAATTGTCCTATTATAACGCTCAATTTGACCATTCGCTCTTGGAGTAGCTACTGCATTTAATACATGTTTAACTCCTACCGTTTTGGTAAATCCTTTAAATTCATTGGACGTAAAACTTGTACCTCTATCTGATATAAGTGTTTGTGGGGTTCCAAATAAGGAGAACACGTCTCGCAGGACATTTATGGTGGTTTTACTTTTAGTATTTTTTACCGCCCGCAATATTATGAATTTTGTAAAACTGTCTATAACTCCTAATATAAACGTGTTCCCTTTCTTACTCTTAACAAACGGCCCCAGATGGTCAATATGAAGGCATTGAAAAGGGACATTTGGTTTGGGAATAGGATAAAGTTCCCCTTGTTTCTTGCCACCCTTCTGTTTCGCATATGCGCAAGGAATGCAAGCTTTCACATATTTCTTGACAAACTGGGGCATCCTGGGAAACCAGTAGTCTCTGGTTATTTTTTCTAATGTCTTTTCGAAACTAAAATGACCAGCTTCATCGTGACATTGCTGACATATCTTCCATCTAGCGTCTCGTGGGACGGCCCATCGCAATTGGTCATTAACTTTCCTAAATAATTTACCATCCTTAAATTCGTATTTATTTTGTATATCTCGATTTGCCATACATTTATTATCCAATACAGCCTTAATAAGAACCAACCGGGGATCACTCATTTGAACTGATTGCAACCAATGTACGTCGCTAATTTGCATTACAGCTTTGTTAGATGTTTCCAGTGTTTGCATGGAGTTGCGACTAAGAGCGTCCGCATGAGCTAATTGCTTACCCGGTCGATATTCAATTGTGAACGTATATTCTTGTACCTGAAGCCACCACCTCGCTATTCTTGGTATTAAGTCCCTTTTTGTTAGCGTCGTGCGGAGAGCGTTGCAATCTGTTACTACCTTAAACTCTATTCCAAGGAGATATACTCTAAAGCGATTTAATGATGCCACAACAGCAAGAGTTTCTAGCTCATACGAGTGAAAGTGCTGTTCTTCAGCAGTAGTTTGACGGCTAAAGTACGCTACAGCATGCAAGGGTTTATCAATACCTGCTCGTTGCAATAATATACCAGCCAAACCGGAAGCACTAGCATCGGTGTGTAGTTCAGTTAAATGTTCATGATTGAATATTGCAAGAACGGGACGTTTGATCAAGGCACTTCTCAGGTCATTAAAAGCTTTTTCCTGTTCCTCGCCCCAATTCCAAGCGACACTGGCCTTCGTCAAAGAAGTTAGGGGTCGAGCAATAGTTGCGAATCCGGCAACAAATCGACGAAAGAAACTAGCCAAACCTATGAACTGTCGTACCTCATGAACATTTTTTGGTGTTTTAAATGTACTGACTGCTTCAATCTTTTTCGATCCAGGACGTACTCCCATAGAGGAGATCTCGTAGCCTAGATATTCAATAGTATTTTTGAAAAAATGACATTTATTCAAGTTTAATGTTAAATTCGCTTCCTTTAGAAGATTAAGAACTGCAGATAATTTTTCCATCCCCTCTTCTACGCTTTTTGAGGCTATGATGATGTCATCCATGTAAGCTAGTACTCCAGGAATATTTCGACGCTTCAACAGATTAATTATGAGTCTTTGAAATACTGCAGGAGCATTTGTTAATCCGAACGGCATCCTGTTATACTCATAATGGCCATCAGGTGTCACAAACGCAGTCAAATGCTTGGACCCCTCGGCTACGGGGACCTGATGGTAGCCGCATGCAAGATCTAAAGTACTAAAATAGACTTGTTGGGACAAACTGTCTATTTGGTCGTCTATTAGCGGCATCGGGTACTTTTGTTTAACCGTCTTTCTATTCAACGCTCTATAATCTACGCACATCCTTGTATCTCCATTTTTTTTACTAACTAGGATTATCGGGCTTGCATATTCTGATATCGACTCTTTTATTATGCCATTGGACAATAATTCGTTTACAATTTTCTGAACTTTCTGACGTTCACATAATGGCAGACGATACGGTCGGTAAGTTACTGGTATATCGTCTTTTAATTGAATGTGCACCTCTGCTAAAGATGTCTTACCTAATTCCTCTAACGAAAATGCAAAACACTGTCGATGGGAATTTAACAAAACGAGCAATTTCTCACGATCCCCATGAGCCAAATTATTATCCACTTTAATTTGATCGATCTTAATATAGTCGACAGGGTTATTACATTGTACCTGTAAGATCTTAGCATTATTACTTTTGCTTTGATGCAACTGCCTGACCGGTAAGACATTGGACATAAGGGCTGCCCTAGCAAAAACAATATCCGCTGGTAATGTAACTTCCTGATTACTTAGTCCAATTATTAATACGGATCCTTCCCCCTCCTTGAGAGTATAAAGGCCAGGTAGAATCATGTATTCCTTATTAATTTTCATACATGGTTCAGTATCAATATATATCAAACCGGTTTCTTTAGATGCAGTATGAACTGCAACGACGTTTAAGCCTGAAATTCTTACATCTACAGTATTAAATATTTTTAATTTGTTATTGACTACTGATGGCTGCTGATAAAGGAAAAGTGTTGTGTCTGTTTTATGGGCTCTCACACCAGGCATTTCTGTAAGAGATTGACCTACTAAAATATCGGCGCACAACAAGTGTGGCTCTACTAAGTATATTTCTACATCCGCATTAATACCATCTAAAATTATTTGTGCCCTTATCCGGGAACTCGGTATTACATTACTATTACCAAAACCCGATAACGTAGGTAAGTTATTCTTATCTAACGGAACTCCCAATTTTTCCCCCAAATCTCTTCGTAACAATGTGCACTGGCTGCCAAAGTCAATAAACGCTTTCATAGACTGATTCTGCACTAAAATCTGTTTAAAATATTTTTCATTACCCCCTTTACTTTCTTCGATATTTAATACATTTTTAGTTATTGTAGCATTTAATTGTGCTCGATTTTCCTTCCCCATTGAATTACAATTTACTGCAACGTGCCCGTATCGCCGACACTTGATACATTTTACAAGTTCTTTAGTGCAGTTAATGACAGTATGCCCGGTCTCTCGACAGTTAAAGCAAGTAACGAAAGTATTATTGGGTCTTGTTTGCCCATTGACATTTTTTCTTGTGCCTACTGAATAAGAACTATTATCGCGGAACGCTGATACAGATTGTTTTTGTACCTCATGTGACCTGACTGACACATTTCTAAAATAGGCCAACACATTTTCAGGTTCCCGAAAATTAGAACCCTGTACATTCATTTTTATATTATAGTCAAATAATCCATGACTCAGACAATCAACTGCTTGTTTGCCTTTTAAATCGCACCTATTTATCAGAATCATCTTCTCAAAGTAATATTCCTCTAATGACTCATTCCGCCTTGACTTCCTTGCTAACATTTCGGAAAGTAACTCCGCATAGTTTTTCTGACATGGGAATGCTGTCAACAATTTCTCCTGCCATTGTGCCCAGGTATACTTAACCGATGTTAGACCATCATACCAACGTTTAGCTAAACCTCTAAGCTTTGGTAAAGCATAAAACATGGTTTGCCTTTCTGACCAACCATACACATGTGCGGATTCGTTTACCTTACATAACCATACTTCCATCGTTTGCGACCCCGACTGAGGATCAAATTCGGGAATTACATTCTGTGATCCTTGTACTGCAGTACCAGAAATCCCAGAGTTAGCCCGTTCGTTAAGTGCATTAATTAAATGCTGTATTACTGCTGTTGTTGATCCTGATTTAGTATGATGACGTTTATGTTTTCTTTTGTGTCTAATAGGCAAGTCCTCAATAGAATCAGATGAAGCTGAAGAAGTAGACGAACTACTTTGCTTACTATAGTGTCGTTTAGTTTTTCTTTTCTTTGATTTATTTTTGTCTCGATTCTGAATAAGTGGCGGGGTATGTGTTCCATCATAGTTATCTTCCATTATTGAACCAGGTGCTGGTGAATGGCTCATGTTATATAAGTAGAAGTTTTAAGGAAAAGATCAGTGATAGGGATTTATACAAAAGAAAAGGAAATGACAATGCTTACAATCTGAAACATCACAAATTGGTGAATTTTTTGACAATTTTTATTTTGCTTACATAGTATGTAAGTAGTAGTATTAAGTAAGTAAGTAAGTACATAGTATGCAGCATAGAAAATTTGTGAATTAATATTAATTTCAATAAAAAAACAATGTTATATTTCTTGATTCGCATCCTTATTCCAATAAATATATTTCACCAATGGTTTCAACATAATTATTATACATTTTAAACTAAACTACTGGTAAAACTCAAAATAATCATCAATAAGGACAAAAATATTGTGATACCTAATGATCCTAAAGAACAACAATTTCAATTATTATTTTCAGTAGTTGTCTGTATACTATACCATAGAATTGTTAAACATGTTTAGTCTTTTAGTTAATTCCATTATAATAACTTGAGATTAGTTTATACTATGATTAGAATGTATTAACACCGTGCTTGATATTAAATGAAGAATAAAGGTAACGCTAGATCTATTAAGCTTCGATAAAATAGAGATGTATTATTCAATTAAGACCATAAAAGAAAATAAAGGGAAATTCTGTAATCTGTAATAAAATAAGTATGTAGTTATGCCCCTTTGGTGGATGACGGGTCATCATTAAATAATAGGCAACATGGATAAAATGTGTACATACCAGGTTCACAGAATTGTACCAATTAGTACATACTGTGACAATATAAAAATAAACAACACAATTTAACCACAAAATGAAATACCTAATACCTACGGTCTGCCACACTCCATTTCAATGTATTCTATTAATACATAGATTTCAGTTTTACTTCTTTCGAGAGGTATGAAGTATGTTATGTTAGGTATACATAAAAAATTGCTTTGTAAAAACAGTTAGGTGCTTACTAACTGCTTGTGATAAAAGGTCATTATTCATACGTACGTAGATCTGTAAGTACACCGTAAAATCCATTTTATCAAAAATTATAATATAGGTAAAAATTTAAATCACCAACATGTACAAAAATATGGTTAACTTACCAACAACACGGCAACAGACTTTGAACTCTTACTTTATTTGCCAGGACCCAGCGTTAGGCAGCGTGATCGTTCTTAATATCACTTCTGATTTATTAAAGATTAAAGACCTTCTTACTTGGACCAATACTTTTATTATCTCAATTACTCCGTATACAAAATCATATCACATTCCTCACTAAGATAAGGCAGACATAACATTATAGCAAAATTACAAAAGTTCACAAAAACCACGAGCAAGTTTTAAAATTAATCAGTCTCCTCTTTTTTTTTAACGTTTTCGTCAACCACAGATACCTCAACCAAAATTGCCACACTTTAATACCCTAAAAAATACCAAAAATCGACCCAATGTTCCCCGTTTAAAATTATTAATGTTTAACATAAAATAAATGAGCAAATATTATTAAATAGTTAACACAAGTCACAAGCAGAATTTATGCATACAGATTGAAGCTGTATTTCCACCATTATCATGCTAGGAAGTGTAGCAGAACTAAACTATAATCTGAGTCTCAGAAATGGCTCCAATGATTTTCATCAAATTCAGCATGCAAGGGATTTTGGGGGCGGTAAATCAATCTAGCTAGGTATCATTTTTAGAAAACTTCGTTTTGTGCTTAAACATAAACAGAAAAATATGACTCATCGGATCTGACATCTATTGGCGACATAGCAACACTAAACAACTTCAGTAGATGACGTTGTTAAAAAAAATCATCATCCAGGTACTTATACCAATACAGTTAAAGTGTGTTCCGTTAATTTTCATTTGGTGAAGTTGAAACCTCAAATACAATTGTTCATTTGAGAATTAAGTTTTACTATTTCAGTAGTGCTGATTGTTATAATGTCATAATGTCAATTTTACATTAAGTTAGTAATTTGCTCAATATTACTAACAACAACTAACAGAACTAACTATCTCAAACAGTTCCTGCCCCAGTCCTTAGACTCACTAATGAATGGATCAACTAACATTATTAATAACACCCTCTGCTAACTGGAGTTAAACATCCTAGTCTCGGTCACAGTGGTCATGGCAGCAGCAAGTGCAGCAAAAGGAAATCCAGAAACATGTTTTATGCTATTTTTATTTTATAGCCAAGCATTTAAGTGCTATATCTAAATTAAATATAAGTATCAGTATCACACAAGTGCAGACTAGTAAAATAAGCAGAACAATATTTATTTATGCAATACCCTTAAATCTAAGTGGAACAAAAGGTGGGCTAATGCTTAAAGCATTCACTACCAGTCTATCTTTGGTTTAAGCAGAAAAATTTGCACTTGTGTCACCCATGTGCAGGGCCAACGTTTAAACTATTAAACAAACAGTGCCTTGTATTTACCTTGGTCAGTCTTGGTGGCCGGTTTCCAGTTCTCTGCACTAATGATAGGCAGACACACTTGGCCCTTTTCATCAATGTTGGGGTGGTAAATTTTAGTCTTGAAGCTAATTTTGGGAGGTTTGAAAGGGTACTCTGCTGGGAAATTAATTTCAATACGAAATGCGCCTTTGTTATAAGGAGGGTTATCCTGTAAAAAAATTACAACATTCATGTATAATTTACAAATTTTACAATACTGAGTGAAAAAGCTAGGTCAAATCTGAACATTTGCTACGAATATTAAATATTTATCAGCTTAGAACTTACTGGAACAATCAATCCTTGCCATGTTAAGATATTGGACTCGTCAACTTGAATATCTCTAAAAGATTTAAGCCCAGACTGCCGAATATCATTAAGTTCCTGAAAATTTAACCAAACACAAGCTATTAATAAAAAATCATCGATTCTATTAGTGCACGCAAAGTAATTTTTGGAACTTAAAAAACCGTATATCTAATATAACCGTAATCTAATGTGCTTATCATGATGGATATGTTATTTTATTTTTCATTAATTCTGATCTAATCTAATATTTATCTCTATTTTTACATATACGAAAGATTGATAGAATCTAATTTATATTCTTACTTTCTGAAGTCTTCTTGTCGCAGCCATTGCAATATAATTCTTGTGAAATTTGATACCTTAATTGTCTCGGAATGTGAAATTCCTTATATTATCACTTATTTGGAAGTCCACATCAATAACATAATTTGAAGGGAGGAACTTTAGCACAAGGGTAACGAGGAATATGACTCAGTAAAACGTCAACGAACTGCAAAATCTGACCGCCATATTACAATACATACATACCAATACCACAATACAAATTAAGTACGTATGTATACGTAGGTACCACAGAGTAAATAACCGTAACATTTGTGACTTTGTGTTTTATATCATGACTTTTTGTTACCAATTAAATTAATAATAACAATATACTGGATAGCAAGCTTATATTGTAAGTAAATAATAAAAAATGTGTAATATTTTTAGAACTTTATTTATTTCACAGAAATGCGTTACGACGAGAGATAATACGGCAACATTTGAATTTAATAATATCCAGCTACTGACATGATTTTGGAAGTTAGATGGCGCTGCACTTAATGTAAACAAAATAAAACCAAAAAACACCTTCATTTTTATGTTTATCTGCTCTGAGACGTAAAAAACTTTACCCGCTTTACCGTTGATTGGTATCTGACACGCGCCCACTGCGCAAGTTCAAAGCTACCAAGCTTCAAAGTTTGGCGCGTTTATGTTACTGTTATGCTCGGGCCACACTAACGGGAAATGCCGTTAATTATGGCGATGATCGTAGGTGTAGCCACGACTTCAACGCGATAATTTCACAACGGCATTCACATTGCCGTTTGCCATTGGTTAACGCGATAATTAATGCGTTGAAGCGGCCACACCACAGAGAAAGAAGCGATCAAAATTTATACCTATTTTGGTAGGGTTGGCACAGGAGGATACAATTTAATAAACAATAGTTATTTGTTCAACAAGATGGCAAAGTTTGTTTTTGTTGTGATTGCCTAGTTTAAATCCCGAGCTAGTGAAGGATTCGAGCATATATATATATATGCTCGAATCCTATATATATAATCCTATATATATAAATAAATATTAGTTCGTTTGTTGCAAATGTATGAATTTTGATATGTTGTTTCTCTCAATTATTGTTTTCAATTTTACTACCTATTTACAGTAAATATTACTTATAATAACATGACAATTTTATTAATTATTTTTATTTAATATACGTCAACCTTATCACGTTAGTAGCTAGTTACCTACTTATCCCTTGTTTAATGGTAATGATTAATTAAATTCATATAATAAAAATTTACACTCATCAAAAACAGAGCATCGTCAACCTCCATCTTGTTTGAACGTAAACGCCAATTTTATCGCCGATGGGCAGTCACGTTTGACAGTCAAGTGTAGCCACTCACTTAACGTGTTAATTTTATCGTAATAATTATCGCGATGTTCGGCATTGCCGTTGACGTTGACGATTTCGTTAGTGTGGCCCGAGCATTAGACTCGCAAAAGTCGCAAAAGCTGAAATTTGGCATGAATGAATGTTCTTTGGGGAGTGTAGGCGGGCACTGAGAAGATATTTGGAATTCCCAAAGGGGAAAAACTGAAACTTTTTATTCCTTCAATGGATTAACTTGAAACTTTGTACATAGGTTCCTCAAGTGAGCACTAAGAAAGGATTTTTAGAAAGTCAGAAGAAAAAGTGCTGTTGAGTTCATTATAAGGCGATATAACCGAATTTTACGCGGCAAAGCCGTATGCGGAAAGTTTGTCTTAGGTAAAAAAGTCATCATCATCACAACCCATAACTGTCCCACTGCTGGGCACGGGTCTCCTCTCACAGTGTGAGGGGTAAAAAAGTACTTGGTGATAAATCAATCAGGGCTAAAATGAAACAATAATTACTTACTACCATATAATATAAAAATTTTAGAATGTGGGTACACTTCATTCTAACTATATGTATAAAATGACAAACATAAAATATGTGTAATGTAAATAACAAGGAACCAATTAACATAATGTTTTATGACATTTTTGAGTACAAAATAAGTCAATGTACAAATAGAAAAAATATTGATAAGGCCCTGGGATGTTTATATGGAAAGTAGTAATAGCATAGGCGTTTGTGTAATCATTTTATTAAAATCCAACAGACGAGTTCCTTAAACCATACTTTAAAATTCAGAACTAAAATAGATAGTTGGTGACAGTGTTATTGCTAGAGTTTAATAGGTGTATGCAGTCATATACGCGAGTCAACAATATTATTCAAATGCAGGTCAGTGGGTGGTTCACTTTTGATTCATGGTGCAGGTCGCGTATTCAGTGTTGGACATCGGTTGTATGAATACAGTCGGTTCGTCTGTTGGTCCTGCGGCTCCTCTTAGTCGTCGTGTCCACGCTCGTCGTCGCGGCGGCGGTTGCGCTGGCGGCGGCTCCAACCGTCGCGCGGGCGCTCCCGCTGCCGGCCCTCACCGCGCGGCGCTCCGCCCCTCTGGAAGAACGAGCCTTGCTTCTCGAAGATGCGCTCGTTCGAGTCCACCAGGTTGCCCACCTGTATCGCATTGGATATTTGATACGATTCAACAATTCAATAACACTTACTTTTTTAAACACCTAGGGTCCTCGCAAATAAATCACTGCGTCAACCACCAACGGCTAGCGACAACCAGTTTAAATGATTTTTCATATAATATTTTGTATGAATTCGTGGCACACTTGAAGCAAGTAGTGGCCTCATGCTGCTCGGAACCCTGATACTACTCTGCCGCCCTTTAAGCCTCCTACAGCTAACTGCTACACGTATCTTTGTCGCAGCAGCGACCGCGGTACAACCGACAGTGACTGACGCCGGTATTTTATTTGCGAGAACCAACAGATTTTTGTATATTTTACGGAACAGAATAAGACTATACAACTTTACTCCTGTTAGACAAGCTTGACCTGATAAAAAATGTAAACATGCTTACAGATTTTAGTTACATCTGGAGGCCCGGAAATGCTCTCGCGAGCGTAATTCGGGGCATATCCGTATTTGGGGCAAAATGCGCCGGACAAAATTGTAACCTGTAATCATGATTATATTTCGCCCATCTCTGTTGTAAAGCGATAGACGTCAATACCTTATCAGCAAGCTGCAAGGCCAGCGCCTGCATGCGCGTGGGCTCGGAGCGGTGCAGGATGGCGCACTCGCTGGGGTCGTCGAGCGAGGCCAGCAGCTCCTCGTTGATGATCATCTTGGAGACGAGCGAGTGCACGCGCTGGCGCGGCAGCTCGAACATGTCCGCCAGCGAGCGCAGCGACAGCGACGCGTACACGTGCGCGTACGTGAAGAGGTATGTGCGCAGCGACTCCTCGCGGATCAGCCGCCCGAGCATCGAGCGCACGTTCTCCGCGCCCACCATCAGGTCCCACACCTGCAATCAGAAATATTGAAACTGTAGATACGTTACGGTCTCGCAACGCGAGTTGTACCCTTGGATTTATTCCAATGACATTTGTGTGTCGCTGTGGATGAGAAAAATAATTACGAAACGTATGAGATAGAAGGAGATAGCTCCATGAAAAGTACCCCTTACATTGTGAGAGGAGACCCAGCAGTGGGACAGTTATGGGGTGCGAAGAACAATAACACATGAAAAGTAAGCTAATTGACCTGACTGCCCCACTTTTGGCGCACTAGTGATATATCAACCTCAATACATATAAGAATCAGGAAGTGAAGGAAAATATTTTCTTCAAAAGTGATTGTAAGTTTGCAAGTGAATTTGAATTTGTGATCAAAACAGGGTTTCCAGGTAATTGAATGGTGTAAAGTTATCAAAAACAACTTGCAGTAGAGATAACTTTGAAAAGTTTAATATGTAAAACTTGGGTGGTAATATGTCTCACTCATCATTGCATAATATTTACAATAGGCTAGTTGACTAATTTTGAAAAACTAAATCATAGTTTGCCAAATGGTCTAATTTAACTGAAATATTAATATTTCAGTAAAATACTAACTGTAACATATTTTAATTTATATTTTCATGAACTATTTGACGTTTCCGTCAAAAAACGCGTCAAACTGTCATGGCGACTCGTGTGACGTCATATGTTGGAAAACGAAGAGCTGTTTGGTTGAGCGGAAAGACCAAAATGCTATGTCAAGTTTGTTTAGTTTTGCAACGTGTGACGTCACGCGTCGTATTGGCGTTCGCTGTCACATGACTAGTGACTGTAATTTCGGGATTTTATTTCTCAAAAATATTAAATAATCATGATTTGTTTAATCAATAAGATCGATTTTTCGCATTTGTAAATATTAAGCTACCATAAAAAATTGAAATCTTCAAAATATTTTCTTACTGTCAACTACCCTATTGTACATGTTTACAATTACATTTATCAATTCATGTAGTTATCAAGTTTGAATGAATCATGGTATGTATTGATGAAAACTGTTAATTACTTCTTACTGGGAATAATAAATGGTTAGAGTATTTATAGATTTGCCGTTGGTTTTAAATGATGTTTTTTTTTTATGCAATTAGAAGACTAACGAGCAGACGAGACACATGAGAGTAAATGCTCACTGTGGCTTATGGATATCATGAGTCTTAAGGGTTAATTCTAAAATCATAATAAGAAGTTAATTCTGGCAAGAAGATAAGATCTCAACATAAAGCGAAAGACTTGATCTACTGAAGATTGCAAAATAAATAACGAAAATACCTTGGCGTTCATCTTTTCGTTGACGATAAAGTTGAGACAAGCGCGCCAATCCCCACGCCGCATCGCCCGCGCGGCCGCCACCGCGTGCTCCCGCATGGACTCCGGCGGGCCCACCAGCGACTGCCGCTCGCTGGCTCGCAAGTTCTGGTAGAACGTCTTACTGATCATCCGGCGACGGGCGTCGAACTCGTGCGCGGCCATGTACGGGATCTCGATCAACATGGCGGACACCAAGTACACACACTCCAGGAGCTCCAGGTTTATGTGCATGTGGAATGGCATCTGGCGTTGCTTCTCAATTTTTTCTTGCTCCTTGGACCTCTCGTGCTGGCGCTGCGGCAGCAGACCCTGAGCCAGCAGTTCCTTCGGCTTGCCGGTCATCATCAGCTCGGCCAAGCATCCGTGCGCCTCCTTCACGTTACCCCGGCGGAAGGCGCAGAGCCCCAAGTTTGCCATCGTACGATTGTACAAGATCTGAGTGCTCGGATCCGAATGTTGAACGTTCTCCTGGAGATGCGACATCAGAAGAAGATCGCGCGCTTGGAACCAGTTGTCGTGCAGGGCGTGGTGATAAATATGTGAGAGAATTGCGCGCGTTCTGAGACGATCGGTGTCATCATTTGCATATATGAACTTGCAGAAACGCTCCATCTTCTTGATTGTAGTTTCTTCCCCGGGCGGAAGATCTTTCTTGACGGCGCGAGGATCGAACTTGTAGTAGAGATGATCGATCTTACGTAGATACGCGCGGCATATTTCCTGCGGCGACCCGTCGCGCTCCACGACTTGGCAAACGCGATCGATGAGAGCGGAGACCCGCACCTCATCCTTCAATCTCTCGACGTATTCGTTGGAGTGAGGATCACATTCCTTCAATAATTTAGTAAATTCATCATCGAGTCTCTCCAACGCCGTCAATACGCACCCGCGGACTTGGTAAGGTGGCGTTACGAGCTGTTCGTTTTCCTCGGTGATTGTTTCGCTCAGAACCATGTCCTCGTGGGCCAGCAGGATCGTGACCATCTGATCGACGTTGTCTACTAGACGCGACCAGTACTCCGGTTTCATGGCATCCGAAACTTTCGGGTTGTAATCAAAGAGGGCAGCCACGGTCGCAGCGCGGAGTTTCAGTTGTAAGGCATCTCCAAGGTTATGCTGCTGCGCGACCGTGCGTAGCTCTTGCAGAAGCTCCAACTGAGCGCGTCGGTCTGTTCGCTTGCGTCCACGAGCGGCGCTGATCTCGCCAAGCTTTTTCACAACAAGAGCAGCATCAATGTCGCTATCCTGTAACAGTTTGAATAACAGTATAATAGAGCCTGATGTTCTCCAACACATAAAATAATAAATTGTTTGATTGTTACGACAACAATCAGCATGATAGTATTAATGATTTGACTCAACACACATACCTTAGCAAACATTTTGGGCTTATCAGATGTCGTCGCACCCTTGTGCACCGTTTCCCACTCGCCGCCATCGTCAGCCAGTTCTCTCTTGCTGACCTTTCCAACCCTGTCACGACGTTCCCGTCGGTTCTTACGTTTATCTCTGTCCTCATCATCATCTCTCTCAGTGGTTCGCTTTAAGAACTTCTCACGAAGGGTGGCTGCACCGCGCCCCTCGTCATCTGAGCTCGAGCTGGAATCAGAGGAACTGGATCCCCAATCCATGGAGTCAGACGATTCGTCATCTTGTGGTGGTGGTCTTCTTATAGGCTCTGGTGAATGACGCGCCTTTGGTTTCTCCTTAGCTTTAACCTCATATTCATCTGATGATGGCGTATCTAAAACAGATAGGATTTATATTAGTTGGAAAATGTTCAGAAGTAATTAAAGCAACAACATTACTTTTCTACATTTGGTTAAGACTCACCTTTTCTGTCATCTTCATCTATGGGCTGATCGGGATTCTCTCTAAATGAGGAAATATCAGACTCAAAGTCCTTAGTGTATTTTCTCAGCTTCTGCCTCAATGAGGTAAGGGCCTTACTGTTTCCTTTGGACAATGTTTTCTTGCTGTCACGGTCATTCCAAGCACTCACTACCCAATCGTCTAGCTCTGTCAAGGCCTTGATAAAGAACCTCGGAGCCACTCCATTCTCTTCCTTTTGCACTACAGGAGCAGCTCTGGTGTAAGCCTTCTGAAGTTCTTCAAACGAAGCCAAAGCTGACGAATAGTCTTTGATTTTGCGATGGTTCCGCAGAGAGTGGATAATACGCTCCAACTCCTCATACCTCTTCTCTTTCATAGAGCGCACAACGCGCCTTGTTTCTTCCTCATCATCACTGAACTGTAATTATTAATGTTACAGAGATAAGGAATGAAAATAATGATAATTATCAACTATTAAGAATCAAATGTCTATAAATTATGATATTTTTAATATTCATACACAGGCAAGTATTATTAGCCTAATTCTTCTAAAACTATTTATGCTAATTGATTTTTATCAACTTTCCAATAAGGTTATTATAGGGACCTTCCCCTTTTTCTCCCTACTCCCAACCCCCGGTCGAGAAGATACTATTCTAAACCGCTACCGTTATAGCTGTGAGACAGTGTTTTAAAAATGTTAAATATTGTCTTAGACTGTGAGATTTCCACATAACTCTAAACTTATGTGAGAAATCTAGTAATCTTCATAATAAATCTAGTAGTAAAGTGGTGTAAAGTAATTACTGTTGTTTAAATACATATAGGTACTATGTTTAAATACATATACTACTACTTTAGTTCAGATATTAAGATAACTTATTATTGACATAATTTACTTATAAATTTGTAATTTCCTGTATTGCGCAATAAAGAATATTTCTATTTTATTTTATTACTAACCGTGTATACTGGGGCTGGTGCCCGCACTATCTGCTCTTCTTCACTCGAGCTCTCGGACTCGGAGTCCGTTCCCGTGGCAAAGAATCGACTCATATTTCTAACTTCTTACCAGTTCAGCTGTAAACAATTTTATTCATCGAACTAAGTAACTTAAGAATTACATTATAAAAAGTAGTTAAATGTCTTAAAACCATCAATGTTGATGTTGAGGTTAGGACACTCAATGGTAAGGTCCAATTTCTTTAATACCTTGTGACTCTGATCCAAATTTTAGTTTTATTGTTTATTTTACACAACAATTGCGTCATGAAAGTATTGTTATTTTCATTAATTTCGTAACTTATTGTACCTACCATGTACCTACGAAACAAACCACAAGTCTACACTACAGCTACAACGCTATACAAGACACAGACACACGTCACGTCACACGTCAAAGAAACTAAGTTAAATGTAGATTATAGACCTATAGAAATTATATAGAATTGTCTGAATTGTAGATTAGGTATTATACTATGTAGTTGTAGTCGTAGCGTACACACACAGATAGTTACAGAGTACAGACATAGACAAACAAACAGTGAGTATACAAAGTACTCTGTGTAGTGAGTGTACCCTGTGGACCTTACATAAATCCACAGACTAAAGGTATATGGTGTTCTGTGGCTGTGGACTTTTATAGAGATAAGGTTCATAGATTATATTCGAATTCATAATATTTTATTTACTGTAAAACAAATTACTGTTCGCCAGATATTGAGGCACACATCACTTACCATACCAGTTTGATAGCATGCGTGAAAAAGTACACTCTCGAAATAAAAAAAGGGAATTGCGCGCTGGCAGCGCCGCGGGCTGACCTATAATACAACGTACAGTTCATGCCACAGAGTATTTTGGTTCATGCTGTTCATGACGTGACTCTCACTGCATCGCTTGTCGTCGCAGAGTAGAAAAAATGTATACTACACTACTCTCTATCTCTACGTATGGTAAGCGACTATGGGACCGGGACGGGACGGGAAGCTCTTTGCAGAGTGCGGCTTGTAATAATAAATGAGTCAAATGACTGATGAAATTAGTGTTAAATATGACTTCAAAAAAATGATATTAAATTGGCAACACTGGACGGAATAGACTGTTAATATAATAAAAGTATAATGAAACAGACAAAACTCCACAGAGTACTTTTTAAAAAACTCACAGCCACAGACTCAAACACAAAAGTACATGGTTTGGTAATTTGGTTGGTTTGGTTGGCTACTTGGCTTTATCTAAATAGAGAAGAGAAATAGAAATGGCGAAAGAAAGTCGAAAATGATCGAATTTTCTAGCATCTATGGGGAAAACTTGGAAAATAATATCGAATCGAGACCGTACTAAAGAAGTACATAATGTAACCCTATTCATCGTGTACGGAGTACTTGTGCAGAAAGTAAAATGGACTTCATCAAATTAATTTTACCGTCGACTAAAAATATATGTCGCACATGCCTTGTAGTGTCAGATATGTCAATGTTCATGAATATACAGGATCTAATCGAACATGAAACGAATAAGGTCAAACTTATAGATATCTTGATCTTCCTAAACTGTTTTGAGGTAAGCTTATGCATGCACCTACAATAAGTAAGTTGATTTTCTGATTCTCTTAACATCCATGATAAAAAATTTGTTTGTTACAGTATAACGATGAAGAAAACTGGCCAACTGTAATATGTGCAACATGCGCAACCACAGCTCTAACAGCATATAACTTCAAGTTGAATTGTCTGAAAGCTAATGCCACCCTAGCAGAGATATTTTCTATTCAGTCTACATCTAACAACTTACAGAGATCAGATATAGATTCGATTGACATAAATGTTGTGTATCAGGACCATGAATATGATGTCCCATTGTTCAGTGGCCCGCCTGTATTGGATTTCGATTCTAGCTTATCAACAAACAAGGAGATTACTCCTCTGCCACCGGTGACCGAGATAACGGCAACTGAACATCCACCTCGGAAAGAAGGAGAGAAGAGATATTCATGCACCTTATGCCCCAAGTCATTTACAAGAATTTATGGCCTTAGATACCACATGGCCAAACACAGTAATTTTCGGAAGTTCTTGTGCTACAAATGTGGAAAGAGTTTTCACAACTCGAATGGCTTAAGACAGCATTTAATTTCGCACAAAGATGTGCCTCAGTTCAAATGTGGCTTTTGTAACAAAACATATAAATCCAGACAGTCACTCAAGGAGCACTTTCGTGTAGCTCATTCAAGCAACAGACATCTTTTCATATGTGTCACATGTGGCAAAAGCTTTACAGCAAAATCAACCTTAATGATGCATGTGAAAAGTCACAACCCACAAAAAGAGTTTGCATGTCCTCATTGCCCTAAGTCATATACCAGAGCTTCCTACTTGAGAGTTCATAGTTTGGTTCATTTTGGCCAAGAGAGACCGAAACCATTTGTTTGCCATTACCAAGACTGTGAAAGACGTTTTTCAACCAAACATTCCTTGTCCATTCACATTGCACACTCGCACTCAATGGACAGGCCTCACAAATGTGTTGTTTGTGCTAATAAAGGATTTGCCACCGAGTCGGGATTGAGAATCCATCGAGAGTCCCACGTCACAAAGGATGTCTCCTGTAACATTTGCAACAAGAAGCTACTTAACAACAGAGTATTACAAAAGCACATGAAGTTGCATGATGTTGATGATAAAATGATCTTAGAGACGGTAGTGGATAATGCTTTTTTTTGATTAAGTACACTTGTGATAAAAATAAACCTTAGGATGATTTCAAATTGATGGCCTTATTTTATATTTTTTCCTGTGACTTACTATTTTTTAATATAAAATATACCACATACATAGAACAAGCATCTAATAATAGTTATTAGGTAGAAAATGGATTTTTGTTTTTGAGGGATTAAAGTAATTACACAAAAGGCCTCTCATATCTTTAATAACATTCATAAAATACATAAAAATGGAAACATACATAATATGGGGCGTATAGTATTGATAAGCATTGAATGGTGCAAATGAAATTACAGATAACATTTTCCCTGTAAAATTTGATAACATACATTTATTAACAAAAGTGGCACCTAACAGCAGAATTAATAACTTAAAAACTATAAAGTTGTACAATTAAGATATAAAAATGGCCCTTTCTCTGCTTTAATTGCACTTATTATTGCATATGGTGAGCCCAAGTCTACTCGAGGACATTAATATAACAATATTGATATTGGACTATATGTACATGTTAACTCATGTCTGCAGATGGACAAAACATGTTTTATCGTATATATACACATAACATGTAATAAGAATATGTCCATAAAATCCAACATACTATAATTTAAATTACATCTGTATAAACATGGAATAAGAAAAGAGGATGATGTGCATGCAAACTATTTTATTTCCCCAAGATCTTATTCATTTGCTTATTCTGTTTACCAATCTTGATATCCGCCACCTCCACCTTATCCTGTAATGTATCTAAAAGCTTATTCT
This sequence comes from Ochlodes sylvanus, assembly GCA_905404295.2. Taxonomy (NCBI): domain Eukaryota; kingdom Metazoa; phylum Arthropoda; class Insecta; order Lepidoptera; family Hesperiidae; genus Ochlodes; species Ochlodes sylvanus. The sequence goes on from FR990129.1 coordinate 2,843,567, forward strand.
GAGTATCAATTTCCTGTCCGAGAGCAGTGCCCAAACCTTTTAGTCTCGATATGTGTTGCACCATTTCACCCAAATTTGCATCTAATATGTCGTTCACCCTTTGGCTGTCTGAAATAGGCTCTGCAGTTGCTTGTACGTCAAGACCACGCAGGCGAGTCGACGGGTGGCTATTGAAACGGTCATCAGCGCTAAAAGAAGGAGAGTTACTGATACACTGCTCCAAACCACTGCTAGTGCCAGGTTTCATGCTACGATTGTCTGGGGAGGCCACGCTCCGCGGAGGCGTTTGGTCGGATTTGCCCGATATATAGTTTTTGATTCCGTAAAACACAGATTTAATGCCATTCAAATGTTTCTGACTGTAGTTGAGGTTTGTGTTTATTTCATCGAGTCGTCTGTTGGTGCTCTCCAGTTGCTCACGCTGGCGAACTAGTTCTTCAGCTGTAGCGATCCCGATTTGCTCAGATTCACGCAACAGACCTATGCTTCTCGCGGAAGAGTCCAAGGTTCTTTGTTCGATTTCCTTTTGTTTCTGTAACATAACTTGTCTTTGTCTTTCCAGTTCGCCAATATGTCCACCGTAGCTAGGAGCTGTTGGTTTAGGATTGGCTGGAGGTATCCTTGACCTGAAGCTATCAACGAAAGTATCGTCGTCGACATCTTCATCATCAAACAAAGTTCTCGAATTTATATATCTGTGTCCCGCCATAATTATTCCTACACTCCGTTAATTAGACACTTTTATGACTCGCAATTTATGCCACCTATTTACAATACTTAATCTTTATGAAACGTAGATTGATTCTTGATTTCAAGCGCCTAAATAATTTGATTACAGGAAATTAGCTACTTTTACAGTTTCTTTCACAATACACAATTAGACAGAACAGCACAGCAAGCAATGAGATTTGAGGAAATAATAAACTACATTCTACAATAAACTACACAGTTACACACACACAGAGTCACAGACAGAGTGAGTAAAAAAAAGTTACGACGCTAGTGAAGTTGAAGTAGGTAGTTACGTTGTACGTTCGTTCTGACGTTACGTCAGCGGTCAGCGCAAAATAATACCAGCTCGATGCGATTCCTTCTAACTACTTGTAATATTAAAAATAAAAATGAATGATTCATTCCTGAACTGAATCATACAATGATAAGTCTACTCGTAGATTAAACAATGCGTTCCATTATTATATTTATCATCTATGGTTCACATTTATTCAAATTAACAAATTTTATGCATTTTTTCATTATATGGAGATCCGGGAATCGAAACATAATCCGTAACCAAACATCCCTGATTTTATTATTATTGGCTGACACTGCTGACTTGCTGAGGCCAGTGTTGCCATATGCACCGTAATTACGGTAGATTTGCCGTATTTTTGAAATTTATTTGAAAATCTGCCACCTACAGTAGTCATAAATTACGGTGTATGTAAGTTACCGTATTTTTCCGAACTTTAACCGAAACTAGTATCCAGGCAACAAAGTTGCTCTATGGCCGGCAGCACCGCCAGTCAAGTGTAAAATTGTATGTCAATGTAATATCACCTATGTCTATCGTAGGTAAGATAAGTAAATAAGTACCTACTTATTAGTTCCCTGCGTCTATCAGTCATAGTCTATGGTATGCAATTCTGCCAATATAAAAATTGAACCACAAACTTCTGTATGAATGGATTATGAGCCGATTTCACCAATGTCGTATAAGCCTTATCCCCGGGATATGTAGTCACTTACTCGCGAGTAAGCCCATTTTAGGTTTCACCAATAATTAACCTAGGGATAAAATCTCTATATTAAAGTATATTAGAGTAAAATCATATACCGCCGATTTCGGCCGAGTAAGCTGTAATGATTCGTAGATAAGTATTAAGTAGTGTCACTGTCTCTGCCACTAGTCACGGTCAACTCAACTGTCAGGTACGTATTATTCGAATTAATAAAAGAATATGCAGCGCTATTGCGCAAGCATACGTCAAACTGTCTATTTTACTTCGGTGCATTACGCATTCATTCAATTCATTCGTTCAAAGTCGGAGAGTAACTATGCGAGATTAAGATAACGTGGTGAAACGAATTTGAAGTTAACCATCGCATAAATCGACAGAGTAAAGTTATACTGGGATTGAAAGCTAGTGTAAATTCTGTGTTGGTGAAATCGGCCCCTAATGAACGGCTCTTTAAACAAAAAAATGTCGTCAATTATTGAAAGTGAATCAGAATTAATGCAAGTTAATTAAATATTGTTTGTATGTTCCTTTTTTGTCACTAGTAAAAAAGTAAAAGCCGTAAAGTAGAAAAAATGTCTACCGTAAATCTACCGTATTTCTTTAAGCTGGAACACCGTATTTCTGGTAATTTTGACCCACTGTGCACCGTATTATTGTGTAATCCATCTGGCAACACTGGCTGAGGCTAACAGGCTGACGAAAATGAAAATGACATTTGTTTGACAATAGATAAAAGTGCACAACAAGAGAGAGAATGAATTTGATTATTAAAATTGTGTTGATAGATGTTTACGATTAATTCCGATGTTTTCTAAATATTATGTTTAGATTGTGATTGATTTGTACAATTTGTTATTATTTTAATTTTTCTATGAAGTCAGAAGTCACTATAATCGGCTAGTTCATATTCACAAGTTTTAATTTACTAGTGAAAAAAGGGATTTAATTATTTATTTATCATAGAACGTCATAGTAATTTGTAATTTAATCAAAATGATGGTCGGTAAAGGTATGTAAATACTAGATTATTCCTCTAGCTTTAGCATTGGTTACCTAGATCGTTACGTAGCGTAGTGATCAAATTTACTTAACAACTTGTGATTTTTAATAATATCTTCCACTTCAATGACGATAACCTGCCAAACTGTTCTGCCAAGCTACCCATAGCAGTGGAACAGCTGTGGATCAGGATGATATTGATAGTATACAGCCAACGGCAGGAGGCTGAAACCCATAACTAATGTGTACAAGAGAATCTTAACATTAATTTTGCTAATTTCAGTAATAACGGAAACCGACGAGCAGAGTAGGATAAGGTTCCAAGTGGAACTGGAATTTGTCCAGTGCTTAGCCAATCCTAATTACATTCACTGTGAGTATGGTATTGAACAATAATAAAATTAGAATAGAATTTTCAAACATACAAACATGTCCTACATTATATTCAAAATAAAACAAGAATAAGCCAAAAGGTCCAACCCATCGAAATTTCATGACTGGTTTTGGTATTATTAAAATAAAACATTTATGTATGATAAGTTAAAACAATTTAAAATTACAAGGTAGACTGTTTTCTTTGTTATGAATAACGTTTCGTTTTTTAGATTCAAAACAGTGTTATTGCACTTGTCTTAAAAATATAATAGAGAAAGGTCAAAAAAGCTTTAAGGAACTGGCACTCACTATATTTTACTCTTATATTTTTAAATTTGATAAGTATTAAAAATAACACCACTACCTATACACTGTCAACAATGTGATTAGAATCTAAACAACATAGCTTAAATCGAAAATCTCAGGACTGGGCTTGTGTTTTCATTGATATCATTTTAATTAAAAGAATAAAATATGGGAACATAATAATTTTAGTATAAAACAGAATAATTTTAGTAATCAAATTATTATCATTTCTCATGTGGTGTATTAGACTTATTAGAGCATTGTTTTGATTAACACGTTAGCTGCAAGGAACATAATAATATAATCTCATGTTTTTTTACAAGCGACTATTACAATCCTCGGCAGTTAATGTGTTAAGTCAGACTTGGGATTGGGCAGATTAGCTATATAAATGTCAGGAATAATGATGGGGCTACCTTTTTGCAACTTCTTGCCTTAATCTCCGGTGTGAGTAATTGGTTTTGGCAGTTTTAGCACAGCGAGGCTACCTCAAAGAGCAGACATTTGTGAATTATTTAAAATATCTACAATACTGGAGAGAGCCTAAATATGCACGTTACCTCAAATACCCAATGTGCTTACATTTTCTTGAACTGTTGCAACATGAGGCATTCAGAAGAGAGTGCGTATCGGCGCAAGTAAGTGTATCAGTTCTTTTAATTGTTTGAGAGTACCAATCAATCAAAAATCGTCTATGTGTCTCGCTACAGAAGGTCAAGAAATAAAAATGAGTATGTTATTTCTAAACATTTCCTAGCGAGAGTCTGTATTACACGCCACCAGTGGCCTCCTTTTTATTTTACTTAAATTAAGAGTAAAAAAATCACTAGTTGTTTAAAAGTTTACTGGTATAGTATTTTCTAAACTAAATTAAAAACACATTTCATTTTATATAATTTCAACTTCAAACTTCTGTCATTGTGGACACTACATATTTAAAAACAAACAGGTAGTCACAATGTTATATTGTTATACCGAGGTTGAAATCAATTGCATGGATGTTCACGGTGAGACTTATTGTGACTGATTGTTATAGATGTATGTAACTGGTGCTGGGTATTGGTACAACATTAAAACGTGAGTACCTGTTTGCATTTAAAACATTTAATTAAAAATGAATTGTGCAGGTGTGCAAGTTTATGGACGACCAAGCTATCCTGCTGTGGCAGCACTACACGCGGCGGCGCACGCGCACGCTGCAGCCGCCGGACGCGCCCGCGCCGCCCGCACCCGCCGCGCCGCCCGCGCAGGGCCCGCCCCGACAGCAGCCGTGAACTCGATCCAAGTTTCTAAACATCAAAGTGTTGGCAACTTTTGAACCTATAAGTTTGTCAAAGAAACCCGCGGAATGATAGAAATATATTGTGCTGTACTAGGATTCAAGGAACACAATCTTGATAATGGTCAAAAGTTTTAACTGAATTTACTAACAGTGTATTCAAATGTACATAAAGTAAAATATAAGCTGTATTGTATGGATATTTTTTTGGTTTTATTCCGAGTATAATTCAATTGCATCAAGTGAGATTAACTTCGTTGTAACACACTTGCCCAGTACTTCTACTCAAACTTATTTATTTATATGTGAAAACGAATCCTTTGAGCCCCCTTTTTAATGGGTATAACAACTGTAGGTGCTTTATCCGAGATACAAGGCCCATGGACGTGTTTAAGGAAAAGCTGGTCACTAGTTTAATAATAATGTGTGTACCACCAACATTTAGTCCAGGAAGGGTCTGGTTGTTCGTCGCCGTCTCCAAGAGCACAGAGCCCGGAGGGTGAGGTAGTAGACCAGCTCCACTGCGCTCATCACACTGAACCCCATGCATAGGCCGAGTAAACCTCCGGTGTTCGCTAAGTTTAACATTAGTTATTTCAATATTATTGCATTAAACAAGTATTGAACATATACAAATTGATTATGGTACTTAGACTGGTCTTGGTCAGATTGTGGTGCTCCCGAGTTCGTAGGTGATGGTGTGATCTTTACTAGTTTAAAATAGTGTGGTAACTTATGGGGATACTGCCATGACTTATGTACTTGGAATTTGTTAATGAAGAGGATGGTGTGTTACTTATTTATTTTACACTTCAAACTAAAGAAGGTATACTAGGGCAAAAACTTAATGTCTTATGGCAGTCGGCTCTTAGTGGATGTAGAAAAGATTCCATATTCCATGATTGTTTGGCAAAGGGAGATCTGTCAGTTGAGATGACATGCCTGGGGAGCGGCTTAGCTCCGACTGATCTCGGTCAGAACTTGTATAATACGCGAGCGGTAACTCGATAGCGTGATTCAGGCTGGTCTCGTCATGACATTGTGCATGCGATGTCGCCACAATTGTATGATAAAATGAATTGAATTAATAAAATAGTTAATAAAGGTGCTACAGATACAGTAGGTACAACTTACACAGAAATTCGGTGAGACCAAATATTTCTCCTTTCGTGTATCTCAGAAACGCGTTGTCCTCGAAGTAGAAATGTATGACCAACATGTTGTTTCTGTGAAAGTTTTATAATACGGGTTAATGGTTTCGATTTCACGCTCAGGTTTACTTATATCATTACTTCATTAGGAATTTTAACGTGTTCTTATCATGGTTGTTTCTAAACCAAAATAAGTACCTATATAAATTTTTCTTTAAAAATAATGGTAGGTTAGTAAATAACACAAAATTAAATTTATGTTGGCTGGAGTTGGCCACCTCATAGACAGGGCTGTAGCCAGAGTCAAAGCACGGGCTCCTAAATCAATCACCATGAAAGATCTCTAGGTCACCATATTACTGACCTCTAGGTCTAGGTATGTTCGGAAAATTTTAATACCTATTGTTACAATTTTTTTCAATCACATGACATGACAAAGACATGAATCTCGCTACCGCTCGAAGCTCGTTTTATCAAGAACTTGTATAAAGTCCTAAAGGGTATTTTTATTTCAATATTCTTAATATTTGTAATGCATAAAAAAATATCGAGTAAAGTAATTGAGAGGCTCAGAAGTTGTATTGTATTAAATTTTATTACGATGAATTCTTACACAAAATAATCAGCAGTTTTGTTGGTGAGGTACTGCGCGTACTGTCCGAATAGCGCCTTGTTGAGAGGCGCTGTGCTGAGCCGCTCCACATACGATATCTCGGTGCACGCGGGCAGGCACTCCACACAAGCCCGAGCTAGTCCTGCGTGCAACATGTCAGGCAGAAAAACGGATAGTGGTTTGGCCGGATACCGAATATTCCGGCCGGATTCAAGGCCGGAGCGCTGGATATCCGACTACCGAATATTCGGCCCGATGCCAACAGTTTGATTTGAATATAGAGTGATTTTTTCTTAAGGTGGCCCTAGAGTCCCTAGACGATCCTGCGGCATGACATGCCTAACGTGCTGACTGAAATAAAACAAACACTAAATTTTACTTGAAGCACATTGGTGAAATAACAACCACATGCACAAAAGCACAGACAAATGAACAGAAATTCTATTCTGATTACAGTTTCGAATTGTTTAATTTTAAATTGTCATTACTGTGGGTAGTGCGCTCATAAATTCCTTTCTTATAATTGTGTCGTAGTTGTATAAGTAATTAATCTTAATTGATCTTATCGAAATTATGCAATAAAAATACATTCTTCTGCTTATATAAGTAAATGAGTATTTGTTCATCAAGGATATATTAATTAAAGGCTTTATCGGTGCACAATATTGCGAGTAGGTATATAACGGAGACTGGAATTGGTATTTATTGCATAATCCTGACGAAAGTTAACTTTTATTTAACATTTGGTGAATCTTATTACTTCCATACTTTTTAACTGAAAAGGGTAGATACTCACGATTTGATTATTTATACCAATCCTGACCCTGATTACGAATAATAAAAATCGTGACTACCAGTTACAGTTAAATTGTTTATTGTTAGTTAGTTAAACCATAATTATGTTACTTCTATACTATTTACCTAATTGAGCCGAAATACCTATATAGATATAATGTAGGTACATTGATGAAGATGCAAATATACCTACTTAATGAAATTAAAATACGTGGATATCTTTAGAGCTTCTTACCTTCAGGTATGTACTTTCTCATATTATTATAACATTTTGCATCTGCTTTTCCACATATACGTACAGTTTTGTTTTCTGAAACATACCGATTAGTAAGGTACTACCTATTATTACATGACAATTGAATATTGTACTTATAATAACATGAGCATTTTGTTGGCATTTGAATTATTTTTTCGCACTCACTTGGCATGTAGTAGAGCACGCATCTACAGATGTCCAACATGATTCGGGCCTCGCATTCCATTTGACAATTTTTCAGCGTGTATGTCCTGCAGCCCAAACATTACGCACATTATAATACCTACTCGTAGTTGCTAAATTATAATACATTTAGCGAGTATCATCGTCCCCAACAAGTTTACAGTCACCGTGTTTGAGAGTTCGATTCGGCTGTTGAGCTGTTGTAGGTACCTATCAATTTCCAAAATTTCAATTCCAATATTTCAAAAAATCCTTTCGTAGTGCGCGCAACAAACGCGCCAAATAGTAGGTTCGGCAGTGCGTGGTCAGACAGTCACTCAGTAACTAGAAAGATTTATATAATTGATTACCGATAGTACACCAGTTCTACTTCGTCAGAGAAGAGACAAAGTCGTTTATCGATATCAATGTACTGGAGCGCAGGCTGGGCGTCCAGGATCTTCGGCTGGATGGCTGCTCGCGCCTCGATACCAGGCCCGTAGATCTCGCCCAGCTTAGCGATCTTCGGCGTCTCCGTAGGGTTGTGGAGAAGGATCTAGATATAAGTAGTGTATTTATTACTGATTGAAAATAGATATATTCTATTTTCCCATAACACATTGTTGAAATCTTTTTTCTTAATAGAAAAAAATGTAAAAAAACTTAATAGCTTTGTTAGCAGCCATCGATTTATGATTGTATTAAAGTACCTTAAAGCCGGTGCTCTTTGTAGAGGCGCAGTAGTATTCTGCAATGTTTACATCCAGGACGAGCGTCAAACCGTGATCCGTGCCTATTCCTTGTTTGCGTGAAATCAAATGGTTTTGATAAAAGATTTCATTACTAATAGGTTTTCTTTGGTGTGCTATTTGTTTTAGTACAGTACCTTTGGGTTTCCAAGGAAATCCATCAGCAGGAGCATCGGGTGGGTAGCCGTGTTCAGCTGTCCAGTCCACGGCGGGAGATGGAAACGTCAAATTAAGGTCACTCACAGCTTTCCTGGAGAAATTAAGTACCTAACATACATAACATACCTACATAAAATGTACCTACTCAAACTTATGGCCACTGTTTGTAACACAGAACAGAGACACAAGGTTTGTAAGTTTAGAAATTATTTTTATTACTAATCTAAGAAAAAATAATTTCAATCGTTTGATTGAATTAGTTGCGAAAGAAAGACTAACTACAGCACTTAAGAGAATTTTGGCACCAAATAGCTGGCTGAATATATTATTGTTTTTGGTCACACGTAGTCAAATAAAAGACATTGAGCAGTTCATAATACTTACGGATTGCGGAATAATTTGTCTCGGTGAACAGCATTAAAGGTGCAACAGAGACCTTCGTCCGTGAGCTGAGCGTTAAACAGGTCCTGGCAGTTCTTATGCAAAGAGTCCCAAATGCATCTGGCCAACATCTCGTTGCAAGGTTGCGTTACCTACAGTTAGTTTTCAATTTTTTCATGGTACGTAGGAAAGAACTTGGTCATAGGTAGGTAATGATTAAAAATAAGTTTAAGGTCAAAATTCTACCTACACAATTAGGATTATTTAAAAAATGGCAATCAAAATTATCTAAAAATACTCGGAATGTATGGAAACACCCGAATCAGCTGTCTGCGGTACTGCGGCGGCGGGGGCGGGGTTAATGATCTTTAGTGGAGTAATTTAAATTTAAACCGCGTGCGCTCAGATTGTCCACACTATGGGTTTGTAATGGATAATTAAGTACGTCAAATTTTAAACACCCTTTTTAATTACGTATTTGGAATGAGAATTGAAAACTGAGTACCGCCTATTAATATGTCAAGTGACTAAAAAATCACCTATACAGTGTAATAACAATATACGAGTACACTGACACTCTAGGTTTTACTAGCTTTTAATTATCCCGACGACGGTACGCATTTATGGTGGCAAAGTTTTGTCGGCCAGACTACCGTAAAACTTGCGGCAAGTTTTGATCCAAAAATAAAATGTGAAATGATTTATTAATGTGTCTGTTGCAGTGTTAGGAAGCAAGAAAAAACAAAAACACCTCTATGGTAGCATTATGTGCATAATAATGTATATATGTACATACGTAGAAATATGCAGTATGCACAAATGCGAATCTATACTAACATTAATAAGAAATGAACGTGTATGATCCCAGTCAGCGCTCTCGGCTAATTCTTCTTCAAACAGGTCCACGTCGGCTTGGCTCGAGCACAGACTCTCTAACAGCTTTTTATCTACCGATGATCTATTATAGAAAGTCAAATTTTAGAATTGTAAAATTTGAAACGTTAAAAAATCTGTTTTCGTTTTGGTATCTACCAAAAACTTAGGTAAAGGAAATGATATGTAAGTAATTGTTGTACACACAGCACATAGGTATATATTAACACCTATTATTATCTATGTTAGGTAAGAGTTATAGATCAAACCAGGGATTATCACAATACTTACCCAAAATCTCTGTATTGTTCTGCAATAGTTTTCTTGGCTTGATTGGTGTTACAGATGGTAAGTGCAGGAAAAGGCAGGTCTGTTAGCGGCATGTTCTGAGGGTTTACGCTCACTATCATAGGAGAATATCTCCATTTTGCGTACACGTTCAAGATAAAGAAGCCAGCACAAATTAACGAGCTTATAAAAGCAATTAGCCAGAAGAATCTGAAAAATAACGTATGTCTTAGAAGGTCTGTCCATTTTATTTGTCACTAGATCAGGTCGTAGGTAGATAGGTCGTAGTTACCTTTGTAGGACAAATATTTATTTGCTTCACGGAACTTTGCATCAATATAAATTATATCTTGGTGCCAGACTTTAGGTACTTAAATAACAAGTCAAGAAGAGCTCTTAGTCGAGTTCATAATTTTTACCTTTCGAACCAGGTTAATTTTCTTTCACCCACATAGCGAAGACCGTGCAAGGTGGATGTGGTCAAATATTCCCTGAGGTCTTTGTTAAATATTTCATATCCAGGCAACGAGCGGGACGGTCTTTCCTGCACAGTGCACACAATTACAGTAATCGGTGTTATTAACAAATGATAAAAAACTACATTCAACTATAATCATGACCTTACCTCGCTCTTGCTTCTAGTTTTTGTCTTACTCACGTCCCATTTACACCACGGCGAAGGGTGTAAGTTTTCCTGCGGTATCCAGTAGTTTCGCTTAAACAAGATAATAATGGCCACTTTGTAATTAAAGTAGTGCTTACAATGTGCTTACACCAAATTTACGTCACGAGTTACGATAATTTACTTCATGACTAAAATACCTTTTGGTATGCTTTTGGGTGATTCATGTTTGGATTTTCTATGTAAATGAACTGTTTTGGTTGACGTGAGCTTGCGAGTTCGATTGAAGGCGAAAGAATTTTAAAGTGTTGGCCGTTAGGGAGGCAATAAATTAGTTGATCGTAACCTAATTTCACATTGTCAATGTTTGCGGCGTAATTGGTTGATTGCCGTAGTCGGGTGATAGATCGTCCTTGTGTCGCCTCCAACGCTTGCTTTCGATGGCAAAATTACTCATTTCCAGTCGTTCGTTGGCTGATCTTATCCAAGTAATTATTAGCCCAGTTACTTAGTAATAATTTACTGTGAGACCGTCATTATAATAACCAGGTATCGGATGTTTAGATTTATGGTAATGCGTAGATTAGTTATAAGGAACGACTTTTTACAGAATATAAAATATCTCAACCAAATTTTATTTGTCTCTGTACCTTGCAGATTGTAAAAACGTTAATAATAATCAATAGGAATCTTGCAAAAGTCCCATTGCCTAACAAAGCCTCTTTGTTAGGCAATATGAATATTATTCGTAAAAAAATTGAATAGGTAATATTACAATTTAATGTCTATATTGCATACGAATACCAAGTACGATTTCCTTATAACATTTTGTTTATTGCCCATGGTCCGATCGTAAAGTTCTACCGGTCGATTTTCAATTTTGTCTACTATAGTTGTAGGGTTAAAAGAGCATTTTAGTGTATTTGACCCACGGTAGTGACCTTTCTAACCTAACCTAAAATAATCTAAGGTCTACTGACATTCACCTAATTTTAAATAGAGCGAAAATACAACTTTTTACCGGTACGTAACTATGTATCGCACGACTGTTCGTGTGAACTACATGAAGTTAATAAGTAAAATTGTGCAATAAAGATTCGAAGCGTTAATTTTGCATATCGATTATGTTATCACGTTGATCAGTACGGTAACTGAATATTGTTGTTCAGTAGTAAGGTTATTACGTGATGTGATGGGCACCAAGCTATCTACACAATGTTCCATTAGTGTTTAGTCACGAAATGTTTTTATTGGTAACTAGTAAACCTGCCCTCACTTCGCTTCGGGAAACCTATACCTATCCGTACGAACTTGTATAGATTAATTAGTTCTTACCGTTTGTAATGGTTTTTTCTGTGATATAACTATAAATTACCAATGTAGGGAATTTTTCCTTTATTTGTAATGTAACTTCTCACTTTTTCAAGATTCTAGGTCTTGATTAAACCAAAATATGTGGCATAAACGAAGCATAAAACGATCGTATCTTTTGATTTCGTTGACTTAGAAGTTTGTTTTTTTTCTCTGCTCCAATGGATTGCAGACCTGAGTATTTAAAATTTATTTCAGCTTGATACCTCAACACGTTGTGCAAAAGGTTCATCACAAACTGAAGGACAACAAAGTGATCCCATAAAAATCGCCAATCGCCTGCGTAGTTCCTCGCGAGAAACGATCGTCTGTTTCGGACGATAATTTTAAATGGTTAAAATGTGTATGAAATTATTATTATTTATTGTGAAGCTACCCCCTAAGGGCGCGATTTATGACACGCATGATTGTAGCGCACCCGCCGCGCGGCCGCGCGATATCGCGTCTTTGTGCAATCCGGGACGAGCCGCCCTCGCTACTCCGCCACTGAGATTGGGCATTTTGGACATTAAAATTAATCAGACGATTTTATTTTCAGCAGTTTTAGTTTCTTGTCTACTTAGGTATCAGGATTAATGACTGGCGCACGGCACGAGGCATAATTTCTGTAATTTCAATTGGTTCGAATTTGTCTTGTACTTCATCAATAATGTGCATTATTAGAAGTATAAAAATACGCTTTCCATGGGTAATTACAGGAACCGTGACAAATAATTATGATTAGTTAAATTTAAGTATTTTTACTTATTTTTATTAGTTTTTAGTAGTAGGCCTTAACCAAATTCGAAGAGTAGGTACGCAGTGTAGTTTATAATTATCCATTAGTACTGTCCAGTATTACTGGACTAGTATTCGTTGAATATTTTACAGATTTTATTTGTTTACTTTTTGAGCAGAATAAGGATTATCAAGTTTTAACAGTGATGTTTTAACCACCTTATTTACTATGTAACTTCGTTTGAGTTTTAATATAATCTCAACCTTATGAGAGCGTGGTAACGCTTTCCAAAGAAAGTTTCTAGTTCAAGAAGTGTTCAATAGCTGCATTTGATGTTACGTGTTAATTGCAGCAGGGCCCGTACCACCGAGCACACTTACTCATAAATAGCAATCATAACGTGTGTCAATAAAACGAGTTGATTAAATCGTTTTCCATTTCATATATTTCGTTTATTACGCATACATATATTTATTTATTATGTACAAAATGTCCGTATAATAGAAATTTCTATATAAAAGTAACAAAAAGCCACGAGGAAGGGATAGGCTGACGCACTTGCACTTTGAAGATTTTCTAAACGAAGAGGAGATCGAAGAAAGGTGGAGAGAAAGGTGGATCGAAGAGAGGCGCCACGCGTCGCGAACTAGGACAACACTCGCGACCGGGGCCTACAGTGGACTAAGAAAAACTAAGAGTGGACTAAGAGTCTAGTGTGTCCGAGGATGAAGAGGAGAAGAGTTTCACCAGTGGTTCTGGGGAGCGGGGGCACCGTGGCCGGCTTGCGCGTGGGCGGCGAGGTGGGCGGCGCGCGCGGCGGCGACCTCCGGGGTGTCCAGGATACCGCTGCCGTCATGGGCCAGCCTGATTTGGGCGGCCTGGTGGTTGCCGGCTTGCCATGAAGGAGCACCGTTCCACTGGTTGTGGGCGGGGGCGTTCCACTGGTTCTGGGCACCGTTGTTCCATTGGCCATCGTTTTTCCATTGGCCATCGTTGTTGTTCCACTGGCCGTCATTCCACTGTTGGGCGGGGGCGGAGGACTTGGCGGCGGAGAGAGCGGCGAGGTGAGCGGCGCGGGCCTGCGCTACCTCAGGGGTCTCGGCGACGGGAGCGGGCGCGTGGCCGGCGGCGTTCCAGGCGGGGGCGGCGGGGGCCGCGTTCCATTGGTTGTGAGCGGGGGCGTTCCACTGGTTGTGAGCGGGAGCGTTCCATTGCTGGGCGGGGGCACCGTTCCATCTGCCCTGCTCGGAGCGCTGCCAGTACTCCTCATTGTCCCATTGAGGGTTGTAGGAGCCATCGTCTTGGGGGTTGGGGTTGTTTTGAGACGCCTGCTGGAGGGCGGAGAGGTGAGCGGCGCGCGCTTGGGCTACCTCGGGGGTGTCGAGGATGTTGCGTCCGTCCTGAGACAGCGCAATGTTGGCTGGGGGGCCAACCCATCCGGAGGCCTGGGCTCCACACGCCAGCGCTAAGCAAGATGCGACCACCTGCAAACAAACAGTTTAATTAGAACAGTTGAGTATTGTATTGTGGTTGACCTCGAGCTTTAGTACATGAAACTCGTTATATCCTTCATTAACGATATAATATTCAAAAGTATCGCTGTCGCAGCCTCTAATTGCTGGTTGTGTACTAGTTCAGGGCAGTCTTATTACCTATAGCCTAGGTATCTATGGCTTATCGTTGTATATTTTCGTAATTCTATTTCCCCGCGATAAGTCGCCCTGCTTTTGATCAGGTGCTGCCCGCTAGGGCCCGAGCCGTTTATCTGTGTCGTATTAAATCACGACAATTGGACACAAACATAGATCGCCTCGGGAATAACTTTGGATTTATGATTGTTTCTGTCATTTATCTCTGCTATAAATATTTCATAGTTGTTGTACCTACCGCGACAGCACTGTTTTGGTGTTTAAAGGATTTTAATAATGTTTTTTGCCATTTATATTTCATTTGTTAAGCATATTTTGATCGTTTACTGTTTTGAGGGTAGAATTAGATCCTTATTGCTGATCCCGATAACAGGTTCGGGGTTTAATCTTCAGCAAAAGCAGACTGGCTGCTAGTGGAGACAGTGTGACACGAACACTCGCTGTAGGTACTTGTGTAAATAAGATGGTACATCTAGTTAAATCCACTAGTTACGTTATTTCTATGACCGCCTATGTAGATATTGAATAATGTAAAACATCCAAGCAATGCAAAATAAGAGCAAGGCGTACGCTTCGAGCCGCATTCCAATAAAACTAATTATCTTGAAGGCAGTGACCACAAAAAAGCCCTTGATATACATAAGGATATCCATCAAATGCTAAGTAGTTATTGACTTTCAAACGCCATTCGAAGGTTTAGTTGTCGTTGCATCCGAGCAGTATTCAGAGCGTAATAAAATTGATGAAAATTTAATGAGATGAGTGCATAAGTATGGAATTTGCGGCCAGCCCGAGTTCGGAATCACGTAATGATGTCATGGCTTGTGGTCGGTTGAGGCCTAATTCTAATACGACTTGATACTGTACTGAGATTTTACGCGATCACCACTAATTCTGTATAGCTTTATAATTGCGATCGTGACATTGAAAAACGTTATAGTATACATTATGTTGTAGGATTTTTAATTAGAACAAAATAAGATTAGTCTATTTCGATTGCATTCACTTTTAATGGATGTAGAACAACTTTAAACAATAAAGATTGATTGCGTGCAATCACCAACAAATAATCTTTTAAATTTACACTTGTAGACAAGATTGACATATTAAAAGCATTTGCTTTTAACTTAGATTTTTGATTATCTAGTACACATAATAGTTTATATTGCATAATCTGTTGTACATTTTAGATTGATAATTGATTATGATTCGATTGATCATTTAAATTGAATCATCTTTTGTTTTCATCATGATTTATTTGTCGCTTTCATATTGATTTATAAAATCTCTATCAATATCGCTTTACTATACATACATCAAAATGGGTACTGTATTAATAGCTTTGAAATGTTTTTTATGCTTTGGTTCCATAGTGTTGATGTACCTATATGAAACGCATACGAAGTTTCGATGATAGCCGAAGAGCTTTATAATGTTGCAAAATTGGCGATAAAATCGATGTTCTCGCAATATTTATGTAGCTTGCCCTTATTTAACACCGTTCATGGCTCCAATGGATATTAATGCATCGTACTTGTCTCACCGGATGACGATTAAATTATCTTTTACGTTGGATAAGCGTAATTCTTGTGTAGCAATAAACTTTTACGACAGTTTTTAAATCAATGTTAATCTGGTACGTATATTTACGTACTGGGATAGGTTGTACTTATTGTATGGAGTTAAAAAATGGAAAATGATGTTATTTTTTAGAATAGGTACTAAGTACAAATTGAGTTCTGTTTGAGACAAATTTGTATCGAAATGTTGAACGCGCAATAGATTGGTACAATTGAAATTAATACACACGCGTAAGACAGTAAAGTCACCGATCATAGCTAGTTCCAAATAAAAGTAAGCAAGCGCATTGCAAGTGAATGGTATCAAGGTCTGAAGAGTGGTTGAAGGTCGCGGAGCAGGAAGCCAGCCTTCCGGACCTGCCCACAGTCACATACAGCGACTGGTTACCCTCGCATGTCAATTTGACATTTGCACACTGTTTTTAATTTCCCTTTAATTGACTTGTCCAGTAATTTTAAGTTGATACAGACGTATTGGTACTTTGTTGACCAATGTTTGGCCAAATGTATGACTGGCATTTTGAGTGACATGAATTTCCTTTGTACAGTAAGTTACCGCGTTACAAAGGCATATAAAATATTTTAACGAAACAACGGCAAAAACAGTACAAACATTTTTGCGACATTCTCTTTTATTCGAAGCTAGATTTTAATCGGTACATTATTTTGTTAAATTACCGTGAAAATTACAGTCTTTGTTCGATTTGTTGTTTGAACTAATTTTTCGATAGTGGTGGGCGGTATAATTAGGTCTCGATAATTGGGATATCGATAAGTGCAGGGCGGTGCGTAGGTTTGCCCTTCTAAATCGAACAGCGATGGAATGCAGACAAAAAGCAGTGAGTGGCGAGGCGAGCGACACCTAGACGTGATCCGGTAGGTGTGCCGTTGTGCCGGTGCTGGCTGAACCTCGAAAGGTGCTACGATAGTCTACTTACAGTTCATGTTTACAGTCTGTCACTCGTGAAAATTTTGTGCATCTTTTCTTTATTTCATACATATTCCTGGATGATCAATGGATCTATTAATCTAAGATTGTCTTTTTTTGTCAGTCAAAAGAAGTATAGTTAGGTAGGTGATTAATCCAACCCAAAATAGAGATTATTGAGCTTGAACATTCATTCATGACTTATGATGGATGAATTTCCGGTTTACTGATGCATGTTTTTCATTTTGATTACCGGTGTAACAACCAATTTGTCTGGCGAGTTACAATAATGGGACATCGATAATCAGGAGGTCATCACTCACAAGTCACCGACTGATTTCGTATGCTTTGCTCCGTCGATAGGTTGTGTATTTACTGACAACCTTATTGCGCACCTTTGACGAAACAATGTGAATAATAATTTCTAGGTGACTGTGAAGAGGTAGACCACCGCACCGGTCCGGTTGACATTGTGGGCATAAATGGAGCATATGAACGGACAACAGGATTTAATAGATGAAAGCTGTGTGCGTTTACCTTACTGTATTGGGAGTTGTCGTAGGTGTCGCTTACGCCAACTAATTTATCTTTAGTGTTATTTGCGACAATAACATTTCTTAATCGAAAAATACGTTTATAGTCGGCTTTAAAGATGGAGCTGCATTTTATCGCGGTCAAATCATTAAACGGCGTAAATAATATTAACCTGATTTACGTTGAACAATTGATTTAAAAATATTGTTTTCATAGGATATATTGTAATCTAGTTTTATACTCGTACTAGTTGTAAAAATGTACAAGTCAATGTTTTCTACGCGTTACCATAACAAAAATGAAGCAATAAAAGATGCCACAAATAGAAATGATATAATTATGTACTGAATATTTAAAATGAATATTTACTACTACTATATCAATGCATACCTTTTTACTAAAACGTAGAAAGTTAGAGAATTTATTAATTGATTGCATCGTTGATGGGGCACATTTACTACGGGTAGTCACGAAATGCATATTGTAGGTAGCTTTTATATAACTAATGAGTTTTATTGTCATGGATGCAACCATGATTTCCTTTTTATATGCATTTCTAAGAAACATACAATTTTAATTTTAATTTTGCAAAAATGACAGTTATAGTTGAAAATAAAGAACGGATTTGATCAGCAATATAGGACAATTTAGTGATTTATTATTCAATTTTAATTTTTAATAATTTAATAATTATTAAATTATTAGTATTATTATTATTATTAAAGTTGTCAAATATAATTGTTTAATTAAGGCGTTGTCTTGTCGCAGTTGTCATTGTCGTTTTTCACTTATAAAGAAGCGTATAAACTAGTTTGTCGTGCTCTACAAAATTGACAAATAAAGCGTAATGAGAATATGAGATACGATCCGATCAAGTAAAAGAGGTAATAAATTGATTTCCATTATTTATACGCTTGGGGCTGACCAAGCTGACCATGTAATAACATGGTCATCTTTTTATACGAATTTAAAAGGAGTTTCTAGTGTAATTAACTATGTTGTTTACTTTTAAAGGGCAGTATTAAACAACGATCATCATTATCAACGGTCATTTATATGAAAATTAAAAATGCATATATGATTACGAAAATCCTTTACATTTGAAATACTTATTATTACTAATGTTATATTTATTTGGGAATAACTTTACAGCATATCAATATTGCAATACACCTAATTAAGTAAGTTGCGTAGAGATGCTACGCGTCCGTAGCACCGATGCGCCTCTAAACGGACGAGCAATTTTACCAGGTAGGTATAACAATTTGGATGATTCTGTTATTTTATTGTATTTTATTTAAAAAAAAAATATTATTCTTTTTTTTGTTAGCTGAACTAATAATACCGCGTGTCTTTACTCAGTTTCCTACCTAGGTACACTAAGACATTTAATACATGCAATGAAACATAGCCGAATAGATTTGAATATCATTTACTGCGAATGTAATCAGAGTTGATAAAACTGGAGAACGTTCTTACACAAGTGTGTTGTGAAGCGTGACATGATATGATCTAAAGATACGACATTATTATGACTTAAGAATGCCGCGGACATGATGTTAGGGTTTGATTAAACGGTGCAGTGGAGTGAATCGAGTGCAGTAAAGCATCTCTATGTATTTTGAGGTGATAACAGAATTGTTAATAGGCGTAGACATTTTTTCTCGTACTGCTCATAAACATAGTTATTTAAGTGTTTTTCTACGAAGCTATTTTAAGTTTTACATAACTCTTTATATTCTATACATAACATTTTTTAAACTTTCAATTTTAATTATTTTTATTTAATTCTTAATTCAAACATTTATAACTTATTTTAAGTTTCTTTGAGGTCGAGCACTATACATAGTTATCTTCTCATCAGGGCATAATTGTATGAGTTTAAATAATAAGTTCCCCGTGAAATATGGTAGTGGAAGGCCATAACTAAATAGTAAAGTTATAGGTTAAAATAAATAAATTATTGTAGCAGTGGATATCTTGCCGTCGGTCGGTCAACTTTCTGTGACATTGACACGCGTATGAAATCGAAGCGGTTCTATTTTTGCTCTGATTCGTTTCGCCTTGTACAACGATAATTTTGGAGTCGAATGATAACAATGAACTACTACGATGATGCTTATTTCTTTTATAGGAACGAATATTTCTACCGGAATGGACAAAATTAGTTCGATATAATGTTTGATTTTGAACTTTCATTCCAATTATTATATTCCATTTAGAATTATTAACACTAATACTATTCCACTACAAGATATTGTATCGGTTTTAGTATATAAAACGTTTATAATATTTGATAATGATTGCAACAAAACGTCGGTAAATTACAAAATACGAGGTTATTGTTAAAAAGTATGTTAGAAACCTAGGTTCTACAATGAGTAATTAAAATACTCGTGACGCAAAAATGTAACATAGTATAAATTTAATGAATTTCACACGTAAGGCAATAAGTAGAGCGAGCCGTTTGTGGTATCGCAATGACAATGACCCGTCCGCAAGTCGCGTGCGTCCGCTGCAACTGTTACCCTAACTTTTTCATTTTCGACACGGCTCCGCCTTCCTGGCGTGCCACTTAGCAATTATTGTAATTGGTATTACGCACTTGTGAATTTGTAAGGCAAAATATTACTTGCGCTGAACGTGCACAAAGGAAACCTAGGTTCAGCAATGCCTAAAATGAGGATATGCGCTCTACGGTTTTGTGGCAATAAATTTAAATAATCAAATTTTGGACGACGCACACGTTTAAAATGCCTTTGAAGTGCGATTAGTTAGCAAATTAGGATGGAGTACTTGTTACTAGTGGTGTACTGTGGAGGTCACTAATATCCTGCGGCGCGTGCAAGGCGCTGGTCGCTGTTTGAAAACAAAGCACAACTGGTTCTCCATATCAGATCAACAACTATAAATTAACTTATCGTAACTTGAAACCACTGCTTTGCCGGCGCACCGTTCATAAATCTAAACCGTTACATTTTATTGGGCGATCTACGACACTTAATTACGTTGTTTGATTATCAGAACAAACGGAACAGAACCATAACTCCTCGGTTTTCCACTTCACAGGATCCACAAGCAACTTAAAGAAGTAGAAAAAGCATTTTGATAGAAGAGTACTCACCAAGAATTTCATTTTGTGATTAGTGATAAAGCACAGAAAGTAAAAGAAGAAAAGATTTATAAAATATATATAAAAATTAACGATTTATAGCGCTACTGGAAGACTAGTATCCTCCAGGACTCGCTATGTTGAAGTGCAACTTGCGTCTGTTTGAAATGAGGGCGGGATCGCGCTTATATACTTCGGCGCGTGCGCAGAGGGGGTGCGCACGCCGAACCTCGCACGTGAAAGTATTGGGACATGCCATTGATAATAGGCGAATATCATAGGTAGATATCTCAATGGCACTGTTTTGGGCTTATTTTAATATATGATTTGTATGTTCTAGTAATAGTATTTTAAAGTAGAACTTAAGTTTAACATCAGTTTTATCTAGTGACCTAGGTTGTAAGGTCGTACGCTGGTAACTCAGTTTAATCGCGATGTCGATATTTAGGAACAAATACAAATTAACTAGGTACTTTAAATGAGTCTATTAATTTTCGAGCCATTCGTTGAGTTATATCTGTGCAATTTGTGTAATGCAACATGCTTAGGTTTTTATTGTAATATTGACGAAAGTACGAGGAAAATAGCTGTGCGCATATTTTGTAATAACGTTTGCCTTGATTTATATAGGTATGCCCTTAATTTGATTTTGTTTTCTTCGTTATCATTTTTATGTAAAATTTTGTAGGAACTTTTGTTTTGGTATATTAATTTAAGTTAATTAACGAAATAAGACGGACATTCAGTAATGTGTAGCAAGTGTCGCCTTACAAAGTTAATCAGATTTGTAGTATTTTTTGCAATTAAATCTCGCAAGCTGATTAAGAACAATCTTCTTACTCTACGGACTTAAATTTTGCATATCACTTTAGTTCCGATAACCATGCTTTTTTTTATTTATTTAAACTTTATGCACCATACAACAGTACGGAGACAATGTGGACTTAATGCTAGCTTTTTTATACTACTCTCAGGATTGGCTCCAGACAAGGGAACCTCTCAAACTTCAACAACAGTGACTAATGTATTGTTTTACATTTACTCGTATAATTCACTTAGCATTATTAAAGCGTGTTTTTAGGTTTTTCGATCGTTTTATTTACCTTAAGCTGATAAAAGTGTAGAATGGCAAGGGTCTCTTGCCATCAATAGACATCCATGACACTAGCCCTCACCGTCGTTTTTCCTGAGGATAAAAGTATCACTAAACCACATATTATCGGCACTAAATACATTAAATTGATTTTAAAAGGGCGGTGGTCAGTAGCCAGTTTACTCTACCGCTACTATACGAGTAGGTACTGTCAGGATTTTGTATGTAAATAACCGTCAAACGAGCAGGCAAGCTAACTAATAGTAAGTGGTCACCGGAGCCCAGGGACATCATCAAAGGCGCCACCAACGCGTTGCGGGCCAATACAGAAGTGGAAAGAAAGAAAACAATGACTCTCAAGCCGCTGTACCGTTTATCCAGCGGCGTGCAGCGGGTTATGCAGCAAACCATGAGGGACGAGGAGTCTGGCGCTGCTGTCCACGAGAGTGCACTACGAGATTAGGACTGCGGAAAGGATGTATCCAGAATCCTAGTTTTAACAATGATTATTTGTAAGATTTTATTTTAAAACCATTTGTATTTTTTTTGTATTGTTGTCTTACTCGTGTTGCTCTTGACTTAGAATAGTACCTATATAATAATAACACTTACTTCTGATTCCGATTTAGATGTCAATCTTGAACTTATTTAATTATTTGTAATTGAGTTTACGTGTATCTACATCTCTGTAGAGAACTTTTATTCAAATTGGTTTTGTTGTATGATTTAATCTATACTACGCTCTACTACGAATTTATTTGCTTAGTTTTGGTCATTAATGTTTGCTATTTAGATCGATTGATTTTGATACACAGCAAGTAGTAATCTAGCAGGTGTTATCCGCTAATACTATTTTGCTTGTAGACACATTACATCAACTCAAAGTTATTCCATATACAATGTTACTGCTTATTTCATACAGAAGTAGGTACTTAGATAGTATTCAGATAGAAGTAGAAGTATTAAATTAGATCTGCGAAAGAACAATGTGTTTTAGTGAATATGTATATGTATATTTGGTGGATTTTTCTTTGGATCGGAATATTGCGTGAGTTATTCTGGTCTGCATTCACCAAGGGTAAAGAATGCGTTAACTATTAGAATCATGACTCATTAAACAACTTAGTTGATTACATGTTCTTCATAAGTTACATAATAAAATTAGGAAACATTAAGCATATAGGCATAAATTTTTATTAATCAATTAATCCAGTACGTAACTAAATTACAGAACGAAAATGACACTACAGTGCACTTATCTGCGGATAATCAATCGGAACGAATGAATGAATTTGTTTATGCATTACTAAAATCTGATAATGTCATTCAAAGCTGACGTTAAGGCACGAATTGAAGTACAGCAGACGGTCTGCTAGCGCCGCCGGCTGCCCCGCGGTGGGAGGCTAGCTATTGTGAGGATCACTGGATCAGATAACTTTGATATTACTACCAATTCAATTAATTTTAAATAGTCACTACTGAATTTATCGTTCATCTTTCAAAGCATTGTGATGTTTAAAGGTCTAGAAATTTGGAGTAAATAGCAGTGATATTTTTTCTGAATTGACGTCTATCGGGACCTACTCGTAAATTGGTTTCCAAAGAAGATAATCGTAACTGAGCGCGAGAGCTCATAGATTAACCTGCTCAATCTCCTGGTCACTTCGTTATGTGGGATGTAACCTTACGCGAATACCATCCACCTCATAGAGGATGACGCCGGCGCGTTACCTAACAAGTGTTTTTGCAGCATGATGCCTCATGTGCTCATTCCGAGAGATTGCTTTCTTTCTTGTAAGGGGCTCCATCCAACTTAAGTGCGCTCCGAGCTGCCCTGGTCATCGTGCACCCTGCTGAACCACGGATGAGGCTGTTGCGACAGGTGTGTACGGTTGGAGGACAATGAACTCTGTACCACACTATATCGACCGTAGTCATGCATGGTGATAGGGTTTTTACCAGCCTGGTAGTTGTTACCAACCTCCTCGTGTCACAGAGCTTTTTCAGTGCGTCTTCAGTGCGTGTTTCAAATGTCTGTACAACTCTAATAGATGTCAAAATTTCTGACACCATTTTTTGCACTGCTTTCTGCGTACATTAAGACTTCCATGATTAATACCAATCCAAGTATAATTTTAGTGTTTTAAAATTGACGTTTATCAGTCTAATTGCGAGAACTATACATTGGTGAAATTATGAGTTCATTGAAATCATTAACTCAACGGTTTGGGGACCATGACATGATGATTATGAACAAAATAAATTACGTCAATTTATTTCCGTAATAGCATCCATTTCTGACAATATTTTGTAATTAATTAGTAAGTAATACTTATGTCCAATTAGTTTAAGTATTTCAAGTTACAAATGCAAGTAGTTGCTTAAGTGAATAATGTTGTTTAATTTCTTGTTAACATGCTACATAAGCAATAAAAACATTTCTTAGAATAAATATTTGTGTAGGCTGTATTTTTTAAAACTAATAGATAATGTAACTATAGTAATAGTTGGCAATAAATTACCCAGTTCAAGCTCGCACATATGAGATTGTTAATTGATTAGAACATTTGTAGTAGATCGTATGTTTGTGTAGCGTAGTTAATAAATAAATTTAATTTAAGTTGCAAATTAAGCAGCAACGCCTCGATATCTTGTTCAACAAGTTTCAATTAAATATTTGTACTTTAGAAGTTGCGAAATGTGATCACGTATTTTTTATTTATTAGCTTTTGCTTGTGGTGTTATTGACAATGTTACGAGTAAAACACATATGTACTTGCTATTTATTTAGTATGACACACGATTACAAAAGTATCTGAATAATAGAGAGAGATTTGTTTACTCTTTTTTTACTTTTTACAAACATAATTTGTTTGTTATACTTATTGTACACTTAATGTAATATAAATGTAACTTACTATTTGAAGACTTTTTTCTGACTGTTCTCATTGAAGTTTTTCTAATTTTGTTGTTTGTTTTCTAACACAAGTTGTCTCAAAATCTATGTCTATAAATTTCTATACCTGTAGATTCAGTATCAGTTCCTTTGTAGATTGTACATTATGTTGTAATGTTGTCACAAAAGAATAATTGACCACATTTTCCGTTACTGCGATCATAACTTCAGTAAAGCATTCGAGGTGTGCGGCTGTCTCTCCCACGAGTATCAATCAATCACCACGCTTCCAGGCCCAACCCTCGCCGAGACCCCGCGATATGACTTCAATCTCATTACAGATTGTATCGACCCCACCTGTAATATTCATTACACAGATCTATTTAAATTCATATCTATATTAACATTTATCGCACGTTAAGCAGTGGGTAATCGATAACCATGTGCCAATATTGTCGACGCGGCCCCGGCGATTAATGATGGCTTAAACTTAAAGATATTTATTATGTTTTGACACAATACGCACAAGGAGGCATATTTTATACTGAGTATCCTGGTTTTGTAATAAAATTGATTTGATTTACGTTTTCGAAGATGGATGTGTGTGAGTCGCTCATTATTTGACAAACAGTGCAGTAATTCTGTAATCTCAATGGAGTCCACAATGAAACTAACTAGATAATTTGACATCATGACTGTGTTAAATAGTTTTTGGAATAACATCGGAAATACCCACTCTTTCTAAATTTTTCAGTAAATACTTTTCAGTTCTTGGGTCTTTTACTACATAAATCTTTTGTCATCGACACATATCTTTTGTCATACGACACTGTAGCAGTGTTCTGGTAGAATTCAGGCCTAGTCAGTTTTGAAAAGACTCATCAATGTTTAAATCACGACTAATACCTACACTACCTCACATTATTTCTCAGTATTTCTTACTAAGACAGCTACTTAGCAAAATTTTATGAAGGATTATAAAAGTAGCTTTACTGGCCTCTAGCTTTAGGTAACAATGACTAAACTATTTATTTACTTATGATACTAACCTATACGAGTAAATCTATACAAACACATCAGTAATCAAGCTCGTTCAAGGTGAGATCTGGGACCAGTACATAAATCAATTAATGGTCAATAAGATGCTCATTACGAGCACCAGTCGCTCGCGCCGCGCCACTGCAGCTGTCACCTAAACATGCATTTCGTTACTTGAGATCTGACGGTGGTATTTATTTCCTTTATAGCGCGTTGATTTAGCGATCGGCGACTTCTGTTTAAATATAATCGAATATTTATTGAACCGGTGCACTATTTGTTTTATAAATAAATGATTACAATCTAGAGGTCACGGATTATTTTGAGATATAGAGCCTTTGTTACTGTCGTCTGTTTGTGCTTGTTTTTATTTTTATGTAAATAAACGCGTACACTCCGATACCTCAAACAAAACTACACACCAAGGTGTTGCCGGTCAAGAAGAAAAAGGGGAACTCGCTCACTGCTCTCGGACTCTGCTACGAATCACCTAATAAACATTTCATGTTTGATTTTAGAAGGAAGGTTAGAAGGAAGCAAGTAAGGCTGGCATTTAACTCTATTTGGTTCTTTAATACAAAGTTGGTAAATTTCCAAGAGGAGAAACCTGACGCCTTACCCTCGTCCGTTGTTTAGCACGGAGCACTATTGACATCTGAGGTTGTCTTGGATTAAAGGCTGATAAATAAGTTAACTCCGGTTCTTCTGATATGTCTCAGGCGCAAAAATCTCTTTGTATTTCATTTTACACCCTACCACAGGACTTTTAATTTTTATAGTTTATACGTTGTACTTTATTAGGCTGTGCCACTAGGTACTTTGAATCAAATATCGAACTTGGTGTATACATAATGGTGCGAAATTTATTATGGAAGTAAATTAATAAAATCAAATTGTTAGTTAAACATAATAAAGTACTTTATTATTATATTAGCGTCCTGCTGAGTCGTGTGGCGCAACCATTTCGTAAAATCGTGTTGAAATGAAACACGGTAAACATTTAAACTCACTTTGTTCTGATAATCTACTTTTGTCAAATATACTAATATTTGTTTCTATTGTATGTATAGTGCAAATATTTTGATACAATTATTGCTTATTCGGTGCAGGTCACATCAACAAACATTTTGATTCGTTGAAGATCGATTTTGATTGAGTTCAAGTTCCCCTAATAGCAGATGTAATTTACACGACTATTTGTTACAGGTACTTTTACTGATTGTAGTCGTGTTCTGAATTTGTTTTATAATTGTAAGTACTCTATATTTCTCGTATAAAGTGTGAAAGTTTTAATAGAGGTACATACTGAAAGGTCGTGAAACCCGGCACAGCTGGGCTCCGTCCAGCTTAGTTAATGCCCTGACTTACTAAAAGTAGCCCTTTATCGAACAGATACTAACGAATGTTAACATGAATCTAAGATTTTCAAAATCACCTTGGTTCAACAATTTTAACAGTCACCTGTGTACAACCGAATCAAGTAAATTAAATAAACAATTTCTGAGTCATTCCATCGAAAAAGGCGATTGTCTATATACACCGGTGTCTCTTAACATTCACTAATCTTGGACATTTAACACAATATAGCTCCATATCTTAGGGTACTTTCAACGTCTGGTGGCTAATGATATGGCTAAAAATATGCATGAGAGGCTGTAAGGATCACTGATGTAATATGTAACTATTTCGATGAACATAAAATCCACTACTTCAATGTAAAGGATCACTATAGTTCAATATAATGGCGGGTTATATTGCTCCGGTTTTGACCTCTATGTCAGAGTATTTAACGTGTGTCGTGAAGTAACTTCGATTAGTGCACTATCTATTATTATAAGTATTAAATGATATAGCCATAAACCTTGGTGATTCACACTAAATATTAAATTGTGGTGCCAATCGCGTATTCAAAAGAGCTGAAGAGCAAAAGATTCGGTAGTGTGTAAAAACGCAACGATAGGAAATATTTCAAACTTTGCCTGAGCGATTTTGGAATTCTATAGGATTCTATACAGATTATACACATAAAGTCATTTGTTTATTATTGGAGCAAATGTTACGCGATCATTGAGGGGCCTACAACAATTATAATATAAAAACATTAGGGCATAACAAACCAGCAATTCGGCAAGGCTCTCTTAATTTTTTAAAAAGCTTCCGTATCATGACCACATCACTACGGCATGAAGTCGTGACCGAAGAACATTATTTGGAAACCCCCATTTATATTAGGTTCATTTAAGTATCATTCGAAATGTTTAAGCAATGCTTTTACAAGTAAGGTCACCTGTTGATGATAGGTCACCGCCGCCAATCGTGGTTTCCTGCCTAGAAAACGGGAACACAGTCGTTAACAGAGTATCCTAACCTATCGTAATACCTTTTTTTATACAATTAAGGTAGCAAACGAGCATGCAGCACCACCCTTCCGCTGCCACCCATGACAACTGTCACCGACACAGAACAAGACGCAAATGGGGACTAAGATAGTTAGTCCGGTTAGGAGACGGTGTAAGAACATTACTTGGTTAAGTATGAGGACTGCGCCAGGGATTTTTAGTCCTGTACTTGTTGTTAGTAATAGTCCAGTTAGTAATTGTTAGTCAGGGTCTCGTTTTAAATCGGTAAACCATTCCTATCGGTCAAGAGCCAAGACTCGAATTATCCGCACAATTCGGGTGTGCGGGTGGGGCGCGTCTGTGGCACTTATGGTTGCGCAACCCGGCGCCTACAACTGTACATTTATCTTGCGACCGCGACTCCGTGCCGAAATCCGAACCCATTCTTACAATTACCCAATTACCTATCAAGACATGCGGCGGAACGGATCGTAAATTTTATCGACCCTACATTACCGTCGTGAAGGATGACCGGTAATCGCCTGTCTCATAAAGACGACATCGTGCCATTTTTATGAAAGGCTTAAGCTAAATCTGTATTATGAACGCCATATTTAAACGAGGTTTCCACTGGTTTTATACAACATAGTAAATTATCAGCTTGCAGTGCTGTAGGTTCTTATTAAAATGTTATCTCAAGCGATAATTGCACTATTTGGAATAATAAGAGGATAAAAGCCACATTGTAAAGAAATATCGTAACATTTAGATGCATATTGAACATGATTTCCGTTATGATAAAGGTATGGCTAGCTAGCACGCAGTTTAGTGCTAAGATACACGACGGAGTTAAATACAAAAATTGTTTAAAAAAACTTTATACAAAATGAATTTTGTTCTTCGAATAATATTTATAACTTAAATAAGAAGCCTTCAATAAAAGTTGACCTAAAAAACTATGAATATGACTCGAGTCACGTTTGTTCGAATGATCCTTATTTCAATATGCACAGTTACAAAGAACTTTCAAAATTGATTACTGATTGAAGTATTTAAATAATGAATAAACTGTTACCTAAGCATTAATTAATTAATCATTTAAGTCGGTGTAACTACCAACTAAAGTCACGCATAATTATGTCTATTGTATGGGCAACTTGCGTTTTAATCGTAGGTTAATGCATTGTTTTAAACACAAATTAAAATTAATACAATCGATACCTACTGTTCGACGTTTATTCTTTGTACTCTTACCGGACAATAAAAAGGAATCTGAAATATTTTGTATGTGTTGGATGCATCCGCGGTCGTTTACGCGAAAGAAACCCTAGATCTTCTCACTATGCCGCGAACATGGGGATTTAGCAGGTAAGAATCCCACATAACATTATTTATCTCTTTGTGAATTTCCTTGTTAATAGGTGCCTAATAAAAACTATCAGTTACTATAAACCACTACACAATTGTTACATTTCCACGCCTCACAATTAATAATAGCGGCTAACGACTTATTGTAATTAGCGCTATTCATAAGCCAGCAGCCAGCCTGGTTGCAATGACAAACTAGGTAACATTGCCGGTAACGTAACAATGTAGGTAACAACAAAATTTCTTTGCGCTCTGTGGTCGGAGTCAAAGTTGGACAACTTTTGAGTTATAAGTCTCGGAAACGTAGTGGTTATATTCTCTTTGAGTCTCAGCTCTAGTCTCAGCTCACGCAAATGTTATTTAGTAGATAAACACTTATTTATATATATTGTTTTGTGTTAAACAATTACATATGTTAGAATTAATTGAAGCAACCTCAAGTGACCCGGAATATAATTTTACGACCTCAAAAATTTCAAAATGAATAGAACAATCACGATTTCGACGCTAAGTTCTTGGAAAACACATACTCGATACATAGGCAGGTAGGTATTTCGTATAACCTCATTCATTTATCAATTTTCCTTGCACCTAAACCACATGACAAAAATTAAACATAGACACAAAAGAAATACTTTTGGAATTGTTAATGATATGATAATGAAAATAAAGAAATGACAATTTAAATAATAAATCATAATAATACGAGTAGCAATTAAATTAATACCAAATTAAAAAACATTAAATCAAAGTAGCTGATTGCAGGGTGTCAATATATAATTATATACTATATCTTGGATCGTAGTGGTTCACCTCAACAAAAATGTCATATGAGCGCACATAAAATAATTTTTTATAGTTTGAACATTACAAATACAAACAGAGCTCTCGGAGACTTCGGAGAGTATAGATTTCACCATAAAACCTCATTGGTACATATAGTATTGCTTGATTACCCATGTTCCTGAAAAACTGTCAGCAAAACTTTTGAGGTTCTAGATGCATTCCACACATTACTTATCCTATCTTATCAGATTTATGGCAACACATTGCTTAATAATATCATACACCTTGTACAATGTTGAATCATCATTTTGATAACGATCTTTTACATTTTACTGACAGTTAAGTCTTATTATGTTCAATAGCGATCGCAGGCGAAGTGCTTTGACATTTTACTGGTTATTGATCGTACGAATTTGTAATGAAGCAGTGACGCAAAAAGACGACAAAATATACCTAGTCGTTGGGTCTTTGTCTTCTTTGTGACGACGGAAAATACACCTGAAGTGTGTAAAGACAAGCAAGTGCTAGTGCTAAAGTCATAGCCATATTGCGATTTCCCAAAAAACTGTATTTTCCAGTTATAATGTCACTTTATTATGAAGCATGAGGAATATTTTAATACAGGGAATAAATATGACATTTACCAAATTCTTTTATCGTTATAGAACAGTCATTAAACCGTCTCGTTATAATAATATATTCTTCGAGAGATCAGAAAAAGGTGTCGGAATGCATGTTTCCTTGTTCCTTCCTTCTTGCCTTGTTGTACGTATCTTAATTCGTTCCGGAGTCTGGTCAAATGTCAATTATTAAGTTCTTCGATAATTATTATTTATAGATGACTGACATGATTGTAATTTAACTGTTTCCTTACTTACAAATGTATGATTCGGAAACGTCCTGAAGCAATTTAGATACAATTTTGCAAACGCATTTCATGAAATTTTAATTGCAGCATAGATAAATCGTTCTATATGGACATTGCATATAATTTTTATAATCCAATAAATTATACGAACGGTTGCAATAAATGTTATGATATTTATATTACTAGATTACCTATATTCATAAATTTATATTTATTACCTTTGACTAGCTAATTTATCAAACACATACCTACGTATCAGGAACTAATCAATTTAATTCGATTAAAACTGTTTCATTTATTAAAACACACATACAAATAAATATATAATAAATAACGCTACACACTCATAGCCCCACGCTAGGATTCCCTGTGTCGTGGGTGCCATGGACAACACACAAGATAAGAACGCACACACCCAGAACGGAAGAACGGAAATGTAATTCATCATTCAAATTTCCGCCTCGCTGGGAACCGAACCCAGGACCCTCGAAACGGCGATCCGGTGTGTTAACTATTGCGCCATCCGGGTCGTATATCATATCTGTAGTACTAAGTCTGTCTGTCGCAGTTGATCTTCCGCTTCTGTTTTAATTGGTAACGCATCGACGATGTCTGTGGTATTACTGATGGCGATGGGCGACGGGCGGCGACCACTTATCAGCAGGAGGACTGGCCGTTCGTTAGTCTGCTATTTAATTTAAATAAAAATAAAATCCTATTTCAAAGAGTTAAGCAAGAAATGATAAAATCCTGTCGACTTATTCACGCTGTGAAAGACCTGTTTGCAAGAATCCTGTGCAAGTACGAAACTAGCAAATGTTTACAAATTTAAAAACAGTTATTTTCGTGGCGTTTTAGTTTCTCCGAACAGATAATATTGTATGTTGTAATGTGTTTAAATTGTGTAAATTACATGTATGGTAAATCTGGGGGTTATAATTACTTCAATTGCGTCGTGTTGGAATAGTTTGACACTTTTGTGATACGAAATTAAAGTTTTTAAAAATTAGCAGACTTGGGCCGCTGCTAAATCCGTGTAACCTGCAAAAACTAATTATTTATCCATTAATTAAAAAAAATATACTTACCGATCATTGGAGATTCTAACATTAATCGTTTTTATTGGCATTTTTTATTATTTATTATGTTCTGAGTTATTATCAGATTACTACTAGAGGTGATCGATATATTATATAGCGGATAAAATAATCTAATAATAATAAATAATCATATAATCGATTATTTATTTTAACAGACAAGCGTTATTTATGTTGAAAGATTATTTTATTACTTACGTATAACGTCACAAGTTACAAGTGTTACAACTAAAATGTACACAGACAGAGGCGACAGAGCCCGGCCCATGGACAACGGCTCAAGGCCAAGGTCAATCTCACTTTGCCGTATAATATATTCGTTATATTTGTCCCATGTGAAATTGTATTCTATTGTAACTGAATAAGAACAATATTCCCTTTAATGTCCAGAACTAACATTTTGAAAACTAATAATAATTTTAGGATTATTTATTTTTTCGTATTGTACACGTTAGGTTAGATTATTTAATATTTATTATTTCGTTAAATAATCAATCAGTACGGACAACTCGCTTGCGCTCGTATGACGTTTTTTTTAATTTCGTTAATTTCAGTTTTATAATAATTTAGTTGTATATATAATTTAGTTTTAATTTAGTGTAAATTATTGATAGTCTACTAGTCTAGTGTGTTTAGTTATAGGTACATAGTAATTTAGTGTAATTAAAATACCACGTAAAGGACTAATGTGGGACTATTTACGGTGGTGGATGAACACGGAAAAAAAGCTGAATGTAAATATTGTAAAAAGACATTTTCCTTCAAAACTACTACATCGAATTTAAAAAGTCATTTAAAGCAAAAACATTTAATTATATATGAAGAAATATGTAGAGAACATAGGAATGAAAATAGCGGTAAGTTTATCTATACATCTATACAACTAAATAAAATTGGAGTGTCTGTTTGTGATATTAAAATAACCGCTTTTTACCAAATGCATATGGATATATACACGGTGCATATAGCAAAATAACAATTTTTACAATTTTTGTCTGTCTGTCTGTTTTTTCACCTTATCTCTGGAACGGCTGGACCGATTTTAACGGAACTTTCACTGGCAGATTGCTGATGTCATAAAGATTAACTAGGGTATGCAACTTCATTGTTCAACTTTATTTTATTGTACTTAGGTACTAGAATCGCTGTCCCTGCTGTTCCTAGTACTTAAAAGCTGTTAAAAGTACGATGGGAAATTCAGTGAACTTAGTATTTAAATATGTATTTTTTTTTTGCAATAACATTGGGTTAGAACTTAATATCTGTTAAAAAATACTGCCCGTTAATTTCTCACACAGCAGCAATCTATATATTAATAAATAGAAATAGAAAATAGTATGACATTTTTATAGATAAAACATCATCACATAAGTAACTCGAAAGGAAGCGAGGGCGGGTCGGCGCGGCAATCAAAATTCAAAACACGTCGTTCTACGAATAAAAGTTATATAATAATAATATTATACTAATATATTATAACGTAAAAAATAACCGGCGCTTAAAAAGTAGCGTAACGTTATAATAAATTATTAATATATAGCCGTTGCGAACACTTCTAATTACTACCCAAGTTAGAAGGTTGTTTAATGTGATTTGTTACGTATATTGTTCGCCATTTCTGTCCAACCGCTGTTACTTACTATTAGTTATCGTATTTGTAATTACATTTGTAATATATTTGTAATATAATAATGTTAATGCAACGATTTTCAATAGTGCGCGACATAAGAAATTAATTTATAGGTAGTAACTGATGTTGGTATTTTCTCATATTAACAGAAAACTTAATTAAAAACGTGTAAGTAGCAGTAAAATAACAATATTAGCGATGAAAATTAAATGTTCCGGTATTCTAAATTCGTTTAGTGATGTTAATAAAATCATCTAAATTCGTTTCGCTTTAATGTTTTTTATCTTTATTCAAATAATTGCCAGCGCTAAATATACTGATATTTTTGAATTCGACATCGAATTTTGAGTCGAAAATTTTGAGTTTGTTATTATAATTTAATATCAAATTGTTGCTGAAGTTATTATGTAATATTATAACTTAACATAATTATTTTATTAAAAAACATGGGCGTTACACGAATTGCATTTTCAAATCAACATTCGCTTTGAAACGGAAGCAGAAATAACGCATGCGACAAACACCAAGCGAAGGTCGCCGGCCATGTTCGAACTTTGATTTCGTTTTCGACAAACTTCAAACACGCCGTCACATAATGCCCATTGGCTGACTTATTTCGACATCGGCATCGTGGAGCCGTAGACCGCATTTTATTTAAAAGCAAATCATGCTGCTCGATAGGAAATGGCGACCTTTATGTAGTTGGCACTGCAATGCAATCAGCGAATAACAACGTGCAGATAAAATATCTACAAATTATGATAAAAGATTTGCTTTAAGTAATCTATTGTAATTAAAAGGTTGAGCGCAGCTGAATAGCTACTGTTGGTTTTCAGTGCGACCAACAGTGGTATTGTTTGAACTTCGAATGAATGGTGCATAAACGCATTACTAAGACAAATAAATACGTAAGAAAAATAAATATTTAGGTACCTATGACGTATAGCCATAATACCTATTTATAACAGAGTTTAGCATTTTGGTTTCATTATGTTTGAGTAGGTAACTAAGGAGAGAGAGAAGGAAGAGATTACAGAACTGCTGAAGATTTTGCGTTATATGTACCTATCAATATCGTAATGGTATTATTATAACTTTTTTTTTAATTAAAAAATTATAGAATATCAAGTAGTAACAATGATTATATTACTTTTATTGTCTTTGAGTAGCAAGTACATTTTTGAATGATTTCAAAAAAAAGTTTTACATTTAATTTATAAAGCGGTGAATCACGTTTAAGACATTTTATATGAATGCCCTTAAATATTGCGTCTTTTTTGCTCTGTCAAGGTTGCAGTCGATTTACTGTTAAAACATAATTAAAAACCTCAATATTTTTATGATTTTTATCGGATTGAAAGTAGAGTTTATATTTTTGAAGATGTTGTTTAACGGTAATTACCTACTGGGACTTGTGTAGACGTTCCTGAAAACTACAATAACGAACTACTTAGTTAAGATTTTCCATTTAATAAACATCCAAAATGTTCATGAAAGTTTTCATAATATATGAATCATGCACAGATTTTTTTTGGATAGACTTCTGGATATTTCAAAAAATATTTATATCTCTCACTTACATTTAAAAATAACAGACCTTTCATTTGGTATTTTACTTCATGGACCTTTCAAAACGAGTTTACATTACATTTCCTACTTAATAATCATATTTTGATAGGAGGCCCGTGCCCAGCAGTGGGACAGATATGGATTGTGATGATGATGAAGATGATGAATTATATTTTTCGGATCAACAATATTACCTAAGTATTTAAAATCAAAAGCGACCCTTACTTTAAGTACCGCGTAGTTAACCGAGCCATGTAATACGACTTTACGAGTATTTTCCCGGTGAAACCTCCAACTGGATCTTGTCGAACAAACGCGCTCAACACCAAACTTAAATAAACATGTTCGACAATCCGAGCCAAATGTACAAATGTCAAATGAGAATTTAAAGTAAGGCTTACCTCACTTATCAAATTGGATCTCTGCTTTCAATTCTAGGCATTTAGCTTAGTCTCTACTGCCT
The DNA here is from genome assembly GCA_905404295.2 of Ochlodes sylvanus. NCBI lineage: Eukaryota > Metazoa > Arthropoda > Insecta > Lepidoptera > Hesperiidae > Ochlodes > Ochlodes sylvanus. The sequence continues at coordinate 2,879,353 of FR990129.1, forward strand.
AATGTAATGTTTATCTTGGATTTTAAGTCAAGTGACAATGACTTCCACCGTAATGTATATGATTAGTAAATTTCCGTTTTAAATTCTTTGAAACCATACATGGCTTACTCCACCAATCCGCATTGGAGCAGCGTGGTGGAGTATGCTCTAGGTGTCCTTAATGACTAGGTGACCCCATTCATTTGTTGAAGCAAAAAAAAATCAAACGATGGAAGGAAGATAATATTGAAAATTGAGGAGGTACTATAATAAGTTATTTTTTATATTTGACATGGTATAACAATAAATATAACAATAAGTTATTTTTTATATTAGATAATTATATTTCTTGTCATACCGCTGGGTTGTCTGGAAGGAATTGCTCGTAAGCGATAAGGCTGCCCGTTGTATTTTTCTATATTTAAACTCTTTATTAATTACACACCGTAACATACGACATAGTATTGATACAATACACATTTTTAAATAAAAGGCACCATTTAAAAATATGTACCTATTGATACCTCCGTCTATGTTATGGTATGCAATCAATACAGAGTTTAAATAAATAAACTGCAAGACCCTTTTAAATTTGACAGGACTACTTTAGTAGTAATCATCATGATGCAATATTGACGGTTAAATACAGCCAACTTGGAAATTTCTTCTGTCGCCGCTCACACCAGTCCAGTCCCTTTAATGTAGGAGTGATTCATCTGTTCAAGTTGGGAATGTCCGGATTTCAAAGATCCTTATTTTTACCCGCACAGTTCTCAATGATTACTGTTGTCAGCATTACGTCATCGGACAGTCAAATCGATAGCTTTGATTCGGTTAATCAAACATTTAATTTTGTTCGTTAATTCATTACTCTTACACACGTTGTTTAATATGTAATAGATATGGGTCTAAACCGTCTAAAGAACTCCATTAATTTAAACAATTGTATTCATTCTTTTGGATTTGGTACATTAAATATTGGCTCGATAACCGTCAATCAAATTGAATTATTAAATGTAAAAATTAATGCTACATTTATATGGAATGATACCGAGAATATTATAATGTCTGTGTCACGTCAAGCTCGGACGGTTTGGAATTTTGCTGTACACATGTATTGGCTGTAAATCTATGTAACCGTTACATCATTCTTGTCGCGAGTGAAAGGTTGTACTGAACTGGTGACTTCAAAGGTGGACTGAGTCAGCAGGATGCCTGCACTCCGCACAGTGAAATCGTCCTTTACTGTTAAATTGAACTAAAAACAGATTTATAAATTGATAATCGGCGCATGAGTGGAGGGGCTTATAGATTTGACGTCAGGTGAGCTCCATCCATCGTCGAGTTCAAGCAACCATTTTTACTTGTTAATCCTCAAAATAAAGAATAAGGATGGTTAGGTCCATTGAAATCAGGAGCTAAGAACCACTTCTTGTGATTCAGCGTAATTTGTTAGTGGAAGTACTTCTTTATTGTTTTCACACTACAGAACATACAAAAACAGTAATTACAAATTGCCTACCCAATATATTCCAAATATATAAGTCCAATAATATTATTGTGCTAAGTTAGAAAATATGTTTTCTGTGTTCCATAAATATAAAATTAAATTTACCTAATGTAGTGGCCGCAAAACCCAATAAGTAGATACTTAGTTGACGATGGATTTTTGTATTCCATAAGAATAGTATTTTATATACTTTTAAATCTTAAGTTTCGATGGGAATGGTGTAGGTATTTTAAGCGTGTTTGATTTACTTGCTTTTTTTGTTGTGGTAACTAATAAATATGTTTAACAAATTATGATATGCCATAGCGAAACACCGCCGAATTTTTGGATCCGTACCTAATCCATATCAATACATCGAATTGCTCGTGTTTTATCTGTAGCTAAAAGCTCACAATATTTATCCGACAACAGCGGCCGTGGCACCGCGCGGTCAACCACGAACAGTAGCGACTCTATTTCACCAGTGCAAGCTTCGATGCAATTCGCAACTTTTCATAACGACATAAATAATTGTGCGACATAATTTTATCGGTCCGGTTTATTACATACATTCTTTCACTATTCATTGATCACTAATCTAACTTTTTTGTCACTATTTATTTTAATTGACTTTTACTTTTGGGTTCCGGTTGCCGCGCGGAGTCGTGAGCGAGAGCTAGTGCTGCGATAAAAAGTATTTCAATCTCATTAAAGGTCTGCGCACATTAGATCAACTCGACCTCAAGTCCTGTCCGACTACACTCATTGGAAAGCATTGAAATATGAACTTTATAGCGTCTTATTTACGGTTTCATTTTCAACATGCCAATACACATTTCGTATACTAAATGTGTGAAAAATGTGTCAATCTAATCCGACACGACGCAATTGAAGCATTTTAAAATCAGCAGACTTGGGCCCCAGAACACATACACCTAGATCGAGAACAGAAATTTGTTCTCGATCTAGGTAATAATTTAAACTCATCTAATAAACCGCCTCATTGGAAATCGAATCTAGGAGCCTTCCAACGGCGCTGCTGCGATCCGGTATTTTAACCATTGCGCCATACGGGTCGTCATCGTCGTCGAGAGTTGAGTAGATGTAATGTGCGCGGACCTTAACGTGTGTGCCCAGTCGAGCTTTGCCGTGACCGGTCACAAGGGCGTCCTGTCCGCTTTTGCTGTCATTACAGCTCTACTGGGAGATTCTGGAAAATAAAATTACATATACGAACTTCGCCACTCCTTTATTGATTCTGTTCCTACATTGGTCAAGGTCACTTTTGACATTTTTTTCCGAACAAAGTTTATACGACTTGCGGTTGACTGTATGACATAAAGTAATAACATCGGTACGATACTACTTAAAAGTAGCAACATTGTTACCTGTTTATTTCTTGATCTACTTTTTAACCGACTTCAAAAAAGGAGGTTCTATGTTCGACTGCACTTACCACACAGCTCTGATTTTATTTTTATGTACCTACATATATATGTTCACCGATTTCTCCGTCAATTGTGGACCGATTACGATTATTATTTTTCATTTGGAAGAATGTACTTCCGAGGTGGTCCCACTGCCACCAACTCAGGATCTGATGGTGAAATCCCAGGGGAATCCTCAATTTTTTTATTACTTGTCGATTTTGAAGCTGGTTTTTTGTTTTGTAGAAATTATGCCTAGTTGCAACGGTCTTCATTGCCGACCGCCGATTCTAAAAACGAGGTTTGCAACATTTTCCAGTATGTTACGTCAATATAAGAATTTCTTAATGAAGGATGTTATTTTATTTATATACATAGTAACTTTGTCCTTAACAGTTTTTCTGTCTTTAACTTTGAAGGAAGTAACATAACTTTAAGATTAAATTTATAATGCTATAACATGTTACAACCAAATCAACATAGTTCTACGTATTTAGTTTACCTACTACATAATATTAACTGGGTTATAACCTCTGAGTTCCGTAATGAGTAATTTATTCTGTGCCGGAGTGGACTCATTACACATAACAATATTCAACAAAATCTAATAGCTACCCGTAATTATCTCATAATAGTGGCAGTCTGTCTGGGAACCCGGAACTCCAGCGGGCTGCAAGGCAGGGTCAAGCTGGGGTACGGCTTTATTGGCCGTATCATAAATAACTTGTTTGTTAAATGTAAAGTGTTATGAGTGTTATGACAACCGTTTTCGTTGTTCATTATTATTTCTCTTGATATTTGTGTTTTGATTGTGATGTGTTTATAGCGACAATATTCGATAGGTGTAATTCTTTCATGTGTGAGGGTCGGTGTATTTGCTTGTGTGTGTGTGTGTGTGTGTGTGTGTGTGTGTGTGTGTGTGTGTGTGTGTGTGTGTGTGTGTGTGTGTGTGTGTGTGTGTGTGTAGCACTTGATTACCATCTAGTGGGATTGTCGTCAAGTATTAACTTATAATACGTAAAAAATATATCGGATATTTACTTATACTACAAATAAACATTGCAGGAACACTTACAATGAAGATCTGAATATATTCTCCACATTAAAATGCAAAATCATTTATTGATGTCACTATTAGGTACACTTCACGTATTTTTACTTACCTCGCTTGTTAATTTGCACTATAACTCCTCTCATTTAGAGTAGACACAAACATGGCAGGACCATGGTTGCGGCTGGTTGATAAAGATGATGACAAGAGTGTTAACCTTGTAAAAATAGTACGTACAATAATGTTCTAATCGTGCAATCACTAATTCAAGGAAAGTGACTCTAAATGCGCAAGTGTCACTCTGTTACAAGATATGAAATGGTATTATGGTATGTATTACTTGGAGAAAAAAACCCACAAACTACAGGAGAGATAGTGTCTGTTGATACAGATCAAGATTGGAGTAAGATCTGGTCGGTCAGGTCGGAAATCGGCGGTGAATAATATGCAAATATGAAGCCATGAATAAATTATTTGCAGGTTCTTTCGAAATGCAACGCATACGTTTATTTACTTTTACTCGACAGCTACATTAATTATTTCTGGTCCCGACTTCGTCTCAAATATTTTACATGTGAACAAATTTTAAGGAATTTTTAAAGCGCCTTATAAAGAAGTATGTATATTTTTTAAGAGTTAAGATTTATGTTCATAAATCCATATTTATTTTAATATTATAAATGTGAAAGTTTCTGTCCGTCTGTCTGTCCATCTTTTGCACGCTTAATGCGCTGGATCGATTATGATGAAAATTATATTTGTAAAGTGAGATGCCTCATTTTTCAAGTATTTTTTTTCCTTTACGAAGGAGTACCACCGACCACAGTTTGAAACTTTGAATTATTCAAATAATTCCAAATTTATACATAGGTACTACTGTATTGGAGAAAGTACATAGTACATACTCGCATAAGTTTAAATGGTCTTATCTGAATATTTTATCACTTATTGGCATCCACAACTTTTAATTAATGTTTGTTTATGGTTCCAGCGTGCCCTTTAGTTTTTTTGCCGAGATAGTTACTTTATGCATTTTTAGAATACATACTTTATAGCAGGCTACGAGCAAATTAGCATTCTTCAGATATTATGAAACATTCGTCATCGTATGCAAGACATTTACTTACCGTCAGTGAGGTCAAATTTGGTAATTACTAACCCGCACATAACTTTGAGTAAAAGCGCAATAGCTAGGACTACAACGGCATTTACCATCAGATGGGATTGTAGTCAAGCATTAAAAAAAAGGTAAAAATTAAAAAGTGTGGGATTCAAATAGGGATCTTAAGGGTAGGACCAATGTTTACATTTAGGAAACCTACATAATATTATAGCCTTTTAAAAAGGATTAACTAAATAATCTTAACCCGTAATTTTACTACTTCAGAACTAAGTTTCATTTGCAATTAAATGAAATAAGGCCATAGTCTGTAATGCTGGCGAACTGTGGTTAGGTAGATATACACAAGTACTCATATATTTTGGAGATATCATGCTTAATGCTTGACGCTGCATGCGTAAATGCTTGACCACAATCCCACCTGATGGTAAGTGGAGATGTGATCTTGGGTGGTAGAGCGCAAAAATAAAATAAATCCGAGCTACGTTAATGTATTCTTGCAACAAGCACATAATCTACTGATGTACATATTTGCAATTAACTATAATAGTTGGCAGTAGATTACGCGACGGTGTGACAGCGGCGGTATCGTGGGCTGTGCTACTTGAACTTGGTCGCCAACGGTCGTGGAATGTCGAACACCTTCTAAAAAGAGTCAAGTGTGAAAGGCAACGTGTCGCTATGTGCGCCGCGCGCCGCCAGCGGAGCGCAGCTCATAGATGCTCTGACATACAATACCACGACCCAGTCTGTGTACTTGTTAGGTACAATGGATTTTATTGATACAGAGCTACAAAGGGAAGCTACAAAAGAAACTGGCATGTAATTAAGTATAACTATTTGGATTAAATTACCGCTGCAATCCAGATCTGTAAACAAATTGAGGGTTTATTTTAATAGTAAGTACACAAGTAGACTAGCCGTCTCATGGTAATGTCACTGAAGTGGTCAGGGTCGGTAAAGAGTAGCTAAAACGTGAAACCTGCTTGTTCCGTCAGCCAGAGTGGGTGGACGCTACGTGTAAGTAGAACAAACGACAAAGATCGTAGGTATGCTTTGAAAGACTTCTACGTCGACTTATTATAGACAAAAAAAAATTAGAAGGCCACACAAACTGCATACTAAAAACTGAACATATTATAATTTTACCTAGTGTCTTATTCGTAGAAATCCTATACAACCGAATACTGTTTCTATTGATAAGTTCGAAGTTTATTTGTCAATCAATTCAGTAGTATTTTTCGTGGTGTGGCGATGTCTCCGCTCGTCAGGTTGCATATATACGGATTTTTTTTTTGTAAGCCCGATTTAGATTTTTATGATTAAGAAATAAACATCATACATCATGTCTGATGCTAGAGCGATTTGGCGATACGCATGTGAATAGATGATGTTATATAGAGTAAGGAAAAGTGTTCGAGTCCTCTACGTCACATCGAGGGGACTGTCCGAGTCTCTTGACTCGACGCAAGAAGCTCTACGAGCCGTTCATACTTTATTCGTGGTACCTATGTATCTTTGGTAACTTCTAAGCATTCCAACATGAGATTTTAACTTCAGGACATCGCATGTTATGACAATATTGATAGGTTTCTGTTACTTTTAATGTCACTGAAAAAATATACCTACAATACAATACAACCTCAATCGTTATCTTTCGTGTTTTTTTTATTGATTTAAGGTAGCAAACGAGCATGCAGCACCACCTTCCGCTGCCGCCGATGACAACTTTACTTTGTTCACAGTTAACACAGGTTACCTACACAGTTTACACAGTACCTGACCTTACAACTATTGTCGGGTGTCGGAGTATGTAGGTTCCTGCGGTTTGGGTATTAGATACTCGCAACCTAGTTTGGTCAAACATTTTTAAGACCAATACCATGATGCTAGAAATATGATGAAGCTTAAAATTCGGAATAGTTAACTTTATTTGGAACTGTAGCGCGGCAACCTTACCTAATTCCATAAAAAGTTAATTTAAAGATAGAGAAGCTCTAAACACCTAAATTTAATTAATTTCAGAGTTTTTAATTATGCGTAAAACTTTTCTTAAAATCCTCTTCTGATTTAACATAGTTGTTTAGTTTACTTATGCCATTTTTTATTTCATTACAAGTTAGTTTTAACGCTTACGTAAATAATAAATATCGACCTTATTGTATCTGGTTATAAGTAAGTATTTTATTTGTAACATGTATTCATGATTTTACCTAGACTGTAAGAATAAAATAGCAAAACAATGTTACTACTCCATGAGCATCTCTATTTGTGAATACATTATCTATGACAGCTGCTCAACATTGACAACGTGGGGTAATGAGAGTCCGTCATTTGTCTTAAAACAGGATTTATGTTGACCAATTTGAATTGACAAAGTTAGGATTTGTAAGTAAATATTTCGACATAACGTACATCTGTTAGCGAAAAGGTAAACCACGACCACTAACTAATACAATTTGTTTTCATGATAACATCTGTTTGGCTCATAAAATCAATGTAAGTTTTGAGTGTTATGTTGGAACGAGATAAGTAATAGATATTCATAAATTCAGACATCGTCTGATTACTTGTATGACTTTAAGTATGAATGGTTCTACTTCTACAAATAACATTTTTTGTTGACGTGCAGCTCAGCTAATTTCTACAAAAAATATGCGATCCTTACGTACTTATTCATTTCCATTACTATAAGTGCAATTAATATACCTACTTATATTACTTACGTATTGATACGTTACGAATTGCAGAAAAAAATGTTACATATTATAATATGACAGATTGTTTCGGAATTTTAACAATATGATATAATTTAAGATTTTTTAAGATCCGTTTTCGTGCAGTGCATTGATGTATAAACATTTTATACATACCTATAAGGAAATAGAAGGTACCTTCAATTTTTCTTCTTTCGTTCTAATTCTACATAATGATTACTACGTAATATTTATTTTGAATGTAGTGGTTAGTTATTTTACTTCTGGCAAAAATTTCGTTAGAGCTTCGGTTTTGGTTAGGAAACTCACCATTTTCTATCAACGAGTGTCGTGAAATGTACATTTCACGTTTCCATTGATGTGAGTTACCAGTGCGTGGCAGTGGACCTATACGGTTGATTGTAGCCAACAGGTATACATGAGCCTGGTGTTAAATTTACCTATCAGGTAACCCACCGCACCTTTATCAAATAATTAACCTTGGTCGACCGCAGCCGTCCGGCAAGTAAATTGTACTGTATATACATTACATGCGGTACTAGAACCGGTAATCGACACTGTTAATTACGATAAATCCTGAACCATATTTATGTGATAAAATTTTAGATTCAACTTCATACAATTTGTACGCAAGTAATGGACAATCTTCAGTTGAAAATATAAAATACCATTGTAATAAATTATTCAAGGTTCAAGGCTGATTGAAGTCAAAAGAGTATACCATTATTATTTATTTAAGTGCAAACCATGTCTTGCTAGTGAGCTGTGATAAGCATTTTGCATTTTACAGACTACTTCATTTTTTACTTATCACCGTTTTCCAGCAAACCGACAGATTGAGGTGAAATCGTGACGATTGATAGATTAATGTGTGGACTCAATAAATAATGGCTGACAAGTTACAAAAAAATATCGAGCACTTCTAACATTGAGAATTTTACGCCCATGTGGATGAGTGTTGGTTTTGTCCATTACTGGTGCATTTACATTATTATCAATTTAATAAAAGCTTGATTTACCGTAACGTAATATAATTGGAACAAAAAACTTGTCTTACCAAACTGAAAGAATCTCTAACTAACACTAATTGGCAAGTAAAGCTGCATTTCGATGTCTGGGTCACTGCTAGTGTTCACTTTATTACTCTGTTATTGATATAGATTCATTGCTTGTTATTATTTTTAACTCAGGGAACTAACTTGAGGTCCAGCTGGAGGTTGATGGGCCTTTTCCACTCAGTTTAATTTCGACAGTTTACATAGTGGTAGGTACAATATTTTATCCGTCTGGCTACGCTCTAAAATCGATCGTCAAATATTCGGAAGTGTTTCGGTCACTGTGTCGAAAAACTAGAAATAATACCGGTTCCGGATTCTTTTTCGGTCTGCAACGCGTTAATTACATAAGTAGGATGTTGATGTTGATGGGATGACGATGTTACCATCAGATTGTTACTTTATACTAGATACATCAAAAATTCCAGTCTGACCTAATTTCTCAACATGTTTGCATAGTACCGTCATTATTATATTTTAAAGCCCCTTTACCGTGCTTTAGGTAAGTTAGAGTCTACCATCGAGGATTTACTTTTAACTGCGGATGGGACCCAGCGGGTACCAACAACAGGCTGCTGACGTACATATTGGCAGACTTTGTTAAGAATATTACATCGAAGTATTCAGATTTCCTCATGACATTTTCCTTCACCGAAGTCAATGATAATTAATTTTATGGATAGATAGCATCAACGAGCAATCTATAGCAGCTGTTACTTCCATAATTATTATGAAAAAGTACCTGCTGTTTAAAGTATAAACTCAATATAATGTGGTTAATTTCAACAAGAAACTCAAAGCCATTACCCTAATAAGCATAGATCTCCTTTAAATAGAAAAATCCACCAAAGGGACTCATAACAATAACAATTTGTTGCTTACACCTTCCGAACCTTATAAGGCGCACAATTTGAGAGTCATTCTAATAAATCTGTCTATAAAGTATGCCCGACATCTTCTGAAATATATACCATTAAAATGGTTGCAGTTACCGCTATCACACATAACACCATTTGTAGGTTGTAATAAAAATGCTTTATAAGGCTTCTGTGCAATATAATATTGTACATTCATCACACGCTAAAGTCTTTAAACGAGCATAACTTAGGTGTTGCGTCAAATGTTACATACCTACAATCCTACATAGATAATGAACTACCCGCACGTTTACGAAACCAACGAAATTTGTTAATGAGACTTTAATTGTTACACATCATGAATAAAGTAAAGGCACTTCGTATGGTTATTAAAGTATTCAATCAGAGGAAATGTAAAGCCAAAGACGTTCTCCGTTTGTTGTACCTAACGATAAAAGATCAAGTTACTAAGGAAAAAACGAACGGAATTGAATGCTGATCTCGTTTAAGGAACATTAAATTCTATTTCGTTTGATTTTGTACACAATATTTATATATATTTATATATTGTTTGTTCTCAATTGCACTTTTTCTTTTATCGCATTTGTATATGAGATAATTTTTTTTACGTTTTATATAGGTATGTATATCGAACAATGTTCTGTAATATTTCACGAACCATTTTCAGTTCGACCCCTCCATAATCTTAAACAATCCCAAATTTCACTGACTGGCTTATAAAAACTTAGCTAACTTTGTATGTTTAGTAACTTATCATTATACATTAACATATCATTATACATTAACATAACTTAAGTAACATAAATGTGTATAAATTATTGATTTTAAACGTAGTAGGTAAACGTACGACAACTTGCCAAGTTTTCTAACTTTTTAAGTTTCAAAGAAAGGAAAAATTATTTTATTATTATGTATGTATGTATTAAAGATCGTAGTATTTCTACAGCTATAGTATAAACTATCCCAAACGTCATTTCTAAATACTCGGCTCCTTTTCACAGTTGTGTATTTGTTAGGATTTATTTACTATTTTTACACTTCATTTTTATATTCAACACAGACTATATTTTTGCAAAAGTTAACGTAATGTTATGCGTTATGTCAAAGATATTGTTTCGTGATATTGATTTATTAAAAGATCTCATGTGGATAAACCACATACTGTTAAGAGCACTTGTTGACATTGTACCGCACGAACCTATTTAAGGTTACACCGACTGATGGGCAATATAAAATCCCATAACTTAAATATACCGACTTACTTATATATATCAGGTACCCATTCGGTGGGTATTATTAAAATATATAGGCTGGATACTCACCCATTCATCAGTCGCGTTTATTAGATATCTAATTAAATAAATATAAAATGTTTTAGAGGAATATCAGTTAGTTTAGATCTGAAATATATGCAAGGTCAGCTAATTTAGATCTGAATTATTTATCAAAAAGACCTGAATATACTACTGACTTAATTTTAATTTTTAATAATATTGCTATCATCAAAATTACATGGCGCAGTGACCAGCGAAAATGATAGCTCATTTATAGTGACGGTTTTTCTTCTGATATCAAAGGCGATGGATATCTGTAAGATCTTATAATAAGTTCTAACTTCTAACTGACAATACTGAATCGAAACAAGTTGTGTAACCCTGTGTTTACTTACACGTTCGACCTCACTCATCCTGATTGAAATATTTAATAACTGTAATTATTAACAAAGAATATATTGATACTTAGACGTTTCGAAAATGAGCCTAAGCTCCTGCAGCGGAACATAATATATGTATATTGTGCAAATCATTCAGATAACATCAAATGAGATTGATATCTATAAACCTTTAACATGTTTCTCATGCCGTCTAGTTTTTATTAGTACAATGGCGTTTTAAAGTAAATATTACTAAATCTCTTAAACACTTCACATTTTGTAAATAACATGGCAGCCTAGTTGCAGTTGTACCATTGAACGTTGGTTTTGTCTTCGCACCTTCCATTACCCATATCTCCGTGTAAGTTATAGGATCAGATAAGGGCGTGTCCTTGATTAAATGTTGAGGAGCATGTGATATTTGTCCAGCAGGTTATGTTGCACAAAATGACCTTCGTTTAAATGGCAAATAGGTGCGAGTATTTAAGGATATTACAATAGTCATTAATTATATACAGAACACACTAACAATTTTATAGTTATGCTAATGCCTAGTGGCATTAATTCAGTGTTAGCAACAATATATTACACATGAGCTTTGCCCGCGACTTCGCGTCGACCGCGTGGAATTTAACAAAAAAAATCTAAAATAAAAGTAGCTACTCCTTATGACATAAGCAAGGTCATTAGAATTATCAGGATACAACCACTCCCTGCATATGTAACGCTCTTCGGTTGTAGCCATACATCAAACAGAACATTCAGCTTTTACATACCCGTATGTATGTTGTAGAGTCGGCGTAATCTGATAATAGTCCGTTTAGACAGTTCATTATCTATTAATCATAATATTCAACGACCTTCATTAAATGAGAATTAAGATTAATTAGAATAACGCTCATTATTAATTGAAACATAGTTATGAAAGAACATGGTTTATGAAAGAATATAGTTTATGTCTAACATTAAGAAGGTTGAACAAAACAGTTTGAAATGATATTATGGCTGTAGGTAACTTATTGAAATGCCCGATTAATAATTTAACATCAGTAAAATGATAATAAATAAAAATATCTTTGAAAACTTTTAAGAAACTAAATTAACTGTCTAAAATTATAATTTGTAGTTAGGTAACTCACATGGAATCAAATCACCGAATGAAATTTGAAGTGAAGTAGTTTTATTAGGTATTGCAAGAAATCACCCATAATTGATTTCATTCAGATGTGATATGTGCATAAAGATACATTATTAATTGCAGTGACGAGAGTATCGTGCTTTCGGTTGCAGCTACATACATGTTTCATTACTCGCCACGTCGCGCGCCGCCGTGTCGCAAACTATGAAAGTTAGAAAATCACCGTAACTAAGTTTCAGATATATCGTGAACTGTAATTATTTAGTTTCTGCATGATAGCTACATGATACATACATCTGAAAATCCGATCCGATCCGGAATACGATGTCCAGTTTGTCAACAGTCACAACTTTAATTGAGATGATCAGGGATCTCGAGTAAAAACGGAGCCGTCTCATAGATTGTGAAAATAATGTAAAAAATTGTAATGTGAAAGAGATTCTTATTTTTTGATTTTTTTTTAGTAAGTACTTTACAATAAACAGTATTATTTTTACAAATATTACATAGAAAGGAGATCGTTCAAACGTTATGTCAGTAAGGAGTTACGATTCCATTATTTTGAATTTTCTGTAGTTACATGTCTAAAATAATAAATTGGTTAAGGTACTCTTATTAAATCTTATAATAATGGTAACCCTTGTAGTTTGTCAAACAAGGAAACACATGAGACAATTTGAATACAATAGTGGTAGAGACAGGTATGTATATCGTGCCGAATAACACAAGGCGGGCAGAAATATTTGGACGCGTGTAAAAGGCGTTACACACTGATTTGAAACTGGGTCGCAGGTAGGTATATTACTTAATTTATACAGTTTCTTACAAAAATAACATTGTTACTTTATTACATGGCAAAGCGTCGCGTCGCCCATAGGTCTCTGAAAGACAGTTCCGATCTACTCTGATCAAGGGTATAGGGCTTTGCCTATTTACTCGGCTAGGGCCGACGCCGACTGTAACATGGAATTAGACCGTCTCCTTTGTTAACTACTGTACTGTACTCTGGTTTTGGTAAGTGATAATTTGTCTACATGTCAACGTTAATTTCTTTTATGATGTAACGGAATTTGTATTTTGAATGGGCGACTACATATACATACATTCATCATAATCATAGTTGTAATAACATCTCGTACAAACTCAATATTTTATACTCCAGATTTTAGGAACGTGACTTAACATGAAATAAGAACTGAAATGATTGGCTTACATAAACTTTGTATCCATTGATATCACCATGTCAGCGATTCGCAGGCGCCTCTAGATACTTTATAGAACAAGTTTCACGATATTGCGACAATGTGCCATTCACAAACACAACAATATGATAATTGCAAAGATTTACGGTTACCACGACGCTAATCCTATAAAGAGGTTGTAAGTCCTACTGAAACTCGTTCAAGCCACTTGCTAGACGTGAACCCGAATTTAGACCCTAATTCTCTTAACTTTTGCAAAGAATTTGTAGAGCTAATGTCGAAGAACGACTGACTAATACAACGTGGCTTCGGTTCATTGGCAGTATGTTCATAATTTTGTAGGCCCGGATCTTGCTTTACTGTTGCTCTAGAGCAGATTGTGTGCAGTAGTGCAGAACATGATAATATAATGGAGTTTTTATTCGGTTTTTACAAGAATTATTCAAACGTCCGAGACTTTACTATGATGCCAAAAGGCGAAAGAACTTCCAAGAATAGTTTCTTACGCACAGTTAGGTACAGGAAACAATTGTTACTATTTATTGTTAAGTACTTATATATAAATGTATGTCTTAGAGCTATTATGTAGGTACCTACAATAACAACCCAGTTTATAATAATAACTTTTCGTCACAAGAATACGTCATAAGAAAGTAGTGCACGGCACAAGTTATAACACCTGGGGATTGCATTATCCGGCTTAATCTGTTGTTAATTACAAAGATTGTAATTACAACTTTGCTTTGTTAACTGTCACATTAAAAATAAATTGTTGATCTTGATAACGACGAAACGTTTACCGATTGAAAAATTGTGTTTCAGAACTAGGTCAAAGTCAGTTACATTTTGTTTACGCTGAATTTTTGCCATATTTTTTATTTCCTTGAATAATACTAAGTATTTGACATTTTGTTTATTTCCACGAATTCTTTAACTAAGAGGTAGGTAAGTAGGTTTATACAGTGAGCAATATTATTTCGACTTTTAGGGCTCTTTGTTTGGTGAGCGTTTTTATACGAGCGTATGCGCGCTAGTAAGCCCTTAATCTGATACATGCCGGAGCCGACTACGATAATAATTCCCTCGTCTTGGACGCCTGCTCGCTCGCAATACCTAACATATAATTATCTTCACAATCGTCACTTTATTTATTGATTATTAGCTACGGTACCCCTGCGATATAGGATGGCCTTAGTTCATCAAGCTGTGTTCTTGTATGATGTATATCGTTTTCGAATCGACGTTCAATGGACATCTTTTAAACCACTACACGTCAACTCATTGTTTCTTCTAACAAATACGGAATGTCTTTTCTGTATACGGCGTCTGGCTAAAATATTTTAACATATAAGTAGGTATGTAAAAATATTTTAGCTACGCGCCGTTTCATTTCATTCGTTCATGAACTTTTACTGTTCCGGTTATTACACGTCTTTCTCAACCGACCTGAAACTGATTCAATTACCCACTTACTATACTCAGTCAAGTAATGAATTTTATTTAACTTTTCACGTTGTGACGTAAGCTTGTAGTAAAATACTTAGATGTGAAAATACGTGCGCATAACTTGCTTTTATTATGCGCAACTGCTAATATGTCGAGGTAGTCATTTCTTGGGCAGGTACTCCTTGTGTATCGGGTATGAGACCACCTCGTGTTCTTGGTAAAGTTTAAGTAGTAGTAGATATTCGTATGATGTTTAAGCTACATTACTCCGAGCATTTATGTGTATGATTTTTTTGGATATTTTAGCTAAGTATAGAATTTGTCTACGTGCGATTGCTAGTCTGTCATTTAATAAAAATAACATATTTTATTAACAATTACCTTTGTAATAAAATTAGGAACGGTTGTCTACCCATATTCCTCGATATTTTTCACTTGAGCCGAGTCAAATTTATCCCTAATATCATAATGTTATGCTGTGGAAAGATAAATAATAATCGAGTGTATAATTGGCATAAAAATCTGTATACAGTTGAAATATAAAAATCTTTTGGCAATAGAGCTGTTGTTTTCTTATCAAGATATCAATGTTAGACTAGGCAAGTAATGATAATGGAGCTTTACATGGTATTGGGTCTTTCAATTTGGATAAATCCGTAAAGAAATGTTTTGACCAGCGATCGATATAATCCGGTCGTGCTACGTCCTTGTCCACATTCTCGTTGAACCGAATCCGTAGGCGTGTAAAAGTTCAACGGCTTTGTATTTCTTTTATTTTGTTCAATGACTGCTATATTTTTTGTTCCGCTGCGACTTCCGCATACTTAAAACCTTTTTATTGGACGTAGCGTACGTTTATATGTATGTATATGAATATATCTGCAATGCCGTGTGTTCAAGGCTCGATTGACTTGTTCTTTTTTTTTACAAGATTTGTTATTTAAGTGTAGATAACGTGTCGCTTTTTGTCATTAATTGATTTTATTTGTTGCAGCAGCGCAATGCAGTCGAATGATATGATAGATTGCAAACTGTAATGTGCAGGTTACATGCGTGCGCATGTGTGTATAATTTTATCTATAGGTAGTTTCGAACTTTTTGTATGTACTTAAGTTTTAGTGCTTATAGCAACAGCTTTACGGATTTTTTTTTTATGTTTTGAGATAGGTATTTAATTTAGAAACCTATTATTCTAAGCAACTATTATAGAAGCTTTTTAATAATGCTATTATCCCCTACCCACTCTTGTGACACTTTAATTTACAAAAAATAATAGGTGTCACTGGTTGTAATTGTAGACCTGACCGACGCCTACTGGATGCAAAACTATGTATCATATTCGCAGGTTAAGTTTATATTATTATGAATCAGGCGATGCTTTCCTACAAAAGCGTTCATGTTCAGGGTCAGCTTTTTGTAAAATTTTACTCACTAACACATGCATTATTTTGTGTTCGATTTTTACTCTCTAATCCTGTCAACAGAACTACTCATAGCAGGTGGGAATAAACGATAATATTGTGTTGTATCTTTCATGTGATATCTTTCTAGAAATGTCACAATTGTAACCATAAGTTGTTGACATTGTGTTACATGTCATATCGTATCAATGTCAGCAAAGCAATTGAACACAGGTTTTAGTGAAGTCGCGTAATAGTCTGTCGGTATAAAGTTTAAATATTTCAGACATGTTTATTTTTAACATGAGATATAAATTAAGTTTCCAAGGTTGTTGAGTGCAAAGGTGTTCAGTATTACGTAACGCTTGAAAGTAGCTCTGCAACTATTGTACTTGAAATAAGACATGCCAAACCTTTTTTAACTTCTGTATTTCACTTACGATTGTTACTCGTAGTCTGTTCATATACAATTGGCAAGATGTAGGTACTTAAAGTATAAACTTTCACATTGAACTCGCTAATTGTCCATCTATTAAGTAAATACATTAATGTTGAATAAATACCACCTAATTAAAAGCAATAATTTACAAAATAAGCACAATATAATTATGTATAATATAAAACGATTAAATAATATTCAAAACCAAATATTCAATATCAGACAATGGCCGGTCAATTTAACATGACATAATATATTATACACATGGACCCACCACATACCTACTCTTAATATTATTTCATAGCCCTTCAATTCACGCCAGTGTTATATAACTTTTTACAAATGTTTATAACGTCTTAATTCGATTAGGTCCGCACTATGCTGTGCACGTTATGCCACCTAAAAGGGTGATGGTTATAATTACAGCTGCTTGCTCGGTGGAAAGTCCAGGGTGGTGTAGGCGGGGCGGGTGCGCGGCACGGGCGGGCGGCGCGGGCGCGGGTGCGTCTTGCCGCCCTCGGGCTTGCCGGCGGCGCCCGGCTCGCCCTCCTCCGGCAGGTACGGCGGCCGTGGGTTCAGCACCAGCGCCTTGTACGACGAATGCGAGTCCGCGATGCTCCTCCCGTCGCCCTCGTCCCGCCGCGACAGCTCCGAGAAGGGCGACACCGAGCGCTTCTCCAGCGCGCTCGGGCCGGGGGCCTCCTCCTTCGGCTTCAGCTCGTACACGTTCTCCTCCTTCCTCTTCGGCTCGTCCTTCTTGAACTTGGCCTGCCGCTCGATGATCTCGGCCGTGGTGAGGTCGGAGCCCTGCACGTCGGTGTCGAGCGGCGGCGCCGACAGCCAGGGCCGCGGCCAGCGCTCCTCCGTCTCGCCCGCGTCGCCGAGCAGCCCAAGCTTCTCGAGGTTCTGCAGCAGCAGGTTCTCGCTGGAGCTCGCCGCCCGCATCTCCGTCTTGGACTCCTCCGCCAGCAGGAGCTCCGCGAGGGGCGGCGCGAGCCCCAGCCCGATGTTTCTCTCGTGGTACACCTCGGATATGGTGGGGGTGAGCTCGCCGCTCATGTGCCGCACCTGGGCCATCGAGTCGCGGCCGCCGGTGCCCATCTTGGGCCGCGGCGCGCGCTTGGATGTGGACGGCTGGCCGATGGCGTCCGCCTTGTCCTCGTCAGCGGTTCGGCGCGGCTGCGCGGCCGCGAGGTCGTAGAACGCGTCGAGGTACCGGGTATGCGGGTGCTCCGGCCGCCGCCGCAACACCGTGTCGTGGCCGGAGCTCTCCCAGTCGGAGTCGTCGGTGGAAGGCGGCCGCCGCGTGTACAGCGTCCTGATCTTTGTCTGGTGGGCGAGGGCCAGGGACACGTCTCGCTGCGGCGCGGCCGACGGGGGCGGGGCGGCGGGCGGCGAGGGGGTGAAGGCCGCGTCGCTCTCCCCGCGGTACCGGGGGGGCGGCGGCGCGGGGGGCGGGGCGGTCCTCCCGTCGGGTTCCCCTCGCCCTACTTCCGTGGAGGACGCGGACCCTCGGACGTACATCGTGAAGGCGCCGCCGCAGGATCCCAGCGGCAAAGGAGGTGGTGGTACTGACGAAACGCTCTCTTCTGCAAACAATTATAATATTTAAAAACAATACCAATCATTCGGAAAGCAATTGTAAGCACAGAACAGAGAAACAAGATTGTATGATTGCAAAGGATACTTACGCCTATGTTGCCTCGGAGGAGGTTCCCCGTCCGAGTGTGGCTCCAACTCGCCGTCGTCGATGGAAGCCAGGGATTCCACGCTGGAGCTGGACTCTAAGCTGAGACTGCGCGGTGCATCTTGGGTATCTGTTGACAACAAAAGGAGACACTGTAGAAAGAAAGTATCACCTATTATAGACGGACTGTAAACTCGTTTTTCTTTTCATCCGCATACGAAGTAAAAGCGTGTATTTGCCAGATTAATTTAAAGAACTCAGTTCTGAGTCAGATCTTTTAAATTGCTAAATATCTCAAAAACCAAAACGAACGAATTTAAAACATTAAATCAAAATGACCAGAAAGACGTTTCATCGAGAATCATTCAAGAGCATTTACAATTGGTTTGAAATTAAATGCAATAAAATGTGCAATGTAATATTTATTTTGTGTTTACTGTGGTGTGGGGTCTGGTGTGTGGTGTAGTTACCGAAGAGCGCGAGCAGCGCCTGCAGCACGAAGTGCACGTGGCGGCGGTTGGCGGGCTTGCCGCTGCGCAGCGTCACCTCGTCCTGCCCCACCTCCGCCAGGTCGAAGCCCAGCGACGCCAGCAGCTCGTGGCAGCCGTTCACGCGCCACAGCCTGCACACACACATACATATTTGGGAAAGGGCGACATGCTGAGAAGCGGATGAGCTCAGACTGATCTCGATCGGAACTTGTAGCGGTGTAGAAAACTTCGATGGCGTGATTCAGGCTTGTCGTGACGTCATCGTGTGATATGATGTCGCCACATTTATATTGACACAGACAGATTGTATATAATTCCTCCATAGTTGTACTCGCATCATAAGTTATATACCGTACGGTTGTATCTCACCTTACGTTGACGGCGACCTCGACGGTGTCGCTCTCGCAGTTCTTGAGCGAGAACTGCGAGATGACGGAGCGCACCACGCCGATGATGTCGTCGGCCACGTCGCCGTTCGAGATCAGCTTCGACAGCGCCTGCAGCGTCGTCGGCGTCAGCCCTGTCGGCGACAACACACCACTCACAGACACTTTGTACGGTATACTTGTATGGCATACGACCGTGTTAGTAACACTTTTCGCAAAGGAAAATATGCCATCGAGACATACTTGATAATATGATCAGAGGAGGACATGAATACTTTTATAACTAAGTTATAGAACAATAATAATATCTTTAATTTTACACTTGGAGTGTTTCCATTCGCGTTAACGAAATTTTGTCACACTATTATTTTCTAAAATATCCTTATGTCAATGAAAAAAAGCCTCTCAAGGAAACCTTCGTACCGAAAGGTTCTTAAAGGTATACTTTGTCAATCCGCAGTTTGCAAGCGTGGCGGATGGATACGGCCTTACCCGCTCAAGCCCAACGGAACAGTTATGAAATGCGATGTTGATTACCATTACCATTATCAGTCATATAACAAACACGGTCAATGTAGGTCAGTTACCTAACAAGGCCTGCAGGCTGGCGGAACATTGGGTCAGCCTCTCCTCCGGGTCGCTCTGGGGGAAGAACACGCTCGATGGGATTCCGTTTGCGGCCGGTTCGAATCTGAAATAATTCATAGGTGCAAAAACCGAATAATGTTTATTGAGTTGTTTACTTAAAGGTGCAGTGCGGTGTACAATAATCATGCGGATTGAATAAAAGTCCCAAATAACGGAATAAGTTTATTTCACTGAGAGATAGTGGCATGTACCTGAAGCCGACGCTCATGAGCAGCTCCCGCCAGCCGCTGGCGCTGCCGGCCTTGTTCTCGATGCTCTTCTGCGTGGTGTACATGGCGTTCTTCTGCCCGCGCACGATGCGCTGCAGCGACTTCTCCACAAGGTGCAGGCATACGCGGAGCGCGTCTCTGGAACACCACAACTCTGTTACACTAACATTTAATTGTTAGTGGCTTACGTGGAGTAACTTTATTCAAATTAGATCTTGAATTACTAATGTGTGTGTGTGTGTGTGTGTGTGTGTGTCTGTGTGTAGGGGTATAGTCACCGGCACTTGTCGGGTGCGGCGAGCAGGTCGCAAAGCGCCTGCCCCATGAGCGCCACCTTGTTGCTGAGCCGCACGTTGGCACCTAGCAGCGCCAGCCCCGCCCAGTGCGCCGGGTGCGAGAAGTGCTTCGTATGCCGCACCGTCTGCATCGCGTCGCCGAGCGCCCTGACACACAGTGGATATAAACTTACAACACAGAACAAGACTCAAATGAGGACAAGGATGATCCAATTAGCAGAGTGTGTTATTAAGAATGCTCTTAATTGAATAAAGCGTAAAATTGGAAAATCGACTTTTAAAACATAATGAGCACATTACAAGCTGACGGTATACTTTACAAAATTCTATTCTATAAAAAGCTTCGTGTGGAATTCGCAAACTTTATTTGCCACTCACTTGGCAACCCTGCTCCCCTGCAGTAGGGCAGAGTACAGCGCTCGGTACAGTATCTTGGTGGCGGTGTCCTGCGGCGCGGGCCACAGCGTCACGAGGATGGCCTGCGCGCCCGCCGCCAGCAGCGCGCGGCACAGCCGCGACACGCCGTCGCCCGCCGCCGACACCGCCTCCGCGTCCTGCGACTCCTGCAGCGCGGCGCTCGACGGCGCGCACGATATCACCACCTGACACGACAAAAGTTTGAATTTGGAACCGATATGAGAACAAAAAAGTCAAATACTGACTGTATAAGAACCGATAAGGAGGTAAGTGAATAAAGACGCAAGTAGACAGAGAGGGGAGATGGATGAAATCTGTAATATGCTATAATGCTATAATGAAGATTGATTTCCTAAGCATTTAGGTTTAAATCAGAAGATGGATAAACAATACGTGATTTACAAAATTTAATGTCATTTTGATTGAGTGCATTGCGAGGTTAATTTGATTACCAGTCGAGCCGTGATTTTCAAATTCATGATTTCCGCTGCCGTCAGCATGAACTCCGACGCAGGCGGAAGCTCCTCGTTACTTTGTGGCAGTTCAGCATCTAAGTAGGATGAAAATATTGAGTTAGATAAAATATCTTATATCTGTAAACGAGCAATTCTTGTATATATATATATAAATATATAATTGGAATCTCGGAATCGGCTCCAACGATTTTCATGAAATTTAGTATATAGGGGGTTTCGGGGGCGATAAATCGATCTAGCTAGGAATCATTTCTAGAAAATGTCATTTTATTCGTGTTTTTGTAGTCCCAATTTAAACTGAAAAATATGACTCTTCCTGACATCTATTGGCGAATAATAATACTACTATAGTAATACTAATTGCTTTAACGACACAACAGCAGAATAGATGGCGTTGTTATGTAACACGAAGTCAATGAGTATTTGCTTTGAGGTTAGACTAAGAAAATCAATTGTTTATTCATATTATTTGTGTCTTCTTAATATTATTATTCGTACTTAAATATAATTTCCAAAAAACACAATTTATAAAAAATAAAAAATATACATTTACGTTAAAGTTTGACATTTACCTATATATAATTATAAAACAAAAGTTATAAAAAATATATAAAATTTGTTTTATATTTATAAGTTTTCTATTCCTGAAAGAGCTCCATCAGAAGACAAATCTCGCTCCATAAATACTTCAGTTACAAAATGTTCTATTGATTAAAATTGGAATTTGCTATTTGGTTGAATCTGATGTGACATCAATGTAAGTGTATTAAAATTTTTACCAACGTCAGGGGTTTAATTAATGTTAACCTGACCAGTCAGATCAACATTAATAAATTCCAACCTTATAATATTGAATACGTACTCTCTTCTTCATTTTCGGTGGAAGTGTCCGCGGCGCCGCTGCCGACGCTGGTGTTGAGCAGTCGCTTCGCTTGAGAATCGACCTGGTATGAAACAAACATTCGGTTATAGGACAATGATCATTAAAGTATGGGAAAATGGGCTAAAATGGCGACAGAATCATCTTTTTTTGATCAGTCGATCAATCGATTACCAACTCACGTTTTTATTTTTCAAAGATTAGGAATATATTTTATGTTCTTCTTAGTGATATTATAATTTTTATTTTTACCGTTAAAATCCATTGACATTATCAAGTTCCTTACCACCTCTCCTGGACTGAGCACGATGGCCGGCGTCTTCCAGCAGACGTGAGTGGCGAAGTGGATGCACTCCGCCTGCGGCAGCTGCGACAGCACCGCCTCCTTGGACGCCTGGACAACGAGTACATCAATTGGATTGATGAAATATAATGGAATCAATCTTAATGAGCCACAAGTGTTCAGAATACTAAAACTAAAGAGAGATTTTTGATAGTTATTTCTCCATTCAATTTACCTATACAGTGGTTTCTAAGCGCCATGTACCGACAATGGTTTTAAAAATTACCTCGTGATAATGTCCGTTATCTAATGACAACGACCGTCACTAGTTGATGCGGTCCTTTACCTTATAACAGCAATTTTGTTAATAAAATCACAAAAGGAAGAAATAATTTGATATAAAAAAATAAGTATCCTCATCACTAGCAGCATTTTTGCCAGACAACCAATTGAATGAAGAATGTAGGATTAATTAACTATTTGTGACAATATCCGACACTTGTGATTATAATAATATCCGTTACATTGTGCCCTCATATTCCCCGTTACCCTGCCATAGTCAGTTACCTGGTAGTCGGTGAGCGGCGTGACGCGCAGCATGTCGGCGACCAGCTCGGCCTCCTTGAGCTGCGTGTGCGCGGCCGCCCAGCGCGCGCCGCCCACCCGCGCGCCGCCCACCACCATGCAGCGCATGCCTGCTTCTGTGTTCGAGTTCGACGCCGCCGCGGCTCCCGCTGCACCTGCTAGAAATGGACAGTTCAAAATATAAGCTTATGAATGGGCATGCTGTTTGCTGAACAGACTACGCAATAGACCAACGATTAGACCAGCCATTTGATGTTAAAAGTTCATCGCCGGGTAGTTACATCCGTAACATTTATATTTATAGCATTATCGACCCTTATTTTTTATATATTTTTTATATTGATTATAAAAAAAATACAAACTTTAAAAAGGTTTATGCTAAGTAGTTCTTTTTTTATGGAATTAAGGTAGCAAACGAGCACGCATCACCACCCTATCTTTGCCGCCCATGACAACTGTGACCGACCTAGAACAAGACTCAAATGAGGACTAGGATGTTTAGTCCGATAAGGAAACGGTGTTGGACATGTAAACCCGCCAGACAGGAAAGAATATTTATTACCATCTGTACAATATTATTGTTATATAATTTATGTGACTATATCTGAAGTACTGTCTCCACTTTAATCAAAACTCTTTAAAAATAAATAGGTTTCAAATTTACACACACACGCAGTACGTACCGTGCTCGTGGTGTTGTCGCGCGCGCGCATGCCGCGCGTGCCGCAGCGGGCGCAGCGCGGGCGCGGCCAGCAGCGCGTACCGCTCGCACAGCGGGTCCGCGTCGCCGGCGGCGCGCAGCGCGCCCCACGGACACGCGAACAGCGCGCCCTCCACCACCACCACCACCTCGCGCCGCCCGCCGCAGCCGCGCCGCCCGCCCGCGCGCGCGCCGCCTGCAACACACGCACAACCTTTAAAATACACATCTTATTACTTATATCTTATTATCTTATCTTAATTTACTCATGAATTAAAGATAATATTAATTTAAACATTTCATTGACCATTTCTTTTCCCCGGTGACAAAGCGCCTCTTCGAAACGGTTGAAGACTTATCAGTAGGACTTGTAGGTAGTTAAAGTCCAATGCATTATGTATCTGCCTACTGATAATTTTGTTAGGTATATTCTGCAGCAGTAGTACCGTGAGTGTTGTTGCAGGAGGCGGGCAGCAGGTCGTCGAAGGGCGCCAGCAGCATCTGGTAGAGCGCGGCGAGGCACGGCGGGCCCTGCCACGCCGCCGGCTTCTTGCGCGGCGCCGCCGCCGCGGGAGCGCTCGACCTGCCGCACACACACGCGGCTTAGCCTTAGTATTATGAATGAATGAATCTTTAATGTACTTAAAAATTTTCTATTTTTAGATAAATTTCTTTTGAGCTAAATTGAAAAGAACCGGGATCTCTTACGGAGCTCTGCCGTACGAGACTAGCGTGAAATGAAATGAAATGAAATTTATTCGAAGTTGGTTTTTTACAAACACTTTTCGAAAGTCAATCTACGCCATCGCTTCGACAAATCCCTACCGTGAGTAGTCTTGGAAGACCTTCTTTTACGCGTACCTTCTAAACAGTTGCGCTGTGGTTGTTTCAAGCTATCGTGAGTAACCGCGGAACACCGTGGCAATCTTATACCTATCTCATAGTGCAAGGTCGTTGCATAATTGAAAACTTACATAATCGGGTGCACTAAACACTTTTAATACAACTCAGTCTCGCCGTTACCAAGATCCATAAAATTGGTTCAAAGTCGTAAGTATGTGAAAACGACATAAAATATCTATAGGTACGCATTAATGACAATACTCGTATTTGATGAGTACGAGTGTTCACCTGGTGGAGCCCTGTAGGCTGGCGACGGAGCCCGCCACGGAGCCGCCCACCGAGCCCACGCTGAACAGCGAGCTCAGCGAGTAGTTCGATGAGTTCAACAGGTGGTTGCGCGACACCTGGAACCAGAAACAGCTTATGGATTTTACTGGTATCATTTTAAAGGTAAGCAATGTTCAGTTAGTTATAGCAAATAAAAAGTTTAATAATAATATATTTTATTGATTGATGAAGTCCAGTATGGCGCAATGGTCACCATGTCGGATTGCTCTTGAAAGAGTCCTCGGTTCTATTCCCGGCGAGGAGAAATTTCTGTTCTAAGAATGAACACCCACGACACAGGGAATCCTAGAGTGGGGCTATGAGTGTGTAGCGTTACTTATAAGATATAAAAAATAGATGCGTGTGAATCTGGACACACCACTCGTCTTAGCCGAGAGCGAGCGGTGTCGAGGGTGATTTACAAGAAAAGTGTTATTTACACATATGTATAAAATTTTATGTTCAATATAAGTTACTATCAGCTCACCATTCTAGCTAGACCTGTGCTGGGCCTCTCGTCATGTTCCCATTGGTCGTCGGTCTCATTCCGTCCCTGAGCCGTTTTAATCCAAGAAGACCATTCGCTGATGCATCGCTCCAGTTTCCCGGGACCTGTGGCATTAACAATCAATATAGGCACAACTAATATAATCTTATCATTTACAAAAACTAGCTCAGACGGGTGACGTTGTCCTGGAACATTTTTATTTATGTATATCTCAATACACATTTTTTTCTCAAATATCTGCTATGTACATTAACCAGTTACAGCTTTAGTATAGGTATAGATATAGTGCAACACTTACTGTACTTAGGCTGAAGGTCTTCGGGGCTGATGTCGGGCAAGCTGTTGTCGCTGTCTTCAGTTTGGTCCAATAGGGACACTTGGTGGAACCTCAATATGCCTACAAAAAAAAACAATTCCGTGACAATTACTTAAAGTTATGATATTGTTGCGAGAAAATAAAAAAAATTGTCCGACGTGACTAAATTTATGTCAGTAGCCACTATTATTTAAAACCTAGTAGCGCAAAAAATGTAATTTACTACCCAAATTCAATTCAATCTACTTAGAAAGTTTTTCCATCATCATGACAATTCTAAAACTTCGTTTGGACCAAAACAAACATGAAACCATTTTGTGGGTTTGCTTTATATTATGAGGTTTTATAATGGTAACGAGCATTCCCCCGCGGCTACGCCCGCCAATTTCCAAAAAATCAGTTTATCCCCTTTTTATCCCCTTAGGGGAGGAATTTCCAAAAATCCTCTCTTAGTGCTCCCTTACACTTCCCAAGGAACATACATTCCAAATTTCAGCTTCTTGCGTTCAATAGTTTCGGCTGTGCGTTGTCTGTCAGTCATTCAGTAACGGAAGAGTTTTATATATACAGATTATTGTCGTGATATACCTTTATGCGGCTGCAGCAGCCAGGCGTAGAGCCGGCCGGCGGCCAGGCTGTAGTACAGCACCGGGGCCTTCTGCTTGTTCACCACCTCCAGGATATGGTCCACGGTGGACGGCGTCCACTGCTCCGGCCGCTCCTTGCCGTTGTCTTCTGATAGGTTTCTGGACAAAAAAATATTTAGCAAGTTAATAACTGGGTGTACATACATACATTTATGATTTTTTTGTACATATAGAGTTTCTGTTTAGGCGACCGAGACGTCTTACGAACTAATGGTCTGCCTACTTAGTTTGCCGTTTATTGGCGTCAAAAGAAGAATATGAAACGAATGCTCATTTGCTAGAATTATGATCATAAATATGTTATACATAAGTAATTTTTACTTTATTTTTCTTAAAACTCTACATCAAGACAAAGTAGGTCGAGCAAGGATGTCAACTGTAATCAGTATATCAAAGTATAACTATTTAGGCATCCTTAAACTGAAGTAGGTGCGGTGACACGCGTCAGTCGGCAGTGGTCAGCAGTACTCAGCACTATTCAGCATTATAATCAAATAATATAATAGTACCTCTGCGTGACGGCGGTGTGCAGCTCCAGGTTGGCCTGGCTGAGCGGGCTGGCCGGCTTGTCGGCGGCGTCCAGCGCGCGGCAGCGCCCGCGCTCCGCCACCACCAGCGCCTCGGGGTGCCGCCCCAGCTCTGGACGGAAACAGAAACCGTGAGAGACTACCCGTCTGATCACTGTGAGGTACGCACATTGTAATATCATCAGGTCAAGGTGACTTGTATGTCTAAATATAGATCAGATGCAACTTTTCACGTTTAGATGAATTAAAAACATTGCGAGGAAAAATGTGAATGATAACAACAAAATTATAATATAATAGGTACATAATTATAATGATGACTTAACATAATTATAACTATAAACTAAAATTTTATTTTTGGTAATAAATACTTTAAAACAACAAAACCGTCTTCATAATATAAAAATATCAAAACGAGAAGTTTGGCAAAGGGAGATCTACCGCCAGGCGAGGCGTCTTGCCTGGGAAAGCGGCCGATCTCCAACTGTTCACGGTCGGAACTTATAAATAAAATAAATTTAAATAAATTATCTAAAAAGATAATAAACCAAACCGCACAAAACAGTACAATATTGCGGTACTGACCAACGAGCACTCTCTGCAGCGCGTGGTGCGTGGAGGCGTGCAGCGCGGCGAGCGCGCGGTCGCGGGGCCGCTCGTGCGCGTCCAGCGCCGCCAGCGCCGCCGCCAGCTGCTCGCGCGCCTCCTCCAGCTCGCCCGACGCCCACAGCGAGAACCCCAGCCGGTGCCGCACCCGCGCCTACACACACAACACCCTCGACATTTGCACGCAATGGCCGAGTTACTTGCACACACCGACCACCCTCAGTACTTGCACATATTTGCCGAATAACTTTTTTGGTAAATAATTAACAATCGAGAAGACGAGCCAGTTGAAGGTAAGTAGTATGCGACGCCCATGGACAACAATAACATCAAAGGTATCATCGATGCGTTGCCGACCAAGAGAGAAGCCAATTTACACTTATAAATAGGTGGGTATAAGCGCTATAATCGTTTCACCCTGCATCCGCTGTATTATCTCTTATCCCATTTACATGTTAGGGATAGAAAGTAAATAGTGTTGACGTACCTCCTCGTCAGCATCAGCCAGTCCCTCAGTGGCTGCCAGCGCCTGTCTCAGGTAGGAGACGGCGCTGCCGCACGCGCCCATCGCCAGGTGAGCTCGCCCCAGGTCCGCCAGCGCGTTGGCGCGACCTCGAATGTCACCTGTTTCATCACACAAAAGTTACGCCATTTGCTTTTTATTAGCGTGATTTGCAGATGCTGAATGGCCAAGGCCATTAAGTAAATGGCAGCCTTGAGGGTTGGAACAGAGGTATCGTTGCCTCAACTATTCAACTTTTTAAAGGAAAAGGTAATAAAGATTCCTTGTTTCTAAAATTTTAGTAATATCCAAGTAATTCAAAATAATGTCCAAAACAAGAGCTGAAGTGCCTAAACAAATTCAGTTTAAAATGAGTTGTAAAGTTGTAAAGTTTTCGGCTGATTTTGGCACATCACGCTCTAACAAACGACATTCAAAATTCAAAACTTATCTTATTTCCAAATGTAACGGCTAACGAATGAGGGGGTATCCCAAGGCAGCAGGACCGTTACTGTTAGTGTAATCATGTAGTGTAGTGTAGTGTAGCGTGGTGTGGTATATTTACCGGCGGCGGTGGCGTGCCGCAGGCGGGACTCGTGCCAGCGCGCGGCCTCCGCGTGCGCGCCCATCGCGGCGTGCGCGGCGCCCAGCCCGCCGCACGCCCGCGCCTGCCCACAATCACTGGTTAGCTACCTTCCAATATATTTGGCATCCTTATACGGCCATTCCTAATATTCTGTATGTTCATTACTCTCAGTAAGTTACCCACTTAATAGTATTGTTTGTTGTTTATCTACTAACATTACCAGAGATTCTGAAGAGACAGAATATTTTGAACGACAGTTAGTCCGCTACAAGAACAATGTCTAGAGAAGGCCTGAGCATCCTCTAATTATCGACACTTTTTCTGGTCTTGTTCCCTCTGGATGTAGCGCTTTCACGCTTTTTCTTATGGATCATAGGAATTGTAGGTACTCCTCTTATCAAATCGTAAGTAACCGATTTTGTTTATTAATAAGATATTTAAAGATTTCGTAAAGGATGGCGGTGTGTGGTGGCCAGTGGTCGGTACCTGCAGGTGCGTTAGACCCAAGCGGTGCGCCAGTTCGAGCTCGGCGCGGTGGTGGCGCACGGCGGCGGCGTGGTCGCCCAGCGCGTGCTGCGCCACGCCCAGCGAGTGGCACGCCTCTGACTCCATTATCTGGTTGTTCAGCTCCCTGCACACATACAATCACTGATGTATACTCCTCTACACATGGTAAGTTGGCGGTTTCAATGTGTGAAACAAAGGATTTGTGGTACACAAAACACTTAGGATGTGGTCTGTTCTATTTTAAACGTAGACGTTGGAAGACGTAAAACAAACTACGTTAGGAAATATGATTCTCCTTTGCGTATGACTGTCTATATTTTGTGGTGTAAGTTAGCAAAACAGTGACCGTCACCCACGGACACCAGTAACATCAAAGTTGTCACTGATGCGCTGCTCACTGAGAAAGAAGGGAGAAGGGAAGAAAGGTTCTACTCGCGCTCTAGTCTCACATCATGGAAGTGTTGCTGGTGGTGTTGTGTGTGCATCCTGGCAGGATGTGTACAGCGAGAATGAGAGAACCCCTAACTTCTAATCACTGAGCGTCTGTTCTTTTCAACAAGGTGTGGACGCTTATACTCACTTAGCGATGCTCTTCTGGTGCTCGAGGCATGATACAGCCTGTTCCAGGTTGTGGAGTGCGATGTGCAGCGCGCCAAGCTCGCCGTACGCCTGCGCCTTGGCCTCGGCCACGCCCAGCTCGTGGGATACCACCAGCCGCTTCTCAAGGCACACCAGAGCTTGTTGAAGGTTGCCCACCGACCTGGCAATGTCAGGTTACATTTGTTTTGTATATTTTAAAATCGAGACAATAAGTTATTTATACATTCTATCATTTATTTTATAATCTTTTAGTAAGATTTAAATTACATCAGTGTCTTGATCTCAATTGTTCAGGTAATTTTTTATCATTGTCATCATAAAAGAACACCAACAAACACAATCCCCTCATTGGTATTCTCATGGGGATGTAAGTATTTCTGTCAAAAACATTCGACTCGAAGGACCAAAGAGAAAGAGATATATTCACTTGTGGCTGAGCCCAAGTCCGCGGTAAGCGCGCTCCTGCTCGCGCGCGTTGTCAAGTCGCAGCGCGGCGGCCAAGTGCTGCTCGTGGTACTTGGCCGCCTCGTCCGGGTCGCCGAGCGCGTCGTAGCAGTCGCCCAGCGAGCCCAGGGCGCGCGCCTTCTCCAGCTGGCACGTCGGCGTGTTCACGCGCTCCAGGATCGCCAGTTGCTGCAACAGAGTTTGTTCAGTCGGTAAGGATTCATTTTCTGAGGGCAACTTGCTGCTGCGGTACCGAATGTCTTACTTAAACGGTTGGACCAGGGGTAAATTAAGTCGTTGGCAGATCAAAAACTCTACCGAAAATAAACTAAGACAGCTTCTTAATAACTAAGAAGGTTGGTGAAAGTTCGGGAGAATTGTGGAATAAAAAAATTAAACCTACATGATACCTACTAATACCTACATGATTATTTGAGAATAGTAATAGTATATGTACTTACGTTTAACCGTACGTGATATAAAAGACTCACCTGTTCCAAATATCCAATAGCATCTTCATAGTGGCCCATGTTGAGCTTGGCGATGCCTAAGTTACCATACGCCTGCGCTTCCAACGCGCAGTCTTGCAATTCCTGGGCTCTTTCTAGTTGCTCCTATAAAGTAAAGTAAGTAGAGTTTAAATTTCAATTCTCGGTATAGGTGTGGGTTCATGTCTTTGTGTGTAGTCCATGGCACCCACAACATAGGGAATCTTAGTGTGAGGCTATGATTGTGTGGCGTCACTTATGATAATATTCTTTATAACTAGGCGGGCCATCACCTCAAGGTATTAACGTGAAGGTAAGTTGTTATAGTACCCGGTAGCACCTGGCGGCGTGGGAGTAGTGGCCCAGCGCCATGTGCACGGCGCCCAGGTGGGAGTGCGCGCGCGCCTCGCCCGCCGCGTCGCCAGCCTCTTGCCGGAGGGTCAGCTCCTGGACAATAACGGACATTGGTCGTTTATGTTGGACATTCAACATTTAACATTCAACTTCTAGTCAACGGTGATCAGGCTTTTGCTGCTAGCGATTGAGATAGGAAGTGAAGATTACATCGGTGTTTACCATCAGGTGGAATCGATTGAGCATTTATTAGGTAAAAACATAACATTAGAGAAGAGTTTTTACCAATCATGGCAAACAAGCGTTCAACCATGTATACTTATTTTATTGATCATAGACGATCCTTAGACATGCCTTGTTAATACAATTTAAAAGGCAAAAAGTAAAGAGAAGACTTTAAAAACTGACTGGTTAGCGGTTCTTTAATTGTGAAGCACGGGTGAATGTTTGCTAAATTGCTTTATGCTATTATGTATAATTGATATGTAAATCAAGGCGTTTGATTAATCAATTAAACCGTTAATAAAACTTTAATGACAGAATTTTGCACATTTTCGTGTAAATGTCAAGTTTGTTCATTAATTTACTTATACTAACTGGAAAGAGATGATTCTATAGACGTATCAGATATTAATATCGATAGTATACCTGTGTGTGATGTCCTAAGGCCGCGTCCAGTCTTCTCTGCAACCTCCTGGCCAGCCCTAGGGCGCCGCACGCCGCCGCTTCCAACGACCGATCTCGGGCCTGTCATAACAGTAATATTTCAATTGTAAATCCATGTCGATGTTAATGTCGTCGCAACAGTATGGTACGGTACTAACCACGATCTGTATCAGATAAAAGGTCACGAAAAGTAAGGCACCTGTCTCGCAAATCCAAGTTGCCGCTGATACATCTTGACCGCTTCCTCAACATCGCCCATCTTAATGAGCACGTCGCCGATGTTGCCGAGCGCCCGGAACTTGCCCTGCAAGTGCTGCGTCATGTGCGCGATGGCCAAGAAGTACTTCTGGCACTCCAGCGCCGTCTCCAGGTTGCCCAGCGCTAGGTGCGCCAGCCCCAGGTTGCAGTACGCCCGCCCCATGTTCATCTTGTCCTGCAGATCCTTCGCCAGGGATAGGTCTTGATCGTAATATCTGTAATAGTTAATCCAAGAGGATGAAAGAATGGAGAAAATAATAGAAGTTTATGCTAAAGTTGGACTTGATACTAAAACATTATCTCCAAGATTATTTAATTTTTACAAGTGTGCAATATTAACGTAAGATAACGTGTAGAAGACTTTTATAACGTAGTAATAATGAGAGAAGAACATTACAAAAAGGGGTCACACCGGTAGGCAGCGAATGAAGAGCTAGTCAAACGTTACCTAACGGCTTCTCGATAGTTGCCCAGGCAGTAGTGGGCGTAGCCCAGGAAGTGGCAGGCTTTGGCCTCGGCGGTGACGTCACCGAGCTCCTGCGACAGCATCAGGTGTTGCTCGTAGTAGGGCACAGCCTGCGCGAACTCCCCGCGGGAGGACAGACAGTTGCCCAGGTTGAGGAGCGCGCACGCCTCACCAGCTGCGTCTTTTAGTTCGCGGGCAATGCCTGTTGATTGTAATACAAGTTGATTGTAAATAATCTGG
This sequence comes from Ochlodes sylvanus, assembly GCA_905404295.2. Lineage (NCBI taxonomy): Eukaryota > Metazoa > Arthropoda > Insecta > Lepidoptera > Hesperiidae > Ochlodes > Ochlodes sylvanus. The sequence continues at coordinate 2,912,291 of FR990129.1, forward strand.
CAAACTTTTCGGTGGCCAAGTCCCCTTGGTTGGAGGTTCTGTATCACTCAGTTTAAACTCGATCGCTCGATCGAGCTAGAGAACTGGAGAGAAAAGGTATCGCTTTACCTAATAAAGCGCCGACATTTTCTTGGATAGGTATTATTGATTCGGTCATTATTTACCATAACTCGCTGGATAATATGAAGTTTTACAAATCGTGCACGATTTTCAAATTTAACTCTATCTCGGCATATACTGTTGTAGGTAATAGAACTAGATTATTCCTTACCCAAATGTGCTCTATAGTGAAAAAGGGCCATATCATGAGCCCCCAACGCTTGGTAGGCCACGGCGAGGTTGCCATGTGTCGAGGCCTCCGAGCTCCTGTCGTGGACCTCCTTGGAGATGGTCAGCTCCTGCTTGTGATACTTGATTGCCTGTTCATAGAATCCCGCTGCGGAGTATGCATTACCGATATTGCCGTACGCGCGACCCATACCGGCTTTATCCTGCACAGTTAAAACGTATAAAATCAAATATAATTAAAAAAACATTATGGCAGTTCATTTCCCTAATTAAAATACTTACGCACTTCCTTCTGACCTTTAGGTGCAAGAACTACTCTCGATTACTTTAACGATGTTAATGTGTTTTTGATGCGTGTAAATTACGATAAGCGCTTGAGCAGACTATTTATTTCTAAAGAAGGATGGCCGCCACGCTTCTACGGAACATTCATCACCAACCAAAATGCCGGTCTTTCAAGGCTGTTCCTAAGAATTCCTTTGTATAAACAAAGGTCACTTGTCAGAAGAATATCTTGCTGCTATGCTGCTATGTAAAACTAGAATCATCATCATCATAATCGCAATCCATAACTGTCCCACTACTGGACACGGGGTCTCCTCTCAAGTAGAATGTTTACCTGCAATTGCCTGGCGATGGAGAGGTGCGCCTGGTGCAATTTGAGCGCCGCGTCGTGCTCGCCCAGCAGCTGGTATACAATACCCAGGTTGGAACACGCGCGACCTTCGCCCACCTACAACAACGTCACAGTACCTACTTATAACTCCTGTCAAACTTTTTGGTCTCCCTAAACTACGCTTCGCTAGAATTTCGTCATTTGATGATGAGCGCGGGTTGAAAAGGCTCCCCGTTCGTTTATCCCAGCGTGTAGCGATATCCGAACATTACGTACGGCGCTACTTATTTCGGGTAGTTCAAGGGCAAGTAACTAATGTTTAAGTATGTGAAATTTCAACGTGTTTTCTAAAGATACAAGTACATATTTGTAAAAGTTGTATTGGTAAATGTTGTTCATAAATTATCGAAATGTACGAGTACGAGAAGTTTCCGTGTGTCATAGGCAGTTGTTAAGTTAAATACTTTCTTTATAACTTTCTTATGTGTTACATATTTTGTTACCTTATCTCTTGCTGCTAGAGCCACATCGAGTTGTCTTTCGTGCCATTTCTTTGCCTGTGCGTAGTCTCCAGCACACCTTTAAACAATATTTTAGGATTGTTACGATTTATTAAAACATAATTATTCATTAACTAATAAGAATAGTGAAAATATAACAGTAAACAGGATATAGTCACCTTGCGGCATGCCCCAGCCCCGCATAGGCTCGGGCCTCAATGGCTCTATCGCCCAAGTTCTGAGCGATCCTCAGCACGTTTTCGTGGTAAGCTATGGCTTGGGAGAAGTTGCGCCGATAGTGGTACGATGAGCCAAGGTTCGAATACGCTCGTGCTTCTTCCACCTAAAATATGAGAAGGTGAAAATACATTGAGGTTAAATATGAGAAGGTGAAAATACATTGAGGCTTAAGACTTACAAAAGTGCAACTAAGAAGATAATGTTTTCAATATCATGAAGTTAAAGTAATAATAAAAGTAAGATTCCTCTCTGGACACTTGTGTAAAGTGTATTGTAGTATGAAGGTGATGTTTGACTCTCGTCTTCCGTTCGACTAGTTCCTATCCCAACATACAGTCAACGACGAGTTTTCGGACGTACCGTACATTTCTAGTAACAGTAAGTAGTCTTTATTGGTCTAGGTAACAATTGACTTAAAGTATTTAAACTAGAAACCACCACTACCACTATCCATATAGTGGAAGGCTCAAAGATGACTCCACTGAAACTATTTTCTTCTTTACTCTATGACATGTAATAATGTGGGCTTATTATCTATGGCACTTAATCATACATTGCCCGCTTTACATGGTAAGGAGTGCGCACATTACAACGACTCCACGACCGACCGACGCCATCGCCAACGCGACTAAAACCTTGACAAAGCTAACATTCAATTATGAGCCTTATATCTTTGAAGGTAAGGTTGAATTTCGAACTTATACTTAAAAGCCCTGTACGGCTCGCCCTACACCCATAGCCGTTCCGTTTCGAGACCAACGCGTCGACGTTGCGTTGACGACTCACCGTAGACGAGTAGTCCACGCGTCGACCGACACAATGACGTAATGTAACTAGCCGGAGTTGAAACGGAGTGGAGACGGAGTCGAGTTGACGTCGATGAAGCGTTGATCGCGGAACGGAACGTCGGAGTTGAAACGGAGTGGAGTCGGAGTGGAGTTGACGTCGAGTTGGTGTAATGTGCGCACTCCTTAAAGCGGTGCATTATGATATACACACTTTTTTGCCTAAAGTTTAACGCACCCAAGACTAGTTTATCACGCCTCCTGTGTTGATAATTACACTTGCTTTTTCACTTTTTCACTCAAAGTAACGAGCCGAGCACAGCCGATTAGCGGCAGCAATAAGGTATCCTGCCGAGATGCTATAATTCACGTAGATACGTACTCGGAATTTAAGTTAATTCTACTAAAGCATCCAGAAAAACGTATAAGTTTTCTTTTTTACTCTCCGCAACATTATAAAAAATGTGAAACACGATACAGACTATCTATTTTGTACTTACGTTTTGTGCTTGCGTGTACGTTTACTTAATTGCTTTGCTAATACTGCGCTTGATACTTTTTATTTTAAAAAAGTAACGTCAAATCGCTTCTCGGCCTTTTGGCTACGATCAAAGTATAGTAAGATCAGTGTGAAAAAAAATCCGCGGATATCGTAAAAATAAAAAAAGTTTTAGATGTTAACCAAAATCTTTAGTGTTTACTAATTCTCTTTTTTTATGACAGTGCTTATAAATTCGGCTACCTAAACATGACAAGTGTTAAAATTCCATCTTAAAAAATTAAAATGAGAGAAAAAAAGTAAAAATTGGTATGATGGTAAGTGAAAACGTTTAAAGTTTAGCAATACTCCGTTGCAGCGATTGAATGCATTGCGCATTGTTATGGGCACAACGCCCCAATGTTATTTGTAAGTATAGTAATATTTCATGGTTATATTTAGTAGCGAACTCGAAACAAATAAAAAACCCATTTAGTTACCTGATCCCCGAGCCGCCGCGCCAGCCTCAAGTGCTGCGTGTGGCAGTCGACCGCGGAGTCGAACTCCCCCATCGCCAGGTACACGGCGCCCACGTTCCCGATCTCCCGCGCCTCCTGCAGCCGGTCGCCCATCTGCTTCACCAGCTGCACGCACTGTTTGTGGCTGGCCAGCGCGTTCGGGTAGTCCCCGATAGCAGTGTACACGTGCCCTAGTGACGTCAGCGCCGCCGCCGCCGCTTGTGTGTCCTGGGATATATTGCATTCATTTAATTTTGCTTTTATCACGCAGACACTAAAGATTTTAACTGTAACGGGTACTCACGATTTTTGTATTTTTTATGGATATTTCGACCCAATAGCATGCATGGATCATGGTCACAGCGAGGCGGTGGCAGTTGCAACTATTGACAAACACTAATGTCAGATAACCCTGTCAACTTTACGTCTTGTTCGTTTCACGTGGTATAAATAATCAAAATCGTGAGTACCCGTTACAGTTAAAATGAATTTTGTTTGATCGATAATTGTAAGCCCTAAAATAACAATTGTTCGCTTGATTTTAACAACTCACATAATACATTTACTATTTTACTACAAACATCTCCATCTCGAAGGCATTTGATACTTTGTGAGATAGTGGGGTTGATCGCAAACAAAAGAAACAAACATTAGAATGCAGCGAATCCTTTTCACCGAGGAAGTGGAAGGCAAAGGAAAAAATATCCGACGACAGACCGTCAATAGGCTCTTTGTTTCGAAAGAAATAGGTAGGGAGGAGCCGCAATTATTAACGGGCTCGATGGATTAAAAATATGAAATTTTGTTCGACGGAAGTTATTATTACTTTATATTTACGGCTGTGGTTGAACATGAAGTATTCTATATTTTAAGATGTTTTTAATAAAAGTCCGTGGTTAAATTCGAAAACAAGTAAACACTTTTTCAATCATTTATACTGAGGGATAATTTCAGGTTTTTTTTTTCTACGTGATATAATTTAATATTACAGCTTTTATATCATTCGTAAAAGTATTTAATCATGTTTGAATCGTCATTGTTTTAGAAACAACTAATATATAAATTAAGTCTTATTTGACTTTTGATTGCTAACTAAGACGCAAGTATTCCGATATAGAGGGCCGACATTGAATTCTGTATCTTAATTTTACGTGCGCATATTAATTAAAGTGTAGTTAAAAAACTTAATAAACTGGTATATGCATATATTTAAGTTATAAAATCAAAAGAATAAAAATTTAATTTCAAAACTTAGTTTCAAAAACAAAAAACGTAAAATTAATTACGGTCTCTCAATGTAAAATTAAATGTAACATGCCATGGATGTATGTTAATTATAAAACATCAAACAACATTGTTGCAAGAAATGCGAAACAATTTTTAATTTAAATGCATTCACAATTGCAATCAATGGCTTATAAATTGTATCGATACCCCAGGAGTCGACTTCACGCGACAGGTTTAGGGGACCACACTAAGGCTATGTCGGCCGGTCGGTCGCCGCCGGTCCAACAATCTAGCTAATTAAGTATGTGCAACATGAGACGATAACGCGGTGATTTACATATTGACTTGATCGCCTTTGAACATTTAACATTTACCAGTTTAATAGGAGGTACGGTGATGTTCACCGATCTGTTACTATCTTCTTCTACTTAAATAACAAAAAACTGACTGATTTATCCTATAACTACCAACGCACAGCCTACATGGCTAACTGTGGAAACTTAAGTTTGAACGGAGAATTAAAACTTTGGCCCTATGAAATGAGTTTTTGAAATTCAACTTTTAAGATCGGGAAATGGATTAACACATTTTAATGAGAGCTTCTATCCCAAACACGATACTCTTGAAAGTTGGTAGAGAGGTACGCATAGAGACAAAAGTACGGGAAAAAAATATTTTTAATATATTAAAAATAAGGGCTGTCCAGGATATGAAAATACGGATGGTCAAATCTTACGAGCAATATTCAAGGTGCTTAAACCTATTTAAACATCTGGGTATTGGATCTACGCCTGCGAGTTACACATTCAACTTACGCAAAGCGACGCGCGCTCTGTCTTTGACGAAGCGACTTAAATGAATAATACTTTGAATGAGACGCACGTTTATCAATCTCCATTATATTTCCTTTTGTAAGCTCGTTTGTTGAATCGCTGGTACAATGTGGTACAGAGTGGACTATTATGCAGAAACTAGTATCAAGTACGCCGCGTCCTCTTTGTTTCTTTTTGTCGGACGTCAGTCCCGTTGTATACAGCAATAACTTTAGAACCCGCGGTCGCAGATCTACTTGGAATTCTACAAATAATTGAAAGAGTCGTGCTCTCACGGCTCGTTTGTGGTCTCACCAAATACGATCACGAGCTGCTACCTTCAATCGGACGAAATAATAAACATTTATTTATAACACCAACAAGTTGGAAAGTTTTCAAAAATGTTTGCCCTATAATTTGTTGCTTACATTTTTCTTTTTTAAAAGTTAAAACTGCTTCTAATATTTCTGCATCTGGCATTAAAACGAGATCAGTAGTTTTTGTGTCGCCGTATAATGAATAGCCGCGGACAGAATTTTGCTTTAGTAATGATATCCTTTAAGAAGCTACGTATCGTTTTGTTTTTGTTGCGTTCTTCAACAGGATGTCGGTTTCGTAGCGTACAGTAAACACGTTTGTAACTCTTAATTACATCTTATCTGTCTACGAATTCATATAGGTATATATATCTTCTCACATTTGTTTTTACATCGAAAAAAGTCTGTGCAAATTAATTTTACTCAGCCAGCTAACAACGTATAAAATTCCGATGAGATATCAAGTGATTTCACACTGTGTAGAAACATTAAGAATGTCTGATAAATTTGGATAGACAAGTAATTTTGAATTGATGAATATTAATTTTTAGTGACGAAAATTAAATGTTATTCTATAGTTTCGTAATTAAAAAGAGTAGGTAGGTAAGCAGGAAGAAAAAATTATGATATAGTTTTGTTGCTTTTTTTAGTAAACAGTTATGGATATCATTTGGAATATTGGTTATACCCTGCTGCATTACGTACCTTTTTCTAAGCGTGTAATTTATTCACGAAATAACTTTATAAGCGTTAGTTTTCAATGATGACGGGTTGCGTCGCGTACAAAAGAAAAAGCATCTCAAATAAAATTACAAGCGCATGCGTCCACTTTATGCTTAATTCCTTACACGCTACTTTAAAACAGTAAATCCCGCAAAACAAGTCCGTATGTATGTAATCGTGCATTATATATTGCATGTTTATTTTCACGGTAGCAAAAACAATAAAATTGCAGACTATTTGCATAATATTAATAAGTCTGGCGTATCACGAGATCAGACAGAGCGAGATGCGCAAAGTATTCGAGAGACGCCACACAGAAATACGCGGCTTCAGAACTTAAAATCCCTTTAATCTTTGACGGGCAATGCAAAAGCGCGGCTTAAGATTTGCGTCCGTATAGACGATAAGATGTAATCTACATTATATAAACATTAGATTAAAGACTTGTTACGATATCACAATTTTAAAATGTTACAAATTCTTGCCGCGAATCTTTTTAACTTCGAACACCGCGATTCTTTAAATAGCTTAAGATTTTAATATTTTTTAGGTACATCACATTCACATTTCGTACGAATCTGTTCAATTAAAAAGCAATAATTTAGACCTTTTTGTTGCAAACTAATTCAATGCAGGCAGAGTAAATAATTTTCACAGATTTTATAAAAAACTTGTACCGACATGTCCGAAAGTCTAGTCTATTCAAAATATCATTTCTAATCATATAAAACTACAGTCTAAAAAGTTGTCTTGGCATAAACAACAAAGTGTAGATATATTATTTTAGACTTAGAATCCATAGGTAGTTACTATATTACCCTAATATGTTGCTATTTTTCGAAAGCGACAATCAATAAAAGCCAAGACCTACATATATTTTATCTACATAATTATATTTTATGTGATACAAATGTCTACCAGTACTTTTCGAGTACCTGTAAGCCGGTCACCAAGTAAGTTACAGAACTTACAGAGACATTTAATTACTCTTGTACGGGTATTACGCAGTTTACAAGTTTACGCACTTTTAGAGCTGTGGACAATAATTGACCCCCGGTCCGATGGAAATCTCGTCTCCATTGGGTGCGTCCTTACTCACAGCTGCATTGCATGGTCGGTTATTCTAGGCATTCACTAATGAAGCTCGGTTTCTGGCTCACATGTTACTGTCAAATTATTCGCGGTTGGTATCTAGGCGCGCGATCGTGACGGCTAAACTTATATTAATGTCCGTCTGTGCGCATGCCGGTGATGGTACCAGTGATATAGGAATCTTTAATTATGGTAATCTCGTAAGGCACCTTTATGTATTAGCTTGAATTATATCGGCTATTTGTTTAGTTTAATACGACGTTTGCAATGTAGACTGTTAAGTTTACATGTACCTATTGTGACAATAAATAAAACAAGTAACATTATTATTACAATCGAGTAAATCAGTAGTATAGTAATATAGTAATGTAATAAAAATAAAAATGTAAACTTTAAGTAATTTCACCAAGATAATAGAATTCATAAGAGTAATATGATAGAACACACTGAAAAGTTCATAAATGATTGTAGGTATACTTAAAAATGTCAGTTCATAGAATCACGACTAACAATTTCCCATTATGCGTAGGCACTAGGGGAAGCGAAGCAAGGGCTGGTCCACTAGTAAATAATAATTATAATGTATCTGTAGACGGAACCTGCGCCTGCTATCGTTTGCGAGTTTGCGACCAAAAAGGAAGTCGCCGGTGTACCGTCTGGGGCTACTGTTCCGATAAACTCGAGAGTGGTCCATTTCGCGGTTATTTTGAACCGAGCTGCGGGTTTTGTTAGGCGCCGTCGCGCGGAACACGTCAACTAAATAATTTTATGACTGTTTGTTTGTGAGCCTGTGACGCGGGCGCGGACCGGCGCAGCGGAACCGGCGAGCTTGGACTGCGTTATATTTATATTGCCAAGTTCCTTTTACTTTTTTAGCAATCGGTTGACTGATATTACAATTAAATAGGCAGGAAAATTCGGCTAATTGTCGCAATTTTCTCATAGGTTTCGTAAAAATCTTTTGTATCCATAGTTACAATAACGTCTCCAGAGCGGATCAAAAAGTGCAACTCGCGTTGTGTGTATACGTTCACATGCGTCTTACGACGCATCTTTAGATATCTTTGGTTGACATGACACCTTTTTGCATAGTTTATTTCAAATGTGTTCGGTGTGCCGAAGGCTGAAATTCGTTTCAATATGCTTACCCTTATATTAATTTTGTGTATATGTAAATAATTATGTCGTAAAAAGTTATGTGTATGTATGTGTAACCTACCTACTTGTCTGATGCGACGGAGCCCCATTTCCGGTATTAATTTAAATTTCGTTTTCCAAATCATTCAAGTTGTGAGGTGGTCGATATCGTAACTATGCCGTCGAACTCAATTACCCTACACTTTAAGTTTCCAAGGATTTCGTCTCCACATAACAGTTCAACGTTTCAGATAGTTATTTTAAGTAACTGTTATGCATACAGGAATATAAATAGTAACTTTGCCTTACCTACCTAATAGAATTTTTTATATTAGATATTGTTAAAATAATAGTAAAAAACGTTTGATACCTACTTGTAATTAAACCGCCAAATTTTCCCCAAATTTTCACCTTGTTACTCCCACTCCCCGATTTTTAATCACGCTTTTTGTATTTTGTATTAACAATATCTTAATCACTACAACTAATTTACATGGCAGAACATCGTTCGCTGGTTCAGCTAGTACTTGTATAATTATGAATCTGTAAGGAGGTGTTCGCCAGTTAGCCAGAGGCGCTGCATTTGCACGATGACAGAGTAGGGTAGGGAGGGGCTAGTTGAGCAATTTTTCACTTGAGCTGTTATAGCAAATCAACTATAAGTCTTAATGTCATGTTATGCATACTGATGGATAACTCATTTATTCCTTTACAAAAGCGACCTTAGTAATTTATTTCTAACAAGCCCAATTTAAAAGTTACAGCTGTTTAAATATAGAATGTCATCTATGCTCAACGTACCCCAGAGGTGAGGTAAGTTGAGCAAGGGTATGGGGCAAATTGAGCACTTAGAAAATATAGCCAACCTATGGGTTCAATGTTAACTAGACATGGAATAAAATTTCTGTTTGACAATCAACTTTTTATTTATAGACTTTTAGTGACAAAACAACAAAGTAGACTCAAACTAGGATCAGATTCAGTCTCTCTCTTTCTTCTGTTAGTTTTGGTTGCTATTCTAGGGCCTGCCTTTGAGTATGGGCGGACAATTTCCAGGGAAAATAAATGTGTTAGATCAGCCAATTCATTTTCTTTTATATGTCCGCATCTTCCTAAAAAAAATAAGTTCTATATTACTCTTGTTACAAATCGTGGGGATAGTTGAGCGACTATAGCTCAACTAGCCCCAACCCGAAATTTTAAAACAAAACATAGGTTATGAAAACACAGTTACAATTATACGCAGAATTTTTATATATATCAAAAGTACAATAAATATATGCAAGTTTAACACTTACCTAATTGAAAACGGATAATATTTGACTAGAACAGACGAAATATTCCGGTTTACAATTATTTTACTTTTTAGTCACAAAATAAACAATGCGAGCTCGTATCTCACTCGATCGACAAGTCACCACTGGTGGTCGCGCTATGAGTTCCCCTCCCGCGACCCCTTCTTTTCGCTATTTGAAGCCATCGCGTGCGGTGTATAGTTTTCGAGATATTGCGATTGCCCAACTTACCCCTATGCTCAACTAGCCCCTCCCTACCCTAAATCGAGTGGTACCCGCGAGTTATGTGGGCCACGTAGCTGTGCTCCCGCGGGTCGCGTATCGCGAACGATAATCTTCAATATACACAGAACGGTCATGAATAGTTGCTGTTGATAAGCGTGTATAACTTTGTTCTACCAACCAGTGGCTCGTAGCGATGTCCCACTAAACGAATATGCTGCGAATAATTTTGTTTTGATGAAAATTATGTGAGCAACATCTTATAGCATGGCATAATATAATGAAGTTTATTAATATAATTGGTATATTAATTACAGGTAAAATAAAAGCTCCAATAACTTCGCGAGTTCGCGACAGATGACGAAATTATCTTATCGTTGGTACCTATGTAGTGTTTTCAGAAAACCTTTCACTCGTGCTTTTCTTATTTCCATTCCTTCCATCTTGTAAGGAGGAGTTCAATTACCAATTGTAGGGAAATCTATTTGTTGCATATTATTGATATCGAGCTGTAGCGGTCACGTTAAATATTAGAACTAGAAATAATAGGTATCTGATCAACCATATCCAGAAGCAATTTCATGAATGTACTGCATTAAGTACGGATATAAATTACTTTCTCTGCAACACGGGAAACTAGCAGATTTGATGGACAGTGCCACATTGCAGCCGGGGGAGTGGAATCGAGCGAGCTAGTTACACGCTGAAGTGACTACAAAGTCCGAGTCCATTTCATACGAATCCTTTCAAACCGCCGCCACCGCTCACAGTAGGTAATGCTAATTCGCAGTAAATGCGCCAACACGCATTGAGCTCTTTATTGCACCACCGTAATGACCCTTATCGATCATCAATTCCTCTTATCCCACGGCGAGGAAAAAACAGGTACGCGTTTTTACGATTATCCGTTAATGGTAATGCAATCTATGGAGATCGCTATACGATTCTGCCACACACGTCTAGGGCATTAGTGAATTCAGAACAGAGAATCAGCGCTAGTAGTGTTCTTTACAGCGCCAATAACTGTTGTTTAATGATTTAGATATTAACTATTACTGGTATACTAAAGTAATCAATTCGCTCTTTGCGACTATGGAGACATGTAACATCTTTTATCAAGCTGCTTTAGTGTGTTTGTAATATGACCATAATATAATATACGGTATTTTATACAATTTTGTTTTTGCAGCAATTCAATAAAATTAAAAATATTCAATTTTTATCGAATTTCGAATTTATGTAAACCTAAGCTAGAATCAACTTGCCACAGAATTGCTAATAGAACATGAATTTATTATTTCTTAATTTCCCAAAAGTTATAATTATAATAATTATACAAAATTGGTTATATCTTACTTAAACAAAAGTATGCGCATTGCAACAAGGATTTTTTTGAAGTCACCTAAACTATTTTTATTTGTACGGAACTTCCAATGATTAACACGGCTAAAATCAACCATCTCTCTTTTTTATCCAACAAACGCGCAGAGAAACACAGCAATTAGATCAATTTAAAATTAATCTTCGTTTTTAGAACACATAATTTCAGAGTAAATTTTAATTATACTTATTACACTTTAAATAACACCACTCATTAGATTGAAATCGTGACTGCTATTATTGCTCCCCACTTGCTGTAAGGTCGTGACTAAAATGGAAGCATCTTAGCCGAAACCTTACAAGTATAATTGATTGCGTATTATGACCGCGTAGCAACCTATAAATTGTACTTGTAGGAAAATCATTGAACATAAAGTTCGCACACTATTGCCACAGTCGGCTTTCAATGGGAGATAAACAAACAAGAAAGCGTTCCTTTAAATAAACTTACTTACTCATTACATGAGCACCTACGTCGTAGACTTATAACTTTCTACATGACAATGTTAACGACTCATCTAGTGACGCATATTTAAAAAATTTCACTGAAGATAATACATTATCAGGTAATAGGAAAAAATGATGTAGGCACAATGTTGCTTGAACCGCATTCCGATAGTTTTTTGGTAAATATTTAACAAACAAAATATTTTGTAAAAACGCTTCTCTTGTTTGCAAACGTAAGTCTCGATTGCAATTATTATATTATGTCCACGAAAAAGTAAATGTTATGAAAAAGGCCAGTATGGTGCGAATAAAGAAACACGAATAATTTTGGTTAAATGAGTTATTCTCAATCTTGCCGGATTTAATGAGTCTAAAATTTTTGTATTTTATTTCACTGAACGATGTCTCGTAGCTATATTTCAGATGTTTAGTTTAATTATATGAAAAAATTGTACTTTGTTTTAGCGTTGGAAATTGGTTCCATTCCCCAATGTAGCAAACATAAAATATATCTTGAAATAGTTCCAGAAAACAATAGTTTGGTTTGTGTTCTCAGCGGTGGCACTGCCATGCCTCCAGATTACGATCTTGTGCAGAGTACAAAGTACCAAGCATTGCCCTGTGTTCAAAAGGCAGGTAGATCCGAGTGTGTATGTTAAATAAAACCCATTAATAACTTCTCAGCGTACTTGACAGACTTATTAATTTTACAAACAAAGGGACTAAAAATAACCGTGTCCGAGGTCATGGTCGGGCCTCGCAATCCCATGTGAAAATTAAATAAGTCTTGTACCATGCGTATGCGCAAGTTTATTCTTACAATTGCGTATTTATTTCCACCTTACACTCTTCATTTTGTTTGCAATCGGAGAAATCAAACGGTTTAATATTCGTATTTATGTAAATATTCCATTGTTCGAAACTCAAATAATTTTATTTTTAATAACGTGAAACGGTCTGAGTATAAAGTTTGCAGGGCCTGTTTAAAATCAATACGATGTGTAAACAACTGAAACAGATTTAGTAATTTGAAAAATAATTTAAACAAGGCAGCTTTATTTTGTAACTGATTATAATTTATAACGTACCTATTAGATAAAATATAACATTCAAAGCAAATTAGGATTCGATGACGTGTACATATGTTATAGAAATTAAATCGCCATTTTACCATCGATGCTTTGATAAATCTTTGACGTGAAAGTGTCCGCTAAGGCTCCCGTCACGCCATGGCGACATTGCCTATATTGAGCAAAATATGTTATAGAGTAAACTTGGCGATATATTTGGCATGTATATTTTAATATAAAATATTTGGCTACGTAACGGATGAGCCTAATGACCAAGACGTTATAACAAAAATTGAAATAGAAACCATATATTATGTTTTCCATTAAAATCACAAATTACATTAATTTCAAGGCTGTTGCTAATCATACGACTAGTCGTACGAATAAAAAAAAATACGATTGTCGTATTTATAGACACATCGTAATTTCAAACCACACTTGTGTAAACTTAACACAGTCTTATTCTACGCAAAATAGAAATAATTGCACAGGCGAGCGTGGGTTTATTTTTCGAGCCGTGTATAGTACGGCCGGCGGTTCTAAGCCGCTCTGAACTTTGTTCGGATCGCTGCGCAAAAGTCAATTTTAGAGTACTGTAGAAATGGTGGCAAGACGCGCGGGGTGTCACTTTGAGCATTATTTGTTTCAGTCACACGCTCAGTGTTCGTGTCGCTATCTCTCTCTAAAGTACAATACCTGCGCACTATATCCGAAAGCCTAACTTCAGAGTGGCCTAGAACCGTCGGCCGTACTATATTCCCGATAACTAACTTGAGCATGCGGTAACGTATCGAAACATTAGGCCTACCTTGCACTTCATCGCCAAGACAAGTTGGTACCGATGCGCCGTCAACGCGTCCTTGTACGATCCTTGGCTGAAGTACGCGGCGCCAAGGTTACCGTGCGCCCGGCACTCCCCGGCGGTGTCGCCCAACGACTTAGCCACCGCCAAGTCCTGCTGCATGTAGTTGATGGCTGCGTCGAGCTGACTGAGCGCCCAGTGCGCTGAAGATAAAGCACTGAACACTGAACCCCTGAGGACAACACAACTAGGTAAATGGCATTTAACCACAAGGAAATCTTTATGAAAGTGAAGTTAAATGGAGATTCCAGCAATTTTAGATCTTAAAGTTTATGTATTTATAGAACATTGTTCTTTGCATGGGTATGATACAAATTTATAAAATGAGTTTGTCTAACTAAATAGACTTACGTAGAAAAAAAACTTGGTATCATCACAAAACATTATGATAAGAAAAAACGTCCGCGTGGAATTTAACAAAAAAGTTATTAAATTTCTAAAATAAAAGTCTCAGCCTAAGTTACTTCTTATTACATAACACTGGTGTTAGTATAGTTCTAATCGTTAACACCTTCAATCACGAGCAGCGATGCAGGTGCGGTGCCACCGTGTGATTGAGTGTCTCTCCGACACGATCTATCGATTTATCGGCTTCCTCATGAATAACAAAGCTGTTTACTATTTATGTAACACCTACCAGGTTTAACGGCAAATATTATAGATATCGGGGGCTTTGTAATTATGTTATAGTTAAACTACATACTTAGTCGTAAAAATGGTAAGTATTTGTAGTAAAGCGCTGAATTACTTTAAGTAATTGGTTCAGTTCACAAACTCACTCAAGTTTTAATAGATAGGAGGAACTCTAAAAGCATGGACCTAATTACATCTATTTGATATCATCGTGCTTTCATACATATCGTGCTCTTTACGACTTGAAAGAATCTAACATTAATAGTTTATTGGACATCTAAATAAACCACATTCAGTATAAGTGGAGGCGGTCGTAAGTAATAAACTTGCAAATTAGTACGCACAGGCTTTTGACACCTCTGAAAGTGCAATATCTCCTGATTGTTGTACCAGCTAGGGTTGACCATTTCTGTAAAATACCATTCGCCAACTGCAAACCCTAATAATTTTTAACCTCGAATTTTCGATTACTTATTATTTTTATTGACATGGAATATTTTTGAAGACAAAAAGGCATATAATAGACACACAAATTGTGATAAAATATAATATTTACATTCTTGTATTTTATAATTAAACTGTCAAAATTATAATGTAATGAATTTAAAATAGTTTATAAAACATGAAATATCGTTACAATCGACTTGCCCTATTTGTTACTTTTTAGAAATGACTGAACTTACAGTTAACAGTCAAAACTATAATAAAAATTGAAACAAAAGCGCCAACCTTATTAGAAGTTACACCTGATGGAAACACCTAGAGAAATGGATGGCGTGTATTAATAAGTGAAACTCTACATTTACGATGTCCCGGGATGTACTGCGCTTGTGTGACATTTATTAATATCTTATTCTGTCCCAGTGTTAGGAGTAAAGGCGGTAGTAGGTAGTCGGTAGCTCGCGAATCAGGATGCTCAATGGCGAGTAGGTAGCGGTATTAATGGGCATTCGCGGCTCAGTCCGTCCGGTATTGTAAATGTTTATGCTGCATATTTAAAGATCATAGCATTAGCTACGGTTCCATGTAATGTATGCCAACTGTTCTGTATATGAATGTAAGCAATATAATTTATTCTATACCAAAACTGTACCGAGATCTAATCTGTAGGATTAAAGTATAACTTCTTTAGACGTAGTATAAAGCAAATCAATAATGTCGTTAACCTTTATGCAAACATTAATTTAGGAAGATATATTCCATTGTTATTGCTTTAGTAAATCTAAAATAGATAAATGTATCAAAAATAGTCTGTCGGTTTGACGCAATATAACTAGTTATAGTTAAAACACTATAAAACCCGTGTTCGCTTTCCCTCTGTAAAGTTATTTAAAATGTATACCTACATGTTTGGAGGCGAGTCATTAAATTGGCATAACTTTATTGTTTGAAAAAAACAAACAAACATACAAAATTTTCAAAAATCATTATTACATGATCAATTGCTTGATTAAAACCCACCCCAATAAACATTTTTTCAATCATCTTCCATGTACAGACATCGATCAATTGCATTTTTATTATAATATGTAAAGATATAGCTGTACCGTCAAAAATAAAACAAAAGTTGTATAATGATCTTCGCTCTAAAATCGAGCACACGTACATCCGGTTGTCGGTCCGTCTTGTTGGAGAGTGGTCGGTGTCAGGTAAACAGGGCCGATTATAACAATCCCAGATAAATATTATAATCGGAGCCCTAATGAATCACCCGCCGCACCGCGCCGTTGTAATTTGACAATGTCCGTCGACAAGGCTTGTCGACATCGATCACGTGTTCTGAATCACACGTCTTGTCGCCGGCTTTAAGTATGTACCTCGAAATATACTTTCCAATCGCTTGAATTTAATTCAGTAGTTTTGAGTTGATGAGATTTTAAACACAAACGGACAAAAAATTTAAATGTTAGAAATGTCTGTTTCATAATTACTTATTCTCAGTTCCCCAAACTATTTTTTTTGCAAGAAGTTTCTTCAAGAAAACCGGGATCCATCCCTAAAATTATCACAATAGATCAAGATTAATTTATAAAGCAGAAAGTCAGAAAATAACACAGCTAAATAATGAAATGTTGAAAATGAGATTTTCGTGATAATATCACACTGTCTTGCTTGAACCTCCTGGAGAGGCGTAGCTAGACTTAATTTTTGCTGTTTTTATTTTCACCTGTTACAAACCTTGTTTTTCATAAACTGTAAACCGAAAAGATAATTAATAGCCCATAGGCCAGGCAATCTTGAACTTAATTATTTCACAACCTTATTATAAACTGAACCTCTGAACCATGGGTTCGAAAATTCAGATGGAATTTTTTTAATAAAAACCTAACATAACTTGAATGTGTTGTAAACGATCTCTCGACTCCTTCATTGAGTACATTTATGGTAATGCCAAATAAATATCAGATTTCACATTATGTATTCATCTCTATGTTTTTAAATTTCAATGCTGAACGTTCAAAATATCACCACCCACACATCGATATCAATTTCATATTAGAAACGTTAGCAGGTCTCTCGTTTTCTCTCCGTGGCGTCCGTAGGTGTCCCCGCTGCTTCCTTTATGGGCTTTCATCAGTCACCAATTATCCCATATTGATAAGGATCCAAAATAAATGTCCCTATTTATACAGTTAAAAGATTTCCCTCAACACGTTTCGTATAGAATGGGGCCGTATCGATACGGATTCAATCCATCAAGGTGAGATAAGATCTTCGGGAGGTGTGGGTTTCGTCGCGCGGCTCGGGTTTGATTCCTTGTCTCCTCGAATGTACTCCTCTTTAATAATGTATTGTATTTTATCATCAGCGTTTTATATGTATCAGATGATGCATTTCATATTTTTAACTCAGATTTTTGAGTTTAGACTGTTCGGATACATTTAATAAGGATTACAGTCGATAAGGTGGGTGGTATAAATTTTTTATTATGCATTATTTACATTTTAATGGCATCTATTACGTATAGAAAAAGATTGATAAAAAATAACTTTTTTTATTACCCTAAAAATTTGGGCTTATTTTAATTTTTTATTGACCACAATATAAGGAGATGCGGTCGTATCTCGCGCACAAAGTACACAATCATACGGGCGAGCAGACTGTCTCTATTCTCGGCTCATACGTCTCCTAACCGGACTATCCCAGTCCCCGTTCGAGTCTTATTATAAGTCGGTCACAGTTGTCATGGGCGGCAGTGGAAGGTGGTGCTGCATGCTCGTTTGCTACCTTAATCCCATTAAAAAATACTTATATTAAAGACTAACAATCTAAAAGCAAAACATTAATATCCTGACTGTACTTTACTGATACATTTTCAAAAATTATCGTTATTCGGTTTGCGATGACTGTGTGATACAGATCTACCCACAAATATAACCCACGGGCCATCTCCACCTCCTTAATCCAGCACAGCAAGTACAAAGTAACATAACCTGTATTTACATAATTATATAAACATTAATATTACTCTCAGAGCAAAACGGAGACGAACGGGCGCGCAAATTTACCGGCCCTATTAAAAGTCGACGTCTGTTATCCCTTGAAACATTTATGCGCCGTACTTCCTGAGTCAAACATTTATAAATCAAAACGTCGAAATTCCGCCAAAGATAACAGCTCCCTCGAGTACACATAAATTATTCGTCTGTCAACTCGGTACATTTGGACCGTGATTAAAAATAATAATGGTACCATATTAATGATCCGCGGCCCAACAATTTGTCTTCTTCTTATTAACGTTTTGAAACTCCGAGAGGTGTTAAAGGTGTGAAATTGTTGCTAAGAGATTAATCTTAAAAGGGATATCACGCGGGACCTGACTCTCTTAAAATATAAATCATACGTATACGCGGCGGCCCTTTTTAAGGCGAAATAAAATTCCTGATAATTGATACACGATTATGCAATATCTTTCATCCTACATGACAAATTACTTTATTCAAAATATCAGAAGTCGGTAAAGTAGGTGGTACTTGCCGAATCGCGAAAGGTAAAATCGCTGTTAGGTATATTCTGTCAGATTTACTGACAGGGATAAAATAAATGGAGCGGCTTCAATATTTTCCTCTGCTTTTAATGTTTTAGCAGGTGGTATTCCTATTTAGACTTCTTACAATGTAAGTTCATAGATTATGAAGTATTTTTTAGTTCATATTTTCTATAATTTTAAACATGATAGTAAAAAAACTTTGTCATCCTAAAATTTTTGTTGTAAAATAGAGGACAGAGAGGTTGGTGTAAAGCGAATAAAATACAATCATTATGCATTTTAAACTAAGTAGGTCCGGCCGTCAAATGGGTAGGTATACAATATTGGTTAATACAATTTTAAAAGTAGATTGCAGCACCTATCTAACCTATTGGACGGCAAGGAAAATTTATGTCAATCAGAAAAATATTTAAATTAAATTAAATTAAAAATAATAATTCTTCTTTACGTACTTACCTATAATATTATCGATTTCGAAATAAAAAAATATTGAGTAGATAAGAGATTAAGCAACGATTATATAACATAAACGAATTATATTCAAATACGTAGTACTTATATTGTAAATCATGTAATTCATTACGATACAAACCTTAACTTGAGAGAACATGATCCTATCCTAAGGGCAGCTTCCAAAACGGTGACAGCCGCTTGGTACTGGCCGGTCGCTAGCAGCTCTTGACCAACCACCTAGAAAATAACACAGCATTACAACTAGTTGAAAGGAACCTTCAACCAGATTCTATTAGATGCACTAATATTATAAATGTGAAAGCGTGCTTGTTTGGTTATCCTTCTTTCACTTCAAAACGAAGAAAGGGATCATGAAGAATCATGACTCATAAGTCACAGTCAAATGACGTTCATAAGTGTATTCAAAATACCTACGTGAAATAAATGATTTGAGTTTGAGTTTGAGTTTCATGATGAGAGGTATAACACTCGTAGATTTTATAAAATACATGATGATGATAAAATGCGTAAAATATTCGATTGAAAGTTCTGTTGGTCGCTACCGTCACTTGCTTCTCATATTCTGTTGCATATATTATCGTCAAAATAAAACAGAAACAAGTATTCGCGCCTATTGGTTATAATCATAGATACGTCAAAAGGGCTTTGATATATATCTCCTAGATTACCTGCCTCCGAGCAAGTAATTTAAGAAAGTTGCAGGATCTAATGAAGCGGACCTCGATAAAATTGCATAAACCTGAATTATAACCGTATAAAGAAAATGCATGATGCGTTACATCTCGAAGATTGTTATAAAATAACTCCCGAGTAAGTAATATACACCTTGCTTCAGTTTTTATGGTGATGGAGCAAAGAGCAGCATGAGCAGGAGGAGCAGAGCATGCAAGAGAACCAGTAACCAGTACTGTGGTCTCGGCCACCCTAATAGTAAGCGGATCGATTTGTTTTTAATAGCATTATTATTAAGGTGCAAATACTCCAAAGAATACTAACATAGTGATCAATACCAAATGAGATAGACAGACACAAAGACGACATCATTGTTTTGTGAAACTCTCGAAGGAAGTAGTGTTCGTTCCATTGCATTCAACTGATTCTTAACTCCATCTATGGTTCTTGATCAAATTACGTTGGTTCTTTATTTTTATTTACCAAAGATACAAATAAACTACATCGCGGGTAACTCGTTAAATGTATCCAGTAATATGTATTTAGAAAGTCAAGATTAATTCCGAGTTTCAATTCTTCCATTTATTTTCGCAAATCTTCCTAAATTCCCTGTAGGCACTTGAATGTGGATTCGATCCAAAATCTCACCTCACATTTCTGCAGTATACTATAGGTTCAAGAATGCTCGATGCGAACATTTTCAATTTTTTCATTTAAGTGAAAATCTTTAAATTTAAAGAGATGAAACGGAGCTGCTATGTTTATAGAAACTATAGTTGTGTTGTGAACATCAATCGAAACACCAATAACTATTGTGATTCCTAATGGAATTAACTATAAAAGTTGAAATTATGAATACAATTTGCAAAATCGCATGTAAACCTGCCAGTCTAATCTGTTAAGAGCTTCCAATCAATTTGTTACCCATGAACTGTACTTTGCATATTTAAAATCATTTACAAATGATTTTAAATATGCAAAGTACAGTTTGTATACATAAGAAGTAACATTTTCAAACAAGCCGCTGTACTAAACTCTTCACGAACTTACATTTTCTGCTATCGGTCGAACGAACAGTGTAGCTATACCAGCTATCTACAAAATGGTCCGTTCCTGTATCTTTATTACATTTATTATTACCCGATCCATTAAAAATAAGTGCATTTAATGGTCGCACGGTACTAATGTCACCCAGCGACGCAGGAGACGGGTGATCTCATTGATATGATGCCATTCGCTTTACTAATCTGGACGTAATATTGAGGTAATGTACTCAAATGCGAATTTGAGTATCATTGTCCAAAAACAAAATGCGCGTCAAATTTTTAAAACCCCATTACGTTGGCTGTCGATGAAGTGAACGATTTAACTTTTCCTTATACCCGTAGCTGTTGTCAAGAGCATAACTCAAAATGTTTTACGAACACCCACGGCGGTGTATTGATTATTAAATTACCATATAATCGGTAGCTGCTTTATATAACTGTGTAACAATGTTTAAATACAAAGTTTTTAAATATTTTTTAAAGTACTTTATGGCTTATGCCCTATTAAGATTACATAATATGTATATAGTTTTACAACACAGGTTTAAATAGCCTTTTTGTAGCGATAATATTTGCTAAGGATTCATTTATTACCTAGGTATAAAAACATTGTTAGAACGTATATCTATACTATTCACGGACCTTGTCGTATACATTTTATGTGGTTAAATGGTGCGTATCTGTGTGACGAACGGACGGAGACAAAAACATTAAACAGCGAGAACAAAGGAATTGCGAAGTAAAAGATTAATCTAAGTATTCATAATCAGTTGCTGCTGTTTCGTGTGGCCATTTATTGTCCTACCACCGGTGATAAATATTTATTTACTACGTAGGTAACTACGAATTTGTTTATGGAACAAGAAACAAATGAATATGACGTAAAACGGCTTTCAATTTAGTAGTTACCGTAGTTACATAATTGAGAAATGTATTTTATTATTTTCTCGAAATACAAAATCTCAGAATATAACATTGATAATAATCGTTTAGATGATTTCCGGACACAATGAGATCGTCAGATTGTCGATGATCGTCAGTAGCGGGCGATTATTTTAAACAGGTGATGCTCAAAGTGCAACTGGCAGCTTGATCTATAAATAAAATAATAATAATCACCGATTTAATGTATAAAATCTTTATTTTAAACTGTTTATTTATAATGTTTGTTACTTTGTAAGTGTGTTAGTGTTATATTATTTTATTGCAAACTATTTGTCTATTCTATGTCCGCTCTATAATAGAGCGGTACGAAGTTCGCTGGGACAACTAGTATTATTATAAATGCGAAAGTTTGTGAGGATGTATGGATGTCTGTTTCACGCAAAAACTACTGAATAGATTTTGATAAAACTTTACAATAATTTTGCAGATATGTTATATTATTGTTCTATATGCACAGTAATACTACAAATCCTGTTTTCTAGGTTGAGCACTACTGACTCCGAGCGTTCAGGCTGCCGATCAACTGTCGCCCAGATTGTATGTAAAAGCGCGGGGGTCGGTCGTATTTATGGCACTTTGATCACTCAGTCCCATTGTCCACAGCTAAATGCGCCGAAAAATGCCCAGACGTCGACAGCAAGCGGTGGAATGTATGCAAATGGTGCGCGTTCGAATGCTCTTCGAAGTTAATCGTGAATCCAGGGTTTTCAGAGGACTCGGGCTTTGTTTTCCAAGATCTTCTGCTTATATAAACTGTATAAAAGCGCCAACGTCATATCAATCTGTTCACTGTATTACCTCTCGAACAAATCTCTTAAGATTTATATCAAAGGAAGTGTGTTTTTTTATGTCTGTGGCCAAAATAGAAGACGAGCAATCTCGAGATAAATTATTATCATACCGGCCCATGCAAGTCAAAACCAGCACCAAAGATGTTGAAAATTCTTTATAATATTGCTTCAGAAGAAAATGCCTTAGCATACGGACCACAATGTAACAATGTTTATTAAAGCATTAATTTAAGACTTTTGTCAGTTGTTGCTTAAATTCTAACACGCAGTGATTTGCATCAATGACACGTCACAAAAAGGGTGTCTACACACTAGACACTCCCTTGGCTACAACCCATTAATGGCCCACTACTGAGCACGGGTCTCTCCTCGTACCTGAGGAGGCCTAGAGCATACTCCACCACGCTGCTCCAGTGCGGATTGGTGGAGGGGGGAGGGACACTCCCTTATTTATACCCAATACCTCGTGATAATTCGAAGGTGTTTCCTTTCAAATCAAGTGATTAAAACATTGGATCACTACGCTAATTTTTTGATGACCAAATATACATGGAAGAATCAACTTAACTAACTATATATTGCTCTAAAATAACTTTTGTAATTTCTATAAATGTCTTTATAATTCTGGAGCGGTACAATGTGAATGACAACCCTTATATCTCGAGACTCACGTTAATGGCTGGCATTATTTTGGAGCCGGGTATCAGATGGCGTTTAAACAAGGCGCAGTGACAGTTCGAATTCGACGGTTCGACACCCACTTCACGAGTCACATTATTTTATACCACTTTAGTGCGCAGTTATGCCACCATTTTAAACGGAGGTACGGTCTGTGGACATTCAGCTCTGAATAAAGTTGTGTTTTAAACGTGGTAGTCGTAAATACGTTACCTAAACGAGCTCTCGAATTGTAATCGAAATGTTTCAATGAAATAAGCGAACAAATTGTGGTGGTTTCTTCACTGCGCAAACCACTGGGCTTTAGGTTTTTATCGGGTTGTCAGTGTATTTGTTTGCACATATATTGTGACAACACTTTTATACCTTAAAGTACCAATCTATTAACATTTTTAACACCTACCTACAATTGGTTTTTCCAATCTGTTCAGGAACTTATAATAAAATTGTAACTGTTCGGAGTCTACCTGGATATATTTCGTTTTCGTTATGTAGTAAATCTCGCGATTTTTACAGTGCATGGAAGTTGGCAAGCAAGTCCACGAGAGTTTGTATTAGTTTAATTTATCTACTTTGTGGTTTAATAATGTTTAAATAAATAAATAAATGATTGTTGCTAACAGAAGATACACAGATAATCAGATAAAATTAAAACCTTAAAATATTGAATGCATTGGTCTATCTGGTGGTCTCTTATATATGGTCTGCGGATACGAGAAGCTCTCGAGTGACTGACACCATCGTGACTGAGTGACTGTATATTACGAGTAGCTGTCTAAATCGTCGGTCCTATACATATATCATAATGCTTCTTTTAAACTGAAACTCTATAAATGTAACTAATCTCGCAATTAATTCTCCGTGCATGTACAAGGAAAAGCAGGTACGAACTAGACATTCAATAGGTTAATGGATACAGATAAAAGTAATCTCAGTAATTAAACATCTACAAGATAGCTGTGATTGAGAAAATACAATTAGTGAATTTCTTTTTATGAAGCATTAGAAGCATCGTTATTAATATACAAGTTATAAGTGTACTCTATCTTTCATTAAATGTAATAAATAATTTGAATTTAAATTCATCATTCAAATTTCCGTCTCGCTGGGAATCTAACCCAGGACCTTTCGAACGGCACGACGATACAGAAACAGGGTGGTAGGTAATAAGACGGATAGAAACAGGGTGGTGGTTAGAAATTGAAATAGAAACAGGATGGTGGCTAGCCAGAGGCATAGAAACAGGGTGGTAGCTACCATCCTAGGTGATTCTATCTAGGAGAGTTCCTAATAATATTTCAAAGAGAACTAACCGAAATGAGCACGAACGGTGACTGATCCAGCTTCATGGCCTCCAGTTGCCTGAAGGTGGGCTCGAGCGTCGCCCGCAGCGGAGACTTGAGCGACGCCTCCACGAGCGCCGCCAGCAGCTGCCGCGACGAGGGCTCCACGCCCAGCCCGGCGCTGAACGCCGCCAGGGCTTCGCCGTGCCGACCCAAGCATTGTAATGCTACTCCTGATCAGAAGAACACATTGCTATAACTAGGTCTTATCTTGAAGCTTTAAATAGGTGTTATAATTATAAATGATCAAAAAATGTATCCTAGTATTAAACTTTATCTGAGTTATGCTATGATAAACGCGTTACGTTTTTTACCAAAGCGTCACACCATTTCTTTCAGGATAGTAATGCAAAAAAAAAATCCAGAAATTTCCATTAACAGAAATTCAAAAACTCTACATCAAAGTTACTATTATTTATATATTAGTTACTATATTTTGAGTAATGGTGCTGTAGATGATGCGTAACTGCGTCGCCTTGCGTGAGCGTGGGGCCTTACGCACCTTGCATTTGAATTTATAAAACTGTTAATTTCGTTTCGTTGTCTCCTATACCTAAAGAAATGACGATATAATAAAAAATAGTACCGGAAATAAAAAAAATAAGGACGGAGGTATACCAAGGCATACAAACGAATATAGCATAGCGTGATAAACTTATGTAAACAGATTCAACAACTTTACAATACGCAGTGAAAGTGGAAATGTCGACGGTGGACCGAGTAGGAAAATGAATTTAAAACGGATGCAAATAATATGGGCTATGATATTAACACGCAATATCGTTCATAGATTGCTTGTATTAACGCACTTGATTCTATAAAACTACACTTCCACGTGTATGTTTCTTTCCTGATTGTTAGCATTCTAACCTTATTTGTTTTAACTAACGAATTTCAATCAAGCGACCAATGGAGAATCTTCATAGATTGAAAGATGAAAAGTAATGGCAAATTTGTAAGCGTTCGACATTTATGGCGCAATGGCTACCATATCTGATCACCATTGGAAGGGTCTTGGGTTCGATTGCCATTGAGGCACAAATTGAACAATGAGTTTAAATTCTTGTGTGTTGTCCATGGCACCTTAGAAGAGTAACTTTAAAAGTATTCAAAATAGGATTACTTAATTACTTGCCCAATTTAAAAAAAAAATAACTATTCAGAGTAATAAAATTCTACCTGCCTACCTATTTTCAATACCTACCTAATACCTGTCAATACAACAGTAGTGACCAGTAGTAACAGGTAGATTCGTTAAGTTCACGTCCTTATAAAAACGGGTCGGGTCAGGTGCGTTCTATTAGTATTAAATGTTTGTTAAGTACCATTTCACAGTAAGTACCACCATAAAACATCAAGTACTAGTCTTTTACACCAGTCATACGAAAAACTTTAAATGTTTGATGGATTTTGTAACACTGAATGAAAATAGAAGTTCAGTATAGAATGAAATCACACAAGAATTTTCTATGACCATGTAATCTGATACATCGAAACGCGTTCTTAAAATATTGTATTTATGGTCCCTCGTATTTATTTTTCAACCCTAGACACTAATGTATGTAAACTTTCAAATATCGAACCCAAAATAATACAAATATTCTCGTTTCGGTTAGGATTCGTTCAAGGTTGAAGTATTATTTTATAAATGGAACATGAATCCTTTGTATTGTAATTTTAAACTTTGTTATCGATCGTATTGTTTGCCTTGATTATATTGCTGTTTTAAATCAAAACAGACGTTGGTACCGAGGTAGTTCATGGTCACAATGCAATTATAATTATGATAACATCGAAACACTTTAATAAACTCGAATACACAATAAAGGTATTTGTTATTGCAATTATATTTTAAATATAATTCGTACCTAACTTGAAAATAAAACTTCTATAAATGTCTACGTCATACGCCCTCCAAGTATTGCCTTACCTATTTTTCAATTTATGACATTACAAACAACGTTTGTTCACGCATTTATAATTTATTATGATTCCCGCCAGGAGTCGAATTCAAAAGCAGGGTTACAACCAGCTGATCTATAAGATCGTGTTGTCTATGTGTAGTGTGTACAACTGTACAGTTATCAAAATATGAATAGTCTAATATTAGTACTCGGTAGAGATTTATTTATGTAACCCATTTTTAGCATATATACTTTTGCTAATATTATAAAACTATTTTATTAAACAAAGGAATCCCTCCGAAAAAAAAGTTTTATCAGTCTTCAGCGAACTATGTGAAGTCTTATTAAAAGGGTTATGAACTATGAATCTTTGCGGCCGGCTAACAAGCTAATTTGTCAAATTACCCCTCACATTGTGAGGATGATGATGATGAAACGAAGTAATGTGTTTATTTCTAGTTCTAAAATACAAAAGTTTAACGATATTGCACTCCGGAGTAACTTTACCTTGGCGATAATAAGCTTTTGGCCAGTTGGGGCAGAGTTCCCTGGCTCGTGTCGCGTCCTGCAGAGCAGCAGCAAACTGGCCCTGCTTCAGTCGCGCTGCAGAACTGCAAAAATAAATTACCCGGTTACACTTTTTTAGAGGCGACCGTCCTCAAAGATAGCAACACATTCATGGGCGTAGGCACGGTGGGGCAGGGTGGGGCGCTTGCCCCACCCTGGCTCTGACCTGTAAGGTACCTAATCAAACTTAATTATCTAGGTTCTAACTACAATACTTAAATCCATAAGAAAGTTCACACTCGGCAGTCGTCTGTCAACGCAGAAAAATTGTATGAAAAATTATTTTCATAGCTAGTTTCATATCATTTTAGACTGCTGCCCAACCCTGAGCCCATAGCTGGCTCTGGCTACGGTCATGAACACATCTGTGACCCAATTAGAACGAGAATCAACAAGAACTAATAGGGCTATCACTAACAGTCGCTATCCCAGTCCTCATACTTAATAACTAACTAATGTTTCAATTAACACCGTCTTCTAACCGGACTACCTAGTCCCCATTTGAGTCTAGTTCTTAGTCGGTCGCAGTTGTCCTGGGCGGCAGCGGATGGTGGTGCTGCATGCTCGTTTGCTACCTTAACTGCATAAAAAAATCAACTTTTGAACTTTTAACTATTCAAGGGTGGACATATTACTCCTACTTCCCGAGATTTATTTTCAGTTGTCTTTGGATCGGATTAATGTTCGATTCGCACGAATTTACATCGACCGAAACGTGCAAGTCGATAACTTTAATAATTATAACAATTTTAGTAGTCGACTAGCAAGATGACGTATGTAATTCACGTTTAATGTCCTGTATTCGTGATGATATAAGTTAAAAATTATATAAATGTATATGTATGCTGTATCGTATGGTATCGTTCTTCTGAATTTGATTATAGTGCATTACAGTAGGCCTAGTTTACCATTAGGAATATAATGGTATTCAAATAGCATTAAGCGGATTTGATTCATGGACACTTGCTGGCTAAAGCGAGGTTGCTTGCAGGTGCGTTGGTGTGGAGCCTTCAATGGAATGTCCCACGCGCTCGGCTGATGCACTGAATTATTTACATTTAATATTTTAATGGATGTATTTTTTACAATATAACTAATCTATTGAAATTATAAGTAATTCTGCTATTCTAATAAATAGGTGTAAAACGCAAATTGTCTATCAACACAAAACAAATAGAATGTATTGATTGATTCTTCTTCTTCATTCATCGTCGAACTAGCATTCAGAGCGGTTGTGTACAACAACATTGTATCGATTCTTAGATTTATATTGTTTTGATAATAAATATACATATAATGAATGTTAAATAGGTTCGTAGATAAAAAACAGCAACAATTAATGTCACTGAATGTATTAGGTACCTAACTTCCTTTTGTTTGTTCATCTGTGGGTAACTTATAAGTATACGAAAAAAACCTTCTTAAACTCAGCTTTCCACTATTATTTTTAATTAAGTAGGTAGTCTTTTTTAGCTGATCACTCACCGATTGCTGTAGAGGATGTGGTTGGCGGGGTCGAGTGTGAGCGCGTCGGTGTAGAGCGCGACGGCGGTGGAGAAGTCGCCGGCCTGACAGGCCGCGTTCGACGCGCGGACCTTCTCCACGAACAGCGCCCGCGACGCCGCGCCCAGCGACGCCGAGCCGGTCGGCTCTACCTGTTACAAACAGTTTACTATCACCACGGTAATAGTATCATACAGTATTCCATCTTCATACAAACGGTCGGAACTCGAATCGTACCTACGCGCCTCGGAGTTTAGTACAATACAACAGACACAGAAGCGCCATAGGGACGATCGAACGTGTGGGTTTGTAACTAGGAAGCGTGCGTATTACCTACCCACTTACATTCATTAAATATAGGAAGAGGCGGCTCTAGGG
Source organism: Ochlodes sylvanus (assembly GCA_905404295.2). NCBI lineage: Eukaryota > Metazoa > Arthropoda > Insecta > Lepidoptera > Hesperiidae > Ochlodes > Ochlodes sylvanus. The sequence continues at coordinate 2,941,225 of FR990129.1, forward strand.
CGTGGGGCAGTAGGCATTTATTTCAAGGACAGGGTCGATTCACACTACTGTATGATACTATGTATTACCGTGCTGTCACTGACGAGTGATGACTCTTATGGCGCAATGGTCACAATGCCAGAGGGTTCTGGGTTCGATTCCCAGCGAGGCGGAAATTTGAATAATGAGTTTTCTGTCCTCGGTCTGGTTGTGTGTCCTTGTATTTGTGTGATATTTAATATGGTCAGTCTTATTTATTTATCAACGTATTACTTCAATAAAAATCCGTGGTTAAATAAATGTTATATTAATAGACGTAAAAGATTTGATTTTATTTAAATAAAAAGCTAATAGATTTCAATCATTCCAATGTGGTTGTTACCTACGACGATTGAAATATTATGTAAGGATTGCCTAAAATATCTTATCGCTCAGTTCAGGAAATTAATCAAAGTTAAACGGACTACTTTTAGGAACGTCATTATTTTAATTGGATCCGTAATTAATGAACTTGTTGATTTATTATATTTATTTGGTAACATTTAAAGCGAAACTCGATAAAAGCTTACGTAACATTTACATATATTTTACTCGTCAACCGAAGTTATTAACAAACGAGTATACATTTTAATATTCGCCGTCTGAAACCAACAAAAAATACAAACTTATCATTTCAAGTTATTAATTTTAAAATTACTTATCTCTGGGTCTTCCTCACTGTAAAATCAAATTATATTGTTACATTAGAACAAAACCAAAAAACAATTTTAATCAGCTACCTATACCGTGATTCCAGGAAAACAAATCACAATGATGAGTAATTTACAACAAAAGGATAAAAGATATCACGCAGAGCTTAATAATAACTGGCTAATAAAACGACAATGTCAACATGCTACCGAATTCCAATAGTTGAAAACATAGTCAGCTGGAGACTACTTGAGTGACAAGGGTTCTTTGTGTTTTTATTGTTATAGTATCAAGCGCATAGTGCAACTGGTGTTCATTGGCTGAAACGGACATCCGTACTGATCTTTAAAAAATATGATTAAGTATATTTAAAGTCAGTCGCAGAACTCACCGATGTATTGCACGAATGATCCGTGTGTAGTAAGTTATAAAAAAACTTCTTTTAGTACGTTTATTTTTGTTTTACTTTTGTGAATATGAAAGTTATGAAAATAAGCAAGAATATATTATGTATAAAAATGTATGTTTAACGGTATAAAAAATCCTCTTAAATTCACCTTAAAAGATTTTAATGTCTATTTTCAATATTTAATACTATTGTCTTGTATTTAATCAAAAGCAATAATGGTAATGATGATAGTATATGCACATAGGTTGGCTATTACTCTCACGGTTTATTTGTACAGAAGGAGCGTGGTGAAAATTATCCACTAGGTCTCTTTAATTTTGGGTAGATATTAGGCCCTTCGAATTATGTAATCAGCTCATTGCCATTTCAATGGCAAATCTTCATTATGTGGTCATAAAAATGTAATCTAATTATACATTTAAGTGACCTACAATATTAATCCGCTCTAAAGCTTTGTGGGTTTGGTTTTACATTTGATGAGGGTCAATTCTATACGCTTTAAAGATTAGAAACAACTACTACTACGAAAATTGCTTCTTTCGTATTGGCGAACATACATATATTATTTACTACTCTCCTCTTGATCGTCAACGTTTCAGTTACAGTAGCTCGAGTGTGAGTTTTTGCAAGGATTTACTTCACCAACGCGTTTGCGTTTAAACTATCAAAATGTATAGAGTTATTGTCAGCGCCTCTAGCGGATGGTTAAGACAACTAACACTGCGAGTGTAAGTTTCAAAATATCGTTTACGTTAACTTTTTCGTCAACCTCGAATGTAATTTAACGTTCGAGTAGAAGTATTTTGACATTTTTGACGTGTGCGCGAGTGTAAGTTGCCATTTTGTAGTTAACTATTGAAAACTTACGCAAACGCAGTAGTAGAGTGACTCACTTGATGTTTGACAGGTGAAACGCATTTTAGTTTAGTTTATTTGTTGTTATTACGTGAAAATTGAATAAGCATTGTGTGGCATGGAGCAGCGCGTAATTGCTTTGCTTGGAGGATGATGGCGGAAGCCCAGGCTGAAGATATGCGCAACCATCAGCGGAAACAACGGGCTATATTCCGAGCCTCTTTTAATGCAATAGATGACATAAGTGAAACTGAAATAGATATCGCCTGAGCAAGGAAGCTTTCATATCTTTATGTGAAGAGCTTGAACAATTGAGTAATTTAAAGCCTACGCAGCGCATTGATGTTCAAACAAAGGCAAGTATTAAATAACATTGTTTTGTATATTGGTTGTCATTTGGTTGTATTGGTGGTAGCCATTTTCGCATATTTGGACCACCAAGTGATGAGGAACACCTCTACTACTGTAGGAAACATTATCATTCAATAAATGTCCAAATGGTACGGTGGTACTCATATTCCTTAAATATTAAATCAATGTGACATCCACTTCATATCATTGAAAGTAATCAATTAAGTATATGAAAAATAATATCCTATAGATTGACCATTTATTTTTTTCTTTTATTACAGGGGACTCTGGATATCCACTGCGTCCATGGCTGATGACACCATTTTTAAATATCAATGATAACTCTCCCGAAGTATTTTTTAATAAGAAACATAGTACAGCAAGGGTCCTTATTGAAAATACTTTTGGGAGACTCAAAAATCGTTGGCGTTGCTTATGCGTTCTTTCTTTTCTGACAACAAACTCTTTGTTTACTAAATAATCTAACAATATAATAAAAATATTACAACATACAATACAAAAAACTTATTTATTGCTTTATAGAATAAAATGATATTGTAATACATATTAATCTTTACAAAATTTGTTGACTACTTCTTGAATTGCATCCACAGCCAGCATAGAAATATCCTGCCATCTTTGCTCTGTCTGCAATTCCATCTCCCTTATCCTGCACTCGTCGTCATGTTTCTTTATCAGAAACTTTCTCCACTCTTCATCAGACCGGAGAAAGTGTTCTGATATTTAATTATCACTTGCTTCGATGAAGGAAAACATCGTGAGGAAACCTGCACACCTGGGAGTTCTCCATAATGTTCTCAAAGGTGTGTGAAGTCCACCAATCCGCACTTGGCCAGCGTGGGGGACTATGGCCTATACCTCTCACACTGTGAGGGGAAACCCGTGCCCAGCAGTGGGACAGTTATGGGTTGTGATGATGATGATGTGTTATTCTGATGTGTAAGCTATATTATTGTAAAGATTCAGCAAAATCCATTCGGTAGTTTTTGCATGAAAGAGTAACAAACATTCATACATCCATACAAACTTTCGCATTTATCATATTAACAGGAATTAGGATACCTATCAATGGCGACAAGCGTCAAATCAAATGTTTGCTTGGCGTCATAGCAACATGATGCTATAGTTTTATCTCATTTGTTCTTATAGGTAAAAGCGGAACAGCGAGAGCTCATTCATAAAAAATATAATGCGCTTAAAATAAGTTTCACCATTAGTCTAAGTGGATGCTTAGAAATAGTGAACTTTTAAAATAGGTTGAGTTGTAGGGACGATATCTGACCTTTCGCTCAAGTTGGCAACATGAGGAACACAACATACTTTTAACGAAGTGAGCAAACGATTAACTTTTTCGTTGACGTTTATGGAACTTACACTCGCACATTAAACGTGTACTAAAATGTATGAGTTTTCTCGATTAACGCGTTAGTTGCGTTTGGCTGTTTTATGTTTGAAACTCGCACTCGAGCCACTGATGCCACGCGATGACCGTTTTTCATTTCGTTTCGCAAAATGTAAGTAGGTACGTAAGTTGTTATTTTTAATTTTAATATTGTTATCACAACACCCGTGGCATCACGACATTACCGGAAAACAGTTCGGTGAATGAAAATGAAACCATTTTATCGTCTGTTTACTTAATTGAGTGGCCAGAATGACGAAGAGCCTACATTTCATACGCTAGTAGACGTAGCTACAAATTTTACATAATGAGTTTTTTCTTTAAGAACCCTTAAAAAAAAGAAAATATTCTTTGGAGCCGGCAGCGGGCGCGCGGCGTTCACCACCTGCGCTATCTAGCGATGCGCATCGGAAGCGAGAGTATTTTTTTCTCACGAACCGCATTCCCCGACCTCACCATCAAATGCCCCAGCGTAGAACTTTTATCCCGAGCGCTATACATTGTTGCCCACCTTGCATCATATGCCTCGACGTGAAATTTGAATTATACTCCGCACGTAATGTATTGCTAGCCGTATGAAACGCTCTACATCGATTTAATATTGGTCGTTGAATGCTTCTCAAACGTGACGGCGTCCTTTTACCTATGGCCCTTATTGTTTCTTTAAGGCTGTTTAGAGACAGGATGTTAACCGAGGATTTGTGTTAAGGTATAGAAGAGAATTGAAAATTTAACTCGCTACATCGCCACGTTTAAATACGGGGGAAATAGAATGAATGCTTAGACCAATTGAGTGCATCAATTAAACATATCTTAGTGCACTCGGCGCTGCACTAATGAGGAGTAGCTGCGATTGTTGTTTTATTTTAAAAGTTCACTCCTGAACCAGTTTGTTAAAATCTCGGGTCACATGGCAACGGCGACTGATGTGAACGTGTTCGCCCGTAATGATGGTCGATTGTTTCAACAGTCTTGAAAAATAACCGACGAAATCGGCCCTTGTTCGCTTTATTAAAATTTCGTTTTAAGAGGGCCCTGATAATCGGACTGGCCAACGTATTGGGTAATTATTTCTCTCAAAACGATTTTCCATTCTACTCGAAAAGTTACTTCACGAAGACCCGAACTGTCCAACGATGCTTATTAAATAATAAATTAAGGAATTCTATAGAGTGTTTTTTGTGAGACGAGCGGAAAGGTTATCTGTTATCTATAATGGGTTTCAGTTATTATGAGAACATATTCAAGAACCTGCCTTCAAATAATAAACTTGTTTGATGAATCTGGGGTGATACGCACATCCGTTTATTACGATCGTGCGGTGTTTAATGGGTACGGACTGCGGACGGGTCTCCTTCGTCATAGATTTCATATTTTCATAGATAAAAATCAGACGTACAGATCACACTATACCGTCGAATTGTTATGTATGTTGTAATTCTATTTCATTAGTGTCACATTATGAAACAAAGAACAGAATAAAACAAAACTTATGCTTGTTGCGTCAAATAGAAGTGCATAGCTACATTGTGCATGTGTATTACTGTGTAGGTACCTATCTACTGACTATGTTTAATATTATTCAACAATTATGAATAATACTTATTGCAAGATTGCCATAACTTACATTTAAGAAGGTGAAAAGAAAATTAGATGCTTAGAAGGGTGGGTAAAAAAGTGTAAAAAAATAAAAGGCTATATTGGATCTCGGCCCGCCAGGTACGGACTGTGGGTTAAAATAAAAGAAAAAATGGCGTCGTCGGTCACCCTTTGTCTATTTTTTCCCGCCTATTTTCTTATTGTATGCCTCGGGATAATTACGATTCTTGCCTGGCGAGTATAAAACAATTAACGTGTGTGGGTTCCGAGACAAATCACACAATAATTTGGGGCCGGATTTCTGTAATTTTTGATGGTTTAGTTAAAAGGCAAGCCGTATACGAGCATGGATTTTATGGGAATTGTTTTGAACATGCAATATGTTACGGTCGAGGCAATTTGTAAAACGAGTGAGCGATAATTAAACATAGTTACATTTTCTAAACGCTGTATTTAAATAACTGACGAAGACGACGATCGACGCACGTAATGCATTAAGCATTGTAATATAAAACAGAAAATATAACTTTTTATTACCGTTTTCTTTTATATACCATTTGATAATAGTGCGGTAAGTCGGTACATAATTACATATACATCTTATTAATCTATTAGTATTATAAACTTAAGAATAAAATACCCATTTCTCTATTAGTAATAGATAATAAAGACGCTAATATAATCTACAATCGTAATCTAGTAGGGTACCTACCATTAAAAAGCTTTTATAGCCACTTAACCCCATGTGAAATGTGTGACAATTTTACATAAAGTGACATTTCGATTTAATTAGGTTACCATACGTCTGCATCGTCATCGGAAGAAATTCACATAGAGAATGTGAATAAACTAAAGTTAGATTTAAGTCTTATAATAGGTAAATAAATAAATGAGTTTCTGTTTTAAGAGCGGCTCTTGGTAATCTTCAAAACCAAGAAGGATGTACAGTGTACATAGGTACTTATAAATTTGATTTGAGAGGATGGACATAACCTTCTCTAAAGTTCAGCAGGTTGCACATTGCATTTCTCAGGTCGATTTTAATTGCCTCTGAAGTCAAGATTCTCTATTTTCAAAAGGAAATTATTAATTTAGACCAATGTGTCTCAGACTGTATGTTAATTATTGAAGAATTTAAAAGCCTTTATTTGATCTGTTGCGTTTTGCTGAGCTCAGTAGAAGGCGTTCCCAATATTCCTATAGCCACTTATTTGTGTAATCCGGCCGAGACTGGAACGTATGGTTACTCCCTTGGAAGTATTAAACTCAAGTCTTTTGTTTTTCATTGGGTTATAGTTGCGAAATCGCATACGAATGTAGTGGATTCTTGCCGTACTTCGACAATTACTTTTTCGTGAGTAACAACGAACCGTTTCTCGGGAACTCAAATTGGGTTTGATTCTCGCCCTACATGGAGACATTATCTTAAATTGCTGATGCCTTATAAAATCTTACCTTTCTCAATGGATATAAAAGTTAGTTAATAATGTTGTAAAATTTCCAAGAGCACACAATACCCATGAGAGTGCCTCGAGGGTCAATATTAGGACCGCTATTTTTTAACATAAGTACATAGTACATACAAAGATTGACATTAAATACAGAACCAATTTCTATATTTATTTAAGACTATACCACTACTCTCTAATCTATTAAATGAACCATGAACGTAAACGTTAAATCCCATCGTAATATTATATTGTCTTCTGTATTTACAGTCCTGCTATTATTTATGTCCGCTAAGTTGTAATGTAATGTATTCTAAATTATATAACTCGACAAAATCAGTTTTAGAATAACATTTCCTACGCGTACACCATAAATTGTAGTCGGTTCCAACTGTTTCTAAATGCTATTTCAGGTTTTAATATTCCACTGAGACAATATCTTTGGACGTGTCTTTAGACCCTATTCATGTTGACCATAATCCTAAATACGGGAAATTACTCAATAAAGAATTCAATGCTGTATAATAACGAGTACCTACGATCATCAGCCGCGATCACCGTGCATGGTAATTTCCCATTGTTTACTATTTTAGGGAACAAATATTACCATATTGTTACTATAACCAAGTAAATACCAAATAATACCAAGTAAATTCCTATGTTATGCTTTCGTCTTTGAGCGTTTTACGCAGCAGCGCCTAACGGTTTATGTATTTTTTGCTTGGCACGGGGCAACCTTATTAAACAATTCATGGGCAGCACAGATCGTACTCATTCAACTCAAATCATGATGAATTTAAGCGCTAAATTTGTTGATTTTAATATTATGTCATGCTTAACTATTTCTACTAAGTTTCAGTCGTTGCAATTAATATGCCTTCCAATTCTTCATTGAGTCACTTACCACGTAGGAGTTATATCGTAACTTAACATTGATCTGATTTGTTAAATTAGCAAAAATATTTCTTCTAACGGTTTTGTCTAGACACTGTGTATTTCCGTTAGTAATAAATCCATTTAAGTTAATCTTATAAATTATTGTAACACGCTGTTCCTATACTATGGGTTGTGGATAATACGATGTCCCAGAGTAAATTACTTTCATATCATAGTTTTTGTTCCGGCACGCGTACGGTGCTAGTGGAATGCGCTCGTGACGATCGGTTTCGCGCGCAATCATCGTCCGCCATGTTGTTTTTTTCTGTCAAAATGATAGCCTAGAGGCATTTCTTGGCATGCTACCGTTTTCAAAGTTCTGTAAGTATTAAAATAGAACGCAGACACGCGTGAATGATTTAAGCAACAAACTTAAGTGGGTGTAGGTACTTATTACTTGTTTATGCTTGTTTATAAGTAATTATTCGATAATTTTTGATATTATTTTTTCGATAAAAACAGCTGTCGTTTGTGTTTCCTCCTAAAGGAAGACAGGGAGACACATGTTATGTGATACACAGAGCTGTTAATACCGATATCCTTATGGCGCATTCACAATACACAATTATTCTATAATTATCTGGCAATGAAATCGTTAATTACAAAAATATCGTTGACTGCATGCAAGTTACCGGACGATATCAATGCTCTTTTTCCAACTAATTTAAAGACTTAATGACCGCTATCGTCTCAAATTTGTTTCTTCTTTCATTTAATTATATTCAGACTGTTATTACGGCGAACATTATCGCGGATTAGTCTCTTTTATTTTTCGGAGCTGGCAGTCCAGCCAGTGTGGGCGGGGTAGTGACCATGTATTTTATAGCTGGCCAGTATTTTGAAGCCAAAGCAGTTAAAAAGCTCGAAAGTAAAATCGAACCGTATGGGATCTCCATTTACCGGTTGAGGAGCGATTGCGCTGTAAATAAAAAACAAACAAAATTTAAAGCTTCGAAAATTACATTATTCCGTTCGGATTTCGAACGACTCAGCTGTAATCGACTGAAGCATAAAGTTTATAATAACAATTGCGATACAGAGATTATCATGGATGCGCACAACAGGGCCGCATTCGCAGTAAAATTATTTTGCATTTGTCACAAACATTGTACAATAACTTGTCACGATGACAGATACAACCACCGACTGAGTGCATAATGTATCCGGGATATTAATGTCAATGTAAAGATGTTGTCAATGTATTTGAAAAATTTATTGTTTACGTGTACTGATACATTAATATTAATTTGCCTAAACTAAAACGTTCTCGTTTTTTGAACAATTTGTGTTGTAAGAAACCGGTAGTAGGTAACCTACCTATAGAGTCCGAAAAGATGATTTACTAGTCATGACAATGTTTTGGAACCAAAGATATTTTACTTATAATATATCATTGTTTGGAACATTTTCAACAATATATAACATCATCGTAAGATGAAAATGTTTGACTTATAATAATAATTATTTATGTAATTTTTTTTGTCAATTCCTGTAGACGTGTTACTAAATAATACTTCGCCAATATACACATAAGCTACAACTTATACTTCATGTTAATATACATCAAAAGTTTTTTATTAAATTTTATAGTCAACTTTTTTGAACGAAGTCAAGTGCAATCCTGCACGGATCAGAGGGAGGGCAGGAGCTTAATTAGTTATTAGACGCCCAAGAATGTAGCGATGCGATCCTGGAATTAGCCAAGCTTGAAACCTGCTGCTATTATATATAGGTGTGTTTGGGAATACGTGACTTAAGAAATCTTACAATCTAAAGTTTCTAGCATGTAGCAAAAAGAACGGAAAAACTTGCTAATTAACGTTTCTCGTCTAATAAAGCTCAGCTGAATCAGTGTTCTAGCTGTGAGTGATGACGCTGGTGACATGGTGGTATATGACCTGATGGTATGATACCTTGGAGGTGCTTTACAAGCCTTATTCAAAATCCTTTATCCTCATTAAGTGGCATAATTATACTACTATCTACTAATAATTGTCATATTATTTTTATTTGTGAACCGATTGAAATACGACAAACACTAAATTTTACCAAGCTTACTACTAGACATGAGTATAACATGTAGTCTATTTCAAACATTTTCCATGTAGCTACAGACAGATATCGATCATTTACGTTTAGGTAATAAGACTGGACATAATAAGTTAAAGAAAGCGGAAGTCAAATGAAGTCGAAGCCTCAGGACTTCAGCACAGATTGAAGCGTAAATAAATTTTAATGTTGAGAAGGTAAGAAGACATAGCTATATTTTTATGTAAAATACTAAATAATAACCTTTCTGTAAGATTTCACTCCCTTCGTTAAATTTATCCGTAACCCTTGAGTTTTAAAAGAAAACCGAGTAGGGTCCGCTGAACTTAAAACCTAGTATGAATTATGAATGAAGTATCCAAATCGGTCTATAAGTCAATTTATAGTAAAATGTTAGCTAAAACGCACTCATTAAAATATTAACATACCTTAAAAGATATTGCAAAATTATGCAGAGATAAACATTTATCTTAATTTATATACTTACTCGTAAAAGAACTTGCCGGTCATTTTCGAATCTCATGCCAGCTTCGGAATAAGATGTTAAAATCCTTTTTTTATATAACTTATGTCTTTTCTAAGACAGATTACCTACGGTTGTGCTTTTAAGTATCCGGTCAAAACTGGTAGGTAGGTAATATTGGTTATTTTCATCGATGATGTTTAATGGCAATGGTTTTTACAATAACATTTTGCGGTACACACGAGTAGTAATAACTAGTTGATTTTAATTTTCTTTTGTAAAGCTATTATGATTTAACGTCAAGACGCAGTCGTAATGATGCAGGAATCGAATCCGTTTCTTTGTCGGCGCTGCGACCGCAGACGCCGCAGCGATATCGGAAACCGCACTGACAGAGTTCTGCTATCAATGCCTTTCCTGGGTTTTGTTATATTCATTATAATAAAGAAATAATAATGTAATTATATTTAATTGAGCAGTGATAGCCATGTGGAGCAATGATAGCCGTGTGGTTGAACGTTGGACCCCCGAACCGGGGGGCTCGGGTTCAAGCCCCGCACGCACCACTAATTTTCAAAAATGATGTGCGTATTAAAATTTAATTATCACTTGCTTCGGTGAAGGAAAACATCGTGAAGAAACCTGCACATCTGAGAGTTCTCCATAATGTTCTCAAAGGTGTGTGAAGTCCGCCAATCCGCACTTGGCCAGCGTGGTGGACTATGGCCTATTCTCCTCACACTGTGAGAGGAGACCCGTGCCCAGCAGGGGATAGTTATGGGTTGCGAGGATGACGATAAATAACATATAACGCTAAACAGTCATAGCCCCACACTAGGATTCGCTGTGTCGTGGTTGCCATGGACATTGGACCATAAACAAGACAAGAACAAAAATACCCAGATCAAGAACAGAAATTTGAACTCGTCCCAAATTTCGCCTTGCAGGGAATCGAACCCAAGACCCTTTGAATAGCAGTCCAGCATGACAACCATTGCGCAATACAGGTCGTATGATACTTGGTAAGGTAACCATGATTCCAGAATGTAATTAGAGATTAATAAATTTGTTGCAATTTATAATCCAGTTTAGATACATTTACATTTTTGTTTACCCCTGTAGAAAGTTTGACTGGCGAATGCTTTTAGCAATAAGTCCACCTTGTTGTGTGTGTTTATCCGTTGTAAGGTACAAAAAACAGAAATAAATATAATTTGCACTGTAAGTAAAACTTTAATGCAGCTTTTTACGTAGATTCATTTACCTTTCACCATCTGTCATCGTCGGCGAATACATTAATTCCACAAGCACATAAATAAAGCACGAGAAGAATATGGTTTCTTCATAATAAACAAGGCGCAGTGAAGCCCCGGTCGTAACATTTTTCACGACACTAAAGTTTGTCAAGGGTGTACACAACCAAAACTTGATGCACGGTTCCGCCCGACGAGCAATCGAGATTAAAGAATTTACTTCTCATAAAATATTTTACATACAAGTCACAATAAACATAAAATTCATTACTTATTGGAATCTCCCATATATCATTTTCGTCGTTCAGCTGGTGAAGTGGTTATATTTTTAAAAGTATGTTAATTATCTCCACAACAGTTATCCGAACCGTACAGGTCCGTTTTTAGCATTTGTAATTAATCAAATATAAATAATTTTTAATATATGTAAATTAATTAGAGATCAGGCGTTGATTAACTATGTACATATCTATGCTGATTAAGTATCTATCAACCTTAGGTAGAAAGAGAAAAAACATTTTAGTACAAATCATTTTTGACTGACGTTATATAGTAGTATGCGAAAACACTAAAGTTGCTGAAAAACATTCCTAGGTATTGTGTGTAGGTACTACGTTTTGCAAGCTAAGTCGCTCAACTTACCACTTGATTAATAAAGCAAAAAATCATTAATCAATACGTTGTTAATATGTGCGGTTTGGAGCAGCATTATCACATTGAAGCTTAAGAATCTTAAGATACTATACCATAAATTAGATACAAAACATAGAAGTCACTTAAAATTTAACAGTGCACCTCCTGAACACCCATTCAGTACACGCAGTAAAACGAATGTACATATTGAATTAGATGTAAGCAAGTAGAGCCGTGGAGCGAGATTGGTTCGCTGTCGTGTAGCTATGTAATGATGTGCTCAGCTCGTTTGAGCTGTACAGCATCTGGTTCGCATTACTTTTAGTTGCATTCTTAATTCATGAGTCGCAGGGACACGCGTCGTCACTGTCGCCAGCCTCCCTGGACATTCCGATTTAAAACGGAACATTCCTCGGCTGCCGTGACGTTGGAAATTCCTCACTTAGCATTCGTTCGGTTTGTATTATTTTCCTAACGAAATAAGATGTACATAAAGGCATAAACTTGCTATCTACACTAATTTGACGTTAAACGCTACCTCTCTTCTTGTTTCCCAGCTTTTAGTAAAGTTAATTTTAATTTTAAAAAGGTAAATTTCCTACTAATACACCTCTAACCTTCCAAATAATAGTTAACCGCTCAATATCTTACTAAAGAGCAAGTCTTTTTGTCTTCCGTCTTTTATTCAGGCTGCGCCAGTGCGTAAAATAGTGTATGAAAAGTCTACTTAATATCAGCTTATAAGCCTTATTTCGTGTTATCTTTATAAGTTTGGAAACCTCCAAAATAATTTCCACAAACAATTCGATTTCAGTTACCGACCTGGCCGAAGTTGCTTATCGTCGATTTAATTATGATTGCCACAAGTCGTCTTATTATGGCCGTACAGTTTTAAAAATCTTGATGCATTAATAAATAAGCCAAGTATTAGAGGATCGGGCGGAACTCGTATTACAGGCGTCGGCAGCGCCTGTCAGCCATTCTGCGAGTCATTTCACGCGTCGCTCTAGCTCTATCGCGTAGGCGACATTTTATAATCTCTCACATTAAAAGGTGGCTAGAAAGGTGATACGAAACTATTCTATATTAATAAAAAAGTGCTAAAAATAAATCTCCTTAATTAAAAAAAGCAAAGTGTTCAAAAACGTTGATTTTGTAGTTCTCCGTCACAACATATAATCATGTTTGAAAGAAGAAAAGACTAAAGAGTCAGCGAGTTATTTACTTTCGAATTGTCCTTGTGGCGAGTTTGGTATTATTAATACGTTTATTAAATTGCGTGTATATATATTATTTTTGTATGATTTATTCCCAGATATTTAACTGGAACAATATGTACCTACTTTGTAGACAGTAGATCAGTCCAGAGTTGCATTTTAAAGGCCGCAACGATTTTCAAAATTGGAAGAAAATCAGCATCTGAGGAAAGAGATATTGAAACAGGTATTTTATTACTCCTTGTTACAGTGTGAATAGATTCGCAATGTGCAGGCAAAATAATTGCCACGTCACACGTACCTGTTATTCACAGTTGCTCTCTACGGTATCAAAATGGTTGAGTTGTATCTGTGTGCGTGCATCAGTGTTGTATGAAATTAAACTACTGTGTATTCCTGTACGATTGCCTGTATAATTACGTGGCGGGTGCAGGTATAAGGCGCCTCGCCCGCGCGGCCGGATTTGTAACACCGTCCGCCGACTGTTTTAAACCACATCGATCATGGTATAGTGCCGTGTCATCGCTGTTATTTAAGCCTCTCAGACTTTACGTCGTTCTTCTCTTTCGCACCGTACTTCTCACTCGCTGGATTACTTGAAGATTACCTGGTGTGGAATTTCTACAGTTAATTGTATGTAATGAATAAAAATTTCTTCCGAGCGTTTGTGTACTTGTGACCGAACTGATGTGCCCTCATAATATAATACGTAACTAGAGTCATGTGTGATGAATTTATAATATTTCATGCTTCGAAGGGAATATTAAAATCGGTCCGGAATTTGGCACTTGTCGTTCAATCGCATTAGTTTATCTACTGTAGGATTTTCTAGAGAACAATCGAGTAGGTTTGTCCCTTTCCTTTTCACATTCAGCGAAGTAGAGTAAATTATTGTCATACGAAGTCTTCTGGGCTGTTGTTGCCGACTTGACTCACATCTCACATACCCCACAATACCGCACGTGTGTAGCGTTGTAGCGAATCATCACGTCTTACCGAACGATGCGCGACGCTGGAGCTACGCCTCGTCGGTACGTGCCGCGCTTTTTATTATACGTACCATAAGTTACCCCCTCATCTCGACCAGCACAAATAAGTAGGTACTGCACTGTTATAAGTACATCGTAATCATATATTGTATAAAGTGAGCTTGCGTAATTTGTTCTATGTTATGTGTAATAAATGTCTCTCATAATAGTGTCGCGTATAACTAGGTAGTATCATTAGATTTGATATTTTTTCAATGAGTAACTATTTATACTTTACAGAGTCTGTGAATATCTCCAATCCAAAAGCTCGAACTTTTGGATTTTCAAGGTGATTTGTAAGACCTTACTACATACTTAATACATAATTCAGATACAAAACCAAGCCAAACCAAGAATCAATAACTAGTGCAAAAACAAACACTTATTTATGGAACCCGGGATCGAACTCAACCCTTACAACAGCTTCCGCCACACTCACGTCGAACCATGATCGTCGTAACATAAATCTAATTTTGTAGAAAAAGACGTGTAAAAATTATTCAAAATAAGATTATCTTTAGTTAAAAATATAGTCTGCCGACAAGCTCCAAAAGCTCCCGTGTTCACTACAAAGTAAGCCCTTTGAACTTCCAACAATACGCAGCTTCGTTGACAAGTTTATATGAATGGCGTGGGCGGCACTGGGACGCTCAGGCACCGAGCGCCCGAGTGTTACTGGCGCGCTTTAGATAATTTCTAGGAAAACACCGTAATATTTCAGATTTAAACGTGTAGTCACGCGTTTAACTTGGAATAAAAGGATGTATTTGCTGTAGCTTCCTCAATTCTCCATACTTAAGGATTAATAAGTGTTTACTTTCGTAGCGGTATGCAGTGTCCATGTCAATTAATTGGTATTATGTACGATAGTTGTACTAGTGATGTTATTAAATGAAATATTACGTAATCCAATTGTTTCAAAAATTTTCAATTTTACTAAACAAATTTTTAAATTATGGAACTTTTTTCCCGACTAACAAGTAACAGACGACTGTATAACAGTCGTCTGTTAATATCTACGGGTCATATCTTGTAAATTGAATTAGAACTACTTCCTCTTGATCCACGGACTTCAAATTTCGCATATTGCTCAAGTTCCGATAACCATGCCATTTTATAACAAGCATGATCAACGATTAACGGTGATTAAATTTATTGCATTTATAATTGACTTCGTATTATAAAAGTAGGTAACATAATTTAATATAAAATTATTCTCTTAAATTTAGTATTCCCAAAACGAAATGTTAGGGTTTTTGAAATTTATGTTGACGTCTAAAGATATCCATCACTGGAGCAAGCACCTTATATCATGCATTCCGGCATCAAGGTGTGAAATTCGGTGTAAATTTATTGTATATGTATCAGGCTTGGCACGGTACCCATGTGTCTTCGTAATCTGGCCGGATAAGCTGAAATATGGGCTTGTTTCCTCCAATTGGGCTTAATCCTAACATGCCCGGTGGTCAGCTCGAGCCGACGTAAGTACATGCTGACCAACTTTAAATTTAGACAAACACTATATGAAAATTCTTATTTGTCAGATGTGTTACAATGTTTGATTATTACTCCATTGTAAAGACTTCTCACATCTTCGAGAACTTTATGGTTAACTCTGGGTGTGCAGCTTTCCTAATTTATCGATTTAACCTTATAATGTATTATATCCGGCCATTGACAATGTATCCGGCATCCCTACACGTAGGGAACCTTGAATATGGTGAATTTCGATTTGTCGATTAGAATATTGAAAGACTTAGTTGTAATTATTGAGCTGACATCGAATCGAAAACACCAGCGGAGGCCATCAGTAAGTACATACGTAGAGTAGCAAGATTAACTGTTACTGCACACCTGATTTATTAATTTTCGAAATGCAAATAGATTTTCCTGCATTAATGACGTTCCCATCACGCAAACGGCTTTTCTACATAGTGATTGATTGACTGATCTTTATTACGTAGAAAAACAGGTTATTAAATATGTAAGCGATAATAATAAAGATAATTTTAAAACATAACATTAGTCTAGTCATTAATTTTCTGACTTATAACTGCTGTTAATAAAATATTAGTAAGATATTCCAAAGGTCATTTACACATCCGGATTTAATTAATTAAAAAATGAGTGTTCTCCCGTAGATGGAGTTAATTCCGCTATAATCATAATTGAAACTTTTTGCAAACATATTAATTTGCATGTTTTGAACATTCTTTTCTTTTCTTTTACAGTCGATTATAGTACGAGTATGTCTTAGACCATAGTAACACTTTTACGTAGTTACAAAACATTTTAATACGATTCATTATGGTCTGAAGGCAAAGATAAATTACTTATTGATTGCGCAACAGGATCCTTCAAAAATTTAAATTCAAATTCTACTCGCCGACGAAGTTGGCTTGTACGTTATTGTAGTTTGTTCAATTCCATTTTATTGACAATGTCTCATTTTATTAATAAAAATAAGATAAGATAATTATTATCTAACAATAGACACGAGACATGGCATATAAAGCTGTAGAGCGGAAGCCAGAGACGGCTCTCGCGGGTGGTTCCGAACGGGACTCAGGCTCCCATTTTGTATTCCTAAACCATACGTTTGTTAGATTTATGTCGCACTGTCTTCCCAGTCTGTACCCAGAAACTGTTTGGGCTAATGCATGTATGTCGTTTATTATGATTTAAAACCGAGCCAGGTATTATTGAATATATTTTTATTTGTTTAAAGTAACATTAAAAAGATAACCTAAATGGCAAAATTAAAAATAAGTTATGTAACAGAAAAATTGATTTAATAAAAATTAACACCGACCCTTCAATATTCGAAATATCGGTAAAACATATCAAAATCGTGAGTACCCGTATACTATATTAAAATTAAAAAATCTGTCTTTGCTTTTAATTAATTTAATTAATTAAATTAATCATAGTAATCGTATTTTTTTTGTAATTGTTAAAATATCGGTCACAGTCACTGCAAAAATTCCAAGTGTATACGAGTATTACGTCTCATGAAATATCTGTGAAAGAATTTCATGCGGGGCCTTAGTAATAGGGCCTTGTTGGCACCTTTTGAGTACGAATCCCAAATAAAAAGAGTATCTTTAATACCATAAAATAGGTATCGTAAGTACCACAATAACCACTTACAAAGCGTGACCGCTGGAATTAGCAGTTTTTGACGGTTCGGCGAGTTTTGTGGTCCCACGGAGTCATTGTACACGGAGTTACGAGTAGGACTAGTTCATACTACCTCATGTATTTTACGAAGATGCAATTCGCTGACTGTGTATGTAACACAGTCTTTCAGCTATTTTAAAAATTGTCGACTAGCCTGCACTCGTAATTAATATATGTGTAGTGTGTAGTGTGCGTATATTACGAATGCGTAATACTTACATATACAGCGGCAATCAGAAGCGGACTAGCAAGTAATAATATAACAATTAGTAACAATAAAAATGATTGCAACTTCACAGTTTCTAAGTACATATACGAACATTGCATAAGTTTTTTAAATGTGTGACATATTGTGAGGACATAAAATTAATGCTAGTCCAAGAATCGACACACTATAATCTCAATATGTTACATGTATGTAAAACTAGTCCCTAACTATTGTGCACAAGCCTTAATAATTTCAAATTTAACCAACCTCTGAAAAGTCACGCTGTGACATTTTTCACGCGCTTAAGTTCCCCGTATTGGTTCCTGGAAAAGAAAAAAAATATATTGTAAAACATTCTAGAGTTGTGCTTAGTTATTGAAGGTCACACAACATAAAATGTAATAGATAAATAAACGTTTTTCTCGCTAACATCACTTTATAATATACTGACTGATAGATAAAACTAGCTGAATTGATAAAAACTTGACGGGTTTTAAATATTATATCTATATCTATATATATGTACGTATATGTATGTACGTGCTATGTACGTATAAAACGCTATTGCCTGACTGATAGACGCACAGCTTGATCAGTGGACCTAGAAGCGTGAAACATTATTATAGGAGATTCCTGTAGTGTGCAAAAGCACAAAGAAAGAATTTTATAAAATTTATTCCCTAAATCTGTATAATCAAGGATCAAAGTTGAGTCAAAAACGTGTCGTCTCTTATTTCAATAATTGTTTTTTTTTAATATTTTCCAATAGGTAGGTATATTATATTATATTAACGTAGGTACTTCTAAAAGGGGTTATTTTTTATCTTTATGTAAGTATTTGATTAATAAACACAGGTTGTAGAGAAATTTAAACAAGACGTAAGTCAAGATAGATTTTCCCCGTAAGATTCTATTAGCGTTTCCGATGGTGAAACGAAAGCTCGTTTCGCTACTGACACCCCACTCTCACAAACACACAGAGATCGGTTTGGGGTCAAACACAAGTGGAAACAGATACAGGAGGTATTGCATTGACAAGGAGATTATCTCTTACTTATGACTAACTGCCTTGTTGTGTAGCGAGATTTCCGAGAGCTTGTTAGACCTTGTGCTAAGACCTCCTGGCTAGTGTAGGTATCTACAGGATTTTCTATTCTTATTATTTAGAAAATTTTATGTAAGTATAAGACACAATATTTTTAATAAAAAAATCCTGCAGTAGGTAATTTTATAACATTATGTAATTTTTATACAGATGCGACATAAAACTTTTAAACATACAAATATTCCTTCATTTTGAAGTTATCAGTGGTAATTTAAAGGAAATTCTATACAAAACTATTTTCGGAAAACGAAAATTACTCTTGTATAGGTTCGAAATTAATTGCAATTTTAACAGTACGGAATTTCAATTTACACTAGGGATTTTGAATAGACTAGTTTTTTGAAAACATTTTGTCAACACTTAATTTTCGTCCCTAATCTTTAAGTTAATTTGAAGATAGTTAAAGTGTTTTTTTTAATCAACCAAAGTAAAAGAAACATTGAAATCGAGTTTGTACATTGTACAGTACAATGGTGGTCGAGTATTTCAAATCAACGAAGCTTCTCTCAAGTATCGCATTACAAAATCAGCATCGGTTTCGCGGTTTCTTGTGCAAGTCGATTAAATTTATAATTATAACCGAGCATGGGTTTAATGTGCAATTTTGCGGAAAGTAGGATGTTTCATTGCACTCGACAGGTCAATTAAAATCAAACTTTGTAGCGACGTCATAAAGATGGTTTTAGTTCGTAATGACGACGGGATTTCTAGGCACAAGCTCGCCCGTCGATAGTCGGATGACACTTGCCGTCTATTGGCCGTCGTCAAACCACATGAAGGTTTAATTCAGGTCGAAATACGTATATGATATTACGTATATTCAATCCGATAAGTTATAACAAGTGGCAAGTAATCTCAAAACCTATTATTACTCGTGGTTTGTCGCTTGTCACAATCTTTATCATTATATCATTATGGAGAACACTCAGGTAATTCTAATACGCACATAATTTTTGAAAATCAGTGGTGCGTGTGGGATTCCAGGCCAGACCTCCCAGTTCGGGAGTCCAAAGTTCAAACCGTCATCACTTCTTTACAAAAGTACAACGTAATACAAATGCTAAATCAAGACTTAATCAACCCTATATTTTTATTATACCCATGATTACATCTCAAAGAAACCGCTTCCATTAAAAAAGTTAATGGTTCGGTCTTCGGATGATTTTTTATAAATGCGTAATTATTGCTAAGTTAATATTAACTCGTAAGCCTTCGCAAATATGGGTTGACGGAGTGACTATAAAAATGCATTTTTATTGTTGTGTCCTTAACGTTATTGAATAAAACTCCCGATGAGGATTAAAGGGGCGCTTCCCTCCGTGGTGAGAAATTTCAAAAATAAATTTTGTCAAACTAGTTAAGTTTATTTATAGGGTTAACATCAGAACCAAAATAATCCGAGTATATTCAAAATTGCATTGCGTGCTTGTCCTTGAATCCAACGACGCCAGGCAACGAGGACCCTTCAAGCAGTCCAGCATGGTTACCATTGCGTCGTACGAGCTCTTGTTACCACATTTCATCATATCATCATCAACCGTGGAATCTCCCCTCAGATTGTAAAAAGAGAATCGTGTAACTGTAGCCAATTATGAGTTATGAAGTTAATAAATGTATTTCTTGTCTACGTTTAAACTTTATAGAAAGTAAACGAATGACACACCTCTTGTACGTTTCCTGTAAAGTTGTTCGTGTGTTTGTTCGACCGTATATCATTTAAACCTGATCCCGGTATGGAACTCGATTACTCGACCGACTTCTCAGAACTATCTTCGTAACACATACTGGCTGTAATGTCGACACTATTGATATTACAGTAAAGCAATTATTGCGTTATACATTACTTGGTGTAAGATTCGTCTATTACCACCTGCATGCTATTCTCGAAGGCCTGAATTGTATGATGTGGAAGTCTTCAAAAGGAGAGTGAATAGACTTTATCTAAGTTAGTCCGCTCAACATTAATGACTTCATCGCCACTTACTATCACGTGCGATTTGTTAAGCAATACGTTATAAGTAAAAAAAGTCAGTCAGTCACAAAACAGGGTTACTTCAGGGGGCTTGAGAGCCAGTATTTTCTTATATATTATTTCTTGCCGAAAACGCATCACTAGTAAGTGTTACTGATGTCCATGTGAGTGTGTAATACGGGGAAGTTTTGCCTGAGTTCATGCTTATATATGCGATTATAGCTGTGAAAGTGTTAGGGGAGGTGCTGTCCAACTTCATGCGTGTGAAACGAATTATCGATATGGAAGTGTTTCAATAGCCACATCTATAGGGCCCTTTCATACAAATATGTATTTTATTAAAATTCGATGAATATCAATGAAATAACATTATAAATCGTATCATT
Organism: Ochlodes sylvanus; assembly: GCA_905404295.2. Taxonomy (NCBI): domain Eukaryota; kingdom Metazoa; phylum Arthropoda; class Insecta; order Lepidoptera; family Hesperiidae; genus Ochlodes; species Ochlodes sylvanus. The sequence goes on from FR990129.1 coordinate 2,962,409, forward strand.
TTATAACTTATGGATTCTTAAAATTACATTCGAGGTGATCTGGGACCCAGAATCGTACCTTTTCATAGAAATAATATTATCACAATCATTAGAATTACTATATACCCGCGTCGTAAACCTCCATTCAATACATCACGCACTTAAAAGTGATGGCAGTTTAATATTCAACTTGCAAGTAAACTACTGCGTTTAAACCTTTGAATGGTCGTAGTTACTGTATAAAGACAAACCGCGACCGCTCACGGCGAAGCATTGTGAATTTAATTTACGCAAAATAATTATGAACAAAGATGAGAAGTTGTACAAATATTAGCAAGTATAATGTGCTGGGGGCAGCTTAGGATTGTGTAGCGAACGAGATAACCAGAGGCCATCTTGCGAACTAATGAGGTCTACATCGCCCTAACGAAGTTCCCGCGTATCCTCTCGGAGGCCGCCTTCCTCATTTATCACGAAAGATTGAGCTGAGTGGAGCAGTTACCTAAAACGGCAACAAATTAGTTTCAGCTTCCTCGCGACGTTGTATTTGTATAGACAACGTGTTATCTCAATTTTCATAAGAATTCTTGATCATTTATTTCAATGTACGTATTATTCGTAGCTGTAAGCCTGTAATGAAAGTGTTTCGAAAGTGTGTGTTGTGCTAAGCGCTTCCAGTTCAACGCAGCATCGGAAAACCATAAAATTGTGCACGCTCCTCGGCGCGTACGTAGCGTATTAAGAAGTAGTTATTATAATTGTTACGACTCTTTGTGTTGACATTGCGGCCTTAGCTGACGTAACTCACGGAACTTCGCCTGCGTACTAAATTACCTAGCATCGCAACCTGACATAATGTTAAGTTTGAAGTTCATTCTAACCGTACGCCAATAAGCTTTGAATAGAAATTCCATCGGATCGTATGAATCAGTCAGGTGGCGCACAAAAGAAAACAAATCAGCGAGAAAGATTAGTGTCCGCGTACAATAAACGTGAAATAGTGGCGTTATTAGTTATCTGTATAATATAATATGGACTTACCGGTTTAGGTACATTAACGAGTATATCGACTCGTTACTATATGCAGACTTTGTATTGTAACAATTAATATACAGACAGAATGATCTACGGATGGTAATATTATACTAATAAAAGGGCAATTCTTGTATCTTATAGTTAGATACTATATTTTTGTACATAAGTACATAATTTTATTTATGGGTTTTTCAAAAAACGTTAATTATTTGAAATAACAAATGTGGAGGTTTTTTGGGTTAAGGAATCGATAGATTATAGTTATAGCGGTGTCAAGTTAAGGATTGAGTAGATTCATGTTAAAAGTTGTTTAGGTTGACACCAGGTCGCCCTGTTATCCACTTCCCGTCTATTAATAAATCTAGGTATTGTTTTAAATAAAACCTGTTTATTACAACTTGGTGAATTGAAAATAAGTAGGTAAGTACCTAATTAAATATGCAATAAAATCTGTTGTAAAAAACAATTAAAATAAGTTGTTTGTTTGACATTCAGATCAGAGAAATCTTCTCTACGGATTAGGTATCTGATAGGTTTCCATGATTACCATGATGACGGGTATGAGATGATTTTAGCGTAATGGATACGCTGTAAAACCATGTGAGCGCAATTTAAAACCACAATTCACCACTATTAACATTAAAGTGGCTAAGGAATGCTAGTTGTTCATCTAACGTTGAACATTAATTTAAATTCTTACCCACCCTCAATCATTTAACACCGTAATAAAAGCAAACTGTACTTGATTAACTGGGGGACAAATGGAACACCTCGTTGGCCAGTCAGAGCAAAATAAAGCTTTTATGGAATTGGATTAACTTTAAACTCTTCGCATATCATACTAAAATGTATTAAGTATCTAATTTGTCCGTTTCGGTGGTAGGTACTAAACATATTTATTGAAGCTAATCTTGTCAAATTTTATTGCAAAACTGTTTACAAATGCTAAATTGTAGTGTAAAAATGCTAAGTTGTAATTGTAATGTAGGTAATGTAGGTACAGTGTTACAAAAAAAAATAGGTATAATGTTTTAACATCAAATCAGAAATAAGAAATTTAAAATACTCATCATATTGATCGGAAATATGGCTCCCATACACTAAGGAAATAAAAGCATGTAAAATGAAAGTCGGGTGCAAAGGGCTCCGTTCAACCTTGAGTCGAACTTGAGGCGAACGGGCCCTTCTGTTTGAAGTCACTGAGGTGTCTACTTCTAACCGGACTATGAAATGTTTCCGGCGCAGTGTCATAGAGCTAGCTAAAATTTTGGCCGCCATAATAAGTAATAAAAAAAAGTTATTTAGACAGACCATGTTGTGAAGAATAATCTGGGATCAATCGCTAGGCAGGGTCACCCTACCTAGCGATTGACCCCAGATTAGAATTTTGCTTATCTAGCCACGGCCGGCGTGACAGGAACCGGATAAAAGATCGTTCTTAAAATGTCCATCATACCCGAAACAAAGTGAATCCCGTAGCACTCCGTATTATTAACAGGCATAGAATTTAATAATGAAACAATGACACCAGATGACAATCATGTAGAACAAAAAGTAGTTGCATAATCATTATCATTTTCTAACCCTGTATTAAAATGACTGTTGACGAAATTCAGGTTCAGTTGCAATGTTATTTACAAATTTCGTCAACTCCCTGTAATTTGACGAAGGCCTTATTGGCCTGGAGCTATTCCATTTAAACGGTAGCCAGATGGTGGAGGAATTCAAAATCTAAGCACGTTGCGTCCATCGTGGCGTCATTACTCGCACGAGAACTTTCGTGCTGGCGTGCGTAGCGTCAATCAAATGAAATTAGTACGTATTTACGGTTTCTTCACAGTGAGCACCTACGCATTGTTATTTGCATTTTGTTTCTTGTAAAAAAACCCTTTAGGTATAGGATTTTGAAGCTAAATTACTTATTACTATTACAAAGTAGGGACTAAAGTAAACAACATTTTTGGATTGAATCTTCAAATTAACATGATTTTTTATTTAAGACTAGTTGAAATAAAACAGACACCGAGTGTTACCCAAAGCTTCCATACATAAACGAAAATAATACTTATATGAAACCCACGTTAAATTTTAAGCCGTTTCGAAGATTAGCGGGAACACGCGCCCAAACAGAAACCGGCTAGCAGATAAAAAAATCTAAATATCATTGTTATGGAATCTATTGCGTTAATAAATGCCGACGATAATATTTTTTCTTAAACAACTATATTCCATGTACAGACATTGATCAGTTAGTATTTTATTATACTTATATGTGATTATTACCGGAAGGCTGAATGTTAGTGACTATAATTTGCGCAACTATCTACTGCAACGTCGGCCAGCGCGGCGCGGCGCTGACGGCGGCGCTCCGTTTATTTTAAACTATTTTCATTCTGTAGAGTATATATTATGTTCATTGATTTGCGTTACAAATAAATATTCTTTTGACTAGCTTGATCTCAGCATTGAAATTGACTTGTAGGTGGTACACTAATAATAAAACTATTAAGAGGTCGAATCTGTATGTTATTTTTTTAAAATATCAATGTAAGATGGCTTCTCGCCGTTGAAAACGTATTTGTCTTAAAAGGTTGTCTGTCCAATAAATTTTTTTTTTCTTCTACAGTATATATATAATTGTCATAAAATTCCTGTAAGGCATATACAGGAATTTTATGTATAAAAACCGTTTTGAGCGTAAATGGTATTTGTAATTGTGAGGCATAGATTATGTGAAGCGAATGTGGATCACTAGTTCAAATTCTAGATAGTAAACAAACACAATGAGGTTGAAAGGGGCTCAAAAACACGACAAACTCTAGCTTTCTTACTCTATTATAAGACAGCTTACCTAATTCTAAAACGATACATTGTTAAGTAAACTTTGTCTAAGCAAATGTTTATTGACACCCATACTAATCGTAGTCCTTCGTATCTAGACATCTAAACCTAGGCCAATGAAATGAAGTATTATAATGGCATGCAATTGCCATCCTTAGAATGTATCAGCCATTTGTACGTATCATTTGTATTGGCTCGGGGCCAGTTGCGCACGCCCGGCAATTATAAAATTCCGCAAAGCTCAATGTCGTGTGGAGGCGAAACTGTTTCGCTCGCTTTATTGCTTAGCGTAACACAAATTTGCATGGACTAATATGCTTAGTGATTGAATTTAAATTATGTAATTACTGTTTTTTCTATGACTACAATGTTTACTAGGCAAGTTGTAATTATGGTCATAAATTGCCTAATTTCAATTATTGCGCAGAAAAACTAAAAAACACGCTTTTATATTTTTATTTTACTAACATTTTTTTAACTAGGTATAGTACGGAAGATATGGCACAAAGCGCCCCACGCTTTTTATAAGAATTATTTTTTATTTCGATTTATTATAAAAATGCGTGCTTTTTAGTTTTTTTTTTACTATATTTTATTATCATCGGATGTTTGAAAATGCGGCGTATCAAACGCGATATTAGCGCTTTTTAAGCTTTTAGCAGAATAAAAGCAAGGCGTGTCATGTGGTATATTGAGCAAAACGCTCATCGCCTAGCGTTTAAAATCCGACGAAGCACGATAAAAAAACGTCGCGATTTTGTTGACTAGTGTACGGCACAGTGGTAATAGCTAGCGAGGCGGAAATTTGAGTGATTTTAAATCTGAGAGTGTGTTTTGTGTGTTGCGCATGACACCTAGACTACAGGGAATCCTAGTGTCGGGATGTGAATGTGTGAGCTTTATTTATTTATTTTTATACCGCTCACGTGCGAATATACATATACTCTGGCAACCATTGTTTTGATTTCAACGCTTTTTTAACTGACGTCGAAAAAGCTCTCGTGCGTGTGAGGTCTAAAAAGCAGGGATTTGCAGATATAAAGAGCACTTTAGGGTTCGGTAAGCAGTCGCCGAGCCGCCGCGGGCTCCATGTCACGGTCTCCATGGGCACCCAATAAAACCAAACCTCCAGCTACCTGTTACACAGATGAGAGGGTACTTAACGTAATTCATGAGCATGTTAACGTCAAACAACGATATTCAATACGTATTTCCTAATTCCAATGGACGTTTACGACTCTTTAGGGTTACGTAGGTCAGCAGCCAAACACGGTTTGTTTACGGCAAAGTCTATTAATGCAATCTGGACATTTTATAATGAATTAGACAAATGTGTACATTTATGTGACGATTGTCTTTTATACCAATGATCGCTTAAATTCGGGACACCTTTGCCTGATCTACGCTAACCTACCCACACTAATTTATCTAAATTGACTTAAATCTTTTATTTGTAAACAGACTGAAATAAGCATATACTAAGCTTATAACATTAGTATATCAGTAAAAACATCTAAAACATATTATATGGGCTTATGAGTTAATTAATATAATGTATTTATTAAAAGCATTGCAATGGGCTGAAACACAGTACCTTTTCTATAAGTTTGAGAAAAGTTGGATATTTTTTTTAGATTTTCTGTTGCTCCAACCAATATAATAAGTTGCTCATATCCCTTGACCAAATAGAAAATGGCTGACGATCTTCAAACATTTTACGAGCTACAGTTTCACAGGCAGATACAGATACACGTTAAAATTATAACACTGTTTCTATGCGTCAGGGTTTTTTTATCATATTCCAGACCTAAATACCTTACAGAGTAACATACACATAGGTACATCAATTTATAAACCACTGCATCGGTTCAGTCGTCCAGTGTTGACAGAGTGGTCGTGTTGTTACGATGGTCTTGAGAAGTCACCACCTTGGTTGATACCAACAGCAGCGAAACTGTATACGGAACACTGTCTACTCGACAGGTACTTGGCCCCGATCACTAGATCTATTTAGCCGTTTAAAGCATTTTATAGACTATTCGATGTTTAATTAATTTGTAGTTTTATGAGCGGCCGGGCCAATGCCGAACGCTACTCGACTAATAATACTCGTATTAACGGTTGATCTTCTATATTACAGTGTAGTTTCCTGGTTTCAATTACTCTTAACATCTTCACACCTTCTTTTCTTCTTCTTTTGAGAATATGATAAAAATTGTAAAAGATTTCTGTCAAGGAGCGAATTATACATAATGCATAATTTATTTAACGCTTCGTAGCTACAACAGTAATGTAATATGTGATGTTAAAAGTTCCAGTACGTATGTATAGCTGTTCTCTCTCATCGACAGCGACGAAGCTGAGTTAGTAGTCGCCTTGTCCACAGAATGAAAGGGTCCCGTCTTCCATTCCCATTCAGGGCAGACACGATTATATGATGATTAAAATTTCTAATATCTACGCTACAGCTAATAACTGAGTGGAGAAAGGTTTGTGACACAAAACGAATACAATCTCAAATCATCCTCCTCTATCATCATCCTCTATCAAAACGAATACATAACTGTTACATAACATTATACAACCTGTTGATATATAACAATTATGTAAAATAGATGGTTTTTATTGGTCGAAGTTTATTCAACAGAGGTGCGTCAGGTAGGTATGATGGGAGTATCTGTCAGTCTGAGTACATACATTTGCTTTCAATTTGCTGCGGAATATTTATTGCTTTAATTAGCCAACTGGCACTAAAACTATAATTCAATTAATAGGTACACGTCTGAATATTATTACGAGTACATTGACGCGCGCGTCTTTTTTATGAAGATTGTCTTTTTATGTACCTTTAAGTTATTCGACATTTACAGTGGGAATATTTAAAGAGAGTGATGAGTGGATGCTTTAGTAATAATCATTTGTTGATTATCAAACTTAAATCATCAGGTAAGCCTGATTTAAGATTTGGTTTAAGATTGGCACAAACCTAATTTAACATAGACCTAGTTTAAAGTCCCTAATTTAAACAAACCTAATTCAACATAGACCTAGTTTAAACCCCCTATTTGACTTTGGTCGAATGTTAGGATCACATCCGAACATTCGACCGATTTTCTTTTTATTACAGTTCGTGTGTTCGCTTATTTTTTCAACTGATCATAATTTGAACAGTTTCTAAATTATGTTTTCGTTTAAGTTTTTCCTTTGAGTAAAATAATAAAAATTCTAATTTGTTTTTTTTTATGTAATGTAAGTTTTTGTTTTTTCAACTAATTTACAGTACACTAAAACGTGGATAATAAAAAAGTAAATAACTGTTCATATAAAATATAGTAAAAACACATCCGTATATACATTCATCCATAGTTCCATACCTACCATACAACAACTTCATACTAATAAACTACGGTAGTATCAACGCACGTCCGATCGTTTCAATGTGTGCGCGAGCTCGTTGATGTCTTTAGCTCTACCAACCAACAACATCCACCGATTCTTGAACTTCGGTTCAACGTTCAACTTTAACGCAACGCATCAATATTTAACGTTTTGTCTTAACGAATCTACTTCTATTGATTGGCGATTCACAGCGTTTAATTTTAAATGATTTAGAGACGGCTGGTTTATTACATTCCAAACAACTTTCTACACCGCTGATTCATACTATATTGCCATCAATTCTACGACCAATTTATCTTTATATCGAACGTGGTCATATATCTGATATTAAAAGGCTGTTCGAAAGCTACACACCACTTAAACGATACATAAAAAAGTTAGGTCACGTTATTATTGCCAACAGTATCGACGTTACTCGCTAAGACGTACAAAAACCACGGTAAGGTTGGTTTAAAGTATAGCTTACCATCACAGCCTTTGATTTAGGCCAATTATAAACCCATTTCTTGATTTCGAATACGGTTGTTACACTCGGACGGAGAAACAAAAAAATATGTATTGCAGGCACTTTACATAGAGACAAGTGTAACTATAAACGTAATCACATGGTTTTAAAACACTTGGTACACTTGAAAACACTTGCTCGTCACGGTTTAAAGGTGAAGCTAAGCTAATGTTTGTGAGATGATACTGATTCGAGAAGTGTTTTAGTTTTAGAAAACACACTTCCGCTGAAATGTGAGCGTGCGCAAGCGCAGCGCAGCCTCGGTTAGACTGACTGGCGATCGCCGGTGTTACCAGCTTGACTTTAAACGAATGCAGTGTAAGCCTTTTGGTAGGAATTTTCTACAAGTTGGTTGATTAGTCTGCTGTGATTATAACCCATGCTGCATTTTCTTCTCTATCACTTCACTTTTTGTTTCTAACTGTTAGTGAAATTTAAAGAATTTAGTAGTTTTTTTTCTTTAGTTATTTATTTTATAAGTTTATTTAATTAGATATTATATGAAAAATAAAAGAATAAACCCTAGTAAAGAACGAGTTGAATGTTACGTCACGTCCTCATCAGATACAATGCCCACTTTTGTTATAAATAAATAAAAAAAACAAATGTTTCATTTAATCAATTCGAAAATTTTGACATAATTATCAGCTCTTTCGAAAAACCCCTTAAAGATTAGCCAGTTAAGATCAGATGGATAAAGCTTTTTCTTTATCCATCTGATCTTAACTGGCCCATTGAGCCCATGGGCCCCACTAGATTCCGCAACTATAAATGAACAGAATTACTGTAGTTTTAGATCTGAGGACAATAAAAAAATTGTAAAACAACCTTATTTGTGACAATAGATTTGCAAAAATATATTATTCACGTTCGTTAATATTATCAACTAACCGTATTTGTGTCAGTAGCCTTTTCGTAGTATATTATTTATCCTTTTTCCATTATATTAATAACAAAGTATGGCATTAACTATGGAGACCCATGACTTGAATTATTAATTCTTTGAGATCAGCAAAATATCGATAATGAATTGTGATAAATTTATAATCTGTTCAAATATGAATTTTAAGAAAATATACCTTATTTAAAAAAAATTACATAATCTTTTATTTTAGTAGAGTTAGCAACATACATGGCTACATTTCACCATTTGCCATTCAAGTGAGAGCGAGCGCGAAGCTTTTGCTGTCTCGCTCAGCATGCCGGAATGTGACCCGCTATCACCTTGAAGGCCGTAAGCTCCCAGACGCTTCATTGAAAACAAGAGCTTTCAAGCTTATTAGATATGCGTATATTGTTTAAGTGTTAAATAATATCCATGCTGTGTGCGGAGAGGTACAAATGTAATGCACGGTTAAACCGATTTTTATCGCTTTAAGCAAAATAAAACGGACTTAGTTAAGTAAACTGCTTACCAAGCATTAGCTTATCTGAATTGCTATAACTGATTTTGATAAGGTTTTTACTGTTAAATCGCTATTTAACAGTAAGAGCTTTATTGGTTTTAGTAGTTACTTACGAACTTATTTTTGTGACACTACGACTAACTTAGTGCTTAAAGAATGTCGTATTTATACATATATTTAGCATATTAATAAAAGTAATTTCCTAAGTAATTACTAGTAGATATCAACAAACACGTAGTTGTGTAAAAGGAAAAATAAATTTACAAATATGTAGGTAGGTATTTGAGATAAAATAAAACTGGAAAAAAGCGTGTTAAAAAAACTAATATATGTATTATAAATGTACAGACATCTGAGTAGTGTAGTGTAGAGACTAGCGGCAGAGTAGGTATATTGAAAAAGTACACACAAAGGTACCACTACACGGCCTTTTTGTCATGTACCCACGCAGCACGCCCACAAAGATTTTTGTTCCAGGTTAAACATAATCAAGCCTCGGCACCAAAGAGTGTTAAGATAATCTACTCTTCATTTTAAATGCTAACTATGGCTAAAAATGGGTACTCACGATTGTTATACCGATATTTCGACCCCGTTGCTCGATCATGGCCACGGCGACACTGTTGTTAACTGTTAAGAATTTAAATACATAAAATATTTTTTATTTTATTTTACTGACAGCTGATAACATAGTAATCATAGTATGATTCCCTGTTTATGTAGGATGTTACACATCTTCTCTTTCTGATCTAGAGTTTTTAGATTCTAAAATCCTTTAGCACATTCTCATATCCTTTATCGCAAGCCTCGATGTACGGTAGGTAAGCAACAAAGAACCTTCAATATTATTTACCCGTATAAAATTGCCCGTGTAAATATCAGCGCACCGGGCCGTCCCCTTTGAAATTTAGAGGGTGGTGAAACATCTGGGATTTTTTGTCTCACATCGGTTGCAGGTGTGATAGCACAGAATGAGGCATGAGGTTCTTTGTTTTAACGTCTAAGGATCCTATTTCAGTGATATCCCGGAGGGTTTGGAATCCGAACTTACGGAATCGGAATTTTGATTCCATTTGGTAGTATTAACCATCCGTTGGAAAATTATTCATATGTCGACTGTGGACCTACAAAATTTCCAGACAGACGAAATAAATTTTAAAACATTACCCTTCATAATTTTTTGCCAAGTATTAAAATGTAGGACAAGTTATAATTTCCTAGGAAGTGGGTCTTTAAGTATGCACATTTAAACATTGCTATAGTCTAGTAATTTATTACCCTTTTGGTTAGACCTCATCTTATAGATTTATGTGAAACTTTTTGTTGTTTTTAAATGAGAAAGATATTAATTTATTGTAATTGTTGTCAAAACATGAACTGCTAACCTTTACACAGATCCTTTCACTTTTCGCTTGGTTTCGGTAAAATCTTTATTAAAATAGAAATTAAAAAAATGAAGAAATGTAGATAGCTACGTGTGGAGTGTAAGGAGCTTGATCCATCCATGAGTCTCTTCATAAAATATTCGTATTTTCATGAAATGGAAAATACCCATACCTATTTGTAATACAGGTTTCTTTTTAACCGATAACAGGCACCAGGCTCTCACTACTTAAGATCTAAAATAAGGAAATTTTGCTACGAAATTATATCTAAAGCATTGTTTGTGAGAAAAAATAACGACATAATATTATTATATTATTTTACCCACTACCCACATCGAGATACTTATATGGTGTAACCATAACATTCATCCTAATCCCGACAGTATTCATGAACGGTGGTGCCGGTGCCGCACGTGCTATTCTCCGATCGGTGTTTGCTCCCCGGTTACCATTACGTGCAAAACAGACGGTGTATTACACCTACGTCCAGTCACGATTGGCTTATTCGACGCCGCGGGCTGGCAATGACATGTACATAAGTGGCAGCGCAAGCGCCTGCAACAGCAGCAGAGCATGGCTCTGAGGGCTATCGCGGGAGACTACGTTACGTGAGGAACATGTGGCACGGCTGGCGCGACCGATGTTCGATCGCGCCGACCTAGGGCCACATGAGTCGCTCAAGGCTATAGCTGGACACTCCCCTCCACGCTGGACCTCCCGATGGCTACCCCCTTCCGCGGGAGCTGTTTGAGTCAGCGAGCGAGTTCGTACTCCGACTCGCATTTGGCCGATTCGGGTGGCTGTGAGGCTGTGACCACAACCTTTTTAAGGGCTGGATCCACCATACTAGCCAGAGCGAATTTTTTTAGGTACTTTCTCGTGCTATCTCATGTTGGCCACGCTCACCAGATGTCTATACAAAACACAAACTATTAAATACAAAATTACAAATTATAATATTCTTCTGTCGTTTTATATCGTTTTAAATTCTGTTATTTGGAATTTGTCAACATTGGGGGCGTCCCACTTAGCGCTCACAATGCTCAAAATATTCTTATTATAGGTGACATGACTACTATGGTCGTTTTAGTCGCCACGTTTTTAATGACGTCATTATTTTCGCTTATACGCTTAGTTCACAAATGGATCATTGTGGATGTTGACAAAATTTGGCACGGTTTTAAAACTTTATAAGTTTGCTAAAGATGACCAGGGAAAAAATATTTTACTTTCATTTCGAAAAAGATCTTAAAGATGAAGTAGGTAGTGTTTCCGAAGCATTATTGCGATGCATGAACAAAGATCCAACTGTTATGGTAAAAATAATTCTTAATTTAAGTATTTAATTTATTGAGGTTTATTCTTAAAAGTGACAAATTGTAACCTAACTTGTTTTTGACGTGACAACGTCTTATAATTCGGTGGCACGCATGAAAAAACATGACTCATGCGTTACCGTCGTTACCGTTGGTGAATTATTATACCAGCGCCATCTATGTATTGTGCAGTGAACAATTATTCATTAAGTTCGATTGGGTCCATTTATCGATGGAGGAAGGCTGGCTGAGCTGGTAGTTCACTCGCAGTACACTAGATGGCGTTGAGTAGTGGGGCGCTATAATTCTGAATCACGATGTAGGATGTATAAGTATCCAGCATTCATTTTTAATAAATGACTTAACTTGTATTGAAAAAGTGTTCTTTTATTGTGCTTGCCTACTCATTCAAAGGAAATTATTTTCTTAAGACGTTGTCACGTTTAACTATCGTCAGTAAACCGACTTTACAGACAACCAATTTTTTCTAAAATCCGTTCTACTTAAAAAATCTTAAGAGTATATAATTATATTAACTAAAAAATAGTAACGCTAGCATAGGAAGCAAAAACCACATCATACGATCAATCATCAAGCGATTAGTGGAACGCGCTAGTGAGTAGTAGGTACAGAGTTTGAACGTTGAAAGAAAGAAAATGGAGAAGGCAAAAGGGTCAAAATATTACTATCAAATACACCTAAAATCCGAGCTTAGGTCATATACATTACATAACTTTTTATTTCACTTCAATACATGCAGTATTTCCAAAGTTATAAAGACGAGAAGTTCAAGCCCTTTTTTGAATTTCCGCGCTTACGCTATGACGTCACGATTTAGTTCGGCCGCGAGCGAACGACGGCGCAACTATAGAAAATATGGGTCTATGCAGTTCAAAAATCTATAACTTTCTTATTTCTATAGATACAGACTTCAAATTTTGCATAGATGTAGTAGATAGTATGTGAATTATATATGTTATTTTATTATTGATAACTAAGGTTTGCTCGCGGCTTTACTTGAGTTTAAATTAACATTTCGGTCAAAAATCCCTATCAACTACGCGCGACTACTGAGTGATGACGTCATCGAGTAGTGACCGCCCGCCTGCGTTTTTAAAAAAACCAACGGTCGTAAATACGCCCTTTGATCGTTAATATCTCAGCCATTTATTGAGATATGGAAAAAGTAAAAGCACAGTTTTTCTTGTAATTTTTTATAGATTTATTTGACGTGTAAAAAAAATCGTTTGCCTGGTCCATTGAAATAATCTGTCGTTATCATGGAAGTATGAAACCTATGGAAGTGACATATCGACAAAAAATGCGTGCCACTGTCACGCACGTCATCTGGCCGCAAAACATGGCGGCTTTAGTGCTGACCTTTAAGTCATGACATCAACTAATCATGACCTATAACTGCACATAAGAACATTATGAACCTTGCTAATTATAATGTAAATCTTCCTTTATTTTCCCTGCAACATTAACAATAACCAATATTTTTAATGTTATTTATAGCGTACCTGTGTATGGTTAAAGATGGCTGATTTGACTTTGACCACGACTTTTTGACAAGACAAGTACCGGCTGAACTGACTGACAATGTCATTTGGGTCGGTAAACATGGCAGATTTTCGGCCTCATTAGGTAGTAGCAGTTGGAGTACATAAAGAACAATATGTCGTGTCCCTTCTATAATACGTCCATGGTCGTTATGCCTTATTCAGACTTATATGAGTATGACATGACAATGACATTGACATAATGACATTGCGCGACATTTCTGGCAACCCAAACAAAACAAAAGAAAGAATTGTGTTTTTGATTTTGACTGTTTGGTTTTGAATTGTTGGTTGCTACTTGCTAATCTTGCTATAGTTTTTGAACCTATTCAAATAAACTCACTTCATCGTACATCAAAAACAGGAAATAAAATAAACAACAAATAATACCTGCTGACCTCTTGTGCTCTATGTTTAGTAACTTCAACACAATTATTATTGAATTACGGTCCGTCTGAGTACCGGAAGTATTTTTTGACCTAGAGACCGCACTCCGCAGGGTCTGAGTCGTCGACCAGGAGCTTTTATTGATTATACAGAATTAGTCATCAAGGAGTTCTGTCGTGCAGATATTAGACATGTTATAGACCGTCCTGTGCGTCCTGTGAATCAGACAAGCAAGTGACAAAGTGTGTAAAGGTAATCTTATATTTTTGTTTAATAACAACAATCTATAAAAATATAATTTCTTTACTCTCGAATGTTTTTTTATTACAAATTAATGAATAATATAAAACCAAATTGTGGACAAGTATTTTATACGGAATTTTGCTTTTGTCTGCTGGATATAATTAAAAATAGCAGTGATAAGATTATAATAAGTTAATAACTATGCTCTTATTAACTATGAATATAATAACCAGAAATATATAGGAAGCTACTTAATCTGGGGTATTCAATAAATAATTTAATCATTAAAGTTCATATTTCAGAGATGTCTCGTCTAAGGCCTCAGTGGCAACTCCAGGCCCTGGCAGCACAGAAAAGAGACAATGAACTTAAACGGGCAGAGGAGAAGAAAAAAGTGGCCAGTTATTTCGAGCTCAACACCAACAAGTCTCGTCATCATGAACAGTGGACAACTGAAGGTTACTACGAAAGGGCCAACAAGGAGGCTGAGTTACTAAGTGAAAAGAAAATTAGAGCTGCGTGAGTACACAATAACCATTTTTTATTATTATATAGACATAGGCATAAGGCATAATACTGTGGTGTAGTGAATGCAACATTAGTATTATAACTAGAGTCAATTAGATCAACAAGTAAGTAACTGTAGTAAGTCAATTGCTGGACAAGGTCAGATTCATATATTACAATGTAACATTCAAATTGGATTGAATAGTTAGGAATGTATTTGTTGTTCTTTTGACTTAGAATATAATATTGCAGAATGTTGCTTTGTGTATTTTGATGTTCCACTACTACTCAGTGTAACATCGTTATGTGTGTTACCACGTCACAGACACTTATATCTGGGGCCAAAGCAGTGCCCCCGCTGAGTTGGGACTCTAATGTTTACCCATTCATGTCCAGCTTTATCATTTCTTTCATAAATATATTTTTTTAATTGTGACTCAATAAATTATTGTAACAGTTACCATTAGTAGCGAAAGTATCAAACTTGCCAAATATGAATATGCCAAAAAATTTTAAACTTACCTTTCCCAAATTTAATACTAATTTGTATAAATTGGAAGTCAATCGAGAATCGTAAGGAAGTCAAATAATATTATTTTCCTAATCGGTCAAACAATTTTTATAGATTGTAAAATGTTGCTTAACTTGTGTGTTAGCCCCTTGACAGAGTTATAAATGGATCCCGTCAAAAAACCCACAAAAACTCAGTTCTTCTACTAAAAAGTTGTGAGATCCATGTAATACCAAGTAGGTTAATTTATCCCTACTTAAGGGTCTCTCTGTCTTAAGTTAATACGTAATTAGCTAACCTAACAACATCTTATTGTGACCATATCAATATTAAAAATCTTTTATGTTTTAAATAAATAGATTGACTTGGCCATCACATGAAAGTATCAAGTAATACACATTATATTAAATTAGATTGTCTAGTGCGATTGCCAAGTCAATCTATTTATTTAAAACATAAAAGAATTTTGGCTTGTGAAAATGGCCTGAAGTGCGTTGAGAAAAGGATGTTACGGCCGTGCCGCTTTGTTGCTCGACTTGGCGGAGGCACTGCCGAGCCCACAGATATTAAAGTTAGCTTAGAAACAGCTGGTTAAATAATAATTAAACATTTTAGCCAGTTAGAAGAGCGGCGAAAGAAGCTGGAATTAATGCTTTTCCAAGAGAACATGCAATACCAACAAGAGATAAAGGCCTTGGCAGCACAACCCAAGTTCTACAAAAATGGGTAATTAAAAATATCATTATCTTTATTATTATTATTACTGTTTGTCATATTAAGTCCCAGAGTGTCGTTAGGGGTGTGCTTGCCCCTGGTTGGTGGATGTTGGATTCCCCGCTGGCTAGCTAACACCCTATTGCATAGGTCAGCTGCCAAATGACTTTGTGTTGGGGCTGGGAGCTTAACGAGTCAGTAATTTCTTTCCTTCTTTCCTCGTCAGCAACACATTGGTGTTTCCTTTGGTGGTACTGATGTCCATGAGTGTTGGTGGCCACTTATGGCTGGCTTGGCTGCTCTGTGCCAGCTATTAACAGAAACACAATTATTTATATTTATATTGTCACTTTAGACTTACTGTTTACTTGGCTACAACCCATTAATGGCCCACTACTGAGCATGGGTCTCTCCTCGTACCTGAGGAGGCCTAGAGCATACTCCACCACGCTGCTCCAGTGCGGACTGTTTACTTATATCACTATTATTTTCTAAATAACAATATTTTCAAGATCATACCTCAACAAAGTGCCCACATCAACCCTTCAAGACATCAATCAGGGTATCATGGAAAAAGAGGAGCAGTTGAGGCGGCAGGAGGCGGAACTGAGGCTACATCACGCGTGGCGCTTAAAACAGCCCGAGTTGAGGGCAGCCTCATCTTACATGGCACATGGGAAGCTGAAATCTGCATGGTAAGGTTAAGGTTGTGTTCCTTGAGTCTGTAGGAACTGGTGTATATTAGCATTGCCAAGTTGAAAACACGATAAATCTGCCTATTTAAATTTATTTATATTGTTAATTTTTTATTTGTTTCATGGTATTGTGAATTCACTTGGGATTTGACATTTTATTTCTACACCTAAGTAATCTGTAAGAAAATTCTGGGTGAATAGGTTTTGTTATAGTCATGTTAAACAGTTTTAATATATCCATAGATCGTACACCCAGAGTAGAAAAATAAACATTGTATTTCTATGTGTCTTCAAAATATTCTTTGTATTGACAGGATGGAACAGATTGTAGAAAAAGAGATGCAGAAAAAAAAGGAAGATGAGGATACTCGTAAAATTTTACAAGACAGGGATGAGGAGTTAAAACGACAAATAAAAATGGAAGAAAAGAGGCTTAAGGAAAAAGAGCTACAAATGCAGGTAAAGCTTGTTCAAATCTTTCAAACATGTTTTTTTCAAGGTGCATACTTATTTATGTTTAATTGTCACTTGCTATGATGAAAAAATGTAGTTACGAGAGTTTTGGTACATGTATAGTTTTTAAGTTTAGCTTAAACACGCATTTGCCCACATTAAGCCAAGTTCAACTCGAACTAGAACAGTCAGGTACAAGACTGATTTTTTTTATTAATCTTTTGTCACAGGAACTTCGTGAGAGCCTCGAAGGACAGATAGCAGAACTTAGTGAGAAAGAGACAATAGTCAAAAAACTACGCAAAGAAGAAGAGAAGGAGTTACTGATTCTGAAAGAATTACAGTTCATTTGCGCTGAAAGAGAAAGGGAACACGCGAGATTGATGTCAGAGAGAGACGCAATATTAGTAAATATGGGCTTGCATAAGTATAAGTTGAAAAAGAAAGTACTCGCAGTATTAAATGAAATTGAATTAGATTTGCAAATGCTGGAGAAAATACGTAAAGCTGTTGTTGAGGTGAGGCTTTTTGAGGACCAATTTAGATTATTGAAGTTTTTACTGCAATTAGGTACTTATGTATGTATGAATAATATGTCTTTGATGTAATTTGGAAACTATTTTCTCTTTTTCGTTACTCACCTTTCCTCTGATAGTCAAACTATTTTTTTTGTATGGGTTAGCTCTAATTTTACTAGTAAAATTTTTGAAAACAGAATAAAAAATATATGAGTACATACATATTCCAAACACATTCAATAACGGTAATGGTTGAATGTCGTCTTTTAATCCTAGTATATAATTGTATAATTTCAGGACTATGAAGCAGAGCGTGAGCGGAGTAGTAGCTATAAACGAATACTGGACGCGGCGCTGGCGCAGTTAGAGCAGCACAGGGAGAAGGAGCGACAGAGACAGAAGAACATCGAGACCATGTATGACGGCGAGGCGCGGCAGATTAACGACAAGCAGGATAAGGTGCGTTTAAAAAGCTTACTTATTTTTAAGACGATAGGTTTCAAATCCTAAAAGTTGGATATTCCATCATTCTTTGTCGATCATCCGTTGGTGCTGGTGTTGCTGACGTCAATTTTAAATGACTCTTAAAGATGGAACAGTAATTTTCTTGAAATTTTGAGTTATACCACTTCAGTTCTAAAGGTGCGATATGTTTTATACGATTACACACAGTGTATGTGTCGTCGTTCCAGCTGTGGGCGCAAGAGCGCGAGGCGCGCGCGGCGCTCGTGGCGGACGTGCTGGCGACCCTCAGCGCGCAGCTGGAGGAGAGCGTCCAGGCCAACCGGCAGCGCCAGCGCGACAACGTGCTGGAGCGGGAGAGCATCCTGGAGCAGCTGGACAGCTTCCACCAGGCCGTGCGCGCCAGTGAGCGGGACACACAGGTATCGGTTAACCCCACAATGCCAGGAACGATTGACAGTCTAACAATTGATTTGCAGAATTACTTCCTCTTTACTGTTCTAATATTATTGTGTATAATGTATAATGTAGCCTATAAAAAGTAGCGGTTTCCATCACCCGTGGCTGTGTCGCGCTATCAAAAGTAGCGGTGGCTTGCGACAGCCACCAGTAGCTGTGGTCGGTGGCCAATTTGCGCCGAGCTGAACCCCCATTTCGTTCATTTAGGCCTTTATGAGATTAATTTTAAAATGATCGATCGTAATAAAGTTCTCGCTTCCGTATCAATTACTAAATTAATTTAACATTAAATATTTTCATGAATTACTCATGGCCGCGGTTAAACCCCATTTACTTATAGTAGGAGATCCCTCCATAGAAGGACCTTCACCCATCGCGTTACGGGATGAAAGTTACTTTTATATAAAATTTGATGTGTTAAGAAACTTATTCAGAGAAGGTTGCCTAAAAATTTTGATGCAAAGTGCGATAAATTAGTAATTAAAAAAAAATTTTTTTCTTTAAATTACACTCATTCGCTTACGCAATAAATTGCATACTAATCGAAAGTATGTAGCTTATAGAGTATGTATACGCTGGGTTGACTACTTCTTTCCGGTGCAATCATTGGGTAGGCAGGCATATACAGGTAAGTCAAAAGTAGTGATTTGCACCCATCCGCTTACGCGGTAAACCGTATACCAAAGTAAAGATAATTTTATTGCGAACATAATGATATAAGGTTGACTGCGAAAAATTGGTGCTGAATACGGGTTGTCGACTTTTAAAAATCTAAATATTCGTGCGAGTATCCAATCGCAGTGCGGCAGAGAGGTCCGAGGAACGTATCCAGTGAGATAGAAAAGGACGCAACATATATAAATACATAATTATAATGTATATTTGTGGCGATATCGGACACACGTCACACGGTGACGTCACGAAGCCTGAGTCACGCTATCGAAGTTTTCTACACCGCCCGCATATAACAAGTTCTAACCAAGATCAGTTGGGGCAATCTCATTTTTTTTTCAAAAATAAAATAAAACATAAAATACGAATATTAAATACAGAGTTGGATTTTTACAAAAAAAATTTATTAGAAATACTAATATACAATACATTATGTCGTTTTTTTTTAAATTAATTTACATTATTCAAGGTCTGATTCGTCGGAAGTAAAAATTGTATCTCCAAGTTCAGAACAGTCGTCACTATTTTCTTCTGCTGTCATTTCAGTAAAATCTTGTACAGTTTGGTCCCCAATGAATCCTGTTGGTTTTAGATAATCATCAACAAACCAACCACAGTTTTCAGGTTGTAGTTTAACACATTGAGGGTCCGTTGCATGAAACCACATACAATTAACAAAAATAGTTCTTTTAATTTTTCTTGTAGTAATATCCAGCACGATGGTACAGTATTTGAGTCAAAACTTTTGATTTTTTTTTATCTTTTCGCTGTCTTCTTTTGAAGAATAACTTTTTACAAAAATTCGAAATCTCTATCTATTCACACTATTGCAGTTATTTATACCATACATAGGTACTAGCTGTGAACTCTAGAACGGTGTCTATTTTTCGTTATTGAAAAGATCAGACGAAAAAACTGTTTGATACTTTTCGTTAAGCCCCAACTGATCGTTGTTGGAACTTGTTATATGCGGGCGGTGTAGAAAACTTCGATAGCGTGATTCAGGCTTCGTGACGTCACCGTGTGACGTGTGTCCGATATCGCCACAAATATACATTATATGTATTTATATATGTTGCGTCCTTTTCTATCTCACTGGATACGTTCCTCTGACCTCTCTGCCGCACTGCGATTGGATACTCGCGCGAATATTGAGATTTTTAAAAGTCGACAACCCTTATTCAGCACCAATTTTTCGCAGTCAACCTTATATCATTATGTTCGCAATAAAATTATCTTTACTTTGGTATACGGTTTACCGCGTAAGCGGATGGGTGCAAATCACTACTTTTGACTTACCTGTATATGCCTGCCTACCCAATGATTGCACCGGAAAGAAGTAGTCAACCCAGCGTATACATACTCTATAAGCTACATACTTTCGATTAGTATGCAATTTATTGCGTAAGCGAATGAGTGTAATTTAAAGAATTTTTTTTTTTATAATTACTAATTTATCGCACTTTGCATCAAAATTTTTAGGCAACCTTCTCTGAATAAGTTTTTTAACACATCAAATTTTATATAAAAGTAACTTTCATCCCGTAACGCGATGGGTGAAGGTCCTTCTATGGAGGGATCTTAGACCATTACTAGTAATATTAATATAAACAATATTAATATAATATAATTGAGGACCCCGTAGCCTAGTAGTAGTTCTCGGGTCATGGGTGTTAGTGATGTGTTGTGCATGCCACTCGCGACAGGGATTCTTATTGCGGGGGTATGGTGTGTTAACGTTTATTATTTATTTATATAATCCGGTTCCAGCTGAAGAATTCCAAGTACTCGACGATAACAGCGCTGCAGTCGCAGCTGAACGGGCTGCGGCTTCAGAAGGAGCGTCTGGAGGCGGCGGCGGGGCGCGAGGCCGCGCGGCGCGGGGCGCTGGCCGACGAGCGGCGGCTGCGCCACGAGATCGCCAGGATGCAGCGCGCGGGGAACACCCAGGCGTGGGCGGAGGCCCCGGCCCGGCCACCCGGCCCATAGACGCCTATAGTACGCGCGTTGTCATCTGACTCTCAGGGGCGTAAATCATTTCTCTATATCTATCTCGCTTGCACTTATGGGTCTAGTGAAGGGCGTAACAATAAAGGACGTATTATCGTTAAGTAACGTTTATTATCATATCTTGTTCACAGAATTAAAAAATTAACAATATTTGATATTAAATATTTACGTCCTTCGCCATTTTTCTTATACTGGAACCTGACCTCGTTAATGTTTGATATTCAGTATTGATTTCATTCTGGCATTCAAGGCCACAAGAAACGTTGGAAAGAAATAGATTAAATTACGCAACGAGAAAGAGTGAGACGGATAGTTTGACGTTTATGTCGGAACTATGAGCCAGATGTGTTGACAGGAACGTTCGCTTGTTATTAAGCGTCTATGAGCTGTATGGTCGGTGGGCGTAGGCATCAGATATTAATAGTATCACACTAGCAGTGTCTCACAAAATAATTCTAAAAGTGTCCCTAAAATATGTTCACTCAAATCCTGCAGCTATTTACAAAATAATATAACACCCCAAAAGTCTGTAAGAAGGTGTTAATACTTAGAGAAATAATATGTGTGTATAACTGTATTCCTATGAATATTTTTGTGCAATGATAAGATAATTTATTTTATAGCACACTGTGACCTAAACCCGCATTTATGCCACGGTTTTCCGTGCGTAAAGTAGTCGATTATAGCACGGGTTATGATGCTAACTTCATACCGTGCACAAATTGACACTTACACTGTTGACAATTACAAATTGGTAGGGGAAAAATATCAAAAGAGAAGTGGGTAGGTAGAAATACTAAGAAAGTCAAAACGAAACGGTATTAATAATTATTATCAAAGTCATAGTTGTACATTTATTATAACTTTCGCTAAAATGAATACTCGTAGTTCGGATAGTGAGTTTAGTGAAGATGGCATTGATGAAATTGTTCCAGACGCTATAAAAAAATCGGTGACCCTAAATTTGTTGCCCAGTAAATCAAAAAGGCTATATACAGCAGCGTACAATGCATTTAAGAAATGGCGCAGAGGAAACAAATCAAATTCTTTTTGTGAAGATGTCCCTTGGCATACTTTGCGCATTTGTCACAAAAGTACGCCCCACCAAGTTTATGGCCAACATTTTCGATGCTAAAATGTACTATAAGCACGTACGATAACATCGACATTGGTCGCTACGATAGATTGATAGCGTAAATGATTCCTAGCTAGATCGACGAGCTTTGCTCGGTATTTTTTTTTTATAAATTGTGTTTTTTGGAAATTATATTTAAGTACGAATAATAATATTAAGAAGACACAAATAATATAAATAAACAATTGATTTTCATTTAACAACGCCATCTATTCTGCTGTTGCCAAAGTCAAAGCAATTAGTATTAGTATAGTAGTATTATTATTCGCCAATAGATGTCAGGAAGAGTCATATTTTTCAGTTTAAATTGGGACTACAAAAACACGAATAAAATGACATTTTCTAAAAATGATTCCTAGCTAGATCGATTTAATTTGAAAATCGTTGGAGCCGATTCCGAGATTCCAATTAATTGCTCGTTTAAAGGTATTAGATTAGATAAGAGGATAGGATTCCTATAATAATAAATAGGTACTTTAAATAATTTACATACAATAAATACTTTTGAATGACGTTTGACATGTCGGTAAAGCAGACAAATTAAAATACTTTTGAATGATGTTTGACATGTCGGTAAAGCAGGCAAACTAATAATACTTTTGAATGAAGTTTGACATGTCGGTAAAGCAGACAAACTAATAATACTTTTGAATGACGTTTGACATGTCGGTAAAGCAGGCAGGCAGCAGCTTCGTAAACATTTCCTTTCTTTTATTTCCCTGTAAATAATTATATGTTTGAGTATAGGCGGGTTTATGTCACTCGTGCTATAAAATAGTATACGACACTCGTGCGTTAAGTAGCTATATTATTTGTACAGTGTTTAGCGCACTCGCTCCGCTCGTGCGCTAACTTCACACCGTGCAATAATAACTATATGCAATAATAATACTTTACGCACACGTATCGTAATGTACTATTTTAGTGTTTTAACAAATGCGTAAGATATACTTTTTAATGTTTTATGGATATTGATGTCCATATAACGCACAGACAGAAAGAGATAAGATTATCTCTTTCGGGGACTATTTTTTCCAATTTAGTCCAGATGGTCGAATGGTTTATAAGTGTACCAAAACAATATTCCAGTGGACCAAGTCGCAGGGACTAGCTAGTATTATAATGTAATAAGCATAATAGTTCGCAATAACTAATCTTATAAGAGTATACAATCAAAATATTATTTGATTGGTGGTATAACAGTTTTATTTTATAAGTAATAGTAATATTGCCTACTAAATGCAATCTATGGTCAACGAATATATTCATTTATTATATATTTTAGATAAATAGATAATATTTTTGATATTTTGGAAGTCAAAAGTAAAAATGCATTATGCATAATACTTGATCGTCCTATTTTATCACAGTCTAGAGGCTATATTAAGTATTAAATAATCTTAGGTTGTGTATTTAAGACTGAGTGAGTGTTTTTTAATAAAGGTTCTTTACTCATTTGCCAACTCAATCATCATCAATAGGTATATATAAAACTCTTGCGTTACTGAGTGAATGACAGACAACATATAGCCGAAACTACTGAACTCTACAAGCTGCAATTTGGCATTCCCCATGGATTTTTTGAAATTCCCCCCCTAAATATCCTTTCAAAAAATCCTCTCTTAGTGTTTCCCTACACTCCCCGAGGCACATGCCAAATTTCAGCTTGTGTTCAGTAGTTTCGGTAGTAGTTCAGTAGAAAAGGGATGATCTGAAACTTTTTATTTCTTCAATGGATACACTTGAAACATAGGTAGGTTACTTTACATAGGTTCCTCAAGTGACGCAAGTGAGCACTAAGAAAGGATTTTTGAAAATTGGCGAGCGTAGCCGCGCGGGAAAGCTAGTGTTTTATAAATTATAGCTATATAGTTCCATGAGTATGCCTTTTGAAATGTGATTTGAAAAATAACTCGTGAATATGTAAAGAGGTTTTTGTATTTTTATAATTAATTTGTAGTAAATTGCATCTATGCATTTAAGATGACTATAGAAAAACTATATCCTTATTTCGGTCGATATTATTTTTATGAGGTCGACATCGGATTATGCATAAATTATAGGTGCGGCACAAAAGGAAGGCCCCGATGAAGTTTATTTGACGTCTGTCCGATCATCAAGTTTCGTATAAATTATTACATAAATTTGAAGGAGCAAATTGCTGTTCTTCATGGTCTATAGTGATGTGCAAAAAGTCATAAAATTTATCGAATGTATAACTTTAAGACCCAAAGTTAATTAATTACATGGATATTGAAACAATATTATATATTTAAATATTATGGACTAATGCGGGACCATATAAACAAAGTATATGGTACCGCGAACAAATTCCTTCACGTTTTTACTAACAAAATACAGTGCCACCTTTAATAAAGTAAGTAAGTCAATTACATAAATGAATATACTATAAATCATCTCACCCCAACAAGGCCCACTACTGAGCTCAAAGCCGGGAGACCTTAAATATAAGGTGATTCGTAAGACTCTTGTGATATTAATAGGGGGTACTCAGTATTCGATTCTCATTCCAAATATGTAATTAAAAAGGGTGCTTAAATTTTTTATTCCAAAAATGTATCGATGCCACTCGCACTTGACCATATTTTTTCGATGCTGAATTAACATTTTTCACGTCACTATTTTAATGTGTCAAAGGGGCCTTAAATTTGTGCCGCTACTGTAGATTTAAATATTTGTAATTATGAACTAAAATTCATAATTTTCAAATAGTCCTGAACGTCTACAGTTACCCTAAGGCTAAGGTGTTGGAAATTGTAATTTACTTACAAAAATATTTTTACAAAATGAGAAAGAACTATTTTTTTACGAGTGCACGTATCAATGTGTGCGAATTAAATGGTATGTACATACATGGGTGTGTTTTATTTTTCGCCATTTAGATTTCTAACTCATTGCGGCCTGAAATATGTATAATATTTTCGACCAGTGCCAATAATAATATTATATCTTTCAATCTTTGATCGATATCTAATGCGATCGCCGCCGGTGATTGTTAGGAACTTATAATGTCATTGGCTGTGTTTGTTCTTCTATTTTTCTACCGTTTCAATTTATTTCAAATCATAGACCAATTCTTAACGATACACTATCAGAAAGTTTCTTCCTAATAATAAATACGATAAACATAGTAGAGCGCTAGTGCCCGTACATTTACAGCGCCATCTAGCGTGCACGCGTAAACATTCACATTCTCAGCACGGTTAACAAAATAATTTTTCATATAATTTACTAGATGGCGTTGTTAGGAACCTTTTTTATTTTGTTTAACTATGGTAGAATTAGAACAGATGTAGAACAGGATACTTACTTTTTTTAAACAAATTAAAACAAAATGAATCAGTATTTACATATAAATAAGATTAATAAAGAGAAGGCGGAACGTGTACTTATTTGGTGTTTTCCTGACAACAAACCAACAAAAATGATATCTCATAACTTCATAAGTAGGTAAGTACCTACTGTTAGTCTTTCAGCCGAGGAAGGAGCCCGAACATGGTCTATACGACGTGCGGGACCGGGAGTACCTACATACTTAGTTTGATTGTTGGAGTCATAAATTACGATGCGCTAATAGCCCAACTGCCCAACGATTTGTGTATGACTTTATGGAAAAACAATGGGAACGCAGTCAAGTAACTATTGCGATTGGCAGAAATAAATTCCTTACCAATGTT
Organism: Ochlodes sylvanus; assembly: GCA_905404295.2. Taxonomy (NCBI): domain Eukaryota; kingdom Metazoa; phylum Arthropoda; class Insecta; order Lepidoptera; family Hesperiidae; genus Ochlodes; species Ochlodes sylvanus. Next base: position 2,988,301 of record FR990129.1, read on the forward strand.
TAGATTAGAGGGCCGCAGGATATCGAGATCCTTTTAAACGTTGGACAGGCCGCGGCATGTTGGGGTGGGTCATACTTATCATACGGGGGGTTAGCGCGTAGAGATCGTCCGGCCGTGAGTCGTATCGCTGGTTGGTTGGTTGGTTCAAAACACCTGCTAGGTTTCCTCATGAAGAGCAGGCTTTCGCTTCTATCAATAATTACTCTCAAGTGTGCAGGTTTCCTCACTATGTTTTCTTTGACCGAAACAAGTGATATTTAAATTCTAATACGTACCTACATAATTTTTGAAAATTAGAGATGCTTGCAGGATTTGGACCCGGGCCCCACGGTGCGGGAGCATGATTTGGAAAAACATTAACACTTCATGCCCGGTAGTTGGTCGTAAGACTTACCTACCTATGCCCCTGGCTCATTCCAATGAATAATTCCTGATTCCTGACAAATTCCTGCACTTGCCCGTACCTATCTGTTAATACTTATTATGTCAGCTTTTATCATTAACCGCAGCGCACAATAGGTATCTTTAGTAGTCGGCGTAGAAGGACGTCCTTCAAAATCAAATCAAAGGAAATGATCAGTGAGAATACTTCGACCACGTTTAATCTCATTAAAATAGTTGTGCACAAGAGCAAGAGATGGTGCTTCATCATGAAATACCAAAAGAAGTTCATGTAACATTCATTGTTGTTTTTCAAAATCCTTGCGACAGTCACAAAGAAATGAAGCGAAAATATTAATTTCGGCGCAAGACACAAACTTTTCAAATTGCAGGGAAGTAAGTACCTATAAGTAGTAGATATTCGCCGGTTCTAACTCATTGTAGGGCGAAAATAGGGCGAAAAACTCGTTTCGACCGGTTTCACCGGCTACTAGTCGCGAATGAACTTTATATTAAGTGATATGAACTTTATATTAAGTGATTCGCGGGGTAATTAACCGCGGATTAACTTAATCCGCGCGCCGATTAAGTAATTCGCGGTTTAATTGGGCGCGAATTACCTTTATCCGCGGATCAATTAATCAAATCGCGCTTCGAAAAACCAATTCGCGGCCGCGAATTAACTTGATTCGCGCTTCAATTAAACGATTCGCGGTTTTATTACGTGTCAATCAATAAAACCGCGGATTAATTAATTAAAGCGCGCATAAAGTTAATTCGCGACTAGTAGCCGGTGAATCCCAAACAATCGAGTTTCGCGGTATATGCCGGTTCTGGCTCTGCAGTAGTAGGGATATGCCGGTTCTGGCTCACGAAAACTCGATTCTTCGGGATACACCGGCTACTAGCCGCGAATCAACTTTATTCACGCTTCAATTAAGTAATCCGCGGTTTTATTATGCGCGAATTTTCTTTATTCACGGTTCGATTAATCAATTCGCGGGTCGCTTAACGGTGAATTAATTTTATTTCTGGCTTTATTATCTCATTCGCGATTTTATTGACTTATTCACGTAATTCTTCACTTTACTTAGAAAGCACTCAACGGTATCTCTACATTCTTTTTTTATCGCTTGCCTTAATGGTCGATGCATCCGTTCCTTTATCCACAATACAGATAAGGATATCTGCTAATGTTTCCGCCCACATTCCGCTCCTTCCATATAAATTTAGCTAGCATGGCTCAAAGGACATCATTGTGACAGTGAAAGTGAGCCGAGTCTACTATATAATGGATGTGAGTATTTTCTTAATTTCTTAATTATCTGTTGAAAACTTTTAATTTCCTGTGTGCACACGTTCTAGACATGTATGTACATATTCATGCCCGCGATATCTGTAGGTGTTTCGGTATTTTTTTTTTTCATAATATTGTTGTTCTCATTTTTATGATTTGCTAATTATCTAGTGAAATCTTTTCATTTCCTATGTGATATCTGTAGGTATTTCCATATTTTTTGCATTAATTGTCCATGTATAATGAACCAGCTCTCGATAACCTAATAATAAAGTGTCGTAGTATAAAATTAACCTGTATTATGTTCTCTTTCAGCAAGACACATTCAAAAGTTTTTTTTTTTTTCGTCAGGTTCCTCGGGCGTGTCCGGAAAATAGTAGTATTTTCCGGACACGCCCGAGGAACCTGACGATTCATTAGTTGTTAATATGAAGAAAAACAATAATATCAAAAGAATAAATGACATAGACATGTTCTTTGAGAAGCCCAAAAAGAAGAAAAAACTCGGAGTACAATCTTCATATGTATCAGCAGCACGTGACGACGGAGTCTCTTATATTTCCTCCAAGGAAGATGACGCTCTCACCGCTACTCATCTCATAAAAATCGATGTCTATGATATGAATAAAATACGCAACATCGAACCGATTAATTATTGGAAATACTCCGACGCTCGAGTAAAATATTATGTGCAATCAGAAGATGATAAGCGTTATCAAAGTACGCGGGACATCATTTACAACATTACAAAGACACTCGCCGGGAAGCACAATTGTTCAAAATATTTTATCGAGGACAAACTCCAAGGAATGTAACGCTCTCACCGTGACTCATCTTATAAAAATGTATATAAGTAAAAGCAAAAGAAGAAATAACATTAACTAGAAGTATCGCGCCCCCACCCACAGCATTGGGCATATAAATAACTAGAAGCTAACAACCAGAAACTATTTCATAAGATATATACCTAACGAATGTGTTCCAAGTTAGCCGTAATGGATTCCAACGATCAAATTGAGTCTGAACTTTATAAGTTATGTGGTGATATAGAGTCAAGCATTATGTTTAATGATGACAATGATGAAGAACTAGTGAAAATTTGTTGTGAGATTGAAACAAATATCATGTAAGTATAAACAAACTTTACATATAATTTTTTTGGTCTTTAGAAAAGAAGTATAACGTAAAATAAATATGATGTGGTTTTATATATTTTTATAGCTCTTAAATTGTATTGTTACAGTCAGTTAGGTGGAGGATCCCGAAAAAGAACCAACAACATCGAAAATAATACCCACAAAACTAAAAGAGTAAAACATGAAGCTTCTACTTCGTCTCATCCTTCTGCTGCACAATCTGATAAGGTACATTGTGATGTATGTGAAATTTTAGTATGTAAGAAGTATTTTACAAATCATTTAAAAAGTAATCGGCATAAAACTAAAGCATCAAAATTACACGATAATTTGCAAAACGTTCATGTTGTTGAATCAGCGTTCGGACAGAGAATAATATCGTATAAAATAAATAGTAAAAGTGATGGATCTTTTGAAACACCAGAGATATTTTTAAATTCAATTCATAATGACATTCAATCATTAATTGAAGAATCTATTCTAAAACATACCGTATTCAAAGTAAATTTTGTATTGCATGCTGATTTTATTCAACAAACAAAAAATATTTCCAATTCTTTCGATTTTCAAACAAGCAATTACATTATATTTCAAGGCGATGATTTAAATATTTTTTTTTCGTCTTTACGTGACACTTTTATTAATAAAATTAATACATTTGAAAAAAAAGATAGCGGTTGGACTCTGAATTTTATTAAGTCATTAGACATGAATGTTAACAAATTTAATCCCCTACGAGGTTCGTCATATATTGATTTACCCAGAGACATTATGGTAAAAAGAGCAATTATTAATGTTAAAAACGTAGATGTTTTATGTTTAAAATGGGCTTTGCTTTCTGCTTTGTATCCAGTAAATAAAAATCCTGATCGCGTTTCATCTTATAGCATGCATTGTAATAAACTGAAGTTTGACGGTGTCTCTTTTCCAGTTAAATTATCCGATATCTCAAAAGTGGAAAAGTTAAATAATATTAGTATCAACGTTTTCGGTTTAGAATTTGATAAAATCAATAAAACTCATTCTGTTGTAGGCCCTTTATATTTTACAAAATGTCGTAAGGGTATCCATGTTAATTTATTATTGCTTTCAAACGGAAGAAATAATCATTATTGTTATATAAAAAATATGTCGCGTTTAGTCAGTAATCAAATTTCAAGTCATGAACATGCTATTTATATTTGTGATGGATGTTTATTACATTTTCCTAGTCAAGTAAAGTTGACAGAACATCAACAGCATGATTGCTTTCATATTAAAACAGAACTACCTAATTCTCAAAAAACATCAAAAAATTGGTTTGGACAGTCAGTTTCTAATGATAAGTTAAAATTTGACAAGTTTAACAAAAAACTTAAAACACCATTTGTTGTATATGCAGATTTTGAAGCTTTTCTAACACCAATCGAATCATGTTCTAACGATCCATTAAAATCTTACACAAGTAATGTCCAAAAACATGAAGTGTATAGTTTCGGTTACTACATAAAATGCTCCTATGATGATAACTTGTCAAAGTATGAAACATATTGTGGCCCAAACAGTACACAAGAATTTATGATTCGGTTGCATAAAGACTTAAAATTTATATGTACCAAAAACAGTACTGAGGTAGCTCCTAAAGCATTATCAAACGATGATTATATTAAGGTTTCAACATCGGATACTTGTTTCATATGTGAAACTCATTTAAACGGTGAACGTGAATTTAATTACAATCCACAAACCGGACATTTTAGAGGCGTTGTACATAATATATGTAACTCGAAGTTTCGTATACCGAATTATATTCCTGTAATTTTACATAATCTTAGCCATTATGATTCTCATTTTATTGTTCATGCTCTTAATTTTGTTGATGGTGATATCGAAGTTATACCGCAGACGAAAGAAAAATATATTTCATTTTCGAAAACATTACAAATAAATAATAAAATTGTTCAATTGAGGTTTATAGATTCTATAAAATTTTTACCATGTGGCCTTAGTCAATTAGCTAATAATTTGATTGATAAAGAATTTATTTCTTTAAAACGTAACTTTCCTATTAATGAAGACTTCAATCTTGTGAGAAAGAAGGGTATTTATCCTTACGAATTTATGACATCTTTTGAGTGCTTAAACCTAACATCACTTCCAGACAAAAATCAGTTTTACAGTTCGCTGTCAGATTCTCATATATCAGATAATGATTACAACCACGCTAAAAATGTTTGGCAAAACTTTAACTGCAAAAATATGTTCGATTATTCCAACTTGTATCTTAAAACTGATGTATTACTTCTAACTGACATATTTGAAAACTTTAGAATGTTATGCTTACAAACCTATGGTTTAGATCCAACTCATTATTATACTGCTCCAGGATTAAGTTGGGATGCAATGCTAAAAATTACAAAAATAGAACTTGAATTGCTTACAGATATAGAAAAAATATCATTTATTACAAGGGGTATAAGGGGTGGGATATCTCAATGCAGCAAACGGCATGCAAAGGCTAACAATCCATTTATGGAAGATTTTGATAAAAATGTATCTACTTCATATCTTATGTACTTCGATGCTAATAATCTATACGGGTGGGCAATGTCTCAATATTTACCATCAGGGGAGTTTGAGTGGGTTGATATAAAAACAGATTATAGTGCATCGAACAATACAGAATATGGTTTTATTCTAGAAGTAGATTTAGAGTACCCCATAGATATTCATGACTTACATTCTGACTTACCCTTATGTCCTGAAAAAATATCTGTTGGGGATTCCAAAGACGTTAAACTTGTCCCAAATTTATACAATAAAACTAAATATATCATTCACTATAAAAATTTACAACAATGTATTAATCTAGGTATGAAGTTGAAAAAAATTCATAGAATATTGAAGTTCAATCAAAGTTTATGGTTAAAAAAATATATAGATTTAAATACAAATTTACGTACGCAAGCTAAAACAGATTTTGAAAAAGATTTTTATAAATTAATGAACAATTCTGTATTTGGAAAAACAATGGAGAATGTCGAGAAACGAGTTAATGTAAAATTATTAACTCACTGGGAAAATGTAGGTAAAAGTCTTGGTGCTCAGGATTTAATTGCAAAACCAGAGTTTCATAGTTTGTCTATATTTTCGGAAAATCTAGTTGCGATTCAACTTAAAAGAACAAAGGCCCTTCATAACAAACCCATCTACTTAGGTTTTTGTATATTAGATATTTCTAAAACACTTATGTACGATTTCCATTATAACTACATGCTACCCAAGTTTCCAAACAAAATTAAATTACTATACACTGATACGGATAGTTTAGTTTATGAAATTATTACCAACAACTTTTATGAAGATATCAAGCCTGATTTGCCTGAATGGTTTGATACATCTGATTATCCCTTAAATAACATATACGAATATCAAAATATAAATAAAAAAAAATTAGGTATGTTTAAAGATGAAAATGCTGGCAAAATATTAAGAGAGTTTGTAGGGTTGAGATCTAAAATGTATGCATTGGATATTGACAATACGTTTTTGGCAAAAGCAAAAGGTGTTAATAAAAGTGTTACGAAAAGTTTTAAAATGGAAGATTATAAATCTTGTTTATTTAATGAAAATGTTCAATACCGTACTATGTTAAGATTTAGGTCTATAAAACATAATATTTTTACACAACAAATTAATAAGAAGTGTCTCTCACACAATGATACCAAGCGATATATTGTATGGAATAATGTTAATACGCTTGCTTGGGGTCACTATAAAATACCCATAGATTAGTTTAGTTGTAAATGTCTGATTTATAAAAAAAAAGTCACGTAAATATCTAATGTTAAGTTATTTTTGATTATTGTATAACTACTTCTAATATTGTACTTAAGATGTCTAGCTATTAGTAACATTGTTTTATTTTTATTCTTTTTATTATTATTATTATTAATATGTGAATGATTGTATATTGTATTTCTATTTTGTATTTGAAATATAGTTTTATTCTTGCACAAAATGTTTTAGTTTATTCCAACACCTTTAACCAAACACACGTGAGCTTAAAATGTTTCATTTTATTCATCCTTTTACTGCTATAGTTGCAGGTCCTACTGGATGTGGAAAATCAATTTTTGTCACAAACTTTATTAAATATATGGAGGATATATGTGACACCCATTTCAAACAAATAACATGGTGCTATGATGAAATGCAACCTTTGTATAATTTAAAAACTGTTAATTTCTATCAAGGAATACCAAACCTTAGCAGTTTTGATGGATGTGAACCACATCTGATAATTATTGATGATTTAATGAGAGAGTCAGATGGTCGCGTTGTTGATATATTTACGAAAGGAAGTCATCACAGAAATTTAAGTGTATTCTATATAACACAAAATTTATTTCACCAAGGCAAAGGCCAAAGAGACATATCTTTAAATTCCGGTTACATAGTTTATTTCAAAAATCCTCGCGATAAAACACAAATTAAATACTTAGCACGACAAGTATCGCCAGATAATTCGAAATTTATGGAAGATTCCTACAAAGATGCAACAAATGAACCACATGGATATTTATTAATAGATTTGAAACAGGACACAAATGATATGTGTCGTTTAAAATCTAAAATATTTCCATCAGATGGGCATTGCATCGTTTACATTCCTACAAAAGGCTTTAAGTATGGTAAAAATCAACAAATTACTATCATTCACAAATGATGCATCGACGACTAAAGACGCATAAAAGTTTACTAGCAGCTTTGCATACACTTAAACCCAAATATCAAAGAGCTCTTTTAAAATCGTGTAATGAAAAAGAAATTAATTGTATTTGCGAGTGTATTCATAACGTACTCCAGGGCAAAATTGATCTCAAGGATAAGGAAAAGAATAAGTTAAGCAAGTACAAAAATATACTTCGGAAATTGGTTCGCAAAGGTGCTACGAATTTGTTTCGGAAAAATCTCATAATCCAAAAAGGTGGTGCTTTTCTCCCTATTATATTAGGTTCAGTTCTCAGTGGATTAGTAAGTTCCCTCATTTAAAATGGAGAATGCTAAAAGAATGTTGCTTGTTGAGCCAAGTGTGATAGAAAAACTAAAACAACCAAGCGCAGGTGATACTAACTTGTCCCGATTGGATGCTGATATGAATAATATTTTAAAAAGAAATATCGATGACCGTGAAAAGTGTATTTTATATTTACAAACACTCCGAAGATATCTTAACTTTACCAAGGAAGATCGCCAACCTTATCATATACCAATTATTTCTGAGGATACGAATACATTTGATGATTTAATATTGAGCTACAAAAATAAAAACTTGGATAGTAAACGTGTAGTCTCAATTGACACACCAGACAAAGAACTACTTCATAAACAAAATATTCCAGAGAAAAATAGTTATACGACTACTGAAATTCTCGATCTCATTCCAAAAACATATGCAAAAAAGGCCGTCTTGTTAATGAATTTGCTATCTTCCAATGAAAATAAAATTAAGTGGGATAATGACGGAACTGTGATTATAGATAACAAAAAGATTGATGGAAGTAATATTATAGATTTAGTGAACGACTCATTGAGACCGTTAAAAAAAAGTGATCCTATAGGATGGGAAACCTTTGCTAAAGCTTTAAAAGATATTCGAGTTCCTCTTACTTATATTGGTAATCCCAAACGGTGTGAGTTTATAAGTGGCATGCAGTCACAGTTAAACTTTTCAACGCCTGAAGAAGAATCATTCTCTACACCAACGAGTGACAAACAGAACAAAAGAAAGTTAAAGAACAAGCTGGAGTGGGAAAAATGGGAACCTTATTAGAAATACATAATCTCTATTATGATCCATCAAATCCCGCAGGTTATAGTAGTATCGACAAACTAACGAAAGCTATGAAAGGAAAAATGAAAAGAGAAGATGTAAAGAAATGGCTGCAATCACAAGAAACCTACACTGTGCACAAACCTGTACAGAGAAAGTTTCCTAGGAATAAATATATCTTATCAAATCTAAATGAACTTTGGCAAGCTGACTTGAGTGATATGAGGACTTATTCCAGGTACAATGATGGATATAATTATATTTTATGCGTCATTGATGCATTCAGCAAATATGCATATGTCAGACCCATGAAAAGAAAAAATTCAATAACTATTAAGGAATGTTTAGAGAGTATATTTACTGAGGCTAACATAACACCAACACACATACAATCTGACAAAGGAACAGAATTTATATCAAAAGATGTACAAAGATACATAAAATTGAAAAATATAAATTATTATACAACAAATAATCCAGATATTAAAGCTAGTATTGTTGAAAGATTTCAGAGAACTCTTAAGACGAAAATGTGGCGTTACTTTACGTATAAAAATACATATAAATATATCGATGTTTTACAAGATTTAGTTTATTCTTATAACCATAGTTTTCACTCTAGCATTAAGATGTCTCCTTGTGATGTAAATTCAAATAATATTATGACAGTATGGAGAAACTTGTATGATACTAAAAATAATAATTTCTCGTCAGGCAGTGTATTACCAAAGTTGCATGTAGGTGATTACGTTAGAATAACTAAAAGCAAACACATTTTTCAGAAAGGATACGAATCTAACTGGAGTGATGAAATATTTATTATATCTTTCATAATAGATAGAAACCCTTGGCCTGTATACACCATAAAAGATCTGAAAGGTGAAAATATAGAAGGTACGTTTTATGAAAAAGAATTACAGAAAGTATATTATGACCCCACTCTACATTATAAAATAGATAAAATAATACGCTCTCGCTATTCCGGTAACAGAAAGGAAGTGTTAGTGAAGTGGAAAGGTTATCCTCACAAATTTAATAGTTGGATTACATTTTCCCAATTGAAAGAAATATGAACAACCAAAGTTTTTATTTAACTTTACTTAGTAATAGTTCCATGGAATATTTTCCAGATAACAAAACTACATATTTTTCAACTAAATTACCTAAACCCATCATTTTGGAAGGAGAATGGTCCGTTGGAGTAGTTGAATTTCAATATCCTTGCACTATGTTTACCGTTCAAGAACATGAGAACGTTATATATATTACAAAATGGATGCAAATGCCTGGTGAAACAAAACCATACCTTACATACTATAAGACACATATTCCTGCAACAAACTACGATAACATCAATCATATTCTAAAGGCATTAAACAACATCAAGGAAAAAGTAAGATTTCGTTACGATGAAATTTCAAAGTTTGTGACAGTTACAATACTAGATGAGGCGATTAAATCAGTAACACTATCACCTAAGTTATCTTTACAGTTGGGATTTGAACCCAATATAAACCTCAGAGATAAGAATATTGGTAAATGTCCTGCTAATTTGCATTTAGGTTTACCTTCACAGTTATTTGTTTACTCTGACATTGTAGAACCCCAAATCGTAGGGGATGTGATGACCCCTCTTCTGAGAATCATACCATTAGATCCTTCAAAATACATATATGGTGCTAATAAAATGCATGTTTTCTCTCCACCTCACTATATATCTGTTATGCGAAGGGAATTCGATACTATTGAAATAGATATAAGAACAAGCACAGGTCAAAAAATACCATTCCAGTTCGGAACAGTGTGCTTAAAACTACACTTCAAGAAAATATATGTATAATGTATTTGAAACATAATTATAATATGAAATGCCCATATGAAGATTATTATTCTCATCAAGCGGGATCTGGTATTGGAGTAATTTACAAAGGAACACCGTATCAAAGAGGCCATGGAATCGGGAGTTTTCTAGGAGGGTTGTTTAGATCTGTTTTACCATTGTTATCTAGTGGTGCAAGAGCTATTGGTAAAGAAGCATTAAGCACCGGAGTAGGAGTTTTGTCTGACATGTTTAATGCACAACCCATAGACGATTCAATTAAAACACGTTTAAAAGAAGCTACTACTAATTTAACCCTTAATTAGGCGCATGGGGTCAGGACAGTTTGAAGTTGAAAAAAAATTATGTTAAAGTGATTGGAAAGCGAACGCGCTCTTTCTAGCTTCCTAACTCCCCACGGGGTATGCAAATCAGTCTGGGTCGGAAACCCAACGCGTACACATTTGTCGCTGCTCTCTTAGGTGCTGACCCCATGCGACCAATTACGTAACAATTTTTGGCAAAAGGTAAGTTCTCATTTTTATGTTTTTACATATATCCATTTTAAATAAATGGATATATCTTAACTTGTATTCGTGTAATATTTAATTTATATACTCTTGTCTTTATTTTTGTAATGTTTTCTTTTTTCTTTTAATTTAAATTTCAATATGAATAAAGAAAATCAGTTACAGAAATAGCTGGAAGATTTATCCGATGATGAGGAAGACGTCGCTGGTTCTACTTAGGATAGTGAAATTGCGGAAGATAATAATACTCCTATACTTAGTGCTCATGACTCGGAAAGTGTATTTGAAGAGTCCGAAGATGTAAAAATGTCCCTGAATCATCGGAGGGGACTATTTTTTATCTAGACAATCTATGTGACAATAAAGAGAAAAACGACAACAAACGAACGAAAAAAAAGTGCCAAATAAATGCCATAAGTGTGGTAAATTTGTTTGTCAGCAACACTTCAGGACTTACAGCATTGAATGCAGAATAGAAGAATCTGTTGATGAATATGAATTACATATATTTTTTAATTGATCTCGGCTATATCAAAAATAAGTAGTTTAAGAGATGTTAGAAGTTGATTTTGTTTAAAGTCAAAGTTATTATTTTATGCATATATTTAATGCTATAATATAATTATAATAAAGCATTTAAGTATTTTTAATAACACATACTTTGTTTTATTAATTTCTTCCACTCCATTTTTATATATTTGTTTGGGGTCAGTAGTGACCCCATGCGACTATTTGTGTGATTTTCTTAATGCGCCTAATTAAGGGTTAAAACGAAAAGTAGATAGTAAAATTGAAAGAATCAATATGTCTGGTTCGGGGTATAAAATCAAACGAAAACGTTTATCTCCTTCCATTCCAGCATTGGCCACGAAAGTGAACACTACAACAAAGGCAAAAAAGAAATTCAGAAATATTAATGATATATTTTCTAATTAATTATGTCTTTTCTACATAGTCATTCTTGTGAGTGTATTAAATCAGAGTTAGATTTGTTTGCGCTACCGTCCACACAGACGAGCATTGAGAGTGGAGTATGGATACATTACAAACCTATTTCATCGCTGGCTGATGATGGACCCCTAGAATTTCAAGTTCCTGGTGCAGGAGATGACTATGTAGATTTGTCTCATACCTTGATTCATATAAAAGCGAAGATACTTAATCAAGACAACTCCAAGTTAGCAGCTGCTACAGTCGTAGCTCCAGTTAATAATTGGTTGCATTCAATATTCAGTCAACTTGATGTATACTTAAATCAAAAACTTGTGTCACCGCCAAATAACACATATGCATATCGTGCCTATATTGAAAACTTGTTGAACTATGGCCCAGCAGCCAAAAAATCCCATCTTACTTGTGGTCTTTGGTATGGAGATACAGCAGGAAAAATGAATGAGACTGACGTAAAAAATGAAGGGTTTATTAAGCGAGAGTTCATGTCAAGAGAGAGTAAAGAGATTGAAATGATTGGGCATCTACATGGCGATTTATTTAATCAAGATAAATTTTTAATTAACGGCGTTGACATGTGTGTTAAATTAGTTCGATCAAGAGAAAATTTCAACCTAATGGCAGGGTCAGTAGATTTAAAGTTTAAAGTATGTATTACAGATGCAACGTTGATTGTTCGTAGAGCTCGGATTAATCCAAGCGTATTACTTGCACATCAAAAAGTATTAGCGTCTACCACTGCTAAATATCCCATTACGCGAGCTGAAGTAAAAGTTTTAACAATACCATCAGGTGTTCAAGGTAAAACCCTTGATAATATATTCCTTGGACAAGTACCGAAAAGGTGTATAGTGGGATTTGTGAATAATGCTGCATTTAACGGAACTCTCAATAAGAATCCATTCAATTTTGCAAATTATGGTATCAATACATTTTGTTTATATGTCGATGGAAATCAGATCCCCTCAAAGGCATTGCAACCATCGTTTGGTAGTAATGTCTTTACTAGCGCATATCATACATTGTTCTCAGGAACAGGTGTACATTTTCATAATGAAGGCAATGGGATATCCAGAGATGAATATGCTAATGGTTATTGTTTGCTTGCATTTGATTTAACTCCTGATTTATCAGCTAACTCTATGAGTCATTGGAATCTTATCAAACATGGTAGCGTAAGATTAGAAGTTCGATTTGAGTCGGCTCTAACTCAAACTATTAATTGTATTGTTTATGCAGAATTTGATAATGTAATAGAAATAGATAAGCATCGTAATATATCAGTAGATTATAGTAGTTAGGTTTATTATTTTTGTATTGCTTCAATAAATAAAAATATTCAATATATGATATTTCAATGTTTTATTTGCTACACCCTCTTTAATCTTCCTATTTAAAATAAATATCATTAATAAAATTGACATTGTTGTTGGGACTGCAGAGCTGAAAAGCTGTGTTATCTACTTATACCATGGATACCGTGGAAATAAAACAGTACTTAAGTAAAATTGATATGAGCATTGAATCTAACGTATACGCAGCTAATCGTTTACCGATACATGTTCATACTCCTATGTATATCATAAGTAACTTAGATGTTGATACCAAACCTGGATCGCATTGGGTAGCCATACATATAGATGGGAATGGATTTGGGGAATACTTTGATTCATTTGGTCGAGCACCTCAAACATATCATAGATCTTTTTTGAAAACGAATGCAAGGATGTGGAATTACAACACTAATCGTATCCAAAACGATTTCACAACCGTATGTGGAGAGTATTGCATCATGTACATATATTATAAGTATCATGGTAAATCAATGTATGATTTTCTGAAATTGTTTGATGACAACACAATTTGTAATGATATAACAATTGATGAATTTTTTAATAGAATTTTTTAATAAATAACGTGAACAAATTTACTGTGGATTTTACAATGATAAATACCTCTCATTTAGTTTACATATTGTATAAATTGGTTTATCTAATAACTTCTATTTTCTTTAAAACAATCATTATCATTTTTGTAGAATGACATAGAAGGTATATGAAATAATACAAGAAAATTGCTTAAAAATAGTTTATTTTTAATTTAGATACAAAATCATTTACAGAATTGTAGGGGAATATGAGATAGGTCGCAAATTTTCTAATGCAAGTATTTGTTGGGATTCTTCTTCTTCTTCTTTTGCCCAATCGTATGATAGAGGGTGTATATATTGCGGTTGTAGGACACTTCCAATGCACGGTGAGTACACGTTATTAGACATAGATTGCGAGTCGCGAGCAATTCCTTCCTGAGTACATATTGTACAAAAAGCCATCATAATTTCGACTCCGTCCATTACGTCTTCACCATCGTTGGACGTTACTGAAAAACGATGCGTTGGACACGGTGTAAAGTATGGCTTGATGTCACAATCTTCTATCATGTTCTCGGGTAACTCACCGGTGATATACCAGAATCTGATATATTTAGAGTATTTTTTCAATATAGTTGATTTTCCCCACATTTCTATAACTTGTTTTAAAAATGACATATTTCAGCTACTAGTTGAAGTTTTTGAATGAATGGTACTGTATCAATGCCTGTAGAAACATTTATATACCCAATGCCGTGGGTGGGGGCGCGATACTTCTAGTTAATGTTATCTCTTCTTTTGCTTTTACTTGTATAAATTTTTATTAGATGAGTCACGGTGAGAGCGTTACATTCCTTGGAGTTTGTCCTCGATAAAATATTTTGAACAATTGTGCTTCCCGGCGAGTGTCTTTGTAATGTTGTAAATTATGTCTCGCGTACTTTGATAACGTTTATCATCTTCTGATTGCACATAATATTTTACTCGAGCATCGGAGTATTTTATTCATATCATAGACATCGATTTTTATGAGATGAGTAGCGGTGAGAGCATCATCTTCCTTGGAGGAAATATAAGAGACTCCGTCGTCACGTGCTGCTGATACATATGAAGATTGTACTCCGAGTTTTTTCTTCTTTTTGGGCTTCTCAAAGAACATGTCTATGTCATTTATTCTTTTGATATTATTGTTTTTCTTCATATTAACAACTAATGAATCGTCAGGTTCCTCGCTGGTTGTTAGCTTCTAGTTATTTATATGCCCAATGCTGTGGGTGGGGGCGCGATACTTCTAGTTAATGTTATTTCTTCTTTTGCTTTTACTTATATACATTTTTATAAGATGAGTCACGGTGAGAGCGTTACATTCCTTGGAGTTTGTCCTCGATAAAATATTTTGAACAATTGTGCTTCCCGGCGAGTGTCTTTGTAATGTTGTAAATGATGTCCCGCGTACTTTGATAACGCTTATCATCTTCTGATTGCACATAATATTTTACTCGAGCGTCGGAGTATTTCCAATAATTAATCGGTTCGATGTTGCGTATTTTATTCATATCATAGACATCGATTTTTATGAGATGAGTAGCGGTGAGAGCGTCATCTTCCTTGGAGGAAATATAAGAGACTCCGTCGTCACGTGCTGCTGATACATATGAAGATTGTACTCCGAGTTTTTTCTTCTTTTTGGGCTTCTCAAAGAACATGTCTATGTCATTTATTCTTTTGATATTATTGTTTTTCTTCATATTAACAACTAATGAATCGTCAGGTTCCTCGGGCGTGTCCGGAAAATAGTAGCTTTTGAATGTGTCTTGCTGAAAGAGAACATAATACAGGTTAATTTTATACTACGACACTTTATTATTAGGTTATCGAGAGCTGGTTCATTATACATGGACAATTAATGCAAAAAATATGGAAATACCTACAGATATCACATAGGAAATGAAAAGATTTCACTAGATAATTAGCAAATCATAAAAATGAGAACAACAATATTATGAAAAAAAAAAATACCGAAACACCTACAGATATCGCGGGCATGAATATGTACATACATGTCTAGAACGTGTGCACACAGGAAATTAAAAGTTTTCAACAGATAATTAAGAAATTAAGAAAATACTCACATCCATTATATAGTAGACTCGGCTCACTTTCACTGTCACAATGATGTCCTTTGAGCCATGCTAGCTAAATTTATATGGAAGGAGCGGAATGTGGGCGGAAACATTAGCAGATATCCTTATCTGTATTGTGGATAAAGGAACGGATGCATCGACCATTAAGGCAAGCGATAAAAAAAGAATGTAGAGATACCGTTGAGTGCTTTCTAAGTAAAGTGAAGAATTACGTGAATAAGTCAATAAAATCGCGAATGAGATAATAAAGCCAGAAATAAAATTAATTCACCGTTAAGCGACCCGCGAATTGATTAATCGAACCGTGAATAAAGAAAATTCGCGCATAATAAAACCGCGGATTACTTAATTGAAGCGTGAATAAAGTTGATTCGCGGCTAGTAGCCGGTGTATCCCGAAGAATCGAGTTTTCGTGAGCCAGAACCGGCATATCCCTACTACTGCAGAGCCAGAACCGGCATATACCGCGAAACTCGATTGTTTGGGATTCACCGGCTACTAGTCGCGAATTAACTTTATGCGCGCTTTAATTAATTAATCCGCGGTTTTATTGATTGACACGTAATAAAACCGCGAATCGTTTAATTGAAGCGCGAATCAAGTTAATTCGCGGCCGCGAATTGGTTTTTCGAAGCGCGATTTGATTAATTGATCCGCGGATAAAGGTAATTCGCGCCCAATTAAACCGCGAATTACTTAATCGGCGCGCGGATTAAGTTAATCCGCGGTTAATTACCCCGCGAATCACTTAATATAAAGTTCATATCACTTAATATAAAGTTCATTCGCGACTAGTAGCCGGTGAAACCGGTCGAAACGAGTTTTTCGCCCTATTTTCGCCCTACAATGAGTTAGAACCGGCGAATATCTACTACTCCTATACGAAAGATTTTTATGATCTCATAATAACCCGCTATTATTACTTTGTGGTTTTGTTTTCTTAACTCCGAATTTGCAACCGAGTGAATGCACCACAAGCAAGAAAAGTTGGATTAGACAGATTCTGCCACACGCACAATTCTAAATCAAAATTCTATTGAATGTGAATTGTTATTATGGATCAACAATTCAAACACCTCTTAATAAACGATTTTGACCAAATATTACAAGTTTAAAATGTGTTTTTTTTTAAATGTGACAATTAAAATCTAATGCGGGTGCGGGCAGGATTCCACCGACCCCTGTTCAGTCCAACGTTAAAACCACGTCTTGTGCAAAGATGGAACTAAGTAGGTTCCAGATAGTAAGGAAGTTCCAGATTCCAGGAAGTTCCATATCAACTGCGTTAATTTATTCAATTCAGTACAATAACTGCGAGTTAATATGGCAGAGCTCATCTTGCGGTTTCAATTTCTTAATGTCGTAGACTGGTCGACCAGGTTGTCGGTTGCGGTCTGGAATTTTATTTTATTAACCGTTAGTAAAAAGTTCAAGTCTACTTCCGTGTTCCTGAAGGCGCGAAACAAGCCAATTGGTCAAAAATAATAAAACGATTGGTACGACATTACCTAAATCTAAAGTTTGAGCTTATAACCTTTCAACAGTTAGAATTCAATAATCAAATCTTCTACCTAATCATAATTTATAGCTATTATGATTCATTCGTACCTACTTATTAAATAAGTATAAATTAATGTACCTTATTATGATTGGTATTGATTAATGCCACTAAAAACTAAAACAATAAAAATATCGATTTTAACAGACATTCAAATTTCAATTTTACATTAGAAAGTGGCTTCCGATGTTCCGTCGTATCTATTGATCTTCACGGCGAATCAAAATAAGATTTTGATTTGTCAACTGGTTTTCAACAACAAATCGATATATCGATAGATAACAACTGGCCGGATATTGGAAGACGTCTGTACCCATCTGGTTACATTAATGATAAAGATACTTAATCTTATATTGGTGACGCGAATGAGATTTGGCCGAGCGTCACTTATACAGGGTGTCCCGTAAGTAGTGGACCAACGGGTTATGGGGGTAGTGGGACTTATTATCTACCAAAAGTACTAAATTTTATTGTCCTAGACCTTGTAGTTCTTGAGTTATGCTTTTTTTCAAAATGTGATGAAAATATCATCCACGTAAGCTAAATATAAAATTTTACCACATTAGTTTTTTTTTTAAGGTAAAATTTAATATTTAGCTTACGTGGATGATATTTTCATCACAATTTGGAAAAAAGCATAACTCAAGAACTACAAGGCCTAGGACTGTAAAATTTAGTATTTTCGTTAGATAAAATAAGTCCCACTACTCCCCATAACCCGTTCGTCCACTACTTACGGGACACCCTGTATAATACCTATACCTAGTTGTAACAACTCTGATTTGATTCAAGTTCAAAATCATTTAGGTAATCATGTGGGTAGGTAGGTATTTAAGATACTTTTATGAACATTATTGTTTCGATCGGCAGAAGAAACGGCAAAAGAAATTCCTCAGTAGGTAGGTAGATACGTTTTTTAAATAATACGTAATTTGTACTAAACATAATTATTACTAATCAACGCAGAGCGGATACGACACTGTGAAGTTCAGGCATCCTTGTAATTTATATAAGAAGCGACCCGCCCTCGCTTCGCTTCGGGAAACTTATTCCTTCGGTTTGCAGAGCTTTAGTTATATATTTTGGATAATACCCACTATATCTTCATAAATTATAGCCTATATGTTATTCTGATGTGTAAGCTATATTATTGTAAAGTTTCAGCAAAATCCATTCGGTAGTTTTTGCGTGAAAGAGTAACAAACATTCATACATGCATAAAAACTTTCGCATTTATAATATTAATAGACAGGATACTGTACTAAGTACCTATAGTACCTACTCCTTACATGTAAGGCTGTAAGCTGTGCTTTCAAAGGCGTGAGCTCTATCAACCCGCACTGGGCCATCGATTTCTACCCCTTACCTATACCTATTTCCGGAAAAAGGGATCGTGATTTTCATGTCACGTTTTCATCGTCAAATGTAGGTAACTGTGTCCAAAGGTTCAGAATTGTTTTGCGAGGTGAACCAGTTTGAAGTTTTGAACGTCATTTTTCCGCTGCGAGACTTTCCTGTAAAACTCGAGAAGGTATGTACCTACCTATTGTACGTTGATAGTGTAGAGGAGCCGCCTGAATATGCCAGTTTTATAGTAATGTGGGTCTGTGTTCGCGCAATAATTGTCTAGACCTTGATCAATGCCAAGCGAGATGTATGTTTAAAAAAGTAGGTTATCTTTAAATATAGGTAGGTATAGGTACCCGGCTTCTTTGTGTGCGCGCCGCTGTCATGCGCCATTTAGAACGCACACAAAGATTTTCTTTTTGAGACCTGATGGCGCTACTGTTCGTTTGTGTGTGTTCTACGGTACGTACGTATGTGGCGCGCACACAGTCAAGCATCGGCAGCAACGAGTGCCAAGGTAACCTACTGTTTATGTACGGTGGCGAGACTGTCTTTCAGCCCCTTTGGCCTCCGCTATTAAGTCACGTTTCGATTTTTCAGTTTTTGGCGGTGCCTAGTGAGAGGTTTCAGACGTAGCATAGGGTACAAATAATTAATGAATCTACTACAACTAAAAACACGCTTGTTTTTAGTTTCTCAAACTATTGATTAGGTATAGGTACATAATTATGTACCTAGGGGAGAGGGCCCAAAACGGGCACCTTAAGTTTAAGTAAGTAAGAGAAAATCGTTCTTATATTATAACGACGAGAAAATCGTTTTCATCCGAAAAAGCAAAAATAATTACGTATTGGGTACCTACCTACCTATTTTGAAAGGGTTAAAGCTGACCAAATTCTCAAACAAACTGAAAGTTTGTGAAATATCCTGACTTTAGGTGTTCCAATAAAGTGAATTGGTAGAGTCACTAGACTTCTGAACATCGACACGTTTTGATCATAAGTGAGTAGGTACCTAATTAATCTTTGCTGCTGCCAAACTACAAAAGAATTATACCTATAGGTATTTATAGAGTAGTATCTGACTGCAAATCTGTGTATGTTCCAATGAATTTCTTTCAATAGGCATGGCTACATTAAAGGTACGGTAGGCGACGCGCTACGCCAAAATTTAGATAACTAAACATAAACACCCACATCCGAAACGCGCTGTGGGCAAAATCGAATTAGAATGGATGAAGTTGAAATCGAAATGAAAAAACGGGCGAAGGCAGTATAACGTCAGAACTCAGAAGGCGGGTGGCTGTCCACATAAACATGGCTCGCACGCCCCCAGTCAAAACATCCTTGCACCAAAACCAGAACCATAAAACGAGTGCCTAGAGAGATGCAACCGAAAAATCCAGGCTCCATAATTATAGCCGGCTACCCGATCTACCGGCGAGGCAATTTAAATTTACTGCGAACGCCGCACGTGTCCCACAAAATGAAATCCCACTACCGCACAGAAACACGCACGAAAAAAAACTAGAAAAATATACATCGCAGGCGCCACCCCTTTGTCGCGAGTGGCCGTTCGCTTCGCCACGCCCGTGCGCGCTACCCGCTGCGTCTCGCTCCGACAGCAGCGCTTCGGGTCGGCGCGTCTTTGTCGGCAGCGGGGCAGCGCCGCGCCGGGAGTCGGCCTCGCGATCGTACCACACCATCAGTACGCGTTCGGAACTCGCGCGTGTTGGTGTCGCTCGCGCGGCCCGCGGTGTGTCAGTGCAGTGGCGTGTAGAGGTGCCGAACTGGCGGGTTTCCTTGCCGCAGGACGGGGGGCTCATGCCCCCTTTCACCAACACCACATTGGTAAAAGTTAGTGTCGTGCTCCTGCCGCTAGACTAGATTTTTTGCCGTATTGCCTTGGACTTGACTGTGGTTAACGTCAGCGATGCCGACGTACGGAGGTTGTTTTGTTTTGATTTTTAGTTATTCTCTTTAGTTCTGTTTGTTTTTTATTTATGTTTTAAGTGTATGTTTTAATATGAAAGGTATATAATGTATTCGCATGTTGTCACTCGCGTCACTTGGCCCTTAAGATATTAGCTCCCGCTACGAAGCGGGGTGCGACTCTCCTTCTAAGATTACGAAGATTAAGAGTGTTCTCCGCTAGGTGCTAGGGTTGGTGGTTATTGTGGCCAGTCTATATCAAGGTTCTTAGGCCACTCGAAGTCCACAGATAAGATTTAGCGACCAAAACCTATTAGCCACCTAGAGGTTGGTCTAGGTCATAGTTCGTAGAGTGCGTTTTGTAGTTGTACAAGACGCGCTCTACGAACTATGAAAACACTCACCACATAAAATTTCCCTTCTTCAATATACACAGTATCCACTTATAATGGAACTCCACTTTTTAAAATAAGTACCTCCGATTCACACACATCTTCAACGTTTAAGCTTCTTTAGTGTTATGTGTGTCATGTGAAATTTGAGATTAAATCTTGTAAAGTCTATTAAATGAATATGATTTTAAATTGATATCATCTAAACATTTTTAATGTAAACGGGTACTCACGATTTTGAATTTTACCGATATTTCGACCCAGTTGCATGGATCATGGTCACAGCGAGATTTGCCGTAAAATCGTGAGTACCCGATTACATTAAAAATAATAAATAAATAGTTTGAAAATCTAGGAACACGCTTTTAAAATGCCAAGTGAATAAGGTATTACACATAAGTAATATAAAATACAAAGCAATATACAAAGCAATCAATTTAGTTACTGTGCTGTTACCCGTTGAGGAGTTCCCCTGTCTGGAGGCAATCCTGAGCACAGTATCCGGTCATGCTTCTCATAAAATTGCATTGTCATCGGAACTGAAGCAATATGCAAAATTTCAAGTCGATAGAGCATGAGAAAGTAATTCTAATTCAGCTTGCAGGATTTGACCCGAATACGGACAAACATTGCAAGTTAACTAAAAGCTTGTAATTATACACATATTTCTATGTCTACCTAATGTTATGTATTACAAATGTATCATGATCATTACTTTGTCCTAATTGGGGTAAATTGCGCATAGTCGCCGATCTGTTAGGCCTATTCCAGCGCCATAGGCCTCTTTCAGTTACGCAATTCGATTACGGTAGCGCAAACTCGCTTCACTTTTATTAACAGCAAATATTATCGTAAACACAATAAGTGTATTTTTGTGTCTGTTATCAATATTTGGTTTCCCTGAAAGTAAATACATTGATATAAGTATGATAACAATAAAAAGCTAAGTTCACAGTAGGTAGTGTACCGGAATGTAGAGTCTTGTTTTTAACCCTATTGTGCCATTATATGTACACATTATATATAATTATATTATGTAGGTGCATGTTTTAAAAACAAATACTAGTATATAGAGTACATTTGTAAAAGTATTTTATGTTTGAATGGATTTAATATTTGAATGAAACTTGTATTAGAAAAAATACATTTAAAACGATAAGTTAATTTAAAGTAGGCATTAATATTTAGATGAAAGTGTTTTACAATATTGTCACTATAAGTGTAATCATGATGAAATGCATTCCTAAGCTTAGATAGGTATCTACTGTAAGTAGTTCCATATAGAGACAAACAAAAATAAATAGACAGACATAGAGATAGAAAGGACATTAGAGAAGAAAAATGAAGATTTTTTAGAGCAATTAAGTAGAATAAATAAGTAAAATAATAAAATAAAAACCTTGTTTATTTCGTCGGATTCCCCTACTTTAGAACATTACAATTCATGAAGAAAATAATCATTTATAGGGGAAAAAAACTTTGTTTATTATATTTTAAGAGAGGTCGGTACCTACATCTTATCCTTTCCGCATAACAGGAGTAACATGATGTAGGAGTCATATGATGACTTCATCCCAATTCCAATTACAGTACCTTGGTCTCTACTCATAACCTATAAGGTCTAGAGCACCACACTACTACGCTGCACCAGTGCGACTTGGTGGAGGGTAGTGAAAAATATATAGGCACCTACTCTACCTGTTTCTTCGCCTTATATGGCGCGGCTTGAATTGACGTAGGTCACAGGTACGCGAGGTTCAAACCCTGTGCGTAACGACATACTTTCAAGTCAAGTTGGCTTCAATAAACCAAAACTTCTTCAAAACCTTTCTAGATGCAATATGCATAATACGTAAAATTATATAATTTAATATACTGTGCATGGATAACGATGTTTCGTCGTTTCTTCTCTTTAAAAAATATTGTAAGGTGTTTACGAAACGGTGGTAGGTGCAAATTATTTCACATTCAAAGTTGTATTGAACAATATCGACAAGAAATAAATGAATACCTATGAGGTAGTTTGAGTAGAAAAATAAAACATTTATAGTTTACGTTCATAGTGTCTACTGTCAACGAGAAGGGGAAAAAGTTTGGAACAGCCCCTCAATAAAATTCAAATTGAAAAAAACCTTGTGGTCGAATTTCTAACTCAAATTAGGTAGGTACCACGAATATTTTATAATTTGTTCTTAAGATCGGAACAAATGTAATCGTGCTTAGAACATCCTTAAAAGTAATTTTATATCTGCGCCATAATATCCCGCTCCGTCTATAACACTGAAATATACATACACAGTAATTTTTTTGAAATAGTTTAAATATAATGCCAACCAGTAAACTAGGTATCTATCTACCAGAAACAAATTAAAATGATATTCAGCAGTTCCCGCGTTGGTGACCACTTTTTACTCTATTATAATTTAAAACATAATAATTGGTGACGCATACCTATGGGTGTAGGGTGTGTAGAAATATTATCAGTGTTTGGACAGTCCTATGTTTTTGAATTAGCTAGGTAGATATCTATTTAGCCTGTTAGCGTTTAGGGTTAAATTTCTATCGCTGTACCTACAATGGTACTAGTATTGGTATTCGTGCCCGGTATTAGTACCCGGTACCAAACGAGATCTTTAACTATAAGGATTGTTTATATCTTTGCTTGCGAGGTAAAAATATTTTTAATACCACACCTCTAATACGAACAATGGAAGTAATAACATTAAAAAAGCAAAGCCGATTAACGAAAGAGCCCACGGTAATCCTGATTAAACACGATTTTCGAACAGTTTGAAAAGAATACGTACTATATAACTGTTGTTATTTTTTAACAAAATATAGAATTAACATCAGTGTATTCAAAAGAAGCATTTCACTTCTAGTAGGTACAAAGATACAATTGTAATTTTGTAACTTTGTAAAGTTTTAACCTTTTTGACAGTGAATATAAGGAACCTACCGAAGTCCTTGTAGGTACCATTTTTTTCGGATTTACTGAAGATTGAATGAAATGTTCTAAAATAGTAGCCCTAACATTGGTTAAGTTTCTTCTAAGAAGCTTTCTTTCTACCTCTTCATTTCTCTTCTTCTTCTTCTTCCTCCAGCAACGCATCGGAGATGCCTTTGGTGTTACCTACCAACAGACGACGGTGACCACCTACCATTAGGTAGCTCATCTGCTTTGTCGGCTATTAAAGAAAAAATAACAATTCGGTTTTTAATTCAACTTTGCTCTTATTACTTTAGCTAATAAAACGATTTCCCTGGCATATCACTGTAACAGATCTTAGGTATAGATAAATTCGGATATTTTGCAAAAAATTGATTGATGACATTAAAGTTAACTTGAAAAAATATAAATTAGTAAATTAAATAAAACGTAATTATTCTAAAAATAACACGAAGAAAAACACATCAAATTGTTCCACTCTTTCATATTTAAATAATAATTATCGTTCATCATATTTTGCAAATTGTTACCTTCCTACCGTCTAGTAACTAGGTACTAAGCTACCTATGTACATATGAAGCTCTATTGTAGATAGATACACATACGCTATATATTATGCTAAGTATAAACTTAAATAATTTATAAAAACACCATTTACCCCCGTTTCGCTGAGTTATTCCCTAAGGCGCCGTAAATGTTGAATTTTAAATCTAAGTAGGTACTTACTAGTACATAATTACAAATTTTAATCTGGAGTACTTAATGATTAATTGTAAACTATACCAACTACCTGTATGTGGATTTTTGACTGGAATACTTAAGAGTACCTATTTACATACAATCATATTATGTATCCCTGGTAGGTAATAGATTTCTTATTTTCTATTTTATATTTTATTTTCTTTGTTAATAATAGCTAAAGATATGACGAAACAAAAAAGCAAGGCTATGTAGATAACGATAATTAACCGTTTTTTTAATTGATAGGTAGGTATATAGGGAGATAATAATAAAGTAAAAGAATAATTGAAAATTTAATCTGAAATGAATTGTACCTATACAAAAATTTGCATGTAAAGTGAGTTTTCTTTTGATAAATTATTTATTTAACAGGTTAAGCTAGTGTTATCTTCGTAGTTATTTAGTTTAGAATACCTAATCTAATGTTAAATCCTATAGGTTCGATAAAAACACATTAAATCTACTTACCGGCTCTTACTCTATTTCTCCTAATATACTTGCACATATATGGATAGAAATATAAGTTCTGGTTTATACTTTTACTTATTTATATACTTTCATATACGCAAATAGTACCAAACGTAGGTAACCATATTAAGGTACTGCATGTTGATTAATATAGGTAGGTACATAATAAATAAATAATCGCTAATACGCTCATTCCCCGCACTAGGATCACGGCGCACAGCAACGATGAACAAATGCACTTCATATATTATTTCTGATATATAGCCCATAATTATGTAGGTACTTGTCGTAATTTTCTCTTTAAAATCTCAATTAAGTGGTGACCGTATATTTTCTGCGTAAGTTCCTAATTATTATCTATTTTTTAACCATTGCTTACTACTGCAAGGCAATAGCACTTAGATAAGATAGTATAGCAATTGGTTAATAAATTATGATTAAATACTATAAACGCTAATTAAAATTAAAACAATACTCTGGCGTTTACCACAGCAGCGTATTCTATCCTCATTATTAAAATACTTCGTATCACCGACAAACTTAATTATAATTATGTATTATTATTGTTGTATTTATACCATAATTTAATTAACAGTAGGTACACCACAACATTATTTTTTCTTATGATGTAACATTAATTTAGATAATATAATTAAATTAGTGCGGTTTTCCTTCCACAAATCTGCAGGAAAATGTTTCGGTCCAATTGTTTGTGAGACATACATTAGTGATGGAAACTACAACCTTGACACATTGTTGCAAATAAAATGAAATGGTAGTAGATAGGTATCTACTGTTTTACAGAAAAATAAAGTAATTATGTACTTCCACTTCAATACTACAAGTATACAAGTTACCTTTTTTGTCTTTCTCCCTTTCGGGCGTTTTCGAAAACCTGTCTATTTTTAATCTATAGATAAATTAGTAGGTAAAGTAATAACAACTAGCAGTAGCTTCAATGTATGCAACTTTTTTTTAGATGCTCGGCTTACTTTGCGGATAGTTTGCGTGGTTTTGAGTTTTTTTTTCAACTAAAATTTATGAATTTGGCACATTTGGTCATTTCGGTATACACGCCTTGGAATGAAAAAAAAGGAATGAAATAATTGGATATTTTTATTCCATGGTGTTTGGCAGTTTATATGGAAAACCGATCAACATTTATAAAATGCTCTCAATTAAAACCATAAAAGGAAAAGAAGAAACCAACAACTCCGGCAACTCGTTAGTGACGCCCCTGCTGTTGCTAATGTCCATGGGTGACCAGTGATCACCACTAATCATAAGGTCACCCGTCTGTCCGTCTACCCGATTGCCTGCTTACGATATAAAAAACACTTCGTAGCTTAACCATTTGAATCCATTTACTTACGAATTTTATTTTATATGCTTTTTTTATTTATTTTATTTTATTATGCAGACACCTATCTAGGTACTTAACAAACATTGACTTAACTTTGTGCTTATTGTAAGCACTTATGTAAAGATGTAGGTAACAATGTTTTTAAACACCTGTTGCGGTCGTAAGATCAGCAAAAGCCCTGTTGCTTATTAGCGAGCCCGGATCCTCGGTGCTCGCCAATTGGTTCAGCGGTTTCTTCGTAATTGGAAGACAAACACACACACGTGTTAATAAGTAAGTTTTATAAGTTAAACTTATTTTTTACACCTTGGATGAGAAAAACAGCTGCTCTTTGCAAGCGTCTTGCAAATACTCAATGTCAGCTTCCCGCATTATAAAACGATATTTTAAATTAGACTTTTGCTAAGCACCAGGCTTGTCAAACAATGTCGCTTCAGTTAAAAGTTAGGGCAATAAATTTTTAGTCTCAAATAAAAAGTGTCAGTCCCACTAGGCAGGTTCACTTGTTTAGTAATAAATTTAGCTAATTTTAATCTTAGTTTAGTCAAGGTCGTGCTCATAAGTTTAAACTGTGCAAACTATGTTCAACTTAGACATTACTTAGATAGGTAGGCATACATTTTATTATAGAACAGATATGAATGCGCTCTTTAAGTCCTATAGCCTATAGTCCTCCTATAGCCCGGCGGCTTGTGTCAATGTCGAGTGATCGACCGAGTGCAACAGCAGGCGTAGTATGGGTGACCGCTACTAGTAAACATTTCTAGAGCGCTTCCGGGCTTCGGAGGGCACGAAAAGCAGCACCCTGGTGTACTATGCTTTAAACCTCCTCAGTATACAATTTATTAATAGAAGGACCATAAGGATATATTGGGTCCGTAGACGTTTTGTAGGCCTGCATTATAAAAACATTCATTGATTTTCCTAAAAGTGACCTGTAGGCAATGCCTTACGTTCATGCGACACGAGTTGCACTTATTGATCCGCTCCTATGTCAATACTAAAAATAAATTAATTATGAGATATAGCTAAAATTAGGTACCTACCTACATTAATTATGGGAATGCCACGGCTACACTTTTGTCGCGCTGGAGACAAAAGATATCAAGTGAGAACTGCTACCAGCCTTTTAATAAACGAATGTGTATTATAAAACATCTAAATAAATTATTTTATCAATCGGATTTTTCGGTATTGAAGTAAATTAAAAATGAATTTCATTGATTTATTGAATACTTATACCTATTTAATATCAGTTTGTCCCTTATTTACACAGTAAATATTTGTATGTCTTCGTATTCATTACAAAGGTCGAAAGATTGATCTAAATAAATTTGAAGGGTATCAGACTATATTTGCACACAATAGTTCCAATTTACAAGTCAATTACCAAAGTTGGTTCGGAAAGTCTGGACATTAGGATATTGAGTCCAAAGAAGGTAGCACGTACAATGTAATTTAGTCCAAGTTTACGTTTAAGTGCTTCCCTTTAGACTTTTTCGTGATATAAATTGAATCTAAGCTCCAAAATAACATAAACTTAGCCCCCAAACGACTTGTGTTCCGGCGGGGGGCTTGACAGCCAGTATTTTCATTCTTTCCTATTTCTTTTTTCTGATCTGATCTTCTTACTAATGTCCGCGGATGAAGGTGACCACTACCATCAGGTGGCTCATTATCTAATTTTTATTACCATAAAATTGTTTGTTTAATCTTTCAATTTTGTCGAATTGTCACGCAATTTCATAAAGATAGATAAGATTTGTACACCTTTTAACTGAATTTGAAAAAAAAATCGCTTCAGCAGTTGAAAAGCTTTGTGTCCCATTCATTTAATTCAATCCCAAATTAAATGTTTCGAATTTTGGAATGAATTTGCTGATATTTATCTGTTTCATTTGATAAATTCTATTTTTTTGTTGTTTTGCTTAGGTATATATTGAATCAATCATTTTAAAGTAAAAGACATCTTTATCATTAGGTAATATAATAATTTTTTATGAGATGAAAATATGTATGGACGATGAATGATGGATGATGGAATATGTATGGAAAAGGAAATTAAATTATTTTTCCCGTATTCCGTACCTACTTTCGAGTACAATGACATAAATTGATGGAAAACAATATAGATAGTCCGGTACCTATACTACCTATAGGTATACAATTGATAAACCAATTAAATTTTGTAAAATACTTTTATTTTTTATTTTTTGTCTTTTGTCACCACACCATGTTCGGATCTCAAGAACATTTCTTTCGGATTATGAAAAATAAACTGCAAGTTTATTTTTAGCCTGTATTCTGGGTTAATGTATTAACGAAAACATTTAAGACAAGTGCTTACGTTTGGTCAAATCATTACTAAACAGGTCAACAAAATTATATTTAGTTAGCTTCGGAATATAACGTTAAACAAGATTCAACATGTACTAAGATGCTGTTTTGACTATGATTATCTACAACAATAACTAGGGCGCAAAAAAACGTTTTTTTTTCAAAAACGCCTTTTTATTCTATTGTTTTGATATTTTTGTCGTCATCGTCAAGTCCATCAGTGGAAGTCATCAGTAGCTATAAGCTCTTAAAACGATTATGATTTAAATATGTATTTTTAATCCATTTGGGTGAGGTCCATGTACAAACAAACAACATTCGAGAATATTCTCCTCTCTAAAGAGTAACCTGTGTGACTGCAAGTTTTAACAGAGATAGCAGTGTATTATTATTACTCAAAGTCCACAGGTTAAACGGCTTGACAGCTGTAAATTTTAGCCAAGAAATCACACACGCCGCTGCACACCCATAAGTCCGGTGAATTGCCGTCAGAGATTACTGAACGCTCGTCTGAAATGGCGCGCGACCAATCGGACATTCAGATTTGAATTTAGAATATTTAACAACCGTCGCCGCGACCTTCATAAATTTAGCCAATAAATGTCAAAATTTTTAGGACTCAAAGAAAAAACACACCGCATAAGAAAGGATTCGTTTGAATCCGTGGTTGACGTCGCGGGTTTATTCTCGCGGCGAGGTGTCAAACTTTTGACCATTAAAGAATTTTACAGAATAAATAAATCTTTCGCTCATTTGTTTAGGTTCACAGACTCGAACAGGAATTTTTACGCAAAACTCATTTCAAATCTATCTATAGGTACCTTAGAATTTATTACACCATAGAAACGAAGTCCGCGCGGCCGTTTTGAAGCACCTTAATTGGAGTTAGAAATGACTCCAAACACCGGCTAGCTCATGTCAACGCACGCCAAACGTGTCTCGCGAAAAAAAAAGAATTATGACGATTTGTCCAGTTAAATTGTGTCACAAAATATCTGAAAAGCTATTTATGTATTATTGCTAAAAACATATATATGGTTATCCGCAGCCGAATCATTCCCCGCTTTCGCGAAAGTTTCGGTTTAGTGCTTCACTTTAGACAGAGCGCTTGTATGACGACTGTCTTTCTATAGTGTTATTATTCTAAGATAGGTACCTACTTAAAAGCTATGGTTATATAAATAGTTAAGAAACTCGATTATATATTCTACATCCTTATACATATATAGTGTGCCCGGTAATAACATATGCTAATAAAACTTTATTCAAGTTAGCTTTATCGATCGTAAAACTCAATTCCATTATGTTCTAGCGTGCGCTGCTAACTTTACGATAAAATGAACTATTGAAGAATGCTATGCTTCTGTGTACATTTCTACATAATAAAACACGTCTTAAGCTCATTCAATAAGATTCTTATAAAACGTACTCGATTACCTGTTTGTTATTAATGGTATAAAGATGTGATTATAAGGCTCGCCTCAAGATTTGCGACCTCGAAATTGTTGGTTGCTTTGCTCAAAGCAATTTATGGAGTTTTCTTAGAACTTTATATTGTACTTTTGTGTTATAAAGAATGTAATGAGTAAAGACGGATATTGTTTGTTTTAACGATTTTTTCTCTAAAGCTGGAATTAACATAGTTATTGTTGAAAATGTAGATATATTACAAAAATAAAAACTTAACTATGTGTGCTCTCTAAACCATTTTTTTTTGGTTATACGTTGTTTTTTAACCTGTTTAAACTACAAACCAATGACCAAATTACATTAGAAAGAAATACTGTATCACCTTCCAAAACCCTATTGTCATAAGTAGGTTTTACCGTTTACAACTACCGCTTTACTAACCGAAAGATTTGAGGCAAGGTATTGACGTTTGCCGGTTGTCCGCAGGGCGTGGCGAGGCAGGCGGCGCGATGGCGTGCGCCGGCTGCGAGAAGCCGATCCTGGACAAGTTCTTGCTGCACGTGCTGGAGCGCGCGTGGCACGCCGCGTGCGTGCGCTGCGCCGACTGCCGCGCGCCGCTCGCCGACAAGTGCTACTCCAGGGATAACAAGCTCTTCTGCAGGAATGATTTCTTTAGGTGAGTTTCGATGGCTCCTTTTTATGGATGTAGATAACGAGGATGCGGCACTAGCCTTCCGCTGCCGCCTATGACTGTGACCGACCTAGAACAAGGCTCAAATGGGGGCTGGGATGGGGGGGGCTTAGTCCTGTTAGAAGACGATGTTAGAACATAAGTTGGTTAGTTTGTAAGTAATGGGGACTGGGAGTGTTAGTCGGTGATAGTCTTGTTAGTTGTTGTTAGTAATAGACCAGTTAGCAATTGTTAGTAAGAGTCTCGTTCTCATTCCGTCACAGATGCGTTGCTACCCTTGAGGACTGACATGGTCGCCTCTAAAAAAGTAAATGGCTGCACACACAAACAAGGCTCATGAGATAACGGTTTCTTTAGGTGAGTTTCGGTGGCTTTAATATACTTAGTAACGATTTCTCTAGGTGAGTTAATTAAAAAATATTACAATTTGTATCGGTTTGAAAATATATATGTACAGAAAAAAACAGAAATTCTGCACCTACTTTACCTACTGTAATACTGTGTCACAACACAATACCTGGGTATCAATCTATCATTTGAGAACCACTGCTTAAGTCAGTAATGACTATAAGAATTTATATTTATTATAATATTATAAACTCCATAAACCGCAGATAAACCTCAAAGGGAGAACAATTTTACAATTTAAAAGTGGCACGGCAATTCACCACATGAAGATCATTAACCGTTTTAAAATTATGTTAACAGATTCAATACAACACAGTTAATAATATATGGTGCACAAGTGATGTTCGCGTAATAATTACGTACATGTGTTTTTGTTGGGAAGTAGCAAGCATTTATCCACGCACTAAACATACGAGTACGTATGATTAATTGCCATTTTGCTAGCATACCGCATGTCATTATTGTTATATGACTGCGAATGTACCCGCTACGGTTTTTTACACGGCTACGTTCCATGTCTTCTCCGTTTTGTTCCGGTCGTCACGTTTATGAGCCAGTTAAATGTTTTAAATTAGAAAATTATCTAACACCTGATACGTGAATTTAAGCACGATGAATGCAGTACAGTACAACAGTGTCTTAGTACGAAATTTCATAAAAGTGAGAATGTCACGAAATATTTTACATCTAATTAAAACATTGATGAATATAATATTGAGGACAATAGTTTCGAATGAATATATTCCATACTTAATGGTTAAATTAGTTTTGATGCTTAAAGTGCCATTGTAGACAACAAAAATTAAGGTACCTACGTGCTTATTTAGAAAATGCACTGCTATTATTGGAATTTAATTTTCACATAATTTGATGCCATGGCTGCTATGGTACGCGCCTGGGAATAGAAAAAAACTTACTGAACGTTGCATAAACTCTACATTAATTAAAGAACCATGAAATCCGCACTCATCAACGGTATTGTGGGTTTAAATGACAAATAATAATCTGAAACAAAAATCTTATTACAAAAAGTTATTTATTTTTCCGACCTTTCTCACGATACGGAACTTGAAATAAAATATAAAATTTTGTGTCAAGGAAAGAAAATATAATTTTTGATTATGTATAGAAGTAATCGTCACGTGGAATTACTTTCTTACCGTACCCAGTCACAGCCGAGTTGCCACAGTAGGTCATTAAGCGCGTAATTATAATATTTAGCGCAAAAATACGACTTAAAACATAACCGTTTTTCTATACTTTCTATATTTTTTTTGTAATTTCGACTTTTAAAATAATGATAATTAAATGATTTTAACCTAGGGTTAGTCTCCGAATGACGTCCGATTTTAAAACTAAACCGATCTCAGAACTGATCCCGGAATTTGGTTATTATAACGGATCTATGATCAGTTTGATGAGTAAAAACTGACAACATAAACTTTAATTGGTAAATCATAAGGCGCCAAAGCGTACAAAAAAGGCAATTTAGTCGTAGGTCGAGGAGCGGCGGAAAGCGGTTCACTTACGACTTCCGCCGACTGATGGTTCAATTTTGTTGGTTTTTGGCATTCGGTGGGCTAATGAAACCACTGAATGATATACCAGCTGATACATGGGGAAAAGTACCGCCTTCGGTAGCCTTACACTAAAGGTGCAGTAATTGGAACCACATTATGTTCATCTTTCATTTAACTGATTGAAAATTATATACCTACCTACTGCCGAGTTAAAAAATATTCAAAGTCAACAAGTGTATGTAGGTATACCTATTAAGGTTTTTATTTATTACTTATATACAGACTCAAAAAAAGCATTTTTATTATTTAAAAGAAACTGAGTCTATTTCTGGGAAATTGAAGAGAACAAAATAATATTATTAAAAAATTCAAAACAGAAGCACCCAGATACAAAAATCTTTAATACCTACCTACCTACCTGTGTAAAATGTATACATTTAAATGATATAGTTTTGGAATGTGCCCACCAATGCATTTAATTTGATACCCATATTGTAATATTTGTAGAAAAAAAATAAGCTTAATTTTTGTCTACGTTTGAAAACACCGCCAAACAGTAGTAATATTGATTAAACTTCATATCATAGTATAGTATTTGTAAGTAGTAGTGAGTATTTTCAATCAGACGACTGCTTACGTCATAAGATGGGCATCGTGCCGTACGGTGTATATAATTATCGCATGTGCCGCAGGATTTCCGCAGTAAAGATGAATTACCCATACCCACTATTTCCATGCATATCTAAAGTTTTTGCTCATGTTTCACCTCCATTCTTAACGGTTTCTTATCACCTCAAATGACTTCTCGGTAATCAGTGCGCGCCTCCCGTTTGGAGATTTATTTATTTCGCGCAATTATGCTCCCATCATTTCCTCGAACACAACAGTTTATTAATTTGTTGGAATAATTCATTAAATCTTAGAACTATTAAATCGGCTACTGAACTTTTATCACATCGAGAATTCTATAATTACGAGGTTTTTTCTATTCACTAACTACAATTAAGTCTATTCATTTCCGCACCTTCAACCTCCACCGTATCCGCACTGGAGCAGCGTGGTGGAGTATGCTCTAGGCCTTTTCGGTTAAGAGAAGAGACCCGTACTCACTAGTGGGATATTAATGTGTTGAAGCAATTTAACTTTCCTACTAGAAATTGATATCCATTAAACAAACCCTAACCGAGGCGGCCAGGCTGGTAATGTGGGAGTGTTGCGGACTATGGGGCTACCCACACCTTGTATACAGATTATCCAGATAATAATATCTTACTAGTACTGTTTATTATCTAGAATTCGCAGGTTATTAATACAATTGAAATTCACTTAATATAAAAAACCTTATAAGTGCATGTGGATTTTGAACTCGAACTTCAAAATGTGAATACAATTTTTATAACAACCAAGCCACTATTCCCATCCACTTATCTATAATTTTAAAATAATTACTGTTGAATAAATTATTGCCACCTAGCCCAAGTACTATCAGCCATTTGGTAATTTGGCGTCAGCAGAAACGTTAATTAAACATAAATTATTCAGAATCCATATAAACTATATTTTTTTTCAATATTAATTACTCGAAAGATTAGCACTAGCAACAAAGTGTTAAATGTTTGTCTTAATTAACGTCATTATAAGTTATTAAAATTTAATTTATTGTAGAGTCATTATCAAAATTAAGATTTAATAGAAAGATTATAATCAGATACGACGATAAAATGAGTTCTTTAAACTTGAGAACGATTTTGAAGTTAAGATAAGGTTAAAAACAATTGAAATTATAAAAATAAATAATATTAATTGGCTGACAAAATACGAGAATAAAATTAAATATATATTTCATGACATTATTCATAACAATCTTTCTTCAATAAGGTTTAAGCTTTCTATTACAATTAATACAAAGTCAGTGTGGTCTCATCGTATGATTTAGTTCTGTATTTTAATGATGCCACTTACTTCGACCGTGAGATCATAAAATTGGGTAAATAAACTTACCGAAATTTACCTCATATTCTTGTGTTTCAAGCAAAGTCATTCACTAGTCACTGACTAGACTCAGGAAAATATATTGTTATTAAAGTCCAGCGATTAAAGAATCCTTTATAAACAATCGACTAAAACTTTAGACACTCTAAAGCCGCTATAAAAATACCTCATTTATCAAATTCGAACCAACATTTTATCGTACGGAAGGCCTTTGCTTTTTAATTGTTGTTATTAACATGTACTCGCTAAGACTCGAGTCCTGTTAAACCATTATGTTTATAGTGTACGGAACCTCGGTCTGCCGTACCTTGACCAACTTTGCGTTGTATAATTTGATGAGTTCATTCGGTGACATTTCGGTTTCCTACACATAAGTGACGTAATTTCCGCTGGTTTTCGCCCCTGTGCATAATCGTTATTTGGATTGTTTTGTAGGTGTTTGAAGTGTGGAGTGTGGAAGGTAAATACTTGTTTGTAAGTATTAGCAATTACAGGGCTGTACGGATTACATAGGGATGCAGGTGCTGTGCACTCTAGTTCATGGACTGAATTGTAATTGCTGCACTTTTGCTGATGATACGTACATACGTTCTAATTTATGTATCTGTACAGTGTCCTGTACAAAGGGCAAAGGCAATTGGCCCAGAACGGTAATGCCTTCAATACTTTAGCGACTAGTTTTATTCAAGAGCTAGAAAGGACATAGGGTAGTTTGTATCCCGGAAATACATTCTCTTGAGATCATTTTCACGTCGTCGTCGACGTAGGTATTTCTTCGATTTCTGTTTTAAACACCGGCGAAGCCACGGGCCAAAACTAGTATCATCTGATAAGGCTATACGGATGCTACTTCTAATATGATCTATAAACATCGCCATATGTTTATAGATAGAAGTGAAATAAACAAACGCTGTTATCTTAGTCAGCAATGTGTCAGTGACGGTCCTGACTAACCGTCAAATGGCTCGTTGCCAACTGTCAGCCTAAAAAACAACAATGGCGTATGTATGTTCTTAATCCAATACAAAAATTGACAAATCTATAATCCTCTTGGACCGTACCTCGTGATAGGCGGCAAAGTTCAAAATGTACGACCGCGCGATGCCAGCTCCGTCGCGCTCATGCATTATTCATGCGGCCTCCATCGTTTATGCAAATCGAACGAGTAATAATTCAAAGTGATGATAAAATAATAAAAAGCACGCCGCTAAACTCAATCCGCGGTGTATTTTACGAATATAGGTAAACCGCGACGTTACGTCCGATACATAGGTACATACATACTGTTGATCCCGCTGTAATCCATTCTCTCTGACGCGCGCGCAACCTGTTCTTGGATTAACGGTACAGAGTCATACAGGGCACTGGTGAGGATATCCTCGTTTACACTTTACGTAAATACCCATGGATTTAAAAAGAAAAAAGGCTAAGCATGATAATTATATTTTTTCATTACATTTGAACAAATATATAATAATGAGTGAACTCGTCCTCGTTTCGCTTCTAGAAACCTATTCCTCACGTTTACAAAATATAGTGTTTTTGCGCCCACAAAGTCATTTATTGCGCTTATTTGTTTTTCCGTGAAATTGATTGGAATTTTGCGGAAAAAGGATATAGTAAAAAATCGAGGAGTATTATTATTTTTAATACGTAATTGAATAATTAATTAATATAAGATGCCTTTTGTATGTCGCTATAATTGTTTGAGTAACTACCTACTGGGTATCTTAATACATAAATCTCCATCTTTGGTCAAACGAAGCGGACGTACCTATAAGTTTAGTATTTTGTGTTTTAATTTATTATCTATGTTGTACTCGTAAAAGCTACATTTAAATTAGTCACTCATATAAATCTACTTCATAAACACAATTAATATCTATTTTAAAGTACTCGAATGACGGAATTTGTCTGAGAATAATGTTTTTTTAAGTTCGTTATATTTTTAATAAAAAATGGATACATTTGTGGCGCTTATGGTAACATATTTTAAAACGCGTAAAAATCATATTTTAGAAAAGAAAGTCTTGTGAGTTTTCTATAGGTAGGTACTTAAAGTATTTTTTTTTATTTCCTTATCGATACGGTTGACACCGGCCTTTGAGTTTCTGATTGAGTATTAAGAAAAAAACAAATTTTATTTACACAGTATAATGCTGGTTCTTATGGTTTTGATACACTTGGAGACCACTTGAACTTAAAGAAGATTATAGAGGCTAATGATACAAAAATACAAAACCAGTGTACGACACATCAATCACTTTTTTATTATTAGTCTGTGGTACAGTCGGCTTCAAAAGTTAATGATATGAATATTAATAACGTCTCACCGACTGTGTAGCAAAACTTGATCCAGCTGTTTTGTCATAATGTTTGGAAAAACTGTGATACTATAAGTTTGCACCTCCTTACCTCTCTACTCCCTCTTACCTCTGTAATCTGTAGGTAAAGAGTAGAAAGGAGTAAAAAGTGAAATGGGAAGGCAAAGTATTGTATACAAGCCGATAGTGATTAATAATAATAATTATAAATATTTATTTCACATAATATATTCGTACATAAAAATACATTGTATATGATCACATAGTTTAATGTGTACCTATGTTAATACCTATCAGGCTAGTATGTATAGGTACATAATAATAAATAAACTTATAACTACGGGACCTCAGGGGTGGTCGACGTCCCCGGAACTTGAGGTCACAGCTCCTCTTTCAGGATGGTCGACAGGTCGACACGTGTTTGGTCTGTGCGCGTACCACAAATGCCACACTTTTAAATGTTATTAAGTACAAGGTTCTTGTATTGAGATTCATAAAGACTCTCTTAGATGTGTAGATTCTCTACAGTTTCCTTCAATGAATTGGACGACGTATCATTGTTTGTTTATAGATGATACATTAAATAAATACCACAATGTAATTGAAGATATATTTAAAACATTGTTTACAACAACTGGTTTAGGTCATCATAGTTAATGACGTACCTACGGATTTTGTTGGTGACTGTACTAGATGTTAATACGTAGGTACCTATATGAGTTTGGTTTGCTGTTTTGAATCATTACAAACATCAAAACTTGAATGCTAAGCTAATAAACATATCAAAATGTAATTGATTACCTCAATGCTACTGTGAATGAAAAAATGTACGAGTATTTATAATCTGTACTATTAAGTTTAATGTGTTTTTTATACAATGTCAAGTAAGACATTAACATATAGGTGTATGCTATTTTGTTTGCGAAATCGGTATAGGAGTGCCATAAGTGGCAACTGACCGCTAACGTTTGTAATAACCTAACCTAACCCTAACCTAATCTCTGGATACCCTAGTAGGAAAAGTATAAAAAATAGATAAATTACCCCAAACATTAATAGCCCCCATCTAGGATTCCCTGCGTACACACACACACATTACCCAGACCGAGAACAAAATTTAAACTCATCATTCAAATTTCCACCTCACTGGGAATTGAACCGAGACTCCTTGGAACGGCAGTCCGGCATGATAGCCATTGCGCCTAGAGATCGTTCTCAGCGGTTTGAATAAACAGTCAAGAACTTAAATTATAGGCATATTTATATTTGCACATTATTGTTCATTTTAATTGCACCTACGTCACCCCGTTATCATAAGACATTAAGAGGTCATCGACGCTTATTATAAAATAATTTGACGTTACAATTCAGTCGTAGGAAGTCGTAAAATGTACGACTTTTTTCAGGGTTTGAGTACAATTCAACCAAATGTAAAGTGTAGATTTATTCCGACATGGTAAAGCGCGCTAACTTAGTAATAACCTATTTACTATTGCTTTGGAATTAACAATCCTTGTATTCATATTTACTATACAATAAGTACGAGTCCATGCCTATTAATAGATAAACTTGACAAGTCTAAATTGGACTTAAACAGTAAATGTACCTATACCTAAAAGTATTTTGCAATAAGTATGTATGTAATATTCGAAGTGCTCAAAGCCCGGCGTCGGTGATCCGTGATCGACAAAGTTAAGCAACAGCGGGCGCGGTCGGTAGTTGATGGGTGACCGTTAGTGACAAAAAAATCTTGAGCGCTTCCGTGCTTCGGAGGGCACGTAAAGCCGTCGGTCCCGGTTTTTATCACTTGGTAGCAGTCGTTAAGCCATACCTTCGAGTGGCTTAAAAATTTCTGACACTTGGGTTGGCCAATAACCCCTCCATCAATCGGCACTGGAGCGGCGTGGTGGAATATGCTCTAGCTAGGCCTCCTCAGGTATGAGGAGACCCGTGCTCAGTAGTGGGCCATTAATGGGTTGAAGCCATGTAATATTCAGACTTCAGATCTTGCTTAGTTTCTAGTACTCCCCAACGTTAACCCTCAAAAATTAACGCCTCATTTAATAGCCTTTTCCAAAACCGAATTTCCACTTTTCCCGTCTACACAAATACACATCTATTTAAAATGGAGCGGGGACTGACGAACCAACATGTCTCATACCTAAATGTTGTTTCTTTATCGGATGTAAAAACACCAAAACACATTTCTCATCCATTTCTGTCTACGATTCCTCTTACATTGCGAGGCCGTCGTCCACTTGTCAGTTACACAATCACTAAACCAGAAAGGTCAAAATGATCACAATTTTATTGACCATTTGCATGTGAACACGCGTTGTAAATGATTGTCATCGCAACTCTGTAATCTCGGAACGCCACCGTAGAGCGGATTAATGCCTTTGATATTGACCCAAAAATCAAGGATTAGGAACGCAGCCCGCGATCGACCGCGCCATTCACCGTTTCCAATTTAATATCCACCAGAAATAGTTATTAATATTACAATCATTAAAGCGCTGTTCACCAGTTTCCGGGTAATTTGGTATCGGCATTTTGGATCATTTGAATTTCGAACGTTTGCATAAATTTAACATGACGGCTCCTCACATCATTGTGTGGTATACTAGTTTATAGAT
Organism: Ochlodes sylvanus; assembly: GCA_905404295.2. Taxonomy (NCBI): domain Eukaryota; kingdom Metazoa; phylum Arthropoda; class Insecta; order Lepidoptera; family Hesperiidae; genus Ochlodes; species Ochlodes sylvanus. The sequence goes on from FR990129.1 coordinate 3,028,312, forward strand.
TCCACTGCGTATTTGAAATTATCGATTTCTCACAAATCGATATATCGACGTATCATGTTTAAAATGTTATTAATGATTAATAGTTTATTACAGATTTACATACACATCGGACAACACATGTTAGACTCTAAATTTAGATAAAAACCATTAAGATAAAGTACTAGAGCCGTTAGGTTGAATAATATTTAAATTTGTGCGCACATTTACTCACAGAGGTTCGTGCCTTATTAGAAGTTGAGGCCCACTGAAACTTAACTAGCAGAGTACAAAATATTTATTCTTGGTGTCTGCTCTGGTACAAAATTTATACAGAAATATATTATGTAAGTACTTACAACTGTAACCCGGTTGATCACGGACAGTTAAAAAAAAACTAAGGTTCACACGATGTCTTATTTGTTATTCATTCCACGTTTTTTGAGATAATAGCCGTTTGTTCTTATTTGAGAATCCATAAATTTTGATTTATGTGCAAGATTGAAATCCCGTTAGCCTCTTCGGACGTACTCGCGAGATGACGTAACGCATAAAAATATGGATGTTGCTACATCTGAGTTGCGGTGATGGAAGCCTCTACAGCATGCAACTTCAAGTGAAAGTGATTCGGAATAAGTAGTATTAGGAATTGCCGAGGAAATTCATGCCACTACACGAAGGAAAATAATCTTTATCTCAATGTTTATAAATTGGTTTTTCTTTGTAGCTGATTCTGTTTGAGTAATCTGTTTATTTGCTAACCATGCACATAATTCTTGATGTTCAAAATTTACAATACTATTTTACATTTTGTAGGATAGTGTATTACGGTAGTTTTTTTATCCTGACCACAATTTTAATCATTAGTTGAAATAAGCACAATATGCGAAGCGAGGCCGCCCTCGTCACTGGTACGTACTCGTACTAGTTAAAAATTATCAACGTGTTTATTACGACGCATAACTGTCCCACTGCTGGGCTGCTTGGGTCTCGTGCCAAGGTACGCTAGCCAAAATAGGATTGGTAGCCATCACATCCAAGACTTGAGAGAAGTGATGATCATATTTTTTTGAGGAATTAAAGTAGCAGACGACCATGCTGCACCACCCTTCCGCTGCCGCTAATGACAACTGTGACCGACACAGACTCAAATGGGGACTAGGATAGTTAATTAAGTAGCAGACGGTGTTAGAACATTATTTGGTTAGGTTCTTAGTAAATATGAGGACTGGGGCAGTTAGTCCTGATATTTGTTGTTAATCTTCTTCTAATTCAGTCACAGATGTGTTCCTACCCTTGAGGACTGAGATGGTCGCCTCTAAAAAAGTGCCGGCTCCCACACCTTTCTAACCGGAGCACAATTGCTGTTAAAACAATTATTACACAGTAGAAATGGTACCAAGTACCGTGGCGGGCGGTGGTATTACCCCGGGCGAACTCTAGGCTCTACTACATGTTAATTGACCATTGTTGTCCACAGGCGTTACGGCACAAAGTGCAGCGGCTGCGGGCACGGGATCTCCCCGTCGGACCTGGTCCGCAAGGCGCGGGAGAAGGTGTTCCACCTCAACTGCTTCACCTGCCTCGTCTGCAGGAAGCAGCTGTCCACCGGCGAGGAGTTGTACGTGCTTGATGACAACAAGTTTATATGCAAGGAGGACTACCTCGCGGGGAAGGCGCCGACGCATTGTAAGTCCTTTGATTTTTAGTAATTGCTAGTGTAATTTCCGGGTTAAATGTGAGTTTCTCTATTCCACAGTAACCTTCTTTCACTGTTCTGTTATTGGTATGTTGTTGTATTTCTTTTGAAGTGAAAACTTCTTTAATTTGGAAGCCGATGAAACGGAAATGACGCGCAAATGAAACGAAATCGAAACGAAAAAATGCATATATCCATTTACTTTTTGTGCTGTCTCTAAACGCTATAGACTTATTAAGTATTATCATTCCGAGTGACACTGGCTGTCATTAAAAAATCGGCAGCTAGATGGCGTCATTTTTAAATGTGAAATTATTTTTATGTCAAATTTTAGGTCTCGTTGAGCACATTCCAAATCTTTCGTTCGTTTTCGGCAAGGCAGTCGTGTTCTTTAATTTTTTTATATCGTCTTGTTTCCATGTGATTCGGATCTCTCGTTCTTTATTACGACAATTCTTTGCGAGATGAGATGGGCATTTATATCAATAATGATTTAACTTCGCTGCATTCTCTTTATAGTCGTAAATTTATGCCATAATAATTATGTTATTAAAACGTGCCGTGTTTAAGAACGCAATTTTTGGCATCAGTTGTCTTGTTGAGTCTATAAAAACTACACTGAACTAAAAGTTATCAAGCAAAATATTTACAAAATCCAACGAAAACCCAGTACAGTACATCATGATTTGATTAAATAATTAAAAATGGTATAAATGCCGGAAACATCTAGTGACGGATTGATTTTTTATTATTTTCAATGCTTTCCGAAAAGAAAAAGATCCCAGAAAAAGATAACATGCCATATAATTAATAATTATGCAAATGACATGAAAAAATTTCAACGTAATTTCCTGGCGTATAATATCGCAATAAACACTCCCTTTCAAATTTATTACATTAGTACACGTATTGTAAGAAAAACGGCGTTCCAAGAAATAATGTGGTGTGACGCCACCGGCCACCGTCCGCCGCTGCAGGTCACTGTTGTAAAAATAGATTCTGTCAACAGCTAGATTGCTTTGAAATTGCGCTACTCCGTCCGCAAACCATATTTACGTAATTCCAATCAAACAACGACATACGCTATCATGTTCGCAATCGATACATAAAAAATAAATGAGCTGTTTATTGTCCTCACCTCGAATCGAACCCAATCGACGTCGAATAATTACTTTTCTAACACACGACCGCTCCCCTCCAACTTTAATTTCTGATCGTGACATGTGAGAATTGCATTCCAAGTTTAAAATGCGATTTTTATTGTTTAAGAACGTATCGCGGCAACAATAAAACGGAGCACCCATTTTGAGATCAGATTTTTCGATCAATACTAACCGTAACCGAATAAGAGAGGGAAAAGGAACAAAAAAGAAAAAAACTGGAAGGCGCTGGACAAAAAGGCAACCGCATTACACATTAGACACGTCTCCACGCGGTAGTGCCATGGGCATCTTTTTATATTTTTTATTTCCCGCTTTGTCCAAGGCAACACCTTGACGTGGTTCGGAAAAAACTGACGGATTGTAGACAGGTTGTAAAGATATTCAGCTAAAGGAAATTTAAATACATAATTATTGTACAAATATTTTGATTGGCTTGATAATCACCACTCCCTCATTGAATGGGACGCAAGAGTGACGAAGCCACGAATATTTTAAATGCAATTTGACACTCATAGTTCACAGTATATTTGACTAAAAACATATTAAGGAGAGAATTATGAAGGTTAGTTAGGTAGGGTTTCAGAAAGATGTTCGGTTCCAATTCCGGGGCAGTATTGTGACGGATAAAAGTCGCTTGTTCGTAGGAAATTTACTTTAAAAAAGGGATCCAGTACTTCTGGATGTATCCCACTGTATTCTACGTTAATGTTTTCCGTTATGTCGTAACGTAACTGAACTTGTCTGAAGCATAAAATTAATTGTAAACATCCAGATTAAATGTCACATTCGTAACTAGGTTAAATTATATAAACATTTACAATTGTTTACTTATTAAGTATTTCTTTTAAACACAACATAATTATATTTGACTTCAAAAATAACGTTATTTATAGCCATGCACGGCTATTGTTCTCTTCAGTGATTTTTATATTACCGAAATAATATTTCCTTACAGTTTTACCGTTAATTCTAATATTATAATAAACGTGCCCCGTTAGTTCGGGCAATTAACGTACATATAAATCATGAGAATCAACTATGAGAATAACTGTAATAAGATCGTTATACCTACTCATTAAAAGTGCACGCGGTAGTTGATTTTTATGGGTATTCACTCCTTTCTTCTACAAAACGTGTCAAGTTCGAATGAGATATATGAATCGGGTTCGCTTGCGTGTTATACCTTATTTAAAATCTACGGATGGGAAGGATTGTCCCTGTTGTAATTAAAATATGATTAAAGATGGATTATAATTTAAAAAAAAAATCCCATTTTTTTTGGTTTTGTAGTTTCGGCGATAAAGTGGAGGGGAAGGTTATATTCGCAGACATCCTATTTTATCTTTATTTAATAAATCAGCATTTTAAAATTTTATATATTTTTTTTAATTTTTTTTACCTATTTAATATCTAATTTGTTTTGAAATTTTCAAACTCTATAATTGACTTTTTTATTTTTAAGTTCTAATTGACCAAAAACAATATATAAGACCACATACATTAGTGGAAAAATCTAGACATTGTAGGCCGTTATACAAATATGTGTAACTACCGAATTTCGCATTTTTCATTTAGAATTTTCCAAAACCGGCTTCGACTACGTAAGATGAACACCGGACAGGACAGCGTTTCTAAAACCCGATGAAATATTCCGCTTTCATAAAAACAAAAAAGAAACAAAAAAAACTTTTGAAATTTAAAACATGTAATATCGGCACGTACGCAATCAAATGCTTATCAATGTGTAGGGCGGCACCGTTCAGCGCTCACCGGCCGCCATCGCTCGTTGTTTACCGAGCGAGCCCGCAACATGTGCGCGCCCGCGGCGTGCTTCGTGTTTGTTCCCAGTAATTGTGTTTAGACATTGTTAGACTGGAATAATACGGCAAATAAACGGCTCGCGGGACGCGACGGGTGTAATGAACAGGGAAATTTTATACTAGGACGAGCGTCCAAATAACTTCACGTTTGGCTTTTCACGTTTGGCTTCGGTTCGTAATTAAAACATGCAGTTTTTTACATGCTATAAGTTCTTGATGTTGAGCGCACTAACTTAGTAAACACCTACCTAATTTCTTATCTCTTCTCTATTTTCTTTTCTTTCTTTCTAGTCTATTATTGCATTACTGAATTGTTTCTTACGATGTCGTCGTAGCTCATTTGGTAGTGATCTGAGTGATAAGTAGTTCAGGGTTCGATTCGCAGAGCGCAGATATTTATGTGACACATTAATGTTTGTTCTCGGATCTTGCTTGTTGTCATTGTGTGCCACCCACGAGCGCACGACACAGTGAACTTACTATGAGTGTGGACGTTTATTTATTTGTGTTATATTTACTTCTTTCTTGAGTTAATATAGCTGCAATTATCATATTATTTATTTTTGGATTAGTTAAATTAATTAAATATCTGTAACAGGCTCAGAATTTGCAAATAATGGAGAAGGCAAAAGGGTCAAAATATTACTATCAAATGCACCTAAAATCCGAGCTTAGGTCATATACATTACATAACTTTTTATTTCACTTCAATACATGCAGTATTTCCGAAGTTATAAAGACGAGAAGTTCAAGCCCTTTTTTGAATTTCCGCGCTTACGCTATGACGTCACGACGTGGCTCGGCCGCGAGCGAGCGACGGCGCAACTATAGAAAATATGGGTCTATGCAGTTCAAAAATCTATAACTTTCTTATTTCTATAGATACAGACTTGAAATTTTGCATAGATGTAGTAGATAGTATGTGAATTATATATGTTATTTTATTATTGATAACTAAGGTTTGCTCGCGGCTTTACTTGAGTTTAAATTAACATTTCGGTCAAAAATCCCTATCAACTACGCGCGACTACCGAGAGATGACGTCATCGAGTAGTGACCGCCCGCCTGCGTTATTAAAAAAACCAGCGGCCGTAAATACGCACTTTGATCGTTAATATCTCAGCCATTTATTGAGATATGGAAAAAGTAAAAACACAGTTTTTCTTGTAATTTTTTATAGATTTATTTGACGTGTAAAAAAAAATTCGTTTGCCTGGTCCATTATCATGACGAGGAAAACAATAGGTAGTTACTTGAGTTACGACTGAGGTCCCGGAAAATAGGAGAATTCGAAAAATTCGTTTGTATAATTCTGATTGTAAAATGAGACTTCTACCTATGTAAATAAAATAAATTGTGAATCAAAGTGAAAATGTAATTTTCACGCGAAACTATTAGGTAATATTCGGTAAAAGTATATTATTAGGTAAAAGTTAACATTAAATAAATTAACAAAGTAGCTTCTACGGATCTACCAAGAGAGACGTGAAAACCGAAAACGCAATGTGTTACCACAATATTAGATTTACGACGGTCATAACAATTAATGTTTTACTAATTGGTCCAGTACGGTCTGAAGTTGGAATTAGCGAAACGATTATACACGGCAATGGAGAACGAACTCGTTAGACGTGACGTCTAAAGACGCATAACATAAATTTCGAGTGATTTATGCTTCAGGTGAAAGTTCTTTCTATTAAGGTTGGGGGGAGGGAGATAGCATCTGTCTATCCGTCTCTGTCTCGAGCCTCGAGTGCAGTGGAGGGTACACAGATAATGTACGATGGCAAACAAGAAATTGCTTCCACCGGTTGATCCGAACCCCATGCGAGATTAGAGCGAGCCGATATCAGCCCTCCTAGGATTTAAACAGCTTATGTGGTCGTTGATACGGGGCGTTCAGACCTGCGGAAATTTATTGTTTTTGACTTTCTTGGATTAATTCAACAAGTTAATGTAGTAAGTATACCAGTATCCTGGGATTTTAAATTTGAGGCTGAAAATACAATCAGACATGCGTGGATTAGATTTTCCTGGGTACTTTTAATTATTATTATCTAGATAGACATGTTCCTAACGAGATATGTATAATAATAAGTCTTTATTCTTTTAATCTATGCCCAAAGATTGAGAAGAAGCAATAAGCCGTTTGTATAAAGTGTTCGATCACCTAGTTATCCCAATTTTTTTTTACATTTCAATGATTTTTTTATTGTTCTATAACGGTTCAAGTACGTGGTTGTTTTTTAATTTAATTAATTTTTTGACGTGACAACGTCTTATAATTCGGTGGCATGCATGAAAAAACATGACTCATGCGTTACCGTAACGGCGTAGCAATCGGCCTTTGCGTTCGGCAGCGTTCGGCAGCGTCCGACATCCGTCTCTCTCCTACTTGAGTGAGCGATGCGTCTGCGTGGACAGCTGCTATACTATAGTACATTTATATGTTTTGATCGAGTATCAAGTGCAGTGAAAAGTGAATGTGGTGTCAATTGTTTATAGCAACGATAATTACAGCGATAAAGGTAATGATTCTTTCGATATTAATTATATATTCAGTGATATATTGTCGAATAGGTATTCGTGCTTTCATCATTAAAATGAATAGCATCGGTCCGCTAGTGTAGCGATTGTAGGTTATGCTATAATTAACATTGACAAATCTATTAAACACATGAAATTAAAATTTTCTTTTGAAAAATGCTACCATTCCATCAGTATTTTCATAAGACGTTGTCACGTTCAACTATCGTCAGTAAACCGACTTTACAGACAACCAATTTTTTTACTGACTATTTTGTATACTTGGCACATCACTTTACAGTAGAAATGTGTTTTGTGAGATATGTGACTATCTTTAAACGGAACTCAATAACTACAGTCAGACTGGCGAAATACCTATACTCGTACCTACTGAATTTAGAATCCCAAGATTTATAAGCAGTCTCGTCTACGTACATACATGGTTTTACGACGGCCTAGACTAACAAGGTGAGAAATATTGAATAATTAATGGGCCAATAAAAAGATCATTCACAAGATCACACTTTCCCGAACCTGTTCTCGACATCCGGGTCTCGGATTAGTACAAGATATTCCGTTATTTGTGATCCCATTAACTACGATTTTTGGACAGAACGATCTATAATTGCTGTCTCTAATAAACTTTACATTTTACATTCTAGGTATTTTTTTATAATCAAATAATGCTCACACACTATTACCGCCGGATTATGATGGTCTGTGTCGCGGGTTCCATTGAAAAACAAAACACCCACGATTGAAGAAAAAAACATAGTTTCGCACATAAATTTCTGTTCTAGTCGGGAATCGAACCGGGTCTTGCTCGGCATGTAGAGTCACTACCAACCGCGGCGGGCACATCAAAGACAATTATGTACTATATACCTAAATATTAGGTGAGGGTAGGTACACGAATATTATATTGCTTGGTAGCTTATAGTTTTACAGATAACATTATGAAGCTGATAATTTAAAGTTATTCATACCTACTTGTGTAATTAATACATAACATTAACTAGGTAAAGCCTTTAAAATCTGTCCTTATTCTCACTAAACACCATACAAACGTTAAGTTATTGCATGGGATATATATTTTATCTCTATATTTATAAGTTGCGTAAAATTTTCGCATAGAGGGTAGGTACCAAGGGGTCGTGTGTGGTGCCCGATAACGCTTATAACCGCCGTCCACGCGCGTCACTGACTTAATTCGTATCATGCTGACGTAGGACGTTAAAAAATAGGTTATCTTATCGTGAATACATTTTATATACTTTATGAAGTAAAGTTTACTTATAGAAATCTATACTTACACATCTTAAAATTGAAACTGATCGTAGTCTACTGCTATGTACAAAGAAGATAGGTGTTTTAGAATAAATTAATAGTTTGAAAAGTAAAACCACGCTCTGATAATTCTAAATCGGTAAATCCATACTAATATATTATTAGGTATAAATTTAAAAGCTTGTCTGTCTATCTGCTACCTTTTCACGTTTTATCCACTGAACCGATAAAGATGAAATATGGTATGGAGATACATAATTTAAAACCCTGGAAAGAACATTCATATGTCCTTAATTTTTATCCCGATAATACCTACGTTCCCTTACGTTAACTAACCGTTTGCTGCATGAAAATAGCTTTCATCATCATTTTCCACATCCTTCTCGCAATAAAAAGACCCCAAACAACTGTTATACAATCAAATCAGCTTATATTCGTGCAACATTAATACCATAACTGCTGACGTTTCCTATAAGTGGGGTCCGCGGAACCCCCTCTCCAAACATTGCTGATTGCTCCCGGCGTTATTCGCAACTGATACGGGACCCTAAATATTTTTCTTTGAAATTTACGCTCTGTCGCCTTGAGATAATAATACTTTGGTATAAAATTAATCCTCAACTCGATGTCCGCCCCACGGTTTTAATGGTATGTGATCGACAAAATTTCTTGGCATAACTGCTAGGGGACAACATTTCTTGGACTCTGTTGTGTCTTTGAAGGCACGAATAGCTGTCGGTCGCTGTTGATACCATTTAAAGCAGTCGTTAAGCCACGTTGGAAGCTCTCGATATAAGAACTTCTTGCTGTCATCCTACGGAACATCCTATTTATTTATTTATTTAAACTTTATTATACCAAAATCAATGTGGTACAACAGGCGGACTTAATGCTAAAAGCATTCTCTACCAGTCAACCTTTGGTCAAAACAGATATCAGCGATGGCGGTATGAAAACAAAAAGATAAAATGACATACAAGAAAACGGAAAAAGAAAATAAAAATAATATTACATGACAAATCTATGATCCTATAAGGATTTGCTGCTAACCCGTACAATCCTAGGCCGTATAGGTAATCCACTTGGAACAATGTGGTGGGGTCGTTTCTGTTGGGGAACAGGGAGCACAAACAGAGGAGTTTCATCATCATCATCATCACAACCCAAAACTGTCCCACTGCTGGGCACAGAGGAGTTTAGTGTTTCTTTATGGACTGTGTCCCGTTTCAAAACCAAAGTTGCTTCTCTATTTTGCTACTACAAACCTATTTATTACATTTCCATTACATCAAAAATAGCACACTACATCACGTTCAGTACAGCACTAATAGCAGCAATAGGTACCTGTCATATAAAAGTAATATAAAAAAGGAAATATATCCGACAGATTATATTTCAGAACTTTGTTTTTAAGATGGCTATAAACCTGAGCAGTCCGACTACATAACTCCAGCAATGTATACAGACAGAACTTTATTATTTCGAAACAATTGAGTAACACCAATTTGAAAAAAAAAACATTTAACGATTTGTCGTAAAAATGTAATTGAAGAAAGCAAAACACGCAATGAAAATGTTATAAGGACCGACGCATTATAGCGAATGGGAAAAAATAGAGGATTATAATATTTCTTCAGTAATTTACGTCACCGTGACTGAGGTATCTAGTTTTTAGACTAAACGACTTGCCACCCAGCGGGCGGTGCATTGTAAATGGTTCTTTCAAAATAATTCAACGATTTCAGTAAAAGTTTCGCGAATTTCAACGGACACGAATGTCAACTGTGCACAAAAAGTATAAAACGCGAAATTACAGACGTAAACAAATCGTCGCGACCGCAGCGCGACGCAATTTAATCTCTATTCCCCGGTAATAAGAACGAGGGTGTGTCAACAGAGGTCCCCGGTTATAGCTATGTACAGTCACGTAGAGATGCCTCGAACGCCGTGGAATGGAAGAGACCGATAGAATCCTATTTCGTTTCCATCTCCCGGCTCCCACCCCTGGGGGGTTCGCGGGGGGTTCGCGGGGGTCGCGGGGGCTATTATTCGCGATCCTGCATCCGACGGACCGATCGAGTTAATAAGACTGGCAGGAACGCTCTATTTTGAATCTTAAATATTATTATTAATGTCGTTCCGCAAACATAACTCAGATTAAAAATCTCAGTGGAGCCTGATAGGTATTAAAAAATTGAAGTGATGAGAAGAGGAATGGGTAGGTTTTAATGGGGTTCGCGAGCAATTTGCTGGGTTTTGGACTTCTTATTGGTTCGGAGATCTCGCTCCTTGGTCGTGCGCGCCACTGCAGCCTGTCCCGTCCTATGTCCGACCATTAATTTTTATTTATCGTTAAAACGATCGATAGGTAGCGTGCTCATAAAATGGCCGCAGTAAACGTTTATGTTTGAGTTTTATGATGTTTTAATGTAGCGTTTTTGAAAGCTCGCGAGTTCAGGGTTTCTATTTTATATGAAGTAGTGGAATAGAATTATAGGCAATAAAACATGCAGTGATGCTCCGTAACGGTTCCTCTCTGGAAACCATGTTTATTATTGTCTCGCAGGAAAATTAACTGAGACACGTATTGTAAATTACGTAGTTTAAAATTGCTATAAATTTAAAGTAATCGACTCTCGGAAATTCGTGTAAAAAGTATGCTATAATGTAACGGAAGTGTATCTAGCATCAGGTGTGCCGTAACTCCACGGACACGTACACTTGAACAAAAACAATGGAGAAAAAAGCTAATCGGTGGGCGATTTACAGCGTCAGCAGCGTACCCCGAGGGCAAATTATCGATAATCGAGCGACTAACCAAATAGCCGGTGTCGATACAAGTTATCGACAGTAATCGGTATAATCGCTAGTGCTGCGATTGTTGCCGGTCGCCATTACGGGACGTGCGCGGCGTTTTAAAACACAACCATTCTGTTTGACCTTCCATTTTCTACCGTTCTTCACCTAAACACCCATAATACTCATTGCCCCGGGGACGTGCGGTAGTTCAGGCCAAAGTGGCGTTCTCGACAACTTTTTGTATACGCCTATTATAAAAATTATTATTTATTAACTGTAATTGTCGGCGACGTTTTGAGGGTTAAGTTCGGCGTTTAGCGTAATTTGGTCCGTTTGGGTTTTTGGAGGGTTTACCTGTAATTATGATTGACAAATTGCGGTCTATTCTATTATAATACTCAGGAGCACACCTAATGTTTACATTTTTTATTCTCAATAATTGCGCAATTGATAGCATATTTTTTAAAATTTACATAATACGTAGTTATGAAATACCTGTAATACGTATGGGAATCTATAAATTATTATATTACCGTATAAACTTCAAAGCTAACACATATTGAACTTACCTACTCGTACCTACTTTATTTAAATCCAAAACAGGATTTAATTCAAAACAGTTCAGTACCTACCTGTACCGACCTAAGACCTTTTCTCTTCTGCTTCTGCAATAGCTTATTGACGAATGTAGAGTGTTCACAATAAAAAAATTGAAAGCAGAATAAAATAACGTAAAAAAATATCCGCAGTTTTTCTCAATCTGCATTATCACACACTACACTACACTCAACAAACTACTATACCAACAACTAAATTCAACAAACGTGCTCGCGTATAGAATTAAATTATACTTTTATTTACTTTTTTCATGCATTGTGTGGCAGTAAGAGGCTCAGACCCGTGAAATTGGCGTCAATGTTTCTCGCGACTTGCCAATATTAATTATAGGAACACAACTTCTGAAGTTCATTAAACTCACTATTTGAGATCTGTTATTACGAAATTTTTCATTGAAGTTGACGTTTTATAAAATCGTGCCCATTGTCGTAACGACCTTATAGATCAGATTTCAAGTACTGATGGCCTTCAATTTGTTTGAATTTTCATCTGACTTGAAGTCGTGTAACCTATTTTTAACAATAGTACGTAACAATCCAGGTCACAAGTTAAGTGATAGTGCATGCTATTATTTTTTTAAGTATCTGCAATCTGCATGTACATACAATCAAACCAGCCTGAATTAGGCATTAAAATAAGAATAAATTTCGCAAAAGCAGGCGTATAAAGTGTTTGGAACGAGGGACTATTTGCCAGTAGGTAAGGAGGGGAAAAATATTTCCTTATCTCCTCCTAACACTCTCCTCCCCTTAAGCCAGTATGCATAGGGTTCGAAGCTCGATTTGGAACGCTTTTGCTATGACAATCCATTGTGACGCGTTGGTCTTTAAAAAAATAGAATTCTGAATAAAAATAAAAATAAATGGAATGAATTTTAAAATTAAGGTACCTGATTGTTTTTTTGATAATACAGATTTCGTGAAAATAATTTGGATTTAATGTCAGGATATTTAAATTGTAGATAATGCAAAGTTGAGGAAGAGCCAAGTACATAGCAGGTAGGTACTATTAAGTGGTCTTAGAATAATAACACTAATCTACTATTAAGTAGTAGGTATGTGACGGCGTTTATTAGACCAGGGTCGATAAAATTTTTGAAAACAAATAATAATAGTAGAATGAAACACATTGGAAAAGGAAGAGAATATAAAAAATGAGAGGAAAAATAAATTACAGGCGATCTGAGGTCGGGAAGGGGGGGGGGGGGTTGGTGATAGGTACAGGGCGCAGCGATCTTCAACAGGAGAGACCTGGCATCATGGCCTTCATCCGTTACTCAGCAGGGTGAGAGATTAGGCATGGATTCAAGATACCTGGACAGAATAAAACTCCCATTAAATCCTATGAACACATCGATAACCACAAAAAGTACTGACCGGAGTGTGATTCACACGTTAGTTGCAGCACAACGGGAGATGCGCCATAATTGGACCCCCTGAGACCCGCCGAGGTCTAATGTTCGTTATTTATCGATCGAAATGCATTAACACTGTGCCTTTATAACAGAGGACATGACGTGTGTCGGTGTCCTTTATGTGACGACACGCAAGAACAAATGGTTTAAAAAACAATCAAACTAATTCTTAAGGTACCTAATAAATAACGCCACACACTCTTAGCCCCACACCAGGATCCCCTGGGTCGTGGGTACCGTGGACAACATACATAGACAAGAACACACACACTCATACCGAGAACAGAAATTTAAGGTTATCATTAAAATTTCCGACTCGCTGGGAATCGAACCCAGGACCCTTGGAACGACAGTCCGGCATCGTAACTTTTGTGTCGTTTTTCCATCGGTATTGCAGCGATTTGTACGCAACCACACTCATGTACAGGCCATATACAGAAAAAAAAATAACTGAGTTAGCAACCTGCTCGGTATAACTATGGCTATCAATTTGTAACAATCGTACCTTATTAATAATCGTAAATAATCGTAAGTGTCAATTAATTATTGAGTCATAGGTCGTTGACCCCCGTGGCCTGCAAGCTTCCCAGAACAGCCATAACTCATATCAATACAAACAACGACACCCGACACTCAATTCATCGCTTGTTCGGTTAAAATGGCCCTTTCATTCACAAAACATATGCTAACAAACCAAGCGTGGCGTTATTCAAGTTAACCTTAACACTTTAATAGCCTGAATCGGGAATCGAACCCGCAACGCCTCATTTCATTTCGCTTCCTCACTAACCAACTGCCGGTCTTAATACTGCCTCATGTTAATATGGACAAGGTTTCATTTTGATTGCATTTGCAGGAAGACATAATTGTTTGGCGTAGAACGAAAACATGGTAAGTTGTGCATGTAAACACGCGAAATAGATCTGTACTACTCGATAATAAGGTTTATTTGAAAACAGTAAATTCAATGCAAAATTCTTAGTTCAACAGTAGTTTTATGAGGTTTGGTAAATTGAGCCAAGAATGAAGCGAAGCAGGTAATTTCTAATCGATCGATGTTGGAGTTCTTGTCATAGATAGACTAACAAACATTTTCATTTATATGTATTTCTATAACAGTAAAAAAATACAGACCATCACCGAACCAAATTAATCTTAATCTCTGTCATATTAAACCGGTAAACGCCGACGTAGTAGGTACTATTATATTTCCTATCTTTGTCCATTGACCAGACGTTTTGTTCGTAACTAGTGTCTCATGACTCACTTCTCTTTTTTTTACGAGTAGGTTTATCGATCAATCGACATATGGAATCATTGTGATAAAAGTACTAAGTACTTCACTAGATCCTAAAGTGTTACTACTTAATTGAAATTAATTCAAATCTTATAGAAGTTTCTCTCTTTCTCTCTTATCTACACACATTATAATAAATCTGTAACTGATGACTGTCTATAAGTTATGTCAGTTTATCTAGACATGTTTCCGGAAGCGAAGCGAGGGCGGGTTTACTAGTGTAGTATATAACTCATTCTCTTTCCCTTTTAATCTTGTTATTACGTATGATTTATTCCTTTTTTCATTTACGTCAAACGATCTGACGTCTCGGTTGAATGTTTTTAAATGATCGAAATAATCGACCCAAGTTCTCAGGCTACCGATTTCGTCCGCGGTTTATTGTTTCCCAAATTTTATGGCCGATAAATCAATATTTTCTGCGAAAGGCAAGTATCGATTTAATAACGAACGGTTAATCTATTGAAGTACATTAAAACTTCTAAGAACTTTACCACTAACTTCACGGGCCCGGAAACTGCTTCATCACCGTTCGGAGTGATCAAGCCTTAGATGGGTTTTCTTTTCAGCCGCCGAGTATGTAAATAAGATCGATACAAGAACAAAAACAGCGCTAGTATTAATAATGCGAAATAAAAATAAAAAATGAAGCAAGAGTTAATCGGAACGGTTAAGTAAGGGCTCCGTACAATACTTTTGAAGCGATTTCTAATCGACGAATTTAGGAACGCCTATCAAAAAAGGGAGATTTAATATTATTTTTTATGATAATTTTATGATAAACCTTGTAAATAGTTACAAGGCACCTACCCAATTATCAAATGGACATAACAGTAGGTAGGTCTGTATTCTAAAATTGTTTTTCCCAATTATCTTTTAGTGCCTGACATGAAAAGAGAATCAGAATATGATATGACAGTTTTGTTAAAATTTAAGTAACTATTTTCTTAAAGTTCTTATAAAGTTTTATTTTGACTTAGGGAACCCCAAAAAGAACTTATTCCAAAATCGAACGGCGGGAACGAAACGTCTATAGACAATAATGGAAAGGAACAAAGAAGTAAAAAAGCGGGAAGAAACCTGTCGACGCCATGTTGTGTGGCACTCGGCCTTCACGCCTCGCCCGCCGAAGATTATCTTCGGAAAAAAGAACCGAACAGGAGGCACTTCTATTCGATGACAAAGGTCTTAAACGCAGCTTTGATTCACGGGTTAAACGCCTTTAGGAGCTACTGAATAAGGAACATGTTTGATTGAACGTTCGTCTACTTGGGATCGTTTGGATAGTTGATGCTAGTGAAAAGAAAGAGCATCGTCACTGCGCCTGCGCCGTCGCTGATGACCTGTCAATTCCGTCGTGTATACGCTGTACGACTGTACGTTGGCCGTTGAGAAAAAAGTGACATTAGAGTTGGCCATCTATTATTTTGACTTTAAGTGGGGAGATGGAGTCGAGATTGATCGTGTTTGGCTCGGCCCTTTTAATTACATCGTATTCAGTTGCTTTGTGTTGGATCTCTACTGCACAGTAGATGCTACTTATTGTTCACACCCACGGCGATACGCACACTCACGTATTACCACATACCTATAGCATACTTCGTTGGTTATGGAACGTGTTTCTTACTGTGTTCGAAAACCGCAAATTGTTCGATATCTTTTAACACGTGTCTTGCGTACATGCGAGGAATATGAGTATATATTCACTATTAACTTCTGCATTACATCTTGCATGATTTAATTTTGTGCTTCTCACGCCACGTGTTACTTTCTACTATTATGATTGTGCCTTTTCCAGTATACTCGTAGATCTACCGTCCATTACTTACTCGGTTGATGTGTTTTCATGTTAGGTGGTGACTTCAGAATAGTTTATCAGCCTACCTAACTTGTAGAAATTCTTCAAGACAACCGTCTGATTTACCTGAATAGCTATGCGCATGAGTGTCACAATAGACATAATGCGTTCTCTATACTTTGCTCTTGTTCTCGGCTCTGTACGATTTCGTAAGCTTGTCACATCGTCGAACGTCATTTTCCATTGTTGTTTCTTAGGAAATAGGCAAAGTACTACTCTGGTACCTACTAAGTTCTATAATCACCAGATTGACAAGGATGTTTTGCATTTAGTTGAGGAGTTCTTGTTGAATTTTATCCGTTTCTGCTAATAAGGATGTTTGTAAATTTTCGATTAATCTTTTATTTTTAAGTATTGAGCATAATTATGTATTATACTTTACCTAATTAACTTGAAACACTTGTTCAAGTGTTCAATGTTTCTGCGTGTTATTTTACCATTTCGTCAATGTGTTATCAAACTCAATTTCCTCAACTTCATATTCTCCTTTTTTAAGGTTATTTGTCACGACTTTTACTGTTTCATTTTTCATCTAGGTGCAAGCCTAATTTCATTCTGCCTCCTCAGTTCAGAATTTACAATATTTAATTTGCTGCTCTCAAATCTAGGTATGTCGTTGTCTGATTTTTTATTCAATTTTATGGATGAAATTGGTTTATAGCATTATCTGCTAGTGAGTCCATACGTAGGGGAGTGTATTACCGTTTATTATTTGTTAAGCAAATTGTCTAGTGTGCAATTTTTCCATAATAGTGGTTCGATTCGCCGCGCTGCGTGTCTGGCGTGTCGCGGAGCGCGTGCGTTATTTCTTGCGTCTCATCTCATTGTGCGATTTCGTATGCTCGCCCGTCATTAGTGTCAAACATGTTATTATGTGACAACTTGTTCGCCGCTGTTTTACTTATTTTGCGATTATGCTCATTTGGAGGCTTTTTGTCGTCGTCCGCATGAATTGCGTTTCTTGTTGTTTAACTAAGTAGATGGTTTCGATTTTCTTATTCCTTGTAAGCATCCTGTTAATGTACTTTAATGATAATGCATAGTGGATTAATAAAACTTTTCTTGTTATTGTATTTTTTTTAATTTGTTTTTGATTTATTATTAAAAATTTTGGTAGGTCCTACTCAAAGATGTTAAAACTAAGGATGCGTTACGTTGATACAACGCGAGTTCTAATTTTTGGATCCACTCCGATGACATTTGTATGGCACTATGGACGAGAAAGATAATTACGAAACGTATAAGACAGAAAGATAGCTACATGAAAAGTAAGCCAATTGGAAAATTTTGACTTTACCGCTTTTCGCGCGCTTATGACATATGTACTTCTTTTTTGGGACAAATAAAATGAAAATGTCAATGTTTGATCATTTAGGTCAAAATATCGGCGCGAAAAATGAATACCTACAGTAAATCCTATTAAAACAGTGAACATTCCACGAAACATAACACACGATAAATTATAATCCTAATATTAGGCCGTACAGTCAGAAAAATAGTAATAATATTTTATATCCAAAGAGTGACGGAGGCATATTGACAGATTATACAAAACAGAGTATAAATAAGGCAGCGGTATAGGCGCGGCGGCGGCGGCGCGCAATCTTCATAGGTCACGATCTGTGGTCACGTCGCCCGTAGCGCTACTACTGCTCGCATCGTGATCTTATCGGAGTAGATGGAACTTTAAAAAATTGCGACTTGCTTCGCTTCGAATATCTATGTAACACGGCGTGAGTGTATGATTACCTTTTTTTGGAAACTCAAACTCAAATCATTTATTTCATGTAGGATCAATACATTTATGAAAGTCAAATATTTTGCATGTGACACCGTTTCGCTAAGGTGCCATATTAAATATTAAATTTTTGAAATTTATATTTTTAGGATAAGAAACGTCGAAAGAAACTCCTTGGCACATCTTTTAAAAACTTATTTCTCTCACGTAGAGCAGAGAGATCACAGAGTCTGTGATAGAGATACACGAATAACCTAGAAGCGATAACAAATATTAGGTCACATAAATGTCCGACCTACCCAAAAAATTAAGCAATGACTCTCAGCAGACACAGTCAATATTGACCAAACCAGAGGACCGTCATTGACTTCAACCCATAATGACCCACTATTGCGCATGAGTCTCTCTTCATCATTGAATGTTTTCTATTATAATCTAAACAGCTTTATGTGATGTAAATATACCTATACCTACTATCTAGCTATCAGGTGTTAACCTTTTCTCCTAAAACGAGAGTCTTAATTTAAAATCATTTTTCCCTTTCATAACTTATAACCTGAAGGTAAATGGCGACGTGCTCCATATATTTCACAGTCAACTTATTTCAATAACACCGAGTCTTAGGAAACTCATTTAATACCTCGAGAAGAGCTTAATGAGTCCTAAAGCGTCAGGAAAACTATGATAGATACCTGGTGGTAATGACCAATCGTATGTAACGCGTCTCCCGTGCGTCGGACTAATTGCCGTTCGTTTTGTGCGGTCAAACTGGATGCTTCGGTGCGTTACTTTTTAAAGTCATTCTCTCACATTTCAGTGTTTCCCATTAGAAATATTAATTGAATATGACAATTGTGATTTATTTTTATACTTTGTTTTTATTAGGGTTCCGTACCCAAAGGATAAAAAAGGAAACCTATTAATATGCCTCCGATATCTGTCTGCCTGACTGTCCGTCTGTCTGTCTGTAACGGGGCTCTATCTCTTGACCGGAAATAGGTAGACACCTGAATTTTTATAATACTAATAAATCCACCCTCGCTTCGATTCGGGTAACCAGTCCTTCAGTAACTACCAACATTCGAAAATTGTTAGACGCGATTCTTACCCAGGACTTACGGGTTTGACACTAAGGTTTAGCCCTGACGCCATCACCATCAGTGAAAGTAGATTGTAGACTGGATTATCACACATGTGTACCAAGTACCTACCACTATAAAAAACCAAGGTTTCAGGTGATCGTAATAGTATCGTAACTTTACTGATAATCGAAGAGTAGTTATTTATCGGCCACACAAATCAAGCTGGTTACGAGGTCATAGAATTCGCTGCGGCGTATAAAAAAATAATTTAACACCAATTTTTCACAGCCATTTGATGGATTGGCTACTAATTGGGCCGGCTGACTGCGCGGGCGCAGCGCACGTAGCATTGTGTTAGATCAAACATGGCGTCTCTAATGGCGGCGGTCGACGCTGACATATTGCTTTTTCGAACTCTTACTGTTATTTATTACTCTTTCTTTGTTTATTCGTCTCAACTAAATTAGGGAGCTCTTTGACCGTTAGGTCGTCTCCGCTGACCTTTAATGTACCTACATCAGTGCGATAATTTACATTTAACCGTAAAAGATATGTGAGTAGGTATTAACACTTTCAATTTAACAACCTACTTAACATAAAGTAAACTTATAAGCGATTAAAATATGCCATAAAACCGCTACCGCGTTTAGCAATATACGATATGACATTAAATTTGCATAAAGTAAAACAATGTAACACACATAATACATATTTAATGCACATAATTTACTTAACTTTGTAACTTATACTTTATAATTTTTGGCGATATTGTAGATGGCAACATTGTTATCCTTAAATATGGTTGCAGGGATTCCACGTCCCTTGAAAATAAATAAAATTGATATTTAAATAATATTTATATTATATTTATATAAATATGCATAGTTTAAAATTGATTCCGTCATGCATGAAGTAATGATGATAATGATGGATGAAGTAGATGATGAAATTCGCTGTTGGAACAGAGAATTTTTATAAAAAGTAAATGTACCTCTATACTCACCTACATAAGTACCTGCGATTAATCTATAAATTTAATAGGTAGGTACACACATTAAAAACACGATAAAAAGTTTTCCATAACATTCGAATAACACAAAAACTCGAACGTGGCTAGTAAAGTCGTGGAGTCGAAGTAGAATACACAAAAAATTCTATAGTCATCCCGAGTGCGTCCGGCCAGGCCGTAGGCGCCGCGAATCAAAACGCACCAAACCCAAGAATCATGCTGCCGAGGCCTCTTTAATTGTTGTTGCTGACTTCCCTCCCATTGCTACCTGATACGGGAGAGTCACGCATCTACAGCCTTTGTGTTCCCAACCATGGAAGCTCTTTTGTGCACTGCTTCAGATTGTGCCCGCTAGGATATTCGAAGGCCAAGTTAACTCTTGATACGTTACATTAAATTGTCATCCGGTAGTCAGATTCAGAACGTACAAAAATTGCATAACATTCCCAATTTACTGTAAGTAGACACGATCTCTATCTTTTTATATGTACCTAACTGCGATGTGTACCTATATGCCGACCGATGGTTAGTGGTACTTTAACAATCGCTATTACGGTAGTGGTTAACTTCATGACACCAAAGGCACCTTCTGATGCGCTGCGAGCCAATAAAGAAGCAAGGATCCAGCATTTTTCTGAGTCTACATCACTGTGACTCGTAAAAAATATGTCACAGTCGATTTTAGAAGGAGAGTGGTAGCTTACCTGGTGGGTTGAAAACCCCACCACCATGTATGAGAGGAAGTAGGGTTTAGTTCACCTACGTACTTACGTGTCATTGGGATTTAATTGAAGAATAGAACCAAGGACGTCTCAAAGACGTCTCTTTTACACGGTATAAAACACGAAAAGGTTAATGCAACTACATACTTCGAACAATAATTTATATTTAAGTTCCGCTTCTAAAACTTTTGCCTCATGAATTAAATTCTTGTCAGAACCAAAGATGCCTACGCATTACTTCAATTTTGTTCTTTCAAACGTAACAGCTTTGTTTCAAACGTAATGGGGTAGTTGCCTAACTCATTAAGTTGCGTAAAAGCTTTATCTTGACTTCCCTAACTAAAATTTCATTTGATAAGAGCAAGGTGGATCATCAGCTTATTAAACTATTGAGACACAATGCGTTTTTAGGACAGAGATGGCTCATTTTCTATAAGAGACAGGTTAAATTGTTAGGTAAGCACTTAGTAGGTGCTTAATTAGGGTAGGTGTAGGTAATTCATAATAATTATAAGCAATTATTGCTTAGGTACGTCTATCGTAGATCGAAACGTAAAAATCTTTATGGTTTGCCACATGCACACAATACCCTAAATTAGATACTTATTAAAATTAGATATTTGATACCAAACCTGACTACCAAACGAATTCAATCTATTTCCTCTGACGCCTAATTATGTAACTAAATTCTAAGTAACACTAAGTAGGTACCTACTACTTTTAACTATCCCTATACCTAATATTTAACGTCATACAATATTTTTCCATTAGGATACAATTAATTTCACGTCAACATAGAATAATCAAATCATACAACGAATGTTACGTTGAAATTGGCAATTTGTTTTCGGCTGGAATAAAATGGGTCGCCTAATTGTTTTTCGTATACCCCGACCGCTCTATTCGACCCGGCAGAACTAATCAACTGTACAAAACCTTTAACGTATAACGGTAGAATAGTATACTACAACCGATTCAACAAATGAAAAAACACCAACATCGCAAGTCGCATGCAAATTGAAAAATTCGTACCGGTTAAATTGGACTTCAACAATAAAAGTACCCTTGAGGAATGAGTGCACAAAGCCGAGATTTCCCACCGACGTCGGCTAGGGCGCCGCGCCGCCGCGCCGTGGAAATGACAATTTAAAAACGGCTCTCGGCCTACGCTATAGCTTTCACATGTAGAGATGTTTCGCACGCACGCTCTTGGCGCAACGTCGATAAAAGAGGGCGTGGTCGTCGCTGTCGCACTCACCAATCACAATTCAGGAATGTAAGTGTGCGTGCGGCGCCCTTTCATGTGTGCCGCATCACCGAGCAGTGTGAGTGAGGCGCGCTCGTGTTTTATATGGGCGTACATAGCTATAGCCGGCTACCGGCTGCACAAAGAGTTCCCATATCTTTTATGTTCTTAGATCCTTATCTCGCGGTTTCTTATTTTACATTTAAGATGGTGGTCTCGAATTAACGGTCGGACCCATAAACACGCTATAACAAACTTTAATATGCCTATAATACAAAATAATCTGTGATTTTTATAGCTTTCGCAGCACTAATAGGTTGTAGTAGATCGGAGATAGGGACTGTAATTTCGGGGAAATTATTCATGAATCATGTTGATTGAATTGTTAATCGCCGGTAATTGTTGATTTATGATTGAGATAGAATTATGCGGTTTTTCTTTCTTTTATCACAGTAGGTACGGTAGATGCACCTACTCGCCTATCGTACCTGCCTAGTTATGATCAAGTCTACTATATTGAACGTAAGATGGATAAGAGTTCTACTGGCGATTACTTAGGTACCTTCCTATAACGCGATTCAAAGTTGTAGGTACATACGTGCCTGATGTGCATATGAATCTTCTGAAAGAAATTCTCTTAACAAGTATTATACCTGTATTGAAGTCTAGTGAAAAGAGAAGAAAAGCTGTTTAAAAAATCGCTACGTGTTTGAAAATAGAAAAATTATACGTAGAATTCAAATGGGTCTCTAAGTACATCCTACCTGCAATTATAGGCTATGAAATGACTAAGGTACCTGTATTTCTAGTAGGTAGGTAGGTAAAAGAAAAACGACACAGGGAATATTGCGACAATATCGCAACAACATTACTGTAGATAATAATAGAGCGCAACTTTGAGATGTAGAGGCCTAGCAAATAAACTTCCTGTTAACTGTAAGGATCTTAATCCATCTTGAATCATGGCAACAACCTCCCCAGCCCATGGTGCACCTTGCTGGTCAACGGACGAGTCCGGCAAACGGTCCCTTTGGAAGTCGCTGGGATTTATACCTCCAAGTGTTGGGGAAGGAGCCCAAAACGGAAACCTAAGTTTAAGTAACAGAAAAAGTTATATAATCACATCGTTAAGTTACATTTTTATTGCAATTAGATCCTACACCACTATGATTAGACGAATACAATACCAGGCAATACGCATTTTACGAAAGTTTTATATTTTTAAATAGCAAATTATCCTTAAAATCAGAATAATAGCTATTATGTAATTTCAAATTCTACAAGACATATGGAACCCAAAATAAGTAATACAAAATATAAGGGTACCTATATACTAAACTGTCGGCCTGCCTTCACCGTAGTAGAGCTTCAACTTTCGGTTAACAATAATTCTATTTAAGCAGCCCTAACTATATTTTCAACGTCAAAGCAAGAAAGCACTCATTCGAAAATTGACAACAATAAAATGGCTTTTTCGCGCCAAAATTCGATTAGGGATGCCGAACGGGACAAAGGAAGTCGTTTATTTGGGGCGGTTTAAAATTGATTTCAGTATTGGGGCGGGCGGGTGCCTCTGTTAACGAAAATTTGCGTTCAATTTACAAATTCAATACCGATTGACGTAAGGCCTATGTATTAAGAGGTATATAAGTTTAGGTATATAGATCTTTGCCACAAAACATAATTTTATTTAAATGGTTTTTATAAAAATGCACGTGACGTTGATTTTAATTACGATTTTTTATCGTTGACAATTGATAAAATTTATTATATTTGTACTTAATTGTCGTATAAGTAGGTACGTTTCTTCAGCTTAGTAATAACTATATCTTAGTAGATAAGCAATGCATTAAAATGGGATTAGGTAGGTTTGGTAGACTTGAA
Organism: Ochlodes sylvanus; assembly: GCA_905404295.2. Classification (NCBI taxonomy): domain Eukaryota; kingdom Metazoa; phylum Arthropoda; class Insecta; order Lepidoptera; family Hesperiidae; genus Ochlodes; species Ochlodes sylvanus. Next base: position 3,052,450 of record FR990129.1, read on the forward strand.
AGTTGTGTGGGGCGTAAGGTGCCTCATTCATCCTTGAATCTGACCTTGCTGGATAATGGACGATGGGAAGACGCCATGCTCTTCAGTTAAAGGTCGTTGGGCTAGAAAAAACTTATTCTCTTCTTCAAAAGGTCCAAAACATTTTTCTTAGGTATCTTTATAAGCGCAAGTATGGATACTATCCTTATCTTTATCCTACCAAATTCCGTCTGGGCTGTCTACGAAATAATTCCTTGGAGGTTCGTAGGAAAGGAGAATGATTATTTTTGCCGGCACTTTTCTCACACTTCAGTTGAACTCCAGCACCATAGTTATTAGTTTTTAATATAACCGTCGTCTAAGCATTCGAATCAGTATTTTGAACAGGGGATTTTATTAAAGACAAGCCTACACCAGCGGGTTCGCCCGCCAAACATACCTAAATACCACCAAACGTTATACAGTATATTATTACATTTTTGCACGTGATTTAGATGTAAAATCTTAGTTATCATAAGTATAATGAATTAAGTTGTCATATATGACGATAAGGTATGTTGTGTCTTAATAACATAAATATATTTCTAACCTCGGTTTAACTTTGAAAAATACTAACGTGACTTGGTAAACAATTTTAGTAACTAAGCTGATCAAATTAAATAATTATGAAGCCATTATAGGCCATTTCCCCATACTTTAATGATCATTATCCTTTTCACAGCTGAACGCGGCAAATTATTGCACAAAAACTTTGCAAAACATATAACTACATTTTAATAATTACATAATTTTTAATACCACAGTATTTCCAAGAAAGATGAGACTTCGTAAAAAGAACAAGAGACAATAATATTTATACATCGCAAAATATCCGTCGTAAAACATCGTAGTAAGTTTTTGATTAGCGACAATTTTTTCTCCGAAAATTTTATGTCAGTTTTCATCCTCACTAACCCAACGAGCTATAAAGTATCGCTGCACTAACCACACTTTGGTGGGATCTTGAAAAACAATATAAAAACAAACGAACTTCAAGTTTAGAAGACACTCAAGTGTTTCCAGTGTTTGCACAAGTAAAACAGAGCGGCACTCGGTACCGGACGGTTTGCTCCGAGTGTTTGTTGAGTTTCGGCTTTGATCGCTGATAGGGTGGAAAGTGCTTGATGGGTATTTGTAATATATCGTGGGGCTTAATGCTGTTGTGGCTCTTGAATATTTTATTATGTAATGAATGTACAAACGATAACAGGATAGTTGTGTTCTACTAAATAAGTAACTAAAAATATTTATTATTAAAGATGGGTGGGATTAGAACTCCCTTGCCACGGGTGTAATTGGCAAAAACACTTAATACATAAACACAAGAAAGGAATCACGAATATATAAATATCCCTACCGTCAGGGTATTACAGCTTCATGTTAAAGCAGGGTCATCAGCAGTGGCGTTCTGGGCTCCTGTGCTGGCTGGTCCATTTTAATTAGTTACGAAAAAAATGATTTTTCAGTTTTTAATAGTATTTTGAGCGATTACATAGGTACCTAGGTTACCTGATTACCAACAATTATATTTTATATCAACGCACATTAAACGACTTCATTGTATTTTACCACGGTTTTAAGTCCCCTTAAGTCAATCGTTTCCCCATCGATGACTTGCTCAATAACGCAGGAAGCGCAAGTCAGTATCAGGAAACGTTATAAGATTAATAGACGTAGAGTTTTTCTGACGGCTACTTCACGCCAATATCGGTTATGTAAGTAGGTGATAGGGGCGGAAGTGCTTGCTTAGCGAACATCTCTAAAGGTGCAGATTGACGGGGTTTTAAAAAAGCATGCTGATGTTATGACCATACTTAAAATTAGCATTCTCATTAGCTTAGATACAAATGCATAAGCATTCTCGTAGACAACACGGCTAGGATGCGTATTTCAAGCTAAGCACCTATACACAGTCATGCTTCTAAGTAGCATGCACGTGCTCACTAAAAGCATGCATATGTGCTTAAAATAAGCATGTGTATCTGTACCTCAACACTCCAATATGCAGGTATAAAATATTATTGTAATATAAATCTGTCACTGTAACTATGTTACTTCACCATTCCTAATAACTTAATATAATGAAGTTCATGAAGAACTAATTGACATGCAATTTCTTCACGATGGCATCGGTTATGTCTTTAAATCATACTTAGTCTTCTTCTTCGCATTCCACATTCGCATAACTGTCCCACCGGTGAGGTCGGATCTCCCCTCGCATTGTGAGTGGCATAGGCCATAGTCTACCACGCAAGCCAAACGCGGATTGGTAGACTTGACACACCTTGGAGGCCATTACGGAGAACTCTCAGATCTGCTGATTTCCTTCCGTTCTTCTGTCGTTTTTATCGAACAACAGTGTTTTTAAGAAAGTCGATACGACACTTTTAAACCCTTCACACAACTTACTGAGCCAACTATTATTGAAAGTAAATATCAAGTTCGTTACCTGTGTCGCGTATTGCATGACCACACAAACATACCTAAAATCACAAACACTTAAAGCATTAAATACTTACCTAGTCTAGTAATAAGTCAGTTATGGGGATATTGTCATTTATCATTATGTATATTCTTGTGGGATTTAATCCGAAACTTTCTCACTTGTTAGCAGAATTACCAAAGACAAAGAATATTTTTATTAAACTTCGTTACTTTTGGGAACTTAAACCTACTCAAAACAAAAAGCTAGCTGTCAACTTCAGAACTTCATTTTATAATGTGTAAAAGGGCAAATTAATACACGAGCTCCATTTTACCATACATTTCTATTCAATGACAATATTGACATAATTCCTTTGTTCTTCTTAATCATCTCTTTATTCTTGTAGATGGCCTGTTCGCCGGCCAGTAACATTTTGCTAGAATACCTGAAACCTATGAAAGACTACCAACTGAATATCTCTCCTCTCCGCTCCTCAATCTACTCTCCACTCCTCAAGCCTGCTCCTCATCACTCCACACCGCGCCTCACCAGCTCACCACACCTCACCTCGCGTCCCCACACCTCATATGACCATCTCCTGCTAATCCTGCTCCTCGCAGTTGTTCTAGTAGAGGTACAAAATTCCTCCGTTACAAATGTTTCTCCATTGTCATATTACTAATATGTCAATGTGTTTCTCTACCTATTGTAATTCTCCATTATTCGGATAGCAATATCTCGATGGCTTGGTGCGGGAAGAGCTGACAAGCTCATCTGGCGGCGTGACAGATGTCCGTCGTAGCGCCCGTCGCGCCGCCGCGCCACCCGCCGCCGCGCCGCCCGCCCTAGCGTAGCCGCAAGCGTAGAATCTTACTTGACATGCCGCGCTTAAATATCCTGTTTTCCCAGTACGGTCACGTTAACACGTGTGCGGTTTGCAAGCTTCGTTGTATTTCTGTGGTCCTAGTAACCTGGTACTTTATATATTGTTTGTGTTCTAATTGGTTCATAATAAAGTCTCATATTGCTTACGTAAAATAGTCATTGTTTATCTTCAAAAAATTGTTTGTGTTTCAAAAATTGGACGTCCTTCTACAAAATTTTAATTGTTTTAAACTAGTCCTCCCTATCAGTGTTGTAATCGAAACATCTTAAATTATTTTACGCAAGACAAAAGTCATTTTGAAATTTCTAACTATAATATAATAAAATAATAAAATAAAAGATCAGCTGTGACATGAAACCGTCCTTAAAGGAAAAACACAATATACCTATTATGTTTATTTAAAAAAATAATAAGCATTTGAAATATGATAATATTTCAAATGCTTATTATTTTTTTAAAGCTTTTGGAGTGGAGACTCTTGGTCCGTGGGGTCCTGATGCTCATTATCTTTTCGGACAAATTAAAAATAAAATAAAACACAAAACTGGCGACCCCAGAGCTGGCAGTTTTCTCGCTCAGCGTATTAGCATTGCTATACAGAGAGGAAATGCTGCCAGCATCTTGGGTACTGCACCGCAGGGGCCCAGCTTTATAAATTTATTTTAATTTTAGTTTAAATTTTAGTCTAATTTATTATGTTTCTTGTCAACATTTCCCTAGGGGTATAACTGCTAAGTGCTAGAATAACTGTTAAACACAGTTCGAGTACCATCGCCCTTGGACACCCCACAGCAAACATTCTCCACGGTCTGTGTTTGAATAAGGCAAATATCTCGCGCCCCATACTTTATTACGACATACATATGTATAATATGCATAAATTACATGTATAACTTTTATTTGACTTAATCGCTATCTGCATATTTTAATATTTTGTTTAAAGATAGTACCTACTTCTGTTTATTTCAACTACTTTATTTTGCCCACTTGGCGTAGATTCATTTTTAAAATATAACAACGGTTGTATATCATCTGTATTTCAGGATTTTCCCCAGTTCAATTTATGTATAAGTTTTATTGATGTATAAATATATACCGTGTGTACCCACACCACAGTAAAAGGATTATTTGGGTTCACATGCATACACCCCCAAACAAAAATACGTTTAAATATAACATAACATCTAGATACGTATAGTTTGGTGTTTCGCGGTGGAATCCCTCTCGTTCAGGGGAGGGTTCTCGAAATTACTTTTTTATTTAGTTAGGTCCGAACGAAAAACCACGCTACAAGAATTGCTTTTTGATAACTTAATCGCATCAAATGCTTTTAGACGTAGTAGGTTTTTACAAATGGATCGAAAATTTATTTTCATCTCTTCAACTTCCTATCATGAGCAATCTTAGAAGAAAAATCGTCAAGAAACTCAATAAAATATTAGTGATAATTTAAAAATCATATTTGTAACCTTTTAAAACAATGTTTTAGATATCACTTGTGTTGTGGGAAACTGGGATCGACTTGGTCATTCTTTTTTTCTTCCTGTGCATCTTTATTAGTCAACGTTGTGCTTCAGTCTTTTAAAGTTCTCTTTGTGTATGGTCATGCGAAATACCGACAGAAGCGTTCATCTACAATTCTTCTCCAGTGTCCACCTAGTTTAACATAACTTTAATGATAATATGTTTAATATTTAACTCGATCTCTTATTATCGACATAAGTCGGGCACATAGCGAACGTCGGGATCGAGGAATTCACAATAGAGGAGTATAGGCCATAGTCCACCAAGCCGGCCAAGTGCGGATTGGCGGATTTCACACACCTTTGAGAACATTATGGAGAACTCTCAGGTGTGCAGGTTTCCTTATGATGTTTGCAAGCCTAGCCAAGAAAGATAGTAGAAGGAAACTATATCTTCATCTTCCACCAGATGTAATTGTCGTCTTTAACTTACTTATTATAATTGAAATTGTTTGTGCAAACGTATCTAATTGGATGACATCTTCCACAGCGGATTCCCTACTAGGCTCAGGGTCTGATGAGGAGGAGGATGACGAGGCGCGGGCCGCCAACAACTCCAGCAGTCCCGCGCACGCGCCGCACCCCGCGCTGCACTCCGAGCTGACGCATAATGGTGACACCAAACCGCATGAAGACTCCGAGGATCAGGTGGGTTTTGATTGGCTGCAAGATTGTTTTTCTTGGAAGTTAAGAAATATATTTCAAATCGGCCCCAGGGTCTGAAATATCGAGTGAAGCGATGATTTACTCCAAAACCCTTAGTGGTTACACAAGCGAACGTAGTAGATATATTTGATTAAATGCAAAAGCCTTATTTTAAGTCATAATGTTGTTGGAGAATCATGATGGAATAAACGTTTCTACTTCTTAATTTTTAGGACACTTAAATTGACCTAAAAAAGTTCTATTATAAATCACAATCCATTTAATGGTAGGTACCTTGGAAATCAAGGTATACCTAAGAAATTATACAATATGCCATAGATAGTTTAGGATACAGGCAAGAGTTGACTGCTGCGAAGGTTGGCTCGGAAAACCCCTCGAACCGTTATCGAACAGTCACTCAGCTAAGCGGTTTGTTATTCTTCACTAAACTATTTAAATGGACTTTGACTCTTTAGAGGTGCGTGCAAATGTTGTGGATATTGTAAGCCCAGAGCGGAAGACTCAATTTTTTTGTAATTATTAGGCTAACACTGGTTGATAATTCAACTAAGTTAAGTGATCGCCAAGGAAAACAATACTTTTTAACCTTTATAAACCTCATACGACGAATTTTATTTTAGATCTATAAGTTTCCTTCACAAACTATCCCAAATCTTCACATTGGGAGCTGATCACATAGTCGCATTCAGTTGTTCCTCTTCCCTTGCCAGGGTTCCCTGGATGGAGACCCTGAGACCAGAGACAGCCAAGCGGAGAACAAGTCTCCGGACGACGGCAACGGGGGCTCCAAGCGGAGAGGGCCGAGGACCACGATAAAGGCCAAACAGCTGGAGATCCTCAAGTCTGCCTTTTCACAAACGCCGAAACCTACGAGGCACATACGAGAGCAATTGGCGAAGGAAACTGGCCTCCCGATGAGAGTAATCCAGGTAAGTGAAATATTTTGTAAACTGGAATTATTTAACGATGTTGTTATATACAAAATTGTTCGGTTCTGCAGAAAAAAGGCCTAAGTATACCTAAATATACCTAATCTAATATGGGTACACTCACTGACCTTTAAAGTGAGCCAAATCCCTTTCATTTCTTTCCTTCCTTGTTTTTTTATTCGAATAAATTTATAATTACAAATTTATAATTTGGAATTTGACATAACGGAATTGAACTTAGGTTCAATAATTTTAATAATAAAATGTGCTTAAGAATAAAATCTGATTTATTGTTTAAGCACCTCTCCTCTCATGCTTCGAGCCAGTCAACTAAACAATACCATTGTGTAATTTAAATAAATTGGCCTTTGATTGATTTTGAAACTTAATTGTCAAAACTTTATGATAGCAATTCCCATATTATTCTTGTAATTGACGACACATGGGCCGAAATAATGTGTTGTCATAAACGTCTCGTCAAATACGGTGTTGAATAGTTACTTTTTAAGACGTTTAATATTAATCTATGTTTTTCTAAATATTAAACACACCGAATTTCAAATTTTATTAAAAACATAAAATGTGAACATCCAAAAGGTACTTGTGTGCTTATAAAAGCGAATTGTATTGGCATATAAAACTTATTCAGATTTTGTGCGTTAATTATCTACTTACTTAAATACTTAAGACTCCACAACGGAACAATTGCTTCTAAAAATATTTACCTACCTTTTTTCTTGTTGGTCTAAAAACCGCTACTTTCTCAATAATCGCTTTGTACAATTTAAGGAGCTGTGAAGTGCAAATGGAACTAATTATTTGTTCAGTTTAGGAATTACTTTAATAATTATTACCACTTAATTTTTATTTAACTATTTATGTACACAGCGTCGAACAACGCGATGCGATCTAACAAGTATTTCAGTAACTTGCGGTCTATTTATGCAAACTGATAAATGACAAAATCCGATGACATGATGTATCAAATTTGTGACAGACGAATCAGGCATTCATCATTCATCTGAAATCGATATTTAAAAAGCGTGAATTTTAGATCTCGGACGCAACAAACAACTACTACCTTCCAAGAATTGCGGTTTGAAATCGGAATTTGGATCAAAGTATCTTCGAGTATTCACAATAGAATGTTCTAGTAAAGCCGATATAGCAACAAAATGTTAGTACTAAAATCTTTCTTCATTTAACGCGGCGGCGCTCCAAATAGAAAGTCTAGTCTACCATCTAACTTGTAATGATTAAAAACATTGTTTTCTTTTTTACTATTACTTCGTACTGTTTTTTACAAGTATACAATGGCCGGTGAGTGATTTGTTAGAGCATAGCGCAGATTGGAGCAAGGTCAAAACTCTTGTATCCTGTTTGCGTCGCAAAAATTGTCAACCTTTGATTTTAGTTGTAGTCAAGATTACGTTAAGAATAACCAATCGTTTTCATTCGTAATACGGGCATGAAATTGATTTGAACAGAACCTCTTTTCATCACACGGAAAACATTCGTACCTACGATAACCGTTACAAATGGCGGCACTTCATCACGGCCGCGGCCAAACGTTCGCAAATTGAAAATCCCGACACCGGCGACGTGACAAATATCCTAATTAACGAGAGCACAGACTATAAACAGTATTGGCAGAGATAAACCCTTAGATTTCTAAATCATCTCTAGTAGAATTTGCGTTTACATGCCTCATTTATCACGGCAAGTACTTAGACAAGTGTCTTGCCACAATTTTTCGGAGCTTAAAATAATCCAACACATGGATTCACGCAATTCTCCACAGCGACCAAGCAACAGATGTCTGCTGAGATCCATCCATCTGTCGGTCACGCTTTTTGCGCGCCTTCCTCTTTGTTTCAGTTTTTGTTATACTCGATTTCCGAACGAAAAACAAAATGTTTTTACCGCTGCCGTCTCGCGGTGTTTGTAAACGGTAGGCTTAATATTGCATTAGTTGTAGCGGCGAATCAATTTCAATTGTTAGGGAAAAATTACCGAATTACTTACATCTTGCACGCAATTTATTCACTTTTAGAAAAGTCAGTTCTAAAACAAAATGTTAACCAATCTTAAACAATTTGAATATACCCCAATTTTGTTACAAGGAGTTGCGAGTTAGTACTATACTTACGCATCTACTAACTCGGATAGGTCTAATTACAGCTAGTCAGCTAGGTACAATACATAGGAAAATAATTATTAGAAGACTGCACCTAATAATGCACATATCAGATTACCTTTCAGGGTAGGAGTAGTTCGTATACCTTTAAAGTTACAAAGTCAAAGAAACACAAAAGGATAAGTCCTCATAATGACGTTACACTTCACATCTCACACAAACACTCAAAGCATCCGATAATCTGTTGTACAACACATTATTGCCCCTGTAAACAACGTCAAGTATGTTAAGTGGGTTCATAAACAACATTTTTTGCTACCATTCGTCAGTTCGCCCGGGCGCGTGTCAAGCTGCCACCATGTGTGTGTACAATATAACTGTAAAAGTAGTTTTTGTTCCGGATTTAACTAGTTAACGCCGATCCGTGTGACCGATGGAGCGTTTTGAACCGGCCGCCTATTGGCATCTATCGGGTCCTTTGAAGAAACATGTGTGAAAAGGCCAATTTAAATTGGGGCTTACCTATACGCAGACATGGTTCTGCGGTTAACACGTTCTGGAATTACAAATTAAAGCATCAATATGAAATGAATAAGCAAGACAAACAAGTTTAGAACGCATTAAAAATATAACAAGACCTTTACCACATTACGTTAAAATTCGATTTACGGATACCTTATTAATTAGTTTAGAACTCTGAATAACTTAAGTACCTACTGAATTTTTCGTTCAAAAACGTTACCTCAAACATCAATTGTGATTCAGTTTAGTTATGTGTCATACGGTTAAAAGTAGGAAGAGAATGTGTAAAAATAAACAAACGAACACGTCACTCACTTCAACGCGGTGTCACCGGAGCGCGAAACGAGAAAAAAAACTCAGATATTTTAATAAGTTCATATATCGTAATTTCTTCGGCGTGACGGCCCTGTCGCCGCACGCCGCGCCCTTATTGGTTCATATTTTATTTTGACAGCGCGTGTAGTTAGCGTCAAACCAGGGATGTCAATGCGTTTTCATTGCACTTAAAATAAAAATATATTTATTTTCATAATATTGTCTGGCGCCGCCGACGGCTTGCTGGCAGTAATTTCGTCATAAACTTGGTACACGAATATTTGGTAATGGTCGTATATAAACGTTAAACGTTTTCAGTAACTGCGTACGCCTACATATTTTTTAAAGTATGTTGTTAATCATATCTGATAGTCTTGTTGTCCTCCTTTATAATCATATCTTAATGTTTCTATATGTTAAAAGTGTCATATTGACTTCGTAAAAAGAAAAAAACCATTAAGCTTTTAAAAAAAATTTAAGGTATTCTGTTTATCACATTTGACTTGTAATTAATTAATACTCATGAAAATTTGGTATGTTGTAGCATATTCAGTAGCTTATTTGAAAACGTTATTATAAATAAAAGAATAAGAGGCTCAATTATATCCATCCCTGAATCCCAGTCAGCCTCTCTTCCTCATCTTGCACTTAGCTAAACGACTGAAATGACAATGGCACCCGGTCTCTCCTATTGGAAGTCGCCTGGCTTAGACTCTGGTGTTAAGGAACATAATAATTATATTTGCCTGCTTGGATAGCTCCCATCCTCCATCTAAAATCAACCGTGCAATGTTTTTACTTGTTTCGGTTAATGTCGGCTTCCTTCATGGCTCATATCGTCATACCTTATAAAACACCTAATATACCTTAAAAAACATTTAACTTTAGTTTACTTTTAGTACGACGCCTACCTTCATGCAATTAGAACTATGCAATTTTCATCTTCATTTAGATTAAGAAGTTTTTTTTAGTTTTTTCAGGCAACCTTGGAGATAAGAACAACCAAATGTTAACAATAATAATAAAATAGTATAATTATAAGTAATTTTTGTGCCATCTTTAAATTTGTAAAACGATAACGTGGTGTACATTTTAACTGTTACAATTTAATTATAATATTAAAATGATACGTGTATTTGTAATTTTTTGTTGGTTAACAGAGCCACGAATTATATTATGCACGCTAGTCGTCATAAAATGTCATCGGAGCGTAATATCTACTCATAGTTCATTACAAATTGCCTTGTTATTCAAAAGAATATTCACCGCGTGCTATAATTAGAATTTACAATTTAGAAAATGGTCATTTATCATTATTATAAGACGCTGAAACAATATTCTATCACAATTATGCGCACTTCAAGTGTGAATAAGTTAGAATTTATGTCATTCTTTATTCGTATAATTATGATCTACATTTGAGATTGTTCGTTCTTTATTGGTGCTATTGAAAAGACGGTATTGTTTCACCTTATTTTCCGGTTCCACTCAGGCAGCTTGCGCAACCATTGGTTCCGCACGTAATATTATCTACACGAAGGTGCACACACCTTTTGATTTTAATACGATTATTACGGTTACGTGTAGTTACCGGTTGTTACTGATCTCGTGGAGGTCCCTTATACCAGTTTTCTCTGGTGCGGTATAAACAGAATAATTGACATTTTAAGGTGTTCAACACTCGAATGATGCGCACATACGTTTTCATACACACACATACACAATCGTTTCATACTTATTTTATCTATAAAAATATAATATTATAGTTATAATTACGCTTCCACTATCTGCTTCTTCCGTATAATATGAGTTACTTACTACAGATTCTCCATAATTTGTTTCTCATAGTTTAAATATGATAAAACACTAGCGCTAGTATAACATTAATATTGAGACTGGCGCCAGCTAGTGTACATCGTGTAAACAAACTCAGCTTCAAACATAGGTACAGTTATAATGCTATAAGGATAGAAGTACGGTATGTATTACATTACATAATTTTTGTCGTTTTGCCAATGTTAATTATATTTATCATTACGTTTACGAAAATAGATAATTATATTATCATTTAATTAAATTATTGGTTTTGGTTTCATTTAACCTTTTTGCTTGCTATATTTAAACGCAGTTTATGCGGAAAACGAAACATTATTTTCCTTTATTTCTGTACACTTTATACCTATTTATTTTTAATATAATTGTCTGTCTGTGTATTTAAAATATGTATCTACCTATTTACTGCATTTTTGTTATTCTCAATATGAATGCTAATTCCACAGATTCTGAGGCTAATTCATTAAACTTATAGCCGATTATATTTATGTGTACCATTTCATAACCATCTAAAACGCACTAATCCAGAAAGCTCCACTCTTACCATGAAATGATGAGAATGAAAGCAAAAGTAAAAGCTCTTGAGAGAATTAAGATATCAATTAACAAAACGTAATTGTTACTACTAAAAATATTAATTTAAAGTGGTTTAAAAAATCTATGACTTAAACTCGTCTAGCTGAAGTGGATTGTAAAGAAACTGTTGTACCACATCACTTTTATTTTGTTTCCATACCATGGGCATATTACTTTAAGATTTTATGTTTTAATTTATTAAAATCTCTAAAGATTTAAGAAACAGGTCGCATGATGAAATTTTCCCATCCAGAAATAAATCAGTTTTATAGACAAATTATGAAACTATCCCTTGTTCATTTACACTTGACGGCATGTCATCCTTGAACTATAAGCGCCCTCGCAAGGTCTATTCGCTCATCAACACCTGCTGGAATAGATAGCTTAGATCCCGCACGCCTAACTATTATTAAGCCACAACAAGCATCTTATGGCTCGTGAGAAAAGAATGTTGTACCGTTTGTTGATATTTCCTGCACTCATAAACAAATTAGCATCTCCCGAATCGCTCCGGATAAAAAGGTATTTAAGGATCTATTAGTAGAAAGTAATTTCCACACGGAAGGCAGTGTCATCAGTGATTGATAGTGGGGAACAAAAAGTGAGGCGAGAACATGTCATTATGTCACCACACTCACCACACCACTAGACTAACGTGACGCCGCTGATTAATGTGTGCGTGTGTCGTGGACGTGGGCGTGAGAGTATTTATTGTCACGTTGTTGTCTGAGATCAGGGCGAGTTCTATGATTGAAATTAAACCTAACGGCACCGTCGGTACCCTGCTTAGGGCTAGGCTAGGATACAATAATGCCGGGTTCCTATTTAACCGATCGTTAAACCGATCGTTTTCGAGTTACCAGTAACGAGTCGTTAAAGTAGTTCCTTATGATCTTTTCTTATTGGATCAGTTTTTGTTACGACTCGTACATAGTTCTACTATCCGTGAGCAAAACGAACCGTTTTTCGAATATAGGATCCTGGCATAAGTAAATGTTAAGGAATCACTACTCGAAAGCAGATATTTGTCTGTCGTACAAACATTTTCTGCTCTACATGTGCTGTCTTTATACGGCCGACAGAGCCTGCAATACAGTCCATGGTTGTTTTGAATGTTGAATTTGTTTGAATATGTCTAGGCCTGCGCAGTTACCGTTGTGGTACCTGAATGCGGGTGTATAAAAATATCATGGCCTGGTACATTCGGATCATATTATGTTGAACCATAAATAAAAAAACCTCGGCCGAGTATCGAACTTACAATCCGCTTGAAAGACAACGACACTTCGTAACGACTTGTGTGGTTCAGTTTACCTACCTATAGAACACGAACTTCTAATTATAAAATAAATAACACAAAGCACGACACGTCAGCACAATTATTTTCATAAATAACAATATATTACGAAACAATCATAGTAATTTCGTATCTACGACATTCAAATTATCTCCAGAAGATTCTAAATTTGTACCCGTTCTCTTTGAACCGACCGAGAATTCGGTTCAATACCAGTTCATGTAAAACCAATCACATCACAGTGATAATTAGCTTCTTTATGTGGATGTTATTGACGAACAGAATAACATGTTAAAACGCGGTATTTCGAACGAACCGGTCAATGAGCGGCAACAACGCGGGCCGAGGGACTGTGGGATCGGAGTTGAATGAGCCGTATATCGGCTGTGGGACGACCATATCTCTTCTTTTAATATCCGTCGGCTACTTTGAACTGCCCCAAATACTATAACTTTCACGAGTTACGAGGCGAAGGGGTAAAAGCTTGGATGACCGCAAGTTTACAGCCTCGGCTCGCTATACTATAACGCACCAGAGCTCTTTGCTATGACGACGACGTTTAGACGTTGTGCATGTCATATGTCACTCGTCTGCAGCCATTTCAAAACAAGTCGTGTAATAAATCTTCATAGCATTGGACGTATTCCTGTTTTTGTGTGAAATGAATGGCAGATATAACTGCTTAATTACTATTATTAATAACCTTTTAAATATAATGTTGTAATGTTGCATTCATCCCAGAGAATTACAGGAGACAGGTGAAGTTTGAAGTCTTGTAAGTAAAAAGAGTGAAAGGATACTTACTCACTGATTAAACACAAAATCTCCAAACTATTTTGCATTAATTTCGGTTCCCATTTTTTCGGTTATTTATGTAAAAAATACTTTTATTTTGCAAAATTAGAGAGACAGTTAACAAGAGACTTTATTGCTGCTATCTGGCTATATGTCGATGACATTCGTCGCACCTTCTGTTTACTGCGGTCGCTATTTACCACCATCAATTTAACGGTTATTAAGAAAACTTACCCAAGTTAGAGTTAATATTTCCAGTAAGTGTATTTAATTGTAACATGTTAATTTTATTAAAAAAACAATTTGTTTTAAAATGTCTTCAGAGCGTACTTTCAAAGTCTCTCTCGGCCGATGTCATCGCACTTGAAATGTGCCCGCGACCATTACCGCCGGCTGTTAACAAAACCGCACCGTCGAATCCGCATTTTATCTAAAAACGGCGATGTTATTGCAATAAATTTGTAATTTTAATCTTTATTATTGAAACAACGGCGCGGCTCGGTCGAGGGAACAATAAAATGTCTATTTTACAGCGCGTTTCTCGGAGATTCTCGTAAAAATGTGAAATGAACTGCGTAGCGGGATTGTCGTCGAAACGTACTCGGACATACGAGTACGAGTAGGTGGATTGTCGTTGCTGGGTTGAGCGAATGGATTTGATTGTGACTAAAACCACCATATTTTGATATTTAACCAGATTGATGGCTAATTATAATCAGAAAATATACAAAATTAGTCGCAAAATAACTTGTATATCTAGAGTGTTGTCATACACTATTACTCCTTATATTTTTTCATAAGAACAATTATCTACCTACGTATAAATATACGCGCAATGTATCTGTTTGCTAGAATTAATTTTTTACCTCATTAAAAGATGTTTGATTGTCTTACATTTGTCCAAGTACCTACTATAAAATACCTAAATAATTTTTACTAAACGTCTAAATTTCACGAAAAAGTAAAATCTAAAAAAATATATAAATACCTTTTATTTTACATGTAAATTTTAACTACCGCTACAACTTTACCTTTAACATATTTTTTAAACTTGCGGGCGCTTCATAAAAATACAGTCTCATAATCTTGTACATGAGCATTCCTTAAGCTTTATCAGTTAACCCAGATTACAAAACTCATCATCATCATCATCATCACAACCCATAACTGTCCCACTGCTGGGCACGGGTCTCCTCTCACAGTGTGAGGGGTATAGGCCATATTCCACCACGCTGGCCAAGTGCGGATTGGTGGACTTCACACACCTTTGAGGACATTATGGAGAACTCTCAGGTGTGCAGGTTTCCTCACGATGTTTTCCTTCACCGAAGCAAGTGATAATTAAATATTAATACGCACATAATTTTTGAAAATTAGTGGTGCGTGCGGGGTTTGAACCCGGACCCTCCTGTTCGGCAGTCCAACGTTCAACCACACGGCTATCACTGCTTTTTACAAAACTACTGCATCCAAAATTGGATTTGTACTAGGCAAACGCTATTTTTAAATAGTTTATAAATTTTAACTATAAAAGCTAAAGAATTTACAAAGATAAAGCTAACACGCGCAAATCATCAGTAACTTACGTTCAATGTAAGCGAAGAAAAAGCTTGATTTACAACATGCAAGACAGAAGCACCTTGCTAGTCCAGCAGGTGCGGCCTCGTAAAGGGGCTTGACGAAAGCTATAAATTATTAAATTATGATAAAGAGCGTTATAGAAAAATCATACGTCGGCGTTTGCGAAAACTGAAAAAATGTAGAAGAGCGGCGCCTAACGTCTTTTGTCTAGAGACGTCCCGCGGGTACCGCGCGGTGGTGGACAATGGGTAGTGATGTAGCCGAAGCGGCATGTCTGGGACAAAAGGGCTCCCCGCGCGGACAAAAAATGACATCATTTATTTTATTGCTCCGGGTGGGAATGTGCTACATTAATATTGCGTAGGCCGTAATGCTCCGATCGCCCTAGGGCCACGATCCGTCAACTCCGCTGCTCTCGGATAAATTTTATTCGTCGGTCGATTACGAATTTATGTTTCTCAACGCTGAAAATTGTGTGATATGTTTTTCTTTATTAGCCGTTGGCGCAAAGATCTGTACCGGTTCTCGACAAGGGTCATCAATGATTCAAATTTATTTTATGATGTTTCAATGAAGATGGCCGTTGTTGTCACATTTCACATCCTTAGCTGTATGTACGGTTCAAAGTTAAATTTGTCTTCGTTCGTATAAAATAAACGTATTTCTGTAAAATCATGTACCTAAACCTAATATTTAAAACCAATTGACCTTTTAAAATTCCGCCAAATATAATCAGGTGCAGTATATGATTAACCAATATTTCTCGATTTGTTTCCCCCATGTACAATATGTACATAGATATTAGACAGAACAGTGCAGAAATTGTGCGTTCACAAACATCGATCATGGCTGCCTACGACACGTTGATTTATAACCGGGCCATAACAGGATCCTGGAGTAGCCGACACTTCTAATTAATTATCCACCGACCACTGGCATATTGTGATCTGAACTCATGCATTTGTAGTAAGTTGGCTACAAATTGGCATACAAATAAATTTAATAAATAAAAACTATTCTAGTAAACTGATCATTTATGCTCACTTAGAAACATGCTTATGTACCTAAATAGCCGACAAACGGACAGATGATCTTGATAATTAGTTAGCCACCGCAGCTCATTGACATCAGTGTCATACAAACATAACTGATGCGTTGACGGATAGAAAAGAAGCGAGGGATCCGCGTTACTTCTGACCTGCTGACTTTACAAAAGAAACCCTATAACTATGCATGAATGCATGACCGTTAGCTTCGTCTGTTACTCACCAGCCTGCACCACAAATAGGTGAGGTTGGCAGGCCCAATTCACAACACTACTCGCCTCATCTATTGCTCATCAGGCTACACCATGAGTGGGGGGGTTGGCTAGGCTCAGAGTTGGAGCCCCTTACAGACCAAAAACACTCATGATAAATGTACAGAATACATGTGATTAGTTTATATTCTACACTACTGATTACTACTATCAATTACATAAATTATTTTTCAATTTCAAATTGGTGAGATTAAGTTACGAAATAAATTGTTTATGAAGTTTTTTGACCATTTTCGGCTGATTTACTGCTACAGATAGGCACGTAACACTTGCCGTTCACGCTTCTCGACCGTAGTGACGTGACAATATTGCTCAGTGTAGCGTTTTATTGTCGATGAGCGATTTTTGAGGTTTTGTGGCGGAAAATAAAAGTTGATATGCTGGACGTGCCCCGCCCTAGCCGAAGGAAGCTGACTGTGGTTTTTAAACAACTTAAAATTATTTTATTTAAAATCCATTACGCTACTTCTTTAAGTTCATCAAAACTAAAATTCTGAGGGAGATCAATTGGTTACTCGATTTGCAGGTTCGTATTATTTTTATATTTTTTCATGAATACCTCTTAAAACCCAGACCTAAATCTACTTACCTACCTACTACAGACTAGAACACAATACTAGGAGTATAATAATAAAGTACGGGCAAATATAATAAAATTTATATCAAAAACGATGAAGTTAATACCGTGACGGCTTTAATTATAAAAACCTTAGTAAAAGACGTAAAACGGACACTCAATAAAAACCCACCAATCCACCTACTTAGGAACCTTTCACAAAACGAAGGGTTTATTGAATAAGACTAACGAAAGAAAAAAATAACTGTATTTTATACGACAATCATTTTCACTTTCGACAACTTGTCTAGTGACAGTGGATTACCAAGTTGACACCTTTTTGTACGAGCGATAGTAGGTACCTATAGTCTCTAGCCATATTATATACTCTGCTCTAGCGGTGACACTGTAAACTAAAATTGTCCTATTTATATTAGTCTAATTTTACATGTAATCTTATCTAGGTATCTAAATAATCTTATCTAATTTTATGTGTGTATTTTAATGTATCGTTAAAATCACCTGTAATATTTTTTTACGATGATATAGAGATGAGTAGGTATGTATCAGGGATGATATGAATAGTCTACTAATAAACACTAGGGACCCGCTCTACGTTCCAAATTCGACCGTAACTGGTTTCGTCAAAGGCTACTTCACATTGACACTAAAAACGTAAACCTATTCTGTAATAAATTTATTTGTAATACATATTTTAATATACATAATTAATAAAAATATTATTATATAAATAATTTGTAATACATATATTATAATATAAAAATTTAATTTACTGCACTTCTTCTCCATAAAAACTATAACTATGACAATTTAAAACTATGTGCGTACATTAGTCTTCAAGAGGGATGGATACTAGTCAAACTCAAACTCAAATAATTTATTTCATGTACGTATTTTTTCAATACACTTATGAACGTCATTTTTTGCATTTACCACCGTTTCGCTAAGGTGCCTTTAAATTTTAAATCTTTAAGGAGAAGAAACGGCGAAAGAAACTCCTCGGCACATCTTTTGAAAAAAAAACGAAAAGGAAATGCTTACAATTACTTTTTACATATTAATTTATAAATAAACTTAATCGGTCATGTTGCTTTAGTATCGTATCCATACCTATGTATATTACTCCTGTTTAAAAATCATGGCATATTGCATTTCAAAAAATAAAAACACATTTATTTAACCTTAATATCTTTCGAACCGACATGCTCCAGTCTATCGCTAAGTAAAGATAAGTAAAGATACATAATAATATCTAAATAACTAAAGAAACGACCTGTTACCCAGCTATAGGTACATAGTTTGGAACCGGGTAAGTTATTACAGGAGTAGTGTTTGGAACGCATCGTAAGATACACTTCTACTACCGTTCCAACTGCGAATACAGTCTGGCAACGGAGACGTCTCGCTCGATTGGGTCAGAAACAGCGATTCCGCATCGTGACGTCGACCCATCACGACCTTAATCCCGCTTCCTCCAAGGTCCATTCCGTGTTTGACTTTTCTTTATTTACTTAATCACATCATCATCATCTTATCATCATAACTGTCCCACTGCCGGGCACGGGTCTCCTCTCACAGCGTGAGGGGTATAGGCCCATAGTCCACCACGCTGGCCAAGTGAGGATTGGACTTCACACACTTTTGAGAACATTATGGAGAACTCTCAGGTGTGTAGGAAGCAAGCGATAATTAAATTATAATAGGCACATAATTTTTGAAAATTAGAGGTGCGTGTGGGGTTAGAACCTGAACTCGGTTCGGGAGTCCAACGTCCAACCACACGGCTAATCACATATAAAACCGTAATTGGTTGATTCCTGTATATAAAACAAATTAGAATAATAAATGAATTGTTTCAAAAACTAAAACACGCTTTTATACTTGTATGATCTTTAAAAATGGAGAAAACAATTTTTATTAGTTTAAATGCGAATAAACACATTTATTTTCTATCACCAACAATGGATTTTACGTCTTCTTTGTCATTTGAATGTGACTAATGCTTCTCTCTTCTAAAACCACCATGAGTTGCAGTGACTTAGAAGTTATGTATATGACTTTAAAATCAACACACTCGGTACTAATGCAACATTGTACAACGTATCTACAACGACAACACATAACCGATAAGTTATCTTATGTCGTGAAAAAAGTAAATAAACTCAGTAATGTATTGTGATAAAGTGCCGCCATTTTGAAATCTGTATCCAATAGTTCTACCGTATCCAATAACCGTTATCAGCAACCGAATTGATAACGATTCGATTTATGAATTCTGCGCACTGATTGGCGGAAAGCAACAGTTTTATGTCAAGTTATAGGAAATTAAAAAGAAAATCTTGTTAGCAGGTTAAATGGGTCATGTTTTATGCTGATTTTAAGAGGCTGTAAAGTTTGCTACGTGACCTGTGGTATCCTTGATTATATCGATATATCGATAGAGGCCATCATGTGTTACTTTATACACGTGTGGAGGTGCTTAATGCCAACGATGTTAGAAGCCGTTGCATAAGTAATATCAATTATGATTATAGGGACAAAATACAGAAAGTGAATTCAAAATTGAGTAATATAAAGTTAAGTACATAATTATGCATACATGATAATGCAGAATTCGGTTATACTTTTGAAAATTATCGAAAACTTCACTGAAACTGACAAAAATGTCTTAAAGCACATTGAATCACATTTTTTACGAAAGCAAACTTCTGGAGATAGAAATAACCACGTCGTGAGTTGCCCGTCCAATTAACTAAAATAAGACAAGCCACAAATTGGAATCTCTGACATACTGCATGGTAAATTTAGCACAATGGGCTTCGAGGTTTTAACTTCTTTATAATTGTGACGTATGTGCCGTTAACGACGGTTCCGTTACCCGACAAAATAACAGTCGCAGGTGACGTTTATGAAGACAACGCGTTGTAAACAACATACATACTATGTATGTCTTAGTCGAAGGGTCAACTGAACTCGCTAGTATCTCCAACATTATTGTGCTTAGGATTTAAATGAATGTGTGAAATGTGCGTCTCGTTGATTTAACTTGTTCATTATATTAATTTTCAACTTAACTAACTCTGATCGTAAAATTTGTTTAGTAGACTTAGTCATTCAATTCTGTTTACAAAATGAATAGCATATTTTCTTGATGATATAAACTTCTTGGAAGAAAATATTATTATTTAAGTGAGGTATAATTTCTTATTATACATACATAATATATGTTTAGTCCAAATGGTAAAGGAATTCTTAAAATCATTTCCCATGATTTTAAGAATTCCTTGGTTGTGGAGTAGGCACATGGTATCCTCTCACTAAATGCAAACAAACACGAAAGTCTCACACGTTTTAATTATACGTAAGTATTTTGTGGACGTGAAGGTTCCTTTATAATAAAGAAAAATGTTAAACGCTGAAGATATGAAAAACATGAAAATATTGAAAACGGCGACAGTCACGATTTAGCAGAAAATGAACTTTATAACATAAATTGAGTGCCATCATTGACCGTGAAAATTATCTAAAAAGAACAATTTCATATTGCTGTACCGAGTGGCGCTTGCAGTCTGAAAATATTTATCAGTTTTATGTTAATAGGTACAAGATTTACATTATTGTAGTTCTTATAACCATAATGTTTTTAATTTTAAATCGTTATCGGACCGCTTATTATTGTTGAACATGTACCTAAGTATATATCACTTAGTTGCATTTTAATGGAACTAATTATATTACTATTTTATTTGACACTATTCATGCATATTAGAAACTTTAATATGCAGACATAATAATAACATAATATGTATTATGCAAAACGTAAATGAAAACAGTGCACAAAACGGAACATTATAAAGCACTTCTTTACACTTTTTTAACCAAAATAACATTATAAATTGTCAATTACTCTTCATTTAGCCTGTATAT
Organism: Ochlodes sylvanus; assembly: GCA_905404295.2. Lineage (NCBI taxonomy): Eukaryota > Metazoa > Arthropoda > Insecta > Lepidoptera > Hesperiidae > Ochlodes > Ochlodes sylvanus. The sequence continues at coordinate 3,073,775 of FR990129.1, forward strand.
TTCTCTTTCAGGACATTTTCGCTCCGAAATAATTCACTTTTACCTTTCGCCACGCCAATTGACTGTCGATGGCGCATGCGGCGCGCAGTGTGGTCGCCACATCAACCCGCGATTGCTCCTCGCGTTCCTTTTATGAAATTTCAATTACTTCATTTGTTTTTGCTGACACAAGCTTCCGACAATTTATAGTCGAACGTGGGGACGGCGCGGTCCAGTGATCGATTACGTCTTTAGATACAGTAGCAAATTATAAATTGTGTTTACAAGTTACAAGAAATCTTCGGTAAATACACCAAAAACTGACCGCAAAATGGGTTAAAATTACAACCGCCTCCATCAATATTTTGCGAGAGTAAAAACGCTAGGGTGCCCAAAATTCGCGGCCACCTTTCCCATATGGCGCATGACACGATAAAGTTTATGGCGGAACGAAAAATGAAAACAAAAAAATATGGTCAGAACAACTGTTCGTTGTTAAGTATTATACTTAGGTTAGGTATATTGTGTAGCGCCCTGTAGGGAGCCGACCGCACGCTGCGCCGCTCAACTCTCTAAGCCCAAATTACTAGTTCACCTCAGTCGGCTCACTTGGCAGATTACACATTCCGCTTTGACGCATCGCAAGGTTAAACCTAGATTTCTTATTCAGACTGCCATGTTTAGCTTTGCTAAAATATTTTTATACATTTTTCTTTAAAAACAAGCATGTATTAGTATTTATAAAGGAGAAGCAAATGAAGGAGAAGATGATGATGATGATGATGAAACCTCATTTGCTTCTGCCAATGCCTTCTATACGTTTCATCTTGTTTGTCTGTTATAAATTAAATCAACTAAATACAAACAAACCATATCAGTTAAATAGTTAAATCGTAAAATGAAAAAAAAAAAGACATTCGTGTTTATAGGTACCTACTCGTACAATCTTCATTACTACCATTCGTACCTACTGTACTGTACAGATATCAAATTATTGATTTATTTGAGCATTTAATACGGAATTTTGCTCCTAAAATAAGTTCAATAAGAATTTGCGCTCATAGGATATTTAAAAAAACGTATTGGATTACGTTGTTGGATTGGGTTAGAGCTGTATCAAAATAAAATTCCACATGCCGCGACTGTTCGCGTTAACAATTACAACACTTTAAGGAAACAGGGAAAATATGTCAATAATAGCTATATTTATATTCATACGTGTCTGGTTATAGTTTATTCGGGCGGTAATGTCGACTCATTAGCGCTGGGGGGCGCCTCTGGCGCAGGTAGGCGCGCGGGCGTTATTTATATTGAAGGCGAAGAGAACAATGTCCACGCCGATCTCGTATTAATCATCTCTTTATTTCGACCCGACCGACGGGTGATTCTTTGGCCATAGATCAAATTTCTTTTGTAAGAAGTGTAACCTATCCCATAACAAGTAACAATGTTGACGAGTCACCGCAAAATGTTTCAAATCATTATTATTAATACTTATGGTATGTATCAGTCGTAAATTGCTTGGCTATGAAATTTTTAGTAGTGTGGTAAAACCTTATTAATATTTAATGGCAACAATGTATGGAATAAATATTACGTCATATAAATTTGTGCAGTACGTAAACATCTAGTTTTATCTGCAATTTACATGACACTGGAGAATTTAAAGCTAATGATAGGCTTCATGACTATAATGAGGATATCATTATCATTTTTATACACGTACCTGTAGAATCAAAGAAGTACCAAACTTAAAGCAAATATAAATTACAAGAGGATATAAATAATAAAAAAATATCTAATGCTCACCTACGTTATTATTATCATTTGCCGGTGGCAATCGAGTAAAATAAAATAAAATGTACAAGGGAAGATAACTCATAGTATCAAAGAAATTTCTTTGGAGCAAAAGCGAAAAAACAATTAAAAAGTAAAGGGGCAGTAGAAGCTTGCATAGTCAAGTTCTCAATTCAATTTTATAAGAAGAAGAAAGCAGAAGATGTTAAAGCCGCGCCAGTTTTTGAAGTTAAGATTTTACGTAGTTTACAACGTGACAACATCTTAGTAAGGGAATGGACCTGCACAGCGGTGTATTTATGAAATATAGTGTTTAACACCACGCGGCTTGTTCGAGCGGCGTCCCGCGGCGCCGCCGGACTATCCCGCGCGGCGCACGGCATCGTCACCCTAACGAGCGCGAATGACCGAAGCTTACGATGTTCATATTTTTAATACGCTTTTTTTCTACCAACATAAATAATTAGTACCATCGGCTACTTGAAGTACACGTACACATTAACTTTTGGAGCGAAGTTCGTTAACACGGCTGGCGGTATGAAATGAGTGGTAAAAAGGGTCCGTGTAGGCCGTGTTTTCAATGATAAAGTTTGACGACCCCGTAGCCTAGTTGGCGGTGACCCTGCCTGCAAAGCGATGGGTCTCGGGTTCGATTCTCGGTCGTGGCAAATATTTGTGATAGATAAACATTGCAGATAAATGTGTGCTCTCGTGTGAGTTATTTGTGTGGTCCAAGCCAACCGCGACACAAGGAGTCCTAGCTCGGGAGTTTCAGTGTTTTAGCGTTTTATTTATTTAATTTATTAGTGTCATAGAGTAGCTATGGCAGTTATTAATATTATTAGATATGATGTTTGGCAAAAATCCTTTTTTTACTTTCACCAGAAGGATAACTTTTATATATTTATTCTTCAAGCGAAACTTTCATATCGAATTCCATTTTAAACATGATCCTATCGCAATTACGGATTATTTACGAAGTTTTATCAAGTAAAGAAGTTGTGATTAAGTCACGCGAATAACAATTCACGTTTTTTGTTATATTTTTATATTATAATATTGTCGTCAATGGATAACATGAATCGATTCTCACGATAATATTATACTTTCCACGCAATAAAAAAAACTAACAGTTACTCACTGGCATTGGCATGGCATGAGACGCATGATACAACCCGAATTGTACTTTTAGATCCGCTCCGATGAAATTATTGTAATTATGGTTGCGAAAGATAACTACGGAACGTATGGGACAGAAAGAGATAGCTACATTAAAAGTACGCCAATTGGCCGAGTTTTACTGTTCCTTTTTTTCGCGCGCTAGTGTCATATTTACTTCTTTTTTACTTATAATATTATATAATAGGTATATTTCATAATACTAAATCTAAGCTTCCACGAACAACTACGCAAAGATATTAAATCGTATTAAAGTTTAACCTAACTGGATTATTCCAAAGTCTCGGGCACAGCATTAATATTTTAATAGCCCGCTGTATTATGTCTACAGATTTTTCCCCGACAATTATTCCAACGATTTAGCCTACGAGAGATGCGATTAAGTAATAAATGTAATAAGTTTGAACATTAAATAACGGAACACGTCAATTTTGAACGTTTAACGACGCCGAATAGCCGCAGTTACAATATGGTTACTGTTTCAAGGTTACTGTATTAATGGTTACCGTATGTTTGTGTGTTATAAATTTTTATATATTGGAAAATAATAACTGAAATAATTGTTCTTTGGTATTGGATAGTTTACGTTGTTTATAATAAGTTACATAATGCTGTTTTAAAACAGGATTTATGTTTAATGCGTTGGTTTAAACCAATCCGTACCTACTGGATCAGTATGCTCTATGTCTCTTCGGTTATCAGGAGAGTCTCGTGTCCTATCGTGGGCCATTAATGTGTTGAAGAATAGGCAGGCAGGCAAACTGGTCACCTGATAGGGTTGACCTCTGTCAATTAACATCCTTAACATGAGAGAAGTATTCGCTCCATGTAATCTATTTTGGGTGTTGTTATGCGATGATGGCGACACATTATAGAAATATACACTTGAACAATGAAAATGAATGAAAATTGCACTTCTTTTTCACTAAGTTTAGACTACTTAAATTTCACTTTCCTCCTTTGTGGTGTCAAATTTTTCTAGGCTTTTGCGTTATTTTTTGATCTATTTTTAACTTATATGAAATAAATGTTACAATAAACAATAACCTTACAATAAGAAACAATTTACTAAGCAGTAAATTTTAATTTAAGTTAATGTTCACGGTATGGGCTTCAGGCGGCAGTATTCGGCGGTGCGGCGTCCACAGACTTACATTGTTGTGAAGAAGGCCAATATTCAATCTACGATCGTAATAACCAGTACATCATCGGCTCTAGCCCGGTGAAAGCCACAGGAAAGTTGCGCTTTCTAGACTAGACTACCTTTGTTTTAAGGTTATCGATTTGTTTTACGAAACAAAGTTACACTTGCACTACTACTACGTACTAATAAAACTTTTTGGTGGACGGATTTGTAGATGTTAAATTCCTGAACAGACCGACCTGATAATTTAATATAAAATTTAAATGCCAGATAATTCGACAGAATATGAGGAATCTCGCGACGTAAAATAAAGAAAAGTAAAAATACCTTAAATAAAATTAATGCGCAAAACTTCTAACTTCAAACATTGCTCTTACGACTCTAGGACTCGCTGATATCAGCGAGTCCTAGAGTCAGCTATGGAAGTAAAATATGTAAATCTTTGAATATAAATATAAAATTAGGTATGTTTAAAACATTGACATATAGTATTTATGTCAATGGTTTAAAAATAAAAGTTAAAATGATATTTGGGTGGAAATAAAATAGGTAATATGATCACAGACCAGAGTAACATGTAGACACCTACACCCATTTGAAATAGTCATTGGAATCTACGATATAACGATATAACTAGGGTTGCCATTTATCATTACAAACAATTAACTGGATATTATAAAAAAACCGACATTGCGAAAAAAGTCCACATACCTAGCAGTTTTTACAAAACAAAATTGTACAATATTTTGTTTTGAAGAAAATTAAGATTCAATTAGAATATAATTCAATTGTTTTTGAGATGATACTGAATAGTTACAGCAAAAAATAAAACTTGTTTCATTTTAAACATTTTTATTCCGTTTTTAAACGTTACAAATGAAAATGCCGGGGAAAAGTCGAACAGAAGGCCAAAAGTCCAGACATGTCCGGCCAAACCCGACCGGTTGGCAACCCTATGAAGAGCGCTCCCAACAAGTAATAATGTGATTTCGTTGCAAATGTGTGCGTGGGTGCGTTGCGTCGGCACGATCAAAGCACGCCGGGCTTCTACTCCAAGTCTAACAATAACGTTTTTGTTTTCAATATATTTTTTTATTTTTCTAACGTGACCGTGTTCTTACTAAAATTTCGCCTTGACTCACTTCTGTCGATATGGCACGGTAGGTAGTCAACACGACGTGCTTTGATTAGATACCAGATTTATTGTTGGGTCACTGTAACAATATTGAAATCGGCATTTGTTTTTAATGTAGTAAATTAAATAGGTGTTTTAGTGAAACTTGTAAGTGAACTTCGGGGGGACGGTTGCGATAAACGTAGAACGCTACGGTGGTGGACGAACGTGTGTCAGGAGAATGAAAAGAAAGGCCTCTTTGGCTGGACAAAAGACTGATACATAGCTTACCGTCTCCTAACCGGACTACGAGTAACTATTCTATTCCCCATTTGAGTATTGTTCTAAGTCAGTCACAGTTGTCATGGGCGGCAGTGGAAGGGTGTGGTCTAAGAGCTAGCAACGTTTTAAAGGACTAAAAACCATTGAATTATTTCGTGGATTAATGTGGTATCAAAATAATAATTTGTATGAAAAAATGAAAAATTGATATTTTACCGTACAGATACGATGCGCACTGATGACCGCAACGTCTACCACCAGCCAGACCGCCCGTATGACGTCCGGGAGAGTGAGAGAGATACCCATATCTGAAAACTGGCCTATCTGAAATGCTTGTTTTTTTGACGTTGCTAGCTCTCGTACCAGTGGTGCTGCGTGCTCGTTATATATCTTTTCTCTCTGCTCTTTTCTATAAAATAAATGTAGTGATATCAACCAAGGTCAAATACTCTCCGAAGCATGGCAGCGCACTAACACCACTAGCGAATTAAGAGACTACAGAACTATAGAGTTACCCACTTAAAATAGACCGCGCTTTGCTTTAATTACCAAAACAAACACTTCCAAGGATTAACAAGCAAAAAGTTTTCCAATTGCTATAATTGCTGTATCTCAAATTATGTTATCTAACACTAATTACAATTAGATGAGTGTTAAATGAACAATTAGAGGAATAGTGTCGTATAAATAATTGCCCAATTAATGGACAAATGGCTGTCCGCGTGTATAAATAGAAATGAAAGGATGATTTGTCGTTGATATTTACGTGTTGGATGTTAAACGATTAACTAAACATTTTTGGTTCCTTTTCATATTAAATTAGTTTTCCGCTCGTAGCTTCCTTCGCCCGCGTGAAAATATTAATTTCCAAAAATCCTTTCTTAGTCCTCACTTTCATCACTTGAGGAACCTATATACAAAGTTTCAAGTGAATCCATTGAAGAAATTAAACGATTCAGTATATCCCCTTTTTTATCACCTTAGGGGGGCAATTTCCAAAAATCCTCTGTTACTACTCCCATACACTCCCCAAGGAACATATTACATGCCTCAGCTTCTTGCGTTCAGTAGTTTCGGCAGTGCGTTGTCTGTCAGTCACTCAGTAACGGAAGAGTTTTATATACCTATAATTAATGCTAGTCAATAATCCCAGTCCTTTTTAAGTGGTGATGAAGTCCTATAGTCCAATTGTAGAAGACACTTTCCTATGAATTGTATCTTCCTACTAAGGTACGCATTTACGACTATACTAATATTATGAAAATACAAAAGTCTATGAACTGAACATATTTCTACCACACTTAAAGCCTCAGGCGGAAATCCAACCCGATACTCTAATCGGTAGTGAGGTCGCTCACTTACATAGCTTACGTTACAATTAAATAGTAACTTTTAAAATAAAATACACGGACAAGGTATTGTTAATTTTGGATTGCAAAAGATTAAGAGATAAGCTGCACCTGCCCGCCAAAAGATACCAATGTCATTGTCAAGATCACTTCCAAAATCTTCAATCACACCCGAATCTAACGTAATGGTGTTCTCACACGAGAAGCGATCCGCACGAGGCCGTTACGAAACGCAGCTTACGAATTAGTCGCGCGGTTGGCACGCGACTGGTAACGCGCCGTGAATTCACAACGACCGCTGCAATGTATTTATAATAAAATTGTGTTATGACTGATTTGTTCAAGAAAACGAAGAAACGATCTGTGACCGAACGTAGGCCTTGCAGTTAAGCCGATGCTCCAGCCAAAGCCAGGCTAGGCCGAGGCGTGGTTTGGTCTAGAAGACAACGATTTCGTGTGAATTGGTCATTAGTGAAATGGCCTTCAATCTCTGCCTAGATTTAATCAGCACGCTGCTTTTAATTGTGATCGTGTTGAAGTGCTTTATGTCCAGGTTATTCATGATGCTATTGTTCTGATATGGCAGAATGTACGAAGTGCGTTTTTATGTCTTTATTTTTATAGACTGCTCAGAACATTAAGTTGTTAGAATGTTACTTTTTTACTATTCAAACTAAAAATATATATTTTTACTATTACTTAAAAAAATATTTCATATTTTTAGATTATTACGACCTATTTAAGGATTTACGAGTATAGTGGAGTTGCGACGCATACGACTAAATAATAAACCAAATAAAACATTAAATGTGCTAACGTTCGAATGTGTAACATTAATAGGAATAAACAGTACGTAGAAAGAAATATGTAAATTGCCTACTTTAATAGTGCCTTTAAAATCACAAAGTGGTAACTCTATAAAATCTTCAAAGTACTGAATCGATCAATACTGAAGTCTAATCAGTTTTTATAACTTTTAAAACCGCAAATTACAATAAAATCGACTATGACGAACGTGGTAAGGAAACATTTCATAATTACAATAATTTATTGTAATTTTTCTTGGTAGAGCTGAATAACGCGGAAAGCTTTCTGATTCGCCTGAATAGTTCATTAGGTTACTAACTGTTCAACGTTAATAGTCCTTAGGTAACAGTTACGAAAGTTGTGGGGTTTAATTCCCTGATGGGTTAGAATTAAGATTTTTTTTAATGGATAAGGTTGTACGCTCGACTTTATTTCTCGAGCAATAAAACTCTACTTATGTCTTATATACTTATTCAAGTATCTTCATATACTGATCATGAGTAAGTTCATGTAAAACAAAGCATTAAAGAAGGGCGTTCCACAATATACACTTTCTTAACCGCAAAACTCTTAACTAAGCCATAAAAGTATTTTGCGACCGACCGACAAAGTGACACCGTTTTTATGTTTTGTTTGTGAGAGTTTTTCTTAAAAGGAATAATTGAACGTTAAAGTTAGTTGAATGGTCTTCGGCGTTATTATTCTCAACAACAATTTCCTTGTTTATCAAAGTGTGGTGACGTTTTTGGAACGAATGTCAAGGAAGCCAAATCAAACATCACAAGAAAAATACCTTTTTATTACAAACTTGTTTTGTTACAAAAAATGTTTCGCGTTCGTAAATTCGGAAATTCTTTACGCCTTTTATTATTATGTCATAACTATAATGTATTGTAAACTTAATTATTGTTAAAGGATATTATATTATTATGTTTAACTTTAATGTTATAATATATTCAACTTACAATATAATAACTTCGATTTGATTCGAAGCAAATGGCCAATACTTTAACACACTCTTACTGAGGTGCTCTTACGGCATTGACTATTTACTGTTATCTGGCCATGTTAGTAACTTTTTTATCACATAATTTCAAATAAATACACCATTTAACTTTTTCTGTAACATCATTTCAATAAATACGTCATGTAACTTTTTCCATCACATCATTTTAATAAATACGCCATGTACCTTTTTCTGTCACACAATTGCAATACAACTTTTGTCCCGCAGGTCTGGTTCCAAAACAAGCGGTCGAAGGAGCGACGTCTGAAGCAGCTGACGTCGATGGGCAGAGGGCCGTTCTTCGGCTCGTCGCGCAAGATGCGGGGTTTTCCCATGAACCTGTCCCCGGGGGGACTGGAGGACGGGCCCCCGGGGTTCCCCTACTTCGCGACGGCGGATGGCAAGTTCGAGTTTGGATATGGCCCGCCGTTCCACCATGACGCGCCATTCTACCACCCTCCGCCGACCATGCCGTTCAATCAGCCAGGTTGGTAAACTGTATTTCGTGCTACCATCTAAAATAGAATAGATCAATTTATTAACAGAATAATTTAGTTACATTAACCAAAACATGTAACTACATAATTGTGTATGTATGTGTTCAAACATGTGGCGATATTGAAATGTGTTTGCTATTTGACATTGACGACACGTTTGTAGCGTTAAAACGCATTTAACGGGGCGCTTGGTAGTCGAGCCGTTAACGCTTTTGGCGTTTCAGCATATTAAAAGCAAAAAGCGTTGACCAAAATATCTCAATGGCAAAAAGTTATTTTTTAATTATTTTGAAAATATTGGCATCGTTTAACCAAACTTCATCACGATGTACCAGGCAATTAGTAACGAGAGCAGGTCGTTTCGCAGGCGGAATGGAGTCGCTGCCCGGCGGCGATTTCCCCGAGCAGTTCCCGCCGCCCGACCACCTGGTGCTGCCGCGGCCCTCGTCCCCCGAGTTCACCTTCGGCGACGCGCCTCCGCCCCTGCACCCCGAGGGCCTCGTCTGGTAGCTGAAGCCAGAGCCGCGCGACTACCACGACTGATGCGGCTCGATGGGCTACCAAGTGGACTTAAATGACTTCAGTGTTATGTGACTTGTGAGTGCCGAGTGAACGGTGAGAAGTTCGGGAGTGTCGGATAACAGGAAGCTTAAATGCGTTCGATTACGTTATTCGCAACTGCTTTTGAAGTTTAGAACTGCATTGTAAGTTTCGATTTAAGTTAAGTCGCTCGTCGATAATTAATTATCCGATGTAATAAAATATTTTGTATCTGTTAAAATATTTTACGAACTGTGAATAGTGTACAGAAAAGAATTTATAGAATTAATTTAAATTAAAAATAATTTATTCATTGTGGTAAAGTACAGTTGGTGAGAAATAAGCTTTTTGGTTCCTATTTTAAGATAATCGTTCACATTTTAATTTCGTGTATTTGTGATTACGTTTTCATAAATATTTCTTGTTAAGTAAATTAGATTAGATGTAAATGGTAAATACAGACATTTAAAATACTGTTTTATCGTCGTTGTAAATAAAATGTTGTATATAAAAAATAGAATTGTATAAACAATTGTACCTATTAAAATATTATGTAATGTTTTATAAGTGTCTAAGATTAAATATTCACTTAATGTTCTTTTTAAATCTTTATTGTAATTGTAGTAGCAAAATTTGGTTCTACATTCCTAAAGATACGTTCACAATGGCGTATTAGCGTGATGAATAATTTAATATAAAATGATTACGAATAAAAACGTATACAGTAATATATATATTCAAGACCTTACCCCAGGAAAATTGGATCTAAATTCCGAATTTTAAATATTAAATCCAAGATTGTTAATTATAAAATGTAATTGAAGAAATAATATATATGTATGTATTTATAATGATAGTAATAAAAAAACAATATGTATCTATATATAATTATGTATGTATATAATTCGACAAATTCACGTGACACGTCATACACAGTCGACGACTATACACAGTTAACAGTATGTTTAAATCTGTTACATAGGTAAGGCTATCTTACCAATGTATGTCATGTAAGTACAATATACATACATATATTGTTCAAGTTTTTATCAGTTTTGAAGTTGGAAAAATAACGGAATTAGTCTAGGTTTTGCACCATTTCTAAAACTCAAATATTTATTTTAATTACTATTTAATATAAAAAGGTCTAACCTAAAGACGCTCTTAAATGTGACCGAGGTTTAGAGTTGGTTAGGCTACGGTACAATGTCACAATAAAATTAAATACCATTTATGTACCTTTCCCACCCCACAGTTTCGGTTTGAAGTAAAATGTAGTACTTTGTAAAATATTAATTATCAATAGTCGTGAAATTTCGAACGCAATTCTGTGACGGAACATTGTTCAAATAACGGTTTTACATTATGTCTCACGAATCGTATTTCCTATAGGTAATGGAAATAGATAAATGTTAGTAATATGAGGGTAAGTAGTTATTGTAACCGTGTTTTACGACCTTAGGTCTTAGTTCCTTTAATGTTCAGCATAGAAACGTGTAAATAACTATTTTGTTGCTACTACATTACTTATCTAATGTATATAAACATTACGAAGACAAATAAAATATGGAATATTTTTTGTAACTGATACAAATTCTTTACTTTTAAAATCCAACCCTATTCCAATTTTGATTTTAAATATTGCATTATTAATTATTTATTTCCAAGTAAAATTAGATGGGGTCAAACCAATTCAACGTCTATATTTTTTTATAATGTTTTTTAATTAACGCTCTAACATATCTGCATACTCGGCCGAATATTCGGTGTATGTACATTCTCGCCGAATATTCGTGTACGTGAACAACCACGAATATACCCATACATACATAGCATACATATTCATGACGTTAAAAACATTATGTGAATTCAAATTAGTAATTTTTACTTTGCAATCTCAGTAACAATCGAAGTTGAAATTGGACTGGTATCATAGTAAATTGAAATAAATTCTACAATTCTCTTTAATTATACTATACAAAATGGAATATTACCTCAACTGTATTTATAATGTATATAAATGGTATATAACAAGAAAGCGACAGGAACATAATGTAAAACTCGTATTTATAACAGGATCATAATGTTAGTATGTATGTTTGTAAGTGTTAATATTCCATACATACTGTTGTCTATCTGTATTTAGTGAATAGATAAAAATATAATGGAATTGTCTGTAAGAATAAATCTATTCGATAAATATAGTTATGCATTTTTATTAAATCATTATCCTTAACCTTTACTCGATCCTACTTGTATAAAGCGTGGAACAATTAGGAACTTGCTATTTGGCAATGGGAGATTGGGGTCGCTCGATACACGTTTGTTAGATTGGACATAGGAATAAGAAACTGTGTGTGGTCGGGATACAACAAGAGGAGGATAGGGGAGGCATAGGGAGGTAGGTAAAACATATCATCATCATCACTACATTCACTACCCACATAACTGTCCCACTGCTGGGCACGGGTCTCCTCTCACAATGTGAGGGGTACATGCCATAGCCCACCACGCTGGCCAAGTGCGGATTGGTGGACTTCACACACCTTTGAAAACATTATTGAGAACTCTCAAGTTTGCAGGTTTCCTCAGGATGTTTTCCTTCACCGAAGCAAGTGATAATTAAATTCTAATATGCACATAATTTTTGAAAATTAGAGGTGCTGGGGTTTGAACCCGGGCCCCCCGGTTCGTGAGTCCAACATTTAACCACTGGGCTATCACTGCAGCACCACATATCACAGTCATGTGTCGCATAAATATTTGCCTCAGCTGAGTATCCAACCTGGGATTGTTTAAACTCTTGACTATTCCAACTTTTCTCAAACCAAACAAAACCTGTAAGTGATATTCAGTTATTCTTAAACGGAAGAGATTCACTCAAAACCGTAAACCTAAGTATTTTGCCTTATGCCTCCGAAATCCGAACGTACCTACTCACAAATTCTTTACACATACACAGACATACATAAGCATCTTCAAGTGTAAAAATATGAATTCACCGAGCCCTAGTAGCACGCGAGAGCCAAGCAATAGAAGTGCGGGTATAACCCAATCAATCAGAATTTGACACGGCCATCGACGCACACACTTCCACAATACGTAAATTAAGTCGATACTTAATGTTTCTGTGATGTTACTTTGTGGTCAATACATATGGTTGTACCATGCCTATCTTTACCTCGTTCTTACAGACTATCTACTAGTTGTTGTGGATCTATTTCCTACATTAGAACAAAGTGAAATTAACATAGGAATGTACATACATACATATGCAATAAAATTCCTGGGATATTTTCGGATCGTAGTCCTTATTAATTATTTTAATGTGTGATCTGATAAACTAATATCTACGCAAAAATGTCATTGTATCTACGATCCACTTGAGGCCGGCTAGGACAGGACGGTTAAGCCATTTACGCTCCAAAATACACGCGACCTTCAATGCGAATAATAAGTACCTACTACTTCATATTAACAAAATTTAAAAAATGACTTTGGGGGTTGTTCTTTATGAATACAAATAAAGAAACGCCTGTTTTAACGTTATTGATAAATCAACCCTTATGGGGGCAAACTAAGAGATGAAACTTTTTTAGAAAATAATAGAATAGAATAGAAAGGTCCACGCGGGCCAAGCCGCGGGCAACAGTTATTTCATATATAAAAGGTAGCAGTGCTAAATTTTAAACAACGCCGACTCATGAAAATATCCACAACGCAACGTAGCTATACCTACGCTCACATGAAAATTTCCAATTACTACGTACGTAGCAGATAGCAATTCCAAGTTATATGTACACACTTGTATGGAGCAAACAAAATTCCAATTATAAGCCAGCCATCGCAACACCGCGCAGTTAATTCAACCGTGAGAATCACCACGTGTTTCCCTGCCCTTCGCCTAAATTCCAATTTTCCTTTATGATGGGGTCGTTTTACTGTTACCGCTTGCGGTCACACAGTTTACTAAGGAAAAAATAACGTTCTTTGTTATTGATAGGGATGGGAGCGTGGTGCCTTACGACATCCATCCCAGAGTCGAAGTCAAGTTTAAAGGCGTTTTACGCAACCCTGACAGCATTCTGACAATACTTCTAAGGCACCGCCTCTTTCTAGACTTGAATCGAATCAGCGATGTCCGAACATTATTAATTTACTGTTATGCATGGGCGTTGGTGATGTGTTATCATTTATTACGGGTGACATAATATGTAGATAATACAAAGGCCCGCGAACAAATATTTATCTTACATACAGGTAAACGTCTGCTCCATACAGTGATATTTGTAAATTATCTTACAAGTGAAACAATCCGTTCTGAGGTAACAAACATAAAAAATACAGTCGAATTAAGAACCTCTAAACAAATCCATATGAAAGTCTGATGTCTGTACATATTCAGTGCACAACGTTTGAAGTACCTTCCTACATATATGTAACTTTAGTAATAATGGCCAATTTAATATATTTTAAACCTACATTAACTTTATCTAAGTATATTTTAATGATATGTACCTACCTATATTAACAATTGCAAATTGTTCACAAATCGAGCCGAGCAAACCTAGTCAACACTATAAAATTCGTTTACCATGTCTCATTTTATTTGTACTTCATTATAGCAGTAATGAGAACAAAAATAATTAAACAAAACGAAACATCCCGCCGAATGACAAATAAATACGAAAATTCCGTTCGAAACTACACATTAATTAGTGCAATTGTTGTGTGTTGGGGTCTTGGGGTGGGCCGCAGTACTGATATAGAGCGCCTATTACCATTATCCGATATAAAATATTAGATACTTACATCGAAAAATATAAAATTTGTCAATAATCTTTTGGCCCTCGGACAGATAAACGTACCTATGTTCTCATGTGTTAGTGATGTGTAATTTGTGTTGTCCATGCCACCACGACAGCGTTTATATGTATCGTTTATATAATCAAAGCTATTGTCATCAAATTTTACCGAGATGAATATAACGTTTTAAGTCATTCCCATACTTTAAGTATGGTCTTTCGTAGGACACTGAATTTTTAACGACTGTTTTTATTGTAGAATTTATATTTTGTATTGAGAAATCTATAATCTTTTTTAACAAATTTCTTCTCAAAAGAGCTGCTCATATTGCTTATAATTTGTAAGCAATATTAATTTATGCTAAAATTAGAACATATTATAAAACCACCAAAAATTACTTAATTTAAAAGTTAATCTAATAGTACTGTAACATTAAAACTAAGTTGTGATTGCTTTGACATTTGCGTGCACGCGTCTATGACTCCGTCATGACTTGTGTTGTGAATGAATGACCTAATGAACGTTGTAAATGAACAAATAACATAAAGATACAGTATTACTTATATTGAAGGGCTTAATTTAATATAATGTTCACGTTTAATGACTCACACCTATAAATATTTCTAAGCACAACTCAAGTGGCAATAAAAACTCATAACTCATAAATAACTCATTTATGATTCCACCTCAGAAGTACTAAGCTACATTTTATATCTGAGTTCTCACTTAACCTTTCGTTATTTGGTACTGACATAGTTAAGATCAATGAAGGTGACTTAGATCAGGGCTGCCCCTAGAGTAGAGCGAGAGAAGTGGTCGCTCTAGACACCAGGTAGCAAGAGGCGCCAACAGCCACGGCCCTAAGACAGTGCATCGACATTAGCAAGCTTATTTTGAGGTGTCCACTTTTGAAATTTCGAACTTCTTACAAATTTAGCTTGGACCACCCCGGACTTTAGTGGTGTTAACAACTCCATATCAATATGCCTAGCCACTCACACGTGTTTAGCGTGACATTTGCGTGCACGCACCTCATTGGTCAGTGAACGTGATCTTTGCTTTCGAACGATGTACCCGCATTATTTATAGTATTTGGAAAGGTTACAGTCTCTAATGTGTACTAGCTACGGTACGAGGATTTATTATTCACTGGCAACCTGCCCTTGCTTCGTTTTATAAAACCTGTGCCTTATTTCCGCACCTCCAATAATTGCTACTCATTTTTAATAGGCATCATAATATACCATTGCACCTTTTTAGAGGACATATTTTGTTGCAACAGTTGCTTGAAAGCAATCAAATTAATAAGCAATCAAATAATTCCGATGAGGGGTATCGGAAACCCCGAAGGAATAAAATTTATATACAGTTATAACCTTATTTATAAACGGGTCTAGTTAATCTGGATTAATTAAATGATACCCACAGCATCCTACTACTGAATTACGACTGTATGATGGTGTCAATAACCATAAATGGAAAGTAAACGTCAAATAACTACATGTCTCTTTTTTTAACTCTGTTTCTCCATTATTCATCATGTTCCTTTATATCTGTCATGTTTGTCTTAACTACGATGTTTGTACCTACCAATAATGGGTTTTGAAATAAAATTGATTGAACAAAATTTATTTTTCCCATATTTTATTTTTATTATTATAAGGAATTTGAACGTCATTGATAATGATAAAATGATTTATAAAAAAAAGTTAATTATTCACACTCTTCCCCACACCTGAATTCCCCGTCTCCTAGGTGCCATACACACAAACGCAGACCAAAAACAGAAATCTAAACTCTGCATCTGTATTGTGTTGATTGAACTCGCTGGAAATTGAACCCAGGACCGAACGGCAGTCAGGCATGGTAACCATTGCGCCATATGGGTCAACATTAATCTTTATAGTTAATAATTCATTGCTGACAGCATAAGAAGTAGTAGATATGTTTTGCTCTAAGTGTTTACGTAAATTATTTCCAAGACTGGTTGTCCATCATTGGAGTAACTTATAGATATTAATCCATTTAAAGAGCGGATTAGCCGCTAAAGGTCGAGGATTTAATTGACATGTCACTTTTAACTGGTCGATATTTATATTAACACACTCTTAACAAATAGTTTTAACCTTTGAGTCAACTAATGATTTCTTTACATTAATGCATACGATTTACAACCGCGAACATACGAATATATGCTCCGTAGATAATAAAAAAAATCAAAATGTGTGTAATTCACACGTGGTAGAAGTGAAACGAATACTGTCATTCCAAATGTTTTGCTTTGCTTACGTAAGCCGCAATTTTGCCGTAAAAGGTATTGCTCTTAGGACCTCGACCTTGGAGCACGCAAGCGAATAATGCATCCTATCTCATTTTCTCTCACGTTATACATTAAAATGTGTCTGTCTCTTTTAACTGTCGCTTTTTCACGTCAATTCCGTTTCATCGATTTTCAAATCACAACGATGCTAAAGAAGTTTTCATTTCAATAGAACATTTGGTACCCATTCGGTAGTAACGGTAGCGATGCAGCCGGATTTAGTTATAACATTAACTGCGTTCAAGATTAAACCTATAATTATGAGTTTTGGAATTTAAATAATAATACATTACGCTAGCAGCATTATAAAATCAAACATTAATAATGATCGCAATATTTTACGCGCTACGCACCGTCCTAGCATCACCTGTTTCAAAAAAGTTAAAAAACCACCCGCCCCAAAAAATGCCACAGAGTAAAATTAATTATTGTTTTTTTCTGTGCCCTTCGAGAATGTTATAGCAGAAATTATTTGGTGTTTAGCCGCCAGGGGGCGTGGCGAGGTGTGATTAATATATTTCTATGGAAAAACTTTAATGAGTTGGCCGACCACCGCTTCTCGTTTTGTTGTGGGATGATTACACTGCGTGGAGTTACCGTCGTGTAGCTTTGTGGGAATGGTCTCATGGTTTAGGATAAACTGTTGCCCAGTTTCCATAACCTTTCACCGCTAAGGGACAGTACCATACTTTTTGGGCTTCAGTAAACAAAGATAGGCATCACATCGCTTCTCTATCTTTTATCAAAAATAATTAACGGTAAGTTAATAAAACAGGAAACGGATCCTTAATCGCAAATAGGTTATACGAACCAGTCATTAGTCAACATATCAATCATAAGTGCTCGGTCGATTTCAAACACGCGAATGCGGTCAACAATCGGTTGGGTGACCAAAATACAAATTGCTTGCACTACCGAGCGGCATGTAGAGACGATTAATATAATTAGTTTGAGACATGGGAGAACTTCACGACGTTTATTCCAGCTGCGTGGTGAAGTATGGCTTGAGCCTGGTCATGTCTGACGTCATAGTCTGACTGTAATATATTTTTTTTCTTACTTTCCTCTTCCTTTATTCTTAGCCGAAAACGCAATGGCGATGACTTTGGAATTAATGATGTCCATGACCATATGACTAACGGTGGCCACTATTAACGGTGACCATCAGAGGGCTCGTCTGCGCATTTGCCGGCTATAAACGTAAAAAAATTGTCAAAGGGATAATAAAAAATAATTTTATTTTCGAAAACATTTTTTACATCTCCCAAACCAATAACTCATTTAGTAGATTCAAGTACGTCCAAATCCTATCATTATTTATTTGCCTAAGTATTCTGCAAGAACAATAAAAACGTTAAATTATGAGTATGTTAGAATTTATTCTCGAATCCTGTATCTTTTTGCGGACGGTACCGAGCCACGCCCACGGGCTTCTCTGGGAAAACGCATTCGGCTAATCTGTCACTGTCTGGCCATTAAATAATATTAGGAATATTTATTTTCAGCTCAGAGACAAAACAACGCTTGGAGAGACTTAGGTGGTTTGGGGCCTTTATAGCTTTTTTATGTGTTACGAGCAAAAGCCCATTTATTGTATAGTCGCTGTTGTCTATAGATAACCCTAACATGGTGATAGTATTATCACGT
Source organism: Ochlodes sylvanus (assembly GCA_905404295.2). Lineage (NCBI taxonomy): Eukaryota > Metazoa > Arthropoda > Insecta > Lepidoptera > Hesperiidae > Ochlodes > Ochlodes sylvanus. The sequence goes on from FR990129.1 coordinate 3,092,242, forward strand.
TAAATTCCGGTGGGATAACGACCATTTCCATTTCGGACTTACAAAAACCGTTAAACTCTTGAGTCTTCGGGGTATACGGAGGTTCATCCACCCAGAATCGAAACCAACCTTAACTGATTGTCCATCCTCCCCCGCTTCTTGTGCACCACGCGGCACAACGAACGAGGTTACGGCAGGTTCCTTTTGTTGGAGGTCGTTGGACAAATGAAACCCTAGTCGATCCTGACGGAATTCTTCAATGTTGGTAGTCTGCCTAGCTACCACCTTCCTTCTAAAATCAACCATGTAATTATTTACATTTGTTTCTATTAAGAAGAACCTGTAATGCAAATCCCACATTACAATCGGCCTTAGTGTTGCTGTTCATTAGCGACGCTGACCGCTTGCAATCAGGTGCCTGGTCTATTTTAGTTGTCGGCTTTACTCGACAGTACTTTTTGTAAATAAAAAGTACTTCTTTAGCCAAATACTTTATGGTAGAGCACGTTACATATTACACCTAGATATATTATAATTAAATTAATATGCATTAGATATACATACGTAACAAAAATAGATTTTATTGTATCTTTTTTTATTATACGTATGCTTGGCATAGTTACTATTACAGCTGTAAAAAGCAAAACTTTACATTAACTATTTACAAAAAATATGTAAAACGAAATGTAGTTTATTGTTATACGTATTATTTGAATAATGTGACAAGTTTTTTGTCTAAGCATAATTTGTATGTCTGTAATGATGTGATTTGGTAGTTTCTGTGCAATTATACACATGATTTTATCATACTGATACCGAATAAATATGCTTAAAATATACAAAACCTTTTATCTATCCATCTCCTGGAAACGGCTACGCGAAATATTAGAAAATTATTCATGAGCCCTAGATCTTATATTATATTGTAGACAAGGGGCTAACTGGTATAAATACCTATAAACCTATACAATACAAGGCACTGTTATTTGCGCGCTGAATACTATAAATTTCAGTCACCCGTCAGTCAACTGAGACCAAAGACCGTTATTGTGTGTTTCCATTGTGTTGATATTAACAGCAAATCGTATTTTTCCGTGGTGAAACACGCAACGCGCAACGTTGAGAAGTATTCGCAGTGAATCGTAAGTTACGTAAAGTCTGTTACGAAACCTGGAGATAGGAAGGGACACTTTTACAAGAATCTCATACTAATTGGCTATTAATTGCTATTTTTAATTTGAAAATAATAAGTACGTAAATCTGACATAAAATTAGGTTTAAATGTAACATCGACAGTTATACAAATTATCTTCTAACTATCTAACTATCTTCTAATCTATCTTCGCACTTATTACTACTGAAGATGTAATAACAACAACTATTTTTCAAAGTTCAATATCCAGGACCAAATTTGTGTAAATAAATTTTATTGTTAAAACAACAATGGAAACAGTCTCATATTATGCATAACACAAAAAATTTCTTAATATTCATATTGGTGTTTCGCCCGTGGCATCTTCGCGAAATTATAACAAAATAAAAACTGAACTCAACTGGGATTTATTCTTTAAAAGAAGCAAAAACATGTCCATCGTAGCCTGACCTTTTAACGGGTGTTAAAACATATGCGAAGTGGGTCTTTCGGGCTGGATATAGAGGCAAAACAATGCTGTGGAACGCAGTGAATATATTTGTTCGAATATCATTAACATATGTGGACAGACAACCCGTAAACAAGATATGTAAATGAAACGGTTCGCCTTCAGGACATGGCGAGATTATTGTACATTTGGTATTAGTGGAAATGCAAGCAATGCGTGGAAAATATAATAAGTTTTTTATGTTAAATCTAAATCCTCGTGCATCGCCGCTTCGCCACGTCGCCATGCGCTTGTAAGTAAAAAACAGAAATTGTGTCGTGGGTCACCAAGTAGGAACGAAGTTCCTTCGGCTACTGTCGCGCCTGCGCACGTCTCATTTAACGGTTTTATTCCACGCGTCTCATTCCACGCTTACGGTTTTACTATCACATATTTTTCAGTTCGGTCGCGCAGCAAAATCCCTATCCCCTCCAAGCCTGCCGTAAGGAACTTCGTTCCAAAAATACTGTACATATGACACAGTCATAATAAAGCTTTCAAACCAATGCCATATTTTCTCATGATGTCGTTATATTTATTGCCTTTTATAGACGTATGTACAATATAGTTTGATTTTCCACATCCGCCAGGCATCCAGTGACGACTCTGTTGCTTTAAATTCTTATATTCATTAAAAAGACCTTTTTTACATGAGAAAAATAACGGCACAGTGGTAATACCAGGGGCATCTTCGGTGTGTATCCATCGAGAGAGATAGAAATACAAATACATTATATAAATACATTATATTATGATAAAACATTTTACAATTGATTCTAGAAGAGGTTATAACAGCTTGCCACAGTCAGTTAACACCTTACTAAAATAAATCGTACGAGAGACAGAGTACAATAAGAACATCTGCATTTGCATTTTCATAAAAAATAAGCCACTTGTTTTGGAACAATTTGTGTATTCTATTTTTATTAAAAATAAGCTAGCATTAAAATTTAAGAGATAAAATATGTCTGTCGAGATGGCTAGTGTTTTTGGCAGACATGACGAAGCACTGTGCCAATGCGGCGATATATTGATCTGCTGGACGACCCCAGCTTGGGCAGTTGGACCGTGAAGAGATGTAGTTATGTTATTTATATTAAGTCTAATTTATGCCTGATTTTTTACTTTTTTAAAAGGATCTTATATTAATGCGCAAACTTTTACCCTAACTTTTCTATAGACCCGGTTACACTTTTTTAGAGGAGAACATCTTAGTCCTCAAGGGTAGCTACAGATCTGTGACCGAATAAGAACAACAACTACTAACTTATCAACAACTACTAACAGGACTAACTATCACTAACATTCCCTGTCCCAGTCCTCATCATCTACCAACGTTCTAAACTTCTAACACCGTCTGCTAACTGACTAACTTATCCTAATAGTCCCGATTTGAGTCTTATTCTGTGTCGGTCACAGATGTCATGGGTGGCAGCGGAATGGTCAAGAAGTTTGCTTAATTCCATAAAATTAGCTTAAAAGCAACTTCATCTCCTAATACACATAAAGAAGGATTAGTTTGTTTTGTCGAATTCTATCCTAGATATAAGAAGTAGTTAGTAACAATTTAACACAAAACGATAAACACACATGTATACGATGTTACATTCATAATTATTTTTAAGCCAAAACATCAAAGGAAATGTTACATCCCAGGTCGTTTCCATAATGAGTACAGAAGAAGCCAGTGCCAGCGGTGGTGGGCGGCGGGCGCTTCCTTATAATGCGAGGCCGAGTCCCGCTTTGGGCTATATTATGTTTACACCTCGTGAGAAGCTAAGATTCATCTATATTATTGTACCTAAGTATATTAAGTATATTATTGAAGTATACATTATACATTGGAATGAACTGACTTTCTGTAAACCTTAATTGTTATTATGTATTCAGAACTCATCACTGACAAATGCACAAACGATTTATATTTAAAGAGATCGATCAAATACTGAGCCAGCTTCGTCTTCCATGGCGTATTCTGTAATTCTGTGAGGAGCGAGCAGTGAATCAGTAATAGGTCGATACAACACAATATCCCGTGCGTGTTACCCGCAAGTAAATACCCCGTATTACTTCGATGATCGGTAGCGCACGCCAGGCCTAAGGGCGAAATGACGCAAACCTCTTTATTGATACCTTTTCGTACCAATAAATATGGTATAACTATGTATAGGTGTAAGACAAAGTCGCTACTGCCTTTAAAGGTCGTACGCAAGATAATTTTGAATCAGAAACAGATTTCACGATAATTTAGAAAGAGTTATTGGTCATTTTTGGAACGAAGTTCCTTACGGCAGGCTTGGAGGGGATAGGTTTTGCTACGGCGACCGAACTGAAAAATATATGATAGTAAAACCGTAAGGAAGAATGCGTGGAATAATGAGACGTGCGCATGCGCGACAGTCGCATACACAAGCGAGTAGTGTATATTACCTTTCTCTTTCTCCCTGTTTCATTTCGTTCGCCGTTGCCATAATTAGTTTTCATATCATATAATTTCATAAACTAATAATATAATATAGTAATATAAAATAATAATATAGTAAATAAATATAGTAAAAGAAAATGGCAAGTGAAAGTGACAGTGCTAATAGTGGGAAATTATTACTATATTTATTCAGTGCAAAAGAATTAAATACGTAAGTATTAGTTTATTCTTTATTAATAAATATATATTTATATTATAAATATAATATATTTTACATTTGTTATGTAAGTGGAGTTTGCGAGATCTGTCAGAAAACGGAGAATATGATTATGTTGAGTTCCCGCGGAAAAAGTTATGAAAGTTGTCTTAAGTATGTCGCGGAGTCTCTTAAAGTTGTTGATGAAGTTATAATAAAATGTGATATCGCGGATAGAGCGAGTGGTTAAAACGTTTAAATCAATATTGAGAATCGCTGAATAAGCCCACAACGGAGGTTATGTGAAGAATACCTACTTTCATGAAAATACATGCTAAACAGAGTAGAATCGACTGAAAAACCATACAAACACCCACACCCGACCTACCTGACGCCGATATCAGAAGCTGGGATAAAGAATCCGTAAGAAACTAGCTACTGAGAAAGCTTGGATGTCAATATGAACTGTATCACCTGTATCCAGGAGTCGCTATCCACAAGTCCACGCTGAAGGATTTGTCAGGTATGACCAAGTACTTTTTGAGTTTGAGTTGTTATTCATTAGTTATGAAATAGAATAACATCAAAATAATAAAATGATAATCTAGACACAATGGAACTAAATTATCAAGAAAATGAGTTTTTGAAGTTAAATATTGAGTTCTAATTATGACATTGATAAAGTTAATAACTTTTTGGTAATTTTGTGGTAATATGGTACTAGGAGTATAACATTTGAAGTACCTACCCATCTTTGGCTTTATCACACAGGGTTTACTAGTGATATAGGTAGTCTAGTAGTATACTTAGAGACGGTCACATAATTAATTATTGACAGTTACAGTTAAATGGTTAGTTAATAGTTAAAAAGAAAATAGGGTTGTAACATATGGAGTTATTTATGATATGGCTTAGTAAGTTAGCTGATTGATGATTAATTCACTGTAATGAGATTTCTTTTGTTTTTGAAAATTTAATAAAATTCAGCCATCTTGTCGAACGTAACTCATTGAAATTATTATTTGATCATTGTTATTTTTGTACAATGCATAGCTCTTATAAGGCACTAGAGAGAGGTGCTCAGTTCTGTTATTGGAGAGTGCCAATGGACAGTTGTATCGGGATGGACGATACATATGAGAGCTATGTATACAGGTTAGATGTAATTATTCTTAGTCTTGTTTTAAGAGACATTTAATTGAGTGACGTTCGATGAGCCTATTCGTTTTGGAAAAGTTTACTCATTTTGAGAAAAGCCAACTTGTTTGAGAAAAGCTAACTTATTTTGAGAATAAATGAGTTGTTTTGGAAAAACTTAATTAAACATTATTTGAGTAAAATTGTTAAAAAATAGAACAATCAGATAGTGATACATCTTATACTCCCTCTGTAACTTTCACAGAATCATCAATATCTTTTCAAATGGAGTCTTCTTCAGATTGTAGTGATTATACAGGATGACAAAAGACGAGAAAATTTAAATGCCTTAGAGTGTACCTTGAATAAAATTAAAAAAAGCCCCCGTTCTTATATTGGCAATCCTTTAACTTGTTATTATTTAGTTAACTTGATTCAAGAACAGACAAATATACCATTTAACCATATTTTTACTATAGCTTGTGATTTGATTAATATACAAGATTCTCTAATTAAATAAAACACAAATGAAATTTATGCATTTTTATTTTCTATTCTATACTTTTATATAACAATGGATACACATGGGTTTTATATTATTGTTTTATATATTATATTTTATATTATTTTATATTATTTCCTAAAATACTGAATTTCCTAAATACTTTCTTATACTCAAATAAAAACTAATCAGCAAAATTTAAGAGAAAAATCAAGAAAACCTACATAAAATTGAGCACGATTTTTTTTGCAATTTGTGTCGATTCTACATTAGCCGAAGGAACTTCGTTCCTACCTGGTGTCCCACGACACCACATCATTTTTTACCTTACAGTTACTTCAGGCGAGATTAAGCATACTACACCACGCTGATCTACGCTGTAACAATGTGGATTGGTGGAAAAAATACAAAACGCGATAGTTAAGATTCCGTGGAATTTTCGAAAAGTCTCAATGTCTGCTTTCAGACAGTTACCACCAGGAAAACCGACTTTTGACGCACGGAAGCACGGAATCGTTTCCAAAAAAATAGCAAAAAGTCACTCTAGTCTGTAGGTTTCCGATCAATCGTTTACAACTACAATGCTTCGGGCAAAGAACGAAATACAACTAAAGCCTTTAATTCCAAAAGCTCTAAAAGCTTTATTTTTCGTCGTGACCAATGATAGGCCTGGAGCGGGGGCCGGCGCGCTACTAGTTAAGAACTGTTCTCTCGCAGTTCGCTTCGGGCAATGCGACCACTCCCTTAACATTTCGGAAGGTGTAATTTCATCTTTTACTGCTACTAATATGGTCCGGATTTGTGAAATATTGGAATTAATTTTATATTTTTGTTAATGGAGAACTAAAAAATAATTAGGGTTTAAAATAGGAAATTCTTAAATATGGTTGTAGGTTTAATTTCGTTTAGTTTTTTATACTAGACCGGGAATCGCTAAGTACTTGGTAAGCAGAAATATAGGATAATTACTTACTTGATCTAATTCACAAAGCTATTAGCTACATAATTATACTAGTACAAGTTGTCCCGGCGTACTTCGTACCGCTTTATAATTAAAAAATGTTTTGGTGATATATCGACAGCAACGCCACCTATCGGGTCCAATTGTGAATCTAAACCATTCCCAGATCCCCTTGAACACACACAAAAAATTTCATCCAAATCGGTCCAGTCGTTAAAAAATGTTTTGGTGATATATCGACAGCAACGCCACCTACCGGGTCCAATTGTGAATCTAAATAATTCTCGGATCCACCTGAAGACACACAAAAAATTTCAACCAAATCGGTCAAGCCGTTTAGGAGGAGCAGTGACATACACACTCACACTCGAATTATATATATTAAGATGGCTATCAGCAATTTTTATATTCAATTTTAAATTTAAGCAATTTAAATGTGTAGCTTTATTGAGTTTTTGATTCACCTTTTAAATTTTGTAATGCGTGTATTTTGATGTAGGTACGTATTCCATAAAAAATGTTTATAAATATCGCTAAACAATTCTACAAAACTAGAAGTCGGAACTGAGCAAGAAGTATTTATTATCTCTAAATTACAGTAACATTATTTTTCAAAATTAGTAATCTGATATTTACGATTATATTTTATTTAAAAGAAGATTATGCCGTGATTATGCTGAGGTGTTATAAAGCGCGAAACGGCGGTAGAAGCAAAAAATTAAGTTCATAAGTGTATTGTAATAACAGGTACCCACATAAACAGCTAATTTTGAAATTGTAGTTGAAAAAATAATCATAAATCAATAGAACGAAAATTTATATGAATTTACTGTTCAAAGTTTTCATTACTTCACAAATAAATGATTGAGAAAAACTATTTTAACAACACAGTTATAAACGAAATGATGACCAGTTTTTACTTGAGATTGCAATTATGTTTTGGTTCTATCTAAATTCAAAATTTCACCTAAACATCTATACTATTCGAAGCACGTCACATGCTTATCAACGCTTTATCGGCCACAGAAGTCCAGCCCAGCTCATTTATCCGTCCATTGCCATTGACTTTCTACAAAAAACTCACCAGACTCGCCACCAAAATACATAGGTAGCTATTCACGAGATCTCTCCGACCAACCTATATGCGCTCGTTCTTTTTCAATCGCAACCTTTCTCACAGTCCCCGCCCCGTCGAAGAAATGCACCGTCACCCCAGCCTTTCAATTTTTTATACGGAATAAAATTTAATCATACTTTAATCTACTGTTTCAATAGATAGCGATGTTTTTATGGCCGTCGCCATTGGTTATATTAGTGGGTTTCGTTATGTGACTTCTGAATCTAGCCGAGACCCGAGACCAGTTATTATCAGTTGATCGAGTGGCTTATTTTGCCTTTTGCTTTATTTCAACTTATTTGGTCTCTTGCTGTTGCTTTATCAAAGTAAATAGATATTTCAAAGAGCAAATGAGTATGTTGTTTTGTTCGTTTGTTTGACTCGAGAATGACGAACTGAATTTGCGTAAACAATAAGTACTATATCGGAAATAGGTTTTACATTGAACGTAACAGGATATATAATACTTACATAGGTAAACAGTGATTTGTAATATTATTTACACCACAAGACATATAAGTTAAAAATTAAAGACTAAACTACGTAAAAAGTATTGTTAATTTATCAATTGTTAATAATCCATGCAAATAAATATATATGAATAAATTAAATTGATCTGTAGAGCGCCACAGAGGAACAAACATACAAACTTCGGGTCAAAAGGTTGAACAATCGATCGTGGCGACATATTAGCGTTCCTTCCAGTAGTTCCCCATTTATACCCGCTTGGTGGCTATCTATTTTAATGATATAACCGCTCTTGAACAAGGATCCGCGGGTCGATCTCAGTAAGTGTAGATATACATTTTTTCATGGTTTTAAGTTAGCAAACATGCATGCAGCACAACTCTTCCGCTGCCGCCGATGACAACTGTGACCGACCCAGAACAAGACTCAAATTAGGCTGGATACTTAGTCCAGTTCGCGGACGATGCTAGAACGTTAGTCAGTTAGTTTATTAGTCGGTATGAAGTTTGGGGCAAGGACTGTTAGTGATTTAGTCATGTTAGTTGTTGTTAGTAAAAGTCTCGTTTTATTTATTCACAGATGTGTTGCTACTTGCTACCCTTGAGGACTAAAATGGTCGTATCTAAAACGTGTAACCGGAGCCACAAAAATAGAAGAGAACTTGCCTGCCTTGTGGTACAGAACTTGGTTGCTTTGTCCTTAAATATCGTTACAACCAGATGCAACCAACAACATTATACCGCGGGTACATCTCAATAAGTACATATTATACCTACTACATAACTTGGAGAGGCAACACAAGGTATACCCGCTACCCGCTACCCGCCGGACTGCGGCAGCGGATGGCGGCTGGCGGCTGGCGGCTCGCAGGCCGTAATTACGGCTGCCGTGCTGCCCCGCCCCCTGACTCCGTGCCTTCGAGTTTCTTATTACTTCCAGCTTTATATATTTTATACACATACTGCATAGCAGCGATAGTCAAGTGGGTTGAATATTGAACTCCCGAACAGGAGTTCGAAGCCTACACGCATCTGTAATTTTTAAAAATATATAGGTATGCCTTTGGAAAGGAAAACGTCGTTAGGAATCCTGCACACCTGAGAGTGCTTGTGCGTTCTCCATAATGTTTTCATATATGGGTGAAGCCTTCGAATACGCAATTAGAGAGAAAGAAGAATTACCCTGTACCCCTCGCATTGTGAAACCGAACCCGGCAGTGTGACAGTTATGGGTTGCGAAGAAGAAAATACATGTGAAGGCTAGTCCAGCAGACACTGTTCTGTAATATGTTTGAATATATTTTGGCATCATACATGGAGTTATATAACTTGTCTACAATCCTCCGTTTGGATCCTATCCTATCACAGATTAGAACAAAATAGTTTGGTCATGCGTAAGGTTTACATAAGGTCCCTAACATTTGCTTATCATTATTTATATGTCTGAAATAAAGAATTATTATTATTATTATTATTATCAAATTTCTGCTTTATCTGGGAATCAAACATGGAGTTACTGGAGCAGTAAGCAGGGTCACTTTATAATTTTCACGGTAAAGCTAGTCTACACGGCATACACGGTAGGGTATATCTGATAGGTTGAGTTATTCCGGTCTGATCCCCCAATCCGATCCACTGCCAATTATAATTATTTTTTAACTTGCCTGTACAGTTAAACTTAACAGGTAAACTGGAGCTAGTTAAACTGTACAGGCAATCTCTCAATTTTTTACTTTGACCAGTGCCTTTTTTATTAAAATTATAACTGTTACATTCACACATTAATAATAAATTTACGGGTAGCAATTAACACGCAGCAATATAAAATAGAATACATAATACGTTTAGTATCGACATCATCATCTCGAGTCGCTGAAAAACGCTATGTCCACCGACTCCGCCGAGTCCGCCGTCGCGCCAACCAGCGCTGTTCCCATCGAATCATTACGACGATCTAAAAACCAGCGAGCCCTTCACACGACCTAAACGTAATTAAAATAATAAAAAAACATTCATGAATGAATACACCCCGAGATAGCCTATTGTTTATTATTGTTTATTAAAATCTTAGCCGGGATCGCGCGTTCGGTTCCCGTCCGAACATGATTTATGAACTTCAGGCGCGTTTCCATGTTCTCCCGTCGAGTTTCGTGGTACCTTTAATGTTGGTTAGGTATGTATCTTAACCGTATCGCGTCAAATAAAGCTTATGTTTCGCTTAATCTTCCCAAAAACATCCTTGGGTTATCACCCTGAAAGTACGAAATTTAATCGCAACAGAAAAGCTCCAGGCAGTCAATTCAGTCGAAAATTTAATTTTCGACCACCAGTGTAGTACACAGGTCTCTTATCATGTCTGTGAAATCCTGGAACATAGTTTTCTGAGACCGAGTTTGTTTAAAATCCAACCTGAAACACAGAAATAGCACCAATTCCACTCTCAATCAAGTATTGCGCAACTATTTTAACTCTCTGTATCAGCCGCTCACCCGATAAGCTTGCATGAAACCTTGCACAATGGAAACAGGTATTCTAAAGGAGCGGGCACACCGCCTCATTCATTTGTTTTTTAACCCTGCACTCGGGAACATGAAAGTTTTGTTCGTCCATTTTCTGATAGACTTGATTAGTTCTACCTCGGATTAATCGACTGTTCCAAACTCCTTTTTGTGCGTTACACCGTTCGTTAACTACGTATTATGATTTGTGACAAAAGAATTATTAGCCGCGTAATTTATAGTAGCACTGTCGTCGGTGTAAAACAAACGAAAATTACATATTTTCCTCGTTATGGTTGAAATGATGATGTTATCGGCTAATTGGTTAGGAATTCGGTGGGTTTATGATAAATGTAGCTCGGTGTTTTGGTTTATTATCTGAAAATGTTGTTTTTAGAACCTCCGCGAAATGTTTATAGTGGTAATAGTTGATAACGAGAAGGAGTGTTTACTACATAATAAGTACCTGCATACATACATACATACATACATACATACATACATACGTATTCTTTGAAATAGTGTTGTTTTCTAATATTTTTTTTAGATTTCGCAGTAGCCAGGATATATAGATATCAACAAGATTATTGATAACAGCTAGATCTATAACGACGTCGTGGTACAATGTTTACCGTATTCGAAATAATAATAGTGATGAAGACCTTCTCCATCATCAAATGATCTGCATATTTTTAACACCCTATCTTCAGAGCAATATTTCTACGGGTTATATTTTCCTTGATTCTTCCCCGCAATATAAATAAGAGATATTACGATATTGCGGTGAATCCACGAATGGTTTATTGTCGCGTTACGAGCGTTTTTCTCATAATATTTGCGTCGGCACTCTCAAAGCCGTCTGCGGTCGGCAACCACACCAGGCCGGCGAACAAATTTATACGTCTCGTAAAAAATATGCACCGTTGTCACGAAAGGCTTTCTAGAGACATCTTGGGAACGATTTTTTTGTTTAAAGTCGACAAATCAAAGGGAACGCACATTGTGGGATATCGACATGCGTTAACTCGAAAGATACCCGATAACACGACAGACAGAGAGTGGGAGTAATTGTAGGACAGTGCATTAAAATACCATCAATTAAAATTATATACCAAGTAAACTATTTGTGCTAGTAATGGATGATTGAAAAACAAGAGCAAAATGCTGCTAATCTAGCGAAATCGTGAATATGAGGTGATAGCCACATGGTTTGAGCATTACACTCTAGAACAGTTCGAATCCTGCAACAAGATTATAAACAAGAGCTATCGGGACAAGATAAACAATTTGTGTTCGTCACGCAAAAATCTGTCGAAACGCGTGACGTCATACCTGCGCCGGCGCCTCCATGACGTTCCATGCCAATTTAAAAATTAGTACCATTATTCCTATTCCAGAAAAAAATAACTTTAAAACCAACCATAATACTATGAAATAAGAAACACAAAAATGTTTAATTCCATCAACCACAGCACTAAAGTAGCGCATAGAATATCTAGTGATACACGGCTCGTTACTGCATTTTTGATTCTATTAACTAGTGGTAGGGTATATTTTAATTTGTATGTTTATTCTATTGTCTCGGTCGATCGACCATAATGACATAATGGGTCGCGGGTTCGATCCCGCGCAATTACGTGGCACACGATCGATTATTGTGATCAATACAGGGGTTAGACGGTTCGCTGCCAATTTTACATCTTTTTTCACATAATTTGTTACAAACAATGCGGTACGTGGCAGGCATCGATAACTCTATTTGACACACTTTTTATTGTTAATAAATATTATATCCATATAACCATATATTTGTAGCGTTTAAAGAATAAAAAAAATAACGTTAACACAGCACTAGGATTCCTTGTGTCGCGGTTGGCATGAACAACACAAATAACACGTCGTTAACACCCATGATCCGAGAAAATTTATCGGTCACTTAAATAACTGCCCCGGCCGGAAAACGAACCCGGGACCGCTCGCTCCGCTGGTAGGACCACTACCAACCAGGCTGCCGAATCAACTAATTTTCAAAACAATGCACCGACGACAAAAACAACTATAATGAAAGTGTCAATCCCAAAAATTCTATTCAAAATTATCACAATAAATACGAAAACGAAACGAAAGCTAAATTTACTTCTAACTTTGAATAAAATCTGATTCACGACTATTATGATAACATGATTAGTAAATAGTAATAATTAAAATTAACTGTAACTTCGCTAAGTGATTACCGGCAATAAAGAGCTGTCGATATTTTACGACTGTTAAGGTAAATAACGATCGAGTTTTGATCAACTTTTACTATCATATACCAAAACTAACCTATTGTGTATCAAAACTATCGTACATGTTAATCAAATCAGAGCCATAATTTGAAAACGCAAGCCTGAATTTTCTGGAAAAGGTAACTAAAATATTACCTTTAACATAAATCTTTACAAAAAAGCTAGGTACCTACTGACAATATATCATGTCTTTACCAAAGTTCAGCTGGCTTCTAATCGCTGTGCTATTTTTATTACTTTAGACTTTAGTCATAAAATATTATTTAATAACACGGTAAGAACATAAACTTAATGGTTCCTAATGATAACGGTCACCGCAGTAGCTACCAGTACGTAGTAAATCGCGAGTGAAGTAGTTAGGTACCATACAAAACATACTAACTACGAATTAGTGTTAAAATGTATAAACAATTATGACTATGAAGAAATATTATTTGTAGGTAGTTTTATACAGTTATGGGTTGTGATGATGATGATGATGATGAAATAAAATAAAATATATCCTTTTATCTTATATTTTATTTAATTTTTATTACAATGACCACCCTCGCTTCGTTTAAAAATTCTTTCTTAGATTACCTTCGTAAGTATTCCTTACTAAATTATCTAATTGTTACTATTTTCATGCTGTGTTTTATAAATTCTCTTTTTACCTTATTTTAGCCTTTTAAATATCAGGTTCTGTAGTTGTATGAATTAAAACCAATCAATTCTAACCTTTAATTAACCTTTTGGTATTCCAATTAATTAGTTTAACAGTCTCGTTAATTAACAAGCAAAATAAAAATTGTATTAATCAGGTACCTAAATAATAGTCTACCTGGGGGGTAACAATAGTCCAGATAGTAACAAGGGAAAATATAAAAATTTTGGAACGTGAAGAATTTTCTTCATTTTTTAGCCGAATTCAAAAAAAGGAGGTTCCAAATTCGACCGTATTTTATGTGTTCGCTGATAACTTCGTCGTTTATGGACCGACTTTGATGATTATTTTTGCTGGAAATGAGATATCCCAAGGGTGGTACCATGATAAGGACACCAGGATCTGATGATGGCATCCCAGAGAATTCGAGGGGAACCTATGAAAATCGTAGTGGCAACTAGTGCATTTGTTAATTTTTTTGAAAGACAGTATTTTCGAGGTGGTCCACCAAATCAGGATCTGATGATGGAACCCCAGGGAAATCGAGGGAAACCCTCATCAATGTTGAAGTCGGCTTTTTGTTTTCTTAAATTATTAGTCCTGCAAGTCCAGGCGTACATAAAGAATAATACGTTATCTGTACCATCGGTAGTGCCGAGACTTGATTGTGTGCGCACCAAGTACGTACCTTTGGAGATAAGCTACTCTGCAGCGGTATTGGCGCATTTTGCTTTTACTCCTAGCTAAGTAGTTGCAATATTTGTCTAATTGAAATGTTTTGCTGCTTTACGGTAGAAGAGTTGAAGTGCCAAGCAATAGTGAGGTCCTTTGCTTCGTGTTTCCAGCAGGTGGCGCCCTCTACAATGTCCATATGCGCCGGCAACCACACTATCAGATACAGACCTCATTAGCCAGTCATTATCATAAAACAACAATAATTTAAAACATTTACTTGTACTTCACATGATTTACTTTGTCGACTGCCTTGAAACAAGTATCGTCTACTTATTAAGTTGTCACAGTTTTATTATGACATAGTATCTGGTCTATACGACAGGTTGGAATTAAAAAGGAATGGTGTGGATAAAGTAATAAAATAACGTACGCTTTCATCTTAATTAAGTAATTTTTTAAGGTAAAGAAGACGTCAAACTCAAGAACCGATTAACATTTTTTGACTATAACTTCACAATTCTTAGTAGGTGTCTCAATGGGGTCAGGTTTATCGCAGGGGTTAAGGCCACCATGTTGGCCAAACGTGGTTTGAGATACATGTCATTTCGAGAAAAATAAAAATAGTCATGCTTTCAAGCGGAAGATGGGAGATAGAGCGAAGTGGAAAAAGCTCGTAGAGGAGATCAAGATCAGAATCAAATGAGAAGTTGTCTATTAATTAATAAAAGAATAGATACGCTGAAAATGTATTTTAACATATTTTACATTCATGTTCCCATCTGTTGAATCTTGAGCTCCGTTAAATTTTGACACTTACGCGCGTTGGTAACGTTTTTCATGTATCTAACCAGCAATGTATGTAGGTACCATGTACCTCCAAAGATTAATCGTTAAAATACTTCCAATGTGTTAGGATCCAGTCAACAAGCGGGTCCAATGCTAACTATAGATTCATTTTCGAGCTATTGACAGAAAAAATAATTTATTATTATCAACACGTCACGTCAACATTGCAATGCCAATTCTTCTACTGCAATTTTTTATAGCACCTATTTAAAATTAAAAGTGTATCTATTACTTATATCATAACTAAACAGAATATCGACAAACCAGCGTTCACAAGCAACATCGATAATTGACCACATCACTAGCACCGGCCGCGGCCCGAGTCGTCCGCCGACATGGATCAACAATTTCGTAAATTGTACACCGATTAGCAACCGATTACGACCATTACCGACAGACGGACACCCGGACCGATCCGATTAAAATAATCGGCAACCGATAAAAACCGATAAAATAGTCCTTTATCTGTGGTTTTTTAAAACGCCCGCAGGTCAGGAAACGGTGCAGGTTGTCTAGGCTGACTCTACTGAACATTATCATTAAAAATAATTAACGCTTGCTCACTACATCCCCGAACTAGGATTCCGTTAATAGCGGGTATCGGTTTATATAAAACGGTAACTGTTCCTTACAGGCAGAAAAGGCACCGCCTGAGCCTGAATCAGTGGACAAAGGGATGAAACTTTGTACAGGGAAATGATATTATAAACATAGATACCTATAGTAGATAGTAATAAAAAATTGAGGGTTTCCCTCGATTTATCTGGGATGCCATCATCAGAATTGTTAGTAAACGTGTCGTTCCAATTCGGTCACAGATGTGTTGCTACACTTGAGGACTGAGATGATCGCCTCTAAAAGTAACTAAACTAAACTAAATTAGCTAAAGTGTAACCGGCTTCACCGGATTAATATCATTAATATAATTTTCATCAGATTCTCGAATCATGTAGCCGTAACTATTAACAGTCATGTGAGCAAAAAGCTATAAATTTTAACACTCGCTCTGACGTCACGCATACTTTTTTGTTTTCAAATCAGTCATCCCAGTGCAGTTCAATGTCGCGTAAAACACGCATGTAACTGTTACCGCTACACGTGCTCCGAGCGATTTTCTACGCAAGTGTACAAGTGATACTTTGGTACAGTCGACACACATCATTTTTACTTGAGAGCTCACTGAGGAGTGTGAAATCACTGAGATTTTTTATACTGTATCAAAATTTGATTTGACCAAATATTTAAAGAGCTTTCAGTATATTAAAAAAAACGTTCCATTAAATATTTTTTAGATGTTTTATGTTTGACTATTTTTATATAACAAAGTTTTGTTGTACCTTTTACAATTTTGGAATAAATTCAAGACTTAATTTAAATATTACACCGATAGCTTAAAATAATATGTTATCACTGTTTAAATAAATAAATAAAAAATACATCCTTTGTACAACTGAATAAGCCGCAGAACTCAAAACTCAGCACAATTCATGCATCCAACAGACAGTGGACCGTAGACAGACAGTGGACCGTAGACAGACAGTGGACCGTAGACAGACAGTGGACCGTAGACAGACAGTGGACCGTAGACAGGCAGACAGTGGACCGTAGACAGACAGTGGATGTATAAACCACTACGATAGCACCGCTGCGTATCACACTACTTAATTTGTAGCAAACATTTTTTATCTAGAAATATATCTATGTAAAATTCATAATAAGGTCATACTCCTAACACGGAGCAAGCGTTTATCGTAAATGTGGTATCGGAACATTTTAAACTAGTAGGTACATGTAAAACTATTAATGCTGGCAGCAAAAAATATAATCATAAGAACCGCTATTTTAATATTTCTGATCTTAGATAAATCGAACGCGGTAACTGACATTCTCTTTCTATTTTAATACTAGTAGTTTCTGTTTGTTTACTTTGGTTGTCAAATAAACGGATAATTATATGTTAAAACACAAAGTAGATGTTAAAAGCAACATTCAGGTAGTAATACTGAAGAACTTTGAAAAAAAAGAATGAAAGAGAAGATGAATGATTTTTCAAAATGTGGCCTACAACTTATATGAAAATAACAAATTAACTGTTTGGTATTCAATAATTCAATTATCATAATTGATGTGATAACGTCTTATAAATTGATGCGCTGCGCGCACGAAAAAGTTTCCCGTTCCGCTGACGTCAGAGCGTCACCTAAGAACGTGACGTCAGAGCTAGCAGTTAGAATAGTTCTGCTACTGGAACGTCGCCACGTGAGCACTTTTACAATAACCCACGCCCACCTTGACGACACCTCGTTATCAACATCTTCGACTTCATCGCCACTTACCATCAGGTGGGATAGTTGTCAAGCATTAATTTATCTCATGTAAAAAAAGTAAACTTATTGTCCGTAAACCGACTTTACAGACAACCTATTTTTTTTATAAATAATTTGGATGTGATGGGTATTGTTTACTGATCATCTACAATATCCAATACACTTATAAATGTAATTTTTAATCTACCACCATCTAAAAGAAATTTATGAAAAAATTAGGACGAGGAACGGCGAAAGAAACTCCTCAGCATTTTTCAATTCATACACAAAAAATATAGTAAATATAGGTACTGTTTGTAAACTAACTGAATGCGGCACCTTATTTCCAAGCGTCCTTGTCCTTTACAGTTTTTTTTAACTAAACAATTAATAAGTATATGAAAAATATTATACATTTTGTCAATAACGTTATTTGTCCAGTGTTCGCTGGCACCAGCGGTTGCGCATGCGCCGCCCACAACGCTTCCTGCGAATAACTTCCGGCCGATACTAATCGCTCAAATTGCTCGTATTATGTTATTATAAACCTGCGCGGTCAGACCTCATTGGCTTTTTGCCGTTTCGATTATTCGACCGTAATAACATTGTTGGCTTTAATAAAAGATGCTCAAACACCGATTGGAATACTCGCACGTCAAGTTACAACGAAACATCGATTTGACGATAAAGTCACAATGAATGCAAATATGCAAATAGTGCGCGCCACTGAATGCGCCCCCGATGTTTATAACTTCATATATCGATGTTCATCACTGCATCAGTTAGTTGTAATGGCCCCCAATACGATTTATGTTTGTGATGAGACAGCTATTTGTTTTGTGCAATCGGATTGAGTTGTCTACGACAAGGTTTTCGCACCTCAAAATGATGTATAAGTGCATCCATGTGGATGTCTAGGCTACGGAGTCGTCAGTAAGAACGGGTAGTGAATCTTATTTCTAATATTTTCAAACATAAAAATGTTTATTTTATGTTTTAATATCAATCAAACAGACGGCTCACAGAACACCCTAAATGTGGCCTTCCTAGCACGGAAGTGATTCTACCGGATTCCACTTGTTTTGTTCCCTAAAGCATCCGCGATACGTATCTCGGTCATTCACGAACTCACGCAAGAACTGAGCTACAAACGCTTTAAAACTAAGAAAATTTCTTCTAAATACAGTCCAATTCAATTCAATTCAAAACCATTTAATCATATAGGAATTTTTACAATACAAATATGAACGTTATTTTTTGCCCCTACCGCCGTTTCGCAGAGGTGCTTTATCATTTTTTATATAATCGAGGACAAGAAACAGCGTAATAACTCCTCAGCACATCTTTTAAATAAAACATAATTCTAGGTACATACCTAGCAGATTACTAATCAACGCGGAACTGGATGTGGCACTGTAATTTCGTAGGTATAGTAGAAGGTAAGAGACCACTAGGAAGTTCACCATTCAGATGGCCTGACCAGATCAAGGAGTTAATCGATGCCTATCACGAAATGCATCCCGTCATGCCAAAGATATGTAGGTAATAACTGGAGACACATAAAGAACAACATAATAAAGGGTTACCAGAGCAGGCAAGACCTTCAGCAATAAAGACACGACCAAGAAGATTATACCTAATAGCACCGTTTACCTGCAAGCTTATCAATACTTCAATTCAAAACAAGAAGCAATTCGTATCTTACTTATCAGCAGCTGTCAACAAACAAGAAAACCCCTTTCTACTAACGTATAATAACATTTTAAATCGATTAGAATTCGTTCAAACACAGGCAGGGTCGCCATATGCGCGTGTCAGGCTCCGCAGGGCGCCCTCCGCCCTCCGGGACAGCCCTGGAGCGACGTAATAACACCCCGCGGTTTTAAACTTGCTAAAAATGTAGCAAAATTAATAGAGCTCTCGAGATATTGGTTCAAGAGGGTGGAATGAGTTGATTCGGTGTTGACTCGGTCAAGTGGAACCCCGTGTAGTTGGAACTACAACGGTGTTGGGCATCGTTGGAATGGAAAATTATTTACGTTGGATACCTAGTGAATGATTTTTCAAACCCAGATTACTTATTACGAAGTGTTAACTGCCCGGCGTCTTGCGTCGACTTTAAGTGATCGACCAAGTTAAGTAAGAGCAGGCGGGGTCAGTAGTGCGATGAAAGACCGCCAGTGGCTAACATTTTTGAGCGTTTCCGTGCTTCATAGGGCACGTAAAGCAAACGTTGCCAAATGTTAATAATACTTAGTTGATCCATGAGTGAATTGAATCGCTAAGTGATTGCACGTGGGATTCCCGAACAGGTTAAATCCTGTTGAATCCTGTTGAACTACACTGCACTCCTAATTTTCAAAAATGTTATCCATAATATATTAGTAGTTAATTATCACTTTTATACAGATTGGGATAGCTTTAAATTATATCTTGATAATAGTTTAGATCTAAAAACTCCATTAAAAACTACAGAACAACTAGATAGAGAAGTTCAAAACTTTGTCCAACATATACAACAATCAGCATGGGAAAATACACCCCAAATCAAGAGAAGATCAAACCGTACTTGCTACCCACGCGAAATTTTAGAACTAATAGCCGATAAGAGGAAACAAAGGAGCAGGTGGCATCAGAGTAGATCTCCAGAAGATAAAAGAAAATTTAATACACTAACTAAAAAACTCCGAAGAACAATTAAGAAATTCAATGATGAAAGCATCAACGTCCATCTTGCAGAATTATCAAATGATCGAAACACAGAATACTCGCTATGGAAAGCAACAAAAAGTCTTAAACGTCCAACCACACAAATTCCCCCAATCAAAGAAGAAAATGGGACATGGGCCATTAAAGACAAAGAAAAAGCATCAATATTTGCCCGTCATTTGGAAAACACTTTTCAACCAAACGAAGGAGAAATATTAAGAAACAATAAGTACAATAATGAGCACATTAAACATAATATCAAACCTGTAACACCTAAAGAGGTAGCACAAGAAATAAAAATTAATATAAAACCAAAGAAAGCACCTGGCTATGATCTAATTACTGGTGAAGTATTGAGAAATCTATCTAGTAAAGCTATTCTAAAATTAACAGCCATTATTAATGCTTCATTTAGGCTACGATATGTACCAAACTTGTGGAAAGTAGCAGAAGTCATTATGATACCAAAACCAGGAAAGCCGTTGCATGAAGCCAATTCGTACAGGCCTATCTCCTTGTTACCCATTATGTCAAAAGTATTCGAGAAACTTTTCTTAAAAAGATTAAAACCCATTTTAGAAGACAATAAACTTATCCCAGACCATCAATTTGGTTTTAGGGAAAAACATTCTACAATAGATCAAGTTCACAGAATCGTTAACGTTATTGAAACAGCACTAGAAGAGAAAAAAATCTGTACTGCAGTATTCTTAGATGTGGCTCAAGCCTTTGATAAAGTATGGCATGAAGGGCTGATTTATAAACTTCGCCAAATGTTGCCCAAACAGTTTTCCGATTTATTGGAATCATATATTTCTAACAGAGGGTTTAGGGTAAGACACGGTGAAGCTTATTCAGAACTAAAGGAAATAAAAGCTGGTGTACCACAAGGAAGTGTATTAGGTCCGGTCCTGTATCTCTTATACACCTGTGATATTCCAGAAACAGAAAACACTATAACAGCGACTTTTGCGGATGATACTGCCATCATAGCACTAGGAAATAATCAAAGAGAATCTGTAACTAAAACGCAGTATGCCGTGAATAAAGTGTTTAACTGGACAAAATTGTGGCGTATGAAGCTCAACGAAAACAAGTCTGTTCACATCGACTTCACTAATAAGAATAAAGTTCATCACCCTTTATATATTAACAATATACAGGTACCATATGTGAACACTGCCAAATATCTCGGCATGACTCTTGATGTGAGGCTGCGCTGGAAAGCACACGTCAAAAAGAAACGGGAAGAGCTTGAAATCAAATATAAAAAGTTGCATTGGTTGTTGAACCGAAATTCTGCGCTGTCTATGCACAATAAAATATTAATATATAAACAGGTCCTAATGCCCGTATGGACGTATGGTATACAGCTTTGGGGCTGTACCAAACAAAGCAATGTACAAGTCATACAACGGTTCCAAAATAAAGTACTGAGGGAGATCGCAAATGCACCTTGGTATATAAGAAATGAGGATCTACATCGGGACCTAAAGGTAGACCTCGTCAAAAACGTAATTAAGAAGTACGCAGAAGCCCACCATCAAAGGCTTCATCAACATGTGAATGTCGAGGCTATCCAGCTCCTCGACACCACGGAGTTAGTGAGACGACTCAAAAGGACTAAACCATTTGACTTGACTATATGACTCAGTGTTAGTGAGTGTTAGTTAGTGACAGTGCTTAAGTGACTGAAAGAACACAAGAACAATGTGTCTATACCTTTAGAATTGAGAAGCGCTGTGTCAGTGGATACGCTCTTTAACTTTAGTGTACCGTAGCAGTTTAAGTGAACATTAAATTACTTATTAGTCTTTTTATTATTCAATAAGGCTAGATCGTAATATTTATAAAGTATTTGTGAATGCTTTATATACATAAAAAAAAAAAAAAAATTATCACTTGCTTCGGTGAAGGAAAGCATGATGAGGAAAGCTGATTCTGAAGTCCGCCTATTTGTACTTGGCTATCGTGGTGGACTATGGCCTGTACCTCACATTGTGAGAGGAAACCCGTGCCCAGCAGCGGGACAGATATGAGTTGCGGTAACGATGATGATAGTTCTAGAAAAACCCATAATCAAGGATTGATTCACCTATTTTCGCTGCAGATCTACAATTTGAGCATACATATTTCGTTATACAATCTGCCACGCGTAAACCAAAAAAGATTCAACCAACTTCAGAACTTCAACCAAATTCAAGAAACTTCAACCAACGATCAGATTCAGTGGGGTCTACAATCAGCAGTCTGTCGTGTTCGAGCGTGATAGAAAACAAACCCTAGTTGTTGTGCGAAAAACAAAACAAAGCAGTACACTGCGCTTACCGCAAACATTTGTCGTACAGCGCGAATCAGATTCAAGTTCTAACGACTACGCTTCTGTGTACCAAATGTTCTCGATCAATTTCAACGCCACTTTAACTGCAGCTGCAATATTCGTGTACTGTCCCAACTACCTATAAACACCAGCTGGGTGCGTATCTCTAGAGGGCTTAGTAATGTTACGAACAATTTTCTCAAGTGCTTCTCAAATAGGACATTGGAAGATTTTTGTGTCAAAAGATTTGTAGGTCTTCGAAAGACAATCTTTCAGATTCAAATCTTTGTTCAACTCTCTAGTTTTACTCATTACTAGTAAACAACACACGCCCTCGATTCGCTTCGGAAACCTGTCCCTTAGTATCCACACTCGAAAATAATTGTTAGGCGTGATTCTTTAAACTGATATTTTTTATTTGTGATCTTATTGAAATAGAACAAACAATGTTAAGTGAAGCTTATCACAATACATTAATGAAAACCACACCCAAATCAGTTAAGTCGTTTTTGAGATTAGTGCGTACAAACCCACAGACAAACAGACAAAAATTTTAAAATCATTGTTTTAGGTTCCATTGCGATAACATAGGCCCTCTATAATATTCTATGTACACACAACGAACAGTTACAGATTTATTATGCTTATGTATAGACTAGTAACCAAATTCGCTTCGGTTTGGAAAACCTACAGCTCCCGAAACCATTGCTACTATTTTTGGCCGGTATCTTTAAAATTGCCATGACTTTTATATTTGTGAACGGATTGCGCTAAAACACATCCTAAGGGCGCGTTTATACGACACCGTAGCGCGGCGGCTGCGCGCTCTCCTCCTGGTGCATGCCAAATTAAACTTTATTTACTAGTCCACAACGGACAAATTCTTAGCAGTTACCTAACTGCGCGGTTCATATTATCTTACACAGAAATATTTATATTTGAATAAATATTTCTATGCATGATACCCACATTCATTAGAAAGGCTATAAGTACCATAATTTTTACTTAGCCTTAAATATTTTACCGGAGCGAAGCGAGGGGGCGTCACTAGTGTATAATAATTGTGGGCATTTCGATGTTGATCCTGACTGAATATTACAGTGATGAGTGTTATCAAAAATAAGTGTTTAAAGTGTGTTCGGTCGACAAACCGCAGTAGGGGCGGCGGGGGCGGGTGATCGCTCAACCCTGAAATGAGTTCGGCGAGGGGTATGCTCTCAATGATAGCGGAAACCGAATATATAGCAGGATATACGCCCAAATACAATATACAACATACGACAACAAAAACGATATACAACTGAAATATAAGTCCTCATATTCATACACCTCTTGTTAATTATACGTGCTATCCATCCATCAAGGACGAGGATCATGTCTGAAACTTTTACAGCCACAGCCTTTGTGCGTCCACTTCTGGACATAAGCCCCCCTTTTTGCGCCACACTGACTGATTTTAAGCCTATCAGTCTGAAACTGAATCCATCAGATGCCCGCTGTCTTCTTCTGGTCAGCAGGCCACCTTGTCGCGGGTCCTGTTTCCGAGTTTCCTGATCCTATGCTCCTGTTTCCGAGACGTAGTGCTGATAAATAGTTTGATGAATAATTGCAAAGTTCGCTTCCACGTTCAACAGTTTGTACATTTATATCAATTGCGTAAAAGTTTGTGGCCTTCGCCATAAACTTGTAACACTCGACGAGTGTCTCATTTCTTCACTGGCAATTCTATTAATGATTTTTTATATAACTTGTCGACAAAAAAGCAACGTAATAATTATCACCCATAGCGATATCAGTATTGGTGTTACTGACCTTACTACTTGATACAATGATTTTAAAAAAATTGTTGTTTTGGTTTTTCCTGTGCATTGATTCCCGCTAATCTCCGAAACGGCTAAACCGATTTCGTATTCATTGGGGTTACATATATATTTTGTATGAATTATGTTATGTCTATCAATAGAATTATCTCTATAAAAAAATCGCGTCTAAATATTTTTTTCGTGCGTTTCGTAACTACGTCTATGCCAGTTTCCTTACAGAACATAGTGAAAAAGGATTTTCGAAGCGAAGCGTGGGTCTTTACAGCATGTTATTATTGTAATAAAAATATTCATTACAGAAAAATATAATTTCATAGGAAAAAAAACAAAGTAAAACAGCTCTCACTAAAGCCACACGTTGCAAATTCGATGTGACCGAGGCCCGGGGCTCAAACAGCCCTGTTTAAATTAGGATAGGCTTTGACGTGTCTTTGGAGAGATGCTTACATACATAGGTATATAGGTACCTATATACAGGCTTTGAAGTCGCGTTGGAGCTGCGGTCGTTGGTGTTTGCTTGTGCTATATGTCTATCTGCTTACTGGATACAATGTATGTGCATATACCTACTGCTTACGAATTAAATAACATCTCTTATATGGAATTAATGCTATTACAGTTTTGTACTTTTGCTATTTTAATGGACAATGATCATTGTAGTATGGGAGCATCGGCTAAAATGACGTCAGAATCACTGTAGCATCGGTACATAAAAATTAAATGTGGCACTCGGAGACTGCCGCGGTAAAGCTATTGCATAGCATTTTTTATCAACTTATGCAATTATAATTATTAGAAGTTATATAGTTATATCAGAACAGCGCAATCTAGTTTGTAGAAAACATACGTACCATACCTTAGTATTAAGGTACTAGATGGCGCCGATTGGGGGTGTTAGGTTTTTTTCGTTACGGAATTTCTGGATTCGGTCCCCACGCTCAAGGCCCGCGATAAAAGCTATGCAATAGCTTAAAAATATTGGAGGAAGACAGGTATTGTTGCTATTATTTATGAACGCAATAATTACACTGTACACCACAATGATTTTTAGAATTTTCGTCTCGTCGTTCTCTATCTCTTTGTATTTTTCAACATTTTTCGACTGTGGATAGGCACAGACCAACGAGGTATTTTTCGCTCGCACAGACTATGTAAGGCGATATTTTTCCCGAAGCGAAGCGAGGAAGGGCTTACTAGTAAGAAAAATAGTTTACCAGAATAAGATAACTTTGGTAGTAATTATCTTTTATCTAAACGTAACAAACGACTATTTTGGGTTTGATTTTAGGTACAATGAAAAAAAAAACTGTTGAGTAGCTTGTCATATCCTTTTGCCAAAGACACAATTTAATGCTACTATTTGAATAACTAACAATGATGCAAGTTAAAAAATATATTATTTTGATTACACTGCAATCTGTAGCCATTATCTCTGTAATTTCAGTAGTTGTATCCTCTCCACATCTCTACTTATACTCGTACATTTAAGGGATCGCTTTGTATATCAGTCTGTGACTATTCCTAGGTACGTAACACATGAAACATTCCTGGACACACGAACGGGGCGGTAATCCGTCGTCATAATAAAACAAAATGGTCTACTTGAATTTCCCGCTGATCATCAATCTCAAATGCAGTACGTTTCTATAAGTGCAGGTGCATTGAAATACCAGTAAGTGTAAGTCTAAACGCTTATTTCATGCAATCCTTTCCCACCGCTCTGGCGATCCGCTGCAAACGGAATAGAACAGGGCTGTCTATTTTATCGTTAAAATGCCGGACGATTTTGACTGTTGACGGACCGGAAGTATAGTTATAGGTTAACTGTTATAAACTCAATCCTTCTAATGGTTTGCGGGTCGCGAGACGGGGGTATGTGCGGCTACATAATATGTGCGAAATAATAGTTCAATATACTAATGTATAAAAATGAATTCATACTCTAATACTCCAGACACAATGTCTTCATAAGCCAGTGATGAACACCAGTAAGGTTTGTCGCATTCGTTTTATTACGTAGGCATACTGAGCATGGGTCTCTCCTCTGAACTGGAGAGGGCTAGAGCATACTCCACCACATTGCTCCAGTGCGGTTCGGTAGAGGAGCTAGTGACCAACCCATGTGTCGGAAAACGTCTTTAAAAAGATGACTTTACGTCCTCTCCTAAGCACGAAAACGCTTAAGAATTTTTTGGTTAGCAGCGGTCACCCGTCCAAATACTGACTGCGCCCGCAGCTTAATCGGTCGATCACTAAGCACAAGTCTGTTACATTATAGGAGTCTAAATGATTGACGATTGTTTTTCATCTTCAAGTTTTATGTAACTAACGTAAAAATACTGATGCAAGTGGTATAAAACTGTGCTATAGATTAACATACCTTACTTATTTATTGCTTTACTGTATTTGATTATCTTTTCTTATTTATAGTATACTCCTTTTTTTTTAATTAATAAAGGTTTGTGAAACGGACCGGATCACCGGACGCGTTAGCATACCGGCCGCTAGCAGCCCTACAGCTATCCATGGCCAATTTTATCCAATTTTTAATCAAGCTACCGCTCCGGCGTCGGGTAATATCTCAAATTACAGTGTTCGCAGATTACCCCGGAGTTAACTACGTGACGGATAGCTATCACGGACGCTATCAGCAGCGATTTATGTATGCTGAGGCATGCGGCGGATAGTTTACAACGCTTATATACTGGTTGCAGAGTACTTTATATCTTCCAGTTTGAATCAATAAGTACGCGGACAGCGAGAATGTAGCGCTCACAGCTCCTCCTGGACTGTCTGTGTCGATCAACGTAATCGACCAAGTAAACGGCTTCTTGCAGTATGCAGACAAACGTAGTGATGCAGCAGATTCTACTAACCAGGTTACGATTTAGCATCACCCACCACGTATTACCAGGAAAGTCTCAGTCCAGGTCATGTCTATCCGTAGGTATGCTAAATTAAATCACAATCCGATGTATAATTATGAAGAGTTTTATGTCTATACCTAGAGAAAAAGCCCCCTTTGGGGGTTCCTTTCTTAAGGAACAGGAGTACTTAACGGTTTAACTACTCCTGTGCTTAAGGTAAGGTTTTCGGGTTAAACCTAACTTATGTAATTTCCATCAAATGAAAAAAAATATTGTAACTACATATATTATTTTCTAATGCCTTTCTAATTCCCAAGTAATGTAGGTCTTATTGATCATGTTTGAAGGTTGCTGTTAAGGTCTGTCATCTTCATGTATACAAGTCCAAGAGTCACTACCATAAAATACGAAATAAATGCTTTTATATTTTTAATTTGGCGCTAAATCTACTTAAGCGAAACATTTATTTTCACGGCAATACTCGTAAAATATAGGCGTGTAATTTTAACATGTGATCGAGTCGAGCAGCCAACACGTGTTCCGGGAATAGAGACACGTTTGAGTGAACTGATCGTGTGATTCTAATTGGAATGATCATAACATTGCTGCACACTGCGAAGGGAGAATTCTGATTAGCGGGAATGAGATGCAACCAGTCACTAGCGGCAGTTCCGTAATCTATTTATTATAATTAATTTTTATATTATTTAGTATAATTGTGACTAGCTACATATTTATGTATATAGATACATATTTTATTTGAAGCAGCCGTAGCAATAACGGACGCAGGCGGTAGTTGAATGAGTGAGCGCTAGTGGGAAAGGTTCGAAGTAGAAGTGTATCTACTACTTTTGTAAAGTAGCTATTTGCCTGATACTATTTACAATACTCGTAATAACATATGAGACTTCTAAATAATGTAAGAACTTAATTTCCAATTTAAATGTCTTCAGTAACCTTAAAGGCAACTTTTAATTTAAGACAATACGCGAAAGACCGACCTTACCTTCGTTAAAATCAAAACAACACGATATTCGCAGGTCAAAGTGATGGGTTGAACCTAAACTTTAGGAAAACAAAACGTAAAAGGGTAAGGCAATAAGGCTCCCATATGATATGGGTTGACATGAGCACAATAATTTGTGGGTTATTCTTGAATCGACCAAAATATTATAACGATATCTAGGGCTCCCTTATCTTAGAGACGGATATGACACGACTGAGAAACGGGTGTAACGGAGGAATTCGATACCTCTACGAAAACTACAGCAGGGAGCAGGATCAGCAGGAAGTGATGATAAGAGGTGAAGAGGTGTGTTGAGGCATGATGAGGGGTGATGAGGTTTGGTGAGCTAGTGAAGCGAAGTGAGAGTGTGGAGAGGAGGGAGATTTCCAAATGTTTCTGGCCAGTGTCCCAACAAAATGTTACTGACCAGCGAGCAGGCCGTCTTCGACAATAACAGCCCAGAAAATACCGACTCTACAAGCTAACCATGAGGCCAATCAGAAAGACACGAAGAGCGGTTAACGCAATAGAACCCAAAACGATGATTTTTAGAATTTTTGTCGGTTTATCTGTTTGTCTGTGGTTTTGTACGAGCTAATCTCCGAAACGGCTTATCAGATTTGGGTGCGGTTTTCACTAATATATTGTTGTAAGCTTCACTTAACATATAGTGTTTCTGTCGATAAAATGAATGCCATAACTTTAGGACACCCATTGCGCAATCATTCAGTCAGCGTTACCTACTTATAATTACTATTATTAATTAATTAGCCCGTGTTTTATTAATTCACTAGCTGACACGGCTGTAAATCCAAACTATAAAGTTTACATCGATTTTAAACATATTTAGTTAATAAAAAGTTGTGCGTGTTGATTTTCTCACATTAGGCGCAACTTATCAGCATTATTATCAGATTTATAGCTCCCCCTGTCGGGTTAACATTGTATAATCTGTCACGACGACATACCTACAATATAATCTTTTTGTTGTCAATGATTAAGGTATGATCGAACTATCATAAGTTTAAATTATTTTTGCCTAAGCAATGTTGGAATTGATAGACTTATTAAACTTACGTAGCTCTATTTTTTTTAAGTTTAGAAAATTATGTACATGTTGAAGTGTTTATTTATTATGTCACGTAACCAAATGCATATAAATATGATATTGAGTTTGCAAATTTAATAATATTAGGAGTTTATCTAGGTACATAATTATATTCATCAGAAGTTTGATAAATAGAGTTTTAATAGTAGTAGTAATTCATATTGAAATTCAAAATCATTTATTCATTTTGGGTTCACTGATACACGTACGCACTTATTTTAAAGCACTTTTAAAATGCTATAAAACTGTATGGTTGACATGTCACCGATGGGCAACCTAATCAGGGATATGGTTGGTAAAAATGAATGATATGACACGTAAGACTTTTGTGCCAAGTTGACCGTCTACATAATGTAGGTAAGTATTCTTTGTGCATCATTGATCGATTCACAGTGGCAACGCGGCATGCGTGCACGCAGTCACGTGACGGGCGCGTGGCGTCAGCTTCGCACCACCGCTGTACCGTCCCGGCGTCACGGCGAGATCTATCTTCATCTAACTATGAAGTAATGTGTCAGATTACGAAAAATATGTTTTTTTATGAAACGGGTACTCACGATATGAATATTGCACGCCGATATTTCGACCCAGTTACATGGATCGTGATCCGGCTGAAGTCAGAATATCGGCATACAAAATACATATCGTGAGTACCCGTATGTGTGCAATTTGCGATAAGTTCATTTTAAATTTTTTTGTGATGTTATGTGATAAATAACCCTTCAAACTACTCGACTAGCAACCAGATGGTTCATGGCCACTGTTGGGCTTAGCAACACCAAACTCATCACCAATGCGTTGCCGGCAATAAAAGAAGAAAGTATGTAACTATACATTCTTAATATTCGTAGCTTAGCTTCAAACGACTCCTCTGTAACCCAATTTGTAGTGACTCTACCTGCTGAGCGAAGAATCCTGGGTTTGAAGGCCGAGGTAGACATTAATGTGCGAGATGAATATTTGTTCTCTTGTCGAGGATGTGTGTGATGTCTCATTTGTGAATGTCCTATGACACACGCAATACGAAATCCTAGTGCAGCGGTATGTTTGAGTGTTTAAAGATCAGATCTTAGTGTTGCTCGCAACGTAGAGCCTTCTTCTCGCCTTCAGTCAAGAGATCAATAATCCCTGCATTGGGCCAGTAATGGAACAAGTTCTTTATGTTTTAATGTGCAAAATCAAGGAATGCATGACGTGCGAGCTGCCGTGCGCTCGCGGGCGCGTGAAATCTAAATTTTTGCCATTCATTGTGGCTGCGAGTCGTTTTTCTGACATATCGTGGGGTCTCGCCCTTCAGCCAGGGTACTGTACTAGTGTGTACAAAAGTGTTTAACATGATTTTGACAGTTATTATTGCGTAGATAAGGGTTATGGTCCTCTGCGATCATTTTTGTTCTATTATTGATCACCATTATGTTTAGTAATAGTTATTTGAAGCATATTACTATGGCTGAATTATATTTATTTGTAGGTACAGCAATTATTACAATTATTATGTTTGCTAGTTCCCGCTTTCGATTCGCTTCCGGAAACAAACACCATATTAGAAAATTATGTCCCTACCCTACTAAAATTTTGTCTATTAATTAAATTACTTGTTACTTACTTATTTTCATTATGCATTTTCTTCTTATGCCAAATACTGCCCGTAGCTACTTTGAAAAGAAATCCGTAAGTAACTCTGTTATCGCATGTACATTGCTTAAGAACGCAAGCAGTGCATTCCGCACGAGTTTCACCAAATTGGGTGCAGTGCAGCGCCAAAGCCTGAGGCGGACCCTATGTTATGGCAGTCGTAATAATAATTAATTTCGCGTAACGAATTTATTCACAGAAGTCTTTGTTGGGGTCGGCAAATAAATAAATGAAGACGGTGCAATGGATAAGTTAATTTTCATTAATCAATGAATGATGGTGTTTAAAGTGGCATCTACACGTGTCACATTAGCTATTTGTCTGAATTAGAAGTCTGTTCCCAAGTTTTTTTGTATACATAGCCGACAACTGAGACGAGATCCACCTGATTGGAGATGGACATGAATTTCAGTTACCTTTGCGCTGTCGGCGTACCTATAATGAAGGAAGAAATAAAACAAAATGAGCCGTTTGTACTGTGTAGGCTTACAATATACTAACAACTCCCTCGGTTTACTTTAGGAAACATGATTGTTACAAAATACACTAATTTCACCAGTAACAATAACTAAAATTTTAACTTTTTTCACAGGCTCCTCATATTTTTTAAGCTTTGGGTAATATATCGCATGAAAATATTGGAATTATCGTGGACATTATGGTAGGAAAGCCTGTAGAATCTCTCGTTTTTCTTTAGAATCCGGATGCTTTCTAGACGAATAAACACCTTTTATAATACGTAAATTTCTGTGTTTTACAACAATAAAAATAAATTCAAGCTTACCGAAAATACTTGCAGTTGTAAAAGATTACCGATGTGTCATAAAAAAATCAAATGATACCTATTAAATTTGCATTACCCGCAACAAATGATGTAATACCGAAGCAAAGGCAGCCAGATTTCCCATAGAAATCGCCACGCGACAGTTTTAGTCACGGTAGTGGTTCAAAAATTAATACCGCATCAATTTACTGACAACTCCAAGCCACATAGCACTCTATTACATGGTAAACAAGGTCTAAATTGCATTAATACTGAATCAGGGTGGAAGTAAAAGATTTATAAGCATGAAATAGATAAATAAGATCATGTTCTGGTGTACAGAATTGCGTATAAATATTAGTGGGGCGGTTCCGACGCGTGTGGCTAGTTTGTGATGTTTTCCCGTGACCAGTTTCATTAAAGACATCGGTCCCCTTCTCATCTTAAAGTTACAATTAGCGATTATCAATGCATTTATTTATTTCACTTACTTAGGTCACGGTCAACCGACTTCTGAAAGGAGGAGGTTCTCAATTCGATTGGTATTTTTTATAAGATCCAAACTAATATTATAAATGCGAAAGTTTGTGAGGATGTATGGTTGTGTTTGTTACTCTTTCACGCTTAACTACAGAATAGATTTTGAAATAATTGGATTGAATGAAAATTTACAATAATAAAGCTTACTCATCAGAATAAGACATAGGTTATAATTTATAAAGATATAGTGTGAATTATCTAAATATATAACTAAATCTTTGCAAACGCGAAGAATATGTTTCCCGAAGCGAAGCGAGGGCGGGTCATAGTCAATAATAAAATTGATCCACAATTTAAAAGTTATATAGCAAAAACTTTGACGATCTAAATAGCATACCTATCTACTAGTTGAAAAACGAGCTAATTAAGACCTTAGTTGAGGAAATGTTGTGATGGGAAACACTAACGAATAACAGTTTGTTTCAAACTCTTTTTTGGACAGACACAACAAACTATTAGCGGTAGAAGCACCTCAAGGGCCACGGCCGCTTTACAATATAATTATAAAACAGAAAACCACAAAAAACTTACAAAATTAGTTCCCGATGACAGTTCAAAATATTTGTATACCGCTACGATATGCCGCGGCGTTGTCTGCTACTATAATTTTGGTTGAATGTTAACTTTGACGTTATAGCGAACTACAAAGACCATTTTGAAATATAAACGCATATTTTTTAATACAACTTATATTTTATTTTTTTACGATTAGTGGCTAGTGTTATAGACGACGTCGCGACGGATAGACATGAGTATTTTTACAATATACAAAACCTTTTTCGGCTTCCAAAAAAAATGTAGGCCGTAGCGCCACGCAAGCAGAGCGGGTCCTTTACTCACTGCGGGGTTCCTCGACTTTCGATACTAAATTTCCATGTGGCATATTTATTCTTTTCGGTCCGCTTCGAGATTATTTTCTACTAGATTTTTATGATAATCTCGGCTGTATAACGTCTAATGAATTACATGTAGTCGCCCTTTAATGTGACAATTGTGAACGCCGGTCTAACGAGTTATGGCTGTGAATGGTGACAGGTTTTTCTTTTATTTTTTTTACATTTATCGTAATCGCGTTGTTTAGATAAACATCGGTTTCTGCACCCTGTATTTCATTTACGTGTCGTGTGCTGAGGCATTAATTGGATTGTTTGAGCGACATTGGTTCTTAATGGCGTGTTATAAAGGCCATTCTAGAATGAATGTATTTGTTTATATTTTTAATTGTCTTGGATGGTCCTATTAGCATGTCTCATACTGTTTGTTTTTGTGTTCGTGTAATATCGTCCACTTAATTAAGAAACCAAAGTTGTATATTTATAGTCTTTGAAGCACAATGATGATAGAATCAAAAAATGACGTAGGTACATCATAAGTGTATCAGTGCATTATATCTGTATGAATTTAGATTTTCAATTTGAATTTGACAGAAAACGGCTGTAAATGGTCGTTGCAACATAATGGTGAACCACCAACTTCTAAAAAAGGTCTTTGATACTCTAAATACTAAGTGACCTCATTTAAAATCGTCACTAAGAAAGAATACAGAAGAAAGAAACGAACTTGACGAAATTTCTCATTATCATTAATTATTAGTTATGGTTCATGATTCCAATTATTTTGGACCCGCACCCCTAAGCGACCACCTTACGACCCAAATAATAAGAACGCATTAACACCTGATATCACAAATGCTGCCCGACCCGTGTTATCGGTAATTATAGTTTTGCCGAAGGGTAGTCCTCACGTCGTTCGCGGTCATGATTGATGGATCCTTGACCTTCAACCGAGTCACAGGAAACTATGATTCATCTATGTGGATTTGGGTTCGCTACCAAAGAAGTTTTGTGTGTAAAAGATCTCTAGTCTAGTGTAGGTACCTACATTATTTATACTTATACATTATAGTAGGCGCGTATGTTTGACAGCAATCGTTGAACACTGAACGTTGAACTTAACTCATCGGGGATTGCACACATTTTATTATGTTACGGGTACTCACGATATGTATTTTGTATGCCAATATTCCGACCCATTCGTGTTATATTGTGAACTGACCGCGAATTATTATTAACAGTGTGTATTATACGGACAGTTACTAAGAAACGTTTGGCTTCAACCCATTAATGGCCACTACAGTGCACGGGTCTCCCCTATAACTGACAAGGGCTAAAATTCAGGTAAACCATCCTACACGCCAATAGTTTCACGGCAACTGAAATGCGAGGGGTCTGTTAAAATACGGGCTGCGTTCGACACTTGGTAATAAAAAAAATTCGCCCCGGACCTCGGGAGATCCATCATCATTGACGGGCGTGTAAGATTGATGGCGGCACCACGTCGCTTGACCTCCAACCGGCGTATATAACCGAACTGCAGTCATTACGATTTGTACGCTCCAAACTTGGGTAATTATGTTCGTACGCGTCTTAGGACCCCACACATATTAGTATTTTTAGAATGAATTCAACTCAACTCAATTTAACTCAACTGAAAATAGTTTAGTTCATGCAGGCATTTGTGATGCAGGCACTTATGAACTTTAATATTCCGCGTCTGCTACCCATGCAGTGCTTCCACGATCTGGACAGAGTCCTATTAAAAGTCTCGGGGTTTCAAAGTAAACTGGAGTGTTTAAGGATCAGCCAGTCTTTTAACGAGTGCAAGGGAGGACTACTGTAGTCAATTCAGGACCCTTTTTAAGACCTTAAGAAATTCCTTTAAATTCCATACTTATTAATATATACTACGAGTAATATAATACTACGAGCTTTGCTTATTTACTATATTTTCACGCTAATCCTCTCAACTGATTTAAATGAAAATTTATATGAAGATAATTTGAGACAATGGAGAGAATATAGGATAGTTTTTATCCCGACCATATGTGCCCTTGGGATAAACATAAGGGTAGGTATATTGTCGTTCTCGGACTGCCACGCGACCAAATCCGCGTGCAAAGACTAGTGACAATATAAAGTCAGTTATCATTTTTCCGAATTCGCACATAATATTATAATAATGTCATTGGCTACGCGATTCTCAGAACATTTTAATATGTTATTTGCGTAAAGCCGTTGATTATTTTCTCAGAATAATAACTGGAACATACTATCGTAAGTCATTAAGCATGCACGCAAAATGTAAATAATTATTTACTGAGGCAGTAAGTTCTTAAAACCGTAAAAATAATGAAGAATGTTACTTCACATTATTGTAACAAATGGACCGCAAGTGAAGGACAACACAATATCACTAATTACCTATAGAAATGTGTGTGTCTGAGAAACCACTCACTAAGGCCAAATACACACGACGTTTTACAGTCTCGAGTCGGGTCGTCAAAGTAAACCCTTTGACGACCCGACTCGAGACTGTATTCATGTGACATTTTGGTTTACTCAGTATGCAAATATTAGACAGTTTTTCTATGACCTTTAGAAATGACAAAATGATTAAATTAACTTGAAAACTAAAAATAATAAATAATTATTATAGCTTTTGTGAATTGGGTATTTTTAGGCCAGATGGCGTTTGCTAATGGCGTTTCTTTTGTACTAATAATTCCGACAAAATGTCAGAGAAAGATAGATTGTCTGTTGTCGAGGATTATGAGTACCTACCTTTCAAGACTGTATAATCATTATTTCAACAAAACAATATTTATTTGCAAAATCCCATCAATCGGTTATATTGTTGTGAAGTTAAAGTATTATTACGTAACACATGCGCCATAAAACCATTATTTATATTTTGTTCATTATAAATATTGTCACAGCCGTGGGTAGGGGATGGGAAGAAACAAGGCCGGCTTCAATAGATGATGTTTAATTTCACTGTAAAAGGGTAACACACGCGACACGGTACTATACACTTTACTGTTCACTATACTTCCCTTCACACTTCACTTCACACTCGCGACACTGTACTGTGAAACGGCACTTCACTATTCCTATTTCTTCTTCCCACTGGCGCGCTTCCCGACTCGCTACCAAGACTCGACTGACTCTGCCTTGGCCGGAATCGCCTTATATACCACCAATTTCAATCATTCCAAATTCAAAGGTTTTCTTTTAATTTAGCGTCGAAAACATTTTATAAATTCTATTTTCAAATTTTCCTTTTCTTTTATTTTATTTTATTTTTAATTTACGCGACACTGCCCCCTCTCAAGACATGATCGTCCCGATCATCGTTGCTTCCGTGATATCGTGCCAACCGATCCACATGTACGATCTTTGGAGGACTGCGAGGAGTACGCTGAATTCGGAGAGTGACGTCGTTGATCTTAGTCACAACTCTATAAGGCCCTTCCCAACTCGGTTGAAGCTTCGGAGACTTCCCTTTTCGTCTAACGGGGTTATGTAACCAGACCAGGGTTCCTTCTTCAAAGCTAGGCCCGTTGGCCCGTCGGTCGTAGCGGGTTTTCATTCGTTCGCTGGCCTTATATCCTGCTTCTCTGATTTGCTCATACACGTCAACCATCTTGTTGCGTAGATCGCTTGCGTAGTCAGTTATTTCTTTTGGTGTATCCGGTGGAGCACTCGAGAGCAAATCGGCTGGCAGTCGCAGTTCTCTTCCAAAATTAGCATACGCCGGAGTGACTGTTGTGGTCTCATGAACCGCAGTCCTATAGGACATGAGAAACAGTGGAATATACTCGTCCCAGTTCTTCTGATGATTATCCACCACTTTTGCCAGATGCCGTTCCAACGTTTGATTAAATCTCTCAACCATTCCATCAGATTGCGGGTGATAAGGCGTCGTCCGAGTTTTATGTATTCCCATCACTTTACAAACTTCTTGAAAAACTTGCGACTCAAAGTTCCGTCCTTGATCACTATGCATCTCCAGTGGTACGCCAAATCTGCAGAACACTTCAGTAACAAGTTTCGTTGCCACGGTGATAGCCTCCTGGTTGGGTAGTGCAAACGCTTCTGGCCATTTCGTGAAGTAGTCCATCACTACCAAAATGTATCGATTTCCAGCATTCGTGACTGGAAACGGTCCAGCTATATCAAGAGCCACTCTTTCCCAAGGAACCCCAACATTATACAGCTTCATTGCACCCCTGCTTCTAGTCTGCGGTCCCTTAACGGCTGCACAACTCTGACACCGCCGACACCAGTCTTCCACATCGTCACGGCAATGCAACCAGTAGAATCGTTCTTTGATTTAGAGTGGCTCGACAATATGTTTATTAAAAGTTTATTATACCCTATATAAATAGATTATATATAATAAGCCCTTCGCACTAGTCCCTTAAATGTATGGAATGTCACGTTCCGTAAAATACCTATTTAAATGTTGGCCATTTTTTGCTATTTTAACGGCATGACCAAATCAGACTGTTTCCGCATGAAATTGCGTAACTAGCATAATTAAATATTTTAAAGCAAAAACTGAAATTGAAAGCTATCGAATCACCCTAAATTCTTTGTAATTTTTGTAGCAGAAAATTCTCATTTAATAAATACTAGCTGTGCCGGCGACGTTGTTCGAGAGGTATTCCCGCATAAACCCCGATCTCATGGGTATTCCGGGATTTTTTTTTCCTGTCCAAGAAAAAGACACCCTCTCGGGAAGGAGGCGGTGAATGCTCATAGCATACCAACACAGCCGTCTGTATTGGTTATGTGGGACTCTTACCCACTAAACACCGCCTTGGGGATAGCTTTGGCACTGTGGTCTCTAAGCTTTCATCGGATGCGACCTCGCCTGGAGGGACCAAAAGTAACCTACTTATATTTTGCCATATAACCTCCTCTATCTTCCAGTAGAAGACCCAATAAAATCAGTTTAGCGGTTCCAGAGATCAGCCCGTACAGCCAGAAAGACAGACAGACGGATAGACAAGAATTAAAAAAAAAAAAATTGTTTTAATATTGTGTAAATAACTGTCAGCATTTGAGAAAACACAGTTATTTTGAAATCACATACACTTCAATTTTATTTATAAAGATACCAAACATAATTATACAAGGTGATCTCAAGTAGGTACCTACTCGTACGTAGGTAGATTTTTTGTTTTGATCCCTGAAATTAATGTGGTTTTCAATACCATTATAATATTACTTACATTCTGTAGCCCCAAAGGAGGCCAAAAAGCATAATTTCTTTACTGTAAATACCTATGTTATTCTTCGTAAATTAGGAAAGTCCTAAAATATTAGCGAATGATTACTTAACGAGGAAAACGGCATAATTGTAAAATAATGGTAGAACGCGCCCTCCAGCGGTCACTGGGAACAATAGCATGAAATATTTATACTCCTAATAGAGACCTGTTTGAGCAAATTAGCTAAATCAACCTACTTTAACGGGATCTCATATTCATTCAACATTTTGCAGTTTTATCAGCCATTTAGCACAATAAAGTTTTACATTATAATGTTTTTTCATGTTCATAGCCGACAAACTTCGCTAATCGCTGGTATATCACGCGAAATTTGTCGTTACCTTCGGCGTTAACGATATCACAGATAGGCTTCTTGATACATGTTAATTGGCAGCAAATAAAAATCCGATATTATACAACATTTTTATTGGATCAATTACCAATCCTTAAGTCCTCGTCGTTTCCAGTACACACGATCATCAGCCTCAGGTATTGGCATCCACTGGTGACCCCGGTAGAGGAAGGACTTGCCTCCACGGCCCCGAAAGCCTATCCTGGCTGCCGCGTCCTGAATGTCCTTCTTATGAGGCACGTCCCTCAGTCTGGCCAGCGCGTAAACCATTTGGGTCTGTTAAAAAAATATAACTGGTAAAATTCGTAGACGAAAACGATATAGACACCTGGTGAACATGCGATAACACGAGAAGGTGCGATTGTTGATGGCACGAAAAAATTCGGCTGTCAGCTGTCAAAATTGCTTGCAAGTACTTAACTGTGCTTTCCTTGAAAAAATCATCACGCAATGTGAAACTAAATAAAGTATAATTCTGTCTCGTTTTTTTCGTGTCATCGGCGTAAGTTGTTCCTTTTCTTTTGTGAATGCGATAGATGGCATCCATTAGTCTATAATATTCTCCGTCTACGGTAATATTAATAACTGGATAAGAATATTATCACCAATCATCTATTTTTAATCACTCATCAGATTTATTTTTAAAACACAGTGTTACAAAAAGCTAATAAATACCAGGCAGTGTGTACAAGACCGCTATGAAAACATTGGGCAAAAAAATCACTTTGTATGAAAAATTCAGTCATCATCGTTATTATTCATCATTGCAACCCATAACAGACCCACTGTTGAGCACGGGTCTCCTCTCACTATGTGATGGGTACAGGTACAGGCCACATCCACCACGTTATTCACAATTAATTAATAAACACATCATTTTTGAAAATGACAGGTTCACGCAAGATTAGAACAAAGGCCCCCGAGAGTCCCCTGAGAGAGAGATTGTTCGAGAGTCCTTCGTTCACGCCCCTTGGCTATAATTTCTTAACACACTCATTATACGTACTTTGCACAACATGTAACCGATGTACAGGTTATCCCCAGTTTGCTTAAACCTTGCGTCTACTGGTTCCATTATTTCACCTTTATTATATTCTGAAATGGAATTACGCTAGTTAGTAAACGAATAACTGTTGACAATAAATAACATAAGCACAAACTCCAAAATCTACCACCCTTAAAGTTTTCGAGCGCTTTCACCCATCTAGTATTTTAAGCAAATGTATGAATGTACGACACCCTAACAAATCATACTAATACATATAAACTACATACATATAAACTACATACATATAAACTAATATCCACAGTAAGTAACTGACTAGCATTCGTCAGTATTGCGTTCGTCTGATGAACCTCCGTCAGTGTGGGGTAACTCCTTCAATCTTCATTAAAGTTGTGAGGTTTTGTAACTTTACACCTCTGGTATTTTTGATATACCTCACAGGGCAGTGTGGCAACCTTTTTTCGGATCTGGTAGCTACAAATTTAACAGTTGTTAGGCCAAGTCAAAGGCTTTCGGTTGACATAAGATCTTTCAACACTTGAGTTGCCCTTAACCTCTCTACCTAGCCTCGCCAGAGCACCTTGATTGACATACAAGGTCTTTTCAATTAATTGACGCGGTACTATGGGGCTGCTAATGAATTTAAACCATAAAAATTGCAATGCATACTGTAGAGCTCGTAAAGATCGTAATGTCCTCTGTCGTTTCTTTCAACAAGTAAACAAGTATTGTTTGATTTCTCCTTCATAAGCACAAACTTCGCCGTCCAGTTTATAGCCTCCCTCACGCTGACTTCCATTAGCTTCTTCAGATAAGCAGTTTCCTAATGAATGGTTAAAAAATATACATAATTATACCAAGTCAGAGTTCAAAAACATCTAATACTTGAGATGGTCTTGGACTTTGGTCCTTACATTCAACAAATACCTAATCAAATTAAAAATAATTTATTCGTATAGGTATCATTTAATGTATCAGTGATAATAGTGATATGCACATATTTTATTTACTTTTCTATTCTATTGCCGAAGAAGAAGCATGCCGTTGACTTAATCGAATAGATTACTGAATCTGTGTATACAAAATAATTGTTATAATAATTTCTATCTCTCAGGAAGAAATGCAACAATTACAAATAATCTTAATCTTACCTTTTCTCCAGGAACATAAAACTTGTATACATTAATATTTTGCGGAGGTGCCCAGTAGTAGAACACCATCCATTTTGAATTCAGTACAGAGTAAGGGTTGAACCTCGCGTATTTGCTGAATTCGTCACAAGTGGTCGTTTCGTTATCCTCCAAGCCGCTTGGGCCATGTTTTCTTAGTATAGTTGTCGTGAGCGTAATTAAAAAAATATTAATGATAAAACAGATAAATAAAACACGAGTTATCATTGTAATTGAAGTAAAAATCCCGGAATATTTCACGAACAAGTCGACACGAATGTGGTTGAAACACGAGTGGCTAATGTTACAGTTTCGAAGGTGTCACTCATTTGTTACACATTCTTTGGGATGTTTAATTTCCTGTTATCATGTGTGTTGATATAGATTGTGATTCAAAGAATGTTAAGTATTTTAAGATGTGTAAAATCTGCGGTGTGTGAAATAAAATAAAATTCATTGGAATTTAAAACATTTTTACTGAAATAAAATTATAACAATGAATTATTATTATAATAATAAAATTATAAATAAACCCATTTATTACAGATTTTTATACAGATATTATATATAATATTACAGATTTTTAATCAATTGAGATCACAAGACATTGAAAAATTTAAAAAAACATTTTTTACATGATAATATATGATGATTTTTTTACATTTTTTTACGTTTACGTTTCTAATTGCCGACTACAAAATTGTTTATGCACCTTAATAAAATTAACATCATAAAACGGAGACGTAGAGGTAATTGACCTTTTTGTGTGTCAAATGATTTATTGTATGTTTATTAAATTATTTTCAAACAATTGATTGGCTGATGATGATGATTCGGTGTACCAAAAATTTATTGTTCAGTCATGTTCTAAGTCGGTCACAGTAGACATGGGCAGCAGCGGGTGGGTAGTGCTGCATGTCGACGTCATTGCAATGTCGCGTGGTTGCAGTACATCTGACACACTTAAAGGAACACTCAAATAATAAATGTACCTATTATGTACAACAGCATCACTCCAATCACCATAAAGACGGATCTAATCTATCGTCTGGTCTCTCAATCAGTAAGTACTTGCTTGCTTCTTCTTTTCGTTTCATATCCAACTCATACTTGATTTTGCGGGCTTCTTGTTCCAGGTCTCGACTTGCAGGATTTCCTGAACCTCGAAATTTCAAAACACTTGCTTCCGCTCTTTTTTCCTCGTCGGTCTGAGGTTCAGTTCCTGATATACTCATTATGGAAGCATACTTGTCATTACAATACATCATAGCTAAGTACGGATCGATTATTTTCAATCGAATTACAATAACTGTTAATTTTATTTTGTAATCTGTAAAATTTTACACTAATTATAAATAGGTCGAAAAG
The DNA here is from genome assembly GCA_905404295.2 of Ochlodes sylvanus. NCBI lineage: Eukaryota > Metazoa > Arthropoda > Insecta > Lepidoptera > Hesperiidae > Ochlodes > Ochlodes sylvanus. The sequence goes on from FR990129.1 coordinate 3,134,703, forward strand.
AAATTATCATTTTATAAAGATGATGATCAATAAAATCTGAAGGTTTATCTTAGCTAAACTGACCGCATTACGAAACGTAAAACCCTAAAAATAATACACGCCAACTAACCATACAAAATAATGCCAATATCAAAAAATATTAAATATGACATATAAATAAACAGTTGGTATAATATTGACATCCAACTTACTTTTAACGGGCGATGGTAATTTGACATATGGTATGCCATAGAACAATCCTTTCCTATCACCAGCAATCAATAACATATCCATAAACTCTTTCAGAATTAATTTTGGTTGTTCCCAATCTAGTTGCATATTTAAATATGGACCAAATTGTTCCTTATATTGTTTGACAAGCTAGAAATTAAAGAAAAGCATTTAGATGTAGACGAATCCAATGTATGTATATATTGATGATGAGATGTATCTCATAGTATATATATCTCGTAGTATGGAGACTAAGGTGAGAAAAAGGGGATAAACTTAAACTTTTTATTTCTTCATTGGATTCACTTGAAACTTTTGATATAGGTTCTTCAAGTGACGCAAGTTAGAACTAAAAAGGATTTTTGGAATTTAAGATTTCATGAGAACGAAGCTGAATGGAGAAAACTATTGTGTAATAAAAAACATTAATGTAGAGTTATTAAATAGGACCTAACAAAAAGTTTCCAATTCAACAACACGTAGATACTACTTGTATTTTCTACTACTATTACCAAAACTATTTGTATTTCCGCAGACTTGCTTTCGTCAAACAAATTATTCTCCCTTAGTTTGCTATATATAGTTTGTACTTACCTTCTTTGTAGGATATGCTAAGGTATGAACAACTGATGTTACAAAGCGTCCGGTAGACCATACAAAGAATGGAACCCACTCTAAGTTTACCACGTCATCCGGATGAAATACTGCTCCTTTTGCGAATTCTTTGCACGTTGTCCAATTATCTACACGTTGCGTAGATAATTGGTCTTCATCTGACACTAAATTAAAGCCTGATTTAGAAAAATATTTTTCTTTCGGATCATTATCATCCTTAGGAACTGTTCCATAAGGAATGCCGTCAGATGAACGATGGGTTACAGTGTTTACCCGCTGACCAGGATATTTCTTGTTTATTTCTTCTTCGACTGATTTTCGAATAGTCTGTGTGAACTAAGAACACCAAATTAAAAATTATTGAAATCTTATTACATTAATTATATGTATTCCGTTAGTTTTACATAAAATTGTTATCTAGTCTCTGGTATTAAAATCGGATGAAAAGGTTTTACTATGCATGAAGTTTTTAAATACATACATTTCTGATGCGTTGAGGCTTGTGATTTCTCTCCATCGGTTTGTTTTTATGATCATTGTTTGCTGAACTAATCCGCCTATTGTATAGTAATGCATCACGAGGACTGGCGAATCCGATAGGAACTACTGGTTTCTCAATATCTGGTTTATCCAAATCAATTCCAAGTTTTTTAAGTATTTGCCTTGCGTGTTGAACACTTTTTGGTTCTATCACGTCTGGTTCCTTGTTAGTCATTTCTCTTCTGTCATCTTTGTATACATGGCCAAAGTCTATTGCTCCTGCGAATCTTTCTGGATAGACATCTACATCGTCTGTGTTTATTCGCTTATTTCCATCGACTTGATTGTCTTCCAAGCGTCGACGCTTGGCTTCAATGGAGGTAAGAATGAACAAAAGTGGCAGCAATCGCATGTTTCCGCGTAATACCTTTTCTGCTTACATATCAGTCTATATATATTTGAAAAGTGCAGGTGTACGCAACGTGGCAATTGAATTGTACGAGGCTTGCTAATATCTGACCACGACTTGTAAAATCGATTGTGCTATCGCTTCATACGACGACCCCTACGCGAACTTTTACTTCACATCGGCACATTCGATTGACAAACCTAGCAATATACCGGACCTGCCTCTTCCAAGGCATCTTCCTTCCAAGGAGTTCAAACCTACATTTACAATGTGTAAATTGCGATTTAAATATTTTGAATATAATATTAAGATTATAATATGAATATAATATTAATGTCAATTTGGCATGTATGTTCCTTGGGGAGTGAAGGGGAGCACTAAGAGAGGATTTTTGGAAATTCCCCCCCTAACGGGATAAAAAGGGGATAAACAATTGCCGCGGGGGAATGCTCGTTTAAGTATAAATCATATTTATTTATCTTCCTTAAATTTTAAAATAATTAAAAAGGAAATAGTAGACGAACAACTTACCTACTTCCTATTACGTTCTACTAAGATACATAATCATAAAATATATTCACATTTCACTACCTGTAGGTTAACATTCTCTGTCCTCAGAGTGACATTTACAAACAGTAAATGTCTCTTCCGGGATCGTTTTAAGTTTACAGTTCGACCTGTTGACTTGCTTATCCATTGATACTCTTTCTTTGTATAACTTTTTTGGACTGTATAACGTCCAGGAGCCAGGAGGGCTATCGTCTACTCTTTTCAGATCATTTTTGGATTTCTGTGTATTACTAAAATAAAATACATAATACATTATTAATTATTAAAAAATCGATTTCAAAAGAAAAATCCAGTCTGGCAGAAGTGAACTTAAATTTTCGCTTATAATAATTATTATAATATTTAATTTAACAATTATTGTTATTAGCTTTCCTCGTTTACCACTACTACCTTTTATTTCATTTGTACTTTTAAAATATTCCACTGATTGTTTTACATGTTTTCAACAGATAATTTGCAAAATTTTAATCTTAAAAAGTTATTCCATTCTACCTACAAAATATTCATAAGTAATATCCTTATTAATTTATTGTTTTGTAAAATCATAATTCCATGTGATTATTGTGCGAAGCGCTCACAGCACGGCGGCTTGCGTTGATAGCAAAAGTTAAGCAACAGCGGGCGCGGTCGATAACTGGATGGGTGAGCGCTAGTGGCAAAATTACTAGGGCGCTTCCGTGCTTCGGAGGGCACGGCGGTCCCATTGTCGATCGGTTGTTACCATTTGGTAGCAGTCGTTAAGCCATGTCGGATACATTCGGGCGGCATAAAAAATTTCCGACACTTGCGTTGGCCACTAACCCCTCGACCAATCCGCACTGGAGCAGCGTGGTGGATATGCTCTACCACCATTGACCATTTGCGTAATAGTAAATATATGAATAGGAGTATGTATACATATAATACTTAGTACCTGGATGGGGTCATCCAGGGTCGTCCAGCAAAGCTCGGTAGCTTTGCTCGGATTTTTTTTTCGGAAAATCGCGTTTCTTGGAAATTATATTTATTGTTTTGGGATCTATTGCATTATTAAAGGCCCATTTACATTTTCCCATTATATCTTCCAGGTATATACAGAAAACGATACTTTATTATATGTATAAATTAGGTATTAACTTCCACACATCGATCCATTGAGATTATGGATAGATAGAATATTAGAAACGGCTTTTTACCAATAAGCACGGGGTAGTACCCACCGCAATAGTACCGCCACCGCTCTCCACAGTACTTGTACAATTTCTACCAACAATTGTATTCCAGTTTTAAAAGTGTGGATCCGGTTACACCTTTTAAGAGGCGACCATCTCAGTTCTCAAGGGTAGCAACACATCTGTGACCGAGTTAGAACGAGACTCTTAGTAACAATTACCGTATAACACTATCTTGTCATGGGCGGCAGCGGGAGGGTGGTGTTGCATGTTAATTTACTATCTTACTTAATTCAGAATTGCAAAATTTATTGCAAATCTTTTGTACCTACATAATTAAGTATAATAAAACTATAATTAATCGATGTCTGTAGTAACACATTTTTAGAATTGTTTTTTGTTTGTCTGAATATATTTGTTCCCGATTGCTTTACCGATTTAGATAAATCTACTGTAATGCCTGTAAAATTGTGGTAAGCTTGGGGTTAAGAGAAACTAAACATTATTTTTGTTTTACCACCAAGTACAGTTTCAGTTTCCCACGAATAGAGAAGCAAGAGTGGTTTAAAAACGACAATAAAATTCACAGGTCACCATCAAATGTACTTTATTTAACAAAAAAATGTTCATCCTTATTCTTTTCTTTGGTACAAGCGGAGAACCCGTCACCAAGGTTAAGGTCAGCTACGGCCGCAGCTATCTCGGACCGGTAAGGAGGCTGGGTGGCCCTCGCAGACAACGTCGTTATCCCCACGTGGCAGTCCATTATCACCAGGAACTTGCCTTGACGAACCAGCTTCAGTTGGAACTTCAGAAGAGGAACACCGTTTTTCATTGGTGTTATGTCTGAAAAGAGTGATGAAGGAAAATGATGAAATGAATGAGATTTTTATACAATTTTAGGGACCTTTTGGCTTCAAATCATTCATGGGCCACCACTGAACATACTCCACCACGCTGCTCCAGTGCGGACTGGTGGAGGGGTATGTGGCCAACCCAAAAGTCGGAAATTTTTATGCCGCCCTAAAGCCTCCGACATGGCTTAACGACTATAATTTGTATTTTTTTGTGAACAAAAGTTTTTCTTGTGTGTAGATTGGGTGAAGTCGAAAGAGCCTTGTCAAGTTGTCACTTGTGGCCCCTTTGGTTAGTACCTAATTATGTGTTTATCTATGTGTGCAACGCATTTATTATTTGAATATTTGAATTTTAGGAGAAATGAATCAAACGGTCTCAGTGAAACGTAGTGATCATAACATAACATTATAATGCGGGTCCTGGGTTTGTATCCCAGCGAGGCGGTTTGAATGGTGACTTAATGTTTCGGTTCGCTGCTAGCTGTGTATCCTTGTCTGTGAGTTGAACTATTGCATGTGTAGCCGTTATTTATTATTATTGATGGCAACCTCCACTCCGAATGACATTGGGTACAGCGGTGAAGCCTCCTGCCGCACCCTGGGCTGGAAACAGAAGTAGCTCCTGGCGAGCCGGTCCCGACGTCAGGTGCAGGGCAGCTGACTCCCAGTATGGTTGTTGTTCCATATAATCATACATGTCTGAATGGATACGACGTATAATCTAGAAAAACAGGAAAGTATATCAGAAAAGGTTTTAGCTGGCTAAGGCTATGGCTGAGAAGACGAGCCACCTGATGGTAAGGGCCACCTTTGCCTATGGAAATCAGTAACACCGAAAGCATCATCAATCATCAAAAAATAAATAGAAAGAACTGGCTCTCAAGTCCCGAGCCGGAACACTACAAGTCGTTTGGTGACTGACTCTAGCCAGCCATTCCTCCAACCTAACCTAACAACCTACCCACTACTAAGCCTAGAATACCTTCGAGATTAAACTGGATCATACCGAGTCCAGCTACATCTGAAAAGCCGAGGTACTGTTACCTCGGCCGTTTATCAACTGACAATTATAATGCTGAACTATGTGTCAGATGTCGCCTATTCGCTACACCAATATCAACTTCATCCTGATCCGTCTAACTCAGCCGAAATGTTATTAAAAATACACAATATATCGGGAGTTTTCATCACATTTAAAAGTACTAACCGACGGTGTCGCGTTTCTGAACACTATGTCCATGCATTTTGTTTCCAGGTTCATATTCCAGGTATGATAAACGCGCCATGGCTTCCCCACGACGAGCTCTGCCTCAAAGTATGGATCCTTGGCGAACTTGCTACAAAACTCCATATTTTTCTGGATTCCCTCATCCTTAATCTCAAGTATCTGCGCTTTGATGCCAACAGTTAAGAACAAGTGGATGACAATGTACGCTAATTTCTTCATTGTAAGACTGATCAATAATACAGGTGCCACTTCTATATAAAGGAGTACTGTGGGAAGTTTACGTTTGGCGTACTCTTTCCCAGGCCGATTCAATACAATGTTGTGATATCAAATATGACTTTACTATACAATCAGATAGGCCGGCCGCTTATAATCGTCTCGATTTATCTATCAACCTTTTTAAATGTAGTAAATTTATACTTTACGACAACTCTATGTGTGTATGATTTGTTACATCCTATAGAATAGACTATCTAACAACAGACGATGCTCTTCTACGAAGTTTACTCAGTATGTTTAGAGACAAAGAAAAAATATGAATACTGTTTAACTTTTCGAAATTTGTCTCTGCAAAGTTCCCTTCAAAAGAGCGGGAAACGTTGCGGCGAAAATTAAATACATACCTAATTAGAAAATTGTTTTTTATCTTTAAATTTATTTAACAAGACATAAAGGGGGACAAGGATGATTAATCCGGTTAGGAGACAGTGTAACATTACTTGGTTAGTATGTTAGTAAGTATGAAGTAATATACATACATGCATAGTACAGGTTACTATAAAAGCCTTCATTAAAAATATAAAAAACTGCAAATAAATCGGATCCAATACAAATTCTACATTGTATTAAGTACAAAATGAAACACATCTATTATATTTTTTGCTATTCTTCCTGCTCATTCATCATCATCATCATCATCTATTCCATGAGGGTCGTCATCGATATAATTTCCTTGGAAAGCGTGCTCTTCGAGATCCAGGTCCTCGTCATCATCAGCGTCATCCCTGCTGAAGTGTGCCGGCGGGGGCCGAGGGTCTACCTTCACTAGGTACGAGCGACCATTGTCGCCATGGAAACCAATCTTGTCTGCTTCCAATTTTAGCTGCAATACCAAACATGTAAATACCAAATTAGCCAATAATTGTACCATAAAATATCCAGAAATATTCTGCCATATTCTTAAGTAAAAAGGTCATGTCTAAAACCATCTTGTGATGAATATATTTTAAAGACTGTTTGGATATGAATTTTTATGTTTGATGAAAGTTTCTTGCCGCTTGAAACTCTTTTTCTTATTCTTTTCCTTTTACATGAAAAATATTTTAGAAAACAATTATTGTGGGTATTTTGTATGTCAAAAGATCCTATAACTATGAATTCTAGTATTTTCGTCTATTTTAGGCCCGCTAATCTTAATGGCTTTACCCGTTTCAATGCGGTCACTATTGTATGTGTTAAACTTGAGTTCACAAGTAGTGTTAAACTACCATAATTACAATTAGTTCACAAATAGAGAGTTGGGATGTAACTTTTTTATTATTTGTTCAGATAGCGGCCACAGTAACATACAGATGTATGTGCATGTATGATGTGTGTATGTGTACGTACATATACATATGTGTACAAAGATTTGTTCAAATTTCAGGTATTTACTATTTCCGTTCAGAGATACAGCCCTGTGCCACATAGACAACGAAAGCATATTTATAGGGTTTGGTTGGTCACCCTTTGGATACGGAATCATAAAAAATCACCATAATAGCATAAGTTTCAACGTGCACTTACGTCATCAGGCTTGGGCATCCTATCGACGGGGGCCAGCGCGTAGCACAAACGGTGTCTACAGTTCATGATGCCCAGGTATCCCGGCTCCACGTATTTCAACGCAAAAATAAACTGAGGAACTGATTTCACTGTAAATTTAAAAAAGTGAAGTTTATAAGTTACCAGCAATTATACTTAAAAACCTTTCCTCTAACCTGCTATGCTCTACATATTATTTTTTTCAGTTTTAGGCAGCCTAGTTTAACTCTAATTAAAAATATTTAAAGGATCATAATAGTATATCGTCATAATACAAAATTCGTTAATGTGGCAATCTATTTCATATACGCCGATACTTATGGAGATGCGATTATTTCAACTAAAGTTCTTCAATTCGTGTAACCGATTTTCAAACAACTCTGCAATACACTACGTACACTATACCTTGAAACGCAAGTGAAGGTATCAATCTGAACTGGCCTGGAACCTCGGTGCGGATGTACAGCGCACTGAAGTCGATAGAGGTCTCCATGAACAAGTCCGCCTCCGTCCAGTTAACTGGCGGATTTAACTCCTTGTCAAGTTCTACTCTGAACCGATCTGTCAACTGAAATATTGTAATTAGGATATACATTATGCTGACTAACGAGTAGACGCGGTACCTAATGGTAAATGGTTACCGTCGTTTATGGACATAGTTACACCAAAAGCATTACCGATAATTGGAACGAAGTTCCTTACGGCAGGCTTGGAGGGGATAGGGATTTTGCTGCGCGACCGAACTGAAAAATATGTGATAGTAAAACCGTAAGCGTGGAAAAAAAGTGCGTGGAATAAAAGCGTTAAATGAGACGTGCGCAGGGGCGACAGTAGCCGAAGGAACTTCGTTCCTACCTGGTGTCCCACGACACAATTTAATTATGTTAAAGTAAATAACGGACTTATTGGCTTCAACCCATTAATGCATATTGCATAACTCGGTCGACTTAAGATCGTCGCAACTTATTCTTCCTATAATATTCGTATTTACAAAAATAATATTTCATCAAGTCAAATTGAAGTAAGGTAGCAAATTAATTTATTATCGTAGTTATTCAATTAAATTTATTTAATTCATTGTCACTCACCAACCGAGATGGAACTCTGAACTTCATATGGTACGTGTTTTCCGCTTCGAAATTCCAGAAGTAGAATATCTTCCAGTCCACATCGACCACTTTACTCCTGTTGAAAGTGGTGTTCGCCAGGAACTCCTCACATGATGTCGAGTTTTCTGTTTTCAAATTTGGAACAGTAATATTACTCGTTGGCCCCGGTGTACCCATAACGTCCGTAAGAATAAAAACAAGGTGCAGTAAGCTTGAAATGAATACACATTTAAATATTGTATCGCACATTCTTTCCAGTTTTTTGGTAACAACGCTACTCTGCAATAGTTGGTTAATGTATAAATGATTTTTGTAAACTGTTTGTTGTTATAGCTTTGTTTGTATTTTACAGTTTGTTTTGAGATTCGCACACAAACATCTGAATTTCGATAATCATAATAATTAGTATTTGTTTATTTATTATTTGTGCGTTGTTTTACTCAAGAAGTTTTCTCTGTAGGCAATTACACCAGAATATGGTTAATGTTGAACTTTTAATACCTAAATTGACAAAGGGAAAAGAAAGAACGAAAAATCCACGGACTGCACAGCCCATTCAATCTCAAACACACACTTACTCGTAACATCTCAATTTCCACGGAGTGTACATTTGTATCAGCAAAAATAAAAGAGTTTTAAATTTAAAAATGAAACACCAGCCGATACGAAGCTCGTCAATTCGTTGTTGATTTAGTCTGTTGCGTGCATTGGGCGATTGTTGGGCGGTTCAACGGACACGAGTCGCTCTGTCACTATAATAATATGCCGCCTACCAATTCCACCTATTTCTGAGATACGCATCGGTGGCCGCGGTACGCCTACGAAACATGAGCTACGACGGCTATGGAGTGCGCGATTTGATCGAACATTTTAACATTTTAAAATTAGAATTAATTTTTTTTATCAAAAAAATGCTTTTCGGCACAGGTCCGGGTGGCTGAGGTATACCTACAGATGAAATGTTATTTTTACAATGCCGTTACTTAAATGAACGGTTAAAATAAATATCTACATATAATATAAATTGTAATGTGGTCGCTACAAGGCTATATCAAAACTGGCACCGTCTAAAAATCGTTAAATTGGGTACCATTGTCATGGCTTGAAAATGCGTTCCTCTTTTCTAGATGACAAAGGTATAAAGCTGCAGTCATTAATAAAAATAGCTAATTAAAACGTTAAAATTAAAACACAAAGCTTACATTGCAAAAAATTCAGTTTTTTATATTAAGTATTATACCTATACCTACCTATTATGTAAGTAACTATATAGTAATTTAAAATAAATATTTGATAAAGGTATGTATGTAGAACAGATATATTGATATGTAAGGAAAGTCAAATGTTACTATCATGTCCAATTCTTTTCGAAGATATTTTTGCTCAAAAATTAAAACTATGAAGCATAGTAGCGAAGCCTTATATCAAACAATAAGTACTACTTTAATTAAAAATGCAAAGTAGTATTAGTATTACTACCTATCATTAATTTGGCTTTACAACTGGGCGAAATCAAACTGGGCGTGAATTTCCTTTAATAAACTAGAAGTTAAGGCATCAATTAATTCAATTAAAAACGCAATAATTTTTAAAATCACCTGTTTTCCAAACTATTTATTAATCCAAGTGTTCTATGTTCGTAGAAAGGAGGCAATATTTATTAATACTTACTGTATACTGGAAGGCGGAACTCGATGGGGGCGGATTCCCGAGATTTATTAGCGGGCCTGCCGGAGCCGCGGTGCCTCCATCGAACAAGTTTGCTTCTTTCTTTTACAACACGACTTCGTAAACGATGTTATCGAAATCATTCACCTCGCATGGCTCCTTTGAATGTGGTTTGCAAGTATTATGAAATTGTTTTCGAGTTGCTTACCGAATGCTGGTTACTATTTGGACTGATTACGGATTTATTGACCATGATCGATCTAAGGGTTTCGTACACATAGGTTGACAAACGGAACCCTATTAATATGCCTCCACTGTCAGTCCATTTTTTCTGTCTATCTTTTACAGGTTATCTATCTGTTTTTTCTGTCTATCTATCTCTTGAACGGAAATAGGTAGATACATACCTTTTCCGGCCGAAATCACAATAAATATTAAAAAAGTAAATTAGTTGAATTCGAAAGTGGGTCCCTTTACAAGTAACGGTTAAAATTGGGTTTTTCTACATTTTATCTTGTTATTGACCAAATAATTAGAGTTATAGCTTAGTGGTTCGGAACCCTGCGTATGCGAGTCCAATTCGGAATTGACCGGTTTTGAATTAGGATTGCGAACGAAACCCTGTTACTTGGGCTCTGCTGTCTTTATCGCTTGAAGTACCTAATAATTAGACGCTTGTAGACAAAATGTGTATGTGTATTAGTACGACCGCTGCAACAAAAAATAATGAACGGAGAATAAAGTTAATAATCGTAATACAGTCGAATTGAGAACCTATCCTTTTTTGAAGTCGGTTAAAAATCAGAACGGGTTCCGCTCAATAAATATGTTTGTTTGAGCATAAATATTGCACGGTTAAATGAAACCCTTCGTCTGCGAGTCCCACACACACTTGGACGGGTTTTCTTCATCACTATCAGTCGGGGTCGATAGGCCACTGAGTTTCCCCTTTTACACAGTAGAAAAAGTTAGGTGTTCTTGTCATTACTTTTCATGTTTTCTTTCCATTCACAAATAAATATAAAAGAGTCATAGGAACAATTATGTACAGTTTCATAGACAAAAACCTTTTTTTAAACTTTTTAAGTTGACGACCCAGAGGCACTGATAATGGTTTTAATACAGTTCACCGGCACTAGATACCCGGGTTCGAATTCTGCACGCACTTATTTTCAAAAGTTGTGTGCAAATTAGGTGCAAATTATTTGTGTTCTTCACATTACTGAAAGGTGTTGGAATTCTGACAATCTGCACTTAGCTAGCGTGGACTAAGATCTTCACACAACAATTTAAAAAGAACCCAATGTAATTTTTTAAACGTTAACACACTCATACTGCTGCACTACGGGGCGCTACGGGGTCGCTTTACTTATTGCTTATGGCTTATTGTTTATTATCGAGTATTGCTTATGCCGAATGAATGACGTAGGTAACTTCAGTAGGTAAGTAATTACCCCAACAAACCTACCTCATTCCCGGGTCCGTCACGTCACACACTCGCAATTCGTTCGCGTTCAATTTGCGAACCAATTGACTTGTAATTTGCTCTGACTCTTTGAATACGGAAATCGATTAATCGCTATGAACAGCGTTGAACAGCCCCCGCCGGAACAACGGCTGTCACTGCCAGCCGGCACTAGCACGCAGGGATGAATTTTACCGGAAAATCCTGTTTTATAAAACTTTTTCCGGTTTTTTAACGCTAAGTTCGTTAACTTTGAATAATTGTCTAGTTATCGATGCATAGTCGAACAAAGTAAAAATTATAAACCAAACAAAGTATAAATTATAAACCCACAAACCCCAGTTGTACTGTAAAGTGACGCGCCAAGTACCTACACAAAATAGTCAGTACAAAAAATAATTACATAAATTAAAAAACAACCATTGTATTTGAAACATTACAGAACAATACAAAAAAATGCGGGTAACTTCGTGAGGGTGGGAAGACTTGTTAGCGAGGTTGCTGGACTCTGTCTCTCTGTCTGTACCATCTAGTTTAATTAGGTAATGGTACTTTAGCCATAGTATCGTTTACTTTGGATTATTTTAAATCTCGTTATTTGTATCTATTCCTACAGAATAAGACAAGAGACAGAATAAGATGCATCTAATACTGCTGAAAGTCATCACGAAAATAACAATAAAATTATAATGCCTGATAAAAGTAAGTAGCACTTGTAACGGTTCTGTGTTGTAACCATAATGGTAACATTTTCCCGGTAATCCCCAAGAGAAGCGAGAAATAGTAACTGCTAGTGACTAGTACTTAATACAGTTATGTTCGTAAAATAAACAATTAGTTGGCAGCCCTAGACGCACCAACTACCGAGAGCGTGAAAGTGACGTGGCCGTCCCCGAAAGAATGAACCCACCTATAAGTTTTCCTTACCCTTTCCCACATTCATGAGTCCCAAGGTTGTTTATTGACATTGATAAACTCACTACTCCCTTCTTATTTGAGATTGGGTTGTAGTTTCATGACGCCTTGACAGTGTAAATAAACTCCAGTCACCTTAAAGTTGTATTGAAGATACTCGTAGCTTATGTAGCATGATGGTTATTTCGTTGGTGGAGGCCGTGAAAATTTAGTAGATTGTAGCTTTGTAACTTGATCCTTAGGTAGCGTTAGAACATATCTTTTGTCCAGACAAGTCTAGGCCTTTTGATCTTCTGCTTGGCTTTTATCCGGCTTTTTAATTTGTCCGGATTAAAAAGCAGAATAAAAAGGGAACATTTGAAAAGCATTTGAAAAGTTTAACTATAAAAATAACTTTCAGCTAAAAATTAAAAACAATTAACTTGTTTTTGACGAAAAATTGTTAATTTATTTTGCAACTAAAATGTTCGGACGTTTTTATAAATGTCCAAATTTTATACATAAGTATTTGTCCAAACTATAGTACATAATATATAATATACTCGTAGCATGCATTACATTGCAAATCCCTTCATCCTTTGAAGGTATCTGTTAAGTACAACTACAACAATCTACAAAAGCGACTAATATTGTTCTAATACTATAGAGATCATAGCCACAAATCTTTTAATTTTATTGTTAATGGGAAAAATATTTCAAAATAAATTATAAACGTATATACGAGTAAGCAGGCATAAAAAAGATTTATTATCACTAACAGCCTCTGCCCCAGTTCTCATGCATACCTGCTAATAAAATAACCAACTAAATTCTTAATAACACCCTCTATTAACTGGACTATCCATCCTAGTCCCGATTTGAGTCAGTCTCGGTCACAGTTATCATGGGCGGCAACAGAAGGGTTGTGCTGCATGCTCGTTGGCATTGTATTTTAAATCCATAAAAGAAAAAAAACGCGGGTATCGTTGCCTCTCTAAATATACGGAGTACACGGACCCTATATACCCCAAACTTATACAACTCTCGCTACTTTTCCTTTCACTACGCCGAATAAGTTAGGAAAACATTTTCGCCTACGTCGTTTCGTACCCTCCTATAATCCTCTACCTGCAGAGATATACCGTACTTACCCCGAGCAACCACTATCATCCATACCTACCGTTTATTCACCATCTTACAACGGCCTTTCTTAAATCTTACTTATTGAGATGTCAACTTTATTGTTAGAGCCATAGGGTTCTCCCTTGAATGGAAGTTAAATCGACTTATTACAATACGACTCCAAATAACATCTCCCCACCAAGCGCCTCTCGCGCCCTCCTCATGCATTTAAATTGCTTCATTATAGAGCTAGACGCCAGAGCGTAGGGTTGTCTACTGGGAAAAATTGGCCTTCCAACTAAGTTGGTTCAAAAGTTTTCTCTAAATAACGTGTGATTAAGGCAGATGAGACGCATTTTGTTGTGTTCTCTAGGGTTTTGTTTTTATTTAAAATAAATATTTATCAGAAGCATGATATTAAATACATTTAAACACAAATTATATAAATATAAACAAAAACAAAAAATTTATTGTTTTAAAAACAATATGCAAATTTCAAAAAATACACCTGTTTATTTTATTGAAGTAATAAGTTCACTTTGGAAATTGGATCACGATTGGAACCTTTTTTTAAATAGGCACTACATAATATACCTGTAACAATTACATATTTTTGTATTTGCGTCAAGAAGTCACAGCTGCACTAAGTATTCTTACATTACCACCGCTTGTGGTCATATTGTCTGTGCGATATCGTGTTGTAGGTACACAGTTACTAATACTGATAACTGATGTAATTATAGTTTAACTAGAACCAATCCCGATCCCGTAGCCTAGTTGGTAGGACCCTGTCTGAAAAGCGAGGGGTCCCAGGTATGATTCCAGCATTGTGACCGATATTTTTTTATTCTCGAGCCATGTGTGTTAGTTATGTGATATTTATCAACGACACATGTGACACTGGGAATACTATAAGTACTAGGACGAGGATATGAGTGTGTAAACGTTTAACTTGACCAAATAATGCATAAAAAAATTATTACTCAATAATGGCAGCCCTAGCTAGCGGGATGAGAGGGCGGCCGCGGCGCTATCTGCACGCCGATCATTAGTTCCCGAGAGTGGCCAGACTCAAAATTTTGCATGCCACCGACTATATTCCGCTAAGTAACTTGCCTAATGACTTTGCCACTACATCAGCTGACTTCGAGCTCATTCTCCTTAATCTACCTTAAGACTTGAATGGCCAATTTTACCTCAGAGCAGATTAGCGACAAACTACGCCTTTATATGTCAACGGACGTGGGCTAGCCTTATTGTTAAATTAAATAGCGTTTATTATCGCCTATACAATGATGTTGCTTATTGAAATAATTATATATTATGTACCTACTCGTATTTAAGTATCTATTGTGATCTTGAATCCGAATTGGAACTCAATTAAATACATAATTTTAATAGCAAAATATGTGCATATCGTATGTGCAAACCGACTACAACTTTCTCTTTAGTAGTATTTTCCCTATTACGTAATAATGTTACAGATGTTTCCATTGACTTATTATTAATATGTCAATGGATGTTTCATTTATTTTCAATAGATTTATGTGGCGCAGTACCATACCAGAAAAATAAATGAATGTAGCTTCCAGTCGGACATTTAAAACACAGTCATATTTACTTTTAATACCTGACTATCGGCCAAAAACATTTTCTTTCGTTTTTTTCTTTTAATATGGCTTTCACGTCAGAATAACACATAGGCTATAAATTATAAAGATATAGTGTGAATTATCCAAAATACATATAAGTAGGTATAACTAAATCTTTGCAAACCGAAGGAATAAGTTTCCCGAAGCGATGCGAGGGCGGGTCGCTAGTATAAAATATATCTATAATTTAGGATGTTAACGTCAAGTTTAATACAACTAAATTAATTTACCATTTCAATATTTTACGTAAATAATTACAAAATTAACTGCCACGTACATTCCACATTTTCGCTTCAAAGTTGACAATTAATTACGGCCACAGTCCGTTATCAAACGGCTCGCGGATAGACGAGGCCCAGATACATTTTAAATATTAACTTACACATTCTTATTAATTAATCCAACTGATTGGTACTGTGCTTATGAAAGTTTAATTATTATGTAACTTTTAAATTAATTACTGAAAAACGAAGTTTAACGAAAGCGACAAAATATTACACGTGCGATAAGAGGTGTCACACTTTTCGCGGCCCACTGCTGACCACGGGTGATTCGTCGTAACACGTAAGTAAGAAGGCCTAGAGCAATACCCCGCTAAGTTTTTCTGTCCAAGACACACCCACGATATCTGCTATTTTTAGAAATACTCAATAAATAAGTAAAAATGTTTTGCTTAGTGTATAAGGAATAGGGTTCAATGAGAAATATGAGATGATTGATTTTGTAAAAAGCCTTGCCATTGATCTTCGGCACTCGAATTAATGAATGACCAGGACACGCACTTTGCGAAACACTGGAATAAAGTTGCTATTGTATAACTCCACTAGGCAGCTTCAGTGCGGTTTCGTGGAGTGATCGATACTGCCCAGGTAACGACGTCCATAATCAACGAAAGGCCTCCAATATGCTTAGCGTACATAACCGTGGACAATTTATCTTGCACTTCGAAGCACAGAAGCGCTCTAGTATTTTTTCCTCTAGTCTTTAGTTGTCACACATTCAACTACTGATTGCGCCAGCAATGCTTAACTCTATTGAAACAAGTTTGTTGGGTATAAAGGGCTCCAACCATCCATGGGCCCATGCCAACCTTCCTTGCTCGTGATGTGACCTTTTGAGCAGGAGACGGGTCTATGGTATCGGGTCAGTCGACTCTGTGCACCAGTTTATTGCTAACAATAGTTTTTAAGGTAGTTTTTGTCTAGCTGCCTACACTCTTCCGCCCAGAAACAAACGATTGTAGTCTTTCAGTAGCAGTAATGGAGAGCCAGATTACTATTTATGTAAACAAGGCTTAGACTTTTGTCAACAACGCATCGATATTGCCCCCGGTGTCATTGTTGCCAACAGGGAGGCGCTGGCCGTATGAGATACACAATGTGGTCGGTGGTTGTTGGTGGTGTTGGTGGTGGTGTTGTTGGTGGTGGTGGTTGTGTATGTACTACGGAAATGTATATCATAAAAAGGCCTTGGTACAAAAAAGTCCGCGATAGCATATATTATGTATTAATGTAGATGAAAAATTGTCCTTTATTTTTTTTTATTTAAATGAGTACCTACCTACTTAAGAAATTTCCCGAAGCGAAACGGGGGTGGGTCCTCTAGTCTAATAATAAAATAAAGACATAACTCTTAACACCCGGTTCGATGTAACAGGACATAGTTTATAGTAAATTACTTAATTCTTTACGCTTCTACGGTAATCGTAAATGTAGGTACCTATATTATTCAGTAGTTTTATCTAAATAAATATGTGCACTATTTTTCTGAATAAGGTAATATGGATGAGGTAATAAATTAAAAATATTGTCAGCAACTTGTCCATTAAATTTATTTTCAATTATAAATGCACGGGAAATATTCTTTAAAATAGTGGGGTCAATAATTAGGTCCACTTAATAACTTCTAGTTTTTCTAGTAGGTATACCTATAGATGTAAAATGGACAAACAAAAATAGGTAAATAAATAATATTAGGAATACTTAAATCACGCTGATGGATGCCTTTGCATCTGATTCTAAAGCTGATTTTAAACCTCTAAACTTAACAATAGATCACCAAATTAGATAATAACTTCCTACGGCAGATGCGTCCATACTCGGAAACGTCAACAATTTGCCTATTTTCCCGCCATTGCGCGCCAAGTTGCCATAATGCCAAAATCACATATCAATATCGCTACTTAAATTAACCAAAGGTGTCACATTACGAAGGGCCATTGTGAGAACCGTAGTTGTGTTTACAAACAAAATAGAGGCTTGTCATAATCTGTTTTTGGATGTGCCTTTTCTATTTTTCGGTCTTGCAACTTTTGGCGGTGTTGTTTTTTTACGAAGGCTTAACACAGGTATGGATTTCGACGCCTCTTTGTTGGTTTATCTACATTGAATAAAAGATGTTTCCCGGTAAGGTAAGCTAAGTCCCACATAAGTTGATCCGCAGATAAATTCTAGTACGTGTGGTCTTTTCAATTTCGACAGTTGGCAATTTTGGAGGGGACTTTCTATGGGCTCCTAGCTTTTACTTTTATTTGTTCAAATAATTGCACTCCGAGTTCAAAGTCACCGCAAATTGTTAAGAAAGTGAATTCAATATACAGGATGGATATTTATATAGGTATATTTATATCCTGTAACATATTGCAATTGACATGAAAATTCTACTTAATTACATAATATTAAATATAAAAAAGATTTTTTTTATATTCTTACTAGCTGACTCGACTTCCTGCCGTGACCAAGGGAAATAGGGATTCATTTTTATATATACAAATAAAAATCACCTTTGTGTACCTACACAACATGCAGATAGAAAAAAGGTATTCTCACCCATGAAATGAGGTTAGTTAGGGGTTTTCACACCTAAGTATTAATTTATTATTTACTTACTGTGTTTTTTATTCCAAACCAAAATATACTCCTACAACAATGTAGGTACAGAAGGATAAATAAAAGGCGCGAACAACAAAAATGTAGTCTTATTTGTCAGTCATCCGCAAATCAGCGAGACGGATAAAAAAAGTGTATACCAGCCTTTATACAACAATTACATTACTACGCGAAACCTCAAGCGTCAAATACCGAACTTATTCAGTACAAATTACTCCTGGCGTTACCATACTTTGACTCACTCTTATGTAACGGGAATAAGAACGAAATTCCATTAGCACGTTATGTTTCACCTGCAATGTCGTTTGTCCGAGTTGAACATGTAAGCGGCGAAGCGTGAACGCTTTGCGAGGGACACAAGGGGTCCGTCGGTTTATTTTTTCCTTAATCCTAACCGGGATTAGGTTAAAGCCCTTTTGATTGGCAGCCGCCGTCAGATGCACGTCTGGAGATTTCAGAGGTGCAATGCTCATGTCGTGTCGCGCCTCAGGATATTTTAGCGATGTTTTCACCATCCCCCGTGGTTATATATAGATAAAATTATTAAACAAGTAAGAAGTAGGTATATAAATATATTATACTAATTGAATCATTTTTTTCTATGATATGTAATGATAATATATATTATATAGATATACGGCACAGGGTTCTCTCGCAATGTAGGTAATTAATTATGATAAACGGTTTTTGGGAACCTCACATTTTTTACCAAACAAACTGAAGGCGTTCGACAAATCGTGACAATTTTACAACGATTGAAAGTAGAAATGAAAACTATGGAGATTATTATGTATTGTTTGGGAAGTTCATTTGTTTTTATAGGGTTATATTTGTGTTCTTTCCTTCATCTATCTGTAACTTCAATTTTCTCTCGACTACTTCGTTGTCATAGTCGATTCGAACATAAAACTGGCGCACTTTTTTCACGCCTTTAAATCAGTCACACTTTAAAATCTAAAAAATCGTTTTAATTGCAGTTTTTTTCCTCAATTCGGCCTTGATGGCACGGATAAAATTACTGGTAGGTACTAATGATTAGACTTCGAATTGATAGTAGTATTTACACTACACATTAGTAGTATGTTTCCCGAAGATAAATAGATTAAACACCGGAAGAATAGTAGAAAGATGTTACAACCTTTTTGTTTGACTGACTCAAGCAAGTAAATGGTAGCTAGCAAGGCAGGTTTCAAGGAAAGATAATAATAGAAATATTAATATTATAATAATTTAATAATAACATTGATCATATACCTGTAGGTATATGATTCCTTAAGCCTGCAATTCCTTAAGCGAAGCCGTACAACCAAGCGAGTGGGCGCTTTCTGTCGCCTGTTAAGACAACCCGGCCTGCTGGCGCCGGATCGGGGTCAGTACTCCAGGCCACCCCGCCGCCGCGCCGCCCAAAGACGACCAATGGCTCCTACGATAAATCGCTACAAAACATGCAATCCAACCCAACGTTCCAACTAACCAACCAACCAACTAACGTTCTAACACCATTTGCCAACTATCCTGCAATCTCGTTTGCTATCTTAATTCCATAAAAAAACTTGAACTCTACCTGGTACCAAAGATGATCATCGTCAAACAAAACGTCACGTGGTTGGTGTTTTGAGGCCCATGAGTAAGAATCCCTCAGCGGCGTCTCGATGACCTTGATCATTGCAGGGCCACGACATTCGTCACGGGGCGAGTTCTCACGCGCTGCTACCCGTGTTAGAGCTAAGCTGACGAGGATTATATGGGACGCGATCGCCAGGGCTGCCAACACCAACAACGTTTATGATCAAAGGAAATTTAATTTACTATAAAGTATTTGCCATGTCTAAAGCATGTTCAGTATCTGCCTCAATTATATTAAATGCAAACTTGGATTATGCAAACTTGGGTTTAGCCAGTCAGAAAGGTTTCGTCTTGACACCAACAGCATCGTGAGGATCACAATTTATTATAACAAGGTACCCTCAAAAATACTTGCAAAGTACAAGTAGTATTCGTGGGACAGTCGTAGCTTGACACATGTTACTTGTTAAGATTTTTTTATATTGCTACAAAACATGCCGGCCGACAGCCCTACCTCGGCTGTCACTGGTAGACAGTGACAATTCATTCAGACTACCTGCGCGCACGCTTAATCCGAGTGACACACGAGACACGATCAAAGAACAATAAATATATACCTCAGAGGCGATTAATATTAATTGCCGATAAATATCATTAAATTGGTCTTGTACAACACCTTTCTTTATACGACGTGCATGAACAGATGGCAAGTCATTAACAATAACGTAATGGTACTGCGAGAATGAATGTTTTCATATTACAGGATTTAATAAAGCCAGTGGTCCTTCGAGCCGTTTATACTTCGATAATAAAGGGAAAATTTTATCAATTGTTGTAATTTAAATCTGATTTTAGAAACCCGCTAACATGTATTAACCCTTTAATGGCCCACAACAAGGCACCGGTCTTTCTTCATAACTGAGGAGGCCTAAAGCATAGTCCACTTCGCTCTTAGGGCGCGTTCACATAGAACGTCCGTTTTACTGGATCTGTTTTAACGGGTCAGTATTTCCGTTGTGTGTGGGATTTTTACTGGATGCGGTATACTGGATTCTGTGTGAATTCGCTCATACAACTACCTACGCTACTAGCATCCAGTATTCCAGATCCAGTAAAACGGACGTCCTATGTGAACGCGCCCTTACAGTGCAGATTGGCGGAGGGAATCTCTCTATTGTATACGGTGTATACCTACCTACGTATACTAACACTGTAACTAATCGACTTGCGTATATACATGAGACTGTATTTGAGAAAAAATATTCATAATTATGGGTATTTATTGATACAATAGATCTCATAAATGTCTTTTTTCGAATTTTTATTTGTTTATCTTATTTGCTTTGATTGAACATTTGTAGTTGTACCCGCTTGTCTCGGAGGACGCTAAACCGATTTTTATGCAGTTTTTACAGTTTACATTAATCTCGAAGTATCTGTTTAATTTCAATTGAAAAATATAATATACTTATGTGAATTCAAAGAACAGAAATTACTATTTAACCTTTATTTTTTATGTTAATATCCGGTTAACGTGCGGATGAGATACACACGGTAAGTAGGTACTTAGTGAAAAAATGGTTGCCTGTAAAGTCGGTTTTACGGGCGAAGATTTTACGTGACAACGTCTTTTTCTCGGTAGAATATTTATTGATATGAATATAATTAAATTGCGCAATAGGAACAAGGAATTGAATGAAAATAAGAATTGCACAAATTTTAACTATAGAAATATATTTTGTTTACTAAAACATTGTACATGTAAACTTAAACTTAACGCGCCGATTCAATGCGCCTAATTCTCTAGTGCTGCGCGCGCGACAGACCGATCATAGTTGAGTGGGAGAGAGACGCAAGGCATTCGGCGGGCCTCTCTCTCGTTCGGTGACTCATCGTAACGTTACCGAGCGTTACTATTTTTCATAAGTGACTCCCAGCTAACCTAATTTAAGACGTTGTCACGTCAAAAACTAACAATGCCGGCAACTTTAACACAGCGAACCTTCTGAAGCTACCAGTTGGTTACTCACTGACGCGTCTCTCTTTGCCTGACACAAACGATTTAAAACATTTATTGGTATGTATTGATCTCTTAGTGGATTTATTATACAAATCCTTACTCTATCAAACGTGTGATACGCGTTGATTTTTCTCACGGTTTAGCTGATTCCCGACATCGACCTTTGAGAGTAATAATGTAGATTCTTATGCTAAATCGAAGGGTCATGCAGTTACCTTGATGTTAAGTGATCACTGGTTTAAATTATAAGTTAGTTTGTAATGTTTGACATAATAGCCCGGCGGCTTGGCGATCCTATGTGATCTATTACTAACATCGTTGATATTAAAAAAGGCACTAATTTTAATTGTCACTCCGGAGATTTGTGAACATTATTCATTTTTACGGTTCCTTACACTAGAAAAAAACGGGAACTCAAAAGATCATTTGTATTTCTGGCTGTTCGTCTCTCACAGCACTACTTCGAGAAAAATATTTCTTATTGTCAGTACATACATATTTGTAAATCCATTGCAGGAAAGCCTCTGTTAGAAAAACGTAAAATAATAATCTTTTGTTAAATACATTAGGCACAATTTGTTATAAATTTTAAAACATAAAAAATGGTTGCCTGTAAAGTCGGTTTTACGGGCGAAGATTTTACGTGACAACGTCTTTTTCTCGGTAGAATATTTATTGATATGAATATAATTAAATTGCGCAATAGGAACAAGGAATTGAATGAAAATAAGAATTGCACAAATTTTAACTATAGAAATATATTTTGTTTACTAAAACATTGTACATGTAAACTTAAACTTAACGCGCCGATTCAATGCGCCTAATTCTCTAGTGCTGCGCGCGCGACAGACCGATCATAGTTGAGTGGGAGAGAGACGCAAGGCATTCGGCGGGCCTCTCTCTCGTTCGGTGACTCATCGTAACGTTACCGAGCGTTACTATTTTTCATAAGTGACTCCCAGCTAACCTAATTTAAGACGTTGTCACGTCAAAATCCAAAAGATGTTTAAGAAAATCTCCCTCCTCTCAAAGTTGCTGAGCACGAAAAACAAAAAATACTGTAATTTTAATAAACTATTTAAAAACATGTTTATACTGTTTATTCGTTTAAGCTAAACAATTCCAGTTTTATTAATTATTTATTAATTACTAAGCTATCTCGAGCCGCGGCTGATACAACGCGAAGTCGCGAACGTGGAAATATTTGAGACAAACTTGTCACGGGGTCGATAAAAATGGCGTCTCCAATTAGCGAACCTGTCACAACTACCAATTACTAATTGCAAATTTATGTAATCTATCAATAAATGTCGAGTGTCGTTATTCGAATCATAATTTTGCGTTGTAAACGGGTATGCAAGTGATATGATTGATGGCAACTAAAGGCAATAAAAAAGTTCAAACACTATAATTATTATCTATGTATCGAAATTTCACACTTCACGAGAGTGAACCGAAAATTTATTTTTGAAAGAAGTAATGGTTTTTCATATTGCTATGAATCCCAGTATAAACCTATAATAAAATTTCTTCTTTATTGGAATATTACTGATGTATAGAGGTTGTGGTTGAGACCACTTTTCTCCACTAGCAGACAATCGGCTGCACTCGTACGTATACGGGCCAACGGCAGATTTAATGCAGTCAATATTTGGCACTATACGACGCCAAAGCCACTGACCATTTCTTTTATCTGTCAAATTTACCAATGACATACTCGTAATAGTCCAGTCCCAAAACCTCTTTCTGACACTGAACCAATTGACTTTAATTACGGGCGAGCGAATGAGGTCGAGAACAGTATCTCTAGATTCTAGAACTTATACAAACCTTTATTTGTCGTAATATAATACATACATAGGTAGGTAAATTATTGTATGAACCCTATCGAAATAACGCAACGTGGTGTAAACTTTTATTGAGACATAAACGAGAATGAACCTCTGTAACTTATGCTAGTAAAACACGCAAGACGCCGTATATCAAATTTAACGTCTACCTGCGACTTCAAATCCATGAATGAAGCACCAAAATTCAAATGAGGCCATACAGGTTCGTTATCAGGCCATCTTCGCTTCAGATTTTAAGCACCGGAAGCACGAACAATGGCACATCACGCGACATTAGTGCCACAATCCAGTACCAAACGCGATTACCGAGGTTCTCAAGGGTTGAACGTTTTTGAGCACTCGCACTTGAGCGATAAAACGCGACGTCAGAAACGCTTTAAATACTGAAAAAGTACTAAGGCAGAATGGTATAAGGACTAGCGCAGACCCAGAGTCAAGGATGCGCTGGAAGATCCACACATACTTAGATGTAGGTTCAGCCTAATTTAATCTTATTAGACTTCAATTGAAACTGGTGATCATTTTTCGATTCAGAGACCAAAGAAAAAGTAAGCATTTTTTATTATTTTATTTTTACTTATTAAATAATAAGTAAAGTAGAAAAAGTAAAAAGTAGATACTTATTGTGTTTTAGACGGTTAGTTTATTTGTGTAACTTTTTACTCCGCGTTTTAAAAATCCAGTGCGTAAACTAAGAAAGATGCCAATCTTGGCAGCGGACGCAGAGCTTGTATGGTCCTTCGTCACATAATCGCGTTTTTGTATTTAAATTCTGACGATTTGAATACAATGTCGCTACCGAGATCGAACCCATAAAAGTAATGGAATGGGCGCGACATATATATTCAATATTATCGCAATTCAATTTCAACTTCAACCCTTGAACATGAAGTTCAGATTCGTAGAATGAAATGGCAGTCACTTAGGATCTTTTGGTATGTTGCATAAATGGTCTATATTTTTCACACCACTGAATAACTTGATTGTTGTTTAGGTCAATGCTGAACTTATTTTCAATAAGGCTACATTCCTACATACCTATAGATATTATATTTCTACAACTTACCAACACCTATAAAAAGCGAATGACAGAAAGGTTATTAAAAGTTATTCTAAAACGTCTTTGTATAAGACTGAAGGCAAGAAAGTTAAGAATTAAAATCAAGTAGAGTTAATGGTATAACATTAGAACTAAAACACGTATTTTGGGGTGTAGTAAAAGGCTCATTAACAGACATTTTTAAAAAGAAATTGGGCACTGGCAAAACTAATAAAATTGTGAAGTTTATGCTGACATACAAATCTCACTAACCGACCTCCGAGGGCACCTAACGTGCTATTGAATTGCTTGCTGTTAAGCTGGGTCGACAACCATGGTCTTACGTTGTTTTTACGACGTTGTTTTTCGTGCAAGGGTACGCAAAAGGGCTTATACTAGAGAATGAAAGGGATCCCAGACCTGAGCACTTTGTTACGTGACTAAGTTATACCTATCAAGAACTGCATTGAGGTTAGTATGACTAACTTTGACGACTTTACTAAAAATATTCTCCGCGCAGAAATATTGCGGCCAGCATAAAAAATATAAAGGTGCTAACTCGGGGAAACTTATCTAAAGCTAATAATAATATAATTGTATTAATAACGACTCTCCTTTAAAACTTCGTTGTAGATTAAGTAGTAACAAAATAAATACTAGTATCAATGGGCAAAAAGGAATTCAGTGTCATATATTATTTTTCCAGACGACAGAACGGTTAAGCCGGTAATTGTAATGGTACTTATATTTTTAATTCATAGAACAATAATCTCGCATCTATAATATGATCAGAACGATTTCATTCAGAGAACAATCGGTTGTTTTTTCAAAAGCCGCAAAAACTTTATCTCACACGTCCTTGATGTTATCAAAAAGCGTCGGCTACCAAATAGCACCGTGTCATTCACCTCAACATTCACGGTACTACAAAAAACTCTACGACAAAAACTAACGAAATGAGCTTAAAACACGACCTCACAAGACTCAAGGGTAGTTTTCCGAAAACCGCGGGGTTTCGAGAAAAAATTCATTTGAATACAGTAGCCCAGGTGCTGGCTGACACTTTTTTTATTCCTTACTTTTAAGGTGTCACAGATCTTTATCAGGCGGAGGGATTTAACGATGTCGTAAGGCGCTCCTGTCAAGTTGTTTTTTACATTTTCCTGCGTCAGGCCCGTCACGTCGAATTAGGTAAATCCTTTTAGCTTAGTGCCCGATCCGTGTGGGTGCGAGCTGCGGGCATGCCTGTACCTATAGGTACTCGCTCGCAACATTCATTCATTTCAAACTAACTGTACGTACCTACTTGACACGGTAAAAAATGGTAATTGTTATTTTTTACCCGACTGATTACTTCGAAGCAATTTTTTAAGTAATGACGTGCGTACCTTAGTCATAACTCTATTTGACCAAGATACTAAATTGTCGTTTATTATCACATGTTTTTATAGGGTCTTGTTAAAAGATATGTTACGGAGATTAAATTATATCGTCATAAGATTTTATTACTTGATTTAACAGATCAAAGTTAATGAATGAAATTACAAAATCATGGGTTTGGTGCGTAATTCATAAACAGTAGATAAAATACTAGAAATAATATTTAAATACAATTCAAGGCAACAATACGTGGACTTTATAAGGTCATACATAATCAGCGATAATTTATTTATCGATTGACTTACATAATAATACAGTGAGGGGAAGAATTGTAGGTACTACCCGCCACGGTATGTCTACCGTGTAATACCTAATTGTTTTAAGAGCAATTGTGTTCTGTGACCGAATTAGAACAAAACTCGTGCTAAAAACTACTTAGGTACATACACTAAATAATGAACATAACTTAACAAATGACATAGTACTGAAGAAGCTTAGCAACATTAGTTTTGCACCAGTAGGTAACATTGCTTTTAAAATTCCTAGCAGACTACATGCGCGATCGGCAACAGTTCGTTAGGTTGGGTATTTATGAATCTGCAATTTACCACACGCGCTCGGGATGATGTCAATCAAGGTTCGATACTCGGTGCTTTGCGGTTTCTTCTTATGGAGAACGACTTACCGACGGTTCTTGGGCATGCAGAGTATCTCCTTGACGCAGGCGATCGAAGTTCAATCGGAAGCAGACTTCATGGCGACCCAGGAGGATGTTCGTGCGATACATGAATGGAGTACAGCAAATGACATGGAATTTAACCTATCCAAATAATGAGCTTTGCACGTCTGAGACATCCGATTTTATTCGAATACACCGTTGGGAACATTAAACTAACCAGAACTATACCTAATAATAAAAGATCTTGGTGTCATATTTGACCAACAGCTCACCTTTATAGATCTTAATTTATAGCAACCGTTGCAAAGGAAGGTTTGCAGCGGTTGGTCTTGACAAATGCATAATTTTAGAACAGAATGTGTATTACGCCTTCGCGGTTGTTCGCAATAAATTAGAGGCAAGCTCATGTGTTTGGTCATTGTTCCACCTATGACAGGTTACTGGAAAAGGTCCAAAAAATATTTCTCAGGTTTCTACATCTACTTACATGATCAGCTGGCTAGACTCTATACCCCAGACAACTATTGCCGATCCCGGATCAGCTATTCTATTCCTGTCACCGGTATATCAGCATAACTAAAAGCAAATACAAAACGAAGCCAAGGCAGCTTCAACAAACATTAGTCAATGTAAACAAGCAATTAAACAGTCACTTTGTGTGGATGAACCCTAACAAGTGTCTCTTGACAAAAGAACCATTTAATTTTGCCCTCCGCCCGAGCGGTGACAAATTGTATCATAAAACGAAAAATCGATTTGAAAATCGGTTATAGTGACGTCCTTCTACAGGGGGTTCCGGTTATTGATAACGTTTATTTAACTAAGTTTTTGAAATTCATTTTAGTGTTGGAAAATCGCTTACCCTGGCTAGACATCTGACAGCTTTCCTCAATTAATTAAATATCTGTGTTACCCACACAAACATAGGCAATGAATAAAACTCCTCACATGCTGAACGGACACTCAACTTTAGTCAGGATTTCATAATAAATGTCATTGTGGTTAAAATATAATTACACGTCATGATTATTTTATTATTTAAACACTCATATTAAAAATATAATAATTATCCTTATTAATATAGTAATTTTCAAAACCCACTTTTATAAGCGATCCAAAATTCCTGCTTATGATGAAATAATAATAACAATCCAATATCACACAGGCTTTAATTTACAAAATCTTTTTAAAAATGTACTGACGTATTCAAATTAAAATATGGCTCATCCAACGAAAGCAATTTCAAAACAACAAATCCTTATAAACATTTGTCATCACATAATACTTGAACAGACAAAGTAACCAGCGGCGACCCCTAATCTCGGCAAATCTAATCGTTCATCATTCACACATCTGTGCCAGTGCCGGCGCCCGCCAGAGGTGCCACTCATGCCACTGTGCCAGGCTGCCAGTGTTGCCGGTCGGCCAAACGAACGTTTATAAAGTCGCTGGTGTCCGCAAACAGCACAGTTGGTCCCCCGTTTCCATATAGGAATAAAATGATCAATAAATTCTTCTACACATTACGGAATTATCAGTTGGTTTAAGTTAATAGTAGATACGTCTCTGTTAGGTACTACAAATTTGCTCTAGTATATCTTTATAATATACCTTTATCTTTAATAATTATTATTATTATATACCTACCTAATTAGACTCAATTATTAATCTTAATGCAAAATACAAGCAGCAAAGCATTACTGTCAAGAAACGCTTACACTGATAATAAATACATATTGATAATAATTAACTATCCATAACGGGCTTGTTAGTTTAGTTAATTTTAACTTGTAAAATCATTCAACCCGTCTTTTACCCCACAATACCTAGCGTGTATCATTTTTCATGACAACAGAATATGTCTTCCAATTTCAAACTGATTTACCGCTAACAATGAATCCGAGCATTGTCATGTCAAAATAGATTAAAAAATGTTCACTAATGTCCCCGTCCCTTCGTACCGGGGGCGGAGGACAAGCCCCGCCAAATTGTTGGTGTTAAAAAGACACCCTATTGTGTCATTGTAGGGCTTTTTAACCCTAAACTAAAAAGGGCACAATTTAGAATCCAAAAGCAACAGCGTATTTCTATGGGTTAACATTTTACTACTTTAGTATTTTGTTTTTTTTTTTATCAAATAAAATTTGAAAACTACAGAATTAAATAAACAATATGAAAAATACTTTATAAAATATTGAGAAACGTTATCAATTATCACTTGATAACTTTTATAGGGATGTATTTGTCCGATGTACAGAATTCAGTCTGATGGAAAATCTGTAAAATTGCTAAAATATTTGAGCACCTCAGACAAGTCGTTAATTCATTTCAAAAGTTTATATCTTTTATTTAAGAAGATTTAAAAAATAGAAGCAATACATTTTTATAAATTTCACATCGTATATCGTATAGTGGTAGTAGAAATATCATAGACCTAATTTTTTAAAGTGAAACTTTTATTTCTTTACAGTAAGTAAGTATCTACTTAGCAGTAGCAACGCGTCTGTGAGTTACCTCCAATATTTCTGTACTCGCCAAAAACTTTTCAACGCTCTAGGTGGATTACATGATCTAGCCACAGGGACACAATGGCATATCCTGCTGACGCGTAATAAATAACACTACACACTCATAACCTCAAACTAGGATTCCCTACCATTCCCTTCTCCTAACTAGTGTCGTGGGTGCCATGGACAACACCCCCAGACCGAATACAGAAATTTAAAAGCTTCATTAAAATTTCCGCCTCGCTGGGAATCGAACCCAGGACTTACATACATATATCAAGTAATTAATTTGAATTTAATTTAGACTCAGGCTAATAGCACCAGCATCATCCAATGTCTTTGGACTCTGTAGTACGCAAATAAATCCCGTCAGTATAAGCACACGGTGAAGAATCTATATTCCTTGTGAAATGAATTATGAAATACTGTTTTACAGTAAATAAACAGGTTTCTTTTTAACTTTTTGAGCACTAGTAGCATAATTGTGGGGGTGGCCTAGTATTCTGACTGTATCCCGAGGCTGAATTCTTCAGAGCCAGTGTTTTCTTTCCTCGCTCTTTGCTGGTAACGGTTCCTATTTACACTCTAACCGGAGTCTGGCGTCTGCTCGTTTGTCCGCTATTTACATAAAAAAGTACGACAAAGTATCTCGATTGCTCCTTTTACCACACGACTTATTAAAAAAACTCTTCAGCCGAAAAAAGTTCGTGAATAAATGTTTAACATACGGGACCAACTAATTGCCATCCACTTTACCCAGTGGTCCGTACCACCGAGGTACCAGTTGCGTGGAACAAGTTTAATCCTCAATACAAAACATATCAGTATCAGAACAGTTGTTCTCCGAGTTCACGCATGCGCTAACCGCCCTCAAGGGTGTGCTCAGAGGGATCCGCCGTATGGCGTCCGCGAGGGACGCGATTCGATTATGGTTATCAATTGCCGATTACTTTTGGAAAAATCCAATTTCTGGTCGTCTGGTCGTCTTATCGTGTCGAGAATTCGTGGGACTTAGAATAAGTTTTATAGGTTGGTAACGCCTGTGTCCAAGGATCCCGCGTCGTGGTCTGGTTGGGTGTGACTGGATGTTGGGCAGACTTTAATGATATTTGTGTTTGATTTTTTTTCTCTTAAGTATTTGTACTTGGTTTTTTAACTATACCTCAAACTTAGCTGGACAGATACATTCAATGTTTGTTGGACAGATACATTACATGTCACTCCAGCGGAAACCTAGAGAAGGGTGAAGTACCTATGTTAAAAGGGATGGAAGTGAGAAATCAGACGAAATTTATTTTTATGCTCATATACCTGTCACCACAATTTTACCCTTTATGACATTCTTATTTTATTAAAAAAATAATCTAATTGTTCTAGAACTAGCAACATTATAAAATTATAATTAAGTTTCCTGCGTCACGAAAAACGTCATGCTTCTAGGTCCACTGGTCTAGACTGCAATGTTTTTTGGTCACTCACCGTAAGTTTTTTTAAGTACCTACATTGTATTTTTGTGTAAATCATTTATTGTTAGATAAAGTTACTGCTCGAAACCCTCACCTGAAGGAATGCGAAAAATGGACAATTTATTATTGGTATTAACGCTTAAGTATACATTGGCATAAAATACTACGTTCCAAGCTTCGTCGTTACAAAATAAAAATAAATAGTTTTTATATTTCGAACGCACATCCCCTCCGATTGGCACAGAGATAAAAAGGGGGATAGGGGTGGTATTGTTACGAAATCTGGCAGTGTCGCGATAACGTCCGAAGGGCGCAGACGCCTGCAACATCCGCAGATAAGCTGTAATGCGATGCTGTAAGGGGGATATCGGAATTGACTTTATGACAGAGTAAATCAGGAAACGACGCATTTAAATTTGAATAATGCTTTCGGTAACCATTGGGCTTTGATGGGATTAATCTTGGCTTAAGCTCTTGCAGCTTTACCGAATTCGTTAAAATGACCAAAGAAACATTGTTTTTTTTATCTTTTTTTTTAATTAATGGGAAACAGAGGAAAAGATAAGCTACCTACCTAAAAGTATGTGGTCATCGCCGTTCACCACCACACCACAGGCGTCACTGACGCATTGCCGATTAAAAAGGAAACGGGGGACTAATATACTCGTAACTCATATAATACTTAGTTATTTTATTGAGAAGCTATAACCGGCGTTGCACTGGCGGCTCCCCTGGCGTTGCTCGTGTCCATAGGCGACGATGACCACTTACCATCAGGTGGCTCGTCTGCTTTGACGTCAGCCCTTCAGGCTATAAAAAAATTGCTGTTTAATTAATAGTAATTTCATATTGCTTGTCCAGCGAGGGCGTGGTTTCGAATCCCGATCAAGCACGTTACATGATAGATGTTTGTTAGCAGGACTTGTTTGTTTTAGTTTTCTCTTCTGTAGGTATGAATGCATTCCCTCCTATCATTTCCAGTATTCAAAATATAATAACATAAGGAACTGCATGTAATTAAAATAAATGGTAGGTACTAAGCCCACCTCCTCAAGTCTCGCAACCAATCGACTGAGCTCCCAAATGTATCCAGTTTCTACCTCATTTGGTTGCACTGTCCAAGTGTCAATCATAAAACACACGAAATACAATCAGTGATTGATTGATTAATGACGTGATGAGCCTATAGAAGGCCGACTGGTTGGTTTGACCTCGAGCGACCATTGATGGGTTTGGAATTAGAAAGCACTACCTACTACTTCAGAATTGATTTTATTAAAAAACGAGTAATAACGACGTTTTTCCGTTTTTATGTTAAATTGGTTAGGCTAATAGTTTTGTTATTAATTAGAAATCGCTGACGCTTCTCTTCTAGGAAAGAATACCTAGGAAACCTAGGAAGAATAATTTATGTATGTAGGTACTACACCTATATACCCAAACTCGAAACAATGTTTAGATAGGAGTTTATGAATCAATCTTATCACAATACATCTGTGATAACAGCATCCAAATCGATTAAACCGTTTCAGAGATTAGCGGATACAAACACACATACAAACTAACATACAGACAATAATTCTAAGAAACATTGTTTCTCTAAAATAATCTTCCTGTCTCGCGATGTACTCTGCTAGATAGCCTACGAAGGCCCAAGATTTCGTCTGGAGATGGCTGAAATTTGTACTATCCAGTTAAATTCAGATGGTATTCGTATCTACACGGAAGTCAGGTTTATTACCTGCAACGCTATTTTTCAGTGTTACAGAGCTGTATAAAAAGAGGTAACACGCATTTTTCTAAACAACGCGTCGGTGATGACTTTAGTGTTAGGGAATCCAAATAGGTATGTATAAAAGACAACACACACCATCACTGATCGTCATTTAGTTTCTTGACATTATAAAACCAAAACTGCACTAATATTTTGTGTTTTACGATCACAATCCATTGCAACGAAACATTGTATAAAACCAAGTAAAACACCTTATTATGCTAAACCATAGGTAATTTTACCGTTAAACTAAACCGAGGGTGGTACCCTACGTCATAAATTTCGGGAGCACATTAGAACACCGCCCATTAGCGGCGGAATTGCCCCGAAATGCTCGAAACATGTGTCCAACGGCGACCTGTCATCGGGGTTGCGGGCACAATGGGCTACAATGGGCTACAATTGTTGGAATTATAATTTTTCTGTTGTTGGCAACACGACGACAGACGCGCGCTGCGGGGCGCCGCCACGCCTCTCGTCGTAGCCGATTTGTTTTGTACACGACTCATTTCTAGATTAACTAACTGTCGCTGGTTTATTGCCTACTAGCTGTCTTTCTCTGAGAGGTAGAGTGTTATTGAATAAATGCTATAAGAAGAACAAGAGGTGAAATGGAAATTGTAAGAACAAAGTATTTTTGTAATTTTTACCTACATAGTTACGTTTTTCTGCTATATTATAGGAGTGTGTGCTTAATCAAGACCTAAGATGGATTTCAGAATACAACTTTAAGAAAACTTTTTGAAGTTTGTGATAATGCCTTTCAACATTGAAGTAAAAGCTCCTAGCATTTTGGGTATTGAACCGTCAATAACAGATCGAAGCAGTAATATTTCATTTTAATTACTTTTTGTAGTTTTCCCAAGAGGTGTCCGTTTTTAGTTAATCCATTTCGATAGAATTATCTCTGTTAATACTAGTGTTATGATTGTAATTATATTTCTCATATACTTACCTACATACCTAATACATCTACATAATTATAATTTCCATATTACATAATAACTGTTTTTTTATGTAAATAATGTTACTATCTATTCTAACACCTTTAAACGAGCAAGTCTTTTATATAATAAATGATCTGAATCTCGGAAACGGCTCCAACGATTTTCATGAAATGTAATTCTGGGGGTTTCGGGGGCAATAAATAGATCTAGCTAGGTTACATTTTTAGAAAACGTCGTTTTATCCGTGTTTTCAATCCAAAATTTCGCCACCATCTACATAGCTCAGGTGGGAAATCGAGCTTCCTCGAAACCAGAAGAACCCGGTTCGAGTCCAGATATAAAAAATAAAAACAAAATAAAACACCGAGAAAAGCTCGATCGTCAAGGTGCTTTTCACTGATATACAATAAAGGGTACTTACTTATTTGAATTTTTTTTAAAGATTAAAATGCAACTCTACATAAAATAAAATAGTAAACTGAATTTAGGCACTTCTGCGCCCGCCCGCTGTTGTATTCTATGCGGGCCGTGATCTAAAAAGGCGTAGAATGCACACCGCACGAAGGGTCCAACAAGAGGCATGTTTTGTGCAATAATTAGGCCTCTTACAATAATTGTAGTACGAACGGCAATCCTCAATCAACATAATGACAGTGCGCTAACCTGGAAGAGGTTAGGGGGTGGGTTGACACGACTCATCGTATAATGAATAGGTAATTATTGGGTAGTGTCACACGTTACACGAAATTCGACCGTAGTTGTTACTGTTTTAGAGTATGAATTTTATTCAGACTTCTTTTATGTAAATAGTCGACAAACCATCTGATGGTAAATGGTCACGGTCGCCTATGGACCGCCATCGCCGATGCTTACCCGGTCAAGAAAGAAGGAAAAAAATCTGGGTCTCAAGCTCCCAGTCAAAACAAGTCGTTTGGCGTCTGACTAAAGCGAGTGGGTGTTAGTAAGTTAGTGAGACAACCAGTTAAAAAAGTTAGTTAGCCAGGCATCAAGCAGGGGCCGCCACCGGGTCCACCGGCTTGGCACTGGCGTCAGACGAAAATATTAACAACATCCAACAAAATGCATTAAATAATTGTTAAATTGCATAATCCTTTCCTCCTGACACGCGCCACCGCGCTAAGGCACTCCAAAATCTACCCCCCATAAAATACATTTAACTACAAAGGCACCTCGCAGTTGTCGGAGTGCTTACTGTCCCCTTGAGCTCGAGAGTGTTATAAAAATTATACTCCATATTGCAGAGATGGTTAGAGGACTCTTGGAAATGTTTTGGCCCTTGGCTAAAGTATGGCCACCCTGATGCTATGTTAGAACTGTTCATAATTATGTTCTGAAGCGCGATGTGTTTTAGCGTTGGAAATTATTGATACAAAGTATTTAAATGTGCGTTTCAAGCTACTGTATACAATGTAGATTTTTTTAGATTTAAATAGAATTCGTGTTTATTGTCATTTAGAAATGAAGTATATTTTGCCCTTCCCTGCTTCAGATGTAACTGTAATCTGTAATCACGATTACTTTTTTCCCATCTCTGGATACGTGCATGGTTGGCTTGGGCTCAAAAATGGATGTAGCTTATGCACACCTCAAAGACTGTTAAATGTCCTAATTTGAACCGCACAACATTTAATATAAACATAATATACATTACGCACATTACATAGTGATTATTTATTGTAGGTACACTGATTATTACAGTAGATTCTCGTCTATAAAAATGTCATGTCGTATCATAATAATTAAAACAAACACATAAAAATGTTGAGCCAACCATCAAATATTCAAATCAAATAATCACACCGTGTCTATATCGGATACACCGTACGTCACGGGCAAATATTTAAGCTATCATATCAGCATTTGCTATTCAAATCCTCGACAAATACCACCCTGTCAGCCCACCCTAGCTGGAATGGGTTTTGAGAATTGAACTCTATTTGATGGAAGTGGGAGTCGATATTTAAATCTACCTCTTTTCATTGTCAACCATACGTGATTAGTAACGTAATCCATTGTCCTGAATTGACTACCATCTTGAATCATTGGCGCTGAGAGACTTCAATAAGAAATTTATTATATCTAATGTTGCATTAGATTGCGAAGTTCAGAAGTTGTAATTTTAATAATAAACTTTCTTTTAACAATTTTATATAGATTTTTAACTAATTTTTTTGAAGTAAAACTCCTGTATCCAACGTACTTGATACAAATTTCGGAGGGGTAAACAAAAAATTTCATCACTATTTTTTGAAACGGAAACAGGAAGTTGTGTCCTGAGGTATACGTAGAGTTTTCGCCGATTCTGTCTGAAAGAATGACTTAGCTTTCAAAAATAATCCGTAAAATTCAAAATTTAATATCTCCTTATCATTATGACACATTAATCAGAATTAGATACAATCGTAATAGGTACCTATTGTAATATGTATATCGATATAAGTACCTAGCTGGTGAAAGTTTGACCTCTGGATATACCTACCTGATCTACGAATCCTCATCGTTATACCGACACTGTCTGGACCTAGACACATGTAACATGTTTCATTATTCAAAAAAATCATCTCTGTTTTACTAAGCATCTATATTTCTCTATGAATATATGATCAGGTGGCGTCCTGCGTGTCAATTCTCGCTCTCACGATATTTATATCACGACTGGTTTATTGTAGGCAACATAAAAAATATATCAACATATTATAAAGTTAGATGGCACAAAGATTTATTTTATAGCCTTAATAAAAATACATTAGTATCTAATCATTGATTTAACTTCGGTTATTTATGTTTACCTATATTAATAATTACAATAATTATGTTTATAATCCCACGGCTTGCGTCGGTCTACGGAGAATAATCTTTCAGTTCAGATATAGCAGTTGGAAGGTCTTCAGACGGAATTTAATTTGGAGTTCCTTAATTTTAACAACCTAAAATATTAATATTATTTAAAACATTTGAATACAGAAACATCATCAAGATAGGCGCAGCTTAATAAAAGAAAAGGTCTGTCGTATATCGTATAAAGTTGCACCGATGCGATGGTAGTTTACGAAATTACTTTAAAAAAAATTCGTGCCGTTTATAGTATCGCGCGAGAATCGAACCCTCAGTCGTCGAGGCGGGAAATACCTCATCTATATGCGGGGGTCAAACTGTTTTATATTTGTGCAAATCGGGGTCGCTTTACCAGCGCGCCTTGTTTGCTTATTATTCAAATATCCTGAAATAGAAACATTTTTTATCTTGATTTTGGAAAATGCAAATATCATTTGGATACCTACATAAAATTTGTCGGTTACATATTAAAAGTGTGTGTTTTATATAGCGAAGGTTCGATAGGTGAAGGTCCCGGGGTTGATTCGGCCTTGCATGCGTAGCAAGGGGTCCCGGGTTCGATTCCTGGCCGGGGCAAATATTTATGTGACCAAAAAATATTTGTTCTCGGGTCATGGGTGTTAGTGGTGTGTCATTTATGTAGATTGTAGACCGTACCACCTGCAACACAGGAAATCCAAGTGCGGTATGAGTATGTTCGCTTTTTTTATGAAAATTTGCAATAAATATTATGAATTTCATTGAAACAGCTTGCTTTTCGATAAAGTAATGTACTGACTCTCCGACTACCATTGTATGGTGGTTTACCCTACTTACGAATACTATAATTAGTCATTACAATAGAGCAGTCTTCACCCTCCACTCCAAAACCACGCCCGTCCCGAACAAAGCCAATAATTACATCATCCTTGCGTTTTTGACATATTTTATCAAAAATCGCAGCAACAAGGCATAGCCAACAATGTCAAAAATCACTATAATTTTATACGCAACGCCCCTACCAGAGAACTTAATCAGTAACTTGAAGCTTACATTTCAGTTTCCGATACGATATACTTTATCGTTTGAGCACAGATTATCCAATCAGTTAAGATAAAGGACACGCTTTTTTAACGCTGTCGTTTTGTTATGAATTAACCGCCAAAAAGTCTGCAATTTATTTTGAGTCTTGTGTTATGGGGTCAGGTTTGATTTTTGGGTAATAGTTGTTCTAGAAAAAAACATTTATAAAGCTGTATACATACGAGTTGTCGTGTGCAAGAGACGCGCGCGTGGCTGACACGTGATTGAGATTAGGCGGTGCATTCACGTCGCGCGCACAAAGGGAAGCTGGCGGGCCTGGCCGGGGCTGGCGGGCTGGCGGGCCAGACGTCAATTGTGTGTGGCTTGGGGGAGGAAATTCGCTAAGTTCGGTCAGATTTGAATTATAAATGCGAATACTAACGTTTTTATTTGCATATCCCACGAGCTTTCGTGTCAGCTTTCGCAGTCTTTAGTCGAAACAAATAATGTAGTTTAAATTCTCGTTGTAGGATATGAATTTCGGATTTTACATTCTTTCACGAGCTCATAAGTATTTGTGTGAAATAGATTATAATTATGTAGATGTATTATTAGGCTTAGGTAACCCATGAATTCCTACAATATTTTCAACTTTTCCTAAGTCTGTCGCTGAAAGGATTGACAATGAAGATGGTAGACAGCAGAGAAGCCTAGATCAGGGCTTCCCAACCTTTTTTGCCCCCCCCCCCCCCCCCCCCCGAACTAATAATATTATTTCCAGGCCCCCTTACAATGTACATACAAGCTTCGGGGTCATGTTCTGACTTGTTAATTTACATGCGGACATTTACATTATTTTTACGGAAATGGTAACGTACCTAGTACCGTAGTAGTAGTACTACTACCATAATTCCATAAAAACATTACAATAACGGCTGAGCAGTTTATTTAATGTCATTTGATTGAAGGTTCCTTCCTTTCTTTTGGATCATGCGCCAGAACTCATAGTTTCGAACAATTTCTCAAACTTAAAACACATTTTAATATTAAGCCTTATCGGTGGGACGCTGAACATAGTTTCAAAACACTCCTCGAAACTTGAAACAGGGTGTTAAAAAATAAATGAACAGTAAACAACGGGTGTAAACACACTTGAGCTCGTGCCATCGGAGCTCGCTGGGACAAATAAATCAGGACTAGATCGCCCGGGAATGCGCGGCTCCCTGGAGGCCTACCCTCCAGCTACGCAAGGTTGGATGTGTCTACATATAAAACTGTAACTTATCGATGTTTGCGCGGAAGATATAAACTATTATTGGCGGCCTTTG
This sequence comes from Ochlodes sylvanus, assembly GCA_905404295.2. Lineage (NCBI taxonomy): Eukaryota > Metazoa > Arthropoda > Insecta > Lepidoptera > Hesperiidae > Ochlodes > Ochlodes sylvanus. The sequence goes on from FR990129.1 coordinate 3,173,238, forward strand.
TCAACGCAATAGAACCCAAAACAATTTTATTTCTGTTTGTAGAATTTTTAACAACAAGGATTTTTGACATGACAAGGATGGACAGATTTTCCGCTTTATCGAGAATATTGTTGATAGCATAATGTGATTTTTTATAGGGTTTGACTACAATATATAAATCAGATGGGGTACAAATTGATCGCCTTAACCTACCTAACTGCATCTAGAATGCTTAAATTAATTTATGTATTTCAAACGTTAAGGGCCATTAGGTACTGACGAACATCACTCAAGTTGGTATATTACTCTTTGGCCCAACCTGTTCTAACATACTGCCTGTCAGCAGCTGGTAAAACCAGTCTCCTCCGGTTGGAGAAAGCGCAAAGAGCAGTGCTGAACCAGTTACAGACAATTCGAATTTGAATTATAGAATGCCGCATCCATTCATCCCCTCGCATGGCGATGTCGCGACGCGGCGGTAACTCGGTATGGTGTGGAGCGTCCACGTCTCCCGGGACAGACGCATATTGCACTCATTTCATTATGTACATACGATTACTGAGATATCTGTCTCGTGTGTACAGACAGATGTCCCTCGATGCGTTGTGCGTGGTAACAATTTATTCACAATACTACGCGATATTTTTAAACGACAAAAATGGGAAGGTTTTTTTTATCTACTTTCCGTGACTAATTCGCAGATCCTTAGTAATCATAAAGACAGCCTGGTGTACCCTGAACCTGCTACAACTGGTAGAGACCGAAGAGTTAAGCCATATCTCCTCTGTTTATAAGTCACCCGGCCTTACGATTCTACATTCGTGAGTGTACTTCTTTCTACATTGTAGTGGGATACTTTTCCTGACGGGCCCACTAGCTTACCACCAGTTTCCTGATTAAAAGTTACAGGGCTCGACTCTACGTTTCTGCGGGTACTTCAACATTGTGGTGAGAAGAATGCGGTGAGTACCATGGCTTGATTAAGCGTTTTACGGTAGCATTATTATGATTACTGTTAGATTGCTATTCTGCTTGCTAGACAACGGTTACATACCTACCTTTAATAAAAAAAAGTAATTAAATCAACGATTATGTATTTTAATGATTTAGTTATATTTACGTACTGTTATACCTATTTCATGCCATAATTGACATTATTTGTCTAGTGTAATATCTAACCACAGTGACCATTCTGATAGTCAATAGCCAAGACTTACAAAAATACTAATAAAAATTACTTAAACAACTTTAGTTAATGTCTTACCGAAATTAAATGCGATCGCTGGACCGCTGCGTCACCGGGGACAGCGGGGTTGTTAATCATAACCAGTTTGGGGGAGCCAGGGGGAGCGACGACAATTGACAATCATGGTGTCAGACACGCTAGCTACGGGTAATTCATTGGGTATACTGACATTTGTTTTGTCAAACTGCTTTTTAAGTAGAAAGCTTGAATGAGGAGTGATTTATTTAGTACAGATTTTTAGTTACCATTTTTTATACTTACCTACTGAATTTCATATCGTATTTCTGAAAAGTCACACATAATTCGGTATATTTAATTATGATGTTTCAGAACTTACTCTTTGCATACAAATATTAATTAATGAAATAAAAAAGAACATTTACCTACCACGTAACAATTCAGTATAAGACAATAATCTAAGTAGGTATTTGGTATTTTGTATATTTAAAGCATAGGTACATTCATATTGAATTTATCATAATTACTTTTACTAATTATACTCATTCCCGCTTCTCCTCACTTCGCAAAATAGGTACGAAAATAGTCACTATGTCAAAATTATAAGAAAAATCCAAAAAGATTGAAATTTGCCAAACCCGTGGGAATTTCAATTCGTCATCAATGATACTAAATTTCGTCATAGTTACTATAAAAAAATATCGGTTGATAAACCGAAAAGAAAAAGTCCTGCCATTCAAATGATGTTCAGTTAAAAGGGTAAACATCTTCATTATAATTTATATTAACAATATTAACAATAATGTAAATAAACATTTTGGTATTTGGTAGGACTGGGTTTAATGAATAGGTGTTGGCGCTGGTTATGACGATGTATTATTTACAGAGGCGGTTCGTTTCCCGGTTCACTGGCCATAATAACTTCAGGGAATACGCGCCGCACCGCAACTAACACCCGCTTACACCGCGTTCGGACGACTAGGGTGCGCGCGTTTTCCTTTATAAAAATTCGTATGTGAGCTAAAAGCTGGAAAAAAAAAATATTCGTGTTTAACGTTGAAAGATGAATCAAAGATTAATATAAAACTTTTCAAGTGCATCATGATTGTCACGTATTAGATGAAGACTACCTACCTACGCTTTTATAGTTTTTGAAATTAAATGTAATTTAATATTTTGTATTTTAAATAGTGAGAAAATGTACGTTTCGTTCGTTAAACTTTATAAATTTTTGCACAAAATATTTAATTTTTTTTAAAACGCACTGTTGATAAAAATGGTTGTCTGTAAATGTAAAGTCGGCTTGCGGACTATAATTGTACGTGATAACGACATAAGGGAAGAGAGATAGATGCGTTGCAAGCCGTACGTTAAGGCCGATCGTGCCTCTCTATCGCTTGTTCCGCGCTCTCGCTTGCACGCACAACCTCAGGTGGAACGGGAAACTTTTCGTGCGCGCAGCCGGTTTTAACAATTTATTAGATGTTATCACGTCAAAAACATTTTACAGAATTTATGGGAAGGCCTACAATTTTTCCAATTTATGGATTAGAGATAGAAGTTGATGAGGTGGTATACAGTACCGTCCTTTTCATACTATCCTACTGACCACTCCATCGCTGGCTGAGCTCTGTGTACGCCACATCAAAAGCGTCACTCAGTAGTAGCGAACAGTCCGCTGAGTTGCTTCTTCCTACATCTAATATCGCGACATATGTATGTCGATTGCGGCTCCACTGTTCTCTACGTAAAGTGAGAATTAGGAGAACTCTTTACCTTCTCTCTTCTTTCTTGGTCGACCACGCGTCGGTTCATTTGGAGTTATTAATGTCAATTGGCGACGGTGACCATTTACGGCGTGGTTTGTCAAGGTAATCTGTGTTCAAATATTGTGTGAACTTTCAAATTTCCAAAGCAAACGTTTTGAAAAAAACATCCTGCGAATTCTCATTAACTAGTTGTATAAATAACGTGTAAAAATGTGAAGACCCGACACATTGATATGACTCCACTTTTGAATATCGCCAGCGTTCTTAAGACCTTACTTCTATCTATTCCTCATTTAAACCCAGTCTTGTATAGCTTCAATAAGCACGTAAAATATTCAGTAGGTACAAAATTGTTAGAAAAGATTATCTAAACGTAAACACGAGTGATACGTGTCGAGCGTGCGCGGTCTCGCCGGTCTCGCGTGCACGCCACTCACGGCCACCGCGGGCCCAGCAGACACTGGCAATCACGAACAAAACGCCGTTTTCTTATAAAAATACTATTACATTCTCATTATTTTTCTTGTGATATGACCGTTTATGAAGTATCGTATTATTTTTTGGAAACCTAACCTTTTTGGGTTTTTGCGTGATTCAGGCAAAGAATCATCGAGAGCAAAGGTGCCTGAGACTTTTTTGAGTTATTTCAGAATATTCAGAATATACATAATGATTCCTGAAATAAATAGTAACAATATAATTTAATTTTTTACTGGGCAATAAATATAAAAATGTAATTAGAATTTACGTTGATAAGGTAATAATTTTAATTTAATTAAAAAGGTAATAAAGTAGGTACTCCATTAATAATGTTACACATACGGTACTTAGTCCCATTTCCACCGTGTAATAATTGTTTTAACGGCAATTGTGTTCCGATAAGAAAGGTGTGGAGCCGGTTGCACTTTTTAGAGGCGACCATTCCAGACCTCAAGGGGAGCAACGCATCTGTGACCGAACCGGACTAACTATTTATCTTAGTCCCCATTTGAGTCTTGTTCTAGGTCGGTCACAGTTGTCATGGGCGGCAGCGGAAGGGTGGTGCTGCTCGTTTGCTACCTTATGTCCATAAAAAACATAGGTACTGGTGGGTATACCTACTTATAATCAAAAGTTCCAACAAGGTTTGACGAATTTGCATCAGAATTTGATTTGTGTAGAACTGAAGCACTTTCCCACACGCCAGTACAGGAGGCAGCTGCTAGACATACGTCACTTGTCAACGAGGACGCGCGAATCAGTGGTTAGAGCTCGCGTGCGCCGCGCGCCGCTCGCGGTGCCGAGTTCGAATCTGATCGATATCTACCCTCCTACCCCGGCTAGCCACTGAACCACTACCGATGGCTGAGGCCGTTGCACTTCTTCCGACGACCTACAAAAACATTCAATTTGGTATTTCTTGAGAAAGGATTTTCATGTATGTACTTACATAAATGTCAATGTAGGTACGTACTATAGTAAGGTATGTATGTATTGAATAATAACTGACATAGGTTAAAAGATAACTTCAGTATTAAAATATCTTTGAGATTTATTGAGCCTATTTCGTATTAAAAAAAAGTACTTTTAATTATATTATTTATTTTTTAACACATTCGCTGCAGCGATCGTAATTTTCTATGGGAAAAAACACGACGTATACCTACGTGCTCCGTAGCGAACGTGTTAAATGATCCACTTCATACTACTTAAACGATAAATTTATAACACTCGTATGGGTGCAGTCACTATATCACTTTAAAAATTACTAATAAATAATGTGACCTTTTTTCGTTTATATTAGGTAAACCTATACCAGTATGTAGTAGGATAGGAACCTACTGAACATAACAGCAACAACACACACCGGTAGCGACATATATTATATGCATATTATTCTACAAATTGTTGATACAAAACAAGTAGGTGCACTTTGCTTCTCTTCTGTTTTTTAAGTAATAAAATCGTACATAATTTCGTTCGCATGCTTGAAAACCATAATGGCCAGCAGCAAAACGACCCAATAAGCTATAGGAAGTTCCCAATTTGCCCACATTTACATTATTTCTATGGCATTGGCCGGCGATTACATTACCATTACATTACCAAAGTAAAAGTACGAAATTACGTAACCATCTGTGCCCTTGACTGTGGTAAACTGAATATAGTTACTTAGTTAAGAAATATAGCTTGTTATATTTAGGTATTTTGCAATGAATTGCAGGGAGACCCTAGCCTAATATTTATCTATGTGCCAGCTATCTGCCCCGGCCAGGAATCAAACCCGAGTATCCACCTTTGGCAAAACTACGAGTAGGTATATACATACTTATATTATATAAAACTCTTGCGTTACTGAGTGACTGGCAGACAACGTACAGCCGAAACTACTGAACGCAAGAAGCTGAAATTTGGCATGTATGTTCCTTGGGGAGTGTAGGGAACACTAAGACAGGATTTTTAGAAATTCCCCTCGAACGGGACAAAAAAGGGGATAGATATATTTTTTGGAAATTGGCGGACGTAGCCACGCAACTAATTCGATAATATAAAATATATTGGAACATTATTTTTATTCACAAGCCCTATTCTTCCTGAATTAGTAAAATCGATTCATAAATTTAAATAATTGGGTAAATTGCTCCACACATTGGAGTCACTCGCCACCTGCTACTGCGAGGGGTCCGAGTAAACTTTGGGGTAATTTATGTACAATCTCATTATTTGTGATTCTGTAAATGATGTGTCATGCAATTTAGTAACCATTGAGCCGATAAGTATCAACTTTTGTGTTATTTTATTACAAATATTTCAAATTTGATTACTGAACGTAAAAGAAATCTGACAAAGTTTACCGTTTACACATAATAATTGATGTCTGGAAAGTTTATTTAGGTAAACTTTTATGACTGAGGTCACTGATGTATTTATTATCTTTAAGACTGAGGTAGTGGGACATTATTTCCTTTTTTTATTAATTAAAAAAAATGGGTTTGTATATTTGTCCTGTATTTAAGTATGTATGCGTAACTATACTATTAACTACATACATATAAGGTACCTATATGTAAGAATTAGTACATAATAAGCAGTGCAAAGCTTTCCTAAAAGTCGAAAAACCCAACCCACACTAAAATGACTCATTTGACAAATCCTCGTGGCTTTGACTTCATGATTCTTATTTACTATCTCTTTCCCACCCTGGCTAACCTAAGTAAGCCTCGCCTCATTCCCTCCCTCCCACGGGTGCTCACCGTTTTCGATGTAGGTACCTCTCATGTTGGGATACGTTTATTTTTCATTCCTTAAGGGGCCAGGAAAATAATTTTCTGTGAGCTTTGAACCCGCGCAGGGAAAAATGGGAAATTTAGAAAATGTAATTGGATTCTGAACTAATCTCGACGCCTCCCGAATCTTATAAGGGGAGAGTGCGTGTTGAAAAAGAAATAAGTGAGTTCATGAGTTGGCTACCTACCGTATTTTTATTGGTAGTGAAAGTGTTAATTACATAATATTTTATTTTCGATGTCGGTAGGTTAATGTGAATATTATCGAGGAAATAGTTACATGTTTTTGCAAATTTAAGTGACTTTTATTTTAGATTGGTACATACGTACTGCTTGGCAATTTTATCAAATTAACATAATATTTATGATCTGTAATTATATTTTCTATAGTAATATATTTCGTAATGGAGGAATTTATACCTCTAATAAAACAAACCTCTAATAAAACAAACCTCTACTAAAACTGCGAGGAGCAGGATCAGCAGTAAATGATGATATGAGGCGAGCTGTGGCGAGCTGGTGAGGCGCGGTGTGGAGTGGAGAGGTGGGGGTTTGAGGAGTGGAGAGGGGTTTGAGGAGAGGAGAGATGGAAGAAATACATACACCACGTATGTATTTCTTCCCATATGTAATTTAATGTTTACATAATTAAAATAGTCCTTTTTTAAAGGGAATTCTAGTACCGAAAAAATAACCAAGTCGTTCAATGTAAATATTTATTTTCAAATAATATGAGTGCTTATGGTAACCAATGATACAATGTTACGATACTCTTATCGCGTCAAATTCACATAAAATCGTTACTATTATAGACGATACGAAAAGTACACGCACCTCTTGCGGTAAAATATAAAAATCTCAAATTATTTTTATTATATTATCTCCTTTGTATTTGATCAGCGACTCTAGCCAAGTGCCAACACAATCTACTTTGTTGGCTCCAAACGTTGGCCGAAACATTTGGAAAGTAATGTTTTTCATAATACTCCTACAAAATAGACCTGCCTGTAAAATTTCAAGGATATAATTCATATAAATCCATTCATAATCAATAATAAGGAGTTTGTATTTTGTAGGTACATATTATGTATATTACATAATATATTAAGTAAAAGTATAACTCACTATTTGATTTTATATTTACCTAATTTTATCAAAATGTGACGATACACAGTAATAACAATACTACATAAAATGTAGTATTGTTTTATTGTGTACTACATAAAATGTAGTATTGTTTTGTTATGTATACCCACAAAAGACAAACTCCTTAATTTTGATTGGCTTGGCCAATACCCGACATTTGGTACAACGTATGGAGCCAACATTTGGACATAGTGGCTGCAAAAGTCCCATACGTTAGGTATAGTATTTTACAACATTATATAAATAATATATAACTATTTTCAAAGGCACTTGGCTAGGGACTGAGCCACGTAATAACTATTAATTTCAACAGAAACCACAAGCGGTGCGCGATAAATTCCGTCACAGCATCTTGTCAATTAGCCTGTAATATCACCGTCCACAGCATGCGGGGCAGGCCCGTACAAAACCTTCCTATAGAAACTCTCACAAACGCCCTTACAAAACTAGATAATATCTATAGTACAAATTAATTTTATTTGTATAATTATATACGTTTCCCTAAATTTGACGCTTTTGTGATTATTAATATACAAGTTACGTTAACAACTCTCCTCTATAACTAATTTCTATACACAGAGGCACACAATTCTTATAAACTATATTTTCTTTAATCTTAGTTCTTCAAATATTAAATATACTCGATATTCAATCAATTTAGCTTACACGACGCAAATTAAACATAAGATTCACGAAGAAATCCATTTGTCTAAATAAACTAACTCTAAAGAGAAAAAAATAAAGTGATACTCGTGGTATATAAGGAAACAATTCAATTGAAATTAATTACATATAGTAGTTTAATGTTTTGTTAATATTTTCTACACTAAATCTATAGGCGGCCCTTAACCTCGCATACTGTTACCAGAGTCTGTTCTCCTCCCGACATCCAGTCCGTATATACATACATACAAGATCAATCTGACAATTTACAATAATAACTGCCTCTCACAATAATAATCGCGCGTATTCCACTAAACATTTCTTTATCCATGAGAAACTCATTGAACACTCCTTCGTATACCACAACGATAACCTTATCGCAGATAATTAACAACTGAATTCTTGGTACTACATACAATCATGGATTGTTTCGAATATGAGATAAAATTGTCCGGATCGAGATGCTAAAATAACATTTTCGTTAATATGAAATTCGCTGTATCTAAACTTGTACCTGGCAACATTTTATTCATATGTGCGTGTATAGTATCTATGTGTGCGTGGATGAAGGTGTGTATATGTGTATGTGTTGCGTGTTCAGTGAGTTTAATTCACCAATCAGACATTCTCCATGTTCATGCCTTAACGGGGACATTCAAGGTACAGTCGCAGTGATATCCCTGCCATATTAAAATATAACATCTATTATAGATATTTTAACACTTAACTTTAACCTTGTGTTAATACTCAATCCTGTCTCCATTACACTATTAGGTACTTAAATGTTACATAGATTAAGATACACACAACAATTATTATGTGAAACAATTATTTAATTACGGTATCTTGTTCGAATACTTTTAGTTACGTGAAACTTTAGATAAATAAACACCAACATTCTCTGTTTCAATATTATTGTTACACCTACAAAAATCGTCTTTGATAAACCCTAACATAAGTATTTTTACAGTGACGAAGATTTAGACAGACAACATGTAATTATAATGTTTTTGGAATCATTTTGGGCTACAGAACTCTTTATTTCATCACAAAGAGGTAAGTAATAATCGTACAGCTAGTAAATGTGTTAATACTGCTGAATCAAATTGTATACTGAAAATAAATGATAAAAATACTAATAATATTGTAAATACTCATATAACATGTACATAAACTTAAGCCTGGCCTTATATTGTATATTATAATAGCAGTTACACCAGTCGCCAGGGCTATGTACCTTACAGTTATTGGTATGACCATCGATGATAAGTATATGCAACACTAAACGCAATTAACCTTAACTGACGTAACATTGCTGTTTACAAATGTTATGTAATGTCCGAAAAACGAGCAACCACCAGGTTTCAAAAAGTACCTCATGTCATCCAGCATCGTGTACAATTTGACCTTTAGCTGACAGTCTAATTACTTATTCCATTCTCATGAGTCGTTTAGTATCCAAGTATTATATTGTTGCTGGTATTAGTTACTTGTAGTCAGACGCGTAAAAACGCTATGGGAAAGGCGGCGCGAAGCTCACACTAGATGGCGCTAAACTTCAGGATTGAAGTATTCAAAACCATCTTCAGTTTCGGTTTCGTAGCACGACACTGCTTCCTCCATTGTTGGTTATTTGGAAATAAGTGAGATCCTTTAAATTAACTTAATATTCAAATGAACTATAATGGACTATTTTGTTATGAACAAATCAAATTGGCATAATCAATAATGTGATCTAAAAAAGTACTTAAAAAATAAAGTAATCAAGGAGCGTTCTTCATGTAAATAAACGAAATGTAACACAAATTAACGTAATGTGTCACAAAATCTAGTAGCGACACCTAGTAGCAGATTAACACATCAAACACTGTTATAACGGCTTAAATCTAAAAAGCGACTAGAGCTAAATAAGATACAACCTAAGCGAATTTAGAATTGTCATGAACTAAAATAAAGAATTCTTTAATTACAAGAAGAATAATAAATAGTCAAATAATAAGAAATGTACACACACAAAGGCAATTATTTGAAAATAATTTATCTATCTTGCCTCACATGACAGAGTAAAACTCAAATGTAAGACTTCATCAACGATAATTTGTTTACATGTCTTTTGTATTTCTAACAGCATGACATATTTGATTTCCGAGATGCTTAAAGAATTTTACAATTAACACGCTGTATTTTTCACGACATTACCATCATGAAATTTATTAAGTTGGCGACCACCAAAGCCTCTGATGCTTACACTGCTTACAGTTCCAAGCAAGGAAAGAAAGAAACAACAGTAAAATATATACCGATGCAACAGCATGCAATAAAATTAATAATTTTAACTTGTAATAAGAGAAATTTATTGTGCTATAAAAATGTATCCTAATATCCACATATTGGCACTTTATTCAAACTAAAAATCGGCATTGTGAGAATAGTCAATGCTCAGGTTTCTATAAATCAACATTTAACAGAAGACTTGTAATTTGTTTTACGAATAGCAAGTTTTCGAGCCAAACGTAAATAAATTTGTCCTTTTTAAAATATAATAAAACCGTCCCGTAACAAACAATAATACCTCTTTCTTGTGTTGAAATAACACAATATTTTAAATGTATGTCACTATTTTTAGATTACTTTTAGAAAAATATGGCTTGAATGCCATAATGTAATAAATACCAAGAAAATACCATAAGGTAATACTATACTTACTAAAAAATAATTTGGAAGCATAAGTATTGGCTAATAAACCGAAAAAAGTAGTTAACCTAAACTATTGTCAACATTACATTAAAACTTAATATAAAACCATCAAGAATGACTGTATATTTTTGGTTTAGTTACTTGATGCCAAATTAGTATGTACAACTTTTGTTACCTAAAAGTGTTCTAATCAATTTGCCTATGTTCCTTACACATAACTCTCAACAAACATTAAATGGTACTCTTAATCAAGTCTTTGTATTTAATATCTACAATACATTCTCATTACTAGCATGTTGATAGCATAGAAGGTAATTTGATATGTTGTGCGAGAACTTACATGGAAATTAATGAGGTATATTATTATCTTACATCATTGTATGATAAATGTCATTGGAGGACTGTAGTATGGTGATATACTGTGCTTACTGTGCACGAATATTGCCACAAGCTGCTGGAGAAACACTTCAATTATCCTTTAAATTGGGTTGAAGGTCACAGATCTGCTATTTAAAATATAAGAGCCATAACTGAATACTCTCATGTACTGAGTAGCACATCGCTTTGATTTAACTCACTATAAGCAATTTTCATGCCTGTATTCAAGAACCCTGTAACATAAGGTTCAACAAATAGTGAACCCAGCTCTTCCAAACGCAACTTTCAACCAAACACAATCTGATATTTAGACTCCCTTCATACCAATGACGTAACACAGCTATCATATGAAAGTAAACTCACATTACAAGACAAGTGATTGTTTATCCAGTATCAGTTCAAAACTCCAGTATCAATATAACACTTGCAAGTGACACTAAAACACTTAAATGGTGATGAGAAGTCACATCACAGTTATATTACACAATACATTTCCTATGCCACCAACACACTAGCACTATAGTATCACATGTTCACGGCACATTCTCCTTTGCCTCGGCCTCGGCTTGGTCCGGCTGAGTCTCGGGCTCACCGGACGACTCCTCGGATCAGGTTTTCCTCAGCTCCACCAGCTTTACGTCTTTCACGTGGAGGTTATGCTTGGACTTGCCAGCAAACTTGATCACAGCTTGCGTTGATACCAGCGGGACATGTCGGAGGTCCAGACTATAAGGAATTGATAAACATAGTTAAATTAATAAGTTAACTTTAATTAATAATAATAGTTAAATTTAATAACTGTCTGTTGAGAGATAAAATAGGCTTAGTAAAATTTAGGAAATCTGGAATGTTTTCAACACAAACAACAAACAACTTTAAGCGTCATCGTAATGTTCACGGGCAACAGTGATTCGTCTGCTAGATTGTCGGCTATTTGGCCCATATGGTCACCATGCCGGACTGCCGTTCAAAGTGACGGGGTTCGATCCCCAGTGAGGCGAAAATTTAAACTTCTGTTCTCAACCTGGGTGGTTTTTCTTATCTTTGTGTATTGTCTATGGCACCCACGACACGGAATCCCGGAGTGGGGCTATAAGTGAGTAGCGATATTAATTTTTTACATAAAATATCATCGTCAGGCGTAAATATCACCGTCAGGGCACAACGTTACCGTATGAGGTTGCCACACAGAGCACAACGTTACCGTATGAGGTTGCCACACAGAGCACAACGTTACCGTATGAGGTTGGGGCACCGCGCGAGGTGGTCGAGCGCGCCCTCCGTGAGCAGCCGGCAGCCGGCCAGCGACAGCCGCTGCAGCCCGTGGTGCGCCAGCTGCGCCGCGCCCGCGTCCGTCAGCCGCGCGCACGACGACGCGTCCAGCTCCACCAGCTTCGGTAGCGCCTGCAATATATTGTCGTCAGATTCACTCACGTTCAGATCGACAATTCGTGTAAATAAATAAAAATAATAAGAGCAGACGGGTCACCTGATAGTAACTGATCACCGTCGCCTATGGACATTGGGAACACTAGAGGCGTCATCAACGGGTTCTCGGCCATGGAAGCGATTTAACGTATGAAAGCGATAGTGTGCGGGATGTATACACATACCAAGTTAAACTTCTTTAAAACATTATAAAATAATATAATTATTATCTAGCTACATAAAAGATACGCCAATTGGCCGAATTTGACCTCCCCACTTCTCGCGCGCTAGCGACATATTTACTTCCCTTTACTTACAACACCGTTGTCATGCACCCACCTGCACGACGTATCTCATCGCAACGTCGGTGATGTCGGTGCCGGGCAGCCGCAGCACGGCGAGCGCGGCGAGGCGCGACGGCTCCGCGCCGGAGCGCGCGCCGCCGCCCGGGCGCGAGTTCTCCGGCGGCGCGAGGATGCCGCGCAGGCGCGCGTCGTCCAGCGAGCGCGCGAACGACAGGTCGAGCGAGGACAGCGGCGGGCACGCGCTCGAGCGCAGCGCCAGCGCCGCCTCCGCGGGCGAGCCGGCCAGCGAGAGCGAGCGGAGCGCGGGCAGCCGCGCCAGTAGCCTGCGGACGGCGGACTCGTTATATGTCTCGCTCTTCCTTTTAATATACACTATATATTTTGAAGTGAAAATTTCTTTAGTATCGTTGTGATTTAGAAGTCGGTGAAACGGAAATTATGCGCAAATGAAACGAAACAAAATGACGGCTTACGTAACCAAAGCATAGAATCAATATTTGGACTAGTATTCGTTGTTATGAAAGTTTCATTTCTAGCACGTGTGATTTTTTTTTTTTGAACTTTTTGATTTTTTTTAATGGCATGGCTATTTAACATCAAGTGTCTGCAAGAGCAGTCTCTTACAGTTCTATTCAGTTTTCTATATACTCTAAAATAATGGAATTCTAATTCACTATTCATTGCACTATAGTACTCGACACGAACTGAAAGGTAGTTGAACCTAGAGGATGCAGATTAAGTGGGATTCCTACATCCTATCCACTAAATCTGTACGATAATTGGCACATGAGGGTCCGTGTGGGCTTGTCTTAAATTGATCCATTACATATAAAAATATGCGAGGCATACCACGCGAGCTGCCGCCTGGCCAGATGGCACCACTCGAGGCCGAGCGAGAGCGGCTGGCGGCGCACGATGCCGGCCAGCTGCGCCGCCGACACGCGCACCTGCACGAACGACATACTGCGCCACAGACACGGATCCATCTGGGGGGGACACGCCAACGATATAACAAAACTCCTTGTAACAATTTGTCAGTTAGTATGTTGTCAGCAATATGTATTGTGTCCTTTATGATTATCCTTTTTTAATAGCATTGAGTCATCCGTCCCGCACCTAATTCATATTTACAAATATAGAATTGACATAATCCATAAATACGACTTAGGATACTCTCAAAATACTATAATACTGAATGAGATGTTGTTGCATAACATAACAAATGACAGTATATTTCTCTTTCTTCTCTTCATTGTATTTCTCTTTCTATTAACATTATTTAATTGGAAACCATCTATTGTAAATACAATAGACCCTACATTTATTTTTTAAGCCATATAACAAGCGCAGTGTCTTATCCACACGCCAATAGTGACAAACAATCTATTCAAGCATGACGACAAACAAGTAATTATTCGCACGTGAACTAAAGGAAATTAATATGACAAATCCATCATAATTTGTCTGTCCACATTTATAATGTTAAGTGCATACGCACCGAGTATTCAGCCCAGGCCTTGCAGACGAGCGCACAGTTGGCGAGCTCGTGCGGCGTGAGCTTGCCAAACACGCACAGCATCGCCTCGCGGTCCAGCCACGGGCTGTTCCCGGGGTGTGCGCCCAGCGGCACCTGGCTCGCGGGCCGCACCGGGTACAGCGGCTTCTTCAACACCTGGATATTGATATCGTTCGTTCAGATACTTAATAAGACACTACACGCTACATTGAAGCACTATCTCGAAACGAAAGATTTTTTTGTTTCTGCGTGGAAAATCTTCGGACGACACTCGATCTCTTTAGCTATTTATCGGGCATTCTAGCGGGACTGATGTACGATTCTGTCCTACTAAACCTCTAGACAGACTCATTTGGCGCATTGAAAACACACATACCTTGGCGGAGTGATGCGTGAGTTGCAGGGCGAGGTGCGCGCGCAGGGCCTGCTTCTTGGGCGCTTCGTCCTCGTCGCTGGAGCGGCGCTTCTTGACCGCGGGCTCCCACTCGGCGCCGCCCTCGCCGCCCGCGCCCTCGCCCGCGGCCTCCTCGCGCTTCGTGTCTGACAATGCAGGAATTTATTTGTAACTAGCTTCCAACGATTATATATATCGATTTCCAAGAGGGAAAATAATCCATTTAAAGTAAATTTCATGTTGGTTTGCCGGCGTGGGAATCGGATCAGCATTCTAGGCCGCCCCAAAACCGTCAAAAAGTAATATCATCCAAATTGGACCGTTACGGAAATTTATCCTAATATTAGATTAATGATAACACACCCTCTTCATTTTTGATATGTAGACCGTTGTTCTTGCCCTCAGTGTCCGACCCACCGTCCATCTTGAGAGGCCCGGGCGGCGGCGGCGGGGGCAACTTATTCTGCAAGTACAAAACACACAATATTTTGACTAATATGTACAATATATCGAAACATAATAAAAACCGATCAGATAATAGTAACTGGCATATAACCCTATTCAAATGTTTCAGATTGCAATTATATGTTTTTAAAGAAAATACTCATTCAATTTCAACTTTAATCGTGTTACTATAATACGAGGCTTCATTTCATTAATGTTTCTTATAATATAATTATAATGAAAACTGGCAGAATATTGCAAAGGAGTCAATAATTAAATACAGGCATAATTTTTATACAATGTTACACAAATATGTATATCATATTCACCTGCATGTGATGTTGTCCCATGTGACTGACGTCTGAGCCGACGCTCATCCGCCGGAGGTCCGAAGACTTTTGCCTCGCGCGGAAGTGGCGCGGCTGAAATATTAATGTATATGGATTGTTACATTTACATAGTATAATTTTTATATATCCGTCATATGCGTGATCAGATCGTGCGTAATATGTGATCCAGATACTTAAATCTCTCCATAACCTTCAGTTCACATATCTCAAGTAAAACCGGTGGTAAAACATCTGGTCTGCGTTGTTACTTTGAAGATGAGACTCACTCTTTTCCGAGTTGTACTTGAGACTCTGTTCCCTGGCATATTATTATGTCTCCCAAGCTTTCTCAGGAACGAGGGAGCCAGCAGAACTATGCCGTCTGCGTAACTGGTGTTGACCCGTAACTCCTTCAATATTGCATTCGACTTCTGTACTACTGACTTCCTCGATGGTTGACATATAGGACTTCCCCAGTCCTGTTCGACTGGGGAAGTCATCTTACCATCTTGTATTCATCAGATAATGACCCCCCAACTCATCTGATTTACCTGATTGCTGTACCGGTACCTGAATAGGGCTGTTCCTTCCCAAGGCATGCCTGACCTCTCCAACTCTCTCCCGTAATCAACGCGGTCGAAAGCTTTGGACAGGTCGAGGAAACACGCATAAACTGGCGTCTTTCAGCAGACAATAAAAAAATAGATTTAATTATAGAACCACTCGTCCTGTGTCCATTTCACATACAGTGGTACATATGTAACATGAGTTTATATATGAGTTAAAATATTACAAATGGCTTGATTCAATTGATCAACATTATATTATTAGTTTTACTAGATCTGTACTACTAAAATGTTATTATTTATTATTTATATTATTATTACATTTATGATAATGTTCTAAAGTGGTGTAAACTATAATTCATGATATTTTCGTATCAGAGCAAAAAAGAAATTTCATGAAGACATCAAAATTTAGCGTCGTGAAACAAGTCACAAGTGAAACCCTATTGACTACCGCAGTGCATATCTGCATACTATGTATCTACAGGACGTCCGAACGTAAGTTTAAACTATTTGCCAGTTCCAAATTTTTTATCTACATAAATTCATCCTACCGCCACTGTATATCGCACCTTGTAGTCGTGGTTGAGTCCCATGGTGGTGCACGTGGGGCACTCCCACGAGTTGGGCAGGTCCTCGTTGAGCTGCCCGCCGGGGGGCACGCACGCCGGGTGCACGATGCTGTAGCACACCGAGCACTCGCGCAGGGACGACGGGCCGTTGCGACCTGGCAAACACGTATCATTTTATAATACACTCCCCACCGTAAGTTAGGTAAGTATTCGACACTGTATAGCATAGAATTATAAAATTGAATGGGCAGTAACCGCTGACATAGGTCACGAAACCGCAAACACGCCGTCTAGTTTCGAACAAACTTTTATATGATTCTACATTTTTAAATGTAAAAAAATATACAATTATTCAAAACACCGCGACCTTCACTAACATTATTTCGACTTCTTAAATTTTTTAACTATCCAAAAAAGGAATAAGTACCAATGAACGTTTCATCTCTTTCTGGTCAAATGTTATGCTGTTGTTTAATCATTGTTTCTGCGTTCAACTTCTGGACCAGTCCGTTCAATTAATAGTGGCCCCGTCTGCCGAGCGACGGGTGCCGAAGGTATACAAAGTGCCACCGACACTGTCAGAAAGCTTACCCGAGTTGCCCTTGGCCTGCGGCGCAACAGGTGTCTGCATCCAGCCGTCGAGGTGGCACACCGCACACGAAGCCGTCACTGGCAGCATGGGCTGTGGATAAACAACATTTCAATTTAATATAATGTCGTATCACTGTCTTAAAATGAGAAAAGTTGATTTAACATCATGTCACAAGGTGAGGTTTGATCAAATGGCCATACAACATCTTATAAATAAGTTGATCAGTTGACATATGATAAATAATACAGGAAACTAACCTGCAAGCACTGTCGCATAATGCAGGTCTGCTTGGCGCGCCCCAGCCCGCCGAACTTGACCATGTCGTGGCAGAACACGCACTCGCCGCAGTCCGTGCGCTGGCACGCCTCGCACTTCTTACACCTGGAACGTATCCGAACGCGTTTAGCTTGACGCAATTCCATAACTTAATAACAACTGAAAATGTACGTACGGCGTGTGAGAATACACGAAAAAAAGTCCCCTCTTTTTATCAACTAAATGGCTCTGAGCTTAGCCGCGGCTAGACAGACCTACGGAACGTTTTACCTGTAAGGGGTACTCACGATTTTTATTATTTACGAGCATTCACCCGCGGCTACGCCTGCCATTTTCCAAAAAATCAGTTTCTCTCCTTTTTTATCCCCTTAAGGGGGGGAATTTCCAAAAATCCTCTCTTAGTGCTCCCCTACACTCCCCAAGGAACATACGTGCCAAATTTCAGCTTCTTGCGTTCAGTAGTTTCGGCTGTTCGTTGTCTGTCAGTAACCAACCATTACCAACAATAATAATTACCAACGGAAATTAGTAAACATTAACTCGACCCTGCATTGGCCAGCATTTGAAGCCAACTGACATCGTATAAATAACCTGAAACCATCGTAGTGTAAACCGACCTGGTCCTGCGCCGCCGGGGCGCGTTCCCGGCGTGCTCGGGGCGCGGGCGCGGCGGCCCGCCGCGGTGCCCGCCGCGTCCGCCGCGCCCGCTCGACTGGCGGCGCTCCGTCGACAACACGTCGTCCGGACCTGTGCAGCGTAGAGACAGAGACAACATAAATGTTAATTCATTTATTTTTGATTCCCATTCGTTCTGTTAACGTATTGTGGGAGCCGAATACTATATTTTGATATGATAATGTATTAAACAATGGTGAAGCACGCCACATTGAATTACTATTCAAGCTCATTACATCGATAGCTATTACGAATTTCTTTCACCTCAAAAGTTCATTACATTAATCGCTTATGACATCGAAAATTTAAATAATCGAATTTATGACATCGAAGTCCAGTCAAATTGAAAAATCATGTCATCGATAGCTTTATAAAATTAGAAATGTATTCAAAATGTCGATGTAGGCGCCTTGGCCCGGTCGTCGTGTATAACTCGCCTTTCAACACCGGTATCCCGGTGATGGCCAGGTGCTGCTTGTCGTGGCGGTGCTGCTCGACGAGCGTGCGCACGTCGCGCACCAGCGCTATCGGGTCCGACAACAGCTCCGGCACCGACTTGCGCGCCGCCGGCAGCTGGTGCAGGTACATCACTATAGCCTGCAATTATTGACCAACATCTCTAGTGGATCCTTACCACATTGCGCAATGTTAAGTGCCCTGTATGGTAAATGGGCGTTAAATATTTAGTACGAGCGAAGTGTATAGAGGGGAACGCCCCTTAAGTTGCGCTTACAAGATGGCGCTACTTTCGTGCACGTTCCGAATACAAGTGGCGTTGAGTGAGATCTAAGCTGCAATACTACCCTTCGATGTAGAAATGTTTTTTTTGGTTGAAGCCTGTTTGGCAGAGGGAGATCTCCTGTCGGGCATGACGACATGCCCGGGAGACGGTTAAGCCCCGACTGAGTTGTCGGAACTTTTATATATGCGAGCGGTGTAGAAAACTTCGATAGCGTGATTCAGGCTTCGTGACATCACCGTGAGACGCCACACCAGTTAAAAAGTAGACTCTGCTTCCTTTAGGGAAACATCGATGACGCTTTTTTTGTTACGTACATACATTTACATTACATTTCACCCATCTACACACAAGACTACAAGTAACAACAAACCTTAAGTCCGTGCAGCTCGTTCTGCGTCAGATGCACGTGGTCGTTGGCTTGGTGCGGCGCGACGGGCGCGGCGGGCGCGGGCGGCGGCTGCCCCTCGGGCGCCAGGTGCGAGCGGCCCAGCAGTGAGCTCACGTACCGGTCCAGCACGTACCACAGCATCTCGATGAAGAACGGGTACCGGAACTTCTGCGGCACCTGGATATATACACTCACTTTTAAGATTTTTTTTAATAGTTCAAATTACGTATAAAACTGCATCTGTTCGACATAATGTAGAAAAATGAGCATTTGACATAATGTAGAAAAATGACACTCAATTAACTTAAGTTTGAGTCTTACACTTGCCTTTCAAAGTCATCTTTTCAGATATTTAAAAGTTATTATCACAATTCAGTGAAAGATCGTAAGGAAATTCTCAAAGATATATTATTATCACAGATGATAGATATTCTCACAGACCTAACTAACCTAGCATAGTTCAATTTAACCTGTCTTACACAATAATTTCTTTTTACACGATGCTAAGTTTATACGCGACAAAAATCCTACCTGATATATAAAAAATTTTCGTTGTTATTTGTATACCTTAGTAACATCTTCAACTTGCACGATCTTCAATTGCTTCTCAATGCCGAACTGATGCAGGAAGTTCCCGCCGAACACGAGCGAGTCGCTCGGCGTGTACACGGCGTGGATCCAGCCGGTGGGAATGAAGAACGTGTAGCCCGCTTGCAGCTGGAATAATAATAATAATAACGCTACACACTCATAGCCCCACACTAGGATTCCCTGTGTCGTGGGTGCCATGGACAACACACAAGACAAGGACACGCACACCCAGACCAAGAACGGAAATTTAAATTCATCATTCAAATTTCCGCCTCACTGGGAATCGAACCCAAGACCCTCGGAACGGCGATCCGGCGTGTTAACCATTACGCCATCCGGGTATTCCGGCTAAAACCCATGCACCAAAATACCTGCAGAGACACTTACATGTACCCGTATACATTTTTCTACTGTGTCCCCAAAGAAGACGTCTGACTGCTTGCCAGACAGCACCCACTTTTCATATAGCTGAAGATTTTTCTCAGTTGGTGGGATCAGCCAAAATACTTTTGCTCCTGTGAAATGTTTCAGTTTATAATTAATACATCTGGTATCACAAATCATTTAATGCTGTTTCCTTATTATCTAATTTCACCAAAGTCCAAACAATAGATGAGGATAAATATTAAAATATTTAAATATCAATATAATCATGTAGTGCAGATATTATAGTTAGACACTTATAAAAGATAAATTTAAAAAATTAAACGTCTTTTTTGAAGTCGGTTAAAAAAGATAAATTTAAAAGATATCTTGTACCTTGCAACTACTTTTTCTGTTATGTCGGGAAGCAAGTTGCTTCAAGGAACCTCGTGTTTCGGGTTAAAAAGTCGCAAAAGTTTATAAGATTCCACCCATATATTATCAGATGTGGTTATATCAACTAGATAATACATACCTCTCAATATATGATACCACACTGACGTGCCTCCAAAGTCAATGTGGAAGTCAGTGTAGCACCCCTTCACTGACATGAGGCAGTACTTCTGAACCTTCGGGTACATCATATCGTCGAGAGCGTTTGTTGACTCCGTCTACAAAAGAGAGAACATAGTTTCAGCAATTACAAGTTGCTACATAATTTACAATATTTATTTAATTTTATTTGAAATATTACTACCAACTTGACAATGGTCTAGAAATAATGACAATAGTTAAACATTGGTTCAGTGTCCCTTGGGAACTTAACCCTCCCCCAATCCACAAACAACGTGGAGCCACATACCTGTTGGTCCTTCAAGTGCCGTGGCCACACGGTGTCGACCCAGTCGATGAGGCGCACTATGCGCGGCGCTTGCACGTAGTTCTCGAGGCGGGTGTGAGAGAACTCCAGTGAGATTACGTTCAGGAGACGCTCCTTGTTTGGATCGTCGTAGTATCGTTGCCAGTCCTAAAAGATATTGTTTGTTATTTTCCACATAATATCTGCAACTCTACAAATGTACACGTGTTTTTATGGAATTAAGGTAGCAAACGAGCAGCACCACTCTTCCGCTGCCGCCCATGACAACTGTGACCAACCTAGAACAAGACTCAAATGGGGACTAGGATAGTCAGTCCGGTTAGGAGACGGTTTATCCTTTGGCTTCAACCCATTAATGGCTCACTACTGAGAACGGGTCTCTGCTCAAGTCCTCATACCTCAGGAGGCCTAGAGCATACTCCACCACGCTGTTTCAGTGCGGATTGGTGGAGGGGTTAGTGGCCAACCCAAGTGACGGAAAGTTTTAAGCCGCCCGAAGGCGTCCGACAAGGCTTAACGACTGCTACCAAGTGGTAAAAACCGAGACCGACGGCTTTACGTGCCCTCAAAAGCACGGAAGCGCCCAAGAAATTTTGCCACTAGCGGTTACCCATTCAACTACCGACCGCGCCCATCGTTGCTTAACTTTGTCGATCACTTAAGATTTACGCAAGGCGCCGGGCTATGAGCGTTTCCCGGCGAATGACATGACAATGAATTCCTATGGACTTAATTCCTATTGGCATTTTGTACCAGGAACTCCTGGCAATTATAAAAAATTTTAGGTCATAAATAAAATATATAATTTTATTAAATGTAGTTTCACATTTCACCGAAAATCAGGAAAAATGTACTTTATGTTGTAGGAACAATTTTATACAGTGTTGCATTCGTTTCACACTATTTAGTATTCATTTTAGTATCAGCAGTACGCGATAGCGTTTAAATCGGTATCCCGCTGTGGGACCCACGCGTGGGGTGTATTTGATATTGTAATTGTGATATGATTCATGAATATAATCCTACAAGTTTTTATTTGTAAGATTAGATAAGTTAATCTCTGATATTTATTAGAACAGAATACATAATTATGTATATAATTTTTATATTGATAAACTCAAATATTTTTATTGCAGTCTTAATTCAGAGCTGTCTTTGTGCACGTGTAAGTTATAGTACCTATCTATGCTATTATATATATATATATTTTAAACCACTGATATCAATATCATCAATTCAATTCAATACTCATAATAAATAATTATGTAGCTGGTCGCTGTCTGTTAATATAAGACATATTATGAGAAAAACTTTTACGGCGGGGTCTTTATTAACGCAATAGAACCCAAAACATTAATTTTAGAATTTTTGTCTGTTTCTTTGTCTATTTGCCTGTGACTTTGCACGCGGTAATCCCCGAAACGGCTTATCCGATTTGGGTGCGGTTTTCACTCATATAATGAGCTTCACTTAAGATTTAGTGTTTGTTTTATTTCAATCGGTTGAGAAGTAAAAATGTCCGTTTAAAGAATCACGCCTCACAATTTCCGTACTAAGGGACATGTTTCCCGAAGCGAAGCGAGGGCGGGGCCACTAGTCTTAAATAAAACTGTTGATAAGTTATTCGATTCAAGAGTTGTATATGAAAATATTGCATGGACATCGCCACTGCGCATAATGATTCAGTAATATTTTTATTTACCTAATTAGTTTATTTTGTCTGTGTCGTAACCTATTATTATTGTTATCATATTGAAAAGCTATGTCATTTATCAATGCCTGAATAACTCGCACCTTCAAATATACCGAAAATGTAATCAATATGTACCTAATATAGAGTTTATTTCTGTAAAAAGATATAACGGGGAAACAAATTTAAAGTCCAACGGCGGATTCGGCGGTGAACGCTTACCGATAAGTGACTCGTCTGGTTTGTCGGTTATTTACATAATAAAGGACCGAGGCACAATGATGCAGGACGAAATTCTATAACTTTTTCTATTTTTTCCTTTTTTTTTAAACCAATACAACCAAGAAACGAATCCCCACGGCATTTATAATTAGATATTTATGCGAATAGCCGTCAAATTTCCGTTTCATTAGCTTCATTTTGCATAGTAAATATAAATTATCGTCAAAGCGTAGTAGAAAGTGTATATATAAAAAAAAAAACAAAAGAAAGGAACCTTCATGGTCATCTCGATGTTTTTCTGCGTGTTTACGTCCATCACGTCGAGCAGCCGCCGCGAGCCGACGCACATGCGCACGTCGTTCACCGTGAAGTTACTCGTCGGCACTCTGTAACAAGGCGGCCAGTTACACACACGTACTCCTCTACCAGCTCTACTAGCTCTACCGCATTACTCAGCCGAACGTAATAGAATTAAAAATACAACAAAAAGATAAGACTCGTAGTCTATCTTTTGATCTTAGATTGTATAGAAATAACTTAAAAGCATAAATAATGTTTGTTTTACACTTCAGAATCAATAGAAATGGGTCAGTCTCGCGTAATTATCGCATTGGCGAGTTAAAGCAATGTTACTCCATGCGAACTATTTTGTCGTGTAGTTCGGCCAATTGAATTTTAATTTAAACTCGTACTACTTAACTATCTTACTATAATATACATATAAGACAAGACAAATAAACAAAAAACACAATTCAAATTGAAAACATTAGTGTTTTATACATTTACTTACGTTATTTTTAATTGAATGCAATTTTATACAATGTCTACATTATGGTACTTATCCGGTGTGGACGAAATTAACGAACAACAAGTTATCGTTCACTAATGACTTAATTTAATGAGAGCCTGTTTACGAGGACATATTAAGCAGCCATTCCCAGTCGCTGCCAGTTTATGTTACTGAGATACCGTTCGTTACGTCGCAAGACTGAATGTGTTGTATTGTAGCTCACGAAAGACTCAAAGCTTTGAATTGTAGGGCGTAGCTTATCCAGGTGAAGTCAAAATAAAGCTGATTTAACCGCATCCTTTTTTGCCCGCAAAACATAAATTTTCTTACATAAATTTTCTTACTCTTTTTAGCAACAAGTGTGTCTACGCATAATTGTATATAACCTTTGTAGATATTTTAGTTTGATTTTTTCTTTAATTTGATTTTTTTTAAGTTTGACATACGCTCATTGTCATTATGCGTGTTAACACGCAATAAAATATTTTAAGTTAAAAACTCCAGTTTCAGAATTTTACCTCCCGAACCTCTGCTGTCATTAACAAGTGATTGCTTGGACAGTAGATTTTAGGTTTCCTCCTTCATCCTTGCCCCATAACGCATCGAAGATACCTTTAATGTTACTAAAATTAATGTCCGTGGGCAAGGGTCATTATTAACCATCAGGTGACTCATCTGCTCGTACTGTACATAAAAATATAGGTATTTCGGCCTTGTACAATTTAAATTTGTTATGGGGAAATTACCTTCAAATATTCATTAAATGTATTAATATCATGAGAGTTCTGGCATAACAAATAATTCAGTAAATACCCGTAAAACCCATGAAAGAAAGTAATAAAAATAAGTTTTTCAAAGAACAGATCAGCATTTACATTTCATTTCCTCACATCGACAAATAATATTGTTCCTCCTATGATGAAATATTATTTGTAGATGGAGTACGTATATCACCATAGACAAAGTGTTAATATACAGTTATGTATTAAATCTAACCTGTTCAAAATACAGTAACAGTATTCGTTAGCAATTCAATATTTCAATACAATTCGATTCAGGATAAATTCACACTTTATATTAAACTATTATAATACCAGCAACCGCCCTCGGCCCAGCGCCCCGCCCGCCGTAACATTGCTACTTATTTATTTCAGGCGTCATATAAATGTCATGTTTAACTTATTCGACGACCTATGATTTTGATCTTATGCCACCGCGGACACTTAACATTTAAAATGTAGATGATCGCGATTCTGAATTATTTTTGATCTCGCCGTGACCGTGATCCATGCAACTGGGTCGAAATGAAAAAAATCAAAATCGTGAGTACCTGTTTAAATTTGTAATATTTTGACGACCGTTATGAGTTATAGCAGGTATGAGGACTGGGGCAGGGACTGTTGGTGATAGTTGTCCAGTTAGTTGTTGTAGTACCAACAAGTGTAAGTAAGTGTCAGTCATCCTTACACAATCTCACAGTTACAAAGTTACACTCAAAGTTTCTGTCAGAGCTATAACATAATTTATGGTACCTAATTCATACTCGGAGCATGTTTTATAAAACGAACGATTGAAAATTGACTAGGGGAGAAACTGCCGCGAACAGCTTCGAAGTTCACGACCGATTGAATAATGCAAGCGAGTTTTTATTTTATTTTCATGAGACCCTCGACACAATCGGGTTGATACTTAAGAGTAGCTTAGAAGCAGTATACCAACAGGTCGAACAGTGATAAAGGTCATAGAT
Source organism: Ochlodes sylvanus (assembly GCA_905404295.2). Taxonomy (NCBI): domain Eukaryota; kingdom Metazoa; phylum Arthropoda; class Insecta; order Lepidoptera; family Hesperiidae; genus Ochlodes; species Ochlodes sylvanus. Next base: position 3,198,850 of record FR990129.1, read on the forward strand.
AAGGCTCAGAAAAAAAAACTTCGAAACTTATAACCATCCCACTGTTGGATTTCTCTAAATATGACAGGTGTTCATGGGATAAATTCTTGATGGTATTTTTAACTTGCTTGTCGCTAGCTACCACTTTTCTGGAACCAAACACGAAACTATCTCTACGTGTTTCTTCACGGACTGAGAGATCCAAATTATTCATAACAAGTAATTTATGTCTAAGGCAGAACAACGTTCGCTGGATCAGCTAGTACCTACTTCTCTGAAACTTACAAGGAAAAAATTCTAAAGCTTATAATGGAAAATTGCGTTACAAATGCGAAGCAAAACAACTCGGGAAAACATTTGAAATTTCTATGAAGACTTATTACTTAATTTATAACCAATCTCCGCGCAACCTACGTCCCGCGCTACTTACAACCCACGCCGCCTTTCAATCAGTCTTTAATATAAATTTATTCCTTTTTACACAAAATAAATTAATACTTGACAACAACCCTGAGGGTAACTAACGATCTATAATGTTAAACGCACTTGCTTATAAGCCTATTCACGCTCCACTTTAAGACTGTCTGAATCCGTTAATTTCTGGTTATATTGTTACGCACATTTTCAATTCGAAGACAAAATAACCGTTGCCGTGTCCCCGATATTATACACGTTACAACAGACCGGAAAGCACTGAATTGATTTTAGTTCCAATTTCCATATCTGTCTGGAAACAAATTGCGTATACGATAATACAGAGCTACTGAGCCGATAACAACAACTTGAGTTCCCTGTCGCGGTTGGCATGGACAACACAAATAACACGTCACCATCTACTGATTAATTGGATTTACTGGTATCATGTAGGAAGTCATCCCGTGACGACATACGTAATGGGAAAAGGAGGGGGTTAACAAAGTGTGACATTGTGTGACAAGGGGGAGGGGGTCACACGCAACAAATCTCAATGCTATTAAACCCCAACGCAAGTGTCGTTATTTAAAAGTGTAAACATATTTTCACATGTATCCCAATTATTCCCAATTACTCAACTAAAATGGCAAAATATGTGACGTCACAACAGAGGAAAATTCCACATTTGTTACACGTGTCACAGGATAGAAGGGTAGGGGCGTGGGGATTTGCAATTTATGATACGTTATTTGTGGACCGCGAGCGAACACGGAGTTACTTACTCTAGAAAATAACATCTCGGGTTCAATTCCCGAAAGAAGATGACTTTTGTGACAAACATATTTCGTCACTTTTGTGATAACTACATGACACATGCCATCCTGGTAGAATAGTATGTAACGTTACTATACTAATATATATACTTAGGTATTTTCTTATTACTTTTATTCTTATTATTCTTTAGTCTATTAGTTTCTCTTTTTCTCCCCTCTTCCTCCTTGACCGGGACAACGCTGGCACAGCCCTTGGTGCTGCTAATGTCCATGGGTGACGGTGAGGACAGACCATCGGGTACCAGCGCTTGTCGACTATTTATATAATAATAACTCTTACAAGTAAAAAAACCGACTTCAAAATAATGGTTTTCTCATGGATGCCATTGTCAGAACTCGACCAAATTGAAATGCGGAAAGAACCAGCTTTCAACAAAAAAATAATCATAAAATCGGTTCACCCAGTCGAAAGTTCTGAGATAACAAAAACTTCTGAAAGTTTTTAAAATAAAAAAAATACAGTCGAATTGAAAACCTTCTTTTTTGAAGTAGGTAAAAAATGAAAATAGTTATTTAATTAGCAGGTAAAAACGCGATGCTACCCCGCAGCGCAGCATTCAACCCTCAGGTTAAATCGGGATATTGGTTAAAAGCTGTGGGAGTTTCACAATTACTCTGAACAGGGGATGGAAGGTCATAGATCAAATCAATAACGCCCGTGTAACCGGTGTACCTGTCGAAACAAATTTATCTCAAATTAATTTAATTGTTACGGAAAATGAATGTTTTATAAACATGTCAAAACTGGCGTCATTTACGAAATGACTAATGTCCGGATCCTATATTTAACCAATCGTTAAAACTGATTAAATTATTTACTAATTTTAGTATTTATTTCACAATACTCAGTTGTAACTTGTCGCCTTCAAATTAGTGTCATTACTTCAGTTCGTTACAAATTATGTTTGATCTTACTCTTTCCTAACTCATCATCATCATCATCATCATCATCATCACAACCCATAACTGTCCCACTGTTGGGCACGGGGTCAAAGTAAGTCCTCTCTCAAAATGAGTTCACCACGCTGACCAAGTGTGGATTAGCGGGCTTCATACACCTTTGAGGACATTCTGTACAACTCTGAAGTGTGCGTGTTTCCTCACGATATTTTCCTTCACCGAAGCAAGTGATAATTAAATTGTAATACGCACATAATTTTTGAAAAGTAGAGGTGCGTGCGGGGTTTGATCAGAGCCCCCCGGCTCGGGAGTCCAATGTTCAACTTAACTTTCCTAACTGATTACTTAATTATACTTCCGGTCTACTAGTTATTACAATAATACGGTTACTAACAGTGAAGCAGTGGATAGCCAAGTTTAAACGTTTGACTGTCGAATAGGGAGGCCTGGGTTCGAATCTTGCACGCACCATATAATTTTCAAAATGATGCATTAGAATCAGCATTAGAAGAAATATTTTTTTGAATGTCATAACTAATTGTTTGCGCGTCATTTCCGTTTCATCGAATTCCAAATCCCAACGATACTAAAGTATTCACTTCAAAAAGGCACAAAATGTTATCATGAATACCTACCCTATACTAATATTAAAAACTGTACATTATTGTATTAAAAAAACGTGCAAACAACAAGTGGAACTCGGCTCGTGCTGGACATAATGTCCTAACTCCTGACATAGTGAGAACAAACCAGTTTTAAAAAATGACCGCTTGGCCTTTAGCCACAAACGAGGCATCTGCGATAGCCCTTTATGCGTCGATCGTTCCAGGTGCAGGTGATCGCATTTAGATGCCGCTTATTGCACAATGTGCGATCTGTAACTTCCATGTTTGGAACAAATAAATAAATGTACGTGCTATGAATGGAACGAAAAAACGTCGAGTTTCCGTACATGTTACATTATTAAACTAGTAAACCCGCCCTCGCTTCGCTTCGGGAAACCTGTCCCTTAGTAACAAAGTCCAAAATTGTTAAACGTAACCAGCGCACGAGTTTATTTTCACGCGCGTTATTTTCCATTTTGCGAAAAACTTTAATATATTATACATATAAACTTTCCTCTTGAATAATTCTATCTATTAAAAAAAACCATCAAAATCCGTTGCGTAGTTCTAAAGATCTAAGCATACATAGGGACAGAGAAAGCGACTTTGTTTTATACTATGTAGTGATAAAAAGAGAAGTAACAAGGCTGTTGTCGTACGTATATCTTATGAAAATATCAATATACCAATCAGTTATAATAACATAACTGTACACGGAGTTTTGTCTGTATACTACTTAATGGGGAGGGATCTCGAAAATATATACAATAATAAATAAAATTGGAGTGTCTATTTGTAATGTTCACGGAGGGGGTCACGACCCTCAGCATTGAGGACATCGAAGCAAGGAGGAGGATTTGTAATGTTAAATCAACCGTTTTTTTTCTAGATACATATGGATGCGTACACGGTACCAAAATAACATTTTTACAATTTTTGCCAATCATCAAAAATAAATTAAAGTAACGAAGCTGATTATTTTAATAATAAAAGAACAACTCATTAAAATTTAAATGCAAAAAGATATCTTAAAAATGTCTTCTAATAATTTTAAAAGTTGTTCAGGTCGAAAATTCGTAAAAAATCAGAAAAAAATCATAACTCGAAAGCTATGAATAATCGCGGAACATACATGGGGGTTACCCAAAGGGGTGCTCTATCTCTGGACTTCCGCTTGACATTAGTTTTGGGACACCCAGTATATATATGTAGATACTTATTAGATAAAAAAAGGAAACCAGCAACAATAAAATTTTATCTATAATAATATAATATCGAAAAAATAAAAATCTATAGATTTTGTATTTTTTCGGTATCTTAGCATTATTTACCAAAAAAAGGATTTTCGTAAATAATGTTAGTTGTTGCATGTTTAATTTATTTTACAGTAGAGGTCCTCTGAACGTAATTTGTTTTGTCCAAATATTGTTTTATTAGCTGACGTGTTGGTGATGTGAACCTGTTCGAGATTTTATGTCTATTGATACTATTGAACTTTTGGATGGTGGTAATAATGACAACAGCGATTACATTTTGCCCAACTCTGATTGACAATAATACGAATTACAGCGGTTGAATGAAGCATTAATAAGTGTTGAATACGACTTACTCACAAAGTATGAGCGACGAAAAACATGATAACTGCCTCTATTTATATTTATTAAAGAGTATCAACATGGAATTAATTCCCAACTTGTTTATACACAGACCATGACGCTAGTAGAAAACATTTAAAAGTTATTTAAATTTGGAAAGGAACGGACGAATAAAACTGGCTTGCTTTTAATTTCTTGGCACTTGAACAAACGCATTGTCCCAGTCATCGTGTGGTCGTTATTGGGCGGTAATAAGGTTGATCGCCGTTATAATGTTTATTTCATTCGAACGCAGGCATCGGGCTTTACGATAGTTTAGTCAATTGATGAACGTATTTCGCCAGCTACGCTACACTCAAAGTTAATATGGAACCATGGTCAACACAAAATACAAGAACCAGACCAAGAACAGAAATTTAAACTCAACATTAAAATTTCCGCCTGGCAGGGAATCGAAACCAACCCAAGGCTCTTCAAATGGCGCCCGGTATGATAACCATTGCGCCATACGGATACTCTCATTCAAATTCAGACGACGCAAACAGAAGCTACTAATTTTAAGTAATTTGTAAATACAGAACTGGAACCAGGATCCCTGCGCAAAAACCCATTCGAACCACAACGCTATCGCTGCGGCTAGCGTTGTAACTTGTAATATTCGATAACCGTTCTGTTATCAGATACGAAACGGAGGCAGCGTACACTACAGTGCGGTTTGGGTAACTGACACGTACGGTTATCAAAACAAGGTAAAGTTTGACATAAAAATTTATACATCGTGCCATACCTACATAGTGTAGCTAGATGAACAATTGGCTTGAATACTACTAACTTTTAGCGCTAGCGCTAACTACAGAACATTAAGGTTTAAATGCCGAGGTTTTTAAAAGGTTTTTAAACAGTTCTTTAAGATAAGCGGACACCTCATGTCGATTGAATACTGTAGCGTTTTTGGACGACAAATTCACAGCAATGTGTACGCACCCAAGGTACCCGATAACGTTTGGCCTACTTGTTTCAGCGATCTCCAGTCAGGATTTTAAAGCATAATTTATTGTATACAAGCTGTGCCCGCGACTTCACCCGCGTGGAATTTAAGAAAAAAAACTAAAATAAAAGTAGCCTAAGTTAATCCTTAAACATTTTTCGATACTACATAATAATAGTACAGGTGGCAACCCGACTTAAACCGCTTCAGTCAATCAATGAACGACACGACACGTCTCGGTTGCATAACAATTCGACGATTGACAAAGATTACAGACCAAACAAAAGTTGTAGCAGATCCGGAAATGTTTTATTTACATTGTTTCATTTAACAAAACCCAAGTTACTGCCGCCACACTTTCTCGTTATCAACGAAAATTCAAGCAGAATCGAACACAATTCTTATTCTTAATACCCTACAAGCACAATGCACACAAGGGATGCCAAATGCGGCGCACTTTATAGTAAGTGATTTTCATTTCACTTGACATACTCGAGGACATCAAACAACATGGTAATAGGTAATGATTAAAAATATAGAGTCAAAATTCTACGCGATAATTATTTCAAAAATGGGAATCAAATTGAAACGTGAAAATGTAAATGTGCTAATATTACTAGGTGAGATAGGATGTAAACTTATAGATAAGAAGATACTGAAGCTGGACACTGTTTTTTATGTCAATATAACATCAAAGGCATCACCGATTCATTCATTCATCATTCACTATCGGCCAAGGAAGAATGAAGAGCCCTAAAACCCACCGACCACACGGCCAATAGACTCCTAATAACAGGCGAATGGCTTCTGTCAACACATCTGGTTTATAGTAACGATATAAATTCGTGCCGTCTCATTCTTTCCCGTTGCTTAAATTAATCTATTTCTTTCCAACGTTTCGTGTGGCCTTGAATTAGCCAATCACAGCGTTGAATTAGCCAGTCGCCCCGCTTCGTCTTACCTCAGCTAGTTGCCAGAATGCATTCAATACGGAAAATCAAACATTAGGTGTCTATTGGCTATGTGGTCGGTGCCTAAAAAGAAAGAGGTCGCTGTAAAATGCACATCAATTTCTCGGATATTGTTGACATCCCTGAAAAAGTCAGAAAGATATTTTTTTATATCCGAGCTATTAAAAATCCTTTGAACAATCCGGTAATTATCCCGTCTGACGTCCGATCTGCCCTTTTTCCTGTTCTACAAATTAAACTTTTTCGTCTTAATTTGCCAGCGAGCGGCGTGTAACATTAAGTATAATAATTATTAAAGGTCTATCAAATCATTGCATTAAATTTGGCAACCGCTGGATTCAGAACCGCAAGTTAGTGGAGGCCTATGTACAACATTACTTGTAAAGACGAATGGACGGATTGGATGGATTAAATTTGTACCGTATTATATTATGTACATGTATGTATTCGTTTTATCAAAAACCCACACGGTATTTTTAACACACTACATTACAAGGTAGGTCCATCACACAAAGAAAACATTATTGTTCAAAACTATACGAAACATAAGCACGTGGCGTCAATAAGAATGACTCGTTCTTTACTAAGCCTACTCAGTCTCAGTACAGTATGTACTTATGGCATGGCAAAAATGTTAGCTGTTATCATGACCTTGAACGCGATCGGTACAGAGTTTGTTTCGTGTACAGGATCTTCTGAGTGAAATATATAAATTAGCTATTGTGTATATAAAATCTCTCACTCACTTCCGAGTAGTTATAATAAGAGATAAAAATTCGTAAACTTATCAAAGAATATAACGTAAGGAATATAGACAGACAGACGGAGTGACTTTTGCATTTATAATAATTATGTATGGACAACCCTACTCAGTTTAATGGTCGTTTACAAGATCAGTTTAATGACCCTACTTTTGGTCTTCTGGAATTTAATGTAACATTTTGTAAATATTTTTGGTTTTATATTTCATAGTGAATAAACCCAGATGACATGATATGTAACTTCAATAAATTAATGATTGAGGCGGACACTTACACCCGAACATACAACTTACATCCGAACGCCTGATAAAATAAATGAGCTAATTTATTTTATAGATATTTGCAACGTTAATTACATAAAATAATAGATATCAATATTGTGTTATCTCAAAGTTGTGCAAACTCTTTGGTTATACAACTAATAAAATCAAAGGTGGTCATCTGTCCAAGTTAAAATGTATGAACATGTTATTAAATAAATAGATCAACATAACTTCTTTATTAAGAACCCCTGGGCGGGTACCTACATTACGAAGCCCACGCGTTCCTTGACCTTTACACAAGTAGCAATTAATTCATAATAAACACAGGACATCAAAAGATAATACATAATATCCGAATACGTCGAAGCCATAATTCGAACTAGTGGGTTATTATTTATTATACTCTGGATTGAAAGTGCAGACGTGCGTGTTAGTTGAAAAATTAGAATTAAGGCCGTAAACGATTTTTAAAGTGAAACTTTTATTACATCGTCTCAAACTTTTTCGTATGTGTGTTGCATGTCGCGTGACGGTCGGCCGCGGAGTAGGGATAAAGTGAAAGGCACTCGTCAGAGCAGCCAAGGCCAATATGGAGGCACCTATAGTTCCCAGCAGCTGACCGTGTAGTGTATATAGACTATTACTCATTTGTGCCAGTGCTCCACGCTATTTTGTTTGTTTTTGTCAGTGTTTAATGTAAATGTTGTTATTTATTTCCCATTATCATTCCAATTTTCCAAGTATAAAATTAAGATTGATAAAGCGATATTTATACCCTTAATGGAATATTATTCCAAAAATTTTTAGTTAAATGTCTATAATGTGAAAAAAAGTTTCACTTTTACCGTGGTTTCATAAAACCACACAATCCTTTTTTTTATTGTAATAGATAACAAATCAACCATAGACAATTCCGTCGTGTAACAAGTTGAAACTAAGTTATCAGAAGCAACACATCTGTGACCAGCTGCAGATAAGCGCAAATTGCAGTCACGCTTTACAAATAGCCACATTGACTACTGTAGAGTTAAGCTACATCACTAAAATAAATATAATAACAAATAATTAAATAACGCTAAACTATACATAGCCCAACACTAGGATTCCCTGTGTTGTGGGTGCCTATAACTGAAATTAAACCTTGACCAGACCGGGCTCTTCGAAGGGTAGTCCGACATCTGCATGTCATAAATCAACTAAAATGTGCATCGCTTCAGTTCCATTTATTTCAGGAATAGTAAAATATCACTTTTACATTATTATTTTTTTTGTTTAATAATTAAAAAGATATACTACAATTACATTACTAAAGAACTTGATAGTTTGAAATCTAAAAACATGATTATAGAATGCTAAATGCGGAGCAATAATGTTAGTCAATATGCTGTTAACCACTGAGAAGCTCCCTTGTCTGGAGCCAATACTGAGTGTAGTATGTGGTCATGTTTGTCATCGGAACTAAAGCCACATGTAAAATTTCAAGTCCTTAGAGTTAGAGGAAGCAGTTCTAATTCACCTTGCAAGATTTCATATACATAGCAACATTGCAAGTTAAATAAAACCTTTTAAAAACACAGTCAAGTATTACTTAAATACCACTACAGAACCTCCATACAAACTTATGGCATGGGAAAAAATATACTGTCTGTGATAAAAGTTATTCTAACTAAGATAACTTGTCAAATATCAATTTGATTTATTCACTGGTTTCTGTGAGATATCTAAACGGACAAGAAAGAGAAAGACATTGATTCCAAAAAAGATGTGACCTCTATCGGCAACAAAGTCTACCTACATTCAAATTACCAATATAACTTGAATTTTTCGTAAGAACACTCTAAAGCCCCTGTATGTTGGATGTCAGTTTTCTAAATAAACTGTATAAACTTTGTTATAAAAAGCATAATAGATAGATAATAGCGCAATTTTATTTTTATATTTTTATCAAAGATACAATTAAGTACCAGTAAAGTTACAAATTGCATAGATATTATGCTTAAAATATAGACTAGACACAAAATATAAATGATCACTTACCTTAAGCCGAGGCCAATCTTCTCTTTGAACAGTAAAGGTGTCGTGAAGCCATTTTTCTGTAGGTATGACACAGTGAGGTCGGAGCCATGCATTTCCAGGACAGCAGACGTATGCTCAAATCGGGGACTCTCCAGTTTGTCGGCCAGCGAGAATCCCCTACCGCCTTCTGCCTCATCATCTCCGAGTGCCCATTCATCAGAGTAGAGTTTGCGTTGTTTCCGTTCACGCTGTGGAATAACTTAATATTATCATCTTGCAGATGGGCTGAATGTTGTATGCATATTTGAACATATTACAAAAATTTTATTACAATGTTATATGATATATTACACTTTCTCAATTAAACAGTAAAATTTACACATTAATGCATGTTCGAGAGCATCAAACAGTGAAAATATAATCAATACCAATCATTACTTCTCAAAAGTTATAAAGCAGAACCAAAATAAAAGTTTGTTTTTATTTTAACTCTTCTCAGCTGATCTGACATATGACTTAAACTTTCACTTTTATCAATGATCTTCATAGGGAATTAACCCTTACAGTATTTTTTAAGAGGTACTAACCCTTTCCCTTCGTTTAATCATCTTCATGTTTACTTATATTGATAATTTCCTGGCTCACTTTATCATCATCTAGGTTAGTTAATTTTAGGGACTTTTCAAGGCCGAAGAAATTATAACTATGATTAATGAGCTGCTGAACATAGCAATTCCATGAATCTTGTTTTTGGATAATTATGAACAATAAAACTTTAACCGCGAGTGTTACATATATTCGTTCTCCAAACAAAGAGCGGAGTGACAGACGAAATGTGTCAAATCGTATTTGTTGAACGACAATATTTTCGGTTCGACGATCGGTGCTCGATCAGCAAGGAATTGTTCGAGTGACACGAGATTATTTGGGTAATAAAATAGATTGCAAGTTTAGTCGGCTCGACTCGACGTGTGGTCTGCTCGCACGGCGCACGCCCCTGGCCGCCTCGCCTGCCCTCTGCCAGCCGGCCGCGGGAGGGAAACGCCTTCGTTTCGTTCGTCGTCCCTACCAGATGCCCGCTAGGTATGCTCCGATGACGACGTCGCCGCGCGCACCTCTCGATACTCTCGTAACGTTATTGTCACGAACATTACATCGCAATACTCCGAATCCAAACTATTATAGATTTTGACACCTCTTCGCATGCGCGACTGCATACGGCCGCCGCCGCGTTTTAAAACTCGCTCGCTTGCGGCGTGATCGCAAAAAACTAAGTCCGATGACCCTCATTGATCATCATCGTTTTCGACACCTTGACTTTTTCTATGATTTCTATTATACTCCCGTAACTTTCATAAATCGATACTCAATGCAGCGATGCACCATTTCATGTTTACGTGATCCCAGATAAAGCCACCATGGCGTCACCCGGGACTAAATACGTAAAAATTCAACTATAAACACTTACCAGTTGTCTTGGAACTTGTTTCTTGTTGCTTGGCAGTGTTTCCGACATGATTATATTCGTCAGAAACACTGCACCGCGAATTAAACACTATTTTACGTAAATATTTTACACGGAGCACGAGAAAAAGTAACGTAATCCACCATTTGCTACGGACGACACTACTGCCAACCTTGCCATGAGCAATCACTCCGGTTATTATTTTAAATGTTGGCAACATTACTTTTATCCAATTGGTATATTTTGAGAATAGAAGAGCGGCAACGTTTAAAACATCGCGAAATGATTCATTTTCTAAATATTTTTCCTAAATGCGTAAGATAGCAGGTATCTTTTTTGCTATTTCTAGCTTAAAACATATAATCACTATTTATGTATAATTAATGATATATGTTACACTAGCAACAAAGTTATGGAATTTTGTGCCTATGTCTTTCTTTTACGAAATTGTGGTAGAGTAGTGTATCATTAAAATTATAAGTATAATCGAGAAACATCTAGTAAAAATAACAATAAAATAAAATGCTTTCTTTAACTATTTGCGATCGACATTATAAGAAAGGCAGAAAATGAAACTTAACTTTTAACAAGCATTTTTATTTTTTTAATATTAAACAAAAAAACTAAACTTGTATAAAAGAAATAAATTTGCGTTTATGACGTGAAACATCTATAGGCGGGGAGTAAACCTGATTTTGGCGTGGTGATACAGGCCGTGGCCACGCTTTAAAATACATAAATAATAACATAATTATCTAAAGCGCCATCTACCTTTACATTGAAAATCTTTATCAAATAATGATCAATGTCCATATTAGTCCCCAAACTTATTAATAGATGGCAGTATTTATGGAAGGGAAATATAGATTTAAAATCTAGAAAATTATAGTTGATATTCTTACCACTGACAATTTAAAAAGATACTTATTACAAATGCATTGAGTAGTTTTTGGATATTCATAATTTCATAACGTTTATACCATCTAATAACGAGAAGAGCGAGAGAGAAACAACTTGTATGAACAGTGACATCTATCGTTACATTTGAGTAACTAAATGCTATGTTAGTGTTAAATAGTGTTGAAAATCGTTAGATGTCGTATTCACATCAAAAATTTTGATGTTTCACATCTGCCAGCCGCCTAGCCGTCACGTGACGGGTTATGCAATTCGGTCATTCGGTGCTAGGCAATTAAAAACAAAAATTTATAAACAAGTCTTTTTATTTTTATTTTTAAGAAGAGTTGAACTGCGCACTAGAAGTTGACTACCAATAGTTTCTACCAATCACGTATTCGTACATACCTATCATAAAGACTACTGAACCGATTTTAATGAAATCTTCAATGTTTCCTAAGTTTAAGTAATTATTATGAAATGAAATGAAATGAAATTAAATTTATTCGAAGTTGGTTTTTTACAAACATTTTTCGAAAGTCATACAAACTACGCCATCGCTTCAACAAATCCCTACCGTGAGTAGTCTTGAAAGAAGAAGCGGCAAGAAACTTCCAAGAAGCTTCTTTTGTTACTCACATTACAGATTGCACTTACTACTACATAGCTAAACTATCAAACTCATGTCCAAGCGTTTTAATCTTTACAATAATCATCAAGTTTTTATTATACCCTTTCGTCTTAAGAATGCCTTTGACATTACATCTGTTTGACATCTATTTATTTAAAACATAGATTATAAAACATAGATAGAAACATATTGATATAGATCACTATAAGATGTTGTTATCTAATTTCGTTCAAGTTACGAGTTATAACATAAAATATGTATGCACATAACTTAGTCAAAACCTAGAATTACATGTGTTGCAGATACACGAACACTCACAATCTAAAAATTCATCTGTATCTGTCTGCTCCGACTTGGAATCGAACCCGGATCTCTTCGCTGGACAGGAAGGTCTACTAAGTACCTACTTATTAAAAATAGAACAGAAGGTAGTCGTTCACAAGAGGAGTCCGTTGCTTTTTGAAAACTGCTACTGCAAAGGTATAGGTGTTTATTTTTTTTAAATCTTATGACAGAATTGTATAGAGGTGGTGAAGGTTATCGTTATAAATAAAATATTGTGATTTGTAAAAACGATGTCAATAACACAGACTTATCTCTGCTGCTAGTCTTGTCTTTGCCTTCGAGAGAAACACAACTTAAGCACAAAAGCTTCGTATAAAAATGTTATTTTCAAGCCTTCTGGGCTTTACCCTTGGGTGGCTGCTAATGACAAGTAAGTAAAATGCTTACAATATTCTCATGTATCATGAGAAGTTAATAAGGAATGTAGGTATATAATAATATCTTATTCAAGTCTGAGCCCACTTAGACGTGGTAAGGTAATCGTATTTCTCTTATATTCTTTTCAAATTGTGTCCTGAACCGTGTCTGAGTTGTTGAACTTAATATTCACTTCATGGTATAACTTATATAAGTGGAATAACATAAGTAAAGCTTGGTGTATTTTTTTCAGCTGCGCCATTATCAACACAATGCAATGTAAGAGTAAAAAATAAAAACAGTAATTATCCTTCTCAAATTATTGTAAGTATGTTACTTACAATTACAATTTACACTTACAATAATTAATAATTTATTAAGTAGGTAATTTAATAAATTATATTAATTTCATCAAAAGCACTCTCATATTATTATTGCAGATGAGACACACACTCTAATATTTGTCATTGATTATAATCTATTTTTATTTTATTCTGAATGCAGTTAGGTGCATAAATACATATATATTATGTATTATAAAACGTTTTTATTGAAAAAATTAAATTAAATTAGTACTTAGGTACCTACTGATACTGAATGGACCATGTTTCTCTTATTGCAACGTAGGTACTCCTTATAGTTTACAAATAGTACGCCCCTGAAACTATTTCTACTGAAGTAAAATAATCAGCCATTTTATATATTATAAAAATATAAATCATAATAATGTCGGTTCATATCCCGGGGCAAATTAAAAATCCCTTAAATAGTTTTTATTGATAACAATAGTCAACTTACGAAAAAAAAATGGAAGTAAGTCGGTATTTATCTAAATTATAACTAAGTACAGAAATATAAACATAAAATAATAATATTATCATTGACGAAAATACACATCCGTATTCTTCTAAGTAACTATACTTACCTATAAATCCTAAAAATAAATTTAATTGTTATGATACTTAACTTATAACCTACTTCAATGATAAATTGGATGTATCTTATAAATAAACAAGTTGTCCCGGCGTACTTCGTACCGCTTTATTATTAAAAAATGTTTTGGTGATATACCGACAGCAACGCCACCTATCGGGTCCAATTGTGAATCTAAACCATTCCCAGATCCCCTTGAACACACACAAAAAATTTCATCCAAATCGGTCCAGTCGTTAAAAAATGTTTTGGTGATATATCGACAGCAACGCCACCTAACGGATCCAATTGTGAATCTAAACCATTCTCGGATCCACCTGAAGACACACAAAAAATTTCAACCAAATCGGTCAAGCCGTTTAGGAGGAGTTCGGTATCATACACACTCACACTCGAATTATATATATTAAGATTATCGTTACGGTAATAATATAGCAACTAAAAGCCTTTTATAGGTCTTCATTATTTAACTACAACAATCACAGCATAGTTAGTATACCAACATGATTACATTTTGGGCAAAATGCTCCAGATGAAATTGTATTCTGTAATCATGATTACATTTTTCACTAAGTACTTTGGCCCATTTACTCTATATTTGGCGCCGTCATAGTATATTTATTTATGTCACTATAGCCAATTAGCCACTATAGGTACATATAACAAACTCTGAAAACATTTTCATTGCTGTAATTTAAATAACTCTATCTCTGATGATGTCATTTTTCTGATTTAGTGTTACTGACCGTTTGATAATAATAGTATAATCCGTGTTTAGTAAAATAAATGTAAGTTTAATGCAAGTGTAAGTACATAAAAATAAACATAATCATGTCATAGCGTTGTCACAGAGATCACAGCCCTATTAATGTGACTTTTAATAGTAGTACTAATGTAGACTTATAATGTTGTTGCACACATTTATTCATCATTTAAACAACATGAAATTCAATTTAATTCAATTTATAAGACTACGATTATAGGAAGCACGAACTCAGGCACGAGCTTAAGTCATTCAAAATGAATTAGGTACATCCTTCTATTTCAGTAACAAAGACTTTCAGAAGTAGGTACCTACATAATTTCAGAGCAACAGTTTAAAAAAAAATATTCTTTTAACGCCTACTTTGAAGAATTAGCAAAGTCTTATAACTTGAAATCAAGGCACTTGGTGATGAACAAGTCGTATTTGTCGTTGATCCTATTCTGTTTCTGGCGTGGGAGCCACAAATGTATTGTAATGTGTAATTATGGAATTATGGTTGCAAACAAGCATGCAGCACCACTCCTCCACTGCCACCCATGGCAACTGTGCTCGACTTAGTACAAGATTTAAATGGGGACTAGCAGATGGAGCGTGCAGAACAAAAAAGTGAAGCCACAAAAGCAAATACAAATTCAAAAGCGAATACAAACTCGCATTAGTGCTATTCAGACCGTCGTACTGTTTAGACGTCACGTGTAATCACGCGTCACGCATTACTACAACTTAAAAATGCCGTCTTGTATATTTAAACATTGTAAAAGTTGTTCCCAAACACATAAAAACGAAGATGGGATATCTTTTCACAGATAACTATTTTTATTTCACTGTTTTGTTGTTTATTTACCCATGTAAATAAATAAAGAAATAAATAAAATAAATAAATATTTTATAACCAAAAAGCTACTCAGTTACTTGGCAATAATTAATCTATGGGCACTAGGATAGTTAGTCCGGTTAGGAGACGGTGTGAGAACAGTAGTTGGTTAGTCTGTTAGTAAGTATGAGGACTGGGGCAGGGACTTTTAGTGATACTTAGTCCTCATAGGTGTTGTTAGTAATAGTCCAGTTACTAAGTACCTAATTGATATTGTAAGAGTCTCATTCTAATTCGGTCACAGATGTGTTGCTAGGTTGCTACCCTTGAGGACTGAGATGGTCGCCTCTAAAAAGTGTAATCGGCGCGAAATCTCTGTAACCGAAATATAATTGCTGTTAAAACAATTATTACATGGTAGAAATGGTGATACGTGACTAAGCGGGCGTTACTACCTATGTGTGTACATTTTGTATAAAAAGCATTATTTTTGTAGAACAGTCTAGATGAAGTCACTGTACCCCACTATGGTGATGATCCTTGTGAATGGTTTGAGCCAGAAGTACCGGACTACCGAGCTCCCGGCCGCAGGATCAGCGAAGTAAGTAAGTACTTGTATATACTGCACTTATTGATAACTAGTACCTTAGAATAATAACACTATAGAAAGACAGTCTTCATACAAGCGCTCTGTCTAAAGTGAAGCACTAAACCGAAACTTTCCCGCAAGCGGGGAATGATTCGGCTGCGGATAATCATTTATGTTTTTAGCAATAATACGTAAGTAAATAGCTTTTCAGATATTTTGTGACATAATTTAACTGGAAAAATCCTCATAATTCTTTTTTTTTCGCGAGACACGTTTGGCGTGCGTTGACATGAGCAGCCCGGTGTTTGGAGTCATTTTTGGCTCCAATTAAGGTGCTTCAAAACGGCGGCCGCGCGGACTCCGTTTCTATAGTGTAATTATTCTAAGACCTAAACCCGCCCTCGCTTCGCTTCGGGAGACATGTCCCTTATGCACGCACATTCAGAAATTGTTAGGCGTGATTCTTTAAACTTACATAACTTTTTTATTCATCAACCGATTCAAATAAAACAAACAAGTTAGTGTTTGTTAAGTTAAGCTTACCAGAATATAATATATCTGTTTGTCTGTGGTTTTATACGCGTTAAACTCAGAAACGGCTCAACCGATTTGGGTGCGGTTTTCACAAATATATGTATGGATTACAATTCAGATCGATATAGGCTGTCCAAGCCAACTTCCACTGCTCGTGATGTTCGCTTCTCACCAACGGACGCGGCGTCAGGTCAGTCTTATTGGAGATTGTTGCTGAGCTATAGATATGAGCTTCGATTTAAATATTTTTTAACCAACTTCTTTTTACCGTTTTGTTTCATCCGTATGTATACATAATTGAAACTGCAAAATATTCACATACGATAACCTATTAGTGCTTACATAGGTACACATATACCTACAAATTTATTTTGGTGTATATACCTATGTATAGGCAAACCTGGCAAGTATACCCTAGCGTGTATACCTTAATATACCATAATATACCAAGTATACCATAGCTTAACCACATTTTTGTTTCAGAGTGTTTCGAGTACGTTTGGACTATGAAATTCAAACAACAAGAAATAAAAAGAGAAATGCAGTGTACGTCTTGGTTTTTATAATTGTACATCACAACCCATTTACAAAAGTCGGCCACGCTGGCCACGTCCTTATTGGCGCTTCGACCTGATTAATCCTCAAGATTTCACTTCACTGTTAATGTTTATAAGTACCTAATTAAAATTCTAATTTTAACTTCACAAAACAATGATAGACAATGGACCATTCTTCCCGTACAGGTTTGATAAAGCAGAAGCGAAGAAGGCTTATAGCTGGAGGGACTGACGCTGAAGCTGGACAATTTGCACATATGGTAGGACTTGTCATACAAAGTCAAGAAGAAGCGAGCAGGAATCTCCGGCTTGAATGCCACCTAAGCGAATTACAGTGATTAAGTCGTTTTCGTTTGATGTTAAAATTATTGTAACGCAATGAAAAGTTTTGATATAATAAAATTATGCTTCACCTAGGTCCAAAAAAGAGGCTTCTTCGTAAATAATTAAGAATTAGTTGCGTAATGATTAGGTAAACAATTAAAACAAAATAATGTGTTGTCTGCCATATCGAGTGAGATTTTTTCTTCATTTTTTTCTTGGCCGACAACGTGTCAGTCGTGTCTTTGTCTTTGATGCTAGGTACTGATGTCCATGGGCGACGGTGGTCAGTGACCACTCACCATCAAGGAGCTCGTCCGCTTGTTTCTCGGCTATTAACAAAAAGACACGAAAAATAATAATTATGATCTTGATGGATTGACCGTCATGAAAACTGAACGCGTATTCAAAAATGAAAGAAAGTTGTAATAACCTATCTACCTAAGTACCTACCTATCTACTCGTAGGTTGTCAAGTATATTTTTCGAAATAATTCAATCATATTTCAGGCTGCTATAGGATGGAGCGGATCTGAGGGATCATGGGTATTCAAATGTGGATCTTCTTTGATCAGCGAAAATTTTCTCCTAACGGCCGCACACTGTTCACGTACAACTAGCAGAGACGCTTCAGTATCTGATCCATACCCCAAAATTGTGAGGCTTGGAGGACATAGCATTGAAAATTACGTAAGCATTACATTTATTTCACGTACATAGGTACCTGTTCTGTAAGTTATTTCTCACGACCGTGTAGTCCAGCTGGTAGTGAGTTAGTGACCCTACTGCGAAGCGATGGGTCTCGGGTACGATTCCTGTCGAGGCACATACTTATGTGACAGACAAAATGTTTGTTCTCGGGTGTTTTTAATGTTTTCAGGCAATCCTACTACGGGGTATGAGCACGGTTATACTATTACCGTGGTATGAGTGTGTGTTTATGTGGGTATCGAAATAGCCAAGCCACCTGGGTGGTACGAATTTTAGCCAAAAAGAATTAATGAAACTCGTTTTTTCTGTCTGACAATACAACCGAAACGGGAAAATAAAATAATATTTTTTTATATAAATTTAGGGGCTAACAATTTTTGTTTGAAGCCGGTGCTTTTGTATTTGTACCTACTTACACTTACTTCTAATATGGATGAAATTATCCTTAGGTATGCGAAGTACCACTTAGGAGGTTGCATCTGTCGCCTTTATGCGTTTATGCCACACCCTGGTCAGGTTCAGTAATCCAAGGAATCCAAAATCTACTTATGCTGATGTTATCACTGTCATATAAAAATGCGTATTCCTTCACAGGATGAGAATGGCTACCCGGCTAAGGACGTAAACATCAAAAGATTCATCTCTCATCCCAGATATCGGTCACCACGTAAATATTACGATATCGCGCTTATAGAAATGGATAGAGAGGTGGATTTTCAGTGGGCGTATCATCCAGCATGTTTGAGCTCAAGCATGTCGCTGCCGAGTAATGGCCCGGCTACTGTGACTGGGTGGGGTGTTGTGAATATAGGTAAATGTTGTTCGATGTGGTTTTTTTGGAGAGGAGAGGAAATATTTTTCGCGTGAAATTTTTTGACACATTTTTTTTCTATTTCAAAATCATGTATAATATTATCACAAGTAGGTATGTAACTCGGTCTGTATCTTTGACAGGGTGAATTTTACAAAAAATACTTTTTTTACGGAAAATTTATATAATTTGACGGAGGATTGATATTATAATGATTAGTATGATTACCTATTATGTTTCGTTAACTCGAGATAGTCGCAAAAGATTTTAAGAAACACCAACGTAGAGTTAATCTAGTTATTCTTTCACGAAATATTACTTATGTAGGTACATAATTATACAAAACAAAGATACGAAGACACGCTTACAAACGCCATCATGCAATATCATTGCGTTTCACTCTAAAATGAAAGTTTCTTAAAAAGCTGAAGTTTAAATATTTTTTTTACAAAATTCGTAAATATTTATATTTGGAACATTAGTCTTAGGCGATTCACACCCAACTTTTTCCTTAGGGACCTAACTGCATAACTAGGTATTTCACAATTATTTTCAGCTACGCTTCAAACATCTCCAATTTTACAAGTGGCGGAAATTGATATAATGGCGTCTACAGATTGTGAAATAAAATTGCAATTTGGATTGAATAGAAACTTCAGGGGATTGGTTGACCATCAATTGTGCGCCGGTTACATGCCTGGTGGGATTGATGCTTGTATGGTAAGATTTTGTAAATTGTGGTTATTGGCGAAAGAAGATATGTACCATACCGTTTCATCTGAATTATTACTACCTACAAGTGAATATCGCGAGTGATGCAGTAGTTAAACGTTGGAATCCCAAACCGGGGTCAAATGCAGCATGCATATCTAATTTTCAAAAATTATGTGCCAATACGCACGAATTTAATACCTAATTATCACTTGCTTCGGTAAGGAAATCTGCACACGTAGGAGTTCTCCCTAATGTTCTCAAAGGTGTGTGAAGCCCGCCAATCCGCATTTGCACAGAGTAGTGGACTATGGTCCGTAACTCCGTACCCTGCACATAGTGAAAGGAGCGTGTCCAGCAGTGGGATAGTTACCTATTACCTATGGGTTGCAATGATGATGATGAATATCGCGTTTCGAATTTTGAGTTTTAATTACTTTCCCAGGGAGACTCCGGTGGGCCCGTTCAGGTGCAAGTGCACAAAACAAACCTAGACAATCTTTTTCCATGGTACTTGCACCGTGTTCTTGGGGTCACGTCCTTTGGCTACGGATGTGCCAGGGCCAACACTCCAGGTGTTTACACGAGGGTCGCCAGCTTCATCGACTGGATCGAAGAGAATGTTTGGCCTGAAGCGTCTAAAAATCAACGAGTTTAAAATTAACCATGTACATTAACAATTCAATGTAAATTAACAATTCAACCATGTCATCTACGAATCATAACAAAATCTTTATTAAAAATGAATCGGTAATACTTATGATGAATTTTAATATCAATATGTCATATCAAAATAGTAATTAATTAAGTAGGATAGATGGTTAATAATAAAATAAGATTTTGATTTTCATAGAATTAAATTACCCGTCGTGAGTCACATTGAAGAAAGAAATATTGACATTAAACTTTTATCTGCAAATATCACACTTTCAATTTCAATAATAATAGAAACATACTTACTAATATTACAAATAGGTACCTACTTAAGTAACAAAAGATCACAAAATACTAGATTCATGCAATTTGAATTTAATTAGTTTGACAATTTTACGATCAAATTTATCACGATTATTGATTTTACCACTTATAAGTATTATAATAATTAACACCTAAATTATTATCTTTCATATTCTTTGCTTTTGCAAATATATTACAGACATAATAACACTACTAGATACATCCGCATAATTTGATTATAGGTACTTAGTTGCTTTTCGATACAGTAGTTTTATTCGGAAGCTCAAGATTATTTAATAACAAATCCATAATATTCGTCTACTCTACAACGAACATTATTGTAAAGTAGGTACCTATACCTATTCAAATTTAGATTTTACTCCCGAGAGAAACATTGTTCTTTGAGAGCTGGTATTTTATTTTATCAAACTACTTAGTTCACACTAGTCCCCATTGCGCAATGTTAGCGTATAGTATTTCATGATCGGATCTTTTATTAAATATTCGCTGTCCGTCACACCATTGTCTTCCAAAAAATAAGTTTGTCGTCGAAGCCAGTCCAAATACAACTTTAAATAGCGGTCCCCAGGTTCCAAATCCGTGTGACCTAAGCAGAAAATCCTGTATGCATCTTCGCCGTACTTCCCTATACCACACAAGTCGCTCGCTCGACGCCATTTTGACGAAACGAACTGGTAACTTAACTTCCAAATCATACGACCGCGTTTCTTGAGTCCCAAATTTTCAAAAAATCTCTCTAAACAACTAGGAGTATCATTAAGTACATGATAGGGTGTAGGATATTCCACGAAAAAATCTTTCAAGTAGGGCCTGGCACTTTTAGCAGATGTTTTATTCAAGAAAATCGTTGCTACTAACATCGCCCAGGGGTTCGCTGAAAACTGTTCCTCTATAACGAAGTGAGGAGAACGAGGCATGTCTCGTGGCGTTATGTTGTAAAACGGGTCGATGTGAATCGGATCTGGTTCCTCTATATCCAGTTGGGACAGACTCAAGAGATCAGTTTCCGAAGTTACTGAATTCTGGCTCAAATCTTGAGATCTATCGAAGGTCGACTTTGATGAACTTATCGAGATATTACCAGGACTTAACGTAAAATAGCTTTCTTCATCCTCGAAGAAACGGCTGACGCAGTTAGCTTCGTTTGCCATAGTTAAAGAGTTCTGTAACAAAAATGTAAATATTTTTTATAATAGAATGTTTGCAAACACTTACTCGTAATTATGATGATACGAAAAGTTTATTGTATAACACATATGCAACACTTCTTAGTTCCTAGATGAGCCCAAAGAGCATGAGCCTACTAAACGTACGCACACCCCGCACACGTTAAAGAACGGAAAAGTTTCATATGCTGTACGAGAGATGTCACTACGTTAAAATCAATTCTACAAAGCGAGTAACAATCTGAAACTTTGAGCTGAAAAGAAATTATTTTACGATAACCATTATTTTCCAAATAATTATATTGACTGGTAACAAACTAAATAAGTTTGTATGAATTCACAAAGTTAAGTGGGACTTTATAAATCTTTATTATATAAAAGGAGAAGCTGACTGATTTTTTTTATGGAATTAAGGTAGCAAACGAGCATGCAACACCACCTTCCGCTGCCGCCCATGACAACTTGACTGACATATAAACGCAAGGCCTAAACTAAACTTGAAATTTTGCACAGGGTTCCTTTTATAACGTAGGGGAGCACTAAGAAAGGAGTTTTGAAAATTCACCTCCTAAGGGGGTGAAAGGGGGGTGCAAAGTTAGTATGAAACTTCACCGTTTTTGAAGTTATTCGAATGAAATTCAGTATGAACATCGAGATATAAGTACTAACGTACAGTATGAAGGTTTTTTAATGAAAGGTTTTTTATTGGAAATCATCCCTTTTAACCCCTGTTAATGGGGAGTGCAACATTACCTGCTAAGAAAGTTCTCTGATTTTATCAACTTTTATATAGGTATTTAGGGTTTAATGGCGGGCGAAAGCTTGTGTATTATAATAATAAAATTGTGTTGATACTGCTGTACAGTTGCATCGATAAAATTTAACTGAAGTGACGGCTACACTGTATACATATATTTTGGGTTAACTATCTAACTAGTTAGATCGCATATCGAAACTCAAAAAAACTGTATTACGGATTTATTATTACAAAAAAATATAAATACATTTTATTTGTATTTTTATCGAATTCTTGGGTATTTATCAAGGCACGAACTTAAGTTGCAATAAAGCGTTGAGAAAAAACGGAAATCATAATAATAATTACGATAGACGATGACGATATTGCAAACTAAATACCTAATTCGTTTGGCATAATTAAAAAAATTGATTCACGTGGTGTGAGATAAACATGACTGAATATTTTACACCGATACACTCGTAATATTTGAAGTCATAACCTTGTAATGAGTATGACGTGAGGTTAACGCTCACCCACTCAATGTGGTAAGATGTTGAGTGGAAGTTTGACGATGCGCAAAAACTAACAGATAATTACTATTGAATTTATGACGAGGTCGGCGCCCAGTGCCCAGTACTATATAGACGACCGATTACTAACATTCTTACACACCCTGTGCTAATTGGACTAACCATCCTAGTCCCGATTTAAGTCTTCTTCTGGGTCGGTCATGGTTGTCATGGGCAGCAGCGGAAGAGCGGTGGTGAGTGCTCGCTTGCTAGTCCATTAAAAAATAACGGTTTCTGTTATACGTAAGTGTGGGTAGTAATCAATTAACCTAAATTAATCTGTTACCTAATTTATAGCCACGATGACAATAAAAAATATAATAAATATTAAATAATATAAATTAAGTAGGTAGTTAATTTTTTACGAACATTCTGATAAAAAATATCTAATTTTATCGATATGGTCCAATCTATCAATAGGTAGCTAATTTTATATTTTAATCGTGATCAAGGTTTAAACATTACAATCAATGATTGTTATCAGCTAGATTACGATTCAGATTTACTTTTTGCTAACACTGCTCGTACCTACGTAAGTACCTGTGACGAAGCTGGGAATTAAGTTTGCATAGCTGCACATGGAGGAAGTTGGTATTTGTATATTCGATCGGCATATGCGACCACTACACCTAATCGGTGGTTATTTGGATCTCACCTCAAATTGAATAAATAAACGTTTACACATTCATACCCCGCACTATGATTCGCTTTCTGTTCGTTTTTCGGCCTTTAACCATAAAAAGGATGGACCATGGATCCACGCGCAATAGAGGTTACCTTGGTCTCAAGGATCAAGGAACCATTTACACCTAATTGTGTTTTATAAAGATTTAAGACTTGAAGCCAACGACATGTTTTACGATTGCCAAAGTTGCAGAATTATTCCACGCATAATAAATGTATACTTATGCGTGTAACTGCCTGTGCGTTCATGAATCCGTACTGTAACATCCATCATAGATATACCTCCCTGTTAAGCCACTGCATCGAATTCTAAATGTCACTAAAACCCAGCACCACGACAACGATTTCATAGTGACATATCTACCAATTATGACCTCATGACGTTAATTGCGTGGTCAAAACTAAATTGAAAGGGGACCACACGGAAAGCACCAACCAGCTTTCAAATAAAAATCGGTTCACCCAATGGAAAGTTCTGAGGTAACAAACATAAAAAATACAGTCGAAATGAGTACCTCCTTCTTTTTTGAAAAGGAAACTCGCGAGAGAAAATTTTATTTGTGCAGCAGAAAAATTGCCAAGAGTCAGTTCACCTCAAGAATATATTTCCGTCCTTCACGTCTTTAATTTATATCGAACGTGGCCCTTTTTCAATAAATATTACGTTACAATATAATGTGTGTAACTGTTGTATTGATGACACATCACGGATATCAGTATATTGGAATTACTTAATACAAATAGGTAGCATTAAAAATATTCTGTGGTCACGTTTTGACTTTAGACTGCCGTTAGTATGTTGCCGGTGGTGTGTTGTCACCATATATAATGCTATTGGTTATTACTGTAAATGAATTATAGTTTTCGTACGTATAGACAGATTCTAGTTTTTTTTTTATGTCCATAACATTGACCAAGTGCGGATTGGCAGGTTTCACACCTTTAGAACAATATGAAGAACCCGTGAGATATGCAGATTTCCTCACGAAGTTTTCCTTCACCAATGTAAGTGATAATTAATTTCTAACACGCACACTATAAAATAAAAAGTGTGGGCCGAATTTGAACTCAGGCCTCACGGTGGGAGTGCTACATTCAAATCATTACAACGTACAAATGTTTCTCACTGTGTAGGCTCACGGAAACTCGATTCTCGACCGTGCTAAGACCATTGAAATATACCTAATTATGTGAATGTTTTCTCATTGTTTTTATTAACTCTATGGTCGCTTGGAAGTAAGACGTCATAAGTCCATGACTCACTATAAATAATCAGAAATATCCACGGTATTTTTTCTTAGACTAACTTTTTAATGAGATGCGCGTTAGCGTTCATTTTTAAGCGTTCACAAACGGATTTACCGTTTCCAACGTATCATTCCACCCCCTGGTGTTACAGATGTAACAGGCGATGGTGATTACCACCCAGCATGAGGTCTGCATCATTTACCTTTACAAGTTTTGTAGTTTTTATTGTAGGGTATTTTACATTTTGCACGGAGTTCACACTCTTGTTTACTAAATTTACTTTAATATTTATGTTCTTTACTATATTATTAAGCGTAATCTGTGGGCGCGGAAGTGTCCCCGCCAAGTCAAAAAAACCGAATCTGTAATTCTGTACAATGCTTTTCTCGAAGCCAATTCAGGGCACTTTCAACTTAAATTTGTTGTGGATAAATATTTTTTTTTCTGAAGCCGCAATCAATAGAATGTTTCCGCGTAAGGTACAACGATATCCGTGCATCCTTAATGATATTGATAAGCGAATTCCGAATCACCAATTTGGTAAACGTAGTTTGCGTTGACTGCACAACGATTTAAAAAAAAATTAAATAAATTTTTAAATGAAATGAACATTTTGATTACACAAAAGAAATGCTTGACAATTTGATCATTTTGCTGAATTAAAGAAAAAAGTTCACTATAACAATATATAGTATAGGAATATACAATATACATAACAATATACACTATAGGAATATGATACATGAGCAGAAAGGTAACATAAACATGCTCGAGCACATTTGGATTATGTTGAGAGCCGGATATAAAACCCTAAACCTACCACAGCGGATACAGAGTCGTTACTGTGTACCATAAAAGTGGTATTTTATGTTTGTTTACAATTTGAAATATCTTTTTCTTGTATTTTTTTAAAGATTGCTTCACCGTAGGTAATAGGTAATCACGTATTTACAAAAATTTAGTAAAAATATCTTTTAAAATTTTATTATAATGATGTTCACGTGTCCACGATAAGTTTAAAAAATATCATGCACACTATTATTTATGCTTAGTAATATAATTTGATACTACATTTTTCTTACACATTAATCTGTAACGTAATGCATGGTAAGTAACCTATAATAAAATTGTTATACTTGGTGAAACATTGTACCTAGCTACTATTATTTAAATATTTTTTGTAGCAACACACAGGAGTCACAGAGCACATAAGTAATGGCTGCTTATTTATTAATTTAAAAACATGGGGTATTAGTACATTGCCATTCTATATGGGTAGTTCATCTTCCAGCCCATTTCCCAATTTTTTTTTTTGGGGTCGGCGCGGGTCACTCTTCTCGTCACATGCGTTTCCTCTCGCCTCATCACATGCCCATACCAAGACATTCGGCTTCCTTTCAAATTTTTCTGTAATTGGTGCTACATGGGTAGTTCTATATGGTTAGGTGGTCTTCCGAAATTAATAAAAATAATATTAACCATAGTTTGCACGAAGTTGATATCACTTATTTCATTGCAATTAAATTACTGTAATTCTCCAAGGCCATAAAGTGAACATATTTATTATAATAAGTTTTTTACCCTGGCTTCGAATCGAAATCTTATAAAACCATATTATTAGGTATACATCAGATTTTTGTCGTAAGTATTGATCACATGCTTTTCTTAGATGCGATTTGATTTCAAAGCAAAATAAATGCATGAATCTTATAATTCTTTAAGAACAACGTAAATTATAGAAAAATACAACTATTACAATACCTATACAACTATTATAGTTGATTACCGTACGTACTACTTAAGATTTATGAAGAATTGTTCTTTAATAGTTTACAGAATGCTTGGAACGTAAAACTTATGTATACATGTATGTCGCCATATTTAATCATACCTACACCCGTAGCCGTGCAACTACAATCAATCGACTGCATTAGATATTATTACAATCGGATATGTCATTAGCGCTGCGCTTAGTGAAAACAATGCGTGTACTCTTAACCTATTGTGCCATTGTTACGTATCTCGCGACATTCTCGCTATTAATAGAGTTCTAATAATGAGGGAATCCGATTCAACGGTCAACGGGACTCCTACCTGATGCTGCTTTTTCTTAACACCGCACACCAAGCAGGGAACAGCACGTCTTCACGTTGTATTGCGACAGGTTGCACCGACGCGGCCACACGTGTGCGAGCGCGCGTTTATCGACGGCCGTAAAATCGAAAAAGGCTGTAAAAAAACGAAAACAAATCGAATGTAATCGGAAGAATCGGTAATGAATTTGATCGGCTTTGCGGCGAGTTTTGAAAAGATTAACAAAACTGTTTACAAAACGTGTTAGCGAAGGGAAATCGAGTGTCGAGTGTATGGTTCGGTAGCATCGATCGTGTTACGCGGAAGTGTGTTGTGGATGAACTTGTGTCGCTTTTCTGGAAGGCCACCTAGTTGCCGATAGCCTGTGCGTCTGATATTGGTGGACCTGCGGACGATGCTGTTTTATCGTCTCATACCCTGTGGTAAGGCGTTAATACTTTAATACACCTTTCTCGCAACAATCAAACAAATTTGATGAGCAATATTTTAAACGAAGCATGCTATTTGATACGTGGGTAATTCAATCAGCACGTCAGCCACGAATTGCATTTTTTGCATTCGTAAATGTATTCAACACTCACAAACAAATATTTGTACCGGCGCGGCGGCGTTCGTAGTAAGCCGTTACTTTCCCAACTAATGATAAAATTATATTTATGTTGTCTTCGGGAAACGAGCAGTGTTGATAAGTTGCCATTTAAGACTGGTGAGTTTTATTTAAACGGTACAACTTACTTGGAAACACAATGTGCACCGCAAAAACAAACAGGCTCTATTATAGAAGCAGAATATCTATCAACTTATTTAAATTTTGATTCTTCTTCTTCTGATTATTTTCTGTCATTCACATTCAAACAATACCATGGAACAATAACAGATGCATCACGGAATAATAAGTTCCCATATGAACGTTATGGCAGAATTATACATTATATTTGCTTACTGTACGTATAAATGAGAACCTTGCAAAGTCCAACGTCCGTACATAATAAATTACTCATTACAATGCTTCCTTACTTGCTGCCGTTTTATTGGATGTAGGAAAATGACAACAAAAATAAAGAAACAAAAAATTGTATATTCTTGATTTCCTAGTCATATTAAGCAACAAAAATATATTTTGTATGTAACGAAAAACATAAGTGTGAACAGGGGCCAAGTTCAAGACTAAAACTTTTGAACTTTCTGGTTAAATCATCTAAACTTGGCGTCGAGTTCTATTGGTGTTCCTTTAGTAGCTCACGTTGTTGAATTAAGTTCTTTTGGCATTCTCATCTTGCCGTAATTATAATGTTTTGAATATTACTGAAAGTCGGAATAGACATAGAGTCCCTTGATTCCTTGCGTCTTGAGTCCAGGCCAACTTCCTCTGCTTGTGTTGTATGACTTGTATGTACCATGCCAAACAACAGACGAGTTTATTGTGCCAGGTCCCTCCTTTACCAGGTATCTTT
Source organism: Ochlodes sylvanus (assembly GCA_905404295.2). Lineage (NCBI taxonomy): Eukaryota > Metazoa > Arthropoda > Insecta > Lepidoptera > Hesperiidae > Ochlodes > Ochlodes sylvanus. Next base: position 3,227,548 of record FR990129.1, read on the forward strand.
GCTGTGTACCGCCAGTTCATTGACCAGGTTACTCAAGCTTGATGGGTGTTTTACCAGCTTGGCCAGCTATCATGCTCTTTCTAAAATCGAACGTGAAATATTACGTTACGTTGTACAATTGGAACTCGGAACTAATACACATCTTTTCATAAATATTCACTTTATTTCATACAAACCGGATTTAAAAACCAACGCAGTATTCCGAATCTGTACAATTGTACATACCTAGTGACCAGACAGGCTGACAGACAGATGCATAACTATAACGTAACTTGGGCTTTCTTTATGATGACGAATAATAAGTATTTCATTCTTTCAATAACACTTAGGTACGCTATAATTCATAGAAATCAATTGGGGCACTTCTCGTTAAATGCTAATGAAACTCTATAAAAAAGTTGCTTGATCATTATAACGAGTTGCTGATTGAAGATTTAAACAAATTTCTTTGTCTCTAGGTCACTTCTAATATTTCTTTTGTATATTTTTTGAAATAATAGACCATTAAGATCACGATGAAGACTTGTGCAAGAATTAATTCAGTAATAAACTGCCACTCATCAATCACAGGGACCTAATGATTTTGATAAAGAAAACATTTCGTTAGTATTTTAAGTTTTTTATCGTCTGTCTGGTTCAATGTAATCGAACTCAAACATATGACTAAATTGAAACCAATAAATAATACTGAACCAGAAATTTGCCATAATACTGACACTGATACTGATACCATTCCTATGCCGGCCGACCAGGGTGACGTGAGAGGCAATAGAAGCCGGCCACTTCTTTATGATCGGGCTGTATCCCAGTTGGTCTTCACCACGCTCTTGCTCGAGTCAGTCGACGTTTCGGACGACGTATCGTACTTTTTCCTTCCATACCCTTAATAGCCTTATCCGCTTAATAAGAAAAGATACACGTAACAGTGAGAAAAAGTACGACCCGTCGTCCGAAACGTCGACTTTCGTTTTTCGTAGTAGGCCTCCAGGCGCCAAACGACTTGTCGTGTTCCGGCTGGGGGCTTAAGAACCAGTATTTTCTTTCTTCCCTATTTCCTCTTTCTCGGCCGGCATTGCTTCGGTGATGCCTTTTGTATTAATAATGGGCGACGGGTGCCACTTACTGTCAGGTGGGTCTTCGCTCGTTTGTCGGCCAAAACAGTATTAAGTAGGTACTACTTAGTACTGAGTTATACAGAACATTATAATTATTATATAATTGACACAATCTAGTCAGGTCTTAGGTATAAACTCAATTAAAATCCATAATAAACCAGCCATAAGATGCATAGTTAGTAAAACAATGACTGTAGGATAGACCATAGGATATGACCAAGCATTATCCGACCAAACATGAAACATTATGAAGATTAACGACGGTGATAAGATCAACATCGGAAACAATTGTACTATATGACTTTGAACTTTAATAAAAAATAGGAAGTTTGTGCTCGACGAAATATTTTCCTTTTGTTCTCCTTTTTCGCGGATTTTTTATAGTTTACAGCGAGACTAGTTTTTGCTTAGGGCCTCGCCCCCCATTGAAGTCTGAAAACGATAAAACACCGTTAAAATTATCAAAACGAAACGTTTTATCGGGATGAAATTCTTTCCAGGATTTAAAACTATCTCCGAATCAAATTTCATCTCAATCGGTTGAGCAGATTATGCGTGTAAAGTAGCAGACAGACAGAGATAGACGATGAGACAGATAGACGTGAGTTACTTTCGCATATACATATACCTAATATTAGTATGGAGTCCATCCTTATTCTGATTAATTAGAATAATATTGTTTTGGGTTATACATATATTTTATTCCGTGAGTGTTTTATCAAATAATCTACAGTTCACAGCGGAGCTTACGCGACCAAATTTCAATTGCTAAAAAATTACTCGAAAAAGGTGTTAGAGGTTTATCACCGGCTCAGGAACTTATTATACCAACCTAAATAATTGATTCTAGTAACTTTCTTACTTGGCGAGTTATTTCTTGTTATAGAATACAATTTTATATACACACTAGACGGGTTAAAATGTTATTATTCATACGTAGTTATTATCTTTAAACAAGGTAACCTCGTCTGTCCAGCGGTTGTATACTAGAGATGGACGCGAAACCGGCATAATGACCTAACTCGACACGAGAACAACCAACGAATACAGTTGTGCCCTAATCTGTTGACAAACATTTCCGGTACATTGACTAGCAACATCTAAATATGTAAAGTCGGACAGCCAGCAAAACGGGTTTTCGACTGCGATAAATATAAATCAGGTTTGACGATTCTTGCCATTAATAATTTACTAGCTTTAGGAGATAGACCTTCCCCCTATATTGCGCTACTCTGACCGGTTCCATAATCTCTGATTTTGTCTACCTAACTGAGAACGCGATTTAACAGTAACATATAGGTACATATATTGATTATCTTTACTGAAATTGGGGTTTTCCCCTTTTCTACATATATTTAGAACTAGCTGACCCGGCGAACTTCGTACCGCCTAACAGTCGATTCCTTATTTTTTTTTTAATACTTATTCTGCTATTCGGGACACCTTCCCAGAACCCCTCCACTAACACTTAAACTTTATGGTATGGTATCAAAGTTCAAATTGAGTTTTAAGCATTATCACGAATCGTTTGTATGGGAATATAGAAAAGTGTGGTTTTTAGACTTTTTCAGGCAATTTTTTAATTTTTTCTCTCCGTAAGAACCATCCTCGTACTTTAAGGAATACTATAAAACAAGAATGAGCGAAAACGGTTCTGCTGTTCTCGAGATTTGCGCTTAGCAACATTTTATATATTTAGAATGATTACAATAGTAACTAAAAGTAGATCTAGCTTTCTCAATAATGAGCAGACCCGTCCCCGTGGGCTGCTAACAGGCTGACAAAGTAATCAATATTATCTTCACAATACTAAAAATAAAGATGTCTGAACTCGGTTAAAAGGGCTTAAGGGTTTTAATGTCGTTCACCCGCTTTAGGGCGGTTGCGGACCCACAATATCTAAAAATAAAATTGCGTCCTCTGACAAACGCAACCCCAAATTAATGTAACTTTTCAATGGACTATATACCGACATTACTCATTCAATGTCATCATAACTTAATAAATGTAATATATTTATACAGATGTCTATAATATTTATGTTGCCATTAACAAGCACCTAATACAATCATTTATTGTTGTCTAGACGACCTGCATTGTGCAATTACCTACTGTTTTCGGTATGGGTGTGTGTTCTTAGATTGCCTGTGTGTTGTCCATGACAGGGAATCCTAGTGTTGGGCTATGAGTGTGCGTTATTTACATAATAATAATAATTTGTATTATTATTGTTTTTTCCAATATTTGCTCTAACATTGCTACGATTTGCGCAATGTTATGTCGGTATATTCTGTGATACAATTACCATGTTGATGCTTTTCAGAATCAGAATTTTTATCGAATAAAATTTTCGATAAAATAAGGGTTATGTAATACCTTACCTTACGCATTTTATGCTCTATTATTATAACGGTCGTAGTAATTGGCTTATTTAGTAATAATAAGTCAATGGCCGTAGCACTCTCTTGTTATAGGTACTTATCTATTTAATTTACTTACTGAGAAAGCAACAAGTACTCGAAACATTTACTTCTCATGAGCATACATTCGATAAAGGATGCAAAGAAGTCTGAATTTAATATGTATTTATATTCACTCAGAAAATTTTTTGGCAGCCCTACTTAAACATGTGTGGAGGGAGCATTGTCCAGTAGTGAAACCAGAGACGATCAGCGGTCTTTTCCACTTAGGTAAATATAAAACATGTACTTACTTTAAATTGATTTTCATTTAATTAAATCACTAGGTAGAAACACTAAATAAAAAATTTAAAGCGTAACACGGATCATCTGGCGTCAGATAAGCGCGGCCGAAGGTATTGTTTTCTGTGTAAAAGAGAAATTGAAATAACTTAATAATAAAATAAGAGTAGGTACTTACCTATTTCAGTTCAAGTACCTAATAAAATTATAGTATGTATTGGCGTTAGTGGTGTGTTCCTTTACGGCACAATCAATAGTCTCCACTGTGAGGCTTGGAGTTCCTCATACAGCAAAGAAGGAAGGACCACAAAAGCTCACTAGAGTCCACTAATATCCCGGTCAAATACAGCTTCGTAGGATTCACTAGTCTTTAAAATATTTGACACAGCTGGAAGGCTGTAACACAGCATCGAAACATGCTTGAGAAAATGGACTTACCTACTCGTGCATGACAATGTCTGCGTAAATACAGATAAGACGACATAACATTATGATTCTCGTGCAAAAGTTAATTAACAACACTAGTATTGGTTCTGTGGAAATTGGCACCGATGTCCATGGACAAAAGCAACATGAGAGGCATCAGTGACGCGTTTCCGCCGACGACGAAGGAAGCCCGAACTCGCTTATTTCAGAACAGACTATATTGTACGACGATTGAAAGCGAAATTTATAGATTTATTTAAACATTATTGCCCACATTATAAAATATTACGGTATAAATGGTGAGCTTAATGCTAATTGCATTCTCTACAAGCTAACCATTGGACCAAACAGAACACGATGAGCGATATTAGACGAAATATAACACAATACATGCATACCTACACAAATATTTATATGAGGGTGATTACGAAAATTACTAATAATAATATTTGAATAATCCAGTTTAAGTTCGCTGATGATGTAATAAGATTTACTTATGCGTTTGTTAACTTGTTACAAAGTTAAACACATACGTACATGAGTTTGTCTATCGGTAAACCCCGCATCTAATGGTGCTCGTGGTTAATAAATAGCACGGCTTTATGCAACAAAAGCAAATTATACATAATAATAATATAATAATTCCTACAGCCCGTAATACACCTGAGTATACACATACACCTACAGTTCAGAATGATAGACGTAAGCATATGAAACAATATGTGAGTACATTAACTACGAGCACTTAAAAAAGCCGTCATCCATACTTAAAATGCGAAAGTAACTCTGTCTGCTACCTTTTCACGCTGAATCTACTACTATTTTATAATTTCGAAGCATTATTATCTCGTATCAAATAAGTTACTTCAACAGAACGTTAAGTGTCAAGGCTTCGGTGTTAAATTTATTTATTATCAATTATTTTCAATGCGTCAATCTACAATTAAGATTCTCCACGATAATGATATCATAGATTAAGAACCGTTAGGCGTTGTTGAGTAGCCGACCGTAACCCATCGCGACCCTGGTGGGCGAAGGTTAGGTGGCAATTGTCTCACTTGTTATTGTGATAGAAGTGATACATGATACAACGAAAGATAATAAATTAGTCACAATTAGTGTCCGTCATAATGTACATCGCCGCGTGAACACTGGTAAATACATCAGTCGCTGGATTGCGCAGAACTTAATCAACTTACTTACCTACATGTTCTTTGATCTTTATACTCATTAGTGCCGAGACATGATTGTGTGCGTGCCATGTACGTACGCGCCGTGGAACGCACACAAACAAACGCTGTCGTCCTCGGGTGTCCAAAAAAATACTCGGAGCCCTGACTTAATGTTTGCTCAAACAGCATACACCCTTAGAATAATTACACAAGCATACACCATTAATTACCACATTCGTATCCTCTTTCAATCATCAAAATTCACATGAACGTATTATCGGGATAAAAACTATAATAATTATGTCCTTTCAGGGTCTCAAACTCTATAACAAATTTCATCTAATTCAGTTCAGCGGATTAAGCCGATTTTTCCAATTCTCAATACTTCGTTAAGTCACCTATTCAATTTGTGTGTTATTGAATAGTTTTACACAAAGTAGGTATGTACGTAGCGAACGCCAATCAAAACGTATTTTTAATTTATTGCACATAACGAGCTCGTAACTTTTATCGACATCGCTTTATAAAAAGCTGTTAAGTGGTGATACTGATGATCCTTCAAGGTTTTGATTAACAGTATTCACAAATTAATCTCATTGACAACACATGAACGTTCTGTTTCCCACGCACACACACGCGCGTACGTATCTATACACAATTTACACATGCATGCAGGCACGCACACTCGCACCCCCGCAGTGGTTAGTAAAGGTCTGCGCACATTACATCGATCGAACTCCAAGTCGAATCTGTTTCAACTCATATGAAACTATACAATTATGAGCCTTATATCGTGTTCTTTACGATTGAATTTTCAACATTCGCTACAAAGAACTGATCCACGCGATTGAAGGCATTGTATATCTACGGCCAACTCCGATCCGACCGATAATAAAAATTGTACCGTAACGTACGTGAAATAAAGCTCATATTTCAATGCTTTACTGTGAGTTAAATCTGAGTCAAGCAGGTGATTAGATGTAATGTGCGCAGACCTTTATCAGATTCTTTGAAACATTGATATTTCTGTGTAAAGTATTAATGTTTTAATGTTTACTTCCTAGTAAATCTTTCCCGAAGGCTGCCATAAGTAGCATTGCATAGTTGGAGTTCCTTTTAGTTAAGTCGCATACAGCATGTAAATGGAAATACATATTGACAAGAAAAGCCTTATCATTTTCAGATTAACAATTTGATAGTTATTTCGTTAATAGCCGACAAACGAGCGGACGAACCACCTGATGATAGTGGCCACCGCGCCGACATCAGTAATACTAAAGGCATCAGCGATGCTTTGCAAGAGGAGAAAAAAGGAAGAGAAAGCATTGAAAGTCTCCAACAGTCTCCCTCTGTCTCTCTACAGTCTCCCTCTTTCAGTCTCTCTATAGCCTCCCAAGCTCCCAGCCGAAGGCGGCTTTTAGCGGCTGGTAGCTAAGCTAGCCAACCGGTCCGACCACTAATCACAGGCTGCCGGGTACTGTCGACTTCGACAACACTCTGGGCCGCCGGAATGGGAATGGCAATGGCCACAGTAGGTGCTCCAGGCCGCCCCAACACAGTCTTCAAGAGAGGAGTGAATAGGCTTTATCTAAGTTAGTGCACTCAACACCTCAAGGACTTCATCGCCACTAATCATCAGGTGGGATTGTTGTCAAATACTACCTTATAACAAGTAAAAAAAATATACGTATAGTACGGCCGGCGGTTCTAGGCCGCTCTGAACTTTGTTCGGATCGCTGCGCAAATGTCAATTTTAGGGTTGAAATGGTGGCAAGACGCGGGGGGTGTCACTTTGAGCATTGTTTGTTTCAGTCACACGCTCAGTGTTCGTGTCGCTATCTCTCTCTAAAGTAGGTACAATACCTGTAATATAATACTATATCCGAAAGCCTAACTTCAGAGCGGCCTGGAACCGTCGGCCGTAATATACTCGGTTTCAACAATGATGAATCAAATATTTTAAAGTAAAAGTCAAGTTATGCGGTAATTATTCGAAATATTGAAACTCTTAAAACGAATCCCAAGAATCTCACGACACTTCAAAGTTTTATCCATCCTACAAGATTCACTTCGCAAGTTACGAGTACAGATAACCCATCAAGGCTCATTTTTTGTTAATAACACTAAGTACTCGCACGAATACCGGGGTATAAAAAGTTTGACGGTTTGTTCGCTATCGGCGTTGTTATTGTTTGGCGGATAGTACAGGAATTCCCCGCATAATCCGCCTTTTCAGAGAACTTCAATACCACGTGATTTTAAACTTATCGCGGACACCAAACATTTTAATTGCAAACTGACAGGACGAATTATTCATTATCATCCTCATTAATCATAATCCATGCAACTGGGCCGAAATATCGTGTCAACAATTCGAAAATCCTGTTTGCATTTCGAACTTTCATACCGACTTCGATCTCATACTGCCGGAAAATATCCGTTTTTGGAATGAACAGCATCCTAGCAACAGAGTCATGACAGAAGCTACAAAATACAATTTATCAAAAAAAACTGAATTAACGCGACATAAAACAGTCGTTTGTCGACTATTACCATAAAATTACTCCGTGATGCTACTTGCTCATCACCGAGTATTAACGAGTACCTAATTCGGATAATTGTAAGGTATGGTACTGAGGAAGAGATAATAGACGGCAAACGACCAGGTTGGACTTTTTGCGTTACTGGTAGCTCAATCAACTTGCTACTGTTGGTACCATTAAGCCATGATAATAATATGATAATGATGTTCATACCTATCTATAAAATTTATGAATGAATAAATATGAATATTAGCCTGTGTTTCGGAAGTTGGTACGGTCCAGCTTTTCCTTGAGGTGTACAGAGGACAAAATGAACGCCGGCTGCACGCACGAATAAGTATGACGTCAATGTCACGTTCCGCCTGAGCCGAGCGTGCAAGCGAGAGTGCGGAACAAGCGATAAAGAGGCACGATCGGCCTAAACGTTCGGTTTTCTTCAATGTTTTCTTATGACGTTCACGTAAAATGATCGTCCATACGACTTACAGACAACAATTTTTTTTAGTTACAAAATGAAAAAAATTGCTGCTAATGATGATAAAAACTTCATTATATTTCATGGAATTCACTATGCGGATAAAACCATAGTAAAGAGACATTGTGACGCAGTCTTTAGCTATTATCACGCAGGCTCTAAAGTTATCGGTCAACACAATGTTAGCGTTATTTTCAGTGTGTCGAATTGTCGAAGTACTCGTAATTTTGCTACTTCTATTAAAAACACGTCTAGGATGTGCCGGGATTGATACGTACGTGATGAATATTACTCATAGTTTATTATCGGAGTTTTATAAATACACTTATGTATTTTTTTGCGTCCAAGCAAATTGCTTATACCCTCGCGCGAGGGAGGCGGTGAATGCTCATGCATACCAACACAGCCGTCTGCATTGGTTATGGGACTCACAAGTATGAAGCCTCGTGCCTACCCACGAAACACCGCCTTGGGGATGGCTTTGGCCCTATGGCCTCTAAGCCTTCATCCTATGCGACCTCGCCTGGAGAGACGAGGCGCTAAAATGTACTTATTTAAATTAAGATCCTTTGAGTACTTTCGTGGTCAAGTCAGTTCATTCATACTGACCTGACGTCGCACAGACGGTCAAAGTTTTTGTGCTGTAACTCTTGTATGAATCACAAGCTGGTGCCCGCGACTACGTCCGCGTGGAATTTTAATTGTTTCGGAAATTTCTAAAATAAACGTAGCCTAAATTACTCCTTATTACATCACCTATAGACTTGAAATTTTGCATATTGCTTTAGTTCAGATCACAATGCAAGTTTATTGTAAGGGGTCATTCAGTATTACGTAATATTTCCCACCATTTTTTTTTTCAAAATTCTCTTGAATCAATAAAGAAACCATTGAATGCAAGTACCGATGTTTACGTAAGCATGGGGGGGAGGGGTAAGAGATTTGCTTACTTTTGCTAACGAGGGGGACGGGGGGGTTAAAAATTGCAAAAAATCTGCTTACGTAATACTTGAACGGCCCCTAAGCTTGGCCGGATACTACTCTCAGGATTGGCTCCAGACAAGGAAACTCCTCAAACTTTAACAGCAGTAATTAATGTATTGCTTTGCATTTACTCGTATAATTCACTTAGCATTATAATTCACTTAGCAAAAGCGTGTTTTTAGATTTTCAAACGATTCACTTATCTTACAAGCCCAGGTTGGATCTAGAATTAACTTCACTACCCGTAGACATCATAAGATTAGCTTACTAAGAATAGGCATAGACTAATTGAATAACGTACTAATTAAGTCATTACAATGTAGCAATCTCAACAATGACGGAAGATGTTCCATCATTGATATCATTATAATTTATCATTCTTTCTCGATAAATTTCCTCAATATAAATAATAGGAAAAAGTAGGTCCAAGACTTCAACTGGACAATAGAGTTTAGATCGGAAATAAAGTAGGTAAAGGAAAACTGAAAAAATAAGGATTGCATAATAAAAAATAAAAAATAAGGATGCTGCTCTCGGAAAGAAAGAAAAACGTAAAATTTCAGCTGCAAATCTTCCCGCGCAAGTCTTTCGAGCCGACTGAGGGATTATTGGACCCAGCGTATACCAACTTCGCGATTGGGCACCGTAAAGTGGCGGGAAATCCACTAACAAGAGCATTCCCAAGGAGGGTTGGTGTCAGGCAGGCGGCCGACCGTAAAATCCAGGCCGGACCCGTAAGCAATATGGTCAGTAAACATATTGCGCCGACCCCAAATAGAATTGGGAAATGGGCAGGAAGATGATGAATTAATAAAGCAATAAATGGATTCAATATTATATACCTCTGTCAAGAACTCAGCAGTTACCTTGTATTTAATTAATTAATACGATACTGTTATACCACGATTGGAGTTAGCCACGACAATATCTACCGTCGATAACACAACCGATTAAATCTAAGTTAATCGAAGCTAATTATAATATTGTGTTAATAATTCAATACGCAGGAGATGTCTCTGCTACGTATCGACAGTGACCAGTGGGACAGTTATGGGTTGCGATGATGATGGGTCATCATACCCATAACATTCCCACTGCTGGGGTCGGGTCTCTTTTCACAGGGAGGGATACAATTACAGGCAATCCAGCACGCTGGCCAATTGCGGATTGGCGGACTTCATTTCCCTTTGAGAACATTATGTACGAGAAGTAGGAGAGTAAAGGATTGATAAATATTGAGATAAATAACCATTGACTCATGCCCCGCACTTTCGATCCGTGTCGCGGGTGGCATTGAAAAACACAGCAAGGACCAGAGAACAAACATTTCTCTTTCACATAAATGTATGCCCCGGGAATCGAACTCGGGACCCGTAGACAGGGTCACTACTGGGCTACGGGGTCATCATCTCATGTTTCTAAGGAAGTTACGTCCAAAGCATTATTTACATAGAGGAAATGTATCGCGATATAATGCAAATTATATTATGGTAATTATGGGACAACAGATTAGTTACATAATATATTATTAGGACTAACTCCATAACGGCTTCGCATACTCGTAATAAATTATGTCCACATAAGGAAGCCGTTTTTGATTAGCACACGTTGCGAATTTAGTTCTTCAAGGACGACATTATTTACATAACATAACGGCAATTACGCGTCGTACCTTAATCCTATTGCTTTTAGGTATTGGTTATATCCTATAGGATAGTTTATGCATCAACTGATAGCGATTTAGATATCCATAAAAGATTCACTTAGCAAGGATTGAACGGGGTATTAAGATCATACGGGTTAAGGACACTAATTGGTGTCTTTAAGAGGTACATACATATTTATAGGTAAATGCGTTATTTAATTTCGTAATTTATATGACGCAAACAGCCCTTCTGTTATGAAATGCCGACGAGTTGACATACAAGCTCTGTTTTTTTGGTATTTTCCCGACCCGTCAAGCCCTCAATGCTATTCCCGCGATTTCTGCAATCGTTCTGCCCAAGTGCCAAATCTTGACACTTCACCCCAGAGCATGACGTCACCTCGCCAAGCTGTCACTACTGTCAGCTTGACGTTCCACAACAGATTACAACTTGACAGACCTCGCGATCTTCACGAACCATAGATAACCAATACCATCGATTCACGCGTATCATAGACTAATCTGTACCTTCGATTTACCATCATCACCGACATATATAATCTATCCCTAAGGTGTCCATATACATACGTACCTACTTTTATTAACAGCAAAAAGGAAGCAATTGCGACCACTTCAATATTGGCGTGACGGCTGGGAGGGGCGAGGTCGTCAACCTTGGCCTATTTAATAAGACCAAAGGACGCAATACTTATATCATTTTGAATGCATGAGTAGTTAGAGATATAAGTACATGCATATCCTTTATCACACTACGACATTCAAATAAAGCTTGTCCGTTCTTAATATGAAGATATGATTATCCATAACGATACGAGTATCTGGGATAACGCAGCAGCGGGTTCATCGACCGAATTGCCTTAAACCCAGTGGTCCACCACAGGGCACGAGTCTCTCCTAATAACAGTGGATGCCTAGAGCATACTCCACCACACTGGTCCAGGGCCCATTGTAATTACTTAATACCTATTTGACCAGATGAACATTCAAGATGTTCGTCACAAGAACCTTTTTCCATACAAAATTCCATCACAATATTGAAGTTGTTGTGGTGAGTTACTAACTTACTATTATTAGTTTAAGCTTAAAAAGGTACCTATTTTGTCTTAAGTTATTTTTAGAGCAGTAATGTGAAAAGAAAAATAATTTATAAAATAAATTCGCCTACACAAAGATTATTATAGAACATTAAATGTCTTTTTAACCGACTTCAAAAAAGGAGGTTCTCAATTCGAAAAAAAAAATCGTAAGTAATAGGTATGACCTGAGTAAACCCACGGCCCTTGCTTTAGGTAGGTACTACTCGTACGTACCAGGCCCGGTTGATGATGAAATTACCATTCTTCTATGCTGATTACAAAAAATTAAATATATTTGATTTTGAGTGTCAATGACCTATCCCCTCGTTATAGATGCCTGGAATTAGGCCACTGACTCATACCTGATTTGGTTACCCAGTAAGTGTCCAACCGAAGTGACGGATGAAGAAGGAAGTACGAGCGCTAATCGATTTATCAACAAGTCAGATTAAATGATTAAAGTAAACGCAGATGGCGAAGACTAGAAAGTGGCGCAGGGCAAGGCCGCGCGGCCGCTTTCAATGACCCTTCGACTACCTTACGATACGACGATCGAATAACTTTTACTCGACAATGTCACATCGTGTCGGTTACATTACCATATTACTTATGTACGTCGATGAAATCTTATAACACCTATAAAATGGAATTGGCTACATAATAGGGGAAAATATGGTATATTGGACCGGGAACTAAAATGAACCACCCTCATATTACGGAAACTAGATTTTTTGTATTTATAATGACAACACTCAGTGATAGGCAGCTAATAGCATATCGGCCATATGGGAGATCAAATAAAAAAATTGTTTCATTTTTATGTATACCAATGGCCCAAAACCAAAAATACTTACTATTTATGTAAAATGGGATTGAAAAAATTTTTTCCAAATTACCAGATTTCCTTATGTTTCGTATACTTAGTATATGTAGGTAATTTCATCTAGGTAGAAGTACCGACTGTTTCTATACTATCGTATTATAGAACGTTGTAATGAAGCCGAACATTGATAATACATCAGAATAATATAACATCCTTCGGATAAATCTCCACAAATAATAAAAATGTAACTGCTCGTTGTCTGTACATCTAGATATTATATGAGAAAAACTGGAGGCCTCCATTGACGCAATAGAACCAAAAACAATGATTTTTGTCTGTCTGTGACTTTAACCGCACAAATCTTAGAAACGGCTTAACCGATTTGGTTGTAGTTTTAACTCATGTAACCTAAGCTTCATTGAAAACTTTGTGTCTGTTTTATTTCACTCAGTTCATAAATAAACAAGTTATGTCTGTCGTCATGTTTCTCACGTAAATTACTATTTTCAAATTTTTCATTAGGGAAATAGGCTTCACTAAGTAAAGCAAACATCTAATATATAATACAGAAAGTATATAAGTACTCATAGTTAAAAAAACGTTTCCTATTCTTCTATTTCTTTTACTTTTGTTACTCCATAATGATTTGCTTACATCTAGATGTGCAATCTATGAAATAGCTGTGCTTCACATCCTAATAAATCTCCTCCTTATGGTCATGTATTACTTATGTAAACAAATTGAAGTCAGAAAGAAATAACAATAACTTGAGAATGAAGTCCAATATGCAATATGCCATTTATGGAATAGCTAAACATGGTTATGTATTACAGAATGTGTAAAACTTTTCCATCAAGATGCAACTGAAGCATTTTTAAATTAACAGACTTGGGCCCATCGTTAGGTGTTTTGAGAGTTATGGTCCGTGAGGTAGGATGTGTGCATTTTATAAGATGACAAATTTAAAGACTGCGCTCGATAAATTAACTCAATGACTCAACACCAATTGAACACTAAAGCATTGAGTTATGAGCCTTATAAATTGTGTTACTAATGGTTGAATTACATACATTTACTTAAAAGAACTGAGCCACATACTATTGAGGCCAACAAGCTAATTTTTCGCTGATTGAGACATTCTATACTTGCGGCCAACTGTAATCACACAAAATAAAGTTCATTTCAAGTCAATGAATCAAATCAATTTGACTCCAACTTGACTCCACTCGGAACTTGACACGGACGGAACGGAACTTTGATCGGAACTTGAAATCCACTCGGATTTGATGTTATATACACAGCCCCTACAGCCTCTATGGCTCCACACTAATAGTGGGAACTACAATATGAATGGAAACTATGCTTGTCTGTCTGTCAGTTATGCCCATGATAACAAACAACTAACCAGATTAGTATAATACCTGCTAGGTCATTAGTCTCAAAGGGTAAACAAGGTTGCAGAAAAGTAAACAATACATGTTAGTCAAGTAATTGCACATAACTGTACACAGTGCATTAAGACATAGTGAATAAATTAAACGGTCTTCAATCTTTAGAAAATTTACTATAGTTTCCACATTGTGACAGTAAATAAGGCCACATTTAGAGATGCCCCAATTTTCTACACTTTTTCTGCACTTTTGCACTATTTTTACCATTTTTTTACAATATCAAATGAGTATACAGCAGCTCCCATCTGCTACCGTTGTTGTTAGTAATTGTTCACATAGTAATTGTTAGTAAGAGTGTTGTTAAATTTCGTCACAGATGTGTTGCTACCCTTGAGGACTAAGAAGATCGCCTCCGAAAAGTGTAACAGGGTGCACACCTTACTATCCGCAACAAAATTAAAGCAACAATTACATGGTAGAAAACTTACTAGGTACTAAAGCGGGCAGTGGTAATACCCCGGGGAACTCTATACAAAACCTATAATATAATAGGTTTCATATAGACCAAAGGATGCTTTGTGAATCACAAGATATTTAAGTTGGAAATTTTGTTGAATATAATAGGTACACAGCACAGTAGCATAAAGATGATATATCACTCACACCCAATCACCAATTCTCACTTAACATGGATATTCTATAGTTTTATATTGATTGATGAGGAGTTTGTTTGATTGTTTGTTTGTTTGAACGAGCTTATCTCAGGAACTACTGGTTCTAATTGGAAAATTATTTTTGTGATAAACAAATCGAAGAACGCTAGAGGCTGACAAGGCTGTATAACAACACGCTACGACTAAGAGGAGCGGAGCATCAATGAAAAATGTTGCAAAAATGGGAAATATTTAATATTTGCAAACAAGGAGGGCAGGTCCACTAGTATTACATAAAATACGTACTTACTTACTATAAAGGAAGTCCTGGCGAGAATCAAAATAATTGAAACTTAAAACTGATCCATTTAAGATCAGTTTTAAAATCAGCATATCAAAATTACAGCACAAAACACAAGACTGTTATAAATTATAAACGTTTTATAATAAAATTATCACATGAATGGGTACATTTCACTGAATATTACATTTTATTATATTTTAAAAAGTGTTTTATTTTGTTTTAATTGGCAATTTGGCAATCAGCGTTGTCATAATAATATGCTTGTTTGTTTACATATAACTACTTTCTAAGTTTCTAACAATTGAATCTCAAGATTTCGTAATGTCAATGTCAATGTCACATTGTCAACGTCAAAAACAGGAAAACAGACAAATTAGCTCTAATTACGTTACGAGGGCACAGGAAAATTATGCTCTTGAACACAGGGTAGATTTATGTTTGTATTGTATGCTATGTACTTATTTATCTCGGTTTTATTTACCAAACATCAAGTAAGATTTTAATAAAAAATGTGAGTAAGATATTTTAAATCTGTTTCACAGATAGCCACAACGTGTCCCGGTGATGATCCTCATATTCTTCAAAATGAACACATTGGAAGTATCGTCTGATAATGTAAGTCTTAAAAATATTATTTATTCTGAATACCTTACTGACTGTAAATTATTATTTTTCTGCTCTAAAATTTATAATTAATGTTTATTGACCAGACAAATAGTTAGAATATCTCTTTTAGTAAAAAACTTATACTTCATCCGTTACAAAATTTATTTACGAAAAAAAAATTGGCCAACTAAAAACTCTCAGATTGCGACTTAAAATTCAAAAATGCTAAGGTAGAAATATTACTGTCTTTTTACTGCAACTATACCATCACAGTTACCATCATAACATTATTTCATAATGCAAACTACAAACACAAATACGATACATGATTCATTTTTATGTTTACCAAAGTACCTACATTCTATATGTAAGTAATATCACACAACTGACAGACAGCCAACAGGGCGATGTAATTTGTAATAACTATTGTCTTTCTTACTAATTAAAGACAGCTAAACCAGAATACCTACATGTAACTACATTTGTCTTTATTGTGTGTTCGTTTGGAGAAGAGCCAGTCGTACCGCCGCTGTCAGGTGAACAATAGAGCCATAAATATTTATTCATAGAATATTTACATTGTACAAAAGCTATCTAACTAAAGTGTGCTTGTGAAGTGCATTTAAGATAACCATTTATGTATGTATTACGTTGATAGGCAACCTTGGCTAAGTTTACAACTTTACATGATAAGTTGCTTCAATTTTCACAAATAATACGAGTAATAAATATCGACTTTTAACCAATTACATAACAAGGGAGATTCACAAATTTTTTAATCCAATTCTCATGATGAGTAAAGATTGACAAAACTCAAATATTAAAGGCGAACATCCTCAAATATGAAATACCCACGGCGATTTTAGTATTTTCAGAAATAAATCAAGCATTTTATAATTGCACTGAAATTATGTAGTTCAAGGGGTTCATCATCAAACTTCAGGTTTTATTACAACTACTTAATATGGTTTTGATAAAAACTCGGTTTTCGTCTTATCGCTGTATAGCAGCGATAGCAGCTATATCGCCTATATCAAATGTTAACTCACCAAAGTCACCAACAACCAAGGCATCGTGCAGATACAACCTTCGGGAATCTTTAGAGCAGGAAACACTTAGCAACAAACGTTTTTTTATCATGATACTTATGGTATGTGCTCTTTGGGCTTTGTTTCGGGTAAAAAATTGAGGTCGTTGCCACCGGATTCGCAACATACGGTCATGCCTATGACCGACTGTAGCCACGTGGGGCCGGTGATCGGTGGTCGATGGTGGGCGTTAATTGAATCTTTTTGATTGGCTCTACCCGTTATCTTTTTCATCGGTACTAGCAATATCTATATCTATACTAAATATTATAAAGAGGAAAGATTTGATTGTTTGTTTGTTTCACTGTTGGAAAGCTACACTATCCCCGGGTGACATAGGCTATATAAAATCATAATTAATGTTGAAATTTTTGTTAAATAGCCGTGCGAAGCCGGGGTGGACTGCTAGTCAACTATAAAGCGCCCCATTGCGGATTGAACGACGGTTTTGTAGGACTGTTTTTTCTTCCTCAACTTCTTATGTCGCTAAAGCTACATAATCTGAAAAGATACCCGATAAAATAGATTTGTAATCTTCTTTCCTATAATACGTTCACTGGTTTTATGCTTTCGGTATTAGTATACACGAATTTGTAGTTTAGTAGAATAGTAGAGACCACAAAATATGCCGAACGAAGAGTCCTGTATTCAGGGCCGGGGCAAAAATTAATGTTACAGATATTTCGGGTGTTGATTGATTTTGAACAAGAAGACTCCTATTGTTTATGTAGTGTCAATAGTCAGTAGTAAAACAGAACAATATCTTCTGAAAATATTATTATTATGGTAAGTGAAAAATTAAACGCGTTGTGAATCCATTTAAAACATCGTGAGTAAATTAGCGAAACGGGGTCAAGTCGTTGAAGCTCATTAACACAAATCTGTTCTGTTTCACTGAAACAGGGCTATCTCTTGTCCATTGTCCATACTCGTTCAAACATTAACTTCGTTATGTACCCAAGCGTCCTATCGCGAAATCGTCATAGGGCTACCACAGCTCTAAACCGTATTGACAAAGGATATGGATATGTATGTATATATACCTATTGGGGTCGAATTCTGCACGCACTACAAGTACTACACCTAACTACTCACTTGCTTTGGTGAAAAAAACATCTTGAGGAAACTTGCTCACATGAGACTCCTTAGAGTTCTTAATAATGTTACAGGAGTGAGTAAAGGATAGGAAAAGTCCTCCTTCCGAATTCGCTTCCGAATTTGAACTGCCCATGCCGTGTTTACGATCGCCTTACATACCCTAATCACCTAATTTCGAACACCAACATTCCAAATTTAAACATTTACTTCAATTTATATTCTGTTGTAAGATGACTTATTTCTATCCTGGCTGGCAACGCATCGGTGTCCATCTTCGGAGTTGTCCAAAATGGAAAAATATTTTATATTTGTAGTAAAGATCAAGTTTGTAATATAACAAAACTGTAAGGGTCAATTTCCACAACAAGAGCATACAGCTGCTTTTTGGTGCAAAATATTGCATTTTGAACCTTACGTAGGAATTTCCAAAGTTAAAACTTCTATAAAGAAATTGGATATTAAGTTATATCCGTAAAGCGACGCGAGGAAATTACTGCTATTTATTTTGATTGCTGATTAACTATAAGTGTCGTGTCAAACGTTATTTGCAATCGCGCATGCATGAAAACGGCGCTGGTAAATTGCACTACGTCACAACACACTAGTGCATTTACAGTAATTCTTGGCAATCGTATAGAGTGGTATAGAGCCGAGACAGTCCGGAAGTTTTAATGAAGGCCTACTACTTCCTGTACCAACCCTATCAAAAGTAAAGGTTGACTCAAACTAGATATTAATACACACACAGCATTAGTATCGCGCGCCAATTACTGCGGAACACTCGGTGGCTAGGTATATGTTCGTGACATTGAATTATCTCGTATCTGAATTTCTGTGTTAATTTTGTTCTGAAATAAACAAAGATTAAGATGTTAAAGTGGAGGCTATAGTGACATGACAGTTCAAAATAAATAACTACCTAGTGCGTGCGATAATTCTGAATCTCTATAATATTTTAATAATAATAAATAACATAAAGGTGAGTGAGATTTATATGATTGTGAGCATAGATTAACCTTTTTTTCTATATCGCTGATTGTGAGCTACTTTTAGTTTCTTTTTTGCAAAGGCAGAACCAAAGCTCGGAGGGATAAGTAATAAACTCATGTTTTTTGCTTGCCTGGCTACAGGTAAAATCAATCACTGTCCATTCCAGATAAAGCGTGAAAGGTTTTTCATAGGATTTAGTGCAATGCAGCCTTAGAGTAAAAATACATACTCTAATAATGCAGCCTTTAAAACAAAACTACAAAGAGAAACATGAATGAAGTCCATATTCCATCTCTCTTTCCTTCATGTGTTGTGTTTTAAAAGATTTTCATTTGCGTATTTTATGAGACGGAAGAGAGGTAGAAATAATAATTTATTATTCGTAGGGTTAATTACTATTTCTAATTCTATGTATTAGGTCGGCAAATGACCACTTACCTACTGTCAACCTGCAGGTGGTGCATCAGTTTGTCACAACGGACCTGACGGATTGATGCGATTTTCAGTTCTTCAACCACCTCTATTTAGTTGAAGAACTAATAAAGATATCTCATTTCCACAGGAAACCACGTTTTGATCAAAGAATCGCTGTACATAGATGGCTCAATAACGATATGACGCGTGCGTGGTTCAAATATTTTCAAACGTTTGAACTTAAACGATCACTAGATACTACAGTTCTGTGTGATAATAGATCTGTGTGAATGCGTATATTTATCGTGCGGTAAAATCTTGACGTAAAATTACATACGCGTTCAATAAACTATTATCAGTGAAAAATAATACGTTGACTATTATGTTAAATAATGGCCATTGAGAGTAAATCAGTAAGGAAAATTATTTCATGAAGTATAATGTAGATATTGCTCAATGGACTTTAAATTAAACGTTGTTCTTAGGTTAGGAGATTTTTTTTATGGAATTAAGGTAACAAACGAGCATGCAGCATCTTGCTGCATGCATGTCACGGGCGGCATTGGATCATGCAACTTAGAACAAACCTGCTACCGACTTAGAATAAAAGTTCTACTAACATAAAAAGTATTTACTAGCATAATGTATAATAATTATGACATATCAAACACGTTGTTTGCCATACAGCCTTCTCGATCTAATGAAATTACCGGTCACGATAGCATTATCACGATCACCACGATTATGCGATTTATATCTTCTTATATAACATCAATAATACCTACAGTTAACCACCATAATAGTACCCACTAGTACCTCCCACATAGACGACTTCGTAGCCTAGGTAGTGGCTCTGCCTGCGAAGCGAGGGGTTCCGGGTTCGATTCCCGGCCGGGGCAGATATTTATGTGACTGATATTTGTTTGTTCTCGGGTCATGGGTGATAATGAAGTACTATTTTTGCTGTCCATGCCACCTGTGACACGAGTGTGTTAGCGTTAGCCTTACACAGAGGTAGATTTTCTGTTTTTCTAATTACCTAAAAGTACTTTTTAGGTATGGTATAGGCATTTTTTTTCAATATTTTTCATAAAAAAAGACCATAATTATCCTTTATTGGATAAGGAAGGATGAAAAACTTACTGTGTAATGTAATGTACCGCGGACTAGGGTATCACGTATCATCTTCGGTTATTTTTCCTTTATCAACTACTAGATACTTTGCATTCGATCCACGCTGGCGTAAAAGCACATGCGTCATCAATTTTATTATTGAGTTCTTCCGAGCGCCTTTGTAACTGTTTTAACTTTGAACTATCTGTTCTTTGTGTTGAGAATTTGAAATAGTGAAACATTAATTGTATATATCTAGTAGCACCTACCGCAACTTTTATAAATCGCCCAGGGTTGACTGGTAGAGAATGCCATCAGGCATTAAGTCCGCCCATTAGCCAATCTAGTTTTTAGGTTTACAATGAAGAGTGAATAAATAAATAAATAAAACATCATAGAATTTAAAAATATAAAAAACTTTTCTTCCCACGAAATTGGTGGTTTGACTAACGAGGGCTAGCGAGGAATTCAACAATTTTTTTTTTGAAAATTGAATACCTACATTTAAATTGTAATAAAAAATTAGCAGCGCTCGAGTGCTGCAATTTTTTTTCTTTTTTTATGTCCAAATATTACCTATAGTATTCCGCTGTTGTCCATTATTTAGGTAAAGTTAAATGAAGGCTGAGTGGAAATCCTTTTGGGCGCAAATTAATCTATGATTGTTACATGAAAGTAAGAACCTGTGGAAATAATGTTTGATTTCTAAGAATTCAGTCTCTCACAAATCAATTGAACTCCATACTACTTCAGATCTACGTTCTTTAAGTATAATAATTTAATAATATGAAAGGAATGGAATCATTCAGTCACAAAGGACCGATCAAAAGGAAATTTTATATCGGTATTCTATTGATATGGCTGCTAAGATGTAAAAATAGAAATTTCTTATGACCGTATACGATGTTGTATTTACTGTATTATGTAGCTATACTATATGTATAAACTATACGTATTGTACTATATTTATACTATAATCATATTACGATTCAAAATTTGAAAATTCCGTTATTAGGAGGATATTAAGTATAAAAAAACTCGCGCTCCGAGGGTTCCAGACTAACTTGTAGATAAGTAGGTACATAAATAAAAATATTTCGTTCCGTTTGTAATGGTTTTTTTCTGTGATATCACTATAAATAGCCAACTTTCGGAATTATTCCTTTATTTGTACTGTAAGTTCTCACTTCTTGCCAAATTTCATGTTTCTAGGTCAACGGGCAGTGCCATATATGTTTTGATTACGAGCGTCAAAGTATGGTTTAATCTTTGTTTTGGGGAGCAGCAAAGTATAAAAAAATCGCTAGATATTCATAGTCCCACTCTAGGATTCCCCGTCTAATAATGTCGAGGCCAAGTAACAATAAACGATTCACAAAGATTTTCCATCGCTTAATTTGGGGAAATAGCACTTATCTCATAACTAAGTAACTAACATTTTGTTAGCACATCAATAATAATTGATTAAATTTAATTTTCGGTTCTTTAGATAGGAAACTTCCATATTGTATAATGATTATTAGGTATATCAGCATTTCCATCGTGGGAATTATTAGCTACCTCAACGTAAACGAGTTCTGAATTACAGTGTAAAAAATGGTAACATACTACCAATCTAAGTAACAGTTACAACAAAAATTATGTTCATAAATTCATACATTACAATTAAAACATTTTATACAAGCTAATTTGCATGACCAATCGATACAAACATACCACGGTTTGTTATTTTAATTTTGTTTACAAATAAGAGAGTTATTTTTATTTCCATACTAGTTGCTTGAAATTCAAGCATTATTAAATTTGTGTTGTCCATGCCACCCGCGAAACAGGGAATCCACCGACAATGGGCCACACGTTGCGCTCAAGGTGATCGCGCCCCTACACTCCCGACCGCCTGAGAGTCTCCCGCTTCCGCGGGAGCTCTTGGAGCCAGACGAGCCCTCTGACTATCAGGGGGACGTCTGACTACGTTCTGGCTGTGCATTACGGGATGATAGGACCCTGCTCAACAGCGGGGCCTACAAATTTCCGGGAGGCACTTGTCCTCCCGAGTTCAAGCCCGGGCAAGAAGGAAGTTTCCTTGAGGCCGGTAGACCCCCTCGCCAAACGCACGAATGCGGAAAAGGCGAGTGGAAGACCGGCTGTCTGTCTGTCAGTCGTGCGGGGCGGGGGTATGAATGTCACGTGACTGTGCGTCTGGTGGTTTCCACATGGTATTGTGGCCATAAGCTAAGTAAGCTGCCTTTGTGAGGGTTGTTACTTCAAACACATTTTAGACAAATTAAAAAAAAACTGTTCAAGCCGCCATCATTATTTTTGCAAGTTACTAGTTTACTAGCCGTTTTTGCCATAATAAATGATTCCTTAAATACATATTATGTATCTAATTAATTATCCAACGACTTGGTTAACGTGACATCTCACTAAAGTTGCTATGGAAGAATTTTTTGCTTCTGCTTCGGTGGATGGTAAAAAAAAAAAGTAAAAAAGTTCCAACCCTATTGGTCTCTAGGAATTCAGATTCTAGCTTCATTACAGATTCTCCTTTTATTTCAAATGTCTACAGATAAAAACTATGTCATTATAAACCCCGTCTAAGTATTCAAATGTGGATAGATCCACACTAGGTTCCCATCTAAGAGATGAGATGCTACAATTGTATGTGGCACATCATAATAAGTCAATGGTGGCACACGTAATAATTCGACAATCAGCTGTCACATTTGCTTGCAGCTGTTCTTTCTTGAAAAAAAAAAACATCAAACATCTTATCATTTTGTCCCGTTTTATTTCGTGTTATGGGCGTAAGTAGTTCCTTTTCTTTTGTGAGTGCGATAAAATTAGTATAATATGATTATTATGAGTTATAAACATAATTATGTTATTAACTTTGTACCACTGAATGGCATGTGTATGTCATTCTCATTACTGTCTCGGAACAAACCACAACAAACGAAGCGTTGATCGTGATTAATCGATTTTATGGCCACGATAAGGGACAATAGGTTGTAAAGACCAATCGTTCATTATGGCGCTCCGGAAAAACACAGTTTACCAGATTCCAACAAAGTCTTGTTGGCTCGAGATGGCCGTAGATTTTTAAGGTATTATAAATTTTAAAATATTATGCTATAATAATATTGAATTTAAAAACTTACTTTGTAATAATCATATTAAATCGGGAAGCGACCTGGGTTCGCTTCCGTCGTATCCACATTCGGAAAAAAGTATAAGACGGTATGATTGAAATTTAAATATTTTTTTATTCGTAAACCGATTGAACAAACAACATCATACTTTAGGATTTAGAATAATACATCAGTGAAAACAGCATTCAAATCTGTTAAGCTGTCAGGAATAGCGGGAACAAACGCACAGAAAGACAAATTACTTTGCATAAAATTTTGTTAGTAAAAACACAAATAAAAGCTTTTCGAAAAATTAATATTTTCCATGTAAACATACGAGAAAGGTTTAGTCCTGGGGCCCGAAACTAGGAGAATGACACGGCACTTAGGTTAGTATGGAGTGCAGTAAATAATTAAAGTTTTATAAAACTATTGAAACAAATAAATATCTTTCGAGCATAAACTAGAATAAAAATTGTCCCCTACAACATTAAGATGAGCTAAACATGAAATTTATAAAGGTACCAGAGTAATGCCTGAAAATTATGAATAGCAATTGTTTCGCGTGCAGCATAATTAAGGCACAGGCACCCAGAGCTAAACGAGTTCGAGTTAAAAGCATATCATTATAAAAAACTTTGTACCCCTTTTTACGAAATTGCGCGGACGGAGGAGTAGAAATTTGGCACACTTATAGTTATATAGAGATGGAGTGCAGAATGCTAATATTTTTTAATAATACATAAAAATACATGAAATGAATAAATAAAACATTACACACACTGCCATACTTTGACACGACGTTTGAAATGTGTCACAGGGTTATCGTTCATAGAGTCAATGTTAAGTAACCCTTTGACAGAATGAATTACAGACGAATTTCGACTGCAGAGCGCGTAACTAGTTTTTATAAATCAACCAACACTTTGTGATCTTTTAACACAATGACACATAATCTAAGTATTCGTTTCCTACTCTAAAAGAACATGACAAATATTCTAGGTATGTAAGTAGTTTAATTCCAAATATTTTTAGGAATTTTTAGTAAACTACTTAATCATCGTTTTTTTGTATTTGCTTAAAATTGTGCGGCGACGAAAACAAAATTACTCAAAATTGTGTTTTTCTATTTAGAAAATAATCATAATAATAAAATCTTATATGATTTCTAAATCTACATTATAAATATTCATTGAGAGTAAAATTCAGGCTGCAGTCTAGAACAAATTTGAGCCAACGTAAATCCTCCTTTAAAACCAAAATGTTTATATCAACAATGAATAGGAAACATATTATAATCACTATAGTAAAGTAAGTATACGTCAATGTTAATTTGAGCATCAACGATTATAATAATTTGTGTAGCTGTAGGTACAGCATCTTAAATCGGTGGCTTCATTTTCTCTCTTCAATATTCTCGTCGTCCAAGAAGCATCAAATTGACCCCAAGCGAGATAATCTTGATCGTGAGCATAATTTGTTCTCTAAATAAATCCCCGCATTGATAATACGAGTAGATGCGTAACAAGACTAATAATACATACCTAGGGCTTTTCCTCACATTCATTTTCCTCAATTTTTTTAGCCCTTACAGGGATTTCCCCCCGAAACATGCAATAAATAAGAAATTAAGAACACATATTATGGTGTACATGAAAATTTAAATAAATAAATAAATATTTTATTATCAGTTCGATCAGATTATCTATTAAACAGATTATACAAAAACTAAATGTTTGAACTTATTCATAAATGCGGATGTTAAATAGGTATGATCAGAATTTGTAAATAAGGGACTTTTACCCGCTGGCAGTTATTCTATATTAAATGCTTTATTTCCTTTTTATCAGCATTTCGGTCACGTATAGTTAGTACAAATGGAAATAATGCTTACGTATGGACCGTTACAGGTGTAATGCCATTACCTGCCTACCTGGATGGATAGTTTGCGTTTGCGATAAATACGTCGAGTCTGCCTTTAACCGCATCAGTCCGTGATTGCCGTTGAAGCGGGACCTTGCTTGTCTATGATTAACGAAATGCGCGGCAGATTCGATGCGCGGGAAAATTCGATATTAGGAAGTTCGAGTTTTTTATTTTTAAATTTCGTGTACAGTAGCGTATGTTGTGACTGCCATTCTAGATTCCGAAGACGGTGACAGTTAAGTGAAAATAATTTAGTTCAGTTAATTTATTTGTGGATTTCGCCACCGCCATATAGAAGAAAAAGAAATTGTGGATGTGCATACGCAGCTAAAGTGGATGGAAATGACGAAGGTAATAACAGATTGCATTTGATTTTTTTATCGTTTGTCGTGACATAGAAAAATATCTTAAACTTAGCAAACTTTATTTTTTACATTTAGGAATAACTTTATTATTTAGGAAAACCTCTGCCTTAAAATGATGCCAAATATAATTATTATTTTATTGTTTTGAAATAAGTACTTTTTCATAAATTGAAACACAGTAGTTATGTACTTACCTACAGCTTTAGTACCTACTACAGGTGTTGAGTAGAACATAATCACATTTTTATTTATAGGTAAGCAATTAAAATATTCATTTTATTACGGGGTTGTGGTTTTTACTGAATTCATCGAACTGTGGAAAACATTAAATTACGAGTATCTATGATTCCTATTTTTCGTTGGCCGACACTCTCCACGCAAGAATATTATTTATCAATACAAAAATATAATTACAACAAAGGTAGGTACTTACCAAAATAAACATTTTGTCAAAACATAATCTGTGCTATTTCGCTGCCAAAACTTGAAACGTAAAAATTAACTATTTTTAAATAACGTTGCTGGTTACAATGATCTGTAATAAATTCACACAACACCAGACTTCCGCTAAATTTTGCTTTATTTACCTAACATTTGTTAAGAAGTAAGGTACGTTATTGATCTAGTTCACAACATATCACCATTTTAAGCTTCCAATCCCTCTATTTTTAAACACTGAACGATTAGTATCATTAAAAAGGAATTATGACATTATTATTCTATTAAACCGATAGTGTTAATTACTGTAAATAAATAATGTCCTTCTAGTGATTAAATTTAAAATTCTGATAATAAATCTGAATTGGCTAATTAATTTCTCTTTACCTGTATTGTACGCTTCGTTGAATACCACAGCATTATCTTTTTTTTTTATAAATGGACCTGCATGGAAACATGTCCATTAGTTAGTATACACATTCGGAAATTGTTAGGCTTGATTCTTTACACTGACATTACTTTTTTTATTTCTGAACCGATTGAAATAAAACAAACAGTACATGTTAAGTGAAGCTTCCCTCAATATATTTGTATGAATTGCACCCAAATTGGATAGGCCGTTTCAGAGATTAGCGCGTATAAAGCCCCAGACAAAAATTCTAAAAATCCTCAGTAAAAGTTTTTCTGATGTATCTTCAATGTACAGACAGCGACCAGTTACAGATTTATTATTAGTATAAATTAGAAGATTGCTTTTAAATTTCGAGCCAATAATTAATATTAATGTTACCTAAAAGTCAAGCCTGATCGTATGAGCAATGATGTTTGACGTGCGAAAATATTTTTCATCATTTGGATAAATACAAGCAAACATGATGGGACTCATGATGGTAAGACCCGATGGATCACGGCTGTGGTCACTGCTGCTAATATACTGCTAATAATATTGACAACGAAGTTGTCATGGCGGCCTAAAAACAAACAAAAAAGAAACGTATTTTTATTTAGTTCTACTCAGTTCTTCTCGTAAAATCTTTTTCCTTGACAATAATCACAGCTGATGATATGTTTAGTTGCATAACAATTGAACTATGTAACTTCACTTCAGTTATTATTTTCAGGAAATGCCTCTACTACATACATATATACTACATAGCATCTCGCTACATAACTCACGTAATATATAATTAGCAAATGACTAGTCAAGACCACGATCGTCGAACATAGCAATTTACGCCATGTACTTATTTATGTACTACAAAATTCGCGATATCTTCACGTTTTCAGCTTAATTTCATGGGTGCTATCTGGATAGGTACACGCCGTACACGTTACTTCATTGACATATGATATTACTATGGACGCACGGTCCGCGCTAAAAAATGTCCGAGCCAACTCAACAACAATACGCAAGTAGAACAACAATGCCCCGTTAGTCACTTTTCGACCGCGCTGTCAACAACACATCAACGATGCCGTATTGTATTTTGAAATCGTGTAAAAACTACGCAAGTAAAGTGAAAAAAGCCGATGGTATATCATATTTTCGGTAAGTAAAACATTTTTTTATCTTTTAAAGTATTGGTTTGCTACGAATACACACTATTTTATTTTAAATCGAATTAATTTCGTAAATAAATCTCAGAATCACTCAAAAGAATCAAAAATATATCTTTGTCTTTGTCTTCTCACTATACAGACTGTAGTCAGAAAGAGATAAACATATCCATTACTTTAGTTTAAATTATTTTGCACGATTTCACGATTGCACAATATTAAACGAATAAATGCAAGATATAGAACAAAAGTTTCCATAGAGTCGCTGTTGATGTTATATAAATAGATTATGTTTAAATTTTTTTTAGTACAATAAAATATATTTCTTCTAGATTTCCTTTAGACCCAATACGTTGTTAAGCATGAAGAAGTATTATTGCTACATCGCGAGAGGAAGAATATTTTATGCCGAAAGCAGCCCACGTTGTATGCTCGGATCATTTTAAAGAAGATGACATGTACATAACTGGCAAAGGCATAAGAAGAATAAAAAACACAGCTGTGCCAACATTGCAAGTAAATACCACTTGGTTTATACCTTACTCTTCACCTTATTGGGCTTTATGGTTTACAAAAAATAACGTGTATGTTTCTACTTAATATTTCAACCGTAATTATTTGTTTCTTTATAGTTAACTGATGATGCTAATAGAGCGACTGTCACTGACCTATCAAATGAAAATTAAATTACAAGTATAGATGATGATAATGCGGTAAGATAATTACAAAATAGCCTGTAAGAACGAATATATTAATAGAAAAACCATTAAGACAGATATGTAATTTTTGATAATGTTATCAAATGTACTTTACAAACAAATGTACAAATGTACGTTAAAAATACTATGACAGTTTCCTTAAGAAGAGTGATGTTCACGTGATTAATACTAGGAACAAGGCTAAACTTCAGACTTAGACTGGTGGTTAAACTGGTGGCTCGTTCATGGGTAGATGTATTAAAATCTATAATAAAATTCCGTTCGAATTGACGGAAATGCCATACTGTAAATTTCATGTCAAAAATTCATGTCAAAGTCATACTTATGACGAAAGGTTATTACAAACTTGATGTTTATTTTAAAGATAAAAATGCTTGGACATGAGTTTGATATTCTAGCTAGTAAGTAGTAGTAAGTGCTATCTGTAATGTGAGTAGCAAAAAAAAGCTTCTTGGAAGTTTCTTGCCGCTTCTTCTTCCAAGACTACTCACGGTAGGGATTTGTTAAAGCGATGGCGTAGATTGATTTTCGAAAAGTGTTTGTAAAAAACCAACTTCGAATAAATTTCATTATATTTCATTTCATAAGTTGTATCTTTTTCATTACTCTTTTTTGTTTCATTGAATCTAATTCATAACGTTCCGAAAAAAGTTTCAGTTAAAAAATGTAATTAATGTGTAATAAAAATAAATAATGTATTATTTTAAATAAACACTACTCTATTACTTTATTAGTCGCGTTTTATTTCACTATGAGCTGCATATGGTGATTATGGTGTGTTGAGCACTCGAAGTATCATAAGGTGTCATTGATGTATCAGTGTTTGTTGCAATCGAAATGAAACCGTGATATAATGATTTTAGTGCTTAAATTACCTTGTAAACATTTAAATTCTTGTGATGTCAAACTGGGACATTATTTTCGCGATTTTAGTAGGAGACCCTAAGTCCATAGTATTTATGTCAATGCGTTACTTTAAATTCTTGAACTAGGGTTCCATACTTTGCACAAGCAGTCAGCCTAGTGGTTTGGATGTTGGACTCCTGAAAGGGCATGAGTTCGAATACTGCACGAAACTCGAAAATGTAATTAAAGCGCGTATTAGAACTTCCTTCTGTGAAGGAAAACATCACGAGTAAACCTTCGAGAGTTCTCCATAATGTCCTCAAAGGTGTGTGAAGTCTACCAAATCCTCACTTGGCCAGTATATATATGGCCAAGTGAGGTATATGGTGGCCTGTGGCCTGTACTCCTCACATCGTGAGATCAGATCCGAGCCCAGGAGTAAGATAATTACGTCGATAATGATGACGAAGACGTCATCGTTCAATGTATCAGTTTTCCACTACACTAAAGCTTTTAATATAATTTTCAATTAAATGAAGGTTAATGTTATTTTTCCCTTCGTGTGTCGTTTCTTTTACGTCAACCTAGTTAAATAATAATTAATTAATTAAAACCAGTGGTGCTGCATGCTCGTTTGCTATCATTCATTCCTTTAATAAAACCCATTGGTACCCATTCGTGCGTCGGGCTTCGCTCGTATTTAAGTATTTTATTCTTATTTCCACTGTAGCTAAGCTACCTTGTAGGTTCTACATGAAAGGGCTGTCACTTCTTCATGTCCGATATTCAATTATTCTTGTGCTGAGCAATGAAATACTTATATTTTTAACATCATAACATAATGTGTTATCGTCATTATACAATAATAACAGAACTAATTACAGCGGTCCCGGATTCTATTACCGAATGAGACAGAGTATATTGGACTAGATGGGATTATAATTGGTTGTCAGACAAGTCAATTAACATAACTTTTAATCAGTGGTCATAACGTGATCGTTGGTAGGTTTGGTATGACCACAACGGTTAATGATGAACTGATTACGTATTGTTTTTGCAAATTTGTAGACATTATAGCTAAACATTGTGAGCCTTCGATCGTCAAAACTTTACCAATCTTCATTATTACATGTACATTACTGTACATAATATCATTGTTACCAATCATATCTTTAATGATCGAAATTGTAACTGATTAAGGTTAATTATGTTGTACCTGCCAAAATATTAGCGTTTCATAATTCTATTAAGAAGTGCATCTATTACATCCTAGGATTTTTTACGTCTCTACTGGTCCGAAAGTTGTAGAGTTATCAATTATTTAAAATGCTAACACACTCATGGCATGGACAAAACAACACATCACTAACACCCCATTAACAAAAATTTACATTACACATAAATATCTGCCCCTTCCGGCAAGCGAACCCGGACCCCTGTCTTCGCGGACAGGGCCGCTACCAACTAGGCAACGGGATCGAAAATACAGAAAAGCAAAACGTCTCTTGAATTAAAGTGTGAATTTTTAGGACGGAAAATGTGTCTGAATATTGTATTCGCAGTGGAAATCAATTTCTCGTGAATTCGAATCAGTTTTGGACGGACTTGTATACAATTTATGCCATTTTAAATTACATATTAGTTTATATACTCGTACAATTTATTGCATTGTGGTACTTGGAGTAAATGTTGTAAATATCTATGTACGTACTTCTCTTAGGTACTTCTTCTCTACATGTGCCATCTCTTCTTCTACTCGAAGTCTCGAACCTTTCAAAAATATTGTGTTTGATTATTTTGTTTTGTTTGTTAAAAATGATAATTTTGTTTGTTTGTTAAAAATGATTATTTTATTTTGTTTATTAAAAAAATAGCTAAAATAATAATTACGTCACCACGGCCTATTTTGTATCAAAAGAAAAAAAAATCTTATCGTGTATGAGTTATGTAGATCTTACAGAGGAGAGTAGGAAATTTAAAACTCCTTACAAAAATGTTAAGTCAGTGGTAAAAGTAGAATCAGTCATTTCAATAAATTTAATTTACGATAATCTTTAATCAAAGAGATTATAATTATGTAATTAGCATGTTTAAGTATAATGAGTTTTAATTATAAGTATAAAATCTTTGTTTCAAGGCGATTTTAATTAAATACTAAATTCCTTGCATTTATTCATATCAAGTAAAATACATTCTTATTTTTATATCTTTTGTTTTAAATATTATTTGAATACAAGTAATTAACATAATATTAATTTATAATTTTATCAACTACCTATTTACTATGCAGTGTTTTTACTGACCCGTATGGCGCATTGGTTATCATATGGAACCGTCGTTCGAAGGCGCCGCCTGGGTTCGATTCCTAGCGAGGCGGAAATTTAAATGACGAGTTTAAATATCTGTTCTCGGTCTAGGTGTGTGTACATGTCTTTGGAAATCCACATCTAAACACAGGAAATCCAAATGTAGAGTGTGAAGCATTATAATACACTAGTGGTCCCAGCGTACTTCGTACCGCTTATATCGACAGCAACGCCACCTACCGGGTCCAATTGTGAATCTAAACCATTCTCGGATCCACCTGAAGACACACAAAAAATTTCAACCAAATCGGTCAAGCCGTTTAGGAGGAGTTCAGTCACATACACACGAACACAAGAAATATATATATTATAAGATTTATTGCAGATAAATATTGCTGCATAAAAATTGCAGTGTAATAAGCAAAGCAGTAGTAAATGAACTGCCCGTTTACATACGATTATAGTTACAGCTCGCAGCGGTCATTAGGTATTTCCAGAAGCAGATAGATTAGAGTTGATTGAAAACGCATGCAACGCATTATTTATACTACTATCTGACCAGGCAATTGCTGTTCCGTAACATATTGAATATTCTACCGTCATCTTCTTAAAAAATATTACAATGCGCGTGTCCCTCTATCCTTTGTTTCTCTCTTGACCGGAAACTTTTAAGGAGTGCGCACATTACACCAACTCGACGTCAACTCCACTCCGACTCCACTCCGTTTCAACTCCGACGTTCCGTTCCGCGATCAACGCTTCATCGACGTCAACTCGACTCCGTCTCCACTCCGTTTCAACTCCGACGTTCCGTTCCGCGATCAACGCAGGTACATTACGTCATTGTGTCGGTCGACGCGTGGACTAATCGTCTACGGTGAGTCGTCAACGCAACGTCGACGCGTTGGTCTCGAAACGGAACGGTTATGGGTGTAGGGCGAGCAGTACAGGGCTTTTAAGTATAAGTTCGAAATTCAACCTTACCTTCAAAGATATAAAGCTCATAATTGAATGTTAGCTTTGTCAAGGTTTTAGTCGCGTTGGCGTCGGTCGGTAGTGGAGTCGTTGTAATGTGCGCACTCCTTTCCTGTCACTGAAGTCCGTGGGCGACGGTGAACACTTACCATCAGGTGGCACGTCCGCTCGTCTGTTGGTTATTAACTTATTGGTTACTAGCAGTCCACCCCGGCTTCGCACGGCTATTTAACAAAAATTTCAACATTAATTATGATTTTATATAGCCTATGTCAACCGGGGATAGTGTAGCTTTCCAACAGTGAAAGAATTTTTCAAATCGGTTCAGTAGTTTTGAAGCCTATTCGATGCAAACAAACAAACAAACAAACAAACAAACAAACAAACAAACAAACAATCAAATCTTTCCTCTTTATAATATTAGTATAGATTAACTTAACATAAAAATACATTTTTTCTAGACAGTGTTCATCGTTTTTTGCAATTTTCTACTTACCTATTCTACGTTGTATTTGCCAGCAGTTAATGGCGAGTTGCCGTCACCGACCATTTCATGGTTCGCTTGTCGCGGATAAATAGTTTTAATACTCCGTCGTTCATGATGTGCTTATTTTCACAATTATTTACATTAGGCAGTAAGCAAAGCGTATAAAAAATTAATTCTGCTGGGTCGTGACTCTGACTCAAGCTTGCGAAAAAGACACTACTTTTTGACATGACTTTAATATTAGGTACCTACATTGACTTATAGTAATAATAAGTCAATGGTTACCTACATTAAAGTTTGTATGTGGGTCTTGTTATAAAAAAGAAGCGTAAACGTATTTAGTACTGGTTTTCAGACTTCGCTTTTTGAAATATTTTGTTGCTGGGAAAATAACAAAATTCAAAAATAAGTGCAGTGCTGCAGTGTATCCCTTCAGCCAAATGGCAGACACCAGCCAGTATGAAAAAGAAATTACAAAAAAATGGAATGGAAACATGGAAATTTAGATTCACACCATATTCACACCATATGATATTGATATTTAATTATTTTATTGAGTAATTATTTTTACATTTCGAACGCCGCGCCTGGCGTCGGCCGTCGTATCACGTCGTATAGCCGCTTGACACGAAAATATTCGTTTTACCAGGTAGACTGAATTGAAAAATAGGTCCAAACTAACTAGGTCCAAACCTTTAGTACTGTTATGATGGCGGTTTGAATGTCTTTTCTGTTCTATTTATGTGTCTGTGACTATAATTATAATACCTACTTAACATTCTTAACATGACCTTCATAATATGATTATTCAACTGTATTAACGACAATTCGACGATCAAACCATCACTAACAGCCTAATTGCATCGTTACAGGTATCCGAAGCTAGTTTCGTAACGAGCGTTGAAGAGTCGTGTCGTATCGACCAATGCACGCAGACCCCTCCTTGCGGCAAGGCGAGGCCCCGCACACTACAAAGGTACCACACATCCGACCACATCTACGAGAGGTCACCACACAGGACCCACCGCCTCAAGCACGAATTCCGACCAAAGAGTTTAGCACTCAGTGAATCGTACCCTTATATCGGAAAACCGCCAAGCTATGACAGCGGAAGCCATGCCAAGTAAGCTTCACAATAGACACGGCGATTGTCTTTTTCTAAACGTGTCTATGGTATTATGACCATCTCACACCGCGATCCTCATCTACCTTTCTACCCTGCCATTTACGGCTGGGCGAAACCAACTTAACTTCGATGCTGTAGAATAGTTCAGATTCAGTTCAGAATACGTTAGCATTCATTGCATATTTGGCCGTTAATACTGTATAAGTAGTGCTTTGAACTTCTGTAAAAAATAACATCCGATACTGTACCGAACTGTAGTTACTACTTGAGCGCGGAATAGACATCCAACTTAGAGTATGTAAGACATCCAAGTATATTATTAGAGGAGTTTAATTGCAGGTAGAGTCTACAGTGAATCACAGTATCACAGTTACGGCAGTTGAATTGAATTGTTAAGAAGTCGGTTAAA
Organism: Ochlodes sylvanus; assembly: GCA_905404295.2. Taxonomy (NCBI): domain Eukaryota; kingdom Metazoa; phylum Arthropoda; class Insecta; order Lepidoptera; family Hesperiidae; genus Ochlodes; species Ochlodes sylvanus. The sequence continues at coordinate 3,262,472 of FR990129.1, forward strand.
AACTCGGGAAGCTACCGGGGTCCTTACAATGTTTGAGCAATCTTTTCAGATCATATTTATTTTTTGCTAGCCGGAATATATGACGTAGTAAGTTTATGAGTATTTGTTTATCCAGAAAACAAAGCAGAAAATTATACCAGTGGTCGCTATTTTATCGAGATATTATATTTTTTATGTATTTAATTAGTACATTCAATGTCAATATCTGACATTAGTCAAAAACAATAATTTATAATTATAAATTATAACATTCCGTCTTATCTGTAACCAGAAATCTCGTTCAGCATTCCACGGTTGGGACCAAAATATCAATACCTACGTACCTACATAATTACAAATCCTGGAAAATCCATCCGTCAACCGCATCTCCTGTATAAAATTAAAAAGTGTCATACAGATAACACATCCCTGGAAAATTAGATTCTGTCATTGGCCCTGGACGTGAGAATCTGGTGTTAATCTTTTTTGTGTTAAGTTTAATGAACTCAAATGAAAAACCAATCAAATTTGAAATAGATCTTAGTTATAAATATTATAAGCATTAATTTTATAATTAGATTTGCCAACAATTGGCTTGATCCCGTCCTGATGAGGAATGGGTCTTAGTGCGCTGACGTTGAACCGATTGTTAAAATGAAAAATCATCGTAGCTATGACGTTATTACAATGAGCGACGGCCATTAATTATTAAATACATAATGATCTCGACTCTACTTGACAAAACCATCATGGATTATTTGCGTCGTCACGTCACTGCTCTGAAGTCAACCATTTAGTAAACTGTAGAATATCCGGTATGATTCGTTGGCCGCGGTGTTATGAGAAAAAATGGACGCGGTGTGAGAAAAAATGGTTTCATTTGTTTGTTTGTGACTAACTATAAACCTTTTAGTACTTACTGTTATGATGGCGGTTTGAATGTCTTTTATGTTCTATTTAGAGTCGGTGACTATAATTATAATACTTACTTAACATTCTTAACATGACCTACATATTAATTAGCATAAAGCAACATAGGTAAAATATATTATTGTGGAGCCGGCTACACTTTTTAGAGGCGACCATCTCAGTCCTCAAGGGTAGCAACACATCTGTGACCGAGTTATAACGAGACTCTTACTAACTGGACTATTACTATCAACAACTAACAGGACTAACATTCACTAACAGTCCCTGTCCCAGTCCTCATACTTACAAACTAACCAACTAATGTTCTGACACCGTCACCTAACCGGACTAACTATCCCAGTCCCCATATGAGTCTTGCTCTAAGTCGGTCACAGTACTTAGTCATGGGCGGCAGCGGAAGGTCGTGCTGCATGCTCGTTTGCTGCCTTAAATCAATAAAAAAAATACGCCAATGGTTTTAAGAGGCTTTTTACGAAGCCTCTTCCTTTCAATACGTCGCCTTTGTGAGTCTGTGACTCTTTTTCGAGTCTAGCAACTGCTCGTCATGTTCCCGCTGGGAGCTTCGGTGCCAGTGCCCATGTCAACTTTCAAAGTTCGCTGGGATAGCTAAGTAGTTACAATCTATATTTTTCAACGTTTGCTTTTAATATAGATACTGTCAAGGGCTATTTGTCCATTAGGCTTCTGTGTAAAGTAGCACGAGGCATCGATGCTCGTTCAAATTAATTTGATAAGGAAGTAGGTGGTTATTTAATTATTATTCGATGTTTGGCTTCCGAGCGCAGTGCTCTTCTATAATGACGAAATCATTCAATGAATATCACTGAAAAATCCATGTAGATGTAGTAGATGTAAAATACCATATGTCTATGGTAAAATCAATGCACATTTATGCAAAGTGTTTTAAGATGCGGATGCAAGCAAGTATATTAAGTGATAGGCGAAAACCATCAAAAAACAAAGTTGTGAGGTATGTCCGTCGTTGTCTGATTAGAATTAACTTAAAATTATTATAAAAAGATTAGCAGTTTTTTCATGGGCCGCCCGGCCGGTGCGATAGTTTTTAAAGAACTACCCACAAATGTATAAATTTTATTCTTGATACACGGAGTACATTACACATGTCATTTACAGTCTTAAGATAACATCGTCTAACAGCGTCTGTGTGTTTGTTTGTAATTGTGTCATTGAGCAACATTTGTTATTTGCATGTTCTGGTATTTAAGAAGCATATTTACTCGTGTTCCGAGTGAGTAAATCAAATTACATGTCAACATAGATAAGTGAATCTTCCTATGAAATGATAGTTTATTTCAAAAACGTTATCATTGTCATTTTGTGGACGTTGTGTCTGTATTTACCCAACTTAAGCTAACGTTTAGTCCATTAAGTTAATAACTAAGTTAAATAGGGAATACTAAACTTTGGCATATTATGTTGTGACTAACAAAACGAAACCTAATACGCTTTTGCGGCTACTAACATATTAAATCTATATACTTATGTGTATATTGTAAAAATGTAATCAATCCTTGCTATATAGTATTTTCCTTTACAGATTCAAAGTAAACGCAACAGATAGTCCCACGATCTCAGTCACCCCGCCCCACAGCTTGGAGTACGAGTGCCCCAAAGGAGGGAACAGCCCCAACGGAAGTGTTACCCCCATTGGCATGTTGTCTGGCAAGACGACTGCTACGACGGTGCTGCTCAGTCCAGGGTACCTGCAGAGCCCGTGCCAATGCAACCAATCAATAAAGGTAATGTCCAATGCTATCTTGATAGGTGGCTTCCATTGGGAAACTCCAAAACATGAATGATGGGTCAAATCTGTGCATATTTTTTGAAGATATTTTTCGGATATTTTAATTTATGATATGATATGATAGGATATATACATTTATTTTACTTTATCATCGATATTATATGATTTATTGGTGTTTCTAATCTCCATGAGCGAAGGTGATCACCTACCTTTAGGTGATCCGTCTGCTCGCAAAAACAACACATAAAATGCTACCAAGTTACGAATTATTGTTAACAGAGCGTCAGTGAAGTAGCGCTCGCGATGCCCGTGTCTTCGGGTTGGGAGGAGCCCACGTCCCCCGACGGTCTGTCGTGGCGTCGGCTGCACATGTCCAGAGCCAAGCTCAAAGCGACTGCCACCACCTCGGAGCTGTTGTCAGGTGAGTTGTGCCAACGTGCAGTAACGGTAGAAAACCTCGCGACAAAACCTTTATCTACCTGAGAGTTGTCAAAAGTTTGTGAACTCTGCGCATCCTACGGGACGGGAAATTACAATGCGCCCTACGGGGCGAGTTTATAATATGACACGCATGATCATAGTGCGACCTCCGCGCGAAACCGAAAACTATCGCGTCGTCTAGCTGGGGCCCTAATGTCCCTCGTGATTAGAACAATGGAAAGAAATGAAACAATTGATGTGTTGTCCCATATTTAGCCATTTTAATTTTTAATACTGTGATTGTAATGGAGTAGGTACGTATTTTTTTAAAGTTTTGCGTTGTAAGTAGTTTATGTTTAGAAATTTTGTCATTTGAGATTTATGTAAGCATGTGATCTGAGCTTATCACGATCATAGCTTATAACCCGTCCCTCTGTCACACTTTATTGTTCCCCTTCCTCTTGTGAGATGTAGGTAACATTAAACATGTCCCTTTCAGGTTTCGCAATGGTAGCGATGGTGGAGCTCCAGATCAACGAGCCAACGAACGTCCCCGAGTGGCTGTTCGTGATGTTCGCGGTGTGCACCACGGTGCTGGTGGCCGTTCACATATTCGCGCTGATGATCTCCACCTACCTGTTGCCGAACATCGACGCGGTCAGCAAGATGGACACCCCTGGCGGCCCGGCGCGCGCGCTGCGGGACTCCCCGCACGAGCGGATGCGGGGATTCATCGAGCTCGCCTGGGCGTTTAGTACAGTTTTGGGTTAGTTCATCAACTGCCTTATTGCTTCATCACCAATCAAGGTGGTAGTAGGTAGTAAGTAGGTTTTGTAGCAAAGTAATGTATTTCTTTGATAGCTAATTCTATGTCTACTTACTCGTAAGTACCAATAGGCACTTATTTTAAGAGCTGAGAACTCTGAATTGAGTGAATGGTTGTTCCGCAGGTCTATTTCTGTTCCTGGTGGAAATCGCAATACTGTGTTGGGTGAAGTTCTGGGACTACTCATTTGCCGCGGCCACCGCCGCCACCGTCATTGTTATACCAGGTAACACCATCATCCATTGCTTTTTATAGTTAAAACCAGTGGAATAAAAGAGTATTATGCTACCCCTTACTCCACCAACCCGCAGTGGAGCAGCATGGTGGAGTATGCTCTAGGCCTCCTCAGGAACGAGGAGAGTCCCGTGCTCAGTAGTGGGCCATTAATGGGTTGAAGCCATGTACCTCTGTAGGAGATGATTTAAAACTTGTCTGTTTTCCCTTACTTTTAATCTCTCCTTTGCGGTTTTCCTGGTCCGCAACGCATCGGTGATACTATCACCACTACCGTCAGATGGCTATTCTGAACGTTTGCCGGCAAATATATAAAAAAACAAAATGTGTGCAATTCACACATGCTAGAAGTGCATCATTAAAAAAAACGAATACAGTCAGTCCAAATGTTGATGTTTTGCTTTGCTTAGGTAAGCCGCCATTTTGCCGATGCTTCCTATCTCATTTACTCCCATCGCGTCATTTCCGTTTCATCGAATTCCAAATCACAACGATATAATAGGAGTATTCAGTTCAAAAAATAATGTTGACACATTTTGACAGTTGCTAGGAAACATAAGAGGATTATATTCGTAATTTCGTACATAGAATATGGCCGTTAGTTTTTCTTTCCCGTTAAGTGATAATTAATTGCTCACGTGGTCTCACAGAATTAAATGATTTGATTTTAACGACAATCACATTTTAAATTCATTAAAAATGAGTTAGTTGTAGGTAAGTAATTATAATTAAGCAACCCGCCCTTGACTCCCCTTTTTTTATAAGTACCCGCATCCGAAAAAGTGCAAAAACAGACGCACAAACGGACAAATAAACAATAAAAAAATAAAAAATCGATCAGTTGCAGTTTAATTGTGTATTAGAGACGTTTAGTAACCTTTACTTCATATTATCCATTCATTAATTTAAGTATTCCCATTTCTATTCCAGTGCTCATAGTTTTCGTAGCGTTCGCAATCCACTTCTACCACTCCCTGGTGGTGCAGAAGTGCGAGACCTCCGGCCAGGACATCAAGCAGCTGGAGAATATGAAGCGAGACCTCGACACGGCCACCGTTAAGGTCAACATGTATTGACACAGCATCTTAGGAATTAAGAGGATCTGTGTATTAACAAATGGGGATGTCTTCCCAGGTTAAAAACCCCGAAGACGTCGAATATGTGAGTACTCACTACCTACTATACTTAGTGGGAAATCTAGAAGACTTTCCGTCTTACGAATGTTTTGCACTGAGTGGAATCTCGACTACGAAACAGGTTCTAAGTTAAGCGGTTTCAGGACTATAATAGCCTAGGAATGGGTATAATAGGTGGAATAGTAATATTAGTAGTCAAATCAATATAAATTATGACATTTTGGGAGACTATTTTGTCATAAATTAATGTAGGTAGGTATATATCCTGTAAGCACCTGCGTATCGAATAATATCGAATGCGTGACGGATTTTCGATAGAGGTCAGCACAGAAAATATAATTAACATTACTACTTGGCAGAGTATGTCCTTTATATCTCTGTAGGAGTATGATTGTTATATTATTATTTATTTATTAGCGATCATAAAGATAAAGGTGAAAGAGGTTAAAGTTAAAATATGGAAGGAACTACTCAACTACTGTAGATACCTACCTACTTTTGTGATATAATTTGTACTTTTGGTGCTAAAACAGCAATTAATCGACGAAAAGTCTCCCGTTTGCATAATAGAAATGTTTTCAATAGAGAAGAGCATTTTTGTAGATACCAAATTGACATACATAGTAGTATTTATGTCAATGAGATACCAACATAATAAAAAGTTTTAACGAAATTGATAATAATGTTCTGAAATATGTAAACCATTGTTGATGAAATATGCGTAAATATAGTACGTAGGACAATCGATTTTTATGAATTTAATTTTAATACTATGACAACGAATACCTAATTTACGAAAACGAAAATTGTGACTGGTTATTATAAAATTGTTATAATTTAAAGTTAAATATTTATCGTTTTTATTGTCGTCTCGTATTTTGATCAATTGCCTAAACACGGCAGGCATTGTATGAAAAAAATGTAATTATAGGTAGGTTATTAACCTTATGACCTTATTCATCTGTAAAATCTCTTTCGTTTAGAAACAAAATGTGAATCTCGCAGCTTAACATTGAATTCCGAGAGGTCATCATGTTTAAGAACGACACCATTGATATTAACGTAATTGTAGGTACCCACTCGTAATTTGTAGGTAAGTTTGTAACTATGGTATTACCTTCATGAATGCTTGTTGGTTAACCATAGTGTCACGAAGAGGTCGAAAATTGTGATTTAGCAAATTTCAATCAAGTTATTATTTAAATTTTATACCTATAGTTTACCTAAGCACTATGTAAGTTATTATGTCTCAATGATTTCTCATTTATTGATATGCCTTGCCTACCTTTTGGGCTATTGATATGATTTTTCTAGTATTATTTCTATGTAAGTACGTAGGTATATAATTATTGTATGATCGGTATAGTAATTTTTTATGAAGCCTACAAAACATCTCGTATGTATGGATAGGATAATGTCTCGTAGGAATGGTTTTGATATGTGAGATTTATGAATCGTCATGCTGTTTTAATAATTGTAATTTCAAAGCTGAGCTTGCAGGCTAGGGAATCCATGTTTGCATGACAGCATGACTGTATTGTAGGTAGGTGAGGTTTGAATCTAACTATCTATGTAGGTATGTAGATGTTGATACCTAACTACAAGATATCCGAGTATTATTATGTAAGACAAAGTCTTCCAGAAAATATTATAGGTAAATATATCTACTTACTTATTACGAACTTTATTATGTACACTGGAGCTACAGAGAAAAGTATGAGATTATATACCAACTTTTTTTTGTGGCCGTGTGGTTTACTGTGGCAATATTTATAAGACTGTATAAATAATCATAATATTAAGTAGTTAGGCAAGAAGAATTATTAAAAATATGGACCAATGTAGAATTTCCAATCAGTATTTATTTGTTAATTAGAATTTTAGTGGCTTTTACTCAATATTGAATGTAATACCTAATTGTTGTGTTACTGTAAAATAATAGATGTGTTTGGACGTATTATAAATAAAAAAATTGATACTTTTCTTTTGCACTTTTATTTATGAAGACCACCTTGGTTATTATTCTTCTAATTCGATTCAGTACAATTAACATAGGCAGAACACATTGATGGTGTTTAAAGGTCTAAAGGAGTGCGCACATTACACCAACTCGACGTCAACTCCACTCCGACTCCACTCCGTTTCAACTCCGACGTTCCGTTCCGCGATCAACGCTTCATCGACGTCAACTCGACTCCGTCTCCACTCCGTTTCAACTCCGACGCTATTTACATTACGTCATTGTGTCGGTCGACGCGTGGAATACTCGTCTACGGTGAGTCGTCAACGCAACGTCGACGCGTTGGTCTCGAAACGGAACGGCTATGGGTGTAGGGCGAGCCGTACAGGGCTTTTAAGTATAAGTTCGAAATTCAACCTTACCTTCAAAGATATAAGGCTCATAATTGAATGTTAGCTTTGTCAAGGTTTTAGTCGCGTTGGCGTCGGTCGGTCGTGGAGTCGTTGTAATGTGCGCACTCCTTTATCATCATAAGGGCGTATCATTGCATTAGCCACTTTTTGCAAATAGCTACTACTAGCTATCTTTCTTTGCCGCCTATAACGTGAATAAATACTTATGTAGTTAGGATGTACATAAATGGATGTATGGCAGTTAGGATGGTTGACCATGCCTGCGAATCTAGGTATCCCGGGTTCGACTGCCGCCTAGCCTAGGACAAGGTGTTTAAAAATAGAACATAAATGTTTCTTCTCGGGTCGTGAATGTTAATGATGTTAATAAATGTTGCCCACCAGACATGGAATAAACTTTTAATAGCACACAAAACACCGTTTTTCTGTATAATTCACTTTATTACTTAATATTACAAAATAAAATAATATTATTAAAATAGTAACCAACTGAACAATCTTCACATTGTTTACAGGCATAAGGCCCATTGTCGCTTGACTGCTGTGAAGTACAGCATCGACTTTACACAATACATAATTCTTCCCCACCTTATGTTATGTAGAACACTGATTTGGCAATGTAGGGTAGCCGAACATAAAATCTTGCCTAATGCTACATAATACCGTGGCTTCTTCGAAATATTTAAATTACGAAAATCTTATAACATCCTTTTTTACATTGACATAATGTATCAATGAACATTAAAAAATTACACATAAGACACATTAACATAGCTACTTAAACATAATATAGTTACGTAGGCGCTTATGTTTTTTATTTTTTACTTTAGCACAAATCATTTTGTTTTAGATCACAATAATTTAAATATAGAGTATAACTTATATACTAGAAAGACACATATTTTTTTTTATATTTAAACCTGAAAAAAATTGTTTATAGGCATTATAATGTGAAGCCAAAGCGATATGTTACACAGAAAAAATACTTCGGACATTATCAATTTATCATAAGTCACAACAGAGTAATGTTATTCAGAGATTAATGGAAGCTCTCAACTACCGAAGATACCACCAGTTATATTATGAATGACGATGATGATGCTTTGCTAAAACTATTGCAATTTTTCTACAGCATACAGAAAACAGTGCAAATATTACTACTGGTTGTAATTATTAAACATTCTGAATAAAACATTCTCAAACTTAGCTCAAGCGCATGGGCAAGTCCAATGAATTCCGGCTGACTGTATGAAAAGAAACTTTCACACAGTTTATATGGATATTCATAGCAGACAAACCATTAAGAGTTTGCAATTGGTATCAAATGGTTAGCTCTCCATTTGATACTGACAATACATACATACATAATTACAGTCAAAACCATTTATGCGGACATCGTTTAGAACAACATACCGGTTACATTTTCGGAGATTAGAACGACCAGCTGAGCTGTTTTGTAAACTATTTGAATAGGTATCCACATCTGGCACAGTATAATGGTCAATGGCTATTAAATTCGCAAAAGTAAACAAATAAGTGTCGAGTAAAAACAAAACACTTGTATGCAGTAGAGCCAAAGTCCCGCTTCTTCATATCTCTTCAGTTAATTTGTTACTTATCTGTACACAAAACGCACCAAGACATATTGTGGAGTTATTTGTGAAACTTTTAACATGTCGAACTAATATATTATTCCAATAATTACCTATGGATTTATATGCAGGTACCTACTTACATTCAATAATACCACTTCATAAAAAAATAGGACTTCGTATCTCGGAAACATCACCGGTTGTAACTATCGGTTTTTACGACTAAATATGAGTAGTCCCTTCGATGTCGTTATAACAGATTTTGACCGTATGTGAAAATTGCAAGAGAATGAAGCTTCTTATATTCACATCAGCTTAGCATTAATCATTTATCAAAATTGTAAATCGCAAAAATTTTACATACCTACATTAAACCTACTATACACCACATTTTACACTACCAATAGGTATTACAACAAATTCGATTATAAAGAGACTTTTTCAAATTCTTAAAAAACTTAAGAAACATTTAATTAATTTGCTAATTTTAAATGATTTTACAACAAACATATTTGTGTTATTATCCTCACAAACAAGTAGTAAAGGTACTTTGTGTCTTCTATGCCACTTAAATAAAATTGTATTTAAGTGTGGAAATGTAGCTTATTACATCCCATTGTTTTTTACTGCACCTGTCCTTGTTTTGCTTTCAAACCATATGACTCAATACCCACAGTTAAAAAAAGTTAAGAGGGGATTCTCTAAATCAACATAATATTTTTTATATGTAAACCAATTGAAAACAAACACTTATTCCGAGCTTAGCACAACATATCACTAAAAGCTTCATCCAAATTCGTTGAGCCGTTTCTGAGATTAGTGAAAACAAAAAAAACATACTTAAGTGCTTTCTAACAGACATTTTTTTTTAATTTTTGTTTTGTTACGTTGTCAAATATCTTTCATGTACAAACATCGGTAAGTTACAATTTTATTATAATTGTATAGATTTGGTGGGGTCAAAAAGGTAGCAGAAAAAACACTATTTAAACTATCTATTTCTTAGTATGACTTTAATAAATAATATAATTTTTTGATCAATTTTTGATAAGGTTTTAGCCTAATGGCTATTCATACAATTGGCACTAAGTATGCCCGTATTAAAATTTTTGAACTCTAAACTTTTTCCAGATATGTATTTTAATAGACTAACAAAACCAGAAGAGTTGATCCGGTTGATGCCGGTTATAATTAGCAGAAAATAATTTTATGTAACCATAGTTTCTTGCTGCTCGCTTGCATAATTTGTATATTTCAGTATAATTAGTTTATACTTTTATGTATAACTGTTAGTTACATTTCCACACTTCTTACATACTAGTACTTAACTAACACTGAATATACAATTAAATTCACTAGTAAAGTCACATTTCCACATCCATTCCTGTCAGTTCTGGAACAAGTACACCATTTCTCTTTTTATTCTCCTCTTGCAATTCTGGATCTTCCTTCTCGTCGGTTTCCTTGATTTTATCAAGTATATTTTCCCTTGGCTTCCACACTACTAGAGACATGTGAGGTTTCTCCAATCTAAAATAAATTACCTTTCATTATTTTAAACTGCAACTTTATTAAGCAAATAGTGCTCATTATTCTATCTAGACCTTCCTCAGTTACAATGAGAGACTATTGCTATGTAGACATAGAGAAACAATAACAACAACAATTATAACAAATTAGCTGGTTGAATATAGTATAGTATAAAAAATGTAGTATATCTCCACAATAAAATTGTCTCAGGCTTGTTCCTCAATTTAAATACATTCTGCAACCTCTAGTCATTTAAACTTATTCACAGACATCTATTAATTATTGTTTTCTGCAATTGATTGACAAATTTTAAACAGATGTAACGTAAACTATCTTACCTTTCTATAAGAGCCGCTGGCAATAGAGGTTCCTCCTGAATCTTCTTTAGTTCCTCCGACAGTACTATTGTATGACCTTTGAGTTTTTCACTCATCAGATTTGGATCGAACCCCATATCCATGGATTCCTCAGATGCCAAAGCGTGTTTTGTGTAGTCTGATGATATGTGCAAGCTGTTCAGATGGGCAGCCATTTTTTCCTCCGTTATTAGTTGTTTTGCAGGACTAAAATGGTAAGTTTTGTAATTAGTAGTGCTAAATGATAATAAATTCCAGCTTGGACTGATAAAAATGATGAAATAGCATAATATTTATAAAAAATCTATTATTAATTTATGAAAAATTGACTGAAATGTACCAGTCGACAAACATGCAGACGAGCCACTCAATTGTAAATGCTCATCGTCACCTTTAAACATCAGTAGACTATACTACTATAGCCGACATTATACTTCAACTATAGCCACCTTGTTGCCGACCAAAGAGGAACAAGCCTCTTTTGGTTCGTTTTTACATAATACTTACATGACTGGTTCCACATCTAGACTCTTTCTCTTGCAATGAATGACAGGAGTTAATTTAGTATCAAGAGAAGGTTGTCCAGTGAATTCCACCAACGAAGGCGGTGTGGGCAAACCCCATGGTAGGCTTTGGAAATTCCAAGGGCCTGTAGATGGTGTTGGCATGTAATGCGGAGTCTGTCCGTTCTGGCCAGGGCGATTGTTGTACGGTGACAATGCTTGCTGTGCAATCATTTGCTTCGCCAATTCATCCGATTGGTTGTACTGGTACAACGCGTAGGGATACACATCCATTTTGAAAATCTATGCAAAATCCAGAACGTGAAGTAATTATATTCTTTTACATACAAGACTTGATAATTTACGCAAAGTATGCTCGGAATTTGAGATTACCACAAAATATTTTCGAGAAATCTTCACAATCGTAATCTCTGAAAGTCGCAAAGTTCGCAAACAATAATACAATAAAATAAATACAATTTGACTGACACTTTCACAATATAACAGATGTGTATTGTGTATTGTATGTATACAGAATAATACAGATTCACATAAAATTGAGTGCGCATGACCAGAGAATATTCAAGAACATTCTGGAATCTATTGTTTTATTTACCACTTGTTTAGTCATTAGAATAAATGTGTTTTAAAGTTGTATACAAATAATTTGAAATTAATCCTCCGATAGGGAATAAATAATTGTTAAATTAAAGATAAGAAAGGTATAATTTGTAATGTGAATTTGCGTCCATTATTATCTATCAAGAATCATCCGCAGGGATGTGGTCTGTGAGTTTTGTGAGTGACGGATCCGGCGGATACCCATAGATCATAAACTATTAATGATGACATCTCAATTGTCAAATTTCAATGCCATTGTCTGTATTGTCAATTGTCACTTATCACTGATTCTGGCGGGAACCTTGAAAAAGCGCGGTTGTCTTTCTACTTTAATTTTAAAATTTTCCTCTATGTAGTGGTTTTTTTTAGTTAAAGTGACTTAAAATTTTGCTATTAGCTGCTGAAAAGCGCAATAGCAATGGAGGTAAACGAGGGGGGCGGGTCTCACCCGCCCACCTCAATAAAACGACCACGGCCTACGGATGAAGGAGGAGGCGTAGGCTCTGGACGATTGGACTGCGGCGATGAGCGAGATGCATATCTCCCTTATTACAAACCGAATTACAAAAGACTATATCCGGAAAACTCAACCAACACAGACTTTAAAGTGTATGTGGAATCCACAAGCGACGATAGGTTGGGCAACAAGAGCCCTACTTACTTAAACCATATTTTCGCAATGGACATAAAAGGTGTGACGGGTATTCAGAGGGTGAATGCCAATAAAATTGCAGTTATCTTCAAGCAATATAATACGGCCAATAACTTCATTAATAACACAACTTTCCTCACAAAATATGACATGAAGGCGTTCATACCGGCAGCGCAAATTGAAAAAACCGGCATCATCAGATTTGTTCCAGCGAATATATCTAACAAAGAACTTTACACAAGACTTTCTTCAACATATGAAATAGTGGCAATAAGAAGGTTTTCAAAGAAAGTAGGACAAGAGCGCATTCCATTGCAGACTGTAAGCATCACTTTCTTATCTAATGTACTGCCTAATAATGTACAATATGATCTATTCTCGTACAGAGTTTTTGAATACATTCCACCATTACTACAGTGCTATAGGTGTTTTAAATTTAATCATTCAGCAAAGATTTGTAATGGTAAACAAAGATGTAGTATTTGTGGAGGTGAACACTTGTATAAGGAATGTGATAAACCAACAGAAATCAGCTGTATAAATTGTAGTGGGCCTCATCTCGCGATATCTAGATTATGTCCGATTAAAACTAAGAAGATTATAGAAAAGAAAAACAACATATCTTATGCAAGTGCCGCCTTAACAAAACAGGTCGCCATCAATGGAACAGATTTCCCTACACTCCCACCACCAAAACCACAACCTGTAAATAGTAATGTTATTGTAAATAAGTCTGTAAATACCTCTGTAAATAAGTCTGTACGAGATGTAAATAAAGTTAAAATAGTTAATTCTAAGGAAGACCTTAAAACTCAAATAATTTCCAACAACGATGTACTTTTGGCCCTAGTGCAGACGTTGGTGGAATTAGCCAATAAAGATGACAGTACACCCACTAATATTAAAACTATTAAAGATGCATTATTAAAAAACTTAACATAATGGATTGTGTTGGGCCTAGTCCTACACAATCCAAGCTACGTATCGCTCAGTATAACATTCAAAGTGCAAATAGTAAAAAACCTTTATTAATTCAATTTTTAAAACAACATAATATTGATATTTGCCTTCTTAATGAGACATGGTTCAAAGATAATAATTTTAAAATACCAGGATATAACATTTACAATAAAAATTCAAACAATGCACATAATGGAGTTGCAATTCTGATTAAACCATACCTTAAGTATAATATATTAAATACCAGATTTTATGAAGACATTCAAACAGTTGCTGTGTCTGTATCAACTGGACATAGTAGTTTAACAATTCTCTGTGTATACTGTCCACCTTTAAGTGGGCGAATACGAATTAATAGACTCCGTTACATTATTAATGATCTGCCAAAGCCCATATTTATGAGTGGTGATTTTAATGCTCATCATATTGCATTTGGTTGTCAGTCAACCAAAGGTAGAGGTCAGGATTTATTTAATTTAATTGATGACTTAGATTTGTGTATTTTAAATGATGGTAGACCTACAACTGTAAATCGCCCTAGACAAACTCCTTCTGCCATTGATGTAAGCTTCATCAGTGGCAGCCTCGCACCACTATGTGAATGGTCTGTACATGATGACACAATGGGAAGTTACCATTATCCAACAATAACAGAGATTTCATTAAATATAGATAAATATCATCTCAATTCACCTGTAGATAGGTTCATATATAAAAAAGCTGACTGGGCAACATACACAGCTCTTTCAAAAACAATGTTTAATGATTTGGTACTTCAATCACATGATCCTATTTCAACCTATAATAATTTCTGTTCTCATTTAGATACTCTTAAAGAAATGTCAATTCCAAAGCTCACTAAAACAAACACTTTCATAAGCAGACCACCATCTCCTTGGTGGAATAGTATATGCGAACAAAGTGTTATTGCTTCATATAATGCACTAAAACTATATAGAAAAGAGCCTACTATTGAGAATTACATTAATTACAAAAGAAAAGATGCCCAGAAAAAGAGAACAATTTCAGAACAGAAAAAAATTGGATGGAATAACTTGTGTAACACTTTTAATAGAAATACTCCCATAAGTAAAATTTGGAATTTATTAAAAATGTTTAAAGGCATAAGACCTAAGAATAAATCATATACAGATGAGTTTATATCTCCACTTTTGGATAAATTATCAGATAATAACAATTTAATTGAAGTAGATCAACTGAACATTCTTTTTGAAATTAACAATGATAACCCAAATTCTAAATTTTTACTAGATCCATTTTCATGGTCTGAATTTTTAACAAGTTTGCAGTCTAGACGAAATACAACTCCTGGCTTAGATGATTATCCTTACATTATAATTAAAAACTTAGATGTATCTGCCCAAAAGTTGTTTCTTAAAATCCTCAATTTGCTTTGGCGTAATAAAGTTATTCCACAGTCATGGAAAACACAGTGTGTTGTCCCAATACTTAAGCCCGACAAATCTCCTGAGTTTGCTAGTTCTTATAGACCAATTTCCTTGTCATCCTGTCTTGGTAAAATATTCGAAAATATGGTGAAAGTCCGTCTTGATTGGTATGTTGAATCCAAGTGTTTAATTCCACATATACAAAATGGCTTCCGTAGAGGACGTAGTAGTGCAGACAGTTTCACCTCTTTAATCTCTGACCTGAAAAATGCAAAACATAGAAAATTAAATACTGTTTGCGTATTCCTAGACGTTCAAAGTGCTTTTGACAGTGTTGATCCTGGCATACTAGTTCAAGTCATGTCTAGGTTAGGTGTGCCCGGGCACTTATGTGAATGGATTTATAATTTTTTGAGCAACAGGACAATCTATGCTAGGCATAACAATATTTTATATGGACCCAAATGTGCCTCAAGAGGTACAATGCAAGGTGCCACGTTATCTCCATTACTGTACAATATATACACAAGTGAGATTTGTAAATATGTAAATAATAAGGATATAAATATTTTACAATTTGCTGATGACATTGTATTATATAGTAGTAATTACAACTTAGAGATTGCAATAGATAATATGAACAAATCCTTACTTCAACTATTACAATATTATAACAATCATTTACATTTGAAAATTAACCCCTCTAAAAGTAGTGCTATGTTTTTTGGTAATGAAGCCTCAAATTCAAATATTATTTACAATAATGAAATTATAAATAGAGTCAATTCAAAGAAATTTTTAGGAATAATACTGGACCAAAAACTAACTTTTGAAGAACATATTAAATATGTATCCAAAAATGCTCACATAGGACTAAATGTTATTAGATCACTTTGTGGTGTAACATGGGGTGCAGACCCTAAAATATTGTCTATATTGTATAAAAGTATTGTTAGAAGTCACTTAGATTATAGTTCACTCGCTTATATGAATAGTTCTCATGTAAATAAATTAGACATATTGCAGAATAAAGCTTTAAGAATAATATCTGGTGCTATGTGCTCGACTCCCATAAGGGCCATGGAAGTTGAGACAAAAGTGATGCCTTTGATTTTGAGACGAATCTTACTTGCTGAAAGATACTGTCTCAAATTACTGGCATCAAATAACACTCAAGTAATAAACAAAATTGTACCTTATATAAATAGATCCCCAAGAAGACCATTAACAACAGCACAAGGTCTACTATGCGGCAATTCTCCAACACTGTCCGATATATTTCTGGAAATAGACAATAGTTTATCTAAAATTAGAAAACAGTATCCATGGCCATGTTACTCTTTCTCTTATCAGTGTATTTCACATCCAATTAATGTAGTTCAACAGACAATAAACAATAATTCAGAAATGCTTAAATTTTTAGAGGAAAATACAAAATACTATGTTATCTACACTGATGGGAGCAAAGCAAGTGATTATGTACATGCTGCTCTATATGATCCACAAGCAAAATTTTCTTCAAGCTTTATTCTGCATGAACCCTGCTCTATATTTACGGCAGAAGCATATGCAGTGTATCAGGCATTAATGCGTATTCGTGAAATCAATAACATTAAATATTTTTTAATAATTTCTGATTCCTTGAGCTTGATAACAGCTTTAACTACCCTCACAGTTAAATTCAAGTCCAATTATATCCTTTACTTCATTAAACAAATAATTCACCAATATCACATTAAAAATATCCAAGTTTTCTTTCTATGGGTGCCTTCCCACAAAGGTATCTCTGGCAATGAAATGGCTGATAAAACTGCATATGAAGGAGTTAATGCTGTTGACGTTAGACATACAATGTATGTTCCTATGTCCGATTACTTGCAATGTATTGACCATAATATTCAAAAGTTGTGGTTAGAAATGTGGAAGAAAGATCAAGATACGAAAGGAAAATGGTATGGAAGCATACAAGAAAGCTTACCTGCAAGACCTTGGTATCATCGAATGGAAGATGCTACTAGAGAGTTTATTACTATCATAAATAGACTGCGTTTTGGTCATAATACTGCACCGTCACACCTTGCTCGACTCGGCATTATTGCGAATAAAAACTGTTCATATTGTAATTCAAGTGATGGAACTATGGAGCACATTATCTTTGATTGTCAAAAATTTTTAATCGACAGACTAGTGTTGGCCAGTGAACTTAGTGATGTTGAAAATAAGTGTGATTTATTGTCCCGCCCGCCGCCATTAAAACAATTGCTACAAGACGAACTTAATTACAAGCATATCTACAAATACATCAAGAATACAATTAAAACAATTTAATTGAATGTGCTCATAGGCGTAATATTACGCCTATGAATGAGCTATGGAAAATAAGAGCTGACCTAAAGGTTTTAAATACCAGGTCATAAAATCCCCAAAAAAAAAAAAAATCACTTATCACTAATGTCATTTATTTTGACATTCATTTAACGCACCGTTTTGTTTCCGTTCCGTTCCGCGTTCTGTTACTTCTGTTCGTGTTCTGTTGCTCTTGCTTTGCTTTTCTTGCTCAGTGCTCCTGCTCTACTGTCATATCATATTCCCCGTGTATTGAATTGAAGTTTCGCCTTTCACTTAGCTAAAAAGCAACTTTTTTCCCCAGCTAAGTTCAATTACATTTTAATTGTATGAGTTTACGACACTATGATTAAATCTGGCATACATTGCTTCCGTATTATGTGACGTTTCAATTAAATTGGAGAGCTTAGGGGATCGAAATGGGTTTAGACTTCGATGTTTTAGAATTTTGTAAAAAACTGAGGCAGAACCGGCCTCCACCGTACCAATGTCCGTTAGAGAAATGTGACAAAGTTTACAAAAGCTTGTGTGGGTTGCAGTATCACTTGGTGAATTATGACCACGACAACCCGACGCCAACTACTCCCGCCGTCGCTAATAACCGCAAGAAGGGGCGAGCTAGGGCTGCGGTTCCGACCGGGGATATCGCGTTACAGAGCCCGCCTAAGGAGGCGTTGACATTTGCCGAGGCACAGAAAGTAGTTCAGTTCGAAATTGACGGGAAAATAAGTAGAATACCAATCGATCAACCATTGTCGCTCATGTCGCTGGAGGAATGGGAGAAAAAAAACGCAGAGTTAGAGAAGCCGTTGCCGTTTGTGGAGCCTACGCCGGAGCCTCATGTGAAACTACCAGAAGCGAGTTTTCGGGTGAGTTACAGAACATATAATTCAACAAATAAAGTGACCAATAATGTCTCTTTCTGCTGGGATAATTAGCGCAAGTTATCTGCTTCAGAAATAATTACAGATAATTATGTCTTATTGGTGTGTATATAATTACACTGTACTATAAATTACATTCAGTAAGGTTCTACTTACTGTTGAATAAGGTTTTATTTCCTTTTGATATTTCTTTTATTTTATGTTTATTGTCACTCACCTTATTTATACAATGTTACAGCTGATACCAGATTACAATGAGCGTGTCTGTGATGCACCCCCTCGTCCAAATGCTTACATTCGCTTTATTGAAAAATCAGCTGAAGAACTTGATGGGGAAGTGGAGTATGATGTAGACGAGGAAGACACCGCCTGGTTGGCCATCATAAACAAGACGAGAGTGAAGCAAGGCCTGCCACCGGTGTCTGTAGACACTCTGGAGTTACTGATGGACAGACTGGAGAAGGAATCGTATTTCCAGGTGTTTATTCCGCTACCTGTGTTAATGATTTTGATTACATTCATTCTTATATTGAAGTTAAATGCAATTTTTTTTATCCTGTGACTTTGTTTTGTACCAATGTTTTCCCAAACTGTCAAAATGATTCTTATCATTTCTTGGCCCATAATGTAGCAATTGATGAACTCATAGCCCAGTGGCTTGCATCAATCCTAAGTGATTGAAAGAGTTAAGCTACAGCGGACACAGTCGATAGTTGGATGGATGACCGCTAGTAGCAAATATTTCTTGAGTGTTTCCGTGCTTTGGAGGGCACGTAAAGTCGTCGGTCCCACTTGTTTTATCTACAAGGTCATTGTTAAACCACGTCGCAGGTCTTCAGATGTCATAAAAACATCCAATGCTTGGGTTGTTAACTAACCCCTCCACCAATCCACAATGGAGCAGCGTGGTGGAGTATGCTCAATGCCTCCTCATTGAAGAAGAGAGACCCGTAGCCATCAGTGGTTTGGAGCCTATGTAGTGATGTGTATATAGTAGTGGAGGTCTGCATCATCAGCATCTGATAACTCATTGTCACAATCAAATGGCCAATCTGAATTTAAGTCATTCAAAACTCTTTTCAGGCATCCCAAACTGGTCAGCAGCCAGCTGCCACAGTGGATGAGGATGCAGTGTGCTGCATCTGCATGGACGGTGAATGCCAGAACACCAACGTCATTCTGTTCTGTGACATGTGCAACCTTGCTGTACATCAGGACTGCTACGGTGTAAGAATTACATTGCTTTGTACTGATTATTTCTTTTAGTATAATGTGCTCTTTCTTGACACCTAACTCGCAAACTGCAGGCCTACCAAGCTTGCTATGATAAACCTGCATGCTCGTCTTAATGTTTGATTTATAATAATAATAAATAAATGCCGGGAATGGAACCCAGGTCCCGTCGCTTTGCAGGTCTTCAAAATTCATATAATTTTACATGACAGTTAATGAAAGATTGATGACTTTGCTTAGTTATTAAGTGAGAACTAGAAAGGTTTTGAATATTGAGGATTTTAACTAATTTGCTTTATTTAAAGATAGGATTGAAAGGGACTTATTTAACATAATATAATAGAAACGTGGCTTGCATAGTTTGTCGTACTGGAAATTCCTTGTTAATGCACAACAAATGATAACTAATAATGTTCTAGTGTTCACTCTTTCTTTTTCATTAACAGGTGCCATACATTCCTGAAGGTCAATGGTTGTGTAGAAGGTGTTTACAATCCCCATCGAGGCTAGTCAATTGTGTCCTGTGTCCCAACACTGGAGGTAATATTTCAACTAATTAAATAACTAAAATTGGTTTTAACATTCTGATTTTGGATTGACATTTGAACCCTGTTATATTGGGCTATGTTGCTCCATTATATTTAAATAACGCGTTATATAATATGTCCGTGTTTCAGGTGCTTTCAAACAGACGGACCAGGGTACTTGGGCACATGTTGTGTGCGCTCTGTGGATACCTGAAGTGAGATTCGCCAATACCGTGTTCCTGGAACCCATAGGTATGTACATACATATCAGCCTAAACTTAGTTATGTCTGAATTAAGTTAAATTTCAATTACCACTAGCTCAATTGCTTAGCCGTCACTTCACTACATCATCTCTTCGTTAAAATAAGAAGACATGCAAGACATTAAAAACTTTCTTTGAGTAGAATTAATAAAACACAGAATATATACAATTATATACATATATAAAAATGAGAGGTAACTATATACATACTCATGACTACATCTAACCATCAACGTAATGGGCACGTAATGTTTGTGTAAAATGTCTACTAAATTCTATATGGATTTTAGATTCGATAGAAATGATACCGGCGGCGCGTTGGAAGCTCCAATGCATGGTGTGCAAGCAGCGCGGCGCCGGCGCCTGCATACAGTGTCACAGGAGTAACTGCTACTCCGCCTTCCACGTCACTTGCGCGCAGCAGGCTGGGTGAGTAAGACTTGATTCAGCGGTGCAAGTCAATTTGAGTTGTATCTAACAGTGAATCAGGTTGAAATTCAGTTATCAGTCGCAGTTGGCGCTTGTCATGTTGTGGGTAATGCAGATGTTTGCAAAAATTTCAACGGACTATCCATGTCAATCCTGTTACTTATTTCGCCGTTATTGCTTATTTCTTTAAAATCTGGCTTATAGTACCGATATAAATGTCCGTTACAAACTCAACCCATCGTGCCGTCTCATTCTTTCCCGTTGCGTAAATTAATCTATTTCTTTCCAACGTTTCGTGTGGCCTTGAATTAACCAATCACAGCGTTGCAACCTCGCTTCGTCTTATCTCAGCTAGTTGCCAGAATGCATTCATTACGGAAAACCAAGCAGGCGTCTATGGGCTGTGTGATAGGTGGGTTTAATAAATACAACTTCGGTGTGTGGTGTAATTTATGTCATATTTGTTACAGTTTATACATGAAGATGGAAGCGGCTGGCTCCGGACGAGACCCCAGCCAGCCGGTACAAGTCGCCAAAATGGCCTACTGTGATGCTCACACCCCGGCGCACATCTTACAGGTATTTGTATTGTCGAATAGCTTCCATTGTGCAATTTTGTGTTCCAAATAATTCACTTAAAGAAAAGCAATATCATTCGGAAAAAAAGTTCAGGTAATGTTTTTTAAAGTCATAAATAGTAGCTGACCAAAGTGAGCATCCAATTTAGGTCTAACTAAAGTAACTAACTAAAATAACTAACTAAACTAAGTTAACACAGGTAAAAAATTGAAAAATACATTTGATTTTTTTTACCTGTGTTAGTATAGTTAAGTTTTTTTTATTATATTAAAGTTTGCAATGGAACCTTAAAAAGTACAGAAGTTATTAAAAGTACAGTTGACTCAGTATACTTAGGAGATATCGATTTATAGACACATGTACGAGTATATTGTCACCCGTACTGCGAAGAGTGCAGTCAAAATGGGTTGTTTCCGGAGCACTCAAAATAAATTTATAAAATTTGTCTCTATTTCCAGGAGAGGCGTGCGCAGGAATCTGAGGGCGATTCGAAACTAACAGACCTAACTGCTATCAGGCAGAAGGGCAGAGAAAAAATAAAACAGGTAAAACCAGTCAGTATATTTTTATCTTTTATTTTGTTGTATGTTAATGCTTGATGAACATCCCTCATTGTAAGTGGTGATGGAGTCCAGGATCATAAGCATGCTGACTTAGTAAAAGCCTATTCACTCTTCATTGAAAACACCTATTATAAGCGAGTGGGACCATAGACATAAGTTTTTTGCAAGATTCCTTATTTCTTAAAAGAAAACAAAGTACAATCACTTATTGAGAAAAGCAAATAATTAAGTGGTCAATATCCACTAAAACTATTTTTTTTTATATATTTGAAATAAATGTAAAAATGTTTATTGCTCAGTCCAAATTATTGATTGGGCAGGTAGGTTAAACAATACTTATAACTTAGAATAATTACTATAGAAACCAAGTCCGCGCGACCATTTTGAAGCACCTTAATTGGAGTCAGAAATGACTCCAAAGACAGCGCTTGTATGAAGACTGTCTTTCTATAGTGTAATTATTCTAAGACTTATAATGAAGACGAGACAAATGTTAATAATACGTGGACACGCACACCAGGCGCGGCGCGTGCTGGCGCTGAAGCGCACGTGGGCGCCGGTGGTGCTGGTGCCGACGCTGCCGGCGGAGCGCGTGGCGGACGTGGCGCAGCTCGCGCGCGGCCCGCCCGCAGCGCGCGCGCAGCTCATGAAGCGGCTGCTCGCCTACTGGACGCTCAAGCGGCACAGTCGCAACGGCGTGCCGCTGCTGCGCCGGCTGCAGAGCTTGACCAGTCATCATGGTTAGTGGCGGGGTTTAAACTGGATTTTTGACTGGATATTATTGTTTATATTATGACATTTTTTTATTTTCTTTTTATAAATAATTCGATGGAAAACAGTTTTTGTCGTTAATTTTTTTTTGTTTGGTAGCTTTATTTCTATGAATTTCTATGAATAAAAAATTTTGGAAGCAATAAAATCTATTGTTGTATAATAATTATGTTGTTTGTTAAGGTACTAGAGGCATCCAAGACGGCACAGTCAATGTACGAGAGCTGTGCAATCAGCTCAAGTACTGGCAGCGGATACGACAAGACCTGGAGAGAGCTAGGTGAAATATTTTTGCAGTTGTAGGTAGTATCATAACATACTATCAGAATTAAACCATATGAAGCATATCAATTAATCACGTAAAAATACGACAGTTTGTTGTGTTCATTGTCAGAACAAACTGTGGCAAGTTTGGACAGGTCAGGACAAGTGCAAGTGCGTTGCCGGCCTCGAAGGAAACGGTTTACACTCCTTTTAAAGAACTTCGCACATTAGACCCACTCAATTCCCACCGGTCACCGACAAAACTAAAAGGTTCAACAATAGTTTTGTTTAATTTAATTTTAAATTAATTAATTAATTTTAAATTTAATTATGAGCTTTATATCTTGTTTCGCAAGGTTGAATTTCGAACATACACTTGAAAGATGTTTGTACTACTCGCCGCACACCCATGAACAGAACGGAACTCGGAGTTCAGTCGACGTCGAGTTGGTGGTTGGTGCGCAGACCTTTAAAGTCGTCATTTCAGAGCGCGGAGCGAATAGCACCGTAAGGTCGTTCCGCACCTTTAAAGTCGCCATTTCGTAGCGCGGAAGGAATACCTCGACCGTAAGATCGTTCCGTAGTCGGCAGAGCGATTAAGTAATATCCGCGGTAACCGGTGCAGGTTGCTGTGCGAGCTGGTCCGCAAGCGCGAGCGGCTGAAGGCGGAGTACACGCGCGTGTGGGAGCGCTGCGTGCTGCACTCGCTGCGGCCGGGCCGCGCCGCGCTGCACAAGCTGCTGCGGCTGCTGCGGCTGCGCGACCACAGCGACGTGTTCTGCGAGCCGGTCGACCTGCAGGAGGTATGCCGCGGAGTGTGGACTGCACTGCCGTCACGATTGAGGATGCAGTGCTTGAAAAATGGTGGTGTAGACTTGTAGGGAAAAAAACGAAAAACATAAATTTGGGAATCTGTGCAATACGTAATACATATTATCTTACTGGAATTATTTCCAGTGAATTTTCTTATGTAAACTATTTTCTTCCATTTAGGTTAACCCCTTTTGATGCCATATCTGGTAAAAACTGAAGATTCCAAAAATGTCGATTACTACATTTTTTGTATCATACATTCTTTATAAAGTCCAAATTGTTCTTTTTTTTCCTTCCCTTTTTCTTCATATTTTTTTTATTCGTTTCCTTGTGATGGCAACTCATCGGAAACGCTTTCAGTGTTACGACATCCAAATGCGATTGTGACCACATACCGTCGGCTCCGTTTATTAACTTATCGGCTGTTTGTAAGTCAAGAATTCTATTAAAGTAATGATTTGGTAGGTACCGGACTACAGCACCATCGTGAAACATCCCATGGACCTGAGCACCATGGGCAAGAAGCTGGACCGCGGCGCCTACAAGACCATTGACGACGTCGAGGCCGACTTCCAGCTCATGATCGACAACTGCCTCACTTACAACAAGAAGGACACCGTGTTTTATAAGTAAGTGACTATTGACTATTGTATTGAGTAGCGTTTTATTGCCGCTCAAAACAACGCTCCGGAATGTGAGGGAGTGAGGTCTAAGTGCGAGTTGCGGGGGGACGAGTCCCTACCGTCCGCACTTTCGAAACCGATAATTGCGTAATGAGCATCGCACTGCGCGGTGTTCAGAGCTGCCATAAAGTTTGGCGCGTGTTATATAATGCAATTATATTGATAATTTTTATGGCAAAATCCATCGTGTGGTGTGGAGGCCATAATAGATACGATAATTATATTTATCCCATTACTATCGTACTAGAACAATTTCAAGCAATTATAATGTCTGCTTATTAAAAAAATGGTATCCACTGTGATTAACATTAGCCATAACATAGTACGCATATTTTACGCATGGCACATTGTTTCGGACTGTTCTACAAAGAAGTTCGATTCTCAGCGAGGCGGGAATTTGAATGATGAGTTTAAATTTCGTATCTTGGTGTAGACTATGTTTGACTGTGGGCAACCGAACACGGAATCCGAAACGTGGATCGATGAGTGTATTAGCGTTTATTTATTGATGAACAGGGCCGGTGTAAAGATGCGCGAGCAGTGCGCGGCGATATTCCGCGCGGCGCGGCGGGACGTGCGCGAGGCGGGCATGGCCGAGCTGGCCGGGCTGGGCGAGTGCGGCGCGCGGGACCGCCGCAGCCTCGACTCGCGGCCCGGCGCGCGCTCCAGCACCGACAGCGAGCGGGACCGGGCCGCCGGTCAGTGCGAGTCAACACTTGGGACTAATGAGCCTAAGGCGTGGTCCTAATTGGCAGCGATCGTACGATGGCGCGATGCGTTCTCGTCGTGCGATGGGTATTTCAATACAATTACTTGCGAGGTTCAAATAGGACACTCTGATGAAATCTGTATGTTTGAACCCATCGCACGACGAAAACGCATCGCGCCATCGTACGATCGTTGCCGATTAGGACGACGCCTATGTCTTGACTGTGGCCATGCGTACGGGTCGGATAAATACGCGTTATGGCAATAAATAGAGTTAATAATTGAGATTATTTAAGTGTTGCCCGACTTCCGATTATATCGGAAATGAGGTTGAAGGTAGGGTATAAATATCGCGAGCCGAGTAATATTTATGCACTATTAAGGCTACTTAATATTGCTGTCATCGATATGGAAGTGTATCGAATCATCGATATGGAAAGTACTGGTATTTATTTGCCTTAACAATAATGTTGTGTAATTCAGTAAGTTATGTTTCGTAATTTCTACTGCCACTGTGAAGGTCCTCTTTATAGTAAGACTTATTTTGTCAAAATATAGTATAACTGGCAATACGGTAATAAGTTGTTTTTTATCTGCAGTGAGTCGGTCGGAGCGCGCGGTGTCGACGGCGCGCAGCGAGCGCCGCCAGTCCGTGCGCAGCCGGGCCGACAGGTCTGACGACGACAACAATACCGTGAGTTATCATATTTATTTGCTTACAACACTTTATCTATAGCTCGATTTACATACAAAATGTCGTGTAATTACAATATTTAATAGGTGTTTAGTAAAGCGAAAATCCGGGTAGGACCCGGCTTTGCACATCTATATTAAATGTTATATCACTTTAATTATGTAGTAATAGTATAATGTATCATATATATTTTAATATACTCTAAATGTTATTTATTATGTATGAATTATATTATTAATTTGTTTACACGCAAACAGGACGATGCAATGACTAGCAGATTTCATAGGATGGCCTCTATTAAAATGGTACTTCCTCCATAGCTTTATCTTGTAAATATGTTTCGTAACTGTTTTCCTACGAATAATAATAATATATGTCAAGAAACATCACTCTCATATAGATACCGCGTTAAAAATGAACCCACAAGGTCAATACGTCCGCACGTGATTGGTCACGCGCGTCATCGCGTCAAGGTCACGTGATCTGATCCGCCGGTGTCCTGTCAGCTTTGCGCGATTATTATTCGTAGGTTGCGTGGTACAGTTTTTAAGCAACGCCCACCGCGGTATACATTTGTGTGGTGCCTTTTTTGAGTTTGATTTACATTTCTTGAAATAGTATTATTATTAGATGATTGCTAATATATTTTATTTTAATTTGTGTACGATAGCGCGACGAATCCCCGACGCCGCGGAAGCCCCAAGTGAACAAGAGCTGGTGGCGAGGGCGGGGCCGCGGGCGCGGGCGGCGCGGGCGCAGGGGGCGGGGCCGCGTCGCTCTCCACCCCACCAGGCCGCCCAGGGATAACGGTTTGTTCATCATTTATTGCTCTTTTATTCTATATATTTTTATGTAAATAGCTGACACACGAGCATGTTGGTAAGTGGTCCTGCCCCACGGACATCAGCGACATCAAAAGCGTATCCAATGTAGTGTCGACTAAGAAGAAAGTGGAAGATTGTCAATTGATTACTGAGTTACACAACATTATTGTTAAGGCAAATAATTACCAGTACTTTCTTGGGAGTCAACACATTGGTGATGCTTTCTATGATAATATATGCGATCTATAATAATAGATGTTGCGCGATCTGTGCGTTGCCGGTCCGGCGCACTACGTCACAGCATGTAGCTGTCGCGAACCCATAAGATACCCCTACCCAAAATCATAGGTATAATAAGCGGCGTATAAGTTGAACTATGTCCTTGAGTGCGCAGTAACACATTTTCGGGTCTCAATCGAAGCGCGGGACGCGGGAGCGGTACGTCACTCGCTCAGTTCGCTCACACGATTGCGCACAGTCGCTTTCCGTCCCTCTCCATCCGTTTGTCTACAATAGTACCTGCGCAAACGGCAGCAATTTTGGTTCAACTTATGTGCCGCGATTTATATAGGTGATTAACGTAGGTATAGGTGATTAATGTGTGTTAATTGTAACAGAGACGGCCACGTCGGACTCGGAAACGGCAGCGCCTCCTATACCGCCGGCCAAGAGCGTGGAGCGCACGCAGAAACTGGCCACGCCTGAGAAGTCGCCCGCTAAGCACCTGGAAACATCGAGTCCAGGTACAAAACCTTTTTGTTCATAAAAACAAAACCCGAGAAAGAATTCTGTCTCAGCTGGGGACCGTACCTTGGATGATATTCAGGTGGCGTGGTTCCAAATCAGGTATGGTATGCTTCAGTATATGAAGCATCCCGGGGATGAATCCAAAGCTTTTTATTGGATTACATGGATGTTTTGTATTTTAGTATCTATCTATGGCCAGTAAAAATAAACTTGTATTGTAACTATGTTATGATAATCTTAAAAACTGTGTCTGTACATTTTTGCAGGTCTTAGTCTACTGGGTGGCTTGAGGAAGCCCACGTTACTGATACCGCCTTCCACTGTGGCCACTCCGCCAAAGAGTTTTGGATCTGACGGTAAGTAATAACATGATTATTCTTATCAAATCTCACGTTAATTTTAATTGGTAGCACTTTGAATATAATCATAATGCATGTTGATACTTCGTGATTACCAAATTATACTAATTGGCACTGTTCTATAAGTATATATAGTTATCAAGTACATTGTATTGTATCATCATCATCGCTATGCACTGTCCCACTGCTGGACACGGGTCACCTCTCACAGTGTGAGAGGTCTGGGTCATAGTGTACCATGCTGGCCAAGTGGCCTAGCGAACATCACACACCTTTGACACCTATGTGTATTGTGTACCTATTGTAAGTCAATGACCTATTGTGTAATAAACATTATATTTCCAGCGACGCTGCCCACTCTGTCGGCGAGCCTGGGCCGCAGCCTGGACACGTCGCCGCGGAAGAAGGGGCGTGGCCGGCCCCGCAAGCACGACAAGGACAGAACACAAACCTCACCGGATCTCTTTGGGTATGTCTCCAGTTAGTCTAGATAACACATTAGCATTAATAAATAAATAGCGCTACGCACTCATAGCCGCACACTAGGATTCCCACACACAAGACAAGAACACACACACCCAGACCAAGAACAGAAATATAAACTCATCATTCAATTTCCGCCTCGCTGGGAACCGAACCTAGGACCCTCGGAGCGGCGATCCGGCGTGTTAACCATTGCGTCATCCGGGTCATCGATTAAAAAAAAAAGAAATTAAAAAAATACTATTGTTATTTGTAATTAAATAAGCATTCTTCAATAGTAATATATTGCCCCTTCACGGCCATTAACAAATTAGTTCAATTAGTTACACTTAATTAAAATAAATTTTTTAACATCGATTACGTTGTATACTTGAATAAGACGTTCTGGTCATTGAATCTCTGGTTCATTATCACCATTATGTCTCATCTCAGGTCAACTGTATGTCAACCTCTAAACCTGAAGGAGGTTAAACGTTTTCGAAATCGATAGTCGGTTTCCAAAACCTTTAACGGTAGGTGTGAATTGCATGTGTGTGTGTGTTGGTGTGTGTGTTATCAACCGTCATTGTGTGGTGTTCCAGTCGCGCGCTGGGCGAGGGCAAGCCGGTGTCGACGCCGGTGCCGGCGTCCTTCCTGCAGTACCGCGGGCCGCCCGGCGAGGTGGGCTCCGACAGCGACCTCGCGCTCTCCAGGTGACTGGCCGTGGACAGAGAACGGTGTAGACAGTAGGCGTGGTCAAAGTGAGATAGCACGAGAAAGCACAATTCGCACCCATAGTAATATAATGGCCTAATTTAAAAATGGAATTTTTTGGGAGCTCACGTTTAAATGATTCTGGACGAGACAAAATTAAACGTTTAAAATGTTTATTACTAGGTATATTCATAAGGTATAAGATGACATTTTAAACGAAAAATAAGCTGAAATGTCTCGTCCAGAAACTTTGAAACGTGAGCTCCCAAAAAACTGCTTTTTTTAATTAGGCCATTATATGACTAAGGGTGCGAATTGTATGTAGTACAAGGAAAATTCGACGTTCAGCTGTCAAATTTGCTTGTAAGGAACTGTTTTGCTTGAAAAAATCGGCACGCAAAGTGGGATAAAATATCGTATCAATATGTCGCGTTGTTTTCGTGTCGTTGGCGTAAGTTGTTTCTTTCTTGTGTGAGTGACAACGTAACACGTTATGTACATAATAAATATCTTCTTTGAATAGTAGTAATATAAGGTGTACAATGTCGCAGGTCGTCCAGCAGTAGCTCCGTGTGGTCGCAGTCGTGCTCGTCGTGCACGCACTACGACGACGAGAACGCGTCTGACCACTCGTGTTCGTTCAGTTCTAGTGACGGGTGAGTCGTAGTACGATATAGTACGATATAGCACGCGATGTAATTAGTGGAGACTTGCGTTAGATGCTTGAATCAACAATGCAGACTTTATTGTGCTTTGGTCGCACAATAAACTTTTTTGGTTTTCAACGGACTTTTGGGATGGGGCACAGTACAAATTTGTTAACTAATTTGTACTGTGTTCCATAAGGCCATAGATTTTACGGAGACTGAGGCTGATAGACATTATAATTCAAAAATCGTCACATATAATACTTTCAGACAATAACAATTGGTTAATGTTTCCATAATTTTTGGCTTTGTGTAATTATTTCTATGATTTTATCATGCTAGAAGGAAAAATTAAAACTGAATGTAATAGATGAGAAAAGTCAAAAAGCTTTTCTCTTACATTGCAGCGATCAGTAACAACTGTTAAATACATAATATATGTTTATAGAAAGAACGTCGACTATTCTGAGTAGAATTCATGAAGTAAGGAGACAGGGGCTTGAATACAAAGTGCTTTACTTCGTGATTGCCTTCCTAGCGCCTGGTGTTACGTCAGTTGTCAAAGTTGTTAAAAGTTATCCACATATTTATCCATCTTTTGATTGCGCCGTCATATTGATTGCTCGTTAATGTAATCAGATCGAGTTACAACGACACCATGGAGTCGAACGTGGAGGGCGGCAGCGGGCCGGAGCCCCGGCGGCGCGGGCGGCGCGCGGCGCGGGCCGGGACCGCGGGCGCCGAGCCGCCGGTCACACCCGTTAAGGTTTTTTTAATTATTGAATGAACGAGCAAATAACCTAGGTCTAAAGTTCTCAAGACACCAAAGATCTTAAGCACATTACCAACTCGACAGTGACTCCTATTCAATTTATAAGAAACATGTGATAATTACAAGTTGTTTTTACGGTAGTAGTGAAAGTACAGGTACTATAGATAGTGTACAATAAAGTGAACTCTATTCTATAACTACTTATGTACCAACATATTTAATGTTTTATATTTTACTACAGGGTCGTGGTACAAGATCTTCAACGTCTAAGACACCAGTGAAGAGTGCTCAATCCGATATACATCTAGAACCATTGCAATTGGTGTGGGCGAAATGCAGGTAACTAACCTATAACTTTAACAATTTACTCAATAAAAGTGCAATATCTAATCGTATATTTATTATAAATTTTGTTTTTAAATTTTTATTCATCTAATGACTCTCCACTTTATGTTTGACAGAGGCTACCCCTGGTACCCTGCGTTAATCATCGATCCAAAGATGCCAAAGGGCTTCATATACAATGGAGTACCCCTACCTGTCCCACCTCAAGATGTGCTCAACCTCAAAAAGAATCACTCTCACGAGCCCATTTTGTATCTAGTGTTATTCTTTGATGTCAAACGTACCTGGCAATGGCTGCCTCCTAACAAGCTGGAACTGTTGGGGACGGACAAGAGTGTGGACCAGGCAAAGCTCATGGAGTCCAGGAAGCCTACGGAGAGGAAAGCTGTTAAGAAGGCGTACGGTGACGCCATGCAGTTCAGAAAGCAAGTGGACGGAGAGGATAAATGACACAGGTATGCATTTAAAGAAAATTAAATAGCATGGTAAACCAGTAGTTTGAGGGCTTGTGTCATGTTTGCTAGATAACCCTAATTTTAGTTATTTGATTAGTTAATCTATTAATTTGATTTCCGTATTAGTATTGCTTGGGAAAACAGGCAGAGCAAATATTTCATATTCTATTGTAATGTGTCTATTCTATTCTAATCTATCAATCCCTGTCCCAGTCCTCATGCTTACTAACAAACTAGCCAACTAATGTTCTAACATTGTCTCCTAACTGGACTAACCGTTCTAGTCCCCATTGAGTCTTGTACTTGGTCGGTCACAGGTTTCATGGGCAGCAGAAGTGGTGGTGCTTTAATTCCATAAAAAAATGTGTATGTATTAAAAGGAAATAAACAAACTGTAGTGCAGTTGTAATAGCGTAGTTAATAATCTTGAATGCCTTATGTTTGTGTCACGTTTAGTGAATGATTTTGCTGTTTTATTTCAGGTTTAGATATCGGTCGAGAAGGCCGACGAGGAACAGAGCATTTACCTTCGGAAGCTTCTCACATATGAACCTGCGCACCCCTGATTCCACCGACTCCAGTGACTGAACTTGGCTGGTTCCAATTCACTGACATTGTATATTTATGAACGTTGGTATGTGGGCTATGGACGAATAGATTAAACTACAGTGATCGTAATTTTGAATGTAACTTATTTTATTTTCTATGGGATGAAGCTATGAAATATTTAATTAATATTTGTAAAAGTGTTTGATAGTAATCAGTATCGTATAATGTAATATTATTAGAGCAAATGCAAATGTAATTAAATGGTTGGTAAATTATATTCGTAATTATTCTAGATAGATGTTTTTAAAATTCTTATTAACACCAATGTACACGCATTGAGTTGTAAGTAACTTAATTTACATTTGGACTAAAGGATGTGGAAAATCTAAACATAAAAAACAACATGGATATATTTAGACAAAAATAATTGAGTTAGCTTATGAATTATAAGCTAACTCAATTATATTTGTATATATGAACTACACATGGATATTTAAGATAATTCTAAGTCACTTAAAGAATCGAAATGTAGTTGACGAAATTGTCTCTACTTAATGATTTTTTGAACTGCAATGCAGTGGTGACGCGTTGTGTTAAAGTTGCAGGATGTTAACCATTCACTATCTGTTCTTGTATCATTAATGACATAAATAAACTGCGGTATGAATATGAAAAAGTAGTAACACATACCAGAATAAAAACTGAAATGTTACATTTTCGGCATGATATTGGTATATTATGTAATTTTTAACATTGTGAATAAAAATATTGTTTCAAAATTGTTATTGAAAACGTTTCGAATCTCTTTTCATTGCAGATGACTGGACTATAGAATGTTTTATATAAAATAGTCCGTTCAACAAACTGTTTTACCGTTTATATCAGAGATATAATTCCTGAATGCTTGTGTTAACTAATGAATTGCTTGCTTGAGCATGAACTTGAATTGCTTGAGTGTGTTGTATACTTGATCAAACATGTTTTTTATTGTTAACTTGTGTTTACTCAATCAAGTGTGTTTGACCTTTGTTTGGTTTAAATATAAAATAAATAAAATTGAACATGTTTTCTTATTAGTCTTAAGTACTACTTTTCCCTTTTTTAATACCGTTTGATGGCTGGCTCTTGAACCATTGGTGTCCAAATAAATATCTGGTCCTCAATGAATTGCACGTTTTTGGATTTCAATAAAATATAAGTTTTATAGTACATATTAATCATCTATAATATAGTATTTTTACACATGTGAGAATATTTCATTGTCTTTCCTGGGAAATAATAATGTTCCATTATAACATAATGGACACATTAGCAAAAAAAAAAACATTGCAACAGAATCTATATTTATTAAATTAAAGAGAATTACACTTGACTATTACATCGTTTTTAATCTTATTCATTTATTAATAATGTTTGTCCCATCCATAACTTTTGCCTGGAGTAGGTACAACGTTTTTTACTTCTCTGGGTGTACTGAAACAAGAATAATTTAATAGTAAGGAAACTTATTATATTATATTTATATTTTATGGCCACGAAATTAGGCTGAAAATGGCAGTGATAATATTTCAATTTGTATTTGAATTGTCACAACTGTAATAGAGTTAGAAAGCTCTAAATAAAATGTAAACATGGGCCTGTTTTGTGGCTAAGCCATAAGGGATGCTAGAGATTGTATTGGATGCAGCCTACGCAGGTCAAGTTAACAGACAGTATCGAAAGAATTACAATACTTCAAATAAATTTACCTCTTATCTGCAGTCTCAGCCAGCAGTTTCTGCGTGAGATCCAATGGAGGAGCTACCTCACGACGCCCATCTCGTGTATAATAATAGTTGTGTGCATGCCTAGAACCAACAGTAAATATTTCTGACATACTCCTTTCAGCGGTTATAGCCTAATGGTTAACAAAACAGGTTTATCTTACTTATGGCTTGGCCCGTCCGGTATTTCCGGCGGTGGCTGGGTCCTGGCAGCAAGGAGCGGCTCAAAACGAAGCGCATTAGTATGCTTCCTCTAGAATGGCAAAAATTGCTGATACCACACACCCTTAAAGTTACATAATTACACCAAAACAAAACTATATACGTACTCCGAGAAGAAAATTTCGTAAAGCCTGCATAAGCGGCGATATATCGCGCAATGCTACTTTCCCTTTACTCATTGTTAGCTTTCAATTCCTGCTCTTTGTATATTAAAGTTAGTTACTTTGTTTCTCCAGGATATATGAAATTACTGAAATAATGACGTTAAACGTAAAACATCTGTTATCGACAGTGATACCTAGTGATAGTGACGTTGACATTGACATTACACTGCACGTCACTTTTTTCTGGTGAATATAGATTTAAAAAGTCGGTTTCATGGACGTATTATAGTAGGGAAACGATATATTGTTCTATACGTACTACTACTACCTAATGTCTAATGAGGCCGAAAATCCGCCATGTTTACCGACCCAAATGTCATTGTCAGTCAGTTCAGCCGGTACTTGTCTTGTCAAAAAGTCGTGGTCAAAGTCAAATCAGCCATCTTAAACCATACACAGGTACGCTATAAATAACATTAAAAATATTGGTTATTGTTAATATTGCCGAGAAAATAAAGGAATATTTACATTATAATTAGCAAGGTTCTTATGTGCAGTTATAGGTCATGAGTAGTTAATGTCACGAGTTATAGGTCAGCACTAAAGTCGCCATGTTTGGCGGCCAGTCGGCCAGATGACGTAACAGTGGCACGCATTTTTTGTTGACATGTCATTTCCATAGGTTTCATACTTCCACGGTCGGTTTACGGACAATAGTTTTACATGTTATCGGCCTATAGAAACATTGATTAATACGTTGTCGCGTATTCAACATTTTATTATAAATAATGGCTTCTGTCGAGGTGGGCAGGGTTATTCTAAAAGTTCTCGAAGAAGTTCGCGCGGCGGCGTTCCAGTAGCAGAACTATTCTAACTGCTAGCTCTGACGTCACGCTCTTACGTCACGCTCTTACGTCACGCTCTTACGTCACGCTCTAACGTCAGCGGAACGGGAAACTTTTTCTTGCGCTCAGCCTAGCAATTTACAAGACGTTACCGCGTCAAAATAATAAAAATTATTACTGACAAAGAATAGGTAGGTAGCTTCGACTTCGACATTCATTTATTTACATTTTCAATACCTGCGGTATCAATATTCACCAAACCAAACAGAAAACAGTCTCTCTGTTCTATGATTATTTAAATATATTGATTTCCGTTTCGAAGTTTTTATAATTTTTAGTAATAAGTATTTTTTCATTTTTTGATCGAATACACTTGCATTTTGCACTTGTTTATTTTAACAGCTAACTAGCATCTAGCCCGTTCATTTAATTAAGCTAAAGCTGGGAATTCAAATTCAAAGTCATATATTTTATAATCAAATGGACGTGTGGAAAGGTCACCCACAGAGTGAGGCGTTCCTTCGGATTATGTACCCAATTTTTTTTTGTAAGTCGAAGAATAAAACGGTATTATTGGTATTAAATCATTTTATTTATTAAATATAACACTCATTCAACCACCACGCACTGTCAAATCTTTTTGGTTACAAAAATATTTCAATATAATGTACAATTACATATTTCACATATTTTAGGCATAAGCAGCAAAAAAATATTATACAACTCAATATTCAATCGTTATGCATTTAGTTTTCAAATATTCGTTAAGTGCTTCTTGACCTGAAAAAAAAAACGATTGTTAAAATTTTTTGCATTGCAACTATTGCTAAACATAGATTAATATTATGTAAGTAGTGGAAATTGCTAGAGTCGATTGTATCACCATTCCCCGCTACCGCGCTAGCAGTGGCATAACATTTTAGTTTTTTCATGCTTCGGAAGGTCCGACAATCAATAAACCGTCGGACCTAATTATTATTTAATTTATTTTGGACACAATCATATTAAGTATGTTTTTTATTTTTTCTTTTCCTTCTATCTCGGCTAGCAAAGGAGTGGTGATGCATTTGATACTAGAATCCATGGGCGACGGTGATCATGATCGCATAACGTAACGTAACCGTCGGGTGGCTCATCTGCATCTTTTTCGGCTACTAACAGGTAACATTACGACAAAGACAGTTAAAGACTAATTAATATAGATAGCAATCATGAATTCACATAGCAAACTTCCGGACGTAGCACATAGCTTAACAGACCTCTACACTTTAACCTAGACACCAACATAAGCAGCATTAGCATAGCGGCCTGAACATAACAAGAGATCCTTGTTGAATGACTACTATATAATTAAACTGTACCAACAAAATGATCCCTACCCAAATCCTTTCCGAAACCAGACTGCTTGAACCCGCCGAAGGGCGCGGCCACATCGGTCTTGTTGTAAGTATTAACGAACACCGTGCCCGCGTCTATCCTCTCCGCGAACAGCAGCGCGCGGGACACGTCGCGTGTGAACACGCCGCTAGCGAGTCCGTACTCCGTGTTGTTAGCACGGCGGATCACATCATCGATGTTTCTGGAAAAATACAATACGATATAGGGAGATAGGGACCTTAGTTTCACTTCCCATTACAACTGAACACTTTAAACTTTCCGCAATATTTAAAAAAGGCCAAATTTATTTGACGAATAACGCGTCGCTATGGTCTTTCGGATCTTTCAGTGATAATTGATTCAACGCCCGGTTTCTATAACTTCTCCGTCTGCATCCAATGTTTAGGACTTTCTATCTGTCTTTTGTAACCAGCAGTTTTCGCTTAGACTACACTCAATGACAATCATTTTGTTTTCATGTGAAACACTTTTTACCAGTAGCTTGTCTTGGTAATAATATATGTACAAGGTTCCGTTAATACCACGCCAAACTAAAGTAGCTTATAGATTGGACCACCTCTCAAGCTACCTATCAGATACAAAAATGATCTCAGAAAAAGTAGAACAAGCTATAGTTATTGATTTTGCTTATTAAATCTACAAATAAGCACAGTTCTGGTTTTTGTCAGGAATTTTAAGACGTAGTTAGAGCATGTTGGTTTTTTAAAAACAAACAGCGGGTAAAGCAGTCCAAAATTCTCACTTGCTACTAAACTTGCTGATGATCATAATGGGTCCAAAAGATTCCTCCTTGGCCAGATACATGTCGTCTTTGACGTCGGTGAAGATGGTGGGCTCAAAGAAGAACCCTGGTCTTTTGACGCGTTTCCCTCCGTACACTAGGCGCGCCCCTTCTTTAACACCGCGTTCACAGTACTGTGGATTTTAAATAAAGTTTTACTTAAATTATGTGGATATTATTAAAAGGAATATATGAAACTAATATTAGTTTATTGAAATTAATTTACATATAATACCAAGTTTGTTAAATGGTAAAGATACCTCAGGTTTTATTTAGGTACCTACCTCAATTAATTTATCCATGTGCGCCTTGTGGTTCTGAGGTCCGTGGGAGGTGCCTCTGTGCAACGGGTCCCCGATGCTGATCTTCTTCGTCTCTTCGACCACTCGTCGCAGAAACTCGTCGTGGATCGACTCCTCGACGAATAGCCGACCGGCCGCTATGCAGTTCTCGCCCTTGTTGAAGAATACTGAGGCCATGCCCTGTAAATTAGCAATAAACTTGCTCACATCTTGCATAAAGATTCCTCACACCGAATTTAGATATTCGGCTCCATTTTCGGGTCACTTTATCGCTCGTCAATCATTCGGGCACGACAACGACCACGAATACATCAGTTTATACCTATGTATATTCGTGAAGGATTGTTTAAAAAAATAAAAATATGAGAACATACACATGAATACAGACTAGAAATCTTTTTATTCACGCCAAAAAACCGAGCCTAGAACAAGCCAATATTCGTAGCAAACTGCGAAGATACGATACGCGAAGAAGTCGTTAAAATGTACTCGTATACCTACGCATTATTTCCTCTTTTCGCCGAATATCAAAAAGGGGCGTAAAAAGGGATGCTATGGACATACATAATTATATACAACTAAGATATATTTGACGAACTACCAAGAAACAGAATCCTTCCTACAATAAACTCCTCGTAATACTTACGTTTCTGACAGCCTTATCGAGATCGCAGTCTTCAAAGATAACTAGCGGAGACTTGCCACCCAATTCTAACGAAACCTTTTTCATGTTGGACGCAGCACATGACTTCATTATTGTTTGACCTGCAGTTTACACACAATTAGATTATTTCAAAGTCAATGAACAAGATTAAGTAGAAAATAAATAAATAAACGCTAACACACTGCCCCCGCACTAGGATTCCCTGTGTCGCGGGTGGCACGAACAAAACAAATAACATCACGAACATTCATGACACGAAAACAAATATATAGGTCTCTGTCACATAAATATCTGTCCCGGCCAGGAATCGAACCCGAGATCCCTGGCTTCGGAGGCAGGTTCAATACCACCTAGGCTACGGTGTCATCAACACAAAAGTCCAAGGCCAATAATTTTTTTTTTGAAAATGAGCAAAGTCTTTATTGGTTTTACCGATTTCAGTGCTGCCAGTAAATCCAAGCTTCCTTACAAGCGGATGGTCAGCTAATGCCTGACCGCATACAGTTCCACTTCCAGGTAAAATATTGACCACACCCGGGGGAA
This sequence comes from Ochlodes sylvanus, assembly GCA_905404295.2. Taxonomy (NCBI): domain Eukaryota; kingdom Metazoa; phylum Arthropoda; class Insecta; order Lepidoptera; family Hesperiidae; genus Ochlodes; species Ochlodes sylvanus. Next base: position 3,301,011 of record FR990129.1, read on the forward strand.
CTCCTGCTCGGACGCAGAGTTCGGCGAATTTCAATGCTGTTAGTGGACACACCTAGAAGAAAAAGTCCTATCATTACAACGGAAAGACGCTCTGTGACAAAACACCTTTGGTAGCTAAAGATATCAATGATTTTGAATTTGGATTAGGTAGAGTGAAATCATATTTTAGATAACATTGTATAAACTTGACTCAGTAATATGGAAGTTATTGTGGATAACCATGTAAAAAAGACAATTGATTTTCTTACCGCAGCGGGTTTCATCACAACAGTATTGCCTGCGGCTAAGCATGCTGCCATTTTCCAAGACAACATCATTAATGGATAGTTCCATGGTGTTATCAACGCGCATACTCCAATTGGTTCTTTCTTCGTCATGGTTAAATTTCTATTAGGCCTTGCGTGGCTAATAGGAATGGTGGCTCCCTGGATCTTGTCACACCAACCGGCGAAGTACCTCCAAGTTTCTATGGACATTCCAATGTGCGTCTTCAATGCCAATGTGTATACTGCTCCTGAATCTATAGACTCAATGGTTGCTAGTTCTTCTTTATGTTGCTCCATTAAATCAGCGAGCCTGGAAATTTTGACAATGTATGAAGTTAATATCTGTTAATATCCTCATTCTAACAAACATCTTTAGTTATCTAGTACACCTGTATATGGGTGTTCCAAAGGTGTCATTTACTTTTGAGATTCGAAACAAATGTAATTTACCTAAATAATATTTGTCCTCGTTCCCTCGCGCTAATCTTTGACCACTCTCCTTGTTCAAAAGCCTTTTTCGCGGCCATAACGGCTTTGTTTACATCATTTACTGATGCACTTTGTACTTTGCAAATAACAGATTCATCTGAAGGATTAATTAGCGTCAGAGTTTTACCGCTATCAGAATTTACAAATTCACCATTAATGAACAATTGTGTAGGAAATTTAATTTTCAATTTATTTGCATCTATTTCTACTCCTTCATACGAGACCTCTTTGTTGCCTGAATCACCTCGCCATTTTAAAACTGCCGCTAAACAGAAATCTTCAAATGTGGTATTCATATAAACATCTTCATTGTGTAACTCTATATTAGCTAAGTCTTTAATTTCTTCAACTAATCTTACAACATCCATAGAGCCAGCACCAGCTGAAAAGAAATCTGTGTCTTCTTCAATATCGATTCTCAGTATTGCCTTCCATACTGTGCGTGCATTTTCAATAAACTGTTTTTCGTCAGAAGACAATTCAATAGACACTTTTTTTTCATTGGCTATATAAAAGTTTTGTGCGTTGATCATTTTTCCGTTTACCTTCAGTCTTGCAACATTTAACTGTAACAGAATGCAATATTTATGAAATACCTTTACAATAAAAGAGATTAATATAAGTAATATTTAGATACTACTTTGTAATGAGATGTTTGTAAAAAAAATACCTTAATTCCATCGTTAGCTGTGATTAAAAGACCAGCATCGTGTATTACTGCTGGTTTTTGTAAATTATCTATAATTAACTTATCTCCCTCAGTTTCATATTCTCCTTCCCATAACGAAGACCCAAAGAATTTAATTTCAATACTGGCTTCACTACTCTCAATGACACCCTCTTTGGTTTGAGGTTTAATATAGGTCGTTGCTCCTGGCGAGGAATCCATGCCACGGATAAAATTATGTAATGCTTTACCGCCTTTAGTCCAGTCGATCTACAAAAATCATAATAATAAACAGTCAATTATGATCATTAACTAGATCTTATCTAATATGATGATCTGTGTGTGTTTGGTACACCACATAGCTAATCTTCCGTTTTTTCCTTCTTCCAAACAGTCCTTCCGAAAATTATCCAATCAAAATATTTTGGAATTAATTTAGGAAGCAAACTAAACAGGTTTAAGTACAAATAATATATTTTACAACTAATAGTAGATTCTATGTTTCAGAATGATGTTATTACTTTAGGCATTTATAAATTTAAATAAAACTTTACCAAATGAGTTTCAGGTTTGAACAAAGCTGGATCATAAGTGGCTCCTTCTTCCGTTTGGTTTATCCTTGGTGCTGTGCCATTGGCTACCATATTAACAGATTCTGCTAACGCTTTTATACCTAAAACAAGTTCGGGTTATAAAATAATCTGTTTTGTGTTTAAAAATCTTCGGCTCTTTAAATTTTTTTAATGTAAATTATAATTTAATGTTTGACCACAATCCCACCTGATGGTAAGTGGTAATGGTAATTAAGCTGTGCTTTATATGTATTTTGTTTGAGCTCTTTAATAATAACCTTACCCTCGGGGTATAAGTATTTGTTGTATAAAGAGTCCACCGTGTCGTCGATGGTGCAGGGGAAAGACTTCTGGAGAAGAATTGGTCCCGTGTCCAATCCATCGTCCGCCCAGAATATGGACAGTCCACAGGTAGTGTCGCCCTCTATCAATGTCCTTTGAAAATAAATGTCATCATTTATTTTATTTGTAACTTTAAAGTTTTACGTCGACATTTAAATACATATCTTATGTTACTTTGTGCTTTTGTCAAGAAGTTAAATGTAAAAAAACATCTATCATCCTCTAGGTAGGTATGCAACATACTCACAATAGGTGAATAATTATGTACTTTTACGTGACAAATTTACGAAATTGTGTTTGAATATGTATAAAATCTTACGTATAATACGGGTACTTATCTCAATTATTAATATTTATGTACATCGTTTATACTAAGTTAGTTGTGTTTCTCAGGTCTTATTTACCTGCTTGTTTTATTTTTTCTGTATCCACATCTAAGAAACGCATAACGAAAAAACGCACATCTAAGAACGCGCCAAAAGATGGCGTGGTATGGTAATTTAACTTTTGAAAAGTGTTTCTAAAAATGAAACTCAAAAACTTCAATAAATTTTGCTATCGTTTCGTTACAAAACCATTAAGTACACGTTTTTTTTTAATTAGTAGAAAAATATAACACAACATTGGCATTTTCACGTATGTTACGTTACGTAGGTATAGAATACGTAAGCTTGCCGAAAGGTAGTCAAAACCTTCATTATATTTCGTAAAACGCATTAAAGCTTTGACAGCTTGAGTCACATCACACATAATTTATTCTCATCGCGCATGTTCATCACGATGAATATTAAAAGGCTAACTACGCACCAATTGATGGAGGAGGCTCCTCTGTGCCGCGGCAGGATGCTCGGGTGGTAGCAGATACTCTCGTACCGCGGGTATGTGATCACTTCCATGGGGATGAACTGGGTGCAGAATGGGAGGACGTTGATGTCCGCGTTCACCTGAACGGCAGATAACGAAATAACACTACACACTCATAATAACACACTAAATTTCCTGTGCCATATGTGCTATGGACAACATATAAGACAGGAACACATATGACCAGACAATTTTAAATCATCATTCTTTCCGCCTCGCTGGGAATCGAAACCCAGGACGTAACTATGGCGTCACATGGGTCGTCAATAATAATGTTATGTTCAAATATATGTCGGAGATTATCGGTTGATTGTTACTAACGCATTACGGACCTATTTTCAATAAAGGGAAACATTAAGTAACCCATCTGGATTCTCTAACATATATGTATTATTTGTCATGAAAAATTGTTAGTTAAGATTGATTTGAAAATAATCGTAGGTGTACTATAAATTCTTTAAGACACCATGGTCAGAACGATTTAAAGTACCGAGAGTGCACTGTGGTTTAAGCAAAAACTTAATTCAAAATCGTTGCGAAATGCTTGCGATTACTGTAACATGAATTGTGGGAAAAACAAAAAAGTAGGCATAAATACGCAAGTGTGTCTAATTAGCAGGTACATATTTCAAATATTTACTAGATAGTGTACACTGAGGTATGTACTTAACACCTATTTATTTTTTCATATTGTCGTAAATTGATCAACAATATATGGAATTACACTTGTCTGTTGATGTCGTTAACAACCTTGCGTTTCAACGATTTTTTCAACAACGTCAGCGATTATTTTTCCAGTCTATATTAGGTATATGATTACATTATTGTAAAGTGCATAGAAAAATTTAAGTGTTCGGGTGGAGATAGTGAAATATGTCAGAGAGAAATCTTTATTATTATTAATTATTATGGTATGTGGTCGATGCGATCTTTGTTTTGAACTTAACTTAAAAATTACTACTTCCTTCGTCTGGTTGCCATAAACTATTAATTACCTACGTAAAATAAGTTTTTACATGGCACGACCGCTTAGATCTTTTTTTAGTTTATTGTAACACAACACCTAATATATTAATGCAAGACAATGAAAATAGAGGGTGATGGACAGCAAAGAAAAAAAAGCAAAGAGAAAATAGAAAGTTTAGGAGTGCAATGAAATAAAACCAACATGCATAGTCATGGTCAAGACAGGACAACGTCAACGGGTCAGCAAGTGAAAATTATTTTTGACAAAAAGTGTCGTTGTGACGCGACGTTGAGGGGACGCGACGCCGCGTGATATACCACGGGTTATCATACTTTATCATTATCACTCTCGAGTCTTGTCGACGTCGACAATTGGTCGATACCACCTTTATTCTTGTATAGCGACGTAAACAATCCAAAACTATAGATAATATTTAACATCAATATTTAAGTACGTCCGTCTAAAGTATAACTTTATCGTTTTATAAACAGCAAAATGTAGCTGATATTTACATTGTGTACCAAAAGCAACTATATAAATGTTAGGTACTCATCGACTCATAAATTTTAATTAATTTTGTAATTTTTCTTTGAAACTCTGTTGGATAGATGAAGTATTCCTCCGTAGTCCGTACTTTAACTATCGCGTTATCTGAGGTTAGAAGTGCAGTGGGTGTCTCGGTCAGCACAAGTGATACTAAACTAAAACGAGGAAGCAATGAGAGTGTGGACACTTATCTATATAGGTTCCTAAACCAATTAAATTTACTGATTAGTTAAGTTTCTCATAATTTTATGACCTCAAGTCTGAGTTTATTGACAAAGATCCTACTGTTGTTGGGCGAATCTACCTAATCATTTTTGAATGTCTTATTTAATAACTATCTTTAATTAGGGTTCCCATAAATAAACCGCCTTCAAAATCGACAAGTAATCAAAAAATGATGGTTTCCCTCAATTTCCCTGGGATTCCATCATCAGATTTAGTTGCAGTGGGACAACTTCGGAAGTGCAGTCTTAAATAAAAAAATAATTTGGAAAATTGGTCCATAATTGACGGAGAAATCGGTGAACATAATTAAAAAAATACCGTCGAACATAATGTAGAACCTACTCCTTTTTTGAAGTCAGTTAAAAAAGTGATATGAGGTGAGCAATGTGAGATTTGAGAATAAGCAAGCGTTTCCTATAAAAGACAAATATCCTAATTGAAGATTTTGAATAATATTTATGTCACTTACGATTGAATTATAAGCCATCGCTTCGGATAGGTACGAACGAGTACACGAAAAGAGCGTCTGGGACGATGTGGTCATAATACAAGTGATAGTGAGTGACCAGTTATTACAATTAATTTACAGAAATTGAGAATTACAGACTATATTACAGAATATATAGAATTACCTACAGAAGTACTACATAAAATTACCTAAACGACGATTTCAAATTGATAGAACCAAACACTTACAGATTTGTACTCTTCGAGAACTTCGGGTATCACCTTTCCCTTGATCCGCCAAGACTTGTACTTGTACACTGGTTTGCCATGCTGCGCAGCGATGGTTGCTATAACAATAAAACCCTCAAATAAGGCTCGGTACTTTCACTTATTTCACGCGTTCCTTCACACACTCACGTTCACTTGTCTCATACTTGCACTTTACTTATCTAAGTACTTTGTTCTTGCACTTAACACCTGTCACGGAAGGCAGAACACACATCTTCACGAATCACGACTATTAACTGACGTAGGTACTGGGCTTGGGTCCTTAAGCGGAACGGGATAAAGGCTATAGCCCCCCCGCGTACCTATTCAGCAACTAGCAATTTATATTTATGCATATATTTATTTATGTGCTGACTTTGGCCGACTAGTCTGTTGTAAAGCCACGCCGATCACTTTTATTTCTACTCTAAATTCCTACCTACCTAATTCGAAAAATTGATTACCAAAGGAGAGGTTGCTTTGCCTTACACAGCCTGACATTTCAAAATGTGTAAGACCGATCATAAATTCAAAATATTAATAAACTATCCAGGTTTTTATTTAATTCTCCTAGTTTTTATTGAGAAAACATACAAATTGCAAAGTAAGAAGCTGGATAGTCGGCGCTCTTTGCCGAATATTCGCCGACTAAGCGATAGTCGGTACATCTCTAATAATAAATAAATAATGAATACATATAAATACATTGATAAATACCTCTACTAATAGTTTATTCTCAAATATCTTAAATCGATCAGTTACAATAGGTACATAGGTATTAACTAGGTATTAATTAAAAATATAATTTCTTTGTTTGTCCTTATTATATCTATTCGCGGCGTTTATCATCGAAAGCACACAATGTACACTTGTGTACGTAATATATTACCCAGGGGATCCTCTCGATTGCCCTTGTCCAGCACAGTGAAGACTCCGACCACGTCGTGACCATCTCGCTGCAGCAGCTTGAACACCTCGGCCGCGAATGTGCTCTGACCTATTATGGCCACTCGAAGCTTCTTCTTTAGTGCCTGCACACACAGAGATTACCATAAAGGAAAGATATCTTTTTAAAATTAATACCATATATTTTTAAACCAAAGAATAAAGTTACACGTAGAATGAAATAAATAAATTTTTATTTGAGTTACAATAAAAAAATGTCGAGTTTAGTGAATGTATTAAAATTATAAAAGTAAAAGTATTTACCTACTAAGTAAGAACTTAGTCTTTGTTAAGAGTTTATTATTAAGGAAATTTATTAATTAATATAAATTGAATTATCCAGCAACAATTCATTAACTTAGGTATAAGGAAATAATTAGGAAGTAGATTTAGATTATTTTTAATAGATATTAGGATTTATTTATATTTATTAATAAATTTAGTCAGAACTAATAAATAACTACCTATTTTCTTCACCGGCCGATAATGAAAATTTATTTTTAAATATTTTTTAGAAATTTTATGTCACTAATTAGCACAAACAGAAACGTTTGAAAAACAAAAAAGTCACAACCAACACAAAAATGTGATTAAAAACAAATAAGTATGTAAGTTCATAACAAAAACAAATAAACACTAGAAAGGTTATCATTAGACCAAAATCAAGACATACCTCATCAGGCACGGCTACCGGCGGCATGTTGGCTTGGGGACCTGATGACCACTCTCGACTCTCGCTTGACCAGTCGGCCTGTCGGGCTGTCGAATGCGATCCGACTAACACGATCGGCGCGACATGTTCCTATTTAATGAACATCACACAAACCTTGACCTTACTTATCTAACTCGCTTCAAAATGGAATATGAGTAAAATTTACATTTAAAATTCTTAATTATTTTCATGAAAAATATTATTTTTATTTCAGTTCAGTTGGTAAACTTTTTGTTTACTTAATGGATTTTTTTATGTAATTGTTTTTTCATTGGCAGTTTTTTTATTACGTATAACGTAATTCATGACTGTAGTTAAAGGATTTCTTTTAAACTAGGAGAAAAATGCTACGAAAAACGTAGTATGAATTTGAAAATTTACTTCTGGACAGCTCTTAACTTAAAATCTTTGATTGGAAGTTTGAAATAGGCATCTACATTTTGTTGAAATTCAGGCCATTAGCGACCACTTCAGGGCCTACATGTGCATTAAAAGTTTTAAGAACCATAGAACTGTTTAAAGGTTTTAAACATCCTGTTCCTGTGTTGTGTTCTAAACTAAACGTCACAATAGACTCTATTTGTTTGTCAATAGTCATAATAAAATTATATTCGTCATTAGTCATAATAATTTTGCTTACAAATATTAGTCCATTAAAAAGTTACATTTGGGGTTGCAATTATCAGAGGACGCAATTTTATTTTTTAGATGTCTAGAGGGGGTTAGTGTGTAACATTACACACTAAACCCCTCTTCCTTAAGCGTTCAAGTTTGTGGCGTCGCAACCCTTGTCCTTCATCCGCCATCTTGGAAAAAGGGTGCAGTTTTTCTCGTTTAACTGGCAATCTATTGCCAGTTAGCACTATGGCCTCACATGAAATTTGTAAGAACATTTTTCGTTGCAAATTAAATTCTCTGCAATTTTGGCCCTGTAATTTTTGTTTTAACGTCATCATGACCAGGACCCATGACCTAAAAAACATTTTTACAAGGAATGGAAAATCTGTACAGTTTTAAGATAACTAGTATTTATAGAGCGGTCTCGTAACGAATACCGCGTAGGATGTTGACATACAGCCGATAGTCGAGTAGCGTACGTACCTAATAGAAACCAGATATAAGCGGTTCTGCATGTACACAACACGACAGATCTTAATAAATTATAGTACATTTACTGCTTGAGAACGCGTCCGAAACCGGTTTGCACTGGTTGTAATTTGATCAATCATTTCATTGACAAAACACCGCCGACCTACCTACTCCTTATAGAGTGAAAGTCAAGTTTTGTTGATGCGTTTTCTTGTGAAACAGCCAGGTTTACCGCGCTTTTTATTAGCGGTTCTAAACAGCAATAATTAGGCCCCAGTTACACGACGCGTTCATATAAACGCGCCCTTAGGGCCTGCCTTATAAAATTAGATATTAAATATTCACAATGTTCCCAAGAAGAATGTTTTAAAATAATTTGTTGAATAAACGCTAAACGCTAACACACGCATTACGATTCGCTGTGTTGCTGGTGGCATGGACAACACAAAAAACACATCAAACATAAATATCTACCCCGTCCAGGAATCGAACCCGGGACCCCTTCGCAGGCAGAGAGTCTCTGCCGAATAGGGTACGGGGTCGCCATACTACACATTTCTTCTGTTTGTCTGTTGCATTCTCACAGAAGTAACTTACGGTTTACGTAAACGTAGAAAATAAATAGTTGTGTTAGAAATGAAATATTAATAAATGGTATAATTACACCTGTTAGATACACTAATTATATCTATGGAGCTCGGATAACACGCAATGGACCGTGGACGTCCTGTATACATTCGTTACATATCTTGTAACATGTAACACTTGGCTTGTGTGTGTTCCGGTTAATCTCTGGATCGGCTCGTATAATTAAGTACGTAACTTAGTATATTATTATTATGTATAATTTCGTGTCATTATAGTACTTAGTTTGTACCATATTGTTTTAGTACGACAAGAACCAACACATTTATGTCATTGTAACCCAATGACATAAATGTGTTGGTTCTTGTCGTACTCAGTGTTTAACTCAGGAAATAATAATAAGATTGTTTCAAATTATGATTACATTAATTTACACTTTACAAAATTTGGATATACAAATACAGTGAATTTTATCCTTTCTTCTCTCTTTGCTCTGATTAAAAAATCTCAAGTCTCCATTAATTTCTTCAACGAAGAATATGATAATTCGTTGTAGATAGTTAACTTTGTTTTTATTCCTTTTTTGTGTGTATTTTGTATTTGTGATGTCAATCACTTATAGTCAGTCTCTCCTCGTGTCTTCTCATACGCACATAACTTCGCAAATTAATAGTAGGCATTTAGGTATAATCTCGGGGCATCCGGTATCTTTGCGATTCTGGGAAGACTCTAGCATGATAAGTAGATCAGATAAATGTGTTGAAGTTGGTATTTGCCCTTTACTGGGGTAAAAGTTTATGTATATTATAGTATAGTCCCATATAACACGAGTTCCTCTCTTTTTGGGCAGGGATCATGATGAAAGAACCACAAGACACTCCTCTCCAAGGAATTTTATAAAATAATGTTCTCACTCACCGCGGTCAAACTCTCTATCTTCAAAAATTTTACTCTATGACATCAGAAGATTGCTGGATTAAAATCCAAAAATTTCAATGAAAGGTGGAATTTGTATACATAAATATACAAATATTTATAACGATGTGTTCTTGGTAAAATTCCCAGTGGGGCGCAAATTTGGATGATGACTTTTAATTTCTGTTCTCGGATCGAGTATCTATTTTTGTCTCTGTGTGTTGTCCAATTGTCGATGGCACCCATAACACAGGGAATCCTAGTGTGTGGCTATAAAATGTGGCGTTATAAGTATTATTTATTCATTACTAACTTGTTACCTACTCAAACTCGGGTTATAAATTGAGAAATGTTCTCAACGACCATTATTATTTCACCAGGCGAGCAGCTATTTGCTAACGTATATGATAACCAAAACACGAACCAGTTCGATCCGGCTTCGAGCATGCCCGTGCTCCGCGCGGTTTGCGTTTGACCTGTGATTAATGAAATATTGTTTGTTTCTCTTACACTATTCCGCTCTTATCAATCGCTTGCGTCTGTTTTCTTGGATCTTGATACCTATTTAAGTTTTAATACGTTTCTTGTAATATATTCATGTTCGGTTCAATCATCGGCAACGCCTATTGATCGAAAAAATAGGCCATTACGCGTTCGGTTCCACCAATTTCCAGAAGTGTGATTCGTATTGTGGTGGGTACTTAAAAAATCACCCATGACGTGTTTGACAACAAGTAAAACCCAGAAGTCCGAAATTCGCCTTGAGGCTTTTTGCTTCCTTCTTCTCTTCTTCTTAAACTAAACTTCTTTCTTAACTTATACTTCTTTCTGGCTAATTAAGTCTACGACTAATGGTAGTTTGAAGGTGATATTGTGAAAAACCTTTATAATATAATAGTACCTATGTAGAGGTTTTAAAAGTAGACCAAAATATTAAATCCGCTGTCAGTTTACACACATTATTGAATCCTTAGACATACTCTAAGATTGAATCTAATAAAGTAACAAGGTACAATTACAAACAATATCTAGGGTACCTGAGGACAAACTCTTTAAACACCATCTCCACCTATCTAACAAAACTTCAATATTGAAACCAAGAGAATTATGGAGAGTAGTCTTAATTTTTCCATGTTGGATATATTTTTTTATAACACTGTTATTATTTTATTCAATAGGATCTATTTCATTTGATTACAAAAATACTCGTGAAACTGGGGTTCGAAAATATATTTAACGCGACTCTGGCTTATTTATAGATGTACATTTTAATATTTTTTTTCTTAACATAAATTGATGCCTGACTACAATCCCACCTGATGGTAAGTGGCGATGAAGTCGTGGATGTTGAACGCACTAACTTATAAAAGCCTGTTCACTCTCCTCTTGAAGATTTCCACATCATACATTGGCGGAAACACCGACGGTACCTACCTATTCTAACAACTTCGTGGTATTTTTATCATTTTATAATTAGTTTATTGTAATGCAAACTAAAACTAGGTAATATGATAGGTCTAACTGTCGTAAACCATTATAAAACCACGAAAAGAATCGAATATAAAGAGGACACTACAGTACGTATTTCACGATACTACTACGGAACCCATTACTACCATATCCCCGCACCTCACAATATGTATTTAATATTCTGAGAGATGTACAATGCCCGCCGTAACGTAAGTCATTCTTTCAATTCTTAAACACCATTGTATCACAGCTATTATTCAATCAACGCGACGGGCGTTCGTCACTCTATTATCGTACAGTGAACAAGAAGCTATCACCGATTGAAGCTTGAAGATAGATTATAAAAGTTGTAAGGAATAACTGAAAACTATTTAACACTTATAAGCAGAAGTTAATATAATCTATTTAAGACTTATAAGCAGAAGTTACTAAAAGTTAATCCGTCTTAAATGGAGCTGCAGTGGGCGGTGCTGGTAATATTGTCCGTGCTAGAGGTATCGTCAGGATATAACGTCACTCTAAAGTTCCCTATGTGGTGCACCTGGCGACTAAACACTTGTATATTCCATTTCAATTTGAATTTTGACATCTTCAGTTAATTTTGTGGTATGTGTTTAACATCATTGTAAATTAACAATACGTATCTAATTAGCATTAGATTTGTAGAAATAGCTTGTTAGTCACTTACTTTGACCGTTACCGCTTAATATATTTTAAAATTACCTAAAATATCCAGACCATTATGATTAAGATAATCGAGAATGTAATCCAGAAAGGGGTTTTATTTTGGTCTGGTCGTATATTTAACGTACTTACCTATTTATATAAACAGTATTAACGTTTACAATTTTAGAAGTGAAGGTACAGCTTTGCAGCTTGGAGAGGGGTTTAGTGACCATGACCCCAGGTGTCGAAAGTAGCGTATAATCAGAGACGAGCAAAATGTAATCAGATTACAGATTACAATTTCATCACGGGGCATGGAAATGCTATGCCAAGACCGCTCTAGCTACCTTTTCATAAAACATGTCGTCGTATTTTTAAAACTTCCTAACATAGGCCTGCCAGAGGCCTTGAATAACGACTATAATGAAAAATATATATAAAGTGATAGCCAAGTGGGTGAGAACAATGGATACTCGAACATGGGGGCATGGAATTTATTTCTGCACGCACCCTTAATTTTCAAAAAATATGGCCGTAATACAAATTGATTGTCACTGTTTTAGGTGAAGGCAAACATCGTGAGGAAACCTGCACAGCTGGGAGTGTCCATAATGTTCTCTAAGTCGTGGAAAGTCTGCCTATTCGCAATTGGCCAGCGTGGTAGACTATGTCCTGTACGCCTCATATTATGAGAGGGGTCCTGAGCCCAGCAGTGGGAGAGCTATTGCAAATAAACTTATCATCATTCTATTTCAGACCGCCTGCACCGTAGATAAAACTTTAATGGACGTAATTAAATTAGACGATTTGCCGTTAACGAAATCATTGGGATACTCTTATGGAAAAAAATTACCCAACACATTGGAAGATGCTCGTCTGAACCATGAGTATATGGAACAGTATCAGGAAATGTTGAAGGTCAGTCAGGAGACGTATGACACGGTCAGTGGTGACGACCAGAACCAGCCTCAAAGGAATGATGGTAAGCAATATTTTTCTTACCATTTAGTCATTTATTTTTAGAGGTATTTAAGTGTTCATGTTAACCCCATACGCCATAAACTGACCTGTGCATCATTGAAGAGCATACGTGCCACATGATGTTAAGTCACCTATCAGAAACACCAAACGCATCACCAACGACGTGCCGACCGAAGAGGATACTGGCTCCAACAATATACATAACTGGCTCTCTATCACTGCAACTGAAACAAGTATGAAATATTTTATAGTCGATTTTATCACGAGTGTGAAAGCTAGTCAGATCGGCAAATACTTTACCACCGTAAGTACCGCCGAGATTGCACTGGGTGGTACAGGCCCAGAAACCTCCAGCAGGAGGGATTGGTTGTCATAACCTCGTCCCTTGTTCAGCAGAAGGCACTACGAGGGAAGGTTGGTTTGGACTTTAGAAGTTATGGTCTGCACACATCGTCACCCCGACTCGACACAGATTCAACTGATCAACTCATAGAAAGGCATTACATGCATAACAAATCAAAAGTGTTCAGTATAATAATAAATAACGTTTACAGGCAGAAGACAGCGTCATGCCCACCAAGTATATTCTCCTGTGCGCCGCCGACGCGCGCGATCGGAGGCTCTTCGCCGGGAAAAACTAAACAGCCAAAGCCTGAGAAGCCACATGGAACACACTCGACAATCGAGCGTCGAGGGTCACTCGCGGGAAACCAATGAGTACTAAGACTCCCATGGGCGTAACCAGGCAGGGACAGCGGGACCTCTAGAGTCTAGACCCTCGGTGGTTGGACCGTTGGATCTCCCCCCTGGATCAGGACCTTCCTTCCTTGAATCAGTAGCTGGGTACGCTCATGAAGGTTGCCGTTCAGTTAAGTTGGATGAAGGAACGAAACGCGTACCTCTGTGGGTATGCCATTTAATCACAGGGAGTAAGCTGAATGTAACAATGTTGAAATCGATCAAAATTGCTCCTAGAGTCATTTAAAGCGACAAAAATCGCGTTCATAAGAAATATCTATTAAGGCAATATAAGGGTCTCTTTGTTACTGTATTTCTTTTGTAATAAAATGTATTTTTTACTTATTTGTCAATTTGTTAAAATACCTTTTAATGTAGTACCTTAACTTTAGGCAACCCAGTTATACATAGTACGTTCTATCCTTTTTAAATAAACTCGTTATGAAATAAATTATATTCATTTTTAAACAATGACAAAAAATAACTCAGTTTTTCAATTTCGATACTGCACGTTCTGAGATAAATAGTCGGAAATGTATTCTGAAATGTTTATAGCCGTAGTTAAAGTTTAAGTGCCTGTCATAATATGTATAGCAATGTTTTTTAAGTGATACAGAAATGTTTTGATGTTTTATTGATAAGTAGGTACTTTTAATTATGTACATACCTACATACATGATCACACATACTTCAGTGAAGTTCGATCAATATAATAGTCATTTCAAGATATAAACTAACTAGCAGTTCTTTGTCCTACCAGGCAACACCTGCACGCATTAAGAGATACCCTCTTTTAATGCCTACTATCATCCTCACTAGTTTTCTGATCATTATTTTCAGAGTGAAACGTTGGTTAAAATCTCGTGTTTATTCAAAACGTGGCGTGCGGGGGTTGGGTGATTTATATCTTCAAATGAAAGCACTCATATTATATTGATCGAACTTTACTTAAGAAGTTCGTGTGCTCATATATATTTCGTGGTTTCATTTTCGATATAAATTAAACAGTAGATGTTCAAAGATAACGTTTTTTACTATTTGCGGTATCGACGATTCAGACTGATATTATCTTTATCTTATTAAGTGGATAACGTCATAGTTCACCATCTGTTGCATAAAATACTGTTACGGACACTATCTTTACATGCAACGGTTGGAATTTTTTCTCAAAATTATTAGTTTTGAAAAATATCCTTTAAGTTTTTAAATTTTTCCAGTTATGCGGGAAAATCTTAGGAACAAGGGGATTAGTGTAGAGCGTAATGATAACGCGATAAAAGTTTATAAACCTAATAGTCTTGATGTTTTATCACGTTTCATATCACTCGCTACAATTGTTTATCCTTATACCTATTATTATTCGTAAGTGAATAGGTACCTACGTTTTGTATGTGTTAAGGGTGGATTAAATTTTTTAACATAAATAAAATATACGAGCGAGGACGAGAGAGTGGAGCGTTTATTCAGCTGACGGGTCAGTTCTAGGCCACCCAATCTTGGTCACAATATTTTTGTTATGGTCATTAAATGTTAAATGTAAATTATGTTTGCGTGAAGGTATGCATGTCGCAGGGATCTCCCCGCATCCCACCACGAGACCGCGATACCAGTACAACTAATTTTCCTGGTACTGGAGATGTTTCCATTGTTATACGACACGGAATTTTCTTACCAAACAAACGCTATTCCACTATTATAATGACTGTTTTAATGGACCTAATTGTCCTGAAAATGATTGACCTCTGTTCAAATTTTGAAGTTAATCTGACTTCTTAAAATTGGAAAAAATTGCTGAAACATTTCGTTACAAGCATACATACAGTTATAACGGTGTCTGTGAACATTGTAGATAATTATCAGTAATGAAGTAACAATCCTGTTCAGTGGCTTTGAGTGGCCACTGCAGAAATCCATCAACGATAAAACTGCAGCCAAGAACTTTATTTTTGGACATGTCATGTGTGATAGCAACATTATTATTAAAAGATATCCCTTCTATTTATGTATGTAATTAGAAAATCTTGTGTTGTTTCAGTATTCACCACCAGGGGCGCTGGTGAAGACAAGCGCTAGTCTAAGTAATATTTTGCCGATGTTTTGCTTCAAAGTTGCACTTTGCACAGAAATAATTGATTGTTGACTTTCGAATCATTGATAAGTATCGTATGTACAGTGGACTCGCGGTGTGCTATCTATTCATAGCTAAGGTTGGCACAATACATACAGATAGAGAACGTATTAATTAATGCAGTATTTGAAGTAAATGTATAAAAACTAGCTGTGCGAGCGAACTTCGCACCGCTCTTATATGTATAAAAACTAGCTGTCCCAGCGAACTCCGCACCGCTCTATAATTAATAAACAAATTTGGTGACATATCGACGGCAGCGCCATCTACCGGGTCTAATTGTCCAAACCATTCGGTTTCGATTTACCATTGATCCACCTGAAGACAAACATACAATTTCAACCAAATCGGTACAGCCGTTTAGGAGCAGTTCAAATACATACACACGCAAAGGAGAAATATATATTATTATTAATATATATATTAAGATAAACATGAAGCACACGTTTAAAGTTCTGTTACACATTAGACTCACGGTTTAGCTCGCATACATCTTGCTTTTAGCATTGCAAGGATAGTATTACATTGAATAACTTTTTTTTACCATTTTTTCTATAATTAAAACCTTAAATTAAATAAAACCTTAATAGGTTCCTTAAAAAGGAGGTTAGGGTGAAATAACTGATATTTCGATCCGTAAATGAAATTCTTAAGTTTTTCGACGATTTGTGACGATGATGACACTAAAAGTAAATATTACGTACATAGGTGCCTATTTTTTTGTTTCAAGAGAAAAGAAAGACTTACATAAGTAATTCACATAAATAATTACTGCCAATGATGAATGAATAATTAATCCGTCTCATTGTTTTGCCTACATTTCGTTACTTTTCCTTTGAATTTTCATTTTGAATCGCAAGTTCTAAATTCTAAACAGTGACAGCCCTGAATCACACCTACACAGGAGTACATATAGAGCGAACATCTCTTTGTATACTTGTCAGTAGGTGATTGATATCAGAGCGGTAAACAGTGTTGAATCATTACAAGTACTGTTTACTTTGTTTTTAGTACAATATTCGTAGCATTCGTAATGAAAGGAGCGTCTGTTTTGATATTCGCCTGTCTGCTTCAAATATCAGTGCAGGTTAGAATTTTTAATTAATTAATGCACATAATAATATCTATATAATTAATATCCACAAGATTATTTAAAAATATTATGTTTAATATTTTATAACATTAGAAAATTGTATTGATGTTGCCACCATAGCATCATGAGGATTATATTACTATTTATGTACAATACTTAAAAATGGTCGGAAAAACGGGTTGCGCCGAAAATCGGCAGTGTCACCGCGACTCCATGACTCCACCAATTACAAAGGCTGTCCTTTGAAAACAACGAAAATACAAAGGAAGAGAATATTTCCGTCTTTTTAAAGGTTGTTAGCGTAAGAATATTGGTACTTACCTAGTACGATTATTTGGCTTAGAATTTACTGTAAGGACTTGCTTTTACTTTTACGACATAAGTGTGTCTTTAGGGATGTGGTTAAGTTTAGTGACTGTAAGGGCTAGCTTTTTCGACATAGTGTGATACACATAAGCGTGACAGGGCTACTCAACATTTAGAATTCAATTAAATTCCGTTAAAAAGGGATCGCTAAAAATAGTGTCTAGTTAGGTCATTACATGAAATGACTTCTCATTTATATGCGAGTATCGATCTTTTACTACCGAATTCATGTTTCTTCGTTCCTAAGCAACAACTTGTACAATTTGCGAGGTCGACTAAAAATATGCGAGTGTAGGGCAATATTGGGGTGTCGCCTTATAGTAAAAATAGTTGATAAAATGAGTTGGAAATCAAAACCTATAGTTATTAACATTAAGTTAATCAATTGACTTTAATAATAAACTAGTTACTTCAAATGACATTAACAATGAAATAAACACTTTTAAGGCATATAAAATTATGAAGCTGAAATGCTATAGGTAAGCTGTAACTATAAAAATGAGTTTATAATGGTAATTGTAATGACAACTAAGTTAAATAAACTTTAAGCCGTGGGATGTAAATTGTAACGAATAACACAGATTAGTCATGGAGTTGTGATACTAGTGATACATTTTGCCCGAATAAACATTGTGTTTATCACTTTACGTAGTTTGTTTATTAAAGATATCGCATGTTGCGGTCTGATATATGTATACTAATAATAAAACTTTCATTATCATCGCAACCCATAACTGACCTACTGCTAGGCACCGGTCTCCTCTCACAATGTGAGGGGTTCAGGCCATAGTCCACCACGCTGGCCAAGTGCAGATTGGTGGACTTCACACACCTTTGAGAACATTATAGAGAACTCTCAGGTGTGCAGGTTTCCGCACGATGTTTTCCTTTACCGAAGCAAGTGATAATTAAATTTTAATACGCATATAATTTTTTGAAAGATGTGTGTCGTGCAGGAGTTTGACCCCGGTCCCTCCAGTTCGGGAGACCAACGTTCAACCGCTCGGCTATCACTGCTTCAGTAATAAAACTGTACCAGGATTAAATTTGAACACATGGATTTTTTTTATTATTTTGGGGTATAAGGGTTTTGTGTCCTATAAAATCTCCCCTCTCTGCTAAACAATGGAAGACGTAACAGCTCCTATTATACATAATTATACATCATCAGTATTTAAAGTATTTGTTAACCTTATCGGATCTAGAATAAGAAATACATATAAATAAATTGTCGTTTCTAAACAGTGAGGGAACAAGAATTTACCTATTATTAGGTTAGTGAACCTTTAAGGGTTGAGTTGAGTGAAGCAGATTACACTGGTCAACAAAATTTTGTAACAAGAATTGTGCTTACTAATTTTAAAATACCTACGTACCCTCATTATATTACCATATTTATTTTGATTCCATCAGGTCTCGTTTTCGTGTTACAGCTACCCATAAATTGAAAATTACCCTTTTTGTATCACTTTTGCATTCAGAGCATTAAAGCGATACATATTTTTTTCGCATGCAATTTAAGTTTATAATCACGAAATATCGCGCTGTTTTTATTCTGAGTTAAGTGATTTTGAAATAATGTCAAGAAAGTGTAAAAATGATCCTGATAAGTTTTGTTAGATTTGTGGCGACGTTACTACGTTACGTTGACGTTTATTTGTGTGGACATTACAACGAGACGTTCCTGAAGCAAAATACAGCCGGAAATCATAATGCTACATTTATATTAATGTTTCAATATAACGCAATAATTTCATTTTGTTGATAAAAACTGATAATTTCTAAAATTTAATAAAATACAATTACAAAGAAACTATTCGTATTTGAAACATTCTAATTTTATTTCTATTATCTAGATACTTGTCCTAAACATAACTAGACAAAAGTTTTTACGTTACACGCAAAAAGTATTTTTTTGTTGACCAGTGTTATAAACAATATGTTATGGACCAAGTAATAAATCGCGACATTTTTCATAATGCCCGGGCATGAAGAATAAAAGTCGTCGGTCCCGGATATTTTCATTAGGAAGCAGTCGTTTAGCCATGTCGGAGGTCATCTGCGGAATAAAAATTTCCATCAATTGGGGTGGTCACTAACCCATCCGCCAATTCGCACTGAAGCCACGTGGTGGTGGTCTAGGCCTCTTCAGGAGGTGGTGGACTATGCTTTAGGGTTCAGTACGCCAAACCCATTAATTAACCCATTAATTGAATCGGAGTACAGTTGGAGTTGAGTTGATCTAATGTGCGCAGATCTTCAGTCAACTCATACACGCCAGTCCGCAGTCAGCCAGGGCACTTCAGCAGGGCACAGGGCACCGGCAGCCGGCAGTAGCTCTCGCGACTTCATTGATTACGGACGCTTTGCAGTCCCGATGAATAAATTAAATTCGGTTTTGAACATTCAAGTGAATTTAACTGTAACCTGATTCCTGATTTCAAGTCTAACGCAGTTACGTTAAAGGGTACAATCGCGTGAATCGAAATCAATGTCGCGACTTTTTGTTCTAGTGATATTTAATTTTCTTTGTTTCCTACTGTATTCGGAGCAGGTAATTGACATTGAGACAGGTTGAATAACCCTGATTTTGATGAGATTACTAATTTTATTTGAGTAGGTAGCCTTATATCTGACGTAATCTATATCTGTCTATACTAATAATAAACTGGTCGCTGTCATACAATGTCTGTACATAGAAGATATTATACGAGAAAAACTTTTCCTGGGGTCTTTAGTAACGCAATAGAATCCAAAACAATGATTTTTAGAATTTTTGTCTTGTACGCGCTAATCTCCGAAACGGCTTATCCTATTTGGGTGCGGTTTTAACCAATATATTGTGGAACACTTCACTTAAAATTTTGTGTTTGTTTTATTTCAATCGATTAAGAAATAAAAAAGTTATGTCAGTTTAAAAATCACGCTTATCAATTTCCGAATTTGCGTACCAAGGGACATGTTTCCCGAAGCGAAGCGAGCGAGCGTGTAGGTATGTGTTAGCGAGCGTGTGTATGTGTGTGCCAACTGTGCCTGTGCCAGCGTGAATATTTGTGTGTGTGAGCTAAAAATAAGTAGGTAGGTACATCACAAATTAAATCATAAGTTAGAAGCACTAATGAATACATGTATTGAACTATTGACTTGACCCCACGTTACCTACTATAAACGGGACTTTTATAAAGAATTAAATCACGACATTCATTACATTCTTAAATTACGTGAATAACGTTTAAAATTCTAGACGTGTTATTTTCCAGAAGTCTACTCCCCAAGATGACCACTACGTAGCAGCCGTGGTGGAGTATGAAGTCCAGGCCGATGCGGAAATCAATCTACAGAACTATTTGCGGCTTACGAGGGAGGCTAGTGAGCAGGTCGGTTATTGATCTATCGAAAGTTATTGCTCAATTCAGGAGTGGCTCTAGCACATGTGGCGGGTGCAATCAATGCCCTGGCGCCCTTTTGTCGAAATTGATTAGGTGTAGGTGTCGCGAGCGGTTCTTGGCCCCTCACACCCGGTGCCTGACACCGCACCCCCTGCACTATAAGTAAAGCCGCCCCTGGCTTAATTCTTACTAATATAATAAGTAACTTCGTCTGTCTGTCTATTACCTTTACACGCTGAAGCGGCCGAACCTATTAATCTATTGAAAATATTTATTTCAATAGATACCTATTGAAATAAATCATTATATTCCGCGATGAGTTAAGTTTAAAATCACACATAATGCATTAACGTGATGCAAATAAAATTTATATTTTCTGGTAGGTCTTGATCACCTCTACCACTACACCTCCGTAGGTTCACTAATTGCGGGAGACCCTGTATGTCTGTCTATATCTTTCACAGAATGCTGATATCATAGTGTTCCCCGAGATGACGTTGACCCGAGGTAACCGGACAGTCCTCGTGCCTATGTTCGGCACCATCAAGGAATACCCTGTGCCTGCTGATCGGTCCGACTTGTATGATGAGGTTCGTCCCTAACAGAATAAGTTTAGCTTAAATTCTATCAAAAACATTTTAGATAAAGCTACGGTAATTCAGCCATGGAGCAACTCAGTAAGAAACATTTTGATTCCATTTTATAAGTAGGTGTTGTAAGTGCGAAACGGAAAGTGAAAATACGGAGTGACAAATTACGAAACGGAATGTTAAAATAATCGGGGATTTTGTTTTCAAATCGGAATACTTAGTTAAAAGATATATTATTATTTATTCAGTAAATCGGGACGTGTCAACAGACCCCTAGTACAATCGACATTTCCCGCGGAATACAGCTGCCTGGAACGCTACTTGCAAGCGACTACAACGCTACTTACAAATACCAGTGATCAACTTGTGACTGTTCCGCATTTGCTATGTATATGCACGTAAAAAATCTAATTATCGAATAAAAATTACGAAATATTAAATGTCAATAAAAATGCACATTTTGCTGTAACACATATTTTAATATAAGTATTTTATTTTCGACAGATTTTAGTTAATCTCTCGCAAGCAGCGAAACAGAATAATATCTACATCGTGGTCAATCTGCAAGAGAAGCTGGACTGCAACGACGCCCCGGGCGAGTATTGTCCGGAGAAGAAGGTGTATGCTTTCAACACCAACGTAGTCTTCGACAGGAACGGCGCTGTTATCGATCGGTAGACACTTTGGTTGTATACGTATATACAATGAGATGAATGAGAGCAGACCCGAGCCCAGAAGTGGGACAGTTATGGGTTGCGATGATGATGTAGGCTACATACAAGAGCGACTCTACCGCGATTACGTCACCGCACCGGACGCCGTATTTAGGGCACGGGCTAAAAATGTTGCTAGGCCTACAACTGGTCATATGTTAAATAGAAAAGTATCTTAGGTCAATATAGAAGAAGCGAGACATATCTTAATTAACTATTGAGTAAGAGAGTGTACATGCGTTACTTTTATATTCCAGGTACCGAAAAATCAATCTCTTCGGCGAGTTCACCCGCACTCCCGCATTAAAGCCTGACCTGGGCATCTTCAGCACCGACTTCGGAGTAACCTTCGGGCACTACATCTGCTTCGACCTAATGTTCCAAGTGCCAGCTATCCAGGTGGTAGAGAAACATAATCTGACTGACATCGTGTTCAGTACCATGTGGTTCTCTGAAATGCCGTATTTAACAGGTAAGACATAATGTAATTTATTGCCAAGAAGTTATGTCTACATTAATATTATAGAACCCCTTTTACTCACCGCTATCATTTAGTTACCCTATATAGTCAAATTTTTATTTATTTATTTCTGTTATCTAAGTTAGTAAATACTGTTGCGTTCTAGTTAACCCTGCAGTGGTCGCGTGGACTACATATGTAGTCCACCAATACAAAATCAAAAATTTCTCAGAAACGATGAGCGTTGGTTTCGTATGTCGCTAGGTACTTTTAAATGAACAATCAAGCAACACACTCAGTGCATTGCAAGCGCCGGTCTCGTGTTGTTGTGATACAGTAGCTCCGCAAAGATCCTGGACTACATACGTAGTCCGCGCGACCAACTACGTAAGTATTTTTCATATAAATATTTCTTTATTTTCATATATTTAATGATATAATCGGCATAAATAGCTAATTTTAACTCTGTTTTACTTTTTTGTTTTATTTTTAATTGATGTTACTTTTTATTTTTACAATAAAAATAGACGATCGACAAGCTGCACAGATTGAGGCGTGGTTGAATGAAGTTGATGACGAGAATGAAGACTATCAAGCTCAGATGATAAAAATATAATTCAAGATTGCATGTCACTTTCTCTCGATGATCAGGTAATCGAGCTGATAACTAAATACACCAATATGAAAATAAATTACATGAAGGAAAAATATGCAAGACAAAGAGATGCTAACAACACAAATGAAATTCAAATTTGGGGCTTCATTGGTATTTTACTAATGGCTGGAGAAATGAAGGTAAGCCGATCAAGCACTGCATATGTGTCGCACTCTAGAAGATGGCCTCTAACAGTGTTCTTGATTTGCTGAATTTGTGTGCACTCAATGCATTATGCATCTATACAGCAAACAAAAACTATGGAAGGGTTTGCCGTCGTGACTTCTTGATCGACTTGTCTCTGGCATGGAGGAAACTATTGGCCCTGAAGAGACTTATAAAAAATCGTTGCCAAGGTCCCTAACAATCAAGATAAAAGACTTTCTTAGTATTATGGACACAGAAAGACAGCTACCATCCACGGAGGCAACGTCGAGTAATGTGGTGCGCCGTTGTCATGATGGTGGAAGAGCGCGCAATAAAAATACCAGAAAGTCGTACACAGCATGTAAAAAGTTCATTTGTAGAGATCATTCAAAGATAATTTGCCTTTCCTGTGTAGAAAATATCATAAGTGATTAATTTTTAGTATAAAGATTTATTGCGATCTCGCTTTGAGCGTAACCTGGGATTTTTGTGCCAAATTAGAGAAGTTTTTTATTTTTGTTTTTTTAATTATTACTCAGACACTATGATTACGTTTTGTTGATTTTATCTTTTTAAGAACACTGTACTAATTATACTTTTATAAGTAAAATAAAGATATTATACTTAAATATTTTTTTATTTCGATTTAAAAATGGACTACGTACGTAGTCCGCGCGACCACTGCTGTCTCATTTAGATGCGCGACCACTGCAGGGTTAAATTTATTTTATTAAATGCAACCTAGATTGTATTTCCAATCTTATAAATACCTACTTATCCTAAGGTTGTCTGGAAGAAATTGCTTTTTAATGATAAGACTGCCTGTTGTATTACATTTTGTATAAATCCTTTATTTTGTTCGTTTGAAGGGTAATCAGGCTAGGAGAACAGGGCTTGAATACAAACGAAGTCCTTTACAATTGACGAAGTCTTTCGATTGCGCCATAATTATGTTATTTATTTATTTAAGCTTTATTGACCACAATAAAATAATATTACGGTACAAATGGCGAGCTGAATGCTAAGTGCATTCTCTCGTATGTTACAGTATAAAATAATGCCAACCTCAATCCCGCAGCTGTCCAAATCCAGGAGGCCTACTCCTACGCGATGAATGTGAACTTCCTCGCGGCTGGGGCCAACAATGTCAAAGTTGGAAGCGCAGGTAATTCATATTATTTAATAATAACACCTGTCACATATTTATTATAATAACTTATTAGTTATCTTAATGTCATCTAGGTTCAGGGATTTATTCCGGTAAAGTTGGCGCACTTGTCAGCATCATGCCGGGGCTGCCTACCACGCGGTTGCTGGTTGCTAAAGTGCCTAAAATCCCTGGGAAGGTAAGCAAACTGAATTTCTTAAAAGTGATAGATAACGTCAGTTATTATAGTGTCTAAGGTAAAAGTACAGTCAGCAACGAAATATTGCAGTTGCAGACATAAAGGATCATTAAAATGACTTACTAAAATACTAATAGTTGTTAGGGTAGTCTGGTTCGTAGGAGTTATGATCTGTGGCCACTGTGGGAATTCTGATACAAACTGTACGTATGTATGCCTTTTTATTTATTTTAATTAATAAACGCCAAAACATTTTACATTATTTCCGACACATATTAAGATTAGGGTACGGTCAAACAGCCGACGGTACGTGACGGCGACGCGACGCTGGCGGGACGTGAAGAGTTGTAACGTATGAGTAAGTATGGAATATGTCACACAGAGCCGTCGCGCTCGGCACAACTGGGACGCTTAACGCTAGCGTCACGTCGCCGTCTCGTCCCGTCGGCTGTTTGACAGTATTTTTTTATGTAAATACTTAACTGAATAACAGATAAACCACGTGATGGTAAGAGGTCGCCGCCGTCAATCGGTTAGCCGAGAAGAAAGGAAGAAGAAAAGCTTTTGTGTAAAAGAATAGGGTCGTATCGAATAATTTATATTTGCTGCGATTTTTTTAGGTCACTGAACCTTACCCTGGACCTATCTATGACAACCCGACGGACCACGACAGCCTGTTGCTAAAGGCTGACCCTTCGCTACCTTCCCACGTCAGCAGACCCCTCATACCAGGGTTCCAGGAGTTCACCCTCATCGACAATGAGGTGTCCTGCAGGTTCAGGATACGACTGAAACACAGGAACGGAGAAAATGTAAGTTTTGCAGCATAATCCCTTGTGATTGCCATTTTTATTTTGATCATAGATTAGATATTGAATATTATTTCTGGCATGTACTGTAATTAAAGCATGTTTATGTATGCACGGGTACTACTGTAGTAATAACTTAGTTAAGACTTAAAATATCGTAGAATGTCACATTTTACTATGATGTGTAGGTACTTCCTTAGATTATCGTTCATCA
The DNA here is from genome assembly GCA_905404295.2 of Ochlodes sylvanus. NCBI lineage: Eukaryota > Metazoa > Arthropoda > Insecta > Lepidoptera > Hesperiidae > Ochlodes > Ochlodes sylvanus. Next base: position 3,326,674 of record FR990129.1, read on the forward strand.
GTACTTCGACACAGTTCTTTTTGATTGCGATCAGGCTAAACAGGCTAAACTGAGTACCTACTACCTACCCGTAGCATAGTAACATGTGATAAAATGTTTTTTACGTATACGAAGACCTTTATATGTTACAATGTGTGTAGTTAGACCTCAGCTTTCTAATCGGAATATCGTTGCTCTAAAAGAAAATTTGCTCTGAGCTGCAAGCTTCTGAGCGTTAAAAATAAATGTGTGTTCGACCTTTCACTTGGCCACGTTACACACACTCCGCGAGAGGCTATGCGTGTCCGGCTACAAGTGTCATTTCTCAATTTGTAAACAAATTATATTCGCCACAAAAACAGCGTAATTTAAGCCATAAAACGTCCAACACATACATTGGTTTTTAACGTTCGACGTCGACGCTTTGCGCGTTGCGGTTCGTGGACCTCGGGTTAGGGTTAGGCCACGACACAATGCTGCAAATTAGACGATTATTATTGTCAATTAGAGTAGAAATAACGCTTCTACCCAATGGATACCTGTCTATACTAGCTTTCGTCCAATATAGTTAGACAATGAATCATTAATCATAGCATGCATCAACTTAACTAATTGTATTTAATTATCAGTAGTCGTTCTGACTTACCATGTAAAAGACGTAGGTACAAAGAAAATAACTGTGTACAAATAAATGTGTAGGCCTTTAGTAATAAAATGCACTTAGTTCAACTGGAACCAAAAGTACAAGTTGTTCTTCATTACGTTTTTGTTTTAATTTGTATTCGAATGAACATTAGATTGCGGGGGACGGGGGGGAGTATAATATTATAGGGTGGTTATGGTATAGTTATGGTATCTACCAATTTTAGGATGTGCATGTGCATGCTGCTTCAATTGTATGCGTATAGTGCCTATTTATTAATACGGACATTTGCTGGCAAGCAGATCATGAAGCCTTTACACATAAATTACCGATTTCTGCATACAATATTCAAGCCATCTTGCCTAGTGCCTACCGCCAGTAGGTAAGTTATTAATGTTATGAGTTTATTGGATTGGTGTTAGTGGAATCGTGTAACTGCTTACTGGTGTCGGGATTTTAAGTACATACTCGTGTATTGTTTTCAATAAAGTTGAGTGTAGGTGGCGCTGCTAGGCTGGTACTGGTACTTACCTACTTCACGACCTTCTGGCATGAGTCAGTCGTTGAAACACTTTTTTTCCTCTTTTATTCTCGGTCGGGGAAGTAGCTTGTCTGCTCATTTGTCCACTATTTGTTAATTAACAAAAAATGTAGAGTAATGTAATGTAGAGTCCCTAAATTGAACACACCGAGACTGGTTCGGACTTCCAGACCTAGAATGAAAATGTTATAAGAAACATGTATGGTAGGTATTATGAGATACATGCAAGTCAACCTCTGGATCAATTCCAGATTTGTAGGTACTAATGGACAGCGCTACATCTCTGAGAAAAATGAGCTATAATTAATTATGGGATTATGCATGTCAATTTTTAATTTAATTGCATCGCTTTGTGTGACGTCTGGAACCGAATTATAATAAAAACAATAAGGTATTTTATATAATATATAATATTTATCCTATTCTTCCAGGCGCCGCTATATCGTGCGTACATTCAAGATGGCAGCAATACTTATGCTCACCGTCAGATTGGTGTCGCTGCGTGCGCCGTAGTGGCTTGTCTAAACGATGACGTTAAGACATGTCCTCACAGGTATTTATTTTTAATTACAGTACCAATTTATTAGGTCGTGGATTAGACAATTAAGAATGATATAATTTCTTAAATTAATAGATCATTCGGTGATAGGTGAACAATGACAGGAAAAGTAAATTATTGAATGGCTGTCGTTTGAAATATAGTTTAATTTTACCATATTAAATGGTATGACATTGGCTACTTCAAACAGAAAACGGGTAAAGTATTACCTACCTACTTAGACCGGCTTTTTGTTGGTATTTTATACGGTTAAAGTTCACTAACAAATAAGTAAGTATACCTATCGTATATCAAAGGCAAACTATTTTTAAGTCAGGTATTTAACAAGCAGTAACTGCAAATTTAGAACTAATATTTACGCACGTTCAGATTGAACAATAAGTATTCATGAATGAAACTATTAAAAGACCTTGTAGAATTAATGATACTACAAATAAATGGTAATGAGGGATGTAACTTTCATCATGTGGCGTGTTTACATTCAAGATATAATAATTACTGCATTAGAATTTCCTTGTTTCTCTTTAAATTAAATAAAAATAAGGTATAAACGGCCCTAAATGATCAATGGACGAATTGAATGGCATGACACGCATGACAGTATAAGTAGTGACGATAGGTACTTAAATTAAATCATCAGTAATCAAATTAAATTTTATTTCTAGATTTAACAGAGAAGAACAAAACGGTGAATTCGAGGAACTTGAAATAGAAATGCGGTCCTACCGTCGCCACTACAACACGTCCCTCCAGTGCGACGACAGAATATACTTTCCCAGTACGCTGACCAACACTAAGTTCCCACTGAGTGTCGACAACTTCACATTTACCGACAACACACAGACCAGTGACACTGAAAATGACATAGACGCTCAAGAAAATAGGGACAACGAAAAAGTACTTTTTAAACTGAATAACCCACAAAACCAAATTATTACTTTAGGAATCTGGGGCCGAGTGTACAATAAAGATGTAGACCACCGGAGGGTGGTGACTGAGAATGACATAGAAGCTTATAATGATGTAGAAGATATAATCTATGGAACTAAACGCAGAAAAGATACCAATGTTATTATCAAGATTAATCGTTGAGAAATGTATAACAATTAAGGGCAACAATTAGGGCTTTAGACTTATTGATGTTTGAATAGGAAACGCTTAAATTCCATTTTGAAATGTTTTAGTGCCATATAAATAGACTGAATGTTTAAGGAGTCGTAAGATAATTAAGTACAATACTACAATACGAGTATAATCAAAGTTTATTATGCATTACTGGCTATAATTTTATTACATAGGTAAGTAATATTTACTAAAATGAAGTATGGGTACTACGTTCTTACTCATTATTATACATGTACTGTGTAAAGAAATGTGATTTAAAATTAGGAATATTAAAATTAGAGAATTATAAATGGCATTTTCATTTTAGCATGTAGGCATTTTTGTCGGAATAAATATTTCGCAATATTAATATTAATAATAAACCTACTAATATTAGAAATGCGAAACTTTGTGAGGATGCATGGATGTATGAATGTTTGTTACTTTTTCACGCAAAAACTACGGAATGGATTTTGATGAAACTTAACAATAATATATATTAGCTTACATATCAGAATAACACATAGGCTATAATTTATAAAGATATAGCGTGACTTATCCAACATAATTATGTATAACTTAACCTACTAATATGGACGTATGGATTATGGATGTCTGCTTGTTACCTAGTCTTTCACGCAAAAACTACTGAATGGATTTTGATGAAACTATACAATACTGTAGCTTACATATCAGAATAATACATAACCACTTATTATCAGGTACGACATCTAACTGATAATAAGTGGTAACCGTCCTAGTTGGCTAGCTACCACCCTCTCGCTTGATAGCTGGGTGATAGCTAGCCAACTAGGCTTCAGTCCTACCATAGATGATAGATGGTAAGTACTTGGTGTTTGACGGCGTAGGAATGGGGACAGTATCTGCCTATTGTTGACGGCCTAAGCGCTAAATATGTATCACAGTGAGCGTGTGTGTGTCTGTTGGTGTTAGTGTGTGTGTACTGGGGTACACTGGGGTTTTCATTGTTCAATACTATTACATACATAGATGTACATATATGTAAGATACTGTTATTTCAGAGTTATCAATACAGAGCTGTAGCATTCAGTGGTGTTCGGACGTACGACGGCGTGGACACTGGAGGGGTCAGGGCTTGCGCCGTGATATCGTGCACGGGAGACGCTATTGACACTTGTGGCAATAGGTTGGTAAACCTTAAGAGATAATTATTAAGGCGCAATTTACCCTGGCGCAGAATTTACTGACAAACATACATTTCAATAGTATCCTGAGTTATGTCCATTTTCTAACATCCAAATACAAATGTTAAAAGTATAATGGAAATAAAACTCAACACAAGTTCAACTATTTAAGTATCTGCGAGAATTCGCTTTCATTATGCCAGTGTAATTAGAGCACTGTGATCACCGTTTACATAACATTGGCTACAACCCATTAATCGCCCACGGGCTCCTCATACCTACTCCACCATGTTTGTCATACTGCCCGATGGCCTCCAACATGGCTTAACGACTGCTATCGATAGTAACCAGGACCGACGGCTTCGCCCGAAGCACGGAATCGCTCAAGAATGTTTTGCCACTAGTGTTCACCCATTCCACTACCAACCGTGCCCGCTGTTGTTAAAATTCCGTCTATTACTTAAGATCGAAGTAAGCCGACTCATTACTTCTCCCAAATTACAGATTCCCCAAATACGAAGAAAACACAACAGCTACTTTCGATGAGCTGACCATCGTAGCCTCATCTCCAACACCTACAATTGTTGCCGATTTGGCCGCTCAAGACTCCGTGTTCTATCCTATTACTTTACGCCCTTCTATAATGCCTTTAGAGGCCAAAGACTACGATTATGAAGTAAAAAGTGAAGGGAATTTTACAGAAATAACATTTAGTTTAAAAAATCTACAAGCTGAATTGTATACTTTCGCGATTTGGGGACGGGTGTTTGACAGAGATGGCCAAGATCCTACGCCACCGCTCGGTGGATCGTCGTACAGAATCTTATACAGCAGTGTCTGTGTTCTTGCAGCTTTTACTATAAATATGCTGGTTTAATATTACGACTTTTATAGTAAGGTTACATAAGATACATGCACAATGTAACTTTTTAATAATAATTGTAAATAACATCAAACGCAGTTTAATATGGATCATCGAGTTTCTAGTCTTTTCGTTAATTAGGAATTCTCCATGATGGATGACCGTTTTATTTCTTTCTTTATGAACACAAGTATACGAACAAAAGCGGTTGATTTTTAATTCAAATAACTGCAACAAGACGCGTGCATGATGGTAAAAGTACACTTTGAATATAAATAGTAACTCTACCACACGAAGTCTCCGTCCCTCGCTCATGATGATGACGAAGGTCAGATCAATGATATTCAGCCAAATTCGGCTATCTATCTATCAGCCTTTTGAAGGACATTGCTGGACATGGCTTCAACGCATTAATGGCACACTACTAATAACCCAACTGTCGGAATTTTTTATGCCGCCCGAAGCCCGAAGACATCTGTCATGGATTTACCTCTGATGTTATTAACACTTTTGTCGTAATTTGATTAGTGAGATTGTTGATATACCTTCCTACTTAGTATTTATTTTGTTGAAGTTTATTTACAAATACTTACGTTGAATAAAATCGTTGTACATACCAATTGTTGATTTTTATTTTGGCTGTCCTGTCTATTTAGGTCATATAATGGGAATCAGGTAAGAAATTAAATGGTAAGCTAAAGGGATTTCGTGACACCAATGATATGAAAAAAGGTTTTGTACTGCGCTTGTGCATTGTTGTTCAACACATCAGACAGATGTTCATTATAGAAGCATAAAAGAGTAAATAAATAAATCATCAATAAATCATAAAATAATAAATGTTAGTTTCTTTAGCACAATTTTCCTATAGAATTGTTAGATAAGAGCGAATAATGATGATGACGATAAGAAACAAATTGCCTCACCATATTCAGATATTATCATTATGAAGCTATTTACACCTTACGATATTTAACACATTCCGTCGCTTGATATGATTTTGTCCGTACATAAGTAAATTGTTAGGATGATCCCATAGCCCAATTGGTAGTGACTAGTTACCCTGCTGGGGAAGCAAGGAGTCCTGGGTTAGATTCCCGGCCGGGCAGATATTCATTGTTTGTTCATGGGTGTTAGTGATGTCGTACAGTACAGGATCCGAACTAGACACGACCTTCACTCATCTGTTTAATGGATAAAAACTATTAATGTTCTTATATCAAATTTGATATAAAATAGTTTACAAATGGGTGAAGGTCGTGTCTAGTTCGGATCTTAGACTAGCATTTGAATCATCCCATTCAACTATTTATGCGTTAACTAATTTGTTAATGTCAATCTCATAAAACCCATCTACAAACTGCTGATCTATTTATCTACAATCATCTCAAACCCCGAGAAGATGGGTGGTCCAGTGCTAGGGACATTTCCTTGTGTGTTATCCATGGCACCATGATGTCCAATGTCCATGGCACGGATAGAAATTATATAGTAAATTTGCTTGTGTTGTGCTTGCTTGCACCATCCTTGCGCTGCCGTCCGTGGCAACTGTGGACGACACAGAATCGAGACGAGGATAGTTAGTTAAATCGGGATTAGGATAACATAGGATAGGATAGGTAGTCCAGTTAGCAAACGGTGATAAAACGTTAGTTGGTAAGTTTGTTCGGTGTTAGTAATAGTTCTGTTAGTTGTTGTTAGTAATAGTCCAGTTAGTAATTATTTCGTATCCGTTCATAAATAATGTCGTGTCGTGATCTTATCGCAGTCGCAGAGACTAAGTAAGTGTAACTATAAATAAAATCATTGAGAGACGTCTAGTAAGTGATAATGAGGCGTTTGTTGTCGTGCGCACCGTTCACAAAACGTGTGCAATTTTTAACTATATAATCTTCGCAATGTCGCATCTCCATTAAGAAGTTTCGTGTCTATCTATGTGTTGATACTTTTTTGTTATTTATATTATTTTCATTTATTTTAATTTGTTATTATATCAGTGAAAAATGCCAACAACTAAGCGAATACTGGCAATCTACACTGGAGGCACATTTGGTATGAAGAAAAATGAAAAAGGAGGTCTGTTGCGGATTTTAATAATTATATATACATTTTTTTAATAAAAATTAAATAAATACATGGAATGTAAACACTAGCAGGTACATTTAAGCTTTATATTGAGAGGAAATTTTGGTATTTCTTTATCTACCGTCATTATTTTTTAAATGGAATCAAATTTACTGCATTGGATTTATTTGCAAACTGTCCGTTTGCGGCATGAATGAAATGCTATTGCTCATATATAAGCATGATTGTCTGTTTTTATATAAAAATATGTTTTTTTCAGTATTGGTGCCACAGAAAGATATAGAGAAGGTGATCAGGAAACTACCGCAGTTACACGACGACGACTACTGGACTAAAAATGTAGCCAACACCGACCAAAAGGAATATCTTGTAATACCAGGTAATACTTATTAAACTTCTTTGCTCATCAACGTGGGATAGCATTGCAGCTAAGCTAGAAAATTTCCCAGCAGTGGGATTCATTTTTATTTTTATAGATTCGTCCTGAATTTGCATAAATTAAAACATAATTCCTCATTGAAAATAATGAAAAACGACAATATTTAATAAATTGGTTGCCAGTGATACCTAAGTAAAAAAATATTTTAAAACGTTTTCTTAACATTATGCGGTCGTCCTATCATGTAAGCGTTTTAAGAGGTGCAATTTGGTTAAAATCGATTTAAATGTTGCGACATGACATTGCTTGTTTGTGAAAGTACTACACCTACCAAATATATATTTCTTCTTTTCAGAATGTAAAGACACAGAGCAGAAGGTTATATATAAAATATATGAATACGATGAACTAAAAGATTCCTCAGATTTCACCATTGACGACTGGCTGAAAATGGCCAGAGATATAAAAGTATGTACTATTATAAATATTTTGTCTAATGTCTAACTAAGTATCTGTAAGTAAACTCATCCGATATGTCCTGAACTTACTGTACTTTTACTGGACTTCTTAAACCATTTTTCAAAAATCATAACCCAAAATACAGAGACTGACAGATAGAACGGTTCTATTTAATTTATCAGATGTTCTAATGAACTACATACTATTTAAGATAATCAAATATCTAAAGTCAAGTTAAAGATCACACGCCTAGACCTTCTTACTCAAGAGATCTTCGAATTATGTAGATATTAATTCATAATCTCTTATTTATGTTATTACATACATTTTACATTAAATTGACGCATGAAAAAACAAAAAAATGTATTTAGTATATAGGTCATATTTTATTTTTAGAATTCATTTCAGTTCAGTTCAGATAATTATAATCGACGTTAAAGTATAGCAGCGTTACAATCGAATGCTAGTGATAACTTAACTCTAGGAATTAGGATAGCGCATGTTACCATATTATTAGGTGATAAATGATAAACAGATGACGATATAAACTATGAATAAACGTTATCATCACTACTCGTAATGCTCAATAATGATGGTGCAATATTGTAGGATGTTTATGCCCAAATATTTATCGGTCAAACAGCTATCAGGTTAGCCGTGATAAAAGATATGCAGTTAGGGCAAGGTATATCTAGCAACACCTAACCCCCCGTGATAATTAGCCATCGGATGGCAATTACCTCACCGCCAACCGAAATCTGAAGGTAACCCAAGGGCATCGCGTTGTTAACTAAATGCTGTTAATTGTTTTCCAACACTGCAACCGAAATACGTAAGAATGGTTGACTTTTAGAAGGTATAATTTTGTATTGTCATAAATACGTAAAAAAATGATTCCAGAGATTTTACCACGACTACGATGGCTTCGTAATCCTTCACGGCACAGACACGATGGCGTATGGCGCCTCAGTTCTATCCTTCATGTTGGAAACAGTTGGGAAGACCGTGGTGTTAACTGGTGCCCAGGTAAAACAGAATTTCTTTTCGCCCTCTAATTCGAATTAGTAATTGTTAGTTAAAGTCCTCTCACAGAGGTGGAGCTACTTTTGAGGACTAAGATGGTTGCCTTTAAAAAGTGTACCTAACCAATAAAATAATGAACACACAGCCAGTAGGAACTCTTAAGTCACGGGTGGCATGGACAATACTATACAATCCACCAACCGGGAACATACTATCTGTCAATGAAATTTACGTCGTGCGTCGTATGTTTTAAGGCTCATTCGTTAATCGATTTCAGGTGCCGATATTCCAACCTCGGAGCGATGGTAACAACAACTTGTTGTGCGCGCTGCTCATCGCGGCCACGCAGCACGTCCCGGAGGTTACCGTTTTCTTCGGGTGCAAACTTTTTAGAGGCACTAGGTATGTAAATGCGAAAATTTTGAATTAATAGGTAAAGCCCGGCACTTGATCATGCACTTTTTGTCTTACCATTTGGTCCTCGAAATAGATAAGTAACATTACATGAAAATTTGATCAGCGTGGAGTATGGTCAGTTACTGTTCGTCATTGGATACTTATGGATTGTTAAGATGATGATGATGATGATGGTTGCGTGAAAGAGGTAGGTATACTTGTATATTTTCATTCTTCTTGAATTTAAAGATAATTAAGATACCGTAGTATCATAGTGAACCGCTAATAAAAAAAATATCATAGTGAAAAAAAAATTCATTTACTATGTTCTGAAATTATATTTAAGTTTCTAATACCAGAATATTTCCAGGCTAAAAAAGGTTTCAAACACACGAATATACGCGTTTGACTCTCCCAACTTCCCACCGCTACTTGAAGCTAAGGTTACATTGGACGTGGACCCCAAAATGCTCATCCATCCACCAGGATCGGTGGCAAACGAATGCCGACTGCACGACAAGCTGTCCCCAAAAGTATATGTCCTGAAAGTGGCCCCGACGATCACACCTGAGCTCATCAGAGCTGTTTTTAATGGGATGGATGGTAAGTTGTCTGTGTATTTGCTTTACAAACTAAAACTGGATGAAACCTTTGGGCAATTTAGTTTTAGGTAAAAAGCCGCTAAATGACGCGTATGCTGGCTGACCCTGAGGGCTTCAGCGCCAATATTTATAGACTTCGGTGATGCCTTTGCAGGTAATGGTTGACGACCCGGATGGCGCAATGGTTAACACGCCGGATCGCCGTTCCGAGAGTCCTGGGTTCGATTCCCATTTCCCAGCGAGGCGGAAATTTGAATGATGAATTTAAATTTCCGTTCTTGGTCTGGGTGTGTGTGTTCTTGTCTTGTGTGTTGTCCATGGCACCCACGACACAGGGAATCCTAGTGTGGGGCTATGAGTGTGTAGCGTTATTTATTTATTTATTTATTTATTTAATGTGCATCGGTGACGGTCACCACTTACCTACCATCAACCAACACCAAGTTCGTCTGTTCTGTCTGTTCCATTTCGACGGGTTCCGTGCCATTCAGTAGGGGCAAATATTTATGTGACGGATAAATGTCTGTTCTCAGGGCGTATTAGTGATGTGTTTATTGTGTTGTGCACGCCAACCCCGACACAGTGAATTTTAGTGCGGGGTATGACTGTGTTAGCGTTTATTTATGTATTTACATAATCACTGATGGCGGGGATAACTAGCCCACCTACGTAGAGGCTGTTTTAACTACATCGTCACTTACAATATGGTAGGATTGTAGTTAGATTCAACTAATAACTAAAGTTCTCTTGTTGAATACATAACCTTTTTTACAGGTGTAGTATTAGAGACATACGGAAATGGCAACATTCCTATCAAGCGGAAGGAAATCTATAAGGAAATAGAGAGAGCGGTCAAGAATAACGTGTTGGTGGTGAACGTTACTCAGTGTATCAACGGAACTGTACTCGGGAAACCCTTGTACGAAACTGGCTTGGTTAGTGTCCGCTTGTCTACACTTAGGTGAACTAGAAGTGTAGGTCTAGTCTAGTCTAGGAGTAGGTACCTATGCAAAGTTGCTTAGGTGATTTTCGTAATTCATTATGTTTCTACCGGTATGTAATAATAATTATGTGTGTTTTTTCTGCGTAAATCCCATTACCCGTGAAATTTCGGGATAAAAAGTAGCCTATATGTTGATGTATAACCTCCTCTATCTTCCAGTGAAAGTCACATTCAATCTGTTCAGCCGTTCCAAAGACTAGCCCAGACAAACGGAAAGAGAGACAAAAATGAAAACAAAGTTTGTTTGAGTATCTTCCAAACAAGATACTCAAAAACAACAACAACATAGTTATTTTGAAATCACGGTCATTTTAATTTTATTTTTATGTAGGTATAGATGACATAACTCCTTACCATGACCGTAACCAAGCAGGGTCAGGGAGGTGGTGGCTGCTCTCCCTGGATGAAATACCTACAGTTGTTGTACCTTGTAAAATTCTGCCTAGAAAATCCACTGGCCCTCCACTGGACCAAGAGCTGCATTCGCCCATGATCCTTACTAACTTTAAGTGAAATATAAAAAGCGCTCAACAAATCGCTGTACTGTTTCCTATAGAACGGTTCTTGAACATGTATCGTGCGAGTCCAGTTCTTGCAAACCGCCCACCAAACGGAAGTGTTGAGTTAGAGTTCACGTTTCAGTTGTTGCTGGAGTGCGGCGTGGTGCCCGCGTTCGATATGACGGCGGAGGCGACGCTGGCCAAGCTCTCCTATGTACTCACCAAAACCGACCTCACTTACGCTGAAAAAGTCGAGGTAACTTACATCACTCTTATTCCTTCACGACTAACAGATGCCCTAAAGTTTGGATTCAATAAACGCTTATACACACTTGTACCTCCGCATTTGGATTCCCCGTGCACAGCATGGCCAACACAAATAATTTATCTGTCACATCTATCTGCCCCGGCTGAGAACCGAACCCGGGACCCCTCGCTTCGCTGGCACGGGTACTACCAATAGGGTTCAAGGTCGATTAAGGTTCCTATCTTAGTAAGTTTATTAGGACTATTAGAACAGGAAACTTCACGTACAAGAACAAATTGTCAAGCACTTGTACCTTTGGTATGGTCCAATTTTTCGTAGTTTTACTTCAACAAAGCAAGCGATGAAATTTTAAGAATCACTTCGAAACTCAGAAAAGCGTACCTTTTTATTATAATTATTTTTTAATGTTTGATTTATTATATCAATTTATTGATTTTATTTCTGTTTCAGTTGATGAAGACGAATATTCGAGGCGAGTTGTACAATCCTAACCACTCGCTGTAATTATAATACTCTAGCATATTTTAGTTTGTAAAATTAATTTTAACACATTGTTATGAAAATAAAACAAATAATATAGACATTACACACTTTTTATTTCAAAAATAATCATTTTGAGAATTTTTCATTATTAATTATAAATGCACAAACATTCCAGTTAGAAATTAAAATGTAAATAAATACAATAAGAAACATAAGAAAATATTATTAGGGGAATACAATCATAACAAGCCACTAAGCATAAAAAAGTTTTATCTACTGCATATCTAGGCAACGAAATATTCATAAGTTTGCGCTTCAAACAGTTTACATCACATTGTTTAACCTGTCCAAGCCAACCAGACGAACATAATGGCCCCCGCGTCTCGGGCCCTGCGTTCGCCTTAACATACGAGTATTTTATATAATTTGCATCTAATCATTGCAGCCGTCAAATATTATAATAAAGTGTTGATACTGATCACTTTTATTTTATTTTAGTTGTAATATTAAGGTTCACATTTACAAGTCGTTTGAGTAAGATAAAAATGAATTAGAGTAAGACTGATGTTTATGAAAAATGTCAAACAAATTAAAATATTTTATTTTATAAAGAAAAATTTATTCAACAAATAGTAGTTCGACAATTTTTTTGTTCCGATCCGACAATTTTTGTGGTAGTCAATATTTGATAAGCTAAATATAAATCCAGTCATATTTAAAATTCCATGAGTAGAAAGTGACGTCACATCGTGTGACGTCAATTAGTTACTAGTCCAGTTGGCTCGGTCAGCTAGTAGGTACCTATTACTAAGACACGTAACACACGAATGTTCTAGTTCTTGCAAAAATACACCACTCTTATAAACTCTCAACTCTAAGAACAATCACAGTCACAAGTGATCCTATATGGTTCCCGTATCAATAAAACACAAGCGAAAAGAAGACTGACCACTTTCCGTATGTTGTTGGGTTCAAAGTTCACACGTCACATGGTTTAAATGAGTTATGTTTATCGAGAAAAATATCAACGTTACATTTACAATTGCTGAATATAAATCGATTCGATATCGATTTTTTTGAAGACGCTTAACATAGACAATAAACCGGGGAATACCAAAACGTTAAAAAATAGAGCTCCGGGTGGAAATTGGAAAACAGATCGTAAGTTTTATAAACATAACATTTGGTTGGTCATAGATCTACGGAACAAACTAAGTTTTTTATGAATTTGCTATACCACCCAGAGCATAGTACGTATAGAGTCTACCTAGCAATGGCAAATTAATTTGGTTTTATGTGTTTTGAAAATTAAGGTCCTTTTTCACTAAAAGTTTTGGCTATAACGGGTGATTCTAAAAGTGGACAGTCTCCTTTATTTAACTACAGATGAATATTGAACACTTAGAACCCTAAAACCGGCACAACCTCTAGGTCCTACGTGACCCGCGAGGTACAAACAAAGTGACCAGTCGCCGACCAAATGAACACTGTTTTACTACCCATAGAGAATGAATTTGAAATTGCTGTGAAATTATTTTGTTTATAAAGGTACTTCTTTATTTTTAACAACGAATAACCACAGTCTAGTTTAAAGATTATCAGAGACCAAGAAAAAATATGGTAATTTTAAGGGGTTTAGTGAGGGACATTTCAGAGACAATATGACAGTTCCTGTCAATAAGATTACAAATAAAGACAATACATATTTTCATTAATAGTAAAATTATTAAATGCTGCACCTCAATACGACTTAAAGCCTGTTCAAATACTCGTAATATCCGCTACTGCTGTTGGTAGCGAAATATTTTGCGCGATATACCGGCTTGGACACCGCAAGTCTTGCGAATCATCCCATACAGCCATTGACTTATTAATACTATGGACGTCGGGTCTCATACTAAATACGCGAATAAAATGTCCTAGTCACAGCCACCGCAAGAATTGAAATGTTAACAAGGTAATTTAAACACTAAAATCATTAAATCACGGTTTAATTTTGATTGCAGTCGATTGTAGGTCTGTTAGCGTTTTGTAGCTCATCAGGCTCGGATATTTTCTAGCGCGGACCCAACGTTCATAGTAATAATATAATAAGCCAATGCCATCAACAATATCTGAGTAACCGCCGTGTACCTACTCGAATACCGCGCATATTTGAACAAGCCCTAATAGATCAATTTACAATTTCAATTTAATTCTCTCATGATTAAAAAAGTTTTGTTCGCACGCTCAAGAATTAAAATTTCGTCAAAACCACTACAGGGGCAGTGTCTAGGAGAACACTTTGAGTTTTCTTCTGATACAATTCTAGAAGTACAAAATCTATGATTTACACTTTCTAATTTATATTACTCCTATCCTCTACTTTGTTACAAAAGTTCAATGACCCGGCAGTTACACTTAAAATATTTACCACGAATAAAAACTACAAAACAACTAAACAATACAAGTGGAGGTAATCTATCAAATATACTACAAATTGAAGTTCTCGGTAGGTAAGTGTATTAAACAATAATAAAAATCTAATTAAATAAAAATACTAAACTACAAAATGTACAGACATGGTCAGACCCACGAGTGTTTTATTATATTCAAGAGCTATGTAAATAAAATAGTGTTTTGTGAACATCGACATTACAAAAATTATAGTCACTCTGGACACATATACGAGTAAATATCTGTACTTGGTATTTGCGTTGCGTCATGGCGTATCAACTGTGAACATTCCTTTAAGAACATTAACATATTCTATTACAGTTTGGTTTCCTGATTGATTTGGAAGCCGCCATCAATTCCACTTCACGTTCACCGTACACACGTACAACGCAAGACAGCCAGAGACATTAGCTACTTAAAGTGTTACAAAACAACACGCTAAGCTACACACAAAATGTCACAAATATTACTATTTAATTTAGTATGTTACACAATCAAATACAAGAACACTTACAGATGTGTAACACTTTTGTACGTTTTCGAAGATTTTATTGAATTTATAATAATTAAAAAGAAATAATAAGTATGTACCAGTAACATTCATGGCATGTAAATTTCGAACTGAATGGAGTCCAAGTTTAGTAGGCGGTTACTCCCGGCTTTTTCGCAGCTGAAGCCAGATTCGTATCATCTGGAAATAAATATTAAAATACACTAAAATAATATAATATGTGTCCACGTCACAGATTTCAGCAGAACTTTACTGCGCGAGGCTCCTTTTGCCGCGTAAATAAAAAAACCAATCCTAATGTTACCCAACTTTCTTCTTATATTATATTCATATGAGTAACGTTGAACTCTTTGGAGGGGGTTTAGCTCCTTAAGATCTTCGTCCCTTTCGGGGGGCTTGCAAACCCCTCTTCCTCTCACTTTTTCAACTTACTCCCAGTAAGTTCAAACAACAGGGACAGACCATGACAGGGACGATTCACTTTACAAACTAAGGGTGTACACAATTCACGGTGACATAATATAAGGTGAAGGACGACATTGCTATCGATGGAGATATTGCAAAATTTCCTCGAAAAAGAACATTCTAAACTGAGAAACTCCATCTATTTCAAGTCGTACAAAAACAAGGTCCACACTGTACTGACACGACCTAACTGCTAACGACCAGCGGATGTGTTGGATAGCGCTTCAAGGTCACTTCGAAGTCGACGCCAATGAGGAGAACCTATTCGTTGAAAGAGGTCAAAAACCAAAGTCAGGATACAATGACATCTAGGACTGACCTGAGGGCGTGGTGGGGTGCAGCCGCTTGAGCACCTGCGCGAGGTCCAGGCCGGTGAGGGTCTTGATGGCGGGCGGCACGGCGCCGGCCAGCCGCGCCAGCTCGCCCGTCGCGCCGCCCGCGCCGCCGTCCCCCACCAGCACTATCTCGTCCGTCTTGGCCAGCGGCGCCGACACCTCCGCTGCTATCTGCAATGGAATACAATTTTGTTGTTATCATTTTATCTATATTAATACTAAAACTGTAATGGGATCGTATCTATTGGATTTTTTTTTAATTTTAACGTTCGTATTTATTCGGTGTCAAAGTCATTGTTTGTCTGTTCGGATATCATGCACATTAAAATGACACTTGGCATAATTGTAAATTATGTCACGGGTAAAGGACAAGAGCGCTTAAGAGAGCTTGGGACCCCTTCTTATTTCTTTCTTGAACTTCACCTAGCATCCTCACATGCACGAGTTTCAAAAGGAGCAGGGGTCAAACGAACCATAAAAGGCAGAAAGGAAAAATGTCCCCATTTTACATAATTCTGCAATAAGGATTGTGTACTCCTCGTACTGGGTAATAACATCAACTGCATCCATCACGTACCTTGGGCAGAGCCTCAAGCACGAGCGCCATGATCGCCGCATCGCCGTACTGCTTGTAGACCTTGGCCTTGGCCAGCATCCGCTCGGCGTCCGCCTTGCCCACGTCGCCGATCGCCGTCGCCTCCGCCAGCCCGAGCACCTTGATCCGCTCCGCGTCCGCCTTGGCCGCTTCCACCGTTTGAGTGCTGCAATATCGCTCAGGTTAATAAAAGGCTCAGCTGCCAACAAGCAGACCAGTCACCCGGTGGTAAGTGGGCACCATCGCTTTGCCCGCGGTATCGCCGACGGCAAAGGCGTTGCCAACCAAGAAAGTATACAGAAGAAAGAAAGGAAAACTGGAAAACGGATGAGTCTCTTCTCGGACGAGGTCATTGGACCCTGCACCACCCTGTTTAATCACGGCGATCTTGGCATGGTGATGAGACTCGCCTGGCTAACTAAAGCCCTTCTTTTAATCGACCTTGAATAATACGTGTTTTGGTGGCAGTATCCGAGAGCTTCCTTTTTACTAGAGTTAACTGCAACAGTGGGCATAGAAGTGGGATATAACAACATACCGTTTGCCCTCGGCGATCGCCTGCAGACGGTACGCCTCCGCTTCCGCCGGCAAGCGAACAGTAGCTACCAGTTCCTCCTGGCGACGCATGATCTCTTGTTGCTCGACCTGAAAAATAGACATTCAAGATTCAAGCAAACCGTAGACATTTAGTGGGTACTCATATCACTAAAAAGCATAAAACTTATACGTAAAGGCACGAACCGACCGCAGCGCACGTATTTTATCTGCGTGGGCTAAGTAATTTGTTTGAAATTTCGTGCGTATCCGTGAGTTGGAATAGACGTTTACTTGCAAAACGAAGTTAGACGCGCCTTATAGTAAACTAAATTTTCATATTAGCGCTGAACAGGCTGTTCGCTGAAAATGGGCGACAACAAACGACGGGAACATTGGCGTTGTTTTGTACTATTTGAGGAGGGAAAAGCAATATATTCTATCGAGCATGCAGTAGGTGGTACTTACCTCGATCTGCTTGCGCCGCTCCACAACTTCGATCTGTATTTCCTCGTTTCGTATTTTCTGTTTTATTTTCGCCGCCTGCAACTCGTACGCCAACGCCGCTTCGGCTTTCTGTTAATTAATATACATTGTAAATGTGAACGGTTTCATTGTTATTTTGAGGGTCCATTTAGCTGGAGAAATATACTTAATAACAGTAGCATTTTATTAACGTCAGCCGGCTTCGTTAACTTCTTATTTTAGAGTTTCGTTATATTACACGGTACCTACTCGTCTTGCCGTCTGTCTGGGATTGAGCTCAGAGACTTTGTAATAAAACGCTATCATTTGACATGGGTAGCTTATGTGTTTAACATAAGCTACCCATGTCAAATGATAGCGTATAATGAAACGGACATGAATTCTGTTTTGTACAAATTAAGTTCAACGAAAATCTGTAGGTATTCATCTAGAATCTATATGTGTCGAATAGAAAATCTCATTTTAATAATTCCGGGAACCTAAATACCTACTTCAATTGGTATTTTTTGCAGATTTCATACATCTTGTGGCTATACTATAAGCTAATCTACAAATTGATAAATTTTCTGACACACGTAACGTAAATTACGTGCTTGCTGAAAAGTCTTATCTTGGACATAAAAAATAATTTAATTTTACAGTGATAATAATTAATCAGTAGAATGCGATATAAATAAATACATAATTGTAATTTTGAGGTAAACACTTTAGCTGCTAGTTATTAAAAAGTACTACTTTTATGTTTAGTAATGTATAACAGTTAAATGTCTATAAACATAAGTTGTAGCAACATGTGTTGCTGAAATAAATTAAACAGTGAAATTCTTGCACATTAAACATTTTATAATTAATTTTAAAAGTGTTCGAACAAGCCAGGCATTGAAATAATATTTAAATCTTGGCCACCGAATACCGCTTGGATTAAACTTAGATTAAGTAGAGCCTAGTAAAGTAACCATCAACAGAGACCTAACTTAAATGCATCTATTCTATTGCATACACATGGATGGACGAGAATGGGATGGAGAGAAGTTAGTGGAGAATGAAGTACCCAGATGATCAATACTCACAGCAGTGTTGACCTCCTGGTCGAACTGCGCCTTCTGTAGCTTGAACATCCTCGTGTTGTCTTCGATCCTGGTATCCATCGAATACTTCACGTCCATTGCGGTCTTCTCGCATTCTGCTTCCTGGGAAACGAAAAACCATAAAATTATTTTATTGACAACTAACAATAAAAAGTAAATAAGTAAGAAAAGATTAATCAAAGGTTTCGGAGTAATACAATCCAGAAATACACCTGACGCACTTCAATCTCGCGAGTTTTGACGATCATGATTGGTCTTACTAAAGTTAAAGTAAGCGAATTCATTGAAAATAAAATAATTTGTTAATAATCCCACAACAACACGAACTGGGAGAAATTTTCTTAGTGTTCACCTTTTATTCGTGGACATAATACATACATACAAAAAATATGAAATAAATAACACTGAATTTCTTAAGCAAACCATTACGACCATATAAGTTATAATGCCAGATGAAGAATCTACATAATATGCACTTCTTTACGAAATTAAACAAAATGCAGTCGAGCATATTTTACTATGTAAAAATTTGAGATAAGGCAATTTGTATAAAAAGACATATTTTTATCACCAATTACCTACACTACAATAAATCATTTGCTGTCACAGACTTTCGTCTCTGAAATTCCGATTCTAAAAATACATCACTTCACATTCCTTTCAGAACCAAGTAGAAAATCTAAGTAAATTTACATTTCTTTAGTATCAACTTGATCCGTTTCTACCAGGTAGCTCTTGGTCCTATGCATTATAAAATATATTATCTGACCTGAGTGCCACCATTATTTATTCTGTGGCTCTAGTGCAACTTGTAATTTCATTGGGCTCTAGGCCGTCTGGAAGAAATAGGTACTCGTAGCGGTAAGATCGCCTTTTTTTCCGAAACGTGTTATTTACAGTTAAAGGATAATTTCAGGGTTTTGTTTTAAGGATTCTATCATTTTTGTAGATCTTACCATAGTATAATAATATAGTTACTGAAGTCTTAATAATAAAATTGTATAATAGACGATTACACTCACATACTACGACGCTTTGTGTCGCAGATATTATGGATAACACCTTGTAATATGTACATATTACATTAATATGATTGGATAACACTAATAACACAATATGCAATACTTCGTGCACAAAGCTAAGTTTGTTATAGCATAGTGTGTATATGAAGTTACTCGACAGTTTCGCAACTGCGACCTACTCGTTGCTCTCCCGAATCGATCATGAGGTCCTGTTGCATCAAACTGGGTCAAGGCGTTGCTCCCGACTGACACTGTTTAATTGTTACCAAGTCAATTGATAGGACTGTAAAATAATGTAATGGAATATTGAAGGGCCAGGTAATGGATATAGAATTGAGGGTATAGATACTCATCTCCCATTTTCGTGTGTGCTTCAAAGCTTTACAGATAATTAATGCTTTTTTTAAGCGGTTCGTGCTGGCAACATTTTGCAGCCCGAGTTCGAAGTTCGATTCGCGGCTGGGGCAAATACACAGATACACAGATAGACAGGCAGATTTGATCTCGATCATTTGATTTTGTTCGTTTGTAATATTTTAATGTCATACGCGACTAAGGGAATCCTAGTGCGAAGGTAAGTAAAGTTGACTTATTTATGGATACAAGTTATCCATAAATAAGTCAACTTAACTCCATAAATAACGAAATACTTCATTTCATACATCGTAACAAGCGACGTTGCATTAATTGTTACAGCAATAATTGCCCAGTTGAATGTATCTTCGGTATGTTTCCTCTATTGACCACTTAATTCAGTCCAATGTCAGCAACATCTCTCGTTTGTTATTAAATTAAAATCAGAGCTTTTATTGGGCAACGCAATTCATTCATCTAGAAGTTTAGGTCCATTAATGGTAGCCTTGGTTGTCTACATATGCTGAGCAAAAGTACCTCGTGGAAATCTATATTATATTGTAACGACCTTAATTGTCGGGTCAAGGGCTATGGGTTCGATTTCCGATCAAGAGGCATTTAGCATTTGTACCTAATGTTTAGTTGGGGTTGTCAGCTGTATGTCGCCCACCTGCCAATGCACCCCCAACCATGCTTATGTACAATCCAATATTAACTAAAAATAATTAAGAAACAATTAATTCACTAAGATTATTCCGAGCAGTTAATGACAGTTGAGCATCATTTAATTGTTCACAGTTAGCCGCGAACTAAGTTGTCATCAAACAAAACAGCTCGTAATCATCCTTTATCAAATTCCACAACTTTTACAAGGGGCGTGGATTCCAGAAGGATCAATTGGAGAGAACCCTTCGACAGCCGTGCCAACTCTAAACCTAAATGACCGAGTGTCAAATTGATAAATTTAGTCCGGGGAACAACGTTTTAGGGATTCCAAACAAAGCTTGGAAGAAGATAAATTAGCCCTACTACATTTATAAAAAGGAAATTTATTGGTTGAACAATGCCAATATAACATTGAGCAATAAATTTTATAATCGGGACAATGATCAAATTTTAATGTGTTTAATTAGGCCCGTTAATTAGGAGAAGCCCGTACAGAAGGTATTAAATTAAAGTATATGGTGAAATTTCTAACATTAAAATTGAGCAAGCACATAGGTACTGAGTTTAACATTATTGCTCTGTGAGTTTTAGAAGTTGATTCTGTATCTGTTCTATATTAGAGTTTCTCTTTCTCTCAGTTTTTTCTTTCGCCGTTTTTTCTCTTTTTTAACAAAACGCCTTCCCGAAACGCAGTCTGACTGTAAGTAATCACCGTCGCCCATAAACATTAGCAAACGCCAAGCGCATCATCTACGCTGCAGGCCAAGAAAGAAAAGTTAATAAAGAAAGATACTGACCCTTATGCCAGCGTCCCTGTTGGCCTGCGCGACACCAATGTCCGCGTCCCGCTTCACGTTCGCCGTCTGCGCCTTGCCCAAGCTTGCGAGGTACTGGACGTCATCGTAGACGTCCTTGATCGTGAACGACAGGATCTCGATGCCCATCCGACCGACGTCGGGCGCAGCCACCTCGCGCACCAGCCCCGCGAACTGGTCTCTGTCCTTGTACACCTCTTCTACTGTAAGAGTTCCTGTTGACAAACGATCGATCAGTTAATATTGACGTCCTAAAGAACGTTCGGTTAAACTTTTTTAGAGGCGACCGTTTCAGTCCTCAAGGGTAGCAACACGTGTGCCCGAATTAGAATGAGACTCTTACTAACAATTAGTAACTGGACCACTACTAACAACAACTAACAGGACCAACTGTCACTGTCACTGTCCCAGTCCTCACACTTATTAACAACCTAACCATCTAATGTTATACACCGTCTGCTAACTGGACTAACTATCCTAGTTCCCATTTGAGTCTTGTTCTAGGTCGATGCATGCTTATTTGCTATCTTAATCCCATAAAAAATGTTTCATATGGCAGGGCTATAATCAAGACCATCAATTAGATTTACCTACAGTTCGGGTTGTGCTTAATTTGACGAGGTCAATTATAATTTCTCAGTGCAAGGTTGAAATTGATTTTTAATAGGTACACGTAAATACATAGTTATTTGTTTATTATGTTAAATTATCTATTTCTTTGTGCAAAGTACGTTCAACCAGGCTTTATTCTGACGTCGCAAATAAGCAAATTAGTTTGCGAATATCTCTCCAGTTTCATATCCTACAAATAATAATTTCAAAGAATTTATAACTTCAACTGTGTAATGACATTATTGTCGTTAAGCTAATGACATATTTCAAGGCGAGTAAATGCTTCGGCGCGCCATCGAAAATCCTTGCTTGCAGTTTTCGTTTCAGTAATTAAGTATCTAGCTTTTTTATCATTTGTACAGTAGAGGAATGTTTTGCTAAAAACAACAAAAACCTTATAAATTTCTTTGTTCCCTATAATAATTTATAAGGTAAAGAAAAAAATATTAACAATGCAAATTACATTGCCCTCTTTCGAGTAATCGAAGCCTGTTGCAGCGCTAGCCTAATATAATTATAAGTTATAGTTGACAGCTGAAGGAGGGTTAACGAGTAAATCGACATTTAAACTAACTGTAGTTATTTCTATACTTATGATTAAGATACAAAAGCAACCAGCCCCCTATTTGCAGCTGACGGACCCTTTCAAATCCCTACATTAGATATCATAGAAGTACTACAAAACGTTTTTTTATCTGCCGACACACGGCTACCTGATAGAGAGTGGCGTAGGTAGCGCAAATTGACATCAGTGAAATTGAAAGCATCCCTGATGCTTTGCCAGCTAAAATCAAAGCAAGGGAATGGGTTTATTATTATTTTTGCACATATTTTCGACAAAGATGTGAAATTGATATTTGAACAGGTATTGACT
Source organism: Ochlodes sylvanus (assembly GCA_905404295.2). NCBI lineage: Eukaryota > Metazoa > Arthropoda > Insecta > Lepidoptera > Hesperiidae > Ochlodes > Ochlodes sylvanus. The sequence continues at coordinate 3,349,519 of FR990129.1, forward strand.
GTATGGAGCGTAGGTACTCACTTTTTAACATTAAGATATGTGAGTCCGATCGTGAGAGCCAGCGGCACCAAGGCAATCCGCAGGATATCCATAGTTACACTTTACTACACACTTACACTTTTACTTAAGTGTATACCATTTCTATACACATGTTGATAGGACAAGACACTCTGGTGCAATGAATAAACAACACAGAATTACTGTGTGTTAAATGAAATGATACATTATATGCTTTGCACTATTCTAGGCAAGAAATAACATTTAAAAAATATTTGCATAAAATATGAATTTAAATGACAACAGCAAAATTAATCAACAATGCAATAATAATATAATTTACAAAGTTAACGTAAAATTGGTCCCAAATTAAACTCTAGCTAATGACCACGATAGGTTTACGGCTGTTCTCAATATTCTATTTATCCATAATCCGCAATTAGTTGCCTAGCAAACTGTCAAACGGTCACATCATAATATGATTCTATTACGTCACCCAGTTTATTGATAGACTGATTATTGAAAATTCTTTATAGTTTCAACGTTCAGGATAAGAAATTAAATATATATTACACGTTGTGAAGACGTTGTCATCAGCTTAGATGCCGCGCAGAACTGTATCTTGCAGACCGAGAAACTCATTTCAGCATTGCGAAATACACGTCCCTACGACAACCAATTTAAGGGTCATAATCCCATCTAATGAAATAACAAAGTACGTTATCAGTATTGATATAGCGAATGATATAAAATATGATAAAAATGCGGTAACGACGATCGAGATTGCCCACTGATACAATAAGTCTGATTTACGTCAAATGGCGCGTCAAATATTCCACACGTAAACAATATTATAAATGTAATGAATTATTATGAAGCGCTCATAGCCCGGCAGCTTGCGTCGATCGCTCATAACCTGGCGGTTTGCGTTTATCTTAAGTGAGCGAAAAAATTAAGCAACAGCGGACGCGGTCGGTTGTTGGATGGGTGACCACTAGTGGCAATATATCTTGGGCGCTAGTAGCTAAGCCGTCGGTCCCGGTTGTTACCATTTGGTAGCAGTTGTTGAGCCTTGTCGGATACCTTCAGACGGCATAAAATTTCCGACACTTTGGTTGGCCATGGCCACTGACCCCTCCACCAATTCGCATTATAGCAGCGTGGTGGAGTATGCTCCTCTGGTCTGAGTAGAGAGTGTAGAGACCCGAGCTCAGTAGTGGGCCATTAATGGGTTAGAGCCAATTAATTATTATGTATTCCTTGACCATTTAAACTAATAGTCGCTTTTTTATTCCATCCTTACGTACAGGCCAAATACCCCACGAAATAAATTTATTGTAAAGAATTCTATCAATCTTATTCCTTTCAAAGAAATATTTCGCTGAAGTAGAAGCAAGGATTATTCTTGAATTCCGTAAATTGAATTTACATAGAGACTTCACGTTGAAATTTTAAGCTGCTACGCCACTGCGAAGTCAAAATGTTGGCTACAATTTCTACCGTTTGGTATTAGAGAACTTGTTTTACAAATTTTGAATAATGCGGAAGTTACGGATATGGAGAGACATCATGTAATCTAATTTCCAACGAAACAGAGCTCAAAATCACACAACCGCTTTTGACATCCTGTTATTAACTTGATTGTACCTTCGAGAGCTTTCGGTAATTCTAAGGTACCTTCGAGAGCTTTCCGTAATTCTAAGGTACGCACGAACTCAATAGAGATGCATGGAGACTTTGACCCCAGCTGGCGTCCGGCCGTAGTTTAAACCACTCGGTTATAACTACCTTCTCTCACCAATTAGCTTTGTCCAATTAACACACTGACTAGAATGCCTCAATGTGGCGTAAATTGCTGGCACTAAGTGTACATATATCCCTACTTGTGTTGAGAACAAAGCACAAATAGAGAGAGACGCTGCCAATGCCCGGTGAGCGAAGTTTCTTGAATTTGATTCTAGGACAGGGCCAATAAAAGAGCTCGCGGGACCATGCTATAGTTGCTAAATTCAAAATCATTTAATCATGTTGAATATTTTTAATCGACTTTGAAAGAGGAGGAGGTTCTAAATTTTAATGTTTTTTTTTTACGTTTTTTACCAGAATTAAACAGAAGTTACTCAAACTTTCGACTGTGTGAACCGATTTTGATGATTCTTTTTTTTTAAGCCCGTCACGTGTGGTCTTTCAATTTGGTCCACTGCTGACAATGGCATCCATGAAAAAACCGAGTCTTAAATTTGCATTATTTTGAAGTCGGGTTTTTACTTGTAAGATTAGTACAATAAATTTTATGTCACTTAACAATTAAACATTATTATTATATTATGAGCTTTAGACTAACATAACAACTATATACCTATATGTAACTGCAATCTGATGGTGACCTTCATGTTTATTAAACAAGGTGTTAATTAAACATTTAATAAATTATAATGCTTATATCTACTGATAATCGCTTTTACAAATTTAATTAATACACCGGTATACATAAATGGACATAATTAATGGTTAAAAGTGTAAAACGGTTACAGCAAATATGGTGAGGTACCTGTTACAAGTACTTTTCACTAATCCGCACAGGAGCAGCGTGGTGCGAAGCCATTACAAGTTATTAAAATACAAAATAATTCTTAAGTCGACGTGGGCCTCGTGGCTCAGTCAGACATGGGAAAATTGTAATTATGATTACAGATTAAGATTACATCTAGAGGCACGGAAATGCCTCTGCCAAGAACACTCTGTAATCTGTCAAAAATGTTACTGAAAAGATTCCCATTTATATTTTTACGCGCATTTTTTTCATAATCGTACATATATTTTTTGGTACTTTACCTTCTAGTTAACTCATCCACAGATTGTGGACAGATAAGAAAGAGTATTTTAAACGGTATATAAAATAAAATATGGTTTGGTAAGTACCTCGTTTCCTCAGTTACATATTATAATGAGACACGCGTGTCCTGCAGAGACAGTAGTGACTCTCCCTGACAGATCAACCCACCCATAACATATTACAATGTCTAGCCAGTGGACACTCAACGTACACTCCAATTTCCCAGTGAACAGAACACAGGTACCATTGTACGCATGTATGTCCATTGAATATTCATCAGCTCGTAAGCTGTTCTGATTGATACTATAACAACCGCTAACCGCTACGCAAGCGTATCCATAATACTAAGCCACTTACACTTAGTATAAAAATCTCTTAAAAGCGTTTTGACGTTCACGGAAGCATGTCGTGTGCCACGTGTGCTATATGTATTCAAAAGCAAGCGAAAATGCTTTTGTGCCTTATGTCTTTTCAAAATTGTACAAATAAATCTTTTAAACGTCTATGAATCATTCACTACTACATTCTACTTCACATGGTTGCCTAATGTAAATTTTCCTTCTAATTAGTGCGTGTACCTGAATATTTTTTAAATACTTAACATAATTAATGTTATAAATTCACATAAAGTAAGTACCTCTACATCTAAGATAGCGTCTAATAGTTTATAAAGTGGTAGTTAGCGTGTTATATTAAACGTGGGCTGTAGGAGCGCTTCCTCGAGTCCCTATTATCTACGGGAACAGCCGGCGACGTCAAGGTTGTATGAATTGTGCATTTAATGAGCTAACTAAAGTGCAAGATCGGTATTAACATTTATGGTTAATCGTTACACACATTGACTCAAACCAGCCTCAAAAGCCTCAAACTAGCGAACCGCTCTATAATTCGACCGTAACATATTATGATAGGTTACTTCACAATGACAGTAAGGACGTAAACATTCATTTGTAAAACATATTATAAAATTGAGTTTTCTGCACTTTTTCTCCGTGTAAACTTTAACTAAGCCAAACTGCAGACTCCTAAGTGCATGCGTTATTCTTAAAAGGAGAAGTTCGAAGGTTTCCTCTTCACGTATTAATAATATATATATAAATATAAATTCACGTATTAAAAATACAAATAAATTAATATAGATAAACCCAACAAAGAATCTTTAAACTCATAATTACCTAAATATAACATTAAAGTCATAGTGAAATTACGAGTAAGACTTAATTTATTTGTTACCATAAAACAATTATAAATCCAAACTTTATTGAACCTATCATCATGATCACAACTGGACGCAAGTCTTGTCTCCCAAAGCGATGGACATATTCATTGACTTAATGACTTTGAGTTTGAGTTTGAAAAAAATGGGCATATTAAATATTTTTCACTGTAAAAAGAATAAAATTATGAACCCAAAGGAGGTTTTTGTAGAAGCATTTCAAACCAAACACATATTCTCGTCTACTCAGGATGAAGGCACATTTGTATAAAGTAATGACGTACAAATATTGAACCAGGTGCGTCAACAAACAGCTCAACAGGTCATTTGTTTATCTGTTTGTTCAGTCCATGAATTTCATATTATATTGCTATTATTATACGATGCTTTCGTTTAATTTGGCGCGCGTTCTGCCACTTTATTACTGTGTTTGTGGGAATAAGAAACGGAATTGAAAGATATTTTTGCTAACTTTATTTGGCAAATAAAAAAATTTACAAATATTTGAATTAAAAAAAACGCGTTGGTTTTTAAAATGTATGTAATGGGCCAAAATACGTTAAAATAAAAATTGCATTTATGTAATAGTAAATCTAGTCTTCGATATTTGATCCATTTTTCTTTTCATCATTTACTTAAATGTTTCACGACTTGGATGTATGTATTCCTAATCCTTATAAAGTATTGTACTTAGTTCGAGTTTCCGATGTACTCGTATTGTTTCATAGAGTGGAATCACGAATAACTTTTAAATTTTGAATCCACAAGGTTTTGTACAAAACCACTTCGACATTGAGTTATTTAATGCCGAAAACTTTACTTAAATGTTTTAATAATTTCAAAAAATAAATCTAAGTTCAATAGTAGGTACATGTAAACACGTATACTTTGGCACCGAAGACGTAGTGCCTATAATTCGTTCCTCCTATCCTAGTCCACAGATACCACAGAACTACAGTCTATAACAGAACTGTGAGGTATCAGGAGCACAAAAGAACGCAAGAGCTCACGTGTTGCGAACTTCCCCGTCCGTAAACAGCGGGACCCGCCGCTCGCGACGGCCGCGGCGGGACTGAGTTTCCCGATGTACGTTTAATCCGCCGATAGATTTATATTTTGTACCTCGATTCCAATTTTACGAGCTTTACTGAAATCAATGTGGAAAAAATCGCTGCAACGAACACGGCATGAAAGGCCCTATCGCGAGGACTAAACATTGGCTTACGATTTATTAAACTTTATTTATTCAGTGTGTAATAGCCTTCATTTGTACTTGTGAAAAAGCGTAAAAAGACTGCTAATAATACTTATTTTAGTTAGTACCTATACGTATTTTAGGTAGTATAGTTTTTCAATAGTTTGTAGTTTAAACCTGACTAAAATGTCAGTGTAGCTGTAGGTACACGTACAATTACTGCGAGTAGGTACTTGAATGGTACAAAAGGTGCAACGTACATTCTCCGATAACTTCAACTTAAAATCTTCTACGTAAAATTATTATAATCTATACGAGCTATACAAATCTGTGACATGGTGCCCATCGATGGGAGGACTAATGCGTTGCCAGTGCCAGTAAGTGAATGCCAGCTTTATTACTTCTGTTAAATTTTTCGTCTATCACTTTATCCATTGGTACAATTAAACCAAATAAAAATCCGAGCCATAGCTTCTATGATTAATGGATCGCAACCTATATTACTATCCCGCCGGTAGGCTCGGATCTCCTTTTAGAATGTGAGGGGGACAGGCCACAATCAACCTCTGGCCAAGTTTGGATGGATAGATCGGTAAAGTACCTTTGAGAACAATATGTAAAACTCTCAGGTGTGTGTGGGTTTGCTCACGATGTTTTCCATCACTGAAGCGAGTGGTAATTACTCTCTAGTTAATACGCTCAAATTTGAATTAACTTAAACTATCGATGTAACGTGTTCGATGTCATGAACTTCGATGTAATGGAATTCGATGTGGCGTATGGAACCCCTTTACTTACTGCACATAACTGTAACTTGTACCTAGTCGACATTATTGATTAACAATGAAGTTATCGAGTGAAAAACTTCAACATTCCGGCTGACTGAATTGTAACATTTAAAATATTTTGCACAAATAGCATTATTAGTACCTACCACAATTTCGAAATTTACCTCAAATAAATACATTTTTATAAATAAATACGAGAAAGTCAGTTCGTTTACAAGGAAATCCCCCCGAGCAAGCGATTTCAATCAAAGCCCAGAGATGCGAGAGAGTTATTGCGAACCTATTTTATACCCCTGAGACTCAAACTAATATTGATAGTTATTTGTACGAGTGCCGTTAATATAATCTACTGTTACATGACAAATATTAGGTAATAAATATAATGTGTACACCATTACTTATACAATAACTTTCTTCTGTGTCAAAGTCTTCATTACTGAAGGTCGTGTCCTCGACGGAAGTCCTACTTAGATTTTAGGTATTATTGCCCTCCATTTCTAACGGTGTTTGGCTTTCCTTTGAGCGGTTATGACAGAATGACCAGTTGGTGCAGTCACCTGGTCACACCGACGCGACGGCTAGGTGATCGGCCGCGGGGTCCTTTACTTTCGACCTTGCCCACTACTATCAGTTTATCACGATCATCCGGTTGACGACAGGTGATGTGTCCAAAACACCCCAGGTGTCTTTGCTTTCAACAATATACTACCAAAGAAAAGAATGGCTAAGACTAAGATAATCCTCTAAAATATTAACACATTGAGACCATTACAATAACCTCAAACACGGTACATCCGTCGTAAGTTAGTGAGGAGTTGGGTATCAAGTTTCTGCTGATTCCAGATGTTCAGATAATTTCAGGTTGTACTAAAACTTAGTTAATTAAATTCGGAACGCTCCATCAAACCATTTACGTTACCCGACATACCTAACCACGACGGAAACGGAAATAGACAAAATTTCGTTTCCGCTTGTCCTACATACGGGTTTGTAACTACAATATACATATTTGTTGTGGGCAATATGAAAAAGCCTCGATATATTTCAACAAACCGTCATATGTTGCGAGAAGTGAGGTAGCAGACAAAATATGTCACATTCTATAGTAAAATGTATGGAACATAAATCAATAGTAGATAAAACTTATAACGTATTTAGGCTATGTGTTTCACAAAATTCCAAGTGCTTGCAAAAAGGCTACAATAGCCTAATTTCCTTAGCTTACCTTTGTAACTAATGTAAGTACCTTGAAATATTTGAAAGTTATCCTTAATTCATTACAACATAATAATATGGTTATTAAATCAACGGTTTCAAAACTTATATGTATAATTATGTACGTTTATATTTAACACAAAAACAAATTGGCATTCTTCTTACACGCGAATTTCTTAAGACTTTGTAACGAGTATTGTAGCCATTGTGACCAACAGATAATACCGGGCTTAAAGCACCGTCCTTATAGCTTTATAAAGCCACATTGTAAGTCTTAACATTCAACGCTCGAGTCAACCTTAATACCTAATGGATCTATTCCCTGACTCGTTTCAATAGAATATCAAATGCAAACTTAATTTGTTCAAACGGTATTGTCTGGATAATGAAAATTCAATGTTCATTGTTTTTCACAATGCAAGATAAGCATTATTAGAAAAATAAATAATTAAAAATAAAAAAAACTTTTAAAAACAATATTTTATTTAAATGCGCCAAAAAGAATAAAATTGCACTGCCTGATTCCACACCATAACATACACACAGTTATCAATACACAATTTTAAATCAAATGCACAACACAAAGGGCGGCCTTATCGCTTACGAGCGATTTCTGCCAGACAACCCAACGGTATGACAACATGACTGGAAGAAATTAGGATTAAATGAATAGGTTAATGACATATTATATACAATCCTAAAATGTTATTAAAGTATAGCCTTGACCCGTCACCGCTCGTATATAATATATAACAACCATAACAACCTCACTGAGGGTCTCGTTATTTATGTTCAACCGGATTCAGTAAACCTTTTCGCTTCAAATTCTTATATTCGTTGAGAAATGTGTGCAGAACAAGCACGTATGTATAAAAAATAAATGCTAATAAAAGGAGAAGCTGACTGACTGACTGACTGACTAACTGACTGACTGACATATCAACGCAGGGCCTAATATATAAGGGGTAGAAACTTGAAATTTTGCACAGGGGTTCCATTTATGACGTAGGGGAGCATTAAGAATGGATTTTTTTTAAATTTTGAAATATGTTAATATAGCGAAAACTGATTAATAGCCGCAGAAAACTTACAACGGGAGACGAAGTTCTGCAAAAGGAAGTCACCATAATCGTTGAGAATACTAAGTTCAGGATAAGAACTTTAAATTTCTGTACAAACAACATAAAGCTCTCAAACGACTAATAATATTTTCCTCCAACAAACAATAAATCAATCCAATCAAAGAACTCAACTAAGTTTTTGATTACTTCTCATAATTTTCACTTAACCATTGCAAATCTGACAGCCCTACCATTCATTCAGTTTAGCAAAGAAACGTTACACAAAAGTACATTAAGAGATTTTAATGAAAATAATTATAAAAAACTAGCCGTGCGCGTGACGGATCACTCGACGGGTTCCGTAGTTAAGTCTTAGAGAGCGCAGTTTCCTCCCAGTAAGCAAAATGAAAGAGAAATTGTTGCCCTCCCTTTCGTGGTTAGCGCTCTTACTAAGGTTACTACTTACTTATTATATACATACATAGATGGCTTCAACCCATTAATGGCCCACTACTGAGCACGGGTCTCTCCTCATACGTGAGGAGGCCTAAAACATACTCCACCACGCTGCTCCAGTGCGGATTGGTGGACGGGTCAGTGGCGACCCAAGTGTCGGAGTTGAATCATCTAATTATCTTTCTTATTTTCTAATTTCACACAGTGCAGGTTTAACAGAGACTAGCAACGTCCAAGACTGTCCAAAAAGCCACACGCGGGCTTCTGTACCTATGCAGTAGAGTAGAGAGATGAAATACCGAATTCGTTTGGGCTCCTTTCTCCCGACCCATTTCAATACCGAACCCTAAACAGCCTAATAAAACCACCCATTGCCGTGATTAACGACGTACACTTCATCGGGTTCCTGCTAACTTTGTCACAAAAAATATCGGAAAACCATCAGCCGTGTTCGAGAAATTTCGACATTGCTCTTGCAACATGATTTGACGGTAATCAACATTATACAGAAGCAATCATTGTATACCTAGTGTAAAAAAAATCCGCTCTGTTGTACGCGATAATCTCAAAAATTATTGCTTAGATTTTACCCTTACATAGATTGACTGACGATGAAGATTCACGTGAAGGATGCATATGAAAAAATATAAAATACCCGGATAAAGTAATAGTCTAGCCTAGACCCTAGAGTTTTTAAGATTGGTGGTCGTTAATTGCACTAGGTTTTTTGAAGGGCGTTGAGAATCTTTTAAATAATTTCCATATGTCGAGGCAAAAACAACACATTCCGTAAAAATAAAAATTTGTCCCTCACAACTAGCCTTTATACTCGTATCGTGTTTAACAATTGGTTTTTTATTCCCCAAAATGAAACATAAAAATCATTTTACTATCATAATACCCCAGTTTCTAGATATGTATGTATTCTATAAATGTCCCATATGAGAGGGAAATGTTTATGGAGTAGATTTGGTCAGGAAATTGAGTCGCGGGAGTGTAAACATAATTATTGCGTAGTTGAATATTATTGGACCCAAAATGTGGCTGCACATCGTACGTGAAAAACATGGAAACCAGGTTATAACTAGAATTAATAATAAAGTTTTCATGTTCATGATTTAAACTTATTTTTGTTTTTATGGTATTAGGTGGTCATATGGACATTCTTACCTGTCTTAAAAAGGGTTAGGGCAGAGTTCTAGCCACACCAAAAGGGATTGTTTGCATTTTCGGCGTTTAACTTTGTACCTAATTAAATTACAAAGTTGTTTGAGGAAGACTTATAATTCTAACGAAAATATTTTAATGTCATTAAATATTAGAAACTGTAGGGCGTGAAAAGCAGTAAACGTAAATCAAATTGAAGAGTAATACGTAAAAAATATTGCCCATTTTGTAAGCATAGCAAAAACTAGCCAACAATAGAAATGGAAAATGATAATAATTGATGTAATATTGTATATATCGTGTCCTTAACAAAAATCTGATTCACATAATCTTATTTCTTTTGAGTGTAACATTCTTATGTACCTACTAATACTACTAACTACTACGTACGGAAATTTACAATACATATCTTGTACCTAACAATAAAACTTTTAAATTGTTTATCTCCATTTTAACTTATAATGATGTAAACAAAAGTTATTTTTTTACGTTAATGTAAGTGGGTAACAAACTACGTAATCAACCCACTTGTGACGGACTTGACATTGTCACAAACATGTCCACTTATCGAGTTCCATTAATTGTACGTAAGCAACGAGGCGCGCCCTCTTGTCATTCAAGTTCACGGCTTATTGTGAGTTACTACAGCTGTTTGCTTCACTCGAATACTATCTTTTTGATGGATTTAAGACAGCAAACGAGCACCACCATTCCACTGCCGCCTATAAGTCTCTTAGTAAGTTTCGTTAGCATGTTCTAAAATAACCCTTTTGACCTATTCTCTAGAACTTCTTTTTTAATGGCTAATCTCTGGAACGGCTGGACCGATTTTGACGGGACTTTCACTTGCAGGTAGCTGATGTAATAAGGAGTAACTTAGGCTACTTTCCCGTAACAATTAAAATTCCAAGCGGACGAATTCGCGGGCACAGCTAGTTATGAGCTAGTTATGATTCTTAGAAATCTACGAATAGCAAAGGCGTATTTTACGCCTGTATTTGGCGCTGAAGAAACAAAGAACAATATTGCTACATTAACTATACATCAATGTTATAGATTGCCAACAGCCATACACTGTTGCCTGTTTCTCCGGTAAACATACCTGACTGAGATGAATTGAGAATATTTCTGCTTCGAATTGTTGTTTCTATTTGAGTCGGTGCATTGTTCAGCTAGTCACAGCCGCTAGGGCTGTCTCTAGGTGTAATGAAAATAAACGGACAGACGTAGTGTACAATTGTTTTTTATGCGGTGCACTCAAATAAATGAATTTTTAAATGTATGTATGTATTTATCTTGCCTGCGAAACCGGAATTTTATGTAACAGATAAACGTCTGTTCACGAGTCGTGGGTGTCAGTAACTTGTTATTTGAGTTATTCATAGCTATTTTCATGCGGTGTATGAGAATGTAGGCGTTTCTTGTATTTTTTTTTAATTATATGTAGGTTTTGTTTATCCTACTTGCGTTGTAATTGAACTTAAACAGCAATTCTACATAACCTTTACAAAACTTTATAAAAATTATATTGCTATTAGTTCATATTGCTATTAGTTTTCTTTTCAGAAAAAATCATTCATACGCATTTCTAGTTCTAGTACTACCGCCCGCCACGGTACTTAGTACCATTTCTACCGTGTAATAATTGTTTTAACAGCAATTGTGTTCCGGATAGAAAGGTGTGGAGCCGGCTACACTTTTTAGAGGCGACCATCTCAGTCCTCAAGGGTAGCAACACATCTGTGACCGAATTATAACGAGACTCTTACTAACATTTACTAACTGGACTATTACTAACAATAACTAAGAGGACTAACATTCACTAACAGTCCCTGTCCCAGTCCTGATGTTCTAATACCGTCACCTAATCGGACTAACTATCCCAGTCCCCATATATGAGTCTTGTTCTAAGTCGGTCACAGTTGTCATGGGCGGCAGCGGAAGGTTGTGCTGCATGCTCGTTTGCTGCCTTATATCAATAAAAAAAAAATAGTTCTACTTGTTGCCAACCCTGGCGATAACGTGAACGAGTCAACGGTACGGACCAGCTCCACAGCGATGTTCTATAATGTTCCCGACCTAGTTCGCACTAATTACATATTATATGGAAATTTATCAACAATACATTCTATGTATCTATTACAGTTAAATGTAACTGGCACTATACAATACTATTATTTATATTTTAAAGCAAAAAAAATTCAGCCTCACTGAAAATCGAGCCTAAGACCCCTCGAACGTCGGCTTAGTAACCATTTTACTTTTAAAATGAAACTATTATGTATTTTCTCAATAGGTCTGAGTCATTTAATTTCTAGTTTTTTCACTCAACAACACTCAGAATTTGTAAAAGTACAAACCCTTATAAATTGTGTTTATTTCATTGTGTGTGTGTGTTTGTTCCTGCTGGTCTCGGAAACGGCTTGACCGTTTTGAATGGCGTTTTTAATGTTGTAGTGCAGTAATCTTGGAGTAACACATTTTAGTGTTTGTTTAACTTCAATCGGTAAAGAAAAAAAATATGTTAATTTAAACAATCCCAGGTGTACCTCTCAAGGCGTAAGGTTTACCGAACCAAAGTAAACAGTTACTAGTAACCAGTAAAAGAGCATACTATCTACATTGAATTAAATATAGCTGAATTTTGCTATGTCCATACATTATGTGTTGTATAAAGTTACACGATTTTAAAATAACTGGACTTTTGTGGTTTAATGATGGATGACCGTAACGACTCTCTCGCGTGACTTAACGATACATTTTAAATGTTATTGTCGTTGCTTTATCGTCATCGTCATAAGCGTAATGACACCATGTATTGATATCACGGAAAAACAGTAATACATAAACCAATGTAGAAACTGTATTCAGGTACATGTAGGTTTGAATTTTATGGGAAAACACAATGACCAACATGATGCTGCACACAATGACCAACATGATATTACACACAGTGACCAACATGATACTACACACAATGACAAACATTTTTCACACACATCAAATGTGAATAGCCGGAAAACTGGCTGACGTGCCACCACGTGGGTCTTCCAAGGACATCAGAAACACCAAAGGTATCAGTATCACCGACCGCAAACGAAATGGGAACCCGCATTATTACCGCTTCTCTAACACTGCGACCAATACACGTGTTAAACATTTCACTGTCACTTCTAGGATTAGGATGGCAACTAACCAGGCGGGTAATTACCCGACCGCCATGCAAGCATCGACGGGAGTAACCTGTGTGGTACAGAGCTAAGGGATCTCCAACGGGAGGGACCCGGCGCCATAGCGTTGTTGAGCAGGGTGCAATATGAGGGGAGGTTAGTTCGGGCTAAAGGATGGGTGGAGCCCTGTACACCCCACACTAACTTAGCAATTTGCGCCCCGTAATTCTTCTGCGAGAAGATATTACAAAATACATATTATTATATTGTTACATCAAAATCAATTATTCAAACGTTATCATTATCGTCAAGGTTTACATCTTAAGGGAAAATTCTTCAAAATAATTACAATCTTCCGTGAGTAAAGTCTTCAGCAATGTTAGTAATTAAATCAATCTAGGTACCTACACTAATATTATATATAAGAAACGATTTGTATTTTGTTTGCAATGAAGACTCAAAAACTTCTGAACTGATTTAAAAAAAAAAACACCAATAGAAGGGGAATTATTACTGAATACAACTGGTAATTGTAGTAATTTACATTAAAAATAATTTACTAAGATCTCACCTTTTAACAACTGCATATGTAGCTCCAACAGTTAATCCGAGATTAAAAGCGCTCATCCACAGTAGCGACATGGCTACAGAGATAATTTAATCACAAAAAATTCAAAACGTTGCACTATTTCTATGGTCAGTTACAGTCCATGTTATCACTCGACACTTGTTACTTACGAGTCACAATAAAAACGTTATAGCAATTAAAACGTCGTTGTGACGTCACTGATAAGAGCGTTCGAATAAATTCAGATTCAAAAATTCGGTCAAGGTTTTAAAACCATAAAAAATGCTAGCACAAATTCTCGATCGAATGTAAGGTGATTAGAGAAAGAGCGAAATTAATTTGAAGTGTGGTTCATAATCTCGTTGGCTGTGTCGTGCGCTGACGTTCGCGACTGAGTGGTTCAACCACGAGATCCCTCACGATATAAGTGGAAGTATTATTTCCCCCCGCTCCGAAACTTAAAATGGAACTTTAAAGCACGTGGCTTCGTGCATTTGCCCGGAATATGGTTAGTACTAATGACGCAACAGGCTGCAAGCCGTCAGTCGGTAACAGCTGAATATGCAGTTCAGCTTTGGTTACGTCAGAATACATTAATTCTAAATAGGTATTAAAAAATTAATTTTGTATTTGAGATTACTGATACTAATTTCTATAATAGTAACTACTTCAAGTACAATTAGTAGTAGGTAGGTATATTGTTCTATTATTAATTACTAGCTGACCCAGCGAACTTTGTTCCGCCATATAGATTACTAAGTGAATGAATACAAAAAGCGCGATTTAAATTTGAGGGGTTGGATATGGAAGTGAAAATTTGGCATCATGTGTATATTTTTATGCCACACCATAAAAAAATAACCAAAAAAAATTGTTTGTCCAAAAAATGGAAAAAAGAATTGGGGTGGACAACCCTCTACATTTAGGGGTATGAAAATTAGATGTTGGTCGATTCTCAGACCTACTCGATCGTAGTATATAAGAATTATCTCTTCGTACTATAAATAAATACATGTATAACTAGATTTTTTTTTAAATTATATAACATCAATTAAACTTAATGTATATTATGTCATTTTCGAGTAAAGTCCAAAAAATAAAAATAGCTAATGTGGGAAATCTGGCGGTCCCTAAACCAGAAGACCCCGGTTTAAGTCCAGATGAAAAAAAATACCGGGCAAAGCTCGTTCATCCAGATACTTATACATATAAAAAAAAATGAAATATATTACAAATACGATATAATCACGAAAATAAATAGCAAATTATTTACGATCATAATTATGTGAAGAAACCAATTGACATAATGAAATGAGACAGCAGAGCGTTCGTTACTACTATAATAAATACATAATATACTATAATAAATAAATAAGTAAATAGGTACATTTTTTAAACCTCTCCACTACAATTCTTTCTCTTGCGGTAGGCATGGATTTTTCCAAGTAACACCCAAGAACGGGAAAAGTAACAAAAGACCCAAGGCCTGTGAACAAACATTTTTTGTCACATAACATTTTTGTGCACGGACTTATTCAAGTAATTCCCAAAAGGGGTAAACTTAAGAAAGGATTAAGATTAAGAAAGGAAGGATTAAGAAAGGACACAAATATCCAATACTCTTTCGTAATATACATTTCTGTCCCGTTCGAGAATTGCACGCGTGGTTACCTAGTACCTACCACAGACTTGATCACGCATTTGGTCTCTAGAGCGCCACAAAGTAACATAAATACAAAACAAACATACATACGTACATACGCTGACAAACACAATACCCACTTTTGCAGGTAAAAGAACCCTCTTCCTCATACTAAAAACAACACAAGTCCTGTGTAAATAAACCCAAGTGCACAAAAACAAAGTACGAAGTTCGTCGAAGTCAGTTAAGTTTCACAGACTTAATCTTCCGTTAACGGAGTACGTCGGGACTGTACAGTCACGACGAAAATTCCTTTCGCTTTAATACTACCTTAAACCTAATAGCAGTAATAGCAATATCAATTTGGATTTCCCTATTGCCCTTGGCCTCGGAACTTTGAAGGTACAGATGCGTACAAAATTGATGAACAAATCTAGGCTGTGCAGGTCATTTTGCCGTAATTATAGTTTCTTGGCCTGGTAAAAGCCCCGTTCACTCAGTTGGCCTACGTGATCTTCAGCACGTAGCGTCCGAGTACAGTCAGAACAAAAGGAACGTTCAAATCAAATATTTGTTACATATTTTATTTTATTTCGCGTGCGAATGTCAAAGGTTTATTTTTATCACATATCGATTTTATTACTACATAATTAATACATATTGTACATAACAAAAACATTTTAACAGACTGTACTAGTATTGTAAAGATAATAAACATATTATGGAAATCTACGTTACAATGTTTGCGAAAATATGAACAATAGCATTCAATATAAAAACAATATTAAATTGATGATAAAAATGGAGAATAATCAATGGATGACGTTTGTATGACGTTAGTCATATTTAGACAGTAATATTTACTCAGGTTTTCTTAGGGTTTCGTATATAAAATAAGAAAGAAAAACTTTATAAATATTTCTGAATAGAAAATAACTACACCCACATTTTTGAGCACACAGTAAAATTTAAAAATGTTTTAAAACCGTACCCGTACGAGTATCTATTTAAAGTTTTTTGCACTTATCAGAAGGTCCTTGATTGGATATGGCCTATGGCTCAAATGGGTATGTACATAAATAATGAGTTAAAACCATTGACATAAATACTAGTTAAAACGAATTTTAGTTTTTAATATTAATATTTGGAGGATTTTCAACTCAATATCGTCATGACTTTAAAACTCTACAAAATATGGAGCCTGATTTGCAGTTAACCGTTTTTTATTTACGACTAGAAATCTCAAACCACATTTAAATATCGCACCCTTTATTATAATAACCTAATTAAAAAAGTAGTTTTTTGGGAGCTAAAAAAACCACGTACTGGAAACGTTACAGAACAATTTAAAAAATCATTGAAAATGTAAAAAAAATGGGGGTAACTTGGTGTGCATAATTGTTGTTCTTCATTAGTAGTAGTATGAATCAAAGTATTCATAATTATGTTTATTACTATCATACTTCATAATTATATTTATTACTATCGACCGGCGTCTATCAATTAAAATGCGGATCCATTAATTAAAATAATGCACACCAAGTACCCAATTTTTTTTTATATTTTCAACGATTTTTTTACTGTTCTGTAACGTTTCTAGTACGTGGTTGGGTTTTTATTTGATAATTTATTTCTAATAAGCGCATATTATTTTTGAACAAAATAGTTATCCTAGTTATTATTGTACGTATAAACTCTCAAACTCACACATTAATGCATAGGAAAACAACAAAATGGTTAATAATTTAAATATTCATGAAGCTTTAATATATTCACAGAAATCAACATATTAAAAATAACTTTTCTAAATCAAGAATTAGGTAGTTCAATAAATAAAAAAAGCAAACTGGTTTATTTACATTTTATCATAATATATTCCATCAACACATTGACTTATAATAAGTCAATGCATCAACATGTAATTTGAATGAACCTGCAAACTGTATCCGCTGGTGTCGAGTGACGTCATATAGACGGTACTAGTCTCACGGATGCAAGAACTAAATCCAAAATAAAAAATAATAATTAGATATTAATTAAAAAATAAGGATACCCTGTCTGAACAAGGCACACGGATCACTTTGATAAATAATTGATTCAACATTGGCTAATATAACTTTACCCAATCTTTTTACTCATAATGTCATTGACTTTACCACAATATTTGTACAAAACTGGCTTTCAGCGGTTTCATACTCACAACCCACTAAGCTTTTAATCTATACTGTCTAAAAAACGACGTAAAAATGATCTATTTTCACCCGCAGGAAAGGCCTTCATTCATTTTTCTTCTTGCGTGACGAAAAACACCTTTTGGAACGATAGTAAAAGTAAGACATCAACATTTCTTGTCATAAATCACTTCGATAAAAAGAAAAAATCGATATCTTTTAAGTCGATATAAAAATGAGAATGTTATCGACACACGTTCATCACGACTCGACTGCACAATGGAACTTATTCACAGTAAAGACTTTGTTTGGTATTGTAGTACAGTTATGTTATCTACATAGTTAATAACACTGAATGATTGACAGACAATGTCCATGCATTATATGTCGAAAACGATTACAGGATCCTTATTTTATCCAAGATTTATGTAAACTCATACCTTAAACGAGTTAAATTTGGGAGAAGGTGGGAGTATCTTATAGTCTAATAGAGCTGTAGAGTTTGATAAGTCAAACAGACGTCTAGAACCATAAAATGTTCCCAATACAACTCTTATAGTAATACAGTAAATATGTATTCTACTACAATTATTTACAAGAGTATAGTAAGATGTAAAAGAAGTAAATGTCCAAAATATTAATCTATTCGTATTCGATCGAATCGATGCCGGTCATGCAATTTGTAGACCACATTAAACACTAACAGACACATTAAGCGCTCCCTCTGTAAACATCCGGCAAGGGTTAATGACCTATTCCTATCCTTAGACTCAGATAGGATCAGGAATATGTTGTGGAACTTGGTATCATAATAAATATCGTTTAACGGGCGACTTCCATTCATAACGGGCGAATTCCATTTTTTTTTGGTTAATTTTTTATGGTGTGGCATAAAAAAATACACAATCTCAAATTTTCACTTCCTTACTCCAACCCCTCAAATTTAAATCACGCTTTAATCATTCACAATCTATATGGCGGAACAACGTTCGCGGGGTCAGCTAGTAGAAATCTAAAAGCTTTCTCATTTCGAATAAACCATTGATACTAACTAGCATACTACGGCTAAAAGTTTCGTAGAGACATTGACCACCTAGTACGACATAAATGACACTTTACCTCGAATAAATGTGTTCAAAGTCAAAGTCAAGTCAAAAGTGTGTTAAGTCCGCCAATCCGCACTTGGCCAGCGCGGTGGACTATGGCCTATACCCCTCATATTGTGAGAGGAGACCCGTGCCCAGCAGTGGGACAGTTATGGGTTGTATCTTAATGACGATGATGAATGGTTCCAGTGTTTACAAGTATACCTTCTATATTGCAATCAAAAACATCGATCTTAATAGTAGCCTAGTCAGATAACAATCTTGATGACTCGAATCCAATTCGGAGAGCTAGTCTTTAAAGCCTACAACGCTTACCAACGATTAACATGCAAA
The DNA here is from genome assembly GCA_905404295.2 of Ochlodes sylvanus. NCBI lineage: Eukaryota > Metazoa > Arthropoda > Insecta > Lepidoptera > Hesperiidae > Ochlodes > Ochlodes sylvanus. The sequence goes on from FR990129.1 coordinate 3,368,440, forward strand.
TGTCTGCCCATTATGCTCCCAGTCACGCTCGACGACAGTTAATCCCGATACGGAGTGACTCCTTTGTCCGATTACTTTCAACTCGAGATGAGTGCTGAAGGTTGTAATTTTTCAACGTTTTTCCACTTTCACATTGTTTCGCGGACAAAGGACTCATTCGTGTAAAGCATCAGTAATATTACTTTTGTTATTTTTAAGCGAAAAAAAAAAACTTTTGTATAGGTACGATCGCGTGTTTGCCTGTATAATCATCTATCGGAAACAGTCCCTAAATTAAATTGTTTGAGAACTTGTTAACTCTGTATTCTGTAATATTTCTCTTCTTTAGGTCATTAAACATCCTGGTTATGGTCTTCTTTCGAGAACCTTTCTTCCCTGACAGTTATTATAAAAAATATAAAAACCATTGTTTTGGGTTCTATTGCGTAAATAAAGACCCCCATTAAAAATTCATATATCTTCAATGTACAGTCACGAGCAATAATATGTATACATTGTCACGTTTTCTAAAATATCTTAACTTGTACCAATCTAGAAAGAAGTGAACAAAAATTCGTTCTAAATTAACTAAGAATACCTGTAGTTAACATTGTTGTACTATTTACATCATAATATTAATCTATAGGTTGTTATAAAAGTATAGAATTTCCTAGAAAGTAACGATTTTCAATGCTGTTAAGGTGTTACTTGAGACAACAAATAAAATATTATGTATACTTACACAAACACGATGAACGTGAGTAAATATTACCAACGCATTCATTATTAGAAGGGCTGACGCAGCTGAAGCCTGCACGAGTCAACACGGGTGGCCTCACATTGCTCAACTGTTAACGCTCCACAAACACTGATATGATAACCTTTGTTGACAAAAATACCTATACCTACACGCACACTAATTGACCCAGTTGCCAAGGCTCTAGCTACAGTTGTTTCACTATGACTCAATGTTGATATGAAGAAATGGTACTAAATTCAGCCAGCCATTCTCCTTCAGCCAGATTTGTGTGAGTATCGTAAAGATTATTGCATATCAGTAATCAAACTCAGGAGTTCAAATTCATTGTTGAGTCTAGGCTAAATTTCCCTAGTAGAGTAGATTAGATAAAGATAGATTCGGGCTGCTGTAGGAGAAATAACAGCCTGCGGCTGACGTACACATAAGGCTGACTCTCTCTATTAATGTTCTGTATCCGATAAAGTCTTGAATAGCCAGTTAGTATTTGAAAAACTAATGTTGGAAAAACTATTTATTAGTGAAACAGAACCTATATCCAAGATTTTCAAATTTTTTATGTTTCTTTGTGTGTTTGTTTCAGCTAATCGCTAGGACGCGGTTTTTATCAATACATCCGTGGGGAACCTTTCAATGTTTAATTAATTTCAATTGGTTCACAAAAAAGCTTCCCTTGGTTCGCAGGCAGTGTTGGTTTCGTTACAGGGTCATCTACTAGTAAGTGCCGCTGACGAGCCTCTTGTTACCATTATTCAAGGGACCGTCGGCAGCATGAACTGATGAATCACGTTACCAGTCCACTCGATTGTCAACTGTACATTTTAATTAGTTGCCCGACCTTAACTCACCAACTTTCTTCCTTGTCAACTAGCTATCACAAATGCGTAACCCTCGTCAAATTTGTTTGGACAGTTCTGAAGTTTGGCAACCTATGATAGATCAACGCGCTTGGATGATTTTCTTTATACTTACGTGACATACACTCATGTATAGGAATATATCAATATATAAGACATATTATGATTACTGTTACACAAATCACACACACACATCACTTATTTCTATGAGAATTTCAATTATATATTTCATTTAAGACGAATTCTCGGTTAATTTTCGCTTCTTTCTTATTCTTTGTTGTAGTATCTATTTCTGTAACACGCTGTTTCAGTAATCGGTGCGGGGACATTAATATAGGTAGTACCTACAATAAGAAATCTAAATGTTACGTAGGTACTTTATCTCCCCTATGCAAAACTTTTATTCATAAACAATTATAACGACACGAACGTCTACAGCAAAAGTATATTTTGTAAGAACAGTCCTTAGCCTTAATATACTTTTAAACAACCCCCATACCGCGCGGATGAAGAACGTGACTTTCTAATAAACTTCAGAGATCGATGAAACAAGGATTTAAACAAGCTAAAGCTTTTATTAAGGTAATGCGCTGAATATCTTCAGCTAGCCGTACAAGCTACGGTGTACGTAACAGGTTTGCCTGTACAGCTAAACTGATCAGTAGTATGCATGTAGTGGACGTACATGCACAGTTGTGCAACATACACGCTCAAGTTTACCTGTACGATTCAACTGCAGAGTTAAACCTGTCAGGTGCACCCTAACTCATATGATTAGCTTTAGACATCGTCTCTAGTAAACATCAGGTGGGATAGTTGTCAAGGCTTAACTTATAATATTATTATTATATTAAATTACCTATGTATTAGTCCATGAAATGAAAATTACGGGGATATCCGTATGACATTGGTAAGGCTGTAGCGCTCGCTATGCTGGCTCAATGTCGAGTCTTTCCCAATAATCATCGTTCATAAAAGTGATTCAATGACTGTAAGGCAATGAGATGCTGTCAGGTATGCTGTATGAAGACTACGTAGAAAGTTTATCGACACCATTACGATTGCCGTATGTGATATTATGAAAATCACGGCGTATGTAAACGATCAATCCGGGCGTTAAAAACGTTCCTTCAACTGTAATTATCCCAATCCCGCAAAGGATATCAAAGCCAAAGCGACTAAAGTTCAATTATCGAATGTAATTCCGCTAAAATTAATTAGGTCTAGAAAATAAACAAATATATTTTTGAGAATGTACAATGGATATACATATTTTCCAATGGTTCAGTTTGACTGTAAACTAGTAACTAACCCTCACCTCACGGTAACTCACCCCTAGATAATTGTCCATGTCTTCTCTGAACGGATACAATATATTGACCTATATATTATTTAATATACTTTCTTAAATCGGAGGGATAGTTTCGAAGGCTACCCTCTTATATCCAAATTTAGATGCAAACTTAACTTATTAATATTTTAATATTGTCATAGACACACTTATAGACACACTTATACCAAGGGTAAATGCATTGTAAATTAAAAACAGTCACATCTTGTCATAATATGCCACTACTGAATTAAAGATAAGTTGTATCAACCCTATCCTTACCGGTATCCGATCATATACATTATGTAGGTAGTGCGGAAGCAAACAGCTGGTTCTTTGTCCGTATTCCGATAGTGATCGTGACTGCCGGCGTTGATTAGAACAGTACAACATGGCGAGGATGTAGAAAAAGGCCCGATAAAGAGATACCTGTTTTCATTTACCTTCCGGTAAAAGAAGGTCTAGAATTAATTTCATTCTAAAAGAAAATTAAACAAGAATACGTCATGTGAGCGTACCTACTCCATATGGGAGCATTTAATGTCGGTAATTCCCCGCAATATTCTGGTTGGATTGTTTCAATTAAAACTTTAAATCAGTTTTTGTAGCAATTGTTCATTACATTCAATTCCAGGAACGTTGACATTTCCTTAATTCAAGGTAAAACAGTGTTACACGTCACAACCAAAGGAATAAAAAAGTACTAGGTAATTACATTTAATGTAATGTAACCAAGATTACAATTTCCGCAATCGAAAATGCGTTGCACGTGGAAATATAATACGAGTGAGTATCTCTATATATATAATCTCTAATGATAATGATAATGATAATTTATTTGCAAAAATGTGGTAATAAACATATATGGTCTTAACATTATTAACGTGCTCACATTCACCAAAAGAAGGCATGCAAATACAATAACACACAAATAAGAATAGGTACCTACTACACATAGAAATATAGAAATAATATTAGGTATTTTACATTAAAAACTCATATTCTATTATATATAAATCCTTAATTAAATCATATTATTTTCTTACATTATTCATTAAAATATCCCTACTTAAATTCTGCATTTAAAAGATCTATAGGTATTATATAAAATTCTCGTGTCACAATGTTATTTACCATACTCCTCCGAAGCGGCTCGACCATTTCTCATGAAATTTTGTGTGCTTATCGAGTAGGTATGAGAATCGATCAACATCTATTTTTCATAGCCCTAAATGTTAAGGGTTGTCCACCCTACATTTTTTCTTTCATTTTTTGGACAAATTTTTTATGGTTATTTTTTTATGGTGTGGCATAAAAAAATACTCATGATCCCAAATTTTCACTTCCCTACCCCCTCAAAACCCCTAGCCCTCAAATTTAAATCGCGCTCTTTGTATTTTTGTATGATAAATATATATGGCGGAACAACGTTCGCTGGGTCAGCTAGTTGGTATGTATATTTTATTGTTTTGTTTTAAGTTTTCATTTATCTGCGACATCTACATTGTGTTATTATTCATCATGACCTCGTGCACACAGGTACGTTAGTTGCAATCTCAAAGGAACCTAATGCTGATGTGATAAACAGTACTTACAATGCCTACTAGATGGCAGTGTACTTGAATACTTGTTCGAGAAGTATCTTGGTTAGAAATATTACTGTAAATATGTTATACGATTGTTTCAATTATCTTATCTACTTCTACTTACCTAGTTGTTATTTTTTAATTATTTTAAAATAGTAGCATTGTAATACTTTCTCAGCTGATTGCAAAGTAACAATATTTAAACTAGATGTCGCTACATATCTGTATAAGTAATATGATCAACTATAAAACTAATTTATTATCCTCATTGTGGAACGATCAATGGGATTGTTATTACCGCAGGAATAGACTTGATTTAAAGAGTACTGAGGTTCTTTTGTCATTTTAATAGCTGTCAAGCGAGCTGACAGACCCAATGATGGTAAGTTGTAATTACCGACTGAAAATAAAATTAACCGTGATTGTTAAATAGCTCTCCGAGCTGGATGACCTTTACAAGGTTCTAGCTAGTTAGACAGGTAGGAAGCTTTATTTTAAGTTCCAACGAGATTAATTTGGGTGGTACAGAACATTTTTAACGAAGAGAAACATTTTCCATTCCACCCTACTGCACAGTAGAGGAAGCAATGTCCTGAGGTTGGCTTGAATTCAATAGTAGATGAAACACTTTACAGTTAACATCATAATGAAGCCTACTACGGTAAGTTATTCAAAACTGACTCACCAAGTATAGCTCTCAAGTGTCCCTCCAGAGTTTGTAGCACGGTCATTTTAATCTCCTTGATGGTCTTTCCCAGAAACTGTTCGCAGGCGGTGGTGAGCAGCTCATCCTCGTTCATGATCTTGCACTGGGCGACGCCGGTGACTGTGAGCGGCACCCCCTGGGCCGTCTCCACATACTCGCACATCGGGTTCAGTGTCATAACCTTGGAAATTGAAACGTCATTAGGTTTTAGTATCGTTAACATTAGACTTAATGTTTACTTAATCTTTAAATGCGTTGAGAATGAGACTATCTATTTATCTGTCAGCTGTTTGAAGTCAATTGCTGAACACAGGCCTCTAATTGGCGCCATACTGACCCAGTTCTGGGCCTTCTGAATCCAGCGGTTCTTTGCTGTTTTCCTATAAGCATTCATCATCATCATCATTTTTGAAATGAATACGATCTATCATTACAGCAGAACTATTTGTCGATGTTAAATAATGGTCAGGAATCCCTATGCCTTGCTACACTAGAAAAAAGCACAGTTGCATCATAAGGCTGTCTTTTCTACTATATTCCGTTCGTGCATTATTTTGTAAACAGCTTACGAAATACGATACGTGATTATGTCCAGGTATACTCCTCGTCCTAATTAAGCAAGGAACTGCGTGCTGGTTGAATAAGACAGTCCGATGCGCGACTGACCACGTCGTGCCATCCTTAAATATGTCACAGACACCTCGCTCTTCGATTAGTATTCTCGAATGAAATCCAACTCTTATATCATCAGTCTGATTAGAATCTAGCTTTGTTAATCACACGTATAGTGGACATCAGTATTTTTTTATGTTGATTTAATAATTCAGTATTCGGTTTACTTCTTATACATATTTCTAGGAAATATGTTGTAGAACATTAAGTTTAGTGGATATATTTGAATACCCGCTGTAAATGCTTATCCAGATATGAGTACACTTATTTGAAGTAAGTAAGTAGATTGAATAAAAATGTCAGAGTGAAGTGTAAGTTTACACTTTATATATTTTGTAAGATTTTCATTTTTTTCAATTGGCTATGGAAGCCTAATAAGATAATTACCTCGAGGCAGATACGTTGAACGTCGGTGACAAACCACCACGCCCAGGCCCATCCTCCGACGATCGTGCGCTTCTGTGTGGAACCGAAGCAGCTACCTGCAGATAAAGAATTATCATCATCACTTACATTATAGATCGGGTTGTGGTCTTTAAATTGATTATGCAAGTTTTTGGTTGTTCACTTCGAATATCACTACGCATTCATTTCATTCTAAATTGCAATAAAGTCTGGCACTTGCTTATCATGACTGTGTATACTATTGTATCTCAAATAGAAACATAGTATGGCATAATATAATATATGTTTGATTTTTATTTATTTGTGGAAGATATCTATAACCATGCTTACGTTCATAATGTGATGTGTATAGTAATAGAAGAAAGGATCGTAGGTAGGTAGGTACAGAGAGGGCGCTAACCTCTGGGAATACCGTTGCACGGCGCGGCGCGGCGCAGGCGCAGGAACATAGAACTTGCTACATTCACAAAACAAGTTTGCTATCCTGATCAGGTCCACTTCCAGCTTTCACTTATTATTGTAAATCAGTCATTTATTATACGTGCACTCATTCTATATCTAAGCTTATTAAATATTGATCATTATAACATTATACATTTCAATTGCGTAGTTTGCATTTATTAGGGAACAAAACGGAGAACTAGTAAGGCTCCTATGAGTGAGGATCTTTAAGCACTCTGGAGTTAAAAATCAGGTTCAGGAAATGTATAATTTACATACTAAGTTGCTCATGGTGTGTTTTGAAAACAAGTTCGTATTAATTCAAACTTTGAAAAAATAGAAGTGCGTGTCGTATTTCTTTGGTACTTGGAAGTTTGCACCACTCAACGTTAGGATTTGTTAAATAGTAAGTAGTAGTTTGACTAGCGTAAAGTGTTTGCAAAAACGAACTCCGAATACGTAATTATAACATTTTATTTTAGTCAACTTCATTCATAATTCAGTCATTTCATTAATATAGTTCATGAAATTGTTGTATTATAAACATGCATAACTTTTATTGAGATGATGATAAGTATTCGAAATCAGGTTTAAAGACTCGCGACCTTGAACAACCGTGTCATGTGAGACAGTTGACTCACACAAAATGAGTCATAAAAGGGAAATTAATTTTGGTAGAAAGCTCCTTTTACCGGTTTCTCATACAAAACACATAAATAACCTTACTCACGTCCAATAATTAAAAAGAACGTGAAGTTAACTTCTTAAATACAATAACCATACACTAAAACATAGGTTCAACTACTCGTAAGTTATCCCAGATAAATAATAATATTAGGTAAGTAAATAAAAAGTACCTAAACAAAACTTATATTATATTATGTAGATATGTTGGTACTTTTTTATGTCGTTTCATAAAAAACAAATATATTTTTTTACTGACAATTAATTTGTTAAGATATTGGGACGGAAGTGAGTGATAAAGCTTTGGCAGATAATATTTACAAGATGATTCAATAAAATTATATTTCCTCTTTAATTGAGTATGAAATATTTTTAAAAGATGTAGATTACAAGCTTCAGTTTTCAGAGGTCCTAAATGCAACAAATTAATTAGGATGTAAGAGTGCAAACTGCGCACGCCCATCGATATATTCTAATGTCCTAAATTCTTCGCCAAAAGAAGTGGCAAAAGTATCTATGTCAGAAAAATATCACGCACTATAGAAGTAATCGCAATTCTTTTAAGAGAACTGTAACTGCTGATCCAACACTAATAAAAGGTACCTAATGAGTATCGTATTCTTTGATTCATATCATAACTCAAATATGACTTTAATGAAATTAGAGGAAAAACGGGCCGCCTGATGGTAAGTGGTCACAAACTGCCCACTCTTCTACTGCTTCCACTGAAGCACAGGGTCACTACCCTGCGACCGAAACAATTAACTATAACACACATATTTCACGGTTGATTTTAGGAGATTGGGAGCTTGGGGGGAGGCATGCAGGTGCCGTCGGGATTACACCGGGTTGGCACAGAGTCCAGCGAGGCGGAGGAGGAGGCACCTGACGCCGTAGCCTCGTCCATTGTTCAGCAGGGTGTACCATAAACAGGGGAGGTTGGCTTGACCTGGTGCAGGGACAGAACCCCTTAGACCCAAAATGAATATAAAATCAAAAAGGTCGTACTTCAAATCCATTGTCCACAACCTCCCACCATTTCACTTCGGTAAATACTTCTGCGGTAAGTATACGTGCGGAGGAGTTGCGTTCAACCGGTCAAAGAAAGTGGCCGTTATACCGAGCAATCTATAACACGCGATTGTTAACCACTTGAACGCTTTTGTACACTGCAGAAACTGTCAAAGTAAAAATAAATAACAAACAAACAACATCTTGGGCCAACCGACTCACAACCCGAGCGAAAGTGTTGCAAGTGAACACAAAAACACTGACAATACATGCCCAAGTGGAGTGGTTCCCTTAAGAATTGGAAGTGTTTTAAAGTGAATTTGTGCTATGTTCCTATTGACGATACTTTGTTTTTGTGAAATCAGGGGCCATTGAGGTGAGTGGAGTGGGATGACATTGATAAACTGTAACATTTAACCCGTGATATCGATAAGAATTATCGACTCCAAATGATTAGAACGTCATTATTGATTACGATAACAAATAATTCATTACGGAAATTATTATCGGGAAAATGTGTCTCAATATCATAACAACAGGTACTCACGATAGTAAATTTCCCATTTAAATAATGACAACGGTTCCTAGTGTTCGTATACCACAATAAGAGCATAAACACATTATTGTTATGATAAAATAAATCTTTTCTGTCTACAATTAATAAAATTGAAACTGATCGACGTCTGTAGATCTATAGGTACATAAATGACATTTTGTAGTCGACATACAGTAAGACGAGCCACCTACGAGTAATGGTAAATGGTTACTGCTGCCCATAGACAACATCAGCAACGCATTGCCTAGCGAAAATAAAACTGGGAACCCTCATTACTGGCCTACAAACAATGCGACCGAAAGACTTTAGGAGGGTGGTAGCAAGCTAGCTTGGTAAAATGGTAGAGAATGCATTGGGCATAAGTCTGCCTTGTGTACCACAATAAAATCATCTTTATTGTACACCAAAATGTTATAAGGAATAAGGATACATTGGTTTAACCCTATTCTACCCTGTCCTCTTGCAAACACAGTTGGGATTAAACTGGGTGGTACCTACAGGGCTCAGCGACCACCAACAAGAGGTACCTAGCACCATAGCTTCAAACCTGTTGTTCAAGGTGAATCAAGGGCAGGGGATATTGGATTTATGGAACTCATTACTTGAACACGTACATTTCATTTACCGTAAATAAAACATAATAATTTATTTATACATTGACACAATACAATCATCGACACATATTTATACATAAATGTAAAGCATTAATGCCCTACTGACTGATGCCCATGGGCAGTGATGACCATCGCCCACAACCTATCGTCATGTGGTCCATCGCTTATATTACAGTGACAGCCTAGTGTTTTGAACGTTGGACGTCCTAACACGGGGACTTGAGTTAGGGGCCTACTCGCACCTCTAATTTTCGAAAATTATGTGTTTATTAGTTAATTATTGTTTCCTTCGGCATCCTTCGGTGAAGGAAACCATCGTTTGCAGAGCGCGGCGGAGAGTTCTCTAAAACGTTCACAGTTGAGACTAATGTCTACTGATTCGCATTTGCCAGCCTATTAGACTATACCTTGTATTGAAACCCTCACATTGTGAGAGGAGACTCGAGCTTAGCAGTAAGCCAGCATTTGGTTGCTATATACTGTAGAAAACGTCAAACATCAACCCATATCCAATTGGCTTCAACGCACGACAATTACTGCAGATTACATAACACTAGTTATTTTCACCGGAACCTTTTAACATTCTAGAGGTACACATCACACATACTAACGCAGCCATGCGATCACCACTCGCACACACACGATAAACTCGACCAAGCGTTTACCTGCGAGCTATGGCAATTTTTTGTACTTATCAATAAATATGATAAGGAACAGATCTCTTACATGCCATCTTATAGAGTAGAGAGATACAGTTGGTACAGAGATCACGAGAAGAGAACACATTTTACATTTTGAGTAGATAAAATCTAAGCATTATAATATTAATCATGTTTTAAGAAAATGTTCGCTAATACTAGAGTAGAAGTTTGGTAATGTTGAAATTTTTATTGAGAAGTGCATCCTATTATCCTATTAATATTATAAATGCGAAAGTTTGTATGGATGTATGAATGTTTGTTACTCTTTCACGCAAAAACTACCGAATGGATTTTGCTGAAACTTTACAATAATATAGCTTAAACATCAGAATAACACATAGGCTATAATTTATAAAGATATAGTGAGAATTATCCAAAATATATAACTAAATCTTTGCAAACTGAAGGAATAAGTTTCCCGAAGCGAAGCGAGGGCTGGTCGCTAGTTTATAATATAAGTTGTCACAAATCCGAGTAAATTTATGAAACAAAATAAAACATTATTTACGTTCATAGTGTAATTATAAAATAAATCTTTGATAAAATGAATTACGGATGCATATTGAACGTAGAGCATTTGTGGCTTAAACTGCACTTACAAAGTAGCTCAGAGTGAACCGACTTTGTTAGTGTGGGCTCGGTTCGCGCGAATAGATTCACTTTCTACAAAATCCATCTGATGGCGGAGATCTATCGACGCAACAATTACGTGTACCTAGCGTGATACTCGTATCTGCAAATAGAACTGACATTCTATAAATTCTTCATTCATTGAAAAGAATTTGGCGGCGCGGCGTCATCACTATGAGTATGGTCAGTTTTCAAGTAATAGGTATACGAGTAATTGGGTGTTTGGGCGAAATCATACGAGCTAAACTCAACAATTTTTCTCCACCAAACTTCAAATCACTGACTGCAACCGTATTTATATGATTAATTATCGTTACGGTTTGGGGTATCACAACATATAAAAAAATACTCATATCCTAAACTGTTTAATTAATTATCATAAAATCTAATTTTATGTTTTGTTTATATCGCTTAGCAACCTAGGTACCTAATTTTTGTCATCATAATTATGTTCATCAAGTATGTCAATGAAATTCGAAAACCTAAAAGGAACAGAAGCGGTGACTGGCTTGGTACCGTTACAATATGTACTCTCCAACCAACGTATACCCGCCTGGTCACGTTCGCCACTCGACGATCGTAAAAGAAAACTTCCATAACATTCTAGAGTAAACTTTTTCTCGATAATACTCATAATATACCAACAACCTAGATGGTAATGACCCCGCCTGTGAAGCGGGGGGCTCGGGTTGGATTCCCGGGCGGGGCAGATATTTATGTGACAGATAAATGTTTGTTCTCGGGTCATGGGTGTAAGTGATGTGTTATTTATGTTTTCCATGCCACCCGCGACACAGGGAACGCTAATGCGGGCGGGGGTATGAGTGGGTAATTTGTGTAAGCGTCTATTTAGTTACTGAAAGCTAAGAACAGTCTTATTTAAACAGTTCCTTATGTTATGTGATGTTTCGACAATTCAACGAAATGGAAAGTATTATAAATATATGAATCAAGGAAAGGAAATCAAAGGAAGGGTGTTTAAGTGATTGACGTGTTATATCATAATATTAAAACCCGCTCTAACTTCACTTACGGTATTATTTAAGTGAAGTTAGAGCTGGTTTTAATATTATTAAAATGGGGGGAAATAAAATAGGGTAACATCTTAAAAATAAAAATAAAAAAAAATAAAAAATAAGGATTGAAAAGAAACTGGAAAGATTTCCTAATATTTAATCGACTTATAAACATCCATTTATTGCAATAGCTTCAAATTTTTTTTAATACCCTCTTACTTTCACACTTTTTTTATAACTTGCTACGGGTTCAAAGTGCAAAAATGTAACTTCATAAAATTAGTTAAAAATAAAGGTAAATTATTTAAAATAAAATGACCAAAGCTAAGATGTAATCACATTGCAGGTGAAGATATGAGCTCGATAGTGAACGCCGCCGCCGACGTCATATCAGGCACTGCGATCGCAGCCGCAGGTACGCAGGTAAATAAATAGTATATGCCTGGGATTAGATCAGTATTATGTTTGAGTAAATACTTCATTTGATCATGTATTTACATATTTTTAAATGAACCTTTCTTTTAATACAATACAAATTGTACACCAAACTTTAGACTAACTATTATTAAAAATAATATAGTTTACAAAAGGCGGTCTTATCGTGAAAAGCGATCTCTACAGATATTATCTTTATCACCCTCTACAAATGTATCAAAACACAAAAACCTTTCTTATTAAAAACAACTAACAAGTTTCAACGAAATCGTAATCATTTTTAATCAAATATACATAAAGGATACTTCAGTCACAAAGTAGATAAGTAAACTTCAGTCGATTAAAGACAGTAGAACCTGTATGATAGAATGAGAGTCAAGAATTACAGTATTTCAATACGAAATTGGCCAACAATTGTGTATAGTTTACAAACAATAAAGGAGAGACAAGGGATTCAGTTAAATACTTTACAATAAGTCAAACAAATGCATCTTGTATAATAATGAGAATATCGTATTATTCAACAGGTAGCATGGTTTATCCCCATGTTAGTGGCAGCAATCGCCTACTTCCAGTTCGATCAGACCGACCCAGAAGGAAGACCAGGAGACGTCGGAGATGACAAGATGCTGCCGGAATACGACTTCATCATAGTGGGTGCAGGTTCAGCCGGTCAGTGAGTATGGTGCTTCACCTTCCATTCAGCTGCGACAACGATGACATTGGCCATTATCTTGTACAGATTATCTCCGATCCTCAGGCGATGTGACTAGGAATTACCTACATGGAACTAAGGAAATTGAGGTGCTTAGGTAGCCAAGGAACAACCTATTGTCATGCAAATTAGCAAAGTGGCTTTGTTTTGCACTCAATAACGTTGTACGCATGTTATTAAGCGAAATTTAATAAGATGAATTTGTTCATCATAGTGTGCTATCTGACCGTAGTAACTGCTAGAAGTACAGAAATTGTGTTTAGGTGTTATAAATTAATAATCACTTATATCAGTGAAGCAAAATTTAATGGTTTGCCTTAGTAGTGGCGCCTAACTTTACTCACTGCAGAATTGGACCTTAATCTTGGGCCCATAAGTAGGACAGTTCTGTTATGGTTTGTAATAATCGTAAAGAAATTATAAGATAACTAATAAATCGGGAGACAGGGAGGGCTTAACTTCATTCACTTTTGGCAACAACAATTTGTAAAATAATAATAAAATTTATTAATTTCAAAATTCCAGGCGCTGTTGTAGCAAATCGACTTTCAGAAATAGGAAACTGGAAAGTATTGCTATTGGAAGCGGGTGGGGGTGAAACAGAGATATCTGATGTTCCACTTCTAGCTGGATATCTACAGCTCAGTAAATTGGACTGGAAATACAAAACTGAACCACAAGGGACGAGCTGCTTAGGTGCGTTATACACTTGTTAAGCAGGATTAAAAATACTATCTGGGTTTATAGACATTATTCCACCATTTTGCCAAAAAGAATAATATTGTTATTCAAATTGCAAAATAAAAAAACTTGCTCTTTTAACATTTGTAACCACTACTGAAATCACGAAATAAACGTTTTTTTGGTTCAAATACATAATTATTTATTTATAAATAAATGTACTTAGGGCACATCTAATTTTTTTCGATGATATGTAGCAAATAAATAAGCTTTAATATTATGTATTTAATATTTACAGCAATGGAAGGCGGTCGCTGCAACTGGCCTAGAGGAAAAGTCCTAGGTGGAAGTTCAGTACTAAATTACATGCTTTATTTAAGAGGAAACAGAAAAGACTATGATACTTGGGAGTCCTTAGGGAATAAAGGCTGGGGATACAAAGATGTGTTATATTATTTCAAGAAATCTGAGGATAACAAAAATCCATATTTGGCGCAGACACCCTATCACAGTACTGGAGGATATTTGACAATTTCTGAAGCACCTTATCATACTCCTTTGGTTTCAAGTTTCATTGAAGCTGGCCTCGAAATGGGATACCTGAACCGAGACATCAATGGTGAAAATCAAACTGGATTTATGGTTGCACAAGGAACCTTAAGAAAAGGGAGTCGATGTTCAACGTCTAAAGCATTCTTAAGACCTGCTAAGGATCGTCCCAATTTTCATATTGCAATGCATTCGTATGTGACTAAAGTTATGATAGATCCTCGAACAAAAATTGCTTTTGGTGTAGAATTTATACGAAACAAAATGGTTTATCGTATCAGGGCAAGGAAAGAGGTGATTCTATCAGCAGGCACAATTAATTCGGCACAGCTGTTAATGTTGTCAGGCATAGGTCCAGCTGAAGAGTTAGCAAAACACCGAATACCTCTCATACAAAATTTACAGGTCGGCAAAAATCTTCAAGATCACATCGGGTTAGGTGGACTGGCTTTTATGGTAAATAAGCCGATTTCAATTGTAGAACATCGTCTGCATACTATGAGTACTTTGATGGAGTACGCTGTATTAGGGGAAGGTCCTTTGACTATTATGGGTGGAGTAGAAGGTTTAGCATTTGTGAATACAAAATACGCAAATGCTTCGGACGATTTCCCGGACATAGAGTTTCATTTCATCTCCGGTTCAACAAACTCTGACGGCGGCGAACAATTGAGGAAAGTTCACGGATTGTCCGATAAGTTTTACGATGCGGTGTTCAGACCAATCAATAATATGGATGTATGGAGTATAATACCTATGCTTCTTCGTCCAAAAAGCAAGGGATTTATCCAGCTGCGAAGCGCAAATCCGTACGACTATCCATATATTTATCCAAATTACTTGACTGAAGAATTCGATGTGAAGACACTTATAGAGGGCGTGAAAATTGCTGTATCTTTATCGAGGACCAAAGCGTTTCAGAGATATGGGTCTGCGTTGAACCAATACGTGTTTCCTGCCTGTTCAAACCTACAAAGATATTCGGACGCTTTTTGGGAATGTATGATACGTCAATATACATGCACGATATATCACCCCGTGGGTACTGCTAAAATGGGTCCGTTCTGGGACCCAGAAGCTGTAGTCGACAATGAACTAAGGGTGTACGGAGTAAAAGGATTGAGGGTGATTGATGGCAGCATAATGCCCAACCTAGTTAGCGGTAACACAAATGCACCGATAATTATGATAGGTGAAAAGGGCAGTGATATGATAAAAGAATTCTGGTTGAAGCGCAGAACGTCCAGATACTACGCCTGATGACCGCGTACAAAATTTAATATAATTGAAACAGTATTATCAGTTAAGAATTGTACATAGTAATTATATTATTTATTTATTTATTTGTAGCTGCTTTAATACTTCATTTCATTTTTCTTTTCATAACGTTTTGCTTTAATTTGTAATATATATTTTAATGTCAAAATATTGTGTTTTATTCTTCTTATCAGGCATCCATGTAGCTTGAGGAGTGTAGGTGAGCACTAGGTAAGAGAGGATTTTAGAAAATTAGGGGGCGAAGCTGCGGGGGAAAGCTAGTTAATAACAAAGTAAGAAGATATTTTGACCCAGTTGCATGTATCACGGTCTCGCGAGACCATGGAAATATCGGTAAAACAATTCAAAATTGTGAGTAAGTACCCGTTGGTATAGATGATGTAGATGAAGTATCTACCGTCGGTCGGTCGCCATCTATTGCCAGCGCACCTGTGACGAAAATCAATACGATTTTTTAGATTTTAACGCATGAGTCGGAGCCACAGATGTCGCTGCTGACACAAGCATAGTGGATGAGTTAGAAGTTCCTACCTTAAACAATAGGTGTCACTAACTTTAGTTCCAATCAATGGATATTTCATGGGAGTAATAAATTATACTTAAAAGTAGATATCAATTAACAATCATATATTATATTAAATTTTAAAACTCGTGCACTAAGGCTCTTTTGGAAGAGCCCTAGTGCACGAGAGAAGGGCTCTTTCTAGAGCTCTTAGGGAAAATATAAAAGACATCATTAACACCCACGACCCGAGAACAAACATTTATCTGTCACTTAAATGTCTGTCCCGGCCGGGATTCAAACTCGCGATCTCTCTCTTCGCAGGCAGGGTCGGGCTAGGGGGTCGTCGCGTTATGTTATCAACGTGAAAAATACAATAATAAAATAAAATATTATTGATAAAGTCATCATTTTTTTAAGGTAGAAGGTTAAATAAATAAAGAAACAATAGAATGAAAAGTGTTGTTTTAGCTTTTCGACTAGAATAAGCAATGAATGTCAATACCTAGTACTGAACCCCGTTGATATTTCATTTTAATATGGGCGTCATTTTAAAGCTGATTCATGCTGGTTTTCCCAGGCCCAACGCAACGGTGATTGGGACCGACCACCTCGGTCCCAGTTATTATTTCGTTGCAGCACCGCGACTTTCACATAATTAGATTATCTGTAAAAACGACGTGTCAAATATAATACATAAACGAGGTCATTACGAAAAAAGATTACTCTAATATACGTAAGTACGCTGGATGCAAAGTCGAAGTATTGCTGATTACGGTTAAAGTTTTGTTCCGTACAAAACATAGAGTAACGTTTATACAGATGCATACTTAAAAAATATTTTAAATTTTTATCTCTAGCGACCCTAAAAGGCACAATTGACTCATAATCGAGAAGGCATCGTGGTCTCATAAGTTCTCGATGTTATTGAACTCGACCACTGCCGATACACACTAGCTGCTTCAATAAAATTGATACTTCACATGACGTTGATGTTTCTTGCTTACTTTCTTTTTCTACCTTCAAAGGGGTCCTCAAAATTGAAAGTAAATTATGAACGATATACGATTGCTATTATGTCAGAAATTGCATAGTTTTATGTGTAACATACGAACAAATGAACACATTCGACACCGGTTGTATAAAAACCAAATTATAAAAAAATATGCAATTTAAAATTTCATCATAGTTTGAAAGCGTCAAATTTTAATATTAGAAATTATAATCATGTGCATTTATAAAGTGCATATTGAAATTTAATGGCTATATTACGAATCGATTCCGAGTTCATTGTCCTGTCAAATAATAAAAAAACGAGAACAAGAATAAAAAACCTTAATCGACATTTTCATCAGTGTATTATTAGTAATATCGGTACCGCGGCATATAAAATTAACAATCGTTATTCAAAAGAATAATACTTGGTTCTTTTACGATTACGTTTTATTCAGATGACAATACACATTATCAATTAGGTACTACTCTGTGTTTCATAACACTTTCAATGAGACCTGTAAACAATAACATGTTATTTCGTTAATTTTGCAAAACTTACTGTCATAAAGTTCTTAAGCCACAAGTGCACACCTTACGTGATAGACGTGTGTAATTAGTGTACATAGCCACAACAAAAATGTCCAGTGCAATGTCAATTAAACCAATCATCTCCAGTACTAGAATTTTATTTGGTTTATTGCCTGGCCTAGGTTCTTTAATTCTCCTCCGTATGATAATACATTTATACAGACCGGATATCGAAGATACAGAGCATCGGATCATGGATTATACATTTGAAGAACTATATGAATGTTACGATTTCATTATAGTGGGTGCTGGATCAGCTGGTGCCGTCCTTGCTAACCGATTATCAGAAAACCCTGACTGGGAAATTCTTTTACTCGAAGCTGGACCAGATGAAAATGTATTATCCGAAGTGCCAGTATTATTTCCAGTTCTTCAAACGTCATCAATTGATTGGCAATTTGTAACAGAACCCAGTGACAAATATTGCTTAAGTATGGTGGATAGCCGTTGTAAGTGGCCTCGTGGAAAAGTTTTAGGAGGATCAAGTGTATTAAATGCTATGCTTTACATTAGAGGTAACAAACGTGATTATGACAACTGGGCCTCAATGGACAATCCCGGTTGGTCTTACAGTGAAGTGTTACAATATTTCCGTAAATCTGAGGACATGAGGATACCTGAATATCAAAACGACCCTTATCACTCTGTTGGAGGTCCAATTTCAGTGGAATATTTTGGTTACGAACAACCAATTACTAGGAAAATAATGGAAGCTGGACAACAACTTGGTTATAACGTAGTAGATGTGAATGGTGAGTTTCAAACGGGATTTACCCGATCTCATGCTACCGTTCGCGATGGGCTGCGATGTAGCACAGCTAAGGGCTATTTGCGGCCCGCAGCTTCCAGGCCAAATCTTCATATCAGCATGCATTCTTTAGTGGAAAAGGTACTAATAGATGAATATAAAAGAGCTTATGGTGTTAAGTTTACCAAAAATGGCAAATCTCGTATTGTCAGGGTAAGAAGAGAAGTAATTTTATCAGCTGGTGCATTGCAATCACCGCAATTGTTGATGTTGTCAGGTATTGGTGATAGTGAACATTTAAAAGATTTGGGTATACATCCCATAAAACATTTGCCTGGTGTGGGAAGAAATTTACAAGATCATGTTGCTATGGGTGGACATTCCTTTCTATTCGATAATCCATATTCCAATGGAACCGACTATTGTTTCAATCTAAATACAGCAATGGGTATTGGAAATTTGATAGACTTTGCAGTTCATAAACAAGGTGTACTATATAGTATGGTGGAGGCAGAAGCAATGGCATTCGTTAATACGAAATTTCAAGACGAAGCCGAAGATTACCCAGATATTCAACTTTTTATTGCACCCACCGCGGATAACCTGGACGGTGGTCTATTTGGAAAACGTGCTAATGGGCTGAATGATGAGACATATGCTGAGTTATACGAAGATATATTATATGAATCATCTTTTTCAATAGTTCCATTGCTTCTTAGGCCAAAAAGCCGAGGTGACATCAAGCTCAGAGATGCGAATCCATTTTCTCCTCCACTGATCAATCCTAATTATTTTTCCGAGCAAGAGGACATTTTAGTAATAGTAAGTAAATCTATTTTATCTATTTTTAACGTCCCCTCATCAAGTCTGTTCTGAAAGAGGAAAATATTTCAAAATAATTTCCAATAAAACATTGCTTTTCAATTATTATTTTTTGAGAGAATGTACTCGTAACTGGATTCCTACATTTAATTTAAATCTCTTGGATTTTCAGTCAGAAGGTGCCAGGATCGTCCAAGAACTAGTTAATCAGCCAGCACTCCAAGAGTTAAATGCTCGGCCAAATCCGAACCGCAACCCTGGCTGCGAGAAACATGCTCTCATGTCAGACGAACATCTCGAGTGTCAAGCGCGACATCACTCCTTGACGATTTACCATCCAGTCGGAACATGCGCTATGGGCCCTGAAGAAAACCCAGACGCGGTCGTAGATGCAAGGTTAAAGGTGAGTAATATGTAACTTTTTCACAGTATTTAATGATAAATGCGTACAACTTTCTTTCTTTGACGGCAACGCGTCGGTGAAGCCTATCGTGTTACTGATGTCCGTGGGCGACGATGACTACTTTATTTGCCTTTCTGTCGGCTACTTACATAAAAAAACTGGAGATTTTATTTTAAAGTTTTAATTATTATATTTATCTAAAATCATTATAGTAATTAAAAACAATTAATTAATTTGAACAGACGAACCTCCTCCTTTTTTGAAGTCGGTTAAAAATTGGTTTTAAGCACTATTCCACAAGATTTTGATTATGTCAAATTATAAATTATATTCTACTAGCTGACCCCGCGAACGTTGTTCCGCCATATAGATTACTTATAGCGCGATTTAAATTTGAGGGGCGTTGGTAGGAAAGTGAAAATTTGGGATCATGTGTATTTTTTTATACCACACCATAAAAAAATGACCATAAAATGTTTATCCAAAAATGAAAAAAAAAATTGTGTGGACAACCCTTAACGTTTAGGGGTATAAAAATAGATGTTGGTCGATTCTCAGACCTACTCGATATGCACACAAAATTTCATGATAATCGGTCGAGCCGTTTCGGAGGTGTACCTATGGTCACTAACATTGTGACACGAGAATTTTATATATTATAAGATTAGAGCACAACAATACTGTGAACTAGATATTTTTCTAATATTGTTTTAAAATTAAAGTCATTAATAATCCTATAATAATGGTCTAGTTTGCAGCAATGTTGCCCGTTTGGCAGGGGTTCAAAAGCTTTTTTTCTTTTTTTATCAATCTGATTCATGTCTTGAGGGTGACTCAGATAATTCTGGATTATAAATGTGTGATAATTTTTCTTTATGTGTTTCAGGTCCATGGAGTAAATAATCTTCGTGTGGTAGATGGTAGTATAATGCCTACCATAGTTAGTGGAAATACTAACGCTCCAATTATAATGATTGGAGAGAAGGCTTCGGATATGATCAAGGAGGATTGGTCTTTAGAAAACGAATACGATATGATTAATTGTAACAATAATCCAATATTGTTTGAAGCAAAGAATTCTGGAGCCGACGAACCGAGCAGAGTAGATTTAAATCCAAAATATAGCCCCGATATCTTGAACGAAACAACTAATCTATTTCCAAACTTACAACAGACTCTACCAAACATTAATTTTAACAAAGTAAAGGAAAACAAAGATCCACCTCTGAATATTAACAGTGGATTAACACCATATTCAAATAATGACCATAAAACACATTTAGTAGATCCCAATAGATCCAACGTTTATCCTTATTATTTACCATCGCCATATCACTTCAGTCCATATCCATATGCTGCCTATCCACATCTACATCCATATACTTACGGAGGCCACACTAGACCAATTGATCCTTGCATAAATTATCCTTGTAAAGAGTATAAGAATATGCACGGTTCTGATTTTACGCGCAATATGATACCGACTCGGTCATCATTTGATAATAATGGAAATAGAATATGGAACTCAAAGCCATATGGATCAAGAACAATTGTAAAAAGTAACCGTAAGGAAAAGAAATGCAAATTGTGGTTTGACTACGACGGAACTAGGTATGAAGTAATTTTGTAATTCGTATAATATTATAATGTTATTCATTTATTTACGTAATCAACATAAACACAGTTTGAAGTAAAATTATGATAAAATGTTAAGATATTATGCCAATAACTTTATGAAAGCTAACTAAATTATTTATTAAAAGGAAATAAACTTACGTAATCGTATATTCATTTGTTTCCTAAACCGAAAGCAATGCCAATTAGTAACTGCACTGGACTTTGTATAATTTAATTAAAACTTACCGCCGGACACCGTTTTACATGTACACTAGCTGACCCCGCGAACGTTGTTCCGCCATATAGATTACTTGTAGTGAATGATTAAAGCGATTTAAATTTTTAGGGGTGTGTTTAAGGAAGTTAAAATTTGGAATTACGTGTATTTTTTATGCCACACCGTATAAAAATAACCAAAAAAAATTTTGTCCACAAAATAAAATGTTAGGGGTGGACAACCCTTATCACTTAGGAATATGAAAAATAGATAGAAGCCGATTCTCCGACCTACTGAATATGCATATAAAATTTCATAAAAATCGGTTGAACCGTTTCGGAGGAGTATGGTAAGTGGTAACTAACATTGTGACACGAGAATTTTATATATACCAGTAAATAAGGTCAGATTACGATAATCCGCATCATTGCTGGGTGAAGAGTTCGCTATAGGGTGCACGTGCACGTCTGTAGGTACGTGTTGACGTCCGAACACGACAAGCGTCAGTCTGCCCACACGCTGCAGTGATAATGGTAATTTTAACCGGGAGCGACAGTCATTTTATATAATTCAAGAATAACGTAAGTACTCTTATCATTTTAGTTATATATTCTATGCGTAAAATATGTACCAGATAATTTATTAACAAACACTACTTAATTATCAAATGTGTCGACGGTCAAATTGTGCCGTTTCTATATCTACAAACAGAACAATAACGAGTTATTGTATTAATTTTGTAGTAATTTTGCCTTAATTGTATCAGATGGAAACCCATGAACACACAAGTAATACATACATACAATTATGGCAATTATATTTCCAAATATCAAATCTATATAGTCGAATCCAAATCAATATTGTCAATGTCTAGATTAACAATAGAGTAGCGAGAGAGAGTAGTATTAATATATAAGTAGCTGTCCCGGCGAACTTCGTACCGCTCTATCTATTAAAATGAATTGCTGATTTTGTTGGTAAGCGCAAATCTCGAGAACCGCTAATTCTTTTTTTATAATATTCCTTAAAGCACGAGGACGGTTGTTACGGAGAGAAAAATTTAAAACATTGCCTGAAAAAGTCTAAAAACAACACTTTTCTATGTTCCCATACACAACATTTGTAGTAATAATTAAAAGTCAATTTGAACTTTAATATCATACCATAAAGTTTAAGTGTTAGTGGAGGGGTTCCGGGAAGGTGACCCGAATAGCAGAATAAGTATTTAAAAAAAAGAATCGACTGTTAGGCGGTACGAGGTTCGCCGGGACAGCTAGTAATTAATAAATATTGTGGTAATTTATTAGCTGAAACACTTGTTACACTATCACGAACATTAACATTGTGTATACCAAATTCGAATCAATTTTTTTTCTTTAACTGTTCTAATGTAATTATACTTTTATTCTATTCCGGACGAAGACAAATAACAAAATCAAAAGAATTGGTCCAGCCGTTCTTGAGTTATAAATAGTGTAACTAGCACGACTTTCTTTTCTATAATATATAGATTTAGAGTTCTCTGAAGTGATTGCTGTTGAATTTTGAGATTGTTACCGAATTTAATTAATTCATTTACGCAACATTGTTCATATAAAATGATATTCAAAGATTTTTTTTTGTTTTTTTGAGCAACAAATAAAAGGCCTTTTTTTAATAACCGAATTTAATGCGGTTCCCACTGCAGTATTGTAGTTGGGCTTGGGGTTACATTCAGTGTTTGTTTTTTTCAATCGGTCGACTTAGCTGGCAGAGAATGCAACTACCATTTAGCTCCCCATTTGTGCAGTAATATTTATTTTATGGTGGACAGTATACTTAAATGAATATTAATATTTAGGAAACATTTTTACCAGTGTAGGTATTAAGGCATACATACATAGGTTCCCCGATGCGAAGCGAGGACGGTTACTACTACAATTTTATAAATTTACGTGGTCAAAAAATGCGCCGGGTATTGTCTAAAGAAAGAGCTGCTTATATGCTCATATAGTTTCGACAAAGGGAAAAGGGTTTTTAATGGCAGGCAGGTATAGCAGGCAGATATGTCAACCAACTTGATGTATTATATTCTGAACTTATCTCATTGTGTAATCAGGACGGGTAATCGTAAGGCTCGTTGTGGATTCATACGTACATATATCGTATAGTACAATATTGTGACTGGCGTAATTGAACAGTATCATAATATTATACCTACAAGTAGTTCTGGAGGTGAAATATATATAATTAATGGAGCCACCCCATAACTTTCATTAATATTCTATTAATTTACATATACCGAGAAGAGTGATTGATATGAATGTGGATGGACGAAGGGGACGAGGACGGCCAAATAAAAGATGGATGGATTGTGTGAGACAGGATACGAAAGATAAAGGAGTGACCGTTGAAGTGACGGCTAAGTAGGGAAGAATGGAAGAGAAGAAGATATTGCGCCGACCCCAAATAAATTTGGGAAATGGGCAGGAAGATGATGATGATACTGGACCACACTGATTCACCTACG
Source organism: Ochlodes sylvanus (assembly GCA_905404295.2). NCBI lineage: Eukaryota > Metazoa > Arthropoda > Insecta > Lepidoptera > Hesperiidae > Ochlodes > Ochlodes sylvanus. The sequence continues at coordinate 3,392,445 of FR990129.1, forward strand.
ATTTGTAGGTACAATTGCATAGTATATTTTAATGAAATTAAGGTAGCAAACGAGCATGCAGCACCACCCTTCCGCTGCCGCCCACGACAAGATAGACTACATACAACACGATCTGTTACTAAGAGTCTCGCTCTAATTCGGTCACAAATGTGTTACTAATCTTGAGGTCTAAGATGTTCGATTCTCGTTCTCATTGTGTGACACAAAGACAAGTATTATGTGTTGACCAAGGCACCCACGACACAAAGAATCCTAGCGTGGGGCTATGAGAGTGTAGCATTATTAAAAATATATGTTTTCATGTGCATGCAATGAAATGTTCAAGAAGGAATTAAGTATACAATTTGGCAGTATATAGGACTTACATACTGATATCAGATAGTATTAAAAACGAAAAAGTTGCAGATAGATTAAAAATGTGATGTGGGAAAAACGTTTGCAATTTTATTGTTTTCAAAACCGCTTTACATTCAACACTTAAATTAAAATACATAAATTAAAATAATAAACTGAATTAATTTTGCGTTGTGGTTTTAACGTGTATGATATACATTTTTGAATTTCGATTACTTGGACTCTAGGTAACGTAAGTGGAAAATATTCTTAATTATGACATTTATGACATCTATTTTATAGCGCTTATTTCATTTACAGTGCTCTGTTGTACAAATTAGATTATTTTCTCAAAAAATTGTAGTACCTTTAACTCTCTCCTGACCTTCAACACTCTCTATACCAAAAATCACATAGATCGGTTGCTCCATTTTGACACGAAACGAGAACAAACAACGAAAATATTATCACATTTATAATATCAATATGAATTTTACATGGAGTCGATGGCAGTTAACAATGACGGTTACGGTACTATTAAATTGTTATTGTTTGAACTGTGGCGCAGTGACGTCATAAAAGCTTCGTTTCAAAAACCAAGTAAGGCAATGACATCCATTTATATTCTGTCTTAACTTAGAAAGCTTGTACGTTCATGTACGTAAGTTCTTGGCTAGCACCCAAATCATGAAAGTAGCAAATGAGCAGTCAAGTTTTTTTATACGTTAAGTTAATCCTTAAGTTTCTAAGTTAAGCAGTGATAGCCGAGTGGTTAAACGTTGGACTCGCGAACCGGGGATCCGGGTTCAAACCCCAGCACTTCTAATTTTCAAAAATTAAGTAGGAATTAGAATTGAATTATCACTTGCTTCGGTGAAGGAAAACATCGTGAGGAAACCTGCACACCTAAGAGTTCTCCATAATGTTGATGATGATGATGAAATTCCTCGACAACACTGATGTTAATTGACGATGATGTCCAAAGATAGTAAGCGCATTAACTTAGTGAATACCTATTCACTCTTCTCTTAAAGACTCCCAAATCAAAAGTCAATCAGTCTACTAGGTATAATAGATAATATTAGTAGTCCTTACAATTGTCATGATTTTTTGTTTATTCCAAGTTAATGTTTGATTACAATCCCACCTGATGGTAAGTGGCGGTGGCATAGCATACTAGCTTAGTAGAATCTTTTACACTCTTAGTAGTCTTAGTTGGTATTGCTGTGTCAACACCCTTCAAACAAACACCAGGGTGCTTAGAGTATGTATTATGTATACTCTAAGCCAGGGAGCACGGTGTTGAACCACACTAAACATATATTTTACTACCTAACATAACTTCGCTTCGGTAAACTTATACCTACACACGCCCCGGAGACATTGCTATTCATTTATTTCAGGCACTATAAATTGTTTATCCCATTTTATCGATTTATGTTATTGTTTTTCTTATTCCAGAAATTAGAAAAGTAATTCATTATTTGTCACAGTTATGCAACTGTTAATTAATTAATTAATGCTATCAAAACATTAATTACCTCCTTATATTTTCACAGAATCTCCATACTAAAATTTATCTGTTATCAGGGGAAATCCATTTTTCGGGATCAAATGTATCGTAGATCCACATGCGTGATAAAATTTATAAATATGTTAATTAGACAGATACTTAATCTGATTTTCATTCCAAAAAAATAAGTTTTTGACCTCTACACAATGACATTATAAGTAAAAATAGGTAATTTACAAAAAATATTGAATGTAGGGAGTATAGACAGATACCGTCCCACGCTTGTAATAAAGTATAATAGTAATGAATGAACTTCATACAGTAACACATTATAATGTTCACTAAGTGTCGTGTATTCTTTATTGCCGCAAAAAAGGTTTTCCGCAAAGTAATGTGTCAATTTTGTTTGAAAATATTGAAAGTCACAATTTTAAATTACTTTGCCAATTTGTTATAACCCATTACGGCATGACCAGCCATATTTTTCTCTTATTGTTTCGCTGTGAAAATTTACAGAGACGCCCAACAAAACAATTCCGACTCTGTCCTTTTTTATTTGGAACTAATAAACCCGCCGTCGCGTCGCTTCGCTTCGGGTAATATGTTCCTTACCCACATTCGGAAATTGTTAAACTTTCTGAGATTAGCTCGTAGAAAACCACAGACAAACAGACAATCAAATCTAAAAATAACTGTTTTGGGATCAATTGTGTTAATAAAGACCTCTAGTAAAAGATCATCATCATCTTTCATAATTTAGACATGGCTTTAAGCTAGTCGTTTCGTTACTGGTAAAACTCGGATCATAACCAGATCGGACAGGAGAGGAACTGGATTCTGTGCTTATTATGCACTTTTGATTTTATAATATAGATTTCCTTGTAAATTAAGTGAATTATAGTTTGAGGAACTTTAATGATAAATTTTCGATAATTTTCTTCAATATTTCGTAGGTTAGTATTATGCCTTATCATTTTTATTTTTATTCAGTTCGTTGAATGAACTCTCAGGATCAAAATTACTTTAATCAAATTTCAATTGGTTCAAAAGTTCTAGCAATTATTTTTTACACATGTTTTCATAACCATAATTAAGTTTTATTATTTCAGTTTCAGGAGGAAGCCATGTGGGCCTGCGATCCAGCTCTGACCTCCACTATCCTAAACAGCTACAATGCTGTTGGGCCCCTGTTCATGCAGACTCTTCAAACTGTTATGGCCGCTCACTGCGCCCTAGTTGGTGATCACGTGTGGCCTGCTGATGCTGTAGGTGACGTTATTAAAGGTACTTGGCCGATTCAGGTCACGCATCACGTAATTTACGGAAGACTATTGCCCTGTTCGTGTATTCGAAAAACGATGCGTTTTGTTTACGGATAGTAGATCTATCCACGAGGAGTATTTAAAAAGAGATCCTATAAGAAACGATTATATGAAGCGACTATAACGACTCGTTACTAGTAACTCGAAAACGATCGATTTAATATCTGACAGTGTCAGACATTCTTATACCATCCTAAAATCTACATCATTAGTGTACTCGGACTACTGCTATTATTAATAACAGCCGATTCAACAGGTAAAATATAACTCATTGTCAATGTCAGTGTCCTCCACGAAAATCACTGTCGTCCGCGCATGACTTCAAAATTACCTCAAGTCAGTTATGATTATGTCATTATGTCACAATATTAAGTTATCAATTCTAAAAACCAAGACCAAATTAAATAACGATACTTTAATTCCCATTGATTTTGCAATAATAATAGTATGAAATCAATATACTAATCTTGAAACAACGTACAATTTATAAATTACTAGCTGACCCGATAGAGATACGTGGTCCTGTCTTACTTATAAATTTTAAATTCGAATATTTCAAGCACGCATTCTCTTAATGCTATGGCAAACGCCATAAGGTTACATTAAGAAAACTAATATTTTATTTTTTCATAAATCTTCCATGTCCAGATATCAGTTACAGAGGTTACAGATAATAATAAATTATATGTATAAATAAGTCTTATAACAGTAAGTGAGAAAAATGAAAAATTACTATTACCTAAACAACCATTAAAAATGCACGTAATTTTTTTTCAGATCCCAATTATGATTTCATAGTGGTGGGCTCGGGATCAGCTGGGTCGGTAGTGGCTAACCGATTATCTGAAGTACAAGGCTGGAAGGTTCTTCTTGTTGAAGCTGGAGGAAACCCGACTTTAGCGACCGAGGTACCGTTATTGAAAATACCAAAAAATAAGATTGTGTTAGCGCTCATAGCCCGGCGGTTTGTTAAGTAACAGCGGGCGCGGTCGGTAGATCCAACTACCGAACGATCCAACTACCGAACGAACGCTAGTGGCAAAATACTTGGGCGTTTCCGTGCTTCGGAGGGCACGTAAAGCCGTCGGTTGTTACCATTTCGTGGCGGTCATTAAGCCATGTCGGATGCCTTCGGGTGGCATAAAAACTTCCGACACTTGGGTTGGCCACTCACCCCTCCACCAATCCGCACTGGAGCAGCGTGGTGGAGTACTCTCTAGGCCTCCACAGGTATGAGGAGAGACCCGTCCTCAGAAGCGGGCTATTAATGGGTTGAAGCCAATTTAAGTTGTTAATAAGCTAATATTTGATTTTTAAGTTAAGTTTTTTATTTTAACATTTAATTAGTTAAATAAACTACAAAATATTTCAGGTACCTAACATTTTCTACAGCAACATCGGCACTGAAGAAGATTGGGGTTATTTAATTGAACCGCAAGATGGAGCCTGTAAAGCGTTTAGAAATGGACAAAGTGTGTGGCCTCGAGGTAAGGTACTTGGAGGCTGTAGTAGTATCAATGCAATGTTTTACGTGAGAGCTAATAAACAAGACTACGATGAATGGGCAGCCAATGGTAATTATGGATGGGGATTTGATGATGTACTGCCTTATTTCAAAAAGAGCGAAAATTTCTCTGAAGTACTTAATAAAAGTAATAAAAAATTTCACAGCACAGGAGGCTATTTAAACGTTCAACGCACAAAAGAGAATAATTATATAGAGGAAATATTCCTACAAGCATTAAATGAAACAGGATTAAAAATGAATGAAGACATAAATGGATCTGATCAAATAGGGGCAACAAGAGCATATACTACAATAAAAGATGGCGTAAGACATAGCACCGCAAGAGCGTTTCTAAACCCTATTAGAAACCGAAAAAATCTACATGTTATAAAAAACGCCCTTGCGACTAAAATATTGTTTGAAGATTATAGTAATAAAGTCAAGGGTATTGTGATACAAAAAGATGGCAAAGATATAATTGTAAACGTAAAAAAAGAAATCATCGTTTCAGCTGGTAGTATCAACACTCCGCAATTATTACTGCTTTCAGGAATAGGACCCAAAAAGCACTTGAGGGATTTAAATATTAATGTCAAGGCAGATCTACCAGTAGGTGAAAATTTACAGGATCATTTATTTGTACCCATATTTTTTACTATGCCAGGTGATAAAAGCTCTAATTCGTTATCTGATATTATTACAATGTTTAAGGAGTACATTGTTACAAATAAAGGTCCACTTTCTGGCATAGTTCCTCACAATGTCATAGCATTTCTTAACACTAGCGATATGACTGTGAGTACTCCAGATATTCAACTCCATTTTGTTTTCCTTAGCCCTAAGTCTTCAAATATGTTAGACATATTTGACAAACATAGACTAAACAATGACATTCGTGAGCAATTTATGAAGATAAACGAAAATAATTCAATATTATTAATTTATACTACCCTTCTTAGACCGAAATCAAAAGGAACGATAATTTTAAAGAGCAAAAATCCAAATGACCACCCCATTATACGCCCGAACTATTTGTCAGACGTTGAAGACATTGAAACTATAATGAGAGGCGTAAAATATGCGTCAAGTTTAAATGATACTGAAAGTTTTAGGAGTGCCGGACTGAAATTACACTGGTTTAAATTGAGAAGCTGTATGGATTATGTTCTTGGTTCAGATGAATACATGAGATGTATGATCAGAGAATTGACCTTTACCCTATACCACCCGACGGGCACTGCGAAGATGGCTCCAAATGGTGATACTTCAGGAGTATTAGACCCGGAACTTAAAGTTCGTGAAGTGTCAGGTCTAAGAGTGATTGATGCAAGTGTAATGCCTAATATTGTAAGAGGTAATACAAATGCAGTATCTATAATGATTGGAGAGAAAGGAGCACATATGATTAAAAAATATTGGGTTAAAAAGCTCAGTCCAGAATTATAACAGACTAAATAATCTTCTTAAGTCTGTTATGTCTATAACAAATGAGAATAACAAAGGAACAAGACCCGAGAAAAAATATTTATATCTCTGCACAAAATCTGTAAGTCCAGGCCTATCTTCCTTTGGCAAGATCACTACCAAGTGGACAACGAGGTCATCAAATAATTTTATAATGCTTCTAGGTAAAGGCTTGATGAAACAACTTAATGATTTTGAAAATGAAAATTTAAATCATGCTCGAGATCTGATACTGTCTGTGAGTATCATATAATTGTCATAGCTCCTAAACTATTTAACTTAGAGCTACCACTTTGGTATCTATTTCTAGGAAATATCCTCTAGTATCTATTAAAAATGAAAAAAAAAATAGGTTAACGGGTTGGATTTCTTCAATTAATCTCGAAAACTAAAAAAATAACAACATTTTTAAAAGAATAATTTAATTGAAATTTTTTTTCTCTCCTTTATTGATAATTTTTGGTAAAATTTTTAACGGTAATTAGTTGCCTACCTCTTTAGCTGCGAATTAAGACCTTTTTAGTGTTTTTAGGACCACAAAATGTTAAGTTATGGCAAAATTAACACACGTATCCGTTTTTTGGTACACAAAAATTTAAATGGCTGCCATTTCATTATGGTTGGAGAAAAATAACATATGAGGGGAGATTTATCGATAAATTTAATCGTATTTTATACCATTAAAGGCTCCGACACCGATCACCGGACACCCTGTATATAATTTATACATTATATTGATCAGTGATAATGTAGCATTTAAATGGTGAATGAATTTTTAAAATCGGTTCAGTAATTTTTGAGCCAATTCCCGTTACAAACATACATTTTTAATAAAAAGTATCCGATGTCACTTCTAATACCTCCAAAATATGTGTACAAAGTTTCATGATGATCGGTTAATTAGTTTTCGAGTGAAAGCGTAACAAACTTACATTCACATTATTTTATAATAGTAAGGATTAAATAGATAATAATAATAATATGTATTACCTTAATTATGTACACAAACAAGTCCAAAACAAGATATTGCGTCCAACATCTTAAGACCACTACAATCAGGTGGGATTATTGTCAAGCATTAACTTATCTTATATGAAAAAAAAATTATTAAATACTTTTTAAATTACCATCTAACTATTACACCACTCTTCGTGTATTTCAGTTAATAAAAATAAAAATAAATAATTAATAAATCGAACATAACCTCCATTACATTTTTTTTATTCTATTAAAATAATCATGGCCATTGCATCAATTGGATATATCTTAACAGATCTGGTTAAAAAAAAACGTATTTTGATTATGACATGACTACGTATTCTTGTAAGACTAACAAATGAGTAATAAGTGACATCCAGTTTCATGCAACGAGGAAAACCAGTTCGATACGAGTCAGTTCACATTATTATAACCACACGACTTAGGGACACTGTAATTAGTAGGCGTCTTCCAGTTCAACAACAGTTTATAGAAAACGCGAATTTTTAACGCCACTTGAGAAAATCAGAATCCGTAAGTATAACTTTTCTTAATTATTTTTATTGTAAGAATCGAGTCCATATTTCACATCGAATTTAAATTTGACTTTAAGCGACATTGCTTGGATTAAAACTTTAATTATTGTAAGTTTAGCATTATTTTTATTTGACTGCTAGAAACATCCAGTTAAAAGGATGAACAAAATTGTAAGTATAGCAGAAACATCAAGTTAAAAGGATGAAATGGGGTGGACTTGTACGGGGAAAATTTGTATTTTTTTCATACGATATCCAGCACCTAGGAAAATATAACATTAACAAAGATATCCCAGGTTATACAGTCCAGTTACAAGTTTAAAGCTTATAACTGTTTGCCCAACTCAATAACCTACTGTTCGAATTGTAAGGGCAAATTATCTCAATTAAAACAGTTTGAAGGAGAGCGCGTTTAAGTCTTTTTGACGCAGATTATTTCAATGTTAAATAAATAATGTTTTAACAACTTTGCTTTGTTCGTTCGTGTGGATTTCGGATTATATAGTTTGTTTGATAAAACATTGTGTGAAATTTATAACTTTTCATAGAATAGGCCGATTTTAATTAAATAAAGACTAAATGGTAGTCAAGGTACTGACTTGAAATATATTCCCTTAATTAAATTTTTTAGTATTGATTTGACACGACTTTAAAAACACATACATATAGACGGAGAAAACTTGAATAAATTCTCAGTCCCTCAAATTATACTTTTTGCAAATTTATGCATTGAACAGACAAGCGTAATTTTTATTGTTATTATATGCAAAGATTATGTGCAGACCTTTAATACACTATCTTAATTTTACATTCACATCCGCATATCGACGGGCGAGATATTTAAACCAGTTTGTATCGTAAAATAATACTCTATAACGATTAACCTAAACACAATCTATTACACATTGTACAATTCTTCATGCATGTACAATCGGCCAAATCGATTCGGGACCCACCATAAGCTTATTTTCTTACAGCCGTTCAAATGCATTTAGATCGAAAGTCATCTAAACAAACAAAACAAAATTGTTATTGCTTTACATGACACTGACAGATTTAATAACAAAAATCATAGTTGCTATCGTTTTTAGGCTTTTATGTGAAGTTACTGTTAGAATTCGAAATACGTTAACACGCTTGTTAACATTACCTAATATTAATAAAAGCCTTCGACAACGTTATTTCACACTTTATTTGACAATATCTGTAGATTAATTACATAATATTAAACGAGTATAACTTGTTCAATATTTTTCAAGTGCTTCTTGTATCCTCTCGTTACTGTTCTCCACATTTTCACTATTATTAGGCGCCAAAATTAGGCTGTCTGAATGAGTGTCCTCAAATGAAAATGATATCTGGATGCTAACGTGTAAAAAGATGTTTTGGTAATCGCGTTAAATATACTTTCCTTGTCGGTTTGTGTGTCGACGCAACCCATGGTTATATCTTCTAGGATGCCTCGTTCAGCGTGCTCTTAGCTCTACGGTTTCACTGTATTTCAAGATTTTATTCTGTCGATAATCATATCCGAGTCACAACATTACACACTGCACATTCCTATCCAAGATTGTTATTCTAAATCGGCCATAATAATTCGTTTTAATTAAACTATATCGAAATAACATGATTTAAACAAATATTTTCATGACCCATTCGAAAATATCGATTTGACCTATTTTTAAACTTATTGAATACAGGAAGTACAACATGAGGTAAGACTGTATCTTGCGTGCTGCATATAAATTACGCTATCGAAACTATCAAACAATTACGATTAATAAGAAACCTTGAACGATTTGAACATTGATGCATTACGTTATGTTATTAACCAGTTTCTTGGCGAAGTACGGTCAAGTTCTTATTACACTTTATGAATATGATTACGTCCTGTTAACATTCAGAAAGATTTAAAACATAATTATTATATGTTTTCCGTCATAATTACTACTACGACAAACATTTTGTAACCGCTAATCCCATGAACGCCTTAACCAATTTGGATTCGGTTTTTACTTATGTACTACAATAACTTTATATAACAGTAGGTAATCCAGCAGACGTTGTCCTGTAACCTATATTAATTATATCTCAGATTCTAAGCGGCGTATTAAGATGAAACACGCTCCCGTTTTTAAGAAAGACTTCTAGTCATAAACCGCGAAAACAACATCAAATTTTATTCAGTATTTTTTGCGTGATGCGCGGACAAACATACAGACAGACAAATAAAAATTCTAAGGTTAATATTTTTAGCTTTAATGGCCTTATGAAGTAAAAAAAATTATGAAGGGTCTTCATTGAAGAATGAATATTTCTTTTCAAATATCTCCTATGTACTTCAGACTTTAACCCAATTATATTTTTATTATATAGGATAGGATTAGGCGTTTGTTTTTTTCGGTTATAAAATAAAAAGATAACAATAATAAGAATAATTTTTACGAATGCAGATAATATAATAATAGGACATAAATTATTATCTACCCATACGTATCCTAAAGCAAAGAAAGGGCGATTACTAGTTATTAATGTTTACGTCTTGCCAACATATTTGTGCGCAATTTATCAGACTGGAAAGAGTAGTAAGCAGAAGTATGAGGTAAATACACTTTCATAGCAAGCGTTGCGCACTCTTGATGTAGTAATAATTATAATATGAGCAGAACCCGCTCACGTGTTTTTGTTTTCTAATTACATATTTTTCATAATTATGCAAATGGGCATTAGGTGTAACCAGAAGACAAGCGAAACAGGCTGTAGATGTTTGTTTCAAAGTTTGCATGAGCTTTGGACGATTTTGATGATCACATACTGGACAAGATAATGTGGGAATTTAATAATGTATAAACAAACACAATATATGATGGCACCATGAGACCTTGTTCAATACTGAATTTTGGCCAGACTGCGGGAGACTGTGTGTTATATTGAAATTCTAGTTTCATTCTGCTGGACAATGAGGCTATGGCGGCAGGATATCGTGACAGGAGGGTTCCTGTCACGATATTAATACATTACCGTGCCCCTGTTGGAGCCTGGGTTTTTATACCCAATTAAATTTCTACATTACTCATGCATTTGGTAAGGTTTTTAACCGCCTGGAATAAAAAAAAACATCTCAACTTAAGTACAAAGTTGACAGTTTGGCAGGATTCAAATACTTAACCGCAAAGCCTTACTGATTACCTTTAACCAAGAAGATGGATATTTCTTTGTAACGCTACACGGTTATAATTTGTAATGTTAAAGATGTTCATGATATCTAAATGCTCGTACCTATAGCGGAGCGAGGTCGGGTAACTATAACTTAACGTGCTTGCGACATCCGCTCATCGCGGTAAATGTGAACACAAATAACGCTCGTAACCCGCACCGTGAAGACCAGGCTTTTTTATGTAAATAGCCCACAAAGGAACAGTCAAACCTAACAACGTAACATCAGTAACATCAATGTCATTAGTGATGTGCTACTGGCCAAGAAGGAAGAAAGGAAAGTTAGCTTCTTCTTCAGGAACATTACGCATTCAGGTCACATCACATCAGATCACGACTAACCTTTGGCGACTGGCTCGAGCAAGAGGGTGGTCTGATGCCTGTAGACATGTGTGAGACCAAAGGCATCACAAGCTTTGACGGTTAAGATAAAAAAGCTAAGAACACGATTTACATAGTATATTGTATGATTTTACTATACCTTTTAAATCAAAGTTTGCATCGCATGACTTGTAGTGAAACTGACTTCAAGAGTAACTTTATAGTTTAACTTTCCTACACATTTATGATGAATGTTTTAACCTGATTGCACCTTAGGCTGTACCGCTCACACATGCGACTTGAACACGGTAATTTGATAGCAAACGATATTGCAGAAATGACCATGAGTCCTAAGGGGTCAACTAAAGCAGCAATTTAAGTTTAACCTATAAACTTTGACATTAATGAGACCGCAGTGTCATTACCGCGAGCCGGTCATTACGGTCGAGAGATCATCCGTCATTATTCAACGACCTCCAAATGACGATGTGCAATACTAATGTTTATTCTAGAAAATACTTTCTATTCGTAAATTAAATGCCTATAAAAAACCTCTGAACCGGTCATAACTTAAAGTAATTAATCTCAAATAATAAAATTAATATGTTAAAATTACTAGCAATTAGTATGAGCGCATTATTAGGTAAATGTCTATTAGACCATAGATCTTTAAATGAAGTAAATGAAACGTAATTTATATTTAATTTTACAAATTCCTGTCCCATTTCCTGTACAATACTGTCTTATTAGTTATTATTATTAGTATACACAATGCAAATAATAAAAACACATCTCATAAATATGGTATGATCACGATGATTGGCCCAAGTTGAGAAAAGCCTGCATTTTATATTGACCATCCTAATTCTCATTCGAGTTACGTTCTGAGTCGGTCACTGTTGTCATGCAGTAGCGGAAGAGTGGTGCTACATGCTCGTTTGCCATCTTAAAAATCCATGAAAAAATGAAACTAGAATTTCAATATGCAACACGAGCGTGCTAGCTTGAACTTGAGATGGATGGAGACTCTTACCAACTACAATTTCTAGATAACACACGAGTCACCTCATGGTGAGTGGTGACCGTCGCCCGGGGACATCATAAAGACTAAAGGCATCACTCATGCGTTGTCGGCCAATAAATCAAAGGAAAAAATCCGGAAAGAAATATTTGCGAATTGTTTAATATGTAGGACGTTATTTTATGTTTTTATACTTTTAATATTTTTATGGTTAAAACAATTTATTATGTGTTACACGGTAGATATCAATTTTTACGTATAATTTATTGGTATACATGGTACGTACACATTCTCCCCCATTCAGACCAAAATTAAGTATTGAACAAGGTCTCATGGTGCCATCATATTGTGTTTGTTGATACATTACAAAATTCCCACATTATCTTGTCCAGTATGTGATCATCAAAATCGTCCAAAGCTTATGCAAACTTTGAAACAAACACCTACAGCCTGTTTCGCTTGTCTTCTGGTTACGCCTAATGCCCATTTGCATATGAAAAATATGTAATTAGAAAACAAAAACAGATATGTAGCAAGGAGTGAGAATTACAATAAATTTAAATGAAAATGTAATGATGAAATTCTAAAGTTTTCTAAAGACCCAAATGTAACAGTTAAAACGGTAAAAGAACTTACATGCTCTGATGTTCGTAAAAATACCAGGCAAATGCTCTGTAATGAAACTTGTATTGCCGTCGGATTCAATATGACAAGTTTTTCAATAATTTGCATTGATGGAAATGGATATTACATCAAAATATTCTTCTGTGTTTATAAATTTACCCCCAATTTAAGGGCTAATTATTAATACCTAAACGGGATTTTTTAAGTTGCTTTATTTTGAAGTGACTGAAATTAATCAAACACTGAATTTATCTAATGCCCCCTTGGTTTAACCATTTATGAGATTAGCGGTAACAAACCGAGAAACAAAAGTTCAAAATAAAATCCAAAAATCATTGTTATTAAAAAAAATTCAAGTGTGGACATAATGCACTGATTTTACAAAGAGAACCTGTTGCGATTACTCCTGACCCATCCCTGAAGTCACTAACATTGACCCCAGTCTCCAGGCAGCAGATTGCACAAGCCGAAACCCCCTGACCCGAGCTGTCTGAGCGCAGTGTAGCCCTAGAGCGCGTCGCATGCGCGCGCTGTCGCCGTCTCGCCATCGCACCGTTACCGTTGTTCGAGTATCCGAGTGTGTGTTCGTGTGGTGATAAACAGTGGGGTTTGTGTAATCGACACGTGATACACAATCGCCGTTGGTGGCTGTCATAAGGTAACTCGCATATTTTTTTATAATCTTGTGTAATTTGCTAGCCGACAAGGGCCCGCTTCACAGAACGTAACTTGTTCAAAACAAGTAGAGTTCTATTGTGAACTTATTAAGCTCAATCGGTGTAATGTTTGAAATTGATGCGTTAACTTTATTTGTATTCTATTAATTATATTAAAACGCTAACGGTTACTAAGAGCAGTCTTAATCAGTGGACCTCGACCTTGCGAAAAGCTCGAATATTTGTACAGGGGTTCTTGACATAATGCGCGAGAGCACTATGAAAGGATTTTCGAAACTTCATCTCCTGTAGAGAGAAATTACGATGTAAAAGAAGAAATGTAGTGTAAGTCGCTGGCACTTACTGCATTTGGTAAGATAACATTTGAAGCTGCGAACGCTGAACTATAATAAACTTTTGGATTCGATTATAAATATTACGATGGATTAACTGAAGCCAAAAATACTTATTCCAGAATTAATATGTGTACGGAACATAATATGGAACAGGTCGACCACTGAGCAATTGGTAATAATGCGCACTGAAGCAACGTGGTCTAGCATGCTCCAGTATCCGGAGTATCCCTCATTTACGAGCAGATTCCAGCGTCTGTTGTACCTAGGTCGTTAAAAAGATGAAGCCAAATGTAGAGTCGACAAGAATTTGACACAATTCCTGACAAAATTGCAACAGGTACATCACTGCACCACCAAAGCATTAATTAATCTCAGTTACATCACTCAGATTATGTAAGTAGTATTGTGTAAGTGTGCCAATGAACTTAAATAAAATATAAAGGTTTGTTAGTTCGCAAACCATAATAAAACAATAACATGGTTTCAATAGTAATACTTACATAACTGTATCATGGATACGTTTCTAGTGGACTACATTATTTTCGTTCCGGTATACATGACGTCATTGATACCAAAATGCACCAGCACTTGATTATGAAAGAAATAATTCTGCTTACGAGATTAATACGCTCAGTTTTGTGTACAACTTTGTAATTCGTGCTAGGTACTTAGATTTTGTAAAACAATAAACTCGTAGCGATGCTAGTTTGAAACAGTAGCGGTTTACTGAAATAGGCCTTTCGACACCAACTATATATCGTAAGCATAGTAAAAACATAACAATATACGCATCTCTTTTGTTTACGCGGAATGTGTATCTAATTATACCTTTCTTGCGCGAGAAAATAGCCAATAGTTACTCGCTTACTCACCGGCGGTGGGACATGTACCTAATAGCCGCTGTTGAGTCGTTTTTGGGAGATTGGGAGGGTGAAGACAAAGATTTTTTTCTACGGGAATCCTAGGCTTACAAAAAATGAACTAAACATTACTAGTAGACTAGTTAGGATACTATGTACAAAATTAGTTTTTTGTGTAATCATCGTGTTTATTTCTTTATCATTAAAAATGTATATCCTTGTTAGAAATTATCATTAGTAAAAATCAGATCATGTGAAATTTGCATGTGCTTGTTGAAATATCGGTGCACAATATTAATATGACTGAGTACCGGATTTTTAGTAAATACCTATTTGTTTTTTTTTCGTACAATCAACGGATAACCACCATCGCTCTTAAAAACGAAAGGTCCCAGGTTTGCGTCATAATAAACCGTACAAAATAAGTTTACATAATGGCCGCGTGGTTACCGAAATCAAACACCCAACGTTGTTAATCAAGAAAATATTCAATTTCTGGTGGAAGCAAACAGTTTTTGACAGGTAAATTTTAATAGGACTGCGATCCTATTTAAACCACTTGCTTAAATGATCACAGATGACATACCTACGAGTAAAATCTCGAGCCGACAACCCCCCAAAGGGTAATTGGCCACCGGCACTGACCAATCAGTGAAAGCCATCACCCGCGCGTTCCCCATCAAGCAAGAAGCGGTGCCATTTAATAAGATGGTTGATCAATCACCGATCGGAATGTATCGGATAACATGTTACGTTACTATGCCCAGTCCCCAGTAGATAGATAGGTTTAGTAACAACGGCCTTGACGTTAAATCTAATACGCGTTACAAGATAGTTTCCAATGTTGATATTGCGACTGCACGCACTTGATACTCAACGGCTTCCATTTGCGGTTTCGATCGGTAGGAAATTTTAAGCCAAAATTTCTTAATGTACGAGTATTAAGAGGTCCGCGTCGGAGCGGCCTAGAACACTGACCCCAATCCCGGTGGACCAGGATGTCGCAAGAGGCGGCGAGGCTATGTGAATAAGTTGTAGTAATGAGTACCTAAAATAAATGCAAAAATTGGTTGTCTGTAAAGTCGGTTTACTGACGATAGTTGAACGTGACAACGTCTTAAGAAAATACTGATGGAATGGTAGCATTTTTCAAAAGAAAATTTTAATTTCATTTGTTTAATAGATTTGTCAATGTCAATTATAGCATAACTTACAATCGCTGCACTAGCGGACCGATGCTATTCATTTTAATGATGAAAGCACGAATACCTATTCGACAATATATCACTGAATATATAATTAATATCGAAAGAATCATTACCTTTATCGCTGTAATTATCGTTGCTATAAACAATTGACACCACATTCACTTTTCACTGCACTTGATACTCGATCAAAACATATGAATGTATAGCAGCTGTCCACGCAGACGCATCGCTCACTCAAGTAGGAGAGAGACGGATGTCGGACGCTGCCGAACGCTGCCGAACGCAAAGGCCGATTGCTACGCCGTTACGGTAACGACGGTAACGACGGTAACGACGCATGACATGAGTCATGTTTTTTCATGCGTGCCACCTGGTAGGGGAGCCCGTGGTGCTAAATGGGGATTTACTCGAGCGTCACAGAGACCTATTGGGTTGCAAAGCTTAGATGATAAGAAGAAAAAAATGTTATATGATATATACCTTTTCATCGGTGGGGGAAGCGGCTATAGATTTTTAAATATGTAAAAAAAAACTGATGCATGGACATCCTCGAGCGCGTCAGATATTGATAGCATCAATGCCCTACGTATTTTTAATAATGTACGTATGTTAATCTGACCGTTTGCATGGTGGGGGTGGTTGTATGTAAGGGTTGAAAATGAAAAAAAAAAAATTAATCGAGCGCGTCAGATTTTCTAAGGGAGTGTTAAGTGCACCAAAAATAAGCTCTCATTCACTAATCTGACGATTTCGATGGGACGCAAACTCGTGGCCATTCTCATAATATGCAAAAAAAATTCGCCATTTTGACATACTCAAGCGCGTCAGATTAAGATATATATGGTTCATCTTTATGTTCTAAACGTACTGTCTCATAATCTGACGATTATCTAGAGGGATTCGCCTAATCTGACAAAAAAAACGGTTCACCCTAAAGGCCATCCCTGCAATTTCCCGCTAATTCCATTCCTGGGCGCTTAAAATTGTACTTATGACATTTATTTTGAGCTTGCGGAGTTCAAAGAAATAATATTTCTATGCATTTGAGCACTCCCAGCTCAAAAGTCTGATAGAAGTTTCATAAAACACTATTTTTGGAATTTTCAAACTGCAATAACTTTTGAATGGATCAACCAATTTTCACGCGGTTGGCGGCATTCGACGCAGTTTTATCATCCTCATAAGTAATTTAAAAGTTTTAATTAATCGAACCAAAAATTTCGGAGTAATCCCGAAAAAACACTTTTTCGGGTTTCTTTCGTTCACGATATCTCTCGAATGAATCAACCGATTTTGACCAACTTGATGGCGATCGACGTGGTTTTTCAAGCTCAAGGGCGGATTAGTTTTTGAAGTTGATCGATAAAGCCGTTTAAAAGTTATTCCAAAAAAACCACTTTCAAAAAAATTTTTGCTGGAATATGGTGATGGCGTCATGACAGCAGAAACTGGAGTGGGGATGGAGTGAGAGAGTAATAGATAGAGAAAGAGTGAGAGAGGAATAGAAACGCGGAGAAGGAAATATAGGCATCACGCAGCTGCACGCATTTAACTTTATCGACGATTTTTTTGTTATTTCGGCTTGCGGAAATCGTCAGATTATATATTTTTCGTTATTCTTGAATTATTTCCTTCAAAATAAAAAAAAAATTAACTACGCTCGAGAATATCAAGATGACGTTTTTTTTTTACAACTTTGCTGCCCTCCCCTTTCTTTACGTCACTCTCAAATTGTCAGATTAGTGGAATATACACTTTTTAGGAGGTAATTAACTCACCCTACCTTAATCTGACGCGCTTGACAGCCGAACCCTTATTCTTATAGCGTTAAGTGGTAGAATGTAAACATAACCGTAGCTAAGAGAGAACGTGTTATTATAAGTTAGTCTCAATATACCGTGTGAGAGTACAGACGTGGTTTAATTGATACTAAATATCATACTAAATATCTAGACCTAACTGACCCCTTCTGTCATCAGAAGTGGGATTCGCATATCTTTTGTACAAATACCTACCCCACAGACTGAAAAATAAACAATAGAAAATATGAAAAGATTTAATAGTGAGCGAAAAATTAAACAATCAGTGTTAAGTGAGAGACAAATACCAAAAATGGTTTTGCGTGAACAATTAGTGTTAAGTGAACCAGATAAGAGTGGTGGAACTGGATCAAGTGTACATATAAGTGAACCAAGTGTGATTGAACCTGAACTTAGTGTGGAAATGAGCACTAGCAAGGCTATAGCTTTACCAACTTTCGACCCTAATGTTGGCGCAATTGAAGCGAGTGAATGGTGCGCACAAGTAGACACTTTAGCATTGAAGCACAACTGGGACGACGTGGAGACCATTGCCAGATGTGTGCCATTTTTAGCTGGACTAGCTCGAGATTTATATAGAGAGTGGACACCTGTACAGAGAACTTGGCCTGCATTGAAGGAGGATCTTCAGACCACATTTCCGAAGTGTCGAGATCTGTACCGCGATTTTAAAATTGCCGCGAACATGACGAGCGAACAATACTCTACTGTTTCTATTTACGCAGCAAAGAAGCATAGAATTCTAAAACAATTGAGGCTACAGTTCCAAGAAAGTGAAATATTGGAATTAATAACCGGAGGTATCACAGACCCTCATGCTAAATCCATCGCAAGCAGTGCCGAAACAGTAATTGGATTGTTCCAAAAATTAGCCCGCTACATTCCGTTACCAATCATACCAAAGGCTTCATCATCTGATTTTCATATGTATGATAGAGAAGAGTCCTTACCGTCTACATCAAAGAGACCGAGGATTATGTCAGCTGGAAAACGATGTCATCGGTGTAACAGAATGGGACATCTACAACGTGATTGTCTTACTAGTTTACATAAATTACCAACCCAACTCCCTGCTATAACAATGGAAGAAAACCTAACACCTCACACAAGTAAGAACTTTTCTAAGCAAGATAATTGGTGCAAATTTTGTCATAAGAAAGGACATATGGCCGAGAACTGTTGGACAAAGCAGAGAGTCGAACCAGAGAGCAACCGAAGGACGTGAACAGCAACGGCAGGGTATGTACAACAGTGAACAGGAATGGCAGGGTATGTACAACAGCTGTTATTATTAATGGAACACTCATTCCTATTGTACTGTCATTCATATTGTAAGTCATGTTCCTTAATGAAAGAAACTATAGCGCATTCTTTAGGGCTTCATCGGCAGTCTTCTATGCTCTTTAATTGTGGACTATTTAATGAGATCATTACAATAAATGAGAAAACAAACGTAATCGTCTAATTAGAAAACATAGTATTTGAAACTACTTTCCATATAGTTCAAGACAAAGAAATCCGATACGACGCTATTTTAGGTAGAGACGCAATAAGTATCAATGACATTATGTTTATCACAACTTTGGGCGGCACCATAATTCAACGTCGTTCCCAAATAAATAACTGTGAGATTGTTTATACCATAGATGACTTGATACGAAACACTTTGGGTAGTGTACCGAGTCACACTCAAGCCGACCTGAAAAAAACTGCTACAGAAACACTCAAGTTCATAGCGCCTAATAATAACATCCGTGAAATAAACTCAGCTAAAATGGTTATAAGGACTACAAAGAACCCGTTGTTTACCACCCATATCGGATGTCGGTCAGCGAGCGAGAAATAGTACGAACGATTGTTACCGAACTTTTGCGCCATAACATTATAAGAGAATCCACTTCACCTTATGCGTCACCAGTTATTTTAGTTAGAAAGAAAGATGGAAGCAATAGATTATGTGTGGATTATCGTGCTTTGAACCGAATAACTATAAAAGACAGATATCCAGTGCCTTCAATTGATGACCAATTGGATAGGTTAGGAAAAGCTTGTTATTTCAGTACACTATGTCAAGATAGAGATGTGATTGAAATAAAAAGAAAAATTGAAGAAAATCCTGATAGTTTGAAAGAGTATACAATACTAAATGGCATTTTGATGAGAGTATTTGAAGAAAATAAAAAAATAAAATTAAGGTACTATGTGCCTGCGGCGGCTCGATTCAATTTAACTAAGACGTTTCACGATGAACAGTGTCATATCGGAGTAGATAAGACTCTTGAATCAATGCGAACGAAATACTGGTTTCCTGGAATGACACCTTTCGTGCGAAAATACGTCGGTCATTGTATCATATGCCTATCGGCCAAACGACCAAGTGGACCAAAGCAAGGCTTGATTGAAAGAAGATTGAAAAACTCCCAATACCATTTCATACTGTACACGGTGATTGTACAGAGCCGTTTGGAACAGCCAATGATCGCTATAGATACCTACTGGTATTGGTCGATGCCAACACTAAATTCACAATATTAGTACCTATGGAAAATCTGACCGGTACTGAGCTAGTGAGAGCCCTCGAACCACAACTCAGTTTGTTTGGTAGTACTACTAAGCATAAAGGAACAAACTTTGCGAGTCGACAAACAAAAGAACTATTGAAAAGAATGGACATACAAATCCACTTTATTGCTACTGGAGCAAGTAGAGCTAATGGGCAAGCAGAGCGATATGTTTCCACTGTATTAAACTTACTCGCCTGTGAAGTGAGTCGCGGGGCAGGATGGACAAGCGTCATTAGTAAAATTCAATTAACGTTGAATACGACATTTCAGAAAACAATTGGTTGTACCCCAATAGAACTACTCACTGGGATACGTTCAGAAGTGCCAGCCATAAGCCAATTAAATAAAGGACTCCCAGTAATTGAATCAAACATTGATATACAACATTTAAAAATAACTGCGGAAGAGAGGTTGAGAAATAGCGCTCTGAAAACAAAACAAAGGTTCGACAGAATGCGACGTAATAATATGCAATTGAAAGAAAGCGATGTTGTCTATGTTCTGAGTCAGCGAACACGTTTGGGCAAACTAGATCCGAGATATAATGGACCATACACAATAGAAAAGTGTTTGCCGAGAGATAGATACAAAGTAAAAATTTTAGCAAAGAAGACATTTCAAATAGTACCTAAAGACAGGGTTCGATTGTGGAACCGAGAGGCTGCGGAAGATGCCGTGACAGCCACAGCCAATTCATAAATATAAAAAAAAAACATAATTCGTAAGTATGAAATAATATCAAAGGGCGTAAGCGGCTTTTTAAGTGCGCTGGGATCGCTAAAATAAAAAAAATATATATAAAATAATATCAAAGGGCGTAAGCGGCTTTTTAAGTGCGCTGGGATCGCTAAAATAACAATGTGAAATGTGCGCGAGCATCTTAAGAATAAGAGTGCTAGGACCGCGAATTAAAAATAAGAATATTGAATGTGCAGTGCGCGAGCATCTTATGAATAAGAGTGCTAGGACCGCGAATTAATAATATATGTAGCTACAGAGATAGCGCGAGCTACTTACAAGGTAAGTGGGCTAGGACCGCAAACAAACTAAACAATAAACATAAAATGGCGTAGCTACTTATTTGTTAAGTGAGCGGGGACCGCAATAAAAACTAATAAAAAAAAATGGCGCAAGCTACTTATGAGATAAGTGAGCAGGGACCGCAACAAAAATGAGTAAAGTATATGAGGGAGCTAAAATGAGATAAGGTAGTGCAAAAATAAGCACAGGCCTTGATCGAAGAGTTGAAATTAGATAAGGTAGTGCAAATATAAGCACAGGCCTTGTCGATCACCATAGAGTGAAAATTAGATAAGGTGGTGTGCAAAGTAACACAGGCCTTGTCGACTAAAAACAACGAAACAAATAATAAAAGCTCCATAGATACCAGAAATAAAAATTTGCCAAAAGTGGGCACTTAAACTAGCTTAGTAACGAGATGTGAGTTAACATGATTCTGATTTACAGGTAATCTGATGACGGGTGGCTGGATGAGATAGATAGGATTCGAGAGCGAATCCTGGGCGCAGGAAGGCCGTGACAGCCGAACCCTTATTCTTATAGCGTTAAGTGGTAGAATGTAAACATAACCGTAGCTAAGAGAGAACGTGTTATTATAAGTTAGTCTCAATATACCGTGTGAGAGTACAGACGTGGTTTAATTGATACTAAATATCATACTAAATATCTAGACCTAACTGACCCCTTCTGTCACGCTCGAGAATGTCTGATGATCAATTTTTTTTTACTAATCTGATCCTGTATCCTTCACGTGCGGCCTTATATATGAGGCTCATTTTTGGTGGAGTTACTTAACCGGGTACAGGGTATCGCCCTGTATATTAATCTGCCGCGCTTCTGTAAATCCCGAAATCCCCTCTTGGGCTCCCCTACGACCGGCTCTATCGAATTATAAGACGTTGTCACGTCAAAAAATATTTTACTAGGGCAAAAACTTAGCACTGAGATACTCGTACTTGGATATAACATTTTAATTCCAGTTAATTGCGCTATCCATAACTCTGAATAGAGAGCGTGCAGTTGAAGATTCACGCGAGATTTCACTCCCACAAGGACGCGATCCGATACAAGACATGTCAGTATTGTTGGTTCGGTGCTTGCA
The DNA here is from genome assembly GCA_905404295.2 of Ochlodes sylvanus. Taxonomy (NCBI): domain Eukaryota; kingdom Metazoa; phylum Arthropoda; class Insecta; order Lepidoptera; family Hesperiidae; genus Ochlodes; species Ochlodes sylvanus. The sequence goes on from FR990129.1 coordinate 3,414,866, forward strand.
TTAAATCGGTATTGCTGTAAAAAATTATTAAAACCGACAAATATAAAAATTGTATAAGTTACATAAATAATAAACATGTTCGTTTATTAACACAGGTATAGTAATCGGTCAAAATATTAATTAACCTTTTAAGTGAATTCCCATTTATTTATTTATGCTAACGTTTATCTTTATTGCCGGGAAATTTACCAGGATGCAAACTATCCTAGCTAATTACAACTATTTGTTAGTCAGTCAGTTTGTAAGTTTAGATCAAATCTTGCTTAGAACTACTCCTCTTATCTTACATAATATATCAATCATTTAAGATTGTTAAGGTATGGTTAGTAAACCGTTTTTCGTTTTATGTTTTCTTCTTCTTATTCGTTTTAATACAGCCATCGTTGATATCTGCTTCCATTAGGTTGACCGATGAAATCCTCCATAGGTCAAGTCTTTAAGCAATCAGTCCGCCTTTTGTAACACATTGATTTTGATACAACAGATTAAATAAATAAATTATATTTAATCTAAATATTAGAACCTATACCTTGTAGCATACAGTCTAGAGCTTGATTATTAGTAAGTATGCCTAGATTGAAATAAAAAAAATATAGTTTTAGTATATATAAATATATAAACGGAAAGAATATTTTATGTCACCAAATTTTCGAGAAATCCGTGCCTATGACTACAATTGACCATGTTACGAGTCCTTCTAGTACGAGTACTTCTTGGTCATCGCGACAGCGGCGTACGTGCACTAAAACAGTCGAAAGTATGCCACCTACGCCGTAAATGGCGCCCCATCCTCCACTTATCCCCGGCGGGGACACACCTCTACACCAATGTTACAAAACGTATTCGCAATTGTTTGGCCAACTATTGGGTGTGCCAACCTTTTAAGAAGTAGGTACACCTGTACAAAATCTCGTCTACCTATGTTCATGTGGAAAATGTGATAAGCGCTTCCTGCGTGAATAGACGTGAAAAGCATTTTAGTTATTTGTGAAAACAAGATCTATTGATTCCATACGCTACCATTTTGGTTGTTACTATGAGTTACAGTATTATTACAGTACGAGTGTGTTAATCATAGAGACAACTCTGTTTAAAAGTACGGAGTGTAAACTTGTATCCTGTTCAACAAAGAACTTATTATAAACGTTTCGAAAAAACACAAACGTTGTTTGATGTAGCAAACGTCGTTTAATGTAGCAAACGTTATATTATAATTACAATAAGTACCTACTCCATACATGGGCATTTTAAACAAGTACCAACTAAAAATAATGCAAGTGGACAGGGAGGGAAAGTTGACCTATTAAATTAATTATAACAAATTAAGGCAATACAACCATAACCAACAAATCCCTACTAATATTATAAATGCGAAAGTAACTCTGTCTGTCTGTCTGTCTGTCTTTGTCGCTTTCCCGCTTAAACCTCTCAACCGATTTTGATGAAATTTGACACAGACAATCTTTAGACCCTGAGAAAGGACATAGGCTACCTTTTATTGCGACAAAAAGGGATGAAGAGGTTGAAATAGAGGTTGAAAGTTTGTATGGGATTTCTTCGGGTTTTAAGCACAGCGCCATCTAGGGGTGAACCTTCCTAACTTAAAGAATAAGAACGCCTAGCGCCATCTCTTAAAGAACCATGAAACTTTATATTTAAGCACTTGATAATAAGTTTCCCGAAGCGAAGCGAGGGCGGGTCGCTAGTACTTAATAACAGAAAGTTAGCAAGTTACTTTTATTTTTAAACCAACTTAACTTGAAGTAAGTTATAACGTATTAAAATAGCATTACATTACATTTGATACGACACAATTTATACCAATTACTAAGCTTACCCTAACTAAGAACTAACCCTAGTCCCGATCTGACTATTCTGAGTCTTGTTCTGGGTTGGTCATATTTGTTATTGGCGGCTGCGGAAGGGTTGTCCTGGTATCTCGTTTACTATCTTAATTTCATAACATAAGTTCTCCCCTAACAAACTGTAAACTATGTAAATTAAATTTAACGACAATGGGCACTTCAAAAAATCTCGCATTATTTCCGTGGGGCAATCAGAAGTATGTTCCACATACAACAAAATATTCCACTCTGTTCCCACGTTATGAAAACGCGGCAACGTGACGGTCTCGCCAACGCACAATGTCTTTTCAAACACATCAGTTTGAGAGTATGGAAAGGTATTTAGAGCGGTGATATAGGTTAAAGGTTACATAAACCTAACAATTAGATTTCAACGTCCGATGAAAAAAACGGAATGTTATTCATGGAATCGCTTGCCTATCAGTCATTGCCGATCTTCTCCCAATAAATTGGACATGAGATTTTAAAATTTGGTACAATAGTTCTGTGTTGATTAAACCGAGAGAAAAGTTTAGGGTCATAGACTTGACGCATTAAATTTATAACGGAAACCTTTCAAGTATATTGTTTTGTCCACTGTTCTTGTTAACAGAAGGCAGTTACTATATAATATGTGCTTACGGTGACGTAAATCCTGAAAACCAGGGAGTTGTACATAGTGCATTAACACTTCTTCATGAGATAAGCCCCACAGTGGGAAAGTTACAGGGTGTGATTATTGAATAACGTGATTTTTGCTCGTCTGGCAAGCTACATCACTTTCTTTTCGGAATCGATCGCGAAATGATAATAACACTAGGATTCTTTGTGTCGTGAGTACCATTAGCACATAATGGCACACCCAGACCAAGAACAGAAATTTAATCTCATCACTCAAAGTTCTACTTGAAGTTTCTTACGTATTTCTTTCGCCTCACGCCGTCATTCGTGTCACTTATTTTTTCACGCGTCGATGACGCCTTTGTTACTGTTACCAGTGCCAATTACCTACAGAAATGAGTGAACAACGTTCACTCTCTTTCCATTTTCGAAACTTAAATTTTTTTCAACGTTAAATCTTAATAACTTTATGCTAAATAGCGGGAATTTTTTGCCATACTTGCTACTAAGAGTAGCTTTGCACATAAACCTTGATTTATTGACATTTAAAACAGAATTGCGTCAGTTATAAAACTTGTGCTTTCTTTGGTAGTGACAACATTTTCTTTTACGGAATGCCATTCGCAGAACGGGTGGCTGTGTGCAAGAGCACGACCTCCATTTAACTGCAGCTACTTAGTCGGAGTAAACATAATAACATTAAATACGAGTACATTTAGAACCGGTCAACTACGAGTCACGTTGCACGTCAGTATAAATTTAACCATTACTCCCTATGGCTTTTAATATTCAGCAAAACTAAGGTTCCTTGCTTACAAACAAACAACGCATTTGTGATGCTTAACATCCATTTTGTAATCAAAGCAATTCTAATATTATATTATCTGTGAATAGGATACGAGTTTATCATTTATAGTTTTTCAGGAATTGGTTCAGCATTTGGAATTGATAAATGGCATAACCAAAAAGACAGTATGGGCATGCAAATAACCACATTTTTTCTAATTATCAGCATTGTTGATATCAAACAGTTCCCTTGTCACGGCTTCTACAGTTTCCAAACTTACAATTTTAACTACAAAATTGCTTTCGCACCTACATCCTTCCTTATATTGTTCATTACAAAGCGTACACAATATGCATTTACAAGTGAACCTTATTAGGTACCTACATAGAGTTATATCGTGGGTCCAATTATGCAACAGTTACGTGAACGGTATAGTCGCACTGAATCGAAGAACACTTGCCGTCGCGGCCTACGACAAGATTGACATGACAAAATAATAATGTGTTGCGAAGATATGTGATGATAATAATGTAAGGCCTCGTTAAAATGTTGGGGTGTAACGGGCTCCATCTATTGTTGTAATGCATCCAGATAAATCATGGTCGTGGCCATAGCGCTAGATTCCTATATTTGAATGTCGTTGGGCTCTGGTGGCACCCACTTTAGTTTTGAATGTTAAAACTTGCATCAAATTAATGTCTTCGCAATAGGCCTAATTTTAGTCACAGAGGCATAAGCAGGCATTTCGTCAGAAAAGATCCCATTACATTATCTTGACCTATATGTATTATACACAGGACAACCTAATAATAAAAACGTGAAACAAATGATACTAAATTAATAGGACCTGGATCTCAGTCAGTGAAAGGGTTAAAAGCTGAGATGAGCTAGCGAAACCTCGAATTGATACACTAAATTTACGAATTAAATGTAGATTAAATATACACTAACCATACACAAAAATTACGGCCCATGTTTTGCAAAAGTCGTAAACGAATAAAAGGAACTAAATGTCACGGCGTGTCATCATTAGCTTTCAATCTGCTTTTGATGGACAAGCTTTTTTTCATAGTTTTTAGGATTCCGTACCAAAATGGTAAAAACGGAATCCTATTTATATGCCTGTGATGTCTGTCTTCCTGTCTGTCTGTCTGTCTGTCAGTCACAGGGATCTATCTCTTGAACGGAAATGGGTAGACACCTGAAATTTTCCCAGAATACGTGTTACTGTGGCCGCTATAACAACAAATAATAAAAACGTAAAAAAGTTAGGTCCCAACATCCCTTGCCTTGAATTTGTCATTTTTTTGTATTGAATAGAATAATTCAGTTAATATCGCTCGATGGTACGGAACCTTACGTATGTGAGTCCCTCTCGCAATTGACCGGTTTTATTTGTGTGAATAAAAATGACCTTTATATATTTCTTAATAACTTAAATCAAAAAGGTGTTTGCAATAATACACCGACTGCATATTTTTATAACATGTGACGTAACACTCGTAACATTGATCATTTAATTATATCGATTGCACGGTAACGGTGACCGAATGTCAGCCAACGCAAAGTCGGAATCTGTGGACCTAAAAGCGTGATACATTGTACACTGGTTCCTTTTTGTGTGGGGAGCATAAAAGGACTTTATAAAAGCTTCTTAAAGGGGTAAAATGTGGTATCAAAATTTGTAAAGAAGTTTCGCTTTAATATTAACGTGCATATGTTTGAACTTTTTGGAAATTCATTACGTAAGAGGGTTAGATAAAAACCTATCATTTTGGGTGTGGGTTTTTATTCAGTTGGCTTGTATTTTTATTGGTTTTATGCTACACACTCATAGCCCCACACTAGGTTTCCCTATGTCGTGGGTGCCATGGAACTCACACAAAGACAATAACACACACCAAAACAGAGAACATAAATTTTAAACTCGTCTTCTAATTTCCGCTTCGCTAAGAATCGAAGCCAGGCATCGACCCACAAACGGCAGACCCGCATGCTAACCATTGCGCCACACGGGTCATCGTTGTTGTCTGGCCATTTGTCGGCTATTAGTATTAGCAATTAGTCAGTATTTCTAGGATAGATTGAATACAAAACATATGTTACACATACATACACATATGTTATGAAAAAACACACTTTTCAAATAGAATAAAATATTACACTTAAATGATGTTACAAGAAAGTGTAATACATAATCTATATATATATAAAAATTCTCGTGTCGCAATGTTAGTTACCATACTCCTCCGAAATGGCTCGACCGATTCTCATGAAATGTGTGCTTATCGAGTAGGTATGAGAATCGAGCAACATCTATTTTTCATACCCCTAAGTAGTAAGGGTGGCTCAATCTAAATTTTATTTTTCATTTTTTGGACAAAATTTTTTTTGGTTATTTTTTGTTGGTGTGGCATAAAAAAATACACATGATCCCAAATTTTCACTTCTCTATCCCCGCCCCTCAAATTTAAATCACGCTTTTTGTATGAAAAATATTGATAGCGTAACAACGTTCGCGGGGTCAGCTAGTTACTATTTATGTATATAGGTATTATGTAAAAATAACAAAATCGTCATTACGTAGAAAGAACCAATAAGAGGTTTTCAGCTTTCCTCTTGGTGTAAAACGCGTTTTTGTAAAGTCGATAACGTACTCATACATGCCAGGGATAACTACTACTACCTGTACAAGTTGGTACAACGTAGTTTCGTAACGATTTGCAAATTAATTCTTCAGAACCAAACTTCTCACTCTTAATTGCCTGGTATTAGCACAATTATAGTAGGAATTGTAATAAAAGGTATTGCATTGTATATGGCGAAAACTTAGCACATTAGACGAACGGGGGGTCATTTGAATATTATTTTCGTAACAGTTATTTGGTATCATTATTGGATTATTAATGATTAGTAGTTGGATGACCAAGCTTTGCTCGATATACATATATGTACATATAATTTTTACTTAAAATTATAAGGTAGACTCGTAGTATGTAACTATTTTTATACTAGAATACCTTGTACCTATAACGGACTTGTTTAATAAATGCCCAATGGTATTCAGGTCATGCTATCAATTAACTATCATAGTGATTGATTAGTTGATAGACAATATGAACTTTTCTTGAAATGGTGATAGATGAAAATAAAACACGAAAAGAATTAAAATCATAAAAACACTAATTTTTCGCGACGATGAATTAATCCTCTGTTTTTATCTATTACAGGTCCCAGTATGTGTGATAGATAGTCCAAAATGGGAATACTAACAGTAGCGGCGACGGCCGCCAAGTCGGCATTGGCCATTGGCGGTCTCAGCAAACTCACCTTCATACCTGTCATGTTGGCGGCAATGGCGTACTTCAACTACGACCTCCTGGACCCGGAGAATAGACCGTTCAACCAAAAGCACTTAAGAGAAGAGTACGACTTCATCATCGTCGGTGGTGGATCGGCTGGATCAGTGCTAGCCAACAGGTTATCAGAAATAGAAGGCTGGAATGTGCTTTTGCTAGAAGCTGGTGGACACGAGACGGATATCAGCGATGTTCCATTGCTGTCTTTGTATCTACATAAAAGTAAATTGGACTGGAAATATCGGTGGGTATTATTATGATTATGATTATATAACATATTACGTGTACTTAATTAAGATGTTGTGTCAGATAAAAGCCTAATTAACATGGATACTGGTTTGTGTCTTACTTGAGAATAAAAAATGGAGTCGCTTACTTTAGTTATATGTAATGTGTAATAGTGTTCATAAACTGTCTTTAGATTTATTTACTTTTATTTATGCGTATATGCGCATTTCTGACGCGAATATACTCGTATTGATATTATAATTAATCAATTTTATTTTATTTATTTTAATTCATTTATCCCTAAACAAAATTTACATCACTCAACTTTGAAAAGTACCTTGTTAACGTTTGTTACATTGATATAATTTTATGATTGATTTGGTTGTTGTATGGGTTTGACATTGAGGATTTTACGTAACAAAGGTGTCATTAGTTTTTCACATAAATATTTACTAATTTTCAGGACTCAACCTCAAGATTCTGCTTGCCAAGCCATGAAAGACAAGAGATGTAGCTGGACAAAGGGCAAGGTGCTGGGAGGATCTTCAGTACTGAACACAATGCTTTACATTCGAGGCAACAAACGAGATTTCGACCAGTGGGAGTCTTTTGGGAATCCAGGTTGGGGATATGAAGACGTGCTTCCTTATTTCAAAAAGTCTGAAGATCAGCGAAATCCCTATTTAGCCAAAGACAAGAAGTACCACAGCACAGGTAATTAGCATCTTAAAATGCACAGTTGTATAGAGACTCAAGGTTTTTGTAACAAAACATGTGGCATGTTTCACATGAATAGTTTCTCAATTTACTTACACAACAATGTTAAGCGAGAAGTTACTTTAATGTTAATGTGGTGAACACAGTTCCTTGACCGCAACTACGAGTAATAGAACCAAAACCCAAGTCCGTAAAAACAGCTGCACTATTTTTGTAAGCATAATAGTGTAAAGAAAAGTAGGGAAAAGACTTGGACCAGTTTAAACCTTTCTTTTTACATTAACTATAAGTGAAAGTAGTAAAGTGACAAATAGACGTCAATGAATACTGTACGAATGACATTGTATTTGCTAGAAGTAAAGTTTTATATAAAAATCCAATTCTTTACATTTCAGGAGGATACTTGACAGTACAAAATGCTCCATACAACACACCAATTGGCGCTGCTTTTATGCAAGCTGGTGAGGAAATGGGCTATGACCTCATAGACGTCAATGGTGCCCAGCAAACCGGATACGGTTGGTTCCAATATACAATGCGACGAGCCACCAGATGTTCTGCAGCCAAAGCATTCCTTCGCCCTGTCCGTTTGCGACAGAACCTTCATATTACTCTTTTCTCTCATGTGACTAAAGTACTGATTGACAAGGAAACCAAGAGAGCTTATGGAGTAGAATTTATTAGAGACGCTACTGAGCAAGTGGTATATGCGAAGAGGGAGGTGATTTTGTCTGCTGGTGCAATTAGTTCACCGCAGCTGCTCATGCTTTCTGGAGTAGGACCTGCACAGCACTTAAATGAGCTCGGCATAGATGTGATACAAGATTCTCCTGGTGTCGGGAGAAACTTGCAAGATCACATTGCCGTTGGGGGAATAGTGTTTCAAATTGACTATCCAATAAGTTTAGTCATGAATAGACTCGTTAACATTAACTCGGCATTACGTTACGCTGTGTCTGAAGACGGTCCACTTACATCTAACATAGGCTTGGAAGTCGTTGCGTTTGTGAACACTAAGTACGCAAATTCCTCAGATGACTGGCCCGATATAGAGTTCATGATGACATCTGCTTCCATCCCTTCAGATGGAGGCACTCAAGTTAAAAAAGCTCACGGCATCACTGATGACTTTTATAATGAAGTTTTTGGTCACCTCGACAACAAAGACGTATTTGGAATATTTCCTATGATGCTACGCCCGAAGAGCAGAGGTTTTATTAAGCTGCGATCGCGAAATGCCCTAGATTATCCAATAATGATTCATAACTATTTGACACATCCAGATGACATTGGCGTCTTACGAGAAGGTGTAAAAGCCTCAATTGCGGTCGGAGAAACCCAAGCTATGAAACGATTAGGAGCAAGGTTTAATAATGTACCAGTCCCTAATTGCAAGCATTTGCCATTATACACAGATGATTACTGGGACTGCTACATACGTCAATACACCATGACGATTTACCATCTTTCATGTACTGCAAAAATGGGACCTTCGAGTGACCCTATGGCAGTAGTAGACCCGGAACTAAGAGTATATGGTGTAGAAGGACTTCGTGTGATAGATGCGAGTATCATGCCTTCGATTACCAATGGAAACATCAACGCACCAGTAATAATGATTGCTGAAAAAGGAAGCGATTTAATCAAAGCCACTTGGATGCCTAAAACAAAAAGAAGTCGTCGATCACTAAAATGCTCAAATTTGGAACATTTATTACCCAACCGCAGTGCTATATGTACAAATGACAGGTGATGTTAATGATACTCACCTTTAGTGAAATTTTCGTTGGCGCCATATTATGGAAACCAAAACTAGTGCTAACATATGTAAATGTATATAATAAAATTTATAGAACTATTAACAACGATAAAAGTTATCGATCTAGTCCCAAATCGCTCATAAAGAAAAGTTTTCATTAATCCACTAAAAGTTTTCATTAATTGTATTAGTTGTAATATAAACATAATACCAAAATAGGCGTAGGTATCCAAGTATCGTGTTGTGTTGCATATTGTAAAGCACAATGGTGTACTGATCCTTACAAAGGGTATTAAGTTTAACTATGTTATATTGTAGTTATTAAAATGTATATACGATTTACATACAATAGTGTTTAATTATAGTTTAAATAACAAAAGGTGAAGCAGATCAAAGATTTTATAAATCATTTTGTACAATAAAATTATATTGGTGACATATTTAAGTAAAAACTATGTATAAAAATATGTTTAGAAGTTTGTTTTAATGTATAATTAGCTAACATAATTTTCTTCTCACGTTTATTATGCAATATGGATTTAAGGTTTGAATATTAAAAATGTAATTACATGTTGTAAATAGATCATTGTTAGCTGTTTAATTTCTATTGTTACTTTGAATTTTATTAGACCTTTTTAAAATTCTTTCGAAAATAGTTTCATTTTCATTTATCAACTACATGTATCTTTTATGTCAAAACCCTCTAATATTACAATTGGTCACCGACCACACAGTCTAATACACAGTGGTGGTATAAGTACTGTACAATAATAGTATAACATAAGACAACCTATTTGATGGTAAGTGACAGATGGAAATTCGTCTTAAAAAAGCTCGTATTTTATATAAAAACGAGCATTGCCCCGCCCGCGGCTACGCACGCCAATTTCCAAAAAATCTGTTTATTCCCTTTTTTAACCCCTTAGGGAGGGAATTACCAAAAATCCTGTCTTAGTGCTCCCTTACACTACTCAACGAACATACATGCCAAATTTCAGCTTGTTGCGTTCAGTAGTTTCGGCTGTGCGTTGTCTGTCAGTCACTCAGCAATGCAAAAGTAGAGTAGTATCGTTAGAATTAAACAGAAAAATCCAACGACTTTCAAAAAGCTAATCTTTTAATTTTCACCTTTTCCATTTTAGCAAGATTCACCATGAGCCGATTAACTTAGACTCAAAAAATGTAGGGAGCCCCTTACTTTGCAACATAGCTTAAATGTGTACAATTAGAATATTGCTCTGAAATTTTCTACTCCACTGGTAAATCTATGCTTTTTATCACCTTACGGTGCGTTCACATAGGACGTCCAGTATACTGGATGCTAGTAGTGTATGTAGTTGTATGAGCGTGTTCACACAGAATCCAGTATACCGGATCCAGTAAAAAATCCCACACACAACGGAAATACTGACCTGTTAAAACGGATCCAGTAAAACGGACGTTCTATGTGAACTCGCTCAAAATGCTGTGTGAATGTTACCTTCCGTTTTACTGGATCCAGTATACTGGATCCAGTAAACGCGCTATGTGAACGCGCCCTTAGGGGAGGAATTTCCAAAAATCTTCTCTTAGTGCTCCCCTACAATCTCCAAAGAACACACATGTCACTCAGTAACGGAAGAGTTTTTAAATACTTAGGTACATTGATTATATTATTGAACAAAGAAATTCATCATCGTCATCATCGCATCCTTTAACTGACCCAATGCCGGGTTCGGGCCTTCTCTCACGATGTGAGGGATACCTACGATTGCCAAAAATCGATTAAGCAGACTTCACGTATTTTTGACCACATTATTGAGGGCTCTCAGATGTGCAGGTTTCCTCACGATGTTTTCCTTCACAGAAGCAAGTGATATTTAATACGCATTTCTAATACACAGATCATTTTTAAAAATTAGGGATGCGTGCTGGATTCGAACCCCTATCCGGAAATCCTACGTTAAAACCACTTCGCTATCACTTCTTAACGTAATGATGGAAATTCACCATCAACAATTATTTTTATTAAATTAATTTGATAACTTAAATTGTGGGGTGTTTAAATTTGTTATTATTAAAAGGCCACTTGCAGCAATGCTTTAAATCTAGATTAAATCTCGATTTTAGCTTAAATATCGTTTACCGTCTTGCACATCATCGACTTAGCTTAAATCTCGATTTAAATAAACGTCAAACACTAATCGCCAATTTTGTTAGTTTAAAGACATTAATCTCGATTTAGTGATTTCAATGTCCAATGACACGTTGACACTTGATTTGACAGAATAACGGGGTGGCAAAAGGACGATAAACCATTAAACCATTTCATTTTACGACAAAATACAACTGTCATCATTTTTTGCATTAAAACGCGCAAACGGACACGGATACGGACGGAAAACGGAACGCACAGAATAAATGATGAAGGAAAGATCGACGTAATCTCGGTTTAGTTAAATCGAATACGAAATGTGTCCGCGCAAGACACCCAAGATTAGATTTAAGTTAACTCGAGATTTTGACATAATCGAGATTTAATTAAATCAAGTTTTACACAATTTTGCTGCAAGCTGCCCTTAGTGTCGTAGAGAGTACGTCGATACAACATGTAATCTGCTAACTCACCAGCACACCATCTAACTCAAGAAAGCAAAAGATGTATCATTTTAGCTGAAGCCTAGAAACGTCCACATCAAAACATTTATATACCTAACAGCCAACATTAAATAAAAGATCAACGCATCATATAACACTAGTTTTCATACTGACAGATACCTGACCGAAAGATACCCAGTTCCTAAAGCTTCGTATATAGCAACAACATTATAACTGATATTTTTCATCATCATAACTTACAACCGACTTCTTTAATACATCACCTCTGGTATTCTTCTATATCCATGACGGTAGTTAAAGGCCGGCCCTGGCCGGGGGCGGATATCGAGAGGAGCTATCACTAAAGCCGCCAGGTGACAAGTTATTATTATATTCTACAAGCCTACACCCGCGGCTTCGCCCGCCAAAAATCCCCAAATAATTAAAAGTTTATAAAATCAGAGAACTATCATACTAACTTTGCACCCCCGTTTTACTCCCTTAGGGGGTGAATTTTCAATAAAATACTTTCTTAGTGCTCCCCTACGTTATAAAAGGAACCCCTGTGCAAATTTTCAAGTTCCTAACCCTTATAGTTTAGGCCCTGCGTTGATATGTCAGTCAGTCAGTCAGTCAGCTTCTCCTTTTATATATATAGATAGATAGATTGCATGGGTCGCCCTGGCCTCAAAATTTGACAGTAATTTATTATTTTTTTAAATTCAAACGTTATAGTTAATTTACTCCAAAGTCAAGTCAAGATGTCCAGTCAATTGTACGGCATACTCCTGTGATGACAGTACAGTGATTGCTTCACAAGTTTCGCAACATTTTTTCATTAACTAGTAATGAAAAGAAACTTAGCTATGTTAATTCGTTCAGTGTTTTTTAACAAAGTATTAATATATTTAAGCATGAAAACTTCTCCTTATCTTGGGTACGTTTAAAACGTATAAAAAAAACTTCAAAATGTATGTAAACAAGTAGAGATCCCTTCTTTATTTACTTTTCTCTCGTATGTATTCGACTGTTATTCTAGAAAGATACAGTACCTACTTGTGTATTATGTGTGTATTTTAATCACAAAATATGCTAATTGCTATTCAAGTCCGAGAGGAGCAGCTTTTGTTTAAAACAGACGTAATGTGAAGATACTACGTTTCGATGATGTGGCATAATTATATGACATGTCACAATCTTTTGCACCTTAACCAAATCGACTTGAAAGTAATAATAAAAAAAAGAAAAATCAAGACCGTAATAATCTCATGTCTTACAAAACAATTACACATGTTTACTAAGTCGATTATCAAAATGTCAATAGTTGCAAAGAGCACCGGTACAAAGAACTTCCCCCACGTTACGTAATGCGGACGTGGACCAAGCTATCATCAATAATAACGCATTACCGGACGAACACTTACGGTACTTATGCACGGACAGCGCTATCAAACATTTTTGGGTCAAATTATGCAATGAGTTTATTTAGGCGCTGTGATTGTGACGTATTTTTATGAGACTGCGAAAATGTGGTCTTGCGCCATACTCTGTTTATAAATATAATTTAATTTCAAATAAAACAAAAAAAGAAAAATAAGTAACATACTTATAGTAACATACTTACATAATATGATGATGTGACAACTACAATAGAAAAAAAATGAATATAAATATTTATGAAAATCATTTATGTTCCCTACTTTAACTTTTAAAGTTTCCCAAACTTTTTAAGATTTTTTTTAAGAGGCGGTATTCCTCATTAAATGTTCATTAAATCTTCATTTCATACATCTCGCATTTCCTTACCATTACATTACCATTTCCTTACGTTCCAATGACCAATAAAACTAAAACGAAGTAGTACCTACATATTTTTCAACACAATATATTAATTGACTTGTGTTATACTGATACATCAATTTTATAGTCTCACTTTATATGCATCAAATAAAAACTGCAATACTTTATTTTTTTATTGTAAAAGTGAAGCTAGGTTCTCAGTCACAGTAGCTCCATAAAGAGCCAACTTTAACAACAAAAGACAACTGCATGAAAGGTCATCCTATTACAACCATTACTTTTATGTTTATTACAAGTAAGAGTGAAATCCATAAATGATGCCAAGTTCTACATAAAGTTAACAAGAAGGCAATAAAAAATGCTAGTGACCTTTACCATGGTAATAGTACCGTGCCTTTACGCACCTAAGTTTTGTACTTATTATTTTCACTAGTAACCTGCTTTCACGTCGCGGCGTCGCTTAAAAACATAAATCCTTCAAAATTGTATGCCGTACACAGTAATTTTCGGCATTAATAAAATTCACTGTTACCTATTAATATCAAGTGTTTTGTACCCAAATATTATCTTTTTAATTCGTAGGTTGACGCTTCGTTTGTCTTAAACACACTTTTGTCCAACGCCAACGCTAAAAAAAGCGCCAACCTGTTCAAATAACAATTAAAAATTTTTACCTCTTTATCAGCGATATAGAAAAAAAGGCAGATGGAGCGTGCAGAACAAAAAAGTGAAGCCACAAAAGCAAATACAAATTCAAAAGCGAATACAAACTCGCATTAGTGCTATTCAGACCGTCGTACTGTTTAGACGTCACGCGTAATCACGCGTCACGCATTACTACAACTTAAAAATGCCGTCTTGTATATTTAAACATTGTAAAAGTTGTTCCCAAACACATAAAAACGAAGATGGGATATCTTTTCACAGATAACTATTTTTATTTCACCGTTTTGTTGTATATTTACCCATGTAAATAAATAAAGAAATAAATATAATAAATAAATATTTTATAACCAAAAAGCTACTCAGTTACTTGGCAATAAGGTTCGTTTTAAGTTTTAAGTAGTAGTGCTACTTCCAGAACTTTCTATGCTACTCGTGAAGGAATGGGGTAAAAATTTATCGATATCGACAATTTTATTATGTTATTACTAGTTAATAATTTTCAAATGAATAATTATGAGTCTTGTTCTAAGTCGGTCACAGTTGTCATGGGCGGCAGCGGAAGGTGGTGCTGCATGCTCGTTTGCTGCCTTAAATCAATAAAAAAAACATGTGTATACAGTTCTGCTACATGGTGTGGAATAAATAATTATTATATTTTGCCCTCTACACCACTCCAAGCTGTTCATCCAATTGTAATGAGATTTTGGTTAGTTGTTATGCGTAAGGGATGAAAATGCAAAATAAAGGTGGTTAAGATTTAATACCTATAATTATCTGTGATTTGAATAAATATTTTAAGTTACCTACGTATTTATGTCTCTCAAATTCAAAACACCTTAATATGTTATTACCCCTGTGTGTGATAAATTAATTATATCACAATATTATCATAAAATGTAATCACGGCCGTCTGTTGTAGTAATAACGTGACATGTCACTACACGTAAGATGGCGGATTCAAAACCCGCCACGGACAATATATTTTCAAAAAACGTTCATTAAAGTTTATTTATTTATTATGTATATTATATTGAATTAATATATTATTTATCTTTTATTTTAATTATAATAATAAAATATTTTAGTTTTAAATAACGGGAACTTATTCAATACCTAGCAACATTACACGCACACAGAGATACACGTGTCCCTACAGTGGCATTCCTCGTTGTCACGCATACATACATCAATGCTAAAGTGGCCTATGTTCTGTCTATTGAATGTTATAATAAATAACATAATATTATAATAATATAAGTAATAGCACTAGGCTATTACTGCCTTTTATAATTATGATTAACAAATATTATACGAGTAAACAATACAGTACCAGTTTCTATCGTTTTCATATAAAAAAGCAACATCATAATAATGTATTGTAGATCTAGTTCTAGACCATGCAACAATAAACTGTCGATAATTGTCAATAACGTGGCAAAAACACCGGCACATCACTAAGCCTAAACCGATAATGGTACTATGCCTGAAGCAGTTGTTAACCAAAAATGTAACTTAAGACTATATGCGTAAGGTCAATCTGTTATAGATACCAGTCACGCCATCTAGCGTTCAATAGCGTTACATAAAATTCCATTGCCATCTAGCGGTGGATAGACGAACTTTATAAATATTATGTACTTAATTGATGAAGGTAAGAAGACACCAAATATGGCAAGGAAAAATAAAAATTAAGATAAAGTGTTAAGGTGCATTTTCAACTAATAACAGCCGGTTTGATAGACTATTTGAAGTTGACAAGTACCGACCAATTAAAATGTAAGTTTCTTAGTGTGAATAATACTATTAGCGTTGTCACGCACACATAAATGCCAAAGTGGCCTATGTTATGTCTATTGAATGTTCCATCTAGTTAATCTATGCTCTTTATTCTTACGAATAATTAGCTCCTCTTACGTGCACACACTTAATTTCTTACATCGGCATAATAATTTGAATTCGAAACCACTGAACTAGCACTAAGATGTATTTGTTTATTATGGTAAATTATACGGGTTACTTAACTGCGGCACGTTGTAAGCAGGTAGTAATATTGTAACATTATTAAACCTACATAACAGTGAACTAGTAGACAATGAATAGCAAAAAGTCCTCTGACAAGCTCTTACAAAACACACACGCAATAAACAAAGTTAATTCACTTGAAAATCCCGCTTAGTGAAACTATTGCATAGGCCAAGTATCTAGTTCAAACGACAAAACATTTGAGGCCGTGTTCCGGAGACGTTGAAAGAATATAAATATAATAATTATTAACGTTATCTATTAAAATAAAACTTAAAAATGTCTTAAATTAGAGACTAATTGTTACATCAAGATACGGTTATGAATATAATTATATTTTCTATCAAATAAATTTAATTCAGTAAGTTTTAGTTTGATTTGATTTTAGACACAAAGCTTAAATCCATAAAGACGACAACAAATTCCGTTATTCTCATTCTTCAAAACAATGTTTTTTGTTAATATATTATGCATTTTACAGACGTGCAGATCTTTCATTTTTAATATATGTAATTAGCTGACCCGGCGAATTTCGTAGCACCTAAGAGTCGATTCTTTAATTTTTAATTTTTTTTAATACTTATTCTGCTATTCGGGACGCCTTCCCGGAACCCCTCCACTAACACTTAAACTTTTTGGTATGGTATTAAAGTTCAAATTGATTTTTAAGTATTAGGTATTACGAATCTTTTGTATGGAAATATAGAAAAGTGTTGGTTTTAGAATTTTTCAGGCAATTTTTTACATTTTTCTCTCCGTAAGAACCATACTCGTACTTAAAGGAATATTATAAAAAAAGAATTAGCGAAATCGGTTCAGTTGTTCTCGAGATATGCGCAACTAAATCAGCGATTCATTTATAGATTGTATATTATAATTATCGTACCAGTAGCTATCATTCGAAAATGAGCAGGTACGATCCAAGATTTAAAGTTCAGTAAGTAGAAGTAAAATCATACGACTATATTTATTCAAAATACAATTTAGTTTTTCATAAATAAAATTATTGACCAACCTCGTTACAGTGAAAGGTCGTAACACAGTCATATCAAACAGACCTAACTCAATCTATGCATTGTTAAAAATCAGTGCGTCCATAAGCTGCGGAACATAAATGCAGTATCTGTTTACAGCGCAATAAATCAATAGCTCGCGGTACCTACTTCCGATCGGTGCAGACCGCGAGCCAGTCTGCTGGGTCAACACATATCTAGTTCAGTTACTGCTGCACTGAACATTTCACTTTCACTCACTGATAGGCATCACTAAAATGACTATTTCACGAACTTACTTATAATAAAGCATACAAAATCGATCGATTAATAAAAACCTCGACATATTATTTTATGTCTACTCTAACTAATCTAAATACATAGTTTAGAAACCAGCAGACGAGCCACCTGATGGTAAGTGGTTACTGTTACTGCCAAGAGACATCAATAGGACGAAAGTCATCACTGACACGTTGTAGACCGAAAAGGAAGAGGATGACGACGACGGCCGACGGAGGACGTAATGAAAAAAGATCCGACGAAGATACCCGACTTGGGTAAATTATTGTATAAACCCAAGCGTAACAATATTTATCTTGGTCCTACTCAAGACCAATACAATTTAATAAATTATCAATGGGACTACCCATTGATAGCACTACGGGCAAAAAAAATGCCCGTGGTTCAACCAGTAATAGTACTACGCGAGCGGGCCACGGACTATAAACGGAAATTTCGCCATTTGATCAATTTCAGGGCAGGAACCTTCGGCAGATTTTCACAAAAATTCGGAGGCCCAGGACCTCAAAAAGAAAGCTTACCTCACTTTTCATAACCGCAGCTCATTGGTTTGTTTCATTAATCATACCTGGAACAAGAAAACGTTGAGTTAACATTATTTGACATTCATATGTGACATTCAAATTAACAAACGGTAGAAGCACAAGAAGGTTTCCGGCTGCGGACTGGTCGAAGCAAATAAGAGGAGTGTAAAAGCTGACGTATCCATACACTATTCATCCTCATCCATCCATCCGGAGGATATACAGTGCATGATTATCCTGATTTGTTTGATCATCACTGATGATATTTTTTAGGTCTTGTGAATAATAATCTAGTTAGTAATACAATTGTTTCTTACATGGGTCGTATTTCAGCAAGCTTGTATTTTTGTTACAAGGACCTGTGGTCTATGATGTTTACGAATGGAGTTTTTCATCAATGAAGGAACATTCAGTCCCTTTAAAAAATGTTAATTAAAAAAGATTAATTGTAAAGACTTGCAACTTAGTAACTTAACTATACGTTATAGTTGTCAATATTCTGCAATACGCTACAAATTGGGACGCATGATTTTTTCCTCATTATAACGCTTAACAATATTATTACTTAAGTGAAGCACAGTAGAGTTCAAAATCAATAATTTAACAATAAAAGCAATTCAATTTCAGTGTAAACATTTTACGAGCGTGAAGAGAGATAGGTATTGTGGGTGCATTCTCACGCAACTTTATTACATACGAGATAGGAATCTACTTCATGCGCACACACTTGATCAAAATCGTTCACGGGAAAATTACTTCGCTTTCTATTCAAGTCCTGTTACGAGGCGTCCAGGAAGCGAATGTCAATAAACCGTGATTGAAGCGGGCAAATAATAATCATGGTCTTATTAAAATTTACGACTCCATACTGAGTTTGATTTTCAGGGTATCGCAAGTGAATGGCAAACTTTTATCTCTGTCCAGTTGTATGGGTATCACAAGTATTTTTACCCTCGACGAAGCGAAATAGGTGGATGCTTTTAGAGTGAGAGGATGTTTGCTTATTTGTTCGGTAGCCATCTACGACTATTACTTAGTACTTACTACTGCGACCACGTAACACTTGTCAAAAGTTGATCCGACACGCACTTAGCCGGTGTTTCAGTAAATAGCTTGTGAAGACCAGACGGACCACCTAATTATGAAAGTAATAAAAGCCACCTGTAACCGCCTTCATAGTTCAGATCAACCGTGAAATGATTTAACATGTTTCAGTTGTGGTGCTAAAAAACTGGTTTCTCCCGGTAGTAGGTGTATTGTATACAATTATATTCATTATACGTCAAGGATTATAAAGGTCTATGTAAACGTCACCCCCCACAGGTCAGGTTTTCACTGACCTCCACATTAGTCTTGCGTGATAATCATTGAGTGAACCTTACGAGCATTTGCACGAGTACCGTTGTTCTCTTCACTAAGTTCAGTGATAAAAAAGCCAGAGGAAGTCATGAGAAGGCCTGGATTACACCAATTGATCAGTTTTGTCTGTGGAGATTGGCTTACATAGTACTTATTACTTTTTTTATAGCCTAAGCAGGCAAACGAGCAGGCGGGTCACCTGATGTTAAGTGATCACCGTCGCCCATGGACATTAGCAACACCAGGGGCATCACCAACGCGTTGCCGGCCAAGAAGGAAGTGATGGACCCGCTTCTTGAAGGACCCAATGTCGTAGCACTGTGGGAACACTGAAGTAGGAAGTTCGTTCCACAGCTTACACGTCCGTGGACGGAAATGACGCGAAAACCGGACTGTGGACGAACGCCAGGTATCCAGGTGGTGTTGGTGGAACCTGGCTTTACTTCGCGATGTACGGTGACGGAATTACTTGCGTATATCATTTAAAAACACTTAAAAGCAATCGGTTCGTTGCGAAATGTTTGGTCAATATCGTGAGCGACTCTACAATTGCTTCCTTCATCTCTCTTCCTTGTGTGCTTTGTCTTTAAGATTCTAGTATCGTTCACATTTAGCGACCCGGCAATTTAACTCCGAACGACATCTACGACAAATGAATCGCAACGACACGACACGTTTTAAATATTAAGAGAATTAAAAATAATTACTAATTACATAAACTTAACACGTTTATCCAAACACGAGTGATTAGGTATCTTCCTGACAGTCTATTAATTATGTTTAACTTTGCTTATTTTCCTTCCAAAATTAAGCTAACCAAAACTGACGATTTCACCAATATACTGTACAGTCTGTACATATAAGTAATCAGTATCATCTATCATATTGTACTAATACTATAATATTGTATTGGTATCGATTAACAAATGTCCAATTAATTTATAGTGAGATAGTGTGAAAATTTTATAGAATTATTCCATTACATATATACTGTATAGACCAAACTAATAAACGCTTTACGATCTATGAACCAGAAGTATTTTTAGTTTTCTGGAGCCCAAAAATGAAGGCATTCATAACGAAAAGGCAAGATATATCATCACAACCTCGTACTTCTGTAGATGTTTTGATCATACAAGAAAATCATGCTAGCCGAAGGCCGAATACTTTATAAATAAAATGTAGTTCTACCTAGAAATCTAAATGCTGATCTAAGCAGAAATTCACACAATTGGCCTGCCTCGTCAACATACATGAGCAATACCGAAAGAAAGAATAAAGGAAAGAAATAAGTATTGTTTCGCTTCTTAAAAATATTTATTTTGTTTTCAGTAAGCCAAATTCTCATCTCAGAAGAGGCTAACATAACAAACATTACACAATAAACCGTATCAACAAGCTTAAAGATAAAAAGCGACGCCGACTGCGAACAATACCAATTATAAATATCGAACGTATTCATTGTTTCTGAACGTAAAGAGCAATATCATATGTACATCAGAGATCTCGAGATACATCAACTCACTAATACAATTGAACCGAAGAGTAGGAGTTACATTACGTCGCGTACTGCACACGCAGACAGTGGTGGAGGCGCGCGCGTCGGCGACACTTGGCCACTCTCGTTTTCTCGCGGTGAAAACACCCGAACATGTGCGGCTGTCTTATTGTACTCTAGACTACACTTCCTGCAAACCTGACCATCGAATCGGACCTGAACTAGGTAAGTACATGATATTAAATAGTTTTTATTAAGTTAACCAAGGGTACAACGACACTTAATGGAAGAAATCCACTTACTCGCATCTCAACTGCCGTACATGAATTTGCTATTGACGCGTATCATTTCGTATCGACTATTGAATGGCACGCGAAATTATGATTTTTATTTTTAATTAACATAGTTGGTGTTTTATTTACGAGAAATACGTTTAGTGAGCAAATACAAAACTCTGATTTCTGTTAACTAGTTCGGTCAATTACTAGAGCACAACTTATTATTACGTATTCAATGTATTTCATTTTAATTAGATTAATTAGCATTACAAAACGTGCAAGGACTTACTAACGCGGCGAAAAGTAGCTTAATCTTATGAATTAGGACAATAGAATAAATAAGAGTAGAAACGAATCTTGGAGCACCATGATGTTCCAAGTTATAGAAACATTTCGAGAGATAAAGATGAAAATGTAGAACTTAAGCTAGAGCTCTGCCTTCAATTCAGTGTCTGCCTGCTGTAGTGTACAGGTATTACCTTGATATTGATTAGGCCTGGATCGAACTCAAATATACTGCTCCCTTGGATATTGGTGATTTCCGCTTAACGATAACTACCTAACGATAACAAGTTAAGCCGATCCCATCCAAATTTTGCCATTCAAATATTCAACACTCGAATGCACCTAATTTTAGCTATATTTACTTACTTTGAATACGAGTACAACTCACTAACAAATTGAGCGGTTTGTTTGTTTCCTATAAACATCTTTACCCTTGGGTTAGAAAGGCATAGGGGGGACTAAGGGACCAGTTACAATAACAGCCAAAGTCTATCACAATTCTCAAGCATCAGTATGGCATTACATCTGTAATTACCTTTAAATATAACCAGCTATTATATCTGAAGATTTTTACACATATTATTATGTACAAGGATTGCAAAGGTCTTTTAATACCGGACTGCATGCTTCCAAATCGATATTGCTCCTAAATCGATATCAACAATATCTCCCTTGTAAAGATATAAACATAAAGATATATATATATTGGGTTCCAAGAAATTCTTGGAGTTCAAAACAAACTCCCTGCTCGTGATGCACTCCACTCACCAATAAAGGACGACGCACTTTACCTGTTTTTTGGACATTGCTGGGTTTTTCAAACCGTACAGTATTAACTTACTGGCAAGTTTCTTTACAAACTTCAACAATTGAAGTCAATTTCAAAATCTGTACTGAACTCGTCCAGGCGAAATCCGTGGAGCTAGCAAGTTTTTTAGGACATTAGTTTCCTTTATAATGTTTATAGTTACTCTATAAGGTTGAGGCCATATTTTTCAAAATTTCAATGGAATAGGGCATAAACAGGATCTATATTATCGATTATATATTGTTTTTCCGTACCGTAATGGTGGGTAGGAAGGATGTCCGATTCCCAAAATATCCATGCAACAGGTTTTAGTCTTAAATAAATAATTTATTCAATTACGAAAACATATCAAAATATTGTAGCAGCAAAATATTGGCAAATAATAACAGTTGGTTGCGTCATTTGCCACTCGTACTAAATTTCTTCGTCCGGATACGCGTACGTATGGATTAATACTTATAATTTCGGATATTCGAATACATGCTGCCAAGGTTTTGATATCACTTCCAGCACGGTAAATGATACTATTACCGTACTATACCTTCCAGGTATGCGTGCGTATGATTCCGATATTTCAACAATTTGCGCATCGCGTCATCTTTGTAATAAATGATGTTATACCGAGCCTACTTTACAAGTTGTCTACATTATAACATTAAATGTTATGCAAACAATATTATTTCATAATAAAACTTTATTCATATTACAAAATGTTCATTCGGGACGCGCACAGATGCGCAGGAGTTTGCCGTTTTGACAGCCACAGATGAGTGATTATTTAATTTATATCATGGTAACGCATAGTACGCATGCACAATATATTATAATATTTAATCTTTATTGTACATTGATAGCAATGAAAGTTAGAAGTACAATTGGTATTGAAGACAAAAGGTAACCTTATCACTAAACAGCGATATCATTATTAATTTTAAATAATTGATGTTGCATAATAACTCTGATGTCGTTTCGTCACTTTTTATTAAATACAAAAATACGAAAGGGATTCGATTAATTTCAGAATGGTGTTGGATGATTGATGAATTCGAAACAGATATAATAAATCAAGTGTTATTGGAATTAAAAAAGAAACAATTAACGCAATAATTGCAATCTGAAACTAATCATTTGTATTAATAACTGGGAAACGAGCTAAAACGACATCTATTAGTAAGAGATAAATGCCGCCAGTGGACATCAGTTACCGATGAGTTGCCAGCCAAATTTGCTACTCTACTCTACTAGCTCCCAAATTCAATGCGAGCAGACGTAGTACTCTAGAATCTAGATAGACTTCATTATACCCCTATCTTAATACGATGACGTAACTTATTTAATGGGTCTCCTAAGGTCACTCTGAACGATGAGCCTATTCAGCAATACGATAAAGAAACGCCTTTGGGGTTAACACAAGATACCGGTGTTTCTACATGTGCGGCTAAACTTCCTTGAAGATAAGGCTGAATCCCGGTTGGCTAGCCACCAAACGACTTGTCGTGTTTCGCTGGGGGCTTGACAGCCAGTACTTTCTACATTTCCTTCTTTCTCCTTTCTTGGTCGACATCATATAAATAGGTGAAGCCTTTGGTGTTACTGATGTCCTGGTGATCACTCACCATCAGGTGAAAAAAAAAAACCTGTTTTAATAGCGGTAGATTTTTTATGTTGCTATGTAACTATGGTTAATAGAACAGATGCGAACTAAATTTACTTACCGTTACCATAATTTGATATGTTTCATGTTACCATTTCCGGCAGCAAACAACGGTGCCGAATTTGCGTGTTCCGGTTTAGAGGGTAACCGAGTCAACACACTGGCGAGTCATCATGTTACCGCTGACATTATACAAACAATATAAGTTTTGTTAGAGATTATTTGAATTTTAGTACATTATGTACCTATGTACGTATGTAGATTTATTTTGATTGTTGACATTACTATTTTAAAAGTATGTACTATTTTATGATCAATAGCAGATAAGCGAGCAGTCGAGCCATTTGGTAGTGAGTGGTCACCAACGCCCATAGACATTAATAACAGCGAAGGCTCCACCGATAGCGGCCAAAAAGGGACCTGCACTGATTCTGTCTCTGGGAAACTGACGACGAAACACGTAAAAACAGAGCTCAACGACATCATCCAGCAGCAGAGAACTGGTACGAATGCCCCGTTTGTTGTTCAGCAGTGTGTATCTCTAAGCAGGAGAAATTGGCTTGGATTCGCGATTGATGTAACCCATTACACTCCTTGCACCCTATTACCCTTTATAACATTTTACAAAAAATGCAATCAACAAAGTGATTCTTAACCCTATCCTTCGTGTCTTTGTTTGCTCGTTTTCGTTTGCCGATTATTAACATCTCATTAGCATTTCATATTTGATGTCTGCCAATATTTATTTGTGAACATAATAATATTTAGCGTGTTTTTCGTGTACAATCATAACTTTAGAATAAATACTTATCCGTCACTTCAATATCGCAATCCATAACCGTCCCACTGCTAGGCACGGGTCCCCTTTCGGAATATAAGGGGAACAGGCCGTAGTCCACCACGCTGGCCAATTGCAGATTGGCGAACTTCACACACCTTTGAGAACATTATAAAGAATTCTCAGGTGTGAGGGTTTCCTCATCATATTTTCCTTTACCGAAGTAAGTTATAATTAAATTCCAATACGCATTTTTTTTTAGTTAGACGTGCACGTGCCTGTATCGGACCAGCCCCCCTGTTCTTGAGTGCAACGTTCTAAACCATTTACCGCGTCACTTACCGCGACAGACATCGTATAGTACCCTTTGTTGTAAAATAAAATAAATAAATTAAAAAAATACCATAACAATAACAGTGCAGATTCCCGCTAATATTAGAAATGGTTCAACGGATTTAACTGCGGTTCTCACTAATGTCTACAGTACATCAGCATGAGGCTTAGTTCGAACTTGGGATAACATTTAGTGTTTGTTTTATTTCAATCAGTTCAGAAACAAAAAAGGAAATTACATCAATTTGTAGAATCTTGTCAAAAGCGTTCTTTCGAGTGTGGAAATTAAAGAACATGTTTACAGAAACGAAGCGAGGGCGTTTACTAGTAAATAGTGAATTTCTAGAACAATAATTATCGTCAAAAAGTCAATTTCGTGTACCGAAACATGGACTCTGTGTACAGCCCTGCCCATGGATACAGTTTCCGCACAATGCCGTTTGTATTGCATCACATTACAATCGTGTGTAGTGCATCGCCTTCCTACATATTTATTAAATTGCAAAACAAAATTTACTGTTTCGTACATTTACGACGCTTTTCGATCCAGGCCTGTACATAATACACTAGTGTTACGTCATTAGTTAGTAGTATTATGAAAAATAATTACATGCTGTTATTACTACGTTAACAAAAACTTAATCGATGTACACATTAAGGTAATATGTATCAGATGTTGTATCATTAAACACGTTTTTAAAAGCTTTTATAAATATAATTTACAATGTTTGTATGTATGTTCGGGTCATATCTTAGAACTACTACTAGAATTTTTGCATGTTGCTCTAATTCCGATGACAATGCACCGATGTTTACGTGCGGTTCCTTGTAGCTCCTTAAAGTTTTCTCAAAGCAGCAATTTTTTAAAATTTTAACACAGAATCCAAATAAATGAAGAAGAAGCATCATTCCAGCAAGATCTTTAAAATCGTTTGAAACTATTAACACAACCAAATAGCCATATTTTTAATACTTATAATAAAACTAAAACAGGGTCAAATATATTTAAAAAAATATGTAACTATCGATATAAATATCATTTTGTCTAATAATAAAGTACCTATTTACAAAAGCTATTTATTAAAGACTTATTTGAAAGTTAACAAGCACAATATCTATTATTCATTCTGTGGCAATGTACAGATCGTTACTAAAAAATGTTCCAGATACTTTCGCCGAAATCTCATAATCTTAATGAAATTAATTAGAGAATATCTCTTATGCTCGAGATGTACTATCTATTCTGCTCGTGTATAGTAGATTTATAGCGCATATCTGTCTGTTCTAACTTGTTGATCACAGATAACGAAGCAACATGATGGATGGCTCTGAAATCTTAATATATATATAAATTACGTGTCACGTTGTTTGTCCGCGATGGACTCCTAAATTACTTAACCGATTTTAATCAAATTTGCACACCGTGTGCAGTTTGATCCAACTTGAAAGATAGGATAGTTTTTTATTTATTTTTATTGGAAATTAAATGTTCATTTATTGTTTAGTTCTATGGAATTCTCATACATGGCGCTGTTGGTTGATTCGTCATCCTGAGCCACAGCAACGCGTGGTAGGGTCAACTAGTATTATATATGATTCTTTTAACAACTTTACAAATATAGTTAATCTTTATAAAATATCGACAACACAATGATGATGTGTTGTGTAATTCCTCACATAAATTATAACATTTTGCGTTCATTTAAATTATTTATGAATTTTACTCGTCAGAATTATTCGTTATGTTGTGTGACAAAAGCTTTATAAAAAACGATTCCCTTGATATCCTATGATAAACAGATAGCATCACATTTTTGAGAGGCTGTTGGAGATTGGTCTTTTGTGGTTGACATTATTATGGGCACATCAATATCTCATTTAAAAATCGAATTACAAACCTCAGGCGACGATACAAATTTTTCCTCGTAACAACACGTAGAACTCTTGTATGTCGAGCTTTGAGATAAAATTAGGCGTTTCAAATGATCATAAACGGTCGAATTCGATAAAATTAATCTCTCAGCGATTTCACGAGTTGTTGTTCGCCGCATCAAATAATGGCTTTATTTTAGTTTCATTAGTTTCAAGTGACCTCCCAGAAGGTAGTGAATCTTCAACATCAAAATTATCGTACTATCAATTATTTTAATTTTTTTTAAAGACGTATTGTTAATACAATACGACTTTTTAACATCCATATTTGTCAACGCACCAACCAAAACCTGCCGCGTTCAATCAATATACATTTTCTGACAATGCAATTTTAATAAACGCTAACACACTCATACCACGGTTCCTTGAAGTTGCATTTCAAAAGATAAATATACGACACAGTTATAATTATTATTTATCATAAGTGGTCTAAACCTTTAGCCGGTCCCAACAAACAAAATCAAGAGTAATTCTAAACTTAGGTCCAGTCCGATTAAACGGAAAACTAATTCTGAATTTTATATAACAAAAATAATCCCAACAACTTTTACATGGGTCAAAGAAAATAAACAATAACGAAATTATCTTACCAAGTCCTATGTATTAACACACCATGAGCGCCCAAAGTATTTCATAACAAAACAATTATATAAGCATTGCGGAATACACCAAATCACCTCGTCGGCGAAGCCAAAAATGAATTTGATTATGAATATTTTTGAACATAGCCGCGAAATTATTTAGGTGCGAATACTTTTTATGGCTATGATTCTCCGGCTTTATTATACATATATTAAGCTAACGCTAATATTATTGAAAATTTCTGTAAACGAAGACAAAACTATGTCACAAGTTGAGACACAACAACCAATTCAAACTCAATTCCTCCGTTTAGAAAAATGTATGTTAAATATAAATACAAGATTGACTAAAACAATAATAATACACGAAACTAATAAGATATTCGGAAAGGCTAATAGCATCTTTCATTTCAACATTGTAATCATAATGATAGAGCATTAAATTTTAATGACATTAGGAAGCAATGCAAATTAACATTTCACTTATTGTAGTAATAAAAGCATTGAGTAATTGCTTTAAAATATTTTAAACAAAATAAAAGTGTGCATTGAAGTTTTCCTGTTTTATTATGCAATGACGCGGGTTTGAAAAGAATAATCAGTTATTTCAATTTATGATCTTCTAATGTTTCAAGGTGATTGAAATTGAAGACTCCCGTAATTTTTATTGGCTACACGACTGCAAGCGTTTTTCCAATTTTTTTTTAAATCCCGTCGCTCAAACTTTTAATAACACTTAATTGTTACCTACAATTCATTACCATCATTAAGAAACCTCTAGTTTGAATTTCAATCTAAAACCCAATGTAGATGATAAGGCATGTTCACAATAGAAATATGGCCACCTTATAAGATTTATAATTTAGGGTCAAATAATAATATCTTCAAAAATGCTTTTGCTTATCACAATCACTAATCGCAACTTCATTATGCTCATCTTACAAAGTAACCACTTAAACTATATCAGTAATCAATAATATCTAATGTTCATATAAATAGCAACGTTTTAACCGAAGCACGTCACTTCCGAGTGGTGTAAATGCATTTAATGGGATACAAACGACTCTCTATAAATAAGCGTTAGATTAACAACATGTCGATTTATATTGCAAACGTACATAAATCCAATTTGAACGACTGAGATAGAGTAATATATTTTCCTTATTAAGTATTATTTATTACTTTTCTAAGTGAAATGTAATATGTTTAAAGTAAACAAATAAGAAAATGTTGTCATCAAAATTAGTGCACAAGCGACGATGATCTAAGTTCGAAATCTAAATGTAGGTTTTTTGATGTTTACATTTATCAAGTTTTCTTCAAATTAATAAAAAAAACTGAGAATCTTATCGTGTGTGTCTGTGATTTTCACAGCAAGTAACTATCAGCGGAGCCGTTTACGTAATACAAAATCAACTTAACTTTTAGCGAGAGCATCGATCTTTCTCCAAGTTTCTCGATTACGCACCGTTGAAACTATTAGTTTAAGTACCTGACCAATGTAATTAGATCTATAGGGCTTGTTCAATTTGTTCCTAAAAGATAATTAATTAAGTCTCCAAAATTTGCTTTTAAAAAGTCTCATTTGTCAAATCCAGTATACTTAATGGGCTTAGAGTAAAAAGTAACTCTAAGTTAATGGATATTTATATCAAATATTACATATAATTATGTTTTAGTACTATAAATTGATTACGTAATAAAATATTCTGTTTTATTGCCTTAAGATCACATAAATCAACATAAGAGCACTCTTTTATTACTTACTACTTTATAATTACGAATAACTTGATTATGAATTTAGATTGTTCTTTAATTACAAAGTCTTCTCTTCTCTCTGACAATATTCCAAAAAATGTGAACGTGTGTCTTGTCAAAGTCGGTTTGACATTTCTTATTTTATTTAATCTCAATTTACAGATTTAAATAAAGTTTTTCTACCCTACACTAACAGGTATGAATTCACTTATTAAATCAAACTCACTTTTTGAATCACAGTTTTATTTGTATTTTTAGTAGTTCGTCCTCACGTCCAGTAACAGCATCCGAAACAATCACTATTAATTATATCAGCTGTTTTATATTTTTATTTTTTACAGTAAAAATTGTGAGAAAATGTTTACAGTCGATTTTGAGAAAATCACATACACACAGACACATTCTTTGGTCTATTCTCTATACTATATTATTATTTCAATTGAATATTGATTGTTGTATTGTACGTTGTACAGTTTCACTCACAAACACAACATTTAAAATCACGTACAGCACCATCTGTCGTGCTGCGTAGTGATACACACAGTAAGGAACTTTGATGTAACTTCAACTATCAGACGCTAGATGGCCATGCGAGCTGCATGACCATCTATCTAGCCTTTTGTTTTGTCTAAAGATTCACGAACCAATTACTCTATAGCGCAAAATTCATGTTTTGGCGAATCGCGGTTCAACTACCATCAGAGTGCATAGTAAACAGGGGATACACTCCGCAAAAAAAATCGAACTTGGTTTGATTTTCGATTCGGGTTCACTTTTAATTCGTTCTTCATTTCCGCATTGCATATTAACAAATTTTTTCCTTAATTAGATGTCACACGATGTTTTTTCGTTGACTCTCTGCCAAACTGCGCTTCTTTATAAGAAAGTCAAGAACACCAATTATTATTTTAGTTTTGCTTCTAGACGCCAGATGCCAGTTTTTGACAATATAACGGAACGTTTATAAAAACAGCTAGCAGAAACTACTGAGTAACGGTTTACACTCTTAAGTCTATTCGTGTAGGCTATAAGAAGACGAATGGGTTTTATGAATTAAAATTGATAACTAGTCCGCCACTTTAGGCAGGCTTGGATATAGGATGTCATTACTTAGCTAACACTGCATTACGTCATCCAAACTAACCGTGTATGCAAAATTTCATCTCAATCGGTCTAGGATAACTAATTAACATAACAATAAGCAAGAATTAACCGAACACACCGGCTACACTTTTTAGAGGCGACCATCTCAGTCCTCAAGGGTAGCAACACATCTGTGACCGAATTATAACGAGACTCTTACTAACATTTACTAACTGGACTATTACTAACAATAACTAACAGGACTAACATTCACTAACAGTCCCTGTCCCAGTCCTGATACTTACAAACTAACCAACTAATGTTCTAACACCGTCACCTAACCGGACTAACTATCCCAGTCCCCATATATGAGTCTTGTTCTAAGTCGGTCACAGTTGTCATGGGCGGCAGCGGAAGGTGGTGCTGCATGCTCGTTTGCTGCCTTATATCAATAATAAAAAAATAAAAAAAAACACACATAACATACATACAAAAATGCAAGTTAAATAAAAGCTTATAAAAAGAAAATTGTTGCAGCTTAAATAGGGGTCGGTATAGCCCAGAGTTCGCTCGGATAGGTCCACGCCAGCCACGGTACTTGTACTATTTCTAACTTTATTGTTGTTCACTTATGATCAATTTGTTGTACGTTATTGTGTTTTATGACATGTATTTAAATTGTAATATGTATTCCATCCATTCATGCCACTTAATTTAAAACTGGGTGGTGCTCAATTTCAACATAACTGCAATTATTTCGATGCATCGAACGACTTAAAGTTCAGGAGAGTGATTTTAAATGAATACATGTAAGTACCTACACTTATGGACTTTACATGAAAATAATAAAGTATTTAATAATAATATAGTAGAAAAATAATTTCAGCTTCAACACTCCTACAGAACATCTTAGAGTACCTACCTTCTTTGAATATACACACTTGAACACGCAAAGCTCAACCATTACAATTACTATTTACGGATATCAGAAGCGAAGGTTACCGAAGTCCTACATAAAACATTAACCTTCAAAGGTGGAAGGAATCGTCGATTAATTTCAAAATAAAGTGCATCATGATTCTTGATTCTCGCGTGGTCGTGATCGTGATTGTGATTCGTGACAGCGGCCGGCCACATTCGCCCGGGCGGCCGGCACGGAGGCACGTCAGCGCACTCCGATGAAAGTACGGAACGACAGAGACCGTCGGAACACTCCATGGCTTTCTATTGACCGCGACATCACTATCTACGCTCAATTGCTCACATTAAATCCAACACTCGGTTATATAAGACACTCAGTGAGAAGTTCAAAGAAGTTCAATACAAGTAGTTCATAAAATACCGTGACACTAGTGTTTCTAATATCGTTTTTGAATCTTAAAAGTGAACTTGTGTCCAGTTTGATTGTGAGAGTGAGACGGCAAGAGACAATATTTGTTTTGTGTGCACTTCGAATTGATTCTTCTTCATTGTGGTCAATTTTCAATGTCGGATATCACAATGGATCTAAGGTAATTGTGTCACTAGAATTCTTTCGGCACGCGAGCGTCCTTTCTCTTAAGTTCCGATTAACTGAATTTAGTTTATAAGTATGTTAATACACGTACTCGTGTGCAAGTAGAAATGGAAATCCAGCTCAGCCACTTATAAATATTTAGAACAGACAGTTATTTCCGTTACAATATTATAGACCGAATTATCATATTTTGTTTTCCCATTGATTTCAAGCTGTGCGATATTAACCCGAGAGGAAATCAAACTTTAAGGATAAGTACCTACAACAACCATTGTTTTTCTTCCCACAAAACAGTTTAAAATAAACTAATCTAAATCGATCTTAACGTTTAGCAATATAAAAAAGAGTCGAAGAAGAAGACATTAATTTAATTTTTATGATGATGTCACCGTTAGTAAAAAATAAATGTTCAACAAATTTTGAATTTCTATAAACATAGATGTATGTATACTATGTATATATTTTATACCTACGAAGAAGCGTAGAAAGCTTAATGTTACAATAAAATTATTGTAGCTTAATGTTTTAAAAAGAACACGATAACGTCACAACCAAAAACAATGAATTACGATCGAATTTCGACCACTAGGCAACTAACTATAAATTTATGCACATATTTTATATTCATTTTCAACAAAACTAAACATACATTCCAAACCAGTGCAGGGACCTTGATTAAAACATGTATTTAATACCTTCTAGTGATTAACATAATCGATATCTAGCTATATAATAGGCTATCTGTATCACGGAATACAGAGAGAGAAGTGGAAGTGCAAAGTAGGCGTGGCACACGCATTAAGGTTGCGCGGAGCTCCGCGTATTTGCTGGAAAATGGCCGGTATTGCTTAACTGTCACTGAGATGCGTCAGTTGTGCATTGCGTAAATTAAATTCTTAATAAACTACGTAAATATGCCTTACTGTGCAATTTTGGAGTGCAAAAATGATAGCAGAGCTTAGAATTTATCTAATGGCGGAGTTTCGTACCATAGGTAAGCCTAGTTTTAAATTAATTTGAAAACCAAAAAATCAAAAACATACAATTAAAAGAAACTATAATTTATAACCAAAAAGCTACTCAGTCCCTTTGCAATAAGGTTCGTTTTAAGTTTTAAGAAGTAGTGCTATTCCCAGAAAATTCTATGCTACTCGTGCAGGGATGCGGTAAAAAAAATCGATATCGACAATTTTATTATATTATTTCTAGTTAAAAAAATTCATATCAATATTACATTTACCATTTATTTAACAACATGTGTATACAGTTCTGCTAGATGGTGTGGAATAAAGAATATTTCATTTTGCCCTCCACACCATTCCAAGCCGTTCATCCAATTGCAATGGGATTTTGGTTAGTTGTTATGCGTTAGGGATGGACATTTTTGACAAAATAGAAAGCACTATTTCCTATGCCGTACATTCAATTGTAATGACATTTTGTGAAGTTATTATAAAACAATTTACTATTTTTATACTACATACTACAGGCAAGTTATTGCCAAAAAACGATCAATGGCCAAGACTGATTAGGGTTTAAATTGCTATTTATCAAATAAATAGCTTCACAAATAATTCCATTGTTAATAAATATAAAATAATATAAATACATATATTATAATACATATAAATACGCTGGTGTTGTTGGCATTCTCTAACAGTGAACTCAGTCAATATGAATTATTAATCATATGAATATTGTCGCGTTGATTTATCTGTTGACGAGACACATAGAAGTACCTAATTTAAAAATAGAATTTCTTCTTTAATGTTCTCGATAATAATTGGACATTGGAAGCAGTGGTAGTTTACGGTAGTTAGGGATAAAAAATGCAATACAAAGTTTATTAAAATCCACTCGCCACTAGTAGCCATTTTTCCTATGTTAAAGATTTTGAGTTTTGCTTTGGTTTGAAGTAATTGAAAATTTCGGAAAGAGCAAGTTGTTATTAAAGTTCTAATAAAATGTGATATCGCGGATTGAGCGAGTGGCTCGATCGATAACATCAATATTGCGTATCGCTGAGTAAATCAAATATGTTATTTTTATTTCAGTAGGTACATATAATTATGAACATTGCATTAAAGTAGTTATATGTTTATATATCGGGTAATCCGGAATTTGCTTGTTTGCTGCAGGTTTTCTCAAAACGTTTTCCTTCACCGTTTTAGCAAATTAATGATAATATTTAAATACTTAAAACGCACACAATTCCGAAAAGTCAGAACCCTCTAGACCCCCCCAACAGTAGACCGAAATATTAACCACTAGTGACTAGGCTATTACTGCCTTTTATAATTATTAATTCGAGTATCTACCTATACCTACTTATTTTACAACATCTTCGAAAATTTTAAAGTACTTGGCATTATCAATCAAGAATAAATACGTGTAACATCTTGTAATGAAATATAGTATAATATTAGTTAATAAATTTGTACAAAAGTATCCGGCAGCAGTTAGTTTCTTACATTTTGTAAAAATATCGGGTCTGTTATCGTGTTACGTTTATCGATATAGCCTATCCCTATCAGTTTCTCCGAATCAGGTGGTATAACCTTGTACGTGTGAAAACGTCATATTTTTATAAAATAATGCATACATAATGTAAAAAAGACGCTCGTTCAAGTTTTCACAGGAGCTGTCATCGAGAAAATAAAGAAATGGAAATAGTATAATTTATAAAGGTAACAAAACACCAAATATGGCAAGGAAAAATAAAAACTAAGATAACATGTTAAGGTGCATTTTCAACTATAAACAGCCGTTTTGATAGACTATTTTAAGTTGACAAGTACCAACCAATTAAAATGTAAGTTTCTTAGTGTGAATAATACGATTAGGGATTTACTTGTGTTTATTTTGCTACCGTGGTTTCCTTATTAATCAACACTTGTACCATTTCCACTTCTCTCTGTATTTCGTGATCTGTATAGCTTATGATTTTTTTAACGAAATGTATCGAAAATAACACAACAAAAGAGCACAAACAGACAGACTCGTAACAATATATTAACAATTTTACACGGTAGATTTAAACAGTGCAATTAATTTCCTTTTGGCGTATTCCTGAAGCATTGTGAGTAGAGACCCGAGTTGAGCAGTGGGATAGTGACGGGTTGTGATGATGATGATGAACAATAGATGTGGTGAAACAGAGTTACCTCAAGAGATTCGCCAATTAAATACTCACATAACTGTTCCGCGATTTAAAAGTTATCAAATCTCATGAAGAGCCAATCCCTACAAGGCGTGGCTCTACAACCCTACATCTTGGACAAAAACCTCTGATAATATAATTCAACTCAAGTCGCAAACTTGATTTCCGTAAACACCCACATGAATACTCACCTGCCCAAGTGATGCCTGAATTCAGTCCAAATG
The DNA here is from genome assembly GCA_905404295.2 of Ochlodes sylvanus. Classification (NCBI taxonomy): domain Eukaryota; kingdom Metazoa; phylum Arthropoda; class Insecta; order Lepidoptera; family Hesperiidae; genus Ochlodes; species Ochlodes sylvanus. The sequence goes on from FR990129.1 coordinate 3,450,309, forward strand.
ATGTTGCACAATAAGTTACACATAATGTTTATTAAAACGTTTTGAGTGTAACATAACGATCCTGTTTAGGTAAATACTTTGGTAATAGTGTTGCCAAGCTACTTAACTCATACACACACCGTCATCAATACTTAATTTCTGGTTAAGTTAAAATGGGACAAATTTTGTCGCAATGGCCTTTGGGAACATAACCCTAATCAGTCTTATGCAGAACGATGAAGAAAAGGCACGGCAGCTAAAGCTAGGGCTACGGTTGTATAATAATAATATTCGAAAAATACGAAAAGTAACCTTATGACAGTATTTATAAATTTTGATAAATAAATTAAAAGAAATATCTAACATTAAAACATACATGAAATGAGAATAATAATCATAAATAATTTGTAGATTCATTGATCGTAAGGGTTACTTAACATTGACTCTATGAACGATGACCCTGTGACACATTTCAAACGTCGCGTCGTGTCAAACGTATGGCAGTGTAAATAGAGTAACTTATATTAGTTAGTTTATTTCTTCATTTAATGCATATTTTATAGATTTTTTTTAAAAATATTAGTATTCTGCACTCCTCCTCTATAAAATCACATACATACAGACAAAACTTCTACAAATCATGGTTAATAAAAGTATAATAGTTATTTTATTATAATATCTTCCATGTACAGACAGCGATCAGTAGATATTAATTATATGTACAACTAAACATCATGTTCAGTATTGACGGATATTTGAGTAATAACTTGAATAAACACGTTACATCTGTACACAGCAGAATAGCGAGCGATGAAACGTGTAGCAAAACCGCTTCGAGTACAGCCGGATTCCTCGCGCGCTCCTCCATTAGATATCTAGCCACACCAGGTTAGATCATGAAGGGTTTCGATGTACTCTGTTTCACGTCGCGTGCGGAGAAACGTACTCGTAATGCTAGTTAATGAAGTTCGTTTGTAACACAGTATCCAGTCAAACTGGTATTAACACGTTCGCTGCAGATCACGTATACGTCATTTTTTCCATACAAAATTACGATCGCCGCAGCGAATGTGTTAACCAGTGTCTAATTGTTTGTACATCGGTCTCCCGTTGAAGATAAGGGATCAAACCCCAGTTGATTTTCTTAGTTAAAACTCCTCGTAGCAGTTATAACCTTAACCAATTAAAGTTATAACTAGCGTCGATTCTAAGTTAAAGTTAGGTACCGAGTTAAGCAACTGCCGGCGCGGTCGGTACCCGGATAGATGACGAAATTTCTAGAGCGCTCCCATGTTTCAAAGGGCACGTAAAACTGACGATCCGGTTGTTATCATTCGGTAGCAGCCGTTAAGCCAAGTTGAGCAGAAGAAGTATGCTCCAGGCCTCCTCAAGTAACGGGAGAGACCCGTGCTCAGTAGTGGGCCACAAATGAGTTGAGCCAATAAATGTATTTAAAATATTTATCACCTATTTGGTTTCAATGAAAACAAGCTGGTAATAGCGTTAAGAAATACGCACGCCAGTTGTTCTCTATTATGTTCTCGAAAGTACGAGAACGGTATCGACCAGTAATGTTGGTTTAACCTGCTCAATGTAGGAAGAGAGACGACCTCAGCAGTCAAACTGTTACCATGGGTTGTATTGTAATAATGATGATGATTAATGATTCAGGATTATTGTATGAGTGTATACAACGCCGTAATGAAATGATGTATATTTTTATTATTTCGAACCAATCGTACGTCTTTACAAACACTTCTTTAGCTTCAGCAAGGTCATATTTATCTAAAAGGTAAAAATACAGGTGTTCTCTACTTTGCTGTGGAGATATGTTGCTCAATCTCATCTACTCTATTTTGATGTGCTCAACCAATAATTATGAGTGATTTGATTTAGGATTTCAAATCGCATATTCAATTAAAACAGGTTCAATATTCTTAGATTGATGTTCGGACAAACAGGCAAAAAAATGTTCTCATTGACGCATCCATTGCATTACAAGTTTTTTAGCATATTTAATGAAGATATAATTATGTACTGTCTCATTGACAATTATTAAATTGTTGACATAGAAGTTTTATAAATTCACCAAATTGAAGCCTAACTCGAGTCAATATAAAAAGGGAAAGGTATGAGCTGCGTCGTGAGACGACTCTATGATAAACCGCAGTCAATAGAGAAACGTATTTCATTAATTCGAGGGCATTCAACCTGTACCTAATAAGAGTACACTATAAATAAATGAAGCGAACTATCACAATGCCTCGGTGTAATAAACAAAAGACATTTTGCGCTAATTTCTCCGTAAGGCAACCTTCTACACCAAAAATTAACAATATCAACATCTACAAACCTCCGAGAAATATAAACAGTTAAATGATATTGAAAGATATTGAATAAATTGCGTACTAAACTAACAGAGTAAAAAACCAAACCCAGGATCCTTCATTCGATAGAATCCCTACAAACAGGATTGTCAATAGGTATACAAAGACGTAAAGACTACAGACTCGGTTTCACCATCATGAACACTTCATATGGGTGGTTTATATGTATCTAAGTTATTAATTATTAAATGCCGAGTTGCCTCAAGCGAAGCTGTTAAAGGCTGGTTATAAACAATTCAATTACAGCAATAAACCGTAAATTATGCAGGCCACCGTAATGTTGCCGCAAGCTTCGGACGTCGTATTCGCAAACGTATTGTGCAAAGGTCTAATGTTAACGCGAATCTCTAAACAGCAGAGTCAATAGAAATTGAGAGTGTCTTCCATGATTCGGCGTTACACAATAGACGTGTGTACCAACTCGGTGGCCAGCTAACCATTGAGCTAACAAGTGAACCAACCACTTCATGCTTTCTCGAACAAGGAAGGATAGCCATAACTGCAATGCACTCTGAATTATTTATGTTTCACTAAGACAATAAGAGTAATTGAGCAACATTTAATGGGTGCTATATTATAATTAACGTACGCTACAATTATGAAGAAATATATTGGACGCCTGAATTCCATTGACCCTAACCAATTCTTGAACTTTTTGTTACAAACTTGGACAGCGGAAAGCCATAGTTAATAGTACTCGTAGCCTCGTAGTGTAAGGTAAAAATCTCCAGTCACATAAATTTTATTCAAATGGAGAAATCCGGTCGCAAAAATTCGAACGCCTTGTGAACTGTACATCTTGTTTTTACTGTTATCTAGATACCTATCTGTAGCTTACTTCTAAATCGCCTTATATTTATGCTTTCGCATAGACTTGTTTCGAGAAGACTAAAAACATCTCAACAATATTAATAAAACTTTTCGAGAACAAGATAGAAGATAGAAATGTAAATGCTCGTAACTAGGCTTCAAGAGTTGACACACAAGAGGTAACAGCTCAAGAAGCTGTTGAAGATGTAAAATTAATCCGCATAGGAGCAGCTCTAGGCGTACTGAACTTTTCGCTCATTCAACATTTTTTTATGGAATTATGTTGGGAAACGAGCATGCAGCACGATTCTTCCGCTGCTGTCCATGACTACAATGGGGACTAGGTTGGTAATTCCAGTTAGTAGACGGTGTTAAAACAACAGTTGGTTAGTTTGTTAGTAAGTATGAGCCTAGGCCACTCCTCATAAGCTCATAACATACATCCGTATCCCGCAGGCATGTCCAGTTAACAAGATATAAAAATTCAGTGAGTGGAGACGCTGGTCGTTGCACGTAGGCAGAGCTCGTCGGCACGAAACCACTGACCCAGTTGGTGCAGCCAGTGGACGTTCCGAATAACAGATCGGAATGGTTTCGAGACGGTCGGCAGTAACGTCCGATTGCGTGCCTCGACTCACGTTGCCGCCTAAAGTTTACTTAACGCACACACGTAGCATCCGCTATATTGGTAGCATTATCCAACGCTTAGGTAATGTTTTAATGTACCCATTATATCTTCAACATTTATATCCTGGACCCGTATTATAACTGCATAATTAATCACAGACTATAAAACACTGCGTAAATCTTTCATGTAGCCTAATTTGTGTTAGAATATTGTCTTTTTTACATAATAATATAAAACAATACAAGCTTAGCAAATCATATTTATTATTTTGATGCATTATTTATTTTGCTAAACGCTACCTCATTGCAAAAGCCGTGTTTAACAATAAATTATTTATTTATTGAGTCGGTATTGCGCTTTGATGTTTTGTTATTCAAAATCTGAATATTATTAAGGAATTTAAACTTACATCATGTCAAATATTAAATATTTAACTACTTTATACTGAATATTTAGGTGGTATTTACAAATTCATATTCTTTTGTAACTCTATAACTTAAATGCATCGACATTCCAAGTTTCTACAGGGTCCAACAGTTGTTTCCCAAATATCGCAACAAAATTAAGAACGCAGAACATACGAAATATTTGTCCATTGTAAAATTCACATAAGTCGATTTCTCCCATGCGCGAATAACAATAAATAATTCATGATGCCATATACAGTATATTGGCACAGATTGTTGGGTATTATCAAAATTCATTTGTAAACTGTAGATGATAATTATAAACGAAAAAAACGGTATTTTTTCTTTTTCTGTTACACAACTTTAGTCCTTGTGCGGTAGATACTCGTAGTCATAGGTGGCGAAATATTAAGATTGTGTGGATCGAGTCAATTCACATGTAACCTAATGAATGTCATATAGAAATTGTTAGTGTTTGTATTTATACTAAAGCAGGGTTAGTGATTAGCCAATCAAATCGTTAGATTTGCGATAAAATAACATTGTCACAAGTTGACAGCTTATTGATTGTTTTTCATTTACCTGTATCTACTAGATTAATATTCTCCTTTCTGACTTTTTGATATAAACTCCTCTTGGGCTACAGCCGATTTTTCAGTGAAGGTACCTTAAATTAGATTTTTTTAACTCAAAAAAGTTATTCACACACGTCTTAAAGTTTAAAAGTTTAAAAGCATAAAGTTTAGCTAAATGTAACTGTAATCCAAGTATGAAAAGTTCTCCTTGCGAGGAAGGTCATGTAAGGAGACGTTTTAAAGTCAAAGCTACTACGGGAACACGTCTAACTCCGCAGTCCCTACACGATTGACTTATCTAGAGGTTCATGTTAACTGACTAGACCATAAATAAAAAGTAGTGAAAATATTTTTTTTTATTTGCCACGTTTGATAAATGAAATAGCTTTCCCTCCCTCATCAATAGTACTCCCTACGCTGTACTTAATTAAGTAGTTAAAAATTAACCATTGTATATGAAGCTGTAAAGGATTATGACAAAACATTTTCTACGCTTAACGCACTACTTCACATGCTGGTACTCCACTTAAACGTATTCTTTGTAAACAATCTCCTTTAGTATGCTTTCAACGTATTGTAGCGCTACTGTACCGAACGAGCTTGAAATTGGCTTTGTTTGAATGTAACATATATAATCCTTTACGCTTTGTGTGCGGCCAGTAACAAATAATGCAACAATTTTCAAAATGAATAGAATAAATTCAACCCATTAATGGCTCACAGCAAGTCACGGGTGTTTCATACTGTTCCAGAGAGGATTGGAGGAGGACTGATAGTTAATAGTGGCCAATGGTGGAAGTGTTAAGTTCTACGAATCGTTAAGAGATAATATTGACATTTCTCAGTTACAGCGAAGGTTAGTTTCCTGTTACCACTTCACTTAATATTTTTAAGTCAACATAAAGCAACTTCTGTTCGTATGTTTTCCTACTTCTGAAATACTACTACTAATACTACATAGACAACGTAATTTTTTTGCTTCTCCGCTTGCTTGTCAGCAGTCAAGTAGTCGATGATGCATTTTCTATTACAAAAGGTTTTAAGTGCCGATGACCGCATACGATCAGGTGGCGGCCCCTATTCGTTAGTCGACTGTTGACATTGCAAGAGCCGGCCATGTCGCAAGTAGCATCGGATCGCCTACTACTATCACTGTTATTTCAAACGTTAGTTCACACGGTAAGCACACCGGGCTCATCTTTCACTGTTCTATTGTGCAAGTTGCCTAGTAACCTGTCTGGTTGTGACATACACCGAGGACAAACGAACACGTCTTTTTTAGTAAAAGTTCATTATAATTCACTACTGAGCGATGACCTTTACAAGTAATATCTACCACTGCGCATATTGTTTTAACAACGACTGAGCATTATCATAGTTTAATTTGTAAGCGTGTTTTGTTTGAATATGATCGCTCATACTTTTTTCATTTAAAAATAAAAAGGTTATATATATAAGGCTCTGTAGGCGTCCGTACGTACATAGGTACACTAGGCCCATACATATATACATAACTAAATTGTATTTGAAGCAAGTCACAATATCTTGAGAATGATTTATATAAGACGCTCGGAAAAGAGTAGGTATACAGTCATGTTGTATTATTCTAGCGGCCGATGCACGGGATGTATCATTCACTCATATTCTTATAAACATATATATATATATATATATATATATATATATATCATTATTACAATGTGATTTTCATGATGATATGTGATTATCATGATTTTCCGTTCATATACACACACACCATAACAGACCGCATTTATACGAAATAATTTTCCAAGTAGGATATTTAGATAACAATAAAATATGATAATATGCAGAAGTAAATATTGTTGAAATTTGTTAAATTTGGTGAGAACATTGACCAAAGCAGTTTCGTTGACCGTGGGGCAAGTGAAAGTAGGCACGAATGGCCAGCTTGCACGACTGCATCTAACCCATAATTTTGCTTATTCTGAACAACCCATACTGATATTAAATATGGATAAAACAACAGTAGGTATCGGAGTATGAATATAAATTGCAATCAAAATCTTATCAATAGAGACCATTCCAACTGGATTCTACGTCTTAAAATGTTTAGTTTTTAATATAGTTTTTTTTTTTACTTAAGTTAAGCTTGACAACAATCCCACCTGATGGTATGTGCCGATTAAGTCGAGGATGTTGGCCGCTCTTATTAAAACTTATTAAAAGCCTATTCACTCTCCTTTTGAAGAGTAGGTATGTATTTTAAAATCATCATCATCTTCCTGCCCATATCCCAATTTTATTTGGGGTCGGCGGAATATGTTTTTTTGTTGTTAGTAACTACACAACGTAACGAACTTTCGATAAATTCAACCATTAAAAAAAATTGCAGGTTGAATAGCCTAAAATAACGGAATGTTGGGTTTAACAAAGCCTGACTTTGTTTGGGTCATGGGCTTCGAAAATGAAGTTATTTCTAAATGGATGGTCTGTATAGTTATCTATTATTGCCATACAGACAACAGCAGTATCTTAAAACACTAAACGGATACGCGTTACAATTCTGTAATGTAACGGCGTGCGAACATAAACGATAGGTGATCCACATCGGAAAAAGGCGTTCGTGTAAACAGCTGGTCGAATTCAATGCATCGCGGCATCGTTGAGTTCGGAGCAGTCGGAGAATACTTCATCTGGTGCAAGCTCCACGTAACTATTTTATTGATTTGTATCTGTAACAGTAGACAGTAGTAGTAGTAGTAGTAAAACTATTATACTTTGGTATCGACACGTCGCGCGTCGCTTATGTAAAAACGGAGATTAGGTTAAATTCTTAAGGGCGATAATCGATTCATTCAAGATGTTTAAATCTTATGCATACTTTAATAAAAAAATAACAGTTAGCTTACGTTAGATTTCATAAAAGATTTTAAAGACCTAAGTTTCAAATTCCTGTTACTAGTTAATTACTAACGTAAACCGTGAAATTTATAATATTGTTGTTGAATAATTACAAGTAATTAGTGACTACAAGATTTTGCTGTGTCGAAAGTTTCACATATCATAAACAACATTTCTTATACTATTTTTCACCATAAAGTTACATTGCGAGTTAAAGTTAATTACGCCAATCCATCCCCAAATCTTAAAAATCGGCGAATTTAGGAATATTAGTATGTATGTACATAGTAATTAATATTAGGTAACCTCATTAACAGCGGATTCGTTTGTTAATTCGATTGAACTTAAACACCTGCACGTAATGTTTTCTCAAAAATCATAGAAAGTGACAATACCTGTGTGTAATAATGAATGAGTCAGTGAAATGTTGCGCGCTAACCACAAAATATGAGATAGACGAAAATGAAAAGTGTTAAAATTTAGCGCAATACAGTAAAGTTAACATCTTTATATGTACAAATAACTTGTTGTTTACTTCCTCTATAATAAGCATAGTAGGTACCTACATATAAGCTAGCCGTCCAAAATTCATTATACTATTTTCCATAGTCTTAACATTTTCAAAGTTTTATGCGCAATCACAAATTAATATCTGTTGCTTTGATACTGCTAAATATCACGAGAAGTTACGCGAACTTTCCATTATTATTGTCCTTAACGATGTACCTATGCACTACGAATCCGTACGAATCCAGCGTGGTGGACTATAGCAGCAAACAAAATTTTAAATGACGACCTTTAATTAAAAATTACGCAAGCATAAAAGTGTCAGTGCTTTGAATACATTGGCATTGTTAATGGGTAATTAAGTTACGTAATAAAGAAAACAGCCGTCGAGTCAATGTTAGGAAATTAGGGAAGAGAAATATGTAGAGAAAGTTAATAGTTAGCACATAGTATAATATTGTCTAATTGTTAAACAATTAAAAAGCGTCATTGTCAATGTAGATCATTCATTCTTAGTTAATAATATTTCAGTATTTTATTGTTAATATACATTATAATAACTACTGGGACCGAACCACGCAAATATTTCACGGTCCATTTAAGAACAAACTGCAAATATTATTCTGTGTTTCGTGGGATTATTTAAGTAAATACTACTGTAACTGTACTCATAGCCCGGCGGCTTGCGTCGATTCTGAGTGATGGACCGAATTAAGCAACAGCGGGCGCAAACAAAATTTCTTGAGAGTTTCTTCTTGTCGTAGGGCGGTCCCGGTTCTTATCATTAAATGTTTGAAGCCTTCGGGTTGACCACGAACCCCTCCACCAATCCGCACTGTAGCAACAAGGTGAAGAATGCTTTAAGCCTCGTCAGTTATGAGGAGAGGCCCGTGCCCTGTAGTAGACCATTAATGGGTTCAAGCTACAATATTACTGTAACATGAAAGCGCATTGAAGTGCGTATATACTATTTTTGTAGAATGGAATAGGTACTAGGATCCTTCATTGTAGGTCAGGATCGGAAAAGTAATTTGATGTCGAACTTATTACATATTTTCATTGATACTTGTGTATACACCATTAAACCTAAGTGAACTTTATTTGTAGAAACCCAGCTACACTTCAACCGAAACCAGTTAAAATTTCACTCACGTCTTCATTACGGTCGTCAGCCCGTTGACCGTTTCACTGACATACTCCTTTTTTGTAACCACTAATTATTATGCTCCTTTACAAAACAAAACCCAAAGTATCCCACCATCAAATTTATGGCAAATTTAAATAATTTATAGTAAAAGGCAGACATAACTTGGAATATTATGTACGTCGTTTTTTTACGTCTACTAGACAGTAGATCTAAAATTTCATTTCCGTACATACCATGCTGTAATATTTCTCTTAGATTTTACATAATTCCACCACATTACCTGAAAAAGAAAAAAAATATTATTAATAATTTCCTATTTAATTATTAAATTTGTTTTTTTGTTCTTACAGAGATCAAACATCGGAGAGGCATTTGCAATCGCGTGTCACGTCATGGGTCAAGAACAATCGTTCGTCGCACACGACGGCGTTGGTCCAGTAAGGCATTACAAAGATAAATACGAAGATCCAATACAGTACAAAAGTTCTACAGTAAACTACCGATCAGACAGTTACGACGAAAAGGACTACAAATATAAAAGGCATAAAAGCAGAAGAAGCGCAGACAGTTTCAAAAGCGACAATTCATCCACGGAAAGCAGTGGATACAGAAGCGGATCCAGTGCATACGAATGCCGTTCCGAAAGATCATCTAAAAGCGACTACTACTGCACGTCCCTATATAAAAACGATCACTACAAAGAAATCAATAAGGACCTTTACAAACCAGTTAAAATACCCAAAGAAAAACGCTACAAAGTTCAACTATTTAACGTCGATAGAGACGAATTAAAGAGCGCACGCCTTCAAAGTTACATAAGCGATACAGAAAAGGCAAAATTAAAGACAGTCGCGATAAAAAAGGCAGGCATAAGAAATTACACGCCCAAAATACTATCGGAGGAAGAACAGAGTAAAAAGTTAGATAGCTGGATATAGGAGAGTTGAGACTAGTAGAATAAGTTGTAAATATTAGTTATAGTAGTAGATGAATTGGAAAGATAGAAATGGAGGCGGCAGGGGCGCTGGCGAGCTTGGCACCGTCTCCTATAACTGTACTGGGTCTGATACCACTCCTGGCTATCGGGATCTCGTACTTCAGATACCAGCAGTACGATCCGGAATCATACATTACGGATGTAAATGCTGTGAGTTCATATTTTAATTTATTTTTTTAAGAAAAGATATACTCTCAAACTTCTTGATACATTTGAATTAATTAAGTTTGCATTAATAGCAGAGATGAGTTCACTAGACATGAAAATCTCGTGTGAAAAAAGTGTTTTCGCGTTTAGGAATTTTGGTAACCATATTATTAGTTTGCGGATTTCAAACAATGTACTCGTAAATTACAATATTCATTGACTTATCAATGACAATACATTAACAATATTAGTAAATTATAATGGGAAACATTTTTATGCTTTGACTAGTTACAATAAATTTCTATCACAATATTCCAACAACCAAAGCTTGTGTGTTAAGGTTGTATGAAAAGTCTCATATAATAATAGTGATCCATTTCCCATTTCAGATACTGCCCATATACGACTTCGTGGTCGTCGGAGGCGGCTCTGCGGGCGCGGTTGTAGCTTCACGGCTGTCAGAAATCGGAAACTGGACAGTGCTCCTGCTAGAAGCCGGACAAGATGAGACGGAGATATCGGACATTCCAGCTCTTGCTGGATACACTCAACTATCAGATATGGACTGGAAATTCCAAACGACGCCATCAAACAATCGCTCTTATTGTCTCGCCATGAATGGTGATCGCTGCAATTGGCCTAGAGGCAAGGTACTCGGTGGTAGTAGTGTTCTTAATGCTATGGTGTACGTGAGAGGGAACCGAAATGATTATGACTTGTGGGAAGCATTAGGGAATCCAGGGTGGTCATACGACCAAGTACTTCCATATTTTCTTAAATCCGAAGACAATCGTAACCCGTACTTGGTCAACACACCATATCACTCCGCCGGCGGATATTTGACGGTGCAAGAAGCTCCATGGCGAACACCTCTATCGGTAACTTTTTTGAAAGGAGGCATGGAACTAGGCTATGATTTTCGAGACATAAACGGAGCAAAGCAAACAGGTTTTATGTTGACCCAGGCAACGATGCGACGTGGAAGTCGATGCAGTACGGCCAAAGCTTTTCTGAGACCAGTCCGACTACGTACAAATCTGAATATTGCGTTAGGAGCTCACGTAACACGCATATTGATTAACTCAGTTAAAAAACAGGCCTATGGAGTAGAGTTTATTCGAAACGGTGAGAAACACAAAGTGAGAATAAAAAGAGAAGTAATCATGTCTGCAGGTGCATTAGCGACACCTAAGATAATGATGTTGAGTGGAATCGGCCCCGCTGATCATTTGAGAGAGCACAAAATTCCACTTGTTGCCAATCTAAAAGTGGGTCACAACTTGCAAGACCACGTCGGACTAGGTGGGCTCACGTTCGTCGTTAACAAACCGGTTACTTTTAAAAAGGATCGTTTCCAAACATTCGCTGTGGCTATGAATTACATTCTCTATGAAAAAGGACCGATGACGACTCAAGGTGTGGAAGGTCTCGCTTTTGTTAACACGAAATACGCACCACCTTCTGGCAACTGGCCCGATATTCAATTCCATTTTGCACCAAGTTCGGTTAACTCGGACGGTGGCGAACAAATTAGGAAAATTTTGAACTTAAGGGATAGAGTATACAACACTGTGTATAAACCCATCGAAGACGCCGAAACCTGGACCATCCTTCCTTTGCTATTGCGACCGAAGAGTTCTGGGTGGATTAAACTTAAGAGCAGGAATCCTTTCCATCCTCCGTCTATAGAACCGAATTACTTTGCTTACAAAGAAGACATTCAAGTTCTGACAGAGGGGATAAAAATAGCGTTTGCGTTGTCGAATACGACTGCTTTCCAGCGGTATGGTTCACGACCGCACACGATACCAATGCCCGGCTGCCAGCACCATGTGTTGTTTAGCGATGAATATTGGGAGTGTAGTCTCAAACACTTCACTTTTACTATTTACCATCCGACGGGAACGTGTAAAATGGGACCCAAGCACGACCAAGAAGCAGTCGTAGATCCCAGACTACGAGTTCATGGCGTAGCGAATTTGAGGGTGGTGGATGCTAGTATTATGCCAACTATCATAAGTGGCAATCCCAACGCTCCCGTTATAATGATAGCAGAGAAAGCATCAGATATGATCAAGGAGGACTGGCTTGTGTTATGACAGTGTTTCGATTATATTTTAATGTGATTTTGTAAGTTGTGAATGGAAATTAGTCATTTATATAAAGAACTCTACATGTCACAAAATACTTATAAGTTGTTTATTGTTTACCTAAAATAAGTATTATTAAGTATGTAAATAATATACTCATTTTAATAAATCTAATATTTGAAACCTTTTAATTCTTATTAGAATCCTAGTATAGTTTTAATAATATATGAAAATCATTAAGTATGTTATCAGTTACTGTAGGTAAATAATCTTATATCAATCAATATAAGTTTACTTATGTGTAGGTACAATAATACATCGTCGATTAAGTTCAAATTTATGGGTTACTTTCGATACATCACTGGAAAGGTTTAGAAAGTAGTTTGAGCTAAAAAGCATTCCATTTACATGAACATGGCATGGAAACTACCTATGGGTAAAAAAATAAAATCCATACAAATAAAGTCCGAGTTAAAAAATTATTCGTCCCATAAATTTTCTTAGTAACCAGAATCTCTATCTAAGCATGGTGGACCATCAAAACATGCTTTAGTATAATCGTTTTTATGATCTATGTACATAAACTTCTAAATATTTATTTATTTTGTAAACTTAACAAGAATCTACAAAATTACACACATTTTACATAATTATAGCACGTAGCCCTAGCAAGCAACCTAGCAAATGGCAAGGAAAAACCACGCCATCTGTCAGCGAATAGCACAAAACACGCACACGATTTCCTCGTAGCGCCACCTTTCGTGCAGCACTTGAGATAGCTAGAAGTTTTTTCACACCCAGATAGTACGCGTTTAACTCACTAGAGTGGTCTGATACCATTATTACTTGAACCAATGGATAAAACGACGTTTTCTAAAAATGAAACCTAGCTAGATCGATTTATCGCCACCGAAATCGAGATTCATATTTAAAATTCTCGTCTCACGGTGTTAGTGGTCAAAGTCCCCCGAAACGGCTCGACCAATATCTATGATATTTTTTCGTATATTTGGTACCTATGAGCATAGGTAATAAAGTATATTACCGCCATACCTACAGCTGGGTGATAAGGGTGTTCCTATCCAGAAATGTTTAGTCTAATTTTTTGATGATTTCATTTATTTTTTATAAATAAAGCATAAAAAATACACATAACCTCATATTTTCACTTTGCTACTGCCACTCCTCAAATTTAAATCGCACTATTTATATTTTTGCATGAACAATATCCAAATCATTCACTACAAGTTTAGTAATCTATATGGCAGAACAACGTTCGCTGGATCAGCTAGTATTATACAAGAATTGATCCATTTAAGGTATTTGATACATGTACAATTTTGAATGTTTTAAATGATGTTAAACCACTTTGCCATAAGAATTAGAAAGGCGCTTAGCGTGTTTGTTCTAACAATTTTGCCGGCTAACATCTCAACAAATACTAATTACCATTAAAAATAACTGGGGCCCAAGTCTGCTAATTAACAAATAAAATTCAATTGCGTCGGGTATGAACATTTTGAGACATTTCGTACATAAAATGTCAAAAATCTGTCAAAATATTCCATTGAATAAAAACGAACGTAAAGTTTACTATTAAGCTTACAGTTTTATACGAGTTCATGCAATCATGCAGCATGCTACCCTTTGTCTGTGTTTACCACGACTCTCGGTCTACTCTGCATCAGGTTTTATAAGCTTTTAATTAACTTGCAATGTGAGTATGTATTTTCGGGTCAAATCTTGCAAGCTGAATTAGAACTTCCTCATACTTCTGCATATTGCTTTAGTCCCAATACAATTTTATGACAAGCATGACTGGAAACTACACTCGGAAGTGGCTCCAGACGAGGGAACTCCTGAACGGTTAACATTCCAGCGACTAAATTTGTGACTTCACATCATAATTAATTTACTTAGCATTATATAGCGTTTTTTAGTTATCGAAACTATTCATTAATTTATTAAAAAATAAATAAATTCTGTAAACTACAAACAACAATTAAAGTGAACGTAACTTCGTGATATCAATATTAGCACTAAAAGTCTTTAAAAAAATATTTCGATCGTGTTATCTCCGAGGATGTTATTTATGTAATATTGTGTAATACAACAATGATACAAAAACAAAAACCTCATAATATTTTAAGAATAGCGTTCATTACAAATCACATTACCTACTTTTATAGAAACACATTTATCAGATGGAATCATACCTCACACCGAATGACCTGTACTCGGAAGTGAGTTAGTCTTAATAACCCGATTACGTATCCAAAACATCTGGCTTAAATTCTTTACAGAATTAACATTCCGTTGGTTAGTACCTAGGGTTTCCAGATAGCCGGGAAATCCGGGACTGTCCCGGAATTAGGGGTCAAGGCTCGTGGGTTTTTATTGGAATAATATAACTGCATTTTTAATTTATATTTTCTATACTCTGTACATCTATGCTTTATACTTATCGTTCTTTTTGTTTGGACTTCACACACCTTTGAGAACATTATGGAGAACTCTTAGGTGCAAGTGATAAATAAATTCTAATACGCACATAATTTTTGAAAATTATAAGTGCATGCTGGGGTTTGAACCCGGGGCCCTCGGTTCGGGAGTCCAACGTTTAACCACTCGGCTATCACTGCTAGTTAGATTAAAATAAAATATATAAAAAGTTATATTCTACATAATGAAATGTACCAGCGTGCAACTAGCCACTAATATATTGTTCCGGAACTGATAACCCTGTATCTGGCCACCCTGGTCGTACCGTGGGCACAAGCCATGGCACGGCGGCCGCCGCTAGAAACATCGGAGGCAACAATGAACACCGTTTAGCTCACGTACGCCACTTACGTAACGTTCGTAACGTTCAACACAATCTTTGCATAGTTACAACTTCTTTTAAGGTTCATGGCAGAAGGGAACTGTTGAATGTGGCCGCATGGAATGAAAAGTTTCAAATTAATTTGCTCAGAGAGGTTTGACATGGTTGTAGTTAGACTTGTCAAGTATGTACTTGCGTATTTCGGAGTAGAAGCTCATCAAGATAAGTAAAGGAGTAATGATGGTCATTCTCCCCTTTTCTGTGAAAGTAACAAGTCCCTGACAGATACATGATAAAAGAACAGTAAAATCTATATGAATCCTCAGTGTAAGATACATTTTACAGGAGTCACACTCAGCACCGATTCCTGATGGAGCCAAAATAAATTCCATTACGTATTGTGGCAATAAATAATACAATGAAATATTGTTGTTAACTCTCAAACTGTCCTATTTCCCGTGTTTGCGTTTCCGTCCGCTTTCGTTTCTTAGTTTACGCAACTGGATTTCGATTAACTGTAGGTGCTATTAGTTATGGAATTACCCGGATATTTGCATCCAGATTCAGTGTGCAATATAACGTATGTAATATAGTAAGTATAAACTGAGAAATAATAATTATGATTTGAATACAATCTAACGTATATGAACATGATTATGACTCAGTGAGTATGCCTATTAGGAAATGTCTCTTTATACATATATGGATGTGTTATTTGTGTAGTCTATGCCACCGGCAACACACGGAATCCAAGTGCGGGCCTATTATTTATTATTTTGTTTATAATTATATTTAAAAGTAACTTTAAAAACATTACCATTAATACTCGTGATTTTTTACAAATACAAACCTGTTGCAGTATAATTAACCAAACATAATTTCGCTCATTATCGTTTCCCAATAATTGAATTTAAAAGTCGATTCAAGTGAATCATTTCGGTCGCACCGTGTAACATCACCATTCTATTGCAGTTAATGATCAATTACGAAATGGAGCGAACGCATTTTACTATTACATCAACAATAAAAACTACGAGAAACTGATGATAAATAAAATTACTTTCTAATTAAAAAATATTACTAGTACTGCACCATTACTCAGTGAAATGGAAGAGTACACAAGGAAATTGTTGCATCAAGCTCTGTTTCTCGATGCGATTGAGGCGTCAAACATTACGTCTACGTCTACGTCTAGGTGAGTCGACACTTTTATAATTACTGGTAAGCAAACATTAGACGTACGAGTAGTGACTGAGTGACATAACAAGGTCTCTGTCGTTGCGGATGAAAATATTAAATGTATTTATAACATTTACGTTCAAATTCCTATTACATATTTTATTGGTTTATTACAGTTGACAATTTATATCTACTTATGTGAATAGAAAACCGGAGTGTGACATTTGCCAAAGTTAAAGTTTATATGGAGAAGAAGTGCAGAAAACTAACTTTATAAATAGAATTTGTGTTACAGAAAGCAAACTCATTTTTAACGTTCATACATAGAATCGAATAGTATCGTTAAGATTTAGAGTAAACCTTTGACAATTCAGTCTAGATTAAACTTAAAAAAAATATGGGTGCCCCCTTTATAGCCCGGCAAAATATCGGTAATTGTCCTTAGTTACTTAATAATATGCTCATTTATCGGCTTATAAAGTACAAGCATTGCATTATTAATGTGATTCTACTTTCGCTATAAGCATTCGTTCGGGCGCGTGAAGATCAAATACAAAAGACTTCAACGCACTACCTACTACGAGTAAAGTATAATAGTCCAACGAACGAAACATCCTAATAGAAGCAGCTCCCTAAATTACATCACGAATCCGTGAATACAGTGAGCTAATCAGCACGTGTGATCCGAGGCGAAAGTATTGATTACTTAACGTCAGCGGAAAGACCTTGAAGATCGCTAGCAGGAGTAAGGTGCATGCTCCAGTGATGGATGCGGCTTCCAATCCCCAAAATATTAAAATTGTTCCTGGAGTCAGCACAATCCGTATAAGAAATATGTCAAACTATTCAAACATGACGCAATTGAAGCATTTATAAGACTTGGGTCCGATCCACAGTATAATCTATGCAAATGAAAACACAAACATTCATAAAAAACTGAGGACAAGAAACACCGCTCACTACGAATGTAACCTATCTCCGACATAGGATTCTGGTAAAGTTATAGATAAACACGTAACCACTATCAAGTAACAACCGAGAGAGCTTTGCACCAGCCTCCACCGGTGCATTGTGTGCACCGTGACGTAACCCCAATGCAGCGAGAACTTTCGATTTCTGGATGAAATCGAGATCGCTTCCTACCGCCAGTGGATAACAGCCGTTTATTATGTGACTATTTGCAGAATTAAACAATTTCACCATAAAATGTCGACGATAAGCAAAGCTAGATCAAATACGGAATTATAAAGTGAATCGATTTGGCTACATTAATATTGATACGTCTAAATATGTACAAAAATGAATTTACTCGTATTACTTCTAATTTGTATGATGAATAACTAATCACACTTTTTTACGGCAAAGTGGTGAAGGGTGTAGGAGGGCACACGGGTCTAACCCAAGGGTAAAAAAACACCTCGCGGTTAATTTGTTTATTTTGCCTAACCTAACCTACCTTATTTAAGTATGCACACGCTTTTAAAAGCTTCCTTATATTGATAATCTGCGTTAGAGATTTGATCGCATCTCAGTTTTCATCATTTCCCTACGATCTATGAATCCCGAAGGTATCCTGCAAGAATAAACGAATCGCGACCGACGACTTAATATATCATACGACACTCAATAAGTTTTGTCACTAGGAGTATTCATGTGCTTCAGTAAAGCCGAAGGTATCGCCGATGCGTTGCCGGCCGAGGAAGAAGGATGAGAAATGAGAGAAAGTACTGGCCTTCGGGATACAGCCGGAAGACGCCAAATCGCTTGGCGGCTAATTCGAGCAATAGGGTAGTAGCTAGCCGGCCGGCTTCCGCCCTACCACCGACCAGGGGACGACCTCTGTCGCCTCTTATGACACCCTAGTTTGCTGCCTTGGAATCGGTCAGTATTCTAGGCCACACCAATACGGCTTAAAACGCGCGTGCTTCACGTAGCACTCTTCCATGAAACTGCTGATCGCTTCGGCGGATCGAATCGATTGAGCTATGAGTTTCGATCGTTCAATCGAATCCAATAATATCTAATAACATAATTAATAATAATTATGATTCCAATTACATACAAACATTGCCTTTATCTATCAGTTCGACGCGGCGGCGTGACAACGTCATAACACCTCATAATTGTTTGGCGCCCGAATCACGTATAATCCAGGAAGTGTACACTTGATATTTCGCAAGCTGAGGATTTAGGACGGGCCCGGGCGAGTTCGCAATCGAACGAATTACGTACGCGGGGGTTTACGACACGCGTTCGCCTCGTCCGAACATTTTGTATGTTAATATGTTATGGTTATCCGTTGTCTTGTGACCCGCAAGAGTTAATGACAAATTAATCACCCAAAATACTTACGCGATATCTGACGAGTAAAATAATTATGATTTTTGTAAATGTAATTATAATATTATTTTAAATTAAAAATACAATATGTATTAAATGGATGACATTAGATAACTAAATCTTAAATGTCAAGATGATGGCATAAGTTCCGTAGATAAACACTCGATGGCTATACAAACAAACAAATCTGTTTCCGGTTGTCTCATTGAAAGAAGCGTCCACGTGAAGTGCAGTTAACGGTTGATAGTTAGGTAATTCGATGTTTCTTGATCAAGTAGTTATAATTTATATGAAGAATCATATCTGATTGTCTGGCCCATAAAATGATCATGGTGTTGCGATGAACGTAAGGAATATACCGCATTACTATTAATGAGATATCGAACACCGTGTAAGTGTGAGTAGAGTCAAATAAGGAATCCTTATGATCGATCGAACATTCTCTTTCACTTTCAATCATCAGTCAAAGTTCACTTAACATTTTACATTTAGCTGAAACGCAAATTTAATATCGCAAAATTACCCTATATAATTCAATCTCACGTAAAAACTCAACAAAAACCTCATTATAAATCAACCAACACCCGACAACAACAACGAAACACAACACAACGAACAACAACATCCACTCTAACTTGTAGAAACATATAACATCGACGACGTTAAATTCGGTTACAAGTGTTACAACACAATCGTCAACTGAGCTACCGAAGCGTGACAACGTTAATCCTGTCCGAAAACGAAGCACCCACATACACACAAGTGCACATAAGTCACCTCGTAACACATATTACCGATTTATCCGCAACCCGATGTGGGGCGGTTACCGCACCGGCGCCTGCGCACCGTCAGTACAACGCGGAGTCGCGTCGCGCACCAGCCGCGAGCCTCGAAACTTATCCGAAATATTTTATCTGTCGGTATTATTTACTGCATATCACGTCTTCATCTTCAAACTATATAATCCAATATTTTGTTTTTTTTAGCAAATACGTAACAAACTAAGTGCTTAGATTGATTATTATTAGCATTGGTAAAGGACCATTGCTTTAATTAAATTATTTGAAGGACATCATTTAAACCAAATTCACTTAATCAGCGGTGTTTTTCTTAAACTTTTAACTTACCTTAAACTTTTTGACGAATAATATTATCAACATAAGTTAATGATCGTACATTAATTACTATTACATTACTTTTTTTTTAAACCATTAGTGAAAATATGTGGTGATCGCATACTTTCCTTCGGCTCTAGACGCAAATAATCCGATTTAAACTTTGCAGTAATTGCTTTGTTTGGTAATATTGTCTTACCTAATAAAACGTAACTGATACTGACTGTTACGTAAATCCTGGACACGCGGTTAAAGTCAGTGTATAAAATAAAATTGTATTAGACACGATAACTTAAAGATAACTATAACATTATTAATACGTAATATGTTTAATCTCTGTGTGTAATAGTTATAATATAGTAATAAATGGACAATTCAAATAAGTTTCGTTTTGAATGTATAATACATATATAATATTATGTGTGTTCATTGTCTACTAAACTGCTGTTTAACATTGTGCTTCATATGTAATTCAGATCGTAATGAAATCAAGACATTAGGACGTCTGTTGCTTAAATTCTTTAAGACGCTAATGACCATTCTAATCATCTTGTAAACGCTTACATAAGCCAAAGATCACCAAAGCGTTTAAATACATTGTTCCTAAACATACTTTAATCTCGTTCGTCAACATAGGATTTACAAAAACGTCAGTGAATGCACTGAAACGCGGAAACGAGCGCAAATTGATATTTAATGACGTACTTTTTAACATTTACATCATCCGAATGATATTCATTGAAGTCTGTTTACCTTCCCTTTCTTTTGAATAGATTCTTCAGCGAGAAAAACAATTGACATGCGTCAGGGTTAAAGTGCAACGGTATTGAGAAAGATCGTGAGAGCCGGAGCAACAATGAGACAGACGTCATAACTATTAACAAGTTTAGTGTTTGATGAATAGCTTTCGAACTGACAATATAATATCAGTGGTGTGTAATATACAGTGTCGTTAGTGAGTGCGAGTAATGAATAAAGAATTCTAATTAGAACGGATCATTTGTCCAAGTGAATGAGGTATATGCTCCGGGGCGAGATAAACTGTTCCAGAAGCGATTGCGTAAGCCGTGATGAAATATATAAAATCATCAGCAATGAATGTAAGTATTGTAACCCATTCATAAGATTAATATTACACCACACCACTGCCGTTGGGTAAACATTTAATTTCCGCATACTGTCACGACCACCTAATCTCCACAAATAGTTGCATTGAATACGCGGGAATGTTACAAAATATTTAAAAGTTAACATCTAGCCGTTGCAAAATAACTGAATACGAATTGTAACGACACATAGGTATACAAACATAGTTCGAATGTTTAGTCAGGTAATAAAACTCAAATTCGACGTTACCTCATTCCTGTCAAATCTCTGTTGTGTCTATTGCCTCTCTATTCGTATAATTTGTATGACGTTTAGTTAATTGGAAATTCGCAACAGTATAAGCAATTTAATAACAGTTATTTAATAATTACCTTAAATTCACAACAGTCACAATCGGTCATCAATTTATTAAGTAGCACGCTGATTACAGTTATTTGAATAATGACATCGATGTCATAATACCGGTGAGTTGGTGCCAAGGCCGTGTATAAGAAAGTTCGTGTCTCAGACTAGTCGCTGAGATAAAGAAAGATACAGGTAACACTTTAATTTAAAGCTGAGGAGTACTCACGGTTGTCTTTATACGGTAAATATTGGGCCTTGTACATAGGTCGGGAGTAAATGGATGAGCGGCAATAATTTAATGAACACACTTCAAAGTCAAGTCTCATCGGCCTTTGGGAAGAACACCAATCGACCTATCAATTTACAAAAGAGCATTCTGTAAGATATTGTTAAATGCTGTTGCGAGAATCGAATTTTTGTATAGTGGCCCATATGGACATACGCCACTATTCACCTCCGATAATTTTCCTTACCTTAACATCTTTCACAACGAGGTCAAAACATTTTAGGTGAGCGTTGTTCTAAGATCTGCAAGGTCATTGAGTAACAGACAGTGGACCCAATAGATTGCGCTTCTCGCGACTGTTATATCAAATGTTGCGCATTATTCTATTTCGATGTGAATTGTGTGTGCGAGATGAATGTTTAACAAAAAAATTTATCACCTCTGTAAACAAGTTTTGGATGACTCAATTTGGATAACATTGTTACCTACTCTTGAGCAAGGTCAGTGACTATTTAGGGTTCTTCACATCAGAAGAAAAAACAGATCGCACACGCCTCTCTATTTTTCAATGCTGCACTAATTTACGGCCGTTTTTAATTATGTATCCATCCATAATCTTTTCATAGATTAGTAGGAAAGTAATAACAACCAACACCATTGACCACTATCGTTAGATTACTGAATCAAAAAGGAATGATTTCGGGTTATAAGGGTTTATTCTGGGTTTAAAGTAAAATAAAACACCCTGACGCCAAATATAGGGGCTACTTACGTGAAATATAAATAATCTGTTTTGATTTGAAACTGCA
Source organism: Ochlodes sylvanus (assembly GCA_905404295.2). Classification (NCBI taxonomy): domain Eukaryota; kingdom Metazoa; phylum Arthropoda; class Insecta; order Lepidoptera; family Hesperiidae; genus Ochlodes; species Ochlodes sylvanus. The sequence goes on from FR990129.1 coordinate 3,472,811, forward strand.
CAAGTTTTAAAATGTACCTGGAGTAAAATATATCCAGGTCCTTCCACCCACAGCTTAACACGTTCCCTGCGGATCACCCACAATCGGCCCGATGCTGTGCCAACGCGCTGTGCGTACGGGAAAAATAGGTTCCTCCCGCCTGTGCGGGACTGGTTTCTTGGGAATTTTTACGAGTATGACAGAGACAAATATAGTTTTCGATTCGTGACTAACAATGTAGAAATATAGCAGTTTAATAAAGCGGCGGGCCTTTTTTGACCGCCGCCGCACAGAACGTAAAAAAAGTTATCTCAGTGCGGGAGCGGGCCTGTTTTGGTGGATGACCGCCGGCGACCCGATGCCGCACTGTGCAGATGCGTACGCGTCGAGCCGCCAGTAGTGTTGTGCTTGCTACACGAGGAGCACGTTCTCGTGCTCGATACAATGGCGCATCACAACAAACAATATTCAAAAGGAAATAAAAGTGACTATACATATTTTAAACAAAAAGAAGTACAGCCATCCACCAGCAAAACTACAATTTTAGAAGATAAAATAATCCGCTCAGCAAATAAACGTATTATTATTGAAAATGACAGTGAAAGTGACGAAGAAATTTTCCCTAAAAGAAAAAAATATGGGTGTCCTGGTTCAAATATTTAAGAAACATGTAAAATCACGACTAATAGAGAAAGGTTATTATACAGTAGAAGAATATATTAATGACAAAGATGCTTGGATATAGACATCCGAGACCAGTTCTGCTCATGTTAGTATGTATGTATCTGTATGTAGGTATAAAATTTGTAATGTAGCATTATTATTTTTTAAAAGATGTGCCGAGGAGTTTCTTTTTCTCCTCAAAGATTAAAAAAATCAATATTTGAAGGCACCTTAGCGAAACGGTGGGAGATGCAAAATTTTGACTTTCATAAGTGTATGTATCATACCTACATGAGTTTGAGTTTGTTTTTTTTAAGTTTACATAATTTGTTTTACATATTTTTTTAAACCCATTATTGTACTTAATAAAATTTTATTAAATAATGACTCGATATTTGCTTTTCGTTCACTTTCCCATCACTACAAAAATTACACTCTAGTGCGGCATCGGTCCTTATCGACCTGACATTTTCAATTGTTAATTACTCATTTTCTGTTAGGTTTACTGCGGAACCTCACGGCTTACCTATGCGAGTCAACGACTAACAGGTTTTCTATTTTAAAAAAATAGTCCACTATCAATCAACAATATTTTTTAAACCAACTATAATCACACACATTAGCACCTATTATAATCAATTTACATAGTTATACTGATTGCCAGGTTGAATAAACTTTGTTGAGAGCTTTAAAATATTAATTTATTAATGTATCACATAACAAAGATTCAAAGTATATTTTAATACATTTTCCTCCAAAACATATTAATATATTCACTGATTAAATACACAAATATTAGTCGCGTTATCAGAACAAGTTAAAGAAATATTTGTGCAACTATATTTTGATTAATTACAGAGTACCTATATGTAACTTTGGTAGAGATTTTCCTACTAACGAACAAACTAACATTCAAACACCGCCTGCTGGACTAACCATCCTAGTCCCGATTTGAGTATCGTTTTGGATCGGTCACAATCATCGCCATGGGCAGCAGCGGAAGGGTAGTACAGCATGCTCGTTTGCTATCCTAATTCCATAAAAAATCATCAGGTTATACGCTACTGAACAATGGACTATGGCGCTATATCCCACCTGCTGGAAGTCACTGGTCTTTGTATCTTACTTATCCCCATGGTACTTGCATGATGGTATTTCACCCACATGGCAACTAGCTATCCCACTCCTTAAAACGACCTGTTGAGAAGGCATTCGACCGCGTGTGGCATGAAGGGCTCGTATGCAAGTTGTTGGACGCATCCGTGCCAGCTATGCTAGTTAGGCTAATAGCGTCGTTTATCGATGGGCGGTCGTTCGTGGTATCGGTTGAGGACGCGACCTCAGACCCCCGCCCCGTACGTGCGGGTGTACCGCAGGGCAGTTGCCTTTCGCCGGCCCTGTACGCGCTGTATACGAACGACATCCCCACCCTGAAGGGCCACCTTAAGGATTGGGAGGATGACGTCTTGCTCGCGTTGTATGCGGACGACAGCGCGTATTTCCTTTCGTCACGTAGTGCAGAGCTGGCCGCCTCGCGGATGCAGCGCATGCTTGACCTACTGCCAGACTGGTTGGACAGATGGAGGATAGCCGTCAACGTCGGGAAGACGGTCCCTATTCTGTTCTCCAGGAAGCGAAAACTACCGCCGCCGCTACGCCTTCGTGATCGTGAGGTTGAGTGGCACACGACCGTCAAGTACCTGGGATGCACCATCGATAGCGCGATGCGGATGGCTCGACACTGTGACCAGATGGTCCAGCAGGCGAGGGCCGCTCGCGCTATTCTCCGACCGATGTTTGCATCTCGGTTACCAATCCGTACAAAACGGACGTTGTATTACTCATACGTCCGATCACGACTGGCCTACGCGGCGCCGGCTTGGTACGCGTTGGCAAGTAGGTGGCAGCGCAAGCGCCTCCAGCAGCAGCAGAACCTGGCTCTGCGAGCTCTCGTGAAGGCGCCGGGCGTCGTGAGGAACGACGTGGTGGCGCGCGACCTCAAAGTACCAACAGTCGCGGAGCATGTGGCCCGGTTGGCGCGATCAATGTTCGATCGCGCCGACCACGGGCCACATGAGTCGCTCAGGGGTATCGCGCCCCTCCACGCTCGACCTCCCGATGGTTACCCGCTTCCACGGGAGCTCTTAGAGTCAGACGACGATGACCCCCCGACCACCAGGGGGGCCGCCGCTGACTGCGACTAATAGCCTGCACATACGGACCCGAAAGGACCCGCTCAACAGCGGGGCCTCCCCCCCACCGGGAGACTCTAGTTCTCCCGAGTTTATGCCCGGGTAAAAAGGTGACCCTTGAGACCCGCAGATCCCCTCCCTGTCCCCTGCAAAGAGTGCGACAGCGCAGGAAGACGGTTAGTAGTAGTTAAAACGACCGTAAAATATTTTATACCTGTTTCGGTCGCAGCGTCGTAGTCTGTATAATAAAATGAGAGACCCCCGCTTACGTTTCGGTCGGCAACCACGTCGATGATGACTTTGGTGTTATTGGAAGTTAATGAGGCGTGTTTAACAAAATTTTACTTGTGGAGACGGAGAGCAGTCTTGCTCGAGTATTGACTGAAATGCATTCATAATTTTTAATTACAACGCTTTTATATCATACTAGTGGTCCCAGCGTACTTCGTACCGCAAAAAATGTTTTGGTGATATATCGACAGCAACGCCACCTACCGGGTCCAATTGTGAATCTAAACCATTCTCGGATCCATCTGAAGACACACAAAAAATTTCAACCAAATCGGTCAAGCCGTTTAGGAGGAGTTCAGTCACATACACACGAACAGAAGAAATATATATACATATTAAGATAAATTATGTAATGACGTAAGTAGATAGTAAAAGTTTTAAAGGAAAAGTATATTTTATTCTTTTAACGCATTTAAATAAAAGTTCTTCAAAAAAGGTGAAGCTTCTTTTTAAAAAGTTTTTTACTTTAATTTATTAATGTTCCGGTGGTATAGTTCATTTCTTATTGCCCACTAAATTTTTACTTATCATAAAGGCAGTTAGGAACATTCAAGTCTAAATAGTTTTTATAAACAATGGAAGCTAATGTATGTAATACAAAGTTGTCTCCCTCTTCCTTTATGATATATTTTTAGTTGCTTGTATGCAAATCAAATCTAGCATGCATAATAAGTTTGTACGAACTGATCTGCATGCACCCTTTCGTAACGGCTGTTGGAAGCTGACTTCCAAATTTTTGTTGCTATGTGCAAATATTAGCCTGCATGCCTAATTTCGGCATTCTAGGACTTCGGAGTGCCCTAGTAAATAAGACAAAACACTTCAGAAAATAAAGAACCGCTTGTCTTGACGATGACACTCACTTGTACCGTTTCATTTATTTTTAATGTTAATGTAAAGCAACCCTTTAACAACTGAAGTACGGTCGAATTTCGATGTAATTCATCACGAGAGCTGGAAACCATCATGGCCTATTCACGAGGCCCACTATATAATTGGACAGCGACACTTACGCTGGCAATAACTCGATTTAAAGACGTAATGTAACGAAGGAATTTTATACCTCTACTAAAACAACTGCGAGGAGCAGGATCAGCAGGAAACGGTGAGGTGTGACGCGCTGGTGAGGCGCGGTTTGGAGTGGTGAGGTGCGGGATTAAGGACTGGAGAGGAGGAGAGGAGAGATATGATGAGCAGGAAGTCTTCCAAAGGTTTGAGGTGTTCCAACAAAATGTTACAGGCCAGTGAGCTGGCCATCTTCAAGAATAAACAGATGATTAATAAAAACAAAAGAGTCATGTCAATATTGTCATTCAATAAAATGGATTTTAAGATGGAACATGAGTATTTATTTTGCCCTTTATAATAATTTAATGACAGTACGACCGCAAACTTCCAGAAACACCCCGACACGCACGCTTTGCGTAACATAAATAGTTCACTGGAGAACTGACGTGACGGCGAGTGCGTTACGCAAGTGTGACGCAATACAGAGGACTGAACCTCGTTAGAGTGTTAAGAAAACTATTTGGTGAACTTATACCTGAAACTCATCATAAGCGACATTGAAAAGGAAACATTCATGCCCTGATACACTTACGCATAATTTTTTTTACTACCACCATTTCGATAAGTTGCTTTATCATGGAAGAAGAGAAATGGTCTAAATCTAAAAAAAATCTCAACACATATTTCAAAACATAAGTCAAGGGGTGCAAGTCACAATTCATCATGCTGGCCAAGTGCTCATTTGCAGATTTCAAATACCTGTGAGAACATTATGGAGAACTCTTCAAGAAACTGCGAAAAGTAGAGGTTTAACATGAAGATTTTGAACACAAAACATCGCTGTGCGGGTGACGAACATTAACACTACTATACTGCTGCTTCCTAAGTATGTTATGTAGCTACTTCTATAAAATAAAAACGCGTGGTTAGGTCAAACAATGACAATTCCGCACAGTAAACCGTAGAAAATAATGGGCTTGACTTAACCGTGAAATCGGTTAAAACCTCAAAAGGCGTTGCAAATAGCTGAGTGGGTCGTGGAAAGTGGATCCAATGGTGACAAATAGTGATGCAATCTGTTCTACGTAATACTTAAGGTTTTGGAGATGCATTCAAATGTCTTATTACTTTAAAATAAAAATACATTAGCCGTTACGGCCGGCTTAGAATACTGACCCCTTTAATTATCATCTTTCCGTGACGCTTGCCTGGTTAGCTGGGGTGAGGTACGTAGCTGGTTAGTGGGTGGCCTCTAGCTTGCGTCAATCACCAAACAACCAACAACCAAGTCAACCCTGGTGTTGCCAATGTCCATGGGCGACGGTGATCATTGCCATCATGTGACCCGACTGCTCGTTTGTCTGATAGGCTGTAAAAAAACGACTTGTCGTGTTCCGGTGGTTCTGGGGATCTCTTTCTTTCTTGCCCATTCCTTGGGCCGCAAGGTGTCGGCGAAGGTTTTGGTGTTACCGATAGCCATGGGTGATGTGACGGTGACCACCTTCACCAGGAGGGTCGTCTGCTCGATTATCGGCTATTTACATATACAGGGTGTAATCGTTAAGTGTGCACAGGCGATTATTCCGTAACTATTACAGATATCAAAAAACTTTAAACTTATATCGAAAGCACTTTACCTAATGAGTGAAATGACAATAATAATTTATTAAAAATAAAACGAGAAATATCCAAAAAAATTACATTAAACTCTCCCATACATTTAGTATGAGATAGTAGAAAGGTTTTACTTTCTTTATTTAAAGTGGAATAGTACCTACTCCCGCGATAAAGAATTTGAATTTAGAACGAACACCAAAGAGTATCTTTCTTTTTGTTTTTATTTAGTATGTTGCTTTTCAGCCAGTTCAAATAAATACGATATTGAAACAAGGTTTATTATTAATTTGAAGTGGTAAGATAATTAATCTACACGTGTGTATCTACTTGAAATTCATCAATATCATATCATACATAATTATAAAATGATAAGGATAAAATGAGTAGGTACTATTCCACTTTAAATAAAGAAAGTAAAACCTTTCTACTATCTCATACTAAATGTATGGGAGAGTTTAATGTAATTTTTTTGGATATTTCTCGTTTTTATTTTAATACATTATTATTGTAATTTTACTCATTAGGTAAAGTGCTTTCGATATCGGTTTAAAGCTTTTTGATATCTGTAATAGTTACGGAATAATCGCTTGTGCACACTTAACGATTACACCCTGTATACAGACTAATTAATAATCTATAGATATAAAAAAATCTATAACTGATCTTTGTACATGGAAGATATTATGAAAAAAACTATTACTGGGGGGCTTTATTATCGCAGTAGAACCCTTTTTTTATCTCTTTGTCTGTGGTTTTATATGTGCTAATCTCCGAACGGCTTATCTGATTTAACTGCGGTTTTCACTAAGATTGTGGTAAGCTTCACTTAACATTTAGTGTTTGTTTTATTTCAATCGGTTCAGAAATAATAAAGTTATGTCAGTTTAAAGAATCACACCTAACAATTTTCGAATGTGCGTACTGAGACATGTTTCCCGAAGCGAAGCGAGGGCGGGGCCACTAGTCAGTAATTAATATTAATATTAGTTATTATAGGTATGTCTTTACATGGTACGTATCGCCTTTTGATTATAAGGATGCAACTTTATAAAATTCCACAGAATTGAAAAGTTTTCAAATTACGCTTATTTTGCGAATTACGCGGGAATGCAGTAGATAGGTATTTATTAATAAGCCTAACTCATAGCGGATTGTACACATTTTATTATGATAGATACTAAAATACATACTCACGGTATGCCGATATTTCGACCCAGTTGTATGGGTCGTGGTCACGGCCGAACTCAGTCGTGAGTCTACCAGTCGACCTTGCCTTTTTATTGAAAAAAACTGCATCACCATTTAGGTTTTTATATTTACTATGTAGGTACTAAAAACCGGCCGTAACGTCATATACAAGATAATTCCAACTCAACTGTAGATATGTCTAAAATGCTAAGAGTACTTAACATTATATTTATATGCGAAAAAAATCGTTGTTTACGAAATAACGTAATGAAATTAGAATGTGGAGTGGTCTATGCATGAGAGATTTGCGTAAACGTTACGACCGATTACAGCACTGGCGCGGCCGCGACACTGGCCCCGGGTGGCGCGGCGCCAAGCACACGCTACGGTCAGGCGGTCCAGCTAGAGCTACAGACAATTATTACATCGGTTACGTTAAATTACAAAAAAAAACAAGCTAGACAAGGACGTTTTGAAACAATAATAACAGTGCTGCGACCAGTTTCGTGTAAATCAGTTTCATTGTATGTAGGTATATGTAGTTTAAAAATGAGCATCTTTCCGAAACGGTGGATGATCATAAAAATGACACATAAGTGTACTCTCAAAATACCTACGTATTTCAATGGTTTTGAATTCGTATACTTTATTTTATACAGAAGTAACAAACATAACTATTCTTTGGACGGTAGGTACTTCAATTAATTCTAATTGTTTTTATTCAACTTAAAAAAACGGAGGAAATTTTATTTTCATATGCATATATTTAGAAGAAAAGTCCATAAATTCAAACGAGTGAACAGCAGCGCACCAATTCCGGACAAAATTTGTAGAACCCTAATATAGTCTAGACATCTAGACATAGTTTTGATGCCATCTATTTGTGTCTAGTACACGCAGCGTCTAAACCTGACATCGGTTATATTTCTGCGATGCAAACTGGTGGTTGGTTACATAACGTTCGTGGTGTAAGTTACAACACAAAATGCAACGCCCTCGGCTGCACGCGGCCGCTGCACCGATGAACAGAGAACCTCCACGTAATACTTGTTTAGATTACCTGCGATTACAATATTAGCAAAGCTACATTGATATTCTATGGTACAGTTTATTTTACAAATATTAGTAACGTAAAATAATAATAAATAAATAACTACACACACATAGCTCCACACAAGGATTTTATATGTCGCGGGTGCTATAGACAACACAAAATTCAAGAACACACACCCTGACCGAAACAGAGGTTTAAACTCATTGCATTGATGTATTGATGATAATATACGAAATATGAAAATGAAAACTTCCAGATTCAAAGATTTTACCGCATGCAACCTTTAGATGTCAGGCATCCGCATCGTGGAATGTAAAACAGAGATAGGATGTGTGTTGTATTTTAAAAGCTTTTATTAAACTTGCAATGCATGTATGTTTGTAACTTTGTTTGTTCGGGTGGAATATTGCAATTGGGTGTTGCTGCAGCTTGCTGGTTGCAATTGGGTGACCTAACAATCTCGCGAAAGAGATGTTTACTTTGTTTCCTTCAATTTTTCAGCACCGGCATATTATACGTCCTGCTCTATATGTTTGTTTGAAAACATGAAGTTGTTCGTTGTTGATTGTTGTATGTTCGCCTGTCATGGCCCAGCAACTAGTGTTACGCCTTGTTACTGCATACGCGTAACGCACGCATATTGCGTCACGGACAGTTAACAGGTCAGTCTATTACATAGCTGTACTTCATTAATAGATTTAGTAATGATACGTTTTATTTATTTAATGGTATACAGAAGTACATGTTAAAATAATTATCACTCATGCACTCAGGAAAAGCATGAGACCGAGCCATATACAAAAATACCGAATGCAGCTTTTAGGGTAATAAATAATACGAATAAAAATTTATTTTCTCTAAGCCCTATAACAACTATTAGCCGAAACATTTCATTAAATTATGTGTGTTCTTAAATTAATTACGTACGTATTTTTAGTAAGGGTCTAACCCCTGATATAGGTTTTTCAAATCCTTAAGTAGAACCCACGTAATATCCTGCCTTGGAATCTAAAATTTTGATCGAGAATCTATACGTCTGAAATACAATTTTAACCTTGAAACTTGAAAGAGGACAATTATACCTATACGCGCAGGTTTAAATATGAACCAAATAAGAATGAAACTACATTATGATACTTTGTATCTTTGAATCATCACATCACAGTACCATTGCCCCACCTAAAGCTGTGGCTAGTTAAGTGCCAAAATTGAATAATTTTGTCACGCAACGAAGTCTACGCAATAATAACTATTCACAATATTGCGATTCGAAAGGAGTAAGAGGTGTAATGTATTCTACGCGACAAAGTAAAAAGTACATTGTGGTTGAGATGTACAATTCCGCATTAGTGTAATCGCCGGTAACGCGATCAGCCGCTTGATTACATCCGGACCATTTTCATCTTATAATATAACTTTTTGCCAGCGTCACCATCCGCTTGGTTAACACCTTACTATAACAGTGTGACTTATCGTGGCAGGGACTTCAGAATCAGTGTTATTACTACTTATATATACTACTAGCTGTGGCCGCGACTACGCCCGTGTGGAATTTTAATTGATACGGGGAAAATTCTAAAATAAAGAAGGCTAAGTTACTCTTTATTATATCAGCTATCTGCCAGTGAAAGTCCCGTCAAAATCGGTGCAGCCCTTTCAGATATTAGCCAAAACAAACAGACAAACAGACATACAGATAAAAATTGTAAAAAATGTCACCTGATGCCTAAATCACCCATCTGCCAAAGTAAGCCTCGTTATTAGGAGTAACTTAGGTTAGTTAGGTTTGGCTACAACCCATTAATGGCCCACTACTGAGCACGGGTCTCTCCTCGTACCTGAGGAGGCCTAGAGCATACTCCACCACGCTGCTCCAGTGCGGATTGGTGGAGGGGTTAGTGGCCAACCCAAGTGTCGGAAATTTTAAGCCGCCCGAAGGTATCCGACATGGCTTAACGACTGCTACCAAATGATAACAACCGGGACCGACGGCTTTACGTGCCCTCCGAAGCACGGAAGCGCTCAAGAAATTTTTGCCACTAGCGGTCACCCATCCAACTACCGACCGCGCCCGCTGTTGCTTAACTTTGTCGATCACTTGAGATCGACGCAAGCCGCCGGGCTATGAGCGCTTCAGTTAGTTAGGTTATTTTAGATCAATAACTTGTTAAATGCAACGTGTGCACAGCTAGTGTAATATATGTAAATGTTTAAAACAACATGATGATAATATTCGTATGTTGAAAGTTTATATCGTGATCAACCTTTTATGATCATTGGTTGTCGCGATATCAGTATTTGATTCCGTACTGTCATGCCCTTAGTGATGCTCGCTAGATCAAGACAAATCTATTGACGTGTAAGAATCATCAAAGTTTCTAGAGAGCCATAAAGGAACACACGACCCCGTTATTGGCCTTGCCTGCGAAGCGAAGTGTCCCGGGTTCGATTCTCGGCCGGGGCTGATAATAATGTGACAGATAAATGTTTGTTTTTGGGTCATGGGTGTGAGTAATCTGTTATCAATATGTGTCGTGCATGGCACCCGCGACACAGAATCCTAGTGCGGGGGTATGAGTGTGTAAGCGTTTAATTATTTTTTTAATTCAATTTTAATTTAATGTTTTTATTTGTGTCGCGCAGTCAGGTAAATCTGCATTCCGCCACCGCTGATTTCGAAAGGAAAGCCGAAACCAAACCTAAACATTTCATCATTACCTACTACCTAATCGTTGCGCGTTAATACCTATCTAATCGTTACATAACTTTTATGCGGAACTATAGTTTCCATAATAGAAATTCAGAAAAACAATATTTTTGTTTTATTTTTCCGAATTCAATTAATATTCCTAGGATGAATTAATGTAATTCTATCGCCACCATCCCAAGCCACGTGACACAGAATAAGCAATCACGTCACCGTCATGTCGTATTCGAATTGTTTAGGAAAGTGAGCAGGAAATTTTATGACACGAGTTTCGTATAAAGACTTACTTCATCGCCACTTACCATCAGGTGGGATAGTTGTCAAGCATTAACTTATCTCATGTAAAAAAACACTTACATTCTGTGCTCTTAATCAAACGCTGCGCTGTAGTACGGGGAATGTATCTCATTGAACGATTGAGCTGTCGTCTATGTTTCCCTTCTAGATGGAAGAGTTCATTGGACTGTGGTTTAGCCATCACTAATATGTAAATGTAGAATCTGTACGAGAGCGACTACACAGTCAGAGCTGCAACTCCAATTCTTTTTATGTTGAATTTGAACCGTCTCCTTTGGATAACCATACGATTTCGCGATGCAAATGAGTTTATATGCCTATGTATTTGTCTTCCATTGTGGCGCTCTAAAGATCTAACGCGTGGGCCAAGTTGCATGATTCTTACGTCAATAGATTCGTCTTAATTTTGCAAGTGACACTGAAGACATGACAATAAATAAAATTCAATATGGCTACAATCACACGGCATATTGTAAAAAAAAACAAAACACTATGTTACGTGGGTTAGTAATAAGAGTTAAGTTGAGTTAAGTGGTTAAGGTTGGAGATGGACACCGGCAGCGCACGAAAAAGCGCCCCGTTCCGCAACAATTAATCTAACAATTTTAATGTATAAAAAAACTTTATAATTCCAAGGAAATACATAATTATCAACTTGACTTTTATCACTTCGCCGGACTTAAAATAATCTTGACATGTTACGGTTTTCTTATACAACAAAATTATACATTCGGTGAATGAATATACTCTCACTCGGTCAAGTTCTTTCATTTACATGAGTACAAATATTTCAAATGCAAACGGGTCCTCACGATTGAATTGTTTTACCGAGATCATGGTCATATCTCGCCGTGACAATGCTCCATGCAACTGGGTCGAAATATCGGTTAAACCATTCAAAATCTTGAGTACCTGTTTGTATTTAAAATGTTTAGTGTCCGCGAATCACATGATTACAAATAGACAAATGAACTATTATAATAATTATAGACACATAATTGTTACATTTAACGACAATATTGTCAATAATTGCGTTTTATGTTCGAAAAATATAAAAACAATGTAAATGTATAGAAAATCTTAGTCATCACTCATCACTCATGAAACGCGGAAAACGCGATTTCTCGTTGCCTGTGCGCAGTCTCTCGCCGGACAAGTAAGTTGGCGGCTGGCGCGCCTCATTACCTTTACATAACAGTGAAAGCAATTTCGGCACGGCCTTCACCCAGTGTTCCACATACATTAATTTTGTTTCGATATCTCACCACGCCTTCGGGTAATTCCTGACATCGATTCCATGGTCCAAATTTGCGTGGAGCCAGTGCGGTGCGCGGTGGTGTTATTGCAATTACGCCCTAGTTCAAACAGTTTAACAGTCTATAAACGACATTTTTCATGAATTCAAGATAGCAAACAAGCATGCAGCATCAGGCATCTGCTGCCGCCCATGACAACTGCGACCGACCCAGAACAAGATTCAAATCGGAGCTGGAATGGTTAGTCTACTTAGCAGTAACTTAGCAGTGAATACTTAGAAAATAAAAGGTGCGTCTCCCTTTTATTTTCATATTGAATAGGTCAAGACAACAGTTCCGTATACCTTTTTCTCTTTATGTTTGTCAGCTCATTTTTTATGTTTTGTTTATTAGATAGAAATTAACGAACTTCGGTAAGTTTACTTACAGTAATAAAATAAAAGTAAAAGTTCCTACAGTGCTCAGACTGTTCCCGGTCGTAACTTTAACTAGGAGGCCTCCTCAATAATGAGGAGACCCGTGCTCAGTAGTGGGCCAGTAATGAATTGAAACCAACCAGCATAGGCAATACTGATATATCTGTAGCATGTTCACATTATGGCGAAAGAATCACTCGAAAGTTCGGCGTCGACTGTTGACATTCACCTAATGCCATAGTTTTTCATTTCGGACAACTCGTTGCATAAGGTTTGTTTACCAATAAATTCTCATCGTCGGTACACTTCGCAACATTTTTGTAACATCACAGCAGATTATAACCTGTCTGCTGTGCGCAGGTTATCAATACTTCAGCTTTTTTTAAATGTGTAGGTACGCGTGGGCGTAACAAGTGATAATTCACTGAAGAGGTTATAAAATTCCCAGGTTCATAATAAAGTCCCCACAGCCCTCAACACTCTCGAATTATAGGCTCTAAGAATTAATCAAGGAAATTGAATGCTGTCACCAATCTAGCCGAAAGCTGGTTGACAGTTTTCATAAACTTTCAAATACTTTACTGAATATTTTATTATGATACGGGTACTCACGACATGTATTTTGAAACGCCGATATTTCGACCCAGTTGCATGGATCGTGGTCACGGCTGAACTGCGGTGTTCAGTTCAGCCGTGACCATCTCATGCAGCATGATCCATGCAACTGGGTCGAAATATAATAATCTGTGGATACCTTTTAACATGGGGTAATTGGTATCCACAGATTATTAGAAAACTAGTTTAACCATTTTATGGGCCGAAGGCTGAAGGTCCTAACAATATTATTATAAAAAAATTTGAAGACATTTCAATAATTTGAAATGCACACTTCTGCGAGTGAAAAAATCTTGTTTTTTTGTAAGTCCGTAAAACGTGAACGAATAACTAGCTAAGCATACAGTAAACCTTACTACCAGACTACTTCCACATTCTGCACTCATTGTACTATTTTCCTTGTACTATTTTACGTCCGATTAGCAAGTAAGTCAATCTACTTTGCTATACAACGACCAAGTTCTCGTATCGTGCGTAACTAGCACATCGAATTACCAAAACTGCCCGCCCGTCGCGCTCTGATTAACACTACTAACAACACAAACTTTATGTAACCCTAGTTGTGACCAATGTCGTAAAACAAACTGATGTGCACCAAACAAGAGATGTTGTCTGACTCGTTTGTTAACAAAATTAAAGCATTTACATTGAAAAATGTATTTGTTTGCTGATAAATACATTCTACTTAAGCTCTAACTCTAACAGTAGTGACACATTTTGTTTCTTTCTTCCGTCTTCTTTCTTGGCCGGTAACGTATCGGTAATGCATTTAGTGTAACTGAATCTTATGGGCGACGGTGATGATAACTTATCTTCACGTAATTCATCTCGTCGTTTAAATAAACGTAAATACACAAAACTACTCTATAAAATATGTACTAAAAATCTGGCAATCAGCATTTCGCCATAGGCACGATCAAATAGCGTTATCACGTGTTTGTGAACCGTCTCATTGCGATGACGGCGATGATCATGATAATTTTGTAATTCTGAAGGGTGCATTTTTTTTACAAACCTTTTGTTTTTCATTATTCGAGTCACACTTTCAGCGATACAAGAAAAATGTCCTTACTAATATTACATAAATTAAGCTTGATGATTGATATTATTATTATTATGAATTATTTTACGGTTTTTTTGTAACCCTTCATCTAGAGCGAATGTAATTAAGTTTTCGTGACTAACTAATAACACAAGACTACCATAAATTAGTTTGCCTAAAAATTTGCATAATTGTTTACTTAGGCCAGAATCTTAAATAAATAGTTGTCACAACTTCCCTTTTTAGCGCAGAGGTTCTCTAAAACGAAGAAAAGCCTCCACCCACCTGTTCGATACCTATAATCACATTATGCCGACCAATAAGTGGAGAAACGAAATTAAGGAAGTAAATTATTAACTTCCTCAACATGCTATCTATGTGTAAGATACGATGTTGATGTTACGAACTCTCTCCGTTAAACATAATAAATCTTACTGTGCTTCTAGAACTGACAAGCGACTGTTCATTCATCCCGTCGTCTAGCCATTGTTTAGGTTTGAAAGTTTTATGTTGTCAACTATTAACAATAACTGAAACATACAAACATACATCCGGGTTTCGAAGTGAAACTCGCATTGCCGTTACAATTTTCTTTGGAATAAAGCACACCATGATTTTGGAGATACTTTATTACATTTATTTACAATTGGTAACAATGCTATGGGCAATATGGATAGGTGCATGGTAAGAATTAATAGGGATGGATTACAGATGAGGAAAGTGCAATTTGTTGGAGAAGTATAAAGTGGGGTGAAGTTTTATTTTAAGTACCTAAAGAATAAGTTATATAGGTAGCTTAGGTTAGCCAAGACAAAACGCATGTACGACCTTTAAACCGTTTGTTGACGTTTGTAACAAAATGAATGTCACATATTTCAATAATTATCTCTTAACACGTTAGCTGCGGCGATCGTAATAACCTATGGAAAAAAATACGTCGTATACGTGCTCAGCAGCTAACATGTTAAGACACATTCAATTGACAAGAAATGCAGTCTACCTTGTGATATTCATCAAACAGGACCAACTTTTATTGGTATCTCCAACTGCACAGTTTAGAAATGTACCGGCTCCCCATAATAATTACTCATTTCTCAAATTCCAGGTCTACAAAGAATCCACAAAGCGAGCTACAGTGCGCGAGTGCAATGCAGCCTAATATGTTGGTGGGTAAACGGCGCGCACACAACACCAAGCAAGCTATGCGAAGAAGCAAGCCTCCGGACAGGCGCGGAACCAGAAGCGAATGAAACACGAACTAGTCTCCAAACTCCGGAAAAAGAAACCAAAGCACTAACCATTGTGATACTCCCGTGTACCTGGCCAACGAATTTAATAAGAAAATACATAGCATTAGATATTACCGAAGAGCAAAATGGGTATACACGTCCTCTTAGCGTCAACAGCGCTGAAAACAGTGAGTGTTACCGGATTATGGCTGATACCGCTTTTGCTCGGTGCCCTCACATACCATAATTACAGCTCATACGACCCCGAAGGTAAAGTTCTGAATAAGGAACCAAAGAGCGAGTATGACTTTATAGTCGTCGGAGGAGGTTCGGCGGGCGCAGTTGTAGCGAATCGGCTGACCGAAGTCAAGAACTGGAACTTACTACTATTAGAAAGCGGTAAGAAAAATGTTTAAAATAAAATTGTACAGCAAAACTATTGTAGTTTCATGTAAAAAGAGTTAATCTTTCTTCTTCGCCAGTAAAGTCGTGATGCCTAGTGTTCCTGACGTCCATGGGTTGCGATGACCACTTTCCATTAAGTGGCCCGTGTGCTTATTTATCGGCTATTTAAATAACCCGTAGTCGTTATACTTAATCAGTGATATACTATAACTACCTATATGAATAAACTATGTATTTTGATTATGAATTTAAAATAAAAATGTATTCCATTGTTAAAGCCAGGGGAGTATCTTATAAAGGGTCACTGTCCTACTACCTAATACCTACTACTAATATGTGACAACAAACAACATCCAGTATTTTGTCCGTCTGCAGTTCATAAATCCATCTCTCGTCCACATTGGAGCAGCGTGGTGCAGTATTTTTGTTTATCTTAATAGTCGACAAACGAGCAAACGAGTCATCTAAAGGTACAAGTAAGTGGTCACCGCAGCCCACGAACATCAGTAACATCGGAGGTATCAGCAATGCATTGCCATCCAAGAAAGAATATAATTATAAATATGATGTGATATATTATGTGAAGAGATACCTACATCGTAAACATTATCCCGTAATAGGAAGATAATGGATAAAAGTCATTCTGAATGAACGGATGGTTGAAATACGAGTACGTAAAGACCAGGTCTATTCAAATACTTATTCTGTACCTCTAAATAAATTCCAGGTCCAGACGAGAATGAGATAACGGACGTCCCTTCGTTAGCTGGCTATCTACAACTAACGAAGCTAGACTGGCAATACAAGACTGAACCGACCGCCTACGCTTGCCTCGGTTTCAAGAAACATAGGTGCAGTTGGCCAAGAGGCAAGGTAAGATGTGTATAACGTAGAAGAAGTTACTCTTGCAATATTTTAATGTGTTTCATACGATGACAAGTAGGTACGCTAGGCACTATGTATTTCATTGTTTAATTAGTAAACTTGCATATTAACATTATTTCTGTAAGACTAATATGTGTATTCATTTCAGAGATAAAACTGATATTCGTTTACTATATAATATTAACTTCAACCATATTGAACAAACGTAATACTCCTGATATTTGAGTATAGCAATATCGCGATACGCAAATAAAAATATTGCCATTAACATTTCCAGGTACTCGGCGGATCAAGTGTCCTCAACTACATGATATATGTACGCGGAAATCGATTAGACTTTGACCAATGGGAGTCATTCGGAAATCCTGGTTGGGGATATCGAGACGTATTGAAATACTTCATTAAATCAGAAGACAATAGAAATCCTTATTTAGCTAATAGCAAGTATCATGGCAGAGGAGGATATTTGACTGTTCAGGAAGCACCCTGGAGGACACCACTCGTGGCGGCCTTCGTCGAAGCGGGAGTAGAAATTGGATACGAAAACAGGGATATCAACGGTGCCATTCAAACCGGTTTCATGATTGCTCAGGGTACTATCCGACGCGGATCGAGATGCAGTACAGCTAAAGCTTTCCTAAGACCTGTGAAAACACGTAAAAATTTAGATATAGCTCTTAATACACAGGTCGTGAGAGTTTTAATCAACCCCGTAACAATGAAGGCATACGGCGTTGAATATGTAAGACATGGCCAAAAAAGAGTAGTTTATGCTAGAAAAGAAGTTATATTATCAGCCGGAGCCATTAATAGCCCACAGTTGTTAATGCTATCAGGCGTGGGACCTGCTAATCATCTGAGGGACGTCGGTATAAAAGTTTTAAAGGATTTGCCTGTCGGTGAAAATTTACAAGATCACGTCGGTGTTGGAGGATTGACATTTCTAGTCGATAAACCCGTTGCAATCGTCCAAAACCGGTTTCAAGCTTTTCCTGTAACAATGAATTATGTCATAAATGAAAGAGGGCCTATGACAACGTTAGGAGGATTGGAGGGTGTTGCTTTTGTCAACACAAAATATGCGAACAGCTCCGGCCTATGGCCGGATGTACAGTTCCATATGGCACCAGCATCATTTTCTTCCGACAACGGTCAAATAGTAAGAAAAATTTTAGGTCTTACCGACGAAATATACGACACTGTCTATAAACCGATTGCAAACAAGGACGCCTGGACTATAATGCCTCTATTACTTAGACCGAACACCCGAGGCTACGTGAGATTAAAAAGCTCAAACCCATTCGACTACCCTATTATGAATCCACGTTATCACGAAGATGCGGTAGATGTTGGACGACTGGTAGAAGGTATTAAAATAGCTTTACAAGTAGCGAACGCTTCTCCGTTTAAGCAATTCGGATCGAGACTGTACATGAAGCCACTGCCAAATTGTAAGCAGCATAAATTCATGTCTGATGAGTACATAGAATGCCAAGTGAGGACTATAAGTATGACGATATATCATCAGTGCGGCACAGCTAAAATGGGACCATCTTGGGATCCGCAGGCAGTAGTGGATCCGCGATTGAGAGTGCATGGTATTGAAGGACTGAGAGTGATAGATGCTAGCATAATGCCAACAATTGTTAGTGGCAATACTAACGCTGCTGTTATAATGATAGGCGAGAAAGGAGCAGATATGATCAAACAAGATTGGTTAAATCGAAAGACGAGGTAGTCTTGATCTAGAACATTTGCTAGGAATTATCAAGGACAATATTGTAGTGTTGTTGCTAGTGTTACATCACAATTAGATACCAACTTAGTCACATCGTATAAGTAGAAGTTAAATGTACGAGTATTTTTACCCTTAAATACTTGTAATATCTATTATTTGTAAATAGTTGTAACATTAATAAATATTGTTTAGTTTTAAACAACTTTATTTCAATACGAAACAATAATATAAAATATATTTCTCACGCATAATACGAGTAGAAAATGTTGTCTTGGAAAGAAGTACCTGCTGTCATTAATAAAACTCAAAAATATTACACTTTTTATCTTAAAATTTTTAATTCCTTTCAAAGCTTTAAATATTAAAAATTGTTTCTTTGAATTATTAAAAAAGACATACAATTTTAATCATTTGTTATAATTTGTATAATAATTGTGCATGTATATTTTAGTAATGATAATATATTGTAATTATGTATAAACATAGCTTCACTTAGTGCCATATTTTTATAAGGTCCTTGTATTTCGTGATCGTTTGTCGCACTGACATTAATCATCAATGGCAATGATAAAATTTTTGATATTCATGTGTCAAGTCTACATTAATTGTTACTTCATAGATGCATCACGATAAAAACATTTTATGATGAGGCGAAGATTGTTTATTTATAGCCATTATTAAACATGTTTTTAATTAGCCACCGGTTGCGATTAGAAAACTTCATAAACTGTGTAACTTTAACAGATTTTAGATAATTATGTATTATATTCCATAGCAAAATTCTACCTTCCTTCGACATCTTTATCTTCTGGAAAATCCAAAGACGTCACACATTTTAACATCTTTCTAAGTTAGTATTAAAATTAACAGAACATCTTTGTTCAATGTATGTGTTTGATCATCATGTTCAAACACATACATTTAAAGTTTAAATGCCAAAAGCTCTCACAATGGATTGTCGTAAAACATTTGAAAATACGTTACAAATTCAGATTTATCCTATAAATAGTCAGAAAATACGTTACGTCTGGTGGCCCTGGGATGTTGGACCATAAAGTATTTGCGAAATAAACAAAACAACTTTTTCAATACGGCTTCTACATTGCTGAGCTAACACTTAGTGTAATCTGTCATATAAATCGGGAATGAGCCAACACTATCAAGTACCTAATTAAGTTAATTAAACAATTTAATTAGCTTACAATCATACAGAATAGTATGTAAAGGATAGCACCCATACTTTGTGAGCCATCTAGGGGGGGAGAGGGTCCACAAAAATACCGTGCTTGGTCACGTCGGGGGAGAGCTTTGGTTTTCTTGACGTAGTCAATATCCTCTAAAGAGTCTAAAGAATTGTCGCGCTTTTTACAATGCAGGAAAATTTACTATACCGGTACAATAATGCCCGATAAATACTTTTACAACTTCCTGTTTGCACGTGTGATTTAAACCCGTATTTTTGAATTACCACGTGAAAACTCGAGTGAGAGGGCCACCCCTTTTCGGGAATCTTGGCAAATACTATGGTATTTTCAAGGGTAAAAAATTAAAAAAAATGGATCACGTAGGATGGATGTGTTCCCTAAATTATTAATAGTCGCTGGATGGATTTTTCATGAATGTTCAAATTGTAAAAAATCGTGTATTGTGCTTAATACAGGGAAAATAAACTGTGGCAAAAAATATAGTTTTATATCTAATATTACTTGAATTATTATTATGAGATGTATTTATCATGAAGTTACTTATTTATGATTGTTTGCAATAACATTCATATAATTAATTATTATTACAAGTAATTTTCCACGTGAGATGTTTACGAAAAATCTACTCGGCGAAATTAAATTTTTAATTTTACTATGTACCTACCAATAAAGTAATTTATCAATATTTTTTATGTTGACGTATAATGATGTTTGTTTTTTATTGCTGTAAATTTAAGTGTCGAGTGTTATGAACAAATATATTGTTACCAATTGGAGTTTTTTTTACTGCCTTTTTGTGACTAACTTAACGACGCAACCAGAGGGCTGTGAAAAGTCTGTTCATTGGTCCTAAACGGATTACCGATTGACCGACAATGTAGAAACTTCTTAAGATTTCTGTGGGAAATCTCTAGGGGCATACTGGACATGTTAATACGTTAATGGACCCTGGAGGAACCCGAGAAATATAGTTAAAAAATAGTACGATAGATATGCGCCCAAAGCGCCCCATGCTTTTTCCACTATAATAATACTTTTGTTCACCCATTACTTAAACTTATATTAAGAATTATTTTTATTTTTAGTTCGATTTATTATAAAAACATGTTTTTCAGTTTTTTTCTAACTATATTTTATTTGTTCCTTAAACTTAATAGGTACACGAAACATGAAAAAAACTTAATGCGATATCATTGCACGCATGTTTACGAACGTCTATTAATAATATCGTTCCATTTTGTATCAATTCAGTGACAATACATTGTACTTAGAAAAGCAAGGTGGCGCAATTTTCGTGTCCGATTGTCAAATCAATATCACAATACACAATATTCTTGTCAAGTCATACTGTAATAAAACCAAGTGACGCGTCATTTCAAGAAAATTATCCTTTAACGATCAAGTAATTAATGACAACTGTTGCGTGGAACTCGGCGCAAAATCATTGCTTATTAAAAGAATCTAGTATCCGTACAACCGTTATATCATCACAAAGACCACTCGTGATGAGCTCGAACACGGTAGCGAACATTACTACATACCAGCTACATATAAATTTTCAAGACTTAATGTATTCTGCGGAAAATATGTATTCACATATTTTTTTATGATTATGGCAGCAAACGAGCACCTCCCGCTGCCGCCCATGACAACTGTGACCGACTTAGAACAAGACTCATATGGGGACTGGGATAGTTAGTGCGGTTAGGTGACGGTGTTAGAACATTAGTTGGTTAGTTTGTAAGTATGAGGACTGGGACAGGGACTGTTAGTGAATGTTAGTCCTGTTAGTTGTTGTTAGTAATAGTCCAGTTAGTAAATGTTAGTCTCTTATGTCTCGTTATAATTCGGTCACAGATAGGGTTTTCGGGCCCGGGTACCCGGGTCGGGTATACCCGGGTATTTAAGAGTTTTCGGACCCGGGTAATATATGACTTAAGACCCGGGTACCCGGGTATCAATAAAATTATTCTATATTTTAGCTATTTCCATAATAAAATAACGGCAAAAGTACTTAAGAGGGGGCATAAAGCTAGCAAAAATCAAATTTCACCGCGCTTCACGTGGACAACGGACAATCGTGACTAGTAGATGAAACAAAAATAACCAAAAACTTTGAGCGACTTGAGAAAGACGATAAGCTTATTGCATAGAATAGGAATGCAATAAGCGACAAATGCATTTTCTTTTGATTAGGTATTCCTAAATTGATTTTGAAATCGCTAGTCTAATCTCTTCGTGAATACTACTCGTAATCAGCATTATATTTATATTAAAATATTGAATCTAAAAATATGCACCATATTGAAAATACATTCATTTTCGTTGAACAGTAGACATAACTTTGTGGTTTTTTATCGAATAAAGTTTCTTCTTTTGTGTTTTTGCTTAGTTTAATTCCTCGATAATATAATGTAGTATTACATTCAGGTTCTAAAAACTTGTTCTACTACTGTAAAAATTGAATCTTAGAGTGCCTATTTTGCTTTATACCCCCTCCTAAATTCGAGATCTCATTTCTGTATCATATTTAATAAGATTTAATATTAAGATAGATGCCTTCGTCTATATATAACGATAAATAAATAAATAACGCTACACACTCATAGCCCCATACCAGGATTCTCTGTGTCGTGGGTGCCATGGACAACACACAAGACAAGAACACACACACACCCAGACTAAGAACGGAAATTTAAATTCATCATTCAAATTTCCGCCTCTCTGGGAATCAAACCCAGGACCAGAAGAACGGCGATCCGGCGTGTTAACCATTGCGCCATCCGGGTCGTGAAAATAAATAAAACCTATAAAAATAAATAAAATTGGAGTGTCTGTTTGTAATATTAAAATAACCGCTTTTTACTGAATGCATATTATTGTATACACGGTGCATATACCAAAATAACATTTTTTACAATTTTTGTCTGTCTGTCTGTATGTTTGAGCTAATCTCTGGAACCACTGGACCGATTTTGACGGGACTTTCACAGGCAGATGGCTGATGTCATAATTATGGAGTAACTTAGGCTACTTTGTTTGTGATTTTTTTAGAAGTGGGTATCTTTATAAAAGGTTTATTTTGGTCAGTTTGTTGTGTTGTGTGATTTTGCATGGACAATTTTTAAGAGTATTCCTACAAAGATTTGAAAATACGTAGGCAAAATATATGAGTTTTATGGAGAAGGCATTTATTTTTGTTTTTTTTTTCTTGAAAATATTATACACAAATGAGTGTAACTCATAAATTATGTGAAGTTTTATTTAAAATTGAAAATACCCGGGTACCCGGGTCTACCCGGGTATTTAAGAAAAAAATACCCGCTACCCGGGTATCAAAAAAGTCCGGGTATGCGAAAACCCTAGTCACAGATGACATTTCACTCTACCTAATATAGGCATATGGAGGGGATCACGATCCTCAGCATTGAAGATATCGACGCACGGAGGAAGAATTTTATAAGCATCATAGCCCGAGAGAGAACGAGAGAGAGGCACTCATAGCCCGACGTGGTGGAGTTCGCTCTAGGCCTCGCAGATACGCATGCTCAGTAGTGGGAAATTAATGGGTTATAGCTATAAGCAACGTAACAATAAACACAATTTTGTAATTACAATAACATACGAGTACCTACATTAAGATAATAAAGAATATGCATGATTTTTTTTCTTTAGTTTATTTACTTACGTTAAATTATTACCGTAAAAAATCAACGAACTTCTGTAAAAATACATTTAATTATCAACAATTGTCGAGGGCGTGAAACAAAAGAACAGGAAAGTCAATTAACCTTTAAAAGTTCTGCTACCGGATGTTGTCGTCCCGCTTTAACAATGAACGACATGCAACCTTACTGTAGAAGATCATGGCATAACATAATACATTCATCGACACAATAAGAACTGGATGTCGAATCTTTTGAGCCTTGCAGTAGGTCTTCCTACGCACATACGACTCGACGCAAAAACAAAACTTCTGACGACCCTGTTGAGCCGTTGGCAGTAACCCTGCCTACGAAGTGACGGGGTGGGTTCGATTTCAGGCAGACATGCCAGTAAAGTTGTGGTTCTCAGGCGTGGGTGTTTGTGATGTTTTATATTTGTTGTCCATGCTCTCCTACCGCAGGGGCATAGCATGAGAGTTTAAATTTTTATTAAACTATTCAATATTTGGACTTCATTATTAGCGTCTTACTTCTAGGTTACTATATAATTATACCTATATAAATCCGGCATTCCAATAATCTGGCCGACTCCTACTGAACCCCTTGAAAAAATTATAGAGAACAGTTATGTAGAAGTCAAAACAGATCAAATATACATAGATCCACATTTGAGTCTGTACTTCAAACAGCTAGGCTCAAAATTTCAATTTTATTTTTAATGCTACACACTCAGATCCACGCTAGGATTCCCTGTGACGCGGGTACCGTGGACAACAAACAAAGATAAGAAGTAAGAACACACCTAGACCGAGAGCAGAAATTTAAATTTCCGCCATAAATCGAACCCAGGACTTCGAACAGCAGTCCGGCATGGTAAAGATTGCTCCACACGGGTTGTCTAATCACTACGTCATTCTTCGATAAAATGTAAATGATAAATGAACATTTCATTTCTCACTAGGCACAGTTCAAGGCTGCAAGGTCTCGTCAGAAATAATTCTAACTACGTACGTTAGTTAGGTGTTAGGCTCTTCACACGCCACAGACATTTCAAGACCTGGCCATTAAAGATCGTGCTCATTCGTAAACTGTTGTTTACCGAGTACACAGTCAAAAACCTGTTATAAGACAATGCTTGATTTATTAATAATGCTTGAATTATTGATTACACTCCGACCTGATAGCAAGCGGCGATGAATCCTAGGGTGGTAAACTACCTTAGAAGCACACTAACTTAGAAGTCTATTCACTCTTGACTTGAAGACACTCGCATTGTAATCGAACGTAGTTGTTGGTTGTTTATGTTAAAGTTAACCGTCACACCACCGATTTTTGTGATCATCCTGGGATTTGTACATAAACAAAGTCGTGTTAGTAACACTAGAACTCAAGAACGGCTGGACCAATTTGTATGATTTTTGTGTTTTAGGCTTTGTCTTCGTCCGGAATAGGACAATAATAAGTAGTCGTCGTGGTGTTTAGTTTTTGAGACGATATGAAATATTCGGAGAGCAGAGCTGGTGAGGTAGTAAACGCGATTCATAGTTCACCTGAGCACAATAAAGTCACAAACGAAAAAGGAGGTACGAGTTGAAGTAGGTACCTACCAGGAATACGAGGATAGCAGATCTTTCATACGTTCATTTCATTCAATCATTTTATTCGTTCATTTCATTTGTTCATTTCTTTCGTTGGTAGGTATCTTGTGTCAAACACATAAAAGTGTTTGACACAAGATGAAATACCAGTTAAGAAAAAAAAAGATTGATGTGTAAGTGTTTCAGCTAATAAGTTACCACGACATTTATTAAATACTAGTTACCCGCTCTGCGGTCCAAATTCGACCGTAATTCATTTTGTCAAAGGGTTACTTAAAATTGACTCTATGAACGATGACCCTATGACACATTTCAAACGTAGGCGTCGCGGTCGTGTCAAATGTATGGCAGGTGAATAGAGTAATGATAAATAAATGAAATATCGTTAAAACAATTCGAAATCGTGAGTATACATTAAAATGATTATAGTAGCGGCACAAAATTAAGGCCCCTTTGACACATTAAAATAGTGACGTGAAAAATGTTAATTTAGTATCGAAAAAATATGGTCAAGTGCGAGTGGCATCGATACATTTTTGGAATAAAAAATTGAAGCACCCTTTTTAATTACATATTTGGAATGAGAATCGAATACTGAGTACCCCCTATTAATATCACAAGAGTCTTACGAATCACCTTATATTTAAGGTCTCCTCGGCTTTGAGCTCAGTAGTGGGCCTTGTTGGGTTGAGATGATTTATAGTAAATTCATTTATGTAATTGGCTTACTTACTTTATTAAAGGTGGCACTGTATTTTGTTAGTAAAAACGTGAAGGAATTTGTTCGCGATACCATATACTTTGTTTATATGGTCCCGCATTAGTCCATAATATTTAAATATATATATTGTTTCAATATCCATGTAATTAATTAACTTTGGGTCCTAAGTTATACATTCGATAAATTTTATGACTTTTTGCACATCACTATTGACAATGAAGAACAGCAATTTGCTCCTTCAAATTTATGTAATAATTTATACGAAACTTGATGATCGGACAGACGTCAAGTAAACGTCATACGGGCCTTCGATTTGTGCTGATACTATAGTGTCCGCGATGATATCAGTTTAAAATCATATCATCATCAATAATAGATATATATATAATTATAGGGCGGTACGAAGTTCGTCGGGACAGCTAGTTTAGCTAACAATAGAAAACCATGAAATTCGTCCTCAACTACATCTTTTTTGTACAAATGATTTTTATAGTTCGTATAATTATTTTGAAAATATGACATTCATAATATATGACGTGATTAGACAACACAAGACGACAAATTGTCTATAATTTGTATAGGGCTTTAGGTTGAAAAAAACTTTGGTTAAACACTAATTTGCCGATTGAAGCGATACTATAATGAATTTCGAATGTCAGAGTGTAATATTTCATTGTAACCATTATTACAAAATATTTTAAAAATGATTATATTATTATTATTGCACTTTGATGGAGACTCCGATGTCTGCCGCAGGGTAATATACATATAAAATTGGCGCGTATTAATGTTCATGGACAACAGTGACTTAATACTCTGTAGTGACTTTTCTTCTCCTTTACTAATAATAACATTACAAAATTTAGTGAAAACGCACGAAGTAACCTAAACTTGTTTGGTATCGCTATAAAATGACTTATTCCACGCATAGACAATCAAGCAATAAGTCTTGCCTAAAATGAGCAGTGTAAGGTCAAAAGGTAAGAATAATATGATATTGATAAAATTACTTATTCATAAGGTATAAGATGACATTTTGATGTCATTTAAACGAAAAATAAGCTGAAATGTCTGGTCCAGAATCTTTGAAACGTGAGCTCCCAAAAAACTACTTTTTTAAATTAGGCCATAGGCGATATGTACGTCATCCCTAATTAAATAACTCCTAACATAGAATTTATCTGTGACACTGACACTTTATGGCGACTGGGATTCTGGCGGGAACCTTGAAAAAGCGCGGTTGTGTTTCTACTTTAATTTTAAAATTTTCCTCTATGTAGTGGTTTTTTTTAGTTAAAGTGACTTAAAATTTTGCTATTAGCTGCTGAAAAGCGCAATAGCAATGGAGGTAAACGAGGGGGGCGGGTCTCACCCGCCCACCTCAATAAAACGGCCACGGCCTACGGATGAAGGAGGAGGCGTAGGCTCTGGACGATTGGACTGCGGCGATGAGCGAGATGCATATCTCCCTTATTACAAACCGAATTACAAAAGACTATATCCGGAAAACTCAACCAACACAGACTTTAAAGTGTATGTGGAATCCACAAGCGACGATAGGTTGGGCAACAAGAGCCCTACTTACTTAAACCATATTTTCGCAATGGACATAAAAGGTGTGACGGGTATTCAGAGGGTGAATGCCAATAAAATTGCAGTTATCTTCAAGCAATATAATACGGCCAATAACTTCATTAATAACACAACTTTCCTCACAAAATATGACATGAAGGCGTTCATACCGGCAGCGCAAATTGAAAAAACCGGCATCATCAGATTTGTTCCAGCGAATATATCTAACAAAGAACTTTACACAAGACTTTCTTCAACATATGAAATAGTGGCAATAAGAAGGTTTTCAAAGAAAGTAGGACAAGAGCGCATTCCATTGCAGACTGTAAGCATCACTTTCTTATCTAATGTACTGCCTAATAATGTACAATATGATCTATTCTCGTACAGAGTTTTTGAATACATTCCACCATTACTACAGTGCTATAGGTGTTTTAAATTTAATCATTCAGCAAAGATTTGTAATGGTAAACAAAGATGTAGTATTTGTGGAGGTGAACACTTGTATAAGGAATGTGATAAACCAACAGAAATCAGCTGTATAAATTGTAGTGGGCCTCATCTCGCGATATCTAGATTATGTCCGATTAAAACTAAGAAGATTATAGAAAAGAAAAACAACATATCTTATGCAAGTGCCGCCTTAACAAAACAGGTCGCCATCAATGGAACAGATTTCCCTACACTCCCACCACCAAAACCACAACCTGTAAATAGTAATGTTATTGTAAATAAGTCTGTAAATACCTCTGTAAATAAGTCTGTACGAGATGTAAATAAAGTTAAAATAGTTAATTCTAAGGAAGACCTTAAAACTCAAATAATTTCCAACAACGATGTACTTATGGCCCTAGTGCAAACGTTGGTGGAATTAGCCAATAAAGATGACAGTACACCCACTAATATTAAAACTATTAAAGATGCATTATTAAAAAACTTAACATAATGGATTGTGTTGGGCCTAGTCCTACACAATCCAAGCTACGTATCGCTCAGTATAACATTCAAAGTGCAAATAGTAAAAAACCTTTATTAATTCAATTTTTAAAACAACATAATATTGATATTTGCCTTCTTAATGAGACATGGTTCAAAGATAATAATTTTAAAATACCAGGATATAACATTTACAATAAAAATTCAAACAATGCACATAATGGAGTTGCAATTCTGATTAAACCATACCTTAAGTATAATATATTAAATACCAGATTTTATGAAGACATTCAAACAGTTGCTGTGTCTGTATCAACTGGACATAGTAGTTTAACAATTCTCTGTGTATACTGTCCACCTTCAAGTGGGCGAATGCGAATTAATAGACTCCGTTACATTATTAATGATCTGCCAAAGCCCATATTTATGAGTGGTGATTTTAATGCTCATCATATTGCATTTGGTTGTCAGTCAACCAAAGGTAGAGGTCAGGATTTATTTAATTTAATTGATGACTTAGATTTGTGTATTTTAAATGATGGTAGACCTACAACTGTAAATCGCCCTAGACAAACTCCTTCTGCCATTGATGTAAGCTTCATCAGTGGCAGCCTCGCACCACTATGTGAATGGTCTGTACATGATGACACAATGGGAAGTTACCATTATCCAACAATAACAGAGATTTCATTAAATATAGATAAATATCATCTCAATTCACCTGTAGATAGGTTCATATATAAAAAAGCTGACTGGGCAACATACACAGCTCTTTCAAAAACAATGTTTAATGATTTGGTACTTCAATCGCATGATCCTATTTCAACCTATAATAATTTCTGTTCTCATTTAGATACTCTTAAAGAAATGTCAATTCCAAAGCTCACTAAAACAAACACTTTCATAAGCAGACCACCATCTCCTTGGTGGAATAGTATATGCGAACAAAGTGTTATTGCTTCATATAATGCACTAAAACTATATAGAAAAGAGCCTACTATTGAGAATTACATTAATTACAAAAGAAAAGATGCCCAGAAAAAGAGAACAATTTCAGAACAGAAAAAAATTGGATGGAATAACTTGTGTAACACTTTTAATAGAAATACTCCCATAAGTAAAATTTGGAATTTATTAAAAATGTTTAAAGGCATAAGACCTAAGAATAAATCATATACAGATGAGTTTATATCTCCACTTTTGGATAAATTATCAGATAATAACAATTTAATTGAAGTAGATCAACTGAACATTCTTTTTGAAATTAACAATGATAACCCAAATTCTAAATTTTTACTAGATCCATTTTCATGGTCTGAATTTTTAACAAGTTTGCAGTCTAGACGAAATACAACTCCTGGCTTAGATGATTATCCTTACATTATAATTAAAAACTTAGATGTATCTGCCCAAAAGTTGTTTCTTAAAATCCTCAATTTGCTTTGGCGTAATAAAGTTATTCCACAGTCATGGAAAACACAGTGTGTTGTCCCAATACTTAAGCCCGACAAATCTCCTGAGTTTGCTAGTTCTTATAGACCAATTTCCTTGTCATCCTGTCTTGGTAAAATATTCGAAAATATGGTGAAAGTCCGTCTTGATTGGTATGTTGAATCCAAGTGTTTAATTCCACATATACAAAATGGCTTCCGTAGAGGACGTAGTAGTGCAGACAGTTTCACCTCTTTAATCTCTGACCTGAAAAATGCAAAACATAGAAAATTAAATACTGTTTGCGTATTCCTAGACGTTCAAAGTGCTTTTGACAGTGTTGATCCTGGCATACTAGTTCAAGTCATGTCTAGGTTAGGTGTGCCCGGGCACTTATGTGAATGGATTTATAATTTTTTGAGCAACAGGACAATCTATGCTAGGCATAACAATATTTTATATGGACCCAAATGTGCCTCAAGAGGTACAATGCAAGGTGCCACGTTATCTCCATTACTGTACAATATATACACAAGTGAGATTTGTAAATATGTAAATAATAAAGATATAAATATTTTACAATTTGCTGATGACATTGTATTATATAGTAGTAATTACAACTTAGAGATTGCAATAGATAATATGAACAAATCCTTACTTCAACTATTACAATATTATAACAATCATTTACATTTGAAAATTAACCCCTCTAAAAGTAGTGCTATGTTTTTTGGTAATGAAGCCTCAAATTCAAATATTATTTACAATAATGAAATTATAAATAGAGTCAATTCAAAGAAATTTTTAGGAATAATACTGGACCAAAAACTAACTTTTGAAGAACATATTAAATATGTATCCAAAAATGCTCACATAGGACTAAATGTTATTAGATCACTTTGTGGTGTAACATGGGGTGCAGACCCTAAAATATTGTCTATATTGTATAAAAGTATTGTTAGAAGTCACTTAGATTATAGTTCACTCGCTTATATGAATAGTTCTCATGTAAATAAATTAGACATATTGCAGAATAAAGCTTTAAGAATAATATCTGGTGCTATGTGCTCGACTCCCATAAGGGCCATGGAAGTTGAGACAAAAGTGATGCCTTTGATTTTGAGACGAATCTTACTTGCTGAAAGATACTGTCTCAAATTACTGGCATCAAATAACACTCAAGTAATAAACAAAATTGTACCTTATATAAATAGATCCCCAAGAAGACCATTAACAACAGCACAAGGTCTACTATGCGGCAATTCTCCAACACTGTCCGATATATTTCTGGAAATAGACAATAGTTTATCTAAAATTAGAAAACAGTATCCATGGCCATGTTACTCTTTCTCTTATCAGTGTATTTCACATCCAATTAATGTAGTTCAACAGACAATAAACAATAATTCAGAAATGCTTAAATTTTTAGAGGAAAATACAAAATACTATGTTATCTACACTGATGGGAGCAAAGCAAGTGATTATGTACATGCTGCTCTATATGATCCACAAGCAAAATTTTCTTCAAGCTTTATTCTGCATGAACCCTGCTCTATATTTACGGCAGAAGCATATGCAGTGTATCAGGCATTAATGCGTATTCGTGAAATCAATAACATTAAATATTTTTTAATAATTTCTGATTCCTTGAGCTTGATAACAGCTTTAACTACCCTCACAGTTAAATTCAAGTCCAATTATATCCTTTACTTCATTAAACAAATAATTCACCAATATCACATTAAAAATATCCAAGTTTTCTTTCTATGGGTGCCTTCCCACAAAGGTATCTCTGGCAATGAAATGGCTGATAAAACTGCATATGAAGGAGTTAATGCTGTTGACGTTAGACATACAATGTATGTTCCTATGTCCGATTACTTGCAATGTATTGACCAGAATATTCAAAAGTTGTGGTTAGAAATGTGGAAGAAAGATCAAGATACGAAAGGAAAATGGTATGGAAGCATACAAGAAAGCTTACCTGCAAGACCTTGGTATCATCGAATGGAAGATGCTACTAGAGAGTTTATTACTATCATAAATAGACTGCGTTTTGGTCATAATACTGCACCGTCACACCTTGCTCGACTCGGCATTATTGCGAATAAAAACTGTTCATATTGTAATTCAAGTGATGGAACTATGGAGCACATTATCTTTGATTGTCAAAAATTTTTAATCGACAGACTAGTGTTGGCCAGTGAACTTAGTGATGTTGAAAATAAGTGTGATTTATTGTCCCGCCCGCCGCCATTAAAACAATTGCTACAAGACGAACTTAATTACAAGCATATCTACAAATACATCAAGAATACAATTAAAACAATTTAATTGAATGTGCTCATAGGCGTAATATTACGCCTATGAATGAGCTATGGAAAATAAGAGCTGACCTAAAGGTTTTAAATACCAGGTCATAAAATCCCCAAAAAAAAAAAAAAATTTATGGTGACTATCGACGACTTGTCATGTTTCTGTTCCGGTACCTACGATTTTTACAATTGGAGAATTTCTACCAGTGAACTCAAGCCGTGGTAATTAACTTCATTCCAATAAATTATAGCCAATTTTGTATTTATCCAGGCATACCTGGAAACCTACCGGAAATTACCTATAATAAATAGAGTACCGCCATCATTGACATATAGTAATATGTCATCATTGACATATAGTAATATGTCAATGACCGCCATACATAATAAATGATCGCGAGAAGAGATGTTCGCAATTTTGTTATCACGATCAAATCCTAAAAACAAGAATAATTGTAGTAGGTAATGGGAGATCATTATCTAGACGTTGTCTTAACAAACACCAGCGCAATTATGTGGTTTTTATTTCGCCTGTAGGTAATTCCCAAAAACCATCAATTTTTTATGGATTTAAGGTAACAACGGAACATGCAGCAGCACCTTTGATAGTCCAGATAGTAATTGTTAGTATGAGTCTTGTTCTAATTCGGTTCGCAGATGTGTTACTACTTGCTACCTTTGAGGACTGAGACTCGCGTACACAATTGCTGGTAAAACAATTAATTACACGGCACTAAGTAACGTGCCGAGTGGTAGTACTACCCCGGGCGAACTCTAGGCTCTACTAACTATTTAGACCTTGCTAATTCGTTTATATATATTTCATGCATTCATTTCATTATATTTCATTTAACTGGCCTTAATCTATTAGAGATGAGAGGCACGGGTGTCTACGCCGTTAGTGGTCAACGTGTCCCACGTGGAGTTTCAGCAAGGAGTAACAACACTACTACATGTATCTAATAACAGAGTAAGCGACGGCCTAACATGTTCTCGGGGAAGCGTTCCATACTTACATTTGATGGAGGACGCTGGGCTGTATAGTGTATAGTGTATAGCTGTATAGGCTGTATACCATTTGGTTGAAATACGAAGGGAGTTATCCAAGGTGGTAGTACTCTACCCACCTAGTTTTACCGTCTTACCAACCGCGGTAATGAAACGTTTTAGACGTAGTCATTAGCACAGTCGAAGAACCAATTTAAATGCGGGTCTCGCGTTTTCTTATTGAAGCATCTGTAATGCCTATGGTGATACAGAAATTCGTGAGCGACATTTACATAAAATAATTGCCCTCCTATCAAACACAACCAATTGACTTATAAAATCTTATTATTCAAGTACAGCATGATAATCCGTCCAAATCATACAAACACCGTCCTGTATGTATCAAATAACAGTATGTATTATTAAAAACATGCATTAAAAATGCTATTAAAAAAATGGCATAACAAATTATTAAATCTGTTGACTGACGATGACGATTAAAAAGCCGACGCGCGGAAAGTTTAACGTTTAAAACGTATAGCGTATCTATCACAAGAGCTCCTAAAAACAATGTTTGCGTGCGAGGTAAATTGCTTGCCTAAATAACCTAAATCAATTAAATGCATTGCACTTAATGTGCTGTAAAATTAAATACTGTAATAATGAGTTGAGCCGGTTTCACTCAGCCATCAAGGGTAGCTAGCATCTGTGACCGAATAAGATCGAGACTCATATTAATAACTACTAACTGGACTACAACTAATAGGACTAGGTAACTGTCACTACCAGTGTCTGTCCCATTCCTCATACTTATAAACTAACCAACTAATGTTCTAACACCGTCTCCTAACCGGACTAACTATCCCATTCAACCATCCAACCAACCAACCGACCAACCAACCAACCATCTAGAACAAGACTCAAATCGGAACTCCATTAGAGTCCTGTTCTAAGTCGGTCACAATTGTCATGCGGCAGTGGCAGGGTGGTGCTGCATGCTCGTTTGCTACTTTAAATCAATAAAAAAACGTCCAATATTAAAAAACAATAAATTAAATCATATAAAAATATACAAAGTAACATCCATTGTCGCGTACAATGTAACATTACAAATGCATTTTTTGTATAATGTAGTTCAAAGTAATTGTAGGCAATTGACCTATGACATGGCACCAGTTTGTTTTGAAAAGTAACGTATTTTCGTTTATTAAATACCTACTACGTAATGTTGAAGTTCATGACGATCGAGGTATGTGATTGAGGCACAGAGGTTTCTCTGTGATTGAGGGGCGTGACGTCGCCGGCTCATTCTGCATTTGCACTTAATTTGTTATTTCCTGAATTCGTTCATGGAATGTTCCGAGAAATTATAACACAACTAGCCTTTTCTCGTCGTTTCGCTCGCGTGGAATTTGGTCGGTCACATAATCTTCAATTTAATTGTGATAACTTTAAACTATTCGTCCAATTTACTTAATGTAGAAGACAAAGTTTAACTAAATAAAATATTAAAAGCGACAAATGTATCAATCAGGGGCGGCTCTAGTACATGTAGCGCACATGTGCAATCAATACCCTGGCATCCTTTTGTACCAAATTGCGCGGACGAAGTGAAATAGGTACAAACTACTTACTAAAAACTAATACAAGATCGACTAACAGTATGCGCAAATTGGCCACCGACCACAGCCACCGGTGACTTCACATTTAGTAGAGACTCAGCGCAAACGGGCTGCCGCACTTTGGACTGAAAACAGAAAGTGCGATTTAGAATTGGATTCTACTTACTAATACGGTTATTTTCAATTCCACATTTTTTTATTGTTTATATTAATAGAGTTGAAATTTTGAAAATTATGTGAAAAAATTATAGTTTGACGAAAAAATGTACTACATATATCGACGCTTTTTCTTAAATAACCTTTAATAAAGTAGAAGAAAACATAACTGGATTTGATGATATTTTGAAAGATTGTAAAAAAACATGATTCCATCCTCAATACAATACAACAACACACAACTGCCGCAGACTGCATTTTTAAGCCTTATAACTTTTCTATAGAAATCATTCATGTTTATCTTAACGTTGAATCAGCCTTCGTAAAAAACGTAAATTTCGACCCCTTTTTTGGCAAATTCGGTTAGCAAGAAAATAACACTGAATACAGATTACAATAATAACTCAGATAACAGGCAATGGTAACAAACATGGTTGTATGTATTACTTAAAATTGTGAAGAAAGCATTTAAATTCGATTTTCTACTCGCAGTTAATT
Source organism: Ochlodes sylvanus (assembly GCA_905404295.2). Classification (NCBI taxonomy): domain Eukaryota; kingdom Metazoa; phylum Arthropoda; class Insecta; order Lepidoptera; family Hesperiidae; genus Ochlodes; species Ochlodes sylvanus. The sequence goes on from FR990129.1 coordinate 3,508,099, forward strand.
TCTCATTCATATACCTTATTAATACAACTTTAGCACTAATGAAGAATGAAGTCGCGGGTCATAAAACTGGAGTCTTAAATTGGCTTATTTTCGAACCTCATATTTTTTAATCACATTGTGTCACCTATACCTAGCAATCATATTAAACGGTGGTGAATATCATAAATTTTATTGGCAATTTAATTAATCAGTATAGTGTATGTTTTGTGAAGTCACATTTACACGTGTATGTAAAATAATTTGCATTAGACACCCAAAAACACGAATTCGCCACAACAAATAAATGTAGGGTAGGGTCACCTAAGATTACGCACTTCACGTTTGACTATAACTCAAGAAAAAATAATGTAGCATACTTTATTATTTGCCGTTATAATAGTAGGTACATTAATAGTTTATGACATAATATTATTTCTTGTTTAAAGATATACTTTTAAGTTTGAAATATATTTGTTATGGCAAAAGTTGGATGTGAACAACTTTATCCGGGTAATCCTATGTTTATTATTATTTATCATTTAAAATCAAGTAAATAAAATCAAATGTTCCTTTTAAATTCCTATATTGGAACTAGTAATGACAAACTTATTGTTGCTGTGATGACACTGGTTGGTTATATTAAATTTAATTAGCTTATCGAAAGTTTATTTCATTTAATTTAATTTTTTAGATAAATAAATAAACTGGAAATAAAGCAAAAAAAAATGGCCACACTGAATACATACATAAAAGGAATTGAAAGCCGAGGTTTTCGACTTGCGACTGGCCCAGCAAGGTTATTTTAAGCACAAGGACAACATAAAATTTCTGGAATTATTTTATTTTAGAAAGTGCGTGGGAAAATCTGTCGGTATAATAATAACGTTATACGACAATGTTATTTGTTTAATAAAAATTTCAATATCTGTCGACTTCGAGGACAGTTAAATTATTGACATAAACGTATGTAACCTTCTAAGGTTAACGAACTGTTATGTAATAAATTAACTGAGTTATTTATTATTTTTTGTGTAAACGGTTGAGAAGAGCTGATGAGGTACCTGATGGCAAGGAATCTCCGTGAACTTCCGAGATCATGTTACAACACACTGACATTGACAAGGCATTATTATTTCATTTATTTACTACCAAATACAGTCATAATAAATATCATAGTATAAGGTCTTACGCCATTGCTTCCATATATTGAGTAACATTATTTGGTGCTATGAATGCCAAAAGGTACTTTGTGTTTTGATTTTGACAGAACCCTTTGTACCAATAGATACCCAGATGTACAAATAGTGATCAGTTACAGATTTATAATAATAATATGTATATAGAATAGAAGAAAAACGCGAAGCGAGGGTTAGTTACTAGTTACTAATCCACAACGCCACACATTGCATTTTGATGATCAAAGTTATCCTATACAATATTATCCTATATTTTGTTATTGCGTGCCATCGACACGAAGTTTAAGCATAATACAAAGAGGGTGTTAAAATTATAATCATGTTGTCAACCTGAGTAAGAATATTACTACATCCTTTAAAAACCATAAAATTCCATTGGTTTTACCCAATCTGGGAGAAATTTTTCCATTAAATTTGGGATATACAGATTATACAGTCACGACCATAAAAACGTCACGTCGTCGATGACGTCACAATAAAATACGCGGCCTATCATATTATGAAGAACCGGATTTTTTGCTGCGTTCGTTCCGACATTATTTAACGCTTTCTTGGGGCAGGTATTGCCCATGCGTCTGGGTTCCTATATTTTATACTTGTGATTTAAGTTGCCAATCTAGAAGAAAAATATTGAAAATAATTGAAAAAATTTGCAAAAAATATCGTATTCGGGAGAATTTTTTTTATCATTTTCTGTTTTGTTATGCTTTTGTTTTAATGAAATTTATAGCAAAAGGAAATTAAAATAGAATTAATAAATACAAATTTATCGATTATAGTCCCTAAACAGTGCGAAAATGAATTAACGATGAAAAGATTGTACTTGTTCTAAGAAGATTAATTTTCTATAGTATATCGTACAATTAACTGAAATATAGTACGACATTATGTATGTACATATATATAGTATAGATAGTACAGTTGACAACTAGAGTCGTGACTATAAAAACATTCAAAAGTAGTAAACAAACCATAAACAACAAAAACAACACCAGTCCCTTGTGTTGCAAGATAATGTTCGTAAAAATAATAAAATAAAAACTTCATAAAGGTGTATTTTTGTTTGCATAACAAAAAGGATAATTTATTTCTCATTAGTAGTGACGTAGGAACACTAATATTTAAGCTTCGTTTTTTATTGAAATGGACATGACGACTGCTCGTATAAATTAAAGCTCTTCAGGTACGTCATTTGTATATTAAAGAATAGGATATGGTATGCCGTAATCAGTGTTTGGGATAAAAAATTAAACAAATCAATCTTTCCTTTTTACCTTCATAAAAAGGTGCTACCTACCATTATATTATAATGGTTACCACCATTTTAATATATGGATATTATATTATAATGGTAGGTAGCACATTTAGCTGACGGCTTCATTATTTAGAATTATGGTTAAATACGGTCGTTCCAGGCAGTTATCCAGCCTGTTAAGATATGTAGTTGGGCATGTCTGAGACATTCAGACGACATCAGACCTTTGACACATGGAAACCAGTAAACAGTCAAGTCAACAACATGCATTCGTGTTTTCCATTCAAAAGCCCATGATGAGTTATAGCCATAGTCGATTCAAAACGAAATTAATCAACGTCCAATAGTCCATTGAAAAGTTACATTTGTGGTTTACAAGTTGCGTTTGTCTTAACCCAACCCACTGACAGTTTTAAAAGAACCTTATTACAAAGTATCTGAGTAGCTCCTTGATTCTAAAATACCCGTCTTACGCATTTTCGATCAGGCCACGTGTCCTGACGCGAGTTTACCATTTTTTACCCATCCCAAAAAGTGCACAACGCCGCTAAAGAAGTTTTCACTTCAAAGATGTTACATTTCAATGGATTACAAGTCTTTTACAAAGTTTGTTGTTGTGGGATGACATATACAAGACGACAGAAAATAAATAACAAAAGAATAAAACAACTAATGGGTTATACATACTTGTTACTCACGCAAAGTAGTCAAAGTTCAGTATAAAATATGCTTTAACATCCGCATACAACTAAATATCAAAGTTAGCGGATAACCGTTTTAAAAAGTATAAAGTAAAGCTCGCTTGATTCTCAATATGCCTAAGACTTATGTACATACATACCTATTTATATACACGTACGTTGACGCACGATTCATTTATTACCTACCTGTATAAATTGGGATTCGTTCCGAATACAAACGAAGTCGTGAAGGAATTCCATGAACTGATAATGATAACATTTGAATAAATTTTCGTCCCACAGATCTGATCTTATCTGTCACCTAATATCTCTTTATTTATTTGTCATAACTGTGAAAACGTGGTGATATAAGTGTTGCCCATAAGTACCTAAGCTTTAAAGTATTGATACATTTCAAAAAGAAAAATTATGATGTGAGGGTGAATAATACGCTTCGATACTTTGTCGAACTGACACCAACTGGAAAACTACACCGAACCACTTGTTTATCAACAGACTTAGATGTATTTTATTTTAGGAAAAAATCGAAAATTAATAGTTACAAAACCACAAATATTATGTTTTGACGAAATGGTATTAAATTGACGTCATTATTACGCCGTAAAATTGTTTATACGTAACTTCAATCTCTATAATGCCGACCATCACCAACCTGAAATGTATAAAAAACGCACCTCAAGCTACGACTATAACTAATGAGTTCTACAAGAAAAAGTTTTGCCTGCACGAAGTATTCATTAACATTTATTACAATAACAGGCAAAACTCTTTGTTAATTGACTAGCTCTGTAATGTAATAAACTTTGGAGGGACTTGTTGACCCAAGTCGAAAATTATTATGACTCAACGAATAATAATAAAATCGATACTATTTTAGCAAGAGGAGATTTCCCACCAGGCGAGCTGTGGATGGAACTTCAATGTTCGGCGAGTCGTGTCATGATGTAAAAGAGACGTAGGAACCAAATCGAACAATTCCTCGGAGCACTCATTGTTGAAAAATCGGTAGAATACGCAGAGAGGTCCAATATCTCTCGTTATACTCAGGTGTACTAACCTGTCAGTGACTCGTGGGTTATTAACAGTTCGAACCCCGCGATTTTGTACAGCGGCAAACGGGCTTAGCTGGTATTGTGGCGCTCCTGACGTACTCACTCAATAACGATGCCGTAAAAATAATAAAAAATAAAATATCTTCCAAACTCACTAACTCGCTGGCGTCTAAAAAATCTGTTTAACACGTTCACTGCGTCACTATTTTTGATGGACTTTCAGCCAGTGCGGATGAGGTCTTTTCGAGACAAAGTTGAACTTCTTTCCAGTGCGTTTGAGGGCTTTTCGACCTCACAAAATATTGTTTCTAAAAAACGCCTTAAATATAGCTCAAAATTGAAAATATTTGCTTGAAACTTTACCATTATAAACTTAAATAGTTTTTCAAGTTGAATCTAGCTTCGTACGTAGGTGTGACATTTCGGTATTGAATAAATGAAAAAAAGAATTATGCCATCGATTCTGCCTCACAACGCACTGAAAAGAAGTTCGATTTGTGTCTCTACTAGTGATGGGAATAAAATAGAAATGCAGGTGATATAACATTTATTTACTTAAATTAGGATTCTAAAGTACCATACACCTACCACACATACCAATTTTAGTTTTAAAGTATGTAAGTCAGTTTATGTGTGTGTATATGTGTATGAATGGATGTGTGCGTATTTGTGTGAATGGGTGGGTAATTGTGTGTGTTGTGTGTGTGTGTGTTTGTGTTGTGTGTTTGTATGGTAATTAGTGGGTAGATAGATTTGTGTGTTTGTATGTACTCTTACTCATTGAGTATAACAGCTATGACCACTGCAGACACGAACAAAAGAGAAGATATACTTCCTCACCTAAAGGAATCTGGTATTGTAAACCGGAAATATAAACTATACAGAAGTTAAAAATACGAGTAGCTATTTATCAAATATTTCAAACCACATTCATGTTGTAGCAATATACATTTAAAAACACCAACACCTAGGGTAGGAAAAAAATAATAATATCTAGAGTATTAAATTGATTTTCCTCTTTTGAAATATATTTATCATTATTTGAGTATTGTGTAGATTATAAAAGCAAAATAGGATTTGCGACGATTAAGGATTTGTTAGTGTAAGCAGCATGCGTATAAATGATGAGTGTTAAAAAATCGTGCTAAAAAAATTATCTTGAGTACAATTAGTTTAGTTGTCAACTAGCTAGCTGTAGCTTGGCTATTAGTAGGGGTCATTTTGGTTAAGAGGATGAAACGAGGTCCGCCAAAGTGGTACCAGACTGTACAGTAATCAATTTTATATTTTATATGAGTCATCTTATACGCTTTATTATGATACAAAACTTAAAATTGTAGCTAGTGGGATTTTTTTTATTGAATTTTACAATTTACTATCCTTACTCTTCGCCGTAATACTTTACGTGAAAAGGAACGTAACCAAGTGCAGTAGTGAAATTATTAAGTAAAAAAATCGATGTTAATAAATCCAATAAAAATACTTTTACTTTTAAATGGCTATTTACCGAAAGATTTTAAATGCAGTATATTATGAAAATCGATATTACTTGATGGCTGTTGGTTCTTTCTATTCTAATGTCAATGTCAATCTATCAAAGTACTCAAATCAAAGTCACAAATAATAAGTCAATGACGAACAATAACAAAAATACTTAAAAAATAAGGCGAGTCGCGCGGACAAGAAGTGCGCTTCCGTATCGAAACTTGTCGCATCACTACGCGCCGCCCGCGCCCCCCGCGCTTCACTCCGTGCGTTTATGAGGCCTACAACTTTTGAGGCAGATTAGACCTCACTTCGCACTGGCGCATATTTTTTTCTATTCAGTGCGTTTGAGGGCTTTTCGACCTCATATCTTATTAAATAAGCCATTGGGCTCTACTTCGCAAGAGAAACAATTTTATGTATTTGTCTCTGTCATACTCAAAGAAATGTTAAAATTGTAGCCTCCCGCACGGAGTGAAAGAACGCGATTTTGATTGCCGCACCAGCGGGAAGTCATGCTTGAGACGTTTCGACCTCATAACGCACTGAACGTGTTAATAAGTACCTGGAACAAATAATTTCTTCATTAATGTTTTGAAAAAAAAACACAAATTACTACAATTTAACATTTTTAACAATAGGGTTTAGAATGTAATTATGGTAGAGGCACAAATTTAAGGCCCCTTTGAAACATTAAAATAGTGACGTGAAAAATGTTAATTTAGTATCGAAAAAATATGGTCAAGTGCGAGTGGCATCGATACATTTTTGGAATAAAAAATTGAAGCACCCTTTTTAATTACACATTTGGAATGAGAATCGAATACTGAGTACCCCCTATTAATATCACAAGAGTCTTACGAATCACCTTATATTTAAGGTCTCCTCGGCTTTGAGCTCAGTAGTGGGCCTTGTTGGGTTGAGATGATTTATAGTATATTCATTTATGTAATTGACTTACTTACTTTATTAAAGGTGGCACTGTATTTTGTTAGTAAAAACGTGAAGGAATTTGTGCGCGGTACCATATACTTTGTTTATTATGGTCCCGCATTAGTCCATAATATTTATATATATATTGTTTCAATATCCATGTAATTAATTAACTTTGGGTCCTAAGTTATACATTCGATAAATTTTATGACTTTTTGCACATCACTATTGACAATGAAGAACAGCAATTTGCTCCTTCAAATTTATGTAATAATTTATACGAAACTTGATGATCGGACAGACGTCAAGTAAACTTCATACGGGCCTTCGATTTGTGCTGATACTATAGGGACTAATTACACTTTTTCAACTCAATTCAGCTTTATTCCATGGAAAACACCAGTTTTGTATGGTGATGCGTACGCATCCGTTCAGCTTTCCGCGTCTATTCAGCTTTCGCGACAAACAGACATAAAATGAGGAGACGTCTGTGTCCACATCCTAGCTAGTCTAGTGTTCAGCGCTGTTCAGCCGCGTTCAGCCGCTTTTAGTCGCGTTCAGCGCAGTTCTGCGGCGTTCACGCGGACTGGATGATAAGTTTCGACTTGCAAAGATAAATACATTTTATTTAGTATTATTACGCAATCATGCTGTGATGGCGTTTCACAATCTTAAGACGCTGTACGCGGCTAATAGAAGCGGAACTGTATAAGTGTAACCAAAATCGTCCAGCGAAATGCGAATAAAGCTGAATATTATGTAATTAGTCCCTAATGGCGCGTTCACATAGGACGTCCGTTTTACTGGATCCGTTTTAACAGGTCAGTATTTCCGTTGTGTGTGGGATTTTTTACTGGATCCGGTATACTGGATTCTGTGTGAAATCGCTCATACAACTACATACGCTACTAGCATCCAGTATTCTGGATCCAGTAAAACGGACGTCCTATGTGAACGTGCCCTTACTCGCCGTCCGTCGGCCATAGACATTAGAAACTGGCGCCACCAATGTATGTACATAGGCGTTGCCGGTCATAAAAGAAGCGGGACCCGCATTTTTATTTCACCGCGGTATATCATATTATGTTACAAAGACAACAATTTGACATACTCGCAGTTGTCGTCACGTAATTAGTAAAGGAATTTATAAACTTGAGCTTTTTAACCATGGATTTAACTGTGATACCTAACAATCGTATTTTTGCCCATAAACCTGCCATAAATAAACAAAAATCACAAAATATGCTTTTACCAGGCCTGAATCCTGACCATCGCGGCAGTGGTGTGAAGAGTACTATTTAAATATGTATAACTATATAAAACTACTACTCACAATGTGACTCTCCTACCCCACACTAGGACAAACACAAACAAATTGTTACAAAGAGCCACACCAGAGTACAAACATTTATCTATCACAAATACGGGAGTCGAACCCGGGACCCTCCGCTCGACGAACAATAACAAAGAAACCCAACAAGGTCCTTGACTGACCACTGGGTTACCAGCGCGTTAGACTGTGCCGCTAACACAATGATTTGAATTATCAAAATTGTAATGACCGTTGAACTGTGTGTTTAACATAATTTCACACGCCATTCAAATTACTTATGTCAACAATAGCGTATTACAAATGTTTGTTTGATTTGGCGAACACTCGCGAGTTCACGTTTTTTTCTTCAATCCATAAACCGTTGTGACAGCTACCCAAGTAACTGGATCGTAATGAATCGACTATAACGACAAGAAAGCAGTCTACTTGTAATCATTAATGTATCAAATAATTATTCTTAATGTAAAAGCGTGTATTGATAATGAGTATTGCAATCTTGAATGTCGTTACAAAACCTTTCGTATTATGTTATAGAGTACGTGCTCGTCTTGTATCAATGGATATGTCTACGTGATTGTTGTCAACTACGCTACGATATGGATTCTAACCCTGATGGAATAGGAATCCTCCGTATAATATTTCTCAAAAAAACAACCAAGTACTCGTACTTGAAACGTTACAGAACAATAAAAAAATCGTTGAAAATGTAAAAAACAACTTGGTGTGCTATAATTGTAGGGCACTTAACTCTAAATCGTACACCACCCAAAGCTTTTCAAGTCGTGCGGGAATGAAGAGCAAAGGCCGATCGTGCTGGCGTCATGCTGCATCCAGATGACGCCTGGCGAAATATTATGCCCCTCAGAACAAAGGGGTGTTTTGAGTGCTCTGATGTTGAAACTCTAAATTAGACCCCTGTAATTTCTGTTGCTTCCCAATAAATAATAAAAAAGGTACATTTTTTGGAGCGCTGAAGAAGCCGTGGCTACTTTCCAAGTGGCGATTAAAAGTGGTCGATGCTAGAAGATATGCTTTGCGTTGTACTATAAAGTTACACAAAACTAGGGATTGGGGTAACCGTGAAATTCTTACTATGCCTGAAAAAATTACTATAATTGAATGGGTGCGGGAAATTTATAACTAATAGTCAAGTTTCTCTATGAGTCAAGTTATGTGGCATTGGAAGTTAACGACGTTTGGAAAATCCTAAGGTGAGCCGCATTTCCATGTTACCACATGGTACAACAACAGTTTAAAATGGTTACGTTATCTGTTGACCAGTCGACCGTAACCACAGGTTTGCATTGACATAGTAGCTGAAATTTGTTTCCGGCGAACTCTGCATGGTGGTAAGTTCCACCAGCCTGGTAAACTATCGAACATTGTAACTTTAGTTTATATTGGTTGTTAGGGATGGCCAAGGGCGAGCATTACCAATTATCTTCAAAAAAAAAACAGGTCAAGTGACTGAACCCTGTCGTATTTGTATTAACCAGTTAAAACCTGTACCAAATGCTGAAGATACTAAAATCGCTTTAAGTAATGAGCCTCCATTATGTGAAGAGTTAAATCAATTCATTATAGAATGGACATGATTTTAATGACAATGGGACTACAGTGACAGTAGTAGGTAAGCCCTTTCAAATAAAAAACCCAAATCGTTTGATAAATGGCATCCTGAGGAACCAAACAATAAAAAAATACAATCGAATTGAGAACTCGTCTGACTCGAATGTTTGAATTCCGCTTAATGCAGAGTAAGCGGTTGCAGCTGCATTGTCATAACGAAGCCTCGGACACGCCGTGGTAACTGCGTTCAAGATTATATCTGTTTTTATATTACTGCACAAGTGTTTATCATGATCAAACTGAATGACACAGAGTCCAGTGACCTCGACGTATAGATAGATGCATTCAAACTGCAGTTTCATTATAAAAATAATCTTACCTTTTGTCTGAGGAAGAAAGGAATGAATCTCTTTATTTTGACCATTATTCTGAACACACTTCTCGACTTTTCTCATGCAACGCCTTTTTATTTGTTGTAAGGTTTATTTGCACATTTATTTGAGGTAATAACTAGAAAAACTCCTAATACTCGTTAACAGAATTTATAAACTGTCTGTCATCTCTTATCTTATGGAATAAATCAAATTTTGAGGAAAGACAGAATATTGTAAATGTAGGATTATATAATTTATATCCATAATATTAGCCATACACATACATACATACTCGCGAATATACCTAGCGCCACGAGTATCAGTTTCACCGTGATCGTGACATAATTTGCTCCTACAGATTGGTCTCCGTTACAAAGTAAGTATACCTAACAAATTATAGAAGAAGTACAAGTACACAAGTACCGGTTCATTAAATTATTTTCAAACCAAGTGTAGGTAGATCAAAACGAAGCCCTTAACATGCACGGCCCTGGGAGGTTTTATTTTTCTTGCTCATGCCTATATATAGTAAACATGTTTCAAAGCCACATAATAATTAGTAGGGGATTTCCAGAACCGCGAGTGATTTCCAGAACCGTACGTATGATTTCCATGACGTCTTGTGCACGCATCTAGATTGCAATTTATCTCACACGCTCGCTCCCTCGTGCCAGAGCTGTACTGGTACGCAAAAAATGTGTATTTTCATGACACGTTGGAGAGTTTTTGCTCGTCATTCGACACCAAGGTCGTACACAATGACAGCTTCAGCTATCTGCTGCTACGGACACTAAAGTCCTTACGCACATAACGTAGCGTAAAATGGCATTAACTTATAAGCGCGTTTATACTTCAAATCCTTATTCAATACATTTAAAATAAGTTAATTGAATATAATAAATGGGTAAAATATACATACATAACAAAAATTTAAATAATATACACATAAATAAATACGTAATATAAATATAGATATATACCAGCTGACCCCGCGAACGTTGTTCCGCCATATATATTTTTCATACAAAAATACAAAGAGCGTCATTTAAATTTGAGGGGTTGGCGTAAGGAAGTGAAAATTTGGGATCACGTGTATTTTTTTATGCCACACCATAAAAAAATAACCAAAAAAAATTTGTTCAATTGAAAAAAAAAATCTAGGGTGGACAACCCTTAACATTTAGGGGTATGAAAAATAGATGTTGGCCGATTCTCATACCTACTCGATAAGCACACAAAATTTCATGAGAATCGGTCGAGCCGTTCCGGAGGAGTATGGTAACTAACATTGTGACACGAGAATTTTATATATACATTATAGAGAAGAGATATAGAGATATTCATAGGTACATAGTAGCCGTTTTTTAAAGGTTAGCTTACCACTGGGTCTTCTGATCTCGTCGGGAAGCGACAGGGAGCTATTTAAGCTTGGAACGAAAAGTTGAGACGTGGTCATATATACGCAGACAGAAAAATGAGCGCTTGAACCAAGTAGGTAAGCCTTTGTTTCGGTTGGCATGCAGTACTTGGGCCGATTCAAGGCAGTCAGTGATGCGGTTACAATACGGCAGACTTCAGTAACTTGCGTACTTCAATAAGGCTACCGTCGATGAAAATGCCGAGGTCTTTAACGCTAGGGCAGTAATGAATTATATTATCTTCAAACTTGACAGGTGCAACCTAGTCCATTTCCACTTTGACCAACTGGCGTGGACTAAATATTACAGGCGCTTGGCATTAGGGTTTATGTTGATGTCGAATTTAGGAGACCAGATGCTGGCGTTAATCAGATCTGCATTTACATTACATAGAGGAGTGCAGAATGCTAATAATCTTTTATTTAAATAATGCATAAAAAGTGCTTTAAATATAAACCATTATACACACTAATATAAGTTACTCTATTTACACTGCCATACGTTTGACACGACGTTTGAAATGTGTCATAGGTTCATCGTTCAAAGATCAATGCTTTGACAGAATGAAATACGATCGAATTTCGACCGCAGAGCGGGTTACTAATTATTTCAAATAAGTTTGAGGAAACATTCGGTAGGGGCAAAACCAGGATAGCTTCCGCGGTGCCAGCCAAAGAATTTAAAAAAAGATTTTACTCTTTGCTAACGACTTGCGTCAGCAAAGCAGGAAAAAATTAATGCGCCGAATAAATAACCTATTTCTATTCAAAATCGTTTACACAAGCGTATAATGAGGTGAAGTTTTGTTGGCAGGTTCTTGCAGCATGTATTCACCTAAGTTCCTGAATAAAAAAACTATGAAATTAGCGACGAATGAAGAGAAAATACGTAACTAAATTATCCTATTAATATTATAAATGCGAAAGTTTGTATGGATGTATGAATATTTGTTGCTCTCTCACGCAAAAACTACCGAATGGATTTTGCTGATACTTTACAATAATATAGCTTACACATCAGAATAACACATAGACTCTGATTTATAAAGATATAGTGTGAATTATCCAAAATTATTTAGGTATAGGATTTAGGTTTAGGTAGTCTGCAAAGATATAGGTTTCCCGAAGCGAAGCGAGGGCGGGTCGCTAGTAATATATAAAACTCTTGCATTACTGAGTGACTGACAGACAACGCACAGCCGAAATTACTGAACGCAACAAGCTGAAATTTGGCATGTATGTTCCTTGGGGAGTGTAGAGGAGCACTAAGATTCAATAAGATTTAAGAAGCAATAATATTCCCCCCGTTAGGGGATAAAAAAGGGGATAAACTGATGTTTTGGAAATTGGCGGGCGTTGCCGCGGGGGAATGCTCGTATATTATGGCTTCAACCCATTAATGGCCCACTACTGAGCACGGGTCTCTCCTCATAGGTACCTGAGAAGGCCTAGAGCATACTACACCACGCTTCTCCAGTGCGGATTGGTGGAGGGGTTAGTGACCAACCCTAGTGTCGGAAATTTTTAAGCCACTCGAAGGTATCCGACAAGGCTTAACGACTGCTACCAAATGATAACAACCGGGACCGACGGCTTTACGTACCCTCCGAAGCACGGAAGCGCCCAAGAAATTATGCCACTAGCGGTTACCTATCCAACTACCGACCGCGCCCGCTGTTGCTTAACTTTGTCGATCACTTAAGATCGACGCAAGCCGCCGGGCTATGAGCACTTCCTATATTATAATTATTGATCTTAAATAACACGCAAAAAGCTGCTTTGTACGCATTATACACCCAGTCCTAAAAGTTAATATCATGGATAGTATGCCAATATATAGAATTGAATGTCTGTTTGTTTTCGATATTAATTGCTAAACCTAAGTGGGTTTCGCCATTAACATGTTACCCATACATAATAAATTGCCTACACAATCGGATAAGAAACCGCAGAATATATGTTTACCTTTCGAGAGTCATATCGTATCTTACTAGCGGACACCTGCGCCTTAAAACTAATTTGGGTAAAGTTAAAATACCTTAAAAACACTGACACACGTTTTAGCAGCACACGACTGAAAACATTTCTATCGTAGTTACTTTTAAAACAATTTGTACCGATGAACCGGTTGAAACCTAGCTCATCATCCTAGCTTTAGTCATTCTTAACTCCCTGTCATTCGTCGATATTTACCAGTCGTTATAATTAAAATTGCGTTACCTACTATCCATTCTATCAATCAACACTAAAATATTTATAATATGTATATTTAAATAATACTTACAATGTTTAGTAGATCGTACCAAAGGTTTTTAAAGTGAAACTTTTATTAAATCGTCTCAAACTTTTTAGAGAGAACTTCAATATGGCGTCAATATGGCCTATACTTACTCTGTGCCTATAGTTCGCAGTAGCTGATCGTGTAGTGTATAGACTATTACTCATTTGTGCCAGTATTCCACGCTATTTTGTTTGTTTTTGTCAGTGTTTAATGTAATAGTCTACGTTTTACATAATTATTATTTCACATTATTATTATAATTTTCCAAGTATAAAATTAAGATTGATAAAGCAATTTTTATACCCATAATGGAATATTATTCCAAAAATGTTTAGTTAAATGTCTTTAATGTGAAAAAAGGTTCACTTTTACCGTGGTTTCATAAATTTCAGTCAGAGATCACCATCACAGTCATCTCTTAAACGGAAATGAGTAGACACCTGAAATTTTTACAGTATACGCATTACTGTGTCCGCTATAACAACAAAATATAACAAACACGTAAAAAGTTAGGTCGCAAGGGGGTCCCGATACAAGTAACCTTAAAAAGGGGTAGTTTTATCTCATAAATCGTTCGAGATATACACTTCAGATTTTCACAGCCTCCATCACCATCACGAAACAAAAGTTACCTACAAACAAAACTGTTATTATTTTACACGTAATTTTTTCTATCCACTATCAAACTCTCTACCTCTATTTTTGCAATGTGTTTCGGGTCATAGAATTTTCGAATAAATTTAGTTAAAACACAGAAAAGTAATTTCGTTATTCAAACTCTAATATATAATAACTCGTAAATAATTTATGGGTACGTATACCCATAACAGTCTAGGAAGCGTGTCCCCGACCGTCATCCTGCATTATAATGCAGGCCGCGCCACTTTTGAAGGTGGCCGTAAGGTCAAACATGTATCTACTGAGACCACGGCACTTTTTAAATTCATTACACGTACACTGTTGTAACCAATAGGGAAAGGAATTAAATAACAAATCTCTTCAACTGATCTAATGAAGTTCATCGGACTCACGTCATCGCTCATTATAGAGCAAACCTATCAAACATGTTAACGCTGATAGCAAATAAAATTCAATTTATACAGATAAGACAAAATTGATACTAAAATAAAAACAACTGTAAAAAGCCTATAAATAGGTCAAATGCTTTATATTTGCCTATTGATTACTGCTATCTTAAATGATTAACATAAACAGGTATTTAAGGTATTAAAAAAAAGATTAAACATCTTCTAACTTCTTATTTGTATGTATTATACATTTAGTCATCTTTGTATTTATTAGCTTTAATGTTTTAGGCAGTTGTCCCACCGCCAGCGAGTAGGCGAGTAACTATCGGCTATTTTCTCGCTCATGAAGTAATAATAGATACATGTATATTCCGTGTAAACAAAAGATATGCATATAGTAATAGTTGATCCGTGACTATTCACACCGCCGGCGAGGACTCGCTCCTCTAGGTTAGCGCCGAGCGACAAGAGCTATCAAACACTCAAAACATAATACCTACTCACTCGGCGAAACTCGCTCAGCGATGCTCGCTTTGCGGTCAGAACACACACAGAGTACACATATTATCGCTCCCAGCGAGTAGTGCGAGTAATCGCCCGTCGCACAGCCCCTGATAGCCCAGCCACAGTCACCAGTCAGCCACAGTCGTTGATAGCCCAACGACAAAATTACGACAACGACACTAGTGACCAAACCCCTACGATGACGGCGCTTATTACTTCCACCCCAACACTGGAGTCAAATCAGCGGCAAACGAGCAGACGATCCACTTCATAGTAAGTGGTCACCGTCGCATGTGGAGGTCAGTAACACCAAAGGCAACACTGATGCGTTGCAAGCTTAAAGAGTAAAAAATCCAAGTCTTGTAACTTTAAGTCATACTCGTATAACATGGACTCAAATCGTCATAATTATGAAAAATCCGTTACATGTTCCTACAACCGTGCCATCTCCAAAAATTCCCAAATAACGTCACAGTGACGTCAAATAAACAAAATACAGTTTGTTAAAAAAAATAAAAAGGTTCCATGACAAGATAGATGGCATGTTATTTGAATTGCTGGCAAATATTTTGTATATTTCTTTTTAGTTCCCTATCTATATCAATAAATAAAGCGTCAGTCTATACCTATGGTTCTAATTAATCACTGCCATAGTGGATTATGATTCGTAGATAATTCAATAACATTACTTGTGTATGTGACCATGGCTTGAATGGGGCGATAATACAACTCGACAATGCGGGATAATTATGACCATTATGTACCCGACATAATAAAGTTTTGAGAAAATCATGGAGCATAGAATTCTGTGGAATTTTTTTTATTTGATGTCACGCAATTTTTTTTAATTAAACAAGTATTGCGAAATGAGCTTTGCCACTTTTCAAATAAAGTAAACTTAAAACAATAAAACTTAACACGAAATTTTTAACGATAATTTAGTCTACTTATATTGATGGACAACAACATCCAGCAGAAACTCAGATTTCTTTCAAATGAAACACGGCGATCCAAATTACGCCGATCAGTTGCCATCTTGTTTAATAGATCTCTAAGGACTGATAAGGGAACCAAGCGTCAGCTGACGCACCCGCGCGCCGCGGTGGATTGACAGGTTCTTCTTATCTCTTCTTCTCTTATTTTACGTGTTACGTGTTATTTACAAGTTCATGCGAGCGGCTGACGCATTATCTCTCCTCCTCCATCATGCAGCTGACGATTTTTTTCAAGCTCAGTCAGTCATTATGATGTTAACTATTCATGAAAAAAGTTTCAGTCCGCGTACTATGACTTAATTTTTTATTTTTTTTTACCATTTCTGGAACCTGCCAATCCTACAATAAAGCTCATAATTCAATTTTAGTTTTGTCGAGTCTTTTAGTTGAGTTGGCGTCGGTCGGTAGTTGAGTGGGTCTAATATGCGCAGACTTGACAGAATCATGTAAGACTGATATGCGACAGACCAAACAGACCAAAAAGACAGACCAAATACCACGCAGGCGAAGCCGCGGGCAAAGGCTAGTTTACGATATAAAAACATCCACACCTCACGTTTCGATTTTGTTAGTAAAAAATAATAACATGACACATTTGCATGTTGTGTTAAAGTATCCTAGTAGGTTTTCCTTTACTGTTCAAGCTAGCTGCTATTGATGACGCGTTCCAAGTTGGGCTAACCATGTTAGACAACAACAACAACAAACGTAAGGCTTCCTTTTCCCATTTAAATTTCCCATAAAAAAGATGTCAACATTTTTTTGTTCCATGTCACTTTTGTGTGGTAGCTTCAGAATCTCCATCTATTTCAGCTCAAATTACTTTCTGAGCCTTTCTTGAATTTAATTGAAAATATAAGTCGCTTATCGGAAATTGCAAAATGTGACGTCAGATCGACATGACTTGGAAGTGTTAGGATATTGGATCAAAATGACAAAGATGGCAGCACCGTGCACATTGTCAATTTCAGTTGAATGGATGCAGTAGCGATAAGTCACTTATGTAATCTGTACGTTAAATCAATAACTCCACAATCTACACACCTCAAGAAAGGAAGGCAGAAAGAATTATTCATTATTAATCTCTGACTTCATGGGTTGGTTGACTTCTTTGAGGTCTAACTTTTTAATTTTTATTATTTATTGTGATAACGCGAAGCCACAAAGACTAAATATATGAGTAGACGTTTATTTTTTAATTTGGAGCAGAATAAGTTCAATTTTTTTAATCCTATTAACATCCATCAATGCCTGTATTGTTTTGCGGTATGAAAACCTAAATGTAAGAAGAAATAATTAACTTACCAAGAACCATTTAACAGACATAATAAATGCACAATTGCATCACACTGCCAACGTAATTGTCGTATGAAAGTACATTATAATGAAATTCAAAAATTATGCACTTTTGCAATATAACGGGTTTAACCTTCACAGACGTTTCATACATCGGGCGCTCAAAAACGCATAGGTACTTAAATGCAATGGCTTTCGTCCCTACATGAAATAATATGTTATTCATTATGATAGCCCGTAGGTCATAGATATATAGATCATTTGGTTGCTACTCTTAGGATATGATTACAGGGAAACTCGTCAACTGTGAACACCAAAGTTACAATTCTTTTTTTATGCATGCAATAATTTTATAATTTTCTAATTTATTTTACAACAATGAACACGAAAGTATTATTGTTTTTCTATCTCCGCACAGTATACCTATTATTTTTTCAGACATGCTTTAATGTATGAAGTTATCATCATTATATTGGAGTACAATGCTTCGTTAATCGTTAGTTTAATAAAAAGTGTAGTACCTATCTCGCCACTGACAGTTTAATAAATTACTGATATGAGTTCTGGAAATTTCCGAGTTGTAAATAACAATTTTGCTATTTGACCACATCCGCCTCATCAAAGAGAGCAAGGAACGCCAGTTATGATACATCTCACAAAAACCACTTCAGCTATTAACTGCGTCAAAGGTTTTCCTACGGTGAATTGGTATCGCATAGACCGTTGATTCCTATTAAAATTATTTTATCACTAGGTTTTACATATTATTATTAGTTAATACTTGACTTACTTATTTAAATGGCCATTGCAATTGCAGAAGTACCTATTATGTTACTTAATAATAGTAAAACTAGAGACTAGTTCCTTAGTAGCTTTTACAAATAGATCCTTTTATATAAATGTACATGAAGTAAAATAACGACTTGGTTTTACACGACAACAAGCAACTTTTTGCAAAATAAACTTTTCTCATTCTCATAATTAGAGTAGTTTACATGTCGGTATCGCTAATCTGTTAGCTGTTAAAATATGATGAGCCCGAATGTGTTGATGCTATTTGTAATCCCTTAAATATTTTGAAAAATATGTAGGTAGATTTATTATCAATAATAGGGTAGTTGACAGTAAGAAAATATTTTGAAGATTTCTATTTTTTATGGTAGCTTAATATTTACAAATGCGAAAAATCGATCTTATTGATTAAATAAATAAAATCCCGAAATTACAGTCACTAGTCTAGTCTAGTCGTGACAGCGAACGCCAATACGACGCGTGACGTCACACGTTGCAAAACTAAACAAACTTGACATAGCATTTTGGTCTTTCCGCTCACCCAAACAGCTCTTCGTTTTCCAACATATGACGTCACACGAGTCGCCATGACAGTTTGACGCGTTTTTTGACGGAAACGTCAAATAGTTCATGAAAATATAAATTAAAATATGTTACAGTTAGCATTTTACTGAAATATTAATATTTCAGTTAAAATAGACCATTTGGCAAACTATGATTTAGTTTTTCAAAATTAGTCAACTAGCCTATTATAGCGCAAGATTTTTTTTATCCACCCGCCTTCATTTAAAACATAAAGGAGTTACCATACGTAGAAAAAGAACAATCAACCTCTTGATCAGAGATTAAATTTCATGTTAAGGTTGTAGGTACAATACAAACGTTTATTTTTTCGTTTTTAATTTGAAATTCCGTCGCTAAGCCGATTGCTTCATCTTGTTCCTTGTTAACCTTGCACAGCGATCGGCAATTTAAACATCACCGGTGACAGTGACAGCACGAAATAGTCCTGTAGTCACCAACACAGCAACAGATTAAGCGCGTGTAGTACCAAATCTTTATTAGTTCCGTAGTTAGTTGTTTGGTCTTCTCTTCGTTTTAATTGTTTAAAAGAAATCGATTTCTTTGTATCAGCTAAACGAATCGTCGATATTCCCCTGGGGGCTTAATAATCTTTCTTTCTTCTATTTTTAAACACGGAAATATTTCATAAACTCTCTATATGCATACCAAGTCTGCGTAACCAACCGAAAATGTAAATAACGATTCGACAAATTTTGGTAAATTATAGATTCCCTTAAATATACTTCGACAACTATGATAGTACATACAAAAATGTTTATTACGTATTATTTTCATCAACATTCATTATCGTTTCTTTTCATACAATAATTTATGATAAAATATTGACAGTAAACCGTCAGCTGTCGTTTTGCTTTCGTTGGTGTAATTTGTGTACATGATAATAAATAAATATTTGAAATTTCATTGATCAAAATGCCAATTCCTAAGAGAACGCTCGTACCATGCCCAGTGAAGTATTCCCAAATGTACTCGTATGTGAATAAAACTAGCATTTTTATATAGATTTGCGCGCGCCCACGTAAATGTCGCTGCTGTGTAGTTGTAGTGTGGTGTCGGTGTGGTTGTGGTATAAATGCATCGACACTTACATGTTGTACAGTAGATTCTGAGAAATTCGCGAAATATAAAGATAGAAGGAAATATGACTAGGTAAATATAAGGATTCTGTTTTGTCGCAACAGACACGAATTAACCCTAAAAGCGATAAATAATTCTCATTTAAATTGTACTCAGAACGCGGCCGTGACCGCGAGACGTACACTAAAAAAGAGACTGCATTAAGAACGAAGCTGTTTTAGTATCGACTTTAACGGTGACTTCTATTCTTTCTTATATTAAACTAGCTGTCCCAACCACGCGTTGCTGTGGCTCAGTGATTATAATAGATTAAATTATTTTTTTACTCAATTTTTTGATACAATCAAATTAAATTAATTAGTTTAAACATGCCCAATAGTGAACATAAACAAATATCACGTGAAATAGAATTTGTGATCTAGAAATCGAAACACAACGCCATCTACCGAGTGTCTTCGCAACCTTGTTGTCAAACGAATGCTTTTATTGACGAATCAACCACCAGCGCCATCTATGAGGAATTCATAAAACTAAACATAAAATGAACACTATTTTTGTTTACTAAACATTTAATTTGCAATTAAAATATATAAAAACTATCCTATCTCTCAAGTTGGACCAGACTGCTAACGGTGTGCCAATTTAATTTAAAATCGGTTAAGTTGTTTAGGAATCCATCGTGGAAAAACATCGTGACAGGAGATTTATATATATTAAGACTAGCCTATAAATATACAAAAAATATATACAAATTGGTGACACGAGAATTTTATATACATATAAGATTATTACCAAGTCGTGGTTATTCTTTTTTACTGAATAATTGAATTTGTAGAATTATTGATTTACAAAGTACGCGCATTTTAACATGAAGTTAAAAAATACAGTTATAGTAGCCAGCCAGAAAATAATTTATTCAAAAAGGGATATTTTTATTAAGCTGGGACCTGGGAGGACGTCAACTAAACTTGGCAAGACCACGCTGCGTTCCTTTTTCTTTTTGGGTCCACTGACCGGTTCTGAGCCCTCTGAATCCAACGGATGCCCGCTATCTTCTACAAGTCGTCAGTTCTACGCTGCTTTTTCCGAAATATGCTCTCCACTTTAATTTAATTTAATTTAATTAACCCATCGGCTTTGGGGATGAACATTTCCGTATAATGATAATGATTACACACAAAATTATGCTAATCGCTCATCGAATAACTAATCTATTCGTAGTACCTATGCGTGATGGATAAAATATATCATGTCGTTTTTAAAATACGAATGTTGGGGTCGGTTAGGTCGATTAGGAGAGTGAAATAAAATTAAAACAAATAAATGAAACCCGCGAAGCGATATGAACCATACAATGAATATTAAATTCACAATATCTGTAGATAGTGAGTGGCCATTCCAATGCCGGAAGACGTTTGAGGTTTCCTGTATTGCCTTTGGCGATAAGCCTAACAAACTGGCTAACAGTTCTACTACAGAATAGTTTCAAGAATTCCATTACAGAAGACTGAAGATAGAAATTATTGTCAGAAAAGAGTGATAGGATAATAGGATAAATAACTTGAAATTGAAAATCAGCATCAATCAGAGACGCTGTGCTGATCATGCATTATGTCCTACACGTGTGCTTATTAGGTTATGCCCACATATATTCGGATAAATAATAAAAAAAATATTCAATCATGTAGGTAGCTTTTAATTTTTACCACCGACGCAAAAAAAGGGGCGCTATAAGTTTAAAATCTGTAGGTAATAGGTATCTGTTTATCTGTATGTCTGTCTGTGGGATTGTAGCTCGTAAAGGGAGGGATGAAACAATTTTCATCTGTTTTATTTAGATTGACATCTGTCAGGAAGACTTGAATGAGCGTTAAATGTATGTAGCTAGAAATCTGTTAAGCTGTTTGAAAATCGTCAGCTATTTTCTAGTTGATGAAGGAATATGAGTTCTAGTGGTCTGAGCGATTCAAAATTTAGTATTTTGTGTCCATTATGATACTACCATAGCATAGAGTAACCCTGACCTCAGGTAAAAAATATGTGTGATGAAGGCACAGCTACCATGGCTGATGATACTATGATGGAGTTGTTTTTGCATTAGGTACTGAATTAGACGTAATGAAGCAACATCAACACCACTATCAACAACACTAACAATGTCACTAATGATATATTAAGTTAACAAAATTATGAAAAAAAAAACAGTCATGCGTTAGTTTTTATCACCGGAGCAAAGGCATAAACACTATTATGTAGGATATTTGACGTCATTTGGGGTTTACGTCTATTTAGAACTAAACGACATTCAAAAATATGAATAAAATAAAATAATATATGAATAGAATAAAATAATGAATGAGAACTTGGTAATTTTAAAAAAATAAGTACGTATGTATTTTTATTTTACATCCATTTTCGTTTAACGTAATTACAACATACGAATTTTATTACGTTAAACGAAATTATGGTATCGTATTGCAGCGATATTATTTTAATTTGTTTACAAATAATAAATTTCATTTGCAGCACATAAAAGCTTCTAAACATGTGTTTTGTGACCAAACCAAAATACCTCTATTTTCTGATGTAAGTAGACTGTTAAGTACGGTCCGAAGCACTGCGGCATCTATCTACAACCCGTGTAGGGTTGTAGATAGAGTCGAGATGTGTAGAACCAGCCGCAAAGGCCTAAACGATAAACAGGACATAAGATCAAGTCCAAAAAATTATACCATAATTTCACATAGCATGTTGCAGCACCCTTACGTTAAGGACGCCAATTAAACTCGGTGATTGGATAACATCTAACAGTGACATGACTGTGTAATCATAGTATCAAGTATTTTATCAAGTCACACGAGGTAAACGATGTTAAGGTGACTGACTATGCGGCGCAAGATAAACAGGAGGAAAACTGATACCACGTATTTTGACATCATTTTAACTTTAAAAATATAAATTATGAAATTTCATAACGAACCTTATTTAATAAATTGGTATCAGGCAAGGTTATCAAATAAGACTATCAAAAATAAAGTAGGTCATACAATAATAAAAAATGCGTGTTCCATCACATTTGGCATTCAGAAAAAAGTGCACCTAAATAAGATTTACTGTTTTACAATATAATGTTTTATCACATTAAATATTATAACATGGTTTTAAATCTATATGTCATTAAATATCAAGTACAGCCCATACATATTTTGCGCATAAAAAAATTAAATAAATGGAAAAACTCAATGTTTCTCAAATAAATCAAGGTGACCCGACTTAGTTCAAAATTAGCTGGAAACATTTTCACCAACAATTAGGTACCTACTTAGACCTTCGCTTTAATACGATTCAGTTCCGATAAAAACACCAATGCGAACATTCATCGTATCATAATTATTATCAATAAATAAAATATGCGTGTCAGCTGATCAGCTGTCAAGCGACTACATTTTTATATTTGAAACTAGGAACTGTACTCGCTTCGTTTAAAACAAACTCGAAACAATGTTTAAAAAGCGAGTGTATTTTAATTCACTTATCTTTTTTTAACCGAATAAATTTAAAAGAAACCATTACCCAATATTACCCGAAGTTCATTACTACATCAGTGAAAACCGCATTCAAATCGGTTAAGTCGTTTCCGAGAATAGAGACAACCAACTTATATAAAAACAGACAACCCGATAAACAGACGAAATTCTAATGAAACCGGTCAATTGCGAGTCAGACTCGCATACTTAGGGTTCCGTACCACCGAGCAATAATAACTGAATTATTTCATCCATAACAAGAAAATGACAAATGAATATCTAAAATACACCTGTATAATTATCTACAATTCAACTTTCAATCCGCCTCCAACTATATTTAAAAAGTAACTAAAAGTGCGCAAGTGAAATTTTTTAGTTTATATTTCCAGTAAAATGAGTAAAAATCAAAAAAGTTTGATAATATTTGGATACAATTTTTTTTTTATTGATTTACGGTAGCAAACGAGCATGCAGCACCACCTTCCGCTGCCGCCCATGACAACTGTGGCCGACTTAGAACAAGACTCATATGGGGACTGGGATAGTTAGTCCGGTTAGGTGACAGTGTTAGAACATTACTTGGTTAGTTTGTAAGTATGAGGACTGGGACAGGGACTGTTAGTGAATGTTAGTCCTGTTAGTTGTTGTTAGTAATAGTCCAGTTAGTAAATGTTAGTAAGAGTCTCGTTATAATTTGGTCACAGATGTGTTGCTACCCTTGAGGACTGAGATGGTCGCCTCTAAAAAGTGAAGCCGGCTCCACACCTTTCTATCCTGAACACAATTGCTGTTAAAACAATTATTACACGGTAGAAATGGTACTAAGTACCGTGGCGGGCGGTAATACCCGGGCGAACTCTAAGCTAAAATTAATTATTTTACATAGGTAGTAGATCCTATACTACTATATATACTATACTACTATAATAGGATACGCCTTAAATGCCAACAAACCTACGCTACAATCGATACACGCGTATTTGTTTGTGTTTTTTACTCTTTACCCTTGCTCTCCGTAATGAATATTAAACTTATGGGTTATATATTCTGAAGGGAAGAAAAATTTAAGAACGAGGGTTCATAATAATATAACAAGTTAATGAGCCTGAAAAGCAGTGAGCAAAGTCCAAGCAGAAACTCGTTCACAACCGCTTTCTGGTGTCGTTGGCCAAAAAACATGAACGTTATTAAGCGACAAAACTCTGCCCTGAGGTAAATTTTGAACAGTTCAAACCTAATCAAAAATATAAAAATGCAAGTTTTGCAACGCAGTCCTTCCACCGCAAAAGTCGTAAGTGTATAATAATGTAAAACCACGTAAGTTACACTACATCCTATTAATATTATAAATGCGAAAGTTTGTATGGATGTATGAATGTTTGTTGCTCTTTCACGCAAAAACTACCGAATGGATTTTGCTGAAACTTCACAATAATATAACTTACACATCAGAATAACACATAGGCTATAAATGATAAAGATATAGTGTGAATTATCCAAAATATACAACTAAATCTTTGCAAACCGAAGAAATTACCGAAGCGAAGCGAGGGCGGGTCGCTAGTATTAAATAAATAACGCTACACACTCATAGTTCCACACCAGGATTCCCTGTGTCGTGGGTGCCATGAACACAAAAGACAAGAACACACACCCAGACCGAGAACGAGTCTAGGTCGGTCACGGTTGTCAAGTTGTCATGGGCGGCAGCGGAAGGGTGGTGCTGCATGCTCGTGTGCTGCCTTAATTCAATAAAAAAATTAATGGTATTGGGGTCAGTAACTATTTGACTAGTGCATTATGTTTTGTTGAACTAATTACATAATTATAATAAAAATAATAAATGCTGACTTAAACAACCTCCCAAATTGAAAAGAAACGAAATATAAGTTAAATCGAAAAATTCGATGGTTATGCAAATATGACCTTCATTGTGAGCATAAGGGTCTCCTTTCAAAAATATCTCTTATATCGAGCAGGGTCGTCATTCAAAAAGCAAGTATCCGACTCGTCGACATTGAAATGAAAGTAAACTCAGCCGAATACGTTTTAGTCACCAGTTTCAAAACATAAGACCATGCAAACTCGCCATATTTACCATAATTATTATAGTAGTATCGTAGGTGTTTAATGCATATACAATACATAATTTCAGCATATGTATGATACCTAAGGTCATATTTAGACGCATTATATAGCAAGTGACAACGATGACATAGTAATTACATTTGTATGAAATTAAAGGCATAATTGGAGTCAGGTTTAAAAGTGTACACAATTTGGGCCACAACAGCGACGCAGCCCCTACTCAACCACCAGATACCTACATACATCAAACTTTGGCACTGCTCGTGGTGTGTTTTGGAACGGACACCAAGTGAAAACGCATGTAATCGTTCAGATTCTCACTAGTTCCCTGCACTGGGAGGCCCATATACTCGCAAGTATTATAAAAGCAGCGAACTGTTACACATAGCCGTTTATAGCCCTTTCATTGTACAATGAACCACACGTCCAAATATCGATTAGCTGATCCTATCCGTCAACAGTACATCCAGGTAGATGACACTCAGGCCTCGTCGGAATCTCAAGCATCATTATTTAACTCCAAAACTAGCCGTGTGTTTTAATGGCGTTATCAGTTATTACTCGTACAACCAGCTGGTTACGAGTTCACGACATATTCTCACATGAGTTCTACCATCGTCCAGAATTGAACCATACGTTTGTAGGGCACAAGCAACTTTGCTATAGAATCGTCGCTGTGATGGAAATACAGACATAGGTTAACGTTACGACAAATAAATCATCCGACCAAAAAACATTTATCAAATAGGTTGCCAATACTCATAAACTCAACCGTTTCACTGTTAAAAGTTATCAGATCTCATTAAGAGTCAAGCCCCTCGCCTAACCTTGACTTTACAGGCCTTACATCTTGGGAAAAAAGAAGGCTTGGCCGTTTCGCGGCCACCGCACTTATGTACATTCCCATGCCATGAGCTAAGAAATTGTCTCACGTGTCCTGCGATACTTCTTCGATACGGCCGCGGCCCAGCACTCCCGATCGTACAGATTGTACGTTTTAGTATCGTTACCGATATTGGATACATCCAGAAATGAACAAAATGTAACCAGATTACAGATTATGATTACATGTGGGAGCACGGAAATGTCCCTGCCAAGACCACACTATCTACATTTTCACAAAACATTTCGTCGTATTTTCAATATGCGTACCTATAGATGTAATCGTAAATCGTAATCCGTGATCTGATTACAGTTTTCCCATCTCTGGATACATCAGTTTAACCTTGTAGCGGTGGTAACAAGACACAATCCCCTGCCGCTTCCAGAAGACAGGACGCTACAGGATACACTTCGGAGAGTGTGCGCAGGAATTGCACGATTTAATTCCTCCCTCCCCTTTCCACCATCGAACATCTCGACGCAGGGCGAGCATCCATCCTATCGTAGTAAACATCCCTCCGGTACGAACGTTGCGCTTTCGTTCATCGTTTGTTATGCGTCCCGCGAAGGACTGCAACAAATTACCGGCGGCGGTGTTCCCATCCGATTATAATGTGGGTGTTTTCAAATCAAGAGTGAATAGGCTGCTACTAAGTTAGTGCGCTCTACCACCCAAGACCACATCTCCACTTACCATCAGGTGGGATTGTGGTCAAGCATTAACTTATAATTATTAAAAAAAACAGACTTACCGCCTTACTATTAAATATGATCCAACAAAATTATACAAAGCCCAATATACGAATATATAGACCCATTCCATTTGGAAAATAAGTACTAACGCAAGTTTTACATTGATATGCTGTTCAAAACAAGTTTCATTCTGATGCAACTCTATACCGTGGTCCATAGTTCGATTTACATTATCCTTTTTGGTAAATAAAAACAACACAGAAGTGACGTCACATATAGGATTGTCACAGTAACCTTCACATTGACGCATCGCATACCTATGCGTATTGTGCGATAGAGATGGAAAATGTCCCGTCAAAAAGCATGACAATCGTTTCAATCTACTCTTATTACAGGCTTTTATTTAACTTGAAATGTTTGTACGTAGGTCGGGTGTGTAATGTATGTTCGGGTCAAATCCTGCAAGCTGAATTAGTGAACTACGGACTTGAAATTTGCTTATTGCTTAAATTCAGATGAAAATGCAATTTATAACAAGCATGGGCGGATACTCAAACTCAAATCATTTATTTCATGTAGGTATTTTTAAATACACTTATGAACGTAATTTATTGCATCTACGTCTACCTCATCTTTTTCATATAAATGTAAGTACTTACTATGTTCAGGATTGGCTCCAAAGAAGGGACCTCAACGAAGACCAGCACAGTGAGTAAAATTGCTTCGCATTCATACTTCACTAAGCATTATTTTTAGTTTTTGAAGCGAATAAATTATTATTTTACTTTTTGGTTTCTTTTACGTATTTCAAAGTAGGTACTCGTCCCTTCTAATATAGCGTGAAAAGCTTCCAGCAATATAGCATTTCAGTTAAAAACTATATAATTAAAATGAGTCTGATAATATGGTCGGCGACCGGCGCCAAAGAGTGCATGCTGTGGTTATTTCTTTAGCTTTATTTTAATGTAGGTAGATAAAGCCATTAAATTTGTTGAACAAACTAGTTAGCATATAGGTACTTACTTTTGCAACAGAACCTTTTGCCAATCTTTTAACATGCGACCAATTTGCAAAATGTAAAAATATCTTAATAAAAGCTTT
Source organism: Ochlodes sylvanus (assembly GCA_905404295.2). Classification (NCBI taxonomy): domain Eukaryota; kingdom Metazoa; phylum Arthropoda; class Insecta; order Lepidoptera; family Hesperiidae; genus Ochlodes; species Ochlodes sylvanus. The sequence goes on from FR990129.1 coordinate 3,536,242, forward strand.
GCACTATAAGTTCATAACATGGTAAAAGATATACATATATAGGTACCTGCATAACTTACACTTTTCATCTCGGGAAATTAATCAGTTCCCGAGGGAAACGAGATGCAAATTAATATGGAATGGTGTTAAGAGATTAGGTTAATTAATGTTGTGATTACATTTGTGTGACAACTGCAATAATCTAATGTGTTTCTTATTTAAAACGCAATTAAACTTGACCCCCAAAACTATGAAATTGGTTAAAAATGAGTTGCAATTGTTTCCGAACGGATCCTAAGGCATGGATTTCCCGAAGCAAAGCGAGGGCACACGCCCTCGTGACTGGCGTTAAATAAACCACTTCATAATGTAACTACGTAACTATTTCAAATTACTTCAATAGCAAATTTTCATGCGGCCGTTAGTGTTTCACAGTGCATGTATACAATGACGAAAATTATTTCCTTGGATTTACGTTACCTTAAATAAATAAAAATCAAAGTAACAACAAAGATGACTTAATGTTTAGAAATTGCTTAGAGATAGTAACTTAGTAAGTCGTTTAATGTACGCATTATTAAATTTTAAACGCGAATGCAATAAAAAACACCATAACTACTTACTTTTGAATTTGGTTTTTAGGAATTTTTTTACGCCATTGCGTTTACAAACCCGTGAGTAGACTTGGAAGAAGAAGTGGCAAGAAACTCGCGAGGAGGTTTTCCTACTCACAGTTATAAACACCACTTATCACTACTTAAGCGTATATTTCGAACTCATGTCCAAGCAGTTTCATCTTTGAAGTAATCCTCCCGTTTGTAATTACCCCTTCGTCATATGAATGGCTTAGACGTGAGTTTTCAACTTACGCCATTGCATTTATGTCAACTGAAAATCAGCTAAGTACACGTAAGACCCGCACACTTTGAGGATTCCGTACTATCGTGCAATATTCGTCCACCATTGTGTAAGTTGTGTTGAAAAGTAGGTACGGCAAGAACGTACGTTGGGTTGACTACTTGATCGCAGCTACTAGCGACATTTAGAGGTAGATTGTGATAAAATTCATAACATTAAAGTTAAAAAAACACAAACCGTACTAAAACGTAGAAAATATTGACTTGAACTGATAAAAAAATTAAAATAAAATAATAAAGTAAAGACTTAAAAGACCATAATCTTGTCTCGTCAAGATAAAGGGATTGATTTAAACACTTCAGTACCAACATCCTAGGTGTACTGACATCTCGAATCTATTTATAATCGAAGGACGTAGACCAAGTGCATACGATGACCTTTATTGTGGTCTTTAGCCGTTACAGGATACAATTAAACTTGGTATAGGTACACAGCCTACATACGAAATTAATTGGCCATTTTCCACCGATTCTGAAAATAATTTATTTATTCGCACAAAAGCTGATGGTTGAATGGATAAAATAATTTTGAAACTAGTGAAAGTACAAAACTTCCTCAGGGTCATTAATGTACACACTAATGTATAATCTTCAGTTTACAGAAAGCCGAGTGCATATTGTGTTCATTGCCCAGAGGAACAGTCGTCGGGAGACCTGTCCTACACTCCAGGGTGCATACCAGATTGAACCGTAAAGACTACAAATGGTCCACAAAAGAAAAACCAGTTTCACAAAAGTTTCAGAACAGGTAAACCAGAAACCTATTTCTTCCAATGTTATCTTATTTAAGAATAGTGTGACCTTTAAAAAAACTATAAAATAGTTCTTAAATGACCAAAAGCCAAGCTGGCTTAATACAAGACTCAAGCCCTATAATTTTATTTTAGATGGATTACTTACAGGTACACTATTTAAGTATTATTCGCAAGTTGGAACTACAAATCTGTATTGTAATGTATCCAAAAATATCCGAATGCCCAAAGCAATTAATTATAATTATGTATCGTTAAAATGCAGAAGGAGCGTGGTTAGATTACGTCAAATCAACTGCGCTTTCTTGCCACAGCCTTCTGCTTGGCTGTCCAATCTTGTCCTTTTTAATACGCTTCAGACGTATGTTATTATAAGCTTTAATTTAATTTGCAATTTGTTGCGTAACTTGCAATTGCATTTATTATTCACTTAACATTATAAAAGCTTGCTTTTAGTTTTTCAAACTATGTAGTAAGTTGATCATTCTTTTCATATTTATGTTTATTCTCTCAAGAGCAGAATTCGATACTACGTCGAGTTGACACTGAAGTGCCGCTGTGGGCGAGCTTGTTGACCACAATGATCCTATTTTTGGTTCGCCCAATACCTAATTATGTATATGGAAATTTTTCAAATGGTTCACTTATGTAGGCACATTAACATAAATACTCAATATTTTGTTCAAATTAAATGTTGTACAAAATTGGTTAAAACAAACGCTTCGAAAATAAACTACGCCATCGCTTTGACAAATCCCTATAGTAAGTGGTGATGAGCGGCAAAAAACTCCTAAGGAGCTTTTTCTTACCCACAGTTACACATTTATTTATTATGGCTCTCCAACAACGCATCACAATTTCTTTTTTATGGGTCTAAAACTACCTGCCCTCGCTTTGCTTCGGGAAACAATGCCGTAGTATGTACTCACATTCGAAAAAAAATTTAGAACGGAATCTTAAATTGACATATCTGTAATTATAGATGTGATGTCTTCTAAAATATTAATAACTGCAGAGGGCTAATTTTCTCTAAATTAAATGTTCCATATGACATCGCATAGGTACTTTCTCAAGATATTTTTGAGATACACAATTCTGTAGTACCTCCAACATATTGATACATATTATGTTGTATCTCGTAAACTTTCGTCAGCGTTAACAACTAAAGCGCCCAAAATTGTTTATTGTTACGAAACATTGACTTTTTTTAATTTTTCTGAAAATAAAATACCTATAAGTACATTACGTATTTAATCATCGGAAAGGAATTAACTGAATCATATCGAAAACCGCATCAAAATCCTTTGCGTGGTTTAAAAGATCTAAACCTACAGACACGAAAACCGACTTCGTTTTGTACATACTACTATGTATTGTTTTATACTATGTAAAGATAACAAAACATATTTAGTAACTTTAATATCATTATCACAATTATTAGGTGTAGCAGAGATAAAACTTTATTATGTTCGTTTCTAATTTAGATACGACTTACATTCATGACCTTCTAACCATTCACTTCCACCATTGTTGTTCACGGGCCGTATTTCCTTATCCGTCATAAACAGTAGGACTCCCGGCTGGAAAACTACAGTAATTTAATGACATTTTATTTGATAAGAGTGCAATATTTTGTGCAGACGTGACCTGACTGAAAATGGACGTCCGTGGACATCAGTAACATCAAAATCATCACCGATGCGCCGACGGCCAAGATTACACGAAGGGGAATGTGGGAGTCTTCAAGAGGAGAGTAAATAGGCTTTTAATAAGTTAGTGCGTCCAACATCTCCGACTTCATCGCCACTTACCATCAGGTAGGATAGTTGTCAAGCTTAATGCTTATCTCATGAAAAAAAAGGAAGGAAACAAAGTAGGTACTGACTCTCAAGCCCCCGGCCGGAACACCACAGTTCGTTTGGCGGCTGACTCCATTAAGAGAGAGGTAGCTGCCACCAGCCAGCCTAGATTCCGACCCACTACCACGTGTAGACTAGTTTCGGGATTAAACCGGGAACTTTGGGATGGTACAGATTCTAGCGACCTCTGAAAAGAGGGACTGGGCGCCGTAACCTCGTTGTGCAGCAGGGAAGCCTGGCTTGGAGCCGTATGCGTGTGTAGTCTGAAAAACTAATACCGTTTCTAGAGTACGATAAGTGATCTTATACATAATTCTGGCATTTTAAGAGTTCGGCTGCACTTTTGTTAAGTTCCGTATTCATTTTAGAATATTGCATACGCTTATCTCCTTCGGCTTTATTATAAAGAAATGAATAATTTTAATTAACTTTTTAAACAATACATTCTCGTCAAAATTACCTCGCAAATATATAAAGAGTTGTGTACACCAGATTGACATAATTATAATAACACAATAGTTGACAATAACAATACGCTAAATAGATGTCACATAACCATTTAACAAAGAATTTCAATAGAACTTCATCAAGGAAGATGAAGAAAAATAAACTCGTATTAGTTGCATTTATCAACTATTTCTGTAACTTCCTTACTACGGCAACATAATTAATTTATGACGCGAAAATGTAAATAAAGAAGTCAGCATGTTGCGTATGATATGCGTTCTATTAACGAGATAAATCGTGCAAAAACTATTCACGGAAGTTTTGTATAATTATTATCAAATGAACTGCATTTGTTGACGTTGCTCAACATAACACTTTATGTAATAATGAAGTATGTTGCATGATGATGTTCACCAATAGAGCCGGCATCTGTGGTCATCGTTAAAGCCTTAACGAAAACCAAGCTTAATACATACATATTCTTTATGTTATATTATACTAGGTGCCCCAGCGAACGTTGTTCCGCCATATATGTAGATTGTGAATAACTATACTATTTCCATTTCTTTATTTTCTCGATGACAGTTCTGTAATAGTGTTGTGACCAAATAAGTAATTATATCGATCGCATATATTTATTATATTAAATTCATCAGATTTTGATTAAAATAAATAAACAAAGATTACCTGTCGTTATAATTATTTCGTTTCATTGTCGAGTTATTACCTATACCTAGTTATTTTACAACATCTTCGAAAATTTTTAAGTACTTGGCATTATCAATCAAGAATAAATACGTGTAACATCTTGTAATGAAATATAGTATAATATTAATTAATAAATTTGTACAAAAGTATCCGGCAGCAGTTAGTTTCTTACATTTTGTAAAAAAATATCGGGTTTGTTATCGTGTTACGTTTATCGATATAGCCCATCCCTATCAGTGTCTCCGAATCAGGTATAACCTTGTACGTGTGTAAACGTCATATTTTTATAAAATAATGCATACATAATGTAAAAAAGACGCTCTTTCAAGTTTTCACAGGAGCTGTCATCGAGAAAATAAAGAAATGGAAATAGTATAAAGCACGATTTGAATTTGAGGGGCGGGGGCAGGGAAGAGAAAATTTGGAATCAAGTGTATTTTTTTATGCCACACCATAAAAAAATAACCATAAAAAATTTGGCCAAAAAATAAAAAATAAATTTACGGTGGACAACCCTTAGCATTTAGGGGTATGAAAAATAGATGTAGGTCGATTCTCAGACCTACTCGATATGCACACAAAATTTCATGAGAATCGGTCGAGCCGTTTCGGAGGAGTATGGTAACTAACATTGTGACAAGAGAATTTTATAGATAAGACTAGCTGACCCCGCGAACGTTGTTCCGCCATATACATATGTAGATACAAAAAGCGCGATTTAAATTTTAGGGGTAGGGAAGTGAAAATTTGGAATTATGTGTATTTTTTACGTCACAACATAAAAAAATAACCAAAAAAGTATTTTTCCATAAAATGAAAAAAAAATTTAGGGCAAGCCACCCTTAACACCTAAGGGTATGAAAAATAGATTTTGGCCGATTCTCAGACCTACTCGATATGCACACAAAATCTCATGAGAATCGGTAGAGCCGTTTCGGAGGAGTATGGTAACTAACATTGTGACACGAGAATGAATGAGACGTGAATCAGGTTTCTAAAAATAAACGAATAAGTGCTTTTAATTCAATCGATGGCCGTTGTAGATCTCAACATGTTCGAATTCTCTAGTGAAATGTTTGCGCTCCACTCCAATAACAACACGATCAGCCTACTTGTATTACCTGGCCTTGATATTGCAAAGCCGGTGTCACGTCACATTTAGTGGTAACAGTATTTGGATCCTCTGAGCTTTATGACTCATTGCACTAACGTAAACCACAACTTTAACCCATTCGCATTGGCGTCCAACGGTATCGGAGAGTATTCCTGAACCCCCCCTAGTAGACTACTGAGTGCTCCTATAGAATATATATTATAGATGTCTATAATATAGATTCTATAGATGTCAATACATCCTAGATGTCTATACTATATTCTATAGATGTCTATACATCAATACAATACATCCTAGGGAGTTCGAATAGGGTGTTTAAGTGGAAAGCACGGGATTCAGAATACAAACCCACATGTAAAACGAAATATTCTGTAAGGCGCGCCTTTTTTAATAAGATATATTCGTAGTAGGCGTACACGGCGTAACCGAAACTTTGTTCTAATCTAAAGGAATTCAAAAGGAAATGGATAGACCGCGTAAGCCAAGTAAAAACCAAGCTAATAACCTTGAAGATCAATTGATATACATATATGCAAATAGCCGACAAACAAGAAAACCGTATTATGTTTAGTGATCACGTCGCCGAACCAAAAGAATCACCGATATACGGAATGTAACGTCTGTGCTCTTAAAAACCTTCAAAGGCTTTCCTTTGAAGCAATAGAAATCAGATTTAATTATTATCAGAAGGTCAGATTAATATAATTTTTGATTGACGTGGTTACATTCATATAACACCTGAATGTAATTAAGCTAAAATAAAATAAGCTAAAAATACAAATATTTCAGATAATAAATTACATATTTTTATGTTAAGCCGAGAAGCGAGCAGGCAAGCCACCTGATGGTAAGTGGTCACCCTCGCTAATGGTCATCAGTAACACCAGAGGCATCACAGACAGGTTGCCTGCGAAGAAAGAAGGAAGAGCAACGAAATAAAAAGTACTGGCTCTCATGTTCTCGGCTGGAAGACGATCAGCCGCTAGGCGGCTACTCACGCACGACGTAAGTAGCTAACCAGCCGGGCTTCACCCTTACCACCAAACATAATTATATTATAATAAAATATTACTAGGAAAATGTTGAGCTTTGTGATGGCTCGCGTAGTTTTTATAAGAACTGGAAAAACTTGCCCGCGTCGTTGTCACCGTTAGAGAGTGAGCGCATGGGGGACTTTTGTCACCGTGACTGTTTTGTCGCTCTTATCAAGTCCTTGGATATGTATGGAGGTGCGCGCACGTTACGACGCGACAACTGGGTGACTTTTATGTCCGCCTACCGGCGTCGGTGACAAAATTGTCACTCTCCGTTCACATTGACGAGCCGGACGCCGCAATGGTTAACATGCCACATCGTCTTTCCATTGACGCTTCCATATCAAAAAAGTTTTGTCACTGTCGCCCTCGTAAGCGCACCCCACTTTGGAAACGCGACGCGACGAAGACAAAAACTTTTATGTCACGCAGAAAAATGTCCCCCGTGCGGGCACTCTCTTAGATTATAATGAGGGTGTCTTAAAGCCAAAACTAAATACGCTTTTATTATTTTAGTGCGCTTTATCATCTAAGACGGTACATACTCTATCATGTTCCACCATATCAACAGGTAGGAAAGTAGACAAGCTCTATGTTAGTAATAATGGAAGAGGTTTTAGGGATGCCTCCTTGAGTCTCCGCAACCTCCGCTGCTCGTGGTGTGCCCTGCTGAACTACGGACGAGACCATGGCGACAGTTCCCTCCTGTTACAGGTCGCTGGGCTGTGTATCGACCAGTCGGTACAATCCTGACACATAATCTTAATATATGTATGTACATGTGGTGAGATTTTTATCTGAACGACTAACTCCAGATAGTCCCGGGACCCCGCATTTATCCATGTCAATGGGTGACGATAACCACTTACCATCAGGAGGCACGTCTCCTCCTATATCAGTAATTTACATACAATAACTCTACAGCTATCAATAACGGTATTATTCTGCAGGTATGACACACTATATAAACATAAACACACCCATTTAGAATGTCACTTGTCTTGAGTATTGACACTTTTTATGCGATACTTATACCGTCTATAAATGCTTACGCCAAAATGAAAAAGTAAGTAGAACGCGTTTTGTACAAACAATAAAACGAGGCTTCCTTAGTTACTTGTCCGTGGACTTGAAAACTAGGAATGTCTACGCTACGTTACCGGTTGAGCGAGATTAATCGAATCCGAGCTGTGTTGCAATAGCTCAAAATGGATGCATATAATTTAAAAGTGATAAGCAAAACCCAGTATTCTTCACTTTATTATTACTACACATCACCTGCCAATTTCAAACTAATTAAAAACTCTTTAACTAATAAATATTCGTATTAAAAATATTAATAAACGAGCCCTCGTACGAACTCGAACTCGAACTCGAACGAGATTGGGTAAGCAACCCAATTGAGGTCAAACTGCTGCAAAGTTATTAATGGTTAATCAGCGTCACCTATCGATCTACGCATCCGGGAAAATTCACGCATCCACGCCACAACGGCCGCACCGACACCGACTCGCGCAGCTCACAAACAATGCGTCGCTCTACGCGGGGAACCCTAAACGATTGGACTTGAACGCAATCGAAAAGGTCACGGTAAGTGCTCTACGGCGCGTACAATTTCTTCGCGTAGATATAACGTCAGACGCTGGGCCACGGTCAGACAGTAGTTACGACGATATCCTGCGCGCCCGTCTCGATCCTGGCTGCTACGCTACATGTATCAGTGTTGTGCGGTGTAACCGACGTTTGCGTTTTGTCGTGCTTAGATGTTCATGTGTTTCGTGCTACTTTGATATCATTAATGTAAGTAAATTACCTAGATTACCTAGTGATTATTTATCATATTATTAAGGTTACGAGTGGAATCATTGATACTAATAAGCATTTTGATTCTTTATTTAATTATTAAAAAATATTTATTAAAATATTGAATAATTTTCCAAAAACTTTTAAATAATACACATTAAAAAATCAGACAATTAAAAATCAGGATATTTTAATAAATCCAGTTTTTATCTAATTTTACAATTACTTAATTTTACCCAAGTTAAAAACTATACAAATGGATTTAATTCATTAATCCGAATTTCATAGCTCTGATATTACGGACTACAAACGTACTATCATCACGCATAATAAATATTCAGAAGTAAAAATTTAATGTTTTAATACTAGGTAATTTGTCATGCTATGTAACTTGTCAAACAACGTAATTTTACAACAACTTGTTACGAATATATCAAGTGCTATACGATGTTAGATAACTAAAATCATCAGCTGATTAATTACACCGATCAAATAATAATTAAAATATACATTAACATGGCCCTTTTTACGTTTGTCCTGGTTTCGTTTAATTCGCATAATAATAAAACACAATGAATTATTTTATAGCAGTTCCTAATTTATGTAATTGACAGCTATAAAAAAAGGGTTTAGAAGAGAATAAAAAAGCAAATCTTGCCAATCATGAATAACAACAATAGTTCAATAAAAGTATTGTCATTTTATCAACAAAGGAACACACTATTTTCGTGTTATAAATCTAAAATTAAACCCTACAATTAACAAAAATAAAAAACATACAAGCAAATAATCGCTTAAAAGCAACAAATCGTTACCGTTACTACGTCCTCGTCCTCGTTCAATGCGATCCTTTAATGATCTCTAGATTTGATTCTCTAATAAATAATCATTAAACGCTCAAGTCAATACTCCAGGTATCTGTAATCCTTTTTTATAATATGTTCTGTATTTTCTCTCCTGCAACCTCTGTGCCAACTTTAAACTGCCTTATTGTTATAAATGTTTCTTGTATTTATATCATTTTGTACTTTATCTTAATCTTTAACTCTCTAATTTTACTCTAATTTAGCTCTTTAATCTTGAGCTCTACGCTCTAGCTGCTAAGTGATTAATTAGACTGCCTTTTGTAACATTTTTTTATTATTTCACTACTTTGTCAGCGTACTTATCTTTCGTGTGCCATAAAAGTTATTATTATGATAAATATTCGCTTAAAACAGACTACTGTTCAAAAACACGATATAAACACATTGATATATATATATATCTTAATATATATAATTCTTCTGTGAGTGTGTATGTCACTGAACTTCTCTCAAACGACTGGACCGATCTTGATGAAATTTTTTGTGTGTGTTCAAGGGGATCTGGGAATGGTTTAGATTCACAATTGGACCCGATAGGTGGCGTTGCTGTCGATATATCACCAAAACATTTTTTAATCATAATGCGGTACGAAGTACGCTGGGACAACTAGTTCTCGTGTCACAATGTTAGTTACCATACTCCTTCGAAACTGCTCGACCGATTCTCATGAAATTTTGTGTGCTTATCGAGTAGGTATGAGAATCGAGCAACATCTATTTTTCATAGCCCTAAATGTTAAGGGTTGTCCACCTTGAATTTTTTTTTAATTTGTTGGATAATTTTTTTATGGTTATTTTTTATGGTGGCATAAAAAATACAAATAATCCCAAAATTTTATCTCCCTACCCCCACCCCTCAAATTTAAATCGCGCTTTAATCATTCACAATCTATACGGCGGAACAACGTTCGCGGGGTCAGCTAGTATTATATAAAAAAACCCAACACACTCAGCGTCTCAAAAACGTCAGCATAACATGTTTTTTATATATCAATGTATAAAGAAAAAAAAGGTTCACTAAACAATATCACTAATGAAGAGGTTTAGGCGAATTCCGATAAGTTTATCTGCATTCATATGAAAAATATTATTGACCTGTAGATAAACGGTATGAGTCCCGCTATGCTAATAAGTCAAATTAAATTTCCATTTTTCTGCAGCTCAGTCGGCAACAGTAAAATTCAATCAAATAAATCAATCTTCTTTTCAATCTTATTTTAATAGCGTTAATAAAACAAATCTAGACAAAACAAATCAATCTAAGCTTATGGAATTAACTGAATTTATCGGTAAAATTTAGTCGTTTCATGAAATACTTACTCAATTTATACCTAACTAGCTGCCCTAGCGAACTTCGTACCGCTCTATAATTAATAAACAAATAATAATATGGTGACATTTCGACAGCAGCGCCACCTACCGGGTCCAATTGTAAATCAAAACCATTCTTGGATACACCTGAAGACACACAAAAAATTTCAACCGAATCGGTACAGCCGTTTTTGAGTTTTAGCGTGACTAACGCACAGCAATTCATTTTTATAATATACTAGCGACCCGCCCTCGCTTCGCTTCGGGAAACTTATTCCTTCGGTTTGCAAAGATTTAGTTATATATTTTGGATAATTCACAGGATATCTTTATAAATGATAGCTTTCCCCCGCGGCTTCGCCCACCATAAACCCCTAAATATATAAAAGTTGATAAAAATTTGCGCCCCCCATTTACCCCCTTAAGGGATGTTTTTCGAAAAAATATTTTATACATGTTTCATAACTCTCAATGACAAACCTTCATACTGAATTTCATTCGAATACCTTCAAAAACGGCAAAGTTTCATACTAACTTTGCACCCCCGTTTTACCCCCTTAGGGAGTGAATTTTCAAAAATCTTTTCATAGTGCTCCCCCACGTTATAAAAGGAGCCCCTGTGCAAAATTTCAAGTTTCTAACCCTTATAGTTTAGGCCCTCCATTGACATGTCAATCAGTCAGTCAGCTTCTCCTAGTGCAGAGGAACTTTTTTCCAATACTTAAATTATTAAACTCGTGATATCTTTCGAATGGAATGTCCGAATTGAATAATTTAAAAAGTTATATAAAGGTAATTAAGCAGTCTTGAATATGAATTAATTTATTTTGATAAGGATTAATACTAAGATACAAATAAAGAGCCTTTTCCAGTGGCAGTATCTCAATTAAGTTTTTAAAATAAAAAAACACTTATTGTGGCATAACTATAATAGTTAGACATATGCCATCGCGGACTTTATTGTAGATATTGATGTCCTTTATAAAACTGTAGTACATCACTTTGCTCTATTATCCATAGTTTTCGCAGCGCACGCGATGTAAAGAATATTTTAGGTATTTTTTTTACACCTTGGGTTATATTATCGGAGTTTTATTAATGATCCCGAATTTTTTTGAAAATATGATATAGCCTATGTCACCCGGGGATAGTGTAGCTTTCCAACAGTGAAAGAATTTTTCAAATCGGTTCAGTAGTTTTGAAGCCTATTCGATGCAAACAAACAAACAAACAAACAAACAATCAAATCTTTCCTCTTTATAATATTAGTATAGATTATAAAATCAGACCTAAATCTCAATTTTTATTTCTTTTGATTTACAAAGGTTAAAAATTCTTTATATTAATATATGTGGTTAATATAATATAATAAAACATGCAGCAAAATGATTCCCAAAGATATCAAAATAGGTGTCAACAATAAATTCCTTTTATGTAGATTCCAATAATAAATTCCGGTAACGGAGCACTTTGCCCTTAAGCGGCATAATTATATGAATCATCAAATCTACTACGTATTTATGAATGTCTAATTGCAAAGGAAATTATATGATCGCGTCACAGTCGCACTCAATGGGAATTTTATTAGCTGGGTTCATCTTGGAAAGTTTCCTGTCAAACAAGTTCAACGCACAACGCTGGTTCATCCAAATGATACAAAACTAAACGACCATTCTGGTGTGTTGCACTTTTTATGATTTTTTAATTGATTTTTTATAGTTCATTGACATGGTTGGGTATTGGCTTTATAGAGGCTGGTAGATTCTGTACACTATATAAACGACGCATTTAGTTCAGTTATTATGAGATATTAATAACTTTGAGTGGAAAGTAGGGGTAGGTTGATTAAGTATGTATATTAAGTATGGAAATAATACGGAAAAATATTAAATAAAGAAATATTAAATATAGACATTATAGAAGGTTGTACAGTATTTTTGGGAATAACTATAGACTGTAAGCTCCAGTGGGGGACCAATATAGCGACACTAGTGGGTAAACTTAGTAAGGCTGTTTATGCTATAACATAAAAATCGGGCAAGCCGTTTCGGAGGAGTCAGGTAACTAACATTGTGACACGAGAATTTTATATATAAGATTTTCTGTGTTATTTAATTAGTTGGATCTTGTATAATAACAAAATAAATTATAAGGTTGGTCTTAAACTGAATTGTTTGTAATTTTTTAATTGTTCATGTGATCTTTTGTTATTAAGTATTTTTCTGCAAAGTTTATTACGTCTTCACTGAAGTCGTAATGTTGTGATGTTCTAAGTATGACTTAGGTTATAGGTGGTACGAATAAGACGACTAGGCGCCTTAATCGTACCGAAGGTATATTTTTGAATATATCAAAAACAAGGTTGCTTAACACAGAGGCGATGGTAGTCGTCCTGGCAAATGAAACAAAAACCGCAAAAGTTATAAAAAAACACTTAAATACTTAAACACATAATATATGTATATTCTAAACAACAACTGACTCACACTTGTTTTCTTGGCATAAGTCTTATTCGTATTTGTAACCACGTTAAGTAGAGTCAGGAGAACAAGTCCCAAGTTATGTGCCCATGAATTAACGAGCGTGTAACGACCGCCCAAAATATATATTACAGTGCAAACTGCATCGGAACCGGTTACGAAAGTAACACTGGAAGGATACCAGCGTTTCATCAGAGTATTCTTAATTCGTAACTCCGGACTAATATGGGGCAAAGTACCTACTATGAATAGTAAACATGAGAAGTTTCATTGTATAATATAAAAAAATTATATAATATAAAAAAATGTACAGCTACTTATTGGCCATTACTGCCACTTTTTTATCGTCATAAACCACTTGGTTCAAAAGTAAAAACGATTTATTTACGATGATTATTTTCTTCGTATTTACAAACTGAAATGTTGTTAACTTGTTTCGGACGTAGTATCGGAAGAGCCTGAAATAATGGTGCCCTTCCGTTTCCTATTTGGGCACTGACGCATTAGTGATGTCTTATAATAAAGCAATAGTGACCATTTGCCGTCAGGTAACCTCGTCAGTTCATTTGCCAGTAATTTACAAAAAAACTGTAGTTAATCCTGGTACAGAACCAATAACAACAAGCTTACACTATAATATACTTTATTGTGCATACTAAGAAACGTATACAGAACAGTGCAAATGATTATGAACACAATAGGGGATCTTATCTCTACAGGAAGCGATATCTTCCAAACAACCTTAGGGAAGACTTCACAGACATTAAAATATCGTTGGTAGAGGTGCAAACGTTCTACTCGTAAGTATTATTAAAGAGCCAACAATTTAATATCAATAAAACATAATAGGTATACAAGCTTACTGTGATAAAACTTGCAAACTTGTAACGTGCTTACTGTCAAAGAACATTGTCACACTGTAATAAAATGAAGCCTGGTATATAACATGTACAGAATAATAAACGATGAATTGAAATAACTCGATGTAATGAGCATTCCACATATCGCTCTGGCATTACAAGTAGCCCCGCAATAGAGATCATAAGACGATTACTAGAATTAATGTTTAATTATTCTCCTATAATATTATACATATACCCACTAATCTCTTTAAGACAAATAAATCCAATGTTGTAATATGTGTATTGTGTATAGTACGTATTCTATACGTTGATTCTTTTGTCAACTAACCACCTACCTTTTTATATAATTAGTATAATTACTACCTTTCCCCCACGGCTATGCCCGCCAATTTCCAAAAATCCTTTCTTAATGCTTACTTTCGTCACTTGAGGAACCTACATACCTATATACCTACAAAGTTTCGAGTGAATCCATCCATCCATTTCAAAAATTCATTGGGAAATTAGGGGAAGACTAATGCTCCCCTGCCATTTCCCAAGGAACATAGGTACATGCCAAATTCCAGCTTCTTGCGTACAGTAGTTTCGGCTGTGCGCTGTCTATCAGTCACTTAGTAACGCAAGAGTTGTATATGTATTTATTGATTCAATAATTATTCACTTTACGTTGTGTTGTTACGGACACAACTAAATCTTAAGCTTTATTACCTCGCTACTTAAAAACGACGTTGATCTCAGAATCTACTAAACTAAAAAAAATGTTTAAAACACTCACATCATTTGGTGCCCAATAACGGACGTAACACGACTCGTAACCTGACCTCGCTTCGCTTCAGACAACCTATTAGTACTACTAAGTACTACTCACTCGTAGTACTTACCGCATCCGAAACAATCACTACTCATTTTCTCAGGCGTTATACAAATTTCATGCCCCTTTTTACGATTTTAGGAGTGTATTTTTATTATTGTAGTGAAAGAAAAAATAAAGATACATCGATTAAATTAGATAATTAATTATTTACTTTATTCAATAATACACTAACACACTCATACCCTTGCAATACGGTTAGCTATCTCGTAGATAGCATACTAAAAACAATTAGAAAATCACAAACACCCGCAACCTGAGAATAAGCATTTACGTGTCTCATAAAATCGTCTTTAAGTCAATTTTGTTTGGATATTTGATGCAAATCTGTAGACGTATTTTTTAAAATCCGTACGAACTTTAAACCTGACTCCATCCTGCATATTTTTCGACAAAACGAAATTTTAATTTTAATAAGGAGTATAAATACACTCAGCGGCACGGAATCTTGGCCAAACTCATAGCATACGATAACAATTTTTTAAGGGTGTGTAACTTTGTTCTTATTGTATAATTGGGTGGAAATAATATTTACGTTAATCCTAAGAGGCTAATTAACTAAGTTGAAGTGCATTTTGATTTGATTTCTGAAGTTTAGTTAAACCGTGTCATTTATCCCACGAAGTTTACGTTTTGAATTGTGTTCTGGAATTTGCAAGCGTTAAGTTGCCGAAGTTCTTTGGTTTTATTGTGATAAATAAACATCTAAAGGCGCCTTAGGATCCATAAAAATGCCTCTATCACCAAATGAGATAGCATAAGCAGTGGCATTAGTCGAACTAGGGATGACCCATCGTGAAGTGGCTACTAGCCTTAACGTACCGGGTTTTTCGATGCAATATGCACTAAAACGGTACCAAGAGACTGGCCTCTGCACACGCAGACCAGGTAGTGGCGGTGTACGTTGCACGTCAGCTCGTGACGACTGCTTTATTGTGTTAGAGATTTTAAGAAATCGCTTCCTTACTGATGTCGAGATCCGGCAGCGGCTTCAAATCTCCAGGAATGTAAATGTTAGTGAGCGTACGGTGAGAAGACGTATGGAGGAAGTTTTTAAGATCAAGAAGACCAGCCCGTGACCCACAGCTTCTCCCACAGTGAGTTTTGGTGGAGGCTCTATAATGGTATGGGGTGGCGTTGGTTCTGATGCACGTACAGAATTGTTCATCGTCAATAACTCCCTAACTGCAACACGATACGTCGAGGATATCCTTCAAGAACATGTTGTACCCTTTGGAGGGTTTATTGGATATGACCGATTCATTTTAATGCATGTTAATGCACGTCCATACGTCGCTCATATCGTAAATGAGTACCGTCAACAGGTTGGTATTGAAAAATGGCAGTGTCCAGCTCGCAGCCCCAACTTAAACCCAATAGAGCACATTTGGGATAAGCTAAAAACGACAATTAAAACAGCATCGAACCTACCACAAACCCTTAGCCAGCTTCGAGATGCTGCACTGACTGCGTGGCGCGACTTATCGCAAGTGGACATCAAAAATGTCATCCAAAGCATGCCAGACCGAATGCAGGCGGTCATAAGGGCTAGAGGAGGAAACACGCGTTATTAAAAAGTACAAAATGTTGTCAAAGATCAAACAGTTTTTAATTGCTAGTGCTCAAAACTGCAGTGTATAATTTTGTGTAAATGTGATTTTGCGCTTAAACTTCATTAAAAACTTAAAAAGACGTTATTTATGAGTAAAAATGATTAAAGACGTTAAGTGGATGAACAACGATCAAATTGGCCCAAATTAGAAGTGTACAAACTGAAAAAAACGGAAGTTATCACAAATTTTGTACGTGGCCAAGTTTCCGTGCCGGTCAGTATATATAATATGTATATATAATAAGATACATCAAAACCCGACAGCTTTTTTCACCTAATGACAAAGGTATTAATAAACAAAGTCTACCTTGTTTCTTCCACACCCACTAATCGATTTGTTTTTATATATTACCAGCTGACCCCGCGAACGTTGTTCCGCCATATATGTTTTTCATACAAAAATATATATGGCGCCATTTAAATTTTATGGGTGGGGGTAGGAAAGTGAAAATTTGGGATAATGTGTATTTTTTATGCCACACCATAAAAAAATAACCATGAAAAAATTGTCCAAAAAAATGAAAAAAAAAAAGTTTCAGGGTTGACAACCCTTAACATTTAGGGCTATCAAAAATAGATGTTGCTCGATTCTCATACCTACTCGATAAGCACACAAAATTTCATGAGAATCGGTCGAGCCGTTTCTGAGGAGTATGGTAATTAACATTGTGACACGAGAAATATTGCAATTACTTTGATTTTTATTATACGACCAGAAGACAACATTCTTAGCTTTCCAATCTCCGTCAGAAACCCTAATCCACACGAGTGCGATTCAAACTTAACAGGTTTTTGATCTTCTTTTTAAAATACCTGATATTATTGACTCCATCCGTATAAAGTAAGAATGCAAAGTCCAAATTATTCCAACTTTTCAAAAAAATTTGAATGTGTTCAATGCGTTATTTATTTTTTATTATTTGTTGTATCCATATTGTTATTTAAAACATTCATTTATTTGCCTCAGTCATCTGGAAATTGTAAGAGCGTTAAAAATGTCAGAATTGATACAGAATAAAGAAAGTCTCAAGATATCTCGTGATCTCGCCATTTCTACCGACGACCGAATATCATCACCGGCTGTCATCACTGAGATGATTTATGTTTTTTGATGTAAGCCCATTGTGACAGCATAGTCTAAAGCCACAAATGCCAACAAAAGACTAAAATCCGTTGGTATATGATACATGATGTTATGTTTATATTAATATATTAAATTATCCTATGACAGCAACGCATTTTCTACGCATCATCTTTTACTTTTTAATTTTGCATAGACTATTTTGCACGAAACCTAAAATTAGGAAACACAAATGCTCAATAATAATCCCATCAAATACAAAGTGACGATGTAGAACAGTAACGGACGGTAAATTTTTTACTATTTTTGGTTCCTCAATATTCCTCCATTACTAATCACTGTCATGAGAAGTAAGAGAGATCTTCTATTTTACCACTAACTATTATAACAGATCACTCCGCTTAATTATACAAGTCGGATGTACCTTAACAGTTCGTTAATTAAATTACCTTGAGCGAGTTTTTGTTCAAGCGGATTATATTATATAAATATTTTTATTTATTTACTATGATATAAAAAAATATTTTTCGCTGTAGTCACATTACAATAATACATAATTACCCTAATAATCACATTTTTTAATGTTGATGTGCGTGTTACGGCCATAATATTCTCCAAACAAGCAGTAAGTTAATTGAATACCAAACTTAAATTGATAAATTGAACATTGCATTAAAAATGGCATTGGGCTACTTCCCTCGTACAGTTCACGAATTACAAATAAACGTACAAGATGTATCTTATCTCAATATTAGTAACGTCCGAATCGAACTCGTTGGATAGTTCCGCCTTATCGTCTGATTTACTCGCCAAAAATGTTCTGTTTCGAAATTCAAGACTTGGTTAGTCAAAAGACTGGGAAACTTTGCTACTTGGCTTCCTAACATGACCCAACTACAAATGTAGCGTTTGTCAACTTTATCTTATTGATTTTGATGAATTAAACCATAATACCATACTACTGCCCGGAAAAAAAGCGTCATAACACATAAATTAGGTTTTGACATCCCTTATAAAATATTTCTTGAAAGTTACTTAAAAATATAAATATAATACTATTGAAAATGATAAGCTATGTGAAATGAACACACAATAAGCAAATAAAATTTCAGTAATTTAACGCCTATAGTTTTTAAAAAATCTCAAAATTCTCGAATTACTCATTTTTATGTTGTGACCCTTTTTTTGCCGCTCAATGTGTATAATCTTTCTTCATAACTTGCGTTATTTGGTAACACCAATTGGCAGAATAGGCCGAAATATGTGAAAAATATTAAAATATATTAAAAAATATTTTTACTGTCGAAGATGAAATTAAGTATAAGGATGCATGAACCCCATGTGGATCAAACTTGGTGCTACAGAGTCCAGCTACCTTTTACATGACGGACGATAGCCTCGTCTACTATTCAGCAGGGCACGCAGGAGCAGTGGACGTCCACTTGAGATAGCTATATGGATACAGCCACTTGCACCCTAAACAATCTAAATTGGAATGACGACCTGGATGGCGCAATGGTTAACATGCCGAATCGCCCTTCCGAGGGTCCTGGGTTCGATTCCCAGTGAGGCGGAAATTTGAATGATGAATTTAAATTTCCGTTCTTGGTCTGGGTGTGTGTGTTCTTGTCTTGTGTGTTTGTCCATGGCACCCACGACACAGGGAATCCTAGTGTGGGGGTATGAGTGTGTAGCGTTATTTATTTAACGACTATTTTTAAGTATTATTTTTAACTATTTAAGTTCCGGAACTTATTTAATATCAGAAAAACTACAAAAACAAATCTAAAATTAACTACAAATCGGATAACTTATAAAATTTATTGAAAAGTAGGTATATCTCGACGCTCGATGCATAAATATTGCACATGGGTTTTTAACACGCTTATTTTTTTATGAATATCTTCTACTCTGACTAAAAGTAGTGATTGTCGATAACTACGTTTGATAATAAATACGTCACATTAAATATGTAATCAACCACTTACAAACCATTAGCCCTATCACAATAGTTCAATTACATTGTCAGTTTCCCCTGTCGTTTGTCAGCGCGCGCGCAGCTATGCAGTGTCGGCACAGAGTCAGTGACCAGGTGATGCATCTAGTATTTTATGTCGAACATTGTTGGATTCAAGTGACACAAATTTGATATTCCCAAATTATTTAAGTTGATTGATTATAGCAGTAAAGCCTATTAGTTAAATCAACAGTCTGAGTATATGCAACTGTCACTGTCCCTTGGACATCAACTCATGTAAGTACATAATACATTCTGAATTTTAAATTGTTAACAATGAACTTGTCTGCGTTGAAATCAGTAAAGTGTATCTAAATTATTGTCTCAAGTTTATTGAAATCCGATCGATGGACATAATTTGGATATATTTTTTTTTTACCTACCTACTTAATGTTTTTCATTGTAATTTTTAGTTCATTATGTCATGCTAGATAACAACCTTTTTAGACTCGCTGAATAATTCGATGAAAACAATAATAACTTGATTTAAAGCACAAACAGCTATTGTTAACGATTAAATTAATTATTTATTTAATGATTTTTTTTAAGTAGATATATCTTTAACCACACGAATACAATGAGACTTCAAATAGATTCCTCTACGTCATAATATTCTGGTACTTTAACACAAATAGGTTATAAAACATTTTATATAGGAATCCAACGCGTTTTTACAATTTGTTATCTTATGCCATATACGAGTACTGCTGCGTGGAAAAACAAAACCCTCAAAGAATTTCGAATTATCCCTGCCAGGCGGAATGCTCGCCGCTGGATTCGGTTGAAAGGATGGGCTTGTCTAATTTGAGCCCCAGCCGAAAGGTAAGAGCAGTACTCTATGTGTGATCGGAAGAGTGCTTTATAGAGCAACAACCCATGCTCAGGCATGGAGTACCGCTTAGTTCCGTTGAGCCCTCCCAACTTCTTTCAAACTACTTTTAGCCTTACCCACCAAGTGGTTCCGAAACTGAACTTTATTCGAAACGAGTTGTGCCCGCGATTTCGTCCGCAAACAAAAAAAACTAAAATCCTTATGACTTCAGCAATCTTCCAGTGAAAGTCCCGTCAAAATCGGTCCAACCGTTCCAGAGATTAGCTCAAACAAACAGAAACTCAGATCACAGACGATAAACTACTTTATTTGACGATCCGTATGGCGCAATAGTCACCATGCTAGACTACCGATCGAACGGTCCTGGGTTGGGAGTGTTGGACGACACGACATGGCGCGTGGCATTTTTTTAAGAATTTATCATTACCTACTTTAGTCATCCCCGACCATATCTACAGTATATATAATGTAAAATATACTTGTGGGCACATTTGATCAATAAAGGTACGAATTATTTTGTTATAAGACAGCGTTCGTAAGAAATGCATTCTCTCGACCGTTTTATCATCCATGAATAGCTCTTTCATTTAAATGTGATAAATACAGCCGATGTGAATCTTCAAAATCCATTCCAAGTATTGATGAACATTTGAAATTGGATTGATAGTTTTTAAAGATCACTAGTTGTTACATCTAATCTTGGTTCTGTAAACTATTCATAATATTATTATAGATAATAAATTATTCTCGTTCCGTTTCCTATACGGCATCAGGTTTGGCTATTATATATTCGGTTAATGACCAGTCGTAATAATCTTAGATGGATTCTGCACAACATGAGAAAAACAAATGGAAATTCCATAAACAATTAATAGGGTAAATTTAAAGATCAGAGATATAGAAGATTAGAATCATATACGAGTAAACCTTTGAAATCTATGTAGTAGGTAATTGTAATAGTATAAACGCGCTACGTATTTAATTCGCTGTGGTATTAGACTTGTTATTTTTGACGTGACAACGTCTTATAATTCGATAGAGCCGGTGGCACGCATGAAAAAACATGACTAATGCGTCGTTACCGTCGTTACCGTAACGGCGTAGCAATCGGCCTTTGCGTTCGGCAGCGTTCGGCAGCGTCCGACATCCGTCTCTCTCCTACTTGAGTGAGCGATGCGTCTGCGTGGACAGCTGCTATACTATAGTACATTTATATGTTTTGATCGAGTATCAAGTGCAGTGAAAAGTGAATGTGGTGTCAATTGTTTATAGCAACGATAATTACAGCGATAAAGGTAATGATTCTTTCGATATTAATTATATATTCAGTGATATATTGTCGAATAGGTATTCGTACTTTCATCATTAAAATGAATAGCATCGGTCCGCTAGTGCAGCGATTGTAGGTTATGCTATAATTGACATTGACAAATCTATTAAACAAATGAAATTAAAATTTTCTTTTGAAAAATGCTACCATTCCATCAGTATTTTCTTAAGACGTTGTCACGTTCAACTATCGTCAGTAAACCGACTTTACAGACAACCATTTTTTAGTATAGGGATGTCCTCAATTTACAGGTGAAAGAACGTATGGAGTAAGCGCGTTTAATTATTTTTTTTGGAATTACGGTAGAAAACGAGCATGCAGCACTCCTCTTCCGCTGCCGCTCATATTTTCGTGTATTATTTTATTATTTAGTCGTCTCAGTAAAATGAGTTGTTAGATAAGCCTACCTACTATAAATAAATATATGTACGTTCCCAATTTGTAACGTAATAAAAAATTGAGAAAAGGACGTCGATAATAAATTTAAGAATAACATTGAAATTAAAATCAGACTTATTTCCTACTTAATTTACATAAATAACTACCTATCCATTTAAGCCCCTCGAATTAGAATATAATCATTTTTTTATGTATATGTGATTGGCAGACCTTCGGAATTTATAGTTTTATTTTTATCAGAAAGTGAATTATACTTAGTTATAAATAAACGTTACGCCGAACGAAATTTAAGGCACTAAGAAACGTGCATTCAATCTCAAACATTGACATAAAAATGATCTGGTTGTGTACTCTTTATTTACCTATGATGCTATTAGTAAATATTAAAAAACTTCTAGTTATTTCATGAATACGTGTATATTCTGTTAGTAGCTATTATTTAAAACTTTCGCCTTGTTCTAAATATATTCAATAACATACAACATGCTATAAAATAGCAAAACAAACCTTACGCAATGTTATATGTAATAATTACATAAGGTGTTTCATTACAAGTGACATTGATAAGAATGGTCTCCCTTGATATTAATGCGCAATGCTTGCACGATATAATGCTCCTCCTGGTATTCGGTAATCGGAAATGTCGTTGACTAGCCAAATGTAAGTTACATTTTTGTTTTATTACTATTATCATTAAACTACAATACAACATTGTAACTTGTTATCAGTAAGTCGTTTCCGAAACGTTCCAGTCTATCTACATATTATGCTTCATCATCATATTCATTAATTTATATGATTTTAAACTGATAACATCTCGTACACTAATTATTTTATTGTATACGGGATTCTCATGCAGTCTCGCCGTGACCATGATCCATGCAACTGGGTCGAAATATCGGTAAAACAATTCAAAATCGTGAGTACCCGTGTAATAATTGTTTTGGAAGCAATTGTGTACCGGTTTGAAAAGTGTGAATCTCGTTACACTTTTTTGAGGCGATCATTCATCAAGCAACACATATGTGACTGATATAGAATGAGACTCTTACTAACAATTACTAACTTGACTATTACCTACTAACAACATGACTCACTAGTGATAGGACTGGAGCAGGGACTGTAAGTGTACAGTCCCTTTTTTTTTACATGAGATAAGTTAATGCTTGACAACTATCCCACCTGATGGTAAGTGGCGATGAAGTCGAAGATGTTGGTCGCACTAACTTATTAAAAGCCTATTCACTCTCCTCTTGAAGACTCCCACATTATACGCAGGTGGGAACACCGACGCAGGCAACCTATTCCAGTCCTTCGCAGTGCGGATGATGAACGAATGTCCCTGCTCCAGTCCTCATACGTGCTAACGAACTGACCAACTAACGTTTTCAATAACACCCTTTACTAACTGAACTAACCACCCTAGTCCCGATCTTAGCCTTATTCTGTGCCGGTTATACGGCAGCAGAAAGGTGGTGCTGCATGCTCGTTTGCTATCTTAAGCCATAAAAAATACTGACACCGAATAGCTGAACTCCGAGCAAACAATATCGTCATTAAACGCACTAACAATTATAATATACGTAAAGATATCCTTTGTATTGCGTAAAATGCAAAAAAAAGGTTATGAAGGTTAGAGATATGGTATCCGATTGACAGGTGGCCTTTGTACGGTACGTCTGTATACCTGTTGTATGCAATGACGCACGTAGCTTCACGGAACATTATGATTCGGTTTGAAAGTGTTGAGAAAACTGTGGAAAAATGTTGTCAGATACACTTTTTTATAATTTCTATAAAATATGATATTTAAAAGATTAATAAAAATTTACCATTTCACCATATTATGTCTGAAACGACTATACCTAAAACTTTAAAATATGAAACTAAAAATTAAGGACCATAATTATATTACTCACAGTCAGGAATAATAATAATGACTTCATACTAACAATATACATTATAGTCAATTCCGTAAATAATAAGGTTCCTTTGAAGGATCAATCGATTTATTTATAACTTCTGTGTTCAGACACCCTCTCAGTAACTATTTGCATTTAAAATAACTCTGGGCTCGAATCAAACGTTATTCTCCCCTGACGCTATTTCGCAACGATACTCTAGAGTCTAGGTCGTTACAGGAGAACCAGCATATCTGCACAATTACGGACTAAAGATTGCTAAACTGCATTGAGGTGATTTTAATTTTATCGGGTTTAGTTACAGATTGAATCATTGATTGTAACACCATTAACTCTTAGTGCACTGCACATATAATTCCATTTCCATTGGAACAAAAACCCAAAAAAAATCAAGAACTATTAAATTTATGATTTGAAACTTATGAATCGGATTGTACACATTTTAACTATTAAGTTTACAAAATATATTTTTATGATGTTTGCTGCCAAAAACGTTATCTTTATGCGAATCAATATTTATAGACCACTTAAAGTTTCATTTATAATGTAAAAAATTAAAAATTTGTTTTCTATATCAACGAACAATTTCATCAATATGCAATTGTTTCTCAAAAATATTACCTACTCATAATAATGTCACACTAGTTACACTTACAATACCTATACCTAATCAGATGCACTCCACGCCTCGGCAACAAGTTACACAATTAAAATCACATTTAGATAATAACCGTTATAACAATTGAAATACTTATTACAAAATTACGGTAAGCAGGAAGTGTCTTGATAAATAAAACAAAGAAATAAATGAAATAGTAATAAATATTATAAAACATAATTGCCCACAATATAATCAGCTTTTAAATACAAATAATGATACAGTGTATATTTCATCTAAGTTAAGTACTCGTATAAACCTTCCTACGTACTTTTATCTGGATGCGCACCATACATACTGCACATTTTTATCTTCCAAGCATAAAGTAAGAAAATAAGCAATTATAAATAAAATGGCATATTAACGTATTCACTATACTTAAATCGATCACTTAAGTGCCTGTTTTTTTATACGATGCTAAGTTAATCCTTGGCAACAATCCCACCTGATCTTACGCGATGGTGGCGATGATGTCCAAAGATGGTAAGCGTATTAACTTAGTAAATACCTATTCACTCTACTCTTAAAGACGCCCACATCAAAAGCAGGCGGGAATGCCGATGCGGGCAAGCTATTCCAATCCTTTTGATCGATCAAACTTAGAACACCTAATAGTAATTTTGGTAAATAACAATATGATTATCTTATTCAATTTTGTCATTTAATTCATACAGCTCCGTTTCAAGAAATGGGAATTTGATATATTACGTATAATTTGCGATATTAACATTGTAACAATAATTTGTGTTCATCAATTGTTTAACATATAATTGGTCAATTATTTTCGTGTATTGTATGCAATTACATATTCAGTATGCAATCAAAAAAAATCTTGATAGGGTCTAGGTCAGAGTTAACCAGCAAATAACATCTAGTCACGAACGGGCTTCCTTTTCGTAATTACATAATATCTGAATACTCAACTTAAACTTACAAATACTACCAAATTGATAGTAGGTACAAGTAGATTTGTATCTACAATTAATTACAATTAATTAAAAATTAATAATGAAATGATTATATATCTTATTCACATTTCTTCTTATTCTACTTCTTTGAACACAATCGAGTCAAACTTAAAACCTTTAATTCGAGTGAGAATCGAATACATTCTACAAATTTGTTCCATTAATAACATTACACACAATCCATGATTTTTGACCAACTTGTGAGGTTAATATAGTTAAAAGGCTTGTAAAGAACAAGAAAAAAACCTTCATTGTTTATGATCGTAGTGTCGATGTGAAGTAATCTTTCGATAACTAATTTAGGGTCAAATTGTTTACCAAAGAGCTCGTCTTAGTTAACCTAATTATGAAACGTTTTCATTACAGATGCATCGCCAGTACCGAGCCCCGGCATTGACGGCGGCGGTATGGGTTCTGCTCAGCTTCATAGTTCACACAGAGACACAAGTTTCAAACCCGTTAGCATCTTTTATGCAGTTCCTTCAAGAAGGCACACGACAACTAGACGAAGAACCACCTGATCGATCTAACTTGCTATCGGAATACGACTTCATTGTTGTAGGCGCAGGAACAGCAGGTTGTGTGATTGCCAATCGATTAACCGAAATCCCAGAATGGAAAGTATTACTTATCGAAGCTGGGGTAAGCGAAAACTTTGTAATGGATATTCCAATACTTGCGAACTACTTACAGTTCACACCTGCAAATTGGAGGTATAAAACTAAGCCATCCAGCAAATATTGTGCTGGATTCGAAAATCAACAATGTAATTGGCCAAGAGGAAAAGTCGTTGGCGGCTCAAGTGTCCTTAATTACATGATTTACACCCGGGGATCACCTGCAGATTACAACAACTGGGAACAAATGGGAAATACAGGTTGGGGATGGGACAATATACTACCGTACTTTAAAAAGGTGGAAAATTTCAACATTCCCTCGTTTGATGATCCTAAACATCATGGGCATGAAGGTTATTTAAACATCGAGCATGCCCCGTTCCGTACCACGAAAGGCAAAGCTTGGGTCAAGGCTGCACAAGAATTAGGTTTCAATTACGGTGATTATAACGGAGCTAATTCATCAGTCGTATCATTCTTACAACTCTCCATGAAAAACGGGACAAGACACAGTTCTAGTAGAGCTTACCTGCATCCTATTAACAAAAGAAATAATCTGCATGTAACAAAAATAAGTATGGTTACTAAACTTTTGCTAGACGATACAAAAACAAAAGTTATTGGTGTTGAATTAGAAAAACGTGGGCGTAAATACAAAATATTAGCAAAAAAAGAAGTTATCATTTCAGCTGGTGCAATAAATAGTCCTCAATTACTTATGTTATCAGGTATTGGACCTAAAAATCATTTAGAAGAAATGGGTATACCTGTTGTAAAAGATTTGCCTGTCGGCTACAACTTAATGGACCATATTGCTGCTGGTGGTCTACAATTTGTTGTTAAACAACAAAACTTTTCTCTAAGTACTGAATATATATTAAATCATCTAGATCTGGTGTTTAAGTGGATGAGGTCCCATAAAGGTCCTTTATCAATTCCTGGTGGATGCGAAGCACTCGTGTTTATGGAATTGAAAAATAAATTCAACGCAACTGGATGGCCAGATATGGAGTTGTTGTTTATTGGTGGTGGTCTTAATGCAGATCCTTTTCTTCAAAGAAATTTCGGTTTTGATGAACAAATTTACTCAGAAACGTATGCTCCCTTGGGTAAAACCGACGCGTTCATGGTTTTCCCAATGTTAATGCGACCTAAATCAAAAGGCAGAGTATTACTTCAAAGTAGAAGTCCTAAAATTCATCCGACATTAATCCCAAACTACTTCGAATATCCTGAGGATTTGAAAAAAATCGTTGAAGGTATTAAGGTAGCAATAGAAATTACAAGACAACCAGCGATGAAAAAATTAGGAGCTAAAATATATGACATTCCTATTCCGGACTGCTTGAAATACGGACCTTTCGGTAGTGATGACTATTTTGCTTGTCAAGCACAGATGTTCACGTTTACAATTTACCATCAAAGTGGCACCTGTAAAATGGGCGTCGAAGGAGATCCGTCAGCTGTGGTAAATCCAAGGCTCAAGGTCCATGGTATAGAAAAATTAAGAGTAATTGATGCAAGCATAATGCCGGAAATAGTTTCCTGCCATACCAATGCTCCTGTCTATATGATTGCTGAAAAAGGAGCCGATATGATTAAAGAAGACTGGGGCAAGAAAAGATAACCTTTTAAATTAAATATATTAAAAGCAAAACTGTGATTTAACGTATGCAATATTGTATTTCAAGACTTATATTAAGGGGCGTGTCTTATATGATTATTTAACTAGTACATAAAAATAACATTATAATTTGTTTTAAGTTTTTAGATATAATATTAAATATTTACAGTAGAGATTATAATAAATATTTTCTACGAAATTCGGTAAACATTGGTGATATTGTATTTATATAGTTATAATATTTATAAATTACTTTTTAAATTTTTGAATAAAAACTATTTATATCACAGATATAAACTGTTATAGAATAAGTAATAGTTACAACTTCAATATGAGTTAAAATCAAATACCAATTTCATATCATAGTACATGAATTCATCAACTTAATTAATATCAATGCATAATTGAATAGAAAAATATATTAAAAACGGTTTAGAATTAGATAACATTCCAAGAACCAAAATATGTGTGTAATATAAATAATTATAATGTTTGACTGATAAAATGAATAAGGGAACCTAAACTAATGACGATGTTAGAAACATTAATTTAGGATACAGGTTAATAAAAGTAGATACTCATTTTTAGAATTAGATTACAAAATAACTCCTAAGGGGTTTTAATGAATTTCATACTACAACGATGTTTGTTCAACTTTCACTAGCACAAACAATTTTTTAAAGTTTTAAATACATAAAGATAAGCCTTCAGCCTAAAATATATATGTATTTGGGATTTGCATTTTAAATACAACCCCTTAAGTGTTATTATATAACCTGTTCGTCTGGGTGTAACATAAAGAGAAGTGTTCTAATGTTTAAAAGATGAACAAAATATAGTACTGACCTAGAGTCACAAGTTTAGAACAATAAGTTCCTTTTAGAAATAAATAAGCAAAGAGCTGAATAATTCAGTTTAGAAAACAAACCCTTAAAAGGGTATACTAGGGATGCTAATTATTGAATTTTTGATCTAAGAATATTATTGAAAATATTTTTACCAATGATATTTAGACTGGGTGTAAAATAAAGACTTATGTGTTACAGCATTTTTGTAAATTCATCTCCTGTGACAAGAAAAAACTTCTTTATAATAAAGCTTAATTCATATCAATATATTACTTAGCCTAATGACCTCTAATTTAATTTGTAGTATTGAATGATCCCTTCACATAAAGTTCGTAGTCCACAGTCCTGGCAAATATAGGTAAAAATCCTTAGCAGCAGCGACATTGTAGATGATGAGTGTACATGATATCTTATAAAATTTAGAAAGCTTAGCAAATATGAATCAATTACTGAGTACTGTCTGCGAAGTGTCAAGTTTACATCGTCATCGTTCTTATACTTTCAATTCATAAGTCTATGAATATAGACATATCTGCTACATTTATTGAAAAAAATACATGAACTTATATTCCATGTTAAATTAGGTTCATGTTAAAATTAAATATATTCCATGTTAAAATAGGCAGACCAATTTATAATTTAACATAAATAATTTATAAAAATTTAATATTTTATTTGTGTGATTGTAGGTAATGGTAAGGCTTACGTCTATTCGACGGCAAGGTGATGAGGCGCGGTGATGTGGAATCGTTTCAGAGTTGATAGGTGGGTGACAATCCTAAGCACAGTGTCACTAGAATATTATATATTTCATATTATACATTTATAATACATACAGGATAAAACAAATAATTATATCAAAGAGATATTTAATAAAGACTATAAGGGTGGTAGTAAAAAGTAGGAGCTCAAGCATAGCTCTTGCTTGACATAAGTATTTACGAATATGGAACAAATAAGAAATAAAAAACCTGGGCTTCATAATTATGGATGTGCACGGGTTCATAGTTTACATAATTATATTTGCAATTTAGGTTCTTAGGTACAAAACGGTACAACCTTAACAACTTAAAAGTACAAGTACTAACAAAGGTTTTCAGATAATTCAACTTCTAAGAAATTTTAAAGGATGAGGTAATTTGTTGGTATTTATCATAGTTGTTTAAGATAGATTGATTAGGACAGGTTATAAATATTAATATTTAGTCATTGGGCGCAAAATAAAGAACTAAATGTTATAGCATGTTTATATATTAATCCCCTAAAGTAAAAAATGTTTATACATAATTATATGGTGCTCCTTACTTACTTGGTATTTTAAGTATATTAACTTATACTCAGGACCCCTGGATTAATCGATATGTAAAAAATACTAACCATTTTATTCTTACTAATGCAAGACTTTAGCTAGATAGTGACAAAATAACTAAATAACCATGACAGTACGAGCATAATATGTTGACGATGAAAAAATGTTTTTTTTTTTAAAACGTGATTTCTTGATACTTCGTAATTTCATTTCGTACCTGAACAATTTTATAAATTAATATCTTGTTCAATACATTAAATATTTTACGTTTAAAATGAAGAAATAAAGAAATTCATTTCAAAGTTCAAAGAACACAACACACACACACACACACACACACATATACGAGTATATGTATATACATAAAGGTGGCGCTAAAGAAGCTTTACTTCAGTCGTGTGGTCTAAAGCACACACGTTATTTCTATAGTCACTTGTCTCTCATTTGTCTTGGGATCAAGCCTTACTAAAACATGATGGCAATGTTATCTTCAAACTGAAATACGGGTGAGTATCTCGGTGGAAATGGTTAGGAACCGACGTCACACTGCTATGCACTGTTCTAGTTTCCTTATGAAACGCAATAGCAATATTTTTTGATCACGGATCCACCATAAGATAGATAACAAAAAGTAAAGGGGCTTAAATACTTCCAAACAAGGTACCCTGTGTCCTTAAAGACATAAATACATATTATAACGATCAAATTTAGGGATACTATAACAGGGCTTCAAACTTTTATTTCCCAAAGTGCATGAAGACAAGATAATAGTTATAGTTTACGTTCATTTCTCAGCATTGCTAACATACTGCATATTGGCGAATTGAGACAGGTATTATTGCAATAAATAAATACAATCTTCAATAATCTTAATATATATATTTCTTCTGTTCGTGTGTATGTGACTGAACTCCTCCTAAACGGCTTGACCGATTTGGTTGAAATTTTTTGTGTGTCTTCAGGTGGATCCGAGAATGGTTTAGATTCACAATTGGACCCGGTAGGTGGCGTTGCTGTCGATATATCACCAAAACATTTTTTGCGGTACGAAGTACGCTGGGACCACTAGTATGCCTATAACTTTGTTGTTGAACAAATAGCAATCCGCATACTTTAAAACTATGCTTCTTGCAAATATAAGGCGTTCTCCTCGTTTCATATCAGACAAAAAATACCTTTTTGTAACGGAGGCATTTTGTACCTCTACTAAAACAACTGCGAGGAGCAGGATCAGCAGGAAAAGGTCATATGAGGTGTGGGGACAAGAGGTGAGATGTGGTGAGCTGGTGAGGCGAGGTGTGGAGTGGTGAGGTGCAGGCTTGAGGAGAGGAGACGAGATTGAGGAGCGGAGAGGAGAGATATTCAGTTGGGAGTCTTTCATAGGTTTCAGGTATTCCAGCAAAATGTTACTGGCTGATGGCTGATAATTCACACTATATCTTTATAAATTATAGCCTATGTGTTATTCTGATGTGTAAGCTATATTATTGTAAAGTTTCATCAAAATCCATTCGGTAGTTTTTGCGTGAAAGCGTAACAGACAGACAGACAGAGTTACTTTCGCAATTATAATATTAGTAGGGATGTTGAATACGCGTCAACGTGTTTTGTGTTTTTGTGTTTATTTCTACTTATTTTCTTATGCAGTTATCACGTAAAATTATCGTCCGTAAACCTACTTTACAGACAACCGTTTTTTCTTTTAATTTAAAAACATCAAAACTGAGATTAAAATCTTTTTATATTATAATTAGACTTTCCACGTCTTCGAACTCCGTAAACTCCGTGACGTCAGACTCTTCTCCTATGGCAAGTACATACCTGAAAGAGAAAAAAAAAGATAGAGGTATACATAACAAAAATTACTTTTTACAGACCATCTATTTATACCTACTCGTAAATCTATGATTAAATTTCGTAATGACGTCTGTCACGGTATTCTACCAGATTCAGGTATCGTTATATTTACGACACATTGAAACCGGCAATTTGTTCAAATTGAGTTTAAATTAATAAATATAATTATAATTATTTACAACACCTCTCTTGAAGATCTGCGTATGTCATCATAACATGTCTATTCGTTGTATTTAAAGAAATGTATATAATGTAATATTCAACTCTATCCCAACTTCTAAGTTCCTTCAGTAGTTATTCCCAAGTACCATGTAATATTTACGGGAGTATTAAAGTAAATAATAGAAAGGAGTATCATGAAATGTAGGGCAAAAGACAGGCCGAAACTTGTCGAGCAGTGGCCATGTGACTGTCGCAAGTGAAGTGTGTGCGAAGCCTGCGGAAGCAACAATTACCTGCGCTGTGGTAAAAGTCGTGGAAAATCATAATTAATATCTATTGCGAAAAGTTATAATTGTAGTATTAACTTATCAAGTGCTGTTATGGCGAACTAAGGGAAAAACTTACGACTAATAAAGTGAAAGTGGACTTAGATTCTCCAGTAAAAAGCTCCTACGAAAAAGTACAGAAAGTAGGTTGTTTAAAATTTCCATAAGGTGTCGGTCAAGGAAATTTACTACCATTGAATTAAGACATTCTCGGAAGGAATGTATAATCAAGGCAATTCGCCAATGTGGGCACATGTACTAGCTGGATTGCTTTACTGTTACACTTGCGGTGAGGTTATTACACAACCATTTTTTAAAATAACTCGAGTTCAATCGTCAAACGATCACTACTTTAACGGCAGCATTTGATAGTGCATGTGTTAGATACTAAAACTGTAGAAATAATTGCTACGGAGATTTACAATAAAAATTAATGGAACAGGATACTTGCGAAACGACGGAGGTTTGCCTACGCGGAATAGAACATCAGGAATAATTTACAACAGCTATAGAGGTACGTGTGTATCTATTTGATTATACTTCAATCTATGTTTACTATTATCAACACTGTAAAGTACATTAACGATGATAAATAATTCATGTTTTGAAAAACAGATTTCTAAAAATGAAAAGATACAGCTTTGCGGAAATTTGTTAAATGTGTGTAAAAATAGTTTTTGACGTGACAACGTCTTAAATTAGGTTAGCTGGGAGTCACTTATGAAAAATAGTAACGCTCGGTAACGTTACGATGAGTCACCGAACGAGAGAGAGGCCCGCCGAATGCCTTGCGTCTCTCTCCCACTCAACTATGATCGGTCTGTCGCGCGCGCAGCACTAGAGAATTAGGCGCATTGAATCGGCGCGTTAAGTTTAAGTTTACATGTACAATGTTTTAGTAAACAAAATATATTTCTATAGTTAAAATTTGTGCAATTCTTATTTTCATTCAATTCCTTGTTCCTATTGCGCAATTTAATTATATTCATATCAATAAATATTCTACCGAGAAAAAGACGTTGTCACGTAAAATCTTCGCCCGTAAAACCGACTTTACAGGCAACCATTTTTTTACTGACTGTTTTGTCGTTATATGACACATTTGAATTAGGTTTCGCTTGCAAAATTTGTGAAGTGGCATTTACAACATAATTAAAATTTGTTTAATGACCGCAACGATTCTATTACAATATGTAACGCACTTTTAGAGAGTGCGCGCACGGGGTACTTGTGTCTGCGTGACATAAAAGTTTTTGTCTTCGTCGTGTCGCGTTTCTAAAGTGGGGTGCGCTCACGAGGGCGACAGTGACAAAACTTTTTTTGTTTATTGTTGCACCGGGATCGCAATGTATATAGGTTAGGTAATACAAATCAAGATATGCATTGCATCTCTCTCCCACGTAGAAAACAAGTAGGTACATGGAATCTGAGTAAGTTGGCTCTACTAAGCTGGCTTCAAGGAACTAGTTTTAAAACAACTTTGGTAAGAAGTTTTTCGCGCCAATGATTTTTCTTATACTTTTGGATCCACTGTTTCCTTTTAAATGGTAAAAGGAAACAGTGGATCTTTCTTATATTACAAATTTCTATTATTGTTTCGTTTCTGTCATATCCATGCCTTCAATTCTTTGGGTATACGATATCATGTGACGCTGACCACTTATCATTAGGCGGCCTTTATATTAATCGGTTATCGACGTAAAAACGTGTATAAAAGTATAACAGGCGGAACATTTTTAAGCCATCTGAGCGAAACCACTGCATCAAAAAGTTACCTACTGCGTCAGTGAGTTGCGGACCCCAGGAGAGTCCAGTGGAGGTCCATGTAAATTCCCAGGTTCTTAACCTTAGTGGAATATGGAATGTCAAGCAAGACCGATGGCAGACGGGTCCATGCAATTTTCGCGATCAGTCTTAAGCTACCTATAAATTATGACTAATTTATGAGACACTGACATGTCGAACAATAATATCACAATTGAAAATAAAATTTCTTATTACGAGGGTGCATGCGTTTTTCTGTTCGCGGAACGGTGGTGATGGAAATTACTAGGTACAGGGGATGTTTTAGGTATGTGTTCAGTTAACCATTATTAAAAATAACAAGTTTCGTTATTATTAGCTCAGTATTCTTCGATCTATCGAGGAAAAGGCAACTCAATCGGAAAGAAAGTTTGAAATATAGAGACAATCAAATCTAGTGCCCTTATAAAGTTCCTTTTGCCAAACAAAGAAGAACAGTTAAAACAGGGCGAGATGTCATATCAAGTGGCACAACCTTTTCGAACTTGAAGACGACCCACGATCGTAGCAGCCCCCTGAAGCAACTACTTTATAACTGACTCAATAAGTAAAAAAAAATATAATCGGCGATGCCTGGCTAAAGAAGAAATAACCCGCAGCAATAGTTGAGCTATGTAAAATATTTTGGCCAACTTGACAAAACAATGGGTAGGGTTGGTTTCTTACTGGGGGCGATCTCATTAAAAATCTCCATGAAATGGCATGAAATGGCATGGTAAAACCAAAACCTACATTCTTGAAGGGGACATAGGCGGCCGGAAAACTCTTGGCGACCTTCGTATATTCCAAAAGCAAAAATGCTCATTTACATTAAATAATATTAACCTTGGCAGCATTCGAATATTCCAAGAAGTTTGGATGAACTAAATAAGTATAATTTTTTGAAACAAAAATAAAAAAATGTTCATCCGCTCTCGAGTTTTCTACTTACCTAAAACACTGCAATTCGTTTTTATTTATATAAGATTTACAATTAATTTGCATAAAGTCTTCAAGGCAATAAAATTGGTTTTGTGAGGGCCAGTCAAAGTCCAGTATTTTTTAATTGTTCTGGATACATCGGTCCAAGAAAATTATTAGGTATAAACATTAACCGTGATGTTATTTTTCCTTTGCATATTATTCTAATGCAAATAATTGCACATTTCTTGCTTTAAAACAAATTGAACTTTCCGTTAACACAATAAGTGCCATTTTTGAAAAACATAAACAGCAGAATTATTACTGTGGAGTCAAGTCACTTCGCCGTTTTGTTTTTGGTTCCTATACTTAAATAAAAACATTATTTAAACAAATATAAATTAGTTCCATTGTTAAATTTGCTACTGGAATCATTAGTTAAAACTGGAAGCTAGGTATAGATAATATGGTATGTTTATGGTAAGTTCATAGCAGCAGTTTCATTCGGTACTTTCATACTATAAATTAAATAGTTAATTTTATTATTAGGTATTATCAGCTGTAACTTGGGCAAGGGCTGCGTTCTCTAAAGCCGCTGCAAAACAGCTGTGAACCATTTACCGTATCAAGATGGATATTGAGCAATGTCAATTAGCTTTGAAATTTTAACATCGACTATCGTTCATGATGAAATGAGCGACCTTCAATCTGCATTAACCTGACACTCAGATCTGACAGCAATGCCAGCAATTGGTCAATTTATTTAATACATTAAGAGAGTGCGCGCACGGGGGACTTTTGTCGCCGTGACTGTTTCGTTGCTCTTATCAAGTCCTTGGATATGTATGCAGGTGCGCGCACGTTACGACGCGACAACTGGGTGACTTTTATGTCCGCCAACCGGCGTTGGTGACAAAATTGTCACTCTCCGTTCACATTGACGAGCCGGATGGTGCAATGGTTAACATGCCAGATCGTCGTTCCATTGACGCATCCATATCAAAAAAGTTTTGTCACTGTCGCCCTCGTGAGCGCACCCCACTTTAGAAACGCGACACGACGAAGACAAAAACTTTTATGTCACGCAGACACAAGTACCCCGTGCGCGCACTCTCTAAAAGTGCGTTACATATTGTAATAGAATCGTTGCGGTCATTAAACAAATTTTAATTATGTTGTAAATGCCACTTCACAAATTTTGCAAGCGAAACCTAATTCAAATGTGTCATATAACGACAAAACAGTCAGTAAAAAAATGGTTGCCTGTAAAGTCGGTTTTACGGGCGAAGATTTTACGTGACAACGTCTTTTTCTCGGTAGAATATTTATTGATATGAATATAATTAAATTGCGCAATAGGAACAAGGAATTGAATGAAAATAAGAATTGCACAAATTTTAACTATAGAAATATATTTTGTTTACTAAAACATTGTACATGTAAACTTAAACTTAACGCGCCGATTCAATGCGCCTAATTCTCTAGTGCTGCGCGCGCGACAGACCGATCATAGTTGAGTGGGAGAGAGACGCAAGGCATTCGGCGGGCCTCTCTCTCGTTCGGTGACTCATCGTAACGTTACCGAGCGTTACTATTTTTCATAAGTGACTCCCAGCTAACCTAATTTAAGACGTTGTCACGTCAAAAACATAAAATTGAAATATATTTTATTTGTAAAAGACACCGCATAAAGTGATACCTTTGTATGCTGTTGTACTCGTATGTCTTTGTATACCTTTGTGTGCATACGTTTGTTTTAGTCAGCAATTGTTTTTGAGTTATTTATTAAATAAGTAGGAACTAGGTGTATTTTGTTAACTTTTTAAATCAAAATTTAACATGACGACAACCAAACGCCAAATTGTAAAAAAAGTCGACGAACTATGTTCATAATTTTCAAATTCAAAAATCATTTATTCATATAGATATCGAGTATGTTACTTATGTTACGTTCTGTTGTTATGCGAAGTATCGTTGAATAGGTATTTGAAAATTGACTTCAGGTTTCTTTAATAATTTTTCATTTCTAATGATCGTTCAGGAACTATGTATATCTAATAATTAAAAGTTAGTTAGCAAAATAAGATTCCGTAGTCAGGTATTAAGGATTTAATTAGTTCATTTAATTAATTTAAAAAAGATAGTAAATAATTGAATGTTAGGTACAACATATCTTCATTTTGAAGATTTAATTGTTAAGAGATACGTATTTTTATCATTTCTTATGTCTTTTGTGGTCGGGGTCCTTTTTTTCATAATAATTTTATACTTCATGATTTACATATGTTTTTGTGACTAAATAAATTGAAATATGGTTAACAGCACTTAGTTTCTGTTACGCCTATATACCTACTGCCCTATAGGGTAGTGCGTTTTCGCCATGCGACTTTTACATTATTTAGATCATTTCCTCTAATTGAGAAATATCTATCTTACGGCAAACGTAGGCCGGCAACGGTTAATTAATCATACTCGTAAATTACTGTATTTTCGATTGACGTTTTTCATGCGAAGGTAGGTATTAATCATACATAACCTAATAAAATTCTAACTGATCGATGTGGAAGATCTCTGTATGGAAGATGTTTAAAAAAACAACTTATTTATTAACAAAATAGATCACATGCTTTTAAGATTATTTATGTTTATCTGGTTGTCAGTAATTAGATATTTTTGTTTTCGGAAGTGACGCGGGGCGGATTTGCCAGTTAGGTAATAAAATTTTAATCCATCATAACTAGGAAAATATCTTTAAAATAAATCTAGATTTTTAATAATTAATAATTTAATTTATTAATAATTTAAATTTAATTAATTTAATTTTTAGATTATTGTGGCAGTAAAATCGTTATTTACCATCGGCCCAAGTCCGCTAATTTATAAACGCTTCATTTGCATTGTGTCAACTCAACACCAACATGTCATTAACGTTTTAATCGAGATTGTCACAAGTGTCTTGGCACACATAAAAAACTCTAATGCGCAGGTAAAACATACGCATGTAAGTGTGAGCATTTTTTTTTTTTTTAATTTTTAGTGCAATTGGAGCGAGACAAGGGTCAAAAAAGATGTGCAGATACAAGCTATCAACAACATGGATAACCTTTATATGTTTCTTGTTTATTTCTAACGAAAAATCTACAGGAGCCCTTGATCAGGGAACAGGCAATAATAAATCGTACCTGCAAAGCTCTATATTAAACGTGCTACGGAAATCAATGGCGATCAATTATATTCCCGACGTTCCGACTGATCTCTTTGATTTCCTGAGAGATACTTATCCTTTGCCCAATGGTAAGAAATAAAATTACGTAAATTAATTATAACTTGAGACCACTCGATCACGAAACACTCCACTACGCTCGACGCTCGAAATTCGACCGCAATTCATTTTGTCATAGGGTTATTTTACAATGACACTAAACGTGAACATTTTTTTATAAATATAAACACAGATTATAAACAAATTATTAGTTTCTGTACTTATTCTTTATGTAACCATTGGTCCATTGGTTATACCAAATGTAACAGTTATATGCGCGTTAATTAGTACAAACTTTTCATTTCGCATTTTAATAATAAAGTAGATATTGTGTATGTAGACTGTTTGACCGCTAAGTATGTCTACAAATTACTGACCAGATGACAGTCCAAATAAATATCAAGTGCACTGCCTATGCCCAGACGGTCAGAAAGTCAATTCGTTTAACTTCTTATCGACCTTTGCACCTGAAACAAATGAGTTTTAGGTTTGGTTCCTCAATAGGGACTTAAAATACATAGCGGCGATGGAAGAGCACTGACAAAATTACACCTGCTTAATACAAAAACTATATTTCCAATAGGAGGAAATGGACGAAAACATTATTATATGCATTATATTAACCATTCTACTGCTGTTTCAGGCATTAAGGCTCCGTATTCAGAATACGATTACATAATCATAGGAGCCGGCTCAGCTGGGTGTGTGCTAGCGGCTCGTTTATCAGAAGATCCCAATGTCCAGGTGCTGGTATTAGAAGTTGGTAAACCCGAAATGTTGACTACAGACATACCGGCTATAGCACCTTTCTTCCAAAGAACTGACTACGCTTGGCCGTACTATATGGAACCTCAACCAAAAGTTTGCATGGGTAATGTGGCTGTTATTATATTCCTAAACATACTTCATTAAAATATTTTTTTTTACTTAATATTTAATACTGAAAACATATGTTTCCTTTGGCGTACTTTAGAGTGAGTAGAGTTTTTAAATAATAAATAATGAAGATGGAACAAGACTTTCGTATTGGAAATTTTCTCCTCTTCGAGGAGCTTTTCTAAAATTTCTCAGTTAATTAATAGTTTCGGAGTTTGACGAAGAAACGAAAGGCCTATTTTAACTTTATTTGTTTTTAAGTTTTGCATTTTTTGCATTCTGAAAAATCCTTCGAACACATTTGTCTAGATATTTGAATCCAATGAGGGTCATCATTTAGGAGGTTTAACTCCATTTAACACGTTATTGAACTTGTCGACTAGACTATAGTTTTTGTTTCCCAACAGGTATGATCAACCAACAATGTTATTGGCCGCGAGGTAGAGCGGTCGGTGGGACCAGTGTTATCAACTACATGATCTACACTCGAGGACACCCTGAGGACTGGGATAGAATAGAAGCAGACGGTAACTATGGATGGTAAGTTTCACACCACTGAAAATACATTAATATACGAGCTCTCGACATCGGTACGCCTTATAGCAAAAATTATTTATTACACTTTCTACAGTGTAAATTTAAAATCTAGTGCTAAAAATATGCCCCATGCTGTGATAAATACACTGTGGTAAATATAAGGTACTTTGAATAGAAAGAAAATGGTCGAGTCATATTTATAATATGTACTATAATAATATAATAAAGCAGAATGGTTATTTTATTGTTTGATTGCGCTAATCTCTGGAACTGCACGTCGTCGGAACGAACGTCGGATTTGAAAAAATATTTTTGTGTTAGATAGCGGTTCATGAGGAAGCCTACCACCAAGGATTTCACCGAGTTCCATTTTGTTCGATAGATATTTATATATTTATCATTCACTAGCTGACCCGACAGGCGTTGTCCTGTCTTAACTATAAATATTGAATTCAAATATTTTCAGCACGCATTCTATCAATGGTATGTCAAACGCCGTGAA
This sequence comes from Ochlodes sylvanus, assembly GCA_905404295.2. NCBI lineage: Eukaryota > Metazoa > Arthropoda > Insecta > Lepidoptera > Hesperiidae > Ochlodes > Ochlodes sylvanus. The sequence goes on from FR990129.1 coordinate 3,576,688, forward strand.
GTTACATTAAAACGTCTTTGGTGGAATCGTCTAAAAGTGGAAAACCAATTGTAACATTTCAAAGATAACAAATAAACGCTACACACGCATAACACCACACCAGGTTTCCTAGTGCTGTGGGCGCAATGGACAACACACAAAGACAATATAACACATATCTTGAACTGAATTTAAACTCATAATTCAAATTGTTGTGTGGCTGGGAATTCAAGCTAGGACCTTTCAAACGACACCCGGCATTGTAAACTTTACGCCATACTGGTCGTCGAAATAAAAAAAACTTAAAAGCAATATATGTAGGTATATTGTTTATTCGATATGTTATGATGCTGATAATATAAACTTAATCGTCATTCCGTTCAGTCATTAAACTCGGAGGGATCAGTCAACGCTTTTCAGCATACAATACATATTTTATTTTACATGTTGAAGGGCCTCAAAGCATCATAAAGCATATTTTCAAATTATGTATTATTTTATAATTATTTCAAAATACTTATACTCGATGTACTCGTACTTGTTTGAAGCCACATATCGCATCAACATAAAGTTTTGCGTAAACTACACTTTTACTAAAATTATCCGTGGTATTTTAACATCGATTGCGCTATAGTACACGATTACATAAACCACTTAGAGAAGCTACATTTACAATTATTTTATAATTTTTATAAGCATTAACATTACATTAAAAAAATGCATATTCACCGTATAACTATTCTAAATAGCAATAAGAAAATATTCCATTAAATACGTTTTAATTACCTTTATTCCATGGAATATTTTATTTATTTTTGTAGTGTGTAGTGTCCGCGATGATAAAAGTTTAAAATTATAAAATTGTAAATTAAAAACAATTTTTATGAGTCAAGTTCAAAGGTGCGGTGCGATTTTATAAATATACATTTTTATTACTTATACGGGTCACAGCTTCGAAAAATATATTTTCCATGTTTTTATCGTTTTTATATGTTAATGTGCAAGCAATGTTATGGTTTTAATCGTTCCTTATCCTTGGAAGTCCTTGAGAAATCTTATTTGATTGAGCCCACCACGAAATTATAACATTTTTATAACCGAAATCAAAACCAAGCCTAGTATTTTTTCATCTTACAGAATACTGTGGCATACACTTGGCCCACCTGAAGCGTCAAAACTCACTCGAGTTTAGAACTTATGATGTTACCTATGCGATTAATAGCTCATTACTAGCTAATAAAAAAAAATACTTTTTGTTTCATATTAACACTTCCCAAACCGCAACATACAATGTTTGAAAATCTATTAAAATTTTAATGCTATTACTTACAGGTCCTACAACGATGTACTTGAATACTATAAAAGATCTGAAAGATCGAGTTTAAAAGGACTTGAAGATTCCCCGTATCATGGACGAGCTGGAGAAATGAACGTAGAGTTCAGTCTAAGGCAAGTCAAAAGATAATTAGAATCAATATTCATGTTGTATTATCCTTTAATATTATCAACAATATAAATCAATATTTACATTCCAGGACACCTTTAGGCGATGCGTTTTTGGAGGCAGGGAGAATTCTGGGATATCCTTCGGGGGATTACAACGCACCTGAGGGATTAAGATTTGGATACGTGCAATCCACAACGCGTGCGGGTAGAAGGGTAAGCGCCGCTAAAGCCTTTTTGCACGGCATCAAAAACAGGACAAACCTGCACATTTTACCAATGACAAAGGTTACAAAAATTCTAATAGAAAAAGGTACAAATACAGCTTATGGCGTTCAATATACACGTAACCGTATCAGAAACGAAGTGAGAGCACGAAGAGAAGTAATATTATCTGCAGGTCCCATAGCATCACCGCAAATGCTTATGCTGTCAGGTATCGGACCAGCGAAACATCTTGAAAAGCACGGCATCCCTCTGGTACAGGACTTACCAGTTGGTCAAAGGCTGTATGACCATATAACGTTTCCTGGTCTCATATTTACACTAAACACAACGGACATAAGCTTTATTGAGAGCAGAAGTACTACATTAAGGAATATTATACAATATTTACAGTATGATGACTCGCCCGCCTCTACCATTGGAGCTGTGGATGCCATCGGGTACATAAAAACTCCATTATCTAGCATGATGGAGAGAAGACCAGACATTGAGCTAATCAGTATTGGCGGTTCTCTAGTTTCTGACGGAGGTGGTGGAAGCAAGTCTGTAAGGCGAGGTATGATGATTTCAGAGGACTTATTCGATATTGCATACGGTTCGATCGATAACACAGATACTTGGAGTGCATTTCCTATGTTATTGCATCCAAGATCAGTTGGGTACTTGGAATTGAAAGATAGTAACCCGTTTAGTCATCCGCGCATGTATGGAAACTACTTGACGGATCCCATCGATACAGCTACATTTATAGAAGCAATACGTTTTATACAAGCTCTCGCAAATACTGAACCGTTTCAGCGTTTAGGAGCACGGGTACACCCCGCCAAGTATACCACCTGTCGTAATCTGGTCTTCGATTCAGACGCTTACTGGGAATGTGCATTGAGAACTATTACAGCGACACTACATCACCAAGTTTCGACATGTCGAATGGGACCGGCAAATGATCATTACGCTGTCGTGGATCCAGAGCTTCGAGTGTATGGCGTAAAACGGTTACGGGTAGTTGATTCCAGCATCATTCCTAATGCAATATCAGCTCACACACACGCGCCAGCAGTTATGATTGCTGAAAAGGCATCAGATATGATAAAAGCTACGTGGGAAAACCGATTCAATTAATGCTTTTTCATATTCTTGCAGTAGGGAGGGGACCTCTTAACCTCTTGGCATAGAGTGACGACTGAATCCATGAACGGTTACAGACGTCAATCAAAGGCACACTTGTTAACAGATAACAGTTGTGTAGCCACGCTCGAGGATAAGGTTGAAACCCCTTAATAGACGGAGGACGTACCAAATGAAACATCCAAACCAAAATATAAACCAATATCTCAGCGTAATTATGACCTAATTATGCATTCGCTTTAATCGCTTGTAACAATAGCAATAAACATTCAGTAATATGTATGTATAGCAAATCTGCTACATAAAGAATATTACATAAACCGACTTCAGAAAAAGGATAAGTAGTAAGGAAAGGGTTTTAATATATACATATAAATAAAATTGTCTGTTTGTAAATTGTTAGAATAACCGGTTTTTACTTAATGCATATGGATGTATAGGTACACGGTACAACAGTTTTCACAATTTTTGTCTGTCTGTCGTTTGTTTTGGCTAATCTCTGGAATGGCTGGACCGATTTTGACAAGAATAAGTAGTACCTAATTTTATTTTAGAATTATTTAAAATTATAGGAATTATGAAATAAATTCCTCGCGGACGAAGTTACAGGCACAGCTAGTTTAAAAAAAATATTTATGTAACATTTCATAGTTTCAAGTTAAGTACCTGAAAATTTATTAATGTTTTGAAACTGCATATAATAGTAAAGTAATTAAAGCCCCTTGAATGCATATTGTGTGTACCGCATTTAGTAAGATTTTGTTTATTTATTGTCTACGAGAAAATAGTCTATAATTATTTAATTAATTGATAGCGATTGGGCGTGAATTTAAACATATTTGGCCTCGATACCTTAGTTAAATAAAAAATACTATAATAAGCCAAGTATCTAATACAACGTCATATTCATAATCATAAAGCCACAAAATACGATTAATCTAAGTGCCTTTTAATTTAAGACTGCTGTTACAATGCTTGAAGTACCTTTGTAATTATTGATGTCATTATATTATTAACGGGCATTGGATTCGAGATAAGTTTTTGTTTACCTGTAACTAAATGAATCTCAGAAATAATTATTTATGCTACAAGAACATTACATGGAAGACAATGAACTGTTTAAATTAAAGTGTTGTGGGAATCTCTTCGTTCCACGTACGAGTTTGTGACAATAAATCATGTTTAAACTTTAATGAATTAGTCAATAAACATTCCCAGAGGAAGGTAACTTTATATTCCTATTACTTATTGTTGTTTTATAACAAATAGGAAGGTAAGTAGGGTTTGTTTAATGAACATGATCATCCTTTTATAACATATTCGTACATACATACAGGTCGCAGTAGAAAAAAGGCTACAATCAACCTTAATCGTCAAAGCTGGGTTACCTATATACAACAATCACTAATGATACGCAAGTTCGGTGTGTTAAATGTAAATTTATTATTTAAGCTGTATTGATTTAAATAAATTTGAATGAATACACTGTAAATGACATTTATCTATTGTTTACTAACAATAAAGACATAATAGACAATAGTAACATGACTAAGCAACAAGTTATTGTCATATTGCAAAAATGCACGCACGACGACATGATTCTGAATTTGAATGTTGCTAGTCAATAATTACACATTATTATAATACAATACAACAATACAATACATCGGGTTTATTGCCCGTGGTTGGGTCGCGTAGTTCTAATGGTCGAAAACGCGCAATTTTTTGATGTGGTAACTTCTTTAGTCGCGTTGGGCACGTTTCCTGACACGTGTTCTGATCGAAAATTCGTAAGATGTATTAGAAAAACTTGACCACCATGTTAAGTCTTATAATTCATAGTTAAAACAGGACCACGTCTGTCGAGTCAGCTAGTATTTAATAAAAAGTCATTTTTAAATTTTTAATTAATCATAGTCTGGCCAGGAATTTTTGAACAACCCACTCGAGATATATTTTCTAATTCTCATTGATTAAACAGATGGGTGAAGGTCGTGTCTAGTTCGGATCCTCTACTATAAGTAAATCATGTCCTCATTACAGTTCAGTAAACTTGCGATGGTGGTATCTCAGTTGCAGGACTGGTCAATTGTCCTGCTTCTGCAAAAGTTCAATGACACAAAAGACTTAATGTTCATTAAAAAAAACCCGTCAATGCTGGAACTGACTCGGGCGATTTAGTGTTCCGTACCTATTGTAAGATGTAATTAAATGTATCATATCTACATTTATCTTCCTATAAAATTTTAATTGCGACGAAATTTCTCTGTTTTCAATTTAGCGGGGGAAATATTTTAATTATGAATTTATTTTTCAAAAATGTAAAACCTACAAGGGTCACATTTAAAGGTTTTATTTTTAGAACTGGAGGCTAAGAAAAGTGACTGGTGAAAAAGAATGAATATTAATAAAATAACTTTTTAAGAACCATAGACGTCCGTTTGACTAAATCATTACAAAAGTGAGTTAATTTCAAATGTGTTTGTCGTGCGTCAAAATGAATTTGACTAGATAAATTGAGAAAAAACGTTATTTGACTGCTGGATATTATTTACATATTCATTAAAATTAAGTGTTGATGAAATGGAGTCCCTAGAAGCTTCACTATGGAACCCGTCAAACCTGCTACTATTTTTAATATATACATGAGTGATCATTAATATTTCACTAAGCATTTACTTGAAATTGAATTGTTTCTGATGACTTCTCCCTAGTTTTTAGCGAAAAATACTCCATAACACGTTACACTGGTCATAACCCGTGCTCAGTAGTCGGCCATTAATGGGTTGAAGCCAATTAATAACTAACAAACGAGCTGACGTGCCATCAGATGGTGATCATCGTCGCCTATGGACATCTCCAACACCAAACGAAAAGATGAAAGAGAGATGTATGAATTAAATTTTTATTAGTTATTATTTATTTATTTGACACAGTTGCTTTACTTTCCCTTTTATGATAAGCTTTGCCACAGATTAGCGTGGGCAGCTACACTGGATAAATGGTATTTAAATAATTTACGATTCAAACAACGTCCTAATGTCAACGAACTCTACAAAGTAATAAATGTGAATCTTTTTCGTATTTTACATTCGAATAAAACAAGTGTGACTGACCCACAGAAAAACATAGAAGGGTTTCGTTTTGTGAGCTTTTATTTTACCTGCTATTGCAGTAGTTTATGGATCAAATCTTGCAAGTACATACATTTAAAGAACTGTTATAGTTGTCATTCATACATATACTTCATAGACGGAGGTAAAATCATCAAAATAATATGATTTTATTGAGCTGATATGATGATGGGCGAGGATGATGATAATATCATACCCATATCCTTCTATCGCCTCAAAACAGAGCAACGGATCCATGTAATTTTTGGTATGGAGATAGTTGAAGGTTAGAGAGTGACATCGGCTAATTTTTTCAACGGAACAATGTCACATTTCGACAGAAAAGACTTTTTAATTTAATTAAGACTTGTTTAATCAATAGCGTTATGGGCGCTATTATCTTATGCACTTGACGAATGGGGTTTCCGAAGCAAAGCCAGGGTGGTTTACTCGCACTATATAAAAAAGCATAAACTGAGAATTATTTCATCGAATTTAGAACGTACAGAATCCCAAAAATAGACCCAAGTGTGTCAGGTCACATTTAGTGATAGACCCCATGTATTATAACACACACTTACGCGCGCATGATTGCACATGCACGCAAGCAATAACAGGGATTAAAACGATTTTCTCAGACTAGGAAAATCATTAAAATCAATAAAATCATTTTATATATTAACACAAAATAGAAAATATTTTTCGTATAGCGTCAAAACATCACTGCAGTTATAGTTTACAACATAGCATGTCTACCTGAAAGTAATTGAATGGCGATAATTTCAACAACGAGGTACGAAGGTAAACTGTATTGGTATAAAGATTATTATTAGGTAAAAACGAAAAAATTACGCAATGCCTGAACGTTTACGAATATTATTATGTATGTAAGGATAATAGTTCCCGAAGCAAAGCCAAAGACAAATATAATAAAAAATTGCAGGATTCGTTTCTACCCCTGCGGTGGATATACTTATGAGGACACAAATCTTTACTAATCTAACAAAAAAGTGTTACTATAACGGTGTTCCCCAATCTTTATGTAAATTTTGGAAAGTTATAATAATAAATGCTCACAAAAATGGTTACTTTTTAAAAGATAATGCTAAAAAGCTAGCGGTATTGAATAATACCGCTTAAAGAATCCCATAGACAATATTTCAATCCATTTTTATTTTGATATTTAAGATTTTTTTTTTTAACAAAGTACTTACAGATTTAACAAAAGACGCACAATGCTTGCAAATACATGAACCTTATCAATAAAAAAGTTTAATAGTTTTATTCAATATTCTTACAATTGATATATTTAATTCTATATTAGTGCCAGATTATCACTTACTCAGAAGAGTTGGAGCCCTTTACTCCAAACACACATAAACATTCATACATGTGCCTGTAAACACATTTTATGCTAAAAAGACTTAACGGTATCGATCACTTCGTTTCTATTATATCAGTTAGTTTCTAAGTGCAACAAACAAAAAAAGATTTAAAAACTAAAACCCGACTACGGCAACATCGCGCTGCGAACATTCGTTCCTGCTTACCCTGTTGGTTTTGGTGTAGCTACAAAATTCTTACATTTTGTTGCTCTTTCTGCTCTTCCTTCTTTCTCGGCCGGCAAAGGATCGGTGTTGCCTTTAGTATTAGTGATGTCCACGGGCGACGGTGACCACCACTTACCATCAGGTGGCTCGTTCGTCGGCTATTAATTTTTTTTTTATGTGTTCAATTAAGTCCTTTTATTCATACGAAACCTTTAATTTTTTATTCATGTCTGTGTTATATGGTATATTAAAGAGGCGGAATAAAAGTTTTTGTGACGTTAAATAGCATTTAAACAACAGAAGCTTTTAACAATACCAACCAATGATCATAAGTGATTTAGTAGTTTCTTAAATCTCAAATCTCTTCTTCGGCGTAGTGTGGTAAAAAATAAATTAATAAGTAGTTAGACAAAGTAAGCTTGCATACATTATGTAAATACTAACGTTGTAAGTTAAAATAAATAAATGCTTGTAAAAATGAACATTATTTCCCTTGAATTTGTTTTGTATGTACTTCCACAATGATTTAGATTTCATTTCGTTAAGTCTCCGTTATTGCGAAATACCTACATCGCTGATCACGTTTGATAAAAATGTTTTTCTAAAGAATTTTCTTGAACAAAAGCCAAAAATATTTACCTACCAAAAAAAAGTTGGTTAATTTTAAGTATATCAAAATCATTTAAAAATTCAAAACACATTATAATCGTTAACCCATACGTAAAATGTTAATAAATTGATTCGGAAAGTAATAATAATGTCGTTTATGTCTTAAGTTGTAGTTGTATTCGAAAAATAATTTTAATAATACGAACCCACGAATCTCGTCCGTGGACTCAGTCTGGCACCGACTGTTATACGGATATCATTACAAGATAGTCCGCCGTGAGGATTGGTTGGTGATCGTGATAAGGTCTGAATGTTGATCAACAAACGATCTAACAGAAAATGTGTAATTTAAAAATATCACTAGTTGTACTTTTTATCATCTCAAACGTAAGTACTACGATTCAAGACGATGAGGAGACTGTGAAAGTAATAAAAAATTTCGAAAATAAACTCCTGTATAACGAGAACAGGAAGGGCCGAACGCTAAGGTCCCCAAAGCTATCAATGGTTAACGCAATCCTGCAGACATCTAATTTTTTCTTCAAACTCGAAGATTACAGCACTGGTGATTTCTTCGATTTTCTACGAGATAATTATCCACTTCCTGGGGGTGAGTAACATATCAAGAATATTTAAACTCGTTGGACTCCGTAGCCTAGTAGGTAGTGTCTCAGCGAGGCGAAGAGTGCTCGGGTTCGATAACGCAGTTTTTAAATGAACCCCACGAATATGCAATTTCGGAAATATGGATGGTAATTATTAGCCTTTGCAATCCATTACTGTACAATACATTATTGTACTCGTAGCTCCTGATATTAATTATTTCATAATTAGATTAAGTTTTAGAAGTCGATTTTTTTAATTAGGCACTGTATTATTGAGAATATTGAGATACATATAGTGGCCATAGTGCTCTATCCAACAATTTGTTTACATTGGTTTACTATAAATGATATTATTTTTAATTGGCGTTTCTTTTTACAATTTCACACACGAAAGAACATAGTTTTCCAATTAAGTTCAGTTTCCTGTTTTTTTTTATGGATTTAAGATAAAAAACGAGGATGTAGCGCCACCATTGTTACTAATAATAAGTAGTTAAAAAGTAACCCTCAATGAAATCTTTTAGAAATTCCATGATAGATTTAAAAAGCTCGTGATTTGAAAAGATTTTGTGTTCTAATTTGATAATTTTTTATAACGATTACGAAGAATATAGCCTACAACACGTAGTATAAGATCTGTTTAACAATTTTTTGCCTTTTTTTCTCCTCGATGATAAAATATCTTTCCGTAACATAATGTAAGCAAAAAATGATGTGCATAAAATGTATCTTGGGCAAATACCTACACGATTAAATTATCTTGAGTTTGAATATAATTATTGACTTACACTTTACTTATCATAATATTTTTTATCAAATTTGTATATTTTATCGAATGGTCTTTGCAAACTAAATAGGCTACAAATCCGGATAAAATTGTGCAAAGTACTGCGTCATAAACATTGTAGTTTCAAATTCATTTATTCACATGGCCATTTACAAAAAATACTTAGTAGGTATATCGCAGATACACATAATGATATGCGCGATATTTTTTATTCCAATTTCGATTCATTAACTTGCTTTACATGGAAAAAAGTACGACGAAAGAAACCTGTATCCTATAAATAGAGTATAATATATTTGGCATCCAAGAGAATAGTTACAGTTTTTGTCTGGTTAATGACTTGTTTTTTGCAATTTTATTTTTTTATTAATAGCTTCATTTTTTTGCTTCCCATAATTAGGTTAAATAAAGAAAATAATGTTTGCTCGATTCGCATTCTGTTCAAAGTTGTCGAACTTTGAACAGAATGCGTTTTATTCTCTTTTGCCTTTATCAAACTATTATCGCGCGTCCGCACGCTTGCGGCTTACCACAAACTACAAACGTTTGGCTTGATTTGAGGAATGAAACATGACCATCCACACGCTTGCGAACACGTTTGTGTGTTCTTAAGAGGCAAGCATGGCGGACGTCGAGCTTGATGCGTCGGCAATTACATAGAAAACACATTAAAGGAACCGAAACTCTCAAACAACTACAAAAACTCCATGGTAACATTAACAATAATTAATAGGTTTTCTTTTGACCAGTCGTTCAATTTCGAAACTGGAGTATTCACACACGTGTGGACGCATCGAAAGCGCTCGCGGCAAACTCCCTTTGATTTGTGTCGAGAAAACCGACACTCGACGGATCGGCTACAAGCGCTTGCAAGCCTACACAAACCAAGCAAATGCTCCATCCAGATGTTTGAATTTGCAAAGGCTTGTTGAGGTTTGCCAAGCGTGCGGATGCGCCATAAACCTTAACTACATTAAATTCTACCTGGGAACTCTTAAAATTTAATTTCGGAACGAAGGTCAAAAAATTATTAAATTTTAACAATAACACCACAATAATTTAACTCTTTTTTTAATAAGTTTATTAACCCAAAAAAAATCAAGATATGTAATGCTATCAGTACAATATCATTATAACTTCTGTCGGCACACCACCACCGTTCCCATCATGATACGACAACTCAACATTCACCATGGAGAAACCATTTTATTATTTTCACTATTCACATTAAGTCAACGTTTATGCTCGTAATAATTGTGTCTACTGTCTTTGTTAAATTGATATAACACCATTTAGATAAAGAATGAGATAGAAAATCAAAATAAATTATAGGTAATCTAACATTTCCAGGTCGCACAACACCGTTGCCAGAGTACGATTTCGTGATAGTAGGTGCTGGTTCCGCCGGGAGTGTCCTTGCGTCGCGTCTCACCAAGAACAGGAACACTACTGTGCTGCTCATAGAAGCCGGCAAAACAGAAATGCTGCTGACAGACATACCGGCAATAGCCCCATACTTCCAGGCTACAGACTACACCTGGCAGTACTATATGGAGCATCAACCGGGAGTTTGTCGGGGTATAAATATTATGCTGTTTTTCTAGAAATTCATCTCAGTGATAGAAAGAACAACTGTTTGTAATATTTATTTGAATTGCACAATACAATGGAAAAATTACTTTATTACCTTCAATGAACTCCGAAAGTAAAGTAAATTATTCGTGTAATTACATTTCAGGGATGGATAACGAACGCTGTTTCTGGCCGCGAGGCAAGGCAGTAGGAGGGTCATCAGTCATCAACTACATGATCTACACCCGCGGTAGACCACAAGAGTGGGATCGCATCGCTGCAGATGGCAACTACGGATGGTAATCATAGCTAATACACCTGTGACTATATTGTGTTTAGGAAAGCCCGTGAGGATATGTGACATATAGATTTAGATACGATCAGGAACGACAGTTTTGAAATAATTCTTCTAATTTTAATCGTATGGAATCTAATGCGGCAATCTGGGAGTTACAAATAGATAAATTTGTAAAAAAAAAACAAATTATTGAGTTCAATCTGTTTCAAAATAATTGCTATCTATGTCGAGACTGCCACCCCGGCTTTGGCCGTTGGCCAGCACGGTGTACGCCCCGTCGCGCGTCGCCTGTGCCGAACCGAGCCAAGTCACGTCGCTTTCGCCTTTATTGCAAGGACATAAAGCTTTCTGTGACCGGTTTAACTCAATTCCACATCGATAAGTATGGGGACACAAGGGTCTTGTCTAGAGTGACCTCAATTTCGAGGAAATAAACCAGGGTGCCCAAGGAAGCGAGTGAAACCATCGCTGGTTCGCGTAATTTTATCATGAATATTATTACAGATTCTACATAATTATAATGTTATTGCTGGTGTTATTATCTTACAGTCTAGAATGCCTAGCTAGCTACAACCTACTTGCTTGAGTCAACTCCCAAGCGACTCGTTTTGTCGTCAGTATTGACTGGGGGCTTAAGAGCCAGTACTTTCTTTCTTTCGTCTCTCTTATTTCTTGGCCTTGAGATGCCTTTGGTGTTTATGTTACTGATGTTCATGGGCAAAAGTGACTTACCAACATACATACTGCTTACTTGTAACGAAGAGCCAAGCTTCTTACTCTCCAAGACAAGCCTAAGTCTACAAACCCCATATCTTGAGCAAAAAGTATGGCTGCCGCTGCCGTGGGGGCCACACCATTTCCATGAATTTATAATGTCATGCAATAGTTCAGTTAGTTGACAATTAACCTATTCATTAAATTATCTGTAGCAGTAAAAGGAATTATTCACAATCATTGAATCGGCCAAGCTATAATTACTTATTCTTTTCATGAGATCTTACAACTATTTAAAATTGAAAACTTTATAAGCGCGGGCCTCCGCGTTTATTGGTAACCTACTTTACATTTACTGTGTTGGTGGGATTTCATTTATTATTGTAGGATGCCCTAGTTCTTTATTTCCCGGTTTTATAGTATAGTATTTGATTTTGTATAGTATTTCATTTCCTTTATAGCCAACTCTATTGTATGATGTAAGAGGCAGACGTCCTGGTCGTTCTTAATACATACTATGAACATAAAAGTTCATATCATACGATAGATAAAGGTCTTTAGTTGGGCCTTCTTTAGTATCTTCATTTAGTCCAAAATTGGGATGCGACACTTTAAAAAAAATCCTGTTTTCAGGTCTTACAACGATGTACTGAACTATTATATAAAAACTGAGAAAGCTATTTTAGATGGGTATGAAAAAAATCCGTACAGAGGACAGAACGGTGAGCTACCAGTGGAATTTGTACCAGTAAAGTAAGTACAATGGTATAAACTAATTTAATGTAGGACTTGTGTGTCAACAATTGATTCCGAACTGATTCCGTAGGTTTTAAAAAGTGATCTGACATGGCTTCCCATTAATGGCCGCCTGTGCGAATTGGTGAAGGAGTTAGTGGCAAACCCAAGTGTTGGAAAATTTTAAGTCGCCCGAAGGCATGCGACATGGCTTAAACTTTAATTGACAACGCCGTAAAATCAAGTGAAATGTCAAAAATAATCCAAATCTAATATTATATGTCACATAATTGGTTACTAAATGAACCCGGGATCATCGGTTGGCAAATAGGAGCTGAGACATTAAATAAAATCGTTCAGGTACTGTAAAATAATGTCTACTTTATAATTGAGTCATGCTAGGGACATTGAATTTTCTACAAGAGTGTCGTACATAAGGTAGGCAAAAATGAATTTTAAGAAAATAATAAAGCGCTCCTAGTCCGGCGGCCCTAAGTGGTCGACGAGACCGAACTGTAGTCGCAATCAGTAGGTGACCACTAGTGGCAAAAATTTCTTCAGCGATTCGGTGCTTCACATGGCACGTAGCCATTGATCCCAGTTGTAATCGTCACATAGCAGTTGTCACAAGCTACATGTCGAAGGTCTTTGGGCGACCGACATTAAAACATGGGTAAACCGACACTTATGTGACGGACTAGATCCTCTACCAAAGCTTACTGGTAATGTTTGGTAGAGTAAGCTCTATGCCTCCACTGAAATGGTGACCAGTGGGTCATTATTGGACTGAAGCCAAAAAAATATTTTTTTTGAAAATTGCGATGGTTGATGTTAATGGAAGTGTTGTCGCTGGGGAATAAGCTATATGGTTCCCTGCTGAAAGTGAAATTGTAATATACATTATTTTATTTCTTTTATTCCAGGACTATACTAATAGACGCATTTTTGGAAGCCGGGAGAATACTCGGACATCCAACGGTAGATTATAATTCACCTTATGATTTGGGCTTCGGTAAAGTACAAGTTACAATCAGTAAAGGGCGACGTCAAAGTGCGGCTAAAGTGTTCCTACACACACACAAAAACAGACGAAATTTACATATACTGCCACAAGCTGTAGCTACTAAAATTCTTGTTGATCCAGATACAAAAACTGCTTATGGTGTCCAATTTGTAAGAAACAAAGTATTATATAAAGTCCATGTACGCAAGGAGGTTATTTTATCAGCTGGGCCTATAGCATCACCACAATTACTCATGTTGTCAGGCATAGGGCCCAAGGACCATTTAACATCAAAAGGAATACCAGTTAATCAAAATCTACCTGTGGGTCGAACACTCTATGATCATATCTGTTTCCCGGGACTCATATTTACATTAAATAAGACAAATGTAAGTTTTCGGGAAAGTGAACTAAAATTGTCTAAAGCATCATTGGCTAAAATAGCTCAATGGTTAAAAAACGGAGAAAGCGAACTGTCTTCACCCGGTGCCGTCGAAGGTATCGGTTACATTAAAACACCTATATCTGACGATCCTGAACTTGTTCCTGATATAGAATTAATAAGTATAGGCGGATCGATACTTTCGGATGGAGGTCCAGGCGACAGCAAATCAGTACGCAGAGGTATGAGAATAAATGAAAGTATTTTCAACGAGGCATTCGGATCTATAGATAATACAGATACCTGGAGCACGTTCCCAATGCTGTTACATCCTAAATCTGTAGGATATTTAGAACTAAAAGACAAAAATCCTTTTAGTCACCCTCGGATGTATGGTAATTATTTGACCCATCCTAAAGACGTAGCGACATTCATTGCCGCTATACGACATATACAGAAACTGGTACAAACCGAACCTTTTCAGCGATTAGGAGCCCGAGTCCATCTCGCAAAATATCCAACTTGTGAGCAGCTTCGCCTAGACTCAGACGAATACTGGGAGTGTGCATTGCGTACTTTTACGGCAACACTTCATCATCAAATAGCCACTTGCCGCATGGGACCAGCGGGAGACCCGCAAGCAGTAGTTGATCCTGAATTGCGTGTTTATGGAATAAAACGACTGAGGGTAGCTGACACTAGTGTAATCCCGCGTACTGTTTCTGCACATACGAATGCACCTGGTATCATGATTGGCGAAAAAGCTTCGGATTTGATCATGAATACGTGGAATATTAAATAAAATATTTTTTCCTACGTATTATTTTTTGTTTACATTGCCAACTGTAGACAATACAGGTCTTCGTTATCTGACGTCTAAAAGATTATTTTGATGTTATTGAAGTTGTTCACAAACTCAGTTATAGAGAGACGATTTATTAACATTTTCTTATATCTCTTGTATTACATAATTATCTACAAAAGCTATTAAAAATTGCAAACAAAAAACTAAAATGTATGCCATTCACGCGTGGTAGTAGTAAAACTTCAAAAAACTCTACAAACGTATACCTAATACGTACACGTACTATATAACACACCACAAAGAGAACCACGAACATAAGAAACACTGTATAATGCTTCCTATCTCATTTTCTCCCACGTTAAATCTTATGCGTTTATGTTTGTCTCTTTTTACTGTCGCTTTTTCGTTTCATCGACTTTCAAATCACAACGATGATAAAGAAGTTTTCACTTCAAAAAGAAAGCCTGATTACCTGTTACTCTCTTCGTAACTTTTAAAGTTAATCATTACTTTTCGTAAGATATTGTACATATACTTAGATTGAGGACGAGATCTTGTTGTCGATGAATACCCTGTCAGATAAATGGTTTATGCGTGATGTGAGAACGCCACCTGACAATCCATTCCTTTCACTTTGTATCGTACAACAGGGATCGGGGTGGGCCCTGCAACACAAATCTCAAAAACGTGTACGTCCTTGGATGATATAAAATACGAATAACGGCTAATGAGTCACCTGGGCGGGGGTCCAGCTTTGGTATGCTGAAGGAAGTCACTAGTCAGTCCGTACAGGAGATTGGGTTTCTCCAAGTATTTCGCAAAAGATACTAATGTAAACCACATTATTATCTTTTACGAAATACTCAACACAAATGAATGTATTGTGAGGTATTGAGATTAATGGAAAAGGGTGTGATACTTCGGTGCCCGTCGCGTGTTCACGCAAACATCGAGTGGAAGGCAGTACCTAGATTGTGGCTACAGCCAGCTATCCCGAACTCGACACCCCGAACCAAATAATTTAAGTTTTCAACACTTTAGTATAACATAAAAAGATTTACACAATAATTTGGTCACTCCACCAAAGCGATGCGGGATTAATTACATTTATATTGGCTAGCCCGTTTGCGTCTCCTATTGGCTCAAATTTGAAATAGACTAGGCGGGAATACAGATAATATACAAATTAGCTGTTCTGAACACCGTATGCGAAGATCGCGAATTAAAATGATAATTGTAAGTTATCTGTTCCAATACACTTAGTAAATTAATTCGTGAAATAAACAGCGGGCCAGACCAATTTGGGGGAGTGCTGAAGCCTTGATGAAGCGCGATAGATTAGTGGTAGGTGGGAGTGATGATCTTTATGTATTTCAAATAGATACTATTCCAATAGCTTTACAAGAAAAGGCATCTCCTCAATTATAAGAATCTATCGTTATTTTACATCTGTTACGTCATAACTTTTAAACTACACATCATAATTTGACAAATGAGGTAAAATTGAAACCATCTTGATCATCCGCTGTTTGAAGGCTATGTGACGTCATTCTAAACCGAACCTAACGTAACACCCCTCTAGAGGTCTAGAGGATATAGTCATTAATTATAATATTAATTGTGCCGTGTTCGGTAGCAAATTAGAGGGCTTAATTAATTAGCACCTTTCAACTAAATAAAATTAAATAAACAATATAAAGAGTGTGAAACATGTCTGAATTTTTTACGTACAAACTATTCAATATTAATATTTATTATACATATTATACTGTACCAAACGGAGAAATTTTATACCTCTACTAAAACAACTGCAAGGAGCAGGATCAGCAGGAAATGGTGATATGAGGTGTGGTGATGCGAGGTGAGGTGGCGAGCTGGTGAGGCGCTGTTTGAAGTGGTGAGGTGCGGGCTTGAGGAGTGGAGAGGAGAGATATTGAGTTGGGAGTCTTTGAAAGGTTTCAGGTATTCCAGCAAAATGTTACTGGCCAGCTACAGGTCATCTTCAAGAATAAACAGATGAATAATAAAATATTTTACGTCATCGAGTTTTAAGCTTGTAACTTATTACTTGATAAATACTTTTTCACTGAACAAGAACCAAAAATACAAAGATATTTTTATTTTTGGAAAAGAACAAATATTTTAATTTACAGTTCTCAAAACCGCTATGGAATTCAAAATACGTTATAATCGTGAACACCTCAATAAAATGTAAATAAACTGATTTTAACATATTTAAATATTGTGTGTTATCGGCGATCTGTATATTTTGGCATTTTATAGAATGCCTGAAATGTTCAAGGCAAAATGTGAAATTTAATTTATTCCATACCTTGCTTCTTTAAAATACCGAATTTTTACCCCACAATGTTTTAAGTACCTACGTGAGGAGCAATTAATACAGAAAAATCGGCCAAGGAGAAATCCTTTCTTACTAATAATTATATTGGTGATAGCAACTTCTTAATAAATTCTACAACCGTAAGACAACAACACAAGATAGTATTTACCGTGAATCACCAACGTGATTAATGAACACGGCTATCCTCTGAACATGAATACGTATTACAGACAAAACTATATTAGGTACGTGTTTACGAACAAACATAGTTAATGTAACCAACATTGCAAGTTAAATAAAAGCTTTTATGAAGAGGGTGTCAATAGTTAGTAAGAATAAAGCATTTTATACCTAGTTATACTTTAGTAAACAAAAGATGTTTCGATTGTTGTTCTTTTTATATTCTTCTCTATAGTTTTCTACCTAATCTTATCTTTCAGTAAAATGCCTCCATAACGCACCCTTAGTAATATAATGGCCTAATTTAAAAAAGTAGTTTTTTGGGAACATGAGCTCGCAAGAAACTGTGCGATAAGCTCATTTTATAGAGTGACTAGGTATTGTATACAATATCTGAATTATATGCATTACCGGTAACATGTGTCGTATGACAAAAAATTCGTGCTACATACAGAAGTTGTTACCAAAAAGGAGGCTTTAAAAATACGATCTCATGAATTTCGACCGTCGACTTACTCAGTCCGGCATCAACCGTTGTACGGGTATAACTGCAAGACATTCCGCCGTAAGGAATCGGCAGGTGCTTGAGACAAAATATACGGTATATACCCAATTATGATCAACTGAGGATCTGACAGAAAATGTGTAACAAAAAAATACCATTAGTAATACTTTTTCTCATCACCAACACGAGCACGACAATCCAAGACGACGAAGACACGACTGTGGACGTGATAGAAAACTTTGAAACGGAAGATCTTTACAATGTGAATCATCGGAAGGGCCGAATACAAACACTCTCCGAGAAATCCATTGTCAATACTTTCTGGCAAAATTCTGACGTTTTCTTCAAGCTTGGAGACTACAGCACTGGAAATTTCTTCGATTTTCTTCATGATAAATATCCACTTCCCGGAGGTGAGTAAAATATCAAATGTAAAGCATGTTTACTGCTAATGCGTTACTAAAATTTTTAAAGAATTTTGAATGAAGTTTCCGAAATACGGATTAAAATGAATGATGTAAACCAATAGTTCGGTACCCTCAATTTTCCAGCAATACAATAATCTACCAACGGTAACTAGCATGCTCAGTTCTCGCTCATTCATAAAGAAAATGTAACGTTGGTTTTTAATTTTTTTAATAAGGTGTTACTGGTAACTGTTTAGTGCCAAGGTAAACAACAATATACACGCTATTAACTGGGACGTTTATTTCGTAATTGCAGTTCTTTTTTATTAACTTCAACTGTTGTTGTCTCCTGGAAAACATACACACAACAAATCCTATCGTTGTGATAGGATTACGATACGATTCGTTAGACTGGTTTTTCTACCGTTAAAGCATACGAAAAACATTTAATCACTGTCTGCCTTAATAGTAACGATAACGCTTGTTGTTTTTAATTCGTAAAATGTAAATATCACCATTTCGCCGAATAGTTACACTGTAAGTTATTACTGCATAACAAAAAGCCAACCCAAATTCCAGGTCGGACGACCCCGTTGCCAGAATACGATTTCGTGATAGTCGGAGCTGGTTCCGCGGGGACCGTCTTGGCATCGCGCCTCACCAAGAACAGGAACACTACTGTACTGCTCATAGAAGCTGGAAAAACAGAAATGCTGCTGACAGACATACCAGCAATAGCCCCTTTCTTCCAAGCTACTGACTATACCTGGCAGTACTATATGGAGCATCAACCGGGAGTTTGTCGAGGTATTTACCTATTCATGTAGTCACACCTTCTTAATTATGGTGTATTTCGAGAAAATCATCCCAGTTTGATAAAAAAATATTTTATACTTTACCCAAAGTTTAGTGTTCCACCGCGTCGTCGGTGTACCTGTCTTTTTTTTCTATCTGGGTATAATGTGGGAGTCTTCAAAAGAAATGTGAATAGGCTTTAATGCGTTTAACAACTTTGACTTCATCATCACTTACGATGTAAGTGGCAATGAAGTCCAAGATGTTGGATGGTGGGATTGTTAACTTATTTTACCCAAAATGAAATGGACCGCGAAAGGTTTATAAATTGGTCATGTTATTCTATTCCAGGGATGGTAAATGAACGCTGTTTCTGGCCGCGAGGCAAGGCCGTAGGAGGGTCATCAGTCATCAACTACATGATCTACACCCGCGGTAGACCACAAGAGTGGGATCGCATCGCAGCAGACGGCAACTACGGATGGTAAAGGATTAGTAAACGTAACTAAGATACTTATCCTCGTGATAACAACGACATTAGAGTATACCCGGTGTTGGGGGGCCCTTCAACAACGCCAGAAATAAAATGGCGCCAGAGATTGATTAATAAGGCCCTACAACTCAGTTGTGGCAATTAATCCAACTAACAAAAGGCATATTATTTTCTTCATCCTAATGCTTGCGAATAAAGAACCATAAACACTACAACACATAAGGAGTTATAAGTTTTGAATGTAGAGACAAATGAAATATAAGATATTTTTACCAATAACATAAACTCAAACTCAAATCATTTATTTCATGTAGGTATAATACATACACTTATGAACGTCAATTTTTTGCATTTACCACCGTTTCGCTAAGGTGCCTTTAAATATTGATTTTTTAAATCTTTGAGGAGAAAAAGAAACGGCGAATGTAACTCCACGGCACATCTTTAAAAAAAATGCTAGATTACAAATTTTTAATACATATTTCTAACTACAGAAGAAAATTGTATATATATCTTTTATTAGTGGGATAAATTGTCCAAAATTAGCAGTTAGTGAGAGTCAACCAGTGAATTTCAGAGTAACTTTAAATCCCACTGCGCGGCGACACTTTCTGTTTTGATTTAATTAAATCTTATCTAACCAAGCTCAACATTTAAAGTAAAGCTCACGTTATTTTTATGAAGGCAAGCAAACTCCCGTCGAAGATAATATCGATTTCGATGTTACCCATAAAAGTAAGGCCTTCAATTCAGAGTTACCCAGGTTGACAAAGCGTAAATATTGTATATACATACATATATATTTTTGTTATCATGCGTATCACCAAGGATTTTTACAATCAAAACATTACCAAATCCAACTAATAACGTGTCCTAAAATATATTGCTGGTCACGTACTAATAAACATTAGGATTCAATACCAGTCATCAAAATTTATGGCATACCGTATGTAGACAGTACTGGATATGACTATGCATTCATTTAAACCTTATAATAGGTTTGCCGTTTATAGGTTATCCAACCAAATCAGAAACTTAAAATTTTAATATCATAGATTGACCAATAACATCACAGAGCCTTAGAGACGATGTCATCGTATACAATTACTCAATGGTAATCGTAATGTCAGTTTTCCAAGAACTAGGTATACGGCTGCTCTAATCAATGAATAGAGTCATCAATGAATAGAGTCACTAGTTCACTAGTTCAGTAAGATAAATGATCTTTATACGGTGCTACTACATAGTGAACGGACGTAAAACATGATGTACAGATATAATTGATGTGACAAAAAATATCAACTGTTAACCATTAATTGCCAAATCATTTAATGCTTTTATTTTGATACACCCATTGGTAAGGTAAGAAGACTCATTGGAAATAGAATTTACTACATGTTTTCAGGTCTTACAATGATGTACTGAAATATTATAAGAAATCCGAAAAAGCTAATTTAAACGGTTATGAAAAAAGTCCATACAGAGGAAGGGATGGTGAGCTGCCAGTAGAATTTGTACCAGTCAAGTAAGTACCTAATTAATAGTAACCACTATAATATTAACCTGGCACTTAAAAGACCTGTGTCAGTCGGAACTTTTTAAGTACGACTTGAAAAGTTATGTGTCAATGGTAAATTAACATTAATTTTTGAAACGGTTATAAAATTGTAGAATTGGACGATTGAATGATGGAATATCTGGTTTAGAAATGTCACCGGTCAGTACATATTAGCAAAAGCGGTTGAGCGGTCCTAGGCAGGATTCACAAATCCTCGCCGCCCGTCCTATAATTTCGTCTTTCGCCGGTTGTGTGCTAACATCATTGACACTATAAAATCATTTTATTATTTAAAGTAATAAATAAAAAAAATTTACTCATTATTTCAGGACGATACTAATAGACGCATTCTTGGAAGCCGGGAGAATACTTGGACACCCAACTGTAGATTATAATTCACCCGATGATTTGGGCTTCGGTAAAGTACAAGTTACAATCAGTAAAGGGCGACGTCAAAGTGCGGCTAAAGTGTTCCTACACACACACAAAAACAGACGAAATTTACATATACTGCCACAAGCTGTAGCTACTAAAATTCTTGTTGATCCAGATAAAAAAACTGCTTATGGTGTCCAATTTGTAAGAAACAAAGTATTACATACAGTCCGTGTACGCAAGGAGGTTATTTTGTCGGCTGGACCTATAGCATCACCACAATTACTCATGTTGTCAGGCATAGGACCTAAGAACCATTTAACATCAAAAGGAATACCCGTCTATCAAGATCTACCTGTGGGTCGAACACTCTATGATCATATCTGTTTCCCGGGACTCATATTTACTCTAAATAAGACAAATGTAAGTTTTAAAGAAAGTAGTATTTCACTGACCGTATTAACACAATGGTTAAAGAACGGAGAAAGCGAACTGTCTTCACCCGGTGCCGTAGAAGGTATCGGTTACATTAAAACACCTATATCTGACGATCCTGAACTTGTTCCTGATATTGAATTAATAAGTATAGGCGGATCAATACTTTCGGATGGAGGTCCAGGCGACAGCAAATCAGTACGCAGAGGCATGAGAATAAATGACAATATTTTTGACGAGGCTTTCAGATCTATAGATAATACAGATACCTGGAGCACGTTCCCCATGTTGTTACATCCTAGATCTGTAGGATATTTAGAACTAAAAGACAAAAATCCTTTTAGTCACCCTCGGATGTATGGCAATTATTTGACCCACCCCAAAGACGTAGCGACATTCATTGCCGCTATTCGTCATGTACAGAAACTGGTACAAACTGAACCTTTTCAGCGATTAGGGGCTCGAGTCCATCTCGCAAAATATCCAACTTGTGAGGTGCTTCGCCGGGACTCGGACGAATACTGGGAGTGTGCATTGCGTACTCTTACGGCGACACTTCATCATCAAATAGCCACTTGCCGCATGGGACCAGCTGGAGATCCGCAAGCAGTAGTTGATCCTGAATTGCGTGTTCATGGAATAAAACGACTGAGGGTAGCTGACACAAGTGTGATCCCGCGTACTATTTCAGCACATACGAATGCACCTGGTATAATGATTGGCGAAAAAGCTGCGGATTTAATCATGAATACGTGGAATATAAAATAAAATATTTATTGTATGTTTCTTTTTATTTACACTGCCATAAATGAAGAGGTAAACCACACAACTACTCGTAGTAATTGACTTCCTAAACCCCGAGTAGTCGCGTATATTTGGAAGAAGTTGATATCAAAATTGCTAGTCTTCATGTGTAACTTTATGTTACACGTGTCAGAAGTAATTGTTTCTCCAAAGGAGACAAGGAGTATACAACTATGAAAATTGCTAGGAACCAGAAAATACTGAAAAGAATTAGCACCTAATCGTCGTCGGGTAACCAATTTTCAACTGAAATATACCTAATTACTTAATTAATTATAGCATGTAGCATGCACATGCATTTTTTATTTATTTAGTAGACCGAGATAGTTTTCCGGTTCTCCGTTCTCTAATTATCCGATTCTTTCGATGATCGTGAAATGCGTATTTTGCCTCTGGATTTATTTTGTTAATTATTCTGCCTACATTAATGCTCGATTCGAACCAATTTCATCAACCAAAAGGTTAAGATTAAGAAAAAAAAAATTTAAGAGTTTACAACTCTTAAATTTTTTTTGTTTATTTCTTTTAATCACACACAGATTCACTTTAAGCAGTAATACTTATAGTTATAACATATGTCATAATTAGATAATCTAAATATTATACCTAAATAATAAAACAGACTTATAAATCTGTCTTGTAGATAATATAATCAACGAACACATTATTTTCTTGCTGCAGCTGCTTGCAGGTCAGATTTACAGTAATTTACAGACTTCTTTGCTGATTTAATAAAATAGCTGATGTAATAAATTACCTATATTATAGCATTTATTGTTTGCGTACCTACTCAGTAGTTACGTAGTAGACCACGCTCATTAAACTAACAGATGGCGCTAGGTTCCTTTTATTATTTGAAAATAAAAATGATTACAATTTCGATAATCTTGTCTCGTCTGGAGTCTCGACCAGAAAATCCCGGGAGTTGGGACAACTAAAATTTAGAAAATTCCCGAGACTTCGAGACACGAGACGTCCCGGGACGTTGTTTTAAAAAAATTCACCGAAGTATTAATCATCAAAATGGGCGCATGCCCACGCGTTTGGTACCTGAAACATCACAAAGGAACAAACATGGGCTGTTTAATACATTATCCTCCTTTGCGTCAATTAGTAGGGTAAAAAGGTAAGTTAGTGGCATTGACTATCACGAAAAGTATAATATAAACTACACTGCACCCTTATAAACTGCACTAGACTACTAACAAATTGAAGACTGATAATCAATTAGACTATATCGACGGTTAAAAGGCGACTTGATTCAAGCGCCATTTTGAGAACTTTAAAGGAGAGCGTTTTAAAGTTTATTTTTTGAGAAAAAAAATCACTATTCTTAAAGTATACAATAAAAATTGACGAGTCTCCCCAATCATAAAGCGGCATATTTTGTGCTAATTTTTTGTATATATATAACAAATAAAAGGTGTTTTTTAACGGAGTTAGATGTAACTTGAGCCATTTTGCACAATTCTCTGATCAGGGCAAAAGGAATCTTAGTACACGATTACTATTTATCTGTTCAAAGCAAAATAATTCAAGTGTACAATGACTTCTTTAACAGATCATGGATAAATGATTTAAATCACTCAACTAGTTGTAAACTGTTCATGGATAAATGATTTAAATCACTCGCCTAGTTGTAAACTGTTCATGGATAAATGATTTAAACCACTCACCTAGTTGTAAACTGTTCAAGGGGTAATGACTCAAATTACACAGTGATGTAATAAGATTTTAAAAAAATTGTTTTAATCGCAAGATTTAATACAACGAAAGAATTAAAATAAAACAATTCTTTTCATGAATCAACTTTTGTTTTAATTATTCATTTACTTAAATTTAAGTATATTTAAACGTTGGTAATATTTGTAATAATCAGCCTTCGAATATTGGCACTACTCGTAATTCTAAATGATATGACTTAAAACTGGTCAAGGAAAATTAGCACAAGTCATATTCTTCAACATACTAGTTCAGGTAAGATTGATTCAAGCGACAGAGATAATGTTTGAATGTTCAAGGCAAAATGATTTAAGTTACATACACTAATAAATATGGTTCAAGCAAAAAGGAATTAACATCCTTTGTTTAATTATTTAAGATCAAGTAAAAATAATTCAAATGCTGATACCATTTCATTCCATCCGAGGATAAATGGCTTAAATTACAAATAGTAAGAAAAACCCTTTTTTTTCGTGGGTCTATATACATGCTTTGAAAAAAACAACCAAATTCGCTACACTTGATACCACGTAAGCAAAAATGATACCCAAATTGGTCATGGAGCCAAGCGCCAAAAAAGTGCTCAGATTAACCTCAAACCTGGCTCAATCGAAGCGGAAAAATTCGCCGATTCCAATGATGTATATAACTCAATATCGCCCAGGATGGCGCTTGAATCAATTCGCCTTTTAACCGTCGATATAATATTTCTGCTTGATTTGAGAACCATACATTTTTTTATGACAATGTGCACAGAGCAATATCGAACCTGTTTAGTTCTATAGTAAACATATTTACAACACCAAGAATAAAACAACACTTATTCTCCAACGGTACCCACCTCCTACAGATATAATTTCCGCAGAGTTCAAGAGCCTCTCAGGCGTGATACAACAAAATTATATCAACGTATTCGTTTATTCAAGTTCAAGTCCTTGGTTTTTATACCCGACAAAATTGTTATAACTGGTTGTTCAGAAAAACAGTTATTCTTACTTATACTTCAAAAACTTATACTTCAAGTTTTTATTCGCAATGTGCTCGTCAATTTGAATGGAGGTGAACTGAGCAAATTGAAAAATATAGTTAAATAAATATGTTACATTTAATATTTTTGTTTGTTATTGTTAGTCATTGTGTAGTAATAACAGAGAACAGTGCCATAAACGACGGATTCGCGATACCGTTATCATGCGAACCATTCTGCAGCCGCCTGAGAGACAAGAAGTTAAGAAGACCGCCCCGAAGCCAAATTGTGGACGCGATGCTCAAAACCCCAACGTACTCATTAAAAACACCTGATGCTGACATCTTCTCAGTCTTAAGGGATCAGTACACACTCCCTAATGGTATGTTATAATATAGAAATATATAGAAAAATAATATATATTTATTTTGGCGCCTTAAAAATAACAAATAATTAAAATAATGTACATATATATATATTTTTTTTATTTGTAAGTTGTGCGCATCGATGTAATACAAAACTTTAGGCGTTATAAGGTGGTAGTGACCCTGCCTGTAAATCGAAAGATTCCAGGTACGATTCCCGGCCAGGGTAATTATTATTCTATGTGACAGATAAATGTTTGTTCTCGGGTCGCGGATGTTAGTAAATAGTATGTGAATGATTTGTTTATTACTTATTAGTGTTGTCCATGCCACCCACAACACACAAAATTCTAATGCCAATTTATTATTTATTATTATTGTATGTTCTCCATGTTATTCGATAACTCTCTGCCACGCAGGTAATCCTATTGCGGGGGAATTATTGTGTAAGCGTTTTTTTGTAGAAAATTATGTAATTAAAATATAAAAATGAGTACCTTTTTTAACATTCTTACTCATATTCAAATGTTTACCAAACAAAATAATTAAAAAGTAAGTATAAGTAAAAGCTTATATTTTGACCCCATTGCTGCTACAATAACAAAGCCATAGCAGCGTAGTAGTTGATAATTAAACAGGTGTATAATCGTAGCTTAATATTATCATGAATGAAAATAAGAGCTACCAAGCTAAACAATAATATTATAACATTACTTAATAATTTTATCAAAACTCAAAATAAAAAATAAAGGATAACGCATCCGGGACTTAAATGTCTTTAGTGCGTCTGGTAATAATATAATAGATACATAAAAAAAATCATTCTCTATACATCAACACTCGGAAGCCAAAACAAGAGGGGTACGAAGATTGCCGCGAACGATATGCAAAAATAATGGCAATGAATTGATGTTTCGAAAAGTCGATTAAAGTTTATATCAATCGCAAATATTTAAACTAATTAATAATTCAGAACATATATCGGGATTGATGAGGAAAATATTGCTTGGAAGTCTGTTGGCACGTTCGTGCTTCGGAGGTCCTTTTAGGTCCAATTAGGAGTCTTTATCCAAAGTCTATACAAAAAGTTATATATTAATTAAATCCTATTAATATTATAAATGCGAAAGTTTGTATGGATGTGTGAATGTTTGTGGCTCTTTCGCGCAAAAACTACCGAATGGATTTTGCTGAAACTTTACAATAATATAGCTTATACATCAATAACACATAGGCTCCTCTTTTTACTTATAATGTCATTGCATAGGCATTGCAATTATAAAAATATAGTGTGAATTATCGAAAATATATAACTTATCCTACTAATATGGACGTATGAATGTCTGTTTTTACTCTTTCGCGCAAAAACTACTGAATGGATTTTGTTGAAACTTTACAATAATATAGCTTATACATCAGAATAACATATAGGCTATAATTTATAATATATATTATATATAATAGATATAGTGTGAATTATCGAAAAATACCTGAATCGAAGCGAGGGCGGGTCACTAGTAAGCTATATTTTTGAGGCCATAGCAGAAAAACGGTCGAGGTTTTCTCACGTCATCGACGCATTAACAGAAAAAAGCGGCTCTATCAATGTTGAGTCCAATCAAACCAACCTACCCTCGCAGAGCACTTGGCTGACCAACGAATGCCAGGCCAGGCAACAATGCCAGTGCCATATTTTAAAAATAACTTGATTCCTCTTAGTGTAGTTTAAGGTGTACATGAAAATTTAAATAAATATATAAATAGCTAGCCAGGTAACAAATATTCTTAGTTTCTACACTTATTACAACTTTATTTAACCCTGGACGGAATGGAGACCTTTAGGGTGCCGTTTGTCCGAACTCTACTACTAATGAAACACCCCGTATATTATAGATATTAGGTACTAGTAACTTACTTATTTTGTTTCAAGAATGTAAGGTACGAGTATTAGGCGGTAGATATAAAAATGTATTTGTCAGGCCCATTGTCCTTCAATCACCTCGAACAATGTGACGGATCGATACATAATTGAGCATAGAAGTCACGAACAGACATATCTATGTACCTACTGCGTATACATTTTATAACGTTAAAAAAAAACAAAAAATCTGAAATTGAATAAAAATTGGTTGTCTGTAGTCGGTTTACTGACGATAGTTGAACGTGACAACGTCTTAAGAAAATAATTTCCTTTGAATGAGTAGGCAAGCACAATAAAAGAACACTTTTTCAATACAAGTTAAGTCATTTATTAAAAATGAATGCTGGATACTTATTCATCCTACATCGTGATTCAGAATTATAGCGCCCCACTACTCAACGCCATCTAGTGTACTGCGAGTGAACTACCAGCTCAGCCAGCCTTCCTCCATCGATAAATGGACCCAATCGAACTTAATGAATAATTGTTCACTGCACAATACATAGATGGCGCTGGTATAATAATTCACCAACGGTAACGACGGTAACGCATGAGTCATGTTTTTTCATGCGTGCCACCGAATTAAAAGACGTTGTCACGTCAAAATAAAAAACTTATCTAAATGTAAATTTTCGCCCAACAGAACGTGCACAACAACGGTAGTTATTTAATCAATGTTAATTAATGTAGTTAACTAATTGGGTGTCAGGTGTGCTACGCGTATGACATCGTAAATTAAATGCTCACAAATGAGTCTATTTTTTTTTGACCGTGTCTATATCTATAATATTAAGACAATTTTGTGCCTACGAGTAAGAGAAAGGCCTCTTTGCGGCAATTCAAAAATGTTCACGAATAACAGTTATATTCGTTATTTTGGTAAATTATGTCAAGTTCAATGTTCAAGTTCATCGCCTTTCGATCACTATCCGTGAATGTATGGGTCCGGCGTTAGGTCGGAAGCTCTGACAACGCAATTACTGGCCTGCCCTATTTCCGTTCTCTATGTCCATCCATTCGGGAGTATTAGCAAACTTCCCTGCTCATCGTGCACATTTTTTATCATTGTTCGAGCATCTTCTGCTGGAGGTTGTTAAGATCAGAGTAGCACCCAGATTATTTTTATGTAAATAGCCGCCAAACAAGTAGACGAGCCACCTCATCGTCACTTTGACTTCAATAACACAATTGGCTAACCGATGTATTGCCAAAAACCAAAAAAGGCGGCTGTGAGGGACCGGCATTATTTCTGGCTTTCTAGCACAGCGCGGCAGCGCCTTAAATTCAGTGCATCGATTTTAAAAGGACGATAATACATAACATCTAGGCGGATCGGTAAACAATTTATCATACCGATAAACAATTTATCATACCGATAAATTGGTTACCGATAAATAGTATTATACAAAATAATCAAAACTCTCCCACTCTACAACTGTCTACTTGGATCCCCTAACACAATACGAGAAGTGAAAGAACGCAATACGAGTAGTTTACTAAACTGGACCAGCTCACCAAATGCAAGTTCACACTTGACCCACCTTCAGGCTTTCTCGCAAGAAATTTCAGTAGAATATTCCTAATTGAATTACATTAAACTTGTACCTATTTCCATTATTTCCATAATTTGTTTCCATATTTTCGAATTCCAAAGGTCCGTTAGCGGAATACGACTTCATAGTCGTAGGCGCAGGATCAGCTGGCAGTGTTCTTGCATCACGCCTCAGCAAAGGTAATAAGGCGTCGGTGCTTTTGCTAGAAGCTGGCCAAGGAGAGAATATATTTACAGAAGTCCCCATACTAGCACCATTATTTCAGCAAACCGATTACGTTTGGCCGTATCTAATGGAACATCAGCCAGGCGTTTGCATGGGTAAGCGTAATCTTCTTCAGAGCATGTAAATTACGTAGTATGAATATAAATTATATGTATGTAATGCGTGTACGACGAATTATGATCATATCAGTAACTGCCTTCGCACATCAACAAATAGAAATGCCACCCACACCACGCTATTTAAATCCTGTGTTCAAGGAAGGCCATTGATTTAGTACGAACTCTTAAGGAATTTACTATAATTATAATTATATATACTATAATTTACTTAATAATTTACTGTCTATTTATATTTGGATTTGATTATTTTTATCTGACCATCAGTTGATCGTATGTCTATTTCTTAAGCTCGTTCCATTTTTCACTAAAATTTGTTGACGTGTTGTGTATTATATGTTAGCGCTACGTAGTACTATTATTAATTCTGTGGCAGCGATCAATCGAACGCTCAGCCGAGCTCCATTAACTGTTCAAACAATAGAAAATATTGATCACACTGGGTTTTTAAAGGCATGGACGATGAGCGCTGTTTCTGGCCCAGAGGTCGGGCAGTCGGCGGGTCAAGTGTCATTAACTACATGATATACACAAGAGGAATGCCGGCAGACTGGGACCGTATAGCCGCCGACGGCAACTATGGATGGTGAGATTAATCAAGATAATAGCTCAATTATTACGTCATTTTTGTTGTTACTGGGCCATAATTGGGGCCGTGTGGCACGCCGGGCGTCGATTGTCGCTCGCTGCGTAAAATTCTACGCTTACGTATAGATATCAGTATGTGTATAAGTATTTTACGTTACATACTCGAACAGTCACGAGTGTGTATGCAAAGTACTGACACATTATAGACACTTGCTTAAATTCCCATTATAAAACACCTACGTATAGTAAACTAGGTATGTTTGAATTGAAGCGCTCGTAGCCCGGTGGCTTGCGTCAATCCTAAGTGATCGATCGAGTTAAGCAATATGGCATGGTAGGTTGGTGGATGGCTGACCGCTAGTGGCAAAAATTTCATGAGCACTTAGATACTTCGGACTTTCGGAGGGCACGTTAAGCCGTCGCGCGTCGTCGCCGTTTATTATCAGGTAGCATTGTAGCAGTCGTTAGGCCATGTCGGAGACCTTCGGGCGACATAAAAATTTCCGACACTTGAATTGGCCACTAAACCCTCCACCAATGGAGTGGCGTGGTGGAGTGTTCTAGGCCTCCTCAGGTATGAGGAGAGACCCGAGTAGTGGGCGAGTAACGGGTTGAAACCGTAGTAAAATGTACGTGTATGTTAATTATGGTTAACTTACATTAGTAATATGTCAATGAGTTACATAATGTTTTATTATATGGCCTCGAAACATCGTGAGTAGGTATTCCGAACGCGAAGTGAGGTACAACAAAACAAGTATTTTATCTTTGAATATAATTATCTATGTTATCATCGGTGCGTCTTATCTCCGAGTGTAACTTCTGAATAATGTGACGATTTTAGAGGATATTCATACAGTACACTTGTTTCCTTGAGAAGACAATTTGTAACTTTCAAACTGGTAACGCATCGGTGATGTCTTTGGTTTACTTACCATTGACGCGTTGACTCGTTTGTCTGAAGTTAATGTAACATAGACAAGATATTTTAACTTGCAGGTCATACAAAGATGTATTGCCATACTACATGAAATCAGAGCGAGCCAACCTTCGCAGCTACCGAGGGTCGCCTTGGCACGGGCGGGATGGTGAGCTCAACGTGGAAGATATCCCCTTCAGGTAAATAAATTATGTGTAATTACTTTAACACGTTAGTGGTCCAATGCTGGGCATATGCATATTCTATTACAAATCGAAGGGCTCTGACGCTTATAACACGTCTTATTTACTTACATACATATTGGCTAACAAAAGTGAATGAATAATGACATTTTTATCCGCTCGACATGTGTGGTCCTTGCTAGGTAATAAATACTTATCTTGATTTTTTTTTTTCATTTCAGATCAAAACTCTCTAAAGCATTCCTAGATGCCACTAAAATATTCGGCCATCGCAGAGTTGACTACAACAGTCCGGACTCTTTCGGATTTAATTACATCCAAGCCACCATGTCAAATGGCGCGAGAGTCAGCAGTGCGAGAGCTTTTCTACACGGTATAAAAAAAAGAAAAAACTTACACGTCTTACCTAACAGTAGAGTAACCAAAGTTTTGATAGATCCAGTAACAAAAACGGCTAATGGAGTTGAGTTCTACACGAATAATCGCAAATATATCATACGAGCGAACAAGGAAGTGATACTGTCCGCTGGACCAATTGAATCACCACACTTACTAATGCTTTCTGGAGTTGGTCCCAGGAAACATTTGGAGTCGTTGAACATACCCGTGATAAAAGATTTAAACGTCGGCGGCGCCCTCTACGATCACATTTCCTTTCCCGGATTGACATTTACCATAAATGCTACTAGGCTCACATTAGTACAGAGGAAAATTTCTACAGTTGAAAACGTCTTACAGTATACTCAGTTCGGAGATGGCCCAATGTCGTCATTAGCTGGAGTGGAAACTATAGGGTATATCAAAACGAACGTTTCTGACGAAGTCGGGGACTACCCTGATATTGAACTATTGGGCGCATGTGCGTCCTATGCTTCCGATGAGGGTAAAATTGTGGCAAAGGGTTCTCGTATCGCTGATTGGTTATACAATGACGTATTCAAACCGATCGAGAATATTGAAAGTTTTACGATACTTTTCATGTTACTGCATCCAAAGTCAAAAGGTTACATGACCCTCAGGTCGGCTGATCCATTCGAGCAACCAAAGTTATATGGAAATTATTTAACGAATCCTAAGGACGTAGCTACTGCCATAGCTGCTATAAGGTATATTATAAAACTGGTCGATACACCACCCTTTCGAAAATATGGCGCAAAATTGTACGACAAGCCATTCCCGAACTGTAGAAAATTTGAATTCGCAAGCGACGGTTACTGGGAATGCGCCGTGCGGACGATGACAGCGACCCTTCATCATCAGATATCGACATGCAAAATGGGCCCAGCAACGGACCCTGACGCAGTAGTAGACCCCGAGTTGCGAGTGCACGGGGTAAATAATCTAAGGGTGGTAGACAGCAGTATAATACCGAGGACGTTGGCGGCGCACACGAACGCGCCTGCAATCATGATTGGAGAGAAGGGTGCCGACATGATCAAAAGATCTTACGGTTTATAACTTTTGATGTAATTAGTGTTTAGTAAAATTAATAAACGATATTACAATGCTATAAATATTTAAACATTAGTTTAATACCTGTTAGTTTAAATAGTGATGGCGAAATTAGAATGTGTAGTAATTATGGGTTTAAAAAACTTTGACAGAAAAATACTTGATACGAAATTAAATCTTATACTTTCATAAATCGTTAAATGTTGAGTTTCATTTGATCACTGATCTATAAGAAGTGACGTACCTATGTATAACTTTTTTCGGCAATACCTAGAGCGTTCGCTAAATCGCTAAGTAGGTACTATACCACTAGGTGGTGGGGATCATTTTTTAGTAAATTTTATCAATGATACCACAGACCTCTAGTTCAATACAACACGAACACGCACAAAATTGGTAACCTTGTGGCGTACGACTACACGCCGAATTCTTAATTCCGGAACACTTCTATTAGTTCTATTTGTATCCTTCTTATAAGGACCAATACATCACACTTCTCTGTATTAGTAAGTAATGTTTATAGATATTTTGTTTAATAACGGTACTTTTTTATTAATAAAAACTAATTTATTTATGGCTATTATGTCTACAAATAAAACAAGAGTCATCAAAATTCCCTGATACCAGTTATCAGTTCAGACGATTAGAGTACAAGGGCAGTCAAAACAACAGAATCATTATATTCATTCGAAAGCATTAGATTATGTTTCTCTTAAAACATACAACCAACATAATTATCTTATTAATATTAATAATACAAGGAAAAATAAGAAATACACCTGGGTTATTTGCGATGTTTAACTAAATATTTTCCTACATAACATACCTGATACGATCAGCGCTTCGTTTGGCCCCACAGTGTGAATATTGCCCATGTTCAGGTTACAAAAGGAACAAAACACGTATTCAGTATTCACTAACACAGGAGATGGGTTTCACAAAAAATATCACAAAATAAATTAAATTTTGACAACAACAAGCCAAGCTACAATACTAACGCACAATACGCACACACACACACAAGATATATTTATTAGCAACTAAAAAAACTCAGCAGCTGTCATAAATGTCAATAGTTTCATTCAAGTCTTGCGCGCGCACTCTACGCGCATTTACCCATAGATTATAGTAAATAAACAGTAAAGTTGTAAAGTTGTAAACACGGTGAGAATACTAACTGTAACTGTCTGATCGTTATTCAACTAATAATTAAAAACATAGAGAATTTAGACCCGCGTGGAATAAATATTGACGTGACAACGTCTTAAATTAGGTTAGCTGGGAGTCACTTATGAAAAATAGTAACGCTCGGTAACGTTACGATGAGTCACCGAACGAGAGAGAGGCCCGCCGAATGCCTTGCGTCTCTCTCCCACTCAACTATGATCGGTCTGTCGCGCGCGCAGCACTAGAGAATTAGGCGCATTGAATCGGCGCGTTAAGTTTAAGTTTACATGTACAATGTTTTAGTAAACAAAATATATTTCTATAGTTAAAATTTGTGCAATTCTTATTTTCATTCAATTCCTTGTTCCTATTGCGCAATTTAATTATATTCATATCAATAAATATTCTACCGAGAAAAAGACGTTGTCACGTAAAATCTTCGCCCGTAAAACCGACTTTACAGGCAACCATTTTTTTAACTACAAATATATAATAATATAAGAAACTTTTTTATGTTTCTTATATTATTTTAATAAACGACGACGTTAGGAGAATTGATTCCAGATTGCTCGTTATCTGGCCACCCGCGCCTCAGTTTCCCACTTTCCCTAACTATGATCGTTATCTGTGGTACGTAGTATTCATAGCTCATAGAGTGAAGTAAGCTACTAAGCTATTAGTCTGTGGATAGATCGTTTGTAGAAAAATGTACCTGTATGTTTGTGCTATTGTGTGTGAATATCGAATTGCGTTTGTTGTGAGGAAATTGTAGTAAATAAGACTACTTTTAACAAAAATTACCGAGCACCGATGCCGATACGACCAAAGTTCACTGAATAATTAACATAAACTAATTGTAAGTACATACTGTAAATTTTTGATCATGACGTTTACAGACAGCTTAGCTTGATTATCTTTCCCGTTGACGGCGTTCCAGCTACCATATTATACATACTAATATATTCCTTCGATACCCTCTTACAATCATGGTTCAATTATAACACCCTTGATTTCAGTTTAATCACCATATAAAATTGTAAAACATGTCTGACACAAGTGACCTGGATCGTCAGATCGAACAACTTAAACGATGCGAAATAATAATGGAAGCAGAGGTTAAGGCACTTTGTGCAAAAGCCCGCGAGATACTTGTGGAAGAAAGTAATGTACAACGAGTAGACTCGCCTGTAACGGTAATAGAATGCATATTATCATTAAGCTTAACTTTTATTAAGCTTATTGTAGGATTGTGGGCTCAGGACATATCATTCCAAACAATACTAATTATGCTAACATTTTATTTCTTAATTTTTAAAGATCTTACAATTGTCAAGACAATTGACTACAGGGTATGATCTCTCTTGCCAAATACATTTACAAAAAGGTTGTAACATCTACGCAACTGCTACAGTTAACACGCAAGATATTATTATGCTGTTTGTGCAAAGCAATAAACAGATGACAATCTATTTATATATTAATAATATGAGTGGAAAAGTATCAAATCTTTTACTAAAATGTTTTTTTAATTAATTATATAGTTATTTAACTCATTAAAAACCTGGGTGCATTAAAAATGTTTAGTGTCCATGATGATATAAGTTTATAAAAATCATATGGTCATGTTCTGATAGTAATCAGCTTGGAGAAATGATTAGAAATAATATTATTTATATTTGTTTTAAAATCCTGAAAGTATATTTGATTATTTCAAAGTTATAAACTTTACATATTGTCGCTTGGCAAACAACACTAAACTTCTCAATTTGACTAACTTTACAGAAGGGTTAAAATGCCATGTGGTGTTGGAATGCAAACTGAGTTACATGATGTTACAAATGTTTGATTAGTGGTCACTGTTTGTCCAAACTGTGTAGAATAGAATTGGTAGTTAAACACAATAAGTAGCTCTATCCAATGCCATTTAAATTATTAATTTTTCATTTTATCATTAATTCATTTACTTGACAGGTGTGTGGAGACATACATGGACAATTTTATGATTTAAAAGAGCTCTTCAAAGTAGGTGGAGATGTTCCGGAGACTAATTACCTGTTTATGGGTGATTTTGTAGATAGAGGCTTCTATTCAGTAGAAACATTTTTACTCTTACTAGCATTGAAGGTAAGATTGACTTAACATTGTTGTGTAAGCAATACTTGCGTTCTACCTATATTTTTATTTTGACGTGACAACGTCTTATAATTCGGTGGCACGCATGAAAAAACATGACTCATGCGTTACCGTCGTTACCGTTGGTGAATTATTATACCAGCGCCATCTATGTATTGTGCAGTGAACAATTATTCATTAAGTTCGATTGGGTCCATTTATCGATGGAGGAAGGCTGGCTGAGCTGGTATTTCACTCGCCGTACACTATATGGCGTTGAGTAGTGGGGCGCTATAATTCTGAATCACGATGTAGGATGTATAAGTATCCAGCATTCATTTTTAATAAATGACTTAACTTGTATTGAAAAAGTGTTCTTTTATTGTGCTTGCCTACTCATTCAAAGGAAATTATTTTCTTAAGACGTTGTCACGTTCAACTATCGTCAGTAAACCGACTTTACAGACAACCAATTTTTTTATTTTTTTTCTGGATGTTTGCATTGTAAAAGGTATCTACCATCAAAATGTGATCCTTTAAGCTGCAGTCCTACTAGTTGCGTGTTCATCAATATATATTTTCTTGTCCACATTATAATGGCAATTATTTTAAGTAGTAAATTGATAAAGAACTCCCATAATAAGTATACATCACTCTTATGCCTGTCTTTATGTTCCTAACAATATTACTTAATTATTGGAAGTTATTCTAAATATGTTTTACAGGTTCGATATCCAGACCGCATAACATTAATCAGGGGTAATCATGAATCCCGCCAGATCACTCAAGTTTACGGTTTTTACGATGAATGCTTAAGGAAATATGGATCTATTACTGTTTGGAGGTAATGCCTATAAGTTGAAGTTACCTTTATTCTATGTTGTTTCTATAATATGGTATAATCTAGCTAGAAGCTGCTACTAGAAAATCTTATTTTACAGTGTAGTAGTATATAGTAGATAGATAAACTCTTTATTGTTTGTACACCAAAGAACATAAAACAAGAAGCAAAAAACAATAGGTGGCCTTATCGCCTATTATTAGTGTACCTGTGTGTGGTACGCCACTTCAAGCCACTGCTTCAATTTCACTAAACTATTTCCTATTATTTTTTATGAGTATTCTGGGTGATTTTGAATTCACTTGACATACTCGAGGATATGAAAGAACATGGTCAAAGGTAATAATTAAAAATATGAAGTAAAAATTCTACACAATAATTATTTCAAAAATGGCAATCAAAATTATCTAAAAACACTTGGAATGTATGGGCAACAGCTGTCTGCCTTAGCGCGGGCTCGAGCGGCGAGGGTTAATGACCTTTAGTGGAACAGTTTTTACGGCGCGCCCAGTACGTCTACATTATGGGTTTGTAATGGATAATTGCATCAAGTTTTAAGCACCCTTTTTAATTACATATTTGAAACGAGAATCGAATACTGAGTACCCCTATTGCAAGTGTCTTACGAATCACCTTGTAATGTCCATAGTCTAGTTGGTGTTCACTACATGGGAAGGTATAGGTGTGGAGTGCAGTAAGGCAGGTATTTGTCTCATAGATGCTTCTCATCATGCGATCTCAGGTCATGAAATTGCACAGTGAATTCTAGTGAAGGGGTATGAAAGTATTTATTTATTTATTTAAACTTTTTTTATGGAGCAGGTCTTTAATAATTGAGAAATGCAGCCAGCAAAATATTTTGTCAGAATAATGTCAATAAAACACACCTATGCCGATGACATTGTCATGTTGATGGGTTCATGTTGATGGGAGGATCTTAGAACAAACTATGCTCAGGGACTTAACAGCGTCTCACAACGGGTTGGTCTTATGATGATCTTGGACAAGACAAAAATCATATTGAATTTCCATGTCACACCTGTACCGATTGTTGTTAATGGTGCTGCTCTAGAAGTTGTAGACAAATTTATTTATCTAGGACAAGTGATCCAAATGGGTAAGTCACAAGTTCAAAGTCGCTCAGCGGGCTATGGAGAGGGCTTTACTCAGTATTTCTCTATGTGACTGCATCAAAAATGATGATGCAGTCACATAGCTCATTGTCCGGCTGAAGTGGCAAGGGGCTGGCCACATAGTTCGAAATATCGATAAAGGTCTTCAAATGAAGTCCACATTGGAAGCGGCCAAACAACCTGTAGAGGACGGCGGACTTTTAAAAGCTGAGATGGATAGGTGAAATGTCAATAAAATAGCTTTGAAAACTTTGAGTATATTATTTTATTATACTTTAATTATGCAGAAATTTATATAGCCAATCAATGTCTTTAGCTGTTCAGAGTTTCGTAAGCGGCTTCAGGGGGTGTGAATAAGCGTTATCCTTTCCCTTCTCTTGCATCCATGACTAAAACTACATATTTGTTTTATTTTTTCAGATATTGCACAGAAATATTTGACTATCTCTCATTGTCAGCCATCATAGACGGGCGGATATTCTGCGTTCACGGCGGGTTAAGCCCGTCGATACAGACCCTCGACCAGATCCGAACAATCGACCGCAAACAGGAGGTTCCGCACGATGGACCCATGTGTGATCTTTTGTGGAGTGACCCCGAAGGTGTGTATATCGAAATAGACCAACTCAATTACAACTTCCCTCTAGGATAGGAAAACATTGAAATACGAGCTTTATATATTGGTTTTTACGGTTGAATTTTCGGTCACATCAATGCTGACTGTTAATATACGCCAAAATGTCTATAAGTATTACTGATGTCCATAGGCAACAGTTACCACATACCACTAGGTGACTCGTCGCCTCATTTGTAGGCCGTTTACATAAATAAAATCTAAAAACTGACGTTCTCCAGACACGCAGGGTTGGGGCGTGTCCCCGCGCGGCGCCGGCTACCTGTTCGGCTCGGACGTGGTGGCGCAGTTCAACGTGTCCAACGACATCGACATGATCTGCCGCGCGCACCAGCTCGTCATGGAGGGGTACAAGTGGCACTTCAACGAGACCGTGCTCACGGTCTGGTCCGCGCCTAACTACTGCTACAGGTCTGTTCTATTGTAAATAAATCATAACAGTTTGGGTAGGGTGAAGGTGTATATCGTCCGTTAACTTCTGAGAAACCCTATCTGGATAAATACACAAATTTTACAGGATGAAAAAATAGATTGTTTTAGTGTATCGCAAAAAAAAAATAGTTGATTTGTTTTAAGCCTGTAAACTGTTGATGTTGCAAAGTAACTATTGTTTTGTTTTTACTTTATTTTATGGCACTTAGAAGATTTATGTTTTTGAATTATTAACATGTTAATTTAAGAGGTATCAGAACTTCACGGTAAATATACTTTTTTTAATAACACCCATCGTCACAACTGGTAGATTAACTGACCCATCACTAAGATTGGGTTAAGCCTTTCTCACGGTAATTGTGATGTTTAGATATTTAAATTATTGTATTTTATCATGTAACTTCCATTCCAATAGATGTGGCAACGTAGCAGCTATATTAGAACTAAATGAGAATCTTCAGCGCGAGTTCACAATATTCGAAGCGGCGCCGCAGGAGTCGCGCGGTGTTCCGTCAAAGAAACCCCAAGCGGACTACTTCTTATAATGTTCCGTACGATAGACAATTGCGGGGGCGACACATCCTAGTATTACACTTCTGTTGTAGTGACAAAACATTTCAATGTGAAAGTTATTTCATTGTGATGTTAAGACTGCTGTTTAAGTGCTATTGTAAAAGTGTTTTAAGTCACACTTTACGACAAAATAAAAGATAATGGATCTTTTGGACTTAGAGAAGTCTAATACTCTCAGGTTTAATCGATGTCCGATGTTTAAAAACAAAAATTAAAATTGTTCCATTTATTTCTGTTTTAAATGTCAGTGAGTACCATGCAAATGTTTGGTTATTCCAATTGTAAGGAATAATTTAATTGACTTCCAGTAAGTAAGATGATTGTGTTGAACTGTATTTAATGTCTGTGATTGATTATATAACTATGTATTGAATGAACACACCCCTAATTGTTAAACAGCATCTCAGTTTAGATCTCTGCCTTTGAGTAAAGAGATGTAGTAAGTATCGAATAGAATTCAATGTTATTTATCATTAGATATTAGACTCGACAGTTAAGCATTTAACTAAATATTAATTGATTTGATTTATTTTAAATGTTAATTTGAGATAAATTGCATATTTTAAATTTTTTAAGTACCTATTCATTGTCACAGAGGTAATTTCTAATTTATGCACTTCAAACAAATTATATAATTTCATACTGAGAGGTGATCAAATTATTCAAATCTAATATAATTATTGTAAATTTCATTCCATAAAACTTTCGGAAATTATCTCTAAACTTTCATAATTCTATTGGCCTGTGTATATTAGACATTAGAATGTTAAACAAGTAGTCTTTTAATTATGAAAAGGGACTAGTATGACATTAGTTTTGAAAACACAAAAGTATGGAGATAAAGCACAAATTATACAGTGCTTCAGCTGGTCTGGTCTCGTTGACTCCTGTCAACCGAGGCTAAATTGGAGGGAGCATTAAAAATGGTCTACTTACTGTAAAATAAATATTCGTTAAATAGCACTGTAATTTATCACAAATCATAAACAATATTTTAATAGACAAGAAACCAGATTGGGAGAATCGGAATTGGAAATTCCTCGATTTTGAATTTTCTGAAGCCACATAATTAAGTACCAAAATAATAAAGTAGATCAGTTGAGATAGTGAGGCAAATGCTGTGGGCAAATGTTACTTGGAACTTCAGAAATAAGTTACATGATTTTTACTGTTTTGGTACTAGATTATAATATGATAAAAGTGATGTAAATGTTTTACATTATTGTCTTTGTTGGAACCATTTCAGGTAACTTGTAAAAATACAATCATATGGATTTAAATTCAAGTCTGTTTATGTTAATGTTCGAGTAATATAATAATAAAAAAATGATTTGATTGATCTAGATGTAAGGTAAGAGCACAATGAGTAGTGTAAAGGACCCATTTTATTAGCTTGTGATTAGATATATGTACATATTTCAAGTAAAAAAATTTGGTCACTGCCATTTTTGTGTGTGGTGTGATATACAAGCTTTGAATCTTTGAACTATTTTTAATGTTATTGTTCAGGAAATAGCAAACTATTATCAATCAATATTAGAAACTATTTTATACTATTGAACAATTTTTTCATAAAGTTTTTCGAAAACCATAAACAATGTCTTTTAAAATTGTAACGAGTAAATTTTAAATTCTTTGTGTCAAGGAAACATATCTATCATGTTTTTTTTTTCAAAACGTTTAGTTACATTGCTACAAAAATATAAGTGCCATTTGTTCGTAGATTCACTTTAAAATTTTGATTAGGTTGACACCAACTAGTACTGTTATCCGGTTCAAGACAAAGAATTTCATTATCTGAAATGTATGTGGTAAATTGAGTTCACACCTAGCTAGCCTCGATCACTTAAACTAGCTTTATATTTAATAATGAATCCAATAATTAGTACAAGCTGTATAAAATAAATATATCATGATTGTGACTGGAATAAAGTAAATCTAGTACAAGCTCATAAAGTCAATAACCATTCTGATTTATCAAGTTCTTAATTTAATTATTTTTTGAATGTGTGAATTCCTAGTTTTAACTTTACAACAATTCAACAATATGTATAATAGACCAAAGTTTTACGTATGTAAGATTCTAAAATTTAGTGTTTTAACAAATTAAAAGTTAATCTCGATATATACTTATGAAGTTCAATAAAACTGTATTTGTTTGCCAAATCAATGTTATGTATGGTAATGTGATCTCAAGTATCTTGTTTCTAACGATAAAATTATTTTCATCTGAATGTGTTTTGTTGGATGGGTTCCTTTATTATTTGCTAGTACGAAGATAGACTATGTCAACTTAAAACAAAGCCCTAATGTTAGTTTTTAATTTATTGGTATTTTAGTATTGAATGTTTCAAAATTTGCATCAAATAAACGGTCAACATTTCTTGCATGAGTGGAAATGAAACAATTTTGTATCCATATTTGTTTTTTACAATGATTAAATGAATGAATACATTTTTATCGTCTCATTCTAAAGAATCTACAAAAATACAACAAGTGAGGTATATTTAAGTATATATGTATATTTATGTATATAGTATATTTAATACTTAAAGCTCTATTATCTTAATATTTACAAACATAGTCAACCCTAGGGCCCTTTGCCCTTTGGTTGACCATGTAGTTAGTTTGACTATGATAAAATTCATAATGTGTTGCATAATTCTGCCAAAAAGTCTCCACATTTTGTAGATATCTTGAGATCCACAATATCATCAGCTCTAGTGGGTCCTATATTCAAAATTGCTATATTTTTATCTTCCTCTTTTGCTTGTAACACTATCCTATAACTTGAATAAACAGTTAAACTTGACCCTAAAACAAAGACAGCATCACTTTTTGTAACTTCCTGTCTTATCTTGTCCACTCGATGCTTTGGAACATTATCGCCAAAGAATACAATATCTGGTTTCAGTGGACCCTCACACTTTGGACAAAGTGGCACACGGAATCTGTCAACGTCCTCCTAAAAAATATAATAATATAAAGAACTTAAAAATTCTTAAATGATAATATAAGATTTATACAAGCCAAATAATTACTTTAGATAACTCAACATCCCCATCAGGCCTTATCATGGTGAAACTGCTATTCATATCAGGGTTGTTTTTTAAAAGTTCCTCTTGCAATTTCATTCTGCTGATCTCATATGGACAATACAAACATTTGACGATGTACCCGGTCCCATGCAGCTCAATAACATTTTCCGAACCAGCTTTGTGATGTAGTCTATCCACATTTTGTGTCACAATGCATGTAACCTTCCCAACCTACAAGATAATTTGATTAATAGATATTGAAACA
The DNA here is from genome assembly GCA_905404295.2 of Ochlodes sylvanus. Taxonomy (NCBI): domain Eukaryota; kingdom Metazoa; phylum Arthropoda; class Insecta; order Lepidoptera; family Hesperiidae; genus Ochlodes; species Ochlodes sylvanus. Next base: position 3,619,755 of record FR990129.1, read on the forward strand.
TCAGTAATGGAGTTAAATCCAATTTTTATAACCTAATAAGATAAGATGCTAATACCTTTTCCAGATGTCTTATAGCAAAATGTGTGGCATTCGGTTCAATTGAACTAAATCTTGGCCAACCAATAAAATTCCTTGCCCAATATCTTTGTCGTACTTTAGGATATTTTACAAACTCCTGGTACTGGATTGGTTTGTGATTGCTGCGCGCATATAAGCCAACCTCCTCTGATCTGTAGTCAGGTATTCCTTATAAATACAATATCATTGATCATTCAAGACCGCACAATATATATTTAAATTCATCGGAAAACCACTCTCCACATACCAGATTCTGTAGAAATTCCTGCACCCGTAACAATAAGCACTTTTTCATGATTGCATAAAAAGTTACGGAGATTTTGGTAATCAATTTGATCAGGAGGTTTGTAAGCAGGTACGAACACTATTTGCCTGATAAAAGGCCTGGATCTTATTATTTGTTTAAACATAGCGTAATGCATAGTTATGAATTGGAATAAAATCGTCGTTTAACAAACGAATAATTGAATTACGCCGTTTAATTAACATGAACTGTGAACGTGTTTTAGTGATATTTTGCTAACATTGCGTTGCAAATAAATTGACTTTTTGACATTAGTTGAGTTGAGTCACTCAACTTGACACCACCGTCCACACGTCCCATAGTTCCCACACCATATTATAGGCCCTAGGCCCACAGTCAGTACCCACTAGCTTTTTATGGTTTAGTATATTTTCAGGTGAAAACAGAAAATTTCAATTTAGCTTATTTTTGTATAAAAGTGCTAAAAACCAAAATCTCAATCAGATTTCAGATTTTGAATTTGATAGACCTTATGTTTGTGTCTGCGTAGTGTCAATGTCATCGATGACGTCAACGTCAACGAGAAATATGAAATCCTGATTCCTCGTTGACATAAATACTATATGTCAATGTGATTGTGATTCCTGAATATCATCAAGGAAATTCACGAAATTGTGATTTTCTGATTTTAAGGTTATATCTGTGTTGTTTAGAGTTTTACTGTTTACTTATTGTAATATTCACTTTTTAAGAATAATAATGGCCTTACTGAAATTAAAGTCAGCTTCATTTATACTCATAGAAGATGACTATAATAAAAACTTGTTACCATTAATTGCAGAGTTAGTAAAAGACGACAACATTATAAACTTTTTATGTTACGAATACCCAGCTTCACTTTGGCTAAACGTTTTCAAGAGTAAAAATGTCACATTTCACGATATTGCAGTTTTACTCGCCGCATCTAAGACAAGCGATAAAAGAACTGTAATAATAGATTCTGTTAATCAAATGGCTCTCTGCTTGGGTTGGGACAAATGTCTTGAAAATCTGAAGAAGCTAGTCTCCCAATCTACAATATCAAAACTGATTATAATACTGCACAAAGACTGCATCCTTCCAGGTTGGAAAATTCAAACGCATTTGAATCATGTAGTAAATGCTATAGTATCATATAATGCAACCGATCCATATAAAGTTAAAGTGCAGATAAAAACAGGTGGCAAGTTCTTTAACAGCGATGAACAACTATCATATGATTACAGTACTTCAGTTCTGACTTCGAGACCAATCAAATTGAATGTAAAAGAAGATGTTGTAGAACAAGTATCACCTGGTAATTTGTCAACATTTAAAATTGAGGTCGATCAATTAAATCAACTGGCTAAACACCAGCTGAAATTGCCATACATGAACAAAATCAATGAAGGAAAAGGAAAAGTATATTATGAACCAGATGCAGTTGATGATTGGGATGATGAGGATCCCGATGATGATCTTGATATATGAATAAAATAATATATTTTAAACAGTTTCTCTATTTCATATTTTCATACTTGGTAATAATCATTTATGATCAATGATTTGTCAAGGCAAATTCCAACTGTCATACCTTTCTCATCTTGTATACTTTGAAAGTATATATAAGTAAGTCGCCACTTACCATCAGGTGGGACCGTAGCCAAGTGGTAACTTATATTCAATACTGAATATTTTGTTTATTTTTAAAGGCACTCCCTAGTAAGGGATACCGTTACTCTACTGAGAGAATATTCCTGTAACAATGCAATATTTGAGATGAGCATTTACCTGCAATGTAAAAATTAAATATGTACATGTATATATGTAAATGGTAGATATGCTTGATTTTGAACTGTTACAATAAAGGTTAATGCGCTCAGTAAGAGAGCACTATAAGAGGACATCAACACATCCAATGCCAGTTACCCCGCTAGCGGGTTCCTAAAGATGTTAGTCAGATGCCTGCTACCCGCATGGGGGGTATTACGTTATTTGCAATTACGCTTTAAAGAGAAACCTTCCAAAACGAAGCTAGAGCTTAAACGACACATTTATTAATTATTTGGCTAAACGTAATGCCACCATACCCCCCTGGCGGGTACACCTTATCTCTTGAACAGTGCCGGCTACCCGCCCAGCAATTCCATAGAAAATGTAGGCAGCATTGTGTGTTACTTTCAATATAATTATATTGAGGTGATGAATGTGTTAACATAATCCAATAAAAATCAGGAGAGCAAAGAAGGCCACTGTGAAACAGTTGGAATAAAATTCTCGGTTACAAAGAATTCACTTTTTATTAATTTTCTATATTCTGTTACAATTTTGCGATTTTTTTTATCTGCCACGTAACTTATGAAATTATTACACATACATAATATCTATAGTAAAGTAGAAATCAGAATATGTGAAAGTAAATTTATTAATGACATCATAATTACATCTCCTTCCATATCTTAAATTATGTTTTATATTAACGCATACAATGATTATTTTGGGTTCTAAAAAAATAAACAATATGTTGGTAAACCAGGAAACTTAACTCTCCGAACCGCCGCTGATAATATAAAAAAAAGTGATGTTATTATGCTCCATCACGCTGATTAAAATAACAACTATCAACAAAAAAAAAACGATTATCAATTTTATTTCGACATATTCCTTAGTATGCAAGCAGAGTTCATCAGACACACAAAAGCCTAGACAATTAAATTGAGAAGACCAAACACTAGCAATTTCCATTGCACTTACCGAGTTACAACAGTTGTTTCGCTCAAGAATAAGCAACGACAAACGGCACAAAACAATAAGCTCCTCGATCGAGATACATTATAAAGCTAACAAAATACATATACGATAGAAATGATTTACAACCTCACAACCTAACAAAATCCTTCCAGTTCATGTACATTGTGATCGGCACTTAAAAATCGGGGGATATACATAAGTATGATGGTGGACGACGGCACGTTACATATACACACAGGAGGGAGAGTATGGTGGTGGCGGGTGGCGGCGGCGACTACTCGCCCGCGAGCTCCTTGAGCCGCTCCTCCCGCGGCCGCGCGCCGCCGAATATTGACGAGGCTTGGCTGGTGCTGGCCAGCGAGTTCACGGGCTCCTTCACCGTCCGCGGCTCCAGCTTCAGCTTTGGTCTACCAGTTGTGTCTGTACCAATCACAATTTATTTACATGTATGTAACCAATTCAGTATGATAATAATGAACAATACTAACATTGAAAGATCATTATATTGGAACGAAGTTCCTTATCGCGCGTTGTGAAAGGGGGCTAGACGGAATAAATTCTTACGAAAAGTTGTCACGACATGTTTTTCTGTGTCTCTCTCTCTCTCTTAAAGAAAGCAAGCCAGATATTTTCATTTCTATTTCGCATTGAACAGTGTGGTGTCGCGACGATTATTATTTTTTTTATTTTCCTTTATATTTTTTTTATATATATATTTTTCTTTATTTTTTTTTGTTTATATTTTTGGTTTTTTTTATTTATTTTTTTATATTTTTTTTTGTTTATATTTTTGTTTTTATTATTTATTTTTTATATTTTTTTTATTATTATATTTTTTTGTTTTTTTTTTATATTTTTGGTTTTTTATTTTTATTTTTTTTAAATTTATTATATTTTTTTTGTTATTTTTTTTTAATTTTTTTTTCACTGACGATAGATAACGCTACCAGTGGTAAATAATTATAACTTAAAAAAATAAAATTTTATTGCAATTCCTTCAACCTTCACTAATTAATCGAAAGAAACTTCGTTCCATCCGGGTGTCCCTTGACACCTCTCAAGTTTTTTATATGTAAATAGCCGACAAACAAGCCACTTGATGGTAGTTGTTTTGGACATCAGCAACAACAAAGGCATCACCGATGCGTTGCCGACCGAGAAAGACTTGAAAGTAGCGGCTCTCAAGTCACCAGGCGGAACATGACTAGTTGTTAGGACTGGGCAGGCCTTACCATACAAAAGATCAAAGAACTATGTGGAGTATTTTTTCGTAGGGGTGTGAAAGAGAGCTGATGCTCGCACGATCTAACATTTTTTTTCTTACTAACCCATCCTACTGACCACGCTGTTGCATCGGTCAATCATTAAATTTAATATCGACACAAAGCCCTCAAACTGGGAGGGCTTCTCTTTCATCTCGTGTAATCGAGTCTATGAAAGCCAATGGCAATAACGCCGCATCCATCCTCATATGCGCAAGATTCAACCAGGGCGTCAATGAAGTCTCCTTACTATCCTCACCGGGTCTCGCCGGCGGCATGTCGTCGAAGTTGCGGCGCGGCGGCGCGCGCTGCTGCGGGGGCGCGGCGCTCGCGCGGCCCATGCGGCCCCACTCGCCGCCGCCGCGGGACTCCTCGGACGCGCCGCGCGCGCCCCTCTCCCCGCCGCGCTCGCCCCACCGCTCGCCGCCGCCGGCGCCGCCACCGCCACCACCTCCACCGCCGCCTCCACCGCGCTCCCGCTCTAAAATTAAAACTCCCATATTAAAATTGTTTGAAAAGTACGGCCGGCGGATCATGGCCACTCTGAAGTTAAGCTTTCGGATAATATCCGTAATACTTTAGTAGTTTAGTAATAGTTTAGTAGTTTATCCGTAGTACTTTAAAGAAAGATAGCGACACAAACACTGAGCGTGTGACTGAAACAAACAATGCTCAAAGTGACACCCCGCGCGTCTTGCCACCATTTCGACCCTAAAATTGACTTCTGCGCAGTGATCCGAACAAAGTTCAGAGCGGCCAAGATCCGCCGGCCGTACTATACATTTACTGAATACATAAGTTACCGCTTGACTAAGATCCTACCTGATGGTAGTGGCGACGTAGCCTTTAGATGGTGAAGCGCGTAGTGTACAATCATTTAGACTAGCCGCACACAGCGCAATATAATGGACAATAATGATAGGGTGGATATATTTTGTAATGCATGAAATAAAATTGTAATAATTTTACTGAATTTAGTTAGTTTTCATTAATTTTTAATATTAAGTTAAGTTTTGTTTGGAGTTTCTACCACATTGGATATAAACCTGTAATGGTAGGCATTAACAGTAAACAAATAAATAAATAATATTGTGAGTGCGGGCCGTATTTGCGTACTGATTAATATTATTCATATTAATATTATAAATAAGCAGTGATAGCCGTGTGGTTGAACGTTGGACTGTCGAACCGGAGGGTCCGGGTACAAACCCCGCACGCACCACTAATTTTCAAAAATTATGTACGTATTAATATTTAATTATCACTTGCGTCGGTGAAGGAAAACATCGTGAGGAAACCTGTACACCTGAGAGTTCTCCATAATGTTCTCAAAGGTGTGTGAAGTCCACCAATCTGCATTTGGGCAGCGTGGTGAACTATGGCCTATACCCCTCACACTGTGAGAGGAGACCCGTGTCCAGCAGTGGACAGTCATGGGTTGTGATGATGATAATGATGATGATATTATAAATGCGAAAATAACTCTGTATGTCTGTCTGCCTGATACCTTTTCAAGTTTTCACCCTTAATCCGCTGAACTGATTCAGATGAAATTTGTACTTATAGAGATAGTTTTTGACCCTGGAAATAACATAGGATGGCTTTTATCCCGATAATATGTTCCCCTGGGATAATTTTAACGGTATTTTGTCGTTCCCTTGGAGAAGGGAACGACACGCGGGCGAAGCCGCGAGCAAAAACTAGTTGTCAATAATATTGTTAATGTGCAGCTAGTCTTAAGCGATAAAAAAAACAATGAAATATACATAGGCAATGTTTCAAATATGACAGATAGACATTTTTTCATTCCTGCAGTTAAGATAAAACATCAGCAGATGACCTCATTTTTAATTGCAACAAGTTAGCTCAGACAGCTTAGTCAGATTAGTTGTGTTATTAGGTTATTATTAAAACTAGTGATCACTAAAGGAAATGCACTACAACACAATACAACACTGCAAGAAATATTAATATGTGAAGCAAAAACTTTGTACCCGTTTTAAAGTAAATTGCGCGAACGGAAGAGTAATGAAATTTGGCACACTTATAGTTTATATAAAGAAAGAGTGCAGAATGCTAGTATTAAAAAAAATGCAAAACAAAATACATTAAATGAATAAATAAAACTTTACACACACTAATATAAGTTACTCTATTCACACTGCCAAACATGCATGACCCGACGACGTTTGAAATGTGTCATAGGGTCGTTCATAGAATAAATTTTAAGTAACCTTATGACAATGAATTACGGTCGAATTTCGACCGCAGAGCGGGTAACTAGTATGTATAGATATATATGACCATAGGCGATTACGTTACAATTATATTATTAGAATAAAAGTGATTCAAAAGTACTGCAGTTCTATTCTGTTCTTGATCACAAGAGTAAAATGAGTATGTCTGGTCATCCATCGGAATGTTTCGACGGATTTCAACGGTACACACAGATAAAATCAAAAATTTAAATGCATCTATATCCTATCAGCATATCCTATCCGAATAACAATGGATTTAATCTATTTAATCTATCAACTTAGGACAAACTGGCACGGTAAAAGATTATCTAAAGATATCCAACTTACACAAGAAACACATTTTTAGGTAAAAAAACTTTTAAAAAAACGTCTTACACGCAAAGCCAATTTCCCAGCTGATGCGCTGAATGCCACTGCTGATCAAGATGCGGTTAGCGAACAATCATAACGGCGGGCTGTTCATGCGGGACGGTTAGTGCTACGGGGTTAGTGTTGTTAGTATACCAGTGAACGCTCCGGCCTGGTTGCGCGGGCCGCGGCGCTCCGCCCCGTCGTAGTGGTCGTACGTACCGCGACCGCCGCCGCCTTCTCTTCTGAAGCCGCCGCCGCCACCGCCGCCGCCGCCGCCGCGACCACCGTCCCGGCCACCGTCGCGACCGTCGCGCCGCCGGTCGAAGCCTCTGTAATATGGAAATGAACCGAATTAATTATAGCCTAAAGAGAATACAATTTAACGGTAAATATTCATCACTGTGTGAAACTGACAAAGTGTCAATTGTAATTTTTTTTTATATATGAGATAAGTTAATACTTGACAACAATCCCACCTGATGGTAAGTGGCGATGAAGTCGAATATGTTATGAGGGATGTGGGGGCTTCAACTAGTGTTGTAAATTTTAGCCTTGAGCCTTGAGCCTCGAGCCTCGAGCCTCAAGCCTGAAGCTTTAAAGGCTCAAGCTCTTAAGCTTTAAAACCTTTAAGGCTTGCAGCTTTAAAGCCTTAAAGCCTTAAAGGCTTTTAGCTTTAAAGGCTCGGGGCTCACGTTTTAAGCCCTGTTAACACTTATTGAATTGAAAGTCTATAATTTTTTTTTATCATTGTAATGTATGTATGGTGCCATGCTATGCCGCTTCAGTGCCTTTAGTTGTTGTTAAGTGGCTGTAAAACACGGTTTCAAGTTTACGTGAAATGTAAAATGTATATAACTAAGTAGATAGTGTAATAAAAATAATAATGCATTAATTAAATTTAGAAATGACCTGACATACTATGATATGATGACTTGATATACTCTCTACACCTGCAACCAGTGTGCCAAGTGAACAAGCATTCTCTCGATCAGGAAACACCATCAGAAAAAAAGAAATCGGCTTGGCAACAATACGATACAAGCGTCCATCTGCTTATCCTCAATTAATTTAATATTAATTTAATATAGATTATACTGATTATAGACTAATCTAAAGTAATAATGTTATTACCTTGATCTTTTTTCAAAAGTCTGTTGATTGAAATTATTGAAAATATAATATTTGATATGTTATAAAACTTCGTTTTTTTCCTATTTCAATTTATCTTTAAGATCTATCACTTAGAAGCTTAAGCTTGTAGGCCTTGAAGTTTAAAACAACAAATTCTAATGATGGCTAAGGCTTGAGGCTTAGCCTTAAAGGCTAAAAAGCCTTTAAAGCTTAGCCTTCCAAAGCTTTAAAGCCTTTAAGCCTTGAGCCTCCAAAGCTTTAAAGCCTTTAAGGCTGAAAGCCTCGAAGCTTTAAAGCCTTCAAAGCTAAAGCCTTAAAGCCTTAAAAGCCTTTAAGGCTGAGCCTTATGCAACTCTAGCTTCAACTCATTAATGGCCCACTAATGACCCAGGTCTCTCCATATCGTTGAAGAGGCATAAAGCATACTCCACCGCGCTACTCCACTGAGGATTGTTGGAGGGGTTAATGGCCGACCCAAGTACTGCATATTTTTATGCCTCCGACATGGCGACTGCTATCTAACGAAAACAGCGGGGACGAAACGCCGGGTCAAGAAGTTTTTGCCACTAGTGGTCACCCATCTAACTTCCACCGCTCCAGCTGTTCCTTAACAAGGTAAATCACTTAAGATTGACGCAAGTCGCCGTGCTAGGAGCACTACAACTACAACATGTGTGTAGCCAACACTATTTAATTATTAGAGGGTAAGGGTTAAATTCCTACAAGCCATTACAACCTAATTAATCTATTGTACCCCATTTAATAAGCCCATCATAATATATGCCATATCCTCCTCTATACACATAGTGTTAGTAAATCCGGTGGTAAGGCCTTGGGCTCTGCAGATGCACCACAGTAATGAGTTTTATATTGGGTTGTGGTAGAATATTTATTTGTAACATATGTATAGGTCCATATTGATTTAATATATAACCGCATATTTGGTAAATTAATGGGTTATCAAGGTAAAAAAGAGAGTAACAATGGAATAATATTTGCTATTTATAGGGAAATAGGAGTACTGACTCTCAAGCGCCCAGCTGGAAAATGATGAGTTGTTAACTGGCACAGTCAAACAAGAGAGCTATGGCTGGCCAGGGAGGATACACAGAAATAATAATACTAGTAAAAATATGACCTAATAATATTTACACCAAGCCCTACCACCAAACAGGCCGGATTCTGGATTCTGTTACAACACACTAGACCCGATATGCCCTGATATATATTTTTTTTAATTAAATATAAGTTATAATATACCAATTATGTGAACAACGTACCTGTCATTTCTTTTTTCTTCGGCCACATCAATTTTTAAAAAATTACCATCTACATTTAGAGCGCCATTCATTTCAATTGCCTTAATCAAATCTTCTAGGTATTCAAACTCCACATAACAGAAGCCTTTGAATTTGTCCGTTTCTTTATCCATTACCAACCTCACATTTTTTATCGCTAGGTCCTGTAAAAATCAAAATGAATAAATAGACATTGGTCTTCTTAACATTGCTTGCAATAAAATCTACAGGGTCATCCAACAATCTCTGTTAAAGAAAATTCAAGAAAAATGTTCTATGAGTTTGAATGCATTTATTAGTGCAGCTTACCTGAAGGTATTCAAGCCATCAGTATTGCAATCTTCTATCTTTCAATACTGATTACGGAAGCCTTGCAGTTTTTAGAGCTGAGTATTATTGCTATTGCTTTTAGGTAGAATTTTACTTACAGGAAAGATTCTGTTGATATCGCCCTGGATGATACCCGAAGGTAAATTACCAACATAAGCTTTGTACGGTGGCTCAGTAGGGAGAGGGCGACCACCGGCGGTCCTTCTACCACCCCCGAAGTCCCTGTAGACATGACGAAAACCATCCAATGTTATAACCTATAAAACCTTTACACTCACTGATCACTTAAATATTTTATATCAATATTATTACATGGAGCCGGATAACGATGAACTAAATGATTTTTATTCACAAGATTTGTTAAAATACCACTTTCTTCGATGTTAGCCTACCGTCACATTAATAAGAATTCAATAAACGAAGAGTAGAATTTTAATGCCGAATCAATTTACACAATAAAAATAAATAAAAGGAATCGTCAATTGGAAAATAACACGGTGAAACGTATATATTGCATTAAATACCTCGGATGACCATCGTCAAATCCACTGCGACCTGCCATGTTTAGAAACATGGAATGGAACACTAACTAAATGCGCGCGCATCAGATTATGGAGCAGCCAGTCAACCACAAAGTAACTGTACTTGCCACTTGCACTTGCCGTATTGCTTAATATTATATGTTATCTGTAAATTAGTAATTTAGTAATTATTATTATTTTCAACAAATAATTCACAATGAATTCGTTTTAAATACAATAGGTGATATGTTATGTATAAGTCTTCTAAAAGTGCACTGCATATTAAAAAATTGGTCGAGCGCGAGCCGGACATACACACTTAGGGTTCCGTACCACTGACGGCACTGACATGACAATTACAATGACATCCATACTACTCGACAACAGTCTACAATCTTCTACCACCTTTTCCCCCAAAAACAAAAAACTATTCTATGTCCCTTCCAAAATCTCAAAATAATAACTAAATACTAATTGAATCTAGGATATCAGTCTTACACTCACATCGTAGAAGAATATCTCTCGCTGTTTGAAGACCATAAAAATAATGACGAATTGATTTCGTGTTCGTACAAAATCCATGAATCCTATAAAAATCTGTCGTAGTGTCTTTTTAAATAAATTTTAATAAACCATATTTTCGATTATCTGCTTTAGAAAAAAATATCTGACAATTATACCAGTATTGTTCAAAATTCCATTATTCCACAGTATGTGAAAAATGTAACGTTCTTTGTGCTAACGACTATAACGCAATTGTTCCTGAGAAGAATTTTAAGAACTTAAATTTTTTCCATACGCATACGAACTCGAAGGAATAAATATGAACTCGAAAAAATAATTACTCGTGTATTACAAGTTTTTAAACGACGCCGTACATAGCTTCGTATGCATTCTGGTCAACCAATGTCCGGGTTCAAACCTAGCACGCATCTCTAATATATTATAATTTAATTATCACTTGCTTCGGTGAAGGAAAACAGCGTGAGGAAACCTGCTGCACACCTGAGAGTTATCCATTAAGTTCTCAAAGGAGTGTGGAATCCACCAATCCGCACTTAGCGTGGTGGACTATGGCCTATACCCCTCACATTGTGAGAGGAGACCCGTGCCCAGCAGTAGGACAGTTATGGGTTGTGATGATGATGATGATGATGATGATGAAAGGGTTATTATTGCAGTTTTATGTTATTTTGTTTTTTGGTATGTGATAATGTGTGTGTAATGTGATAAATAAGATTTAATATAAAACATACTGCACCGCAGGTGCCCAGCTATTTATATTTAGAATTTTTTTTTATTAATTTAAGGTAGAAAACGAGCATGCAGCACCACCTTCCGTTGCCGCCCCTGAGAACTGTGACCGACTTAGAACAAGACTCATTATGGGGACTGGGATGAGTAGTTAGTTAATTTATTTAATGTTAAGTTTTTGTTAATTTATAGCATCGAATAACAATAATAATTGACAATAAAATTACTAAGGTACCTGCCTAAGTGGTAGGTGTTACATGGAAGGTACTTAGACCAAGTGTTTAATCTATAACCCCTGTTATATGTAGTTAATCTGTATTTGAAAATTTATTCAAATATAAATCTGTGCAATCAGCCAATGTCGGTCTGTCTGGTCTGTGCAATTCTGAACTGGCAGTCTGGCACCTTTACTTTAATCGTTGTCTGGCACTTTTATAAAACGTCAGACCGTCAGACGGACGACAGTCAACATTCAACACAACGCTCTAAAGGCATTGGCAGTTGGCATTTTGGCAACGCAACGCAACCAACAGAGAAACTCTCAAATTGTCATTGTCAATGTCAAGTGTCAATGTGATGTGAGCGTGATTGCAATGCAAGGTATTATAACTAACCTCAAAATCTCCTTTCCGGCTCTCATCTATGCGTGTAATTTTGAACGAAGATAAGGTTAAGTTAAATTTACTATACAATCCATATGGGATTTACACTTTCAATTTTTACTTTTAAGAATATTGTATAAAACATGAAAGAAGAAACATCAAGTGTCTTGAACAAAACTGTGACAACATCTTTATTCGACGCTTTTGATTTCTTAAGATCTCCTAAAGATGACCTGAAGGTAATTGGGGGGACAAAAATAATTTCACAGCTACAAGGCAATGAGGTGAGTTTTATTCGATTAAAGTACAAAAAATTATGTTCAAATTTTCCAAAATATATGAAGCATTATTAGCAGTATGATGATAAATCAATCATGTAGAGGCTAGTTTAAACCATTGTTTTTATAGACTTAAAAATCACATATCCAATTTTAACACTAAATACAATCAATAACATTATTTTTAGACATTGATTAAAAGCCTTGCTTTTATTTATTGTGTTATCACTTTTTTAGGGATCTTGAAGTTATAGTGATGTAGGTTTTAATGATTTCTATTAAGTATTTAGGTACAAAATAATTTGCATGATGTAGAATCTTTAGTATAAATATAATTTACAGAATGAAAAGGACTTAGAATACACCTTAAAGAGACTCATTCGAAGTCTGGGTGCAAATACTCCAGAACTAAGAATAGGATACTTTGCCACTCTTGTCAATTTATTGACCAAATGCAGTAATGTAAATGTAACTCAGATACTTGATCTTGTCAAAAAGGAACTTCATACTTCTGGTGCTTCAAAAAGTGTAAGTCTATTTTAAACTTCTTATGCATTAAGTTGACATAGCTATTAATAGCTAGAAAAAATCTATTACTAAGACCACTTAGTGAATAAAGTCAGGTATATAAAACAAAACTAATATGCTTTTAAAGTCCTTAATTTGTAAAAGGATGTAAGTTCTCAGTGCTATTATACTGGGTCATTGAATAACCTATCAAGTGGTCCTAATGTGCTGTAGTGATCTATTAGCACAAGTTTTGGCTTCAACCAATTAATGGTACAGGGCAAAAGATTCTTCTCATAGCTGAGCCACCACGCTGCTTCTGTGCAGATTGGTGGTGGTGTTAGTGGCTAACCCAAATGTCAGAAGGTTAGATGCTGCCCTAAAGCCTCTGACATGGCTTAGTTACAGACATGGCTTGGTAGATAAAAACTGGGACCAATGGCTTTAAATCCCCTCCAAAGCATGGAAACGCTCAAGAAATTTTAGCCAATAGGGGTCACCCATCCAATGGACCAGGCAAACGAATTTTTTTTTTACACGTCAAATAAATCTATAAAAAATTACAAGAAAAACTGTGTTTTTACTTTTTCCATATCTCAATAAATGGCTGAGATATTAACGATCAAAGTGCGTATTTACGGCCGTTGGTTTTTTTAAAAACGCAGGCGGGCGGTCACTACTCGATGACGTCATCTCTCAGTAGTCGCGCGTAGTTGATAGGGATTTTTGACCGAAATGTTAATTTAAACTCAAGTAAAGCCGCGAGCAAACCTTAGTTATCAATAATAAAATAACATATATAATTCACGAAGCGCTCATAGCCCGGCGGCTTGCGTCGATCTCAAGGAAGCGCTCATAGCCCGGCGGCTTGCGTCGATCTCAAGTGATCGACAAAGTTAAGCAACAGCGGGCGCGGTCGGTAGGTGGATGGGTGACCGCTAGTGGCAAAAATTTCTTGAGCGCTTCCGTGCTTCGGAGGGCACGTAAAGCCGTCGGTCCCGGTTGTTATCATTTGGTAGCAGTCGTTAAGCCATGTCGGATACCTTCGGGCGGCTTAAAATTTCCGACACTTGGGTTGGCCACTAACCCCTCCACCAATCCGCACTGGAGCAGCGTGGTGGAGTATGCTCTAGGCCTCCTCAGGTACGAGGAGAGACCCGTGCTCAGTAGTGGGCCATTAATGGGTTGTAGCCAAAGCCAAAAAATATAATTCACATACTATCTACTACATCTATGCAAAATTTCAAGTCTGTATCTATAGAAATAAGAAAGTTATAGATTTTTGAACTGCATAGACCCGTATTTTCTATACTTGCGCCGTATCGTGCTCGCGGCCGAACTAACTCGTGACGTCATAGCGTAAGCGCGGAAATTCAAAAAAGGGCTTGAACTTCTCGTCTTTATAACTTCGGAAATACTGCATGTATTGAAGTGAAATAAAAAGTTATGTAATGTATATGACCTAAGCTCGGATTTTAGGTGTATTTGATAGTAATATTTTGACCCTTTTGCCTTCTCCATTACAGACTATACTAGCTGTTGCATAACTCAATGAATAACTTAGGATTGATGCAAGCTATAAGCACTTTTATTCTTCATATATGTTAATTTCTATATAAATTTCAGGAAATAGGGGATGTTTCCCTAGGTCAAATATTAGTCTGTGGTGCAATTTTTCGTTCAGATTTGATGCTCAGATGTTCTGAAGAAGAGGCGAGATCAGTAATACAACTCCTTTTAACGGCCAGCAATAAGAAGTCCTATCTGAGCACAGTGGCATACCTTATTTTAATTGATTTTATTAACAGGGTAAGTATAAATAAATATGATAACAAATACAGTGGAATCTATAATTTGAGCCATAAGGTAATGAACAAACTTAAATTTGTATTTTCGATCAGTACTTATTTGGCCGCTAATTATGCACATAGCAACAGTCTGCTATTGAAAAAATTAAATTGATATAGACCTTGCGAATTCATTACAGTAAAAGAAGATAACAGATTTTTTCGTTCCAATAAATAGTTACCTACTATAAAAATTAAATCGAATTTTCCCCCCCCGACACCCCAACACCCCGAAAAATTTACTCAAAAATCTCACCTACTTATGTCGAAATTTTAGCTATCAAATACTTCATATCTCGATTTTTTTGTTAAGTCGAAGACTCATTAAGTATAACTAAAAACTTTTTGAATTTCCTTTGACATTCCAGTTTACGAGATGCTTCTGTATTATTCATTTAAACACTATTATAGTTATATAAATCAATTGTTGATATTTTTGTTTCACAAACAAATTAGGACAACGGGGTCTCTTAGAGAAGTCAGTATCATTATGAACAATAACAGCCTGAACAGTCGCTATGGTTTTTGATTCCAAAAGTTTTTATGTTGTCTACATTCAATTCAAACTGGATTATACATAGCACTCATTGTATTTACCGATGAACATTACATACATTTGCTACTTTACATTCACTCTATTGGTTACTTGACCTGTGTAAGAGGTACAACACTCCTTGCTCTGCAAACCTTGCTTGATAAATGTCTTGTTTTACAAATAAAGTATTCTTATTAATTTAGAAGGCAATTTTATATACAATGTAGCTGGACTAAGTTATTATGTCTTATGGGTCTCTATATCATGGCTAGAATTGTTTGTTAATGACTTTCAAACTAAGATGTGATTATTCAGAGCAAAAATAATGAGGATGTCACCTTCCAATGATTGATTTAATATATTGACAAAGAAATCACTATTACAGCTTGACGAGGAACAATTTTCATCAGTAGTATGGGGGAATATAAAGCAAGAATTCAAAAAAGACATTAAGGAACATAATTTAGACTCTCTTTATTTCCTATTGGAAGTCAGCAAAAAATTCCCTGCCAAGGTGAAAATAAGAAAATTGATTGGTGCTCCACAAATATTGTGCGAAGATAATATCAATGATATTTGTGAAAAACTTATGGTAAGTAAACATTCTATGTGTTTTTAAACAAAATAAATGTATTGACATTATTATTGTATATACTATTTGTTTTTCTTTACAGGCTGGAATTGATTTTAGTTCTGTAAGTCATCCTATTTACAAAGAAATAGGTTTACAAATAGCTGAATCAGAACATCTATTATTATTGTGGACGGGGATTGACAATCAGTTGATTAAACATAATAGAAATAGAGAACTGGTTGCAATAAATATTCTAACCACTGTTCTTCTCAATATAAAAAACAACACAGTAGTAATTCCCGAGTTGATAAGTCAAAACTTTTTTAAACTTTTTATGGATTGGTTCAAAGGTTTACAAACGGCTAGCAAAATGCGAAATAAAAGAGAAGACGAAGATGATCATAAAATTATGATTAAAAAGGAGAAAGAACTATTGAATGCTCTCGCCAAAGCTTTGAAGGGAGAAAATGTAACAAGTAAAACTAGATTGGATACTTTAAAAAAATTGCTTTTCAGTCCAGGGGAAATTAATTTCACAGAGATTACTGGGACAACTGTTGTTAAATCAGTTATTGCTGATTTAGATGCAAGTGAAGTAAAAAAGCTTGCCAAGTTGTTAAAAGGAGTGCTTCTTAACACTTCAAAGAAAACATTGAAAGCTTCTGAAAGGATTTGGTATAACAACGAGAGAACAAAGGCAGCAGAGCTTATTTCTTTACTTGTGAGCCATGAAGATGTCAAAGATGATACAGAATTTAAAATCACTTACATGAAGCTACTTATGTGTTACGGCTTCTTTAAAATCGGCGGTAATGACACTGTTTGCATAAGCAGTGAATTGTCAGGTAATATTATCAAAACTTAAGTCTAATTTCTTTATTACATAAAGATAATGTCTAATCATAATTTATTTCCAGGTGCCATCAAGTCATGCTTCTACAGGTGTTTTACTTCACGGTTTTCAAATGTTGACAGTTTAGTGACTGTTTTATCATCGCTTAACAGTTTTATTGTATCAATACTGGATAAGGAAGAAGTACGAATTAAATTAGAAAAACAATTTCCTACAGAAAATATGGAATGCATGAAAATGTTGACCGAAATTTGCCATAATATAGAGAAAGTTGAGACTCCATCAAAAGTGGATAAAGTTTTTTTAGTCCTACTCTATCAACTTGGTTTGTTTCTATTCTCGGAACCAGCTCATGTTAAAATTGCAACAAGTTCGATTAAGGAGTTAAAAAGTTGCTATGAACATTACATAAAGGGAATAAAAAAAAAGAATATTTTACCATCAAGTGATGAACCGGAATGGATAGAAGTACTAGTAGAGGTATTGTTGTCCATTTTATCAATCGAATCAAGTGTACTTCGTTCAGTCGTTCAGTGTGTTTTCAGGCTTCTTTGGGAATACTTAACACCTTCATCTATCGGTCAAATTATGTCAGTTTTAGACCCAGAATGTGAGGCAAACTTACTTACTAATGAAAGCGAGTCGGAAGAAGACAAAGATGACGAGGAAAATGAAAATAATAGAAGCGATTTGGTCTCTGATAATGATGAAAATGAAGAGTCAGATAAAAAAGATCAAAAAAAGAATGAGGAAAGTGATTTAAGCGACAGTAGTTTAGAAGAAGATGATGATGAGGATCAGAATATGAAAACTCCTGATCAGTTAAGAGTTGCTGTTCAGAAAGCTTTGGGGGTTTCAGCAGATACAGATACTGAAAGTATTGATGCTGACATGATAGACGAGGAAGAAGGCAAAAAACTTGACGATGCCCTTGCTGAAGCTTTTAGGCAATTTCATCAAGGAAAAAATAAAAAAACTAAGAAAGAACGTAAAAATAAAAAGGCTTTATCTGACTTTCGAATTAGAGTTTTAGATTTGGTAGACATTTATTTAGAAAAGGATCCAGCAATGGATATTTGCCTCGGAATGATTGCTCCTCTTACTAGTTGCCTTGAGAATTGTATTCAAGACAGCCAATTTGCTGAATTGGAAAACAGATTGAGGAAAACTATAAAAAATCTAGCAAAAGTCAGAAAGTTTGCAAGTGATGACAACTATTCTGTTACCATTGACATGTTATGTGATTACTTAAATGCTATAATTGCTAAGGGAAATAGATCACATTTCATGTACCAAGCTTTGGGCGACGTTATTACATTCTTCACCAAGTTTATTATTTATTGTTCACAAAAAATTTCAAAACAGACAAAAATAAAAAAGTCATCACCCTTGTTACAAGTGTTCAAAGATGCTTTGGAACGTTTTTTTTCAACACGTAATTGTATGCTTCCAATTATTTTTTTCCATAAAATCCTGCAAACTGATTGGGAAGGCAACTTATATCTAATGCCATTAATTATTGAAAACGTTTTTGATAAGAATGTAAGACAATATAGAAGAAATGAAGGTCTCGAGTTAATGGTAGGATTCTACAGAACATTAAATCGGTTTAAGCCATCAACACAGAATGCTATTGACAGACTACAGAAAATTGAATCAAAATTAGAAGATTCAATTAAGAACACAATAGGTATCCAAACAGAATTTGAGATAAAACCTAATTTTATCACAACTTTGAGAAAATTATTGAATGCCATAAAAGCTTTTCATGAAGGATGTGACAATAACACGAATCTACAATTTGAACACTTGTTAAGTATCTTACAATCAGCGAAATGCGCTGTCAAAGTTAAAAACAAAAAACCTTTAAATGTTGAACAAGAACCTAATAATAAAATTAAAATAAAGAAAAAAAAGAACAAACGTAAACTGTTTCCACAACCCAATGGCGGTAACGTTTCTCACAGTGACACAAATGCAAAAAAACCTAGACTTAATTCTAATAACGTGGAATAAAATAGAAATAACTAGATAAATTATGAACTACTTGATGTTGCAGCGGGGGTTATGTGCCCCAAGGCCACTGCAACCAAACTTGATCTATTGCTGCCAATCTAATAAGAATCCATGAAGGTAGAAGAATAGGAAAAATTGAAACTGTTGATGATAAAAATATTTTGTTTGTAAGACCATGTCATCTATTTTAGGTTTATCCAATTACATTTTATGAATATAAATACCTAGTATGATGTTATTTTTTTCACAATACTATAGCGTAATTATTAATGTTTCAAATTTTTCTTCTGTGAAGTATGTGTGTTTGTTACTAGATCACTGTCTATAATAAATAATAAAAAATTAAGTTTTTAATAAGTGAAGATTTTTTTATTACTCAACTATCACATTACTACTTATTATAAATTAATTATCTTTGAATATGACAGTAGGTACTATACATAATTTGAAATTTGCGCCATTATTAATTATTGCTATGTAATTGCTAACAGCCCATTTGGTAGTTTTTTTGGGTCAGTAGGCCTACTGTTCTTGCAAATAAGGAAACGAACTCAACCATGCTCTTTCAGTGTATAGGGTGTTGTATTTTAATCTATCAAAGAGGTCAGAGTCTCAACAGCGCTTCGTTTCACATCATCATCACAACCCACACGGGTCTCCTCTCACAATGTGAGGGGCATAGAACATAGTCCACCATGCTGGCCAAGTGGCCAAGTGCGGATTGGCGGACTTCACACACCTTTGAGAACATGGAGAACTCTCAGGTGTGCAGGTTTCCTCACGATGTTTTCCTTCACCGAAGCAAGTGATAATTAAATTCACATATTCCATAAATAAATAATTATGGTGTATTTAGATCTCATCTTAAGAGAAAGTAACTGATTCCAATTGCATGACTACTTAACTCTAAGGTAAATAATGATCTGATCATTGACTATTACTACAGTACTGATAATAAAAATTAAAGTGCAGCGTAGAGCATCTAGACTAAAAAACCGGGCCTTATTTCGCTTCAGGAAACCTGCCCCTTCCTTACCCCCTTTTTAGTACCCACCGTAGACAGAGAAGAATATAGACCTATGGATGCCATCTATCTCACAAGAAAAGGAAGAAGGAACAACTTACGCCAATGACACAAAAAAACGAGACAAAATGATAATTATGATGTTTTGTATTACGATGTGGCGATTTTTTCAAGGAAAGCACAGTTTTGACAGCTGACTGTTGAATTTTTCTTGTTCCATATACAAAATATGTAGGTACTTTCTCGTACTATCTCATGTTGGCCACGCTCACCAGACACCAATATCCTTCTCTGTCTACGGTACCCTCACTCGAAAATAAGGCGTGATTCTTTAAACTAACTTTTATTTATGAACTGGTTGAAATAAAATAAACAAATGTTGCGCAGCTTACGACAATACATAAGTGAAAACCGAACCCAAATCGATTTAGCCGTTCCTGAGTCCTGAGAGAGAGCATACAAAACCACAGATAAGACAAAATGTCTAAAAATCATTGTTTTGGTTTTATTTCAAAACGATCTTTCACAGATACACTTACAGATTCGCAGGATCTGTTTATTTATTATTTTATTCTTTTTTTTGGGAGATTAAATTGTAATTGAATTTTTACAATATTCTAAGTTCTAAAGACACAATTCTTGTAGAGGTGCCGTAAGTAAAACACAAATGTCCACGAAAGTGTTTCCACAGAGTAATCAGTACGCTACCAGTGATATGAAGTATTGTGCAAAAAATTATTTACATTTTTAGGGGAACTGTGTAAATTATAGAAACATTTTATTTATAAAATAAATACCTAACTCTTAATAATTGAGGCTCAAAATAGTTCAAATCTTGGTAAAAATTAAGATGGTTGCTGTCTTTGATATGGTAACATTATAACAAATTACCGGAAACAAGCAGCAGCTCATATGTTTCACAACCTGCTCAAAACTCAGCCAGCCATCTTTTGTGGAAAATCATTTGTTTCGTGTCGTCAGGGTAAATTTCATAATTGTAATTAATGTCAGAGCCACAGTCTTCGCTTTTATTAAAAAAGCAACTAGCAGGTAAATGCCTTTTTATAAAAATTTAACAAATGTGTCATATACCGCACTATGCGCGTCAGGCGACATGGGTATTCGTGCAATCATTGACCTCAGCGAGTCTTATTTTAGAGATTATTGTTTGGTCAATACTATAATTATTTTAATAGAAGTTACTTTTCACTACCTCATGCTTGCATATCGAATGCGGTAATGTATGTACAAAATCAATATCAACCTCTTTGACATGATGTTTCGTTGCTGAAGTAAAACTACATCTATTTTGAAAAACGTTTAGGATGTGATAAAATTTTAGTAATTGACAAACGTTTTACAAATGATCCAACTCTTTGTATAGTATTGCATAAAATGGTTTTCAGAATTGAACAAAAATCCAGTAGAAGGTTTTTCTGCTGGGTTAATAGACGACAATGACATATACAGGTGGGAAGTGCTTATCATTGGTCCTCCAGATACATTGTAGTAAGTTTTCTTCTTTATTATTGTTTCTAACGCAATACATTTCGCGAAAATTCAATTTACTTTGAAAAAAGTGTATGTAGAATATTGTAAAATACATTCTTCACAATTTTACACTTGCTAAAATCATTGTACATAATCTATGAATGTACACCGGTGACTTTTCTTCAAATAGATGTTATGGTCTTAAGGATGTGGTTGCCAGTAGCCCTAAATAAACAATAATTATCTTCCCTCTAAAGCATCCAGATTTTCTGTTGATTATTAACATGTGTGACTTTTCGAGGTTGGTTGTAGCCTAGATCTGTAGATAACTAGAGGACAACAACAATTAATTATATTCATAATAGTATTAAATTATGCATTTTAAAAATAAATTATTGGTGTCCATTTTGCGGCCTAAACGAACATACTTGAGTAATATTTTAAGCAACCACTAAGTACTTGACTGAATAATAAAAAAATCAATAAGGTAAGGACTAATGCATGCCGTAGCATTTGTAGTCAATGTAAATGCATAGCTTATGTTTGCTGCTAGTGTGCTTATTTATTTTCATAATTTGATATTGGATACTCTTTAGTAACATATTATAAACTTTTCTGTTTTTAACATTTATGTTTAACATAGATGTGAGTATCTGGTTAAATTATTTGTTATATTGAATTTTACATGCAATGCTTGATAACTAAAGTATTTATACATAATAAATACTATAATAGTCAATTTCAATAGGATATAATTATTACGTAAATAAATAAGGCTGACCAATATTGACATCAGATTGGCTATATGCATTTAATGCCTATGAATTTTCTATTCCATTTCTCTTCCTGTTTTATTGATAAATATAATGTTGCAATCATTGCCATTGAATTGTGCTTTCTCATCATACATTAAACTATTATTAAAATGTAAATATGGCCAGAATTGACAGTCAAATGTCATATTCTATAGTCAAATCCTGACGTGCTTGTGAGAAATTGTTATGTTTACATATTTGCTTGGTCCCATTGAAATATAGTTTGTTATTAATATCATTGGGGTTATACAAGTAAACTTTACACATCATTTTAGAATAATATTTCTAAATTAGGATAAGGATAGAACATAATACTTGCCAATGCTAATATACTTCACTGTGGTTTACATTATTAAATAAAAATATGAGGTTTTTGTAAAATATGTTTTAGCTTGACAGCCTGCAGTTCCGTATATTGTTATACCCATAGTAAAGACTCAACTATCTTTCTTTTTCTTAGTGGGCAGTGTGTTGGAGGCGCCTTTGGTATATTTGATGTTGTGTGTGACAGTGATAGCTTACCAACATGTGGCTTATTTGTCACTTTTTACATTAAAGAAAACCCTGGTACCAAAAGGTTATATTAAGTAATATTGATTGCAGGAGAGGCTTATTTAATTTAACTGTTCAAAAATCCTGCTCTTATTAAAAAGAACAATTGAGTCGCTCAGTGGAAGAGTGGCCCAAGCCTTGCACATTAAATATGGAGATAATGAGCATTAATCATCTGAGAATTACATTAGTACTGATATTTTATTTTTTTCTATGGTTATGTTAAAATAAAACAGGACATACAAAGTAATCATTTTATTGTTAGTTTTATGCATACATACTATGCATGTAAATATCTATTTAACTCTGTTACTATAAATTTGTGGCTTAGGTCACTCTTCTGCTGAGTGACTCAATTCTGATTTTCATAATGTCAGTATACTTATGCCCATCGCTTTTTGCTTCAGTGTTTCAGAAGGGTGCTTCAATCTTGTAAACAAATTTAGAACAGATACTTTATTCACATGCAACTCACCGCAAACTGGATGCAGCACAATTATTTCTAGGCATTCTTAATATTATTTCTTAGTACATTATTTCTTTAAATTTCTCTTGTCTTTTTAATGTATTTTTGTGATTAGAAGTGCCCATTCCACAAATGAAAGTTGTGGCCTTGACCCAAGTAATTACTATAATTGTTTTTTTATTAATTTACAGTGAAGGTGGATTCTTTAAGGCTCACTTATATTTCCCAAAGGAATATCCTTTGAGGCCACCACGTATGAAATTTGTTACAGAAATATGGCATCCAAATAGTAAGTAGATATTACAATATATTTTAATATTATGTTGCAGTAAACATTATATGCGAATAGTGAGTATCCTGAGTATTGACTTGGAATATGGATATGATGATATAATACGATGCAATAGGACTTATTATAGTGAAACTTTCATATTGATGTTTTGCAAGAAACTAAATAGAGGCTGAAAAAATTTGCATCTTTTTCTTAAAACTTAAGTTACATAACAAAGGAAGTTGTGTTGTGTTTTACCATCATAGCTGCATAATTTATTATACTACAATAACAACTAAGTAGAGTAAAGTGGAGTTTATTTAGAAATCAAGTGTGGAGTTGAGTGAGAGTTTAAAATTGTTGAAAATTCTGAAGAGTAATATAATCAACAGCATTACAAAGATTTCTGTTTAAGATGAGATTCATGGTTCAGTGTACTAAGCAACGAGCTATAAAGTATAGAGGTAGCTATAAAGTATAGAGGTTGCTTTCACACAGTCATTCGAAAACGTACCGGTACCAAATCACTCACATGACTTAAACAGCTAAACATTCACAATTGGTTCTTATTTTATGTCACATAACACAAGGCTAGCCGTGATTGGCTAATTTCAATGCCAGTAAAAAACAAAAAAATGGTCCAACGAATAGTCCGACGTTGCTTACTAGACCTGGGCTTAGCTTTTATTTTTCGCTGGTACTAAGTAACCTCATATACAATATTTTCAGTTGAAAAAAATGGTGATGTGTGCATATCAATACTTCATGAACCTGGAGATGACAAATGGGGCTATGAAAAGGCATCTGAGAGGTGGTTACCAGTCCACACGGTAGAGACTATACTTATAAGTGTAATCTCCATGCTGGCGGACCCCAATGATGAAAGTCCCGCAAATGTGGATGCAGCAGTAAGTACAGTGTCATTTTTAAACTTTATTAAGGTCTTAATGGGGGGCTAACAGGGGGAGATTCTCAGGGATTTGCCTAGTGGTCAAAGTTTTTAAGTTTTATTTTACTTTACTACTTCCATTACCATTATTATCATTAAGCATTTTTGCAGTTGTGTTTTGATCTAGAAGCTATCTCACATGGGTGGCAACAATTCTATTATCTACCATAAATATTAAAATTTATATTTGTGTTCGTAATAATTATGTACTGAATAATATATCTATAGACTATTTGTAGTGAGTAGTGACAAAGTAAACCCAGGAGTAATAGTAGGATAACATCACAGATTACGTTAATGTGCAAGTTCAATAATTAGACAGGCAATTGAATCTTTCTTTCCATGGGTTAATTCACTCCAATCATATAAATGTAAGTAATTCCTGATCTGTTTCAATGTTGTGACATTCATTGTTAGTTGATTACTAAATGTTTCTTTATTTGATTATTATTCATTGTATGCTTATGGTTTACCATGGATAATTTGTTTTTGAAGAGTTTTTATCATTTTTATTATAATAATGAAATATGGTTGTGGTCTGATCATAGAATTCACATTTTACAGAAAAAGCTTGATTATTTTTGATATGGTTACTTTTCATGGCCAATAAGTTGGCTATTTTACAAAATTTTAAAAACTCATTTAATATCATTTTACCTGCTATAACATAACTTTTAGCAATATGGCTTCGGTGACATCACATGCTTGTAACAACTGTGAAACCATTTATGTTGTCACAAGAGTAGTACGGGATAGGAAAGGAACAAGGTGGGCTTCAGTACATGGAGTTTATTCATACCACAGAGTAACGCTCACGACACTGATACGGCGATTCGGCACTGTCCCCTGCACTGCACTCTTACTGCTCTTATATAATAATTATAAATGTCCCTTGTTCTTCTTCATCTTCTTTTTGTTCTTGACTTCCTTCCGGACACGCTTCCGGAAATGAACTCCCCATCCCGTACACTACATTAACATGACTGTAAATAACAATATTTATTGTGACAGGATTCGAGAGTGTTCCTATTGTTTGCGGCTAGCCCACATTAGAACAACAGGACCGGTATTGATTAACAAGTTCAATTGCATTACCATGCCATTTTGCACCTTATGGCATAGACATAAAGCTTGAACCAAGATCCCACGCCAGGCTCTTTTATGCCCTGGAAACCTCCGGTTCATCTGTGACAATATTATGACCAATTCATAAAATGTTTTTAAACAATGATTTCACTAAATGTGATCCTTTTAGGAAATGATCATTAGTTTCTGACAATTGTAAATTATATTATCTGACCACAACAATATTTTTATATTTTATATATTTTTTTATGTACACAAAAAAGTAATCATTTAAATAATTTTATTATGTTAGTTTGGTGTCTGTTTTTTTTTCGGATTGAGAAGTTTTATTATTGTTGTGTACTAGTTTCTGTGTATGTAATTATCACGTTATGAGAATATAATTAATACATATTTATGTATTATATTTCTGAAGTCTACTACTAATCTTATTATGGTTGTTTGTATTCACAGAAGGAATGGAGAGACCGATATTCGGATTTCAAAAAGAAAGTGGCCAGATGTGTTAGGAAAAGTCAAGAAGATTGTTTCTAGAAAGGAATGAAAAGTTTATAGCAGAGTATTATTTCTGGAGAAGGGCCATGACACCACGATTACACCATACTGGGATAGAATTAATTTGCATTTATTGCACACCCAACTGCTCACACATACGCCAATACCTGGTTCGACGGTTGTAGATGTGTGCTCATTGTGTTTCTTTTTACAGAAGGAATGGAGAGAATCATATTCGGAGTTTAAAAGAAAAGTTGCACAGTGTGTGAGAAAGAGCCAAGAGGATTGTTGTTAGTGCCCTTTTTCATTGTTTTTTTGGATAGTGAGTGTTTTGGTGATGCAGTTTAAGCGTCATTTGCGAGCAGGCCACACCCTCCACATAGTGCGTGCCCACCCACCTGGGCCAAAGACAATATTGAAATGATTTAAAAATAATACTTATTGTAATTAAATGGTATCGCTGCCGTATTATATAAATAAATTAAAAGTAGAATTCAAGGTCTTTTTCATCTTTTTTAAGACATGTTAGCTAGCTATTGTTATGATAATGAAATGTGTATGATAATTTTTATAGAAAAATAAATCTGCATTTGATCTTTTTTCCTTGTTTAATTCTAGTTTGATCTCTTTTGTAGTGGAACCAAATCTGAAGTGTATTTAACTTATATTTATTCTTATCGGAAATGTATAATAATAATTAAATAGATAAATCCGTTCTTTCAATTGTAAAAATAATAATGTGTTATCACCTTATCACCATGTAAATTGTTAGTTACCGAAAGTTACAAACCTTGAGAGTGAATGGTAAGTTGGAACGAGCCTGTTAAATGTTAAACAATTGTTATTATAACTAAGTTTAATTGAATAAAATGCAAATTTTTGTATACTTGTATATGGTTGAACCTTGCCCATTGATTGCACTTGATATAAATAGAGCACAGTTTACGTAAATCAGTTGTAAGTTTGATTTAAGTGAAACAATGTTTAAATATGGCAATATTGTGCAGCGTGTCCATTGCTTTTAGTCCCATTAAGCTTTTAATTTTGAGAAAGAATAACAAATTTGTAAGAATTGTTATTCTTGCTGTATTAACACCAGTAAGTAAATAGATATTAGAAAATATTTTTTACGAAAATTGGCTTTTTACATGTATGTCTAGATATAAAATCGTAATTTATTATAATTATTGTAATATTTGGCCATAGATGTTTTGGATTGTTTTTATAGTAAATATGCTAACTTTTAAAAGTTAGTAAAATGATAAATTCTGAACCTCGTGGTATTTCTAAAGTTTAGCTTCGTTTATAATACCCTCGTCAAAATACGCAGCTAAGCATTAATTTGTGACGCGTGTACCATATTTACCTATGTATATTTTTTTATTATAAAATCATAATGCAGTGATAATGGTATTTTATTGTTTGTAATGTCCTTATATAATATTACGATTAATCTACCTTCTATAACATATTATCGTTTGTGAGAATTACCGAAATATAGACAAACTAAATTAGAAATTTTGAAATATCTCACGACGAAAGTTGCAATTTCAGGGCAGATGACCTTGAAATGAACAGATCTTCATAAATTGTAGCCTAAAATCATTTTGGAAAAGAGCTGATACTATTGTACTGTTGGACCGAAATTAACCAAACAGCTAAGAACCACCGTAAGGAAACTGGCAACGCAATCCTCTCAGGCTCTCACTATCTAGCCGAGCAACAGTTGAAATTGGACGCCTGGCTTAATCGCTCTAGTATAATATCTCTATGGTGTATAGGTTTACAAGTGCGTGTGTTTTGACGGTAATCGCGTAGGGTTTTTAAAATGTTGTAATGTGTTTCGAGGAAGTACATTATTATATAATTATAGTTACTGTTGGAAAGAATACATAAGGGATATCAGTAAGGAGAGTCATTAACGTGCCTTGTGTAATATGCGATTTATTTCTTTACACCACTATTCGAGCGGATGAAGAATGGGATTAGAAATGCCGACTCATGGAGCCTATAATGTCAGCAATATACGTACCTATAGCGTCGTGGCTAATAACGTCGTATATCTGCTAATAACCTTTATTTAAAAAATAAACTCATACTATAATAGTTAAGTTCTAAAACTCCCTATCATATGAAGTAGTGTGAAGCACAAAGCGCTTATCGCAAAGTTTTTTGTACCTAGTCGTAACTCGTGGGGGTGAGTGTAGACGGCAATAGCATTTGAAAGCGAAAGATTTAGGTAAGAGGCAACGCCATTTATAATCCCAATCTTTATATGCAGAATATAAACATCTTTCACAAAATTGTGTGATATAACACATAAGTGATAATATCACCAGAAAAACAGAGGTGCATAACAACAATAATCCAGTAACTTTTACACAATAAATAGGAGATCGTAACATACTGATAATTACATATTAACATAGAAAAATGTATTAACAGGGATGACTATTTCTGCTGAGATTTGCTAGATAAAAATTAAATAGTATTTACAAACGGAAAGAAATTCTCTTAGTATGTAAGTATTTAAAAGTATAATAAGTCATCCATCACTATCAGAATTTTCGGCTAATACAGTTCTTTGTATGCTTCTTGGATCAAAAGTACTTTCAAAACATCTTTTAAATACAGATTTTATGTTTATTTTAGATGCTGGAGACCCTGGTATATTATCACAGTCCATAATAGAATTCTCATGTCTTTTTTGATTTGCATGAGATTCATTGCATCCATTAGGCTCTCCAGGAATTTCAATGAAGTTAAAAAGATGTGAATCTTCATCTAAATCATTACCAATATCTGAATTAAGATGAGGTTTTTTTACTACTGCTTCCATAACATTTGAATGATCCTTCCGTTTTCTGTCTACATGTGTATTATTCTGTGTTGCGGTGACTTGAGTTGCACTATCAGGTTTAGACGTAGCCAACACAAAGTGTGCTTCAAATGTTGAACCATTATGAATAATAAACACCACTGGCTTGCCAGTTGTCTCAAACTGGACTTGAACTGGCAAGTTCAATGCTTCTGCAAAAGCTAGTAATGCTCTGAACTCTTTCATAGTGAATGTGATATTTGTTTCTGATCCAATGTTGTAGCTATCAAATTCTACAGCCTTTATACTTATTTTAGTCCTTGTAATTTTGAGGGCATCTATGTTTTTGTCAGCATAATTTCTCAAAATGAGAGATTGTTCTGATACTTCAAATGTTATCTGGTCATCTGAGCTCTGAAAATTCCCAAGAGCTTCTGACAGTATTTTTTGTGATGATGTTATTCTGCAATGAGACAATAATACAACCTATTTAGTTTGGGTGTCAATGTCAATAATTTAAGAAAGTTTTTATTTAACACATGTTGGAAGTTTTACTTATAAAAATAATACGATAAATTGTAATTCACCTATTAGGCACTGTGTCTTTAGTATATACAGCCTGCATGGATTTACAGTCCAATATAGACACAAAATGAGTTTTAACTATGCCATGCTTGCATTTCAGCTGAAAGATAAGTTTGCAGGATTCTGGCTCCAGTTTAATTTCTAAGTTTTCCACTTGTTTATCCATATGTGCTGGAGACTTAAAAGTGTGTAATGCAGATTTCATTGATATTTTGCATTTTAACCCTTCATTGTCCTCTGTTGAATAATAATTGTAGTTAAAATATGAAAAGAAATTTTTGTTAAATTTCACCATAGCATATGCTGATTCTGCTGCATTCAATGTGCGGAGTAGTATACAATCAGACAGTGATTCTAAATAAAGTTCATCACCAAATCTTGCCAAAGCATGAACGGTTCTTCCCAACACTGAAAAATAAATATTAATCAATATTAATAACCAATACAGGAATATCTTCAAAGATAGCAATAATAAATACAAAAAATATTAATTTTAAATAAGTAAAAGGATACAACAATCAAAATAAATAGGCCATCTTGTCAATAACAGTAATAATTTTCGGGCTATGTAAGGGTAATAGGGCAGAACATTTTGAGTGTAGTAATAAATGATAATGTTGCAAATATGTATTCATGGGAAAAGTCACGATATAGGAAATTAAATACTTCAGCACAGATTTATAATAACATAATACCTCTAACATTTGGTCCCGGCACATGACACTTCATTTTAAAATAATATAATACGATTTTATTGCTAAACTAAAGTTTCATAAAATAAGTTGTTTTCACATCGACATTGTTTAGTTTTTGTTCAAATTTCAAAGGATGGTGTTTATTATTCCTATACTGTCTAGTCTAGTAGTATCTTGTTATATTGTAATCAAAACTTGGTAAAAATTAAATTGTTGTTGGACTTTGACGTTCATTAAATTGATATTAATATTTTATTTATTTGCAAACGAGTAACGACAATATTGCCAATGCTAATGCCAATTTGCCAAACTAAGCTGTCGGCCAAGTTACTCTATGCTGTCGGTAGGGATGTTAAAAAATAATCGATTTTTATTTAAATCGATTATTTTTTTATTATACTCGATTTTATTTCGATTTTTATTATAGTAATATTAATCGATTTTTAAAAAATCGATTATGTAAATTACGTGTTTTAATCGATGTTCAAAAACCGATCGTATCTATGCCACGGATGAAAAAATCTTGCAGTAAATTTCAATTTTATAAACAGCGCCATCTATGCGTTGGATGAAAAATCGCCAATTAAGTTCATACGTATAAGTTGATTGACTAGCATTTGCCCGCTGCTTCGCCCGCGTGGAATTTGGTCTGTCACATAATGTTCAATTTTATCGTCAGAACTTTTGAACTATTCGTCCGGTTTTGGAGTGTTATAGAGAAAGTTTATTTACATTCAATACTGAATGCGACAAATGTATCAATTTTGATAAATTTTGTAAAATTTGCTTGTAAAAAGCACCCAATTTGATTGTATTTATACCTCTCAATTTTTGACTTTAGTGGCTCCCTCGTAAAATGTACTCTTAGATATATTATGTTGTCACGGAGTATTTAGGACTATTTTCTTTTTCCCGTGGGAATTTAATGTTATTCAACTGTTAAAAGTAGCCTATGATCTTCTTCGAACTTCCAACTAAGTCTTTTCAAAAATTTATATCAATCCATGGATGCTTTACGAAGTTAAAGAAGGACAAAACAAATTGTTACTGGTGTTATTACTGTTATTGTTGTAGTTCAAATAGACATCATAATGTATCTTCCCGTGGGAATAATATGTTTTGTCAGGATTCATAAATTATAATTAAAGTAGTATAGTATGGATAGTATGGATTAAATAAAAACGGCGCCATCTGTAGGCATATGATTATATATGCATGTAAAGAACGAGCTATAAAGTATAGAGGACGCACTTGACAAGTTGACACTTCCATACAAATATTACAAGTTCTGAAGTTCCATACAATCAAAAATGGTACCAAATCAGCCACGTGACTTAAACCGCTAAAAGTTCACAATTGGTTCTTATTTTACGTCGACTAACACAAGACCGAAGATGATTGGCGAAGAAGATGATTGGCTAATTTCAGTATCAGTAAAAAACAAAAAACGGAACGACTAATGGACTGACGTTGCCTAAATAACTATCCCGCCCACCCCAGTCTATGAGCCTAGTCGGTCGGTACAAAGTACTCTACTCTGTGGTAGTTATAGTTAATTAGTTACAGTTACATTCTTACATTACATTACTTAGTACATTACATACACTACACTTCTATTCTAGGCTAGGAAATCTAGGAATCTAAGTACTATTTTTCGCTGGTGTAAAGTTACTAAAGTAGTTGTGTTGTGGGTGTGCAGTGTTGCCATATATATGCACCGTAATTACGGTAGATTTGCCGTATTTTTGATATTTGTTTTTAGATCTGCCACCTACAGTAGTCATAAATTACGGTGTATGTAAGTTACCGTATTTTTCCGAACTTTAACCAAAACTAAGTATCCAAGCAACAAAGTGGCCGGCAGTTCCGCCAGTCAAGTGTAAAATTGTACATGTCTTCTTCTTTCTTCTTCTTCTTCTTCCTGGTCCTCCTCTCGGATTCGCTTCCGAAACTGAACTGTCCCTGCGATTGTTTGAGATCGCCTTATATAGGTACCCCTAATTTCGAACACAGCTTTCCAAATTTAAACGTTTATTTAAATTTATTATCGAGAAGTCGAGAAGATTCCAGAAATTCTATTTTTAAATTAGGTACTTCTATCCCGCTCGCACGTGTCAATGCTCATGTCAACAGATGATCATTCTATTTTTAAATTAGGTACTTCCATCCCGCTCGCACGTGTCTACAGATTAATCTACGCGACAATATGAAAAACAAATTGTCTTAAATAATACAGAAACATTTCGATTATTAATCGATTTTTTAAAATCGATTATTTATTAGAAATTAATCGATTTTTGACAAATCGATTAATTTTGAACAAAGAAAAATCGATTATTATTTAATCGATTCTTTTCCATCAATGTCACATCCTTAGCTGTCGGCTGTCGGCACGGCAATTTGTCAGTGTTTGTCTGACACTGACAGACATGTGAAGTACTACTAACTAATGCGTTCGTGTGTATTAAAACGCGCGTTCGAAACGAGATATTTCCTGGAGAGTACAACGCAGTCAACGCACAAACGACGTAATAGAGTTTTAGGTCATCCACCTCATAAATCTGATTCGATTTTATCAGTAATTTCGATTTGTTAATTTATATTCTACTTCTGTGTTCGTAGTTATTGCTGGAAGATGCTGTAGCAACATTCGAGCAGACCGACGAACGCTTCTGCATGGATTGGAAAAATTATTACGATTTTTTTATGTAAATGGCCATCACCTAGTAGGTTACCGTTACCGGTATGTGGTTAGTGGTTACCGTCACTCATGAACATCAGGCATTACATGCCCTGTCGGCCAAGAAAGAGAAAAAATTAAGAAAATGGAATGGTTTTGTACAGGTGCCTACTGGCGGAGAGATAATTATTATCTAGTAATATAAAAAAATGCAGATTTTTTATACAAATGTACCTAAGCCATGTACCTAATACCTACATACCAGTAGCATGCTAGTTACGAGTAGGTAATATGAATTAATGATGTTATTATCATAATACATTATATTATTCAAATGATTAAGTAATGGTACTATAAACCATTTTGTAAGGTTGTAGATATGTGAACAGTAACATACAGTTGAGGATGACCAGATGACCACGCCAGTGACGCCAGTATCTGGCACACAGTTGTCTGCGCCGGTTGACTGATGATTACAGATAAATATTTAGTTCGTGATATTACGATTCACGGAAATATTACGATTTCAGTACGTGATAATAACCGACCTGCCCGGAATAATAAATAATACATAGTATATTGTTATGTTATACTTTTTAAAATTATAAAATTCGTGAATGAAATTTAATTAATACCGCAGTTACTATGGATTTGACAGGTAAGGATTTTAATTGTTTGTTATTGTTTATTATATAAATATGACATGTATTGAGATTGGGATAGGTACGAGTAGGTACATGATTTTTTTCTTATATTGTAATATTTTTTAATTAATTTTAATGAAATAATTGATTTATTTCTTATAAATTTAAACCTGTTTTATTCTATCTTCTTAATACACCACCTTCATCTCCACTCAACTACATTTGGCTCGAATGTATTATAATAATTATGAAGAAATTTATTCTATTCTATTCTAAAAATAAATTAAATCTCTTTTTACTATATTCGTCCGCGTGGAATTTTAATTTTTAGGGGAAATTTCTAAAATAACTTTCTTCTAAAATAAGTTACCTACTCCTATCTGCCATTGAACGCATTTCTCACTTTTAATTTGCAAGTGAAGCCACTTTGCGTCATGGCCCATTTTTCACTCAATGAACGATTTTGTCAATCAAACCTAACATTTGATATACCTAACACAAAACCGTTAAAATATCCTAATAATTTTAAACTAAAATATGAAACACACAAACCTTTATGAGCCTCTAGATTACAAATCTGTGATAAAGCCGAAAATACCGCACGCATTACGCGTGTTAAATTAGGCAATAGAGATACTTAAACAGAAAACAGTTATCAGAGTCACCCAAGCCAATAACATGTTGTGCAAAATTCAACATAGGTACACTTTAATGTTGTAGGTATAATTTCGGAGGAAAGAAATTTATATAAAGCTAATCAAGAGTTGTTCAGCACATGTAGCGCCCGAGTGCAATCAATTCCCTGGCGCCCTTTTGTATCAAAATGCGTAGTTGAATTGGTGCGCGCGATATTAGGTCTAGGTGTCGATGTCGCGAGCGGCTCTCGGCGTCCAATGACACCCGGTACTATTACTAACTGGACTATTACTGACAACAACTAACAGGACTACTCGTAATTATCACTCCCTGTCCCAGTCTGCATATTTGGCTTCAACGCTTGGGACGCTTCAATACTTGGCTTGGGACAGCAAGTTATTAGGTTAGGTACTACCGATGTTTAATGAAGACAATTGCGACGCGATGTATTGGTGTATTCCTAGTAGTCCCGCTATAGTTATACCATAATGGGATTGACTTCAACTCATTAATGGCCCACTCACTACTGAGCACGGGTGTCTCCTTTAACCCGAGGAGGCCTAGAGCATACTCCACCACGCTGCCCCAGTGCGTGTTGGTAGAGGGGTTAGTGGCCAACCCGAAGTCAGAAGTATTTTATGCCGCCAGAAGGCATCCGATATGGCTTAACGACTGCTAGCAAATGACCAAAATCAAATGATATAAAATGGTACCAAATGATAAAAATCGGGACCAACGGCTTTACATGCTCTCCGAAGCACGGAAGCGCCCAAGTAATTTTGCAACTAGCCAATTTGAGTCTTGTTCTAGGTCGCGGTCGGTCAGTTGTCATGGGCGGCAGCGGAAAGGTGGTGCAGCATGCTCGTTTGCTACCTTAATTCCATAAATAAAACCAAGGTGCATGCAAGGCGCAGCGTGGTTTTGTTGATACCGTAGTGTTCGTAATACTCGTATTAATAGAAATATTTTGAAAGCGTTCTGGTTTGGGCCCTCATCCGTTTAGAAACT
Source organism: Ochlodes sylvanus (assembly GCA_905404295.2). Lineage (NCBI taxonomy): Eukaryota > Metazoa > Arthropoda > Insecta > Lepidoptera > Hesperiidae > Ochlodes > Ochlodes sylvanus. The sequence goes on from FR990129.1 coordinate 3,654,678, forward strand.
CGAGGGAGCATCCGGATTATAAATACGCTATTTATAAATAGCAGGGAAGATTTGTCAGGAGGTGCCTGATTAAATGAAAATAAAGTATTTTTTTTACATCAACATCAAAAGCCGTCATCCATGATTCGAAGCTACTCGTGACTCCGACCCTGCAATGCCACTACGCAATTTAGGAAATGTTTGTAGCCCTGATTCTGGTCGATTAAAAGTAATGTTAGACGACGTAATTATTATCATAAACACACGCTGTTTCTGGGTCAAGTATGTATAGGTACTTAAGTTGGTAGTTTGTGATTTTGCTGATGTGATTAGGTACTTAGGTACCTTTTGAATTGAAACCCGATTATCACCGTGCCTTTGGGACACATAATTATAACAGATTAGCTTCTAATTCAATAGCGAATAATACACGCAAATAATCTACCTACTTAAATACTTTCTAATAAATTTTTAATGGATAATTTAAACGATTGGTTAAAATAAATATAGTTCTGCGACATTGCCTCCTGATGGCCAACGTTGATGAAGGGTTTCCGGTATACAACAGGTATACGGTACGGTATACGGACAACAGATTTATACCAATTAACTACAGCATCAAGCCGATCTAGGGAACTTTGTTCCAGCATCCAGCAATAATCTGCAATGTACAGACACAGCACTTTTATAGTATGCACAGGTATGCCTGTCGTTGCTTCGCTCCAAGAAACAATGATCTCATCAAAAACATTAAATGTAAAAAAAATTAAGCCTCGCAAGTCGCAACGCTGTCCTTCACACACAAAGATGTGAGATCTCATGTAAAACCAAGTTAATTACATACTTTAGTTAGTACCTCATGCTACAGTACGCACCAAAACATCAATTTTTAGCAGTTTTACTAGGTAGGTAGGATAATATATTATGTGAGTATGAAACAAACATTATAACCATGTTTTTAGTTTTTGAAACTAAGTAGCTTATTTTGTTTTTTTTTGTAATTTCTTGGTTCTTGGTATAGGGCGGGCGAGAATAATTACTGACCCCAATATCGTGCTGGCACACCAGGGTTTCGTAAGAAGCGACAGGAACTACCCCCTGCTTGACAAAGTCACTGTTCGCCTGGGAGCGTGAGAGCCAGTGTAGTGTATTATACACTGAGTCAACGGTAGGTACTTTTAATACTTTACAGGCGGGCGATTAGAAGAGACAAAGGTTGTATTGCAAATGTTAATATAATAAAAAAATACGAGCGAGCCTTACAGTAGTCGCAAATGATGTGTAACATTTGACATTTCACCTTAGTAATAAGCAATTTTAAAATTATATTCTGAAAAAAATGGGTCAGGTATTATTTGAAATTATTCTTCACAACAAACAATAATTCTTTTTAATGAAAATTGTATTTTATTTAATCGACACTGGGAGTAATGCAATTTTTTCGTTTTATATACAGTTATTATTATTGTCCAATTTGAGGGAGAGTAGATATAATAGACTTATGATTTGGTTGGTACTATCTGACAATCAACTCTAAAACCGCGCGCTCATTCATCAAATCGAATAGCGCGTGATTTGGTTGGTACTTTCTGACAGTCAACTCTAAAACCGCGCGCTCATTCGTCAAATCGAATAGCGCGCGCTTTCGCGACTTCCTGTTACACACTTCCGTCCCATTTCACGAAATCACTCCCACAAATTGCAGGAAAGCGAGAGGAAAGATGTTACACATCAAAAAAAAATAACTAACTAAACTAAAATAACACAGGTAAGTAAATAAATTGAAATGTGGCAATCACCATAAAAAATTGCCAATATTCCATGTTGATCGGATTCCACATCCCAGATAAACAGAAAGAAAAACAACATTAAAAATTATTTAGTACAAAATTACTTCTTTTTTTATTCGTTGTAAGTATACATCTACATAAATTATTAAATATATCAAAATGAAATTAAAAACTTTTACTCTGGACATCAGCATTCATAAAGAACTTTTTAAATGCCTTGTCGTTCTTGATAAATTCAAAGTTTTCTATCGAGGAATTTGAGATATGCCAGGCCACGATGAGCTTGCAAGCTCCATCTTTTTCTAAACAATACTCTATTGGTAAATTGTTTGTAAAAGTATTCTTCTGTGGATAGTATGTGTATTCAGACATCACTCTTACACCACATTGGAGGGAATTATCAGCTAATTTTCGGACTGTTCCTGAAATTAAAAATATTTCAAATATTAAACTACTTTCTAAACGAGTTCATAATATTTATGTATTGTAAGTTTGTTATGTATTGTAAGCTAATTGCTACGTTGATTGACCATCATTCATCTGAACGATTTTCCTTATCATTATGGTAGTAGATACTAGATAATGATATTATGATTGATTTATTATAGGTTTTTATTGTTGTAACGTATCATAACAATTATTGCATGTAAGTAATTAACTACATATTGTAACCTTGTTCAAATGAAGAATCATATTTGTTACCTTCTTATCAATAATAAAAAAAATTGAGCCTCTTACAATCTACATAATTATACAAGAAGCTTACTGACTGACTGACATAAATATATCAACGCAGGGCCTAAACTATAAGAAGGGTTAGAAACTTGAAATTTTGCACAGGGATTCCTTTTATAACGTAGGTGAGCACTAAGAAAGGATTTTTGAAAAATTCACCCCTCAAGGGGTAAAAGGGTTAGTATAAAAATTCTCTGATTTTATCAACTTTTATATATTTAGGAATTTTTGGCGGGCGAAGCCGGTTATTCATATTCATTTACCTGTGCATTAACTAATGACACAAAGTAGTTAAGTAAACTAATGAGGACATAATAATAATAATTAAAAAATAAACAATTAAGTATAGGTACCAATTTGGCGTTCAAAAGAAGATTATCAGGCTCTTTTTAAAAACAAAAACATCACTTACCTTCACGACACGTTTCATTTACGATGTATTTAGGAACACTGAGGTACCGTTCCAGAGTCTGATTAAAGTTCGATTTGAGACACAAATAATCTTCTTCAGAATAAATGATTCCTCGTTGTCTCGGGATCGTCTCGAACTTTACTACTGAATTAAACACGCAGGGGTCTTGGCGAGACGTTACCTGCGGACAATTTTTGAAATGAAAACTTCTATAGATATCGTTGTGCTTTGGAATTATATGAAACGGAAATTACGCGCAAATGAAACGAAACGGAAACGAAAAAGACACAGCCACATTTTAACGTGGGAGAAAATGAGATAGGAACATTAGCAAGAGTTAGAACTAAAGTTCGCTGCAATGCCAAAACAGTAGGTAGTTGTGACATCTAACCAAACTATTTTTGGAAGTTTCACTTCTAGCACGTGTGAATTGCACACATTTTGATTTGTTTTTATGGGTAGCAAGAAAGCGAGCCTGCAGCACCACCTTCCGCTGCCTGCCGCCCACGACAACTATAACCAACCGAATTAGATCGCTGTTCCGAGGGTCCCTGCGAGGCGGACATTTGAATGATGAGTATAAATGCCTGTTCTTGGTCTGTGTTGTCCATGGGTCCCACGACACAGGGAATCCCAGTGTGGGACTATGAGTGTGTAGCGGTTTTTATTATTTATTTAACAGATTAACACACTATAGTTCACGAAAATTTCTAAAAAACTTCTAATTCAATCTCTATAAACAATAGAAAATCTATTCCAATTAATAGTATGGAACATGTTTTGATAAGTTACTGACTTCCTGGCCAATACATCTAGGAGCGGCGAAGAGATCGTTGAACACATTGGATGACCCCTGCCCATTTGTAGGGTACTGAACCATTCCATTGCAGAGGGTCCAGAATCCATCGCGAATTATGTAAGTGCGAGGCAGTTTGCCCAACACTAGTACAGATAAAACCGTCACCCCTGATCTGGACAGAAAAAGTTTATATAGGTTATATACATATTATTATATAATTATGATAAGTTGTACATTTAGGTTTGCATATCCCAGACAACAATCTCATGACCTAAGTACTTCTAGGATCAATTTCTTTTTTTCTGTCCTCTTCTTTCTCTTCTGGCCGACGACCTTAGAGTAAAAAGTAGGTAAATACTCTAAGCCGACGACGCATCGATGATGACTTTGGTGTTACTGACGTCCATCGGCGACGGAGAAACCTTACCATTAGGCTCGTTTGCCGGCTATTAACTTTAAAAAATAGTGAAAAGTTTTTATTCTGTCTCGGATGTTTTTAATGTAGAGCCGGTAACCGAGCGAATCAATTGTTTTCTTATGACTGGCAACGTGTCGGCGATGATTTATTGTCAGGTTTCCAGTCTGCTCAATTGTCAACTATTCACTCTAGCTGTAACAGAAACGCCAGTTAGCATAGTTACTTAGAGTTAGAAAGTCTTCTTACCTGCCAGTTACAATAATTTCTTTAAGTAACTTTTCACGTGAAGTTATTGAGTTTATTTGAGTTTTTAGTGTTTCAGCTAAAGTTTTGGCATCGTTTAAAACATTCTTCAGCTTTAGTGTAATACTTGTCGACATCGATTCGCCGCTCATCCCTCCGTATAACTTATCCTTATTCTTTAAACTTTCCTTCTGATTATCTTCATAGGTCGCAGTCATACCGGGACTATCAACCGGTATTTTAAAATCACGGTTTCCAGGTATACTTCGGGAGGTTTCTTTGCTACGTAATTTGTTGTGAATTAATACATGGTACTTTGTAGGCAATGGTCCATTCAGGTACAAGCCACATTCCTTACCGCCATGGGTGGCGTATCGTGGGATAATATAAAAAGACCTTGACCATGTAACATTTGTAAAGCCTGACAGGTTTGCCTGGACTTACTGATAAACTTATCAGTTAAACTTGAGCTACGTAGTGGACATATAATGTACATGCACAGCGCAACATACACACTCAAGTTAACCTGTACAATTCAACTGTAATGTACAGGCAAACCTGTCAGGTACACCATGGCGTGCGTGCGTCATGGCTAGCTATAGCGATTGAATTTAATACCTCCAAAAAGGCACACCAATTAATGACTTTGAGATATTTTTCTGCCGCCATCATGGCATTCCAAATCGTAGATATTTGACTACCCTCAGCGTAAAGCGCATGTCGCTTGATTATTTATGGCTGCTATAGTATTGAGTATAGTATTGTGTTTGAGTTTATGGTTATACGGCTGTATTAATAGTAAGAATCCAAGCAGTAACTTATATTCAGTAAAAAAAATATTAAGAGATTTGTGTTGACGCATGTTAATATTACCTGTATGTTTCTTTTATCGGCAGTAGCCATTCGGATTCCTGAAATAAAAATAAGAAACGAAATAAATGCAAAGTAGGAAGCGTTACCTTTTTATTTACTTAATATTCTCCGTTCCACTTTTAACTCGATGCAGTAGCTGACGAAAGCTAATGTCACTTTGAGAATTAATGTTGTGCAGCTTACTAATAATAGTGATTACTCGAATGATGAACGATGTTTTGATTTTTTTCCGCGTTTGCCTTAGGGATAATCCGCCACTGACTTAAAACTATACTTATCTCTTGACTTGGATTCTACCTAAATCGTTTTATTATTATAATATGTAGTAGATAATAATCAAATAATAACATCGCTACCGTAAATAATGTACAGGAAGTTATAAATAATGGTGCTAACAAGAAATAGCTTTGTGCATAGGTAAATGTTGACCTATGAGAATGTCTGCCCGGTTGTTTGCGACAATCTGAATTTAATAGTCACAAACTCAACAAAAACTAATTCTGGAAATAAACATTCAAGGTTGCATGTAATGTATGTTAATAAAGACGCAAAATAGTTTTAATGAATTCCACAATCCACATGCAGGATTACTACGTATGAATATTTGATAGGTACATTCAATATTTGTATCATAATATTGGTCTTGCGTTGCATGCATGTTGCGTTTGGACCATTTAACATTGCATTATTTGCCTTTGCTATAAGTAATATAGGTATGGTAATTAATCTTATTATATTTTATTTTACCTACCACTTCGTGCAGAGTACTTATATGTACGTTCATTGAGTGATTGCGTGTACGTTTTTAATATTTTAACAACGGCAGAAACTGTGTTGTTTCATTGGCTGCAATGCAACTTGAGTGAGCTAAGTGGACTCTTTATGTGTGAACCCTATATGGAACCTTTATTATCAGCCACATAGTTTAGTATATATGACGAATTGATTACACCCATTATTACACATACACGTACTTATAGTATTAAGAGGGGGCATGAAGATGTTCTTGGGTTTTATTAAGTTTCCTAATGACCCGCCCTCGCTTCGCTTCGGGAAATTTATTTCTCCCTTTTGCAAAGATTTAGTTATAAGTATATTTTGGATAATTCACACTATACCTTTAATATTCTGATGTGAAAGCTATATTATTGTAAAGATTCATCGAATCCATTTCCTTAAGAATTTACGTTGGTAAAAGTCGAGATTTGTCTGTCCTGTTTGTCAGTAGTGTAACGTACCTAGTACCTACCTACCTATTTATATTTACTTAATAATGTTATTTATATTTGAAAAATACAATTGGTATATAATCACGCTAAAGCTTTACTAATTAATCCTGTTTCTTAATTAATGTAGTAAAAGATAAGTTTCATAATGAAATTTCTTACCCAGTTACAGTAACATAAGGGAATGATAGTTAGTAGAAAATATATTTCCATCTCGTTGCAACAATGACTGTGTAGGTATTTCTGCGTCAACACTTGTGCAGCGGATGTAACAATAAGCTTTGTTTCATAAATGTTTTTTACTCTTTTCGAGACTCACTTTGATAAGCCGTGTGTAAACCTTCGGATGTTTTGCTGTTTTTTCTCTTGCACCTTTAAATTGCTGAATAATATGAGATTCTTCGCCACAAACCTATTTTCCCGTTTAAGTATTAACTAGGTACCAACTAGTTTCCCTTACTTCGCAATACACGAAGAAACGTTTGCTGGTGAGTTGGTCACCAACTCACCAGCAAACCTGACCGCTAGCGGCAAAAAAATCATATTGTGCGCTTCCGTGCTTTGAAGGACATGTTTAAAAGCCATCGGTCTCAGTAGTTATAATTACATAAACGTAGGTACAATAAAAACTTACGAAACTTAGGTAAGCCTCTATGTATTTCTGATTTTATTTTATTGACTTTTATATTATTTAATGTCTTTAATGTTAGATTTTTATGTTGTTTTACCTTAATTTAATTTGATTTTAACATTATTTTTTGATCTGTATTCTATTGTATATCATTGACTTATTGAAATTTTATATTGTGATTATTAGTAGGTATGTTTTGTTATATAAACTATGGGTGTGATGGCCTGAAATAAAATTATTATTATCATGTTATATTATTATTATTGTAATCCGTCCCTCCCTGAAAAAATAAAAAGTAATAGCAAGCTAGGTAGTAGAGCCTAGGCTCTACTACTAAAATAATTAATGGTAGGGGAGCCCAAGAGGGGATTTCGGGATTTACAGAAGCGCGGCAGATTATTATACAGGGCGATACCCTGTACCCGGTTAAGTAACTCCACCAAAAATGAGCCTCATATATAAGGCCGCCCGTGAAGGATACAGGATCAGATTAGTAAAAAAAAATTGATCATCAGACATTCTCGAGCGCGTCAGATTAAGGCAGGGTGAGTTAATTACCTCCTAAAAAGTGTATAATCCACTAATCTGACAATTTGAGAGTGACGTAAAGAAAGGGGAGAGCAGCAAAGTTGTAAAAAAAAAACGTCATCTTGACATTCTCGAGCGTAGTTAATTTTTTTTTTATTTTGAAGGAAATAATTCAAGAATAACGAAAAATATATAATCTGACGATTTCCGCAAGCCGAAATAACAAAAAAATCGTCGATAAAGTTAAATGCGTGCAGCTGCGTGATGCCTATATTTCCTTCTCCGCGTTTCTATTCCTCTCTCACTCTTTCTCTATCTATTACTCTCTCACTCCGTCCCCACTCCAGTTTCTGCTGTCATGACGCCATCACCATATTCCAGCAAAAATTTTTTTGAAAGTGGTTTTTTTGGAATAACTTTTAAACGGCTTTATCGATCAACTTCAAAAACTAATCCGCCTTTGAGCTTGAAAAACCACGTCGATCGCCACCAAGTTGGTCAAAATCGGTTGATTCATTCGAGAGATATCGTGAACGAAAGAAACCCGAAAAAGTGTTTTTTCGGGATTACTCCGAAATTTTTGGTTCGATCAATTAAAACTTTTAAATTACTTATGAGGATGATAAAACTGCGTCGAATGCCGCCAACCGCGTGAAAATTGGTTGATCCATTCAAAAGTTATTGCGGTTTGAAAATTCCAAAAATAGTGTTCTATGAAACTTCTATCAGACTTTTGAGCTGGGAGAGCTCAAATGCATAGAAATATTATTTCTTTGAACTCCGCGAGCTCAAAATAAATGTCATAAGTATAATTTTAAGCGCCCAGGAATGGAATTAGCGGGAAATTGCAGGGATGGCCTTTAGGGTGAACCGTTTTTTTGTCAGATTAGGCGAATCCCTCTAGATAATCGTCAGATTATGAGACAGTACGTTTAGAACATAAAGATGAACCATATATATCTTAATCTGACGCGCTTGAGTATGTCAAAATGGCGAATTTTTTTTGCATATTATGAGAATGGCCACGAGTTTGCGTCCCATCGAAATCGTCAGATTAGTGAATGAGAGCTTATTTTTGGTGCACTTAACACTCCCTTAGAAAATCTGACGCGCTCGATTAAATTTTTTTTTTTCAATTTCAACCCTTACATACACCCCCACCATGCAAACGGTCAGATTAACATACGTACATTATTAAAAATACGTAGGGCATTGATGCTATCAATATCTGACGCGCTCGAGGATGTCCATGCATCAGTTTTTTTTTACATATTTAAAAATCTATAGCCGCTTCCCCCACCGATGAAAAGGTATATATCATATAACATTTTTTTCTTCTTATCATCTAAGCTTTGCAACCCAATAGGTCTCTGTGACGCTCGAGTAAATCCCCATTTAGCACCACGGGCTCCCCTACCATAATTTTAATTGTACGGTACTTAGTACATTTCTAATTGTTTTAACAGCAATTGTGTTCCGGATAGATAGGTGTGGAGCCGGCTACACTTTTTAGAGGCGACCATCCGAGTCCTCAAGGGTAGCAACACATTTGTGACCGAATTATAACGAGACTCTTACTAAGATTTAGGTACTAACTGGACTATTACTAACAACAACTAACACGACTAACATTCACTAGCAGTCCCTGTCCCAGTCCTCTTACTTACAAACTAACCAACTAATTTTCTAACACCGTCACCTAACCGGAATAACTATCCCAGTCCCCATATGAGTCTTGTTCTAAGTCGGTCACAGTTGTCATGGGCGGCAGCGAAAGATGGTGCTGCATGCTTGTTTTACTACCTTCAATCAATAAAAAAAAAAGTAAAAACTTTTTTAAAACAAGCTTATTTATTGATAAGCCGGTCAAGTGCAAGTCGGAGCCGCACAGGGGTTCCTTACCACCGAATGATATTAATGCTCGGTTGGCCAGTGGGAACAAGGCGGTCGGCAGAGCGTAGGTCGTTAGTGCCATCTTGACTAGCAAAGTTTTTTATTTAGTTTAGCCACGGTAATATATAGGTATAAATATGATACTATTACTGTGGTTTAACAAACGAGCATAAATCCTTCCGCTGCCGCCCATGACAACTGTGTGTGAACAGAAAATGACGCAAATGGGGACTGAGATAGTCCGGTTAGCGGACGGTGTTAGAACATTAGTTGGTTAGTAAGTATTTTGTTAGGACTGGGGAAGGGCCTGTTAGTGACCGTTAGTAAAAGTAAAAGTTTGATCCGGTCACAAATGTGTTGCTACGTTGCTACCCTTGAGGACTGTTGCCTGTAATAAAGTCGGTTACACTTTTTACACAATATTACGAGTAATATGCCTCCGATGTTTGTCTGTCTGTCCGTCTGTCTGCCTGTCTGTCTGTCTGTCTGTCTGTCTGTCTGTCTGTCTGTCTGTCTGTCTGTCTGTCTGTCAGTCAGTCAGTCATAGGACTCTATCTCTTGAATGGAAATAGATAGACACCTGAAATTTTCAGAGAGAATGTGTTTCTTTAGCCGGTCATAATAATAATGTACGTAATACTGAGAAAAGTAAAAAAGTTAGTTTAATTTTTAAGTTTTACAATAGTTTTAGCTGTTTACGTAGAAGTTTGTATACAATCGAATAAGTGATAAGAGGTGGGATAAGAGGGATAAGAGGTTATTATAGTAATTAATTAAATGAATCCTACATAAACAATTACAATTACTTAAAATTTGCAGTGGATGAATATATCGATGGGTTGCTGAATGGGGAGGCTCACAAGCGCCCCTCCGACGATGGGAAAGCCGACGACTTGGAACTGAAAATGCAACTGCCCGAATGGTTTGACGAACAGAAGTATGATCAGTAAGCAAGAATGTGTTACATTTATAATACATAAAATTCTCTAAAACTCATACTTACGCCTCGGCGGAAACGCGCGAATACGTGCACGGCTCATTTGTGCATCTTCGCTAATAGCAGAAAAAAAAATTCAATCATGTTTACGGATTACGATTACAACTGGAGAATACAAAATGTAATCATGATTGGCTCCCATACTGAGCACGGTCTCTCTTCATACCTGAGGAGGCTTAGAGCGTACTCTACCACGCTGCTCCAGTGCGGATTGGTGGAGGTAATCATGATTACACATTACAAATTACAGAAAAGGTTGTTAGAACATTCTTGGCTCGGGCTCGGGCATTTTGCATCAGAAGTCGACGCAGGTCGCGGGCACTCGGGCAGAGTTCTTTGGCTTTGACATTTGAATTGAGTAGAAACAATAACAAGCAATTTTAATCATAATAAAAGCGACATAACAATAGTAACAGCAAATTTAGTATCCAACAATTGGTAGAAATAATCTTGTTCAAATGATCTTGTTTTAAAATTTATCTTTTTTACTTTTCAACAGGGGGCGCCGCTTCTTTTGGGATTTTAGATCTTCGTTCATTATGAACATGACGTTAGGTCTTGTGGCTTTGTTCGCAGTGCCATCTATACTGAAGATACTGGTGAGCACGCACCGCTCCAACTCTTCGTACACCTCTTACAAACGATATATGTCGACTATGATGCATGTACTTTCTTGGCATGAGTATGAGTTGAAGCCTGGTTTAAAGTAAGTATAAAAAATACAACACATTAATAAAATATTAATTTTATGTATCTAATATCTAATTTACACATCTGAGTACTGAAAGTAGAGTGATTTCAACGTGGGACTCCTGAACTGGGGGACCTGGATTCGAATCCAATTTCAAAAATTATGTGCGTATTAGAATTTAATTATCACTTGCTTCGGTGAAGGAAAACAACGTGAGGAAACCTGCACACCTGAGACTGAGAGTACTTCACAATGTTCTCAAAGGTGTGTGAAGCGCGCCGATCCGCACTTAGCCAGCGTCGTGAAAAACTACGATCCGTCGTCCGAAACGTCGACTTTTGTTTTTCGTAGTAGGCCTCCTGGCCTGATGGCCTGTTCGATCTGAACTGTGGGGGAAATGTGACCTGGGGGGACATTATGAGAGGTGACCCGTGCTCAGAAGCGAGAAAGTTGTGATGATGATCTAATTTACACGATAATTTAATGAAATAACAATATCGGTGGTTTGTGACCATTCGTGCAATCATACTTATCATTATTATATCGGCGGATTCACTCCAAGATAAACTGATGCACGAAGATTCTGAAATGAACAAAACTAAAAATAGCAGTTTTTTTTTACATCAAATTTTGCTACTAGTTAGGGAGTAATGGCTATTGGCTACGGCCGACCGCCTTTATATGAAGCGGTAGAAATAATTTTATTATGAGTGGATATGATTGTTTTACGAAACTACTTACGCGACATGAATTGTCACACTCATGTTGGGCGATAATAATAATTTAGGACGTCAGTAGATAACGCCGTCAGCCATTAAGACTGCCCATTAGTTCATTGCAATGTTTCATTTTTTTAGGCTTATCGTCTATCATGAATATGATATACTTCATTATGATGATGATTATTATGATTGGTTAACAGATCTTGGCGTTCCCTTCAAACAGTAAGAACCCGTCATTTCAAAGCGGGTACAGCCGCCATGCTGAAGGGGCTCGGGCCAGTTTCTCAACGTGACATGGCGCTTACACAGTTCGGTTTCATCGGATTCGCAGTACTTAATCCAGACAAATTCAGCATAAGACAGATCAATAGCGGAGACTGGGAAGCCCACAACCACTTTTGGAGAACTATAGGACACATGATTGGTATGGAGGATAGGTTTGTAAAATAGCTTTTTATGGTTAAATTTAACAGTTTGATGATTCTGGCATAGTGCCATTCAGGCATGGTGGCAGGAACTCTGCAATATAATCATATTTTCGAAATCCAAAAGGATTTCTCTAATCTTCGACTATAACCTTCGAATTACCTTAAATCTATGCAATAAAAACCAAACTGTACGAAACCAAAAGTAGTGGCCAAAGATAACATAGAATAATTAAAGCAGAATCATCCTTGTCATTATTGGCGTAAGAAACATTTTTTCTTCAAAATATATTTTTTTAGGTATAATTTATGCCGAAAAAATATCGACGAGACTCGAGAGGCGTGTCGTATTCTCCTTGAACGAGTATTCACGCCGTGTTTGGAGAACGTTCCAGAATACTTCGAACATACTGCGCGAGTCATGCTCGATGGTCTGGGTACTCTGAACGATCAATTGGAGCCTGAATCTGTTTTGTTTAGAACCAAATATTACGCTAACGTACCAGGATACGTGTACACTGAAGCAGAAAGAATTGACTTTCAAAATAGACTGAAGGTACACTTGAATGGAAAATCACAAGATATAGGTACCTATGCTACTTAATGCGATTTGTATGTTTTCTATTTTTAAACTCATGTCATGTCAAACTGTTGTGTAGCAACCTGTTTTGTATAAACTGCGCGCCAATGAGTTGATGGGTAGTGATCACGTCCGCTCGTAACGTAACGTCGAGGACGTTGCCAATCAAGAAGGAAGATGTGTTTATCAGCTCTTTATAAAGTTTACGTAATTAAAACATAACTTACTTTTGATTTTAGAACGATCACAATAAATATGATAATTAGATTCTAGATAGATAGTTAGCCAGACAGTAACATTATCTACACTGACATTGGTTTAGATAATTTGGATTCCAGAAATGAGGGATTCCTTGCACTAACATCTTTTTAAATGAAGGATAATTCCGTACACTTAAACTTTCAAGCGATATGAGTCCCCAATGGATGGAATCTAAAAAGAAACCGTTCTTGGCTCTTTATCCATGTAAATATGGTTTCAGGTATTGATACCGCAGATTTGTTAAATAAGAGTGCAGTACAGGACTTGCCAAAACGACCCCCACGGTTGCTGTATGTTCAAGACTTCGACACAATGGATACGACACAAGCGTACAAACGGTTAAATTTCATTGCAAGATATCGTTTTGCAAGCACTAACCTAATGTTAGCAATATATAACACCGATGTAGGCCGCTATTTCATAAATTTGTTGTATCAGTGGAACCTATATGTAGGCTTCTATTTTCCGTATAAAGCCTTCATGAAATTTGGTTTTAAGGAATCTTTTGTAAATATGTTTGTGGAAGATCCAAAGGACGATACAGAGCCGAAACCGAACTGGGAGTACGAAAAGCCGCCACCCCCAGACACATGGTATAGCAAACTATTCACCATATTATGGTAATTATGGTGATAATTAAAAATCTACAATAATAGACATTGTCTTATTAATGGTAAAAGACAAAAAAATTTGTAAACTGTCATATTATATTACCTAGATTATACTTAATACTAGGAATAAATTATAGGTATATAGGTACCTATCTACTATTTGGCAAAGGGAGATATCCGGCCGGGCAAGACGTCTTGCCCGGGAGGCAGGCAGTGAAGCCCCCGACTGACGGACTAATGTCTGTTGGAACTTGTATACGAGTATATGCAAGCGGTGTAGAAAACTTCGATAGCGTGATTCAGGCTTCGTGACGTCACCGTGTGACGTGTGTGCGATGTCGCCACAACTATTTTATTACAATCGACCAGATCTACTTATTTTACTTACATTATTGAATATAATAATATTGTAAAAAAGGTTTTTTGTTTTATTACATTATTCGTTTAAAATGTATTAACCTATGTAGGTACTCGTAATATTACTTACCATAAAATGTAAAAGTTTATTCTCGCGACGTCACTATTTTCAGAATTGTAGAATAAAAAAAAATTTAGAAACATAAAAATAAGTATTCATACCCTGAGTATATCGATGGGAAAGTCGACGACTTGGGACTGAAAATGTGACTGAACAGTTTAAATTGTTCAAAGAACATAATAAAAAGCACCTAATCAGATCTCATGAAGAGCCAAGCTCTACTTTACAAACCCTACATCTTGGGTAAAACGTTTACATTTCGTTTTCGTTTCATTATACTATTTCCATTTCTTTATTTTCTCGATGACAGTTCTGTAGTAGTGTTGTGACCAAATAAGTAAATGATATCGATCGCATATATTTATTATATTAAATTCATCAGATTTTGATTAAATTATGTAAACAAAGATTACCTGTCGTTATAATTATTTCGTTTCATTGTCGAGTACCTGCCTATACCTACTTATTTTACAACATCTTCGAAAATTTTAACGTAGGTGGCATTATCAATCAAGAATAAATACCTACGTATAACATCTTGTAATGAAATAAAATATTAGTAAAAAAATTTGTACAAAAGTATCCGGCATGTTTAGTTTCTTAAATTTTGTAAAAAATATCAGGTCTGTTATCGTGTTACTTTTATCGATATAGCCCATCCCTATCAGTTTCTCCGAATCAGGTATAACCTTGTACGTATGAAACGTCATATTTTTATAAAATAATGCATACATAATGTAAAAAAGACGCTCGTTCAAGTTTTCACAGGAGCTGTCATCGAGAAAATAAAGAAATGGAAATAGTATAGGCTATTGCATGACACGTGACGTGACACAATTCTTATTGTAATCTCATGTTAAGAGTTTTCTATTTTTACCCTTTTCAGTGACAAACGGAACGCTATTAATAATTGTCTCCGCCGCTGTGTGTATGTCGGAAATAGGTAACCTTGAATTTGCACAAAATAAATACGTCTTACTGTGGTTAGTGGTCGCTATCACAATTCACAACAAATAATCTTTCTATACATACATACTACACACAAATAAATAAAATTGGAGTGTCCGTTTGTAATATTAAAATAACCGCTTTTTATTAAATGAATATGGATGTATACACGGTACATTACCAAAAAACATTTTTACAATTTTTGTCTGTCTGTCGGTCTGTCAGCTGGACCGATTTGACGAGACTTTCACTGGCAGATAGCAGATGTAATAAGGAGTAACTTAGGCTACGTTTATTTGAGAAATTTCCCTGTAGCAATTAAAATTCCACGCGGACGAAGTCGCGCAAAGCTAGTAAAAAATAAAAAAGGTTCCCTTGGAATAGATTAAACTTTTTATTTATAGGTACATACACGTAAAAATCTTAGAAAAATGGGGTTATTGACTAAATAATTATAATTACGCGGTGGTACCGAACCCTACTTGTGCGAGTCTTACTCGCACTTGACCTGTTTTTGTTATTTACTCATGATGAGGATGAGTCATCAGTCATCACTTGCCTACTTTATGATGCGGGCGAATCGCAACGGGGATTTTTATTAATTACTAGCTGACCCCGCGAATGTTGTTCCGCCATATATGTAGATACAAAAAGCGCGATTTAAATTTGAGAGGTTGGGATAGGGAAGTGAAAATTTGGGATTATGTGTAGTTTTATATGCCAAACTATAAAAAAATAACCAAAAAAAAAATTGACCAAATAATGAAAAAAATTTTTTTGGGGTGGACAACCCTTATCGCTTAGGAGTATGACAAATAGATGTAGGTCGATTCTCAGACCTACTCGATATGCACACAAAATTTCATGAGGATCGGTCGAGCCGTTTCGGAGGAGTATGGTAACTAACATTGTGACACGAGAATTTTATATATAAGACTAGCTGCCCCAGCGAACGTTGTTCCGCCATATAGATTGTAAATGATTCAAGCGCGATTTAAATTTGAGGGGCGGGGGTAGGGAAATGAAAATAAAAAAAATAACCATAAAAACATTGTCCAAACAGTGAAAAAAGAAAACATTTTAGGGTGGACAACCCTTAACATTTAGGGGTATGAAAAATAGATGTTGGTCGATTCTCATACTTACTTGATAAGCACACAAAATTGATGATAATCGGTCGAGCCGTTTCGGAGGAGTATGGTAACTAACATTGTGACACGAGAATTTTATATATAAGATTATAAATGTGGTGATAGATTTAAAAATAAATTAAGTAAATCCAAATTTTTGTATCATATTATATACATATTATTGTATATAATATGTATTTTTGTATCATATTATATACACATTAAGAACTAAGATAATTGAGCGATAAGGCGATATGATTGTTTATTTTCATTAAACCTGTAGGTATTACGAGTACCTACTACGATACAAGTAAGTAATTATATTTGGTTGGACACTCTAATATCGTAAGCCAGCTATTGCGCCCGTTGACTGACGGTTGATTATTATTCAAATAACTTATGAAGTTTCTGCATTATGCTAAAGTTATACGGAGTTTGTAATGAATAGCGGAGCAGTGATTAATTTTATTTCATCCTTCCTCTCACTTGTTTTATATGAAAACATCTGAGAAAGACAAATAAACCACTTGTAATGGATTTGACAGGTAAGAATTTAAATATTTTTTATCACGTGCATCTAACATTTGACAATCATGTACATACTAATAGAGCCTAACATAGATACATACATATATGTATCTATGTTAGGCTCATGTTATGTTTATTGCCGGAATCGCCCATGGTCTGCAAAAATAGACCAAAACGTCCACGACACGTTTTGGTATCGTCCAAATTTCAAAATAAATGTTCGTCATCCGTGTTGTGGTACTTTAAAAACATCCCACGACGCGATACTATGATAAAAGTGAGGGCGGTTAAATTCTACATCTCAAATTTTACATACATCATGAGTCATGACCATGACAATAATTGAATGATGGTAATGAACAAGATAACAAATAACAATGAATATTATAAATAATTACCTCACATGATGATTATCGTCATTATTAAATTATCACCCATTAACTTTTCTCTAAAAATTTTGTTTAGTACCTACTACGGACGGCCACTGAAGGATTAAATATTCTAAAGGGTTATTATTTTCTTCAGCAATTGATTTTTATACATATAAGTTTATACTCGTAGGTAAACAGCGCCACCTGACGGTAAGTGGTCAACGTCGCCCATGGGCACAAAGTAGATAAGTAAACCCATGAGCAATGATGCGTTTGGTGGTCACCGACCAAAAAAGAAGCAGGAGACCCGCATCAGGTGGGATTATGGTCAAGCATTAACTTAATAAAAAATCTCCTGCACTGCGACCCAAATAATTACGTAAAATATTTCGTGGTCATGGATAGAAAATCCTTATCACCATGCAAGAGTGCGGTCAGGATTAATTTAAATGATACAGAAAATAAAGAAATATCAAGTTTGATCAGTGAATTGATGTGTTTCATATTTACAGTGGATGAGTATATTGAGGGGTTGCTGAATGGGGAGGCTCACAAGCGCCCCTGTGACTACGGGAAAGCCGACGACTTGGAACTGAAAATGCAACTACCCGAATGGTTTGACGAACAGAAGTATAAACAGTAAGTGCAACATTAACAACCTTTATTAAAATTTTCTTTATTTACAACAAACTTTACTGCTTTATTAGGTACTTTAGTAAGAAGTAGGTACCTACCTATCTAATTATAAATTATACAACTTTTTATATACCTACCTATAGCTATAAAACTGAATTCAATGCTAGGTTCTCGTTATAATCTTATCTATACATAATAATAAATCTGTAACTGATCGCTGTCTGTACATGGAAGATAAATGAGAAAACTTTAGAAGCCAAAACTAGGATTTTTGAATTTTTGTCTTTTTCTCTGTGTCTGTCTTTTGTACGCGCTAATCTCAGAAACGGCTTTACAGATTTGGGGTCACATATATATAGTGGTAAGCTTTAGGTACGTATACAAAAAAGTTATGTCCGTGCAAAGTATCACGCCTAACAATTTCCGAATTGCGTACTAAGGGACATGTTTCCCGAAGCGAGCGAGGGCGGGTTCACTAGTATCAACGTAGTAGGTTTCCTGGTAATAATAATTCATGTTCAATATTTCTATCAACAGAGGACAGCGTTTTTTTTGGGATATGTGCTTTGCGTTCTTTGTAAACATGACATTGGGCCTCGTGTCATTGTTTTCGGTGCCGTCAATACTGAACGTGTTGGTTGGCACGCGCCGCTCCAACTCTACCTACACGGCATACAAACGCTATATGTCGACTTTGATGCACGTATTGTCCTGGTATCAGGATGAATTAAAGCCAGGCACCAGGTAAAATGTCATAAATGTATGTTAGGTATTGAAATTGTACTAAGCGCTGTGTATCGTCAACGTTGGAGATAGCCTGGTGTCTGTTTACAACCACAAAGCTATAGCTCTGTAACCATAATAATACCGTATTTATTATTATTGTCACGATTTAGCTTATTCACTGGTATGTAGGTACACAGAGGTAAATACAGTAAACAGAGTAGGTACCTAAGTTCGAGGAGCTAGTTAGGTGAGCTTGATGGAACCCTCTGTGCGGAGCCTCTTTATTTTATGAACATTAATCTAATCTAACTCCAGTTCCACTCATATCATATTTTAGTATGGACATATGCATACCTAAATTAATGAGAAGCTGCCGGTATCCTTTCTTTCCTTAAAAGCACCTATCAATGTTAATTTGAATGAATGTGGTGAATGTAGTAACACTACGCCAACGAAATGCTTCATACATTTTATAAAAGTTACTTATCAGGGCTTGGCGTTCCCTTCTAACGGTGCGGACTCGTCATCTCCAGGCGGGTATAGCCGCCACGCTGAAGGGCAACGGGACAGTTTCTCAACGCGACATGGCGCTTACGCAGTTTGGCTTCATCGGTGTAGCTATACTCAAACCCGACAAGTTTAGCATAAGACAAATCAAGAGTGGAGACTGGGAAGGCTTCAACCACTTCTGGAGAACTATAGGATACATGATCGGTATTGAGGATAGGTTAGTAAAACTGCCTTTACTATGCATTCTTCTTGGTACAATTAAGACGATTCCAATGTATAACACATAATTGGACCCTAAGAAAGGCTATAACAATCACACTCTTCTGCATAAAATACTTATGGTGATAGATAAATTAACGAAGAAAATGCCCATTATAGGCGTTAATGCTAAATAGGATCTTGTAATACAGTGCCTCTTAAATTGGATTTAAGTTTCTGAAATACTAGTTTGAGAGCTACTTAGTGGAGAAATATTTGACTGAAATGATACAAACACCACTGATAAACCTTGTAAAACTTGGGTAAATATATTTCAGGTATAATTTATGTCGGAAGAACTTTGACGAGACACGAGACGCATGCCGTATTTTGTTGGAACGTGTATTTACACCGTCTCTGGAGAACGTTCCAGAATATTTCGAGCACACTGCACGCGTTATGCTCGACGGCCTCTCTGTTGTCAATAGTTTCATCGAGTCTACCGCAGTGCTCTTCGTAACTAGATATATGGCTGACGTTCCAGGATATGTATACACTGAAGTTGATAGAATTACATTCCAAAATAAACTTAAGGAACATTTAAAAGGAAAATCTGAAGATATAGGTCAGTTGTATGGGTTATACTTCATTTTTATTCCTTGTAAGTTACGTCATACCTACGATCCCACTTGATATTAATGTAGTCTCTGGTAGTAAAGCGCACTAACTTAGTATAGGAAACCCATCCTTCTCTTACGTTGAAGACATCCGTTGTAATGAAACACAAAAATGGACGCACGCCATTTATTCCAGTGCTTCACTAAATTCCTAAATCATGAAGCAAAACGCGTCGGCCGTACTGGAGGGATGCTAACGACAAAAGGATGGATAGAGGCCATATATCAGGACAATCGATTTTGGAAAGGGGATGGAGGAAATAATTTAAGGATTCTTAAAATAAGCATTTCATCTTCACCTGTGCATAACATAGAAAATGATTTCAGGTATAGACTCGGCCGATTTAATGTCCAAGAGTGCATTACCGGACTTGCCAAGACGTCCACCACGGTTGCTGTACATTCAAGACTACGACTTAATCGAAACAACACCGGCATATAAGCAAATAAACTTTTCCGGGAGATATCGTCTTGCCATAATTAACATTTTGATAACAATATATAGTACGGATATAGGCCGTTGCGCCATAAATTGGATGTATCGTTTGATCCTCGTTATAAGCTTATATTTTCCTTACAAAGCGTTCTTAATGCTCCGCTTTAAGAACCCTTTTGTAAATATATTTGTGGAAGATCCGAAAGATGACACGGAGCCGATACCTAACTCGGAGTATGAAGAGCCGCCTTCAGACACGTGGTACAACAACCTGTATGCCTTAATATGGTGACAAGACAAAACAATATTTCATTATAGTACACAATACACTCCTACATACATCACCGACCTACTATCCGCCCGCAGAAAAGTAGTAGTGTTAATCCTTAATTTTTGAACACGGAAGAAATGAATGAATTCGTATAATATTAAACTCAAGTTTTACCTCATCAGTTCCATTTTTATATTGTACTACGAGTAGGGTAAACTCATCTAATTACGTGACGTACTTATTGTAAGTATTGTTAGGCCTTTATTTATTAAATTCGAATTATCTAGTTTCTACTTATTGATAATTGTATTTTATCTGTTTTTTTGGACGGTCTAATTATCTTGTAATTTTGACGTAAATGATAAATAATTATGATTATTAGGTTTTTAATATTTTGAATTCTTATTATTGATGGATTATGATAATTTCACGTATTGCGCAAAGAACATTAGGAACACTCGTACTTAATTAACTACCTCAAAGAATTTATTCACAGTTAAGTAGATATCTAATTAGAATCGCAATAAGATAGCTACGTATTCCCACTTCATATTTATGCTTCTATTCTGCTATAGACCGTGCCAAGCATGCTGCATAGCGGTCAATGGATTGTAAATGACCAACGACGACCACTTACGTTCCGTCACGACTCCGGTATCACGTCACCTTAGTAGCGCGAAACCGCGTGTACCGCGCGAACGTAGGTGTTGATAGTGATCGAATAATGAATGAAAGTAAAACGCTACAAATTGACACTACTTCGTTGAAATATTCTCTGTGGATAAATTGAAGGAAAATTAAGATTGCACGATGGACCTGGAAGGTAAGTGTATTTATAAACAAACGGGTTTTAAACCGGCTTTATCCATGCCGCTTTATTTGATCTTTTCTCTCTTTCGTGATGCTTTCGTGTCTAAAATTACGGCCTCGTTTCGTAGACGAGAAAGGGCACTATCTCTCTCTTTACTTTAATCAAAGTTAATACGGTACGACCAGATCTATCGCAGACTTACTTGCTAAGGTTGCGGATGGTTACCACCATAGTTACCCAATTTGTAGATGATTAGGCGGTGTATGTAATGTAAACGTTCTTCATAATAGACAACAGTTACCTAACGGCTTGTCTAGCGGCACACAACGTTACTGTTATTTAATATATACCTATTATTAAGCCTATTTTCCAATATCCGGTTAGGAACGGTACAGCTGAGCAAATAAAGTAGGTGACCACAAATCCCCTGCCTTTCCATTGACATATCGATCCGGAAATAGGTAAAACACTGAAATACTCAATTTCAAATGTCAAGTCAAAATAAATACAAGTGTGTGTTATCAACATCCGATCCGTCAACAGGAGTGATGTTTGTCAACATTTAATATGTTTTTGTGAAAAGTATGAATACCGTCCTTGTACCTAAACTTGAACTTTTATAACAACTATCTTACGAGTATGCTAACTAATCGGTTGTCTGAAAAGTCGGTTTACGGGCGATAGTTTTACGTGATAACGTCATAAAGGACATAGATGAAAACACGTTATATTCTATTTTTCATTACATTGTATTGTTTGTAGTAATGTAAATACAAACTTATTGATTTTATTGTTATAAATAAGTTCAATTAAAAGGTTGACACTGCTTCCTAATATGCAATAGGTGAATTAAATCTTTACACGGGTAACCAAGATTTATTCATTTCTTTTTGGGCTTTTGTTGAAACATTTTAGAATAATGGCTTCATAAGTAGGTACAATCGTATTTTATGGTCGCGACTTTTGAATAATCGGTTAGGTATTCGTATGGAGGAAAATGACACAGGTTTAGTACAATTGTAATTAGATAGGTGGTATACCTATATAATTACAATGTTTATGTTATTTGATTATTCCACCACAGTATTCAATTCAGGATTATGCGTCAATCATGCGCAAACTCTACCGGTGCGGAGTGGAAGTCATCATAGAGTATTTATTAACAAACATTCATCGCTAAAACCTTTGACTAAATCAAAGGTTTTAGCGATGAATGTTTGTGTTTGGGAGAATTAACATAAATAGGATAGTTCGAAAAGCTGGTGGCTATTAGGTATTATCTGAAGTTAGAAGATACCTACGTCTCCTAACCTATCCATTGTAAAATAATTTAAATAGGTAGTAGAGCCTAGAGTTCGCCGGGGGTAGGACTACCTGCCCACCACGGGACCACGGTACTTACACTTAGTAGGTACCATTCGTACCGTGTAATAAAATTGTTTTAACACCCATTGTGTTCCGGATAGGAAGGTATGGGGTATTAAAAAGTGTAACCGGCTATTACTGTTGGCTGTAGGTACTAACAACAACTCACAGGACTAACTATCACTAACAGTCTCTGTCCTGGTCCTCATACTTACTAACAAACTAACCAACTAATATTTTAACCTAACTACCTTAAATCAATAAAAAAAAAATTAAAGATTAAAATGTACAAAACTACATTCTCTAACAAAACAGACAAACTTCGCGAGCCTTGGAGCCTCCTGGCGACTCTGCATACAAATCGACTATTTAAACGAGTTTGTTTTACGAACATGTTTTATGCTCAGCTGTATTTGATGAATTTAATCATTAATATTGTTTATGTGTCTCTTGTACTCGTATACATACCTAATAAATTCTCCGTTTACGGTCCGTAAGTAAACGGTAAAATTTACCGACCCGGATTTTGAGCACCTGCCTAATTTGTTTTTCCAACCACCAATGAAAATCTTTATTGTGGAAAACGGGTACCTTACGTACGTTTTTCGTTACGATTATAAAATATTATAAAACTTTTAATAATATTTTTCTTTTAAAATGAATATAATTAAAAAAAATATTAATTAATTAAATAAATAGGGTGGATGTACCGGTCTCAAACCATTTAAGGACAAAAAATTACTTTAGAATGTTGTTATCCTAGTTGCGATTTTTATACCTAGTTTATTTTTTATATTATACGTTATCTAGTTAAAAGTTACAATTGAAAAGGAAAACACTTAATACCTTTTGTTTTTTAAATTATTTAACATAATCAGTTTAAAACTGGGATGTACCCTACTTTGACCAGCAGGCCCCAGTTGTTGACAGGGGTTGTACCAGAGGTTGACCATTTATAAACAAACTGAAATAATAACTACATTCCACAAAAGGTGAAGTTTTTTATAATCAACTTTATTAAAGTTTGTTTTTAGGGATAATTGAGACCAACAAGTTGCATGGTGATGAAGGCCTGATGCGTATTTAACTATAGAACACACGAGATGCCATCCAACCTTTAGTTGACTTTCCGAGGCACCAGTCTTCGGGATCATTTCTTGCAAATTCTGCTGGTAGTCTCCCATAGGGGTCAACAACCATCGCCGGCATAACTTTACCAGATGCAGTTAAAGTTCCTATTACTGTTATACTTTCTTTCTCCATATCTTTAATTTTGTAAAAAATTTCCATGCCTCTAGGTCCCAGTACAATGCCTGAGGAAGGACATAACTGAAAACCTGATTCATCTGCTTTTAATTTCCTATCAGGATCGTCTAAAATATCATGTGCGTTTTGCAGTCTTTAGAAACTCTTCTAATTCTGAATGCCATTTTCTTATTCCTTCCACGGTTACTGCACTTCTTGCAGAGTTAATAGCTTCTGCATGTCGCTTAGCAATATCTGGATTTCTCTTCATGAAATTATCGAACCATTTCCTTCCTGGAATTCCTTCCCTGAATGGACTCGGTCGATTGTCGGCTTGAATTATTTTAGTAACTGTATCTATTAACTGCTCTTTTTTAAAAGGGATTCTCTTTTTAGCCGTTGCATTTATACACCGAAATTTTGCGTCTAAAACAAGCAAAATAAAAACTCATATTTATAGAGTTCGGTCAATCATAGGAGCTTATGTTTTGTATGCAGTACCAATGTCAAACCACTGGTCAACTAATGGAAACAACGCGATTTACTCCGTCAAAATTGTTTGTTGAGCTACAAATTACATAATAGACATGAAATAGATAAAAAAAACGCAAAAAAAAGTAGTACTTCAGTAAGCTAGTCATTGACCAACTGGTCAACCACAGGAACACCTATACAAATCATGTACCTTTTGTTAACCAGTTAAATAACTCATGAAAATTATATTGTTTGCACCTCAAATTCATTAAAATCCCCAAAATAAACATACAATAATTACAAAAATCAATCATCACAGCAAAGTTCATTCATAAACGATAAAAATAAATATAAAATATTCTTAAGCCTGATTTACATGATACCATTTTCTTGTACATGCAAGAGCAATAATGGTATGCAATTAAATACGCGCAAGAATTGCCATTCAAGAATTGTAAGCGGCTGTTTACACGCAGATTATTGAATGCGATAATTGCATACAATTCTTGACAAGATAAAATTGCCAGTGGCTTTTGTTTACACCAAGGCAATTCTGTTTATGAAACAATTGCTTTCAAGTTTTGCCTTGTCTAAACACATACTTGTACCATCTTTTGACGTGTTGCTTCAAGTATTGCACGTATTTGCATTGGTGAATATTTAGTGGAACATTTTTTGCGCTAGCTAATTATTTCAAATGAGCCAAATAGTCCTAAAGTTCGGTTCTGCTGATATAATAAGGTTCATTGAAATTTATCGCGATAATTAATGTTTAAGGGATACTGAAAATAAAAAAAATATTTTAATATCTATAAATTATTTATTTATATTTTTACGTCAATATTTCGTGCCTATGAAGAGCAGCAATGATCAACACACCCTCACTCACTGCACTCATGTTTGCAAATGCAGAGAAAATTCAATAAAATTGAATACAATAATTGCATAAAGCCTGATTTACATGATACCATTTTCTTGTACATGCAAGAGCAATAATGGTATGCAATTAAATACGCGCAAGAATTGCCATTCAAGAATTGTAAGCGGCTGTTTACACGCAGATTATTGAATGCGATAATTGCATACAATTCTTGACAAGATAAAATTGCCAGTGGCTTTTGTTTACACCAAGGCAATTCTGTTTATGAAACAATTGCTTTCAAGTTTTGCCTTGTCTAAACACATACTTGTACCATCTTTTGACGTGTTGCTTCAAGTATTGCACGTATTTGCATTGGTGAATATTTAGTGGAACATTTTTTGCGCTAGCTAATTATTTCAAATGAGCCAAATAGTCCTAAAGTTCGGTTCTGCTGATATAATAAGGTTCATTGAAATTTATCGCGATAATTAATGTTTAAGGGATACTGAAAATAAAAAAAATATTTTAATATCTATAAATTATTTATTTATATTTTTACGTCAATATTTCGTGCCTATGAAGAGCAGCAATGATCAACACACCCTCACTCACTGCACTCATGTTTGCAAATGCAGAGAAAATTCAATAAAATTGAATACAATAATTGCATAAGAAATTATGGTATATGCTGTTTACACCAAAGCGAAACTTGCAAGGAAAGTTGTGCAAAATGTCAAGAATGTCACGAGTTGTTTAGATGATACAAGTAATTTATTGCTCCAATTTTATTGCATGCAACAGGCAAGAAACTGGTATCATGTAAATGAGGCCTAAGAAATTATGGTATATGCTGTTTACACCAAAGCGAAACTTGCAAGGAAAGTTGTGCAAAATGTCAAGAATGTCACGAGTTGTTTAGATGATACAAGTAATTTATTGCTCCAATTTTATTGCATGCAACAGGCAAGAAACTGGTATCATGTAAAGCAAGAAACTGGTATCATGTAAATGAGGCCTACCCGTTAAAACTCTTTCCTTACTGCAATAGCGGCCGAACTAGAACTGTCAGCGACAAGTAAAAATAATACGAAATTGTAGGGTTTACTGATTGTCTCTTTCTAGCCGTAATGTGATTGGTTGATTTGTATTAGTACCGACAACATGTAGCCATTATAAAATAATACACATAGTGGCGGGAAATCTTAATATTGACATTCAATGCCGCAAGTGGTCAACAACTGGTGCCTGGTCAACTATAGGCTCAACCACCCTACCAATATTTTCATGTATTTATTACTACGTCCTTTCCCGACTACGTAACGTACCCTAGTAGAGTAGAATTATCCCAGAAACGATAAATCTGTGTCTGGCTATCCTAGTTGTCATGCATTTCCTCGTATGGACCATCTACTGAAATGAACTGTGAATTGATCATAATGCGCTGGTAGTGGGATAAGCTTAATTATTACCGTCTTCATCTTACGACAACGCTTTGGTCACGCGTTTATTGTACCTACCTATAGTAGTCATAGTGGATTAGCTATGCATATGCATATCAGCCGAAATATAAGCAGATTATACCTGATGGTAAGAATGAGCAGATTATACTCTGTGGCCAATGAACATCAGAAATACCAAACCTCAAGTAAACGATACCATTAAATCTAAACTCAACTTCGTAAATACCTAATCGTAGTTACCTTATATTAGGTACCTACTCACGTTTAACTTTTAAGTTTCAATAAAATGAAATTTTACCTCGTTCATAACGAATTATTACGTAATCCTTGTTTTTGTACGATTTTCACAATAAATAAATTACTTACCTACTCGTCTATGTTGTTTCTATTTCGTATAACATTTATTTCAATTTCAAATCATATATATGAATGTGTATAAACAGAAAAAAAACTTAACATCTTCAGTACTTTGCCACATGATGTTAGTTGTACACTACCACTCAGGGGGTTTGGAAAGGAAGCGGCAAACTCGTTCATCGTCACATATAATTTTAAACTGATATTATCGCGGACACTAAACATTATAATGTATACGGGTACTCACGATTTCGAATTGTTTTACCGATATTTCTACCCAGTTGCATGGATCATGGTCACGGTCGTTCATCGTCCTCCGACTCCGACACTAACCCGAAACACGTTGTAAAATAATTTCACTGTTGATCCAGTGCCAAAGCAGAAGGGTAGCAGCTTCCAGGCATAAAGAATTCCTTCACGACAATTTATGCAAATCTTAGCGACTTTTTACAGTGGGACGGTATGCTATGGTTTCGTTTGTTGTTCAGTAGGTAAGGTGCACCTAGTAGGTTTTGTTATCTGCATACTTATACATAGTATTTTTAATTATTTTATGGGAAGAATCAAAAATAGACTGTTATATTTTTTACTAATTTTTTATTTTTTTACAAATACCTACTATATTTCTTTACGCTTCTTGCATCCTTATTAGTTTTAAGTGTTGCAAAATCTAAACATTGATAATTATATTGTACTGAAATATAGTATTTTCGCGTAGGCTATATATTTCTTCAACAGTATATAGTACGGGTCCGAAGTCTTGAAATACAGTGCAATACTAATACGGTACGACACGCATTCGAACTAAGTACGAGTAGGTACAATAGGTACTTGACTCTAACTTCAATTTCCATTATTTGTTTTCAGTACAGGATGTCATTGAAGGATTGCTAACAAAAACAGCTACGGAAAAACCCTCTGATTATGTTAAGCCTGAGGATATGGAAATGAGGATACCAGAGTGGTATGATGAAAAGAAGTTCAACCGGTGAGTGCGGAACTGCTTCGACGAATTCAATCCTATTTTTGGTGTTCACCGTCATACATAAAATGCCACTGCTGAACTACATAGTACTGTTAGATGAAATACCGGAACAGGGGATAATGTGCAACACTATGGCCGCGCCGATGTAACTCCATCACTAGCGGGAGTTTGACAGCTCTCTTACCGCGCTCTTGCATGAAGCGAAAAGATGTGGCATATGAATAAAATAAGTATTTAAGCAAGATATGTTTGTCTCTATTAGTACCTACCTTCTACAAAGTGAAGATGAACAGTTAAAGTCATGGTCCACCATGCTTGCTAGTTTGGCAGATTACACCTAAACCTTTGAATAACTTTCTACACCTACCTACCTACTTTCTACTTACCTGTTGCTCACAATATTTTCTTTAATTGAACAAAGTGACCGTTAATTGAAGAGTGAGTAGGTAATCCTAATCACGCAAGTTCCAAATATTTAGAGTAGGTATCGTAGATAAATAATTACTTTGATTATGATTTTGGGAGACAAATAAGAAATTTAGAAAAACTTTTTTCTAGTTGGAATCATATTTCGCATATATCAGAAGAATTTATATCAACAAGTTTTATAGTAATTATTTTACAATACATAGATAGTTTTTAAAATATTTAGGAAGATGACCAAACTTGCCAAATCCTTTTCAGTCCTTCCACTCATTACACTCATAAACCCAATAGTAATATAAAGGCTTAAACTATTTTTAACAAAACCGAAACTACTATTAGAATATTTACAGTTCAGTTAATATTCCAAGCCTTATAAAATATTTATATTATGTTGCATTTTCAGTGGACGTAAATTCTACTGGGAGCATTGCTTCATGTTCAGCACGTCGATGCTGCTGGGTCTGGTCGCAGTGTTATCCATACCGTCTATACTCCGGATACTAATCGGCACCAGACGATCAAATTCCAGATACACCGCCTACCAAAGATATTTATCAACTCTTCTAAACACGGTTTCCTGGTTCGAAAATGATCTCAAGCCTGAGTCCATGTAAGGTCCAAACTTAATAAAATATATTCAAATTTAGGCGTATCTCAAGATCTTGACGAGCCTACAATTAATTTTAATTAATAAGAAGCAACAATCAAGGCAAACCTGCCCTGACGTACCTATAATACTCGTAGGTACCTAATTAAACCGAGACCTGAAAAATTTCCCCATTTTCTACTTATGACTTAATTACTGACTTAAAACTCTCCTAAATATTATTAAAACCAAGACGAAACTATAAATAAATGAAAGTTAAGAAACGAATCTTTAAAACTGGAAACGGGTTATGAGTGCATAAAAAAGAGCGTTGATTTACTTTAAAACTGTTAAGTAGGTACTTGAAATATACATTAATAATTATATTTTAGATCATGGAAGTCTCTGATGATAGTGAGAAGCAAACACTTCCGCGCAGGAGTGGCGGCTCAGTTGAAGGGCCACGGGACGGTCTCGCAACGAGACCTGGCGCTCACGCAGTTTGGCTTCATCAGCTTTTCCCTTCTCAGGCCGGATAGTTTCGGAATACGTCAGCTACATGAGGAGGACTGGGACGCTTACAACCATTTCTGGGCCGTCATAGGACATGTCATCGGCTTAGAGGATAGGTAAGATTCGTTTAGTACAAAATTTTAAGATAATAGCAGTTTTATCAATTGTCTACAAACAATTGGCACGTGGAATAAAATTGTTAGTCGGTTTTTTATCGATATAGAAGATTAGTAGATAGCTACATTTGATTAGCTTTGTACATTTGATTTTCAGTTGGCTATCTTTTTCCTAAGTATACATTTAAAACATATCTAAAACCGCACCTAGAAATTGCGTGACAACCATTGGAAATGATCATGAAGTTAAAACTTAGCATAGCAAAGTAAAATACTTTGTACTTGGAATGGAAATCAGATCTCTTCCCACGGGATAAGAACTACATATTATTATACAAAAAGATATTAAGTACCTACTAAACGTAGTATCTAACCCTTAATATCCGACATCTGAGATAATAAAACTGGGATGACAGCAAGACTTCATCTAGCCCATCGTTTGTCATACAGGTACAACATTTGCCGTAAAAACGTCGAAGACACTCGTGAAGTGTGCCAGATACTGATGGACAGGGTGTTCACGCCGTGTCTGAGCAACGTACCGGAGTACTTCGAGCACAGTGCGCGGGTCATGCTGGACGGCTTGTGGTCCATCAACCCCATCATTCACGTTGAGGGCATGCTGTACTGGACCAAGTATCTGGCGAACGTCCCGGGATACATTTATACGGAGCAAGAGAGAATTGCTCTGCAGAGGCGGTTGCAGCAGGAGTTGAAGGGGAAAGCGTATGATACCGGTGAGTAAATTAACCAAATAAGCATGCATCAATAGTCTTATCAATTGTTTTTAAGTTATACTGAATTTTCTCTTCTTATATTAGTCATAAAATTTATTCTTATATCTTTAAACTTTTGTCATCGCGGGTACTAAAAATTTGAATTGTAAAGTATACCTACTCACGATCTTTGTATTTTATAAATAAGTATGCCGTTATTTCGTCCCAGTTACATAATCATGATGACGGCGAGACTCAATATCGAGAGAAATATCGTTAGGTATATAAAATTCACAGATTGTTACCACCAACCCGTTACAATTTACATGTTTTCTCTTCTTGTTTTTTATGTCGATATTTGACCGTAATTTAAAATTGACTGTACTATTACAGGCGTGGATTCTTCGACTCTAATCCAAGAATGTGCGATAGGAGGGCTGCCTGAGAGAACGTCGCGTCATCTTTACGTTCGAGATTACAACACCTTAGAGACTGTACCAGAATATAAAACACTCGACAACGCCGGGAAGAAAAGAGTAGGGTTTTATATGTCCTTGCCGACCTTCTACAGTACCTGGTTAGGACGCTGGTACTTTAATATCAATTTTAGATTCAGTTTACTCCTCATGAAGTATCTGCCGTATTTGTCCTTCCCGAGATATGGAGTGATAGCATCGTATGTCAATATATTTTCTGAACATCCTGTAGACGACGCGGAGCCTAAACCTAATGCAGAGTTTTACAAAACTAAACCGCAGAAGCCTTGGTCATTATTTGACTTATTTCCGCTCTACTAGTATTAAGTTAGGATATCGATGACAATAATAGAAAAATTTGATAGTAGATGAAATTTTACCTAATAAGATATATTTTTATTTAATAATAGTAGGTACCTTATGTAGGTAATAAAGTATTTATATTTATTATATATTTATTATAGTATATGAACGTAAGACTACTATGTTAAAATACAGTTGAAAGTTTAAACTGTATTTTTCACATGGTTTAAATCAATGGTTTAAACTTTTAAATCATTGTTGATCAAAATTTACAGATAAAAATTTAATTCTCAGGCGAATACCGGACCTCAATCGACTTTACGCAGAATTTTGCCTACGTAGGTAAAGTACTATCTGCGATGACCTAAATCTAGTGTTTGAACGTTTATATAAGTCTACGATTTCTCTGTGCCTTCCATTAATTTGTAGGTAATTAGGAACTTGCCTAGGTATGACGCAATAATATTTTAATAAGTTATTTGTTAATTAGGTGCCTAAATGTATTATAATTATAATAATTATGCTTTATAATTATAATAATTAATGCAAATAGTAGGCAATTTTTTTTTTATTATGTATACAAGTGGCCCGAAAGCTCGTATAGTAGGTACCTATTAAAAGTGATTAAATTTCTAATGGCAATTTCCCTGAAAACTTAAACAGGTAGGTAGATAATATCCGACAATAGGTAGGTACCTATATTAGGAACATTCACTCTGTACTATCGATTTCCTTTAGTTTTTAATACGTAAAATCATAAAACAATTACAAGGTTATGATGTTAATATCATAAGTATATATCATAATTTATCCGATATGTAATCGTCTTGCAAACGCGCTCCTTGTATTTTTACGTAACTGCAGTAAAGAAAAACGTCTTAGTATGTATCATGTACTTATTTCAATATTTGATACAGTGTGATTTTTCCTACTTATAATTACATAAAAGAGACTTGCAATTACATAAAATAAAATTTTGTTCATAACTTCAAACTTCGAATTAAGACCACTTACCATCAGGTGGCTCGTCTGCTCGTTTGTCGGCTGTTTACATATTATAACAAATATATTGTTATAATAACATACATTGGAATAAATGTGATTAGATAGGTAGGTATATCATAATATATGTATATGAGGGCGGTCCATCCTCATTTATTAACATATTTTTAACTTGTGTAACGGAGGAATGAGATGAGGCGTGGTGAAGCGAGGTTAGATGTGGCGAGCTGGAGAGGCGCGGTGTGGGCTGGTGAGGTGCGGTGATTGAGGAGGAGATGAGTTTGAGGAGTGGAGAGGAGATATATGATGAGTAGGGGGAGTCTTCCCAGGTTTCAGGTGTTTCAGCAAAATATTACTGGCCAGCAAGCAGGCCATCTTCAAGGATAGCAGATAAGAACAGATGATTAATAAAAACAAAAGAATCTATTACTATTTGAAGACCACATCTCCTCTTGTGTCGGCTATTAAATTTACACATGTTTTAAAGAAAAATAAAAGATATAATTTTATAAAGACCTTTATTTCAAAATTAATCCATAGAATGTTTTAAATAAAGCTGATTACAGTTATCAGTCTGATTCGCTTAAATAAAGTTAAGGCGCGAACCAACCGCAACGCACGGAGAGCACTTTGCAAGAAATGTATGTGATAACGTCCACTGCAACCATTGACTTATTATTACTAAGGACGTCGGGTCCGCGCTTAAAAATTTCCGAGTCAAATGAGCAACAAAACGCAAGGAGAGCAACAATTCCGCGTTCACGACGGCAATCGATATTAAACCGTGATGTAATGATTTTAGTGTTTAAATTACCCACGCGGGTAATGCGCCGCGTGCCCGTACGCAGCGCGCGGTGGAGTCGCGGCTTCAAGCGACGGCCACGTTGTGGTGGTGCCTGAGGTAGTACATCTGCGCCTGCGACTCCAGCTCCCGCAGCGAGCGGACCACCGGCGCCATCTGGCTCACGTGGTCCTGATAACAAGTTTTTATTTCTTATTAAATTACCCACTTCATCCAAAACCAGTGATAACATTCACAGAAAATAAAATAAGTTTTATTCTTCTCTATTGTAATATGGTTAACTAAAAATATATTCCATTTTAAGTTAGTCTTTGAATGTATGTTTGGTGTACAAGTAAAGAGTATTTTTGTGTAATTTTATCTAAAGACGATCGTCAGTGGAGCTAAGAATACTATGTTGTATGCAAAGTCTATCGACGGACATAAGTTCTAATCTGCTGTAAACACTGTGTTTATCCATACATTTAGTTTAACAAATAATAACTCATCCACGATCTTTGTACGTATTAAAAAGTGAATTCTATTTTAAAAAAGGAATTCTATCAAACAGATTTGTTATTTGGTTTTAATCTCCGAACCTGATATCCCGAGCCGACTTGTTTCCGCTTCTGCCCGTAGACCACCTTCCCGTCGAACTCGTCGCACGGTACCTTCATATCGGGCTCCACTTGCTGGATCGTGATGTTCAAGTGGTCCTCGATGTCGGCCAGATACTGAAATACATCACAAATAGGACAGTTGGTATTCACATCTCAGCTCGCGGACTAATTTCAAGTTTGGTATAAAAAGTTATGAAATGTCTAGAAAATAGCTACTTACGGTAGAAGCATTTATTTATTTATTAATTTAGACTTTTTTGTATCATACAAAGTATAAGAACAAATGGCGGACTTAATGCTAAAAGCATTCTCTGCCAGTCAATTGTCTATAGAAAAACAACATTTGTTGATATTGATATCTCAACATCATTTTATTTCGGATTATGACGCGATCGATATGGTACGTAATGATTACAGGAAATAGCGTGTATAACGTAATTATTTAAGAGACCTTGAATTTTTTATTTAAGCTATCAACTAAAATGATTAGAATTTATAACCAATAATTATACGTAAATAGACATCCACCAATACACTGGCGTGTAATTAAATTAAAATATTATGGTACGTTTTTCATCTCTAATTCCCTACCAAAAACATGCAAGCATAACTAAATGGCTTACGACGGCTCCGTGAAGGACAACCCCGTGTTTTTTTCTACCGGATTTAAGTTAATACGATCTTTTGTTGGACACTACGTTCCATCGTAAAAGATGGAATAAATAGAGATCCTTCCGACTAAATTTTACATTTATTACAAACACACAGTTATAAGCTGCTTACGTGAGGCTAATTACCTCGTTGAATTAGACAATAGCATAATATAGTATCAATAATATTTATTAACCAAATACCTGAGGCTCATTGTACCACATACAGCACCCTTTGGGCCGGTCGTCGATGAGGTTGGTGTTCCAGCAGTTGCGGCCGCGCGAGGAACACCACTCGCCGTGGTACCACACCTGCACACGACCATACAATCATTTAGGGCCCACTCTCATTGAAATAGCAGCGGCACCGAGACGCCGGCGCCGCCTGCTCGCACGACTCAGCACGCTAACCATTCTTAATTAATTTCAACTCTATCCTTTGGTGCGTAAGATTCAACATACCCGGTATTTTTTTGCACCTAAATGCCGCGCGTTACATCGCGTTGCCGCTCATTTATTAACCCTTAAAAGACCGTCTGAAATATACCAAATGGTAGATACATAAAGCAGATAGCTTTATGTCACTATTATCGCGAGTATTAAGTACAAATAAAAATCTTAAAAGTAGTACAAAAAATACCTTCTCTGGAACAGTGGCGACGAGGCTGATGGCGAGCCCCATCCGCTCGGCGCGCCCCACGCGCCCGATGCGGTGCACGTAGTTGGACTTCTCGTCGGGCAGCGTCACGTTGATCACTGCGGACAGAACACACATCGTCTCATTACTTACATACATACATACATACATACCTGCCGTTACGCATACAGCCCTCGCCTTATCATCCTAATATTTAGAAATCGCCAGTATACCGTTAATTAATAGCTAGAAATTCCTACTCAGGATAGGCATGTGTGAGACATATAGACACATGGGTGTGTTTTCCGAACTTGGTATTTGCATGCTACTCGCACCGTAGGCAAACTCGTTGACCTTGCGCGTTTAAAATTGTACTAATTTATTTTATCAATTAAAAACATTATAACGAAACAAAGCAAAAACAATAAAAGATTCAAAGAACTATTATATAATTAAAAGAAAGTTCTAAGTAACAAATACAAAACAAAATTATAGTATTCTCACGCTGACTTACCAACGTGCTAGAACTAGAACCGGCTGAGAACCGGAAGGAGATCGAACTTCGACCACGCCCATACCGAACGATATGAGACCGAATGACCAATCAGATCAACACAATTAGACAAGCCTATTTGCAATAATAGACGTCTCAACAACGAAGGTACGATTACTCACTGAACGGCAATCCGGATATATCGATGCCCCTGGCGGCCACGTCGGTGCAGATGAGGAACTTCACCTGGCTCTGCTTGAACTTGTCCAGGTTGGCCTTGCGCTCGTTGGGCTTGCGGTCGCCGTGCAGGCACACGCACGAGAACTCGTTGCCGAACGACTTCAGGTAGCGCTCCAAGTTGTCGCAGTCCAGTTTCGTCCGGCAGAAGATTATTGCCCTACAATAATAAAAATCACTATAAGAAAATTAGAGTTATCCGCTGTCAACTTGGTCAACCCCCTCCATGGTATCGAGTCGCGGGCGGCAGTAAATTATCTGCAGACATTATCACAAAATATTTAATAGACAAACTAAAATAATTATAATTTACTTTATTATGTGATTTAATTTTCTAAATTAGACTACCAACTAAAAAATGAATACACGAAAAAATATATTACTAACCAACAATATATTGTTAACACTGATTAATAAAAAAATGAGCATACAATTAGTAGTAATAATTTATCATAAAAAATATTGATAAATTATTTATTTGACCGAATCAAGCAATCTGCAACCTTTAGTGGTACAAAATTCATAAGCGCGTTTGTGCTTCACAGAACACGCCGGTGTCTCACCACATTTTAGTCGTTATTATTATTACTAGGTGGTAGCTACAATCACCTGTCCATTTTGTGTTCCCTAATGGCGCGTACACAGTACTCTCCCTTGAGCATCTTCACCGCTTCCGACAACGTCTCGGGCGTGGTGTTCCCGCTACGAATGTTGTCCTTGGAGTGTACGCCATCCGTTTGAACGTGCCTGAGGAGAACGTTCAAATAATTTTGCTATTTCATTTACTAAAAAGGACAGAAAGTCGCCAAAAATTTTGTATTGAATTAAAGTAACAAACGAGCATGCAGCGCCAACTTTCCGCTGCCGCCCATGACAACTGTAATCGACATAGAGGACATTCCATAAAGCGGTCACAACACTGAGAACATTTATATTTCTTTGGAAAAAGACTAGTTAGTTCGTTACAAGGTAGTCGTAGAAGTCGTATTCGTATTAGTGTCGTACTTGCGCAAATTCTCCCAGCTACGGTCCTTCTGAGGGTCCACATTGACCACGACGTGGTGCACCGTTTCCGGCACGGCATCCTCGCCCTTCAAGTCCACCCAAGTCGGGAAATGCATTAACTTCTCCTGCAAGAAGAATACAGGACAATCATAAAATCAGTATAAATAAACAAAACGCGCCACCAGACAGATAGTGTGATTGTTGTGGACTACTATTTGGAGTTTTGAATTACCGAAAAAATATAAAAAGTTCATACCGCCATCTTCTTGACCTCAAACGCATGTAACGTGGCCGAGCAAACCACCATTTGCAGCCTCCGGCCGTCGCTGGTGATCTTCGGTATCTGTCGATGCAGCCGCTCGATGAGCTCGGTGTAGCCCGCCTTCAGCAGGCCGTCCGCTTCGTCCAGCACGAAGAAACGGCAGTGGGTCAGCGCTAAGTGACCTGCAATTACATAAGAATTCTTGAAAAACCAGATTGTCATTAGTAGAATCTTCAACAGCCCAAGCAATTGTGTGGTGAATAGCGCAATATGGTTTTATTATTATAATTATGATTACAGTAAATACTTAAGTATCTAGAAACTTTACAGAATTTAATATTAGTTCAATTTAATTAAACCAAAATTACAGAAGTCAAGCTCTAAATTATACTTTGTAAAAAAGTTTCAAGGAAATCAATATTCAATCACATTGCAATATTAATGTTTTCTCAAAAATAAAGGCTTACAATGCCTCAGTATGGTCCTCTGTGATTTGAGATAAATTGGTCTAGATCACAAACACAGACTGTTACTGTTACCTACTACCTACTACCACATAATAATCTGCCCCAAACAAATCTACTGACTGGGTCACAACTTCACAAGGTCATCTTTAGAATTATAATTTGCAAGATTACAGTACAATTATAATTGAGGTAGAATTATTAAAATATTTTCCTTGCAATATAATTATAGAGGATACCTGAGCCAATTAATTATTATCTCCCCAACTTACCCGCTTGAATTAGGTCCTCAAGCCGCCCTGGGGTGCCAACAACTATATCAATTCCAGCACTTAGTTGATTCATTTGATCCTTTATACTAATACCACCAACCACAAGCAGTTCCCGCACCTTAGGATTGTCTAGATACTTCTTAAATTTGGTTATTTGAGTGCATGTTTGTTCTGCTAGCTCGCGTGACGGCTGTAATCAACAAATAAAATCAGTCAATTGCGAGTCGGACTCGCACACGTAGAGTTCCGTACCACTGAACGATATTATATGATTTTTTTCATTCATTACAAGAAAATGTCAAATGAATTTATATTTTCGCGCATACATTTTAAGTAGCCGTGGCCCAGTGGCTTGTTCTATGGACACCTAATCACGAGGGGGTGAGTTTAAACCTCTGGAATATATGATTTTAAACTGATATCATTCGTATTTTCAATATAAATAATCCCTTTTTTTGTGAAAACTTTATTTATTTTAGTTTTTATTGCTTTAGTTTCTTGTATGAGAGCCGTCCTTAGGAATAAATTTATTGTTATTATTATAATTTGTCGTGATGGAGGCTTTAATGATATGAATCTTTTAGAAATTTCTATTGTCCCTCTCGAACGGTAAACCATTGAGATAAAACAAACCTTTTTTAAGGTTAGGTTTTTAAGGTTGTTTTTACAGTTTTACACAGTAACACATATTCTGTGACAATTTCAGGTGTCTACCTATTTCCATTCAAGAGTAGAACCCTGTGACTGACAGACGGACAGACAGACATCGGAGGCATATTAATAGGTTTTTTAACATTGTGGTACGAACCCTAAAAACAGGCAGATTGAAACAAAAACCAGAAGATTAAATAGCAATGTTCTTTCAATGTTTTAAATTTTTGTACTGCCCAAAAGTGGCAACATGAAGCACAAATACATAACATACAATTATTAAATTATCACTGAATTTACCTCTATAATGATGGCTTGTGGAGCATTGTTCACAGGCTTGCTGTCCGCAGCAGCTGTGGCTGACACGGCATTGATTTTAACATATTCCTTAGGGGCTTGGCAAATTGGAGTGTAGTTATTTGAAGGCGGTGGAAACTAAAAATGTAACAATATTGTTAGCATATTCACATTTATTACTTAGGTTGTTAAGTCTTATATAGAAAACAAGCAGAACATCTACATATTAAATTATCATTGACTATTAACTAGCCATCTATGAACACTCAAATCAAATATTCAGTTTATGTAATATCTATACATCTATACAAATAATTTAAATGTAACAGATCATTGTCTGAACATAAAATATATGAGTGTTAAGAGTGAGAAAATCTATTTTTGGCTGTCGTTAGTAACATAATAGAACTGAAAACATTGACTGTTAGAATTTTTGTTGGTGTGCCTGTGCCTTTAAACATGCTAATCTCAGAAACAGCTTAACTGATTTGAGTGTGACTTTCACTAATGTATTGTGGTAAGCTTCACTTAAAATTTAGTGTTTGTTTTATTACAATCAGTTCTTAAATAAAAAAGTTACCCAGAGCAAGGGCAGGTTTACTAGTTTAATAAAAAAGAAAAACAAATGTTGTTATTTGTCGCAAGTACTGGTAAAAGAACAATAATTACCTTAAATGGTGTTGCTCCAAAATTGAAGCTCATTTCAGCATTTTTTAATACAACAGCAGGGAAGAAGCAATCAGATTTGCGCGCAGCATCTATTCTAAAAGCCACACCGAGACATTCACCATTTTTCTGATAACGAATCTCACCAGTATTCAGATTCAGTAGGCAACCTAGAACAAAATGAAATGTGTTTTTTGAGGTGACTAATGGAATAGAAAAAATAATTTTATTTAATTTTAAAACATTTTATGATCATACAAGAAATAACTCACCAATAACATCATTTTTGCCATAGGATGAACCATAGTCATCAAATTGTTTGGCATTGGATTTCTTGCCAGTGCCACCGTACCCATAACCTAGCTTGTCTGTACCTAGGTCTAACCTTGCCTGAAATTTATAATTTATTCAGTCATATTACATCAGGGATGGGCAAAATGTCATAATTAGTTTGCAATTTCATCTGGTCCATTTTGTCCAAAATGTAAACTTATGGATTACATTAAAAACTGGAGACATGGGAATGCTCCTGCCAAGAACACTAACTACTCTTTCTCGTAATTGTGATCTTTGCATTACATTTACTCTCTAAGGGCCACAGAAGTGCATCAACTGTTATTGTATAATATTATATTTTGCTCCATTACATTTTGATGATTTTTTTATATTTCAAGGTAAAAGTAAACTTACAGATTGTGTTGACCATCCAACTCGGCACAAGCCCTCGTCTGTAACGGTGGCCTCATAATAGTATGTACCCTTGGTGTGAACACCCTTCGTAGCCCTGCATCCGTGCCAGCCGTTAGGATCGCGCGACTGACACCGCAAGCCATCTGGCGTCACCGCTAAAGCATCCGTTCGGTCGAAGAATGACATAGTCCATTGCGAAGATGTCTGCGTTATCACTTTACTAGTTTTCCCTTCCTGTATATCCTTTAGTGTCTCCCATACTATCTGCAGAATGGGCAGACAGAATGCTCCAGTCTTGCCGCTACCGGTCTCGGCTGCCATAAGCACGTCCCCGCCGCCTAATATAAGAGGAATTGCTTCGGCTTGCACGTCTGTTGGTAAATTCCAATCCATCTCCTCTATAGCCTTCCCCAATTCGGGGAGGACTCCAAATTCTTCGAAAGCAGTCATTGTGATGTAAAAATATATGAAATCTGCTCTAGTGTTAGACTTTTAAACAGCTCAATAGTATAATTTTCAACTCGTCTCAAACTTCTTTGCTAAGCTAAATGCAAAATTGCCAAAATTAAAATTCTTTGACTGACTGAAGTCAATATGACAAATATGACATTACTGACTGCTAGCTGACGCTGACGCACCTGACGGCGCGACGCCTGACGGTAACACAGAAAAAAATTAACCACAGGCAAATAAGAGGAGATAGGTACTTTTCATAGATAGATCAGTAGATCACTGTTACTTTTTTATATTATATTAATTTTTTATACAAACGAGCCACCTGATGGTACCTAAGGCTAAGTGGTCACCACAAAGTACTCTGTGGTACACACTGAAAACCCAGCATTCATGGACGTATTAAGATACGTCCATGCCCGGCATTATACCAAGGCTTCTCATTACGTAGCCAGTAGTCTATTGATGTGACTGAAGTGAAGAGTGAAGACTGACAATGATAGCGTCTCTGTCAGTCTGTCTCTATATCATAGAGTAACTTTTATATTACCTATTCTGTGTGTTCTGTCTGTGATTCAAAATAAGAGTTGACCTAAAGGTTTTAAATACCAGCTCATAAAATCCCCAAAAAAAAAAAAAAAAAGACTGTGATTCGAATTCGACCTATTGTCAATGTCAAGATTGTCAAATCAAGTTCAAGTCAAGTATTGTCAATGGTTTGCAACTTTGCATTTGCATTAGAGGTGGGTCGTACTAGGTTAATTTTGGACTAGGTTTACCTGTTCCTAGTATTTAAAAATACGTGATCCAAATACCTGTTCTACCTATTCCACCTCGTCTCAAGGTCTCTACCTAGTCCGATAAGTCAAGGACGTGTACGCGTATCAATACGCGTACTTAGTCCTTGACTAAGTACGTTGCGTTGCTTGAGTTTTGAGTGGTACGAATGATTTTCAATAAATTATTATGGATAAATTCTGAACTTTTCTTTTTCAAATTCAGCGTATTTTAAAAATTATACCAAAAAATCTTAAATTTGGTAGAAACAGAATCCATAATCTAAATATATTAAATTTCGGTGAAATCGTGAAAAAAATATGTATTAAAATATTAGAAACTGCGTTCAATAGAATGTGCGCTGTCCCGATTTG
The DNA here is from genome assembly GCA_905404295.2 of Ochlodes sylvanus. Lineage (NCBI taxonomy): Eukaryota > Metazoa > Arthropoda > Insecta > Lepidoptera > Hesperiidae > Ochlodes > Ochlodes sylvanus. The sequence goes on from FR990129.1 coordinate 3,696,427, forward strand.
ACAACTATCAAAGTAACAGTGACATTGTATTGCAATTGCAGGTTTTTGCATTTCATAAAATCTCTAAATATGAATTATTTTATCATCTTTTATTAAATAAAATGATAAAAATAAAATAACAAAAAACAAAATAACACTCCAAAGACGACAACGGACAATCAAAAACAAGTAAACACAGAAACTGAATAATTAAGTAAGGCTTAGGCCTGCCAGCTGCCAGCCAATAGTCGGTATAGTCCTATACAGATAATCTATAGTCACAATCGAAAGAATAGAATATTTTAATATTTCTATCAATTTCCATAGATACAGATTTAAAATCTCAAAGGAGATCGCGATAATTGGGCTAATTTTTTTCTGTTCGTTACAGAAACAATATTACCACACAAAAAAAACTAGATTTTTTTCTGTTTAAATATTTCATAAAATGTGGGTAAAAACTTACTTACGAAGTTAACTAAAAACAATAGGTCATTCAATAGACAATCTAAATATTTAATGGACGAAATGACATTGTAGGTATGTACAAAAATAATAAACAAACGAGAAATTATTAAATAACATTTTATTTATTATAAGCGATTAAAGTATTATCGAGCAATCACATTATTGGTTTTTTATTTTGGTGTCAATCTAGTCTACACTATCCATCGGTAGTCATGTGTCAAAGACAATCTGTCAATCATAATCTGTAGTAATGTCACTAATGTCAGTCGTACCGTTTAATGATTGCTTGTCAATTGTCACTTTGTCAGTTGTCACTTGTTAGTTTTGCTTGTCATTGTCACGCTCTCGGACGGACTCGCTAGGTGTATAGAGTATACTAGCATAGCGCTAATACTAGTATTGGACTAGGTACTTTCAAAATTGGTATAGGTATAACCTAGTATCGTTAAATACCTGTTTCCCGTACCTGTTCTAGTAAATACGACTCACCTCTAATTTGCATTTTGTCGTCAGAACTCAGACGTTTCGTTAATTTCGATAAATATAATTTAAATATCTTGGTATGGTTACGTAATATGGATGCAGCTCTGCTTGAACTTACTGATACAAAAAGTAACAGTAAATTTAATTTGCTGGGAAAGACATTAATATATGCGACGGGCGGTTTAGCTATCGGCGTGAGTGTTATATGCATACCTTTTGTTTCACCTGCATTGAGAAAAGTTTGTTTACCTTACGTCCCAGCTACTACGGAGCAATTAGCAGGAGTAACTAAAGCTTTAGCCGGGCGCAGCGGGAAACTACTAGATGTCGGTTCTGGCGATGGAAGGATAGTGTTTACTGCAGCTAAATTAGGATTCAAAGCACATGGTGTAGAACTGAACTCTGTTTTAGTATTCTATTCTAGATTGGCCGCTCTACTGAATCCATTTTGCAGAGGAACTAAATTCATTAGGAGGGACTTGTGGAAATTAGACATGAAACCTTACAACAATATAGTGATATTTGGCGTAGAACAAATGATGAATGATTTCGAACAAAAGTTGTTGCGAGAAGTTGAGAATGATACAGTAATAGTTGCTTGTAGATTTCCCTTGCCTAATATGGTACCAGTTGAAACCATCGGCCATGGCGTAGATACAGTGTGGAAATACATAATAAGAAGATAATGAATAAGTAATCTGATTATGTACATAATTTATTTTATAATAAATGTTATAACTAAAACCGTCCACTCCGTTTCCTGCCTGTATACTTTGTGTCTGGCCTGGTTTCCTTGCCTTGTTTTCTCCTCCTCTCTTTTTTCTCTAATAGCCAAGCTTTTGTATTTTTCAACGGCTTCCCCCTAGCACCTCTTGTTGCCTCTCGTTTGGCATATTTAACTTGAAGACTGTCTTCTTCATCTGTTCCTGATGTGTAAAATAATAATTAAGCACATAAATATTAATATTGGTATCAAGTATTGATAAATGTAGTATTTATAAATATAAATTGTGATTTATAATTAACATCCTTACCTAGAGCTTTAGGTAAAGGTGCTGATCCACCAGTCATTAGCACCAAGAAAAATTTCTTCGCCTTGGCAGAATTCGGATAATCCACAACTACACCACCATAAAATCCTGCTTTCATTGCTTGAGAAGTTAGAAGTTCTAATTGACTTTCATTCTCTGGGTAAAATTGAAATACTGCTCGTGCTGATCTAGACTAGAAATAAAAATAAAATCCTAAATTCTCCAGAAGGTACCCATAAATTTAAGAAAATGAAACAGTAAATGTATAACATACCAGAGCTGCATACAAAGTGGTGAAAAACTTATTTAATCTTTTAATTGGTTGATGAGATTTCTTATCAGCATTAAAGAGCCACTGTATAGCTGATACGGAGACCACTCCATCAAAACTGCCAGCTCTAAAAGGAACTCCTTCTCCCATATCAGCGAGGATTAGATCTCCTTCTGTTTCTCTTTCCACAGCTACATCTGAGGGAAACCATTTCTATATTGTAAATAGGTGCAACCCAAAAGCTTGTTTGTTATTTTGGAGAAGGTATTTATTTATAATACAAATAAACTATCTAAAATACAAGTAAGTAAGTAAGTATTTATATTACAAATTTGTAACATTAAAGAATAACTTTGGTTTGGATCCTCGGTACAAAAATAGTTATCAGATTATCTGTCAGACTTGATTTCTTTTATGTTATCACATTGGGTCTCTTTCTTTATGGTACTCACTATTATCACACTCACACGAACCTTCATATTATTTCATGAACATTAGTTAAAATCAGAACCGTTTCATCTCATAATAATATTGGATTATGTTTTGCTAGTAATTTCAGCACCAGTGTGCTAGCTCCTATCCTACGGATCTTACATAAATACCAATGCAGTTAATCCACATATTTTGTATTTAAATTAATAAATATGTTATAATAAATACGTATTTTTATGGGTTTTGGAACTCAACAAAACCAAATAACAAAAATTATACCTAACATAGCCTGCGAAATGTCTAGTCCAATCCACATGTGACCATTTTCTTCAAGTACTTCACCAGATAACCCTGAACCACATCCAATATCCAAAAGCAAGCAAGGACTGTCTTCAGGCAACAATAGTAGCTCCACACATCTCTCTGTCATTTGTGTTTGAATATCTATAATCCTGGAACTATTGAAAAAAATTATAACATAATGATCAAATATAAATGACTATTAAAAGAATCTTTATATTACAATAAACCCACTTTTGTGTATATTTTCTGGCTTCTGTTTCATTGTAGAACTGTAATAAGATTAAATTTTTAAACCAAGAAAAAGCAATAACTTTTACATTTATTTCTTTGATGAAAATTACCAATTCTGGTGGAGCTTGGTGTTCTGGTCTTCTAGACATTATTTTGTTGTTATATTGTAGCTATTTATTGTCAGAATAGAATGATACACGTTCAGAAAACAACATAACCTCTAATCTAACTACAATACAGACAATCAGAGAAGTCTAATATTCTACAACCAAACTCTGACAAATCTGTTGAACTGTCATACACATTGTTTTTTAGACATTGACATTTTTCTTTTGGGATTTTATGACCTGGTATTTACATACTTTAGGTCAAACATTGACATTATTGATAAGACCACAGAGTTCGTAACAAATCATAGATGTTTGCTGTTTTAATTCTACATTTCATTATTTCTACATTTAAGTTTTCATACCTCACGTAATATTATTATAAATAGTTAGGTACGTAATAATTATAAATAAGTATTACAATACATAAAAAATTCAAATAATAATATAGTATAGTAGTATACAGATTAAAAAGAAAATTAATGGAAATAGAACAGTGGTGCCTCTACATTGTGTATTATCTATGATCTCTACTTGGCCTGTCCCATGGAACTGTGTTGAATTACCTACCAAGTCTGTGGAATTGGCTGATTGAGTTGACAATCATAGGCGTAATATAACGCCTAAATGAATGAGCTATGGAAAATAAGAATTGACCTAAAGGTTTTAAATACCAGGTCATAATATCCCAAAAAAAAAAAATTGAGTTGACAATATTGACCATAGATTATACACTGATATTGACCATTTGACATTGATGATGATGAGTGACATTGACAATTGACAGTAATTGACTTGACTGAGTTGACTGCCGAACCGAACAGATCAACAGAAAGAAAAGAAGGCGGGAAAGAAAAAGAAACAAAGTGAATGAGGAAATTAACAAATTATTTAATTGTCCTGTAACTAATTTGCCCGTTATAAATATACAATAAAACGTTTGCAAAATGGTTATTTGCGGAATGTTGATGATTACTATTTGATCATGCCAAAAGTTTTCAGCTTAAAAAAGGTAATTTATCCTTATCAAGTGATAAGTGATTATTAGTGAAAACCCATTTATTATTATTTTTACTTACTGATTACAGTGGTTATTGTAATATTTCTATTTATTAAATATTTACACTTTTCAGTCATCAACGACCAACTCTAAGCAAAAAGCAATTACGCAGTTTTTTAAATGCGATGATACGAAGGCAAATCTAGGAAGCCAGTCGCAAGTTGGCGCAATCAAAAATCATGAAGATAATGAAGTCAAACAAAGCACCAAACGCAAAGCAGAATCGCCGGTAAAGTGTACCAGTAATTTTTTTGTAGATAAATCGAATGATGCTGTAGAAATTAAGGATACAGAACGCAAGGCCTGTTCCTCAAAAAAGCAAAAATGTGAAAGTGAGCCATTATGCAGTGATATACCTCAAAGATGTAGTTTTTCAAAATCAGGGGTCAAGACTGCGGTTATTGAAAATCGTTTGAATATAAATAAATCAGACACGCCAGTAATAAATGGCAGTTTAGAGAAAAGGAAACCATTGTCACCTATAAATCAAGATGATGTAAACAGTGATAAGACTGATTATAATTTAAACAATAAATTAAGTGTTAAGGAAAATGGAAATAATATCAATAGTTCAACAACACCTAAGAAAGGTTCACCACATAAGAATAATTTTGTAAGCCTATCTTTAAGAAAGACACCTACCAAGGGACTTAGAGGTAAGCAATACTTTATAATTAAGTTTTTAATCATCCCTTCCCCCTATCCAACCTAATGTATACCAAATATACACCATTTATAGATTGCTTGAGGCATAGTATGGTAATAATGCGAAGGTGCTCATATTATTACAAACCAAAGTTATTTACAAAATGTTTATCTGAAATATTTGGCCAGTTAATTTTATATCATGCTAGTCCCAAAAGCAGTGATAACCAAGCAGGGTCCCATTGCTCCTGAATACACATTTGTTCATTATCCTCTTGAAGGTGGGTTAACTGTTCCAAATTCTACTTGACCAATACCGTTAACAAATGTGTTTACGATTTACTATGAGGGTGACGAGGTAAGCCCATCAGCAGCAGACCAGACCAATGAATTGTCTTTTATATTTTAGCCACACCCTCACCAAAGGTGTCTCCGGCAAAAAGTCTAATGAAAACTCCAGACAAACATAGAAAATCCAGTTTGGAGTTTTCTCCATCTAAACATGGGTCTACAGTAAAAGTATTGACATTTTCCCAAAATGATGTTGAGGATATTTTTGATGATGATTGGGATTTTAAAAATGATGAAGTAAGTATTTTACCAATCACTAACATTTTATTATTCCCAACTATATTAACTTTTAAATATCAATTCTTAATTCCGTTTATCTATCTTAAGGACCTCATTGAAGATTTGGATCTTTCAACGATGCAGAGGTGTGAAATCCTTTCTGTTACACCTCAACCTTCAAGATTAGAGTTAAGGCTAAAGAATGACAATAACAATAGGGGCACTTGTTTAATTGAAGGCATTTGGTAAGCATACTTCTAGTATCAGCCTTTTTCTTATCTATTTATCATTTCGCACCTTTAGAATTGAAGTGGCATAACTCAAAATTTAAAAGAAATGACTATTCCATCTTTGCTATCTATTGAGCTATGTATTTAATGCAATTTGACAATATTTATGAAATATTTCAGGATGAACACACCCTTACAAGAGGGAGATATCATCAGCATACTGGCAACACGCGCCTCCTCTGGCCAGTTTGCAATAACAAACTCATCAGGACTGTTGGCTCTGCGGCCAGACTACCTCATGTCGTCGACCAGTGTGGTGGCAGGTGTCTTCTGCAAGAGAAAGGCGGTGTTACAGGAAAGATGGAGAGGAATAGATTCGGCTAATACTGCTGTAATTATATCTTGTTTAATATCTTTACCATGTATTTAGTAGGACAAAAAGAGGATGTATAATATAACTATTATCCCATCGATTTGTCTGGTTGCTCAGGATTAACCAACCATATCAAATTAGGCTATTTTCGTCTACATTACCCCTGAAATAGGCTATTTTCGGGGGTAAAGAACTCCATACACTCAGGACAAGCCAATATTGAATTTAACTTGTATACTGTATAACTATTTCTATTGTTGTTAACGTTAAAAGTAAACTGTTACTTTCATTTACGAAAGACAGTGTCAGTAAAAATACATATGTTTGTGATGTAACACTTTTTTTTCAGATGACAATAGGAATTATGGTACATGAGCTAGTACAAGTAGCCCTAACACGTGATATACATAGCATTGCAAGCCTGCGGTCAGAGGTGGACACTATAATAAAGCAATCGCCGCAAATGCTGTACGACGCCGGGTTGAGTGTGGAGGAGACTCGGTCCAACATGCAGTCTTATGTAACACCCCTCGCTGAGTTTATGCAGTGCTATGTAAAGACAAAAAAGGGTGCTGTGGTAAGTGATTGCAGTGACTTCATTATGCTCTAGTGTTAATATTGAACAGGATCTATAATTATTATTAATTCAAATGACTTGTCGTGATGGGTTTTGATGAGGCTTGTTGTAAGTCAAACAACAAAAGTGACAAAGTACCACAAAATTAATAGCAGTAACTGATTTCCTGTTCGGTTGGTGTTGCCGATGCCTTAGGTGTTATTAACTCATTCTACCTTTCAGGCAAGGCAAAAAGGCCAGTGGAACGGAACTATTGATGAAGTTTTGGATATTGAGGAGAATGTCTGTTGTCCAAAACTGGGTCTGAAAGGAAAGATAGACGCCACGCTGCAAGTTACGATACACGAACGTACAGGTAACTTAAATATACTTAAGGAAACAATCAGTTTTATCAGGTTAAGAATTGTCTTATGATTGACGTCTTATGATTTTTTATTATGATTAATAACACCACATTTGTTATTAATAAGCTTTTTTTAGTATTAGATATTGTAGAAATTTGTTTGTTGCCAGGCAGTGAGCGGGCAGTAGTTCCGTTGGAGCTGAAGAGCGGCAAGGCGTCCCTGTCGGCGGAGCACCGCGGGCAGCTGGTGCTGTACTGCATGATGCTGGGCCTGCAGCGCGCCGAGGACCCCGCCACGGCGGCGCAGCGAGGCCTCCTGCTCTACCTCAAGTATGTGGCACCAGATTATATCACCTTCATTTAGCACAGGTCCTGTGCAATACGCACTTACGGTTGCACGGAATTTGTGTTCTATTGCGTGCGTGGTTTTACGTGCCCTGTTTACATACATAATTCTATTACCAGATTACACTAATTTCAAACAGTTTTTACAGATTAAAAGTAAAAATATGTATATGTTATTACCTATTAAAAAATTTCAGAGACAAAATAGAGTGTCGCGAAGTGAGCTGCGGCTACCCCGAGCGGAGGGACTTGATGATGCTCCGCAACGAACTTGTGCAGCATCTAGCCGAGGGTCCGACGGTGCTTGACACAGGTTACAATATTTATACATATTATGTTTGGAATGGAATTAAAAAATTGAGTAGCTAGCGTGCGAGCGACACCCGCAACGCACGCTATGCACGCATAAAGCCGAAGTTGAACCGGAGCTTACTTCAGCGGAGAAATAAGAGTTTGCGTGAATAATACCAACGAAATGTTGTATACCGCAGAACAGCTAGTGGACATCGAAGAAGCGTCGAACTTGTTGCAGCAGAGTCTGCCGGAGCCCGTGCACCACGAGCGGGCCTGCGCCACCTGCCCGTACCTGACTGTCTGCTCGTTACATCTATGGTAAGAATTTAAAGACATTTACATTTTATATCGAAGTATAAGATTACTAATCTTTCAATATTACTTTTCTAATAAATAATAGTTATTTCAAAAAATTATATTATTAGGGATAGCTCAAATACTACTCGTCAGATCTCGCTCAAATGTTAATGGGACAACTTGACAAGCACCAGCTTTCGAATATAAAATGATTCATCAAAATCGGTATACCCAGTAAAAAGTTATGAGGTAACACCATTGACTTATTATTACTATGGACATCTAGTCTCATTCTAAAATCGCGAAAAAAAATTCCCAGACAGTTATGTCATGTCATGTCATGTCATGCAGTTAACAAGGTAATTTAAACACTAAAACCATTGTATCACGGTTTAATTTCGATTGCAGTCGTGAACGCCAGCCATTGCAAGAATAGAAATGCTAACAAGGTAATTTAAACACTAAAATCATTATATCACGGTTTAATTTCGAATGCAGTCGTGATCGCGGAATTGTTGCTCTCCTTGCATTTTGTTACTCGTTTGGCTCGGACATTTTTTAGCGCGGACCCGACGTCTATAGTAATAATAAGTCAATGGGTAACACACATAAAATAAAGTCAGTAAAACTATTATTTTGATGCGGCAGGAACACAAAGGGTCCAGCGGTGTCCGGATCACATCCTCTTGCAAAGCTGCGCGACACCGCCTTGGGTCATCTGACCCCAGAGCATGTCAAATACTTCCTGCACTGGACCTGTCTGTTGCGGCTCGAGGAGAAGGAGCAGACCAGGTCGTCACCGCTGCGCGCTCTCTGGACGGACACCGCTAAAAAAAGGCAACACTTACTATTTATTTGTTTTTGAATCAAGTTAAATACAGTGATTACGAGAATTACGTATGTATGATAAACAATATAAGTTGCATTTTAACAGCAGTAAAATCTTTAAAAATAAATAAAATTGGTTTGTCTGTTTCTAATATTAAAATAACCGTTTTTTACTGAATGCATAATATGGATGTATACATGGTACGTATATCAAAATAAGCATACAAATAGTTTTGGCAGTTTTTTTTTAATAAGTGTAGTTGCAACAAAAATTTGAAAAAATGACACTACTGATTAGCCAATACATTTTCGATATTTATTTTATTGCATTAAAACAATTTGATTTTCAACAGAACTAAACGCGGCACATGTGCATCAAATTTGAAATTGAAAACGGTTTCACCTTCTGGAGACAGATATGAGCATGTGTTTGAAAAGGAGTCTAACCTTCAAAGTAAGTGGACAGTGCTCATGCTTATGTTTTAAGGATTTGGAAAAAATATTAATTAGTAGTAAACCATTTCCCCATGCACCTAGTATTCAGTTCTGTCTCTAAATCTCTTGTAATCATTCCAGAAGGATTTAAGAATAACTCAAATGGACCTCAACAAGGTGAATTTTCGATAGTCAGCATTGAAAATCGTCCTTGGATCGCTGCCGGAGTGGTCACCCTGTCAAATGAGAAGGAGATATGTATAATGTTAGAGAGGTGAGTATTGTTGGCTGCACTAATTTCGACCTGTCAGCTCAGTACATAGTTACATTAACGTTATGTTACGTGATAATGGTTTTCTATGTTCCTTTTATTGTTTCAGGAACCTCAGTCGCCGTTTAGACAAGCACACGATGTACCACATCGACACATACGAATCATATGCAACGACTGTTTACAATTTGACCAACCTGGGGGTGCTCATGGAGGACAGTGACCGCGCATTAAGATTGAGGGCGTGAGTTTATAATATATACAAAATTATAAACAATCATATTAGGTTCAGAGATCTACTACCATTCAGAAACTATCGTTCAGAGAAAAAGTATATTAACATGATTAAAAAGAAATTATTTATATTTGTCTGGTCAATGATAACAATTCAAAAATATTATGTCATTGACATATTTTATCTGATACGCACTTATTACGGGATATTTTAATAGTCTATTTAGGTAAATAACTGAAGTAATAAAACAGCACTACTTAATCTTTACCATAAGCTTTCTAACAGAGAAAACGTATTTAAATTATTATTGTACATTTTAACGCCAAAACTACACAAAAAGGAAGACTTGCATAAGAAACGACCTCATAATTGGAGCGTTTTTTCTTCAAAATTACCTTCAAAATACAGATGTGTGTTACATTTTTTATAATTTAGTAATTTACCACTCACAACTATGGCGCCATCAGATGGGATCATAGTCGAGCAGTAACTTATATTAACATATTATAAAACAAAGTCCCTCGCCACGTATGTATGTGTATCTGTTTGTGATAACCTTAAAAACGAATGAACAGAATTTTCACGCGGTTTTCACCAATAGATCTAACGTCTCACACCGATGTGACCACCCACGCCGCGCGCTCTATCACATACTTTGCCCTACACTACCCGCACGAAGCCGGGGCGAGTCATTAGTGATAAATTAAAAATGATTAAAGATGCAAGGTATATTCGCAGGTTGGTGGTGGAGAAGGAGTCGCCCCAGTTCGCGGAGAAGCTGCCGCGGGCGGTGGGGCGGCTCGGCGCCAAGCTGATGCGCGCGCTCAACATCGAGCAGCAGCGGGGGGTGCTGCGCGCGCTGGCCGCCCGCCAGTACGCGCTGCTGCAGGGGCTGCCCGGCACCGGTCTGTTGCCAACCAGCTGTACAGTATAGTATACCCCCTTCCATACAAACAGTCGTTCGAAAATAATAATAATAATACTTTCACACAAAAAAACAAAATGTTTACAGGAATAGAGGTGTCTTATACAAAACGCATACAAAACAATACATTCAGAAGTGTTTGGTGAGCACTAGGCCCCACACTAGGATACCCTGTGTCTTGGGTGGCTAGTCTCTCCCCTTAAAGTTATCAAAATTTTACAATGTAGTTGAAAATGGTACCAAATCACCGACGTGACACCTTATAAAAAAAACTTGTAGATTTAAGCAGCGGGATCTTAGATAACGTTCAGCCGAATTAAATTTGGAAATAATTATTGTTTTCGTAGGCAAAACTCAAACAATCAGCGTCCTCATACAAATGCTGGTGGGCTTGCAACAACGGGTGCTCGTCACTGCGCACACGCATTCAGCGGTCGACACCGTACTGGCCAGGTACGCTAGCGGTAACGACTTTTACACAACGGCTTATGTGGAAATGGGAAATTTTATCGAGTATTCATATTTATATTACATTTGTTAAGTTTTTATTACTATATACATAGTTAGTTTCGAAGCAGGTATGCATTAAAAAAAATTGTGATCATCTTTTTATTATATTTTCTTTAGTTGACTTCCATAAAGTTAAAATATTCGTTACAATATATTTTTTAATTCTACTTTTTATTACATACCATTTTTTATGTAAATAGGCTATACGACCTCGACATATTATCATTGCGTTAGTATAATGCTTCAAGCATTATATATATTTGTGATAGCTTTTCGAGGTTTGACGAGGTCGAGGGTTGACCAGCGTGCGACATTTCGCGACGATTTTCGCCTATTTTTAAGTATATTGGTAACTAGGTTACCTGAATCCCTTCGAGTGATGCGGCTGGGGTCCGCGTCGCGGGTGGCGGCGGCGCTGCGCGCGCGCTGCGAGCACGTGCTCGCCGCCGGCTGCACGGCGCCCGAACAACTCGCACAACTTTATGACTCTATGGTAATCTACTGTGAAGTATCCATCCACTCTCCACTGCGGCCATACTCTTCCCCTTACTTGCACCACTGTCACCGGTCTTGAAATCCAGCTGGCCTCTTCAAGTCAAATTCAAATTTAATCATGAGGGTATTTTAACAACTCTTATGAACGTAATTTTTTTGCTTCTAAAACACTTTCCCTTCATTCTTATGCCATTGAGGAGGAGAAACATTGGTCGTCAGTCTAGCGCGCCGCGCCCTATTATGCTTTTCCCAAGACATGGTCACCATTTGCTAATTTGCTTACCCGCAGGAAGTGGTCGGAGTCACGTGTCTGGGCGCCACGCACGCTATGTTCGGTCGCACAACTTTCGATGTTTGTATAGTGGACGAAGCTACGCAGGTCAGATATTTATAAGATCGATTATTCCGCGTCAGTTTCAGACGTAAAATAATCTTATATATTTTTATATGTAAATAATAATCTAAGAACCTCACTGCTTCTACGAGTACTGCATATTACTTCCAATATGCAAGAGAAAATCAATTATTACTTCTGATTATGTTTCAATCATTTATAATGGTTCAAACAACAATAACACTTAACATTGCCATAGTCTCACTTGATTCGTGGGACAAGAGTAGTAGGCGTAGTGTGAAAGTACTCTGTGGGGATAAAATACAGTGTTTGGTGTTACAGGTGTTACAAAGCACGGTGCTGCGCCCCCTGTTGGCGGCCAAGCGCTTCGTGCTCGTTGGAGACCCGGAACAACTGCCGCCCGTCGTCAGGAGCAGAGCCGCCAGGTACTGTACCGTACTATAGCGAACAGCACGTATACAATTCAAGGCGAAACTTCGTCATGTTGAAGTCAGTTGAGTCGAGTAAAGTACATGCGGTCCGATAAAATGCATTATTGGATAAATTACTATGATATATGAATAGATAAATAACGTCACACACTAATAGCCCCACACTAGAACACTCCCATATTCATTGTGTCGTGGGCGCTTTGCAAATGTCTTTCCTTGCTACATGATCTTCCGATAACTGCGAGTCCGAATTTATATATTTGTTTATGGGCATTCAACGCTTCGCAGTTCTTGAAGAAGGACACAAGAAACTTGTGTGTTTTTTAGTTTTGTTACTTAATGCTTGAAGACAAACCCACTTGAAGGAATATTGAAACTCGTAACTCGAAAAATTTTCAGCACCCTAACTTAATAAATATTTATTAAGCTATTGCATAGCTTTTATCGCGGGCCTTGAGCGTGGGGACCGAATCCAGAAATTCCGTAACGAAAAAAAGCTAACACCCCCAATCAGCGCCATCTAGTACCTTAATACTAAGGTATGGTACGTATGTTTTCTACAAACTAGATGGCGCTGTTCTGATATAACTATATAACTTCTAATAATTATAATTGCATAAGTTGATAAAAATGCTATGCAATACCTTTACCGCGGCAGTCTCCGAGTGCCACATTTTAGTTTTTACTCTCTCTTCGCGGCACGCAAAATAATTAAATAATTGCAATCAATTATACGTCTGGACAATTCCAGGCGTCTCGGCATGGAGGAGAGCTTATTCCACCGGCTCATGTGTGAGCAAGCGGTGTCTACGCTGCGGCTGCAGTACCGCATGAACCAGTCGCTCGTCGACCTCGCCAACCGAGTGGCGTACGGCGACAGGTTGAAGTGCGCTCACCAGGACATTGCGCGTGCGACTTTGAACTTTAACGTAGAGGTAATTGAGCGGTTAATTCCTTAAATAATTTCCTTATTGTGCCTATTTTAAATAATTTAATTACACAACTTAAATTCTATTAAGAATCAAGTCTATGTCTGGCAAACAGTTAATATAAACGGCTTCTATATAATCACAGCATAGAGTAATATATTTGATTATATAAACAAAATTGTAATTAATGAAGTCATAATTATAAACTCAATGAATGTTTTTTTGTTCTTTCAGAAAGTATCTGTTTCCAACACCAACAGCTCCCTGTTAACCGCGTGCAGCCCCGACCCAGCGCACGCGGCCGTGTTCCTCGACATGCCGGCGCCGGTCTCCGACTGCAGTGACGCCAAGAACCTCACTAACGTCGACGAAGCGTGCGTTGTATTAGCGCTCGTTGATACTCTCAAACAGGTAAGATAGGAAAATTCAAATGGATTTTTTTAAATTATGATATATTTTATATATCTTTATTGCAATTACTTAATTTTTAAATTAACAGTTTAATATAACGTATAATACTTTTATTCCGACCAGGGTGGTGTAAGTTCAAGTGACATCGGCGTGATAGCGCCCTATCGAGACCAAGTAACGTTGTTGCGTCGCGCTCTCGAGCATACGGCGGTAGAGGTCAGCACCGTCGACCAGTTCCAGGGCAGAGACAAGTCCGTCATCGTATACTCGTGTACGAGGCGTGATGATGGCAATAGCGATAAGAAAGTAAAGGTTCGTATTTTGTGTTCGAGAATTAGCAAAAGCTTTGTTTGTAAGCTTGATCACAGAAATTATTATCTACTAGAGAAACTCCAAGTGACTCAGTACTGGGGGTAAAAATTATTTTCATTTGGCCTAATAAAAAAAGTAACTAGTGTCATGTTAAAATAAATATGCCACATCGCCGAGAAACACCTGGCACACAAATAATACGAATTGGTATAATTATGTACTTGAAGACGGTGCCAATGTTTTGATTGAAAATTGAAAAAAATGTAATTATTAGTCTTTAAATAATGTTCATTTTTTTAATTACTGTTGTAAATTCCTAGGATGGGGAAGTCCTGAACGACCAGCGGCGACTGGCAGTGAGCGTCACTCGCGCCAAGCACAAACTGATTGTCATCGGAAACAAGTGTGCGCTGCGCCGGTACCACACTCTGCAGCCGTTGGTCGAGGCGTGTCATTCCATACCCTTACAACAGGACGTCATACGTCACTTGCTAGATCAATTTAAGAAGTTTGTGACGTGACAGATGAGAGGAAATATTATGTTCCGATGCTTTCGAGCAGAAAATTAATATTTTATAAAATATCGGCCATTATAGCAACCACAAATTGAAAGTTTCAATCTCTGTGGTAGGGCTGTAGCTAACTATCGCCCCCTTGCGCGAGTCGGCCGCCAACCGACTTGTCGTATTCAGGCTGGAGGCCTCAGAGCCAGTTTTTTTCTTTTTTCCTCTTTATATTTGTTGAATTAAAACGCATTGGCGATGACTTTAGTCTTACTGAGATCTATGTGACCACTTACAATCAGGTAGACCATCTGCTCGTTTGCAGGCTATAAGCATACTAAAAAAAACTTCGCAAAATCGTTAGCTATTCAATAAATAAGTTGGTAATTTTAATCGAAGTGTATTTATATTGTACGACTTGTGAAATCTCTCTGTAGAATCTGGTGATATTTTGATGATGCTAGAATTATGTACCTCGTAAATAAAACGTTTTCGTGATGTTTTTAATAGTTCGCGTACTGTGTATTTATTATATTTACTATTAAAGACTTTATAAACAATGAGTGCGTTATTTTTTTTTTTTATTGATTTAAGGCAGCAAACGAGCATGCAGCACCACCTTCCGCTGCCGCCCATGACAACTGTGACCGACTTAGAACAAGACTTATTGAAATTTTATTGTCAAAATACCCTTGCAAAGCGTTTTGTGTCACTATGTCTAGAATAAATTAATACATCGTAAAGGCTAGTTTGATCCGGGCAGACTCAGACCATTTTGTTAGAAGCTAAAAGCTTATTCATCGGGAGGTCGGGTCCTATTATCGGGTAGATAAATGAAAGAACTCCAAGGCACTAATGAACTGATTATTTTATGAAACTACTGACAACTATATTAATCTATGCTGACAACATAGATACTGTCGTTTATATGTATTAATCTATATAAACGACAGATCTATCTATAATTTATATGTTTGAAAAACGCTATGCTCATGAAGTAACTAATTTATTTTTACCTATATGATTATATTCGCTGTTCATCGTGAGTTTAATTTCCTTATTAGCCTGTGGTTTTATTTCAGTTGACGTTGATAGTTGTTGTTAATTTGATCATGGACGTATTATTGTAGGGCCACGACATATTGTTCTTTAAGTACTACTACTACTATTACCTAATGAGGCCGAAAATCCGCCATGTTTACCGACCCAAATGTCATTGTCAGTCAGTTCAGCCGGTACTTGTCTTGTCAAAAAGTAGTTGTCAAAGTCAAATCAGCCTTCTTTAACCATACACAGGTTCGCTATAAATAACATTAAAAATATTGGTTATTGTTAATGTTGCCGGGAAAATAAAGGAAGATTTACATTATAATTAGCAAGGTTCTTATGTGCAGTTATAGGTCATGAGTAGTTGATGTCATGATTTATAGGTCAGCACTCAGAGACATGATACTTACAACTATCATGTCTCTGTCAGCACTAAAGCCGCCATGTTTGGTTGCCAGATGACGTAACAGTGACACACATTTTTTGTTGACATGTCATTTCCATAGGTTTCATACTTCCATGCAATGCAATGACAATTGACATGACAGACACAGAGATGACATCACTTATGACTGACTGACTGACACTCTGACAAGTCTGACAGTGTCAAATAGGCTTTTGCATGGAGGAGTTGTGTTGGATAAAAGTATACATACTAAAATAATCGTGATTAAATGAAATAAATTATATACATGTCATTGTGTATCTCCAATTAGTCTGCGCTGCGTTGTGGATATTCGTTTAGGTGTTTAAAACAAAGTACGTATTGATACTTGATCACACATTTACTTTTATAAGAAAAATATCCGCACCGGAATTTTACTTGCCAAATAATCTTAAAAAAATACTATTTGTTTTCCCGCAATCTGGATAATCCTTTGGTATGTAGTTATGTCTTCTTAATTATAATTGTATTTTCATAATCACAAAGTACATTTATTTTGCTGTCACACTTATTTACTGTTTAAACAAATATTCCTCGTTATTACCATGGATAAACCGAAATTTGATTTATTTATCGTATGTCCACAAGTTCTTACAGTTTTAAGTATTTATTTCTTCATTAATTTTCTTATGTTTTATCACATATTCTTCTATATTAGAAAACTATGGTGAAAGGCGTTGCCATCGTCACCATCAGTGACACCTGCTTCAAGGATAATTCCATGGATTCTTCCGGAAATGTCCTACTAGAATTTGCAAAAAAAAATTTTCGGGAAGCAAACATTCATACAGTAATTATCCCAGATGAAAAGGAAATTATTGAAAGGGAGCTCAAATACTTCTGTGCATCAAACATAGACGTCATACTAACCACTGGTGGCACTGGCCTCAGTAGCAGAGATGTGACTCCGGAGGCTACCAGGGCTGTAATTCACAAGGAAGTTCCTGCAATTAGCGTTGCCCTAACTCTAGAAAGTCTTAAGAAAACCCCAATGGCCATGCTTTCTCGGGCTGTGGCTGGGATAAGAGATAAGACATTGATCATCAACTTTCCTGGCAGTGTCAAAGCTGTTGCTGAATGCATTGAGGTTGTAAAGCCTGTACTGTCCCATGCTATTTCTATACTGAAAGATGAACGGGATGATATCAAGTCAGTGCATGATTCTATGCAAATGAATAATGTTAATCTTCAAAGACGAGTTCATAATCCAGTACAAAGTAATCTTCTGCCTCGAGAAGCAGACCCAATTGCAACAGAGGAGCATGTGTGTCCCCATAAACAATTGAGCAGTAGTGTTGATATATCAGCAGTAGCACTGAGACCCCGTGAATCACCATATCCAATGTTGGAAATGACAGATGCATTTAAGATAGTTGATGCAGTAATGGAGCAGTGGACCGAGAGTGTGGAAACTGTTAATATTGAAGATAGCTTAGGACGAGTTGTAGCTCAACCGCTGTTTGCAAAGGAGCCCATGCCTCCGTTTCCAGCATCTGTAAAAGATGGTAAGATTTCTTTTTATCTCAATCTGCTTGTCCAAAAAAATAATGGAACAGAAAAAAGTCAGGCTGTGCATTATCTGTCCCATACAGTATTGCAATATACTTACACTTTCAAGCTTACCTGTACAGTTCAACTAATATACAAGTAAACTTATCAGGTACACTTAGGGTGTATGGCTGGCTTAGCCTGGCTAGTTTAAGCTTACCTGAACAGTATAATCGATTGCAAAATATTAATCTTGTAATATCAACATTAGATCTGATTGATGCATATCGTCTATAGGCACCTAGCATAAGGAGATAGTGTGATGTTAATTTAGATTGAATATATTAGTGTCACTGCCAAGAAACATCTTTAAATAGTACTTAGCTACTAGTAAACGGTATACAACTTTATTGTATTCTTTATTCACTACATTTCACTAAGATTCATATTTAGTATGTATTCATACTATATGCATATACTTAGTCTTTATAGGTACTTAGCTTTTTATTTTTAATCTCTAAAAAGAATATTGTCTTTAATGAAGCGAATACTTCACACATTCCTTTACTTACCTACTTTCGCGAAATAAAATAAGATATTTAAATTTACCGTTTTTGCTTTTACGTGAATTTTCCTACGTTATTCACACTTGAATAAATACGAATATATTTTATACCCATTTAAAAAATAAAAGAATGAGTTTTTTCGAACATGAAAAATATTAAATTATACCTAAATCTATAATACCTAGTTGTTAAAAAGACTTTAGTAACATTTTTATTTTACTACTAATAAACTTCTGTAACATTATTTTCCAAAGAATGAAATGATTTACTACGGTCGTTGTTTACTACCATTGACTTATTTATTATCAATGACCTATTATTACTATATGTACCTAATATTTTTATTGGTATGAAAGTCACATTAGTAAGTGGTACCTACGGTTTGAACCAGCTAATACGTGTAGGGTACGCCTGCATAAGTTCGGACGGTGCTGGCGTGCGGAAGGTGCGGGCCGCGGTGTCGGCGGGCGACGCCCCGGGCGCGCCGCTGCTGCCGGGGGAGTGCGCCCGCATCAACACCGGCGCCGCGCTGCCTCCCGGCGCCGACTGCGTAGTGCAGGTACATCTGAGCCGTGTTGCAGCGACCTATAAATTCTAGATTATGCCCCAATAACACGCAGACAGGACATGATGTCGTAAATAGTAAGAGAAGCCGGCCCGCTTGGTAGTAGCGCTTCGCGTTAGGTTTATGCTGTCTTAGTCGAGTCTAACTAACTACCACCCTCATGCTTGAATCAGTCGACAACCGACTAACCATCTTATGGTTCGGACCGAAAGATGCAGCATGGTTTTCTACTAGAATTTAGTCAGCAAGTAAATTTGAGGTCTAGTAAATAGTAATCACCGCGCCCTTGGCACCCAATGAGTCGAGGTCGTAGACTTAGTTCTATCTCATTATTAACACTTATTAGGTGGAAGACACGATGCTTGTATCAGCGTCGCCGGACAACACGATAGAGCTTGAAGTGGAGATACTGAGGGCGCCGCAGCAGCAGCAAGATGTGCGTCCCGTCGGATTCGACATACCGGTGGGCTCTGCGCTCGTTGAAAAAGGTCGGTCTGATTATAAATTTATACTGAAAAAATCATTACAGGTTTTGTTATTACCCAGTAGACGTCTATTTACACCCACGAAGCCGTATTCATTGTGTTGCACAGGTTGTCCGAAACTTAACGTCAAGCGGTTATCGGAAAAGAGGGACACCTGTATAAAACTACACTGGACAGAAAAACTGAAAGCAACTGAAATGAAAACTAAAACTGAATCTACCAACAAAATTGACAATTTTACAATTCGGAGAATCTATTGTGATAACAACATTTATATAGGTGGCCTGAATACCGATCTATAGATATACAGCATGATACAACAAGTGAAACATAATTATAGCATAATATACCTACCTAAATAATAATATATACTCTACATAATACTATAGAATGGCACAATTATGTAAAATTTGTAACTTGTTATCTTTATACAAATAGGAATTATACAAATTTATTTACATTGAAATTCCAGGTGACGTGTTGGACGCAGCGCAGCTGGGATTACTGGCTGGGGCTGGTTACCAGCACGTCACTGTGGTAGTCAACCCAAAGGTATGACTTTATATTGATGCTCCTTTGTACTTGCTACCTATTACGACGCATTAAGAGTGCACGAGTGGGTATAGTAACAAATTGGGATTGATGAAAAGTCATTTAATATACTTAGTTACTTCTTACGTCTTTCGATACTTTTCAAGTGTAATTTTCGTTTTGTTTTGTGTGTAGGTAATTGTGTACAGAAGTAAAACAGGCACGTTAAAAATATCTTTACTATTAAAACTGATAAAAGTAATGAGTAGATGAATGATGTAATTAATGACCATTTACATAATTTAAATGATAAACCAATGTAGTTTGGTTGGAAAGAAGTGTTTTAATAGATAAACACTCCTTCGTGTGAAATGTTTTGATGATTCAACAAGTAAACATATTATTTACACTATACCCAGTAGGTATGTATTGTAGTATATGGTACATTAAGATTCAAGATAACATTGGCAGACTGTACAAAGGAAAATAAATTATCACTTACTTTGAATAAAGAAATTCTGGTGCGATAAATTGGAGTTCTAATTACGCACCCGAACGCTTAGACCCGAGACTTCTTCCGTCCTTCTCATGAACGGTTAACCACCCTCGGTATTCATGAAAGATTTTTTTAAGTCGAATAAGTTTGTATTGAAAATTGATAATTTGATTTGGTTAAAAGTCGTATTTGAGTACCATAGAGTACCTACTATGTGCTCTTAAAAGCATTCAGTTCAGTGGGCTAACCCACTCTGTGAGGAGAGTTGAGCCAGGAGACAGTGGAGTTGTAAAGATGTGGGTGATGATTCAGGTGGGGTTAGTGTCCACTGGTAACGAGCTACAAGAGCCTTCGGAGGAGGAACTGCAGCCGGCGCACATCCGGGACTCCAACAGAACTATGCTGAAGATGCTGCTCAGGTAGGTCATTGTCTTTATTCATACTCTTAAGACCAAAGTTAATTAAAGTTGATTTTAGCGCTAGGTTCTAAGTAAATTTTATTATAAATAAAAAATTCTTATGCTATGGAACATTAGTACGTGACATTGAAATCATGAACTAAACTATGAAGTAATACATGAACTCAAAGGCGATGGAGTGTATTCTGTCCAATTACGCCCTAACTCGTGTGGCACGACCTTGAATATTTACTCTCAGCGCGGCCAAAAAGTGTTACTTGAAATTGAATCTGCTTGCAGGGAGCACGGCTTCGACAGCGTGGAGTGCGGCATCGCGCGCGACGCGCCCGCGGCGCTGCGGGCAGCCGTGGCCGCCGCGCTGCGCCGCGCCGACGTGCTCGTGTGCACCGGCGGCGTCTCCATGGGGGACAAGGACTTGCTGAAGCCCGTGCTTGTTAAGGTCGGTCCGATCTATCCGCCTGTTTTTTTTAAGGTAATGGTCAGGGGCGGCTTTGTCTACAGTGCAGGGGGTGCGTTGCACCCGGGCGCCGGGTGTCAAGGGCGGCCGAGAGCCGCTTGCGACAATTAGCCCTAATCCATCTCGACCGCGCATTTTGATACAAAAGGACGCCAGGACATTGATTGCACCCGGGCGCTAGATGTGCTAGAGCAGCTCCTCTTAATGGCAAAAGATCAAATAGACCACATTAATAAAGCGATTAGCCATAATCCAAAGCATTGAGAAAAATAATTTGGTTGTAATTGTAATGCTACATAATTTAATGTTTTTTTCTACGTTTAATTAGTGACAAACAGTGATAGCCAACAACCTGGTTCGAATTCTGAACCAGACCTGGGTTCGAACCGTGCACGCACGTTTAATTTTCAAAAGCTAAATGTCACTTGCTTCGGTGAAGGAAAATATCGTGACGAAGTGGGACAGTTATGGGTTGCGATGATGATGATGATGATAAATTAGTGATATAATAATGTAACTGTGTCAGGACTTCAATGCGACCCTCCACTTCGGCCGCGTGCGGATGAAGCCCGGGAAACCGACTACTTTCGCTACGTGCGAGTTTGAAGGGAAAACCAAATATATCTTCGCGCTGCCAGGTATATACATATATTTACTTATGCAAACTATATTTGTCCTGTGATTGATTTTAACTGCGGTATTGTGTTGTAACTTTATCAGGTGATTCCAATGGGTCTCAAAAGGTTTTGGAGCACATTTTCCATACTCTTTTAACTCCTTACGCTAAGGTTGTCAGGAAGAATCGCTCTTTAGCGATAAGACTGCCTATTATATTACAGTTTGTTCAAATGTTTCTTTTTATTTTAGTTGCTATAGTGTACAGTATTATTATTATTACCATCTGCGTAGCAGAAAATCACCATGACAGATTAACAGATTCAAATAACAATCATTTGGTAACCGTGTAACACTTACTTAATTACTTACAATGCGAGGGATTCCGAGTTCAATTATGTGTTTTTTTTGTATGGAATTAAGATAACAAACGAATATGCAGCACCACCCTCCCGCTGCCGCTCATAACTTTTTGTGATAGTTAGTCCTGTTAGTTATTGTTAATAATAGTCTAGTTAGTAATTGTTTGTCCGAGTCCTGTGCTAATTCGGTGTATTTATTTGTTCGCAGGCAACCCGGTATCGGCGTACGTGTGCTGCCTGGTGTTCGTGGTGCGCGCGCTGCGGCGGTGCGCGCGGCGGCCGGCCGCGTTCGTGCGCATGGGCGTGCGGCTCGCGCGCGACGTGACGCTCGACGCGCGCCCGGAGTACGCGCGCGCGACGCTGCGCTTCGGCACCGGCGGGGACATCCCCACCGCCATCCTGCTCGGCAATCAGGTACCGACAACACAAGTTTTTTGGCCATTTGGACAAAAACAAAAGTTAAGTTTCCACGACTCAAATTCGGGCGATTGCCGTTCAAATCGAACGTTGTACTGGGGATTCCTATACTATTTCCATTTCTTTATTTTCTCGATGACAGCTCCTGTGAAAACTTGAACGAGCGTCTTTTTTACATTATGTATGCGTTATTTTATAAAAATATGACGTTTACATACGTACAAGGTTATACCTGATTCGGAGAAACTGATAGGGATGGGCTATATCGATAAACGTAACACGATAACAGACCTGACATTTTTTTTACAAAATTTAAGAAACTAAACATGCCGGATACTTTTGTACAAATTTATTAACTAATATTTTATTTCATTACCGGATGTTACACGTAGGTATTTATTCTTGATTGATAATGCCAACTACTTTAAAATTTTCGAAGATGTTGTAAAATAATTAGGTATAGGTAGGTACTCGACAATGAAACGAAATAATTATAACGACAGGTAATCTTTGTTTATATAATTTAATCAAAATCTGATGAATTTAATATAATAAATATATGCGATCGATATCATTTACTTATTTGGTCACAACACTACTACAGAACTGTCATCGAGAAAATAAAGAAATGGAAATAGTATAATAAAAGTGTTTTACTATAATGTTTGACATTGCCGTAATATTTATTTATTATATAGTCTAAAGTGATATAATATAAAACTTACAGTATGTACAGTATCTATTGTTTTATATATAGCCGTCTGTCCAACAGTGCAGCAGCCGGCTGATGAGCGCGTGTGGCGCCAGCGTGCTGCTGGAGCTGCCGGCCGCGTCGCCCGCGCAGCCGCGCCTGCCCGCCGGCACCGCGCTGCCTGCGCTCATCACCGGCCGCATCGACTACACGCGCCACAACGACCTCACTACTCCCCCCACACACTGACCGCACACGCACACACACACGCATACACACACACCATACACACACACCATACACAACACACACACACACACACACACGCACGCATACTCGCACATATCTGACACACACCAATCAACTTATTTATTTATGTTTATTGTTTAACCTACAAGACTATGCTTACAAGCCGAAATTAAGCCTCGAGGCATTCCCCAATAACCCACAACAATGATTTTATCTACTAATGAAAAATAAATGGTAGCACAAATATTATTACCGCTCATCATCACAACCATATTAATGTTGACTATGTCAATAAAGCGTTTATTCGTGAGTGATTAAGTTCCTTAAGGCAGCAAACGAGCATGCAGCACCACCTTCCGCTGCCGCCCATGACAACTGTGACCGACTTAGAACAAGACTCATATATGGGGACTAGGATAGTTAGTCCGGTTAGGTGACGCTGTTAGAACATTAGTTGGTTAGTTTGTAAGTATGAGGACTGGGACTGGGACTGTGGAGAGAATTGTGCCCCCTGGTCTGATGACTACAGTAATTTTCAGGGGTCACGAGAAGAGTTCCATGACAGTGTTGGTCCCAAAATTGCGGGTACAGACCCATTAGAGTTATTCATTCAAATTTGGGACCAGCCTGTCATGGAACTCCTCGTGACCGAAACCAACCGGTATGCGTGGGATAGTATCGCTCCTCGTTATGAGACAGAAGGTGGGTTACCTGTCAACAGCAGGTTGTCACAGTGGGTTGACACTTCTGTTGCTGAACTATATCGCTTATTTTCCGTCTTAATTTTAATGGGCATGTGTGTCAGGGGCCGCATTGATGAATATTGATGAATATTGGACGTTGATCCAAAGAGACCGTTTCTTATTGTTAATGCGGTTCCTGCACTTTGTCAATAACAGTAACATCTCTTCCCATGGCGCTGAGCGCAAAATCTCTAAAATTAAGCCTTTAATTGACTATCTTAACTTAAAATTCTAATCCATATACTCGCCTCGCAGGGAACTAAGCATTGACGAATGGTTGCTGCATTGGAAGGGACACTTAAGTTGGATACAGTGCATCCGTTCCAAAGCAGCACGGTTCGGAATAAAAAGCTATGAACTCTGCGAGGCGGTATCTGGATATGTTCTTAACTTGATTATTTATACAGGAAAGGGAGCGTTACCCGCGACACCTCTTTTTGGATTTACGTCCTCGACAGCCAATATAGTCCTTGGGTATTTCATGGACTTGTCAATATTATAATTATTTTAATTAAAATTTAATTATTATTGTAATTTATAATATTAACAAGTCTTGTTAATATTATAAATTACAATTTATTAAATTATACCTATTTTTTATTTTAATATCTATATATATTATGTTAAAATATACGTATGTATATTTATATCGTATTTTATGACTTTTTAGGTTATTTATGCTTTATACTATTTTATTGAAATGTAATTTTATTACTATTATTTAGAACCGCTTGATATAATATAACGTCCTTCTCATCAACACCACCCATATTTTGATTTGAATCCAAAAGGAGGCGTTTCGAGGGACGCTTTCTTTTCTCTTCTTCTTCTTTCTTTTCTCTTCCAGTTTAACATAAATTTTGACCAACTGTGACCAGTTCCGTTTCCAGTGCCGCTATATTAAAAAAATTCCATCGTATCCAACCTCGAACTTTAATGACGTACATATTGGATCTTTGAGTTCAATTTACGTCTGCAGTGAATTTGAAAATGTATTGTATGTATGTATTTTCAACAGATCTGACATTATAATCTCGTTAAACGAATATATCAATGTCTCAATACAGCAGAAGCAATTACAAGTTTATGACTGTAACAAAATATATACACATATACTATAATGTTCAGCGACGGCTCGTCGGAAGCGCTGGCGCTGATAAAGCTTGACACTGAACAATGGCTAAGAGTGCGATTGTTGGTAATTAATCATTAACATTTATTTACCAGTCCAACCTAATCTATATGTGTAATATTATAGTTATATTGGCATGTATATTATTGGCCGAACTGATAATAAAATGTAACGATTAATTAATTGTTAAGTGTAAATGTACACAGGATTTGAAGGTTGGGGTATTGTGATAATGTGATTCTCCAAAATACAATTTATTTAACATGGGATGAATTACTTTTGTGATTAATTTTATTTGGGGGGGTTCATGATATTTATAAAAAACTTTTCTTTATTGAGATATTTTGTAAATTAAATTACTTGGGTAAGAAATAAGATATACAATTGCACTACTTATAGTGTCCAGCACAATTGCAATTGTGGACAAATCTGAATGTTGTGTTCATATTGTAATCAAGGTTATTAATAAAGTTTTAAGACACAGGAGTTGTTTGAGATGCTAGTCTATTAATCACGATAAGGTAGACATGAATGCTACGAACAATGGAATGTATTTGCACAAGTGTTTCTCACATGCCATCCAATATTTGACCCTAAATAATTTCGTGTCATTTTGAGCAAGCATGCTGAGTAGATGGGATAAATGATAAATATTTTTAACAGTGGAAACTCTTTATAGAAATTATTTGTAATTAAATCTTATATAAGTATGTGATGAAAATTAATCAGATCATTGTTTGTAGACCAGAGTGTAAGTACAAAAAATATGTAACATATAGTAAAAATAAATAGATTTAATAATGAAAAAACTGATCACAAACCATGTCAAGTTACTATTTTTCGATTCAGTTAGCTAATGAGTTCTCTGTTCATGGGTCACATAACGTCTATGGATATTTATTATCTTCTAATAACTTAATTTGATATAAAAACAAAATGTATGTTACACAACACGTTGCACTTCAAAGAATCTCTTGAGGTAATACACTTGTCCCACGGTCATCAGAACTAGCACTGATGCTTCAAAGATTGACCACATCACCACTCTAGAGTTTGTGCTCTCGTTGATTGAACGATGAATACGATCACGAACCTGTAATTATAAAATAGTAATAAGCAATAATATATATATTTATAGATGTTTAACCTTAAAAAACCAACCTAACCACCCATAATAAAATAAATAATATATTATACTAGTAAGCTTGACCTTTTGCTTCACTTCGGGATACTTATTCATTGCCTAAGTTTACAAGACCAAGAACAATGAAACAAATACTAAGTGGAAAATCTTACTACAATATATCAACGAATACAGCATTTAATTTGGTTAGGCTGCCTCCTGGTCAATGTCTTCATCACACTGGTCATTTGTTGCCTCAAACTTCTGACCTAGTTCGTATACATTCGGTGATCCATGCAAATTGGCACAAACATAAATGTTACTCAATTAAGAGAAAAAGATGCAGAATCCTCCAGTTAGTTACTAAATTTTCAGTAATCATAATGGAGCATCACAGCGGAACATTTGTTTAACTAGTGTTGAGGTTGGTATATTTGCATTGCTTGAAATTCATTAACCTGATCCTTAGACCAAGTTGATGAATTAAAACCAATAAAATCCGAGTATAGTTCTTAACCTATACTTGGTTTTGGATTTTTTCAATTACAATTGCAAAATATCAATGCAGTAAGGTTGGTGTTTTATCTCATTTAAGAGTGTATTTTTAGTGAAAGTATTCACTGCTTCAAGGCTGTTTAGTGAAAGTAGTCATTTCTTAAAAAAAAAAAAAAACTTGCTCGATACATCTTCACTTACCTGCATATATTCTTGTTCATGTTTCACAGTCTTGAGGGTAGTGGCAAGCTCCTTGATCATATCCTCTAGTTTATTATGGTTAACTTCCTCCTTTTCTCCGGTCTCCTTGTGCGGTGGCTCTCCCACTTCTAGGTTGAACATGACCACCTGTAAATTAAAACAAGAATTCGAGTTCATTTCCAGTCTGTGAAAGGTTATGGATTATTGTACAGCTGATTTGTTAAGTTTAAGATTGTTAACACGTTTGCTGCGGAGCACATATGTTTTTTTTAGAAAGTTAGAATCGCCCCAGGGAATGTGTTAAATATAATATTTACAATAAGGCTAGATGGCTTACATATTTAAGAGCTGTAAAAAGACGCCCTAATTATGAGCACTATAAAACCTCAATTTTTATTGTAGTTTAAACCCATAAATTTGACTTTTAGAGTGATATTTTGCCAGAAAAATTAACATTCAAACGCCACATTGTGATCATGTCTAAATAATTGAATGCTTCCAATACAAATAAGTCACAACAAAATGCTGATAATATTACTATAAAAAATATAATGCAATAATTATCCACTAAAATCTGACATACCTTGGGAGTCATTGTAGACATTTGATTGCTGAAGCAGTATGTATATATACCAGCCATAGGTGCTGAGAATGTGTACATTCCTGAAGATTCCCTCTCTCCATTGTATATTATAGTACCATCAGGACCTGTGATCTTAACATCTATATCTAAAAAGCCTCCTTCAGCTATTTCAAATGTTAAACCTGAAACAATTAAGTTCAATTGTTTAACTCAAGACATGGATTCAATTCAAAGGAATGCTTGAACACCTCTCACAACACTTCACAGCTGCTGCATAGTAAACTGTTTACTAAATTTAATTATTACACAAGACATTTATTTTATTGACATAAAATATTATTGTGCATAATAATTACAGGGGATAACATGTCTTATCATTTAAAATTTCGAACCATTCAAAATAAAAGCGATCTGACCGGCTATTTCGCAAACGATAACATAGTAAAGGTTAAGTTGGAATTTATATTATATAAACAGTGAATATTGCATATATAATTGTATTAATTTAAACTAAGATTACATCCAAATATCTTACCTATTTTAGTATCGGCTTCAACATGTTCAAAAAAGCATTCTTCAGCGTGTGCGTCCACTGTAATAGTGTAGCTAGTTACTGAAGTCAAATATGTAATAAATAGGACTGTACATATCCACAACGATCTAAATGTGTATTCCATTTTAATAGATATATATTTTTAATTACGTAGCGGCGCAAAATATTAGCTATTTTATTTTATTACAATATTTATACCATTGACTCTTTGAGCCACGTAATGACAAATAACTGACAAATTGTCGTGACTGATGATTAAAAACCAAACTGACATTTGACGTCAACGTGACTTCGTTGTGACATGTCACTATGAGCCTTGGATGGACGTGTGTTAACTTTGTTGCCTTGTTTAATGAGGCCAGTGCCGCCAGTGTGAATAAGTATTTTTAAATCTGGTAGGTACTTATAAATAATGTAATTTTTTTTGTCATTAAATTATATTAACTTACTAATGCTACCCTAACTTTATGGTTCTGGCATTAATGATATGGGTTAGCGCACACCTATCACTTCGGAAACAATTATTCGGCACATCAGATCTGGATGGGACGGGGACATCTAGCGAGCGAGATGTAAGCACGGCGACGACCTGACGTAAGCACAGGGACTAGTGGTTCATGAACTTGTGCCAAGATGTGATGGTGATATGCCGTTACGATATAAGTGGTGTTACATGAGGAATTTTTTCCATGGAGTTACTACGCTCAGCCAAAGATCACGAAGTTTCATACGCGGAATTTCTTTGGATAAGTGTATAAACTGTCTAATACTGAGCACTGAGTCCTAAAAGAAGATCATCATAATTATATTTCGTTATTATCTGTTTCATTCGATGCTCATAATGGTCCTAGACGCACAGAAAAAAAATCTTTAATGCAATAATTATCATACACTATTTTTTAGTCTCCGAAATTCTGGGTAGTAACCATTGAGCCCTAGATAGGACTTTGGGCTGCTATTTGTTGCAAGCTTATATAAGTCTGGCCATCAGGGGATAATATATGTATATTGGTACGTACTACGATGTCGATAACGATTTCATTGGGTTCATTATAAATTTGCCTTAACAAGATGTTAAATAACTCATAATTCTCATAGATTGTATAGATCAGTTGAAATTGAAATTAAAAAAGAGGTGTTATGGGACACCCGGTTGACGAAGTATCTATATGCATTGTGTGTTATGCGTACCGCGAAAGACTGCAACAAATTGCCGGCGTCGGTGTTCCCATCCGATTATAATGTGGGTGTTTTCAAATCAAGAGTGAATAGGCTGCTACTAAGTTAGTGCGCTCTACCACCCAAGACCACATGTCATCTCCACTTACGATCAGGTGGGATTGTGGTCAAGCACTTTACTTATAATTAATAAAAAAAATTGTTATAACATGTTTGCCATGGTTAATTTAAAAAATTAAACATGGAAAATTTAAAAAACTCCTGACTACTTAAATAATTTATTATTTCGGGTGCCATTACCAAAATAATAAATGAAAATAATGTAAGGGTAAAATATTTTATTGTCGTCTAATGTACTTAGGTATAATTTTTTAACTTATTATTATTTTAACTTAGGTACATTCTATTATCCTAGCATAGCACCTATACATTACTAATCTAAATAAATTTTAAATCTTAATAACCACCGTAATGCTTTATTTAATAACTAATTAATTGTTCGTACGTGTAGAACGTACATACTTACCACAGTTTTGTTGTTTAAAATTTTGAAAGTTTATTGACAGAATTCACTTTAATAATAACGTTTTTATATGTAAGTAAGTATTAAAAAATATTTACAAACTCGTGGCCTCTAGTAGGTATATGGATATGGCGTAGTCGATAGTATACCAGTTTGCTGTTTATAAATAACCCATCTTAGGACATTGTGAGTTCCTCTTACAATACTTGTTTATCCGGTTTAACCTTTATCGAGAAGGATGTTAATCGATGTCTAGTTTTCGAAACGACCCGATTGTGCCGTATATATCATTATCAAATTTAGGTTCTGGTGGTACGTTGCAGAGCTCGCTGAGGTCCTGCAGACAGTCTCTCAGCTCGTCCACGCGGCGGCGCCATTTCTTCGTCAGCACCTCGAACGACTCTTCGTCTCCGCCCCATTCGACTGGCAATATTCGTGCCGGGATGTGATCAAACAAATCTTCTACTTTTTGGTGCAAATAATACTGGAAATAACATAAATATAAACGTTTTTATCAAAAGCATACGAAAATAAAATGAATCAATTTTAAGTCAATAGAACTTGACTTATTATAAATAATAATAGTAGGTACTTAATTAATTATATATTAATTCTTTAAACACCGGTAGGTTGGTATAGTATACCCGGCAGACGAGCAGACGAGCCACCTGATAATAGTGTTCATCGTCGCCTATGGACAGTCATTAATGACTCATCATTATCAGTAACACCGAAGACGTCACAGATGCGTTACCCTTGCGTTGGTGAAGAATAAATAAAAAAAGAAACCCTACAAACTCATAGCCCCATACTGATAGGTATCTCTTGTGTCGTGGGACTCGTGGGTGCCATTGTCAACACACAACGACAAAGACACAAAGAAGAAAAACTTAATGTGTACCTAGCAACAAATTATCATAAAAGTAACTTTTACATTAAATACAGAATAACATTATCTTAAGATTAATTTAGGAGATAACTGATAAGAACTACCAGGAGGCAGGAGGTAGTACAAACCTACACGTACGTAGTACATAGGTAGGTGAGGTAGGAACCTAACCTACCTTTGTATATTATCGCACAGCAGGGTTAGCGAGTTTGATGCTATGTTCCATTGTCTACAGACCAGGTACCTACGCCAGGTGCCGAGATGCTTACCCGTTTCTTGACCTTCTCGTTAACGTAGGCGCGCATGAAGTTGACGGAGGAGGCGACGAGCGCGGGCGCGCCGACCACGTGGATGCGGCGCATGCGCTGCGGGTACGCCGCCTGCGCCAGGTGGATGCTGCGCCGCACCGCGCCGGCGCCGGCGGCCAGCCGCGCCAACAGCGATGTGCGCATTTGGGATGTCTAATAATAATATTACATTAGAATCAATTCTAGTAGATAAGTAACTATATCGACGCAAAAAAACGAAAATGACGCAAAAAAAAAACCCACACCTATGTCAATTTTTTTATTGCAGATTAAAAACCACGTAACTAATTTGTCAATACGACGAGTAGGTTGCTTGGTACAGGAAGAGCATTTTGAAAGTGTTAGAATTTTTGCTAGTTTTCCGTAGGCATATAGCAAGTAGGTACTTAACCAGTTCCTCAGGCAGGTATCTTGTAAGTACTTAACCAGTTATTCAAGTTGTGCATTTTATTATTTGCAGCGCGCGACATCTTAAGTCGATGTCCGCAAGTCACGCCATTATGCGAATCGCACTCAAAGAAACAGGTAAATTATATTATAGTACCTGCTTAGCTACTAGCCGAAGGACTTCAATTTGTAAATAATTGGAAAATAATTCTACTACTTATAGTTGATCGTTTTCCTTTGTCCATACATAATTGCACTGGTGTGGTGTCGAATTTATCAATTGTAAAACAAGATAGAAGTTGGTATGACTGCAATGTCGCACAATCGAGCAGTGTATCAATCTTCTTATTATTTTTATTATTTTGGAATACAGAGATTTTAGTAGTCAATGTCATGGTGCACAAAATAGCACAAAAATAGATATAGTTGTTGATGATAAACGTAGATCAAATCAGACAAATTATTATGTTGTCATTGTTGAGAGCTAGCTTGGGAGAGTTGATACGTGAGCTGGCTGGAGTGGCTCTGTGCTACAGACGTGAAACCGAAAGAAAAATCTAGATAACCTACGTTATGCAAAAACTTACGAGTTGGTCTTACCCCACAAATATGGTCAAATTTCATGTAAGTGTATTCTGGGCAAAATAACAATCGAGATGGTTGATTGCCATACTTGCCTCCCAAACAAAAACGTCGCCTGCAATGAGTGTTTCGTCGAGCATGCGCGCGTCGCTGACGAGGAGTATCGCGCGCACGGCCGCGCTGATGTCGGCGGAGCTCTCGGGGTAGCCCGCGCGCACCCTGAACACGGTCACCCGGAGCCCCTCGTCCGTCAGCTTCGGCAGGGTCACTATGTCTCTGAAAGTAAACATTATTATACTTCTATTCGTATTTTTCAGTTTGGCCACCTCATGGTAAGCTGGTTGAGAATGCAATTAGCAATATTTCTTACTAAGTATAATATTTTATATTGTGGTCAATAAAGTTTAAATAAATAAAATTAAATGTGGCACTCGGAGACTGCCGCGGTAAAGCTATTGCATAGCATTTTTTATCAACTTATGCAATTATAATTATTAGAAGTTATATAGTTATATCAGAACAGCGCCATCTAGTTTGTAGAAAACATACGTACCATACATTAGTATTAAGGTACTAGATGGCGCTGATTGGGGGTGTTAGGTTTTTTTCGTTACGGAATTTCTGGATTCAGTCCCTACGCTCAAGGCCCGCGATAAAAGCTATGCAATAGCTTAATAATTCAATGTTTGATTATGTCTAAATTGGAAAATGATGTAAATCCTCACGCTTTTGTATATCAGATTGCATTTTGTTTTTTACAAAAAAACAATTCTTACAAGAATTTGCAAACATCGTTGAGCGGCGGCTCATTGAGTGAGCGGTGTTCATAAAGGTCACTGTAGCGCGAATGGGCGTAACAGAACGCTTCGAATTTGTTCCGCGCCCTCTCGAAGTTCATGCGGCAGCCGCGGAGGAATTGCTGTAGGAGTTTTACGTCTGAAAACAATGTTGGAAAAACTAAACATTACCAACTCTTCACAGCATGCGTCTTAATAATATAAATATTATGCATAAAATTCTTCATAAGTTTTTTTACCTCTATGACCCTTACTAAATTATTCATGCAACTGAGTCAAAATATCGGTATAACAATTCAAAATCGTGAGTACCCTTTTTTATATAAAATATTAGTAGACTATTCACACACTTTCAAACACATTTACGGCGAACTTCAAGATACACAGAAAATCTTCAATTGTTTTTATTTTTCAGACACCTATATACTCGTATGAATGAAATGTTACAATTTTAAGAATAAAACCTCGAGTGGCGAAGCTACATTAAAATGATTAGGTTGGGTAGTACTTATTGCAAAATTTAAATATTCCACTCAAAAAATTAAAAAACGAGATATTTTAAGCATAATACGTACCTAATAACATAAATCAACGTTATTACATTCAATAAACGTGTTCATTACGTCATGTCAGTTACTATAAAAGTAGCTATAATTTTAAACATAAATTATGAATCCAAGCAGACGGTCAAGAGCGGCTTTATCACACTTTTGTAATCTTGTTAGATGTTATCCTAATAGGTAATTGTTGATTTATAAAATTTGCATATCCATAGAATTTTTTGACGTGACAACGTCTTAAATTAGGTTAGCTGGGAGTCACTTATGAAAAATAGTAACGCTCGGTAACGTTACGATGAGTCACCGAACGAGAGAGAGGCCCGCCGAATGCCTTGCGTCTCTCTCCCACTCAACTATGATCGGTCTGTCGCGCGCGCAGCACTAGAGAATTAGGCGCATTGAATCGGCGCGTTAAGTTTAAGTTTACATGTACAATGTTTTAGTAAACAAAATATATTTCTATAGTTAAAATTTGTGCAATTCTTATTTTCATTCAATTCCTTGTTCCTATTGCGCAATTTAATTATATTCATATCAATAAATATTCTACCGAGAAAAAGACGTTGTCACGTAAAATCTTCGCCCGTAAAACCGACTTTACAGGCAACCATTTTTTTATATCTATGATATAAGCGAGGAGGTTAGATAGGTTATATTGTGGTTAGTGGAGTGGGTCCCCAACAGGATTACCTACAACTCCGAAAAGATTTAGTTATTACATACTAGAAGATAATAGTAATGTTTGCTGAATAATGCAGAACTGATTTTTTTTTGCAATGCAGTACGTATATGCCTAGTCATATCTTTATTTTAACACGTCGGGAAGTTAACCGACAATGAGTTAGTTGACAGGTCAACCGGTTTCGCGAAATGGATCTCATGTAACCTTGAAATACTATTGTACTATTTTTATTTAATGTAAAAAGCGACAACCAGTCGACGAGCCTACGAAGGTTAATGGTCCCCGTGCCCCTGGACATCAGTAACCAGTAACGCTACAGGGAACACGGTGCTGGCTAAGAACCACCTACACCAAGCAGGGCCCCGCTTCTAATGCCTTTTACGACACTCTGCTCTTCCGGCAAGGGATTGAAATCAGTATTCTTCTGAATTCTGTATTTTGATGTGAACACAAAAAACACTTAACTTAAGTAAATCCAGTTTTGAATAGTTCTTTCAAGTTTACAGTTCTACAAGTTTTGTCATATTGTTAAATTGAGACGTTACTGCTCTAATAGTTTAGTTTTTTAAGTGCAATTAGGTACTCAGGTTAATTGTTCAACCAAAGCTTGCTAAACACTGTTCGCACTTAAACAACAGTAAATAAATAAATAAAACCACTCTCGTAGTAGCACTGAATGCACAATCAGTGAATGTTACATGTGATTACGACGTTTGCTGGCGTATGTGCCTCTGGAATCACAATTACCAGTAGATAGCTAGTCTTAGGTGATGAAATCAGAAACCATCTACTTCGTAATGATTTGATGAGAAAAATAAACCTTTTAAATTAGTAAAATATCTAAAATCAGACAAAGACATAGAGAAGATGGTGAAAAATCGTTGGATACAGAGGGCACGGGACAGCAGTGGATTTCAAAAGACTGATAGATAGAAGGTAGGTCATCGCAACCCATATCTTGCCCACTGCTGGGCTCGGCTCTCCTCTCACGATATGAGCGGAACAGGCCGTGACCACCACGCTGGACAAGTGTGAATTGGAAGACTTCATACATCTTTGAGAACATTAGGGGAGATAGGGGAGCATTGGGCACTTTTATACTTAAAGCACAATACAAACTGTTATTTTTACCTAATTAGAACTATTATGTGAGCAGATTGTTTCACAATGTTTAACTTCACCGAAGCAAAATTAAATGATAAATTAATTTATAATACGCACATATTTTTTGAAAATTAAAGATGCGCGAAGGATTTGAACCCAGGCACCCCTGTTAGGAGGCCCTCGTTCAAACCACGGCTATCGCTGCTAAGAAGTTAGGTAGCTTAGAATTTATTCTAAGGTAGGTAGGTTACCTACCTACGTTCTTAGCTACCGTACCGTACCGTACCTACCGTAGGTACCTAATTGTTAATATTGTATGATATGGATGTTATGGACTTCGGAAACTGCAGTCTGTTTTGTTATGCATTTAAAGATCTGACACGGTAATTTCGCTCATGAGTCGATATTGACGTGAATAGTCGTAAGTTATTTATACATAAACATTACATTTAACTATGTGTATTTACATAATATATTTTTATATTGACACACCTGACACAGACACCGGCCATTCCGTAAGTGTTTCAAACGAACGTCACTTAGTAACTATTTAACTAGGTAGGTAAACATAATTGTATCTTTGTATGTAAGTATTATTTATGTACATAAGGTAATAACTTATTATAAACTAGTTTTCCCCCGCGGCTTCGTCCGCCAATTTACAAAAATCCTTTCTTAGTACTCACTTGCGTCATTTGAGGAACATACAAAGTTTCAAGTGAATCCATTGAAGTACCTAATAAAAAGTTTCAGTTTATCCAGTTTTTTATCGCGTAAGGGGGGAAATTTCTAAATATCCTCTCATAATACTCCCCTAAGCGACATACATGTAAAATTTCAGCTTTTTGCGTTCAGTAGTTTCGGCTGTACGTTGTCTGTCAGTCACTCAGTAACGCAAGAGTTTTATATATTAATATTGAGTGATAACTTGTTAGCAATTATTATTACATAAGTTCACAATACATAAGTAGGTACACAGAGACAGAAAGAGATAGCTGCATGAAAAGTAAGCCAATTGGCCAAATTTGAGTATACCGCTTTTCGCACGCTAATGACATAGGTATCTACTTCTTTTTTACATAATATAATAGCATTCGTTACGTCACTTTAAATTATATCGCCTAACAAATTTCGAGTGTAACGAGGGCGGGTTTAATAGGTTTAAAGAATTGAGTAAATAAATCTATAAACTTCTAAAGCGCTTTATTGCTTAACAATTTTTAATGTTCTCGAAAGATTTTTTGAATATTTATAAATTAGAAGGAACAGCTATAAAAACTCAACAAAGTTGTAATAAATATAACATACGGTAGGTACCCTACCTACTGACCTACTGACTAATTTTCTTTTTCCTGAAGATAGTTCTATTCTATTTCCCTGAATAAAAAGTTTTTTTATTACCATAGGCGGCCTATGATATATGTACCTACATAATATTCCAACTATGTCCCTAACCTACCTAACCCTGCTAGATAAATTGTAAAATTGACATTATATTTAAAATGTAGGGAATAGGAACGTAAACACCTGGACTTTGTGGCAAAGCGTCAAAATATTTTATAAAGATAATAATATAAAATAATAAAGTTATGTTATTATGTAGTAATATAATTTCTTGGTCCATTTCCAGAAGTAGAGAATTATAAAAGTCACGTACACCTACGACAGTAATCCTTAATGTTACCGGATATAATTACATA
Source organism: Ochlodes sylvanus (assembly GCA_905404295.2). Taxonomy (NCBI): domain Eukaryota; kingdom Metazoa; phylum Arthropoda; class Insecta; order Lepidoptera; family Hesperiidae; genus Ochlodes; species Ochlodes sylvanus. The sequence goes on from FR990129.1 coordinate 3,733,480, forward strand.
CCCATTCGCTCAATAGTTCCTATAGTATAGGTAGACCCATTTTTCTTCAACTACATATATCACTGATCGATTATTAAGGTAATTAAAATAAAATCCAGAGAAATTTTTAATATAATGTGCTAAAAAAAGCAAACCAACACAAACAAGAAAATAAAATTGATAGGTAATTAAAAAAAACAATCACCTTATTAAAAAAAAGTCTAAAAGTACCTATAGTTTCAGGCCGTGGTAAATAAGGGTTGGCAGCGCACATGCTGCGGAGGTCGCGAACCCCTCTCTCCAGATCTCCGGGGCTTTCTCTCAGCTCCTGCCTGATCATCTCCGCCAGCTTGGCCGACGGGCCCTCGAGCAGCGACATCACTGCAGCCACAGCACTACAACACGATCAAATGTTCACCGTTCTGTACGAAAGTGTACAACGTGCTAAAACGTTGCTAACTCGAGCTGAGTAAGAACAAAACTGCTCGCGCAATCTGAAAAATGTCGTTTATAAACAACGTGTAGAGTTAAGACAACGTTGATACAATAACGTGCGGATCGGTCACTTGCACATGGGTTGCGACTTCGCGAGTGAATCCCACTATACTTCAATAGACATTTTCAAGTACCTATACATTTTAATCTTTTAAACATAAAAAATGGTTAGATCGACCTTTTGAGTAGATGAAAGTACTTAAGTACAACGTAGGTGAGTAAAATGTTATCATCCCTATTCTTTTCATTCTAGACTTAGACAAAATTCTTAATATAAGTATGTACCAATTCAAAAATAAAATAATAGATTGTTGTTATTTACGGACAAATAATTTTCTACATACACATTCAACGAACAAATTCACTGTAAGTCGTAATAGTCATTAACCACTATTAAATAGTGGGTACCCAAACGTATAATATTATCTTCCTTAGGGGTATTGCTGGATAATATTATAAAGGAAGAGGCTTTTAGGAGGGTAAACAGAGGAAGGGAGACTGAAGGTTCATTAACCTATGTGGTTTAGTGATTGTACAATGTACCCTAATGCAACATGCAATGCAATTATTGCAGAAGTCTTACCAACAGATGAAATTGTGGTCGAGCCTGACTAAAATTAGTTAATTAGTATTAGTTTAGCCAAATAACGAACCAACCGAACAGCAGATAGCGATTTGGGTACAATGCCCTAATTAGGATTCTTGGATGATATACATTTATTGTATAAGTAGTAGGTACAAATACAAGTTGGAAAATAGCCAAATTCATGAAATACTTATGTTATTTTGTTTAAATAGTAATTTCAAAATGCATTAAGTATAGCTATTTTGACACTGTATTATACGGTTCTAGTGACTAAAAAATATATAAATAATAGTTTTTGTGTTACTTACTACTTATCCGTTTTCCCGAACACGCCATAAGAGGTAGGTCCTATACCTACTTACCTACTACAAAAATGTCGTGCGTCAAACCCATGATTCAATCAACGTGTTTATATCCATTCGGGTAATAATAATAAATGATATAGAGGTATACGTTTATGTATAATAATAATTTCTCATGCTCATTAAATATTTATGTTTTTTTAATATTATTACATGAGATCCACAAAATACTTAGGTCTTACTTACTGTCTGTGATACTGGTATACCTAACAACCTCCGTTTTCATTATGTCGTTGGACTCGTTGAAGTAGGTACTAGGTACCTACTGAAAGTGGTGAATTAATTAAAGATCAGCGTCATCAACTCGGACGCATCGCAGCGATTGCCCTACATAATAAAATTCATGTTTATAACACTTCATTTGTGATTTTGATGACGTTAACTTGTAGGCCAAATAAACAATCACGATTTCTTCTGAAAGTGTTTTAAGTAATTACGTTTCTTGATATGGCATTCCACAGGTATTACATAATCTTAACGTATTAATATAAAGCAAAGTCCCCAACCGCACCTGTCTGTCTGTTAGCGATAAACTCAAAAACGACTGAACCGATTTTCAGGCGTTTTTCACCAATGGACAGAGGGATTCGTGTGGAAGTTTAAGTTATTTAATATACTAGTGGACCCGCCCTCGCTTCGCTTCGGGACTACGGTGACCACTGGTGACGGAGACGGTCAAGACGGTGGTCACCTAACGGTGTCCACTTACCATCAGCGGGCTCGCCTGCTAGTATATCGAAAAAGATATCCTCATGTTTACTCTCGATTTGATAGTCGGTTTCAGTGTACTTAGTGATTATTATAGACATTAGATAATCTTATGGTAAAATTATCAGTCGTTAGATTAAGGAAAGGAACGTTGGCTACGCATGTCATTATAATATGTGTTTATAAATATAACAGATGGGTAGGTATTAACTATTTTATTTATTAGTACCTACTAGTTTATTGGAATGTCAGTATGGTAAATAATGTGGGTAAATCTCACATCTATGCAAATTGATCAAACAAAAACATGTTATTATAATAAAATTATGATACCTAGTAGACTATATACAGAAAGAAATGGGCGAAAAAAATGTATTTATGTTTAATTTAGAATCTCTCTGTCTACGATTTTAGCTATCGATATATGATAAAGGTGGGCATTCACGTTGCAACGGTCGCACGGACCGTCGCACGAACTTGGTGTTCGATGACTACTTCAAACTTCAACGTCAACGGAACTGCGATATAACTGGTCGTACAGTCTGCTTTACGACCAGTTCATTTACGATCGAACTTTGTCGCATACGACTGAAGTTTGTGCGACGGTCCGTGCGACCGTTGCAACGTGAATGCCTATCTTAAGTAATCTACGGAAGACAAAGACAGGATTTTAACAATATCGAATAGGTCTGTAATACTTTACTCTACAGGAGTGCGCACAGTACAACGACTCCACGACCGACAGACGCGAACGCGACTAAAACCTTGACAAAGCTAACATTCAATTATGAGCCTTATATCTTTGAAAGTAAGGTTGAATTTCGAACTTATACTTAAAAGCCCTGTACGGCCCCTCCCCGCCCTACACCCATAGCCGTTCCGTTTCGAGACCAACGCGTCGACGTTGCGTTGACGACTCACCGTAGACGAGTAGTCCACGCGTCGACCGACACAATGACGTAATGTACCTAGAACGGAACGTCGGAGTTGAAACGGAGTGGAGACGGAGTCGAGTTGACGTCGATGAAGCGTTGATCGCGGAACAGAACGTCGGAGTTGAAACGGAGTGGAGTCGGAGTGGAGTTGACGTCGAGTTGGTGTAATGTGCGCACTCCTGCATCTACAACCACCTACGTATCTGTTTACTCTACGATCCTATAATAGACAATATTGTTTTATGTGCTTGGCTGTATAGTTCATAAACTTTGCCTCTGTCAAGAACGTGTATTTTGAAGATGAACCACCCGTCAGTCCATAGATTATAGACTTTGACAGTCAATGATGCTCATGCCTCATGCGTCAATCCGTCAGTCCGTCACTGTTATTTCAATTTCGATTTTCAAAATAACGGTTACAAAATACCGGGCTGTTGAGAATTTGATCAAAATCAAATAAAATAAAACTCCAATCCAAAATATCGCTGGATAATTTGAGAATTTTCGATGAATACTGTTGATAAGCAAAGTTTATTATGTGTTTATAACACCAAAGATTAGCAAGATGTGTAATTAATTGTATGGATTTTACTTTTGCGCACAAAGGAAGGATTGGTGAACATGGAGCCATCAAAAGAGGCAATTGCTGTGAGGGTCATGCGGTTAAATCGTCAAATAATCGGAAAAATAACGAGTGCAACTACAAAACAAAATCGAAAAACGATAGACCGTGAAGCGTTGTTGGATGCATTAACTGTTTTATACGATGAGTGCAATGAAGATCCAGTTAAAAAGTGCGACGACCTTGTTAAAGCTTTTGTTGACAAATGTGAGTACAAAATACTTAGTCAGAATGTCTCGCCTGTACGGACTGGCGTCTGAGTATAGTTCGTACATTACCATCTGTTTGTTTACTCGTCCATTTGTTTGGTTCCTTTGCCTGCCTACTATGTTTGAAAGGCTCACTTATAAAATTCCGCAACGTACACACCTAGCACTTAACGTACTCACACGCATTCCCTAGCGCACCTAACGTACCCATCAGTAATTGCATGGAATGCATGAAGGGCAGGATCAAAACAGCCAGATCAGTTGAAGACTATATTTGGAGTCATAAACATAATAATTTTTTACTTAATTAGAAAGCACAAGTATAAGTTCTTTCTGGCCACGCATTGTGATGCCTTTGGTGTTACTGATATACTTGGGCATCGGTGATCACTTCCCATCAGCTAGTCTGCTTGTTTATCAGCTATTACTAGACAAGATTAGCTTTTTAGACTTCAGTGTTGGAGCTTAATGAACAAATGGGACCTTGCTTTACTTTGTGGTTACCACTGGCTTCAATGTCTATTTTGATAATTGTACAATCTGGTTTCATTTCAGATCGCAGTACGTTGGCGGAGCTCCGACGAGCTCGAGTCTCCCTATCTGACTTTGATCTCATACAGATAATTGGACGTGGGCATTTTGGGGAAGTACATGTAAGTTTCATCAATATTTATTTAGTTTCAATACAAATTTATTATTTTTCCCCGTTTCATTGGATATCAAATGGTCTAGATCTCAGCAATAACCCACAGAAGGTCTGTATTTCTGTGGGTTATTGATGAGATCTATTTTATGTTCATACTTACCAATTGCAACATTGGCATTCCTAGTGATTTAATTTTTAATTCATCTCAGATTTTTCAAATGAATTGTGCTGGCTCTATCTCATGCAACCCACACACTTGAGATCAAAACGCGTCTATGCGACGCTAATACAATTTAACACGCTTAATGAAAATTGAATAATTTGTTAGATGGTACGAGAGAAACACACCAGCGACGTGTATGCACTGAAGAGCGTGCGCAAGGAGCAAGCGCGGAAACGCATCGCCGGAGCCGAGGACGAACGCGACGTGCTGGCCACGGCGCGCAGCCCCTGGATACCTCACTTGCAGTATGCTTTTCAGGTATGGTCTCACTCTTTAATGGCTCACTTTTTTATGGAATTATGATGGCAAATGAAAAGCAGGAAAAACTTGCCTGCGTCGGTGTTCCCACCTGCATATAATCTGGGAGTCTTCAAGAGGTGAGTGCATAGGCTTTTAATAAGTTGGCGCCAACATCTTAGAATTCATCGCCGATTACCATCAGGTGGGAAATCAATCATCTTAATAAAAAAAAGCGTGTTTTTAAAACCTTTTTTTGAATAATTAATTATTTATTATTTGTTAACAACAGGACAGCAACACGCTATACCTGGTGATGGAGCTGTGCAGCGGCGGCGACCTGGCGGGGCTGATCGCGCGCCGCAGCCAGCCGCTGGTGGAGTCCGACGCAGCCTTCTACGTCGCGGAGATCGCGCACGCATTGAAGGCGCTGCACGGCATGGGATACGTCCATAGGGATATTAAGCCGCACAACATACTCTTGGATAGGTGAGATTCGACAACGATTCGAGGCTATAAAATACATATTTAGCAATGCCGTTTTTCTGTGTCAGGGACCAAGACTCACTTTAGATCAGTGCACTACTGCAAAAATATTTAAGCAATTAGTTAACTAGTATGTGGAGGGATAAAATTAAACATGGTATATCTTATCTCATAAGCAGTTATGTGTAGTTATAAGATAAGATATACCCAGATATTTGATGGATAGTCAGCGTTGCCTATGAACTTTGGCGAGGAAGCGGCCATACGTGGCTCGCCCAGAAGAGGAGCAGGCTCTTACATTTGTTTTTTAATCTTCCATGTTACAGCTACCTTGTAATACGTCCGGAACCGTTAACAGTAACCTCGTGTAACGTGCACGCATTCGTTCTGTGTAGATGCGGGCACGTGAAGCTAGCGGACTTCGGTTCGTGCGCGCGGCTGACGGAGGGCGCGGGCGCGGCGTGCGGCACGCCCGACTACGTGGCGCCCGAGCTGCTGGCGGCCGCCGCCTGCGCCGCCCAACACTCTGTGTGTTTCCAATGCTGCCAGCAAGTGACCACCGCCATTGTGGGTTCGCGCTAACGATCCGGCTTCACTCGGCGCTGGTACACACTCGGCGAGAGCTAACGTTGGGTTATCGATACATTCTCTTGTTGAGTTTTATGGCTTAGTCCATCTCCTCCTGTGATAGAGCTGTACTAGAGTTACTACTAGCGTTACGAGATTCCCTATAATGTTTTGCTTAAATTAACTGTATGTTCTGAAAACCAATTTCTATATTTTCTTTGTTTTTAGTTAAATTTGAGTGTTTTTTTTTTTAAATAAATTTATTATTATTGATCTTTGCTATGCCTCTTGATTTGATTTGGTCATTATTGACGAATTTATTTTATTTGGTTAAGGAGGATCTTTAGTATATGCCCAGCCTGACGGGGATCGTCAGCGCACAACACAACAACAACACACAAACAATAGTTTGGAGAGTTTAGTTATACTCGTTGGTTATGCATCTTTTTGCTCTGAGAATCAAATTGATCTTATTATTCGTCTGTAATCCTATCGTTTGCTCTCGTTTGTTGAGTGTATATCTGCCAGTCTTGTTAATTGCACGTCTTGAGAAAGAAGTTTGCCGTATTGAACAATTATTTTTACCGCAAGATGAAACTATTACGGTATAGTGTTTGGTTTTATCAATGCGGCACAGTCTTTACTCATGACATACGCCATGTTGTAGATTAATTTAACAAAGTCGTAGTGCACATGTTACACATGCCTTGAATAAATTCTGTATGATAAAGTAGGCATTGTATTTCTATAACACACTTACTTACCTTTCTAGTAGACAGCATGACTGTGTTTAATTAGGAAAATTACGTAATTTATTATGTATTTTTGTATCTTTATTATAACACCTAATATTGCATGAAAGAATGTAGTACTAAAATTTAGGATTTTTAACCAATATTTTTTGTTTTTAAGATTAAATTTTTTATAAGAATCGCCATTAAGCAACTTTTAAACATAGTATTCGTTCTGAAATATTAACTATTTTATTATTAACTTAATAATCCCAAATAAAGTAAAAAAATCAACCTACCTTCATTACCATTAAACATAGCTCGTAAATATAGCACATACACTGAAACAGAGAACAGTGTCCTGAAACAGAGTCCAATGGTGACCACAAATTAACTCCATGTTTGCTTACATAGTACATGGTCTATTTGATAAGGAATGGTTGTCTTATGACGTCATCATCATTCATGTTTCGTTTTCCAGTCGGCATGCGACTATTGGTCCCTCGGTATCGTCGCGTTTGAACTCGTAACTCTCAAGAGGCCGTTTTCGTCGGATGAGGACGATTCCATTGCACAGATTCTAAGCAATATCCAGAGGTAAGCTTATAAAATAAATTAAGAAAAGTTAAGTGCATTTTCAAGAAAACGGGATGAAATTTATTTTTATACTTATGCACAGTTTAACCCCACATATTACCCATTTAGGAGATTGTATTTTTTTGTAGTGTCCTCTTGCTTTATACAAGGAACCCGTGTACAAAGTTTCATACTTCTGTGTCCGCTGATTCAAGACTTGTGTTGTTTGTCAATGAGTCAGAAGATTAAATTCTTGCTCTTATACGATTGTAGCAACATTTTACATATGTCGCCCAATGTCGTCACTACAAAGTTACAAACCTGAAACACGCTATGGAGTTTCGAATGCGAACTGTTTGATCTCGGCCGATTCCCAGGCATGACACCTAGCCTAGCAGGAGAGCCTCTGCTAAACGATCATACGATACAAATACGTACAACTCCCACCGAGACTGTGACGTCGGTTGTAGGTACGAGCGGGAGCCGAACCCCGAGCCCCCGTTCCCGCCGGCGCCGGGCGGCCCGTCGCGCGAGTGGCGCGCGCTGGTGGCGGGGCTGCTGCGCGTGCAGCCCGCGCGCCGCTACAACTACCTGGACACGCTGCAGCACGCCGCGATGCACCACCTGCACATACATAACATACGGGAACAGGTGATTTCATTCGTTTCTAAAGGCCACTGCGGCCAAATTAGATCTATTGTAGCCAACGGGATAGGTAACGCTTCCGCCAACCTTTAATCATCATCGATCTTAATTGGTTCAATAGCATAGCAAAATTAAATGAACATACAAATTTTGGGTCATTAGTAAAGGCGTATATATACAGCAGGTGTGTATGTTTCCAGGCCCCGCCGTGGGTGCCGCTGGTGCGCGGCGCGGAGGACACGGCCTACCTGCCGGCGCCGCCGCGCGCGCCCCCGCCGCCCTCCGCCGCGCCCTTCCGCACGCGGGCGCCCTTCGCCGGACAGCTGCCCTTTGTTGGTACGCAACCAGCTCATGTCACATCAACACACTTTACTTACATACATACATTTTACTGTAACACTGATATTCATGAATTATGGGCGCACTATTCTCGAAATTCCTAATTATTTTATCAAAGAAACTGTTGGAAAATATCAGCGTGTAATTTACACATAGGGACTGTTTGTATAATAAAAACATCATCTTCCCCTTTCAATTCCTATATACTTTATTAAAGGATACTCGTACGTCGCTCCAGAAGAAAATGAAGACAGTAGCAGTGGATTCAGCTCCAGTCACGATTGTACAGCTATTGACTTGGCTACTTTCAAGTGAGTATAAGATAATTAGTGCTGTGTTAAAAATGAAGTGCTGTAGTATTTGTTGTATAACAGAGTTTTGTCAACATTTATTAATTACTAAACATCCTAGCATGTGCTTAGATGTTTTTTGTCAGGTGCATTGCAATACCAACTTAAATTGTAACATATTTGTTACGTAATATAGGTATTCGATACAATATTCATTGCATTATTCTGACGTTTACATTTAGGTCCGCAGAGAAACTGGCATCAATGCGCGGACGTGAGATAGCTTCGCTACAGAACAAGCTGGCCGCGGCGGAGAGCGCGGCGAGCGCGGCGGCCGAGCGCGCGCGCCGCGACGCCGACGCCGAGAGCGAGCGCGTGCGCGCGCGCCTGCAGGCCGAGATCACCGCGCTCACGCTGCAGAACAAGTGCGTGCCTTGTACTACAGTTTGTTCACTTTATTTATGGCACTTGGAAATCTTTGTGTTTGTGTTGTGTTGGATATAGTATACGCAATTGCAGAGTGACCAATAATTAGTTACGGTAGTTATAGTGCTCTATCAAGCGCGTAGATATTTCGGGATACTGTAGGAACGCATTAAAATTGAATCAATTTTTGCATATTATTATATTATGCGTTATAAAACTTTATTATTTTCACACCAATATTGAATTATACACTTGTCCAATAACAATTAAACAAGCAGCACATCAGAAAATTGCATTTAGTTATAAATATATTTTCCTTATACAAATACGTTTCAAATACAACTCGCAGACGTCTGGAGCGCCAAGTGGAAGTGGAGAAGGAGGAGCGCATGGCTCTCCAGCGGACCAACCAGGAGCTGAGCACGAACGTAGCGGAGAGGAACAGCGTGGAGGTGCGCGCCGCACACGCCCAGGCCTCGGAGTTGCAAGCGGAGAAAGCGCTGCTCCGCGACCAGCTGGCGCGGCTCGAGGCGCGCGTGGCCGAGCTGCAGGCGGAGTGCTCCAGCGCTCTAGCCGCTGCGGACAACGCGAGGACGCAACATAAGCACTATAAGGTACGAATATGTCTTGGTTCAGTTTGTATAGTATTTTAAATGGCAGTCAAATCAATCGTCACTCTTGCCTTATTTTTGGTAAATTAAATTATTTATGATTTTTCAATAAATAATGACATTTTTATTAGGATATCACTCTGCAAGTTCAAGATTTACGTCATAGATGGATCACTGAACTCAATGTGAAGCCCATTGTGAGTGGAGTAGTGTTGTTTAGTCTTGTATATAGTATAGTACTGATAGTAGTAGAATTAGATTATTAGAAATATTCTAAAACCGGCATGTAGGTAGCTGATTTTTAGTTAATATACATTCATAATTTACATACATACATACATTGGGCGCGGAGCTTCGGAATTTATCTGATGTACATTCAGAAGCTCCGCGCCCAATAAAACGTTTAAAAAAATATTAAGGGGCCAATAATTTTGATATCTCATTGAATAACGTAAACGTTAATCTCAGTATTTGTGTTAGTATAGAGTGTAGAGTGTCACCGTTTTTTATGTCTGAAAGAATTAAATCGTTACTTATTAATTGTCAGGACACGATAGCCAAGGAGCGGGCTCTGCGCCGACAGACAATGAGCGGCGGCGACATAGAGAACGCGCGGGTGGCGAGCGCGGAGGCGCTGGCCGCCGAGGAGGCGCGCGCGCGGCACGCGGCCGAGGGCCGGCTGGCCGCCGCCGAGACCGCCGCCGCGGACCTGCGCCGGGACCGCGACGAGCTCGCCGCGCAGTTGGCCGCTGCTCAGGTACGCTGCTCGCCGTCGCTCATTTACACATGACAACAGCCCATCGGTCTTTCGACCGCTTTTGACGTTATTCAGTATCTTTAATTTCCAAATGACGATTGAATTATAAGTGCTCTATAATTTGTTATATTTTAGGAATCGTTAATACAGAAAGAGCGGCAGATAGATGCGACTCAGAAGCAGCTGAATGAGGCACAGAGCCAGTTGGCGCAGGAGCGAGTGCGCGCATCCGCATTGGATGCGCACGTTCAGGTACGGTCATAATATATTTATTATTTGATTTATACTTTTGCTTTTTCTATTTGTACATTACCAAGTACATATTTAAATGAAACTTAAATTCTGAAACTTTCAAGCCACATCTCAGCGTGTTATTAACAAAACAGCAATTTTAATAAATTAATAATTAACAAATTTAATAAACAAAAAAGTGAATTTCTTTCTAGACCCATTACCCGTACCGTAAAAACTCATTCAAAATTTAAAAGTGCTTGGTGCAACTCATGTTGTTTTAATCTACGAGTTTAAGTACATTAATTCCTTTACGTAGGAATTGGAGCGTTGTGTGCGTGCCGCTGGCGAACGCGAGGCTGCGCTAGAGGAGCAGTGCGCGCGCACCGAGTCCCGCCTGCTGCAGCGGCTGGACGACGCCGAGGCCAGGGCGGCCAACGCGCTACATGAGGACTCTAGGCATCGGGAGAAGGTTCATTAATTATGTTAAAAATACTTCAGATTGTTGGTTCATGACCGGCTCGACGGTCCAAAAATTGTAATGTCGCAGTTTTGAAGGGTAAGGCTGCGGAGACAGAACCAACGTCCAAATGCCCAATTTTACACAGTGGAAGTGACGCGTTGTGTCCTTGTGTCACGTTTTTACATCTTATACATATATAAAATTCTCGTGTCACAATGTTAGTTACCATACTCCTCACCTAAAAAGCACAATGTTACTTAAACCATGACTAACGCAACAGGTGAAGACGCTAGAGCAGTTGGTACGTCAGCTGGAGCGGGAGGTGAGCGCGCTGGAGAGCCGCGGGTGCGCGGCGTGCGCGGCGCGGGACGGCGACGCGCACGACACGTCCCGCTCGACGGACGGCGCCGAGCGCGGCGACGTGCGCAGCGACACCGAGAGCGTGCCCGACACCGTGCACGTCAGCGCGCAGCTTGCTGTGCTCAAGGAACAGCTCGAGCGGGCCGAGGCTCAGTTACAGGTACCCCCTGTATACACTACCGTCCGATAACTGTTTCACCAATCTCATTTTGGAAAGATTGTTTACAGAGGCGATGGTGACAATACTTCTTTCTAAGTCTTCATTTTTGTATGCGATATTAAAGTAATATTAGATTGCATAGGTAGAATTTTAAGTTACTTGAACCATGCTTTTGTTTTTAGGCTCGAACTGAAGAAATAGCTGCATTACGTCAGGAGGCTAGAGCTTCCAATTTGGCAAGGTGGCGGAAGGTATGTTCGCCATTTTTAACTTTTATGATATACAACAATAATGTATGTAAAAGATCCATCTTTTGGAACCGCTCCTGTAACATTACTGTAACTATGGATGTGCAAAATAATTACAGAACGTAAGACAACAAGAAAAGTAGAACTATAAGCAAAGTTTCACTGTCCCACTTTTCTAACGCTAATGCTTTTTACTTATAATATCATTGAGTGAAACTTAGTCGTCGTCACACTCATGGAACAGTGTAACGCTTCGTTATCTTTCCAGGAAAAGGAAGTCAACGAGCTGACGTTAGATGCAAAAGTGACGAGCCGCGACCTGAAGCGGGCGGAGGAGCGCGTCGCCACGCTGGCGGAGGCCCGCAAGGCCGCCGACGAGAAGGCGGCGCGGCTGGCGGGCGAGCTGGCCGCGCTGAGGCCGCAGCACGACCAGGCCGAGGCGGAGGCGACCCGCTGCAGGGAACAACTCGACAGACTACAGAAATCGTACGACATTTTGCAGGCGGAAGTCGATAGGTCGGTGAAGATTGCTATTTTGATTTCTTGTAAAATGTATCATTGAATCTGGCAATGAAACCAAACTTCAAACATTTTAAAGTGCCTTTAATTTATAGAGTCCGATCTTGTTGGTCAATTTTTTTTTGAAGTAAAACTTTACGCATGCTTGACTTGGAGAGTAAGCACGTGAATGCGTGACGAGAGCGTTACGAAATTTGACGTAATTTAATCCTTAGAACTTTTAACTGAGTAGTCTACGACGTTAAAAAAGGAATGTTTCATTTGCTAAGAAATATAACCACAATAAGTGTAGACATGTGCACAGGGGTATTCGTGGTTTTTTCCGCAGTTAATTTGTTACATCAGTGTCATCAATGCAATAGAACAGAACGTAAGCGTGACCGCATCTCGACAGATCGCGCAACGACATCCGCAAGCTGCGCAGCGAGCTGGTGTACAGCGAGAAGCGGCGGCTGCACGCGGAGCAGCAGGAGGAGCAGTCGGCCCGCGAGCGCGCGCAGCTGCGGGACGAGCTGCGGCCGCTGCGCGCGCAGAACAACGACCTCTTGCAGGTGCGCCGCACGCTCGCCCCTCCCCACACCTAACCAGTAATCTAGTAATCCCAAACAACGACCTCCTGCAAGTGCGCGGCACGCTGGCCCCTGGCCGCTCAGCCCTCCCCACACCAGTAATCCCCCATCCAGTAAACCTATTAGTTATTACTCTATTATTTTCGTCATCTCCACCAATCCGCACTAGAGCAGCGTGGTGGAGTATACAGTCCGTTTTTCTAGCGTAGAGTTATGAAGTAAACAAATGATTAACCAATATGGCCGACTAGGAACGTCATCGTAACGTCAGTTAGACACTGGCAGTCTATAGAGTACGGAAGTATTCAATTTAATAGCTGTTGGTAACTACCGCGATTTTGTTGTATCGAATCTCATCGATATCGATGTCTACTCTTCGATTTTGTTCCAATCTAACGAATATGTTTTATTGAAATTAAATACTGTATTTTATTTAAATATGCCTAAGTGACTGTACAATTAGGAAGGATGATATCTATGGCAATTTATATTAAAACAGTGTAGTCGTTCATATATTTTTATTACTCTTTAGTTTCGAGATATTTAATTTTTTACTTACTAAAACAGTGAAATTATTATTTTTCAAACTTTTCCAGACTTAATACAGATTGCATTATTTTATCTCCATCTCGCCTTGTATTAACAGAATTAATTATTTTTTATTAATTTTAAAAACATGAATTTTGAAGTTATGTTACGTCATGTACGTAATAAATGTTCATTCATATTTGACATAAATTGATACTTTTTGATTCCCTAACTTTGACACAATTATTAGGAATATAATACTATAGTATACTAGGCAGGATAACCAAATCACAGAGCAAACACAAATCCAGTACACAAGCCAAGTCGTTAAAATTCAAACACAAAAGAGCACCCGAAACGTACGACATCAAGCGAGGCGACTAAACGAATGACACAAAATTGTCATGGAAGTTGTTCGAACCTTCATGAAACCTTCATGTCATGAAAATTATTCGAGCTTGCAACACTGTGGTTAACACTGTGGTGTGGCTCGAATAATGTTTCGCTGTTTAATCCCAGTATGGGATAACTATAGCGGGACTACTAGGAATACACTAATACAGCGCGTCGCAATTGTCTTCATTAAACATCGGTAGTAACTTGCCGTCCGTTACATTCGAAAAATAACCGTCGCGTTCAGATGTGTCGTACCTAATAAAATTGTTCCTAATTTTTTTCAGGCATTCTAAAAAGTTTAATTTCATTTTGTCGTTTAAGTAGTAGTTGGTTTTAGAATAATTCGGTAAAAAATTGAAGCTTTTACTTCTGGATTGATAAGCTTTCAAACAGTGACTAAATAAGTATTGACTCAAATTAACAGAAAAGTGTAATAAGGGACTTAAACAGGCATGGGTTTTCATGTTCTCGAACATTATTATACAACTATGATCATAATATTATAATCTTTAATATCGTCATTGCCGGCTTTTATTAGTAAACATCGAATCTTAATCCATTGTCTGTGGTTATCTAGCGATCGTTGATATTTAGTCAAAATACAATCACAGTAAACACTATTGTTTGTTTTCATTGTTGATTATCTTTTCTTAGCTATTCAGCTGGCTACTTGGCGAGCAGTCTCTACGTGGAGATCACTGAGACGGGTCAACTTTTGCGAAATTCTACTCAGTAACGTTTAAAATATTGATAACTTAATTCCAAGAGTTGGCGAGTGTGCAAAACTTAGTGTGGAACGTAAACCTTGGGTAGCGTAAATTTAAAAGAGTACTTATAGTCATGATGTAAAGTGCGTGAAAAAAAAAACGTGATGGATTCGTCGCTCGTGCCGGATTCACGGGAGCTTCCGATGCTAGCGGTGCGGCCGAGCGGCGAGAGGCCGGTCGTGCGGCCGAAGCCGGCGCGGCTGGCGGGCGGCGGCGCGTGGGCGCGGCGTGTGCGGCTCGCGCTCGCGGCCGACCTGCTGCGCGGCCCGTGCGGCGCGTGCGGCCCGTGCGGCGCGCTCGACGTCACGCTGGCCGCGTTTCACGCTCACCTCAATATGGTACATCTGAATCTGCAGATTCAATGCAGCCACAGATTCATTAGGAGCCTATGTAACAATGTGTCACTTGTTACAATCGTATTCCTTAGGGTTTTATTGTGATTCTATGGCTGAATTCTGAACATATTGACATGTTTAAAATGTAATGTTACAGAATAACAAGGCACTACAAGAAGCGTGCAGCTTGCTGGAGGAGCAGCTGACCGACTTGGAGAAGCTAGCCGATTTTCATGAACTTAAGAATAAAGATCTCGAGGTATGTTATCGATTACAAACTGATACTTTTTTTGTCATCTTATAACATTATAATTTTTATTCGCTTTTTAAGTCATTTTAAAATAAATTAAAGAAATTGCTTTATAGATCATAAAAGTGTAGAAGTGTGCCCACGTGACGCCCGAGGGCTGAGGAGTTCATGAAACTTAAAAATACTTGACGGCACAAATAATGTATTTAGAGAACTATAAATTTGGGTTCCAACGTTAATCGAACGACAACCCGATAGACGGAGTTGCAGCGCGTCCGGTCGGAGCTGGAGGAGAGCCGGGACCGCGCGGCGGCGGCGGAGCGCGGCGGCGCTGAGCGGGCCGCGGCCGCCGCGCTGGCCGCGCAGCGCGCTGACGACGCGGAACTGCAGCTGGCGCAGGCCACGGCACAGCTGCAGCTGTTGCAGGTAACCTGCCATCTAAACACCTAGGTCTGTCTAAACTAGTAGGTCTAGGTCTAAACTACTAGGTAGACAGTTTTAATCACAACTCGTACAACAATGTTTGTAATGTACAGTGAGCTTCAGTACAGTAAAAAGAGTCACAGGGCACGGGGGAGGGGGAAGGGGGGCACGACATGCATGCACGACGAGCATGTTGGCAGCGACTCCTGGTTCGCCCATCCGGGAATCGCTGCCAACATGGCCTTGGCGTCATGTTTCTCTTGTTGTTGCTGGGCTATCGTCCAGCTCAATTCAGAAGGTACTTGTGAATTGTGAAAAAAAAATTGTATCATTAAGTTAAATGGTGTGTGCAGGATCGTTTGAGAGCGCGAGAGGAGCTGGTGTCGGAGCTGGAGGCGCGCGCGGCGGGGCTGCAGGCGGCGCTGGCGGCGCGCGAGGCGGCGCTGACGGGCGCGGCGCGGCGCCAGCGCGAGCTGCAGGAGGAGTGCGCCGCGCTGCACACGCGCGCGCAACACCACCACTCCGCCGCGCTGCAGCTGCAGGCCAGCCTCGCCTCCGCGCAGGTACCTACTGGTCAATGCGGCCATTCCCAATATTGTCGTGTTTATTGGTAAAGAAACCACCCCGAAGAGCGAAGAGAGGAAGTCTTCTTTTTCATCAAAATCCTGTGACATAGGCTGGCTTACACTAGGTAAATTGGGAGTGTAGAATGACAATAGAGTGTAAGGCCAGGGGCCTTCGTAATAATTTAACACATTCTGTATACGAAATGTGTGTGCATTATTATCGGTGACGTGAGACCGGGTGTTGCGTGCGCAGGAGGAGGTGGAGGCGGCGCGCGAGGCGGGCGCGGCGGCGGCGGCGTGGTGGCGCGCGCGCGAGACCCGCGCCGACGCCACGCTGCGCCAGCAGGCCAAGCTGATAGACTTCCTGCAGGTGCGTCGGTCGATCAACTAGTTTATTGCAATAACATTTTAAATAGTAGTGATATTTAAAATTCTCATTTTATACAGAAACATAATTATTTTGTAAATAGAACATTGTTTCATTTAAATTTATAAGTTATTTTTAATACTGAAAAAGATCCTTTACGACTATTAAACAATCATACTACTACTAAAAAAATATTTAAGTGTCGATGGTTGTGTTAACAATGGTCACACTTTGATGTACATGTTTGATGATTAACAAGCAAGAAAACATTTATCGATAGGTGAAAGTGGAGGAGGCCAACCGTAAGAAATGTTCTCTGAGCAACAAACTGTTCGGTCGGTCGGGCCGGCGCGGCGCCGCGTCCCCGCCGCTGCTGCGGGTCAACAGGTGACACACACTTTACTAAATATGTTTTATTGTCACACGTTCTGCCACTGTCCTAATGTAGAAAATTATTTCTAACTTTAATTTTTGATCTTATATTTATTATCAGATTGGATTGAGAATAAAAAAAGGCTGAGAAAATCGTCGTAAGCCACAGTGAGATAATACGTGAAGAAAATATTTTCATAAATATTGCATGTTCAAGTATTATTTTATTTCGACATGTACAAACTAACCTTACATGTTACAGAGAACTGAGGGAAGAAGTAGATCGGTTGCGAGCTAAACTAGCCGCCAATACTGCTGAATCTAGGTTTGTGATGCCTGTGAATTCATTTTATTGTTATTTTTTCGCCTTTAGACATTCGACTCGTTATTATTGTACAATAAGATGAATCTGATCGTTTGTTATTGCCTCCAGTTTCCCACCAACGCCCAGACGTGAAAGGACCACGGACAAACCGAAGAAAATTGCGAATGGGTAAAGTGGAGCTATTACTTCTTGCTACACATTGTGATTGATTATGGGGTACTTTTTAATTAATTCAAATATATTCCTATTTCTTTCAGGTTAAACATTAACGCATCTGATGGGGCCGAAGATAATTCACTTCTCGTTGTGTGGTAAGTTGAGAGTTATAATGTAATTCCTAATCATTAATAAGAGAACAAATTATTTGCCGGATTATTTTAAATTCCTCTGGGATAAATAATTATTTTTGTAGTTTGTTTTTTGTGGAATAAAGGACTGCGAACTTTAAACCCACTCAACTCCCACCCGTCACCAAAAGAATCGACAAAACTAACAGCACTAACAATCACTAACAGTCCCAGTCCTCGTACTTACGAACAAACTAACCTACTATAGGCCGGTCACAGTTGTCATGGGCGGCAGCGGAGGGGCGGTGTTGAATGCTCGTTTACTAACTTAATTCCACACAAAAAGTGGCTATCTATAGTGCGGATGTTGGCAGGCCCGACGGTGTCCGGGAGCGGATGGAGGCGCGGCAGAGTGCGGACGCGCTGGTGCTGGCGGCGGGCGGCGGCGAGCTGCGCGGCCGGCTGCTGGCGCGCGACGCCGCCGGCCTGCCGCACAATGAGGCCAACAGGGCTTTTACGGTAAGTACTCGTATATCTATAGTAATAAATATAAGTAGAGTGTCTTTTTGCAAATATTAAAATAACCGCTCTTTACTAAATGCATAATTATGGATGTACACGGTGATACACGGTACATTATACCTAAGTATATTTTTTTTACAATATTTGTTTGTCTGTCTGTATGTTCAGGCTAGTCTCTTTCACTGGCAGATAGCTGATGTAATAAAGAGTAAATTAGGCTACTTTTATTTTAGATCAATAACTTTTTGTTGAATTCCACGCGGACGAAGTCGCGGGCACAGCTAGTGTTTTCTAAGTTTGAGCAACATGACGAACATTATCTAAAGGGATCTACAAAGGTCCGGAATATAAAAACTAAAGCCGCCATGCTGCTCTCACAACTGCACTACACTGACGACACGACACTGCAGTGTTATAATGTTTTTCATTTTATAATTTCCAGATTAAGCTGGAGCAATCCGGTGCAAGCTGGACGCAAGCGACGGTAGTGTGCGCGTCCCTGGAGCAGCGAGCGCAGTGGCTGGCGCGCCTGGCCCCGCCCTCGCCGGCCGCGCGCGGCTACGCGCCCGCGCCGCTCGTGCGCACGTCCCTGCCGCCCGACACCGCGGTCTATGTGGCACCCGATGCGATTGCTATAGGTAATGTTCATCATGAATAATAGAAGCAAAAATCACGTGATTAAACGGAAGTGAGTGTTCAAACGGAACTATTGTTCTTTTATTATTATTAATTATAAGTCTGATAAAGAAGTATTGGGTGGTAAAGGGCAATTACTATGTAAAAGCTTATTCACTCTTGATTTTAAGACAGTCACATTGTAATCCAACGGGAAAGACCACGCTGAATTTCATACTATATGGTTCGCAATAGGCAATTCCGAGGGGCTCATCTCCCTACGCGGCCCCGTCACCGTGGAGTGGGAGGGCGAGGCGGGCGCGGGCGCGGCGCGCGCGGTGTGCTGCGCGGCGGCGGCGGCGGGCCGCGTGCTGGCGGGCGGGCGCGCGGGGCTGGGGCACGCCGCTCGCGCCACGCTCGAGTCGGCGCTGCGCCGCGCGGCCAGCCTGCAGCCGGCCGTGGCGTTCGCAAGGGTGCGCTTGCCGGACGCCACTCCGCCCTCTTTGATAAAGGTCAGTGTAATATAAGTTAACTTTTTTCACAAGGTTATTGCATTTCGTTCTTTTTTAAATCAGTTATTTGATATTGAGAAAAATTATTGCTTTTGGGATAATTTATTGATACTGGGATAATTTATTATTAAGGACCCTGATAACTTATTATATATTATAACTACTCATATGACTATATACTGCTTCGCAGCATTATGAAGTACTAGTTTTCTACTTCCTCGTAATTCCTTATTCTTTATTCCTGTTTATGGGTGGATTACCAATATATGTAATTCGTTCTGCCACTTGGTTCAGCTATCGAAACTGAACAAAACACCAATAAAATTATATTTTGTTTATTGTGTCGAATTGTGAAAACCCTCCTCAATTTAGTATTGCCGGCGGGATTTAATCATTACGTTTTGTTCTAGTCAATTATGAGCGACGTGAGCGAAGGTATCTGCGTTGCGGTGGCTTGTGGGCGGCGAGTGTTCCTTCTCCGCTTCGATGCATCGAATACCGAATTTAAAATGGCGCGATCTCTGACCGTCGACCGCCCGCCTAACTCCCTGCTGCTCCTCAGTAGAGCGCTGTATATCGCGGGAGAAAAACCGCTCAAGATAAACTTGCCATCCGGAGCGTTGGAAGCGTTCGCCATGGAGGAACCTACGGTGGCGGCCGCCTCCAAGAAGCATTCCCCACCTAAAGCGATCCTTCTCGTTAGAACTAAACCAGTAGAAATTCTCCTTTGCTACGCGGAATGTGGTGTTTTTGTCGACGAAAATGGCAGACGAACGCGAAACGACGAACCCAAATGGAGCTCCGCCGTGCACGGGTGGGAGTTCGTCAGTCCGTTCTTGTATGCAGTGGGGGAGGACCGCGTGACCATCATACATATAAGTGAAGAAGCTTACAAGGCCCCGCCGTGCACCTGCGACACCACCTCGTTAGCGTCCGGCACCTCCGAATGTTATACGCCAGAAATATTTAATTACAAGGTCCGTGAACCATTTTTACTCGGTACTACCCCAGCCGGAATCATGATTAGATCCAAAACTGACGAGGGGTATGAAGTATCAATAGTAGAAGGGATGGCGGCTTTTAGGAGCATAGGGACGTCGCTGGAGTCTCTGAATACGATGTCCGATTCTAAGGGGTCGTCGTCGGACTTGGCGCAATCTATGACCGATCTCCAGGATCCACAGGATGTGTCCAACGAAAGCGTACAGGTGACGACGGGTTTTCTAGCAGACATAAGAACTAGAGCACGACAAATACGCACAAAAAATCGTCAGGCACAGTCGCCCGATGATGTAATAAAGCAGATATTGACTGCGGAAGTAGGTTTAAAACGTTCGAGTAACGGTAGGAAGTCTCCTGAAAGTACGTCCGAGTTTGATTCGGACACGGAGCAGGAGAGCGAGGAGGCGACCGCCTCCACCAAGGGCACGGCCGACATGTGCGCAGAGATGTTTACTAGGCAAGTACGTTTTCAATAGTTTAGTCTTTAGTGCATTACTATTTAAACACCTTTAACCATGTTCAACGAGGGGAACGCCCTTTTTTTATTTTTTGTCAATCTAAACTACCTTTGTAGAAAAATATATTGATATATTTACAGAAATGATCTCCATAAAAAGCCGCACGTTGCCAACTAATTCTGTAACTTAAACATAAATATGATAATACTTAATTAATATTTGCAGTTTACCGTAAGGTAACAGAATCGTGATTTTAATGGTGACTTGGATAAGGAATGGCAAGACATCACGATTAGTTTCTTGATTTTTTTTTAAATAATCAGGTTTGTATTGACCGATTGTCTCAATGTTAATATTTCTAGTATTTGATCTGGGGGCACAGCACTGCCCCCTTTTTGTGGTTGACGTATTTTTCCTTATAATTTTGTACCTTATTGTAATGTAACAGTATAATAATATACCTAATTATTAATGTAAATATGTAAGTGTTATTTATTCCATTAGTTTTTACTTTAAACTTATTATCAGTACTTAATAACTAATATTATTGTTTGTAGGAAATTTTGTTCATAAATTCATTTAAAGATTTTTTTAACAACTTATTTTGTGAAATTCCATTTTATTGCATTAGTGACATGTTTCATCGTACTTTAGACTTGTTTATTAAAAGGTATTTCGATATAATAATTACCAATTTTACACAAAATTGATAATCTCGTTTATAAAATACACTGTGATTTAATGTTTACTACATGGTCATTGTAAATGAGCCAACGACCACGGCTACCGGTGGCTAGGTGACAAGTTGTTTACATCATTTTGCATACATGGTCTTCTCGGTCTAGCCGTTTACGCGAAGTGAGTGGCGGCCGCCGACCACTGTTGGCGGCCACACCTTCGTTTGTGTTGCAGCAAAGATGCGAAAGTCAGCGGCGGCTGTGACCGGTGGCTCATGTGCGAGGTCCCTAATTCGTTCAGATAAGTTTAAGTTGTGGTGTACTGTATTGAAGCAGGGTGTTTATATTTTTAATAATATACAATAATATAAATATGTATTATGTCTATTGTTGAGTTTTCTTTATTATTCAACCTGTTCCCGTTTTCTCTTGTTTCTTCATACGAGCCCGGAATGACGCGACGGTGTGAGTTTAATTAACAATACCAGTTCATGAGGAGAGTTAACATAAAAGGTTAACCGATTTTGAGGACTAATGACCACCGGTAATGTATTCGCCGTGAAGGCGCAACGACTTCTCGAGCGATCCGCGATTTTGGACAAATCTGTTATATAATAAGCTTTGCTACCTCGGATACGCTAGAAACATTAACATACTATTTGGGAGGATTCACAAGTAACCGACTGGAAGAGAGGCGAAAATAGAATATAATTACTGGTCTAATTCTAATTGACGAAATTTTGTGAAATGGTTGACGCTTTCATCGTTATATTATTATTGATTAGCTGTACTTCCCACTGTCGGCGAACCACACAAAAATGCTTCTTTTGTGGCCTTATTTTATGATGCCTTTAGTTAGGGTGTTACTGATATCGTATGCGACCGTGACCTCTTAACATCAAGTGGCTCGTCTACTTATTTGTCAGCTGTTGACCTAAAAGCTAACTATAACTAATACATTCATCACTGAATTGCATCATATTATATAGGAATAAAGGACATTAAACAAACATTTAAGAATGTTTGGAATTTTTTTATTTACAATCTTATACATTTCATGATGTGCAACTAACTGGAAGGAGTCGGTTTATTGAACAAACCTTAAGAGGCTCTTGTATCTCTTAGAAAAATGTTTTTATTACGAGACTCGAGACAAACATAATTATGACATCAATACCTATGATGATATTGAAACGTTAACAAAAGAAGGATGTACTTGAAAAATGTACTACAAAATCTGACAAGCAGCAGAGATCTTTTATTCACAAATATAATATACAACACAAATAATTACAGTGTTATTCCTGTTATCCTAAATATCCTAAAGAATTATATCTTAAGACTCAGTCAAATCAGTATATAATATTTTACAAGAATAATTTTACTGTTAATTAATATTAAATTACATACAAGTTGCACTGGGCTTTCACATTAAATACATGAAATAAACACTTTTCCTATTAAACACCAACAACCACACAACAATAATATTTCACATAATATAAAACAGTAAAATTCATACATAATGATTTCAGACAGTTTTTTACAAATTAAATCCACAAACTTCAAGCGATATAAGTTAGAGCTTAGCTCCACAGAAATTGTCACAATTTTATAAATTGGAAGATATCGTTATTGTCAGTCTACATCGACAGCGGAATCTGGCGGAACACAGAACTTTACTTGTACCGACTACTCCAAATTATATAATATTTAACTTTTGGTGTGTTTGGTACGGATACAATCAATTATAAAATAATAACTTTGTGATTTTACGAACTAAGGTAAAAAGCTAAGATGTAAACTAATTTATCTTACTATTAACATTAATGACCACACTTTACGCCATTTGCGTGATTTTGGGTGAAACATATTTCGTATATTATTATCTTACAAAGTACCATCGAGATTCATAGACAATAATCATTTCATTTACAGCGACAATACGACTTATTGAATTCAAAATTGAGGGCCTCCATCGAAAGTTCATAAAATGGAATCATTTTTATGTCATTCAATTCAGTAATGTATTCTTTGAGGTTGGCGTAAAATTAGAAAGAGTCAGTCAGTTGATAAAACTGAATCTCTTGCTGTAACAATTTGATGCTGAGAAGTTAATTATAAATAATGTGCAGGGTGGAACCGAAAATTCTAGTTGTATAAATATAGTGAAGTAAATGCAACAACAAATAAATTTAGTCGCAATCTAATTGCAAAATAAAGAAAAGTGACCGAGGAGTCCAACACATAAATCAAAGAGGATATAAACACAAGTAATTTATTATTTAAAATTACCAGCGTATGGATAAGTGATGATATTTATTGACCAGCACAGAAGTATGAACTGTTCCTATCCCGTGAAGGCACTGGAACCCAGATGTGGGAGTGTTATGATTTGTGATTAACTTCGCCTCATGTCCGTGTAAACAAAACTGTTGTAAAATGGAGAGTAAATGTTGCATCTATGTACAAAAGTATGCTAATCTAGACCCGATACGAATATAAAGTAAAAATGTAAATTGAAATGTTAAATTGTTTACACTTTGACAGGTACACAATACACATTTATTTGCTCTAACATCGGCATTACGAACTCATTATAAACGAGTATATTTCAACAAAACATAAGAACAAGATTTGGTATGTGCGCGCCCCGCTGCGCAGCCTTGTACATATTCAGCGTAGTACTTCATCACCGTACAAGCCATACAACCGTACACACCGTAAACCGGACCGGGCTCGTGGGCGATGTTGTCGTTTACTAAGTCCACAGTTTAACAATAACCATTCACTGATCCTATTTAAGAACATAAACTATAAAAACATTCACATTTATACAATACGGTTCGTAGATAAGGTTGTATAAGCTACTCAAATTCAAACAATGATGGTGTTATTATAATTGAGCAGAATTGGTATTTACAGGTTATTTATAATTTTTACACGTTATTGTTACAAAATCCAAATTAGGTTTTATTTTCCCTGTGATATTGTTAATATGTCTGTGATTTCGTTCCAAAAATTTGAAGGATATAAGTAAGGAGGACCATCTGTGTGCATTAAAAAGTGTCTGTTGAAAGATATTAAATAAGGGTGGCGTACTGTAGGAAGAGCGTAAAGAGGAATGATTATTTTTGCCCGCAATTTTCTCATGCATCAAACTCCAGAACCATAATTATTAATTTTTAATCTAACCGTTTTCAAAAAATATTTCACTACAACTGCTAAGTTCACTCTAGCGCCGTTATGGTGGGTTTTTGAACTATTATTTATGTACTGCTCGCCACTGAACTTATTCAACTTATCACCTATATGAGATGGTCCTCCCTACGTCTATCATCTACGTACAAAACGTTTCTTGGCCCGCAAAATAACATTAGTAACGTCAGGGGAACGATAAGCCACTAATCTTCGTTCGAAATTAAAACCCGCCACACCATCAGTCGGTACCAGCTAATTTACGTTGAGGTTAATAAAAACGCGTCGTGCTTCAGATAGGGTAATATCACATTAAGGACTCCAAAACGTGACATTAACCACCCCGGGCGAGCCCGGTGCGCGCCAGGCGTGACGCAGTGGACGGAGTGCCCCGCGCCCCGGCGGGGGTTCAGTTGAGGTAGCCGCGGCACTGCGGCGCGCCGCACAGGCACGGGATCTTCTCGTCCTCGAGCGGGAACTTGTAGTCGTACGTGATCTCCTCGTCGACGCCGATCGGCTGCTTCGAGTATATCACTATTTTCTTCTGCGACTCGATCGTTATTATCTTCGCGTAGCAGTTTGGCTGTGGAAATTTTAATGATTTATTACACAGGTGGATTGTGTTATATAATTGTATGATAACGTAGATACGTGTGCAGACATTATTCACTTCAAAAAATATGTACAGTTAAAAAAAATAAGACAAGCTAACTAATTGCTAGATCTAGACAACAACAAGGAGCTCTTGTGTCTGTTGTGAAGTTTCTTTTTTCATCAGCAACATCAAAATCATCACCAGTGCCAAGCAAAAAAAACCTAGCTTTTATTATTTTCGGCTTTCCGAGTGATAACGAAACCGCTTCCGTTCCGTTCCCTTCATACTCGAAACCTACCTATCAGCAATCAGAACACGCACCCCGACATTCATATCTACAACGTAAATAATAATTCGAGTTCCGACCTCAGAAACAGGACGTATATTGCTGTAACACATACATTGCAGCTGTGGTTGATGAACCGCGCGAGGTTGCCGCACTTGGTCGCGTCGATGATGGTGTCGAGGTCGATGCGGAACAGGTACGAGGAGCCGATGCCGGTGGCCTCGTACTGCGCCTCGCGCACGTCCGCCACGATCGGCCGCACCATCTGCCCCACGTACTCGATCACCATCTCGTCCGCCGCGATCGGCTCCTGTTTAGTTCACGTTTTATTATTATTATTATTTATTTAAACTCTTTATTGATTTTACACCGTAACATAGACATAGGTAATGGTACACATTTACATACTTGTTAGTACTACTAGTGTACTACTTCAATGGCATGTACATGTCGGTGTCAAAAACGCTACTTAAATATTGTCTGTCTCCTCTATCCAAACGTCCATTTTACCCAAAATGATTTGATGGTATATAAAAAGATATTACCCAAAATTTGTACAAATAATATTTTCTTTAAATTAAATTTAAATCTAGGCAACTTAAGTACATGATATACGTATTTACGAAGTATGTTCGTAGATCCGAGATGCAAGTCGATACTGAATGTCATTGAAATTTTAATGTAGTATATATTACCTGTGCAAACAGACCCCAGTCGTGTATGCCAGACTTGGCAAATTTCAGCTGCTTTTTCCTAAATTTAAGCTGATTGAACTTCAACAGGTCGGAGTCGGTGTCTGTACCTGAAGACAAAATACAAATTTCACTTTAATTGTTTCAAGTTGACCCAAATTATCAAAGCTAATTGTTAATTGTATACTTCCCGTCCAACTTTTTTTATCAATTTAAAATATCATTGAATCATACGAAGAAGAAAAGCACGGCGAGGACTGTACATAGTTTGAACTTTTCAGCTAACTCCAGCACAGTTTTCAGAGTCCAATAAGAAGTCCGCATACAGACGACTGTATGCGGACTAACCCAACAGTGGGTTAATGCCACTGGTTTGTATAGTTGTATGTATAGTTATTCTGAAAGGCTCACCGAACGCTGTGAGCAGCCTCCGCTGGTTGGAGCGCGCCTCCCGCGAGAGCCCCTGCATCTTGGACGCCTTCTTGTCGTCGGCGGGCGCGTGCAGCGCGGCGGCGCTCGCCCGCCCGTGGTGGTACTTGTACTTGGCCTTCAGCCGCGCGTCCATCTTGTAGTAGCCCTCGGTGCGCGCGGATCCGCTCGAATGGCCCTGGAATAAACTTGCTAGTATAGTCCAACGATATAAAGTAGAACGAAATTATAAGCGTATCCCTGTTCAGCAATACTTTTAAGTGGTTGGTTTTGGTTGTCGTAATATTTGTCGACATTAAATCTTTTCGAAATAGTTTGGACGGTCTGACACCTTTGATTTAACCAATATATTCAATAATATAGTACATACAATAGTACAAATATAGCTGTACATAAAACCTAAATTTCATTTGACAAATAATATCTACACATAATTAACAAACAAACATAAACCCACCTGCAAGTCCTCGTATATATTGTTATGCCGTTTGGACTTCTTCCTGGGCGGCGAGTAGCAGAGGTCGGTGGGCGGGTGGTCGACCCAGTGCGTGTCGTTGAGCCAGTAGTGCTGGTCGCCGGCCAGCAGCGCCTCGTACGCTCGCTTCACGTACTGCACGTCCTCGCGGTCGATGCCGCGCGTCAGGAACTCGTACATCACCTGCATCTCCTGCATCATGTCGCGCGCCTTGAACGTCACCTCCGCGTACGAGTGCGAGCGCGCGTACTCCTCGCGCGGGGAGTACAACCTGCAACAATAAAATCACGTTACATTGTCATTCATTCGAACACCAAGATTGAATACATCACCCGTGCTATTCTTAATAAAAAATATTCTGGATATTTACTCGTCACTGCTCCATATCAACGATATGTTAGCAATGAACATAACGAAATCTTACTTATTCTGCAGCTCAGCCAACTTCTTGGCGTCGTGTTTCCGTTTGTACGGCCGCTTGGCCTCCTTGGTGTCCTTCGCCAGCTCCGCAGCCGCCTCGCTCTCCGCCGCCATCCACGTGTAACCTGCAGTTTGAACATGGATTTATGTATAATATTCATTCCATTAATGAAGGGACTATTAACTACCTGCATCGGAGACTGGTAAAGAAGTTATCAAATTGTAGAATATAGTAAATAATCTGTACTGAAGTGTTACAAGGTCGTTTCCACTGTTCTATCGATTCATAATCTTGAAACATCAGTAAGTGGGGGTGGGGGTGGGAGGGGGGGGGGGGGGTAATATGACGTACCGTGGTCGTGCTGCAGATGGTTGGAGGCGCGGCGCGGCGGAGGCGGCGTGGCGCGCTCGGGCGGCGGCCGGCAGTACGAGTGGTCGAGCGCCACCTGCGACGCCTGCGACGCTTGCGACGCCTGCGACTGCGGCGACGACGGCTCCGACAGCGTGCCGCTCGTCTGCGCACACGCAACGATTATCTTAATGTATTTGTGTTGTGAAAAGGTCACATGAAAGCGTAGACGGAGGAGTGTTTAGACCATGGATGCCATCTATAGCACTCACACAAGAAAAGGAAAAACATACGCCAATGACACGAAGAAAAACGAGACAGAACGATGTTAGGTTTTGCGTCTGTTTTATGTTATTAGTTAACTTGATTGGTTCAAAAAGATGAGATAATAAATTTTTAAACTGACCTCCTTAACTCCATTGACGCTGACGGCGGATTCTGTGTAGCTGTGGTCGCTGACGGACATGACTCTCTCCCTCTGGCTAGCGCGGTTCTCCTTCCCTCTCTTGCGGTCCCGCTGCCGCCGCACGTCCAACGCCTCGTCCTCGGAGGATATCTCCCCCTCCTCCATCTCCACCGGCTTGCTCTTCTCCGGCGACTTGGTGTGCTTCCTCGCCGGACTCGTTCTGGTCTCCTCCAACTTACTGTCCTGTTTACTGCTGAACGTACACCGTATTATTTATCGAATTACTAATGAGGTTATAATAATCTCGTGACTTCTTTTACGTTACGTACGCATACGTGAAAAATAAACAAATGGAAATATGATTTCCTAAGTCATGGAGTGAGAAAGGCTGATAGCCCAGCGGCTTGTGTGGGACATTAAAGTGATCAACAAAGTTAAGCAACAGCGGGCGCGGTCGGTAGTTGGGTGGGTGACCACTAGTGGAATAATTTCTTGGGCGCTTTAGTTCTTTGGAGGACACGTAAAGCCGTGAGTCTCGGTTGTTACTATTTGGTAGCAGTCGTTAAGCCATGTCGGTTTCCTTCGGGCGGCATAAAAGTTTCCGACACTTGGGTTGGCCACTAACCTCTCCACCGCAATGGGGCAGCGAGGTCGAGTACGCTCTAGGCCTGGGAGGAGAGTAAACCCGTGCTGGCTAGTGGGCCATTGATGGGTTCAACCCATTAGCCAACCCAACCCAACCCCAAAGCCAAGTCATGGAAAATTATTCAAAACACCATGTGACCAATGAAAACCTAGGCTAATTTATTTTGATTATTATTGAATTTGTAAGTAAAATTCTAAAGACGATTCTAATAATTAATTATATGCTTACTTCTTTATTTATAAAAAAAATATACCTTTCGTCGGGCGGTTTCTCAGGCTGCGGCAGCTCCATCACTGTATTCCGCATCTGTTCTTCTAGGAATTCCCTCTCGATCTGCTCCATGTACTCTGTATTCCGCTTTCTCCTTTCCTTTAAATTATAAATATACCGATTGAAAGTCTGACTACCCTCAACAATAACAATCATAGTTAATAATTTCATTTAAATTCTTCATCCGTTTTATTATGAAACACGGTTCAGCTGTGACCACCATTCATGCAACTGGGACGAAACATCGGCGTGCAAAAATCATATCGTGAGTACCCGTATAATCATAAAATGTGTACAATCCGCGATCAGTGTAAAAACACCTTCATCCATTACTTAGGGTATAAAGTATGAATATAAGTGAAATACTACTAGGGGCCGTTTATACTTAGAGATATCCAAGGTCAGAAAGTGGGACAGACAACTGACCTGGTACTCCCTCTCCTCCTCGGAGTCGGAGTACACCCTGTCGAGTAGCAGGTCCCGCGGCTCCTCCTCCGGCGACAGAATGGGCGAGCCTAGCCTCTCGTCCGAAGCGTCCACCTCCGGTATTGGTGTTTTCTCTGCATATTAAAACTATATTAATAATTGCACATACAAAGAATTTTCATTTTAATGCTGTCTTTGATGTACAATCATTATTTCATTAAATCACATAATAAACGGCTTACCTCTTCTCCTCTGTTCCTCTTCGCTGTCAGAGGACGAGGAATACACTCTCCGTAACCTCTCCTTATTTGACACCACCTTGAACTGCAAGCATTATACATATTGGATACACGTATGTTATAAAAATATTTTCATCGTATAGCGAAAAGTTTCGCGTCTATAAAGTTTCTTACATACAATGTTGTCTAGGCGTATTAAAAATCTATATTTAAGTATAATTAACTAATACCTAAGTTGAAGCAACACTGCAATGAACGCTGTGCACTCGGCATATGTAGTCATTCAATTAATAAACAACTCCTTAGCCCTGCAGCACATACCTATGACTGTACGTACATGTACATACGTACGCGCTCCATTTTGACGTATACAATAGTAACAGACTACACTTGAATTAGTTTTATCGCTCATACCTCGGCCTCGTCGAGTTCGGAGTCATCGGTGTCGGAGTAGAGTCGCGGCGCCGCGCCCTTCGGCTCCGACGCGGACGACGACGACGACCGCGACGACGAAGATGATGACGACCTGGAAATTGTCGCCGTTTATAAACATAGTTCACATAAATAATAGATTTGCGGCTCCCTTAAATACATATAATATTAGTAGTTTCCGCTTGATACTCTTAGGGGGCCGTCCATTAATTAAATGAAGTGATTTTCGCAATTTTTCGACCAGGCAGACAGAAACAATAATTGAAAAAATACACCTCTTTTTCCTGGATCACATTGCATTGGTACAGCGTATTATTGATGTCCACAGGCAATAGTAGTTACTTACAGTTAGGCGGGTCACAAGCTCGTTTGTCGGCTTTTTGGATAGAAAAGAAATGGGGCAAACCTCGAAGAGCTGCTGGACGTCCGCCGCCGGCCCGTGGACAGATAGGAGCCCGTCGTCCGGTTCCGCGGACTGGTGGGAACCTCCTTCTCTTCGTCAGAGTTCTGAACCATTTCCTCCTGTATAAAATATGATACATATAATAATTAAAACATACACAAACTTATGATGATTATGCGGTTTTATAAAATATGTTTAACTTAATAACTGGTTTCAACGCTGAGTTTCTTTTCTTCTGGAGTTTTCTTCACCTCCATTATAAAACATTTAAGGCACCTTTGCGAAGATTTGCAGAAAAAATAACGTGCATAAGTGCATCAGTGCATTTTGAATTCAATATACTTAGGATGAATAGGTTCAATAGGATTAATAGAATATAAAGCGTTCTTCTTTATAAAAGGTCAAAAGTTTTGATCGCACGTCACCTGATCACTGAGCCGTTTGGATGAGTCCTCGTCCATGAGCACGGGCGAGGGTATCTTCCGCTTCTTCCTGAAGCTGGGCATCTTGGGGATGGTGGCGCGCAGCCCCAGCCCGATGCCCGCGCCGTACCCGCCCAGGTCCAGCCCGAGGTCTCGAGACTCCACTATGGACTTTATTGAATCCACTGCCTCTTCTTTCTTGTTTGAGATGTCCTTTAAACAATGATGTCAACATTATGAGAAGTTACAATAACATGCTTTTTGTTAACATTACTACTTTACGCACATATAATTAGTAAAGGAACAATTAAGAATAAATCACAAAAATTTAGACCGAAAGCGTAAGTACCTGCAGGGGCTGGCCGGCGTCCTCCCGCAGCGGCTTGCTCTGGCGCGTCTTGCGGCTCTGCTCGTCCCACCACATCTCGAAGCTCTTGAACGCCGTGCTCTCGATCATCTTCTTGTTGAAGTCCTTCTTCAGTATCTGCTTCAGTTCCGACGTCACTCGCTCGATCACGCTGTTTATGGTCGGGTAGTACGGGTTGTCCGGCTCCTGTAATATTTTTTTACTTGAACCACTGGGTTCAATGGGATATTCAGCACGTGCGTACATCTATAGACATAAAAAAGGAAAAATCATTTCGTAGGAATCCCCTTACACATATTCTGGTAGTAAACTAATAAAACAAAAAGTTTTGCTTGTGATAACTTTGATCGAATACGAATGCAGTGGGTATGGTTTCTGCTCAATGTACACCCTTCCACTCTATTGCACATTACTCTCCAACACTTTGATTACTTCGATTCCTCCCGTCCCTTACTTCTGCCTCGCCATGGTAGACATAAACTTTAAATCTTGCAATAGTGTAGTTAGCCCAATGCAGTAGGCAGAAAGACGATCCCGTACCTGAAGGTGTGTCTCGGGCGGCGGGCGGTGGAAGGGCGCGTACGCGTGCACGAGCGGCGGCGGGAAGGCCGCGCCGTACGCCAGCGACACGTCCGCCGCGGGGTACGCCGCGCCGGGGAACCCCGCTGTCGACACGA
This sequence comes from Ochlodes sylvanus, assembly GCA_905404295.2. Taxonomy (NCBI): domain Eukaryota; kingdom Metazoa; phylum Arthropoda; class Insecta; order Lepidoptera; family Hesperiidae; genus Ochlodes; species Ochlodes sylvanus. The sequence goes on from FR990129.1 coordinate 3,765,594, forward strand.
CACTCGCCAGTTAACAACATTACCACTAACAATGCTTCTAATCAAAGTCATTAAATCTCCCAGAAATTGCAAATAAAAGAGACTTACTTTATTTAGTTATTCATCTAAAATTAAAGGCAAATTTTAATATGAACAGACCATTAAACGATTACATTAAGGTGGCTTCATATTTACTTCCTATAACAAGCCAAATAATAGTCAATCCCAAATGTTGTAACAGCACTTTTGGTATTGAATAAATTACAATCAAATTAGTAACAATATAATTTAACATAACTTCTAGTATTTAAAATAAGATTAAGAACTGCTTTATACAAAGTCTCTGGTTCATTTTGGGACTTTACCAGCAAGAGTTATTAGTTCTCCAATGAAATGAAATCCGTGTACCTGTGGGCGGCCACACGGCAGGGTGGTAGTAGTGCGAGTGCGCGGGCGCGTACGGCGGGTAGTACGCCTCCGCCGGCACTTGCTCCTCGATCTTGGCCTCCGTCGACGACAACGACGACAGCGACATCTGTACACGATATACAACAACGTTGTGAATAGCGTTCGACAATCTTTCCGACTCGCCCTACAAGGTTAAACACGCGTGAGTACGGCGCCATTCGCTCACTGTGATGATACCTAATATAAAAACTAGGGCGATGTACGATTAAGTTCAGCGGGAATTGTGTTTTTAAATGTGTAGAACCTAAAACCAATCGTCTTTTTTATCATCAGTTAATACCATAAATTAGTTTCCAATGATTAAATGGCCATGTGCGTTGTGACAATATAGTCGGGCTACACGATCATACGGGGTCTAAATCTAAACAGTAAGTTAAGACAAACGAGACATCTAAGCGAGAGCTTCATTACTCGTTTACACACGTGGAACGTCCGTCGTAAGTATCGTTCACCTGATCGTCGTCCAAGTTGTCCTGGTCCCGGGAGTCGGGCGGGTGCGCGGGCGAGCGGCGCGGCTCCTCGCCCGTCAGCAACTCGTCCTCCGACGACGATATGTCCGACCCGATCTTGTCTATGCTCGGGAACTTCTTACGCTCTTCTTCTTTTCTTCTCTGTAACGATATACAAATATTACAGACCCGGTATCAATACACGACTATTCAGCTATCACTAAGTTCTAATAACCATACTAACACGGCAAGGTTATCTCAACATTTTTTACCATTTTATACACGACCGATTGCGTGCTTTCACAGTATAACTGTCTATTGGTAGAGAACAGCCTACCCAGTGTGTTTCATAAAAAATGTCACATTTGTATCGGCGATATATTTTAAATCAAAGAAAAAGGACAACCCTTACCCTTTGTAATGTAATTTTGAGACATTCGAGGTAGAATTCGCGACTTAAGTATGGCGACGGAGTGTTGGACAGCGGCTCGGGGTCCACGTCGCTGTTTTGTGAAAATGATATTATGCTTTGCCTGTCCTCGCTACCCGAACCTGCCGACACGAGCAAAACATATTCCTTAGTCGTTGGGTATACAGTACAGAAATGAGAACAAACTGACTACGGCGGGTATAAGTATTCACTTTTCACTCCAAGCCTACGTCCCCGCCTGTGGGGCACCCTGCCGAACAATGGACGAGGCTACGGCCAGGTTCCTTTTGTTGGAGGTATCATGGCTCTGTACCACAAAGTTTTATTTGGACGGTGATCGTGCCTTATGAGAATGTATTTAAACCCACCTGGGCCGTCTAACGCTCTCCTTTTAGAGTCAATCCTGAAAATAACCAGTCCCCCGTTTTCTTCTTAGCCGGCAACGCTTTAATGAAGCCTATTCGTGACGTCCACGGGTAGCAGTGGCTTCCTATCAGATATCTTTTTAGCTATCCTGACAAAAAGCTCAGGAATGCCCGGCACGTACGTGACGTAACGGTACGTGGTGTAACGTACGGTCCGCTGACAGTGGACGTGTGATGCGTGCGGTACCTTCATCGTCGGAGGGCAGGTTGTGCGTGTCGATGTCGGGGATGGCGGCCGGGCGGCGCTCGTCCTCGTCCTCGGACATGCCCAGCGACAGGAAGGGCGGCGCCAGCCCGCCGCCGCCCGTCGCGCCCTTCAGCAGCATTGCAATCCTGTTCACGTTACAATGTAATAAATAATTCGGGAATTAACATTCACTTCGAAACAACAATGAACACGAACAAGCTGCATTTTTATAGAGGCGTTTATGTTAGTGTCCTAAGATGTAACTCGGTCTGTGTCTTTAAAAAAAGAAGAGATATGCATTGTACGAAAAAAAGGACCTTTTTGTGTCGTATTTGATGTTACAATTTCGCACTGGGCTATTAAAAAAAACCCTTAACTTTACACTTTCTAATCCCTAAACAATAATCCCACGAACGACATGAAGACAAGGGCACTTTTCAGTGTATGTTTAAGACATTAACATAAAGGTATCTACAAAAATTCAGCTTGTTCATAATTTGTTAGAAGATCGGCACGTTTGTGCACTAAGGATTATGCAGTACTGATCAACGTCCGCAACGCAAAGGGATTCGATATTTATCGAGTACGTTCGAGTACTATAAGACACAAAAGACCTCCCTTACCTAAACTGTCGCCGTAATTAATTTGCCACCTGATTGTGAGACACAATTTTAAATTTCGGCTCAAATTCATATTCGAAAAACAAATTATACTGAGAGAAAATCCTTCTTTAAAAGATTGTTATAATCCGTTACTTGGGATCAATTTTAAAAGTTGGTTTAAAAAATCAATCTTTTCCCTACGGTGAGACGACAAAGCTACATTCAGTACTCACCGAGTGTCAAGATCGACGTTTTTGGGTTCGTCGGCGGGCGGCGGCGGCTTGGGCTCGGGCTCCTTGGCGTCCACCGCGTCGGCCGGCGGCGTCGGCTCCACCGGCGCGCTCTCCACCACCTCCTACAACGCCACGTCACGACACGTCAGTAACGTAACGCCTAACTACGATAAAGGCCTGTTCAGATAATAATTGTATACGCGGCCTCCAGGCTGCCTACCTTTAGGCTAACTACCTTTAGGCTTAACCTTTAGGCTATTGCGAAAAATTCGGCCTAGGAATATCGCGGACCCACTCGGATTTGCGCATATTTGAACAGGCCTTAATAGTGACATAGTGTTTTAACTTTACTAATAGCTATCGCGTTTCGCCGGTTGCGTTGTGAATATAATTACAAAGATTTACTTAGTCTCACAGTGTATTGAGAAATAAGAAAGCACTGTCTGTATTTCTTTCCCGTTTTTGTTTCTGGAACGGATATTATACGGTTTTGTTTTTCAATTGATGTATATTTTGAACTACAAAATAAAATTGACAGTTTTAAATTTAGCAAATATTTTGTCATGATGAAGAAAAAAAACTTAGTGAATCCCAACAATTATAATCATATAATTAAATTCTGAATTCAAAGATATTATTTTAGCTTAGTAGTCCAGGAGCCCCTGATATGATTTGATTGTGAATCCCTACTAAGGACGCCTGGGTACTCCACCAAGGTGCTCAGCGAAGATCGATCGTTTCAGTCAAAATGAAATTTAAACAGCATTATATTAAACAGCAAACATTAACAAAGAAAACGATAAAACTTTTTGTGGGTAAGAAATAACGATGACAAAAAATGTACTTTAGCATTCTCCGTGACTTATAAAAAGTTTAGGATTCATGTCTAAAATATTCTGTTTCTTAAAATTTTGTTTGTAATTGTTAGACCATGCATATTCTAAATCTTAAATATCGAACGATTTAAAGGGTTACCATCTGAACATTCATATAATAGGGCACATTCAAAGCGAAACATTTATATTATAGAGTTCATATAAAGACACACACGATTAATTAAACACAAACAGTCATGCATAAGCAACATGCTTAGTATGGTGAAATGATTGGTGATCATTCAATGAATAATTGAATAAGCATGTATAAAATTATCTCTCATGCATTAAACACAATTTACAAATCTAATAATCTATGTGCATTAATGGTGTCCATTATTATCGGTATATAAAATGTGTGCAGTGTTATAATTATTTTGCATGCCATCAATATGCAACCAACCGGTGTATTGAGTCGATACTTATTGACCAATCAAAAATTATGCTTTTCGGATTTTCTCTAACACGTTGGTAATTCAGATAACAAATAAAATTATAATTTTGCCAATACATAATTATACTAATCATACACACGATCTCTACAGCTACAGATAGGTAATATACATACGGAATACCCTTAACGAATTCTCCACAAATTAAAGCTAACCCACAAATTCATTCCGCTACACTTCCAAATAAATGTCCAAAATAAACCAGGAAAACTTTGTCTAGATTTAGATTCTATGGAAAACATTACTGTTCTTATAAATAATTCCATGTTGTGTACTGTTGTCCAATACTATTTACCAAATCGCGTTTAAATTCAAAGCTAATCTTTTTTATTTTGAATACAAAGATCTTTGTAGTATTAACGGTAAGTTATCCATTCTTTAGTTACGATCTTGCGAACTTATGATCCGTTTCTTTTTTGTATTAATTAACTAAACCTTTTTAAGTTGCATATCAATTTATTTTCTTGACGTCTTAAGAGATATAGGGTTGCAGAAACCAACCTGTAACGAATCTGTCATCGTAAGTGGGGTAAGGTAAGAAAAGGCGGTACCTACTGACAGTCTTGGACAACAGTACAGTAGACAGACGTAGATAGCACAGTATACGGCCCCCGCAAAACATACGAGCTAGTGTCCGCTATTAGAGTTGCGTACGACAGTTAGTGTGCTCGGAATCGGCGGGATACAATTTTAACTTAAAGTTACAACCCGCCTTGACGTTGTCGTTTAATGACTAACGAATATCAAAACGACTAATAGCGGGCACCAGGACACGAGTTGAAGAGATGGAACTGTAATAACTGAGATGTATGTTTATCTAACTTTTTCATGTCCATTATTCTTAATATTTGAAGAATATTTTCATTAAATTTGACAAATTTTCAGTTTCAAACGCCAAACTTGAGTACCGAGCAAAGTTGTCGAGCGGCTAAATTAAAAGGTCATAAGCTTGTACTCCAAACTCAATTTAGCCTTTGTATGTATTGTTAAGTTTCCAAGCTCCATCCCCCGTGTCGTGTCAACGTTGCGGGGTCGCGCGCGGGGAGTGAGCGTGCGCCAACCTTGACGTGGTTCCGGTGGGCGTCGCCGGGCGCGGGCGAGGGCGCGCGCGGCGCGGGCGACGGCGCGCGCGGCGGCCTGCGCGGCCCGGGCGGCATACACATTATGTGCGGACTGTGCCTATCCTCGCTAACCGATACCTACGTTATGGCACGTATACGTTTAGTTGGGAGGCGTCATTGACAATCCGCCTTAATAATTATACACGATTAATGAACGAAAAGTCAGTGTCGTAGTTATAGTATAATTTTTTTCTTAATTTATAGGCATCATTACAGAAATTCTCATTTACAGATTGCCACTTTTTTCAAATGTAAAACAAGAAATTTACAAAAAAAAATCAATTTCGATTACCCCCCGGCCACCCGAGACAGATACAAAATGTAAAGCTGACTTTACTGACTTAATCTTGTTGTTTAAGGGGCTTTTGCAGTTTGTTTCTCATGTAATGTAAAGCAAAATGAATGAAATGAATGTTACAATTATGAAAAAAAAACATTAACTTAAAACCTTCACACCACATGACCTTATGTTATTGTTATATTGTATTATACATTTTAGATTCGAATTATATTTAATCCTCACAAGCAAGAATCCACGCCACAGGTGGTGAAGAAACCCAATCTGTTTCCAGATGTCTAACAAAGCTTGAGGAACAGCGTTGAGGATAAAGCACATTGTAAAATTGTATATACCCTGCACATACACACATACACATATGACATAAATGTGAAAATAGCCATCCAGACATATTATAATATCGAGACGGGGCGGTCCATCCGCGTATATTATCTAAGTAGCTTCGACTTGATTACTTGATTGTGCGATTAAATACAATTCGAACTTTGGTATAAGTTGAACACACGAAGAAACAGGTTTATGTGGTTATAAAATATAAAACTAGGTGTATCATACATAACCTCCTTAATTATTGATTAAAAAAAATATGATTTATTTAGCGTTTTATGACTACATCAATGTCTTGACCATTCATGTAATATTTAAATCGGCAATACAGGCGTAAAAGTACCTTGATAAGGACTGCGTTTATTATATAAACATCTTTAACTCGCCAACTTTGTACTTGTACTAAAAAGCTTACGATGTGATGAAAAGCTCTGAAGATTAAATCAGTTTTATGCACGTTGAACTAATTTGCAAAGAGAACTAAATATTTACAAAATATACATGATGTTTGTATGTTCCTTTTCAATTCAATCATTCGCAACAACTATTGCGATGGAATCAAATCTATTCAATTTTATGTTATCCTAATTGACTTTAGTTTAAAAAGTTTAAACAATATTAAACTATACTCATACTACTACTTAAACTATACTCAATGATTTGTGCCTTGTTGCACAAATCATTGAGTACAGTGCACGCGAAACTTTATGACCTCTCCGATCTATGCAGTACAGCCAAAATTAACAGCATTTCCGGTCATTTTAACTGGCGGCGATGGTCAGAGAGGCCATAAAGATTGGCGAGCACTGCAATTCAATGTATATGGTTTTCAAGAGGTCGCTATCACGTGCCGCGGTGTACTCACGTGCGCGTGGTGGTGGTGGCGCCAGTCGGGCCACCAGCCGGCGCCCGCGCCCGCCGCGCCCGCACCGACGGCCGCGCCCGCCGCCGCGCCCGCGCCCGCCGTGCCCGCCGGACTGTACGCGTACGCGTAGCTGGAACGGGCGAATAACATTCGGCTATCATTTTACTTTATTTAGGATTTAGTTACTTTACAGTATATGTTTGCCCAATTTTCATTCTATCTATCTATCAGCTAGTATTTTAACATCTTCCCGTGGGGCATTATCAAAATGAGTTTTATGGGGATAAAATTTTATGGGGATTTATCCCCATAAAACTCATTTTGATAATGCCCCACGGGCTTAAGATTTTTCAACTCTTAAGCTAAATAACATTATTACATACCATAAAAATGCTAGTAAGTTATCGTTAGTAAATTAATTTTATTTTGGTTTTTTTATTGAGTCACATTGCAACTCATAAAAAAACCTGAAAAAAGTGAAAAATGTGCCTCGACTTAAATAGAGCATAGAGAAATGAGTCACCTGTGACTCATGAACTTGTTCTAATTCGTTCCTATGAGTCATATAATGAGTCATTGGACAGGGAAGTTGTTAAATGTGCAATTGTTTATCGGCAGAGGCGACCACTATCACAGCGTCCGTTTGTTACCATCTATTACAATACAAGGATATGATAGGTGTACCTTTGCTGGTAGTACGGGTCGTAGGGTAGAGGCGCTGCGGGAGTGTAGGGGACCTCGGCGGGGTGCACCGCGGGGTATGGGGTCTCCGGCACCTCGGCGGTGACGCTCGCCGCGCGCGCGTACTTCTCGCGATGCCTGGTGATCATACGGAAGTGCTTTTAATACCAGACAGATATTGAGCGGTATTCATATGTACAGTACAACTTTTTTTATACCAAAAATCAAAGTTAATAAGAAACGATCACATAAAGCTAGCTGATAAGTTTAACAGTGCATGAAAACCTGTCAGATACACCCTAGCGTGAATGTCTAACTTGTGAGACAATATACAAATTATTATATTTTAACCTTTATATTATTTTATTAAAGAGTGTTGTTATTTGTTACGCTAATTAAGCGGTAGTCCCCGAACTGCTGTGATAACATAACAGATAATTTAGGTTACAACCCTTAATATAAAGATACTTAAAAATATTACAATTGACAATGGAATAAATATGGGTTTCACTATGGTGTTGATTTACTTGGTGCTTCTAATAATAAAATAAAACATTGCCTTCATTCATTAATGTATAATTATGTAAGTATTTTTAGTTGCATATACTAATTCAAGAGTTAAACAACATCTCTTGCGCTACTGTAGAAGCAAAAATAATTATTAATAATTATTAATAATTAATAAAAATAAATTTACATCATATAACTGGATACCGAAGGCTTATTACAGTCGTGCACACAATATCTTAAAAGCACAATATCTACAGTTTAAAACAAAAAAAAATCTTATCAATATACCTTCTCTTTTTACATTTCCTCCTGCATCGTCGGCTTGGAAACAATAATAGGTTAATTAAACAATATGACTGTACTACAAAAATCTATTAAATATGCTACTATGTATATGGAAACCAAACTGATCAGACAAAGGATTTGTTCATAGATTTGAACCCTAGATCTTGTACATCTGTTATTGTGCTTCTTCTGAGCAGATTAATCTACTGGTATTATAAGACGATTTGTCTATACTACGATATTATGGTGTTGCAGTAGTAAAATAATTTTGTATTCAAATATTATGTCGTAGATAATTGGAAAATAAATATGACGAATTTAGTAGCTCCTGAAATGCAAATTGAAAATAAGCCGTAAACACTTTCTCCAAGCCGTTATCTTTTTTATTTAATCTACTCACCTCTCTCTATCCCTATCTCGGTCCCTATCCCGGTCCCGGTCTCGGTCCCGGTCCCGATCTCGGTCGCGGTGGGGATCCCGGTCTCGATCTCTGTCTCTCTCTCTATCCCTGTCCCTCTCGTCTCTGTCCCGCTCGCTCCTCTTGCGATGTCGATGCCTGTACTCCCGCTCGTCATCAGACCAGCGGTTATTGCTATCGCTATGGTGTTCCACTTCTTTGTAGCGGGTGTGGGTGTTGTATGGTTCCTATACAAATATATTTATAATTGTTAAATACAGCAAGTATATAAAAGATATCCATTTTATTCTATAGGAAAATGAATATATTCTGGGAAACATTTCTAATATTACAGTCCACACCAGACCAATGACCAATTAGAAATTTGACTAGATATTTATTATGTACACACCTACTGTTTAGGCACATACCTTTTCAACGAGTTTCGTATCTTCCAATCTCTTACTGAGGACTGCTTCCATCTTGACCTGCCGCATGTCGTCCATAACGGGAGGTTTAATTATGGCTGCAGCAACCTGTGCTCGTTTATCCATAGTCTTATCATCGAACATTTCCGAGCATTTCTTACCAAATGGATCGTGAAATACTTCCAGCACCTAAATTGACAACAAAAGCGCAATACATTTCGTAAGTTTTTTTCACATTTTGGGCAACCTGTCTTTTGCCACCACGTGAATCCACATAACTTGACTTTCGAAAAAGGGGATGAAACAATTGGAAAACATTTTTTTCGTTTAGTAATAAAATGTGTTTGGAAGAGTCTGGGTATACATCATAACCAATTAAAACATTTTTTCATGCGTTTTGCAATACAATGTATTTACTGATAAATAATACATTATGTTCCAGATAAAATGTATCGCAAATTTTATGCTCTACAATTTTATAGTAGATGTTAACATCATGGGAGCAATAGAAACCGAGATTTTATGAGACTTGAGACAACTTATAGATTGCCAAAATGAAGGTACATATATACGAAAATTCAGCTTATTATCTCTCATTCCGTTTACTATCCGTCTCAATTCGTTTCCAAACAAAACAGTTTAAGAGTTAATTTAAAGAATATAATTTTAATTATAAGAAAAAATATAGATTTCCCAAAACAAAGGAAGGCCAGGTTACTTTTTTATATAACAGTTTATCATTTACAAATACATATAATTGCTAGTTGTGATTGTTGTATTATTGATTCAGTTAATTGTAACTAAATGGTTTCAAGCTATCTCAACACTAAGGCCATGCCGTAGCCAGCATGTGCCATTAAAACATATAAACTACAGGCAAAGTCGGTTTTAGGGGGAAATAACTTAGTTTACAAATCAGTCCAAAAATACTTCAGCTTTCACATGTTACCAAGTGAAATATATTGTTGACTGGTAAACCTGACATCTCTTCGCTTTGGGAAACCTGTCCCTTAGTACTCACACTCAAAAATTGTTAGGTCTGATTGGTTAAATTGACTTTTTTTTTGAGCTGATTGAAATAAAACAAACACACAACAAACATATAGCTAATGTATTGTAAGTGAAGCCTACTACAATACATCAGCTAAAATTGCTCTTAAATCAGGTAAGAGCTTTCTGAGATTAGTGCGTACAAAGGCACAAACTGACAAAAATTCTAACAATCATTGTTTTGCATTTAAGTTAAAATTTTATTATATTATGTATATAGGTGGTTTATTATTTTGTGACTATAGCTTTTACAGAACTAAAATACACTTACCTGACCCATGACAGACTTCCCATTATATTTCTCTATACACAACTTCGAGAATTTTACATCTTGAAAAACTATTCTCGCAAATCCCAAGTGACGGTTTGTGATTGGATGGTAAAATATTGACAGTTCCTCATAAGGTCCAATTTTATTCATCATATCTGCTAAAAATGCTTTATCAATATTGTCGTTCAAATTTGCTATCGTTATTTCTAGTTGAGGAGGTATTCCAACATAATTTTTATCAATTCTAAACCTGTAATTGAAAATTAAAGTTATTAAATTCAAAATTCGCGCCAATAAATATGTGTCAAACCTTGTAATGTTGGTAGCTTTGAAGGGAGAAATGTAATAAAAACAAAGAATATTATAACCAAATTACTGCAATTTTGGGCTCTAATTGTGATTTATAGTAACTATTATTCAACTTGTGTCTATTTCTGATAGAGCAATTCCAAAATCTAAGCATTTAAATCAGAATTTTGGTCCATTTTTTATGACAGCACCATAAGAAGAAACTAGAAAACATTTACTCCCAAAGGCTTTTCAGCCGTAAGACGTGGAAAATATCAATTGTTCTGATAATAACTTATGCAAGGAACTTCGAAACAGGGAATTGTCAACAATAATTTCAAATATATGTTCATTGTAGACCTGATTGTTTGTTCATGTTTAGGACCTCAAAATTAATACCTGGGGACTGGCAAATCTGCAGGTTCCAATTTATTCCAAATCCGTGAGAGCTGAGACCTTGGATCTCTGCATTGAACAGGGGCATATGTTGTGTCCCCAGGCACAGTTCCATCATATCTGTACAGTTTTGTAGCTCCTTTCACTAAAAATGGATCTATGAGGAGTTTATAGTTTTTGGGTGCTTTATGGAGCACAGCATTGTGCCCTGGAACTTTGTGCTCCATTCCTCCATTCATTCTGGAAGACAAAAATACAAATAATGTTAAATAAAACATAACCTCAACGTTTCATCATTAATCGTTTGTATTGCCTTAAAAAATCCTGGATGGTTGTTCTTACGCTGGATACAACCTGAAATTAGAATTGCAAATATAAAACGCTATATTAAACAAACCTGAAATGTTTAGAAAAACAATATGTTACAAAATAGTAATATTTGTGTTTTTATTCCAATACAGTAACTGGATATTATTACCATCCTAAATATTACGTATAATGAAAGTTTACTAATCCTTTTAACATATTATAAGATAATATTTCACTGAATTAACACTAAAACAACGAATTCAAATACAATTTTCTAGTGGGACCACTCTCCATGGTGACGGCCTCTAAGATGTATGGAAAAATGAAACTGAGGTAATGAATGAAAAACAGACAAAAAATATACTTACGTTAACATTTAAATGTATCGTCGAAAACATTTATATTGAACGTTTTACCATGTCAATAAAATCCTAATTCATAGAACACAAATATTAAGATGCTAAATGACTTCAAAAACATATATCATGAAGTATTACATTTCTATTATCAAATTTCATATATAGTTAATCACTAAAATACTGTACTTTATAGGCGCGAGCTAAGTTTGTTTTATCATGTTGCCTAACTGAAAATTTGACTTTTATAAAGATTATGCTGCCGAGTCAGACTCGTAGATTAACAAATTTTCATAGACAAGTTAGATCGTTATTGTTCAGACTGGACCCTCAGGACTTTGAGGATAAATAAGCAGAAGGAGTTCGTTACGAGTTGTGTAAGTTCAACTAAGTTCCACAATTATTTTCTCAAAACACTTCTGCGTGATACTGTTGTTAAGTACTGTAATAAGAGAAAACCTTTACTGAATATAAGGTTTTAATAAGCGAAAATTAACAGTAAAATTTGTTTGAGTTACATTACATATTATGTACATTGACAAAGACACTAACAAAACAGATTGACAATGACATCAGTTTATGGCTGATAGGTTCAAGCAAGAAGTTTACATCAAGTACGTTACTAAAAATTAAGTTATGTGGACAACGCCAAAATGTTTTCCTGTTCCTTAAATTTGGTATAGTAGATTATAAGTCTAGGAAATAAGCAATCGTGGTCTTTTAAATTACGTTTACCATACAGATAGTTCAGGTTTTTGCAAATATTTAAACATATTGTAGGGTAACAAATTGACAACCCAAACAACCCAAAGGGTGGTCTGTCGGATTGATGGATGGATATGACAAGTTGAAAAAGTAACCAGTGGCGATCAGTAAATCAATAAATAAACGCTAACACACTTCTTCCTCTGTTCTATGATTCCTTGGGTCGTGGGACTCGTGGGTGGCATGGGCAACACAAATACTAGGCTATAGGGTCACCGTCGGTATTTTTCAAAGAATAGTTCGAAAACCCGCAAAAACGGCAATAGAGTATAGTGTATGACATGAACATAACAGTTAAAGTTATGTTCATGTCAGGGCATTTAACGAAACTGCTATATTCAAATCCTCTATTACCCACATAGTACGAAATAAGTAAATATTACCTCAAAAAGTGCTATAAAATGTACACGCTTGCCACTACTTGTATCGCCACCCTTATTTAATATCTTTCAACGTACACTTTTTATGAATATAGTTGGTGCTCCTTATTGCTATACTTCATTATCATACTATTTCTTTACGTTCACAAACCAATTTAAAATAATGACTGATGAGTATAGCGCCATATAATTGTGTTACAATACCGGCTGCAGCATACCTAGAAACTATTATTGAACCAAAAAAAATAAGATCACCCGTTTTGTAGTTTGTTGACTTTGTTGACATTAGCTGTCAGGCTGTCACTATAATTTTATTTTTAAGTGGTAACATTACACTTTACATTAAATTTTTGCGGGTTAGCTGCTGTTGCGTCACCGATTCTGGTAAATGTAATTTTGTAAAAAATATCAATCTATAAGCACTACCCAAATTTAACATAATTGTGTATTGTTAATAGCATGAAGTGCTCTACGCTGATCTTATTATTGCAGGCAAAATGGCCGAGAAAATAGTGCCAGTGGTCAAGGCTTCCGAGGAGGAGGAACAGGAGCTGGTAGACCCCCAGCAGCAATTGCGAGTAAGTTTTTAATTCATTATTTAATGGTTTTTACATAATATTCGTTCGAATTAAGTTACTGTTTACCTGGACTTATATATATTTCAACCTTACTTTACCCTACTCGAGGTTATAATTCAATTATTTTATTATCAATTTAATAATCACTAATCTCATTTAAAATGTAGAGAGAATAGATTTTAATGCAATTTGACTAACATATTTACGCGCAACTGGTTTGAATTATTTTGTAAGCAAATATTCCCTTATAAGAAACTGCATTTCTCCTATTTAAATACAAATTAAGGCTTCATATTATTCACGTATTGGCAATTACCAATAGCACTGGATACTACACCAAATTTTTAGGCTTGCTGCAGTTTACTTTCTTGTTTAGTTTTGGAAATATGACTTCAAGTAGTGGAAAGTAGCAGAACCTAATTATTTATTTTACGTAAAACACACATCTTTTGCAAAAAATAAGCATATCCAGTTTGATATAATTTTTAATACAAACCTGCCTATGTGTCAAAATGATATAATGGATCGAGGTCATATATTCGTGACCCACCAATGCCCCACAAATTAAAGCATAAAATTTGCAAATCTGGTGTAAGACCTGTTATAATGTGTGGATCAGAATGCTGGGCAAATACGATGGATGAGAGACAATTGCATGTGGCGCAGATGAGACAATAAGATAGATAAGGGAGTCAGTGTAGAAGTGGCTACTAAGAGGGAAGAATGGAAGAAAATTAGATGTTGTGTTAACCCCAAATAAAATTGGAGATGGGCAGTAAGATGATAATACCTGTATCAGCATACCTGCACTAACACATCCTGATAGGGTGTAAATTAAAAAAATATGTGATAGTTTCAGAATTCACAATACAGTAACATGTGGAAAAGATATGATTACCTGCATATTTTGATGTACATTTTGATAGAGTGGGCTAAACCTTCACTATTTCGGCTCTTACAAAAAAGTGCGCTCTTTGAAGTGCAAGTAGTTTGCAAACCTGGCAGCAGCACAATGTTTAAACTGCTGCTAATCACTCTTTGATAGCACTATAATTTAGTTGATGTATGGTTGACATAATAAGTCCCCATTTGAGTCATGTTCTAAGTTGGTCATAGTTGTCATGGGCGGCAGCGGGAGGTGGTGCTGCGCTCTTGTTTGCTGAATCAACTGAACAATCTGATTTTTTATTTTACAAACATTAGTTTCTAGTTAGTACTTTGTAGCAGGATTATGATAAAATTAATTGACAAAATTATGTTTTTCTAGAAGTCAACACGTTTGCAATCTAATTCAAGATTCAGACCTGAAACAAATTTGAAGGTTTACTTTTTATTTGACCCAGTATTGTATAATGTTAGATACATTATACAATAGTTATCTTAGTATTGTCGCTTTTACTTAGATGTAATAGTAAATGTTTTAAAAAGGAAAAGAATGTAGTGTCAAAAGACTAGTTATTAAAGGTTATTAGTAAAATTAAAAAATAATCCAGTAGTTGTTGATTTTAGATATTCTAAGCAGTATGTCATTGACTTATTTTATTACTATGGACGTCGGGTCCGCGCTAAAACATGTCCGAGCCTAATGAGCTACAAAACGCAAACATAGCTAGAATTTTGCGTTCACGACTAGAATCAACATAAAACCGTGATGTAATTTTTTGATTTTATTGTTTATTGTGATTTTAGTGATTGAATTACTTTGCTAACATTTCTATTCTTGCGATAACTGTGACTGGGACATTTTTTGTCACGATTTTAATATGAGAGCCGATGTCCATAGTAATAAAGAGTCAAATCTGTATGTGAACAATGTAATGTATGTATGTATAATATTAAATATGCTAAATGTATATTTAATATATGTTTAATGTATATTTTTTTGTAGGATGAGTGTTCCCAAAAGCCTGAAGCTCAGAGCTTGTGGTCCAAATACCAAGAGTGCAACAACCGAGTGAACTCCCGATCACAGACCACAGAGACATGCGAGGAGGAACTGATTGACTACGTCCATGTCCTCGATAAGTGCGTCAACAAGGACCTCTTCAAGAGGCTGAAGTAGGCAATGTAACCAAAAACTGCCCTTGTGTCCCAACAAGTGTTTTATTCCATTATGTTCTGCATTGCTTTTACATCATCATGCAGGGGCTACATTAGTTATATTAGTAAATTATTTCATTGATGTTGAAGTATGGAGTTTAAAAAGTTATTGTTTGTAAATAAATACTCAAAATGTTCTTTGATTTTCATTTTCATTATTTACCAATCCTTGCTACTTAGTAAAAGTAAAATTATGATTTTACAGTCATCACAACCCATAACTGTCCCACACTGGGCACGGGTCTCCTCTCACAGTGTGAGGGGTATAGGCCATAGTCCACCACGCTGGCCAAGTGCGGATTGGTGGACTTCACACACCTTTGAGAACATTATGGAGAACTCTCGGGTGTGCAGGTTTCCTCACGATGTTTTCCTTCACCGAAGCAAGTGATAATTAAATTGATTTTACAGTATTGCTTATTAAATTGCTGGATTAAATAAATTAAAGACATTCTCATTAATACAGATATAATATTTAATTGTGTAAATAAAAAATTCTGTGACAGTACAATAAAAAAATTTGATACAATTACACACACAACACAAACAAAGAAATCATAATGGCACTTACACAACAACTAATAATTTAAAATTACAATTGATTACTACCAATTTAAGAATGATTCACAGTAATGCAGTGAGTTCTAGCAAAATAAGACAAAGAGTATTTATTAATACTTAACTTTAATAATGGAATCAAACTTAAGTTATAACTATCTAAGCACTCAAATTGATAGAGCATAAAATGCCAATTTGTCTCAAAATTGATCATTTATCATAAATATTTAACCATACAGCATACAATGATAAATAATATGAAAATATAAATTTTTTTATTCAATTAAATACATACTTAAATCTAAATATTAAATGAATAATAAAAGCACTTCAATACTTTGGCATGTCATCTTTTTATAAAAAGGAATAAAACTTTTAATAGGTGAGGCACTGTGTTTAGTGGAAGTGTTCTTAGTTACTTACACTAAACATCAACCAATTATAGCTGAGCAAAACCGCTCACGGCTCGCGCAGCTTAAATATAAAATTTGTATAGACGGTGCCAGATCCTACCAAGAATATGAAAGCAGGCCCCGGTAATCACCAATCTACTTTCTCGATTCAATAAGTAAAAAATATTTTTGTGCCTCAAAAGATTTACACGACGAAACAACACACTATAACGTATGAAATATCGATATTTCATACGATATTGTGTGTTGTGTTTCGTCGTAGCATTACATTTTTGTTCTTGACAAACTCAATTCACATGACAAGACCGCGTCCCCGGTGTATGTCGGTGACGCGTGGAATGTACAATGTGGTACACATCTATGTATATCGCTCCATCTACATAGTCTAAAATTCAAATAGGTAAAGATCCGACCCTACATCGACATTCACCGGGTTGATAATAGAATCAAACTTACTTTATAATAAATTTTGTATATAAGAAAATATATTAGAAATAGTTTGACAAAAAAAATCCTGGACAGAATATTTTTAATTATTTTTAAAAAAAATGTTTTTTACATTAAATGTTGCAACATGAAGATAATTATAAAATTTTATACTGGCCTTAAAGTATAAAACATATAGAATGTGCAGACGTAGGGTTGACTATTATTTACCTGGACTAACTACTGGGTTAACAGGTAAACAGGTATGTCAATACTAGTTACAAAAAAGTTAAAATAATAGTTTAAATTAGTTAAAATTATTACATAGTTAGTTAACATTTTATTATTATCTTCATGTTGCAACATCATTTTTTTTAATTATTAAAAATATTCTGTCCAGGATTTTTTTTGTCAACCCATTTTTAATATATTTTCTAATATACGAAATTTATTATAAAATAAGTTTGATTCTATTATCAACCCAGTGAAGGTCGATGTAGGTTCGGATCTTAGACCAAAATTTCCCATAGTTTATATGTGTAGCTTCCTAATGAGACTGCAGTTCTATACTTAAACGCGACAAAGCCCGGTTTAAATAAGAATTGTGACCTAATTAATTTAATTAAGTAAATATTGCTTACATTTCATGCAGTCACTGATTAAACAAGCTTACAATTTACGTTAAAATTAATAGTGTAGCAACCATCAGTTAAAAGTAGAATGGTATAGTTTCGCGATAATGACTGTATCACCTTTGTAACACTAAATTACATGACACCACCAATTACTCTTGGTTGCTACACCGAAACTTACGTTAAACATTCAAAATATCAAGTAAAAAGCTCTACATGAGTTGGTTCAAAAGCAACTTTATACCCTATTAATTATATCGTTGTGTCGTAATAATTATAATATAAAAATTATTAGCATTGTAAAAAGTAGCACTTGTGTACCAACTCGTAAAGTTCCAATTTGTATCAAATAACATATCACACTATATCAGTACTGATCGGCCGCCACCTAGCTAGCGCCCACTTGTAGCACGTTGAAGCAAATCTCGCACACCCGCTGTGGCTTGTTCAGGCCAAACTTCAATATAGGAACGTCCTGACTCGAACACTTGTTACACAACATTCGACCGCAGTGCCGGCTGTAAACGTCAACAAACTGTCAATTGGGATCTTATCGCAGTAAATATAAAAATGGATACTAAATATTAAACAATTGATATATCAATAGTGGTAGACAACAAAATATTCTAAAATCTAATACAAAATCGTTATAAATAACAAACATGGAATTTGCCAAAGAATGTGCAGCTTGTCTGACGAAATCAAAAGATGTACCCTTCTTATTCTGCTCACGTTGTACTGCAAGCTATCATCACTCTTGTATGAACATAAGTTTGAAAGACTACAACAACATGTCACAAGACACCAAATCAAACTGGATCTGCGTACAGTGCCGTTGCTATGAACGTAAAGGAGGCGATAATACAAACACTCCAGTTCGTGGCAACCCGCCTCCCTCACCTCAGCCCGATTTCGTCACTCAGCGTAGTAAGGTACGCACCGCCGCCGTAAATTGCTCATGTCTATCATCTAGCAGCGTGCGTGATATCATCCGAGAAGAGCTACAAAAACTTTTCAACTATCAGATTAACCCAAAATTATTGGAAGTCCAGAAAGCAGTCTCGTCAATTGAAGCATCAATGGCACATTTTAATGAGGAGATGGAGAAAATTAAGACTAGCCATGCTGCGCAGTCCGCTATAATTGAGGACCTAAAAAGTGAAACAGAATCACTGCGCGCTAACAATGCACTACTATCCTCACGAGTAGCCCAAATGGATCAACAGTCACGCTCCTCTAATATTGAAATCCAATGCCTCCCCGAAAACAAACAAGAGAATCTGATTAACATGGTAGTACAGTTGAGCAAAACTATCAAATGCCCTGTCAATGAGGGTCAGATCCACTACTGTTCCCGCTTAGCCAAAATGAACAACTCAAGCCCTCGCCCACGCTCGATCTTAGTTAAATTCAGTAGCCCACGCTTGCGCGATGACTTTCTTGCTGCCACTGGACGATTCAATAGAAACAACAGGGACGACAAACTTAACACTAGTCACTTAGGTATCGGCGGAGACAAAAAGACGGCGATTTATGTAGTGGAGCACCTTTCGCCTGAAAATAAAAGCTTACATGCCGCCGCGCGCAGCAAGGCCCGAGAACTTAAGTATAAATTTGTTTGGGTGCGTGATGGCCGAATATACATGCGTAAGAACGAAGAATCTAACTACGTCCATGTAAAAAATATTGACCTTTTAAACCGGTTGTCATAAAAGCGCTAAAGTTGCTATAATTTTTATTAGTACTAAAGGGCGCCATTAATTTTTATTATCAAAATGTCAGAGGTTTACGAACAAAAACTACTGAACTTTTCAATAACGCTATTTGTTGTAACTTCGACGTGATAGTTCTTACAGAAACGTGGTTGAATAGTAGTATCTCTGATAACGAATTATTTGATGATCGCTACATGGTCTATAGGCGCGATCGCGAAAGTAGCGGGTTCCATAGCAGTAAAATGGGAGGAGGAGTTCTAATCGCGGTCTCAAAACGCTTTAAGTCTTATCGCTTATACGATGAGGGTTCCGATTGTGAGGATTTATGGATCAAAATGGAAGTATTCAATAGTCTGAAAAAGCCTAGCTACCTATTTATATGCGGCGTTTATATTCCTCCTCCCGTTAAAAAACACATACTTGAACATTTCGTAACTAATTGCAACCGATTCTTAGATAAGCACAGTGGGGACACAATTATTTTAGGTGATTTTAATTTGAGTAGCATACACTGGACATCAACAACTCATCCTTCACTGAAGCCTACAACATCAAATAGCCTACTTAATAACATGCTCATTGATTTCATGTCCTTTAATAACTTATCACAGTATAATTCATGTTTAAATAAACAAGGAAAGTTGTTGGATCTAATAATGAGTACAAATGCAATCTCTCATACTAATGTAAGTCTCGATCCATTATCTGTTATCGATCCCTTTCATCCGCCTTTAGAGTTCAGCGTCGGGCTAGAAAATCACACTATACTCCATTCTAAGTGCCAGTCCAGATTCCTCTTTCATAAAGCAGATTACATTAAAATCATTAATGACCTGAATAGTATACCATGGGGTGATGAACTATCGAGTTATGTTAATGTTGACGACATGGTCGCTCATTTTTATAAACTCTTGAGGGGTATTATCGTTAAACATGTACCAATGTCCAGGCCTCGCAATAACAAGAAGTTCCCTATATGGTTTTCGAATTCACTAATTAGGGTTATCTCTGAAAAATTTAAATTTAGAATTAAATATCGAAAATATAAAAATCCTCGTGATTTGTTAACCTTTGAGTTGCTTAGAGACAGGTGTGTGGAATTAAAAAGCCAAAATTACAACTCATACATAAACCGATTGGAGTCGTCTTTAAAATCAAATCCCAAGTTGTTCTGGAGTTTTGTCAAACAAAAGAGAGGCAGTAGCAGTAACTATCCTGCTGTATTATCATCCGCCACTGAGACTGCCACCACTGGTCAAGATATCTGCGATCTCTTTGCTTCACAGTTCTCATCTATCTACAATACCAGTAAATTAACAATACCCAATAAGTCTGATACATCTCCGGCCACAAACTTTCTTACAAACATATCAGTGACTACAGATCAAGTCTATAGGGTTTTAAAAAGACTTGATCCCACAAAAGGAGCTGGCCCAGATGGAATACCTTCCTTATTTGCAGTTAGATGTGCCGGCGTGCTATCATTGCCGCTATGTATTATAATAAACAAGTCTCTCAGTTCTGGCATATTCCCCACTCTATGGAAGCAAGCTCTTGTGGTACCACTACACAAGGGTGCCAATAAGGACTCTGTAAAGAATTATAGACCCATATCTATTATAGTTGTTTTTGCCAAAGTATTCGAAAAGTTGTTATGCCCAATAATATACTGGCATCTAAAACATTTAGTTATACCACAACAACATGGATTCATGAAGGCACGCTCAACTGCAACTAACCTTATATCCTTTGTTGGAGATCTTACGGATAGTGTCGATCATGGTCATTCTATTGATGTCATATACACTGACTTTAGCAAGGCATTTGACAAAGTTAACCACGACATGTTGTTGTACAAACTTTCAAGTATAGGCATAGATGGTGCATTTCTAAACTGGTGCAGGTCTTATCTAACGAACAGGCAGTCTACTGTTGTTGTAGGAGGTTTCAGTTCCAGGTCTTTTACAGCTTCTTCTGGAGTTCCGCAAGGATCTCATCTGGGCCCTGTGCTTTTCAACGTTTTCATCAACGATATCGACAAATGTTTCCATAACTCTAAATTCTACATGTTCGCTGATGATTTAAAGTTTTATAGGACAGTAAATTCAGTCGAAGATGGACTGTTGCTGCAGAGAGATCTGGATAATCTTGTCGTGTGGTGCAATTCGAACGGTATGAGCTTGAATTCTGACAAGTGCCATGTAGTACGCTTTACAAGGAAGAAGACTCCATTGAATCGTTCCTATCATATTGATAACACACTATTGAAGGAGGTAGAACAAATCAAAGACTTAGGTATCATCTTAGATAGTAAATTACGCTTCAACCTGCATATAGACAACATGATTAAAAAATCACTCAAAACGCTGAGCTTTGTGTTAAGAAATTGCAAGGAATTTAAAAATCCAAATACCAAAATTACAATCTACACAACACTTGTGCGGAGTAGTTTGGAGTATTGTAGCATTGTCTGGAACCCTCACTACGACACTTATACAAAACGTATAGAGAGTGTACAGAAGCGATTTCTATGGCACCTGTCTTATAGTTGCAATCTAGCTAAAATCTTGCCAAGTTATGACGATCGGTTGCAATACTTCAACATGAAATCGCTTTTGCAGCGTAGGACAATGCTGGAAGTCATGTTTTTGTACAAACTGTTGAATGGGTACATTGACGCTCCTGATCTTTTATCTCGATTGTGTATAGCCATTCCTAGGAGAACACCTAGCTATTTAAAATACAGTCCATTCGTCACAAAACTAGCTCGATCAAATCTAGGACACTATTCTCCCCTAAACAGAATATCGAGAAGCTACAACAATGTGCACAACAAAGCTCTACACAGTTCTTGTATTTCGCGTAATCTTGAAAAACCCCTGACATTAGATATTTTTTCGGACCCCTTAAATAAATTTAAAAAATCGCTGAATAAGTTAATATAATATTAGAAATACTAAAAATTTAAAAATTAAAATCAAATTCTAATTAACTCCTCTTTACTTTTGCATAAACTCTCTTTCTATTTTTATTATATAACACTCCAATTTTATTTACACTGACGACGATGACGATCTAATAACTCATATTGTATAATTATAGTTTATTTGTTATATTTTTTACTTGTATAAAAAACAATTGTAAATGTAAAATAATTGCTAATATAAAATAATTTGCAAATGTAAAATAATTGTATTGTAAAGTATTTAATTTATTATGTTCATTTTTATTGTAATAGTACGTCGCTCAATCTGCGCATGACGTTTGCACCTGTAATTGAGGTGACACTCACCGCAAATTGACGATTGTGATTAAATTGTATCAGTGTACACTTTGTTGGTGCAACTAATAAAATAAAATAAAATAAAAATAAAAATAAAATAAAATAAATGTAATATCCTCATGAAGTCATGTACCATCGGTGATGGCTTCAGTGTATATGATGTCGATGGGCGCCGGTGACCACTCAACGTCATGTCGTTAATCTACACGTTTGTCGTCTATTTATAAAAAGATGGTGGTTACCAGTGGTGCTTCCTCATGGTGAGCGTGAACTTGGTGCCGCACTCCTGGCAGAGCTCGCTCTCGGCCCACGGCGCCTCGGCCGGCAGCGCGTCCAGCAGACGATGCAGCAGCTGCTTCGTTGCTACCTGTATCAATTACAATAACAATACTTATTAAACTTATTAATCGCTTTTAGCAATCTTCGTCCCTTATTTACTAAATAGGTCACTTATACTGTACACCGTTATATTGTAGTAAAACATCAGATAACATTCTGGTCGTCAGTACAATTATGACGTCATGTATTGCAACACAATTTTTTTAAAATACAGTAAATATGATAAATTAAAAGTTTACATAATTACATTACATTAAAATACAATTAATTAGTAACAAATAATCAAAGCTTATAAGAACTGATTGGATGCATAAGTAATTAAATGTAAATAGGAATAATCATTTCTAACATAATGATAATCTGGTGTGCAATTGGCACATATTGGATCAGAACCACTCCGTTAAAATTTACAAAGAAACTGACTTGAACAGTAGTTAAGTCGTGACTTTGAAGGAAAACATGAATGCGAGATAGAGTTTGACCAGAATTACCTGATAGTTGAATATAGAGATGCCATCCTTGTTCTCCTGCGCGAGGCAGGCGCCGCGCCGCACGAGCGCGCGGCACAGCGCGCCCTGACCGTTCATGTACGCGAGCAGCAGAGCCGTGTTCCCCTGACATAAGCAAATGTTAACCTCAACCGCCACGCCCTACACGGCTATATTTAAAGCGAATATTCAATTTTTTGTTGCGTTTTTAAAATTAATAATTTCGTGTACGTTTAGGATTTTTTTAAGTCATTTATTTATTTATTTATTCTTTATTGCAACAACCTTAAGCTTGGTTTACGAGGGGCGGACTTAATGCCTATTGTCACTTATATAAATAATAATAACAAATAAACAACGCCACATAGCCCTAGCCACACTAGGATTCCCTGTGTCGTGGATGCTATGGACAATACACCACCATCATTCAAATAAGCGCGGTTCACCCCTCATTGGGAATCGAACCCAGGACCCTCCGAACGGCAGTCCGGCATGGTAACCGTTGCTCCATACGGGTTGTCATATATGTAGTAGCGATTACTATAATAAAGCTGCAAGTTTATAGTAATCGCTACCTGTAAATCCGTCCTATTGATGGGGAAGTCCGGGACGAACTCGAACAGTGTCTCGCAGATGGTGGCGGCGTTGTCCTTCTTGCACCAGCAGAGCTCGTGCAACACGTTACGGCCTGGAGTAACACAGTCTTATATATGTATGTGTATATTTATTTGTATATCGCACCCTTAGTAATATAATGGCCGAATTCAAAACAGTAGTTTTTGGGAGCTCACGTTTCAAAGATTCTGGACGAGACATTTCAGCTTATTTTTTGTATATAATGTTTATTACTTAGGTATAAGCTGACATTTTGATGACATTACTAATAGTCCATCAATGTTGATGATGAATGATCCATCAATCATCATCAACATTTCACCAAGCAAATAATATTGCTTGGTAAAATGTTTAGTGATCCGTAAGCCGGGTAAAACCGTGGGTTCCGATTTTTATCGTTGGCTGTCATAGTCATAGTGAGGTAGCAGTCGTTGAGCTATGTTGGAAGACTTCGGGCGGCACAAAACTTTCGACACTTGGGTTGAACAATAACCTCTTCGCCAATCTGCACTGGAGTAGCGTGGAGTATGGAACGCTATACGTACCTTCCGAAGCACAGAAACGTTAAGAATTGTTGCAACTAGCGGTAACCCATCCAGATACAGACGGCACCCACTGTTGCTTAACGCTGTCGATCACTTGGAATAGACGCAAGCCGCCGGGATATGAGCGCTTTAATGGATTACAGCCAATTAACCAATGAGATACGGCGAGATTCACACAACATGTATAGTACAGGTACACGACGTACCCTTGAGGTTGGTGACGGTGGGGTCGGGGCAGGCGTCGGCGAGCAGCGCGCGCGCGGCGGCGGCGTGGCCCTCGCGCGCGGCCGCGTGCAGCGGCGCGTCGCCCGCCGCGTCCAGCGCGCCGCCGTCTGCGCCGCCGCCCGCCAGCGCCGCCACCAGCGCCGCCTGCCCCGCCGCCGCCGCCACGTGCAGCGCCGTGCGCCTGCGCACACACACACTAATTTCACATACATGCACAAATAACAAAATTCAAAATTATTGAATATGTAGGTATTTTGTCAATACACTTAAGCATGTATTTTTTTGGATCTTTCACCGTTTCAAAAAGGTGGTTTATAGTCGGAAAAAAGAAAAAAATATAAAATATACACACAGAACTCCTACACCTACTCGATTTGTAGCGATTATTTAAGCCGTATAAGCTACAGGCCGCACTGTGACCCCCATGCACTATTTGCCTGGCACGATACATTTGAGACGATCGATAGATACCGATTTGTCTGCTCATCACACAATAAAGCTCTCTTACATCGGCAATAAGTACGTCGGGCAAGTATATTTTAATAAAAAAAACGGACATACGCCAAAAACGTGACTACGCCAATTCGTCAATAGCAATCAAAATAACACATCAAAGTATCACGGTAAGATAGATCACAAGCCATGACGTCGTGGAAGCAAACCGCAGACAAATCAGAAGCTAGACTAACGTTCACGTAAGATTTAATACAACTAAGTTGACCTTTATCTCCGCATCATAGTTAACACAAAACACACGCCCTATCCTAACAACACGATCACCGGGTCATACTTATGCGCATCCCTGTCGTTGGGCCGCGCGCCGGCGAGCAGCAGCGAGCGCAGCAGCACCTCGTTGCCGGCGGCGGCCGCCAGGTGCAGCGGCGGCGCTAGCGTCGCGTCCTGCACGCGCGAGTTCACGTCCACCTCCACCGACAGCAGGAACATCACGCTCTCCATGTCGCACTTCTGGATCGCCACGTGCAGGAAGTTGCGCCCCTTCTTGTCCACCTGGGTTAAAGAGCATTGTTTTCGTGATGTCGCATCAAAGTTGCTTATTGCTGTTATTACAAATGTTCTACCTCCGTCTGCTAACGGGACTAACCAAGAGTCGTTTGCTACCTTAATTCAATAAAAAAACTTACCAAGGTAATGCTGTCATCCAGTATATGAAAATATTGTTTAAGACCGATTCTGACATACAACTAAATTATCGCAATCGTATTTTTGGATCGGACTCATACAATTAAAATACGGGCCATATAGACTTCTAAACAAGCGCACATCCTAATCTATTCTGTTGTCGAACTCTGAGCTAACCGCGACTCCACATGCAGTTGTTTCGCGCCCAAACACACGCCCTAAAGGTAGCATTCGGTTCTTAGCGACCGCGACGCGCGACCATGCGGCTCCAAATAGTCGCGATCGTCGGGATTGTTTAGTTCTCCATACAAATCCATACTAAGCAGTGGGTCGCGCGACCCGATTTCGGTCACGGGTCGCGGTCGCTAAGAACTTAAAGCTACCTTTACACGTCGAAACAGTACCTGTTCGGCAGCGGCGGGATACTTCTCGAGTATCGCCTGCGCGGCCTTGTTGTTGCGGGCGAGCAGCGCGGCGGCGAAGGGCGACACGCCGCGGCAGTCGCGCGCCGCCAGGTCGGCCGCCGGCTGCGAGAGCAGCAGCGAGATGATGCCCGCGTGCTGGTTCTCGATGGCGATGTGCAGCGGCGTCTTGCCCTCCGCGTCCTTCGCGTTGATGTTCGCGCCGTGTTCTAGGAGCGTCTGCAATTGGGCGCTGTCGTTTACGATATATACGACTATTTTCTCAACAATGACATGCAACTTTCATCATCGCTGTCCCAGTGTTGGGCACGAGTCTCCTCTCACAGTGTGAAGGGCACAGGCAATAGTCCACCACGCCAAGAGTGGATTGGCGGACTTCATACACCTTTGAGAATATTATTGAGAACACTCAAGTGTTTCTCGAAAAGTTCTCCTTCACCGAAGCAAGTGACAATTAAATTCTAATAACTATAAAATGTAATAATGAAGTACTAAATGATAAATGTAAAGAGTTTGTATTTATTTAGTCTACAATCAATTTAATACCTATTGGTTATAAAGATTTCGAGTGCTGTACTTTTTGGCATGCAATTGCTTTTTAAATTCCCTATCCTGCAAGAACAAAATCTTATTTGGATAGGTGCCAAAAAACGCGCATAACTTTAGTATACTTCCATATACAACTATAAGAGAATAATATAAAGACGTGAGTGTACCTGTATGACGTCGGTGAGCCCCCAGGTGCAGCAGAGGTGCAGCGGCGCCTGGCAGTCGGCGGCCGCGTCGCCGCCCTCGCCCGCCGGCCCGGCGCGCCGCGGGGACTCCACGTCGCAGCCCGACCGGATCAGGAACATGGCCAGCGCCTCCTTGTTCTCGTCTATGGCCCTGCCGACGCCGACGACATTCAACGATTTTAATTGACACGCACACACTGATAATGCTTGACATATAAACAAATACTAATTTAAAAAAATATTTAATAGGTAGTAGAGCCTAGAGTTACTAGTAGAGCTGGTAGTAGAGAGTAGTAGTAGAGTTGGTAGTAGAGAGTAGTAGTAGAGTTGGTAGTAGAGCCCGGGGTAGTACTAACGCCTGCCACGACTATGATGACATTTGACGCATGAGAAAACGTAGTCAAAAATAATTATTGTCCCATAATAAAACATGCTGACAATGTGTCCTCGTACTCACTTATGTAGTAAAGTTTGTAGACACCCGTCCGGCCCGGGGCCCCAACAATCAGCATCTGCTCCGTTTCTTACTAAAATCTAACGCGAGAAAAAGGATTATTATTCCTATTTTACATATATTTAATAAAATATATGTTTTTCCAATTTCATTAAAACTAAATATTAAAAATGCCTGTACAAGCTGTGACAACCTGTAAAACTGTGCAAGCATATAAGAACATATTCCATACGCGATAAGGTCCAACTCACGCTGGCGACCTCCTCCTGGCCGGAGTCGAGCGCGGCCCACAGCGGCGGCACCCCGTTCGCGTCCAGCCGGCTCATGTCGACGCCGCGCACGCACAGCGCCTCCACCACCAGCCCGAGCCGGCAGTGGATGGCGAGCTGCAGCGGCGTCTCGCCGGCCTCCGTCCTGGGGACCATGACGTTCACAATTACTATTTTAATAACGGTCTCTCCATTATCATAATAATAAAAAAACTATAATGGGACTTTTGCAGTGGAGCAGCGTGGTGGAGTATGCTCTAGGCCTCCTAGATATGAGGAGAGACCCGTGCTCACTAGTGGGACATTAATGGGTTGAAGCGAATGGGATTTTTGTGTTAGGGGTGTCACGCATGAAGGATCCCGCATGTCGCAAACCGTAGTTCCTCGAAAGAGCACTTGTAACTTGTGCATATATGTTGAAGACTCACAGTGCGTTCATGTCCGCGCCGTGGTCGAGCAGGTAGATGGCGGTGCGCGAGTCCTCGTCCACGATGGCCTGGTGCAGCAGCGTGAAGCCCTTCCCGTTGCGGATGTTCGGGTCCGCGCCGCCCTCGATCAGCGGCGCCACTAGGTTCTTGTGACCTGATCAGACGCAGAATCGTATTTAGTAATAAAGATCGGTAGTCATACGCTCTTTTACCGAGAATTGGTAAAAGAGCGTATGATTCCCGAAGGCATGAAATGAAATCTATTCGAAGTTGATTTTGACAAACACTTATCGAAAGTCATACTACGCTATAGTTTCAACAAGTCCTTGCGGTTAGTGGTTTTGGAAGAAGATTCGTTAAGAAAAACTCACGGTAACTCCCCGGTCTTATTACTTAGATACAGACAGCACTAATTCTTACTCACGGCACTATGCATTAAACTAATGTGCAATGTCCAAACATATCTATAACCACTCTGTATCCAAAATGCTAGATGACGGATTATTTAAAAGGAAACAGCCAGCTCAAAATAATACCTAGAAGTGTAACTACCGATCAAAAATAGCGTAATGAATAGCCTTGTGTAATGATGCATAAAATAAGTTCCAATTGTGAACTTTTAGCGGTTTAAGTCACTTGGGTGATACCATTTTCGAATGACTGTTTGTATGGAAGGGCGTCCTCAATACTTTATAGCTCGTTGGAAACAGCATATAGATATCTGAGCCGGGTGTAAACGTACCCTCGGTGAGCGCGAGGCTCACGGGCGTGTCCCCCTCGGAGTTCTTCAGGTTGAGGTTGGGCACGAGGCTGGCGCCCGCGCGGTCGGTCGCGGGCAGCTCGCCGCGCTCCGTCAGCCGCTTGTGCTCCACGATGGCCAGCGCGGGCCCCTCGTGGTTGTTCAACACGGCCAGGTGGAGTGGCGTTTGTCTGTGTAATACTAATTTAAATTAGGTAATTATTTCGATTATGACATCAATGTATTTCAATCGTGTAATGATGTGTTGATTAGTAGAATTGGTAACCCGTTTTAATGAATTTCATATGTTTTTGTACAATAGGGCCAGGTAAAGAGGTGTTTGTCTACGAAATATAAAAAAAATCCTTTCGTACGACAATACCTAATGATGAAAAGTGCTCATGATATCCTGCTATAAATACTTATTTTACCTAAACATATTACCCAAATACACATGTAACACATTACACAGCTCTGTCTATACCTCGATTACTGGCGGTTCTGCCTAATGAGAGTTCTAGGATCCAGAGACCAGATAAGAACGATAAACGGTTATTTTTTTTTGACGTCTCAATTGTGTGTATCACCAATTGTTTTTATTATCATTAAATATACTGTGATAATAATATTTTTTCCTGCAAACTAAACTAGTTATGTTGAACCGTGGTAAGTATAAAAATAAAATATCCACCATCTGTACAAACAGTATTGATGACGTCGCTAGTTACAGTCGCCGTATTAATACTGAAGTTTTAGGGATCTAGATTCACACACACGTGACACATTCGTGATGAGTTTATTAAACACTAAATAAAAATACATGGAAACAGTTCCTTTTTAAATAAAGACAGTTAATTTTTAATTATAAAATAATAATTAAAATATATCATTGTCAGTAAAACGTTAAAAAACGCTTTTGATCGATAAGCACTCGGTCACACGGCGCGGCGCTTGCTAGCCCGCGACCTTGGACTACGGCGCGTGCCTTTGATCCTTGCCAAAAAAACCGACACCATATGGCACATGCAACGATGCGCGCACCGGGTGTTAAACCCGCGCCGTCTAAACGCCAAATAATAGAATAAAATGACCTGTAAACTGTGTCGTCGTGTTCTCCGTACGAGGTCTGCACGTTGGGGCGCGCGCCGTGCTCGAGCAGCGCGGCCGCGAGCCGCGTGAGGCCGCCGGCGCAGGCCGCGTGCAGCGCCGTCACGCCGCCCTCGTTGCTGTGGTTCAGCTCGCCGTTCAGCTGCGACGCCAGGAACACCGCCGACTCCTGCACGGAACGACACGCTGCATTAGTGTAAACGTAATGCAAACTCTATGAGAGTCTGAAAAACTGTATGGTTGATTGTAGGTTGTTTACAGTCATGTAAGACAATAAAAACAAAAAATGTAAGGAGTTCCGAGAATAATACCGCCCCAGATATTTATGTCATATATTGATTTCGTAATAAAAACTGAGCCACATGTAATTTTGCTTTTCATTTGATCCCCTCCATGAACTTACCAAAAATTTATATGTCCTACCAAAAAGGTTGTCGAGTTGAGTTTATATCACCTAATGTACATGACAAAATAAAACAAAGATATTCAAAAACAATCGTTAAATTTCATATACCTGTGCAAACGAACACAACGCAACCATATTTCACAACTATAAACAATTATTTTCAAGAAATAATAGAGAAACACAGCTTACCTCAAACCATCCTTGCGCTAGAATATGTAGAAGACTATCTCCCGATCCCGAATATAAAGGATTAGGCTGACAACCTTTCTCTAAAAGTTTTGCTGCGAATCCTCTTTCGACTATGTTTTCCACCTTCCCTTCGACTGGATCTTCTGTGAAAGCGTTCTTATTTGTCACTGGTGTATCAAAAGGATTCGATCCGTTCATAACTAGAGTCTCACTGGACGATATCGACGCTCGCCTGTCGTCGACAAGGGCGTAATACAATGGTGGATGTTCATCAGATATTGTTCGTAGATTAGTGTCTAAAGTTGGCTGTTTCAGTAACAAATCAAATATCCTTTGGTTTCTAGCTATAACCGCTTGATGCAGAGGTGTGCTGGAAAACAATGAACAATGTAATCAAATTCAAATTTCATTTGTGTCATTTTTCCACGCTTTAGATTGAAATATGATAAATCTTACAATCCTTTCCTATTTTGACGATTTATATCTGCGCCTTTTTGCACGACTATTTCAGCGATTTCCACCATCTGGTCCATTGTCTCTGGGTCACACGAACTGGCTGTGAGCGCTGCTATGAGGTGGAGTACTGTGTCACCTTCTTCCCTTAAAAAACAAAATAGGTATATTTTTTGTCAGCCATTGCGTTTTTATTATGCTTTAGTGTGTTAAGCTTTAAATCCACCAATCCGCACTGAAACAGTTCCATAGTGTACCCTCCAAGTCTTTACAATAACGAGCACAGTGCTTATTGTATGCTTTGTACTGGATCGCAAAGGGATTAAGAACAAGTACAAAATTATAATGCAACACAGCACTCTACAGGTGTTGAGATAAGCAACAATCACTGCTTGGGCAACGTTTGCAACCGCTCGTGTACAACTTATGACTTTAATGATAGTGCGTAAACGTGTGATATCAATAATAAACCGGCTCGTGAGCGCTCGCACCCTCGTCCTGCTCGCACATTAAAGTGCAAACTGCAAGCCGTACACGCTATAATAGTTAACAGGCGTTGTTGTAGGTATACTGACCCCAAACCACGCCAGCAGACTAGGGTGTCGTAAGAGGCGACAGTGCCTGGCCCCCTGTTGTTAGTGCTTAGTGTAAGGACTGTAAGGTTTATGTTCTCAATACTGTTAAGTAATTTATAATAAAAGCTTTTATTTAACTTACAATGTAGGTATGTATGGCGAACAAAATCCCGAACAAACATAGTTAGTTAATGTTACTATGTTTGTTCGGGTAGAAATTTGCAACTCAATTTTGAAGCAGATATCTTCAACCAAGTGAGCTGAAATTTTGCATACACGTTTAGTTTGCATGACAAAGCATGGTTAGATATATGACGTCATTCTAAATCAAACATGCCGCCATAAAAGCTTGTCGCGAGATTTATCTGTGTAGATAAACAAGTAAATTACATAAATTGATCGAATTGATTTTAAAATTTGCACCTAAATGACGTATTTATTTAGGTGCAGTAGCTTAAATCTATTGTAGATATGTAGTAAGTTGATAGTATGAAAAAGTTTATTTTATTATTTTTAGCGCATTTAAATAAAACTTGTTTTTAAAAAAGTATTTTTACTTTTAATTTTTATTATAAGTAATTTTTGTAATATTTATTAACTGGCAATTGTTATCACACATAACCATCCTATTGATTGAGTCAGCAGCGAAACGAATGGTCACGTTCTGACCCAGTATTTTTTCTTCACCGGTGATGCCTTTTATGTTACTAACGACCTTTTCATCAGGTGGTTCGTCTGCTATTAACATCTAAGGCTAAAATAAAAATTATTATTTACAGAGCAAATAGGATGTTTTGGATACTCAATTTAATTGTTAACGTTGATTTCTTACTTCGTTGTAAGACTAGGGTCAGCTCCGTTTTCCACTAGGAACTTAGCGGAGAACGCATCTCGGGAATCGATCGCCCTGTGTAGGAGCGTCCTTCCCCGGGGTCCCCTGGCGTCTGCGTCCGCGCAGTGCTGCAGCAACGTGGCGGCGATCGACGCGCTCCGCCCTCGCAGGGCCAGCTCCAGGGGAAGCTCCCCTCGCGAGGACATTGCATTCACTATGTCCGTTAGCTGTAACAAAAACATCATTTTAGAACACTGCAAAAACGTAAGTTTTTGAAGTGAAGTAAAAATCCTGTAAATCGACATAGTCGCAAAAATTTTAATAGGGATAAAAAAATGCAACGTTTTACCGAACACATTATTATGACAACGTTGTACGACAATAACAACAAAGAAAAGTAGAGAAGAGTAGAGTAGAGTGGAAGTTATAGTTTAGTTGGAAATTGAGTTGAAGCCGAAGACGGATTCTGTCGAGTCAAAGTTAATAAATAAAACAAAACAGCTTAAAACGATGTCGCAAATAAGTTTCATATCGTACGTGTAATACCACCTACGCGCACACTTTTTTGATTGCTTTTTTTTACTTCTTATAAGGTAGTGCTTGATTTGTATAAACCCTCCGATGGTAAATGACGATTACAATCTTAGAAAGCAAAACGCACTAGCCGAGTCAAAACCTAACTCATTTTGCCTTGAATACGCCTACCTGCATGACAACGTGTGATGAAACATACAGTGTATTGAAGGCTCCGAACGTATCTATAGATTGTTAGACGCTCACATAAAACACCAAGAAAATTAGTTGTACATGGAAAAGTGTTGATCTTGATTGTATGTCTGATATTTTATGATCATTTACAGGTTGACAGGTTATTGTATTACTTAAGATAATGATCAAAGTAGAAACGGCGCAGTCGGTCATTTATGACCTTTTACTTTTAGCAAATGGGTGATTATACAAAAGTTGGGCAACTCTATGTCATCAGCCAATATATACAAAGTCTTATTATATTTTATTGAAATTACAATTTATTTTAAAACAATGAAAAGTCCTTTATTTGGTCACCCAATTTCACTTCTTCATTTTAAATACAAGTTAGTAAAAAAACAAAATTAATACGTAAAACGTCAGTCCTTTGGCATGTCACAATCCCGAAAACCAATAGTCAAGTGACTACCCATTCAACATTTTCATTGATTTAAGAAAACTTACCAATCTACTACAATCTGTGATGTACATAGTATCATATACTGCAACTTTCATAATCCAATGTTCTCCACTTAATTAAAAAAATAATAAGAAACTTTGTGTTTGGTTTCATTCGTCAGTCCGTTGTGTGTTCTTAAAATTTGAAATTCTCGCCAAATATGACTGACTCAAGGTTCAATCCCTGTTTGAGTTTTAATGTTGGTAAGGAAGTTAATTGCGGACCGCACAATTTGACGGCCGCCATAACTGTACCAGTGCTTGGGTTGTGTTTGTCGTCTATACGCATGCTAAGCCAGTCAAAATATCAGTCCTGTGGTGAGTCGTTATTTTCTTGTTAATCTGAGGTTTATTTTTATTTATACATAGTTAACTATGATTTGTTAAAATGTAGTTTGTTGATATTCGAAATTACCAAAAAAAACATTAGTTCTGAGTATAACGTCAAATTATGTCTTTTTCGTCAGTCCGTTGGCGTCAGTCCTTTGTCAGGTATTGCGCTAGAGGTCATACGTATTCCATAGTACAACAATCTACTTAAAAAAGTGTCTGGCCCGATTTGGAACAATATATTCATTAGATTAGCCATCATATACACCCGAATTTGTATTAATTTGATTTAATAATTATAGTAAACAAAATATCCTCAAAAGTTGCCCAACTTTTGTATAATCACCCATATATATCTACCTACATATTAAATTGATTAAGTTAGTCTAAGGAAGTAACATTTCGTTTATGACCGATTAACATTTTAATATAAATTTGGTGACATCTGATTAATAATAAACAGCTTCTGTTTAATAATAATGTGATATAGGTACATTGCATAAATATGAAAAAATAACAAAATACTAAATTAGTTTTCTTCTGTATTCGGGTCGAACCCGTTGTGAACTAAGTACGTCATCCACTTTAAGAGCATGTTCGCAATCGAACTAACATTATCACGAACTGGGTTAAAATGTAATATAGCCAACTGACTGTCATGCTAGCACATACAATATGGCTTTCAGTTGGTAGTTTATAAACAAAAAAATATTTCGAAATATTTAATATAGGTACCATATTAAATATTTAGAAATAATTTTTCTTCGTTTCGTTCTTTAGTCACTATTATGATTATGTAACTCAACTTGTTGTTTCATTCAGAATAGAAAAAATCGTAACATATTTTTAATTTTCGGCATAATGATAATTTGAGACGCGCTTTCGTTATTGTTACATTGCGCACGCACGGCATGAGCTTGTGATTATGATAAAAAGTTAGCTTCTTTAAATTGAGTTCCAAAATAAAAACATTATCAAACTCCAACGTATTATGACTGATCCACTTATCATGAAAATATCTCACGTAACGCTCGCCCAAGCGTTGGGTAACCGCGGAAACAATCACTCGACGGTAACGGAAGGGCCCAGCGACATGTCATTCATTACAGATGCGTATGCGGCCACAATTAGTTGCACGATGACCAGCGCCGCAATGTATTCAACACATGTAGTCCAACTACACAATATAAAGGCCTGTATAGATAAGAGTAGAATAGAAAGGCTATTTCCGATGAGCATAATGTACACACTGCTTACTATTAAATATTTACAATACCCTGATACCCCGAACTCGAACCCGGGCCCCACGCTTTGTAGACAGGCTCACTACTAGACTACGTTGTTATGACAGAATAAATGACATTACAAATAACTAAAAACGTGTGTTGCATATTTATATAAAGTTATGTAAGAAACTAGTAGAATTAAAAAAAATATATTAAAATGTGTGCTGGGGTGAGCTGGGACAAATAGTAGAAGTGAATCCTAATACCCCACCCCCCGTCTATATGGAAGTTTCACTTCAATAATTATACCAAATAGGTACTTTCTATAAAAGTTACTGCGTAATTCATTTTTAATTTTAATTTAATCCTTATAAAAAACGAGATTGACTTTTTTTTCTTTTTAAAGGACATCATTGTCCCGACTGTGTTCAAGTGACTCGAGCAATCTGACAAAGCAAAGCGATCGTCTGATTCGTTACGCGTTTGTTCACTGGTAAGATGACCAAACCAAACCAAAGCGCACCATCCTTTTGACACGGCCGGCGCGCGGCGTTCTGAATGCAAGACACACGTTCCTCCTGTCATTGTACAACTGATGTGATGAATTACAAAGTGTTAAACTTTCACGGTTATATAACTCTTCAGGTAGCTTTATTTAGGAATACTGTATTTAAAATTAAGGTTAAGAATTATTGTGTCATGCAATGTGACTGCAATCATTAATTAAAAGGCATACTTATAAATCTAGGCGAGAGCTGATAACCAGCAACAATGGCTTTAACCAACTTCCCAGATATTACCTATATCAAATACATATAAATTATAAAGTGATTCAAAATATACAAGCAAACAGCTGGCAACCAAATGGTCTTAAAAATAGTTTTGGAATAATCATTGAAAAAGGACTAGGGTACCTACATACCCTAGTCTGCGTGCCCTGGGTGTTGGTACCAGCCGCCATGTAAGCCAAAATTACGTCCTGAAGGCGATAAGGGCCATGCTATAACCTGTGAGAGAACTCTTTTAGGACCAAATAATTGTTTTCAGTGATGGAAAGGCAGAGAAAAATTGAAGGACTGACAGTTACTACCTAACGGAGTAAAGAGACAGTAATACATAGCTAATATCTGGATTTCTACGTTATTTCAACATGCGACAAGACGCAACATACAATGGATTACTGGACACTGAACTGTTCCTTCAATATATAATTAATGATACACAAATCATCGTATTCGAAAACTTACAAAAGGTCTATAAAAATTAAGTCAGCAGTGACGAGGTTGTGATTCTTGTGATTTATCGTTGAACGCAAAGGTACAAGAAACAAACTCGTAAATTGGAGTTTGATCTATCGTTTCTGCATTAATACAGCAATGATGTTCAAAGAAACATTACCTAAAAGGAAGTTAGTATTTTCTTGCACCATTTGCGTAAGTATGTCAATAGAACATTACGTAAAAACCTCCATTTTACTTTAGACCAGTGTTAGGACAGCAATAGCCTCTGGACAAAGCAATAAAGATTATTTTATGTGCACTAAAAAATATTTTAATAGGTTTTGTCATAAAGTTATACCAACTAGTAGCAGCAGTTAACAAGAAGTCAAGTCATTATTGTGCGTTAATTTCCTTAAAACATACATTATTAAAATCTTAAAACTTAAAACATCATTAAAATATACATTTCAGATATTCAAAACTTTAACCACTTTTTCATTTCGTAACACAATGAAACATTCTTAAACTGATCCAATTTTAATCTATTGAAAGTTGAGCAAGTCTTGTATCAAATGGCCTCGCCAGCTGTTGAGACTTGCAATGAGCTGAATATTTCATAGGTTCATCACACACTTTGCTAGCTCAGCATGAAACAGTGAATATCTAGGTAGATTTTTAAAACCAAACAACACTCAAGTAGAAGCTACTTTCATTCAACTACTAGAAATATTTCTGAAAAAACTTTTTTTCATATTATTTTCATATACTCGAAACTCGACCATAATTCATTCTGCGAAAGGGTCACTTTACATTAACACTGAACGTACATAATTTCAAACGGCATGTCACGTCGTGTCATGATAGTGTACATAGAGTAATGCTTTATTTATTAATTTAATTTATTTGTTACACATTATTATATTTAACGGTGTTTAGCAATCTTACTGTATATAAACTTTAACTGTGCCTTTTATACACCTCCGTCCGTGTAAAAAGTAATAATTGTAAAAAGGGGTACAAAGATTTTCTTCCCGTAAAAACTAGCATATAGATTAAAATACTAATAAACAATAAGCTAACTAACAAAAGAAACTTACAAAATGATTTTTTTATATTTTGTACAATGATTTTGAACGCAAAGGGCATTTCTGTTTTTATTGCTTTAAAATTTTATAAAACTCAAGAGATTTTCAGCAGAACAAATCCAGACAATGTAATCCAACCGAGAACCGATAATAGCAATTGATTATGAATAACAACCACCCAGTCCGACCAACAGGCCAGTAAGTAGCCCTTCAAGTGAAAGAACTGTTGAGCAATCGGAAACCAATTATTTACACGATCCACTGGTCGAGTTATGTAGACTGCGTTATTAAAAGAGTTTACGCGAAATAATCACTTTGAATTTATTACGTTTGCGGAATTGATTAGTTATTGTTCAGTACTTAATAGAGTTTTAGAAAACGTCAAAAATATCCGTGTTTTCAGGCAATGATAAACTGCTACAATATCATTAGAATAATATATGTAGTGTATATGTAATATATACATAATTATATTGTGAACACAATAAATATATGCACGAATACTGTGCGGAGTGGTCGGCGGTGGGGGCGCTGGAAGTAAGTACAAGTAACTGCTGACTGCGCTCTCTCTGCCCGAACACCGAGCGAGTAGGAGTGTAGTTGAACTGATTTGTTGTTTTATTGGCATTACCAACCGAACCAGTACAATATACATAATAATATTTATATATATCATAGAATTTTTGGAACGAAGTTCCTTATCGCACGTTGTGAAAGGGGGCTAGACGGAAAAAATTCTTACGAAAAGTTGTCACGACACTTTTTGCTATAGTAAGCTATTGTAAGCTGTGCGGCGTGCGCATAATATAACAAACATAATCGTTATATATACATATATGTATATATGTGTATATATGTATCTATATATATGTTTATACATATATTTTTTTATATATCTATATATATGTTTATATTATTTTTTTCACAATTCATTCACTAATAAATCAATAGGAACTTCGTTCCATCCGGGTGTCCCTTGACACCTCTCAAGTTTTTTTTTGTCATTATGTAGGTAAGATCGAAAAATATTATTCATATTTCATCAATATGTCATTCGTATCAGAAAATAATTTCCAAAAAACACGATTTACAAAAAAGCAATACCGAGCAGAGCTCGGTCATCCATATGCTATTATTTTATGTACTACACATACTATTGTGTGACATTTTTATTGAATATTCAACATTCCAGTAATCAGTGTAATTGTCTTATTAATCTAAGAAATAAATAATCGTAAACGTAATCGTAAGCGTAGCGTAAATACGCGTGCAATCCACGTAATGACTAGATACTGTTCTACATCGTATATGTATAGTATCGTGATCGTATATTATAGTGCAGTATCACTCTTCGTATCGTACATAAACAATTGTTAATGATATAATGTTACTGAAATGTCTGTGATCCCTTAGGTCGGGCGCCAAGTGGTTGATTGTCACGGCCACGACCGACTGCAGCTGCAGGCCGGATGGCATTATCAGATCTAACGACTGATACTACTGAGCATTATGATGTAATGATCTTCCATATTATGTACAGTTCTACACATCTACTTAAACGCTAACCGTTGTCCGTTACTAAATTGCATACAACTGTCTCAACTATATTGGATTTACATGCTTGAAACTGTTTACATGGGTCCGTACATAGTATGGGAGGGAGCATTAAGTCAGAATTTTTTAATGTTTTAAGTATAAAAATAAATTTAAGTTAATTTACTTGAAACTCGGAATTTAGTCTTCTTAACTGAATCAAAGAAATAAATATTAACGGTTTTAAAAATTGATATCCCCTAAACCCCTAAAGTGTTAAAATAAGTGCAAAAGTTTTCATATGAAATATATACATAATTTGTGGTCATATTTTTTGTAGGCACTTAAAGCACGGCTCATTTACTTACTCATACTGTCGCATGTCTCTCTGACGACATGTCATGTTTACTAGTTCCAAGTAACAAGTAAAATGTTATTAGTTCTATGAAATGATAATTACGTGTGATGAATAACAAACACTAAGGACTGTGGTTTCTGTATGAGTTTAAAATATACTTGTTTTATGAATGAGTAGGTTCTTACATAATTGAATGCTATAATTTTCATAGCATGACATTTTTAACAGATTTGTGAATGTTAAATTAGTATGAAATTATATTTTCAGGATTGTGTGACGTCTCAAATCACCCGAGCTAAGTCACAATATGACATCACCTTAATACATACTAATAATAGGGAAATTATAGCTCTAACACACAGTAAAACATAGACATATTTTATAACGATATAATTATACTTTATAATCTATACGTAACTTTACTACGAGTATACGCAACTCTTTTGCATGTTCCTATTGCATTCGAAGTTATTGCGATTTTGCTTCTGGTAACATCTTATAGTACCAAATATACATAGGTAGGTATATTTAATAGGTAAACTCTCACAAATATACCTTAAATTATCTCCGTTGCTGTTGACCAGGACCTACACAACTGTGAATGTATGCCATACATTAATAATCCTTTTATTATTAAGTACTTACTGTGCCTAAATAGGAAATCGAACCAAGGACCTATTCGTCAGCTGGCCTCGCCACCAACTGGCAATAATTATAACCCGAAGGCCGTCTATGTAGTTAACATATTATTATGTTTATTACACAAACATGTTTACGGGTTGTGCCGTGCACCTGCTTGAAGTACCTCTGACCTATATGACCTCTGTAGTAGACCTCTGTGAAGGGTACGCAGTATTGCAGTAGCTACAGCACTAATAGCCGAGAGTATATTCTCCTCCTCAACGGTAAATAGCAGTCTCTAAATTTATTGTTTTTCATTAAATCTCACTTAGCATTATAAAAGCGTGGTTTTAGTTTATCAAACTATTAGTTTATTTGATTATTCAGGGTATCGAATATTGTGGCATACAATTCTTAAGACACAAGATATTATCACACGTTACCTAAACAGAATTACGAAAATAAACCCACTTTCTGGCCGAGTGAGACAAACGCTAAGGTCGAGTTTATGGACCGGTTTCAATTTTGCAATCCCACAGCGCTTATAGAAAATCCCACGTGTGGAATGCTAGTGACAAAAACCAACAAAATGTTGAAGCAGATAACTACGCGTATCGCAGTGGACACGTGAATCGTGGGTTGTCACAATGACTTCGTACACAAACAGCGCTTACAGCCCCTAATTCTAGCGAGATCCTGTAATGGTGTGGAAGTGAGTTTATTTAGAACGGGCGGTCAAGTACACGGCATGTTACGTCGTACGATGTAAGTCCTTGCGAGATTTCGCGGCTGCAACTTCACGGCATGGCAGTATCTTGGTAGCTGCGACAGTAAGCGCGCGCCCGGTTAAATCGCCGATACGGTTTCGAAACACGGCAATAAACACGACACCGACTCGTATTGTTACTGGTGACAACGATTTGTGATCGATCTGTGATACCCCTGGATTGGCATGTAAGCTTGTAAGAGAAAACGAGTATTTTTTTTTAAACGTAAACGAGTTTGTAAGGACTTTTTAATTATTGACCAAGGAAACACTTCACACAGGATACCGGTACCTAACACGTACTTACGAACATAGTGTAAGTAAATGTCACTTATTCTCTAATTCTGAACAGTATCGTACAAACTTCGTGACGATGACTTTTTTATCTTTTCAATGATTTAAAATTGTTTCATGAATAATAATTCATGTCTCAACAGTATGTAGTTAGGTATATGAAATTTATTATTATACGGATATACCTCCTTATCTTAACTTTCTGCAAACTGTTGAATACTAAATTTCCATTTGCAATAAAGCGTCAAATTATGAGTTTTATTTTATTTCTATACGTATACGGATATGTTGGTTAAGTTGAAGGGTTTTATGAAGTTTCATAGTGGAATAATAGCAATCTATTGTAGGTAGTTACCCGCTCTGCGCTCGAAATTCGGCCGTAATTCATTCTGTCAAACGGTTACTTTACATTGACACTATAACACGTACACATTTCAAACGTCGTGTCAAAGGCATGTTAGTTTGCATAGAGTAACTAACATAAGTGTGTGTAATGTTATATTTATTGATTTAATGTATTTTTTATGCATTATTAAAAAAAAATTAGCAATCTGCACTCCATCTCTATATAAACTACTTATGAGTGTGCCAAATTTCATAGTCCTTCGTCCGCGCAATTTTCGTAAAAAGGGTTACAAAGTTTTTGCTGTTCTCGTGTCAGAATGTTAGTTACCATACTCCTCCGAAATGGCTCGACAGATTTTTATGAAATTTTATATGCATATTCAGTAGGTCTGAGAATCGGCTACTTCCTATCTATTTTTCATACCCCTAAGTGATAAGGGTTGTCCACACCTAACATTTTTTTTATTTTTTATTGGCTAAGCATAAAAAATACACATAATTCCAAATTTTCATTTCCCTACCCCAACACTTCAATCGCGCTTTTTGTATTCATTCACTACAAGTAATCTATAATCTTTATGGCGGAACAACGTTCGCTGGGTCAGCTAGTAATACATAGATCTATACCTCTATCAATAGCTAACAGAAAAACCGATAGGAATCTGCGATCATTAAAACCAAAACATGAACCGAGCCCAAACTCGATGAGGTGTGTTGAAGAGTTCCACTTGTCTTGTTGTTCGAAGGTCTCCTGATTTCATCATAAGACCTCCGAAATCAATATTGAAACTATTATTGTATTGTCACGGGAGATTGTGTCAGTTTCATAACAATCGGTTTGGTAAAAGAAGTTTAAAAAGCTTTCACAATATTTGAAACAAAGCCATATGCGGAGTCAAGCTAAAATGGAAGCATTTGATAACGAAACATTTAACAAATAAGATTTTTTTAACACTGTCTGTAGCCTACTTGGTAGACACCACGAAATCCACACAAACAATTGAAGTGCAACAACGTGCATTAAAACTTTTATAAAAACTGTAAAGTGTACGACACATCATATCGACCAAAAGTGCCAGGAAGTCAATCGTTCTGAAAGTGTAAAGCTGTCGGATGTGGCCCATTGTCTGTAGATAGTACTTGAATTGTTGCAAGCACAGCAGATAAAACACGAACAGGACAACTGTAGCTAACAAGCACGGATATGCCTTGTTGGGAACTTTCAAGCGCTAAGGGTGGGATCCCTAGAACATCTGCGGTCTCTTATTGAAATTG
Organism: Ochlodes sylvanus; assembly: GCA_905404295.2. Classification (NCBI taxonomy): domain Eukaryota; kingdom Metazoa; phylum Arthropoda; class Insecta; order Lepidoptera; family Hesperiidae; genus Ochlodes; species Ochlodes sylvanus. The sequence continues at coordinate 3,808,345 of FR990129.1, forward strand.
AAGGCTTGAAGAATCAATCCGACCGCTGCATCGCTCTGCTTGATTGCGGATGGTCCAATCTACCTGTCTTGGTAGTTGGGCCGATGGTTACGGTATTCTCGTAGTACGGCAGTGGCATTGAAGGCACCCTGCCAACAACCGACCCCTTCTAAAATTGTTGACTCAGCAGTTTAAGTAGGATTGACATAATTATTGAACTTGTCTACCTTTCAGAATAGGACAGGAAAGCCTGAGACCACCACGCTGGTCAAGTGTGCATTGGCAGATTTCACACATTTGAGAACAGTATCAAAAATTTGCAAGCATACGTATTCTCTCATCACACAGATCCTTTCGATAATTTTTAATTTCTTTGAGGATTGCAACAAATCCCAGCAGCAAATCGTTGGAACAACTAATTAACATAAGTCATGTAACCAGAAGATTAACTTTAAGTCTTATGACTCTTGTGAAATACACTGCACATAGGTACCTACACAGTATCTACTTGTTTGGTAAAAATATACGTGAGCACATCCAGATCCAGGTCACAGCATTTTATGTAGTAAATGTACCACAAAATAATAAATATAAGAGACAGTTAAGTACAACCCAACGCGGAGTCAGGATTATTACGTGTAAGTACAAAATATTTCCAACTCATGGAAACTTTATGATCTTAAATTGTAAGCAGGGATACAATTTCAATGGCTGTTTAATAAAATCGTAATTTAAAAATATTTTATAAATTCATAAGTTGAATCCCCTCATAAGCTCCTATAAATAAGTACTTAGTTTATTTAATTAAAGAAAAGGATAATGCGTCAAAAATTCTCAATTTAATCTTCAGTACATACTTGGACTTTTTCTTTATGACACATCAGTCAATAACTAAAAGCATCTTCATTCATAGAAGTCAAAAATATATCCACTTCTACAAAAATAAGCTGACATGAACGTCAAGAACCTATAGTATAATTGAAGCTCCGAATCAAAGCCGTAGTATTTATAAGAAAATTTAAATACCAATTTTCAGTACAACTACTATATAAAAATAGATTCCGTGCGGCACGCAAAGTAGAAGTAACGAGTATTAACACAAACTACATCCTACTTGTCGAAATAATTATATAGTTTAGGAAGTTTTGAGACATGAAAACGACAGGACTAACGATAAACATAAAAAAGTTAAATAAAAAGATTTAGAAAATCACATTTGGGTTTGCCGTAGTCGGATCAAAAATCAAAATACGAAGTCAAAGTCCAAATTCCAAGCTGTACTAAAATTATAACATAAAAGTGACTTAAAAATAACTTATTTCATCGCAACCCACAACTGTCCCACTGCTGGGCACAGGTCTCCTCTGACAATATGAGGGGTACAGGCCATAGTCTACCACGCTGGCCGAGCGCGGATTGGTGGACTTGACACACCTTTGAGAACATTTTGCAGAAACCTCAAGTGTGCAGGTTAGGTCAGAGTGATAATTAAATTCTATACACACATAATTTTTGAAAATTAGAGGTGCGTGCTGGATACCAACCCGGGCCTCCCGCTTCGGGAGTCCAACCTATAACCACTCGACTATTACTGCTCGTAACCTATATATAACATATAGGTTATAAGCATATACTTATAAAAATCTGTAATTCACCTAAGATTATGTCCACAGCCATCTGAGGAATTTATTACTACGTGCTAATTCGTGATATTGCATACACAAAAGACGTGAGTATGCCGTGTAAACAATTACTGTTTAAATATCTTGAAGTGACGTCCAGCATTCTTCTTGAACTAAACATGCACTAGGTAATTCGGTCTGTGTTTGGAAATTATTAAGATTCGTGGGAAGGCCTTTTTACGTCACCTACTATGTCTACAATGACAAGGCGTTTCTTTATTTAATTATAACATTCAGGTCAATTCACATACACATGCTGCATGTATAATTAATACTTCGGTATCTTTTATGTAGCTATGACCTGATGGTGAATAGTCACCGTCCTTTATTATGGACATCAATAACAGCAAAGGTATCACACGCGTAATAGACCGATAAGTAAACGGTGGACTCGCAGTATTTCTGGCTTTCAGATTTCATTTTATACAGGCTAGCCATGGGAGTAAACTTCCCTACCGCCAAGAGAATACCGTTGGGATTAACCTGGGTGGTATAGAGCCCAGTACTTCCAAGAAGAGGGACCTGGTGCCGTAGCGCCGCCCGTTGTTCACCAGGGTGCATCGTGACCAGGAAGATTTGCTTGGACTCAAGATCCATGAAACCCCTTACAAACTAAAATTACTTAAATTGTACTTAAAGTTACACGTTTAAACCGGAAATATTTTCATATAATTGGTAAAGAACTAATTGCGCAGTTCAAAATAACCATGACTAAGTATGTACCTGCAGAAATAGGACGACAGATATAGCAACACTATTTTTTTTTGTTACGAATTAATTATCTAGATAAGTATGTACAATTTTAATTTATCGTGTCCGCATCACCTATAAAGTTGATAGAATGAATAGCTCTTAACAATATTTTACAATCCAATCTTACATTACGACCTATTTAAAATATGATTCATTTGTAGCGCGACGTGCTATAATATCCTACGTTTACCCTTGTCTTATCATTAATCAATACCATTCAATACTTGCCAGTGAATGGATACTTATGTACATCATGGCCGCAATTGTTGAACCTTGAAATACTGAATTCGACATTTTCGACAGGCATCCTCGTCATTACTTAGAGAGAAGGTTGTGATTATGTTCACCTTGCAGGAACTAACGAAACTAATAAGGAACTTTATTTATCTCTCAATCGATCATTTTTCATTCGCCCTACGCTTTCAGAATCATAACTCTAACATTTACAAAAGTACACATGAGATCAGGTAATAGAGTTTAAAACCACAGAGCACAAATAACTTAAAGGAGACGGGGACTTTTGGGCCCAATTTGTAATAAGTTGAAATATAGCTTAAAAAACGCGTTATTTTTTTCTATTATAATATTTAAAAAATCAGCTTAATTCACAATCTGGAAGATGAAAAATCTAAAAAATAAGTTAGGATCAAAAATAGAATAGGTAATCGATAATTATAATCGATTATATTAAGAATGTGTGCAAACAATTATATAAAAATATAAAAAGGCTTTTCATGAGATGTTATTTTCAATCATTAAGAATAATTAAAACTATTACAAATAAATTAATTTACTGTGAAACAAGACATCTATCTATGTAATAAAGTGAAATCTCAAAATCAATTTTCGATCGAACAATCGATCATTAATCGATTTTGTAAATGAAAATCGATGTGCATCACTGCTCATTTTTGTCTATGTTGACACTTGACAATAATGACAATGAATGACAGAAGTCCCGTCTAAAATCAATCGACACCGTCTTACACTTACACGTCTGACTTGGCTCGTTATTTTGGATTTATTGGCCGGCTTATCGATTGGATATTGACACCATGGATCATTGTGTGAACTGTGGTATAGTAATACTATCAACGAGCTTTAGATGATGAAATGAATTTGTCAGTGATTCGTCGATGGCGTGCACCACAGCCTGTAAGTACTCACTTATTTATTAGCTAACTGGCACCTACCATGCTAGCCTATAGGATTCCTTATATTGTTTATTATCAACCGTATGCTTAAAAGTGAATTATACTTTTTGAAAAGGTAGATAAAGATTGTTAACATTTAACTAAATACCGAAATCGATTGAGTAGCATCATCAGCCTATTAACATCCAACTGCTGGACGCAGGCCTCCTCTCTAGCAGAGAGGGATTCCGAGCAAAGACCCACCAAACTGCTCCAATGTAGTTTGGCGAAAGTATATTTTTCAGTAGTCTTGATTTCATGAAATAAAAAACTTCATATTTCAGGTAAACAACTGTGACCATGTTTGTCAAGCTTTCTGGGACTTGCCACAAAGACCAACAGCTGTTGATCAACCAAGACAACTTGGCCACCGTAATGTTTGCTTCCGCTGTGGTCGCTCTCATCATGAGTCAGTCATCTGCTTGACACTGGCTCAACTCATGAACTGAGAATATATAATGTAATACAAGAGTGGATTATACCTCGAACTGTAAGTTAAATGAATGTTCATTATTACTTATGCATGCCACATAGATTACTATGTCCTGGGTTCAAGTCATGGGTTGGGCTGTGAATGATACCTACTGAGTTTTTCTTTCTTCCAAGAATTTATCTATATGTAACAGTGTTGTATGTATATACATAAATATATGTATATATTTATATTCTTATAGCTATTTGTGTATTATTAGTATTGCCATGTAGTACTATTGTAAAACAGAATGTAGATTGTTAAGTAAGTTTATTTGCCGCACCAACCTGTGCTATTTTAATATTTCCTTTTTGCAAAGGTTATCTGGGAGACATCACTGTGGTGGTAAGACCGACTTATTCATAAGGTTCTTTTCTTATTTTACTTTGTATTTTTGTTTTATAAGGGTGTGAAATAAAGTGTTTTAAATAAATAGAATAAGAAAAGAACCTTACTCTTACCCTGGAATTGAGTTAGTTGTTTTATATTCCTGTGCCTCAGAGAGCACGTTAAGCTGTCAGTCTCAGTCATTATTACTAACATCTGATAGTGACCATTAAGTAATCAAATATTATTGCCTTAAGCCCACCAACCCGCATTGAAGCAGTGCAGTGGGTCTAAGCACCATATAGGGGATCTATGTAGAGGTTAGACTACTATAAGGAGGGTGGTCTGGCCCTGTAGTGGGCTGTCAATAGGTTGATAATGATGAGGTAGGTTTATTGCAGATAGAACAACCGAGTCACAACAAGTGAGTGAACTAATTCTTATCTCATTAGGTATATATCAAATAAAGCACAATCTTATTATGGCGAGCATGTAAGGGGTAACAATGGCTATTTAATAGAAGTGTCCAGGGAGGTCAGCAGTAGCCTACTTCGAGAGCTGTCAGCTTCAAATACCTTGTGGTTACTTCGGGGACGCATACAATCAAGACATACATTCTTAGACAATATTTTAATTATAATTGAGAGGAATAAAAATCAATAAAAAAAGTGTTTTTTATTTTACCACTTCTTTACCCTTACTTATGATCTCATCAGTCATTTACGTTTTATCATCCTCCCATTCTAAAAGTTTTTTTTATTTACTACAAGTTAGTCGACACCAAGTGTGCTTGCAGTCAACACCTAATCATTGGTCATTGATGATGCAATCTAAGATGGAAGGGGGCTAACTTGTTAGGCGTAGGATAAAATCGCCCTTTAGGTTTCTGCCCGACGCCATACCAGGTAAAAAATCTCAATCGGCCCAGCCGGGAATCGCACCCAGAAACTCCGTCTTATAAATCCACCGCGCATACCGCTGCGCCACGGACGCCGTCAAAATATTAATGTTCTATGTTTAAGAATAAAATACTCGAACTTCAAAAATCAGCTGTTCAGTATATAGGTAGTCTCATATTATAACCTCACTTTTACTAAATCTCGTTTATCACTACTCCCAGATTGACAAATTCCGTTTTATTTTCAATTAAAGGTTAATAATATAATAGCTATTAATTGGCACTACTTTCATCTTTTTACAATCCAGGCCCAAGATTGTATGAAAGCGTACCAGTCTCCTTTACAATTTGAGCTTGACATCTACAAAGCTAAGAATAGATGAAGTGGTTTTGAATGTTTTGATGTAGCTTTTAATAGCATTTTAATAACATGTCCCTTATATCAACATAACGCAAAGTACAAATATGTACCTATGTATTATATAATTATATGTAAGTGTTACTTAATTTATCAAGAATTTTTTCTTCAATAAATAACTGATTACTTTTGCCTCTTCTATCTTTCTTAGCCGAGAACGCATCGGTGATGTCTTTAGTGGTACTGATGTCGTTGGATAGCCCAAGGACAGCAGTGACCACTTAACAAACAAAAGCAAGAGTATTAAATCTCTCTACTTCATATCAACGCAATAAGAATACCATGAATGAGTGTGGGCGCTCAAGTTAATATAGAATCGTATAAATTAAGCAAACCTTGAACTTCGCATAGCAATTAGTAAATAGTTTAAATTTGTCCGTCCGTATTGCGAAACGTGTGCGTACGGCTACAGTCCGAAAGGCCGCCAACCCCGGACACGTGGACCTTGAGAACTGCACAGCTGAGCCAAATTTGCTATGTCAACGAAACGATACAAACGCAATGTCAATCATAACCAGAGATTGGCAAAATGTAATCATGATTACAGATTACAATTTAATCTGGTGCATTGTGCTCAAAATGTAATCATCGAATCTGTCTGTCTGTAAGTCTGGAAGCACGGAATGCCCCCGCCAAGAACGCTCTGCTTTTTCTGGAAATACGCTCGCGAGGGCTATTCCGTGCCTCCAGATGTAATTGTAACCTGTAATCATGATTATATTTTACCCAACTCTGAACATAACGAAACAGCAACGTGTTGTTGATGATCATAGGCGAAACGCGAAGAATTAAGGTTAATTAACAGTTGACGAATATACCATCAAAATTACAATAATTTCAGTTAAAAATTAGCCGGAGGAATAGGTAGTTTTTCTTCTAAATAGAAAGTGTATAAAAATACATTTTAATATTTCGTTGTTTAAAATAAGATAAACAGTAGATTAAATATAGTACGGTCTGTGGGTGCCATTATAGACATGAAAGTTATAGCGAACGAATTTGTAGATACTAAAAGGAATTACATACTGTACCTAACATTAATTTAATAAAAATAACGAATTATTTATATCAACAATAAAATTAACGAACGAAGTTCTTTAATTTTGTCACTGACATATTACCAAATTAAGGTACATTCAGTGCTGTAAGTATTTCTTTTTAGATAATTATGCACATTACTGATGGCAATAAACATTTACTATCTGGTTGATCAAAAGCACGAGGAATAAAACGTGGTCATTTGAATCAGATAATAATTAAATTTTAATAATACTCACAATGATGTAATCATGGACTGTAGCTTATAAAATTAAAACTACTAATTACGTCATTTTATGACGTGTAAAATTATCCAGTTTAAACCAAATAACCTTCACAAGATGGACGATATACTCCTGTATGTATTTGACAACATTGTTGTTCATTGCAATAAATTAATTGTAATAAAAGTAACCAAATAATAATATCTTCAATTGCAGAAATTCACTGATTCACAATTTAATTGTTTACAGATAAATCAGCTTCTCGAAGGCATTGCAGCAACAGCGAACGACATTATTGTAATACAAATGGTAGAGCGAGCCTATTACGCAGACACCGGAAACTGGTTCAAGCATAGCGGCGGCCGACAGTGAGAGCGAAAACGATAAGCATGGAGCAATGTCTTCTGACCGTGACACTCGTGTTGTCCTTGGCCGCAAGAGGTGCGTACTACATGCATTTCACGCTTCAGAGTGTACATGTCGATGATGTTAGCGTCAAGCGAAACATTACGGTAATCGCCTACGATCGTAGATTAAAGTAACAACGTCACCATGTGCCCAAATTACCTATAACGTATTATAATCGAGCAATGTTTGTTGAAAGATTTTTGGCAAAATTTCGAGATTAATTACAGTGATGTTGTAAAAAATATTGCTCAATCAAATAAAAATATGTGGCTAGTTATAGTAATAGATAGAATTTATTTAATTGAATTGACTTTTATAATGTTTTTAGATTGGTGTAATGTATAACGCGAATGCATAAGTCAATGCGAATCGCGAATGTGATATATACCATGCTTTAAACAACATAAATAAGGATGTCAGAACATTAAAAAGTTAAAATCCAAGTATCAAACAAAACATGGAAATAAGGACAAGGCTGATGAACGCACCGTGTAAAATATGTACAATAGTCAAGGGTACCTTTAATCACGGTGTAAATGTGTGTATTTATCTAATAATAATATTTAAACATATCATTAATTACTGCAGTCCGCGCCCTCAAGGTGATTACAACTACTTATATTTCTCGTATAAGATCGGGGTGCAAAGTAACATTAATTAGTAATTGATGATGTTAAGGATTTTGAACTGTATCCAACTAGTGTGATCACTTTATGATTTTATTAGCTTTCAGACTATTGGCTCTTTGTATTCTTTTGTCCTTAAGTTTGAAAGAGTTTTATAACCCAATACCGTAAATGTCTTCGCCACCCAAATTCATTTTAGGTATCCATAGTTGCAACTCACATTGTTTCAATTTATGGCTAAGAAGGTAACCCAAAAAATTATACGACTTTGTTACCAAAATCAACTGAGTTCACATCAGGTTATACAGAAAATATTGTTTACTTAGCCATTTGTATCAATCGCAGACAGATTTATACCACTGAAATTAAAATTGAGGTTATTCTGTTGCATATGTTGCAATACTTGCAACTTACCTTCGTGTCTGAAGTCGAAAGTGTTCAAGTTTTCTGTCAACCGTAAAAAGCTAAAGTAACTATCGTCTCTCTTATATGACAAAACAGATTTTAAAAATATTCTTGTACTGCATTATGAATGTATCTTCTACAATTATTTTTCAATTAAAAGCGTTTCTAATGAACTACATAATATTTACTTACTAAATAATTCTTAATTAACTTATCGTTCTAAAAAATTGAGCAGCAGGCAGCAGTAGACAATTTACTAAATAATTATATTAATATGTTCAGAACAATAATAACCAATGGTGGGAAAATAACTTTAAATAAACAGGTCGATAAGATGTGCGTATAAAATTATCAACCAGTACTACGGGTAACCCAATAATACTTGGTCCAAGCTTGTTGCAGGTATTTCATGACTCAGTGTTTATTTTTAAATACGACAGCGGAATAGCAATGTTATTACGTGGGAGTTATGAATCATTTTATCTTTACATAAATTTAATTTAAATTATCATTATCATAAATAAACATTTCCACGCGTTACTAGTAATTAGTCTGCCTAACAATCCCACTAAATAAATCGTACAATATAAGAGAAAACAGTGCAATAGGAGCAATGACCGCAACCACTCTATATCCCGGGGTTGGATCACGAAAGTCATAGCATAGACTATTGTATCTTCTTCCTCTTTCTACACATAGAGAGCCTGGAGGTCCTATTATGTAAATAGGCTCGTCAGAATCACATTTAGCACCGTTCAATTCCATAAATTTATATTTTATCACTAAACGGGCAATCATATCCCTCGTTCCGTTACTAAAATCATTAATTGTTTTTCTAATCCGACCTTCTTTATATATTTTCTGTAAAATTTCTATTCCCCAAATGTCTTTGTCATCTTCATCAACTTTTAATTTTGTAGTATGAGTTCCGATAATTTTGTTTCTTTTACTTTCATTTCTTTCAGTAATATGATCGATACTGATTCCAAAAGACTTTAAAAAATCAGTATTACTAATATTTTCTTCGCTTAATAGTTTACTGCCGCCCTTAAGATCTAAAATTCCACAATAAAATCTTGTATCGAGAAAAAATGGGGCACCTGGGGAGAAATTACATATGACTCTTATATCGCCGTTGGTACTTTTACCATATGCACATCCAATTTTGTATGTTGTAGCCCAAAATAATTGAGCAGTGCTATAACTTAATACGGACGTATGGCCGCACTGAACGTCTGTAAATGTTAGTTTATCGCCAGCCTTCCAGAACCAGACATGAAGACAGCCGATTACCGGTGGTGTAAAACATTCTAGTTTTGGAGTGCTGAAAATAACATTATTATACAAATGTAACTTACATATGTAACGAAAAATACATTACATTTATTCTTAAACATAAGTACATCTATGTTGTACTTACCATTTTTTATATTGGCCTGAAAAAGATTTGACACAACAAAATTTGGCAAATTTCGTACATTCCAATTGATTGACAAAAGTTCCATCAAGCGCAGAACATGGTTCTGGTCCAGGTAAGCACTGAAGAAGCCATACCCTAGCAAAATGTTCAAGGTCATAATCATATATTATTTGTTTTATGTTTGCCGCAGTAGGAAGGTGTGAATATCGATCAGATTCGCCATTGGCAATCTTATTTCGCATAGAGTTTAACGTATTTACTAAAGCTGTTTGTTCTGATATGTCAGGCACTTCGACTCTATAGCCTTCGCTGCACATACCTGATGTGTATTTCTCAGGAAAAAGACAAAGAGTATGGTCTCCAAAGCATGGTGAAGTTTTGCACCATTTGTTGGCATAATAGGTAAGGGGGACACTTGTAGTTTCGTATGTGTTGTCTAATTTTCCCTTACTGTCATTTTCAATAACATTCTTCAGTTTTCCACCGTACATTAAAAATACTTCAGAAGTTTTTTTCTGTCTGCCAAATTCTCCATACAAAAGCGGTAATTCCCAACATGGCATATTTTCAATCAGGTACCATATGCTGTTATATTTTGTATAATCATATTGAACATTGACGTTCATCGCTTGCACAGCGGGGTCTAGATTGTAAAATTCTGCTAGTGGAATTTTTAAATTGGGCACCGTAATATTCTTTGGAGCATCTGGCACAAATTTCGGTAAATTTTGTCGTAAATTCAATGGGTTTGTCTCGTCGTCATATAAGTAATCATATTCTTTCAATATCTTGGATGGAAACTTATTTATTTTCCGCATTTTGGAATTATTTTTGATAGTTAAATTTAGCAACGTAGTCCCATAGTTTCCATCAAACACTGTGCTATAGAAAAATTGATCGCGTCTAATATTATATTTCACAGTATTGCTAGTATTAGAGACATTGACGTTTTGTTTCGAAATGTTAGAGTTTGTAAAATTACCTTCGTTACCTGTAACTCTTGTGTTAGGAATCTGCGGAAAATCTTCTGTATGTTCATCTGGTGATTTTTTATCGTCGTAATATTCAATTCCAACACCGCTACATTTAGGTAAAAGGGCTACAATAGTCACAAAGTATATCATCAAGTTTGGCATAGCCATGACTGACTAGATTATAAATAAATTGACACAATCGCAGATAACGTAGTTCCGAGAGGTAAATAAAAGCGTTACGTAGCCATTCCGTATCAATTTCCGCGAACGTCCATTGATCCACGATGCGTAATGTAAGCCTGCGTGGGAGTTCAAGATGGGCTGCCTATGATTCATCGACAACACACAATTACATATTATACAGTGATCTCATAAAACCATTTTATAGAAGAACTCGATGATAGTGCAAGATCCCAGGACCGCCAGACGTCACGTATTTTCTGATGGACGAAATCTGGACGATTGGGTAGTGTAGTATGTACTACTATTAGGATGCGTTTTCTAAGCGCCTTAATAATAGTAATGAAATAAAATGAAAGAATTCGCTGTCAAAAACGGAGCAGACCAGAAAACGCATACTAATCACGTGATTTGGAAACTTTAAAGCGTCTGTTAAGTAATATGGCCGCATGAAAGTGTCTGGGAGTATTGACGACTTATTTTGTACTATATTGTCTAAAACATACGTGAAAATCAGCCATGAGAAAATACGTGAGATTAGTAATGTTTTTATGTACCTTGAAATTGGCCACTTGATCAAGCTAGAAGGTATGCATAGGATCGTAGTTCATACTAACACTACACAATCGTCCACATTTCGTCCATCAGAAAATACGTGACGTCTGGCGGCCCTGGGATCTGGGACCATGATAACTGATGACCATTAAAACACGTAACACCAATATACAAAATAGTGCCAAGATATTAAAAGGCAATTGCTTTGAGATCGTAAAATTTAAATTGAATGCTAATTTTACTAATTATATTTACTTTACCTCAGTTAAATGAAAATTACTTTAAAGAATATTAATTAGTAATGAAATCGTATTCTTATCTTATTATGAAATTAATGAAGAACGTCCAAATTAAAAATAACATATGATATGCGATTACACAACATATGGGGGAAATCGTTTTATTGACGTAAATTCTTAAATGAATTTCCTTTTTTGGTAAAGAATGCAAATTACAAGCGAATAACAGTCCATTTTACTAACCATGGGCAACTGTAATTATACAAAACACTACAGTCCTAATGGAGGCCGTTCACAGTTTACTAAGACGAAAATGTTAAAATTCATTACCCTTATTAATAAGTTTTCTCGAAAATCTTCCATGTACAAACAGCGATCAGTTACAGTTTTATTGGACGTATAGATATAATAATAGGTACCTACATATTATGTAGTTTAAGGTATTTGTTCATATAATAAATGGCCAACCTCGCGGGACAACCAAAGGTAAACATAACCAACTTATTTTAATACTAGCGACCCGCCCTCGCTGCGCTTCGGGAAACTTACTTCGGTTTGCAAAGATTTAGTTATATATTTTGGTCTTTTAGATTTAGTTATAATTATAGTCTATGTGTTATTCTGATGTGTAAGCTATATTATTGTAAACTTTCATCAAAATCTATTCGGTAATTTTTGCGTGAAAGAGTAACAAACATTCATACATCCATACAAACTTTCGCATTTATAAAATAGGTATAGGTAATTTATAAAATTTATATAAACATTATTTATGAAATCGCTTTTGCATCGATTAATACAATATTACACAACGTGGCCCAGTGTACAACCGTGTCGGTCGCGCGTTTTATATTCGGGTCGGTCAACAGATTATTTTGCAACAGTCAAATTCAAGTTATTTCAATGTTTTCCTAGGTGTTGACTTATAGGCCTGAATTCACGTAAGATTCTCAATAAAATACGTCACTAGGCTGACTGTCTTTTTAATTTTTCACCTCTATGACATCAGCTGGATGGTAAGGCGTCCGTAACCTGTCGGAGTCAGAGATCCATTGATAGTTAAGGATAAAGTTGTTAATACGCTTATTATAGCATTTCACTTGTGATTTTAGAAAAAACGGTGGTATTTAGGCACGCAATGTCTTATTGCCCAGGTTGCACAGGAGTGTGAGCTATGGTACAAAGCCGTTTTGTAAGGGAACTATATTATTGACATTGTCTACTCTGTTGTTGTACCACGAAAAGGGAGCCTTAAGTTAGGGCAATTAAGATTTTAAAAAAAGTTTTTTTCTTTTAATTTATTAATTTATAATCTGACGCAGGAGTGCTGTCGCTGCAATGCTACCAGTGCCTCATCAACCCGCCGCCCGGCCACTACTACAACACCACCAAACGCCTCTGCTCACACTTCGACTACTCGGATAAGTTTATCGTCGACTGCCCCTACTCGACCATGTGTATGAAGCAGGAATTTCATCTCGATATTCAGAACGGAGGTAAATAAATTATAAACTGTTTACCTCACTTCCATTAATCACAGCTGTTTTCACTTATAACTTAACCAAACTTGCATAAATTATAAGTATTTATTTGCTTTTATGAAACTTTACATAAAATTGACGAAACTAACACCAATTATCATCATCATCGCAACCCATAACTATCCCACTGCTGCGCCCTGGTCTACTTCCATAATGTGAGTGCTGAAGGCTGTAGATCACCGCGCTGGCGCAGTGCGGATTGGCAAGTTCACACATCTTTGAGAAAATTAACAATGTAGAACTCTCCCATGTGCAGGTTTCCTCACGCTGTTTACCTTCAACGAAGCAAGTGTTAATTAATCACTTATACTAACATTATTTTTGAAACTTAAGAGGTTCGTGCCGAATAAATATGAACCCAGGTCCTCCTGTTCGGAAGTCCAACTTTCAAACCGCTTGACTATCACTGTTGAGTTGACTGATTGATAAAAGGACTACTATGTATGAGGAACCTCTGTACAAAGTTACATGCTTCGAATGGTTCAAAGGGTCCTGGGTTCGATTCCGAGCGGGACGGAATTTGACTGATGAGCGTAAATTTTAGTTCTTGGTCTGACTGTGTGTCCTTGTCTTTGTGTGTTATCCTAGGCACCCATGACACAGAGTATCCTAGTCTGGGGCTATTACTACTATTATTGTAGTTAAATAGATATTTAAAACTTATTTTACAGTTCGAATTCAAGGACAGTTACGAGATTGCGCGCAGCAGAAGCACGATTTCCAGGACTTCCAGGATGGCAGTTGGTCGAGGAAGATTGAAATTGTAGAACCTTATGAGGAGGGTTGCTTCAATGTCGACGACAAAGGAGAAAGAGTAACTCCTAGCAAGTATGTTAAAAAAATGTGTGCGCGTATTAGTGTCTAACTGTCTATAGGCCTATTTATTATTATTATTTGTACTATATTTTATCTTGTCCTGTCTTAGAAAAAAACCATTCCAAAATCTTAAGATTTCATAATCAATATAATTAATCAATATAAGATTTTGGAGTGGATTTTTCTACTCACAATAGTAGCTTTCCGCCGCGGCTTCGCCCGCAAAAAACCCCTAATATATAAAAGTTGATAAAATCAGAGAACTTTCATACTAATTTTGCACCCCTCATTTATCCCCTGAAGGGATGATTTTCGAAAAAAAATGTATACTTACGTGTTTCATGACTTTCAACGAAAAACCTTCATACATCATCATCATCATGTAGAAAAATAATGTTAGTCATTAGCAGATCTAAAAAATTACCGATTTTATGTTTCCTATACAACATTTTAATTAACAATTTGTTATAGTTTCGTATAATAATTTACGACTTAATAAGCATACCTAAGCGGCAATTTACGCCTCATTTACGTCTTCAGAAGCACGGAAGCGTTCAAGAAATTTTGTATCGGTCACCCATCCAACCGCCCGCGTGACATGAGTGACATAATTGATATCATTTAATTTCTTTAGTTAACATACTCGTATTCTCGTTTCAGATATTGCTACTGTCGCGGCGACCTGTGCAACTCCTCGCCGAACTCCAACCACGAGGGCTACACCGACATCATGGGGGTCATTGTAGTCTTTAATCTCATGAAGTACATCAACAGCCTTAGGTAGTAAATATTAATAAATCTTAACTAATTCTATTTCAAAACAACTCAATATTGATTGTTGATTTGTTATGGAAATTCATGTCATTTTTCCGCAAATCCGGCAAAACGACCGGACGCGTCACTTGATGGTAAGTGGTCACAGCTGCTCATGATAATCAGTGACTCCGAGAGACACATCCTCCTCACTGCCACACGGCCAGCATAGGACGCGGTGTATCCTCATAACTGGTACTTTAACATCAAAAAAACATTTTAATTTAAGTCCATAGAGTAGAATGTAGATAGTGTTTTTAAAACGGCCTGCAGTCAAGGTATACTCAGACTGAAGGGCACATTGTGATATTTTGCTAGTTATTTAGACTTACCTCAATGGTGCCGTATCGATGGTGTAGGTATTGTACATAATTTTACAATGAGTGCGAGACAAAGTATTCGCCATATTTTTTCTGTATATTAGATACCTTGATAAGTAAATGGTCTAGTTAACTCTAGTTGATGTAGTATAAATTATATGTTTTTTGTATATTTTGTATTCACTATAATTATGTATAATGAAGAAAAAAGTTAATTAAGAATATAAGGTATACGAGTAAATACAGACAGACCTATAAGTTGGTTATGTAAACACTGGACATTTGTTTTAATAGTTCCTTGAGCCAACACGCTTATGCTTGACACGTAAGTAAATACTAATGTAATTGTGGCGATGTAACAAACGGACGTGCAGTTCGATTTTATATTAATGTCGTCAAAGGCGTTCGGCGTCGGCTCGGGTATCTTCGTTAACCCCCGCGCCGCGCGATCGGCGTGCCGAGTCGTAAGCGCACGGCGGCGAGCAGCCGCCGACACGGCCGACAACCGAATTACCGAACAGTCACCCGAATACGCTCTTGGACGCCGGAAGGCTGCTCATGCGCCTCTCTAGTTTTTCTATTCGCGAACGCTTTACATACCATAATTATCTGCTTGCTAACTTCCCTTAAATTCTGTGCAGTGGTGTTTCTTCTAAACTCATAATTGTCTTGCCTATAACCATAACTAATAATCTTGTTCAGTGTGCGCTTAACTAACATTGTTTCTTTGTGTGTGACTCTCATACAATAAACTTATATGTACGGGGCTTGTGACAGTTTTATTTAAGAAGATAACGCTACCCTACATAATTGGTGACCCAAGTCGTGCAGAACATCGATGCAAAAATGTCAAAAGACGACGGCAGCAAGCAGAATAGCGGCAAGAATGACGAAACGGCCGACCACGCCCTGTGCCGTGTCGGTGTTAAGATGCCGCCATTTTGGCCTAA
The DNA here is from genome assembly GCA_905404295.2 of Ochlodes sylvanus. Lineage (NCBI taxonomy): Eukaryota > Metazoa > Arthropoda > Insecta > Lepidoptera > Hesperiidae > Ochlodes > Ochlodes sylvanus. The sequence continues at coordinate 3,824,576 of FR990129.1, forward strand.
TAAGGCCGCCTTATGGTTCGCACAACTCGACGGACAGTTCGCTTTATCGAACATCACATCGGATACTACGAAGTTTTACCATGTGATAGCGATGTTGGATATAAAATACGCCGAAGCTATCGAAGACGTTATAACGAGTCCCCCAGCTACAGATAAATATGAGACGGTGAAAAAAGAATTATTGGCCAGATTATCAGCGTCAAAAGACAACCGTGTGCGACAGCTTCTATCGAAAGAAGAAATCGGCGATAGAAAACCCAGCCAGTTCCTGCGGCACCTCAAAACACTTGCTGATAAAGAGGTTACTGAGGACTTCCTACGTACACTGTGGGCGGACAGGCTGCCCAGTTTCGTACAAGCTATAATAGCCACGCAGGCCGACTCGCCACTCGACAAGGTTGCGCAGCTCGCCGACCAGATAATGGATGCGTCACCTCACTTCATGAGATCGCAAGTGGCCGCAGCATCTACGTCTACTACGTTTGAGGATGTGAGCAAAAAGCTTGAAGCACTTACCTTAAAAGTGGATTCGTTGTATTCGTCGCAAGGACGGGCGTATCATCAGTTCCGCCCGCGTGCCAGGTCATCGAGCAGACGTCGTCAGCAGCACAGGAGCCGTTCCAGGTCGTCCAGTAGTACCAGCTGCTGGTACCATCGGAAGTTTGGAGACAAGGCAGCTAAGTGTAGACCTCCTTGTTCATTTTCAAAAAACGATTCGAGCGGTCGCTAGTTGCGGCGAGTGACTGTGTTAATTCTGTGCCAAGCCGCTTATTTGTTACGGATAAAAAGACTAATATTAAATATTTAATAGATACCGGATCTGATTTGTGTGTTTATCCAATTAAGTACTTACATAACGAACGTCGGTTTAAAACAAATTATGAATTGTATGCAGCTAATAATACTGTTATTTCTACTTATGGTTGGATTAGTCTAATTCTAGATTTTAATTTGCGCCGTGCTTTTAACTGGCGCTTTGTAATAGCGGATGTAAGCAAGCCTATAATAGGTGTTGATTTTATATCTTTTTATAACTTGCTCGTGGATGTTCGTAACTCACGCCTGATTGACGCAAATACATCGCTTACATCAGCCGCCGTAACTGCTACCGCTTGTAATTGCCCCCAAATAAAAGTTATAGCTGGTGACAGCCCCTACCATAAATTATTATTGCAGTTTCCCGACATAACTCGACCGGTAGGAGACCCGCGCGAGCGTACCGTAAAACATAATACGCAGCACTACATACGTACGACCCCCGGTCCGCCTGTCTCATCAAGGCCACGACGTTTGGCACCTGATAAATTAAAAATTGCTAGGCAGGAATTCGAGGACTTGGTACGTACCGGTGTCGTACGTAGGTCGGAAAGCTCATGGTCATCTCCCTTACACTTAGTTCCTAAAAAAGATAAAGGGTGGCGACCATGTGGGGATTACAGGGCACTTAATGCTCGTACGATTCCCGATCGGTACCCTGTAAGGCACATAGCGGATTTTTCGCATAATCTTTTTGGGTGCACAATTTTTAGTAAATTAGATTTAGTACGCGCGTATAACCAAATACCAGTGGCACCTGAAGATATTCCCAAAACGGCTATAGCTACAAGTTTTGGGCTTTTTGAATATAAATTCATGAATTTTGGACTGAGAAATGCTGCGCAAACATTTCAAAGGTTTATGGACGAAGTTTTGAAGGATCTGGACTTTGCCTTTCCGTACATTGATGACGTATTAATAGCCTCTGTAAATGAAACCGAACACGAAAAACATTTAAAAATTGTCTTCGAACGTTTTAATGAACATGGTATTCTACTTAACACGAACAAATGCATTTTCGGCGTACCAGAAGTCGAATTTCTAGGTTACCTAGTCAGCGCGTCAGGAACGAAACCCCTTGAAGACAGAGTCCATGCCATACTGAACTACTCTAGGCCGAAAACTATTAAAGAACTGCGCCGCTTTTTAGGAGCTCTCAATTTTTACCGTCGCTTTATAGCGCACGCAGCTAAAATACAGGCACCTCTCCACGCACTACTCTGTGGTGCATCGGTTAAGAGCAACAGCAGCATAGAGTGGACCCCAGCGCTGGAGAAGGCTTTTGATGTTTGTAAGTCAAGTATTGTTAATGCTACACTTCTAGCGCACCCGGACTCCTCCGCTCCTCTAGCCATCGTCACCGACGCGTCGGACACTGCTATTGGGGCAGTCTTGCAACAACAAATTTCTGGCGAATGGCAGCCGCTTAGTTTCTTCTCGCGTAAATTAAACACTGCGCAAAAGAAGTATAGTTCGTACGACCGGGAATTACTTGCCATTTATGAGTCAGTGAAGTACTTTCGGTATATGGTAGAATTAAAACCTTTCTTTATACTTACTGACCATAAACCTATAATCTCTGCTTTTAAAAAAGATCTCGATAAGTGCTCACCCCGCCAGTTTAGGTATTTAGATTTTATATCTCAGTTTACAACTGATATTAGGTATATTGCAGGTGAAGACAATGTGGTAGCCGATGCTCTGTCTAGGACGGACGCCATAGCAGAGATAATAGATTTAAAATCACTAGCTAATTCGCAAATGACAGATACCGAATTAAATACATTAATTAAAAAAGGTTCGTCGTTAAAATTAGAAAAAGTATTTTTTGGTAATGTTAAGTTAGTTTGTGACGTCGCGGGTTCAATTAAACGACCTTTTATTACAACCGAGTTCCGGAGACAAGTGTTTGACGCTTTGCACGGGTTGAGCCATCCCAGTGCGAGGACAACTGTCAAGCTTGTTTCTGAACGCTACGTGTGGCCCGGTATTCGTAAGGACTGCAGAACATGGTCGCGCTCGTGTATCTCATGTCAGAAGTCGAAAGTCTCTCGTCATGTTCACTCACCGACTCACGACTTCGCAGTACCAACAGCCAGATTTTCTCACGTTCACATGGACTTGATCGGTCCCTTGCCTATCTCGAATGAATTTAGGTATTGTTTAACAATGGTTGATAGGTTTACTCGTTGGCCCGAGGTAGTACCGCTTACCGAAATCACCGCCGAGAGCGTTGCAAAGGCGTTTCTTAGTACTTGGGTGGCTCGATTCGGCTGCCCTGAAAAAATTACAACTGACAGAGGTAGACAGTTTGAGTCGCACCTGTTCGAGCATTTATCATCTCTGTTAGGGTCACGGCACATTAAAACCACTGCCTATCATCCGAGTGCCAACGGCTTAGTTGAACGCTTTCATAGGCAACTAAAGGCAGCTATCATGTGCCATGCGAAGGATAACTGGTCGGAAGTACTTCCACTAGTACTACTAGGTATACGTAGTGCCTGGAAGGAGGATTTGTCAGCGTCCACCGCAGAATTAGTGTACGGTGAGCAATTGAGGCTCCCCGGCGATTTCTTTGATACCAGTCGTGCTATTGATTCCGTACCCGACTACTCCGATTTTCTAACACGTTTACGGTTACGCATAGCAAAAGTTAAACCGTCAAAGGTAGCTCGCCATGGTTCATTTAAGACATTTGTTTACAAGGAATTATCATCCTGTTCACATGTTTTTATCCGACAAGACCTTGTCCGTAAGCCTTTGCAACCGCCCTACGCTGGGCCGTATAAAGTAGTCGAACGCAAAGAAAAATATTTTAAAATTCAAATTGCGCACAAAATTGTTAGTGTTTCAATCGATCGTTTAAAACCAGCATTTGTGCTTAATAACGAGACTGACAAACCTTCTGAGGTAGATCAGCCCGTTACGAAAATTACACGCTCTGGTCGTCAAGTCCGTTTCCCTAATTATTTTCGACCCTAAAGGTCTCCAGGGGGGCTGATGTGGCGATGTAACAAACGGACGTGCAGTTCGATTTTATATTAATGTCGTCAAAGGCGTTCGGCGTCGGCTCGGGTATCTTCGTTAACCCCCGCGCCGCGCGATCGGCGTGCCGAGTCGTAAGCGCACGGCGGCGAGCAGCCGCCGACACGGCCGACAACCGAATTACCGAACAGTCACCCGAATACGCTCTTGGACGCCGGAAGGCTGCTCATGCGCCTCTCTAGTTTTTCTATTCGCGAACGCTTTACATACCATAATTATCTGCTTGCTAACTTCCCTTAAATTCTGTGCAGTGGTGTTTCTTCTAAACTCATAATTGTCTTGCCTATAACCATAACTAATAATCTTGTTCAGTGTGCGCTTAACTAACATTGTTTCTTTGTGTGTGACTCTCATACAATAAACTTATATGTACGGGGCTTGTGACAGTTTTATTTAAGAAGATAACGCTATACATAATAATTTCTGTTATTTTGTCTGTGCTAAAAATGTATAGTCAATATTTTTAATAGTTCTCGTCATAAACATAGTCGATATGTAAATATTGAAGCCTTTGTCAGTATTGTGATTATGACTGAAAAGTGTGCATGTATTATTCACACGTACGAAGTGAAACTTCTTTTCGACATAATAATATATTACGTTATCGTTTATTCTTATTAATTCAAATCTGTTTTATTTTAATTTCTAACTTTGACTTCGACTCCGACCTTAACTTTATCCTGTGCTGTAGCCATATCCTAACTCTACCGTATCCCACCCTAAGCTACTGTTCTCTGTTCCTGTAGTAAATCCTTCAGCCGTAACGATTTAAAATAAGAAAACGTATACTGAGTACACAACTTCCTGTTTAAGGAAACGTATTACGCAACTTCCGTTTCAAATCAAAAGTGACGATTATTTTTCCTACAAAAGTTTCACTTCATAAATGAAAGCACCAATTCTATAGCTTAATTTGTTTACACGATATTGATGACTAAGTACTTATTCTGATAAGAAATTAATTGCAACTCTACAGAATCTGGCTAGGTAAATTAAATAATTGGAACCATACTAATTTGTTTTATTTTATTTATCTTTTATGTAAAGCTAATATGTTATAAACATAATAATATTGAATAACCTAATTATGTAAGTCTGAATTTCCATTATTATATGTAATAACGTCGGAGAAAAGAAGTTATAAACATTCTTTGTTTAGAAGAAAATCAAGAAACTGTGTTTAAAAAAAACACTATCAAGTTTACTCAGTATAAGAATTCAGTCTGTCTGTCTTTGGTAGCATCTTCGATATGAGTTCAATAATATATCGACAATGGAAAACATAAACGCTGTAACCCCGAAAGTATTAGCATTTATGCTTTCCAGCGATTGTGTCATGCTTGCTTTTACTAAACTAGCACATTATAAAACCGTTTGAAATGTTCTCATAAATATGATGCCGAATATCAAACCTAACAAATTGATGTTTTCTACAATACTATTGAAATAGGTACCTATGCTATCAATATTTTAATAATTAACATCTAGCAATATACTGGAAAACTAGAAATATGATAATTTATTGAGCAATACTGTGATTAGTATAATAATTGCTATGAATAGGATGACAGGCACAAAAACTAGTTCTAGGACTAGACTAGATCTAGTTTTAAGTTTAAATTTTTTTTAATTCAATTAAAGCTTGTCGAAAACCATGTATTATAACAGTTTAACGAATATAAATAATTAAAAATCTTTTTCTATGGAATAAGATTTTTAAAGCTATGCCTCTAAACAGGTATTTATAATAATAAACAACTGATTCGCTCAATATCTTAGCGCGAAGACAGCTCTCAAACGACCGAGTTTAATTGTTAATTGAGTGAACACCCACGTAAGCCACTCAAGCCAGACAATGTCTAGACAGGGGGATGATAACACATTGTTACAGAACACGATATCGGACCTAATCGAAATCAATATTAATTTCTACGGTGTCTCGGTTGTAACGGGCATCATCCATCGTGGAGTCTATGTCCCGACCCGGCTCGTTGTGCACCTAAATGATAAACTGTGTAGGCCACGCCTGCAGGTTAGTTTAGTCATGTAGTGACAGGGTAACTCCGAAGAACACTAGGATGGAAGGTTATTTTTCTCTTGATTAGATACAAGTCTTTTTAGAAAATCAACCGTAAACTGTTTTGAATTATATCTATTGGAATGTTCGACATAGTGATTCCATGTCCACCATTCAAGTGAAATTCAGGGACGGAAGGTTGAACCCAACGTCATATGTATATCTGTATCGTTTTAGAATCGGGACAGCTACAAAAACGTTTACACTTGAATATTATTCAGTGTGGTGAGAAATATGACAAACACTGGAACATGGATATTATTATGTACTTATTACTTTTTCCTGTTAAAATTCTCGATAATAATAAATAAAAAAACGGGACAACGCTGAGTCTTGACTAAAATGCAAATCGCGACGTGAGTGTCGTGACAATAGGGCCCTGAAAAACGGGATACCTGGCAACGCTAGTTGGACGGTATGTCCGCTTCTTTTTTAGCCATAGACGCATCACTTGGGTATGTGCACCAGCTCTCGTTGTAACTTAGAAAACACTAAATTCGTCGAACCGGCCACAGTTTGCGTGACATCGTCCGCTTAGTCCGCTTTCAACACTGTCTCCACCCCTAATTCATTTTTATTTAATAGCCGACCATTGACCGACTACATGCTACGCGTTATGTATGTACATGTAGTCAGAGGTCAAGTAAAATTTAACCTATAAAGAAACGCTCCATTTGACGACCCGAACGGCGCAATGGTTACCATGCCGGACTGATGTTCAAAGGGATCGAAGGGTTCCCAAACTTCCCAACGAGGAGAAAATTTGAATACTGAGTTAAAATTTCTATTATCTGCTTCTGGGTGTATGTGTTCTTGTCTTGTATGTTGTCCTTGGCACATCTGCTCTTTTGCCAGCTAATAGGACATAAAAAAAACCTGGTTAGGACTATGTAAGGGCCAGTGTTCCATCTTTGCAATACATGGTATGCTAGGGAACTAGTACGTAAAACTACGAATAGTTTTAATAAAAAATTGGTTGTCTGTAAAGTCGGTTTACTGACGATAGTTGAACGTGACAAGGTCTTAAGAAAAAACTGATGGAATGGTAGCATTTTTCAAAAGAAAATTTTAATTTCATTTGTTTAATAGATTTGTCAATGTCAATTATAGCATAACCTACAATCGCTGCACTAGCGGACCGATGCTATTCATTTTAATGATGAAAGCACGAACACCTATTCGACAATATATCACTGAATATATAATTAATATCGAAAGAATTATTACCTTTATCGCTGTAATTATCGTTGCTATAAACAATTGACACCACATTCACTTTTCACTGCACTTGATACTCGATCAAAACATATAAATGTACTATAGTATAGCAGCTGTCCACGCAGACGCATCGCTCACTCAAGTAGGAGAGAGACGGATGTCGGACGCTGCCGAACGCTGCCGAACGCAAAGGCCGATTGCTACGCCGTTACGGTAACGACGGTAACGACGCATGAGTCATGTTTTTTCATGCGTGCCACCGGCTCTATCGAATTATAAGACGTTGTCACGTCAAAAAACTTTTGATATCCAATCCAACATCTACGAGTATAATTGAAATAGTATTAAAACCTCGCAACTCGCAGCGAAACAATGAAAACGCTAAGGGCGACGGAACCTCCCTGCCCAGGGTTCCTATTACTGATTTATTTAATTTTATCTCCAAATTATAAGTAGTACATTTTAATAGTTGAACATCTTAAACGAGCCGACCATCTGGCTTAGAAATTTGATAAACTCTCCGTTTTCATTATTTCGCTGCGACATATGGATTTAAGCACAAAGTACACTACTACAGACATTTCCTTGTTATACTCGGACAGTTGCGCGGTGTAATCATACTGGCCGACAAATAAAGCGGCGGGTGTGCCGATGCCGGATATAATGTATGTAAGTATGTATGGTTTTGATACACTACTACTTTTTTGGAATTAAGGTAGGAAACGAGCATGCAGCACCTCTCCAATCGAAAGATCATTGCAAGTTATATTAAAGCTTAAAAAAAAAGAAACTGTGAATGCAGTAGCACAGCATGATCGTGCAGTTAATCATACCCTTTACATAAAAATAAACCTATACAGTCTTGAAAAAATATTTTATTTAGTTCTGAATATGATGGAACCTCTCCCTTCACTTGTTATGACACAGAGCGACAGATGACAAACAACGGATGCGAAACAAATTGCTCTTGACAATATTATTAACATCAATATACCTACATATTTCCAATCAGCAATTAGTGCCATGTGCTCATTAACGCAGATAAAAACGCGTAAAACATACTTATAAACATAGCGGATCACATAACATGTGCATTAACCGCCACAAGTAGAGGAAGTGGTTGCGATATCACGCGGCGTTTCATAACTAGAAACTGCAGACGGGCTTCATTATTTATATTTTATATAGTACTCTTAGTTCAATAAAGTATACACTTCATTACGAAAACAAGTTCAAACTTGTCTTGCCACATTTCGAGACGTTAACATATATAGGTACAAGTTTTTTTTTATACACTGGGAAAAATAAAAGCATCCAAAATCTTAAAATAACGCTTATTACTAAATGCATATGGATGTATAAACGGTACACATACCAACCAAAATAACATTTTTTACATTTTTTACAAAATAACATTTTTTATTTTAGAAATTTAAACCTTTTTTGTTAAATTCCACGCGGACGAAATCGCGGGCACAACTAGTGCTAAATAAAAAATAAACATTCAAACACTTCACAACCCCAGCGTATGAAAATTCAAACAGCCGCAGAAAATTGTTTATTCAACTGCAATTCAAACCAAATAAACGCTTAAACCACTCGGCATTTGAAATCACGGCGTGCACTCAATTCAGTGGAAAATACAGGGTGTATTACAAATTCAAAACCTTCCAATCCAACATGATCTAATAAAATTATGTTTTGTTCACTGGGCTCACACTAAAACCAAAGCGGACACAAAGCAGACGCGAACCAATGCTAATAAATAGCAAAACAAAAAGTTACACTAACAATAGTTATTTGTGGATTCGCGAAGTGCTCTACGGCACGGAGATGGAGTGCATGAAATGTTAATATTACATTTTACATTTACAACACATGGTTTAATAAATCTATTACTTTCAGTGAGAAACAATCTGTATACAATATGCGCTCTATAAGAACTAAATGTGAAGCTTGCGATCCGTCGTAGTATTGGACTGTAATCCTTACACTGTAAGCCAGCGGTGGGACATTTTATGGGTTGTGATAATGAGGATTACAATATTTTAGAAGCGTTTGCTTCATTGTATCTGTTACCGCTTCATTACTTGTTAAGGGATACGCAATTTTAAGTACATCTTTACCGTTCCCTTAAATAAACACGACATGACTTGCTCATGACGACATGCAACGACTATCCTTATTTATTAGGCCTCGTAGGGTAGGCCTCTGTCCAGTAGTAAACCTCAAATTTTTAGATGAATTTCACTTTTTTTCTCATCAAGGTTTTCTTCCTAAATTTTTTATGAAGTCTAAATATCTATTTTATTTCATCTTATTATCTAAGGCTAAATAATAACAACGAAATATTACTCTTTTACTATTGTACTAATCCTACCCTTTTGCAAGTCACTAGTAAAATTGTGAGGATTTTATTACAAAAACTTAAGAGGCCATTTACTGACCATCTTGAAGACCATTACAAACGTAAACAAACAAAAAGCTTAATCAAAAGACTTCAAAAGAGTGGTAGGTACGGGCAGCAGATGGTAGTTTGTGTTTATGTTATGAAATTTTTTTTTAACACTAACGATTTTATTAGTGACTAACAAACAACCCACCTTACGTCGCTGCAGCAAATAGTAGTTGTGCATTATTAATATGTTTATTTAGTTTTCCTGAACTGGAGCACTTGTTAAACACCTCACTAAATCTATCTTAATTCAAAGTAAGCAGTAGAGCAATTAATGACAAATTTCAGTTGTATTAAAATTTAGGTACGGTACAAAACCATTTTCCTACTAACACATAGGTAAGTACGTAAGAACAACGTTACATCTTAATATATATAATTCGAGTGTGAGTGTGTATGTCACTGAACTCCTCCTAAACAGCTTGACCGATTTGGTTGAAATTTTTTGTGTGTCTTCAGGTGGATCCGAGAATGGTTTAGATTCACAATTGGACCCGGTAGGTGGCGTTGCTGTCGATATATCATTAAAACATTTTTTAATCATAATGCGGTACGAAGTACGCTGGGACAACTAGTCTATACTAATATTATCTATACTTCTATACTAATATTATAAAGAGGAAAGATTTGATTGTTTGTTTGTTTGTTTGTTTGTTTGTTTGTTTGCATCGAATAGGCTTCAAAACTACTGAACCGATTTGAAAAATTCTTTCACTGTTGGAAAGCTACACTATCCCCGGGTGACATAGGCTATATCATATTTTCAAAAAAAATCGGGATCATTAATAAAACTCCGATAATATAACCCAAGGTGTAAATGAAATACCTAAAATATTCTTTACATCGCGTGCGCTGCGAAAACTATGGATAATAGAGCAAAGTGATGTACTACAGTTTTATAAAGGACATCAATATCTACAATAAAGTCCGCGATGGCATATGTCTAACTATTATAGTTATGCCACAATAAGTGGTTTTTTATTTAAAAAACTTAATTGAGATACTGCCACTGGAAAAGGCTCTTTATTTGTATCTTAGTATTAATCCTTATCAAAATAAATTAATTCATATTCAAGACTGCTTAATTACCTTTATATAACTTTTTAAATTATTCAATTCGGACATTCCATTCGAAAGATATCACGAGTTTAATAATTTAAGTATTGGAAAAAAGTTCCTCTGCACTAGGAGAAGCTGACTGACTGATTGACATGTCAATGCAGGGCCTAAACTATAAGGGTTAGAAACTTGAAATTTTGCACAGGGGCTCCTTTTATAACGTGGGGGAGCACTACGAAAAGATTTTTGAAAATTCACTTCCTAAGGGGGTAAAACGGGGGTGCAAAGTTAGTATGAAACTTTGCCGTTTTTGAAGGTATTCGAATGAAATTCAGTATGAAGGTTTTTCATTGAGAGTTATGAAACATGTCTAAAATATTTTTTCGAAAAACATCCCTGAAGGAGGTAAATGGGGGGCGCAAATTTTTATCAACTTTTATATATTTAGGGGTTTATTGTGGGCGAAGCCGCGGGGGAAAGCTATCATTTATAAAGATATCCTGTGAATTATCCAAAATATATAACTAAATCTTTGCAAACCGAAGGAATAAGTTTCCCGAAGCGAAGCGAGGGCGGGTCGCTAGTATCATATAAAACGGTCGTTATCAATTGATTGTTGTTGACAAAAAAACAAAACAACGGCTGACCTTCCGATAAGTTTCGAAGTTCGGCACAATCTTAGGCGTACGAGTCACCGCTCATGAGCATGACATTTATTGATTGTATCTTGGACTGAATATGTATGTATGTAACTTTAACCCGGCATTCGTCGCACATGAGTAAAAAATACCACCGCTTTAGGTACCTTTTTGCTTTAGAATCTTTAGATGAACATATTGAACAAAGTAAACATAAAGTTCCACTTGGTCGTAATTTGACGTAATTTGTAAGAGAAGATTGGAAGGCAAAAAATACTTTTGAATATGTGAAAGGAATACTTATGTCAAAAGCATACTATATCTATTTGTGGCCGTTGTTACCAAAATTTGTAATAAAAGTAATTAGTTTTGATCAAAACCAAAAGACGGAAATAATTTCTACATGTGATTTTAGAGCGATCGTATAGGTAATCGTCACGGAAATCTCCCAAAAAACTTGATCAAAAAAATCTCTGTGGACGTTAACGTTTATAGATTTAGCACAAGTCTAATCGCATATTGCGACATTAAATAAGTTACAAGTTACAACCATAAAAACTGCTATACTGTAAAAAGTAGTTCTAAACAATTTGTCAGTGGGCCCGCCAAAACTTGGTGCGTCAACTGCGTCAAGCAGTGTGTCCCGCGCCGGCGCCAGCATCGACCGCGTGAATCACTTCGGCGAGGCAAGGCTCGTCTCTGTGATATTCAGACATGGCCCGCTTGGCCGCCGAGGCTTCCTTCCTGTGAATCATGACGATGTGGAGATGCCGATTTTGCTCACCCGTAGTGCACATGGCGCCAGCCGTCAGTGCGATCGCGTAAGACCGCGTTACAACCACGGAATATTTATTACGTATTATTTTACTACAATATCGCAGTAGTGCCAAGTTTGTTTTTATTTATAACAGAAAAATCAGAGTATTTTAAGTGTTTGTGCATTCCATAAAATGGAGATTTCTTTGTTGTTATTGACTTTCGCAATGTTTTGGAAATGTAAGTTTGTGTTATTGTTATCACGAAAATAACTTTGTAAACACATTTTAATTCTGTTTTCGATTTACATACGGGACAATGCAATTAGAATTTGATTGTTGTATTCATTCATGCCGAAATCTAAGTTGTGATGGTACTAAAATTGTATGCTAATCATATTAAACGGCACTTTGTATTCGTAACATATTGAACCAACATTGAAAAATAAGACGTAAATTTTTCAATGACAATATCTAGGAAAAGTATATTGGTATGTATGAAATTTTACGAATACTTTAGTAAAAATTATAATAATAAATTTTATCTGACTACATAAAATATATAAATTGTTAGCTATATAAACTGTTGACTTCATTGTCTGTAACAGACAAAAAGTCTAGAATAATTTACTACAAACAATAACGAGTCATTGAGCCCGCAAAATTAAATAACAATGAGGTTCTTTCTCTTTAAAGAATTCGGGTGACTTGTTGGAATCCTGCTCGAAGGACCATTGTGTTAAGAACCTAAGTTGACGAACGAATTAAATAAAATTTGTGGTACGAAAATGCTGTTAGAAAATTGACAAGTAGTTTTGAGTTTATCTTGAGCAATTGGCAAGATAATAAATAAGGTGTATCTGATACGGCCACAACTGGAACATTAGTCGCACGTGTTTATCAATTTTCGGGTTTTTGTCTTGAAGTTAGTATTTTAAGTATTGAGTAAAATACCGAATACCATTATTATGTGATTTCAGGGTAATAATTAGTGACCATAACATTTTATTTCGATCTGTTTTAACATAAAACAAATTGTTTGATCTACAATGAATTTCCAATTTTCACACACTCACGATGTTATGAATAACACAACGAGCTGTAACGATAATATTCGCAAGTGTAATGCATGCGTGAAGTACAGACATCGCGCATATTACACGGATAACGAACCGTTTGTCTACTTCGTAGCCATGTGGCATTGCTAGTTAATGTATAGCACACTAGAGACCATTACTATTTATTATATTTAATTATTAATAAGTCAACAAAAAGGAGAAAGGTAATTACAGTATTATATATCTACAGTTAAACATTCCAGTAAACAAGTACTAATGTTGACCAACTTTTTAGTTTTTGTTAGCTGTATATTACTAAGCTATATTTCTTATGTATGGTTCTACCATGGCATACTTTGGTTTATTTCTACTTATTCAGTTCTTTGTCTAGTATAGTTCAATTGATGGGACATAATATAGTGAAAAGTAGGAGTAAGCTCGTATTTCACAAAATGTTTTTGAATGCACTTGTCTTTTTGACATTTTAAATGTTCCAGATGGTATATTTTTCCTAGCAGATAATGTCATGACATTCTGACGAAAATTTGAATATTAGTTGAAAACTGTACAGCTACACATTATAATAATTTTAATGCCACCAGTATCAAAATATGTAGTTATATTTAACGAGTTTTGTAAACTAACCCCTTAGCCTAATTTGTGAATGCTAATCAATTTCTTGTTTTGTAAAGTTACTCAACAGTTTCAGTGATAGTACTTACAACAATAGCAAGGCTTATCCCATTGTATTTAAATTTCGAAATTGCTTAATTAATATTAATGAGTAATTCTTTGTTATAATACCTAAGTGATACTAAACCTAAATAAGTAATACCTAAGTTGATAGGTACAATACTGCAGTTTAGTGTCAACTCTAAAGACTGTCATCATAATTCCTTGGACCAGTTAGTTAAATTTCCCCAATTTGCAGCTTCTACAAGCATACAATGCTACCAATGCGTTGCGGAGCTGTCGTATACGTCCCTAGAGGCCAAGTGCGACCATTTCGACGGAAGCAAGAAATTCATAGTCAACTGTTCAAATTCTAGCATGTGCTACAAGAGAGTGACGGCGTGGGAGTTAAGTAATGGCAGTAAGTACAACTTGGTTTAAAAAGTTCGCTAAAATTAACATACGCTTAATTTACTTATAATTCCCATGAAGAAGTTATTAGCAACATCTTTTCCTTTTTTATGCTAGCAAACGAACACGCAGCTCCACCTCCCGCTGCCCCCATAACAATAACCGACTTAAAATACTAAAAAATACGTTCGTAATGAACCTTACTACTTAAGTAAATACAAGTACTACATAAGTACATTTACCATACCAACTTTTGTGGAGAACAGTCATATTCTAATAATAATTACAGTAATTAAAGGTCGTATCGGCATTACAATGTCAATTACTTTTACGATATTTCTTAAATGTGGGCGCTCGGCCTACACCTATTTCTTTAATCAACTAATAGCTTTGACTAAATAAGTAGTGATGACGCTTTGAGGTCAATTGAATAAATTAAATTTGAACATGGCGGCACGTAGGTTTTGCCTTTTCCCCGAACGCGACCCGAAGTAATTATAATTCTTTATCCTATATCATATTAATTATTCTGACAGTTCTTTAAATATAAATAACATTAAACAGTAGTTATATTTAACTGTCCAAACAAACTAAGAAATAAGCACAGAAGTCCAATAAATTCTTATGTGTTATTTTACTCTTCATTATTTTCCAACTTACTTTTTATTTAAGTAATCTATCTCTGTTTACTTATTTCATTATTTTTATGTAGATTTACAATACACAAAATAAATCCTTATTGGCTCATTTCAAAACGTAAGTTAGACTCATTATATGATTAATAATTTACAAATTATGTAGGATATTAAAAGTAAAATGCTAAGTTATTGTTTCGATTACATCACAAAGATTTTGAATTTGATGACTTTCTATTTCATAACGGTAAATAAAAAGGTCACCTTTGTAAAATTTCCTTTACGCGCATACTTAATGAGGTGAGTATGTTGTGAAGAATATTAAAGTTTATACGATCGCAATGGATAGGCAACTTCTTTATATGGTTTAATGTGTCGCCCGTGGTTGGCGTTCGGTACACTTAGCGAACGCTATTTAAGGTCACTTGGAATGGAACTATATTATTATACATTAAATTTACTTCAATGATGTTTATAACAATTGTTGCATTTATGTAATTTAATTTAGTGGTTTAACCACTTATATAATCCCCATAGGAACTACGTACTTACTATTTCGTGACAGTGCGCTTGAAATAAAGTCGAATGGGTAATAGGACTATTCTCCATATTTATATAACACTAGTTTCTGCTCGCGGCTTCGCCCGCGTGTAATTCGGTTTAATGAACTCGACAGTTTTTTTATTTCCATTTCCATTCAGGAGGAGTTGACACGCGAGCAAATCTAAAAGTCTGTAATTTCAGCTTCTTGCGTTCAGTAGTCTCGGCTGTGCGTTGTTTGTCAGTCACTCAGTAACGGAACAGTTTTTAAGTAATCGCGTATTTTTTCTGAACGATTGGATCTATTCAAATAAAATTACAAATGTCAGTTTTGGTGAATCATACATTAAACTAAGTATATTCCGACGGGAAACTCGGAAGGTTTTGTACAATGGTCACACGGACGGACAGAGAAACGCGGAGGGGGACTTTGTTTTATAATATGTTAAGATAAACAATTAAACACATTTTTAGAACAAAATCTGTCAGACCAGATGGTTTATTACATTAATCAAACTTAGCCATAGCTGCGACCAGCCGGCGCCTGCGATTTTTATAAAAGCTAACGAATTGGTCAATAAAATTCTTTATTAAATCGTTACATATGGTACTGGTACATATCAATTACAGTTTGCGTAACGCTCGGCGCGGCTCCCTTCGCCAATGTGTCTCGCGGACTCTCGCCGCCGCGCAAAAAGCTTAAAATCGAGGTCAAAATCCTTGACATCTTGATGACATCACTTAAAGCACTAACAACAGCAAATACTCGTAATCCATATGGATCAATATAAACAAGCTATAAAAATATATAAATGTATAGAACATGTCGCAGAATTTATATAAACATAGACTGCACGCAGCGAATGTGCCGAATCGTACATAATGTATATCCCTAACTTCCACGGTTAAAGTTAGTCACTTTTAAGTAGTCTAATATCGATTACCTAGTATACAAAAGAGAACAATATGTAGTGTACTCATTTTAGATGAAACAAATAAGAGAAAGAGAGATTCTTATATTATATATTATATAATACAGGTACGTAACGTTGGTGGTATATTATACATCCATATAAGATTTTTAATAATATTAAATAGGTGCAAATACATATTATGCTTGTACCTACTTTAGAACACATTATGTATGCATATATTTATAGTTTTCCGTTTTTTTTTAAACGCTCAGTTATGGTAATCTCTGAATTGTTTCGAGCGCTAAAAAGATAATAATTTTGACAGAACTTAAACTAAAAGATTTGAAATTGATTTTTAAGACATTGTTACTACACCTATGTACGTACGTATTTTGTCCAAAAGCTAAAGTTTCAATTGATAAAATTTATTATCTAGATTATTAATTATACGTTACGATTACTGGATCATACTGGATTATACGTCCTGAGTGTTTAAAATTCTTAAATAAAATGTTTTTACCAGCACTAATGCAGGGCATAAAACACATCATGAAAGACCGCTCTATCTACCTATTAGCTTGCTTCTTGCATAATGAAATGCAGATGAATTTTACAATGAGGTGTTAAAATGTACACTTCCGTTCTCAAACCCGCTGATAACTTGCATACCATTCGATGAATCACAATGAAAAATGAATCAATAACCGTGAGTTATTCATTCGTAAGTGACGATTTATTTGAAACTGTATTCGTAAGGCCAAAATTGTTTGATCAAGGAAAATGTTATTCTGTATTTTAATAACACAACAATAAGTTTAGACTTTATTACCATCTGGAAGACGATTTTCTGTTATTTTAAGTGCGAATCATTTTATAAGAATTATAATATCCGTTCAAAAAAACACTTACGCACCTTAGAGAATATTACAATTTCTTTTAGCAAAGTAAATGACAAAGAAAGAATGAATGAACGCACATAGCTGTGAAATTAAAATTACATGTCGGATTGAAACGCACGTTCAAGTTTCGTAACTTGACAATCAATACTTTAAGCCGCGACGCCTTCGCTCCACGCCGACTCTAATCTATTAACATTTGTCATTTCAGTGACGTCCAAAATCTTCCACCGCGGGTGCGCCGCCCAGACCGTAGACGGAGACCAGAAGAAGGTCAACGGGAAGTGGCAGAATGTGAACGACATCCACGACGTGTATGACGAGGATTGTAAACAGGACAACACGGACGCAGACCGCATCCCCAACACCCTGCACTGCTACTGCCGCGGCGACCTTTGCAACGGCTCCAGGAAACATTTTATACACTACACTGCTGTCTTTGCTAGTGTAATCGTCGCTGTAGCCACGACGTAATGTACGATTCGTTTTGGCTAGGTGACATTTCTAAACAAGCTTTAGGGTTTATCCCATTACCGACGCTGACGCTGCGATATACAGTGGTAATCCAAGCACATGCTTTCGTATATGCCTTTCCATTGCCCAGCTCAACACGTGTTGTGTTGAGTTATCAAAACATTCATGTAAATTAAATCATAGAGAAATTGTGGGTAATGAACCTCATTTGTGTCTCTCATGTAGTTCATTTATATTGTCTTTATTATTTGTCCCTTATTAAAATACAATCATATAAGTTTTTCATTAAATACAGGGGTGCTAAATTTTTTATGAGATAAACTACTTATTTTTTAACATTTTTACAAAACCTTTGTGTAACAATACAATTAAATGTAATTTCTCGTAAATGTATTAAATTTAATTTCTCGTAACGTAACGTTTTTGTGCTGAAAAATTTAATTATTAATTTAACGTTGTTTACATTATTGTGTTTATACAACATTCTAAACTAAAGAAAGTGTAAATCGTCAGTTTAATTAACAACATTTCTTACTTCAGATAAAAACAATATTATTGTTATGACCTTAAAAAGATTAAACGTACCTACTCGTAGATACTGTTTTGAACTCTGTTAAGTCTGTAAACTCATTGTTAAGTGCTCAAATTCTTCACCTTAACTTAAATTACTTTTTCTCATTTAATTTTTAAATATTTTGTTAAATAAGTAATCTAATTATAAGATAAAGAACAAAGTTGAATGATTCCTGTAAACATGTACATTTCCAAAGAAAGAAAGTGAGGAGCATCGCTTTAAGATATTATTATTGATTCTAGTCATAAGTATTTCCTTTTAATTATTTATTTATAAGGATGTCGATATTTCAAAATGCTATACGCACGTCCATTACTATTGCCGCGTACCAGCAGCACTGAACTGACTAAAAATGTACCAGGAACAAAGTACGACGTTTGTAAATTTGTAAAAAGCAATGCGAATAAAGTGTGGTATATATTTATCGTGACAGGATGATATCGGCAGTTCGCCCACGCAGTACATTGACCGGCCAACATATTAGTTTACTACGTGCTATAATAAAATTAAATTCTGAAGACGTAATTATCTTTTACACTTATGTCCCTAGTCCAAAAGCAAATTAGTATCACAATAATAATAACATGTAATCCTTTCAATTTTAAACTATTAAGAGTGGTAGAAATATGAAAATCATCTCCAGTAATTCGGTGTATGTAGGTACATGTAATTCAATGTTATAAGTAGGTAAATACCTATTTGTTAATTTAACGATTCTTTATTATAGGTATTTCCATCCTATTCATTCTGGAACAAACAGTCATCCTCATAATAAGGAAAATGATAATGGAACATATTACACCTAAATTAGAACCTTCTTCCTAGAAATATTATGGTTATAATAATCCAGATATTATTATTTGTTTTTCCTACTCGGAATTGGACAACGAAACGTATGTTAACAATATCAAATAATATACCTACATAAAGACATAAACATAAAGATGTTATTTGTATTTGAGTACTTTGTTTGTCTACATATATTTGACATGTGACAGTTTTTATCGAAGCATGGTATAAAAGCCGTTATTTAGTATACATGACGTCATTTATAGGCCTAGGGCACTCTTTACCACGCTGCTCGAATGCAGATAGGGAAAGGGATTAGTGGTTAATCCAAGTGTCATGTCATCGGAAGTCCTCCCACATAGCTTAACGAATGCTATCTAACGATAGTACAGGGACTGACTGCTTTATGTGTCCTCTGAAACGCGGAAGTGTTCAAAAAACTTTTGCGTCTAGCGGTCACCCATCCAAACCGACCGTGCCACCGCCAACCATCCCCCACGGGCGTTTAACTAAATCGCTAACTGGATTTAAACAAGCTGCCGGACAGTGATCGCTTCTATTATCTAATTTTCTTTATTGTACGTAATAAAATTCATTAAAGCGGAAGGGTTCATTTGTTTGAACGCGCTAATCTCTGGAACTGGTTTTCGGATTTGAAATTTTTTTTTGTGTACGATAGCCACATTCATAAGCACGGCTATAGGTATAGGCTATCTAGCATTACTCTACACAGGCTTCCCGAAGCAAAGCGAGGGCGGTTAACTAGTATACGTAATAAAATGTATGTTAAAAATGAATTGTTATTACCTTTATTGCCCATATCATATACATCCGCATTGTAATAACTGTGTTTTCAATATTTAGGTCTTTAACAAGATTTGACGGATACCATAGTCTGGAGTGTCAATGTCATTCTTTGACACTTCCATTATTATATTATATATAAGACATACGGAGTCACGGTACATCAAAATCTAGGCACACCATTTTAATGGGAAGTCAGAGCTGTACAGATAGCGCTGTAGAATTGTAAAAAACGGGTCACGTTATATTGACGCGAAGCGGAAACGTTGTAAACTCGTAACCAACATAAATGACAATTTTTTATTACAGATTCGGAGTCAGTAAAAAAATCTGCGTCGAATGGTCCAAGTCTCGTGCCCCTACGACCAATAGAAAATTTTGTACAGCTTTAAGATTAACCATATTTTCATACATTGTTCTGAAAACTCAAAAGTTTATCGGCTCTGGTGAACATTTTCTATTTTATGGGTTACAGCGTTTCCCCTTTTTGCGTCGATGCGGGTACGTTCTCTTATCAGCTAAGTACTCACATTGGCGTGGTTCTCGACCAGGCAGAGGAAGACGACGTCCTCCCGCAGCAGCCGCACGGCGCCGTGCAGCGGCTGCGGCGTCTTGCTCTTCAGCATCCGGTACAGCAGCGCAGACGACATGTGGGCGAAGTCTTCACCTGGGAACCATAACGTGATAGGTACTCGACGTTTTTATATATAACTTAATACTAACTAAAGGTTATAACTAGATAATTATTTTGAAGATATCACTGCTTGTACATGGGTTTGATATAACCTTAAGTAGTAAGTGGTTTCTGTAACTGTGGGTAGCGAAAAGAAGGAAGCTTTGGAGTTTCATCCCGTTTTCTTCTATGACTTTGGCGATTTCTTGACGTGATGGCAAGCTTTTTTTATATTCTTTGTAGAGCGAAATTCGAATAAAAGAAATAATTTAATTTATAATTCCTAGGATTATTATGACTACTAGATATTAAGTTGAGTATGTTATACAAAGAAAAATAGTTGTTGTTGTAGTTAGAGTACCCACTTCCTGCGTTAACTATCTACGTAGATCGGTTCCGACTTCGATCGATTTGGACTGGTAGATTAGCGCCGGCATCCTGTTATCTACAAATATGTGTGCCCAAAGAACGATTGACTGAAAGTTATTAGATTATTGCCGCAGCAAGTGTTACGTTTTTATTGTAACAAGAAATTAGTCTTAGCAGATCTTGATAAATTACATTATTAGTCTTAGAAGATCTTGATAAATTACATTATTAGTCTTAGCAGATCTTGATAAATTACATTATTATTCTTAAAAACGCTTATGTGTGTACGCCATATTTGCTTAAATACAGAGCTTGTTGCTTTATTACCTCAACAAGCAATAATGAGTCATCACTTCTGATGAGTCGTAATTCAACAGAAAAACGTCATGACTTTTTTAGTAGAAACAAATGTTTTTACAGAATCCTTGTGTTGGTTTATCAAAGGATATTTAATTTTTCAATAATTTCCATCCTGCACACCAGTAGTGACTCTACCTGCCAAACTATGGTAATTTTTCCGGCCAGAGCAGGCATTATGTGACAGATATAATTATGTTTGTAGTTGGATTTTGGGTTTTTGTTGTTTTTATTGTATGTCTATGCCATCTGCAACACACCCTCATATCTTACTTATTTTAGTAATCAATATGCATTGCAAATGATTGAATGAAGTGCTCATAGCCTCACAGCTTACATTAAAAATATTTATATAGATTTGTGCAACACACATTGAGTACAACTTTCAGAATTAACATCATGTCCCATTTAAAATACCTGTTAAATCATCCCAGTGAGCTGATATAAGGCCCGAACAATGCTCCTTTAATGCAGAGGCGCCTATTTCATCGGCTGCTGAATAGAACTTTACACATGTCCTGAAATAAAAAAAACAAAATGGGGTTAAATAGCTAAAAAATTATCTCATTAGTCATATTAAATTTTATTGATGTGTTCATTAGCACAATGTTGGGTATTCCATGGAAATGGTCATTTATATTCATTATTTTATGATATTGAGGAGAGACCCATTTCCTGTAGTAGGTCATAAAGGGTTGATGCCATTGTAACATGGTTATTATTACAAGTTTAATCTGACTGGCTAGATATTTTCTATCCCAGAATGACAATATGAAAATTACATTAACTGCTTCGCAAAAAGGGGTTTTCATGCTTTATTGCAAGACCCAGGAATAGTTTTGTATAATAAGGATCATAATTTTAAAAAATTACTGAGACTATAAAAAAAGCAACAATTTTTTTTTGTTACTAAATTGTATAATATATATATGTATCTGCAGTAACAGTACTTTATCCATCAATCCACATTTTAAACTATATAATGTATATAATGCCTATTTTCATTTAAACTCAGTCAGCCAGTATTATGTGAAATGGCACAACATATTTAAGCTTATTCAATTAAAATGTATGTCAAATGGGCTAAAGGCTTTGTATGTCAGTGGGGCTTTCTGTTCTAACCCAGAAAAAATCTCAAAATAATAATATTAACATCTTCTCAATCCCTAATCATAACAGCCTAGCAGATGATAATTTTAAAAGTATATTTTATCTCAATATTCTTTAAAAAGGTAACATTGTAATAATTAGCATATGTCCAAAGCATAAATGCCTTAATAAGTAATTATTATGAGTGCATATTTACCTCACACCAACTGAAGCAATAAGTGCCTGTTCACACTTTCCAACTAGCCCATACAGTTTGAAGCTTGCTGCAGATTTCATTAGTTGTAGGGCAAATGCATCCCCTCGAGACAAGTCCACAACATCCGTGTACAACCATTTAAGTAAAGCTGCACCAACATCATCAGGTAGACTGGACCAGTCTGAAAAATAAACATAAAGTATGAAACTACACAAGTAATTCAAATCTAGTATATCGAAATTATTTATTTGTACTGTACAAAGAGTAACATGCACATTGTACTACCTGTATTGTAATGAAGTGAGGTAATGGAATTAACAATATTGTAACTGATCTAGTTAACATACTAATAGAAGATAAGTAGGTATTAAGTTTGAATTAATTTCATTATTCTAAGATTGATAACAGCAATGCAATAACATCATTAAAAGTAACACAGAACTTACCTAACTCGGTGAGATTTTTGAGAGCCTCTTCATTCCAGTCATCAGATCTGGCATTCAAAACAAACTTGTGTCCTGGCATAGACTTATTCTGCAGCTTAATACTGATGTCGGAGTAAGTCTCTCGGCCGTACAACGTAGACACCGTCATCAGCAGTCTTGCTACGAAACTGGTTTCACTGAGGTCACCTGCCGACGCTGCCGCCAGGGTGTACTTCCTCTCTACCTCGGCGCAGTGACTCTGTAGCTTTCCATACTCTTCCTTCAACAGCGACAAGTGCTGCTGTAGCTTCGTCACCTCGCTGGATGCTACACAACACATCATTATTTACAGATATGGAACTATCAACACCGCCCACCTATAAAAACTTTAGCGACTTAAAAGCAGACCTTGGCGAAACCACTCACCCATGACGCAGATACGCCGAAGGTGATATCCTCGTGATTTGTATTCTTGAAATGGTTTTTAAAAAACTAAAAAGTACATAGAAAGTTAGTATCGGCAAAAGTATCTGTAAACGGAAAATGACATTAATCAATGACACTATTTTGACATCTTGAGTGTTTTTTTATAGGTTTGACAGATATGGATGTTGTCTTTTCGGCCTTATTAATATGACAGTAAGGGTTGAGGTACACCTATCAACTCTAAAACGATTCGACATTGTTTTATGCGTCATGCCGCGTGCTGTTAAGTATTTTTTATACAACACCACTCATCAGCATTTTTTCGTAATCTTATCATCTTATCACCTTGAGACATACTCCTAAACCACCTGTTTCTGAGTTAAGATCTTGGAAATAAGCAATTTTGCGCAATTCTCGCGCGTCCTGCTTGCTTATTTCCCCCTCAATATCAACACAAACCAGCACATAATATTAAACCGTCCACTTCACCTGACTGAAGATCTGATGATTTTACTAGTATCTCCATACAGTGTGCGTTTAAATTAAGGCCGAAAAAATGATGTCCAAGGCCGTAAAACGTTCGAAAAACTGAAACATTGTTTTGGGTCACCTGCGACAGATGTCGTCGTAGGTAACTGCCAAAATCTATTTTTGATTTGAGTTGAGATAACCTTCAGGGAATTTTGTCAATCAAATTGATAACAAGCAAGTAGATTTTAGAATTATTATCAAATTATATTTTAGTGTTAAGTTGTGTAAAATTGTTTGTATCGGAGTAAACGTATCATGAATACTATAAACAGAATTATATTTTTAAGTTCTTCGTTACCAAAATATGCGAGGTAATTATCAAAACAGAAATCTTTACAAAGTTTATTGCTTCAAGAAATTGGATCAGTGTTAAATTGAAAATATTGAATGTTTTCTAGGTATCTATCCACAACAAATTCCCGGTTGAACGCTGATGATGGATGGCTTTCAAAGTTGCTGGTGCGAAGGATAGAACCTACGAAGGAGTCTCACAGTCGAATGCTTAGCGACAAGGAAATTGTATACGCTCTTCATACGCACAACATAAGGCCCGACTCCGTTGACAAATATTTACAAAATTAGTACGTATTGATACATATTTACGGTGGACTTTGTGAATAGCGCGGTAAAATGCGCCGCGACCGGCAAATAAATTGTCTGTTATGCAACATTCTACAAATAGATCGAAGCTTGAACGGTTGGAAAAATTCGATTACCTATACAGAAACAAACATGACACATTACACCGCCAAGCAATAACCCCCGAGATAATTATTGAAATGTTGATAAAACCAACTGGAAAAGTGGAAACCGATTTTTACATTTACTTAGAGGACAACTCCTAGTATGAATTACAATGATCATTGTTAAATACATGATAAAGAAGTATAACTGTAACAGTTATATTATAATAATAATATTTGCTTATCTTGTTATGGTCTAATAAACAATTTATATATTACCCTGTGTAGATAAGATATTGTATAAAACATTACCACTGTACTATCAGTAAAATCTGTGAGTAAATTCAACTGAAATTACAAAAATGTCTATAGTAATTTTTCGATTTCTGATATTGATATCATTACATCTTAATATTATTATTACTAAAGTCAGTGATAAAATGCAATCATTTCGCTTTCGTCATAATTTGAGAATCTTACAAAAAGTTTAAGTAAGCTTTTGGCACTAACATTCCAAACAAATTAACTTTCTTGATGGATTCACACTCACCTAACTACCTGGAATGCTACATTATTGATGATGTATACCAAGTGTTGATTCATACAGAAATCTAATATTTAGCAAGCATGAAAAATATCTGTTTTCAATGTTTGTTCTTGTAATAGTGCCTTGGCTGAACCCCTAGGGGAGAGCACTAAATAAGTTAGCTAGCATAATATTGGGACATGGAAATTGATTACGAATACACAACCTGGCTACAGAGCAATATTATCAACCTTCGACAGAGCTCGTTTATTCACTCTAGTCATTTGATTAGTATACTCATAAAACTTATTCAATTTTACAATTTCTTACAGCAAAACTTCAGTGGAATTTGTACATTCTCGTAAAGCAGAATTAGGCTGTGAGCTGGTAGGATCATGGACAGTGTCTGTAGGAGACATGGATCAGGCTTTGCATTTATGGCGCTATGTTGGTGGTTTTGAGAAGATTGATAAAGCCAAGATATTGTTTAGGGAAACTCCTGTAAGCATAATACATTATTGCGTTACTTTAAGGCCTTTTTGACTACATGAAAATATCAATAATGTAGTAAATTTTGCTAGATGAAGTGATTCAATTATAAACTTAAGTATTTGATATGTGTGTTGTAATGACAAATTTGAAATTTACCTGCTTCCAAATATTTCAATTGCTTATAATTTAGATCACTTGATACAAACCAATGACAATACAATAGTTTCAAATTCATTTTGTTATGACTAGGTATTGCCACTAAAATAATTAAATAATAATATGTACATTACAATAAGTGTTGGGAGTTTGTAATTCAGAATTAAAATGATTACTTGTTTTACTCATGTCACTACATCTTCATTGGATTATAAACATACTTATATTAACATACTGTTATTAAAGGAGTACCGTACTTTGGAAAAAGAGCGTGGCAACTTCGTCCGCTCCCGTCACCTGCAGTACTTGCTGGCATTCAGCTTCTGGCCCAATGGCGAGCCCCGCGCGCCCAACAACATCTACGAGATTCGATCCTACAGGTCACTATTTTTTTTTTTATAAAAAGATTCACTTACATTGAACTTTTCTATAAGATCATGTCATTTACTACTATGCATTCGACAAAGTACTATATTAAAAAGAACTACAGTTTCTTTTCGATTATAGGATTATCCTTTAATTTGGAACCACGCAAGTTTAAAGACAACATCTCTAATTCTTTACAAGTATACTGCGAAAGTGGAAAATTTCACTTGAACTTTTTTATATTATCTAAAATAATACTTAGTTCATTTTTACGTATGCTGTTGTGTCATTGTTGCGTATGTTGATTTTAGCTTGAAGCCGGGCACGATGATCGAGTGGGGCAATAACTGGGCGCGCGGGCTGACGTACCGGCGGGCGCAGAACGAGGCCTTCGCCGGCTACTTCTCGCAGATCGGCCGCCTTTACAACGTGCACCATATTTGGTGTAAGTAGCAAGGTCCTCTAAAGGTCTTCCACTGCAATGCAAAAATGGCCAATGGGCCAAAGCCATAAAAGTGATATCACTGTTGTCGCTAACCGGCGAGTATCGGTAAGGCGCTAATCGTAATCAAACGACGCCGTCGGTACGCTTACGACTCGGACGACAACTTAAAACGCAGCAGCATTGGCCCAACCAAAAGGACGAGTTTTGTACGTTTGTGTTTGATAGTTGTATATTTTTTATCAGGAAAGCGAAGAAACATGTTATTTAAAACATTATTATAATGCAATAATTTACAAGCATTAACCGTTTGCAATTAAAACGTTTGTAGGCTACAAGGACCTGCAGGCGCGGCGCGAGACCCGCGAGAGCACGTGGCGCAACCCCGGCTGGGACGAGTGCGTGGCGTACACCGTGCCGCTCATCCGCGAGATGCACTGCCGCATCCTCGAGCCCACCGAGTTCTCGCCCACGCAGTAACAACGTTTCCCCTCGTTTCGTCAATGCTTTCCAATTTAATACTGTCTCGACAGTCTTCCTTTTTCTTCGTGTTGGTATAATAATAATATAGGGAAATAGGATGATTGCTTAAACGTTTAACAGATACTCCGGCGCTTATCAATCAACACACCAATAGAGCGACAGTCAAAAGACAAAACAAAGCTGGCCGATGAACATTACTAACGTAAGCGTCCTTTACGTGAGCAAGTTCTACCTTTATGTTAATTGAACTAAACAAATCGACTATCAGGTAGCAAAGTATTAATTGGTTTGGCTCTGGATGTAGCTGGTATTACTTTTTCAGCTATGTGATATTTCTAAAATGCGGTATATTATAATTAGAGAAAATTAGAAATTATAAAGCTTCTTTTCCAAGTATAGAGTTGTTTCCACACCAACCGCAGCGGAAGCTGCTAGTATGGATAGACCCGAGTTTCAAGCAGGATATGGATGTATATATAGTATGGGTTCGATAATAGAGTATGGGTTCGATGTTTAGTTCAATTAGGTTTGTGATTGTTTATATAAAATAGCCAATACAAAATTTGTTTAATAACTGGGTCTGCGATAGTCCAGTGTGTAGAACACAGATGTCCTTTGTTGTTGACTATTTTTAAACATTCAAAAGAGATAATATATGCCAACGGCACCTCTGAAAATGTATGTTAAAATTTCAGTTAAGTTATCAACATATAAGCATACATTGTGTATAACCAAAATAGTTACTTTTAAGTTTAAAGATGTGGCGTTCTCCAGGATTGGCTTGGCGTAGGTATTCAGTTAATTTTTTAGGGCTGCGTGGCTTGATTGGATTCTATGTAGTAGTTGCTTTTTGCGTTACACTGCTTTTGTTATTGAAGCATGTATTGATTTTACCGCCCGTGTCATACTCAATATGACTATGACTACGACATATAAAAATGTTGGTGTTGTTTTTATTGGTACCAGCTGTTCTCAATTATTTGTCGATAAATTAACGCTGTTTGATCCACTCTGTTGACTTAAAAGAATAAGGATCAGCAGTTATTGGGTATAAATTTGTAAAACAACACTGCCCCTATATGTTACGTAGCAAATATAAAAAAGATATATAAGTATCTACTAGCTATTCTATCAAGTTTTAAAATTAAAGCAAACTTTATTTAAAAAAATATTGCAATATATTTAGCATAAATCGGAAACTACAACAGCAATTTAAACCCAGGTGCCTTTGCATGTACTTTTAGGTTTGATTGGGAGCGATTATTTATTGTTGTTGTGAATATCAAAGGTATTGATAAACTGTACTAGTAGTTTGGCCAACGCGACCTCGTTGGTGCTAAATGCTGCATATAGGTTTAGGACCGAAGAATTGATCAATAGAATCATATATTTTATTATAATAATAAACCAGTTCTGATAAACTATTGAGCACATTATCGCCATATCTACGATAAAAATGCGAATCGAAAATTAGGATGTGAAATATTATATTGTATAATTAGATAGTATCGGCTGAAATAAACATGCGTTTAATATGGAGGAAATGTACAAAGTTGAATAACTATAGGGTAGGTAATTTGACAAACTTATAAATTATAGTGAGATTTTACACCGGAACTTTACCGCGAATACACCAAATTTTATGAACATTAAACAAAATTATATTATATTGTAAAGACTATTTTATTTATATTTTGTACGAGCAAGTAATGCATAGAAGTTAATGATGCAAAAGTTTTGCTTCATATAATCAAGTAAAAACCAGGCAGATTTAAATATCGTCCATATGACTAGAAACAAGCATATTTTTAAACTATTTCCTTTAATTGGGCAACTATTTAATTACATTGCTATGCATTTTTATTGTTATTATTGCATTTTATTGATTGCATGTTAAACTAGTTTAACAAAGATGTATTTAGGATGCTTTTAGTTTGATTTACAAAGTTTACATGTTAAAAGTAAATCTGTAGAATTAATTTAAGCACTATCTAATGATTTTGGGTTTTCCAAACATAAACTGTGGGCTTTGCTTGAGCAATAATTCTTTTGCATCTGGCATCTCGCTTTGTTAATTTTATACAGAATATCAGCTTTGAAAGTCTTCATGTATTAATTTTTAATGGCTCGTTTGTATATTTTTTACGTTATCATGTGTTTAGATAACCTAATACCATCTTTTAGAAACTCTGCCAATAATTTGCTACACTAGGAAGCTTATATAAAATATTGTTCATTTTGTAATAACTTTTGTAATTTATTTTAAGCACAACCATGGAAATGTATAACTAGTATATAAATTTATAAAATCATTAAAATGAAATATTTTGTTAAGTTGCCGTTAAGAATAAATTTTATAAACAAATGTTTGTTTTTTTAAACATCTATATTGTTTCGGTGTCAACAATGTATTTCTATCTGCTACTTATATGAATCTTTTTCGTTCTCCAGAGTCGCAAGTCACTTCTCACATCGAAGGGTCGAGTGCGGATTGGTGCAATTAACTCACTTGTGAGAACTTTACGTAGAACACTTAAGGAGTGCGCACATTACAGGAGTGCGCACAGTATAACGACTCCACGACCGACCGACGTCAACGACTCACCGTAGACGAGTAGTCCACGCGTCGACCGACACAATGACGTAATGTAACTAGCGTCGGAGTTGAAACGGAGTGGAGACGGAGTCGAGTTGACGTCGATGAAGCGTTGATCGCGGAACGGAACGTCGGAGTGGAGTCGGAGTGGAGTTGACGTCGAGTTGGTGTAATGTGCGCACTCCTTTAGGGTGTGCAGGGTTCCTCACAATGTTTTCCTTCACAGAAGCAAGTGACGATTAAATTCTAATACGCACATATTTGAAAATTAGTGGTGCTTATAGTTTCGAAGTTCAACGGATACTTTGAACAAAGTGATAGTACAGGGAAATTAATCGATTTAGATTGTAAAACAAACCTTTACTTTCCCTGTAGTCATGCAATAAGTTCAGGGTAAAAAGTCCAATAAAAATACACATTTAAACTTCCTTTCTATTTTATTTTCAGTTTGTTTTTTCATTAATAAGATTATATTACAATATAATAATTAATGATAATAATTATTAAAACTACAAGTTGATTGTGTTAATTAAATATATAACAAAAAAATAAAAAAAAAAACAACGGCGGCTCGGGCGCACCTTGTCGCACCTCTGACGTCACATTGCTAACTACCTGTCGGTGTGAGGACTATACAATGGTAAAATATAAAAAGAAATATTTAGTTACAATGTACATAATACGTGATCGCTAACTACGGGTTTGGTACTTCTATGTTATCATTATAGTTTAATCCGTCGGTGATGTCGGGCCGACGCTCGACAGCGCCGACACGCGTGTATGACGACCTAACTCTAAACAGCGGCTGGTGGGTGGTGTGGAACGGGAAGAGTCGCGCCTACGCACTATACTCGTACCTTGGCCGGGGCAGTGTCGTTAGCTCGGTTGTAGTGCGGTTCAATATACGTTATTAGATCGTAGGTCACAAACGCAACTCCCAACCAGGCAGAGCCACTACAGCAGCGGAAGCTACGCGCCTAACTAAGTACCGACCATCTACCGCACGCAAGCGAAGTTACAGCTTGCAAGTCAATTCCGTAGTGCTTCGATACCAGATATTGCTATGGCCTTCGTAGATTGCAGCAGTGGTACGCTTCATCAAATTTAGCTTTGGTGCATTCAATTTAGAAAAAACAATATACAGTATGACGCATTACCATGTTCACCAATACATTATTATACAATTAAAAAAAACAAAACGAAGCTAATAAAATATTTTACGTACATCACGATATTTATATACACTTACAAAATATTACTTTTTACAAAGCCAACACATTTCATTTAATTGTCATAAAGTGTAATTTCCAAAACAATATTACGATAAAAATAATATTTGTATCTTACAATTATATTGCAGCTCACAAGTATTTGCAAAAAAATATAATAAATAACAAAAGTCAAACAAGGCACTCCACCGCTGCGCTCTCTCTCATCGGTCCATGTTAACGAACAGTACAGACTAGATGTAGTCTAGTTAGGCTGTGTCTAGAGTTTATTGTCATTTTCTTGGTCAGTTCAGGAAGAGGATAGTGTGAAGGCTACTTTACGACCGCGGCATGCAACGACGCAGGTGAACAACTACTAACATTTGCACAGTATGACCAGTCTAAAAGGGCTGCAGACGTACAGTTCTAAATATTCAGTTGGACTGTAAAGTTAAAACTCATGTCCATAGTTTTGGGATCAATTTTTGTCAGTCCTATTTTCGCTGAATATTAAACGCAAAGGTCGAACGGATCTCAATTACATAATTATAAAGTGTTGAGGATAACCGCATCATTAAATACACCCATAAATTGCCGAAATGACGTAATGTCTAGAATGATAAAGTACTAGTACTTAGTAGTAGTTTGTAAACTGTGGTACAACTGTAAAGCGATCGCAACGAGCCTGCGCAGTCCGATGCCGCGGTCGACGCGAAAGCAATTAAACTCTCGTCCAACATTTTATATAACTTTACAACTATTTCACTTAGGTCTCGAAACTCGACATACCTAAATAATAAACCACTAACAGACTCAAATAATACAAAACGATCACATCGTGTGATGCTTACAAGCAATGTGATATAAGAGAGTTATGATCATTAAAATAATTAATTTAAAAAAATAGCATTAACTAAATTTGGATATTTATGACTAAAATCGGCATTGAATTAAATAATATGTAATCGTCTATACATATATGACTGGTAAGCTTAGTTGACAATACAATAATGTATTAGAACACTAAATAAAGAAAAATAGCACATGGTCGGGTCCGCCCCGTCCCCCGCACTCCGCACCTTACACAACTAACGAACTATGTATATAGTTAATTATATATTATTGTTCTTTATGTACATCGCGTGGCCGCGTGGCCGCGTGGCCGCACGCCGCCGCGCGCCCGCCCTGTGCTCGCAAACTGTATATACTTTCTTATATTTACAAAACATAATTGGCAGTCGGTTACACAATACATACTTACAGAGCACCTGCGTTTTGTTATGATTTAGTAAAGCGCGTTACATACATATATAATAATAATAATATCCTAAAAATCACCTAACGCAAGCATAATATCGTGTTGCATTGGTACTAAAAACTTTTAACGTCTAATATAAACTCAATTCTAGGCCACAAACAAATACGATCAGTCCGCTTGTTTAAAAAATTCAACGTACAATTAATATAATCAATATGCAAAAATTGCCCCTAAAGTAAAACTAATGATATGAATATTAGAATTTTGACTATCTAATCATTATAAACAATATATATTTGTGTCCAACAGTGAGCACGGAGCACGAGGCGCGCGGCGGCGGCCCGCCCCCCGCCCCCCGCCGACGCCTCCGTCAGACTCCTCCAGCGTACACTTACGTCGTTACGACGACAGTTACGTCCCCGCCACTACGCAAAGTTTACCTCAGGACATCATTTGACGCATTCACGCTGCATTACTAGGAAATTTTTCGGTCTCGAATCACACGATCAAGACGAAAAACTATCTTACGACAGACTACATATCATACAAGAATAGATCAATAGCACTAGTAGATTTCTAGTTTTAAACATGCCCTCTACCCGACCTTGCTCTGTTGCATTAGCGGTCAGCGCATCGCTAATTGTTGGACGGCCGAATGTTATTACTAATATTGTTTATTACATAACCGTATCGTACATCTTGCAAGTGACCCCCTCACATCACCCTATGGTATTATCAAGTTTATCAGCGAGTTACGTAGCAAATTTAAACATTTATACAGATGCGCGCTTAAATAATGTCTAATCCAAGAGAGCAAAGTCACATCGTGAGTAAAACTATAAGCGTCTCCTAATCATGCCCACGTCAGCGTTTGATATTGACATCCACGCGACACGCACACGACTCTCGTGTGCAGCAGTGTGTTTCAGACATACAGCTTCAATGAATCAAGCGTCAAAATATTTAAATCATTACCGCGAAGTCAGCATGCTTAGTCCAACCGCGACACAAGCGTAACTGTATTTTACCTGATACCGTCATACATAAACAAAAGTACTATAGGAACTTTCTACTGGCTAAAACAGCATATTCCAAGATTTAACCTGTTAAACACAATGTTTCGTTCCATATCTTTAAACGAAATAAGAACACTAGTCGAGACGAAAACAATATGGACAAACTTACAATAATCCATCAAGAAGCAGCAAAGCACTAGATTTTCAGAAATTCTGTACAGGTTGCCTTAACATCATTAATTTACAATGACTCAATATGTTATTCTAATACAGTTACTTTCATGGCATCGGGAGTAACGCAGCTTTATGTATACCACGAGGCATAATTGTAAAATTGCCATAAACCCCTTACCGATGGCATAGCCTTCCAAACCATGCTACAAAAGCGACAATAACTTTGATTGTGAAATATATGTGACAGTGCATTTTATTTACTTATCAGCCTGATTAAACAACGCGGTAAAATCTATTCTTATTTTATATCATACATTTTGTACCTTATGTGGAGTTATTTCAATAACTTCTATAATGTGTATAAGTCATGGAATTCTCATTACAAACTGTGGTAATGACCGTTGAATATAATATAATTTATTCCTTATTTATTGTATTGAGCAAAAAATGGGGTACGTAGGCCACTCGCTAAATTGCACTCAATATTAAACTTCAACATTTCATAAATCCTTATTCTAACTTCTTTACTAATTTCGAATGTGGAATATGTTTCATGTCGTACATTGACACATGGTAATGTGAAAAACACACTGATGCAAGCTGATGATAGATTAAATAATTATGGAGTGCAATAAACTTAATAGTGTAATAGAATAGGAAATGCCCCGAACCACAAACACATTGGCTATACGAATACTGACGTAATCTTGGAAGACAGTTAACAAATAATTATAATAAAAATGGCCAAATCGTACTTGAATCTCAACGCGTATATCATTTAAACAACCAATTATATCAACATGGGAGGGCTACACAGTCTCAGTAACAATAATTGGGCCACTGACTGTTGCCGTAAACATACAAAGAACCAAACAAATCACTGTACTGAAGTACAATTTTAATGTATAGATCCATTCATTCACTTATCACGCATTATTGTAAAATAAATACTGTAATTTTATCAGTTACTATCTGGCATGCAGCATTCATTGTGATCGTAGTACGTAGTTTTAAAGATAGAGGCACATCGATACATGTTATGTATGCAGCAGGAGTCGGGTCGCGTGGTCCCCAGCGTCCCCGCCGCGCGGTACACGGTACAACATACTTCATAATATATATAGTTCACTGTATCTCCGTGTCTCTCATCTTAAATGGCGTAGCCGTACACATTCTACAAGTATACAGTAATAATTGAGGCAGGGAATTTGCTACAAATGTGGCTTTATAATTGTACCGTTCAGAATTTCGTTGACTCCCTGAAACAGGTGAGGTAACATCACTGATTTCAATTATAAACACACTGGTTACGCTATCACTACTGCATTTCTGTGCCTAAACAGAGGAAAAAACGGTTAAAAATTTAGTACGTCGGAGACCCTGCATGGTCACACAAAACTTTTCAATAGCAAAGTAAACGTATTCAGTGTGTTTATATTAGTGTTCGATGGGTAAGGCCGTGTTCTATCACACACGCAGTGCCGCACGCCACGGGCAGTGGCGTCGCATGCGATAGCCGTATAATTATGATGAGGAGGACAGAGACGGCCGGCAGTCCGTCCCTGTCACTCGTACGGGCGCGGCTCAGAGCGAGCCGGCGGGGAAGCTCGCGGACGAGTTGCTGTGCGCGAGCGACAGCATCGAGCCGGAGAGCGACTGCTCCTCCTCGCCGTACCCCTCCCGGCTGCCCTCCGCTATCGCCATTGCACTGTCAAACAAATTGTTAATTCCTTAAAATTTGATATATAAGTCTTATTAAAATGATTAACTAAAAATGAAAAATGTGCACATACGAACGCCGGCTATTCTCACTTAAAAAAACGCACGCTTCAAAACGCGAATTTTATTTATATTTATTTATTTATTTATTTTGTACACACAATTATTTATAGGAAATATGTATAGTTTACAAATGTATGTATCAGCTAGTAATTTAGGTGTATAATCTATATATACCTGAAGCCGAGGCGCGCGCTCTCGTTGTCGAAGTGGTCGAGCTCGCGCTCGTGCCGCTCGTGCAGCATGCGCGTGCGCTCGGCGCGCTCCGCCACGAACTGTGCGCACTCCGACTCCATCTGTTACAAACATATTTTGTTAAGGTTCATACGGGCGGACATCATTGCGAATTATCTTATGTCGCGCTAAACTATAACACCTACGGGGGGAACGAACCAATTCTCAATAAACATGCCTCGGCGGTAGTGGTGAATGAAAATAGATTGTAAATAGACAGTGACAAGCTTTTTTCTTTTCACGAAATCATTAACTTATATTGACAATTGTTCGTCAATTTAAAAGTGGAGAGCATAAGTTTTCAAATGAAATTTAAATTTTATAACATGTCTATCAATTTATGTATAAGCCTTTCGAAGTCAGCTGTCGGAGACAGGCGTCCCCTAATTTGCGCCACTCCGACCGGTACTGAGTCCTCTAAATCCAACGGCTTCCCGCTGTCTTCTTTAGGTTAGGTTTTTTAGGTTTAGGTTAGGCTCCTGTGCCCCTTTTACCGAAGCGTTATTTTAAAACATATAAAAAGAATCAATAGGCATATCATACCTATGTGATGTCAGTACAATATGTCCGGCGTATTTATAACATGGCCATCATTAACTACATATATTATACGCCACGTATCAATCACCTTCTGTTCGAGCAGCGCGCGGCGCACGGCCACCCGCTCCTCGAGCTCGCGGCGCTCGCGGTTGCGCTGCGCCTCCGCCTGCATCTTGCTCTTGCTCTGGTACGCCGTCAGCATGTCCAGCTCGTGCTCCAGCTGCATCTTCAGCTGCTGGCACTCCATCTGTCCGATACACACAAACGTTCGTGCACTTAGTGTCAGCAATAATAGATGATGAATGATGATGAAGCAAGAATGGATCATTTGGCAAATATGGCATTTCAATAATTTCATAATAAAGTAATTTGGAAGTAAGGAATGCTTACTATCTGAAAATATTAAGACATTTAAGCATAATATCCGGTTCAAACGCGCATTTCGAAACGCCTAATGTGTACCAGTTATAAATGCAGTGATTCAGCTTATGACACACACAGGCACGCACGCTCGTACACACGCACGCAGGACTATACATTAAACGTACCATCTGGCTCTCGTCGAGGCGCACGCTTTGCTTCTGCAGCATCTCGCTGATGCTCTGGTCGTACTGTTCGCCGAGCAGCACGAGCTTGCGGCGCTTCTCGTCCTTCAACGACTTTATCACTTCCTTCTGGTGTTCCTGCAATCACCATCATATTCGACGTGAAACGTTTTACGTGTAATTCAGCAACAGTCAAAAAAATATATTTTATTCTTTTATTAACATTCATTATTGCAACCCATAACTGTTCCGCTGGGCTTGCTCGGGAATCCTCTCATAATGTGAAGGTTACATGCTCGTCCACCACGAGTCGAGAATATTAAAGAGATCTTTCAGGTTTCCTCACGATATTTTCCTTCATAATCAAAATCCTAATATGCACATAATTTAATAAATAATTAGAAGTGCTTGCTTACTTATTCCTGCCGAATATCGAATTTCAATATTTAAAAACAACATTTTTGACCAACAAAATATAGACTATTTAAATCAAGTGAGTAAAGAAGGACATACCTTGGCCGTCATCTGTAGTATCTGCGCTTTCAACGCCTTGTACTGACGCGTTTGTATCTTACAGGTCTCCCGGAACTGCTTGCGTATCTGCATCTCCTTTTGCTGTATACATGAAACAAAAATACATAACAACAATGAAGAGGGCGCGGCAGTTAGAAAATAAGTTAACAAGTGTACACCGTAAAATAGACAAGATATATATGATAAGCTTTAATGGTTTGCCACGACACGAGCAACACTATGGCGAGTACCAGTGCAGCGCCGACCCCGAAGGAGAACTCTTTTTACACCTTTTTTGTCCGTGTAGCAAAGTGTAAGTGACGTCACCTTGAGGCTCTTGGGTTGTTGTTTGAGCTGCAGCGCGTGCTTCTTGCGCAGCTCGTGCTCCGCGCGCTGCATGTAGTCGCGCTGGTTGGCCAGCTCGGTCGCGTGCTGGTTTGACAGCTGCTCCTCCCTGCAACGTACAGTGTCACACGGTCAATACTTATTTGACGGTCACCGTTCCAAGGCTCTTGGGTTCTATTCCCAGCGAGGCGGAAAGGAGGTGTCCACTTTTGCATGGAGACTGGGTCTTTATCTCAAATAGTTCTAACCACAGTCAAACCACTGTGAGAAGAAAGGCAATACATAATGAAAATAGAATACGCAAATAACTTATTTTTAGATCCCCCCGTTATTCTGCAAAATCAATTACAAATATTTAATTATATAGCAGTGCTAACAGGTAATGGGTGTTTGTATGTAGCTAAACCAATGACCAACTAAGCCTGTCTATGCTTTGGCGCAGCACCAACTTCACACCGCACAATAATGCTTTACTGAAGTCACATAATTACTTCTTATTTAAATAGTTATACCTTTTATTTGTTTTACCTTAGTGCATGCACCCCTTTCTGTTGTCTATACTCCAACTCCTGCGTCTTCTCGTGGTGACGTAGAAGCATTGCGTGCGCTTGTTCTAGTTGTTGTTGTCTCTTGTTCAGCTCCTGGAAGTGACTTCTATATAAAATACGTGATAAACAATAGCAACGATGCACTCTGGTTGGTTTGTGAACGAAAATTTTGTCAATGTTAGATCTTCATCATTAGGTCGCATATTTTATTAATAAATTATTTCTGTAAGCCGTTACAACATTCGAAACACGAGGGATAAGAATAATCTCAATATTACTCTTGATAATTGGTAACCTTGCCTTAGTGAAAAAAACTGAAGGTATTTGAAAAGTTAAAGCGTCAGTTAGGAATTCCATCAGCGGTTCATTTTGCCCAGTAACATATTAGTACCACCTTTAGTACTGTAAATCACGTCATCTAACCGCTCATTTTTCATCTACACTAATACAGAAAGTCGCCGGTGCCAACATACCTCCCTGAGCAACTCCTGCTCCTTGTGGTGCAGCGCGAGCATGCGGCGCCGCCGGAACCGCCGCAGCTCGAGCTCCAGGTACTCGCGCTGCGACCGCACCAGCCGTGCCTCTTCCGCCGCCTCGGCCTGCTTCAAGTTATCCTTCTGCGACCTACGCGACCGGTCAAATGTCTATGTTGAATCTAATGTATTTCATTTTCTAGGTGGAGTAATAGTGTACAGGTTTTAACTGGAAAGAATGCACTGTGAGATGTGGCAGTCCGCCCGCAGTAATTTAATGCATTTCCGTTTGTTTAGAAATACTTACAAAGTATTCCCTACAATTGTAGTAAGTTACATTGCGTATAAATTTAAAAATAATACCATTCCTATTTGTGACTAATCACAGGTTCTGCAAACAGGTAAAATGCGTTATTTACAATCATCATCTACATCCCGAATCACGACGTTACCCGAAGTTACACTACATCACTGTAGAATCACCGCAAGCCTGTGGCAAGCCGCAAACACGCCGCTACCTTCAGGATCCCCGTACGCTTCGTTTACATTCAAACGTTACTCACTGCAAGGTGGCGTCCCGCTGTCGCTTGGGCGTCGCGTCGTCCATGCTTAGCTCCTTTTTCCACCGTTCCTTGTTCGCCTTGTACTCGCGCTTGCGCTGCGCCTCGAACGCCTTGCGCTCCTGCTCCTGCCGCGCCGTGATGTCCTTTATCAGCTTCTTCTCGGCGGCCGCGTTCTGCTTCAACTTACGCTCCTTCTCTTGAGCGTGTTTTGTCTGCGGCAATCAAAGTGATGTTCAGCTATCAAATGGTCTATAGTGAAGCCTCCAAGTGGCCTTGTATATGCATAATAATATCCGCTTTTTTTTTCAAATATTCTACCTATCCATATTATCTAGATAAGTTAGTAGGTAAAGAATAATAGTAATCGTAATAAACGCTTAACACACTCACACCATTAGAATTCCTAGTGTTGCGGATGGAATGGACAACACAACTAACACATCACTAACATCCACAACCCGAGAACGAATATACTTTCTCTCTCACTGTCCCAGTCTGAGAATCGAACCCAGGACCCCTCGTGTCACAGGCAGGGTCTACTACCGACTGCGCTACGGGGCCGTCAATAAGAACGAACCGACGGATGCCACACCGACCTGCAGCCGCTCGAGGTCGCGCGAGAGCGTCTGCAGCAGCGTGTCGTACTCGCGGTCGAGCTGCGCCTTGTGCGCCTCCACGTCCGCCTTGCAGCGCTCCTCCAGCTTCACCAGCGCCGCCTGGTGCTCGCGCCGCATGCGCTTGTAGCCCGACATCTGCTCGTGCATCTCCTGGAGACAAAGACACATAAATACGTAAAACTTGACACTCATAGCCCCCCACTAGGATTCCTGTGTCGTAGGTGCCATGACAACACACAAGACAGAAACGCACACCCAGACCGAGAACAGATATTTAAACTGAAACCAAATTTCCGCCTCGCTGCGAATCGAACCCAAGACCCTCGAACGGCGATCCGGCCATGTTTGCCATTGCGCCACACGGGTCGTCATCTTAAAGCCATCGGTCCCGGTTGTTACCATTTGGTAGCAATCGTTAAGCCATGTCGGATGCCTTCGGGCGGCATAAAAAAATTCCGACACTTAGATTTGCCACTAACTCCTCCACCAATCCGGACTGGAGCAGCGTCGTGGAGTATGCTCTAGGCCTCCTCAGGTATGAGGAGAGACCCGTGCTCAGTAGTGGGCCCTTAATGGTTGAAGCCACGAGTTACCTTTCACTGTTATATATTAAGGTTTATCAATAGACAATCATTTTACCTGGTTGTGCTCTTTCTGCTGCTTCGTGACAATGCTCGTTGTTCTGATCGTAGCGAAGTTATTAGCGCCGTGCTCCGACACCAAAGACATAGCCGCTGACACATTGTTGCTAACGCCTGGAACGTCCACACCACAGTTAATAACACAGTTACATAAACAGAACACCCAAAATCTGCATTTATTCGGTTTACAATTTACAATTCTTTATTGTATATCAGTATAATTAGAAAAAGTAAAGGTCGAAAAACCATTTCCATTTTATACATATTATAACGAATAATTGTCAGGCAAGGGCAATGTTATTGTTTTCGTTATATGCTGCTGAACTAGATTTACTTAATATATCCTGCAGGGAAGTGCTTTTAGCATCCCATTAAATATATTAAAATCCTTTCTTAGCCGTCGCGGCAACGTCTACTACTCATAACTCATAATTTTAGCAGTGAGCGAGTGAGTATCCCTTCACTTTTATAATGATATATTACACTCACTCCGATGCGTCTGCCGGCGCTGCGTGTTCCTGTTGTCGTCGCTGCTCTCGTCGCGCTGCCACGTGGACGGCGCGTTCACGTACTCGCGGTACTCGTTCGCCTGCCGCTCGCGCTCGCGCTCCCGTTGCGCCTCGCGGATCGCCTCCCTGTTCGCGTAGTCGTCTCCGTAGTCGTCGCACAGCGAGTCCCTGTTCGCGTAGTCGCGCAACGCGTCCCTGTTCACGTAGTCGTCGTGTTGCGCCGGCACGGGACTGTCGCTCTCTCTGCGTACGAAACACCAACATGAGTTAAGCCAGTGCTTGCGTACTCTGAAAGTGAACGGATGCGCGATAGTGCGTGACGTGCGGCCATACAAGCGTATTTACAACTACATACGTGCGATTCTAATTCAATAACAATAATGCAACAATATACATGCCACTACAAAATCGATATATCGAGCAAT
Source organism: Ochlodes sylvanus (assembly GCA_905404295.2). Classification (NCBI taxonomy): domain Eukaryota; kingdom Metazoa; phylum Arthropoda; class Insecta; order Lepidoptera; family Hesperiidae; genus Ochlodes; species Ochlodes sylvanus. The sequence goes on from FR990129.1 coordinate 3,865,625, forward strand.
CAATACATTTGTTAAGCAAGCGTTGTTAATGCATATTTTTGAATTAGCAGAAATATGTAAAACGGATTAGAACAATACAGGATTAAGATTAGTATTCATGCGCACTACGGGATACTAAAAAGAATAGATACATAGGCACAATCTAATTAATACACCAAGAAAATATCAACGACGTCATAAGCGGCTATCGACGAATCTTGGCTTAATTATGATATACTTTACAATTACTCGACGTTAATATTTTCTAATAAAATTAGCAAGACAAAAATCGAAATGGTTAGATGAAAAATAGGAATATAAAGAATTAGTAGTACATCGAGCACCTGTAAACCACCATGAGCCGAACATTTAAGTAATGGTTTAACACACCCAAGACACGGACATACCTGGTGGAGTGCGATGAATGCTGGTGGTTCAGGTGTTGGTACGTCGGCTGCTGTTGGTGCTGGCCGTGGTGGTTCGCGTTCATCTAACGGCAAACAGTCAACGATAAAATAAGGACAGAGACATAATTATGTCTAAACCTATCAAACGCTTTGCCTTTATCAATCAACTGATCCAATGGACATCTGAAACGGTGACAAATGTCTGCACAAATTGCACCAACTTACCATCCTCCATCCTCTCCAACTCATCTCATTGGAAAGCATTGAAATATAAGCTTTTTTATGATTGAATTTTTGGTTGTATTGGAGTTGTTGTGGAACATCCGAAGTTGAAAAACTTCGGATACCATGGAGAAAGATTCGTATCGAACCTACATCTCATTTCAAAAGATATTTCGCGACTTTAAATTTCCCTTGAGGGGCTTTAAATGAGAGTTCCATGTTTGGTTATAATATAACCTTATCGGTCTGGTCAGTAGGCCTTTTTTAGCATAAAAAATACAACAAGTACCGGATGTGGTCGCCTTCTCAAGCTACCAGAGGAGGAACTTTGGCTGGAGGCACCCGCCGCGCTGTGCTCCGAGGTAGCAGAGTTCGACTTGGAACTATCACCTCCGGATCGTTCCTCCGCAGTCTCCTCACTGTCACCTGCACAAGTTAAAACTTAGTGTCTGGTCTTGACTACTCTGTGCACGGGCGGCTCAAGGGCGGGGCGAGCATTGCTATCGCACTGGGCGCAGAGTTTAGAGGGCGACATTTTTTTTTAATAATCATCTTAATTTCTGTTTTGAGATCTCGCGCCACCTTAAAATGTTGTTAGAGCCGCCACTGACTGTGTGTTGGTATATTTATTATTCATAACTGATTATTTTTGTCTCCTGTCATGTATATTTTCCATCTTCATTAATATAGCAAATCATTACGTTACTTCGTATTCCTGATATACCCAAACATCATTACAATTGACAGATCGTGCAGATCATACTACTGCAGTTCAAATAGAATATCACTAAAATCTACCAAAGAATATTAATAAATAAATAATAAATAAATAAATAAATAACGCTACACACTCACAGCCCCACACTAGGATTCCCTGTGTCGTGGGTGCCATGGACAACACACAAGACAAGAACACACACACCCAGACCGAGAACGGAAATTTAAATTCATCATTCTTTCCGCCTCGCTGGGAATCGAACCCAGGACCCTCGGAACGGCGATCCGGCGTGTTAACCATTGCGCCATCCGGGTCGTCAGATGTTAAATATTGAAATATCATTTCCATGAATTTCCAACACAGTTTTCGAAAAAAGACATATTCATCCACCTACATATTTATACAATTATTATCTCAAACAATCTATTTCCATTAACCATTAAATTAAAAAAGTGGTCCCAATAATCTTTTTAAAATAATAATTATTACAAAGCTAAAACTTTATGAACTAGATGAGCTGAATAACTTTGATTGCTTACCTTCCAAGTCTCCTTGAAATATGAAACACAAATAAAATAAAAAATTAATGCGCATGAATCGATGACACTACCAACGCTACGACAATGACAAGCACAGAGTGACTTACCAATAGCGCTTTCGTTGTCCCCATCAACCATAAGTATTTTCTTCATCTTCCTATAGTTGAGGTTGTCTAAATCCCTAACGGCCGCTTTCGTTCTCTGTATGAGATCCACCAGCACGTTGGAAGAGCGCGGTCGTGTGATGTAAGGATGTGAGAGAAGCTTCGTGGACGACGGCCGGTCCTGGGGATTCTTCTGCAGACAAGCCTCGACGAAGTAGCGAAAGGTGTCCGTCCACTCTGGCGCCTGGATAAAAATAACATTTCACTTTAGCATGTCAGCAATATGTTTACACAATTTAATTAAACTCAGTTATTGGAAATTACAGTGTGTGCGGAAATTAATTAACACATTTGCCCAACTTTATATTATACTAACTGTGCCCGTGACTTCGTCCGCGTGGACTTTAACAAAAAGTAATGAATTTCTAAAATAAAAGTAACTTCTGAGTTACTCCTTATTACATCAGCTATCTGTCAGTGGAAGTCCCTTCAAAATAGGTCCAGCCGTTCCAGAGATTAGCCAGAACAAACAGACAGATAGACGGACAAAAATTGTAAAAAATGTTATTTTCGTATTTGTACTGTGTATAAATCCATAAATGCCTTTAGTAAAAAGCGATTATTTTAATATTACAAACAGACACTCCAATTTTATTTATTTGTATATATCACTTTTATTTTCTTCTCTCATAACCATTGTCATAATGTTATTACGTATTCATGACACAAAAACTAATGTAATTTTGAATCAATGGTAAATATTATAAATAGGTAATGTAAAGTAGTTACTTACTTGTAATGTTGGAGAGTCATTTTGAGCTATATGGTACAGAGCAGACATGGCGTTCATGTTAAAATAAGGAGGCTTGCGTTCTGCCAACTCTATACACGTTATACCCAGCGACCATACGTCTACCTGCAAATAACATCATACAACAAATTTCAACAGTTATGTGTGTTAATGGCTTCTTAAATACGAACAGTCATATTATCAATTAATGAATATCTCTTACTCAGTAAATCAGAGACAATTTGGCCTCAAACTTCAAGAAAACCAACCTTTCCGTCGTACTGTCCCTCGTCCATCGCCAGTATGACCTCGGGGGCCATCCAGTAGGGCGTGCCCACGAAGCTGTTCGCTGGACACTTGATGCTCGCGCTGCCGAAGTCGGCGAGCTTGACGGTCCCGTTCTCAGTGAGCAGTATGTTCCCCGCCTTGATGTCACGGTGGATGCGGCCGAGCCCGTGCAGGTACGACAGCCCGCAGACCACGCCCTCGCATATCGCCGCGATCTCCTCCTCACGTAGCGGACGCTTGTGGACCTGTCGACGGTGCACACTCAGTGTTATTTTATACGTTACAATCACACCATGTTTGTAAGGTACATGACGCATTTTTTTTGAACTGTAATCAATATGAGTTTATAGGAGCGCGTTATGGTTATATCGATAAATTTGTAGAGTTCTGTTAAACTCTGATGTTAATTAAAGTTTAAACTTTTTTTATTATTATTCTTTTAAAGAATGTTCTCAAAACTAAATTTTTAAGTGTATAATAAGCAAGTTATATAATATATATCGAATCTAATGCATAATATTAATAATGGCGAGGGGCTAGTAGTAGTCAGAGGTACAAACTACAAAACAATCGGCCGCCCTACTTCCTTGTTGGCCGCCAAGTTCCGCAACACATCCTGGTGATACCGACGTCTATGTATATGTAGCCGACGATGACCACCTAGCATAACGTCGTGAAAAACAAGATGCCGTCCGACACTGTATTTTGTGTGGAAAAAAAAATAGACGACATGGCACAGGGTAACTTTGGGCCCCGATCGTTGCTTACACAGTATTGATTAACCCCTGGGGAGATCTTCAGACGGTTCGAGACCTATCACAAGAGTTATCCACAAAATACTCTCTAGTGTTTTTGTAGGCCATCGGACCACTGGGCTTCAGCTAATGAGTTGTAGACCACAAAGACAAGTTTACATTACATAAAATACCCACTTATTGAATTAACGGAAACGACGCAATCGGTACTACGGCCAGTACTAAGCTACCTTGCGGTTTTCATTGATCCTATCCATATATCCTGACAATAGTACAGTGGCCTTGAAACAGAAATCTATTTATTATTGTTGAGTGTGTGCATTTTTATTATTGTCAAGTGCATTTTAAGTTTATAAAAAGTGGATTTTGTTATAATAAAAATAAAATAAATAAAAGAGTAATAAATTAACTCATTGATATTTTCATACATGGAATACGGAATCTTCTAATGTTTAAAATATTGTCTTTATATTTATCCAATAACATAATATAAATAAGTATAAATAAGTTAAAAATTAAATAATTTAGACTGCGCTTTGTTAAAAGGCAAACTTGATAGTATCAAGTTTGCCTTTTAGCAAAGTAAAGGTGCCGTCTAAGCTCTGCCGTAACTCAGGAATGTTATCAACGAGTCGCCGACCAACAAAGAATTCCAGTACACCGATTGCTAACTAGTTTTTCAACATTGCAACATTTTGTAACTAATTTTAGATTTCAGGAGGGTGTTAATTATGCATGTAGGTATGAGGGTCTTGGTATCATGCATGAATATCGTCGGACGTAACACTGGCCGGCCCAGCGTTATGGTTATATCAAACAAAACGTCTTACCTAAAAAATCAAATTACATCTCAAATTTCAAATATTATGTATTCTAGTCATACATAAAGATATTGTGTTTGACACAACCGTCCAACCATGTGGCGGAATTTTATTAAAATATTTACCCTTATCCTGTATTTGAGTAAATAAATTCAATTCAGCGCCAATACACCCACTGACCTAATGTGTAATTCCCTTATCTTCTTTTGAACATTATGTAAAAGTATGAGTCATATATTTTAGGGTACTGCAACTGCTATACTAGTTACGATTCCTATACCCACAAATGCAAATGACTTCTTATCAGCATTATCGTATTATTTGATAGCAACCTTTGATCAACTTTGTTGATCGGAGATAGCAACAAATTATTTATTTATACCTTATTTAAAAAAACATAAATTAACGGATACAATGGGAAAACTTAAAGTCTAATAAATAAACCCCTGGTGAAAACTGATTACAAAAAATATGAGTTATACATAAATGGGAAATTGATTATTTTTAATAGAATTATTATAATGTACGTACCATGATATGATACGGGCCTACCTAGTTTAGGGGTAAGGATTCCAATGTTATGATTTTAATGAGTTATTAAATAAAGATTTAATTCATTCACGTGCGGGATTCCTTGGTTCAGCTGGCAGCAACCGTGCCTACCATCAGAGCGTACATCCCCGAGTTGGCTCCGACCTTGGAAGGCGTATGATTCTCGAGGGAGGGAAATTTCAATTCTAAGCTTAGGTAATTGCTGAGATGTTTTAATTGTAACTTTGTGTACAATATACAAGAAAATATGTAATTTCCACAGGAAAACACGTTGTAATAAATATTTCAAATCTCGACTAAACAATTTTTCGAGTGTGAGTACCAAGCGAGGGCGGGTTCACTAGTAGTTTATAAATATCACTACCGTAATAGATTATATCGATACGTCAAATATTTGCTGATAGCATGTTTATCCACGACGTCTATGTCCACGTGAAGAGATGACTCAAAATTCCTACGTTGTCATGAGAAATTCAATTAAATCACACTTACTTCGCAGAAATCAATGACTCCACTCGGAAATGATTAGTGCTCAAGTATTAACATTCACAACTTTTGGCGTTTAGCTTTATCACTTGCTTTATGGTTAAGGTGATATTTTTGACAGAGTGCCTGTCAGCCGAGCGCAGTTGTTTAGGATTTCAAGGCATTACTGGGCAAAAAAGAAGCATCCATATGCTGCTATTATTAAAATGCTGACGTTGTAACCACTTCCCCAAAATAGTTATTAGGTATCCCATTAACTACAGTTGCTATTTTCCTTGTTACGCGCTGGGCGAAAACTATCGCGTCGTCTAACTGGGGCCTAAATGCCATGGTCCAGCGTGCCGGCTTAGTGTACAATGTACATACACAAGTATCACCCAATAACTTTCAAATAATATACATTTTTTTTTATTAATTATAAGTTAATGCTTGACCACAATCCCACATGATGGTAAGTGGAGATGAGGTCTTGGGTGGTAGAGCGCACTAACTTAGTAGCAGCCTATTCACTCTTGATTTGAAGACACCCCCATTATAATCGGATGGGAACACCGAAGCCGGCAATTTGTTCCAGTCCTTCGCGGTACGAATAACAAATTAACATTTACCTCTTTCCTGCTACAATGAACATTAAGGCTTCGCGCAAATTGGCGACCGACCACATCCACTGGCTGGTGCCTGGCGGCTAGCGGTTTACATGCTTTTTCATACATTTAGTAAGGACTCGGCGCAAACTAGCCACCGGTGGATGTGGTCGGTGGCCAATTTTCGCGGAGCCTAAACGGAATGACTATCTTCATTGTTCACATGTAATAATATAAACATGTTGCATAATAGTGAAGTCACAATTTTTGACATGCTGACATGATTGTGTATGTTGAGAATTGTTAAAGAATTTTAATTTGTTTATTAGTGTCATAATTTTAGACTGAGCGTAACACTTGTCCTATGGATATTGTTGGTGATTTCACTTAATTTTTTATTTTACAGAATGTTAAATCAATATTTGAATGTATACATTGTACAGGACTTTATTATGAAATATTATTTTGTTTGATTTTAGAGAACATAATGTAAATTGTTTAATATGATATTTTTTATATCAACTAATAGATATTACAAAGTATAGCAGTGAATGTTGGACTCCTGAAGCAGGGGTCCAGGTTCAAATCCTGCATCCTCTAATTTTTTATTTTTTTTTATGTGAGTATTAGAATTCAATTATCTCTTGCTTCAGTGAAGAAACCTGCACACCTGAGAGCCCTCCACAATGTCCCCAAAAGGTGTATGAAGTCCGCCATTCTGCACTTAGCCTCCTTTACCCCTCATATTGTGAGAGGAGGACGATGAGATATTTTTAACATTTCCTCATAGATATAACAAAGAAAAGAAATTACCTCAATGATATCGGAAGCAGAACCAACACAGTACTCCATAACTAGCCATGCTGTATGTTCCCTCTTGTAACATCCTTTGTACTCTATTGTGTTTGGATGCTCTAACTGTTTAAGAAACCTGTATAAAAGAAAACAAATATAATTATGTAAACACAAAATAATTAATGTATTTTTCACTCTATACTTCATTACAAGATATCTATCTCAGAAATCGACGGTCCCTACGTACAATCCCATAAGTGGTAGATAGGTGATTTGCACTTTTTGTCATTGTGGCCATCAGGACACCCTAAACTATTGTTTAGTGTAACAAAAACTTTCCTCCAAATCATTCACATATTAATTCTTTATACCAAATTTCATGACTTTATATTAAGTAGAACAGATAAAATTTGTAGTTAGGTGTTTGCACGTTGGGACTGTAGTAATGAGAAGTAAATAATTTTATATAAGGTATAAAGCTCTATCCGCACACATTGGGTGCTGGCATGTAATAAATAGTACCATACTGTGCACTGTCAGGGAAAAATGTTCTTGTCCGTCCATATCAGTAAGATGAAGCATCATTAATAAATGCTCCATTCTGATGTGTCTATGACATCAAATTACACAATATAGTAAGACTATTCTGTCTCTCAAAAAAATTCTATACAATCCATCAACAAAAACTAACTTTTGACCAACTTTAGAATAAACAAATTAAGTAAGCATTCTTAAAATATGAAATTTAAGGGTGAGTTTCCACCAAAATTGAGAGATGTGTGGAGCAGATCGAGTTGTAAACAACCAATCAGAAATCTCTGTACTTCCCCGCTTTGGTGGAAATGAGCTCTGATTGAGATTAGCCAAAATATAGAAATAAATAATAAATTTTCTTACTTAATTTCTTTCAAGATATCCTGCCATTTCTCTTCACTCTGCTTCCCCAAATATGACATCTTTTTGATTGCCACAATCTCTTTTGTGAGATTGCAGCGCGCATAATAGACAGCGCCAAACGACCCATGACCAATTTCTCTGAGATCTTCAAAGATCTTTTCCGGGTCATGTTTACTAAACAACTCTGCAATATCTGGGTCCTTGAGGCTGCCAGGTCGAGGCATGTCTTGATCTGCAAAAATGTTTATAAAATGCTTTTTGACGTGATAGTCTTATAAATTGATGGGCAGCGCGCACGAAAAGTTTCCCGTTCCGCTGACGTCAGAGCGTGACGTAAGAGCTTGACATTAGAGCTAGCAGTTAGAATAGTTCTACTACTGGAACGCCGCCACGCGAGCTTCTTTGACAACTTTTACAATAACCCCCGCCTACCTCGATGGAAGCCATTCTTTATAACAAATGTTGAATACGTGTTTTCATCAATGTTTCTTTATGACGTTATCACGTAAAACTATCGTCTATACTTTACATATTTGTTTTATATTAATAAATTCATATTAAAATGGAAGATTGTTTCATAAAACTTTATTTGTTACTTTTTGCAAATTGATAGTAATATAATTGATCTGAATTAATAACTTTTTGATTCTATTTTTAACATGTTTTGAAGAGAAAAATGTATAGCATACAACAGCATATTCAACATTTCATCTATGGGAAAATTTGACAGTTTGATATAGTTAGTATAGTATACTGATTGTAAATCCATGGATATTGTGTCAATCAACTCAATCAAATGAACAACCACACATTATTATGTCAAAGTCGCTCATAAGTTTCTAAGTGGCAGCATTTTCATTTGTTCTTGCATTCATTTTGGCTGTGGTGTGGTTCATAAGAGTGGATAGTGTTATTTGTATTTATTTCATAATGAAAAATAAAACATTCAATGATTATATTTATAGCATCAATGAAAAAATTATTGTTATTGGCAAGTGGCAAACTAAACTAGGTAGTTAAATTAACATTCTTCGTTCTTCTCTTGAAGACAAATCCCACATCACTTGTTGACCAGACTGTCTCTACTACAGTACACAGAAAGTAGAAGATTGCCAACCACATAAAATAAAAATATTATACACTCATAGTCCCACACTAAGGGGCCGTTCAAGTATTATGTAAGCAGATTTTTTGCAATTTTTAATCCCCTGTCCCCCTCGTCAGCAAAAGTAAGCAAATCTCTTACTCCTCCCCCCATGCTTACGTAAACATTGGTACTTGCATTCAATGGTTTCTTTATTGATTCAAGAGAATTAAAAAAAATGGTGGGAATGATCTAGACTCCCCCACCCCCCATGTCATCAAGAATAAGCAAAGCAAAGACCCCCCCGCGCCCCTATTGTGCTTACGTAATACTTGAACGACCCCTAAGATTCCCTGGGTCATGGGTGACATGGACAACACACACACCCAGACTGAGAACAAATATCTAAACTCATCATTAAAATTTCCACCTCTCTGGGAATCAAACTCAATCCCATGGAACGGTGATGCGGTATTGTGACCATTGTGCCATACAGGTCATCAAATACATACTTAGATACGACTGACAATAGGGATTGAAATAAATTTACAAACGTTTCTTTAAAAAGAAATGTAGTGTTGGTAAACTATGTGACGTTTTAATGTTTTGTGCCTTAGAGGATCAGAGCACAGATTGGGAATGTGCTTAAAGGCGTTTTTCTGGGTGTGATAATTACAAACTTATTATTTCTATTTATTTATAATCTTACATCTTAGATTTAATGCCTGGTGGCATTCTCTAGCAGTCAACCCTTGGAAATGGTGAGAAGGTATGAAAAATAATATGAAAATATGTATTTAGACTTAAAAGAAGTGTAATACATAATATACTTACATTAACATACACATACACTTTTGTTTTGATAAAACATAATTAAACAATTAAGTTAAATTTAATTGTATATTTAAAATATTCATGCAACTATTATTCTCAACATTGAAAATATATGCTGTAGTTATTGTATATAGTATATTTGCTGTAGTTACTTATTTAACTTTCACTATATTTGAAAATTATGATTGATACCTAATTTCATATAAGAAAAATACTTATAAGAATAGTGCTATTTAAGGATAACTACATCTTACTAATTTCTGTACAAAACTATTTATTGAGATTAATTTATTAAACTACATCATTGTTTATTAGAACATTAGATATTTAGATGACACATTTTTGTCAACAAGATTAAGAATGAATCAATGTCTTTGCCATTGTTAGGATATCATAGTAAATTAAAGAAGAAAAAGGAACATACTGCTTGTGCCAGCTAAAAGCCGGCGGCGTCCGTCAGTTAATTAGAGCACTCCCGCCTCCCCTGGCCATCCTCCGCGCTCGCTATCTGTAAAAGTCGGAAATCGCCGATAACAGGCCACGCCGAATTTCACACCAACTCTTATACCAATCATTAATTACGTATTTCGACTAGCCCACTCATTACCTGCGTATGCTACAGCTGATCTTTCCAATAATCCCGGTTACTACGTACATAATCCAATTAAAAATATTAGCCCCAGGACGACTGCACACTCACCTCGGGGCATCCACTGACCCGACCTCGGCCACTGTAGTGTAGCTCTGCCGTCCACGATCCGAAGGGTGCTACCACACGCCACTTTCACATTCACTCTGTTCAATTAGTATCAGTTTCACCCCCACGGAATCTAACAAAATGAAAATAATGCGAAATACTTGGCACTTACAATACAAAATTTCGCCTCAAAATGGCGTTGGGGTATAGAATGCGATGATAGCTTTTTGTTTTATAAGGCACTTAGTTTAAGTTCTTTCATCATGATCGACACTCACTTTATAGTCACTTAACTCTTTTTATTTAATAAATGCAATTTGTTATGGGCGTTTCATGGAAAAATTGTTAAAAACTCTATACAACTTTCCCGTACTTGGACATAATTTCTGTAACTTCACTAGTGGCGACCTCTTTTGTCGCAGTTCAGATCAGAAGGTTTTTATTTTTTATTTTTAAAGTCTAATCTGTGAACTTCACGTTCTGCCAATGCAGTACAAAATTCTACATACCTAGGTAACTACTTTTTGCTTATGGTTATATTATTGATTTGATATTTATTATTAAATTTAATAACTCATTTTCGTTCTTGGCTTCAACCCATTAATGGTCCAGTACTGGGTGTGGGCACGGGGCTCTCCTCTTGAGGAGGCCTACAGGCCTAGAGCATTAAGCAAGTTCTAAATTATAGAGTGTATAACTAAGGAGGACCATCTCAATCATCTCATATATTTGGCAATTCGAAAAAGTGTGTAAAACCAAGCAAAATGGCGTTAGAGTAGCCATAGTGTATGATATAAAGTTCGCAGTTGAAGACGGCTTGAAGTGTGCTGTGAGTTCAAAAATTTATAAATTGGTAAATAAATTTGTAATATTGTGTATAAATTTGTTTTTCAATATGCTTTGCTAGGCAATGGTACGTACTAATATTAAACATTATATGCTTAATACGTTGTTCAAAATAAGTCAGACATGGTGCTCCTTAGTTATATACTCTTTAATTTCAAACAAAGTAACCACTAACCACATCTGCCAGCTTGACGTTTTGCAAGTTTTGCTACAGATTACAAGTTGGCTATCAGGACTCGACATCGACATATCGAAATTATGCTATCTTTGGCATCCCAATCCCACCCACCTTGGTTGGAAAGCCGGTTCCATAGACTAGAGTAAGCCGGTTTTATTTAATTCCACCACGGAATCAAGACACAGACAGTCAGTCAGACAGAGACAGGATTTGCCGATTTTGCCGATAAATTAAAACAAGGCTTGTTTGTATTTTGTTCGTTGTACTCTGATATTCTCTCGATTGGTCAGGGTTTTTAATCAAAGGTAAAGAATATAATCAGTCATTCTTTAATGTCACTTTTCTCAAATAAAAGTTAGTTTAATTCACGTTATTGTTGATATGCGTCCAGAAAAGATAGATGCGAATGCGATGAAATCAAAATGGCGGGATAAACGTATGCGTTTGTTTTAGTAAATGTTATTTGTCAAAACAACTTTTAGCAACTTCGTCGAGATGGTGTGTGTGGCTTACTGATTTCTATTATTTCTAGAATATTGGGCTCTACCTATGTAATTGCACTAATTGCTGTATGCTCAACAATGTGAAGTGTTGATGAGGTTTTAGGTTATAAACTAACATTTCAATAAGAAAATGAAATAATTGTTTACAATTTTCGGTCCTTCTAATAGATAGCCTTTATTATTATGGAGCTTCTCTAAAAAGTACTTATAAGACTCCGCCAACTAGTGTAGCTGTACTAACCCCATCGGCAGTCGGCCAGTTCCGGGTTCGATTCCCAGTCGAAACAGAACTTGTGCAGACCTGCAGAGCAGTGTGGGCAAACGTTATAAATCCGGGGGACGCTAAGGTGGAACATAAACATTCCACTATTTGCTTGCACATCGGCTATGGATTCATATATTATAGATTCACAATCATTCCCTTCGTTTTTGGCCGGCAACGCGTCAGTGATGTTGATGTCTTTGGTGCTATTGTTATTGATATCCACGGACGACGACGAACTGTCAGGCTCGTTGCTTTTTTCTCGACTATTTACGTACAAATAAAATACAAGATAAATGTAGTTTTTGGATATACAATTTTAGATGGCTGATAAGAAAAAGGAAGGTGAACCAGAGGGCGAAGAAGAATTTTCCGTCGAAAAAGTATTGGACAGGCGTATGAGGAATGGCAAGGTGAGAGCATTATTACAGGCTTGGAGCCAGCACTAGGCAACCAATACCAGGCAATGCTTCAATACTTTTTTCAGAATGCATTTTATGCATGAACTAGTTATTATCATATTTTGTATGTCGTAAGTAAATTTTAAGTTGCAAGTATATTTCATAATAAAAACATGAAAAACGAGTAGGTTAATGTAAAATATGGATTAAAATAAATGAGAGTAGGTCATTGACCACTGTGGTGCAGTAGTTAAGATGCTGGTAGCATTTCCTTGCTGTATGGCAATGCCAAGCAATAAAGCTACCAGCTCTGGGATCATATGATCTGGGATTTATCTTTTCCTTTTTTGTTTAAATAAAAGCTTTAAAAATTATTCAGGGAAATATAGCATTGTGGTAAGCTAGGCTGAAAATAAATCTTTTAATAAAAACATGCTTATTAAAAAAGCAGCTGACTATTAATGGATTTTACGACCAATATACATGATGTGACATAATAGAAAAAGTTTATTTGCATAGTACCTATGTATGTATATTGTTTTTCAATATATTCCATTCTTGTAAATATGTTTTAGAATTTAGAAACAAGAGTGCACTCTGCATAAATGCATGTTAAAGTGTAATAATAAATTTCAGGTTGAATACTACTTAAAATGGAAGGGTTACAGCGATGAGGACAATACATGGGAACCAGAAGAAAACTTGGATTGTCCAGACCTCATCCAAGCTTTTGAGGAAGCTAGAAAAAAGAAAGAAGCGGGTATGGGCTTTCAGTCTTTGTATGTGATAACAGGGTCAAATTTAATGGCAATCTTGACATTAGTCTGCTTACCTGAGGTCTTATTACTGTTTTAAAAATATCAAAGTATTTAGCATTTCTACTAACAACAGTGCAAAGAATTGAATAATAAACTCAGCATAAAGATTTATTGAGAGATATGTTTAAAGTTAATAGGTTATAGAATATATGTTGATATGTTTCAGAGGGAAAGGGCCCTGCAAAAATTGACAAAGATACAAAAAAGAGGAAATCCACAGCAGCAACACCAGACTTGAAGGGTGCTAAAAAGAGTAAGAGTGATGATAAAAAAGCTTCTGGTTTTGATAGAGGATTAGAACCTGAGAAAATCATTGGTAAGCATTCAATATCTTTACTAACACTAACTTGAATGGCGTCAACCCATCAGCGGTCACCCATCGAACTACCGACCGCATCCGCTGTTGCTTTACTTTGTCAATCACTTAAGATCGACGCAAGCCGCCGGGCTATGAGCGCTTCGTAATATTAGATACATAGCTTTAATATGATATGTTTTGCGATATTAAAACAAACAAACGAATTGACAAGCTTATAGTTTTATTGATAAGGTATTTAGCGTAAGTGGGATGTGCAAAATCTCACCATGCCCACTGTTGCTTAACTTTGTCGATATAAGCAAGCTGCCGGGCTATGGGCGCTTCACTACTTATCCAATGTTATATTGACAACCCCATAGCTTAGTTGGTAATGACCCCACCTGCAAAGCGAGGGGTCTGGGTTTGTATCCTGGCTGTGGCAGCTATTTATGTGCCTTAATAAATTAGTGACTACTGTCAAGTCTCTCGACACAACTAAAGAGCCAGGTCTTGTCACTGTAAAGTGCACCTATAATGGAGGACTTTAGAGCCATATTAGAATGCTCATTGCTTTTGATTTCTAACAATGGAAATTTGTGCAAATTTCCAGGTGCCACTGACAGCAGTGGCGAGCTGATGTTCCTCATGAAGTGGCAAGGCACGGATGAAGCAGACCTTGTACATGCCAAGCAAGCAAATGTACGATGTCCACAGGTTGTTATACAGTTTTACGAAGAAAGACTTACATGGCATACTCCGTCCCCTGATGAAGTAAACAATGATGATTAACACAACATGCCTTAACGTAAGTGTTTGTTAGTATTTTTTGCAGATTACCTCATTGTACTAGCCTTTCTTCGCGGCTTCGCCCGCGCGAGCTCCGGAAAACGACAATACATTTATTATCCCAATGGAACATATTATCGGGATAAAAACCATCCTATGTTCTTTCCCAGGCCTTTAAACTGCCAAAAAGATGTGGAAACTCATCAATACTCTCTCTAACAATGAAAACGTAAACATAAATGTTTACAATGTGCCCCCATGTCCAAGACCGTAAATGAAGAAATCATAACAGAAACTTTTAATAACTAAGACAAAAATTGTCGAAAAACATCTGGCACTTGGAATTTTGATTAAAAAAATGCTTCTGACACAATCAGTCACTCTTTATTACTACAAAAACTACAGATATGTAATTGGTATTATTGGGACTGCACTAAAAATGTTAAAATCATATCTGTCAGATAGATGTCAACTTGTTAAGTTCGGACACTATCAAAGTATGTACTCTCAAACCACTGTCATGTGGTGTACAGCAAGCTTCGGCGCTAGGGCATTTGTTATTTTAAATTTATATAAATAATATCTATCAGGCAGGCATTAAGGTTCAAATTACCTTATATGCAGACAACACTTGTCTATTTTATTTTGGACATGATCTTATGGAAATTGTTCAACATATTCAAAATGACATCAGTATTTTGAACAAGTGGTTTTAATGTAATCTTTTGACAATCAATGCCTCTAAAAGCTCTTACATCATTTTTCATGCCAAAAATATGCTAAAATTTTCAGTAAACAACTTTTATTGTCTTTTTTACAGATTCAAAAATATGATAGTATGATTATCATCATCCACTTCAAATTTTGTTACACAGGTAACACTGGGAACAGTTTTTTTAATTTTAAGTACGGAACATTTGAGTACGATGTGAAACACTGATTGTAAGTATTTTGTTTGTATAAGTGCAATTCTGTTATTAAGACTTGAAGCATTGATGTTGTATGACTCAGGAAGGATGGAAATAAAAATGT
This sequence comes from Ochlodes sylvanus, assembly GCA_905404295.2. Lineage (NCBI taxonomy): Eukaryota > Metazoa > Arthropoda > Insecta > Lepidoptera > Hesperiidae > Ochlodes > Ochlodes sylvanus. Next base: position 3,881,301 of record FR990129.1, read on the forward strand.
AAACTCTAAAACCTATTTTTTCAACAAAATTAATGACATATATGTATATATGTCTTAGTGTAAGCGATAGGTGATTAAATTTTAATGTAGGACATTATAAAACAAAATGTTGGTGGTATTCGCCAGCAGTTTCAGATTATCAGGATAATGGCATGTTTTAAGTCTTTCCAATAAACCTTTGTGCCTTTGGGGCCCAGGATGAGAAACGATGAACTAAGTATTGTTTTAAACTTATATAAGTATCCCGTTGATTGGGTGAATTGTTATATTCTACGAATACAGTCTAAAGAAATGATAGGTTATAAAAAAAATGTTATCAATATGACATTATTACTTGGTTCTTACAGCTTACTAGACACAATAATAATATTTAACTTTTAAAATAAACATATTAATGGAAGCTCTAGTATGTGGATACTGATTATGTAACTATTTTTGTTTCTTATAAGGTAGTGCTTGACAACAATCAGTGATTTAGCAGTCCAACATTCTCTATGTTGCTAATCATTGAAACCAATAACAAAAGCAGTATGCATCCAGCGACTCAACGGCTATGATAATTTTGAGAAGATATTACATAAGTTTCTAAGCAGATTAATCCGAACAATTACTGTTGTCTGTACTGTACTGTTGTACTTTAATAATTATTAAAGTGATTTAGACAAATTATAATTTGTGTGTGATACCTCGGTAAACATTCACATAGCTAGGCTAAACAGACAGACAAAAAGAATTGCGAACAAAAGTCTATTTGAGTTAGCAGACCTAGATTGATCTGCTTTAATTTGAAAAAAAAAAACACTATCATGTATCTACATCGCACCCCTAATTTTCTATTACCTTAAATAATTTTACCCAATCATATTGTCCATGAATAACGTTTTGGATGGATGTCTGGCGTAGCTCAAAATATTTAAATTGGTGATCCGAATTCCGAACCACCGTTTATTATGAACAATTAAGCCTATACACTGCTCTATTAATTGTATGATGTGGACAAAGTACTTTGTAGATACAGTTTCGCAATAGGGGGGTTAGTTGATTAAATATTTAAGTGTATTGTTTCAAATCTATTCTATATGTGCATTAAATACTAAGTTTATGTTACTGTTGTCATGCTCTTAGAAATCATTTATTTGGTTTCTGAGCAATCAATGGAATTTATTTCAAAGAATATAGAGTTTTATATCTATAAGGTAACATGCTACCATCTATTTTCTTTTTTCTAATAATATTCTTTTTGTCCTTCTTTATGTATTGCTGAACTGTAAATTTAAGTTTTTTGTTAAATTCGAATACACATTTCAGTCCTACCTACATAAGGAATGGTTGATGACGAATTGTCAAATATAATTCCATGGTTGTAAGTACCGAATGTAATATTAGGTTTAAAGTGTTGTAGCTTAAGTGAACAATAGAGCAATAAAATGTTTGCACATTTATAACTCTTTTATTTTCGTTTAAAAATACAGGTTTACAAATCATGAGCGCCTAAGGTTCCGTTAGTTCAGGTGGCATGCATGAATTACAATATCACACCGAGACCAAGACTCAGAACAAACAGTTGTGTCATGCAAATCGGTTGGGTTCTAACACGGTACCGCTCGTTATAGAATTATTCAGAATAAAGGGTTTAGCAGAGTTTATCTTCCTGCAAAACCAACTAGCAAGGTGGTCAAATATATTTGGCCGCGTAATCTTGTGCCGGATGAAAACTAGTAACATTTTGCACTACGCTTCGGGGAATCTTATAGGTTTATGTAGGTAGGTAGGTTTTGTAGTTAGGGGAGACAACAGCATTTTGGTCTGTAGTGATTGTGACAAGTGCGGTCGCAGCTTCCGGTCCCCTGTACCTTGGAGACAAATAATTTGTGCAATTTAAGTAATGGCTCGTTGTTTTCGCGACCACACTACTTGAGTTTTAAAATGAAACTCCGATTGCATTTTTTAGGCTTTATTTAAGACTTAAAAATACATAATAATAAATACTTACTATGTGACTTTTTAGGTAACTACACAATCCTGGGTAGGTTATAGTTATCTCTAGAGTTGCTGACATTGCTTGAGATTCCGCTGTATGCTTACTTATACATAGCACGTAAACTGATAATTTAAAAACGAGCGAGCCTTACAGTAGTCGCAAATTAAGTGTAACATTTGACATCTCACCTTAGTAAAAGGCAATTTTAAAATTATATTCTGAAAAAATGGGTCAGGTATTATTTGAAATTATTCTTCACAACAAACAATAATTATTTTTAATAAAAATTTTATTTTATTTAATCGACATTAGGAGTAATGCAATTTTTTCGTTTTAAATACAGTTATTATTATTGTCCAATTTGAGGGAGAGTAGATATACTAGACTTATGATTTGGTTGGTACTATCTGACAGTCAACTCTAAAACCGCGCGCTCATTCGTCAAATCGAATAGCGCGCGCTTTCGCGACTTCCTGTTACACACTTCCGTCCCATTTCACGAAATCACTCCCACAAATTGCAGGAAAGCGAGAGGAAAGATGTTACACATCAAAAATAAAATATAAGGGTACTCGCCTTTTAGCATTACGATTTTATGTATAGCGGAGTACACGCTAACATACATACGTTAAACTTGTCCTGATTATATTCATCAGCGCAGAGCCTAACCTACCCACTACAGCTACAAACATGAAATTTAGACAATGAGTTCCATAGACGGTTAATGAAAATTTTATTAATATTCCTGCTGAATAGGTAAGAAACATTTATAATTTCGTTTTAAAATCGCTTTACATGCGCAACTGTATTAGTTAGACTTAAAGTTTTATATACCTACCTATGCAGACCATAAAGAAAACTTCAGGGTTTTTTGATATTCCCCTCATAGAGGATTCGTGATATTGCTTGCTTGCGTGATGCCTCATTTCCGTGACGACATTGCGGCAATTTCCAAATTCATACGTTTGATTTAAGGAACAGTTTCCAATTAGATAGGTACATATTGGTGGATAGTAGGTACCTATGTATAATATAGGTTAGCACTTCTACTATTAAAACTTAAAAACTAGGAGAATAATAGCAACTGCTTCACGCTCACTTTATTTCTTTGATTTGGTTATAATAATGTATTTTTATTTCTGTAGAAGGATGTTCACGTATATTTTTACACATTTCTTGAAAATTCTTTTTCTTTTCCTTTTCATCCTCCTCCTCGACATGCCTTGGTAGACTTATTTTAGAGAGTAGTATGATAGCTGCCAGGTAACCCTGTATAAAGGTATTATCGTGTATTAAGGTTTTGTAAATACTCCAGTATGCATTTTCCGGTATAAAGTCATTCAACATGCTGTCCAGAGCTTTGACGAAAAGTAAGTATATACGAGGAAAATATTGATTACAATCCTCTTTCAAGTAGTCGATGCACTTATTGCCAAATTCATTTGCGACTTTTGTACATATTTCTTCCCCACCCAGTGTATCCAAAATGGATACAAATGCTACGGTTAATTTCCATTTGGTAAGTAACACATAGTTGGATTGAACGTCCAATGCGGACTTTAATTCTTCCTGTATAAGTAAAAACATTTTATGAGGATTTACTTTCTTCATATTAACAACGTATTCTTTGATATCGGAGCGAAGTGTATCTAATAATTTTATCAAATTATTTCTAGCAAAATCTTTAGTTCCCCATAATGAAAAGATTTGTTTTAATATGGGCAATAACACTTTTTCGTATTTTTCCAGTTGATTATGCTCTTCAGCTGTACAGAGCAAATACGATGAAATTAAGGAAATGACGCAACCACGTGACCACACGTCGGTTTCCTTCTTGGTAAATTCTTCAGAAACGAATTCCAAAATAATTCCAACAACGAAATCAGGTTCCAACTGTTCTATTAATTGTCTAGAATATGCGGTGAAAGTAGTGTAGAACTGTTGTTCATAATCTTTGTATTCATTGCCAGATTTTAATAACTTATGCATGAAAGTATAGCTTTTCATGTAAAACAGCGCTCTTACTTCAGAAGGGACCTTTTCTACTTCAAATAAGAGCTTATATATCGCTTTATCTTCCTGACATGTTATATTATCGATAAATATTGCCAACAGTTCCCATGTTGATTTGATTTTATTTGAATCTTTTTCTTTGCAGAGTAATCCATAAACAGTTTTAAACATTACAGATCGAATAGATGCATTTTTATTCTTTTTCCAAATATGAGATAAATCGCTTAGAAGTTGTTCGTATTTTAATTTAGAGACCGCAATACGAATACCGTGCTTTTGTAAAGACACCGGAGCGTCAAGCATGTACGGAATATACTTTTGGCTACTCAAACTATTCAAGTTATAGAATATTGAGTGTAAAGAAGGCAGGGCATATTGTAAATAATCTCCTTTAGCGAATCTAAGTATGATTTCAGGAAAAGGTTGTGGGCGGGAATTATGCATGTTTTTAGCAAATTGTTTCTGAACGCTTAGTTCAATTTCGTCTATTTTTGCCCAGTCGACCTTAGCCTCCTTTGGTGTATATTTCTCGAGTAGTTCTTGTAATTGTCTGAATGGTAACAAAATACATAAACCAGTTGTTGTTGATTTATGATGTCCCAGGCATTTAAGATTTTCCATATATGTTTTAGTAACATCTCTCGCTAAGCTGGAAGTCCAATATACTTTTATTTTCCCCAAAATCTGTCTTAGTGGCAGTTTATCACTGCATAACATTTTTTTAACTGTGATTTCGTTTCGTTTTAAAAGTGATGGACCGTGTTTCAAAGCATTTAGAAGAACGGAATCATTTTGGCAAAGTGCGAGAGACTCTTCAAATAACGGTTTCCTCCATGTCTTTTTAATGTTGAACAATGCCTCCAGGCTCACAGTCCAACTTTGAGGATTTTTTATTTTTACAAGATCTTTAATAGTTCCGATAATTGTGGGATAGCTTTCTAACTCTTTTTCATAATCCTTCAGCAAGTTTAGAGTTAGCTCTAAAGTATCAAGTTTTTCTTTGAAACCTTTTTCGTCTGTCGTTTTGCATTTTGTTAGTTTTGCCTCAATCAGATTATAAAGATACAAAAATATCAGTTCTTTTTCTTCAGCAGATAGTTTCTTATGGTATGGAAGCAGTGTATTAAATTGAAATTTATTTTCAACAATTTCAGGAACCTTTTCCTTATGAAGTACATTATATAAAATGATTGCCTCTACAATTACATGTTCTGAATTTTTTGATTCATCATAAACATCAATACGTTCGAAAACATCATTTAGAATATTCCAAGTATCTATATCATATTTAATAAAGTTATGTTTCAGTATCAATTTTTTTAGTATTTCTTCTTTAACGTTGTTGTCAGTATTCTTTTGGTTGTCTCTTAGGTATTTTAAGAAGCTGCATTCGTGTGACAAGTTATTTTGTGCAGATACTAATACTATTTCTAACAACGATACTTTAATTTTTGTAGATGACGTAGAACCTATTAATTCCTGAATTTTCTGAAGAGCTACATTGAAAGGAGCAAACTGGTACCAGATGTAATTTTTAATTGAATTATATGAAGCAACGGTACATAATGTACTCATTGCCTTTATTTCTTTCTCGGATAAAGTACAATCCTCTTTTGATTCATGGATTTTGTTGATAAATACGTCATTTACGAAGTTAAACCGTATTTCTTGTGGCATTAATTGTATAAATAGTAATAAACGTTTTAAATTGAAGTATCTATAACAATTATTTATTTTCATATCTTGAGCTTGATTTATTAAGAAATCTTTTATGTTTTCTTGCTTTAGGCATTTAATGAATGTTGGTAAATGTATAAAGTTGTAGTATTTATCAAACTTGTCAATAACTCTGCTAGCAGATTTTTTCATTATGATAGTTGTAGCTTTTTTGTTAAATTTTGGAAATTCGTTGGCTTCTTCCACTAGGTCTAAATACCAGTTAACATTGGTGGATAACAAAAACATACAAGCTTGTAAAGCGTTGGATTTCTCACGTGCTTTTTCATTTTTAATGTATATTTCGAGCACAGTTTTTGATTTTTCGCACAATCGTCTAAGTAATGTTGTTTTTATATGTTGAACGTGTTTCGCCATGTTTTCGAGAATGAATTCCAGTGAGCAGCATTGGAGCCATTTGACAGCCTCTTTCGGGTTTTCTTCACAATTATAGAATTGTTCGGAGCGTTTCTCATCTTTTAAAATATTTCTTATATGCTTAACAAGTCTTATTATAGCTTTTGTGCACATTTGAGGAAATAAATTTCCTTTTAAATATTCAGGACTAACAATATGGCTGTAGCTTTGATCATTAATTAACCAATCAGATTGTTTGATAGCCCTTGATACATACAGCATGTCTTCGCAAGTTAAAACTTTCAAAATGTATTCTACATTCTTGTTATGACTGGCTACGTCTATATTGAGTAAATTGATTACGTCAGATTCCTCAAAGCTGAAGTCTTCCACGCTTTTTGTTCTATTGCTTTTAATAATATCTTGAACCAATTTGTTGTAATGACGATGCTTTTGACCGAGCGTATATCCTTCTAGTTCAAATTCTGTCATCTTGTGGCACTGGAAAAAGAATAAATGTATTTTACTAAACGGGAATAAGCAGTGATAGCCGAGTGGTTAAACGTTGGATTCCCGAACCGGGGGCCCGGGTTCAAACCCCAGCACGCACCTCTAATTTTCAAAAATATGTGCATTATTAGAATTTAATTATCACTTGCTTCGGTGAAGGAAAACATCGTGAGGAAACCTGCACACCTGAGAGTTCTCCATAATGTTCTCAAAGGTGTGTGTGCAATCCGCCAATCCGCACTTGGCCAGCGTGGTGGACAATAGCCTGTACCCCTCACATATCCCGACCTTAGTTCCAAAATGATGACATGTGGTACCTCGTGGAATGCTATTTAACAGTTGGTTTATAATATTTTGACATGGTTTTTAGATCGAGCTATAAGTACTGTACTGGGTGATTTTTTTTCACTTGACATAAGTACTCGAGGACATGAAAGAACACGGTCATAGGTAATGGTTAAAAATATAAAGTCAAAATTGTACACGATAAATATTTCAAAAATGGCAATCAAAATTATCTCAAAATACTCGGAATGTATAGACACGGTATGCTGTGCAAACGCCCGAAGCACAACAGTCTGCGGTACAGCGGGGCCGTACGGGCGGGGTTAGTGACCTTTAATGTAGTTAAAACCGCGTGCACTCAGTTTGTCCACTCTTTGGGTTTGTAATGGATAATTACGTCAAATTTTAAGCACCCTTTTTCTTACATAATTATTTGGAATGAGAATCAAATTCTGAATAGGTAAGTACTCCTTATTAATATGTCAGTTGAGTAAAAATCATCTTGTATACCTACCTAACTATGCCATTAAATCTAAGAAGCTGAATTTCGACCATTGCTAGTTCTTGTATCATCATGAAACTTGGCTGATGTGTGTAGATTAATTAGATAGGAATAGAATAATAATGTACACGCAACCGGCCTTACGATGGAACTCGAGGGACCGGAACGAACGAAGGAGACGAAACCTTGGAATGCCTACTATTTTTTTGTATGAGTAAATAACCGACAAATGAGCAGTCGAGCCACCTCATGTTAAGTGGTTACTGTCGCCCATAGACGTCAGTATCACCTGAGACATTACCGTTGCGTTGCTGGCCATGAAAGAAGAAAATACTTACTTCCAGAGCTCCAGAGTCGGAACACGACAAGTCGTTTGGTGACTGCCCTAAACGAAATAGTGATAGCTAGCCTGCTGGGCTTCGGCCCTACCACCAAGTAGGGGGCAGCTTCTGTCGCCTTTTACGACACTGGTCCGCCAGAATGGCATTTGGGGCAGTATTTAGACGGGCCCTATACGGACAAATACTACTAAGTATTGCTCTAACTCATCGTGTTGGCTCATTACATTTGTTTTTTTATAGCCTGAAGGGCTGACGTAAAAGCAGACTATGGACACGAGCAACACCAGGGGAGTGTGTCGGTAGTTGTGTCGACTAGTTTTATTTATCCACCTGATGATGCAGCTGGATGATGGCCGAAGAATGAATGGCCACCCACAATTATTATACCAATTTTACTCACAAATAATTGGTTTGGCAATTAACCGAATACAATTCGTAAGTATAACCGTAGTATCCTATCAAAGATGTATTCAGTTAAGTTCAGACACATTAAGGATTCCGTCAGTGCGAAAAAAAGGATAGTTACTGGATTAAAAATACATAAAACATATTCGTAACATTTATTTTAAGCAATGAATGAATTAATCACAGTTACTTATAATACTTTACTAAGTAAGTATACCTTGTATTACTATACAAGGTAGGTACCTACATATGTACCAATCTATATACATAATAAAATATCATAAAAATGAATCCCAATTTCCCTTGGTCACGGCATCACGCGTGAACGGCTGGACTGATTTTGCTAATTCTTTTTTTATTTGTTTGTTGTCAGGTTCTTATGAAAGAAAAAAATAACAAAATTGCGCGGAAAATTAGAAAATTTAAGAATACATAACCATTATTATATTTTCTAATCTTAGCGCTTTTGACAACTTTTATAATGTAAGTAACTTTATGGCGTTTGAAATAACATCGACAGAATGCATGCTGCATAGGATTATATCGTCAAAGAGGATGAAAAAAACTGAATTTCTTGCTGAACATAGTTAAGAATAATTATATAATTAATACAGGACAACGTCTGTCGGGTCAGCCATTATAATAGTCTATTATAATTACGAAAAGAAATATCCATCTTCATAACAGATCGAAAGTTCATGTTTTCGAAGCATCTGCTGATAATGCATTCTCACTTCAGCGGATGGATGAGAGCCCAATACGTTGAATATTTTCTTACATTCTTCTTTGTCATCACTGTCACTATAGAATCCGGAAAGTTTAAGCACCAATAAATGTCCTTCAATTATGGTAGCTTGGTCTTGAATCACTTTTATAATAGCTAATTGAGTTTTACTGTTAAAATTAAGTTCATCAAATATTTTTTTAAGGGCTTTTGCGAAAAGCTTGTAAATAGAAGGAAAATATTTTTTTATTTCCTCGTTTAATATCTCCATGCAAGCTTTACCAAACTCTGGTGCGGTTTTTGCGTATATTGTATTCCCTATTGAGTTACTTATATTTTCTTCCATATCTTCAATAGGCTTAACTCTGTATTTGTCAATAAGTTGCATATATTTCGCTGCAAGGTTCCAAGTCATTATCAATACATAGTAATTTTCACCGGATAAATTTTTTTCTAAATCATTATGAATGTCATTAAAAAGTTTTATTGGCGTTATGATATTTTTCATTATAGTTATATCTATTATATCTGAATGTAACTGACTTAGAATACTGTTAAAATTATATTTCACATAAAATTGGTTACCTTTTTTATCTTTTACAAAAGATAAGTATTTTTTTAGCAGTGGAACAAAAATTTTTTCATATCTTTGTGTTTGAATAGCCTCAGATTTAGTAGAAAGTAGACATGCAGATATTACGTTAGTAAATGAATAGTAATGGTTCGTGAATTCTTTGTCAAACGAGTCGAAGATTATTTCGACGATAAAATCTAAATCAATGGATTCCATTATATCTAGTGTGCTACGGATTATACGTTTAAAAAATGCGTCACAATTTGCATTTGGTGGCAAGGTTTTTAAATACCGATAACTTTTTATACAAAATGCTTGTTTGATTGAAAGGGGTACTTTATTTGCATACCGTAACGTAGTGTAAATAATTTGATTTTCGTCAAGTGTTAAGTTGTCTATAAAGGTATTAAATACATCCCAAATTTCATTAATTTTATCTTCACCTTGTTCCTTGCATAATAATTCGAAGACAAGCTTGAAAACAATAGCTCGAACGGAAGGGTTTTTAGTGGACCTCCATGTATTTAGACATATCAGTAAAAAATCATTCATTTTCAGTTTGTCAAATGCAACCCTGAGGCCATGTTTCTGCAAGGAAACTGGTGCATCTAAAAGTCTTTGTATATGTTTGATACTTTGGTCATCACTTATATTGAAGAGAATCGAATACACAGAAGAAAGAACATGTTGTAGATAATCCCCTTTAGCATACGATAAAACAATATCTACGGGAGGATGCGGTCTAGCTAAATGCATATATTTAGCAAAGCATTTTTGTATACTGAGAGTAAAGTCATCTGTTTCTCCCCAAATTATTTTTGATTCTTGCGGCATGTATTTGCTTAATATATCGTTTAATTGCTGTTTTGGTAACAAAACACATAATCCTCGTACAGACGGTTTATGTTTAGTTTGATCATTAAGCTGATTTCGAAATGTGTCTTCGAAAGTCTTAGCCAGAGTTTGAGGCCAATATGTGCGTAGTTTGTTAAGTAATGGTGTCAAAATTAAATTATCATTTAAGAATATGATTTCTTTACATAATACTAATATTTCTGGATCGTGTTTGATTGCATTTATGCAAGTTTCTTGAGTGGTATGTAAGAATAGCGATTCTTTAAACATGTATTTTCGCAAAGATTTATTTACTTTATATATATCAGACAAGTCCTCATTCCACGAGTTACTTTTGTTAATTTCAATAATTTCTCTTATTTTTTCCAGAACCATACTATAATTTAAAATATTTTTCTTCCAATCACTAAGCAGTTTTAAGACACTTATAATGTTTTGCATAACTTTCTTCAAGTCTGATTCACTATTTATTACACGGTTTAGAATTTGTGAAATTATTAATTTATATAAATAGTTAAATAATTTTTCGCGTTCCTCATCATTTAGTTTACTTTGAAATGATTTTAATGTATCGAAATGAAATTTCCCTTCGACTATATCAGGAACTTTTATATCGTGTATAACTTTATATAGTATAATATATTTAAGACATGTCTGAACGTTATTTTCAGACTCGCTATAGACTTCCATACTATAGAATATGTCATTAAGAATCTTCCAAGTTTCATCGTCAAATCTGTGTGAGTTCGACTGAGATAATAGAATATTTACAAAGTGGCTTTTAAACTTGAACGGTTCATTCATATGTTTGTCTCGATAATATTTTAACACAGCGTGCAAATTTTGCGCATTTCTTTTAGCACAATTCAAGAGTATTGCAAATATTTCGTTTCTTTCACTAGGATATGATTCCATGCGAATCAATTTCTTTAAATCGGTAAATGCAATAGAAAATGGTGCAAATGTATACCATTTGTATAAATTTGTATTGCTTAGTTTGGGTATGTTTCCTATTGCATCGTCCATAGCAGCATAATATGTCATTTCTTCGATATCATCGAAGTTATCCTTAGATTTTTCAATAAATGTGCGTTTTATTAAATCAAATCGCACCTCATCAGGCATACAAAAAAGAAAGTGTTTTATGGTTCCGAAGGAAAACCACATTTTTAAATTATTGTTTCCCAAATGTTTCAAAAGAAAACCTATTATTTCTTCTTTTTTCAAAAACTTGACGAATGTTGGAATATTAATTTTTGTTGCAAATTTTTCAAAATTGTCTAGTATTATATCAGGTCTGGCCTTCATGATTAGTTTAGTAGATTTCGCGTTTAAATTGGGTATTTTATAATCCTCTTGAGAATTTACTATATTTATAAATGTTTCCACATCCTTGTTCAATAAAAACGTAGTTTTTGAGAGTAAATTTGTCAAATAATTTTCCTTATTCTTCCGAACATAAATTTCTAAGATTTTAGCAGATTTTTCGCTAAGTCTTTTTGCTAATTCCTCAGAAATATCTGTACCACGTGTTTCTACCACATATTCAATAAATGATATTGAACAATTTGGCAACCATTTTAGAGCTGTATGTAATTCCTTTTTATCTTCGTAATATTTATAAAAGCGTTCAACGCGTTTTTCATCTTTTAACTTCAATCGAATGATAAGGATAAGTTTATGGCCCGCTTTAGATGTCATTTGTGGCAATAATTGGGTATGCAAATAATCAGGGTTGATGATGTCTGCGTATTTTGCATCGGTAATTATCCACACTGATTGTTTCAGTGCTCTTGAGACAAATAACATATCTTCACACTTAAGAACTTCAAGGATGTAGTCTACGTTTTTTGCTTTGGCAGCGAGATCTATTTTAAATAAGTTGTCTATATCTGGTTCATTGTAGTCAATTTTTTTTATTTCCTGCAAAGTATTTGATGTCGTAAATTCTTTTACTAATTTATTGTAATGTTGATGTTTTTCCCCTAAAGTTTTTCCATCCAGTATGACGGTTCCCATCTTGGATAGCTGTAAAAAAAATACTGTATAATTACATAGGCATATTGGGTATTTTTTTCAAGAGCATCGCATCCTGCGAAGTATAAAATGAACCCGCTAAAATTGAGATAGTTCATCAAAGTTATACATAAAAATAGTACCTATATAAATTGAAAATTTAAAAAACCTCTACACAAATCATACTTATAGTTTAGGGAACAACCCCTAAAAAGTAAAACGAATATACTGACACGCGTGAAGCATTTAATCATTTTGGAAAAGAGCTGACTCTTACATTGCTGGACAGATATTAACCAAACATAGCTAAGAACCACCGCAAGGAAACTGGCTTTCAATTGAAAAAATCCCATCGAAATCGGTCCATCCGTTTGAGATGTACGATGCCGCAGACAGACACACACATATTATATCACCCCTCTTTTTGCGTCGGGGGTTAATAATAAAAAACGACTTGCGGATTCAAAATCATCTAAGTAGGTACCTATGTAGTTAAGAATAATTTTGAATCATACCTACTTATTTTGTGTGGGCTAGTGAGGGTTCATGTAATATAACACATACACTGTAAAGAAATTCATTTAATAAGTAGGTAGTTCTTTAATTTTATTTTTTGGAAAGGGCACAAAATTTTATCTATAGGTACCTACCTAATCATCTACTATGAATTTCAGAGACGATAAAACTGTTTATAACGTGAAAGCAGCGCATGCTTGGATAACTCTTAGGTAACTAGTAGAATTTCTATTGATTTACTTGACATTTAATGATTATATCTTGGACATTTCACAAATTGTCCTTATTAATTAGGTATATAGGCTATTGCTCGCTGATAATGTAGCTTTATATTCGTGAAAGAATTTGTAAATTTGGCCCATTAGTTTTTCGTTTAAAAACAAAACATCAAATCTTTTTTCTTTATAATATTAGTACATACCTATAGTGTAATCTGTACCTGGTCGCTGTCCGTACATGGAAGCTATATGAGAAAAACTAATACGGGGGTCTTTATTAACGCAATAGAACCCAACACGATAATTATTTTTACAATTTATGTCTCTTTGTCTGTGACTATGTATGTATTGTTTTCAAAAGTTTTAGGCTACTTCAAACAGCACTTAAAACGGCCAAATACCTAAATATGCCGCAAACAAACGCCTATTACACAAATTGTATAATAATTAGCACAAAAAGTTAAACAGTCCGACACAGAATATCTCCTTCCCATTCAATTTCCAAAATTTCGTTAAGATTGCTTTTGTTTTGGCGGGGGGATTAGTCGAGAACGAAACCTCGATTTTGATGATTTTGCCTCGGGTTTTTACACGGAGCTGCAGTTGTCCCTATCACACTGACATACATACACGCCGCTCGCAAGCGCGACAGAGATATTGAGTGAAAAATCCCAAATTTGAAAAAGGGTTCGCGTGGTATTTCCTCTTAAGATAGCAAACGAGTATGCAGCACAACCTCTCCGCTGCCGCCCATGACAACTGTGACCGACCCGGAACAAGACACAAGTCGGGACTAGGATGATTAGGCCAGTGAGCAGAGAGTGTTATTAAGAACGTTATTCTATTTTATTTAGTCAGTTCGTTAGTCGGTGGCAGTAATTGTTAATGATAGTTACATAGTCCTGTTAGTTGTTAGTAATAGTTCAGTTTTTAATTGTTTCTAAGAGTACTAATTCGGTCACATATGTGTGCTACGTGCTACCCTTGAGGACTAAGATGTTCGCCTCTCCGAGCTGAATACAATTTCTGTTGAATTGAACCAATGATAAAACGGTTGCAATAGTACCTACTAGGTACCTCGGCAGACTGTGGTACTACCCCGGGCGAACTCTATACAAAACCGTTAATATACAAATAACTTCCATATAGGCCCTAACACCTAGTGTGCGATGAACTGATGATTGATAATATTAAACAGGGTACCTACTTAACATTAAATGACTGTTGGCTGGTTATATCCAGACCAAGCATGCTACAAACGAAATGATATAGATGATACATAGGTAGATATGCTAATTCAACTTCCCGGAATCTAAAAATAATTACTTTTAAAAATGGTCGATGGCGATGATATCATCTAGCCGATTTCATTGTGCAATGACATGTACTGTACATGAACTTAATATATAAAAAATGGTCTATGGCGATGACATCATTGAACCGATTTCATTGTGCAATGACGTGTACATGTACATTATACATGTATCAAATATAACTATTTATTATGTACAAAACATATGCCAATGTTAATTTAACAAGGGTAATAAAATCTGAGTTACCTTGTTATCTGTTTGGACCGCCGGCGCCGCGCCGCCCGACAGTGTCTAACTGACTGATTTCAAGTATTATATTATTATCGTAGTAGAAATTGGGACTAAACTGGGAATAGCTACTTGTAAAATAATATCTAATCTAAGTAGATTTTTTTCTGTGACCGAGAACGCCTCACAGGCCCAACAACTAAACCAATAAGTGTGCGAACGCTTATCACAGAACACGATACGCTTATGCCTATGGTCGAATCGAACGAAGTCGAACGCACTCATACAAAGTACTCTGTGAACGCACTGAACTGCCGGCCGGTGTGCGTCATACTATCAAATTATACATCTCAATGTTGCCATACTGTCGACGTAACATTATTTAAACTACAAAATCCGGCTCTATCGGAATAAACCACAGGAATAAACAATAAAAAAATTGCCGTGATTTTATTTTGTTTGTAACGTGTTTGTTTACCAACACTTTGTTGCTTGTTTCTAAATAGTAAGTAAGTACCTACCTACTTACAACGAGAACTGGCGATGGCGAATACGAGACTGTACGTTTATGTTCGTGCATCTTCGATATTTGTCGTTCATTGTCGTCTTGGTCTCGGTTTTTTGTAGCGGACAATGGAATAATTTTTCCTCTGTAATCTCTGTATTAGTGTTCACAATGCGCATTTATATTCGTCAATTCATCAATAGTGGGATAGTTTATACTTCATAGTATACTATCTATGATAGTTGTGTTGCGAAGTGGAAGAAACGAGGATGTGTTTACTATTCCAGATTATAAATAAAATTACTTGCTTATAAACCCAAATTTCAAATTCTTATCTGTTGGTCGTTCATAACGTAGAATTAAATTATGAGTTCGTGCAAAAACTAGCTTGGCCGATATAGAAGCTAGAAAGCTTAGCAAAACCTACATTTTTATCAAAATCGGTTATATAAAACTAAAGTTATACAGCTTGATTCATTGCAATTATTCCGAATAGGTGGTAATGTGGGCTCTCGCTGATATTGTGATAATTCTATTTATGTTTTATTTAGAAACACGCCATCTAGTGAGACTTTTATCTATCGGGGAACATGAAAAGATTGGCATTTACGATTTAATGCCAAAAAAGTCGAATCGAGGGCGACACCTGTCTTTGGTTTTCGACCCAGTCTAAACATAAACACACACTCGCAAATCTAAATTATAAATAATTATTATAAATGTGAAAGTAACTCTGTCTGTCTGTTACCTTTTCACGCAAAAACTACCGAATGGATTTTTATGAAACTTTACAATAATATAGCTTACACATCAGGATAAAACATAGGCTATAAATTATGAAGATATAGTGTGAATTATCCAAAATATATAACTAAATCTTTGCAAAGTGAAAGAAAAAGTTTCCCGAAGCGAAGCGAGGGCAGGTCGCTAGTTTTTAATAAAAGCATTGTTTGTACGACGTAGAAGTAGATTGAAATCGACGTTCCATCACTGTAATAGATTGAAGTAAGTATTTAAAAATTAAATTTTTGATTTTTGTACCTCCATAGTACCTACATACCTACATTTAAGCAAGCTTAAAAGTTTTTGAATTCGAATTAAAAAAAAAAGGAGTAAAGAAAATGTCTATTTATTGTCTAATTGATATTTAGGTAATGACGACTAATCCATTTAGTTAACATTGCACTGGCAGAATATAAAATGACTTGACTAGTTTTACCAGATACATCCCTAGATTAGACTTGGTATTATCTAGAACTAGTAAACCCGCCCTCGCTTCACTTCAGGAAACCTGTCCCTTAGTACCCAAGTCTAAAATTGTTAAACCTAACCAGCGCACGAATTTATTTTCACGCGCGTTATTTTTCCTTTTTGCGAAAACTCCTAAGATATTCATTTAAATTATATGGTGTACAGGCTAATTGTAATGTGCCTGAAATGCTTAAGGTGACTAACATAATTAAGTCGATAAAGATTAATATTGTACCTATTTGTATCCCTCTAAATAGTTTTCCGTATTGTATGTGACCATTTTTTTAAAACTTACAATGAGTCTATTTAAGCTATCATTAAAAGATAGACATATGCCATCGCTGACTTTATTGTAGACCAATAAAAGAGGAATATTCCACCAATACATTGTTTTGTTATATCTCAAAGGGATTAGACAACGTTTTCGTTAAAAGCTCCTCCTCTGCCCGGACGGCCTGATTTTTTCCGACTTTCTCAGCAGTTATCGTCATATTTCAACCAATTTACACAAAACTTTAATATATTATACATATTATAAACTTTCCTCATCTATCATCATCAATCATTCTATGTATTAAAAAAAACTCCATCAAAATCCGTTGCGAAGTTTTAAAGATCTAAGCACACCTTTGTCGCTTTCTCTGTCCCTATATCCCTTTGGATATTTACTCTAAGGGATATAGGGACAGAGAAAGCTCGCTGCGCTTGTGCGCCTAAATATCTCGGGCTGCAATTGATGCCATACAGCCCTTGGCTACTAATCTACTATTAGCGCTTATTTAATTAAAACGAGTATTCCGCGAAAAACAGGTAGCCTGGCTCATTTTCCAGTTCTTCTACTATCTCCATACGAAAAAAAAAACATATCGACCCGTTGCTCTATTTCAACCTGAAACTCTGAAAGTAGGACAAACAACTTTTGGATTATTTATTAGTATGGATGCACTATTACTATGAAATGAAATTGCGGCAGATTAAATAAAAACATACCTACTTTTTTATGCTGATTTGGTAACTTAAAATCATATAAGGGTGCGCACATTAGACCCACTCAACTACCGACCGACGCCAACTGACCTAAAAGACTCGACAAAACTAAAATTCAATTAAAGAGCTTTATATCTTTTAAAGTAAGATTGAATTACGAATGTATTTCGTTCCGTTTCATTTAATTATCACGTCATTTCCGTTTCATCGAATTCCAAATCACAATGATACCTTAGAAGTTTTGACTTCAAAAGAATTAGCGAAATACGGATTCATTTTTATATTATACTTAGATGGTTTTCTGCAATGATCTTATATACCTATTAATTGAGCCTAGTAAAAAGGTGGTTTTCTGATAATTCGTGGAGGTTATTGAAATCATAACAAAATTACAACACTTCCATCGAGTGAGAAATAAGTGCTCGTGTTCCCATAACGAATAATGGCTTTAGGTGTGGTGTAAAGGTTAAAATGTGGTTCACTTGTAAAAGGTCAAATAATTCCGATCTCTCAGATCAGATATTAAAGGAACTGGAGTCCGGGTTTCGGCTTCACTAAGGTCGTAAAACGCATTTGCGTTTATGACCATATTAGCAAATAGCTAGGTTGGTATACCTAATCATTCTGCTTTATTTCCCCCAGAGGTTATTTTAACGAATAAAATATTATTTAAATTGCTTGCTATTTTTGGATCATTATTATATATTTTTGTTATAATCTATGGATAATATTTTTCCAATACAAACTCAATAATATTTGCGAACGCTAAGAAACGCACGTTGTGTGGATGTGAGTGCATTTCGCAGACTTTGCACAGACGTACCTACGTAGGTACTTTTAACTTTAATTTTTTGTAGATCTTATCCTTAACAACTTTTTACTTCCCGGGCTCGCAAATCTCGCAATATTAGAATGAAATGAATTTATTGAAAGCTCTAAAGTCTACTGACTGCCAATTTTGTATCTACAGTTTGGGGATTTGTCTCGGCAGGAACGTTCTGATTGGTCAATGGCGGCTATGAAGCCTTACTGGCTTACCTAATACCACGGTAATCACGGTAATAGTATTAAATACTATTACCGTGCTAATACTTACAAAAATAAATTGTTAATTGAACAATATAATTAATAAATATTGCCTTAATATTAATAATAATAGGCAATATCTATAAATTATCATAGTTCCTGGATTTGATAGTGCTTGCTTTTTCCTGGTTTCAACCCATTAATGGCCAACTACTCCCGGCCCGGGTTTCTCCTCATACCTGAGGAGAGAGCATGCTGTCCCAGTGCGGGTTGGTGGAGGGGTTAGTGGCCAACTCAAGTGTCGGAAAATTTTGAAGCCGCCCGAAGGTAACCGACTGTTACCAAATGGTAATAACCGGGACCGACGGTTTTACGTGTCCTCCGAAGCACAGAAGTGCCTAAGAAAATTTACACTAGCGGTCACCCATCCAACTACCGACCGTTCCCGCTATTGCTTTACTTTAAAATGAGCTTCGAACCTTTTTCTACTTAGTTATATAATTTCTTTCTTTCTTCTGGGCTTTTTCTTGGTTGATGATGACGATGACGCCTTCGGGGTTATTGACATCCATAGGTTATCATACCCTCCGTTGGTTTCTCTGCTTGTTTGTCGGTTAGTTTCATAAAATTATAAAAAAACGCAAAGAAGGCGTTTAGGCCAATTTGCAAAAAATCCGGCTGTACGTAACTTTAAGCATTGGACCAGTTGGAACGTGCTCTAGTCTTGCCAATTTCTAGCTGCCACATAACAGTTGGGCTAAGAACGTTTCATAATGAGCGTTGATAGAAATTCGAATAATGCACTTTATCGTTCGTTGGGTGTTCATAGTAGAGGGCGGCCACACCCAGCCCAGCGTGGTGCCGCAATATCTCAATCGGATATTCTCAAACATTTGCCGCTAGCCGCTGCGTAACTATAGCATTATGGGCCAATCATGCAATTCCCTAAAGATACAGCAAACACATGAAATATATCTTTAAACCCTACGGTCTGTTGTAAGTTGATCAAATTAGCGATACGAAAACTTCAATGTGCGCTTTGAAGCTGCGGAAAAAAGAGTCGTTTAAAATCAAGCGACCCGAGCGTCTCTTTTTTCCCATTTCTTTTTTTCATTTCTCGTTCTGTTGTGCTCTATGCATGTGTGGATTGCGTCCAATCTATTATCTGCACAAACTAAAGATGCACTTTGCGCACAAAATTTCTCGCATTCAATTTTGTCACAGTTTTCGCTATTTCATACAAGCAATTACCCGCGACTTCGCCCGCGCTAATTAGACACCTATTAAAATAGTTGTTTAGCGATTTTCGAGAGATTTTCGTGCCATTTTCAAAGTAATCTATAGGTTCGTTTTTCTTTTGTAATAATTCCTTCCCTTTATTCTTAGGGGTAGCGGTCACGGAAATAACATTTAAATCGTTTTTAGTGCTCCCTACAGTCACGAAGGAACATACATGCCAAATTTTAGCTTCTTGCGTTCAGTAGTTTCGGGTGTGCGTTGTCTGTCAGTCACTCTGTAACGGAAGAGTTTTATATATCTAATAGATAGTAAGATAGTATAATGTGAAGATGCAACTGCACCTTACTGAAAGTCCTCCAGGCGGGGCCCATGTGAAGTAGTTACCTACTTAGTACCGATATAGGCGAAATTGCTTTCTTCCATATCATCTATGCAGAGAGAATAATAAATTGAGTAATATTTTAAACATAAACTTGGCCACAGAGTAACTATTAAGCTTTAATAAATAATTTATTATAATTATGCATACTTCTTACTTAAGTTCATAATCCTAAATTGTTATTATGTTTGGCCTGTGGGTGTCTACTGTCTAGTCACCTGCAACATGAGCAGAATGAAAGCGTCTGTTTGTCTGTTGCGCAATCCCTGTTATCTCTCGTTCGACCCAATAACTGTAACAATGGCCCTGCATTTGATAGCGAGGCTGGTAATATCGAGAAGACAACAACTTTGTTACACGCACAAAATTCTCGAAATCGATTGCATGTACCGAATCAAAAAGTTTGATAAAATTAGAGATTTTGGCGGCACAACGGAATTCAGCCAAACAAAAATTTATTTTTATAAGTTTTGGTTTTGAAATATTCGCAATTTTACCACTTATATTAATCAAAACAAACAAAGAAAAACATTAAGAAACAAAAAAACAGATTTTACAACAATTACAAATCAAAGAATGTAATGAAATTAGACAAACTCACGAAGAACATGTGGAACGTGTTGAAGTGATGATAAGCAAGATAACTTGGTGTGTGAGAGTGATAGCAATAGATTTTTGGAATAACATTGTCCTGTATAAAAATTTTAGTGTACCTACACATAGTAATAATAAGTCAATGTGTACACAATAAAGTATAAATTGTAGCCATTGTAGCTATTGTTTTGTATTGTTCATGAAAATTCAAGCACGTACAAAAGCAGGTGCCTACAGAGATATTTATCACTATTCTATATTTGAATAGTCCATTAAACAATCACAGCTGTCATCATTTAAATATTAAGGTACAGGATAATACGATTAATTGTTAAATTAAATCCATCAAGTCAGTAAAACTCTATTTAGATAAGAGCAAATTGTCAATGTGTAATGCATGCTATTAAGACACCGTAAGGAATTGCACCTCAAATATTCTAGTGGGCGGGTTTCTATTAGCCGACAGTAGATACTCGTAGAAATCTAGGTAATATCAATTACCGACCCACTTGTTTACTTTACGTTCTGTATTATAATTAAGTAATTAACAGATACAACATTTTGGTTATTTATTGAATGTCCAGACTTGTGAACGAACTGGATATTACGCGGATCTTTAGCGGAATTCGCTTGCATTTTTCAACGTGACTGTATTTCTAATACAAACTAGACCTATAGCCTATAGCTTTTAATGTCTACATAGTTATCGGACAGTAATATTTTCATACACCAATTTGCTATTAATGTGCCACTGTACTCATGATAGGAATTGGATTGTAATAGGACTATTACGTTAAACACATTGCCATTATTGCGTAGACAAATGTTTTTATTTAACTGTCTGCAAATGCGGACACAATAATTACATAAACGCCCCCAGTTTGTGACAGACATCGCTCCAATAATTTTGAGCGGATTGAGAGTTTAATACCGACTATACGATATATTTTCCGAACGAAATGCTTACCTAATTATAAATATGGAGAGACAGGGAGCGAGTGACTAGAATAAGAAAAGGCTGTAAAGTGGTAATAACATCTATGTACTATGGACAGGTTGATTTGTGTCTTGTTCGTTTTGTTATTGTTATTTGTTAACAATTTGCTGCTGATGGGATTTTGTATAACCGGCGAATAAACGAAGCCCTGAACAGATTGTCACACCCATTGACTTATAATAAGTCAATGGTCACACCCCATTTTTTCAGTTAAACGTGTTAGGAATAACATATAGTTTTTTGAATCTTCTGAAAGACGTACTTAGGTACGTCTTTCTCACAATCTCTCAAATGATCGAAAAAAGATTATGGACTTGTTACATAGAGTTCGGTAGTATTTAATCTAGACGTTAAAAATGTTGGTTTTCAGATAATTCCAAAGGAAAATGCTTATTTAATAAATTTAAACTATGTATACAATTAAACTGAATACACATTAAGGTAAAAGTACCATATTCCGGGCTAGTACATTAATCCGTAACATTTTGATTTTTGTCGCAAAATAAGAAAACTGTCCGTAAAATCCATAATTTATTGAATGTCACTACAACTACAGTTCATATAAAATCAAAATAACACGATGTTAGAATATAAATAATCATTCTTAAAGCCGTATCGAGCTTCCGAAGAGTCAGTAGCGGCCCCCGCGACGTTTCAGTACTATGTTGTTAACAGTGAGCGTAAAGCGACAGTGCATTTTCGTAAGGATCTTATGTGACACTGGTAAGTTAATTTAATTTAATTTTGTAATATTATTAATTGTTACTTATTAACAGAAGGTTTCAGCGTTATTTCGAGTTATAACAAACCATATTTTGAGAGAAAATATGACTGCCGGAATTATGTTCACAACAGTGAAACGGTGAACATAAATACGTGCTGTATTACGTAATAAGGGTAAATTAGTATGATGTGTTTATGGATTTTATTCCGAACTGGGGTTAAATACTTACATAAATATGACATAAATTAATTCAGTAATGATAACAGATTAGTGTGACGTAATTACGGTATATGCTTTTTTTAATTATAATTCTTAAAATCGAGTTTGAAATTATGACATTTTATGTTATACTAAAGAATCAATACAGTATGTTATCGAAATTAAATTAAGTTTATTTCAAAAAGTAAATAAGGATAACTATTTATATCGATGTTTTGCACATAATAGTTATATTAACTTTTAATATATTCAGATATTTTATTTAATTTTTTTAATTTAACCTATTTTCTTCAATGCCGTAATAAGGGACAAGAGTTTTTTGCTTATGTCCCATATTCCGGTATACCGTACGGTATTACGTAGTATAGTAATAAGAAGCAGAAACATTGGTTTTCAACATAAAACGCCAAATCTCAATTTTTTCAAGATTTTTGTATTAATCACAAAATGTATCCAAAAATTTAAAACGATACGTTTGCATTTTAAAACATTTTAATATTATTCACAATTATCATTATAACTGTAACCTCGATTTTATTTTATATTTTAGGTTTACCTTTGGTAACCAGGCCTGCTCATAGCCCAGCGGCTTGCGTCGATCTTAACTGATCTACAAAGTTAAGCAACAGTGGGTGTGATGTCAGTAGTTGGATGGGTGACCGCTAGTGGAAAAAATTTCGGGGGAACTTCCGTGCTTCGGAGGGCACGTAAAGCCGTCGGCCCCGGTTGTTATCATTTGGTAGCAGTCGTTAGGCCATGTCGGAGGCCTTCGGGCGGCATAAAATACTTCCGAAACCATGGGTTGGCCACTAACCCCTCCACCAATCTGTACTGGAGCAGCGTGGTGCTCAGGGTTATGCTCAAGGCCTCCTCAGGTATGAGGAGAGACCCGTGCTCAGTAGTGGTCCATTAATGGGTTGAAGCCAACCAGGCCTGATCTTAATATTATTATGAATTGATGTTCCTTAGAATAGGTAAGTACTCATAACTTATGTTCTTTAAGATTTTTGTCATAATAAAAGTTGTAAAATTGTTTGTAATTTTGAATTTTCGTTAATTATACTTTTTTTTAAATTAAATTTTCACGATGGTGATTATTTAGTAAACAGCAGCTCTCATTTTGTCGCAGAAGTTTTATGGTAATTGTTTTTTTTTATTTATCCGAAAGAACAATTATATCGTACTTAATAATTTTAATAAAAGTATAAATTAATACAATTAGGTAGTTTAATTCATTAAGTATATTCTTAGAGACATGTATGATGATTTTAGGTCAAAGAAAACGTATGCTAAAGATAGTACGGAATTACGTACAGTGATTGCCGGAATTAGCTCCGACGCCAAATTTTAGTACGGAATTAGAGACAAACGTGAGGTTCAGCAAAATAACGATTATTCCTATAAATTAACGGCTACGAAGGAAAATATTTTTCAACATTTATCTTATAATACCAATCTAGAGAATAAAACAATTTTTATCCCTAGAACCTTCCTACTTTTTCTAAAAACCAACCTCAAAGTCAAAAGTGCCTTAATAGTCCGGAATATGGGACATTTACCTTACCCTGTCTTGTTTAAAATTGTTATTTACCTACATTCTTAATAAAATTTCTTACAAACCGGAAAAATGAATAGGTGTATAGGTATGAAAGTATTTAACCTACAGTGAAATGTATGTGACATAATTGTTACTTAAATGTAGATTTTTATTTATGTAGAAGAAATTGAAGATATATTGTTACTGTTTTACGAGATTTAAGCAAAAAACTGAAAAAGGTACCTCCATCCCCCTCGCCTAACGCCCGCTCACCCCCCACAATCGTGGACTCTTAGTACTTATGTTCAACTGGACACCTCAAGGAAAAGCTACCAACATTCAACACTACAGGAATTTGTTGGTCTGATTTTCATAATTTTGACAGATTATTATTAGGTGTGTAGGTACACATTTTTGCTTCTCTAAAGCTTGGTAAAACACTCTTAAGATATTTTAAGTGTTCAATAGATTTCGTCGATAACTTTGCCGTAGATACAAAATATTATTCAAACTATGATCGTTGTCCGATGATACGAGAGCTCGTTAGAAACATATCCATGAACAGATGATAATATCTTGAGCAATGGGGATGAAAATTGTCGTTTGACAACGAAACACTAATATGAATGCTTATACGATCAATCTTATTGCACATGCACAGTTCCATACTTTACCTACTGTTATTGCTAAACGAGTAATCTTTGTCTTCGTGCTACATATAATATCTTTGCTTAATGTTACCTATTCGATTTCAGATTTTATTATCCGCCAAACTGAAGAACAATTGGAATTGGAATTGGTTGGTAGGTACTTTTGTAGCAAATTATACATATTATACTTATATTGTTACCTATAAACTATAATAACATTTTGCGGTTATCCTCTTGGTTCTTTTTATATTGTTTAAATTGCAACTGTAATAATGTGCAATATCAGGACGATCTAGAACAATTTGTACTGCAAAAAACAAATACAATACATGGCAAAACAATTATGCTGTGCATCATTACTTAGTAATAATTTTTATAAATATCTCACAACTTAGATTAGTGTAAACAATAAAATGCCTGTCGGTGTATTTTATCGCGATAGTTAGGTGCGGTGCACTTTAGGTATTCATCGGAGCAATTCATTCTGATGAATTACTTAGGTTTGCTTTTTATCTTATATTATAGTAGGTACTTACTTACGCTTACTTAATTTACCTCGCCCGGTTTCTTGTAAAAAATACATTATTCTCGTCCATTTTTACGAGTACCTAGGATAATAGAACTTATATTAGTAACTATATTGTAGAAATAAATTCCTCGATTTTTCTATGGACTTACTTCAGGTTTTTTTTAATAAAAAAAGAAAGAAAATGATCGATACTAAAGAGAATAAAAACTAGAACTACGGATAATATACTTTTGACAAGACAAAACAAAAAACCGACTTCAAAATCGAAAAGTAACAAAAAAATTTGAGGGTTTCCCTCGATTTTCCTGGGATTCATTCCATCATCAGATCCTGACTTGGTGTCAGTGGGACCACCTCGTATTTTTTCATTTTAAAAACGCACTGCTCTTTCAAATAAAAAAAATAATAATCGAAATCGGTCCACAACTCACGGAGAAATCGGTGAACATACATAAAAAAATATACAGTCGTACATAGGACCTCCTCCTTTTTTGAAGTCGGTTAAAAAGAAGAGCCTCAATTCAAAGCCTGCTATTTTTATGGCCTCCTCGTCAATTCACTATTAATTAAATTGCTTGTCCTTGACTTAGTTTTGTAAGAAGATAGATACCTAATACTAGATCCATAGTATACTATAAGAATAGAAATAGAGTACCTACCTCCCTTCCGTCACTATTAGGTAAGTACTGATAATTATATGTATACATATACTTACATATATTTGGTTTGCCATCAAAACCATATTTCAATTTAACATTGGACAGAAGTTACCTATCGGTTCATAATAATAAACCAAAGAAGGATGGCCAAATCGTACCCGACGACGAAACGATAGCGTCCCAATATGACATATATTTGAAAAATACCCTTATTTTTTAAGATCTTAAAAAACATAAGAAATATCTCTTTAAGTAGCCACAAAAAAAAGATTTTCATTTATTTTTGTTTGTGTAACTTTTCTTGGACTAACTTGTCTAGTTCAACTGCGTACAACGGAACGTCATCGTAGTGATTAAGTACTCTGTGAACGTCATTTGGCATCGACCCATCGGGCCATCGATCCGACCCAGTGTTGCCAGATACCACATAATTACGGTAGGTCTACCGTAAACGATGTTTAGTGTTTTTAGTACATTTTACCGTATTTTGACCCACACAAAAACTGATTGCAATAGGGAAAACCTCAAATCTCATACAATACACCGTATTTTGTAGAATTCACGGTATTTCTAGTTTTTGCATCTGGAAACACTGATGCGACCCGATTATTAGTTTTCTATTACTAGCATCATTGTGGCTTAAAAGTCTTAAAACGCAGTTTTTGTGTCTAATCAATGTTTTATACTCTTTGGTGAAGTTTGGTGGCTTGATGGCATGATGGCTTTACTTGAACTTCTTCACTTCACCTTGTTGTTGAATGTTGACGTTGTTGTGAATTGTGATACGAAGTGCGCTATTTGGATTTCCTTCTGTTGTTTTGACCGTGGCATTGTTTTACGGACTGATAACGATACTTGTGACGATTACCTGTGCTTTTGACTTCTGGACACCGATTTTGCTTTTTGGTTTTGGATTCGTGAGAGACCTGATATATCATGCAGACGCCACAACTAGCCCTGCGATTGCTGTGTGTTAATTGTAACATACGCATCGATACACTTCGCCGCCATCTCGTTTTTGAGCTTGATACGAGAGTAATTTCTAAGATCTGCGAGTGGAATTCTTCAATAGTAGTACGTATTTTAAAATATCTACTTATTTTAGTACTCAAACGTAACTAAACCATCACACACAATCATATATCATAATACAACTCTAATTCTTATTTTAGATTACTGAAGAAGATTACATATGTGATCCCTGTAAACAATTGGCAACGCAGCAGGTCAACGCCGGATTGGCTATTCTTATTGTGAGAGAGAATCCATCTCAGTGACAACCAGCGATACATATTGAAGTTGAAAATAGAATTGCCCCACGGCAGGTAATTATGATTTATATATTATGCACTTTTTTCTTTGTATTGTTATCAGTGTTATAGTGAATGCACTGCAACCTAATATTATTTTATATCAATGTCTTTATTTGCTTGGGTTCAATAATAATGAGCTGTAACATGTTAAGACAAGGCTGTATGTTGTTTCAGGCAACTCCATCAGACCATGTTTGTCATCCCTGTTGGCTGAGACTCAAGAGAGTTGCAATGCTTAATATGCAGCAAAATATTGAGCAGCAGGTCGAACCAGAGCCTGAGCCAGAGCGGAAACCGGAGCCAGAGCCAGAGCTTCAACCCCAAGAACCTACAAGCTCTACAAACACCAACGAGCATTCTGAAGAAGAATCCGATGTGATTACTTTATCGCAGTATAGACGAGCAGCTAATACTGCAGCACATTGTGTTTTTTCTGGTTGCCGGAACAGAGATTTACATAGGATTTCTGACCCATTAAGAGCAACAACTCTAAGCAGATACAAATATTACTTGCCTATAAATGCTCGTATTTGTTTAGAATGCTTATAATACATTTCTGGATTTCTCAAGTATGGAAAGTGTTGGAAGAATTGATGAACATTTGTTTCATTATTGGCTTGGTATCCCGTGAACATTTGTTGCAACACAATTTAATAATTCCAAATGCTATTTATACTGAAAATAATAAAAATACGATAATTATATGTGATGGGACTTATATTTATATAAACAAAAGTTCCAATTATATGTTCCAAAAGGACACATATTCCCTTCATAAATATAAAAACTTGTTAAAACCATTTTTGCTGGTGACACCTGATGGCTACAATGTTGACTGCTTTGGCCCATACAAAGCTACCACATCTGATGCAGATATAATGAAGTCTCTTTTCACTGAACTCTCACTGAAAACTCTCCTCTCAGACAATACTTTTAAAATAATGATATTTTTATTCTGGACAGGGATTTAGAGACTCAATTAGTTTGTTAGAGGCTTGCAGCTACAAAACATATATGCCAGAATCCCTGCTTGAGGGTCAACATCAGCTCACCACCGAGCAAGCTAACAGGAGTTGTTGCGTTACAATATGCCGTTGGGTGGTGGAAGTCGTTAATGGGTACTTCAAACGAGACTTTAAAATATTCAGGCAAATTTTTTTTAATAAAACCGTTCCACATATAATGCAAATGTTTACCATAGCTGCAAGCCTTTTAAATAAATTCCGTGTTCGGTTAAAAAATAGAAATGATGCTGAGCAAATCATAAATATGATTAGGGAACGATTTCCATTAAATAATAATTTATCTCATTTTGTAAACGCAATGAATATGAATAGACGCACATCTAATTTTACTAGTATAACAGCTCATTCCAATACTAATATAATATTCCCCCATTTAGAATATAGTGAAGTTATATTATTTGCCCTAGGAACATATCAGATTTGACAGGCTAGGTTCTATTATAGTGAACATGTCAGGTTTCACGGAGGGTATCGCATTGAAATAAGCAGAGAAAACATTAATGTAAATGAGTATTGTTTGAGAGGAAGTGGAAATAATTCGCTAATAAGAGGCAAAATTAAATCCAGACACATTTCGAGAAAAGTATATTATGTTTATATATTAATTGAAAATAAAGTGTCTGGAAGGGAAGCTATAGTAGAATATTGTTGTAATTGCCTTGTTGGTAGAAGAACTGTTGGGTGCTGTGCACACGTTATGACACTTGTGGTACCTTGGGTGGGCCAGGCATCAGCCCACAATATCAGAACCAGCAGCATTCCTCGATGCTGTAGTTGTAAGAGAGGATGATGAATAAAAAGTATTTTTGTCAAGCCTATTTCTTTCATTTTAAGTACTCTTAAATCCTACCTTTACTACCTACCGATCTACCTACATTTATTCCTGTAAGCTACTACATTACTCGATTTGTCAATGTAAGTCCAACTTGAGCATTGAATACCGTAAGACAGTATGTATCTAGCGACTAACTCTCCTCAGGCAGAATTGATGGTGTCAAACCACAATAAAGCCTTGAAGTCTTTCAAGATAGGCTTCATGTGTGATGTTATGCCATCCTTATTTTCTAAACTACATGTTGTGCAAGTTAAAGCAATATAGAATTTCATTGAATTTATTTAGTCATATAGACAGACACGGGGTTAGTGTTCTTTGACAGATGTTCTATTTTTTTGGTAATTCTCTGAGAAATCGAAACAAATAGAAACAAGATCAATAATTACCCTTCTCGCTTATCGCTAACTACACTTTTAGGCTACGCCACAGTCGGATAAAAGATACTTGTGGATTCTAACCTCAAAATTATTGTTGACTTTCAGACGTTAGTATAAAAAATCGTGGCTATTTAGGAATGATTTTCAAACAGGATGGTGTTTAGAACATAAAAACAAACCGATCTAACTATAGCATAATTTGGGACATCAAAAATAAAAGTCGAGTCCAGCTCCTATAGAAATTTGGCCATTGTTCTTTACCTATCGGTTACTAAATCCAATTGGTAGACAATAACAGGTAGGTACATTACATTCCTGATGACATTTTAATGCTGATTTTAGTTTGAATGCCTGTCTGGCGAGGAGAGACGGATTACATTGTGGAATTCGATTGACTCACTGTACAATTTCATAGATAGTGTAGG
Source organism: Ochlodes sylvanus (assembly GCA_905404295.2). Lineage (NCBI taxonomy): Eukaryota > Metazoa > Arthropoda > Insecta > Lepidoptera > Hesperiidae > Ochlodes > Ochlodes sylvanus. Next base: position 3,911,126 of record FR990129.1, read on the forward strand.
TAGGTACGAGCTCGATTATCTTAGTTTTCACACTGGAAATCGTTCACGTTTGAAATTCTTCTGAAAAGTGACTTCAAAACCTAAAAACTCGACTACTGAAAAATTAGTCTCTAAAAAGGTATGAAATCGGATAATAAGGGGGGGGGGGGTACTGCCATCAAGTCATTTTGAAAAAAAGTTCTTATTTCTAAGACTGTCATACTAAAGTAATTTGATGCTTCAATTAAATAATAAATAAGAAATCGATAACACATTCACTATTCACGTCAAATTCTCAGGTCACGTATGTTAGAGACGTATTTTATTAATAGAAAGTCTTGAGAGTCCCACTGCGGGGTTGTGCTACCAAGTGTGCAGGGATGTAAATCGTTTGTAAATAAAAAGAACGATGAAAATCATGAAAATTAAATGGGTTGGCCACTAACCCAACCCCCCACCAGTCCGCACTGAAGCAGCGAAGTGGAGTATGCTCAAGGCCTCCTCAGCTATAAACATAGACCCGTGCCTATATTGGACCATTAATGGAGCCATATTAAATTGAATTGAAGCCATACCCAATTGTACAATACAAAGAGTGCCGTGTAGGAACTGAGCTTCTAACTTGAATCCAGTATATATTAAACATCTTACTTTAATAATGTTAGACACTGTTTAATGGCAATCGACCAAAATTTCGAAGATCTTTATCACACTGCAGTGCAACTAGTTACTAAATATAGAGGGAAATAGTTATAATTTGCGTCAACTTTGATAATAGTTTAATGCAATTAATGCAACGCGCAAAGCGCACTGGAGCGCGGTACACGCCACCCAACTATGTCGATCGCTAATTACCTTACGTATACTGCGGAGTTTTTATACCAAAATCATTTATTATTTAATACTACATTGCAGATATTTTATTGGTTGCCATAGATGGGGTTATGTATTTCACGATATTGGAGTTATTCTGATGCAGTTAATAGTCCAACTGGTAGGATTTTGGCCTTAGACTTATTAGGTGATGTATTGTATTTTTCAAATAGCTATGTATTATTTGTGATGAAAAATCCTGTATATTATGGTAAGTGGATGCAGTAAAAATGGCTGGCTGTATGCAGTGATAACCGAGTAGTCTGAACGTTGAACTCCCAAACAGGGTGGCCTTGGTTCAAATACTGCACGCACCTCTAACTTCAATAAATACATATGTGCGTGTTAACAATTAATTATCACTTGCTTCGGTCAAGAAAACATCGTGAGGAAACGCCGCACCGCACCGCCATCGTGGTGGATTATGGGTTATGACCTGTAACCCTCACATCGTGAGAGGAGACCCGAGTCACGGTGTTAGTATCATACAGTATTGTGACTCGGCCCTGTTCTTGAAATAAATGCCTACTGCACCGCCTCTTCCTAGTTGTAGTGAATGTATGTAAGTGGGTAGGTAATACGCACGCTTCCTGATTCAAACCCACACGTTCGATCGTCCCTATGGCGCTCCTGTGGCTGTTGTGTACTTAGTGTGTACTAAACTCCGAGGCGCGTAGGTATGATTCGCGTTCCGACCGTTTGTATGAACATGGAATACCGTATGATACTATTACCGTGCCCGAGCCCAGCAGTGGATCATTATTGGTTGTTATGAGTATGGCTGAACTCTGGTTGGAGGTCTGAGGTCTGAGGACGATACGTTTGGGTGCATTCCACGGTGCGTATGTTTGTGGCGCGCACACATTTAAGCTTCGCTTCGGCACCAAATGTGAAGATATCCTACTGGTCTCCATGTATGTTGTCTACATTTCATAACGTGGTTAAGCGTATCACTGTGAAATGACTGGGTACAATTTTTAATATAGGATATGTATATAGGGTTGTTATATACCATGTTATATAGGGTTTTTACTATTTGTGTAAACTATGGAACTTCCTTCGTCAGTATTCCCATGGTGTCACAGTGGTTATGTCCCGAGGGCAATGATATCGGTTTCCACAGCACGGCGGTGATCACTTACCATCATTCACCGGTGTGCTCAAAGACAATATTGTTACTAACAGATGCGTTACATCCATAAAACGCAAGTTGCACTTTTCGATCCGGTACGATGACATTTTTGTAACTAATGCGAAAGATAATTACGGAACGCATAGACAGAAATAGGCTATCTCTAAATAAAAATTACAACTTCTTTTTTACATCTTATTTCATTGGCTGTGCTCGTTTACTAGTTTGACGCATGAATATAATATGTGGGTATATCATTTTGCGACCTGGTGTGAATGTTATTAATATTAGCGCGATCTGAGGTTTACTGAATCGGGTTGTCTCATTACGAAACGTATACAGACAGTAATGACCAAACCGGATTATTTTCGCATGACATTGTCGGAGGAACTCTTGTGTTCGCATAAGTATTTGCAAGATGAATAATTTCTGAGTAAAAAAGCATAATAATTTACGAAGTCCTTACCCAGGAGGTAGGTGAGCTTACAAATTGATGTTAAGGACAGGTTTTCCTTTCGATTGTTCTTTTCATCTCCAAACAAACAATTGTTTTACAAGTTATAATGAAACGTACACACATTTTATAATGAAACGTACATTTAAATTATCTCCGTTTACAAAATAAATTACAAAAAAAGATAAGAAATATCATTGCCCAATTAACAATACAGTTCAACAGTTTTTATGAATATTCATTGACTGGCTCTGGATTCCGAGGTATAAAGCTTCAGGCCCTCCACTACTCTTAGAATCGCGATATCTCAGGAATGGTAACTCTTAGGAAAAAAATTATAAAAATTTGTAGAGAATATTAAGATCTACAACTTTGGCCTGAAGTTTTTTTTGTAAAACTTACCGTTTTCGAGATAAATCTTAAAAACCTCAAACTTTGACCTTTGATCCCGAATAACTTTTGACGCACACATGGGATCGATGGGGACTTTTGACACTTTATTTGTAATGGTAAACCCTAGCTCTCCACCAAAATTTGGCTTTCCGGGAATTATTGTTATTTCAAATGTCTAAATTAACCGGGCTACAATACGTGCATTAATATTTGTTAAAAATTATTGTGGTTAATTATTTTACGGATGTAAACAGGTTACACAGATTATTCTTAATTCGTTGAGGGTCGTGACCATCATAAATTTCCAAGCCGTATTTTATGTTATTCATATTATAAATGTAGAGCGGTACCTAATAATTATTAGTTCTGGCAACATGTCTCAATGCTGATGCCTTCCGCGGCTTATCGTTCAATTAATCGTTCACTACTATGTTAAGTACGGATGGGATCTTGAAATAGGTGTTTGTTTATATCTTATCTACGAATCATCCTGCATTCACTACTCTACCGGATAAATGCGTTTGGCAATAACTAGCGTTTAAATTTTCATAGTACCTAAATGTAGTCTATTAGGGTTTTCGCATGAAATATCCAAATATATTCCTATGGTATCTGAACATGATATGACGTCACAAAAGAGAAATTTTTGGCTCTCTGTTTTCTTCGGCTGTAACTCTTAATCTAATAGAATAAATACATTTTATAAACAACATTTTAATAGGTTTACACTTGTTTAGAGGTTTCGGTTCGGTTACGCTTGTTTATCAGCGAGCGCGGTCGGTACTTGGATGGGTGACCGCTAGTGGCAAAACATTTATGGCGTTTCCGTACTTCGGAGGGCACGTAAAATCGTTATGCCATGTCGGAGGCCTTCGGGCGGTATAAAAAACTTCCGACGCTTGGGTTGGCCATGAACCCCTCCACTAATCGGCACTGGAGCAGCGTCGCGGAGTTTGCTCTAGGCCTGCTCAGGTATGAGGAGAGACCCGTGCTCAGTAGTGGGCCAATAATGGGTTGAAGCCACACTTGTTTAGAGGCGACCATCTTAGTCCTCAACGGTAGCAACACATCTGTGACCGAATTAGAACGAGCTCTTACTAACAGTTTCTAACTCGACTATAACTAACAGGACTAACTATCACTAACAGTCCCTGCCTCAGTTGGTTGTGTGGTCTGTGGTACGAGCGAACTGAGCAACTAACATTTTAATACCCACTACCTACCCTTTGCTTACTGGACTAACCGTCCTAGTCCTGATTGATTTGTTCTGTGTCGATCACAATTGTCATCGGCGGTAATGGAAAGGTGATGCTGCATGTTCGTTTGCTATCCTAAATCCATAAAAAAATAGAGGCGTACTATTGAACAGAATTAGTAAAATACAAAAGCCGTTCTAAATATTTTTTGATAACACATTTAAATTTTCTTTCGTAATGAGTTTATGACAATTAAAATTTGAAAGAATATGGTAAAATATCAATTCTTAATTAGTTGTCCATTTGGCATGTTTCGGTATATTAACATAAAATATGTAGATGTTTCATAAACTCAACATCATGCTTGACGATCAAGTAAGGTTTCTAATTTAATTGAACTGGATTTATTTTGCGAAACCATTTAGATAACATTGACTTAATGCGCCGTTTGGGGCGTAAAAACATGTCGACATTCAAGTAATTGCTTGCACTTGACTCATAATCAAATTTAATTGTTTATGCCGCCGGCGAAACTAATGTCTTCGGTGATACGTGTTACATACTTGGCCAATACGTTATTAGGAAGGCGAACGAGATTCTTAATCGATCTATTGAACGAGGAAATACTGCTTGATGTATTATCGAAATTACTTGGTATTAGGTAGATTAACTTGAACTTATATTTTAGTATGATTTATGTTTTGGTAACTACTCCAACCTTTCACCAGATATTAGCATTGCTTAGTTCGATTTATTTGTGGTTTACTGCAGGACACGGCATACTTCATTTCTCCTCCTATCTGTCCTGGTGCCTTAATGCCTTGCTCATCGTTCGAAGGACAGATAACCGATGGAGTAGAAAAAGCCTGGACCATGCCTCGGTAAAGGGAGCACGGTTCGCTTGAAGAAGACAGCGGGAAGCCGTTGGATTCAGAGGACACGGGAGGCGTATGTCTAGCAGAGGACTTCATAGGGTTGAGATTATTATTATTTATATACTCGTATTATTTATTAGTTGTCCTTTTTTAAAGGTGATTCAATTTTTTTAAAGTTTTTATAAACTGTTACGATTGTAGAAATAACATACATACCTACCCAACGCACCAATACTCTACGAAAACGCAAACCTTTCCCTTTTTTATAATTATTTTAAAATCATAAACTGACGTCTTTTCAGCTATTATTTATGGGATTATGTGACTTCAATAAATATGAGTAAGTAGAGGTACATACCTTAGTAATTAAGTCTTATCTCAAGAGTATTGTTATTTCTATTTCAAATGTTTCAAAAGTTAATAGGTGATTAACTGAGTGGTAGGAAAAAGCCATTGCTTGACGATAACAACGATAACAGACACTTACTATCAAACGATAATAAGCCATTATTGTTATTTTATAGATCCCTGCCTATGTATTTCGCAGTGTTGAGATTGAGACAGGCTAATCGCTGTCTGTCTGTAAGTATTATCTTAGCCTCATATCCGTTTCACACATGATAAATATCTTGTATCGATAATTTTAATATTCATGACAGAAAAGATTGATATAGTATTAGTATTAGCAACTACAATCATTCATAGTGATTGTATTTTATTGCCACTGTACACAAAGTAGACAAAATAAATTGCACTCTTTTATCTTTGTCCTGTAATTTTATATTTATTACCTGTAATTTAAGCTTCAATTTTACTTATCTATACAAATAAATAAAATTGGAGTATCTGTTTGTAATATTTAAATAACCGCTTTTTACTAAATGCATACGGATGTACACACGGTATTTATATACCAAAATAACATTTTTTTACAATTTTTTTCTGTCTGTCGGTCTATTTGTTTGGTCCAGGTCCAGGAGATTAGCATCTCTGGAACCGCTGGCTTACATATTCTGTTGAGTGTTATATTTTTCTACGTCTAGGTTACCTACGTGACCGGAGACCTAACCTAAATGTCGGGGGCTAAACAATCACTCGCATTGACCTAACCATATCTATTGTAGCAAGTCCTATATTAGGTCACGCTTATGACCTAGGTCCTAGCTTTAGTCATCCGATGACTCAAGTAATGGTTTGTCCTGTTTCTTGTAACTGTTGTGGGGTAATATAACATTTAACCTACAAAATAAAGAAAACACATGATCTGAGGTACGAGTATGCTACAAATATTTTTAAAAGACAAAAATATATTATCCTTTCGTTTCGACGAATTTAATAAATATTTATTAGTCTTTCTTGTAAGGAAGTTTTGTATTGAATTGGTCCATTTAAAAATACAATTAAGAATAAATGTGAAAATATAACACGAACTTTTTTTTATTAGGTACCTACAGTGTTTTTTTAGGATTTCTTTCTATATGTTATTTGTTAAGTTAGTGGGAGTCGAGGGAGGGAGACTGTGGTACAGAACCTTTTGCTGTCGTAGGTACTTCGCTCATTAAAACGCAAAAGACAATAATTGAGTGGGACGAAATATGACAACGTGCAGAGCGGTTCTCAATTGCTCCAGAATTCTCTTCAGAATAATATTGTAAAGTTATGTGAACAAGAATCTAGTTTACCGTAAATCAATTGCTACTTTATAATTGCTTAATTGCTGGACACGCTCCGGACTCCTGACCTTACCAGTCAAAGAAACGTATGAATGGTACCTACAGCTGTACGCAATGATTGCCATTGTCACGGAACTGATCACAGTTAAGTGGGTAGGTAGAGGTACACGGGAGAATTGTAAGGTAAGGTAAGTTATAACCTCCACAGTTCTCCCGTTATAACGTTTATAACTTATTAACGCACTGACCTGAAGTACACCCTTAAGTAGATAGATCTAATGATAAGTAAATCTATACTTATTTATTTTATAAATGTAGTTGGCTTATTCACAATTTATTGTGTAATAGATATTAAGATAAGATAGTACTCAGGGATCTTGAGTCTTGAACTGGGTTCCATACGCCACATCGAATTCCATTACATCGAAGTTCATGACATCGAACACGTTACATCGATAGTTTATTATATCGAACTATCATCACATCGAATGTTTATTACATCGATTGGTCATGACATCGAAAGCTTTTAAAATCGAATGTTCATTGAATCGAATTTATAACATCGAAGCCTTATCACATCGATAGGTCGTGACATCGACACCTTTAGAACATATAGAACAGACATAATATTTTTTTTTTGATATATTAAATGAAAGAAAAAAATCATTTTTACACTAACGTTTAATGTTATTCATACATATACATACATACATGTACATACATACATATACATACATACATATACATACATACATGTATGTATGAATAACATTAAACGTTAGTGTAAAAATGATTTTTTTCTTTCATTTAATATATCAAAAAAAAATATGTCTGTTCTATATATTCTAAAGCTGTCGATGTCACGACCTATCGATGTGATAAGGCTTCGATGTTATAAATTCGATTCAATGAACATTCGATTTTGAAAGCTTTCGATGTCATGACCAATCGATGTAATAAACATTCGATGTGATGATAGTTCGATATAATAAACTATCGATGTAACGTGTTCGATGTCATGAACTTCGATGTAATGGAATTCGATGTGGCGTATGGAACCCTGAAAGGCTATGGTACCTACACGTACCTACCTGTGTCTGTTCGCGATAAACTGAACTAAAAACTGCTAAACGGATTTTCATGAGGTTTTTAGCGATAAATAGAGGAATTTATGAGAAAGGTTTAGGTGTATAATTTTTTAAGATTTTATGTAAATTGGCGGAAATATGAGAATAACTGTTGAGAACGTCGGAAAAACTCAAGCGCCTAGCAGTTTTCATCGAAACTGCCTAATTTTTTTGAGATATAACAGTATTTTTGCAAGTTATCTCCCGTTAGGCGAGCCCGCACTCCATGACTGTGGATTGGCTGAGCTCTGACTGTTCACGGTCGGAACTTGTAAAAATTTCGATAGCGTGGTTCAGGCTAGCCGTGACGTCACCGTGTGACGTTGTGCGATGACGCCACAGTATACTACTTACCTATATATTTTTCTAAATATAAATGTAATTATTGAATTAAGTTTATTTTTAAATAATGTGTGGGTACGTACCTACTGTAAGATCTTTTTTAATAATTAAGCTGTTTGACAGTTGTAAAATGATAATATGCTAGTCGTGTTTGGTATTTATCGATGGTGTCAGCCAATAAGTGGTTAGATGTCAAGGAGCGATAAACAAATTGATTAGCAGCATAAAGTGCTACTTGCCGCGCTTATCCGAGGACCTTTGTTGATTAATTAAAGTGATTGATCGAACAGTAATAGCTTACTATTAGTTTTATGATATGTATCTAGGCGGCTTCGACTTCGTGGACAATTATGACGGCATTTATAAAATCTTTATAATTACGAAATTAAGTTATCCACGTTATTTTACACCCTAACAATAATAAATCAATCTAGACAGTGTTTGAATTTATTACTTTAGCCGATGTAAATGCTGGACTTGTTTTGATGTGTTATAATTACAGTCTCATGACCGAGGAAGGTATTTGCCATCATTGGCAGTTTTAATAATTCTGCTACTGCACAGCACACTTTATATCTATGAATTGTATAACTTATCTTACTTAGAACCTTTTTCTTTTTTTATAGGTAGTTGGAATACTTATTAGTTTATTCTCGCAATTGTAAAGACTCTGAACGTAGTTTTTATGCAATGCTAAAAGTCTGTCCCTTTAAAGCCTAACGTACAGTGCGAAGAGTTATAAAACGCTTATGAAACTTTTCACTAGAGGTCACGCATGTAGCAAGTTCGATTGCTTCCGACGTTGATACATTTGTTAATTACTGGTAATAATTAACTTAATGAGCTGTGTTTGTAAAATAAAACGATAATAAAAACTGGCTGACAGCGTGTCGTGCACCGCGGAGCGCGGAGTTCCGTAGTTGTAAGTTGGTCGTCTATTGACTCGTTACCTTATGAAGTTTAACAAGTCGTGTTAGTTATTCTTTTAACCCCCGGCGTAAAAAGAGGAGTAATGAGTTTGACGTGTCAGTCTGTCAGTGTACCTGTGTGTCTGTCTGTAAATTCGTAACTCTTAAACAAATGGACAACTCGGTTACAATTCGGTTTTTTTGTTAGAAAGCTGTCGCGATCGAGATGGTTTTAGCTATAATTTTCACATTACAGGTTTTGTTGTCGGGAAGTCTTAAAGTATTTTGTTATGTTTTTCACATATTCAAAACTATATTTAAGTAGCTGGCCGAGCACTTAAACTAATTATAAACATCATTCTTTTAAACTTAATGTTTCTCGAAAGGAGTTGGAATTGGAAAATAATTTTCACACACATATTATGTGCCCCAAATTTTTGAACTATCTATCTTACAATTTACCCTATAACCCTACATCATGGTTATGCGAGAAAAAAAACTCTAATTTACGTGGAGGTCAGGTGATAACTACTTTTTTAAGATTTTGCTGTACCACAGTGTATGTCTACCTTCAAGTCTTTAAGCTAAGCCGGGGACGTACCTACAGACGGATGGATATGGCGAAACTATAAGAATTTGTTTAGACTACGGCTCCGTATAAATGCTAATAAAAGTTTAAAAGAACATGGAACAGTGTGGGGAATTCCTAGATCAGATACAAAAATATACCTATGCATAATATGTATAATTATATAATATACAGAATTACAGAGTAACCGTGTTACCCAATTGGTATTGGTCAGATTATAGTCCAAGCGTCAATCTGATATTTAATTAAATGTGTAATTGTATTACTTTAGGTATTACATAGGTACCAATGACAAATTACTGAAATTACTAACTTCATAGACCATTTAAAATTTGTAATTTATTGCCTTAGCCGAACGAACCTACATCTATTTATCGGTGGCCAATGTTTCGGCTCTCAGACAACAGTGGTTTTATTGTTTACTTGAACTTTGAAATGAATTTTATTGGCTTATGATACGATCTTTCATAGTTCGTCGATTCGGCATGGATTGTCAGCTGTCAGGCCTACGCGAAACGAATCAGAGCGAAGTTTGCAGGGTCTGCCGGACCCGGTGAAAGGGTTAGACGCAAGGTTGGGTACACGATACTCGTACGTACACAAGTACATCCATTTATCTTTGCCGACTCATATAGTCCTTCTGTTACTCGTGTAGGTTGTTCAGTTTTTAACCGATACCAAAAAAAGGAGGAGGTTTTCTATGTTCGACGCCTATATATTTTTATGTACATACATAAAATAGTAGCAGCTGAGATACGAATACGAATACGTTCACAAATTATGAAGAAGTCACTGGACATCCAGCGATTTTTTTTTTGTATTTGGAAGCTGGTGCTTGTCATGTGGTCCCATTTAAATTTGAGCGAGATTTGGGGATTTGTTTTTGAGTTAACCATGATAATGCGTATAAATTGACTTCGTCTTCGTTGATGAGGATGTTCTTATTGTATACTTGTCGATGTTGAAGTCGGTTTTTGATTTGTTAATGTTGTTATATAACACGTGGTAAGGATATCTTAGGTGTATGGTACGAGGAGGCCTACATCTATGATTTAAAATATTAGTGATCTTTTATTTTGTTAACATACCTAATTATAAGTAACTTGATATTGTTAACATAACGATGTTAAAAGGAAATGATAATTAATACCGTTGAAACTAATAATGTCAGAAATGCACACAGTATACCATTGTTTATGTATAATTTTAACAAATAATATAAAACGACATAGATTTTGACATAATAATATTTAGAGTGTTATATCATCATCTTAAATTAGCAATATTCAGTTCTAGATTTAGAGGCGGAGTTCCTTTGGTATGTAGATAGACCTTAACATTTATACTGGATACATTACACCGTTTTTGCGGCATGTCGAATGTATTGTTAACATTGGCTGGCTACATGTGCAACTACCTGGATCGAATGACTTGGCATTCAATATCACATTATCATTTTAGGGTCCCGTGAAGAAACTATAATACCTACTATTAAGTACAGTATGGCCTTTACTAGATAGTCACATAAGTATATGTATGACGTGTCCAATAGGGTACAATAAAGTTTGTAACATGTGATTTTAAACTTTATTGATTGTGAATGTAGCACATTTTATTATGATAAATTATATTTAAATACGTACACTATATAATATTATAATAAATAGTGTATTGTCTTGTACAAGTTGCTCTGTTTGTTGGTGTGTTTTTGATCATCAAACGCTAAGTTTTTTGGCCGTAACGGGTCGGCCTTGACTACTGTCACCAATCCATTCCGGCAGACCAGCGACATAAGCCGGTCTCTGGTGGAGGGTTATGACTGTGTTATAATGGCAGATATCTACAACTATCTCATCTATATTATTTCCCTTGGTCACGGCATCACGCGTGAACGGCTGGACTGATTTTGCTAATACTTTAGTTGTGTTTGTTATTGTCAGATGGTTCTGATGAAAGAAAAAAATAAGAAAATTACGCGGAAAATTATAAAATTTAAGCATACTTAACCCATATTTTCTATTTTCTAATGTAACCTTATGGTATTTGACATAACATTGACAGAATGCGTGCTGCAAATTCGAATTCCAGATTCATAGTTAAATCTGGACTGGACTGGACTAGTTAAATCTGGATCTGGACTGGACGTCTGTCTGGTCAGGTAGCAACAAATAAAAAGAAAAATCCTTGTCAGATTCAGATGCCTAAGGCATTGTGTACATACACTCTACAGAATTCTCATTGCACGAGATCGAATCGCACTTTACAGTTTTTTCATTCAAATACACGTTCTAGGTAAGTAAGTATTCGTACCTACACATAATTAAGCATGTTGATTTAATTTAAATGATAGTACAACTAATGTAATAAGTATGATAAGATAGGTATGAATGTTGTAGAGATAAAACGATTCGAAATTTATATCCTTGCGGAATGTGTACATATTTAATAATTCTGATCTCTCGCCGCCTCTTTAGTATCTAACCTACTGTTTAGTCGAGTGCGAGATACCTACCTAATGAAAAGTTTAGAGCCTTATAAATTTGCATACGAAGCGGAGGCAATCGGGATAAATTCGTTGATTTATTTAAGTGACAGATACTTAATGTCTTAATGTGTAGGGAATCCCGCCACATCTTAATTAACATCCGTTTATTTAAAAACAAAATGCAATATGATAAAATATCTGCCCCGCAAAACATAACATCTATGACCAACGTTAAATGATATCTATGTTAAATAGAACTGCAATCGTGTCTGAGATCTGTTTGAAGAGGTTCAACACTGAATGCCTCATTTGTAATGTCACTGGCGACCACACCTTCCTGCACGACACGCGAAGTTGATTCACGACAGAAATATCACTAACTGTGAGCCAAATTGTAACAACGTCCTTTCATCTCCCGATTACACCTTTATTGAAATAAAAGATAAATACTTTCTATACCTACACCCATACTTTATTTAATATTATAAATGCGGAAGTGTGTTGGACACAGGCTACTTTAAGTCGCGGAAAAATATCTCATTTCCACGGGGAAACACGTTTTAATCAAATAAGCTCTATAGATTTTAGTGTAACGTGTGATTCTGAATAGGTAACAAATGTTTGATTGTTTGCGAACGTTTATTACCCGTAGTAAGTTTCCCGAAATGAGTAAGTTTCCCGAAGCGAAGCCAGGGGTGGTTTCCTAGAACTAAATAAGTGTAAAAGTGAGGGAGGTGTAGGTTTCCCGAAACGAATCAAGGACGGATTTACTCTCATTATACATATTTCACTATATGCATCATTTATAAGTGCCAAAATGCAAAAACGCGCGCATAAGTCTAAGCTTTTCCGCTGGTAATCCTCGGGTAATGAAATGCCTGCCCCGAGTCCTGTGAGTATTGAGATGAAACGCCCCACTTTATGCGCGCTTAACTCCGAACCAAAGCAAATTATACATTGAGTATTAACTGTAATTATTTAAGGTCAATAATTATTTATCATCTGTTTTCCTTTACAAAAAATTATGTCTGTCAATTATCAATCTATCTAGCGCTAAACGGCTGTCACCGGCCGGCGAGACGCGGTCGCGGCGCTCAGCAATAAGTATAATAAAAACTTGTAAGTAGCTTTCGATTTCGTTCCAGTCCGTGAATGAAAACAAAAACATAGAATTCGATTTGTAATCGATAATAAGCCATAATAACAATATTAACGTTAAGTGCGTACCTTAAAATGTAGCAAATATTACTTGCCTGCAAAAATGTAGATACTGGAAAGTGTACTTTAGAGGTGGCGCAGTGTTATGAGTGTTTCTTTATAATAACAGGTACCGTACCTGTTATTGGCCACCCGATGTTTTGTTCTGGGAGTGCTTCATACTTATGGTTAGTGGATGCAGCAAACATTTTAGTAACTTCTAAATTGCAGAGCTGCGTGACTGCGGCAGGCAAAGATATAAAACGATATGTGTTAAGTTCGTTACATTCATACAACGTGAGTTGTTCTTTTGGATCCACTACGATGACATTTGTATGTACTTACTAATAATTACGAAACGTATGAGAGAGAAAGAGATGAAAAGTTAGCTAATTAGCCACAATTGACTGTACTTTTTTTCGCGCGCTAATGACATAATATGTAACTCTTTTTTTACATATAATGTTGTTGATGGTAGGTAGGTATGTAAGATAAGCCCCAACCGGGCGACTGGCGTTCGAGCTATAAAATACTGGCCTACAAAATACTTTATTTAGTACCTGTAAATCATTTTCAAAACACTTCGAAGTGCAATAAATAAGCCCAAGCGGGAGATTAAATAAACCAATATCTTTTATCCATGTCAACGAGATATATGTTAATTCAATACCTTTTAACGGATACGAATCTGTTATATTTTCGTTATGGATAGGTTAGACTTTCACCCGTGAATACTGTCTGACAACTGTATAGTACTAGTACAGCAAGTAGCACTGCTACTACACCTGCTGCTGCCAACTGTTCCGGGTTTGATTTCCGAATAGAATATATTAGCACGTACGATAAATGGGCTTTATTAAATTTACTGGATAGGCTGTATTATACCAGATAACAATTTTATAGCACGGAGAACTTAACTATTACTTTTACGTAGTAGTAGTTACTTTTGAGGAACTAAATTAGTTTCAACTACTATGTCACTAACCTAACTATACTTTTAAAACAACTGAGTATGAAATAATAAATAGTGTTAGTGTTAAATATAGCGCAAATCAAATCATAGTGCCAACATCCATGGAAGTAATTTTCATGGAAAATAATGTTATGGATTTGATTTAAATCTAGTGAAAGTTTTTTGAACTTCTACCGAACCGATTGCTACTAAATATTTTCAAATACATTTATCGCCCGTGACAATATCACTTCATTGTGTAGCTCCGATGATGGAATCATGATGTGGACAGTGGAACTCTTCAACCGTTATTACAAAGCTTGAGCTTAGGTAGGTACTTAACATCTACTATTGCTAAAAGTCTGTTCTTAGCATCGAGATATAAGTACTAACTCGTGGTACCTACTAACGTACTAGAGAAGCTACGTCAAATAACTGAATTGTCCTATTCTTCGTAATTTGAATCTCTAGTTCGCTGCAGCGCTAAAATAATAACAATTCGTCGAAACCGAAAACTAATTTACCACAGCGCTAGATTTGCAGCGGAAGTGTAATTATTCTCGGCAAAAAGGTCTTAAGCGCCATGTAAATCACGGCACTTACGCGAGCGACTGAGTGAGGTGCGGCGACGGTGCGGCGCGATCGCCGCAGTTGAACGAGACAAAGTAGGAATTTACGGTGTCTTCTCTAGTACGTTAGTACTTATATCTCGATGGTTCTTAGTATCTTGCTATAATGTTTATTTAAATTACAGCTAAAGATTTAGTAACTCTTACTATGCCTTTATTTACTCGAAACACGTGTTTGAGAGTGATCATAAAGTACATTGCTGTAGTTTTGCTTAATACGACTCCTTGGACTTATATAACTAGCGCACTTTGATAGCTAGCGCACTAGCGCTGATATGCGGTTGATAATGAAAAAATAATTTCTCCGATGTCATCTTAATATATATAAATCTCCTGTCACGATGTTTGTCCGCGATAGATTCCTAAACTACTTACCAGATTTTAAATTAAATTGGCACACCGTGAGCAGTCTGGTCCAACTTGAGAGATATAATAGTTTTTATATATTTTAATTGCAAATTAAATGTTTAGTAAACAAAAATAGTGTTCATTTTATGTTTAGTTTTATGAATTCCTCACAGATGGCGCTGTTGGTTGATTCGTCAATAAAAGTATTCGTTTGACAACTAGGTTGCGAAGACACCCGGTAGATGGCGTTGTGTTTCGATTTCTAGATCACAAATTCTATTTCACGTGATATTTGTTTATGTTCACTATGGGCATGTTTAAACTAATTAATTTAATTTGATTGTATCAAAATAATGAGTAAAAAAATAATTTAATCTATTATAATCACTGAGCCACAGCAACGCGTGGTTGGGACAGCTAGTTGTTAATAAAGCTCGATAATGAAACTTCAAGTGTGATAAGTGTTCGTTAATTATTAGCAATTACTATTATTAGGTATTATAAATATCATGAGCATAGCCTATCCAGTGTATTTAATTTAGAGAACAGTGCGTAGTACCAACGCCTTGCATATTGTCAGATGGTGTAACTTTGTTTCTGTAATGCATGGAGGTTGAAGGAAATAGAGCAGTCGGTACGTGTCGATCGACGTTCTGATAAAGTGGTCTAGATTCTGTGATGGAGTTCGTTCTAGCTGCATTAAAAGTCCATGAGTGGTTCCTCATTTCCGTTGTCATTTACCTACATACTGTTAGATGAAATATCGCAACAAAGGATATTGGCAACACTAAGGTCGCGCCGATGTGACCCGATCACTAGCGAGAGTTTGACAGCTCTCTTACCGCGCTCTTGGATGAAGCGAAAAGATGTGATATAAGAATAAAATAAGTATTTAACTAAGATATTTTGTATCTATTAATACATATTATATCATGTACCTAATAATGAACGAAATCACCTGACAGTAAATGTGAAATAAATATTAAATAATGCACTTTGATAAAGTACGAGTATAAAAATATAAATTAAGTATGAAAATGTGAGTATCGTCCTATCGTCTGTCAATGCTGTGATAGCCGAGTGATTGAACGTAGGACTCTCGAACAGGGGGGCCCGGGTTCGAACTCTGCACGCACCTCTAATTTTCAAAAATTATGAGTGTATTATAATTTAATTATCACCTTGTTCGGTGAAGGAACACATTGTGAGGGAACCTGCACACTACCACCCAAGACTACATCTCCTCTTTACCATCAGGTGTGTATATAGTCAAGCACTAACTTATAATTAATAAAAGTGGAAAAGGTAATAAAAGTAACAGTGAATTAATAACTGCATGTAATAGTAATAACTCTCACCTGGTAAAAGTTAGTCAATCAGTAGTCTATAATGTCGTTTTAAATCGCGTATCCTAACCCCTCAGGCGAAGAGTGTTGTATCAACGTGTCAATCGGTTGTCAAATAAACTATTATTTACCACACCGAAATAATGTTTCGCAAATGATAGAGGTATTGGCCACGCGACGGTATGTATATAGTCTCATGTCTGCAATTAAAAATATTGAACTAGTTTTCATTAGGCAAGTAATTACTCGGTAAAAAATGTGTAACCTTTGGTGTACCATAATTATTATATTGTGTGCCATAATCATTAATTGTGCACTAGAATTTACCAGCGACTTCGTTCTTAAGATTTTAGTAAACCGTCCCGCTTTTTATTATATGAGAGTTTTTGGCCGTATTGGGACAGCCTAGAACATTGACCCGTCTCATCCGGTAGACCAGGATATCGTAGGAGGTGACTGAAGACGACCCCTGCGTAGTGATATGGCTGAAATCTGGCTAGCCAACCGCTGGAGTCAACCGCCAAACAAGTTAAATTGTATTGTTTTTTCCTCCATATAATTATGGTGTTCAATAAAGTGTAATAAATAAATAAATTAACTTGTCGTCATCCGACTGGGGGCTTGAGAGCAAGCATTTTCTTCCTTTTCTCTTCCATCTTTCTTAGCTGGCAACGCATCGGTGAAGCCTTCCATATTATAGAAAATCGTAATTGAGGTATGCAAGCGTTGTATGCGGCGGTATTATGAGCTGGCTTTTCCAATAATAAAAATTACATCAAAACCATTAAAACGAACTTTTCGTAACCCTCTGCTGAATGGAAAAATAGAGAAGGATTAACTTTTTTCGAGGCGCTCGTACATCAATTTACTAGTATTTTTTGATAATATTTCTAAAGTACATACAGCCCACTTACAATTTTGTAATAACATAGATACAACAATACAAATAGTTATGGTTTGTTGATAGCCCATGGCATTCCTTCGTTTTACAACCCGTTTAGGAAATACTATTCCAGCTGAGCTAGATAAACATCAATTAAGTGCTCTAACACCGCGTACGGACTAGGTTTGTCTTTTTAAATAATTCAACATTGCGTACTCGGCACGATTTTCTAACGAATTGTTACCTATACCACAAAGTAGACATAAGTAAACCTATGCCTACTTACGAATGAAACACTTAAAAATAAATCCTATTTTGATGTTTCAAGAGTGTTTTCGTAGAAAGCACACAATTAATAGGCGTTTGTACTGATAAATAATCCATTAAATAGGAACATAGGAACTTGGTTAACTAGTCCAAGACGGTAATACATTTAGGTGCTTATAGCACTAGAATGCTTTGCGGGAAATTAATTCAAATTTTACTACCTTGCTAAATTGATAACCCCAAATAAAATTTCATGAACACTGAATTACGAAATTTTATACTTGATGTTTGGTATCGTACTTAATTAATTTATTGAGGTGTAAAATATGAACGAATAAAAATTGGTAGGTACCTACATCTGTATATAGCAGATAGATATTTTAGGGATATGTCTTCTAAGACGTGTGATTCCATTAATGGTACTTTTTTAAATTGTTCCCCGTTCTTGTAATTTGTATTTTTATTACTTTAATATTAATATATAGTATAAATGTTGGCTATCTATTACAATAATTGTACGTAGTAAGTATATGAGTGTTTTTTTAGTTTTTTTTTATTATGCCGAAAATCAGTAGGTATATTGCAGTAACAGTATGTTCTTCTGTGTGATTGTCCTTTAATTTTTTTTTCAATTTTGTTTTTTTTATTATTTTATGTATGTGTGTGTTTTGTTGTGGTTACTACACTATTTATTAGTGAATGTAGGTACTTCATTTTTCTAAGTAGGTTTTTGTTCAATGCCTATTTCAAAAACTTATTTTTTAATAATCGCGAGTTGTAAATACCCTTAATCCAATTTAGTCAAAGATTTAAGCGGTCAAATGTTTAAATAATTATTTAAATTAATTGTGGCATGTGCCAATGAATTGCAAAACAGAATTGAGTAGTATAGAGCTTTTATGTTAATAGTTCCGGTGATAATCAATACAGGCCTTATGGGCCACTATATCACTATCTTAATAACTTAATAGTTAGCTATAGATAGTTATGAATCATAGTTATCATTTATGTTGAAATATGTAAGGCCTGGCTTCACCAGATACGGTAATACACACCTACAATAATATACGCAATAATATACGCTCCTACTTGAACTTTAATGATGTATGATATTGCCTGAAATAAAGATTTATTATTATTATTAAACGGGAATACCCATTTTAAGACGGCCATAATCGGAGAGCACTAACAACTTTTTAAGTGTCTAGCGTCTTCAAACGTAACTTAAGTACCTACGTAAAATTAATCAATTCACACGTGTTAATTCCCACAATATATTCAGACATAATTAAATTATACGAACAAAATAATGAATCGCTACGTTGAAAAACTGTTGTAACTGATTAATGATTGTGCAGGAAATGGGGCGGAAAATCAAAGAGTTGGATCTTCGCGATACACGCATACTTACAATACTTAGTTATGTACAACTTTAAAGACAAACATGTATTTTGCGGTGAATATTTCGCTTTTCTGTCTATTTCAGTTGCCGCAGCGGTATACAAAAATATTTCGGCTTAATCCAGCTTCAATAAGAAGTAAAAACACCTTGAATATATTTACCTATTAACTTAGTCACAAATAACCTCAAATATCGGATTGGGTTACAGTATCTTATCCCAGTACTTAGCCACCGGAGATGGCAGAGACTGTGAGATGTGTGATAAGAATTAAATGATTAGCTCGTCGAATATTTAATAACAAAAAATGAACGCACATTCTTAGGTACTCTTTATTGCGAGTGACATCTAGGTTGAACGTTTCCGTCACATATGTAAATGTCTGTACAAGACGAGTCCAATAGGATTTGTTCCGAGTTTTGCTTCGGTATATTTTCGTGAAGCGCTCATAGCCCGGCCTCTGTGGCCCGGCGGCTTGCGTCCATCTTAAGATTTTTCTGTTGGAAGAAATTCCCCAATCCATAATTAACAGTCAATACTCAATACTAAGATAATTATGTTTTGTAGACGAGTATTTCACGTTTATTGACGCGTATGATTTTACTTAGGTTTTAAATATGTGATGTCGTACCTATGATGTTTACAAAACTTTATGAAACAACAACAATAATTATGCCTGTATTTGCAATGTTTGTTCTACTTAAAACCTTATTTCCTCAAATCAAGGTTGAAATTAAAGTAAATAAATTCAACCTTTCATGACTTCACGTGACGGACAGTTACTTGCCTAGGCAGTAATGCATGAAAGTATGCAAGAATTAAGAATTAATGGCGTCTAGTCTAAATATATTGCAAGTGTTTGGTAAATATTGCAACAAAAAGAAGCTACTATCTAGCTACCTTCTTACTGTTATAATATGTATGTATATGTATAGCAATGGCGAAATAACCTACGGGAACCGGCAGTGTGCTTGAAAAGACGAGCGGTTCTATTTAGTTTATCTCGAAGCGTTTTTTAAACCCTCATAGCATAGGCCGTGATAGTGGATAATACTAGGGAATATAAAGTCTAAGATTAAAATTAAGTTAGTAGACTAATACGTGGTGGATTAGTCTACTTATTATTTAGTTTAATTTGTCCTGCAATATAAAAAAATAGTAAAGCTACAATAGTTATAATTATGCAAACATTTTTTATAAACTATTCCGAAATAAAAACATACATACACATATATAAATATACAGATACACTCACACACACATATACATACACCTACATAACAACTACGTTGCATAAAATATTTTATTTTTATATTTGAGCAAGTCTTGTGCTGTAATTAAATTATTAATAAGTAGTAGATATGCATTAAGATTTGAGACTAAAAACATCAAGGTAACTAACTCGTGGTATCTTTTATATCAGGCTAGAAAAGTTATATCAATTTGTCTAATGCCAATCTACCTATATTATTGTACTTTATGAGTAGGTAGGTACGTGAAGTTTCTGACACACACATGTCGCACATGCTTGGATTTTAATTTTTATTATTTCATAGGTGTACTTTCTAATTGGCTAATGTAAATTTAAATAATAAATAGTTTCAGTTGACTTAAAATCTCTAATTTAAAATAAATTATGGTTGCACCATAAATACGCGTATTTTCCTCCGGAATCGTCCACCCGTGACACGGACGTAACAGATGTAATAGAATTTTATTTCAAAGGTCTACTTACACAAAAAAAATGTAGTTTATGGCCAGGTTATGAAGATCAAACACAATGTACCATTCGAATAAGTCATGCGTGAACAGTGTTTGCAAATAAATTGAGTCGTATTGTACCTACTAGTCGTATAACGGACACGCGCTCAACTTGTAATTTAGTCCGTGAAATTTTTAAACCGGATCGAAAATGTGAGAATCATGGCAGGCTTCAACCCATTAATGGTCCTCTACAGGGCACGTGTCTCTCGTCATAACTGAGCAGACCTAGAGCCAACTCCACCACGCTGCTCCAGTGCGGATTGGTAAAGGGGTTAGTGGCCAAGTATAGGAAGTTTTAGAATTAGTTATCTGAGACACTTTCTAAGCAGATATGTTATCGTGATCTTAACCGTGAAGTTTCACGGTTCACTTAGTTAAGTAGATTGATCAAGTACAATAAGTATAAAATCTATAATCTTATTAATTATCCTTTATTCTAACTAAGGTATAGTAAAATTACCTTTAAGTTTGATATATGTAATTGTAAAAGTAGATATAAATCATTGTTTAGGAAAAGTGCACTGCTATGACATGGGTAAAAATTTTCACAAAATGCTAACTCGAGAATTTTAGCGCCCTTAAACCCCATAAGGTATTATAGGCTTACAACAGGAACAACATCTTAATAATACAGACATTAACCTTGGCATGGTTATTAGCAAGTGTCTTGGGCGGTCCCAGACACTTGCACACGTAACAAAAATTTAAGATCAGAGGATGCATTTGATATTTGAATATAATTTGTATTTCATCCAACTGCTATTTAAACGGAAAGATTTCGTTTAATTCCGCGAAACGGAACTTCAAAAAAGTTAATATTTTACGGATCATTAGAACAATGAAAGTACAATGTCGTAAAAGTGTGTAAAGGTTAATTAGAACAGAAATAGACTGGCGAGCCAGTGCGAAATACTTGCTGGGGCGAGTGTATTGCGTTTTATAACGAGTTCAGTAAACAATATAATTCCGATGGTTTGTTCTGCTATCAGCCATCAGTTGAATCCAAGCAAATATTTGTAGCTTCTAAATAAAAATAGTAGGTAACCAATGAAGGTAATTTAAGTTATTTTAGTACTTATAAAGAAAAATTATCTTGTTGTTAGGTTAACTTTTCGGAATGCGTCCTTTATTCAATATTCATGAACACATTTCAATGTTGTCCTAGCTTTGCGTCGTTGATATAAATGTAGTCGATTGTAATCGTTCATTTATGGTTGGCAAAGGACTTCTAATGCACATCGGATGTTGAAGTATATGAATACGTATGATGCAAAACCTTAAAGAATTTTACGATTTCAGAGTACGACATCGACACTTCAAATATGAGATCATTTGTCACTTTATTTAATTTAAAATATTTAGTTATTTATAATTTAAAATATTAAATACTAATTTAAGGTATTGCGTATGAAATGACATTAGCGTATCTATATTTTTGTAGAACAGTTTACCACAGTGATCTTGGATTAGACTAGACGGACAGATCCAAGTGGAGTTCACCTCTCTAAACGGTTGATGAATGCGTGTCGGAACCAATAACTTCGCGCCGACTGCATTTAAAATGCCAGAATGATAAAAACATTCGCCACGTTATGACTACTACAAAATAATTTTATTTTCGCCTAATCGTTAAATATGTCAATTAAATCAGTTATATTTTTAATTTATCGTGTCGTTATTTCCCACAGTGATTTATGTTTAATAAAAGATTAAGTTATTTACTCACTATATTTGTGTCATATGTCTTTTTTGCAGCGTGTGCTAATGATAAGTAGTACGATTCTATAAGTTCTGCTTTTTGTGTGAACTGACAACATGTCAATAGGGTAGTTGACAGTAATAAAATATTTTGAATATTTCTATTTTTTATGGTAGCTTAATATTTACAAATGCGAAAAATCGATCTTATTGATTAAATAAATCATGATTGTTTAATATTTTTGAGAAATAAAATCCCGAAATTACAGTCACTAGTCACGTGACAGCGAACGCCGATACGACGCGTGACGTCACACGTTGCAAAACTAAACAAACTTGACATAGCATTTTGGTCTTTCTTCTCAACCAAACAGCTCTTCGTTTTCCAACATATGTCGTCACACGAGTCGCCATGACAGTTTGACGCGTTTTTTGACGGAAACGTCAAATAGTTCATGAAAATATAAAATAAAATATGTTACAGTTAGTATTTTACTGAAATATTAATATTTCAGTTAAATTAGACCATTTGGCAAACTATGATTTAGTTTTTCAAAATTAGTCAACTAGCCTATTACATTCCTTTTTAAAATACTCATATCAGTCATTGACATGTCATTAGAGCCGGAGATTTATGTTTGTCGATTGAATTATTTAGGTACTCATTGGTTTCTAATCTTTTTTGACTTTTTATTAAACCCGTGGAACTCGATGATATTTATTAAACTTATTCGCCTTCCTTTTAAACACTGATTGTTATTTGTTTGCTAAACTTTCTAATTACATTTCTATTTACTCAGGTGCTTATAATGTTTGAACCAATTGTAGTAAAAACATTTTAATCTACCTAATCGACGGAGCTATGTCACTCCATATTAAAAAGCATGTCTTACATTTCTCACGCAAAATAAATTATAAACTATGAAACAAATTGTTTATGCCCTTGACATTTAATCTTAAGTTTCAACTTCATGATAAAAAGTAAACTGAATGAATTAGATTAAGGGCCAGTTTCACCGGTTACGGATAAAGTTCCGGATAGCCCTAGGAATTATCTGCCACTTAGTGACTTAACAGTTGACGGAGCGGCAACGTCGCTTTTTTGCGTTTCGTTACTACTACGTAAATTATTGTCATTTGAAAATTATTTTGAAAACTTAATTAATAAAATACTTTTTGTTCAAAATAATCCAATTAGACTTTTTTTTAATATTTTCAAGTATAATTTTATCATTATAGAACGAAAATAGTAGGATTCATAATAATATGATTTATTACAGTTCAAATTCCTAATGTGTTATAGAAACGCCACTTGAAACATTTTTTTATCCGTCAAATAACGCCTAACAGCCACTTGAACTGGCAGATACCTTAACCAACACTTTTCTCTGTCACTTCTATCAGATTACCTGAGATGCCAAAAGTTGTAGTTTATCTGGGAGTTGAGTTCCTAGGGCTATCCGGAACTTTATCCGGAACCGGTGAAACTGGCCCTAAGATTAAGTTACCGCGGGTAATTCATTTAACGAACCGACTCTGTAGCTCTGTTGGGGGTAACCCTGCCAAGTGAAAGATCCCAGGCTCGTATCCCGGTCGCGATCGTTTCAATCTTTTATAGGTCAAATGGCTTTTGATACTTGGAAGCCGAATAAAAGTACTGAGGACGTACACAGAGTAAGTTATGAGTATTTCAATAGCTCATACGTGACTCTCAAATTTTTGTTTAATTTATAAAATCTTGTCGCCTGTTCCGTTCAGTTTAAAATTAAAATCCACATAAATGCTTATTCTCTGGTTTGGGTTGCTGATGCTTGCTGATATCTAATTTATGCCATATGCTATATTCTTTGCCACCCGCAACACAGTGAATCCTAGTGCGGGGGTCGGGTGTGTGAGCGTTCGTGAAGTGAATCATTCAATATACATTTAACAACAGTATGATATATTGCATAAGGCGAATCGTGTTGTACTTGTACTATGGGTAGAGGATGCCAGACCCCAGCAATGGGATAGTTGTGGGTTATGTTAATTAGGTATCTACGCAAGGAGATCTTCGCCAAATTATTTTGTAACAACAACCTTGTATTAAATTAAGCTAAGTATAAATTATACAAATTATGAGTGCTCACATACTATTTTTAATTGCACTTGCGACTACGCAACATTCAAGCAGATGTTTTGTGAGGTGTAGACTCTGATACTAGATATGCGTTCAACGTACTATAATTATACATAATAATGACTTACTCCGAACACATACGTACATATCGTAGAAAGCGCTCAGAGATTAGTGTCCTGAGTATGATAAATTCGTTTGTGTGCGTTCTACGAACATGGCGACGCAGCGGTACGCACACAAATAGGCTTCCTTGGTACCCCAAAATGTTATTGTCGCTTTTATTGTAAGTACACTAAAATGTTACATAATATGGATAGATTATTACACGAAAATAAGTACAACAGGTGCTCTTAACAGCTCTCATTTAGCGATCTCTTCCAGAATACGTATTAAGCTAAATACATAAAGAAATTTGGAAGGTAGGGTGCACAATTGAGTCTAGTTTATTGGTTTATTTGTCAGCTGTTACTTGTTCAAGTTTAAGTTTGTTAAGTTTTATCAAATATAATTATCCTGTCTGAATGATACTAGAGATCTGAAAACGCGGCAATTCTATTGGTTAGAGAACTGCAGAGAAACTTTCGGTACGGTATAATAGACTATAGATATAGAGAGTACCCAACTCTTTATACCGTACCGAGCGTTTCCCTTCGATATGCGATCAATCCCTACTTAGCGTTAGATCGTAGTAATTTCGTGTATCAAAATATTAAGTTGATTAAAAAAGTCGTGCGCTACCTAGTACTTACTTGCTTTAATCAGTTTTAGATATAATCTCGGTCATAGAATAGCAACATTTTTTGTAAGCCTAAAGGTTTTTCTATTCTTTTAGTATTCGAGGCTAAAATATTGAGAAATGTCGAATGAACTAGAGCACCAACATAACATTATGCAAGCTGTTCTAACCCCGACAACAGTGTTAATTGCCGCGAGTTTATTAAAAGGTTTATTTAACTTGCAATGTAAGTATGTATGTATGACAACCTTTTAAGTCATATAAATGTCATATGTGTAATGACGATATATGTTGATAGTAAAAGTTTTTTAAGGCAAATCTTATTTAATCTTTTTGGTACATTTAAATAAAAGCTTGTGAAGTTTTTATTTTATTTTAATTGATATGCAATTGTGTCTCAAAATATATTTAAAGAAGAATAATAAGTATTTTATTATATCGCCTTAAAGGCATACACAATCTTGCACAAGAATTCTCTGGGTTCCTAGTAGTAGGGGTATTACCAAGTACGCAGAACAAACATTATCTGTCACAGTATAATATTTAATCTAACTCCGGCGGGAATCAAACCCGGGACAATTCGCTCGGCTGTGTCGCCATCAACTGGGCGAGCAGTTCGGCGAGTCGAAATAAGGTAATGTGTTTCTAATACGCATAATATATATGTAAGTAGTGAAGCTTTAATTAAAGCTTAACGTTGAGTTGCGAGGGCAAGGTTGCTTACGGGCGCCGCAAGGCTGTTTCCGTGAATCTGCGTCTGATCGGATGAGGCAATGCACAGACTCAGTGTCATCGTAGTGGCCTTCCACATTAACAAAGAAGTGAATGATATTGTGGGGGACATAGGCCATAGTCACTTAATATGGTTACGCTGGCTACGTGCGGGTTTGCGAACTTCACACCTTTGAGAACATCATTGAGAACTCTCTACGTTTCTCGCAAAGATTTTCCTTCACCGCAGGACCGCTTCCAACATAACTCTGAAAATTAGAGGTGCGTGCAGCATTTGAACCGTGTGGGAGACAATTACATTATGATACCATGACGCTATCGCTGCTTCTGTAAAGATGATTATGTAATCCGTAGTCGTGGGACTCCTGAATAGCTGGTACCCGGGGCGCCAAGTTTCACGACCCAATTTTTCCCACTGTACGGAATCGCGTGGTCACGATTATGGACAAAGAGCATTGAATCTAAACAGTAATTTATTTAAATACAAGTCCTGACATTAGTTAAATAGATGTCATTGCAGAGACATTTCGCTGAATTGCTTATAATTTAATTTTCTTATGTAATGATTCAATTTATCCCCCAAAGTTCGATTCGGTCGTTTATAATGTTAATAAATATATTATTTTCTGACGAATTAATTGTACCTATTCTATTTTATGTGAAGGTAAAAATTAAAGTGCGTAACCTTTTTTGTTTCAAGAAGCGGTTTTCTTAAAATCTGGCGTTTTTGGAGTATGGATCGGGTTATGTCTTTTTTACAAATTTAAATAATTTTGGGAGCTATCGAATTGGTACTGAATGGTCAGTACATAGGACTGATCCTACCCTGAATAGTGCCTCATAAAGTTGTCTCGGCGGAAATATGAAGTTCCCATCAAATCTACCCTAGCACATAAGGCGCAGGGTTGTCTGTCTCTCATGCTTTTATATGCTACATTTTACTAAGTATGTGCCAGAATTATTCAAAATAATCGAGGCTTCTCCATAGAACAGCCTGAAGGACGGTGGGTATCTGGACATCTTGGATTTGATTGCACAAACCATGAACGTTGGCATTAAATGTTGTTATGTAAAAAACGTGAAATAATTTCGAGTCAAATCAACTCCACTCCAAACAATTGTTGGTTCTATTGTTATAATCTCCTCACACTGGGTTTGTTCAGTTTTATTGCGAACATTACATCAGAACTGTTAAAGAATAGTTATTTAATATAACATAAAAAATCAATTCAATTCTCAGCTAATACCGGACGATACAGATCGATTAAGTCGATCTAAATGCTAAAGTGATCTATTCGAATGCTTTATCTTAAATTATCGATGTTGTGCAGTGTTAAAAAAGAGAATTTTATAATATCTGTAACGTCTTTTTTTACAGACTTCGAAAAGCGTGTCGTGTTTATTTTTTTATGCACGTGTAAAAATATTAAGTATTTATACAAAGATAACTAGCGATCACGTAATTGTTATTGTACGAAATTAGATTGTAGTTTACTTTTAATAATTTACCGTGGACAATCAATAATAATATTTATTTTTTATCTCAGAATCCATTTTTGTGGTAAAAAATGTATTTAAACAACAAAATGATGTAAATATATTATGATCTATGTATATTATATGTATCTACCTAATTACAAAAATCAACTGAAGGTAGGTATTTCTGTAGAATCCGGAAATTGAAAATTGGAAAAATATCCTAGTATTCTCTAGAATCCAGTCCTTTGGCCATCCATTAATGAGCCACTTAAGATCACTGGTCACTTCATAACCGAGGAGGTTTAAAAAATACTCCATCACGCGGAGTGCGGAGTGCATAAGGGACTGCCGGAAGTTTTTGTGCCCCCGTAGGCTTCAGACGTGGCTTAACGACTATTATCTGACGACAATAACCGGGACTTGCGATGTAACGATAACTTTCCGTGCCCTTCGAAGCACGGAAGAGCTCAAGAAATTTTTACCACTAGTACCAAACACCAGTGTCTTATTTCCAATTTAACATGAATATACTACGAAGTTGTCTCTGTTCTGTGATATAGTACATTCTGGAACTGTACCGTTGTGTTAATTTTAGTCAAAAGCAGAGTTTTATATACCTATTATATTGATTGGTCTAAGGAATTGATATGTTCTCAAAGCTCTTTTATTGTTTGTATTATAGATTACGACAGACAACCGGCAGTATAAATAAATATGAGTAGATAGATTTATTGACAGTAAAGTCGTAGGTTACCGGAGTAGTTGCCACCCACCTTACTTGACAAACTGTTACGCATTGCAGTGTAAATTCCGAGCTTAATAAATTGTTATTTTACTCGTAATATTGTATCTTGTCACAACTTTTTGTCATTAATCATTTAACGTTATAATAATCATCAAAGGAATAAAGACCATCGTCCATCACGTTAGCTTGGTGCGGAGCCTAGACTTCATTAACAGGAGCAATTTATATCAAATTATGTATATTTGAATTGCATATTTTTTTAAATAAAATGTACGTGGAGGATTTAAACTCGAGGTATATCTGGTATTAAAATTACGAATAGCCTTATCACTATACACAGCGCGTATAACGTTAAATTGTTTCACCATATATATACCTACATACTGACAAAAGCTCCAATAAAATGTTTTGAACCCTTTATCAATAACAAACTCTGATTACCTTAAAATTTCCAAAAATATTTTCAGTTGTTATTACTATAATTACTTATAACATTAATTTATTTAATTATATTAATCTTGTAGTGAAGACAAATTTATTACGTAATAGTACCTAATTAGTTGGAAAGTTTAGTACGTTATTTAATATGATAGCAATCTACAAGTATTAGTAAAAACCTTAATTATTCCTTTAAAACGCTCGTAGATGCGTTAAGAAAGATTTATTAATATCAACTCATTTAGTTAGGAAAGATTAATTACATTGAAACGAAGGCCTAAAAATATACACAATATTTATTAACTTTTAAACAAACTGTCGATGTACCTTGATCGTCTGATACCGGGAAATTGGCCGTTTGATGTTGGCTATGTGACTCAATTTGAGTTGTAAATCAACCTTTTACATTTTGTTGACGAGCTCTTATACTATAAGTTGCATTTCGTGTAAGATGAATAGTCTCATAAGAAAGAGGACACAGTAGATTGCCGCGATTACTTCTGCTGTCTATACGACACGGACCGACAACATAATTTAAGTATTCTTGTTCCAACTTGGTTTACATGTCACTTTACCTGTATTGTACCTACAAGCTATATGTAAAGGCAGTGATAGTTTATAGATAGGTAGTTTGAACATTGCATTCCTGATCAGGAGAACTGGGTTTAAATAAAGCACGTCTGTACCTCTTAATTTGTATAAGTGCGCATAAGAAATTAATTATCACTCGTTTCCGTGAAGGAAAACGTCGCGATACCTGCAAATCTGAGAGTTACTGAGAGAGACTACCGGTGGGATAAATCTGGGTGGCAAGAGCCCAGGAGGGACCTTGCGCATTAACCTCGTCCTTTGGACAGTAGAGTACAATAAGAGCTGAGGAGGTCAGTTTGGTTTAAAAGACGTATGGACTCTGGACACCTTAAACAATTATGAATAGCTAGTAATTTGCACATTATTATTCTATTTCATACCATCAATACCATCATATTATGAACGTCATTAACCCAACAATAAATAGGTTCTCAATTAGTAAGTTAGTGCGCTTCACCACGACACCCCGGACCACACAAAGCTCTAACTTAAAACAGGTAAAGAAAAATTATCGGTTTAAATACTAAAGTACAAAGTTATCTATCGAAGTATAACTGCTAAAAGAATAAAATTGCTATTTTAATTACATTCAATGAAGAAATAAAACCTGAAATAACTTTCGTTTCATTCATGAGTAATTTTGAGGTCTACATTATCCTAGGTAGTAATTTGTTCTTCGAAGCGTTACGAGATTAACTTAGAGTGCAGCGCGTTGACGCCTTCTCAATTTTATAATTAAAAATGTATGCGACGCGTGTAACCGGCGATAGACCTCTTGTTGCTCGAGTTGATAATTGTTTTGCCTGTCTCTAAACAGATAGAGGTATGTCGACTTACGGATTTTATTTCTTATGTTACAATACATTTTTCAATGTATTATTAATTATTAAAGTATGCGCACGAATGACATCCCTATCCATAGATGTTTGTTGGAAATAATGCAAGTAATTGACCGAGTAGGATGCGTGGATACAGGAATTGTAGCAGGTACCTAGGTATTACAAGTTTTTTCTATTCATCAATGGAAGGTGACCTTTTCACAAGGTGAGGCTTACAAAAACAAAATGTGAGAATTATTACTATAATGTATAATTTAAATTACCAAGAAATGCACTTTACGGGTGCAGCACACTCAACAGTCAATCTGCAGTTAATTACAACTGTGTTCTTATTCGGTGCTAAATATAATAATGATAGTATTAGATTCATAATGCCAATCGCATGGGAACTTACAATATGAATACAATGTAATTATAAAGAGTTCTTATTTTTTGTTTCTATGTTATTGTATTCTTAATTACATAAAAGTATAGCCAATCGTCATGTAGTCTATCTCGAATTAGACGGTCGTAGATATCTGCTATTAAACTTTCAATGCAAACAATTGTTAAAAATGTAAAACTTGTTAAAAATGTCAAAAAATTACGTCAAAAAATTTCAAAAAATGATGTATTTGGTGTCCATTATTTTAATTAATGGATCGATGATCGACGATCTGCTTGAGCCGGTCGACAGTAATAAACATATGAAGTGAATACTTTGTTTAATAAGCACACTCATTTTTTTTTACATTTTCAATTTTTCTCAAGTACCTACGTGGTTGTGTACGCGTTTTTGTTCTCAAGTACGTGGTTACTTTTTATTTTTTTATTTTTTTACTGGCTATTTTGCGTACTTGGCTCGTCACTTTATAGTAGAACTGTGTTTTGTGGGATTTCTATCTTATAATAAGCAAATGAATTCGATAGAGACTGTTTCGTATGTCATGGTTTATATATATTTATTTACCCTGAGTATCGACTTGGTAACATGGATGCTGTGGTTATTAATTTTCTTTTTTGAGTCATTATTTGATTTGCCTTTCGCATTGAACTGTTCTCGTCTAAAATGCAAATGTTAAGCATTTATGATTGACAGGCAATTTGCTGTTGGATAATGTACCGATACAGTAAACTTGCCAATTGCAGTATGATAGACAATAGTTGCTGTAAATTGGTTGTGTATCGTTTAGAAACAGAGGAATTTTATTTGTTCTATTTGGTTTACTCATGTAAATAGGTAATTTTTCAAATAATTACGTAGAGTGTAGACTAAGGCTAGGTAAGTATTTAATCAAGAAAATATATCTCTAATCATCAATATATTTTTTATTAGCTCACTCCACAGGGTATTGGAGAAATGTGGTATGGTGAAACATGTAAGCCAATACATAAAAAATGAATGATTTTATAAAAAATGTCTGTCTTCCCAAAGTGGTTTTAAGTGACTGTGAATTGCAACGAAGTCAAAAACATTTACGACTGAAAATAGAGCTTTTGATAATCTTAGATACTTAAAATTGGTTAGCGGATTATTTTTACATTAAATTCGATTACAAGTATAATTACGATTTTGTTTTGCATTCCATTTTAAAGGAAGAAGGAAGAACCCTAGAGTTCACCTGGGACAGTACAACCGCCCGCCTCGGCATTTACTACCATTTCTACATTATAATAATCGTTTTTACAACAATTTTGTTTCGGTTAGAAAGGCGTGGATCTGGTTACACTTTTTAGAGGCGAAGATAGTCCTCCTACACTTTTTAGAGGCGAAGGTAGTCCTTAGTCCTCAAGGATAGCAGCAGCACATCTGACTCCTACTAAACTACTAACAGAGCTAATTATCTCTAACAGTTTCCTTCGCCAGTCCTCATACCCACTATGTAACTAACCAACTAATGTTCTATCACCGTTTGCTAACTGACTAACGATCCTAGTCTCGATTTGAGTCTTGAATTGTGTCGGTCACAGATGTGATGGGCGGCAGCGGAAGGGTAGTGCTGTAGACATGCTCGTTTGCTGTTTTAATTCTGTAAAAAAATGTTTAATGCAGCTATATTCAACCCATCAATGGACCCCTACTGAGCACTGGTCTCTGTACCACGCAGCTCCAGCGCGGATTGGTGGAGGGGTTAGTGGCCAACCCAAGTATTCCAGTGCTTGGGCCAGTCATAGATATGTAAAATTAGATGACTTTGAATTAATAAATGTTCAGGTGATAAATGAAATACGTAAGTAAGTTGTTTTATTTTTTGTGAACAGCCGACGAACGAGCAGACGAGCCACTTGATGTAAAGCGGTTACCTTCAAGTTGTACATCGGTAACTCGAGAGGGTTAATACCCTAGTAATCTAGGGGCCCATTATTTCTCTATAAGGTACATACTGCAAGTTTTTTGATGGACGTATTGGCAGAAGTCGAAAAGACAATAAAAAATCTGTTCAGCTGAACAGACTGTCGTGGGTGCCATGTACAACACACAAAGACAAGGACACACACCCAGACCAAGAACAGAAATTTAATCATCATTAAAATTTGCGACTCGCTGGGAATCGAACCCAGGATTCTTTTAAACGGCAGTCCGGCAATAACCATTGCGCCATTCGGGTCGTATATATATTAGTATATAAGTAGGTATATACCAAGTCTATTATATAAAAGTATATACTTAAACTTTAATAGATAAGATCAATTAAAAGTGGGAAGTGTCAATTTTAGAATAGTTAGGTTTTAATTAGCAAAATTAAATGTATTATTGATCACATGGCACAAAAAAAACAAGTATCTTTTTTTATTCTGTGATTGATGATCAGTCCTTAAAAAAGTGTCTGGTCGTCAGGATTGTTTCATCACTTTCAACATGACGGCATGTTGAAACATTCCTGTGATACATAGATAGATAGTTATTTCCGCCTCGCTGAGAATCAAACCCAGGATCAGTACGGCAACCCAGCATAGTATTCATTGCGCCGTACGGGTCATTAAATAGTGTGGACTCAAGCTGTTTTATTACAACTGATCCTCTCTTTGAGATCATTCAAACATATTGTAATCCCTTACAATTTGAACGTCTTCACCAGCCGGGCACGGCACCCAAAACCTTTCGTTCGGCAGACAGGTTCAATGCCAGCAGGGATCTGATACAAATAAAGGTTCAAATACGAGTATATGATACGCTAGGATCGTGGATCATGTTACGCCCAGCTAAGCGGGTCATGTAGCGGGCCAATAAAGGTTGGTACTAGTAATTTTAATCCATGTCCAAATACCTGTTTTAAATCTGGAAGTCATTTTAGTCAGGTGTAGCCAGCCCCCCTAACATGCGCACCACGAGATAATTATCTCTACCCATTATCTCGTCTTTTTTCTCTATGTCTACCGAGGCTAACATGGTTGCACACGTGAATCATCTCGTTACGTCAAAAGTAGAGATAAAAGTAATTTTTACTTATGTGGTATTTTTCTCTACGAACACTAACATGGCAACCTAATTTTGTCATATTTTATCGACTTTTGACATTAACAAAAGAGATATTTCTCTTCCTTAGTTCTTGTTGACGAGATAGCTGTTGGACGATAAAAAAGTGATCGTATATTTATTCTCTTTATTACAACAATGGCCGTTCCTTATTATAATCATTTAATAACCCTTTATGAGGAGCGAGAGGCGCGGAAAATTCAACGCAGACATATTCGGGACGTCTGCGACCCGTTTGATTTAGGGGATGGAGAGTTCCATTCCCTTTGGCGGATTTCAAAGCCGATGGCCCTTTAATTTAGGTTTCACTCCTAGTAAAGTACACTATATTATCCATATCGCCAAATTAATTTATAGGTACTTACGCTTTTTTTGGACGATTTTCCATTTCAATTTTTTAATTCTTCCTTATATTACTGCTAACTGGGCACACAAGGCAGAGACCACTATAAAAAATTACACAAGGCCCTTCGCCAACAATCCGGGGTTAAGGGTCTGTACTCTGTGTGTAGAAGTAGATGGAGTCGATCTTCGATGAAGGAGTCGAAGGAGAAGCAACGTCAAGCTCAAATAGTCAAATTCAATAATTAAAGACGTCACTGTCATAAAAACGTCATTTTTAAATGTCCGATAAGAAAATGAATGAACGAAATCGATGTTGCAACATAAGAATATCAGATTATGTTGTGAAACGGCAACATCGGTTTGTCTACTCGACATACCCAAGTCTTCAACGAGAAATTAGTCTCTCGTAGCGTGCATGTTAGGGTAAACGAGAAATTTGTCGACAACGACAATATCTCTGTCTCTCGTCACGACATATGTCGCGTTGCGCATGTTAGCCAGGCAGGTTGTACAGGTAATATTACATAAACTTGCTCTTGTTTCCTATTTATTCGCTAGTGCCAGAATCTATTATAGCTACACAGATTTCGTAACATTAAATAGCACAAGCCTGTTGGTACGAGCTCATTAAATTTGGTAATGCGTAAGATAATGTTAGAAACTTTCTTCGTCACTTTTATAACTTATAATTTTACGGAAACTACGATATGAATAATTTATAATAAAAATTGCTGGCTCAGTTACACGTTGTTCTGTAATTTATTTAAATTTTAATAATTTCTTTAAATTTTAATAATTTCTATGAACCACCGTATTGGCAATACAAATATATATGACAATATGAATTATATTATACAAGTACATTAATTACCAATATAAGCCAATTATTACCAATGATAATTATATTATTATACAATTAAATACAATATAACAAGGTAAATTTATTACCATTATATAATTTAATGATTAAGTAATAATCGTTAATTCTTTATAATAATGGTTATAGTTTTATATAACGATAAGTTTTAAAAATATCGATCACCCTGAATTTATCTCTACCACCGACACAATAGTGCGGAACTGGCTCATAGGAAAGACATCAACGTCGTACTCTCCTTCGTGAACAAGTTTACAAATATACGCATTCCTTGTACTAGTTCTTTTAATTTCTTCATTAACAAGGAAAAGATTGTCTAATATATAAACAATATATGTATCGTTCAATGCACTGTACGTACATTGCAACATTTTTGAAGTTTGAAAATTTTACAAGCTAAAATAATAGTAAAACGGAAATGCTTCGAAAAACATTAACGAAAGTCGCTACGTAACCTTGGGCCTATTGATCTGGAATTTTCTTACAAACGCCGTATTTCTTTTGTAACTTTCTCGTACGAAAACGACCCTGAATTCACCCCTGTGTCCTGTGCCGTGTTCACGTCCGCGCATCTCACAATTAAAATTAAAGCATTGCACTTGCTGTCTAGTTAATTGTTTCCAATTACAAGCGGTCAAAGCGGGGTGTTACATATATAAGGGGGCTGGCTGTATCCAATCGACATTCCGACTTTGGAGGTGGTTGTGTACACACGTCGCTTAGGCGAAATTCACGAGGCGAGTACTGGCTACCCAGCAGCGCCAAAGTTAGTTCGTTTGAGATCTCCAATAAATTTAGTATAAATCCCGTAATCATGCAGTCTATGGTGAGTAGCATTTGTATTGTCTATACTTACTATCCATAAATTTTATTAACCCCATAGTGTAGTTAGTACTTACTTTTATATTACCCATAGTTTAAAGTATTAAATATACCCTTAGATATCAGACGCTCTGGTTAAAGACTAAAATTTGGTTTACTTTAACTTGTGGGTCTATCTTGTTACGCGACCGATTCGCTCGGCCTATTTCTGATCGGGGGATTTCTGAATTCTCTTTTAATATAATAAAATTGTAACTGGTCGATATCTATAATTGAGAAATATTACAGAAAATCTACAATTGGGGGTATTTTAAGCAATTGCTTTTATTTATTTATAACAATAATTTTATTTTTATTCAGCTTTCGTCGTGGAATAGAGGTCATATTTTTAAACATGTTATATTACGCATAGTCATTAGAAAAGTTTACTATTAAAGATTAATGTCTAAGCCCATTTAAATACGCAGCCGAACATTGCATAAACATTTAAATAATACTCATTTCTGGTCTCAGTAATAAACTCTAAAAATATATGGAAATACAGGGATAAAATTGACAAATTTAGTTTAATCGGCCATTAACATAATTCAACCGCTTAAGATTAGATTGATATTTAGAATCAATAGCCCCTATCAGAATTGGCGGGCATTAGGAAATATGAATATGTATGTAATTCAGTTCAGATCGGCACGACCCGACTATAATTTGTTCACGCCAAATAAATCGATCAGCCACTATTTCAACTAAATTGTCACTAAATTATTACACCTTCGGTAGCTTGCTGATAGTAGGCGGGAACCTAGTTCCGTCTAGGTGAATACCGATTCTATTCAAGCTAATAATTATAACATATATTATCATTTCGAGATAGGTGCCAATTAAAACATTGAATTAATTATTCATGACCTTCATTATACATATTTTAGCATCCGTAGCTCCTAAAGTACGAGTAGACTGCATTGTTTTTAGAATCTTGTTTGAGTTTGTAGAGTTTTGTTTAAATATTTTGCAGAGAGATAATTAGGTATCAAAACTAAGTATTACCGTCTACTACTTCAAAAAAATAAAGTATGAGCCTTATTTGGGTGGGTTTCATCCCCCGTTAAAAAGGTCCAGAAAGCATTATTCCCTTCATAGTAAAAATAAAGTATAATTTTGTACTGGTATTCTTTTAAAACGTTCTTTATATCAAGAGAAAATTAACGGGATGAAAAAACATTCCATTTAATGTCCTCAAGACTATTGAGTTCAAAAGGTCAGGTTATATTGAAAGACCAGTGCACATAGTCATTTATCAAATTACATTCAGGCCGTAACATTTAAACCTACTCTATTTCCAGAGGTCATTGTAACTTCATTTCCATATTGAATGAATCATTTTATATTTATTTAATTACTTTATAATTATAAATTCCTCTCTCCAATGTGTATTTAATCAATTAATAGCTTCAAGTAATAACAGAAACAGGAAAAGTACAAAACACAATAGTAGGAAGTAGAATGAAATTCCAAACATCCTCTCTTACACCGGACACGTTTCTAATCACGCTAAGAGTCATTGCACTAAGTGCGCAACTAATAATTCATCAAATACCATGTCAAGGTCTAGTTTGACAGAGAACAATGTATTTTGATGATTAATACAAGCATCCGGTTTATTAGTCGCCTACGAAACTGTCGATACTTCTCTATTACTCACTATTATGCTAAATATCCCTTATGTAAATTGCATTTCTCTGCACGAAGTAGGTAACTCGTAGTATTATTGTCACTGTAAACTTCAGTTTTGTTTTAAAAAATAGAGTAAATTAAATGTATATAAGAATTTGGTCATATTAAGTCGTTTAGTATGTTGTAAAGAAAGTATTGGCCGGGTTTTAAACAGCGGGGAATCTTCGTAGCATCTTCAATAAAACTCGTAGCGCAGATTTGTCTCGCTAAAACGAATGTGATACAGACAGAGTAAAACGCTTTTGCTTTTGTAATTTACGGTTTATTGTGAATGTAACGATGTAGAACAACGCAAAGATCAATTAGGCCCTTTGTGAGATAAGGAATGTAAAATTATAAAGCTATTAGCACTGGCAGGTCTAGATTGCACGTACACCGCGTACACGTATTACCACGATCGGCGCGATTTAACATTAATTTACATGTCATAGTAAGCGCCATTATCATTGTTATAGATTTTTTATGGCATTAATTAATTTCTGTTTGAAAACAATAAGAATATAGGTACATATAAAATACACGAAAAGTATGAGCTCTCTTAGTTTTTGAATTCAAAATGTTTCTGGAATTGTGAGGTTTAAAAAAACTAAAAAAGTATATAATGTCTGTAGTATTATAAATACGGTCAATGGATATTGAAATATGAAGTATGCGTGACGGTTGCAAATTTGGTTGATTGTATAAAATTTTCTTATGACCTTCGCAAAACCATAACACTTCCTACCGCCTACCGCTTCCTCTTGCCCAACACATTGCAATGGCCGACTGGTTGTGCACCAGTTCGTTGAATGATAATTCCGAACTATTGCAAAACAACGCTTTTGCAACTGAATGCAAAGGCTAGTCGATATGAGGTCCACGCCTTCAAATTATAGTACACTTGCTTTGTCTCCGATCTATTTGAGTCATTTTCCTCGCAACTCGAGGGCTCGGCCCAGATTGTGTGAACTGCCTCGATATTACCAAACTACTTGATTATGTTTTACTTACATGGATTTACTTTTGATCGTTACTAAACTAGAACAAAGTTGCCTACTTAAATTACTTTAGTATTTAACATTGATTGATGTTAAATTGAGTAATCTATTGTTATTAGAAAATCAGCACGACAAGTAAAATTCAACACTTATTTCGCTGTGTGCCTAATCGATTTATTTTTTGACGTTCTTATACGTATTTTTCAAATGGAGTGCGATAAACTCATTGTATTCTAATGTAGAAATAGCACTAAAATGTAATTTAATTGGGAATTACTAGTACTTACCTATACTTAAATTTGTATGTTACTCGTAGTAGCTTTACCAAAATGCCAGGCGGGACTTGTTCTTACAAATCTTTGATCTTTAAGCTAGCGGATACACTTGCGTAGAGAATTGGACAATTTACAACAAAGGGCCGCGGCTATCGTCGGTTGCGAAATCATATTGTTTATGAATCGATCAGAAGTATTCGCGCTCAGACACCTGCCCCAATACAATACAAGCCTCACAACTTGATCATGCTTGTTGCGACGTGTTCGGTAAATGTAACTCATTGTACTGGAATAATTGCATCAATTTTCACATAAATAACCGGTTGCATAATAAATTCAACACCTTATTTTCCTTTTTGCGTGCGTCTGAAACTTACGCGATATTTGGTTATAATAGAATTGGTAAAATACGAATAGATGTAACCATGAATGTCTATAACAGGGTTAGAGGATTCGGGGATAGTTTTATATGTTGAAATTTAATACAAGTGACTGATATTGGATTAAAATAATGTTTTGTTTTAATTAAAAAATTAAGTCATGAATGTTCATTATGTTTGGGGCCGTTATACTTAAGTAATTTACATTTTTAATGGCCCAAGTAGGCGGCTAATTGCGCAAAACGTTACACCTAGAAACTTAGCAAGTACGCGTAACATTGAAAATTATTAAAAGTTTCATAACATCTAAATGGCTAATAAAAGTACTTACAACCATTTATTATTTTAATTTATTAACTTCGCGTCGCGCATTCATAAATATTCTATGTAACTCTCTCATCCAGTCTAGAGGTTACTTTTACTTCAGCTCAAACTCAATAGATAGTTTATAGTGAAATTTCATTAAACAAAAGGGGGCTTACAATCGGTTCTTTATATGTTACGGAATCAGTATGAGACTGAATGAACGTTTCAATGTAGATTTGAAAGCTAGAAGATCAGATCAATATCAGACAGCTAAAGATTTTTGAAGAAATTTTACATTTTACCGTAAAGTAAGTATTTAAATAATAGTGCCTTGTTTTAAACTCGAGTAAATTCGATTTATTTATAAAAGTGTAATGTTTATCAATCAAAACCGTAGGAATCACTGCACGGAATTTAAATAGAGACTTGCTAAAACTATTCTTCATAACTACGTCATAACTTTGTCTCAGATATCAATTTATCATTCAAAATTAATTCAGGCTATAAATCAACTCCTGCGGTTTCGGATAAGGTGTCGTGGAATTCGCAGATCTTAAGTACGCAGGTGGTCTAGAAATGTAGGTGTACAGAGTTACTTGTGTGCTTATATGTGCGGTATTACTTTTGTAAATTGATACGTACGAATCGGATACCAACTGACCGCGTACGTACAGTTTACTTCAAGTACCTATATATTTATCTACTCGTATATTATGAACACATTTGAAATTAAAAATGTATTTATTGGCAATCAATATTTCTGATCTGGAGGCAATAGTTGTACATGTTGTACATTTCTGACGGTGACACTCTCTGAGTTAATTATGTCACAGACCAGTGCTATAGTCTATTGTTATAGTTCATGGCACGTCATTAATCAATTGGAAACAGCAAGTTGCAAGCCCAAGTAGGTTCATTAGACAGTCCCATTATTTTATTAAAATCCCTCGGTGGATATTGTATTTTCCTATATTAATAGAAATATTAATACAAAAACAGAGGACCACGAATGCCAAGAGCCTCAAAAAAGTGTCAAAAATCACTATCAAATTCTATTAATTGGTCGTTGAATAAGGATACAAGTTTATATTTTTGACTCCGAAGAATGGAACGGATAATTAGTATCTACTTATTATTAATACTGGATTATAGTCATCGTAATATACTTTACTACAACAAATTCCAATAAAACATGAGACATTAGTAAGCGAAAGTTATGTTTTAAAAATATTCAGACTTGAAATATTATCACCAGCAATTGGATCGCTGATTAGAAATCAAGTTAAAGTACTGCCCGAGTCATTAATTACTATGACTGTTCTGATTATAACTACAAGGGCTTTGCGCTTAATAATGTTGTTAACGAGGCGTTAGTGTTGTACCCGGGGCAGTATTTGTGAAATACGTGGTCACCTGCATTCTGTGTCTCCTTGGGCATTTACTTAATGCATAACGATGCCATTGAAGCACTTACCTAGATCCTGCTGTCGCTTAATAAGTACCTACATTTTATTATTTTATTAGAACTATGTATTGCACCGGTTCTCGTTAATTACATAACTTGATCTTTATACGTCAGTATATGTTATTATAAAAATGGTCATTAAGCAAGGTCTAACTACTTACTTGTAAGATTTGATATCCTATTAGGGACAAATTGACAATCGCGGTAATTAGATAAATATCTTTACGAATAACAATGCAAATGCGGCTTTCTTAATTTTTTTAAAAGGAACAATTCTAGATTCTTGTCTAACTGCTTTCGCTTAGTTAGCTATAAACGTATAAATTATTAGTTTATCTAGATTAATCGGCTACTTGTTTGAAGCTCTCACTACGGTTGCTTATCTGTCATCGGCTTACCGGTGCGTGCAGCTATGCCACGCCCTCAGCCAGTGCTCGGCGCCTAGCTATGTTATATAAACTAAGTACAATATCAACATTCGACAGCTGGGTAAGCTACCTCTTCCTGATACAAAACTCAGTTTACAATCGAGAGTTTTGGCGTTACGTTACGTTGTGAGTTATAGCGCTCTATTTAAATCTTTTGGTAATACACCTTTTATTTTGATTTAAGATTTACGCCTTTATAGCTCTGATCAGGTCAAATTAACATCTTATCGTCATTTCACGGAGGATAACTGGCTGACAATGCAAGTGATTTATACCGACGTATCTGGAAGTCCGCGTCCATTCCATTTGAATAGACCCAATTTTCTTGACACAATCTGCTGTAAATAACGTTTTAAAGTAAGATTTATATTCACGCCGTTGTAATTTACCATTAAAAACATAATTAACTAGTGTTTACATTAACCTACATAGTGGGAGTTAAACGTAATGCGTACAGACTTAATTGAAATTTCACAATAATATAACACAGTAATTGTAACAGAAAAATACCGTATCTGTACATCTACATCTACTAGAGATGGTGTTAAGAAATACAAACATTAAGTAACATTTCCTTATTTTTGTTATACTTGATTGCACAACCGTTCTTATTTTTGTTTGTACGACTGCAACAATTTCACACGAACTCTGCAGTTGTTATCTCAGTCGTGATGAAATAGGCTTTAAATATGAACAAAGTGAAACAATCAGACACGTAGATAGATACCTAAAGTGCAATGATTGTGTGAACAGTGGATTTGATATCAGGTGTCTTGCTTTATGATCTACGACGATAAGTTCTGTAACACGCAACCGAGCTTACGAAGTTTAAGTTTTACAGACGGCCTTGCCGAGCGCGACTAATGTGACTTGGAGGGCTAAGCATGAGTAACGTAACACTCAATCAATTTTTTACGTAAAGATTTCTGAACGTCAGTGAACCGTGTAATTTAATTTTATAATTGTGTAGTCATTTTATGACTTTTTTAATATACTTAGCAAGATGACATGAGTACACTAAGACCGAATCTATTTCACGTACATATTTCCGCTTTAGATACTATCATACCTGTGTAACGAAATAGTATTTTGATGTTACTTTTAATGCGTATTGTTATAATATACGTTAAGTTTTACGTTTTATCAGTATCCTTATGTAATAAGTCACAATAAATCGATGTTAGTCGCCCAAACTAGATCACGATTTCTCCTACAAAAAACAACAACCTCATTATATCATTGTTAAGAAATTATTTCAGTATAAGAATATTACACTGTTATAATATAAGTGATACCAATGATAGTAATAATATTATGGGGATCAGGCTAGCCCAGTAGCTTATTTTAAGTTGAAATAAGTCGTTATTATAGTCGTACAGGCACTTCTTACCTTTATAACACAGCATTATTCCCACAGATTATCCTAGCCGCTTCCCTCTGCCTGGCGCAGGCCTCCTTCTACGCGGGTCCACCAGCGCACATCCAGCTGAGCCCCGATGGCAAATACGTGCTGGACACGCCCGAGGTAGCGCATGCGAAGGCTGCGCACTACGCGGCGCACGCGCAGGCGTCCACCGCGCATGGCGCATGGGCGCCCGCCGCCGGCGCATACCTCGCAGGACCCGGATACGCCGCTGGCGCACACTACGGAGCACCTGCCGCTGGTCAGTTTTCAATCTGTTGCTATCAGTACATTGAGGCGTAGTTCGAATTGGCTAACATTTACATAAATAAAAACATATATAAGAATTGTAAAGCGATGACCTAAATGTATTTAGATATGTAGACCAAAACATAGGTACAGTTCCATTTGTCTACCTACGCAGCAAGTCTCGTTAATATTCAAAAATAAACACATATCAACCGATTTATCAAGAATGACATTTGAGTTGTTAATAATGGGAGTGTATATTTTCCCACAGGCCTCCACAAGTACGGCCCCGCGCCGCTCGCTCACGACGGCCGCGTGATCGACACGCCCGAGGTAGCCCACCTGAAGGCCGCTCACATCGCCGCGCACGCCACCGCGCACGCTAACGCCGCGCACGGCGCCGGCGCATACGGCGGGTACGGCGCCGTCGCTCCCCTGGGCTACGCCGGCGCGCTCGCGCACGGAGGCGGTTACGCCGCCGGCTACGGCAAGTGGACCGGGCCCCAGGCTCACATCCAGCTCACCCACGACGGACAGTACGTGGTCGACACCCCTGAGGTGCAGCACGCGCGCGCCTCCCACCTCGCGCAGTACGCTGCCGCCGCACACGCCGCAGCCTCCGCCCCCGAAGAACCCTGGGGCCACGGTGGTCACGGCTGGCACTAAATTCTACCTCTGACCTCGGCTTCCTCACCGCCTGATACTATTTTTATACAAAACTCGACAAAAAACTGAAAAAAAAATGTTAAACTGTATAAAGTTGAACGTGATCTGATGTGTATAGCAATGTGACTCTTGTAGAGCAAACATGAAAATATACGAGTAAAAAAATCTTATAATGTTATTATTATTTTGTTACTTCCCTTTCATTATACTCATCCAAGTAAACATTATAATATACCACAGTATAATGAACATTTTGGTGGAGTTATGTACGCACATAGCTATAAAACATTTGTGTATGTGAGCTTTGTAGAGGTTACAAGACCCGACAATTAGTTACTTTGTCTTAAAACATAAATAAATAAACGCTTTATGGTTAATTGTAAATCTCAGTACCTACATATAGAACATATTAGACATATAACATATTATATGTAGTGTAGGTATAGTACAAGACATATAGAAAAATGCAAGAAATAAAAATATCTTAATCTTAATATATATATTTCTTGTGTTCGTGTGTATGTGACTGAACTCCTCCTAAACGGCTTGACCGATTTGGTTGAAATTTTTTGTGTGTCTTCAGGTGGATCCGAGAATGGTTTAGATTCACAATTGGACCCGGTAGGTGGCGTTGCTGTCGATATATCACTAAAACATTTTTTAATTATAAAGCGGTACGAAGTACGCTGGGACCACTAGTCTTCTTAGATATTTATAAAATTCTCGTGTCACAATGTTAGTTACCATATCTACTCCTCCGGAACGGCTTGACCGATTTTTATGAAATTTTGTATTCAGCAGGTCTGAGAATCAGCTACTATCTATTTTTCATACCCCTAAGTGATAAGGGTTGTCCACCCCTAACATCTATTTTTAATTTTTTGGACAAAATATAAACAAAATTATTATGTCCATTTAAAGACGACCCGTCTTGGAGTATTCAACAGTTTTCTATACCTAATTTCAAATATTCATTATATAAATACCCATAATTGTATTAT
Organism: Ochlodes sylvanus; assembly: GCA_905404295.2. NCBI lineage: Eukaryota > Metazoa > Arthropoda > Insecta > Lepidoptera > Hesperiidae > Ochlodes > Ochlodes sylvanus. The sequence goes on from FR990129.1 coordinate 3,955,696, forward strand.
ATAGAACACATTGGTAGGTATCTACCTACTTTGAATTTCAAAAGTTGGTATTTTAAGAATTGCCTGTACATTTTATACTTTTAATTGGTTTAGAAGTAGTCATGTACAGTGTACACTAGTCGTAAGTGACAATTACAACCCATAGACATTCAAAAATGACCTCAAAAAGGACTGAGATGGAACGCTTCAAATGTCACTTAGCCTTAAAACTCTGCAAACCGAAACATGTGGTACCTAGTTTGATGCAACTAGTTTTATGACAAAGCTATGTAGTGCACTCGTCCTCACTTCGATTCGGGGATTAATTCTTTATTTTTACAATTATTAAGTAAATTTGTATTGTGTAAACGTATTTTCCTATGAAAATAAAATATTTTCCCTTGATGTATGAGTATGAGTATGTATGATGCTTATGAGTGACATAGGCTACTTTCTTTCAACTACCTCCATATTATAAATCACATCCATCCGTTTCTCCGTTTTGACGTGAAACTTGAAAGAAGGACAAACAAACACACTTTCGCATTTGTATTATTAAATAATAGCATGGATTAACAGGTGTGGCTCACCCTAACATTGTAAAAAACACGCACACAAATAAGTTCGTCTTGGACGTCTTGCCGCCTTAGTATATCAGTTGCATCAAATTAGTTTCCTAATGTGCTGCAACTAACATGCCATAGTATTTATAAATATCTGCAATAGACAGCACATAATGGCTACCAGTATTAGTTGGACGCTGTTATCCACGAAACATTGAGTTTCGTGTAATTTGTCTATCGCAACGAAATAGCTACGTTGCCCCGTTACCATTGCATGTTCACGTCAATAGCCCTTGTCAATCGCTGATTGCCGGACGTTGTGAAACAAACGTCAGCTTGTACGAAAACACATTTAAAATTAGGTTGTACAACGTCTATTCTAGATTTAGGGACTCTTTCTGTTCACATTACACAATATACTTACATATGTATATACTTGCATGATAAACTGATACAGAGATCTGCAGTCGTTCTTAGAACATTTTCTAATACAGTCACACTTCGAAATACAGACCGCACCATTTACGAGTAGGATGGATAAACGCTGCCAGACTATGAGTAACTACTATAAGCACACAGGACTATGAGCTTCATTAGGAATTTATAAATCATATTTACTTTAATTCTCCGATGATTTGTATTGTTCTTTAATTGAGCAATATCAATGCATTGAGATACATGCATTAGGCAAATATTTCTTTAAATTGCCATGATTAGGATATGATGTCTATTTGATAGGTACCTACCTAATTTGTATGTATGTAAGTACGTACGTACTATTTGTCAGCTAATATGAAACAATTAGTAACTCGCTGCACACTTATGAGAAGTAAAAGCATTAGAAGGTATAGTTTACTTTTACAGTTATTTTAATTAGTTAGTTACCCGCTCTCGCTTCTCGACAGACTTTACATTGACACTATACGTACAATGAGCGTATATTCCTTTTATAAACAAATAGCAAATTTGCTTTACAGGAAAATAGGTTCGATTAATGTCAAAACATCTTTTCCAAGTAGAAAATGTGAACAGATTCATACGTATGTATCCAGTCAAAAAAAAAATTGGTACATATTATACATTGGTAATGCAACAAAATTACTACGGAGCTGCTTCTATATTAATTAGTAATAGGAAAATATATTTTATATTGTAGCATCTAAACACAAAGGTCTGCTTTAAGAAGTTAGCCGAGCAAATGTTTTTGAGTATTGTATTGCTCGGTAAGAGTATTGCAATGTATGAACGTATGTACATCTTTGGTTAGCGGTTAGGTGAACAACTTACTAACACGTTTGTCCATTATAAATATAAATAATATATTTTTAAGAACAATGTTACTCATTAATAATGCTGAAATACTTACAATTTATGTCATTTTTCCCAAGCGGGTTAATATAACGCTTGATTCGATCCATCGCGCGTTTTAAATTTCTGATACGTTTTGAATGATCCACAATCATTATATCAATCAATAGTAATTATACGTAAGGCCTATAATAATTTAAGGATTAGGCATTATGTAGAAATTAACCACGAGTATGTATTATCGGATTTTAAACTATGTCTACAGTAGGTTTCATTACCACGATCGTAAATAAATAATGTACATATTTCAAAATGAACGCATGCGCGTGGTCGAAACTTTGACATGCAATTTTATGGGCTGTGTTCTGTTGCTATTGGAAATTTACAGACGCTGCTGTTGTAGTAGTATGAAACTTTTCCGTTTTTGAAGGTATTCGAATGAAATTCAGAATGAAGGTATTTCATTGAAAGCACGAATGAAGCACGTATAAAATATTTTTTCGAAAATCATCCCTTAAGCGGGTAAAAGGGGGGCGCAAAGTTAGTATCAAAAGTTCTCTGATTGATAAAATCACTAGGTACAAGAAACTTTTACCTATATATATTTAGAGATTTTTGGCGGGCGAAGCTGCGGGTGTAGGCTTGTATTTTGTATATTTAATAATGCAAAAACATTAAAACAGCCGTCAATAAGTGTAGCCCAGTAATATCATTGAACACAAGTCATCAAATCCATACGCAAGCCAAAATTTCATGATTAAAACATAAATTGATAACTAACACGGTATTTCTAATAACATTAACACGAAAAACTTAACTGTACCTGAAAATTTGTAAGTCAAAACTCAGTTTACCGTATTTAGTATCTAAGTACACCTAATTAAACAGTTAACTGAATATTAGTTTTATTAGTGAGATAGGTCTAGCAAGTCACCAAACTGTCGCATTCATCAATGTCGCGTTAGTATCCGGGTATACTACATACAAAAGACACAAAAAGTTCGAACTATTAGTAAGTATTTAAGTTGAAGGCAACAAAAAGCCGGTACATTTACTTCATGTTAATGATCCAAAGCTTGGAAAACCAATGACATCATTGTCATACGTTACAATAGTACAAAAAGCGAGTTTTCTTAATTGTGTTACGAAACATCGCTCGCTAAGAGTACCTTTTTTTGCTATCAGGTGTTTAACACAAGCTTTTCGATCGCTATAATCACTCACACCACTCTAGGATTCTGTTGCCGGTAGCTAAGTGGTTATATTCTCTTTGCCGGTAGCAAATTAACAAACAAAAATTGAACATTTGTGTCGTAGTTTTTTAATGTTTTTCACTTTTATTGATTTATAATTTTTTACTAGTAACTGGCCTCATTCGTAAAACCTATGGCTTAGTAGGTACCTACCTGTTTATACGAGGGATTATATAAATGTCATCATCTGTTTTATTTGTGAAATAAAATCAAATTCTATAAATGTCAAGTACCTCACAAGCTTGCTACAATAAATCGGTGAAAACTCCCAAAACCAGTAACTCCGTTCTGAGATTGCGTTGTTTCAGCTAACAAAATCATTTGCCAAATCTTTGCGACGCTCTATAAATACCGATCAGTCATATCATATATCAAAATAAGGTTTCTTAGGACCGACTTAATAGGCATTTTACCATTGGATTTAATGGAGAGACGTGCTTTTTGGTAAGTTGGTGACTCTAAAGTGGTCGAGACCGATCTCCAAAGCCTCGACTCGAGGTCCTGTAATATTAATCATGTCTTAATATATTGCAATTCTATTGTACGGTACAACAAAGATGTCACAACTTACAATTCGGTAGGATCGTAGTCAAGCATTAAATTCTAAATAATATTAAAAAATCTATAACCCAATTAGTACACGTCTAATGGAGAAAATGAAAATATCAGTACGGGAAACGCTAAAAAAGTATGCGTAGTACCTTTAGAATAATTAGTTTAAACGCGGGTGATGAGTAATTGTTGTAAGCGTTGAAGGAAATAGTATTATGAAAGTGTATGGTTAGGTGCGATAAATAATTACGTACACATCATACGGGTAATTGTGGTATGTATATTAAAACCCAATTTTATATGTGTTTTCATTCCTGTGTATGTCATTGTCATCGTAATAAGGTCACATACCTTCGAGATAAAGAGCTAGGTGTCTGGGAAAACCTTGGTTAGAGGTAACATTATACATGATAATTATACATACACTGTGTCCGAAGTCCGAACACTTTGAACCGAATATACAGAGCGTTGTAAGCGGGCTAAGCTTAGAGTGTTACGGTAGTACTGTAATATAATATACTCTAGGCATGGTAGTGTTATTAGAATTTTCCCTTTAATGCAGGTGGTTCTTATGTGAGCCTTGCTGAATTTACTAATTAAGTAATGGCAGCATTAAAATTCTCACTATAATATTCAAACTACCAAATTATACTGTAGATTCAGAAAATAAGTATTATTGATTTAACAAGTCTAGCGTGAGACGCTATTTTATTAGGTAGGTATAATTAGTTACAGCTAAGAGGTCAACCTAATAAAAGCATTTTTAAAAATAAAGCTAGACAAACAGAGAGACATTATCAACGTATGGGCGTTTCGATATTTAATTTCATACGAAACCCTAAATAGAATAGCAATAGAATAGAATAGATAAGCCAAATGATCGATCTCTTTTATTATGGTGCAGCCAGAAAACGAACCCTCGAACCAAGTGATCAGAAGTGATCACTGCCATCCATATACGATTAAATGCACAAGCACGTACCTATTTCAATGTAAATTACTCATCCGTTACACATTAATTCGTTCATTCATTAATTTTATCAGTAATAAATCAGCAAATCTAAGCTCACGACCTAGAATCCCGAGGAAAATGATAATGCAAAAACTTTATTCAACATGAACATAATATTATGATTCATTCAATGTTACATAATGTAATCTTTACTCCTCGATAAACAATAATAAAAAAATTCAAACATGTTTCAATGAGTGTATAAAAATAAACACAGGTTATGAATTTGTTGCGGTTTTTCGTCTTTAATTTTTTTATATAAATAGCCCTAAAAAGAGGAGTAGAGCCTCTTGAATTGGTCATTTAGCAAAGGGAGATTTGTTCCTCCGACTGTTCATGTTTGAAACTTGTTCACATGCGAGCGGTGTGGAAAACTCCGATAGCAAGATTCAGGCTTGACGGGACTCCACCGCGTGACATTTATGCCAAAGACCAAAGACATCAATGATGCATTTTCGGTCAAGTTTCGGACAGTACCTATAGATATACGAAAGGAAGACAGTACTGACTTAAGCCCACAGTCGGAACTTGACGAGTTGTTGGGCTTACGCAAAAGGGTGGTAGCTAGCCAGGTAGGGTTCAATTTAATGTCGGAAAGAAACAACAAAATTAATTTTACAAAAAAAATTGTGGGCTCAAGTCACTTTTCCTCCTTCCTCCTTCGCAGCTGGCCGACTGTTTATTTTTGAAAAGAACATCGCAAAGTTGTGATGTAATCTACTAATATAACCTACACAATAAAAAAGTTGTTAGTTTTCAAGCACACATTATTAGTTTTATAAACGTTATCACACTCATACCCCTACGCACTAGGATCCCCTGTGTCGCGGGTGGCATGAAAAACACAAATTAAACATCACTAACACCTATAACAAACATTTATCTGTAACATAAACATCTGCCCCGGCCGGGAATCGAACCCGGGACCTCTCGCTTCGCAGGCAGGGTCCCTACCAACTAGGCTACGGGGTCGACTTCCTCAGTAAGTATGGGAAATCCAATACAATAAATATAGCGTTATGTATTATTTATGTGGGTATGCTCAGCACATTGAAATTTTCATTCCACGTCACGCAAAACTGGAAAATCATGTCGTACATTCAACACGTATTTACAACGTCACCATGACATAAAAACCTAATCAATAACGTCACGAATTGGGAAAATACTAACTAGTTATGCTGGTTATGGAGACTGTTAGGCGGTACCAAGTTCGCCGGGTCACCTAGTCTATAATATTAATTAAATCCAATAGCTGTGCGTATGGCAAAGTACTGAATTAGATTACCCGCATTGGCGCCGGGATTGCTAAATACACAAATTGGTCGGGCCGCGGCGTTTTCGACGCCCTCTTCCGCTCATGACAAGGAAGTAGAGTAGAGTAGAGTAGAGTAGAGTAGAGAGTTCCATGTTTGTTTTTTTTGCTATATTATATATTCGATTTTTATATTCATATTTTGTTGATAGCTTTAATTTTATTTTAATGTTATTCATACTGTTTATAATTAAAAATCTTAACCACAACCACATAAGCTCCAAATTATTATTATGTAAAAAAATTTCAGTGGAAACTGTTTTGCTTTAAGATTCTTGTAAATGTATGATGTAATCTGTATTGTAATGCTGTTTGTTTCCCAAATAAAATAAAATAAAATTAAAATAAAAAAAATTAAGTAGTAGGGTTTGCTATTACAGCGTGTTCCTTAGTTTTATTTTAAACTACAATTTGTTTATTTTAAGATTACTTTATTTGGACCCCGCCGCCCCTGGGATCAAAAGTTTTTTTATTTGTTATGATAGCGACCACTGCAACACGCTCTCTGTAAAACATTCACTTATTTTCGTTCTACAGATAGAGCCTGTGATAGACAGCCGGACAGCATTAATAAAATTATAATAATAATTAATCCTGTTTGCCACCCTTTGGATACAAAATCCTAAAACGATCTCTAGAGGATAATAGGGTTAATGATTGATTCGGGTGCGGGTTCTATTTTGTAAACGCAAATATTGTGTTTCCCCATGAAAGCGACTGTTTAGATGTTAGTCAAGGTATATTATTTACAGATTAGTTATGGTAAATCAAATCTTGTTCGGAAGTCTGCAGCATAGAACGTAACGAATTTTATTTAAAAAACCAGATAATTTTGTGCATTACAGTATAGACGTTATGATTTACGGAACTTTGAAACAACTTAGTATCCAGTTAGATTTCACATCATTTTTTATTACAGATTCTGTTATCTCAGTATTAATCTAAGAAATTTCTTATTACGAACTGGGCTTTTTTCACATTTGCGTTTTTGGTGGCTTAGGTATACATATTATTAACGGATAGTTATAGTAAATGGCACGTTTGTTCAATAATGTCATTTATTTATTTTATACACATTATATTGGTGATACACACAGCATTAATTACTTGGTTAACTTTGCATGAGATAAAAAACACCATTAGCGCCGTTGATTTGGCCGTAAATTATGTTTTGTTTGTTTTTTACAAGACCTACTTCCTCGTCTTTGATTGTCCCATCGACCACTCAGGCGGTATAATCTTGGTTTTTAATCCGTTAAGTACTTAAAGGAGTCTTTCTGAAATACTAGCGACCCGCCCCGGCTTTGCACGGGGAGTAGTGTGTAATTATTATGCCTACAAGCTTTTTCTGTCGTAGCGTTAAATAATATGTGGATAATATGTACATAAGTGATTCCCGCACCTAAATTTATTTTCACGCATGTTAGTTTTAATTTGCGATAACTCCTAAGATATTCATTTAAATTAAGTACACGGTGTAACGGATTTTCATAATTTGCATGAAATTCTTTAGGTAAGTAAAGTATTCAGGTCGATAAGAATTAATAGCTTTCCAATTACAGCATTTTACGTGACCATTTTTTAGAGTTTAGAAGAATGAGAATAGTAAGGTATCCTTAAAAGATAGATGTATGCTATCGCAGACTTTTTTGGGGACCTAAAAAAGATGAATATGTTCCCTATACATATATTGCTATATATGTATATTGCCTCGCTTTGTTATATTTATATCAAAGTAATTAGCGTTTTCAATAAAAGCTCCCGGTTCGATTGATTTTTCCGACTTTCTCAACAATGGTCGTCATGTACAACTAATTTACATAAAACCTTAAAAAAATGTACCCTTAAACCTTCCTCATAAATCGCTATGTCTCTAAGTGAAAACCGCTTGAAAATCCTTTCAGTCGTTTGTGAGTTAATTGCGAACACACAGATAGACGGACGCGGCGGGGGACTTTGTTTTATAAGTTTTCAACCTTTCCTCTAAGAACATTTGAAATATTGCCTATCAAACAAAATAATTTAAAGTACATTTTAGGGACCAAGACATACGACATTCGACGACCCGGATGGCGCAATGATTAACATGCAGGATCGCCGTTCCGAAGGTACTGGGTTCGATTCCCAGGCGGAAATTTGAATGATGAGTTACAATTTCAGTTCTCGGTCTGGGTATGTGTGTTCTTGTCTTGTGTGTTGTCATGGCAACCACGACACAGGAATACTAGTGCGGGGCTATGAGTGTGTATCCTTATTTATTGTCTATTCTCTCTGGGAAAGCTTCATAATCGAATTTTTGACCGTAAATGAAGGATGTTCTAATAGCGACACTTCTGGCATAAAGCACACAGTAGGTAGAAGTATCATAATTCATTAAACGTATATGTAATATTTTTCTAGTGGTCATTAGACTCATTATTATTCAATTGTCTTGTATCTTGTTCCTACCTGTATTAATGAGACAAGACACGATGACTAGAATTCGCTTACAAAACCAACTTATACTATGAGTATAGATTTAATGACCTATTCTTATATTTTATATTTAGTATTAAGTTTTCACATTTAACGCAAGCAAATAGTCACATCGTAAGTATATCTTTTTATATTTAGGTACCACCTATTACGCTCGAAAGATAAATTTTCCTAATTTTTTCCCCAAATATTTATTAAGAAGAGTAGGTACATATTTTTATTCAAATTTATTATTAATAAAAGTATTACGTTTTGAATATTAATTGCCAAATAAAATGCTATATTTAAGATAAAATGTTTCTTGATTTATCTTAATTTACATAACTAGTTTTAATATTAGGTACACTTTAGTCATCAGATGATGTTAAAATTATTCAGTTTGATACGAAAATAAGTGTCCTTGATACCATGAGGGATTAAAAATATCCATGAATTACTTACAAGCACACTATCTGACCAATACATCTCCTTGTAAACTGTCACTGTCGAACCGACACGAACCGACATCGAAAGAAAGTTCGGTCGAATTGTATACTATAGGTACACCTTAGTTAAAGGTCATTATTATAACTTGCAGCCTGGAAACGTGCGTAAAAATTTCACGTCCGTAAATAGCGCTTTCGACTTTATCTCATAAGAATTATGAGTGACAAAGGCTATTTTAAAAGCGGTGCGTTTTAAATTTTGTGTAACACTATCACCAATACGTTATCTTAAAGTCCTTTATTAATTTTATTATGGGTAAAAGTGGACATCGCGTCCGGTGTGGCCAATCTTGTACCAATGATAACTTTCACTTTTGTTTTATCGCAAATTTAATAAAATATAAATCGGTGCGGTTTTTTTTAAAGTCTTTTATCACCAATACACTCTTGGATAAGATAAGTGTTTGTTTTTCGTGTGTATTGGAGATGTGCGCAGTAAAGTACCAACTATATCATGTAAGATGACTTGATGATTTTTATATTTTTGAGAAATTGATTAATCACTAAACAAGTACTTAAAAGACCTACGCGTGAACGAAAATAGATTCCTTGAATTGCATCATGTTCATAAGAATTTCAGTTGATATACCAGTAACTTATGATTACGGTGCAATTATGGATAAAATAGACAAGGAAAATCTTTTGTTATGGTAATTAGTTGGTACGTAGTACGTAGTAGGTACTTCAGAGATCAGTTTAAATTTAATAGTTGAATTAGGCAGCGTTTTCGCTGAAAGCTCCGAGGCGGCATGTTTTTTCCCACCTTTCTTATCAGTTAACTTCATATTTCTACCAATTTACACAAAACTTTAATATATTACATACATAAACCATACATAATATATTACATACATTCCTCAGGTATCCCTCTGTCTTTGGTGAAAACCGTATGAAAATTCGATCAGTAGTTTTTGAGTTTGCAATTGTAATTGCGGCCATAACACTTTTTCGTGACAGAAAATCCTAATATAGAAGTTTCACTTCAAAAAGTTAATAAAAAAAAGCTAACGTAAGCCAAAAAAGCTAACAACATAGCAGCTAAATAAAAGTAACAATTAGTTAGTATGTAACAAGTTAATAGAACAAACGCGCATGATGTTCGCTGTTTGATAGTGTGTAACGATGACGCTTCAAAATGTCGCCTCCGATCCATCTTCTTTATAAACACGCCCGCGTGCGGACAGCCCGTGGTCGGTCGCGTGTCGGCCCGCGAACGCGCATCTCCTTTGCCGCTTCCGGATAAAAAAATCAAATCCTATTTATTTTTACGTTTAACATATAAAATCAGTGCTTGTGATATTCCTGTGATATTTTTTTATGGTAAGATATTAGAATTTTAATTTTTACGAAAATAAAAATTTTAATTATGTAGAATTAAAAGTATTTATTTACTGTTACTTTTACCACTATTCAATTTTTTTTGAGAAATATTTTTATGTCAAAGAAATATTTAATTTCATACGAAAGTAACAAAGTAATTGAACCAACAGTGCAGTGGTTTAATCTTGGATATGGGTAAACTAAGTTCGAATCCGTTTTACCTTTAGTACTTATTTTTTGAAGATAAGTAGATAAATTCAATTGAGTCGTCTATATACTTAATATTTGTAATTGGGTGTTACCTATGTCATCCTATTCGTCAAAGAGCTAGCCTAGACTAGCCTTAATTATGGGTAAAAACTATAAATCAAGAATCTGCCATTTTTAATATAATCTACCGGTGTTTTAATAATAGAACTACAACAAAGTTGAAATTGTGTATTAAGTACATCGATGTTTATGTACTAGGTAGGTACATTATTATCGATACGAACTGCCATGATACACTTTTTTTAATCATTGTCAGTCCAATGACATTGCACAGAAACCGGTAAACGATTAAAATTACTATGAGCATCTTCCTAACTTATATTTTGTGTTTATTATATCATTTGTGTGTATTATATCATTTATATTGTTTGCTTTACGTGTACGTTATATCACAATCTTTTTCCGTGTAATAGGAGCCTAAAGACGCATCCCATCTACTGAAAAAAAAAACTATTTAATTTAATTCGTTTGGTCACCTAAACCAATAAAGTCTTTAGTGGAAAAATTTGCTTTAATTTTATTATCCTAGGTAAGTACATAGTATTTCGATATTCGATAATTGGGTTCAAGTGCAGTCGGCACTCGTTTAAGATATAGGTATAGCAAATAATGACGAATCCGGATGAGTAGCGAAACTGTGTACACAATGACTATTAAAAAAAAGTCGAAATGTGTGCTGGGTCACATAGTAGAAGTGACACTACAACGGATAATTGGCAAAACGAGAAGGCTCTAATCTCATATATCTAAATTCTGCCGTCAGAAGGCAAAAGGGTACAATTAACATTTATTTCGAAATTGAGTTACATACATATTTGGAATCAAGATTTTTTCCTGATTCCAAATATGTATGTACTTAACTCAATTTCGACATAAATGTTAGTTGTGCCCTTTTGCCTTCTGACGGCAGAATTATTTCTGATTCCGCATGGTACAAATTATAAAAGCATTGTCAAAGGACTGTTCGTTTAACTTGCGGGTTTATCTACAATCGCGTCATCTCATCATTATTGCTACCCATATCTGTCCCACTGCTGGGATCGGGTCTACTCGCACAATGTGAGGATGTGCAGATTTCACACGCCTTTGAGAACATTATGGAGAACTCTTAGATGTGCAGGTTTCCTTAAGATTTTACCTTCACTGAAGTGATAATTTGATTTCTAATACGCACATACCTATTTAAAAAAAATAGAGGTGTATGCAGAATTCGAACCCAGGCCCTTTTCGAGAGTCCAATTTCAAACCACTCTACTATCTCTTCCATAAGATAAATAACAAGATAACTTAAGGGCCAGTTTCACCGGTTATGGATAAAGTTCCGGATAGCCCTAGGAATTTATCTGCCACTTAACAGTTGACGGAGCGGCAACGTCGCTTTTTTGCGTTTCGTTACTACTACGTAAATTATTGTCATTTGAAAACTATTTTGAAAACTTAATTAACAAAATACTTTTTGTTCAAAATAATCCAATTCGACTTTTTTTAATATCTTCAAGTATAATTTTATCATTATAGAACGAAAATAGTAGGATTCATAATAATATGATTTACTACAGTTCAAATTCCAAATGTGTTATAGAAACGCCACTTGAAACATTTTTTATCCGTCAGATAACGCCTAACAGCCACTTGAACTGGCAGATACCTTAACCAACACTTTTCTATGTCACTTCTATCAGATTACCTGAGAAGCCAAAAGTTGTAGTTTATCTGGGAGTTGAGTTCCTAGGGCTATCCGGAACTTTATCCGTAACCGGTGAAACTGGCCCTTAGTCACGGTACGAAATTAGCAATGATTTTGATCGTCGTCTGCCGTTCGTCGCATCATTTTATGTATTTTAATAAGGTTGAAAACCAACAACATTGAGAAAATCTAACAAAAGAAACAGGTAATTAAAAATAAGGACGAAAATAAAAAAAAAATAACTTGATTTTCATTTCATTCATGCGGATTGGTGGATTGATTGATTGATTGTGCTTGGCCAGCGTGGCCACGTGCCCAGCAGTTATGAGCAGGGACAGTAATGGATTGTGATAACGATGATGATGACTGTTTATACACGTTTAATTCATAAAGAGAGTTATTTGAATTGTCTCTACAGTATTTTATAATTCTGAGTTGATTGTTATCTAAATATTAAACTGTAAAATGATTCTACGGTGCCGACTTTTTGACCATTAGGCTTAATGGCCGAGCCAAAATCGATTTAGTATTATCTCGTTAGACTCGTAATTACGCGGCGTTGTGGCCATAGAGATCTACCTAAGTATTCCGGGGCTCCGGACATTAGTTATATTACAAATGAAAATGATTTGGTTTTAATAAAGTTAAGTAATGTACTCAATTCAAGATGTAAGCCCATTATACATTCCAATGTTTGTTAGTTTTGCATTTGTAAAAATAAAAGTTATGTCGTAGCTGGGACCTTTTTTGGCGTGTAAAAAGTTCTATTGATCATTGAGTTCAAGCCACTCGCACAAGAAATGATGAAAGATGTCAAAAATTAGCGAGCATCAGACTTTCTTCTTCGCAAACTCATAGCTCCACACTGGGATTACCTGTGTCGTGAGTGTCTTAGACAATAAACAAAGACAAGAACACACACCTAGGTCGAGGAGAGAAATTTAAACTCATCCAAATTTCCGCGTCGCTGGGACTCAAACCCAGTGTCCCGTTCGAAACAGTCCGGCATGCTAACCATAGCGCCATACGTGTCGTCGATACATATGTTGTTAAAATATGATGACCATATTAATATTGAAAAACGGTTAAGGTCAGCGTCTAGTCCGGCGTATTGGAGCCGGAGGTTACTGGCCTTTGCACCATACATATCACCGACATTATGCATACCTAGTACCTAGTAAGTAGTCATCATACTCTGAGAATCAAATACAGTTATGCAGTTCGTTTATGCTAAACTAATTGACGAATTTTTCGTATTTCGACTATCATCAGTTGTATAAAACTCATGACGGTCCATGATTATGGTACTTATGTTTTTACGTAGGTTCTTAGTTTTTTACCTTTATATGAAGGAAAAACGTTTAGTTTTATATGTCTTCCTACTAAATAGTGTAGCTACACGGTATATACAAGTATCTCAATACTCAATCCATAAAAAATGTATATTTGTGACTACTTACTCTTTCTTATCAGGCTAATTTTAACATTTTATTAGCGTTTTTTCACTGCTTTTTCGAATCGCGATTACCGATTTCCAGAAACTTCAGAGTCAGAAGTCGGTTTTTGGTTTTGTAAAATTATTCCTTTTTGAAATACAATTACCGTCACTTCCATCTGATATTGTATTTCTTTTGTTGTCTGTTACCTCCTTGATATGTTTTTAAGTTGAAGAAACACCAATAAAAAATGTAACGGAGTGTCGCTTTCTTCAAGTTCGACCACTCGGCACGTGTCCCTCATACCGTTACCATACGCACGTGTCTCATCGCTAACGACAACAATTCAAAATGTTTTTTTAAACAATGTCTAGGATATAATGTGTATTACTTAAGTATTGTGTTGTATTATGAGTGGCATTGATTTGGTAGGCACACGAATTGTAAAAAACTTTAGTACCTACCTATGATAGTCCACAATTTTTCAACTCGTATATTCTAATTTTTTTTGTATGGTTGGTATTTATCAAGTTATAACATTTTGAAAAATTTGTGAAAAATTACAGTACCTACTGTAATTTTTCACATTGAATGAATTTGTGAAAAATTACTTAATATAAAGTATGATGAAACAATGTACATAATTCGAAACTTTTTCTCCAATAACCTTAAGCAAAGTAGTAGAAAACATAACTGGATTTGATGGTATTTTGACAGATTGTAAAAAAGATGATTCCATCCACACCACCCTTATGACGTTATTTGTTTTTGTAAGAAACATGATTTCATCCACTCCTCCATAATGACGTAATTTGTGTTTTGATCAAAACAGACATACAAAACAACTGGTACCAGATGGTAACAACCGGGACCGGCGGCTTTACGTGTCCTTATATCTAGATTAATTTTATAAATGCGCAAGTATTATGTAGCTATCTAAGGTAACTATATTTATCTATCTGTCTACTACCTTTTCACGCTTACTCCGCTAACCGATTGAGATAAAATTTGTTATGGAGGTAGTTTTTATCCTGTTAAAAAAAATATAGTAGCGGGCAAAAACTAGTAGTAAACAATAAATAATTAGAATATCAATCAATTAATCCAAACGGATAGTTTTTGCTTGACGATAAAAACATACTGTAGCTCACCCCCAACCGTTTCCTCCCATCCATCAACCTTTGTGTGGCAACTGCTGGAAATACGCCTTCCCTAACTTGCAACACTCTGACCAGTTCTGAGTCTTCTGAATAAAGATGGTGCCTCCTGCGTTCTTTAGGCCGTCCGTCCAGCTGACTCCCCAATCGTTTACAAATCCTTAAACTAGGTTAAGAAAAATTAAAAAAATTGTCGGGCCATCAATGTATTGAAATAGGCATTACCTCTCAAACCTGTCGTCAATCAATCCGCACTGGAGCAGCGTGGTGAAGTATGTTGTAGGCCTCCTCAGCCATGAAGAAGGACCTGACCTTAGTAGCGGGCCATTAAATTGTTGAAGCAACTCTTAAATTATTCGGTAACTGGTACAACAAAGAAATCGTATGTGCCACTGCGCCTGCGGTGAGACAATTGCCTTATAAGAAATTACTTCTCGTCGAGTATTATGATATGCGCTGCACAACAAACGTATTTACATTTTATGCTAATGGCTACGGAGAAATATTTCGTTTTACCCGCGCCTTATTTGAAACCTGCGGTAACACAACTTGCGTTGTGGTTTTGTTTGAAATAGATACAATGTGTGAGCATATTCTGTGTTAACTTACCCAAACCCAACCCATTTAATTGTATTGTGTTACATTTTTCTTCAGTAGGTTATAAAAGTTTGTCGTTGGATTCGTTGAGGCTTAAAATTTATAAGCAAAACACAGTTTTGTCCTCTCTGGATCAGTCAAGAAAATGCTATTTATATAGAGTCTACAATAAGCTATTTTTAAAATAAATAAATAAAACGCTACACACTCATAGCCCCACACTAGGTTTCCCAGTGTTGTGGGTGCTAAGAACAACTCACAAGACAACATACACACGGTACACACCCAGACCGAGGATAGTCATTTAAACTCATCATTCAAATTTCTGCCTTGCTGGGAATCGAACCCAGGACGTCATCATAATCATCATCACTCATCTCTATCCTCTCTCCTCTCACAACGTGAGGGGTACAGGCCATAGTTCACCACGCTGGCCAAGTGCGGATTGGCGGACTTCACACACCTTTAGAACATTATGGAGAACTCTCGGGTGTATGCAGCAGGTTTCCTCACGATGTTTTTCTTCAACCTTCGGTGATAATTAAATTCTAATACGCAAAATATTTTGAAAACTAGAGGTGCGTGCGGGGTTTGAACCCGGGCCCTCGGGTCGGGACTCCTACGTTCCACCACAAGGCTATCTATCACTGCTCAATATAATATGTATAATAATAGTTTCCGTAACTCTACAAAATGAACTTTGATCGTCATTATGAATAATGTATTAAGTAGTTTTAATTTAATTTTTAAGATAACTAGTAAAAACTAATCACTTTAATCTTGTTTTTTCAGGTACTGACTATATTTAAGGAGTAATAATGATAAGGGCGGCCGAGGTAATTAGATCATTCCATATAATATATTTGAACTGTTTTTAAATGTAAGCGTACTCGTAGAAACGTACGTCCCTGAGCATAATCGCTTTGAGCATCCAAAGCACCCATAATTATGCCGCTTCCAGTGTAGGTATATTTTTCTAAATAAATCAAGTTTTTTATAACACCAACTTGATTTACCACTGCGAACTAATTTTTTGTGGATGATAATTATAGGAGCAAATGATGATACGGGGCATTAAGCCATTATTAAATTCGGTGGTTTCGCGCCTAAGTATGACTCATAGCTTATGGAATATCCCGGATGACATCCGCAACTAAAAACTAGGCAGTTTAAAATAACTTAAAAGTAAAAAAATCTTTTTAAAAAGAAGCTTTTATTTAAATGCGCTTTGCCATAATTACCTCACTTTATATTAGAAGTAAAGCGATGTTTTGCCGGCCTGGAAATAAGCGTGAACCCTCTTATTACCGGCTCTGCGACACTGCAACCGAAACATAAAAAACATTTCGGTCGATTCCAGACCTCGATAGTCAGACCAATAATAGCACGCTTACCACTCAGAGAGAATACCTATCGTCGGGATTAACCTGTGTGGTACATCGAACGGTTCGCGCTCAGCGTAACCGTGTCCGTTTTTCAGCAGGACCCATGCTTAGCGACCGACGCGACCAACTAGAGTTGGCATTATCCCAAGCATGAGATAAAGCTATCTCAAACCTTCAATGAGATTACAATATGAAATGCTAATGTTGATTCACTCATATAATCTATGGTAATTATTGTGGTAATTGTAACTAGGTATAATACATTGATGAATTGACCGCTGATTGATGCTGGTTAGTATTATAATGATATCATCGCATAATCAGGTGTGAATTTGATTTGTGACATCACAATTCATGAGCGCATCTTACTTGGTTAATGTGAAACTTGTTGCTGGTAGCGTTTGATTGTATTTGCTATAAATGATTATTATCTTACAGATTACACCTACTCGTACATGACTTTATTGATTTATCAAGTCATAATGTACCAATGGATAAATTCCTTGTATAATGAAGTATTCCTAGTGACTAACTTGTAGTGTCATCTTTGTCTGTTGTGCGATTTAGGGAGTGCATATTGTGCATAGAAGTGTACCCAACTTCACACACTAATGCGATGTTCTTCTACGCATAATGATTTTTTTTCTCTTACCCATATAACTTTGAAGTTCATGTAAACTTTGACCATTACAGGAGAAAGATTACACCGTGTATTTGTACTTATATATAAATTTATTAATATTATCCTTTTATTAATTAACTTTTAATTCATTGTAGTTTGTTACACAAAGACATTTTTCTACAATAGCCAAGATTCCTTTATAAAATTATACCTGTTAAATTGTAGTACGATGACAATTATGTAATTAGTAATCTTTTGTAATTGATTGTTAGAATGGAAGCTGGCTTGAAATGAATATTTCCTCGTTTCCTTTAGAGTAATTAGTTGATACTACCTAATGATTCTACGATTTTTATTTATAACATTGAACCGACTCAATTCGATGAATATTCTTTATTAAACTTACTGGATAGACGATAATTTGACTAATGGACTGAAATTCTATATCACAAAATTCAAATTCTAGTAAAAACTGACACATTCAAAGATAATTTTAATTTACTTAATATCAATTCAATTAATACTGTATGGGGCTCTATACTCCCTTGAATCCACATCCACATCCACATCCGGCTCCACATCTTTCATGCCGCAAAACAATTATTACATGGTAGAAATGGTATTAAGTACCGTCGCTGACGCTAGTACTACTCCAAGCGAACTCTAGGCTCTACTAGCTATTAGATGATAGTTAATTTATATCTCTTATAATTTGTCAGTATTTCAACATCTCTAACCCAAGGGTCACGAAACGCATCAACGCTCTGCGCTGCAAACGTCATTATCGGGGGTTGAAAATAAATGTACGATATTTTTTGAATTTGTTTGTGAATTTACAATGACATGTCGATTGTGTTAATTGTTTTGCAGCAATGTCCGTGTCCAATACGGGAGGTGGGTCCATCCATGGCCCCGGCGTGTTCCGGCCAGTTTCTGCTGTTCATGAGCATACTGGAGTCGTTCATCAACGGAAGGTGCGACCTAGCGGACCCGTGTAACCGAGTGTCGGACTCCGAGACCTTGTTGGACAGCTATGACTTCGTCGTGGCTGGCGGTGGCACTGCAGGAGCCGTAATCGCTTCGAGATTATCAGAAAATCCACAATGGAAGGTAACTCACAGTCACTGTCCTTTGTGAACCAACATCACCAGTTCGAATAACAAACCCTATCATGTGTGTAATATCAAATTTAGGCGATTTATGTTATATAAAATATGATGCTGCATATACCTAGGTACTTATTTTTTATTTAACCATAATTATACATATTGGTATATTATGTCGACTCATATGGCAAAATAGTTACCATACCGGACTGCCGTAGCGTCCTGGGTTGGATTCCTAGCGAGTTACGTTTGTTGCCTTATAAGGTAGGTAATTATTGTTTTCGTCACTCTTGTTACGTTTTAATGCCGTCATGGCTGGACGTCTGCTAAGATTAAACTTTGGCTGGAAGAGAATGCTTTAAGCCTAATCGTCTCTTATCTCACAACAATATATCCTTAATAATTTGTGAATAAATTTAATAATAAATGAGCCTGAGCTTCAGTTCGATTGTAAGACTTATTAATTTATAATTCCATTTCCAGGTGTTATTGATAGAAGCAGGCGGAGACGAACCAACCCAGTCGTCTGTGCCGGCGTGGGTGACAGCCTACTGGGGCCGAGAGGAAACCGACTGGAATTACTACACGGAACCGCAGGAAAAAGCTTGTTTGGCCGAGGGAGGGAAATGCTCGTGGCCCAGGGGGAAAATGCTTGGTACGTATTGTTCTTAAATCTTCACAATTATAACGAGGAAACACTTGCACGATACATAAACATGGCTATACAATAGATAGTCGAGCAGTGATAGGGTCGAGCAGTGATAGCCGTGTGGTTGAACGTTGGACTGCCGAATCGGAGGGTCCGGGTTCAAACCCCGCACGCACCACTAATTTTCAAAAATTATGTGCGTATTAAAAATTTAATTATCACTTGCTTCGGTGAAGGAAAACATCGTGAGGAAACCTGCACACCAGAGAGTTCTCCAGAATGTTCTCAAAGGTGTGTGAAGTCCACCAATCCGCACTTGGCCAGCGTGGTGGACTATGGCCTATACCCCTCACACTGTGAGAGGAGATCCGTGCCCAGCAGTGGGACAGTTATGGGTTGTGATGATGATGATGATGATGATGATACAATAGATCAGTAACCGAATAAAGATAATACATACAGGTCCGCGCCTCTAGGCACATTTCTACTTTGTCTCAGGGATTATCCGTCACTGGTCTGCCTCAACTCAATATTATAATCAATGACATTATAAGTAAAAAGATATCATTGATTATAATCAAAACACAAATCAGAAGTAGTTACTTAATAACCAATCTGAATGCTATAATTTTTATAATCCCACTGATGGCACATGTCGATAATAACACTAGCTACTTACTTAGGTTTAATGAAATCTTTCCTCGTTATAGTTTTAGTTTTATTGATAGGTAAGTCTTTAGCGAAATCCCACACGGCGCGTCAAAGTGAAACGAAATCGTGAAAGTTGGTTGTTTACGTACGGGATTTTCCAATGCATTGTGAAATGGATTGATTTTGTTGTCATAGCGTCTGCGAGTACGCCCCTTATGTATCATGTTTAAAAATATATTAACCGGCAATGTAAATTATGTAATGGTACAGCTACGGCCTTCGTCAAGAACGAATGTACCTTTGTTGATTTCAGAGGGATATTTCTTTTCTTTTTTATATTAAACAAGTTAATGCTCGACTACAATCCCACCTGATGGTAAGTGGCGATGGGGTCCAAGGTGTTGAACGCACTTTCCGTTACCGTTACCTTTCCTAAAATTATGTGCTCCGGCCGGCAATCGAACTCGCGAGCCTTTGCTTCGCAGGCAGGACCGCTACCAATAAGGCTACATTGACATTTTCTTCATTTCCACAGGCGATCATTGTGATTTGAGCTGATTTTGTTTTTGACCTATCCCCAGGTGGATGTAGTGTGATCAATGGTATGATGTACATGCGAGGGCACGCGGCCGACTACGACGGCTGGGCGGTGAACGGCGCCGCTGGCTGGTCCTGGTTCGACGTGCTGCCCTACTTCTTGAAGAGCGAGGACAACAAGGAGTTGGGGACCGGCGTATCACGGGAACACCACAGTGCGGGTGGACCTATGCCTGTGCAGCGGGTGTGTACTTTTTTTACAAATAGCCGACGACTAGCTGACGAGCCAACTGATGGTAAATCGATGGTAAACGCCCATGGACGAAAGTAAAGGCATCATTGATGCATTTGGACATAATTAAAACACAAATGAAGATAGGCGTTTTGTTTTATCATTGTAGTACCTACTTATTCCCGCCTACGTATGGTGTGGAAGTGTTTCAGGATTAACTTATTTTACATAAATAATAATAATCTGTGATCATATTCTCTGAATATTTAATAGGAGAGATTAATTGCTAGCCCGAATTTCAGGAGTTCTCAAACTTCTCAAAGATCTATTAAGGCTTAACGACTGTAATGAAACCAGAACAGGGACATACGCTACGACACTCAAAAATGTCAATATTTTTACCATTAAGTACTTTTATTATTTTACTTAGTAAAACACCAACAATGTTAACTGAATTTTTAGGTCAGCGATCAGTTAAATTAAGCCAATTCAAAAAGAGTCACATCCTTTATTCGTATCAATCTGTGTTTTTAGGTTTATTGCAAGTAAAAGTACATTTGCATTGTCCAACGAAAGCTGATCCAAACCGGTTTGTATATTTTCGGATGCAAATGTCACTGCATTCCTAATTATTGAAAGTGATAAGATAGCACTGCCTACTCCATTTTGAGCCCGATTTGTTTATTGGCTGTGAACAGCCATATACTATTATAAGAGTATCTAAGCTTTGGATAAGGCAAAAAGGTTTTACAGTTAACTAAATTTTCAAATTTAGATCTACAATCTTTTCAATAAGTGCTAAATTTTGGTTTGTTCCTACTCAAAATAAAAGCAACACAAATAAAATAGGGTCAGAAATACATAATTATTATGTAATTTCATAATAATTATTATGATCTGATAATTGACAGTTCCGGTACGCGCCGCGGTTCGCACATGACGTGGTGGCGGCCGGCGTCGAGCTTGGCTACCCGCCCACCAGCGACCTCAATGGAGACACCATCACTGGATTTACTGTCGCGCAGACCTTCAACGAGTAAGTCATATTACTAGGCATACTCCAGTAACAATGTATTGTTATTTGGTGCCAAGTAGTCAGTTAATACCTACTAATAAACAATCCAAAACGAGTATCCTAGAATCTCAATTGTTCGATAGAAGATAAAGGCAGGGGCGCCTTTACCTACAGTGCAGGGGGTGCAGTGAACTCGCCGACAGCCGCTCGTGACACATAGACCTAATCCATTTCGACAGTGCATTTTGATAAAAAAGGGCGCCAGGGGGCATTGATTGCACCCGGGCGCTACATGTGCTAGAGCCGCTCCTCGATAAAAGAAGTACATACGTAACTAGTTAACAGGGTGACACAGAACACGACAGGTTTAACTTACTTAATTAAAATTATATCATCTTACTTATATTCTTAGGAGAAAGAAACATACATATGTGTAGGTAACCAAACTCTGATATTAATAGGACATGTACAAATAGTCGTCTATAATTGGATCCGACTGCGAGCCTCCAACCATGCTTTTTGTACGGCTCATTACAAACTAATTATTACCAAGCACACGCGAATTGCACTGATCACGATTTGGAGAAGACCCGAATTAAACCAAGAGCGCTTTAAACCTTTGAATGCTCTCAACACCCATTAGGCAAAAACCGGATTCGGTATCGCTTAGATATAATTATTTATCACTGGTTCAATCAATCAATAATTAATATATTGGATAAGGTTACATAGGTTATAATAATATATTAGTCTAGATCCAGATAGACCTATTATCCTAGCCTTTTAGGCGTACAAAATATAAAGGGAAAAAATAATAGGTACCTACTACCTACTCGTGCTCCGTCTCACAATCCTTTTTATTGAATGATAATATTGACATTATTAAATTTCTTTGTTTTTGTTAATCATTTAGTTCTCTTAATAAGTATTGCCTGATAATATTCCAGCAACGGCAGCCGTTACAGCACGGCCCGCGGCTACCTCCGCCCCGCGTCCAAGCGAGAGAATCTCCACGTGTTGCTGGACGCGCACGTCTCGCGCGTCCTCATAGACCCGGCCAGCAAGAAGGTCACCGGTGTGGAATACATCAAGGACGGCGAGACAAAGACTGTCGGCGTCGCTAAAGAGGTCCGATTGTTATACAAGTTGAATTAATTTTCAGTGTGTGATCAGCACGATTTAGCGTAGAGTAGATTAAATCTTAATATCTACAAGTATGTAGAACATTTTTTTTACCTAACTAGTACCTATGAGGAATATTAAATTGGTACGGAATTAGTATTTATGAAGACGCTCGAGTTATTTCTGTTGTTACAAGAAAAAAAATGTTATCATTTATTATCATTCAAGGTTACATTAAGGTATTAATTGCATTATGGTACATTCCTACTTATGATGCGCAACAATTTTAAGTTACAAATATTTTATCAGGCTGTCCTCTCTGCTGGAACATTGAACTCTCCTCAAATATTGCTGCTATCTGGAGTAGGACCCAGGCAGACGCTCGAGCAGTTCAACATCCCCGTGATCATGGATCTGCCGGGAGTGGGGCAGAACCTCCACAACCACATTGGGGTGGAACTGGAATTCACCTTGACCAAAGAGCCCGATGTTCCCGAGCTATCCTGGGAAAGCGCCATGGAGTACATGCTTAATAGAGAAGGACCGCTGTCTGGAACTGGAATGTCACAGGTATGTCGTTCACCAGACCTCATATCCTCACGTCAACAAGAGGTTATCCTCTTGTTGTTCAGCACGGTGCACCACGAGCGGGCTAGGTCAGCTCGGTTTTTAGGCGTCGCGTAAAAACGTTTTTGTGAGATCTTATTTTATACAACGTAGTGATAATGACCGTATCGTTCAGCTGACAGGCATCGTGAACTCGAAGTACGCGCCCGCGGGCGGCCGGCATCCCGACGTGCAGTTCTTCTTCGGTGGCTACTACGCATCGTGTGCCAATGGAGACCTCGTCGACACCGACAAACTGGAGGATATCAATAGTAGGAGATCTATATCGTAAGTGTTCTAGAGTAAGTGTTCGTTAGTTTATACGTGCATCGCTTTAAGTAGGTAGGTATGTGGATTAGATTCTTATTAGGATTTTGTTGACTTATAACCTAGTGTTTTTTATTCGACGAACTGATACACAGTACACACAACTGACTACTGACTTACCAGCTATAATGTACCTACCTACTTACACCTATCTGTCACATGCTGTGTCTGTATGTACCTATCTGTCACATAAATATTTGCGCGCAATAACCGGCCCTAGGACCATTCTCCCAAGATCATTCCTAAGAATCGACCGCTTTCCAATTGTTAGGACAATGTTCGGAATTTATTAAACTGCGGGTGAGCGGGTCATATAGACAAATCAGACAACTCAGGAGTATCTTTCTTCGTATAAATAATGGACAATTACCACAAATATTTCTATACTGGACATAAATGCCAATTAATTATATTGTTTCGTATCCAACTAGGATATCGGCTGTGGCGCTGCAGCCGCGCAGCCGCGGCTACCTGACGCTGCGGTCGGCGGACCCGCGCCAGCCGCCGCTCATGCAGCCCAACTACTTCCACGAGGAGCACGAGCTGGACGTGCTGGTGGAAGCCGCCAGGATCGCGTACCGGCTTGCTAACACCACGGTAACGGCTCTTTTGGGTTCAACTCGGTAGTACTAGGGTAGGTAATAGGCTTTCCTTCACGCTGCGTCGAGTCCCCAATTGTGAAGGAATAAAAAGAAAA
Organism: Ochlodes sylvanus; assembly: GCA_905404295.2. Taxonomy (NCBI): domain Eukaryota; kingdom Metazoa; phylum Arthropoda; class Insecta; order Lepidoptera; family Hesperiidae; genus Ochlodes; species Ochlodes sylvanus. The sequence goes on from FR990129.1 coordinate 3,980,054, forward strand.
GTATAGGTGCGTATTGTCGAAAACTATAAGGTGTATGTTTTTGTCACCGAAGTATGTGATCATTAATTTCTTGTAAAATTTAAGGTTCAAATCTACAAACTTTTATGTACCTACTGTTGATCAGGGATGTACTGTTTTAATGTTGAGGGCCAGGGAAAAACTGTATAGACAAAATGCTAATTCTTTAACAACTTATTTGTAGGTAACGTACGATTGGTAGGCGTCGTAATTAATATGTACTTATTTCTTAAGAAAAAGCTTTTAGAACTTGCGATAGTCAAGAAGTGGAAATGTCACGAACTTATATTATGAATAGGGACCGGACATGTAAATTCAAAGAAATCCGTCATTAAATTAATCCGAACATTAAACCGCCTATCGTTCAGATTCTCCGCGACAAGTACGGAATGACGCCGAGCGAGTCGCACGGCTCGGAGTGTCCGGGCGGCGGCGTCAACCCCACGGCGGAGTTCTTCAAATGCCTGGCGCAGCACCACACCGCGCCAGAGAACCACCAGGTGGGCACCTGCAAGATGGGCGCGGCCGACGACCCCATGGCCGTCGTCGATCCACAACTGAAGGTCTACGGGATTGAAGGTACGGACAGAGTGTATTCGAAGTAGATATTCTTCAAAGTTACGAGTAAGAGTAGGTTGTCGTCAAGAAAGAGGCTCGTTCGTTTGGGCGCCGCTGTGCAATGTAGCATGTAGGTATAGGGGAAAACCGGGTAATGCCGGTCACCTAAGCAAAATCAAATGTAAATAAGTGAAAATCAACCTTTTATTTAAAAACTATTCGGCAAACAGAACTTCAACTATTATTCTACGATAATCACAAACAATAAGATCAATAGTCATAATAAATTGGGCACAATAAACATTTTAAAAAAAAGTGTCTTTGACCGCCATTGCCCGACATGGAGGGTAATGCCGGTCAGCAGGACGACAATACCGGTCAGGCTATTAACGACACAAATCGCATATGTAACCTACGGGAACACTTAGCATGAGCTCAAAGCCCCCACTGAACACACCTGTACTGTACCAATGTTTATTGTGCTAGCCATAATCGTTGCATAGCATACACTTGTTCTCAAGATTTTCAATGGTGTCTTCATCGTCATCAGGTACGTCTATCATGTCAATTTCAGAGTTCGACGAGCTTTCATTATTACTTTCTTCAAACATTCTCTTTTTCACCTTTTTTATAGATTTTTCGCTAGGGATATAATCGTTGAGAAGCGATGGTGAATCCGGTACTGATATGTTGTGCTCTGGTTAATAGGGTTCCATCATCAGATCATGACCTGATGATAAAAGGACCATGTCAGGAGCATACCTTTCCCATAAAAAAATAATTATAAAAATACTTTCACATTTGACGAAGATATACGTAGTTGAACACACTTAAAAAATATAATCTACTTGTATACGTGACTTGCAGGTAATACCGGTCAGGGTTGACCGGCATTAGCCACCTGTGCACTTTTGAAGTTAAAAATAATTTAAAAAAAAACTTGTTGCAAATTACTTAAAATCTTCAATGAAATTGATAGTCAGATAACTAATTGGCAAAAATTATTATAGACAATAAATGAACTCGAAATATTATTATACTCACCTCTTAAATTCTGCGGCCAAAAAGTTATAAGAGAGTTGCGTGAAAAAAACACAAGTCTTTTTTTCAGTGGCGCGTGGTCGGAACTGAACTGAGGTTGGTGCATCTGAGCGGGGAGCAAACAGTCCTCCCTTTATGCATTGTTGAGTGCGCGTAAACAAAGTATTTTGTAAGATAATTGGGTGACCGGTATTGTCGCCTGACCGGGATTACCCGGTTTTCCCCTAGTACTGCCAACGGTTCTAGGCCGCTCTGAAGTTAGGCTTTCGGATATAGTGCGCAGGTATTGTACTTTAGAGAGAGATAGCGACACGAACACTGAGCGTGTGACTGAAATAAACAATGCTCAAAGTGACACCCCGCACGTCTTGCCACCATTTCGGCCCTAAAATTGACTTTTTTCAGGGCGGTCAAGAACCGCCGGCCGTACTTTACGCAGCTGAGAACGCACACAAAGATTAAAATTGGAGACCCGAAGACTAAGTTCTTTTGTATAAGTTCTAAGGTGTGAATGAACGTAACGGCGCAGTGGGACACACAAATAAGTCTCGTTTGCACACAAATAACCTTCGTTCGAATGTTACCTTGAATTGAAAATTGAAAATTCTTAAATGAACTCAAAGTAAATAAGGGAATTTCTGATGTCTATAAAGAGTTTTGATGTACAAGTACCTAATTACGAAACACAATTTGGGTCCAAATATTTTCTAAATTTGAGATTACGTAATAGTTGAATGCTCCTTATGTAGTCAAAGTAAGTTATGATTTCAGCCATGAACAAACAGTGAATATTCTTATTTTTTCAGGTCTGCGTGTTGTCGATGCTTCCATAATGCCTACCGTGCCTACCTGTAAGTTATTATGACTTCCCTTATCAGATTGTATCGTTTTCACTTATTTTCCTCAATAATCATGTTTTTTTTATTTTGTTAGCTAATACCGCGGCGCCCACTGTGATGATCGCGGAACGGGGCGCAGAGTTCATTGTGACTCGCCATCAACGGTTCAAGAACCGCTTCGGAGGGTCTACGTCCCAGGAAAGCGCCGGCGCCGGGACTGGCAATGGGTTGGTAACGAATTCAGTTAACAATATAAAAATAAAAAATAAATACATTTACTTAAATTGCGTTTAGCTAATAAATACTTCGTAGGCTTTAAAGTAAAATTAAAATATTTTTTTATTTTATACGCATAATAATTGTTAGCGACGTCTTGTGATAACCTTCGATGAACGCATCTGGTAAAAGCATATTAGTTGCGGACATTATTATACGACGCAACTTACCGTTCGACCCCCTTCCTTGTATCATTCAATAATTTTATTTAAATAATTTAACACTGAGTAAAACTTTAACACATTATCAGGTGGGGTTTAACATCGCACAAAGTGCAAGAACACAAATGGGACAACAGACGAAAGCCGTGGGACAAGGACGCGCACGCACACGGCTATGACGACGGTCAGTGGGACGGCCAAAGGGACGGCTGGGACAATTCCGAGCACTGGATCGCTAAGAACAACGTCAATCGTCCCGCGGTAGTCGCGCGATATTAAGAAACAATAATTGGTAAACACCAACTTTTGACAGTCCTGGACCCATCGTGTCATGTAAATCACATGTAACGCGTTCGCACGCTTTGGTAACGCACGACATACACGTGATCCGCAGCCAACGTGTTAAAATTTCGATGACAAAAAGTTGATAATGAATAAGAGTTGATCGAAGGTTTACAATCCAAAATTAACGGCCGGATCGCAATAATTACTATCCCTTTCTGCTTTAATAAGCATCTTTAATAAGCTACAGACGCAAGAATACACCCACCTTCTCGGCAACCAGGTATTATAAACGACGTGTTTATTAAATACAATGTATTTCGAATAACCGTAACTTGGTGAAAAGCGTATTGTACATAATAATTTTATTATAATGGTTAAGTTGTTTGTAAAGTTTGGTTGTATACCATACTATTGTTGTAAAACGAAATAGAATGTAATAACCGTGAATTACATAATTATTATTATGTACTATACCTATAGCTGTTTTGTCATATACTATAGTTAGATAGTATAAGGTAAGTTTTGACGGCTGTGTATTTGGACATACTTCTGGAAACCTGAATCGATCGAACTTCAAAAGAAAAAACATGCACAGAAGATTAACAAAAGCCAGGAATATTTTTTCAGACTTTTATTGTTGCCATATTTAATTATCTGCTCCATGATTACTGATTCGAAAATTAAATTAAATATGATTTAATTTTAGCGTATTAAGATGAAAAATGAGACGTAGCTCGCTTCACGTGTCCAGAAAAATATTTATGGTTGATAGCCAATGTTAAGTTTACGATACTTATAGGCGAAGTAAAATTAAAAAATAGTTTAATTAAAAATAAATTTATTTATAAAGATTCACCTCCGCATTTTATTTCTTTCCCTTTCGCCCTTTTACTTTTTGAGTAATCGGCTCTGGTTCGGGCTCCGACCTGTGAACAATGGATGCCATATTATTTTGTTACCAATTAGATTGAATAATATATTTATTGTTATTAAATGTAATTGGCCCTTTTCCCCCTGTACCATCCGATTAGATTTAAACAAAATGCTATTCAGAAAGTGAGTCCTTCATGAGACTCAATATAAAACGATATAAATATAAGTGTGTACACTCACTCTTCACTAGCATCAGGAGTCTCGGGGATGGTGACGTTAGCCTTTGGAGCTTCTTTACTATCAGCTAATTCACTCGAATCATTCAATAATTCTTGTTCCTGGGAAATAAAATAATAATGAACCATTAAACAATATTGTTTGCGTCGTTTTGGTTGCTTTCTTAACAGGTAAATTGGTAACGTGGTCACATAATTAAATAATTATGTGACCAATACTGGTATCGGTCACATAATAAGGGCTATCAATAAAATACGTAACACGAAATAAATGATTTATATTTGATTTTGATCTTCAGCCGGGGCAGGTTGTTGTGACCCCCTCCCCCTGCCCCGTGCATATGGGTTTGTTAGGCAAAAATAAAACAGCATCAGCAGACGAGGTGTTAATTTTTTATACCGTTAGTAGTTTTAACCAACAAAGACAAATAGGTACTTACAAATTCCTTGTCATAGATAATAGTGTGCAACTGTGTTTCGTCCGCGGAGTCGTCGAACCCGTTCCCCGCGCTGCCCGCGCTGCTGCGCGAGCTGGCCGACGAGCGCGTCACGCGGCGGGGGGGTTTTGCTTCTGGAACACATACACAACCTATGTAGCCGTTTAAACTGTAAATCTATACATATAATAAACCTGTTAGCAATAGATGTCTGAACATGAAGGATACATGAAAAAAAATACATTATAGAGGGCCAATATTATCGCAATAGAACCCAATTTCAATTGAAGCAATTACATTTAAAATAACACGATATAATCTGTATAGAAAGCATGTACCAAACTCGTACAAGTTGCAAACATTCCTTGAAACCGGTTATCATTATGTAAATACTAATGTGTAGAGCGTATTTAATATTTATTGCCCCTCACCTTTTTTCTTCTGTGCTCTGTTAGGTTTCTTCATACCATTCTTCTTAGTCTTACTGCTGCTAGATCCAGCAGAGTCGGTGCTGGAGCCGCTCTGCAGGCCCCTGGTAGACTTGCGCACAGTTACATTGGACACGTCAAGGTCTTGAGGCACTTCTACTACTGGCGGGGACTGCGTTGGCGGTGACTGATTCTTAGGTTCAGATTGAGATTTCGCTAAAATTAAACAAGCTTTTTAAATACAATACACTAACACATTATTGTACATCAATACAAATTAACACACACTAAATACAAATTTTTATCAGTGAAAATACAGTTAAACATAGTTTTGAGTTATAGAATAGGCGATCTTAACGCTATTTCTTCCAGAAAACCTGGTCTTGTAGAAATAAATCAAAGGATACAGAAATTATTTTTATAGTAGGCAATGTCACACTCATGCACCCAATCATTTAAAATAGGATATACAGTTAAAGAATTAAATGCACTCAATTGAATTATTCTTTAATTAAGTGAATGCTCATTTATGTATACTGTGCAATTATATCTTGGTTATTAAATCCAGTATAATAACCAAAATCGGTCCACAATTGACGGAGAAATCGGTGAACATACATAAAAAAAGAAATATACCGTCAAACATAAAACCTCCACCTTTTTTGAAGTCGGTTAAAAATTCAAACTTTAACACTTTACAATAACTCACCTCTTTCAACATCGACTACAGAGCGCTGAGAGCGAGACCTTTTAACACCCTTATCGCTTCCTTCCGCGTTCTCTGTGCCCTTCTCAGCTTTATTCCTACCCCTGGTGGGGTTCTTGTCCTTTCTGTTAAGCCCAAGCTTCTTCTTTTTGCCTATAAAGAGGAAGGCGAGGGATCAGAGGGGTAAAGTATCGAAAAGGCCAGATAAATCAATTTGGTTTAATGGATTTTACAATGTAACATTTTTTTCCTAAGATCAGACAAGTGACAATATAGACAAGGAATTCCTAAAAAAATAAAAATATAAAAACACAAGAAGTTCGGTTTGCCACAGCTTATGAATATTAAGATAAGTAGTATTTACTTCCCACATTAATATAACAAGAATAATTAAATGTAAAGGATAATTTTATGAGTCCGAGGTAAACTTCACTGCTATTTCAAAATATGCTGCTTGACAGACGAAGCAATGGTATTAGGTTTTATGATATTAACTTTTAAGATTACTGTGCTGTCAATTAATTCAGGATTGATTGGTAGCTATCATTATCCTTCTTTTAAAATCAACAGTGATCTCTTTTTATGTTTCGGTTGTAATGTACATAGCAAGCTCTAATGAAATACAAGTAAGGTGTAAGGAGCGTCATTGAACTCGAGTTCAAATCATCGTTTCTAACTCATGGTGCACCGCATTGAACAACGGACGAGGCTAAGACGTCAGGTTCTCCTTGTGGTTGTGTTGGAGCTTGTGGTTGTGTGATGTTGGAGCTTATGGTTGTGTGATGATGGAGCGCGAGCTTTATACCACTTAGTGTAATCCCAACGATACTCGCATGGCGGTTGGGCATTTTACCATCCTGGCTAAGTACCTAACCTGTTTTAAAAGCGACCGAGAAATGTTTACGATTCCTTAATAAGACATTAATAAGGCAAGTAAACTGGCTGTTGTTTGTTTGTCTTTGTTGTGTCTGTTTTGTTGTTATTATATTTACCTTCACTGGCTTTAGCTTTCTTGACCGGCGACACCCCGCTGCTGTCCGAAGACGAGTCGGACAGCTCTGCCGCCGGAGCCGACGACGGTACGATATCCTCTTGCGCGTTTTGGGTGTTGGAACTTGGGTCTTCGGTCTGTGTAGACTCAGCTTGTGGTGCATCTATGCATAAAAATATGGACAACTATACACACATATATGAATATAGCTGGGAACACTGTTAAACTGTGCTATGGAAGTATGGACAGAGAAACGTTCAGTATTTGTCTTTTTGATAGAATTATGACATAGGCGGAAAAAACGTTTTCTGAAATAGATCAAAGAATTAACTGGCTTAATTGGCAATTGGCATTCTACATAGTTTGAAAGACCGATAATCATTAGAAATGAAAAATTTTAGAACGGCGGTCATTCTATGGCAAAAGGAGCCCAGGGCGCCCCTCAATCGGATGGTTTAATGAACTGAAGAGAGCAGGTACAATTCAGTAAACTCAAGACCTGTAACAGTATCGCAAGTCAGGCCATAGTCCAGCTGGCTCTAGCAGAGGGGGATCCCCCGCCAGGTCATCACGTCAGGGGACCGGCCGTACTCCGGCTGTTCATGTTCGGAACTTGTATATATGCAAGCGGTGTAGGAAACTTCGATAGCGTGATTCAGGTGTGTCGTGACGTCACCGTGTGAACCGCGTGACGTCACAGTGCAATGTCATTACAGACTTTAAGTCGCTTATGTTTGGATGGATGGTACAAGCATTGCTTACCTTCGGATATTCTGGACATGATCTCGGAGGGCGAAGTCTCGTCAATTTCAACCTCCTCCTCCACCGTTTCATTCACTACCACGTGCGTGCTGCGCGCTATTGGTTGTGCTAAAGCAATTATATTTTATATTAAAAATAAACTTCAAATATAATGCGGTAAGTACTAACATACACATCTATTTTAGCAAAAAAAACTATGATTGCCAAGAACTACTTACTAGTAGAACAATGTTTAATGAATTTCATAACTTTGTCAAAAGTATCATAAACACTACTAATAGAGTAAAGTGGGTGCAATTGTAGGATCCTGTACAAAAATGTTAACAAACTATAGTCGAATTTTTAATTAGACGGAGTCCAATGAAGTTTACTGTGTTGTCAGTTTTTAATGAAATAAAAATAGTGTTGTGACAAAGTGAATGATTGAAAAACCTCCTGAATTAATGAAATTGCCTCGATTTTCTAGTAAATAGTTAGTGTGCCGAACTGCCGATATCGGGTACGGGGTTCGAATTTTAGTCGTGCTTTGTACATACCAACGAGTTTTCGACGACTATGTTTATATAGTATATATCTACCTATACTGAATACTGAGTGTTTTAAACATTAAGGAAAACATTGCGAGGAAACTTGTAAGACTGTCCTATTTTCAATACATCATGTAGTTGAAACTATAGATGTATAAAATATAAGGTTGGGGAAAAAGTTTCTTCGCATATTTTATAAAAATTCAAGACATTTTTTTTTTCAAAGTTTATTTACATATAATTATGGTATATATATATACCATTTTGTTCGATAACTTTCTGCCATCTTGTAGGTAGAGACATGATCCCGTTGCTCTAGAAATTTTGGGACTTCTGATCAAAAAACCGCAACAAGTCCTTTTGGCAGTCCTCTCTTGTGGTTAACATGACACTGCCTGAATAATTCTGTAAAGACCGAAACAGATGGAAATCTGAAGGTGCAAGGTCAGGGCTATATGGCGGATGCATTAACAACCAGCCAAACTCTCTTAATTTTTGCTGCGTGGCTAAAGATGTGTGTGGTTTAGCGTTATTGTGATGAAAGACCACACCCTTTCTATTGATCAATTCCGGCCGTTTTCTCTCAACTTCTTGCTTTAATCTCATCAGTTGTGGGCAGTAGAGAACCGAATCGATAATTCTGCCCGATGGTAAAAGCTCGTAATGAACAATGCCCTTGCAATCCCACCATACACACAACATCACCTTATTGCGAGTTTACTAGAGGTTTGCCACAGTCTGTGAAGCCTGGACGACCTTTGACCACGACCGTTTTCGCACGTTCTTGTTGTACGTGATCCACTTTTCATCACCAGTTATCAATCTCTTCAAAAAAGGCTCGGTTTCGTTACGTCTCAATGAAGAATCGCAAATGAGCACAAGGTTCATTAAGTTTCTTTCAGTGAGCTCGTTTGGCAACCAAATATCCAGTTTTTTTTTGTACCCAGCTTTTTTCAATTGGGTCAAAACTGTTTTGTGGTCAATTTCCAGTTCTTCAGCTATGTCGTATGCATGTATGTATGTATGCTCACGCATTCTAGGCCAATAAAATTTGCGTGACAGAGCCAAGTAACATTCATTTATACCGCGATGGTTAGTTTTACCATCGTGGTATTTGCCTATAATGTCTTGCTGATGGTAATAGTCCGTTATATTCTCCAATTCAATTTAGGCAAAACGAGTTTCATAGCAGAATTCTTAAAAGTTCTCTGTATGATAGGTATTACAGAATACATAGCTCTGAAAGGACTAATAAATAAACCCGTTTTAATTTTGGGATTAACATATGTCTTCATGACGTTAATAATGTTTTGTAGTAACTTATATCAGAGCACTTTTATTTTATTTATTGTAAAATAGAAATATTATTATTTTATAGTTTGAAATGATTAACTATTGACACTCGTTGTTCAATCATCTGATTGAACGAGAACTGAACGCATCACTATTACTTTAAATATGGCATCATTATAATACAAAGTGACATTAGCTACTGTCAGGTAGCTCCGTTTAATTAAAAATCCGAGTATAGAAATAGATGATATATTAATTTTCAGTTTTCTATTACAATTCGCACAGATGGATGAACGGATCGGACAATTCGGAACCTCGGTATTACAAAAACAAAGTTCTATGTTTATTTCTCTAATACACTACTTGTAATAACGATTTCTAAACTAACATGCAAACTCGCAGAAGCTCACAACGGTCGGCCGTATATTTAGATTCGCCATAGCGGCAGGTAGCTCTAGAAGGATAACAATTATTAGACAAGTTTAGAAAGTCAAAGTAAAGGTCTACTTTCACATATTTGGATCGATTGGAGTGATCACGCGTACGGTACCTTAACTAATAGTAACGTAGATATTTCGTTCCATTGTTCTTTCGAATTTGATAAATCAATTAAAACATTTTTGATAAATTTTGTTTTATGATATTTTTTTGTGGCGCAATCGTGAAGAAAAGATGCTTGCGTCAAAACATATTCATCGTTATTCTCTTATTCTCTAGCACCTGATATAGCTACAGTCTACGCAAGTAACACGTCACTCGGTAACTTACGCAAGGACGCTGTGGATCTGCCGATTGGCGCCAGCGACTCCTCGCCCGGTATGCTTCCATCTGTCACACCTGCAGATTTATAGCATAATTTTAATTGTTTGGGTTACTATAATGTTCAATCTAAGTTACCCTATTATCATTTTAATTTTATTTCAATGCATGCTAAAAATCTATTTAACAACAGCACATATATTTGTCGTGTTTTTTCTAAATCTAACGACTTAATTAACATAATATATAGAGAAAATAGGTATTTTTGCTTCACAGTAGCTGTTTGAAGTCGGCTATTCTAATTCTAGTTTTATAATATGTGAGAAGATTGGTAATATGAAGAAATATAGTATAAAATTTACCTGTATTCGACATTTTATTGAGGCTAGCCCGTTCCATAGCCTCCAAAGCTCCCAAATACTTAGTCAAATTTCGACAGGACTGCTTATCTGGCAATTTCTGCAACGATTATTTTTATAATTACAATCATTAATACCAATAATTGCAATCAAAGTTTGACTACTTATAAAGACATACATTAATCTTACTTATCTAAGAATTTTGTGATTTACTTGTTTTGTACGCAATCCTCGATATACTTTGGTTACGCGCCATAAGAAACTTTGTTCCAATTTCCACTATTACTTTCTCCCTTTCTTTGCTAAACACATCTTTTGGTGTTATCAATGCTTACGAAGCGCTCGTAGCGCCAGTTTGGCGTCGCCGCCAGCCCTCGCACTCACCTGGCAGAGGTCCCGCAGCATGGCGGCGAGGCTGTGCGCGTGCTGCGCGTCCCGCGGCGGCGACAGCAGCGCCAGCAGCCGGCACGCCAGCGCCGCCTCCGCCGCGCGCGGCCGCCGCACCAGGTAGCTGCACACCACCATCGCCATCGCGCCCTGGCTGTCTATCAGCTGCCCCGGACAGATGGACGTGGCGGTTTACTATGATACCGGTTTTTACGGACTACCGGTATTTACTGAATACGGTACGGTACTGAATACCGGTAATGTAAATACCGGTAAATTGCATATTGTTCAGGATTTATTAAATTGCTAAACTTAATACCTAGTTGATAAGTAATGTACTACTAAAAATTGTTTAGAAAACATTTAATTTTAAACTGTTTAAAAATAATGATGAAGATAACCTAATGTAAGTTGCCAAAGTTTCGGAACGGATATGTTAACAAGAATAAAAACATATCTAAAGACCCTGTAGTCTAGTAAGTAGTGACCCTGCCTGGGAAGAGAGGGGCCCCGAGTTCGATTCCCGGCCGGGGCAGATATTTATGTGACCGATAAATGCTCTCGGTTCATGGGTATTCGTGATGTGTTATTTGTGTTGTCCATGCCACCACACCACCTACTACCACGACACCCATTACCACCACAGGGAATCACCTAGTCACCTAGTCACCTGCATTGGATTAGTGTGTTAGCATTTATTGTTATTATGTATCTCTAAATTCAAAGTTTCATGGGTCCTATTATTATTATACCTCATAGTTAACTCTGGTGAGGGAAACCAAGAAGCGCACGACCGCCTCCTGGTCGATCTCGGCCAGCGGGGAGCTGGACGGCGCGTTCGCGAGCGCCCGCAGCGTCGGCAGAGTCGCTTTCTACAAACAACAAAAAAATATTTCAATAATGTACTGGTTTTTCAATGTTAATGTTAACAACAGAAAATATCACAAAATGCGTTTCAATTACTCCCATCCATTGCGGACTTCCACTTTTAGCCTCCAAAATCTACAGTCATCAGAACTGGATCAGAACTGGATTAAAAAATGTCCGTAAAAATAAAAAAAGAATTTTCTAAATCAGTGCAAAAAATACAGCTGAATTGAGAATCTACTCTTAGTCTAAGATCCCATAGCAGGATTACTGCGCTCATCTGTTTTTTGGTAAAATCCAAAATTTTATGCATATTTATAATTAGGAGAATATATATATATATAGGGTTGCCAATCAAAATTTGGCCGCTAGTATTTTTAATTAAATTATTTTTAATTTATTTTTGGGAAAAAATTTCGTTCACTTGTTTTTTAAATAAAACCTGGTCTATATCACGGCAATTTATATAAAGAGTCTAAAAAATCACGGTTGCCATTGCGCATCTGGCCGCAACCTCTTGGCAACCAGGTGTAAACAGGTACGATTTCGATACATTTATACGTTCATAATGTACATCTATTAATTATACATCAAATTAAAGTTAATTTTTTTCTATTTATTATCATATATGGTTGCCAAATAAAATCCGGCCGCAAATAAGGGTTGCGGGCTGTTAAAGATGATAAATATTTAAGGTAGAGTGACGAAGAAAGCGATTGTAAGCTGTGCGAATTGCGCATGCGTCGAAAGTTAGTGTTCATAAAAACAAAAAATTGTAGGTAGTAGAGCCTAGGATCTACTACCTATGTAAAATAATTAATTTTAATTGTTTTGCATAGGTAGTAGAGCTTAGAGTTGGCCCGGGGTAGTACTACCGCCCGCCACGGTACTTAGTACCATTTCTACCGTGTAATAATTGTTTTAACAGCAATTGTGTTCCGGATAGAAAGGTGTGGAGCCGGCTACACTTTTTAGAGGCGACCATCTCAGTCCTTAAGGGTAGCAACACATCTGTGACCGAATTATAACGAGACTCTTACTAACATTTACTAACTGGACTATTACTAACAATAACTAACAGGACTAATATTCACTAACAGTCCCTGTCCCAGTCCTCATACTTTCAAACTAACCAACTAATGTTCTAACACCGTCACCTGACCGGACTAACTATCCCAGTCCCCATATATGAGTCTTGTTCTAAGTCGGTCACAGTTGTCATGGACGGCAGCGGAAGGTGGTGCTGCATGCTCGTTTGCTGCCTTAAATCAATAAAAAAAAAAAAACAGGGACAGGGACTGTTAGTGAATATTAGTCCTGTTAGTTATTGTTAGTAATAGTCCAGTTAGTAAATGTTAGTAAGAGTCTTGTTATAATTCGGTCACAGATGTGTTGCTACCCTTGAGGACTGAGATGGTCGCCTCTAAAAAGTGTAGCCGGCTCCACACCTTTCTATCCGGAACACAATTGCTGTTAAAACAATTATTACACGGTAGAAATGGTACTAAGTACCGTGGCGGGCGGTAGTACTACCCCGGGCCAACTCTAAGCTCTACTACCTATGCAAAACAATTAAAATTAATTATTTTACATAGGTAGTAGATCCTAGGCTCTACTACCTACAATTTTTTGTTTTTATGAACACTAACTTTCGACGCATGCGCAATTCGCACAGCTTACAATCGCTTTCTTCGTCACTCTACCTTAAATATTTATCATCTTTAACAGCCCGCAACCCTTATTTGCGGCCGGATTTTATTTGGCAACCATATATGATAATAAATAGAAAAAAATTAACTTTAATTTGATGTATAATTAATAGATGTACGTTATGAACGTATAAATGTATCGAAATCGTACCTGTTTACACCTGGTTGCCAAGAGGTTGCGGCCAGATGCGCAATGGCAACCGTGATTTTTTAGACTCTTTATATAAATTGCCGTGATATAGACAAGGTTTTATTTAAAAAACAAGTGAACAAAATTTTTTCCCAAAAATAAATTAAAAATAATTTAATTAAAAATACTAGCGGCCAAATTTTGATAGGCAACCATACATATATACAGGGTGAGTTTTTAGTCAGTTAGAATATTAATAGGGGGTACTCAGTATTCGATTCTCGTTCCAAATATGTAATAAAAAACGGTGCTTAAAATTTCACCTAATTATCCATTAAACAACCCAATCGTGGACAACCTAACGCATACCGCGCACACGGTTTTAAGTAAATAAAAATCAGCCGAAAACGCGGTGATAATAAAGACTTCCGGCCTTTTGTATTTCCTTTGATGCGCTGCCGCCGCCACCGCCAATATTCGGGCGCACCAAAATACGCGCGCCATCGCGCCAACGACCCTTTGACAGTGCCGCCACGGTCACTCCCCGCGCGGCTGAGTCCCAAGCCCGACACCTACCTCGCCTTTCGAAGTTTCGAGCGAACTAACTGTGTATTTTACTATTTAGCTCAGTTTGTGTTGAGCTTCTAAGCGATCAGACGCAAGTAATTTTACTTCCTCGTTCGTGTATCTAAGTTACATAATGAGTACTGTAATAATAACAAATAACAACATTGTAAAGTTGTATCGCGAATTATTCCCAAACCGAAGAATACCTACTCCTTACGTGATGTTCCCTACGCCTACGCCTTACGTGATGAAGAATACCTATACCTTACGAGGTGCCGTGGCCGGCGCGCTGGTGAAGCAGCAAGGTCAAACAACTTGTGTACGTTACGGAGTACTCCAACGGGGACGAATTAAAGTGCAGAATAGTAACTGCTTTTGACAAAGTTCGTAGTGAATAGAAGTGATCCTTTCGTCTTATATCGCGTGAAAGACAATTTGTGCAAGCATGCTGAATTGTGCATTGAGCGAGAAGGTGCGCATTTTGAAGAATTGTTAATGTTGGTGTAAATTTGTTATTAGGTTAAATTCTCCATCATTGTAAATAAAATTTATTATTACACATTACCCATACCCGGGAACAAACATTTATTGTCACGTTTTATAAACGTCTGCCCCGGCCGGGTATCGAACCCGGGACCCCTCGTTTCGTAGGCAGGGTCACTTCCAACTGGGCTACGGGGTCGTCAAACTGAATATGATATGATGTATGATGAAAGTTGAGAAGTTTACGGAGTTTGCATTAGTGACGTGATAAATTGACTAAATTGTAGAAATAACAGAATTTTAAAAATACTCTTTTAATCTTTTAACGTTTAACAGTGTTTATTTTAAATTATTTTTAATATGGTAATTAAACAGTTATTTATAACTTTCAACGCCCGCTACTGCTATCTTGTCCTTACAAGGTCACTAACCTCGTCTCGCCCCGTACGGCACCGCCGCGCCGCGCCATCGCGCCGCGGCGTGCGGCGCAAGCGGCATCAGCTGTGTTTTCGGGCGTTTCCATACGCTCCGAGTATTTTGAGACAATTTTGATTGCCATTTTTGAAATAATTAGTAGTGTAGAATTTTGACTTTATATTTTTGATCATTACCTATGACCACGTTCTTTCATGTCCTCGAGTATGTCAACTGACTAAAAACTCACCCTGTATATTCTCCTAGTAATAAATATGTATAAAATTTTGGATTTAACCAAAAAACAGATGAGCGCAATAAACATGCTGCCGGATCTGGTACTATCTTTTTTGAAGTCAGCTCAAGATATATTATATGTGGCCTTGTACACCAACACCACTCCGCTTTGACAGCACGGAAAACATTGAAATATGTGCTTTACGTCGTGCTCCTCACGGTTGAATTTTCAGTCGAATCGGAGTTAGCCGTGTACGCGTCGACTGCGCTTCGTAATACACTTATTTCGAGTAAATGTTGATGCAACATAATTGTACATGGTTTTATTTATAACAAATTACCTGTATTTGTTCTTGGGCGCCGTCCACACTCATTGGGAATGTTTGGAAGAAAACACCAATGATTTGTCGAAGCATGTCCTCTTCCACTATTGAAATAAAGAAAAAAATTACTATAATATTACAATTCTATGATAAAATCAAACTTGAATACATTTTGATTCCATACAAAACATAATTTTGTCTAAATTAGGAGACAAACGGACGCGTATAAACAGACAAAAAATCTAAAAATAATTGTTTTGAATTCTGTTGCGTTAATGACGTTAAGGACCATCAGTAAAAGATTTTATTATTATTTATTATTTTATCTTGTATATACAGACAACGAGCAGTTACAGATTAATTGTTAGTATATAGATTACCTGTAGCAGGGTTGAACCAGAGCAGCAGAAGTCTGCTCAGTATGGACGGGGACTCCAGGTGACCGAGATGCAGCAGCCGACACAGCCCCTCCACTATTATCAATCTATACGCGACACACTGAAATAAGACAATATTGTTCTTAAATCTCACCAAGTTAATTTTACGATTTCTAAAGTGGTTTCATTATTAGCTAGTCTAATTAAAAACGACAGTCAAATTGAATTAAAGAATTGGACAATTTTCCAGGGTTATTGCTAAATACATGCACATTTCTATGGTTTTGAAAACAACACATATTGTTAGGTTATATACATACATGTAAATGACATAGTATGTGTGCATGTAATGACATAGTAGTTAGAACAAATTACGACTTTTTAATTTACTTACGTCGCTGTCCATTATTTTCAATAATAATTCTATAACAGTACTGTGAGCCGGAGACATTGATATTGCTGACTCGGATAATGTGCCTGGAAAGTTTCAAATTTATAATTACAAGAATTTAGTACAGAATGACTACCTCCATACCACAGAATGACTACTCTACTTGCATAAAAAAGTCATACAGGTAAAGTATATTACATGATTTACATGCCATACTAATATATGCAGAGCTGAATGACTTTAAATTAGAACCTGGTGCCATAGCTTCATCCGGTGGATAACATTATTTAAAATTTTAACAACACAACAACGACTTTAAGTAAATTTGTTTTTAATAAAAAATACACTAAAAAGTAAAAAAATACCGTATTTTTTACCCATACAAGTAACATTTTTCCCTAAATTAAACGGTAACTACACTTAGTCCATCAATCCGTACTGGAGCAGCTTGGAGTATGCTCCAGGCTTCCAGGCTCAGTAGTGGGCCAACACTTTGTGCAAATTTATACGAAATAAAGACATATTTATTTAAAAAAAAAGAACAATAGTATATAAGTATATAAGTATAAGACAAGTATAAGAGACTGTACCATCCTCTTCGGTAATATCAGCGGAATGCACGGAGCGTTTCTTCTTAGCTTCCATCTTGGAATCGCTCTGCAATGTCTCGCCGTCGTCCTCGAACACGCGCGCGCCGTGGACGCAGAGCAAGTCTATGATGCACTTGAGTACCGTCGACACCACCGGCTCGTTGGCCGTGTCTATCAGCTACAATGTAAGTATACAATACAATACAATATATACAATACAATACAATATAATTATACAATTATATACAATATACCACGTAGCCTAGTTGCTAGTGGGTAGTACCTGCGAAACGAGGGTAGATTCCCGACCGGGACAGATGTTTACGTGACAGACAAATATTTGTTCTCAGGTCGTGGGTGTTAGTGATGTGATATAATTCGACGCCGGAAAGCATTGACTTATTATATAATAAGTCAATGCCGGAAAGCGATCTTGTCGTATCTCGAAAAAATGCGAACATGAGTTAAATGTGTCTAGTTATATAATTATGTACATACTTCATTGGAATCAGAAAAAATAGCAGAAAAAGAATTGTCACTCACGTTGGCGAAGAAAAACGCTTTATTCTCTCTCGCAAACTGCTTATCAAGCATTCCGTATAGGGCCACGGTCTCCAACGTGGTATTTATTATTTCGGGATTTTGAAACATGTCAACCTACAAAAATAAATTAATTTTGAAACATTTCATCAGTTCGGGGGAAACAAGAAAATATGTAAAAATTACATTGTATTAATTACATTAATGAATCCAAAAGACTTGATAATTAAAATGAATGGATAGATAGATGACAATCTATTATAAACTGCATTTTTCTCACAAGTGCAAATATATAAAAATCCAAAATATCTTAGCCTTGCTAATTTACAAAAGGAGGAAAAAAATCGATTCAAATACAACATATCGCAACTTTAGTAATATAACGGCATGTATGCCGTTATATTACGAAGGCTGCGATATGTACATAAGTACTTCAAACACAACGAAACGAACACAATAACGAAAAACTTACCTCCAATTCAGTGTATATCATTTGCAGCATCGGTGTGATGGTCGTTAGCTGCGGCGTGTCTAGCGCACAGTTCAGGATCGTCAAACATTTGGTCATCGTTGCCGTGTCGGATAGCTTTTCTTTAATTGTCTACGAATCACAATTATAAAAAGAGTTTAATTATGTATATAAAATAAGTTGGTTAAAAAAGAAAATACATATATTGTGGAAGTAAGGATCAGAAAGATAAGAATGAATTATTTACGTCACTAATGTCCTGCCTTATCTTAATATATATATTTCTTGTGTTCGTGTGTATGTGACTGAACTCCTCCTAAACGGCTTGACCGATTTGGTTGAAATTTTTTGTGTGTCTTCGGGTGGATCCGAGAATGGTTTAGATTCACAATTGGACCCGGTAGGTGGCGTTGCTGTCGATATATCACTAAAACATTTTTTAATTATAAAGCGGTACGAAGTACGCTGGGACCACTAGTATTAATATATTACATTAAATTACATATTATTTCTACATTGTAAGGTACTAGTACGAATAAAAATTAAATTAACGAGAGTAAATTAAATAAAGACAAATAAATATAAGACAGTAACAAAAGTTAAATATATATAAGACTGACATTTGTTAACTTATTTGAAAGTAAGTTAAGCAATTCAACAATAAAGAAAAAGATTAAATAAATTGTAGTTTACTTACTGTTGGTAATATTATTGGTTGAGGCGGCGCAGCTGGTTGAATATTCAAGTCCTCCAATTTCTTTTGAATATCTTCAACCTATCAGTAAAAAAAAATACGACCTGAGAATTTAAGTAAACTCTTAAAGAAGTCATTAACCCCTGGAGTGCCGAGACCCCCGAATGTAAAACATGGCCAACGTGTCACGCCTATTCGTAACTCGCGCGATCTTGTCGCTAGGTCATAGTAAAAATGAATTGTACGGGATTATGTTATAATTATATCACATAAATTATATATCATTGTTATCACAACGAAATTGCCTAACACCTAAAACAATTAAATTAAAGCAAAAAAACTTACCTGCGTAAGAAATTATTCAATTTCTTTTCAACTTCGAAATTTTCAAACACAATGGAGACACATTTTTCCACATTTCACTAACTCACAATGCACATTAATCAAAACTAACACTATCACTACTTAGTATACATATTTACGCATCGATATAATACATTATTTCATTTGGAAACACAGTAATTACTCGGTAAAAGAAGTTAGAAAACTAACACGAAAACGGTGCCAATACCGACATATTTTTAGCGAGCCGCTTAGCGGCCGAAGTTATTTTATATTTGGTCAATTTTGTGGTAAATATTGTAATCAATATGTTGCTAGATTAATTAGCTAAGAATGTGTAATACTATAAAACCAAACTTGCTGTACCAATATTTATATGAAAATTTACACAGCTTGTCGACTTCAACGACACTGTAACTATATTGTTCAAAAGTTATTTACTTTTTTCACCAACTTTTTTATCACCATTCACAAAACTAGCACTTTACACGTAATCTGCACAACTTTTCCAGTAATAATAAGTAAAAATCTCATCAGTTAATTCACCGTTTCCTTCTCGAAAACAATTTTATAAAATGTTGCGAACTCAAATGACGCGAAACGAGCGTAGCGACCGTACTGTACAACTTTCAAATAAATATTTTCCTGTTTATCATTCGACTTTGCAGCCAATCACAGTCGGTATTTCGTAGCTAATGAACGTAGGTTCAATTTGAATCCAACCAATGAGATCAAAATATTATAAAATAGACAATAATCGTCCTTCAATACGATTGTATTTAGTTTGCCCCTCCGTCGGGGGTGCACTTCACGTTGGCCTAGAAAATTTTTTGCCCCGACGGAGGGGACAACTACACTCGAGGGGTTAAACAGTATAATTCCTCTGTGCTGGAACTCAACCGAGCAACAGATTGAGTGCTTACAAGCACTGTCTGTATTGCGAGACGATTAAAATATAATCTAAGCCCTAAACTTCTTTTCTATACTAATATTATAAAGAGGAAAGATTTGATTGTTTGTTTGTTTGCATCGAATAGGCTTCAAAACTACTGAACCGATTTGAAAAATTCTTTCACTGTTGGAAAGCTACACTATCCCCGGGTGACATAGGCTATATCATATATTATAAAAATGAATTGCTGTGCGTTAGTCACGCTAAAACTCAAAAACGGCTGTACCGATTCGGTTGAAATTTTTTGTGTGTCTTCAGGTGTATCCAAGAATGGTTTTGATTTACAATTGGACCTGGTAGGTGGCGCTGCTGTCGATATGTCACCATATTATTATTTGTTTATTAATTATAGAGCGGTACGAAGTTCGCTGGGGCAGCTAGTTTTATATAAATGGCCGACAAATGAGCAGACCGACAGACAGTAATCCTAGTAGTATAACCAATTCGTTGTCCGACAAAAAAGAAGAGAAGAAAGAAAGAAATCTCAATCCTCAATCCAACTGGAACATGACGAGTAAAGCAAGACGGCGGGCGCTATCGGGGGCCCGGGCGGGCTTACACTAACTCACAACTAAGACTAACTCAAAACATGCATGTCTTTAAAGTCGGTTTACGGACGATAGTTTTACGTGATAACGTCATAAAGAAACATTGATGAAAACACGTTGTAGCGTATTCAACATTTGTTATAAATAATGGCTTCCGTCGAGGTAGGCGGGGATTATTGTAAAAGTTCTCGAAGTAGCTCGCGTGGCGACGTTCCAGTAGCAAAACTATTCTAAGCTCGCTCTTAGGTCACGCTCTGACGTCAGCGGAACGGGAAACTTTTTCATGTGCGCAGCTCATCAATTTATAAGACGTTATCACGTCAATATATTCACCTGCGCTTTACACTCGGCGGCGAGCGCGTAGTTCTGCTCCCTGACGGCCTCCTCCTGAGCCTCGATGGCGACATTCAATGATACTCGCAGACGTGCTCGCTGAAACAATTTAAACTTAACTTATTCACGTTAGAAACATAAAACCTCAGCTTAATTATGTATATATGTGTTTCGATTTATTATGTACATTTACTTTCCTTTTAATAGGAAATGTATTTAATCCCGATAACAGGGGGAATAGCCCCAACGGCAGCAGCAGTTGCAATCGTTCGTGGGAATAGAAAGCGAAAATACAATAGCGCTATACAAAGAGAAAAAAAACAAAATAACAACGATTTTCAGTAACGCCTTACATCATCTATGAGCTTATCTATGTAATAGTAGGAACATTTGATGAAAGGTATAGTATTTGATTGACCGAGAGATGGCGCCACAGTGAGATTGCCCTCCCTCTTAACCAACACATCACTTTTTCTCTATATTATCAGACCCAATTTTGAGCTTGTACCTGCAGTTTAACCTCAGTGGTGTCAACGGTGGGCGCGGGCGCCGGCGCCTCCACCTCGGGCGGGTCGCGCAGGGTGCTCACGATGCCGCTGATCACCTCCATCCGCGGAGACACCTCGGGCACCACCAGCTCCAGCGCTGACACCAACGCGCGGATCACGTCGGCGCTCAGCGGACCGTACTCACCTGTTTTTATAAGTTTTTTTTTAATTCTTAAAAATAGGGCATGGTTTCTATTCCTAAAGGCCCCTGCGACCACAGTTGATCTATCGTAGTTAGACCCATTAGCGTTATATCTGGTCTCCAAGAGCTACCGTCAGTCAGGGTTTCAGATTCCTGATTTGTTCAAGTTTAATTGGATTATCTCCCAATACGCGACTTCTGCAGTGGGTTATTGCCATTTAATGGCAGAAGCCAAAGAGTCATTATTATAAGCGTCAAAACTGTTAAGCGCTCTCGTGTGCCCCGTGCCGTTGCTTGTATTGGTTGTGTACCAATGAAGTATAAGAGTCACGCCAGAGTGCCTCACACCGTGACACTTACGCTTTGTGTCAGTGTCAACATTTCGTAATACAAACTAAACAATACTTACTTTGCTCTCGCATCATGACCTAAAAACACCAAACACTCACCAGTGAGGGTGTCAGTGATGAGAGTCTGTAGCGCGGTCCGCCCGGTGGGGTCGGTGGTGTCGTACACTCGCAGCATGCTGGCCAGCTCGTGCAGTACGTACTGGCGAGTGCTGAAGCCCACCGGGTCCTCGGTCTCTGATGGACAGGGGGACTCTACGATACTGTGGGACAAAAAATCACGATTTTGGAACATTCTTTTGAGAAAACCCCTTTTTTTCACAGAGTTAAACAAAAAGTAGAAGATTCTAAATTCGACTGTATTTTGTTTATGTGTTAAACTCGTAACTTTTTGAGTGCATCGATTTTCATGATTCTTTTTTGATACTTTGCTGGTACTTGTCATGTGGTCCCATTAAAAAAAATAAGTGTTTCAGTTATCCCTAATAATGCGTATTTAATTGACTTTGACTATGTCGACGAAGTTCTCATTTTATTACTGGACGATGTAAAACGATCAATTTTGAAATCAGTGTTTTTTGTATGAATTATTGTTAATCTCAGACACACAGACAGTCTCAATAAAAAAAAATCAAAACTTACGCGCGAATGTACCCCGTGAGGACGACCAAATCTGGCAAAACCAATTCCAAAGTTTCGTCGTCGTCTATCTTTTGCAAGTGTTCCGCCAGATGGCGCCAGTACCAAGCGGTCTCCTTATTCAACTTCTCGGCCGCTATCAAACGTAACGACTTATCGGTTGGCAGCCATTCTAGAAGTTCAGAAATTGGCAAACGCCTGAAAAGAAACATTATATAAAAATATTACATTGAAAGTACACTCACTACAAGTCTATTCTAAATTCTAATTATACCACGCACACAGTGGAGACCGAGGACGTCGCTGATGCGGTGCGCAATTTGCAATATTCCTCCTGACTATTATAAATGAGAATGTAAGTTTGTTTGCTACTCTTGCACGCGAAAACTACTTAACCGATCATCATGAAACTTTGTACACATATTCTTGGAGGTATTAGAGGTAACATACGATACTTTTGACACCCCAAATTCCACGCGGGCGAAGCCGCGGGCAAGGGCTCTAGTAATATTATAAATACGATTGAGTCATAAAGTATGAGTTTTTGGCTTGAGAGACAATTTCTTCTTTGTTCTTTCAAGGCCAACAACATGGCTGACGACAGCTCTTCGACTTATTTTGTTCTCATTGTCTCAAGGACCAAACATAAAAGGGTCCAAGGGTTAAAGGTGGTATTTTGTTGACGTCACTAGCATCTACAGCCCGCAATTCGATTACATTCAAATGTAAAATTAAATAATGCTTACTTAAACAAAGATTCCAGCAGTTTCCCTGCAACATACTGCGAGTCTTTGGCATCGTCGGCGTTGTCCAGCCGTATAGCCTTCAGCAGGTCAACAATATTCCCTTGGAAGGTGCTCAACCAGCTCGGGATGACGATCTCTTCCACCACACGCTTCACCCGTGGACTGCGCTCAGTGAGGCCCACCTTCAAATATATAATAATATATTAGTCAACATCAAGTCTCATGTCAAGAAACATGATGTTGTGACAGTCACAGCAAAGCCGAGATAAAGTGCGTTCCAAAATTTCTTTAATTTAAATTAAGCTCTCGGCTAATAACATTTCACATTTTAATTTGACTTTTTCATTTTACAAAAATAAGTAGTTTGAACTTAAAAAATATACACAGTGTAAACAATGGGCGATCTCTTCCAGATAACCCAGAGTGGAAATATACGCCAAATATTAATAAACGTGGATAGAGGCGTACTTGTATGACTACAGTATCTGAATCTTAATCTTAAGTACTTTATCTAATCTAATTATGACCTTTAAATTACATGGTTGTAAGATCAAGAAGTTTTTTCTAACTATCATAATTTTATTATCTCCACACCATCACAACCATCGGAGAAGATGTTTCCTATTGTAACCATCACCATTTTCACACTAAAAGTCTTATGCAAAGAAATGCTCTCACTCATCTCACTTACCTTCAGTGTCAAAACCCTCTGCCTGACCCGCAGTTGAGTAACGTTCATAGCGGATATGTAGATGAAGGCCGCGCGCCTCACCGCCTCATCAACGTCACATAGCCGTTGTAGTACGAAGGGCAAATTGCGGGTACATTTTGCTATTGACATTAGAACAGCTCTGAAAGAAATAAAAGAGAATAAAAAAATAGACAATAGAAAATAAAAAAAGGTTTTGATAAGCCAATTTGTATTCCACACAACATGATCACATCTAATTGGTCCCCCTACCTGAAAAGCTAAATGTCTTGTATTTAATTGTCCATTAGGATACAGACATTTATTGGGATAATTAAATGATAGTTCTTGAATCCGAAGATCTAAACAATGTATGTCATATATCTATATATTAATATGTGAAGCAAAAACTTTGTACCCCTTTTTACCAAAATTGCGCAGATGAAGGAGTATGAAATTTGGCACATTTATAGTTTATATAGAGAAGGAGTGCAGAATGCTATTATATTTAAAAAATAATGCATAATAATACATTAACATAATAAATATAACATGCACTGCACACTAACATGCCTTTGACACGACATTTGAAATGTGTATGTTTATAGTGGAAATGTAAAGTAACTGTTTGACAGAATGAATTACGGTCGAGTTTCCAGCGCAGAGCAGGTGGTAACTAGTAATTTTAATTGTATGTAACTATTTATGTTCTGAATACATGCTTAATAGTTCAATACGAAGCCCGAGCTTCAATGAAAATTAAGCATCTCACCTTCTTACAGATGAGCTTGGATCGCAGCTCATATGAAAACGATAAGCTCTGGTAACCTCATCGTCAGGTTCCATAGGATTCTGCAATCGTTGAAGAGCCAAGGCAGCTCTACACCGAACAGCACCTCGAGTGTCTTGAAGGCGTTGCATCTGATACATAAATGTTGTATAAAAAATAATCTGTCATTATAATAATTGTCGTATGTCAATTTTGTCATAATATTTTAAGTAGTTTTCTTGGAAAATGCAGAAGTTATACTTTATTAATAATACTTTCTTGAATGTGTTTAACACATTTGCTGCGGAGCACACGTCATATTTTTTTTCATCGAAAATTACGATTGCTGCGGCGAATGTGTTAAAAGAGTAAACAAAATGTAAAATAAAGCAAATATACCTGTGATGCAAGTAGTTTATCGCACAGATCATCATCCAAAGAAGCATCATCACCGAGCGCTGCTAGCACCGCTGCTAACAACTGGCTCGCTCGGTACCTCACTGACTGTCCAGATACACATTGACACTGGAATTACATTCGGAAATTTCATGCCAGTGTCATATACTTCTATGATGGTTCACATTTTTTTATTATAACTAAGATTTTTATATAATTATACAAAATAGTATACTATCACATAATTATTTTGCAGGAAGAGCCAATATCAGTCCGATTCTAGTGGGTTTTTTATCCAACGACCCTGCTTATAACCTTAAAATAATTGTAAGCCTTTAATTTATTATATCATAATTTTAAAGAATTTTTTTGAAGTAAATTAATTTTTTAACACCTTTTTAATTCATGAAACCCTCTACAAAAATTGGTTAACATACTTTCTGTATACATACCTTGTGGAATACAAAATTGAGCAAGGAATTATAACAAATACTATGTCCATATTTTTTTATAAGGAAAGTAATTGAATAATGCGTTGCGTAAAAATTAATAAATCATTACCTCAAATATAATATCAAAGATAAACATCAAAAACTCCTCCTCATCATCCAGGGAAGTGCAGAAGGACGCCACAAATTGCACCACACGGTCCACGTTGGCACTGGTGTCGCCAAATGTAAACAGGTAATGGAGAGCATTCTTGAAGCTCTCCCGAAAGATATCTTCATCGAGCTACCAACAGACAAATACACAAATGGTATTGCTTTATGATCTAATAAAATCCAACTTAAAGGTCCATTTTTATATTGGTCTTAATTCAAAAATACCTAATTACCTGGGTATTTTTGAATAAAGATTGTTACTGAAAACCGTGGCTACAATTAAATTTATTAATACATTATACAAATTTAATTGTATTATTAATACAGAAGTTACAAAAGGATATGTAGCTCATTAAGAAAATAAAACGAGAGATCTAAAGATAAAACTATCCTTAAATTTCCATATACCTATGGTTGATTATAGATGAATTGTTTTGCTTGGTAATTATGAGCTTAATTGTGGTCTAGAACCTAACACTTGACGATTTGATCATAATATACTTATTGGTTGTAAAATTATAGATTCAGTTACTGTAAATTGGTAATGGAACCAAAATGTTTAATTGTGTATATAGTCTATTTGAGGATTTACGTACGTGAAAAGATAATACATACCTTCCTGTAAAGTTTAATCATTTCTTTGATATATTTTTTATGTTGAACAACATTGAATTGAACATTTTGGAATATTTTGAACATAACAGGATTGTTTCTCGGATTCGGCTTTACTGCCGCTTGTTGAATTTCAACGTCCGCCACAGGCATATTTATTTATCAATTTCTCTCACAATGTACTATTAATAGTATATTATTTTATTATGAAAACAACACCAATACAATTGTAACTCTATAATGAATTTAAACAGAATGGGAATATTGGGAATGGGACGCGAGGAAACGTATCTTAGCGTTAGCGAAACGGTTTTCTTATTTTTTTTTTGTTTAGAATTCAAAAAAATCAACGTCATTTCATCATACTTCCATGCGTCAAACCGGTGTCAGAAATGTCAGAAGTCGGCTGTCACGCTGTCAGGGTGACAATAAAGATTGAAACTTTGAAAGCCAATTTTTTTTCTTCAATATGGCGTTGGCGTAAATACTCTCAGCCAAAAACAAATGACAATAAATAGAAGATAGATGAATCCCTATTTCCCTTGATCAGTTGATCACGGCATCATGCCTAAACTATAAGGGTTAGAAACTTGAAATTTTGCGCAGGGGTTCCTTTTATAACGTAGGGGAGCACTAAGAAAGGATTTTTGAAAATTCACCCCCTAAGAGGGTAAAACGGGGGTGCAAAATATTCTTCTTTAGTTTGATGCGGAATAGTTGCCATTTGGTCCCATAAAAATTTAACATAGTTTGGCTTAGTAGTTTTCATTTTATGAACATTTTTTTTCCAGTAAACTGTGGTAAACTATGGGAGTGGGACGTTGTGTGGGAACAAAGTTAACACTATTGAAAACAAAAAATATTGTGAAAAAGTTTTTATTGTGCTTAATTTATTATAAAAAATTATTAGATATTACCAAGTTACAAATATTTACAATTATTATTAATATGTTTACAAATGGGTTTCGTAGATTAATTTAATAAAATTAGATGTAGGTATAGGTAGAAGGTAGTTTAATTTTATTTATTTTTATTTAACACGGTAGTAAAGTAATAATCATAATGTAGGTAAATAGAAGAGATGCATCGGTGAATGCGTAAATAAGAATTCATGGTTTCCAAATCGTAATAACCAATGTACCTATAGATTATTAGATCTAAGGCATTTTTAAAAATCTGATCTGTCACAGAATAGAACTTTAAGAAAATACAAATGATCATCGTGTACTTATCACAGGTTAGATAGATAATGCATTGCAGCATATCTTTAATATTAGGACTTTATTTAATGATCCATAATAATTGAATTAAAATTTTACCTGTCGATCAATAGAGCCGAGACGGAATGTTAGTTCTTTTTAGTAAAAAAAGAAACTTATTGCTTGCAGAATGAAATACATTAAAGTTACTTGTGATGTAGTCCTAAAATTTGTCCCTTCAATAAATACTTAAAAAAAATCAAGGTAAGTGTATTAAATAATTGCCGGTACTTACAGCGACAAGGACTGTAAATGAGTAACTAAACAAAAGTTTTTAAAATTAAATATACTAAGATAAAAATAAAAGCTTATAATTACAATTAAGGTAAGACTTAATTTAAAATAAAGATAGTACATACTTATAAATAAAGCCGATGATTCGTAATTAGTTCTATTTTAATATGGGTACATATTTATGATTTAAATTTCTTAGCGTTAAAAGTTTCAGAAAAAAAATGTTTTTTAAAATCAACACCATTTATGTACTCATATAAGGAGGTACCAATCTACATTCGATATACCCTCAGCAATGAACGCATTATTCAGCGTCAATATTAAAATTACTTTGTTAAAAGCGTTCAAACATCTATTCTAGATCCTCAATTAAGGAGTCTAACTCCTTTTGTAGCGTCATGGACTCTTCTCTCTGTTTGAGTACGTCGTCTTTCAGTCTGTCGACGTTGGCCACGAGGAGCGCGTTGCCTTTCTTCAATGCGTTCACCCTGGTCTCATGACGCTTTAGCCTCTTCGTGAGATTTTCTTTCTTTGCAGGCAATGGCGCATCCTGTAAAGTGAAAGCAGAAAACAATAGATACATAGATACATTATATATTTATGTTGTACCTACATACATTTAATTTTCAACGTGCCAGTAAAATAAACTATTCAAAAGCGGAAGAAATACTACAAATAGGTACGCACCTCTGGTTCACTTTCACTCTCAGTTTCACTTTCAGTATCTTGTTCTGTCTCCGTCTCTGATTCTTCTTCTTCTGTCTCGCTCTTCTTTGTAGCCTCAGATTCTTCTTCCTCCTCCTCCTCTTCTTCCTCATCAGACCCGACCTCTTTCATCATTGCTGCCATTTTGTCAACTTCGCGTTTCAACTCCTTGTATTTTTTCTTTGCGTCTCTAAAAATATATAACAATTTTAATTAGTAATTACGCCATTGCAGTACACGGGCCTGTCTAACTGAACTTATATCAAAAACTACAGCTCTATGAGAAGCTGGTCATAGAATAGGTTTGAACAGTGTACATGGCTGAAATGGAAGCTTGAATTTACAAGAATCATGATCATCAAAGTCCTTTAAACCAAAATACAAGATTGATTGACTGATTGATAAAGTAGGTGGTCTTACGTTTCAATACCGAATTAATATTTAATTCCTTACTTGAGTGCTGCTTGTTGGTTTTTAAGGGCCATTTTGTAGCCCATGCGTTCTCTTTTCATGTTATCCTGCTTTTCTTTCAAATGTCTTATCTTGTTTCTCATATTCCGAATTTCTTTTTCTAATCGTTTTTGTTTCTTTTCTTCGCTCTCCTCCTATAACCAGAAGTATGTCATTTTATCTCTCTTATTAAACGTATTTTTAACATTAACGGATTTTATTAATTTATTGATTTGAAAGGTAAACCCGATTATTTATTCTTACCAAAATGTGCTACAATACTTATAATAATAATAATATGACGAAGTACTTCGTTTAATTATGTTACATACGTAATTATAATTATTATGTATTAAGTTACGTCATTTGCTTTTGTGATCCTAAAGATACTTTTTTGAACACAGTAATTAGGGAGCACTATTGAAATCTGACACTCGTTTTACAAAATTAGAACATGTAATTACCCCCTCCTCGTCATCCGATTCTTCTTCTTCCTCGAAACTGTCATCTTTCGTAACGGAAAGTTGCTTTACCGCGTGACTGGATCGCCTCGACCCAACGTTTGTAGGCATAATTCCCTGGAATTGGAAAGACAGCAAATATAATCATATTCAAATTTAATTAGATTTTCATTTAGGTATCACAAATTTAAATATTTCCACATGAATAGTTTGTAATGATTAATTAATTCCTAAATATAAATAGTTTGATTAGAATATAAATAATTCTTAATTACGTTAAGAAAATTTACCTCGTCATCAGCATAATTATTAGTAAAAGCAGCGTTATTATTGTTAGAGTCATTAGTGTTCTTTTTTAATTCCTGCGCTTCTGGAGAGTTTATATCAATGTTCAATAACCTACACTGTTTTTCAAAATCAATTTGCCTCTTTTGGTAGAAAGATAAAGGCTCCTCTGATGAGTAAAGTTCTTCCAGCTTATTCTGGAAAGTTTCAACAACACAAAATAATGTTAGCTTTAAAGCCGGTTTGAAGAAGTTAATAAGCATTATAAAACTATTATTATTGACATGGTAAAGTATATACTAACCGACAAAGCTTGTTCTAATTTCTTTTCCAGTTCTGCATTTTTTCTTTTCATTTCTTCTAAATCTGTTAGAGCATCATCTCTTTCCTCCGCGGCTTCCAAATACTTTTTCTCTAAATTATCCGCAGTTTCCTTGGCCTTTTCTACTTCCAATTTTAGGCTATTTACTAGTCTTTCATCGTAGGCATCAGTAACTGATATAACAGTTTTATGTTGTTCCTGTTTAATAATAGCTCGTTCTCTAGCTAACTCCGCTTCTAAGTTTTGTATTCTAGTCAAAAGACGTTTGTTTTCTCTCTCTTGAACTTCTTTGTTTCTGTTAAGATATAATAAAAGTAGAAAGAATAAGTTACCTGGAAGTAATTTGGGTTCCCCCGCTTTTTTCAATTGGCATCCCTTTGGTTTAAGAGCAATCAATATCCATAGATGACGGCGACCGCTTACCATCATGTGGCCTGTCTCCTCTGTTATCGTAAAATATCCACTATAGTCTAAATATTATGCGATATTTTAATTCCTATCACAGTAATGTAGGATTGTATTGTCCTGAATACTTCCTGTATTATTTACCTTAATTCTATGGCTAAGAGTTGCTTAGTCGATTGTAAATCATCTCTCACTTTATCGATGTCATCCATTTCATCGATTTCCTCTTCTTCAGGTGAAAGTACCTGTAAATATTTATACAAAAGAGAATGGCTGTTGAAAAAAATATATAAAATTGTGAATATAGTGCATTAAAACTAGGGCATAAAGTTTCGCAACAGTATAGTTATGTAAATATTTACGTTTGAAGGTATATTTTTCTC
Organism: Ochlodes sylvanus; assembly: GCA_905404295.2. Classification (NCBI taxonomy): domain Eukaryota; kingdom Metazoa; phylum Arthropoda; class Insecta; order Lepidoptera; family Hesperiidae; genus Ochlodes; species Ochlodes sylvanus. Next base: position 4,010,949 of record FR990129.1, read on the forward strand.
AAATATAAAAATTAGTCCTTTCATTAAAAATGAAGCGTACCTCTGCTACCGAAGCTCCGGAAGGAGACGCGGCTAAATTAGCTTGTGACATTGATTTCTGCACTTGTTCTTCAATAGTCATTTGTCTTCTGAACTTCCGTAAACCTCCTAAATTAGGCTTACTTCTGTCATTACATTTCACTTTCTTTAGTTTGATACCTTTAGAAATTTCCTTCAGTAGTTCATTGTGAGAGTTAGGTTTCTCAGACTCAAATATAAATTGATCCTTGTTTTTGACAACTGTTGATTTTGCTATTATAGGGCTTGATCTAAAAAAAATGTTAAATTAAATAAATATAAATATACCTATGTATATATTGAAAAACGCTCTTGTTTATGAATATATTGAATAATACATGACTTACCTATCGTTACAGACCACATGTCTTAATTTTTTGCCCTCCTCCACTTCCTTCATCATATCACTCCAGTCTGGCCTCTTCCTAGGCCTACTACGAAGTTGTTCAATCTTTTTCAACTTGGTAGGATCCAGTGGAGCTTTTTTGAACTCAGGTGGTGGTGGCATTTTCGGTGGCAACGGGGGCGGCATAGGTGGTGGTGTGGGCTTTAATAAGCCTGAAACCGTAACCAATTCAAACGTTATGTAACTTAAGGAAAACTGAATTGTTTACTACTTAATCATTTATTTCACGAGACCTTTGTATAGAATTCCGTTCTGTTTCATCGTTAGACACTTGTATTTCGTAAATTTAAAATATTAATTTGCACTATTGACTTCGTCTCTGCATGATCATTCACAATGCAAAAATTTAATCTACCACACACGCGCAATAACACTATTGTAATGAAATCTAAAGGAACACATAAAAGAACTACACGCTATTATTAAATTACACGTTGAAATTTAAATATATTTTCGGAAACCGACATCTTTTGATCACGGGGAATTTGTGCATTTGCACCTGAGGCGTTCGTTCCGTATGCGGAACTAAACGAGACTATTTCGGACTAGATGTAGACCACAAACTTGTCTAGCACACCAGAGATCAAAAGCAGAGGATACGCGCAGCTCTAATGAGATTTCAAGACACATTCTTCGAGTTAAACATAGACATCCAATTATGTATTTATTTGTTGGATGTTTAATTATTCTCCAGAATTTTCTGTTAGTTTCAAATTAAAAGCTTATGTGCTGGATATTTCCGTTACATTTTATATTCATTGTCACGTCACAAGCCACATATAAAAATTGAGATTAAGTTTAAATTGTTTATTTCGAAGACAAGCTCAGCAGTACTGGACATTGAAATGATTGCCAAACTCAAATTGATTGATTGGAGCACACGCATTGAGTTTGTTGTACATCAATTTCAAGCACTGTATAGGTAACTAATTATAGGCCAGATGAAATGCCAGTATGCCAATGTGTGTGTCACATACACATAATGAAGTGAAGTAGGAAGCCTTTTGTTTCGATTGCTATATTTATTCGTATTTAATACGATGCTTCATGATCTCATGATAAATTTAAAAGGTTAGATGTTGATTCTGTTGGACGATTTCATCGATGTATAACTTGCATTGTTTATAAGTTATTTATATACGTATAAATACGCACGTGCAACGTCTGGCCACTATTGTTAGTCATCATCTATCTAATTTAAATTACGAGTAAAAGTAAAGAGTAGGTAGGTATGTATTATTTTTGTATTATTGAAAGTTTCTTGCGGGCATAAAATATACCGTGGTAAATTAAAGTAATGTTACAAACAAATCGATAAAGGTATATAATTAATTAATCACTCGTAGTCAAATTCATCCCAATTCAACTAAGTATAGTTTCCGGAATTTCCTTTTAGTAAACTTCTTTGTCTACAAGTAAGTGAGAATTTAAGACATTCCAGGGTGTCACTGTGTCAGTCAAAAGTGACAAAAAAGTTTTAATACTACTTACTTCTTAAACTTTCATTTTTGGTGAGGGTATGGCCTTTAGGAACTTCGTTCGCCAGCGTCTTGTCTATGTTTTCTTTGACACGCTCATGAAGCGGGTCTCTCCATTTTTTCATACCAACGTCATCTTTTGACGGTGCTTTTTGTAAGGGTGGTTTACGGGGTGGAAGCTGAAAAATATTGTTTTACAATTCACACGGCAGAGAAAATAAAAATTACGCAATGTCCTCTCTATTTTAACTGATTAGTTCATACTGGGATGCCTCTTATAAATATAAAATCATTACGTACCTTTGAAGGAGTTTTTTCCAAGGGTGGTTTTGTAGCCATTTTCGAGTTTTCTTCTGGTGATGACTTCAATGCCGCCTTTGGGTCTGATTTAGATTCTTCTAATGATTTCTCTTCTGTCTTAGATTTTGCCGTCAATTTCACGCCAGGCTTTGGCCTTTCTTTAACTTTATCTTCTGTTTTTGAAGTTATTTTCTCTTCAGCTTTTGGTTTTGATAAAATTTTTTCGTCAACTTTTGCTTTGAGAGGTGTCTTTTCCACTATTTTTGTAATTGGTTTACTATCTTTAGTTACGGAATTTGTAGATACTTTACCATTTGGTGTCCTTTCATTGACAGCATTCTTTGCTATATCATTTTTGTCTTGCTTCTTGTCTACAATTGTTACTGATTTATCTTTAGTTTTGTCATCAATTGTTCTAACGCTTTTGAGAATAGTTCTCTCTGGTACTTGGTCATTTGTGGGTTTTTCTTCTGATTTTACTTTTTCATTGGTTTTGTCAATAGTTTTTACTGTAGATTTCAGAAATCTGGGTTTTTCATCAGCAGCTTGAGAAACTTTATCGGCAAGCTTTGCTGCTGAAGGTTTGACGAGTTTTTCTTCGGTGGGTTCTGATGCGACCACACCGTTTTCAGCCTTTTCTTTAACTGTCGCTTGTTTTTTTAAGGCAGCTAAAATAAAAGATACAAGTTAATGAAATAATTAAATAACTTTATGTCGACACACTCTTCCACTTAATAGATAATATTTGATAACATTTCGACGAAATATTCTTAAATATGAGATACGTTTAATAAATTGGTTGGATAGGATCTTCAATAAAGTAAAATATGGGACAATATATTTAGTAGTTAAGGGTTACGTAAAACTACTGTTGGTTATCGGCAAAGGATTTATTACCGTTCATAAGTTGAGAACAGTAGGAAACGTGTTCGGCCCTGTCGCACGTTCCTATGCATTTTGATGGCAACCGCGTTCGTAAATAAACATACCTATTGCCAAGATTGCGACCTTCGCTATTTTGATATAGGCTGTTACTGACATATACTAAATGTTTTGAATCCTGAGAAATATTTTGTGTACAAATTAATAAATGTATTGAGCCCTGAGCCGCGTCAATTGATTCGTTCATAAAACCCGTGTCATTTATGTACCTAAACTATTTCAATTATATTTCTAGATACTTTTTAATTAAAAGGAACCCTTTAGGTATAGTCTATAAGATTAGACAAATCTAGCCACTATCCTAGTAAGGGTAGAGGATAGATTTAGGTTGTACTTAGGTATGTTTAATTTATTATCGGTACCTAGACCTACATAGGTTTAGGAGTAATTATTACTCTACATGCATTTTCATCTACAACGCTGCTGAAAATACTAAATTACAGAGTAATTATATAGCTTCTGTTTAAAATTACCTATATACAAGATTTTAGATAATTAAATTCTTAAGAGGATTTCAGGTTCCATTTTTAATTACATTAGCGTCTCATACGCATCATGTAATAATTATATTAATACATATATAATAATTATATATACATATATAATTATTACATAGGAACTGTATAATAATTCAGTAAACTATTGAGAACATTAATCTGGTAAACATTCACCGTAGGTCGTCGGAGTGGGATCTCTTATAAATCATACAGTTACCCCAACATCTTCGTTTATTTTGTAAAATGTTCGTCCTCTCTAAAAATACCGCGATTCGTTGGCGTCGACCGGCTTGGAATATCTCTTAACAACTCCAACGTTTATTGAATCACGCTACCAAATTGTGCTACTAATTTCACTGCCATTATTCAGCAAAATTTGTGGAATTTTACCAAATGTATTTAACATTATTAGTCGATAAATTGTATAATAATCTGATGCATGTGCACTTAACTAAGAACTTAGGTAGTAATTGTTGTCTTGCGTGATTAGATAACAAAGTTTTATACAATTTATTCGTATTATACAACATCCTGTGGTCAATTAATTCATATTGTTGTTTTCGACACATAAGTATACATATTTTTAGATTAATTAAATAGTAGTAGTTGTAGGTACTAAAAGTTATGCAACTGTTATGAATATTTTCGATTTAAACGGTATTTACTTAATATGTTACAGGCACGATTAGGCTATTTTCAATCTTCAATAGTCTTACTTCTTGATTTGACTATTTAAAGCATATTTTTTTATAATTTAATAGGCTTCCAATCACATTTTTCTCTGCGCAGCACATAAATAACATTTCAAATGATATTCTTACAGTTTAACAGACGGCGTTTATTTTGCCTTAATATAATTGCTTTAAAAACTAACAATTCAGAGTGTAATCTTTTGCCGATAAAAACTATAAATTAATATTATGAAACTGGTCTATATATCTACTTATTACAAATCATTTTCCACATCTGTACCTTTCTGCAAAGACGTCACAGTAGCACTTGTGCAACACCCAATATAAATCACAAACCAAAAGAGTGTAATTATATCACAAAACAAACTAGAAATCTCACAGTTCAATTTCAAAGTTCAACACAACACCTCACGCGCTCTGAATCTCCAGACTAGCAAACTTGTGAACACTTTGGGAGTGCCGAAGTGTTACAACTCGTGTCCCTGCCAAAGTTTCGGGCAGGTGCTGACGTCATTATGTAGGTAAATATATCAACCATCATACAAATCTGCGTATTATACACTAATATATTGCTTTTTTTTAACTCGCGTCATGTATGAAAGTAGATGTTATATAGGAGCGTCAGAAAACTTGTATCTTTCAGAAAAACAAGTTTACGTAAATCGTTACAAGCGAAAATATGACAATTTTTCCCGAAAAATATTAAAAGCATTTTGAAATAAAACGAACAGCTAGTCTAGAGGATAATATAAAAATGAAGACAGATCAGCGATAGTGGTCTTTCAATGACCCATATGCAGCAAAGTAAAGCTCTTTGAGAAGAAAATTTAAGATACACAAACAAGTAGATAATATTCCTTTAATATTAAAAACACTTCGAATATTTTCTTCAAATTTGCTTAATCAAAGCTTCGAAACTAAGAATATAAGCAAGTTAGAAGTTATAAGAGCCGTAGAAATGTTCAAAGACGAGAAAAAAGCATAATACGAAATAGAATAATAAACGAAATCTATAGAAGTCTAAAGTAAAAATCAGTCGTTACGAAAAAAATATGCATACTGTTATACTAAAAGTAAGTACGACTTACAAACTAAACAATGTAAACCACATCCAAAGCGCGATTTTAAGATACATTTGAAGAGCAATCTTTGACGTGAATGTTGACTTGAAATATATTTAAACCTATTCTTGGATTTACTTCAGTTACAAGCTTTAACAAATTATGTATAATATTATGCCTGTTAACTTCGATAGTTGCACAAATATGCATTAACTACCATGCAAACATCAACATCAAATTTGCCACTGGGACATTTCCCACTGGTAGGTCTCACCGCGTTTTGGAAAAGCTGGGGGTGCCAATAAATGTGAACCATCATCAGGTCCAGTGGGAGTTGTTGGTGATAGGAGATCATCGAAGCTTTTTAGCTGACTCATGATTGTCAGTAAAGATGGTCCAACTGAAGAGCAGTACGATAGATAAAAATTAAGTAATAAAACAACTTTAATAAAACTGTTGGAATCATCAGATGCACAATAACTACTGACAAAGAAGATAATATATTACAATTATCTACTATTAATTGTTTATCATTAGTTGACGTATATGAAATTCTAAAAAGAGTAAAATTCTATCAGTGTACAATTATAATATTGTTATTATAATTGTGTATTGAATACTTTATAGGTATTATAACTTTTGAGATAACCTAAAACATGCAGATATGGATTATATTGATATGGTAAAAGTAAGTATACTTAAGTAGTATAAACTAATATAAATTTATACGTAATCTAAATCTAAGATAACGGAAAATTGGTAAGGAGTTTTCAGAATGATACGGGGAGAGGAGCCAAGAGATTAAAAGAATGACATTAATAAAAATGTACTCAAATAAACTTACGTTTCAATGGCTTTGCAACGGGCGCTTCCGCGGTTTCTTGCGAAGGTTTAGCTGCGGGTTCGACTGGTTTCAGTTTCCTCTGAGTCCAGGGAGGGGGAGCTTGTGTGTCCTTCTCCTTCACCCAAGGAGGCCTGAACGTCTCCCGCTTAGGGGCTGAGTTGTCTCTACTTACGTTACCAATAGGCATTGTGATGTTCTGTGAAAAGTTTTGTGTATGTTTATGTGCAGTTCTACCAATCAGGCATTGATATACTTAATGGCCATTTCAAAACCGTGAGAAGGTAGATATGTGTGAAGTTTAGTAACGTGCATTCAAAAAGTAGCGCTGGTAACAATTTCTAGGCAATTGCTTCCATGCATTTTCAGAAGTCTGCAATTTACTGCTCTATTGGCTGCTTTTGAGCTATCCTGAAACCTACACGTTATACGTTGAAATTTATACGTCATTGGCTAACCTAAGCACTGGATGTTTTATATCATGCACTATTTGATATCAGTCGAATCTACGTCAGTTTTTCGTATTTCTTTGTTACTAAACATGTGAAGCACGAAACCACTCAAGTAATTTTGCCATTAATGGTCAATCATTGACGGGAGCCCTAAACTTAGGCTACTTAGAGGATTACGAACCACACGAGCCCTGGGAATGTAAGGGCTTCTAAATTAATTATTTAGGTTACTTCGCCTTTAATTCTTTGTACTATATTGAAAATATCCGAGAAACGAGTAGGTATACCTACGAACTACCTTATGCCATACCCTCGTCCGTTGTTTTCATCACTACCATCAAAACTGTCCCCTACTGGCAGTTGACTCAAGATGAATGGGACGCCATAAACGACAGGGTGTGACCCGAGTGCCCAGGTCTTGGTTGATGGTCTATCCGTTTCGGAGGAGTTTGACCACTAACACCGCGACACGAGAATTGTATATATTAGAATTAAGAGTAAACTTAAACAGCGTTCATTCATTCAATAAACTTCTATGCGTGCCAACAGTCGTCATGAACCATTGGCATGTTATTTTAAGCACGTGCAAACAAAAATCGCTTCTGTTATTATTTTATTGTAAACATACGTCTCGCTAAAATATCGGAAAAGCTGCCGTACTTCGTTCGCTTACATCGTTACGAGTAGGTATGCTAATTATTTATTTGTAATCTATTTGTAATAACGAATTATAAAATGTCATTGAAAATTATTAGCAAAAGCAGGTCACTTGGTAAAAGCTACAACGTCTCTCCTTGTCACGAAAAATAATAGGTCATTGTAAAAAAATATCTCTTCACATTATCACTAGCTTGTCCTCGGTCTGTGCGTGAAGAGCTACGAAACACTAACCACGCCTTTGAACATGCGAATCTAGTATGTCTGGGCTAAAGCCCTGCTAAGCAAATTGTTGGCAGGTCTAAATTTTATGATGATTGCGATTCACATAAATTATACCATGACCTTAATTTATTCTTGTTTAGTTTGTAACAATTAAAAATGTCAAAGTAATCTTATTAACAACACAACTGGACCTCATTACTCATTATTGTACAAAGGTAGAAAAGGCGCTTGCTTAAATAATTTGGAAAGTTTAAGTTTTTACACAAAACACGAAATATTATTTATACGCGAAATATTGAAGTTATGTTAAATCTGATTGCTAAGTTGTTACAATAAACACGAATACCTTATCTTTTAGTTATGCAATTATTTTTATTACTTACATAATTAAATGAATTGAATTTTTGGCAAATGTTCTTATAACTTTCAGAGTTTCGCAGTTTTCTTGGCCCTCAATGCTTCAATAATGCCTATAGGACTATTAACCATCTGGTGGTTTTCTAATTATGTTCATTTGATGGATATAGTCATAAAACAACTACTTAAGTAAGTTATATTAGTCCTTTAGAAAAGTAGCTCATTCGAATGTTAGGAAATACTAGGTTGTTAACTTTCTTAAGAATTATTAGGAAAAGATTTCCTCGTAGGTAAACTTTTGAATTATAAAGTTTTAGTAAGATCAACAAAAGTAAGTATCTAAAGCTTTAAGTGATTATATGTTTAAAATATATAAATTTTAATGTAATTAATAAGTTAATAATTTTAAGGTAAGTATGTGTTAGCAGAATCTGACACATTTTAAGGGTAAGATGTGTTTCAAGAGCACATTTCTTACGCTGTCCTACTGCGCGATGTAGGTCTGTAATTGTGTGATGTTTCTGTTTGTTAACGAGTTACGCACTTTTAAAGAACACCGACACAGCACTGAGAACTGAGCATTATCTTATAAAAAAAATGTTGCGAACGTCTGTTAAACAGAATAAATTTGAATGTTTCGAGGAATTTGGTAAGACGCGTCGTCGGGCGCGCGTAGCTTACGACTAGCAACGGAATTTCATGTTCGTACAATCCTCTGGAACTTATAAATAGGTGCGTCAAGACACGTACGGATAATTCGGGAGCTGTTCCCTCTGTTAGATTATTATCTCGTGTTCGATTAGACACAATAGTGGATACTGTTTATTTGTATATACCTAAGACCGTTATTTATTTGGCATCTCTCTGTTTTATGGCAAAGTTTCGTTAATCACAATTTGGTTTTTTCGTAAAAAAATATGAGAAATTAAATGTCAACGAACACCAGATAACATGTTTAATAACGGCAAACTTTATAGAGTCATATTTTTTTATTATAAATTGTTAAATATTTATGACAATTTTGTTGTACACTTGATAGGTCTACAAGCCTACAATCTTGTCTGAAGTTATTTTGAAGCTTTGTTAATAGATGGCGCTAGTAGCTTTTGTTATTAAACTGAATACCTACTGCTAACGCTGTAAGTCATAATTTCTAGACAAAGTCCATTTTAGTTTAAAGTGAAATATTATAATTGAACCAGTATTGCGCACTTTTTATTTATATACATAAGTGTAAGTGCCACGAAGCAGTTCTATCATGTAAGAGATGACATGTTTGAAAGACATGTTTGTTTATTTAACACATAAACAAAATCTGTAAGGTCAAACAACCACTGTTTACGCTTTAATCATAATCAGAAGAACAAGTAATTATAGGTATTAAAAAACTTCAATTTTTTTCAACAACTAAATTTTTACAAAAGCTAAATGTAAGCTTCGTCGCTTCCATTTTGGTTGGAGGTACCTAAGTGTTGTAACGTGTCGGTCACAAATGCACAACTCTAATAAGTACATCAGCTTCAGCATCATCATCGCAATCCTATAACTGTCCAAATGTTGGTTTCGGGTCCCTTCTCACAATGTGAGGGGCACCGACCATAGCATACCACGCTGGCAAGGTGGATTTCACACACCTTTGAGAACATTATGAACTCTCGGGTGTGCTTACTCGTATTTTCTCACGATTTTTACTATCACCGAATCAGGTGATAAATGTTAAATCGTTTTTAATAGCCACCTAATTTTTGAAAATTAGAGGTGCGTGCAGGATTCGAGCCCAGGCTCCTCTGTTCAGGAGTTCAACGTTCAATCCACTTGGCTAACACATCTTCAAGTAACGAATAAGGGGTGATAACTATTTGCCGTCAGATGTCTGTTTATTAGTTACATTTACAACAATTACCTAACTTAAAAATATTCTGTATTCTAATACCAACATAATGATCTTTGGTCATGTGGTAAAAGTACGAATTATTTATTTTATAAGTACGTATAACGTTTTCAATGGGCTCAAAATTAATCAGCGCCAAAGTACGTTACCTACGTACTACTACTTATAATTATGTGTATGATAAGTTTTCTTATGGTAGGTATATTACCATAATCACACGAGTATAAAAAGTCCGAGACCGGACGCGTCTTTAAATAAAACTGTCGACGTCACCGACTCTATTTCTGGCGCTTTCCTGTATCAGTGTTAGAAGCCGCGTTACGTCTATGACATCGCAATTACATATTTTGATTGGTTAGTTTTGAATGGTAAGTTTTATGGGTCAGTGAGGTAAGTCCCTCACAATATGAGACTATTTGATTATAGGCACGCTGATCAAACCAACTACTTCTGTGACTTGGGATTTTCGTTCTTTAACGCTCGCAATATTTTTTTTCGTTTATGCATTTGGCGTCAACCCAGTAATGGCCTATTACTGAGCACGGTATTTATTTGTTTTAGTTTTTGTTTATGTAAATAGCAGAAATTGCAGAAAAATTGGTGTACCTACTACTTACCTACATCCCTAATAGGTTCCAACATACTATAATTTGCCAGTGACAAAAAGGTTTCATTATGGCGAAGAAGAAAATGAAGAAATTTTATTGCTACCTTGAAAGGGCCTCCCTTTTTGAAGTCGTTTAAAATGATTATGATTTGATAATCGCGTGAGCTGATGCGAGCTTACAACTTCACAATTACTACTTAGTTGGTAGGTATTATCTAGAAATTTCCATCACAGATAACATACACGTCACCGAGTCACTGCCTGTGTATTAATCAAATAAATTATGCATTATCGATTAGGTATACAATTGTCATGTTATTCCCAATATCTTTACTAATCTAGGAACAAATTGACGTCCACGACGCGCGACGCCGCAGCCGACATGAGTAACATTAATACCTAGCTTAGGAACCTATTCACTTAAATACCTACATATTAATTTACATAAAAATAAATAATCTATGTAAAAAAATATCTATGTAGATTATACGTGAAGACAGAAACTTTTACCCTGTCTAAAAATAATACAAGCACGTAAGACTGTGAGATATACATAAAATTAAATTAGAATTAAATAAAAAAATTAAAAAATAAAATAAATTATAATTAAATTAAAGTTTTCATAGAGAAGAAGTTAGATTAGTAGGACGATAAAAGTTAAATTTATGGGTATACTGGGTGATTTTTAATTCACTTGAGGAGGAGTTCGAGGACATGAAAGAACATGGTCATAGGTAATGACCAAAAATTTTCAAAAATAGCAATAAAAATTATCTAAAAATACTCGGAATGTATGGACACGCCCGAAACACAGCTGTCTGCGGCGGGGCCGTACGGGCGGGGTTAATGTCCTTTATTAGTGGAGTAGTTTAAACTGCGTGCGCTCAGTTGGTCCAGACTGTGGTTTTGTAATGGATAGTTACGTCAAATTTTAATCACCCTTTTAAATTACATATTTGGACTTGTGACTAAAAAATCACCTTGTATAGGTACCTATGTATATTATTGCACAAGGTACTTCCCATATATTTTTTTTACACTTTAATCATAATCAATGAGTATCTACCTAAATTACGTCAGTTAATGAGTTCTTTATCAATTTATCAACTATCATAATTTAATTATATTGGCATAAGTATATAATGCACAGTAGCACTGTGATTTACTTAGGATAATATTTACCTTCGTAGGTTTGTTACGGTGTTCATTTTATTGAGTAATAGTAACAGTTAAACGTTTATACAGAAGTTTAAAATAAACAATTAAAGTGTATTCGAAAAACGGTTTGTACTATTTTTGCATTATTGATCTATAATGACTTCAAAGCTTTGTTTTGACTTTCGAACAAGAAACAAATCTTTCGTGGTCGTCCACACATCGTTGAAACCTTTGGTATTAGGTACTGATTTCAATGGGCGAATTAAAGGAAAATTAAAATATTTTTTACATTATCAAAAATTTTTAAAAAAGGTTTTCGAAATAAATTTTCTTTCAACTGATTTCTTTGTAAGGTATTCTTATTTTCTTGCAAAATCTTGCGAAACTTGCTGGTTGAATAGTAGGTAATAGTAATATAAAATTTGATGATTAATTTGTAAAATCCTTAGAATAATAACACTATAGAAAGACAGTCTTCATACAAGCGCTTTGTCTAAAGTGAAGCACTAAACCGAAACTTTCCCGAAAGCGGGGAATGATTCGGCTGCGGATAATCATATGTTTTTAGCAATCAGATATTTTGTGACACAATTTAACTGGACAAATCGTCATAATTCTTTTTTTTTCGCGAGACACGTTTGGCGTGCGTTGACATGAGCTGTCCGGTGTTTGGAGTCATTTCTGACTCCGTTTCTATAGTATAAGGTAAAATCCTTGAAATCGTTTTACAACGTTACATTGAAATCAATGCTACTGTTATTAATCTTATCTGTTAGATAATGAAAAGGTTATCTGTCAAGTGTTTGTTTATTTAAAAAAAATCTGAGCGTTTCGTTTTAATACAATTTATCTTTAAATATTTTTTTCAAAGTATCATGAAAAAAGTAGTCAATTGCTTGAATTTAATTTTAACTAAAAAAAATGTAAAAAAAATATTAAAAAAAGTTATATTAGGTACATAATTTTTTTTATGACCACTGTTATATACTGTTGACCACTCTTATAATTTCATAATTATGTTCAAGAATTAAACAAATATTATTATGTTTTTTTTATTTTATATGTATTTTGTAGTAATTTGGTTTTTTGTACCTACAATAATTGATCTGAAATAAAACAAAGAAACATAACACATAAAAATCCTGAAAGATGACTTTTGTAGTTTTATTGTTTTCAGAAATATGGCGACACTGATATTTCTGGCATTAATATGGATAGCGCCAACCGTACTCTGTTTCCCGCATCCAAAAAGCTACGGTACGAAAGTTTTTATTATAGGTTTACTTATATTAAGAGGGGGTATAAAGCTAGGAAAAAATCAAATTTCACCCGCCCGTCTCAATGGAGCAACGGTACTGATAAATGGAACAGAGCATGTCAAAATCCTACAGCTATAAAGATAAATGTATTTTATTTAAATAATTCGTAAATTATAGATTTGATTTAGAAATCGATCTACAAATCCCTCCGTGATACTAATTAGCATAATATATTAAAATATTGACTCAAAAACATGCACCATATTGAAAATAAATTGATTTTAGTTGAAAATTAGATCTAACTTTGTGATTTTTTTCTATCGAGAAAATTTAATTTTTTTATGTTTTTGCTTCTTACATTCACTCAATAATATGATGAAGTATAACTATGTTTTTCTTCAGCTTCTAGAAACTTGATCTACTACTGTAAAAATTGAATCTACGATTGCCAATTTTGCTTTATACCCCCTCTTAAAGTAGGAATGTAAGATATGCGAAAAATATAAAAACTGCTGGAATTTAAAGATGCAATTGTGATTAGCCTATGAATCATTTGTTAAAATACAAGGTCGGATATTTATTTTAATAAAAAGTTTTTTTGAAATAATTAATAATATAGATTTTATACTGCTGTGTTCGGGACTCCTGTTACAACATAGAGAGTGCAGACCATAGTGGTGGCCACCACGCTAGCCAACGGATTGGCAAATTTCAAACTACTTTGAGAACATTATGATTATTGAGAACTCTCAGATGCGCAGGTTTCCTTACGGTGTTTTCCTTCACAAAAGAAAGTGACAATAATTTTTTATTAGGAACATTTTTTTATTATAAGTGAAGGGTACAAATCCAATCCCTTCTGAAGCTTTTACGCATGTATGATATCTCTATAACGTTATTTCAGAAATGTACCTATGTTTCAGTATCTGAGCGATTCCCGTTCATAACACGGGAGCAATGGGGGGCGAGGCCTCCAGTACAAGTCCTCAATCTCGATTTACCGGTTCCCTTCGTAATTATACACCATACATACATACCACGAGCTTGCTTTACGGTTGCTGAGTGTTCAGTCGCCATGAGGGGGATGCAGAATTTTCATCAGTTACAGTTGGGCTGGCCAGATATTGGTTACAAGTGAGTTGGTTACAATATTTTTGTATTTTTATTTTGCTGTGTTTTTCTTTGGTCTACCTGCAAAAATTTATTTCAATTTAATATTTATCTACTATCAACTTGTCTTATTTGACTTTGACCTTCTGCCCTGTCAAGGATTGAGACTCAGCATGAAACTCAAAGAACATGTAAATGAACCTGTATTTTTATTTACTAGTTAGTAACTCTAATTAAACTTTTGCTTTCTGCATTTCTTTTGCATCTAAACTTTAACTAGGTACGTCAAATCTTACTCACTTACGAGCGTTTACTATATTATTTTTATAACATAGTTTTCTCTTCACGTTTGAACTTTGAACTTTGAGTAGGTACCTACTTTAACTACTTTGAACGTTTGGAGAAGGTTAAAGTTGATTATAGAGACCATTATAACATAAAGTATATAAAATGAAACAATTACAGCTTCGCAGTGGGCAGTGACGGTGTGGTGTACGAGGGCCGAGGCTGGAACGCAGTGGGAGCTCATGCGTTCGGATTTAACTCTCGAAGCATTGGCATCGCTCTTATTGGCGACTGGGTTTGTGAGTAATCTTTTCGATTTCGACGACAAAATATAATGATATTAAAGTAATTATATCTTATATAAACATCACTATACCAACGTTTGGTTTCAACGGAACCATTAGTAACCAAATCCTTATATCGTCTAAAAAATGTTAGCCAGCCATGTAAGTGCCCTACCACCAAACAATACTGCAATGATAAGTATAAAAAATGTCATTCAATCCGAATCTTACGTCAGCGAATAGTAGAAGCACCTAAAACATTTATGGCTGTTTTATCATGCGTTCTATTCACATTTACAGCATTGGTCCCATTGACATAAATATCATATGTCAATGATTGGTCCATTGTTTAATTTTGGTAGTTAAAAGTAATAATAAACTTCGACGAAATTTTCCTTTCTAGCCCAAGTGCCACCGCAAATTCAGATGGATACCACGAAGAGATTGATCGAGCAAGGAGTGAGGCTCGGGTACATAAGTGAGTCGCATGAGCTGATCGGTCACCGGCAGGTCACCCCCACCGAGTGTCCTGGACAGGCTCTGTTCAACGAAATCACAGCTTGGGAGAGATTTCAGCCAAATATGTAAACGCATACTGTATCCTGAAGTAATTTATTGACCAAAATATACATTTACAATACTTTATTTTACAAATACATTCATCGCAATCATTTATATTTTTTTTTTTGCTTGGCCTGAATAGACTTAGATTGTAGGTATGTACCCGATATTAATAGTTTTATTTTAAACTACCTATAGGTAACAGCTATGCAATTGGTTTAAATTTTAAACACATTAAGCCCGTGAATATCCGCATGTTACAGAAAGAAATACTATATTTCCTGTATTTTCAAAAATATTTTTGGAGTCTGAAAACAGACTGAGGACAGAAATGTCTATGATTTTTAGAATATTTGTCTGTCTGTTTGTCTGTCTTGTAGAAGAAGACTTAAATAGGGACTAGGATAGTTAGTCCGTATAAGAGACAGTGTTAGAACATTAGTTGGTTTGTTTTATTAACAAGTAAGGGGACTAGACTAGCACAAGGACTGTTAGTGATAGTTAGTTCTGTTACTTGTTGTTAGTAGGTAACTGTTTTTAAGAGTCTCGTTCTAATTGGGTTACCGATGTGTTGCTACCCTTGAGGACTGAAATGGTCGCCTCTAAAAAAGTGTAACTGGCTTCACGCCTTTCTAACCAGAAACAATTATTGTTAAAACAACAATCACACGGTAGAAATGAAATGGATGGAAATTACCGAAGCGGACGGTAGTACTACCCCTGGCGAACTCTTGACTCTGCTATCTATCTACTAAATCGACATATCATCATAAGTTATGATACTTTTGTAACTATATTATTCGACATTCACACGAGCGAAGTCGCAAATACAGTAAAATTGTAACAAAATCAGAGCTGTGTCAATCTGTGTCAATCAGGTTATGATTTAATATTATCCTTATTATTCCTTATTAAAAATTACAAATTGCGTTTACTGATAAACCACCTTACACTACACTACACTTTACAAAACAAATGAAAATTATATCAAACTAGTTAATTTAGAACAATTGTATAAGGAAGGTTCTACATTCTCAACGGGACGTGTAATAACAACAACAATTTTGAATTAATATCTTCGGTTAACTCTACAATAAAAAAAGATCAACAAAAATTCCTAAACAAACTTATAATAATGATAAAAAAGATTTACATTTCTTATCAGAAATATCTAAAGCTCTTATAAATCATCACTTTACATTTTAAAAAAGTTTTTTACTCGAAAAATCTATACAACATTGATATTATATAATTTTTTGTCCTCACATGTGTTTTGAAATGAAACCAAATTATAATTATTATTCGTTTTACCATTCGAATTTAGGATTTTGTGGGATTTTGCTTATCACGGACTAACTTAACACAACTTAATGTTATAAATCATACGGATAAATACTGATTACCATAAAAAATTAAACCGAAGTAAAAGATACGTCACTATCGATATTTAGTCGAAAAATGAACAGTTATTGTATCTAGCTCCATTAGACATCTTTCGCTTTTGTATTCAACAAAAGTTTTCCTCGGCCAAAGAAAACTTTTTTACGTTTACCAAATAGTATATCATTTTTCCTATTGCGAATGAGGTATTCAACAGCCACCACAATATAAGTAACGCTCTATCGAGCACTGAGCTAAATCGCTCGGCACGGTCGGTGGTGGTAGCGATACAAGGAGTGGCGCGGGCACGGCCGGATATTTGGCGCCGGTATCGTCTCTGGCACTGAAAGACGGATTTATTATATATTAAATCATTATAAATCATCTAACAGACACAATCGGACCGCCCATCGAACTAATTGCATTGCCTTAGAAACAAAGACATGGTTTAAGATCAATAGCTTTGTTACAATGACACTCGACCTGTATAGAGCATGAATCGTGCAAACATCAATCCGATGAATATCATTTGGTACTGATATTCTAAAAATATTTATTATGTGGAAATATCAGTAAATAAACCGCTATATAGGTATAGGACGAAAAATCAACGGATAAATCAATAATTTTTTTGTACCTACATGGATGTGTACGGGATTTAAATAAATGCACCATCGCGAATTTCGTCAATTATAAACAGTGGAAAAATGAATTTGCTAGGAAAGTTTCAAGAAAATTACTGTAACTGATCGTATAATTATGGTTATGCCGTACTTGAACTGCCGTACTGGAATTGAACTGTTTATAGAAGTAGTTAAGTTTATAGAAGTAGTTCTGTATGCTCAGAATGAAAAATTAAAAATGCACAGCATCCTTACATAGGTATTTAACAATTTAAAAATGTGACGTGTGACGTGGGAGTCTCGATTCTAGTGCGCAACGTTACCCTCGCATTTACCATTTTTTATAATATGCTCAAATACTTCAAAAATTGTTACGAAGTAATTAAGTCTTATGTGAACAAACTATATTAATGTACATTCTTACTCGTATCATCATCGCAACCCATAACTGTCCCACTGCTGGGCACGGGTCTCCTCACACAATGTGAGGGGTACAAAGCATAGTCCACCACGCTGGCCAAGTGCGGATTGGCGGATTTCACACACCTTTGAGAACATTATGGTGAACTGTCAGGTGTGCAGGTTTCCTCACGATGTTGTCTTTCACCGAAGCAAGTGATAATTAAATTCTGATACGTACATAATTTTTAAAAATTAGAGCTGGGGTTTGAACCCAGACCCCCCGATTCGGGAGTCCAACGTAGGACTCCTTGATTCACTGTTTGCACACAACACAAATAACACATTATTAGCACACATGGCCCGAAACATTTATCTGTCACATAAATATCTGCCCTCCCGGGAATCAAACCCGGGGCCTCTCGCTTTGCGGGTCACCAACAAGGCTACGGGTTCGCAACAGTGAATCGTGAAGTCAGAAAAGTTACCTTCTAATAAGTCATAAAGAAAGTTTATACCCCATTTCGCCATACTATACAAAATTATCAATGGTTTTTATCATGATCATCGATCTTTACAATATATCTATGCGAAATCTGCTAATTAAATCATGACGATTATCTTATCACGCCGTTACCATATAAATATAAATAGACACTTCTTTTTTCTCACTAATTCAGAGATAAAAACCCACCGCGGTCGCGAATTTAGTTTTATTTATTTAGTCTAAAAAGTTTATTTGTAGTTCAAATACCCAATTGCCTCAATAACTCAGGTGAGTTGGTTGGTTTTTATTCTGTTGTTAATATGCGACATAAAATAATGGAAATTGAAAAAAACGATCGTACGAGTATGTCATTCTCAGCGATTGGATTTCTCATTGGTAACGTCTCAAGAGCTAGATATTTCTCTATTACTTGTTAGTGAAGACGTTATAAAAAGAAATCCTGTGTTACACGACACAGCTCGTCAGGGAGTATTTCAAGTTAAAAGTATATTCAGATTATTCAGTGAATAAACGATTAGATACGTCTTTGTGCTCAAATACAAATGCAACAGTTACACATATCCAGGAACATTTCCTTTATGAAGAAATAATCCCGAAGGGGCTGAAGGGGAAGATTGTAGGCTGGTCATCTGGTTTCAGGATGAACAATTTTTCATATGAAGATATGAATATCGAGAGTAGTTTCTCAATAATCAAATACGTTTTTTGTTTTGGCAAGATTATATCAGCTCATAATTTTTTCATTAACTATCGGTAACTAAGGTGAATACGTAATACTTGTTTAAAGTGCAAACTTTATTTTATTATTAAGGGTAGGTATATAAAGCAAATAGCCCTTCAGTAACGTCAGGCGCTTATTCCGACAATTGTGATATTTTATTACTATTTAAATAAAACGTGAAGTGAAGCCACTGTAGTAAGGCCTCTCTCTGAGCGTAATAATATTATCGTTTGTTAATTCACTTAAGGAGAAACGTGGACACTTGCTCAAGTTGACTCATGCTTAGGAATATTGTGTTGTAGATAGTATTTCAACGAATTATTAATTTTCTAAGATAAATACTAAAAGTTAATTTGTAATTAATACGTAGTAATTAGAAAAGATATATCGACATTTTTATGGTAATTATGGGCAACGAGCAGCTGGGCTTTGTGATGGTAAGTGGTCATCATAGCCCATGCAAATCCAACACCAGGGGGTTTCTGACGCGTTTCCGGAAAGGAAGCGGTAAACCCCCTCGTTAAATGATTCTCCAAGAGCACATTACCTAAATCTATAAATATACGGCGCAGAACGAGATCGTTCAAATATTTTTAAGCAACGTTAAGCTACACTTGCAATCTGACTATTATCGCTGGTGTAAGGTTATAGCAAACTTGTTTCAAGTAAGCACATTTATGTCTAAACATGTTTAATAACATAAATTTTATTTTATTTTATAGTTTATTCTACATAGTTTTATCAAGATGCTATTATAAGTGCTATTTTTGTTATCATTAATTACAATCAATTATACTACCAATAGAGTATAGATATAGGTAACATAACACACTGTTAATAAAGGACTTTTTAGTTCATTATTCGGATTTTAAGTTCTTTATTCGGATTCCATAGATTTAAATTTTTTTACAATTTTCAGATACAATGCCAGCCATCGCGTTAATCATGGTGATGTGTATCACAAGTATATTAGGCTACCCACATTTTAAAGGTTGGTATGATCCATTTTTTATGTTGATAGCCGACAAGTGACAAGACGATCCACCTGGTGGTAAGTGGTCACCGTCGCCAGTGGACATCAGTAACACAGGACAACACCGACGGGTTTTCGGCCTAAAAGGAAGCAGGGGATGAACAATTTTTTTATGGAATTAAGGTAGCAAACGAGCATGCAGCACCACCTTCCGCTGCCGCCCATGACAACTGTGACCGTCTCAGAATAAGACTCAAATGGGGACTGGGATATTTAGTCCGGTTATGTGACGGTGTTAGAACATTAGCTGGTTAGTTTGTAAGTATGAAGACTGGGTCAGTATCAGGACAATATTATTTTTATAGTACGTAAACCCTTCCAAACAGTAATGAAGGCCTGTGTCCAAACTATGTCCATATTCACGTGTCTAGCGAAAATGTATGATTTTCCATGTTTTTTCTGTAAATGATCATAATCACTGCGTGCGACGTATTACGTGGCTACTTTTTGAAGAGGCGACGCGATAACTCTGATAACATCTAGGACCGAATGGGCTAGAACTAGATTACCGGCCCTTACTACACGGGAATCACTCTACGAGTATCACAAAATTAATCAACTTTCTAGTTTATTTCAATATAATATTACACGTGACTCGTGGACAGAGGCTTAGAAATATTTTGAAATTTATTTTGTAATGAATAATTAAAGAAAATGACAAAAAGATTGACATAAATGCTTTGAAAAAAAGTAAGGTTGTTGTAATGTTATTTTATTTTCGAGTTAGGTAAGTTTTAAAATTTTGGAACCGACTTGTTAAATGTGAAAATGTGAAATTATTGTTACGAAAATTAAAAAGAAACTCTTTCATCAATTCCGTGACACCCTCCAAATCCAAAAAAATGAGATTGTCCTCCTTTTTTTGAAGTCCGTTAAACAAGTACTTACCTACATGATGTGTGCTTATTGATAAAAGCATTTTTAAACACTTATTAGCCGTAGACGCTTGTGATGGTATGACTTCACTTTTATGATTTAACTAGTACTTTTATGTCTACGGAAAGAGGAAAATTTTGACATGGTAAAAAATAATGAGGTGTCTTACCAGCATCATGGCTGAGTGCGACTGTACATTTATGATTTATGATTACACCTAAATTGGTAAATTTATGGCGATAATGGTGAAGATCACAATGATAAAAACTTTTTAATCTTTTAGGGCACTTCTAATGATTGCAGATAGTAGATACATAAGTATAAAACTCGAGTCATTTTAAGCTTTAAACGATAAGAATATTGAACTTTAACAACTTAAGACCATGTCGCTTTATTGTTCGATTGTCGGATATCCATGGCAATAACAATTCTTTTTCAGGATCTGACAAAATGATCATCTATAGCCGAGATCAGTGGGGAGCAAGACCTCCAGTAAACGTTGCCGAACTGACCACTCCAGTGCCTTACGTTATCATACACCACACGTATGAGCCAAAGGCGTGCTTCTCTACCGAGGAGTGTTCAGAAGCGATGAGGCACATGCAGGACTTCCATCAGATCCAACAAGGGTGGGCGGATATTGGTTACAAGTAAGGAATTTATTATTATTGAAATTAAACATTTTGAAAAACACATAATAAATCATAATAAATAAATAACGCTTCACACTCATAGCCCTACACTAGAATTCCCTGTGACATGGACAACATAACACAACATACAAGATAAAAACACAAACCCAGACCAAGAACAGAATTTAAACTGGAAATCGAACCCACACCCTTGGAATGGCTATCCGGCCTGGTAACCATTGAGTCATACTAGTCGTGAAAAAAAATGGCTTCTCTTCCAGCTTTGCGGTAGGCAGCGACGGCGTGGTGTACGAAGGCCGAGGATGGAACAGGGTGGGTGCTCACGCTTTCGGATTCAATACCTTGAGCATCGGAATCGTTTTAATCGGCGACTGGGTTTGTGAGTATTTATTTATATTTATTTGTCCCTCTGAGGTTTCAATTGTAATGGTGATAAGTCACTTATTTCGCGTTTTTTAACTAGTCCTTTACCAGTTTGATCAATCAGAATACGAGTACTTTGTCTAATAATGGATTCTATAAGTTATTTAATCCTTACTGCGGATAAGCAGTCGTTTGTTTGTGTATTATTTACTTTTACTACCCTGGTACGCAACTAACTACACATGTAGGAAAATAAGAAGATGCATTCCGCACAACAATATTTTATTAACACCAAAATCTCCTTTATTTACAGCTGAAGTACCTCCACCAGAGCAGCTGGAAACCGTTCAGAAGTTGATAAAAGTAGGAGTGAAGCTCGGCTACATCAGCTCGGAATATGTTCTAATGGGCCACAGACAAGTCGGCGCCACCGAATGCCCCGGGCAGGCACTTTTCGACATCATTTCAACCTGGGACAGGTTTACATCTGCACTGTAATTGACCTACGATTTTAATTTATTGATAGAATAAATAATTTATTGAAAAATCTATTGCGGTGTGTTATTCTTTATTTACTGATTATTCCAGTATCTGGCTAACCATTCTAAGAGATCTATTAAGCGTCCTATTTATAGTGTGATATTTGATTACGTCTGAGGACGAGTAAGTTAATGAAACTATGATTGCTAAAATCCAAATTATGGTAGGCTTTTATATCCATAACCAAAATGGACACACATGATTTTTTTCCACGTAATGATGGTGACATGGCCCATTATGTTACTTATAGGAGTCAAGTGAGTAACTAAAAGACGAGATGAGATAAATATTCTATAAAAATCAGAAGTTTAATTATTTTTATTAAAATAATATTAATCACAACATCTGCAGCTACTTGATAAACAAAAGTATTCAGAACAGTCTGAATCTGTCACATTTCTTCCACAACTATCTGTTAAATTACGTTCTATAAAAATTATATTCTATATTATAATGTAAGTTTATTATTCATTATTTAATATAATAATAACAGACAACAAAACATAAACCATATAAATATTATATTCACATTGACTTATTATTACAAGTCAATGTAAACTATATTCAATAAAGCAAACCAACGGAAGTGACAACAGCGAACAAAGAAGCACAGGACTTCAATTCGCAAGATGGCGCATTTTTGAGCCAAATGATAACTTCTGCATTCCTACGTTATTGAACTTTTTATATGCGAAAGAAAAGGGCCGAAATAAGTACCTACTAATCAAATGGTGTCGTAAGTTACCTGAGTACAATTAGATAAAACCTGATTTATTTCGTTTCGTTGAATTGTACTAGTTTACTTATCTACTTAGTTTACTATCTAGTTTTAACTTTATTAAACAGCAGATGCTTTTTATGCTTATGCTTATAACTGGCTGAGTTGCAAACTTGCATTTCTTCACATTTAATTTTTACTTTTTGATGGGATTTCTTGCGTTCTTGGCAATCCCATAGTATAAATCTGATTCATATTTCTCGATCGCCAGCATATCATTAACTATTTTTTTATTATGTGTCTACTCTATTGTCGACTATTTAAATAATACACATTCATACATAACAATAAACGGAACCAGTTATCATGGATAATTTTGCTTAAACAGCGGATGGAATCGATTAAACTAAAGAATGAAAATAATTACGTGCTAATCTCACGGTAGTTCCCCCTTGTAGCGCTACAGTAGATGAAAAAATATACTTTTATCAATCAAATGTGTACGTTGTCTATTATTAAATCTACTTTTACTAAAAACAACAATAGATTCCGATAGTAGATATTAACTTTAATGCTTTAAACTTTGATAAAAAAGTGACGTACTGCCTATCTTAAATGTATATCTTAAATTACATTATTTATAGCGTTTGGACGATTACTTGTCTTTGATATTTTTAATGCAGTATGTAGCTTTGGAAGGTGAGAATAAAATCAATGAGCAAATGACTACAATGTGCCTAGTAGCTATTGAAAATATTAATACATCGAGCTCATCTTTGATATTTGCTGGGGCTTTGAAGAGCATTTCGAGAGATTACTTAGTTCCTCGTATACATAGGATAGCTGCGACAATTTATTTTACAATTTCGATTTCAATTTAACAGTTCGTCTCACGAGTCATTAACATCGTCACAGCGGTAGAGACGTCCAAGATTGTGGTCTTCATATTACGATGAAAGTAGGAGACACACGGTTCGACCGAGATCCCTGGAAAGATGCGGGAAGACATTTAGAAGTACATTGTACCTACCGGAGCTAGTCTTGAGCAACGAACAGCATTTTTTCAAATATAGTAGGTATAATACTGAGATAAGTACCTAATATTAATAAATTTCAAACTGGTCAAATCAACATAATAACGGTCACTCTTTAACACTAACGGTCACATACTTACAGGTATAGATACGCAAAAATAAGTAGTACTGACCTCAACCATAATCTAATAACCGGCAGGCAGCAGCCAATTGCAAAGCTTTGCAAAAATACTAAAAATACTACTATTAATATAATACTAATACTTACTAATACTAATATTAAGTAATATATTTTATATTTCATAGTAAAATATACACATAGGTATAATAAAAAAGAGTAGTAGTGGAATGCGTAATAGAACTCCCGACTATTTTAGGCACGGAGCCGCTGAATTACAAAAAACATTAGAATGTTGAGGTTAAAAATAATTATGATAAAATCACTTAAGAATTGACCTTATGAGATGTGAAACCAGGGGAATTTTATAAGCGACATATCAGAAGAATGAATCATCAAACACTTCTTATGTTTTTTTTTACTTCATATTCTGACTACTTTTTATTGATAATGTGTATATTTTAGTTTCGAATGATGTCACGCAGATATTAATAGAAAAGGTTCCAACATTATCAATTTTCGAGGCTCATAATCCACGTGTTTGAGGTCCTGTAATTATAAGAGCATTTGTGCTGCATTAGTTTGATCCCGTAGCCGAGTTAGTAGTGACCCTGCTGCGAGAGGTCCAGGGTTTGATTCTTACTATAAATAAACTCAAACTCTAACTCTATTTGTGTTGTCCACGGCACCTGCGATATAGGGAATCCTAGTGGAGGGTGTGAAAGCATTTATTAATTTATTTTAATTTTTATACGGTTTATTTTATTTATTAGTAGGTATGTTTGTCAATTCTACGAGTACGAATTGTATCGAACTATTGAAGTGGACGGGCCGCTAAGGTCAAACATTGGTTAAAAAAAGTGATTGACGTTTAGTTACAACACCGTATAAAAACTGTGCTGTCCTTAATAGATTTAGTTTCACTTTATAGTCGTATTAATTGCTTCCGTAATTTGTTTTATTTCTAGTATCCAATAAAATATTATGAAATAAGCTAAGCAAGCAAACTAGCTGATACAGGTCAACAATATAAGCAGGTAAACTGGCTGATACAGGTCATCTGATGGTAAGTAATCACCGTCATACATGGGCGGCATGGTTGGTCAACATAGTGTACTCCGAGTAGGGGAGTTTGGCTTGGACTCAGTATGGACGGAGACCCTGACAGCCCAAATGGTTACAACTTTGTAGTTGTAACTACCTTGTAAACTTTGTAGTTTTAATTTTTAAACGCTTTTGGTATTGTTACTACAAGCTTTAAAAAAATAAAATTAGATGATAATTAATATTTGATGATTACAGATGTAATTTTAAAAATAATTACAAAGAATTTATATACGGTATGTGGTTTTCGCCAACCATCCCTGTACCCCATACTAGGAATATTAAAGACGTGTCGACTGCGAAGAAAAATCCACTTGCCCGTGAACTAATTTTTCAATCATTACCTACAACCAAATTGAATCAGTCTCTAAATTGGTAAGTACCTGGTATCCGCAGAGGAGGTGGAAATGACACGTTGATTGACAAACATTTGACCCTTTGAGATAAGAAAACAAGGAGAATCTGGTAAGCAACGTATTGTCAGAATTAATCATATGTCATAAACACCTCAATATTATTCGGCAAAATGATGACTATTTCGGGTCCGCGAAGTTACACACAGTTCGGTACAGTACCGACGCAATCCTTCGTTATTGTAACTTATTAAGGTCACTGCTTATACCACGTGTATATGTCGTTCATAGCCCGGCAGCTTGCTTCGAACCTAAATGACCGACAAGCAACAGCAGGTGCGGTCGGTAGTTAGATGGGCTAAGGCTCTTCCGCACTTCGGACGGCACGTAAATCCGTCGGTCCCGATTGTTATGGTTTGGCTTGACGACTGCTATCTAATGATAAAAAACTGGGACCGACTGTTAACGTGCCCACCAAAGCACGGAAGTGCTCAAGAAATTTCGCTCACGGATGTAAATACCTATCTATTATTAATTAGTCCCTTTTCTCCTCTATGGGATGAATTTTGTAAAATAATTTGTTAGTGCTCCTCCATATTAAATACGAAACCCCTGTTCAAAGTTTCATGCTTCTAGGCCTACTGTTTTAGGCACTGCAATGCCTGTGAGCCGTTATAAACAATCCGGTAGCCTTACATACATACGGTAACATTACGTAACGATAACCGGGTCAAACGAGCCACTAAGTCTGATATCAACGTGCCAGCGTAACTGTGATTACGTTAACATTTTAACTGTTCGTAATTATCTCCGTGTTTGCGCCTTGCGAGTGATATCTATTTAGTTTCTCTGCGAAAATCGAAGTACCATTTAGTTTACGTGCAGGTACATGAGAACATACAAGTGACAAACACATGAAAATTCATTTGATTCGTAATCCGTGTAAAGTGAAGAGAAGGCGAAACCAAGCAAGATACCTGGATAGTAAACTAAGAAGATAATTATGAATACTTATTGAAGACTCTTGTTTTTATGGACTAATGCTCTCTACGCAACTCGAGAAATATGATTCATAGTGGATGCTAGGATTTTGAGTGATGCTTAAAACGAATAGTAAGTAGGTACCTATGATTAAATGAAAATCAAAAAGTGATATGATCTGATTGATCCGACAACAGTGAAAGAACCTACGAGTTATCATTATTTAGTGTATCATAGTAATATTTACGATTTTTACCAACACGAAACTATTTTTGTTGTTCAACAATAAAGTGCAACTGAATCAACAAGTTGAATTACCTATTATGTCACGTAATAAAATTCTCATCGTAAATTAAAATAATGTATTAATAAGTAATCCGTCGTACTTTACTAATTATGTGATTAAGTGGTTTTAATTTGGAAAGCATACTTAAGATTTAATAGTTTGTATCGGATTCATTGATCGGAGGGAAGAACCGCAGGAACGTAACATAACATATAAGTGGAAACTGCCCTATAAAATCATCAGTTCTTTTCGCGTATTCGTGTCCTAACAAAGTAACCAATTTTACAGTTAACAATTTTATTAATTTAACTTAACCTAAAAATGATTGTATATAGAGCCAGTATTACTTTAGCAGTTCTATTCAACATTTTTTTAGTGTACGGGTTGCCAAAAAATTATGGTGAGTAAAATTAGAAGTGTTAAATATCATTATATTAATACGTTTTATACATAATATTTTAATTTTTTAATACATTTTTTTAATATAACCTTATTACTTACTTTTTTTAATATAACCTTATAACTTATTACTTACTATATTTGATACTAGCGACCCGCCCTCGCTTCGCTTCGGCAAACTTATTCCTTCGGTTTGCAAAGATTTAGTTATATATTTTGGATAATTCACACTATATCTTCATAATTTATAGCTTATGTGTTATTCTGATGTATAAGCTATTATATTATATTATTATAAAGTTTCAGCAAAATCCATTCGGTACTTTTTGCGTGAATGAGTAACAAACATTCATACATCCATACAAACTTTCGCATTTATAATATTAATAGGATATAAATAGCAAGCTGCGTGTCATCTGCCTTTACAAAAGAAAAAGATTATCTCTACCTGCTCATAATGACGGTATAATTGACTATAATTCATGTCAAGTCACAAGATTACAAACAGGGTTTTAAAACGTTTAGATTATTAAATTTAAACCTTGTCGTCATAAATACTGGCGGTTGTCGTCATAAATATTTATTGAACGTTTTACAATAAAGTCCAATACGTATCTAATACCTACATAATGATGTATTTGTTATTACGCAATATTTCATAGAGATAAGTTTTTGTATGGTGCATAAAGTTTAGCTCTCCTTATAATATTTTTTTTTAGGATCTGAAACCGCCTTCCCCTTCTACCATCGGAATGATTGGGGCGCGGCACCTTCGACTGATGTCAGGCCTTTCGAGTTGCCGGTGCCGTATGTGGTGATTCACCACACATACATACCAGGTGCCTGCAATACAACCGCCGAGTGTGCAGCGTCCATGCGCTCGATGCAAAGCTTCCACAATAGCCTGGGATGGGGAGATATTGGTTACAAGTAAGCCTTATTCAGGTATATAAAGACGCTCTAACAGTAACAGATCAAATAAGAAGCGTTAGAGCGCGTTCAGATAGGATCCAGTATACTGGATCCAGTAAAACGGATTGCTATTTTGTTGGACCGGTATTATTACTGGATCCGGCATACTGGATTCTGTGTGAACACGCTCATACAACTACATACACTACTAGCATCCAGTTTTCTGGATCCAGTAAAACGGACGTCCTATGTGAACGCGCCCTTACAGTGCGCAATATGCAAAATTACATGTGCTTATGTCAAAGCGCTCCTTCACATAGACAGGGTTACAAACTCAAATCTTGGATTACGTCACACGCGAATGCTCTCGGTGAAGGTGTGCCTCAATAGTTAACGTTAGCCGGAGCAACTTATTTAAACAACTGGATTAGCTTTTCATTATTAACAAGCAGCTTTAATTTAACTAATTTTAATTGTCAACGGGAGATCTCAGCGTATCGTAAGCATTCTAAATTGACACAACACGCCTAAAGGGGAATTACCATCTTTCGCGTGGCATGTTGATTGACTGCACGTATACCTGAACTCGTTAAAAGGTATCTTGACCTCAGTCTGTCGGAATGACAATCAACGATACGGTGGACGGACCATTGGTCATGGTTGGATCATTGGTGTTATATAATCAAACGACTTTATAAGGCAATTATGACGAGGAAACTCGATTTCGTAAAGATTTACTACTTACGCGAATGACCTTTGAGGATATTCGACTTTGTAAATATGTATAAGCCATATAAACTCGGAAGGACGATAACATCCTTCCGAGTTTATATATAAAATATTATTTTTTCCTGAATATAAACTCAGGAAAAATTATATTATTTTATTACAGCTAATAGTTACGGAAAACAGTTGCAAGTTCGTGATTTTTTAATCAGATGTAGTATCCTTATTACAAATAAAACAAATGATCACTCCAGCACACTTTCATTTTATTCGTCACACAAATATCCGGGACTCTTTGATCTGCATGTAAAGTTACTACCTACTATGTTCTGGGATCATCAGAAAAGCGGGAATTTAGGCAGTCTTGTGAACAGACATTTTATGAAAGTATAAACAATCATTTATTTGTTTTATCCAGCTTCTGCCTGGGCAGTGACGGAGCAGTATACGAAGGTCGGGGTTGGAGGAACATTGGCATCCACGCCGGGCGGGCCAACGGGATCAGCGTTGGCATTTGCCTCATTGGCGACTGGAGAGGTAATTAAGTAAATACACCTTACACAACACACACCTATGTTATGGCTGACTAGACAAAATATCAGCCAAGACCGATGGACGATAGACAAGCCGTTACAAACATCTAATAGCCAGTATCTGTAACTTTCATATCTGTTACTGCCGATAAGAGATCATAATTTAAATGACTACAAAAACGTATAGATCATTACGACCAGTGAGGGACTGATTAATTATAAGAATTTAAATACAAGATTTTGCCCATGGAGTTAAATTTAATATGTGATTATCGCTCTGTCATCAGTTGAAATTCCACCGGCCGCCATGCTGGCGTCTACCCAGGCGCTGATTGCTTCTGGGGTGGAGCTTGGAGTCCTCAACCCGGAGTACAAGCTGGTAGGGCACAACCAGATTATGGCCACCGAATGCCCGGGTAGTGCGCTCTTCAGCGAAATCTCTACTTGGGAACACTTTGTCAAACACGTCGACTTTTAGAGTTAGACTAAGACGCTATGAACTAACCACAATATTAAATATTGTATAAAAAACCGACAAAAAAACTAAGTTGACAATTTAATAAAATTATAATTGATATTACTATATATGACTTAGTAATCTGTAAGTATTAAGCTCCAAATGACTTTTAATTATTGAATTAATAAATTATTATTTAGCTAATTTATGTAATTATAAATATACTTACAAAGTTTTACAATCACGGTGTTAACTTTATTTAACGGGCTTATTTTTATGATTTTTTGTATTATGTGTGTGATTGTTTTTTTAACCCCATGATTGTAAAATTGTGGTTAGGTTATGATACCACCTACTCGTCAGATCTTGTGTTAAGATAAAAGATATATTAGTTAATAATGGTTATTTATTCTTGTATTTCACGTGATAAGTAATGTATTATTTTATTCTTGTACGCTAGTGCGTGCTTGCGTGCGTGGGTAGTACTACCGCCCACCACGGTACTTAGTACCTTTTCTACTACGTAATAATTATTTTAAATGCAATTGTGTTCCGGTTAGAAATAAATAAATATACGTGTTGGCAATCCGATATTAAAATGAGAGGATTGCAAATGACTCCAACATGGCGGACACCACCGCCACCTATGTGTCAAGAACGGGGATAAAACGGAGCAACACGCATTGCGAGGGACATTCGCACTCGAGTCTTCGCTAAGCCGTTACGCTGTCGGATTATGTACAGATTGCTTAATTGTCTAATTAAAGGTTAATGTTATGTTATTATTTGGCCTATAATTAAATAAAGTCGTTTATAAATCGGTGAAGAGAGTTTCCGTTTACATCAGAAATGTGATAAAGAATCTATTTCAGCTTTTCAGGTTACTATGGCTCACAAATAGCAAATAAATTAATGTTGTATCAGGTTGTGGTAATACACATAAGGATTTTCAGATCTTTTAGATCTTTGGTTAACCAGCATAATTGCACAATAATCTGTATTGTTGGCCAATCCGTACTTGGCCAGTGTAGTGGACTGTGGCCTGTACCCCTCACATTGTGAGAGGGGCCCCGAGCCCAACAGTGGGATGTGATAATTAAGTAATCAATAACAAAGGTATCAATTAAGAAATCTGTAGTTCCGGTGGTAATTTAATGTAATGTTTTATGTTTATTCCCTTCGCTGAAAAGAGAACAATCATTCGACCAAGTATTTTACATCGGAAGTCATATACGAGGTAGACTTGACTATCTGGCCGTAAAGAAAAATAAAAGCGTTTTAAAAACGCCTTATTTTGAGATATTTGGTTGTTCATTCCGATTTAGTTAACTTTCAGATAATAATGTGATACAGTGCAGAGAAACTCAATTCACGAGTTGCTTATTTTTATTGCTTATTTTTATTGCATTAACATTGTTGCACTAACATTGTTTCTTGATTGCATTTGATCTGGTTAACCGTCAGTATCTGACCTATAACGGGAAGTCCAATAGTTTTTCTAGTATTGGTGGCTTAACTTTTCATATGGTATGGTATTACAATGGTAACTTGACTAACTTGTATTTACGATGAAAAGAAGAATTAAAGCCCTGTCCAAAAAAAATGATAAATACTCTTGAATAACAAACAAAAAGTTGTACGCAGTATTTATGCCCAGTTTGAGCAGGTATTTCACATGGTAAAATGAATTGGTTAGTGTACGTGTACGCGGGAATCAGTTTAAAAAACGGGCGGTTTCAAACGGCTTCTCAAATACTTCAAATAAGTTATTACTTAAACTTTTATTCACCTTATGATACCAAAATTACATGATAATATATGATAAAAATAAAGAGTATCCAATATGAAATACGAACATTTTTTTCGTTGTTTATCGTCTAAACATCATAACTGTAGCAAAGTGGAAGGTAACATACGCTGGCATCGTGGCATCTCAGTATAGGCTCTTTTACCTCTCACTGGGCGCGCATTTCCACAACTTTATCGGAAGCAGACAAATATTTCTCATAACACTTTAAATCATAATGATCATTTTCATAAAAATATAGATTGGTTAGGTTAGCTTTAGCTATATTATTTACGCGAAAAAAAGGAACCCCGACCCCGAAGAGTGAAGCTCAGTCGGTATTAGTTTACTTATCTACTTTGTGGTATTAGGTAGGTACTCCAGTGAATTAACGATCCGATCTATGACACCGTTATTTAATCTTTTGTTTTGCCCGTTGCTTAAGCCTGGTAATAGCGTTCCAGTGATCTCGATCACATCGTCATCGATAGGCGTAATAATTATGTTTAAGGATTACCCTAAACATAATTATTTATCATAATTATTGATTGTAGTGTAGTAGTGTAGTGATGACGATCAACGACGCACGATATTAAACCACCACGCAAGTACAGGAGGGTGGTATCGAACTTGGCGATCTCCAACAGGAGGGAGCAATGGTCTTGTCAGTTGTTCTGCAAGGTGCACACTGCACAACGAGCCACAAAATATTTTTTGCAACATTGCATCTAATCGATAAAAAATATTCTACGGTTCATTTTAGCTGAAAAATAAATAGTATCTACTTATAATTATAAGCCAAATTATAAATTATAGCCAGACGAAATAAACCTTGCCACCATGAAAAAGACATGATTTTGCAAAAATTAGAGACATCAAAGTACGCAGCGATACAAGAGGATCATCGATCGGTTTATTAAAGGACGTTTTATATCAGATTATTATCATAAAAAGGTCTTAGTTATGTAATTGATCCCGTTTCTATTAGCGTCTTTAGACGGGAAACACCGACCGTGTGTGACCGACCCCTAACCAGCTAATCCTATAGTTACGAGCATCGAGATATAATTACTTATATCTCGTAACCATCGAGATATAAGTAGGGGAAGGGGGGGCAAGACGGGGTAGCGGGCAAGACGGGGCAAAGGGCCTCACGTGTCGTACGAACCACCAATTTCAGCAGCTCTGGCTCGTAATGACGCGACGTTGTATTGTTTATCAATCAGCACAGTGATAGGTTTGTGAGTTTACGCATTTTTGATTTAGACCCAAAAACTCTGTTTTTGTCAAATTGCTTGTCATTTTCGCGTTGCGCATGGCATGTGTTTTTCACCTCAATAGGCATTATCAAGAACTCACTGAAAGTTATTTTTATGATGATTAATAGACTTATGAGGAATCGGGTTATTTATAATATAACCAAAAAATAATACTCAATTGGATGGGCTATATCCTGTTAATAAGTAATTGTTACTCACGTTTATATTATTGTACTAATTTATCGGAACTCGCTGGCGGACCGGAAGAGAACTAACCACACGAGGAAATAGGTTCACAATTCTAGCGTGACATATTATTATAGTAAAACAAAGTTAGTAAGGGCCTGTTCCCACTTAGACGGACCGTCTGTATAAACGGAAGACGGCGGCTGGACGTGTGTTTTTATATTTCACCAGCAGAGTCTTCGTACACGATGGACAACGGGTTGCCGCGGGTATTTGGGAGGCTCATTGGTGCCGGCTCGTCAGAAAAATCGTTCACAGACCACACTATATCCGATCCGGGTGTTTAGAAGGCAGCAGTGGCGAAATGTCCGTCTAAAAACCCTAATCCGTTCCTTTTCTCGGATCCGTCTAAATGTGAACATTGACATATTAATTGTACTGCCACTGGCATCCGTCTCCTTAGGCGGACCGAGAAAACAGACTGACCGTGTTAGTGGGAACGGGCCCTAAATTTATATTTTACTAGGGTTTTATACGTATTAGCTGTTTGCGACAGCATAGTTGCTAGTGTTGTTAAATTAATGATGGGGGTAATTTACTTTTATGTATTTTAAATTATTCATTTTTTAAGAAACTTGCTATCGGTGTAGGTATAAGATATGTAGGTATAAAGGACTGCGCACAGTACAACGACTCCACGACCGACAGACGCGAACGCGACTAAAACCTTGACAAAGCTAACATTCAATTATGAGCCTTATATCTTTGAAAGTAAGGTTGAATTTCGAACTTATACTTAAAAGCCCTGTACGGCCCCTCCCCGCCCTACACCCATAGCCGTTCCGTTTCGAGACCAACGCGTCGACGTTGCGTTGACGACTCACCGTAGACGAGTAGTCCACGCGTCGACCGACACAATGACGTAATGTACCTAGAACGGAACGTCGGAGTTGAAACGGAGTGGAGACGGAGTCGAGTTGACGTCGATGAAGCGTTGATCGCGGAACAGAACGTCGGAGTTGAAACGGAGTGGAGTTGACGTCGAGTTGGTGTAATGTGCGCACTCCTTAAGTATTTTTTATTATTTAACACATAGATTTTACTAGATGGAACATTCAATAGACATAACATAGGCCACTTTAGCATTTATGTGTGCGTGACAACGCTAATCGTATTATTCACACTAAGAAACTTACATTTTAATTGGTCGGTACTTATCAACTTCAAATAGTCTATCAAACCGGCTGTTAATAGTTGAAAATGCACCTTAATCCTTTATCTTAATTTTTATTTTTCCTTGCCATATTTGGTGTCTTCTTATCTTCATCAATTAAGAACGTAATAAAGTACTAAACGTAATAAAGTTTGTCTATCCACCGCTAGATGGCAATGGAATTTTATGTAACGCTATTGAACGCTAGATGGCGTGACTGGTATCTATAACAGATTGACCTTACGTATATAGTCTTAAGTTACATTTTTGGTTAACAACTGCTTCCGGCATAGTACCATTATCGGTTTAGGTTTAGTGATGTGCCGGTGCTTTTGCCACGTTATCGAAAATTATCGACAATTTATTGTTGCATGGTCTAGAACTAGATCTACAATACATTATTATTATGTTGCTTTTTTATATGAAAACGATAGAAACTGGTACTGTATTGTTTACTCGTATAATATTAATCATAATTATAAAAGGCAGTAATAGCCTAGTGCTATTACTTATAATATTATGTTATTATTATAACATTAAATAGACAGAACATAGGCCACTTTAGCATTGATGTATGTATGCGTGACAACGAGGAATGCCACTGTAGGGACACATGTATCTCTGTGTGCGTGTAATGTTGCCAGGTATTGAATAAGTTCCCGTTATTTAAAACTAAAATATTTTATTTTGTCAAAAATTTTCATCCCTTACGCATAACAACTAACCAAAATCTCATTACAATTGGATGAACAGCTTGGTGTAGAGGGCAAAATATAATAATTATTCTTTATTCCACACCATGTAGCAGAACTGTATACACATGTTTTTTTTTATTGATT
This sequence comes from Ochlodes sylvanus, assembly GCA_905404295.2. Classification (NCBI taxonomy): domain Eukaryota; kingdom Metazoa; phylum Arthropoda; class Insecta; order Lepidoptera; family Hesperiidae; genus Ochlodes; species Ochlodes sylvanus. The sequence continues at coordinate 4,046,069 of FR990129.1, forward strand.
TAAGGCAGCAAACGAGCATGCAGCACCACCCTCCGCTGCCGCCCATGACAACTGTGACCGACTTAGAACAAGACTCATAATTATTCATTTGAAAATTATTAACTAGAAATAACATAATAAAATTGTCGATATCGATAAATTTTTACCCCATTCCTTCACGAGTAGCATAGAAAGTTCTGGAAGTAGCACTACTACTTAAAACTTAAAACGAACCTTATTGCCAAGTAACTGAGTAGCTTTTTGGTTATAAAATATTTATTTATTTTATTTATTTCTTTATTTATTTATATGGGTAAATATACAACAAAACAGTGAAATAAAAATAGTTATCTGTGAAAAGATATCCCATCTTCGTTTTTATGTGTTTGGGAACAACTTTTACAATGTTTAAATATACAAGACGGCATTTTTAAGTTGTAGTAATGCGTGACGCGTGATTACGCCTGACGTCTAAACAGTACGACGGTCTGAATAGCACTAATGCGAGTTTGTATTCGCTTTTGAATTTGTATTTGCTTTTGTGGCTTCACTTTTTTGTTCTGCACGCTCCATCTGCCTTTAACATTTAATATTAATTAATAGTAATAACTTCAAGAGTTAATTTTTTTAAACATGTAATGACTACGAAGACTCGACTCAATGATGAAGTCGAGCCGAGCACGAGTTTATTACCTACGTTGGATAATTTATTGACTGATTTACATCTTGTATTACCAAGAAATATAATACATGATGTACAATTAGTAGCCAGATACTACAGATAAAGAAGGTATTAAGTACGAAATATGGTATAAAAACGAGAGACACAATTAGTGTAAGCGAGATTCACGTACATTCTACATACATATTATATATTATGCATGCATGTATTTCCAACGTGCTTTAACTGAATACATCTGCATAGTGCAGTTGCGACGAAAAATGTTACACGAATAGACTGTGTTATTGCTATTTTTCCTATTCATTACGTGCTGCTTTTGTAATTGTAACTATTCTTAGTTTATATTATCGAAGTGTTAATGCATTTGTACAGATAAGGAAGAATTACACTAAAGTCACAGGTATAGAAGATTCTTAATCAGACCAAAATAAAAAGTTTTTAAGGATGTCATCTTACGACGTGGTACCACAGGTAATTGACGACCTACATGTCTTACATAAAAATATTTATACTTAATCTATAAATATTATTTTCAATTCGTGTGATAAAAAAGGTTGAACAATTTGGTGATGATATAAATTAATTCTAAGATCATTTCAAAACATTCAATCCGTTTTCAAATATTCAATTTCCTATTAAGAATAAAATAATTGGTCTGCGGCATTATTTTTTGCCCAACTTTAATCTATAACTGCAACAACGTGTATATGTCATATGTTTATGTCAAACTGTATATCAATGATGATAGAGGTTATAAAACAAATAATTTTATTTTGTGCAAACAAAACTTAACTCAATCAGAAAGTGTTTATGTAAATTAAATATCTGACGAGCAGGTGAGCCACCTGACGGTAAGAAACCGCCGTCGCCTATTGCCACCAGCAGTAGCGATCACCGATTCGAGCCGCCCGACCATCTGGGGAACTGACTGCGACACCAGCCTGTTTTTTCGAAACGTAAGGACCCGCGGACCCGCCACCGGAGACTCTAGTTCTCCAGGATAAGTCTGGGTAAAAAAAGACCCTTGGAACTCGTAGAGCCCTCGCCATAAGTTTCCGCAAAGAGTAGGACAGCGATGGACGACGTGCAGTAGTATTAGTAGTAGCCACCGATGGCAACACCAGCTAAGATAGAAGAGAAGAAATAAAATTGAAAGAAAATAATGGCCCCTTGATTATACCACAATAAAATAAAACTTTTAATTTTAACGCTGATAAAAGAACAAATATCCCATATCAAAACCTATATCGTCTTATCCACACTATTAGACTGATCAGACTATAATTAAGATATTTTCCTACACGAAACGCTAAAAGTCAATAATCTGCTTATTTGTAAAAATAAATTACTTGTAGAAAATTATTACTTAGCTATGCTTGACCACAATCCCACCAGATTATTAGTGGGTATGTAATCTTGGGTGGCTAACTACATTAACAGTCATCATAAAAGCTTATTCACTAATTGACTTTATTTTAATTTTCCACCTTGCAACTAAAACAAACATTTTTAACTTTTTCCTTGCATTAATTGCAAACAAAACAAACATTTTGATCTTATATCTTGCAACTAAAACAAACATTGTTTACAAGCTGATATAGTACTCGTATCTATCAACTATGAACACTATGAACAATATCATATCATCCTTATTAGTAATATTGGTGAATCTTAATAACATCATACAGTCAAAATATGTTGCATATTGTTTTTTACGGCAAATTCGATTTTAATCACAACATTTTTATGTCATCGTAATTATACGTTTTCGCCTCGATTCATTCGTCTCTCTGGGGAAGTACCGCCGCGTACACCCACGTATAAAACAATTTGTTTACAGCGTGTTTGTAGTAGTACTACGTCCGTTGTGAAAGAGTAACTACTTACTACTAGCAGAAATTAGTTCACAATATTTAAATATTACGATTTAAGTCATAAGTGAATTTATTAAGATACGACTAGGTAAGACTTTCGAACCATACCTACATTCAATATTTAGAATTATAACAAATTAGACAATTTAAAATCTTCCTTTTTTAAATTTAACATACTATTTTAAGCTTTTATAATGTAACTATATGTTTAATAAAATACTATGTTAATACCTTTAATTAATACTTACCTACCTACCTAACTTGCTTACCTAATTAATTGCCTTACCTAAAATCTATTTCATGTGTAAATATCTGACACCAACTTAAATAAGGAATTAAAACGTTGATCACTTTTGGTTTACGGATTTTTAAGTGTTAAATCGCTCACCAATAACAATTATTGTAAATTATGGATTAATTACATGTTTGTTTCGGTTACACTATATAAATGTATAAAAGTAAAAAAATAATATTTCATTACCACGCGACCCGATACTAAATAGCCATCAGGTCCCACTTACGAGTGTAGGTATATCTGTTTATTTATAAGAGTATCACTAATATGAAACCACTAACATTTCCTAATAATTATGTACCTACATCATTCACATGTCAATGACCTACATGATAAATACTATCTACTAAAAAGCTCGCTAATGGCAGCTTTATGTAGTCAGAGAAAAATCAAGTCAGCTAAAGATAAGATGTTAAAGCTAAAGATAAGAAGCTAAAGATAAGTGTGAGAAATAATTTTTGGCGGGAGTATCAACTTGGAAAAATCTAAATTTATACTAACTGATCTATGTGAGTGTACATAATAATTTATGCTCAAGTATTATCCGATAACAAACACTTATAGATACGCTGATATGTTGGAAAACAATGATTATTATTAAAATTTCCGTATAATATACTATGCACACCTGTCATAACATTACCGGTGTGAATACGTGACTGTGACAATGAACGAAATTGATTCCCAGCATCCCCCTGACATCCCGGAGGTCAAGGTGCGGAAGAAGCGGCGAGGATCGAGGTCATACAAGTGCGCTGCTCTGTTTGCCGTGATGGTCATATTATTGGGAACGCTGTGTGCTTACATCGTGAGCGTTACATTAGGAAATCCTATACCTCAAGGTGATTTTATCCTGTTTCATTGTAGTTACTTCGACAAATAGAAGGGATCTTTCTCGGTTGAACTCCTAGATGGGCCACGTTTTTATCTGATTAATACGTAATTATTCTATGATATTGTGTGTCCGCCATTTGATAATACTGTGCGTGTTCATGCCCCTTTGTCAAGGGACAGGAGTAATGGGGAGGGTATGTTAATGTTGTAGTAGTTTTTGGATAAGGACTGCCTTCACTGATCACCACTGGGTGATAATAGGTAGAGCAGAAGAAAAAGTTCCAGCGAATTATATTACACTTACTTCAAACTTGTCAAACTTTTTCGTTTATAGGGCATTGCTCCACAAAATGATTATCTTTGTCTATATCTAAATCTACTTCTTCGCCACAATTATAGGTTGCTTGAGCCTCTTAGGGAGCTCAATGGAAATCAAAGGAGTTGATTTGATCTCAATAAAACTGTTTAATAATCCAAAAATTAAATTGTACAAAATAAATGTTAGCCGTTCGTGGGCGCAGGCGGGAATGATGAACGTCACTTCAATCACATACGCCTGTAGCACGGTATAGTGTCATATATTACCGTGCCTGTAGCATTCTTGAGGCAATTGTCTGATCTAATGTGTTACTCTGCACACTTTCATCTTTATCTAGCAAGACCGGTTTGGGCGTGTGTGTTGTTGTCTTGTGTGTCGCTCATGGCATCCACAACACATCCTACGGAATCCTAGTGTGGGGCTATGGGTATGTAGCGTTATTTATTTATTCTGATGTGGGAGTTTACTAAGGGAGTAGGTTTTTACTTAGTCCGCTTACTTAGACTTTGCTTCCACCTTTTTCCTTCCTTCACATCATCCGTCCGCCCGCGCCCTTGACAACTGTGTCTGACCCGGAACAAAATTCAAATCTGAACTAGGATGTTAAGGCCAATTAGCAGGAGGTGTTATTAAGAATGTTAGCTGGTCAGTTCGTTAGTAAGTCACTGGTGCAGGGCCTATTAGCGATAGTAAGTTCTGTTAGTTGTTGTTAGAAATGTTCAAGTTAGTATTGTTAGTAATCTTCTCGTTCTAATTCGGTAAAATATGTGTGACTACCCTTAAGTACTAAGATGATTGCCTCTAAAATAGTGTAACCGGATTTACATTATTCCAACCGGGAAACAATTGCTGTTAAAAAATATTATAACACGGTAGAAAATTAAATGGTACTAGGAATTGTGGCGGGCGGTAGTACTGCCCGGGCGAACTCTGTCATCATCATCATCATCACAACCCATAACTGTCCCACTGCTGGGCACGGGTCTCCTCTCACAGTGTGAGGGGTATAGGCCATAGTCCACCACGCTGGCCAAGTGCGGATTTGGTGGACTTCACACACCTTTGAGAACATTCTGGAGAACTCTCAGGTGTGCAGGTTTCCTCACGATGTTTTCCTTCACCGAAGCAAGTGATAATTAAATTTTTAATACGCACATAATTTTTGAAAATTAGTGGTGCGTGCGGGGTTTGAACCCGGACCCTCCGATTCGGCAGTCCAACGTTCTACCACACGGCTATCACTGCTATACTCGAACTCTGTACAAAACCTATAATATATAGGTTCCACAAAGGCTTTACTACCTATAAACTTACTACTACCACCTGTACACTTACCTTTAGGTAGGTTTGAGTTTGAGATCAAGTATTTACGTCAATAAAACTTATAAAACTGCTATGTCACTATTATAATTATGCCTGCAAGAGAATACAACAATCCATAATTCCATAGTGATATTATAAATGCGAAAGTAACTCTGTCTCTCTGCTACCTTTTCACGCTCAACCGACTGAACCGATTTAGATGAAATTTGGTGTAACGATAGGTTGTGACCCTGGAAAGGACATAATTATGATAATTTTAACGGTAGTTTGTCGTTAACGACTCCAATGCATGCGAAGCCACAAGAAAAAAACTAGTAGTGTATAATTTATTGTTATTAACATTACAGAAGATCCGTCAGAAAATGAGTTGCCGACCTACGATTTCCCATTCACGACCCGGGCGCAGTGGAACGCGCGACAGCCTAAAGAGACGAACCAGCTGACCACCCCGGTGCCGTTCGTGGTCATCCACCACTCATACAAACCACCCGCGTGCTATAACAACGCGAAGTGCAGCGAAGCGATGCGCTCCATGCAGAACTTTCATATGGACGACCGCGGCTGGTGGGATATCGGATACAAGTGAGTAGCAATGTAGCAAATAAATTTAATATACGTACCTACTCATTGACCCGTAGTAGAATTCCAAGTGTGGCATAGGGAACTCAAAAAGATAATATCACAAATGCCTACGATCCGAGACATACATTTATGTACTTGTCTCATAATAATGTCTATCACATAAATGTCTGCCTCGGCCGGGGATGGAACTCGTAGCTTTTCGCTTCGTGGCGTCGCTCGTCCAAGTAGACTGGGGCCGATAGTCGAATAATTAATTATACTTAGTCGAAGTAAAATTAAAAAGCTCATAAACATAAGATTGAGCCATTTGTGACATTAACGGGGAAAACGCAAAGGAAAACAGACAACAATGCTAATAATAATCGGTAATATACTATATGTATATAGGTATGTATAATCGTTTTGAGATAAATTGCTCCAATTAAATACTCCTATTAAATAGTTTATCTCAAAAAAATATTCCATGTACTGACATTGATCAGTTATTGTTTTATTTTAAGGACATAATATTATATTATTTCTTGACAGTTTCGCGGTGGGCAGCAACGGAATGGCCTTCGAAGGTCGCGGATGGAAGACGTTGGGAGCACACGCTAAATATTTTAACAGCGTGAGCATCGGTATCTGCCTCATTGGAGATTGGACTGGTGAGATTATTTGGATATCTGAAAGTGACTTATTGAATTCCATATTCAGTCTGTTGGATTCATTTGTTCAGTCACATTATGCGCGACATAGAATCTTTTTCGACTTTATAATGTATCGTCTTTTCAACAAATTGAAACGTAAACTGAATACAAAATTCAATGATCAAAAAAACGTTTTTAATAGATTATCTTGTTCCCAAAAGCTTTTATGGATACGCTCGTCACCTTAACGTATTACGATGTTATTAAGTCATTCATGCGCATAAACGAATGATCGCAATTGATCGGGAGAGTAAGAGGAGAATCCCGAACCGGGGGCCCGGTTTCAAATCCAGCACGCACCTTTAAAATAATTCCTAGGCTATGATTTTTATTTAAAGTTATGTATGTCTTTGAAGACTAATGTAAGAACCTAAACATATCCAATCGTTACTCTAAGTGAATCGTTATTTTTCAGTTAACCTTCCACCAGTTGAGCAAATGAAAACAGCTCAAAGGCTAATCGAAGCAGGCGTGGCGCTCGGCTACATCAGCCGCGACTACAAGCTGGTGGGGCACCGCCAAGTCCGCGATACCGAGTGTCCGGGGGAAACCCTCTATAAAGAAATCAAGACGTGGGACCACTATTCCCCTTTCCCCCGCTCTGTTGACGATCTCGTAAACGTCAAAGAACTGTCAGTAACTGTCAGGGAACAACTGAGGAACATGACAGCAAATGCAAATGAGACAAAAATGATACCAGTATTATTACAAAAATTGCTCAGTTGATATTAGTTACTGCCTACAATAATTTATATTTATGTATATAGTTAAAATTGTTGTTACTCATATAAATATGGAGAATTCAATGAATTTATACCTACTTTTAAATCATTTGTAGGTATACTTGGGTAGTAATAGATAGTTTAAAAGTGAAAAAGATATAATTAGAACCTCGAATGGGGCACGCCTTTTCAAAATTACTAAAGGTCGCCCACGAGATCTGAAGAAGACAGCGGGCACTAGATTCAGAAGGTGGACCAAGCAAAATGGTGCAAATTAGGGAGGGAGGGGAGGAGGGATTATTGTATTTCTAAAGGCCGAGGGGTAAATACAAAATAATGTAGTATTGAAATATTAATTAAGATTGGAAATTACGCTTGCCTACTTAAACGTACTATTACATACGTAACGTAACTACGTATTATGATAATTACGTCCAGCCATTATTATATTATGTAAGTAAATAAATTGAAATATGTACACAATGCTTTAATGCTCATCGACATTGTTAATAAATGTTAAATAATATTGCTAGGATATAATTACTGTGTTATAACTAATAATATTCAGTTACAAGTTATCACAATGGTGATATTATAGCTTGAACTGTACTGTAGTTCCTTTAGTAATAAATTATGAATCAATACTCCAAAAGTAATGGAGGAAAAAGTGAAGTAAAATATTATCTAATAAGTGATTAATGTATTTTTTTAATAAATGTTTAAAATTATGTAAAAATCTTTTTTAAAACCAACCTCCATTCCTCCCTTAAAAAAATTGACCCACAAAAGTAATTGGATACTTGGTAGTACATACTTAGTAATAGTAATTAGTAAGTAGGTACTATGCCAATCCTGTCGCTCTTCGTACTATTTATAAACCTACTTTTTCGCAAGCTGCTTTCAAGAGGTTTCAACCGGTTTTTGGTGGTAATAACCGGAAAACGAGACGATGAGCCATCTTACGATAAGTGATCACCGTCAGCCATCACCTATGCGTTGCCAGCCGAAAAAGAAAAGAGGGACTCGCATCATTACGGAAAATATTATTACTGAACTCAACTTCATTATTACTGAAACACGTGGAAAATTTTCACGGCCGATTTTAGAACGTGGACCACCCACGTTCTAAAATCATGTGGGCAGGCAACACTACCACTATGGATTAGTACGGTCGGGATTAACTAGGTGGTACAGAGCGCAGTGATTACTAATAGGAGATACCCTTGGCGCTATAGGTTCGTCCGTCGTTCAGCATGGTGCCTAAATGAGCAGAACAGGGTGGCTTGGACATAAGGAGCTCCTTATAACTAACTCCCAATCCGCATTGGAGCAGCGTGGTGAAGTATGCTCTAGGCCTCCTCAGGTATGAAGAGAGACGCGTGGGCAGTAGTGGGACATTAGGGTTGAAGCCAACTCCAATAGTGAAATTAAGAATGCATTAGATATATTATTATATTAATAATACGTTTAATTTAATAATTTGACGACCCCGTAGCCTAGTTCGTAGTGACCCTGCCTACGAAGAGAGGGGTCCCGGGTTCGATTCCGGCCGGGGCAGATGTTAATGTGACAGATAATTATGGTTGTTCGCGAACCGAGGGTATTAGTGATGTATTGTTTGTTCATGCCACCCGCGATGGCGACGCGATTCTTGGTGCGGGGTGTGAATGTTAGCGTTAGAATTTATTTATTTAAAAAAACCCGTAGCCTGCCTAAAAACCGAAAAATAGGAACTTATACTTACTTCCGTTGATCAACTTTGGAAAAGAGGTATTTTAGGGATTTAACATAGCAAAACAGTATGCAGCACCATCGTTCCGCTGAAACCCATGACAACTGGTAACCAACCCAAAAAAAAATTGTACTGATATTGGAACTAGGATGGTTAGTCCAGTCAACAGACAGTGTTATAAAGAACGTTAGTTGGACAGTTCGTATGTAGGTATAGGACTGGGGGTTAGTGATATCTACTTAGTTGTAGCTAGCTAGCTTAGTTGTTGTTTGTACCTAATAGTCCAGTTAGTGAAAGTTATATCATTTTAAAGTCATAAGTAATTACAATTCCCAAATATGATTTATCATCGACTATCTTAATATGGACATGATTCACTCACATTCGACTTCAATTAAGATTGTACCATGCTTACCTACTTTATGTATGAAAAACAGGGTGATAAATCATTCTATTCATTTATCATTACCAAGATTTGTGAGTATGACTCTACACTTCACAATATAAATGCGTAGAACATAAAGGTAAATTACTACTGAACGGTAGTTCCCTAGAGTTAGTAAACACGAGTAGAATTCGCAGAAATGTCGATGTAACGATGATTTAGTTGGGCGTCTAGAGAACCCATGCCTTACTACGAACGGTGAAAATATTTATCTTCTAGCGAAATAAATTCTACCGATATTATGTTCGGGAATAATTAGATACTTAATATAATTGTTTTTTTGGTTCTTCTTAAGTTCTCTTCTGAACGATATTACGCTTTCAATGTATGTAGTATTTTACTTATTGGTACAGAAAACAATTAGGTATATAATAAAACTTTCATGTGTCAGCACAAAAAAGGGATAAACTTCCGTTTAGAACATACCTCCGATCGATCTGAAATTTGGTATACTTATGTATTTTGACGTGCTGATCAAGAATATCATAGTCAAAATACCCGCAAATTTGATGTTCAAGGTCAAAAGGGCAAAAAATCGAATTGGTATTTTACTCACGTGGGAATGCATTTAGCATTACTCTAGCGGCTAGAGTAATGCTACGGCTAGAGTAATATTTATTTTATTGAGGTCAATAAAACTTACAAAAATAAAAGAAATATGATGCCCATCTTAAAATCGATATTAAAATTAAAGTCTAGTTTTTTATCTGTTTTGTAACAGTGCAAGAGAGCCAGAAATGAAGCAGGCAGCAGTCAGCACTTCCATTTTCATATAAAAACCTGGTCATCTCCGGAAATTGGTACCATCTGACCTGGTGACATTCACGACGCTACTAACGATAGAAGTAATACATCTGCCACGGCAGTAACTGTTTAATATCGGAACGGAAATTGTACAACTTTTTTCAACGATCAAATCTTTGCTCGCTAGCAATCGAACAAATCTACTGAAGATTTACTCGTAAGTTACAATTAAACGTACAATAATCTACAATCATGGTTCCACGTTTCTTACAAACTTTCGTGGTATAACTTTTTATGTTATATTAATAAGTATAACTAGCTCAAATGAATGATGAGGCAGCGAAGCGATTAATTTGTTTTTGAACACTCTTGATAACTTACCGCTTAACTCACACAGTTGTCATGGGCGGCAGCGGAAGGGGGGTGCGGCATGCTCGTTTGCTATATTTTCCTTTAAAAAGAAGTCAGGATTATTATGTATATGGAATAGATAGACGGTTTCATTATCTCAAGGGAAAAAAAATACTCGCGCACCGACATCCAAATCATTTTATTTTAATGGCAATATTAACGACATCAAACTCATCATCGTATCTCTCCTCGTCTGACCTCGCTTCGTCTCACCACTCTCAACTCACCCCACTACGCCTCACTTCACCTTATTTTACAATTTCCTGCTAATCTTGCGCCTCTCTGGTGTTCATAAAGATATAGGTAACATTCAGCTGTTGCAATTACAATCCTTCCTACAAAACCTTGCTGTGACCAATATATTTTTCCGCTTCTTTCTTGACCAGCGCACTTAGTTTTGGTTATGGATACGATTAAAATACCCATGAACATCGATGACCACTTATCACTAAAAATATCAGACTTTTGCAAGTCAGACTTTATCAAAGAGATTTCGTATCGTCACATAATTATCACATTATGTGAAACGATAATCTATAATATACGCATGTCGTCACAAAGGGAAATAACCTTCTCAGGGATAAAATAAAAACGACGTAAATGAATACATATTTATTGACATGACGATTTCACAAAAATATTTTTTCTTGATAATTCTGTATCATATAATTTTATATATTCGTACGAGACACTGATAACAACACAAAGAAGTATATTAAACTATTTTATTAATATGTAACATTAATACGCGAAAGACATTAATATAGTACATTGACACAAGTACGAGATATTACATTTTATATTGTTTTTAAAATATTACATCAATGAGTTATGAAATAATACTGCATACAATACAATATTACCAAATTTATATATTTTTATATGGACTTCTTACGCACGGGAGACAATGATAGTGATAAATAAATCCATTTATTGTAGAATTTAATTATAGATGAAAAAGGTAACCATAGTATAGTTATGGTGTAGGTATTTACCAAATTACCTGTAAAGTTTGACATACAATACAAATGTAATAAAAGTAAAAAAGCACTAACTACTCGTATATCAAACACTCCAGTATTTAAACATAAAATGGTATTTAATTTTGTTCTAATCGATATAAAGGATATACTTAAAATTATGCAAATATTTCAAGGCCTTTAATATTTTGTTATATCAATATAGTATAGTTCTGATTTTAATACTTGACACCGCAGCTATTCTTAGCTCGTAATTTAACGATTAGCTATAAAACTACGTTAAATATGAAGTAACAAAACAATATAGACGTAAGTTAATATTCTTACTGATAAAATGACGTCACGATGCTTGATTACGCGAATACTTAAGGAGTGCGCACATTACAACGACTCCACGACCGACAGACGCCAACGCGACTAAAACCTTGACAAAGCTAACATTCAATTATGAGCCTCATATCTTTGAAGGTAAGGTTGAATTTCGAACTTATACTTAAAAGCCCTGTACGGCTCGCCCTACACCCATAGCCGTTCCGTTTCGAGACCAACGCGTCGACGTTGCGGTGACGGCTCACCGTAGACGAGTAGTCCACGCGTCGACCGACACAATGACGTAATGTACCTAGAACGGAACGTCGGAGTTGAAACGGAGTGGAGACGGAGTCGAGTTGACGTCGATGAAGCGTTGATCGCGGAACGGAACGTCGGAGTTGAAACGGAGTGGAGTCGGAGTGGAGTTGACGTCGAGTTGGTGTAATGTGCGCACTCCTTTACGCGTCGATGACGAAATGGGATAGATAAAATACCTTATGTATCCTGTATACCTAGAAGGTATACGGGTCGGTCAAACATTCATAACAGTGACATAGTGAATGTATGTTTACAATAGTTTACTTCATAACAACATAAACAAACTTAACAAATACCCGGTATGTGGTATGTGACTTTATAAATCAATCATTGATTATGTTAATGCCCTGCCGACATTATCTTTTATATCGATATGCTTTGTACGAATAACAGTCCATCAGTTTAATCAGTTCATTCCAAAATAATTTAGTAATTTATGTTTATTAGAAAATTAGACACGTACCTACCTATTGTCGTGTCTATTTTAACTGATCAATTCTTGGGCTCTCTTTACAATATTTCCAACCATAATGTCATCTTAGTTTATCTACTAGGTTGTCTCTAGTTAGTCTCTCTAATACAGCACAGAAATTATCAAAACCAAAAAATGTGTCATCTTCGTTTCAATTATTCGCCAATAAAGTATTATAAATAATTAAACTGTTAATTCATTAATAAGGGTCTTTATTTATTACATTACGTAGTTACATAAACCATCAATTCCGAAATATTCAATATAATTCTCTATAGTCTACGTCTAACATGTATCAATTTTCACTACTTTGACACAATTATGTGTTTATAACACTGTCCTATTATACGCAGCTTGGCTTTAATAAACTTTATTGTGGACGTAGGCCTGTCTTGTACAATCACTCAGTAAGGTAAGGATCTTAAGCGTAATATTAATCACATAATATTCGGGTAAAGCAGAAACATCGAGGAAACCTTATAATAAAATACAGTAAGTACATAATAGCACATCAAAGACAATATAAGAATATAGCCACTTAGTTAAAGTGTTAATAAATAGAACATTTTCTCGATGTCAAATATTTTCCATTCAATATGCACCTACTACGAGTTTTCTAAAACTCGTGATCGTATGTTTGCGATTACTATGCCGTATTGGCCTATTAACTTTTAGAAAATGTACGTATCACTACTTCTACTAATCTTAAATTATATATTAAGTGAGTCTCTTCTCCTATTCGTTACCTTGAGGTAGTAAATATAGGATATGAAATGCAATCGTGACCAGTGAACGGTGGCGGGAAAAAACTCTTGACATTTGACACTTGACAGAGGTATCTGGCTGGCAATATTACTTTTTGCACTGACAATTTGTTATTTTTTTTATTCCATACAACTATTAATTAACATAGCTAACCAGATTACTAAGCTTGTTTTAAAATATTTGACATTTGACAGTGTCACAAGGCTAAATAGCCTTATAACCATATAACGATCTAAATAAGTAGGTACATCATACTTATATATTTAAAACAAATTGTGTTTCAAAAACCATTAGGAGGATCGATCGTTATCACAAAGCATTGTCTCGTACTATTACAAGGAAATATTAACAGAGGACAATATTTAGATATAATTAACATCTCTGTGTGAAGATTTCTATACTTAAGAGATGGGGGAATCCCTCTTATATGTATAATTTACAAACCAAGTAGGCAAGTTTTATGTTCGTGTTTTAGTCATTTTGTTTTTTTTTTTAATCTTATGTAACAATCAACGATACAGTGTCGAAATAACATTTTTTATATAGATCTAAGTAGTAACTAATTCCACCACTTTTGTATTTTATTTATAACGTTCTCAGACTCCAATAGGTACTATCGTGGTTGAGAAACAGTTATAAATTTACTTAATTAAAAAATTCGAACAATTTGAATACATTCTATTACTGCGAACATTTAATTCGCGGTAATCCTGAAGATAAGAAGTTGTGTGTATTTTTGTAGGCTATACGATACCAGTTCGTATAATAATGTATTGTATAAACCACTGCCCAGTGGGGAAAACTGGGTTTTGTCTGTCGCGAAGGGTACGTAGTCTTATTCGTTAGGTCAATGAATTATACAAGAGAACTTTCTACTACATTCTACATAATGATATTAATTATCTAATAAGTTGATTTTTAATACTATGTTACGCTGTATACATATATATAGGTATTAACGTTAAAAAGTTGTAAACTACTAGTAAAATATTTTCTTGATAAGTACATAGTTTATTTAGAAGTAAATAATTGATAGTTAAGTTCGTACAAGTCAGGCTTTTATAATAATGTAATTGAACGGAAAATGTAGAGGTATTTTTTGTATTGGAACTCTTTCTATACGTAGAGAGCTCTCGAAAATATAGATATTCAGTGACCAATGTTTCAAAAAGTTACCATAGAAGTACACAACAAATATCATGACACGGAGACAAGCTTGTGGTAAATATACATAATATATTTTTATATATTCCTATGTTAAATTTAAAAAATAAAACGTCTTAATGAAATGGACATGTTTATAATTTATTATATTTTTACTGAGAAATCTTTATAGAATACACACAAAAAATGTATATTATTTTGTTTCAATCGATAATATAAAGTAATATTTTATAATTTGTAACACTCGGGATTTTTCTTGTAACGCTAAGAATGTACTTTAAAATTAATCCGCAACACAAAAAACTATTGTCAATTTTATAGGATCCAGTATTCTTTACAAGATTTTTATACATTTATATTCCATTAAAGTATATTTAAAATATTGAAAATATAAATTTAGTTATAGCAGCAATTTAGTTTTAACAGTAACAATACTTTGTAAGCGAACCATATACATACTTATACTGAGAATTCTATTGCCTGTCCAGCGACAACTAGAAAGTAAAAAATAATTAAAGGTAAAAGACTTTTTAAAACATGCTCTTAATTAAATTAGAATTTAAAAAGACTAAAATAAACTTTGCCTTATAAATTTTTACTATCACTTATAACGTCATTACACAATTTATATCTTGTGTCTCTGTTCTTTGATTTGTATGACATAAAAAGCTTGTCGCGAGCTTACTTGTGTAGATAATCAAGTAAGCTAAATAACATGATCTGATTGACTTTAATTTTTTTAAGCTATTGCATAGCTTTTATCGCGGGCCTTGAGCGTGGAGACCGAATCCAGAAATTCCGTAACAAAAAAAACCTAACACCCCCAATCAGCGCCATCTAGTACCTTAATACTAAGGTATGGTACGTATGTTTCCTACAAACTAGATGGCGCTGTTCTGATATAACTATATAACTTCTAATAATTATAATTGCATAAGTTGATAAAAAATGCTATGCAATAGCTTTACCGCGGCAGTCTCCGAGTGCCTTTTAGTGTTTTTTATTAAGTTTTTTAAACTAAGTGAATTGCGCGACAAGCTTTAATGTCATATAAATTGTGTAGTGACGTTATATTTAAGTTGATAGCAACAGTTTTTAAGGAACAGTTTATTTTAGTCTTTACAACTAAAAGCATAGAAATAAAATCTTGTTTTAAAAAGTATTTTTACTTTTAATTTTGTAAATAATATCTCCAATACTTTTTACCTTTACCTTTTTACTCACGGTAGAGACAATGTTATTATAAAAAAATATAATTTGTTGTTGTTATAATTGGGAACGCAAATTATAGCATTTATATAACACCACAACAACAATTTTATATTTTTGAAGCACAAATATAAATAATTTTCTCCGCAACATAATGTTGGTGTTAACATTTATAAACTATAATAATTTCATATTTTGTAGATCTACTTTCCAACACACCTTCTTGAGGTAAGAATTCACGATTATTATTAATTCAATATAATTTAAAATATTACATTATTTATTATTTTACACACCGATTCTTTAATAATCTACGACTGTATTAAACTTTTTACGTCGATACTAATATGATATTTATGCGAGTTAGATAAGGGTTGTAATTTGTATGATATATTTTGCTTTTTTTTTGTTTATTTGTTCTCTATTAGAGTCTGAACCTGTAATACTAAATCTCTAGCCAGAGATAATACCGCAGAAGCGTCGTGACGTTCTGCCATTTCTGAAACACAAAAATAAAATTATTTAATACCTGAAAGATGAAAGATGATAAATGACTGATGTCGAAATTGAAATTAAAAAATTTATACTTATTTTTACTTATTTAAAAAATTTATAATTTATACTTATTTCGACGCTCCCGTAATTTTTTTTAAACACAATCATCATTATTAAAACCTTTAATTTTCGCCCATCAATCGATCCCTCGATATTATGCAACAACTCAACTATTGTTATCAGTATTGAGTTATGCCATGTTTTGTAATTTGTGTTGGAGACTAAATAAAATATTTTTGAATTTGAATTTGAATTTATCCATTTATGCTGACCTATCAACAGGAGGGTTGAGTAAAATTATTTCGTATTTTTCCAAACGGACAAACACAGTCATCATTTTCAACCCATCGTTGTCACCCACGGAAGACAGAGTGTTCTGTTTTTTCACCAATCCACTGTGTGCGGGAGTTCAGCGTTCAAAGCCCTAGGGCAGGGTAGACCTTTATTTCGCCGCCTCCCCGAACCAAAAAATATATTTTTATGCCCCCCCTTACAATGTACAATACACAAACAAGACGGTGGGGGGTGCGCGTCACACGTATTGTGACTTGTTAATTTACATACACGTTAAATAGATTTTTTTTCGAACTTGATAACGTACCTAGTATGCCCCACCGGTTGGGAAGTCCTTACCCAAAAACGACAGCGCCTGCAGTCATAATCGACACGAGTTTCGGGCTATCAACATTGAACACTTACCGTTGAAGAACTTGATGATGTCGGTGAAGTCCATGGTGTTAGCGAGGATCACGTCCCGGTACGTCTCCAGCAGCGCCAGTGCTATGAACAACACCATGTGCTCGGACGCCACGTGCCTCGCTGCCCATATCAACTCCCACGCTGCAAACACCTGAATAAAAAAAATATCATATCATGGACCTTTGAAGATAGGCTCTTATCACCAATACATTCTGCTATTTTAGTCATCCCCGCTTTTACTTGACTCCAAAATTCCCAACCTCCTTACTCCTGCCTAATAAACTAAAGAGCATAAAGTCTTCAAATATTCCCGTAGGAGACGGAAAATATTCCCGTATTGGGAACGAAACTAACTGTATAATTATACATAAATGAACATACAAAATTGAACCCTTTTCATTGCGGGCCCCGCACCGTCTGGATTTCTTAATATTTGTGTATAAGTATTAATATGAAGGATATTCACAAAAATATTTCACGTTTAGAAAAAGCGATGAATTTGCCATTTCAAATAGAGCTGTAGTATGAAACGATAATAATTTTAATGGACACCATACGGTACGACACTGATCGTCACGTGTCTGCACTGATGAACCCTAATCTTGCAGAATTACAGAAAGAAGTAGAGTAAAGAGTGACAAAGATACTCACGTCCTGGTAGAGCAGCTCCCGCTTGAAGTCCAGCAGGAACCAGCGGTAGCAGAAGTAGAAGTGCGTGTAGTCGCCGTGCGCGTGCATCAGCTCATACAACTCGCAGTCCAAGATTTGAATCAATGATCTGACGGAAACTTAATATTCAAAACAAGTTCATAAACTATTGCACAATGTACAGGTTCACGGTGACTTCAGCCGTTCTCAATAGATTGAAACTCAAACTCAAATCATTTATTTCATGTACGTATGATACATACCTACACTTATGAACGTCAATTTTTTGCATTTACCACCTACCATTGATTCATAATCTGTGGTTAAATTAGTAGGTACAGTCATATAGTTTGGCTGATGAGTCGTGTCACAAGCCGTTTATTCAGATTCTTTATAAAACAACAATTGTAATCTACCAAAACTGATTGCTTATTTGAATCCTAGTGCTTTATGAGTGTGTGACTATTTTTCCACTTGTATTACTTGCCTCATGTCCGCAAAATGCGCGTCCATAGCCTGCCCCGATGGGAAGTTGTCCTTAGCTCGCCCCATGAGCTTCAGAAACAGCGCATGCGCGGCCGCCTCGTCCCGCATCATCACCAGCAGGGGCGCCACCAGGTCACACATGCCTTGCATGTAGCCAGTATCCAAATGCTCCCATACGTAGCTGCAACCAGCCATTTTGTAACGTCGAAATAATATTACCAGCCTTACCTTTGAAAACTATATTATATAAACTAATATTATATAAACTAATATTATAAATGCGAAAGTAACTCTGTCTGTCTGTCTGTCTGTCTGTCTGTCTGTCTGCGTGGCTTTCCCGCTTAAACCTCTCAACCGATTTTGATGAAATTTGACACAGACAATCTTTAGACCCTGAGAAAGGACATAGGCTACCTTTTATTGCGACAAAAAGGGATGAAGAAGTTGAAATAAAGGTTGAAAGTTTGTATGGGATTTCTTCGGGTTTTAAGCACAGCGCCATCTGGGTGAACCTTCCTAACTTAAAGAATAAGAACGCCTAGCGCCATCTCTTAAAGAACCATGAAACTTTATATTTAAGCACTTGATAATAAGTTTCCCGAAGCGAAGCGAGGGCGGGTCGCTAGTATTATATAAATTAGAAGTCATATTTAAATCATTCTGTTAATAAAACCAGATCCGCTTTATGTTCAGACCCGGCCCTAGGGTAAAGCGACGGCTCTCCTGTCGTTGTAGGAGCTTTACAGTCGCCATTTTTAAAATATTGCACCACAACACCGATATAGGTACTAATTACGGGTACGTCGAAGCGTCAACCAGAGGGCGCTGAAAGATATTCTCGCTCTACCCTGTTCAAGAACTAGGGCCGCGATTAATCTTTATTTTGAAAGGTTGTTCCTGAATACGCTTTATTAGTGCCCATATGAATTTATCTAGTTATTTTATCCGAAATTAATACAACTTTAATTTTAGAATTTCGAACTATTCAATATACATTTCTACATTTCAAACAGCATAGAATTTATGTCCTATTATTATGCTAAAGTGGTGAAAAAAAATTGTAACACCATTGATGGTTACTTACGTGCACATAATATTCCTCAGTTTATCCAAATTCTCATCAGTGAAGAATGGATAGTTTCGATCACACCTCTGCACATCCTTTTCAATGCGATGCAAATTAAGAGCAAAACTCTCCACCAACTCGTTCTAGAGAAAAAAGATAAAAATCAAAATTTAATGCTTCAAATTCAATTATTATCGGTTGCATACTTACATATTTAGTTATCTGTAACACCCTGAATCAGGTCAAAATAGATGGAAGGTTCCCCCTCCCTCCTTCCCTTAAAGTACGTACGTTATTACTGACACGTTTGAATGAATGAATTGAATATTAATTTGTTTATTCATAATCATCTGAACAATAGTAGATAACATAATATTTAATTATAAAGACATTCATGACATCAATTTTATTCTTTAATGCTTCTCCCTATTTTTATAATAATATTAATAGTTTTATAATACTCATTGGTGGAGAATAAATTTTACCAGAAGAAATCTAGAAGAAATATTATAGTTTTTAACAGACTCCGATACGACTCACAGAGTATACACCGCCGTTGGAGCTGGCGGGCGAGACGCAGTTGGAGCGTGTATCCGGGCGGGCGTCGCTGGGCTCCAGCGTGTCGAAGGACGCGCCCGCGGAGTGGGACTCTTCGCGGACCACTCCCAGCGGACTACGAGCTGGGCTAACGTTCGCTTTAAATTTAATACATTTTATGAAAAATAATGTAGAATACTAGATTACTACTATTCTACATAAGTACTATTAGTAGATTTACTACTTACTAGCTACTAGCTATTAACCACTACTACTACTTTTAACTACTTAGCCTATTTACCACTAATTTATATTTATGCATGTTCACAAGGAGGAGTAAAATGTAGTCGGTAAAATAATAAAATAGTAACAGATATAACATCAGTAAAAATGGCAAATATAAAACAACGATAAGTCACCTGTGGTGCCTCCCGAAGCAGGAGATCCGGATGGCACTAAATCAACTGACGGGTTTGTTATGATCACGCTAGTGTGTTGCTGGTGCGAGTTGTGGTTCGTATAACTTTCATTAGGCTCGTCGTTTTTAACATCGTTTCCATTCATATTAGCATTCCCGCTGTCAACACTACAAAGAAGACCTCTTCCTTCACCTTTCTGTACAATACCTTCAGCTAGCCTCTTAATCTCGGCTATACTCTCCCTCCTTAAATCAGGGTTCTCTATAACACTTTTAATATAAACCTCTTCATCATCATCATCTAAATCCTTTAAGCTGTCTAAATCTACATGTTCCCTACTATCACTCGTCTCAGTCTCTCCGTTGACATCAGTATCATCCTTAGTTCTTTCGGAGTCCATTTCAATGTTATCTACTTCGTCTATGCTTGGTGCCCTAGAAAGAACTGGCTTAGATTCATGTTTCTTTTGATCATTCTCACTAGGTTCCGGCGAGATGATCGGTGGGTTGTCTGATATGACGCTGCAGTCATCTTCAAATACCTATATAACACAAGTAAAATTTAGAGCATTTGTTATTTAAAACTGTAAACATATACTTTTACAAAGCTTTTGTACCTCAGGTTCAATGGCTTCTGCTCGAGCTTTTCCAGAAGCTTCCGTGAGGCGTGCAATAGACGCAGCAGTAGCCTCACGATCCCTTTGTCGAACTATTGCTTCCACACATAACCACTCGGACATCGTTGTTTCGTACTGCCGCCTATATGTCGCGTCTTGTTCATTTCTCTCTTCAGCTGTTGAGCCAAACCTGCATAATACAAAGTTGATCAGATAGACTTATTTTAGTGATTGTCTGCAATCGAAATAGTAAAGTAACGTAAGACACAATCGGAAGCTAGGTAGGACCAAATTGGGGCGTCAAATTTATAAGGCGAATTGGTCCCTACAGTACTTCTGAAAAAGCCACTTCATTCGCAATAACAACACTTGACAGTGGTATTAAATTCAAAGCTATTTAAAAATTACACTGTAACATAATCGTTCATTCTCAAATATTGTCGTGATAAATCATAATTCCAATTATTATATCTCACTCATAATATCCCAGCAGATATGGCCACACCTCCCGTCTGATCTCGTGTTGTACGCCGCTGTAGTACACCAGTCTGTATACTTCATCTTTGTCGTTCACTGCCCCTCGCTCGTCTGTCATGGATCGCCAAACCTCTTCTGTTAGGCCATCTTCAGCGCCTTCTAATAAAATTATTATAGTACTTAAACAAGGCTTACTTACTACTTCTCCCCTTTCAATAAAAATACCACATTATTAACATTATCAATTTACATTTCATTGTCTGTTAGTAGCTAAAGTACGAGCAGGTAAAATTAAAATTGATTTTTTTATTTAAAACAAAGTTTTACATTTCACTGTCTGTAAGTAGCTAAAGTACGAGCAGGTAAAATTAAAATTGTTTTTTTTATTTAAAACAAAGTTTTACATTACATAAAGACATTTTTAATTTTAAATACCTAATTGATAGTGTACGCATCAGTTTCTATAATCGATTTAACCAACGCTATTATACGAGTTATAATTTTAATAGCGCAAGGGCGCGTTTATATGTCACGATAGCTTTTGGGGGCCTTGCCTTATATCGACATACATACCTCTAGGTATAATATTAGGATGTACGAGTCCGCTAAGATGTGTCCGTACTGTAGACAAGTGGCGGCAGTAGGCGAGCCAGCCGTAAAAAGCGCGCGAGATGATTTGACGTCGCATCGTACTGCACACGAGCTCGATTGAGGCTGTCTGTAATAAAAAAAATTACACCATAACAAAAATCGTGAAAATTCCTACAAAAACCACTACAGTGCTTCGATGACCCATCGATGACCATCGATTCGATGACCGATGACATGTTCAAGACCCATCGATTACAATGAATCAACATTGTAATCGATGGGTCTTGAACATTGAGCACATTATCAAATTTGGTTATAATACGAAAGAAAACCACGCTTTGAAATTAAATTAAATAAATTAAAAAGCAGCACGTAGTTACACACTCCTTGTTAACATCAATACCACGGTGTTTTAGTTCGAGACAATAGGCATTGCCATAAGATTGGATACTGATCTCTGACTTTAATTCATTTTAAGGTAAGTAGTTCAATGAAGTACCTATAATTAAATATCGACAATATTATTTAAATTGTCAATGTTTTTATAACTTTCGTTAAGTGACCTGTTAGTTCCTAAGACCAAATAAATGACTCGAATTTGAATTTCCTTGGTTCAGTAAATTTACCTGTTCTACAATGGGGTGCGGTGGGGGTGCAACCGGAGCATGCCCATTGAGGCCAGCGGAGGGCGGGCAGTCCACGGACATAGTAGATGAGTCGGAGGAAGTCGTCGACGTAGAAGCGAGCGGTCGGCGTGGAGTACGAGGCGGCGATGACACCACTCGCTCGAGAAGAGAGTGCCGCATGGCTACAAGGAAATAATTATATAGCATCAACCACTAGAACCGCAAATATTATTTTAATGTAGGTTTTTAAAAAAGGTCGAAATCCACTTATATACAATGCAAGCCATCCAAATAAGGTTGCAATAAAAACAGAACAGTACAAAGAATTACTATACCAAGTACCTACTCCATTTAAACATCTACAACTACAAGTGGCTTCATATATTTAAATTTGAAAGCTATTTTTTTTATCATCAATTTCGTTATTGATGTTTAACGAGTTCCAGTTGTTATTCATAGCACCTTTTTTGGCTAGAAGAAAATATCACCTTAATCATAATTACCTATAGAGATATAATTTGATACACGTATCTGGTTTGTTTAAGAAGATAGCATCTATTTTGTGTTACAGGACCTGGATGACGTAACATTGTGTGTTAGATAAAGCTGCGGAATTACTAACTGAGGTTGAATCAAGGAACTTCAAAATCAAATGGACTTTTGTAAAACTAAAGTAAGCATTCCTTTGGATTTAATTATTTCTTTTGGATTCACTACAATGACAGCGTTAAATGTTCAAAAATTGCATTGTCATGCAATACCTTCCCGGTCAGCAATGGCATTGTTGACAATACGGAACACGTAGTCCCCGGCGACTTCCTCCCACTCCGACTCCTCTGTTTCTTCAGCTTCACAAAGACTCGGCATAGGTCGTCGTCTTGATTTTCCGCGACCAAATACCTAGCAAAACAGTTAAAATTAGACAATAAAACGTCTACTACTTGTTCCCTAATAGACGAACAGTTATAATTTCTAATGCTCAATAGCCATTCAGCTCAGCCGAGTACAATAGCTCAACTAATATATAAAGTTATAATGCACAAAAAATTTAATTACTCAGACATTTAAGCCTCTATCTATTAGACTTACCCCTATTAGAAACTTTACACAATATTTGAATATTAAGCATGAACTAACAACAATTTAAAACAAAATAGAGTTTAAAATTGAAAACAGTCTTATACCTTTCCTGTTCCTCTCTGAGACCATAACGGAGGATCTAATTGGCCATGTGGTAACAGCCCAGTCTCTAGGTTGCTTAAAAATGATAGAAGATGCCCTCCTGAAAGATATAAATTATGTTAGTTATTAGTATCAAATTAGGTTCCACTACCAGATGACTACTCATACTAAGTATTTATATTTTATAATAAATTTCTTATCTTGTACAATCTACGTTTTCATTAATTCCCATGCTTTATTGTTCATTGGAATATTATTTTATGTTGTAATAACATTTTTCATTTTTCCTGTTGTATTAAGATTAAGAGCAAAGCCCTGTGACAGACAAACAGACCTAAAAACCATGATCTCAAGCTTTCTAACCTCAATGAATTATGATAGCCTTTTTCAGCTGTTACGCTTATTTGGAGGTAATGTTTGTTTTAGTGCCTAATTTCTACAAGTTAAGAACTTATCATGTCAATAAATTGTTACCTACTTCCACAAATCACCTTACCCTTAGGAAAATGTATGGGCGGCCGCTGAACGCCGTCTTGCCCGACCAGTATGAGGGCGTCGCTCGCCTGAGACCGATGAACGTGGACATACACCACCTCCCACACGCACACTTGAAGGGACATCGCCCAGTATACGCTGTAATTTATAAATGGAAGACATTGACTTATGGAAGAAAATGCTATGAAGGAAGATGATGCTATTATCTTTCTCATCCACAGTCAAATACAAATGTCATCGGAGTTGACCCAAGAGTCAAGAGTACAACTCGCGTATGAAAATGTGCATTTATAGTTCTAATGGTGGTTTTACAACGCTTTCGCCAGCGCGGTTGGTAAGCGTCGCGGGCCACGAGCTTTGCGTCTCTTGGATTGTTACATAGTCGCGCCGTTCGCCCGCGCTGACAAACCGCGCGGGCAATCAGCGCGAACCAAAACCAGCCCAAACCACCCTAACATCTTTGTTCTAAGTCGTAATTATTGGCATAAATGATAAGTGTCCAACAAAAAAAGTAAAAAGACCGTGTAAGACAAGCAACATACCAATCAACACAAAGTGGGCCGGCGCAGCGCCGCCGGTACACCGTGCAGGGGCTCGTGCTGCACATAATACACTTGTGTTGGCACGCGGACGCATGCACTAGGTGGCAACGTAGCAGGCTACACACAACATTCACAAACTAATAGCAAAACTAAACAATAATAAAATAAAACTAAAATTCAACGTGATTCACTACTAGGTATGAAAACATCAAGCATGCAGCATAAAGATTGTACGTTTAGTATGTTGAGTGAAATAAGAAAGTATTTGATAAGTCAATTACAATACTCTATTTACAGTTTTAACTAACGATCTGTCTATATCTACAATATTTTTGAACGCTAAAAATAGTATTTAATTGTTTCGAAAGGCGCTTAATAAGTCAATTAGACCAGAAAAACTTAACTACTAATGTAGCAAAAGCGTATCTTCAGAAATGCAATCAACAAATAAACAAAATTTAAGATTCAATTTTAACAAGCACTAACTCAATAATAAGTCAGACAGCAATTAGAAAATTAAACCAGTGAAGAAAATGGACCTTTTGTCAATTCCCTCGCTTTCGGCGTAACCATTCATGAGTTGGTTTGGAGTCCATTTGATAACCAATCCTGCTGCAGTCTGATGTAGACTTAGGTATCCAGGCATCGTTTCTTCTACGTCCTTCTGCAATTGGAAGGGGTTAGAGTCTGAAAGTATTCTAGAAGACGTTGTATAGTTTGGAATTGTCTAAGCCCTGAATAGCAGAATAAAACAATTGAAAAAAAAATAAGATTGTCATAGCAAGACAATTAAGTCGAACCAAAAAGTGTTTTTGTTTAATGACAGTGTTTTGTTTTTTTTTGAGATCCATCCTGTTTGGAATCGCCACCGAGACTTATCACTAGATTACTCGTGCAAGACGGAAGGTGTTGCTGGAGTATCCATCGATCTATCTAGCCTCCACCTAGAATCCATAGAAAAATGTTTGTACGCGTCAATGACCCCTTTAATGCTACTGATATGGGAAGGCTATAACCAATTACCGTCAAGTGACTCGTCAGTGCACGCTAATTACTTACATAAAAACAAAATAACTTTCAACTACTTAAAAACTCACCGGCTGTACTTTTACATTATTTTTCCCATACAAAAGCGCTGCTCGAGAATTTTGGTGTAAACTCTCGACATAATCCTTGGCACTAGATGCTGTTGTCGTACCAGAACCTGAAAAAGTAATTTACATTATTCACATTCTGCTGACCGACTGGGAGACAACGTACAGCCTGAAGCAGTGGACTAAGAGCAGAGATGGGAAATATAGTATAATCATGATTACAGGTTACAATTTCATCTGGTGCATTTTGCCCAAAATGTAAAACGATTACATCGGAAGGCACGGAAATGCCTCCGCCAAGAACGCTCTAACTACCTATTCATAATAGGTATTATGTACTTAAATATTAGTGTCTTTATCGTCTACTAGTACGCCCTGATTAGCCATCGATACTTACATTGTCTGTGCACGGAAATCTCATTATGAATGATTTTAAAATTTTTGTTTATTTGTCTGTTTATTTCACGACTCAAAGCTACCAAGTTACATCTATACAAGCATAGCATATTAAAAAACTATATCTACCTGTATTGACAGAGCCGCTTTCATCGGAAGAAGCGTTCAGACTTCTCCTAAAGTTCAGTATCGGCCTCCTCACCGAGGGAGGTGTCGTTGTCCCAGCCGACATGCGATGTCGTTGTACCTGTAAATTTTATATCCTGTAAAAACTTCCTTTAAAAGTCATTACGACTCACAGCTGTAAACTGCACTAAGTATGCGCAATCTAAAGTTTTCGAAAGAAATCTAATCCAATCTACTCGTAAAATAAAAAGAGGTCGCAGTTGCAAAAGTACTCGCCTGTAAACCTCTTTAATACTGAGAGCATAGTAAAGGTCTCTCCCATTCGACTCTGATTCAACTGATGGGAAAGCATTAAAATATGAACTTATACTCCATGTTCTGTGGTTCACCTGTGGTACCACCAGTTGAGATGTCTTGACTAGCACTAATTTATAAAAGTACAAGAAATACACTATTCGATAAACTCGACTATAAATAAGTTTTTAAAATCAGTTACTAGTACAACTGCATTGCTTATACTTATAATTATGATTGATGAGGATTGTATTCGTGGATTTTGTATGTGTAGTATTTTTCTAGTATTTGGAATGGAGTTTTTCGGCTAATTAATTTGACGAGTTTAAAGATAGATGCCGTGTCGCAGCAAAATAATCTTACCAGCTCATCCGCAGGTGGATCTGTCCAGAAGCAAGCCGGGGCTTTAGCTTTGGAGTACTCCAGGGCGCAAGGTCCGACTAGCAGCGAACTGAGAATGCTGCCGAAGTCAGGATCGGCGACCAGGGCGTCACGTTCGTAGTATCTCGTCGCGTTGTTGACGAGGTATTCGATGATCTTCGACAGTTGGCGCTCGAACAGCGCTATGCGGATCCAGAGATATCTATGAAGTAACCAGAATTAATTGTAACTTTTTATTGAAACTTATTATTATTGCAAATGATGATTAATCGTATATTCAACACCACAATCTCATAATGAATTTTCATTTCGTGTAAAACAACATTCCTCAAACTTTTTCAGTTCAAGGTACACCTACATTATGAAGTAATTTTGGAAATACATCATTAATAAAAATTATTTAGTGTATTTCTTAAACAGTAAGTAGTCGAGCCGTCTTATCGTAAGTGAACACCGTTACTCATGGACGTCAGCAACACCAAAGGCATCACAAATGCGTTGCTAGCCAAGAAAGAAAGGAGAGGAAAGAAAGAAAAACTAGCTAATCAAGCATAGAGATACTATGTACATAATATCTCAACGGCCTCGAACCCAGAGACGAAGCACGACAAGTCTTTAGGCGGCTAACCCATCAGCAGAGTGGTAGCTAGCAGCACAAAGTAGATAAATAAACTAGCAGTGGCGTAGCTAGGCGTGGGCGAAGTGGGCCCTCGCCCACGGCCTCGCACCTGAAGGGGCCTCGGGAGGCCTCTTTATGCGATGCCAGATTTTGGGAACGAAAGAAATGGGGCCTCGCTGATTCGACTTTGCCCACGTCTATATTACTCCACGCTACGCCACTGTAAACTAGCAGCCAGGTGTTAAACCCTTCCACCAGCCTAAAGTACTTTCGGGATTAAGCTGGTTGGGGCAGAGTCCAGCGACGGTAACAAAGTAATTTAAATTTGCTATTTTTGCTCCGGCACTCTAACTAATGGCCTACAACATTTACGACGTTACGACGGTTCGCGTAATTTGTGGAACGCAGGTGTAAATATTAAAAAAAGGCACCAAGTTTGTTTTTACTTGTTTTGATTGATTTCGATATAATTATGTAGTCCATATTTTAATTAATTAATCATAATTAATCATCACCTTTGCTGTAGGTATATACCGTGGCCCGATAGATAGATTTTACTCGATCAACGAATTCGAATTCAGTGAAATAGCCAACAATAATTAATTATAATTGGCCACATATCCAACCTTCAACCATCCATTGGTCAAACATTCAAACATTCATTATCGATTGGTCCTGTAGATACAATTCTGTCAGACGATTAAAAATATATTTTTATGAAACATGCTCTCAATACAATTTTATATAAAATGTTCTCTACAATAGAAAGAGTGCCCTATTCACTTCACACTATTATTACTATGCCTTTTACGACTCTCAGCTATCCTTCTTTTTGTTGTCCTTTGGGGATGGAATAGTCGTAAAATATTTCCACGTACCTTCAAAAAAGTTTTCTCTCATTTCGCCAGAACGAAACGACTATTACCACGA
This sequence comes from Ochlodes sylvanus, assembly GCA_905404295.2. Lineage (NCBI taxonomy): Eukaryota > Metazoa > Arthropoda > Insecta > Lepidoptera > Hesperiidae > Ochlodes > Ochlodes sylvanus. The sequence continues at coordinate 4,074,699 of FR990129.1, forward strand.
AACAGTTTTGTCATTATTATTATGTTTGTAGAGTGCGTACCTATGTTTTATTAAATTTTATGTTTCAACTATCAATTCCAAGTGTAAGAACGTTTATGCTGCAAGAAGGCCGACATGGCTGAGTAACTGCTATTTAGCTATTGCTTAGCTTTCCGTAGCCCAAAGTATCATCCAAAACACGAAGGTTTTTTTTCTATCTCAAGCGGTCACGGTTGCTTACTTGACCAGTCATTTACGATTACTTACGATTACCACAAACTTCAGGCTCTCCTCAACGTATGTACCAGTGGAATGAAATTAGCGAATAATTGTGTTATATTAATACCATTATAGTACCTACCTACTTACTTTCTGATATCTATCCAAATAAAAATCCAATGAAATGTAATCTCCCATTACGACTGGTCATAAAGTGACTATAAAGAAAACAGCACAAGCAAAATTATCTGAAGATTTTATGATAACGGAAAAGCCGCTTTAGGTTTAGGACATAAGATCGAATTTAGCAATAACTAAATTCATGGCTGTACTTAACTTGGACATAAACTGCGCGCAATCTCGTAAAGAAGACTCGTTAAAGCGTAGGACCTGACATCGATGCTGCCCTTATACAGGAATACTATAATGAATACCTAAAAATACTTATCATAAAAATGAACAAACCAATCAAGCTTCTGTTTAATCAGCTATACCTTAACTTATAGTAATTTAGGTAAAAATGACTAAAAAAATCTAAAATTAAATATAAGTCCATGTAGGTAGTAGGTACTACTCAATTGTTTGATTAAAATTTGACGAGTCGCCTACTCGTCAAATTTTTAATAGACCTGCTTAGTTTGTCTTGATACTTTTTTAAATCAAGTAACATGACCTAATTTTCGTAAACACGCAGGAGTTGAACAATTTGTTATAGGTACTTAGGCATAACGAAAGCTAACGTGCGTCGAGGTGCTTCCTCATACTTTCTACAATATCTCTATCCCTCTGGGTATCCTTAAGGAGTGCGCACATTACAACGACTCCACGACCGACCGACGCCAACGCGACTAAAACCTTGACAAAGCTAACATTCCATTATGAGCCTTATATCTTTGAAGGTAAGGTTGAATTTCGAACTTACACTTAAAAGCCCTGTACGGCTCGCCCTACACCCATAGCCGTTCCGTTTCGAGACCAACGCGTCGACGTTGCGTTGACGACTCACCGTAGACGAGTAGTCCACGCGTCGACCGACACAATGACGTAATGTAAATAGCGTCGGAGTTGAAACGGAGTGGAGACGGAGTCGAGTTGACGTCGATGAAGCGTTGATCGCGGAACGGAACGTCGGAGTTGAAACGGAGTGGAGTCGGAGTGGAGTTGACGTCGAGTTGGTGTAATGTGCGCACTCCTTTACTCTCGAACGAGGAGTCGCAGTGTTCATTTAGGACAATCCCACATAACCCGGATTCTACCTGAGAGATGCCCTGGTACCTTTTAAAAACGTCTCCCTTTGATACTCAAAAATAGATACAAATAAAAACTACGGAATCTTAATAACATCTTATGGAAAGGTAGGTAAGGTAGATTCAATATGTTACAACGACGACACAGCAATAAACTGCACAATGTATATTGCAAAGCTGTCTACCAGCCGACCATTGAATAATTGCAGCACACTTACAATTAATGGATTCAATTATGATCTTTATTGGATTACGTTACCAGTGGCTGCTGTTTTCTACGTAATCTACGAGTATTTGTCTGACTTAGCGCCAGTTACGATCTTATTCCAAGATATACGAGTACGTAAAAGCTTTTGCTTGCGTTCACGAATATCAACTGCTACCGAAACAATTTGGTGCTCCTTTTTACTAGGCGTTTAACAATATTTTCATTTTGACAGCAACACCAAACCTTTTTATTTTCGTCTTATGTAATTTTAATCGTCGCGTCACTGAATTAAGTAAGAGAACTTAAATATGATGATGATATATATGAATTGATACTCTTAGGATAAACTATACTTACTAACATCAAACTTGACAACTCTTAGTTTACGTACGATCTTTGTAGAAGTTGGCCCTTTATCACATTTAATTTATGTCATGGTCAAATACACTAACATTTATCAACGGAAAACTTTTTACTTAACGCTCGAGCGATCTCAAAGTAATGCTCACTGCGGGAGAAGGAAAGATTAAAGAGAAACTTATCAAGTTTTTATTTCTCTAAGATCGTTTCTACGTTCAAATATCAAGATATTTTCCTTTGAGCAAAATTTATATTTTCCGATTAAATTCAGATATAAAGCATAAAGCAGAAGGTGACACAGGCACAGTGAGAGTCTATATTAACTTTACGCACACATATCGGAATGTACTATGTAATTTACGTATTAATTTTTACACTTTTTTAACAACACATAACGTAACGTAACACTTCAATTTGTTTGATGGAACGTTTTTCGATAACAATGAACGGTTGACGTTTGTCAAACAAAAGCAAGCTTTTAGTAAACTATGTACCTTTACGTTGTTGTAGTGTGGACATTGTAGAGTTGTTAATTGAAGTTTGCTGCCAAACGCTAGTCCAATTTAAAGTTATATTACGCCCCACATATTGCAACTGACAGGATGTAGGTCCACACATACAATGTATACAGGTTAATGGGTTTACATAGTTATAACTATCGGAAACAATTTCAACCCATTTGAGTTTTTATTTACTTTTGTAAGTAACTTCAGAGTTGACATGATATCCAACGAGCCGTACTTAGGGAAAAGTTGATTTCGACTACACAAATGGATCAATAGGAACAAAAGCTAGTGATTGCTTGCTGAAATAATATTCGCATGGGACTCAGTCGAATATCCGATATTACGATTTGATTTGTTCGACAGATACCTACGTTTCAATCAACCGCGCACTCACACACACGCAGTTGGGCCTTTCATTTGACCTCAAATAAAGTTCAGACAAATAAATAACATTCAATTTCGTCGAATATATCCCTACTATTGTATTTTATACATAGATGTGGGATTAACAACTTGGAAATATACAGTACATTATTTAAAGTAAGTAAGAACTACCATTCGCCTTGTGGAATCGACCGTAAAATATTTTTTATGTTTCAGTCGTAATGTCGGTGACAAATAACGTGGACGATGCCTTTCATATATTGTCCATGGGCGACGGTGATCACTTTTATCATCAGGTGGCCCCTCTGCTCATCTTGTGATTAAAATATCAGTAGTTTCATTCCGCCTATCGCTAACATTTACGAGTGATGTCGTGGATATTAAATCACAGTTTCATAATATTCTAAACACAGATCATCATCATCATCATCACAACCCATAACTGTCCCACTGCTGGGCACGGGTCTCCTCCCACAGTGTGAGGGGTATAGGCCATAGTCCACCACGCTGGCCAAGTGCGGATTGGTGGACTTCACACACCTTTGAGAACAATATGGAGAACTCTCAGATGTGCAGGTTTCCTCACGATGTTTTCCTTCACCGAAGCAAGTGATAATTAAATATTAATACGCACATAATTTTTGAAAATTAGTGGTGCGTGCGGGGTTTGAACCCGGACCCTCCGGCTCGGCAGTCCAACGTTCAACCACACGGCTATCACTGCTAAACACAGATAATACTTTTATAATCCGTGTTAATAGGTATGAAACGAATATACGTATTAATTATGAATCACAATAATTAAATATGACTCGAGGGTAGTCCTCCAAACGACGGTGTAGCGTTGTACAACGCTACATAGCGTTAAAATGGATTTCAGAGCTTGTTACGCCAACGCAACAATTTAATTTTCTACATAAATTTACTCATGGAAATCCCTACCGAATGAGATATTATACCTAATATAATTTTCTTGGGATGGAATATTCTTTGTAATAATAGGATTACGACCGGACATAGCATTCCGTGGCGGGTGATCTCTGGTCTCCGAGTTTAATTAATTTTCATCTTAGTCGTGGACTACCTAGTAGAGTCCTCCAATTATATTGCTGACTATTTATTTATTGATTTATTAACTTGACTAAGTACCAGAATTTGTTGACCAAAATAGGATACATATACGAGTACACCAGGAGATACAGATAAACATGTCCACTAGTAGCAGAACACTAAAGAAACAACTGGAGCAATTGCTTCTTATTGACATGTGTGTACGTGCTTCGTTAAAAATAAGCATGTTCATTAGCGTACTTTTTAGCGGCATATCTACATATCTTTACCTTATTATTCCTACTTGTAAACTTGTAGATTAGTAATTAGTTATTTCCGTTTGTCGTGGTTCTTATCTATGATATTTTAACTATAATTTTCTATTTTTCCCCTTTATTTGTATTAAGTAAGTAGGTATAAGTTCTCACTTCTTACCGAATTTCATCATTCTAGGTCAACGGGAAGTGTCAAAATATGCGGCATAAACGGTCGTATCTTATAAGTTGGAAGTTTAGAAGGGATTGCAGACTTGAATATTTGGTATTAATTTAAGTTTGATGCCTAAACGAAATCCTGAGAAAAGGGGTCTTGACAGACGGACGACAAAATGATCCTACAAGGTTTCGTTTGTCCTTATGTGGTACATAACCTTAAAAATGACTTTGCATCAGGAAAAACGTGAAAGATATCTTCAGCATCAATATCATCAAAATGGTGCCCCTTTGAACGGCATTATTGTATTTGGACCACGCTACGCCACGTAATTACGTGCCTAAAACAATTCGTTAGCAATTTCACGCAGACAGGATGTTGGAAACAATGCGGTTGTGTTTCGGTACAATATTCATTATTACGAATATAACAAGATTTTCAACACACGCACCCGACGAGGGTTTTTGATTGCAGTACACTTGGAAATTTTCATTATTCTTATCCCAATTTTACGTAAAGGTCTTTTATTTGCTTTTACAGCGTACAAAGCATTCCAGAGCTAAAAGGTTACTTTAAATTTTGTGAAAGTTGGATTTTTAGGATGATAAGAAAATACTGTTTATATGGAAATTCCTCTTCTCTACTCTAAAATTAACAGAGGCGAAATATTTGGCATCACTTATTACAGGTTGGTTTATGATTGAAATCTTTGAACAGTTGAAAAATCGAAAAACATGTGCTAATTGTTCACCATCAATAGTTTCTTCGTTATCAGAAGAAACCCAGAAGACAAGTAAATTTCATACTCATAGACTCATAGTCCTTCTTTTTCTCGGTGTTGGTATGTGCATCACGCATAGTCTGACCTGGATTGTGGTGGTGGTGCTTGCCCCAGCAATGAGCCGGATCCCCTCTTGTTCAGCGGAGGCCGGGGAGCTGAAGGCCGTCTCTCTACTCCGGAGGCCGACCGAGTCGCCGGCGCCCCCTCCGCTGCCAACACCCGCGCTGACACTAGCGCCGCTTCAGGGCAATGCTGGAACAAAGGATTTGTGTTGATAATAGTGTAAAGGGTGAGTCTGACTCATTCACGAAGGTTCCGTACCACCGTACAATATTCAAAATTATACTGACCGAAAGACGCCGAACGTTTCTTGTTGATTTGTTGCAATGCGAAAACGAATTAAAAGTCAGTGTTTACGACGATTAAAGAGATATAGTCCTATGAACTGTGATAGAAGGATGGACGGGCGACAGCGGAGCCATAATAATGGGGTTCCGTTGACACTTATTAGGTACTGAACACTTACAAATTACAATAGTTGTAAATACATGTTAGTAATAATTAATCAAGGGTTAATTTATTTACTTTGCTTGATATTTGGTATATTCTCGTGTTTTGTTAGGAAGAAAATTGTACCCTCCGAGCATGGGGTCCCGGGCTTCTTTTCGTGCCAGAGCAAACATTGGTTTAACAGATTAGTGTTTATTTTCAGATCAACAAAGGTTGTGATGGCTTATTTATGCATGTCGAATTGTCCATGCCACTTGTAATACAGGGAATTCTAGTATGAGGGTGTTGCGAATGACAAACTGAATCATCTCCACTTCACTGCAATAGACGTTAAACAATAAAAAGCTTCCACCGTGCTTATAGTACAAGCACATAATTGAAAACTGCGAGAAAATGTTCGAGATGCTCCTTTATAAAAAGAGGTATTTTCCTTCTCTGGAAAGAAAAAAGATAAAAGTAAAGATGAAAGCACTAATTAAACCTCCGACTAAAGACCCGGCTTCATATTTTATTTTGTTTTGTTAGATGTTCTACCTGTTAATAAGAAACTATATTAACTACGTTTAGATGATTAAACGATCACTCGAGAGTTTTGATTATTTAATATTTTTAGTAGACAAAGCTTTACATACACTCCACCAATTCGCACAGGAGCAGCGTGGTGGAGTAGGCTTTGGTCTTCAGATCATTGATGGGTTAAAGCCAGTCAATAGTCAAACGTCTAACGGTCCAAAAGAAACGATAGAAATTGACAGACCGTGTCCTTTTCTCACAATAACACAGCACTTTCGATGTCTCATGCTTAAATCATACCTAGTTTAAAATATAATTTAAGAAATTGTGCGCAAATAGACCATACTCAAAATGTGCCAATAAAATATGCGACACAACACTTAACATAATATCCTTAATTTAGAGGAAAATCTATAACCAAATCTAAAGTTAAAAGGTGCTGAAATCTATAAAACTCGACTCCTTTTCCGACTCGGCTTCAGTTTTGTTCACGCCTTACCTAATACCTACATAATATCACAATGCCAAGTTCACGGTAGAGCTGTGTTGAACTCGGTAGAAATATCGATTTTATGAATAGGTACATAGGATGTAGTAACACTTCTCAGCGCTGGAAAATACCGCTCCTTGCCGTTTGCGGAGACGGGATATTTTGCTCACCGTAATGTTACAGTAAAGTCAGTAGACAAAGTATTTTCAATATGGCATTAATTAATTCCACTTTGCCGAGTTCTATAATTGTTTGATTTATTCAAATCAAATAACTGAACTAAAATGTTTAGCAAGATTTATAAGTCATAATGGTTACAGCAAAATCAAATCTTGAGCTTGATTTGAGCTTCACCCACCCACTACTTACTCAGCACGGGTATCTCCTCGTCACTGAGGAGGCATAGAGCATACTCCACCACGCTGCTCCAGTGCGGATTGTGGAGGGGTTCGTGGCCAACATAAACACAGAGTCAAAGGCCCACCAATTTACCAATTAAGCAATATATCCAAGGAGGTTTTACCGCACTGGCCGCGCTCTAATAAAATTAGTTCACTATCTTTAGTAGGTACGCGAGTAAGTAAGTAACATTTCCGAGAATAACTTAATCCGTTAATCGCGATAAACATTATTCTATACGTACTAGTACTTATATTATAGCTTAAAGGTTAAATAATCCAATAATGAACACGATGATTTTATCATAGCAGTAGATGCATATATTTTTTCTGATGTTTTAAAAGGAATAGTTACCATTCACGTTCTCTAAACTATACAAAAATACCTTTTAAAAGCTAGCGTAGTTTCGTATGTTAGTAGTGCTAGAGCCTTTTATTGATAAAAACATTTCAAAGCATCTAGGCACAAACGCGCTCTAACGTTAACTAAAAGGCAAATATTCAGACTTGCTTCTGTATAGGTAATATTGTATACTTACAAAGCTGATATTTAAAGATATAATGTTTGTATAATGTAGAGAGTACTTCTTATAATAGTGCTGCTACTGCAGGATCCCTTTCATTAAAATTAGGAACCTATAACTTTGACTCACTTTGAAGATGATTTCATACTTTTCGCTATGAAAGGAAGCTGCAAAATGATCGTTGTTTTTCAACGATCTCGTAAAGAGAGGTTTTATTGAAACTGGCGATGGGTAATTTTAAGTTATGATTAAGAATGTCGAGCAGAGACTTAATAAAACTAGCTATGGCCACGTCCTCGTTTACGAGGGAGATTTTCCCGCTTAAATCCCAATCCCGTGGTAATTCCGGAATAAAAAGTAGCCTATAGGTATGTTGCCCTATAACCAGCTCCATTTTCCAGTAAAATAGCGATTAATATCTGTCAAGCCATTCTTGAGTTTCAGCGGGGCAGACAGACAGATAAAAATGGTAAAAATTATGTCAGTTACCCTTCGGTCCGGACCAATTTTCCTTCTCCTCCTCCATTCTCCTACTCTTCTTCAATGGAACTCTTTCCATTGTCACATCCTAATATATTATGGATATCTTCATTTTGAATTATTAATTTCAAATGTTAAGTAATAGCCGAAAACGAGCAGACGAGCCACTTGGTAGTAAGTGGGCATCATCGCAATTGGACATCAGTGACACCTGACACCAAATGCCGATGGAAAGAAAGAAGAGGGAAAAAGAAAGAATACCATTATTCAGTTCCACATTAAAGGAATAATTACCACGTAGCATACATTACGTTAGCGTACATTACGAGTATATTGCGTAAACTTTACATTTTAGCCTAAAAGTATCCAATGGACAGTGTTCGTTGAAAGCCGCCTTCGACTTCAGCTATCAATCCTCCCCTTTCTATAGATTGCGTTCAGCACATTTCATTACTCAAACGCGATTTATTGCCAGCCATTTAAATGATGATGACAGAATGAATCCAGTAATATTCCTTATCCGCCGCGTTTTCATTATTTAAGTTTGAAACGAGCTCCAAAAATTAGAATAACTAGGTCGGTGACGCCCCGCAGCTATTGAGCGTGATTTATAATGTTTCGCAATATATTTATCGCTTACTAATTAGTTCCTGCGATGTTTTATACTAATTTGTATTTTATTTTATTTATCATGACTGAATTTCAGCCACTAATGTTCAAACATCCTTTCTTAGTTCTGCCTCACACTGTGTAAAAACCTCCCGCACTTATAAAGTTTTACGTTCACAGGGTCAGGCTGTGCGTTGTCCGCTGATCAGTCAAATATATATTGTTTATTAAATAAGTTATTTACATTGGTCATTTAATGTAGATAAAATAGGTTCTTTAAAAAATAATTATCAATTAGGTACATATATTTGACAAAATATCTCAGGTTTAAAATTACGAAAAATCAATATGTATTCGCTATAACAACACACTTCCCAGTAATACAAAGTACGTATTTGGTTGATTTTAGGAGGCTCACTACGCCTATACCACCACTACTAGCCCTACCACCACGCACGAACGCCGTTGAATATAGTAGGAGACAAATCCTAGTAACCTCCAACCTGGTGTGATTTGGAGCTATTGTCCGGTCCGATGTTCAAAGAGCACTATAAATGTGGGGATATTCAGTTGACGACGACGAATGACGATGATGCCTGTTACATTCCAGAGCAGATAGTACTAGTACTAGCTTACTATACTACAATACTAGTACGAGTACTATAATAGGTACTACACGCTACACGGTGCACACATGACGCGCGTGGCGAACTAGTTCCTCAGTCCTCTACATAAAATCAATACACCACGTGGTAGCTTCGAACAATCGCGATATTCGCTACACCGATACAATTATGTGTGAATAGGACCCGGGGCGTCTGTTGGCATTTAAAATATGATTCAGAGTTGATTACACGAAAATGTACCTTTCTCTGTTCGCTACATAAAATTTTGTGGCCTGCATTTAGTGGTGGAAGTATTCGGAAGATTAATGTCAAAATATTCTATGTAATTTTTATATGACGGTATGAAAATTACACACAGAATATTTTGAAATAATTTGACAATGCTGCGGATTAAGCGAGAAGAGATACCTAGCAGGCAAAAGGCAAATAGTAAGATTTACTTTCGCATAATTAATATTATAATTTAATATGTTGTATCTTTAACCAACCAACTTAAAAATGATGGGTGATAAAAATCAAGTATTTTACTTATACTTTAACTTCTTATACTTTAACTTCTACCCCTTTTTCATTACAATAGTGGAATAGTTGAATAACTACACAGTACACTAATTGGAATCGTTAGGAAATCCGAACTTCATTACAGAGAGATACAAGTACGAACAAAACCGCTTTACACAAGTTTCCTACTCGTTACCACAAAATACGAAAACATTAATTAATTTTGCCCCTTGGGCGTGCGGTATACGCATTCTGTGTATCTCTCCTTTCTTGATTGATCTTTCTTTCTTGATGACGATGATGATGACGATGATCATCATCATCGGCATCATCGCATACACATAACTGTCCCACTGCTGGGCTCGGGTCTCCTCTCAGAGTGTGAGGGGCACAGGCCATAGTCCACCACGATTTTCTACATATCCTGTAAGGGATATGATTGTATGGTGATGAGCTAAAAAAATATAAAAAGCTATCTATAATACTCTATTTATTTTCAATAACAAGATATATTGTAGAAAACCCCCATTTTTCAAGGCACGGAGTATGGGGACTCCCTTTATTTGGAATCAATATTTTTATCTACTTGTTGTGACATTGGCCAAAGTAACAGATAGAGCCTTACACACAGACCGCGGAGTCATATTAATAAATAGGGTTCCGTTTGTCACCTTTGCAAAAATGTATGCTACGAATGCTACGTATGCTACGAATTTCAAAAGATCGTAGCAAAATAGTTGAATTTTTCATTTATCTGCCCTCGCACCCAGCGGAGTCTATAATGCTACGGCCACACTTAGGCGAAGATTCGTGTTCGATGTCGCGTTGTCACGATAAAAGTTAAAAGTCGATCCGTGACGATAAATTATACATAATATAGTGCATCCACTAAATAATTTATCGCTCACAAAATGTTTTGTTATTATTTTCTAACACCACATTTATAAATAATACCACCTCAAAAATTTTTGATGCACCATTTTTTAATATACAAGTCATAAAATGTTTATCAAAATTTTACAAATTGTTACACAACTGTTAATTTTGTACATCAATTATTGTTAAATTTGTTAGCTGTAAAGGTAACTAAGTACTTTAAAATTTAATTTAGGGTGTACAAGTATACCTTTACGTACATAACTAAACTAAACATTTATAATTATAAACTACCTGAGAACCCTCGTAAATACATCGGCCATACAAGTTAAGCTTACGTTATTACACTGGAGAAGTAAATTCAACAAATTTAATATTATGATGTGTGTAAACATGTACCTACCCGTCGTACAACCAGATTCTATCTCCTATTGTATTATGTAATGATGTTTAAACTCATGACAGAGTTAGGGCCTGTTCAGATATACGCCGTATCCGCTACCGCTGTTGGTAGCGAAAAATATCGCGCTATATACCGGTCTGGATACCGCGGCTGTTGCGAAACATTCCAAACTGCCTAGGTAGGTGGTATTATTTTCAGCATGGCATAAAAGTAATCTTTCACAGTTCCGCGTCGTACACAATATAAATATCTTCTATTGTCTATAATGGACGGCAATATTCAGTTAGGTGTAAACAGTAGGAATATCGCTTACCCACCCGGACACCGCTACTCACAGCTGCAGCAGGTACCGCGCATGTTTTAACAGGCCTTTACTTAACGTCCTTGTTATGAGATAATTAAGTCGTACAGCTTGTATATGTAGACACGGTTCTGTATATCATAGCTCATACAAATCAGATTATGGTCATTGTAATTTGCTAGGTATAGATTCAAATTATCGGTGCAATAATGATGGAGATAGAATATCTAACAGCCCGGTGACCCAATTCGCCCTACACCTATATGCAATACAGCAGCTTGTAAGTTACTCAAGGAGCAAGGTTCCTTGATAAGTAGGTCACGATTAAAAAACATTTTCAAGGTTTGCAGATCCGAGAATAAACATCTATCTGTCACATCAAATTGTCTACCCCGCAAATCCTACTTCCCTAGATTTGACGAACGGCCGTTCTTTACATTACACAATGTTATTACTTTACCTATTAATCTATCCAGAGATTATGAATGGATACATAGAATATTGAAAACAGCCAAAGGGGACTCTTTATTCGGCATACAGGATCGCTAACTCGTATTTATTTTGTCATTGTGATACCAGAGTCACATTAAATTAATTTATAACAATTGTAAAAACCTTTTATAAAAAAGGGTACCGGGAGTTTTTTCGTTGGGTCTTTAGGCCTACGATCCGCGCTACGATCATGCGTTTCATATAAACGCACCCTACAACGTACAGTACGCAAAGTTCGGTTTCCGAGTCTAGTAAAAAATAAACAGTGTAAAAAATTAATTAATCTAACTCTATTAAGTCAGTACACTGATATCCTTAAATTAAACGATAAGCAACGCCCTTACAATTTTTTCTTGATCTCAAAATATCTTCTCACAAACAGATTAAGAATTTAACCAAATTACATTTACAATTATAATACTTAGAAGCGATAAAAGCACCTCATAAATATTTAAAGAAAATTTTGGGTTTAAGCCCATTATGCAATGTTATTCAGAAGAAAATAAAGGCAATGGAGAGAATGCCTTTCGAGAGATATTGAAAGCGACCGTCAAGGGCCCAGTTTACATAAGTGTAAACTAAACTGACGAAGGTCCTCATATAGCGGCAACTCGCAAAACATGATTCGGAATTATTTATCATCTACAATCGTGTTTGACGTCCCTACACGTTTCACATGTACCTTTATCAAAACATATTTCATATTGTTATATTATTTATTTAGACTTTATTCTCGTCTTATCTGTTTTGATGGCAGCTCCTATAGATGGAATCATTGCATGACCCCGCTCCGGGAAACACAAGTAATCTACCTAATAGTAGATACGTATGTTCTCGTATGTGTAGCATTCTAAAATCTAAATATCTGAGGAATTGGATATTGCAGAGCAAGGAAAGAAGAAATTACTTTAAAAAATACAATTAATACGACAATAGATACTCTTATTCCCCGCTTTTACGAGTATATAACTTGCAATGTTTTTTTTTTACCTATGTATGTTCGGGTCAAATATTGCAAGTTGAATTAGACTACTCTCTCTTATCCTATGAATTTGTAATTTTGCATTGCTTATTAAGGTCTGATGACTGCTCAAGACTGACTTCAAACAAGGGAACTCCTCAACAGCTAAAAGCACAGTGACCAAATTTATTTGTTTTAATCATTGACTTATTATTACTGTTTTAATATAATTATAATTCATAAAGCGTGTTTTAAGTTTTTGAAAATATTAATTTCACTTATTTAGGATAGAGCAAAATGGCGCATTTATGTGTCGGAGGTCAAGATAGACTTTTGGTGCACTGAGCCAATAGTCATATTAAGCTATTAATAAAGTCTTGCTCTACATGTAGTTACATAGTGGAAAGAAGGAACGATAAGGATTCAGATATTCCAATGTATTCAAATTCCGCTGAGTCTAAAACGTTTCTGTTGTAAATGTTGGCCATAAGTGATTCTACAGTTCATTGCATTTACGAGTACTTATGTACGTAGGTACACGAGTTGGTAGGTATACACTCGTGTCATGGTGCGGGCAACACATCGATACCATGTTACAGTATAATGAATATACGCACTTCATTACTCACGGGTATGAGAGAAACATCCCTGCTATTTAAGCTCATGTAACTATCTTTATATACAATTTAGATATTTATTACCCTAAGAGAAAGTATGCGGTGACTCAATCCTACTATAACTATACGCAAAGAGATCCTCTTCCCGGGATGAAAAGTTTGGTTAATCCAGGTTACGAGCGAAAACAGATGTATTTTACAGTATACCTAATGTTCTTTTTATTATATGAAAATAGAAGATGGGCATTCAATCCGCCCGATATTAAACGGCTTTCCACACTTGGCACACTATAATAAATCACTAAAAGTACTTTGAAGTCGGTCATAAATCACGTCAGTGTCACGAGATCTTGAAATAATGTTACCTTTGGCATACAGACCAGGGTCGATAATAAAAAAAAAATTAGTAGGATGTAACCCGTCGGAAAAGGAAGGGAATATAACAAAATATTTATTTTTCCACCTTGTTTGACTTAATATCGAAAATTTCAATCGAAAACTCTCGCGTCATATCTACTTTTTTTATTTAATCGCCCGTAAATTATTTTTCCTTTCATTGTTGTTATATTTTCTTTCTTTTCAAAAGCTTTTCAGCCCTGGTATAATAGACATAAACCAAGTAACAGATTAGCAGAGCTTAATTGATGAGAGGGAAAAAATGAGCATCCTAATTAAGGTAACTGAATAAATGCTCCTAACATGAGAAATTGTTAAGATTTCTACACACAAAAAAATTTAATTACCGATCAAATATCCTTAGTCAGAACTATAGAGTTGGATGTAGAAGAATCTTCTGGTGATGAAGTTTCCGACCAAAAGTTAATCAATATCGTCGATGGATTCTTCTTCAAAAACGAAGTTGATAAGCAAGCACTTCACGTTGTAAGGAGTGGCGAATGCCCAGCCGAAGAATTACCATCAAAATACAATGCTTAAGGCCTTACTTACCTTGGCGATTTTATGCAGCAATGCAGTAGTAGAACTGGTCTTAAAGAGCCCCAGAGCTCTGCGCCGCAAGCCCTGTCCCAGGCACGCTTCCACCGCGCCACAAAGCGCCGTCACCCCACCACTCTCTTCGTGAACGAATTTGCGGGTCACAGCCTGTTGGCAGAAAATCTTTGAAATGAATTTGCTTGCTACAAACTTCTGACTGCCCCCACTTCACTTCGGGATAGGGTAAACGCTACACATAGCCCCACACTAGGATTCTCTGTGTCGTGGGTGCCATCGACAACACACAACACAAGTACACACACCCAGACCGAGAACAGAAATATAAACTCATCGTTCACATTTCCGCCTCGCTGGGAATCGAACCCATAACGCTAAGAACGGCAGTCCGGTATGGTATACATATGCGTCATACATACATTTTCAAGAGAATTTAATATTAATATTCCCACAGACTTCTATGCTTGGACTTAACTACAATGGCAGCTACGATAATGATTAACCAAAGGAAATAACCAATATTTTTAACTTAAATATTCCGACCGATTTTGTACGCCTTAGAATAATAGAGACTTAATAATAAAATTTGAGTCGCACACTAAAAAACTGACCCTTACAAGCTAATATTTTAGAAGATACATAATATTATGTAATATTTTACAATATAATCTGTATAACATAGTAGTGCACATTTTATCATAATATCTCTTCCATTTCGTTTGCATTACTGGGTATGCTGGAAGAGATTTCTCTAGTAAATAAGGAGAACCTATGTACAATAATATTTAAGTATATTGTTTCCTTTGTAGTATATAGTTTACATGAAAAATTAAATAAATAAATAGATTTAATGTCGTTTTAAGACACGTACACACATAAAAGTCTAAAATGAACTTGGTAAGCGCGGGCCCGTCGATAATGTAGCTTAGAAGTAACAATGTTTATTACCACCATCGCGTCATCCCAGTTTCAGGGACATTAACGTGTTGACATGACTAAAGGCCGTGACGGCCTAGATACCTACTGATAACACGCTCCGTTACCTCACCTGCTTATTGTAACCTGTTTTCTTTAACGACACTGCAATGGACGAGGGTGTAATCAATGAAGACATGTTTACAATACCTATTGAATGAATTAGCCCACACTTCTATTCTAATTTTTTTTATAATTGATTAAAATACTTTCATGGCAGACAGAGGGTTATAAGAACTGACGTCTTTTCGGCCACTGGTGGCTGTGGTCGGTGGCCAATTTGCGCGGAGCCTAAAAGCTTGTTTATAAACAGTTTTTTACTTTTAATTTATTTTTTCCTTTTAGTTATCACTGTACAGGTATTCGTATTCTCAGCAAGTCATTTCATGGGTATCAAACCCATATTGTAAGAGATCATAAAAAAACTTTAGAAGTCCGCCACATTGGATTTAGTGTAACTTCACTTTAATTTTCGGGTTATTCTCAGCAAGCCCTTTCATTTGATACCCATATTGTGGAAGGGCATTAAAAATAACTAGTGCGCCGTCTTGTGTGTTCCGCCATGTTGGATTTATAAGACCTAACACAGCTATTCATGCATTGTCATCCATGCTAAACGTGTACCTATACAAAATTTCAGCTCAATCGGTTGAAGGTATCTTCTACAAAATTGAGTTGGAAGATTCCACCCGAACAAACTAGTTACATAATTATGTACTCGTACATACAAATATATAAATATGTACCTACATACACACAGTGCAATTTAAATAAAACCTTTATAAACAAACTCAAGAACACCGGTTGCGCTACCATACGGACCATAAACGGACAAAATACAGCCGTTCCGATCCAGCTGCCTCCCAAACGACTGATATTTATTGAGGTTCGGGAAACTGCCATCAATATCGATTTGAAGGTTCGTAACGAATGGCTATCCAACTCATAGCGCTTATTCCGTAACTTCGACGTCGCTAACAAGTTAAGTAATAAATAGTAACAGTATAAAATACTTAATAATTTAAATAAAGACGTTGATTGTACGCAGTATTAAATTTGTTACCCGTATTAATACCGGAATAATCCTTGTCCGTATAGAAAGTATGGTGCCGTGATTCAAAATAAGTAATACACACTTGTCACATCTTTTCACCAACGCCCAGACTATTGTCCCGTTAATTTCATTGTTACAGTATAAATAACTAAAATATATCTTTAACTCCTTCCAAACGTCCAAGAAAGCTTAACGAGTGCTATCTACATCACTTGGTCGACATATTACGCTGAAGAAGACTAGGGAGAAGGAAGAGGCACCATACGCATACGCACCCTCTTCCAGTGTAGTAAAATCAACTACATGTACCGTAATCCGTTATAAAACCAACTTGCCCTCGGGGCGCAATGGTAGCATGAGAAAGCAGTCCCACAGCGCTCCATTACGACGGAAGAGGGAATGCTGGGTTTTATGCAGGTACTGCGGCATCCGTCTATAGGTCCTGCTTACCCGGCTAAGGGCAGAATGCGTTTCCCAGCAATCTGTTGGCTTGGATTCAACCCATTAATAGCCCACTACTGAGCACGGGCCACCAATCTGCACTGGCGCACCGTGGTTGAGAATACTCTAGGCAATAAATACTATAATCCTAGTATTCCTAGTACGTGAGTCTGTGCGTAGGAAGACTCTTTATTTAATTCCTCCATCATTCACTGCTTAACCTCATTCTTGACGGCCACAATACACTCAACTTACTGTTACTCTTGAGAACAATAATAAATGGACCCAATATAAGTATACGAGTAAGCGCAAAATCGAATGATTGCATGAAGATACACAATTTTCATGAATACATGACAAAGATAACTTAAGTTTATTTTGTACATGATGATGTCCATGGCACCCACGACACAAGGAATCGTAGAATGAGGCTATGAGTGTGTAACGTCATTTATTCTTTATTAATTTAAACTTATAATAGATACTCCTATCCAAGACACCAATGCCCTAATTTATACCCACCTTCTCTGTTAAAATTCTTCGGATGTTTTTTAATCTCAATGGCCTTCGTGATTACCCGTGTACATTCAAAAATGTTTAGTGTCCGCGATGATACCAGTTTAAAATCATACTCCTATCCAGTTGTAAAGTCTCTATCTATAAACAATATTGTTACATACCTCTTCCATTAACTGCTTAACCTCCTTCTTGACTGCTGCAATGAGCTTCTCCTTCTGCTCCGTGCTAGGGTCCGCACCCGTCGTCGCCGGCATCTCTTCAGATCCACCTTCGACTGTTCAACAAATAATTTATCTGTTAGTAGGTATTTTAATTATAGGGTCCTCGAGTGGAGACCACGTTTCGGAAAAAGGAGTGTAGGACGCCTCCGACCAGGTGGACTGACGACCTGAAGAAGATAGCTGATACCCGCTGGATTCCAAAGGCTCAGGACCGGTCAGAATGGCTGAACTTAGGGGAGGCCTATATTCAACAGTGGACTTGCAAAGGCTGATGGATGAATGGATGGAAGTAGGTATTTACTTATAACTTTAAATTCACATCAACGCCGACACAAAACATTTTAAAGGCAGACGCTAACTACTTCATTCATTATTTTGAAATTTTATACTGATTTTTCGAACCTGTTATATGAAACATGTACGGAATTTGTAAATACTTTATCCACGGGTGTAAATATCGCTAAAAAAAAATTAACAAATGAATGGGATGAAATGGGCTCCATCCATCTTTGCGTCCAAGTCGACCTCCCCTGCTCGTGATGCTGCACTCTGCTGAACAACGAACGAGATCACGGCGCCCGGTCTCCTCAGAGGTCGCTGGACTTTGCACCAGCCAGTTAATCCGGAAGATACTCTAGGCTTGGTGCTAGGGCTTGAGCCGACTGGCTAGCTTCTAGCTTCGCGTTTATATGACACGATAGCTTTCGCGCGGAAAGCTATCGCGTCGTCTAACTGGGGCCTAGTCAGCCGTCAAACGAGTTGACGAGGTCCGGCTGGGGGCTCGACACCCAGTATATATTTGTTTCCTCTTACTACTTTCTGGTCCGACAAAGCATCGGCGATACCTTTGGCGTAACTGATGTTCATGGGCGACGGTGACCACTTACCATCAGGTGGGAAGTCTGAAGGTGTGAAGAAGAAATCGTGAGTCTCTCACGATTTTTTATGTAAATAACCGACAAACGAGTAGACTATTTTTTATTTATATTTAAAAGATTATATTTATTTTATCATTTTTCACTATGCAAACAGACGCTGAGAAGGGATGGTGTTTATCTTTAATGCCCTAGCCCCTTTTAATCCCATAACTGTCTCATTATTCTGAACTGACATTTTCTTTAAGGAGAAGTTCGCATTGAAGTTCAAAAATTTCCTGAAAATTTGTTTTCCTTGTCAATGCAAGCAACAATTAAATCGTTCTAAAAATTTTCAAATATGTTTAAGATACGAAAGGTGGAGCCACGGTTGATCATTCGTAGTGCTCAATCTCAACACCTCAATCCTATTCACCGTACATAATATAATGAAACTTGACCTTCCACACTAGCCGTATTACACGGCGAAACTGTAATTATACATTTCGTTTCCACTACCGATCATTTTATAAATACCTAATCAAATATTTCAAACGCAAGTACCTAATTAACTGAGCCAAGTGAACCATAGACTGTCTCGATCTTTAATAAAATGAACCGTATGTTTGAATAATGAATGAATTAAATTCTTTGATCTTTTCATTTATTGATTGCAGAACTGATTGTTAAACATTAATATCGGAATGGTGTAGATTGTAACCGAGTCCTAGAATATAAATATGTTTACAAAATAAATCGTAAGTTTCGAGGAAACAGTACTACGTTACTTCTCCGAAAAGTATGTGACAAAGGGACGTATTGAAACCGAGATACTTTATGAACACGAGCCACGTAACCGTAAACCGTAAAGGACTAGTGTATTTCCCTAGAGAATTGGCTTTCGGGTTTTCCTATTTACGCACCCAAAAACCAACAGCTATAAATCTGTATACATCTATAGTATAGTTCAGTCTATAGAGTTTTTATTTTTCCGGTTCTCGCTAAGGTACCTATGACCGATTGCCATAATATTGATACTGCGAGATAGCACGTAGTCGTTCTCGTTATTATACTCGCCTTGGTGATTAGGTTTCTCAACGCTAGAATAGACACGGCGCCAAATTATCTGAGAACTGAGGTGCGATCGTATTGATATTTCTAACAATACATGAATTAATGGTTTTCAAGAAGAAATTACTTATCATCATTATCATTATTGTCCCAACCCATAAATATTCCACTATTGGGCTCGGAACTCCTCTCATATTGTTGGGGATACAAGCCATGACCACGCTGGCTAAGTTTGGATTTGTAGACTTCACACAGATTTGAGGACAATAAGAAATATGGCGTGAAGGTTTCCTCAAAAGGTTTTCCTTCACCGAAGCTAGTGATAATCGGCATATTCAATGTTAAGTATTTGGGTAATCAAACTCAAAGAGCATATAAACACTACGATCAAACCCTCCTCCTTCAATAGATAGGAATGCTTGAAAAGGGTTTGAAATTAAATGTAGGTACTTATGGGTCGGTACTAGTATACAACATTGTACCTATACAACAGCAGAAATATTTCCGATGGAGTCGCTAACACAAACCAGAGTGTCTTTTATAATAAAATTAAAAGTTGGCAAACTTCCTATACCAGACAATTGACATTTCAAAGGGTTCTCGACACTTCGACAGTATGTCAACAGTTACTACCTATAATTACAATACATAGGGCATAGAGTAAAGGGGGCAGGTACAAATACTTACTCTGTGGATTAAAGTAAAAATATTATTATAGGTATCAGATCTTTTCTCTGTATTTATGTTTTCAGCGACTGTACATGAACATGTACATGTACATGAACTTGACCAATAGCGTATTTGGTTAAATTCATAAAATCACAAAAAAACGATTTGACGAACTACCGATTTGACCCATATCAAATTTGACGAATTGCCTCTTCCCTTCCCTTCCCTTCCCTTCTGATCTCTAGTTAAGTGTGTGAAGCTAAACATAGATTTTAATAAAATTAAAGTGACTGTGAAAGTGAGGGAAACTTTGAATTTTAAATATTCAAGGGCGATATTATTAAGTCAAAAAACCACCAAGAAACAAGTGGATCGAGTGGATAGAGGAGAAAAATTATTTCCGAAAATTCAATGTTTCCGAAAATTCAATAAATATTTCGGATGAAACTTTTTATTCTTTAACGAATCTCAATGCAAAAAACATTCCAGTTATGGATTTCAATGAAAATTTATCAGTCACCGAATTACAAGAACAATCACAAAATACACATTACAGCCAAAAATACTAAAAAATTAAGATGACAAAACCATGAACTACACGAAAGGTTAAATAAATGAATGAAAGAAACACAAAAAATGGCTGTATGGAACCATTAGTACCAGTAAAACGTCTACCCCTATAGAATAGGTATAGATTCACATAAAACCGGTTTGAATCGTCATGCACAAAACTATGTTACTATAAGAAAATTGTTACTATAATCACAGAACTCTATAACATACATAAACGATCTGCCAAGCTCTACCACAACCCAATGTATTCTGTTTGCCGATGACTACACTGTTTTTATAAGAAAAAATCAATCGATATTGAAGAAATAATATAAATACTTACCGCCTTGACTGATGTGACCAATTGACGAATAATGAATAATTTAAAACTAAATTGATATATTTCAATACGAACAATGATATTTACTTTTAATGTCATTGAACACGAACAAAAACTTACCGCAAACATTAAACATAACATACTATAACGCAACGATCATAATACATTTTTCCTTTAATGCCACGCACTCAATCCTTTGTTAACTTCCACGTGTAGCTTTGTGTAGGATCTATGCATGATATACGTCGGTGTAGCTGTCTACAGCAGCTAGCACAATAGAATATCTTTAAAGGAGCCGTTAAAGGCACCTATCGGAATTCTCTGACACCCTCCACAAAGGTGAAGATTAAAGTTAGACGGTTTAACTTAAACCTATCAAATAAATATTACATCAACAAAAGCTTCATATTATAGACTTTAGAAAGAAGCTACAAAATTGATATAGTTCCGTAGATTTTATATATGACATTTAATAAACTATTGTTTTAGTGCATTGTAGATTGTAGTAGTATGTAGATAGATAGATAGCTAGATAGAATACTCTTTATTGCACACACAAGTAGTAGGTACACAGGGAGAGAGAGAGAGAGTAGACTAATTTTAAACGTACACAAACAGGAGTCATGACGTAGATGTACATAGGTACGCGACGTCCAGAAAGTCCAAAAAAGTGAATTAGTAAATATTGGGTGTCAAATAATAGATTGTGAAGCAACGGAGCGCAAAAAGGAAAGTATTTTACGTAATATTGATTTTAACATTAAGACGCTTACGTAGTTTAAAAGTTATTGTCAAAAACAGTTTCAATTTATAATTCACAAATTCATTACTTGTCTCAAAAATTTGAAGAGCCTTTTTTTCATCGCCTTTCATTTCATTTAGGTACTTACTTCCAGCACACACAGCAACAGCTTCCAGACAACCAATAATACAAATAAAAATATTTCCAGAAGAATAAGAACTTAACATCATGCGATTCTAACTATTTTGAAAAAACTATTATTTACTAACGCAAAAGATCCTATGACAAAGATTTTAATTTTTTTGTCTATTTGTGGATTTGTTTTCGCTAATCTCCGAAAAGAAACTGACCTGAAACCTAAAATTCGGGGCCTTGTCGAAAAAGCGCCAGCACTCTAATATTAGTAATTTACTAAGCCCTCGTCCAACCACAGAATAGATAATGACCTCAACCCATAGACTTCTAATCTAAACTACTAGTTTTATGCATGATCTGGAATTTCAATTCATAAAAGGGATTTACACAGAGCTTAGCAAATCTACATCAACTATGTAAAACGTTCTTCATTTAAAACAAACATACATACATATGTACCTATACCTTTTCCAAGTATACTTACTATTAAAATAGTCTTTCAATCAGTAATTTAGGTACTTAAGCTAACTGAATCACAATTTACATTAGTGGCTTTAGGTATAAATCTTCAAAAGTACTTATACTTATAGAAACGAATCATGTCATTTATCTATGGTGGGTCCTTTAATATAATAATAAATAAATCCTAACACACTCATAGGATTCCCTGTGTCTAGCGTGCATTTTTCAGAGCACGCAATTTTATTTTTTTAGTTGTATAAAGGGGGTTGGTGAAAAACTAAATCCAAGTTTGTGGACTTGTTCTACAGCCGCCATCGTGGAAACAAGGGTGCAGATGCCTTTATGTTTTATCTGGAAAACTATTGACCTCACATATAATTTGTAAGAATATTTTTCGTTGCAAATTAAATTCTCTGCAACTTTGGTCCAGTACCGTTTAGTTGTGTGTAGCATATGTGTGTTGTGATTCTACGATCAGAACACACATATGCATCACATTTTTCGCTTTCGTGGACGACGTATATTTTTTGCGTTATGCTTGAACAAGTAAACAAGACGAAAAATGTAAGTACCTTTAATTATGTGTTTCGAAATAAAGCAGTAAGAATAACAAGAACTTTATATTCAACTTGAGGGTATTGTGGCCTCGGCAGATAAAAGGATTTTAAAAGAATTAAGTAGAATAAATTTAAAAATGAATGATTGTTTAAATTTAAATTAAATTTGTTCAATATACTTTTCCATTTTATACGACGTTGACGATTACCTCCAGTTAAGTTAGTTTACTTACGAGTATCTAAGCATGCAATAAATATTCAAATCAGTTCTACAGCAGCATTTTTTAACTAATACCTTTTAACGAGCATTGTAAAATAATATAGAATCCGAATCTCGACAACGACTCCAAAGATTTGCATGACATTTAGAAAACTTTTTATTCGTGTTTTCAGGCAATGAAAAAATGCTACAATATTATTAGAATATGAAGGTAAATTTCACCACCATCTAGAAGGTTATAATAGCTCAGGTGGGAAATCACGCGGTCCCGAAACCAGAAGAACCCGGTTCGACTCCAGATGCAAAAAATACCGATCATCCAGATACTTTATCTGTTAACTAAACACGGCTTAGTTAGTTTTAATCAACGAGCTATATTATTTTCCGCTGGTTTCGCACTTTTAGGTATTAGGTAAAACCTAAAAGTGCGAAAAAATGCAAACTAAATTTTCAAGGCTACAAAATTTAGTTCGCAGTTTTATTAAAAAAAAAACAAAACCAAAAAGTGTCCGTCGATCAAAAGATTTACAAAGCACTGTGAGTAATTCATAGGGCCTCAATTGAAAACTTTTTAAGCGCCTTGTTTTCCTTATTTTGTAATTAATTGTTTACGCGATATTAAGCTGAAGGTCTCAATTTAAATTAAGTTTCGTACAATTTTATAATTCTTTAAGATACTTTATCTAATTATCGAACCAGATTCTTGTAAGGAAATATTTTCGCCTTGAATAAGACTTCAAAATCAAATAAGTGGGTAGTTAAAATCACTAACAAACATTTTAAATTCCCACGATATTTGGATTCCCACGAGGTATTAAATAAGAAGGATTTTATTTTAGCTTTTTGTTGCATTACTTCGTTAACGAATAAATGCGAAAGCAAAAGAAATAAAAGAAATAAAGAAATAAAAGCTTGTTTTTAAATTTTACTGTCAAAATATAACGTCATTATACAATTTATATAACATAAACTTGACGCGAGATTTACCTGTGTAAATTAAATAACTTCAAACGAAGTGAATACTAATTTAATTTACACAGGTAAATCCCGAAACTTTATAGTTTTTGGGTTTTACCTACATCGAAATGATACTATTAATTCCAATTATTTATAAGTATTCATGGTGAAGAAAAATAATTAAGATGTTAGTTGCTGCAATAGTACAAATACTTAAATATTGAAATTATTATTAATTTTCATGCTCTACTCAAATTAGGTAGATATTAATTCAAATTTAATTAATTTATGTAGAGGCGGTCATCTTTCCTATCCTAGCATAACAAAACAATTCTTCAACAATCATATAAATAGTAACTTTAAATAAATCACATTTCTACACGAAAGCTCAGTAAAAGCGGCACTGTTATCATTCAATGCCATGAACGTTTCCAAACATCACATGGGCGATTTTCGCCCACGCTCTGTTATCATGTCAAAGCGATGTTAAGCCTTACAAATACGGTGTCCTTGCTACTATTTCATTAGTTCGTCACCATTAATATTTTAACAAAACATATATAACATTGTTTCAACTGGACAATTTGGACGAAATCGCTTAAAGATGTGGAAGACTGAAAATCCTTCAAAACTTACCTTTATTTTGGGCGGCCATTACGATGTGTTTTACGCCGAGTATAACGCATTATACGACCGGAGAACTCACATTTTACACTATATCCCTGGATGTAATTTGGAAATGTAATCGAGGAATAGAAACGTGTTTACAATGTCACTGATGGTTGAAAATGGCTTGTTAAAGGGGAAAATCGATGGCGCGCCGCGCGCAGTCGGCCGCTCAGTTCGTGCTACGCAAGTGATAAGGGCGCCTGTCGAGCGGCACTTAGATACATACCCAGCCTAGCTAGATATATGCGAATATGTATCTGCTCGGAAATTTCGGCACGTAGAGATTGGGAATTGGTAAATTGGCAGCTTTATTTGAATCACTTCACTAAACCTTCTTGCTTCTGTTTTTAAATGGCATTCACCAAACACCCCTTAATTATGGGTTAATCTATAAAATCTGTAAAACTTGTATTGGTTTACAAAATTCGAATGAGTTTTCTTTTTATAAAATATAGAAATAGTGAAATCCAGTTTTACGATGCGATCACTTAATAAATATATTAATAATTTATTAATTATTAATAATTTATTAATATTGCTGCCTTCGATCGACACTTGAGCGAAGATTGCCGCATTTCATTGCATGCGATACAATTACTAGTAGGTACTTTTATTATCAAACAGCATTATTAATATATTCAGAGCAGATTGTATTACAATACGTAGAAATCTCCTACTAAGTACATCCCACGCTTTCAGTTCCCGATGACAGGGAGACAGACCTTGAGTCATTTCATATCAAAATTGTGTTAATTAAAAAAACAAATAGATAAACATTTCCCTTTAATTTTCATAACGAAGGCGGAGATTTATGTTTTAAGAATTTTCTGAATAAGATTATTAGATTTATTAGTAACTTTTGTTTTGTCGAGCCCACGTGGATAAACAATTTTTCATTATTCCCTTTGCGAGGTCACTAATACAATTCTACTTGTTTTCAATTTCTATTAAATGGATTGTGTAAGAGATGAAAATGAAAGATAAGGGAGACGGTGTAAAAGAGACGGCCAATAGGGAAGAATGGAAGAGAATAACATATTGCGCGCACCCTAAATAAATTTGGGAAATTGGAAGGAAGATGATGATGATGATGATCAAGTTGTGTTGGACTTCCCTTAAAGGCCGTATTGGGGCGGCCTAGATTCTGGCTGTAACCCCATGCCGACAGACCAGGCCACCAGGGAGTCTGTTAGAGACCGGTCCCTGCTTGGTAGTGGAGCTGTAGCCCGACTGGCCGGCTACCACCCCCTTGCGTGCGTCGACTGCCAACGAACTTGTGTTACAGCTGCTTGAGAGCTTTTTTATTTCTTGATGATGATGATGGTGATGAACGGTGATGTCCTTGGTGTTAGTGATGTCCATGAACGACAGTGACCACTTACTATCAGGTGGCTTGTTTGCACGTTTTCGGCTGTTTATGTATTCCTAATTATATAAAATCTTAGTACACTAGCCCCAAAATAATTATACTTACCCATTTCACTCTTATACATGATATTATGTAGGTCGTAAGAAAGCTGCCATATTGTACCTATGCAATCGATCATAGGACCATGACAGAATCCAATTTCATAAGACCATTTTCTGGAAAATTAAATAATATTAGTTTTATTATTGTTAGGTTTACATAGTATACTTAAATTATTATTATCCAAAGCTTATTACTTTTATTACTGTACTTACATACAATTAATTTATTATACTACTATATACTTATACTACTAGCTGACCCGGCAAACATCATACTGCCCCAGAATCTTTTGTTTTTACGATTTTCAGTAGATGCAGACAAAGACAGTTGCGACCGTTAAAAGATATAATTTAAGAGTTAACTGTAAGATTAACTATATTCATAAATAAAATCGTAATTAAGTAATCGAGCTGGAGCTACCTACGTAATTAAACGAAGATATTTGAGCTCTCCCAAATATCGTCGTTTAATTACGTAGGTACCTATCTTCTCAAATATCGTCGTTTAATTACGTAGGTACCTATCTTCTCAAATATCTTCGTTTAATTACGTAGGTGTATTTTCATCTGTTGTATATTATTATGAGCATCAAGGTTTATCCCCGCTTATCTCATTAACTGTTCAAACTTTCGATCATGATCGAAGACTTAAACCGATTTGGACGCAGTTCTCCATTAGGTCTCATTGATTGGTTGTTATAATAAAAAATATAACCTACCTGCCTAAGTCAATAATAAGATACTAAAAACGTTGTTTAATTAACATTTTTTAAGCTCTAAGCAGATAAATCTAAGCAGCTCAATACAATCCACCCTCGAACTACTTTCACCTTACAATCACCGTCCCAATTCGATCTCGTCCAATACCTATATTATTTATATCATTTAGGTATATAGGTACTTTTGATGGAAATGACCCCACTTTATTTATTTATTATTCTAACAACTTGTGTTACAATAGGAATATGCGGACACAAATGCTAAACAGCATCCTCAGTCAACCTTGATAATTGCAGAAAACTAAGTGAGCTTTCTCCTTAAAAAAACAAGTTGGGTTTTTCTTCTTCTTTTACTGCGATCAGATACAGATTTATTATAATATGTAGTGTACCTATAGATATGTTGTCTCAGCCTATTTTGTCAGGAATTATAAATGATGTCTCATCTTCGACACCCAGATTTATTTATAACAACGGCGAATACCTGATAATTATGAAACTTGAGACTTGATTAAGTAGGTACCTACTTATTTACTTTATTATTATTATTATTACTTGTACTATTAATATACATATACGTACGAATAAATTCATATTCTATTCGCTTATTTTGATAAGGATTAAAATTAAGGGTAAAAAGAATGACATACAAAACTGTGTAAATATAAAAATAAGTATGGCGCTATATTATAACTATCGCTATGTGTAGGAAGCTTAAATTTTTACTCTCAGCCTGACTAAAGAAGTTTCACTTCAAACATATTATTATTATTATTATTATATCATTGCAAAGAGCAAAGTAGCCATTACTCACGGGTTTTTTACTTAGCAGCTAGATGCTTCAGTCACAGTTACTAGAGTGCCGCAAGACGGCACATCGCAGTTTGCAAAAACTTAACGCTTACAAGGCGTTCGTTTGTTTCTTTGTACCTAGTTTATCATAATACCTGTACTGGGCCCTTACCACGGCCAGGCACCTTGACTAAACGCTTACGATAAATTATGAGAGCTCGCCAATTCGCCAAAGCAATAGTACGACCCGTAACTTTAGATAATGTTGCTTCAGTAAACGGATTTTAGCGGCCTTCTTGTATAAATAGTGCCGATGGAGGTGGTAGACATGCTCTCCAGGCAGACGGGCAACCTTTGTAACTAGGGTAAGCCTACTTAATTGTCCGAGCGCATCACCAGAACCCCAACAATTTCGACGTGCACCGGAGTAGGTAACCTAGTCAATAGAACGTTCAATAAAACGCACTAGTACTTAATTCGTTTATGAACACTTTTGGTACAAGTGAGGCATAATTATGCACATTCTTGAAGGCAGTCAGTCAATACCTCGTTTGGAAGCAACTTGCTATGGATAAGATAGATCGGTATGATTCCAGATATTACCTATATCGCACCTTAATAATCATCTAATCTAATCATAATAATCTAAAAAAAAACTTAAAACGTCTGTCCTGAAAAATTTGAAAATTAGCACTTCGGCCCTTTTCTCACCGAGATGGTGCGATATGTGTTCTGTGTTTCCAATTATTCAGATATAGATATTACCTTAGAATAATGTACACTATAGTATAGAAAGACAGTCTTCATACAAGCGCTCTGTCTAAAGTGAAGCACTAAACCGAAACTTTCTCGAAAGCGGGGAATGATTCGGCTGCGGATAACCATATTATTATGTTTTTAGCAATAATACATAAATAGCTTTTCAGATGTTTTGTGACACAACTTAACTGGACAAATCGTCATAATTCATTTTTCGCGAGACACGTTCGGCGTGCGTTGACATTGAACACTACGGAGCTGTCCAGTGTTTGGTGCCATTTCTGACTCCAATTAAGGTGCTTCAAAATAACCGCGCGGACTTGGTTTCTATAATGTAATTATTCTAACTTCCTTACCTACTATGACAATATCAACTCAGGTTTGCTATATTATTGTGATATCATTTTGGACACAAAATACAAAATTTTGAATCGATTACAACAGTAGAAATCCCTTCAAGAATTGGAAAGAGGCCTGAGCCCTGGGGAATAAAATACATAATGCAAAACCAAAATACTGAGTTAGACCTTCGCTAGCTAATCGTGTAATTATAAAGAAAGCGCGGCAAAAAATCTTTATCTGGCAATATCAAGCATATAATTATTATCTGTACGTTTAACACATTCGTTGGTGGATCTGTATCTGTCATAGTAACTGTCACATTGATATTGACACACAAACGCAGCTGACAAATCTGACACTTATTGTCATATTGATAAGAAATATGACACATTATAGTAGACACTGCGACAGTCAGTTGAGTCAGTATGTAAAAGGTACTCTGTGTGCGACAGTGACGAAAATAATAAAATTACAATAGAAAATTAAATTGGAACATTGAAGATGTTTTGTTGATAAACTAGCAGTTGTACAAGTTGTTAATAAATACTTTTGTTTAAAACGTCAACTTTTTATACGACTCAATTGTATTATAATATTGCAATTGTTATAATTTTATCGAAAACAACAACAACAATGAAGGAAGCAAAAATTAGCTCCCACCTCTCCGGTGGTAGACTAAATGTATCATTATTACAAGAGACAATGAGGAAAGATCTTCTAAACCTGCTTCAACAATGCGAGGGACCAAAGGTATCTATTGTCTCTATTATAATTATTATCAATAGTAGGTAGTACTTATTTGTTGTTTATTGTTGGTTTAACGCACCCAGTTAGTTGAGCAACTGAGGCTGAGGCCCCATAATAATGAGGTGCGTTTGCGTCGCGTCGTCGCAACGTACTAATGGGGCCTCAGCCTAACTGTGTGCGTTAACCTGGAGTGAGCACTCCAGGGCTCGAACTCCTCTGATCCTCTGATATCATTTGTGATGGACAGCATATTGTCCACTGTAGTTTTAAGGTAACATAGTGGGAACTCATGAAGTTAAAGTAGTATCTAATTATGTAGTGTTATTCATGGGTATTTTTTCATGTTAATAGTCAGCAAACAAGTAGATTGGCAACACTTGCCTCACCAATGCTTTGACTGCCACGAAAGATGGAGGAGGAAATAAGAGCTAGCTTTCAAACTTTTAGCCGGAATACTACAAGTTGTTTCGCCTCTGGCCCAAGCAAGACGATGGTAGCTAGCAAACAAAGCTTTTCTGTTTATTGAGGTAGAATGCATAGAGTCAACCTATAATATTTATTCTACAGGTAACAATTTGGGATGAATGGCTAGCGGGTCCTGTGGGGTCAATAGCTCAGTATTCATTACTGAAGGAGCATGAAGTAGCCGATATGTTCCCCTTGCGTCCGGGTAGTCTACCCACCATTTCGGTCAAACACATCATATTTATTGCAAGGCCCAAACTTGTTCTTATGGATTTGGTTGCTGATTATATAAATTCATTAAGGTAAGGAAATGCAAAATGCAATGCCTTTTAACTTTATTCTACACATAATTATTTTAAAATAAGTTAATTTGAACATTAACATATTATTAGCAGTTTTATCATTAAACAGAAAATATTTAGTGGGAAAGACTGCATATTCGGCCAAGTGTTGAGATGTTTTAATAAGTACTTTTATTTCTAATTTATGTTCCTACTTTCAGAACTAAACCCACAACGCCAGTAGAATTCCACTTATTCTTTGTGCCCAGAAGAAGTGAACTATGTGAGAAGCATTTAAAAAATCGAGGAGTGTTCTCAAATCTACAAATACAGGAATTCAAATGTGACATTTACCCAGAAGACAGTGATTTAATGTCACTAGAACTTCAGAATGATTTTAGGTAGTTATTTTTTTTTCAGTGCAAATACATAATTATTTAAGCTCTTGATAAAATCTGTTTTCTTCCTAATCTTCATGTTAATAATTATGATGTTGAATTAATATTAGGATTGGCCGTATTATATTAATATTAATAATGGTCTTTTTATTTTAAATAGTCAATTAAAATGTGTATAATATTATATAGGGAGAATTATTTGGAAGGAGATCCCACGTGTATCTACAATGCAGCCCAAGCTCTGCGCACTATTCAACAGCTGTATGGCATCATTCCACGAGTGCTTGGGAAGGGTCAAGCTGCAAAACAAGTAATTTTATATAATGCTAAATCAATCCAATATTGAAGTCTTGGATTTTTCACTTTATTATTTACTTTACTAGATTAATTTAGCTAGTCTAATAATACAAAGTTATAGACAATTTTTGCAGTTTAAATTGATCTTGATTCCCAAACAATGAGAATAATTGTACATATAAATTGTAATAAAATGTTTGCAATTGTACTATTAGGGATATTGCATATTATATACTAACTAGCTGTGCCGGCGACTTAACGCGTGGAATTTAACAAAAAAGTTATTATATTTCTAAAATAAAAGTAGCCTAAGTTACTCCTTATTACATCAGCTATAAATCTGGCTAAATATAACACTGGCTGAGTTCAGTTTTTTAAAATCAATTGTCTATTATTTTATAAATACCATATTCCTACAGGTATGGCAACTCCTGTGTCGCCTGAACAAGGAGGAGCAGGGGCTGGGCCCCAAGGGTTCCCCGACGTCGTGCATCGATCAGCTGCTCATCCTGGACCGCGCCATCGACTTCACCAGCGTGATGGTTACCCAGCTCACGTACGAGGGACTTATTGGTACGTGATAACTTATTTTGCAGTATAGAGTGTAATAATAATAACCTTTCGTCGTTACTTTTAAATCTACATACGGCATTTCCGATTAAATTAAATAAAACATGCTTTTATATTAATAATTTTGGCTTTAGATGAAATCTACGGCATACGAAACTCGACTGCGACGTTCCCCGGCGACAAGTTCGTGAGCGCGGACGACGCCAGCCCCGAGGTGACTGCGAGGGAGAAGAAGAGAGTCATACTCAACTCCGGAGAGGCACTCTACACCGAGCTGAGGGACTGTAGCTTCAATGCGGTGAATATTTATATCACTCAAATTGACTGGAAGAGAATGATGGTTAGCGTTAAAGTCGACTTTTGAAACCATTATTTTAAGGGTCAATTAGTGGGCCTGTATTAATTACGTGTGGGGATTTTGAAATTTTTTCGACCCTCCCTTCCCCCTTGGTGTGATCACTCAATCTCACGTAAGATTTTTCAAATTAAAGTTTTTTTAGTGTAAATAGTTCATTCGTACTTGATTGCATTGGATTTATAAAAAAATATTGTGTATTACTGGCCATAATTATTTAAAAAAAAAAGTTACTTAACATAGTTTCCTCGTAAAAAATTACATGATATTTCACGATAAACGTAATTAATGGACGCCCGATAAATTACACGTAACTGTAGGCGGTGGTATTGTTTCCATGTGACCTTTTTAATTTATAAATTTGTTCACCATAGTAGATATTGCAGTGACCCTATTGCTCCCAATTACAACTGATTATTATGGCGTAATAACTATTGCCAGCTAACTAGCTGGCAGAGCTGCATTAAGCATTAAAGTCGCCATTTGTAGCTTATTTATACCAGTTACACTTGTTTTGAGGCGACCGTCTTAGTCCTCAAAGGTAGCAACACATCTGTGACCGAATTGGAACAAGACAAGACCAAAAAAACACTTTTTCCCCTTTTTTATCCCCTTAGGTGGAATTTCCAAAAATCCTCCCTTAGTGCTACAAGAAACATAGGTACATGCCTAATTTCAGCTTTTTGCATTCAGTAGTTTCGCCTGTGCGTTGTCTGTCAGTCACTCAGTAACGGAAGAGTTATATACTTACATAATATAGATATAGATAATGACCGGGGCAAGTGAGTGAGTGATGCTTATTGTTAGCCATAGTCCAGTTAGCAATTTTCAATAAGAGACTCATTAAACAAATAAATTATAAGCTCACAGTAGAATTGGTCGTGTAGGTGGGCGCGGCTCTGGCGAGGACGGCGCGCGTGATCAAGACGCAGCTGGACGAGCGGCACAACGACAAGTCGGTGCAGGAGATCAAGCACTTCGTGTCGCGGCTGCCGCAGCTGCTCGCCAACAAGCAGTCGCTGGCCACGCACACCGCCATCGCCGAGTGTATCAAGGAGGTTTGTACTTTGTACATCCTTTGAGTGATTGATCAGGCATTGTCTTAGACTAGGAAAAAGCTGAGCTTCGTGACGGCTCGCATTGTATTTTTTTGACAGATAACGAATCTAATAGTGAAGTTAAATTTACTATGTTAAGGCACAAATCTATAGGCGTGATAGTTTTTCAGTAAACTGTACCAAAAATTGTCT
Source organism: Ochlodes sylvanus (assembly GCA_905404295.2). Taxonomy (NCBI): domain Eukaryota; kingdom Metazoa; phylum Arthropoda; class Insecta; order Lepidoptera; family Hesperiidae; genus Ochlodes; species Ochlodes sylvanus. The sequence continues at coordinate 4,108,000 of FR990129.1, forward strand.
CAGATTGTGGGATAGTGATAAGTAGAAACAAAAATTAGGAAACGCACTTATAACAAAATAACACTAACATATCACACCACCTAAAAAGTTAGTACAAATAACTAAGACAGTATTCGTTTTTTAAGTTTCACTTCTAACACGTGTGAATTGCACACATTTTGTTTTTATTTTTTTTAACATTGTTTCCGACTCCATTTCGCACCCGAAACCGTTTAAGACCCAACTCAGGCTTTAACTTCAACTTCACTTCTTACTTACACCACGGACCGTCGCCTACCGTAATGTTATGTTGCAGTGGTCAATCCTTTAGCCAGCAAATGACGGTTTATAATAATAATGCGTTCAGTCAGTACATTATGTAACTTCCTGTTTAAAAAAACATATTACAAACTTCCATTTCAAAAAATAGTGACGGTTTTTTTGTTTTACAAGTTTCTCGCGAGTACGTCAATATACTTTTATTGAAGTTTCGCTTCAAACAGTCAGCGATTGTAAAAGTGTCGCAAAACATTTGTTTCAGGAGACAGACGGCTTCGAGTTTCAAGACAAAATCAACTGCGAGGAGGACTTCTTGAACTGTTTGGACAACGAGAAAGTTTGTCCGTACATTGAAGATCTCATCGCAACGAAAGCCCCGCTCAATAAGGTGAGCGTTTAGGCTATGGTTTACATTATGGTGCCTAAATAGAGAGTGAAAAAGTCTATATAAAAGCATAAGAATTTTTATTATAACGCCGACAGGTTCTCCGACTGATCTGCCTGCAATGCGCCACCGGCTCCGGCCTCAAGCCGAAGGTTCTAGAATACTACGAGCGCGAAATAGTCCAAGTGTACGGCATGAGGGCCTGGCTCACGCTATGCAACTTGGAGAAGTGCGGACTGCTCAAACAGCAGACGGGCGCTCGGCAATACGCCATCTTGAGAAAGGTTTGTATCGAAGAACAATCTGTAGGTATTTAATTCTATCGACACTTTCATACTCTTGCACGGAATAGTAATTTAAAAAATGGTTGGACCAGATATAATAATATCAATGTCTAACCCCTTGCAATTAGTGTGTAATGTAAATTGCGAATCAATAAAAACATTTTCATTTTCATCCAATAGCTACGTAATACATGTTTATGTTTAGAAATAACCGAGTGTATATAATTTATAAAAATAACTATAATATAAATAATGTTTGAATGAGTGAAATTTCTACTCACCCATTAATTATGTCATGCAAAATGTTGTAGTTGAAATTTAAATATTAAACGAAAATGCGGTCTGTACACGGCTTAGGTTATAGTCTCAAGAGGGAACACAGCATCAGCGATGCATGCTTATTCGTTTTATAATTTTTCCAACATCAATATTACTTGTAATCTATTTGTATCTTGTGTAGTTTAATGTACGCTTTAATATACATCCTTACAAGGTTACTGCATTACAATGGAACTATTATATCGTCTACTTAATTGATATTGTTTTCCATCTCTCAGGCTCTAAATCTAACTGCGGATGAAGCCACTTTGAACGAAGACGAGAAAAGCTTCTTGTATTGCAAATACACCCCGCTGACCGTGCGGCTCGCGGAGCACGTCGCCAAGAATAAAGGATGGACCGGTAGGTTTTACTTCTTTATCTTCCTTTTTGAAGTTAAAGCTTCTATAGTATCCTTGTGATTTCGAATTCGATGAAACGGAAATGACGCACAAATGAAATGAAACGGAAACGAAAAAGACAAAGACACATATTAACGTGGGAGAAAATGAGATAGGAAGCATCGGCAATATGGCGACTTACGTAAGCAAAGCAAAACATCACTATTTGAACTGACAGTGACAGTAATCGTTTTAAAGATTTCACTTCTAGCACGTGTGCACGTGGTTCTGTCTACCTACTGAAGACGACATTAACGCAGGGTTCCTTCTGTATGGTCCCGAGGCTCTGTATTACTCAGTTCAAGCCGCGTATAAGTGATAAGGTAATACATGACTGGCTGACTGCCACCTTTCGTGCATCTAAAGTGGCTGCACACCACCCGAAGTTGGGCAAAGACAACAATTTAAAGCCACTAATACGCCAATAAACGTCCTCACTTCGGGCGGCTTCCTGTCAGTATCGGGCTTGCACGAATGAAAGACACACTATGAAAGCTTGTTTATCTTGTGGAGGAACTACTCCCAATATTTTATTACTATTATTAGAGTCAATTATGAAACGGGTTCACCACTTGCTTGCTGGCAACGCATCAGTACCGTTATGTACAGTACACTACTGATATATATAGATATATATGTATATATAAATGCAGTTGTAATGCCTCAAAATGACAAAAAGCAATGAAACTGTAATTATATTTTAACCGTTAATTACAATCACTATTTAATGAACAAGAAGCGGTTAACAATGGTTAAATAATATATTATAATATTAATTTTATGATATCCGGCTTGATTTATCGCAGTTCGTCATGTTCATGACCAATTACAGCGGTCGTAGTTATAATGTATACCACGTAGTTTAAATTAATCATCTGACATTGATAACGAGTAACAAACATCTCGCCGATAGCTGTGTGGGTTTTGTGCTAAATTCCTGTATGTAAATGGCCTTTGTTCTAAATACTGCAGTCAAATCGTGAATCATTCAATCATTAGTGTGTACCTTATATTATTATGGGTTGTCATGGTAACATGGTTGCGAACCGGGTCATTTTATTTAGCTTTCTCATAGTAGGGAACCACTGACCATCAATTGGCCCCTCTCGTGTTTTGGATTTTTTGAAAGTATTTAATGTAACACCTTATCCTTCCAAGAGATTATTTACAAAAAAAATGGTACCTCATACTTTATTTTAAATACAATTTGTCATTGAAAGGAAGGACGGCCGTATCTAATTTAAAAATTAAATAAAAATTCCTCGTATATCAATTGTTATGCAAAAATATTTAAACTAACTTTTCGTCAACGTCTACAAAGCTTGCAGCTACCTACATATTTTTGTACCACAACTTCGTTTTCAAGGGTTTTTTTACTTGCAGGGTTGACTGACGTATTAGGAGCAGTGCCGGGGCCTTTAGTCGATGAACTGCAGACATTACAGCCACGCATGGTTCGACGGAACTCCATCTCTAGCGAGAACTCGTCTTCCATCGAAAACCCTCGAGTTGTGCTAGTGTTCTTTGTCGGTGGCTGCACCTACAGCGAAGTATCAGCTCTCAGAAGCATAAGCCAACAGGAAGACTCGAATGTTGAGTTTGTTGTACTGACGACCAAGTTAATTAATGGCAACACATTCATTGAAGCTCTCATGGAAACTGAATAACTTGAAGAAATAATTGTTATCTATATATTTTATCCTAAGTAATATTAAGACCAAAGTTATGTTTAACTATGTATAAATAAAACAGAGTATATATTAAAGGTTCTGCTTTTATTTTTCCTCTTCTACGGGAGGTAGATACCTAAGGGTTCATCTTAAAGGATAATGACAATATATTTTCCGCACAATATATTCTCCCAAGTCTGCCAAGGCACTATAGAGGATTATTTATAATATTGCTCTCTGTACTCATAGCACAAAGATAAGTATTGAAGTAAACACAAAATAAACCAAAGCTGTTGGTTTATTAAAATTTCATATTAATTAACTTGCATAAAATATAATTTTTAATTTGATCAGTATTTAAATAAACTTACAAAAATCGTGCATGCTTACTCTATATATTACAATATTAAAGCTCAGCATAATAAAAATAATTTCATACAAACATACGTAAAACATTTTGCACATGACTATTCTCATAAATATTCATTACTCGTGTATTTTGTGATGTTGGATTTCTTTGGTGGGGCAATGTTGACACCAAACTTCTTGGCGAGACCTACTAATTTTTCGTTATCGTAACCAACATCTTCTTTGTAAAGCCTAATCATGAGTGGCATTACGATATCTAGTAAAAATTTGAAATTTTTCTGTGCATAGCTAGAATCGTTACCCGATGATAACATAAGACGTGAATTAAATATAGTGTAAATACACTCATCCACTACATCCATCATATCCTTAGTTACAATTTTTAGGCCAACTTTTTGCACACTTAGAACAGACTGAGCAAACCAAATGGTACTACTCGATAAATCCACCCATGTTTCATTTATTACATACTTTACTAAAATAAGGCCCAAATTTTCCATTTGTATTAAAAACTTATTAACACCTGCTTTTGTATGCATATTCACTGGAGTCCATTTATCTTCTGAAATTTTTGTTTTCATACAATCAACAACTTTCTCCTTACACTCTCGTAGAGCTTTTATGATCGGTGTTCTTAAACAGCTATTCATTTGAAACCTCAAATCTAAACCAAATTCACAGAAAAGCATGCATTGGTCTCGCAAACTCTGTACACAATCTAACACTGAGTCTAAAGCACATTGCGGAGTGAACACCTGTTTTATTATTTGACTCATTAAAATTCTAAGCTGCATACTAGCCCACACTATGAACGCACTTATTTTATTCTTAGGAAATAGCATAATGAACTCTGTTAAAGCATCAGTTAAAGAGCAGAAGAAGACTTCCCCCACTTGAGTGACATAGCTTTGTATTGAACCTTCCAACAAAACTGCTTTCACGTGAACCTTAACTGTATGACTACAAATATCCAGGAAGAGTTCGCAGGCTTGGCTGGTCATGTTAAACTTGTTGAGAATCAATACAGGTTGTCTGGTTGACTGTAGACCTCCGCGTGGACTCCAATTGTGTGTAACATCCAACTCTTTCAATAGAATTTCTGTCAAAGCCTTCTGCTTATGATCAATCCTTTTTAGTATGTCACTTCTCTGCGGATGGTTTTTGAATTCATCCATGTTTAAAGTCTTTTGTGCTGATACCATCAGCTCATAAGTCTTCTGAAAGTGTCTTTCAACAATAAGTACATCTAGTTCTTCAGTAACATCTGCTAGCCAGTCTGGCAAAGGTGTGATCTGTGGGGATGGAAGTTCTTCCACAGATAGACTAGGAGACTCGAGACTTTCATGCTTAGGCTTGTCAAGGGATTCCTTTTTCTTCAATTTAGAATTTTCTTTTTCAATGTGCATTTTTTTTGCAATATCAAACTTATCTAACCAGTCCTTTTTAATAGCATGGCTGTTACACTGAAACACTCTAGTGTCTGGAAAGGCCAGTACCTTAAATGCTTGCTTCACGGTGCCCAAATCCCGAACGTTGACAACCGCTAGAGTACTAATTGGATAAACTATTTGAAACTTGTATCTCATAGGGCCTCTTCTATTAGAAATCCATGAAGTCAACATAAGGCAGTCACTAAACAAATATACATGCATTCTTTGTATTGCCGTGTTCTCCTCCGCGTCAATCTCTAACAGATCGCCTTCGTGTAGCAAGGTCCGCTCAGGAACATCCAACAGATTCATACACCCTTCAACTTTTTCTGTTATGAGGGTCAGCTTATTCTTACGCTGTTCTTCTGCGCGTTCGGCTTCAATGTCATGATTGTCTAGAGACTCTCTCGATATCGTGTTATCGTTGCCTAAAACTGAAGCCTGTGATAAGGTAGTGAGAACAGTTCGTTGCTCGCTAAGTAAATGAGACAGCTTGTACATTTCGGCTTCTAGGTGGGATATTTCTGTGGCCGTTTCGATGAACTGCATGTGATTTTCATACACATTTTTCTTAAGGGCACTGGCGGTCTCATCAGCTAAAGTTTGAATTTTCTCTTTTTGCTGGGTGAGCTCCTCCCCCCCGACGTAAGACTTCGCCAGCTCCTTTACGTATCGCTCCGGTACAAAGTCTGGCACCGCAAACTTCTCCATGTTTATATCGGACATCGTTTCGCATATATATTGTTATTTCGCGGATTATTTTATAATAAAAAATACTATTTCACTCATCATTCGCTAAATCGAACAACAGGACGTATCAATCAACATATCAAATGTCAAAGCACTAAGTAGTTACGTCAGTTAACAAGATTGTCAAAATCGTCAAAGAAGCGTTTTGTTGATGCTATGAATTTCTATGATTGTAATTTGTAACATACTGGTTCCATATGATATTTTTACTGTAAACATCACATCACTGATGGCAAATCCTAACCTTATAATAAAATCAAATATTTTTTAATAATTTCTTCGTATACCTACTTAGGTTTATTTGATTGAAGGTACTTACGCCAACGCCATATTGAAAAAAAAAAGTTTATGATTAAGTTGTCAAAGCCAACGGGCGGGAAAAAAAATGAAAAAGAATGCAAGGTAGGTTTTATACCTACTTTATCCCACTTTTTATAGCGAAATTTTATACCATGCTTTTGTTCGCTGGAAGTCTGTCCTGTGCAACAGGCAATACCTGCATCTGCTATCCTGCTAATCAAAGACAGTGTGATATGTCGGGCATGGATCTAGAAGATTTAAAATTTACCTGTGCCGTAGCGCCGTATACACACACTGGAACTGACTGGAAGGTATTATAATTTATAATGGAAACATGTGAAGCCATTTAATGAAGTATTGAAAGCAAAAATTCAGGTAAGAGACTAAGCCTTTTTATTTATTTTGGAATATTATCTAAATCAATTTAAAAAAATCACTAATTAACACAACTTTACAGTGATAATTTTTAAAATTTAAAGGAATTGAAATTTTGTCAATATGTATTGTGTCATATTCTTCACAGCACCCAAAGCCTCATTTTCTTGTTCTTGTAATACTTGAGGCACAAATTGCGTAATAGTATGTGGATGGTTTGGGGAAGAGGACTGGTAACCTGCATACTTAGTAGATGTGACATTAATAGCAGAAGAAGGAATAGTGTGTATATTTATGCACCGCTGGGTCCAGGGTTATTAATAGGAGGCCGAATCGGTGAATACGAATTACTTTGCCTTGGGTTATCAGCAAGAGATGGAATTGGGGAATACGAGTCGCTTTGTCCAGAAGTGGGCTGCAACACTGCTAGGCAAAGGGCACGGAGAAGATTTAGATAATGAATGCGAGCTTACTGACGCAATAGAAGGAATGTTTGAATATTAACATGGAGACGTTGACTGATCAGTTTGATGTTGCTGAAGTGTTTGAAGAAGTGTAGTTTGAAGACTTAGAAACAGCCGATACAAAAATAACTCCGTCCCGTGTTAACGTTTCCATTTCTCCTTCAAAAAGAACGTCATTTATTATTTTTTCCGCAAAGCGACGTTGAAGAGGATTTAGTCTGTTGAGTTTCATTGCCCAACCTTTTGCGATAATATCAACATCACTTTCTGGTCTTTTAAAGTAATTAGTAGCCAAAGATAAAAATTCATCATTTTGAGACGTTTTTTGTTTCTTGCGATTGCTATTTGTCGGTACAGAAGGCAGATTTTGCGTGGCTTCCTGTAAAAAAAAAACAATTTCTAATGTTAATCATACAATGCTGCGAAACTGATGAAATATTTTTTGTTCAGGTACCCAGATCATCCGAAGTATGGCGTAAAATTGCCGAAGAATATGAAAACCGATGGAATTTTCCACACTGTATTTGCAGTGTGGATGGTAAACATATGGTAAATTCAGGATCCTATTACTACAACTATAAACAAACCTCTAGTATCGTAATTATGGCTATAGTAAACTCTAATTATGAATTTATTATGGTTGGCGTAGGAGCAAATGGCAGTGAGTGATGGCGAAGTTTTGAAAAATACCGAATTCTGGGATAGGTTTTGATCAAACCAGCTACCTTAGAATAATGACATACAACAGACCAAAGAATACCCTGCGTTGTTATTGGCAATGAGGCTTTTCAGCTTACCTCTAATTTCTTGAAACCGTATAATCAAGCTGTTTTAATGGATGAGCGTAGAATCTATAACTACAGATTATCTCGAGCACACATGGTTGTAGAGAATACATTTGGAATTCAAACCAGTAGATTTAAAATATTCAAAAGAAAAATGACTTTGCATCCACACAAAGTAAAAAAAGACTGAATTATATTCGACGTGAAGACGTAGATTTCGAAGATATACAAACTGGAGCAGTTACTCCGGGGTCGTGGAGACAAGACGTGGAAACAACCTTTCCTTTACAAAGATACAGCAAAAATAATTCGTGATAATTACTGTACTCATGTACCTACTGTGAATATTTTAACACAGTTGGCACGGTCTAGTGACTCGTGGCAAAGAAAATATCTATCTTAACTAAACTTTTTTAAATAAACCTTTTAAGTAAAATACATGTATGATTTTTTGCCAAATGCCTTGCGGTGCGGATTTGCAGCAGAACAGACTGTTGCATAGGCGGATGTTACATTCGACGTCGGCGGGAAGCTATTGCTTCTTACTTCAATTCATTCAGGTGAGAATGAATCCGATATATAAAAGTGCGCTTACCAGAAAGAAAAGGGAGGAGAATTATGAATTTAAAGATCGGAAGGAATGGTTTCCCGCGCATTTATGAATACCTGATATAAAATAAAGCGAAGTGCATTCACGCAGAATGCCAATTTTGGGGGGAATACAAATGCATTTACGGAGAATGCCACTTTGGGCGCGAACATAATAATAATATTATAATACCATGCACCACGCAGGGCAGCGAGCTCGTACCACTGAGAACGAGATAGCCATATTAGGTATTGCTTCAAATAGGTTTTACCTACAACTTCGTGGTTAAAGCTATTGGAATGTAAATAATCATAGGATAGGTGATTACACCCAAAAAATAATACAATAAAACCTACTTGCATTGAACCCTCCGTTGGTGCTAACTCGGTGGAGTCGGTGATGAATAGCATTTCATTATAATACCACAATTTCGGTTTGTACACCTCATCTCCTGTCATTCCAGACTTAAGGCTCTTTTTAATCTTCGCATGTTCTCTGTTAAAATTAGAGCGCAGTGTATTTATTTTTCGCTTCAACTTCTCCACCGTGAAATCTTTGTCGAATTTTTTCAAATTGTTGGTTATTTTGTTCAATGATATATTTTTTTTGTTTCTGTCCATGTACGTTTTTCTTTTAGTGTCCCATAATTCGGGGCATTCTTTGTACAATGATATTAACAACAATGTGAATTCATTCGCATCTGCGCTCACGTTCACGCCACCGGGAAGCTCTCGCGGTGAGCTGTCCATCGTTGACGTCGTTTCGCAGCGAACTGAGCTGTTGCATGACATGCCGCTCTACGATAATGCGTGCACGATGGAAAATAAAAGGAATAGTCAATCTATCTATTGCCAGCACGTAGTTGGCTTGTCATTCGCATCAATCAATACAATTAAACGGTCATGCATGCATGACAGCACGCAAGGCATGTCGTGCCGCAACTGCCGCATGACCGTCTAGGGTCCGCTTTATGAATGTAGGTATAAGTACCTTCTATCCGTATTGTCTATATCATGGTTAAACTAAGCAAGTATACCGTGAGCCGTAATTTCAATAGCAGTTTAATCTATGATTCTTTTAAACTATCTTTGTTGATTATCTCGTTATACGGTAATATCAATAACAGTTAATCGGTATAATTATGACAGTATAAACTACCGATTAAACGGTCAAGCAGGGGCAGTTATATTGCAGTTAAACTAGCACGTAGCCAGGGTTTATCTATTATTTCAAAATGGCTGCTTTGAAACAGATGTTTGTAAGTCTTTTGCAGATTGCAAACACTTATATTTAAAATGGCTTTTTAAGACTATTCTGATTCGGATATTTAAATTTTAGAAGTTCGTAATGAGTTTCATGCCTATGTTACGAGACCTAACGTCGTTATATCGAGAGAAAATCATTTTGATAAATGTGATGACAATGAATTAATACGGCGTTTTCGTTTATCTAAGAGCACGGCTGTCTTGGTTATACCCACCCAACAAATCGGTACCTAACTTAAATACCTACCTAGGTATCTAATAAAAATTATATTTAGTTACATAATATGTAGGTACACGACTTAGGTGTAGTTTTTTCCTACAGGTTGGCTATTTATCATATTTCACTACCTACCTCTCCCAAGAACGTAGAAATTAAAACAACGAAGTGACTATTTGTACGGGTACTGGACGAATAAATTATATTTATTCGTACATTACATGTATTCAATTTTACTACAACAAATTTACAATTTTACTGTTTTTTTTTAAATTAAGAATGAATCGGATGATTAGCTTTATTACAAGAGTATTTAATAAATAACGTCAGCACGTCAAACCGAAAATGAAATTCTTTTTTTTCTGTTTTTTTTTCAATATGAAAAAAAACAGAAAAAAAAGGAAAATAAAAAGAAATAAAAAACAGAAAAAACGGAACTTGTTACATTATAATCGTGCCGTTCGGTTAGGTTATGGTTCGCTGTGTTAATTCACGCAAAAAAAGGAACCCCGCAAAGCGGGGTTCCGTCGACATTTTCGATGAAAAATTCTAATTGTCCAATACCCGTATTAATAATTATAAATTGTTCGTACAGTACCCGTATCAATAGATTCGTCCTTAAAACAATGTGTAAAAACAAATAATCGCCATCTTTCTATCTGTTCTCTTATCCTATCTTTGTTACAGAAATCATGCATTGTCAACATAATTATTAATATTGGCAAAACAAAACTTTCAGAAGACAACCTCAAAATATTACCTACCTTGATTTTACATTATAATCAAGTCAAGTCAGTGTCAATATCTGTCAAAGTCAATCAAAGAAACGTCAATCAATTCTTTTGAATCAAAACATTGCCATATACATTTCTTTACAGTTTACTAAACCAAAACGAATGAACGAAATCCCAAGTGTTGCTATAATTTAAAAACTGCTCTTAGTTTACTGTTTAACTAATCGGACAGTGTTTTATCATTGAAATAACGAGAGCAGTTTAATCGATAGTTTAACTTTTGAAGTAGTTTAGTTAAACTGTGTGTTAATCGATTGTTGATATTGTGAGTTTTGTATCTAAGTAAACTAAAATCAGTTTCCAACAGTTTTCTCTGCTAAGTAAAGCATTAACATTTCAAACAATCTTTCCTTGCGGGTTACATACGTGATAATGCTAATTAGCTCGTACCTCTTATGCCTATTTCGTATATTCCAACATGTTTTATAGATATCAGGATATCAAGGATAAGAATTTCTCAACCATGAATTTCGCAAAACCACCAAAGAAATCCAACGAATTGTTGGATCTAACCATTGACTGATAAATCTAATCAAATCTAAGTAGGTATTTATAATTAAAAAACAAGATATGAGTCAAATCTTTAATGCTTAATTGTTAAAAAACTTATTCGATTAAACGAATTCAAAAACGGCAGTGTTATACTTTATTTTTTTCTTTTTCCTCTACTTTCTTCCCGTCTTCCTTCTCTTCTTTCTTCTCTTCTTTCGTTGCTTCGTCGTTTAGAACAACAGGTTCAGCGACGTCAGCGACGACTTGAGCTGGTTGTTCCGGCTCGGGGAGGACGGTGAAGTTGCCATTACGTTTGTATCTGTAGTACCGAGTCGAAGCCACCTCGGATTGGGTTTGGTAGCAGTTCACGAGGGCATCGCCGTGACGACCTGTAGCATCATAATATTATAAAAATAGGGTTAAATAAAAATTTGCCACAACTAAACTCTCCGTGACCGCCTCTTTACAGTCGGGAACATAAGAAAAACCAGTCCGATATCACGTGCCAAAATAGTAGTTAAGAGTGTGACATAAGTAGGCGAGATCTTGTATTACTAGTGCAAAGGTAAGGTTTTGCAAGGGTTTACCGCAAAGGACATACGCTGGTTAATGCCCGGTTCCTATCTTTAACCAATGGTTAAACCGATTTACAAGTTACTAGTCGTTTAAGCCGTTTAATCTTTTCTCATAGGAACTGTTATTTAGTTACGCCTCGTAGACCGCATCACTCACCGTTGGAGCAGGTGCAGACGGCGATGTGGCGGCGGGCCATGCACACGGCGCCGGCGCCGCACTGTGTGTTCCCGAGACACGGGTCCGTGCACTGGTAGCCCACGCAGGCGAGGTGGTCCGGGCACTGAGAGTCCAGCTCGCACTCACCCTGAAACAACATTTTATGTGAATAAGCTTTTGGCACATACATACTTCAACAAATGTATTCACACACGAAATTATGACCTAGCTTTATAATTATTGTAGTTTTAAATCATCTACTTAATGTTGTGACGCTACTCCTCACACGTCTATGATCTATGTTCTTTAATTTTCCAACTAAAAATTTCTGTAATCAAATTACTTATCTGCTAGATCTAAGTTCGATTTAATGTTATTATGGTTAAATTTCTGCGTTCAATAATATACATTTTCGTTATTATCGTTACATTCTTAAACAAACCTTTTCGCAAGACACAAGAGCGTTGCCTCTGTATCCAGTAGGACAGGTGCACACTGGGCGCTCGGCGCCCGTGCGGTCGTGTCCTGGAGTGCACTTAGCGTTGGCACCGCAAGGGTTGGGCTCGCAGAGATCACCTTGAAATAAAAAATAACGCTTAAATACCAAGCTATGTTGAAAACTCCTGTGAATCCTGATCATCATACCATCATTTATGTATATCAAAGACACGAACTTTTTTTTAGTTATTTACATTATTATACATTATTATAATACATTATTATAAAACAATAGGTACCTAAAGGTGGCGCATCAATCAATACAATTAAACGGTCATGCATGCATGACAGCATGTCATGCCGCATGATCGTCTAGGGCCACCTTTACATGAGTAATATCGTAATCACAGTACAAGATAACTGCTACTCACGAGCTTCGAACGGCCGACAGAAGACGAAGGGATCGCCGGTCATGGTCTTAGGGCAGGAGCAGACGGGCGTGAGGCCGCGCAGGTTGCAGTCAGCGTTCACGCCGCACGCGTTCGTGCACGGGTTGACGCACGCGTTGTACACGCACGCCGGCTTGTAGCTCGGGCACTCGCTGTCGGACGTGCACTCCGCGGAGCAAATACGGTACGGGTCGCCGTGGTAGCCCTGGATCACGTTATATATTGACATTCTTGTTATTTTCTATCAAGCAGAGAAAGCAATAGAGCCACCTAAGTCTCGCATGTTTGCTTCGTCCGTCGTTGTGCGGGTTAGTTGGGGTCAAGAATGGATAGCGTCATGCACTAAAATTTATAAAATAGTGAATTAAAGAGACAAGACGTACTTTCCTAATCTACCAATACAGGTACATGACATTCACGATTTACAACTGTTGTTATACTTAGTTAAGGTAATACTCAGCAGGTTTCAGTTCATTCGTCTATTCATACGATATTTTTGAGTAATTTTGTGAATATTTAACACGCATTTGTGTAACGACCAGTAAATGTGAAGGTATGCGTTTACTTAGGAAGGTACATGCATCAATTTTTTCTTTTATCTTATCTCTTATAGTCGGACAAAGACTACATTGGCATAAATTATGAGTCTACAGCTCTCCTGAACTAGTCTCCACTCAGTCCGGAAACATGTATCTATGATATTTTTTCCTATTATAAATTATGATATTATAAACTTGAATATTCACCCTAGGGCACTTGCAAACAGCGCGGTGCGAGGCGACGGTCTCGCAGTCGGCGTTGACGCCGCAGTCGCTGCATGGGTTCACGCACTTGAAGTCGCGGCACGACTGCTGCGACGCGCAGTCCTGGTCAGACTCGCACTCGTGTGTGCAGCCAGAAAGGGGACTTCCCTGAGCATTTCAAATGGAATGTAGAACGTTGATTTTTACGTTGATACTTACAATTTTAGTTGTAAAATATGGCTTACCCTGTACCCTGGAAGACATGTGCAGATGGCTTGGTTGTTGGCGACATGGCACTTTGTGTTCACTCCACAGGGCGAAGGATGGCAGGCCTCCTCTGCGATTGAAAATTATAATTAAATATCTTGATTCTTTTCTTGATTGATGACTTTCAGCGTAGGGGAAATTTCGATTTCTTAATTTGAATTTTGAATTTTCTGAGTTTAAAATTCAATTTTTTGCATGTGATGTATATAAAACGTTTCTATCCCATTAGTATTTATGTCAATACTATCCCATAACAGTTATGCAAATAGTTTAACAGTTAAACTATCCTCAACCGTTAATTAGACTATGTAACTGGATAAATTTAAGTCACCTGGGTCGGCAATTCTGCAGGCCGAGAATGGATTTCCGGTGTAGCCGGCTGGACAGGAGCACACGGGAACGTGTTGACGTACCTTTATTGGCAAACATATTATAAAATATAAATACATAATACATCATTATTTATAATCATTCATTTTATTGATTTAGAGGCCACGAGAGCCACAGTGGTCTATTGTGCATGGCAATATAGCAGTTCAAAATTAAATCATAAATAAAAAACCATAACTGTTTTCTTTTTTGAGGATCTAACAATCTGTTTTATGCTGCTATTAAAAATCAGGGAATTACATTTCGGCCACTCGAATTCTATCAAACTTAGGTAATATTTTAAGTTAACTGTTTTATTTCACAAACTTAAAACTCTAAAAAATGTATTGTGGTTAGGCCTCTCTGGCTCTTGTGGCCTGTTCTTTAAGAAAAAATTTCCACGATGCAATTTTTCATGATTCTGCCAAATTTCAGAATTATTTTAACGATTGCGTCATTAAAATGCATTTCGAGCAGTTCCACATTATGTTTATTTATAGGCGAATGCTACAATTTCGATGCAGTGAATAAGGTAGGTATTAATAAAATGAATAAATTCACGATGCTCAAGTCTACGCAAGGCCTCATGCGTCGTGCCAAGTGACAACGATGTTATTAATGCACGTTGCATTCGAGTATTGCTGGTATTAATAGCCATTGTGTTGTTTATTGTAAATAATTCACTCAAACTACAGAGCACACTTTCCCTCGATTGAGGATTTGGTTTGAAACATTATTTTCTAGTGCGCCATGATAATCACAAGTTAACAATATCTTTGATACATTCGAACGTAGCATTATATAAGTTCCAACTATTGGAAATATCATCAGTTATATGGTAATTACAGTAATACTTATTTGTTAAAAAAACCTATTTTTTAGCTTTTTATTTTTTAGAGATACCTATGCTAGGAAAAAAATACGTTTGAATAATTTTTTTTTAAACAACCAACTAAACAATTTCCGAATGCGGTCTGACATAGGTGTAATTCTTTAATTGATATCGTCTATATTTCCTTACATTTAAGAATGAAGAGCATAGGCATTTAATAGGTAGGTTTCCTGTAATTGACATCGCTTTCCAAGCTAAAGTAAGCATACCTACTTACTTCTATATCGGTAATAGCCAATAGGTGAGGAACTAAGGTTTTACTAATGAATAGAAGTATTTTGCAGATGCGGACCTAGTCTAGTATCATCCCTCACATTCATTAACACAAATCTGCTATTAGGTACCTATCTAGGTACGTCATATATGACGATAGTATTCACTAAATAGTATTGAGGTTCCACTATAGATAGATGCATAGTATAATTAGGAAGTCAACGCACATCGCAATTAGCATTCACTCCGCAGGCACCCTCGCAAGGATTGATGCAGTGCTGGTTGACACACGATTGGTGGGCGCGGCACTCACTGTTATCTGAAATTTACATCCCAACATTTGACACATTATTAAATAGTAAGGTGAAATATAGAAATTTAAGTAATAAAAAAATATTACACGGTTAACATCAAGGTACATATAACTCTTTGGTAGGTTGGTTGGTTGGAAGGTAGGTACGAATTCAAATAATTCATTTCTACTTACGAAATCTATTCGTCAATAATCCTAGAGTTAAACCTAGTTATTTCTCTGTCTCGGTTTATCATAAAATTAATAATTTCATACCACGAATTGACATGAATACATTGACTCATCATGAATTAACTTACCAATACACTCAATCTTTACGCACTGAGAGAGCGGATCGCCGGAGTAGCCCGGCAAGCAGGCGCAGACGGGGCGTACGCTCCCGGTGGTGCAGTGGGCCCCCACGCCGCAAGTGCTGGGGCCACAGGTCACCAGCTCGTCGGAGATCGACCGGCCATGCTCGTACAGGTTCCGGCCGTAGTACCCTCGGCCACCGTAACCGTAGTTGTAGTACCGTTGAGCTGTAAATCGAATCTCATTCAATGATGCTCTCTTCAACGGCTCTAAACGCGTGCTCTCCGCCGTCTATCTCGAAAACGATTTTACAAACGGGTAAAAAAGGTATTGATTGATTTGACGACTCGGATGGCGCAATGGGTTCGATTCCCATCGAAATTTGAATGATTTGATTTCTGTTCTTGGTCTTGGTGTGTGTTCTTGTCTTGTGTGTTGTCCATAGCACCCATAACACAGGGAATCCTAGTGTGGGGCTATGAGTGTGTAGCGTTATTTATTTATTTATTTTTATTTTAATATTACTATCTTAATCTATGCTAATTTAGCTATAAATATTATCTAATTATTGTAAAAATGTAGTAATTAGAGTACGCACTAACATAGGTATAAATCACGTACCTACCTAAACTAACGTGATTTACATTTAAATTTGAGTTTCCACATTTGGCCACGGATGGTAAGATGATGTAGGTACGTTTGAGTTACGCAGCTTTTGACGGTAAAACTATTCATAATTTTCTGTAAATACCATTACTCACTCGATCACTCCGTCTCTACCAGGCGTGACATCATCAGGCTACCTACATCTGCATAATATCTGTATCATGGACCTTGACAATAGCCTTGTATGGACGTAAACGATTTCACTGCCACACTATACCTTATGTCCTTGTATCAGTCAACGGTCGAATCTTAGACGAGTTATTTGCGGGACAATTTATAATATAAAAATAATTTTAAAGGTGTTGATTAAAAATTAACAATAATAAAAAATAACAATATTCTGTCACAAAACAACAACCCTATGCTCTATTATATTGATGATAACTGATTCCACTCTCTCTGCAACGCTATCATAGGCGGAGGCTATAACTGCATAGAAGGTCTTGTACTCAAAGGTCTTGGGAGTCGCATAAATTATAATGCGCAAGGAACTTTTCTGATGACAAAGTAGGTACTGTCGACTACCGCATTCTTAGAACTTGAATAAATTCTGTATGGTTGAACCGTTTTCGATTAGAATTATTTAAACTAAATCACCTACGTATAGTTACTGTACTTAACTACAATTAAACTAAGCTGACATAAATTCAGTTGTAATTGTTTGCTTGCCAAATAGTTTTATGAAAAAAAGATAAGATTAAGAACATGCCAATGGTAGAGTCCATGTGATGAAGTTTACCTTCGGATTTTTATGAAACACTTCAGAGTTATCTTAAAATTCATTTCCTAAGTCGGTCTAGGGTCTATTCAGACGAAGTCGTAACACAGACAACTACACTACATCGCAACGACAAAAAGTCGGCAAGTTGTGGGTAGATAAATGTGAAAACGATCTGCAATTTTTCGACACTGTATTGTGGTAACATCTTGAAACATCTCTAAGTTAGAGTCGCGTACAGCGTACAATAGCGACTGTCCCCACCCATGTAAAGGACTGCGCACAGTACAACGACTCCACGACCGACAGACGCGAACGCGACTAAAACCTTGACAAAGCTAACATTCAATTATGAGCCTTATATCTTTTGAAAGTAAGGTTGAATTTCGAACTTATACTTAAAAGCCCTGTACGGCCCCTCCCCGCCCTACACCCATAGCCGTTCCGTTTCGAGACCAACGCGTCGACGTTGCGTTGACGACTCACCGTAGACGAGTAGTCCACGCGTCGACCGACACAATGACGTAATGTACCTAGAACGGAACGTCGGAGTTGAAACGGAGTGGAGACGGAGTCGAGTTGACGTCGATGAAGCGTTGATCGCGGAACAGAACGTCGGAGTTGAAACGGAGTGGAGTTGACGTCGAGTTGGTGTAATGTGCGCACTCCTTAAATCGCATCGTCGAGTGGTTCTAGAGCGCTAAGTAAGTAGTAATAGACCTTTAGACTACTATGCTTTATCGCGGCCTGTGTCGTAATTCACATCAACAGTGTTGTAAGTGAATTTTATTGAAGCTACATTTGACATTTACAAATATGGACTGTACACTTTACACATCATTATCATTGATGAACAGCTGTCATAAGTTGTTGGATTTGCAAAAACAATATCATGTTGTCGACGCCTCCGTGTTATTTGTTTTTTTATATAGCCGCGGAACTATTGAATGCTGATTAATTACGTCTGTAGGTTGCTTCCGCGTGGTGTGCGGTTGTCCGTTTGCGTTTGCTAACGACGTTTTGATTTGCAATCCGGATCCAAGAAAGAAAGCCCGTGCGTCCCAAACGAGATCCCGAAATCTAAGTTAAATAGTTTTACAAAACTAGCTACACTGAAATCTTGGCTGATAAAAAAATCCAAATACCTACTTAACTAATACCTCGAGGTAGGTAATTAAAGTATATCAATTTTACAGTTACTTAAGTTAGGTTTTTTAAAGTACGACGATTTCTTCAATCATAAATAATTTCAATCAATAACACGTGAATTGAATGTAGGCATTTAGTAACATTATAATTAAAACTTACCCTCAACGGTACCAAGAATTAGAAGCACCAAAGGTGCTAAGTACAAAAGTCCCCTCTCCATCTGTAACAATGAAAAGTAGGTAATTAAGTGAAATAATAAATAGTTCGATAATGATGGGTAATGACGATAGTGTTACTACATATTTTCTAATTTCTAACTGAGCATGGCGTTAGTCGCTTGTTACATATGAATGGTTAACTTTACATAATAAATAGTTAGACTAACCATCCTAATCATTCACACGCTTTGTCTCACAGCGGAGTAGCAATAATGTAGGGATGCCAGATTCGAGATTACCAAACCTATTTCTCGGAAAATTCCACCGAGAAGGGATTATCATATACGACGGAGGGACTTTGAGACTTTGTCGTATATCCCTTCACCAATCTGCACTGGAACAGCAGACAACAGTCTCCTCAGAAATAAGGAGCGTCCTGTGCCCTATAGTGGGCCATTCCAAAGATCGCACTCCAAAGATCTCCCTATTTAGAAATCGCTCCCATTACCAATGAGATAAATGAATAAACATGCGTACAAAATATGAATCCGGTTTATCTTAAATGAAAACGATACAAATTATGGCAATTCAATTCGGCAGTTACCATAATCGACCAGCATGAATCATTGTTGGAAGTGCATCACTTAAACACGTTTCGAGAGTAGGTCAATGTTAAGTTATACTTCCATTCGATTTTTCGTTTTAAGCCTGTTTTTTATTTACTTACAGACAGACGACCCAATTTTTTAAACATGAGATTCTGATACCAAACCTACATCGCTAAAAAACATAAAAAAATCTTTTTCACAAACTGCAACTTTAGATAAGTTGCAGTTTGTGAAAAAGATTTTTTGACGGTTGACTTGAGTGTTGTCACTAACTACATCCTGTTTGACCTAAAAAGAGTTTACAGTTATCCCACACCTTTAAAAGTATGTAAGTACTTAGATATTTATAGAGTTCGTAACATTTGAATTGTCATTATATCAATAAATTATTTAAAAAAATATTTACATGCCTCAGATTCTTGGACAGTTCTTGCATATTGTTTATCACACACAGCAAAGATACAAATAGGTACCCAAAGCTTCGGGTAACTGACCAATTACCCGAAGCGAAACGAGGTATTAATTTAATCGTTATTCAAAAAATACTCACTTACAAACTCGAGGCAATAAAATAGATTACCTACTTATATAAAGTTGACGTCAAGACCATTTTTAACCCCCGACGCAAAAAAGGGGTGTTATAAGTTTGACGTCGATATCTGTCTTTCTGTGTGTGTGTCTGACTGTGGCATCGTAGCTCTCAAACGGATGGACTGATTTCGATGCGGGTTTTTTCATTTGAAAGCCAGTTTCCTGGCGGTGGCTTAGCTATGTTTGGTTAATATCGGTCCAGCAGTGTAAGAGTATCAGCTCTTTTCCAAAATTATGTAAGGCATTTTTGGCGTACGATTACTCGATAAAGTGCTTCACGCGTGCCAGCATAATGTTTGAAAGCTGACGTCAGCGACTTTGGTTCCTAGCTATAATTTATGAAGATCTGTTCAAGCGTTTGATGATCATCAGCTCATTACAGATTTTCTTAGTCGGGGGTTTTGTAAGTATCTTACATAATAGTTATTGACATGAAAATAAGTTAATTTTTAACTACAGTCCCACCTGATGTTAACTGGCGATGACGTTTAACGATAGTGAGCGTATTAACTTATTACCTAAATGCCTATTCATCTGCCTAAAATAAATTCTTAAAGAGGCACTACATAATTATCGTAAACTTGGAATATTAAGATTAAATAAATATGATCAAATAAATTTATCACGCAATCATAATGCAGGTAGGTATTTAATTTAATTAAATTAAATTTTAATCTATTTAATTTTAGTTCACTAAACAAAAACACATAAATAAATTTTAAAATACCAAAATAAGTTTTGATATTTCCGAGTGTGGCACAAATTGATGCACAATAGAACCTTAGAACCTTAGAACACGCGCTAAATATATTGTTAAGTTTTATTCCACTCACACAACTTACTAAAAAGCACTAAAATAGTTTTAAACTTATTAAAAAAAATCACCACAACACTTACGTCGGTTCGTTTGTCTGTGATACGGAGAGGATAACATGCCCGCGGCGTACGTACTCCCTCCTTATACTAACCCGCAGCCTACGCGGCCTGCGAAACCGAATCGCGGATGAATATTTTGTTTGTTAAATTATGTCATATTCGAGCTAATTAATTATCCTATCACCATATTGGATCTTCTTATATGTCATTAGCTAACAGCCAATTATACAAATATGTAAAATGAACCCTCACAATGAATACATTAAGCATTTCCAATAAAGTTCTAAAAGAGAGTAACTATGTATAAGCCGAGTAACTTGCTTTGCTTACTTTAACACCTTATTTGGCAAAACATTGCGTTAAAAATGTTCTCAATGATGTCATTTCCTAGTATCCATATCTAGAGAGCCGGATCTGAAAAATTAAGAAAACAAAAGACATTAAAGTTACCAATGGACAATTTTTCTTTACTTAACACATTTCGAGAAGTACAGGAAATACACATTTGGGTTTATTTATAAAACTCCTTTTTAGGTCAATAAGAGTTGAGTAGAATGGCTCATCGTAAGATCTCTTTCTCTTGGTAAGAACTAGTCTCCACTGTTCGGGTATACCAAAGGCTGAGCAGACGCATTGCCGACTAAGAAAGCGGAAGATAATATTTTTATAACTTTGTCATTTGTGATTCTACGACCAAAAGTTACCTACAGGACCAAAATTGTAGAGAATTTAATTTGCGACAAAAAATGTGTTTACAAATGTTATGTGAAACCAATAGTTTACCAGATAAACCATAAAAACCATCTTCCCTCTTGTTTCCACGAAGGCGGCCGCGGGACACGGGTCTTGGATTTGACTTTACTCTAACGGAGGGGGTTAGAGTTAACTCTTAACATCTAAAAAATAAAATTGTATCCTTAGACAAACGCAACCCCAAATTAACTTTTCAATGGAATAATTGCACTTTCACTGATGCATTTGCATTTGGCTATCAGTCAAGAAAGCACATGTCTCAGCGAACTATTTTTAATCTATTTTGTTTATTGACATTCCAAAAGCATAGGTATACAGACAATTCCTTAAATAATCAACAAGCATATACTATATCTACCTATAGTATTTATTGTCCATACACATATGTGTGACATTATTATTCATACGCGTAGGTACGTATCTATCCATACATCGGATAAGTTTTTCTTCAGGTAGAATTAACTCGGTGTGTAACTCTACAATGGGCATGGTTAGGACAATACAAAGGATTTTACCTTAGTAGTAGTTTGAAATTCGATCTTCTGCACGAGGGATCCGAATTCGAATCATTTTTTTTAAATTTATAGATGAAGGAAAGCATGCTAAAGAAACCTGCACCTAAGAGTTTTCAAAGCAGTAAACCCACCAATTATCCTCCACCAATCTGCACTGAAGCAGCGTGGTGGAGCATGCTCTAGGCCTCGTCAGTTCTAAGGAAGAGACCCGTTCACCCGTACCCTGTAGTGGCTGTAGTGGGATATTAATGGGTTGAAGGCAACCCCGTTTTTTGTCAGGCTGGCCAGTAGTGCAATACTTTTGGGCTGATTTTTAAGATTTTTAAGATGGGAGATTCGCGGGTAAAAACCCTGGTCTCTATATCTCAACTACTCGTATAGTAGGTACGTTGTACGCAACCATATCTACCTATCTCGTTCGCCAAAAAGGTAATTACATACATACATACATACATACATACATACATACATACATACTGCTATCCTACCACTTCATCATGATAGATGTATACAAACATATATTTCAAAATAACAAAACAATAATTCACAAAAACTGATATTTTAAATGTGTTAAGGGGAAATTTATAGATAACCATAAAAAGAAGACAATGCCGCCAAATGATCTGATTATGATCGAAGAGGCACGCTCGAGTCGGAAGATGCGTCTATTATCGATCCCAAATATCAACTTTAGCATAATTTTTTGGCAATCGAGTTAGAACATTTTATTTTCTTGGTTACTAACTGACTCAAACGACCCACATAAAGATTACGTAAGCATTCTTTATAGCACCATCAGAACATCACTAAAATAATACCATTGTTGTGTTCCTTACTGGTTACTTACTATTTTTGACGAATCTATAGGTATATCAAAAGTGTAGTGAAAAAGTACTGTGCGGGGATTTTTAACGGGGATCTCGAGTTTGATTTTCGGTTGGAACAGACTTTTATGTGGCGAATAAATGTTTGTTCTCGGGTCCTAGTTATTCTGTTGCATAACTAGTTGCCTGCTGATGATTGTTAAAGCTCAAGTCAGGCCTCACATGGAGTATCTACTGTTCCCATGTCTGGATCTGGGCAGGGGCGCCACTGATACTAACTGAGCGCATTTAAGAGAGCAGCGCAAAAGAGCGGGGTCAAGATTGTCAACAACCCACGAGTCACTGACAGGTTAGAACATCTGAGTCTTAAGGAGTGCGCACATTACACCAACTCGACGTCAACTCCACTCCGACTCCACTCCGTTTCAACTCCGACGTTCTGTTCCGCGATCAACGCTTCATCGACGTCAAGTCGACTCCGTCTCCACTCCGTTTCAACTCCGACGTTCCGTTCTAGGTACATTACGTCATTGTGTCGGTCGACGCGTGGACTACTCGTCTACGGTGAGTCGTCAACGCAACGTCGACGCGTTGGTCTCGAAACGGAACGGCTATGGGTGTAGGGCGAGCCGTACAGGGCTTTAAGTATAAGTTCGAAATTCAACCTTACCTTCAAAGATATAAGGCTCATAATTGAATGTTAGCTTTGTCAAGGTTTTAGTCGCGTTGGCGTCTGTCGGTCGTGGAGTCGTTGTACTGTGCGCACTCCTTTAGGCGAGACATCGGTTATCTCTGTGTGTTCTAGCGACTTTACGACGGTGAGTGCTCCGAGGAATTGTACTACCTGGTGCCCTCTTCACCTCTCCACCATTACACCCCTCCCGACGATTGAAAATTCATCCACATCAATTGGACTCGTGGTGAACATGTCAGGCCGATTCTAAAGATCTTGTTTGCCTCGTACTTACTAACAAAATGAGGGCTGAGCGCTATTACATGGAGTTCTACAAAAACCACTTACCATCAGGTGGCGCGTCTACTTTTTCGCCAGCTCATCAGGCCATAAAAAATAGGCCATGTAACCCACGAGCCCATGACACAGGTAACGAATAATAAATTATATTAATAATAAATTATAACAATCCTTGGCGTCTTGTCCATTGACCATTGGACATTTGAAAAGGACGGGAATGTTCAGAATTTACCTACCAAGTTCCCGATACGAAAAGAACCGATGCCGGAAGGTTAGAAAAGTTTTATATCAGACATTAAACTAGCGTTCACCGGCGGTTTCGCCCGCAAATTTCCAAAAATCCTTTCTTAGCGCTCATTTGCGTCACTTGAAAAACATATATACGAATACTAAGTTTCAAGTGAATCCATTGAAGGAAGGAATTGTTAGGTAATTATAACTAATTTAGGTATCATCACG
Source organism: Ochlodes sylvanus (assembly GCA_905404295.2). Lineage (NCBI taxonomy): Eukaryota > Metazoa > Arthropoda > Insecta > Lepidoptera > Hesperiidae > Ochlodes > Ochlodes sylvanus. The sequence continues at coordinate 4,132,143 of FR990129.1, forward strand.
GTCTTGGATCAGGTTTTGGTTTACCTAAACGATAAAAATTTAAAACCCGAATTGTTATAATTTTCCAAGGCAAATCACTTCAAGGAACAAAAACTTACCTCTAGGTACCTAACTAATGATGTTTTAATAAGAGTTTAGGTAGTAAATATAATGTATGTACTCCCTAGATTATAATTAAAGACGAATCGATTGACGTAAGAATCAATAAAATCGACCCACGTTTAGGTAATAGTGTCTAAAGCGCCACAAAGGAAAAAAACGTACCTACCTACTAACTTTAACAGGCTGATAAACAGATTACCCTCCTTTGCGATGGAATATTAAGGAATATTATATTATACCTATACGAAGGGATTGTCGCGACAGATTTATTTATATTTAGATTATATTAACAATATTACTGTAGGGAGATTTACATTATTACTGGTATAATTATTATCTTTCCATGAAGCTCGGCTTGGTAGCTAGCCGCCAAACGAGTGTGTGTTCCAGCTGGGAGCTTGTGAGCCAGTTATCGACTTCCTTTTTTCTTGGCCGGCGATGAATCAGTAATACCTTTGGTGCTATTGATGTCTATGCGCGACGATAGCCATGTACCAGATGGCTTTTCTGCTCGTTTGTCGGATATTTACCTAAAAAAAAGTGCGTTATATTTGCAGGGATCAGCACACTTCAGCACTGGCAAGGCGATCCCGTTTAATGATTTTCTTTATTTTTTTTCTCCGGCAACACTAAAATATTACAAACAGCTGACCGCGCGCGACCATGCCTGAATCACCTGAATGTTGACTTTGACATGTTGACATAAAAAGCAGTCTTCTTATATTAACTAACCAAAATGCAAAATGTATTGACGTATTAATAATGAACGACGTAAAAAGAAAATTAATTTAAATTAAATTATATTATTTTCCGCCCATTTCACGAAAAATGTCCGCCAGCAAATTAGATGCCGTCTACCGAAGTATACTCATAACCAAGTTTTTTACTAAGGGCTGGGGAAAACCAGAAAATTTGAGGAGGTAAGCTGTTTTTATTATTTCCTAAACTTTTTAAAATTCTTAAACAGAAACAAATAATTCATATTATGTTGTGGTCAAGTTTAGCATATTAATTTGTATATTTGTTTGCCAATTTTTAGGTTATTTGAATTCAGAAAAATAGTTTCCAACCGTGACGAATGTTTTAAATTGGTGGACCGAGATTATCCCGTCACAATCACAAAGGTATTTAGTAAACTTTATTTTTTGTAATTGTTAAAATTAAAATGCTTTAGTTTTTTTTTTTATACTATTTCGTTATAAATTTTAAGCAGTAAGCAATAATTTCTTTTATAAATCTTAAGTACCTACACATATTTCTATATATTTTTATATTCTACATTACATCCCTATTAACTTGGGATATACATTCTTTTTTTGATATACAGGAAGAAACGCTTACAGACTGTCGTTTGCTTGAAGGTTATTTTGTATCTCCCTTGGAAAAATGTCTGCCAGGAATAGTGCCAGAGATTGCCCAGAAAGCTCACTTCCAAGCCTTATTGCCAATCCACTGGCAAGACCCAGGTTGCAAACCAATGTGCTTACATCTAGCTGGGACTGGAGACCATGTTAGTACTTAAATATGAACTTTAAATTACATAATAATACCAACAATGAATATTATAGTCTAAATAGTTACTTAAATCTCCACTTGCACAACATATAACATTGAATATTTTCTATATAATCATTTTATAAAAATACTACTATTTTTTATTAAGTTGGATCATTAATTATCATTGTTGCAGTTATTATTATTTAACTAAAACTTTCATCATGAATTGCAACTAATTTATAATTATGAATATAGAGGAAGCATAATGTTAGTATGTCCATCTATAATATTAATTAACTACAATGTTATTTTCTATGTTGCTCATACAATGTTTGAATCTGCTATTTATTATATAATTAATGTCAACTATTACCTGAAAAGTATATTAATAAATAATATAAATGTCTACTTTATTTAAATGAATTGTGTGAAACAATGTACAACATTTGGTAATTAACTGAGAATAATGTTGTTAACTTATTTATATGAAAATTTTTGAATAATTTATGTAGGTAGTTACTTTTTTCTTTTTATGTTATTCAATTTACTATAGCAATCATAATTATTGTCTTTGACAGTTTTTTTGGCGACGCCGAAATCTAATGGTGAAGCCACTTTTAAAAGAAGCTGGTATTGGCGGTATTATACTCGAAAACCCATTTTATGGCCTTCGTAAGCCCACAGACCAAATGTAAGTTTCTATATATATTATGTGTAATGTTAGTGAAATTATATTAATAAAATAATATTTTTAGAAATACACAGTCCTGTTGTTACGTAATTTGATATGTATATTTTATCTGTTTCCATAGACTACACACAGGACAAGATAAAAACAAAACAACGAGTGGAGCATCCACTTAAGTGTCTTTCAAATCAAATAAAATCAGTCAATCATTTATTACATTATATTCAATTAAATTATAAATTTAATTTTCAAATCTAGTTATATAAATGAAATCTTATAAACCTACAAACAAGGATCAACAGCAATTTATAGTAAAAAAAATAAACTAATATGTGTGCAATTCACATGTGGTAGAAGTCCAAATATTGATATTTTGCTTTGATTACGTAAGCCGCCATTATGCCGTAAAAGGTATTGCTCTAGGAACCCGACCTTGGAGCACGCAAGCGTATAAAGTATAAAGCTTCCTATCTCATTTACTCCCACATTAAAATGTGTCGATCTCTTTTTACTGTAGCTTTTTCGTTTCATCGACTTTCAAATAACAACGATGCTATAGAAGTTTTCACTTCATAAAATGACAATTCATCTTAGCAACCGTATTTATTATACTATAGTACCTAATAGGGTATTTGACACCTTTTAGAAAAATAACTCAAATTGTTCAATATAACATAATACATTATGCAGTTTGCTTAATTCTTTGTAAATATCTCTATTTTCTATGAAAATCACCATCAAAGTTTAAATGAACAAAAAAGCCGCCAAAACGCTAATACGCCATTTTAAACAGGTCATGACGTCACCTGCTCAAATAACCATACTAAGCTGTCAATGCTGTCATTGCGTTTAGTAAGCAGTAATAGCAAGTGACGTCATTCAGCCAAACCGCGTGATTTCGATCACGTGATCAAACACGAAAAATTCATTATTTTATTATCGATTTTTAATAAAAATCCAAATAATTTTAAAATAATGTGTAGGCTTAATTGGTTTAAAAAATATATACTTTTAAGCTAACAGTTTGATCTATATTTTCATTGTAGTCAAATACCCTATTAAAAGGAGGCGCAGAATACTGACCTCAAAGAACTCTAAGGGGCCATTACATTATCAAATCTGCAGAGCACTAATATTATTATTTGTTCAGTGGGTAATGTTTCATTTCCCTAAACCCAGTGTGACTAACGTAGGGCAATAGCCAAACCCATTTTTATGTCTGTTCACCACATAGCCTACATATTAGATATGTACATTTTAATTTAATTTTGAAAACATGTTGACGTCAGAATTAAATTCAAGTTATATAGCTTTAGTGGGTTTTAGTTTTCATCATATTTCCGTCTAAACTGTACTGAACGTTTTTACGGAGGCGCGCTATGAACTGGTATGTATTGCGATGTGTCGCAGCCGTTCGTCTCTCCACAACGTGTCGGACATTTTCGTGATGGGTGGATGTCTCATCCTGGAGTCGCTGGTGCTGTTCCACTGGTGCGAGCGCAACGGCCTCGGCCCGCTCGGCGTCACCGGTCTCTCTATGGGCGGCCATGTGAGTATGTAACATACACACACCGCTCTTCTGTTTTTTTAATTTTAATTGGGTTCACTGGGTTGGATGTATTTAGCTTTTCTATTTTATTCTGAATAACAGTTCATTGCTAATCTAGTAGGTACCTACTATACAACTGTTCATTGAACTTGTAAATGGATCAAAATTCCCACTAGTTCAATGAACAGTTATATAGTAGGTAGTAGATTAGCAATGAACTGTAACTGTAATAATTATGTTTGGTAATGTTATATTATTACTACCTACATATACCCAAATACTATTGTTAATTTACAAACGACATATAAAAACTTCATTTCTTTCTAACAGATGGCGTCGCTTGCAGCAACGAATTGGCCCAAGCCCTTAGTCCTGGTCCCATGTCTGTCTTGGTCCACCGCATCCGCTGTCTTTTTACAGGTTGGTTCCATTTTCAAATAAATCTACATTTTAAAAACCATGATACTTTCCTGTAGATCTTTATCGATGAAATTTATTTAAGTATTTCATATTTAGGGTGTGATGGCGCATTCTATTAATTGGGACCTATTAGAAGATCAATATCTATCAGATGGAATCTACAGAGACAAACTAAAAAAAATGGTAACCATAGTAGATGAGGCATTTCTCGCCGGTAAAAAGTTTGCGCGCACCTACTCCAAAAACATGGAAACGAACATACAAACACAGAAAGACCCACCTATAGACAAGGAAGAAAGTCTAAAGAATACTTTGAAATGTGAACCTAAATTTCAACAGTTAGATATAACGTATAAAGAAGCTGATACCGACAATGATGAAGTTCGAAATACCGTAGATGTAAACAAAGGTAACGTAGTAAATAATAAAGAAGTGCCTAAAGATAATTTAAAGTCTGATGTGAATGCTCAAATAAGAGGTTTGAAGAAACAACTTAAAGTTTTACTAGAAGAGAATAAAATTAGCCAAATATTGTACGATAAATTAACATCGAATCAAAAATTTGAATTAGAACCCCAAGACATTGAAGATATAAATAAGTTGAATGAAGAAAAACTTAAAGAAATTCTGCTCAGATGTAAAATTAGTGAGTAGTAATGTAATGATAATTTTTCTAGTGTGAGTTGTTAATCGGTAATCTAAGATATCTGTATGGTTTTTATATTGCAGTTGATTTAACAAGAGGTGTTTCCGAAGACCAAGATAACACGAAGGAAGCAAGAAGTATACCAATATCTATTGATGAAACCGGACATGATATACAAGAAATAATAAAGACGGAAAACGAAACTCAAGATATAAATCTCCAATCTACAGCCACTAAAGAACCCGTTACAGGCAAAGAACTTGTGGTAAAAGCCGACAAGAAATCATGGAATGTTTCAGAAATAACGTCAGATTTGTGGATGAACTTACCATTCGTCAGATCTGGTGGAAAGAAGATAGATATAGGCAAAATTCATTGGAGAGACAGAGAGGCTTTGCAGTTCATGAGAGGCATAATGGACGAATGTACACATTTGAGCAATTTCTCGATTCCGTTCGATACATCATTGATAATTGGTATGTTCAAATTTTCTTCTAATACACTCTAATAGACTAACCGATTTCATATTTTTAACTTCAAAAACAAAGTACGCAAGTAGGCTAATTGAAATATAAAGTCAAAAGTAAGGATCAAATTGTTAGAAATATATAAGTTGAATGTTTTATCGGTCTTCGGTCTTTATTCCCTCGAATTCTATGTATTTAGCTATAAAATTATATGAGGTGAATACACTTAATATTTCACAAATTTTTTAATTAAAATATCTCAAAGAAGCAGACGAGCCACCTGATGGTGAGTGGTCATTGTCGCCTACAGACATTGGTAACACAAAACGCCTGACGTCTGTATCGTACGGGCAATATAAGAACCACCTAAATGTGTTGCAGCGGTGTGCGCGAAACACGACGCGTACGTGCCGCGCGACGACGTGGGCACGCTGGAGGAGATCTGGCCCGGCGCCGAGGTGCGCTACGTCGACGCCGGCCACGTCTCCGCCTACATCCTGCACCAGTCGCTCTTCAGGTAAACACAGGATACACACACGCTAACGCAGACACACAAACTGGGAGCAAGTATTTAAAATTAACGCTATTTGTCTCTTAACTTAACTAAGCCTACGTAATCTCTTAGGCTGAGATGTATAGACGATACTTAGCCTTAGCTCAGACTTTACTTACGAAAAACTTGACTTTGCAAAGACTGCGATTTGGTATTTATAGACATGTCACGCTGAGATTGTGCTCAACCCGCTAATGTCATAATTGATTGCTGCCATCTATCTGTTTGTTAATACGAAAAATTTAAATGTCTTAGAAACAGACTAATATCAAGGTTCATTTGGGACCATTATTTTTGTTCGGATAATAGCCAAAGTTTTTGGTAAGTCGTCTATTTCATGAACTTATTAAACTTTGCTCAACTCGTACTCAGCCAAGTCAAAGATCGCTTTATAAATACGAACGCTGTCTTAAGTCTAAGTCTAAGTATCGTCTATACATCTCAACCTTATTCTTTACGTTTTTATATAAATAAGATGTTAAATGTTAGACTATAAACAGAATTGTAACACACTTAATGGGATGGAACTGCCTCCCAGGCCTCTTTTCTGGGAGACAGGGCTCTCCACTAAAATGTTCTAAAACTTATAGTCAATAAATATTATTATTATTAAAAAACAAAATCCCCCCCATTCCCCGTCTACCTATCCCCTCTCAACTCCGTCTTTGCCGAAGCTTATTTAATTGAATGAATACCAAATGAATATAATATATAGTTCATTAAAGAGTTGATAAGTATTATTTTGCCAATGCCACAAATTGGGAAACCAAGCGTGCAATATTATAAGTCAAAATTAAATAATGAAAAAATCGAAATAAATTTTATCGGTATATCAACAGAAGCCAGGATTCGAATCGTTACAGATACTTATCTTATCGGAAACACACACTTGCTTCAGAAATGTTATGGTGGCCACAACTGTTTCGATTTATATGGTTTTCCAGATCCTGTATAAAAGAAGCATTCGAACGATCGAAGAAAAGGTGGAAGGATGGTAAACACATAGACTGACATTGACCAATGTGAGTAGTTAAAAATGGTAAGGGTACCTACATGCTAATTGCGTCGTTCCTCTTAATCTGTTAAGTTGTTAATACGTTGCCTATGTCTTGGTGCTGTGAATTATTGTGAATGTAAGAATAGGCAAAGTTTGACTTGGTGTTACTGTATCAACAAGGTGAACGTGAGTATGTAAAATTAAATACCCATAGGCCATATAAAAATTATGATATCTATGAAATAGTACTACAATAATATAATCAACTTTTAACATTTTATACAGTAGATTTATAACCCATTGAAAATAAATGGTTATTTAGTATCTCAATAAATTCTGTTAAGGTTTTCACATTTGCATGATTGTTGAAATAGGTTAGACTTACCGTATTGAAACCGTTCTGCTAATAATATAAAGGTACCTTCTGATATTCAAATAGAAATACATGTTAACGAAATGTAGGTATTACTTGTTGTTATTGAAAACTATGTTTATTATGTAGCTCAAATGTTATGTTAACACTGATGTGTACAAATCTTTAGTAGTAAAACTTTGTTTTATTTAAAATTAGTATGTTGATTTAGGTTACATAAAGATGCTGCGTAGTTGTCCAATTTAGTGATAAATGGTTATGTGCCTTTTTGTTAGTTGGAATTCTATTAGGTTTTCTAGTCTTTTAATTAGTTTTTATTAAATTTTTAAGTTATTCTACTGCATAGCAATCGACCATTTTTGTGGCACAAAATTTACAAATTAATATATAAATTTGTTCTTTCATATGATGATTGTCAAGAATTAGAAAAAATATTTATCAGTTATTCAAGTTTCCAATTCTGCCGTCCTTAAGTTGTACCTACTGTTACCCAAAATCTGGAATTTTCATTAATTTACTCATACATCTTTCGAAAAAACTCTAAATAACATTTATGTATATGTTATCTCCCAAACCATAAAAGATAGTCGGAGAAAAAGTTCTTTGTAGCATGTTAAAAAAATGTAGAGGTACCTACATTATATTATCTAATCTAATTTATATAAAAGCTATATTGCTCAAGCACGGTAGAATTATTTATCCTTAACACGTTCGATGCGGCGATCGTAATTTTCTATTGAAAAACACGATGTATATAATATAAATGTGTCAAAATTGAAGAGCCAAGCGATTTTATAATTATGATTATAATTTAATATAACCTTGCCATAATTATGTTATAATATACATTTAGGTCTAACACGTAAATAATATATATCTTCTTTTAAATATATGTAAACTTGTTGTTGGGTGTATGTTAAATTATATACCATAACATTGATTCATAATCACGTGATTGTTTTGTTTGGAACGAACCATATCATGTTGATGGTTTCTATAAAATTGTAGTTTTACAAATATTATTTCACCAAAGTGTTTAAACGAGCTTATAAGCATTATATTTATGATAATCCATAATACAGCTCAAATGGAGGGCAGGTTAGCAGAATGTGATTAATAAGTATATTATATGAAAATTTTATATAATATATAAAATAGCACGGCGATAAATGAATGCTTGCAGAGTATCTATAGAGACCAAGTATATGTTTTAGGCAAATGAAATGTCCCTGTAGTGATTAATTCCATAAATAATTTCGCTATACCTGACATATAAAAGTCGCTCCACGACAGATTTCCAATTCCCCAAAGTATTATGGCTTCCGCTACGGTGGCCTTAGCCGTAGAATAGGTTTGCAATTTACCAGTACAAAGCTTTTTATTGCACTTTGCAAACATTTGTTTCAGTTTTACGCTTCTAGATTTTTATTGTACGTTTTGTGTAAATAGGATAATTTATATATTATTGTCTCTATTGAGATTGTGAGGTGTAAATTATATTTTTTATAAATATATATTTACTTATTGTGAACTATTATTTTATTATTGTAACCTTGTTTCCCCGTCCATCCCGTCGTTTACATTTCGGTATATCGACGGTCGGTATCGACGTGTGACGACTGCTGCAAAAATCTATCGCTCAACCGGTTTTATGGTACCGTCGCAATATGAACCGAAGACTACACACTATGCTCGATGATCTGGTGCAATAACAAATAGACATGACACTTGTCTAGATGATCTTTTGATGAATCCTTCAAAACAAAAGATAATTTATCTATCTCCACAACAAACTGCACAAGAGATAATCACTCTCTCTTGACTCTCGAGTACTCTCGAGAGAGTGCGCATAGTGCTCTACAAGCGCGGAAGCACTTGTGGAGCACTAATGGTCGATGGGTAAGACAAATGATAATACATTAATTGATAAAGAAAGTCTGTTTATTCCGACTTATCCAAGTACACGGCAGTCTATTATCGCAAAACAATCGGACATTTTTGACAAAAATCTGCGACAATATTGAAAAGACATTAATAAAGAAGCCACTTTTCATGTTCCGGATATAAACACCACCCACCGAAAATCGGCTTCTATATAAATAGGTAAAAACTAATTATTATTTCTATACCTACTGAGAAACTGAGAATGAGTATGTGCACGCATAAACATATTTTTGGTACTATTTAAGATATTTTTCAGTGAAAATGTAATGCATATTTATTTATACTCGTTCTCAGTAAATTAATAAAATATTAAAACTGTCCATACAATCCGTCAAGTCTATATACATGATGACAAAATTGCACCTAACTGACGTGCGAATCATAAATCCCTAAACTTTAACTAGAACAAGAAAATGTATTAAGGTGTGTAATTAATTATGTAATTGCTATATTGACACCTGCCTCTTTTTACATGTTTAATGTTATGCCCACAAAAACGGTAATTACGTGCCTACATGTCTACGATTATATACCTATATTATAGCGGATATTATTGCAGCATTTTTAATTAATCGGTCCTCGCAATTTTGTTTGTATCCAGTTACATCGAGGCGGGTGACAAATTACACTCGCCAAAAAGAGCTCCACCTGACCACGATATATTTGACTGGATCGAAATTACGTAAAAAAAAATCGTGTATACACATTTAAATTTCAAATGGTTTATTATAACATGCTCGAGCCAATAAGTGCTGCCATTTCAACGCTTACTCAGACCTCCAACTGCTAGCAATCAATCAAGACAGAAATATTTGTTGCTGTCGGGTCAATCTGTGAGTAGTGACGTCATAGGCCTTTCACTCCTACAACCTATCCTACTTTAATTAAAATAACTACTGACTTGTTAAAAGAAAAAGGAAAAGAGGACGTAATTAAACCAAAGAAAAACTTTTTTTCGGTTTATAGGCATTTAACTAAAATTATTCGATTTAGGATTTAATTTAATTTCAATTTGCGTAATAGAGTAGAATATAAACAGTTAAACACGGTCAGCTGATGTGAGCTATGGGCGCCGCCATATTGGTCGAGGCTGCCCTGCCATGCACCTTTCACTTTATTCTTACTCCAAGGCCGGCGGTAATGCGACATGCGATAGATGGACGAAAATTTTTGGGGCGATAGAATAAAAGTTTCACTTTAAAAATTTATTGATAAACTGAAGATTTCTTTAAATCACCTAATGTACTGTAAATACGGGTAACATTAGGTTATGCAGATACATTACACCACATAAATATGTCACAAAATTATCCATTCATTATAGTTATGTATAATTTTATGCCATATAATAGTACATTGATAAAATATGAATAGACTTATTCACCATAATAATTGATTCACGCAGTATTATGCAGGCACGCTCATGCCTTTTAAAACGATTCGATGTGAAACTATGTTAAAAGAATTTTACATTAATAATTGTTTTTTTCTAAATATTTCATAACAATTATGAACAGTGCTTTTTATGTTGAAATCTTAACGTCATATGTTAAGTTACATTACTTTATTGAATGTTTTACACTGGATGGATGATCATACAATAACGACCACACTCGTAACATATTTTATTCATCCTTATTATTATCATACAAAACTTATCAGACACTCGGGTATTTACAACACCATTTATTAAACGAAATATAGCTTTTGTTATCTAGATACTAAGTTTAAAGATAAAAGAGTTCTTGTCATTCAAGCATGTAACTGGCATACTTTCAACATTCGTGTTTATTCCCACTTTTTGGACACATTGATTGAAACATTGGACATTTATTAGTACAAGAAATCTGGGAATAGTAGCTGATTTAACATCATAATCAAATGAAATAGGAAATTTTGCCTGTATTTACTTACTTCTTAGTGGGAAAGCCGAGCTCAGAAATAATCAGAAACACGAATAAGAAAACCATCCACTCATATAACACACGAAATAAAACTATAAAAAAACGAATAGTAATCTTTTACACAATCTTATACGCCAAAATCATCAACAAAAAACATTGATTTAATCATCTAAAACTCAAAAATATCTGACATTAAATTTTTTTAGACCAAACAAACAAAACGAAATAACCCAAATCTCTGGAGCAACTTCAGTATTAGCCATAATCCTATACTTTTATTATATTTAAATTCTATACATGTACCAAGCTCATAATAATTAATTGTCGGGATAGATTTTGACATCAATCAACACCAGAAGTGGACACTATGATAACTACAATTTTGGTCAATCAATTTCCGTAATACATATGTAACGAATGTTAGTAAATATTTGCAATTTTTTTCTTCATTGCAGTGCCGGAATCAAAATTGTATAGGGCTTTCAAATAATCATATATTAGAATCTTTTCGAATCAACATAGTGTTAAAAGCTGCTGTTGATTTATCTAAATCAACACACAGGTGCAGCCGAGTCTACAACGTTAGGCAAATCACAAACTGTCCCCACATATAACATATAACATGTCAATGTGTCCCTTTTACTTGATAAACAACCAAAGAAAGTATTACTATTTATAATATACTGGTAGTGTATTAAAATTAAGCTTGTCACGAAGACTTGACACACACACGGCCTCATAATGAGAGATCGTAGCGAGAACTGTAATCGTTGAATTACGATAATAGTGAAATCTGTTAATCAGACCTACAATCTGCATTAATAACATTGTCAATTTTGTCAATTATATCTTTCTTAAATAACGAATACTTCACTTGATTTTGGTATTAGTATGTGTACTCACGATATTTATAAGTTGTATGCCGATATTTCGATGCATGCAACTGTCAATTCCTAACAGTCATAACCATTACTACAGAATATTACAAGAATAGTTGAGTAAAGAGTGTAGGTAAAGTGAACAATGTAATTGAAAATAAATTACTTCAACTTAGTAACTCCGACCCTACAGTTCCCACTAACAATTTCGCAATTGTCCTAAAATCAGTTTGAAAAATATATACTGAAACTGGTCTCGCTTGCATTAATGATTGACTACTACGTATTTAACTCAGACTACCACGAGAATACCACAAACGAATGTATTTACAGACCATAATTATACGAAACATTTTATTACTAACTGTAAACATTACTACTTTTCTATAATCCCACCACATCAAACACAAAGCGAGCTGCATTGCCGTGATAATAGAAAACAGTGTTTATATTATGTGGGTTGGGAGCGATGAAAACGGAGATTTGATCAAATGTCTAAACGAAAGATATCAAAAGTTGACCTTGAATAACATGAACTTTGTCAACATATCAAAAAGATATAATCAGAGACAGACAGAGAGACGTCTATCAAACAGACCCTAAGATGTAATCGTGAAAGCTATTTAATATATTTATAATAAAAAATCGGTTGTCTTTAAAGTCGGTTTTCGGACGATAGTTTTACGTGATAACGTCATAAAGAAACATTGATGGACGTTGTCGCGTATTCAACATTAATTTATTATAATTAATGCTTCCGTCGAGCTGGGCGGGGGTTATTGTAAAAGTTCTCGAAGAAGCTCGCGTGGCGGCGTTTCAGCAGCAGAACTATTCTAACTGCTAGCTCTGACGTCAGCGGAACGGGAATTTTTTTCGTGCGCGCAGCCCATCAATTCATAAGACGTTATCACGTCAAAAGATCAGTTAGTTAGTAGTGGATACCCCGTATAGGGTTCGCTTATCTTTCCCTCATCTGAACTGCGAAACGAGTGCAAACGCATAATTACGTCACCCACGCCGTTCACTTCACAACTAAGTCATTCCCAATATTCTATCTATCCGTAATCATTGGTGAAATTAGTAGGTAAAGTGGTTAACACCAAAACTGACGAGACTTTTTGACGGTTGCTAGCTAACTTACTGCAGATTATGAACAGATAAAATATAAGGACCGGCCTTAGATCATGGGGATCACAATAATATAGTTTGGTGGTTGTAGTCTACTTGTTGAGCAGCATGGCTCTGAAGTCCTTGTTGGAGAGCGGCCGCTTGTCGCCGTTGGTGTGCGCGCCGTTGCTGGCCTGGCTCGTGGACGGCTTCTGGAGCACGCTCGGTATGAAGCTGCTCAACTGGGTTCGCCGCCTGCGGACATATTGAAAACATACATTAATACAAACATACCACTAAAATATAATAACTCATTAGTTTTACAACAGTTGCGTAAATCTATACTAATATACCGTATAATCTATGTTTGGAGCCATCCTGGTAAACAATAAAAATTTGGAGTAAAATAGGGAGATTCACCAGAAAAGATGAACTGGACATAAATATATAAAGAAAATTCACGAACCAAGGGCAATAGACAATAAAGTAAACAAAATCACAGAGACCGTTGATAAAATTTAATGCGAACAGTACAACTACTACTACTAGCTACTACTACAATTTTTTTCTTAGTAGCTACTACTACTAGCTACTAAGAAAGAAAAAAATCTACTCACTTTTCCCCGGTCTCCCGCTTGCCTTGTCCGAGGCTGGCGGCGGAGGGCGCGCCGGCGTCGTCTTTGCGCGGCGGGGCGCTGATGGCCACCGATATCTGCCTGCCGGCCAGCGTCAGCCCGTCGGTGGCGGCCCGCGCCGCCTGCGCCGCGCCCTCCTCCTCGTACTCTATGTACGCGAGACCTTTGGGGTTGCCGTTCCTGGGGAATACGTTAAACGGCTAAGTTCGACCGTTTCATTGACATTACTATTCGTGTGTAGTCCGCCAATCCGCACTTGGCCAGCGTGGTGGACTGTGGCCTATACCCCTCACATTGTGAGAGGAGACCTTTGCCCAGCAGTGGGACAGTTATGGGTTGTGATGATGATGACTATTCGTTTCATTTAGGTGAGTCGTTTCTCACAACATATTCTCCATTCTCCACGAAACGCTTCTTGAGATATCTGAGTAATCTTTTTATTCGGCAAATAAGCAGTCGATATACGTGATACAAAGATGTACTGAAGATACTTTCGCCGTCTTGTCCTCAAATATCCTTGAGTGTGACAGCGAAAATACCTAGAAACTACCGATCAAAAATAGCGTAATGAATACTAGGCTGCGGCCTAGTAGGCAACGTCAGCCCATTCGCCGTTCCGTCCTTCGGTCTTTACTGACACTGAAATTAGCCAATCGCGGCTGGCCTTGTGTAAAGCGCCGTAAATTAAGAACCAATTGTGAACTTGTTTATAACGCTGACTTACTTGAAAGTAACCACTCTGACGTCCTTGAGCGCTCCGTACTTGTCGAATATCTCGGTGAGTTTCTCCTTCTTGCAGTGCGAGAAGGGCAGCCCCTTCACAAACAGCTTGTTCTTCTCAATAGTGAGCGCGTATTTGAAGTTCTGCTTCGATTTCGATGCAGAGTACCGCGAGAGGAACATTGGGCGCCCGTCTAGCGGAGTTCTATCGTGTTTCAGGGCTTCCTCGACTGATTCCTATCGGAAAAGATATCATATTTCGTATTACCAATGTATATGGTGGTAATGTAAATGGATACAGACATTTACATTTGACAATAATTCGAAAAATAAGGGTGACATTCGCCGCAAATCCTAAAATGTAGCGGGTAACTTTCCATTTCTATACTTACGAATTGAAAATGACGAAACTTCAATGGTCTAATAAGATTAAATATTACCGCCAAAACGTAAACTAATATAATTATGTACCTAGTCAACCAAAGCCCAAGGGAAACATAAAATATAAGATTTTTTTTTTCATATTTTTATATTATTATTTAAACATACTTTTTATTTTATTATTACAACGCTTACCGGGGACTTATACTGGCAATAACATATGGAGCCGCCGAACGCCTTCACCCCCGTGCGCACCCTCAGTGACTCGATTTCACCGTACTCGGACAATTTATTTCTTAGGGTTTGTTCATTCACACTGGAATTAGACGGGTAATCAGTTAACTTAAGTCACTACTTGAGTCATTACTTGACGACCCTACAGCCTAGTAACTAGTTGGTAGTGACACTACCTGCGAAGCGAGGAATACCAGGTTCGACTCTCGGCCGGGGCAGGTATTATTGTGATGTTATGTATTACTAGCTTTCCCCCACGGCTTCGCCCGCCAAATTCCAAATATCCTTTTGGGGACATTTTTTTCGCGATTTTAGTATGAGACCCGACGTCCATGGTAATAATAAGTCAATGCTGGGGACCCTCGATCGGGAAAAAGTCGCTCTACTAAGGCAAACAACACTTACTCAAAGATTAGGTTGCTAACAAACAGGGTACAAGCCTCCCTGCCGGTAGGATGTGTCGCGCTGGAATCATTATCGACCCTTTGACGTTTGCTCTGTGACGCTGCAAAACGAAAATATATGAAATTAAGTTGTGTAACTGTAGATTACATTATATTTTATTCTTTTTGTTTCTAAATTTAGTCGCTACTGTATGATCCTTGATTGGTCACATAATGTGCAACATTTATTAAAGAATAAGAGTTTTGTCTACTTTTAATAAGCAGAATCTCAAATCCAAACTCGAATTTGTTTATTTAAATAGGTATCACTGATACACTTATACACATTTTTTTATTCTACCGATATTTCTGGCAAAGGTGTTTTAAAATGGAGGAGAAGAAACGACTAACGAAACTCACCAGTATTAAAACAAAAAAAAACGGAGAATAATTTAAAAATAAATGATTACCTTCACCCTCATCACTCTTGTTGTCGTGTGCCCGCTTCTGACCACCTCCAGTATCTACGTCCTTGTCTTTATCTTGTTGCTTTGTATTGTTGTCCTTTTTCCTCTTCACCTCACTACTTTCTGGTGTCTCATCGGACTTCCTTTTTCCTTGAATTTGTTTATCATCGTCGTCGTTCACCTTCTTTTTAGTGTTCTGTTTGGACTTTTTGTTTTGAGACTGTTTGCCTTTTAACTTCGATTTGCCAACCATTTTATCTTTCATGTTTTGGTAACCTTCGCGCCATTTCTTCACTTTCAGCTAGAAAAAGTATGATATATTACAGTCTACCGGAGGTCTAGAATCTAGATACAACGTCAACAAAATTTTATACGCACTTAAACAATTATTACTATAGATAGAGCATACAATTATTACGTTAGAGCAACAACCCTACTCTTATAAATTTGTATATAGTATAAGTTACCATGGAATCATCAATACCAAGACTGTCATTCAAATTCATTCCTTCATATTCTTTTCCTTTGTAACTTATTAATATAATTATTATCTTAATTTGGAGTCCTTATTCTGTATTTATTTTACAACCATCATCAATCCTACACCGCTCTGCGTATTACAAATACGTATATTCCAGTGCCAAGCTATTTTCAATACCTAAACCGGTCACAACCGGCGTTCACCGGTCGCGGGCGGCGGGCACTCACCCCGCACAGGTCGCGCGACTCGATGGCGGCGGCCAGGTCGCCGTAGTCGCGCTCCCAGTCGAGCCACAGGCGCGCCATCGCCGGCGGGTAGTCCACGACGCAGCGCAGCGCGCGCCGGCACAGCTCGCGCACGCGCCGCTCCCCGCGCTCCCCGCGCTCGCCCGACCCCGCCTCCGCCCGGCCCTGCTCCAGAGTTATCAACGCCTCCCAGTACTTCGACAACGTTATGTTCTCGCCGTACTCTGTTCAAACGACAATGTTGTTCATACATAAACTGGAACGCACTGGACATGAGTCGTAACAAACACCCAAAACAAAACAAACTTCTATCCGTCACATCTATATCTGACCGGCCGGGAATAAAGCTGCCGGGCGATCAACCACCATTCTTGTAGAATCAACCGTAAAATTTATTTTGATTGCATCAAGACATACAACCAATGACAAACTGAAGAGGCTTTGTAATTCGATATTCGTGTATCCAAAAACTTTTCACATGTTTTGGTCCCAATAACAGACCCAAATAACAGAATAATACTAATACTTACTAAATATTTCTTCAAATATTTCTTTCCCTTGTTTTGGATCGTGCATACGTTTGTATTCCAACCGCGCCCAGTACAGCGGTATTTCACAATCGTTGGCTTCCTCCCCCCAAGCCTGTAACATCAGATTTACAATATGAAAGATAATAATACTAGTAATTATATTTATTATGACGTAATAACAGAATTTATAGCTAAGTGGTTTGAATGTTGAAGTCCCATACAAGGCTAGCCAACCAAAATTCTAAACATCATTATTTTAGCTTCTTTTAGTATAATAACGGCCCCAATAGTAGTTTTTTTCATATATCTTCCATGTACAGACAGCGATCAGTGAGGGATCTATTATACGTATAGATATAAACAAACCTCGGCGAGCGAGTCCCAGGCGAGGCGGAAGGTGCGCCGCAGCCGGTCCACCTCGGCCTCCTTGCCGAAGTCGGTCTGCCGCCGCGTGAACTCGCAGTACGTCAGCCAGAGCGCCTCCGCGTCCTTGTACGACTCCATCGTCTTCGACAACGCCGCCTCGAATATTGATTTTATCTGGAATTATAAATGTCGTTTTCGATATCGCATAGTGTTAATGTAACACTTTATAAAAGCAAACAAAAATTGATTTTTTCGGCTGTATGAGTGTGTAAACATACCATTCGGGTATTTGGAATGTTTGCAATGGTTTGATTAATTTTTCAATTCAATTAGTACAATGACTTTGACTACGCTGGACGCTCAAAAAGACAGATTTTAGTAAAGTGACCATCCAACGCTTAAGAAGTTTTGCGAATATCGCGGTCAATGACCGCTCCCGCACCGTCAAAGTTTTCACGTGTTTCGGTCGCAGCATCGCAGAACCATCGGATCGCACGGCAGTTCGTTTGTCGACCGTTCACATAAAAGAATAAAAATAAAAACCTCGTCAAAGTCCTTCCCCTCGTGCTCCGCCTGCTGCATCTTGAGCGCCCAGAAGGCGGCGCGGCGCGGCGCGCGGCGCACACACGCGTCCAGCACGCGCGCACACGTCGCGCGGGACGTGCGCGCCTGCGCGTGCCGCGCGAACGACATCAGCAGCCCGTGCCCCATCTCCGTCGTGAGGCAGTCCGTCGCCGCGCGGTCGTACAGCACCTGGTGGACATGGGGACTTTTTTATTTTATTTATTTTTATTTTTATTAAGTATTAAACATAACATCCGCCAGTCGTCCCATGGCGGCTTACAATTATTTGTTTATGGATTTAAGTTAGCAAACGAGCATGCATCACCACCATTCCGCTGCCATGGCAACTGTGACGACACAGAACAAGACAAATCGGGACTAGGAAGTTAGTACAGTAAGCAGAGGGTGTTGTTATGATGTTAGCTGACTGGTAACCCATTATTGACCCCCCATAAGCAGTGCGGATTGGTGAATGGTTTAGTGATTAACCCAACTTTTGGTAGTTTTCATGCCACCAGAATGCCTCTGTCATGGCCAAACAATTGCTATCTATTGAAAACAACCGGAACCGACTCCAAAGCACTCAATAAATGTTTGCCACTAGCGATTACCCATCAATATACTGACCGCGCCCGCTGTAACTTGGCTCAGCCAATCAATATGGATTGACACAATAAATTTCAATATTGATGAACAAAAATCAGTGCCATTTCATATATATTAAACAAAATATGCATAGTAACCAAATCAACAATGTTCTTTAAAAACAACTCACCTTGAGTATACCTTCACTGTCGCATTCCGCATATTTTTCGTCGCGACCCAAAGTTTTTACTAGGTCGATATAATCCAAAAATATCTGACACTTATCATCAGCCTCTCTGAAACAACATGACATCACAAACATGTCTCCATGGCCAAATCGCCGGAGGACAGAGCAAGGTATTGTTAACAGCACCAGGAGGATTTGGGATGGATTCGTAATGTCACTTACTTAAATAAACTCTGAAAACCGTGTTTTAAAAATCCTTTAAAATTAACCGTAAAATGTCTTTGATGTGATTCAGTTACAATATACCTTCGTCGATACCTTCTGGATCATCAACGCGTGAGTAAAGCCTTTGATTTTACAAGAGTGCATTTAGTTTCATTATAAGTATCCATTTAATTGATGTTTTGTTTTGCTAATGTACGAACTTCATGATAGTACTGAACTCTCTTAAATATCACAAAACAATGCAGTTTACATCAAAATGGCACAAATCCAGTAAGGACAAAAATGTACTCAAGATACGGATGTCTCTATACCTTATAAATATTCTTTAACAAATTCATAATTATTTAATTAAGTGAATAGCACTCACTCTGTCGCCAACAACTTTTCTTCGTACTGTGAGATCTTGCGCAAATACTCCACGGCTACCTCGTGTTGCTGTTTTAACTGAAACAAAAGTACAAATTTATTAAAAAACTTTTTTATGTAAGAAATGTATAAGAATTACCGTTAGTACAATTTGTGTCCTAGCCATCAGTGACTAAGATTGGATAGTATTACCGGAGAACAATTTACTTGCAGTTAGTTACAATTTCACAATTTTAAAAGACCAGGCAATGGATATTATAAAAAAAATCAGACATCTTTAAAGAAATCTGGATATTTTAGTCATAAAATGAAATTTGGTATAATTTGGTATGAATAGCTATATTTTTATAGTTTAGTGATGGTATCATTTTTAAGCCTAAATTAAGAAATAATTAAGGCCGTCTGAAGTCCAAGACCGTACGGAAAAATCCAGACAGTCGGTAAACCAACTTGCAGTTACCTTATCCAAGTACTCCTGGTCGTGCAGTAACAGCGCCAGCTCCTGAAGCGACTTGTAAGCGTCTTCGTTCCGCAGCAAGGGCCGCGTGAACACTTCCTCCAAGCACCACAATACCCGCTGCCGTTGTTCTTTATATTTAGGATCTTCAACGCTGGTGGGAAAATAAATTTAAATATTAATTAAGTAGGTATTATGTCGTGCAAATATAGGTAAATTGGACTACTGGAAGTTCCATCCACATCGATTGAACTCGTGGAGAACCTCTACAGTCCGGTCTCAAGATCGTTTTAGCCTCGTACATGCAAACTGTGGAATGAACTTCCTTCTGATCCCCAGAGAGCTATGACATGGGGTTCTTCAAAAAAGGTGCAAAAAGTCTCATTCAGGGCCAGAGTTGCATTTGTGGCTCCCCTGGTGTTGCTCGTGTCCATAGGCGACGATGACCACTTACCATGAGGTTGCTTGTCTGGATCTACATCAGCATCATATAATATTATAAAAAAACTGCACTATAAATCGTCCGTAAGGCTCACTTCATGCTATCCATCTGGCCTTTCTCCAGCTCCAACTTGGCGTCCCAGAACAGCTTCCCGGAGTAGGGGTCTGCGCCCGCGCGCCGCAACACCTCGCCCAGCTGCACGCGCGTCTGCTCGGGGTCCCCCAGCGACAGCGCCCACGCACACCAGTCGCGGAAAATGCGGGTAGCTGACAATATTAATACCTTATAATTATGTCCGTCCATGAAAGATATATGAAAAAAAAAACTATTTTTGGGGACCTTTATTATCGCAATAGAACCCAATCATGTAAAAGTAACATAATAACTTTTATCACCTTTTCAGCAAATGCTAAATCTTAAAACTTGAAACTTAATTTTTCCAAATGACTGTGATATCTATAGGAAGGTTTTTAATTATTTATTTTTTATTGAAAACTTTATGCACCATACAAAAAGTACAGAGACAAAGGAGGACTTAATTATTCTTATCAGGATGAGAAAAAATCGACACACGGTAAAAAAATATCAAAATTATACCTACCTACTTGATATGCTACAACATTTATTGACTTACAGTAGCCATCCAGTGCTGCCTGCTTGAACAATTCACCAATGTGTTCCTTAGACTGGTCTGTATGAGCCAGTGTGATCTCTGTTTGAAGGCGCAGGACCCAGTGCTCCGGCCGTAGTGGGCATAGCTGGTAAAGGCGATCGAACGCCGCTCGCCAGCGTTCCAACTCCGATAACGACCTGGGGAACAATATAATCTATAAGGCACTGTCTGTTCTTGTCAGTTCTAATTTATATTGCAGCTGCTGGATTATTTCACATAATGTAAATGTGACCTATCACGTAAATGGAACTAATACAATCATTATAAGGCATTATAAATAATTATTGCAAATATTGGCATAGCATGAAACATTTATTACTTGAAATTTTTGAATGAAACTACTTATATTTTATATTTAGTAACCATTTAATTTAAAGTGATTATTAAACAAACAAACAAACAAGGACCACTAGTTAATTGTTGTTGTTACCTTACATGCTACATTTCACAAATGCGTAATTAGAATTTAATTTAGACTATCAAAATGTTACTAGGAATTGCAAAACTATATTTTATCTGGAGTTCCTGTAAATGTTACATTCATAATTGGAGGGACATGCGTTCAAAATAATTACTAAAGAAACGTTGGGTACCTGAATTTGAAAATTTTATGTTTACAAAATACCAATTTCTCAGCATAACTTCAGCAACAAAACAAAAACTTCTGAATTTAATCAATAAGATACTTACCACAATATTTTTAATAAATCTATGTGATCTTCATAGTTATATGGATCCTGTGCAATCTGCTGCTCCAACATTGTCACTTTTGTTTCCAACAACACTTCATCATCGTCATCATCCTGTTGATCAGAATGCCTAAATTAGGATGTGGATTATGAATGTGGTGATAATAAAAATCATTGCAAACAGAGAAAGCACTTATTGTCTGTTTTTGTATTGAATCTAAAGAAAGTAAAAATAAATAAACTAAAGAATAGAAATACTGAAAGAAAGCAACAGTTCATGAAAAAATTGTGTTATTCTTTTACTTTTACTTGGATCTCACTTTGTTTCCGACCCAACTCCAAAGCAGTAGAAATCAAGAGCAGGCAGAGACAGCATATTACAATAGTTTACCTCATTGATTTATGATTAATTTATTAATTAAGTACAAACAAAAAATATCGTTTGGGATAAGCACAATTAATAATTACCATAATGTACCATTTACCATAATAATGAATACCTTGAACGAAGAAATGTTAAAAAAGCTTACGTCCGAGCTGTCGGAATCCTGTTCTCCATCACCATCTTCCTCATGATCCTCTTCTAACACTACTTCATGTTCTTCTTCGGATTCGTGCCGTACACCATCTTCAACAATAGCCATAGTCTCTACGCTGTAGCACTACGAGAAAACTGCAATTTTTACTGAAACCTGCTGTTTGATAACACACAACTAAACGCTATGGCGGGCGGAACTGTCAAATCCAGTGACATGACATGGACATGATGACATATAAAAAAGTTAAAGTTACCTACTTAATCTTGCCAGTTAAATTGTTTAAGCCATAGATTATATAATAATCTTTGTCAAGAAAGTCATGAAAATAATGTTTGTGGGTTATCCTAAAATATCCTAAAATATTGGAATACTTACAACCACAAACTTTGTGGTTGTACTCCAATGGTAATTTTAGGATAACTTATAGGTAATGGTTTTGGAATATATTCTGTTTTTTATCGGTTTTGACTATTTTTCAATTTATCAACAAGGAAGATGATTGAATCTTTGTCTCTCTGTTCTGTGATCGAATCAAAACATTTTTGCCTTTCACTATCTGATTTTATTGTCAACTTTGATTTTTTTTTGCTTTTGATGTTTACAAAATATTATGTTGACCATAGATTAGAGTATACTACGTAATGTTGACACCGCACAGCAAGCAGTGTTTAAATTAACAGTTTCTATGTTCATATTCACAATTTTATAGTAATTTTTCATGTAAAATTCAACCTAATGTAAGATGTTGATAAGCCGTGGGTTTGCACTGTCAAAAAGTTATGTACAGCCAAGCTTAAAAAAATATTTTGAATATTATAAAATTGTCTAACAATTATATATATATATGTGCAGTGCATGTACCTAATATTGTACCTAATTTTGTTTCAAATAATTTTCACGAAAATTTATGCATATAACCAGTGTTATCAATGCACTTTAATTATATTTTTTGATGTTGGCACTAACCACAATATTATTATGCACCTAGAGTTGTTAATTGTAGACAAACTATCTGGTTCTTAAGATAAATGGTAATGAAAAAAAACTAGCATATTGTATGAATTTATGTTTTATTATAAAAAAATAAGATTACATGGGTATAATATGTATAACTAACTGATAGAAATTTAACAGAATCTAAAGTATTTCGTTGGCCTTTTAATTTGAAACCGAAAAATATGCTATATTTTTCGGTTTTGATATAACTTTGGCACCGGTACAAAAACTGTATTAAATGTCATATTAATAGCCAATATAATAATTGTTATATCCACACGATTTACCAATTTTGTTTAAAAAAAATGTACCATTTCATATTAATCAATATTAATAATAAATGCACCAATGTGGGAATATTTTAAATTCTTAGTAATAATGAAAGTCATTCAGAATTAGTATAAATATTAACGTCAATACAGTTAAAATTTTTAAATTATACGCCAATGGGTACAATGGAATTTTAGGAGTAACAGAGTATATAAATTACGAAGTGACTATTTGTACGGGTACTGGACGAATAAATTATATTTATTTGTACATGTATTCAATTTTTCTACAACAAATTTACAATTTTACTGTTTTTTTTTTAAATAAGAATGAATCGGATGATTAGCATTATTACAAGAGTATTTAATAAATAACAATTAAATAAGCGTTCAGCACGTCAACCCGCTTTTATTCCTATATTTCAATATGAAAAACACGTGCCGTTCGGTTAGGTTATGGTTCGCTGTGTTAATTCACGCAGAAAAAAGAACCCCGCGAAGCGGAGTTCCGTCGACATTTTCGATAAAAAATTCTAATTGTCCAGTACCCGTATTAATAATTATAAATTGTTCGTACGGTAACTGCAAAAAATGACATTCACAAGTGTATGCAAAATACCTACGTGAAATAAATGATTTGAGTTTGAGTTTGAAAACCGTATTAATAATTATAAATTGTTCGTACAGTACCCGTATGAATAGATTCGTCCTATAAATTATCCCAGAAAATAAACAGGATTTTTATAGTAACTGAATTTGCGAAAAATGGAGGTCGAAAATTACGTTTTTTGCGAACGCTACTTCAATGGTAACAGACATGAATATTTCTATCAGAAAAGTTGTTGTTATATTATTATCTGTATCAAAATTCAAAAATGTGTAAGTGTTCCCGATTTGAATTAAGTCATTAAGTTGCGAAATGTCTAACGTATTTTCATTTTCCCAATAGGTTATGGGCCCAGAATAAAAACTAGAAAATTCTATAAGTTGTTTTACGCAAATCATGGCTACGAACTATAAATATGTAGCAAGTGTGCCTAAGTTAAAAGGCAAGGAGAATTACGATGAGTGGTGTTTTGCCGCTGAGAATTTGTTGGTACTCGAAGGTATTGATAATTATATTAGACCAACGGTAGATTTCGAGATAAAGCCAACAGATGATGCAAAAACAAAGTCTAGACTTATATTAACAATTAGATTCTGCATTGTACGTGCATAAAAAAAACACGAAGAGCTCGGCAGAATTATGGAATAAGTTAAAGTCCATATTCGATGACTCTGGTTTTGCTAGGAAAATAACCTTGCTTCGACATTGGATATCCATACGGCTCGAATATTGTGATTCGATGGCTACCTATGTTACACAAATGAACGACACAGAGCACCGGTTAAATGTCACGGGGTTTACAATAACTGATGAATGGATCGGGTCATTATTATTAGCTGGTTTGTCGGAACGTTATTCTCCAATGATAATGGCTATAGAACGAAAGTCGAAATTAGTTGACATGGAGGTAAGCAGTGATATTGATGAGAGTGAAGAGGCGTTCGCAGTAAAGAATAAATATTCTAGTATTCATATAAGTTATTTAAAATTAAATGTAATGTAAACATTGACTTAGTAATAATAAGTCAATGAATTTAAATTTAAAAAACCACGATGAACTCATTTTAAACTATTATACTTCTGAATAACTTTTCACATTACAGATTCTTTAAGTACCTACTAAAGTTAACAGATGCGACATTCTTAATCCCTTTAGTAATGCAGTCAATACCATATTTCAATCACAAGCACTATCAGCCTTCCAATTACATCAAGTTTACAATTGTAATCTCAAAGAAACAAGACGCAATATTAATTAAGAAAAATAAACATACTGGTTACAATTCTTACACTAAGAAAAATACATGACAATAAAAAATACTTCGTAAATACTCATGGAAGATAAAACATATCAGTCAGGTTGTTTACATTATTCTGAATATCCACAGATACACATATTGAACAACACTATTATAAAATTTGCGGTTTACAAAAATTATAACCGAAAAAGAATTATAATCTAGTCTTTTAATGTCGATGCTTGGTTATTCATAATCATTAAATACGAATTGTCACAATGTATCTGTGTCGACATAATTAACCTAAAATTATAAGCAATGAGAGTATATTAAATTAACATAAATTCGATTACACAATTATTATTCATAATATATTTGAATATTTCCATATAACATAAATTAATCGTGCATTGCAGAAATGAAATTATGAAAAAAATACACAAAGACAAGATGATTATTCATAAATATTTTTAACCCAAAAAACTGAAAGATTTGAAAATTGTCTTATATTCGTGTTCCATGCAAAGGTTATTAAAATAAACTGTATAAGTGCAGGAATACAGAAATAACGAAAAATTTGCGACCTTGTTCAAATAAATATAAATGATGGGAGTATTTATTACGGCAGAAGACTTACCTTACACATTAATTAAATACATCAGATCGATAAAATTAGGCCATCGGTACACCTACATTTTTATTTTTGAATAAAATTCACACTTTGTAGGTTAGTTACAATATATTTATATATACTTATTCTTTATTAATATATGTATTTATGTATCTTGAACAAATTGACGTCAACAAGAACCCTAATTTTTATAATATGAGTTGGCAAAACATATATGTTGTTATTACGTTAAAATTTATATGTTAGGAATATTTTACCTATGCATTTAAGTGTTTCATGTTTATTGCGATAACAATATGCAGGTATGGGTTTTTATATATAGACTGGAGCTAATAATAAAATCGGCGCTTATTCTTTGATAGTTCAAACACATGGACAACGTATTATTAATTTACTATAATTGAATGATGTTAAAAAAAACTTTGCTCAAACCAGCTGTTATTATGAAATTCAAATATCTCAATAAACATAAATCACATTAATATTGCAAATATTATTGCATTTCCTTAACACTAATAGAGAACTATATAATATCATCTAATACAAATCATGTATCATAATAACATGTCATAACTATCATAATATATCTTGCGATATATAATCATAGATGTATTCCATCATAGTCATTCATTTAAAGTTAATTTACTGAGATAAGTAATCCTCATTGTATTCTCTAGCGATTCTACAACTACATGAATTCGAGTAAGTTATTTAAATTGTATAATTATATTTCTTCCGTATCTATAATCTAGTAGTCTTACAAAATGTTGAAATAAGATACTACTTTCCTTTTTTCAGTTTCTGTACTTCAAGAAAAAGGGGTTTATCAGAAACAACTGTTGCATCTATTACAGCCACGACAATCATCTTTTTCTTCGCAATTCATTTTGCAACTTAATATAAAAATCTTTTCTAGTTGAATAATTAAAATAATAGTTGATCATATAAGTCAAAATATTAGTTTTCATACTTCAACATTATGTAGGACATTTATCTATAAAATTGATAAAATTCTATTTCACATTACCCTAAACTGGTTTCATGAACAAGTATAAAATAATATGGACTTCTACTAGTATGTCTATTTTATGATTTAAAGTACAAAAGTGTTAGCACATTGAGTTCATATTAATAAATAAGAGTAGCCATCAAGATATTGTTTACGTGTTGAATTATAATGTAACACAAAAGTTTTTAATATTATTTCACTGTAATTAAAATACGACTGAATTGTCCAAATAATTAAATTCATAGTATTGTGCTATTTAATTGTATTTTTATTGACCACCAGCCACTGAGGGCTAAGTATCTAAATATATACTAAGTATGTATGTATATATGCCACAAATAAATATTATACCGATATGGCGAGCCCACTCAGATCATACATTCTCATATTATATTGTTGATCTGCCCAATAAGTACACAGTTGTGCACCAATGTCATTTGCTTTAGTCAAATTGTTTTCAAACATTACTATCTATCATAAACACACTGATGACTCAAACAATGGCTTTCTGTAGATAATATTTCAATTACTCCTACAATAATTTTACTTCTTTTACTCTTTGGCTTCTTTTTTATACATGTCCACACAAACTTAGTTTACACATTCCGAGAATTTTGAAAGAAAAATAATGATATCATTGATATCAAATCAAAATGTCAGGCTTGACTAAATGTATGCTTAACAGCATTATCTGAAAACAATATAACATCCTACATTAACCTCAATATTTAATGGAAGCATTACAATGGTATACAAGTATTAGTCTGTGTTTGTGTTATATGTTCTTTGTATAGAAGACTTTACCTCCGCAACGAGAGTGGATTGCGAGGATGCAGCGCAGTACGGTAGGGCGCGTAGGATAGAGTCCAACACGCCGCACGCGCCTCCCAGACGGACAGACTGCGAACTCTCCGACTGTAATACAAAAAACAATTAATATTACTGGAGTATTCGCCACTTCGTTCAAGTTCTTCCGCCACCTGCGGCTGGCCACCAGCCCCTCCACCGATTCGCACTGGTGCAGCGTGGTGGAGTATGCTCCATTCTTTTGTTAGTAACTTTAAAATCAAAATATAATACATAACAAAGTTAATTAATGCAATTATCGCTTTCCTGTTTACTTTTTTGGGACGTAGAATTGACATCATTATCGAAGTCGAATGTGCACTCCCTCGAAAAAAGAAACAATCGAGTCACTTACGACTAACAGTGTTTAAAATTGTACTCTTTAATGTGGACCGAGAGCAAATTGTTGTATGGACGCTCTCGTCCATACTTTATATTGTCCCCTGTACATAGGTGCCAAGTGCGGTTCGCCTACAGCGTGTGCGTGATGTTGGTGGTACCTGGTGGGTGGGGCGCCACTATGCGCTGGTGGTGTTGGCGGCCGCCTGCAGCTGCATCTGGCGCTTCATCTGCTCCAGCATCTCCTGCATGCGCCGCAGCTCCGCCTCCTGCACGCGACATAGCAATAGGATTATTACTTTCGAAACTGACTTTCGTTTTCACGCAGTTAGTTGCTCTTAATGATAGTTAAATTTAATATTTGAAAACCGAGCGACCAATATTATATTACGTAGCGTACCTTTTCGATCAGGGCCCGTTCGCGTCCGGTGGCGTCCTCGTTGGAACCATTCGCCAGCCCGTTGGTGTCCGCCTCGCTGAGTCCGCTCTCGGTCGATCTGTTGAATCGAGTCATTGTAAACAATTTCATATAATTAAATATGAGATTTTTTTGAGTGAAAACTTCATCATTCATCACTTTTGAAGTGAAAACTTCTTTAGTATCGTTGTGATCTGGAATTCGATGAAACGGAAATGACGTGCAAATGAAACGAAACGGAAATGACAAAGAGTAAAATGGCGGTTTATGTAAGCAAAGCAAAACATCAATATTTTGACTGACAGTATTCGTTATTTTGAAGCTTTCACTTCTACCACGTGTGAATTATGTCTTTAGTGTAATTGATGACTATGGGCAATGGTGGCTTGTAGCACACAAGCAGCATTGTTTGATGCTTCTTTTAAAAAAAATAGATGTCCTGTAACTTGCAATGGTTTAATAGAAAAGAATGTAGAGTAGCAGATATAACAACTGCTAGTTGCAAGCTGTTATATCTACTACCATAAACATTTCTACCATACGACAAAATGGCACTTACGTGTGTCGCTTGGGCACCTGGCCATTCCTAGCGAGTCTCTCCGAACGGTAGTTCTCGTAGTGCACCTCCTGGGTTACTTCCTGCAGGTCCTGCATGTGAGTGCTGCCACACAGATAAAGGTAAAATCATCATGATAATTTATCAGTGTTTAAAAATAAAATGTACAGGGTTTCGAACCCTGCACCTGCCTCAAACCCTTAAAGCTAGAGTGTATTTTGTTACCTTGTTGATGAGTCGAGTTTAAATAAATAAATAAATAACTATTCAGCTGTGGCACAGATGGGAAAATGTAATCGTGATTGCTGGAGGTATAGTTTTAAACTGACATGAGCATGGTCCGCAGCTTGATGAAGTCGCAGTGGTCGGGGTTCTCGACCTCGACCACGCCCCACGGGTAGAGCCGGCCGCGCACGCGCCGCCCGCGCACCTCCAGCTGCTGGCCCGCGCCGCACACCGCGAACGGGACCGCCGCCTTCAGCTGCCGGACCTGCGCGCCACAACCACACACATAAGGTATAGATACACACGCTTGTTTTAAGCACGAAACACGTGCCACTTTCAAGCGTGTGTATACGTGCTTTGCTCGAAATAGGCATGCTTAAAAATTAATGGTGGTACCAACATCGAGTATGCTATCGTATCGAGGACGCCCTCTTTCTTCCCGCCGCTGCTTTGAGCACGTCTCCATACAAAAAATCCTTGCCGTATTGTCTACAAGCGTGCTTATTTCAAGCAAATGTATACAAGCCATTAATCAATCAAGCATGCTATTGCTAATTTAAATCATGTTTATAAGCATGCTTTTTACCTTAAAATTATCTTTTAACAAAATAACTCAGATAATTTAATGTTCACGATATGCGCATATTTGGAGTGAAACTTCTCAACGTTTGGATAGTTAAATACAGACATCGGTAATGTATACAATATTAAATCAATACTAAATTAAATGTAATTGAACCGAAGTATAATGTAGTGTTATCACCAAAACAGTTAAATAGGTAGAGTAGGTAAATGATAACAAAAGGAAACCGATGCGTTCAAATAACGAAACGGGTAAATTCAAAAATAGAATTATGGAAAACCACACAAAGGTAAAAACGAAAACGGAAATTATTTTCAATGATACGCGTGAGGCGGTGACCAACGCTGCATCTAGATAACTCGTTTGTGAAAAAGCTTACTCCCAACCATTTTAAGCCCATTTTAAGCATGTTTAAGCCAGCGAAATTAACCCTCATGAACACAATACACTGACCTGTTCCTTATAGTCCTCGTCTTCGTCGCTGTCACAATCCGGCAGCGGGTAGATTTTGATACCTTCCCTCTCGATCTCTTCCATTACCTATTAAAAATGCAACTTCCAAATATACATTTTTTCCAAATATAGAGATTTAAAACTTGCAATCCTTAACTTTTAAATAGCAAGTGGTATACATGTTAAAATTTGTAGTCAATAAAGATTAAGATGTTATAATTTCATGATAATGGCAATGAGATGTTATAAGATCATGACGAGTGACCCAGGACGGAATCCAATGGAAAGTGCTAGAGGAGGCCTACGCCAAGAGGCATACTGAGATTAGGGACATCCTACAAGACGTTATATCACATCTTTAATCTCAGAATAAAGGGCTCATTATTATTATTATTATATAATTTCATAATATATTTACCCTGGATTTAAGCCTCTGCACCTCTTTCTTAGTCAAGCAATCTGCTTTGGCGATGACAGGTACAATATTAACTTTGTTGTGTAGCTGTTTCATGAATTCTATGTCCAAGGGTTTCAATCTGAAAATAACGTTTAATATGGAGAATGGAGATTGAGAATGTTAATGTCTAGTATGTAGGTATTAACATTCTCAAAATGTTACCATTTCAAAAGTCTCTTCCTTTGAATTTAAAATAAAATTGTATTAAATACGACTTCAAGATTGTACATATCACATCGGAACTCTTGATTCCTAAGCAACTAGTTTTATCAAGTACAATAACATCATTGATTGTTGGCTTGTTGGTAACAACTTTTGATTAGCAGTAACCAAGATGACTGTTCGGTGGTGACTACTGAACATCAGCAACAACACTTACATCTGACGTCTGACAGTAATTTATAACAAAAAATCTTAATGCTCATGGACAACGTTAACATTGATATGGGACTTTTATATATCATTGGATGTCAGCTACTAATTACTTGATTATAAAAGTTATTATTTGGCTACAATCTATTAATTCCACTGGAACGGGGCCTCATAAATGATAAGGTCTAGAGTGTACTCCACCACACCATTCTAGTGCCGGAATTTATGCCGATCATGCCCAAACGATAGCTATCTAACGATAACATTTGGGAAAATGCGTTTCCGTGAGTTTCAAATTACGAAAACGTTCTTGAAATTTCTACCACTAAGTGTAAATCTAAATAACGACCGCGCCCGTAGTTGCAAACTCTGTCGATCACTTAGGATCGACGCAGGCTTTGAGAGCTTTGAATTAAGCACGTAACTTTTTATTAAATAAAATTCCGATTAAACTATACCCATGTCCGAAAGGCGATATAAAGTAGAAGCAGCAATGTATACGGTTGTCGACGATGTTTCGCCGGTTCAGGCCGCTCTCATCTCGCAGAAATCGCTCAAATTGCTCGTCGATGTATTTAATAATTGACTGTGAATAAAGACAGTAGTTTTATATTTATCTCATGCATTCATCACACACATCACGGCAAATTACAAGTACTTTACTAATAAAGCACAAAACAATATTTTTGAAAAAACATAGTAGGCGTGGTATGCGAGAGAGAAAAAATATATATAAAGCACCAGGTCTGATGTATAGTCAGAAAAGAGGAGAGGCAAAAGGAGAACTTGATATTTAGTATCAAATAAACATTTCATTCGCTGAAATTAAGAGCACTTACCCTGAAGCAATCAGTGTTGTCAATAGCATCTCCGTAGCCGGGCGTGTCCACAACAGTCAATCTTAGTTTTACTCCCCTCTCTTCAATCTCCACCGTTGAAGCATCTAACTGTACAGTCTGATTTGTTTTTTCTGTCAGAATAAATAAGTTATGCAACAATATAGCTTTATACCGTTACCGTAATATATTTAAATACTTTGTTTAAATAATTGCCAAGAATATATCTTTACATATTATCCAGTTTTAAAAATAGAAATATAGAAATATAGAAATATATTTATTGCTAGCTTTTTTGTAACACATAATGACAACTAAATAATAATACTAACATAACTAAACAATAAAGTAGTATACAGTGTAATTTACTGTTGTAAAGTTAGTCTGTCAATCTGTCAGACACCGTTTTTTAAGAATATACTGTTCTTTTTCCTTCAGTGTAATTTCTGCTCTTTATAGTCTATCGATTTGATTTATATATCTATTGATTTGTAATTTCCTGTTTTGCACAATAAAGAATATTTCTATTCTATTTTGATTAAAAAATACACAACAATAACAATGCTGATCATACTCAGCTAAACTTAATTGAGAATATGACTAATTAAATGATAATCAAATTTTACCAATAGCATCGGGTATCACTCGTTCTGGATACAAATCAGTCAGAAACAGAGAATTGACAAGAGTGGATTTGCCTAGCCCACTCTCTCCCACCACCATCAGTGTGAACTCAAAGCCCTTTTTCACAGACTTCCGATGGACCTGGTTGGGCAAGTTTGCAAATCCCACATAGCCTGGGGTCTCCAGATTGGAAAACTGAAAAAAATTGCTTAATTTAGATTTATCTGAAGAAAAAACGAAATCATGAGAGTAAATTACTTATAAATTATTCAGAGATTATATCTATTACTTAAAGATTTATTGATAATTGTTTCAAAAATATACTATTTCATTATAACACAATTCAAAATTAATATCACACTACTATTAGATGGATCAAAAAAAAACATATAAAAAGATTTTTAAGTTATATCTATTACATTCACTTATCTTGATAAGTTTGTTGGTAGTATCATTTTTACTGATCAAAACATACCTTCATTTAGATTTTACTCAGATTATGCGAGCGGACAATGATTTTACAAGTTAATATATCACTAGAGATGAAATAGCTAAATCTATTGGGGATGCCAACAAATGTATGCCTCACCTATGAAGATAAGTAAAAGAATGAAACAATGAAATTATTCATATGTGCAAATAGCATTCTAATTTTATTATGAATAGTGTTTACTTCAATTGAATTTGATGTGATCATCATTAGAATAAACAATATTATCAAAAACAAATAAACCCTGTCATTTGACTACAAATTTTTATCCATTATGGACCTTCACTAAATATAAAATATGCTGAGAATATATTTAAGATGATTGGTTGGTCCCACTACATCTATGAACCATCTCCAAATACTTTGTGTAAATATAATTATTATGATTTCAACTGATAAAGTCTTTCAGAAGACACACTCATTAAAAGATGTACTAGTTATTGTTTGTTATGCTTTCATGCGAAAACTACTTAACCCAACATCATGAAACTTTGTGAACATATTCTTGGAGGTATTAGAAGTAACATAGGATACATTTTATTAAAACAATATATATTTTTTACGAAAGTTAAAATTCCTTGACAAAAAATGGCTTCCCCAATGAAGCCGCAGAAAAGCTAGTGAAACATAAAACAAAATACTTTTGCTGTGATTTTAAATCCCTACTACTTAGTATTATACATATGAAAGTAAGTAGCGATACTAGCGATCTATCTGTCTATCTGCTACCTTTTCGCCCTTCATTCGCTGTATCAATTTAAATGAAATTTGATATGGAGATAGAGAAACAGGCAATAATTTTATACCAATAATATGTTCCCTTCAGATAATTTTAACGTATTTTGTCATTTCTCGAATACAACGCGGGCGAGCCCGCGAGCAAAAACTGACAGTAAAATTTAATAATATTAAGGTAAGTAGTGAAATAAACTTATTCTTGGAAAATTTTACTTTATAGATAATCTTCTCGTATTTCATTCAACATTGTTTTTATCTAATGTGAATCTCTTGTTTACTGTTT
This sequence comes from Ochlodes sylvanus, assembly GCA_905404295.2. Lineage (NCBI taxonomy): Eukaryota > Metazoa > Arthropoda > Insecta > Lepidoptera > Hesperiidae > Ochlodes > Ochlodes sylvanus. The sequence continues at coordinate 4,166,407 of FR990129.1, forward strand.
AGGTATTAACCACATTAGAAGTTTAACTGTAAAGAACATATTTGTACATAAATTATTTGTAATAAGGACAGAGGGCTACATTCATCTGGAATGTATATACATTGACACACATCCGACGCTAACTGTATCGAGTATCCATTTCACAAATGGTATGCATAGCAATAAACCAAACCAAGTAATAAGTATGCACAATGCAAAGAGACTCACTCGGTTATGACTCATTTCTTATCAGTATACGTACTCAAACCGTACTTATTACTTTTGTATGGAAAATTGGAAATAAAAAAGATTTTTTATATCATCTTAGGACTGTCTTTCGTAGTTAATTCAGTTGCAACTTACATTTTTATTGGTTTCGTTAGACATCTCTCCGAATGCTCACCAATGCAATATCGTCCAACTAAGTTAATTAAGAATAAACGAAGCGTTGTTGCGTTTTTCTTCTTGTAATCGTTATTTCAGCTTAAACACTGCATCTACATATCACGGCAATACTGATTAAAACAAAATTACAATTACTATTCACAAAATCGAATCACAAAAATCATAACACAAATCAAGCAGAAGCAGAAGTTTTAATCTCTTTGATTGAGCAGAACTGCAGGCAGTGCAGAGCATAGATTATACACTTGGTGCAGAGTGCAGAAGCAAATTCATAACTTCAAGTTACTTAGTCCACAGACTACCACAGGCAAGTTAAATAAATGATAGAGGTAGGTCAGGTAGGTAAGGTACCTACTACGTATCTGTACTCTGTAGCAGTATCTCGCGGCAGTGGCAAATTATGAAAGAGGAAAAAACTTTTTTCATATGGCAATGCGAATCTATCATCTGTCAAATCTAATCTAATTAAAAATTAAAAATATTAAAATTAATAATTTTACTAACGAGCACAGAGTACTTTATAATATACGGAAACTAACGAGTCAGAGACTCAGAGATGGGCAAAATGTAATCAATAATCATGAACATAGATTAACTTTTGTAACGGAGGAATTTTGACTTTTGTACCTCTACAAACAACTGCGAGGAGCAGGATCAGGGTTATTAAATTATTAATGTCTCTCCGGTTGCCGGTAACGGTAACCGCTTTGTTTTGTTGATACAAAATGAGCGAAATAGGTATGTATTATTTTTTATAATAGTGTAAGCTTTTATGTTTGATTAATTCTGGTCAGGGCCGCTGATATCATGTTTGAACTTTTTGACTGATCAAGGGTTGGTCGCAGTCCTGACTTCTTTGAAAAATAAAATTGTTCCTCTGGTCAATCTCCTCCGAAACTGCTCGATCCATTTTTATGAAACTTTTTTTGTATATTTTGTAGGTATGAGCATTAGGTAGTAAAGTATATTTTATACTGCTAGGTGATAAGGGTGTCCGTATCCAGATTTCTTTTTCTATTTTTTTACCGAAAAATTTATTTTTACTTTCTATGCATGCAGCATGCAATGTCAGTTTATCTTTGTTTACTCAACCGAAATACTAAGGCTGAGATGTATAGACGATACTTAGCCTTAGCTCAGACCTTACTTACGAAAAACTTGACTTTGCAAAGACTGCGATTTGGTATATAAAGACATGTCACGTTGAGATTGTGCTCAACCCGCTAATGTCATAATTGATTGCTGCCATCTATCTGTTTGTTAATATGAAAAATTTAAATGTCTTAGAAACCGACTAATATCAAGGTTCATTTGGGACTATTATTTTTGTTTGGATAATAGCCAAAGTTTTTGGTAAGTCGTCTATTTCATGAACTTATTAAACTTTGCTCAACTCGTACTCAGCCAAGTCAAAGATCGCTTTATAAATACGAACGCTGTCTTAAGTTAGAGTAAAGTCTGAGCTAAAGCTAAGTATTGTCTATACATCTCAGCCTAAATGCCTGACTTTTCTGTATATATTTATTGACAATGTTTTGTGTAGAAAGGGTGATGGGTTTGTTATCTGTGGGGCTGTCCATCTGGGCAAAAGGCAAGGCTTTGGTGAACGGTGTTTCCTGTTGCAAGTTGCGGGGCATGAATATTTGCCAGTTTACTCAGGAACCATCCTGAGTAAACTGGCAAATATTCATGCATGATGTTCGTGTTTCTACCTGCCTGGCTAGCTGACACCTCACTTTTCAAAACTACCTTGAAGTGTTTTATAAAATCCATCATGAAATGGCAAAAATGTAATCTTTGTAATAAGCATCAAACCATAGGAGGAAAAATACCAGTGGGTATGATGGAGTGCTTATTTTGTGTTACTATTTTTAGTTGAAGAGGATAATTTGGTTTACAATTAATTAGTTCTGTACTTTTTGATAAAAAACTGTTCGATTTAAAATTAATCATATATTTATCATATCATATAATTTAATAATTAATCATATATTTTAGATATTTAGTAAAAAATCTTTTTAACACCCTAGAAATGTTACTTCATAGAATGTAGTTAAATTTTCTGTATGAGTTTTCATAAAATTGTGGATAACAGAAAGATATGATAAATTAGCATTAGCAATTGAATTGACAATTATCTATTGTATAAAAATTGTATATTTATATAGTGACCATACATTAACTAGATGGAACATTCAATAGACATAACATAGGCCACTTCAGCATTTATGTGTGCGTGGCAACGCTAATCGTATTATTCACACTAAGAAACTTACATTTTAATTGGTCGGTACTTGTCAACTTCAAATAGTCTATCAAACCGGCTGTTAATAGTTGAAAATGCACCTTAATACTTTATCTTAATTTTTATTTTTCCTTGCCATATTTGGTGTCTTCTTATCTTCATCAATTAAGAACATAATAGTTATAAAGTTTGTTTAGGTAGTGTAGTTTCCGCTATTCAAAAATAGTAATTTGGATTTTTCGTAAGTATAATTATGTCAATGTCATTTCCATCTTAATTTTATTTTTGATTTCACAGATTCAATAGTATATGGTCCATAGTGTAGTGATTCAGCAAAGCCCTTTGTTTTATTTAAGACTAGCGACCCGCCCTCGCTTCGCTTCGGGAAACTTATTATCAAGTGCTTAAATATAAAGTTTCATGGTTCTTTAAGAGATGGCGCTAGGCGTTCTTATTCTTTAAGTTAGGAAGGTTCACCTAGATGGCGCTGTGCTTAAAACCCGAAGAAATCCCATACAAACTTTCAACCTTTATTTCAACTTCTTCATCCCTTTTTGTCGCAATAAAAGGTAGCCTATGTCCTTTCTCAGGGTCTAAAGATTGTCTGTGTCAAATTTCATCAAAATCGGTTGAGAGGTTTAAGCGGGAAAGCCACGCAGACAGACAGACAGACAGACAGACAGACAGAGTTACTTTCGCATTTATAATATTAGTAGGGATTAATATTGTTTTTTTTTTAAGTTGTTTTATAACAACTTCACAAAAGGTCATTACAATTGAATGAACGGCATAGAAAATAGTGCTTTCTATTTTGTCAAAAATTTTCATCCCTTACGCATAACTACTAACCAAAATCTCATTACAATTGGATGGAACAGCTTGGAGTGGTGTAGAGGGCAAAATATAATATTCTTTATTCCACACCATGTAGCAGAACTGTATACACATGTTTTTTTTTTATTGATTTAAGGCAGCAAACGAGCATGCAGCACCACCTTCCGCTGCCGCCCATGACAACTGTGACCGACTTAGAACAAGACTCATATTCATTTGAAAATTATTAACTAGAAATAATGTAATAAAATTGTCGATATCGATAAATTTTTACCCCATTCCTTCACGAGTAGCATAGATAGTTCTGGAAGTAGCACTACTACTTAAAACTTAAAACGAACCTTATTGTGTTTGGGAACAACTTTTACAATGTTTAAATATACAAGACGGCATTTTTAAGTTGTAGTAATGCGTGACGCGTGATTACGCGTGACGTCTAAACAGTACGACGGTCTGAATAGCACTAATGCGAGTTTGTATTCGCTTTTGAATTTGTATTTGCTTTGGTGGCTTCACTTTTTTGTTCTGCACTCTCCATCTGCCTTTCTTTCTATATCGCTGATAGTGACAGACTCAAGACCACAGATGCTAGTGTCTCAAAAACTCGGCCTCTTACTTCAAATTCTCTAATACTTGGGAGATGTTTTGATAAAACATCTGGACATACTAATAATATGGTAATACAACTACTATAAATAATATGGTAATACAACTATGATGACTGCAATTTAAATAAGATGTCCATCCAAAGAGTCAAAATGATGAGAAAATGACAGATTTTTTTGACAAAGTAAAGAAAAATGTTATCACAAATATTGGAAAAACAATTTTCTACCAGGACCCAGAAACTTAGAAAGTGACTTTTGCTATGATTAAGGATTTATGTGTCACTGAAAAGAAAAGTTACGTGCTTTCTAGTGAGTTAATTTTTTATTTCAGAAAGGAGAATACAGACTGTTACAAGTTTATTAATCAAATACAAATACCAAAATTTAACCATCTGGTTAGTTGTTAGTGTGGTACTATTGATAACAGGTGCTGTTCTATTAAATAGTAGAAGTATTATTATAAAAGTAATTTATTTTTATTATATTACATTAATTTGCTTTTTTTGTTAATGATATTTGTATGGATAAAGGCCAGTAAAATTTATATGTTTATGAGTAAATATTGTGTATAGTACGGCCGACGGTTCTAGGTCGGTCTGAAGTTAGGCTTTCGGATATAGTGCGCAGGTATTGTAGTTTAGAGAGAGATAGCGACACGAACACTGAGCGTGTGATTGAAACAAACAATGCTCAAGTGACACCCCGCGCGTCTTGCCACCATTTCGACCCTAAAATTGACTTTTGCGCAGCGATCCGAACAAAGTTCAGAGCGGCCTAGAACCGCCGGCCGTACTATATCATTGCTTAGAAATCAACTTAATTTATTTCTTTCTAATTAGCTTAAATATTTCGCTTGTTCCTAAGATCTACATTTTTTTTGCAGTTTGAGAATACAGAACATGACATTATTTACTCAGACTGTAAATATTTTAATATTATGAAGGATGTGGGAAAAAAATCATGTCAAGAATATTCCAAAGAGAATCCATTCAAATCATTTGATTGTCTTTGTGAGATAAACATTGATGTAATGTTGAAGGGTAATGTTACTTTGTACTTTGAACTTCTTGGCTATGCTCAGAATTCAGCAGATTACATTAACTCTAAGTAAGTATACTTTACTTTAAAAAATATATAAAAGACTTTGTTCATGATAATGGTTTGTATAATGTTTTTATACAAAACTAGTAACCGACGTTTTCGCCTTTGACTTTCGTCATAAAACTTCCCATTGTGACTAATAATAAAATATTACTTATACCGCCACACTACAATCACTACCCACCACATCGCCTTTTGTACACAATTAATATACATAATAATATTTATGTAGGTATATTGTAGTATGGTTTTTCATCTTTATAATAAAATTATGGTGTAATGTAAAGTATCGCGATTTCACTCACGAACCGAGAACAAACATTAAACTTTTCACATAATCAACAAATTTTTCATATTAATTTACTCTACTGGGAATCGAACCCGGCACCCTTTGTTTCGCATACAATACAGGGTCACTACCAATTAAATAGGTAGACACCTATAATTCTCACAGAATACTTGTTACGGTAGCCGCTACAACAACAAAATAATATAAACGCAAAAATGTTGGTAGTACTAGTAACCTTAAAAAAATAAGTTGTTTTATCTCATAAACCGCTCGAGATAGACACTTGAAGTCGTTTTCTATCTTAATTGCATAAAACAAAATAAGTATATTTCCTTGCATATATTTTATACGTGATTTCTTTTTTTAGAGATAATGATCAGCTCAGAGGTATTCTAACGAAACCGCCGTCCGCTCAATGCGACCCATACCGATATGATGATGGGCGGCCCATAGCGCCGTGCGGCGCGATAGCGGATTCCATGTTGCTTGGTCAGTAATAGATCCTATACTTCACTTTGTTGTTATGACCTGTTCAGATAATATGCGCGATATACGCTACATAGTAGCGTCTATAGGAGTAATACCACAAAATAATAGGTATTACTTTTGCATATTATGTACACGGAAAAAACATTTATATTTTGTGGTTTTACCTACTCATTAATACATGTAATACGCATGTTACATACATGTATACATTTTACAGCAGAGTTGGGAGTTGGAGGTAAAGTTGTACTTACAGTTGAAGATGGGGGCGAACGTGAACAAGGTGAAGTAAAGTTGGAGTTTGAGTCAAGTCGAGTAGGGTCGGGAAATAGAGTCGGAGTTGGAATTAAAGCAGAATACAATAAAATAAAGCTTCTAAATGACAAGGAATTAAACGAAACTCGTAAAGAAGTTTCACTTTGTATGCGTGAACACTAGTGCAGGCATACATTTTTTATAAAATATAAATTTTCGTAATGATAGTGCTTTCTTTATTTATTTATTTATTTTATTTTCAACAAAATCACAGCATAAAACTTACAATCTAGTCTTACAGCCAATAACGGATTTACATTTTCCTAGATAATCATGTAATAACAGTCGCTAAATATATTTTATTGTTTATACGTTGATTTTTAATTCACTTGACATAGGCACACTATAGACACATAGACACCTACTCGAGGACATGAAAGATCATGGTCATAGGTAATGATTAAAAATAATTATGCAAAGTCAAAATTCTACTATGATAGGTAATTATTTAAAAAATGGCAATCAAAATTATCTAAAAATACACGGAATGTATGGCGAACAGCTGTGTAGGTACTATACGACCGACCCGCCGCGCCGGCGCGGCGCCGGGCGGCGGGCGGCTCAGCGGCCGGGTTAATGACCTTGTTTATACCGCACGGCTAATAGTCTTAACTTAAGTACATTATTGGTTTGTAATTGATAATTGTGTCAAATTTTAAGCACCCTTTTTAATTACATATTTGGAATGAGAAACGAATACTGCGTACTCCCTATTAATATCGCAAGTGTCTTACGAATCATAATATAAATTTCATTCTTTCGTAATTTTCAGATGAAGTAACTACTTTCGAGATGATATTCAACCAAAGGTTCCGTTATGACTTAGGTCTACTGCGTCACGGTATGTTATCAGCGGAAGAGAAAGCTGGGTTTCGTAATCCTGAAAATTTAACGTACGGTACGTATTGAAAGCGAATGCGAAGTAGATTAGACTTTCGAAAAGTTTTTATAAAGACCAAATTCGAATAAAATCATCTCAATTTCGATTGAAGGTACGTTTCCAATATATAAAATTTATCATAACACTTGGCACGTAACTTCATTATTATTCATATCACTGGCCTAGGATTCACCGTGTAGCGAGAGGCATGGACAGAAATGAGCCCTGATAAGCGAAAAAGTAGAGAGAAAGCCATCACCAACGTGTGTAATCTGTGTTAATATATTTTTTCTTTGTTCTTACAGCACTACAAAACTTCAGCAAGCCAACAAATTGGAACAAACATATTTATGAGTTGGATTTAGATAATGAGGAGAACAATGGCTTTCAGGTATGCATATATTTTACTATTTTTAACTAAGCACCAGGCAGGGACTCAAGACAGCTAATGTACAAATGTTCTTTTTTTATTGTTATGTATTTTTGAAGTGAAAACTTCTATAGCGTCGCGTCGTTGTGATTTGAAAGTCGATGAAACGAAAAAGCGACAGTAATAAGAGAAAGTGCATTTTAATCACGTGGGAGAAAATGAGACTGGAAGCATTATCCGCTTCCGTGCTCCAAAATCGGGAACCTAGAGCAATAACTTTTACGGTAAAATGGCGGCTTACGTAAGCAAAGCAAAACATCAATATTTGGACCGACAGTATTAGTTTTTTTTAATTTCACTTCTACCTCGTGTAAATTTCTTATTTCCAGAATTTTTTTCTTATTTCCAGTTTTTCTTATTTCCAGAATGAATTTTTCATATCGTGGATGACAACAGATTGGAAACGAAAGCCTTTCGCCCGGCTCAATCAATCAGATACCGCGTTTAAAGATGGACTCCCTAATGGCACGTACCAGTTTTATATTAAGTATTGTAAGTATCTAGTCCATGCGTCATCAACATGAGATATTATTTATCTTTATCTATTCGTAATCCTCAGTAAAGGCGAGGCGAGCGCTACCCATTACACTCTCGAAGTCTCGTACGAGTGCACTCGGCTAGCAGTCTCGCGGGAGTGTAAAGCCGCGGTCATGGGAGCGAAAGCAGGCGAGACATCACGAGGCGAGGCGAGAGCTACCATGTACAGTCCATTTTTCTAGCCGCGAGAAAAGTAATAAACATTACCTGTTTTTGGAAACATCACATTTTAACACAATTGCACGCTTCAATTATGATATATACAATTAAATGGGTTCACTTAATACATTACACTTTGATTTACACCACAAACTGCTTCGAATATACTTAATTTCATCAATTTAAGAAATTTTATTTAAACTCATTTGCATAAATTGCACAGATATAATATTTCAGTAAGAATTTGACATATCGGACATTTGAATCGTAGTGATGTGAATAAAAAATCGATTAGTAGTATTGGCTTGAACGATTCATTGACTAATAGTTATCGATATTTACTTTTGGAAAGAGTGAATTATTATTTTGCTATTTAATATTAAATTTAACTAAGATTGCATGGCCTCGCGGTAACAGTCATGTTATTCACTCCTCTATTACGTACATAGAACAAAGAGCATAGAACCGTTACGAATAAAAACACTTTACGTGTGCGCACACCGAAAACACGAAAAACCGCCTCCCCGGAGTTAGCTATAGTCCACATTTTAGTTATTATTTATTAAGTCTATTGTCAAGCGAATGAACACAGAGAATAAAAGTAAGGAGCAGCACCTGAATACTCTTAAAATGTTAACTCTCTCACAAAGTTTTACTTAACTGTAATTTTTTAAATGATTGCATCATGTTATTTTTTACTTCTGGTAATAGAAAGACGAAATGGAGATAAAATAATGCAGTCTGTATTAAGTCTGCAAAAGTTTGAAGAAATAATAATTTCTCTGTTTTAGTAAGTAAAAAATTAAATATCTTGAAACTAATTAAAAGAGTAATAAAAATATATGAATTACTACACTGGTTTAATATAAAATGCCATAGATATCATCCTTCCTAATTATACAGTCACTTAGGCATATTTAAATAAAACACAGTATTTAATTTCAATAAAACATATTTGTTAGATTGGAATAAAATCGAAAAGTAGAAATCGATATCGATGCGATTCGATACAACAAAATCGCGGTAGTTACCAACAGCTATTAAATTGAATACTTCCGTACTCTATAGACTGCCAGTGTCTAACTGACGTTACGATGACGTTCCTAGTCGGCCATATTGGTTAATCATTTGTTTACTTCTTAACTCTACGCTAGAAAAACGGACTGTACACTCTCGTACGAAGCACTCGGCTAGCAGTCTCGCAGGAGTGTAAAGCCGCTATTAAATTAATCAGTACCATGCATTGACATAAATAATATATGTCAATGGTACCATGCAATATATTCTATACTAACATTGACATATGATATTACTATGTCAATGTCTTTGATTATATGACGTGTATATAATGAAAGGTCAATGTATACTAATAACAAATCTGTAATCGCTGTATATACATAGAAGATATATGAGAAAATCTTTAACTGAGGGTATTATTAATGCAATAGAACCCAAAACAATTATTTTAGAATTTTTGTCTGTTGTGATGGAGTGGCCTGTGACCCTCATAGTATGTGAGGAGACCCGATCCGAGCATTGAGTTTGCAATGAAGGTGATGAAATATTCCTATCATATTCCCGACGCAAACATTCAATTTTCAAATTAAAAATTATGTTTTTATAAAACAGCATTTCTTTGTTTCAGACCCGTCCCCGCTCGAATTTCAAGGAAAGAGACGTTTGGTTTTCGTCGCGGAATATCCCGTGGAGGAAATTATTTACCGCTCAGACGGCGGAATATGGCTAGGTTTCGGAGTTGTGATGTTGGCTGTGGGTCTAATATTTATTTTTCTTTTATTAAAGAAGCTGTATCCAGGTGCGTATGCATGCGTTGAAACCAAAGATTTATACTTTGCTTTTTACTTCATTGGGTCTTAAAAATGATCTTTTTATGTGCACTGTATGAAGAGTCGCAATGTATATTTCTTTCTTTCCACTTCGTTGTTTCCTGGCCAGCAGCGCATTGGTGGTGGATTCTTTCCTGTTACTGATGTCTATGGGAGACTGTGACCACGCACCGCCAGGTGGCTTCTCTGCATCGTTCGTCGGTTATTAACATACATACAAATTATACGGTTCTTCCCTTATTAAAAAATTGTTTGCATAAAAATAATAAGTGGGTACTTCGTCTTAATTCATAGTGACTTCTTCTTGTATCTTGTACGACAAAATGGTTCTGTGCAAACATTCATCCATATCATAATTTAAAATAATGTCAGTTAATGTGTTGAAAATTATTTTAGTGTTTAGCTATTATGAGATAAGAGTTAAATGTTTTATAATATTTGTTTAATATAAATATTGTTGTTTTGTAGATAATGTCCGACACGACGAAGAAGAGAGAATGAGACGGAATGTCGAAGATACGAATCCTCCACCACGAAATGACCAGAATAATCCGTCGTCCCCTCTTAATGACGACAGGGAAAAGCCATTTTTTTTAAATTGATGAACCGATTGAAAAAAAAAAGCTAAATGCTAAGTGACGCTTACCAAAACATGTTAGTGAAAAATCACCCAAATCGATTAAGCAGTTTCTGAGTTTAGCGCGTACAAAACCACAGACAGACTAAAAATAATTGTTTAGGGTTCTATTTCGTTAAACAAAAAATAAAAAAACATGCAGATTCACCCGCATCGTTCTTTTTACCTTCCTTCTGCCTCGTATCTCAATATTATTGCTTATCATTGCATTTTTAATAACGCGAGTTGATGTAGTAGTTGCATTGTCTACAATCGTGATAATCGGTTACTTAATACTTATTCAGGGCTTTTAGTTTGGTGGATTTGTTAGCTATAAAAGTAATCAAAAAAATATCGATTGTATTTATGTGTAAGAGATAATATTTGTATGAGACCTCCCAACTCCAAACCCCTTTTACGTACTAAATTTTTTTTAAAGCGTCACGATACTAAGAATATTTGTTTCGGATTTGATACAATCAATATTTTTATTTCTTTTATTTAGAGGGTCCTCAGGATCAGAGGCGGCCCTTAACGGGACCCTAATATCTATCTGTCCACTATCTCTTATATGTATAACTGTAAGAATCTTCTGTGAAATTCATTTTTATTGTTTTTTTAATGGTTGTACTAGTTTCACATTAAACTAGTACAACACTATTATAATCTTTAATTCAGTCCCTATTTTAGAAAGTTAATAAATTTTATAAAATAAAGCTGATTAACTTCGATAAGGCTGAGTCGAAATTAAGGTAAATGTAGTACATTACAGTATAGTATATTATGTAGTTCAGTATAAGTATATTTTGTACCCGAAATGATTGTTATTCGTGTAATTAGGAGTAAGTATTGTATATTTTTCATGACTTTTTGTGTAATTTTAAATAAATTAATATGATACAAAAAATCTGTGTAATTTTTATAAACGTAATATTTACGCTGCGAAAGGATTTTATTTAAGAAATCTATAGCTTTCAACCTCCAACCCCCATAAGACGGGTGCAGGTGTGTGTATAGAGTGTGTATAGTGTGTGTGTATAGAATGAAACCTCTGGGGTACTTCCCGAAGACAGACCTAGGGTATGGAGCTAAAGAACTGCAATAAAAAGAAAGTCTCCTTCCCAAGTTTGTATTAGCCGTCGAGTATGTAACCTAGATTATAGTGGTAATGTTATTCGTTTTGTTAGAACACAATAAAATTGTGTGCCATATCTACCAACTTTTCGGTAGATCTACCGATTTCGCTCTTAGTCTACCGACTTGGCCTTTAAAACTACCCGTTTTTGAAGTTAACAAAACAGTCCGTTAAAAATCAAATATTACCAAAATTTGAATGAAGTCAGTAGTGTAATACTGTGCCGACACGTTATTTAGGCGACATGCGAGTCTCGTATTAAAGTAAGTAAACCTGCCACTATTTCGAATGAACGAGCGGCTTACTGAGCCCGGGGAGGGGAAGTTGTTGCACGCTATACTATTTCCATTTCTTTATTTTCTCGATGACAGCTCCTGTGAAAACTTGAACGAGCGCTTTTTTACATTAAGTAGGTATGCATTATTTTATAAAAATATGACGTTTACATACGTACAAGGTTATACCTGATTCGGAGAAACTGATAGGGATGGGCTATATCGATAAACGTAACACGATAACAGACCCGATATTTTTTTACAAAATGTAAGAAACTAATTGCTGCCGGATACTTTTGTACCAATTTATTAACTAATATTATACTATATTTCATTACAAGATGTTACACGTATTTATTCTTGTTTATTTCGTATTTATTCGTATTTATTCTATTAAAATTTTCGAATATGTTGTAAAATAAGTAGGTATAGGTAGATACTCGACAATGAAACGTAATAATTATAACGACAGGTAATCTTTGTTTATTTATTTTAATCAAAATCTGATGAATTTAATATAATAAATATATGCGATCGATATCATTACTTATTTGGTCACAACACTACTACAGAACTGTCATTGAGAAAATAAAGAAATGGAACTAGTATAATAGGTTGCTAACTTGCTAATACGGGTAGAGGCTGCCATGAGTACTTACTCAGGCAAAAAATCGGTAGATCTACCTGATTTTACAGAGTTTCGTCTATTCCACGTCCACTTTTCTACAATTAGGGTTGGCAACACTGGTCTGACATAAAGTCATAAACTGACATTTGACAATTGACATTGCATAATAGAGAACAATAAACATACCGTAAAACGGGGCTTTTTGCAAGTCACGAGGCTATTTGGAATTTCCGAAATAAAAGATTTGGTCACGTGTAATTATTTATTAAGGAATAGTATGAATTATGTTTTACCACCTGCCAACACAGCGACAATTAATCTCAATGTCACAATTGAATTTTGGAGATTATTGGCGATAAACAGCGAGCAGTTTAAAATTTAAAAAGTCTCGAAATTTTGATGTATTTCGTAGGTGCATAACTTTCGTCTGGTATACAAAGTCTAGACAGGTGTGTACAAAGTGAAATAGACTAAGAAATTGTGTGTTTCATGCGGATTTCAGCGAGTCTAATTGCTCTTTTTTATCACTTACGAAATCCCATAAATTTTCTGTTTTTCGAAATGGGGCTTTTTGGTTGCTGTTTTGGGGCTACTTGGAATTGAGTGTTTCATGAGGCATAAGTTAAGGGGAAGATTTTTTCAGCACTCTACAATTATCAAATTAATTTGATAAAAATAAGTCTTAAATCTGAGAGTAATTATTCGTCTTATTTTGTAATTATTTGAAAAAAAGTAGTAGAATAACATTGAGAAACTGTGAACAGTAATTAAAAATAAAATTATTGAAATGCAATTTGGAAGTAGTTTCTTTTGAATTATAAATTTATTAAATCTGATAAAATAATCAGGTCAATGTATGTAATACATACTTACATGTATTCTGTCAGGATTTTTTCCCGTGAGGGTAGGGGGAGAGCACATCCTTCCATTTGCTACGATCCTAACTCACTCAATGTGACGACCCGGATGGCGCAATAGTTAACACGCTGGATCGCCGTTACAAGGGTCCTGGGTTCGATTCCCAGCGAGGCGGAAATTTGTATGATGAGTTTAAATTTCCGTTCTTGGTCTGAGTGTGTGTGTTCTTGTCTTGTGTGTTGTCCATGGCACCAACGACACAAGTAATCCTAGTGTGTGTAGCGTTATAAAAAAATGTATGTAAAGTTCTCTCATATTTATTTATTTGTAAGGCATTACATTGATGGTATAGTATTACAGGCAAATGGCAAGTATTTTTGGTAAATTTGTCGAATCACGGCACCTTGAAAGTGCTCCAACTTTTTTTTCTATTGTTGTTTATCACTAGTATGTAGTAAGGCGTAAAAATACCTAACCTAACTCAACTGTCCCCCTAGCTAGAGTATTTATTCTTAATCTAGACCTAGAGGGACAGTTGGTTTAGGTTAGGTTAGGTCAGGTATACGCGAAAAAAAGGGACCCCTCGAAGCGGGGTTCCGTCGACATCTGTGACGAAGTAACATAAATTTGGAGCACTTTCAAGGTGGAGCCGTGATTCGACAAATTTACCGTATTTTTCATTTATTTGCATTTTCATGTCCGGGCACTTTCATCTATCTGGTAAACCAACCGATAACTTGTTATTCACCAAGAGGCTAAAATAAAACAGACTTAGCCTTAAATATTCCAAATATCGCTTCATCCATATTAAGAACACATCAGATATTATTAACGTTACATTCCAAATAACCCCAAAGCAGCAGTAGATATCATTATGAATAAATTATCAGTTGTCGTTTGTCACCTTTTAAGGGACAGACAGGAGTGAAACTGAGATGAACTCAAGGCAGCTGGTTATCCTTTTACTTTTCCATTATATTTCTTTATCGTTTCTTTTTACACGGCTTCAAAAAATAAGGAAAACCGAAGCAATAAAGTCAGATTCCAAATACCCCCATTGAGGCGATATTTGGAACGGCACTTGTAAAACAATATATCTTTAAATCTATTAACAGAAGATGAACAGTGAAAGTAGTTATTTATAGGAAATTGCGAGAACTACCCAAAGAAAAACATCCTATGTAGATAAGGTAACCGTCGGTTTTGTTAACAGCCGTTTCATGAAAAAATTCTTCCAAAAAGCCCCACTTTACGGTACTACTCCTGTCAAGTACTGTCGGAGTTGCATACATTTGATTCAATTCACCTGTCAGTGTCAACATAACATTATTTTGCTGTACTTGGTAATGAGTAATTTAGTACATAATAGTTTTGCAGAATTT
The DNA here is from genome assembly GCA_905404295.2 of Ochlodes sylvanus. NCBI lineage: Eukaryota > Metazoa > Arthropoda > Insecta > Lepidoptera > Hesperiidae > Ochlodes > Ochlodes sylvanus. The sequence goes on from FR990129.1 coordinate 4,181,416, forward strand.
TATTGACCGAAACGAAAGCTTGGATTAAATTTGGTGTTGAAATCGACAAACCCATAAGAACGTTGTCGGTATGGCGACTTCTAGTGATACTTCAGACCAGAATGTGAAATCTAGGCGTCCTGCTGGTAAGATACTATTGGGTTCGCAAACGCCTTATTTATGACCTCGTAAAATCGATTGATTCCATATTCATTGGCCATTTCAGAATCTGCGTTCAAGCAACAGAGACTGCCTGCTTGGCAACCGATTCTAACGGCAGGAACGGTCCTACCAACGTTTTTTGTCATAGGCATTGCCTTCATTCCTGTAGGAGTCGGGTTACTTTACTTTTCTGATGAGGTAAGTCATGTAAATATGTACATGTGATATAGCCTTCATTCGTTCCAATATTATTACTAGCTTTATGGGAAGATATTACAATATCTGTCTATTTGATAGACTAAGGTGAAATAAGAACCTAAACTATAAAAAATAATATAAAGAGTAAATCGATACATCGTCATCTGTAGGCCAGTTTGGATATTAGAGATATTGCTAATCTCCTTTAACTCTCTTCTGTGTCTAATCTCTTAACACAACCATTATAAGTCATACCCCTTATCCATCGCGAACCAATCCATTTCCTGACAGGAAAATTATCCTAAATATTAAATTAAGTATTCAAGTTATTTGTGTATGATTTAGTAACAGACATCCAAAAATACCAACTTTCATAAAGTACATTTTAGAACATATCTATAAATTCATAAATGCATTTTTTAGGTCAAAGAACATGTGATAGATTACACAGACTGTATGAAGGATAATGAGAACATAACTTGTGCGGACTACATTAAGGAAAATTCTATGGAGCCATGTAAATGTGAAATCCATTTTAACCTCAGTGAAAACTTTAAGGGTGATGTCTACTTCTATTATGGGTTGAGCAACTATTACCAAAATCATCGTAGATATGTCAAGTCACGGTAAGTTCTATAGATTTACTTTCTTCAGTAATTTAGTAGACTATTTTAGAATATAGGTTTCTCTTCCTTGTTTACAAACCTTGAAAACGAACTTCATCACACTAAAAATTAAATGTCACAATTAAAGTGAATAAATTAAAGCTCTTAACTTTAATGAAGGCTTCTCATAATATGGCTAAACAACTATTTATCTAACATAAACAATACATAATATCATTAGTTAATTGTGTATTCTGAAATGGAATTGCTTAATCATTTTAACTAGCAACACCTTAATAATTTGTCTATTAGTTACAAATGACATGTCTTTTGGGATGTGATCTTTTTACAGCTTCACTGTTGTGCTTATGTACTTTTTGTTAAATGCTTTATATTTTTCTATGTACAGTGACGACAGCCAGCTTCTGGGCCGGCTATCTCCATTCCCATCAACAGATTGTGAGCCATTTGCCTTCGCAGAAGATGAAAATGGAGTAAGAAAGCCAATTGCACCTTGTGGATCTATTGCAAACTCTCTTTTTAACGGTAATTATTTTGATGATGACAAGTAAATAAAGATATAGTGATGACAAAATTTTTTATGGAATCCAGCGTACTGCTAGACAAATCTTTTTCAACAATCTTGGTGAAGCATTCCATTTTACTGGAGTTTTGAGTACATTTGTGATCAATTTGCAAGTGATTTGATTTTATAATTAATTGCAAATCATAATGAGTATTACTCGTCTGTTTGAAGACCCCATAGCCTAGTTCGATTCCTGGCCGAGTAAAATATTTATGTGACGGATAAATGTTGGCTTTAGCTATGGTTTCGGTGATGTGTTATTTGTGTTGTCCATCCCATCCGCGAAACAGGCGATCCTAGTGTGGGGTATGAGTGTGTTAAAATTAATTTATATTACATACTTACATGGATCTCGAGAATATATATATTTTTACTTGTTGCAGATACGTTGACCGTTTACTCATTAGATTTAATGACAACTGTATCGGTGCTGAACACTGGAATTGCTTGGACTTCTGATAAGGACATCAAATTCAGAAACCCAGATACTTCAACTGACCTTAAAACAGGTACACAACGAAGGCTATTATTAGTTTATATGTACTCGAAATGGTAATGATAAAGCTATCATTAAGTAGAAGAAATGGAAAAAGAAGTTCGTCAGAACGGCTTTGAAAGGAATGGTATAATAAATAAAGTTTATTAATTTCAGCGTTTGCCAACTTCACGAAACCGGTCAACTGGCGGCAGCCAGTGTGGATGTTGGACCCGAATAACACTGAAAATAACGGATTTTTGGTAAACTTACGACATTCCTGATATTTGGTTATTGCTTCATACTATTTTATTAATTAAAAGCTGGTGCCCGCGACTTGTCCACAGAAAAAATGGACTTCCAAGAAAGTGAATTCCAAGTTTCAAGTAAATCGGACCTAATTTATTATGTCCTATTTAACGCCTTTAGTTAGGGGATGAGTTTTTGGAAATCTTTTCTTAGTGCTCTGTCCAAAGTTTCATGTTTCTAGGTGTACTGGTTTAGGCTGTGCGTTGTCTACTAGTTGGGAACAGTTAGCGTTTTATTAAATATAAATTATTATTAATAGAGTGTATTATGAACATTCTTTATTTAAGATGGTACAAAGATGAACTTAAAACCTTTTTTATACTAGAACGAAGACCTGATAGTCTGGATGCGGACGGCGGCGCTGCCGACATTCCGTAAGCTGTACCGGCGCGTGGACCACACCAAGAGGGGCTTCGGCACGGGCCTCACCAAGGGGGCCTACGTCCTCACTGTGGAATATAGTGAGTCACTTCGCTTTTAACTAGCGATTGCCGACACTACGATACACCTAGAAAGCTATTATATTAAAAGTTTGTAAAATTATAACTCCAAGGAAACGCGTTAGCTGCGTTTCTCGAAGACCGTTAACTATTTTCTATTGCAGCACCCGGGGACGACATGAGTTATAAATTGCCGCAATTAGCAACTGAAAGGACATAATAACCCTTTAAGTACCTGCTGTATCAAGTTGCTGGTTTCAGCAACTGGTTGGTTTACTCAAACTCAAAACTCAACTACACTTGGTTACACCGTTTCCGCTTTTTTGCGTCGATACCTACTTCTTTTTTACTTATAATATGATTGCTCCTGATAATGATTTATTATTCTCCAGACTACCCGGTGAAAGAGTTCAAAGGCACGAAGTCGTTCGTAATATCGACGACGTCGCTGCTCGGCGGCAAGAACCCGTTCCTGGGCGTGGCGTACGTGGTGGTGGGCACGCTGTGCCTGCTGCTCGGGATCGTGCTGCTCGTCATACACGTCCGCTGCTCCAAGAGGTGAGCATCCCAATACATTTTACACGATGCTCATTTAATCTTCGACAACAATCCCAACCGATGTTATTTTGGTTTCGTAGACGGAATGAGTGTAGAGTCTACACTCATTCCGTCTACGAAAACAAAACAGATGGAACATATTTGGAACATATTTGGAATATATTTACTAAATTGGTCTACACTGTAGACCAATGGATGCCATCTAGCGCACTCACACACAAAATTAACAAGTTGCGCCAGTGACACTAAAAAATGAGACAGAGTGATACTATGTTTTGTTTCACATTAGCGAATGAATTCAATGAATGATGCTATAAAGCCAATTACGGCAAAAGTGTCACTTCAAGAAACTTCTTGTCTTTGAAAACTGATGATAACCTCTTAAGTTTATTGACGAAGGCCTCTCTTACACGTTCTTATGGTAAATCATTCTATCACGCAATAATGTACTACAATAACTGTGCAAGAATATATTCCATCGCTTTTGATGTCAGAACAAAGCAGGCACCGTCTAACATCCCAAAATATCTGTCGTTAAACAAATCTAAATAAAACAACCACCGGATATACTATTTTTGTGTTTACGTCCATATTCTTGTTATAGAGTTTTATTTGTGTCAATATTTTTGTTTTAAATTGTTCTGTAAATATAATTATGCTTTTGTTTTGCGTTAGATATACCTCTCCCATCTCCCAATCCTACTTAGTGGAAGACGAACCGATCACTCAGAGCGCTCCAATGACTTCGTAAGTTTGGTACTTGGCGTGTTCAGTTTTATATCCCGACAATGTGTATGCGCGTTGTACGCTCGTGTTTAGACGTAGTGTAGGGGCGGCGTTGGGGGAGAAGAGGATAATTTCCCAGACTTCGCAGGGGCCTCTCGCTTTTAGAGGCCTCTCGTGTTTTGCGGCTCAAGGTAAAGGACCCTCTCGCCTGCGAGGCCCTTTAACTGGAGGCCCTTACGAAATTATACCGCGAAGTCCCTCGAAACCTATAATTCCGCCGCTCAGTAGTGTAGTGTAGTCAAGTTTAAACGATGCAAAAAGCAATACCATGCGGTTATGTTTTGTGGCAGCTATTAAATTACCAGTTTCTAGTACATAACGAACATAGGGTGTTTGTACCTGGTATGTTTACCAACAAACATCAAAACAAGACCTACTGCATGTTTGTGAGTAACTTATATAGTTTTTGATATTTCGTAGATCTGTTTAATATGGATATTCTGTTCAATTGACTTCAATATAGAATTAGTTATTCTGTAATTCGTAAATTATGTAGAGTATAATATTTACCAAAGTATCAATTCCAGTAAATTTGTTTTTCTTTGTGTTTACAATTGTGGTAATATTTGATTTACGCTAACGCTTTGTTTTTGAAACGGTGATGTTGTCAAATACATTATTAACCTTTCCTTATTTGTCTGTCTGTCAGTCTTATTAAATAAATAAAAATCCCTCTCGCTTTGACCGGAATCCTAAGCCCATCAGAGGGTAATTATAAAAATGATTAATGGATGAAAGTTTATTGTGTAATTATCTTTTCACTCACGTATTAATAAAGCAATTGCTTGTTTCAGCACAACGGAGATGATCAACGTCAACCCGCGCACTCCGTACTCTTAAACTCAACATTTCAACCAGGGATGTTATGGAGCTCCGTAACCGTAACCGAAACTATCTGGAATCCGAAATAAGTTTCTGTCCGAAAGAAGAAAGTTTCTGGCCGGCAGAGCGGACACTGGCCGCGCGCGAGTCTTGCATAGTTGTTTTTATTAATAAAACAGACTATACTTTATTGCTTAGTCATAACTATAATTATCTAATATTCGTAACCGAAACTATCCGAAATAATTGCATATCTGTAACCGTATCTGAAACCGTATCCTTATCCAGATACGAAATTTCATATCCATAACATCCCTGATTTCAACTATGAATGCTTAACTTTATTCACGGTAGTTAATTGCACAATTTAGTTGGAACAAACCGATATGAATTGTATTATTGTTACCCTACTACACTATAATAAAATAAAATATTGTACTTAAAGGATTCTTTAATAAGGTTAAACTTCTGATAACTGTACATACTTGTTTGTCCCTGTTTGATTAATTAATATAAGGATCAAAAATTTGGCAACAAATCTTTCTTTAAACTGTTATGAGACCATTGAACTTTGCCGACATTTTTCAATAGTAAAATAATGTATTATGTTTAAAATTTGAGGTTAAACCACCCAGGTCATGCAATGTTGCGTAATATAAGTACCTATCTGGGACTTGTGTCTATTGGCGTTGTAGTTTCAACTGCGTCTATACCACGGCTGGGCGGCAACGGTCGCACAACTAGTATCTAGTAAAAACATTTTAAATGGGATCGATAATATGCAATTTCATGTTCCAATAGATATAGTATTTTATTAAGTTTTCGTTATTTAACTCTATCTAGTATTACTAATAGCGGTATCACTTATATGTCATGCGAGAAAGCACCATAAGCTTTAGGTACAAGGTACGAGTTTATAGAAATCACATGTTCTTAAGATATTAAGAATAGAGATGCCTACCCATATAATATACGCAGAAGCGAAATTTGTGAATTGTAATTGTGGGTTTAGAAACACTAATCGAAAAATATATCAACGAAGAATTATTTCGCATCAATGTCTTGTATGAGTAGATAATGTGTTTTCTGTAGCAGTAGGTTTAGATGAGACTAATATTAAGCTAATCGATTAGATTTTTTTCAGTATTACTTGGTTAGCGGATTTTATCATGAAAATAAATAACACACTTTTACAGAATAAATATTCCTTAAATATTATTTATTTCAGTTACAAACCTACTTAAGTAATAAAACTTGCGTAAGGATTGGTTCATAGTAATTAATAACATTTCCCCAGATACCTGCTGCCGAACCTGTTGAACCTTAATACCAGTTGTGTGTTTGTTGACATTTCTTTATTGTTTAGGTATACATCGTTAGGCAGCTTAAGTTCAAGACGGTCGAAATATTTATGGGGTTTGGTGTTTTCTCTATGGTCAGTTAAAAATATATTATCTATAAAGAAAAAATTGCAACGAGTCAAAATCTGAAAGTGTAAAAAAAATATATATAAAGTTGTGTACACTGGGCAGACGTTTTTTTGTTTTTTACTTCCATTTCTGTAATTTTCCTCAATATCTTAATTATTATTATTTAAAATGTTATTCTTATAAATAGTAGTCGCTAGAAAACCGACTTATATTTGCTGTAGCTTAGAATTATGTGTATGAAATAATGTTCATTTATGTTATATATTTTTACCTATTTAAGTTTACATTTAAATTTAAATGTGTAAATAGAAACTAGACACAATATTTTTCCGATTTTAGCAATAATAGTGTTTCATTTTCACAAACTATTAAAATAAGTCCTAATATTGAAATACTTAATCAAAAGTGCCTTTGTTAAGAATAAAATTATACAGAGCTTGTATTCTATGTACACATGTAGCTATAATATGTTGTTTGACACTAGTTAAAATATTTTTATGCGTTTTTAATACTATTACAATTAAATTAATGAGCCTTCTTATTCAGTATCTGAGGAATTGTGCCAATAGCATTGATATATAAAAAATCCAAGATTTATTATATATCGTCTATATTATATCATCGTCTATATCGTATATAGCGTCTGCAAAACGTCCGCATAAAATGAGTGCACAATTTTAAATAGTGCATTTCAAACAGTCTCGCCTCGTTCGCGTCACTGCAGGCTCGTTAAAATGCCGAAGCGTTCGTTTAGAAATTGTAAAAATATGTCAAGAACGTTAAAAAAGAATGAAATATCGTATTTTCGGTAAGTGAAAAAGTTCATTGATTGGTTTTTGTTGTTTATATGACTTAATAGTTAATATAGAAAGCATTACGTGATTTTGATTTAATTTGCCTCAAAAGTTTTTTGAGTTTTTTATATATCAATGGTCAATAGCTATGATTTATTGAGTTTGAAAACAAAACATCTGTGACTCTTAAGTGTTGTATTCTGCGTGCCGCACGCAATCACAATAATATCGCACGCAGCGTGCGATATTATTGTAATGATTTCTTATGCCAACAAATAGTTCTCATTAACATTTTACATATTTATCACGGCGTTAAAGACAGCAAATTTGATATGAAACGACATCTTTTGAAAATACATTCGGATTTGTTTTTGTCTATTTAAAAATTAGAATGACGTTAGATACAAATTAGATACTAATTTGATGTTGTAGAATAACCTAGACATTTTAATTGCATTTAAATTTTTTAGACAAATCATTAACTTTTTAATATTAAAAAATATTCTATTGTTATTACACAATAAATAAATGGTTTACGTATTTTGTTGTTTTATTTCCTATTTTCAATCCTGTTATGAAGTACTATGTTCCAGCTTGTAAAGGTAATGAAAACTTATTTACACATAATAGTAATAATAGTCTTGAATATCCCGCTGATTAAATCATTATATAAGTAGTCGTCTTATTTTTTGTTTATCGCACATTATGTAGTTCTTGAGACATAATCAAAAGAGAAAGCACGATTTCTTGTTATCTGTGAAAATGTTACGCAGTTTTCATATTTTGTTTGAATACTGCGTATTGCGTAACACTCACAGATGCCCTATCAACAATACGCTATTCGGGAGGGACTGACTCCGCGCCAATCGCGCTCTACCCTGATCAAGGGCTAGGGCCAACACGTCAAACAGCATGTCAGAAAATGGTGATATGTGTACCTCCTTGCGACATTTTCCTTCAGCAAACGCTCAACATAACAAAATTATAACAAATTACATTATCATCGCTTTATTACTGTGTGCAATAAAGATAGATAGTTCTATTTTAGGTAGGCACCTACTTACAAATACAAAGATGTTCATTTTAAATTTGGTCTTGTAAGCTAACGACCAAACTGCCTTTGACCAAGTAAGTAATCATAGGTCACTCGCCCACGGCCTCGCACCTGAAGGGGCCTCGTGAGGCCTCTTTATGCGATGCCAGATTTTGGGAACAAAAGAAATGGGGCCTCGCTGATTCGACTTTGCCCACGTCTATATTACTTCACGCTACGCCACTGATCATCGAAGTAAAACACGGTCTTTTTCACCAAATAGTAAAGTGGATATTAAGTATAAAGATTATCAACATAATTTATGTATAGTGAGATAATGTATAGTTCATAATTATCTAGATTTATTAGATAAATAAATTCGCTGATAGACGATTTTGATAAGTAAGTAACAATTATAATTGAGCACAAGCTGCTGCACGAGTCCGCTCAATGGGCGCTATGGGCGGAGCGGTCGGGCTGTTGTGGCTGTTGGCGCTGGGGGCGCGGGCCACACAGGATTCCACGGGGTTGTTCGAGCTGAACATCATACATTACAATGATTTCCACGCGCAGTGAGTACTTTAACTACATACCTACTTTCGTACTAGCGCGACATTTAACAGTCGGGAGTTTCCGCCTGCGTATGATGCGGGAGTCTTCAAGAGAGCGAATAGGCTTTTATAAGTTAGTGCGTTCAACATCTTGGACTCCATCGCCACTTACCATCAGGCGGTATTGTAGTCAAGCATTAACTTATTTTTTGCAAAAAAATTTATAGATCAATGTACCTACCTATATTATTTTTGTTTTATTGACAGCATAATTTTTTTTCAAGTTTCGATGAAATCAGTCCTTTTGGCGGGACTTGCACACCAGATGTCGCCTGTATAGGCGGCTTTGCTCGCCTGTACACGGCCATTCAGCAAGTGAGGGAGGCTGAACCGGACTCCCTGCTCGTCAACTGCGGAGACACCTTCCAAGGCACCCTCTGGTACAACCTTCTGCGCTGGAACGTTACCCAGCACTTCATGAATCTTTTGCCCCATGATGCTCATGTATGGCTTTTGTTTGTCTACAATTTACAATAAAATGGGTATAAATATGTGCTTCACAAACTTCACTTACAGTGAATATATTTACATTATACCTATTCATCTAAGCATAGTTAGTCCTGAAAGAATTTGAGTATAGATGCCTACTCGTACATAATAAAGAGACAAGTACCGAGGAATAACTAACTTATTGTAATGTTAAGAGCTACTGTTGTCATTATCTCTACCCTACCTTTTTTATTACCTACTCTAGGTTCTAGGAAACCACGAATTCGACCATGGAGTGGAAGGTCTAATACCGTATCTGTCGCACCTGAAGTCTCCCATGCTTGGGGCCAACGTGAACACGACCTTTGAAGAGGAATTGGGGCAATACGTTAAAAACCATATCGTGATTAAACGGAATGGAAGGAATATTGGAATCATCGGCATCCTTTTGCAATCGGTATGTACTAAATTTTATTTTTATTGTCTGAACTAGCCTAATGTGAGGTGTTTGCCGGGTCCACCAGTGTGGAAACTGTAGGCTCTGTATCGACTGCATTGTTGAACAAGGACTTAAGAATCACGCTATGTAGAGACGACAAACATTTTGTGTGATCTAGTTAGTCCGCTGCGCACAACATTTTCGAAGCAACATAAAAAGTAGGTATCTAAGTAGGTACCTTAAATATCTATAGAATCTTTAATATCAAAAGAAGAAATAGAGAATTTTGGGTTTATCGTATTCTTTCGCCTTGGGTTTATATTGTTTGATATTGAAATTGAACATTCGAAGCCGACCGACATTCGGGGTGGACCGCTGGATCCGCTATAGAGGACTAAGTACCTACTTAAGTTCATCGATATGTTATTAAATTTTCCTAATAACCCTTATTGCCAATTACCTATTAGGTATATCAGAATTAGAACTAATTTATGTTAGCCAGGTAAAATTGTAAAAAATGTAGGTACATAAGTACGTAGGTAATCATCGAATAATAAACAAGTAGGTACGTAACACAATTCACTTGATACGTTTTTAAATTTCTGCTATAAACAGTTTTCGGCGCCCATCGGAAAAGTTATAATGGAAGACGAATTAGAGGCGGTGCGGCGTGAAGCGGCTATCCTCACTGAACTGAGGGTCGATATCATCATAGTGTTGTCCCACGTCGGATATGGCACCGATTTGTAAGTTAATCAGTAAGTAAATTCTGGGCCATGAGAATGAGAGAAAGAGAAGGTTGGACGAACTGAGGCTGTAAGTAAAATACTAAAATTACAAATTTGGAATAATCCTTGTAAAATAAGTAATTCAATATGCCACAATAAAACCACGTAAAAAATTCTTCGTTTTATGTTTAATTTATGCGTCATTCGTTATAAAGTTTTAATACAAGTGACCAATCCAGGTGTCCAAGAGCATATTCCTACGCAAATTATAATAAATACGATAAACTATTAGGTAGCTAATTACCTACTAAAATGTTATTATGCCACAAAACAGGAACCTCGCAGCGCGCATGCCTCCAGAAGTGGACATAATAGTGGGTGCTCACTCCCACACGTTGTTGTTCACCGGAGAGACCCCAGACGGCTCGCTGCCAGCGGGCCCTTACCCCACCGTCGTCACGCAGGAAAATGGACACAGGGTCAGATTCTCATCCGTAGTCTAGCTATTTATTGCAGATTAGCTTTTTTTACGGAGTTAAGGTAGCAGACGAGCATGCGGCACCACCATTCCGCTGCCGCCGATGACAACTGTGAACGACCTCGAACAAGAATCAAATAGGGCTAGGATAGTTAGTCTGGTTAGGAGACGGTGTTAGAACATTAGTTGGTTAGTCTGTTAGTAAGTATCAGAACTGGGACAGGGACTGTTTTAGTAGTTGTTAGTAGGTAATTGTTAGTACCTACGTGTCTTGTTCTAGTTCGGTCACCTAATCTAATTAGTTTAGTTTGAATTAAAGACGGATGGAGTCCCTTTCACTAATATTGTCAAATTAACATTTTTCCTACCAAATATAAGATAAAAATAAGATTAGTATAAGCTGTATACCCTACCTAATACTTAAGATAAGATTAACCTAATAAGCCTCAATTGTAGATACTTGTGACTGAAAAATAATAAGAAACAGTTGTCATTATAATTCTTATTACTGATTGAAATATTTCATATCTCATGTTATAATTTATCTGAACTCTATGTATGTTATTTCCGTCAACAGATTCTGGTGGTCCAAGCTGACTGCTATACGAGATACTTGGGAAACATCAAGTTATTTTTCAATAAAGAGGGTGTAATTGAAAAGTGGGAAGGAGCCCCTATTTATTTAGGGACCTCTATCGTCCAAGGTACACATCATACTTTGACTACCACCGCTGGCATTATCCCAAACTAAGTCGCTAAGCGATAGATTCGTTAAGTACCTACATACGTGTTCCCATACGGTTTCGGGTAGATCTATAATCCGGATATTCGATCGGATATTCGATCGTTTCGGTTACGGTTATGGAGCTCCATAACATCCCTGATCGTAAGGGCTGTTCACCTATCACTTGAATTAAAAAATACTCGTAATTAAAAATATTCTTGTCAATTCTTGTGGAAGTTTTCAAGAAGAGAGTGAATAGGCTTTTACTATGTTAGTGAAAGAAATCATCTCCACTGACAATCAAGGGGGATTGTTGTCAATTAACTTATGTATATTGGTTTATTAAACCCACTACATTGTTCGGGTCGGGTCTCCCCTCATAACTGAGAAAGCCCAGGGAATAGGTACCACAAATACAATGTTCTAGTGCGGATTCGAGGAGGGGTTAGTGTCCGACCCAAGTGTCGGAAGTTATTATGCCACCCAAAACAGCCGGAAAAACCGGAACGGACGGCTTTACGTGCTCAATGCAAAATAATATTATCCATGATAATAAATTATATCATGATTATATCCATCAACCATCCAACCATCATATCCATCCATTGATTGACTCGGTCAATCACTTGGGATCGACACAAGTTACCGGGTTATGAGCGCTTCATATCTGTATTAAGTCAAAGTATGTTAACAGACCCAGACATGTTGCGAGAGTTGAAGCCGTGGAGGGAGCAGGTAGACGCGGTGGGCAAGGAGGTGCTGGGCCGGTCGCTGGTCAGCCTGGCCCGCTCCAGCTGCTACCGTCGGGAGTGCAGCCTGGGCAGCTGGGCGTGCGACGGCTTCCTCGAAGAGGTTATGAGTCCTCATAGTTCTTTAGACTATCTATATCACTCATCGTTATTTATTTTGATGGTTGACTATGCTAGCATGTATACTGATTGAAATATAGTCAAACCGCATAAAATTGTAGGAGGTCTCAGCTACTTATGACCAAAATATTTTATTTCAGCACGTAACAAGTATAAATAAACAATCAGAAAATCTGATTTGATATCCCATTAATGTCTATGATTATGTGACGTAGGTGTTCAATTTTTTTTTATTTTCCAGCTAATACCTCGAGCGAATGGCTCTCTCTGGAACGACGGACAGGTGTGTCTGATCAACGCCGGGGGACTGCGCACGCAAATCAGTGCAGGGGGTAATGATTACAATTCTTCGTATGTAAAATTTTAGGATATTTCTCGTTTTATTTATAATAAGTCATGATTGTTATTTTACTCATTAGGTAAAGTGCTTTCGATATCAGTTTAAAGTTTTTTGATATCTGTAATGGTTACGGAATAATCGCCTGTGCTCACTTAACGATTACACCCTGTATAGGTTGTCTGAAAGAGATCTCTAATTAAGTGTTAAGACCGCCTGTTGTACTTCATCATCACAACCCACAACTGTCCCACTGCTGGGCACGGGTCTCCTCTCACAATGAGAGGGGTATAGGCCATAGTCCACCACGCTGGCCAAGTGCGGATTGGCGGACTTCACACACCTTTGAGAACATTATGGAGAACTCTCAGGTGTGCAGGTTTCCTCACGATGTTTTCCTTCACCGAAGCAAGTGATAATTAAATTTTAATACGCACATAATTTTTGAAAATTAGTGGTGCGTGCGGGGTTTGAACCCGGAACCTCCGGTTCGGCAGTCCAACGTTCAACCACACGGCTATCACTGCTTATTTTATTTCTGTGTAATAATGTATCCATGTAACATTTTAGTGTACAATAAAGAGGATTTTGTTTGTTTGTTTTGTCAATGCAATGTGTTACAGAGGTGACGACGGAGGCGCTGCTCATGGCCCTTCCGTTCGAGAACTACGTCCAGGTGTTCGACCTGGCGGGACGCCACCTGCTGGAGGCGCTGGAGTTCTCGGTGGGCGTCGCGCAGCCCGACCCGCTCAACTTCTACAGCGGCCGAATGTTGCAGATCGGAGGTAACGGCTGCTGTAACTTATGGTCAAGGTATCGCACCTGTAGCTGTAAGCAGTGATGGGGGAAATGTTATCATGATTGTGGATATGGATTAGGCATGGAAATAACGCCCCCGCCAAGAACGCTTCAATTACCTAATGATGACCTTACCCAGATGTAAAATTGTATGTTGTCCATCTCTCCTAATATGCAATATTCCTTTAGTCTTGGTGCGATTTTAATTCTATTCATCACGGCAATTATGACATATCTCATCGATCGAACTCACAGCTCACGCAGTAAGATTATTATAACATCAGGCATAGTACATAGTTACTACTGGTAGTCACTAGTCACTGTTACAATAAGATATAGGTATCTGGATGCGTGCAGACTCCGCTCTAAAACAACTGTTTTTCTATAGAAAAAGGAATGTTTTAAGCGTTACGATCGTTTTTATCGTGGTCTGTGTGCAGGCCTGCGCGCGGTGTACAACGCGTCGGCGCCGGCGGGCGCGCGCGTGGTGTCGGCGCGCGTGCGCTGCGTGGCGTGCGCCGTGCCGCAGTACGCGCCGCTCGACCCCGACGCCACCTACCGCGTCGTCACGCAGAACTACATCGGCGACGGCGGCGGCGGGTACACGGTGACGTATTCAATTATAGTTAGATAAGTAGATAATATTGCAATATGATTATGTCAAGAGGAAATACTGTATTTCAATCAAAAATAGTGTGAAATTACTGCCCGATGTCTGTACTTTAGTATTTAGGTTAGGTACATACATCATCATTTTGAACATCGATAGCGCACTGGTTTGCACGGTACTCTTTCATTGCATACACGGGGAGTTTTTAATCTAAAATTCGAATGATGCACCTCTCAAAATTATTCTAACATACCTACTTATGTCGAATACCGATTTTCATTTTCCAAGAGTGTACTCGACCATAGTTACGTTATGTCGTCTGTTCAACGATCGCCCAATAAGTAGGTAATCCGGTTCCAGATGCTGTCGAGCAACAGACAGAACCTGGTGAACCTCGAGGTGGACTACGTGATGCTGCAGCGGTACATGCGGCGGCAGCGCGCCGTCATCCACGGCCTGGACCAACGGATACAGATTGTGTACTGAACTTAATACCGCGACGTCAGTACTTCCTTTGATTACTTTGCTAAATAAGAATAAAAATTTAATTACATTAAACTTGAATTATTATCATTCCTACTTCATCGGTTTGATTCAATAATATTTTCTACCACCCAAAGTAATATTAAAATTAATTTTTAAACGATTTCAAATTTTACATGTTTATAAATCTATGGAAGGTAAATAAAAATAGGACTAAACAATTCTTGTAACATTTAATATATTTTATTTTAATTACTTACATACAAATCGCTCCAGCGACTCAGCACACAGTGAAATTAAACATACATTTTACTGTAATACTGGTACTCGCAAGAGATGCATATTTTAGGCTGCGTCTTCAAACGGGGATGTGCAACTTTTCGTAGGTTATGCGTCCATACTTAAACTCTTACTATTCCTAGTACCTCGCATTACAGTAAAAATGTATAGAATACACTATAATAATATTTAAAATAATAAAACACGTGGATATATTACCGAACACCGGAATCGAGCCAGTTCGCATTTTTAGATGTACTAAAACATGTATATTTTTAAACAATGTTGATAACAATTTAATTATGGCATATTTTAATTATACACTAATTCAATACGCCAGAAATTAAACGCATAAAAATTGCTTTGTTTAGTGTAAATGTTTTATGTACTACGTTTTAAAACCAATATAGGTACGCTCGGTGGATCTATTTCAGTGTCCGGGAGAGTCACATAATTATAGCTAACAGTATCAAAAAATTTGGTCATATAAATATATAATAATAAGAAAACGTACATATATCTACTATAGTACTTAAATTCACGAGAACAAATTGTTCATAGGATTTAAAAAAGGAACATCTAATTAAAGATATACTTTACATAAATGTAAATATTACAAGATACGGTAACCATTGCAAAGTATTAATAGATATTTTCAGTGTAACACAACATCCATTGCTATTAATTCGTTTCAGGTCTAACATTAAATTAGTTATAGAATATAATGTGTCGTAACACATCCAAGTACAACTGATTAAACATTTAAATTCAATCATGACAATAATTATATTTAACCCTTTTACCATTATGCAATAATTATCCACCGTAACAATATTTATTTTAAAGTATCTAGTAAGTTCATGTATTTTCGTTTTTTATATAACTTCAACGTTTACCCTTTTTAGCATATTATAGATCACAAGTGCGTTAAAAGCATTTCGTGATAATATGTAGGCCGTGCCAAGCAGTACAGTTACATTCAGATATCGAATACAATTTATTTACGTAAATATAAGCTTGTAGGCGACCAACGAGCGGTCAAGCCATCGGATGGTAAGCGACCACCGTCGCCCGCAAACATCAAGCAGTAAGACAACAACATCAAAGTCGACGATGCGTTGGCGACCAAGAATGGTTCCTCACCATAATAGTACATAATCCTTACAAAATTGTAATGGATACGATAACAACAAAACAAACATACATTAAAACACTTGCGTCAATTTATCCTTCCTATAATTTTTATTTTACAATATAGCTACTACTCTTCAACGTTTCATCGCAAAACGAATATGTTATTTCCTAATACGGTCAGCCTGAGCGGTGTTATCGGGAGCACTTGTATATTTCACAATACAGCAGACACACGTTTATAACCAGTAACAGGAGTATTCCGTTGATGAACATGAGCGGGGGTCAGCACTGCCCCAGCTGCACCTTGGGCACGTAGATCAGAGGCAGGTCCTTCTTGAACGCGCGGATGTCCTTTATGAACTCGGCGTCGTTCTCCTCCGTGTCCCCGACCGGGTGCGACGAGTCCAAGTACGTCAACTCGTAACTGTTCGGCTCGATCTCTGCTGTTTCGTTGTCTTTGTTGTTCTGTGGGTGTCCCATTATCTAGACGACAAATAATTAGATATTAAAAATAAAAATATATCATAGTTTTCAGTGATGTGTCCCATAGACAAATAATTTTATGAGGGCAGAGTCAATAAATTGAACGATGCGTTTTTGGCGTAGGTAGATGTCGCAGGGAAATTAAAATGGAGAATTAAAAATCCCGAAGAGTTGTTTATAGATTAAGAATGCTAATAACACATTTTTGTAATACATGTAATAATACATTTTGTAATACATGTAATAATACATTTTGTAATACATGTAACTTACCTGGATGGACAGTTTTCGGAAGTGCGATTTATTTCCGGTTTTAAAGTGGTTGTCGACCCACTCTTTTATATCATTCGGCCTTATTTTTTCTATTGCTTCAGCCTGGAACAGTCACGTTTTAGTCTATGAGTACACATTTTAAATGTTATAACTTTATGTGGAAACTTAACTGAAAATTGTTTTAGATAATTATGTAAGCTGCATTGACTGAAAAGTGTGATAGTTTTAATTGATTTGAAAATTAAACTGTGAAGTGACAATGTAAGGTATACACACTTTTTATCACATTTTATATTTTCGTTTCAGGATACGATATTTTATTATTATTATTTCTTTATTATTATTTCTTTATTTCAGATAACAATGATCCATACATACCAATTCTCAGTCAAATAAAAATTTACAATAAAATAATAATTACAAAGTTCAAATTCAATAAAAATAAATAAATTACAATTAAAACAATAATGTCACTATTAAGATTATTACAATTATTAACTTATTTATAGGCGTAGTGCACATGTATCCTACTACAGTGATTGAGATACCCGCAGTCATATCTCTCCGACAGTACTCTCAAGATCCTGTTCGGGCTGCCCCGGACCCTGCACAACAAGGACGTACATCGTTTTCTTATTAGCGTGTAAAAACAATCTACACGCGCTTCGGCAAACATCCCTGATGCGCTACAAAATCGAGGCAGCCCCAACAACACCCTGAAAGCATTGTTATATTGAACGCGCAGGGCGCTGAACTGTTTCGCCGTATAATCCACCCACAAGCTGCTCGTGTACAGTGACGTACAAAATGCTCTGAAAAGAGTAATTTTGACATCCCTGGAACAGCGTGCAAACCTGCGGGCGATCATGTTAGCCCTTACAGACAACGCCCTACGCTCCCTCTCCATGTCTACATCATCCTTCAGGTCGGAGGTAACCCAGTGTCCAAGGTATTTAAACTGCTGGACCCTTGTTAGTGCCTTACCATTTAATTTGACGACGGGTATCTCAACTGGACATTCCCCTCGGGCCCGGAACACCATATACTCACTTTTTTTGGTGTTGTAGAGAAGGCCATGGCTTAGAGCATACTTTTCACAGATGCCTATAAGTCTAGACAGCCCACAGACCGAAGCGCTAAGCAGCACCATGTCGTCAGCATAGCTAATATTATTTACACTGGTTCCATCAATGTGGCAGCCGACATGAGTGCTGCTGAGCTCCTCGATTAGGTCGTTAACGTACAGGTTGAAAAGCTTGGGTGAAGTTTTATGGGAATTGAAATCTTTTTATTGAATATTTTTCAACTGCTACATTTTAAATTGAGTTTACTTCTACGAACTCGGAAATTCTAATTAAAAGAAAATCTTTACAACTTGTCTTTTTAAATTCAATTATCACTAACCGTTCCTATATAAAAAAGTTGTTATATTTTTTTAAAGTATGATAACATTCATCAATTTTAACCCTACACTTACAATTACATAAATAAATTTTATGATAATATTCTGTAACGGTCTTTATATACAGCATGTAAATTTTTACGTTAACATTACCTCCATGTATAATCGTTGGAATTGGTATTCCCCGCTCACAATCTCCCTCCAATTTCGTTCCACCTGAAACCCCAAAGAAAAATAAGTACACACACATACATACACACACGTACTTTTAAAAATTGTAATTTGATGTACATGTCTATAGAACGGGTGTAAGATAAACAAAAAGACAAACTTTAATGGTCGCTAAAAGTTTTGGATGCTTAATTAGAATCAGTTAAACATACCTATTTATCGGCATCTCCGCAAGTATAAAAACAATGTATATTGTTTGTTCTTGTGTTAAAAACTCAACCAATATTGTAATTCATTGGGAGAGATTACATTTAATTTAACGTAAGGGGCGGAGCAGTAGAGAAAGAGCGAAAGATAGAGAGAGAGGTGGGGAGAACGAAATTAAGGTGTTAATTAATTATGTAATTAATCTCCTGATTACGTAACGTGAAATCGGCTTGTAACATCGTGATTCGACCGCATTTCGTGTACATCCTCTCAAATATCGTTTTACGCGTACATATTTCGTTATACAAACGACAAAGCGAATAATCACCTCCTCCTTGAGCTCGTAGTCGGTGGTGTGTTTGAGCTGCACGAGCGCGGTCTTGGCGGCGTGCAGCGCGCGCTCGCGCAGCCGCCGCGCGTCGTGCGCGAACTGCCGCAGGAACGCGTCCACGCGCCGCTCCACGTGCCGCACGCTGCGACACACACAGAGACGCCGTACAAATTAATATTTAAATCGATCGCTAGCGTCGGTGTAACCGTTCCATTTGAATGCGATGTCTTCAAATCAAGAGTGAATAGGTTTCTAAGTTAGTACGCTTAACCACCCAAACTAAATCGCCACATACCATTGCGTGGGATTGTAATCAAGCATGAACTTATAATAGATAAATCCAAAACAACAATTTTAAATATAGTTCCTGTATATAATGATGACGCTCACCTGAACTTGTCGACCTGCGTGTTGACTGTGACGGAGAAGCCGAGCACGCCGAAGGTGTACCGCATGCTGCTGAACACGCTGTAGCCCAGCTGCTCCTTGGTGCGCAGCGCGTCGAACACCGGCTCCTCCATCAGCATCTGCCGACACCGTACAGTACACCATCACGTCTGGTGAGCGTGGCCAACATCAGACAGAATTAATGTCCTCGTATGTTGCACAAAAATCGACGGTCAACTGTCAAATTTGCTCAACGTAACTTTGCTTTCCTTGAAAAAAACCGGCACGCAATGCGAAACAAAACATAGTATCGTTCTGTCTCGTTTTTGTTCGTGTCATTGGCGTAAGTTGTTGTTGCCTTTTCTTGTGTGAGTGCGATTAATTATAGAGCGGTACGCAGTTCGTTGGGACAGCTAGTATGTAATAGTATAATACCATGAGCACTTCGAGCACGGCGGTGTCGAGCGGCGTGTGCGCCTCGCCCTGGTAGTAGTTGGTGACGATGCTGTTGCTCGAGAACGGGTTGAGGCTGAGCACGCGCACGCGCCGCTCGCCCAGCGGCAGCTGGTGCACCTTCAGCTGGACACGACATCATCACTGGGTCACACGCTTAGAATAATTACGCTATAGAAAGACAGTCTTCATACAAGCGCTCTGTCTAAAGTGAAGCTTTAAACCGAAACTTTCCCGAACTTCGGCTGCGGATAATCATATGTTTTTAGCAATAATACATAAATAGCTTTTCAGATATTTTGTGACACAATTTAAGTGGACAAATCGTCATAATTCTTTTTTTTTCGCGAGACACATTTGGCGTGCGTTGACATTGAACACTACGGAGCTGCCCGGTGTTTGGAGTCATTTCTGACTCCAATTAAGGTGCTTCAAAATGGCCGCGCGGACTTGGTTTCTATAGTAATTATTCTAAGGTCACACGTTTCTTTGCGGCGCTTCATTACTACAATAAAAAAGAATAATCTACTTTGCAACAACACAAATCAACCTGTATGATGGTGTATATTTTCATGCTAGCACCTCCCAATCTTCCACATAGGAGCATGCAATGTAACGAAGAGTTATACACCAACACGCATACCCACTGTTTGTTTTGGCTAATCTCAGGAACGCCTGAACCGATTTTGGCGGGACTTTTACTGGCAGGTAGTTGATGTAATAAGGAGTAACTTGGGCTACTTATTTTTAAATATAAAAACAATAAAATAAATTTCTCGCGGACGAAGTCGCGGGCACAATTACTAAAAATGGTACAAGAGGTGGACTAAATGCGAATAATATAAAAATATCCAGCTTGCATGATATAAATTGAATGCATCTTACGTTTGGAATATCTTCCTCAGGCGGTCCGGTCCACTTGATCGTTTTGTGAACATTCTCCGATATTCTGATGGCCTCGTGCCACGCCAAGTTTCCTTGCACTAATACCTGAAAATATATCTCGCGTGTTGTAGTAATGTGTAAAATGGACAACTGAACTTCTTTATCTCACATTGCCGTCCGTCACACCGGTTTTACCGACCCACATAACCCATAGAATAGTAAAGAACGGCGCCCCACTCACCTGCATGTACAGAGTATCTAGAAGACGGTCGCTGAACTGCTGCAGGTCTGTCAGGGTGATGTTGTGGATCTCGCTGGCCTTCTCTCGCGGAGACACGTATGGATCCAAAAGAATTTCCATTCGAATGTCCCTGGGGAAATTTAACGAATAGGAATTATATGAAGTAATTCTTCCATAAATATGGCGTGTGTCTCTATATCACCAGAACACCTGATATCTATAAATCACTAAAACACTACTGTACCATGTTTAATTTATATTCTGTTACAAAAGTTAATGTAATTTGAAGTTTTTGAATTCCCTGATGATGAATTTGAATTTTTTGAATGCTTGGTTTTTGACAATTATCAAACAATAAAATTGCCAATTATCACGGAAACGAAAGTAAACAATAAATCAAAATAAAAAAAGAAAATAAAACAAGAGGTACAATGATATGTGTTTAATACAAAAAAGTACCAAAAACTTGGGAAACATTAATGGTATCAACAAGCAACAACTTCTTCCGTTGCGACTGCTTTACGTACAATTAATTTACACTTATTGTTATTTACATAATAAAAAGTAGCCGTCGCGTGCTACTAACTTGCTAAGTTTGTGCGGCTTGATGAGCATGTTGTGGTAGGTGCGCGCGCGCACGTCGCGCACCGCCTCGAACATGCCGGGCGTGAGGTCGCGCGCGCTCGTGCGCATGCCGCCCGTCACCAGCTCCACCAGCAGCTGACGTCACAATCACCGTTAGGGTGCTTAATATAATAAGGCGCTATACACCGTAAGGTGGTAATAGTACTATGGGGAAATGTTGTCAATGCTGCGAATGGTACTGAGGGGAACGCGTTACCTCATGCGGTAAGGGGGAGGGAAGGTCGTATTCGTATTTCGAGATA
Source organism: Ochlodes sylvanus (assembly GCA_905404295.2). NCBI lineage: Eukaryota > Metazoa > Arthropoda > Insecta > Lepidoptera > Hesperiidae > Ochlodes > Ochlodes sylvanus. Next base: position 4,203,232 of record FR990129.1, read on the forward strand.
AATAATAATAAAGATTTCTAGACAGACAAATATGTTAATTTGGAAAATATGACGTCACGGTGGTCACGTGTCAAGTATCGGGGTCTCCGGGGGGAGTTTAAGTGATTTTAAAAGTTTGTATTTCAGTTAAGCATAATTTAAAACATTTTTCCAATTATAGTTATTTTATTACTACAATTATAGCCACGAAATCGTCGTAACAATAATCTTCATTGACAGTGAGACATAAAAAATATACTTACATGTAAGTTTTGGCTGTACCCGCTCACTTTCAACGTCAGCCCTTTATCACTGACGTAAAATGAATGTGACAAGTCGGCCATATTTGCCGGGTACACTTCTTCCTAAAACAGAAAATACCTCTTAGTAACAGGCAACGTTCATAAAGATATATACAACGCAGTTACCTCAAACATAATATGTACATACTTTAAGCCCCTGCTGGAGTACGTCGCTCCAGAGGTCGATCATACAGGCACTGTCAACAAGAAACATATTTTATTTTAATTATTTTTCCACTTGCTATTTAAGATTTGATTCTTCTGTGAAATTAAAGTTATCTAAAATATTAATTTAATATTTTACACTTGTTAATCAATGTGTTATGTAAAACTGTAAATCTATAAGAAGAGCATTCACTTAGATTAAGATTTGATTTACTTTACTCAAACTGGGAAACATTTTTTGCAAAGGACCTACATGTAAGAATCCGTCTAACAAATTGTTGGTAGTCCTAATAAATAAATAAATGATATAAAAGTGCACAAACTGACTCCCTGGGCGAGCGCAGGCTGAGCGGCGTGATGAAGTAGAAGTAGAGCAGCGCGGTGGGGAAGCGGAACTTGAAGTCCGGCTTGTACCACACCTCCATGTTGCGGTTCTTGCGCAGCAGGTTCGGCTGGTCCAGCCTGCACGCAGCCCCCGCGCATAGACAATACCATGTTGTGGTTACCAAGATGAACATATCAATTGATCAAAGTTCTAGCTGTTAGATTTTAATTTTTAATAATATTTTGCATGCCTTATCAAGTAATAGCTGATTGTGTGAACAAATATATTTTATTGTAAGATCTTACGTAACCACAATTACAGCAAATAAATATTCATTCATTCATTGTAATTTGTATTATATTTGAAAATTTCTAATCAACTTGCAATGTTTGTTTGTTCGAGTCAAATCTTAGAAGCTGAATTAGAACTAATTCCTCTTACTCTACGAAAACGGAACTATGCTAACTATGGAAGAAACTAGTTGTCAAAATCAGTTGCGTACTTTAAAACATCTAAGCTAAGTACAGACACGAAAACCGTCCATGTTTCGTACCATGCAAAGACAATACAATCATTTTATTATGATACGGGTACTCACGATATGTATTTTGAAACGCCGATATTTCGACCAGTCGAGTTCAGCCGTGACCACGATCCATGCAACTGGGTCGAAATATCGGCGTTTCAAAATACATATCGTGAGTACCCGTATCATAATAAAATGAGTACAATCCGCGATGAGTTAAGTTTAAAATAATACAATCATGTAGTAATGCCGCCGGAGAGGGGCCCACCTGAAGTTATTGATGGTCGCGATGAGGTCCCCCTCCTCCAGCACGCGCGCGCCGGGCTGCCCCGCCGCCACCTTGCGGTGCACGTCCTTCACCGAGCTGGTGGCCAGGTCCACGCCCAGCCGACGCGCCTCCTCCACGTACGGCCGCGCGGGCGGGAGCAGCTCGAAGCTGCTCGTCAGGTAGATGTTCCGCTCCGGCAGGTGGAACTGGGGGTACGGCTCCACGTGCTGCCAACGGTGCAGCCATTTCTCCGGTATGGCTGTAAACAATATCCATATTCAAACTCAAACTCAATTCATTTATTTCACGTAGGTATTTTGAATACACTTATGAACGTCATTTTTTGCATTTACCGCCGTTTCGCTCAGGTGCCTTTAAATTTTAAATCTTAGAGGAGAAAAATAAACGGCGAAAGAAAACTCCTATTCATCCATCCATCCATTCATCCATCAGCCTCTATAATTATGATATTAGCTCCTTGGTACCTAGTTTGTTCAAATTAAATGAATGTTCATGATATCAAAAGTAACAGCATGATATCAAAAGTTTTACGTTTCGCGTCATGCTTTCCTTGTAAATAGAGTAAATAATAATAATTATAATTTTTATTTGAGGCCATCACACACAAAACATTCCAATATTCACACTATAAAACCTTAACAATTCAACAAACAAACATACACTGACGTAAAAGTACACTGACCTTCCCTCTTGTACTCGGTACCGAACCACTCCTCCTGGGCGTCGTACTCGACGGGCGTGGAGTGCTTGTTCGACAGCACCATGATGTTGACGGTGTCCGGCCGCATGCACTCCAACAGCTCTATGATGCCCTGGTAGGTACAGCGATAATATTCATCAACACCGATACTTATAACGGATCATAGGAAAACATCCGTTAACTACATCCTTGTGACACGAGGCCACAAAATGAAATGTGTCTCTCTCCTAAAGCCCAAGTCTGTTAATGTATAAGTGCTTCAGGAGCGTGGTGTAGGACACATTTGGTAAATTAAACAATTGGCGTGACGTCATATATTTTGCAGTTTCAACAGAATTGTGTTTAAGTTTCATCGGAGATTTATATGTGACGTCACGAACCTTACGACCCCCTCCCCCTCTCCCTACTCTTGGCATACGACGTCGCACTATTTGACCCCTTCCGTCTTCACGTGTGTTATAACTTGCGAATGGCTAATAAATCTATACAAATAAATAAAATTGGAGTGTCTTTTTGTAATATTAAATTAACCACATTTTACAATTTTGTCTGTCTGTCTATTTATTTTGGCTAATCTCTGGAACGACTGGACCGATTTTGACGGGACTTTCACTGGCCAATAGCTTATGTAATAAGGAGTAACTTGGGCTACTTTAATTTCAGAAATTCCTACGTAACGATTAAAATTCCACGCGGACGAACTCGCGGGGACAGCTGGTGAAAAATAAACGTGTTTAGTACCTTGGGATCATACTTGTAGTAGAGCCTGTCGCCGGTGATGTAGTGCTCCGGCGGGAAGTAGTGCATGTTCTCGGAGAGCGACTCCACGTACTCGGCGGGCTGGCTCTCCTCGTCGAAGCGGAAGCTTGTCTCTTCTATCGTCTGACATTATGTAAGAGCATTAATTGTTGTGCTGTACCCAAGTTAGATATGTGGTGAGGCTAGATAATATACGAGTATTATTATAGCTTTTATTATATATTCAAACTTATGGCGATGAATATCGCAATCCATTTCAATTGTCATTGGCACCTAAGCCCAGTAAATACGAAGAACAGTTTAACCTTATTTCGACCGTATAAAACAACCATCTACATATAATTCTAATTATTACCTTGATTTCCTGGTATATTCTTTCTGAAGGTCCAATTTTTCTTAGCATACTTATGTAAGAAAATATCGCTTCTAAAACCTAAAAAGAGAACATTTATTTATTGTTGTTTATTTACATGAACATAAATTATATTATTGTTGCATAATGTTATTAGTATTAATGTTGTTTTTTGAGAAAGTGATTAAATTAAATGAAGAAGGAATAATATTGACACACTATTAAATGCATTCACTTACTGGGTAAGACAATAAAAAGTGCGAATAAGCGCAACTATTACTCGAACATTTTATCCCCAGCTAATGCCAACGTTGGCACCAAAACAATTTTTTACCTCTGTTTATGCGTCAAAGTCAAACCAATAATAGGACCAGATACATCCCCTAACTCGATACAATGAGGTAAAAAAAGAATTAATATCTGAAATAAATCAGTAGCAACATTTTGGATGCCTGTACTTATAGGCACAGGGTGATCGGAGAAAAGTGAGTCGGGTATACCAACGTACCTCATCGATATGATCCAAGCCGTCCTTTGTAAGGACTACCTGTGCAGAGAAAAGACTGTACATTGAGGTATAGTCTATGCCACTCTCTGAGTTGCCTGTGTAGATGCCCAGTGCCCACACTCTGAAAACATACATATTATATAGTACGACAGACGATTCTAGGCCGGTCTGAAGTTAGGCTTTCGGATATTGTGCGCAGGTACAGTACTTTAGAAAGAGATAGCGACACGAACACTGAGCGTGTGACTGAAACAAACAATTCTCAAAGTGACATCCCGCGCGTCTTGCACATTTCGACCCCAAAATTGACTTTTGCGCAGCGATCCGAACAAAGTTCTGACCGGCCTAGAACCGCCGGCCGTACATAGATCAATGTCAATGGTGGTACGTTTTTAACCTGCCTGGCTACCAATCTCTTTCTATATATACCGTGAAATGTTTTTTAAGTGGTAATGTTAACGCATGTCTATCGGCGACGGTGACCACTCATCATCCGGTCAGTTCAGGGCAGGATCGTTTTCCGTCGGCTTTTGGTAAAAAAAAAAACATGCAATAAATTGATATAAGAGAACTTCGCCGATAAACAAGTTACATTTAAAACGGCACTTACGGAAATTATCTAATAAAATTATTGTTCGTTAGTCTCGCTAAAACTCGATAACGGCTGGACTGATTTGGCTGATTTTGGTTTTGAATTATTTGTCCAAGTCCAGGGAAGGTTTAAAAGGGGAGTAACAATGAAAATTCAGCTTTTTTATTTATTGATTCTGATGCGGTACGAAGTTTGCCGATACAGCTAGTAGTTAATAATTTTCTCCAGTCAACATTAGCTTAGAACAGAATATTACATTTTATTTTTATTTTATAAAATCTGCACAAACTAATTTATTTTCTTGTATTCTCGTTTGTCGGCTAATAACATAAAAAAATGTTTAATATTCGTAACATATACATACTTTTTCTTGAGATACGATAGAAGACTCCCCTTTCCTTCGTGGCCCAATAGATACGAGATGTACTGATGTGGCTTGGACTCATATTCAGATATCAATGATCGCATACACCACGTTAGATTTATCTGGAAATAATTATTTTACGTCAACATACTCTCATATACCAGATATAAATTTCTGTTTTTTATCGTAACATCACATAAAAACCAATATGATGTTTGGTAATAAAGTCAAGTCTGTATCTGTCAGTGTCATATAAAACAATAACAAGCTTGTTTCCAAGGAAAAAAATGTTTAGACGACTTTCGACCTAATTGCATTTGAACGGCTGTAAGAAAGTAAGCTTATGGTGGGTCCGGAATCAATTTGGTCGATTGCACAAATCTCACCTCGGTGGTATCGCTGACGGGTTTAACGTAGTAGATGCTCTTGAAGGCCGGCGTGACGGCGTCCGGCCTGAACATGAACTGAGAGAAGTCCTCGGAGGGCAGCTTGTTGGTCGGGATCTGCCCGAACGTGTTTATGACGTGCTGCTCTAGGGAGGCGAGATCCATGCGCGCCTGAAAATTCAATCCATTAATACGTGCTGCAAATCTTTACTTTACGACAAAATTATTAATTCAAAGCCATTTTTAAAACAAGCGTTTATTTAAAGGACTTAAAAACTTGTCGAGAGACTTGCTTGTGTAGACGAAAACCATAATTTGGAAAATAAAAATAAAACGATATTAAATCAATACAAAAAAGAAGTTTCACTTATTAATGTGCATTATTTTCTCTCTAGTTAATGTGCTCTAGTACTCTAATTTCTCTAGTAGTACTCTAATTAATGCGTATTATTTTTAATAACTACCTGAATAGCGACAGTCATCCTGTTAGCGCTGTAGTGTCTCTTCCGGAACTCGTGGGCGGCCTTGTACAGCTTCTCGTCGTCCCGCAGATTGTCCTTGAGGCTGCGCAGGTTGCCCCACGTGAAGGTGCGCGCGGGGTGCCCCTCGGGGAACGTCGCCGAGAGCAGTTGGTCCTTGCGATTCGAATCCGACGGCGCCGCTATAGAGAACTCTGCAACATTTCATAGTAAGTAGTTATGTCGCCCCGGTAATACAATCTCAGTTATTCTACATAATGACGAGCCCGTTACCTATGACTGCCCCTTGTTGAGTTGGTCACTACCAACTTTCGCTTCACAGGCAGTGTAGTGACACTGAGGGGCGTGAGGGGTTCCCGGTCTGATCACGTCCAGAGAAAACATTGATGCGACAGATAAATGTTTGTTCTCGGATCGTGGGTGTTAGTGATGTGTTATTTGTGTTGCCCATTGCCACTTTGCCACTTGCAACACAGGAAATCTAGTACGGGGGTATGACTTATCTTTTAAAATCGCTAAGTTTTGATTACAACATCTCAATTTAACTGGTTCTGTAAATAAATGTAATTCATTCATTTAATCTCTTTGAGATCTGAAGGATCTCACTTCCTAACACACACACTTTCCAACTTAGCCACAGTAGAGAAAGTGCATGGTTACCAAGTCGTTTTATAAACTGCGCATAATAACGCGCTGGGCATTCATACAGTCATCAAAATAAATAAATAAATAAATAACGCTACACACTCATAGCCCCACACTAGGATGCTGCCAATAACAGTCAGTATAACTTTCCTATACGTAACGTATATTATTATGTATATGCCGGTATATCTGACGTGCACAAATTAATATTTTTATACCCTGAATACCTTTTTATTGTAGAACTCTACGATAATTACTGTATATCCTGTGAACTGTACATATCATTTCTCGACTTATAGTGAAACTGGACATACTTTAACCTTTGTTATATCAAATATGAACAGATAAGTAAAATGATAAGTGGTGAACGCCTCTCATAGAAACCGACAACACCAAAGGCATGATCCACGCTCCGGCCGAAAAGAAAGTGGTTGACCCGCATATTTCATAGAATTAAGACAGCAAACGAGCATGCAGCACCACCCTTTCGCTGCCGCCAATGACAACTGTGACCAACCCCATAACAAGACTGTAATCGGGACTAGGATGGTTAGTCAGTTAGTAAACTTTGTTAGAACGTTAGTTGGTTAGTTCTTTAGTGGGTATGAGGACTGGGGCAGGGACTGTTAGTGATAAATTAGTCCTGCTAGTAGTTCTTAGTAATAGTACAGTTAGTAGTTGTTCGTAAGAATGATTTTCTAATTCGGTCACAGATGTGTTACACTTTTTTAAAGGTGAATATCTTAGTACTCAATACTAAGATATTCACCTCTAAAAAAGTGTAACCGGATCTATCTAACCGTATATATTCGTACTACCCCGGGCGAACTCTAGGCTGTACCACAAGTTAAACCCGGTTGACCTGCATTAAATGAATAATTACCAGACTCGATGGCCTCCCGCTCCCGCTGCATGGCCTCCTTGAGCATGAGCGGGCTGACAAAGAATTGGCTGAACATGTCGAGCGCGTGCGGCAGATGCTTCTCTTGCACCTCGAAGTAGAACGTTGTCATTTCGCAGTCTGTTGAAGCGTTGTCGGACCCGCCCTTTTTCTGATTAGTAATGAGAAACTTGTTGCATACAAATATTTAAGAAACATTTTACAACACGGCTTACGGAGAAAGAGTATTATACTGTCGATGAGTAAGTATATCAATGACAAGGATGCTTGGAAATTGTAATCCCAATCTTAATTTGTAAATCCATTGTACATCGATTCAGTAAAAAACTTACTTTAATAAAGGAATCGAATTCATTCTCCTTAGGGAATTTCTCACTTCCCATAAAGACCATGTGTTCTACAAAATGCGCCAACCCCTGTATGTCGGGCGGATCGCTGTAGCTGCCCACGCCGACTGATAGCGCGCATGCTGCCTGTCAACAAATTAAGGGATTACTTACATGCCAATGTACTCAGATAAAACTATGTATTTGCCGAATGACCGGCCTTAACACATAGGTAGTTCAGGAACAGGAAGTATAAATTCAGATATTTTTTAATCGTAAGTTGGGAACGCCATGGACATCTTTCAGCTGGCAGACATGGGTCAGCTAGGTTACAATGGAAGAAAGAACAACTGAAAACCAATAACAATTGCTTATCAGCCAAATTAATGTTTGCCCCGGGAATCGGACCCGAGACCCTCCGCTCAGAAGCAAGACCCCTAGCAATGCCTAGAAAATTGATCTGATTATTATTTTAACCTGGATTAAAAACTATCACAGTTGTGAAAGTATATCGCAGGGCTGAATTCTGGGTCCTTTCCTTTTCTATGCTACCGATAGGCTGTATTATATTTAGAATTATTAACATAGAGAAAGAAGAGAAGATTTTATGGTAAGCATCGTAGCTAGGTGTTGGAGTAACGCGGCAACGCTGCCCCAGTGCAATGGGGATTGATGGAAACGTTTAGGGTTAAGGTAGCTGGTGTTGTTCCTATACCTTAGATATTTAGTTGGAGGATCTCATTTTTCACCTAATTTTGTCCTGCGATCATAATTGAACTACATCGAATCGTTATAGTTAAACGTTATTAGTCCACAATACCTGATATACACCGTATACATAGTCGAACGTTCTAAGAGGATGTTTAAATCAGGCGTAACCAGTTTAACTACAAACATGCCTTTGACAAGCAAACTCAATAAGCTCAATAAAACATTTACATGTTTAGTAAAAGATATGTTTGGTTGTTTTTATTTATTTATTTTATGTTTTGTTGTAGTGTGTAAAAAAAGAACAATTTATTCTGTTGAAGGTATTCATTGTACGGCACCGCTGGACTCAACCCGTTTTATATTGCTATCATTATTATCCCATTATTTTTTATCTCAAATATCGATATTTTAGAAAAGATCCAAACAATGTTTTCACATCATAATCGGTAAAATATGGGGTGTTACATCCCTAAACCATTATAGACATCCCTACTGTTAAAACAAATCTATTTTTGTTTCTTGTTTGCCACTTTGTCCAGGCTTCACGCAAAACTACTGGACCAAGCCGAATTTTCCTGGATGCCTGGCCACAAAAACTACTGGATCGATATCGATGCGACTTTCTGTGTTGAGAGCCTAAAATCAATTTAAAATTTGAATAAGTATTGAACTCTTGGGGGTAAAGTGACATATAGTTTAGGTAAAAGTACATATACGAAAAGTGTTTGGAGCACTTCAATAAATAATATAAATAAAAGCTAACATACGCATACCACCGCACTACGATTCCCTGTGTCGCTGGTTGCATGGACAATACAGATAACATCAATGTGTTCAAGCTTTACTGTTCCAGTACTTAAAAAATATGGTACGCAATTTATTTGATACTAGGTATGAATCAAGTCAACCCGTTCTGTTATATGTATAATTATGTAGGTACCTTTGAAGGTGAAAACCGACGGTTCTCTGATGTGGGAGGTGGAGGGGAGCTTATTGAACCGACATCGACAATAATATAATGTTTTTTATAATTTGTTTTCTAATGTATTAAAATTAAATAATCTACTGGTTTCTACAACTACAAGTTGAGTTCTAATTCGTTAATGCGTTTAATCGGTCGGTCAAACATGAAATACTGGTTAAATTCATACCGTGTCAAGTGAAAGTTCTTTAGCAAATATCTTGCACCGCTTTCTACGAGTAGATATTCTGTCATAGGTGTTCTTCAAAAATTTAAGCAAGTTTCGCTTGTACCGATATACCTGTCGAAGGCATCTGATATTAAAATATGAACGGTTTTGTCATTTATTTAGGTAATAACAATTTAAAAAATATTTTACTAATATAATATTTATATATCCCGTATCATTACATATCTACATAATTATGTAGGTATTTAAACTGGACATCTTGACCGAGATCGCTATAAGTTTCGAAAAGGGGTTGAGTAATTTTGTATGGACCCGTGGCGTCATTGTTTTTTGTAGCGGCCACTAATTAATTTATGTACCTATTACATTTTGTTGTACTACTTAAGGCAAACATAAATAAAACAAAAATCGATGTCGAAAGTAGTATCGGAGCTTGGAAAAAAGTATTTTTCGGAACTCCAAACAATAGGAAACTCCTGTCAATGGGGCCGTGCAAGTATTACGTAAGCAGATTTTTTGCAATTTTTAACTGCCCAAAATGCCCCCTCATATTGCCTTCCAATCCAAGCACGATAAACATGTCCTATTTTATTGGAATTCAGTCAATAAAATCACTTGATTCCTACAAAGGTACAATGCAATTCACGTGTTCATTATAGCGTGACTACGTCGGCGGTATGTAATCAGCGTAATTACGATAGGTTCAGAACGTTTGCACATTTGTGCACTTTAGTCCAGAGATCCTATTAGCATGATTGCAAATGGTGGTGGTGAGCCTGCTTCATAGCAATAAAAAAATGTTTTTAATACCTTTATATACCTCTACTTTTTTCGATAATAAATTTAAATTGAAAAGATTTTATTTGAATTTGAAATTTAATTTGTTCCAATTATTTTAAGTTATTTAGGAATCAAATTTCTTTTGTTACAAATCCTGTGATTTACCTCTGATTTTTAAGACTTTGGTAAGGAAGGACTCCATTACAATGTCTATATGCCTTTAAAATTATATCATCTATATCTTATCTACTTTATGACAAACATCTATTTGTTTTTCTATGTCTAAATAGGTTACACTAATCTATATAAACAAGTGATCGCCATAACAGTCAATACTCGACCGTAATTCATTTAAACAAAAGGTTCACATTGACACTACAACCGTAAACAATGAATGTTGTTTTCTTCAGTAAATGTATTTGTAATACATATTCGATGTAAAATCTAGCTTTTTGCACTAACTACTCTACGTTAACTTACTTTGCCAAATCTAAAAAAAATTTTTTTCGCGTACCTACCTCTACTTATATGAAAAATATATGTACCTAATTATATTTATGAAAAAGTTTGCAAGAGTACATCATTAGTATACAGATTAATAAATCAATGCAGTTCACAAAAACTGTAACAACAGCCTTGTTTAAACTTAAAAGTAGACACCCATGTCCAACACCCTTCACCCGAGAACAAACATTTATCTGTCATTTATTTATAAACATCTGCCCCGGTCGGGAATCGAACCCGGGACCCCTCGCTTCGCAGGCAGGGTCACTACGAACTAGGCTACGAGGTCAAGCTTGAATTCCTTTATCCTTAACATTAAAATTTGTCAACGCGTGAGAAACAGTTAAGAAAAAGATAACGACATGCAGAATATTGGAATTTGAGTCACATAGAAAAACTTCTACGCATTTCATCACTGACAATACAATGGCTATCGAATACAATGAGATTTTACAAGTGACCGGTTATTATCATCTCGGTCTATTTATCCAACGACGCAAAAAGTGCATTCTTCATGCTTGTTTATTTCGTATGTTGCAATAAAACGAAATGATGATAAATATTGACAAAGATAATTTTAGAATAACTCGAAAGTTTTCTTACAAAATATTACTTCATCGCTACGGGTTTCAGTAATCGACTGTTTGAATTTGGGATGGAAAATTTCGTCTTGAGATCATTGACTTATTATAACAAGTCAATGCTTGAGATTAAAACTTTATAATGCACCTGCTGCTAACAGTCAGTACTTTGATTTGTTGTTTACCCTGAGAAGGAGAGGTTTAATTGGACTTAGGATGCATGCCACCTATTTTAGATACTTTTCTATTCAACCGCAAAAAATAGGAAAACTAAGCAAAGATATCTTAGTTTGAAATTCCATTTATTATTTTAATATCAGGTACTTGCAGAAGGTACCGATCTATTCTGCACATACCTGATATTAAAATAACAAACGAGTTCCCTGCTTGCTGGGTGGTAAAGAGTTGCTGACATAATAAATTTATCAGGCATTCTGCTTGTTTTCTGGCAAAATTAATAAGTTATGAAGTAATTAGTTTATTATTAAAATTTGTGATAATGATCGTTAAGCACGTGAGCGGTTTATCTGAGAGTAGTTCATACGAGATATATGAATTACAACATGCCTTAACTCCTCTCATGATGGGTCCCAAGCACAACAGGACTATTATAGGTCGTGATGATATCATAAGCCTATGAGACCTTATTTTAACATATGCAATATGCATCCTTTTAATAAAATGCTGGTTATAGTACGTCAATACATAATTTTAAAACATTATAATTGGGCGACAAAAGAATTGTCAAATGACTCAACATCTATTGTAACAACAATACAATTTTGTGATAATAGTTTAAGGTCTTAGGTGAAGGTTGTTTCATGGTCATACATGCAAGAATAGTATTGACATAGATAGTGAACAGTTGACTAACACTTCAATCAGGTTTAGACACTGTTCGCTAAATTCGAGGTTGATCTGAAGCACACGGCGGAAAATCCCCCAAGTAATTAACCAATGTATCTCAAATTAAATGAAAATGAGGTCAGTTGGGTTAGCCTTATCTTTTTTTAATGCACGCGAAAAAGGAAACCCCATTCAGCGGTTTTCTGTCCACTTCATTTAATCTACCTAATTTAATTTGAAATATGTGACACATGTGGACACACAGGAGTCTGGTAGGTACTTCAAACTGTGTCTAACATATGTAACACATTATATATCAGAAATTTGGTATGCATTCAGATATTACACTATAATTTTACATACCTATCTCATTCTTTCATAATAAACTTATCTACATCCCTTCAATTTCCATAAGATTATCATGAAAAACAATACCTGTTTCTATGTATTGTAAAGAGAGTTAATATGCCGCTATATTGTTTCTATAGTCTGTAACATGGCAGTATGATGGACCACATTTCTACCACAATACACAAAGGGTTGGTGCGATTGTCTCCCCTGTACTTTGTCTTGGGGAGATAACAGAATTTTGCTAGTGCTGTCGAATCCCCTGGACATAGGTGACAATTTACCAAATAATTTGTGGAATTTAATGAGCTGATAATAGGGATGGATAATAATTGTAATTGACAAGATCAGAGAATGTTTATCTATCAAAAACAGTGTAAAAAGGCAGTTTTAGAATGAAACATTAATTTAGTTATTTTGTACTTCACCATGTATGTACCTATATGTAGTTAGTGGTGATGATAATCGTAGGGTAGGTGTTGGGGTTATTCAATGTTTGTCATCCCATCATATTCTCATAAAAATGATATTTAAAAAACAAACTTGAAGTGTCAAATGGCAACACATTTGAAAACCACAACACAAATGATAGGGATCATTATTAATATTATTATTTAATTGTAGGATGGATATTTTTTTATAGAATTTGTTAAAGTGGTACACATTATAAGGGTCTTATTGAGTACTTGTTCCAAGGCATATTTGTAGAAAATCAATAGATTACTGCAATTATCATTTGAGATAAATTATTATTTCAGACTCCTGAAAGGTTGAGAGAGAGAGAGAATTATTTTAGCAATAAGTCCGCATTTTGTACGATATTGTTTTTGGTATAATAAAGTTTAAATAAATAAAATTTACAAAGTAGGTACTTACAAGTTTCTCCTCATCAAATTCGCTGCGTCTTTTAGTGCCATGATGGTCACTGGCAGCCGAGTTCTCAGAATGAGCCCCATCACTCTCTGGGCCAGTGGTTTCATCAGAACCAGATCCTTCATCACTGGAGCTCGACTCTTCATGTATTAGAGCACGACTCGGGTCAGATATTAGAAGTGCGGTTAGGCCATTCTCTAACCTTATAGTTCTAGAAATAACATGCATGTTATTATTACTCAATTGTTTTTGCATTGGGCTTAGATTTGTGCCACCTTGAATAATCTTTCAATTGAGAGTGTAAGTAAGCATTTGTGTTTTTTTATGTAATCAACATTAAACCACCCACAGACTCCCCCCTTTTGGTATGTTCCCGGTTTGTTTTAGTGTTACTACTATTGAGATTAAAAAAGAATATGTGGGTTAGATTACAACATCTCCTCTCTCTACCTCCCCAACCCACAGAGGCTTCTTTCTTTCTTTGAAATATTAACTTTGCCCTGTTTTTAAATAAGAAATTTCATAAAATGTGTGGGCCCCCCTTTTTTTGGATAGAAATACAATAATTATGCTTTGGATGACACTGATGATTTGGGGGGATAGTGACCATGTACCTTCAGGTGGCTCTAAATAATATCTAAAATAATAAAATTTCATTGCAGCTAAACTTAATATTTTAACACCTTAGAAGAAAAATCATGTAGACTGTGTTTACATATTATTAATTGAACCGATTTAATTGTTCTCTAGATGTTTGTTAAACAAAGAGTGGAAATTAATGTGTTGCATGGTAATAAAATAAAAACATTACTCAGGTAAGGTTAAAAAATACATTGTTTAAGTAAACAAATAAACATGTCGTATTAATATACAGTTCTAAGGTAATAAATTAAATATTTTGTTCAACTCACTTGTAGAGCTTTTTGTCAGAGACAGATTTTATAGGTTCTGCTAGAATTTCAACTTTCTCCTTCCTGCTGATAATAGGTACGCCTTGCCTGGATCTACTGTTAATAATTTTTACCTCCGGTTTAAACTTTGGAGCTTTATGAAAACTTCTTTTGGACATTATTGTAGCTATAACACTTTTAACCTGCAGAAGTTCAGATGTTTTTTGAATAAGGCTGGACAAAAATTTTGACATTTATAAATGTGGAAAATGAGGGTTATCAGTTCTAAAAATCTAAATTCTTCTACTATTCAAATTAACTGGCAGTGTAGCACTCCAGCAAAAATACTGTAATAATCGCAAGTAGTACTCTAAATTACTTCATTTTTCAAACAAATTGATAAATGAAGGTAATAAAATAGGTGGTAAATATCAATACAATATCGAAATACTTGGGGTAAATTTATTTTAATTTTTTTAAATGGTCATTTGGTATTCCTATAATCCAATATGTGCACAAATAAAAAACACCCGTGCTTTGAGTGTGAGTGGCAATAGGTGTGCCAAAAATAAGGTGAGGGCAGTTAAAGCTAAAATTCGCTTTAATCTATTGAACCAAACACACCATGAAATATAACTTCAAAAAAGAAAATGCCTGTTTTCTGTTTTCGACACCTACATCCTGCATGAAATTTTATGGTATAGTAAAATGTTCAACGAACTTTTGCTGATTCATTTACATTCTACTATCCTTACTTTAATGATAAGATTTTTACGGGCAATACCATCTCTTTCGCTACCCATGCTCTTCCACGGCGGACCGCGGAATTTGACATTATTCTGTACGCGACCGCAGATCACCTGTTTTGTGCGTAGCTACATTATAGTGGTCTGTGACCTAGGTATAGTATTCTAATTATTAGTCTGTGACCAGGAAAATCAAGACGTCAAGATGAAAGATAAGAGTTGACCTAAAGGTTGTAAATACCAGGTCATAAAAAACAAAAAAAAAATCAAGACGTCAAGAAGTCAAGAGTGAAGTGAGACAGTGTCAATCTGTCAATGTCAGCACTAACAATTTCTGTCAACAACAAGACAAGCTGACAACTCGATGTCGATTTTAATCGAATTCAAAACTTTCAAACTTCGTTCGTTATGTACTGTATATAAAGGTCAACGGTGTGATTTAATATTTATAACTTTTATATTTGTAAACAATATTTCATAAAATGGATCAGTCATACTCAGAAAGTGATGTGTCCTTGTCTCCTTCAAAAATATTTGAACGTTTGCAAATTTTACGGCAGCTACAAATAATGCAGCGCGGGAAGCTAAAGAAGCACAATTTACAAAACCAAGATTCGCCTGAAATTTCATCGAGTGTAACAGAAATAGTAAGCCATTTCAGTAATAGCACCAGTTACAATACATTTCGTAGTTTGTTACAGTCGTCGCAGGAAATACATACCGAGGACAATTCATGTCTAAAAGCCGATGATTCTCCTCGAAAAGAAATTGGTCAAGATTATATTGATGGCGTTTCAGCGTTGAATCTGTCTCAAGAATCAGAGTTTATTACTAATTCACCCGTCTCCTCCCAAAGTGTCTCAAGTAAAGTTTCAAGAACGGATAGGGTACATGTTGCAGATATCATTACAACAATTGAAAAAAGTAGTAACACTGCATTAAACGAAATAAACCAAATACCATCTACTGCTAAACAACAAATATCATTAGATGAAATGCCGATATTGTCACCTAAAAAGGATTTTGAAGAACTTATCATAGAGAAGCTTAAAGGTGAAAAAATCACCAAGAGTAAAAGTCCTAAAAGCATTAAACAAAATCCCATTAAGAGTAAAAAGCCTTTTTTAAGACGTGGTGAAGGCATGGCACGTTTTGGTCTTCAGAAAAATAATTTGGTGATTCAAAACACCAAAGCATTACCTTGGAGAAAGGCTAATAATACATCTGTGAAACCAATAAAACCACATTTAGAATCTAAAGAAGCTGCAGGAAATAATGATGAAAAAGATAAACCAGTTCATGTACAAATAGTAGTGACTGAACTGAAAGTAATATCTCCTATAGCACATAATAAGGAATGTAATGCAAGTGGAACGGAAGAATGCAAGAAAATACCATCTGTCATTGATGAACGAAACAGTAACAAAAATATTCATAACTGCAGTGGTAATTCATCAGAAGCTATTAATGGACCTAAATATAATAAGCCATCACTCAAAACTAAAGGTCTATCAATAGGGAAACATCCTGTAAAAACAGCAAAAGGGCAAACTTGGGCTTCTGTACTGACAAAAGAACAAGACATGTTTTTAAGGCAACTCAAGCAAAGTGATTACTATAAAAATTTTGTTTCTCCTGCTAAAAGCTCTATTTCGGACTCTAGTTGCAATGAAACCCCTTTAAAACTCAGGCAAGATAAAGAAATAGCTGAGCAAAACATGTTTGAATTACTTGAAAATAAAGTAACACATGAGAGCTTTAATTTAAATAATTCATTCTTTAATCGTTTTTTAGGAAAAAAAAATTTTGAATATTCTGGTGAAAGTACTCCTATTGTTCTGCAAAAATGTTTATATGATAATCCAAATTTATTGCACTTGCATCATGAAGGATCAAAAAGAAAAAGAAATATTTCTTGCTGTGATGGTGAAAGTTGCAGTGTTATTACAGAAGACAGTGAAACTTGTTCTTCTGTGTCTACATGTTGTTCTTGTAAAAAAGGTAACCCATCAAGTATAAATCAAAGTCAATGTAATGAAACTAAAGGAGGAAATGAAAGCATTCAAAATAATGCCAGAAAGGACGGGAATAAATTAAAAGAAAATGAAAAATGTCCTAATGACATTGTCAAAAAAGATTATGTTAATAATGCTGAAATGGCAGAAATGAATGCTAAATTAATTGCTACAAGTGAACTTCTGAAAGACAGACTACGAGAATTAGAAGATGAAATAGAAACATTCCGAAAAGAAAATGCTAACTTGTCTAAATTGCGTGAAGAGCTTGAAGGTGAAAGACAAAAATTTTATGAGGAGAAAACAGTTTTTGAACAAAAATATAATGAAGAAAAAATTTTGTCAGAGTATTATCTAGCGGAAGAAAAAGAAAAGCTCAATAAACAAAAACAGATATATGATAGATATGTAAGAGAAATGAGAGGAAGACTTAATAAAAAAGACAAAGAGGAAGTCGTTAATTTAAAAAGGGAAATAACTGAGCTTAAAGATGAAATAAGAAACAAAGATGCAAAGTCAACATCAACAATTGCAAGACTCCGAAACCAAATTAAAATTATAGAAAAGGAACGAAAAGCACTACAGGATGAAATTGAAAAGCTTAAAAAGGAGAACAGGAGGATTCAACATAGTAATGATATAACGCGAAGATTAACTAACCTCAAATATCTAGAGCAGATAAATAAAAAACTTACCCATATGTCGTCAAAAGATATACATTCCGAAACTGATATCGACTGTAATCAAAAATATAAAGCCTTTGAAATAGAAAAGCAGAGTAGAATTAAGAAACCCCCACCAGCACCTTTGAGGCGCAGAGCTAAAAGTGTTCCTAACTTAAATGTTACATCTAGATATGCTAAATATTTTAGTAAAAAAGATTCTGCTAGTGATAAAGAAGCAAACAATCTTAAAGACAAGTTTTTAGTAATAAGCAATGAATCATACACTGAAGAATGTAATAATGAAAATGAAGATTTGAATGGTTCCGATTTAATGGAAGATAGTGAAGATGAAAATAATTTGGAGAAAATTTACAACGAAAGGTTTCAATCTCTTTCGCCAACTAACAAACAAGAAACTCATTCAAGGAATACAAAATGTATGAATAAACACGATAATAATAATGGATTTTTTATTAAAAGACCTGATTCCATTAGTAGATCAATTGATCAATCAAGTAAGACCTCACTGTCACCTTACCAAGCCACTTCTAGTGAGGGAAGTGTAAACACTTCAAGGTCTCCAGTTGCCGCTCCGAGTTATAGATCGTTTCGTAGCTCTAAATCACCCACAAACGGAGTAAATCTGTCAGGAGAACACAACAGTTCAACTGATCAGAAAAGCAGTCAATTTGTAGATACTAGACCTGATTCCCCTGTGTCAATACTAAGCAACCGGATATCTGGAACTCACAAACCTGCAACCGTTATAAATAAGGATTTTTATTCCTATAAAAGCATGGTACCGAGTCCTGAACCAACATCAAGTAGAACTGGTGCGTCTAAAACTAATCTAAATCCAACGGAAATGAGAAAACCAGACGGGTCAAGAGAGCTTCGATTCCCTAATGGCAATGTAAAATATATATCAGCTGATGGAAGATATATCAAATTCGTTTATTACAATGGCGATATTAAGGAGAATTTCTATAGCGAGGGCAGGATAAAATATTTCTATGCAGAGACGAAGACGTATCATACGACACATGCGGATGGATTAGAAGTTTTGGAATTTTCAGAGTAAGTTTAAAAGTTATTTATTATTTCGGTAACGCTAGCAATGATGGAGAACATTCATCCATTATTATTGATGCTCACATTTAAACCATTAGGAACTTTTGATTAGTTGCTGCTAAAATTAAATTTTATGTATACAAATAAATAAAATTGGAGTGTCTGTTTGTAATAATAAATTAACCGCTTTTTATTAAATGAATATGGATGTATACACCATAATAACGTTTTTTACAATTTTTGTTTGTCTGTCTGTTTGGTTTGGCTAATCTCTGAAACGGCTGGACCGATTATGACGGTACCTTCACTGGCAGATAGCTGATGTAATAAGGAGTAACTTAGCAATTTTCATAAAAAACCATGCAAGGATCAAATCATCATAAATACAAGCAACAAAAAAATAACATCACGGGGACTAGCTCGCACCACTAGCCTCTTTACAGTTTACACACACATTGAGCCATTTTTTCTGATTTTATGTATTTATGTACAACAGTGGACAAATTGAAAAGCGTTACAAGGACGGTTCGTCAGAGATTCGTCTTCCAAACGGTAGCGTACGTTACTACGATCCCAAGAACGAGCATGTTCGTGAGGAGTGGCGGTTCCCCGACGGCGCGGCGCTCACGGTCTCCGCGTCAGGCGAACAACGCATCGTCTTCCCCAATGGACAAGTCGAGGTCCATGCTAGGGATCATAAGGTACTTCTTTTTAACTTGGACTTCATCCCCACTTACTATCGGGTGGGATTGTAGACAAGCATAAATTATTTAATATAAAAAAAACTTAAGAGTTAATGTTTGACTCCCCACCCCATTGTAAAGTAACCCATATTGTATTATAACATTGTAACTATATTTTATTTTATTTTAATTAAATAGCCAACAAACGAGTAAACAAGACATCCGAAAGTAAATGAAACGCAGGCAAATTTAAATAATTTTATAAATGGTGAATTGTATTGGTGATATATAAAATCGTTATTTTTTCTAGCGACGTGAGTTCCCCGACGGCACAGTGAAGTTAGTTTACAACGATGGCACCTCAGAAACTCGATATGCGTCGGGCAGAGTGCGAATCAAAGACAAACACGGTAATCTTATAATGGATTCTGCACCAGGCTAAAGGAAGACTAAGAACTTTCTCCGACCTGTGATTTTAAGTGCCTTTTCACTTTCCCTGTGACCCATTATGTCGTTAATTAAATGTGTTAATTCTATCCTAAAACTTGTTGAAAATTGTGACTGTTTGTATGCTGTTATGTAATTAATTAAATGTATTATTAAGTAAAAGAAATATATTATAAATCAGTATTTAATTAAAGTTATTATCACAAAAAATCGTGATTTCTATTCTAAAAAAATCGTGATTATCATTATATCTATTTTTAAAGTTTAACTTGCAGAAATTTGATATCTAGCCTGCGACGTTGACTTCGGTATGCCATCAAGTTTAAAATTGATTGGAGCCATACTATCCTCGGTGCCAAATATTTTTTTGAGAGCATCTCTTGCAGCCATTTCTTTAGCTGTTTTTATATCTTCACCAAAACCTGCAAGAAATTAATATTATGTAGATTTTCTCAATAACAGCGAATACGTCACTAATGCGATATTAATTAAGGAAGAAGAAGCGAGATACACATTAGAACTTCAGGATAATAACAGATTCTCATATTATTTGCAGCCTACGTTCAAATAATTGGTACCTTGTTGAGAAAAATTATAAGGAGACACGTCAATATATCTGGACCACATTTTGTTTCACACAGGTCGAGGCAATCTAACTTATCTGTTCTTAAAATATTTAGTGCCTTTTGTTACCCCTAAACACATTAATAAAAAATATGTGTTCTCCCCACAAACAGTTCTTCTATTATTGTCGTTTATTCAGATACAAGGTGTAATAACTAATAAGTAATATTGCAATACCTACCTGAAGACAACATTTTCTTATCAATGTAAAGACCAACTCTGTAACAGGCCAGCAATGTATTTCTTCCAACCTCAGCTATCAATCGTGGCTCTATGACAGTGTTGCTTTTTGAAAGTAGTCCAGAGAGCATTGTCCATGGATCTTCTATTTCCCAATAATCATTTACGTCTTTACCTAGAAAATATGTAATTAAAATAATGATTATTTGACAGAGGTAACAATATAATAATTATAATGTATTACCAACAATAGCTAACAGGAGCAGGACTAACTATCAATGACAGTGCCTGCCCCAGTCCTTTAACATTATAACAAACTAACCAACTAGCATTCTTAACACCCTTTGCTAATTGGACTAACCAGCCTAGTCACAATTTGAATCGTGTTCTGCACAATCCCACAGTTCTCATGGGCGGCAGGGAAAAGGTGGCACTGCAAGCTCATTTACTATCTCGAATCCATAAAAAGGTAAATTATACTTTACTAATAGGCAGCACTCTCAGAGTGATTTGATTCTATCATAGGTATCATTTGTCTGAAGAAAGTATATTGTGTAAAAACAATTATTTAATTGATGGTCAAAAATGTCTAAATTTTGATACCACATGGATTTACCGTAATGTTATCAAAATAAATAAAATAAATTTATTAATTTTTATATTACCTTGCAGCTGTGTTATGATAAAATCTCTAACAAAATGTGCTGCCCTCTCTTCTCCTGCTGATTGTATAAGGCACCCGATTATTGCTTTAAGATTATTTGCTAATATATAATTATCTACCGGATATTCCTGAAATAACAAATATATTAATATAAAGATTGTTTAGAGTAGGATTGTGGTAGTGATATTTACCAGAAGGGTAAAAGTATAATGACAAACAAAACTATTTATAAAAAATGTTATAGCAAATAATATAAAATATAAAAATGCAAAAACAAATAGAAACATAACAAATGATCTAATTAAAAACATTCATGTGCACTTCAATGTCCCGTGCTTCAAACTTCTCTGATGAGTTTACTATAACTGATGCCTTGGGAATATTGGTTACATTTTCAGTTTTAATGATTGTTAGCAATAACAAGAGGGTCCTGATTTTTAATTGCAAAGAAAATCTTTGTCTCTTTTTCATCAAATTCAATAAAATAACAATATTCAATTACTCTCCTATTTGGAAAAATATACATGATTCCCCAGGGATCAAGACTCAGAGAGACAGTGATGGATTAGTTACATCATCAGAATATGGAAAGTAATAGTCAATAACAGCCCCGTAGCCTAGTTGGTAGTGACCCTGCTTGCGAAGGGAGGTCCCCCTTTTGATTCCCGGCCGGGGCAGTTGTTTATGTGACAGATAAATATTTGTTCTTGGATCATGGGTGTTAGTGATGTGAAATTTGTGTTTTCTATGCCCCCCACGACACGGGAATAGTGTCGCGTTTTTTAGTTGTTAACTTTTTTTATGTCTACTATTATAGTATAGGCTGGTGAACAGCACTTTCCCACAAATACTTACTGCTGCTAGAATAATGTCCTTAGTTCCAAGATGTAAACCAACATGTGCTAAGACATTTTCACTCATAAGATAACTTCTTATACCTCTTACTCCTTCTATAGGGAATTTTGGTAGCACTGCTTCTAAATAACGCTGAATATATTCCTCCATGAATGTTTCCCCTATGAAACAATGAAAAAATGATATGCTATAAATATTATTTGAACAACAATAAATCAAAGAGAGGAAAAGTTCCAAATTCTTAACAAAATTAAAAAAAATTGGAAGTGCATAATTGGATCTGACTTAAGGCTTGTTTGGGTATATGCGATATGTGCTAGCGGCAGCACTGTTGGTAGCAAAAAATATTGCACAATATATTAGACCAAACACCGTGCTGTTGCAAAACATCCGCCTGGTCAAAAATTACAACATTAATGTAAGCAATAAGCATCCAGTTTTGGCGTCATATACAATGGATTAATTGTCTTTTATTGTCTATAGTGGACGCAAATTTACCCATAGCAGTAGCGATATCCGTTTAGGTGTGAACAGAATGCTTACTCATCCAATTTCCACTACCCACAGCGGCAGTGGATATTTGAACAGGCCTTTATGATGACCACTTTGCTGAACAATAAACCACCTTGCCTACTCTTGAGAAACATCTCACATTAGTTCTAACATTACTCATGTAAGGTAGTAGAATACTTTACTACCCTTTGAAACTCAACCTATGAAACATTTTTAACGTGTTTTGATAGCAATGTTAAAATTCCTACCTTCTTTTGCAAACTCTTTGTTGTCTTTCATTTTTATGTCAAATTCCATTTCTTTTTGCTTCATCTCTTCTTTAATTACATACGAACGATCTGTAAATGCTTGTAAAAGTAAATCAGAATCAAAATCTTCGTTTAATCGACGGCCAAATGCATATAACTCTGCCTCAAGGTTCCATTCTAAAAATGTATTTCTAGGGTTTATTTTCTTTCCGCCTAGTTTTTCTTCCCGTTTTTTAAAATCTATTAATGTAGGCGCCACCCACCGATGTATGCTTTGACCTGCAGATAAATAAATAATGGGTGATGAAGAGGTTATGAAGTACCCTGTTGTTAGGTGTTAAATCGTAAATACATACTTTGTTGTGTGATTGATGCATTCTTTAAAACTTTGGAAACAATAGGTACACATCGTCTAAAAAATGCCATTGTAGTGGGACTGTTAATTGTTATACTTCAATAACAATTTAAACACAACAGTATTATTTATTTCATTTCATTGATACAACATGAACATTGATGAACAATTGAACACACACACACACAGCATGTCAGCATGACAACTAAATTTTGACAATGACAATTTTCACATGGCACTTGATAGACGTGAGAATGAGACTTATCATAGACGGTTTTTTTGTTCGTCATGACGGCGTTGCCATCTTGCCATAGTTACGCTCAGCCGAAAACAAATTAATGACTATTTAGAAATGGTTCAGAGGTCTATGTTATTATCATTATAATTTCTGAGTCCAAACTGTACTCCAACCATGATAGAGAAGAGTATACCGAATGACCGAAGATGCGTAACAGAATATTGCATTCGTGTCAATTTTGTTCCTTTTCTTGGCGACTTTATCCTACAGTTTTGATTGAAGGCGCGTCCCCGGGCAAAGGTTTGCAATAGTTAAATTCAAATAAATACTAAAAAGGGGTTCCTAATGCTTGTAATTCTGAAATAAAGATTCACATTACTGCAGTTTGTTACTCAGTTTGCCCATTAGCCCACCCCTTCGGACAAAGCAAGCATTTGAAAGGGTTTCGTATTTGGATCCTTGTTAGACATTGGTTAAATGTCTTTAATAAACTTAGCATCTAATAGCAACAAAAATATTTATAATTTACCTTTTTAAGGTGCCCGTTTTGGGCCAATTCCCCTAAATTAATTAAGTGGTATCAATTAAAATGCGCACATTAAAAATGTAAATTTAATTAAAAACAATAAAGTAAATACACAATAACTAAACTCGATAAACATGATACTTATTTCATTTTCATCGACTCTTGAGGTTCGTGAGGAATCCTCTTACGGAACTGAGGAAGCCACGCTTCATTCTGGCGATGGGCAGTATAGTGTGGTTACTGTAGAACGATGCCGACGTGTCATACAGAGATGATGTTAATTCTATAGCCTAAAATCATGAAATTATTATTAAGTAAGTAATTACAGTATAGGTACATTTAGTTTAAGTAATAATAGGGGCTCTTGCTTTCTTATTTGGAGTGACCGACGTCCATGGGTGGCGGTGACCATTCGTTTTTATTGATGGTCATTTGCCTAACCTTTCATAATTATTATTTATTTGCTTTCTGGTTTCCTTCATAAAAATACATTTATGAGGTCTATATTATTGTAATGATTTTTTATGGACCTAATATAGCAAACGAGCATGCAGCATGCATCTACGGTAAAGGAGGGAAGCGAATATTTTACATTTTATAGAAGTAAAAATTAATATTAAGTTATTAAAATATGTAATTGAATAATGTATGCATATAAGCGCTTAATAAATAATATTTAATAGGTATATTATAATAAATTTCACAATTAATTATGTCAGGACCCCTTAATTTATTCTTTTTTCGACACGCAGAATTATTTTTGTTGAGAATACAGTCTTTGTTATGATAAATATGTAAGTAACTGTATACGGTTGACACTTGCCATCGTGCATCAAGGCTACATAATATGCAAAAAATGGTTAAACGAAAAAGATGTCTCCGACAGGTGGAAATTCGCGGTAGCTAGGAATAAATAACGTAAGTGTGTAAAATATTGCGAAAAACTCTATACTGACAGAGCTGTCTGAATAATATAGGTTTTAATGGTTAAGTTATTAATAAGTAGGTACGTAAACTGCATATTTTAAACCAGAAACCGTTTTTTTTATTTTTACCCTTAGAACTACAAGCATGCAAAAAACATATCTAATTATTCTATTCCATTTCATGAGCGCCTACCATAGGGTGGCTTTTTTGGTATGGATAAACGGAATAACCAGAGTTTTAACACTTTTTCGTGTGTGGTTACAAAGGCATAGGTTTCTCGTAATGAAGCAAATGTGATAACTCAGGTAGCTGTGCCACCGCCTGCGAGGAAGCGACTAACTATCGGCTATTCAAATGCAAATAAATGAATATTAAAATATGAACATGAACATTTCCTCGCTCATGAAACGTACCTACAATAGATAAATACTTACCGTGTAAACAAAAGAGATGCATATATTAAAAGTTGATCGCTGACTATTTATAATGCCGGCGAGGACTCGCTGCTCTAGTTTGTCACCGAGCGACAAGAGCTATCAAACAAAATACTCACTCAACGACACAAGCTCAGCGATGCTCGCTTGGCAGTCAGTACTCATCGCGTGGAGTGTTGCGCAAGACTAACCACCCCGAACGAGTAGTGCGAGTAATAACCCGTCGCACTGTCACTCGCTGATAGCCCAGCGATAAAACTATGGGAACTACACACTCGCTACTCGCTGCTCGCTAACTCGTTTTTAACTTCTAGCTCTACTCGCTACTCGTGCTGTGGAACCCTGCCTGATGCCTGAAACTCAGTAGGTAATAGTCGTTGGGATATTATTTAATTTTGTCTGTCTTTCTATTCGATCTTTCAGACTTTCGACAGACTGCACAATACCTATGCGAAGTCTAAAACATAGGTAGGTATATTATGTGGCGTGATATGAATATTCATTCGATGTCTAGTGGAATAAGATGCCAAAGTTAAAGTTTAAACTAAAAGGTCTTACCCCAAGTGACGTGTTTATGTGATATGAGTCAAAAGAATTCATCACGCTTCGTTGGATGTTTTGCGGAGGCAGTATCGCTTCCGACGCTCTGTTCGATCGCATGACCAGACAGGACATGAGCCTCCTGAGAAATGGTTTCTTTGGCTTTTCGTCACGCGCGTACGAATTTTTATCAGAATGATCCATCTCCTCCTCTGAGTATAGAGAATACGCTGACGTTCCTAAATTAGGCGTAGCACATTTTTTAGGACCTGGAACAATTTTAATTTCTGTGATAATTGTAATGTAGGTACCTAGTAGTTGTAGTTAAAATGTGAGAAATCATAGAAATGAGCCCGCCATAAGTAGTTTTTAGTTCTTGGTCCGAGTCGACCGTGGGTTGTGATTGCCAGCATACTATATGTACGTAGTTCAGTAACTTGATTGAGTCCTCGAATGCTAAGGTAAAAGTACCATATTCCGGGCTAGTACATTAATCCGTAACATTTTGATTTTTGTCGCAAAATAAGAAAACTGTCCGTAAAATCCATAATTTATTGAATGTCACTACAACTACAGTTCATATAAAATCAAAATAACACGATGTTTGAATATAAATAATCATTCTTAAAGCCGTATCGAGCTTCCGAAGAGTCAATAGCGGCCCCCGCGACGTTTCAGTACTATGTTGTTAACAGTGAGCGTAAAGCGACAGTGCATTTTCGTAAGGATCTTATGTGACACTGGTAAGTTAATTTAATTTAATTTTGTAATATTATTAATTGTTACTTATTAACAGAAGGTTTCAGCGTTATTTCGAGTTATAACAAACCATATTTTGAGAGAAAATATGACTGCCGGAATTATGTTCACAACAGTGAAACGGTGAACATAAATACGTGCTGTATTACGTAATAAGGGTAAATTAGTATGATGTGTTTATGGATTTTATTCCGAACTGGGGTTAAATACTTACATAAATATGACATAAATTAATTCAGTAATGATAACAGATTAGTGTGACGTAATTACGGTATATGCTTTTTTTAATTATAATTCTTAAAATCGAGTTTGAATATGTTATACTAAAGAATCAATACAGTATGTTATCGAAATTAAATTAAGTTTATTTCAAAAAGTAAATAAGGATAACTATTTATATCGATGTTGTGCACATAATAGTTATATTAACTTTTAATATATTCAGATATTTTATTTAATTTTTTTAATTTAACCTATTTTCTTCAATGCCGTAATAAGGGACAAGAGTTTTTTGCTTATGTCCCATATTCCGGTATACCGTACAGTATTACGTAGTATAGTAATAAGAAGCAGAAACATTGGTTTTCAACATAAAACGCCAAATCTCAATTTTTTCAAGATTTTTGTATTAATCACAAAATGTATCCAAAAATTTAAAACGATACGTTTGCATTTTAAAACATTTTAATATTATTCACAATTATCATTATAACTGTAACCTCGATTTTATTTTATATTTTAGGTTTACCTTTGGTAACCAGGCCTGCTCATAGCCCAGCGGCTTGCGTCGATCTTAACTGATCTACAAAGTTAAGCAACAGTGGGTGTGGTCAGTAGTTGGATGGGTGACCGCTAGTGGAAAAAATTTCTGGGGAACTTCCGTGCTTCGGAGGGCACGTAAAGCCGTCGGCCCCGGTTGTTATCATTTGGTAGCAGTCGTTAGGCCATGTCGGAGGCCTTCGGGCGGCATAAAATACTTCCGAAACCATGGGTCGGCCACTAACCCCTCCACCAATCTGTACTGGAGCAGCGTGGTGCTCAGGGTTATGCTCAAGGCCTCCTCAGGTATGAGGAGAGACCCGTGCTCAGTAGTGGTCCATTAATGGGTTGAAGCCAACCAGGCCTGATCTTAATATTATTATGAATTGATGTTCCTTAGAATAGGTAAGTACTCATAACTTATGTTCTTTAAGATTTTTGTCATAATAAAAGTTGTAAAATTGTTTGTAATTTTGAATTTTCGTTAATTATACTTTTTTTTAATTAAATTTTCACGATGGTGATTATTTAGTAAACAGCAGCTCTCATTTTGTCGCAGAAGTTTTATGGTAATTGTTTTTTTTTATTTATCCGAAAGAACAATAATATCGTACTTAATAATTTTAATAAAAGTATAAATTAATACAATTAGGTAGTTTAATTCATTAAGTATATTCTTAAAGACATGTATGATGATTTTAGGTCAAAGAAAACGTATGCTAAAGATAGTACGGAATTACGTACAGTGATTGCCGGAATTAGCTCCGACGCCAAATTTTAGTACGGAATTAGAGACAAACGTGAGGTTCAGCAAAATAACGATTATTCCTATAAATTAACGGCTACGACGGAAAATATTTTTCAACATTTATCTTATAATACCAATCTAGAGAATAAAACAATTTTTACCCCTAGAACCTTCCTACTTTTTCTAAAAACCAACCTCAAAGTCAAAAGTGCCTTAATAGTCCGGAATATGGGACATTTACCTTATAACTTCTCATTTGACCATTTATGGTTGTTAATCAAACGTAAATAATACGATTTCGGTACTTCTACATTAGTTCTTTATCATTCATATCTTTATCATTCATTAGTTCTTCTACCATTAGATTGAAACTTAACGGACGGAACTAATAAATGTTACATTACCGAATCAGAAATTCTGAACTATAGTCGAATTTTTAATTAGACGGAGTCCAATGAAGTTTACTGTGTTGTCAGTTTTTAATGAAATAAAAATAGTGTTTTGACAAAGTGAATGATTGAAAAACCTCCTGAATGAATGAAATTGCCTCGATTGTCTAGTGAATAGTTAGTGTGCCGAACTGCCGATATCGGGTACGGGGTTCGAATTTTAGTCGTGCTTTGTACATACCAACGAGTTTTCGACGACTATGTTTATATAGTATATATCTACCTATACTGAAAACCGAGTGTTTTACACATTAAGGAAAACATTGCGAGGAAACTTGTAAGACTGTCCTATTTTCAATACATCATGTAGTTGAAACTATAGATGTATAAAATATAAGGTTGGGGAAAAAGTTTCTTCGCATTTTATATAAAAATTCAAGACATTTTTTTCAAAGTTTATTTACATTTAATTATGGTATATATATACCATTTTGTTGGATAACTTTCTGCCATCTTGTAGGTAGAGACATGATCCCGTTGCTCTAGAAATTTTGGGACTTCTGATCAAAAAACCGCAACATGTCCTTTTGGCAGTCCTCTCTTGTGGTTAACATGACACTGCCTGCATAATTCTGTAGAGACCGAAACAGATGGAAATCTGAAGGTGCAAGGTCAGGGCTATATGGCGGATGCATTAACAACTCCCAGCCAAACTCTCTTAATTTTTGCTGCGTGGCTAAAGATGTGTGTGGTCTAGCGTTATTGTGATGAAAGACCACACCCTTTCTATTGATCAATTCCGGCCGTTTTCTTTCAACTTCTTGCTTTAATCTCATCAGTTGTGGGCAGTAGAGAACCGAATCGATAATTCTGCCCGGTGGTAAAAGCTCGTAATGAACAATGCCCTTGCAATCCCACCATACACACAACAACACCTTATTGCGAGTTTACTAGAGGTTTGCCACAGTCTGTGAAGCCTGGACGACCTTTGACCACGACCGTTTTCGCACGTTCTTGTTGTACGTGATCCACTTTTCATCACCAGTTATCAATCTCTTCAAAAAAGGCTCGGTTTCGTTACGTCTCAATGAAGAATCGCTTTGGCAACCAAATATCCAGTTTTTTTTGTGTACCCAGCTTTTTTCAATTGGGTCAAAACTGTTTTGTGGTCAATTTCCATTCTTCAGCTATGTCGTATGCATGTATGTATGTATGCTCACGCATTCTAGGCCAATAAAATTTGCGTGACAGAGCCAAGTAACATTCTTTTATACCGCGATGGTTAGTTTTACCATCGTGGTATTTGCCTATAATGTCTTGCTGATGGCAATAGTCCGTTATATTCTCCAATTCAATTTTAGTCAAAACGAGTTTCATAGCAGAATTCTTAAAAGTTCTCTGTATGATAGGTATTACAGAATACATAGCTCTGAAAGGACTAATAAATAAACCCGTTTTAATTTTGGGGTTAACATATGTCTTGATGACGTTAATAATGTTTTGTAGTAACTTATATCAAAGCACTTTTATACAATTTTATTGTAAAATAGAAATATTATTATTTTATAGTTTGAAATGATTAATTATTGACACTCGTTGTTCAATCATCTGATTGAACGAGAACTGAACGCATCACTATTAATTTAAATATGGCATAATTATAATACAAAGTGACATTAGCTACTGTCAGGTAGCTCCGTTTAATTAAAAATACGAGTTTATGTAATGAATGGATCGTCGTTCAATATATTTTGTTTGAGAAGCTCCGTAAATGAACGGGCTACTTAACACTCGTACGACCATATTTTAACCAAGTATAGTATCTTAACTATAAGTAGTATTTTAACTATAGATATTTTAACTATAGGTAGATAATTATGTTTCTTTACTATACTACTACAACCATGGATGAGAACGATAATTACGGAACGTGTGACAAAAAAATAGCTACATGAATAGTAGGCCAATTAGCCGAGTTTGACTGTCCCATTTTTCACGCGTTATTGATATAATTATCTAAGTACTTACTTCAGTTTTACTTATAATATCATTGCGTTCTACGCATTGCCAACTAATCTAATAAATATTATAAATAAGATTTACGGTTTATCCTAGAAGTAATCTGATAGAGTGGACTAATCTATTAAAAATCTTTTTTCATTTAAATAACTGAACAAAAAGCTGGCCAAATGCATCATCGACAAGTAAACGGTTTGATAATAATGAAACGAGGAAGTCGTTTCTAAGAAGGAAGCCTCTACCATAAATGGGTCAAAATACGTTAAACATTCTACTTATGTTAATTTTATGTGGTCGTATATGATGTGAGTGATTTACTAAATGAGCATATGATTTTAAACCGGACTCATCGCGAATTGTACACATTTTATTATAAAACGGGTACTCACGATAATGTATTTTGAGACGACGATATTTCTAATTTTGCCAGTTGCATGAAATATCGTTGAAATAATCGGAGTCTGAAAATACATACGAGTATCGTGAGTACCCGTATTATAATAAAATACTAAATAAGCACATTAGGAAATAAACTTTCGGTTACCTTTAAAGATTGTTTGGACCGATGGGCTATTCTTCTTTTTAAGACACAAAAGAGATCCAGGTTTACTCTTTACGTTACTTGATGAAAAAGTAACATGTCTTAAATGTGCCAGGCTACTAGCGTAACCAATTTCCATGGAAGAAACTACTTGTCTTGGACTTGTATTTAAATGCACATCATCTTTGGTAGTATTTTCTGGAGTTTGCAATAGTTTTAATGGTTTATTTTCTTCATTTTTACAATCCCTGTTATTTTCATGCTCCTGTTTAAACGTGAAATTTTGTTCAACTTGCACGATTCTACAAATTTTATCATCAGAGGTTTGTTGTTTCCTTGTTTTACGAATCTCGCCGATAGACACTACACTATTTTTAGTAGAATTATTTAGTTTACGCCTCTCCTGAGTCAACTTCTTTGATACCTTTTTCTTAATAGTTTTCTTAACTTTTTCGTATTGTTTTCGAGAAAGCATTATAGGTTTTTGTTTCGTGAATTGTTCAACTTGTAGAAATACTTGAATATTTCGATTAAGTACCATTTGCTTATATGAATTTGAAATACTCGCTTCGTATTGAGTCCAAGCTTGTACAAATTTTGGCTGATCATTGATATTTATTTTGTTTTGAGTTTCATTTAAGCTGCTGTAACACTCATGTGATACTGAAGAATTACTTCTCTCGCTACAAAAAGGAAAATAAGGATATTTTTACATGGGCATGGGCAAGATGCAAAAACAGGGGTTACATTATCTGTGTTTCCTAATAAGATAAGATGAAAAATACCATTTCTCAGGGTGCAAGTTGTAATGTAGTTTCTGTCCGATGAGTTCTGGGAGGACTTCCTATAACAAAATAAAAAATAAATAAAAAAATATCTACAAAAAAAAGAATGTCTAAAGAAACGTATTTTGCCTGATCTGTACAAAGCAGGTAATTATAAATAGGTAGGTAATCATTGATCAACCTACTCATTATTTTATTGAGCTAGCTTATTAACAACAACAAAAAATATAAGATATAAGTATTAAAATAAAATACGTCTAAACATGGTTACATTTAATAAAAATAAACTATTAATAGTAAAGTAAACGTTAACATATCATACTCAAATCCCCGCACTAGGATTCCCTGTGCCCCGTGCCGCATGGACTACATAAATCACACATTAATAACAGCCAAATCAATGTCCCGAGAAAAAAAATTATCTGCCACATAAATATCACAGCACCGGTCGGGACCCCTCGCTGTGCAGGGAGAGTCACTACCAACTAGGATACGGGGTCGTCGTATCTACATATTTAAAGCAAAATATGATGGCGATTAAAATTAATATCCGGTCATATTTATATGTACCTATGTAGATGTCAATGTGTAGTTCTACCTACATACTTACTCACATCAATATGATGAAATGAATCAATGAAAATAAATGAATTATATCTACTTAATTAATTTTATAGCCGTACCTTTTATATTATATAATATACGTATTATGCTTGTCTATATCATTAACTCCATACCCACCTGGAAAAATTCTGAGTTTCCTGCGCGAGGCGTCTTGATCCCCAGTAAGTCCCTAATTTCTTGGTCTCTTAATGTAGGACTTGGAACGCAGCACTGATCCCCACGATAATGCTTCACCGGCGCTGATAAAATACACACTATGCAATAATAAAATAATTCATATTCAATCATTCATAGCTATCGTGCCATTGAGGCAACTATCCTACTTTTACCCTAATCAAGCTTTATATTTTGCCTGCAACATTATTGGGTATCGCCGAAAAAAATTGACTGACCAAGAACTTTATAGGTACCTTATTGAAGTGAAAACTTCTTTAGGCGCGTTGTGCACTTTTGGGATGGGGAAAAAGCTATGAACACGCGTGACTGTCACCTTCAGATACAAATATACAGATCCCACCCGACGGTTAAGAGGCGACGAAGCAAGTGAAAATTAATTTCTGATGCGTGCAGGATTTCAATCCAGGCCTCTTAAGGAGTGCGCCCAGTACAACGACTCCACGACCGACAGACGCGAACGCGACTAAAACCTTGACAAAGCTAACATTCAATTATGAGCCTTATATCTTTGAAAGTAAGGTTGAATTTCGAACTTATACTTTAAAAGCCCTGTACGGCCCCTCCCCGCCCTACACCCATAGCCGTTCCGTTTCGAGACCAACGCGTCGACGTTGCGTTGACGACTCACCGTAGACGAGTAGTCCACGCGTCGACCGACACAATGACGTAATGTACCTAGAACGGAACGTCGGAGTTGAAACGGAGTGGAGACGGAGTCGAGTTGACGTCGATGAAGCGTTGATCGCGGAACAGAACGTCGGAGTTGAAACGGAGTGGAGTCGGAGTGGAGTTGACGTCGAGTTGGTGTAATGTGCGCACTCCTTTATTCGGGAGTCCAACGTTCACACCACTTTCAGCTGTCATTGGTAAAAAAATTCTACCTGTTTTGCGCAACGTGTTATAACTGGCGGACACATAAACTGTATCAAACTGTGAAGACTTCTAGTCTCAAATTTTGTCAAAAAAATATTTATTTATTTATAAATTAATAAAAACCACAAAAATGCATAATTATTTTTGGCACGTTGAAATCATAAAAATATATTTGAATAATTTGCAACTCTGGTAGAAGAGCGTTTGCTGTTATTTGACTACTGCGCAGTACCTATGTGATATTTGCAAAAAAATCAAGAAAATATGCTTTTGGCAACTTGAAATTTTTTATTTCTCATTTTAGGCTACTTATATTTAATCCAAAAATAACAATCCCACATTATATTATTCGTTTTAGGGCCAGTTTCACCGGTTCCGGATAAAGTTCCGGATAGCCCTAGGAACTCAACTCCCAGATAAACTACATTTTTTGGCTTCTCAGGTAATCTGATAGAAGTGACAGAGAAAAGTGTTGGTTAAGCTATCTGCCAGTTCAAGTGGCTGTTAGGCGTTATCTGACGGATAAAAAATGTTTCAAGTGGCGTTTCTATAACACATTTGGAATTTGAACTGTACTACATCATATTATTATAAATCCTACTATTTTCGTTCTATAATGATAAAATTATACTGGAAAATATTAAAAAAGTCGAATTGGATTATTTTGAACAAAAAGTATTGTATTAATTAAGTTTTCAAAATAATTTTCAAATTACAATAATTTACGTAGTAGTAACGAAACGCAAAAAGCGACATTGCCGCTCCGTCAACTGTTAAGTGGCAGATAAATTCCTAGGGCTATCCGGAACTTTATCCGTAACCGGTGAAACTGGCCCTTAAAGTATAACCAAACTTTTCCAAACATATTTTTTTAAGTTACACCAAAAATATTTTTGGAATTCTAAAATTTTTATAACATGTTTGTTAACTCCCCTCTAAGAAAATTGAAAATTTTCAAACATAGGGAAGTTAGGTAATAGTTTCACTCCGATTTTCGAAATTCCAGTTTTCATTCTCCTATTTTTAGGTAATATCCTATTTTTGATGCAGTTTTTATGTCCGTCAGTGTATTTAGTTTCAACGACAATACCTTTAACATCTTCGTTATTCGCATTTTTGTTAACACTTTTATGCATGATTTTTATTGTAGGTTCATAGCCCTTATAGTTATTCTTTTTATTTTGATCATGTTCACCACTTTCACGCCTGGAATCATGATCACTTATAACTACATCTCTTTTGGATTGATCTATTACATAAAAACTAATGTAATGCACAGATTAAATGCTTGCGTAAGTCAACAGTTATTATTATGTATCTCTGAATGTTAGTTACCATACTCCTCCGAAACGGCTTGACCAATTTTTATGAAATTTTAGTAGTATTAATTAAAACCATTTAATACTTTGTTTTCACAGAAAATATGATATTACCTAGTTGTAACGGAGAAATCTTATACCTCTACTCTAACAACTGCGAGGAGCAGGATTAGCAGGAAATTGTGATATGAGGTGAGGTGATGTGTGGGTTTGAGGAGTGCAGAGGAGTTTGAGGAGAGGACAGGAGAGATATGATGATTAAGGAGTCTTCCAAAGGTTTCAGGTGCTCTAACAAAATGTCACTAGCCAGCAAACAGGCCATCTTCAAGAATATACAGATGATTAATAAAATGGAATCGTGTCAATATTGACATTATTTCTTATTACTCTATTTAATAATGAGGAATTAATTAAAAAAATACCACCTCATTACTGATAATATACATATATCGTTGGAAAAATATATGTATAATATAAAGTTGAGTTTATACTTTACCAATGACACATTTCTAAACTATCACGTATTTTAAGTACTGCTGAGCGTTTGCTTAGATCTTGTGAGTTATTAAATTGCTGTAAATAAATTAATGAATATAAAACCTTGTTTAGTCATAGGTATAACCAACACAATAATGATAAAAACATTTCAAAATATTTTTTACTTTGCATTGGTTTCCCAAGTTTATTCCAGGTTTTATTTTCTTTGTTGTCATGCAATTATCTTTGTTAGACCCTTTCTCCTTGTTTTTTGAATCGTTAAGTACTTTTTGTTTAGGTATTTTCAAGGTTTTTCGTATGCTCAAATCAGTGTTTAATTTATCTTGCAGAAATAGTACTCGATATTGTTCATTATCACCATCAATATTAATTGTCACCGATGACGCATTACTCGTCGGTTTAGTTTCTACTCTAGTAAATCCAGGTTTGCTTGTTTGAGGCATTAACATTCTTTGTGTGTAACTATCAACTATAGCTTTTTTTATTTTATTTTTTTTCGCCATTGATTCCTTTATCCCTCCATAAGAACTTTTAAATGGATTAACTTTAGAAGTTTGAGCTGAATTTACAATAACTGCATTTCGGTTTGATTTATCTTTCTGAGGTAATACCTTATAAGGTCTTGCTGGACGGTTCTGTCGTTCACGATTCCTAATGGAATTTTGACTAGTTTTCTTTTTAAATTTATTTGTATTCTTTTCTCTAGCAGTAATTTTAACTGATGGCGAACGTGAACGACTTCTTAAAGATCTGCATTCAAATTTGTTGCTATTAAAGTTTTTATTTAGCGAAACAGGCGATCTGTTTCTAGAAGCTCGATTTTCTACTTTATCAGCAACTTTAAATGGTGGGGAGGGTGATCTTGTTTCAGGAGATCTCGTTATGCTTTTTTTATCAGCTGTGCTTCTAACTTTCTGTCCCATAGTTTTTGGGTTCATGCTTCGATCTTTAGCATTCTGTTGTGATTCTGGTAACTGGTTGATTTGGATAAGATCTCCCAAGTCTTTTATACTGTCCATCGTATCTTTTGTCGGATATACTGATATAACTATCAATGGACTTTTGCATTCTATATTTTGCCCTAATTTACCTTCACTAATAGCAGTTGCAGCATCTTTAGCATTTTTACAGTGACACTGTAAATTTTTAATAATATCATTTGTGTTTTTTATTTTATTATTCGTAAAACATACATTTATATCAGCCTGTGTAGCCTTTGTCGTTTTGCTGTAAATATTGAATTTTCAATGTGTAGTTAAAAATATGTAATACTTAAAAAAACACTCACTAACATAACAAGATAATTTCAATGTAATATGGTTGCAAAGGATAATACTTACTTGATACCACGATAATTCTCATATTCTTCAAAAGAAGCAGAGTCAACTTTTTGTTGACTAGTATAAGTATCAACTGCAAAAATAATTAATTCAATATTTAAGTCACTCTACCTAAGTTACTTTCTTCCTTATCGGAGGTTTCTACTTACTTAGCTTATTGTTAACTGTGGCAGCACAGTTTAGGACATATTGGTCATTTTCAGTTACCCCAAGACGGCCGACTATTGTTAGTCGTTTTTTTCGAGAATTCATATCATCTAATACATTATTTATTTTAGTATTATTGCAAATGCAGCCGTCTCTCACTCCTTGATAACTTTTCCTAGAATTTTTTGGTGACACTTTTCTCTCACAAGTATCTTGACTAATTCTTTCCTTATGACTCATATTTAAAGAGTTGATTAGGGTTTTTGTATTTGTTATTCTATTAAAAGTTATTTCGTCATGTCTTGTATTTCTTTCCCATCTCGGTATGAATAAATCGGCGCTACTTGTTTCCCTAATAACGTGATTTTCTCGTCGATGTCTTGGTGAGGTAAGAATATTTGTTTTTATACAATTGCTTGTATTTGACACTGTTTTGTGTATCTTCTTTTTTGTTTTATTACTTTTAAAAGGAATTTTAGAACAGTCGGTCGTTATTGGAACTACTGTTATTTTTATGATATTCGAGCTTGATATTGTGAACTTTTGATTTTTGCCGGTCGTATTAAAATTATTTTTCGGCGCTTTTTTCTTAATATGATTTGAAATTGTGAATTGATTACCAAGGAGCTGAAAATGTTTTATACACATTACCTATTATTTACCAAGTTAATCGACTGTACGTTTTAAAGAAATGCAGAAACTAACTTGAATATTAAAAAATGGGATAAACTACGAAACATTACTGGAAGAAAATGAATAGGTAACTCAAAAGTAATTAACCAACCTTAGTAGTGCTTCTTTTTAAAGTAGGCGATCCAGTGTCAACTATCGGAGTTTGGGAAAATTGTGTGTTATAGTTTCCCAGTTTAGTACTCAATCGTTTAAAACGTCGAACTACGCCCGCAAGATTATTTTCTTTCGTTAATTCGTCGATACCACTTCTTTTTCGAACTGGTGGAATTAAATAATCCAATGTATCTAATGAAAAAGTAAAAATATATATAAAACAATAAAAATTAATTAATTATTATTTAAACAAAATATCACACCATAATCCATTTCTCTTAATTTTGATACAATTTATGTGCGGTAATGATGATGATACGTTTAATAAAATAACCCAATCTTATTTAAGTAGAATTTTTCCATGCCTGTCATCATTGTCAATATAGATAAATGAGACGTTGTCAGCCGTCTGTCACCAATTATTGTAATGTTTTATAGATTATGTAAAATAAAGATCAGTGAGGATTTGGTGGTATTAAGTACCCAATGAGATTTCAAACATAGGTAACTCAGTAGGCTAATATCATAATAATTTATGATATTGTATGTTTGCGTTATAAAACTCTTGTATCATTTCGATCCCGAGTAGACAGTTGCTAGATAATAATTATTACAATTCACCGTATTTTTTTCTTCAATTAACTACTTATCATCATTATTTACACTAAGCATTGATAAATTTCCTTAGTATAGTGTTTTATGTAAAGCCACTAGGATGATAATAATATGATGATACATGTAAACAAACGCTTCATGTAATCTACTCGGTTACGTAGCAACAATGACCGTTACAATTAAAATTGCGCATTAACCTAATGTAATATATATTTTGTAAAATATATTATATGTTGAATAAATGTACGAAACTACCCCACGCGCTCCCATACCGAGACCATTCGCCTTAATGTAACAGTTCAGTTACTAGCATTACGTGAGTACCTAAGGGCCTACCTAAGAGCCAGCCGAGCCTTATAATTCGCAACCTGTAACCATTGACTTATTATTACTAAATAAGTCAATGTATGTAACGATACAAGTTGTAACATCAACGCGCTGTCTCACCGGGCGCATGTTCGTGTAATGTAACAGCTCGGTTCCGAGCATGCGCTTTTTACATTTCAATACTACTTACTGACTAACGAGCGTTACCCTGTATTATCACCATCCTAGATTCGCATTGATGTTACAAATTACAAACGCTTGAATCTGAACTGTTACCACTTCCTTCCGTAACATTCGAATACTCCCAGTAACGAAGCACCGTGGTGTTACAACTTGTAGCGTCACAGGATACCCACTGTGAATCTTTAGGTTACATTACAAGGAAATGTATCCAGTGTGGGCGCGGCTTAAGAAGCAATTACAAGACTTGTAAGTAGTCGGATTATATTTCAGCGATATAAGAACTTCTTGTAATGGGGACTTTATTCTCAACATAATATGTCATGCTGATATGCCAAAAACGTCTCATTCCCAAATATGTCAATGATTCCCAACCTAAATGTTTGTAATTAGAAATTCCATCATTGGAAATAAAATCCTCATGTTACCTTTTAGTGTACTTACCTACAAATTTGTTGGGTAATGAATTTCTACCATTTACAAAATGCCGGAGACCGCGCTAGAAGATCGTCTAATAACACAAATGGTGATACCGGTTTCCAAAGAAACATACTTCAATACGAAGTGGAAACCCAAAGACTTACCACTATGTGCTTATGACATGTTGTACCATCCGCCTGACTACAATCCAAAATCA
This sequence comes from Ochlodes sylvanus, assembly GCA_905404295.2. NCBI lineage: Eukaryota > Metazoa > Arthropoda > Insecta > Lepidoptera > Hesperiidae > Ochlodes > Ochlodes sylvanus. The sequence continues at coordinate 4,242,768 of FR990129.1, forward strand.
GCCAGGTCTGATCGCCAAGAGCCAAAAATCATCCGAAGAAATATATGGGAACAAGTAAGTATTAGGCATGTACATAGTATCCCAATGGAATTAGGTAGGTTTTTAGGTAGGTACCCATCACCTTTACCTTTTACCTTTACTTATTACCTTTATTTCATACTATTACATTAAGTTTAGGAATTGCGCTGTATCTTTCTGAGTAGTGGCTCGTAGTACATAAAGGAAGTTATTTGAAGGACTTCATAAACATTATTCAGCATCTTAAAATTATACTGAAGACCATTTGGGGCTATTTTGGTAGAAGGCTATTTTGGGTCCAAGACAGTCTTCCCCGCTCGTGGTGTACACTGGTGAACAATGGACGAACAAGTTTTGTTATTTTTATTGTTTACCTTTTAGGAGTTCCACAAGGGAATTCCCTCAACAACACATTTTCAACTTGGAAGACCGAAATGGAAGATTGCTGACGTGCCTACTAAACAATTCGTGAGAACACAAGGTTGGCCTCATATGTTTCAAATATCATATTTATTTAGCCAGTACTACCTACTTTTTACTTTATAGTAAGAACTTATTTAATTAAAAAAGTATGTTTGTAAAATAACTCTTAGTCAAACATTTTGAATGTACTTAGGTACCTATTATTATAGCGGCATTTTAAACCGCGTGGGATCTACCCATGAAGTTGTATATACCATGGTTTAGTACTTTGAGATTAATTAGGACAGTTTTTTCAATATTCTCGAAAACGGTGAGTGGCCAAGAGTATTTGTAATCAGCATCAAAACCTCAACAACCCCCCTTTCACTTCCACCTCTCCTGCAAGCCTGCAACCGCTTCAAAAGTTAAAGCAAAAGCGATTTCAAGTTTTTATTTGAAACTACAATTTAGGAAATGAAATAAGAAGTAATTTTTTAACATTAAATCGACTTCACAAAATAGCTTAAAATTATGAATAATAAATTATGGGCCTACAATTTTTTAATTGGGTGGGTGGGTGCCCGTAAGGTCTTCTTAAGTTTTAAGTTACTTGCTTTTTGAAGTCGATATTTTTTTTAATTACCGTTTTATTTAATATGCATAACAATGTTAAAGAATATTTAAGTCACACCTGCATGAATAAATTTGGTTAATGATAACAGGGGCCAAGTACCACCATGATCCACGTAACCTACGAACAAGCAGACACGTTTCATCATTAATCGTATTAAATTTAGTCATATAGTTTGCGAGAGCTATTATTTTTCTTCCTGCAAAATTTCTGTCCCACTGCTAGGCTAAGGTCTCCTCTCACAAAGTGACACCTTGCTGGCAAAGTGCGGATTAGTAGACTTGACAAACTATTGATAACAATATAGAGAACTTTCAGGTATGCAGGTTTCCTTCAATCCTTCATGCGTGCGTTACGTGCGTATCTTAGTATATTTTAAAATTAGAGGTGCGTGCATGTTTTAATCAAATGCCTTCTTATTATGAAGTCCAATTTAACCTTCACTATCAATATGTATCTACTATACACATTATAGAAGTCATATGGGGATCCCATCACCGTGTAATATGCGATGCTTTTACCTTTGTTTTGCCTGAAACTTTAAGCCTCAATTGGCAATGGCCCTGCAGATCATTGGTCATCAGCGATTTATGATCAATGGTTATATAATTACTAGTTGTCCCAGCGTACTTCGTACCGCATTATAATTAAAAAATGTTTTGGTGATATATCGACAGCAACGCCACCTATCGGGTCCAATTGTGAATCTAAACCATTCCCAGATCCCCTTGAAGACACACAAAAAATTTCATCAAAATCGGTCCAGTCGTTTGAGAGAAGTTCAGTGACATACACACTCACAGAAGAATTATATATATAAAGATGTATATAGCGTGGTTACATTTAATTGTTTCTTGATTTTTCAGTTAAAAATGAGAACCCACATATGCGAATCCACAACGTTCTCGAATGGGCGGTCCTTATCAATGAAGGTAAACCGAGCTTATGTGATTAATAAATTAATAGTAATTACGTTATGAAATAATTTTGTTTTATTTCATTACCTTAACCTATTGGTATCCTCCGGAAATACCCGAAAATTTAGCTTGGTGCGGTTGTCATCCCTGGGCAGGTTAGACAAAGTGTCGAATATTTTGTGGAATTAAAACATGTTATGGTCTTTCCGACCGGATAATGTGAAATTGTGGGCCTTAAGGCTGAAAACGGGAAATTCTATAGGTCGTACTATAAGTAATTTGGATAATTTTTTATCGCCCATGGTTCAATCAGTTGAACTATGAGCAAAACGTATCGCATGTCGTTCAACTAGTAGCATCGAGGAAAATTAATGTAAGTATCTAAATTATTTTGGTAAGTTTGATTCCGCCATAAGGGAAAAAACTTAAAAGAGTTCATTACTCTTTTACGTTTTTTCATTCAGATGGCTGAGACGGAGGGCATATCGTCAGTTGAGTATGAATGGCGCTTATACGTTTTTAGGAAGAAAACCATCTAATGAGAGGAACCGGAAACGATTGCTTTAAGTTCCCTCCGAAGTACAGAAACGCTTACAGATTTTTTGTCACTAGCGCTCACCTACTACCGATCGCCATTTAATTCTGAACTTGGCCGATCCACTGCATGCTGCAAAATTTGCAATACATAAAATAATTATCATTAAGAAAACAAAGGCAAGATTCGATTCAATATAAAACCGCGAGTTTCGTCTTTTCCATCAGAGAGTTTTGGGAAGCGGCGTATTAAACATCGAGAAATTATAGTCTAGGTAAGTACCTACAGTTTAGTTGATTTCAATTAATGACGCCGAAGTACAAGTAGTACGTATGGTATTTCATGAAAATTATATTTTTTGTATTTTCGAACCAAAGAGAAAATGGTAATATAAATAAAAAAATACTGAATTAATTTAATATATTTTATAAAATAATAATGTAACTGATCAATGTTAAAATAGAAATCTATTATAGGGAGTCTTTATTAACGCAGTAGAACCCTAAATAATGATAATTAGAGTTTCGTCAGTTTGTCTATGCCTTTGTACTCGCTAATGTCAGAATCGGCTACATCGAAATGGATGCGGTTTTCACTAATGTCTTATGATAAGCGTCACTTTTGTAAAGGGCAAATTCAATTAAATTATCATCATCACAACCCATAATTGCCTACTGCTGAGCACGGGTCTCCTCTCACAATGTGAGGGGTATAGGCCATAGTCCATCACGTTTGCCAAGTGCGGATTGGTCTTCACACACCTTTGAGAACATTATGGAGAACTCTCGGGTGTGCAGGTTTCCTCACGATGTTTTCCTTCACCGAAGCAAGTGATAATTAAATTTTAATACGCACATAATTTTGAAAATTAGTGGTGCGTGCGGGGTTTGAACCCGGAACCTCCGGTTCGGCAGTCCAACGTTTAACCACACCGCTATCACTGCTTTACTCACTGCTTATTCAATATCATCTGTTTACTCTTGAAGATGGCCTGTTCGCCGGCCAGTAACATTTTGCTGGATTACCTGAAACCTATGAAAGACTTCCAACTGAATATATCTCCTCTCCGCTCCTCAAGCTCACCACTCCACACCGCGCCTCACCAGCTCAACACACCTCACCACGCGTCCCCACACCTCATATGACCATTTCCTGCTGATCTTGCTCCTCGCAGTTGCTTTACTAGAGGTACAAAATTCCTCCGTTACACTTTATTTTGTTTCTTTTATTATTTCTGGACTAGTAAACCCAGGGCGGGCTTGACAAAAACCCTTCGACAAAAATTAGAGAAATCACTGTTTTGCGTTTTATTGCGTCAATAAAGGCTCAGAATAAAAGATTTTGTCATATAACAATAGTTTAAGTGCCTTTTCTCAGATGTAATGTTCTTTTCTCCTTAGGAATCTAGACAAATAGTCGACAATGTACGTGACACCTCAGGTAAGAAATATTCATTTAAATTACATTTATACCTATTACTTACTGATTAATATAAAACGTATCAGTAAATAGAGCTTTTTTGTAAATATTAATGCATATAAATTATAATTGTATCAGACGTTACATTGCGTAACTCCATTAAGTATTACAAACTAAAGATAAATCTACTTTGCAACAATCCGCGAGTCAACACGTACATACATAACACGTTTTTTTGTGTACATGTAAATTGTGTGTAGGTACATGAAAGTACACACCATCATATTATGAAGATGTATTTTCATGCAAATAGCTCCTTCCTCCCTCAAAAATGCATGATTCTACGTGGATAATCTTAATCTTTAGTGTGACATATTAATGTCTTAAATTTTTACTTAATTATTTTATAATCGTGTAATCCTATAGTTTAACGCTATCTAGAGTTTAAGATTAAGTTGATATCATTGTGCCTTACTGCTGTTGCAATTTCTTTGTAAACTTTCTGTTATCGTACTTACCTAAAGTTTTGCCAAACAATTACATAAGTAGTTTACATTTTAGGCATTTCAAATAAGCTTATAATAAAATAGTTAACATCAGTGTTACAGAATATTTTATCATGTCACGTGACAAATTCTGTTGAATTTATCATTTATAATGTAGGTAGGTAACTTATATAGTTAAGCACACTATACACACTGCATAATATACTATAATTATACCTAGTAGATAACTTTAATTGACCTAATTGTTACCTTATATGAGTTATGTAAGATTGTACCAAGTGGAAGCGCTCATAGCCCGGCGGCTGGCGTCGATCAAAGCGGACGCGGTCGGAAGTTTGTTTGGTAACCGCTAGTGGCAAAAAAAATCTTGGGCGCTTCCGTGCTTCGGAGGGCACATAAAGCCGTCGGTCCTGGTTGTTACCATTTGGTAGCAGTCGTAAGCCATATCGAATGCCCTTCGGCGGCATAAAAAATTCCCACACTTGGGTTGGCCAGTATCCTCTCCACGGATCCACACTGGAACAGCGTGGTGGAGTATGCTCTAGGTATGCTTAAGTATGAGAAGAGACCCGTGCCCAGTACTGGGCCATTAATGGGTTGAAGCCAAAATACGTAGCTACCTACTTTTAATTAGGTAGTAAAACGTACCGTCGTATATGGGTAGTTTATATGTGCGTACTCTACGACGTACACCATAGTATAGTCGTACCAGTAGAGCATACGTCGAGATGATATTAATAATCATGCATCTAGCAGCCATTTACAAATTAGGTGAATGTTTACATTTATTTATGCATATCTACACCAGTGGTTGTGCGAAATAATTATTTTTAGTAAGAAGGTGGGTTCGGGATTGACTTAAAATCAGCTGCGGGTGGTGGATTACTGTAGTGCAGTTTGATACAGACGATGTGGATGGATGTTACCTGTGCCTAATCACAGAATTTACAAAATACAGTTGCCGCTTAAGCCTATGGGTTTTAGATAGTGTATAATTATGTAGGTATTGTAGGTATTAGTTAAGCGAGTCTATGTCTAGTGAGCAATCTTATTTATCTGATTAGTATAAGTATAGACTGTATTTAGAATTTATTTATTTATTTATTTCACACACTTAGAATCATTGGTTCATGCCATGAATTGATACAAATCGTTGTGATTGCGTTACTTTTAATAATTATCACGAATCTTTAACAACACAACAAAAATTAAAGAGTTTGCTTTTCTAGGATTGCGGTTGTCCGCTCATAGACGGACCGTCCTTACTGAACTCACCAATATGCAACGGGACGATTTTGTTCATGACGATTGTGGAGAGCTTATTGAGAGGCCGGTGCGACATTTCAACTCCTTGCAGTGCGATGAAGCCTGTAAAGAGAATGCGCGAGACATATGACTTCATTGTAGTCGGAGGAGGTACCGCTGGAGCAGTCGTTGCTGGCCGCTTGAGTGAAAATAAGGATTTCAAGGTAAATATACTAGTACCTACTATAGGTACCTAGATGTCATATCGATTTAACTTTTCATTATGTTCGTTAATTTTTTGTGGTTAAAAGCAGTCGTTAAAAATATGAAGGGGCTTGTGAAGAAAGTTTGAGAAGCCCTGTTGTAAAGCGACATTACTTACCTGTGCATCGACGTTAGACCGATGCAGTCAAACATCAATTATTACTAACCTGTTAACATGAATGCCATAATCCATACTAACTTTTAAGTACCTACATAAGTCTCCATAGGGTGATGGAGGGCCTCGGATTAAGTAGGAACCTACGGTTATTCTACCCTTTAAAAAATCTGCCTCGATAATATGCCACCCCTCGGATCAGGAGCTTTGCCCCCATGCTTTACTTATAGTTATTTGGAAACCCATATTCGTTTCATTCAATGATGATATTTTATCAAACATTCGTATCGCAGGTGTTATTATTAGAAGCTGGGGGACCAGAACCTATTGGAGACCGAGCGCCGTCTTTCTACCGAACGTACTGGTCTAATTCAGAAGTGGACTGGTCATATCGCACCGTCCCTGACAACTACTGCCTGGACCAAGATGGAAAAGGCTGCAAGTGGCCAAGAGGAAAAGTACTCGGTAATTTATATGCATATTTACAATAATTAAGAATGAGGCGTCAAGGGTGATAATCTAAATTACGTGTAAATAGCGTGTGAGTTCATTTTTTATTTTACCTTTTTTCTTATCAAAATTTCATTTTTGTCATGATTATCGTGAGTGTGTAAATTTTCATTTACACGACAATGTAAATAAAAATTCATGATAAAATCTTCTAAGTTTTATTAAGTAGGTAATTAAGATGAGGTGAGGTCACAATAAATTGACTTAAACTTAAGTTTACTCATTTAAAAATACTCAAACTATTACCCAGGTGGAACGTGTATTCTCAACGGCATGATGTATCACCGAGGCCACCCGGCTGATTACGAGGACTGGGTGAACGCAGGCGCTGAGGGCTGGTCCTGGGAGGAGAATCGCCCTTACTTCGACATGTCAGAGGGCAACAAGGAGATTGGCTCTGTCGTCAAAGCCGATATTCACTCGAGCTCCGGACCTATGCCTGTGAAACGGGTATTTATATGATTTGGAGTTTTGAAGTATACCCATACAGGAAATGACATTTCATGAGATGCCTAAATTAATTGGCTAAAAATAATTATGATAGCAGTCAACGATGCGGTGCCAGTGGGGCTGATATAGAGCATTGTTCTATCCGGGCTAAGCCAGGACGTAGTACCATTGTAGTATGAAGAAATTAGGACCCTGTAATTTCATAATGAATCATTGTCAAGACTGTCGGAGGTTTACACCAAGTTTCCCATTCCCCTATAACCTAACCACCTAATTTTATTACCACTTAATTTTTTTGTACAATATATTAACCATTTGAAAAATATTTTGTTTAAATTCACGATAAAATAAACAGAGTTTATTTTGGTATTCACAAAAATCGTTACTTCATAACTTGATTGGTAGTATCGGTATTTTACCCATAGACCTTCAAACAATGAGACCTGACGTTTACAGGCTGTAGTGCTGTGTAATATTAATAGAATATTTTCTGCAAAATTACAGTTCAACTATCAGCCGCCATTCGTGTACGAGATTCTCGACTCTCTCGCTCAGAGTGGTCTGCCCGTTATCGAGGATTTGAATGACCCTTCGACCCCCGAGGGATTCACTGTCGCTCAGGCTTTTAATTTGTAAGTCTCTTTAACCCAAACGTATGATATTCAATTAAGTAACCGTTATTCACAATCACAAACAGATTGTCATAACTAGCAGGAGCATGGAGTTAAACAAAGTTTCAATTTAAAGATACCTTCTAATTAAACCTCAGTAAAGACCCCATCACCTCCGGTTAGGCTGTTTATTGGTCGGTAATTCGTATTTTTCAAATCAATTCCTTGTAAATGACAACAACGTGAATGAGTAGGTACCAAGTAACACTACCTTTCCAATGATATGATCTTACCATCTTAGTCCTATCAAGGATAGCCACACTTCTGTGACAGAATTTATTTATTTATTAGAACGAGACTCTTACTAACAATTGACTAGCAAACCTATCAGATGAACTGGTAAATATTAGTATCAGTCCCTGTCCCAGTCCGAGTACCTACTAGCGAACTGACCAATTCCAAATTCAGTCGTCTTCTGTATCGGTCACAGTTGTCGACGACTCAATCAGTGGTGCTGCATGTGCGTTTGCTATCTTAAATCCATAAAAAATCAATAACGATTACATGATAAGTTTATTTTTACAGTATTACCTATATCACTAATTTGTCATAAATTTACTATTTAGTGACGGACAGCGTTACACGACAGCAAGAGCATTTTTGAAACAGAGACCTAATCTAGATGTTGCCCTGAATGTCCACGTTACCAAAGTTTTGACGAAAACTTTTAAGGGCAAGACACGAGCCATTGGAGTCCAGTATTATGATAAGTTCGGAAACTTGAAAACTGTACATGCGGCGAAGGAGGTAAATATCACAACTCTTAAAATATTAATTAAAGAAAGATCTTTCATTGCGTCTACTACTTACTTAAATGTGCTACTAAAATCACATTCTTTTCAGGTGATCCTATCCGCTGGCGCTCTGAACAGCCCACAGATTCTGATGTTATCTGGTATAGGGCCTAAGAAGACTCTTAAGAAATTCAAAATACCTATTGTTAAAGCTCTTCCAGTGGGACAAAATATGAGAAATCATATTGGAGTTACGTTTAATTATTACTTAACCAAGGTTGAAAACACACAGACCCTAGACTGGACCGCTGTTACCGAGTATTTGCTGACCAGGGGAGGACCGATGAGCTCTACTGGTATTACACAGGTAGGTTAAAAAATAAATCAGCTCTTCTCTTACTGAGTGACTGACAGACAACGTACAGCCGAAACTACTGAACGCAAGAAGCTGAAATTTGGCATGTATGTTCCTTGGGGAGTTTAGGGGAGCTTTAAGAGAGGATTTTTGGAAATTCGGGGGGAATTTCTGAGGGGATAAACTGAAACTTTTTATTTCTTTAATGGATATTTATAGGTTTTTTATAGGTCATTTATAGGTTCCACAAGTGACGCAAGTAAGTACTAAGAATCCTTTCTTAGTTTTGGAAATTATGGTATTTGTAAAACAAGTCAAAAGAAAAAGCGCTGTCGAGTTCAAAAGGCGCAATATAACCGAATTTGACCCGGGCGAAGCCGTTGGCGAAAAGCTTATGGTCCAATAAATGGTTCGTTCTCATCGTCCCAGTAGTTCAACGGTTGAACTATCCAGTTGAACTAGTGGGAACGAACCAAATAAATACTCACATACTCACAGCGCTGCTGAAGTAGATAGTACGCAGTACTTAGTAGTAGTAGTAATGATAGCAGTAAAACAGTCACAACTCAAGAAAAAATATTTCAGGGGTTGAAGCCAAGTGTGTTAAGTACTGATTTAAATAAAAAGTTAACTCTGCATCAGAAAATTGGTCAAAATCACTCACCGCTTATAAAAAATTATTATAGTGTAAAATTTGTGCATACCTATAATTTTAAATTAATATATGAGTATTTCTTGCGCAGTTGTCTGGTTTCCTATATTCGAGTCTCGCCGACAGAAAACGAAATCAGACTGATCTACAATTCTTCTTCAACGGTTACTACGCCGAATGTTCTAGGACTGGGCAAGTGGGGGAAATAATTGAAGGCTGCTCTTCATCGGGCACAAACATTACGTAAGTAAACGATTATTTGGAACACTCTTTCTCGGCCTTACTATTTGTAGTATGTAGTTTGTTATAAACTATATGATGATCATTCAGACTATATTATACTTATAGTCGATTTTTAGGGTTCCGTACCAAAATGGCCTCCGATAGTCTGTCTGTCGTTATGTCTGTCCGTCTGTCAGTCGCAGGGATCTTGAACGGAAATAGGTATATATCTGAAATTTTCATAAAATACGTGTTACTGTTTCCGCTATGACAACAAATATTAAGAACGCCTAAAGCCTCCATCACGAGAAATAATAATCCCATACAAGAAACTAAAGATAAACTTCACAAAAATAAAAAATATTTTTACTTATTTCTAATAAATAAGCTCATATTCTAATAAATATCTTGGTATTGACCAAATCGGTGGTACGAAACCCTACGTGTGCGAATCGTACTCGATTTAAAGTACATAAGTAACTTATCTAACATGTTCTAAAGCTTGCTGCAATATTTCAGAGTGAACGCCGTAGCCCTTTTGCCAAAGAGCATTGGATACGTAACTCTAAACTCCACCGATCCCTTTGACCCGCCGCTGTTCTACCCCAACTACTTCGATCACCCTGACGACATGGTCATGGTGAAAGACGCCGCCAGATATGTAAAGAAATTCTTCGATACCGACGTAAGTCCGTTGATGATTATACATTCAATTTTAGTAAATAGCAGAACATTGCAGACTATAATTATTATGTAATTTGTGTAAACCTTGCCTTATATAACTATGATTATCATACCATGATTTTGATGATAAGTGATAAGTGGCTCACAGCATACGTCCAAGGCCACCATAGGTCCACTGCCAAGGGCAAGGGCAACTTAGGCCATAACGTACAAAACGTACGTCACCATGCGAGCATGCTGCTCCAAATCTGATAATACGGAAAGGAAAGAAAAGAGGCTGAGGAAACAAAAAGACCGGCTCTATTCTTCTAATTCGACCGTAATTGATTGTTTTAAAGTAATACATTACTGCACATTGATGTGAACGTACGCTACATTTCAAACGTCATATCACGTCGTGTCGTAAGCATGGTCTAGAGTAAGTTATATTAGTGTGTTATGATTTCTGTAGTATTATAAGATTCTAAAGTATTATTAGATAAATAAAAATATTAGCTTTGTCCACTCTTTATTTTTTATTTAATAATAATTTATGCACACAAAAAAAATACATTAAGTAAGGATGGTATGGTACAAAGGTTGATACTGCTTATTTCTTATGAAATCTCTTCCAGCACACCCGAGACTGGAGAGCTCTCCTTCATTATAAACTTTTACTATTCCAAATTTCTACTCCTCCGTCCACTTAATTTTTGTAAAAAGTAAAAGATTTGCTCCCCGTATTTTAAATAAGATTACTGATTCTATGCAGTATATATGCCATGAAAATAAATAAAAGTTAAATGTATGACTAGTTAATGAAGAACAAGTACGGCATCGAGATGGACCAGGAGTACAACGAGCCGTGCGCGCAGTGGGCGGAGTGGTCGGACGCGTGGCTGGAGTGCATGGCGCGCGTGCACACCGACCCGCAGAACCACCAGGTGGGCACCGCCGCCATCGGCCGCGTCCTCGACACCCAGCTGAGAGTTTATGGCGTCCCCAGTAAGTCTTACTTTCACTTATACTTGGAGCCGTATCTAATCACATCACGCATCAACACCGCTTGACGTACCTATAATGTTGGGGCCACACTAACGGAAACGTCAACGTCATCGTCAATGCAGAACATCGCGATAATTATTGCGATAAAATTAACGCGATAAAGTGAGTGGCTACACTTGACAAGTGTGGCCCCAACATTCGAACTATCGCCCAACGGCAAACGGCAATGTGAATGCCGTTGTAAAATTATCGCGTTAAGTAGTGGCCACACCAATGTTAAACGTCCGTCATCGCGATAATTATCGACGTTTCCCGTTAGTGTGGCCCCAGCATAAGATGAAATTTGGCAGGTAGGTAGTTTATAGTTAGGGTAAAAGTACATGACCATGTAAGCCAAGGTCCCAAGGACAATTCTCGATCTGTTATCATGTACCTGTCTAACTTTGTCCCATCAATAATTTCGGGCATTTATTTTAATGAAAACCTTTCCTATAGAATGCAAAAACTACTTATAGGTATACAAAATCTTAACTATTTGTAAATTAACAACATAAAATTTATAGATATTATTATTTCGTTTTGACTTGATAACGTCTTATAAATCGATGAACGCCGGCTGCACGCACGAAAAAGTATGACGTCATTGTTACTGGTTAGATAGATTCGGATATTTACTGATTTCGTGAATAATTAAGAAAGTGTAATATTTACAGATCTTCGTGTGATCGACGCGTCATCAATACCCACGGTTCCGACAGGGAATCCTGAGGCGGCTATCATTATGGTGGCCGAACGAGGCGCTGTATTCATCAAGGACGATTGGTCGGAAGTTATATAACGACAACATTATATACAATCATACACCAAGTTCAATACCGATACGGTACGATATTAAAACATATATGTACCTACATGTTTTAATACAAAGCCACGAAGCATGAAATAAACTATTTAACTATTTATTTATGAGATTAATTTAAGTACATTACCTACCCTAAACGTCATCATTTTTACATAGGTATTAGTTTTCTGATAAATTATTATTTATTATAAGGATTATTATCCCAGAAAAAACATTTTATGTAAAATATGTCAAGACGTAACGATTTCACTGTTCAAAAGTTATCTGATCTCTAACAAGGCTTGAAGTCTTACTTTTCGGGCAACTTATAAAGTTAGGCTGATTTGCAGGCGTCGCACAGAGATTGTGTCATGTCATGTCAGCACCATATTTTGTGCATATTTAACATGTTAACAGATTTCATAATTTTTCTATACAAATACTTAGCCAATAGGTATACCAAATTTCTGCTTTCCATGATTAAATTTGAGCTAGCATTATCCAGAGCTAAGCTATTGGAAATTGAGGTATCGGAAATACGAGTGACGTCTTGGCAGAGGCACTCCCATGCTCCCAAACGGTGGCTATGTTCCCACCGTAACTTTTCCACTTTAGAAGTATTGCTCTTCTCTAATTTCAAAATATTTTTGAGGTCTTACTTCCCACCACAGTTCCATCCATCCTTGTATCCACACCCAGTTCATCTGCTTTAGGAGTACCGTGCTGAAAAAAGGCTGTGTCGCGAGATCTCGCCCGCTGGAATTCGTTAGGATAGGCCAAGCTGGGCTTTGTGAGATAATCCGGTTGAGTCACATTCCGATTTTACTCAACGGGAAAAATTTCCTATCTAGTAACAGTTGACGCATTGTGAACGAACGCTTCTTTAACTTTCCCAATAAGTTAGAAGATGACTGATCGGGAAAATGTATTTATTTAGCCTTCATTAACATTGGGCCCCTATCCATACTCTATTTTCTGGATTCACTCTATATTAAAAAAATCATCTAATGAATTTTTGCGCGTTAATCTTAAAAGTAAACTTAACTAAATACCTATAAGTTAAGTTAGATGATGATCAAAAATTCATTAGATGATTTTTTGAATGAGAAAAATATGGTACATGGTAATGGTAAGTGGGCATCGCCGGCCATAGAAGACGACAGGCATTCCCGACCTAAAAGGATACGGAGGACCCGCAATATTATTGAGTCTTCGACCGAAACATTTAGATGTTAACTAACCAGGAAGGTCAAAAAGTCATACGATGATATGATTTAATTATATCATCGTATGTAGTGTAGTTTGGTAGATTATTTTTGGATTAATTGTAGAGATATTATTGATAGTTTACGAGCAAAAAACTTATTTGATCGTCTGATTTTATTATGCTCATTTTCTTAGACAAATATAAAAATAGGAAAAACATTTTTTTCTGGTTAATTTTCTTTCGCCCATAAATATAATGTAATTCGATTTAGATGTCTGGGATTACCATTTATGAATTATTTCTATCGAATAATACATAATAATCTATGAATGCACACAAATCAAACATTCGTGCTTCAGAGCGCCTTATACTTAGGATTGTATTGGCATTTATCTGACTAGACAATGCTGTTGTTGACCACGGTTGGTTAAGGAAGAGAAATAGTTAGAAATCTATAACATTTTCCTGTACGTATTGAAAGATATTAAATATAGAAAGGCACGACCTATCCACTTAATTAAGTTGCAGCCTGCAAGGTACGTGCACAACTACAGCATTTCAAAATGTATCCAACTGTGTCACAAATATTAGCAATTTACGTTTTTTTTTAAGATTTTGCCGACCTAGTGGGTGAACTAGTGATCTAGTGGGTTCTGTGCTCGTACTATGATTTTAGCAGCTGAGGTAAGGGTTTTTTTTTAATACTTATGACGACCTGTAGGTATAGCTCAATGGTTACCATGCCGGACCGCCGTTCGAAGGATCCTAGGCTCGATTCCCAGCGAGGCGGAAAGAATGATGAAATAGAGTAAAATGATATGTTAAACGAATTATGATTGTAACAGTTGCGTTAATTCCTTGTACCAAAGGCTTGTGGCTGCCCGGTAGTAGACGAAGGGGCGTCGATAGTAAACTCGCCAGTATGCAGCGGGACGATATTGTTCATGGCTCTTCTGGAAGGCTTCCTGAGGGGTCGCTGCGATATCTCCACGCCTTGCAGCACGATCAGGCCAGTGAAGCGCGCGCGCGACCTGTATGACTTCATCGTAGTTGGGGCGGGTACGGCTGGATCCATTGTTGCAGGCCGACTGAGCGAAGTAGAGAATTTCAAGGTGAACAAATGCAGTATATTTTATCTTTCATATTCTTTTCAGGTCTATTAAATTATTGTTGTAACGGTATTACTCTGTGCTTGCTCTGTAGTCTGCCTCTCTGACATACGCTCTCTGACATACGGTCTCTGACAGTCGAAGTCGAAAGCTCTTGCTCTTGTGCGTTGAACACATTTATTATTTTATTTACAATTATAGTGATTACTTTGTAATAGTGTTTATATTTCAATTCACGGCCGAACCCAAAAACGGATAAAATCTCCATTACAATTGGCGCCCAACTCGCGGCCCGTGGATTGAGATTACGACACCGCAAAAAGAAAAAACAAGTGCCGATCGACCGACTTCATTTTCGATCGTCCGATCTTTTTTCACCGCAAATTTTTCTTCGTCGTATTATTAACACTCCTTGTCACGATTGCAATGCCACGAGGAGGCAGACGACGCCGCGATGAGATCGCTGATGATGAGTCCGAATTTGAAGAAACCCATGAGGGGCCTACTCAAGATGCCGATGCACGCGAGGCGTGCCCGGACCAACTTCACCAAGCACCCACGGCGAGCGGGGAACCTATTCAGATCACCGAAGATCAGTTATCGACACTGCTGACGAACGTCATGCGTAATGCACTCTTACTGAACGCCAGCCGACCCGGCAGCGACGATGCCACGTCACGTGCACACCCCACGACTACGGTGAGCTCGCGTGGCCAAGGAAACTTAGCAAACTGCACGACGCGATTCGACGGAAGCGAGCGTGATCCCGACGCGATCGAATCCTTTATCGACGCAGTCGAGATATATATAGAGTGCACAAACGTATGCGAAGAACATGCGCTCAAGGGATTGGCCATGTTATTGACTGGTAGCGCCGCGACCTGGTGGAGAGGCATCAAGGCAGATGTTACGACATGGACTGAAGCGAAGAACCGCATGCGCGCTATGTTTGGAGCGCCGCGCCCGGCATATAAGCTTCTCCGTGACATATTCGCGAACGAACAACTTAGTGAATCTTCTGACGCATTTATACCGCGAGTGCGAGCTATCATTTCCCGGTTTCCTTATGAACTGGATGTGCGTCTACAATTAGATATTGTGTATGGTTTGCTTAATAGGAAAATAAGAAAACATGTTCCGAGAAATAGTGTCACTAGTCTAGATATGTTATTAATGAGAGCGAGAGAGGTAGAGGAAGCGATGAACGAGGTAGGTAATATAGAAAACACTCCTAAGGGTTCTCAGTGTTCAAACGTCAGCGAAAGTAAACCGCGCGTTTCTATTACCACTACCAGTGGCTCGTCCCCTACACCTAGCTACACGAAGCGTCCTCGCATGCGTTGCAGTTATTGCAAATCATTTGGACATTTATTTATTTTACAAGTAAAGTTATTACTTTATAATAGTGTTTATATTTCAATCCACGGCCGAACCCAAAAACGGATAAAATCTCCATTACAATAATTGTAATGGAGATTTTATCCGTTTTTGGGTTCGGCCGTGAATTGAAATATAAACACTATTACAAAGTAATCACTATAATTGTAAATAAAATAATAAATGTGTTCAACGCACAAGAGCAAGAGCTTTCGACTTCGACTGTCAGAGACCGTATGTCAGAGAGCGTATGTCAGAGAGGCAGACTACAGAGCAAGCACAGAGTAATACCGTTACATTGTTTATTGGTATCCCGCCCTTACATGCTGAGGACAATCTTTTTACATCTCATTTTTATCAGGCAGGATACCTACTCTTAAAGGGTTCAATTTCATATATCTTACTAATATACCCATTTATTGCAATAGTTGCTCAAAACGCTCTTTTTTAGTTTAAGTTTAGTTTTAATTGTAATCCCTACTAATATTATAAATGCGAAAGTAACTTTGTCTGTCTGTCTGTCTGTCTGTCTGTCTGTCTGCGTGGCTTTCCCGCTTAAACCTCTCAACCGATTTTGATGAAATTTGACACAGACAATCTTTAGACCCTGAGAAAGGACATAGGCTACCTTTTATTGCGACAAAAAGGGATGAAGAAGTTGAAATAAAGGTTGAAAGTTTGTATGGGATTTCTTCGGGTTTTAAGCACAGCGCCATCTAGGTGAACCTTCCTAACTTAAAGAATAAGAACGCCTAGCGCCATCTCTTAAAGAACCATGAAACTTTATATTTAAGCACTTGATAATAAGTTTCCCGAAGCGAAGCGAGGGCGGGTCGCTAGTAATATATAAAACAAAATATTATAGGTGCTGTTATTAGAAGCTGGCGGAGTGGAACCCGTTGGGGCTAGACCACCGTCTTTCTATAGAGTTTTCTGGTCGAATTCAGAAGTAGACTGGTCATATCGCACAGTGCCTGAAAACTATTGCTTGGACCAAAATGGAAAAGGTTGTGCGTGGCCACGAGGAAAAGCACTTGGTAATTTATTTCATATTGATAATGACTGTAAGCTTTGTCGAAGTGCAACTGAGGGAGTAAATGTTTCTTCTTCTTCTACTTCTTCAGTGGAAACTACTACATAAAACTAATGTAATGTCTGTGAGTTAGTCCTGTTTGTTGTTGTTGGTAAGGTAAGTAAGTCCAGTTAGTAATTGTTAGTAAGAGTATCTTTCTAATTCGGTCACATATGTGTTATTACCCTGTAGAACTAAGATAGTCGCCTCTAGAAAAGTGTTCTGACCTTTTCTACTTGATCTGACTAATTAATATCTATATTACGGTCTAAAAATATTTGAATATTTGAACTTTAATACCAATTCAGCTTCTATTTAAACTTTAACTGAGCCTAAAGTTTTATACAGGCGGCACTGCTCTCCTAAACGGCATGATGTACCACCGAGGCCACGCAGCTGACTACGAGGACTGGGTGAATACGGGCGCTGCGGGTTGGTCCTGGGAGGAGAACCGCCCATACTTTGATATGACAGAAGGCAACAAAGAGATTGGCACGGTCGTCAGCGCTGAACATCATTCCGACTCTGGACCTTTGCCTGTGAAACGGGTATTTGTGCTATTACTTAGTAGACGAAGAGTAATCTCATGTCAGGCTAGGTGAAAGCGATAAGGCTAGACACCAGTTAGTCTATATTTGGAACTATCGCCGGATAATGTGTCGCCATCTGTTAAATAATCGAGTAATAGAAAGTTGGCACGTTTGTAACTTGTCCAATTTAAAACAACCCTCTAAAACCTCAAGGTGCCAGGAAAAAATAAAGTAAAGTAAAAATATAGTAAAATAAGATAAAATAATATGAGACGCTTTAATCAGAGTACTTAATAATAAAAGTTTCTTGTTTAGTTCAACCATCAGCCACCATTTCTGTACGAGATATTCAACGCGATCAATGAGAGTGGACTACCTATAATCGAGGATATGTCTGATCCCGCTACTCCAGAAGGATTCAATATCGCACAGACGTTCAACTTGTGAGTATATGCAAAACAAAAACTTTGTCATTTTTATTTATTGCCCCCTAATTTAACTTCCTTTAAAAACTTAATTAAAAACCATTAGGTACCTACCTTCTTTTCTAGTCTTTTGTCTTTTTTTCCTCCTATTTATGTAACTTTGCCTTGACTTTACACACAATCCTTTGCAGCAGCTAATAGTATGGTTAGTGCTATATTTCATTTGTTTGTCATGTGTAGGCATACCTTCTTTTGTTTTCGTATATTAACTTTCAAACCTTGGGTTGCTTAGAAGGCACCATTATGTAGCGATTACGCCGCCTTTTTTGTTGCATATCCTATGATTTACTGTTTTTTGCATACATATTTACAAACAATAAAGTAAATAAAAAAATAAAATAAAAATATAGGTACCTACCTATTTCATGATTTGTGATACAGACATGGACAACGATACACGACAGCCAGAGCATATTTGTCTCGGAAAGAAAATCTGGACCTGGTCCTCAACGCCCACGTTAGCCGAGTGCTGACGGAGACGGTTGGAGAAGAAACACGAGCCATTGGCGTCCAGTTCTACGACGAGCTGGGAAACCTACGAACTGTGTATGCCTTGAAAGAGGTAGGAATACACTAAAACAATTATAGTATTTTATACGGCACTCAATAAAAATTTCAAGATCTTATCAAGTAATGATCAAAAGGGATTGTACTCATTTTTTATCATTATTTAATAAGATAGGCGATCATTATCATTATTTAATAAAATAGAGAGGCGGTTCTAGGCCAGTCAGAACTTTGTTCGGATCGCTGCGCAGAAGTCAATTTTGGGGTCGAAATGGTGGCAAGACGCGCGGGGTGAGCGGGGTGTCACTTTGAGCATTTTTGTTTCAGTCACACTCTCAGTGTTCGTATCAATATCTCTCTCTAAAGTACTGTACCTGCGCACGATATCCGAAAGCCTAACTTCAGACCGGCCTAGAACAGTCTGCCGTAGTATACACAGCACGAAAACACCGGCACCAGTGGTGTCGCTACGAAACGAGTTACGGCCTACGATCGCTACGAGAAGATCAGGAACACAGTGTACCAAACCAATGTACTACTTCTAGAAGTTCTACACCGCATCCATTCCTATAATGCACGAAATACTAACTGAAATGTCATGGAATATTATCGTCGACTAGAGAAAATTTAAGGTGCTGTAGGTATGGATACGATAAGATACATCATCTTGGAGATTAGAGATAGGGGATACATTTTTATCAGATATTTTATTTAAATTAAGTACGTACTCGTAATTAAGTACTACAAACTACGTAGATTATTACTATATTAACATACTCATTAATTTTCAGGTTTTGTATGTAATGTAGGTAAAAACTCTAAGTATGCGTTTGTTATTAACGACAAAGTGTAAGAAAAAAAATTGCCTACAGATTTTAGGCCTCAAAGTGGATGGAAGTTAAGATGCATTTAAGAAATTGTGATAGAAAAACAATATCTTTCCAGGTTATTCTATCCGCTGGTGCTTTGAACAGTCCTCAGATCATGATGCTCTCCGGCATAGGACCTAAAGAAACTCTTGAGAAATTCGATATACCAGTTGTTAAAGACCTTCCGGTGGGTCAAAATTTGAGGAATCACCTTGGAATTACTTTGAACTTCGTAGCGACGACCTTGGAAAACACCCGAACATTGGACTGGTCCGTTGTGACCGATTATATGCTGAGCAGGCAAGGGCCTATGAGCTCCACCGGCATCACACAGGTATTACGAATGCAGCCTTCATAGTCTTTGTCGGTTTTTATAGCAGGTAAGTGTATAAAAGTTACAGAGAACATTTTGCAATAAGTACGTAGTCTTACGTTGTTACATATTTAAAAATCCTTATATTTATCGACGTTAACCGACTTCAAAAAATGAGGATAATAGTTTGGATCTAATTGGATCTGCGAAATACACATTTTGATATACATATTTTGATAAGGATTGGTGAGGTTTCGTATACTAATTTTGGTTTTTCTGGCACGGATCTCAAACAAAATTATAGGCTCCAGATTTATTATTTCATAATAATTACGAGTATTACGTTAGGTACTTTTTTGAAGTCGGTTTAATTATTTTAATTAAACGTGTTTGTTTTATTGTAACGTAAAAATGTTGTTGTTTTCTATTAAATTGCTTTCCGCCGATGTTTCGTGAACTTTGTGGCAATGTACAATATCTCAATGATAGAGTTATGTATGTAAAAGTTCTGAGTAAGAGCCTGCCTGTAGTTCATCATGGTCGACAGCAACTTGGCTGCTGATCGTCAGGTGGGCTATGCTCAGCCAGAGTTCGTAAGTACCTATATACCATACCTACCTTTATTCTAGATACCTACTGTCAAGTTTAGTCGGTATATTCACAATTTCACACTTATACATGCTCACGTGATATCATAACGCAATATTATGATTCACAATAAAAAGTAACAACAGCAATAGGAAGGTATATATTGCCCCCCCCCCCCCCCCCATTTTACTTTAAAAAACTAACTAACGTTCCAGTTAAAAAAAATATCACGACTGCGCATCGCAATAAACGGTAATTACATAACAGCATCATAACATTTATGCAAAATATCTACACCTAAGCAGCAAATTGAATATAGGATGGATTCAATGTATTGTGGAAAATGTATTACAATGAAGTCACGGGTTGCACGACATTGGTCAAGTTTGATAGTAAGTACTTAATAGCACGAGAACAAGACCAATTCATTGTATCAATCGCTCTACGCTTTGTTTGTCACATTGAATTGAACTTATTGTACAAAGAACGTACTCTCCAGCGGACGAGACCATGACCCAAGTTTCCTTATTTTTAAGATCGTGTGCGGTATTTGGTATGGTATTGGTATTGGTATTATATTGGTTGGTATGTGGTATATTTAATAGTAGGTATTTACGTAGTCATCATAACCCCAATAGTAGGTACTCGTCCAGGTATTAGTTTTCGCTATCCACAGTGTGATTAGTGATGAGGTTATTTTATTTCATTAATTTATTCTTTATTTAATATCAGGTAACAAGACCCATGATATAAACAGCTTACAGACTAACATACATTAATAGCCAACATAAGAGCAGCCGAAACACCTGATCTGACGTCATTATATTGTCGCCGTCCCCCATGAACATCAGCAACATTACACCAACAAAGGCTTCAGCGATGCGTTGTCGAAAATTAATATAAATTAAAAATAAAAAAAAACCTACGCAAAAAATACTTACCTTTAGGTAAAGGTATCTATAGTTTAAGGAACAACTCTTATAAAGTAAAACGTTTACACTTACTGGCATGCGTGAACGCCAAAATTGCCTTAATTCATTTTGGAAAAGAGCTGATACTCTTACACTGCTGGACCGATATTAACCAAACACAGCTATGAACCACCGCAAGGATACTGGCTTTCAAATGACAAAACCGCTTCGAAATCGGTCCATCCGTTTGAGAGCTATGATGCCACAGACAGACACACTTATCTTTCATGCGCAGTTAACTGGTCTCCTGTATTCGAGTCTAGCAGACAGAGAGCGAAACCAGACCGATCTGCAATTCTTCTTCAACGGCTTTTACGCTGAGTGCTCCAAGACCGGCGAAGTAGGAGAACAAGCCGGGGACTCTCCATCGAGAGGCACTAACATCTCGTAAGTAACTGTTGGACATGTCTGTAAGAACACAATCATGAAGCATTCATTTCTTTATTTAATGTTTACATCAACTAAAGTAGGTACCTACTATGCCTACCTAAGTATGTAGATATTATATATTTTGTCGATCAAAACTTCTTCAGCTTAATTTTATTTTTGTTTGTTAGCTGTTGTAGGTAAATTAATACGTAGGCGTAGGTAATACATCCTTGAACTCGAAACACTATGGCAGCATATTGGTGTGATGGCTGAATTGGCTGACGATAATTCCCATAATATGACGATAATGTTGTAACATCCTTTGTGTTTCAGATAATAATAGATTTTGGCCACCGTTCGATCATTGTAGTAGGTTAAAAATTAATTACCTATTTATAACTTGAGTCGATAGACGGTAACATTATAATGAAAGCAGCGCTCGTAAAAGTTTTCCCAAATGTTCTCAAAGTGATAATGACTTAATTTAAATCTTAACTAACTATTCAATTAAAATAAATTGAGTTAAATAAATTGCTAACTATAGAAACATCCTTAGGTAAGTAAGTAGGTACCTACACTAGAGGACACATCGTAATGTGGAATATTACCTTCGATTTACATTTTTCGAGTAAGAAATTAAAACATGAAATGTTTATTGGCACATCCTTCACGTATCTTCATTATATTCGATCGTGGTCAGATTGCACCACTCAATTAGGATTCATTACTTATTGTGTTTCCAGAGCAAACGCAGTAGCTCTTAAACCACGAAGCATCGGATACTTGACCCTAAACTCCACCGATCCCTTCGACCCGCCGCTGTTCTACCCCAACTACTTCTCTCATCCTGACGACATGGTCATGGTGAAGGATGGCGCGAGATACCTACAAAGAATCTTCGATACCGACGTAAGATTTAAAAAAATACAAGTTTTAAGCCACTTCCAAGCTTCCAAGTAAGCTCGCAAGCAGCTAAAGAATCTCTATCAGACAGAGCCAAATATTTATTTATAACATTAAATAATTAATGTTTTGTTTTTTATAAGGTAATAACCGACAAATAAGAAAACAGGAAAAGGAAAGAAAGTACTGTCTCTCAAGCTTCCGGTGAGAACACGACCAGTCTTGCCGGCTAACTCTAGCAATAGGTTGGTAGCTACGTAGCTAGCGAGCCGGGCTTCAGTCCTACCCGAAGCAGGGGCCAACTTCTACCGCATCTTACGATACCTTGTTGTGACGGCATTAGAGTGGGATCAGTATTCAAACCGCTCCAATACGGCCAAAATTAATAATTACTAGAGTCATACCTAATACTAGTTTGAAAGATTATCCTCCTCTTCAGGTAATGAAGAATAAATACAGCATCGAGCTAGACCCGTCGTCTACCGAGCCCTGCGCACAGTGGGAGACCTGGACGGACGATTGGCTGGAGTGCATGGCCCGCCAGCACACCGACCCTCAGAATCACCAGCTGGGCACTGTAGCCATAGGCCTCGTTACCGACCCGTACTTGCGAGTCTACGATATTCCCAGTAAGATTTTTACACGACATTTTTGCCACTGGACAATTAATATACAATTTATTCCAACTTAGAAAATATACTAAAACGCGCGTAATAGTAAACTTTAAATGAAGTTAGCACAGACTTTGCAATAGATATTGAAAATCTCACTCGTATGAAGAATTTTCATTTCATACCTTTCTCACAAAAAGTATGCAAACTCCAAATATGTCGTTGCTTAGTATCGGAGAAATCAGTAAAGACCACAAAGAGGCCTGAAATTAAAAATTGCCTCGTCAATGAGTAGGTACGAGTTTATCGAATTTAGCATACACCTACACTAAAGGTTGGAGTTGAAACTACCCGATCCGTTAAATATGTAGGTACCATGACTTGAGGCGGTTTTATCAATTTTACTTGACGCTGACTGAGAATATTCTGGAATTTTTTTTACAGATCTGCGTGTGATCGATGCTTCATCGATGCCGACAGCTCCGACAGGAAATCCACAAGGAGCCATCATGATGGTCGCCGAGCGGGGCGCTGCATTCATCAAGAAAGATTGGTCGTGATATATCAAAATATAATAATAATACTTCAAGAGTCTTAGCGGACTCACAGAGTACCTAATGATAATAAAAATCAAAGTATAAATACTTTAATGTCTTTTCTTACAACATAAAAGAAAGTAATAAATAAAAAATAATGACTTGAAGCCAGATAAACAATTGTATTTTATTAATTGCCTGATTCATTGTCATTAATTACTTTTCGTAAACGTAGTAATAACGTGTGAAACGATGACACACGCATTATTTTTAGTAACGCGTGTCCTCCTTTAGATGCTAAAATTAGGTGGAACTTGGAAGTACGTCCGTTTTTCTGTCAGTACCGTCCCCTTGTTAAGGTTCATAATAGATGTTGTGATCATGTGATGTTGTTGATGTTGACGATGTTATCATATCAAGAGAAATTACCTTCATTTCCAACCAATTTTATGATGTGGGCCCTTACCGATTAGAATGATATGTACTTACAGGCATGCGGCAAGATATTATATACATACAAGCGGCGCGCAATGACAAAATATTTGTGCAACAAAAAACAGTAAAACACATTTTTATTAATAAAAAATTTAATCAAATGTTAGAATAAGTACATAACTTGGTTACACAAATAAATAGTTTTTATGAAAATTGTTAGTAAGTGCTGAGATAATAATTATATAATTATGGCCCCTAACAATTACATAAATAAACATAACACATTGAATATAAATCATTTCATAAGCAAACAGAAATCGCGCAATTTTGGGAATGGTACGATAATACAAAAATCATCCATCACTTCAAATTAAAACAATAACTACCATCATCATTTTTAAATACTCTGCCCCAGGCAAATACTAATTTTATTATAGACTCATATTGCACATAATATTAAGCAGATAACGTAATAATAAATTATGCTTCTGTTGTGTATTTTTTTTACGAATTTTTGGTCAATTGATTTGTAGCTTTTGAAATTTATTATGAGCTTTATTAAAACATAATATCAAATGGATAAGCTCCAGAATCTTTTTCATCTTCCCTATTTTGTATTGTAAAAAGTGTACGCATATATCAGAGTACACACATACTAAGCGAAACTTCTATAACAACATACCTACTTTGTTTCATTTTATATTTACCATGAGTAGTACAGTTCTACACATTTCATAGAAGTTTATAGTTCTACTCATCTTTTCATTTTTTCCCTCAAGATTTTTTTAACACACACATTAAATTATTTTCTCTACATCGATATAGAAGTTTCACTTGCGATACCTTTACGTGTAAATGAGTCTATGAAATAATTTAGTCTCAGTAAAATGCATTTTTATTAAATCGATTAAAGTGGAGTTCTTAAATCTACATTTAGCACCTCGGTGTAGTTCGAGATTATACTGAAATCCATAACATACTCACTTAACAATTAAGGTGATAATCTTATGCACATGTATTAGTTTGGCATAGCAATGTAAACTACATAATAATATAAAATGGCGAATTGTGGGGTAACGAATATACATGAATAGAATCCAACACAATTATTTTTTGTGTCAAATAGTAACAGAAACAGTTGTAGTAACTCATGATGTCATAATAAATTCCTACCCATGTATATCCATCCCTTAATGCGAACACGTCATTCTACTGTTCATCCTTGTCCTTGGCGCCGTGCTTCAAGATACGGGTGAACTCGACGTAGTCGAAGATCCCGTCGCGGATGGGCGCTTCGCGAAGCATTTCGTCGACGTCGTCGTCAGTGAAGCGATCGCCCATTGTAGTCAAAAGCTCACGGAGACGTTCCTCGGCAATCACGCCTGTATTCTCCTCGTCGAAGCATCTATCGACAAATGATTTTTTTTTTGCATTATAATGATGATCAAATGTTAAGAACCTTGCTCTATAAAGGCTGGCAACCACTGGCAAATATAAATAGAACTTAATATCTATGTTGATAAGGATGACATTTTCAATATGTTCATTGCAGGAACAAAAATAAAGCTTATGTATGCTTAAGCATGCCATATTGGTAGCTTAATCTTCAGAATTCCATATTATTGGAAGATTGAAACGAACAAAAAGTCCTGAGCTTTATTTTACGATATTAGTATAGATTGCTTACCCAAATGCATTTTTAATAACATCTTCAGGATCCGTACCCTGCAGCCTCTCACCAAATAAAGTGAGGAACATAGTGAAATTGATGGGCCCTGGTGCCTCATTCATCATACCTTCAAGATAATCTTCAGTTGGGTTTTTACCTGTCAAAAATAAAATACACATTTTGCTTAATTATAAATACATTGTTCTAGAGACCACCAAAGATCCCCATGTCTAGACTCTAGGCAAACCTCAATCAGCAACCGCAACTAGCTTATGGTTTATTGCAGACTAGCAATGCATCTGATAATTTTGATGATGGTGGCTGACCACTGTACAATAAGATCAATAAATTGTTAACTTGCTAAGATGCAATGTTGTAAAGGCATTTACAATGTGTTCTCCTTGACACATATTCACGCTGTGTAGCATTATGATGGTTCATAGATAGGAAGACCATTTACCAAAGCCATAGCCTAGTTGGTAAAGGCCCTGTCTGCAAAGCAAGGCATCTGGGATTCAACTCCCGGCCCAGGCAGATATAATAATAAAAAATACACACCTAGAGATGCTAACATGTCATGCAGATCATCTTTATCAACAAAGCCATCTCGGTTCTGGTCAATCATGTTGAATGCCTCCTTGAACTCGGCAATCTGTGCCTGGTCAAACATGGCAAATACATTGGAGGTGGCACGCTGAGCGCGTTTCTTGTTTGTGCCACGGCGGCCAGCTGTTTTACGGGAAGACATTGTTATCTAGAAATAATAATGTCTATTAATGTTAAGAAATGTTATTAATATCTATCAATATTTTATTTCAATAAGACATGCATTTAATTTTACATAAAAAGTTATTAATTAAATATTAAATTAATTACTAGTGGTAGTGGGCATTTTTCAATAGTCAGCCCAGCGAAACCATATGGCCTCTGTTATAATTGTACATAAAAACTTGATTTTGATTAAATACTCTATGAATGGTGCAATTCTGTTGCGGGATCTTAGACCATCATGCTTAATCCACTGAACCAATTTAGATGAAATTAGGTATGAAGATAGTTGGGCACACTGGATAGAATATGTTTTCTTGAGATAATCTTAACAGTCATATATTTATTTCTGACTTCCATACAAGCAAAGCCCCTAACAAAAACTAGTTGATTTATTTTTAGTTCTTTAATGCATGAACACTGCAATTACATATATCTTTATCATTAATTTATACATGCAATGTACTGATAAATGTATTCTATAGTTTTATACTTTTGAATTGAAGTGTAACTTCCCCTGCACAATATTGTTTTGAGTTTATCTTTAATTCAAAGTTTCTACTTGAAATTTTAGCAGTAAAGCGTATGATAATATTGTATCTTGTAGTTTCAATGGTTCTGTTGTTTGCCCACTTTACAGTGTTTGCAAT
This sequence comes from Ochlodes sylvanus, assembly GCA_905404295.2. Classification (NCBI taxonomy): domain Eukaryota; kingdom Metazoa; phylum Arthropoda; class Insecta; order Lepidoptera; family Hesperiidae; genus Ochlodes; species Ochlodes sylvanus. The sequence goes on from FR990129.1 coordinate 4,269,892, forward strand.
AGTTTTTCCCAAATCAATCAATTAAAAACAATAATTCATGTACTTACATGTATTATTAGAAATTATTCAATTCAATAAAATGAGTATTTTTTTAAGTAATCAATAAAATAAGTATATTGTAGTAATTTTTGAATAATTTCTTCTTGGAACAAATAGATATTAATATATTTTTATAATGAATACATTTTCTAAGAAACAGATATTTAGTAACTCACTGCACAATGAGACGACGATGTAATTACACAGTTAGTCATACTTACGTTAAAATACGTGGACGACCTTACAATTACGACAACTAACTATACCACGATAGGTGAATACTGCTAAATACTACCACCATTAACACTAATTATAAGCAAATTTATAGAATGGTTACACCACAAGCGATAACTATAACGAAGATCGTTAGGCAGCTATTTCGGTATGACTCACACCATGAATACAAGTCAACGATAGGATAACAGAGCCAGCAACTTGTGTATGTAGGGCACAAGCTACATTACGCTTTCTCACAGCCATAACATTAAAGACTTCCTTATATGGTGTCAGTTTAACACGATAACGTACCAAATTTGGTAAATTCAAGGATATTTTATAACTAAGCCACCTGGCGATGCTCATACCATATAACTATTTTATAGGTTTCAAATCATTAATTACTCACGTTTTATAATTCTTCGCAAACGAAATTTTAAATTGTACAATTGTGCTGAAATAATACACTAAAATAGTTATTTTCAGATTCCTAACGATTTAGACAGAAATTGGAATACAAAACGAAAAAACTTATTATGTTGTTCAATCGTAATGTTGGTAATGTTGGTATTACAACTTGCATTGAAATGTCACTCAAAACTCAAAAATGTCAAAATTCATTTATATCGTCACTCATTCCTCACTCTATGGAACGTAAATTTATTTCGTCTATGCTTTGGCACATACCAACATATCCCAACATGACACAAGTAGTAAAATGTAGTTTTAATTTTTTTTCTGAGTATTCATTTGATTTATGAAGTGTTTTTAAGTTTTACCATCTAACGAAGATATATATCAAACAAGCCTACGCCCACGGCTTCGCTCGCCAAAAATCTCTAAATATATAAAAGTTGATAAAATCAGAGAACTTATCATACTAACTTTGTGCTCCCCTTTTACCCCCTTAGGGGGTGAATTTTCAAAAATCCTTTCTTAGTGCTCCCGTTAAATAAGGAACCCCTGTGCAAAATTTCAAGTTTCTTACACCTTTAGTTTATGCCCTGCATTGATATGTCAGTCAGTCAGTCATTCAGTCAGCTTCTCCTTTTATAATAAATAGATATCAATATGACTAGCCGTCTACAGTAGCGGCACAAAATTAAGGCCCCTTTGACACATTAAAATAGTGATGTGAAAAATGTTAATTTAGTATCGAAAAAATATGGTCAAGTGCGAGTGGCATCGATACATTTTTGGAATAAAAATTTTAAGCACCCTTTTTAATTACATATTTGGAATGAGAATCGTATTCGATTCTCATTCCAAATAATATTAATATTAATAGGGGGTACTCAGTATTCTGAGTACCCCCTATTAATATCAGAAGAGTCTTACGAATCACCTTGTATTTAAGGTCTCCTCGACTTTGAGCTCAGTAGTGGGCCTTGTTGGGTTGAGATGATTTATAGTATATTCATTTATGTAATTGACTTACTTACTTTATTAAAGTTCGCGGTACCATATACTTTTTTTATATGGTCCCGCATTAGTCCATAATATTTAAATATATATATTGTTCAATATCCATGTAATTAATTAACTTTGGGTCCTAAGTTATACATTTGATAAATTTTATGACTTTTTGCACATCACTATTGACAATGAAGAACAGCAATTTGCTCCTTCAAATTTAGGTAATAATTTATACGAAACTTGATGATCGGACAGACGTCAAGTAAACGTCATAGGGGCCTTCGTTTTGTGCTGATACTATAGTGGATTTAGTAAATTACACATCTATGGTTGAGTGTGCACATAGCATCATATTAGTCTGTGCCTATGGCTATGACCTTAGGCTATGACTATGATAGACTTAGAGTATATATTACGGTAGTATAGAGCACGCGCAACGAGGTGGGAACTCCTACGACGGTTGAGAACAACACGACGTTCCCGCCGCGAGCGCTTGTAGTCGTGGTTGAGTGAACTTGAGTGCTAGCGCTGTGCGTTCCTACAGAGAGTTTTCGAATATTTACGTATCAAAATGGTCAAATGTGCAGTTCAATCTTGCAAACACGATACTAGGGAACACACAAAACTGAAATCCAGTATCACATTTCATCGGTAAGTCGATTTATATACTTATTTTTATGAAAACAAATCACGCATCGCGGGGGTGAAAGAGACGTGCGGGGCGGGCACGCTTGGCACGCGTAGGACTCCCCGCGCGCCCCGTTCCCCGCTCTTAGTGAAGCGTGGAGAGCGGTGATGTGACGCGACCAACGCTGTAGTCGATATTTAAAATATTTTTTTAAATGTTAGCTATGAACTTATATAATTATTAGTAACCTATAATATAGGTGGATTTTGAATATTAAAGTTACATTAATATATTATATTATATATTATATTAATGTAATATATTATATATTTTATTAATGTAACTCAATTATATATTAATACTCAAAATCTTTTAAACATTTATTATAAATATTTTTGGTGTGTGTTTAGTACGATTTTAGTATTTTTTAGTATTTTAATGCGAAAAATATTAAAGCGTAAACTAGAGTAGTAATGTAGTAAAAGAGTTACTGTCACTGTTTAATTGTTGTTGTTTATTAGGTTTAAGATACTTAAGTCATCTAAATAACTACTAATCCTTTCTACCATCGAACGACCCGACTCACGGCGTTTATTCATCCCTTCGTCGTAAACATCCCTCCAGTACGGAAGTCACGCTTTGCGTCATCATTCATCATACTTACCGCGAAGGACTGGAACAAATTGCCTGCGTCGGTATTTCCGTTCGATTACAATGTATATAGGTATCTTCAAGTCAAGAGTGAATAGGCTTCTAAGTTATTGCGCCTTACCACCCTCGACTACATCGCTGCTTACCATCAGGTGGGATTGTAGTCAGTAGATAGATTGTAGTAGTTAATGCTTTAACTTATAGTAAGTCTAAAAAATTTGCGTTGCCATAATTATATACAGATTTTTTCGTATTTATACAGATTTTCGATGTGCGCTACAGATTAGCACTGGATACAGGTTTTTATACAGAATTCTTACTCTATTGATAAAATTACCTTAGTCAACTAAAACAAAACTTTGAAGAAGAAAGATTTTTTAAATAAATATTACCTAGTTCCTTTGTTGCAAATATGTAAATTTTGATTGTTGTTTCTTATAATTATGTTTTTAATTTTACTATACACTAGCACTTACACTAGCATTCTATTTTACTTCAATAAATATTAGTTACTTTGTTGCAAATATTTGAATTTTGATTGTTGTTTGCAAAGTTTCATACTAACTTTGCACCCCCGTTTTACCCCTTTAGGAGATGAATTTTCAAAAATCCTTACTTAGTGCTCACCTACGTTATAAAACGAACCCCTGTGCAAAATTTCAAGTTTCTAACCCTTATAGTATAGGCCCTGCGTTGATATGTCAGTCAGTCAGTCAGTCAGTTAGTCATTCAACTTCTCCTTTTATATATAGATTTTGTAATAAAAAAAATTACACTTAACCCGATATTTTATTTCATAAACTTTAATATAACAAGCCACACGATTTCCTTACATTTCTATTACTCATAATTTTCGACAGTCGATAGTGACGTAATGTAATCGGTACATCCCTAATTGCCATACACTTCTCAATATAAATATCTATAGCACACCTGCCTACGCTGCGAGCTGAACATTTTGTGCAATTCGCGTGCTCTATACTACCGTAATATATACTCTAAGATGATAGAAATAAGAGTTGACCTGAAGGTTGTAAATACCAGGTCATAAAATCCCAAAAAAAAAATGACTATGACAGTGCAGTGACCTGTGACATAAAGTGGGCACTGGCAAAGGCAAAATTGAATTGAAGTCAAGTCAAGTCAGCTGTCTTACTTGTCTTAGCTGTCTATCCTCTTTAAAACCTGATGGCCTGATCGAAACATTGAAAACATGTAAAAGTGTTAGATTCGTCCACTCATAAACTATGTATTATATTTCAATTAATAGTTAAATCTGATGTTTTCATCTGGAATAAAATACTTTTATTAAAAAAGCTTATTTTACTCCTTAGTGGCACAACTAGTGGAAACCAAAAGATGCTAATTTGGAATGAAATGTTAAATCATACAAAATCAAGGTTAACTGGAGTTGTTTTGCGTACGTTTGTAACATCACAGAGGGTTTGCGCGAGTCACTACGATGTCCTCGGGATCACTCCAAAAGCAACTCAAGCCGACATAAAGAGCGCCTACTACAAACTCTCTAAGTTGTATCACCCTGACAAGTCAAGTGTGAGTTGTAAAATGTTCTTAATATTAAACCTATTATAAAATTATGTAAGAAATTTAGTAATGTTTCAGCCTAACATTGTATTCAATCAATTCATGGACCAATTTAATTGTGGTTGAATGAAAAAATAAATTATCCTGAAATTATTTTCAGGATGAAGAATCAGCTAAAAAATTTCGAGCTATCACTGAGGCATATGAGGTATTAGGAAATGTCAAGCTAAAAAAGATGTATGACAAAGGTTTGGCATTATTATATAAGTTTTGTTTGCAATCATGAGTGTTTCCACTATAACATAAGTATAATAATATAATAGTTTCATTTTATTAGATTCAATAATTTAAAAGAGTCGGGGACTGTCAGTAAAATACTTCTATAAAAACAACTAATCAACTAATATATGGTAAAATTATTGGATTATATTGTATGGACAAAGACGTAGGACGTAGACCTATTTTACTTGTAGTGTATTTTATTGTATTGCTACTTATATTAGGATAAATAGTATTAATATTACTATTGCTGTATGTGTTTTACTTTATTTCAGGACTACTAGTTGGTGATGTAAATAAATCGCGAATGGGGACAGAATATAAAGTAGACCCAGAGCCAACAGATCCTTCTCTCAAGTTCTACAAGTCACGTGGCAAACGACAAGTTACTCCTACCTTTCAAGGACAGACTCCAATATATGATTTTGATGAATGGTATATTTTTCTGTTTTATATTCAGACTAGTTTGCAGAATTTCAATTTTTGAAACATTTTTTTTTTTATTGATTTAAGGCAGCAAACGAGCATGCAGCACCACCTTCCACTAGCGCCCATGACAACTGTGACCGACTTAGAACAAGACTCATATATGGGGACTGGGATAGTTAGTCCAGTTAGGTGACGGCGTTAGAACATTAGTTGGTTAGTTTGTAAGTATGAAGACTGGGACAGGGACTGTTAGTGAATGTTAGTCCTGTTAGTTATTGTTAGTAATAGTATTTGTATTGTAACTGAAAACATAAAACGAATTGTCATAATAATAATTATTATGGTGACAATTTAAGTCAATTAACAAATTAACTGCTAATGCTGCCTCCACCAATCTGCACTGGAGTAGCTTGCAGTATGCTCTAGGCCTGCCTAATGATGAGCAGAGACCCATGCGATTATTATGCTATATAGTGAGCCATTAATAGGTTGAAGCCAATTGCTTGTGTAGAAATTTTACTCAAAATTGTAGATTCAGTTATAAGTTTAAGAGAGCTGAAGAGAGTAAAGTATTGTTATCTAATTTTAATTGCATGCATTTAATGATAAATGGTGACTTACCTTGCAGGGCTAGAAATCATTATGGTGATTTACTCAAGAAGGCAAAAACTGACAAGGAGTATATAAGATACAGAAAAGAAAAAGCAATGGACTATAAAAATTCTGTGAATCAAGAAATACTTCTTTTTGTCTTGGCATTTACATGTTTCAGCTTTGTGTTTCTCATGTCCTCTGGAAAAGGTGAATATGATTTGGACATGACAGCCCAAGACAAAAACACAGAGAATCCTAGTCAATCAAGTAAGAATATTGAGAGTGGTACGGATAGTTGAAATTATTTAAATTAAACCTCATCACTAAATCCTTAGCATAAATCAAGTATTGATCAAATAGATAATTATTTATTTCATGCATCATAAACATTGTTTGGTTGAACTAAACAAAATAATATTTTATGAAGATCTGTTATTGTATTGCACTGTTGACGTACAGTAAAAATATAATTTTGTGTAATGTTACATACTAAAAGAGCAACCCAGGAAGAACCATTTTTGCGCCATCAAATCCGACACGACTTCGGATTGCGCATTTTTATTCGTAGCTGCTCTAATATACTGCGTGGAAAAGTTTTTGTGTCGTCATTTTGTTGTGAACAAAATTAAACTCAAAAAGAAACTACTTCATTCTTTTTATTGCTCTTAAAAAATTGATGTTAATATTTTAGAAAGCAATGTAAAAATGTAAATAGTATAGCTTTATAGTTGTTACTTAAAATATGTTAAATAAAATATTTTTTGATGAAATTAATACGTTATTTTCTGAATTACACCATAGTACCTACCATTAACATGTATTTAATTTATTAATAATTATTAATAAATCAAACTATAACGCCTTTAAATACATGTATTGAATACCTACAATTATAATTGTAGGTAGGTAGGTATATACTTTTTATAATTATCTTCCTCCTAATGGGACTTTCTTAATGTTTCATTAGGAATCCATTATTATGATATTTTTATTACAAAATTTTGTAACAATAATAGCAGGGATTACTTGTATTTTTAAGTACTGATTGACATTGGCAACATTATGAATTTTGAGTGGTTTATGCACATAGCCTTGTTCTGGATAAATGAACCTTAGACAATGACCTAAAGTACATAATTATACACTAACTGTAAAACAAATTTAATGGCTAGAGGTAAAATAAAGTAACTGTTTAAAAATTATGATATAATGTTTATTTATTTTCACATAGACATATTTTAAATAACATTTGTGAATTATATTTTATCTATAAACATTGAATAGAAGATAGATTAAAAATGAAATTGAATGTGTCTATACTCTCCTAGTAAATTTTTTACCATTACTAGTAAGGACATTCCTTTTATCTTAAATTTGCCCAATTGGATCTAATATAGGTAGGTCTTATGGGATCCGATCAAATTTTACATATCTTTTAAGTTAATTTATCTACAAGCACCAACATCAAGCGGACAGTTTATAATCAATCTTTTCCGATGTCTGAAATACTAACATAAAATATTTGATTTTAAACTTTTATCATCGCGAACACTAAACATTTTAACTGTATGGGTAAATAATAATTAAAGTTAAAATAACAAAAAGAAAATATTTATAACCTGATTCTTAAAATTGAATGTAAATTTGAAAATTATTACACAATAATGCAACAAGTATAGTTACAAATAATGATTAGGTACTTCTTACTGTGTAAGATATAGCAAAGCCAACGAAGCGAGATAAAACAAATGAAAAAAGCTTCAGAGGTATAAAACATTTTTTATCAAAATCATCTACAAATAAAACTGATTATGATATCTTTCACATTTATTCCAAAAACTATCAATCGTATTATTTAGCATTTTATTTATTCTTTACATCGGTTTGTGTATAATATTCGTTCCGTCTTAAAAACAATAACAATAGTCGGTAATGGAACAAAATGAAATAAAAAAAAAACTTCCAATTCGCAAGATGGCACACTTTGAGCGGGGTGTTTTAGCTCGTGTCACATGCTAAGCATATTCAATTTACATTTAACAATTACTGTCGCCGTCAATTGGAGACTTATTAATACTAAACGAGGGCTATCGCAAGTTACCCGAGTACAGGCCAATTTTTATCTCGTCTCCTTGGCTTTACTTGCATGCAGTTATTAATACTTGCATTGCTTACATCGGCACAGTAACGCCATCTAGTGTGCATAGCTTACAACCAGATTTACTTACGGAATGAAAGTGGTAAGGCGAAAGTCTATCGTATTGACTAATTATTATTGTTCATTTACATTCATAACACACCATTTAGAACATTATGGAGAATATGAAATTCTAATGCTCGGGCACACTAACGGGAAACGCCGATAATTATCGCGATGACGGACGTTTAACGTTGGTGTGGCCACTACTTAACGCGATAACTTTACAACGGCATTCACATTGCCGTTTGCCGTTGGGCGATAGTTCGAATGTTGGGGCCACACTTGTTATGTGTAGCCACTCACTTTATCGCGTTAATTTTATCGCAATAATTATCGTGATGTTCGTCATTGACGTTGACGTTGACGTTTTCGTTAGTGTGGCCCCAACGTGAGATGAGCTTTCACCTATTAATATGGCACATAAAGAGGACATGAGCGAAATAATTTCTTTGAATCAACCCAATCGACTCTGATACCATAGAGGACAATATTTCCTTATGAAAGCGATTTAAAACTGAAATCCACATCGCGCGGAAGGCGCACGCTAGACCGCGCCGTGAAAACAATACACTCGCATCCGGGCATACATACATACATTTCATGACTCACAAAGTAAGTAGGTAGGTACATTTCTTATAATTCAGTTAATTGACCTAATATAAACATAACTAATTTTCCTGGTCCCTCTGACCTGCACAAAAGCTACATTACCTATCCGGGATGGGTTGAATTTGACAATTCACTGAAAGACAAAAAAGAGGCGGTCTGACCGTTTTGCAAACTAGTTTGTGAAGTTAGAATTATAATTTAAAAATAAAAAGTATTACATTGTTTAAGACTGTGCAAACAAAGATTATGCATAGATCAGAGCGGCCAGAAAGTTTGATAAATAAATGAAATTGATTTAATTAACACAAACTTATTGCTTTGTTGAACTATATGAATATGAACATAGGATTACCAATTATCTAAATGGAACTCACTAATATTAAATTCCAAATAGGCACCAGCAAATTGAACCACATTTTAATTCATTTTAACAGCATCAAAAGCTCTCTGAATAAACCAATAGGCAGTAGTTAATAATCACAAAACCATTAAAATTGACTCAAATATACTATGTACTGAAATAACCCAAATACTTATATAACTTACGATCTTATGAGTAAAAATACATACTCTAAGCTTATGATATATTATCTTGATGACCTGTAGTTTAGATGGCAGGTTCCGTCAAACCTAGTGGTAATTTTGCTCTGGTGCATGTGTAAGACCAGCCTTTACATATTTTTTTCATTTCATTTTATTGAGACAGCATATTACATAATATTTAAATCGATCAAATTAGTATATTGCTGCCCACACAAGTGATCTGCTTGAATCCACATAAAATATTAACGTTAACTGGTACTACATGTGATGCGAAAAATAATTCTTTAAATCTACAGACCTTTTTAATAAACCCTGGCACACTGATATAACGCGCCATATCAAATACAAACTAAAATACTCTTGTTACTCTTCATTCTTCTTCTTCTTTCAAATTGTCATGAACTGATGGTAGATGGGCTATATCTTGATGAGGTCATATTTCACAAAAACACAATTGTCTTTTGATAATATTGTTGAAGCACTAATGTTTAAGAATGATGTCAAAATAATTTGGTCATATTGGCGCCTGCGCCCTCAGACGGCACGGTAAGAGATTTTTATGCCTAACGTATGACGACGTTAGGCATGCCAAAATGCAAGGTACTCTTCATGGCATGCCTAAGGATACTGTGGCATAGTTGTCGTCAATATGCACTTGTATCAGCATGTAGTGAACCCAATGGATCCCCTGCCGTGCCGTGCCAGCAGTGAGCGTAATGTTTATCAGTATAATCGTACACAACATTTGTGTCACTTCAGATACATTGACAGTTATAAAAAACCAACTTTATTCAATGTTTTCATAACTACATTAAAAAAAGTTTTAGACCAACCCAACTAGGGAAATCATACAAATAAAGTGCAGTAAACAATGGATGCAAATGTAAAAACATTGTGAGTGCATTTCCGTTGTATTAATTTCAAATACTAATAAAATTAGTCTATTAAAATTAAAATTATTTCAAACAGCTATGTATGTATTTAACAGGTTAAACCAGTTACTTCACCTATTATTAATTCATTTCCTACTATTAAGAGGAATTTAATAATTCTTAAGTGATACAATATTTTTCATTTCTTCAAAAGTGGTTTCCATACATGCCAGGCATTGGCATATTTAAAGGTCCCATAGGGTATGGAACACTTGGTACTCCTCCCTGCGGCGGGCCATAGCTAGGATATGGCAAGTATGGTTTTGAGAATCCATTACCATAGGAACTTTGATTACCACTTCTCAAAAGTTCGGCCATTTTTTCTGCTTTAAACTTCCTCATGTGCATCTTTTTACGAATCGGTTCAAAATCTTCCAGAAACTTGTCGACGTCAATTTTCCCTGATAAAAAGTCTTGAGCTATATTCTCAGATTGCTCCTCAGTTTCAGCCGCAGCGGTCTGTAGAAGTGCATGCGTTGTATCTGGTGATATGCCCGCTGATTTCGTCTCTGAAAATTTTCAATATGATGACAGTGAGGTTAGGTTGTAGAAGAAAATTGTACTCTATGCTTGGCTACACTTGCTTTTTCTTTTTTTATATGGAATTAAGGTTGCTAAATTCCATTCCTGCTGTTGTAAAGCAATTGCTTTTAAAACAATTACACGGTAGAAATGGTACTAAGTACTGTGGCGGGCGGGCGAACTCTAGGCTCTACTACCTATTAGATTACATAATTATATTACTAGATTTTCAACTATAAAGCAAGTTAATTTAAGCAAATTTGTTTGGACCCGCTCAAAACCTAGCAGGTGTCGCCAAATGACTCCGACTGGGAGCTTGAGAGCCAGTATTTTCTTTTCGTATTCCATCTTTTTGTCAAACAAGGTATCTACGATGCGTTTCGTATTACTGATTCCCATGAGCAACTGTGACCGCTTACCACCAGGTGGCTCATTTGCACTTTTATCCAATATTTTACATCATAAAATTAAACCTTTCATGGCTGATTTTAGAAAGGGGGTAGTTAGCCAGATTTGGAAAAAATGCAAATAATATGCAGCTAATAAATAGGGTGGTACAAAGCTAGGGAAGAGTTTACTATAACTTTGAGTGTTGTTCAGCAACTTGCACCATGAGTAGAGGAATTAAGATATGTAGAGCCCTTTACGCCCCAAAAATTTGATTCATCCACAATCACAAAGTTGTCATGTTTCATTACAAAGACATCAATTTTTGGTGAAAAGAACTTAGAAACATTAAAATAAATAGTATAGAAAACCAATATGAACATTAGATAAGAAAGAAATCAAATTGTTGTAAACAATTGGCATAATTACTATAATCCTCCAGCAACTCTTGTATACGGCTGCACAGCTGTTCACCACTTGCAGACTTCTCTTGCACTTCTGCTTTCAGCTGCTCTAGTTCAGGCTCTTTGGACAAATTAAATTCTGCTAATGATCTGTTGCTTGCTATGATCATTTCTTTCTCTGTTTCCCAGTCTTTGACCTGCAAATTTTGTTCCTAGGTTAGCAAAAGTTTATGTAACTTAGGTACAGCTACAAATTTGACTTCCCCATGATGTGCGTAATGCATAGCGGTTGTACGCCTGGCCAAACAATAGGGAATAGGGGATGTTTGTGCGTAGTTCAATGCTGATCACAACTATACTACTCTGGATAATGTAGGTACCATGTTTGAGAAAATTAAAAAAACTATCATAGTCTCAAAACTTCTAGAACATGGAGAATATGGTCTATTTTTCCATTCAAAGTAATGCCATACTAATGTGACTAAATCATTGTCAACTACAATCAAGTTTTGCATGTTTGTTAAAATATCTACATGTAAAGAAACACTCACAACCTCCTCCCCACCCCTTTCTGCCTGCCTGCTACCATGTTCTAAATAATAACTGGTTTTTTTATAATTTTTCAAAGTGAGATATTAGTCTTTCTGATATGATTATAATAATATGGTAACAAACTGGAGGCATTCTAACAACTTGCATTTCAATGATTAACCACTCAGTGAACCTGTCTACTGACTGGAATTTGTGCAAATACAAACTCCACAACAAAATAAAGGAATCTCCATGCATTTACGAACCTACTCTACAATATTTCCAAAAGATATTTATAATTTTACAAACTGTAGCAAATAAAGAACTAACTAAATAGTTGCTATCATAATACAATAGGAAACAATTATTATTATTAAATAACTCTGACCTTAAGCAAGCAGATAAAGTGTTAATTATCGCAAATACTATAAATAGCTTTTCCTGTTTTAATTTTCCAAAGCGTAACAAATAATAATTCAAATTTTTTATAAAACAGGAAACTCAACTATTCTTGGAAATAATATGTAAGGAAACATTTAACGATCTAAGTTCAAATCTTTACAACAATAAATTCAGCATTACAACAGTTTTATGTACATTTTTCTAAAGACAATCTATAACCTTGGGAACTAATCTGTTATTGTTTTCCATAGTTACAACTACGAGAATACTATTTTCGTGAGATGTTGTAAATGAAATAAAATTACTCATGCATTATCTACTGTGTAATTAGATAATACCAAACACATAGAGCGCAGTACAAAGGAAAGGGATTTAAAAAAATATATACCTGTTTCACATCTTTCAGTACAGTATCGAACTTGGTATCATCGTTCAACATCTCCTTGAGCTCGTCCGAATTTAAATGGGCCAGCAAACCCATTGCTGAAGGATAATCCGGTTGAATCATCTTCACACCGACGTAACCACTTTGCAAACACACACGGGCCGTTTACTGTTTAATTTCTATACAACAAGTGATTATTCAAACTATATTACTACGTAAGGGCACATAACTGTTAAAAATTAAAACAATATTTGCAAGTAGTAATAATAGAATCAGTGTTGCAGGAAATCCCCATTAACAGCAAAACAATGTAATGTACTTTGTAATGTATTGTAAAATATTTTGTTAGGGTCATGTCAGACTGACTGACAGTAGTGACAGTATGAAAGTGAAATGACATGACTTTAATTAATGACCACAGACTAGGTAGAGATTTAATAATAACATCACATTCATCAGCTTAGAGTATATATTACGGTAGTATAGAGCACGCGCATTGCACAAAATTAGGCATGGAAAATACAGTTACTTTTATTTAACTTTCACTTCGCGAAAATCTTAATTTTTTTCACGATATATATCACGTTAAATTTATCGAACAGTTATTTTTTTCACAATGTTCTAATGTCACACCTTCTACTCTTTGAATAAATAATACCTTGATATTTCGTTCGTGAACAAACAAATATTTTTACGATGTGCTACAAACCATCGCAAAGAAGTTAATACTTTAGGCAACTAAGCATAAAGTTTATTTTTAAACATTCGCCTAAGCTAATTATTCAAACCCATTCGTATAGCGACGAATCAGTAAATTATATTTTGCTCTTTCTAACACGACTGTATATAGGCATTTCAATATTCGTCCTTCCTCTTTCGCTCTTTCTGACGTCGTCGTGACCGTGAGTCTACGGCGAAATACGATAATAAAAATATCCGACTGATCTACGATACGATGCGTGAATAATCTATGGCGTGAACTTTGCGAAATATCCAAAGGTAGCTAAGGTAGCCGAAAAGTAACTGCGGGATTTTTAACCGACTACGTCACGGCAGGTAACGATCGTGACACGTGAAAAAGTTTTTCGCGCGATTTTTCACGGTTACTTGTGAATCATGCCATGCCTACACAAAATGTTCAGCTCGCAGCGTAGGCAGGTGTGCTATAGATATTTATATTGAGAAGTGTATGGCAATTAGGGATGTACCGATTACATTACGTCACTATCGACTGTCGAAAATTATGAGTAATAGAAATGTAAGGAAATCGTGTGGCTTGTTATATTAAAGTTTATGAAATAAAATATCGGGTTTAGTGTAATTTTTTTTATTACAAAATCTATAATATATAAAAGGAGAAGTTGAATGACTAACTGACTGACTGATTGACTGACATATCAACTCAGGGCCTTGAGAGGGTTAGAAACTTGAAATTTTGCACAGGGGTTCGTTTTATAACGTAGGTGAGCAATAAGTAAGGATTTTCGAAAATTCACCCCCTAAAGGGGTAAAACGGGGGTGCAAAGTTAGTATGAAACTTTGCAAACAACAATCAAAATTCAAATATTTGCAACAAAGTAACTAATATTTATTGAAGTAAAATAGAATGCTAGTGTAAATAGTAAAATTATAAACATAATTATAAGAAACATCAATCAAAATTCAAATATTTGCAACAAAGGAACTAATATTTATTAAAGTAAAATAGAATACCAGTGTAAATAGTAAAATTAAAAACATAATTATACGCAACAACAATCAAAATTTACATATTTGCAACAAAGGAACTAGGTAATATTTATTTAAAAAATCTTTCTTCTTCAAAGTTTTGTTTTAGTTGAATATGGTAATTTTATCAATAGAGTAAGAATTCTGTATAAAAACCTGTATCCAGTGCTAATCTGTAGCGCACATCGAAAATCTGTATAAATACGAAAAAATCTGTATATAATTATGGCAACGCAAATTTTTTAGACTTACTATAAGTTAAAGCATTAACTACTACAATATCTACTGACTACAATCCCACCTGATGTTAAGCAGCGATGTAGTCGAGGGTGGTAAGGCGCAATAACTTAGAAGCCTATTCACTCTTGACTTGAAGATACCTACATACATTGTAATCGAACGGAAATACCGACGCAGGCAATTTGTTCCAGTCCTTCGCGGTACGTATGATGAATGATGACGCAAAGCGTGACTTCCGTACTGGAGGGATGTTTACGACGAAAGGATGAATAAACGCCGTGAGTCGGGTCGTTCGATGGTAGAAAGGATTAGTAGTTATTTAGATGACTTAAGTATCTTAAACCTAATAAACAACAACAATTAAACAGTGACAGTAACTCTTTTACTACATTACTACTCTAGTTTACGCTTTAATATTTTTCGCATTAAAATACTAAAAAGTACTAAAATCGTACTAAATACACACCAAAAATATTTATAATAAATGTTTAAAAGATTTTGAGTATTAATATATAATTGAGTTACATTAATAAAATATATAATATAATATATGTTACATTAATATAATATATAATATAATATATTAATGTAACTTTAATATTCAAAATCCACCTATATTATAGGTTACTAATAATTATATAGGTTCATAGCTAACATTTAAAAAAATATTTTAAATATCGACTACAGCGTTGGTCGCGTCACATCACCGCTCTCCACGCTTCACTAAGCGCGGGGAACGGGGCGCGCGGGGAGTCCTACGCGTGCCAAGCGTGCCCGCCCCGCACGTCTCTTTCACCCCCGCGATGCGTGATTTGTTTTCATAAAAATAAGTATATAAATCGACTTACCGATGAAATGTGATACTGGATTTCAGTTTTGTGTGTTTCCTAGTATCGTGTTTGCAAGATTGAACTGCACATTTGACCATTTTGGTACGTAAATATTCGAAAACTCTCTGTAGGAACGCACAGCGCTAGCACTCAAGTTCACTCAACCACGACTACAAGCGCTCGCGGCGAGAACGCCGTGTTGTTCTCAACCGTCGTAGGAGTTCCCACCTCGTTGCGCGTGCTCTATACTACCGTAATATATACTCTAAGTTCATTAGGTAGATAGATAGGTAGGAAGTAGGTATGTAGTACAATTGACTAATAGCACATTCTACTAAGCGCTCAAAACATGAATTCATATTTCTATAGAGTCATTTTGAGCGTTTTGGTTTGGTCCCTCGCTTACTGGAAGTACTGGAAGTAGTAGTAGTAGTTTAGATTAGAGTGGATATAAATCTTTTCTCTTCTATCTTTGTCACTGTCACAAACTTGACATGACATGAGTGTGACGTGACATACTTTGACATTTGTTACTATATTTCCGACCTATTTCGATTCGATTGATTAATTGATTAATTAGGATATAAACAAGTAGTCTGTTTTATTATTTATAAAAATTATTAAAAAATGCTGGGGAATGTCTATTTCAAGTATCAAAATAAAAGAAAATATATAGTAACCACGTATAAGAATATGGGTAAATAATGTTCATACAGTGATCAATCAGATGAGATCACTTTACGTTATACGCAATATATTCCTAATTTCTAGTCAGAAATGTTATTTAGTGATTCTTCCCACAACATTGAATTAATCTACAATGTTTACTTGAAATTCGTTGCCGAGATCTTGTTATACTTAAGGAACTTCGTTTTATACATAAGTTTATGGGTGGTTGGTTATTTATGTGTGTGCTGCTTTGTGTATCGCCGGTACGCTAGAAAGTTGCCAACGAGGACTCGCGGTGCGCTCGGTGCTAAGAGAGTTCTGCTGGTGACAGCGCACCCAGACGATGAGTGCATGTTCTTTGGACCCACCATCTTCAGGCTGTGTGAGCAAGGCACTGAAGTGTATATACTTTGCCTATCTAATGGTAATAAAAACTTACATTTCTATGTTTAAATAATCTACAGCAACAAATTATGATTAGTAGATTTTGTTAGTACCGACGTTATTTTTATTTTTCCTTGTTTCGCTATAGGTGATTTTGAAGGCAAGGGCAACATACGGCGACAAGAGTTATGGGCAGCATGTCTTGAACTGGGTGTTCCAGACAGAAACATCTGTTTGGTCACTGACACCAGGCTCCAAGATAACCCTAAGGCTCATTGGCCTGCTCCCGTCATAGCAAAGCTGATACACCATAACTTGGAAGCATATGACATTGATACTCTGGTGACATTTGATAGAGGAGGTGTTTCTTCACATCCAAATCACTCTGCTGTGTTTTATGCAGTAGCTTACATGTTTGTTGAGAAGATGATGCCACAGAGTAAGTATTGAAACTATATCAAACTGATTTTAATGAATTATAAATATATGCTAATTGTATGAAGAGGCAATAATAATAATCACCCGAATTTTGTTGGACTTCTTAACCAGTAACCTGATCCATCATAGACATAAATATCTGGCACTACTTAAGACATTAGCAGAAACGATATTGGTCCTTAGTACCTAACGTCTTAAGGGTCACAGGTTAAGGAGGAGTGTGGGGATCAACAAATGTGACAGAGTGGGGGGAGGGGGGTCTGATAAGAAACTTTATGCCATCACCTATGTAAATTTGAATTCCTATGACTCTTAACTTAAACCTCCAATGCAAAACTTGAATTGCAAAATGTATGATGTCACATAGGGTATGTGGTGCTCATTTGTTACAATATTTGAAAACCTTAAGGTGGGTCTACGCTAGACGAGCGGAGCACAAGCCGAGCCAAAATTCGTGTAGTGTGGACCGACTTACGAGCCTCGAACGCCATACTTGACACTTCGAGCGAGCGGCTCAGCTTGTGGTCCGCTCGTGCTCGGCTCGTCTAGAGTAGACCCACCCTTACATTTGCAAACTTACTTATAATTATACTGATCACTTACCATCAGGTGACCCGCCTGCTCGTTTGCCTGCTTAGGTCATTAAAAATTTTTTAATGGATTAATAAAATAACACACTTTTCTCATATTGAGTTGTAACCCCTAATTAAATAAAATGTATTAACTAGCTTTTTCTATATCTTTTTTACAGAATGTTCTGTGTACACATTAGACTCTGTAAATATTTTAAGGAAATATTTTGGATTTTTGGACTTGCCTCTTAGTTTCGTACTGTCATCAAAAAGGTATGTTGTTCAAACATAAGTTTTGAATGTTGTTTTTTACTTGCATCCAATCTTATATATAAAAATGAATCGCTGATTTTGTTGCTAAGAGCAGATCTCCAGAACGGCTGAACCGATTTCGCTAATTCTTTTTTTATGATATTCCTTAAAGTACGAAGATGGTTATTACGGAGAGAAAAATTTAAAAAAATGCCTAAAAAAGTAAAAAAACAACACTTTTCTATATTCCCATACAAAAGATTCGTAATAATACTTAAAAGTCAATTTGAACTTTAATACCATAGCATAAAGTTTAATTGTCAGTGAAGGGATTTCATGAAGGCAAAACAATTGACTGACACGAGAACGAGAGACGAGTGGTACGAGAGCTAACGTTGGAAAAACAAGAATTTGAGGTAGGCCAGTTTTTAGATATTATGTTATCTCTCTCACTCTCCTGGACGTCATACGGACGGTCTGGCTGGTGGTAGACGTTGCGTTCATCAGTGCGCATCGTATCTGTACAAGTAAAATATCAATTTTCAAATCATATTAAGAAGGTTTCTTATCTTTTTTTTAATTGAACTTTTTGCAACATTAATCTATTATTGCCATAAAATATTTTTTTCAAATTATAGTATGTTGTTATTTAATTATCTAAAACCCCAAAATTTATTTGCCAGACAATAAATCAATTGTTAAACTTCAGCCAGACCGATCCAAAAGTGAAAAATGTTGTGGTATCATTTTGCTTGGTCTAGAAATAGTTATCAAATAAATGTCAGAGAAATTACTAAAAACCATTGAATTATTTTGTGGATTAATATGGTATCAAAATGATAATTTATTTTGTACAATTAGACAGCCAGACCTCCCGTATGATGTCCGGGAGAGTGAGAGAGATACCATATCTCAAAACTAGCTTACCTGAAATGGTCTCTCGAAAACGTTGCTAGCTCTTAGACCATTATAATATTTCCATTTCTTTATTTTCTCGATGACAGCTCCTGTGAAAACTTGGACGAGCGTCTTTTTTACATTATGTATGCATTATTTGATAAAAATATGACGTTTACACACGTACAAGGTTATATCAGATTCGGAGAAACTGATAGGGATGGAGCTATATCGATAAACGTAACACGATAATAGACCCGTTTTTTTTACAAAATGTAAGAAACTAAACTACTGCCGGAAACTTTTGTACAAATGTATTAACTAATATTATATTATATTTCATTACAAGATGTTACACGTATTTATTCTTGATTGATAATGCTAAATACTTTAAAATTTTCGAAGCTGTTGTAAAATAAGTAGGTATAGGTAGGCACTCGACAATGAAACGAAATAATGATAATGACAGGTAATCTTTATTCATTTATTTTAATCAAAATCTGATGAATTTAATATAATAAATATATGCGATCGATATCATTAGGTACTTATTTCACAACACTACAACTATATAAATTATAACTGTCACGTTTTTACTAATAAAATCATTGACATAAATACTATAGACATAGGGTCTCCTACTAAAATCGCGAAAATAATGTCCCAGTTTGACATTACAAGAAAGAATGGGAATGTTAGCAAGGTAATTTAAACACTAAATTCATTAAATACCGTTTTTTTTTCGATTGCATCAAACACATACGTCAATGGCACCTTATGACACAACGTTTACACTACACGCCATAATGACATAGTGCAAAATAATCTAAACAAAAGTAACTGATATATTTGTCTCTTTCTGACTATATAGCTTAAATGGTGAGAAGACAAAGACAAAGATATATTTTTGATTATTTTGACTGATTCTGCAATTAGTTTTTGAAAAAAATTCAATTTAAAATAAAATAGCGTGTTTTAGTAGCAATACAATAATTTAAAAGATAAAACAATAGTCTACCTACCGAAATTATGATATATTATCGTCTTTATTCACTTTACTGGCGTAGTCTTTGCACGATTTCAAAACACAATACGGCATCGTTGATGTGTAGTTGTCAGCACGGTCAAAAAGTGACTAACGCGGCATTGTTGTTCTTCTTGCGTTTTGTTGCTGAGTTGGCTCGGACATTTTTTAGCGCGGACCCTACGTCCATAGTAATGTGTCAATGAATAAAATACAGTGCCATCTTACATAAAGTAAGTAAGTCAATTACATAAATTAAATAACCTATAAAATAAATCATCAACCCAAAAAGGCTCACTACTGAGCATGGGTCTCCCCTCAAAGCCGAGGAGACCTTAAATATATCTAACCATTGTAATACATTAACTATACATTTATATATTCTTTTAATGAAGATTTAATTAAGTAGTTACTACTTACTACTCCAAAAATTTATCGATGGATCAACTCGCACTTGAACATATTTTTCGATACTAAATTAACATAATTATATCACGACACTATTTTAATGTGTCAAAGGGGGCATTTCGTGCCGCTACTGTAGCTGACCCGGTGTCCCGAATAGCAGAATAAGTAGGTATTAAAAAAAATAAAGAATCGACTGTTAGGTGGTACGAAGTTCGCCGGGACAGCTATCTCGAGAACAACTGAACCGATTCCGTTAATTCTTTTTTTATGATATTCCTGAAAGTACGAAGATGGTTGTTACGGAGAGAACATTTTAAAAAATTGCCTGAAAAAGTCTAAAAACAACACTTTTCTATATTCCCATACGAATGATCCGTAATAATACTTAAAAGTCAATTAGAACTTTAATACCATAACATAAAGTTTCAGTATTAGTGGAGGAGTTCCAGGAAGGCAAAAGAATCGAGTGACGTTAGTATCGTAAAAATTATTAATTTCAAGATAGCCGTGTGGTTAATCGTTGTACTCCCGAACCAGGGGGGCCGGGTTCAAACGCCGCACGCACATCTTAATTTTCAAGAATTGTGTTCGTATTACAATTTAATTATGACTTGCTTCGGTGAAGGAAAACATCGTGAGGAAACCTGCACACCTGAGAGTTATCCATAATGTTCTCAAAGGTGTGTGAAGTCCGCAAATCCGCACTTGGCCAACGTGGTAGACTATGGCCTATACCCCTCACATTGTGAGTGGAGACCCGTGCCCAGCTTTGGAACAGTTATGGGTTGTAATGATGGTAAAATGTAAATTGTCTGTGGTAAAATGTCACTTGAAACGTAAACGTCTCTTTGCTGTGCATCTTTAATATTACAATTCCTATAAAATTAAAAATTGTTGTGTTTGTGACTTACTAAATATGCTTCCTATAAGGCGGCGGACAAATTTAGGCAGAAGAACCCGCACTAACGCTACACACTCATAGCCCCACACTAGGTTTCCCAGTGTCGTGGGTGCCATGGACAACACACAAGACAAGAACACACACACCCAGACCAAGAACGGAAATTTAAATTCATCATTCAAATTTCCGCCTCGCTGGGAATCGAACCCAGGACTCTCGGAAAGGCGATCCGGCGTGTTAACCATTGCGCCATCCGGGTGGTCAACGCAACGAGTCAAATTAATTATCAATCTAATCGTACTGCCGAGGAACGTGACGATCGCAATGAACATGAAAGATTTCGGTTAAGACAGACCCGTGAAGTGCAACATTCGACTAATAATGGTGCAAGCTTTTTAGTGACTATTAAAAGAATTACCTCAGACAATTTACATTTTACCATCATCACAACCCATAACTGTCCCACAGCTGGGCACGGGTCTCCTCTCACAATGTGAGGGGTATAGACCATAGTCACGTTGGCCAAGTGCGGATTTGCGGACTTCACACATCTTTGAGAACATTGTGGAGAACTCTCAGGTGTGCAGGTTAATGTTAGGTTAATTTGGTAGGATAATAGCTTCAACCCATTGATGGCCCACTACTGAGCACGGGTCTCTCCTCATACCTGAGGAGGCCTAGAGCATACTCCACCACGCTGCTCCAGTGCGGATTGGTGGAGGGGTTAGTGGCCAACCCAAGTGTGGGATATTTTTAAGTCGCCCGAAGGTATCCGACATGGCTTAACGACTGCTACCATATGGTAACAACCGGGACCGACGGCTTTACGTGCCCTCCGAAGCACGGAAGCGCTCAAGAAATTTTTGCCACTATCGGTCAATTTGGTAGGTCAATAAAATTAATGAAATATAATAAGTAGGTATCATAATAAAAAATCAGAAATTGTTATTTTCATTGTGATTTTTCAGTGACTATTAAAAGAAATTTAAGTGTTTTATGTTTATTTTTTGACATATCAACTTTCTTATATTGTTGACTTATCAACTTTTTTTTATCTTACTAGCTAACCCGGTGTCCCAAATATCAGAATAAGTATTAAAAAAAATATTATAGAATCAACTGTTAGGCGGTACGAAGTTCGCCGGGTCAGCTAGTATTTTAATAAAAAGAAATATATTATTAACACCTAATTTTTCTTTTGCTAGATATTTCCTTCGATGGACGGAAAGTCGACGTATAGCGCGCGCTATGAAACGGCACAAGTCTCAAATGGTTTGGTTCAGACATCTATATCTTTTGTTTTCTAGATACGTTATCATTAACACTCTGCGTAAAATAAATCTTGCAGACATTGAGTTGGAGCTTGAAGTTGATGATTAAGGCATGATGCTAAATTGAAGGTAGGCAGAGAAATAGCTTTTAGCAGAGTAGGCACACTTGCAGCGTGCGGGTGCAACATCCATCTATAATACAATAGGTATTATAAATGAGGTTTTTACATAAAGGCAGTTTTTACCTGTATTATGCTATATCACTCTGAATATAATTTAAAATTTTACATATCTGTAAATAACCTGAATTACTTATAGCATAAAATATAGAGTTGTAGGAAATAACCTATCTCTAATTTCGTACAACATATAAGTCAGCATTTTATTTAAATATTGAACTATTTGTACAATTTAAGTGCAATCAATTTATGTAACTCGCAAATGTATGCAGAAATATTTGAAAGTAGTTTTAGTATACTTGTATTGTATAATATTTTTACCTATGAAATCCATCCAATTACTTTTAAATTGTCTAAAATTTTACAGTTACTTCTGTTGTTATGCATTAGAAATAAAAAATAAGTAATTAAGAAAATTGCTATGGCTATGATCGAGATTAATAAACTTAGGTACTGCCCTACAAAAATGGTACCACTGACCAATAGACGATGTAAGTAAAAAGAAATTGTATGAAAACTTAGTTGTCTATATTTTCATACTAATTTTTACCAATGCAGTCACAAATTTCTAGTGCTACATGCCTGCAATTAAGCATTATGCACTGTTTCGCAGAATATGCTGGCGTCATTGTTTTAATTCGTTGTTATCTGCCAATTCGCTACGACTGTAGTAATAAATAACTATATAAAATTAATCCAGTTCATAGAAGATATTACAACATTAAGCATTGAAATACTCTGGAAACTTAAAAATTGTATTATTGCATAAAGAAAAGATGCATATCATTTTCCACTCGACCAATACGTCAAGCACATATAAAAACTTTGGAAATAATGTTCAGGCAAGAATTGTAATTGAATTGAATTGAAATGTAATTTAATTAAACTAGTATTATTTGGTCAGTTTATTTAGAAAATTAAGCTACAATCAAACAAAGTCAAATATCTCCTCCGGAATATGCTGGTCTGGTAAAGAAGATTCTCCGTTATCCGCATTTCCGGTATCCTGAATAGGTGCAGACAGGACATTTTTGAAATACCTACTGTAATTCTGATATCCATCCACTGTACACCAAAGTGTTAATTAACAATTTATTCGCGTCATCACGCTTTTCTTGTTTGATGGCAACAGTGCCCTGTAGTCTTTCGGGTAATATTTGCGAAATCTTTTTCCCTCTTTTTGTAATTGGCAAGAGTTTCCCAACTTCGGTATGACAATTCACCGCGTACAAAAATGTTTCTGGACTGTTTTTCAATCATAATTCTTTTACATTTTACATTCTTTTACATCATAATTTTTTAAATTGGGGTTTTTGAGAAGATTTTATCTTGAAAGGCTGAATTAATGAGTTGAAAGACGGCATTTGGATAATCAAGATGTAGCACCATTTATTTTATGAATCGTTTAATTGGAATATTTTTTTTCAATATTTTAAGTTATGCCCTTATTTTCAAAGTTATATCCTGGACCTTAGTCTTGCTTCTGAAGCTGCTATTCCTTACTTTGTCTTTTCTTTTGATCCCTGTCATACTCCTTTCTATGGCGTGTTGGCATATGGAAAGTTTATTTGCTACATGTTGCACTCCCATTACCGATCTACTTCAGTTACGTTTCACATGGCTGATTTTTATATGTATACCTAAATGTTTTGTAGAATATTTATGTATAAATGAAAATAACTGAAGTAGCTCTTATTTTTAGCTGCCTTTCTTACCTGGTGCCTGCCCAGGTGTCACGAGGTGAGCTTCCACAAGCACGCAGGCTATTCAAAGAACATGGACGCTACTGAGAAATTAAGGTTTCATCCATGTGAAAATAAGTTATGTCAGATCGCTCTGGGCTCTTCTCTATTAGGCAAGTTTGATATCAATCGACACAAATAACTATGGTCTTTATTTCTACAAAGACATTGCACCGATTGCAGTCCAGTTGCATTCGTGCGTCGCATACCATTGCCCTACAAGCTGCACTGTTAGGAGATACGCTAAATCAATATACTGCACTTATAATATAAAATTATTGATTACGCAGTGATTCGTGTTAAATACCTCTATTGGCATTAAGCCTAGTGTAAATTTTACCTGCTTTTTGACATTATCTATAAATCTATATGAAGTTGTTATGCCAACCTTAACCATGTCTGGCAATTTTTAATCAATATAAGACATATTTTTAAGAGTTTCAAACTTTAAATTTTGAAACTTTTAAAAATATGTTTGACTAACTTAAACTTGATGTTTGACTTAATATGTTTGACTTAAACTTTTAAAAATTGATCTCACGGTCTCTTGATTTCATTGACTGAATTCTAAAGATGAACACATTTTTTTTTTTTATTATATTGAAACATCATTTTATTTAAATTTGGTCAGAAGCTTGTAGGTACAGATTCTCAAGCTCTTCGTAAAAAAAAAGATGCATTTACTTCTGTCGTATTTTGATATAAGCTTAGTATAGAGATTAACAATTAAGGATTTTTTCAGATGAAGAGTTGTCAAATTAAGGATTTATTGATAAGTACCTACCTTATATTTCATATTTGACATATTATGTTTATTTCTTGCGAAACTTTCTTTTTCAATTGAAGGGTGTTTTACAAAAACAACATAATTTTTCAGGAAACGCAAAAAACACCCGCCGACGCAAAATAAAACTTTCACAAATATTCAAATCTGATAAAATCTTGCCATTAGTGATAATTTATAGATTTAATAGTAAATTATACCTTCATATACTTAATACAAGTTTGGTTGTTTTTGCACTAAAATAAAATAGATAAGATGTTTTTGCAAAAAAGTAGTACATTAACCAAATTAAATTATATGTATGTATATGCCTACTAACTTAATTTTTGCAAGTGCAAGTTTAATCAAGGTTAATTACATTATTGCTTAGTAACTTAATTTTTGCAAGTGAAACACAAACATAAAGTAAAAATCGTGTTTATTTTCATATACCTATGTTAAAAAATTCTATAATTTATTCTGAAAGTGGTCGGACACTGACTTTTTTCAAGGTACAACTTTTTTGGAAAACGCCCATGTACTTACCAGATTTTTTTGCTTAACAAAGAGATTTTTCGAGGTGGGAAAATACTTCCCGTTATTTGATTAAGGGTTAAGATAAGTTTATCTTGTCAATTACGTGGTTTTTGTAAAAATCGGATTATTTTGTGATATACTATATTTTTTAAAGGAATTCAGTGTTGCCAAAATCAAAAAATCACCAAAATTGTTAGCTATGTAGTTTTTGTAAAAAACTCTTCAATTTTATTCGGTGCTATTTTTTACTTTTGTGAACAAATTCGTTCTTAGAATGTATGTTACTTAAAGGGATGCTATTATTTCACTTATTTTCTGGTAACAATAATAGAATAAGTGTATTGAAGTCCTACTCCGAATGGTGATGTTTATGATACTAGATATTTATTTGCATAGTTCTATACATTTAATATATATTATCTTTATGAAACTACCTACATCTCCAGCCTCCCATTGATAAATTATAATGTTTAGATTATTGTTAAAGGTCAACAATATAGTGGAATATTATACAGCTTGTCCCAAAAGTTGTACGACAAACTGAAATGGGAGATAGCTGAACATGAACCTATGGAGAATGGGAATGGAATGGGAATGGAATGGGAATGGAATGGGAGATAGATGAACATGGACCTATCAGATGTCAAAAAATCACTTCAGTAAAAGTGGCACCGTTTTCGAGATATTGACCTTTGTTCTGTTTTTCGGAAATTGGGCACTCGTACCCTACTTTTATTTGCTGAGTCCACAAATGAGCAGATATTTTAATGAATTTTTTTCCACGTACTCTCAGATAGTTGGTCTACAATTTCGGAATATAATTTGTTTAAAAATGTTACAAATTACTGAGAAATTAGGTTCTGTTTTGAACTTTTTATGTTTTTGATTTTCTTCTATTCAGTTTCGACTAACAAATGTGGAAAAAAATTGTACTGGACCAACCGTGCAGACTACTTTAAAAACTTGGCTGTTAAAAGGAGATTTCAAAAAGGTAAAACACTTGCTACTTTAAAGGGAAACTTTTAACACGTTCACTGCGTCACTATTTTTGATGGACTTTCAGCCAGTGCGGATGAGGTCTTTTCGAGGCAAAGTTGAACTTCTTTCCAGTGCGTTTGAGGGCTTTTCGACCTCACAAAATATTGTTTCTAAAAACGCCTTAAATATAGCTCAAAATTGAAAATATTTGCTTGAAAATTTACCATTATAAACTTAAATAGTTTTTCAAGTTGAATCTAGCTTCGTACGTAGGTGTGACATTTCGGTATTGAATAAATGAAAAAAAGAATTATGCCATCGATTCTGCCTCACAACGCACTGAAAAGAAGTTCGATTTGTGTCTCTACTAGTGATGGGAATAAAATACAAATGCAGGTGATATAACATTTATTTACTTAAATTAGGATTCTAAAGTACCATACACCTACCACACATACCAATTTTAGTTTTAAAGTATGTAAGTCAGTTTATGTGTGTGTATATGTGTATGAATGGATGTGTGCGTATTTGTGTGAATGGGTGGGTAATTGTGTGTGTTGTGTGTGTGTGTTTGTGTTGTGTGTTTGTATGTACTCTTACTCATTGAGTATAATAGCTATGACCACTGCAGACACGAACAAAAGAGAAGATATACTTCCTCAACTAAAGGAATCTGGTATTGTAAACCGGAAATATAAACTATACAGAAGTTAAAAATACGAGTGGCTATTTATCAAATATTTCAAACCACATTCATGTTGTAGCAATATACATTTGAAAACACCCACACCTAGGGTAGGAAAAAAATAATAATATTTAGAGTATTAAATTGATTTTCCTCTTTTGAAATATATTTATCATTATTTGAGTATTGTGTAGATTATAAAAGCAAAATAGGATTTGCGACGATTAAGGATTTTAGTGTAAGCAGCATGCGTATAAATGATGAGTGTTAAAAAATCGTGCTAAAAAAATTATCTTGAGTACAATTAGTTTAGTTGTCAACTAGCTAGCTGTAGCTTGGCTATTAGTAGGGGTCATTTTGGTTAAGAGGGTGAAACGAGGTCCGCCAAAGTGGTACCAGACTGTACAGTAATCAATTTTATATTTTATATGAGTCATCTTATACGCTTTATTATGATACAAAACTTAAAATTGTAGGTAGTGTGATTTTTTTTATTGAATTTTATAATTTACTATCCTTACTCTTCGCCGTAATACTTTACGTGAAAAGGAACGTAACCAAGTGCAGTAGTGAAATTATTAAGTAAAAAAATCGATGTTAATAAATCCAATAAAAATACTTTTACTTTTAAATGGCTATTTACCGAAAGATTTTAAATGCAGTATATTATGAAAATCGATATTACTTGATGGCTGTTGGTTCTTTCTATTCTAATGTCAATGTCAATCTGTCAAAGTACTCAAATCAAAGTCACAAATAATAAGTCAATGACGAACAATAACAAAAATACTTAAAAAATAAGGCGAGTCGCGCGGACAAGAAGTGCGCTTCTGTATCGAAACTTGTCGCATCACTACGCGCCGCCCGCGCCCCCCGCGCTTCACTCCGTGCGTTTATGAGGCCTACAACTTTTGAGGCAGATTAGACCTCACTTCGCACTGGCGCATATTTTTTTCTATTCAGTGCGTTTGAGGGCTTTTCGACCTCATATCTTATTAAATAAGCCATTAGGCCGGGACTCCACCAAAGCAGAGATGTGTGCGGTGTGCTGTGTGCTGTGCGAGAAGAGATGTTTTTCAGCTCGCGGGACTCCACCAAAGCAGAGATGTGTGCGGTGTGCTGTGTGCTGTGCGAGAAGAGATGTTTTTCAGCTCGGGTGCGGGGCGTTGAGTGCTCAGTACGCATTCTGACACGAAAGGTAGACGATGTCGCTATTATTACAAAAAAAGTATCTTCTTTTACTTGAAGAAGAACTACAGTCTGAAGAAGCAGAATTGATAGCTTTATACTACCTAAACAAAAGAAAACATCGGTTTTGGAAAAGAAGTCACTTGTATTACCATACCAGTCATGGAGAATTTTTTACTCTGTTTAATGAGTTAGATGATGAAAGTTTTACCAAGTCCTACAGACTACCGAGGAATATATTCTACGAACTACATAACTTAATTAAACCACATATATTTAAGCAAGATACTAACTACAGGAGATCTATCTGTACCCAAGAGCGGCTAGCAGTATGTTTGAAGTAAGTACCTACCTAATTATGTTTTTGTTAATGTGTGTTTGTGTTTATGTGTGTTATCTGCGTTTGAATGTGATCAGTCTTTTTTGAGTGTTTGTTTTTTTTTGTGTAAAAGGGCTAAGTGAGAAGTACTCAAAACGAGAATCAAGAAGTACGAGAATACATGAAAAATATTATGTAAACTGAGGTATGTAAGGATTACGAGAAATCGAGATCCGTTGTCTCTTTCTACCCCTCCGGGAGACTGGAGTGATGCATATTATGTAAAAACCAAATATATTTTTATATTATCTTATTTATTCATAAAGAAAACAAAAAAACCAACTGCCTTTCTGGCAGTAGCAAAAAAAACGTAAGGTTATATTAGAAACACTAGCGGTCTGCCCCGGCTTCGCCCGTGGTACATACATAGCCTATAGCACTCGGGCACATCTTAGCTATCCATTGGTGAAAGAATTTTTGAAATCGATCCAGTAGTTCCTGAGATTATCGCGTTCAAACAAACAAACAAACAAACAAACAAACTCTACAGCTTTATAATATTAGTATAGATAACGTACAAAAAAATTATAACAGTAAATCACATGAGACATATTGCTTTCTTTTCCATATAGTTACAAATTATCATATGTGTCTTCTTCGTTTCTGAATGCTTCTATCTGTTCATCGGTCATGTGCGTATCTTCCAAGCTTGGAACAGGTGCCTGTGTCGAACTTGGACCCGGTATTTGTGTTGAGCTAGGAACCGGTGCCTGTGTTGAGTTAGGACCACCGGCCTGTGTTGATGTAAGAACCGGTGCCTGTGTTGAGCTAGGACCCGGTGTCGAACTTGGACCCGGTGCTGAAGTGTAACCGGGGGAATACCAATTATTTTCATTTGTGTTATACCATGTGTTTTGTAGCTCAAGTTCTTCCAATTCTAAAAGAACATTGAAAATTTTACGTTTAGCCTGAAGCTGCATATATTGAGAAAGTTTTTTTACACTTTTTGATATCGACAGAAAAAAAGTGTCCATTTCGTCAAGGGTATTATTTTTCTCTATCAATGATTGTATTTCTAGTTTTTCTTGGCGTATTCTTTCACGGTTTGCATGGTGCTGTATAAGTAAATTACTTATTTCATCCGATTTTCTTGTTGCATTTCTGCATGTCGAGGCTGAGACGCTTGATGTCGGTGACGGCGAATGTTGTACAGATGGACGATCTTCTGGAGTGCTTCTTGTATGATTGCTTGATGTTTCAAAAAACTCATCGGTTACATTACTTTCCAATGAATTTGTTTCCTGTTCATTTATATTTGTTTGTGAGGTATAATTTGTAGTCCTGTTTCTATTCGTCATATATGGTATCAAAAATTCCATTACCTTCTCATATTTCCATTCACGAATTTGTTTACCACTCTGTCCACTTCTAGTGGCATTCTTCCTTTTTAATGCGTCCCGGTGGCTGTCTCTCAACTTTTTCCACTTAGATTTAGCCGTTTTTACTGAAATAAAAATAATTGAAATCATTATAAATATTAAATGTTGACATTGCCATAGTCAAAATATACTTACCGCATTATCACTCATGCAGAATTTATAACCATTATAAATATTTAAAAAATACCAGAGTTTCAAGGGAAACCAATTTATAAAAAAAAATATCTGAAATCAAACAAACAAAACGGATTGTATCTCTCGTACGTGGTCGCGGCAGACGGCGGCGTCGAAATTTGAAATGTTAATAAATAACGAGTGATAAATCCATTTTATTTGTTTGATTTCAATGTATTGTGCTCGTGTGAATCTTAGACTTTTAATTGTTTCTTTTCTATTATTTAAAAATGGCTATAACTTTTGAACGAGTGAAAATTCTGTAAATACATAATTTCAGTAATGCCTAATCTTTTATAGTTCCGGAAACAACACGACACTGATTAAGATATTATTTTGAAATGACCCTTCTATTCTAACTGAAACCACGACACATAAATATAAATCTATATTATAATTATTACAGGTATTTGGCGACTGGTTCAAAATTTTCACAAATAGCTGAAAATTTTAGGATTGGAAAATCGACTGTTCCAAGAATTATAGAAGATGTCTGCGATGCCTTGTGGACAGTATTACAACCTTTGGTTATGCCAGAACTTAACGAAAATGATTGGAAAAAAATTTCAAAGCAATTTGAAGAAATCTGGCAATTCAAAAACTGCGTCGGGGCCATTGATGGCAAGCATGTGTACATGTTTGCACCCCCAAAATCTGGGTCCTCATATTACTGTTATAAACACAGGTTTTCAACTGTAATGATGTGCGTAGCCGACGCTACCCGAAGAATAATTATGGTAGATATAGGTTCAATGGGAAGGTTCAGCGATGGTGGTATTTTTGCTGATAGTATATTCGGAATTCGTTTGAGAGAAAACAGACTAAATCTACCACAGCCACAACCCTTGTACCAAAATGGAGAACCTGTACCGTTTGTTTTTATTGGAGACGAAGCTTTCCCTTTGATGACTAACTTAATGAGACCATATCCACGCGATAATTTAAATAACGAAAAACGAACATACAATTATAGACTTTCAAGAGCTCGTCGTATTGTGGAAGCTACATTTGGTGTATTATCACGGAAATGGTACGTATACCGTAAAGAATTTGAATGTAAAATAGAAACAGTGGAAAAAGTGATAAAAGCAACGTGTGTTCTACACAACTTTTTAATTGACAAGATGCCTGGCTATCTAGATAATAATGAAACGGGTTTGGCCACGACTATGTTTAACGACACAAACGTGGAAAATCTATTATCGAATGACAATATGGATGCCTATCAAGTTCGAGAAAAATTCTGTAGTTATTTCAACAACGAGGGCGCCGTTCCATGGCAAGACACTCGTATTACAATATTACTTGAACGAAATACTTAATATAATAAATTGCACTTACCGTCAGATAATTGAGTTTCTTTCAAAACGTTCTCCCAAGCTGCATCTTTGACGTCAGTAAGTTTATAGGTATCTATTGATGTGTTCCATAGACATGGATATTTTTTTACTGATTCAATAAATTGTTCATCCATTACGTTTTATTTAAATTAACTAATTGTTTACGTTGAAAAATACAAACTGCACAAATTATTCACGATAAAAGCGTGTGCTCGCGCGCACGGTACTAGCAAGATGGCCGGCCGGCGCGCGCGCGGGGTTCTGCGGGTTGCTAGCGGGCGAGAGGGGGGAGGGTGACATCGCTCACTGCACGCCGCTCACATCTCTCGTCTCCACTGCGCGTCGTCCGCGCACAGCTCACATCTCCGCTTCCATCGCGACATACAAATATTACACATCTCCGCACAGCGATCTCCACTGAAGCTGAGCGGAGAGGAGACGTGTCAATAACTCAATTCTATTGGTTGTTTAAAAAACATCTCCTCTCCGCTCGTCTCGTCTCCGCTTTGGTGGAGTCCCGGCCTTAGGCTCTACTTCGCAAGAGAAACAATTTTATGTATTTGTCTCTGTCATACTCAAAGAAATGTTAAAATTGTAGCCTCCCGCACGGAGTGAAAGAACGCGATTTTGATTGCCGCACCAGCGGGAAGTCGTGCTTGAGACATTTCGACCTCATAACGCACTGAACGTGTTAACGCTATAGCCATTTCAGTGTTGAAGGGTATTAATTTGCAGCTAATGTGATTTTATGTTCTAATGCTATTGAGCGATCATTTTATAATTTTATGTTATAAATTTGACTTAAAACATTTTATTTAGTCATATTTTATAAGTATTCAAACTGTCTCTTTTCAACTGTAACACATAATTGTCACCTATTCAAAAAATATAGTTTTAAAGATCCTGTACCCATTTGTGCTATTTCAGCTACAGCCGATTGAATTGCACTAATTTATTAATAGGTGGTAGAGCCTAGAGTTCGCCCAGGGTAGAACCACCGCCCGCCACGGTGCGTAGCACCATTTCTACTGTGTAATAAATCAATTTTGTTTCGGTTAGAACAGTGAGAAGCTGGTTACACGTTTTTAGAGGCGATTATCTTAGTCTTCAGGGGTAGCGACACATCTGTGGCTGAACGAGACTGTTACTAACAATTACTAAATAGACTATTATTAACAACAACTAATAGGACTTCACATCACTAACAGAATGCACTGAACTAACACAAGGACAGGACATTACTAACA
Source organism: Ochlodes sylvanus (assembly GCA_905404295.2). NCBI lineage: Eukaryota > Metazoa > Arthropoda > Insecta > Lepidoptera > Hesperiidae > Ochlodes > Ochlodes sylvanus. The sequence goes on from FR990129.1 coordinate 4,302,809, forward strand.
GTCCCTGTCCCAGTCCTCATACCTACTAAAGGCTAACTAACCGACATTCTTATACCGTCTGCTAACTGAACTTATTAACCTAGTCCCCTTGCCCCATCCCGATCTGAGTCTTGTTCTGTGTCGGTCACAGTTGTGAAGGGTAGTGCTCAATTGCATTAAAACATAAAATCACATTAGCTGCAAATTAATACCCTTCAACACTGAAATGGCTATAGCGTTAAAAGTTTCCCTTTAAAGTAGCAAGTGTTTTACCTTTTTGAAATCTCCTTTTAACAGCCAAGTTTTTAAAGTAATCAGCACTGTTTGTTTAGTACATTTTTTTTCCACATTTGTTAGTCGAAACTGAATAGAAGAAAATCAAAAACATAAAAAGTTCAAAACAGAACCTAGTTTTTCAGTATTTTCTAATATTTTTAAATAAATTATATTCTGGAATTGTAGACCAACTATCTGAGAGTACGTGAAAAAAAAAATTCATTAAATTATCTGCTCATTTGTGGACTCAGCAAATAAAAGTAGGGTAAGAGTGCCCAATTTCCGAAAAACAGAACAAAGGTCAATATCTCGAAAACGGTGCCACTTTTACTAAAGTGATTTTTTGACATCTGATAGGTCCATGTTCAAGCTATCTTCCATTTCAGTTTGTCGTACAACTTTTGGGACAGGCTGTATACCTAACTATATACTACAGTCTACATTCCACAGTCTGCATCTACACTTTAAGTACTGCAGCAGTTGGCTAAAAACATGTTTTAGAATTATATTTTTTTAATACTAAATTTCACTCAGATTATTATTTATATTTTATCGACCTTATTATATTTATATAAGCCAGAAGAGCAAATTTGTAGAATATAGAATGTTTTTGCTAGAAATAGAAGTCTGGAGGACTGCTTACTGTGTGTGTGTGAAGTATACTGTTTGTTAATTTATTGATTACGGTTCATAGTAAAATTGTGTCATTATTGAAATGTGAAGATGTTTTACAAGCATTATATTGTTATGTAAATTATTATGTAGCTGTAACTACAATACAAACGAGTGGAGTCAGGTTAAAGTATTTTATTTCCATTGGCTTTCAAAATATCCATAATACATTTTACAACAAATGTTATTTTATTATTTTACTTACATTCAATGCGAGAACTCGTCAAAACATTAATTTAGCTAAACATTTAAAAATTGACAACTCTGTCTTCTATACATACATTACACAGAAACTAAAGCCTCATTTACATGATACCATTTTCTTGTACATGCAAGAGCAATAATTTATATTTTTACGTTGTTTTCTCAATATTTCGTGCTTATGAAGAGCAGCAACGATCAAGACACTCTCACTCACTGCACTCATGTTTGCAAATGCAGAGAAAATTCAATAAAATGTAATACAATAATTGCATAAGAAATTTTTATTGTATGCAACAGGCAAGAAACTGGTATCATGTAAATGAGGCCTAATAATTATGTGCTACTGACAGATTGAATACTCACTATATCTACAAATTCTGAAATACATGTAACTACCAATTTTCTCATAGTAATTTGCAACTGAATTGTTATTTCGTAATTTATGGTTATTATTATTATTTAATTAGTAAATTGCGTGTGCATAATATTGTGAACTACTTTTACATTATAATTTGGGGCCATCAATACTATTTAGCAAATTACGTAAGCTAGAATCGTTTACTCTCAAATTTCTATCATGCAAAAACAGTTGTAATGGTTATTGAAAAATATGTTCAGAGGAAAGGATTTGTAATGCAGCTTCAAAAAGTGAAAGCGTGTCTTTCAATATTATTTGCGACACACTTTATCAAGCACGTTTACGAAGAGCAGTTGATTGTAAATTTAAATATATTTCTGTGCCTCCAGCTGGTGAAGGTAGCTATAAAGATCGTAACAATAACTGTTCAAGCTAAATCGAAATTTTATACGGCTAATGCACGATGCTTTCTGAATTGACTGACTTAATGAATTGCGAATTTTTCGATCCAAAAAAACTGTAAATGTAATAACATACCATGCACATAGAAAAGAGTATTGAACATCCAGGGCATACCTACAAGTCCGCCATTTTGAACAACCTCGAAGCGAAACGTTTGTCAATCGATACAAGTGTAGGGATCATAATATAGGTATAGTCAGATATACTTGGTTTATTATTAACAGGTGGTAGGTATTTAAAATAAAATAATTCATAAATTTGAGTTTGAGTTCATTGCTTTATTTTTCTATGACTTGGAATTCAAAATATCTCAGAAATAAATCACCTGCGATCTGAAAATCGTCACTGAACACTTTCTGATTGTAAATACCTCCGTCAACTGACACGTCTGACACATTTCAAGACCAGCCTCCACAATGAAGTTATTTTCAAAATGGCAGATTTGTATGTAAGCCAGATTTCATACAAAAATGTTCGAACACCTTTGTTAATTCCGTTTACGTTCGGAAAAGTTCAGAAAAAATAAAAAGAATAGTCTATGGTGTACTTTATTTTATTTGGTAACTGCAACAAATTAAGCTATAACAATTGAATGCGAAAAGCTTTAAATGACGTCCAATAGATGAAATATTTCAACAAAGTGTTAACATTATCTAAATGTTTCCTCATCGATGCGTGACCAAACTTAATGTTATCTTATTAGTTATTACCGTGAACCAAATTTGAAAATTAAGTACGGTTACTATACAAGAACCTTTAAAAAAATAAAAAAAACACATTAACTAATAAGAAACCAATAAGCTCTAAGCGATGCTAGAAGCGGGTTGCTAATTATTTACTATCTTCTACCAATAAAAGACTACTCTCAAATATATATACCATGCTGTATTTGATGTAAAATGTTTTTACAACTTATAAAAATATTTAAAAATAAAGTGCAATGGATTAAAAAAATTCTTGATACAGAACTCTCGCAAGTGCACGTTTATAGTATTTTAAGTGTGGGTGTGTAGCGTTTAGTTAACTACATCAAAATCTCCGACACAACTTCTGCTCAATCATTAAAACGACATCATTTCCGAGAGTTCTGAGCGAAAATTGAAAGTAAATTATACAGCAACACATGTCATACTTCGATTAAATTGTGGAGTGTCTCATGCGTGAATCTATAAACATATTTTGCGAACAGACGAGAAGCTTGAACAGAAATAATTTACATAGTACTAGTTAAACAAAAATGCAATTTAAATATCCTACAACACATCTTTCGGTAACCTACAATTTTTTTTATCCACATGAACAAAGATTTTTTCATCCTCTTTGTATGTAAACAAAATATACAAAAACAAAGGAACATCAAAAATAAATCGTAACTTGTCGAAATTACATTGTGATTATTCAAAATATAATGGAACTGAATCTGTATGCATTCACGTACACATGTTCACAACAAATTAGGCAGAGAGCTAAAATACATACAAAAAAATCAATCAATTGCCGAATCATCTAAGTTCACAAACGTCTCTATCGGTATATAGAATCTGGAATGTCACACAAATATTAAAAATACTGATTTGTTAAACAACAAACTTAAATAAAACATACATGCAATAGTTTCACCGAGATGTTGCAAATTGAACCCCATCCCGAATTAGGTTAATGAACTGATACCCTCGCCCCAACCGCTCCCGCCCTCGCCCCAAGTGCAGTGTCCGTTAGTGCACCCAATTCACCTTGCAACATCCCTCCAATAAATAAATTATCCGAAGCGACACACCCCGAATATCGTCGCTATTGCACCAATAACATTTACTTATTTAACAATATTCGTGCCTGGACTAAATAACTGACTATTTCGCGAAATTACTTGCAATATGTTTATATAGTATAAGTATCTATTATATTATAATTATATTACACAACAGCCAAACGATGCCCGCCCTAGGCAGGTCGATTACTTAAAGTAAGAACATTGTTATAACAGCGAATGTCCAAAATTTCGGAGCTAAAAACACCGCGTTAATCACGGCTAGTGAATAGGGTATCCTGTTCAAAATTATTTTGAATTATTTAATATTTTAATTAACGACAACACTACCTGTAACCGTTGGCTACGACGCTTATTAATAATTTATTTAAATAGTATTTATATACCATAGTATAGTGAAATAATTTCTCTAATGGTAGTACAAGCCCTCGCTCATACCGAGATCGCTCACCACAAAGTAGTACGCCGACGTCATCACGACTCCCGTTAAACACATTCCAAGAGGATTAAATAATGCGATCAATATCAAAATTATCGAATATAATATTTATATATATATATATATATATAATTTGAACGATAGGAACCAAATTACATTTTTTTTCTCCACAACGAAAACTATCCCAAAGTGCATCGTGGGGAATGAAACTGATGAATGGACGGTAAATAATGTTACTCCTCCAACCTTCAAGGTATTAACATTTCAGCTTAGCGTTCGACAAACGGTTTCGCAACTATATTATTATTAATGAGCAAATGGCTGCCAGCAGCCAAGCGCGGCGCAGTCTCGATCCCGAAACTCGGATATTGCGAGGGCTTCACAAAGGGTCCTCGAGCGCCGAACGAGAGGACGTAGCTATTCAGATTACATTCACTAATAATCTTTTATCTATCAATACAATATCAACTATCAATAGTCCTCGATCAATTATCCAAGTCATCATCTGACCGTTCTAGTACATTCTTGAGCTAAACTTGCCCAAGTTAAAATACATTCATTTCAAAGATGTTTCAGCTTTCATAATTTGTTCCCTGGGTATACACGATTCACAATACTGAGGGGCGTTAAGTTTGGCGCAACTATCTGAAAATTATTAAAGCAGGTTTAATTACGTAATATTCTAAAACAAGGAACATACAACTCATTTATATATAAACTTGATTTCATAATTTCATAACATTTTGTTTAAGATGAAGTCCGTTGTGGACTCGTTGGCACAAAGTTGAGTTTTTCACATTTCCCTGTCTGCAGGTACAGTTTATGTCAACGGGGGAAAACATTAATATTAAGAGGGGGTATAAAGAAAAATTGCAAATCTTAGATGACTTTTTGCAGTAGTAGACCAACTTATAATAATCTGATTAAAAGTATGGTGATATTACATTATCATGTCAAGCGATTAAATTAGGTAAAGGCATTAAAAAACGTCATTTTCAACGAACGTCAATTTGTTTTTATCATAGTGAATATTTTAGAGCTCAATTTTATAATATTAATTCTAAATTATATTATGGAGTCAATTTAACGATAACGAAATCAAATGTTTAATAATTTACGAACAATTTAGCTTTATGCCCCCTCGTAACGTAAACAAATAATATAATGTACCAAACCAAATCCACCATACTCTTAAACTACTTTAAAATTAGTGTAATTACACCTGGCCGATATCTAGTTTGGTTACAATTTCATTCCTTTTTCTAAATAACTCGATCGCAAATCATAATAATATAATAATAAATACCTGAAACATTTCATTCCTAAATGTTGATATAACATCATAAATACTTATAATATTTAAGATAATCATGTATATTATGCATTAATTGCCAGTTTGCTTAATATGTATTACAATAAGGTACTTTTTAATGGTTGCCACCGTATTCAAATGATTATACTTCATGTGTGGAAATAAAATGCATGCTTTTTATATTAATGGTTTATATATAATTGGTAACTATGCATCACGCGACATTCTGTCAAGCTCCACCAGCCCGTGACGTGAATGGTAACCCACCGCCTATTGATACAAGGGACAGTAACAGAAATCTAATTTATCCCATTGATTTCGCAACGCAAGTCATTAAAAAAAACCTTGTAATACTTAAAAACCAATCTGGCAACATTTAAATATCACTCCCTATATCATATCAGCGTACTGTTAAGATCTGCGCACATAACAACAACTCGATGCCAACTCCACTCCAATTTAACTTACACGAAAGCAATGAATTATAAGATTAATGTCATGTTCATTATTGTTGAATTTTCAGTCGGACTGGATTTGACACTTCGTGTAAATGTTAAATCCAGCCTTACGGAGCACGCTATAAAGCTCATACTTCAACGCTTTCCCGACGGGAGTTGGTGTGACGTGGCGAGCCGCTGCACAGTGAATCGTGTATGTCCGTGTGGTGACGTCACCGCCCCGCGTCCCGCGCCCCGCGCCCCGCCCACGCCCGCTCACTCGTTGTCGGCGCGCATGCCGCGCACCTCGCCCTCGCGCCGCAGCCGCTCCAGCTCCTCCTTGGTGCGGTCCTCGATGGCGCGGATGTCCGCCATCGTCATCCCGTACCAGTCGTCCATCGAGCAGAACACTTGTCTGGAAATGACAGACCCAATTGTTGATTCTGCCTGTTCAAGATTTTTATACACATGGGGATTGGGTAGATCTCGACGTACCACCAAAAGTAGAGATCTCAATATACCAGTTTGGAGATAGACACGCGCGTGGAAGGACAGACTCACCACGGACAGAGTCATTGTAAGGAATCTACTAATAATTAGCTGAATACATCATGTATTTAAATACAATTAGAGTGCACCAAGTTGACCTTGCATCCTAATTAGTATTGAGTCAGGGATCTTGTCCGCTGATTCTTGTTCGGTACCCAGTTAAATAAAGGTAAATGACATTCGTAATATAAGCAGATGTTAAGGCGGAGGATAAGTTTGTGAGCGTTTATTATTATTAAAATTTTATTTTTTATCGTTCTGTGACAAGCATTTTCAGTAACGACCTTATCTGTTAAAAGAATTTTGTAGTCCGTAATGTCACGTGGATGTATCGATGTATTTAACGGTCTTATTTTTAATTACCTATGGAATATGGTGAACAATCGCCGCTCAGATTTCTGTATCACGTTCTCAACTTTACTCTGAAAAAAAAATTACAATCAATAATACAAATTAGGCACATAAAAGATCAGGTACATTTTTTTATATGTGTAGATAAAAAAATAAGTAGGTAACCTAAAGTGAGAAAGTGTTATTCGTGTGTCATCTGAAGAAGTTTTTATTAAGCAGCAATAGCCGAGTGGTTTGAACGATGGACTCCTGAACGGGGGGCCGGGTTCAAATCCTGCATGCACATCTTATTTAAAAAAAATGTGCGTATTACAATTTAATTATCATTTGCTTCGGTGAAGAAAACATCGTGAGGAAATCTGCACTCCTGAGAGTTCCCCATAATGTTCTCAAAGGTGTGTGTGTGTGTCCGCCAATCAGCACTTGGCCAGCGTGGTGAACTATGGCCTATACCTCTCACAATGTTAAAGGGGACCCGTGCCCAGCAGTGGGATGTTATGGGTTGCGATGATGATGATAATGATGAAGTTTTTATTAGTTATTATAAGAAAAGTAGTAGTTGATAGTATATAATATTGTGTAGCGTTGTTTGTTTATATAACCTTAGTATTAAGTAGTTTATATTTAGGTTTAAGTTACTGAATTTGAGTTAGACTGCGTATAAAAAAAATCTTTCTTTCAAAGTATATCATCACACCGACCAACCTGCAGTCCAAACCACTTGAACTCGGCAGTGACGAGCTTGTAGCAGGTCATGACCGGCTTCACGTCGTTCTTCCAGTTGGGGCCGGTGAGCGGGCCGCGGCCGGTCTTGGCCGACTTGTACTTGGTCGGGTCCGTCTCCGGCTTGTAGTCGGCCGCCGGCAGCGGGTCGTTCGCGATGTCGATGTGGACCACCTCGCGCATCTTTAGCTTCTCCGGCGGCAGCTCGTGCACCTGGAAACGGTTTTAGTTCGTGTAAATATCGTTTAGTAACAGCCGATTGGCGGCTAACTCGAGCTAGAGGTCTGTTAGCATGTCATTTGGTTTTAAGTGTTATCGTTGATACCGATAAGTTGTTACTATGTACTCGTAAACTTCAGAACTCGTTTGAAAATAATTTTTATTTTATTATGAGATTTTTAATTGGAACCAGTCGAAAGTCCACTCGAGCGCTGTAGGTCAACAATATCCGAAATTAAATCCGGTTTTATTGAGGAATAAGAGTGAACTTGGTGGTATTGTTCTTTAAAAATATATACAAATACAAATACAAAAAATATATATTACTCGCTCAAAGGTCATCATCAGCTTATTTCTTTTAGTTTATTTAGCATGTAACACGTCATTTCAGTGACGATTAACATACTGCCTTCGTTGGCGACAACGGACTCTTCCAAGGATTAATGGGCAACCCAAAAGTCAAGAATTCCTAGGCTCACAATCTTCAAAATGGCTTAACGGCCCTAAGTGTCAACTTACAACTTAACATAGCCTAAGAAAGACGGGAATACTCAAGAAACTTTCTAACGGCAACCAATACGACTACGATCGCGTTAGAAGTTGTTAATTAATATACGAAAAAGTAGAAACGGTATAAAATGACGGAAATATGAGGGGAGAGGTGTAAGGGTTCCACCCACATTGTTCAAGCCGACCTACTCTGCTCGTGATGCGTCCTGAACGAGCTTGGCTACCAGCGCAAGGTATCTGGTTCCCACCTGATAGTTGGCTGGGCTCTGTACCACCCAATTTAACCCTGACGGTATTCTTGCATGGTTGTAGGGTATTATCCGTCTGGCCAGCTACCTTCCTTCTTCTAAAATAATAAACGTATGTTTGCGGGTTGCATGGAAAACACAAATAACACACCACTAACACCGACATGTGTTTTCACACATTTATCTGTCACCTTAATATCTGCCCCGGCCGAGATTCGAACCGGGTATCCCTCGCTTCGCAGACAGGGCACTACCAATTAGGCTACGGGAGTCGCCAACTGTAGTGTGTAATTAATTTGAATTATAATGGTAATTATAATGCGGGTATGTTGATTAGCAATCTGCCGGTCGGTTCGGTACTAATTAGAGTTTAAATAAAAAAGTAATTTTCCGCAATTAAACGGTGTTTTAATTATAATACGAAGATATAATAACCATAAAGTGTTTTTATGTCATATAAGTGAAGAGGGTCCCAAATTAGGGTCAGAGGGTCTAGTAACTAAGTAAGGTCATTTGCTTCTTTTTTGGCCAGCTACTAACTAACCGGCAACTAATAAACCAACTAACGTTCTAACACCGTTTACTGACTGACTAATCATCTTAGTCCCTGTGTCGGTCACAGTTCTCGTGGGCGACAGCGGAAGTGCGGTGCTAGATGCTCGTTTGCTATCTTATGTAATTCCATAAAAAAAGTGCGGGTCGAGCATTATGAAGTAAGGTCCCCTGGTACTTTTTGACCGGCGATGCATCGGTGATATAGGGCTAACGTGCCCATTTACCATTAGGTGACTCGCCTGATTATTTGAAGGCTTTTACAAAAATCTATTAAAATATTAGAAATTCGTTGTATGTTAAAAAGATCATGAATTTAACGTTACAAGTACGAATGTTAGAAGTAGAAGGACGTCCAATGATCTATATATATTATGAGGTATTGTAACCGCCATTTACAGAGTTGCTACACACCATTTAAGTGTAATTACGTTATATGTATTTCCTTACGGCACTTGTGGTGTCATCATCACTTGTCGTGTAATTGTAATTGTTCTGAGACGTCGATTTATGTAATATTTTTCTACACTTCATTCGTTAGTTAATATCCTGAGTCCGGACTCTTTGCATATCATTGTAGAATACATATTTACAATGTTAAATTAAGCGGATTCGAAATCAGGCCCCACTTGCGGAACCGGACCAAAGTTTAAAGCTTTATAAAATCTAAGAATTTGAAATTACCTAAATAATCGCGGACACTAAACATTTTAAATGCAAACGGGTAATCGCGATTTTGAATTGTTATACTTACTGTTATTTGTGTTGTTACTCCCTGACCACACTACCGGATGCGATCGAGTCTCATCGTGAAAGATCGGTATAACTATTCAAAATCGTTAGCACCCGTTTTCATCTGAATTCATAAAATAAGTTTTCAAGTTCGTGACATACTCGTATTCTAATTTTAAACTCTTATAATTGTAATGACCCCTCGATAGCATAATTGGGTATTAGTCAAAGCTACAGCAGCGATGCAAACTGCATAGCACCCTGCCACCACTTGACCCCCCCACAAGGGCAATCAGTGCCCGCCGACGCGCCGTCAGCGGCCCCCGACCAATTACCGACGGTTTATCGTTGCAATACGATGGAAATTATCAATCTCGATTATAATACTCAATAAGGCAATAAAAAATCTATTCATATTATAAAGCCATAATTAATCGATGTTTGTACTCGGAAAATATTTCAGAAATCGCGGGCGGATTGGGATTTTTAGTAGTTTTGTCTGTTTGTGCGATTGTTTCCGTTAAATCACAGAAACGGTTTAACTATTTTGGAATTTGAATGTGGTTTTCACAGACGTGTTGTGGAATAAGCTGGATTCATAGTCACTATCTCGTATTCGTACTTCTAGTACACTACCTCGTAGTCCTACTCCTAATCCTAACGTAAACCTAACCTAAATTTTTGACGTGCTTCCGTATTACAGAGAACACCGTAAAGTGATTAAAGTATAGACGAGGAGTTAAATGAAATAAAAAACTGACTTATTAGTTATTAGTGAACTATAAATGTTCTTGAAGGAAATACAGTTATTTCCTTAAACTCAATTAATAGTATGTTAAGAAATAAGGTAATTGAATTGAAGGTCTCAGCGGCGCGGAAAGCGCAAAGTATTATATTTTCCTTTGATATGGAGATAAGATAATCTGGCATAAAATGTGCTTAGAATAGAATTCTATATACATACATATTACCATTCATTCAGTCAACATTTATAAGAGCGTAGAAATTCCTCAGCGAAAAGCACACGATAAAATTCCTCCGCGAGTTATAAACCACCCAGTAACCAATGACCGGACTGAACTAGAGTAAATTGAGTAATCACGTTATTACTTACATTATTTTGATCGCCACCATCGGGTACGTGCAGGGATTCTATGCAAATAACGAAGTTGTCCTTCATGTAGCCCGGATTCTGAAAACAATAAGCATAATATCATTTATACATAGTAGGTACAGTAAAAGTTTAATAAACACAGTTCTTTATATATTTTTTAATGACGCATGTCATAGTGTATCTCAACACTAGGATTCCCTGTGTCGTGAATGGTATAGAACTATAGAGTTTAGACAACACCTTAAGACAGAAACAACCCATACCGAGAACAGAAATTTTAACTCATTGAAATTTCTGCCTCGCTGGGAAAAGTATATTATTATAAAAAACATGGAAATAGTAAAGCCATTTCTTTTCTTAAAAAAATCGTTTTGTAAATACATAATGTATTATAATAGCTGGCAATTGTATAGGTATATATTATATGTATAGATGCATTTAATATAATAAAATAAGTATACATATAGCATCAATATTGGCAGTCACCCACGACGCCACGAGACGTGTAAAACGCAAACAAAGGTACAAGCTGAAACGTTATTAAAACCGAACGCGATTAGAAGTTCAAATTTTTTTAGAAACGACGATAACAAATTTATAAAAGTTTTTGGTTGTGAAAACAAAAACTCATAATCCGAAAAAAATAACTTATGTTAACGACAAGTTTATCGAGACTGTAAATTTCTGATTTTCATTAGAGTTTCAAAGTGGAAAATCGCACATTATTTAAGAAAATTGATGGAAAAATCATTTTGTAGGCATTTGTTGACAATACAGTGAAACTATTGGGAATAATTTTTGAGAGAGTTCACGGGTTGGGAGACTTGGGGTTTGAAAGTCACAAGTTTCCGCAGGACATCATTGCATTATTTTATTACTTACAAATGCTTTTCCATGTCCGATGAACACACACATTGCCATTGACATTGCGTCATAAAACAATTTTTGGAAAATTTTGAAGTTCTTAAATTATTTTATCTTTCATCCTCTTTGATTTATTACTCCTAGCATTATAATTATTACGAGTAACTATCTATACTTAATATTATTATTATTATAGTCCTGTTCCATTTTCCGTTCCGGTCTTATAGCTTAGTGGAATCCAGAGCCGGCATTGGTGGATAGTACCGCTTTCTATAAGGCGAGATAGATCTCAAAACGTTTTATTGTCGCACACAAAATGAATGTCAACTAAAGACGACTCTTATACTCTGAAGATCAGGCGGTATCTGAAATTCGGCATCTGAAATATGCAAATTTTTAATTATGTTCATATGTATATTCGTCCAGCTCAATGGTTACCTTGCCGGACCGCGGTTCGAAGGGTCCAGGGTTCGATTCCCAGCGAGGCGGTAATTTGAACGATGAGTTTAAATTTATATTATTGGTCTAGGTATGTGTTATTGTCTTTGTGTGTTGTCCATGCACAGGGAATCCTAGCGTTAGGCTGTTTGTGTAGCGTTATTATCCTCACCGTGAGCACGGTCCGGCAGTATGGGTAGGCGTTCCAAGCCTCCTCGTGGACCTCGAGCGAGCCCTTCGGCGCCAGCAGCCGGATGAAGGCGGGAACTTTCGACGCCAAGTGGTAAATCTTGTACGTGTACTGGCCCGACGAATATTTACCACCTGTACAACAAAACGTATTTATATTATTGAAATTTTTTTATTTTTATTAATTAACCAAGTTAAATCCAGACTACAATCCCACCTGATGGTAAGTGGTTATGTAATCTTGGATGGGAAAGAGTACCTTTAGAGGACCTTAGTAAAAGCCTATTCACTCTTGTCTAACGGTGCTATCTAATTGCCAGCGTCGGTGACAATTTATTCCACTCTTTCGCGGTACGCATAATAAAGAACGAACCCAAGTGCGTCGTCCGTGTTTTGGGAAGCCTTTTAATTTTTTCTATATATTTAGCTGATTTACGAGCAAACGAGCCACCTGGTAGTATGTGGTCACCGTCGCCCCTGGACATTAGCAACACCAAAGCCATCACCGAATAGTTGCTAGTCATAAAAGATTGAGTGTATCCGCATTATTTCAAACTCTCTGAAGTGTTAACATCGCATAAATTTTACAAGGAAGGTGGCATTTTGTAGCTAGTCGGGTAAAGTGGCCTATCGCCGTGCGCAAGTCATATCGGGATTAAACCGGATGATACAAAGCCCAGCGAACTCCAAGAGGAGATACTTGGCGCCATAACCCCTGCCTAGGTCCAGGTGAGTGTATTGCGAGCAGGAGGGGTTGGCTCGGACCCAAGATGTATGGAAGGGATATAAAGGCAACCTTTTCGACTTTTTTCGATGAGTGTTTCGTTACGTTAGCCGTAATAAAATTAGTATGTATACATGTGTAATCTGATGAGTAATATCAGTATAATTCTAACTTTAGTGGATAAGAATAACCGGAACGGTATGTTATCAACAGGCGGCGCGCATATCTCTGAGTCACGATCGTTGCTGTCGAAGCATTTATACTAAGTAATGCGCAAGAATAGTATTTTTACAGTAAACGGGATAGATGGAAAAAAATTACGTTATTCTCACCATTCGGGATATCAATACCCGAACTGCATGCACGAGTAGTGTTACAGACGTTGTGATGGACGGCTATTTTGATCGCTGATTCGCATAGCAACGCACAACGCTAACCATATTGGAGCGCAACCGATGGAATGCGATGGAGCAGAAGGATGAACAAACGTTGAATCGTGTTGTATTGCACGGGTGTGACTTTGCGTAAAGCGACATGCAACTGCTTTTTATGTGCTGCATACTCTTTGCGTGGGATAGCCCTCACTGCGACTTGGACGGACTATAGATCTTGGTGCCCATGGATATTGGGGGATGGATATGGATGGTGGTTCACGCGGGTAGTTTAGCCGATGGACTAGCTATGACCGTACCTGTATATACACGTATCTAATTATTATTGGTTTTCCTAAATATTAAATACCTTACCGCGCTCGCTCTACCCCCGACTGACTTCACATTGTTCCGAATACTGTTAATGTTTGTTTAATTCGAACCAATATGTTAGGTATTCAGTTGTAACTGAAACGATTAAGTGCATCTTGAGTTTTATTTTGACTGTCCACATGAACGAAAACCTGATCAATGGCGCCCATACCATGCCATGCCGTGGGATACGCCCTTATTCAATAAATATTACAATGACAAAATTTTTATTTAACCAACCCTAAAAAAACCAACTCAGTGTTTGCTAAATATTCATGACTCCAGATATACACTTATATAACACTAATATTTCTCGGTGGACTAATTACTTATTAGCCTCACATAAATAATGCGATATAAGGTCGAAGCGCGTTTGTTTATTGTTACCTTATTGTTACAGACCTTTGTCTTACGTAACATCCTTTCATATTAAATTTAACGATGATACTGGAACAATGAGGTTAATGCTGAGGCGAATAATTTCCATCGAATGAAGTCACCGCCTTCACCATTTCGTCGTGCAGAAGTTATTTATATTTAACAACTCAGTTTAGTTAAAAAATTCAGACGTTTTTTAAATCTTTCAAACTAAACAACTATATCGATCGTACTCAGGTGTCATAGGACTCTGAATCTGAACTATCATTCGTATATACCTATGAATCGTATAGTTAGTCAGATCTACAGATAGTAATCATATTTGGCTATCTTAGTCCGATCTATAGATCAGATCTATCGATCGATCTTTTATATAGATCGTTGACAGATCGATAGTTCTTATAAATACATCGTACTCGCACTATTGCGATACACAGACATCGGTTTACAAATCCAGGCACTAAGAATGTAATGAATTATGTTTTTCGCCGAAAGATTATTATTTATCTTTGGCCGCTCTTCCGATTTAAGGTACGGCTGTGGTGCTAAGGCAGGGCGCAGAATAAATACCTGATAATGTACTTTTGCCTTCTGTTATCAGTTTATCGAATACGAAGCTATCAAAAGTACTTTTTTGGAATTGAGGTAACAAACGAGCATGCGGCACCAAGCACCACCCATCCGCCGCCACCCATGACAACTGTGACCGACCTAGAATAAGACTCGAATAGGGACTAGCATGGTTAGTCTTGTTAGCAGACTGTGTTAGAACATTAGTTTTAGGTAGGTATGAGGACTGGGGCAGGGACTGTTAAATGGTCGCCTCTAAAGTAACCAGCTCCACAACCACAATGGCTCCACTTGACCACAACCCTTAATTTTGTACTGTACTGGCTTCAATTCCTATACAAAACAGTACCTATTACCTCGTAATGACTAATCTATTTCACTAATCTAATTTATTTCATAAATATATGAATTTCAATAACGACAATTATACTAATATTACTGATCGGAGAAGCGTGGCGAAAGACAATTACTACGCTATACACAATAATATACGGTTTGATTTACGGCTTAAATTCATTTGCATTTGTGGCTATTAATTAACGTGGTTTTTTGTGGAAATTTAATCTCACTTATTGACTAAAATATGTCTGGAAGGTAATAAATTTAAAAAATAAGTTACAATATCCGTAAAGAAAAATACTATAGCCAGACTGCTTAAGTATTTATAAATTTCAGTATTGGTCAGTATTTGTTAGGAAATCGTATAGTTATTATTATCATGCTTAAAATAACCATCTCTACCTTTATAGATGGAGATGCTTATTTTAAGATGCTTAATTTATTCTCAACCTTTACAGGTAGAGATGCTTATTTTAAGCACGAAAGCATGCTTTTAGTGAGCACTTGCTACTTACAAGCATGTGTATACCTGCTTTGCTCGAAATAGGCATGCTTATCTTGAGAATGATCAAATTCAACAACCGTGCGTTTATTCTGTTGTTATACCTACTTAGTTCTTAGTGTTGGAAGCATTAGACCGGAATAAGAACTTCCAAAGTTTCTAAGCTTACGTCCATCACTAATGCCTCCAACTAATGCGGATTAGAGCAGCATGTTCAAATAGGTACGCTTCAGCTGCGAAGTAGTATTATGAAAAGTCTGATTCAGTCCTTTTTAATTACGACTATGAGAAGTGCTGTATGTCCAAAACGGGTCGAAAGTGTCGAAACCACTCGTAACTGTTTTATACTAGTGGACCCGCCCTCGCTTCGCTTCCGAATCTTCAGAAACTTGTTCTTTACGCTTACAAATATAAGCAGAAATATTAAGAAGAAAATATAATGAAAATGTTCATAAAATGCATATCGTTGCTCGTACACTATAGAATCCAAACGCCTACATCAAACCCATCAAAAATATCTCTCGTTGTCTTACGTGGGTGCCTATATTGGTGATTGTTTCAGGTTGTAATAGAATATTAGGCATCAAATTATTTTACGCAACCTACGTAATGACCTGCCTAATTCATACTGACTCGATTTTGACGCGATTCTAATAGTTATGAGTAAGAGTATGTATTTTGTATCAAAAAGAGTTTCTGTCTTCATTGTGATATTACCTAAAAATCTACCAACGGATTTTCGTTATTTTTTTAAAATAGATATTCAACACAAGTAAATATGAAAAATAGATTTACCCGTAGTAGCTGAATAGCGAGGCCGGGCAGTCCCTACTAGTATAGTTGGATAGACATAGAGCATTAGGACTTACCGTAATTACCGCATTTGCGTATCAAAATGACATATTATCCACGTTCCAAGAAACCATACATAATATACGGTGTAAAAATCTATGATTTATTGACCACAATAATTCTTATAGCGCTGCATTTCAGTAACATTTAATTTAAAGCAACGTCAAACAACCTTTGTTCTCGTTCATGGGTAATATGTACCGTACCACACCTAAATAAACATTACAACATCTGTGCTAACTAACGAATATCACGTCATCGTTAGTACGGAACTTCGTGTAGATGTGGCCGAGAAAACCTTACGCCGCACCAGGGGACTAGACCATCGGTGGAGTTTTTCATATAATAGTAAGTGTACTGAATCAAAATCTCTCTATTTTAATCTTAAGGTACCTTTCAAATTATCCCATGCGAATGTATTATCGGGTTAAAACTGTGTCCTTTCCAAGGTTTCAAACTATGTATTTCCATACCAAATTTAATTTAAATTGATACAGCGGATTAAGCGTGAAAAAGTAGAAGACAGAGAGACAGACTGCATTGCTTTCGCTTGAATAATATTACTATGAAAGTATTCATTAAAGCTGTTTTACGCCACGGATGATCAAAATTCACTTCACGTTCAACTATGTTCGAATCACATCCACTAAGATAATTTAAGTTTGAAAAAAAGAAGATTCTCCGCTTCCTAACCTAATCTATCTAATACCGTTAAACGAGCTTGTAAATTTATACTGAAATATAAATAAATACGGGAATAAAATTTACACTGTCTGGTAGGAAATGATCTCCTTTATAACGGTCCTTTCGTTGAGTCACTGATTACTTATAACCCGTAATCGTAATAATCGTGACGTAAAAATTTTCACAGTTATCCCACTTTTTAAGATATCCAAAATTTCGCCTGAATTACATGAAAAATTAATATTTCAATGCGAAATGATCGGGAAGCCTTGTATCTTCTTGCTTTAATATTATTTTTGTATTGTCTATGGTTATTCGATAATGTCTTTGTTGCTGTTACAAATTTACTAGGTGATGGTCATTTGTTCACAGGTGGCGGCTCAACTTGTTAATCACAACCCCAAAGGTAAAAATGTGGTAACACTACCACTCCAGGGGTACTGGAAAATACTTCTATTTTACCTACTTCATACAGGACTACTTAAAACTGGCGTTAATGGCGACTATTAAAAATAATTATTGCCGTAGCTACATTAAATTTTACTTTACAAAATACGAATTCGCTATAAGCTAATGGAATAAAAACTTTGCAATAAAATTTAATGTGTGTCACGGCGGGTGTGCGGCGTATGAAACGGTTGTGATGAGATTACAGCTGATAAATGTAATTCAACCTAATACCTACTATCGACTCGACACATTACTTAATAATTTTAATCGAAAATAACGATGAGCGGTTTCGTATTTGAAAATCGACAATTTTAAATTACTCAATACAACAGAATCTAGATTGTTACAATGTAAGGATTTTACTTTTACGGCAGATACATTAAATGATTAATATATATTAGGGTATGATAACCGTAGAATTTCTACAATATGGTGCACATTACATTTAAAATTATTGTCATTCTTTTTTCATTTTATATAAATTAATGTTTAATTAAATATTAGGCTTAAAACAGACTTCAATCCTGAATACTCATGCTCAATGCATAGTTATGAAGATTTCCTTCTATAGTACATATAATATAAAGCATTGCATTTCTTTTTTGTACAAAGCATTGTAGATGAACACGGTTGGTTCCAACAGTTCCATCTTACGAATTGAATCCTGAGGGAGAGCTTTGAACAGTTTATTTTCTCATACGCACAAAGGTAGGAAACATTTGCCGTCAGTCGCAACGCCGGCCTTTTATTGGAGCACTTTTATGCTGGGCTCGAATCCCCTTCAGAAATTAGCATGCGCAAAAACAACCGAGGGGAGTATGGGGACCGTGTTATAACCGCTGCCCTGTCGCCTTATAACAATAGGAACTGCGCAGCAAACAACCTCAGTACATAACAATAATACATATAAACAACTATTTATTACAGAAGCGCTCATAGCCTGGCGGCTTGCGTCGATCTTAACTGCTCGACTAAGTTAAGCAACAGCGGGCGCGGTCGGTAGTTGGACGGGTGACCGCTGGTGGCAAAAATTTCTTGGGCACTTCCGTACATCGGAGAGCATGTAAAGCCGTCGGTCCCGGTTGTTATCATTTGGCAGCGGTCGTTTAGCAATGTCGGAGGCCTTTGGGCGGCATAAAAAACTTCCGACGCATGGGTCGACCCTTCCACCAACCCGCACTGGAAGCAGCATGGTGGAATACGCTCTAGGCCTCCTCAGGTATCAGAAGAGACCCGTGCTCACTAGTGGGCCATTAGTGGGTTGAAGCCAACCATTTATTCATCACAATGAATCCTAACACCCTTGCTAATACTTAAAATAATAATACAATTTGTGTTCAAGTTGTACTCTGTTTATTATAGCCATTCTGGTTTGGTGATCTACCTGTGAAACCGACTGAACGGATTGTTCAGATGGGGCGATGTGGTAACTGTTTTATCTAAATCTAAATATCTGGTAAGTATTAAGATTTTAGTATGTTTTGTACACGACCCATTAGCACGTATACCGCAATGGTCTCATTTCAAATAACATTGTACTCGTATAATATACGTATATTAAACGCTTACTACAAATTGAAAACGAATTTAAATTTTAAGTGATATAGAATGAATTACGTGAACCTGAACTTCTGCAACATTCAGAGTTTGATGAGTAATTTATTTATTTCACTCTTTATTGAAAAACCTTAAGCTAGGAATTACAATGGGCGGACTTAATGCATTCTCTACCAGTCAACCCTAACTTATGATGTATGAGTTACTTATGGTCTTAGCTAATTTGATATCAAAATATCTTTTAAAATTCACACGGATAAGATAAAAGTCAACATTGCGTGTAATCGTGACTTAATCATTAATTTATCATTGTCACCATCACAAAATCGTCCGGTCGTTAATTAACGACTACCTAATTAGGTACCTAGAGTATGCCTTAACAAAATGAAAAAGTTTAAAGACTTTAACAACAAAGTTTACCACGCCACTCAAACAACCAAAACCGTATGGTCTGGTTTAAAAAAACTTGTTTACAATAAAGCTTTCATTGCAATGTGGTTCTAGTCTTCATCTTAATCTCGTAATCTTAGTCTAGATGAGGCACCGATGACTATCGTCTATCAACTAAAAAAGTCTTGGTCCTTCGAGCAACTGGCCGCAAATATAAAAAAAAGTATATTTGACAAATTACGATTCAGTATACCTATCGCTTTTGATATTTACTAACCTAACAAATGTAATGTGCACCAGAATACATTTTTTAAATACAATACAATATATGGCGAAAGGTTGATTATTACCACCTTCAACACATGCAGAGCAGGTTCCACAAGAGTCTGCGTCGTCCGTACTTTTAGAACTCTTAGCTCCTTTACTTCCAACTAAAAGTATGTGCTTCGATTAAAAAGAAGAAAAAAATTAACTATTCTATTTTAAAAACTATTAAACATTATTCCTATACAATTATACATTACCTATACTTAAACGTTGATTCAACCTGAACTAAATATTTCAAAAAATAAATCATACGAATCGTTGCACTAAAAATGAATAATCTCTACCATTCACTGATATATGATTATAAATGAATAATAAATAAATAAATAAAATATATTGCAATATTTTTTCTTGAAAATAATGGAAAAATTCATTATACTTCAAACTACTTCGACCCCAATTTACCTTGACCCTTGGTCATAACGTCATAAGTCTTCAAAATGGTATGATCTTTAATGGCCACATTATTATTTATTATTTTCTTTACGGATCAATTTAAATAAAAAAATACATATTTTACACAATTCTTTAATGGTATGCTCATAAACATGACGACCCGTGTGGCGCAATGATTAAGAATGCCGGATAGCCGTTCCAAGGGTTCTGGGTTCGATTCCCAGCGAGGCGGAGATATGAATGATGAGTTTAAATTTTGTTCTCGGTCTGGGTGTGTGTTCATGTCTTATGTGCTGTCCATGGCACGACACAGGGAATCCTAGTGTGGGACTACGAACGTGTAACTTTTTATTTTATTTATTTATTAATGTCATATTAGGTACACAAATTCCTTGCTGAAGTACAAAGACAAACCGATGTATTGAACTCAGCCGTTAGATCGTAACACTCTAGATACCCATCGATAAAGAGAAATGGTGGATTCAAAAAGAGGTAATGCATATATTGAATTTTTAGTCTTAGTATAGGTTATAATACGCAATCGTCATACATAAAATTACAGCGAAAGGCCCTCTCTTACGAATCTGTTTCTACAAATAAACATACGATGAACTCGCCATTACAAAGAAGTAGGTAATAATAATTATAATTCATAAGCTATCTACGTCACTTACCTCCTTTTTATGTATTAATAAAAACTTAATGGGGACAGTTTACATTATACACAAATAAATATGAGGAAGATCTTCGGTATATACATTTAAGTACCAGCAGGTAAATAATAATATTTAATTACGTAACTAATAATGTTCATTACCATAATTAACGTCACGATTGCATAATAATATTTAATTAACGATATTTTTTACAATATTTTTAGTTATTTACTTAATGTGGTTTTTAGTGAATACTAATTTTTTTTTGCTCAATAAATAATTGAAAAATAAACCGAGTTACGCGTAAAGTAGTAAAGATAAAATTGACATTAGTCATTTGGCAAAAATGAATGCTAAATAAACATTTTAATTGAAGAGTTAAACATTTATGCAGTTCAGAATACACTGAAGCTTGAAGGTCAGTTGGTTCGGTGTGCGGGGCGACCAGTTGCACGATCGGCCCCCCGGGACAGACATTATACAACAGATATTTGTTCTTGGTCATGTTTATTCCTGTCTAATTGTATGTTTCCATGCTACTCTCACAGGGTTTACTAGCGACATTATGTGTGTGAATTGCTAATGCTATGGCGGTGCTTCACTCGTTAAATAAATCTCAATAACTATAATATTTCATTTATGAATTGTGACATACATCGTAACATACGAATAGGGCATCTGTATGTTAGCAAAAAGGAATTTTCTCCGCGTCGTCGGCGACCAGATTGACAAATATTTGTACTTACCGAGCAAGGGGTAGTCTTTGAATGGTTCATTTTTGATGACCTCTATGCCTTCGCCGCCACCAGTTTCATTTTTGGATACCTCCGCCACACAATACAGTTGAGCCACTTGGTACTGTAGACAAAATAAAAAAATAAATTATTTAATGCTAAGGGATTGAATCAACTGACAAGTAGTGACGATTTAAAAATGTTGGACAGGTTAATGAATACATAATACTCTAATCTGTTTTATTTTTTTTACATAATATAAGTTAATGCTTGACACATAAGCATAATTTGAATTAAGATTCACTTAATTTTTCGAATTAAGCTTCGATAAAGAATGATGGGATAAGTAGGTACCTACTTAAGTAGGTACATTTACTATCATCGCATTATCTAATAACGTCATTCCACCCAAAACCACTTAAAATGCCTCTTTGCCAAGCTTCGGGTACTTAACACCGAACATGGCTCAATGGCTGTCATGTTATTTGGTTACGTTTAGAAAATCTCGCGGGATATGATCTTGACCTAGTCAGATATGTGGGGCGCGGCCCCGCGCAGATGAAATGTGGTTCATTTTAGTGTAATCCGACTAAGTAACGACTGTTTCATTATATCAACATTTAGATCAATTGATTACACACGACTTTCAGAGAAACATTTATCACTAAAAATACACATTAATTACACAAAAACAAAAAATATTAAGTTTAAATAAATGAACCTAATTGAAAATGACGACATTAAATTATTAACAACTCGACTTAAAAAAAAAAAAAAAAAAACAACTTACTAAGTCTGAATGTGCATGGTGGTGCTGCATGCTCGTTTGCTACCTTAATTCCAAAAAAGTGGACTTAGGTACGTGTGTAATACTTCATGTAACAATTTGACTTTTGTTAAGTATCTTTACAATCTTGACAGGGAATCAATCATCAGAAATCAATCATCAGAAAATGGGTCAAATAATTCAGGAAACCTAAAGAGTACTGGACCTCTCAGCTAACAATGCGATTGCTACATTGCCTTTGAGAAAGTTGAGACCTCAAGCTTTAAGGGTAATGTAATTAGGTAATTTAATAACGGTTAAAAGGTTAAGTACCTAATTTAATAACTGTTACAATAAACCTGATTTATTTGCAACGAATATAAAAATATGTAGCTGGTAACTACGGGTTTGGAAGGATGTGATGATGCAAGCATAGCACATTTGTGTTCTGGATTCAGTTACGTGTATATACGTCATATGTACGTCATACGTAAAAAACGACAAACACAATACGACCTTAACGCAAATAACAACACGATACTTTACATGCTATGCAAATGCAACACCAGGTAGAGTAGGTACTTTTATACATATTCATAATTACTAAGCGATATCAATCTGAGAGCAACACTATTGCGACAACAGAAGCGCAAGGGTCACTGGGTTAGGTCGCTGCAGGTGTTGTTATCGTTACATTACGATTTGTAACTAAATCTTATTGTCTATTATACTCAATAGTTAATGTACGCCAATATAACGTCAAAATTTTAAGAGATGGTTCATGTATGCGTGTGTGCGTGTAAATGAGCTCGTGTGGGTGCGTGTTTGTGTTTGTGCAACAACGAAGCTTCACATAAAGGTTTACTGAAGAAACTTGACAAAACTGTTTACTTAAATAGGCCAACTATAATAAAATCGCATATTAAACACTTTAAAAGACCATTTAATACAGCAAAAATGTTAGTTATCCGCAAAAGGATAAACCAATCTTTATTCTGAAATGTCAAATGAAAAACAGATTATGTGGAAGTTTATAATATCCATATGTAGGTATACAATATACACATAATTGTTGGGCATCTTCTTAAAAATACTTACTAATAACTCTGTTAGAACCCGAATACTATATTTTTCTTTTAATTATTACTACTTAATTCAAATTACCATAATAATTTCACTCGGGTGGGTCACAGCCACTTTTTGGACGCGATTGGGACTTTATTGATAAATTTGGTAAATGTGTAATATTTAAAAAACGTTATGAAATGCAAATTTTGCGCACAAAACAGATTGGAACAGTATTGTATTTGTGACGACAGATTGTACCTTTCAGTTTTAAAAAAATAATATTGTCCTTCAGTTTTATCATTATTGCAATCAGTAACATTTAATATTTTTTAATTACTCATTACCTCTTCATTGCTACGTGTCTGTAACGTTACCTCGTAACAATAACCACGTATTATGTATTATACATCGTTGCCATTAAAAAAACGAATATGCAAAAATCATAATTAACAAAGCTTATAATAATATTTATATAAACGTTAAGTAGTAGTATCTAAAAATTTTGAGTAGGAAAAAACCTTCTGGGGAGTTTTTATTGCCGCTGCTTATATTCGTATGGAATTACGGATACTATAGGAAGTATAGGATGTCTTAACGTGTCCTCCGCGACGTTACCGCTAAAGAAATCTGTGATATGTGCGAATGATTTGCCGTACAGACTAAATTGTATCTCAATACATTAAATGCCTAACGTACCAAGCTTATTTCATTAAAAAAGACTAAGTTACATTGATGAAAATAACTTCGTAAGTATAACATACAAAAATAATAAATATTAACCGATTAAATATGGTCACTGTGAGTTATCCGTAGCGTAGAGGACATAATAATATGTCATAGCGGACTTCTTTGTAGATATTTTTAAGATAAACAATTTCATAGTAAAATATTTTGATATCTCGTAAAGTTTAGCCAGCAGCAGCTCTAGAAAGCGCCCAAAATTCCATTTAGTTACGAAATATTTACTTTTTTATATTTTCTTTAAATAAAGCATGCATTTACTATGCCTATAAATAAACCATCCGGAATAAAAAGAAAAAGTTCAGAGGAAGTATTCAAAGAAAGCCCAGGACACCGATTCTCAATTCGTAGAGATGCATCTCTAACAGAGATATCTCTGAAAAACATGGCGGATCTCTAATGAAACCTAATTTCCTTATTCTCGGGATGTCACATTAGAGATATCTTTGAGCCTTTTCTTTCGACATGCAACGTATGGTCCGCAGCGTTCGAGATCGAAATGTCTTGCATTTTGACCAATTGTGATTGGTCAAAATATGCGTTGTACTGTACAGCGCAAATTTTGACCAATCAATCTCGAACGCTGTACAACTTGATTGATTATGTCTGATTGCCATGACATACAGCTAAAGATGACTACCATGAATGTTTCTTTACACGGTATGCGACGGCTACTCTTTTTGTTAAAATATGTTACAATGATTTTTAACTGCAATATCACAGTTAATAAGTTATACTATTCATAGATAGTTTAGAATGAATAATATAGTGATTGTTTTATACTTTTATATGATTTGAGTACTGTAAAACCTTTTTTTACGTGTAGTCGTGTTTTGTTGACTTGGCGTCGCTGTATTCTAGAAAACGGAACGTATATTTCATATGTCTAATGGTAATGTCGAAAGATAAAATCTCTATTGTGGCCCAGAATTACGTTTTTGGATACAATAGAGATTTTGCCAACATGTTTCGTAGAGATTGACACAGTAGAGATATGGCAAACTTAGAGATTATCTCTACAAAACGAGAATTGGGCTCCAGTTCGTAACGAGAATTTTGGAAGTTACGCATGTCTACGAAAATAAGTGATATCTAGCGGGATGCCAAGATTTTTCAGAGTCTCAAAAACTAAACTAAATCATAATGTCTGTAATAAACAATACTCTCCAGTTTTTTTTTTAATTTGTCGCGTTCTTTGCTACTTAACTTGGCAATGTTGTAGCTGTGTAGCACAAAGGTCGACTCAAGAAATACATGTATCGCACCTCATATCGTACGTACATATAATAAAGCTACAACTGCTCTATGGTACGTAGGAGATAATTGAGAAAAAAATGTATGAAAAGTCTTTGAAGAGGCCATAATGATTATGTTTAGAATTTTTGTCTGTCTGTCGGTCTGTATATTTGCACGCGTGTCACGTAATCACTACATAGTATAAAACAGTCGCTTTCTCTGTCCCTATGTATGCTTAGATCTTTAAAACTACGCAACGGATTTGATGGTTTTTTTTAAATATATAGAATGATTCAAGAGCAGTTTTTAAAGTTTTTTGCAAAATGCAAAATAACGCGCGTGAAAATAAATTCGTGCGCTGGTTACGTTTAACAATTTTGGACTTAGGTACTAAGGGACAGGTTTCCTGAAGCGTAGCGAGGGCGGGTTTACTAGTAATTACTGAATGAAATTTGACGCAGTTTCTTATTGTATTTCTGTCGCTTTAATTTAAAAACTCGAGATATGTATAAACAATAGTAGGTAGGTAATACTTAATATTTGTAAACGTAAATAATAAGTTTCCCGAATCGAAGCGACGGCGGTCACTAGTACAACATAATTTACGATGACGACACAATTATAATTGTGTTAAGCAAATATACAGATTTAACAGACTCAGTCAAGGTTGGTAACTATAATTTTATTATTCACAAAATAAATATCGCTACAAGAATAATGAACACTTTTTGAACATTGACATTGAATTTTGAATATAGGTGTACATAGGTATATACATACATATATAATGTACATGAATAAGGTATTACGAACATTACAGCAATCAACATTAACTATACTTCAATATTTATGTTTCTGCAATTTACTACTTATGACCTACTGTGATTATTTTACCATTACCTACCTTAGGTTTGCCTAACAATAGATTTTTATCTTTTAAAAATCGGTTGACCCTGCAGGCCCTCCCTGAAACTTCCCGCTAAATTGATATGTCACGGAATCTCGAATTTTTCGCTAACAACATCTCCCAAACGGATCAACCTATTTTAAAGCACTTTGCAGCATTCAACAACGTTTTTTGAGTAGAAGAGCTGATTAGACTATGAAAGTGATTGATACAATACTATGAAAGTTATTTGAAAAAAAAACATTGTTTTAACAACTTTTGTCAATTTTTTTCGAATTCTTTAGGTTCAAATTTTAGTATTTGGATCGGTCAAGCCGTTCAAAAGTTATGAGAGGTTTACACACACACACACTCAGGTACTAGCGCGGGAATAGTTAGAATAGCTTTCTAGGACCTCAAAATGTTAAGAACTGATGATAACTCGATTTTTCGTGTATGGGTATGTCTGGGCATGGTAACCAGAAACTTCAAAAGTACCTAGTTTACAATTATCTAATCATTCTAATCATTCAACAACACTATCTAAAAAGATTATAAATATTAATCACACACAGTACTTAACCGACAATTTTTATCAGTGAACTGGCAAAATTTCATGCTAATGATAATCTTTTTCTGTCAGTCTATCCATCTGTTATTCGCATCTGAAACTAATTTCATAGGGTCAATTTTATATCACTATATCCCGGGGAATAAATCTGTTCCTACAGGAATACAGTATATAATGTAGCAGTCATCCAGATCAGGCTAAATAGGCTATTATAAATTAGTGCTTTCCCCATCTTGTATGTCATCATCACTGACTATCGGGTGGGATTGTTGTTAAGTATTAACCAATGTTATGTATTAATACAATAAAAGACTTATCAACTATATCGTATTTGAATAGTCTGACAAATTCTGGTATTCCGACACATCACAATGTAAACAAGTTATAAATTAATCATTATTATCTTAACTAAGACCTCTGTAAACTTTTATTAATAAAAAAATTATGGCTTAAGTAGAAAAAAAACTATTAACATGGTTATAATATCCCTATCATTACTCATTAAATATCAAGGGCATCAATGATCTAACCAATTACTGTTACTGATACGAATAAAATAATATTTTTCAATTTAAAACAATAATCATCAAGTTAAAAACAATAATCATAAAAGTTTTAATAATTGTGAAATAAATGTTACTTGCACATAAGTTTTTATTTCTATTAAATTCAAGAAAAGCAGCAAATTGGACAAATCAAATCTGGTAATCAAACATGACTTACCTCTTCTACTGTTATGGGCAGAGTAACACGACTGGAACAAAGAAAGAAACATTTTAGAACGAAATCGTAAATCTTAATATTCCAGGAGTTCCATTCCAGGTGTTTATTAAGATTCTCAATTGAATGGCCATCTGCCAACATATACCTTGACCTGATCTGTCATTGTCAGATTACTGATCGAACTCAAAATGATTACTGACTGAAATGTACTAAATAAATACGATTATTTATCAAATAGAACTCAAAGGACAGAGGCCACTGAAATTACATAAAAAGAGATTTAGGTGACGGTCTAAAAATCGATTCACATTCACAAATGAACATAAAATAACCTAGGATACTTACTATTCTTTGATAAGCATTTTGGAAATGTACTTTTTTCACTTAAATGCACATCAGACAGTTCACTACAACCTTAAAATAGACTTATCACAGTTCAACACTTGAGCGATGGCTCGATTATCCGATTATTGTAATTTTAAAAAATCTTTGACCAGCCAATGACTGAAAATGAAAATGACAAGGCGCATGCTTGCTTCAGTCCATGATGCAACGGATATTACGTCAATGATTATGGGTGCGTTCATGAATCACGTATTCGTTGAACACATGCAATCATAGTAATAAAGTTTACATAGTGACGCACTATAATGTAATTGATTGATTTAAACTTCAATGGACACAATAATATTACATAATTTATTTATTTAATTGCTGATGAAATGATATTATTTTTTCGTTAATGTTGCCTCTATATATTAATAATAATTTTTAGGGAACTGGCAACATTAAAATAACTCCATGAACTGTCGATTTTGACATTTTTGACATGTCTACTGATACTGAAGTCACTAACTGACCTCACCCACCACTGACCGTCTGTCTCACGGAATACAGAAAGAAGTGGAAATGGTACAAGTGTTGATTAATAAGAAAACCACGGTAGCAAAATAAACACGAGCGAAAATCCCTCATCGTATTATTCACACTAAGAAACTTACATTTTTATTGGTTGGTACTTGTCAACTTCAAATAGTCTATCAAACCGGCTCATTATAGTTGAAAATGCACCTTAACGATTTATCTTAATTTTTATTTTTCCTTGCCATATTTGGTGTCTTGTTACCTTTATCAATTAAGAACATAACAGTTGTAAAGATTTTCTTTCCAGCGCTAGATGTCATAATTTTACGTAACAACTAATTTTATATACTTAAAACTGTAAGAAATAAAGTTGACATTGTGTTGTACGGCAATTACGCGGAGCTCCGCGCAACCTTAGTCTGTGTGCCACGCCTACTTCGCACTTCCACTTCTTTCTGTATTCCGTGGTCTGTCTGACCTGACATCACAGAGTACTTTGTAATTTTGTAATATACGGAAACCTGACATTAATACAAAGTACTCTGTGCCTCACTGACATTTTCCATTTTCATTTCCAACAATTTATATTTTCATTTCATAGCAGAGGCACAAATTTCAATTTACTTTACTTTTACAATCCTGTAATTTGTTACGCTTTAAGAAAATGCCTTAGAAATATCTTATCCTGCGAATTGAGACTATATTTTGGTAACAATAGTCTTCGTTTTAACGTAAAATTGATTGTCCTAAAAATGAGTTTGGTAGGTAAAAAGTGCGAATCGATAACCCTTATTGAACATAACAGAGACGACATTATCGCTAGTGAAGTGACGCCAGAAGATGTATTGCGGTTAGAAAAGATTACCGATACATATCTTTGCAGTCCAGAGGCGAATGTGTATGACATAGATTTCACGCGTTTTAAAATTCGTGACCTAGAAACTGGCACCGTGTTATTTGAGATCGCTAAACCCCCAACAGACTTCGGAGTGGAGAATGAGGGCACCGAAGATGTACCGGAAGAACCTCTCGATCCTAATGCAGGAAGATTTGTCCGTTACCAGTTCACGCCCCAGTTTTTGAAATTAAAAACAGTGGGTGCAACGTTAGTATATTTTGTTTGACGTTCTTCTTACATTAAGTTCACTGGTATGGTGGTAAATTCTTATAATAATATTATTATTCTTATCCATATTGAATTGTACTGGAGACTGCCACTGCCACACTTGCTTCTATTATGGTTTGTCATTATGTGTTGTGGTATTCCCACATATCAACTCATATAATCATTATCCAATTATCATCATCCCAAAAGTGCAAGAGTAAGAGATCACAGAGAGAAGTAAATGAAAATATTATTCAGTGTGTTATGCACATTACTTCCTAATGGTACAACATGTTTTGTGTTTTGTCAATGTACAAGTAAAAAGGACCTCATCATATTGGTGACAGGTTAAAAGTGTCCAGAGGCATGTAGTAAATAATAGTTTGAAAAGCCACCAATACTGAGCCGGAGCATCTATGATATGTACTTAGCAGTTGTAGATGAAATGAAGTGTGCTTCGAGTAAAAATTAATTATATTGATGACCAAGGTAGTTGATGCTACTGCTCTACATGCAAAACCTCTACTATTCAAATAGTTCAAAAGTCAGTAAATATGTATAACCTTAAAAAGTGCTGTTAAATATATACTCTGGCTATAGTAATGCCACCCTTATTTAATACCTTTCAATGGACATTTTTAAAGTACAGACAGTGCTCTTCTATTCTCAATGTCCACAATGATGTAAATACAAATATGTAGAGTAATAAACAATAATATTTGGATTATTATTGTATACACTCTAATGTTTTAAATTCCAGAGTTGAATTCACGGTTGGAGCACGTCCAGTAAACCACTTCCGAATGATTGAGAAACATTTCTTCAGAGACACCCTGCTTAAGACTTTTGACTTTGAATTTGGATTCTGTATTCCATTTTCAAGAAACACTTGTGAACATATTTACGAATTTCCTACACTACCTCCAGAACTGGGTGAGTCAATAAAAACATACATACATTTATTAATCAATACATACATTTATTATATAAATATTTAAGTAAATATTGAGATGCTTGGATGAAGGAAACTATTGTGTAGAAAACTGCATATTATCATATGTATTTCCATAATACTTTAGCCCAAGTCTCTTCTCAACTATGAAATTCTCAGCATAAAATAGATAATTGTCTTTATGCTAAACAACTGAGATAGGACAACAAAGCAAATTTATTAGTACAATTAAATCCTACCTTCAATATAGTGAATCCTAGAGCAGGAGTGTTTGTAAGTGCTATTCAGTTCTCTCAATACTTGTATTTTCATCGCCAATATTCATAGTGAATAGGATATAACTCTTCTCAGGTTCTGATATAACTCTGCTAATGCTCTCCGATTCTAGTAATGAGTTCATTATTATGTTGGTCCTCCCATGCATTCTACATAATTAAGTTAGACAGCATTTATGAATACTAATGATTACTCAAGTAATATTCTAATTATTTATTGTTTTATAATTTTCAGTTGAAGAAATGATAGCTGCGCCTTTTGAAACTTGCTCCGATAGCTTTTACTTCGTCGACAACCATCTTGTGATGCATAATAAAGCTGACTATGCATACAATGGAGGTATTAACAATTAAAAGGCAATGTGAAATTGAATGCTATGCTCTCAACATAACAGAAGTGCCTTTGATTTCTGATAGGGTTGTAGACATTAAAAAGTACATTAAAGCAACTTATAGATGTACTACTGTATAGTGATACTGAATAACACAAAAACCAAAACATCATGGAAGGTCATATTCAACACTAAAGGGGTCAGCAATGTCATGTCAGCAAAACCATTGTTCTGATGATTTTGTGTTTATTTTAGCATTCTGTTGTGTTAAAGATGTGTTAAATTACTACATCATATAATATTATCAAAATAATTGTAATGCCATCATAGGTAAAATAGGTTCAACATGATCACCATACTATTTAATTATTATTTAATATGCAAGGGGTATAAATTCATGAGGTCTTCATTGTAAACACTATTAGCGATAATTTACTTATATTTATTGAGTAATGTACGATCCCGACTCTTATTTAACCATAGATAATTTTAATTTTTATGAAATTTGCTTAAAGGTATTTTTAACCTAAATAATCTTTAAAATAATCATTTTAAAAGAAATAATCAAATTAACGTAACAAATTATCAAATATGAGAAAGAGCTAAAATATTATCTACAACCCTAGTCACTGGTTTTCCATAATATAACACAAACATGTGGCCATTTTGTTATGTTTGGAGATAGTGTACAACACTATTTTGATCTCACTAAAATTAATTTCGGGTAAGTAAATCGATTTGAAATTTTAACACATTGGCTTGGCTCTAGATTGTTATTTAAAAAGAAAGTTTATATGACTTAATGTTTTAATGTAACAATTTTACGTACTTAATTATGTACACGATATTAAAATATACGTAATAATGTATTAGGAGTTTGCAAAATACGACGGCCTATTAAAAATAAACCATACCAAAAGTTTGAAGCGTACATAACGTTCGCTATTGTGTACTTAGTAAAGTTACTGTGATTTCAATAAGCATTCCAGTTGTCGCATTTATCCGATTGCATTAATGTATTTTTAAGACTTGATGTATAATCCATGCGCAATATCCAATGCACCATACGGGGTCGGGCTGGTCCTCAAAAGTAATACTTCACTTTCCGATACCCTCATTATAATATCTACTGTACTAGTAGGTATACTCAAAAGTTTTAAATTACTAACTATTATATATAGCAAGTTCAACTATTAAGTCTTGAAATAGTCATGATGACTAAACTTATGTTTAATCGGGAGTTTAAGCTTTATAATCGGAACTATTAATAGTCTATAACATACAAAAGAGCGAGTTGTTCGAATTATACGAGTATGTGAACAAATCTGTGAACTCGCTAATACGTACTTATTTTACACTTTTACGCACGTGTTTGAATTTCACGTATTTTAGATATATTTTTGATGTGTCTCACTGTTTGTATTTTGTATAGTTAATAAGTGAATGGTATACACGATCCTGAAATTATTCTAGTCATTATTATACCAAGTAAGTTTTAGATGAAACCCCAAAGGTGATAAAGATGATCTTTCCAAACGAATAAGGAATACAATGAGAGGAGACAAGTACTAAATATAGTGCAATAATTTTGTCAACAAATACAGGGATTGGGGTTTGGTAAAGGTTATAAGGAAATAAAATTTCATTGAGATGTGTTTAGACTATTTTGTTGTTGAGTATGCAGTATAACCGTTAAGGCTAACCACTATACGCATAGTGGTAGAAAACCGGGCCCAGGAACCACGGTTTCCATTCATGATATCCCGCGCCTGTATAAACAACGTTACTAACAATTTACAAAACATTTTAAGGAATGCAATAAAATAAGGAGATACCTACTTATGTACCTAATTTTCACCACGTACGCCACACTTGGGTGGTATGGTGGTATACTCAATTGACGAACTGTGTTCATTAATTTACTTTAGTAGCATTTTATTGTTGTATTACGTTTGAAAGTGTATTAATTATGATAAATGTATTAACTACCATAAGTGAATAACTGCCATTTCTACTCAAACGCACTTTGTAACTTTTTTATGTCTGGACAAAAACTGCTTAATATAAAATGGATAATATGTTAAATAGATTATATTTCTACTGATGGGGACACCCACGCTAGACGCGATATTGCCAATATCTGTTTTTAATTAATTATTCTCTGTAGGTACCTAATACGGTATATAATCGTAGACAATACTTACACTGGACACAAATAAAGATTATTATTCAATTAAAATTTATAATTTTATAATTTGAATGGGATTATTGAAGTATTTGACAAGCAATCTCAAATATTTCTATTTTTGAACAAAAAGGATAATTAATAATCTTTTTATTTATTACTCATGGCCTTAGCCGGGATATAGGGTATCCCAGGGTTCTTAGAAATTACAGGGTAATTCACTAAAATATTTAATTAGGTATGGAGCTGGTTACACTTTTTGAGGCGACCATCTAAGTCCTCAAGGGTAGCAACGCATCTGTAAACAAATTAGAACGAGACTCTTACTAACAATTACTAACTGGACTATTAGGAACAACAACTAATAGGACTACTTAAGTAACTATCGCTAACGGTCCCTGCCCCACAGTCCCCATCATCACAAGTCACAATCCATAACTGACCAACTGCTGGGCACGGGTCTCCTCTCACAATGTGAGTTACTAACAAACTAATATTCTAACACCATCTGCTAATTGGACTTAACATCCTAGTCCCCATTTGAGTCTTGTTCTGTGTCGGTCACAGTTGTCATGGGCGGCAAAGTAATGGTGGTGTTGAAAGCTACAAAAATTCAATAAAAAAAGCCAAACATACTTTAAAAAATAGCTCAAAAATTTACCTCCGCTGTTAACCCATATCTTTCGCTTTGTCAGCCGTATTTCAGAATAAGCTCGGTAAAATACAAAATAATATTTCAGGTTTATAGGAAAACAAGCGTTCCGTACCAAGACTGCTCCATAATTTTTAATAAACACTAAGATAGGTACTGTGAATTAGGTACTCGTCAAGGTGTGATCTAAGTACTGAGACAAAACAGACACGATTCTTACCACATTGTGTGCGAATTACAATTTTACATAATATTACACAAATTAAAATCAATTAAACGATTAGTAAATATACAACTCAAAACAGATCGTTATAATAATACATTCAACACATAGTTTATCTGTATTCTTAATGTTTATTAAATTAACATTATTCGTGTCGATTGTGCAGGGCCAAACAAACATTTGAAAAACTAGACCGGAGATAATGAGTACCACATTACATAATTTAGAATACATTCCACAATGTGTGTTGTACTTGTTCCTACAAGTGTTGTTGTAGTTGTAGGAAGTCACATTAAGTTAAGGACGGCGCAAGAATTTCTTAGCATTGAATCAATTGGTGGATTAGTTCAAGATATCCTGAGGTCGCTTTCGTATGCCGTCCACTCGTCTTGATTTGAAGTGTCCTTCTTTTATACCTACTTACAACAAAATATACGAACTAGGTATGATGTGTTCATTTATTTGAAAATTATGTTTAATCACGACATAATTACATATATACATATGTATGTATAACGTAGGTCGAAATGCAGTTGCGTTTGTAGCAGTTGTGAATGTAGCGATTGTAACTAGCGTTTGACGACAAAGCTTAATTACATTTAATTCTAATGCGAATAAAAATGAATAAATTCTGAATTTGTTTTTATTTATAACATCCCGTATTAAAAAAGGAAAGGATTTTTGGCATAGGTACAGTAGATAAAAATAGAAAGTGCAAATATATTTTAGAAAATAAGTATTCAATTACGAGTAAAAACCATTAAAATTTTAATAATCGCAGAAAGATTTACAATGTACAATGCAATACTGGAAATAATACTACAAGATCCAATTTATAAAATAATTGCGTTATATTGTAACGGAGGAATTTATACCTCTACTAAAATAACTGCGAGGAGAAGGATCAGCAGCTGATGATATGAGGTGTGGTGAAGCGAGGTGAGGTGTGGAGGGGTGAAGGGTTTGAGTTTGAGGAGATGTGAGTAGAGATATGATGAGGAGGAAGTCTTCCGAAAGTTTTAGGTGTTTCTACGAAATGCCAGGCCAGCGAGCAGGCCATCTTCTGCAATAAACAGATGATGAATGTCAATATTTGATAAATTGGAAAATGTTGTATTTTATTTGCCCTTTTATAAATAATATAATACGTCTTAAAAATAAATCTAATAAATAGTTACCGACCGAAACCGAAACTTTTTAAGACCTATGAAAATGTACACAATTCTCTGAAATAATAATATTACCTACTCTCTATTGTACACCACGGAATACAGAGAGAAGATTGTACACCATAGCAAGCAACATAATTATGTATTAAACTTTAAAGACATTTGAACAAAATGCAATACAATAGACACTATACAAAGACAATTTGAACAAAATACAATACAATAGACATAATAGAGACAATAGAGTATAGACAGACAACCTAAGGGTAAGTAAGTTAAAAGATTGGGTTACAATCTAGGGGTGGGGGTGTACCACGAAACTGTATTCCGTGGGGTGTACCTACTAACAAGATATTTTAACAAAAACAGAAAAGAAATGACAAATATAAATAAATAAAATTAAAATTTATCATAGTATAAAGTATAGGGTAACTAAATTTAGAGGTTTACACATTTGTTGGAGCATTTCACAACTTGCCGAACACAACCCGAGTTCGCAATAGTAGGGTTTCGAATAGGCCGAAAGGTTCGGCAGACTTTTGGCCGAAACCGAAACTTCGGTTGGACATTAATAAAAATTACATAATTATTCTTTTTATCATTCAGCTTTTATAGAAATAATAGTTTTCTAAAGTTGTCGATTTAGATGGTTCAAAATTAAATTAGTAAAAAAGCCACTTGCGCGCGAAAAGTGAGGCAGTCAAATTCGCCTATATGTTATAATTTTCATTTAGCTGTCTCTTTCGCTTACTTTAAAATATGTATCAGAGCGGTTCAAAAAGTACAATTTGCAATGTATGAACATAACGCATATCATTACAACTAGGGTTGTAACGGAAGCCTTTTTAGCGGAAGCGGAAGCGGATGCGGAGGTGACGAGTTTCACTTCCGCGGATGCGGAAGTTAACGGATGCGAAAGCGGAAGTTAAGAGGAAATACCACGCGAACCCTTTTTCAAATTTGGGATTTTTTCACTCAATATCTCTGTCGCACTTGCGAGCGGCGTGTATGTCAGTGCGATAGGGACAACTGCAGCTCCGTGTAAAAACCCGAGGCAAAAATTATCAAAATCGAGGTTTCGTTCTCGACTAATCCCCCCGCTAAAACAAAAGCAATCTTAACGAAATTTTGGAAATTGAATGGGAAGGAGATATTCTGTGTCGGACCGTTTAGCTTTTTGTGCTAATTATTATACAATATGTGTACTAGGCGTTTGTTTGCGGCATATTTATTTGGCCGTTTTAAGCGCTGTTTGAAGTAGCCTAAAACTTTTGAAAACAAAAATATCAAAAAAATCAAAACGTACCGACATAGATAATGATGATATTATTATTGTGTAAAAAAATTATTGATCTAGAGTCAAAAACCAGCGAGGGATTAGTCGAGAACGTTTGTATGGAAAAATGACCGGTAGCATTTCCTCTTAAAGTGGATGTAGAAAAAAATGTGAGCCGTCACGTGACCGCTGGCAGATGTGATCATCTAAATTACTTTGTACAAGTAATAGGCATAAAAGTACAGATTATAACAGGAACTAAATATGGCATGAAGGAAAAATACAATATTACGAATTTTCTCCAGAAAATGATGACAGTTTTCAAAAGATGGTGATACTTACGTCATCTAATGATTATTATTAACACTATTTAACACTAATGTAGCATTTAGTTACTTAAATGTAATGCTAGATGTCACTGTTCATACAAGTTGTTTGTCGTTAGTAAATGGCATAAACATGAATAAATTATTACTATCCAAAAGCTACTCCATGCATTTGTAACAAGATTATTTTTAAACTGTCAGTGGTAAGAATATCAACTATAATTTGCTAGATTTTAGATCCATATTTTCCTTAAGTGAATATTGCCATCTATTAATGAGTTTGGGAACCATTAAGCACATTGATCGTTATTTTATAAAGATTTTCAATTTAATGGTAGATGACGCTTTAGATATATTTTATTTGAAAACCATCATATAGCGTGGCGATGCGTCGCCACGGCCTGTATCACCATGACGCCAACAGTCAAGTTTACCCTCGCCAATAGATGTTTAACTTTCAAAATAGTAATTTGTGGTTCATTAAATGATTTTGCTCTAAATCACTTAAACCAAGGATGAGCAACCCGCGGCCCGTTAACATGCTCATGCGGCCCGCCAAACATTTCTAAAATTGAAATATTTTTTTTTAAATTCTAATATTAATTATAAATAAAGTTTCGTAAATTATTAATAAAAGTTAATCTATGTGCAGCCCGCCAAAAAAAATTTAAATTTAAATTGGCCCAATGATTAAAATTCCCGCCGCGCAATCGTTGATTTTTCAGCACTAGACGCGCGTTAATGTTCTATGATTAGTAGATAAACTTCCGTTATAACTCCGCAAAAATTTTGCGGATGCGGAGGCGGAAGCGAAGCTACGATTTCTTGCGGAACTTCCGCAGTAACGGAAGCGGAAGCGAAGTTCCGTTACAACCCTAATTACAACACCTAACTTTCAATATAGGCGGGCATATGTCACTCGTGCTATTAATATGAGCAACTTTACGCACACGTATCGTAATGTACTTTTATTTATATATTTATTTCAGAACGAACCGAGAGGACCATTCCGCCATACGGCCAGGTCAGGTTATGAGGTTATGTTTCAATATAAAAATTATAAACGAGACGTCAAGAAGCTTATGCACAGCCGTGGCACAGCTTATAACTCGTCTCCCCTTTGTTGACCCTTTCTCCTTAATACGTTAAGAAGTGGGTGAATTACGTCATAATTATGTGACGTTATTTATGGTTGGCCCCAATTGATATAGTAGGTACCAAACTGGATTTTCCAAACCCTTCACTCTTTAGATTTATCTCCGTACAGTTTGATGCGAAAATATACATTAAGTATAACGCACCTGATTGTGTTCATGCATGTACAGTGATTTGAGTACATGCATGTAGTCTAGTGATTTAGCGGAAATATTTCAATTCC
The DNA here is from genome assembly GCA_905404295.2 of Ochlodes sylvanus. Taxonomy (NCBI): domain Eukaryota; kingdom Metazoa; phylum Arthropoda; class Insecta; order Lepidoptera; family Hesperiidae; genus Ochlodes; species Ochlodes sylvanus. The sequence continues at coordinate 4,341,235 of FR990129.1, forward strand.
CTTTAATTGTAAGTCACCAGCAATTTGTATGATTCAAGTGCATACACTAGGAAATTGCGTTGCATTAAAAATACAAAATAATGTTTCTCACTTTAAACTTAATTAAAGCTTGGACCGGAGACAAACTATTCTTCTGAATAATTAATTTTGCTTACATATTTTTACAAGCAACATCAGCGTCGTGCGACTTGAAAGTCGACGGAGTCTCTTACGATATGAGTTCATACGAGCGATTAAAAAATAGAGTTTTGGGTACACCCATGCTTCCTTTGGTAACTTATGCATATTCAAATATGCAAGTATTATGTATTTCAATAATATAATGATATGCATTCATTCAAAATTGTCAATTGGGACATTAAATATCACTATTTACAATAGTGCAATACATATCGACAGGAACAAAATCACAATGTGTTACTCTGCGACAAATTGTAGTAATTATTATAATCTACAAAAAAAATCGTCGCTTTTCCATCCACTACAGTCGTTATGAATCTGTAAAGTTTTCACTAAGTTTAGTTAAAATCAACGAATAAATGTCATTGATTTCAGGATACTTAGATCATGAGAAGGTCACTACAATAGCTCGTCATAAAGGGCCAATAATTATTATTAAATGAATCCCTAGGACAGCCCGTCGAACTGTTTCTCAGCGATTGATTGACTGTGTAGCTAAAACTTCTTCTGCAGCTCGGACAAAAGAGGCGGGTCGATAAAGGCCATTTTTCGTCCATCACACACTCGAAAAATTTAATAAGAGTTTTGATATCCGACTAATACCGAATGCCTTAGTATACTTCACGATGTGCTTTTTTATACTAGTTTACGGTATAAATAATGTACCTACTTAGTTTCAGAAATTATTGTCAATAAAGAGCGTATCTAGCCTGTTTTGTACATTTTTGGTATTTTTTATCCACACACACATTTTTTTGTGTTATAAATAATGTTAAAATATTATTAATGCTATTTTGATTTTGAATGACAATATATTTTAAGGGCAATATTTGTACAATAAGAAGGTACATCACACACGTGTCAGTGACTCAGTGTACTCTGAGGTAGAACTGATCGACTTTTACGATTCGGACCTTGTGTGGGTGCGTCTTTATTAATAAAAAACTTGTACGTAAGTTTGTTATCTTTAAAAAAGGACCTCGCAAATACCAGCGGTAGCGCGACACACTTGGCTTCGTTGGCTATATCACTGAACAGCGTGCTCGTCGGAAGGCAGACGTCGGTGTAGGTAAACTTCTTGCGAGGTTTGCTCTTTTCGTATACATGGAACTCGTATGACCATTTAGAGGCGCTGGCTGGGGAACCGATGAGTTGCACCGCCATGAGCAAGGCTTGGACGTTATTGTCCAGTTTCACATGTACTAAAAAGTTATAGTTTTTCATGAAGAAATAATGGATGACGTAATAGTTCATTTTTAGGTCGAAGCATATTTCTGTGTCCACGTTAACACCCATTTGTCCGGGGTGACACTGAAGGATATGATTTTTAATTTGGTGTATGTAACCTGAAATAAAAATAATACTCAATGACTCCTATTTTACACGGCTTTACCCCGAGCCCATAGGTATGACTGTTTCAAATATTGTAAAAGCTTATTCAACTTCTACTGAATCGATTCTTATGAAAATTTTCACATAGGTATGTGAAAATTTACACATACCTGTGTGAAAATTTTCATAAGAATCGATGATGATGAATCGGATGAACAATGTAGGTACATTGTTCATCCGTTACAATGAATCATACTTATGATGGAATCATGTGATGGCAATGGAAGATTTTGATACCTACAACATATTTTCTAAAATAAAACCTGTAATTTAAAGTGTTTCACTTATATGTATGTGCTTGTCTGCTTAATCAGTCGAATTCCTTATAACGCTCAGTCCATTTCCATTTATAATCCAGACGCTAGAAGACGGTCGACTGATTATAACTTACGTTTCTGCAATATTTGTACTTCACGTTATACTAATATTTAAGGTACCAACCTTGCCAGGGGCACGCGCTATATTTAGCGGCAGCCATCGGACAAACCATTTCTCTAAAATTACACACTTTCAAATGAGCCTGCATATATTCTGGCTTAAAGGTTAGAGTACAGCCATCATTTGGGCACTTTACTTTCTGAAAAGGAAAAATATTTATAAATACATCACACATTTAATATCTCATATCGTCAATATAGATATATACCTAAATAAGATTTCCGAGATCTATTATTATTAAACCTACACTAAAATATTTTTTAAGGATGCAAAGCTAACAATTATTGTAATAAATATTCACAATACATTTTAGGATGTAAGAAGGATTTGATACTTGATGCATCTGGAGTTCAAGCCAACCTGCCTTGCTCGTAGTGCGTGCACCCTGCTGAACATTAGCACGGTAATAGTATCATACAGTAGTGTGACTCGGCCCTGTCTTTGAAATAAATGCCTACTGCCCCGCACGCTAGGGCTGCCTTTTCTAGTTTTAGTGAATGTAAGTGGGTGGGTTATACGCACTCTTCTTGATTACAAACCCGCACGCTATGGCGTTTCTGTGGCTGTTGTTTACTTAATGTGTAGGTACTAAGTCCCAGGCGCGTAGGTATGATTCGCGTTCCGAGTTCCGACCGTTTGTATGAAGATAGAATAGTGTATGATACTATTACCGTGACATTAGGTAATAGGTTGCGGCACCGGGTTCCTCCTATTGGAGGTCGCTAGGTTCTGTACCGTCCAGTTTAATCCGGACGGTACTGGCATGATGGTACAGGTTACCCAGCCAACAGCCTCCTTAAAATCGACCATGAAAAGTTTAACAAATTTTGTTGCTACTAGCGGTCAGCCATCCATCCTCGAACTTGCTTAAATCTGGGATAGGAATGAACACACATAATTATGTCGCCAAGTCTTCGAAATTGACATATTTCCTGTGCCAATCCTCATGATGTCAAATATCAAGCAAACCATTAAATCTGTTATCTTTTAGTTAAAAACATGTAAAAGAACAACAAATGGACATTCCATACCTCAATATTTTTTTGAACATTGTTTCTGAGCAGGATTTCACTTGAGGATTCCAAACGATTGTTTTTAGTATTAGTAATACAGGTCTTGCAAATCTCGCTTTTGACCCCATTGATCACGTAGTGACTGAAAGAACCATCGATTTGATGACACAGGAAAGTTTACTTCTAATTAAATTGGAGCAAAAAAGTATTAAATGAAATAAACAACAATAACTAAAAATTATATTATGGGGACTGCAGGATTTAAAACCGCAAATTGGTAATGCGCTGGAACCTTGTCTAATTAACCGCCATGTGACGTCACCCGCAACTAAAAAGTACAGCTACCAAAAAAAAATATATTGCGTTTTTCAGACTACGCAATTTTATTTTTTTGATTTTGATTTTGAATCTATACTAATTTTATAAAGCTGAAAAGTTTGTTTGTTTGAACGGGCTAGTCTCAGGAACTACTGGTTCGAATTGAAAAATTATTTTTGTGTTGGATAGTCCATTTATCGAGGAAGGCTTATAGGCTATTGCTATATTATAAAAGCACCTACGTATACTACGATCAAGAAGAGCGTCAATGAAAATTGTTGCTAAAATGGGAAAATATTTAATATTTGTAAACGAAATTAATATTGAATATTTGTAAAAAAAATTGTAAGACGAATAAGTTTTCCGAAGAGAAGCGAGGGCGGTTCCACTAGTTTATTATACAAATATTCCTCACCTTTGCTTCTGCTGTAAAGTTGAACTAGCCTCTGGCAGTGTTTGCTGCATTGGCGCCATTGGGGCAGAAGGCTCGCAACTAGAAGAGGAAAAGCATTTCCTAGCAATAATTCCTATGCAACTATTTAAATTAAATACTGATTATGTGCGTATTACAATATTATAATTTAATTATCACTTGCTTCGGCGAAGGAAAACACAACGTGAGGAAACCTTCACACCTGAGAGTTCTCCATAATAATTTTAAAGGTAGGTGTGAAGTCCGCCAATCCGCACTTGGCCAGCGTGGTAAAATTATTTTTGTGTTGGATAGTCCATTTATCGAGGAAGGCTTATAGGCTATTGCTATATTATAAAAGCACCTACGTATACTATGATCAAGAGGAGCATCAATGAAAATTGTTGCTAAAATGGGAAAATATTTAATATTTGTAAACGAAATTGATATTGAATATTTGTAAAAAAAATTGTAGGACGAATAAGTTTTCCGAAGATAAGCGAGGGCGGTTCCACTAGTTTATTATACAAATATTCCTCACCTTTGCTTCTGCTGTAAAGTTGAACTAGCCTCTGGCAGTGTTTGCTGCATTGGCGCCATTGGGGCAGAAGGCTCGCAACTAGAAGAGTTAAAGCGTTTCCTAGCAATAATTCCTATGCAACTATTTAAATTAAATACTGATTATGTGCGTATTACAATATTAGAATTTAATTATCACTTGCTTCGGCGAAGGAAAACACAACGTGAGGAAACCTTCACACCTGAGAGTTCTCCATAACATTTTTAAAGGTAGGTGTGAAGTCCACCAATCCGCACTTGGCCAGCGCGGTGGACAATGGCTTGTACCCCCCTCACACTCTCCCTCACATTTTGAAAAGAGATCTGTGCACAGCAGAGACCGTTATGTGTTGCGATGTTGATGATGAACTAGGTACTTATAATAAGTATAAGAAACTTAATTTAAGCTATTCTGTATGAGTAATAATTTTTTGAAAAAGTAAGAAATAAGTAACCTGAAGTGATAAAGGGCCGGGTTTGCTAGTACATACTATAGCGTAGTAAAATTTGAATGATAAGGAAATAATACTTACAAAATTGATTTATATTGATTATGTTTGTTGCTTGAATATCCATGGTTGTGTGCAGTGGAGGTTGAAGGCTGCATTTCATCCGGGCTAACTTGCGGTACATTTGGATACAATGGTACATAGGTTCTTTGTTTTTCAGCACTTAAAGTAGGATTTTTGGGTATATCCCTAAGACAAGGATAAGATGAAGATAAGGTGACATGATTCTAATATTTTAATAATTACCGTTGTAATCTACCATTGATTCAGCAGATTTTTCTATTCTATTTTTTCTCTAAAAAAGTGCAGCACTATCTATGTTGTACATTATCAATAGGTAAAATATATTTACTTTTTATTGTTCTCATTACCTGGTTGAACATTGTACACTTTTTGCTGCCTTTGTAAGTTCTCTTCAAAGAACTATTTAAATTAAATACTGATTATGTGCATATTACAATATTAGAATTTAATTATCACTTGCTTCGGCAAAGGAAAACACAATGTGAGGAAATGTTTTTCTCCAATTCTCTTCCAATTTTTCTTTATAAATCTTCTGATCAGTCTTGTTACTGTGAATTATAAATGTTATTTATTACTTTCAATGAAAGAGAGTTATGGCAAGCAAATGATTCATTTTTAACTTGACCTACGCAGTTTTCCTAGGTGCAGCTGACTGTTCTGCTCCCATTGTATAATATTTTACAAAATTACAATTATCCCAGTATTGTTCACGAACGAAGAACCTTCTTCACGAAATTATTATGCTTAATTTTTTTTAATTTAAACAACAGTTTTTCTTTGCACTAGATTATGTTTTATGCAGCAGCGTTATGTTTTATCCTCTTCGGAGAATTATTTCCTGAAAAATATTTTATATTTTATAAAGTATCATTTGAGTATCAGAAGTGACTTGAAGTATTTATGTAATCTATATATATATTACTAGTAAACACGCCCTCGCTTCGCTTCGGGTATATATTAAAGTTTTGTGTAAACCAATTTAACCAAACCAGTTTTGTGTAAATTGGTTTACACAAAACTTTAATATATTATACATAAAATATAAACTTTCCTTTTGAATCATTATATCTATTAAAAAAACCGCATCAAAATCCGTTGCGTAGTTTTAAAGATCTAAGCATACATAGGGATAGAGAAAGCGACTTTATTTTATACTATGTAGTGATATCTAATATTTACTGTGTGACTGTCAGACATTCAATGCACAGCCGAATCTACTAAACTAAACAAGCTGAAATTTGGCATGATTGTATGTTCTCTGGGAGTGAAGGGGAGCACTAAGAGAGGATGTTTGGAAATTCCCTCCATAACGGGATAAAAATGGGGATAAACTAAAGCTAAGAAATAAGGATTTGGGAAATTAAAAAGGCGAGCGGAAAGCTAGTTATATTTTGCGATAAGTATGTAAAATGATCTACTCACGATTTATATCCACCCTATTGACATTAGGACATCCATTTACTCTTCTGATTGATTTGGATGTTAGTGTAGGTATGCTATTTATTTACAGGAAAGTTTACTTAAGTACATTATTATTATACGATCATTAAAAACGAGCAATCAACTCAGCTTCCATCCACATCCTCCGAGACATACTTACTATTGATTACTTACGCGTTGTAAATTATTTAAATCCAAAACAATCCTTCTTAAATGACAGTACCATGAAGAATAAGTATGAGTGTATTTAGGAAGCAATATCGACCTAAAAGCCAGTTAATTAAGAAATCAAGACGTATTAAACACTAACTTTTTAGCAACGTGCGTATGCGATCACTCATTTCAACAAACTAAACCTTTGAAAGTTTGAACATGTCCACACGAATTTATTCAACTTAACAAGAACATTTAAACACAACACAACGACTACCTACCTACCTTATCTAATTCTTATCACTTCTAGTTCTACTTGTTCTTGACGTTCTTGTCGACCGAACGACAAGATATTGACAACGCATGAACGGCCCTACTACGCTACAAATACGGGAATGTACCAAGCATAGACAAATCTAACAAATCTACACAAAGAACGGTCTTAGCGGTGCCGGTGCCGGTTTTGACTTTGACTATCATTATAAGTATAATATAATCTATGACAGTGTTCCGCAAACTTTTTGTGTTCAAGGTACATCCAGGAAAATGAAAATTTTTGGAGGTACCTACAACAAATTAAAACGCGAAAAAGAAATTCGAAAAACGCGCCAAACGAAACGATAAATGAACGAAACAAAACGCCTCGCCCGTTTACTCCCGTGATTTACAAATATGTAAGAAAAATACTTACACATTATTATGTGTACCCTTATTTTTCTGAGGCACACCAACTAATGACCACAGTTCACCAGTGTGCCGCTTAGATAGACACACTTTGCGAAACACTTGTATGACTTCGAACTTTCTTCTTTATAGTACAAAACGAAACACCCGATATGTTAAATACTAGAAGTGTTGCCAACTCTAAAAAATGTTATACTCCTAAACTATTTATCGATTCGATCGATGATAAAAAAAAAGTTATTTACCTACCTAGTCTGTGTCTGTAGTTTAGTTGTACACTAGGTTATTTATGTATAATTCTAACTACAGACCTACGCACATGCTCGCGGTTTACATTTGCGTGATTATATGCTCAATGGTGCCATTCATCGTTATCGAGTAATTAGTAAGGAGTCGATAAAGTCGTTCCTTTTAATCTTTTTTTAAACATTTTTATTTACGCCTCGTAGTAAGCAAAACGAATCGTTTATAACAGACTTCAAATAAAGGAGGTTCTATATTCGACGCCAATATTTGTTTTATTTATTCGAAAGCTGGTGCAGGTCATGTAGTCCCTTTTAAATTTGAGCGAGTCCTGGCGATTATTTTTTGAGTTATCCTTGATAATGTGTATATAATTGACTTCGACTACGTTGATTGTCTTATTTTACTTAGTTATTAAAGAATGAAGGAACCATGTCTTCAACGGTAGCATCACATCTACGACCGAATTAGAACGAGACTTACTAACAATTACTAACTGGACTATTAAGTATTATCAACAAATAGCAGAATTATCACAAAAGTAAGTGGTTGTTAAAGACATTAACATTAACTGAAAACCATAGTGTGGACAACTTTTCTTTGTGTAGGACCTCAGACTCATAATTATAATTATTCTACTGAACCTACTGATATAAGTTCTCAAATCTCCCAGGTCAAGGGTACTAACTATTTGCAAGATATTTTAAAGTGAAACTTTTATTACATCGTCTCAAACTTTTTCGTCTGTGTGTTGCATGTCTCATGACGGTCGGCCGCGGAGTACGTAGGGATAACGTGAAGTGAAAGGCGCTCGTCAGAGCAGCCAAGGCCAATATGGCGGCGCCTATAGTTTGCAGCAGCTGACCGTGTAGTGTATAGACTATTACTCATTTGTGCCAGGGCTCCACGCTTTTTTGTTTGTTTTTGTCAGTGTTTAATGTAATAGTCTACTTTTATTATTTCCCATCCAATTTTCCAAGTATAAAATTAAGATTGATAAAGCGATTTTTATACCCTTATTGGAATATTATTCCAATTTTTTTTAGTTAAATGTCTTTAATGTGAAAAAATGTTTCACTTTTAGCGTGTTTCATAAAACCACACAATCCTTTTTCTTGTAGTAGTAAATACTATTTCACTAAGATCTACCTCCATTTTCTTTTGACATTCATATACTCTTTTAAGTATCATGACAAAGGGTGTGATATTTCCTCAAGTTTTCAGTAAAACAATGACGCTTATGTATTTACACAGATGTAGAAATTATAATAAATACGCTCATTAAGGAAACAATTTATTAAACTAATATATGATATCACTAAGGTATACTTATTAATAAAATTATAGATAATAGCTAGGCTAACAATTTTTAATTAAGACAAAATTAATGACTAATTTAAAATGGCAATCAACTAATTAAGTAGGTATATTAATATTTGTCAAACCTAAATGTAATTTAAGAACATTTGTTAAACATTTTTAAATAACAAGAATTGCAGATACTTTAGAAATTAGGGTTCACACAATATTGCAGGTATAGGTATGGCGAAAGTTTTATCCAAACAGGGAATGGAAAGTAGTACCCTTAAACCCAACATTGCCAGTAGGTTCATCCTGAAAAGTAATGTACATCCTGAAACAAAAATATAATTTAGTAGCAGTCATCCTGGTAGCCTTGGTGGTGGCCTTGCCTGCGAAGTACAGTCAAAATCTGTTATATTTTCTGTAATCCATAGAAAAATATAGTACTGCAACATGTTAAAAGTTTCACAAATAACTCCACAATACGTTTTTGTGCATCTTGTGTACAGATAAGTAACAGAAGAGATATGAAGAAGCTTTTTTTGACTCTACTGCATGCACGTGTTTTGTTTCTAAGAATAACAAAAGACCCTAGACTCAACACTTATTTGTTAACTTTGCGATTTTAATAGCCATTGACCATTATACTGTGCCAGATGTGAATACCTATTCAATTTATTTACAATACTGCTTAGCTGGTCTTTCTAAAAGATCTAATTCTTCGAAAATATTAGTTAAATGTAGTCGTTTAATGCGGTATTTCGTAATAAGCAATGTCGTAAATAGCAATGTTTTTGATAAGGCAATCATATAGCATTCAGCAGTAACCATTGTTCTGGGTCAATATAACTGGTATGTTGTTTTAATCGATGACGCTATAAAAGGTTTTGACTGTATTTTAATTCCCAGATTTTTAATTCTAATTCATTTATAGCATTGCATTGATGATAAATGATTGATATAATGATGATAAATGATTTTTCTCTGGTCTTCGATGTTAGTGATATTTTATTTGTCCATGCCTCCTCCAACACAGGGAATCCAAGTGCAGGGGGAAGGAATGTGTTAGCATTTATTTATTTATAGTCATAAAATCCTGTCAATCGACCAGGGTACCACTAATAATCCATCCAGAATTAAAAGTTGAACCATTAACTTTTTGACATACAGTACATTTACAAATGGACTGTTATACACAGGCCAATGTTGGATGGACTGGACATGTGAGCTTGAACATTGATTTTCAATAAAAATATATGTAGAGAAAACAAAATACTTCAATTGTTACAATTGTTTTTTAACACGTCAGCTGCTGAGCAAGTATATGACGTCTTTTGTTCCAAAGAAAGTGACGATCGCCGCAACTAATGTGTTAAATAAAACTCACTGGACATATCAGGAGTTGCTTTCAAAATGGCTCACTTAGTTTATTGCAATTCTGAATTGTTGCAAAGATATGAGCATAAGATTTAATTAGTTATGATCTTAGTAATGATCTGAAGTACTATACATTATGTAGATAATGTAATAAAAGGGTATATTGAATTCAAAGATAATTGTGTGTCTTAATTTACATATTATGTACAAAGGCAGAGATAAAGATCCATAAAAATGCTATAATTAAAATCATACCTATCTTGAGGCACCCCTAGTTCTTTTTCTACCAATTCAAATAAGACTTTCGCATGCTTCTTGTTTTGTTCTACGCCAAGTGCACCAATAGACATAAGGTTTGCAATAGCGCAGGGGTCAGTAGAGCCTCCGAAACTCATTGGCACTTCAGGGATAACGGAGACAACACAGTACTAGAAAATAAAAAGATTTTACAATATTATTGAAGTACTTAATATTCTAGAATGGTGTACTGTTTAGTATATTTCAAATAGTGACAAAGATCACTTTATTATACCTGTTCTGGTTTTCCGAGAGCCTTCGCCAACACTGGTATGGCTTTAGATACAAAATCCTGAGGAATTTTATTCTTAGGTACATTTGTTTCGATTCTAAAATGAGGCATGTTGAAATAAGTAAATTTGGTTTAAGAAATGATTTAAGTTAAGTAATATTAATTTAAATAAAACTGTTAGTGTATTAGGTATTCAGTAATTTCAGTATGAATAATAATATAAATGAATAATTAAAAAATTATAGTATCGATCGGTGTACCGTTCAAGAATCAAGATCAGTCACTTGACAGTGTCAAGACTGTCAAGTGACAAAAAAGCAAGAAAAGTGTCAAGTTGACACTTCTTGCTTGATTTGACAGTTGAGAGTAACACCAGTGTTGCCACGTCATTTATTTATTACCTATATACTCTTTGGCAAACCCTAAACTAAACTAAACCCTTGAACGCCGCCAGTGCCGATTGTTGAAGGGGTTGGTGGTCAACCACAGAGTACTTTGTATTATATGGTTGTCAACCCTAGTGAAGTTTTTATGCCACCCGAAGGCCTCTGACATAGCTTAACGACTGTTAATTTAATAGGTACTGTATAGAAAAATAAAAAAGGGCTTTTCGTTAATACTCTGTTGATTGACGTTTGTTTGATTTTTGACAATGACAATATGACAATTTCATTTGACAATTGACAATTTCAGTCAGATCTCAGATGTACGACGGCAAGCTTCGGAATTCGGAAATCTTGATAGTAATTTACTATATTCTATGTTTTTATAAGGATATTATTTGATGTGACAAAAGTTTCTGAAGCTCTAATAAGTCGTCTATAAATTTGACCACAGTTTAAAGTTCTTCTGTTCCTCGAGAAAACCTGCAAAATGGAAGATAGGAGCGTGGAGGATACGCCAGCATCCCAAAGGCTTACAAATGAAGACTTTCGGAAACTGTTAATGACGCCAAGGTCCACTCCTTCAGGAGGCTCGCATCCTGTGGGATCAGTGCGAGAAGCCATGGCTAACTCCGGGTATAACATTTTTAATAATTATTGTATTAGAGTAAGATTATCCCTTCATAAAATTAAATAAAGCAGCCCTGAAACTGCTACACCCTACCAGGGTAACATATGTAAGGCTATCGAAATAAATAAAAATAGCATTAACTGCTCTTACATGTATAAAACATTTCAGATCAATGCCGCCACCAACAGAGAATAAAAGCGAGTTAAGAAGAAAAAAGAAGTCCTATTATGCTGCATTGAAGAAACAAGAGGATAATAAGTTAGCTGAACTGGCCGAGAAATACAGAGACAGAGCACGAGAGAGAAGAGATGGGACTAACCATGAGTTGGGTCCCACGGACCCCACTAGTAACACAAGTAGTGCTTATAGGCAAGTTCAGATAAATGGGTATTTCATGATAGTGCAATATACACAATGATGGAATAACTACTATGATGGAATGTGTTATTTATATTTATATAACACATTATTAAGATGTAGTTATGCAAAAACGTTCCAACCCACAAGTCACAGTCAATATTGAGTTAAAGTGACTAGTATGAATTTTTTGACAGTGTACATGATAATTTGTAATAATTATTTTATTACATTAAAATGTAGTATTCACCTATTAGTATAGGTTGTACAAAAAAGTGTACCACTAAATTGCATTTTTCTCAAATTGCTGTCATTGTGGACTGGAACGTTTTTGCATACTTACGTCCATTTAATGGATTTAAAACCATTATATATAATACTAGCTTTCCCCAACGGCTTTGCTGGCAATTCCCAAAAATCCTTTCTTAGTGCTCACTTGCATCACTTGAGACACCTATATACAAAGTTTCAAGTGAATCCATTTTAGAAATAAAAAGTTTTGGTCTATCTCCTTTTTATCCCTATTATATAACACAAGATTTTTATATATATATTGATAGTAATATGTATATGACTTGCTCGGTAATCTAGGTGAATAATAGTCTTTATAACAACTGTCGAAATGTGAATAAATCACAATACATTTTGTTACAGGGCAGTAGCTCCAGACTTAAAGTCAGGAATGGACGCCAAAGAAAGGAGACGGCAAATGATTCAGGTGGGTTTTAGTTGGTTGCTGTTCACCAAATTATCTTTTTGCATTTGCAATTTACCCCAGTTAATATTTATTTTCACATAATATTTTTAGTTTTGCAGAGTAAATAGTTGCAGTCAAAGTAAATATCATGTAATATGATATCTTGGATCTGAGTGATTTAAGTTTTAGTCATGTTGTTTCAATCTTCAAGTCTTTTTATATTTATACTAGCTGTCTCGGCGAACTTCGTACCGGCCTATAATTAATAAATCTTGTGGTAACTTATTAGCTGAAACACTTGTTACACTATCACAAAACATTTTAACACAAAATACTGTCACGAAAGAAAAACTAAATACTGTCTTTAAAATTCGACTCAATTGTGTTGCTATGGACAATAATTTTTTTTTCTTTATTTTTCAAATGTTTTGATACTTATTATCCAATTCAACAGACAAATCTAAAAACACCAAAATCATAAAAATTTGTCCAGCCGTTCTTGAGTTATAAATAGTGTAATTAACACGACTTTCTTTAATAATATAGATATGATAATTAATTAGTTATGTATAATTGCAGGAATCTAAATATCTTGGTGGTGATATGGAGCACACTCACTTGGTAAAAGGGCTGGACTATGCATTGCTACAAAAGGTAAAAATAAACACAGTATTTTTTGTACTATTATTATAATATAACACAAAATTTGCTTAGATACTACAATAAACTTTTATTTTATTTCCTTAAAAAGGACAACGATCATTAAAGTATGGGAACATGGGATAAAATGGCGTCAGACGTCACTTTTTTTGATCAGCTTAGCTAATAAAATCGATTACTAACTCCTGTTAGTATTTTCAATGATAAACTGCGGTTAGAAATACATTTATGTTATTATAATATTAACAGTTCAACATTCTCGTCATAGATGTCAACTTCATTTATTATACTCATGATTACTGTGATTTTACATGTGTTTAAAGGGTTAATCATAGATGTAAAATCGCAAAGTATTTAAAATATCTATACCACAATAATATGTTTTACTAGAGTAAAATTAGATTAATACAACAAAGAATAATGAATCATAGTATTATACACAATAATAAATGATACGCTAAATATTTCAATTATAGACGTGTCTGATAAAATAAGCTATATTACGACCTTATGTTTTAAAAAGAAGGTTGTCATAGAATTTTAAAAGTACTGATTGCGGACTAGAAATCTCAATGTTTAATTGCGAGTTTAATTGCGAGATTTCCTTTTCAATTGGTAATTTTTTAGTTTAGTTAATTTAGTTCCAGTTTGTTTTCTTACATATTATAACTTAAATAAAATCCCCTGTTCAAATACTGATTCTAATGCCTAAACGACGGTTAGATAAAAAAATAATTATTATGGTTCTGGAGTGCATTTTGAGAAAAGTGAAGGTAAAATTAATCATTCTCCTTTCGTTGTGAATTTTGTTATAATAAAAATATAAATATTACTTTCAGGTGCGATCAGAAATTCAGACCCGTGAACAAGAGCAGGAGGCAGAGATGGAGAGGCTTGTTTCTATGCCCATTGAGGCAGTCAAAGAGAAAAAGGAAATAGTCCCCGTAAGCAACTTCACTTCATTAGTAATTTGGTTTAGCGAAGATATCCATACTATGTGACCTATTTTTTACAATTTTGGTATGGTATTTTTGGAGACCCCATGTTCGCCTGGACTGATCACATAGTATGGGTACGTTACCTTAGATATATGTTTCTTGTCACAGAGGAGGCCTAGAGCATACAACATTATGCTAGTCCTATTTGGATTGAAGGGGTTAGTGATTAACAGGTATCGGAAATCTTTGTACTGTTTGAAGGCATCTGAGATGGAATTATGAGCGCTGTCTAGCAATAACATCAAAGTCTGAAGTCAGAACATGGTCTCAAAAGCTCTGAACTGCTCAAGAATTTTTGACAGTGTGACAGTTTCAAACTGACACAAACTGAACTGAAACTGAAACTACAACTCAAACTGAAACTACAGATCGCACTTACAGTTTTTTTAACTTAAATCGATTTAAAAATCACTTCACTCATGTCATGAGTGCCTCATAACAATACATATTTGAATATACTTAGTCGAAAAAAAATATATACATTTTTCATAGTAGAGAACAAAAATAGCTTCTATATTTTTGGAATTATAAGTAAGTCTTTTTAAGTAAGCAATAGAATTTTAGTCTCTTTACACTGGCTTTACATTTTTTTCAGGAAGAAGAAATTCAGTTTAAGACTCCTATGGGTAAAAATATATTTAACTTGGTAATGGAACAAAAGTAAGTATTATTCTTTTTATGTAACTGTTAGACAAACATGTACGAGTAGTAGTAAATTACACTTGTGAAGTGATCACTGCCCGCTAGGGATATGAAAGCTTATAAAGAAGAATGTTTGTGAAAAATATGACATGATAATATGACATATTATGACATAATCAATAGTCCCGAAATGGAGATGAATTTATTGTTAATATGGTAACATGGTTAAAAACTTGGCACAATAAGGCGCGTTCACATAGGACGTCCGTTTTACTGGATCCAGAATACTGGATGCTAGTAGTGTATGTAGTTGTATGAGCGTGTTAACACAGAATCCAGTATACCGGATCCAGTAAAAAATCCCACACACAACGGGAATACTGACCGGTTAAAACGGATCCAGTAAAACGGACGTTCTATGTGAACGCGCTCAAAATGCTGTGTGAATGTTACCTTCCGTTTTACTGGATCCATTATACAGGATCCAATAAAACGGACGTCCTATGTGAACGCGCCCTTAGACCCACTCAACGCCCACCTGTCACCGACTCTTCGACAGAACTAAAATTCTGTAACTGTTGTATCCTTGTATTTGGAACAGAAGCAAGAAGGTGCCCCGCAACGAGCTGTTCGCGCCGGGGCGCACGGCGTACGTGGTGGAGCTGGAGGAGGAGGGCGTGGACAGCGACATCCCCACCACGCTGACGCGCAGCAAGGCGGACGTGCCGGAGCCCGCGCGCGCCGCGCCCGCCGCCGCCAGCGACGCGGTGCTCGACAAGCTGGCGCAGATCTTCTCCTATCTGCGGCACGGGCGCCATCGCAAGCTCAAACGGGCCAAGGTGACGGTTTTAGCCGTAGAGGTGTTATAGGCAGGAGCCAGAGAATCAGGCTTCCAGCTGTTCTTCGGTTGGAAGAGGAGAAAAGATTGCGTTGTTCTATCGGTCTCTCTCTACTAACGCATGTGCAAATTGTGAATTAGCGTGAAAAGGGAGCACAATAGAAATATTTGACGGTTTTTTGTTGGGATTGAATTTCTGCTGTTGATAATCAATCAGTATAATAATATATAAAAGTCTTGCGTTACTGAGTGACTGAGACAAAAAAATGCCATGCGGTCCTAATTTGAGGAACATCTGCCGAGTAGTTTTTGAGTTATCCCACAACATATCGTAATTTGCCACTGACTCATTCAAGTATCAAAACTCCTAGGGTACTTCCCAAGGTCCTAGAAAGCTGAAATTTGGTATGTAGAAAATTTTAACCGCTCAAGCATTATCCAGGCCTAAGCTAGGAGAGATAGTCTGATGGTTTATCGTGCGTATAAAGTAGATAAGTATTTTGATCGTTTGGTACCAGGACAAACCGTTGGAGAAGGGTCAGGGTCGTATCGAGGACTCGATCTACGGTGAGATCGGCGAGTACGTGGCGGGCGAGCGGCGCGCCGAGCGGCGTGACGAGCGGCGCGACGAGCGGCGGGACGAGCGGCCGCGCGCCGGCTACTTCGACAAGCCGGTTGACATTGAGAAGGAAGAAGGTTAGGACATTAATTTACAGTTGCTCCTCGTTCTAGATAATTACTGCCTACTCAAAGCTGAGTTTTAAATGTGATTTGAAGTGTTTTATTGTATGTTTTATGTTTGTGTAGGGTTATTAATCTGGAATAAATCTTTTTTATTCTTATTCTTATTGCTCCATTGTATAATTCAATCTCAGTTGAAAGGGGTAGTATTTGAACTATTTGAACAGAGAGCGACAGACCGTCTCTGTCGCTGCGCGTGGGCAGTCGGTTCTAGCAAGTCCTTTATCTGTGGGAGACCCGCGCTCGACTGTATTTTCACGAGAGTATTCATTTTACATGGATAAATCTGGATAGATTATGCTTATTAACCATATCATAACGATTGTGAATGTTATAGGTCCCGGGCCTTTGCCCCGTCGACCATTGGCGGCCACGGCGGAGGACCGCGACAAGCGCTCCGCGGCGCTGCTGTCGCGGCTGGCGGCGGAGCCCGAGGGCTACGCCGAGTGCTACCCGGGGCTGCGGGAGATGGACGATGCCATCGACGACTCTGACGACGAAGTTGACTACACCAAGATGGACGCTGGCAATAAGAAAGGGCCCATTGGTAACATTTGGTTCTAAACTTATATCATCGCGGACACTAAACATTTTAAACGTACGGCTAAAACTACTCAGAATCGCGAGTGCCCGTTGCATTTAAAGTATTCATAACATTTTCTCATGATAATAATGCAAATAAGTTATTTTTTAAATAAAAATAGCAGATTGGGAACCCTTCGTGTCCGAGTATGTTTTATTTATGATTTAAGTGAAGCTTACCACAATACGTAAATGAAAACCCTTACCAAATTGGTTAATAATTAAATTGATGTATAGATGTTTTTAATCATTGTTTCATTGTTTTATCGTTTTCTGAGTCGACAATTGACCTTCGGGACAAATTAAACCATTTACAAAATATCTCATCTAATTTGTTCACTTAATATTGATCGCGTCTATTGTACGAATACCGATTGGGTTGGGTGGCACAGTACCAACAATGTTACAACTAACAGTACTACTACTAATAGTACTACTAATAGTACTTTTAATAGAACTATTAATAGTACTAACAGTGTTATATTTTCTTAGGTCGTTGGGACTTCGACACTCAAGAGGAGTACTCGGCGTACATGAGCAGCAAGGAGGCGTTACCGAAGGCCGCCTTCCAGTACGGCGTCAAGACGCAGGACGGGCGCAAGACAAGGAAGACGAAAGACAAGAGCGAGAAGGCAGAACTCGACAGGGAGTGGCAGCAGGTGGGTCTTGGGTATTGCTTGTATCCGCGGCTTCGCTCGGTACACTTGGGATAGTGAAGATGTCGTGAATGCAAGTCTAGCTGTTCCAGATACAAGATCCTCTTATGCTTTTCGCTATGCTTTTGAATGTAGGTGTAGGGTTAAGGGGGCGTCCACTAATTATGGAAGGTGATTTTGTAATTTTTTCGATCCCCTCGCCTTAATCTCTGCTTAATTGTAAATCTGTGCTTGATTGCATTGGATTTATTAGAAAATATTAGTGTGGGATTAGCCATATTTCAGTGGAAAAACATGTTTTAGTTGTGTCCTCGCAAAAAATTACGGATAAAAATTACGTGATAAATTACGCGACCGCCTTTCCTCATTCTCAGATGAGATTGTTCGACGAGAATCGAACCTTATTCGCTCTACGAACGGCAGTCTAGCACAGGTCCGACAGTATCATTGCGCCGAATGGGTCGTCAATGGAAAATAAATAAAAAACGAGTTACTATGCTTAAGTACTTTAATGTGTCTAACAGCCGTAATAGTACACCCTGCTACCATTCAGTCCTCCGCATTCTACTGATCACGAACCAGCAATAGTAATTTAATTTCTCTGCCATTAAAACCTTCTGATATTGTTAATAGTGGACAGCGCCACCAATATAACATGTGTATGTATAGGAACCTAGGGATGCATATAAAATTATCGAAACCGTTTTCAACTATTTTTATTATTCAGTTTTACTCTCAGGCCCTGTATGCCCTATACTTCTTTCTATCCCGCTGTATCGATCTGGGCTCGTATCTATCTTCTTTGCGGTCCAAGCTGCTCTGGCATACTCTTCTCGATAGTCTGTGAAGGCCGGTTGACAAGTCCACCGTCAAGAAGGTCCAGGCGCACCTGATGGGTCTTCGTTGACTACTGGTACTGCATTGTCTGTATCTCTGACATTATATTCATAGTAGGTGGTATTTATGTCAGTAATTGTATTTTATTACTAATGAAATTTAGTATATATTCAAATTGTATGTATGTAAATATATGTATATATTATAATATGTATATATGTATGTATATATATGTATGTCTCTATGTATATGTATGTATTTGTGTATCTAAGTATATCATCCCTATTAGTCACTCAAACCGCTCGTCGTGTTTATCAGTTTAGCCTAATGTTTAGCAGGTAGAGTATGCATCTAGCTTTAAGCTCGCCATCTGTACCGTGATAATTACTCGTATATTCTGGCCAATAAAGCTCAAATAAATAAATGTAATAGCCCGAAGTATATTTTTAAATTCTATTCGAAAACCTCTTAGCCTAGTTGGTAGCGACCCTGATTGCGAAGCGAGAGGTCCCGGGTTCTATTTTCAGGGTCTTCTCAGGTCATTCTCAGGCCGGGGCAGGTATTTATGTGACAGATAAATGTTTGTTCACGGGTCTAGGGTATTAGTTAAAGTAGTTAACTACTTTGTGGTATTAGTGAGGAGTTATTTGTGTTGTCCTTGCCAACCGCGACACAGGGAATCCTAGTGCTTTTGAGTGTTTTAGCGTTTATTATTATTATTTATTCCGTTTCGTCCCATAAACAAATTTATTTCAATTATTATACTCAATTATTTTATTTACAGATTCAAAACATAATTCAGAAGCGCAAAGCACCTCAGCAAATTTCCGACGAGCCGGGCTTTAAGACGCCGAGATATTAATTGTCTGTGACTGAATTTATGTATACAATCTACGTGCTAAGTTACATGTACATTTTTTGTTACATGAAATGAGTTTTTCAGCCTCTATTTTCAAGTACATTTGTATGGCGTGAGCGTGAATAAGTTGATATGTCGGAAGGTTGTAATTTCCAAAATTTTTAAAAATGTAATTAAAACTGTTATGTTATGTGTGTAATTCAGTGAGTTATAAGATCTATAGATCTACATTCCTTTTTTTATTTTTCTTCTATACATATTTGTATACACTATAATGTTATAGAGTAATCGACTGATTTATATTTG
Organism: Ochlodes sylvanus; assembly: GCA_905404295.2. Taxonomy (NCBI): domain Eukaryota; kingdom Metazoa; phylum Arthropoda; class Insecta; order Lepidoptera; family Hesperiidae; genus Ochlodes; species Ochlodes sylvanus. Next base: position 4,360,994 of record FR990129.1, read on the forward strand.
TACATATTATTTTAATGTACCGTCCAAACGTTGAGAGTAGAAACTTGAATGGTTCAATTTTTAAAAATAATATAAGTAGTTAAGAGTTTTATACTGCTTAGGGTCCTTAACTATCCTAAAATGAAACACTAAACGTGGACGCTTGTACTTGTATGAATATAGATTAAGTATTGTATTATAGATTGAATATATACAAAATATATAAATCTAAAAGGCTAAATTTAAATCTGTACTTACAAAAATAGTTATCCTTTTGTGACATATCAAATTATTCACGCTAAGTATTCAATTTATAATGAATATTGTACATAGTGCGTTTGAAATAAACGAATTGAATCATACACGTTTAGTTATTTGTTTTATATCATTTCTGTGATACCAACCTTTTACCATTAGCTTGATTGCTTTTTTGCGAGACATCATTAATATTGCCTCCACATTTCTCAAATTAATGCAATATAAATGATGGTCGCCTGTCGCTTAGTTAATAGTGACTGCCTTTCATACAAGTCTCAGCTTCGGTTCCCGGATGAAGCACACATTTAGGATAGTTTCTTGTCGAAACACTCAACATGCAATCTTAGTGAGATGGCAATGCGATCATTATTAATTGAGAATTGGATTAATTTTATAAATATGTGTAGTGAAGTGTAGAAAATTCACGGGATTGCCTCATCTAAAACAAGTTTAACACAGCACGAGAGTTCAACAATTTAAACCAGTAAAAATAGTAACAATCAGTGGAAATGTAGGTATACTGTGGGAAAATAACGGTTCGTGACACCATCTTTTTTCAGTAAAAAAGTTTCCTAATAGCGGTCTGGGTCAGCGATGGCAAAATAACCGGAGCTAATTGATATGCAATGAAGGCACAATGAAAATAGTTATCTCCCATCGGTCAGCTGACCTTCAGATTTCACTGCAGAAAGACAAAAGTATCGCATTCCGTCACGTCGGGTGCGGGCGCGGGCTGATGACGCGGCGACGAGAGAAATGCGGCCGAATTCGCGACGATTCATTTGACACAATGCCGGTTCATCGCCACTACCCTCCGCCCGTCCACGGCGACTACCTATTATACCCGTAGAGGCGTCTTCACAGGTGCGTAAGCGCAGGTATAGCCGCCGCGACCGCCCTCCGCGCCCCCCGGCCCGCTCCGGCCATCTTGAATTCCGTTCACTCAGACCCGCGCCCGTCTCGCGGCCAGCGCACGTACACGTCGCACGCCACCGAACAATAACTTATCAATTGTAGTGCCTTCCAGTGATTTAGTGTCATGTGATAGTGCAGTGTCAAAATGGAGTCGACGCCGATCTGTCGGTGCCGCGTGCTGTACCTAGGCTCGGCCGTCCCGCAGCAGAGCAAGGACGGGTTGCAAGGAATTCAGGAACCTTTGCGCGAGTTGTATCCGGAAAAGGGAGCGACGAGCGGCGGAATCGATTCGTGGCTGTCTGTCTGGTCGAACGGGATACTACTGGAAAATGTCGACGAGAGCGGCTCGAGGGTCGCTAGGTTTTTCCCGATATCGAGCCTGCATTACTGCGCAGCCGTGAGGCGCGTGAGCGTCGAGGGTGCGCCGAGATTCTTACCCTTGGACTCGCCGTTCGCCCGCGCGCCGGCGCCGCGGCGTCCTCCTTTATTCGCGGCTGTCCTCAGGCGCACACAGGGCATTAAGGTTTTGGAATGTCACGCTTTTATCTGTCGCCGCGAAGCAGCGGCGAACGCTCTAGTCCGATGTTGCTTCCACGCATACGCGGATAGCTCGTACGCGAAGCGATTGGAAGCCGAGCGGTCGCCGTCGCAGTTGCCCCCGGAGCCCGACGAGGAGCTGGAGGTGTACGACGGCGACGAGAATCACAAGGTGTGGGTCGGAGAAGTGGATCGCGACGACGCAAGCGACGACATTCCGCATCCGGCCCGGGCCCCGCGCCCTCGGCAGATCACGCGTCCGGCGTCCGTGCCGCCGCCGCCCCCGCCCCCCGAGGAGCCGAAGAAAAAATTGACCACGAAGAAAACGAAAAAGAAGTCTTCTGCGTCTGCGGACGAATTATACGGGACGATGCCCGGGCCGGCGCCCGTAATGAATGGCAGGTCGCTAGGGCGGGCGCCGCCGGCCTGGGCGGCCGCACACCCGATGGTCCTGGTGGCGCATCCCGCAGCCACCTTACCTCACGCTCGTCACGCCACCCTGGGCCACAGAGGCCGCGTGCCGGCGGCCCTGGCGCCCGGGCCGTACGCCCCCGGCCCGCCGCCCGGCCGGGGTCGCCTGCAGTACGCCACTGTCGACCCTCGTCGCTCCAAGCCGCCCCCGCAAGCCATGAAAGCGGCGCAAAGCATGACAGGGCTGGAGGCGGTGGAAGACTCCGGAGGTATCTACAGGAAGAAAGGGCATCTAAATGAACGCGCATTTTCATACAGTATCAGGCAAGAGCACAGAAGTCGATCGCACGGATCTCTCGCCAATTTGAAATTCGCTGCTCCACCTGAGGTGAGTTCTAAATAATGTGATTGAATATGTTTTTTTGCATGCATGCAGGTCAACATCCAGGGAGGCAAATCGGTATTTCGAGACAGATTTTAAAGGGTACAATAACCATAGGAACTTCATCCGAAGTCCGGGGGGGCAGCTGCCCCCTAACTGCCCCTACCTGACGCTCATGAATATTTTATATCATCAAGGAATTAGCAAGGAGTTCATATTAATCAACATTAATTGGAAGTCCACGGTTCGGAAGAGTCTTCCATTTATTGGAGCTACGCTGTTGACTAGTCTATGGGTCATCTCAATCTAAAAAAATATATAAGTAAGTAAATACGTAATATAAAATATGATATTAAACTGAAACCTACTTAATTGATAGATTCACTTATCAAATTGAATCCTATTCCTATAGTATTTATTCCTCGTAATGGGTATTTAATGAGCTTCGCATTGCTCTTGGATCACATTCTTCATGACTATAGTTCGTGATTGGCTACAACCCATTAATGGCCCACTACTGAGCACTGGTCTCTCCTCGTACCTGAGGAGGCCTAGAGCATACTCCACCACGCTGCTCCAGTGCGGATTGGTGGAGGGGTTAGTGGCCAACCCAAGTGTCGGAAATTTGAAGCCGCCCGAAGGTATCCGACATGGCTTAACGACTGCTACCAAATGATAACAACAAGTTCGTGATTAATTAAAACCAATTATTTATTTACGATTTTTAATATTATATTTACGTGCCTTTCAACCAAATTTTCTAAAGCCAGTCATCCTGTGAGGATGTTAGTGCAACCTCGGTTGTTTCTACCAGCATTTTCATTTCATTCATATCCGTTGGTTGTACGCATCATTAAGCAATGTAAGTTTCATGCATGCATGTTAGAGCGAGTCTGAGCCATGTGTTAGCTGCACGGATTTCCTTTCACTGCCAGGACTCTTAACGGAACATTATAACGTAACCAAACAAAGCAGATAAATAAACGTAAATATACATATTGCAAACAACCATTACAGAGTTTAACCGAAAACATTCACAAACATAAGAGTCAACGAAAAAAGCTCATGATGAAAATCATCATGTCATTCTTGAACTTGAAACATTACATCTACTAAAGTAATTAATTCTCCACTCCTAAGTATAACTTGTCCTTAATTTTAAACATTTTATCTTAAATACCTTGAAAGGAGTGAGCTTTAATATTAACATAAATATTTAATTAAGATGCGTTATGTATATAACGCATCTTAATAAATATTCGCGAAATTACCGATACTTAGTCTGCTAAAATCCGTTCACGAACCCATTATGTACCCGTATACCTACAGGACTTGTATATGTTGACTTGAATTGACAGCCACAGCTATTTAATCTTATGTTTAGATACCAACATAGGTACCTTTGACTGGTTATTTAAGAAATATCAGTCGTCGATGGCCGCTTCGTGCCGCTTGATTGCGGTAACGTCGATTAAGGAACTGGCGTCACACGCGGTCAAACCAGTTAGAAATGTTGTCGACGTCGACGTTACAGATTTGTCTCCACGCTTAATACTTTGTAACATAACATTATTAACTACATATTAGATAAGTTACTTATTAAACTTCGTCAATTTTATGTATAAAAGAGTGAATAGGCTTGTTCTAAGTAGTGCGCTTTACCACCTAAGATTATGTCGCCCTTACCATTAGGTGGGGGTTTTAGTCGAGTATTAACTTATAATTTTAAAAAAGCAGAGTAAGTTCGCTTTAAGTTAACTTTACATGTTAAGGATGAGAAAAAAGTTTTTGATAAACAACACATACACCTAATGAAAAATCATATATAGATACATTAGGTATTTTAGGGCATCTTAAATCGTACAGTAAACAACCCATCTAAAAGTAAATACTTATCTATTAATTGTTTAACAAAGTAGAAAAGTAAGCGTTACTGTAAAAAATGGAAAAATTAAAGCTGTGGAATACCACAACCTGAGCAGTTCACCTAGGGTTAAGCTTACAAAAGTACTTATATAATGTATTGCTATTAATTCATCTTTTAACGGAATAACACTAAAGTAATTGTGGATAGTATAAAATGTATGTTTGTACTTATTACTATGATGGGATACAAAAAGGTTGTTGATTATGATTGATTTTATTTTAAACATCGGATAAGTGTATTTTACGATCTACCTAGGAAACTCGCATCTTCAAGGGCACTCGAGTATGTTTTTATTTAATTTTAACACAACTACCGATCACAACAAATGGTGCTGCGTATTTAAGAATGAGCTCATAAACAGTTACGTAAGCATCGAATAAAAAATGTAGGAATTTATTGCACACAAAGCATGTCTGAACGCTAGAAAAATAAAATGTATTCACACAGGCACCTTGTTATTACAATATTTTGAGCTAAATTACAGGTTAGTTCGCTATACCTAGCTACAAGGATTTTTCATCATTGTCAAAATTTTCTGATTAATCTTACGATTTTGTTTTGGTTTACCTAGTTGTTTACCTATCATGATAATAATAATGCAAAGTAGGATGTAATTACTATTCAATTGGTATTGATTTCACCTATTGATCCTACTTATTGTAGGATATGATATTCCGTATTGACATGATATATTATTTTTATACAGTACGTAACTAGCTACCCCAGCGAACTTCGTACCGCTCTATAATTAATAAACAAATATGGTGGCATATCGACAGCAGCGCCACCTACCGGGTCCAATTGTAAATCTAAACCATTCTTGGATCCACCTGAAGACACACGAAAAATTTCAACCGAATTGGTTCGTGCGTTCTAGAGTTATAGCGTCAGGAAGGAAAACCCGACTTATTTTTATATAATAGACGTAATTTTTATAAATTTTCCTTGTCAATCTTCGTACTTTCAAGAATATTATTTTCCAACCCACGCAAAGCTTGAACCTACACATCGGTAATACGAACACGAAGAATCCTCAAGTTTGCCGGGAGCTGTTAATAAATTGGGTAAACTGTATTATTCAGATGTAACAAAAAGATTCGAAGCGCGTTGAAATCTTTTGCTTCAACATCATTCATGGTAGTTGATGTACGAGTAATCATTACATACTATACTAGTTTATTTTCATTTAATTGTATAGTTTACAATCACAGACACGGATAACATTATTAATTTATATATAACATAATAAATATTAAAACTGGTACTTCATGGCCTGTGCAGACTACTAAGATAAAGTAAAAAAAAAAGGAATTCCCGTGTTGTAAATGTACACGGATTTAAAAAAAACAGAAGTCACTTATCTTCTGGTTTTCTGGGTAAATTTAAAAATTAGTTTTTTTTTAAATTCAATGTCTCCCAATGAAAAAAATATGTCGACCTTTTGCCCTTTACAAAGTTCATATTTTAATTACCCGATTTGTAAATTTGAATTCGTTTAGATTATGTTCCATTTGCAGATAAGCGAGCGACCTCTGCAGTAACAATATTGACCACGGTCGCAGGTTGTTACTTATTTATACAATCATAAGAGGTTCCGTTTTACGTGGTACATAACTAAAAAACCCCTGTATGAGACGTTAGCTGGCAGTTGGCACAGCCAGCAGTCCCAGGCCACAGTTACACTGCACTACTTTACTTAACCGTCGTGATTCAACACGCGTGCGACCCTCTTCTATTGTCGTCTTTGTTAACACATTTTTGTTATTAGTAGCATAAAATTAGACTCTACGCGATCGTATTAAGCGTGTTAGCAGTGATTGACAGAAGATTGTGTAATTGTATCCCACGGGGCAGGCGCCCGACAACGGTCAATGATTCTTTAAGCATAGCTATGTTGAATACACCGACCGACAGACAGACTTATCATGTATTGTGCTATTTTTTTAAGGAAGCAAAATTTTATTTTTCTGGCAGTGAAAGAGGCAGTTTCATAGTATCAGCAAGTTACCTGTTGATGAAACAATCTATACGAATATTAGAAAGAGGAAACTTTTTTTGGGTTTGTGTAAGTTTGAATTAAACCGGTGCTCTTCGAAACTAAGCATATTAACTAGATATTAATTCTCCTAGGTACTTACGTAAAGGGAGGCATTATTTTATAATATCTAGGTATAGGAGCGAAAAATGTGAAGAACTTTTATAGTCTCATTACTGGCCTATTTGACTAACTAGTAATATAATATAATAGTATAACGGGACATACCTAAAGTATAACGGGACATAAAATACTCGTACATCGTCCTCCAAATCATTTTATATAATCACAATATGGCAACATCAAGTTCTCTTCCCTTGTTTTTATTAATCAAAAGCCTAAAGACGAAGAGTTGATAAGTGTTGACAGCCGCCGAATGACGGGTGTAATGTTAAAGACATGATTGATAAAATTATGTCGCCGATCAGGACAAGCGAAAAATCTGTTTTTTACATCGCGACATCATCAAACCCCTATTTTTAAATGATTCCTATGAACATTCAGTTATTTTGGACTGCGATTCAAGTGATTCAACAAACTATCAATTTTGGATTGCATGTCTACGAATATCTTAATAGCAGTTCAATATGATAATTACTTAAAGCTATTTGCAATTTAGGTATTTTACGTAAGAAGCAGCAATATTAGTCAATTACAAATTCAAAAGCGTGACCGAGACTTAAAAAGGCTCTCACACATTGTTATCTATTCACACCAACACAGTCATCTGTAAGTGCAATCTACGAATTATTTCAGTGTGCAATCGTTTTAGTGCTGTCCTTGGATGGCTTAAATATTTAATATTTTTCAGTGTATTGTTACGAATACATGTTCTAGCTCTCACAATTTTAGAGATGGGTATGTGGAAAAATACGTACTTACCTGAAAGTTGTTCAATTCTTTTAGATTAGAATACGTTAGCTATTTATTTATTGTACAGTTTAGGGTAAGTTTTGAGATAAAGAAAAAATATTCAACATATTAATATTATCTTTACAAAATACTCTCCTGCATGATTTATACAATGAAACCACTTTTGCCAATCTTGATCCGATAGGCCAGTGTCAGAAATCGCTAATTCGTAGGCAGTCACGGCCCTTGAAAAAACATTTATTTTATTTTTTCGATCACTTATGAGACGAATAACTCTCAAGGAACTAAATCTGGACTATAGGGCGGCTCAGGTAGGGTTTGAACACCAGATACCTTTGTTTTCAGAGGCGTGTGGCGATGCGACATAACCATAACGCATGTGATGCAGCGTGACTTACCGTAGCCCAAATTTTGATCTTCTCTTTCATTCAGCTTCTAGAGCTTTGGAAAATGGTACTTTAATGCCACTTCGAGTTAACTGACCGACAACTTTTTCGTATTGACGTCGACAAATATTCACAAAGCGGAAAAAAACTGACCACCATTTTTTTGCCGACGCGATGTTGCGAGGTTTAACTTTAAGATTCCGTACAGAAAGGGTGCCAAACGGAACCTTATTATTATGCCTCCGCTGTCTGTCTGTCTAAAACAAAGCTCTATCTCTTGTACGGAAGTAGGTAGACAACTAAAATTTTACAGAATACGTGTAACTTGACAGAATTACACCTATAAAGTTGATGTAAAATGACATGAACGCTTCAGGTAATGCCTAGGATCTTCTCGATGTACCTAGGCATTATGTGATTCGTGGGTTTTTTAGCTCCTAAATTTCAGTAGTCCACACGTCATATTCTGCAGTTGCAGAAGGTCTTCACCAGAAATACATGCTATGAATGTTATTTTATCTAAGAATCTGAAGTAATGAACGTTACACCATTTTGATCTTGAATGTTGTTTCACTTTAAAATGTCAATATACTACTGTCTAAGTAGTACAGGTACTTAGTTATTATTTTTCACCACAAATTATCCATAGAAGAGATAGACGTCGATTTTATTCGTCTCAACTGGCCTGTCCGAAGTGTATTTCAGTCATTATGATATAATCTTAAACGTGAATCTCTTCAGTGCACAATATGACTATGATGTTAATGACGGTAATTACGTGCAATCAAAATAATCATCAAAGATGTTGCAGTATAAATCTAAGAAACATGGGAATCATCGCAACCCATAGTGTTACATTGTAAAAATGGTCCTTGATATTAGACATGTCATGCTATCATGTAACTAATTGGAACAATATAAAATCTTAAGCAAACTAAGCTTGACTTACTTATCTCACGATAATGTACTTATTACGTTAGAACCTAGGGCATATTTATTATCCCAGGGTTAAAGTACCTACCAGGGTTTAAATACTGCTGTACCTGTATCTTGGACATGTAGGTAGTAGCTAATTTGAGTATCTTTTCTATTACAGAAAAAAGTGTTCTCATGCACGTAACTTTATTTTTTAACTGTTATGCGCGTACTAGAAATTTATTACAAGTAGTTTAAGTACCTAAATACTAGCTTTCCTCCGCGGTTTCTCCCGCCAATTTTCAAAAATCCTTTTTAAGTGATTACTTGCGATACTATTTTAAAAGTTTCAAGTGAATCCATTGAAGAAATAAAAGGTTTTAGTTTATCCCTTCTTTTATTTCCTTTGGCTGATCAAGACCCATCTCAAACCCACTAACTAGAAAGCTTAAAATTTTCACACAGTTTTTTTATACACAAGTATCAATGACGAATTTTTTGATATTCCGTATTTTTATTTTCGTTTTTAAGTGGCCTGATTGGCATGAAAATATGTAATTAGAATAACGAATAACTATTCTAATGATATTTAGTATTCCTACAGATGTTAGATAATAAAGAGGATCTATATTTATGCATATAAGTTTCCTTATTTCCTTCATAAAATTGTGGCACTTTCCAAACCCATGCGAGAGTCTATTACTCCCTTATTTATGCCTATAGGAGACATAAGTCCAGAAGAAGGATAGTTAGGCACAAACTGTGTTTTGTGGTTATAGGTTGGAACATATACCTATACCTTTACAATGTAGGACATGGAATACAAAGAAATTTTGCGTCACGGTAAGATACATACGTGAATCACTTTATCAATGCTGGGTGGAGTATTTCTCAAAGCAACTGTTCTCTATGAACCATGAACGTATTTTGTTTACAAAAAGTGTTACTATCTGGCTAACAAGCTATTGTTTTTCGTTTTCGTTACACTTCAGTTATTGTTGTCTTGTATTGTAAACACCTACTATGTCAATTATAAATAAATAAACTATGAAGGTCTGTTTCAAAGAATAGTGAGTAACTATTGTGTTTGTTACTTACAAAATTTTATTTGATGGTTCCTCTTGCCTATAATTGAAGGTTGCAGTTAATTTGTTACGGTATGTTATACACAGACGGGTAGGTATCATTTCAATGTTTCATTGTTTCATATTTTTGGGTGCATTTCTTGTCTAATAGTATACAATTAAAAATAGAATATTAATTAATGTCGTGTAACAACATTCTTTAGTTAGGTACTGTTTCTTTACTAAAAATTCATAACTCGTGGACAAAAATTTTCACAATCACAAATATTTGCCCCGGCCGGTAAACGAACCCGGGATCCCTCGCTTCGAAGGCAGAGCCACTACCATCTAGGCTACGGGGTCGTCGCCACCATTAGCTACACTTTAATCAGTATTGAAAGTGTAATTTTGTAATGTAAACGATTATATGAGTTATTATTACAAACAGGTTTGATTTTTTGTTCCGGATCTGATATCATGAAACGGAGTTCTGAACACGAATCTATAACCTGCTTAATATTTTCGAGGTTGCGTTACTGTATCATTAAAAACCGCTTACTTACAAAGCGGGTGTTAGTAATCATCACGCCGACAAATTCTTTATACATGACTTAATATCGCAGAATATCAGAGAGTTGCGAGACTCGTGTATCTTTTTTGTATTTAATCATTAAGTTGAACTGGTTATTTGATATGTGTATGCAATGAATGTACACGATTAGTTATGATGAATGGTATTTCAAAGGGCACTAGAGGGGCACTATGCTTGCGAATGTATTTTTTATAATAAAGTAAGGATGGTTAAAACAATGCTCATTTAAAATTTTGTTTTTTACTTACATTTAATGTCTACGGGCTCGGAAGTAAATTAAAAATTTTGTTCATATTTTTATGTATTTTACGGTGTGTGATCAAGCCTGGTGAGACAGTGAGAGAAAGGTGAGGCCCTCAGAGTATAGTTACAAATGGCATCACAGTATCAATTACCATTACCGATGTGTCCCATATAATAAATCAGCGTATCGTATACTCGGTGAGGTTAATTAACAACACGGTAACAGGTTGCCAACGGATCTGTGTTCCCTGCCAATAGGTATAACCTATTATCACTTGTTATTTTAGACCAGGGCTACTCAAGTTTTAATTGTAGGAGTTCTACATAAAATAGTGTCTTGGCTTAAAAGAGGTACGCACTATAAGTTACTCGTTGATAATGATTTCATACCAGTACATAATTTTTTTTTACAAAAGATACAAGAATTTAAGCAATGAGAAAATGAAATTGTGCTGTCTACATACCGTTTTTATGTTGACTCGATAGTCAGTTAAATGATAGATTTATGTTTTATTATCGCGCACAGGCAAAAATCATTACTCGTTATATCTTCATTACCTGAACGTTGCTTTTTATCATACGTACTTAGTATACAGAGATAAATACAATAAACATATTTACTTACGTAGCATTATTGGACGCCGAATTTTTTATAGTTACCCCTAAACAAAAGCTTTTTCATAGTCGCTAAAAGCATTTTTATACAAAACTAGCAAACCCGGCGAACTCCGTTTCGCCACCAGATGGCTTCGTTTTATGTAACATTTCGTTTGGTGTCCCGCTTTTCTATTGAAATTTTTCTTGAATTTTCTTTGCTATAAACCTCACGGAGCCCGAGACCTTTCCAACGAATGCAAAACCGTGGAAATCGGTTCGTGCGTTCTGGAGTTATAGCGTCAGGAAGGAAAACCCGACTTATTTTTATATTATAGATGGAAGAAATTGATTTTCTTCCATTTTGGCTGTTTAGTTCATCTATATTTATAATCTATACAGGGTGTAATCGTTAAGTGTGCACAGGCGATTATTCCGTAACTATTACAGATATCAAAAAACTTTAAACTGATATCGAAAGCACTTTACCTAATGAGTAAAATGACAATAATAATTTATTAAAAATAAAACGAGAAATATCCAAAAAAATACATTAAACTCTCCCATACATTTAGTATGAGATAGTAGAAAGGTTTTACTTTCTTTATTTAAAGTGGAATAGTACCTACTCATTTTACCCTTATCATTTTATAATTATGTATGATATGATATTGATGAATTTCAAGCAGATACACACGTGTAGATTAATTATCTTACCACTTCAAATTAATAATAACCCTTGTTTCAATATGGTATTGATTTGAACTGGCTGAAAAGCAACATACTAAATAAAAACAAAAAGAAAGATACTCTTTGGTGTTCGTTCTAAATTCAAATTCTTTATCGCGGGAGTAGGTACCTACTATTCCACTTTAAATAAAGAAAGTAAAACCTTTCTACTATCTCATACTAAATGTATGGGAGAGTTTAATGTAATTTTTTTGGATATTTCTCGTTTTATTTTTAATAAATTATTATTGTCATTTTACTCATTAGGTAAAGTGCTTTCGATATCAGTTTAAAGTTTTTAGATATCTGTAATAGTTACGGAATAATCGCCTGTGCACACTTAACGATTACACCCTGTATAGCGCTTTCGTATGTTTATGATATGAATTAATATCAGGACGTGATTTCAAGTATCACGATAAATGCAAGTACCTACATGTATTATAAATTATATCTAGATTCGAAAAGCATCGAGTAGTGCTATTATTTTTAATTTATCATAAAACCATTCTATCTGTATCTTAAATATTTGGTGTCATTGAAAGCTGGAAATCTCACCTTCAACAAACGAACACTGAGGCAATATTTACACGGCATTAACGACGAGTTATGGCTATTTCCCTTACTTTCGAACATGGCTATGCTTTTGACGAGTTTACGAACCGAAAGACAATAAAAAGTGACTTTAAAATTAGTTTTTATATAGCCGGCTGCAAAAGCCTCCATGAAGTTTTTTGTTTATTTTGGTGTATAAAACTCATTACAAACTCTTAAAGCATATTATGTATACAAAAATATTTTTACGTATATTTAAAATTTAAGTTAATGACATTTAAGAAATATGAAAAAATTAAAGGTTTGATAGTTTTTAGAACCACGGGACATAGGTATACCTCATGTGTATTGCTTTAAAAACCCTATGTGAAGGTTACTAAGTTAATTACGGCTGCAAATATTCCATCAGTCTAAGTATAATCTCTGGATAAGTTAGTTGGTAACGTTATGACAAGGTGGAGGAAGTCCCCCAGTTACGGACTTTTAATAAATTTTAATAATAAAGATAAATCACGTCGTTTCATTTGTATTCTAATTTTAAATAAAATGTATATGATATACGTAATAAATACAGATATTTAGGCAACTCTTCCAATACAGTAGTTACAAAAAGTAAGTAGTCCTAGATACTATGTAAATGTAGACTGCAATGTAATTGTAAAGTCCATTTTGTATAAGGTCCCTAAAATCGGAGAGTCGGCTGTTTATTCTTTCATTTAAATGAAATAGTGTATTACATGTAATACGTAAGTATAAAATATGAATTGGAAAATAACAAATTAATTGTTACTAAACTTAGTCTTACACTTAACGATACTGAAGTTTGTACTTATGGATAAAATATTGAAAATATAGCATATAGTCAACAAAACTATTGGCATGAGATCATAGCCTTCTTGAATTATTTTTATTCTAATGGTGTTTTAATCGTTTCGCGTAAGCTCTTTATGGCCACTCATAATAAAAGTTGATGTTGCGGGTTCAGTGGCCGTAAATGACGTGAAATTGTGTAATAGTTTTTTTGTGAAGAATTTTCTTGCTTAATAATTACGACAAATATAATATTTTTCGGTTGAATATATCCATTCTTTACACATTTATAATAAAAATGAAAGTTTCGCATGCCTCTATGCATATCCACACATAGGTATGTACATAGGTACACACAAAAACATTTGCAAAAATAAATTGTTTAGGGCCTGAGAATAAGTAACAGAAATTTATATAGATTTTTGTCGGTTCGTTTGTTTGTGTGATTAAAATCGTATCAAACCAAAGCTACTAAGTTATGTTCAGGGGTCGAATACATGTCGATATCATTCACAGTTTGTATTTAGAGGTAACATTTAGACTTAATTTTATAAAAATCGATCTACGTTAGTAATTACAATAAAATTGTAAAGAATTTTAAATTATTTTTTAAACAAATAATATAATCTGACTTTAACGCGAACAAAATCGTGTGCGCAATTAGTTACGAATATTATGTACATATAAGTAGCAAAAAAGATTTTAACACTTTTCCTGTTGATTGTTTTTTCACACATGAGTATAAAATCGTTATATAAATATATGAAATTTTTGTTAGCCATTGTAAAAAATATATCGTTGGTTCACCTCCATTATTATTTTCACTTTAGCGTTTTAAAACTGAATGGTGAATAAACTTTTAATAATAAAAATATTAGTTTAATCTTGGCATCAACTTATGGACAATTGTCATTTTAAATTGCTTGTCGCGCAAATGTGTATTCTTAATTCTCCATACCTCCATAATTTTATCTTAGAAGTGTTTTATTGTATTTCGATTCTATATTTTATACGTAATGTTAACCAGTTCGATCGTGGCACAGTTGTCGTTTATTATCTGCGATTTTACGATTGAAGAGATTCGCCGTCACTTTCACGTGCTGTGTTTGCCGATCGTCCAATGACCGACACATTGTTTCCATGGTCCAATGTATTTATAACCAAGTGGACATTTTTAAGTTATTTTTATTTTCCAATTGTTGTTGCCCGCGTTTCGGCCAGCGCGAAAGTAGTTTTAACTTATTTTCAAACAATCTTTTGTCCCTCTTAGCTTACCTAGTTTGGTGTGGAATACGACAAAATCCGTTCTTCCCCTTCCGCCCCCTTACCAAATGTATCTTCATAGATCATGTAGTTTTCGAGTTTCCGTGTTTAAGTAATCGGTGAGTGAGTCCTTTCGTTTATATGTAGGGCATTTATTTTAAAGTGTTTAATACGTTTGCGGTTTGGGTGTAGTGCAGTCATTAAACAATACTTAAGTGGCTTAAGCTTATTTAAAGACAATTTTAATTTGTTATAATCGCTTCTTTGCTTCAATAAAACGTGACAAGCTATAAAGTTGTGGTTTGCAAGATTGCACGATATTGAAGCAACCTATTGTGCCTACTAAATATGACACACTGAATTTTTATTGTAACATTCGTAATATCACAAAGTAGATACTTAAGTAAAGTAATATTAAAGGTATAATAATTAGTTGGAGTGGTTGATTCAAGGTTTGATAGATATAAAATATATGATGATTTTTTCAAACAAGATATCTACATCATCATTTGAAATCCTTTACTACTTGTTATTTCTCAGTGAGTATTTCAGTATTGTCTATGGAAACAGTTACAATAGTTACCGCTGATGGAATGAAAATTGCACTTGCAAAACCGAGAATGTGCAAGCTTGTTTGAAATCACTGATAAGCGCGACAGGTCTAACGAAAACAATACTTACGGATAAAGTAGGTCTTTTTTATTATTTCCAATAATATGACCTCGTCTTGGTGAAAAGCGTCTGGGGCCTAAGTCTGCTAATTTATAAATGCTCCAATTGCCAAAAAACACGACGGTGTTTAAATAAGTACTTTGACACATTTCGTAGCTTTCCTGTACTTCGGAAAGTACTATGATTTTAATAAATAAAATAAATAGATTATTTTTACTAGATTTTTATTTATTTCTAGATTAAATCTAAAGTCTTAAAATAATTACACTATAGAAACGAAGTCCGCGCGGCAGTTTTGAAGCACCTTAATTGGAGTCAGAAATGGCTCCAAACACCGGGCAGCTCATGTCAACGCACGCCAAACGTGTCTCGCGAAAAAAAAAGAATTATGACGATTTGTCCAGTTAAATTGTATCACAAAATATCTGAAAAGCTATTTAATATGTATTATTGCTAAAAACAAATGATTATCCGCAGCCGAATCATTCCCCGCTTTCGGAAAAGTTTCGGTTTAGTGCTTCACTTTAGACAGAGCGCTTGTATGAAGACTGTCAACAAATAAAATCATAATTTTTATTTGTTTAGCTTTTATACTATGTGTGCTAACTATATCTGATTCTGAAAAACTAAATATTTCGAGAAAATGTAGTTACAACATTCTTGGCATGAGCATTTCCGTTCCTTTGATTACATATTGCCCATCTGCGTCCAGGTAACTAGTGTCAACTAGTGTGCTATTTATAACCACTAAATTGCAGTTTATAAAGGATATATTTAGCCAGCCGACCAGTGAGTGCAGCAAATAGCAGTCGGTTACTTCTAATTGACAATGATAGATTAAGAAACACATTTACATATTCTCATCGCCGCCGCCGATGGTTTGCTGAGAAGTATGTTTCGTTTAAAATTACCTGTAGCCACTATAGCGTGCTTTAGGTGGTTAGTAGATTTTCTGAACGTATACAAATTTATTGACCTAGAGGTAGAACTGGTAGAAGATAACTATTTATATGTATTTTACATCGTTAAACCTTGATTATTGTATTGTAAACGGGATTATCTTGTTATTTCAATGCAGCGCAATGGTCACCAAGCCGGACTGCCGTGGGTCCTGTGGAAATGGAATCATGAGCTTCAATTTCTGTTCTCGGCGTGGGTGTGTGTGATCTGGCATTTGTGTGTTGTCCATAGCGTCCACAAGACGAATAATCTTAGTACGTGGCCATGAGTGTGCAGTTTTATAAAAAAATAAGTTTAGTCTAACTATGTAGGTACTAGGTAGGTAGGTATAAGTGCAAAATAATAAATAGGTATCATAAAAAATCCTGTTCGTGAGAACTGTACCTACCGTAACTGTGAATATAATTAAGTTCTGGTATTTGGTTATAGTATCTAATCTACATACATATTTGAGGCCCGTCTGTGGACGTTATCTAAAATTACCGGTTCATCATCATCGCAATCCATAACTGTCCCACTGCTGGGCACGGGTCTCACAACGTGAGGTACAGGCCATAGTTCACCACGCTGGCCAAGTGCGGATGGGCCGGTATTAAATTACCGATTAGTCACACAAAATTGATTTAAAATAACCCTTATTTATACTTATTTAATTCATATATGCATTTATAATAATACTTGCTGACCTGGCAGACGTTGTTCTGCAACATATTTTTTATTCTAAACGAGAGACATCAAGTTTGATATACCTTTAGGAAATGCTCATCAAATTAATACGATAACTGTTTCTATGGCAGCACTTCGAGGTCTCTAATAGTTTAGTTAGCTGATCTCTTAGTAAATCTGGATAGTAACGCCACCTACCGGTTTCAATTGTGAAGCTTAACTATTCTCGGATAAACCTGAAGACACACAAAAAAATTCAACCAGATCGGTACAACCGTTTAGGAGGAGTTCAGTGACATACACACGCACAGAAAAAATATATAATTATGTTAAGGTAGTTTACTCATTTAATTAGTAATTGTAAATAAAGGTTACTTCATATTAAATCGACATTTAGTTTCCGCTACTAGGTACATCTACTCTTAATTACTTTTACTTCATTTATCAGTTAAGGCTTTTAACTGGTGTATCTGATATTATTTCATTCTAATTAAAGACGCGGCTTCTGGCCTGCGGAAGAAAATGATCTTTAAAAACGAATATTACAGTACATATTTGTATGTCGACGTTTAAGAATTTTCTTTACGGTGTCTAATCATAGACAATTATGCAGACAACATGCGTGGTGGTTGCGCAACTATGTCGAGTTACGAGTTATGTGTAGGTACTTATATCGATATGTTATAACATTATGTTATACGTGGGATAGGTTGTCACACGAGATTAATAGAACAACTTGTATGTATAATATGATTTTAAACGTAACTCATCACGGATTGTTCACATTTTATTAGGATACGGTTACACACGTCGCCGTGTTTTGTACTACGTACAAAATACGTATCGTGAGAACCCGTATCGTTACAACGGTTGGTCGTCGAGTCGACCGTTGTAGAGTCCACATCACCTGATGATGCTCTGTTTTGCGGCGAAACACGTATCTGGAATAAGTTGTGAAATTTCTTCACTATAGATTTTGCTTTTTGTGTTGATTGTTTATTCATATACTTATTCTAATTTTGTGAGTATCATTATTCAACGTTGATAGATTCGTTTATTTATAAGCAGCATCGTATACGCTTAAATTGCAAATTACTTTTCAATCACTACTCATAATAATAATGAAACTTAGGCTAACCTCTAATCGAATGATTATAGGCGTTGGGGCTTATTTCACAAAAACGACTATCAACCTTGATTCACAACGAATAGGGTACAGAATAAGTTGAATGGATTTGCATATTTGTATGTAGCCTCAAGTACGTTAATGCAAATGTCACGCAAGTGGCACGCCGATTGGAATGCGGGTTTCGAAGGAACCCGCCGCGTTCCGAATACAGCCTGCTAGCCAACTTCGCTTTGACGCTCACACAAACAAATACAAACCTTTACGCTTATGTAATAAGGGTCATCTTTCCTGCAACTTGAGTCTACAAGGAGTTGCAAAAGAAATTACAGACCTTTGGTACTTTGGGCCGATCGTCGTTTTAATTGTTGATGGACGGGAGGAATTTATTTTGCATTCATTAATATTCTCTTATCGGATGTAATTTCAATAGGTTCTTGTTACTAGACTAATTTTTGTAGGCGGATATGCTTGTTGAGTCTAAATGAGGCAGATTTCTCAATCAGGGCAGTCTTTATTATAACTTGTCGGAAGACGGCGTTTTGGCTTTGATAAAAAATTGCTTGTGTGGGATTGAAATTAAAAAACTTGTTTTGTTCCTTCGGTTCGCTGGTTACAACCCATTAGCGGCCTACGGCTACTTTTCTTTCATTAATAAAAAATGGTCAAGTGCACATTCTTCAAGGGATTAGTGGCCAAATCGACAACACTCTTTTGCATTTGATACAAGGTTTATCATCATCATCGTAATAAAATTATACAATTGTAAGACGCACATCAAATAATATTCATCAGCGTATTTGCAAAAATTTTTTATAACTGGCTTCCCTGGCCCAGAATCAACCAAGTCTATCGAATGTCAATCGGTCATTGATCTCTGTTTTGGCGGGAGAAACTCGCTTGGCGACTTTTTTGTGTATTTTACTTTCTCGTGGCCCGAAATTTTAAAACGGAGAACATTGCAGTGCTCAAAAATCTTCATCCTAATGAACTAAAATTAATTATTTAAATACAGAATATAGAGAATACCTAATAACTCCTGTTGCTGTCCATTTATTTTTATTAAAATCCATCTTTCAGTTACAATTATGGATATTTTGAGTGTTAGAAGAAATGTTTGATAAAAATGTAATGTAATCAAAGACAATGAAGAGTCGACAGGAAACGAGGGCCAGTTTAGTTAGGCTGTAGACAGCTGATTACGTGAAAGCGGTAACCTTGAACGGGCGCAGTGTCGCTCGGCGTGAATGGACAGAGTGGCCTACAAACGTCATCATTGAACTGTATTCGACATTTTCGTAGCGGTATCAATTTTAGTGGTAACCGTTCGGGTCTATTATTCACTGGTAACAATGGTCTGATTAGGTCAACTGAAAAGAAAAATGCGGTAGAATTGGGATAGGATCGGTAGGAACATCGCCAATTTATTCTCTACAATTTATTCACATGCTCTATTCTTCTATGTTGAGGAGAAGCGGGTTGGCACTCCACTAGATTGAATGTGATCAATCGGTTTTGAACGTTAATATCACCAAAGGCATGTGTATATATACTAGTTAGATGGAAGTGAAAAGGATTTATGGACCGTTCCGAACCGATCCGAATCCGTTCGTATGGAGAAGCAGTGATAGCCGTGTGGTTGAACGTTGGACTGCCGAACCGGAGGTTCCGGGTTCAAACCCCGCACGCACCACTAATTTTCAAAAATTATGTGCGTATTAAAATTTAATTATCACTTGCTTCGATGAAGGAAAACATCGTGAGGAAACCTGCACACCTGAGAGTTCTCCATAATGTTCTCAAAGGTGTGTGAAGTCCGCCAATCCGCACTTGGCCAGCGTGGTGGACTATGGCCTATACCCCTCTCATTGTGAGAGGAGACCCGTGCCCAGCAGTGGGACAGTTATGGGCTGTGATGATGATGATGATGATGATGATGAAAAGGATTTTTATGTACTGCTACGTACTATGCATCTGTGTAGACTGGAAACTCATCTATTAAATTACATACATACACGATACACGATTAGCAAGATATCTCTGTAGAACTTACAATTAATTTAAATTTCTCTAAAATCTTGTATTATCTTTTTTTAGTTTTCCCTTCTACCCTAGTTACCCTAGTCATCCAACAAAATGATATGTAGGTATTTAATATATTTGTATCATATAATATAAGACAAAATTGCGATCGTACTTTCTTTTGAGTTATGTGCGCTTCAATTAAATAATGTGGATGTGCGTGACTGCGTGAGATATTTAACAGCGAAGAAAAGCAGGAGCAAAAAGTAGAATTGCAAAATATAACTTACATAAACATAAAAATAAAAGTATTTCGAACAGTCGCATAGTCTATACGACAATCGTTTTCATTTGGTTAACGATTCATTAATTATAACTGTATTAAATCAATTTCATTGAGGTGACCTCAATTATAAAAGTTTAATAAAATTTATTTAGTATCTTCTACCTTAATGCTTATGGTAGGGGAGCCCGTGGTGCTAAATGGGGATTTACTCGAGCGTCACAGAGACCTATTGGGTTGCAAAGCTTAGATGATAAGAAGAAAAAAATGTTATATGATATATACCTTTTCATCGGTGGGAGAAGCGGCTATAGATTTTTAAATATGTAAAAAAAACTGATGCATGGACATCCTCGAGCGCGTCAGATATTGATAGCATCAATGCCCTACGTATTTTTAATAATGTACGTATGTTAATCTGACCGTTTGCATGGTGGGGGTGGTTGTATGTAAGGGTTGAAAATGAAAAAAAAAAAAATTTAATCGAGCGCGTCAGATTTTCTAAGGGAGTGTTAAGTGCACCAAAAATAAGCTCTCATTCACTAATCTGACGATTTCGATGGGACGCAAACTCGTGGCCATTCTCATAATATGCAAAAAAAATTCGCCATTTTGACATACTCAAGCGCGTCAGATTAAGATATATATGGTTCATCTTTATGTTCTAAACGTACTGTCTCATAATCTGACGCTTATCTAGAGGGATTCGCCTAATCTGACAAAAAAACGGTTCACCCTAAAGGCCATCCCTGCAATTTCCCGCTAATTCCATTCCTGGGCGCTTAAAATTGTACTTATGACATTTATTTTGAGCTCGCGGAGTTCAAAGAAATAATATTTCTATGCATTTGAGCTCTCCCAGCTCAAAAGTCTGATAGAAGTTTCATAGAACACTATTTTTGGAATTTTCAAACCGCAATAACTTTTGAATGGATCAACCAATTTTCACGCGGTTAGCGGCATTCGACGCAGTTTTATCATCCTCATAAATAATTTAAAAGTTTTAATTGATCGAACCAAAAATTTCGGAGTAATCCCGAAAAAACACTTTTTCGGGTTACTTTCGTTCACGATATCTCTCGAATGAATCAACCGATTTTGACCAACTTGGTGGCGATCGACGTGGTTTTTCAAGCTCAAGGGCGGATTAGTTTTTGAAGTTGATCGATAAAGCCGTTTAAAAGTTATTCCAAAAAAACCACTTCCAAAAAAATTTTTGCTGGAATATGGTGATGGCGTCATGACAGCAGAAACTGGAGTGAGGACGGAGTGAGAGAGTAATAGATAGAGAAAGAGTGAGAGAGGAATAGAAACGCGGAGAAGGAAATATAGGCATCACGCAGCTGCACGCATTTAACTTTATCGACGATTTTTTTGTTATTTCGGCTTGCGGAAATCGTCAGATTATATATTTTTCGTTATTCTTGAATTATTTCCTTCAAAATAAAAAAAAAATTAACTGCGCTCGAGAATGTCAAGATGACGTTTTTTTTACAACTTTGCTGCTCTCCCCTTTCTTTACGTCACTCTCAAATTGTCAGATTAGTGGAATATACACTTTTTAGGAGGTAATTAACTCACCCTACCTTAATCTGACGCGCTCGAGAATGTCTGATGATCAATTTTTTTTTACTAATCTGATCCTGTATCCTTCACGGGCGGCCTTATATATGAGGCTCATTTTTGGTGGAGTTACTTAACCGGGTACAGGGTATCGCCCTGTATATTAATCTGCCGCGCTTCTGTAAATCCCGAAATCCCCTCTTGGGCTCCCCTACCATTACTACTATAATTATGTAAAAAAAGGTAGGTAATGATCGTTACCTACTTACAGTTAATTAAAACATTGATTACGATAATTGTTAATGAAAATTAAATTTTTGTAGCTCTTTTCTTTACAAATCAAATCAGTTTTTAAAACTAGGCAGTAAAGCCATGAACGCAAGATTGAAAAATAATTGTTATACAAGAAATAACACACAATACAAATAGTCTTAAAATTATTAGCCGTCATGTCATATGCGCATCCGCATAAACACCGCGTTATGTTATGCGCACTCGGCGCAAATCGAAACCACTTACATCGCACCTCGTAGAAAGTAAGACGTGTCATTCAAATACAACATTATCATATGACTACGTGTGTGACATACATCTCTATTGATTGTTGCTTGTGTTGAGAAATAAATATTAGCATTTATAAATAACTTGCAATAATTCTAGTTACCTGTATCGTAATCTTAAGGCCGCGTTGTCATATTGTACATAATTGGCTAATTGCGTACTTCTGCGATTATACCATTGTATGATCGGTTTCGTTCGTCCCGTTGGTATCTTGTTGCATATTATCTAAAAATACCATTTAAAATGGCAGGGGGAACGTCCCCCCATTTGGCGCGTAACAATTTGGCAATTATTTCGCAAACGGATTTTTTAAATGATTTTCTTTTATATGAGATAATTTTTTATTGTAAGTATATGAGCAGACAAGCCACTTAATGGCAACTGGTCACCACCGCCCACCGCCCATAGACATCAGTAACACCAAAGGCATCACCGATGCATTAAATTAACAATAATAAATGGAAAACAAGAGAATTACGGGCGATTTAATTATCTACTTATTAAGCATAAACTTTTTTATCATCATCCTATTAATATTATAAATGCGAAAGTTTGTATCGATGTATGAAGGTTTGTTACTCTTTCACGCAAAAACTACCGAATGGATTTTGATGAAACTTTACAATAATATAGCTTACACATCAGAATAACACATAGGCGATAATAAGATATAGTGTGAAGTGTGAATTATCCAAAATATATATCTAAATCTTTGCAAACCGAAGTAATAAGGTTCCCGAAGCGAAGCGAGGGCGGGTCGGTACTACCGACTCGGTAGTCGGTAGTATTCTATACATGAGCACCTACTATCGATTTTTTTACATCATTAATATATTTCAGTCATTTAACTTTTACCGCAGGGAATATTGGCTAAGTGACGTAATAATAATTATTACTTGCTTCTTGCATTTAAATAAGAAATTACTTATTGTTCGTTACTAAGATAATTATGTTCTAAATAGTTAATTGTAATGCATGAGAAGATTATTCTTATTAAAATTTTGAAATTAAGTATGACAAGTAGAACCGTTATAAGGTTTCGAGTTGTTTAGCTAGGTTTAATGGGAATCATTTTTCATTTGCGTATCTTTTTATGGTTTTGAAATGGTGTTTCACGTCTTTTACTGGTTTCAAGAATTCTTACGCTTGCGATAATCAGCTAAAGAAACTGGCTCGTCTTGCATTAGTTCAAGTTCAAAGTTCAATTTTAAGCCGCATTGAAGGAAGGAGGTTAGTTATGAGTTAGTAATGAGTAAATTGTTAACTCACTAGTAGGTAGGTACTATATTGTCACAGCCGTGGGTAGGGGATGGGAAGAAACAAAGCCGGCTTCAATGGATGATGTTTTATTCTTACTGTAAAAAGGTAACACACGCGACACGGTACTATACACTTTACTGAACACTTTACTTCCCTTCACACTTCACTTCACACTCGCGACACTGTACTGTGAAACGGCACTTCACTATTCCTATTTCTTCTTCCCACTGGCACGCTTCCCGACTCGCCACCAAGACTCGACTGACTCTGCCTTGGCCGGAATCGCCTTATATACCACCAATTTCAAACATTCCAAATTCAAAGGTTTTCTTTTAATTTAGCGTCGAAAACATTTTATAAATTCTATTTTCAAATTTTCTTTTTCTTTTATTTTTAATTTACGCGACACTGCCCCCTCTCAAGACATGATCGTCCCGATCATCGTTGCTTCCGTGATATCGTGCCAACCGACCCACATGTACGATTTTTGGAGGACTGCGAGGAGTACGCTGAATTCGGAGAGTGACGTCGTTGATCTTAGTCACAACTCTATAAGGCCCTTCCCAACTCGGTTGAAGCTTCGGAGACTTCCCTTTTCGTCTAACGGGGTTATGTAACCAGACCAGGGTTCCTTCTTCAAAGCTAGGACCGTTGGCCCGTCGGTCGTAGCGGGTTTTCATTCGTTCGCTGGCCTTATATCCTGCTTCTCTGATTTGCTCATACACGTCAACCATCTTGTTCCGTAGTTCGCTTGAGTAGTCAGTTATTTCTTTTGGTGTATCCGGAGGAGCACTCGAAAGCAAATCGGCTGGCAGTCGCAGTTCTCTTCCAAAATTAGCATACGCCGGAGTGACTGTTGTGGTCTCATGAACCGCAGTCCTATAGGACATGAGAAACAGTGGAATATACTCGTCCCAGTTCTTCTGATGATTATCCACCACTTTTGCCAGATGCCGTTCCAACGTTTGATTAAATCTCTCAACCATTCCATCAGATTGCGGGTGATAAGGTGTCGTCCGAGTTTTATGTATTCCCATCACTTTACAAACTTCTTGAAATACTTGCGACTCAAAGTTCCGTCCTTGATCACTATGCATCTCTAGTGGTACGCCAAATCTGCAGAACACTTCAGTAACAAGCTTCGTTGCCACGGTGATAGCCTCCTGGTTAGGTAGTGCAAACGCTTCTGGCCATTTCGTGAAATAGTCCATCACTACCAAAATGTATCGATTTCCAGCATTCGTGACTGGAAACGGTCCAGCTATATCAAGAGCCACTCTTTCCCAAGGAACCCCAACATTATACAGCTTCATTGCACCCCTGCTTCTAGTCTGTGGTCCCTTAACGGCTGCACAACTATGACACCGCCGACACCAGTCTTCCACATCGTCACGGCAATGCAACCAGTAGAAGCGTTCCTTGATTTTGGTGAGAGTTCTTCTTATTCCCAGGTGTCCTCCCGAAGAACCATCGTGGTAAGTCTTCAACACCTCGTTCACTTTTGCTCTTGGAACCACCATCTGAAGATGACAATCTTTGCCTTTAGGAGTCTCCCACTTGCGGCAGAGCAATCCATTGTGGAGTACCAGGCTTTCCCACTGTGCCCAGAGACTCTTCGTGGCCGTACTGTACTTGGCCACTTCTGACCATCTCGGCTTAGGGGTTCCACTTTCCAGCCAGTCTAGGAGCGGTTGAAGATCCTTATCATCCTTTTGGGCTCTTCTCATGGTGTCATTGCTCCAATTTGAATCGATAGAATCCGTTCGGATAAGTTGAATTTTTATTTCCTCTTTCTCCTCTTGCCGCTTACAATGCCTGCAGTCTTCAGAGCATGGTCTTCTGGACAGGGCGTCTGCGTTGCCATGAATTCTTCCACTACGATGTTGAATCTCAAAATCATACTCCTGCAATTGCTCCAACCATCTGGCCACTTGTCCTTCGGGATTCCTGAATTCCAGCAACCATTTTAATGCGGCGTGATCCGTTCTTACTAAGAATTTACGACCGAGCAAATATTTCTTAAAATGTTGCAAGGTCTTTACGACAGCCAACAATTCCCTGCGAGTTACGCAGTAATTCCTTTCCGGCCTTGATAAAGATTTGCTGAAGTAGGCAATCACAACTTCCTGATCTCCTCTCTGTTGGGAAAGAACACCTCCAATTCCAGTGTTACTTGCATCAGTGTCCACGATAAATCTTCCCTCT
This sequence comes from Ochlodes sylvanus, assembly GCA_905404295.2. Lineage (NCBI taxonomy): Eukaryota > Metazoa > Arthropoda > Insecta > Lepidoptera > Hesperiidae > Ochlodes > Ochlodes sylvanus. Next base: position 4,386,780 of record FR990129.1, read on the forward strand.
GTGTCAGGATATCCGAGAATAGGTGATTCACATAGACACATTTTGAGATTCTGGAAAGCCTGCTTGCAGTCTTCGTCCCAAGAAAATGCTCGTTTCTCTTCTGTTAGGCGATGTAATGGCTTAGTTATGTCAGAAAAACCTTTGACAAAGCGTCGGTAGTATGAGCACAGACCCAGGAAGGCTCTCACTTGCGACTTATCCGTCGGCGTCGGCCAATCTTTAACAGCACTTATCTTGGATGGGTCAGTTGCAACACCTCGCTCCGATATAACATGTCCCAAGTAATCCACTTCACGTTGAAAGAATGAACACTTCTTCGGACTCAGCTTCAAATTTGCGCTCCGTAGCTTTGTGAACACACTTTCAAGTTTCTTGAGATGATCTTCAAAATCACGCCCCATTATGATGATATCGTCTAAATAGACTAAGCAGGTTTCTCCCAGCAAACCTGCCAGCACATGTTCCATCAATCTCTCAAATGTAGCAGGCACGTTGCATAATCCAAATGGCATGGTTTTGAACTGCCATAAGCCTTTTCCAGTCGAAAACGCAGTTTTTTCCTTGTCTTTGGAGTCCATTTCAACTTGCCAATATCCACTTTTCAGATCAAGGGTGGAAAACCACGTCATTCCACAAAGTGAATCCAGGGTGTCATTGATTCTGGGCAATGGATAACTGTCCTTTTTCGTTACATCATTCACTCGCCGATAGTCCACACAAAATCTGGTCGATCCATCTTTCTTTTTCACTAATACAATCGGTGAACACCATGGACTTGACGAAGGTTCTATAACGCCGTTCTTCCTCATCTCCAGAATCATGTCTTCAACTTCTTGCTCACGAGCAAACGGAACAGGTCGTGGTCTCTGTCGTATAGGTGCTACATTACCCGTATCAATTTTGTGTTTCACCAAATCAGTTCTGCCAATGTCTTGGTCGTTTTTCGAGAAAAGATCGGTATAACGGAATAGAAAATTTCTTGCTTTTATTAATTGCAGCTTAGTAAGATTACTTTTACATTCTTCCAAAAGCTTTGCCACATTTTCTTCTTGACTCGGAACTCTTCGCTGTTGTCCTTCTTCGCACTTCCTTAGCCAGGCCACCTCATCACAGGTTCCGACAACCGTTCCCTTTTCCACTGTTTGTTCATCGTCATCAGGATTGAATACAGGTACCATCGTAACACAGCCGCTTCCCACTAAAGTCCTGACCGGTATCCATGGTGAGCCCACGACTCCACTCTCTATGATGGCACATCTTCGCTGTATTCCTCCATCGTTCTGCGGTAGTCTAACAGGAACTAATGTCTGAGATCTTGGTTATAGGATGGTGTCCTTCAAACATAGCACTTTTCCGAAATTGCCCCCCTTCATTGGAATTTCATCATTTCCATGTTTTAGAACGCCTTGTTTCAAGTCGATGTTGCACTGATGATTTTGTAAAAAGTCCAAGCCAATAATGCAGTCATCGGATATGTTCGCTACGATGACTTTTTGCCAATAAAGTGTGTCACCAATCTTGATAGCCACAACTTTTTCACCTTGGGTTGAGATACGCTGACCGGTAGCAGTCGTTAACGTGAGGCTTCCTTTCGTTTGAATGTACCGCCCTCCGATGTCCTTAAACCTGAGGTTACTGATAACTGTACGCGAGGCACCCGTGTCCAACGTTAATTGGCAAGGTCGTCCGTTAATTGTTCCGTCTATCACAAGAGTGTTTCCATCATTCGTCTGTTTTACAACGATCTCTGGGGCTTTACTGCTAGCGGCCAGCGCGCACCCCACTGCTCTGGCCTTCTCTAGTTTTCCTCCGGCTGTTCCGACGTCGAAACCGCCGCATCCACCTGACGTCGGAAATTGGTACGCTCACGCCTAGGGCAAGTGCTACGTATATGACCCCGTTCCCCGCATTCATAACATATGGGATTGTACGGTCGCCGTCTATTGTTATCCGCTGCTATAACTTCCCGCAGCCTCGGAGAACGCAAGTCATGTCGCACAGCTTCTACCTCTAGAGCATGAGCTACTGCTTCCTTCAAGGTGGCGTGGTGTTCAAGTCGTACGGTGGCCCTGACCTCAGAATCCCGTATTCCGTCGATGAATACTTGCAGAAGCATATCCTCAACCACGGACGGCGACGACTGATATGCCTTGCGTACCAGTCTCTCCACTTCAACGGACCATTGTTGTATAGTCTCGCTAACCCGTTGAATGCGATCCTTAAGCTGCGCTCGATATACATGCTCCAGGTGACTGTCGCCATATCTGGCCTTCAGCGCGTTCACTAACTCGTCGTAAGAGACCTCCTTTTTCCCTCCAGCGAGTGCTTCCAACACGGAGAGAGCCTCGTCCCGTAGCGCTAAGATCAGCGCTGACTGCGCCTCCTGGTCACTCCAGCAGCTGGTTCTTTTGACTGTCTCCAGTTGAAGTTTGAAGGCAGCCCAAGAGGATTTTCCGTCATATGGAGGAACCTTCAGATGTCTACCGGAAGTTACTACGGACGTGGTTACGGAACCCCCGACCTCCAGGAGCTTCACTCGTTGATTTACCTGTTGAAGCGTTCCCTTGACTTCCGTAACTTCTCCCTTGACTTCCGTAACTTCTCCCTTGACTTCCGTAACTTCTCCCTTGACTTCCGTAACTTCTCCCTTGACTTCCGTAACTTCTCCCTTGACTTCCGTAACTTCTCCCTTGACTTCCGTAACTTCTCCCTTGACTTCCGTAATTTCTCCCTTGACTTCCTCTTTCACAACTTCTATCCTAGAGGCATTGGCCCGGATCCCGGCCACCAGATCCTTGCTAAGGCCGTCCTGGAGCTCCTGTAAACGCTCCTCTTGGTGGCGTGCTTCTTCCTCCCGGCGGCGTGCTTCTTCCTCCCGGTGGCGCGCTTGCTCCTCCTGCATTGCACGCAGCTGCTCCTCCTGGCGGCGCGCTTGGTCCTCCTGGCGGCGAGCTTGCTCTTCCTGCATTGTACGCAGCTGCTCCTCCTGGCGGCGCGCTTGGTCCTCATGGCGGCGAGCTTGATCCTCCTGCAGTGCACGTACCTGCTCCTCTTGGCGGCGAGCTTGCTCCTGCATCATGGCAGTCATTTGCTGCAGGAGCGCACTCATGTCCATTGACGCAGGCGGTGAAACGGCCGGAGTCGCCATGGCGCCGTCTCCGGTGCTAGGCCCCTCTTGCGACTGTTCTTCTGCCGCTGCAGCTCCCGCTCTGGTGGTTACCCCTCTCTCGTTCCTCGGCACGATCGGCATCTTTCCCATCCCACTTCTGACACCAGTTGTCACAGCCGTGGGTAGGGGATGGGAAGAAACAAGGCCGGCTTCAATAGATGATGTTTTATTCTTACTGTAAAAAGGTAACACACGCGACACGGTACTATACACTTTACTGAACACTTTACTTCCCTTCACACTTCACTTCACACTCGCGACACTGTACTGTGAAACGGCACTTCACTATTCCTATTTCTTCTTCCCACTGGCGCGCTTCCCGACTCGCTACCAAGACTCGACTGACTCTGCCTTGGCCGGAATCGCCTTATATACCACCAATTTCAAACATTCCAAATTCAAAGGTTTTCTTTTAATTTAGCGTCGAAAACATTTTATAAATTCTATTTTCAAATTTTCTTTTTCTTTTATTTTTAATTTACGCGACAATATGTACATAGATTATGTATGGCTACGCGTTATTCGACCACTTTTTTATGTTAGTTACCACTTGGCTACGAGATTATGACCACAAGGTTGATCGTTGATGGTCTTCAAGAATTCATAAAAAAATAAAGTCGAAAATAAGACGATAGGTGCTAATCTAGATGTACCTATGTATGGAATTGATTTTGTCGTTATGCCTAGATATTATTTATACGTAATAGTATTATAATATAGCAAACGGAACTTGTTCCAACCGAGTGTCCTATAAGTCCCATGACACCTTTTTTTTTTAATAAAAATGTAAGTACGGGCGTTATTTCACAAAGATCAGGGTTAACTATTTGGTCAAACTATTCTCGGGCATGCATGTACAGCATTTACAAGCTGATGACTTACATGATCCCCGCAACAATGACGCCTACTTCTCGATGGATGTCTTGTGAAATGTCATTGCTATTGGACTTGGTTCACTATGTGGGATGTCTTGTACACTAGGCACTTATTTCGTAAGGGCTTACTGCTAAGATGGTTCGGTTTTCTAAAATGTGACCTCTGACGTCACTCTATTGGGATATGATTTGTTTACTGCTAATTACTTTTTCTGTCGTTCGACCCTCTTTAGGTTATTTGATTAAATATGTATTAAATATTTGTGAAACCTGGAATCCATGATGGTTAATGGGCAAGTATTATTATTTGTTTAGCAATTTAATATTGCAAGTAACGTAAACAGGTTTTTAAATGTTGAACTTTATCTTTAATAATTTTTTATCGTTAAAACTCCAAAAATCTTATCGTTGAAACATTAGTCATTCGATCACGGTTGCCCGTGACACGGTAATTGATACGGCTTCGTAACCGTTTTTGGTAAACACCGGGGATGAAATTTAAAAATAAAGGGCTGATTCTAACTAACCATTACGCGTTGGTCAAAAAGTATAGCTTTTAAAGGGAGTTCGAGTCTTCATTATATCTGATAACTTTTTACCAGCGAAAGCGTTACGAGCGTGTGAGTTTTGTAAATCAATTTTACATTTAGTGTTTTTGGTTGGATGTCTATTACTTAATAAACGAATAACCTGATTTGTTTCCGATTAATCTGCATATCTAATTGATTTGTTGACGTTATTTGGGCAGCCTATCGGCCTTACTTAACACACTACACACGACAAATCAACTTTCCATCGCGGCATTGGTGTAGTTCATTGCACAACTTCATTTTTTCACACTTCTGCCCGATTCCAATTTCTACATGTTTCATTCTTAGCACCTAGGGTGCGTACACATTAATCCGATGGCCGGCTGCCATCGCATGAATATTATTTATTTATTTAAGTCAGCTGGCTTTACCTGAACTGCTATAATTTTATCGCCAACCTTCCCTGCTCGTGGTGCACTCCGCTAAACAATGGACGAGGTTATAACGCCAGGTCCTTCTTGAAGAAGGTCGCTGGATTCTACGCTACTCATTTAAATCCCGGTTACACTCAGTTTTCGGTCGCAGTTTTGGAGAACTGGAAATAATGCAGGACCCCTTCCTTTTTACCCAATGGATGGATACATTTTGTGTTACTTATGTCCGCTGTTTTGTATTAGGTAACCTACCAATGACGACGATCGCGAAACCTACTTACCATCAGGTGGATCGTCAGCGCGCTTACAAAACGACAGTTGACAGACACAGACTTCATGTTTTACGTGTTGGATATAAAATTCTTGTGGTACGATGTCACTGCGGTGTGATGTGTTAACACCTTTTTCCAAGAATGTGGTCAGGTACCACCGATGAATGGGAAACGGAAAGCTTGAGAGAAATTCTGACAATTAGCGATTCGACGCAGAATTACGTTTTGCGTACGAGTATGTTGTGTAACTCGTGAGTATTGCTGAGAATTTGCCTAACTTGTAAGAACACACACTTTGTCTTTATTCACTGATTCATCAGCGTCAAAACTGCTGAAGGTTTAAATTCTTACGATGTAAAAAAATATACTAGGATATGGTCTAATGTAGACATCCATTCAAAAGGCTTTGACATAGTTCATCCCGCCGCACCTAAATTCTATAGTAGGTTACGTAGGTAACAGTAGGAAAGTGTTTGTATGTCCGTGACCATGATCACATTTTTTTACTTATAATATTAATGGTATTGGGTGCAAATACATTTTGTTCCGAAGGAGGTGCGGAAAATACCTATATGTATACTATAATATATACGGAAAACGGAAGCGTTTTGGAATACCGATATAATTTGACGTTGTTCAGCGAACGTTGTTGCTACTTTCGTTGCCATGGTAACCGTGGCAACAGCGAAGCGTGGGCGGGTTTGGCTACTTAGTTGTATAACATTAATATGTATGTATTACATTCCGTAATCGCTTGCCGTCGGGTGCCGCCGGGCTGGTCTCACATAAATTGTTATGGAGATGAACACGATTACTTAATTCAACCGGACCCGGTGATGTATTTGGTACACACACACACACACAACCTTTTTCGACTCGATTGGCGAAATGGTTGCCAAGCTGGACAGCCGTACTTGGTTACCGTACTTACGTACCGTACCGTTACGTTGCTGTACTCCTGGTCCTCGGTTACATTCCCAGCGAGGGGGAAATTTGAATGATGAGTTTAATTTTCTGTTCGCGGTCTGGGTCATACACCCAGTTCTTGTCTTTGTGTACTGTCCATGATACTCACGACTCAGGAAATCCTAGTGTAAGGCTAAGAGCCAAATGAAAACAAAAAACGATATAAAAATAATGAGTAATATATATAAATGTTGAGTAAAATAAGGAAAAATAACTTAGAAGTACAACAGGAACTTAGGTATCAGTAATCTAATAGATTTACCCAAGAGTATGGTTCAGCGCAGTACTTTTTGCATTTAAAACATGTTTGTACCTACTTGTGTGTGTCACTTAAATATATTCGCATTAAAGATGTCACTAAAGCTCCTTCGGGCACTCTCATAATTTTAGTTTACGTTATTATAAAGCCCGGTGTTTAATTTCTATCACAGAAATTAAACACCGGGCTTTTTGCATACGTAGTAATTCTAATAATAAGTCAATGATAGTATGACTGTCTCATATATAAAGTGTAATGCATTACGAATGTTGATCCCACACAATCGCGGCATGACCACGCATGACACCACGCGTGATTGTAACTGCATTAGCAGTTTTGATGCACCGTGCTGCGTTGCGTAGACTATACATACTCTGGTAGTAAACAATTGTGTACGAGTCGTAGACAGAGGACGATATAGTCATCTGGTCATCGTTGCCAACATGAGATAGACCGATAAAAAACGATTGTAGTGGCAGAATAAAAATTCGAAGGTCAGCTGTCTTAACTTGTAAGTAACTGTGCTTTTCTTGAAAAACCGGCACGCCATGCGAAAAAAAACAGTATCATTTTGTCTCGTTTTTTTCGTGTTATTGGCGTAAGTTGTTCCTTTTCTTGTGTGAGTGCGATAGATGGCATCCATTGGTCTATACACTTCTCCGTCTACGGTACGAGTAGAATTGAAGATCAAGAGTGCATCATCACCGCATACGATGTGCACGCTATATGACGCTCGGCGGCAGTGTGCAAACGCTTACTTTTCATCGTGAATCGTGATTCATTCATTTACACTTTCCATTGCGTTTTTATGTACCTTAACAGTTACGATGTTTTTCTTTGTTTTGCTTAGCTTAATTTTGCATGTCATTTTGTTTTTACATAATCCTATTTATGTTATTTAACTTCTGTATTATTATGAATAAGACGATATAAAGTTATGTAATTACCTACTGGCCATTCGAGTGGTCATTGCTCCACAATATATTTAAAGAAGAACAAGTTTGTTTCTAAAAAATCATCATCAAAAGAAATCATCGAATAACCGAAGGAGTCACCCAACCCATTACGTTACGAAGATAGCCAATGAAACCTGCCGAGCGCCTTGTACCCGTATTCCTTATGGACACATTCTGGCACGTACGTTCACAAGGAAGCAATGGTTGTTATCGTTCAGCCTGCCCGCCGTACTCTCGCACGCCTTGCGTAACTGGTTACGTGATATTCTCCTAAAGCGATATTGCAATTGCAATTTATGTGTTTTAAGATTGCCGATTGCATTGCTGCTTGGTCGCGTGTGTGTGAAAATCTTGCTTCGGTCGATGTAGAAGTAGAGGGTTAGCTGTAGAAAGAAGTTTCCAATAGACCTAACTTATATATTTAGATTTTGATAGAACTCGCTAGGTATAGATTGTAAGGGCACTACAACTTCTATTTAGATTTTGTTATAGAACTTCTCATAGGTTGTAAAGGCTTGTTGATGATTCTTCGTTTGATGGAATAAAACGATTTTGATGTTCTAATATTAACTTGTATTGCGATTTCCCTTAAGTTTTTTACAGTAATTTTTAAGTAATTAGGCGCGTATAAAAAAAATGAAGCGATGACAATTGTAGTGACATTTTGTGACGGTGGGCGCGCCCCCCGCCCCGCACCCCGCTCGTCCGACGGTGTGGCCAGCGCGGTGTAGTGTAGCCAGGTAAAATATTGCACGCATAGACATGCCCCCCGCCTTGGAGCAACAGCCTCCAACGAAGAATCAGGAATCAGCAGCAGTAGACATCATCAAGCGTGTTTTAGTGTTCCTTCTCCTCCAGCAGTGGACACAACTTGGGGTATGACCGTTGTAGGATTCCATTTGCGGTTTTGATCTCAGCTACTCGTGCGAGTCCGTCCTTCCCAGGGATGGTGCGTATAATTCTCCCCAGACGCCATTTCAAAGGTGGTAAATTGTCCTCCTTGATAAGGACTAACGTGTTGGGTTTCAAGTTGTCCTTATTGGTCTGCCACTTGGTCCTCGTCTGCAGCTCCGCAATGTACTCCTTGGACCATCGCCTCCAAAAGTTCTGTCGCATTTGTTCGACACGTTTGTAGCGGTCCAGTCGTGACGTAGATGCGGCGGTTAGGTCTTCATATGGGGGTGCGACGAGAGGTCGGCCAATCAAAAAGTGGGATGGAGTTAGAGGAAGGAGATCGTTGGGGTCTGTGGACATAGGATACATGGGTCTGGAATTGAGGATAGCCTCAATTTGTGTCAATAAAGTGGAATACTCCTCGTAAGTTAGGTTTGCGTTTCCTATACGGCGTAAATGATACTTAAACGACTTGACCCCTGCCTCCCACAGGCCCCCGAAATGTGCCGAATACGGGGGAATGAATTCGAACTTAATATTTTCACTAGCAGTGAAATTAATAATATGATCCTTGTGTGAATCTAAAAATAATGAAAATTCCTTCAATGCGCCTACGAAGGTTTTTCCGTTGTCGGAAAATATTTGTTCCGGTTTGCCTCGCCGAGAAAGAAACCTTCTCAAAGCCAGTAAGTATGCATCTGAACTAAGACTTGTAACTAATTCTAAATGGATCGCACGGGTTGTAAAACATATAAATAAGCAAACGTAACATTTTTCAAGTTTCGCTCCTCTCCCTTTGCGGTTAAGAATGAACATTGGCCCAGCGTAGTCCACGCCGCACCGTTGGAATGGATATCCCGGTTCTAACCTCTCCAGTGGTAAGTTACCCATTTTGACTTGTGGTGACTTCCCATTCTGGCGGATACAAGTAACGCAGTTATGTACCGTTTGCTTGGCCAAGTCACGACCCCTGAGTGGCCACCAGCTCTCTCTGATAGTAGCTAGGAGTAGCTGTGGTCCAGCATGGTGTAAACGTTTATGCTCAAAATTAAATAAAAGTTTTGTAAAATGATGTTTGGAACACAATAATAACGGGTGTTTTTTATTGTAAGAAAATGTATCCGAATTTTGTAACCGACCCCCTACTCTAATAAGACGGTCATCGTCCATAAATATATCAAGACTAGATATACTTCTGTCTACTTTAAGCGGTAACTTCTTATTTAATGCGTTATAAATATCAGGGAATGACAACTGTTGAGAATGGCGCGATAACACTACAACTGCCTTATTTAATTCGTCCGATGTGAGCGGACCAGTGTTACGGTCCGATTTGACCTTAACGCGCGCATTATTCATAAACCGTAACACATAAGCAGTTGCGCGTCGCATACGATTAAAATTAGAAAAATGTTCAAAATTAAAAACGCTAATTATATTCGATTGTGAAACTAATGACGATGTATTTGATTTTATTTCAGGTAAATTATTTAAATGTACTTGTTCACTAATAGTAAATTGATTAAAATTATATTTTGTTTCGCGTAAGAACGCCGGCCCGTGCCACCAGAGATCGGAATGTTGAAGCGCGTCAAGCGCGAGCCCGCGGGACAGCAGGTCGGCAGGGTTGTCGACGCCGGCGACGTGCAACCACGGCAACTCACCGGTTAATTCGTTGATCTGCACTACTCGGTTTTGAACGAATGGTTTTAGTAAATTCGGTTCCGTCTTGATCCAACTAATAACTATAGTAGAATCAGACCAAAAATAAATTTTATTAAAAGTTAACCTGAACGACTTGGTAATTTTCTCATACAGTTTCCCCCCAATTACCGCTCCGTTTAGTTCCAGCTTGGGCGTAGTAACTGGCTTTAGGGGTGTGACCTTGCTCTTAGCGCAAAGCAATCGAACGGTCACCGATGAGTTGTCGTCGTAAGTACATACATAGGCGCACGCGCCATATGCATCTTGCGATGCATCCGTAAATATATGTAGGTCCGTGTACTGATCGTGAGGACCTTTAACGTGACGCGGAATTCGAATGTTCTGTAAATATTGAAGTGTATTTATGAATTTTTGCCAAATTTTAACAATTTTGTCCGGTACCGGCTCGTCCCAGGACAACTTACATTGCCATAATTTCTGTAAAATGATTTTAGCGATTACAACAGCAGGCGATAATAAACCCAACGGGTCAAAAATTTGTGAAATAATTGACAAAATAATCCGTTTAGTAATTTTAGCCACGTTTTGATCAATGCGCGTAGTGAAATGTAATAAATCTGTAGATGGGAACCAACCCAGTCCCAGTGTTTTTGTTAAACAATCATCGCCCAATGATAATTCCCTTGCCTGATAATTAGTACAATCTTGCGAGTTGAACATCCACTTGCGTAAAGGAAAGCACGCAGACATTAAAACATCGGTAACCTTGTTACAAATATCCAACAAGCAACCTTTGTCATCGTGTCCCGTTATTAAATCGTCAACAAAGAAATCCTCGTTAATGACGCGAGCTATGACGTCGTCGTTGCACTCCGAAGCCAGCTGCTTCAGGCAACGGATGCTCAGATAAGGCGCGGACGCCGTCCCGTACGTTACGGTGTTCAACTGATACACACCGAGCTCGTCAGATTTATTTTCCCGCCAAATAATTAATTGAAGATTCCTTTGATCGGGATGAACGTTAACTTGCCGATACATTTTCTCGACATCGGCACAAGCGACGTATTTAAATTGTCGAAAACGTAATAAAATGCAAAAAATATCATTATGTAAACTAGGACCGATTAATTGAATATCGTTAAGCGATTTGCCCGAAGTTGTTTTCGCACTGCCGTCGAACACTACTCGCAACTTAGTAGTGGTGCTATGTTCCCTCATAACACCATGATGAGGTAGAAAATAATTTGGTGTTGGATACTCATGAATACGACTCATGTGTCCCATATTTATATATTCATTCATAAACTTGCAATATAATTGTTTATACTCAGGTGTGCATCGATCGAATTTACGTTCGAGTGCAAAAAATCTATTAAGCGCGAGCGCGTATGACTCACCCAACGTAGTGGTCGGCTCCGCTAACGGTATGCGCACGCAAAAACGACCCGTATGCTCACGATATGTGGTTTGTTTATATGAATTTTCGCATAACGTTTCGGCTTTAGAAAGATTATTCTGCGGAAGGATTTCCTCCAACTCCCAGAATTTTCTAAGTTGAATGTCTAGTGTCTGTGAATAATTGCATTGAACCCGATTGATGCGCGAGTATTTATTAGTATTTACCGTACCAGATATGATCCATCCTAACTTTGTATTTTGTAAGTACGGGCCACTATTTAAGCGAATTAACCCGTCGTTTAACAGTTCCCAAAATCTATCCGCACCGATTAATATATCGATTTCCGATGGCGAATAAAAGTTGGGATCCGCCAGCTGTACGTTGTGAGGAATGTCAATAATTGATTTTGTACATAAAGATGGCAGCTGAGCCGTAATTTGAGGTAAAACTAAACATTTGAGGCGTGTATTGTAATTAGTAGTTTTAGATCTCAAACTTATCTCGCATGCCTGCGTCGAATGAGTCACGGAGTTACCGACACCTGTGACGTGAACAGTGGACTGTAGTAATGGAATGTTTAACCTTTTACATAATGAAGCGGTAATGAAACAGTGTTGACTACCGTTATCTATTAAAGCGCGTGTGGTGTGATAATTGTTGTGTTTATCCGCGACCTCCACCAAAGCGGTCGACAGCAATACTGTCTCTAATAATGAATGAGACGTACTACTAATCTCCCTGTTAAGCGAATATGAGTTGTGAGTTGCGGAGTGTAGGGTGGTGGTGTTCGCGGCGCGTACTGCGTCCTGCATCGTGACTTGGGAGTCGCGCACAGCTGATGATGTACAAGTGTTTGAAGTATCGTCAGTGTGTAGTAAGCTATTGTGCTTCGCACTACAAGATTTGCACGGACCGAACCAGCACTCGAGTACCGTGTGACCTGCGCGTAGGCAATTACGACAGAGCCCCTTATCATTAACGAATTTAATTTTATCTTTAATTGACAAATTTAAGAACTGGTTGCATGCATAAAGCGGGTGATTTGAGTTACACATGGGGCAGTTCCGATGACGTTTAGGATTAGGCGCGTTGGATTGTTTATGTTTTGTTTGTGTAGATATAAAGCTGTTTGTTTTGTGATGTTGTTGATTCACTACCCGTTTTATGTTAGTTATGTCAGGTGATTGTTTACTATGCGACATGAGAATTGTTTCTAGTACGTCGGCCCTATTTTTAAGAAATTTAAGTAAATCGTCAAGCGACAACCGTACATTAGATTTATTTTGACTGTCAATGATCGTGCCTTTATAATTTTCCCATTCTCTTTCCGTAGACGAATCTAACTTGGAAGTAATTAAATAAATTATTAAAGTATCCCAGGCCTCGGTCGGTTCACCCAAGGTTTTAAGTGCTCGAATATTTTTCAAGACAGTATCAATTAATTTACGGATTTGAACAGGTGATTCTTTATTGACCGACGCAGTAGAAAACAATGCTTTAACATGATTTTGTACAAGCAAACGGTTGTTATTAAATCTGTTTTCTAATAAATCCCAGGCTATAGTGTAATTTTCCGATGAAAACTCTAACGATTTAATAACCATTAATGCGTTACCGGTGAGAGAAGAACGTAAGTAGTGAAATTTTTGAACATTATCTATTTCCTTTGAATTATGTATGAGTGATAGATAAGTATCACGAAACTCAAGCCAATGGTCATAAGAACCATCAAAGGAAGGTAACGAAATTGTTGGTAATTTGACAGCACCAGAATTTTTGCTACAATTTTGAATTTGACCGTCTTTATTTAGGTTAAGGATACATTTAGCTTTAGCTACACAGGCATAATACTGGTTTTCGAATGTCTCCCGCTCCACTAATTCCCTATCAATTTGACTATCAGGAACTTTAAAGTCGATTTCATCCTGAATTTCAGAAAATTGAAATAATAACGTCTCTGCCTTTTGTAGACGTGTTTGTAACTCAGTTTGTATTACTTCGGTTACGGAACCGTTATCTAATGAATCTACATATTTACTAAACAAAGTGAATTTACCCCGAATAATTCCCCTTTTCTTATTTAAATCCCTAACGTGATCTTCATCTAAGCTACTAAAATTAGTTATAGAATGCCTCTTTTTAGTCATTTTTTAACGTATTGTGGGAGACAACGGCAAGAATTTTAACAAAATGTAGGTACTTATTGGAGGTAGATGCATGTAAGACTACGCGCGGACACTCTTTGCTTGCGGCGCGTAAATAACAATTTACGTTTGAAATAACAAATGAACACAATATTGGCACAAATTAAGCACTCGCGAGATATAGTAAGGAAGGATAAAAAGGATGACTGGCCTGCTCTGACTGCTTTAGGTGTGCTGGTCCCTTGTCGAACGTCCGATTTAATGCTGCGACGGCGACGATTTCTTCTATTTTATCCGGCTCTGAAGGTCCAATATGTTGATGATTCTTCGTTTGATGGAATAAAACGATTTTGATGTTCTAATATTAACTTGTATTGCGATTTCCCTTAAGTTTTTTACAGTAATTTTTAAGTAATTAGGCGCGTATAAAAAAAATGAAGCGATGACAATTGTAGTGACATTTTGTGACGGTGGGCGCGCCCCCCGCCCCGCACCCCGCTCGTCCGACGGTGTGGCCAGCGCGGTGTAGTGTAGCCAGGTAAAATATTGCACGCATAGACAAGGCTTTTAAGGCCAACCAACGTTCTTTAATAACACTTTGTTACTTGGCTAACCGTCTTAGTCTTGTTTGCTATCTTAAATCCATAAAAAAACTAAAACTGCGGGAGCTCTTAGAATTAGGCGAGCCCCCCGAACATCTGAGGGGTGACTGACTGCAGCGCTAGCCTATGTTTCGGAACGATATGCCCAGCCTTGGACCCGTAGAATCACGCCCCAGTCCCCGCAATGAGCGCGAGAGCGAAGGATGGCATACAATAAAAAAAAACTAAATTTGCTTGTCATTGGTTTCCAGGTGGAGTCAGGTCGTGAAGAACTGAAGAAGGAGCGGGAGATCATGCAGCTGGTGGCTGGGCTGCAGCTCAACTCGGACGAGGTGGAGCGGCGGGAGGTGCCGCCACACATGATGAGAGCGAGGCACGCGCCGAGGTTATTATCATCCTTATCATCATACATGTAACGCGGGCAGCGTCAACAACACAAATAATAAACATTTATCTGTCGCCTTAATATCTGCTCCAGGCGGGAATCGAACCCCCTGTTTCGTAGGCCATCATCAACTAGACTATAAGGTCGACAATAATAAAATTCTAACTGATATGAACTTATAGGGTCCTCCGTAATCAGTGACCCAATGTGATAGAGATCATTATTAGATCTGTCATTCTTATAATAAACTGTTTAATACACAGTTTATTAGATTGATTTGGATCTTGGACCGATTCAATTGATCAGATCATTTATTGACTTGACAGACTCTTAAGAATAAATCGCGTATACTCTTACATTAGGATTATTCACGAATTTGACATCCTATACACTCATGAGCTCATGACCCGAGAAAACAATACTAAACTGTCCTATTTGTGCCGGGAATAGGATCTGAGACACTGCTCGCGCAAAGAGGCTCGTTGCCAACATCTAAGCTATAGACTTCTTGCTTGAACATTTGGTTGGACGAAATTGATTACAAAGTACTTACTGTTCTGTAACAAACATCCACTAACAAACATGTTTGTGTCAATGTCACGTAAAATCATACCAAATTGACAAGATAATTGGAAAGTAAAATTTTCACATTTGCAAAACATTTTAATACTCCATTTGAACACGCAAGCTATATAGACTTGTTTTCTCATTGTCTTGGCTCTTGACTTGTTAAAAAATTTGTCGCTTGCAATAATTATAAAAATAATTGACACTATGGACAATGATTGGAGAGATTCATAGGTACTGTAATTTATTTCAGTACCTACTTTGATTTTTCCTGAGAAACTTTACTTGTAATCAACGCGTTGTTAATACCAACATTACGATCTTAATAATATGCCACAATATTCATTTTTATGGTATAAGTTTGGTGCACAATATTTCAACCTTAAATGGGTTTCTAATTAAACTTCGCAGTGTATAAAAATCTCAAATCAATAGAAGAAAAAAAGGTTATTCCTGTTAAACATTGCCCGATTCAATGTTGGAATCCCGGGAATTTTCTAAATTTAAAACATTGAGAAGCCGCTCCCAATTTCTCAAATAACTATAATAAAATATTATATGCCTCGGAATATCCGATCTTAAATACTAAATTGCATTTAGCGGTTATACCACCCTAAATCCTTCAAATGTTATTAATTTTTCCTTAAAAACGGTGAAACTGTTTATAAAAAGGCTGTTTAAAAAGGCAACTGAAACACGAAAATCATTTGATGATTAATTTTAGGAGAGAGCACTACTCATTAACTCATTAACGTGCTGGCTCGCCGTTACAAGGGTCCTGGGTTCGGTCCTAGCGAGGCGGTTTGATCGATCAGTTTCAATTTCTGTTATATCTGGGTGTGTGTGTTCTTTTGTGCCTTGTCTATGGAGTCCACGACACAGGGAATCCTAGTGTAGGGCGTATGGATGACTGTGTAGCGTAATTATATATTTATTAATTAATGACTAATTATGAGAATTTTAAACGAAAATTACATATCTGTATGTATTAGGTATCGAGGTATGTTGTTGCAGTTATTCAATTATTATGAAGATTCAAAATACTTCGTCAGTATTTTTAGAAACTTGACTCCGACAGTTCCTTGAAACTGTCCTTGGTTTCGCACCGTCTGCGAAGTTAAGTTGTAATACTTGTAATGTAATTAAATATTAAGCTTATCAAATTCAGAAGCCTCATAATATTATAAAAAAGTGATAATTTCTGTTTACTCTTTATTTGCATTCAATTAATCTACCAAACTCTACATAATAAAAAAAGTCTATGCCTGTCTGTATGCTGCATGTAGGCTGTATGCAGACTGCATACTCATTCATAAATCCCGTGATTCCGTGTTTGAGTGGTAACTATGTGACAAATTCGTAAATAAAACCTTAATAGAACATTACTTAGGTATATATTATTTGTGAACGTAACAATTATATATTTAGTCTATTTTAGTTAGTTTATATGTTTAGTCTAGTTTAGTTAATTTTAAGTAACGTATTAAATGTTGTTTATCATACTTTCAGATAACACTTCGCCACGACATCGGTTGTGCCATCTCCGAGTTGGACGTAGACTTTGCAACGAACCCAGATCGAGGCAACTGCCGTCGTGCGTGCGAACGAACATAACCTTTCAACAACCATAGACCATAGAATAGAACGGTATAGTAGTTCAAATCATCGATTTATTTTAGTTTTGCTAGCATCGGCTGACTTATGGCTTGGTATTAACTGTTACTTTTGAATGAATGAACGATAAACAGCCTTTTTTTAGATTTTTTAAATATTTCAATGCATTTAGCGTCTTTCAAAAGATCGATGTTAATTTATCCCAACATGATTTGTATATATTTCAATATTTTTAAAAAGTAAAATAATTACTTAACTTGATCATTAGATTTTCGTTCAAATCCACTTCTAAAGTTTTACCTCCTTGTCCTTGTGTACTTTTAATGTTCATTCACAAATACATTTTAATAAAGCCATTATCATATTCAACAGTCTACAAAATATCTAATATGTCGTGGCGATATAATACGGAGTTGAGCTACTGTACTCTACTTTATCGTTCTAGCCCCGACCGATTCGTACGGTCACAGAATATCGATTGATCGATACGCTTAATCGGATCGATGCCAATTCGCAGGCGATCGACTCACCTCACCAGCATTGGTTTGTCACGAACGTGATCAATTTATGAACGCCCATTACATACGACCGGATACCTACAATATTATAACAGTTAAGATTCATTTAACATAACTACTTTTAATATTTCACATTTTTATGACCTCGACAGAGTTGTATATCTTGAAATTAAGGTTAGCATTTTAATGGTATAATGGAACGTGGGAAAATCACACTGCATAGGTACATCATACCTACCAATTTTAGTTCTATTTAATTCTGTCTAAATATATCAGTCAGATTCTCTGAGTAGTTCAAATTTCATCCAACTGTCTTTAATTTGATAGTGAGTTACTAAGGAACAGTCTTTTTAAACACTGATTTCCAATTACATTTACTACCGGTAAATGTAATTGAAAATCAGTGTTTAATAACAGGAACAACTTTTAGGATTCTAATGTGCATTTTTGGTTGTGAAGTGAGAGAATGATGAGAAAAGAATACTTCGGGTCCAATTCCAATTAATGACTGAATCCGCAATAAAACTGAGATTTATTCAGATAGATCTCAGCTAAACCTAAAGTGTTTCTGATATGAAACGATCAAATATTTAATATATTAAGTCTAAGAGAATTCGAGATATTTTACTTTAAAAAGTTGTGAATATTTCCAGAACAATTACTGTAAGTATATAAAATATTCTTAGTAACTCTGTCCAATTGCTGTTTTTAGTGAATACCTGTTCGCTGTCTATTTTCTCACGTTTCAATACATTCGTCGAGGTTTCCATTTAGTAAATAATATCGTAATTACTGGATACAGTAACGAAAATGTAGATAATTATGTTTTGGTCAATGTTATGACAAGTGTTCGCTTACAGGCCAAAGAATTGTCACTTTATGAACCAACAGTATTTTTATTATATTTGGTATCCGTTTTCCGTAAATCAAAAGGATAACATCATCTTTACAATACGAGTAAATAAATTATTTGAGAAAGTACAGAATATAACCTCAGTTTAATTTTAGTTTATGGTCAACATTGTACATAAGGCTCTGTACAAAATAATGTATTTAGACACTAAGCATGATAGTTATGAAAATATAAATGGTAGGAGTGTACTATATACTAGTAAACATTTTCGGTATATTGCATTTGTTAAATCAATTAAACACATTATTGTATTGTTTAGGAAATTATATAAAATGTAGGTCGTGGTTATTTAGAAGCATTTGATGCATGATATAGGAAGGGTTGTCATAATTTTTATTATATTGAGTATAACACTAAAAGTCTTACAAAAAAAAATTGTGTGTTTAAATATAAAACAATTTAATAAGATGAAACTGCATGTTTTTTTGGGAGTGGAATTAGTCGCATACCTTTTCGATGGATAGTTTGTGGATATTTTAGAAAAATGCTGAAGAATGTAAATACTAAAGTGGAAAAACATCGTTCACTTCAAATATTTTAGGCTACGAGTGCCATTAATGTTATTTTGTTTTAACATTCTTATTATCATCGAATTATTTCAAATAAATATTAGTCTATCATTATTTTTTGTATATAGGTATTTTAAATGTTTTATAAGAATATAATCTATAAAAATCATTACAAATGACAACGATGTATCCATTCCTTTATAAATTTTTATAACGTATTCTTAAATAAAATAGTAGCATGTAATATACTTTCGTGTATTTTAATTGCGTATGTTGCATGTTCCTCCTTTTAAACCTAGTAGGTACGACGGTTTGTCGGTCAGTTGAGTAGTAGTTAGTCAGACAGGTAACATTATTTTTAACAACAATCCACCATTTTAGTAGTAATACTTAGCCAAATGGCATGTGATATACACTTTACGACGTAACTATAGCACACAGCACATTTGCCATTATAACTATTAATAAAACGAAACTTTAAGCTTTAAAGATATCTGGAGAAGGTAGTTATGTTAAAGAGTCCGCTATCATTTAAATACTTTGTTTAAAAGTAAACAATAGCTGTCTCTTTCTGCTGTCTATATAACTACTTTCGCTAGACGTCTTTAACAATAGTACATAAAAGTTAATAGTTTATTTCTATAAGAGTTATAATAAAAAATGTAGACCTGGTGTCATTTTATCGCGCAATGTAATGTAATAATCTACATTGGAATATCCAATGTAGATTTTACTTTTATGTCACTGTGGATTGTTCAATTTATACCTATTCCTATGTATTTACAACATCATTACGTTCATAATGTACCTACATACATATATACATATATTCAAGCAGACATGACTTTAGTGATGGTAAGTGGTCCCCCATGAGTACCGTAGGGGACGGGAAGGCCCGAAACGGGCACCTTAAGTTTAAGTATAAGAAAAATGTACTTATATAACAAATGCCAAAGACGTCCACGGAAATTTGTCAGTCAAATTGTTACGTGGACACTTTAGGGCATCAGTTAAACAAATAATTGTCGTTATCAACCAGCAAAGTAAAGATCCGTTTGATAATTTCTAGATACTGCAATCGAAATATGTACGGGGTGTAAGTGATAGTTAGTCCTGTTAGTTGTTGTATTTACTATGATTATAGCTAGCCAGGCAGGGAGAAAATAGTAACACATTGTAAGAAGACCTACCTAATTTAAATGGGTAGTACTTTGTGACTTCGATGTTCCACTAACATGGATCTGGCCTCATAGCTTCGTACGGTCTCCGGTGTTACGACAATTCGAGGTTGAATTGGACTCGAGTATGAAAACCCTCAGGTAAACTCTACCACATCTACAGGTAGTGTACAAGTTCATATTTCTTGATCATGAAAGGTGAGAAAAATATAAAATAGTTAGGTATACTTAGTAAAAAAGTTAAATCCTAATGGCGGTCTCCATACAAGGTACCTTAATTTTAACAAAGATGTAGAGTTTGTAGTGACTCGTAGAGTCAGGCCTTGTTGTGAGAGACTGGGTGTCGATTTGAGGGCTCGACTCTTCCTATTAAAAAATAACAATAATGTACGAAGCATAAATCTAACACATTTAACAACGCCATCTGTTTTTTAAGTTTCCAAACTTCACACTCAAATGACCAACAAGACTAGCAAAGTGCTGATTAGCTCGGATTGGTTTAGTTTGTTTTAGTATTATTGATTTCGTATAGATGGCGTGATAAGTATTCAATTAATCTTGTCTGATGTTGGAAAACCAAATTATGAATAAAATCAATAATTTGATCATATCGTACATTTCTCATTTATTTCGCTGTACGTGTGATAGGGGGAGCATATGGTATGGTCAAAAATTACAAAACAGACACGTAGAAATAGATGATTTAAACAATTTGGTACAATTTAAAAGACGAATGCAACTATAAAATATAAGTATGTTATATTAGATGACCCAGCGAACGTTGTTCCGCCATGTAGATTATTTGTATGAATGAATACAAAAAGTGTGATTTAAATTTGAGGGGTGGGGGTAGGGAAGTGAACATTCGGGATTATATTGTGTATTTGTTTATGCTTAATCAATAAAAAATAAAAAAATTGTCAAAAAAATAATAAAAAAAAAATGTTAGGGGTGGACAACCCTTATCACTTAGGGGTATGAAAAATAGATAGTAGCCGATTCTCAGACCTACTGAATTAGGCATATAAAATTTCATAAAAATCGGTCAAGTCGTTTCGGAGGAGTATGGTAACTAACATTGTGACACGAGAATTTTATGAATTACTGAATACTGCGTTGCTGCGTAGTGCGTTTAAGTCTTTTGTATGGCACAAGAAAAATATGATATTATTTAACTTTTGTTTTGCCCATTTCATATAAGTGATTACTGTTTTGTATAATTAAAAAGAAAATATATGTCCTTTGTATTCAGAAATTGCATAATTTAATAGCAAAGTGTACCTGAAACGTTCAGTAGTCCATCGTGATTTAAGTCGTTAGATTTCTAAGGGCTGTTCGACAAGGATATTATACCAGTTTTTTTAAAATAAAGTGGGTTTTCGAATATTAAGAGTTATTTAGAGTTAGTTAGTCGAATAAACGTGATATGTTAGATACAAGCGGGTCATGTTTATTAAACGATTGGACGATATTGATTTAAAATTGCTTCCATGGCTTCAACCTGTTAATGGCCAACTATTAAGCATGCGTCTCTCCAAATCATTGAGGAGGCCGCGAACATACTCCACCACGCTACTTTCATATGTCTGATAAAAAGGATTTTGATTTTTATGAAAAATAAACTAAATTAATTATTTTTGTTTTAAATACATACCAAAAATCAAC
The DNA here is from genome assembly GCA_905404295.2 of Ochlodes sylvanus. Lineage (NCBI taxonomy): Eukaryota > Metazoa > Arthropoda > Insecta > Lepidoptera > Hesperiidae > Ochlodes > Ochlodes sylvanus. Next base: position 4,408,294 of record FR990129.1, read on the forward strand.
TTTTATTTAAAATATTCTGCAGAAAGAGTTCCATTTCGCCTGAAGAAAAGTATTTATAATAATGTCTCGTAAAGACTACAAATCAATTTAGAGTATCATGTAACTTTTTTATTGGTATCGATGTGATACATATGCAGACAGACGGTTAAAGAAGTTAATTTTTATGGATAACGAGTCTACATGTATTCATTTTTAATACATTTCTAATGTACAGATTAGGTCCCCTTACATAGCATTATTAATATAAAAATTGTAGTAACATATTTTTTCCTTTATTAAACCTCTTTCGAACGAGATAATTATCGAATGGCATGTGTTCCTCTCAATCATGTCAGGCACGAGTCGGCAAGAAGCGCAATAAATCATATTAAAATGGCATTTCTTCGCGATTCCATCTCGCGAAGTGCATCACATCACATTTCGAGTGGTATGGCACTCTGCGCGTTCAATACTACCATTTCGCCAGTTGACCACCGTCCGGCACGTACTAAAGACGTTTCTCACCACTAATCAAAACACCAAGTTACTGGCACGCGATAACAACCACCAATTAAAAGAAAACATCAATTGCTGCTTCGCGCGCGATTCAATTTTAGAACGCAGGAATTTGAAATGTGATGTGTCTTACATTCAGTGATTTATTTTGCCGACTTTGAAAATTTTTGGTTTAAGAGTTTCAAGTTTTATCTGCGGATTTGCAGTACAGTTTTGGATTTGTACACGTCAATAAATTCAGTTTTAGTATGGTAAGTTGCGATTAATATTTTATTTCAATTGGTTTACGGATACAATAACTTTTTAATATAGATAGTAATTATGTAGTTTTACGGAACTTTGTTTCATAATAGCTTTCAATTTTCTTGTAACGCGAAATAGATTTTAATTAAGTAGTACTTACATGTTTTACATTATACCTACATTATTTATTCGTGGTACATATTTATACATCTATAAAAATAAATAAAATTGGAGTGTCTGTTTGTAATATTAAAATAACCGCTTTTTACTAAATACTAATGGATATTTATTATGGAATTAAACACGGTGCATATACCAAAATAACATTTTTTACAATTTTTGCCTATCTGTCTGTTTGTTTGAGCAAATCTCTGGAACGGCTGGACTGATTTAGACGGGATTTTCACTAACAGATTGCTGATGTCATGAGGAGTAACTTAGACTACTTTTCTATGAATTTTTTTAACACATTATTTGGTTTTATTTTGAAAATTATAAATACAACTATAAAACTGATAAATTAATAATATTATTTCCAACAAATTTTACGAAAGCGGTTTACTTTGTTAAAAGCTTCAAACCATTAAACTATTACAGGTCACTGGTCTCTCCTCGTAATTTAGGAGAACCACAAAGTAGATAAGTGAAGAACTAAGTAGATAGTTTTCCGTCATGCTGCATCCGTACGGAATTGTGTATTGTCATGAATATAAATTATAGCTTGTATAATCTGCATTATATGGAGTTAATTGAGCAAGGAGATATAACGGAATCAAAGAGATTTGAAACCGTAAACCAGGTAGCCGCAATTCCGCAATTACGATGTGATGAAGTTATTTAAAAACCGGTAAGATTCAGTATTAAAAGAGTCTCGGAGACTAATAAACTACTTTTATTTTCGTAAAGTAATTTTACAATGTGGAGAACCAAAGGGGCATGTAATGTGTCGTTAGACAAATTAAAAGAGTTGAAAAAACCGATATGATCTTATCTTTCCATACTATTTCATTGGCTTCAACCCATTGATGGCCTACTACTGAGCACGGGTCTCTCCTCATACCTGAGGAGGCCTAGAGCATACTCCACCACGCTGCTCCAGTGGGGATAGGTGAAGGGTGAGTGGCCAACCCAAGTGTCAGAAATTTTTAAACCACCCGAAGGTATCCGACAGGGCTTAACGACTGCTACCAAAATGCGCTCAAGAAATTTTGCCACTAGCGGTCACCCATCCAACTACCGACCGCGCCCGCTGTTGCTTAACTTTGTAGATCACTTGAGATCGACGCAAGTCGCCGGGCTATGAGCGCTTCACGAAGTTTAATTGGGTTAAACTTTTAAAACAATATCTTGAATTCATTTTATTTGTATTGAATAATACGTTTCTAAACTTGAAACGCCATTAACTGAAAGGTATTTCTTCGGTTTCTAATTTATGTTGCGATTTAAGATAAAAAGTGGAGCTAATTACTATTCAAAGTAAACTACAATAAATTACTTTACTTTCAATAAGACACTATGATATAAAGACTAAAAAATAAATGGTAATGAATTTCTAATTGTATTATGAAACATGAATTTTGCTAACAAACGTTCAATAGCTTTACTCAAATTATAGGAAAAAATGTAAGGAAAAAAGATTACAATATTTAGCAACGATTATACCCCAATCGACTACAATTCGTTATTTTTAAATATTTCTAAAACTACTACGACGTTTTTAAATCATGTTTATGTTTATCTTAACATTAACCTAAAAGAGATGGATGGATCGTGCGACAGATGATATGGAAGAAAAGGGAGACAGTGTAGAAGTGATGGTCTATATGGAAGAATGGAAGAGAAGAACATATTGCGCCGACCCCAAACAAAATTGGGAAATGGGCAGAAGATGATAATGATGATGATGTTTATCTTAACGTAATTGTTTATTGATTAGGCTCAGAAAGCTAATGTTAATGAAAGATTTAGTAACATACTTATTAATGTTCACCCCCTTAAGAGGAGATTTTCGGGATAAAATCTATCTTATGTCCTGTCACGGATCTCAAACTATCTCCATTCCAAATTTAATCTTTATCGGTTCAGCGGATTAAGCGTGAAAAAGTAGCAGACAGACAGACGGAGAGAGTTACTTTCGTATTAATTTATAATAATATGTATTAGCGTGGATGTAAATTTGCAATATTGACTTTTATAGCATTTACACTCAATAAACATAAAATATAATAATGGAAACGTAGCGACATTTAATTAAATTACCTATGTCAATAGGTATATACATATTCAGTAATCTTGTTTTGGACCGTGACATATTAAAATGTTTTAGAAATAACTATATTATGCTATTTAAATACTTGGTGATCCCATTATTATAATTGGCAGATGATTTGAGTATCTAATACCTTTAAGAGGAAATGCTACCGGTCATTTTTCCATACAAACGTTCTCGACTAATCCCTCGCTGGTTTTTGACTCTAGATCAATATTTTTTTTCACACAAGAATAATATCATCATTATCTATGTCGGTACGTTTTGATTTTTTGGATATTTTTGTTTTCAAAAGTTTTAGGCTACTTCAAACAGCGCTTAAAACGGCCAAATAAATATGCCGCAAACAAACGCCTAGTACACAAATTGTATAATAGTTAGCACAAAAAGCTAAACGGTCCGACACAGAATATCTCCTTCCCATTCAATTTCCAAAATTTCGTTTAATTGCTTTTGTTTTGGCCTCGATTTTGATGATTTTTGCCTCGGGTTTTTACACGGAGCTGCAGTTGTCCCTATCGCACTGACATACACGCCCTTAGAGTATATATATTAACTATATATATACTATAAGTACACGCCGCTCGCAAGCGCGAAAGAGATATTGAGTAAAAATCCCAAATTTGAAAAAGGGTTCGCGTGGTATTTCCTCTTAAACGAGCAATTCTTGTAGGTATAGATATATTTTTTTGAGTCTCGTTAACTGCTCCAACTATTGTCATGAAATTTAGTATGTAGGTTTCAGGGGGTTTCATTTTTCGAAAACGTTGTTTAATCTGTGTTTAAGCATAAACTGAAAAAAATGACTCTTCCTGACATCTATTAGCGACACAGCAACACTAAAGCTACTTCAGTAGATGACGTTCTTAAATAAGAAAATAATAATTAAAAATTAATTATTATTTCCTTTTAAATTAAGTATTGTTAATTAAATAAAGTATTAATTAAGTATTTGTTGTTTTATAAGAGTTGTATTCGTTGTTAAAAAAAATACCGAGCCTAGCTCGGTCATCATTAGAGGAGAAGTGCCAAACCAATATTCTTTTGAATAAAGTTATTTAGCATGTATACAGTAGATGCAACATACGATCAACCATTAATCATAACCAGTTACTTACTCAGAACCATTCTAAAGTAAGAGGAAGGCTAACGTAATGTGCGATCGCGGATTTAAACGCAGAAACAAAGTAAAAGTAACTTCCAATATTGACGCGTTCCAAAGATGTTCCTACATAAAATCAAAACGACTTTGACTTGAAATAAGTGAAATAAAGTTAAGTTTCAAGTTAATCATATGTAGAATTATTTGGCTTATCTCAGTCTACGGAGTTAAGGCGACCATGTCTCATACATGTGTGAATTGCGCCCTAGTTAACCGAAACTAGGCACACTTTCCTACATGACTTGCTAACATGGTCAGATAAAACACTTTCTTTAATTTAATATGAATCATGGAATGTTCAAATATTACTGTTTACTAAACAAAGCTGCCGGTAATTAGACCGTGTATTTTTGTTACGAGCTGGGGATATGGCTTTCGGCTGCAGTAGATGGTAGCTGTTCGTATTTTTAGATTATTACCTACTTACTGTAAATTATTTAACGGGAGTCAAAAATTACTTTATGGGCTTCGCAAGGTTCAGATTTGCCTTCATTGAGCTCCATGAATTGACAGCAAAACTGATTGAATCCTTGATTACCCGCAGACGATTCAAAATGGAGTAGGTACATCATGTTTTAAAAATGACAAACTTAACGATATTTGTTTGCTAAAAATGGTAACCTGAAATAGTAATAGCAAGATTAATATATGTACCTACCTATAACTTTATGCAACGTATATTTTAGATTTGAATTTGATCTATTTGAACTATTTGATCTCAAATGAAGATATTCATTATTTCTACATGATACTCTTTAGAGGTGCCTTATGTTAATCGTCACATGTAGTTTTGACAATTAAATTCCAGTAATCGTAGTTTATGAGAATGACTTGTCAGAAGTCAGTGTAGTAATGGTGCTACATTCGTCGTAAGAATTCATAATATGGTAATTACATGCTCGGTAAGAGCTAAACTTTAATTTATGTTTTATTAATAATAAGTCATGAAATTTATCTTATGGCTAGATCTCCTACTGCTTCTGGTCTATTAACAAAATTAATAAAAACCAGTCAGTGAATGTAATAGCGCATCCGCACGCTTGGCAAAAATCAACAAGCCTTTACAAATTCAAACAAGTGGATAGACATTTGGCGTGTGTAGGTTTGTAAGCGCTTGTAACCGATCCGTAAAGTTTCGGTTTTTTCGTCGCAAATCAAAGGGTATTTGCCGCAAGCGCTTGCGATGCGTCCACACGATTGTGAAATAAAAATGAAGTAAAATAAAAAATGAAACACTCCAGTCTCGAAATGAAAGACTGGTCAAAAGAATTTTTTTAGAATGTTACCAAGGAGTTTTTTGGTTGTTTGAGAGTTTCGTTTCCTTTTATGTATTTTGAAGTGAATACTTCTATAGTATCGTTGTGATTTGGAATTCGATGAAACGGAAATTACGCGCTAATGAAATGAAACGGAAACGAAAAAGAGACAGACACATTTTAACGTACGAGAAAATATATGATAGTGCATAAAAAGTATTAGCAATCACATTACCCTACGACAGCGAAGGTACGATATTTCTCTGTATTAATGTAATAATATGTTCTTTTGTTCCCGTCTGGTAGGGTGTATATGTATATATTATGTACGATATATCTGAGGTTATGTGATATTATAATAATTCAGTATACTGTATACATACTAAGTTTAGTTTTAAATGAAAGGGCATATTACCACAGTGGTGATAAAGCTACGGAACATTTCAGAGCGCGATTTTAATATATTAGGGGGTTTTATTTTATGAATCTCCAAAACTCATTTTGGTTGGAAGTATGTAATAACTGAAAAATTCATAATTCATCATGTGAAACTGGGATAATCCTTATAAAATAAGTAATTGAATATGAGGACAATAATTTATCTTCTCAAGCCGAACATGCCATCTGTTTGGAGGTAGTTCGGTCAAGGATCGGCTGCGTTCAGTCTTTCAAGTTTGAGAATGACGAAGCGGAAATCATATTGTTATTTTTTGTAAGGTTATCGTCAGCGAAAGTAAAGGTTATACGGGTCGCGTTGGCACACATTTCACGATGAAAATAAAAGTAATGCAATTCATGAAAAAAATCGGTCTTCACTTCAATTGAATTTGCATATGATATTGACTGCAGTGCTCTTATTAAAAAAAAACTTCATCCAAACCAGGTGTCTTTTGTCCCACCTTTATTTATATACTAGTGGTCCCAGCGTACTTCGTACCGCTTTATAATTAAAAAATGTTTTAGTGATATATCGACAGCAACGCCACCTACCGGGTCCAATTGTGAATCTAAACCATTCTCGGATCCACCTGAAGACACACAAAAAATTTCAACCAAATCGGTCAAGCCGTTTAGGAGGAGTTCAGTCACATACACACGAACACAAGAAATATATATATTAAGATTTACAACTCTTTATTGTACACCGAGAACAAGACAGCAACAGTATAGGTACTACCACAACAGTATACTAACACACCCATACTACCACACACACTAGGATTCCCGGTGTCGCGGTCGGCATGGACAACACAAATTACACACCACTAACACCCATGACCCGAGAACAAACATTTCTCTGTCACATAAACATCTGCCCCGGCAGGGAATCGAACCCGGGACCCCTCGCGTCGCAGGCAGGGTCATTACCAACTAGGCTACGGAGTCGTCGCATATTTATTTACTTTTCTTTATCAAAGAAAATAAATAGGTACACGTAAAGTTAATTTCAGATAATTTTCATATTTTGTGTAATGTATGACTTTTCGAAATAAAATTAAATTGTGATTGAATTTATAATTTTTAATTATTATTTTTATCAGCACGAAGCTCATTTGCTCGTTTGTCGGCTAAAAAAATAATAGATGCCAACTTCTTCACACATCACACATATATTCTCGTGTTTGACCGGTAGAGAATGTCAATAGGCATTACTCGTAAGTCCGCCCCTTGCAAACCTAGCTTTCCGATGTTACAATAATATTGAAATGCGATAAATCTTCAAGATATAGTTGATGTTTGTATTTGAAGCTTAAAAATTTCGAAGGCAATATGAATAATTGCTGTTACATTATTTCCTTCTACTTATATTATTCAGTAGTGTGTTGTGTCATGAATTAAAAATGGAATATTTCATCATCAAGCCAGCAAAATCGCATAATCTACATGGTCTAACTAAACTTTCTAGTACGTCCGCAAATTAATATTTTCCGCCATATCTGCCGACAGTCCGCTGCTCATGTTCAGCGTACACTTAGAACGTCTAATGTGAATATAATACTAGGAAATCGCAATGAAAAACTGGTTAAACCAATGATATTATAAGTAAAAAAGAAGTAGATATTATGTGATTAGCGCGTTAAAAGGGGTACAGTCTAATTTGGCTAATTGGCTTACTTTTTATGTACCTATCTCTTTCTCTCTCACACGTTCGGTAATTATCTATCACATCCATAGTTACATTAATGTCATCGGAGTGGATCCAAAAGTGTGACTCGCGTTGTGTATTACCTAATGTAACGCATCTACAGTAACTGTGGTTTGTTTTTCGCCGTGACCATAACTTACCTACTATCTAACTTCTTCAGGTACTGAGCTATAGAAAAATCTTTTGAAACAATCATTTTATTTCTTACTAGCCGACCTGACAGACGATAACCTGCAACATAATTATATTCTTTTTATCTCAGGTTTAAGCGGCATATTAGGATGAAACATTCACTAGTGTTTAAGTTAGATCTCCAGCAATACATCTGCGAAAACCGCATCAAATTACATTCATCACTTTTTGCGTGATATGCGGAAAAACATAAAAACAGACTAAAATTCTAAAAATAGTATTTTCGGCTTCTATTGGCCCTATATTCTCAAATATCTCCTAAGTACCTACATACTTAAACCAGTTTCATTTTTATTACAATGCATAGATACTTTATAGCGGCTGTATATCTCATACAAGTAGGTACATATACTCATCTTGAAAGGGAAATATTAAACATTCCGAGTCGCATTTCTTATAACATGGATTATTATTTTCGAATGTTGCACGGTCATCGTAAAAATGTATTCGATCGTTTCAAGCTGTCGTGTTGAAAGCGGGTTAGCATCTCGTACTTGAATATGTTTTCATAACTTCAAACGGTTGGTGCTTATTAATTTCAATAATAATAGAGATCCCAAACTACACCAGCACTTACCCACTCTAACATTTGCTGCAATGGTGATAGTAATTACTTTAGTGTCTACAGAGATAGTGCACATGACGCATATTTTTCTATTTACCGCGCCTCTACAATTTAAAAGCTATGGACATTTTTCTTTAATATATTTTTTTAATTACGTTACGCTTTCATATAACTAATTGAGAAGAGTCTAAGAAAATCTACCACAGTAGTTTTAATATCGGTTTTTCTTTGCGATGCGTTCTGCGTATATAAAGTTTATAAGTGTAACCGCGTGTCAGGCAACGCCTATGTTCATAATAATAATAATAATAATAATATGTTTATTGGTAATTACGTAATTAGTGAGGCGAGTGCGTTACCCTTAACACTTTAGCTACTTACGCGCTTTACTGAAGAATATCATAATACCCAATTTGTATTATTATACAAAGTGTTATTTTAAGACTTTCGTCGGGTTTTCATTGTCGCATGTTACATATAACTTTATGAAACAGAAAATACATCCGGTTTTGACGATGGACACTAAAATATGTACATTTGTTTGATCAGTTCACTTTAATTACAATCATTAAGTAATGAATAAAGGAGTGCGCACATTACACCAACTCGACGTCAACTCCACTCCGACTCCACTCCGTTTCAACTCCGACGTTCTGTTCCGCGATCAACGCTTCATCGACGTCAACTCGACTCCGTCTCCACTCCGTTTCAACTCCGACGTTCCGTTCTAGGTACATTACGTCATTGTGTCGGTCGACGCGTGGACTACTCGTCTACGGTGAGTCGTCAACGCAACGTCGACGCGTTGGTCTCGAAACGGAACGGCTATGGGTGTAGGGCGGGGAGGGGCCGTACAGGGCTTTTAAGTATAAGTTCGAAATTCAACCTTACTTTCAAAGATATAAGGCTCATAATTGAATGTTAGCTTTGTCAAGGTTTTAGTCGCGTTTTCGTCTGTCGGTCGTGGAGTCGTTGTACTGTGCGCAGTCCTTAAATCATGAAATGAATATTTTAACATTAACTTTATAATTGCTTTGACATTCATCTATCGAAGACGATACGGATATGGTTAATAAATTACTATTTTACGGTATTATACCTAATTTAAATAAATAATAATTTATGTTGCCGGATTTTTTATTTTTATCTAGTCTACATACTTCCTCATGACAACGTTTGTTGAACACGTGTTTGTCTTTTTTGTTTGATGTAAAAAGCCAACAAACGTGAAGACGAGGAGCCTGATAAGTGGTCACTGTCAATGTTTAAATAGTTAAATGAAAAATATTATTAAAATTAACACCGATGCATTGCCGGACAAGAAGGAATATCTTTGATGGTTATGTAGGCAGTGTGTGGTTTGCTGGGGATGTACCGCTGCGTTCATACGAGAGCTCGGATCTTTCCTATACTTGGCGGAAAAGTAGCAACCGACCCAAGGCGTAAATACTCGTATGCCATGTAATTAACGTGGTCGCTGATCTTTATGCAAGATTTAAAAATCTATAAGTAACACACACCTAATAAGTTACATACGGGGCCACATCAACTGTTATTACTCAGTTAATTGTTTATTCTTTCATAACACACAGAACGTTTGACCTAAAACAACGTAGTGCGGATTCTAATTGAACGTATTTGTCAAAACATAATTATTTATAGCTACAAAGTGGTAATCGGCTAATTTTGACATTTTAATTAGTCCAAAATAATCACTAATTAATTACTGTTTCATTCACGGAATTCGTATGTTCAAAACAAACAATCGAATTTATTGCATAAGTAGCTGACGAAAAAACAATAAGTACAATAAGTGATGTTTGCTCGTGATTACAACACCTTTTTGTATCAATTATAGGTAGTTCGTAAATTAACCTGAAAAGTCCCTAAAAGTGGAAATAATTAATCGATTCATTAAATTATTTAATAAAAGTTTACTTTGTACGTTTAACTTTTGAATATTTGTAAGTTTACAGGCTATATGTAGCCCAGAGTTTAAATTTACGTTTACAAATCAGGTAGGTACGTGTCATATTAAATGCATAAAACCAGGTTTTACGCATCGCAATAACTCGACCTCAATCCCGTTATTAATGTAAATTGCAGGATTTGTAGCAAGAGAAATGCTCGTGCTGCAGAGCTTTTACTTGTTGCGGAACATGTTTTGCAATATCTTATGGAAATTGATTGAACGTTCTCTGAATATGGAAATATTTTCGAGTTCAAGTACGTTTTAAGGCCAGGTTTTTCAGCGTATCCGCTGCTTATTTACTTACGTTTTGTGTTGAAGTTTAATTTGCCAATGTAGGTAAGCCATGAATCATTACAATTATTCGATTTTTACGGTTTGAATTCTGAAAGATTTTTTATTTCAGCGGCTTTAGATAATTCTTTATTATTTTTTAAAAAGGATTTTTACCTACTATAAAATTATTTATTCTAACGTTATTTCATTCTAAAAGGTACAAGTATCTGTATTATTAATATTTTATCTCATAGCTTCTGTATTATTTTGTAGATATTTGTATGGTCATAAATAAAAGTTACGTATTTGTTTGAAACAATAAATCGTTGTTTCAATGGGCTTAGCGTATAAAATAAACAGCAGAAAACAACCCGTCTAGAAAGTGATTAATTTATAAAAGATTCACAATCAAACCGATACTCTATACACAGCTACGATGAGTCAATTTTGTGTTCAAATAAATTTGTCCGTGAACCTTATCACTTTCACTGACATATTATCATAACCATTTATAGAGTATCATAAATACACAAGCCGCTTTTACTTATTCACTCGAAATCTCGTATTCGAAAACGAATCGAATATTAATCTACAGATACCGATTTGCATAAGTTTACCGTTCTGTCGCTGGAGATATGAGAAAAACTCATAGTTATTACGTTTCGGGCATAAGCGGTAACTTAATCACTATTATAAACTTTTCATAACAACCAAAGGTAAAACTTGTTCTGTCCATCTGTTTATTACGTAACGCTCACTAAGTAGAAAATATTGGAAAATGTAGTAAATTAAAAAGATTATGAAAGGTAATCATGTTTTTCTTTTTCATTCGCTGAACTGCATATTTTGATAATTTATTGCTTTCTTTATGGAGGGAATACACTTTTTATAAATAAGTCTTTTATTATATTATACGTATAATATTTACTATATTAAACGTTTATTATAATATTTATAAAGTCAGCCGTTAGTTTGAAGAAATTCATAATTATTATATTAGGTACTTTATCTAATTTACAACAATCCATGAACACAATGCGGTGTGGTATAATACATGTTTTTTTAGATATTATGCCGTAGCAACTCCTTTACTCTACTAAATCACTCTACTAATTTCAGCTTTTTGTACATCTTCTAAAACCTACACCTATATAAACTTTTACTATGCCAAATCTCGTAAACCTAAGTGTGTGCATTTAACATGCTATATATTTTACAAATTAAGGAAGCCGAATAAAATTCAATTAATGTCTCATGGACTATTTTTATTGCCACAATTTATAAAAACGATCACGGAAGCGTCCAATAACTACATAAATATAAGGATTATTTTATAAGATAAGAAACACTAAATGGTTGATGAGATATCCAACCTTTATTAACATGCATATCTTGACGGATGGTCTACAATCGTCGATCGAGATCGACACGTAACATTGTAATACTATGCAAACACTAGTCACGGTATATGTCGTGACAAAATCGATACAGTTACCACGAGTCAGTGCGACGGGGTATTATTAAGATGTCATCAGAATTGCATAGTGGTTTTAGATATGATAAATCAAATGTTAGTTCCAATGGCATTGAGCTTAATACATAATTTTAAATTTAGACTTGCTCTTTAATGAAACCACCGTTTACATTAACATTTACAAAAGTAATATTATAAATTAAGCAATTTATTGCCATTTGTATTTTTGAGCGGAATTCATTGATTTTTAATTTGGCATCTCACATTTAGTTATCAACCATATGATATCTTGGTTAGATCTTGATGTTGACTGCATATTTGTACAGAATTTACATTATTAAAATACAGTATTAAAGATATTTTCTTTACATGAAGTAAAATAATATTAAAAACTGGATATAAACATAATGAATACACATTGTTATAATGTGCAATACAGACACAATCATATCATGATGCATTTTCTATGTAGTCAACCTCTCATTAAGTAACGAGAAGAGTTTCTAGTGTATATGTTATGGACAAAGTATGGTCGCTACGTCACAGATGGCAACGGAACCCCACTTCGCGGGATAAAATAAGCACTGAATTTATTAACACACAAGATTAAAAGACACACGTTATAAATGACCAGAATATCTGGACCTTTTAAATAAGTAAATTGAAATGAAAAAAATATGTTTATAAAGGTTTTTGGGTGATCGTTGAAATTTTAATATCGATTGCATTTCTATGAAATCGTGTAGACCTAAATGTGCTTAAATGTATTTATTTATTATTTCTCTTTTAATTACTATTATTATTTACCTATTATTGAGATGATTATTGCGCCCAAACACAATAAAATTTAAGTTCACTACAATCGTTCACTATAATTGTTATTTTCGATTTCTAGAATAAAAATGAATAACTAGAATGTCACAAAAATATAAGGCTTACTCGTAGCAGACATTCATAGCTTGAATAAGTATGAAATGAAGTTTAATGGTAGAGATGAAACCAGTATGGGGCATATAAACCTAGATCCACTAGTACTCGTAGCTTGAACCGCATGGTCCATTTAGCAGTAACGGCGTATGAAGAAAATGCTATTATTCTCACCAGTTGAAGGATGAGATGTTTCTACTTAAGCCTACGAGTATAAGTGAGGCGGTGGGTGAACTTTTAATATCACGCGTAAATTGTGTAATGATAATATTGATAACGTAACACGTTTTTTATATTCAATATAAATTGTTCCTGAAAAACGTTCCAGTTTACAATCATAACATTTTGAGAAAATCGAGATTTATGTAGGTAATAGACCAAGAGCCCAGAGCGATCTGACATAACTTATTTTTGCATGGATGAAACCTTAATTTCTCAGTAGCGTCCATGTCCATGTACATGTCAAAGAACATGTTCTTTGAATACCGTGCGTGCTTTTGGAAGTTCACCTGGTGAGACCTGGGAAGGTACCAGGTAAGAAAGGCAGGTAAAAATAAGAGCTACTTCAGTTATTTTCACATGGCTGATTTTTATATATTATGTAGAATAAAATTCTTAAATAGTATCCGTAAGTATCAGACACAGACAAATAAAAATCTTATTTCAGGCAAACTACGTAGATACAAATTATATTATTATTTAACATCGTTTACCTGACAAATCGTTTTGTAGCCCACATTCTCTCAGTTATATTTATATAAATATACGAGTACATACGTCTGTAGAACGAGGCATATCTGATAAAGCGACAGGGGCGCTAAGCGAAGACGTCGGCGGTGAAAGCATGCGCGTCACTACTTCGAGAAAACTCGTAAATATTAACTTGTTATGTTACTTCAAGTATACTTTGTATAAAACACTTTTGGGCAAGTTAATCCGGTAGGTTTTTGTAAGAGAATGTTCACAATCATTGTCTCTAGACGTATCATGCTTATGACTTGACTTTTCATTTTTTATAGATAATTACATACCGACTTAAAGATGTATTACCATTGCGAAAACTGCCACACTCCAATTAAGTATCATTGAAGTTATGGACAAAAAAGCAATTTATATATGACTCGCTGTTGTCAGAGAATTTAGAGTTTGCAGGCGTATTTTTGTGTACCTATGTATTTTTTTCCAGACCTTCCTTCCCATTTGTTGACGATTGGTTATCGATCCTTTGAAATTTCGCTGAAAATTTATTACATAATTATTATAGTTCTACAGCAAAACAGTTTAAAAATTATTTGTGTCAAGGATTAAGTTATTATGAAACAATGCCGCAAAAACATTAAACTACATAATTGAGTTGAAACTTGGCATACAGCAATGCAATATTACGGGTGAATACGAGTATCTATTGCTAACTTGTTTATTTGTTGAGAAATGGATGTATGTACCTATATCCGGGGGACAACGAATAAAGTCCAGTATGGAAGTTCTGCTAAGAAGCAAATAAAAATAAAAGCGTATTAATAAGTCTGTGTGTATTTTTAGAAAACTATCTACTTACTAACTTTTAAATAAGCTCGAATAAAGCTGTGTTTTTGCACTTGCATTATCGTAGAAACTATTGGTATCGCATTAATGGGTTAGAAAAAGTATGTTCGCTGGTTAGGGCCTTGTTCGTAAAACTGCACGCTTCGGTGTACTTATAGCGTGAGTACGAATTCGTGACACATTTGGGCGCAGGCGTCGCGTGCCGCACGGGCCGCGCCACACGCATTCTTCATCACACATTGCGCGTTGTATGATTTTCTCGCCCGTTATATAAAGCGACCGCAATCTTCACTCGTGAAAACGTAAAGTTTTCCTTTACGTTTACCACCTACATAATATTTTTCTGTATACAACAAACATATTTAACCCTATATATATATTATGTGTATAAGTATCGACAATATCCCGTATTTTAAAAAGTTACAAATGATTTTCAAACCGATTAACTTTCGATTAATTTTATTTATAAGGGTTGTATATACTTATGTTATTTTACTGCAGAACTCTATCAGTAAACTTTGGATTCATGATAGAGACTCAACTAGACTTAACACATAAGATAATAAGATGAAATATTTAAGTGATATATAAAAGTAATATCTACTAAATTAGCATATCTACTATACTACATAATTATGTATACACCTTTAACTCATAGGAACTATGACTACGACAAAACCCGACTAGTGGCATGCAACACTCCTAATATAATTAGGTATGTAGTATCACTCAAATCGGGACTAGGATGGTTAGTCCAGTCAGAAAACGGTGTTAGTACGATAATCCACTCTAAGGTTTACACGACACTTCCTACCTCGTACGTGTAAACTTTGGAACGAGCTACCTTCAGCGGTATTCCCACAGTGCTACGATATGGGGACCTTCAAGAAGCGGGTCCATCACTTCCTTCTCGGCCGGCAGCGCACTGGTGACGCCCCTGGTGTTGCAAGTGTCCATGGGCGACGGTGACCGCTTACCATCAGGTGGCCCGTCTGCTCGTCTGCCTGCTTAATGCATAAAAAAAAATTGGTTTGTTCGTTAGTGAGTATGAGAACTAGGGCAAGGGCTGTTAGTGATAATTAGTTACTAGGTACTATTACTACTATATTACTAAAACTCCAGCGAGTAATTTTTAGTAAGAGTCCAGTTGTAAATTTATTTCCACATAATTTTTAAGATTTTGGTTTATATAAAAAAGTCCATTAATTAATATTTTATCTTTATCCAAATTAAAATTTTATAACAAAGCAGTAAGATATCAAAGGAGCCGCTACGTGAACGAACCAGCTTCATAACTGTCGTCACTTACGTTATCCGCAGAGGAACTGGTGTTATTTGCAATTAGCAGCTCGTTATGAGATTCCGAGTTTTGCTCTGGTGGATTTGGAATGCTCTAGTACTTTGTCTTAATGTCGCAGTGTTATTAATTGCCGAGTGCACTCGCTAGCTTTCAAACAATACTTCAACTCGTGACGATCTAACTGACCAATGTCTGTTATTTCGTTTACTGTACGCATGGCGTCGTTATTTTTTTGGGAAATAACAGCAAATGAATTACCATTCATAGAATATTATTCATAGAAAAATTACACGCTAAACTAAACTTTTGATGAAATTACGTTTGTTGCGTGTTGTACCTACATAATGTATGTTACTACTATACCAATGGCATCAAATCATACTACGCGCCATTAGTTCCGTTTATTATCACTTGTTAATTAAAGAGAAGGGTGTTATTTGCATACTTTACACAAATGAAACAGATATTGGTGATCGTATAGCGCCATTAGCAATTTTGTAATTTAACATGTTTGAATATTGATGGTCAAAGATTATTAGCATAAAATAATCAGTATTATATTTTTTAAGAAGATATGGACATTTATTGATTCAATATAATATTTAACGATTAATAGACAATCAATAATGTTTTGCATTTGGTGATTAAAATTAAATAATAAGTCACACTAATAGTTCACAAAAACTATCTACCTAAATTGAAAATTTGCATGTAGAAATTTCTATAATAGGATTGGACAAAGCACAGAAAGCACAATTTTATTTTAAATTAGTGAACCCGCCCTCGCTTCACTCCGGGAAACATGTCCCTTCGGAAATTGTGAGGTGTGATTCTGACGTAACTTTCTTAATTTCTTAGCCGATTGAAATAAAACAAACAATAAATGCTCTAACGAAATGCACAGTGAAGCTTAGCACAATATATTATTGAAAACCTTTCACCTTTCGTGTGTGTGTGTTTGTTAGTTTTTAACGCAAAAACTATTAAACGGATCTGGATAAACCTTTACAGTAGCTTATACATCAGAATAACATATGGGCTACAATTTATAAAGATTTTCTGTTAGTTGTCCATATACCATCACTACATAGTATAAAACAAAGTCGCTTTCTCTGTCCCTATGTATGCTTAGATCTTTAAAACTACGCAACGGATTTTGATGCGGTTTTTAATAGATATAATGATTCAAGAGGAAAGTTTATATGTATAATATATTAAAGTTTTGTGTAAATTGGTTTTCCCGAAGCGAAGCGAGGGCGGGTTTACTAGTATAACGATAAGTCGGAAAAATTCCTGCCCTCTGAGAGATCTTGGCGTGCGCTGCCTAAACCGTAGTTACACGAAGATAATGTATCGTTGGACTGTTTGTTTTAAATAGTCCAAAATGAAAATCTGCGACAGCATATACCTTTTATGTGCAAGCCACTATATCCAAAATAGTGAGCTATATACAATTGTCGTTTTCTGACTCCCAAGCGGGCGAAGCCTCCAGCAAAGTCAGTAAAGTAATGTACCTACGTATTGCTTGTCAGACAGCTTTTATTGGCAGAGTTATCAAAAATATTGGAAAACACCATGCTTTAGGAACACCAAACGCATTTCTATAACATATCAAATCCACACGTGTGGTGGAAAGCTAACGACTTATACGTAACACACTAACAGTTTTATAGCCGTTTCACTCAAACCTCTGCGAGTGTACCTACTGCGGTAGTGAAACTGGGCAGCACATTTCGGCCTTCACACTACACTCATCAGATTGACTGCACCCATTTAATCTTTTCATTGTTCTCTGTCTTTTAAACATTAAATATTGCGTCTAGACCTCCAAGGTGAAGAAATAAAATATTGAATCATACAAAAAAAGTAGAATTGTTAACAGTTTGAGACATTTTACTGTAATGAAATGTAAAAAGGAGGATAAAGTATCAATAATATATTATTTTATTCAGCTGTTAAGATTAAGACATTATTCATCCAAAAAAGGTGAAAGGTTAGGCTAAGTTATTAATAAAGCAACATCTATAAAAATATAATAACACCTAATAAAGTTACATACATCATCATCATAAAGTTACATACATCATCTCTAAATTGTTAGAAACCAATGTTTTTATCGCAAATTATAAAATTGCGCACCCAAACACAAAAATTAAACCCACGCTGTATAAATTCACGACGAATCAGGCAAGTAGGGTAGATGTAACAGTAAGGTAACAGGGTAGCGCCAAGTTAGCGGTGTATCGCCGTTATAATACTCGAGCGCGAGCTTTGATTGAATTTGACGCATCAGGCGATCGGATACATAGCGGCGTTTTGATTTCATGAACGTTTACACCATCTGTTACTTACCGTGTATCGTGTGACTGTTTGAATTAGAAATATACACTGTTTAGGTTCTCTAGTGTTCTCAAAGGGGAGTGAAGTCTGCCAATCCGCACTTGGCCAGTGTGGTGGACTATGGCCTGTATCCGTCATATCGTGAGAGGTGTCCCGATCCCAAAAGTGGGACAGTTATGGGTTGCGATGATGATGATGACACTGTTTAACAAGATGACAGTGTTATCTCACTGTAAATACGAAGAGACAAACAGTAAATAACGTAAAAACAGCTGTTTATACGCTTAATCAGGCATAATTAATCATCAATTATCAATTTTATTTATTGACAAAGAATAAAATTCACCCCAGAGGATTAAGGTCGTCTTTAAGTAACGGCTGTATGAGTAATGTTGTCAGCCGGTAATGAGTCCGTTACAGCCTTACAGATATGCATGGGCGTCGTTGCCTTCTTGTACGGTACTGATACTAATTACCTGGTAGTGTTAAAGAATCGCTAACGACCGGCGGCGGCGGCTAAGGCGGACGATGTCGCTATATCCTGAACCATATACATATATGTGTGGTACTACTATTTATAGTGTGTGGTTGAACACTGAGAAAGATTTTTGAAAATTTATCCCTTAACGGTTGGAAAGGGGGTAAAAATGCTGTACATGCGTATCACAGGATTTTGGAAAGTTCACCCTATAAGCGTAAAATAGATTTTTTTATTTCATATATCCTCGGACGTAGTCTGGGTCAACAGCTAGTCTATCCGGAACAGTTTTAGACGACAGTGGCAGTTTATGTGTCGGTAGGTAATCGGTTTTACGTTCGTTATTGCAGTATTAAAATGACGTAGCATGATGGAAAAGCATTCCCAATTTATAGTTCCATATCCATAAAACATGTTAGTGCGTGCGTGCACAACACCGTATCCATGTAACCCAAACCAGTAATGCTAGAACTGGGTCATAAAGGCAAACTGCCTAACGGATTACCGTGGTTCCTTTGTCTTAGTACGTCGGTCGATATGTACTGCTTGTCGTCATCTTACTATGTTTACTTAATAGAGTTCGATGCCCGACGTCTGCACTTCTCTGGTCTGTCCAATAAATTGCTTTTAAGTAGGTACCGTTCGTCTAAACGAATAATACTGCCAAATTAATTTTAAAAAGTAATGAATGAACTGCCAAGAAATTTAATTGCTTGGAAATTTTTAATAAAAAAACTTTTTACGTCTTGAACCACATTAATATTTTTTATTACCTAAATAAACTAACCAGATAATCCAAAAATTATACAAAAAGGTATTATCAATAAACGAGGTTATTTGTATAAAATATCCATTATCAAAGCCATGGTCTGCCGAGTTCTTAAAGAAATTTATTAGTGGACCTTTCGCCGCGGTAATTGCACGTATTTAATCCCATACATATTAATTGCATTACATAAACGTGTCCATTACTTAACGTAAAGCGTACAAAATTAATTCATTTGTGTTAGTTACACGCTGCTTGCCTTTCGCACCACATTAGGGCATTGATTTCCTTTTACGTAACTTAGGAAGAGAAAAAATATGGTGGTGTAAGATGTTTTTCTTTTATTAACATAATATATGGAACTAGTTTTTGCTCATTGCTTCGTCCGCATGGGAGTCGGAAAACGCCAAATACTGTTGAGATTATCCCAAAGGAACATAATCGGGATAAAAACTATCCTAGGTCCTCTCCAGGGCCTCGAACTATCTCCAATATCCTTTTTTATATAAATAGCCATCCAACGAAGAGACGCGCTACCGGTTATTGGTCACGGTTGCTCTTGGTCATCAGGAACATCAAAAGCATCTCTGATTCTACGTTCATTCCCGAGGATTCACACAATTATTATTTTTATAAATAATTACAAAGCAAAGTTTACTTTTCCTTCTTTCTTTACATACATTTACAGCCAGTGCAATCGACTCACATTCGAGTTTAAAGTCAACTAGCAAGAAGAAAAACAGTTAGGAAAGTCATAAATAAATGAATCCACAACTTCATCACAGCGACCACCACTGCGCAAGTTGGAAGGTTAGCTTAGGTAGTTGGTGACAACCTTCGATTAATAAGTGTTGATTGATCGAGGGCGACAACAAATTGAATACTAATTAATACAATAGTGTCTCAAGTTGTAAAAATCATATTCAGTGATGGTTGATGTGAAATCCTTATTATTTTTTCCTTTTGCAATACAGAGGAAGTCCCTCCTTTTTTCCTTTTTTACAAAGAAAACAGCGCAGGATATGAACGTGCTTACAATAATGGTCTAGGGTTAAAATCGTTAAACCAAATGCGTCTTGAAAGCCACACTGCACTGACTGTCTTTTATATAACGAGCCTTAGGTGATGTGGTCTTATTTAATTCTTAAAGTAAATGTCTTCCTGCCGCTCGCATCGGATGATGATTACAATTTTAGTTGTATAAAGAAAAAAGAATAATATTTTAAATACCTTTTAGGCTACGTGTAAAAAATTAACTGACATGAATTTGTTGTTTAAAATGTATGGGCGTATTGACTCAACCCTATACACAAATAGAGAAACACAATACAAATGATGAATATTCTTTGTCGTTGCGTCCACGCTGCCTTAAGGTTGACTGGGAGAGTATACTTTTTGTCTCTGTTGTATGGTGCATAGGGTTTAAATAAATAAATGCCGTCTGTCCCTTTGGTAATTCCATTCGCATTCAGAAAACATTAGATGCACACATAAGGTTACTTGTTCGTTGAACCGGAACGGTTCCCAATAGGGTATTTCACGAACGGCCACGTTATTATTGCGAAAAAAATGGTTTAGACACTTAAGTATAGCAAACGTAGCGCAGGGCTATGCTACACACAAGCCACGCTTTAATAACGGCAGTTATACATAAAATATGTAATAGTGTAAACACGAAAGCAATGTTTCTCAGTACCTTGGCCCATAAAATTCTTTTGAAAGTGGATCCAAAAAGTTGCACGATATGCGTACTCCTTAACTTAATATTACGCAAACTTGCTTTCATAACATACCAAGTAGTTTAAACATTGAACATATATTTGAAATGATTTTAATTGTTTCAGTTTCTCCGGACAACCAGTAGGAGCGGATCAAAATGCTTGTAACTATTGGGCCCAGGGCCCATAGACTATTAACGAGGTAAGTGACAAAATTGTTTTCGTTGCTAACTTATATATTTCTATTTCTTTTTGTATTTTGTAACACTGATTTACTTTTAGTACTTAGTAATAATCAAGAGTTTTACTAGCTAGTTCTTTTATGAAGAGTTTCAGAGTTTATAAGAAAATCTATACAAAAAACCTGTCTTCAAATGTATAGAGGAAACGGTATTAAAAACATATTGGGCCTTTTCGGGATGTGGGCGATATTATTTTTCTTTTTGACCTCATTAAATGTTGCCAAGTTACAGTTGTTAAAGCGCACGCTTGAGTACTCGTACTTCGGAGTACATCGCTGATATTGAGTTCATCTCTGTGATATTTGTACATTATTATCTTGGTGCTAACATGACTGTGTGGCCCAACGAGTGACCGAAATTCAAGAAATGAGATTATATTTAGACCTTACATTTAACATTTAAATTATTTTGTTGTTTATTTAATTTATTATTTAAATTTATTAATTTATTAAGCACGTTTAAAAGACTTAATTAAGTCACTGGTCGTAATTACCTTTAATATTTAACGAAAGCCATCACACTTTCTGAGCCTATAGACTGTCAGGGTCTGTACAAAACAAGCGGGTGGTGAAAGTTACCCTCCGTAGCCGCATTTCTACGGCCTGCACACCTTTGACTTGGAAACTGAGGATCCGTTTGTCATGCAATTAACATCAAAGAATTTTAGTTATTCTTCATAACAAGATTAATTGTTTTGCAATAAGCGCTTTATTTCTCCGGGAACGTCAGAGATTGATCTTATACAATTTCTTTTCTCCACACTGTATGGAATTCCTAAAATTATTTCTAGGTGTTGTTGGTCCAAAGGCATTTCATATCAAAATTAATGAATGTCCTTTACTCGTTTTGATATGTACCGATTGATGTGGTGTGTGAGTTACTTTACGCCAATCCAAAAAAGGCACCTTATTTATGATCGGTGTTATACGATGCTATGGTTGGTTCAAACGTATTTATGATATTCACATATTCCAGTTGACTGTGTTTCAAGCTTGTTACAATCCAATATAAGTTAATATTTACACACATCTGCAGTGGTTACGTTACTATTCTTACTCTTTATGATGTCTACACGCGAGCAATAACGTACTTAGTTAAAAATGATTATTATCGATTTACGGTAGGTACTCGATTATTTTATAACAACTCGTTAATCTAATTGTAGGTCATCCGATTTTGAAATATCGGCCTTGCAAAATACTTGTGAATGTAGGTACTGTAAAATAACATTAAATTTTCCAATATGTCCTTAATCATATAATAATATAACATTATGTAATTGCTTACATATTGCTTTGCAATAGAGCAAGTACTATTAATTTAACTTGTGCATTTTATAATAGTGTATGCGATTAGAAATGTTATTATATTCAAATAATTGAGACTTAACTAACGGATTTCGACAACTATGACGTAAGGAAAGATGAGATTCAACTTTTAGAGGCTGGTTCAAGGAACTTTGCTTCAACAAGGATGTTGTGCATGCAACGATTGTTAAGAGGCGTTATCACTTATTTAAACTATGAATAATAGACATGTATCAAAAATATTTCACAAGTTCTGAAGGGCAAGTGGTTATTCATAGTCGAATTGTGGGTACATAATTGTAGGAGATTGCTCATCCTTTCGCTGCTTTCATTCCGTCTAATACAAGTGTAAGTGTTAAAACTAATACAAGTGTACTGTACATCGCATCTCAGGAGTAGCTAAAGATTTAGTGACTTCATTTTTCAGATGGTGACTTGCGATAATGAGGGAACGTCATTGGGCGGATTCCATTTAGGTATCCGCGATGATGAGGCGCAGCGAACGCGAGCGCCCAGCGTCTCTTCCCTCTCTCTGTACAAGCAGAAGATTGACGCTCTCTTCGATGACAGCCGATCCGTCGCTAGCCTCCCGCAGTACGTTCCGACGTCTGATCTAGCAAGAAGGGACAGTAAGGTATTTAGTACTATACTTAATACATCTTCCAAACAATAAGCGTGAAATTCCCAACAATTACACAAATGTCGGGGATTTCCTACTTCAGGATCGGATACAATAAATCAGCGAGTCGTGAACAATCTAAATAATCTTTTGCTTTGGCCCTTTATAAAATGGAAACGCAAAATAATTACAGCAAGTTAGTGTATTTATGTATTTTGAAAGGATGTGTTACATGGTCCAACCTACAATATGTTTCTTCGTAGATTAGGGTATTGGAGTGACCGCTGTACTATTTGTATGACGCACAACTGTATTAAGTTTTTCATCCCAATTTCCTTGAATAATAATTTTCTGACTTAATTAAAGTATTAAGTATCTCTTTTTCCAGGTTAGTTTACCGTGCGACAACAAAGCGACAATTTACGAAGATGAAAACACTTATTGCCAGAAAAAGATTAAAAAAATCAACAATACTGTTCAAGATCGGATAGAGAGGATGTTTGCAGATATGGCGGGGGATTCTAGGCAAACTCCTGAAAATATAGGAGTGCATGTCTTCAGTGTTCACTACCTAGGGTCAACACCGCTACAAAGTAAAGTAACTAGTTTATCAGGTCTCCAAGCTCCTCTTAAAGATTTATATTTTGCTTATAGGAGAAATTTTAGGTACAAAAGCAATTTGACCGGCCGATTAGAAATTTCTAAAAGTGGACTTAAAGTCAGATATAAAGGAGAAAAGGGCGATTTAGAGCAGCTGAATCCATTCCCAACGATAGCAGTATGGTCAGCAGTAAAATTTGTTATCCAACCCTTAGACGATAAGCCTAATGATCTAAGCTATGCCTTTTTGCCTTTGATTACTGATCCAGATAACATAGATCGTAATGCATTGTTTAAAAATTTAGAGTCATCCGAAAAGAAGTATATCCTCTCCAACAGCGAAAATTCACATTCACCGCTTTTCGCTGTTGTGATGAGGAAAATTGGTGTCGCCAAACAGCTGGAGTGTCATGGGTTTGTATGTCAGACGACAGAGGACGCTATTGTAATAGCAGCCACGCTATACAAATCTCTTATGTCACATATGAGCCGACAAGGCCATAACGACAAGAAGAAGTTGAGAAATCGAAATGGTGTAAGTTGCATGAGTGTAACAAGTAGTTTACCTGCTAACGATGTCCCTGTAAGGCCGCCGCGGAAAAAACGTAGTACATCTTCGTTGAGCGGAGACAGTGATAGAGCTGATGGATTTTCAGCTAATGGGTCGTATAATGAAAAAGTCGATAGACACAAAAGCTCTGAAGATTATCTACCACAAAATATACCATCTAAAATAATCCCAATCGAACTAAAACGAATTACCGTTGAAGAAGTGAAAGCTAAACTAGATTCAATAAAGAATATAGACACGAGTGGAAGTGAAACACAAGGCTCAAAAAAATCGAACAATTTGCTTATTCACAAACAAATTCAGTCTTTACAAAATCATCAAAGTAGTAATGAATCTTCAGTTCGAAGTAAAGTATCCGAGAAAATAGAATTGTTTAGAGAGCTAGAAAGACGTAAAAGTATACAAAGACCTCCAACTTTGCCACCTCCTATTCCTTCAAAACCGACTCAAGTATCTACAGAGGTTCCAAAGGAACCTTTAAGAAGGACGCAAAGTGGAAGAAATTCGTTGAGTGAATCTGGAGATATTTTGACAAAGGTAGCAATTCCTCGTTCAGGAAGTTTTTTAAATGCAGGAGGACTCACACGTTACAAGTCCATTGGACACAGGTAAATCTTTTTAAATTGCTTTATTATTTTTTTCGAACAACTATACGCTTAATACTTCATTAATGTTAAATTGATAAGTATTTATTCATAATATTTTCTAAACAATCTTGCCTATTAACACTATTTTACACTTCATCGGTGAGTTTAAGTACTTAAAATAACTAAACAATGAGACCGAATAGAACATGCTTAGCGAAGTGTTTCGACACCTTGCATGCAGCTAATTGCGGTAACGCAAGCGCATCCGATACATTCTTCCGATATAATAATAGAACACTAGTTCATTTGTTCGTTTAAAATTGTTCGGATTACCAAACCTAACTTCTAACCTAGGCACATCTTTCTAAGTATTTTCTGTAATGTTCTGTATGTATTTCTATTTCAGAAATAATGGGAAAAAAGGAGGCGGGTCACCGTTAGGTTTTAATGAATTGTTTAATGAGTTTAAAGTTCAAGAGAACTTACATTCGATGGATGAAATTTTAAATGCCATAATAGACCCAGAAGGAATGTCGTTTAATGATCTTAAACCGATTTATAAAGAATTCCTATTAAAATTAGCAGTCACCCTGACAAAAGACGAAATATTCCAGCACAGTAAAGCAATAATGAAAAAACAAAAGAAGAAGATCCTAAGGCGAAACAGTACATTTCAAAATAAAAGGAGAAAAATGTTTAAAGGTGCTAGTGGACTTAGAATGGTATTTCGAATGCCTTTTGGTAAAAGTGTTCGAAAGAAGGAAAAGAAAAAATTGGAATCCGTTAATGTTTTGAGTGAAAGTGCCAAGGAACCAGTATCTGAAAGTTCTGTTTCCACAACTAGTTACGATTTGCGGCAGTTTAAGCCTAAGGAACCGATATTACCACCACCGAAACGGCAAACGATGCGTCAGAGAAATTCCAAACGGTCTGATAAAACTGTTCACGTATCAAAAAGGACCGAAAAAGTTTCACGACCTGGAGAGAGAACTTCTACATCTGAAGATTCCGATTTTTTAACACTGAGTAATAGGTTAGGTTGTCAAAATAGAAATAGTTCCAGTGGATACGTATCGTGTTCTGAATGTGAATCGGAAAGCTGTATTGATCGATGCTACTGCTCTTTGAAAGCCGACTACAAACCTAAATGTTATTGTTCCGCTGTAGATATTAGCAAAGACTCTGCTAAAACCAAACTTATCAGCAAAGGGTGTAAAGAATGTTCCAAGTAAGTACATAGTATGTAAATACCACAAATAAAGGACAGATATTACGTATGTACTGTTACGTAAAAGCTCATATAAAAGCTTCATATCAACTCGTATGTGTGCAAGACAATTTGTCAGTATTTTTGTGCACTTAACATTTCTCTGCTTTCGTTGGTCTTCGCTTTACATTTCATTTAACATTAATAGAAACGCATCTGCCGAGGAGATTGTTTCGAATTAATTACAGAATACTGAGTCAGTTTTCAAAGGAATGTGGACCTTATATATTATAAATCATTGTTCATTTTAAGTAAGATCCGACGAGTGCAGAAACGAAACGTGTGTTTTGCCAATCAGAGCGTGACACGTCCGCAGCGAGCGACGGCTTATGAGTAACTAAACCAAATTAAAATGATTTACAGTTCACTATGAATTCATAATTGTAATGCGCGATATTGACGTTCATTTTTATCTCGTGTTTACTTATTGAAATCGTAACCATCTTAGTGATCGATTTATAGTGAATTTAAAGATATTAACAACTACTGAGAGGTTGATAAGAGTTACGAGAAAGATGGAAGTAGTATACTTGTCTAACCTAAAACACTGATTTTCATTTCAATAGAATAAATAAATAGAACCTGTCAATGAAGCTTTAAAGTGTTCAATAATGTTGCAATGTCTAGCGCAGATACAATTTCATTGTGATGTGGCAAACAAAAATTCTCTCTCTTCTTTTGTTAAGTCTTGCTTTTTATTTGTTCAGAACAGACATACTTAATTAATCTTCTAGTATGTTTTCCTTCTTATTTATTTTAACTGTGTTTTACTTTCTTTCTTTTTAAGTCGTGTCTACGCTCAAATTTAAATCGGACTGAGCCAGCACTTTAAATTCAAAAAATTTATTTGACGAATCCAAATATAATATACGCAACGGAATCTTTTTGATATGTATTACGGTTGATTGGGTTGTAACGTAATATTATTTTGTTAGGGAGATATTCGACGGAGACTACAGTTACTGCTCTTGTGACTCTGAGAGTTGTGCGGATAGTAACAAGTGCTACTGCGCCGGGCCTCGAAGGACCACCATGCAAAGTTCACAGAGCCTTGAGTACCTGCGAAGCCCTTCGCAGAGGACCTACTCTGATAGACTAAAAAGAGTGTTCGATGATTACGACGGCAAGAGCATCAGTCGATCCAGGTAGAAAGTTTTAGACTTATTCGTAGTATTATACTACTAATGCCGAATAATATTTCGAATATTTATTATTTCTACTAAATGCTTTTCAAAGAATTGTTTGTTTTTAATCTTATTGCTACCAAATTCAAATTCACAATCATTTAATATCTAATAAAATTATATTGTAGGCGGGTTCCATACGCCACATCGAATGCCATTACATCGAAGTTCATGACATCGAACACGTTACATCGATAGTTTATTATATCGAACTACCATCACATCGAATGTTTATTACATCGAATGGTCATGACATCGAAAGCTTTTAAAATCGAAAGCTCATTGAATCGAATTTATAACATCGAAGCCTTATCACATCGATAGGTCGTGACATCGACAGCTTCATAACATATAGAACGGACATATTTTTTTTTGATATATTAAATGAAAGAAAAAAATCATTTTTACACTAACGTTTAATGTTATTCATACCTTCATACATGTACACACATACATACATGTACATACATACATGTATGTATGAACCTTCATACATGTACACACATACATACATGTACATACATACATGTATGTATGAATAACATTAAACGTTAGTGTAAAAATGATTTTTTTCTTTCATTTAATATATCAAAAAAAATGTCCGTTCTATATGTTATGAAGCTGTCGATGTCACGACCTATCGATGTGATAAGGCTTCGATGTTATAAATTCGATTCAATGAGCTTTCGATTTTAAAAGCTTTCGATGTCATGACCATTCGATGTAATAAACATTCGATGTGATGGTAGTTCGATATAATAAACTATCGATGTAACGTGTTCGATGTCATGATCTTCGATGTAATGGAATTCGATGTGGCGTATGGAACCCATTGTAGGCATTATATGGTAGGTATTAATACACTTCACATTTTTCATATGCACGACATATTTTCGATTTTACCATATACAGAAAATGGTACGGAGATCCTAAAATCGCTATTTATTTCATTATTTGTAAAGCGGACTAGCTATATGGATTGGTTCTACAGTTGGCCTCAATCGTAGACATTTTTGTTGGCGACTCCTACTCTTTGCCTTGCCAAAAAGCTTTTGAAACACTTTTATAAGAGTTACATTACTACTTGGTTCAATTACGTATTTTCTACAAACCAACTGCTTTGCACATCACACCTCCTCATCCTCAAAGTTGACTGTTGAAAGTTGAAAAATCCTGTTTGGTATTAAGTCCACGTTATTGCATGATATAAACTATTGTAACACTTCAGCTCGTAAGGCCACATGGTCTTATGGTGAATCTGTGCATTTCGTTAAGCAATGGACCTCATAGTGCCGTAGGTAGGTACTGTTAGTATCTGAAGGAAACGGCTGGAAACTATGGAATTTAAACGAGCTATATTATACTTTCAGAGGCACATCGGCAGCAGGCAGACGGCGCGAGGAACGAGGGCGGCGCACGCGCAGCTCCGACAGCCTGGCCCTGGACTACGAGCTGCTGCTGCAGAACCGACAGAACCCGAAAGACACCAGGTCTCGCAATATGCAGCGCCTAACTGGTAAGTCGTATTGACTTTTTACGTTAACAGACGACAAACGAGCACTGAGCGAATGAGGCACTCGATGGTAGGTTACCTTCGCGCTTGGATATCAATAACATCATCGATGCGTTTCTGGCAAGAAAAAAGAGAGAAGAAGAAAACCAATGGCACTCGAGTTAATCGGTTACAAAGCTACTAAGAAAATAAAACTTACCTATAATATCAATTTTTGATTGATAATCAAAATATAACTTTCGGACAGAGGCAAGAAAAGTGTTCACAAAATGTATAAAAATAGAGATAGGCAAAATGTAATGTTTACTGATTACGATTATATCGAGAGTCACGGATATGCGCCGATGGCGGACTTGGGGGCCAAGAAGGCTCTTACTACCTTTTTCGAAAACATTCCCGGGCCTCCAGATTACATTTCTGTATGAAAATACATATAAGTTGGAGTGTGTCACCAAACTGGATGCACTATGAAGACTTGCATGGTATTTATGACTACTTACTGTTAGAAATGAATTATCACTTGTTTCGGTGAAGAAAAACATCGTGAGGAAACCTGTACTTAAGAGTTATCCATAACGTTTTCAAAGATAACACACCTTTGTGTTTTAGCGATAGACCGTCTGTTGTTGTTGACTACTTCTAAATATGTTTAACTGCACGAGCTCTTGTTAACTCAATATATTACTAGAAGAAAAAAGAGACTTTTTTAAATAATAGTAGACTGTTCACTGTATTAAAGTAACGGATTTGAAGGATAACTGTGAATTTTTATTTCCCCTTTTCAGTTCGCAGCACCGGCGCCGGGTCGCACGACGCGCTGAGCGTGAAGAAATCCGCGGAGATGGCGGCGCTGTTCGCGGACGTGCGGCTCTCGCAGCGGACGGACGTGCGCTCGCTGGCCGGCGGCCGCCGCGCGCGCCCCCCGCCGCTGCCGCCCGCCGCGCCGCTCGCCGCGCGCGCCCCTCTCGCCCCGCGCGCCGCGCCGCCCCTGGCCAGGATGTTCGACCACCGACCGCTCAGTAGGAACGCCAGCCTAGAGGACACTCTTGGTTATCTGCCCTAATTAAAAATACAATAAACAGGTAAGTTCTGCAGTTTGCAGTGGCAGCCCTAGCATTTTGGAGTTTTATGCCGCAAGTCTTCATAGTGCATCCAGTTTGGTGACACACTCCAACTTATATTTTCATACAGAGATGTAATCTGGAGGCCCGGGAATGCACCCGCGAGCGTTTTTATACATTTTGTGAACACTTTTCTTGCCTCTGTCAGAAAGTTATATTTTGATTATCAATCAAAAATTGATATTATAGGTAAGTTTTATTTTCTTAGTAGGTATGTAATTGATATATTTATATCTATAAATTCCTTGTTATAAATTTATTTGGAAGGTTTAACCCCCAAAAATGCAATAAAATGATTCCTTACTTCACCAAACTTAACATTAAAAGTTACAAAAAATAAGCAGAAAGTTTATTTGTTAAGCGTGATTGACGGTGCGAATATCATTACCATGACGAATGAAAAGGAGAATGTTTCAATTCATTCTTCAATGAAACAAATCAGTCAACAGTGAATGGTAAAAATAATTTTGTAAATATTTTTATTAAATAAAAACGCTTTAGTGTTTTGTTTAATACCATTGTATTTTATGTGTGTGTGTGCTATATTTATGTGAAACTAAAAATAATCTGAATGTAACTATTGTTGCAACGTAATATAATGTGACAACATTTTGAACTTGTTCAATATCGACGCAAAAAGTAGAAACACTGTAACCTTTTTTTTTATTCTGTGCGTCCACTACCAGTTCACTAGTGACATTTTTTTTATTCTGCGTCGAATGGTCCAAGTCTCGTTGCTCTACGACCAATAGAAAATTATGTCTTTTAAAAAAGTTAACTTTGAAACCTCAATCGGCTCTGGGGAACATTTCCTATTTTGTGGGTCACAGCTTTTCTGTTTTTTGCGTCGATGTAGTTATTTTTGATGTTCTACGTATAAACTGAAATAATAATTCTCAAACGTCCTATGTCATAAGCTCCAGTATCTCAGTAAACGTATACCACCTTATTAATTGAAATAAGGATGTAAGTTAGGTATATAGTGTAGTCTTATGTTGGCTCTATGTATGTAGTTATTTATTTCAATAAAATAACCGTTATGCATAGTATTAAAGTCAAATTTACGTAAGCATAGCTATTTATGACATTAACGACATTTTGCCACGAGACGATATTTAATTATACATAGGTATGCTTCCTCCTAAACATGTTATTAATTAATTATAAATTTGATATTTTTTTAATGTATAATTTATCGTCTAAAATCTAAATCTTTACTTAAGCAAATATGTCCGCAGAGTAATACATGTACGTACTCAGTACCAATGTATGAAGGTATCTACATTCTATGTGGCTTGTAAAAAAGTTCATTTTTTACTTATTTGTTTAAGTGGAAATTATAATCCATAAAATTTAAATGACTTAAAAACCATATTTCAAACCAGTAAAACGCAGCTTTATTGGAACGAAAACAAATTGATCAAATTTTTATGCTGTAGGTTTTTATAT
This sequence comes from Ochlodes sylvanus, assembly GCA_905404295.2. Lineage (NCBI taxonomy): Eukaryota > Metazoa > Arthropoda > Insecta > Lepidoptera > Hesperiidae > Ochlodes > Ochlodes sylvanus. The sequence continues at coordinate 4,439,875 of FR990129.1, forward strand.
CCCCAGAATCATTAAGATTGGAAATATTTGTATTAAGAGGGGGTATAAAGCAAAATTGGCAATCGTAGATTCAATTTTTACAGTAGTAGATCAAGTTTCTAGAAGCTGAAGAAAAACATAGTTATACTTCATCATATTATTGAGTGAATGCAAGAAGCAAAAACATAAAAAAATTAAATTTTCTCGATAGAAAAAAATCACAAAGTTAGGTCTAATTTTCAACTAAAATCAATTTATTTTCAATATGGTGCATGTTTTTGAGTCAATATTTTAATATATTATGCTAATTAGTATCACGGAGGGATTTGTAGATCGATTTCTAAATCAAATCTACAATTTACGAATTATTTAAATAAAATACATTTATTTTTATAGCTCTAGGATTTTGACATGCTCTGTTCCATTTATCAGTACCGTTGCTCCATTGAGACGGGCGGGTGAAATTTGATTTTTTCCTAGCTTTATACCCCCTCTTAATAAGTAAAAATTATTTTCTGTTCCTTGTGAAAAACTGAACAAGCCCAGTTAATGTTTTTTATCGACACTTTATTTAATTACTATACTATGTATGTATTCAATAACCAGTCTACGGTTTTGTAACTGACTTAAATGATCGTTTCGTGGCAATACTGTAGATATTAAGATGTTTATAAGTTTCTAAATGTGCAATCATCTAGTGATTTATGCGGATATCCGATCTATAGATCGAATTACCCTTGTGTGCAATGTTCTGTGTGCAATATTTTACTCGTACGTACTTATTAAAACTATACGAATGTAACTAACTCTACCAACAAGAAACGTTTATAAGAAAAGCGAAATAGCTATCATTTTTAACGATACAGATACTTACTAACAACGTATTGTTATAAGTAGTTTGCTTTTTCGCTTTTCGTTCGTTTTCATGTTAAAAGTCCGTTGTCGCAATATTTGCATGTGTGTGCAATATTTTATGATGTAAATAGATATTATTCTTAAAATAAAAACCATTTTCAAATTTTATGAATGTTTCATTCTTTCATTCCAATGTCTGTGAAATACCTAAAATCAGCTACCGACGTTGCGCAATAATTGTATAAAGCAGTGTTATTTTATTCGTGTTTCGCTCGCAGTTTTTGTTTTCTCACGGTTGGTTTTTCTTAGCGCCTAATAGCAGCATAACTTAAACATAAAAAATTAAGGAAAAAAACGTTTTTGATAGTCGGCAACACAATCGAGTCGAATTATAAGTGTTTTGGTTTTGTTTCGTGACAGTTAATTGAACTATCTATAACCAAACGTGTTTCGCAGTTAACCTGCGCACAATGAAGTTGCCTTAAAAACTGAAAAATACGAATTACCAGGAATGCAAAACTGGCGAGGGAACTAAACGGATTTCTTACTTGCGCATACTGAAGAACTCACCTTAAAAGTATATTCGGAGAAATACGAGATAAATCTAACATGTGCAGGCAACATCGTACATGATTCGGTTCATTGAATTATATTAATTTCAATGTAATAAAAAGTATTTTGATTTTATCAACTAATGTTATCTTAATAAAAATTATCTAAATGTTAATAACTCGGCTAATCAACTATGGGTATTCAAGCTAAAACACCTTGAATATTTGGTGTAATCCATATTGTATTTGACACAACGCGTCGTCTACAGTGACGCAGAAATATGGTAATGTGAAATCGGATACATCTCTACCGAGAATATATTTGAATTGTGTTGAACAATAATAACTATATTCGTACCTACAAGCATACAGGCAGGTTTTATGAATTACAAAACATGTTTAATATAATAATAATCATTTATTAACATTCCACAAATACAGCATCGTCAAGTTACAGGACGGATTTGGACCGGTATTATTTGTCACTGGTACCTAATTATCATACCTACGTTAAAATACAACAATCATATACATAGATCTCTATTGATATATTTCCATAATATATAATTCGTGTACAAATTAGAACAAAATTATATTTAGCACGAACGTATAAAAAGAATGAACAATATCTTCATTTTCTTTCATATAAATCAACAACAGTTTTATATAGGTACAAAGTAATTCTATTTTATATTGGTTATGTAGTATATAATTTATATTTACAATTATTTCTGTGACATCAAACTGAGTATTTTATTTATATGCGTTATTATACCTGACAGGCGCTTGAGTTGGATTACAACTGATTTATTTGAACTCAATCTTCGGCGTTCTTATATCAGCTTATTAATCAATATAAAGAATTAAGTAAGTATACTTAGATTTTGAAATAAACACTTTTTAGTATTTTTATAGGTACATTTTTATATTCACGCGTTGAGAATTCTACTGTCTATGCTGAAGACAAATTTTGTAACACTTAATATTGCTTGTAAACATTTTGTTTTATACAAAAAGGATAAGCAAAAAGGATTACAAAAAGGTTTACGGATAGATAGATATAAGAAATTCAAAGATTAAATTACAGACAGCTTCTGTACATCAATATGCTGAGAATATGATTTGTCAGTTTATTCCATCAGTTGGCCTCCATACACAGTGCTTGCGATTCTAAAAATCTACTATGGCATTTCAATAGGGTCTAACTGTACCCAGGCGTCCCCTGGGTATAGGTTCTGCGTAACTGTGGCGGAACTTTGTCGGTTGCCGGTCGGCCAGCTCACGGAAATCTCGGTAATCTCTGTCGTAGTACCTATCTCTGTCTCCCTCTGCGTACGATTGACGCTGTTCGTCTAACAGGCGCGAGCGGCTGAACGCTCGCTGCCTGTCGGTCCAATCCCTCCTCCTTTCCTCGATGACAGGCTCAATGACTTCATCCTCGTCGATACGCCGGTCCAACTCCCTCCTTTCTCTGTAGCGATCAAACTCCTCCCTATGAGGCTTGGGCTCAATTCTGTTCAAGTAATCCTCATTGCCATATTCATATCGTTTCAAATCATCGCGCTTTCGCCCAACGCGAGGAAGCCTCTCCATCTCCCTGTGTCCCAACTCAGAGGCGCCCACGTCGCGGACGCGTTCTACATCTTTACGTCTCTCCGGCTCCCGGTGAGGACGCTCTATATCCCGATGAGAACGCTCGGGTTCCCTTCGGGAGCCCATTTCCCTGTGACGGTCTTGACGCTCGTCACGTCGTTCTTCCTCGGGGGAAGAAGTCGAGCGACTGTTTCTCTCCAACATGCTTCTCCTTATGGCCATGTGCGCTTCTAGCTCCCTGTTGAATCTTTCCCTCTCCAAGTTCTTGAACTTCTCCTTAGCGACATTGAATCGGTCTTTGGGCGAGGCCTCCGCCAGCTTCAAGCTGCCCTCGCTGGCACCTCTTTGAAGCTTGCCGAAGCGACGATCTTCGACTCTATCTATACTTCGATTCGATGGTTTCGTTTCTGCGACGTACCTTCTCCTGTAATTGGGTGTTTCTTCGGGGAACTTTTCTGTTTTATCCTTATTGACACGTTCAAGTGATTCTTGGCGAAACCGACGATCGAAAGCTTGGTCCCGGAAGGGTGCCAGTTGGTCTCTGAACTGGTCGCTGAAGTCGTCATTGTAGGCCGGAGTGCGGTCGTAGTTACGGGGAGAGAGGGTGCGGCGGGGAGGGGACGTGCGGCGAGGCGAGGTAGCACGCCGCGGGGGTGAAGACTCGAAAGCTTCGTGCATCATGTAAGCAGTGCTCTCTGCCCATTCATCCTCTGGAATGTAGAAAATAACAAACATTAAGCATATAAGAAAATACACACTAACAAAACTTATTATCATTGTCATCAACTTTTCAGTGAAACAGTTTTGACGAGATGCCTTTTTGTTTACCGTCTAAAGTGGACACTTAAATAGTTGGGAAAGATTCATAACGACTTGTGTACCAAAACACGCGAGACATCATTTTAATAAAGTTGTAAGGAGGATATTACAATTTTCAACGACCAGGTTAACAGGAACTTACGAGAAAATTGCGTATTGCGACGTCAATGTAAAACGAAAACGTTTTAGCTCAGAATTATAAGAAATGTTTGACAAATTAAAATGATTTCTATTACCCCAAAATAGTCTAAACTTTACTATTCATTTTGGAACACAGTTGTCAATACCGTTACATATATCAGGCTGGGTATTCGTAAAAAATATTTGCAAGCGATTTGCATAATTATTCACTTGCTTTGGTGTCCGTCGCCCCCGGCACCGATTTAACAGTTTAATTTATGCAACGCACTTCACTAGCAGTCACTCGGACTTGACCCATTGTGGATCTTCACTTTTACGTCGCTAACGGGATCGGGTAACTCATCTTCAAAACTAGCTGAAAAACACGCGCGCGATCAACTAATACTTGTTTTAAGTAGGTCTCGGGCCAGTTCTTTGAAATTCTTTACATTCAATGCTCGAAAAAAATTATCTATATTTTTTTGACATGGCGTAATTATAATCAGAATCATTGGCATGATTCGCATAATGAGCATAGTGATTAATGATATAAATAATAAGACTGTAATTATGCTTAATTTCTAATTAGTGTTTGCAAAAAGTTTACGCCTTATCCATCACACACAAAGCTGGATTATTTTGATTAGGGACAAACATTATGGATACTTTTTTCCGGTATGGTACTTATGTAGGTACTTCATAATAATTTAAAGTGTAATAATTGTATTTTTTTATAATAAATAATTTAATGATTAACACAATCCTAGTTGTTTTTCTAGTTAAATATTAATGTTTATTTGGAAAGTTGATGTCAGCTACTTCGAGTAAACTAACAATAATAATTGACGTAGACTATAACCCGTCACTATCCGTATCCGTCCAGCCACGTGTTGGCGTTGGTCGTTAGGGTTAGCACCTAGAGTCTAGAGTAAAAACGTACAAAAAAACAAAATTTACGAATATACACTAATAAATAAACGCTATATTAACTTAAATTAAGTAATTGCTTTCAGGGCAATAATAGTATAATTATGTGCTGTGAGCTTAATAGATAGCTAATTTGTTTATTATATAACAAATTCAATACATCTGTAAATAAGTAGGTATACGCCTGTGTTTTTACTTAGCATAATAATCGTATGAGAAGTTACATAACGTAATACTTTAAAAAAAACAGTCGAGTGACAACCCTGCATATCGCTTAATGGTAATATCATGTTTTCAATTTGGGTCGCTTTTATTTACCTTTGTATTCAAAGTATTATTTATTTTCTTTTGGAGGATTCTACAGAGAATAGAGAATAGAGAATTGATTATTTTTAAAGATTTATTATCAGTATATTTGTGAAATTTTGGGTGTTCGTTGCAGCATAAATACGTATAAATTAATTAAACTGAAAGTAAAGGCTTTTTAAACTATAAAAAATGATTTTCTTTGCTGTAAATTTGGCATAATTATATAAAAAAGCGTTGAGAAATAGAATTATTGTGATAAACCAACTATTATTTGACTGTTTGTAAAGGGAAGGTCGTGCCTCGAGCACGAAGCCACGTCGAACAGGTCTTTTTGAAGTTTCATAACTGTCGAGGTTCGGAATAACATCTATTGTTGACGTCTCTTGTCGATTAATGTCATGGTTATAGTTAATGGTCTTCTAAATAACTATTTAATTAATAATTGAATCGATAATGATTTTGTCATCATCATTATTATCAAAATCAATGCTGTCGGCTTTCAAATGAGCAAATAGTCTGACATTGCAAGGTGCAGGCTACGCACATAATTTTTAAAAATTAGAAGTGCGTGCAGCATATGAACCCAGCCCCCCGGTTTGGGAGTCCGACGTTCAAACTACTTGGCTGTCACTGCTTATGTTACATTAGCATAGGCTTATTTAGAAAATAATTCAGTAGCATGCAAAGTTAAGCAATTAGTTGAGCAATAGATCATCCCATCAAGAAAACTATATACTCATACATATGTACCTCCTGCGTGTTCCCAGCGTTGTTTCAACCTCAATGAGGCGTGAGAACACCTTAAATTAGCCATTCCAAGGAGTGGAGCAGAAACAACAATGTCCTTAATTGATACCCTCATAGTACAAAAGTAATTAATTTTAGAGTTTCATAACCTCGGACGGTTACCATTGTGTGGCTAGTGGCCAACCAGAAGGTTGTATCTATTTGTAGTAGTAGCGGACAATTGTACAGAAAAACGCTTTTAGTTATGTTTGTATAAGCGAAGTTAAATAATATTAAATAATAAATAACTAACTAAGGAAGTATTACGAATCATTGTTTTAGTCAGGCGTTTTTATATTTTTTCCCAGTTTTAGCGCGGTAAAAATATTATAAATATATTATATATTAAAAATATTATAATATATTATAAATATATTAAATATATTAGCTTGCATCCTTTATTGAGGGGTTCCAAGACCCTTAGGAGAAATAAAGGTAGCAAATCATCCGTTATCAATTTCCAATAAGATTTGGGTTAGGTATATTCAATTGAATATAACCACCTACCTAAATGGCCAACAGATAAGCACGCCAGCAGCCTGTCAGGTATGTAGTAAATCTTTACCAACAAAAAATCAACAACATACATTATCAATGACATCATGTTTAAAATATTTGCCCCTTGCTCGCTAACCGAACAGTATTTAGTCGCAGTAATTTACTAATGGTTACCTGGGATGTGCGGTGGCTGACCTAATCGCTGTGTTTTTTTATGTGCGTACTGTTTTTGGAAGGAAAGGAACACTACATTCTACGCATAAATTCTCTATTAGGTAGATATTAATTATGTTAAAAAAATGTAACTTCAAAAAATGTATGCTGCAGCCATAGGTTTAGTTTGTGTTAATAATAGATTATTATTGTATAAAAAAACTATCGGCAAAAAATACTCTTGTTTGATACATATTTTGTATAACATCAATAACAAGTAGGTACCTATCTACCTATGTTATTTTACAGAAAATTATAACTATTATGTTTGTACAAGAAACAGAAAATATTCCAGTATTGATTGTGATCATATTACAGAACCCTGTTTCACACGAGTTCTTCCCGATATATCCAATCCTTGTGTGGCGTGACGATTGTTTTATGATTAATTAATTTTAAATAAATAATAACTAAAAACTTTTCATTGTCATTGACATTATCATACTTTTCATTCGAGACTACTTATATCATTAATTAATTCATTCTTCTCTTATTATCAAAATAAGTTTCCATACCGCAAAAACGTGTTCGGTATGACAAGTCAGGTATTACGTGTTTAATGATACGATCGTCTACAAAACTTGTAGCGAAGTTAAAATAAACGTAATGGTTTGAGGAAACAACATTTTCTACGGCCATTAGCTCGAATGTGCGAAGCCGCCGACATCACCTACTAATATTATAAATCAAGATTTTGATTTTATATCGTGCCATTTCTCTTCTCCACGACTACTTTCTCCATATCACAGCGATCCATCATTCGTATAATTACGATTTATATCTTACTTTACGACACCGGTCTAGATTGTAGAGGTCTGGAATTACATTTTACAATTTTACAGTAGTAGTCTTTATAAGTAAAAATTTGCAATACATTTATGAATTGTACCAACAATTGTGTCTTGTGTGTGGGTGAACAGCTGTGCCACTCTAAATAACATCTTGTACAGGCTTTGAAACCTTTCAATAATGGACAATAAGCATTGAAGTATGGGACCCTGGGCTAAAATGGCATCAGTATTACTTTTTTTGATCAGATTAGTTAATAAATTCAGTTGTTGTTCAGTATGATATTAAGATGTTTATAGTTCAACATACATTCATTATACTCATTATATCTTAGAGTTGAAAATTCAACAAAATATTGTACACAATAAAATTATGGTCACATGCTTTATATGACAATACTCATGACAAGTGCCGTGTGTCAGGATTAATAATTATGATCTAATTTTTGAAAAAGGAGGTTAACATAAATTTTTAAAAGGAGTGTTTTTAGCATAGCGATGACTTAGTGGAACGCGCCTCTAGTAGAGATTTTGGCCATCTTATGAACTATTTTCAAATTAAGCGTGTATGATCAACTCACCGCTAGTGCTGTGATTATCGTGTTGCCTGTAGTCATTCCTCTCCGGTGACGGAGCTAGGTCGCTGCCGATGCCGGAGCTCCCCCCTGAGGACTCCAGCTTACGCCTCGCGTTCACCCCCACGATGTTCTGATTGAGGCACCGACGCGTGTCAATGTTGCTCAGGTTACCCTTCTGTCGGTGAACCGTGTCGTAGTCCCGAGGTGGTAGCAGTATTGGGCTCTTTCCTGTAATGTTAGTCGGTAACTTTTAGTCTGCACCATGAGGGTAGGTTTGGATAGTTGATTCATTTGCAAGCTGGGATTGCGGAAACTATTCGTGCTTAGCTAATAATGTCATTGTAACCAACATTTTGAGCTAGGTTTGTAACAACTAACTACACTACTACTACTAATAAAGTCTATTACTATTACATAATTTTTAAGCAAAACTACAATTATCGCTAGTAAAATGTATCCAATGAATTTGTTAATGAAAAATAAAAAAATCAAACGAACGAGATTTTATCGTTCAAGAGTGTTTCTTTTACTATGTTATATTTATATAATAAATAAATATACTACTTTACTGTAGCTACTGTAATATACTTATATTTAATATAAATGTAATTTTGTTAAGAATTCTAGTAGTTTCCTACTTACGTAATATTCTAACACTGGCAAGAGTCAAAACATAATGTTTTCAGGATACTTAAAAGAAAACAAAATAAAATAATTGTTTCGTCCAGTTTCAACAACCATCTTTAGAGGATTACTCCTGTTGAAGAAGGACACCTACCCGTTAATATTGTCTCATAATTTGCAATGATACAGATTTTAATGGAATGAAAGAACAATTTCAAGGAAGATGTAAACATGAAAACACATACACATACCAAAATCCCACACATAAATAAACCCAAGTTCCATAGCATTGGTGCACTTCTACATTGCAGCGTGGAAGCCGATCTAGCTACGTAAAACTGAAAAAACTGACTGACCTATGCCCATTTTACCTGTAGACAACTTTTGCTTGAGCTCGGCTGCCAAACTGTCATACAAGTTCGCGACGCATCGTTCCTCGTTGCTGCCCGAGTCGGACTCCCTGGACACTTCGCTGCCGAGGGACGAGTCCGGAGGCTTCTTGGACGAAGGTAGGGCTCCTCTCATCTGGAGCTTTCGCTCGATATCCGCGAATTTCTTCTGATTCTCTGGTCTTTCAATCAACGCTTGTAAGTGTGTGTAGAGCATCTCTGCCGTATGATCCGAGTCACATCTGCACAAATAAAAAAAAAACTTTCAAACTACTGTGGCAAAACCGTTAAAACCAACAATTCTTTTGAAATTCAATAATTAGGTGCGTAACCTTATTTTTAAATACTACATCTGAATACCTACCCTTGTCAAGGCTTCAAGTTACGTCGCTTAATTTGAATTTGCATTGCAGTCATTTAGAACAAACATTATAATGATACGTCTTTATTCATCAAATACGTCATCAATAAGTACTTAAATATAAATAAATGGGTTTTCGATATTTTTTGGGTCACAGGTTATAAATTTTCGAATTGTAAGACGGTGCTCGTTCATTTTTAATTAACTTCATGAAATGATTATTCTGTAACTATTCCTCATAAACAGTTAGCTAGCTAATTAGCAAGCAAGCAATCTTTATTGGGTCAGTACGTAGCCACATAAGGCGAACGTCGTAGCCACGAGCGGTCATGCTGTCACGAGGCACAAGTCACAGATTCTTTATAATATTATTATGTAAATCCGGCACGGATGGCTGTGATCTAATTAAAATCTTCTCAGTTAAATATAGATTGTTACTATTTGAATTGGTTTCAAAATGCTTTGCCGAAGTGTTCGCGTATTTTTTATGTTTATTTACATTACATTAGATATTCTTCTTTACGTACTCTTTTTTTAACATATATACTAGTGGATGTAGTGGATCAAGTAAGTAGGTACTATAATTAAGGTTTGATTAAGAATCTTAACTATTTCTTTTATTCATTTTGTTAAAGATATATTATTATATTAAATCTAACATATGTACTAATATCATTCTTATTTAATGTTTGTAACATACATATGTTACGCTTATGATAGATATATTTTCAAGCAGCCCCATCTAAATGTTGATCGCACATAAATTCGTGCTATAAAAACAAAACACCTCACCTCAACTAAATTATAAAGTTGTCAGTGCGCGCAATTTATGCTTGCGTTTATAAAGTGCATATTTAGTAAATTAGGTCGGCAAGCTTCTTATGGGAGGCTCAACGGAGTCGCCGCTAGGACGAGATTCCTCGCGAATCCGGTATTGCACTGGTTGTCAGAAAAACTTGTCATACAATATTAAGACACTTTGTCGCGTTATTTAGGACATCCTTACAATGTAATTATTTATTTATCACATTTTGTTTTATAACGTTTTTGCACGGTTAAATATGTATTTAAAAGATCACAAACTAACAAGACCATAATTATAATAAACGAGTGGAAATATGATGAAATAGATGAGAAAACATTGGTTTTAGCGGTAAAAAGTTGGACTAAGTATGTATAACACTATTTCTATAAGTTGTCTACTGAAAAGTAAAGTAGGTAATGAATAAATCCCCACCGGACAGACATAAGGACTGCGCACAGTACAACGACTCCACAACCGACAGACGAAAACGCGACTAAAACCTTGACAAAGCTAACATTCAATTATGAGCCTTATATCTTTGAAAGTAAGGTTGAATTTCGAACTTATACTTAAAAGCCCTGTACGGCCCCTCCCCGCCCTACACCCACAACCGGTCCGTTTCGAGACCAACGCGTCGACGTTGCGTTGACGACTCACCGTAGACGAGTAGTCCACGCGTCGACCGACACAATGACGTAATGTACCTAGAACGGAACGTCGGAGTTGAAACGGAGTGGAGACGGAGTCGAGTTGACGTCGATGAAGCGTTGATCGCGGAACAGAACGTCGGAGTTGAAACGGAGTGGAGTCGGAGTGGAGTTGACGTCGAGTTGGTGTAATGTGCGCAGTCCTATAATCATCTTACTTTCTAGGAGAAGTAACACATCTATGAACTACTTCAAATACCTACAGCAAGTCAACTGTAGTATTGAACAATATTTATCTTTCTGTAGTAATAAACACAGTTTAATATTTCCTATACTAATTGAGGAAGGGTCTGCTTCCGCTAAAACACATTAAAGATCCGCATACATTTTCTATCAATCTTCGGAGGTACTGATTTCGAACAACGATTACGAAATCCCCGAACGTAAAGCACTCGATATAAAAGTCAAGAGTCACATACCAAAGCGGTATTGTAAAGTGAGTAATGTCAAAGTTGAACGATTATTGTCAAGGCTCCGAGTTACGTCGGTTTTTGTCACGCTTAATTTGAATTTGCAACAGACATTTAGGACAAACATTCTAATGATACGTCTTTATTCATCGTCAATAAGCCGTCAAAATATATTATGAAGCGCTCAGGTATTTTCTAATTAAATAACATAAGTATTTGGTAACATCAGTTTAAATAACATAACCAATTTAAATAATTGGTTGAGGTGTTTTTTTGTATCTCGAATACATTACCGTTTAGTCGTGTTTTTTAATTCTACGTTAAAAGTAACTTTTTGCCATTGTTAAGCAGCTTTAATATCTATTCGGCAAGGAATTCCTATATTTTTATTACGAGACAAAATCTGAAAACTGTATCTTGAAAACATATGACAATAAGGAGAAATAGTCACCTAAAACTCACAGCAAGATTGGTTTGGTTTTACTGGTTTCGAAATGCCGCTTATAAAAATACCAAATAATAAAAAAATACGTAACATAATGACATTATTTGCCTTATTTATTGTCATTACTTATTAGGTATGTTAGTTAATAGACTTTGTCAATGGCACTTGAATCGGATCAATGATCATGTCTTTAGCATCCACGTGACTTAAGACTAATGGGTGGAGTACCATGGCCTGCTTACTGCACTGATGTATTGTTATGTTGTGTAATTGCTACACTGTTACGCTTATATTTTATTCATAACAATTGTTATGACTTGAGTTTAAACAAACATAATATGGTTGTATAGTGGACTAGTTTTCAATGTGATTACCATGTGTGGGTTTAAATTATGTATGGCTTGCACTACTAAACCTGCGCCCTCTTCAGGATACCTGACTCTTTGTACCCACACTCATAAATTGTTAGACGTACCTACTCTATCTATAAAGTGACATAACTTTTTTACTTATGAACTGATTGAAAGAAAACAAACATAAATAAATTAATAAACACTTTAAGTGAAGCTTACCAAAATACATTAGTAAAATCCGTCCCGAAATCGGTTTAGTTGTTTCTGACATTAGGGCGCACAAAGGCACATATAAACAGACAAAACTTCTAACAATCGTTATTTTGGGTTCTACCGCGTTAAAAAAGATCCTTTATAATAGTTTTCATCGTATATCTTCCATACGTGTCCATAGGCGACGGTGACCACTTACCATCAGGTGGGCCGTATGCCTGTTTGCTCGTTTTTATAAAACAAGAAATAGTTAAAAAAGTTTTATAAAAAAGGTTTGTTATAAAAAAAGCGGTCAGTTACATATTTTATTATTATGTATTTAGATAGATAAGAGGTTAAAATCTCTTATCTTAACATACTGATGAACAGTACTGATACCTATAGGTACAGTACTATTATACCAAATTCAAATTCAATTTGAAATTCTATTTAGCTAAGAATATAATTATCTAGTTGTCTAGTACAATTTGTGCTGCAGTAATTTGTATAAAATAACATACATATTTTTGATGTCTTTTTTATTTTTTATTACCTATTATATTTATTGCTGTGAATTTTCACGTTAATTCGCATCCATGTTTTTATCTATATTGAAAATGCATTCTAAACAATATTTACATGACAATAGCGGATGGTAATATTCAAACCTGTTTTTACCACTTATCGGTAAAAGCACGCATTGGATTTCACGCGACCCGCTTCTTTTCGACGCGGCTGTACAATAAAACTTTCAATTTCATTACAATCAGACATAACGAAGAAAAAACATAATAATATACATACAATACTAGAGCTCGGTATATTCGGCACGAAAATTGCGATCGACTCAATAGCAACGTCAGTTACGTTGATTTATAATTCAATGCTTTCGTGACTGGCAATTCATGGATTTAAATATTAAATAAAATTTATTTAGTATCCAATCACGAAATCTCTGAACTAGAACGCTAGATGAAAAAAACTTCTCCAACGAGTGAATTAGGATTCATACGTTTTTGGACTTCATAAGTTCTAATTGTATAAAATGAGATTAAAATTTAAACTTATCATAGAAATTCATTATTACTTGCTTCGGTGAAGGAAATCATCGTGAGGAAATCTGCACACCTGAGAGTTCTCTTTACTGGTCTCAAAGATGTGTGAAGTCCGCCAATCGCCCTTCACCAGCGTAATGGACTATGGCCTGTACCCCTCATATTGTAACAGGAAGAGACGCTCCCAGCAGTGGGATATGTTGGATATTATGTGGGATATTATGTGTTGCGATGATGATAATTTTATTTTTTTACTACGATATTTTTCATCAATCAATCATAAGTTAACGTAAAATCTTTTAGTATTGTAAAATACACTACTGGACACATCAATACGCCTATTTACGCGCCTGTTTGGCCCTTGGCACGAACATAGGAACACAGGCTACAAACACGCAGCTAATTAACAATAACTATATCTAGCATAAGTAGCTGGACAACTTAGATCCTTTCCGATCCTACTGCGTTAAACTGATGGTGCAATGAATATTTACTTGGCCACAAAGTGGAACAATTACTTTTAAGTGGTAAGTCTTAGGGCCAGTTTCACCGGTTCCGGATAAAGTTCCGGATAGCCCTAGGAATTTATCTGCCACTTAAAGTTGACAGAGCGGCAACGTCGCTTTTTTGCGTTTCGTTATTACTACGTAAATTATTGTCATTTGAAAATTATTTTGAAAACTTAATTAATAAAATACTTTTTGTTCAAAATAATCCAATTCGACTTTTTTAATATTTTCAAGTATAATTTTATCATTATAGAACGAAAATAGTAGGATTTATAATAATATGATTTACTACAGTTCAAAACTTCAAATTCCAAATTTGTTTATAGAAACGCCACTTGAAACATTTTTTATCCGTCAGATAACGCCTTTAACAGCCACTTGAACTGGCAGATACCTATCCAACACTTTTCTCTGTCACTTCTATCAGATTACCTGAGAAGCCAAAAGTTGTAGTTTATCTGGGAGTTGAGTTCCTAGGGCTATCCGGAACTTTATCCGTAACCGGTGAAACTGGCCCTTAGAGTAAGTATATTTAAATGAACTTTTATTTTATTTAATACAACTAAATTAATAAATATTTTTAGCTTTGCAGTACCAACATGAGTAGTTCAAGGCACATGTGTGGCTGTAAACGGGTTTCTGTTGCGTTAGTATTGATATGTGCTAAATCCTGTTTGTCTGACTCACCCGTTTCGGGCGCTTCTAGTTTCATCCAATGCGCGAAGGTCAAGGTTCGGTTTTACATTTTTTGTTAACCAAGTAAATTGTACTTTTGATCCTAACTTGATCGTATTGAGAATGCATAAAGTATAAATATTAGATACACGTTATGTTAGTGTTATGTGAGTTATATGGACAAACATTTATAACCCAGCGATACGACACCTTGTGTTTGTCGTGTCGTGTCGTGTCTGAGTACATGGACATACCTACAACATGTATCAGAGGATCCTAACATCTCACTTTATGTGCTAACAGAGATACAAACTAGGTTTACTCAAAATCAAATCGTTTATTTTATGTAGGTAAGTATGTATTTATAAAAAACTAGCTGACCCGGCGAACTTCGTACCACCTAACAGTCGATTCTTTAAATCTTTTTAATACTTATTCTGCTATTCGGGGCATCTTTCCGGAACCCCTCCACTAACACTCAAACTTTATGGTATGGTAGTAAAGTTCAAATTGACTTTTAAGTATTATTACGAATCTTTTGTATAGGAATATAGAAAAGTGTTGTTTTTAGACTTTTTCAGGCAAAATTTTTAAAATTTTCTCTCCCTAACAACCGTCCTCGTACTTTAAGGAATATTATAAAAAAAGAATTAGCGAAATCGGTTCAGTTGTTCTCGAGATTTGCGATTAACAACAAAATCAGCGCTTATATGTTTTGGCAACGCCTTAAGTAAATCTTACATATCAACGATTTTTCAAATTACTATGAAAGTAAGATGAAGACTCTAAAAATGGCTTGTCAGAATTTGTTCATTGACAAATACGTTTTTCGAAATTTACACCATTACACTTGTATAATTCCAATATTACATAACGTTACCGCATAATAAGAGAAATTTTCTAAATAATTGGTTACTGGTGATGATTTTTTGTTTTCGCGTCATTTTTGTCAGCTCTTTCAATAATGGCAGGGTAATGAAGCGCGCCCATTACTGCCGTTCCGCACCCCGGCGGATGATATTGCAGAAAATGTGTAGAAGTTGCGGCTGGGTATCACTAATCTTCGATCTCTTCACTATGGCGCCATGTAATAAATATGTACTCAGTTGAATCAATTGAATCAAACAGTCCCCTGTATTCTCTCTTAATTAACAGTGCTTACTTAAGGGATGAAGCTATAATTTTAATACAGTATAAAGTATATTAACGAAATGTTCATGATATTGGCTAACTACTATACTATTTCCATTTCTTTATTTTCTCGATGACAGCTCCTGTGAAAACTTGAACGAGCGTCTTTTTTACATTATGTATGCATTATTTTATAAAAATATGACGTTTACATACGTACAAGGTTATACCTGATTCGGAGAAACTGATAGGGATGGGCTATATCGATAAACGTAACACGATAACAGACCCGATATTTTTTTACAAAATGTAAGAAACTAATTGCTGCCGGATACTTTTGTACCAATTTATTACCTAATATTATAATATATTTCATTACAAGATGTTACACGTATTTATTCTTGTTTATTTCGTATTTATTCGTATTTATTCTATTAAAATTTTCGAAGATGTTGTAAAATAAGTAGGTATAGGTAGATACTCGACAATGAAACGTAATAATTATAACGACAGGTAATCTTTGTTTATTTATTTTAATCAAAATCTGATGAATTTAATATAATAAATATATGCGATCGATATCATTACTTATTTGGTCACAACACTACTACAGAACTGTCATCGAGAAAATAAAGAAATGGAACTAGTATAGTAAATAACATAAGCTCCAGAGTAGAATATGATGATATAATAAAAGTATTTTGTTGTTTTTGGAAAACAAAACACGAAATTAATTAGAATAATTCGTAAAATAAACAACCATAAACCAAAACTTGCGATACAAATCGATCAAAAGGTATTTAAGTATGTTAAGCTAATTTTTGCAATATTATGCGCCCGCCTTACATGTGAACGTACCTTTACAGTCATAAAAATTCCGTATTACTTTCACCGAAGTTGTCACCAGTTTTGTAGAAAAAGTTCTTTTGTTAGCAAGCGCGGAACATGTTTGGAAGCTAAAAACCCGGTTCAATGAATTGATAACAGGCCGTGAAGAGAAAACAAAATTTGTTCATAAAATATTTAGCACTAAATTAAGCTTTTAAAACTGAAACAAGTGTTAATGTAAATATAGATACAAGAATACATTTCGAATTTAAGGATTACCAATGAAGGTAGGTACCTTTTTAACCTAGTTCAAGTCCCTGGTTTAAATCCCGCATTCACCTTTAGTTTTCAAAAAAAATGTGCGAATGAGAATTTAATTGTTTCCTTGTTCCTTGTCACTTGTTTCCTTGAAGGAAATCTGCACATTTGAGAGTTCTCCATAATGTTCTCAAAGGTGTGTGATGTCCGGCAATCTGCACTTGGGCAGCGCAGTTGATTATGGCCTGTACCCATCAAATTGTGAGAGGAAACCCGTGCCCAGCAGTGGGACAGTTATGGGTTGTGATGATGATATTTTATATATTCTTTATTAATATTACATAGTACCTGCCATTAACTTTTATTAACCTATCAGACCTAAACTTATAATAAGTAAAAATCTAAGAATCTCTACCTTATATATTTTTATAGATGATATTAAGAGAGGGCAATTCAAAAAGGTATTCATTAATACCTTTCTTCTGTTTTCTTACTTTCCATTTTCTATCTTTTGGTTGTCGGCTAAGAAAGATGAGGAAATATTAATAATGCCTTTGTGTTACTAATATCCATGCTCGTTTGTCGGTAAACATAAAAAAATGTTACATAAACATTCAAATCGGACAAAGCAATATTTTGTTTGTAAAACTTTTAACTGTATTATTTTAAACATTTGTTTACTTTATTTTTGCGTTCATTCACTGGACTGTTTTGTACAAAAACTGTTGACGTAATACTGTAATCAAAATGCTGTCTATTTCACACTTTTTATTTGTTATCTGTTTTCGTTCATCTGTTCTATAATGATATTTTTAAGAGTTCAGGGCAATGAACCTTGTTATTTGTGTTTGATCCGACAATATCAAAAACGTCTCTTGGGCTTACAAGAGGAAAAAAGGTTAGTTCACGTGACCCACAATCAACTTACCGCTGACTGTCTGTCCCTATGTATGCTTAGATCTTTAAAACTACGCAACGGATATTGATGCGATTTAAAGTTTGGTGTAAATTGGTTGAAATATGACGGTATCAGTTGAGAAAGTCGGAAAAAATCAGGCCACCAGGAGCTTTCAGTGAAAACGCTGCCTCATCCCTTTGAGATATAACAAAACAATGTACGTACGGATGGAATATTCCGCTTTTTTTGGTCTACAATAAAGTCCGCAATGGCATCTGTGTATCTTTTAAGGATAGCTTACTATCATTCTAAGTTTAAAAAAAATGGTCACGTAGAATGCGGTAATTGGAAAGATATTATAGAGGGATACCTACAGTATTAATCCTTATCGAATTAAATATGTTAGTCACCTTAACCATTTCAGGCACATTATGAACCCTTTACACCATATAATTTAAATAAATATCGAGTTATCGCAAAATCAAAAATAACGCGCGTGAAAATAAATCCGTTCGCGGGTTACGTTTAACAATTCTGGAGTGAGGGTACTAAGGGACAGGTTTCCTGAAGCGAAGCGAGGGCGGGTTTACTAGTATTCAATAAAATAATTAAATAACGTAAGACACCCATGGCCTCAAACTAGGATTCCCTGGGCCGTGAATGCCATGGACACCACATAAAGACAAAAAAACACCCAGACCGAGAACAGACATTTAAACTTATCATTCAAATCAATGAACTAAACCTGCCTTAAACCTAAAACCGAGGACCCTCCAAACAGTATTCTGGCAAATATTGTACCTTATTTTGTTGGTGTCGTGATTTGACTACCTGTCAATTCCAGACGCCAACACTTAAGATCCAAAAAAACATTTATTTGCCAATTGCCAATAATCGAACCTAGGACCGCAACCCTCGGAGGAAGCTACAACTACAAACCCCACGACTATGCTACAGAGTCGCTGCAGAATCGTTCCCTAGGAACATTTGCTTGTCATCAAGGCCACCATATTCCTTGAAGTTGCACGTTTCCATTGGCCCTCAATCGTTCGCCGTAACAGTTCTCAGGGCGACTGTGATCAGCGACGACCTCTGAACCAGACAACATGGATCGATTCCCATTTACTCAATTAGAAAGTACAGATTATTGCAATTATTTTATGTCTACGGTCATATTACTCTTATGGTACCAACACAGGTTAAGAGAAGGTCGACGAGTATCGCGTGTCGCGTTATAAATTCAACGACAAAATTGTTGATCAACGCTGAGTAACGAGTTGCCATATTTAGAACAATGTTATAGCAGTGATGGTCTTGGTTTGCTTGTTTATAGCTAGAGAGTCTTGGGTTCGACTCTGATCACGACTCATTTTTTTAAGATAAGTAATTATTATTTTATATGACCCTATAACCTCATGGAAGGGGTGATCGACTTGTTTACCAATCGGGGCAGATATTTATAACACAGATAAATGTTTGTCTGGTCATAGATTTTTGTTTTATCTTATTTGTGTGTGTCCAATATTTCCGCCACAGAAGAAATTCTAGTGCTGGTGTGTGTATACGCGTTTATTATTAGATATTTTAATTCAAATAACATTAGGACACAATGACGTCACTATGCACACACAGGTCAGAAAGAAACTTAAACCATACATACATACATGTCTTGGAAGATATTAATTTATCCAATTAATACGCGGATGCTTTTTCTGGGGGCTTGGAACAGGCTGTAGCTGTAACGCAGCAATTTGAATAATAATTTAATATCTGCAACTACCATTTTCAATCCCATAAAGTGAGGTATTCATATTTATGCACTGTGATTGCATGTTACGATAAAGCTGTGTGCGAACCTACGCGTTTTCACGCGGAAGCCATTGACTTGCATTTGAATTAATAGCTATAGTTATGGAAACATAAGTTAGTAACTATTTTTAAATGTTGACATTTAAATAGCGATGCATATAAATAAATAATTTAAAGATGCAGAAAAATGCAGAAGCCTGAAAATATATGTAAATGTAAAAGGCACAGATATAAGACTTGTTTGACTGCTGAAATATATTTAGTAGGTACAGATATAGGAAAACTACGTCTATGCCTGTTTTCGAGATTAAGTTTTTGAAATAAATTAAAACAATTTCAAGTTTAATGATATTTTGTCCATATTATATTTTAAAATTTTTGGGATTATTAAAATTCCAAGAAAAAAAAATCTCAATAAACAGTACAAGCATAACAAGAGATTGGAGATTCGGATACATATTTATCTAAAGTTAATGTTTACTATGATTTTGTAGAAGCAGCTTCCTAAAATTCAGTGCCGTCTCTTTGAAATTTTGAAACATAATAGATATGTACATACATCACATGTGGTATGTTGAGTTGTATGTCTTCTTGGATACAAACTAAATGAAATCCTAGGGTTTAAAATTTAAAAATTGAAAACATTAGAAGACACGTCTTGGAAGACAGTATTCAATAAAAAAAACTACGAAACCGCTTTCATAATATTTTAGGTAAATCTAAATAGGCATGCATTCAAGAATCCAATCTCTAAACATCAGAGATCGCTTTCCGCTAAAAAATAGCGTTACTTTTAACATAACGAAGCAGCCGTTGATTCTGTAGAAGGCGCATCCTATCATAAAACAGCGGAGAGGATGCAGGAGCACCCGATTGCGTTACTCGTAGGTAAGTGCTGTCCTGGTTCCCTTGGAGCTTTTTGTATCTATTACTTGAAACCAGATTGACAGGGTCTCGCTATCTCAGGATACGATTTGCTTTTCCTGTGCCTTCGTTAGCCGGTCGCCCGGTCGTCCACCTTGTACCACTGAATAATTCTAGTCAGAAGTCTATTACATACCGACATACGCCGTAGATTACATTATTCGTTTCTAGGTTTGTTTTTTAAATTGCTTTGTAATAGTTTTGGTTAGCTCTGTGAAGTGCAATTTTATATGTTGATTTTGAAAATCGAATTAGATGTATGTAATAGACTTTCGGTTACCTTTGTGAAGTGCATTTTTTGTATGTTGTTACGTAATTTGAATTTTCGACATGTGGTTTGAAATCTGATTTTTATTGATGTAAGCAAACTTATTCATCATCATCATCATCATCGTCGTCATTCATGAACAGTCTCCTAAGATTAATTGTAAGGCTGTAACATGAACATTACAAGAAAGTTTTATCATTCATTTTATCTTGTAATTATTGATTGTACTCGTAACATACGAGTAGTAGGTATGACTTCTTACACCTCACGGAAATATAAATAACCATAGTTACACTAGTTGATAATTTTACACGCAATTTATTGTGATATATTTCCTGGATTTACCTAAAAAGGATAACGCGGATAGCTTATTATCAAGCTTGCTAATAGGGGCCCAAGTCCGATAATTCATATTATAATGCTTTAATTGCGTCGTGTCAGTCAAATTGATACGCAATTGAAGCATTTATAAATTAGCAGACTTGGGCCCTACTTAACCAAAATTTCTTTAAAGATATGATATGATAGTGTCTAAAATTCGTCTCCTTCCATAATTAAAGCAACACTTTTTTAGTTTTTTGAACACTATTATTAAGCACGACATTAGAACTTTGGTTTGAGAACACGTTTGTGTTCAGTTCAATTTATCACCTGTTAAAATAATCGTTAAAACTAAACTAAAAATTATAAATTCTCAAATGATTTTACGTAGTTTTACAAAACAACAACATAAAATCCAGCAGAGGGCGAAGAATTAACGTTGAAAATTACCTGTTTACACAGTTATTAGGCGCAGATTTTGTATTCTGTTAATTAAAGTTTAATTAACAAATACATTTTAATTGTATAAAGTCGGTGCGACAACCCTACATTGACATATCACGTCGCATACGCCGGGTCGAGCGCCGAGGCCCGCGACATCTGTCGACTCGCGCGGTATTTGTGACAAGGCCTATCTAACCCTTTTCCTGTGAACGTCGTATTAGGCTTTTTACATTTACAACTATCACGGGACCACTCTGTAGTGATTGCTTAGTAGTTTGAATGTTGGTCTCTCACACGAACGACCCGGGATTGGATTGGATTCTTCATCTACCTAATTAAAGTTAGTCGCGTTCACTAGCTTTGATGGACAGAAACATCGTGAGGCAACCTGTATACTCGAGTTTTCCTATGTTAAGGGTTGTATCTATCTCACTGTGAGAGAATAGAAGCCCGCAGTGCGGCAGTTATGGGTGAGATAAATAATATTTAAGGGTCTGCACATAAGAAAATACTATGGAAGCTAATATGTCAGTTGCGATCAGTTATACTTTAGTCCAAAGAAATTACCCAAGTCTTTGCCTAAATGTTAGTGTAACTTTATTAATGTTCTTAAATGTGAAAATTACTTCATTACTAATTTTGAAGACAATTAACTTTATTTTAAAATCATAATTTAGATTTTTTGTGAACAAAGTTTAAATTTTGAAACGAAACTAATGGAATGTTTTACGTACAAAAACTTATATTCTCCATTGGGTTTTCTAAACCCATAAATAATGGAGGCGAATCGCTTGAGAAAATCTTAACGATGTCATTACAACACGACACGACGACGCGAAGATGCGCTCCGAGTTCCGAGCCGCCTTGAGTTGAGAGGCTGCGGTGGTGCGCATTGCGCCACGCATTCGAACGTGGTAAATGTCAGATTCATTTGTTTACTATGTAGGTAAAGGGCATTAAAGCATCAACCTCACTTTGTATAAAATATGAGGAGTGTAAATTGCTATTACTGCGAATAACTTGTGTTAATCATTCGCTTTTATGTAAATATGACAAACGAATCATCTTGTAATGCTAATGGCCATTGCCGAACATGGAAGCTTATGCATTTCCGACCAAAAAAGAAGTGGACCTGCATCTAGGAGTATGATCTTCGAGGGGAGCAATACCTCAATGATCGGTTTGGTCCTTTAAATATGTAATTAGTAGGTTCTCTGTACGCAACATAATAAACATCTTGCAAGATTTTTAGAAAGCTTCGATGAATACTTACCAACTGACTACAATGACGATAAAACCTTATTTTTAGTGCGAAATTAGTGACATTATGTTGTCCGATGTTTAGAACTTTATCATTAAAACCACTGGATTCCTATTGAACCAGATGGATTTATTTCTCTTGAGCACTATTATTAAGCACGACATTAGAACTTTGGTTTGAGAACACGTTTGTGTTCAGTTCAATTTATCACCTGTTAAAATAATCGTTAAAACTAAACTAAAAATTATAAATTCTCAAATGATTTTACGTAGTTTTACAAAACAACAACATAAAATCCAGCAGAGGGCGAAGAATTAACGTTGAAAATTACCTGTTTACACAGTTATTAGGCGCAGATTTTGTATTCTGTTAATTAAAGTTTAATTAACAAATACATTTTAATTGTATAAAGTCGGTGCGACAACCCTACATTGACATATCACGTCGCATACGCCGGGTCGAGCGCCGAGGCCCGCGACATCTGTCGACTCGCGCGGTATTTGTGACAAGGCCTATCTAACCCTTTTCCTGTGAACGTCGTATTAGGCTTTTTACATTTACAACTATCACGGGACCACTCTGTAGTGATTGCTTAGTAGTTTGAATGTTGGTCTCTCACACGAACGACCCGGGATTGGATTGGATTCTTCATCTACCTAATTAAAGTTAGTCGCGTTCACTAGCTTTGATGGACAGAAACATCGTGAGGCAACCTGTATACTCGAGTTTTCCTATGTTAAGGGTTGTATCTATCTCACTGTGAGAGAATAGAAGCCCGCAGTGCGGCAGTTATGGGTGAGATAAATAATATTTAAGGGTCTGCACATAAGAAAATACTATGGAAGCTAATATGTCAGTTGCGATCAGTTATACTTTAGTCCAAAGAAATTACCCAAGTCTTTGCCTAAATGTTAGTGTAACTTTATTAATGTTCTTAAATGTGAAAATTACTTCATTACTAATTTTGAAGACAATTAACTTTATTTTAAAATCATAATTTAGATTTTTTGTGAACAAAGTTTAAATTTTGAAACGAAACTAATGGAATGTTTTACGTACAAAAACTTATATTCTCCATTGGGTTTTCTAAACCCATAAATAATGGAGGCGAATCGCTTGAGAAAATCTTAACGATGTCATTACAACACGACACGACGACGCGAAGATGCGCTCCGAGTTCCGAGCCGCCTTGAGTTGAGAGGCTGCGGTGGTGCGCATTGCGCCACGCATTCGAACGTGGTAAATGTCAGATTCATTTGTTTACTATGTAGGTAAAGGGCATTAAAGCATCAACCTCACTTTGTATAAAATATGAGGAGTGTAAATTGCTATTACTGCGAATAACTTGTGTTAATCATTCGCTTTTATGTAAATATGACAAACGAATCATCTTGTAATGCTAATGGCCATTGCCGAACATGGAAGCTTATGCATTTCCGACCAAAAAAGAAGTGGACCTGCATCTAGGAGTATGATCTTCGAGGGGAGCAATACCTCAATGATCGGTTTGGTCCTTTAAATATGTAATTAGTAGGTTCTCTGTACGCAACATAATAAACATCTTGCAAGATTTTTAGAAAGCTTCGATGAATACTTACCAACTGACTACAATGACGATAAAACCTTATTTTTAGTGCGAAATTAGTGACATTATGTTGTCCGATGTTTAGAACTTTATCATTAAAACCACTGGATTCCTATTGAACCAGATGGATTTATTTCTCTTGAGCACTGATGGACTTTGAATATAAACTTCACACATGCAAATTATGCTCGTTACTAAACACTTATAGTAAACTACATAATGACCGCAACAATAATTTAAGCATACTACGAATGAATAATTTATGATGTGTTGCTAATTCAGTCATTGGAAACTTTATCCGCAAGCCTGCAATGTTTCGTGTCAACGAGACAGCTTGGTTTCTGGGTCACTGGTCTCATAAAAGATATTTATTGCACCTTTTATACTTCGCATTCGTTTATCGATTGTTAAACTGTTGTATCTACTTCGAGCGTTAGGACACGTTTACTACGGTAAAGGAGTGCGCACAGTACAACGACTCCACGACCGACAGACGCCAACGCGACTAAAACCTTGACAAAGCTAACATTCAATTATGAGCCTTATATCTTTGAAGGTAAGGTTGAATTTCGAACTTAAAAGCCCTGTACGGCTCGCCCTACACCCATAGCCGTTCCGTTTCGAGACCAACGCGTCGACGTTGCGTTGACGACTCACCGTAGACGAGTAGTCCACGCGTCGACCGACACAATGACGTATCACGTAATGTAACTAGCGTCGGAGTTGAAACGGAGTGGAGACGGAGTCGAGTTGACGTCGATGAAGCGTTGATCGCGGAACGGAACGTCGGAGTTGAAACGGAGTGGAGTCGGAGTGGAGTTGACGTCGAGTTGGTGTAATGTGCGCACTCCTTAAGATTGCAGTCCCATTTGTATGCATTGCTATGGTCATTGTGACATTCAGTGGACATTCAGACCAATCCTTATCGCAATTGTTAAAACCCCAAATGCTTCTCACTAATCCAAAGCGTTTTGTTACCGTTGTTCAGTCGTATTGATCTTTAGTAATAATACTCGTATATATGGCGTGAAACTGCCTATCTTCGTCAGTAAAATTTAAGGTTAGTTGCATTAGTTAGAGTAAGTACTGATTGAAGTAAGAATTGCAATTGTATTTTTTTTATTTAAGTAAAGATTTACCTTAATTAAATCTACAAGTTTGAGATGAAGAAGGTTAAAAAGATTAATATAATTTAATCACACAAGTAGACGTAGGTAAACATAGGCATATTACCTACCGTGTTATAGATGATATTATCAATTATCTTTAGAATATATAGTTCCTAATATTTGATTAACGTTTGCTTAAAGTTGATAACGTTTGATTGGTTTCCCCCCCCAGGGGCGTTCATTTGGTATATTCCTGGTAAATTTGTTTTGTAATAACGGTATTATTGTAACCTCGGTTGGCATTGGCGTGCCTTATAACACACCCAAATTTACGAAATCGATTAAAGCTGTTAATATAATAGGTAAACGTTTAGGTGCTAAACTTAGTTGCGATATATATCGCAAAGAATTCATTACAAAATATCAATTAACACGATCGTTCTATTTGGTTGTTAAAATCTGACAAAATTTATACGGCCAAGTAATCAATCCTTTCAATTCTTTGTAAGAACAAGATATAGATGACACTTGAAGTTATAAGGGTGTTCAATGACGTTATAAGTAAAGATTACCTTTGGAATAATATTATAACATCAGTGATGCTTATATTCGGTATAACGTACATTTGCATTAAACGTATTATAGTCAACACATACGGTAAAAAATGTGGATAAAAATACCGATACCGAAGTGTTGAAACACGATTTGGGGCCATCTAAATCACGTCATTACGCAGTTGTATTTCATTTAATTGGAATGAATAACATACGAGAATAATACCTAGAAACTTGTTATTTCATCGATCTCAGTCGATTTATTTTTTCTTTGTTAGTTTTAATGATATAAAAATCCATACATTCGAACGTTGTTGCACAAAAAACAGCATCGAAGACCACTATCATTATGGTTTGAACGCAAAAACCACTCTAATGCTATTAGGAAACGAGTTTTCTCTCAAAAGAAACAAAACAATAAGGGGAAATGAAATTATAATGGTCTACAAACGCGCGCGTTCATCCACGACACTTCCCGTCGGTCCCTCGACTTGTGCATAGATTTACGGGTATCAATTGCAGGTAGATCGATGCTAATACTTTTTTTGAGGTCACAATACTCACAATATGTTGAGGTAGATTTCCGACAAGCATCATTTTTAAATGGAATTAAGATAGCAAAAGAGCATGCAGCGTCACCCTTCCGCTGCCGCCCATGACAACTGTGACACAGAATAGGATTCAAATCGGGACTTGGATGGTTAGTCAGTTAGCAAACGATGTTACAATTACAACGTTAGTTCGTTAGTAGGCATAATAAGGACCAGGGCAGGAACTGTTAATGATAGTTAGGTAGTTCTGTTAGTAGTTGTTAGTCAACATACTCAAACGTAAAGGTATTCAGTTATTTAAATCGTTTTAAATAAAAAAAATATGAATAGAGGCAATGACCTTAACATAAAAATCTGTGAGATTTGAGTTATAACGCTATTATCCAACTTAGTGATACAAAGTAATGCTCTCAACTGTCAAGTCTCACCTGTAAGCGTGTACATGGACGGGGCAGCCGGTGATAGGGTTGTACAGCAGCAGTACGCAGGCCACCACGTCTCCCTGGACGACGGCGCTGGTGATGCTGCCGTGCGGGATGAAGTGCTTGATAGTCTGCTGCTTGCCTTTCGCCGTCACATTCTGGATTATCTTCAGTCCCTTGTGGGACACCTGTGGAAGCGTTGATGAATTAGGTAAAGGTCAGAGATGTGTAAGCAAAGTGGACATATATCGATATAAAGGTCTTACGGCTTGTGTCATGAACTCATGATATACCCAGTGAAAGGATAACAGTTGGAGATTGGATGTGTTAGCTACGAGTATTAACTGTACTTAAGTAGATGCGTTCAAGTGACATATCAGCGTTTATAACATTATACATCAGCGTTTGTTGTAGACCCCAGTTAAATCACTAATATTTTCATCAGTCCATTCAGGAGTGTGGTAGGCAAGCTACCTGCAGTATCTCCTCCAGAATCGAGATTTGTAAATGAAGTTTTAATGTTGTGTTGTCAAAATATTAAAGTACGGAAATAAACACTCTCGGTAGGAAAGTGACGATCTAAATATCATATTATTTTGGTAACTACCTTGATAATGATGTCCTAGACGACAAATTAAGATTAACGCTTCATTACAGGTAAGGAAAGATGGAGAGAAATCACGCGTTCTGCTTGATGATTATTACCTTTGACAGCTAAACAATAATCATCATTTATCTAATAATGATGAAGTCGTATCGTAACGAGTTATTACGTAACATCGAGTGAATTGCAATCAGTCGCTTAATATTAAGTAACTGTTAGATGTGGAATGTATCGCTGTTTGACTAACGATAATTGCTTCAATTGTTCATCCGATTCAATCAATCTTTGGTATTTTAATAGGCATGAGTTTGAAGAGAACGGCAGAATTGACACGTAATTATAGACACAAATGTAGTCGAATTTGAAAATACTGTTTGTTGTATTGCAACGTCACATAATCTGTAATTATTTTCGTTTTTACGTCACCTAATTATATATATAGTTAAATAAACTTGGATTAGGAGGTCGTGTCGGCCTCAAGTTTTCAAATGGTAGATAAGCTTCTTTAAATTTGTTTAAGATTTTCATAAATTTTAAGTCTACAGTTTGGTTATTGGCAAACAAAAATCTTAATTACGAACACAAAAAAAAAATTGTTTAAAAAACAATTAACATAAAATTGTATAGGATTATAGGTTAAGTAAATCACGTATGACTGTAATCTACCCTTGAAAAAGATGTTGGAATGAAGTAATAAACTATTACCCATACAACCTTCATTTGTAGTATTTATAGTACCTATGCTTGAAATATACTACTATTTTTTCTCAATGAGTTTTGCAGTTACATATATTTTGTCTTTATAGCTAGCCACTGCACGGAATAGAGATCACAATTTTGCACTGCACCAGCGTAATAAGCAAAGTAAGTCTACCTTGAGGTATTTTCACCTCAAGCCGCAATGAACGTGTTAAATCGCAAGCAATGCGTTGATTAGCCAACGTCAGCGTAAATTTAACTTGCCAAACGCAGTGAAGTAAAAGTCTCGCTTTGCAATGCAATATTTTTTTAACCATTTAATTAGATAAAATCCCACTGGTTTCATGTAGGTTTGTTCAAGCTTACCTGTTTTTGCTACGTTAACACTTTCAAACATGGAATTTTAACAATAGTCTTTGTGATTTATTATTTCCTACAATTTTTAAATGACTGGAAATTTGAATATGATTATCATGGTAATTCTATAATCTCACAGGTGAAACTCACCATTGTCACCAACTGATTACACTGTGGGACATGTCTAATTTAACCGTTATAATGCAACCACACTTAGCAATAGTTTGAGGGTAATAAATGGTTTAAACTTGGTCTTCGATAATTTTTTACCATAACAAACTGTAACATTAAGTACACCTTTACGGTTATCTTACAGTGGAATGAACTATGAGTTACATTTGTGAGTTTACAGAATCACCCAGGTAAGTACGCTTACTACTTTGGGAAAGGGAAATCTCCGGCCGAGCAAGCCGTTTTGCCCGGGAGGCAGTGAAGCCCCAACTGATCGCTGTCGGAACTTGTATATATGCGAGCGGTGTAAAAAACTTCGATAGCGTGATTCAGGCTTCGTGACGTCACCGTGTGACGTGTGTGCGATATCGCCACACTACTACGATTCTGTACCGTACCTGTAAAGTAACCTTGAAAGGTTCAAGATCTCTAGCCCTCTCCTCCAGCAGCCGGATGGCCGGCAGCGCGAACTCCTCTCCCCTCAAGCCGCGGGACTCCTGCGCGCCGAGGAACCACACGTAGTATGACGCCTTCTTTATGTCCTTTTTTAGTCGCAACGCCATCTTGTGGCCCCTTATGTCATTGTTGGGGTGCTGCAACAAAAAAAAAATCATTAGATAAAGAAAGATATCTTAAGAAAATTTTAAGTGTATTTACATATATATATATATTATATTAGAATAATTACACTATAGAAACGAAGTCCGCGCGGCCGTTTTGAAGCACCTTATTTGGAGCCAGAAATGGCTCCAAACACCGGGCAGCTCATATCAACGCGCCCCAAACGTGTCTCGCGAAAAAAAAAGAATTATGACGATTTGTCCAGTTAAATTGTGTCACAAAATAACAAGCTATTTACGTATTATTGCTAAAAACATATCGACGGTTAAAAGGCGAATTGATTCAAGCGCCATCCTGGGCGATACTGAGTTATATACATCATTGGAATCGGCGAATTTTTCTGCTTCGATTGAGCCAGGTTTGAGGTTAATCTGAGCACTTTTTTGGCGCTTGGCTCCATGACCAATTTGGGTATCATTTTTGCTTACGTGGTATCAAGTGTAGCGAATTTGGTTTTTTTCAAAGCATGTATATAGACCCACGAAAAAAAAGGGTTTTTCTTCCTATTTGTAATTTAAGCCATTTATCCTCGGATGGAATGAAATGGTATCGGCATTTGAATTATTTTTACTTGATCTTAAATAATTAAACAAAGGATGTTAATTCCTTTTTGCTTGAACCATATTTATTAGTGTATGTAACTTAAATCATTTTGCCTTGAACATTCAAACATTATCTCTGTCGCTTAAATCAATCTTACCTGAACTAGTATGTTGAAGAATATGACTTGTGCTAATTTTCCTTGACCAGTTTTAAGTCATATCAATTAGAATTACAGGTAGTGCCAATATTCGAAGGCTGATTATTACAAATATTACCAACGTTTAAATATACTTAAATTTAAGTAAATGAATAATTAAAACAAAAGTTGATTCATGAAAAGAATTGTTTTATTTTAATTCTTTCGTTGTATAAAATCTTGCGATTAAAACAATTTTTTTAAAATCTTATTACATCACTGTGTAATTTGAGTCATTACCCCTTGAACAGTTTACAACTAGGTGAGCGGTTTAAATCATTTATCCATGAACAATTTACAACTAGGCGAGTGATTTAAATCATTTATCCATGAACAGTTTACAACTAGTTGAGTGATTTAAATCATTTATCCAAGATCTGTTAAAGAAGTCATTGTACACTTGAATTATTTTGCTTTGAACAGATAAATAGTAATCGTGTACTAAGATGCCTTTTGCCCTGATCAGAGAATTGTGCAAAAAGGCTCAAGTTACATCTAACTCCGTTAAAAAACACCTTTTATTTGTTATATATATACAAAAAATTAGCACAAAATATGCCGCTTTATGATTGGGGAGACTCGTCAATTTTTATTGTATACTTTAAGAATAGTGATTTTTTTTCTCAAAAAATAAACTTTAAAACGCTCTCCTTTAAAGTTCTCAAAATGGCGCTTGAATCAAGTCGCCTTTTAACCGTCGATATGATTATCCGCAGCCGAATCATTCCCCGCTTTCAGGAAAGTTTCGGTTTAGTGCTTCACTTTAGACAGAGCGTTTGTTTCTCATATCATAAGTTATATTGCTCGTTTTGAATTCATCATTTTTGACGGTTAAAGTAAAATTTGACTCTATTGCAGAACATTGACTATTGTTTGAGGAATTGATATCCGGAATAATACCCTAATATTGAAGCATTTACTTAACTTCGAAACTATCGAAACAAAATCGTGAGGTCGTTTTTATCGATTAAATCGTAAGGTATTTTAGGTATTCAGATCTCGTTCCATATTAAAATTCAGCATCCGATGCGGTCAACAGACAGTTGACAAATTGTCCATAATACCTATAGTCACGTAGCTCGGTTGCTAAATAAGGGCATTGTGGCATCCATGACCATCGCCGATAGAAACTGACATAAAAACTCAGGTCCGCATGTAAATATAATTCAATTTTTTATTAGGTGATGATCCCTTAGAATCTAAGGCTCAGATGGTGAATGATGTCTTCGTGAGCCAACTTGCGCAGGCACGTACCTACCTACTGAATCTCTAGCTGTATTACATTTCAACCCATCACTGTCCCACTTAGGCGCACGGGTCTCCTTTCACAATGTGAGGGGTACAGACCATAGACCACGCTGGTAAATGGGATTAGCAGACTCAAAGGTAGGTGCTTTGTGAACATCATGGAGTTGATGTACTCGTACCAATGTTTTCCTTCAACGACATAATTTTTGAAAGTGGTGAGTGCAGGATACGATTTTGTCATAAACACAATATTTCTTACATTTTTTAGGTTTTTCTTTCTTTCTTACCTAATATTATTTGATATCAATCTTATATTATCGTTTTATCGTGGACATCAAACATTAAACTGTAACGAGTACTTACGTAACTATTTATGAAATTTGTGTGTACAAATTGTGCTATATAGGTAATATGCACTATATTATATCGAAATATCACTATAAAATACAAAAGAAATAATTAAATAACGTACATAGGAGTACTAAGTATCTACATACCTATATTCTAGAATTAAACAAGATATCCGAAGCACGCTATAATTATTTCGTTGGTCAGTGCAATAAGTACATGAATTTGCACATTACGAATTCTCTCACGCGCAAGTAAGTACTTGATAATCTCGTTCTCAAACCTTGACTTCCTTTGTTAATTGCGATTTGAGAATTTTAGGAAAGCGAAAATAACAACAACTGGCAGTGATATTGTTCATATTGTGCGGCGACGCCAACGGCCAGACACGTTATCAGATCTATACTAATAATACTGTAATGGGGTCAAATCTGTATTTGTATTATATATTTTTTTATTTCTATGTAAGTCGGCTTTGTTATTCTGGCAAAGGGAACGCCGACTGTTCAATTTCGGAAATAGTAGATACCTATGTGTAGAAAATTACGATAGCGTGATTCAAGCTTGACGTGACGCCTCCCGTGTGACGTGTGTGCTATATGGCCACATTATCTATAATAGATACTGAAAATATTGTTTTTGGAATAATTATCTATCGATCTGTCTATTCAAGCATTATGCGGCTCGAAAACTACTGATCATTACCTGGCATATTTGTTAATGTTACCTGAGACAGGGAATTCTACTGCAGGGGTTTATTAGCGTTAAATGTTACTTCCTCTATCACAATGCAGGCTACACACATTAGGTTCAAATAGCGTTGACGAATAGCGTAGACGTTAACGCGAAAATTCGGGTCAGACTACGGAGCCGGCTTGATGAAATACGGACTTGCGTTAGGAGAAGCACTCGCCTGAAGGCACATACACATCAAAGCTATGTGCAACTTTGTACAGCTATTTGTACACAGCTATTGACGCTGATCGCCTGACAACACATGAAGTATACCGCAATAATAAGTAATATTATTGAATTGCAAGATATTGTCCATTTCCGCCGAATGCAATGCCTGCATGCATGGTTATATGGAATGAAAACCTATTTAACTAAATTTAACTTTAACCACCTGACCACCTATGTATAAGTTTAATTATCGTAAGTGTATCTTTAAAAATTCTATTACAATAATTTTAATAAAATTACAATTCTGGATAGGCCAAATTAGACACAAGTGTTACCTTAGTCTCTGTCTTTTGTGGTTACCTACGTCACTTCGAGTGCCTGCTACACACTCTCTGACATGTAAATACGTTTCGCTATTAGGGTCATTGGATCAGTTTTTATGTTCTCATCACGCACTCGTCTTACGTCGGAACGTGCAGCATTAATTAGACATCGTAAATGATGGCTGCAATACATATAATAATTACAAATCCGTCTGTCTTGGCCTGTTAATCTTGATAGCTGCCAAAATATATTCTCGAGAAAGATTGAGGTTATTATGAGATTCATATAGCTTGAAGAGGTTAAATGTAGTTCATAAATTTAAATAATAGGTATATTACACTATTTATGTACATTTATAATATATATTATAATAGCCGACAAACGAGCAGACGAATTACCTCATGGTAAGTGGTCACCAATATACATACATAATATATAAAACTTCTGTTACTGAGTGACTGATAGACAACGCACAGCCGAAACTACTGAACGCAATAAGCTGAAATTAGGCATATTGTCGTATGTTCCTTGGGGAGTGTAGGGGAGCACTAAGAGAGGATTTTTGGAAATTGAAGGTGATAAAAAAGGGGATAAACTGATACTTTTTATTTTTTCAATGGATTCTCTTGTATTTTATAAAATGCAACGTGCAAGTTCTCTATACATTGCGGGCGTGTTATTAAAGCGGCCTTGGTTTATAATATCATCCATTATGGCCAGTCAAGGAACTGAAGTAGTAGAGACAATTAAATTGTTTCAATTTAATAAGTTCTAAGCAATCGCAAGTCAAGTTTAATTGAGCTGTTTTGTAGGTATCATACTGCCTACAAAATAAATAAGGTATACTTGTATACCTAATAATATGTAATTACAACTTTTGCACCAACTAATCATTATAATTATTTCCATACGTAACAATTATTATAATCGCGAATGTATCATATTTATACCGGGTCTCATCTCACGTATTTTTTGTCCATTTCTAAATTATTGCTTGGCAAGTTGGTGATGGACAGAAACTAACCGTTAGGAGTTTCGGAGGTACCCGTGTGATAACGGAAACAGCTATCAGCTGTCTGAAAGCGAACATGCCATGGTAATTTATTTTAACGTGTGCACTAAAACCAAATACCGTAACAATTCAGTTTAGGAATTTGTTTCATCGAATTACATTGCGCGAGAACTCGGGTCTTTTTTGTACGGATTTTACATAAAAAAAATATAGTTGGTAAGTATTGCAACATTTTTACATGGCGATTTACCACAAGAAGAAATACTTTGTTAAATTAATTATATATTTTTCAATTCATTCAATGGGTAGATATATCTATACCCGGGTTTGATTCCCGGCCGGGGCTGATAATTATGTGATAGATAAATGCCATAAGTGTTGCTGGTGTCCTCGGCCGACGGTGAACTTAACATCGGGTGGTATGTTTGCTCGATTGCCGACATTTACATTAAGAATTACCAGCATACAATAATATAATACTAATAAAAATATCAACTAAAAAAAGCAACTGAAAATTTAACTTGAGGTCAGTGCGGTTGTAAATACGATGACTCTACTGTCATTGACCTTAAGTAAAAATGGTAGCTGCTCTTGATTTACTATTTCATAATTTTAAGTTACCTTTTGAAATCGGTTAAAAAATTAGGTACATGGATACAAAAAATACCACTTATAATAATTATTACATTCTACACCTACCTAATGTGTGTGCAATGTTTATTATATGATAATTATGCCTATGACAATATGTCATTGTGAAGTTACTTGCAGCAACATTGCTAGGGTTATCTTCGTATAAAACAATGGGCAATTAGTTTTTGTACACTGACATCGAGATAGACACCTCCAAGTCTATTGATTTCTCACGGTGACATTTCCTATGGTAATGATAGAGGCACTAATTACATTTGCCTCTTGTCGTAAAATGTACCTGCTCAGTGTTTAATTTTTGATTCCATCGATAGTGTAAAACTAAGTCTATTACAAACATATATCTGCGTAGACACAAAACATTGCAAATGCAAACAGGTACCCACTATTTTAATTATTATATCGATCTCGCCGTGACCACGTTCCCTTCAAATGGGTCGAAATATCTGCTCGAAAAAAAAAATCGTGAGACGCGTTAGCATTTAAAATAACTATAGCGATTTAATACCAGAGGCACTTAAAATTATAACGGCCATTGCAAAAATTGCCTTCACTTAGGAATGAGTTTAATGAGTTTGAAACTTCCTTCATTTTTTTCTTATTAACTAGTTAAAAAGATAAATTGTTACTGTGCAAAGCATACTATTTGGTGCAAAAGATAACGGAAAAGCTCATAGGCCAGCGGCTTGCGACGATCCAACGTGATCGATCGGATTAAGCAACAGCGGGCGCGGTTGCTAGTTGGATGGGTGACCGCTAGTTATAGTACTCGTAGCTAACGTTACTTGAGTTTCGCGTGGCATGAAAACTTCTGATACTTGGGTTGGCCACTAACTTCTCCACCAATCCGCACGGGAGCAGCGCGGTGGAGTATGCTCTAGGCCTCCCCAATGATGAGGAGAAACCTTTGCTCAGTAGTATGCCATTAATGGGTTAAAACTAACCAGCCATTGAATACAGAATTTGGCCAAAATTCGTATTTAGTCACTGTAGATCTGTAGTGTAATTGTTGGCATTCATTAATGAAATTTCTATACGACTACACTTGAAAAGGAATTTAGCACACAATATTTTTGTTTAATACAAATTCGGATAGCTAGTTTGATTTCGTAATGATACCAGGCTCATATAACTTTGCAGAACACCAATTACAACTCCAGCTCTGTATGTAAATAAGACATCCAATATAAACGTTATATTTACTCCGCTTAAAGGTTAGTGTCGAAAGTAAACTCCAATTATGTTACTAGGAAACAATAACGATGTGAAGTTCATCCAACAATAGGCTCGGATAACGAAATAAAAGCGCGCTTGTCAAACATCCAGGCCAATCGGTTACCAGGTTCCCATACTCTCTAGTTAGCAGAACAATAAATTATTATTTTATTTTTTGCTCTGTTTGTAGTTAGCGAAGAGATGGAGGATACAGCATGAATATTATTTATTTTTTACTCTTTATTGAAAAACCTAAGTTGAAGATGGTTACAAATGTCCAGCCGGTATGAGATACTGACTCTATAGGAAAAAATGTGACCTTACATTATAACATTATGATCAACAGTCCAATGTACCTAGCTAGACAGGAGACACTGTACTCGTAAACATAGACAATATTTTTTCTCCAAGTATGATGTCATACTAACAATTTACGACTCCTTGACATTTATCACTGCATTCTCCAGTCATAAGAAGCAGAATATTATTACAATATAAAGTCTAATAACATACCTGGCTATATTGTCTAGGTTTTTTCTACTATATGGAAATAATCGAGCAGTGCTCATGACAATTGCTCTTAGATTAGACTAAGTATTGTGATCATAGATGTATAATAATAATTAGGGGCCAAGTCTGGTAATTTAAAAATGACTTAAAAATAAGTTTGACACATTTCGTATACGAAACTAATCATCAATCAAATTATTCAAACACGACTCAATTTAAGCATTTATAATTAGTAGTCTTTTGCCCTAGAGATGTCATCAGGATATTATCGGAAGAAAGCTTTTCTTGAAGGATCCTTTGTTTTAATTCAAGACAATGCAGATTATGGAATAAGCTGCAAATAATAATGGTAATACAAGACTTGGAGAAGTAACTGATAATGACAAAAGTATCGAGGACAAGTCGTACGTCGAAAGTTGTTATAATGAATTGCGCATAGGTTCCTATGTATGTCATAAAACTCTCCTATGGTATTTTAAATACAAACAGGTACTCACGATTTTGTATGGATATACCAATATCAGTCTCGCGGTGCAATGTAACTGGGCCGAAATAGGGATCAAGGAATACAAAATCGTGAATACCCGATTGCATATAAAATATGTAGTGTTCGCGATGATAAAATTTTAAAATCATTACATTAACTTAAATGGCATTCTCACGAGTAGATAAATTCTTATATAAGATATTTATTATTTATGATATAATTATGTAAATTCGATAAGATCAGTCAGTAAATTATAATGCAGACGAAAGATAGCTGATGTTAGCTAATTAAACATATGCTGCAAATTATATTTCATTTTACATAATTATACCTCAATATAAAACGTACATAGATCCGATTGCCTGGTGTTCTACGCTATCAGCGGATTCCAGATCGTCAACTAAACGAATTAAGATCATGACCATAACGTAACGCTGCGCCGAATGACCGCGGCATGAAAGCCGTTGCATTTGCAAAACTTTGCCTACCCTAATCACCGTTGCACAATTTGTGCAAATCACATAACCCTGCGATATTCACTGTGCCTCGCTGGCCAAAATGAGTTTCTAATAGCGATAACACTGCCAGAATATTACGTTGCACGAAGAATCACATGGGCACACACGCATACGCGCACACACACACACACACACACACACGTACGCATATAACATTTTTTTGCAATTTGAGTGTTTTCCCTTATTTTTGTTTGTTTAACAAGGGGCATGAACCTGGTTTCCCACAACGTAAGAAATTCTTTTATGAGATCTAACGCCAATAGCGATTTCGTTAAACAGAACTCGATTTGACTACGATTTCGGTACAATAAAACCAGGTATATTCTGTAGTATAATAGTCAGGCATATTCTGGAAACTCTGGATCCAAATATACAGTCATGGTACCAGAAGAATGTCACGTGGCTGGCTAGAAGCGTTTTTGTTATGTTTCCGTGTTATTTCCTGTTCGCTATCCGCAAGGAAATCGTTCTTTCCGTTACGTTATCTTAAGATATAACGATAATGTTTTATTAACACGTGATTATATTTAATTGGCAAACTGTAAAGAGCTCTTGTATTGTTTGTTAATCACGAAAGATAACCGTTTACGTCATGTAACAAGTTCTATTAAAAAGTTAGTCTATAACTAATTCGCGTAATCTTTTGCATTCGTAGGTATGCCTAAAATATGACACTTGACACAATGATATTACCTGTAAGCACAGACCACGTAAGTAAAAAAGAAATAGATTTGGCCACGGTACAGTCAGATTTGGTCAATTGGCTTACTTGTCATGTAGCTATCTCTCTCTGTCTCATACGTTTCCTAATTATCTTTCTCATCCAGAGTGACATGGGAACGTCACGTATTTATTTATTTATTTAAACTTTAATGACCACAAAAATATTATGAGGTACATAATTATGACGAGCTTAATGCTTGATGCATTCTCTACCAGCTAAACATTACGCATTGTATCTATAGTTTTAATATCTTTGACTTGTCATGACAACCTATGACTAAACACCTCACACCTCACTTGACACGTACCTACAATGAAGCTGGAAACCACAGTCTTTCTGAGCATTGTTGAAACAATACAAACGGTAACCTTCACTGACCATTTCGGAAAGCGGTCAACGACCGTTAAGCTTATGAATATAAATAGAAAATTTGTGACAAAATTTGCATACTTTGCTTTTGCGAATTCTTTGCCTTTGTTTATAATGACCATACTCAGTGATATAGATGGCAAAGTACGACATATCGACCAGCTAAATGACCACTGAAAACCATAGATGTTAAAATCTATAGACATTATTTATGGGCATTAACGGCACACTACTGAACAAAGGACTCTACTCATACTAATTATTGAGGAGACCTAGAGCATATCCCACCACGCTACTCCAGTGTGGATTGATGAAGCGGTAAAATCTGTAGGTAACTTGAATTTGATTGGTCATTACTGTTGAACTAAAAGTTTTAAATTACGTCTTCTGCGTCATTAGCGTTCGATGCAATTACGAGTAATGTGACATTACAATTTACAGCACAAATATCATTTTGTAGCGATAATATTGTCCCCGTATCATAGTGATGTTCTGTCATATTCAGCTTTGTGTATACCCAAATTATCCATACATATTTGTCGATGTAAAACTGTGTAGGTAGGGTACCTACTGCCGTTTTGTTTTATTTTATTGTTGTATTACACCAATAGTACAACAATAAAATAAAATATATGTCGATAAAAATATGCCGATATATCGGCATACTAAACTAATGTATCTCCCCGTGTCTCGTTCAGGATACCTACTTAATAACGTGTAAGTTTGATTGTCGATTGTCTAGCAAGCGCACGGCGCGCGCGCGACCCGACCACCGTTACCGTCGCCGTCGCCGTCGCGTCGTACACCGTTACCGGTTCAGTTATGTAACAGCGATGCAGCCTTCGATAATTACCTGTTGTGATGGGTAGTGACGCTCGTTGCTTATTCACTAACGAGAGTAGCCCTAGATTACCATCGCTTCGTTTATCTGTACCATTGTCCCGGCTCAGCTCAGAAACCGCTTAACCAATTTCGATGTAGTTTCCTCCAATGTATTGTGGTGAGCGTGAGGTAACATTTAAAGTCTATTTTATTCCAATCGGTTCACAAACGTAAAAATTTATTGATTTAAATGAAAATAAAAAATAAGCATCACGAAACGTAGCACGGGAGTAGTAGATATTCGCCGGTTCTAACTCATTGTAGGGCGAAAATAGGGCGAAAAACTCGTTTCGACCGGTTTCACCGGCTACTAGTCGCGAATGAACTTTATATTAAGTGATATGAACTTTATATTAAGTGATTCGCGGGGTAATTAACCGCGGATTAACTTAATCCGCGCGCCGATTAAGTAATTCGCGGTTTAATTAGGCGCGAATTACCTTTATCCGCGGATCAATTAATCAATTCGCGGTTCGATAAACAAATTCGCGCCCGCGAATTATCTTGATTCGCGCTTCAATTACACGATTCGCGGTTTTATTACTTGTCAATCAATAAAACCGCGGATTAATTAATTAAAGCGCGCATAAAGTTAATTCGCGACTAGTAGCCGGTGAATCCCAAACAATCGAGTTTCGCGGTATATGCCGGTTCTGGCTCTGCAGTAGTAGGGATATGCCGGTTCTGGCTCACGAAAACTCGATTCTTCGGGATACACCGGCTACTAGCCGCGAATCAACTTTATTCACGCTTCAATTAAGTAATCCGCGGTTTTATTATGCGCGAATTTTCTTTATTCACGGTTCGATTAATCAATTCGCGGGTCGCTTAACGGTGAATTAATTTTATTTCTGGCTTTATTATCTCATTCGCGATTTTATTGACTTATTCACGTAATTCTTCACTTTACTTAGAAAGCACTCAACGGTATCTCTACATTCTTTTTTTATCGCTTGCCTTAATGGTCGATGCATCCGTTCCTTTATCCACAATACAGATAAGGATATCTGCTAATGTTTCCGCCCACATTCCGCTCCTTCCATATAAATTTAGCTAGCATGGCTCAAAGGACATCATTGTGACAGTGAAAGTGAGCCGAGTCTACTATATAATGGATGTGAGTATTTTCTTAATTTCTTAATTATCTGTTGAAAACTTTTAATTTCCTGTGTGCACACGTTCTAGACATGTATGTACATATTCATGCCCGCGATATCTGTAGGTGTTTCGGTATTTTTTTTTCATAATATTGTTGTTCTCATTTTTATGATTTGCTAATTATCTAGTGAAATCTTTTCATTTCCTATGTGATATCTGTAGGTATTTCCATATTTTTTGCATTAATTGTCCATGTATAATGAACCAGCTCTCGATAACCTAATAATAAAGTGTCGTAGTATAAAATTAACCTGTATTATGTTCTCTTTCAGCAAGACACATTCAAAAGCTACTATTTTCCGGACACGCCCGAGGAACCTGACGATTCATTAGTTGTTAATATGAAGAAAAACAATAATATCAAAAGAATAAATGACATAGACATGTTCTTTGAGAAGCCCAAAAAGAAAAAAAAACTCGGAGTACAATCTTCATATGTATCAGCAGCACGTGACGACGGAGTCTCTTATATTTCCTCCAAGGAAGATGACGCTCTCACCGCTACTCATCTCATAAAAATCGATGTCTATGATATGAATAAAATACGCAACATCGAACCTATTAATTATTGGAAATACTCCGACGCTCGAGTAAAATATTATGTGCAATCAGAAGATGATAAGCGTTATCAAAGTACGCGGGACATCATTTACAACATTACAAAGACACTCGCCGGGAAGCACAATTGTTCAAAATATTTTATCGAGGACAAACTCCAAGGAATGTAACGCTCTCACCGTGACTCATCTTATAAAAATGTATATAAGTAAAAGCAAAAGAAGAAATAACATTAACTAGAAGTATCGCGCCCCCACCCACAGCATTGGGCATATAAATAACTAGAAGCTAACAACCAGCGAGGAACCTGACGATTCATTAGTTGTTAATATGAAGAAAAACAATAATATCAAAAGAATAAATGACATAGACATGTTCTTTGAGAAGCCCAAAAAGAAGAAAAAACTCGGAGTACAATCTTCATATGTATCAGCAGCACGTGACGACGGAGTCTCTTATATTTCCTCCAAGGAAGATGATGCTCTCACCGCTACTCATCTCATAAAAATCGATGTCTATGATATGAATAAAATACTCCGATGCTCGAGTAAAATATTATGTGCAATCAGAAGATGATAAACGTTATCAAAGTACGCGAGACATCATTTACAACATTACAAAGACACTCGCCGGGAAGCACAATTGTTCAAAATATTTTATCGAGGACAAACTCCAAGGAATGTAACGCTCTCACCGTGACTCATCTAATAAAAATTTATACAAGTAAAAGCAAAAGAAGAGATAACATTAACTAGAAGTATCGCGCCCCCACCCACGGCATTGGGTATATAAATGTTTCTACAGGCATTGATACAGTACCATTCATTCAAAAACTTCAACTAGTAGCTGAAATATGTCATTTTTAAAACAAGTTATAGAAATGTGGGGAAAATCAACTATATTGAAAAAATACTCTAAATATATCAGATTCTGGTATATCACCGGTGAGTTACCCGAGAACATGATAGAAGATTGTGACATCAAGCCATACTTTACACCGTGTCCAACGCATCGTTTTTCAGTAACGTCCAACGATGGTGAAGACGTAATGGACGGAGTCGAAATTATGATGGCTTTTTGTACAATATGTACTCAGGAAGGAATTGCTCGCGACTCGCAATCTATGTCTAATAACGTGTACTCACCGTGCATTGGAAGTGTCCTACAACCGCAATATATACACCCTCTATCATACGATTGGGCAAAAGAAGAAGAAGAAGAATCCCAACAAATACTTGCATTAGAAAATTTGCGACCTATCTCGTATTCCCCTACAATTCTGTAAATGATTTTGTATCTAAATTAAAAATAAACTATTTTTAAGCAATTTTCTTGTATTATTTCATATACCTACTATGTCATTCTACAAAAATGATAATGATTGTTTTAGAGAAAATAGAAGTTATTAGAGAGATAAACCAATTTATACAATATGTAAACTAAATGAGAGGTATTTATCATTGTAAAATCCACAGTAAATTTGTTCACGTTATTTATTAAAAAATTCTATTAAAAAATTCATCAATTGTTATATCATTACAAATTGTGTTGTCATCAAACAATTTCAGAAAATCATACATTGATTTACCATGATACTTATAATATATGTACATGATGCAATACTCTCCACATACGGTTGTGAAATCGTTTTGGATACGATTAGTGTTGTAATTCCACATCCTTGCATTCGTTTTCAAAAAAGATCTATGATATGTTTGAGGTGCTCGACCAAATGAATCAAAGTATTCCCCAAATCCATTCCCATCTATATGTATGGCTACCCAATGCGATCCAGGTTTGGTATCAACATCTAAGTTACTTATGATATACATAGGAGTATGAACATGTATCGGTAAACGATTAGCTGCGTATACGTTAGATTCAATGCTCATATCAATTTTACTTAAGTACTGTTTTATTTCCACGGTATCCATGGTATAAGTAGATAACACAGCTTTTCAGCTCTGCAGTCCCAACAACAATGTCAATTTTATTAATGATATTTATTTTAAATAGGAAGATTAAAGAGGGTGTAGCAAATAAAACATTGAAATATCATATATTGAATATTTTTATTTATTGAAGCAATACAAAAATAATAAACCTAACTACTATAATCTACTGATATATTACGATGCTTATCTATTTCTATTACATTATCAAATTCTGCATAAACAATACAATTAATAGTTTGAGTTAGAGCCGACTCAAATCGAACTTCTAATCTTACGCTACCATGTTTGATAAGATTCCAATGACTCATAGAGTTAGCTGATAAATCAGGAGTTAAATCAAATGCAAGCAAACAATAACCATTAGCATATTCATCTCTGGATATCCCATTGCCTTCATTATGAAAATGTACACCTGTTCCTGAGAACAATGTATGATATGCGCTAGTAAAGACATTACTACCAAACGATGGTTGCAATGCCTTTGAGGGGATCTGATTTCCATCGACATATAAACAAAATGTATTGATACCATAATTTGCAAAATTGAATGGATTCTTATTGAGAGTTCCGTTAAATGCAGCATTATTCACAAATCCCACTATACACCTTTTCGGTACTTGTCCAAGGAATATATTATCAAGGGTTTTACCTTGAACACCTGATGGTATTGTTAAAACTTTTACTTCAGCTCGCGTAATGGGATATTTAGCAGTGGTAGACGCTAATACTTTTTGATGTGCAAGTAATACGCTTGGATTAATCCGAGCTCTACGAACAATCAACGTTGCATCTGTAATACATACTTTAAACTTTAAATCTACTGACCCTGCCATTAGGTTGAAATTTTCTCTTGATCGAACTAATTTAACACACATGTCAACGCCGTTAATTAAAAATTTATCTTGATTAAATAAATCGCCATGTAGATGCCCAATCATTTCAATCTCTTTACTCTCTCTTGACATGAACTCTCGCTTAATAAACCCTTCATTTTTTACGTCAGTCTCATTCATTTTTCCTGCTGTATCTCCATACCAAAGACCACAAGTAAGATGGGATTTTTTGGCTGCTGGGCCATAGTTCAACAAGTTTTCAATATAGGCACGATATGCATATGTGTTATTTGGCGGTGACACAAGTTTTTGATTTAAGTATACATCAAGTTGACTGAATATTGAATGCAACCAATTATTAACTGGAGCTACGACTGTAGCAGCTGCTAACTTGGAGTTGTCTTGATTAAGTATCTTCGCTTTTATATGAATCAAGGTATGAGACAAATCTACATAGTCATCTCCTGCACCAGGAACTTGAAATTCTAGGGGTCCATCATCAGCCAGCGATGAAATAGGTTTGTAATGTATCCATACTCCACTCTCAATGCTCGTCTGTGTG
Source organism: Ochlodes sylvanus (assembly GCA_905404295.2). NCBI lineage: Eukaryota > Metazoa > Arthropoda > Insecta > Lepidoptera > Hesperiidae > Ochlodes > Ochlodes sylvanus. Next base: position 4,484,227 of record FR990129.1, read on the forward strand.
GACGGTAGCGCAAACAAATCTAACTCTGATTTAATACACTCACAAGAATGACTATGTAGAAAAGACATAATTAATTAGAAAATATATCATTAATATTTCTGAATTTCTTTTTTGCCTTTGTTGTAGTGTTCACTTTCGTGGCCAATGCTGGAATGGAAGGAGATAAACGTTTTCGTTTGATTTTATACCCCGAACCAGACATATTGATTCTTTCAATTTTACTATCTACTTTTCGTTTTAAATTAGTAGTAGCTTCTTTTAAACGTGTTTTAATTGAATCGTCTATGGGTTGTGCATTAAACATGTCAGACAAAACTCCTACTCCGGTGCTTAATGCTTCTTTACCAATAGCTCTTGCACCACTAGATAACAATGGTAAAACAGATCTAAACAACCCTCCTAGAAAACTCCCGATTCCATGGCCTCTTTGATACGGTGTTCCTTTGTAAATTACTCCAATACCAGATCCCGCTTGATGAGAATAATAATCTTCATATGGGCATTTCATATTATAATTATGTTTCAAATACATTATACATATATTTTCTTGAAGTGTAGTTTTAAGCACACTGTTCCGAACTGGAATGGTATTTTTTGACCTGTGCTTGTTCTTATATCTATTTCAATAGTATCGAATTCCCTTCGCATAATAGATATATAGTGAGGTGGAGAGAAAACATGCATTTTATTAGCACCATATATGTATTTTGAAGGATCTAATGGTATGATTCTCAGAAGAGGGGTCATCACATCCCCTACGATTTGGGGTTCTACAATGTCAGAGTAAACAAATAACTGTGAAGGTAAACCTAAATGCAAATTAGCAGGACATTTACCAATATTCTTATCTCTGAGGTTTATATTGGGTTCAAATCCCAACTGTAAAGATAACTTAGGTGATAGTGTTACTGATTTAATCGCCTCATCTAGTATTGTAACTGTCACAAACTTTGAAATTTCATCGTAACGAAATCTTACTTTTTCCTTGATGTTGTTTAATGCCTTTAGAATATGATTGATGTTATCGTAGTTTGTTGCAGGAATATGTGTCTTATAGTATGTAAGGTATGGTTTTGTTTCACCAGGCATTTGCATCCATTTTGTAATATATATAACGTTCTCATGTTCTTGAACGGTAAACATAGTGCAAGGATATTGAAATTCAACTACTCCAACGGACCATTCTCCTTCCAAAATGATGGGTTTAGGTAATTTAGTTGAAAAATATGTAGTTTTGTTATCTGGAAAATATTCCATGGAACTATTACTAAGTAAAGTTAAATAAAAACTTTGGTTGTTCATATTTCTTTCAATTGGGAAAATGTAATCCAACTATTAAATTTGTGAGGATAACCTTTCCACTTCACTAACACTTCCTTTCTGTTACCGGAATAGCGAGAGCGTATTATTTTATCTATTTTATAATGTAGAGTGGGGTCATAATATACTTTCTGTAATTCTTTTTCATAAAACGTACCTTCTATATTTTCACCTTTCAGATCTTTTATGGTGTATACAGGCCAAGGGTTTCTATCTATTATGGAAGATATAATAAATATTTCATCACTCCAGTTAGATTCGTATCCTTTCTGAAAAATGTGTTTGCTTTTAGTTATTCTAACGTAATCACCTACATGCAACTTTGGTAATACACTGCCTGACGAGAAATTATTATTTTTAGTATCATACAAGTTTCTCCATACTGTCATAATATTATTTGAATTTACATCACAAGGAGACATCTTAATGCTAGAGTGAAAACTATGGTTATAAGAATAAACTAAATCTTGTAAAACATCGATATATTTATATGTATTTTTATACGTAAAGTAACGCCACATTTTCGTCTTAAGAGTTCTCTGAAATCTTTCAACAATACTAGCTTTAATATCTGGATTATTTGTTGTATAATAATTTATATTTTTCAATTTTATGTATCTTTGTACATCTTTTGATATAAATTCTGTTCCTTTGTCAGATTGTATGTGTGTTGGTGTTATGTTAGCCTCAGTAAATATACTCTCTAAACATTCCTTAATAGTTATTGAATTTTTTCTTTTCATGGGTCTGACATATGCATATTTGCTGAATGCATCAATGACGCATAAAATATAATTATATCCATCATTGTACCTGGAATAAGTTCTCATATCACTCAAGTCAGCTTGCCAAAGTTCATTTAGATTTGATAAGATATATTTATTCCTAGGAAACTTTCTCTGTACAGGTTTGTGCACAGTGTAGGTTTCTTGTGATTGCAGCCATTTCTTTACATCTTCTCTTTTCATTTTTCCTTTCATAGCTTTCGTTAGTTTGTCGACACTACTATAACCTGCGGGATTTGATGGATCATAATAGAGATTATGTATTTCTAATAAGGTTCCCATTTTTCCCACTCCAGCTTGTTCTTTAACTTTCTTTTGTTCTGTTTGTCACTCGTTGGTGTAGAGAATGATTCTTCTTCAGGCGTTGAAAAGTTTAACTGTGACTGCATGCCACTTATAAACTCACACCGTTTGGGATTACCAATATAAGTAAGAGGAACTCGAATATCTTTTAAAGCTTTAGCAAAGGTTTCCCATCCTATAGGATCACTTTTTTTTAACGGTCTCAATGAGTCGTTCACTAAATCTATAATATTACTTCCATCAATCTTTTTGTTATCTATAATCACAGTTCCGTCATTATCCCACTTAATTTTATTTTCATTGGAAGATAGCAAATTCATTAACAAGACGGCCTTTTTTGCATATGTTTTTGGAATGAGATCGAGAATTTCAGTAGTCGTATAACTATTTTTCTCTGGAATATTTTGTTTATGAAGTAGTTCTTTGTCTGGTGTGTCAATTGAGACTACACGTTTACTATCCAAGTTTTTATTTTTGTAGCTCAATATTAAATCATCAAATGTATTCGTATCCTCAGAAATAATTGGTATATGATAAGGTTGGCGATCTTCCTTGGTAAAGTTAAGATATCTTCGGAGTGTTTGTAAATATAAAATACACTTTTCACGGTCATCGATATTTCTTTTTAAAATATTATTCATATCAGCATCCAATCGGGACAAGTTAGTATCACCTGCGCTTGGTTGTTTTAGTTTTTCTATCACACTTGGCTCAACAAGCAACATTCTTTTAGCATTCTCCATTTTAAATGAGGGAACTTACTAATCCACTGAGAACTGAACCTAATATAATAGGGAGAAAAGCACCACCTTTTTGGATTATGAGATTTTTCCGAAACAAATTCGTAGCACCTTTGCGAACCAATTTCCGAAGTATATTTTTGTACTTGCTTAACTTATTCTTTTCCTTATCCTTGAGATCAATTTTGCCCTGGAGTACGTTATGAATACACTCGCAAATACAATTAATTTCTTTTTCATTACACGATTTTAAAAGAGCTCTTTGATATTTGGGTTTAAGTGTATGCAAAGCTGCTAGTAAACTTTTATGCGTCTTTAGTCGTCGATGCATCATTTGTGAATGATAGTAATTTGTTGATTTTTACCATACTTAAAGCCTTTTGTAGGAATGTAAACGATGCAATGCCCATCTGATGGAAATATTTTAGATTTTAAGCGACACATATCATTTGTGTCCTGTTTCAAATCTATTAATAAATATCCATGTGGTTCATTTGTTGCATCTTTGTAGGAATCTTCCATAAATTTCGAATTATCTGGCGATACTTGTCGTGCTAAGTATTTAATTTGTGTTTTATCGCGAGGATTTTTGAAATAAACTATGTAACCGGAATTTAAAGATATGTCTCTTTGGCCTTTGCCTTGGTGAAATAAATTTTGTGTTATATAGAATACACTTAAATTTCTGTGATGACTTCCTTTCGTAAATATATCAACAACGCGACCATCTGACTCTCTCATTAAATCATCAATAATTATCAGATGTGGTTCACATCCATCAAAACTGCTAAGGTTTGGTATTCCTTGATAGAAATTAACAGTTTTTAAATTATACAAAGGTTGCATTTCATCATAGCACCAAGTTATTTGTTTGAAATGGGTGTCACATATATCCTCCATATATTTAATAAAGTTTGTGACAAAAATTGATTTTCCACATCCAGTAGGACCTGCAACTATAGCAGTAAAAGGATGAATAAAATGAAACATTTTAAGCTCACGTGTGTTTGGTTAAAGGTGTTGGAATAAACTAAAACATTTTGTGCAAGAATAAAACTATATTTCAAATACAAAATAGAAATACAATATACAATCATTCACATATTAATAATAATAATAATAAAAAGAATAAAAATAAAACAATGTTACTAATAGCTAGACATCTTAAGTACAATATTAGAAGTAGTTATACAATAATCAAAAATAACTTAACATTAGATATTTACGTGACTTTTTTTTTATAAATCAGACATTTACAACTAAACTAATCTATGGGTATTTTATAGTGACCCCAAGCAAGCGTATTAACATTATTCGATACAATATATCGCTTGGTATCATTGTGTGAGAGACACTTCTTATTAATTTGTTGTGTAAAAATATTATGTTTTATAGACCTAAATCTTAACATAGTACGGTATTGAACATTTTCATTAAATAAACAAGATTTATAATCTTCCATTTTAAAACTTTTCGTAACACTTTTATTAACACCTTTTGCTTTTGCCAAAAACGTATTGTCAATATCCAATGCATACATTTTAGATCTCAACCCTACAAACTCTCTTAATATTTTGCCAGCATTTTCATCTTTAAACATACCTAATTTTTTTTTATTTATATTTTGATATTCGTATATGTTATTTAAGGGATAATCAGATGTATCAAACCATTCAGGCAAATCAGGCTTGATATCTTCATAAAAGTTGTTGGTAATAATTTCATAAACTAAACTATCCGTATCAGTGTATAGTAATTTAATTTTGTTTGGAAACTTGGGTAGCATGTAGTTATAATGGAAATCGTACATAAGTGTTTTAGAAATATCTAATATACAAAAACCTAAGTAGATGGGTTTGTTATGAAGGGCCTTTGTTCTTTTAAGTTGAATCGCAACTAGATTTTCCGAAAATATAGACAAACTATGAAACTCTGGTTTTGCAATTAAATCCTGAGCACCAAGACTTTTACCTACATTTTCCCAGTGAGTTAATAATTTTACATTAACTCGTTTCTCGACATTCTCCATTGTTTTTCCAAATACAGAATTGTTCATTAATTTATAAAAATCTTTTTCAAAATCTGTTTTAGCTTGCGTACGTAAATTTGTATTTAAATCTATATATTTTTTTAACCATAAACTTTGATTGAACTTCAATATTCTATGAATTTTTTTCAACTTCATACCTAGATTAATACATTGTTGTAAATTTTTATAGTGAATGATATATTTAGTTTTATTGTATAAATTTGGGACAAGTTTAACGTCTTTGGAATCCCCAACAGATATTTTTTCAGGACATAAGGGTAAGTCAGAATGTAAGTCATGAATATCTATGGGGTACTCTAAATCTACTTCTAGAATAAAACCATATTCTGTATTGTTCGATGCACTATAATCTGTTTTTATATCAACCCACTCAAACTCCCCTGATGGTAAATATTGAGACATTGCCCACCCGTATAGATTATTAGCATCGAAGTACATAAGATATGAAGTAGATACATTTTTATCAAAATCTTCCATAAATGGATTGTTAGCCTTTGCATGCCGTTTGCTGCATTGAGATATCCCACCCCTTATACCCCTTGTAATAAATGATATTTTTTCTATATCTGTAAGCAATTCAAGTTCTATTTTTGTAATTTTTAGCATTGCATCCCAACTTAATCCTGGAGCAGTATAATAATGAGTTGGATCTAAACCATAGGTTTGTAAGCATAACATTCTAAAGTTTTCAAATATGTCAGTTAGAAGTAATACATCAGTTTTAAGATACAAGTTGGAATAATCGAACATATTTTTGCAGTTAAAGTTTTGCCAAACATTTTTAGCGTGGTTGTAATCATTATCTGATATATGAGAATCTGACAGCGAACTGTAAAACTGATTTTTGTCTGGAAGTGATGTTAGGTTTAAGCACTCAAAAGATGTCATAAATTCGTAAGGATAAATACCCTTCTTTCTCACAAGATTGAAGTCTTCATTAATAGGAAAGTTACGTTTTAAAGAAATAAATTCTTTATCAATCAAATTATTAGCTAATTGACTAAGGCCACATGGTAAAAATTTTATAGAATCTATAAACCTCAATTGAACAATTTTATTATTTATTTGTAATGTTTTCGAAAATGAAATATATTTTTCTTTCGTCTGCGGTATAACTTCGATATCACCATCAACAAAATTAAGAGCATGAACAATAAAATGAGAATCATAATGGCTAAGATTATGTAAAATTACAGGAATATAATTCGGTATACGAAACTTCGAGTTACATATATTATGTACAACGCCTCTAAAATGTCCGGTTTGTGGATTGTAATTAAATTCACGTTCACCGTTTAAATGAGTTTCACATATGAAACAAGTATCCGATGTTGAAACCTTAATATAATCATCGTTTGATAATGCTTTAGGAGCTACCTCAGTACTGTTTTTGGTACATATAAATTTTAAGTCTTTATGCAAACGAATCATAAATTCTTGTGTACTGTTTGGGCCACAATATGTTTCATACTTTGACAAGTTATCATCATAGGAGCATTTTATGTAGTAACCGAAACTATACACTTCATGTTTTTGGACATTACTTGTGTAAGATTTTAATGGATCGTTAGAACATGATTCGATTGGTGTTAGAAAAGCTTCAAAATCTGCATATACAACAAATGGTGTTTTAAGTTTTTTGTTAAACTTGTCAAATTTTAAGTTATCATTAGAAACTGACTGTCCAAACCAATTTTTTGATGTTTTTTGAGAATTAGGTAGTTCTGTTTTAATATTAAAGCAATCATGCTGTTGATGTTCTGTCAACTTTACTTGACTAGGAAAATGTAATAAACATCCATCACAAATATAAATAGCATGTTCATGACTTGAAATTTGATTATTGACTAAACGCGACATATTTTTTATATAACAATAATGATTATTTCTTCCGTTTGAAAGCAATAATAAATTAACATGGATACCCTTACGACATTTTGTAAAATATAAAGGGCCTACAACAGAATGAGTTTTATTGATTTTATCAAATTCTAAACCGAAAACGTTGATACTAATATTATTTAACTTTTCCACTTTTGAGATATCGGATAATTTAACTGGAAAAGAGACACCGTCAAACTTCAGTTTATTACAATGCATGCTATAAGATGAAACGCGATCAGGATTTTTATTTACTGGATACAAAGCAGAAAGCAAAGCCCATTTTAAACATAAAACATCTACGTTTTTAACATTAATAATTGCTCTTTTTACCATAATGTCTCTGGGTAAATCAATATATGACGAACCTCGTAGGGGATTAAATTTGTTAACATTCATGTCTAATGACTTAATAAAATTCAGAGTCCAACCGCTATCTTTTTTTTCAAATGTATTAATTTTATTAATAAAAGTGTCACGTAAAGACGAAAAAAAAATATTTAAATCATCGCCTTGAAATATAATGTAATTGCTTGTTTGAAAATCGAAGGAATTGGAAATATTTTTTGTTTGTTGAATAAAATCAGCATGCAATACAAAATTTACTTTGAATACGGTATGTTTTAGAATAGATTCTTCAATTAATGATTGAATGTCATTATGAATTGAATTTAAAAATATCTCTGGTGTTTCAAAAGATCCATCACTTTTACTATTTATTTTATACGATATTATTCTCTGTCCGAACGCTGATTCAACAACATGAACGTTTTGCAAATTATCGTGTAATTTTGATGCTTTAGTTTTATGCCGATTACTTTTTAAATGATTTGTAAAATACTTCTTACATACTAAAATTTCACATACATCACAATGTACCTTATCAGATTGTGCAGCAGAAGGATGAGACGAAGTAGAAGCTTCATGTTTTACTCTTTTAGTTTTGTGGGTATTATTTTCGATGTTGTTGGTTCTTTTTCGGGATCCTCCACCTAACTGACTGTAACAATACAATTTAAGAGCTATAAAAATATATAAAACCACATCATATTTATTTTACGTTATACTTCTTTTCTAAAGACCAAAAAAATTATATGTAAAGTTTGTTTATACTTACATGATATTTGTTTCAATCTCACAACAAATTTTCACTAGTTCTTCATCATTGTCATCATTAAACATAATGCTTGACTCTATATCACCACATAACTTATAAAGTTCAGACTCAATTTGATCGTTGGAATCCATTACGGCTAACTTGGAACACATTCGTTAGGTATATATCTTATGAAATAGTTTCTGGTTGTTAGCTTCTAGTTATTTATATGCCCAATGCTGTGGGTGGGGGCGCGATACTTCTAGTTAATGTTATTTCTTCTTTTACTTTTACTTATATACATTTTTATAAGATGAGTCACGGTGAGAGCGTTACATTCCTTGGAGTTTGTCCTCGATAAAATATTTTGAACAATTGTGCTTCCCGGCGAGTGTCTTTGTAATGTTGTAAATGATGTCCCGCGTACTTTGATAACGCTTATCATCTTCTGATTGCACATAATATTTTACTCGAGCGTCGGAGTATTTCCAATAATTAATAGGTTCGATGTTGCGTATTTTATTCATATCATAGACATCGATTTTTATGAGATGAGTAGCGGTGAGAGCGTCATCTTCCTTGGAGGAAATATAAGAGACTCCGTCGTCACGTGCTGCTGATACATATGAAGATTGTACTCCGAGTTTTTTCTTCTTTTTGGGCTTCTCAAAGAACATGTCTATGTCATTTATTCTTTTGATATTATTGTTTTTCTTCATATTAACAACTAATGAATCGTCAGGTTCCTCGGGCGTGTCCGGAAAATAGTAGCTTTTGAATGTGTCTTGCTGAAAGAGAACATAATACAGGTTAATTTTATACTACGACACTTTATTATTAGGTTATCGAGAGCTGGTTCATTATACATGGACAATTAATGCAAAAAATATGGAAATACCTACAGATATCACATAGGAAATGAAAAGATTTCACTAGATAATTAGCAAATCATAAAAATGAGAACAACAATATTATGAAAAAAAAATACCGAAACACCTACAGATATCGCGGGCATGAATATGTACATACATGTCTAGAACGTGTGCACACAGGAAATTAAAAGTTTTCAACAGATAATTAAGAAATTAAGAAAATACTCACATCCATTATATAGTAGACTCGGCTCACTTTCACTGTCACAATGATGTCCTTTGAGCCATGCTAGCTAAATTTATATGGAAGGAGCGGAATGTGGGCGGAAACATTAGCAGATATCCTTATCTGTATTGTGGATAAAGGAACGGATGCATCGACCATTAAGGCAAGCGATAAAAAAAGAATGTAGAGATACCGTTGAGTGCTTTCTAAGTAAAGTGAAGAATTACGTGAATAAGTCAATAAAATCGCGAATGAGATAATAAAGCCAGAAATAAAATTAATTCACCGTTAAGCGACCCGCGAATTGATTAATCGAACCGTGAATAAAGAAAATTCGCGCATAATAAAACCGCGGATTACTTAATTGAAGCGTGAATAAAGTTGATTCGCGGCTAGTAGCCGGTGTATCCCGAAGAATCGAGTTTTCGTGAGCCAGAACCGGCATATCCCTACTACTGCAGAGCCAGAACCGGCATATACCGCGAAACTCGATTGTTTGGGATTCACCGGCTACTAGTCGCGAATTAACTTTATGCGCGCTTTAATTAATTAATCCGCGGTTTTATTGATTGACAAGTAATAAAACCGCGAATCGTGTAATTGAAGCGCGAATCAAGATAATTCGCGGGCGCGAATTTGTTTATCGAACCGCGAATTGATTAATTGATCCGCGGATAAAGGTAATTCGCGCCTAATTAAACCGCGAATTACTTAATCGGCGCGCGGATTAAGTTAATCCGCGGTTAATTACCCCGCGAATCACTTAATATAAAGTTCATATCACTTAATATAAAGTTCATTCGCGACTAGTAGCCGGTGAAACCGGTCGAAACGAGTTTTTCGCCCTATTTTCGCCCTACAATGAGTTAGAACCGGCGAATATCTACTACTCACGGGCGGGTTAATATTGTAAAATAAGTGCATAAATTGATTAAATAAGCGAGACGTCCGCCGCCTCGCACCAGTTTACATCCTACACGAGGCCTTAAATCAGCCGATGTGCCAGTGAATCAAGTCGACGATAATTACACAGTGCTCCGTAACCATGGTGAAGCTAGTCGTTTTAAAATTGCTACGTACGCGACCCGCGTGCACCGTTAGGTATACCAGGTTTCACGTGAAAACTGATATTAAATGTAGTTATCTGTGTGTAAATAGTTCAGCGACTTTTTCTCCCCTGTGTGTCAAACTGTCAAACGATTTTTTTGTTTGTTTGGTTGATATTGACAAGCCTAAAAAGTTTGGGAACTTCTGAGAGATCTTTATCTCATAGAAACTTTTTCCTAACTTCTCAGAAGCATGGGAATTTTCAAGCTTTTTGGATTAATTGGATTTATCTTACTAACATTATTACTTACTGGACTATTACTTACAAGACAACTATAATTAACAGTCCCCGTCCCCGTCCTCATACTTACTAACAAACTAACCAACTAATATTTTAACACAGTCTGCTAACATGATTAACCATCCTTGCTCCAATTTGAGTTTTGTTCTAGATCGGTCACAGTTGTCATGGGCGGTAGCGAAGGCTTTTAATTTGGCATAGTTGCTACTTTCGTTACTTTGGTAACCGATGTTACAGCAAAGCATGGACAAACACGTAACATATTTAAAAAATACATATGACTTTAATATGTCCTGTAGGAGGTTATTGAACTAAGTATGATGTCACATAATCTATAACTAGTGGACTATCTAGCCTATATACATATACCATACATACGACGACGACATATGACGACCCGGATGGCGCAATGGTTAACACGCCGGATCGCCGTTCCGAGGGTCCTGGGTTCGATTTGATGAATTTAAATTTCCGTTCTTGGTCTGGGTGTGTGTGTTCTTGTCCTGTGTGTTGTCCATGGCACCCACGACACAGGGAATTCTAGTGTGTGGTTATGAGTGTGTAGCGTTATACATACATACATACAGGCTACATCAGTTTGGCTTGTTTATTATGCAATACGCGTAATACCACCAGTCCGCGTGGTCTTCCCATTTTATTGCCGGATGTTCCGGCCGCGATCAGTCATTAATAGTCGTAAATGTTCCATTGTTGACGTAGAACTCACTACTTAATTCGATACTACCTATTGTTAACCAGAGTCGTGATAATTCAAAATACAAAAACAAACAAAATCGCTGGGCCGAAAGTTCCACCATTCATCCATACCAAAAACACAAACATTTAGTTAGTACTTATAAATGTCTACTTGAATCGGGAATCTAACCCATTTCGTTCGGCAGGCAGTGACGCCAAACCCATTGAGTTACAGCGTCACGAGGGAAGAGTTGAAGAGCAGTTGAAAGTAAATAGGTTTCGTATCTTCAAGTAAAACCTTTCTTCTATGTATAGCCGTCAAACGAACAGACGAGCCACCTGACGATAACGACGATAATAATCTAAAAATGAATCGCTGATTTTGTTGATAATCGACTCGACTAGCAAGAATCGACTGTTAGGCGGTACGAAGTTCGCCGGGTCAGCTAGTGTTGATATATAAAAAGCTTTGTACTCTCAATGGTCTACTACAGTCAAACATTATACATAGTATTAAGTAATATTATCAGAAATTACACCTTCTCAGTCTGGTTAGTTATATGTATATGACTGTATGATTATTATACAATAGCATTGAATATTAGTTGACGTAACTTTGCAGGAAACTGATTGCGTCATTTCCACCCGGCGGGCGGTCAGCTGCCACACGATTATGGACAACGTAAAGTACACTGTATATGTACATATGTACCTCATAGCTTTTGGCAATAACATTGATTGACCACTTTTATAACTATCATTTTTTTTAGCTTTTTGTTTATCAATATGTAGATACTATTAGCAATAAGTCTAAGAAGTACATTCGATACTTCTCCACTATGAATGCGTTTTAAGTTCGCGATCCATTTATATGATATCCGATATTAGTCCATGTACGATAGTAGTAAGAAAACGCAAACTATTACAAAATGATAAACGAATTAAACGATCGATTTTTTAAATAAATGTCAGTCCCGATAATCGAACACGGGACCTTTTAGGCTTTTGCAGACAGAACCATTACCAACTGGGCTACAAGGTATAATCGATTCCATTTAGCGGGTGGATAAGGTTATAACTTAAAACGTTGATAGTGTTTTTTATCAACCAAAGCTTCCTGTATCCTCCATAAAGTGTTGTCGTATAAAATATGCAGAATTGTGTAAACCTCAGGTGTTATCAGTGGGGTGATTGACCGGAGATACGGTTTACTATTCACTCGACTAGATACAAGAATATTTTTACCTGCTATACGTTCAAATATTATATAGATAGGTATAACATTACATTAAGGTAACTTGAAATTACAAAATGTCTTGAAATGAAAATGACAAAACATAATTATAATCTTTGTTAAGTTTAAGACATCACAAAAAACCGTGACACAAAAATAAACACTTATGACAATCAAACTCGGGACTCCGCGCTTCGCAGGCATTATCTCTACAATATAATTTTCTTCGATAGTTAATCGTTGTCTGATTAATCTCAAGCTAATTATTTCGTTGAAACCTGAACGACATGGCGAAATACCAAGCCGTTGAGGCGTTGGCAGTTTGCTGTTAAGCAAAACCGTTCTTCATTAAATAACAAAAAAAAAGGCGGTTAAATTAAAAATATATTGCGACCTACGCGACTATTAGAGCGGCGTTGTGAAATTCACACAGGCTGGTTAGATTGAAAATGTACGGTTAGCAATAAAACATTCAGAAATGTTGCTCTATTAAATTAATCTGATTCATAATGTTTAAATATTATTAAAAACGCCAAGATCATAGATAATTGTTTATGTATGTAAAGTATAAATAAGTTATTGTTGATAGTGATAGTGATAAATGAAACGTTAGGTCGTGCGTTTGTAATTCATTTTATGTACATCATGACGATGTGGAAATAAATGTTTTAAAACAGATTTTTTCTCTGAAGAGACTACAATAAAAATGTAAGTTCATAACAATACAAAGTTCAAATGGTCAAGATACTGTTTATGAGAACAACTTGTTTTATAAGTTTTATGTTGACTGTACCCGTAAACAGCGTAGTGTTGCACACGACCGCGTGTAAAATTATTGTGCGTTATATCTTGTAAGTAGTCCAAGGTTCAATGCCCAGTTCACGTGCAGATATTTCGAATCACTCAATTCCTAAGAATCATAATATGTAAATTCAACTCTTTCCTATTGGTTATGGGTTTTACTTAAGTCACTTCTAAGCAAGGGTCTCTCCCCACATTAAGGAGGCCTAGAGCCCTAGAGTATACTCCAATACACTGCTCTATTGCAGATTGGTGAAAGGGTTAGTGCCATACCCAAGTATCGGAAGTTTTTATGCCGTCCGAGGGCCTCCGACATAGCTCAACGACGATAACAGCCGGGACCGATGACTTTACGTGCCCTCTGAAGCATGTAAACGCTCGATAATTTTTTGTTCCAACGGTGACCCATGCAAATATCGACCACACCCACTGTTGCTGAACTCGGTCGATCACTTAGCCGCCAGGCTATTAGCACTACAGCATAAAGTTTTAAGCATCACCGCAACATGCAGATTCATCAGTGATGCAGAGAAAACATCCATATGCTCAATAATCGCTTGGCAAAACTCATTATAGACTGCGTATATTATTAACTTACCCAAAAACCACCTACGGTTTAGTTAACGGCACATCTTGGAGACCAGATATAACTTCGAATGATATTTAATAATATAAATTAGTTCACAAGTCATGTCTAAAACTGTTCTGTTCCTATCACACCGTTATGAAGTTCCATTTGTTAAGATTATTATAACCGTACCTGTTTCATCCATTTAAACTAGTTTGAACTGTGATTCTTTCACATATCATGAGATATCAAACAATGCCAATTCAATGGAAAATAAAATATTTCAATATTGCTAGTGAAATTGGAATTACGAAATATTGCTTTCAATATTTGTTACTATTACACTGAGACACGCGAGACATTAAACGAATGATGAAATCCTAGATGCAGTCATTCAATGAATGGCTGACCACGCTCAGCCTTACTAAAGTTGCGAAATACTGACGCTAAAAGTTGTAGAAAATGTCATCATCATCGCAACCCATAACTGTCCCACTGCTGGGCACTTGCTGCTGTGCGGATTGACTTCACACACACGTGATGATTAAATTATAATAAGTACGCACATAATTTTTATGTGCGTATTATAACTTCGTTCCTCCGATTCGGGAGTCCAAAGTTCAACCCTCAGCTATCAATGCTTTAGACAAATGTACACAGTGTATGTGTACAGGAAATTTTTCCATTCTATTGACTAACTTTACTTATACCTACACCTATCTAGCAACAAGTAAGACGGATACATTCACAGACTGATTATAACGACGCTACATTATACATTTGAATAAATATGAATAAGCGAATAACAAATGAATAAATGGCGAAGAAAACTCGTTATGGAGTGACCTCCTGATTCATTTTATTGGTAAGAATGATGGCCAGAGAAAGTTATAAATCATTTCATCGATTCATTACTTTTGACAAGTCATTCGTTCTTAAGGTTTTGAAGAATTAGGGTTCTTCAATTACAAAATTGGATTCCAAATCCATTTATAATATAAATATTTTTAATAATATGATAATACTATAAAGTTTTCTTATGTTACTGAGAACTATATCTAAATCGACTGAGCCGTTTCTGAGATTATCAGGAAAAAACTCACAGATAAACAAACAAACCAAAGTAGGCGATAGGCAAAGAGGATATAAACAATGCGTTTTAGACGGTAGGTATAATAGATTTATCCAAATTTATACCTATAGGTACTTATTTATATTATACATATATTCCATAATAAACACTTACTAAATATATTACTCATGGTTAATAAATGAAATAAAATAAATAATAATAAATTAAAACCGTTAACGAGAAATCAGAGGCGGGTCTCTTGCAGAACCTCGAGGCATTTCCTAATAAGATCCGGACAAAGACAGCTATTGTGTTACCGGTGCACGTACCTGACGTACTCGTACCTGGTCTATACTTACACGGCAAACGCGTCATTCATAATGCGTCTCGTTTTAATTACCGCTGCCACTTTCTTCGAAACTGGCTTAAATATAAAAGATTCTGAAGAGCGTTTAATAAAATTCACTCTACGCCTAAAGAATATGGGCTGATATAAGATATGAGAATGCAGTGAAGTTGAAATGATATGAAATTTATTCGAAGTTGGTTTTGTAGAAACACTTTTGAAAGTCCAAACTACGCCATAGCTTCAACAAATCCCTACCGTGAGCAGTCTTCGAAGAAGCAGCGACAATAAACTCCTAAGAACTTTTTTCCTACTCACAGTTAAAGGTTGCACTTTCTGCTACTCTTTCGGCTAAATATAAAACTCATTTCATATATACAGGAAATAATAATAATAGACAAATGTGAATACACTTACAAGCTCGAACTAGGATTGAACACAAATGAGATATCACACATAATAAGCACGAAACATACACGACCCCAGACCAAACATTTATACTTCACTTAAATGGCTCTTCGGGCAATCGAATCCTAAAACTCTCGATCGAAGACAGAGTCAATACCAAATAGGCTACAGGGTGGTCAAGGAACAGAGAAGCGATATTGTTTACGACTTCAGATCCTTTCGTAGAAGAAGTAACATGCAACAGAAATTTCGAAGTGTAGAATGTCGACAGTAATCGTTAACTCGCAGTGAACTTGAGTCGACACAGTCATGAACGTTCAGAAGCTCTCGTTACTTAAGTATAGCTTAAGCGAAAGTGCTTGTGTAATAAGGGATCGGCATTATTAATGTCGTTCAATACACGGCGGCGGGCGGTGACCACACGTAGGCGTTGTTTGAAGTCTGAACTGAGGAGAAATCAGGTGTTTTTTCATTCATTTACTCCATATTTTATGTACCTACTCCTAGCATCCTGCTGATGAAGTGAGTTATTCAATAAGCACGCAGGTAAAGCAGTTTGGTCAAGGATAAGAGTAATAAAAATCTACCAAGAGTACACGACTGAAAAAAGAATTTCATGAATAGCTCGACTTAGTCTTTAGTAGTTTGGTTTTATGGCCAGAATCATCTATCTCGCAAACAGACAGGAAAATCGGCAATCTTTGTGTGTAGAGTGAATCTAGCATCATTCAGTACGCTCTATCAAATTTAAATTTGAATTTAGAATGAGAAGTGTGTGGCAGTCATAAAGCACAAAGTAATCGCAAGTGGCAATCGAATGGCGAACCGCGCTTCGCAGGACGCTGTCATCGACCGCGTCCGTTACTCGCGGTGTCGCGCTAGTGTTGACACAAAGTAATTGGCAAGAGAGAATGCTGCAAGTACAGTCGACTAGGAAAATAAACGTTAAAGTAATGAGGCTCTTATAGGAGTTTGTAACAATATAGTATAAGTGTAGGTACTACTTAGTCTTAGTATAAATAAGCCTTTACTTCTAGATTTTTATCTTTGGTAAATAGGGTTAGCTACCTTCTTAGTTTCCTTGGACAAGGATATTAATTTGCACAAGGGTCTGTATAATAATGTTAAAAATAAGTGTTTTGATTATGATAGAATAATCTCTGTCAGATAACCGTTGACTTGAGAGTTGAGAGTCAGTCGGGAAATAACATAAATGGCACAGACATAGTGTTAGTTGATATTATTTTATTTTACCCATTAAATTTACCATAATTTACAAGATGCTGTTTAAAGATATGAATCCGTCATTGCTACCACATCTGTTTTGGAGATATACTCGTTCCGCGAACATCTTATCGATACCAGCATTCCGAAGTGTAACAATTTATCTCAGGAATTTGGGAATTCAGTCGCTGTCGGATATCAAACGATCATTGACGCTATCGTAGCCATCAATCATGAGCATACCGATACATTTACATGGTACCATTTGCAGCCTTTTGGCCCCGGTTTCCGCATTGCAGTGATCATGGACAATTGTGTAATTTTGGCTGAAGTTGGGCAATTTAATCTTAGATGATGATTAGTTTGTCGTGAAGTCTTATCGTTGAAGTTGGGTCGAAGTTCGAAAAAGTCGAGTTGGATCTTAAGTCGTGAATCGAAAGATGTACCTACTTACTCTCTTGACATACTTCTATGTTCTCATTCTTCGGTTGCAATATGTACCTACATTTTTATAGTCATAAGGGCTGACCTAAAAGCAGACGAGCCACCTGATGGTAAGGGGTCATCTAGCCTCTGCACACGGGCAACACCAGGGGAGTCGCCAGTGAAACGCCGACCCTGAACGAGAACTCTTTTTACATCTTTATATAATACAAGTTGTCCCGGCGTACTTCGTACCGCTTTATAATTAAAAAATGTTTTGGTGATATATCGACAGCAACGCCACCTATCGGGTCCAATTGTGAATCTAAACCATTCCCAGATCCCCTTGAACACACACAAAAAATTTCATCCAAATCGGTCCAGTCGTTAAAAAATGTTTTGGTGATATATCGACAGCAACGCCACCTACCGGGTCCAATTGTGAATCTAAATAATTCTCGGATCCACCTGAAGACACACAAAAAATTTCAACCAAATCGGTCAAGCCGTTTAGGAGGAGTTCAGTGACAAACACACTCACACTCGAATTATATATATTAAGATACAAGCCTACACCCGCGGCTTCGCCCGCCAATAATCCGAGAAATTGATAAAATCAATTTCTTCAAGCCTTCAAGCCCCCCTTTTACCCGCTTAAGGGATGATTTAAGAAAAAATATTTTATACATGTTTCATAACTTTCAATGAAATACATTCATACTGAATTTAATTCGAATAACTTCAAAAACGGCAAAGTTCCAATTCAACGGCAAAAATCCATTCTAAGTACTCCCCTACGTTATAAAAGGAACCCCTGAAAGTTTCTAACCCTTATAGTTCAGGCTCTCCGTTGATATGTCAGTCAGTCAGTCAGCTTGTCCTTTTATATTCATAGTAAAACATATAAAACTACATTAATTAATAAAAGAAGAAGAAATTGGAATTTAGTTCGTTTAAAGGGAAATCAGTTTCATTCATAGTGTAAAATAACAACGAGTAAAGATAAACGATCAAGCGCGTTAACCTTAACGTATTCAAAATAAAAATAACCTAAGATGACTAAGCGTGGAAAGCAAAAGATAGATGTTATTGATCTGCTATCAGCGACTAAGAAGTGATCCTCTATCTGCAAGGTTATTCATGAACTTATCAAAGTTTACTGACGAATAATCTTATCTAAACTGAAAAACATCACTAAATGGTTGCAAGATGAGTGAATGAGATACAATACTTTTTGATAGAATGGCGACGCCTTAGTTCAGTTGGTAGCGACCCTACCTGCAAGGCGAGGGATCGCGGGTCGATTCCCGACCGAAGCAGACATTTATGAGACAGAAGATCACAGGTCTGAGGTGTTTCTGGTGTATTATTTGTGTTGTCCATGCCACCTGCCACCGCGTAAATCTGAACAGGCCTTAATTAAGTTATTGAATAATATACGACTCGAGAATTTTCTTATAGAAATCAGGTATTGTTATATATATGTACGTAGAAAACATCACAGCTGCACTACTTCTACAGCAATAAAATAATGACATTACGACATACATTTCAGTGAACAACATGGTTTGCACTCCACATACCGCTGCCATCTTTGTACAAACACCTTTCACAGTACTAACGCGTCATTGAACAACAGTCACGATTTTACATTGATTTAAGAGTAATCTCCGTTATGCGTCGCCTTTCATACATACTACTGCATGATAAGGAAGTTATTTATTTACATTTTAATTACACGTTGGTTTTCATTGTAACAATAATTCTGCTATAATCACTTTTAAATTTAATCTTTCTCAATGATATGAACCCGATATCGCTAAATATCGGCAATATTTTAGGTGCTCAAAGATATTGATATTAATAAAAGTGTAATTCTGCTTAAATGACGTTGAGCGAAACTTGGAGATATGATTTGCTCTACAGGTAGCCAAAAACAATTAATCTATCAACGTTTAGCTCTATTGACCTGTGTTAATTTACCTAGGTGAATAAGTTATACTAAATAATGACCTTATCAAAAAATTTAAACTCTAAATCCCATTACATCACCAATGTAAAGTACCTATTGGGGCTATTGGAGATTGATTAGCCATGCATTGTTATTTTTTATGGAATTAAGATAGCAAACGAACATGCATCAAGCAGCACCACCGCCCTTCCTCTGCGTTCCGTGACAACTGTGACCGACACAGAACAAAACTCAAATCGGGACTTAGGTAGATAGTGAGAAACTTGTTTAGTAGATTAGATGTAACGAATTCCCAACGTACGCACAACCTTATTTAGGATATAGCTTGAAAACGTGTTACACGGAACACGGAAGAGTGTTACGCAAGATGTGGTAATAAATATAATTCCTAATATTACTTTTCAAGATTCAAGATTCCTTATGTAACTGTTATTCGAGGAATGTTACATATAAGTGCACAAACTCGTTGAGATGTCAGTAAATTGCGTAAGTTTTATTTATCGAGACGTAATAAATGTAATTTAATATTAAACGAGGTTAAACTTTTAATGGTAAATCGGTAACTAGTTTATGAGTTCTGTGGTAAGTATGTTAGTAGAATACACTTACGTATTTAAAGTTATATGACTACCATTACATGACTTTTAAAACGATTTAATGTTAATGTAATGCGACAATTATTTTTGAACTTTCCTGCCGATTAAAACATTTGCGGTCATTTAATATTTCCGTATCTGATCCGAACAGTTTCCTGTCTTGTGTCATCATCGCAACCCATAACTCTTCCAATGGTAGGGTCGGGTCTCCTCTGAAAGGTGAGGTGAGGTGAGTGACGCCATAGTCCACCTCGCTGGCCAAATGTGAATTGGCAGGCTTCACATACATACATACTTTGGCACATTATGGAGAACTCTTAGGTGTGCAGGTTTTCGCACGATGTTTTTCTTCACCGAAGCCATTGATAATAATTAAATTCTAATAAGCACATATTTTTTCGAAGATCAGAGGATACGATCCCAGGTCCCCCTGTGCTAAAGTAACTACAACGTTCAATTCAAACCATTTGGCTATCACCTCTTGCTGCTGAAACAGTCATGTTCAACTGTGTAATTACTGCCAAATTCGGTTAATCTTTGAATACAAGATGACGTCCGACACTATATTAAAGGGATTATGAAGGGTGAATAAGAGATAAACAAAATGATTAAATGATAACGAATAAATCAACTTAATCGTTAATAAAAGTTCCACACCTTATGCGTAATCTAATAACTCTCAGCAAAGCTCAATTTATTACCATATCTTGTATAGTTTCAATTAAACGTAGAAAGTTCAATACATAATGATAAATTGTACCTTTTATTTAACCATATAAGGGCCAGAATAACGAGCAACGGCCCGACTAGTTTGGCGTAAAAGTGGACAGACTAATTTCTAATTGAGAGATTTTGCGATTAAAGTGACTAGCGAAACCCTGGCTCCGATCATGGTCTAATAGCGATTTGGTCTGAAATAGAGGATTGTTATTAGTGATCACCAAAATGGAAAACGAATAATCAGCCTACCATAGCAATTAAGTAATCCAACGAGATTTATTAGAGATCAATAAATATAATTAATGTATCATTGTTCGTATTGTTTGTACCTACTGCATTATCTTGTGTTTTAATTTTTTAACGGTACACACTCGTATCCCCACACTAGGATTCCCTGTGTCGTGGGTGCCATGGATAACACACAAGACATGAACACATACACCCAGACGAAATTTGAACTCATCGGTCAAATTTCCGCTTCGATGCGAATCAAACCCAGGACCCTTGGAACAGCGATCCGACATGTTAACCATTACGCCATACGATATAAGACAATCATTTGTTATTTTTTGGCTTCTACATTTATGTACTTATAACAATTAAATACACAACATATTATACCAATAAAGCCTAGTCCATTGAAATTCGGCAAAGAGATATATTATGTATGTATAAACTTTATAGTAAGGAACTATCGTGAATCGTGACGTGGACTATAGACAAAGAATAATGTACCTACGCAGAATCTGTTCTAGACTTGTAAAACTACTTGTTAATGATGAACTGTCAATATGTGTGTAAAGCATTATGAGATTGATAAATGTACCAAATGCCAATTATTGCTGTAACAACCAGTTTTTATGGCAACGTTTATGTTTTAATTGGTGTCTACCATCACTCAGTAATCGATGATCCGTGTGTACTGGCTTTGGTAAGATGTCTCGTAAAATATACTCAGCCTCTTGGAACAGAAGGAATTACTAAGGTAAGATTTATGTTTAGGTTAGGTTTGGAATATCTGAAAAAATACTTACGATTCCATGTGTCTGTCTGTCTATTTGCGATGAGGGATATTTTCCGAATAAATAAACTATTGGATTAGTTAGGACTAATTCCATAATTTTCAACAGTAAACTGATAATATTCCCGCATTTTTCGTACGAAAAAGTAGCACCTAACAATAATAATAATACTTAAAAATAATATTACATTTTTTAGTTTAATGCGACCAAAAGTGCAACTATACAATTAATAATGATGATTTTCCATTTTCTGCTTGTTATATCCAGGAATACGTAGATTAACAAATACAATTAGGTATATAGCAATTTATTTCTATGAACGTATCGAATATATTACAATTGGCAGGTATAACTAGCTTCTCGAAACAATTTCTAAACAAGTTACCTGGAAAGTGCGCGGTCAGGGTTTAAGTCAAACGAACAAACACTTTCATCATTTAATGAAGTGAAACCCTGTATTTATTACGAGAATAATACTATGTTTATTCCTAAAACTAGTACCTTCGTAATATTTAAGATGGTTACCTACCATTACTATTTAGTTTTAACATTAACAGCAAATTTATTCCATAATTTTCTTATGGTTTAAAAACAATACACTTCTATAAAGTATTATGTACCTAAAAAGCAATTAATACGCTGAAGAATTCGATATCTTGACCTTCGCGTGTAAGCTCAGTTGAATGTGGGCAGTTCCCACACAAGGTTAATTGCAAATCAATGAGCTGTACAATCCACAGATACAATCTGTAATGAATTACAACACAGATTTCAAATAGAAATTGAGATTAGAAATACAAAACGCAGACAAATAGAAAAAAATCTAAAAATCGTGTGTATTGTGTTAATAATTATTAGTGTGTTAATAATAATTATGAGTTATAGGTTTTCTGAAATACATAATAAAATTCCCATCCATCAGTTACAATATTAGGATGCGTCCTGTGCGATTAATTTCGAATAATTGCGATTAATTAAGAATATGAATGACGTCTATGGGTCTGATGGGTGGTGAAACTGTTGAAAACACCTTCAAAATGAATCACCTGATATTATAATTTACGATAGATCAGACGAGGTGGACCAGAACATAAATTTAAAATAACAAATTACTTAAAAATAGTATATTCCGATGTATAATAGCGGATGCCGTCCGCTATTAAAATCTATATTATTAGATTTAAATGTTCATTTAAGTTGATAATTGCTAGTTCAAACATGAGGCTATATTAGGTATAATATTATTTATATAATAATAACAATTAATTTAAATTAGTAAGCGCAATCTGTAATGTGAGTAGCAAAAGAAGCTTCTTGGAAGTTTCTTGCCGCTTCTTCTTCCAAGACTACTCACGGTAGGGATTTGTTGAAGCGATATTTATAGCGAATGCGATTATAGCGAATGTATTATTAGACGTACAAACAAAGAACAAGTATTAAGTATTTTAACATTAACTATTTCGTGGGCATTTATTAATAAGAAGATGATACCCATTATCCACCTCCTGTAACTATCATTTGGGCTGCCCCTGTAGTCAGATGCCTGCCTGGGAAAGAGTCCTGGATTCGAGTCCAGACCGTGGCAGATGTACATAATTATATGCGACAGATATTGGCTCGGTTATTTGCAAATCTCAATATACCCGGCACCCGCAAAAAATCTTATGCAAGAATATAAAAATGCCAGAGTTCGCATGATTTTATCGAAGGTAAAGAAAATACCTACCTACTAAAATGATAAAGCTGACGTCACGAACCACAATTTCGTCCGCGTTGAATATTAGTGTGGCACGCTCACGCTAATGATATCAAAGTATGTTAATAAAGGCTCTCGTCCTTGTTGCCAGCACAAATACCTGTTCCCTTCTGTCATATAGATTTGCATAATTATATTTGTTTGTATGCTGCCGTTTTATTAGGACGCGTCATATTAGCAGCTTTTGCGACTCGGCGATTGTGTAAATAAATAACACGCAAAGAATGTCTTTTGTGGTATCGATCTCCGCACAAATTGAATCGTAATGTTACTCAAACAATTTTAACTGCTCTAACTTTCTCCTCAAAATCAAACAAGAAACTTATGTTATATTATGAAAGTTATGTCAAGGAATCTCTGCGTTGCGAGTTTGTAAGTGGTAAAAAAATGGAACATCATAAACAAACAAGGCCCCAAGAACAATAAAATAATAATCTGTCTCATAAATGTCTGCCCCGGCTAGGGCTCAAACCTCTATCCGAAAGATCACCCTAAACTACGTAGTCAATTTACAACAATATAATCATTATGTAACATCCACTACACAGCGAAAATTAATCGCAAAATCGCATCACAAAACATGTATACGGTGAAATCCTCCTACGTGACCTCAAACTGCAGGAACGCGAGAGAAAATGTTTAGAGCCGTAGATTAATAGATGGTTTGTATTAGAATAACATGTCAATAATACCTACGGCCAACGTAAATAACTTGCACATGAATACTGCTATTGTACTACTACTGGATATAATATTGTTACAGCATATTAAATTTTGCAGACTTAAAGATTCTCTTTTGTGTATCGATGTAATAATCATCGTGCGTTGCCGTCAGGGCAATTAACGTAATGTACTCGTATAGGAGTACGATGTTGACTTTCTTGTTAACTTCTGAGAGACTTGACGGATTAACATCATCGTCACAATATATATAGATATCATTTATTTGGATGATATGACAGGTCAAAGTTGTTCTCAGTTCCAAATTCCAATCAAGTTGAACCCAGCCCAGCGAAACAGGCTCTCGACAGCTAGTCAGCTAGTACAAATGAAAGGTTTTTTCTTATGAATGTAATTTCTTATAGTAGTAGTTTTATTACCTACTGAAAGTATTTTGTTTTTTCATGACCAACACGAGGTAATTAATATATTAAGTAGATTTCAGTTATAACGAGTCATTCGCCATTTCCGTTTATATCTTGGATGAATTAAAAAGGTTTTTATAATTTTATTTTACGCTATCTAACTTTCAAACATAATTTTCGACTTAATTTTTTAGAACCGCACAAAAACTAAATGTTTATTTCCTAGAAAGTTGATAGTTGGCAGTCAATACGTTTAAATAAAACTATTTGGATTGGGCTGGACAAGCTATTGTGCAGTTTTACGTAACAGTTTTAAGGTAACTTTGAGACGTAGTTAGCGATGGATCGCGAATTACTTTTAGTTAGCGATGAATTGTTACCACTTGGTGGGTAAAATGTTCTATAGAAGTTCTTTCTTGTTGTACCGACGACGTTGTTCTTGATGGATATTATAGACAAAGTAATAATTTTAATATCCTAATAAGGATTTAATAAATATCAGTCTATATTTTTTCTCAATATGGTTATTTATGATTATTTACCAGTCTTCTGTAGGTCGGTACCTAAACAAAAGTTAATAAAATGTATTGAAATAAAAATAGATGAAATTAATCATAACCTAGGCTGAAGTCTGGTAGAGAATGCCACCAGGCATTAAGTCCGCCCGTTGTACTCCTTAGTGTTAAGGTTGCAATAAAAAATAAATAAATAAATAATAATCGATTTTACAAAACTTGCGGAAGCGGGTCTCTGAAAATTTTCTTGTAATCAAATTACTGTAAATTATGTTACGGTCTGCTAGACTGCAAGGCCTGCTTAAATTGCATAGAAGTTTTTATGCGCTGGAAATCAAAAAAAATAACACAATATAGGTATTGATTTAATAGATATTATTTTTAATAACAAATACGTTCACGTATTACACAAGGAGAAATATTTTACGCTCATATGCGA
The DNA here is from genome assembly GCA_905404295.2 of Ochlodes sylvanus. Lineage (NCBI taxonomy): Eukaryota > Metazoa > Arthropoda > Insecta > Lepidoptera > Hesperiidae > Ochlodes > Ochlodes sylvanus. The sequence continues at coordinate 4,509,725 of FR990129.1, forward strand.
CCATCCGGGTGAAATCTAAACTGAAGTATTAACGTGCAATGCAATATAGGATGCGACATTTGCGAATCGACTTACTTGCCTAGAATGCGGCACATAACAAAAATAGTCGATGACTTAAACGGAATGTAGCCGGTCAACCGCCTCACCTTGAGCGGAGGGCGCCCGGTCGGACAATGGCGTGTTTACTAGACACGGCCCGTAGCGAACTTTCAACTGATACTGGTCAACTGCACCATTGACCATATTTAAGGCAACGAGCGATCGTTCGCCGTCCACGATCACTTACACAAATGATCATTAGTCAATTAGAGTTTCTGCTATGTGCGGTAAGAATACGGTATGATGTGAATAACTTTAAATACTGCCTAAATCTTTTAGTGCACTCATTGTTTGCATTATCATTTAACGCGAGATTTTGATATAGTTTCACTCAAACACTGGAATTCATTTGTGGAATGGCTCGTGTGCAATTTACAAACGGATGCAATGCGGTGTCGTGTGGTTAGGGTAGTTTTTTTTCTTCAATCCATAGAGATAACCTTTTCTGAACGGTTTATAAAAATCGTGTAGTGAAGGACAGTAAAGAACTGTCTTACTTGTAGCAATGCGGATGCGTAACGGTAAATTAATTATCGTCATCGCAACCCGTAACTGTCCCACAGCTGGGCACGGGTCTTGAGGGGTACTAACTTCATATGTTTATTTTTTGTGTTGTGGTTACCTATAGCGAAACAACAGGAAGTGTCATTATGAAGGTTTTCGCATAATTACGAGTTGCAGAAATGGGTAATGTCTTTGAGCCACACCACGCCAATCACGGGTTGTTACACCCAAAACTAAATAGTTCCTTCAACAATTTATTTATCCATCTATTTAAATATCTCGGTAAAGACGTAGAAAGAGCCTATTGACCTCAATAAACTATTGTAGTCCTCAATTTTGTGTACCATGCCGCAAAATAATTGCCTGATAAAGCTGTTGTAATTTAGCCGACGTTATCTATAGAAATATGATTAAATTTGATTTAGTATTTTTCATCATTCAAAGCTAGGAGTCGACTTAATCTGTTTGTATATCCTGCGCCAGTTAATCTACGTATCGTCTGTGTGTATATCGTTCATGCCGAGTAAAATGCTGCTATAGTATATATAGTTAAACCTATATACTTTCATCAGCGGTCGCAGCACGCCACAATAAAACTAGGCGCGCAGTACGGATCGCCTGGTAAAAATACAAAATTATCCCAACTTAATCTTATAATAACTATCGGAACCCGAGACATAGCTTGTCCTCTGCAGCAAGAACGAAGTAAATTTTGCCAAAAGCGGTCACCCATTCACCTCCTAACCGCACAAGCATTGCTTAACCCGATTGATCAGATATAACCCACCAGGCTATGAACGGAATACAGAATAATCAAAGCTAAGTTTACCGCTTCATAACATCGTAAAAAAGATACGACAACACAAAAAAGATACACGGACAAAATTAATTATAGTTAAAACAGCGTCGCGGCCGAGTGAAAGTCGAAAAGCACTTGTCGTACTTATTCTTCTTTTTAGCGGCCGTATCCGATGCTATCGCGAAAAGTTCGTTTTAAACGATCATACAAGTGTGACAGCTATCAGTTTAGCATCGTTTAGAATCGGACGTTAGATAAATATGGCAACGAATTTCGATCGTTTACAAGATATGATTAGCAAACTTACATTTTTTAACATCATTTTTATCTGAAATGAATTTTATATACGCAGAATTCGTAAAGTTAATTATAAGTTCAGATTATGGTCACGACGAAAGCTATCAATGTAAGTGGACTATCTTGTAAGGTCTATTATATCTGAACTTTGTTTCTTTCATCTCCCTTTTTTCTTAGACGGCAATGGATCGATAATGCCTTTGGTGTTGCTATTTTGTTGCTGTTTTGTTGCTGTTTTGGGCGAAGGTGCCAACTTATCATCACTTCATCAGGTACCATTTGCTCGTTTCGCGGCTATTTACATAAAAAAGTCATAAGAACGAGAGTAGCTGCGGGGACAAAGAGGCCGCGAAACAGGCCGTCTTAAAATACATTGGTTATTTGTATTGTAGTATGCAAATTAATGTTTTGGACTTGAGACAAAATGCCGAAAGAAAGCGGCAAAATATTTTCACATGCTCTCTTTAGTGAGCGAGCTTTAAACAATAAAGTGAAACGAAACGTGGTATTGTGAACTTCGGTGAGATTTGAGTCGAACTCATTGTTTGCACTAACCATATTTCACCTCACTTTTATATTTTAGAAAGAGCTTTTTAGCTACGTGGAAGTAGCATTAAATTAAATTAAAAATATGATCATTGCTATAATCATGTTTTTAATCATGTGCGTTAAAAGTTCCTTACATGACAGACATAACTACAACCATCGCAGTCCAGATCCATGTGACGAATTATTATTGAATATTATTGATACCAGACCTGAATGATTGTATCCAATTTGAACAACATAAACAGACTGAATCCAAACCCATATAGAGAGGCACAGACTATCATGCTCGCCAAGTGCGGAATTTGCGGACTAGCCGCAACAAGTTCGAAAATATCGTGTAAAACTCTCAGGTATGGTTTTTTCACCATACTTTCGTTCGCCAAAGTGATAAATTACTACCAAATTTAATCACAATGCATACGCCATACAAAAACGCCGAATTTACATAAAACTACTAAAAATGGGAACCGATATTAATATGTTATACATGGAGAAAACTAATCAGAGAAACCGTCAAGTATTATTAAGCATTACCTAAAACATTACAAAACTAAGATAAACATACGATAACTAACGATAGAAGTCTGGAGTGTTCTCTACTAAAGCTGCAATGTGGAATCTGGAAAGACTTAAAATATATACACATTTAAACATAATACCTAACCTTATTGATAAGATTTCTGAAAGCGCAGCGCAAATGCACCTAAACCATTCACAAAACAACTTGACCAACCCTACACTTGACCTAAACTTCTCACAGCGAGTGTGCAATTGAAACCCATTTCACAGCGAGGCCAGCATAATAAGAGAGCCCGAATAACAAGTACTACAGGCAACGAGTTGAATTTAGCATTATTCACGTGACCTTGCATAGCTTTCGCCGATAACTACAGACCGTATGTAGAAAATTACCAGCCTTAAGACACGTAGGGCCTCTTTCAAACCTAGAATGGTGGGTAAATTATAGCATGCTCCTTGAGGTGCACAGCGGTAGCGGTAGAATTGGTTCAGTATGACAGAGGTAGATAATGATGGATACCTAATTGCCATGTTACTTTCAGTGCAAGAGTTAGCAGTTTGAAATGGTGAAATCGACCGGACTTGACACATATTGAATGGCGCGTTGCTAAATAAATAACTCGAAAGTTTTATATGCTGCATGTTATAAATAGATTAATCATGAATAGCTTTATGTACAATATACCTATAGTATGTTATTTAACTAAATTGCTGCTTTCTGACTTCATTGAATTATTTTATATCTGACTGTAGATCCAATTAAATTGGTTCCTATGTCAAAACTTCTAGACTTTGAGCTTCATGATATATTTATGATTATGTATATGATAAATATACATGTATATATACCTAATTTATGATTGACTAGTATTGTATAAGTGTTAGCTGAGTAGAAAGTGGCTTGGTAAGATTTGGTAGGTATATTTTATTTCGAGTTCAACTGGTTATTCTCGATTGCCAAACAGGATGAAACAATTCTGTATAACGTATAATTTATAGTAAGCATTGAAAGGAAGTAAGTATGTTTCAGGAGTATGTATGTATGTATGTATGTATTTCGAAAGTTAACGTCGAATCCAAAGTGTCATCAACTTGAAAACCAAATCATGAGTAGGTACTTCAAGTACCTATTTCTAAGAGTAATTCCTTTCATTCAACAATTTACTTTCTTCCAACCATTCCAACTTCAAATAGGTATCTAGGCACTCTATCGCAAGTCTAGATTTAGTACAAACCTATGTATTTACTTTTTTATAAGCTACTTATATTCGTATATATATAATTCGAGTGTGAGTGTGTATGTCACTGAACTCCTCCTAAACGGCTTGATCGATTTGGTTGAAATTTTTTGTGTGTCTTCAGGTGGATCCGAGAATTATTTAGATTCACAATTGGACCCGGTAGGTGGCGTTGCTGTCGATATATCACCAAAACATTTTTTAACGACTGGACCGATTTGGATGAAATTTTTTGTGTGTGTTCAAGGGGATCTGGGAATGGTTTAGATTCACAATTGGACCCGATAGGTGGCGTTGCTGTCGATATATCACCAAAACATTTTTTAATTATAAAGCGGTACGAAGTACGCCGGGACAACTTGTATTCTTATATAGCTTAGTAACAGTAATAGTGGGTAAAAAATTTACGTGCCGTTCATAATCTTAACATCCTGCTTCCCAAACAGTATCAGTCAAGGTAATCCTTTACACAGAAATTCCGACGCCTTCCGCAGCCGACTAAAATATTTTGATCCCAAAAAACGTTAAGCGCGACGTAAAGAATTATAAAGAACACAAAAAGTAATAACAGAGCCCCACAAAAACTGGATGCAAGGGCACGCGATCAGGAATCGAACCTGAGCCATTAACGTGCCGGCCACACCTCCTCGTACCGGCTCCGTAAAAAAATAAGTGAGGTACAGACGAGCAGAAAACTGTTATGAGCTGTGCTTATAAAATTTAGGAATCTTTTAATGTTATAGTATTTGTTAATCATTGTTTATTTTTTATGTTTTAGGTAACATTTAATAGTGTATATAATAACAATGCCTTCCTCTACTAGCTTCTTCAACGATACTCGTCGGTCATGCATTTCCTGCGATTGATGTCCCTACTCTACGATGACCACATACCATCGGTCAGTTCGTCGGCTGTAAAAAATGTAGCCTTATTATTCGTGACAAAATTTTATTTCTTTGTATTTGTATCCTATTTGTACTGTACGCGTAGTACGTTAACTTGGATTGTAGTTTTTGAGGCATCCTTGACTTGTTCGTGTAAATAAAACGCAGTGTTAAAACCATTAAGTTTAAGTAAAGTCGTTCTAAAACAAACAAGTAACACAAAATTACATATCGCACAGCCGTTTTACCTGCCGATTTGAGTTTACGTTACAACGTAGATTGTGTACCTAAGTATTATATTTTAATACTATGTATTCGATGGCTTCTACCCATAAATCTCGTTAATAATTCGTGGAGTAGATTGTTGTATTAACTGTGTTTAACATGTTCAGCTGCGGCATTTAGATTGCAAATTTCTTTCTTTCATAGTGGTCAACCCAACTGTGATAAGTTATTATGCCATCCCAAGGTTTCTGATATCTACAAACCACAGGTTATCAAGTCTGCCTTCACATCTTATTGAGTGTGCCCGCTGAAACACGGAAGCGTTTAAAGTATTTTACCAGTTGCTGCTATCCATACTATCCTGACAAAGCTCGAAAAGCTAACATCGTTGATCGCTTCCAATATTCACAATTCGGTGGAGTATGAGCGCTTCATTTACATATTATATATAAATTTTGCTTAAGAAACATGTATTTTTACTTCTCATATAAATCTTATGAGTCATATGACTTTTAAATTCAACGTTATACATAAAAAAAAATATCCTTTTCTGGCGAAGTGTACCACGTAAAGAACTAAACAAGTTTAGAGATAAAAGATATAAGTGAATGTACAGATTCAAGATGAGTAACAATTACGATATAAAAACGATCGCAATAATAGTTGCCTATTAAAACTTATGACATCATCGCAACGTTAAAAATATAGGTGTATAATTTGTATCCCTAGTGTAATATACTCGTAAGGTAGTATAGATAGATCTGATAAAATTTATTCTTGACTAGGAACTAGGTTTCACTTCTCTTCTGGTAAACATTTTTAGGATTGATTAAATTGATTAGTGTCTGACGGAAGCTGCCTCCGCTGTTCTGTCAGAGAACTCAATGTTTTGAAGGGATAGTTAAACACTTGAAATTTTAACGGAATGCGTGTTACTGTACGAGTAGCTGCTATAATAATAAAGTTAGACCCCAAAGGGACCCCCATATACAAGTAATCTTAAAAACATGGTATTTTTCCAGTTAATAAGATAATATCATTTGGTGCTACTAGTATGGGATTTCGTCTTGGGTATCATGGGATTAATGAAGTGTCATTTTAATTTAGGAAATAAAGCAAAGTAATATAGTATGTATTCATGTCATGGACTAAGTATGTACAAAATTTTCAAATGTTGTGTGTAACTAAAGAAAACTGCCCATTAAGACAATATTTTACCATACTCGAATATGTCGTGCAGTCAAAAAAGCTGTTTTAATGTCAAGGTTATTTATTATAATAAAACGAATTTATGGCAGCATAAATATTCATAACATATAACCGCTGTTAAGCACGTTTGATACGAATTCTTTGATGTAAATGGGGAATTAATTCACGGTTTACGTCCGTCATTGGGTCACATATCTCTATGAGAATATTAGCATTTTAACTGTTCGACGAGCAGATTCGAAGAGAATTTGCTCTATTACACAGACGAACTGACAAACATGCGGATGATGCTATAAATGTTTCGACTTTCTAACAAATGTGAACCATAATACGCCTAAAAGCGCTAAACAACATTGGTATGACAGATGACTACTGCCACACTGACTCAGGCTTAGTCAGTGAAGTCAGCTTTCGTCAGACAATCAGTCTATAGGCGCTGATTAGTTTGAGACAAGAGGAGCACAGTTATTTACAAAAAATAATCTGACGTTAAAAAGGGTCGAGCTATAGACTAAGACACGACATCACCCAAGTGTCATTCGAATTCAAAGTAAAAAAAGGTTTTTTTTTTAGGTTCCGTCAGAAAATGCTGGCTTTAAATGCTGGGCAAACTCAGACAAGCTGGGCAATCTTGTAAGGTTTTACGGTACTGCGAGAGACTATTCGAATTTCCTATCAAATTCCCATACTTACAAAGATCCGAAAAACCAAATCTTGGTCCTTATAACACGGCGCTCTAACTTATAGGTTCATATGCAAAGATGGAAATAAATAAACAAGCATTTTGCAATATATTTTTCAATTCGGCACCGCCTATTGACATCCATAATGTCATGACCTATTGGTTGTTGTTAACTCTCCAATCGATATAGCTTAATTTAACGCTTCATTTAAATCGACGAAAGTTACAACGCAGTCGTATTGTAGTAAATGGCAAAAAGCCAAGAGACCTTCAAGGGAAGATATCTGATCTGATAGGTTGGATTTAATTATGGCCAAAGCCCTTTTCAGTATCCAGTTACAGTTAAGTTAGGGAGAGGTTTAGTTATTTAAATTGCAAGACGATTCTTAAACATTTTGTCAAATGTGCAATCTATCTTTTAATCACTTGATACAATTTCTCGAAAACAGGATTCGTTTTAAGGTCAAGTGCGGAATTTTGTTCGACGTCAGTGAAAGTGTTGATGTCTATTTAAGTTCTGATACGTACATACGGACATATCAATTGTTTTCACCGCATCGCGTGAATGTTAATAGTAAAAGTGAATGAAGCAACGTGGCAGAAGCAGAATGCTAATGACTCGTGTATATCATTTTAACAGACTTCGATGTTGGAGTTGATTCTCAATTTTAATTGTTTTTTGGTAACTCGATCCGATAGGTATCTACATAATATACCGGATATGTTACAACTTTTTACAAGCATTATTGTATGCGTAATTGAAATGCCTGTTAAAAATAGATCAACAAAATAACCAAAAAATGACAATGTAGTTAAAATATACAGACAAATATTTCTTTTTGTTAAAGGGAAGAGGATTGTTTCCGGCAATATGTAGGTACTGATAAAAAAAAGAAATCGGACAAAGTAACGCTATTGATTATTTTTAATAAATACATAGTAAAGTAGTGAATAATTTCTCTAATAGGTAATGATGAAAAGACGATCTTCAACCGACTTGGGAAGGGCCTTAAAGAGTTGTAACTAAAATCAACGATGTCACTCTCCGAATTCAGCGTAGATACCCCTCGCAGACCCCCGAAGATTGTACATTTTGATCGGCTAACACAATATCACGGAATGCACTTCGGCGACACTCCGTACAGATACTAACATCTTTGTATTTATTATAAGAAAAATGCATCGCTTGCACATTTGTTTTCATTTCATACGACCTAATAAATAATGTGTAGGTATGCGCAGCATTGATTGATTTTAAGGTACATGTATATATAAACTCTGCCACTCGAAACATAAAATTAATTCAAAGAACATTTCTAATAAGTAAACGTCTAAGTGTGAGAGTGTGAACGTTTATATGTATGGCAGTGGCTTTTCCATCGATTAAAACGTACTTAGTGTAATAGACCGGTCTTCAAATACATATCATTGAGTGCTCGACGCGACCACATGACAACGAAGATGCAAGTGAGGTACTGTTTAATTGGCATGCGGTGTCGATATTAGAAAACACGTGTGCTGTGCGTGAGAGATATCAGCGCCAAGCAAGGCAATATCTGATCACTTTCTCCGTTTATTTGCCACATACCTCGCGAATTATCCTGACAAGTCTTGATACGTTAACCAATACAACCTAAAACGAAATTTTGATTAAGATCAGGGTCAGCATTGCCAAATATTTTTGATAAAGGGAGATTTTGTAACCTTATAGATCGCTAAGACGTCTGGCAATGCTGATGCATGTTTGTATATTTTTTTAAGTCCTCTAAAGACCATCTAATGGTAAATGTCCACCGTTGCATATGGCCATCAGGAGCACTGGTATAGCTTATGATTATGACACTGCAAACAAAAACGAGGCTCAGGATTTGGGTGGTACAGAGACAAGCGACCTCCAACGGGAGGTGCCTGGCGTCATAGCATATATTGTTCGGCTGGGTGCACCACATTGGCAGGTTAGCTTGGACTCAAGTTGGATGGAGCCCCTTGCCCCCAGAGTGTCCTTGGCAATGCAGCCGGGTGTAACTAGTAACTACAAAATTCCAGTGCAATATACAGTTTCGTTCAGTTAAATTGCTGGAGTTTAAAACTTACGTAACGCTTGAATAACGAGTTATGAAGCGACATAAACAGAAAAAAGCAAAAGTGTCCAAACAGCGTAATACGTGACAAAATGGGAAGCTAAATTATAACGGCTTTCTTGTACAAATATGCAAGTTATGCAATATTTTTTGTATAGAAGTGAATAACTGTGGAAATAATGTTAAAGTAGATGGTAGAACTGTGGAGCCATCATTTTATTTTCTTTCTTCTCTCTTCTTTGTTGGCGTGCAACACGTCGGTGATGTTCTTGGCCTACGGTGACCACCAATCGTCAGGTGCCATCTACCTGCTCGTACTACAAAAATATTGATAACATCGTTGTTATAACAACCGAATACCGAATATCAAAATATGAAAAAAGTCGCGCATTTTCCTAAAATTAGGAAAAAATATTATTGGTTTTAATCAATATACCCATTTAAATAAATGTAGGTATACGTAGATACGACTGATCTCACAAAATCAACTATTCGCTGTATTATAGCCCATCAGTATAGCCTAGTTAAAATAACTGTACAGTTAATTGGTAGATATCAGCTCTACATTCCTTATACGACATTACTTTACTGTTATTGAACAAGTTAATACATAGGCATGCGTGTGAGTGGGTACACGTCACCTGGATGGTTAATTTGTTTTAGTAAAACGATGCTAGAACCGTCAACTTTTATTGGAAGTAAAAAGTGGTGTTTCACGATATTATCTGATCGAAAACGTGTCGGTGACAGGGTTTAACGGATTTAACGTGAATTATAACCATCAAGTGAAAATTCGTGGTGATTGGTAATGGTAAGTTTTGGCGTTTGCCGGCTATTGATGTAAAGAATAGTATCCGTTTTATGGTTTATAGATAGGCATCTGAAGAACATGTGGCACTCTAGATATTAAACAAACAAGCCATACGATGATACCCATAATATTATTGAAATTTTATTTTCTTATAGTCATTCTAGCTTAAATATCATAAAATCCATAATTGCTATTCATTGTAACACATACAAATTGAAAGTACATTATTAGCAATTAATATTGTTATTTTTTTATTCTGGAAAAATGAAGATGATACATTTTTTTTTACCTAGTAAACTACGGTTATAATAATATATAACACACCTTTAATTTTGTTGGAACCAAAATGAATTAAAAACACCTGACGACCCGGTATAATTAACCTCTTAAAAAAACCTTTTAACATGTAGGTAATGTATGTAGGTATCCAGTTGTACTGGTTATAAAATCTTAAATCATAAAATAAATCCTTACCAGCTTTTTATGTCCATATATGTAATCATTAATATTAACTTTCACGTGCGAAATGTGGCTGCATCTTTACACCGCATAAGCTTATCAAGATCTCGATGATATCAGGAGACTGGAAGATTAGCCGTTTTCAAGGAAATTAAGGCTTACCGGAGCCAACATTAACTCTGATAACGATAACATTAATTTCCTACAAGTTTACATGTTAGATGTACCTTGATGATGATAATGTATGAATTGTTATGATGTGAGAGATATTACTCGTTATTTATGTAAATAAAATTATAAATATGAATATGCATATACCGTACGTAGCATTCCAACTAGTTCAACTGAGTGGTTCAACCGTTGAACTGGATAACCGTCAGTTATTTTTTCCTACATTCAATTTAAAGTATCTATTTGACCAATGCATCTGAAGTTCAATTCACACTTGATCGATTTTATACCGTTCGACATTCATTTCATTTCATGGAAACGCCTTGTGGTTACCTTAAAAGCATGTCAAGGTGCCAAATGAGTACTTAGTCGCAATTGTTAAAAAAGTTACACATACCAGAAATTGTAGTTAAGTGTACGAATATAATTTTTATAGGAACAGCTCTGGTGTGCAGGTTTCACGATATTTTCATTATACTGTTTAAAATGTCACTAATTATGTGGAAGACTTGTACATCATTTGACATGCGAAACTTCGCCTCGATTACTCGTTCATTTTCTACTTTTAATGCAACCATTTGCAATGTTCTTCCTGGAATCAACAACACTTCCCCAATTAGTTTTATTGTTTTGTGACATGAACTGTGCTAATTATTATCTACAACAGTGATAGGTACTGTAGGTAATAGACGATTAATGTTTTGTTTCAGTAAATTATTTTTGCAATGGCTTTGGTAAAAAAAGAGTTACAGAGTATTTTGTTCTCAAAGTTCTCTTGAATCAATAAAGAAACCATTGAATGCTAATACCAATGTTTACGTAAGCGTGGGGGGAGGGGTAAGAGATTTGCTTACTTTTGCTTTTGTTAAAAATTGCAAAAAATCTGCTTACGTAATACTTGAACGGTCCCTAAGAACATTTTTCTGAAACAACTCGCCGACTGCTATTCACAGTCTACACACTCCAAAAGCTGTTTACAAAGTGAGTGGACAGTATCACTTTTTACGTAAATGCAGGAGATCCAACTAGATTTCTTTAATTCTTGTTTAAGTTTCACACGTTTCCAGCAAGTGCAAGTGTATACGGTGACATAACAAATAAATATTTGTGTGGGAACGGTCGCGCGGCGTTGATTTCTCAACGTCAGCAATATTATTATACCTCTTTACACCTACATATGGTTCTATACACTAATATTTTAGTAGATTCTAGCGACCCGTATAGCGCAATGATTACCATGCCAGAGTGACGTTCAAAGGGCCCTGGGTTCGACTCTTAGCGAGGAGAAAATTTGAAAATGTTCACAGGGGTTCCTTTTAGGATGTAGGGGAGCACTAAGAACGGATTTTTGAAAATTCACCCCCTAAGGGGATAAAACGGGAGTGCAAAGTTAGCATGAAAGTTCTCTGATTTTATCAACTTTTATATATTTAGGGAATATTAGCGGGCGAAGCCACGACCAGGTAGTTCATTTATAATCTTAGTGTGAAGGTGTGACCGTCTATACATTATATCGACGTAAACAAGCGGAAAGACTGCAGCTTGCAAATTAGATGGTCACGGCCTTTGTTCCGCTAAATTCGGAAACGACTGAACCAACTTTGATGCGGTTTTCTCTAATGTATAGTAGTAGACTTGGAGCATCATTTGGCTATTTAATATAAAAAGATACGTGAAACACTATTTTGAGTACGGGTACTGGTTACCAAGGGATATGATTCCTAAAACGAAGCGAGGGCGTTTAGTAATTTACAATAAGTAGGTAGGTATGTACCTACCTAACTTTCGATATCATACACATCTTGCTATTTTGTTTCTATTACGTCATTGCAAATTGTTGGCATGATTTTAACTGTAATTTGCATGCTGTGGTATGTAATTTCGTTCCGTTTGTGCTGAAAATGATGACATCATGTTTAAGCTCGTGAAGCGATTGGTAAACATTGAGCATTATTAAAAACCGGCCAAGTCAGGTAGGAGCAGGATTACGCAACCTTAAATATGACATTAAATAAGTAAATTTTTTTACCCAGAGATGGGCAATATGCAATCATCTTACAGTTTACGATAACAAATAAAACTCAGATGCTAATACACACGCTTAGCCGTTTTCATCCCCCTTGGACTCGGATAGGTACTCTGTGTCGCGGGCGGCATGGACAACGCGAATAAAACGTCACAAACACTCCCGAGAAACACCTCTATCTGTCACGTAAATATCCCCGACCGGGAATCGAACTCGTGTCGTGAACTCTCGCATTACAGGCAATGTGTATTTATTGATTCATAGGTAGACTCTTAGAGGGTCACTACCTACAATATACACATGAAGGGATAATATAATAACATACCTAAAGGAAGTAAGTAAATATTTTTAAAATAATTTACTCAAGAATAAAATTAATTTAATAGAAGGTTGTGAATGGCATTTTTTGTGTAAAATATATCTCGAATATATTATGTAGGTAGGTACGTGTACATAATTTAACTGTGGCTAGACCTCGGCATCGGTTTTATAACTATCATTGAATTAGGAACTTATTACATATTAAACGAACCGTGGAGTATAAAAAATGTATCTACAAAGAAATAAATCAACATAGTTCTGTAATTCTGTTATACAGCATTATTACGCTGACCGAACGGACAAAGAACGGTATTCCGTTCTTAATCTAATATCTTAAGTTTATTTTGTAAATTAGAAAACGGACACTTACCGAGTAGAAGCCTTAAATCTGCAAGCACGAAACCTATAAATAGAAAAATTCGTCAGTAAACAAGATTTATGTTAATTTGCTTAAACTTTACAACTGTGTATTCAAGCGGAATCCATTACGTAATCTGTTAGTCGTAGATCAGTTTGACGTGAAGAACATTAACTTAATCTTAACTAATATTAATTATTTTTCAGATAACATCACTTACTTTTACGTCTGTTTTAATGTAATAACTGATGAGCGAGCAGACGAGCCACCTGATTGCAAGTGGTCACGTGTGGTCACCGTCACAGACTTCGGACTAAGATGGGAGAGAGAAGAAACTGTTCTTGTATATAAATGATACGTTCTTGAACGTTCTATGAAAATATTCAGTCGCGGTTATTTTTTTAACAGTTGTTGAATATTAATTCAGTTAATAAAAATATTATCGCAAACCGCTAATCGCTCACACTTAACTCTCAATTTGTGAAAATTATATGAAAGCGTTTATGGAACCGGCTATTTAGCAAAGAAATAAATAAAAAACCGCCGGTCTCACGACTGCCTCAAAATTATACTCATGCAGGTGAAAGCAGAGGAGTCAGTTCACGCACAATTTGTATAATAAAACGACTTATGCACCGCTCTCGCTCGATTGACTCGAAATTAGCCGAGGAGATTATTAAGTATGCATTTTATATACGTACACGACAAGTTACCTTTACCACAGAATAGATAACGGAACTACGCGCCCTTTTATTTACATAGCGCGTAATTAAGGAACTTTTATTTTTAGACAATACAATGATAAGGAACGTTTTATAATTATAATTCGAATTTAGAATTTATTTAAATTGATAGCGATAAAAGCCGTAACACACGCTCGGATTAATACTATAAAATATAAGTATTTATTTTTATGAAAGTTCAATATTATAGAATTATGGTAAATATTGGTGTATTTATAGGCACGTTACTTTAAAAAAAACTACCAGCATATAAACGATATAGAGTTTAGCTCGTTTCGCGTCATGTAAACTTAACTCTCAAGAGGACAAGACTGCGAGCGAACAAACTTTCATTCTGTTATCGAGAGCTCGATCGAGTTCAAATCGCCCGACAGCGCTAATTGGGGTCAACATCTACACAGTTATTAGTAAATTCTGTCACTTCGTCGTCTTATTAAGTTAATCCACACTTGGACACAAACTTGTGAACAAATGTGTGTGAGTACTTTTCCTTAGTCGGGGATTTTTCAAATTGTGTTGAATCTTTTTAAGAATAATTATAAGTTTCTCAGCCGTCGTCGTGGGTATTTTTTAATTTTAAATTTTTGCTATTTACGCACTTGCACGCAAGTTGGAGTGTGCCATTCGGCATTTTAAAAGTTTACATGGATCAGTACAGAAAAATTAATTTTAAAAATCGAACGCGGTACCTACCTGTGTAATTAATCTAAGCCTACCTATTACTCTGCGTTGCAGGTTCACTGAAAGTTAGTATGTGCTATCATTATACCTTATCATCTTAACCTAACCCTGTTACCCGACTACTCGTATACATGAATCAGACCTCAAACTTATCATTGCAGTTAATAAGCTTGAAATAACTAAGTGATCTGTATCGTTAGCTCGTATTCTCGTTTCAGTACAAACCACTGAGTTAAATATATCAATTGAACAAACTATAACACACATGTATGAAGTAACGACGCGAACACTATTGTTGAAATGAATAACGAACCATGAATAATTGTATGCAACACACTATAAACACATAATCATAATTTACTCACTTTGAAACACTGGTAATAAAATTATTGTGGTGGTTTAAAGAATTAGGCTTGTTTCACAATAAGCTCTCGGGGGACCAGTTTCAGTAACTTCCTTATAGTTTAATTGTTATGAAACCTTAATCCGTGATAATTGGTTTGTTTCATTGCTGGGTACAGGTCTTATCTCAGAGTGATAAGGGTTAATTCCATCACACAGGTTAAATGCAGACATGCAGACTTTACATGTCTATGTTGTGATATCAACCACACCATATAGAGAAGATATAGCATTGAGTAATATTAAATTGGTATATTTAAATATTTGACTTGATCTACGAATAGATGGCGGTGCTGAGAAGCGATATGACAGATTTTGTTACAAAACACATTGTATTATAATGTTCTCTCGATGACTTAATAGCACTAGACCACTGGCTAACCGTATCAAATAGGAATTAGAAAAAAACGTTTTACAAGTCTCCTAATATACGAAGATTAGTAGATTTAGAATCGTTTTACAGTCACGCTTACCTACCGCCAGCGCGGGCAAACGGCGCGACTATGTAACGATCCAAGAGACGCAAAGCCCGTGGCCCGCGACGCTTACCAACCGCGCTGGCGTAAGCGTGACTTGAAAACCACACATAAGGCCTACAGCAGACCGCTAATGTAACAGCTCGGTATAAACAGACCCTTGTTTTACCTAGGTATATCTTTCTTACCTTATACCTTTTGATTGTTATAGACATTGTTATGAAGGATATGAATAGAATATGTGTAATTTTACAAACAAGTAATTTTACAAACAATCGTGGTTAAATTGGTTCCTTGCTTCGTCCAGATGTGATTTCATAGCATATTAGTAGATGTTCATCATGTGCGTATACCCGGAACACGATGTGAATTCCTAAACGCTATTTTAACTTAATAAAGGCTTCCTTCCTCTTCTTGAAACGTGATGTACTTATCATAATCGGCATAAACTGTCTGTTAATCTTTACAAAATAAGTAACCGACAGGCAGACTGAACTGTAACAAATTTAGACAGACTTTTAAATTTCGCAATCATTAAAGTTAATTTATACACTCATACAATTAAGAATAACATTGAATGGGACATTGAAAAATCGAATATTAATAAATTAAGAATAGAATAAATATAAATATTAACTATTATAGACAAACTTATTATGTAATCAACTAACTAGCGATTAAATTAAAATACCTATGACCGTGGGTAAAATCATTTCATATAAAATTTTATGAACCATGCTACAACGATAAATATTATGAACTTACCGAGGAAAATACTTAAAAGACTTCGAAATCCCTGACGTCTGTAAAAATATGAACAAATTTTGGATATCTACGGTGATGAGTGATGACACAACATAATAACAGTAAGTAACGGTATCACCAGGCGAAAGATAACGAAGTGAAGAAAAGGAGAGAAGATGTGTACAAAAAGAACGTAAATAACGTAATGTTGCTGGTTAAAGCGGAGTTACACACAACCAGGCGGCAGATAACGAAGTGAATAAAGGGAGAAAAGTTGTGTATTAAAAGAGCGTAGATGATGCTGGTTAGAGCGGCGTCATACACAACAGAACTATGTGTTACCGTTCAGAGTCGCACGGTAGCACAAATCATACAAATACGCGATCGAGACGGGCTGTGCCCGGCATCCATTATTTACCCAGCTCACATTACCGCTTTGTATGGCGTGTGGTTGCGCTCACCACGAACAAAAAATAAACATCTCTCCAGCCAGTTGAACTCCTTACTGGAGTGTAGCCGGTCAATCAAGGATGTGCTGAGAAGAATGAACGTTACAGAATAAGGTTGTTTCCCCTTTGATCCACTTGTAATTATATTCTACACACATCCTGCTACTCCACCCTTCTCCTCTTTGCTAAGATGTGATCCATACAATTGAAGTGCAATGATTTGGCAGATACAATCTATGATCCATCTTATACATATATATTGTATATCTTGCAATCAGCTCAGCATATTCCAAGCTTGGATTCATGTATTATGAAAAAGGGGCTTAACAATTAGGTATCCAAGATATTGGCGATACGGAATCTACGCTCTCGTAGAAATTTATTTTACACTAAAATAACTCAGTAGGTATTTATGCAGCATTTGAATGAGAAAGATTGTAAGCATGTCTTTGTATGCGTTATTTAAGCCCGAGATAAGGAGTAATAGCAAGATACAAGTCTACCTCGCTGTTACCAGATATATCTTTAATATGATTTCCGATTTGCTTTAATTTGCCAACTAAGGGAACGTCTACACATCGGAAGGATGTGAGCGCTTGACATAGCACACATAGATGGGAAAATGTAATCATGATTACGGATTACTATTACAATCTACCTTTTTTCGAAAGGCGCTCGCGGTGGCATTTCCGGGCCTCCAGAGGTAATTGTAATCTGTAATGATGATTACATTTTTCCCATCTCTGATTATGATGCGTTCAGAAGGCGTGCAGGAGAGCGGTTTAAAATGAAAGGAAAGGGAAGATGAACATGAACAAACTCCAGGAAATAAGTCAGTGACGTATATCTACTGGAGATAAGCAAGTCAAAAACAAAGCGTGTCACAAACAAGTGTAGGTAATTGTTTTAATCTGTACGTGCTTTTTAGTATTCCAACGTTTACATTACTCTACGATAATTGTTTCGTATGAATAAAACAATACATTTTAATATACCTTCAAATTACTGCAATTTTGTTTAATAGACAGGTGAGACAACTGAAGGTCGTGATTGATTGTTGTGACTCAACAGAATCTTCAACAGAAGATAACAACTATGTATAATAAATATACCACTGTGTAGTGTCTCTGGTAACTTGAATTCTTTACTATGACGATATTCTTGTATAAAATTTTGTGAAATACATAATATGTTGTGATGTAAAGGCCTACATGTAAGATTATTTGACTAACAACACAAACAGACTGGCCTTGATAATCGGAGGTCACCACCGCTCATGCAAAACTGCAACACCAGATGCGTCACATAGTTGCATACGAAACGGTGGAGAACTACCCCAAACAAAAATAATTTCTTAGATGATATTTTATTTTTATTAACAAATACACCTGCAGGTCCTGCAGATGATGCGTTGAACCCGTTCGCTATGAAGTAAAGATCAAGGTTGGAACGCGGAAGTCGGCAAAAAAACTTGTTTTGCAACATCTTTTGTACTCACCACATAATAATAATCGACAATTCACTGAATATGGATATAATACGCTGTAGCTAATCACATGAGTAGGTATATTATATATGTACACTGCGGTTTTTACAGACTACATCAACTAGTACCACGTCAGCAAAAACAAACATTACGAAAAAAACCGAAGACTATCGAAAGTGAAACGTGTTTGTTATTTAATAATATGAGTAATAAACTATTTAACATTATAATAATAGAGGTGCTAATAACAATAGGTATGTCTGACGGGGTAATTCGCATGTTCAGCGCTAAACGAAGAAATGTTCCTATGGATCCAATATACTAGCAATTATTACTTTCACTTGAAATATTGTTAATAGCTGGCAACACATAAAACAGCTTGCCGTTAAGTTTCTCTGGTATCAAGTACGGCTTGCAAAATATACAGAATATCAGTGTTCGTTTAAGAATTCAGCTATTTATAAGCTACCTCAAAATGATCTATTAGTACCCAATGACATTATAAGTAAAAAGAGGTAATATAATTGTTTATACCTAAGTACCCACATATTTTATGTACGTGGTAAATCAGTTGGTTTGTTGGAGAGGTTGACATTTTGTTCTTGGACACATAGAAAATTCATCATTATCCGGGTGATACATAGTAGCTAATAGGCATAAATCTTCCGAACACGACAAGTTACACTTTTACACTTTTTAGTTTTACGGTTACACTTTTTAAAGGAGACCATCTTAGTCCTCAAGGGCAGCAACGCATCTGTGAATTATAACAAGACTCTTACTTACAAAAAGTAACTGGAGTAACTATCACTAACAGTTCCTGTCTCAGTCCTCATACTTATTAACAAACTAACCAACTAATGTTCTAACATTAGTTAAGTTTAGGCTGTTAACATTAGTTAACAGCCTAAAGTACCACCGGGATTTAACTGGACGGTACAGAGTCCAGCGACCTCTGAACAGAGGGACCGGGCGCGGTAACCTCGTTCCTTGTTCGATGTTCAGCAACCGAGTTCGCCTGCTCGTGGGTGCACCACGAGCAGGCGAACTCGGTTTGGACTCAGAGATTATGAAGCCCCTTACCACGGTAATACTATTACCGTACCGTTACACCCCAAAAAAAGAGCGACTAATGTCAATATTTTTATGTCAGCATTTATTTTATTTTACGTTAGGTAGGAAATTAATTACGGGTAAGTTATGAGAATATTAAACATTTACACTCACCAGTTCAATTTCTATCAAATCTAATTTGAATAAATGAAATAAAAATAAAGTTACGAAACGTCACCGCTTTTGTACTAAACTAGCATGATGGTTCTGTGGATAGTTTAGTCGATTCTATTTTTAGCTTGACCGAGCAGTCACCCCGGCTACTAGTGATTCGCCAATCGATATAATATAACTGTAACCGACTTCCGGCTGCACAACTTACTACAGTAACAACTAACAACTATTTCTACAATAGTTAACTAATATTTTATTATTTACGACAATAGTAGTACAATTAATAAAGACTTCAACCCATTTATTACCCACAACTGATCACGGGTCCCTCCTTATGATTGAGGAGGTCTAGAACATACTCCACCTCGTTGCTCATGTGCGGATTGGGGGAGAGTGGCCAACCCAGTATCGGAAGTTTTTGTCACCCAAAGGTGTACGACATAGTCGACATGGCCTAACGACTGCTATCTAACGATAACAACCAAGACCGACGGGTTTACGTGTCTTCTGAAGCACGGAAATGCTCAAGAATTTTTGACGTGATAACGTCTGATAAATTGATGAACACCGGCAGCGCGCACGAAAAAGTGTCCCGTTCCACCTGACCCTATGCTTGCAAGCGAGAGCGCGGAACAAGCGATAGAGAGGCACGATCAGTCTAAACGTTATGACGTTATCACGTAAAATTATCGTCCGTAAACCAACTTATAATAATATTGATAAAATATGCGTAGTATTATATAAGTACTTCAATTTCTTTATGTAATCTTTTTGTCAAACCTGAAAAACAGGTGTTAACAAAGGGCGGACTTAGGTAATACCTGGTGTCATCGTAAGTAGGTATACCAGATGAAGGCAAGTTTGTGGCAGTGGCAGATGGCAAGAATTACAAAAAAACGATATTAAATAGGTAAGGTAGAACCATAGTGATCCAAGTGACATTTTTCAATAATACACGATTTTTACAAAAACGTCTATTAAATTCAAAGCTCTTTTATTCCACTTTAATCCAAGTTCCATTCAGAAACATTGTCTAGGAAAAATCGCAACCTCTCACTTTGGAAGTAATGGAATTAAGAAAATCATATTATGCCATTCTAATCCAAGTGCAATGTACATACTTTTGATTAATATTTAAACATTATAAGTATTAAAAAATATATATTATTTTAATAATAGTGATTTTTAAATCGCTGCACCTCGATAATAATAAAAAACTTGAGAGGTGTCAAGGGACACCCGGATGGAACGAAGTTTCTTTCGATTAATTAGTGAAGGAATTAAAAAAAAAATACTATAGGTACATATATATATAACATATATTTTATACTAATAATATAAAACATGCGCACACCGCACGGCTTACAATAGCTTACTATAGCGAAAACTGTCGTGACAACTTTTCGTAAGAATTAAAACTGTCGTGACAACATTTCGTAAGAATTTTTCCGTCTAGCCCCCTTTCACAACGCGCGATAAGGAACTTCGTTCCAATAACATTATCTTCCCAATGATACAGGCATGGATGGATCTCGTACGTAATTGTCGAAAACACAACCCATTCATATTTCGGGAAATGAATGGGAAGTTTCTCGACATCGAAAGTCTAGCAGGTCACTTTAAGGACTATCCAACTATATTACGAGAAGGCGCAAAAATATCTAAGATGTGAAAAATTAGATTCAGTAAACGATCAAGCCCAATGAGTTACAATACTGACTACTCTGAACATTTTGAAGAGATAGATCTCAAACCAAATAATATGGATTTGGAGGCATTTTTGGTTAACATTAGGAACAAGCATAAAAGTTACCTAGTTTATCATTTATTTTTATATATTTTACAGTTTCATTTTAATTACAATAATGCGTTATAAATTGAATTTTTAATGTTTGTTTGCGCCAGAGTGATCTATGTGCATTTTTTTGTGAAAAACCATCATTTTGTTACACTGAATACAAATTATTGTGATTAGACATATTTTATTACTTTAATCTAACTTGTTAGCTGTAATTATAATAAAGAGTTACAAGTTATAAGTTATTTGTTTCACTACAACAAGTCCAAACTCGTTTCCCTTGTTTTCTCACTAAGTTAAAATTGTTGCTTGGATCACTATGGTTCTACCTTACTCAAATATGCCTCTGCCACGACCATCAATTTAGCTACTGACTTAAAGTTGAACATAAAATTTATAAAATGGATGATAAAAATTAGTAACAATTGCATAATTGATTTACAACAAAATGATCCAAGTTTATCTGTCATATAAAGCAGACCAGCCATGAAGCAAATGTCAGAAGCGAATATAAAACCACATAATTATAAGCTTCAGGGTTGTCAAACAATACACTAGATAGACAGAAAAACTAATCGCTAGTAGCACCAAATCAATAAGTTTTCAGCGGTCCAAGTTGTGTGACGATCTACATTACGCAATGGTCAAGAACGATCGATTGCAGATACGAGTCTTCGGCAACTTTCGAACGTCTTACCGGATCAATTTAGATAAATTGTTTAGCATCAGGTACTTATTATGGTAGAAAGTGCAAGAACAATGTAGATGTGTGAAGGATTATGTAACTGGCGCGAAGGTGTTAAAGTTTTGTTTACAGTTAATGTCGAAGTTGCGAGTTCTCATTAATCAACTCATGTCATATAGGTGCGCACTTGTTATCCATATCTATACAGACACTTAAGTTTAAGCCAATTTCCTCGCCCATAAAGTGTCTTGTGTTGATAGTTTGAAAACAAAATTATTAGGTATAATCATTGAAAAAAAAAGTTGGACAGCTGTTCCAAAAATTGTATCTACCCATAAACCCTTTTCAAGGGGTTCCATACGCCACATCGAATTTCATTAGATCGAAGTTCATGACATCGAACACGTTAAGTAATGACAAATAAACTAATGTGACAATTTCATTGCTAGGAACTTACAGAGGATTAAAGATAGATAGAATATTAGTAACGGACGTAAAACAATCAGAAGTTTCTCATAGTCAGCTGGTTCCAAGTTTACTAGCGGTCTTTATAACTGCATTAATAACGATTCATTTACAGACAAATAATTAAATTTAATTTGAAGCATTTATTGATTATGATATTATTCTTATGGATTAACTTAATGTTATGTAATAAAATATGGCACATAAAAATGTTACGTCGTGAAATGGTCGTGTGGAAAAAAAATATGTTACTTTTAGATAGGTGTAGCTGGGACTACATCTACATACATTGGGAGACATTGAAGCGGCATAAGTAATTCCGAAACACACGGCCGAAAACCACCTCACACCCTTCGAGCTCCCGCGATATGAAACCCGTACGTAGTATAGTTACATGGCCTGCAGGTAACATAACCACTAAACACCATTCGACGTTAACCTTGCAGGCTACAACAAAGTATTTTTTACTATTAGATCAGGGTCTATTATTATTTTTTGTGGAAATATTTAATGATGAAACTATGTATCATTGTATCCGTGTCTAATCATGTCATTTAATTGGCCT
Organism: Ochlodes sylvanus; assembly: GCA_905404295.2. NCBI lineage: Eukaryota > Metazoa > Arthropoda > Insecta > Lepidoptera > Hesperiidae > Ochlodes > Ochlodes sylvanus. Next base: position 4,532,678 of record FR990129.1, read on the forward strand.
TCGTTTCGGTTTCATCACCACCCGATAGATGGCCTTGTGCAGTAAGTAGCTAACTTCATATCTACTGATCGTCTACCATATTATACCACATTTTTACGGAGTGAAGGGCTGGCGAAGAAGAAGGAGGAGGGGATTAGGTGGTCAATGTCGATGTAGGTGTTCGCGATTATGGTAATTATAGTTGTGGCGACATCGCACACGCGTCACGGTTACGTAACGTCAAGCCTGAATCACGGTATCGAAGTTTTCTATACCTCTCGCTTATAGACAAGTTTAAAACGTGAATAGTCAAAGCACGGTCGCTCCCCAGGCATGACACCTAGCCTGGCTCGAGATATTCCTTTGCTTATAGTCAAAGCGCTCAAGGAAACTCGATTAGTTATTTATTTTTTACTAGCTGCCCCAGCGAACTTCGTACCGCTCTATAATTAATAAACAAATAATAATATGGTGACATATCGACAGCAGCGCCACCTACCGGGTCCAATTGTAAATCAAAACCATTCTTGGATCTACCTGAAGACACACAAAAAATTTCAACCGAATCGGTACAGCCGTTTTTGAGTTTTAGCGTGACTAACGCACAGCAATTCATTTTTATAATATATGATATAGCCTATGTCACCCGGGGATAGTGTAGCTTTCCAACAGTGAAAGAATTTTTCAAATCGGTTCAGTAGTTTTGAAGCCTATTCGATGCAAACAAACAAACAAACAATCAAATCTTTCCTCTTTATAATTTATAATATTATATATATATATATATATATAATATATATAATATATATATATATATATATATATATATATATATATATATATATATAAGTAATATAAGTAATAAGTATAAGTATAAGTAAGTACCTATAGACTACCCAAACAATTCAGTCACGCAACATGGGATTATGAGCATTTATTTTTTATATTAAATAGTCATATTATTTAAAACAAATTAAGCTTAAATTTAATGACATTTAAGAGTTCTTTATAATAGAAAAAACAACAAGAAAACCTTACCGTGAAACTTCGGGATGTGCGCTAACGTGTACCTACTTATTATAGACTTCCAGTTTCGAAACTACAATTGAAGATTCCATAATATGTACATAATAATATATGTGTTTTAGCCTTTAGTACGAGTAGTTCCGAGTCGGCTAAACTCGAATCCGAACTCGCGGTTTTACAGTCGACGATGACCGAATTGCGACTTCAAAACATAATAGACGTCCTCAATCATTCCTCTCAACTCGTTTGACTCTTACATAACATGCTTTTTTCCGCATTAGTTCACTGAACATCAAACCAGGTTACCCATGGTGAGTACATCCCACGCTATTAACGAGGAGATGCTAACCACGTTTCGTAAGCTTCTACACTAAGGTTGCCAATTTTTTATACTTACGTGCTTTCTTCTGCTTCTTCACAACTCATTTCTCACTGCTAGACTCGAGGCTCCTGTCACCGAATGATGAGTACAGGCCATAATCTATTCGGATTGGTTGATTTCACACACTTTTGAGAACATTATAGAGAACTCTCAGATGTGCAGGTTTTTCCTCTCTCTCCGGTCTCCGGCTTCCTTCTTGGCCCACAACGCGGAACGGAGGTAGGTGAGGTACCACTTACCATCAATTGGTTTGTTTTTTAGCTTTTTATGTTAAAAAATTTAATGCTGTTAGAGAATATGGTTCTGTATAGCACCATTTTTCACCGTCTGCCCCAAGCTGACAGTTGACGCCGCGCATGACACGACTTTATTACTACAGAACTGTTACTTGATCAAAATATTGCATTGCACATTTTGTTGGGTGGATGATGATAAGCGGTGATAATGGATGGACAGGCCATTGATCACATGATGAATACATTTTAGTTAACTGTTAACAAACATTTATTTAAAATCTACTTGATGAGCGGTAAACAACGCGCGTTTCTTATGTTGCGAATAAAGTTCGCTAACGGTTATTCTTGCCTGGTCCTGTATTTGGTCCTGAGACAAAGGTGGTATAAATTATTGTGTGCAATGTTGCTAGTAGGTGAAGGGACTATTTTCGGAATGTACCAATTTACGGAGACTTCGGACTCACAATTTAATGGCGTTGAGCCTATGATCGAACCAATTTTCAAAGGATCACATCTACACTAATAGTATAAAGAGGAAAGATTTGTATTTTTGTATGTTACGAATAAACTCAAAAAGTACTGGACCGATTTTAAAAATTCTTTCACCATTCGAAAGATACATTATCTACGAGTAACATAGGCTAAATTTTATTTTGGAAAAAAAAATAGGGATCCTTATAATGTAACCCAAGGTGTAAAAAAAATACCTAAAATATTCTTTACATCGCGTGCGCTGCGAAAACTATGGATAATAGAGCAAAGTGATGTACTACAGTTTTATAAAGGACATCAATATCTACAATAAAGTCCGCGATGGCATATGTCTAACTATTATAGTTATGCCACAATAAGTGTTTTTTTTTATTTAGAAAACTTAATTGAGATACTGCCGCTGGAAAAGGCTCTTTATTTGTATCTTAGTATTAATCCTTATCAAAATAAATCAATTCATATTCAAGACTGCTTAATTACCTTTATATAACTCTTTAAATTATTCAATTCGGACATTCCAGTCGAAAGATATCACGAGTTTAATCATTTAAGTATTAGAAAAAAGTTGCTCTGCACTAGGAGAAGCTGACTGACTGATTGACATGTCAATGCAGGGCCTAAACTATAAGGGTTAGAAACTTGAAATTTTGCACAGGGGCTCCTTTTATAACGTGGGGGAGCACTATGAAGAGATTTTTGAAAATTCACTCCCTAAGGGGGTAAAACGGGGGTGCAAATTTAGTATGAAACTTTGCCGTTTTTGAAGATATTCGAATGAAATTCAGTATGAAGGTTTTTCATTGAGAGTTATGAAACATGTATAAAATATTTTTTCGAAAAACTTCCCTTAAGGGGGTCAATGGGGGGCGCAAATTTTTATCAACTTTTATATATTTAGGGGTTTATGGCGGGCGAAGCCGCGGGGGAAAGCTATCATTTATAAAGATATCCTGTGAATTATCCAAAATATATAACTAAATCTTTGCAAACCGAAGGAATAAGTTTTCCGAAGCGAAGCGAGGGCGGGTCGCTAGTGTCTAAATATACTAGACATTAAACTTAAACTGACGAAATATACGTCGATTCAAATACATTTTCCGGCAACTTACCGTTTTAAACGTTTTTAGTACCGTATAATATAAAAACAAAGGCCATACACACACATAGTTTCTTAAGTTCATAACATAATTAAATGTTTTTGTTCGACAATGGTAAGCATGACGAATTTATGAACAAATAATTTTCCACTTCGTTCTAAAGTTTAGTAGAAGAGATAATTTACATAATAATTTTTTCTTATACTTCCCGTATTTAATTTTGAGTATTATATTTAGCCTTAATTATACAGAATTCAGACTGTAATATATCTACTTACACCTTATATTTTCAAACGCTACAATGATTATTTTGTTTACTTGACGTAATATGTACAAGAAAAGTCCGTAAATAATAATTTAATACGGATTTAATACAGTATTATTAAATAAATTGATAACCTGATAAAAGTATCACATAAATAGATTTTAAATTTAATCTTCATTTCTAGACAGCTCTTACTTTATGATTTATAAGTTTTTAGACAATAGATTATTTAGAACCAAGAGCCTCATTGTACATTTTTTTTATTCCCAAAATAACGCAAAATATCTACCTACATATATATATTAGTATGTCTTAATGCCTTACCAAAGTGCATATCTCTGATGCAGTTAGACGCAATTAGGCTTCACTTCTAAATCAGAAGTGGAACCTGGCCTCACTAATATGGGAGACATGCAACCGCGTAGCCATTTATTATCGGGCGGATGCATACCTAGATACCCTTATGAAGTATTCTGACCAAATACTTCGAATGCTTTCGACATTTCGCATTCAAAGTGGGGATATATGGGACCTATCCGTACTTTGAGTTACTATTTATTTGGTATATCCGGCACACGAGCCGATGGATATTATGGATGGATAAATGTGTGCTGGGACACATAGTAGAAGTGAGACTTCAACGGATAATTGGCAAACGAATTGCAACATAATTTTAACTTGAAGTTTTATGGGCAGATTGTTAACGTACTTGTAATTGTTTTTCTACTTGTCCGTTGCGATTCGTTTTTTCAACGCTCACACACTTAGGTATAGGTACCCCGCAGTGGGATTCTCTGTTACGGTTGGTATGGAGAACAAACATCTATTTGTCACATCAAGGTCACTAGCAACAAATGAAGAGGGAAACCAGCTTATTAAAATTCACTCATTACACATAACTTGATGCGGTTTTTATTAATAGATAAATATAGTCAATATATTCGCGAGAAAAGTTTTTAGGTGAAATAAAATTATGCGACAAAAAATATTTTTGGATAATTTTAATAATTTCCGATGTTGTTAATGCAGTCAATGTGCATTACCCCTTTGACAAAATGGAGCCGGTCGCTACTGTATAATTATAGCTTCTTAAGTTTTATGAGATTTGGATAATCGATCAGTACATATAAACACCCCGTTGAAGTCTTTTATATGTAATCAATCGATAGATAAACTTTTGAGACAATAAAAACAAAAAATAACAACAATCTGTACCTATATACACATATAAATAAACTGTAATTGATGATTGATATCTTTAGGTAAATTGAAAATATTTAAGAAATGTATTATATTTATGTATTTAATTTATTGTTGGTGTGTCTGTTAACCTGTTAACGCAATAGGTCCCATAAAAATGTGTTTTTAGAACTTTTGTCGGTTTGTATCTGTGTTTTATTAGTAATGTCTGTATTTCTGTACATTTGTTCTCGTTAATCTAAGTAACGACTTCTCCGATTTCGACGCAGTTTTCGCTGTAATATTTTCACTGTAGTATTTTAGTAAATTTTGCGTGTTTTATTTCAATCAGTTCCCTTGAACTGCGGTTAAATTGTTTTAAATGCTGATGATGTACCTAAACGTAACAAATATGTTACTCCAAGCGGAATGAAAGCATTTTACTAATAAATAATACGCAGCGGAGCCTTGTGACCGTAGAAATATCAAGTAGATACACACACAAATGTGAAGCGGATAAACATTAACAGATGGAAAGCAACTTAGAACACTACAGTTTATATACCTACATGTATTTAAACTATAAGTTTTATACAAAATAATCAGTATAAAATAAAATTCTATAGTATTTGTTAATACTTATGTAATTCTGTATTATTGATTCTAGAACTTCTGAACACTAAAATCTGCCGTTCGTAATTCGGAAAAAGTATTTCGTGCACTGGACGAAGAATGCAAGTGACAGATTATTGCAACGTTTCATTTCATCGAACAACAGCGACTTGCGAGTATAAACACGCAAACAAGTGGACAATCAGCAGCGCGCATTGTTATCCGAATGCATTTCTTTGTTATGCAGTTGCAGGAAAACAATGAATAATAAACAGCGATCGGTCGTATCGTATTGCGTTCAAAATGAGAAGTCAGTTTACACGCGATCTTTTAATGTACCTGCCACCAATGATTATACAATTATATCTGTCACTAGCCCGCCGAAAGTGAGGCGGTCAAATTCCCCTAATTCATGTTATTGTCAATTAGCTATCTCTAATCTGTCTCATACGTTCCGCAGTTATCTTTTGCATCCATATTTACAATAATGTCATCGGAGCAGCAAAAGGCGAATCGCGTTGTGTGAACTTACGCAACAAAAGTAATAATATAATTGGCTGCTAGTCAAAAACTAAATTTGTAAGAGTTCAAAACTTTCTGCCTTTTTATGTATTTAATTACTATGTAAGGTCGGTGGCCTAATCCGCGAAGGATAGGTTAATATATTGGATTAATCGAATCTAGCACCATTTGCGTTATTGTGAATATCTATGAATCCAAGGTTCACACTTTTTGTGATAGCGAGAACGAAAATCGATTCAAAAAGATTGAATCGATATGAATACATTATGAAACAGCTTATGTTATGGCTCGTTTATACGATTATTGACAACAATTCAAGAGACAAGAATAACAATTCATCGAACACCAACAGGATAGATGTTTGTTTACACACTTACTTATTATCTGAGTCAAATTGTTGTTCATAAAATTGTCAACACAAGTTATTGTATACAAGATAATATACAAGCAATGTGTTTGTGTTTTTGTTACATTTATGACCCATAGTGGTTTAAAAACGATTTGTCAAAATATCAATCCAAAAGTCGATATGTTGTGACAATCGTATTTTAGTCCTAACATTATCGATTTTTTGGGTTCCATTGTCTCTCGTTTGTCATAGGGCTCTATTTCTTGAACGGAAATAGGTAGACACCTGAAATTTCTCTCAAAAGAACGGGTTACTCGACATGTTAAAATCTTACTCCTAGTGATCGCCGAAAAATCGATTCTTAAATTGACCGATGGAGTTTATTTGGCCGTTTCTTGGCCTCCACGTTAAAGCACATTTCCGGTAATAAAATAAAAAATGGCGTGCGTAATAATTAGCGATACCTGTATAGATTTGGAAGTGAATTTGAATTTGACCTATTCAAACATTTATTAGGTAAAACTCAGTATAACTAACCCACAAAAGAGCATCACATCACCACAATAATAAACTTAGCAAGTATTGCAACTGATAAGATCTTATCAAAGTACAGCTCGACCTATGGAGAAGAAATTCTTTGAATGTTGGTTTTATGATAACAATCTCTTATTGTTACTACGTCACCAGTTTAGAGCGCTATTGGAGGCCATTTTAGTAAAATAACCGTATTTATTCGAGAGCTTAGTTTGCAGCTTATTTTTAAACGAAATAGGTGCATACTACTCAGTGCGTAATATTTAGAAACTATTAGGAAATGCGTGGAATCACGGGTGATGTGATTATTTTCCGTATATTTAATTATGTGATATTAATATGTACATAATATATGTATGTACGTACCTACTTACTTTCAAATCTAGTGGTACCTACGTACCATACTGACATTCAATTTTAAAACATTTTTTTTATAACTTATAGGCCGACGTAAAAGCAGACGAGCCTCCTGATGGTAAGTGGTCATCGTCGCCTATGGACACGAGCAACACCAGAGGAGGAGTCACCAATGCCACGCCACGCCGGCCCTGATCGATTTCCGATAATTACACGGATAGTCTTGATCTTGGAGGTAAAAGAATATTTATTTGCATAGGTTTGCATAAAATATTTTCTATAGTATTTTGAAATTTGTAAAGTAGTAATTGTTTATTTCTTGTTTATCAATTTTAAACTTTTCAATTTTAAATTTTAATTTTTTTGCCTGTTTAATGTAAGTTTTTTTTTTATTTTGCGTTTGTTTGTCCTGTCATAACCCTGGTTGAATTCTGCACAGAGAATGCATGACCCACGAACTTTATTGCTGTACTGTACTTAATTCTACAAGTTAAGTACGCTGCGCTCCTATTGGAACCTTATTTACAAATTTCTAACGAGTTTGAAAACAAAAGTATCATTACTCAAACTAGTAGTTTCTTAATCTAACTACCTACTAATCAACTGCTAAGCCTTTATGGTATGAACAATTTTAAGACTACTGCTTGAACATTTTCATTTTATTTTTTTCCCACTTTCCATCAGGTGGGATCGTAGTCAAGTGCTAACTTATACAAAGTAAAAAAAAACAACGACTAACAAACTTTAAGTTTATATAAATAGATGGAAATTTAAGTTAAGCAGTGTAATATTTATTGGCGCCCAAACAATATTTTAGTGTAATATGCAAGTTACTTGGCACCAGTATTGTAACGGTCAACTATAGAAAAAAAATCATAAATATACAGATGAAAACGTCTTACAATATAGAAATACTTACCTATTGGTGTATTGCATGTAGAAGGAAAAGGCGTTTAACAATCTTATGATCATTGCGAATATAATGGTGACTTGACTATCACTACGAGATCATTCAAAGCATTCAAACGATTCGCGAGTAGGTTGTCTATCGTTATAGTTCACGGACATGTGTGGAAGTGAGAGGCTAATGCTTACAGGAACGACACCGGGGTCAATGTTCTTTCTTCTACCTTCCAATTTTGTTTTAGTACAATATTTTTTTTAGCCATTACACAAAATATATTAACAATACTTACTATTTTATCATTAAACTTACAAAATGGTATTCATGTACAGTTTCGTTTCAACGCTTGAAGTCCACTTCATAAGTCCAAGTCTAAAATGTATAAAGTTGTAAAGCTATGCTTACAGACTAAAATGTAATAGAATTTGATTTCTTACCAATAAATCCGTTCAACAAAGCACGCAACAATCCCGAAATCACTAAATTTAACGCACTTTTAGTAAATCCTCCAAGGAAACTTTCAAAACACCGTCCTTGCTATCAAAAACAAACTTTACAGAGCTTTGGGAAATACAGTTTACAATAACGATTATATAGAAATCCAGTTCATATAATTGTTGAATTAATTTTCTTGATATCTCACTGTTTTGTCACTAATTAGTATTAATTACTTTACAAATCTGTTCTCTGTGAGATAACACGGTCGTCTTGTACGACGGTTCGCGATATACTGACTCGAGAAGAGAAGTGGGAAAGACACGTCACTTGGTGCGCCCGCGTCGGGCTCACCTTTACTTCGCTGTTGATTGACCTGTTGGTCTTGGTGGTTGACGGCAGATTAGGAAATATTATAACTTTGCTTTTTTGAACCGTTCAAGTAAAATTCACGTAATAGTGCTGATCACTTTCTAATATGATTATAGTTGGTTGCTGTGGGTTGATGAATATAAAAAATACTCGTGAAAATTTAAGAATATTTTTTAAACTGCGAAGACAAAATTTCCATTTATTTTCCAGTAAGCAGTAAGAAAAGGTAAAAGCAAGTTGTGAAATATATCAGGCGCATTCCGTGCATTGCTTTATCTGTCGCGTACCTATTACAAAACATAAATGCCTACTAAGTCATTATTTACAAACAACACACCAACTGATTATCTTATTAATTTCTTACCAACTTTCTTTTCTTAACTACAATAAATATTTACACATACTGTTATATTTCTATAATATGTTAGGTATGAAATGAAAAATTAAATAAGAAATAAATGATTTACATATTTAAATATGAACTTAATATTTTGGTATTCAAATATTAATTTTTAGGTAAAACCATTTAACATTATGTATTATACACATTAGTACGTTTTTAAGCTAAGAGGACCTTCGAATAAGTACTTTAACTTATAAGTACTTCCAATAGACAGGTAATATACCTATATAAATTGTTACGTCCAAGTATCAAAATGTTCGCTCCGCACGTAACCACTGACATCCCGTGGTACGGCGTACGGCCTCGATATTCGGACACACACAAACAATTCTCTACGCTCCATCTAATATTACACATTTACACACCTTCCACAGAGTGAACTGTTGCCAAAGATGGAAGTTGCTAAAATGTTACGTTTTTATTACATCTTAGTGTTAAAAGTTCAAACAGCTAATAAAGTATCATTAAGCAATAAATAATGGAGTCGATCCGTGATATACTTTAAATTTTAGACTATCTCGTAACTCCTTGGTATTTGTTAGTACCTATTGTGAGTAGTCAAATTCCTACAGGGGCGTTTTATGATAGGCACACACCCCTGCGCCAGACTTGCTCAAAACACATCGGGCAAATAAAGTTAACTTGATTGATTTGGAGATGAAATGAGCCCCTAATCCCTTAAATCATTACTCTTCCGTTCTTTTAAAGATAATACGATGTTTGCAAGCTAAAAGCTCAATTTTGCAGACGATCATATAAACCGGTATTTTACATTCAATAGTTTTACTTTTCAATTAAATCTGGTTCAAAGGTCAAAATTTGATCGGATCGGGCAAAGATACGCTTAATTTTATCATGGCCTGGATCTTTCTATTCGTCGACAATTTTTGAAACTACCATTTCATCTGGTTATTTATTGCCTGGTGCTTCTTTGTCTTTGATTACAAAATCATATTCGCTAAGAATTTTTCTTTTTAATATAGGTAACTACGTACTTCCCTTAGACCTAGGTACTCCTATTTATACATTTGTACAGTTATTGTAAGCACCAACTGTATTCTAATTGTAGGTGCAGGAGGAACATTATATTCAAACCCTGGATTGTTCTCAGGGTGTTTGGGTTAAGGTACCTCTCGTCCTCTTCTCTATATTAAAGTGCCAAGAATAATATTGTAACGGAGAAATTTTATAACTTAATATAATTTAACTTTATTCGACATAATGTAGTTTTCTGTTTCCTACCATTAAATTTTGGGCACGGTGATAATTATGATAGATGTGCTTGTAGCTGCGTCAGGCAGCTACAAGCACATCTATCATATTCTAAATACCCGAGGCTGATAGGGACGGTAGGATGCTTAGATAGACTAAAATGTTTATACATTCGTTTAGCGTTGATATACCGTCAAAATGCTGTCAGTTTTGAAATATAGTCAGTTTAGTAATGTAATGTATGACTGGTAATAACTCGCACAAGTTCTAAATGTCTATCAAAAGTCGAAAGAATTTGCTTGTCGCTTATAGACTCGCAACGAGGCGACGGACCGGGTCATTTACAACGTCCGGTTTTAGACCATGATAAATTGAGTAACAACATTTTGTTAATCGTCATTACTTTCAATACAAATAGCTTGTCAGGTGTGTATTTTTCCTTTTAAGTAACGGACTCCGCGTTCGTATTTGCAAACCCCGCAAGAGATCCAACTTTTGTACAAAATTTGTACCTACTTATGTATAATGTTTAATGATCTTACCATGTTCGAAGAACGTGTTAGATATACATATGTTGCTTTATAGGTCCATTTTAATATTCTTCACCAGGGTTGAAGATTTGAAGGAATACTTTAATACGTATTATTAACTAGGTACTCGGTAACTATTAGTAATTATGGAAATATTAGTTATAATTGCGAACGCATAGCTGGACAGTAAAGTTGTCGTTCTCGCGTTCATAATAGTGTTAAGCTATTATTAGTAAATTTTATTAAACTGGCAAGGCTTTCCAATCTTTTACATATTTCTCCAATTTTTTATAAAAAAAAATGATGGCGTTGACCTTATAGATAGGCTTTATTATAATGCTAGGGTAAAGCTAATCATAGCCTTTTTTTATTTAAAAACAATTATACAAGCTTCCCTAAATGCTGTGCGCACCTGATTTGAAAAATAAAACCTTGTTTATCTACCTGCGAAATGCACCTTAAATTTCACTCAATGGCTATCAACCAGCGGTGTGGGACAGTTTTTACGATTGAAGAAAGTTTTCAGAAGTGGGTCAAAATGCCGTGAACTTAACTGTGTAGCCCAAACCTGTGGCAAACCGGTCGAGGAGGTAAGGTGCGTCCACTTGCCTAGACTCATCGATTATTAAATGGCAGCGGACATCGGACAACACGTATGGTACCAGCACTACCAACCGACACAGCAACACCTAACGAGGTATGCGTAAATCCTTATAATTATAACTACATAAATACAAAATCTGTGTGTACGTAAATGCGACGACAACTACTGCATGAATTATCAAGCTGTTTCCAATATTGGTATACTTTGAGGACGAGTTCACTTACTGTTTTTAGGTAAGGAGTAAAAATCTAAATAAATATATAACGCCTGATAAATACCAAATGTTTCCGATGCGGTTACTTTTGTGAAAAAATGACAATATCATACTGGTTACTTATTTAGAAGTGCATCGATAACACCTCTTTTATACAAATAAATAAAATTGGAGTATCTGTTTGTAATATTAAAAAAATGCTTTTTCCTAAATGCATATGAATCTATACACTGTACATATAACAAAATAAAATTTGTTACAATTTTTGTCTGTCTGTCCGTTTCTTTTGGATAATCTCTGGAACTGCTGGACCACTTTTGACGGGACTTTCACTGGCAGATAGCTGATGTAATAAGGAGTGACTTAGACTACTATTATTTTAGATTTTTTTTAATTAAAAAAATTATAAAATAAAAATCCATAAAAGGCATTACTGATCCGAGCATAACACAGGGAAGTCGATTTTTACCTGCTTCCAAACTAACTACATAGTACCATTGTAAACAAAGGCGGATACGTAGCCCAGCAACCTCCATGTTTGCGTACTGTATGTATGTATGCGTACCTATCGTTGAAAGTATACCTAATAAAGAAATATGACTCAACCCATTAATGGCCCACTACTGAGCACAGGTGTCTCCTTATACCTGTCCTAGAGCATACTCCACCACGCTGCTCCAGTGCAGATTAGTGGCCAACCCTAGTGTCGGAATTTTTTATGCCGCCCGAAGGCCTCCGAGTCCGAGATAACGACTGGTACCAAATGATAATAACCGGGACCGACCGCTTTAAGTTCCCTCCGAAGCACGGAAGCGCTAAATTTTTCCACTAGCGGTCATCCATCCAACTACCGACCGCGTCCGTCGTTGCTTAATTTTGACGATCACTTAGAATAATGTCAAATGACCCATTTTGGTCATCACGTTTCTATGATTGTAGATTAAAAGGCAACTAAATAAAGATTCAATAAATGCACATAATTGTAAGTTATTTAAATTGTAGTGAATATTACATAATTATTTCCTTAGGGGGTACGATTTAAGCAACCTTTCCCTACCTATTAATCACTATTTTGTATTTTATATCCATACTTCCTAGGCCGTTTCCAATAATATATTTTACTTTCGCTTCATTCCAGTTCGATCAAAGATAAGAGATTCATTGTTTTTTTCCGTCCATTAACATTTCCTGCTTTGAGTTTCACCAGCCTGACATCAGTTTGCAGACATAAAATGATGAAAAAGTTGCATTATTGTTTGCCAACGATGTATTATGGATCCAGGTTATTGATTTAGCATTGATATATTACAGTAACCTTGACAAGCTAAGACGAAAGGGGATTAGCAAATAAAACGACAGTTATATAAACATATTATACTTATTTTGACACCGTCAAGTTATAAATTTTGCAATTAGGTATAATCATTTCTAACATGTAACATTCTACGTGATTAACATAAAACATTTCTGATAAAAACATGTTAATAAAATAAACTTTCAAATAAATGTGTTCACAGTGTTCCCCAATAACCCAAAAGTATTTAATTTAATTTTCGTAATAATGATGGTATATTCGTCACTCCAAAAATTATTCGCTTACGTTACGGCACCACTTTTATGCTAAAATAAAAAAAAAAAACAAGCAGGCAACAGAAAAACAATGAAAATAAGTCTTCAGCTAATAAATACAATAATAACAAATATACCATCAATCATTTAAAACAAACCTTAATCTAGTACCCAGTACTACTGTGACTAGCATTATTAAAGACCATTCAAACTAACATTTCGACCACAATACAAACATTTAATCGCTTGTGGACGGGATCGAAAACAAACCTAAAACATGTATCTTGTATAGTAGGTACTTACTTGTATAATTACTGAGTCCTCTTTTTATTAAAACATTTTCTCTAAAATTGTATTTATCTATCAAAGTTGTGGGTAGTAGTTGCACCATCGATAGAATATTAAGTTTTGACAAATAGAAACGGTACATTTTAGCCGAAAAGTGTTAGTAAAGAAAGCATATCAGCAATGTACCTATAAATTTTAACCTGGTAACAGACGGATATCGAAGTGGTCAAATTTAATGGTTGTCTTGTGATCGAAACATTAAAATAACTTTAGAATGTGTCATATATCTTAACTATTAGCTGTTCTCATTTCTAGTGTATCTGGTATCTTGTGCATTAACACTATCGATAATAATATTAGTTAAACATAATTATATATTTTTTTTCATACCTACGTTTTGCCACAAAGAACCAGCAATACACACTTACAAAAACAGCGTATCGGAATGGCTAATACCCTTATAATACGGGGCGATATAACAAGCTCCCAAATAACATACCTTAAAATTATATATTTATACATAACCGAAAACTACAGCATTGCAATCTGTTGACAACGAACCGTAGAGATAAGTTGTTTGGTTATAACGGTAGAATATATAACAAGATGTTTTGCCTATTCTAGTCTATTGGAAACCGGAATCTGTTTGAATCTAAGACAGGACAATCTAACCATTGACTTGTAACACTTACAATATGAAACACATTTTATACACACACACCAGAGCAGCTTAGCTAATAACATAGCACAAAAGAAACTTCAATAATATAAAATAGTTACCGATACATAAAATTTATAATACCGCCAATGACAGCAGCCAATGGTTAAACAATAGTTCACTTTAACTTCAAAATTCTAATTCAGTACATAACTGTTAATAATATTACAATTACGAATATTATAGGTAATATCTACTTACTATGTTCTTCATACTTATTCATTACAAGTTTTCTAGTAATCCGTAGTACCTATTTATCTTCGGTCCAGGAGAATGGACATCAAAAATTGTTACCGTTATTGTCGAATGCTAAAACTGTTAAATAATAAAAACACTTTATGAACATAATAACAAATAAATACAATTTTACTCAAATACCATAATTATCTGAAACAAAAATATTTTAAATAAAATTTATGGCTGGGTTACTACACTAACATGGAGTACCATGTTAGTAAACTGGGTGAACTAAGATCCTTAGGCCATATTGCAGCCAATTTATTATTGTAATAATGTAATTGACTATTTTTAATTTTTTCACTGGATGCGTGTTATTTTCACTTTTAATATCAAAAAATCTTTCTTATAATGATATGCTTACTCTCGTAGACCTAAATGTCACCATAGGATTAGTAAACCGCCATTGAGTGGCAAACATTCAGACAAATTTTCTACGTTACTTCGACGAATTCTAATAAATATTCAGATATTCAATTGACGTATGTACTTTCGCGTACGCCATTTTCACTTTGAATAAACCTTTGTGTAAATTAATATAGACCATCATATTATGTACTCCGCGTAAATATTCATGAGATTTGGAAAAATTACTTCAGAGCTATGCCAACGCAATGCGACAGATATTACATTATGGCATTTAGTCTCTTATTGCGAATCAAACGCTCTTTACATAACTAACGGAGCCAACGCAGGTCATCCTTATAAATGTGTCAATAAAATGGCATCACATTACAATTAAGAAATAGCATAAAGACACAATTTGTATAAAACAGCGGATTTGTCCGAAGGCAAATTTCGAGGTTTGGAACTAAAATACCCAAAGTAATTAACATAAAGGTTTATTCAAGTAAAGAGTACAGTATTACAATGCCATTATCACATACACAATATTTATATTAAAATTTCATACATACACAGCCGAATATCATTGTGTCAGTCATGTTGTCTATGAGCTAATAAATATGTTATTACGTTGTTACGGATAAATACCATGACAAATTGGCAACGAACCTTTCCATTAAAATGAAGACAGACAGTCATTAGAAAGTTAAAACATCACAAGTGTGTAACTAGTGTTTAATGTCAATAAGACGATGCGTAAAAATATACAAAACAATAAATTAATATCATAAATTAAAATCATATTTAAAATTAACGCTGATTAACCAGCAATTGGAATTCAAGAATCCGAGTTCACATTCAAATCTTTATTGCTCAATGTTAAAAATTATCACACAGTTACATAAATCAGAATGTTGGAATTATTTCAAATTAAAATTATAAGAAAATTATGGTGAGTACGTAGTAGAGGCCATAGTATTGTATCGTGCAGTAGTACCTCAGCGTTATCTTAATACAAACGTGTCTTAAAACTATCACAAAAACATAAATTGTATTTTTCAAACTCATTGTCAATTATGATCGCAATGCCTTAACCATAGGCCGAGCATCAACTTCAAAAGACGCATTATGCTATTGTACATTTCGTTTTCATCCAAATTATTATTCACGTCCCAGTATGCCAACTTTTTACCATAATTCCTATAGGAAACAATTTTAATAAACAGATTTTTCAAATTCCTACGTAAATAAGACATTTTGTCTTCAATTACATCCTCTGTACAAATCCGACAGTCACAAGTTGTACTTGACTGCACAATTTTGGAATCATTCGTGGCAGTAACATGTTCAACCTCAACCACGTTTTTCTCCACTATCGGATCGTTTGGATTATAAACATTTTCAATAACTACAGGGGATAAAAGAAGACGTTTAGTGTCGGTAAAGTTTCGCAATGAAAAGTTCCTTTTAAGTTTCTTAACGTTGCTGATACCTTGATCTTTACCTCGTTTAATTACACCGGATGTCGATGGAGGGGACGCCAGGACATTTTCAACTGAACCGCAGCGTGGTACTGTCCCTTTTTTCAAAGTAATTAATTCTTCGCAACTCTTGCAGTGTAATACATTTCGCTTAATCATCAATTCTTTCCTTAGATCCTGCTTTTTATTACCGTCTTTTTTGATTTCCAATAACATGTGCGGCGCTGGGGTTGCTACTACGCCAACTCTTCTTTGACGTACACCTTTATTTTCTACTGTTACATCTTGCAGTTCGCTTGCTTTAAAAGATACGGTTTTTAAAATTGGCACTATATTGTCAGTATTATCCGAATGAGACTTTGCCTCTAAACTATCAACAGATTTATTTGGCTTGTTACTGTGAGGTTGAAGAGTCTCACTGTACGTACGTTCTCCTACATAAAATACAGAGTCAGTCATTTCTTCAAACTTTTCAGGATCTTTACCACAATCTCTGACATCATTATAACTTGTAAACGAAAATATTTTTCGCAATTTATTACCTTGGGGTGAAAGGTTATCGCCGTCACTATTATCATCTAAAAATGTTGTTAAAGAAATTTCCATTCCAACTTTAGGATCATCAGTTTCCGCGATTTCACGTCGATTTTCATTCGAATTTTTGTCTAGTTCCCTAATATCATCGAAATTTTTAAATGAATATGTTTTTTGAAGTTTCCTTATCGGAGATGCATTATTTACATCACCTACATCATCCATACCCTTGTAACTTTCCTTCAGGACAAACAGTGCCAAACCTTGTCCATAATTCTCATTGTGAACGGCCAAAGAAGCTCGTCTATTTTTCATTTTATAGGGAGAAGCGGGGATATCTTCGAAACTTCTATACTGTTCTATCAATCTGTTCTGTTGTTCCTCTGATTGCATAGACCAAGTAGAAGTTGTATCGCTTTCTGACTCGGAGCTTAGGGTTTGTAGATAGTTGAAGATTTTTATCCCACGGTCGAGGGATATTGATCTCTGCAGCGGTATATCATGGTTGAACCTAAAGTCGATTTCTACTTCAGTATCCACGGATTGCGCATCTTCTTCTGTTTCCGTGAACTTGCTACCCAACCATCGGTCTACTTCACGGTTGTTGAGGTTGAGATCGAGTAGCTCCTGCCTGAGATCAATGTCGGGTTTAGGATTCCTAATATCCGAATGTCGTCTGCGTTTCTTCTGGGTGTTATTTTTGGCCGAGGTGGTGGGGTCGGAATTTCTACGCGGGAGCGGAGGTGGTGCCACCGGGCGCGGCCATCTTGCCAGCGAGCGAGGATAATGAGCGTCCAGGGAACGTGCCCACGGTGATACCAGACTCCGCAAAGAGCTTGCGAAAACTGTGGAACCAATAATGTGTTCAGTGTGTGGAGCAGTCAATAGATAAATAATTAGGATATATCCTTATAACATAAATACTTTGAAAACACGAATACAATATAAGACAGTATTGTTTGTTTACTTTTAAAAATATTAAAATTGTTAGACAGAACTATGATACGGCGAGTATATTATAATGAATTTTATGTGGCATGAATGTTATACCTACAGGAAGGAAATATACTACGCCTATGTTACGTTAGTTTCATTTCTCCGATGTTAAGATGCAAGCTACTAAATATTTCTTTGATATTTATTTAGGTACCACGTTTATTATTAATATTACAAGTAAACAAATAAAGTATAAGTTCGTTTCGATGTTTCGTTATCCCTTTTAATAACTCATACAGCCGTGTAAATAAATAAAATTGCCATAATTTGTTGTTTTTTAAGTAAAAGCGTAATGTGTGATGACCAAATATGAGGAAGGCCATTAAATTATAAGCTTTGTAAGCAGGTTATGTGACCCAAGTTATCGTCTGTACTAACCGAGACGCTTATTAGGACGTTCAAAATATTTTTATTTTAATAAATTTCAGAAGAACGCCTTATTTAAGAAATAGGCTTGCTATTGACGATCACGTAATTTATTTTCTAATGAACGTGTAAATAAATATGAACAATTTTTTTTTAAATTTGTATTAAACAATTAATCTATATTTATTCATTTTTTTCAAACGCAAGATAACAAATTAGACGGCTCATATAGTCCTCGCTAATATTTTTGGCCCTTCTGAACTCCGCTACGAGTTTTAACACGCACGCAAAGTACCGTCCGTGCCCTGCCGGTACCATAAATAGCGCACCGCGCAGTAACTTTTGCACAGATCAGAACGACCTTAAAATTTGGAAATAAGTGTACAAACGACCACTTAGGTTCTATTCAACTCAGCAAAGCCCAGCACTCCCAAAGCTCACCACTTGCGCACACATGGGTACACTCGTAACACATAATTATAGTAAGTGGTCGAAATTGTCGCCTCGAATATTTTAATTCTTTTTTATACATACAGTTATATTACATACAGTTATATTATTTATCCGTTGGATCTATATTTTTAATGTTATGCAAAACCAACTCTATATCCTTGCAATTGCATTTTTTAAAAATTTCGACTACTAAATCCCAACATCCACTTTTTGGGACATCATTTATCAAATGTAAACAAGCGAAAATTGTATGGAAATAATATTCACCGGAACAAACTTCATTCCCCCTAATATGCATAACTATAACCAGATCGCACTTAGATAATTTAATATGAACACCAAATAAATACCAGTTATTTAACTAAGCGTAAAAAGCCGTTATTATAACCGGTTTAAACAACAATTCTAACAGCGCATTATTTCGACCACCACTATCCACACGTCAATACCTGACTGTCCCACTCAGTACCAAGGGCCGAAAGAGATCCGAGGCGGCGGCGAGCGGCGCCCTTCCACGCGTGACGTCAGCAGCCGAAACCTAACCACACACTCCATCAATCGGGGACATGTTACAAAACAACAATAACACAAACAAAAATAAAAATAAACACTTTGAACTATGTATGAGTTTATTCGTTTCAAATAGAACAAGAAAAAAAAACAAAAAAAAAATAGAAAAAGAAACAAAATACGTCACTGAAAAGTAACTCTAACACTTAAAACAAGTAACTTAATTAGTATCACAATAATAAAAAACCAAAATTATTAAAAACATAAGTTACAACAGGACGTCTATTATTGTTAGTCCTCGGTTATTTCAACATCGTGATGTGATTAATGATAAAAGAATGAAAAATGATTAAGACATTAATTCTGGTGCTTTCATGTTATGACAAAAAGAGTAAAAAATAATAAAACAACTGAAAAATAAAGGGAACACACTGAGAAGCGATCAAGCGTCATAGGTGAGTTACTTCTTGTCTTCATGCTCAATGTGCTTCGTGCTTAGTGTTCAACTTGTTTCGTGTTCAATGCGAGATCTCTTTCGGCCCTGGTCTCATTTTCCACTTAATTTATACAATCACACACCTAAAAACAAATGTAAAAGAACACAATTTTGAACAACGCATCAGGTAAGCCAAATTTAAAAGTTCCAGTATAGACGAATTCATGCGCATAATTAAAACTACCCAAATTATAAAATATGGATTCGTAATAAGTATATAAATAATTGAGAAAAATGTACCAGAACCAATTCAAAGCGTTCATGTGTGAGACATTTATGATGCATATTTTCGTTTGACACATAATTTCTATTTCAATTTACATGAAACCATAAAGCAACTTACTATCTAAATAGATTTTCATTACAACGCATGTCGTAATTTATTACAAACAAAGAAGTTATGTGTCAATCTGTCATTCAATTTGTTTGTATGAGTTACAGCAAAATAAGTCAACGACCTTTCCCATTGCGAATAATTCCACTTCTTATAAAGTAATTGTTTTAAATGATGTTGTAGCTACCTGAGCCATTTGCATATTGGGAACAACAAAGATATGAGTTCTAATTAATAGTTTTCATTTATGCACTTTCTCGTTCATTCATTAATAGTGGTGTTTGAGAAATATTCTTGGTTGTGTCGTTATATTCAAGAAGTTTTTCAATTGCAAGCATTTCAAGAAATTGTTTCAACTGCAAGCATAGCTCCAGACATGAGAAATTAGCCATCTCGAATATTTAGATTTTAATCTAAAATTTAAGCAAGGAAAGATAATTATGCCAGCAAAAAAATAACTTGTTTTATTTTTAATTACTATTGTTCTAATTTAAGCAAGATTGCGCTATTAAGGTGACCAAGATTAATATTAATCGCCTGTGTATATTTCAAAAAAAAATTGAATTAATTATGTTACCAATGACATTGAAGATGATTGAACAATATTAATTTAACATTAACATAAGAATGTTCTTATTCATATATTTCTTGGCTGGTTTCATAAGCATTGTATTTATTATATTATATTGCAATTCCACTAATACAGTACCTACATATTAATAAAGTCGCATACAGGAATTGTTCAAAACTAGCGCCGTACCACTCAATTTCTCATATTCTCTTATGTTTATCACAAAGTAGGTATCTTTCTTATTCTCAATATGCTACCAAGTTAAAATCAGTGTTTAGCTCCTAAACTGATGTAATGCTTAATATAAGCTTCGCCGAATAAAAACAAAAAATGCGCAACCGTGTTACGTATTGTTGTAAGGCAATTGTTATAAAAATAGAGAAATAAATAAGTAAACACCCTCCTTATTTCTATAACCCAATAACTAATTAGTTACGTGAGTAGTATGAATAATATTACAATTATTCAAGTAGTATGCTAACCATATCCGCTACGAATTCAACCATGCAATTGTTCTGAGCTTTCAATAACATATTCCCGGTTTTCATGCAACTTACACTGGTATCCTGGCCAGAGAGTATGAAAACAATAATAATCTATTACACAAAATTCATAAATAACAGCACAATGAAATAGCTGTTAAAGAGTTGCATGATAAAACAAACTACTTTTCACATGGTCATTTTTAGGGTTGTGTATCCATAAGGTAAAAATCAGAACCCGACTAATACGCATCTGCTGTCTGTCTGTCTGTCAAGGTCCCAGAAGAGTCCCCATACAAGTAACCTTGAAGAATGGGGATTTCATAGATTGAATCTTGTTATTTAACAAATAAAATTTGAGTTGATATCGCTTGGTGGTACGGAACCCTAAAAGTGCGAGTCCGACTCGCACTTAACCGCAAAATAAATTGTTGCAGCGACTTTAAATAGTTTTGACGATAGCATACGTAATTTAAAATCGTTGATTTTATTTAAAAAAATAACTTCAAAATTATTTGTTTCTTATAAAATTAATTCATCTATGTTAATGATTGTTGTTAATTTCAATACGTATTTCATTTACTACATTCAGAAGCTAATTTGTATGTAAATATTTGCAGTATTATAATGCGAGCATATGGAATATGCACATTATTGTACATAAATATAAATTTCAGCAAGGTAAATATTGCTGATGTCATATAATGGAATGTTTCGCAACAGCTGCGGCATTAGGGCCGGTCGCGATATTTTTACCGACTGCGGTAGCGAATACTCGGTATATCTGAACAAACTTTAAGTAATTTCCATGCAAGATTAGGTTAATCTTATAATGTTTTCAGTTGATAACATGAATAAATGTATTGCTTAGTGGCTTTGGCTCATAACTATTGTATCCAAACTAAAAAAAAACTACAATTAATTTAGAGATGTATGGGGATAGGACTTGAGTAATAGGAATTTATGGAGACGTGTCGATATGCATGTTTAGTATAAGCAGTCATTCACTATAATAAATCCACATTTTCACCGACCGAGCGTGAACAAGAAATATAAAAATGTGTGCAATTCACACGTGCTAGAAGTGAAACTTCAAAAAAAACGAATACTGTCAGTCCAAATATTGATGTTTTGCTTTGCTTACGTAAGCCGCCATTTTGCCGATGCTTCCTATCTAATTTTCTCCCATTTGCGCGAGCTTTCATTTCATTTGCGCGTCATTTCCGTTTCATCGAATTCCAAATCACAACGATACTATAGAAGTTTTCACTTCAATAATTTATTACGTTACACAGTCATAACCCAACACTAGGTATCCCTGTGTCGTTGGTGCCGACACAAAGTCACACACCCAGACCGACTCTACAAATTGAAATTCATCATTCAAATTCCGCCTCGCAGGTCATCCCCAGACCATTTCGAACGGTAGTCTTGCATGGTAACCGTTGCGCCATACGGATCGGCGGATGAATGTTGCACGGGTAGAAATATGCGTTAGAGATATTTGAGTTGAATATCAATTGTAAAGCGTCAATGGTGCATACCTAGTTGAATTGTAAAAGCTCCTATACCACAGAAAAACCATGATTTATCAATTTTACACTTAATATCATTGTCGGGCTACTTTGATATTATTCTCTAAATTTAATTGAGATCTGTGAGCATTAAAATTAAATATTTCATTGACTAGCGTGCAATGTTAATATCGAATAATAATAAAACGCCAACATGCTGACGTAACACACAAAAGTCACATCTTACCATACTGTACATGGCTTAAACTTAGGCCAAAACATCCCGTGCATATCGCTCGCTAGTCATCTCGGCGCGCTACTTGGCTTTTTTAATATATTAGCAAAATATTTTTTGAAGCAAATTAACAAAGCAAATATCAATCTGCTTTTGTTAAATATTGTCGATTAAAAGGGCTTAAGACTACCCCAATTTACCCCAATCAGATTCTTACATTTCATACTGCAATATAATGAATTCAAAGTAAAAAACCACGATTAGACCACAATCTTTTTTTTTGGCTACACGCGGAGATTTCTGGCCAAAATTCAAGCACAATTGTTAATACATCGCAACTATCCTTTACATCGAGTTAGTAAATGTTGTTAGTTCGCCCACAAAACTCGCAATGTACCGTGAACTCAGAAGGTATACTCACAACTTCCTGATGCCACTGTTCCGTTTCCAGGGCGCGTCGTCGGGCTCGGCGGGCAGCGGGCCCTGCACCGGCGCCTCCTCCTCCTCGGCCAACGTCGTGCTCACTGACGGCGACGTGTCCGAGCTCGTGCTGGAATATAAATAAATAAAACAATAAATATCATTAACCATACAGTTAGTTTCCACTAACGCCACACCAAGGACCAGTGATGGCCAAACTGTTTGAACGTTGGCACGTATCCTGCAGAGACCACAAATTAAAAGAAATATATGCGTATTAAACATTTAATTATCACTTGCTTCGGTGAAGGAAAACATCGTGAGGAAACCTGCACACGTAAGAGTTGTATTGACTTATTGGAGTAAAAATAAATAGAAAACGCTCGCGACTAGCCGCTTAATGGAAATGAGTCTTACTCCTATGAGTTGTCTATGGTATGATTACCTAAAATTGACCTCAATTTAAATTTACAATCGGTCCAGTAAACTTAGGTTTACTTATTTACTACATTACTGTCATTACCCACTCTGTAATCGAACGGGAACACCGATGAAATTAATAATAATAAAAGGCGAAATTTAGAGTGTCACATATTGTAATCTGCTTATGAGCATTAAAGAAAGCTGTGTGTATAGTATTAAGGACAAACGACGTCTTTGTTCAAACGCGTCACTCGTTAATCTAATGCTAATCCAATTAAAGGTGCCATTCCACAGAACGCTGCACACGACAGAGGTCGCCTACCACTCGCATGCATTGTCTGCGTCTTGCGTACCTAAAAGATCTGCCGTACATTATATCAATTCAACTCCGACTCGTCACCGATTCAACTCATTGCAAATGTCGTGTACGTTATCATTGAATTTTCAACATTTACTTAAAGAACAGGAGGCGTATACCTACGACCAAATCCAAAATTCAAAATTATTTTCGTGTTGCTGTTATAAGCAACACGAAATAAAGCTCATATTTCAATGCTTTCCTAAAAGTCGAATCTCATTCGAGTGAGTTGATGTAATATGCGCAGACCTTAAATAAACTGCACCGACTAGTATATTCGAGAATAGAATCCATTCTAAATCGATATTCACCTATCGGGTTGCGACTCGACGTGCACCGCCTGGAGCTGCTCCTCGGCGCGCTTGAGCCGCTGCTTGAGCTCGTTCCGCTCGTGCAGGATCGCGCGCATGTCGCGCACGCTGTACGTGGGCTTCGACGACTGGTCCTCGTCCTCGGGGCCGTCGGGCGTCGCCGCGCCGCATGCTGTGCACTTCTGTTAACATAATGGTGCGTTTAGATGACGCGCCATCCAAACACCCGGCGCGCGCACCGGATTTGTCGGATTTTTCGGCACGGATCAAAGGCGGACGTCCACTACGGCACAGATACAAATCTGTGAACGAAATGCTTTTAAAACTATTGTTACATGGTAGAAAATTACAGTACTAAGTACCGTGGCGGGCGATAGTACTACCCCGGGCGAACTCTAGGCTCTGCTACGCATAATTGTTTTGTTCATGACCAAAAACAAGGAATACAGGCAATTCAGTACGAATATACAAACATAATTATAGTTAGTTATCTTCATTTTTTATAAGTACAAACCTTGTTCTGTGCATCGGAGTGCTGCAACGCGGCGATGTCCCGCTGCTGCGACTGCACTATGGCGGTCAGCTCCGTGCGCTCCTCGCATACTAATCGCATCTGTAACACATTGTGTATTGTACATAATAATATAACAGTACATCACTATTACGGCTTACATCATTATCACATCACTATAACATACGATTAACATAAACAACCATTGACATAAATACTACAATACATTGTTTTACATTCAATGAGTGTTTATTACCTAATGAGTGATATGATATGACTTAATGAGTGTTAACCTAATTTGTATTATGATAAATATTTAAAATATTTTGACGAATTATAGATATCTTTGTAAAAAATAAGTGTAGATACGTTTATATTAGAGGCTCATTACATCTCTACTATTTATTATAATAGGTAGTTAAGTACAGAATAACTTACTTTTCGTTTTATATTTACCTGTAGATAAGTGACAGATAGAAAATTGAAAAAGGCGGTATACTGATCACAAAACCTACGTTAAACCTTTTAAAATTATGTTTAATGGATGATTCGATATAATGTAATTATGTAAACGAAACTCACCTGATTCTGTAGCTGTTTGTGTTTCCGTCGGAGATCACGGCTGACCTGCGCCAATTTCTCCACTTGGTTCGATAACTGCAACGAATCCAAAATTGCCATTTTTAACCACTAAGCTTCAAACATCAAATAAATAATATACCCGTGATTTAGATTCAAACTTCACATAAAATACAACAGTTAAAACATTTAAACGTATTTTAATACGTAATATAAAATAGAGGTTTGAGACGTTTCATTGATATTAAAAACAACGAAAGTACGACGTATCTTTTACGAAAAACATTAAATATTACTTTAAATATTTTACACAATAGTTAAATAGACATTTTGATAAAGCCTTGCGTTATAAATATCGAGGGCTCACAGATAAATACATGATTTAGATATGAGTAAGATATAGAGCATTATGGACTTTATCTGGTCCATGATGGATCGGTGAGACTCGGTCGAGGTTAAGCGTTTCAAATTTTAACTTATCGGGCTATTTAATATCTGATAAAACAATAAATATCCATGCCGCGGAAATTTTGTCGGAAAAACATTTGTCAATAAAAATATTCCATACATCTAGAATTCTACACCTTTACTGACTCAAAAGGAAATATACGAACAGTCGCATCTATTTCGAAATCCAGGCACCATCATCGCAAACCATAACTATCTTATTGCTCCCAGCTGAGAGGTAACCCTGAGAGGTGGAGGAGGACAACTTCTCTTCATGACTACCCCACAACATAGTAGACACAAGTAGATAAAACATTTTGAATTTACAAAAAGAACCTAAAAATATTACTAAAAGAGTATGTACTTCCAACCACTTTGAGCATCTAAAAAAGCGAAAGCTGAAAGCCTGAAGTGGGTAAACGCGGTGTAATTCACCTCAAAGCGAGTCGATGATAAAACCTTCAGAGTGTACCCGAGTAACTTCATACTATTGACCCTATTAAAAAACAGGTTAATGGACTTTTCAATCAAGATTTATAATTATTACGTTCGCAGCAACAGCAAAAATGGCACGAAAGTTTTCATACTGTTTATGGTCCATTGGGACTCTAGAATAGGAAAATTAATTATATTTTATTATAGAAGCTGCGTGATGGAGTAGTAAGCCTAGTATGCTCTAAGCCTCAAGTATCAGGAGAGACCAGTGCTCACTAGTGCCACATTAATGAATTAAAACCATACGATTCATTGTATAGCCCTGCCAACTAAATAAAAATATTCATATTGAAAAATTGCGAAACGCAGAAATAATTTCGACCTCTCGAACTAAAAATAGAGCTCCATTACTGTTTTCGACTGCATTTCATTTCACTTGAGCCGAAGCCTCGTTACGGCGGCGCTCGTACCATACCGCTTTGAAGCCCTCTTCAATCGATATTTACACCACCCGCGCTAATTGCAATTGCATGCCCGAATTTTGGCAACGCTATGAAAAATACGAAACTACTCGAATAAATAGCCATTAATTAAATCATAACCTAAAATAAATTAAAACCTATCTATAATACAGATTTTCATCTATCAGTTGAATTTGGAAAACTTTCCAAGCAATAGCTGAGATACCTACAACATTGCATTCAATCCACTTTCAAACCCGATTCAACTCACTAATGCACATTGAATTTATCTTGGTTTTTTTATATTATAACCGCACATATTTTATCAAAATTAAGTAGAGGTTCGTTGAGTATTCCAACCTGGGCACCTCTATTCGGAAGATTAACATTTAAACAACTTGGCAACGTGTACAGTTTTGGTATAAGTTATTTATTAATTATAATATAGGTAAACATACTAAACATTAAAGTAACCACGTTTGTAACTGGCACGCGGCAAGCGCAAATATTATGTTACCATGTTATCCACACCATTGCCTGTTGTTCGCATGTGTGAGCGATCATGATTACACCGTGTTTCACGGGTCACCTCACATCTCTGTAGCTTAATTGCCTCCTATATTACAAAACGGTGCAATTTAAATGTTACTACAAATTTCGTTACTTTGTTTTTGTGTTAAAAGCCGACCAACGAGCAGACGAGCCACCTTATGGTTAGTAGTTAGAGTTACAGTCGCCCATGGACAGCGGACAGTAAAGGCACCACCGATTCTTTCCGTTCTCGGTCAAGAAAGAAGGAAGAAAGAAAGAAAACATTAATGTTATTGCCTTATTGGTTACGTTGCATTCTGTCTCTTATCATAATTATGTACATACATAATGTACTTCTATTGTTTTTACTACTATTGAGTTTGACACTTTAAAATTCGATAAAAAAACTACGCGTGTCCGGCAAACCATTATAAATATTTGGCGTTTGTATTTTTAAAAAATAACAATATGGATTTAAGATAGCAAACGAACATGCAGCACCACCGTTTTCACCAACAACCGATAAGACTCAATTTGGGACTATAATCGTTACTCTAGTAAAAATACAGTTAGTAAGAGACTAGTCCTAATTCGGTTGCCTCTAAAAAAGTGTAACCTGATCCACACCACTTGTAATGTTATGTTAATCACAAATTATATTGTTGACTTTTTGCTGACTTTACCATGTCATATTTAGAAGAAATGTTATGTTGGTAGTTCTGTATAATTATGGCCAAAAATAAATAGCAGTAGCCACACAAAAAATACTTCCAAGTCTATGACCTGCATCAGAGCAACACGATGAGATTCGAAATACCTACGAAAGTTCCTCAGAAGCATTAGCAACATAAATTAAGGGTACGTAGAAATACATAAATACTGCATCGCATACTGCATGCAAGGCTTTCTAGTTCTCTCTTCCATTTGCAAAGGTGAACTTTCTCGTATATTCCGAATTTAACTGACGATATTAAAATAGTTCAGAGAAATGATATAATTTTCTCAGCCGTCACTGGGAAAACTTTGTTCAAACTCAGCGGTTCTTAGATACTGACAGAATTATTTCAAACGTACTTTGTAAGCAAACCGAAAATAGTTTTGAGAGAGATTTATAAATCGACAGAATTTTAAGATTAGACAAATACTCGTTTCGTTTATATTTTATAACAAAGTTAAGACGTGGTGTGATTATGATTAAAATATTAATATGAAGCAGTGACTTTTCAAGTAGTTTGAACGTTGGACTTCCGAACAGAGGGGCCTGGATTGAAATACTGCACGCACCACAAATTTTCAAAAAATATTTGCGTATTAGAATTTTATTATCTTTGGTGAAGGAAAACATCGTGAGAAAACCTGCACGCGGGTTCTCCATAATGTTATCAAAGGTGTGTGAAGTCCGCCAATTCGCCCTTGGCCATCTTGGTAAACAATGGCTTTATCCTTCACATTGTGTGTCCAGGTCCGGGTATCCTACCCGTACCCAGCAATGAGTCAGCTGTGTTAGTGTGTTACGATGACGACGATGATCATTATGATATTCATTTCTTACGCGAAACGTATTCACATAATATATTTTTTGCCTGAAGAAGTAAATTTAAATAATTAATTATATCATCAGTTGATACAATCTTGCCTACACGTCATAATGAAAGACATAATACAAAACTTTAGCACCACGATATACTGTGACGTCGGTACCTTGTAATCAGATCCATAATTACGAATCGTACGATGTTCATGCACCTTCAATCATAAATGTAAACTTACGAGTATAACATCTGAACAACACGTAAAACTCAATGAAAATCAGGTCTTATACCTTTACGCTTATAGACTATGTAGCACAACCCGCACAACTTCATGATTAAACAAATGTAATGAATACATCGCTATCAATGAAAACATCGTGTGTACTTTACGGCGATATTACAATACATCGACGATAGTGATAATAACACTTTAACTTGGTCAGGATAACATCGTTAACTTTGCACCAATCACATAATTTTAGAGACATTTGTTATTGTTTAAATTAATGTTATTTATTAATTACACAAATCTGACGAAAAAAGCGAATATAAAACTTATTTTTCCTATAAATATTGCCCTTTTATTTTAATGTAAATAGCAAATAAACGGGCAGCCGAGCCACCTGAGGTCGCCGTTGCCAATAGAGACTATACAACAAATGTTCTTCAGCATTTTGCACCACGAACAGATAAGGTAGACTTGAACTTAAAATGGGAGGGTAGAACCTCTAAAACCACCAATGTGTTAACCACTTAACTAAAATTTTAACGCTCCGCTAATAACAATCTAGGCACTGTTCTTACTACTAAACAGTGGCAACTTGTTCACTTTCGAACCACCGTTACGCCTACTTCCGTACATCACTAATCAGCTGTGTATAAGTATGAATTAATCGGCTTCCACTCAGCAGCTTACTAGCATGGCTCGAGTCTCTCTTTGCATGAGATATAATCCTAAAGCATATTCCATTATGATGCTTCAGTGCATGAAGGAACAGAAGATATTATTTATCTTACAAAAGACTATAGATAAATAACAATTATGAACCTTATTCGCTAACTAAGTACCTTTCAGTACAGATTCTACAAATATTTTACGGATATTAATTGCTACCAAATAACGGCCTCGAGCGTCTATTCTGGCTTCATTAAGTCTTCATATTTCCAGAGCGAGCAAATTTAGCCATTAACGTAATATTATTACAGGCTACTGAAGATTAAGTTATATAATTAGCCGTGCAAATTCGCGTTCATTATTCTGCAACTTTACAAACAGCTCGCTTCTGTCTCAAATTTGGCAACGTCTGTCCCAGTAACTAGATAGATAAGTACAATTTTGTGGCAAGCGGGTTATCGGTGCTGAGGGAATTTAAATGTAACAGGAAATGTCAGCATCATCTTAAATATTATTATGTAAGAGTGGTATTTAGAGAGCAAACCAATCCATTAATCATTTCGTAGAAGAGTTACGTGTGTTTTTAATGTCACTAAATTCACTAACCTATAATTAATAAAAAATAAAAACAAGCAGACTCCCTAGACTTTCGAGAGAGTAAACACGACAGAGACATCCTATCAAATAAAAGTGGAAAAAAACACATTTTTCGGTCTGAAGGATTAGTCACAAATCGATTGCGAATTCGACTAAAGGATGACATATCACTCTGGAAAATGACACATTTCCGCTGCGATCTCAAGGAGAAATAGATGTATCTGCGCGAATAAAATACCAAGTAAGAGTCAACTAACAACCAGACTACCCCAGTGTCTCTCGACCATCAACACATCAGGAGGTAACCCTGACCACTCACCGTCACCTGACAAATACATTATACTCGATGACTATTAGCATAAAAAGAATCGCGACATTGTACGATTGCATTAAATTAATCAACCAGTAATGCCTTATGCAACACTCTCGCTGCAAGACATGATGCGTAAAATAAATGCTTTACGTTGTATGCTCCAATTAAACTTTCCCTATGTGTCTTTGAATCACGATGGTGTACATTCCTTTACAGATAGTAAGAGGGGTTGGCATTCTATCATAAAATACCAAGCGCTCCGCACAAAGTGCGCTACTCCGCATACATGTTACATACAAATGTTGCCATAAATGCATTCCCAGACCTAAAATATGTATGGCCAGTAATATAACGGACATTACAACTTTGGTAGAAGGAAACTGGCGCTATGGACTCATTTCTTATTTTAGGACACAAATTTAAACATACCGTACAAAGGTTTTAAATAATCCCATCATTAAATTTCAGAATAAAATTATACTTAAAATACCGTATCAAATTAGAGAAGATAAAGCTAAAAAAATAAAAAATCTAAACACGTTATTATACACGATTTATTCAGGCAGCAACATAGGAACATAATTATGTGTATTAAACAAGGGGATGTTTTCCTATCTGCTCTCAAATATCTCGAAAGATTTATTGGAAACTGCCAATACCTTCAAACGGAACCGCTGAGTTAGGATGTGAGTTTTACTTTGTAGGTGTAACTTACAATACAATGATTACAATCCCACTTGATGTTAAGCAGCGGTGTAGTCTTGGGTGGAAGCCCTATTTGCTTGAAGACACTTGCATTGCATTAATAATCAACCAGTACCTTTTGTATTCACAGTAAATAGAGAACGCAATTTGACAAATATTCCATGCGAAGATGAATTTACTGCGCAATAAATTGATCCAGTCAACAATTAGGTATATAGGTACAGTGACGTATTAAACGAAAACAAGAACACACAAACGTGAAAACAATATAAAGGAACACAATAGGGAAAAAGATGCATATTTGGTCTTAGGTACTCCCTATGTTACTACGCAAACGTTATCCATTATGTACATTCTTCAGTTCAGCGATAAGAGCAACTTTTTGGGGTTTTAACGGATTCGCATTATTTATAATCTCCTGATTGTGTGCTACAAAACATATTAAGTATTAGTCATAAGTCAATACAGGCATCACATGATATGCTAATGCATGTTATTTTTAGGATCCCGTACCCAAAGAATGACAAAAGAACCCTTAAACGGAACACATCTATAGATTCGTCTACCTATCATCTATAGATAGAACCGTCCAAACAGACTATAAGTAATGGCCTGTATCCAAATTGACGACAGCAATTTATCAGTTGACTGATATTAGGTAATTGCAAATATATAAGTACCTGCATAGAAATGAATTTATTAAACTTTACTTGGTTATATATAGAAAAATATAAGCGTACAAATGGCAAGTTCACACGGATACCCAGCACATGTCACTATACCTGCATAGAGCATTCGACAGAAAATCGATTGAAACCAAGGCTGCAGAACCGATTAAATAATAAATATGAATATTTAAATATCTTTGCAACCACATGACAATGTTGATGACGATCACGTGCAATAGACAAAGAACAAATTATCTTAGACCTTAATTCCGATATCAAAATAATTAAGTATTCCTTATTGATTATCCATAGAGACGTTGATAAAAAATATGATTGTAAACTTATGTCATCGCTAACGTGTTTCAACATTCAAATGCTCTCTTTGATGTCAAACAAGCATGCGGCACCACCCTTCCGTTGCCGTCCATGTAACTCAAATGGGGACTAGGATGGTTAGTCAAGTTGGCAAAGGGTGTTATCAAGTATGTCAGTTGGTATTGACTAACTAACATGACTGTAATATCGAATAAATGAAACGAAATTTCAATAAAATATTCAATCCTAAGCTTCTTACTTCCGCGCGTCTTTCTACGAAGTACCTACCTACCTTATACAGTGAAAAAATTATAATTCAAAATTATTGTTAGGTATAGAATACTATAGATAAAAAGTATAATTTTAATTATTTTACATAATTAGAATTTAAAATTATAAATAATAATTTTATTTTAAACATTTTGTAATAAATAGTACTTTTCGGTTTTTCTTGTATGTTTTTTTTACGTGTACATAAATTATAAAATAAAATAAATAAATAAATAAATAAAAATATTATAACGTACCTACCTACATATCTACTCAAAAATTAAAATTTTCAATTACCAGTTTTAGGGTTCCGTACCGGAAACGGAATGGAACTATTCATATTCTTCCAATGTCTGTCTGACCTCCTATCACTCACAGGGCTCTATCTCTTGAACGAAAATAGGTAGACACCTCAAATTGGCCGCTATAACAACAACTAATAAAAACATAAAAAGTTAGGTCCCAAAGGGGGTTCAATTAACCTTAAAAAGAGGGGTTCTTTTATCTCATAAATTACCACAAAGTACGTGTTATTAACGCCTGCATGACGACAAATAAAATTCCAAGGAAGTTCTCCTTGGGAATTCGATTTATTGTATAAGCGTATTTTTTTGTTTTTATTAACTATATTTTATTTTTTTAGTATAATTTTCAGTTATAATTTTTTTTTTTTACTAATTATTATTTGGTTTTAATAATTATAATTTTACCTATTTATTATATATTATACATTATTACATACATAGGTTTGCTGAAACTCAATCATGCATCAACTATTACATATTATAAGACTCAAATTACGCAATAGATAAACCCGAAAACGACAGACTAATCAAAGAAAGTTTCAAAGATTTTTAAACCAAACACATTATACTAAGGCGTGCTTGTTTCCATGCATCTACAACAAAAACTCACTTATAAAGTATAATGCGGTGTGATGCATGTCTCGTAATAAAATTTAAAATTCATAACGTCGTATTGCATAAATATTTAAATAATAATATTTTCTTCGCAGACATCCGCCGGTCGTACACTTCAAATGACTTTATTGCGGTAGGTATTGGATGCGTACGCAATATCAATTATTTTAAATGCAAAATAATAAAAGTTTTTACTTCAGATTTCTTTTATACATTAACTAATTGTTGAATCGAGCTGGCAACGACCATGCCTGCAGAACGTGGGTCCTGAGTTCCTATTCCTCGCCAGAACACATATTTAAGTTATGGTGATGTGTTTGTAAATGTTTAGATGAATTAGGAACCCTAGAGCTAAATTATGAATATGTGAACTTATTACAATACCTTTTAATAAGGTTTTTAATATCAGGTACCTTTCTATGTTATAAATGGTTTTTAATGTCAGGTATAGCTCTATGTTACACCTACTCGTAACTTAGTTTCATTAAAATCATGAAGATGTATACATGAAACCAATGATTGAAGCTCAATCTCTGCGCTGTGCAGTAGTTTCATTGTAATCACGGTAGCGCATCAATTTGCATAATATTACAAGTTGTGTTCATGACGTAAGTTACTTGTAGGTATTTGGATCCGTAGAATATGGAAAAAAAATGATGTGGTGTCGTGGGACACCAGGTAGGAACGAAGTTCCTTCGGCCAATGTAGAATCGACACAAATTGCAAAAAAAATCGTGCTCAATTTTATGTAGGTTTTCTTGATTTTTCTCTTAAATTTTGCTGATTAGTTTTTATTTAAGTACAAGAAAGTATTTAGGAAATTCAGTATTTTAAGAAATAATATAAAATAATATAAAATATAATATGTAAAACAATAATATAAAACCCATGTGTATCCATTGTTATATAAAAGTATAGAATAGAAAATAAAAATGCATAAATTTCATTTGTGTTTTATTTAATTAGAGAATCTTGTATATTAATCAAATCACAAGCTATAGTAAAAATATGGTTAAATGGTATATTTGTCTGTTCTTGAATCAAGTTAACTAAATAATAACAAGTTAAAGGATTGCCAATATAAGAACGGGGGCTTTTTTTAATTTCATTCAAGGTACACTCTAAGGCATTTAAATTTTCTCGTCTTTTGTCATCCTGTATAATCACTACAATCTGAAGAAGACTCCATTTGAAAAGATATTGATGATTCTGTGAAAGTTACAGAGGGAGTATAAGATGTATCACTATCTGATTGTTCTATTTTTTAACAATTTTACTCAAATAATGTTTAATTATGTTTTTCCAAAACAACTCATTTATTCTCAAAATAAGTTAGCTTTTCTCAAACAAGTTGGCTTTTCTCAAAATGAGTAAACTTTTCCAAAACGAATAGGCTCATCGAACGTCACTCAATTAAATGTCTCTTAAAACAAGACTAAGAATAATTACATCTAACCTGTATACATAGCTCTCATATGTATCGTCCATCCCGATACAACTGTCCATTGGCACTCTCCAATAACAGAACTGAGCACCTCTCTCTAGTGCCTTATAAGAGCTATGCATTGTACAAAAATAACAATGATCAAATAATAATTTCAATGAGTTACGTTCGACAAGATGGCTGAATTTTATTAAATTTTCAAAAACAAAAGAAATCTCATTACAGTGAATTAATCATCAATCAGCTAACTTACTAAGCCATATCATAAATAACTCCATATGTTACAACCCTATTTTCTTTTTAACTATTAACTAACCATTTAACTGTAACTGTCAATAATTAATTATGTGACCGCCTCTAAGTATCTAGGCTACCTATATCACCAGTAAACCCTGTGTGATAAAGCCAAAGATGGGTAGGTACTTCAAATGTTATACTCCTAGTACCATATTACCACAAAATTACCAAAAAGTTATTAACTTTATCAATGTCATAATTAGAACTCAATATTTAACTTCAAAAACTCATTTTCTTGATAATTTAGTTCCATTGTGTCTAGATTATCATTTTATTATTTTGATGTTATTCTATTTCATAACTAATGAATAACAACTCAAACTCAAAAAGTACTTGGTCATACCTGACAAATCCTTCAGCGTGGACTTGTGGATAGCGACTCTTGGATACAGGTAATGCAGACTGCAGCTCTCTTTGACCTCATGTAACATCCTCACTCAATACTTGTATACCATGATATCCAGATGACATCTTGTACTTCATAGTCATCTCAAAGCATCGCAGCCTTGCTTGCCAGTTCATATTGACATCCAAGCTTTCTCAGTAGCTAGTTTCTTACGGATTCTTTATCCCAGCTTCTGATATCGGCGTCAGGTAGGCCGGGTGTGGGTGTTTGTATGGTTTTTCAGTCGATTCTACTCTGTTTAGCATGTATTTTCATGAAAGTAGGTATTCTTCACATAACCTCCGTTGTGGGCTTATTCAGCGATTCTCAATATTGATTTAAACGTTTTAACCACTCGCTCTATCCGCGATATCACATTTTATTATAACTTCATCAACAACTTTAAGAGACTCCGCGACATAAGACAACTTTCATAACTTTTTCCGCGGGAACTCAACATAATCATATTCTCCGTTTTCTGACAGATCTCGCAAACTCCACTTACATAACCAATGTAAAATATATTATATTTATAATATAAATATATATATTTATTAATAAAGAATAAACTAATACTTACGTATTTAATTCTTTTGCACTGAATAAATATAGTAATAATTTCCCACTATTAGCACTGTCACTTTCACTTGCCATTTTCTTTTACTATATTTATTTACTATATTATTATTTTATATTACTATATTATATTATTAGTTTATGAAATTATATGATATGAAAACTAATTAAGGCAACGGCGAACGAAATGAAACAGGGAGAAAGAGAAAGGTAATATACACTACTCGCTTGTGTATGCGACTGTCGCACATGCGCACGTCTCATTATTCCACGCATTCTTCCTTACGGTTTTACTATCATATATTTTTCAGTTCGGTCGCCGTAGCAAAACCTATCCCCTCCAAGCCTGCCGTAAGGAACTTCGTTCCAATATTAATTTAACAGCTTCTGAATTTCACTGCGCCCGAGTCCGTTGAATTCATACTAAGGTGCGTCGATTCTCAGTGGTCGACCAAGTTAGTAACAACGGGCGCTGTCAGTTGTTGGATGGGTGACCAATATTGGCAAAATTTCTTGATCGATTCCATGCTTCGGAAGGCACGTAGAGTAGTCGGTCCCGGTTGTTTCCATTAGACCGGTAACACTCTTTAGGTCAGGCCCGCGGCATAACAACTTCCGACACTTGGGTTGGCCACTAACCACTCCGCCAATCCGAACTAAAGCAGCGTGGTGGAGTATGCTCTAGGCCTCCTCAGTTGATAAGGAGAGACCCGTATACTGTAGCAGGTCATTAATGGGTTGCTGCTGGTAGGTGATGTCACATCAGTATGGTGGTAGTATGTATTAAAGACAACTAACCAACTGTCATCCTTACTTCACAAGGCAGATAACACAAAATCTTTCGAAATACCTACGGTACGGTAACGGTAACGGTAGTTTTTAAACAGCAGTGCGCTTAGCACTGTTTTGTTTTCGTGAATAGCATACATTTAAAGCCAGTACTTATTTAAAAAGAAACAACTACCGTTTCGCAGCTAAATAAGCCTAGGTAGTCTAGGTACTATTGTACTATTCACGATTCACTGACGGCATGAATGACACACCGCGACTCAAAGCCGTGACTTGTTGAGTCTATGATGCCTACATTAGTCACTTCATGCTAGCAGAGCTGGGATTTGACATACACGTTAAGATGAATGAATGCAGTAATTATACGTACATAACGATGATATGGACTTTAAAACAATGATATTATTATGTAAAAAAGAAGTAGATATACATAATGCCATTAACGCGCGAAAAGCGGCATAGTTTTCTTTTAGTTGTTTTCTTTGGAACTTTTTTCTGGTAATTTTAAAGAAAACACGCAATTTTATTTTTTAGATATCAAGAGCGAGATAAAATTTGCTCTTTACAGCAAATCATCATTGTTAATATTTTAGATGATATCATTGACATAAAATTACATACATGTAATTTTAAGAACACTGTAAACATTTTTTCAGTGTGGATAGTAAGGGATTGTTTCCCGAAACGAACGACGGCGGGTTAACTATGTAGTCCCATATAAAACACACTGGAATAAGGTGTCAGTATAGTAGGTACCTACTCCAAGCCCAAATGTCCCTGCGTCGTCACAAGTCTGTTCAACCTTTGTCGCTAGGATAGCACTTAACCTCGTAACACTCTATATGGGCTAATCGGATCATTCTCGTTTAGGTTTACGGGGCGTAAAATAGACGTTAAACTTAACGTACGTTGTCGTGGTGTAAATTGTATAACGCTACGATCACGTGCGCAGGGATTAGTTAATTAATTCTTAGGTAGAAAGACAGAATACCTACTTTTTATTGCACACACAAGAAAACAATTACATCAGCTTATAATATTACGTACAGTACAAAAGGCAGTCTGATCGCTTACTGCGATATCTTCCAGACAACCTTTGGGCAGGCTCCACCCTCCTTGCTCAGTAAATGTCAAAGGGGATCAATGTCCGGTGACGTCATTTTTACACTGGGGGAGAATTACGGTCTCCAAAAACTGCTTTGTAGTATCAATTAAGCAATACGATTTTTATTGTAGAAATCATCTAAAAGCGATAAATTAACAAATAAACAGGCCATTTCACCACATACATAGATAACATAACGAAGGCTATAATTTTTATTTTCAAACGAGATTTTTATAACAAAGCCGAATTATCTATACCACGATATTATAAACAGATAAAGTCGCCGCCGAAAAGTGAGGCAGTCAAAATCCCATAATCTCTTTCCGTCTCATACATCCCGTAATTATCTTTGATATCTATAACATACAAAACATGCCTAATAAATTAAATTAAGCAACCAGCTATCAGACAAGCTGCAACTTATTTGAGCTACATTCACACAACACACGCAGGCCAAATGTTTGCAAAACACATGACAAAATATTTAGTTCACGCTCATAATCACATCATGTATTACAGAGATGTTATTATAAAAAGTAAATCCATCGCAATGTAATAAACGCGAAAGTAACTCTGTCTGTCTGTATATCTGTCTGTCTGCATTTCACGCTTAATCCGCTGAACCGATTGAGATTAAATTTGTTATGCAGATAGTTTGAGACAATGTAGAGTACATAAGATAGTTTTTATCCCGGGAATACGTTATAATGGCATTTGGTCGTTTCACGACTCGTTTGTTTATAATTCTATGCATTACATGTAAGATATTTGTGAATATTTCTCCTAACCCTGTTACCCTGTTCTCCTCGAGGTATTTGACGACCCCGTAGCCTAGTCGGTAGTGAACTAGTGAGCATGCCTGCAAAGCGAGGTTCGAATCCAGGTTTGAGTCCCTGCCGGGGCAATGTGACAGATAAATGTTTGATCTCGGGTCGTGGCTGTTACCCACGTTAGAGTAACGCAGCGGTATCCAGGCCTTCTTGGTTATGCCACATCACGTTAAAATCAATTTAATAATTACTCTATGTTACATGCCCGTACCGCTGAACATAATGATGGTTTCTCTGATTATATTATATAATAAAATGTGTTGAATACACGGCCCTTTCGTAATAAATTCAACATGAAACTCAAAGTGATACTAAAAACCTCATCAAAACCATGATGCTTTCTCGTTATATCATTCACAGAATGATAAAATTCATTCGTTATGTAATAAAAAAATTCAAAGCACCATAGCGCGTTATAATAACAAATATAATAAAAAACAAAAAACGTACGTACCTACTTTAAAACTCTTTAAATAATGTAGAAACATTAAACTCCGTTTCCAGTACAAAGTAAGATTCACATTTAGTTCCTCTCCGCAAAGATATAACATTTCAAACGTTATAAAGAAAGTCAAGTGAATGCATGGTCTCCGCAGTGAAAGGATGGTTGGAGTCTGGAGGTCGGCACTCGCCCGCGGTGTGTGATTCCGCCAGTGAAAAGATTTAAGCCCTATTTTAGACCGCGAAACGCCGCAAATTCATCACTGAAATTACACAAGATATGTCATGTCCCTGAACTCTGAATTTAAATTGCACTCACTTCTATTTTTGTACTTTAAAACATCATGAAGTGCTAAGCCAGAATCATAATAGGTTAATACCAAACAACAACCATACGACTGATACGACACATCTTTATAATAAAGATAGCACTGTGAAAGAGCGATACATTAGTGAACATTATAAAAAAGTGAAAATAAAAATTGCACAAAAATAACAATAAATTGTTAAACAGTAAAAAAATTAAAAGAATCTAAAACCTACATTCAATTTTACTCTTACTAAATACATCATTATAAATATAAATACCGATAATGTGGTCGGAATAAAGGATTAGTATTTTTTATAATCAATCGGGTTGCCAATTACGTCAATAACATTCGAAACAAAATCAAATTGCTAAGAAAACTATCTTATCTCTTATATTTAATCGATCCAAGTACCATATCAAATGAATAATATAGCTTTCACCAAAACTCATTAGTAAAATACAATAACGAAATACTTATATCAATATACCCTTTCACTCTCCGCAAAACGTAATCGATTTAATTTTGCCGGAACATAAAAAGTAGCAAGTTGAGCAAAGTCGAAAGAGCGCATAATTTCATGAGCGGGCCATGCCCATAATAATTTAATAACGTGCCCGTAAAATTGACTATTATCGCGTATGGCGGGATATCTAACAGTTCTCTTCTGAGACATCCATCAATTCGCGTTCCGGCTCCGGGGCTTGAGAACTAGAACATTATAATCTACTTTCTTCTCTTGTTGTTTTGTTAGTGATGTCCATGGGCGACAGTGAGTGTGACTACCTACCATCAGTGGCCCAATTCTGCTAATTTATAAATGCTTCAATTGAGTCGTGTCGGAATAGTTAGACACAATTTTAACACATCTCGTAGGTATACCAAATGTGTCAAACTATTCAAAAACGACACAATTGAAGCATTAATTATAAATTAGCAGACTAGGGCCCAGACCGCTTGCCTTTTCGTTTCTTGCCTACATAAAAAACGCGTACCGTTAAGCTACATACGAATTTTACTACGAGGAAAGCTTCGCAAGAACAAATTTGCAATACAGTAAAATACCATCGCGTGCGTGTCCATGCCGAATATTACACAAATTTTATTACTAAACAGTAAGTGATCACTTAAATACGGCGTAATAGTCGGGTACGAGCGAATAGCAAACATCGATTTTAATGAACATAATATGTAATTATCTCGGATATATCATTGCAGTATCATCGATGAAACACTGGAGATTCGTTTTTTTTTACATTAGTGAACGATTTTACGGATGAAAAAGTCAGTTTGAAGAAACGATTTAAGTTAAACGTATTATCATTAAATTACTCAAACCACAATTACCATGTCATTGATCGATCCGTTTAAAATAAACGTGTAAAATAATAAAATTATAATTTTAAAATTTTATGTATATTTTTTGTGTGTTTTATATTCTGTATATAATATATTTTGTTAAAAAGTCTATGGAATCGAAAAGAAGAAATAGTTTGCCACATTTTCAACATTAGAATGTTTGCTATAGATTCGAGTTCCAAGGGAAAATGATACAGTTCAATACTAGCGCTTGCCACAACTCCATCGCCATAAGTTATACAGAGCATTTTATTTCTTGCAATGTCAGTTTCAAGAATTAGGTTGCGGATGGTCATACCTAGAACACCTACCATAATTAAATTAGTTTTAGCTTAAACCTCTAGGTCAACTATGGATATCTAATATTAGTAGGTAAGATAAAAAAGGAAAAAATTCAATGTACACGACGTGCGCATATTTGAAGTATGAGTTCTCAACATTTGGTTAGTTAAATTCATATTTCAGTCTCGTATTTTGATAACGATTTGAATTAAGCGTATTAAAGAATGACATACAATACTTTGCAAATATAAAAATAAGTATAGTGCTATTCCACAGATATCGATGAGTGGCAGCTGTCGACGCCCTAATCCGTGTGTTACGACCTTGAATTTCTACTCTCAGCGCGCCTAAAGGAGTTTCACTTCAAAAGTATTAGTAAAATAACTCACGTTATCAATAAGCTGCTGTTTCTCCTGAAGCTGCAACTCCTGCAGCCGGAGCGTGGCCCGCTGCTTCTCCGCCGTGCTGGTCAGACGGGACAGTACCTCCTGGTCGTGCTCCCGTGCCGGCGACGGTGGGGCGCTGGTGCCTGAACACACGGATAACTTCAACAATCCAGTAGACAACCCTGTACTCTAGTAGTTCTTAAAGTTTGGTTAGGCATGGAACAAATTTGCTGTTTCATTACGGTACGGTTGCGATGAAGAGGCCGCATTTTTTATGACATTTTGAATGCGCTCTAGGATAGTTTTAGTTCATATCATAAAACCAAACAATTAACTACAACTGGTAAAGTCAATTGCCATGTCGAGTTGTCGCGGGATATAAATATGTAACATCAATGGAACAAAACCACATATTTGATTCCACGTCTATAAAAATCGCTTTTATCACATCTGTTACTAAACAACTATATAAAAGTATTGTATTGCAGTGGTGGATGGAAGTAATAATCATTGTCATACATTTTACGATTGGGTAGTGATGGTATAATGAAGATAAAAGTTATTAGTTTTAATTATTTTCCATACGAAAATGCCAATCGCTGTAACGACCGATGATCTGAAAGCTGATGAAAAAATATAGATGTGTGTAATAAAACACGAAAATCCCTCCAAACTTTGGTATTCCGGGTATTCGATAGGAACTGTACCGATAATGCTACCCTAAATCTGACAGAAAAGATCTTTGTATTTGAGTGGGAAAGTTTGGAACGTGAACAACAGTGACGGGGAAATTAACAAAAGAAGGAATAATGTGCAAAAGTAATAACAGCGAGAATTTCTAACGACCGAAGAGTCCAAACGTGGAGAACATGAATAACTGAAGCTAGTAACATTTTGGTTTCTCCTTTAATTTAAACAGCAGACCGCAGGTTGTATAATTGCCTGTGTCCAGAATTTGAATATTCGCCAACTCAAGCAACACCAATTTGGTTGCCGTCCAAATGCTCTCTACATGCTGCGAGTGTCATCTTATGCGCTTTGGTACTTGTTATGGTAACTAAATCTTTTATTTAGGACAAACAATCCAACGAACGATACATTATCTTCGTGCAACTTGAACAGTTTAGGCATATCGTTATATTAGGGCCAAATTACACAAAATATTAATAAATTGTAGCATATGTTATTCTAATGAATAAGCTATATTACTTGAAAGTTTCATCTAAATCCTTTCAGTACTTTTTGCGTGAAAGAGTAACAAACACACACAATCTATCGCATTTATAATATTATAAGTAAGATATTAAGTATAAGGGCAAAATTTCAAGCAAATCGGACAGCTAGAAGTGAACTACCGTAGAAATATTCCCTTACATACAGTTCGACCTAATAAAAGCGTGTTAGAAACTGTGTCAAATCCTACTTCAAATTAAATTAATACTAGTTGTCCCAGCGTACTTCGTACCGCATTAGGATTAAAAAATGTTTTGGTGATATATCGACAGCAACGCCTCCTATCGGGTCCAATTGTGAATCTAAACCATTCCCAGATCCCCTTGAACACACACAAAAAATTTCATCAAAATCGGTCCAGTCGTTTGAGAGAAGTTTAGTGACATACACACTCACAGAAGAATTATTTATATTAAGATGATATTTCAAAATCTATGACCTAGGGCACTTCCATATCTAAAAAGTCTACTACTACTGTTAGTAGATAAGAGTGGTCGCGTTTTGATAATTACCGTCACCAGGCGAATTAATAGTCCGTCTGAGCCGTTTGTTCTCATCTTGTAATCTCGCCACCGCTGTTACCAGCTCCGCTGATTCATTCCGCCACTGTTCTTCTATCGCTTCTATCTCCTG
Organism: Ochlodes sylvanus; assembly: GCA_905404295.2. Taxonomy (NCBI): domain Eukaryota; kingdom Metazoa; phylum Arthropoda; class Insecta; order Lepidoptera; family Hesperiidae; genus Ochlodes; species Ochlodes sylvanus. The sequence continues at coordinate 4,576,270 of FR990129.1, forward strand.
TAACAAATAAAAAATGTTGTCACGTGCTTTATGTACATCAAAAGTTATATACCTAATCGTCCCGTATCGTATTATACCTACATCAGAGTAATTAGTGACGTGTGAAGATAACGTTAATACATTCCTAAGCTTGTATTACTGCTTTTTACTAGCAAAGCATGCATGAATATCTAGCAATTTTGTTTTCAATTACACATTATTTCAATCAAATAGTAGTGTGAACCTAAAGGTGCATTAGGTATACCCGAGTAAATAATGTGGGGCAATTAAAAAAAAAACAGCTAGTAACATTTATGTGTAAGTAGGTACAAAAATAATTTTGTTCGACAAAATTGAAAAAATCTATTGTTACTGACTCACGAACAAAACATAGATAACCTAAAGATGATATTGTCTGAAGTACAGCATTTAAAATTGTGAAAATAACAATGATATACTGTGGGGAGGCTTCACCTCTGGACTATTTATAACCTAAAACTCGTCTCGAGCCCTGTTTTCCACTCCTTTATATCGCCAATTTATTTGGTACTTTTTACGACTCGGCACTATCTGAATGTTGGATAGAATTTGTGGTCAAAATCTTTATCAATCTCAATATGAAATTGGAAAAATACGGAATATTTTACGAGAAACCTAAAAGAAAATCCAAGTTAATTTAATCGTGAATATACATATTAGTATGAAGTACGGATGTTCATCTCACGCTTTTCGATTTGATTTTGAACGATTTTTCAAACAAAATGTAGGTAAATAAACAATACGTATAAGACGACAACTCCTTTGGTGGTTGACTCAAGTGAAAAAATTGTAGTAGTTATTATTCAGTACCAAAGTAAACGTGTTTTACTTAATATAATCAATATTTTGTTTATTTACATTAAATCTGGAGTTGACCCACAATGCTCCAATACGTAGTGGGTATACTCGTAGTGTTGAAAGTATAAAATATCTTTTAACGTCTATAATAGTCCCACAACTGCATCTTACAATAACAACTGGAACCAATGAATTAACATTTTCTTTTACAAAACTATCTCCATTTTATTGTATAATATATGTATGTAACCACCATTTAATGCCTAATTATACTTATTTACTTAACTAAATTGACCTAATTATACCTACTTGTACTAAAAATCTTTTAATTGCGATCATATTATTAACTCAGTTGCATGGATTTTTTTTCCAACAAGATACAAGATGATATAAACTCTAAAGAGCACACTTGCTTTTTCTATATTACGAATATTATTCATTCATTTAAATTAATTGTAGTCATTGACTTATTATTACTATGGACATCCAGTCTCATACTAAATTCGCGAAAAAAATGTCCCAGTCAGTTATGTCATGTCATGTCATGTCATGTAGTCAACAAGGTAATTTAAACACTAAGATCATTACAACACGGTTTTATTTCGATTGCAGTCGTGAACGCCAGCCATTGCAAAAATAGAAATGTTAACAAGGTAATTTAAACACTAAAATCATTACATCACGGTTTAATTTCGATTGCAGTCGTGAATGCGGAATTGTTGCTCTCCTTGCGTTTTGTTGCTCATTTGGCTCGGACATTTTTAAGCGCGGACCCGACGTCCATAGTAATAATAAGTCAGTGATTGTAGTGTATTCTTTAGGACCATCTCAATTAACTCATTACCTAATAAATAAATAATTAACATTTTTCAGAAGACAAAACAATTTATTTTTATGCTTAAGAAATGTTAATCTTTCTGTGTTTTTAATAAATAACATACAGTATAAATTAGAATATAAAAAAGTCTAAACATGTTGTAGCTTTGTTATTCTTCCTTCTCTTACATGGACAATAAAGGAGGATGTGATCAATCAATCCAATTATTCTATCAGAACCACGAGTGAGACATCTTGAACTTTATGCGTCTACTAGCCATTTCCCATGTGATGAATTAGCTTTTTCCATACATGTTTTGGAAATAATTGTTTTTGGGATTGGACAAATTTTGGGTATCAGTATCATAGTAAGCATGAGAAAATATTTTGTTGCGTAGTAGTGATTTTTTTTAATTTTTATAGCCTCAAAAAGAAACAAAATAGCATTATGTTAAAAAGAATCCTTTCTAAACATCTTTTTAAATGTGGGTACTAAGCCATAGGTTCACCAAACCAAAGCAGTTACTACTATGTAATAATAAGGAATATGTTATGAAGCTTAACAACCTAAGCCTACTGCAAAAAATTAAGCTTGTTAAGCATTCTAATGAGGAATTCATGAGTCACTCAATAAATATTAAAAACTTAACATATGAAGATGTATTCTAAACACATAAATTTACAATAAAGCTTTTGTTACTGTAACTTAAACCCATTATAATAACATATTATACAAAAATCGTTTATTTTGCATTTGCATTGAAAACTTCTTTAAAAGCAGTATCAGCAAGCAATGTATTATGTGTTCAATAAAATTCCTCTACACTCATTACACTTCATTGAGACTGACAAGGTGAATGCAAAGTCAAGGTCATTTTTACATTATGTTTTGGAGCAGTGATTCTCACACATAGGCATAACTGAAACATGGCCATTCAAGAAAAATGGAAACTTAAACTTAAACATTCAGCCAAAACACAAGTTTTTTGGCGGTAGACTCAGTCAAGAGGATGGTACCTAGCAGTGCAGTGGCCTGATTACCAAACAAGGATAGCTTCTGTCACATCTTGCGACACCCTGGTCTACTGCAAGTTAGTTTACAAATAATAAAGAGATAACAATTTAAAGAATCCTGTTAAAACATTTTTTCATGTGTGGGTACTATTTGCCTAAGCAATGACAGGGCAAGTTTACAATATGAGTTATCAAGATTCATATAAAAATACCATTATTATATTGGATGACTATAAATTTAAAGGATCGATAACTGCTAGGGAAGAAAAGTCCTCAAATAGAGACCACATCTAGGAAAAAGAAGCATAATGGCATCCATTTTATTTAGACTGGTCAGAATAGAATAGGTTAAGATGTCCAGCAGTGGACTTTTAAAGGCCAATGGATGAATAAAGACATAAATTAACCTATAAACACAATAAATAATTTATTAGAATGACATGAACGTCTTCCAACAGGTCATGTTGAATAATATAACTCAGACAAACGCCATAGATGTGGTGTGAATAAAAATCAAGATTTCTAGTAAACAAATAGTCTATCTCTAGATAATCAACCTTAGTCAGCCACTGGTATTCTTAACAATGGAAAGATCTTCTTAAACACTCACTGACTCATTGTTGTTATCATTCCTGTTTGTAAACTTTTACGACTAAATATAAATAAACAGAGAAACAATCAACATACTTATTATACTTTAACATTTAAAAAATATATAAATAAAAGACAGTTCTTTTCTTAAAACTGATGTCTAAATGCTAAAGACACTTTATCTTGACATGCAACAAAAACCGTATTACATCAGACACAGCTCTAAAAAAGTGTCTACAATCATGTTTTCAATTTGCAAATATTAATCATCATATTGATGTGAATAGTGTAATGTTAGTGTTGTCAATGTCGCGCAACAAACAACAGCCTAAGTTTCCAGTTTTGCAAGGGAACCTGATACAACAGAAATGTCGAAACAACGTATATTTCGTGCGCTAGCCACAACACGTACTTACAATTCAATCACCAAATAACAATGACCTCAAACATTTACCTTTTCGAAGCGTTGTCTATACTCCGCCTTCTCGATCTTATCATTCTCCAGTTGCGATATCTTTGCTGTTAGTTCTTGCAATGCTTGATTCTCCTTTTCGTTACGCACTGCCAAGTTCTCCAGCAGTTCCAAGGCATTGATTACTTTCGGCAGCATAGCTGTAACAGCGTCAGGGCCGTATTTCTCGATAATTATTTCACATTCCTTTCCAATATCAGATGCCAGATCGTAGACGTCGACGACCGTCACCTCGTCGTCGTAATCCGGCATCTTGGCGGAGAAGCGCCTGTGATACGGCATCAATATTCACTTTATTTTCACCCCACCGCACAAATTAAACACACAGTTACTGAAAACTAACCACCTCAAACAAGTGCGCCATCATTACTGAAAAAAAGAAATGTCAAACTCTTTGAGTCAAGTCAAGATTTGAAGTGCTAGTGAGGCGAAAAAACTAGCTTTACCTTAATAACGTTAACCGGTAACACGTTAGTAATAATCGGTTCGACGAATAGCTTTCGTTATGATTTTAATCTTATTTTAATTTTTAACGTTGAATAATATTTTTAGGAGTTTGTAAAAAATATAATAATTAATCATATTAACAAATAAAACTTATCCAATTTCACATTTTATAAAATAAAATATTTATAGTTTATTTTAAGTTAAACGTTCTTAATGTCATTGTGCGTGTTGTGTTACGTAAAATAAAAATACTAAAAACTTTTATTTGACCTATAATTATTTAATACCCTGCCTTCATTTTTTCACTAATGCTTAAGTTTCATAAATGTCACTTTAAAGAATCTCGTAAAAAAAAATTCAAGTACTAAGGGAAAGGTGTCCCGTAGCGAAGCGAGGGAGAGTTTCACTTGTTCTTATGTATTGCGAAAGAAACTTTATTCCAACACCTCTTTTTGTTCCAATTCAAAAATCTTTCTTAACGATATTGAGGTGATAACGTCTTTTAAATTGATGAAGACCGACGCGCACGAAAAAGTGTCCCGTTCCGCCTAATCCTATGCGTACAAGCGAAGGCTCAGAATAAGCGATAGAGAAGCACGATCAGCCTTAACGTTCGGGTTGCAACGCATCTATCTCTCTTCAGTTACGACGTTATCACGTAAAATTATCGTCCGTAAAAAGACAACCATTTTTTAAATTATTACTTTGCAATGCAAGGGGCATTAGTCAGACTTCGATGTAATGTATAGTTTAAAAGGTGTTTATAGATACTTTCATGAAGCTGAAATATAATTTACAATATTGTATGTTAAAGAACTTTTAACTTTAAGAACGTGTTTATTTAACGATTTCACAATCTTCAACGATAACGATTAAATAATCGTTATCAATGGGTAACGATTACGAGTGAATAGTTAGTCGTTATTTTTATGAGTTTTTCATGAACAAATAGATAGTCCGCAAAATAATTGCTGCTTTTTTTATTACCTTAATTATTACGTATTCTAATTAACCCATGCATGTAAATATTTTTTGTGAAAATAATCGAAATTGAAAACGTCACAATCAAATCACAGAATAATGTGACATAAGTGTCTTGCATGTTAAAAAAATTGATTTAGCCGGAGTAAAATTTCAAAATTATTATTATTGAAATCAATTTATGTATGATTAAAAATTGGTTATATTCTTGATAAATACAAAAAATTAACGCCATATGTAATGATTTAAAGGAGCGTAGAAATATCGATTAATAGAAGTCTGGTTGCGAAAGTAAAGCAAAGCAACAGTTGGATGGAATCAACAGGCGGGAACGCGCGGGCCGATCTGATCCCGGCAGAGACTATTTATTTTTAAAAGTGTTTCTTTTTTTAAATTAGTGCGATGAATTATCAAAATAAGGCAAACAAATACGTTTGTCCTAATGACCGTCAACTTTCGTTGCGAGCCAAGTGAGTAAGCAATTTTTTCTACCTAAGTTTAAAAAACACGCGGGAAAGTTCTCGTATTTTAGTGGTCCTGTTGTTTACATTTTGTGGAAATAGGAATTTTAGGAACTATGAACTTTTTGGTTTTTAATTTTTGTAATAATGAATATGATGTGATACGATATGAATGTGAACTTTTAATATATTTGCTTTTATTTAATACTGTGATAATCTACTCGTACCTAATCACTACATAGTATAAAACAAAGTCGCTTTCTCTGTCCCTATGTATGCTTAGATCTTTAAAACTACGCAACGGATTTTGATGGTGTTTTTTAATAGATAGAATGATTCAATGGGAAAGTTTATATGTATAATATATTAAAGTTTTTCGCAAAATGATAAATAACGCGCGTGAAAATAAATTCGTGCGCTGGTTAGGTTTAACAATTTTGGACTTGGGTACTAAGGGACAGGTTTCCCGAAGCGAAGCTAGGGCGGGTTTACTAGTTTATTTTATAAATTAACAGAATACATACTACAGATATAATAATATACCTACATTAGGTACATGCATATACCTAAATTAAATCTAATAGGTATTACTTTTGATAAAAAACATACTTTATTTTATTTTTATTTCGTACCAATTAAAAAATTACATATTTTATTATTTATTGCTGGTGTTCATGGAGCCGTGAGGACACAGCTGTCTGTTTTTTTAGTTTTTAGGTTTTTAGCCACTCCACAGCTATCCCACGGGAAGTAATACATTTCAATCTTATAACTAAAATACAATGTAACGGTATACAAAGGTTCTTTAATATAATAGTACTGTATCAGGAAAGATAATTACATAAGTAGGTACTCACGATGGCATACGTACACATGAGTGGAATCTCCCTCCCAAAAAGGAAACATGAAATAATAATAATTATAATAAGTATGTTTATACCATGATACAACACCAACACAATACATGTTTTGCCATGTGTGTCATCAAGATAAGTTCAATCTACATTGCGACTCGTAGAGTCAAAACTGTTTTGGCCTTTAAATCGAAGCCTACATACCTTACTTAAGGAGTGCGCACATTACACCAACTCGACGTCAACTCCACTCCGACTCCACTCCGTTTCAACTCCGACGTTCTGTTCCGCGATCAACGCTTCATCGACGTCAACTCGACTCCGTCTCCACTCCGTTTCAACTCCGACGTTCCGTTCTAGGTACATTATACGTCATTGTGTCGGTCGACGCGTGGACTACTCGTCTACGGTGAGTCGTCAACGCAACGTCGACGCGTTGGTCTCGAAACGGAACGGCTATGGGTGTAGGGCGGGGAGGGGCCGTACAGGGCTTTTAAGTATAAGTTCGAAATTCAACCTTACTTTCAAAGATATAAGGCTCATAATTGAATGTTAGCTTTGTCAAGGTTTTAGTCGCGTTCGCGTCTGTCGGTTGTGGAGTCGTTGTACTGTGCGCAGTCCTTTATACCTACCTTATTTATACCTACTCTAAAATATTAAAGGATAGATTCGGTGCCATTATTGTTTTTTAATAGTACCTACCTATAGATAAATAAATTGCTTGATAAGTACCTACCAACTTGCCTTCAAACTTACAAACACGAATTATTACGAACTTTGTGACACTAATTTCCAAAGATAAATTAGATACCTACCTACAATGGTTTGAGAAGGAAAAGTTTCAATCGGGTAATTTGATTTTCTAAAAATAACCTCAAGGCTATACCGCCCTTGCGTCGGCGACAGTGTTCGCATTATCAGTACAGCTCGCATCCGTTTCCTGCTTTGTTCCGTTTTCATTTACGATCACATTCGACAACGTGAATGCTATCTAACTATATAACGTGCATATGAGAATCCAAAGGTTAAGGTAGGAATACCACGTAACCCTGAACTTCTAGCAAAGGCAGCTTTTTGATGATTCCATTTCCAGTCCTGGGTAACAAAACAAAGGTATTTCTTTCTTTCCTCGGGTGTACTTCTGAAAAGCGTACTTATACCACCGATCGATCGGTAATTCGGTAAAATAACCTATGATGACCTCCTTATCACGAATATAGTAACGAAAATTGGCGTAAACGCCATTTTGAATAAAAAAACGAAGGGGAACCTGATTTCAGTGATTGTCAGTGCGCATAATCGCGCATTCCTTACCGGTTTCGGAAGTTTATCCCTTTCCTCTTCCTTTTTTCTGGCCGATACACATCGGTGATGCCTTTGGTGTTACTGACGTCCATTAGCGATGGTGATCATCATCATGATCGTGATTACCATCAGGTGGCTCTTCTGCTCGTTTGTCGATTATTAACAGAAACAATATAAAACGGAATGTGTGCAATTCACACGTGCTAGAAGTGAAACTTCATAACAACGAATACTGTCAGTCCAAATATTGATGTTTTGCTTTGATTACGTCAGCCGCCATTTTGCCGATGCTTCATTCGCGCCATTTCCGTTTCAACGAATTCCAAATCAAAACGATACTAGAAGAAGAAGAAGAAGAAGAAAAAGAAACATTTATTTTGTCAGTTACACTTCTACAAAGCTTACAGTTAGACGATTTAAATTTACTTGAATTCCAAGTTGCAGCTGCAGAAGTGCCAACATGACAAAAAAGGGTCGCACTCAGAATATGGCGCGGCATGACCGACCGCGGCCTCTGATTTTCAGTGCGCCAGTGCCTTAAATGTTTTAATTATGCTGACTGCAAATTAGAAGTGAGTACAATCAATGAACAATTATAGAAGTACAACAATTATAACATAACATAACATAACATAATTATAATATAACATAATATAGTAGCAACTATTCACTTCAAAAAAATAACAGGTATTAAATAAAATGCTAACATCAACACGTACCTACTCTCTTCCCTGTCTGTATTAACCTGCTGAACTTTATGAACTTAGCCAACGCTGAGAAGACAAAAACTTCTCTTCTGAACTTCTATACAACCTTTTAGTTTCATAACTAAGTAGTTAACTGAGTTTGCCGAAAACTATAGGTACCGTCACGGAATTAATCTACGAAACACATCGATAAAATAGAGTAGTAGGTTCGTTTATTAATAAATGTTGAAAGCATAATAAAATTATACAAAATGTGTAAAAAATAAGTCTGCACTTGCCCATATTCATAGATTTTAATAACTGTTAGTTATGATATAATATTATACTTATTAAACTATTTTGTTAAATAATATGAAAAATATAAATATTTTATTAAGGGCCAGTTTCACCGGTTCCGGATAAAGTTCCGGATAGCCCTAGGAATTTATCTGCCACTTAACAGTTGACGGAGCGGCAACGTCGCTTTTTGCGTTTCGTTACTACTACGTAAATTATTGTCATTTGAAAATTATTTTGAAAACTTAATTAATAAAATACTTTTTGTTCAAAATAATCCAATTCGACTTTTTTAATATTTTTCAGTATAATTTTATCATTATAGAACGAAAATAGTAGGATTTATAATAATATGATGTACTACAGTTCAAATTCCAAATGTGTTATAGAAACGCCACTTGAAACATTTTTTATCCGTCAGATAACGCCTAACAGCCACTTGAACTGGCAGATAGCTTAACCAACACTTTTCTCTGTCACTTCTATCAGATTACCTGAGAAGCCAAATATGTAGTTTATCTGGGAGTTGAGTTCCTAGGGCTATCCGGAACTTTATCCGTAACCGGTGAAACGGGCCCTAAATATTTTTAACTGACGTTCTCTGATGCTGACAATCTCTGTTTTGATAGTTTTTCGATTACTCCGTTTGAAATCCACAACTTTTTTAATTTTCAGGGTTTCATAGTCAAAACGGAACCTTTATATTACGTCATGTCCGACCGTCCGTCCATCTGTGGTTTAGGTCAAAGACCTTTAGTACTAGAAAGCTGTAGTTAATTTGGCATGATATTATTTATCAAGCCGGTGAAGTGTTGCCATCTTTTTGGCTGTGGGTGGGTTTTGCAAATACTATATAATACTTTTAGATTCAGGAATCTGTATGCAAATTATTATAATTCTCCATAGTAAGTAGTAGGCTAGGTTCATGTAGTTTCCAATAAAAATTTTAGAGAGTGATTGCATCAATCGGGGCGCAGGACGCGTCATGGAATTTATTCATTGCCATAACGCGTTGTGCTCAAATCGCATGAAAGCCACGCCACGATACATATTACCTTTGAGTAAAGGCACATTGCGTTGTGGTCCATTTTGCGCTCAACGAGCGGCTTCGGCAATTAAGCCTAACATAGATAGGCATTACATAAAGATGTTTAAAGGTAAACTATCTCATCTAGGTTGGCTAAATGTAGTTAAAAGTAAAAGTTAATGTAGTTAAAAGTAAAACTAACACACGTGGCACGGCACGCACCTGGCCGATGTTTTTAATTCCGTATTGCTGAGGACATTACCCAAAAATTAAAACAATCGTCTAGCTCTAATCCCGAGGCCCGAATAATTACTGACTTGGCGGGTCCACTGCTGTACATGTTTATAGCTATGTATCTATAGCCAATAAGCCATTACGTTTACAGCTGACAAAATTTTATGGACGTAACCGCGGCGTACTTTAGTTCATATTAAATTCAACAAAGCACTTTTTAACTCCCGAAGCACAATGAGTGGTGTTATAAGTTTCACGTGTCTGTCTGTCTGTGGCCTCTGTGGCATCGTAGCTTCTAAACGAATGGACCGATTTGGATACAGTTTTTTTTATTTGTAAGCTGACGTGATCGACTTGGTTTCTAGCTATAATTTATGAAGATCTGTTCAAGCGTTTGATGATCATCAGCTCATTACAGATTTTGTAAGTCTGTAATATCTTACAGAATAATTTGTAAAGGTATGTGCATATGAGAAATTCAATTATGACTACCTTCGGTAAGAGTAATGAGAGGTGTGCGAGTTCTCCGTGGTATTTAGAAAGGTGGGTGTGTGAAGTAGACATTGACTTTTTTACCCTTTAATGATAGGTAGGGTATTGTGTCATAGCCGAGATTGATGCGATTTTTTTTACTGAATTATTACCGCTCTACTACTGTTATATCGTGATCAAGAAATTGTCAGTAATATCTTCACAAATGATCTACTTGACTAAACATAATTACACATATTCATAAAGGTAATATACAGCTAGCTCAGCTAACGTTTAGGTTTTGGTTCAATCATTTCACATGGAAGGATAGTATAGAATAAGATAGAAGATATGAACTTCGAATAGGGCTACGGATTATGGTCCTGAATAAACCAAGGATATAAATCACACGTATTGATTACAACATACATACGGCGTGGTGAAGATTGATAGCGTGAAAAAATAACAAAAGGGTTAACCTCGTCAACCTTTCTCGGAAAACCGTAGTCATTTGAAACGGAAACGGTGTGGGCTATATTGTCGGCTATCTATCTCTTTCATGATATATGGGGATACGAAAGGGTTGAAATTCAAGACTAATAAAACTTTCTTTAAAGTATGTACATCATCATCGTCGAAACGAAACCTATAACAGTCCCACTGCTGGGTACGCGTCTCCTTTCACAATGATAGGGGTACAGGGCGTAAAACGCACCTTTAAATCATTGTGGAGAACTCTCAGGTGTGCAACTGTGCAGGTTTCCTCACGTAGTAATTGAATACGCACATATAAAACATTACGTTGGCGGTAATTAGTGGTGTGTGCAGGATTAGAACCCCGGTACCCTGTTCGGGAGTCCCAACATTCCAACCACTTGGCTATGGCTACTATGGCTTAATTGGCCACTGCTGTGATAAATAATAGATAGATGAAAGTATTTATACTTGTACTTGCAAGCTTGTGTTCGAATTTTAACATCTTGTTTTAGTTTATGCTCCAAATGCATTACTGCTTTTTGTTTGTACAGTGATGTCAGCACTAGTGCTGTTAGGATCCAGGCAGTTCGGACCACATTAGCATTACGTACACCTAATTTGTCATTCTTGATCGGAGACAAATAAAATCATTTAGGTATACTTTACATTGTAAAGTATAGTAACGGATACGAATACAATCTCTAACATCCCTAAAGCAAACTGCTCGAGTTGCTTTTACACACCATTTGCAGTTTTCATGCGATACATTTAGCACTTAGCAGTTCTTACGCCTTTTGGGCTTAAAACCTCTTCTTAAAGCGAACACGCAGCGCTTTGTAGGATAAACATTGCTCTGAATGCTCTGTATGTAATATAAAAATGTACATAGTGTTGCAACATAAATGTAAAATAGTGTTGCAAAATTTTGCATCTAATTAAATAGCAATAAAAGTTTTACCTATCTAAGTATGTTATAATATACGTTTTTCTCTTACTTGAACTTAAGGTGCCTGTTTTGGGCCCGGTTTAGGTAATACTCGTACATATTTTGTAAACATAACCACAGCTCGTGTGTGTCGTAACCTAAAATAAAAAATATATAGGTACTTTTGATTTTTCTACCTATGCCTTAATTAGGCGCGTCTCTCTTCACAAATTTAAAACCTACAATAGAGACGTAAAGAGCTTTAGGCTAACATGGAGTTAACATGGGTTCGTTAAAATTTGATTGGGCGACCGCAACTGGTACAAATTTTAAAACCGAAACTGTGCTTCAATAGGCTAGATGTAGTCGGAGTTGGCAACGGTCATTAGTTACATTCAAAAGTAGGTATGCCACTGCTGGGGTTGTTTCCTTTCACAATGCTGCAATGTGACGCCAGGCCATAAACCACCACGCTGCCCAAAAGCAAATTTGTAGATCTCAGACACCTTAAAAAACATGGTGAATCATTAAGTGCGCAGGTTTCCTCAAGATATTTTCCTTCACCGAAGTGAGTGATAACAAAATTAAATACAAACATTGAATTACAAAGATGTATAAGTAGGTACCTACCAACTAAAGGCGAATTTTATCGCTAATTAGCGATGTCTTTCAAACAATCTTCGCAAATACCTACTAGATCTGCAAATAAAGGAAGTTTAGGGGTGCAAAATTGGTTGAAGTAAAGCGTAAGAATACCTGAGTTAGCGATAATTTCAGAGATCAACAAATAGTTGTAGTAGTAGGCAGGAGTTTAAGCAACGAAAAGATTAGAAATAAAAATATGTAAATGACGATTTGTAATGTTTACTCACTTGCTTCTTAAAGGAGTCCAATGACTGCACTGACTGTGAGGAAGGCGCAAAACCAAGATAAAGAATTAGCTGTCGAAAGAAGAAGAGAAGCTACGGGTACAAAGATCAAGTATTTATTTATTGTAATACGCACTAATGATTTGAACCAATGTACAACTCAACTAAGTGCCAAATAACAGTCCGGAATACAACGATGTCACTCATTATATTGTATAGAACTCTCCGAGTATTCCAAGTCATTATTATAGCACCAATCAGCATTGTACCATGACAATGAAGACCGGAGTATGCTGTAGTATCCTCAAGTTCAAAAGAACCTCATGCCTGCAGTAGATCCTTGTACAAAATCCAGCGATCATCCTCCAGCGCACATCAAATGATTTTCTGTCAAGGATTGCTACTGTAGCAATTTTCTTTTGAACATACTTAATTACGCCGAGAACGAATGAACGATTCGAGTTGCGTTGCGACATTAAAAGCTTCGCGTAGCTGTAGCGATCGGGATTACGAACGTGACGTTAGAGTTTTTTGTTATTACTTTTATGTCTGTTTTACGTGAAAATGTAACATCTAAATATTACGTCAGTAAATTCCAGGCATGAATTCTGCTATTGATTCCGCAATACAACGGAAGTAAATGTAAACTTTGTTGTGTAAGGGGCTCCATCCAATTTAGAGGTGACCATCTTGGTCACAAGTGCACTTAGGGTAGCAACATAACCGTGACCGAATTAGAATGAGACTCTTACTAACAATAAAATTACTAACTACTTAGACTAACAAAGTGAATCTAAATGCCTTTTCATGTACTTACATAATCGAACTCATAATTATAAAGCACGCCTTTATGAAGTAATATACCAAAAAAAAAATACTGATAGTGACAATATCTGTTCAATGGCTGACGTGTTCTTTTAAAATACAGTTTCAGTAACAATTCATTCTCGTTGAATTGTTAATTTCAATCACTGAATATTCGTAATGTAAATTGATTTTCCCGCAACGACTTTTCGACAGCGCGCAGCGGGTCAACTGTCAATATTTTAATGTGATTAAATTAATAAAAAATGCTCATTCGGTATATCGTGGGAATATTAACAGTCTGTCATGATAATACTTAAGTATATATTTATCGAGTGGCTCCAACCCATTATTTGCCCACCACTATAATGTGGTTATATGTACCTAGATCAGACATAGTACGTATCTAATAAATTATCAAAGAACTTTTTCATGCGGCTCGTGTTTAAACTAGCGTGGGTTTTTGAATAAGAAACTTAAATATAAATCCTAATTCCCCATTCCGTAGGCGTTTCGAAAATCCGACCTTAATTCTTCCTTATCTACGTTGTAAATACAAACCTGTGTGCGAAATTTCAGCTCTTTAACTGGACAAGAGTCAGTTACTTTCGGGGCTTTTCTTTTTTATAATTTTATTCTTATGATTATAATGATGTTGTACGGTTTCTACGAGATTGCATCCAGTGTACGGGAAGCTATAAATGCTGATATGACTAAGTGTAACTTCGGCAACCGTAATTCGGCAGAAAATAATTATGGTATCTGACAGTAAAAATATGATATTCAAAAATTATTTGAGTTTTTACGCCAACTCAGTTTGAATGAAGTAAGAAAAACTTAGATTTTATTTTTCATTTAACATAGTGCGTAAGTATATTCATTTTCAACATAGTAGCATGATAAAATAAAAAGTATTTGTACACTTATCACATTAAATACTTTCTTACCACATTAGGTATATATTTTTATATATTTTTTTATTTATTACCTATGACCACGTTCTTTCATGTCCTCGTGTATGTCAAGTGAAATAAAGTATACCATTATACCGCTCTTCGTGTACCTACATAATATCTGTTTGGCCTAATGGTTAACTAGTAGAAAATGCATTAAGCATTAAGCTCGCCATATGTAGATACCTCATATATTTTCATGTCGTTAAAGTTGAAATTTATAAATAAACAGCTCCCATCCTTCACATACTGCATACTTTGATACTTTCATCGCTTTAATACAGGACGTAAGCTAACACATAAGGCAGAATATTTCTAGTAAAATTTTGGACGACACACAATTTATTGTATTAATCATTTTAAGAGCCTCTATAGTCTCTACAATGCAGATTGCGGTTATATGTACTTACCTAAGTACGTCCACTAATGTATATCTAATGCAAGGTACTAACTAGCAATCAGCAAATTAGTATACTTACTCCCCAATACTATTCAATAATTATTGTTCTAATCACTCATGCCGTATTAGAATACATTGTTGTGTACCTACCTATTTATCATAAAATATATAGTAACAAATTATAGTACAGTGAAGATGAGAATTGATCTATATGACATGATTGACGTACTAATGTACGTGAATATATCACTGTTTAATTTTGTAGCTTAAAAACGATTCCTCCCAATTAAAAGTAAGCGGATGTACCTATGCCTCTTGTAGTATAATGTAATTGGGTGTAGGAATTTATGTTAATAATATCACAATAAATCTCTCAGTTTTATAAAGTTAATTAATGTACAAGCTGTATACGATACTAATAATATTTTGCTTAAATAATATACTTATGAGCAATTTTTTGATTAAAGACATAAAATGTATTGATTGGAACTTCATATCTCATGACATGTGGGATAGATAAAACATGCATTTATCGTGTATTCTTCCTAATCGAAGTTATCAGGGTACACTTAGAGGTCGATACCATTGATAATGCGTGTAGAGATAAAAGGTACGTAGCAGAGTCCTTCTGAAGTTTAGAACTTTAGTTAAACCTACCTACTTTATTTATGGAAGCGATATTTTATACAAGCCTACACCCGCGGCTTCGAACGCCAGAAATCCCTAAATATATAAAAGTTGATAAAATCACGAGAACTTTCATACTAACTTTGCGCCCCCCTTTTACCCGGTTAGGGGATGATTTTCGAAAAAATATTTTATAAGTGTTTCATAACTTTCAATCCATATTGTAGGACTGCATTAGAAATAACTAGTCCGCCTTCTTGTATGTTCCACCATTTTGGATTTAGAATGACGTCAATGAGCTAAGCATGCATTGTCACCCAAACTGAACGTGTATAGAAAATTTCAGCTTAATCGGGTGACAATAACTGCCTCAAAATTGAGTTTCAATATTTCTCCCGAACAAACATTATGTAGTTACATGGCGAGCTTTTAAAATAGCACTGCTTTAACGCTACAGACGTAATATCTAGGAGGTAAGGGAACACGATAAACAGAAAAGAAAAACAGGGTTTAGGTTCTAAAATGTACAAATCTTCTGAAGTGTATAAACGGCTTTAGGGCTCTGACCAGGTCATGTGGGAAATCAGACTGTGGTACTCAGACAATAAGACATACAATAAAAGACGAGTATTTAAAAAACGTTATTATTTCAATTTCTGACAAGTGATAGGTATAAATCATCTTAATTAATGCTTATCTTACAAAATTTTAGCTCGCGTCAAGGTGAAAAGTTAAATTAATTTAAGCTCTAATTTATAACGATATAAAGTTATATTTTCCTTGTTAAAAGGGCACTAAACCTACATTAAGAACCTCCCACAGACTACGTCAAACGTGAACAGACAATGTAACACATTTGTTCTTGCTCCGAGAACTTACTGACCCGGAAAATGGAACTTACACACAACAGCACTTGAAGAATTACTTAATGCATATACATATGTACGAGTATAACAAACAAGTTTGAACAAGCTGTTGCGAGTGGCTTCACTCGTGAGTCGTCATACTAAGACATTGACTTATTATTACTAAAGTCAATGTACTATAACATATACATATGTTTCGAAGCCAGTTTAAAAATACATGAGCAAACTATAAAATATCTAACAAAGGTTAATATATCTCGCCGTGACCATGGTCCATGGAACTGGGTCTAAATATCGGTAAAACAATTCATAATCGTGAGTACCCATTTACATTTAAATTTTTGGTGCCCACGATGATATACGAGGGGCGGTCAAAAAGTTCGCGGAATGGCGGGGTTGGCGGGGGTGAGGTAGCTCGTCCAGGTAGCCGCTACTTGAGTAACTCATAATTACTATATATGCCAATTTCTAGCCTAATTGGGTCATTAGCTTTCGAGTTACAAACGAGTGAACAAGTAAATCGGGAACAAACTAGCCACTATGGAGAAAATTGAACATCGCGCCGTCGTAAAGTTCCTCACCAAACAAGGAAAAACGCCTCAAACTATTTTGCAAGAGATGTTAGCTGTTTACGGAGACTCTGCTCCTGGTAAAACCATGATTTACAAATGGCACGGCCTTTTCAAGCAAGGAAGGGAGTCAATTGAAGATGATCCTCGACCTGGACGGCCCATTGAGGCCACTACGCCGGAAATCATTGAAAAAGTTGAAAAACTTGTATTGGAAGACGGAAGGTTGAAGAAGAAACAACTTGCAGCATCAGTTGGAGTATCAGAAACCACAATTTTAAATATTCTTCATCAACATCTTGGCATGAGTAAAGTGTGTTCAAGGTGGGTCCCGAGAATGCTCACGCCGCTGCAAAAACGTGAGCGCGTCAACTGTTCCCGCGAGTTTTTGGACCGCTGTGGAGAAGATAGGGAAGAAATTATGGCCCGAATTGTAACCGGTGATGAAACTTGGGTTCACCACTATGAGCCTGAGTCAAAGCAGGAGTCGATGCAGTGGCACAAAAAAGGCACACCACCCCCAAAAAAATTTAAAGTGTCGCAATCGGCCGGAAAGATCATGGCGACTATTTTTTGGGATACTGAAGGTATTCTTTTGATCGATTATAAAGAACGTGGTGTTTCTATAACGGGAGAGTACTACGCTTCCCTATTGGACCGATTAAAAGAAGCTATTAAAGAAAAAAGAAGAGGAAAACTGACAAAAGGTGTACTCCTTTTGCACGACAACGCGCCCGTTCACACGAGTCATGTTGCGACAGCTGCCATTCATCGATGCGGTTTTGAACAACTACGCCATCCACCCTACAGTCCAGACCTGGCCCCTAGCGATTTTTATTTATTCCCAAAGATGAAGAAAGAGCTGCGTGGAAAAAAATTTAGAGACGATGATGAAGTCAAGTCGGCGATTTCGGCGTATTTTGACGCCCAAGACAAAACCTATTTTTTCGACGGTATTAATAAGTTATATGCCAGATCCGAAAAATGTATTCGTGTTAAGGGGGAATATATTGAAAAGGAAAAATAACATAATGTATCATTTCATCTTTTTTCCCAGTCATTCCGCGAACTTTTTGACCTCCCCTCGTAAGTTTAAAGTTTATAATGTACTAGAAATTTCTCATCTCTTACGGTTAATTGAACTATCATGAGGAGTCCTGTATAATGACCCGAAATTTTCATGAAAGGGGTTATGACTACTGCCAATTCTCATTTGCAAGCGTGGTGGACTATAGGCTCTTCTTATAAAATGAGAGGTCTTGTATCCAGTGTATCTCGACCCAAAGTTAAGCCTTGAATTGCCTCAACGAGAAACTTTATTTATGTCAACTCCTCAATTTAATCTAAAACACAGAATATTACTGTTCTAAAGTACCTACCTAAGGTAAAGTAGGAGTCCCGACGGAAAACTTCAGTAATAACGATGCACTGCGAAATCCTAATAAGGCTATAATAAGACTAAGTACTTATTAACGGAGAACTTATATATAATATAAAGTACATATATTTTTTACGCACACTCATACCCCCCTGCACTATTCCCTGTGCGGCGGGTCGCGTGGACGGTACAAATAACAAATCAATCAACCTTTACACATCACTAACACCCATGACGAGAACAAACATATATCTGTCACATCTGCTCCAGCCTTGGATCAAACCCGGGACCCCTCGCTTAGCAGGCATTGGCACTACCAACTAGTTAGGCGTGATTCTTTAAACTGACATAACGTTTTTATTTCTCAACCGATTGAAATAAAATAAACACTAAATATTAAGTGAAGCTTACTACAATATTTTAATGAAAACCGCACCCAAATCGGATAAGCCGTTTCGGAGATTAGCGCGTACCAAACCACAAATAGAAGAAAAAATTCTAAAAATCATTGTTTCGGGTTGTATTACGTTATTAAAGACCCCCAGTAAAAGATTGCTCTACTATGTACAGACAACGACCAGTTAAAGATTTATTATTAGTATAGATAGATAATTAAATGGTGACACTTCGAATTCATACTGTAGTGACATCTGTGTCAATAACCTATCGTAAGTAATATACATAGATTTTCGATACATGAATGAAGTTTTAATATACATACATCCAGTTCTCACAATAGAATAAATGATGGATGTGCAATTGGACAAACTTTTTCAATATTCATCCTCTACGAGGACTTGATACCCTTCAACGGCGAAATATTATTTTATGAATGTCGTAGTATCAACATGACACTTAGCTTTAATACAGTGCTTAAGCACAAATACAAATTCGCTATCTTCTCTACTGTCCTCTTGTGAATACGCTGGTAACACATTTTCTCTAACTAAATTGGTAATAATAAATAATAAAAAGGGTCGGTAGGTACAAATCATATTAGTCATCATTCATATCATTGCTTGGGTGAACGAAACATCGTGAGGAAATGTGATGAGATGATGATGACAGATCATACATACATTATTTTTAATATCTACGAGATAAAAATCACATGGATCCCACAAGGCATACTGGTTCTTAACAGATTTGATGCTAAAAGTGACACTAACAAAGAAATAGTTAATCGGAAAAGCCACTGACCTCACTGTTTCATCTTAGAGAAGGGTTTTACAACATTTGACCCAGTACCAAGGATATTTACGGGTAATTTGACTTCTGTCTAACGAGGCGTGTTGGCGGGAAGACGAAGAAGGTTGTAAACATAAACAACTGCTCAATTAAGGGAGCAATGGGTGGTAGGTATGCAACATAATGATGTTGAGGTCATGTTATAGAATTGACTTCTCCAAGATACCCACCCAGGGACACATTGAACAGTATGCCATTCACAAATGAAGATAAATTGAAAATCCCTGCTGGCAACGGACAATAAAAGTGATAAGGGTCACTAAAGTAATCGAGCAGAGAAAATAGACAAGTGCATCGTTTATACAGCAATTAAAATAATACAGCAATTCGATAGATCTAGACGGTTCACAATATCACAGAACGAAACGTATGATAGTTCCTAGCAGAGAGGTACTCTTCAGGCCGGTTGAATTTCATATGGAATTTTAAAATTAATTCATACGAAAGAAAATTTTCCAATTGAAACGGTTTTAAAGTCAGATATTTTTATTTCCTTAATAAGTTGAAATTATTATCCTATAAATTTTCATTAGGTACTTGACTTGACATAGCCCAGGTAAAGATGATAGGACGTCAAACTGAGTTCGAATATACCATAAGAGTTACCTTGACAGTGCAACCCAGTAGGTACATTATCGATCTCCACGCGTTATCTTGTATAAATACATACCTACTATCTATAATCTATTTTGCGCACATCTATTAATAACTCCCAGCTAAGCCCAGGTTCATTCAATCGACTAAACGATCTTAATTATTATAGCACATTTATCATCCTTGTAGGGGTTTATAGCTCGTTGTGTAGAGGGTTTACCGTTTTTCATTTTAAACTAACATGATCACAAAACAATTTAACTGGAACAGGATCACAATATTCTATATTTTATTAACCCCTGACGCAAAAACAGGTCGAAGAGGAGGTATGTATGTGTCTGGGGCATCGTAGTTCCGTTTGTTTTGTTTGAAAGCTGACGTGATCGACATGTTTCCTAGTACATGGATTTTGGATCCTTGAATCCATGCCAAACTTCACCCTGCTGACAAAGGGACAAGGCAATGATGCCATTCTTCAGCTGGCATCATCATCACTTCATATAATTCGTATACCTACTTTATATTTGCGGTGAAATGTTAAGGTATATCGTTATATCCCGTTTCAGATATAATATTTGTTAATACCATATTTTCAGACTGCTCGTTTGCCGTCTGATAAACTAAAAATATACTTTCAATGAAAGCACCACCTAATAAAAGGTCTTATACAGTGTACCTATCTATAGGTTAGCGCTACCAGGTGTGCCGATTTCCGCGAAATGTCCCCATTTTCAGCGTTCTATTGACACATCCCGATTTACTCTTGATCGGAACTCTCGGATTGTTTCGATTTTTCATAAACCTCTTCTGTGACAACTTCCATCGAGTATTTTAAGACGAAAAAGGAATATCTGTGCTTAAACTTTGTTTACATTATCTCACCAAACTGAGTAAAATCACAATAAAATTTGTAGCAGCTCCATTTAAAAATACCCTACTATTTCATTTTCCGTTCCAAAATTTGATACACTGGACTCAGCAACGCTAACAATATATGCACCTACGTTACCTACGTTGTTTATCCACCTGACGATATAACTCACTATGAACATTATGCTGTGACATAAATTCCATGCCCCTTTGTAATCAATGGACGTGATGAATATTCAGATTCATGCGCGGCATCCGTGTCACATGAGAGTAGTTAACTACTCATGTGTCCGTGTTGAGCTGTTGACAATACATCAATGTAAACGATAGCAGCAGCCGAAGTTTCTCTGTCCACTATATCACTGTACATAAACCGATTTGAATCGTTCTTTTAAGCACCAATAATTGGTAATTAATTGTTAAACAACCTAATTGTTTACCTAATTGTTGTTAAACAAGTTACCCCAATTTTTTTATTGTTCTGTAATGTTAGAAGTACGTAGTTATTTTTTTATTTAATAATTTTTGTACTGACTATTTTGTGTACTTTGCGCGTCACTACAGTAGAACTGTGTTTTTTAGGATCGTTAATTGCAAAATAAATTGTACGCGGATATTTTAAGCTAGTCACATGGATTGCAGTCGCGGCCAAATTACGGGAATATGTTACATGATTAGAATTAAATTTAACTAATTAACAGTTAAAATCGTCAAACGATCGCTGTAGACCTCCTATATGCTACTCCTATTTGGGCGACATAAAAATTTCCGACACTTGACTTGCCGTTTAAAGGCCTCCACCAATCCACACTGGAGCAAACTGGTGGGATTGTGCTCTAGGCCTCCGCAGTTGTGAGGAGAGACTCGTGCCCTAAAGTGGGTCATTAATGGATTGAGGTCAAACATTAACCCAACTAGATGCCAAACAATATAAGGTACAATGTTAACCAAAACAAAACTGCTTATACTAACATAATGTAAAATCTGGACATTTCTCCGAACGGTTTCCAATTTCAATGCGATTTTGTACTGGTAGAGCGAGCACAAAGGTCTATTCATTAGATCTATTAACTCATATGACTGTGAATATGGTGTCGTTTATTATGGTTCCTTAACCAAAGGGCGACAAACGAAACTAGGGTTTCGTTAGTCGTCAGCCTCCGCTGTCTGTTTGTATGTATGTCACATGGCTCTTTTTCTTAAACGGACTTAAGTAGTAGGTAGACTCCTGAAATTTTCACAGGATGCATGTTACTATGACCGCTATGGCAACAAATAATAAAAAAGTAAAAAGTTTGATCCCAAAGAGGGTCTTGATAGAGTGACGTTTTACAATGGGGATCGATCTCTGCATTTCATTTTGTTATTGTTCGTGTTCTGAATATTAGTGATGAATTGATGACCAGTCTTATAATTATAAATTTTAATTGATGAAACCTAACTCAAAAAAAAATACCAATCGAATTGAGAACCTCCTCCTTTCAGAAGTCGGTTAAAAAGTTGGACCTAATTATTGAAACCAATCTTAGGATGTAAATACGATGATATCTCTACCATTAGTTGGTGATGAGTTGAGTAGTTCATCATCTGGAGCTACTTTTGTAACATCACTGAAGTCACAAGAGCAAGAAAAGTTTGACATAAAATGAAATTTTCTATGAAGAAATCTTTCTTATTGTGAAAATAAGTCATTTGTCGCGAGCGAGAGTTTCCTGAAAGCCATATAGACTTAATTAATGTTCGGTTTTCCCCTATATTATATAAAGCTCTATTGCGCACCGCAGACGTAACTACGACGTAATGTTTCCATTGCTCACGAAGTTAGGGATTCGTATTGCTAAATGTAGACGGATATTTAAGAGGAATTAAAAATATTCGAGTCATAAATAACAGATTAGGAATTAACATTGTTAACTTCATTTCAAACGTACAAATACGTTTAAGTAGCAAAAATAATTATTTCGTTTTAATATTATTATTTTAGCTGTCATAGCTGTGTATAAAATCGTGAGTTTTTAACTTGAATATGTTGTAACGGGCTACTGACATCAACTTAATTTTACAATTTTACAGAAGAGTCAAAAAATATCTACTACAATAAGTCAAAAAATATATACTACATGCAACACACAACAACACCGCATGTTGGATTGAAAAACAAACTGAATTGTATGTTGTCACAACTTTTTGAATAACTGACTGGTAACTGATTGGACTGTGATGTGATGTTCTCATGTAGAATGTGATGCTCTATCCGGGGCGCGTTCCACTAAGCGATCATAACGCTCAAAATAACTCTTTTTCTAGAGAAAAATGAATGTTCCTCCGCGCCATGTCAAGTCAAAACCGCCAAAAATCGACATTATGTTGTTTGCTAAGAGGCGATATCCGAATCCAAATCCGAAAACGCATCACTAACCGTCATTCGTAGTTCGTATTTAAACAGTAAGTACTAAGTTGTAAATGTTGTAATGTAATGTGTGGTACGCAGACTTCGCACCGGGTGGAGCGCTGCCCGCAGCGAGCCCCCGCTGACGGCCACCGAGCGGGAAGCCATCGCCGCCGTCGTCAAGCGCGCCGAGAAGGTGGATGAGATCGAAGCCAAACGAATCGGACGACTAGTTGCTAGACTCGAAGGTACATTGGTTAAACGGTGTTCTCCCAGTAACATTCGACCATTATCATTAATATTGAAAATTTCAGGGAAATAATGAAGTTGCAATAATCATGTCTTTCTTCTGACATTCGGTTATTGTATATCTGAAAGTTCAATACAATTAGGGGCCATCCATGTATTAATTACGTCACATAAGACACATTTTCCGATTTTTAGTGCAACAAATTTAATGATGATGAACAGTCTCCTTACCGGACTTAATCCTTGTCCCCATTTCAGTCTTGTTCTTGGTAGGTTACAGTTGGTGGCAGCGGAAGGGTGGTGTTGCAAGCCTGTTTGCTACCTTAATTCCATTAAAAAACCTACCGCTATAATATTGTAGTTATACTTTCTACTAACCTTTTTTTCGTCTGTTGCCAGGAATGCGGCGATTAGCTCAGGGACCAGCTCCCCGAAGCTGTCTCCTGTGCGGAGACACGGCCAGACTGCTATCGCCGTTACGAACGTGTTCAATTTGCCGACACACCGCGTGCTCCAAATGTGTGATAGACACGCCTCCACACAGGTATAGATTGTATCCGTATTTACTATGATAATTTCTCAGAAAAAATTAATTAATATTGTTTGTTATTCGATTATATTAATGTAATAATTGGTTTTACAGCAATTATGTTGCGGTTGAAGGTGGATCCACCTTAAAACAGTTTAAAGGTTACACTTTTTTAGCGGCGATCATCTTGGTCGTCAAGGATAGCAACACATACTTAGATCTGTGACCGAATTAGAACGAGATCCTAACCAATAAAATCACCCCCCAGTCCCTGCTCTAGGCCATATTAACATACTGACCAAAATACAAAATGACATTGTAATTAAACATTGCGTTATGGTCCAAGAGCTACTGGCAATTTTTGGGTAGGTATTTGAGGCAAGCTGGAAACTTGTCTGATAGCTCTCCTACTAAACCGCAACTCGGAGCTGCAGACCTGGCTGCTGAGTAGCGGGGCAATATGGACCCCTATAATTTTAAAAATATTATTTTTTTATTCCAAAAAAAATGTTTGAGGCTATATGCAATTTTTATAATGTTGTAGTTTAATGTTTAAAGAATAGAAAAAAAATAAGCCAGACGATTTAGTCGGGGCTTTGACATTGCCAGGCGCGTGCAAAAATTAAAAAAAAAAAGTTTAAAAAAAGTGTTTGAGGCAACTTGAAATTTTAATAGGGCGTAATTTATAGCTAAAAAATAAGATTCTCAAAAAGACAGATCATTTCGGTGGGGCTTTCTACCCGCCAGGTGATCTAACAAATTAGGGTAAAAAACGGTTTATCTCGATTTCAGGCAAAACTACAAGTCCGATGGAAAAAAGTTTAATGACAAAGTTGTAGGTAATAAAAAGATCTATAATCTTTGTATTGACACTTTTTTCACATAACCTCAAAATGTATGTGAAAAATTAAAAAAACCAAATTTTTGATTTTTTATTTTTATCTCTTCCAAAAATAATTTTTTTTTCACTAAATTTGGTGAAAACCTACCTTTTTTTGTCTCAAACACACTGTAATTTTTTTGATTTAAAATATTTATTTTTGCACCTTATATTGACTTAATATCGAAAAAGCACCCTAATTTTCAATCTGTCTTCAATTCAATCAAAATTTCTTTTTTTCTAAGTCGGTGGGCTTTTTGTTCGTTGAAATCAACTTTCCGATGGTGTTAAAAAAATATATTATGTCGGCATCAGGTAGGCAGGGTGTTTGTATGGGTTTTCACTCGATTCTACTCTGTGTAGCATGTATTTTCATGCAAGTAGGTATTCTTCATCAAACATCCATTGTGGGATTGTTTCATGCCAGGACTTCAGATTAGGATTTCAAATAAAAGACAAGAGTCCGGACCAACACATAAACAACTCATTTATTCACTGATCACTGTCTGGCTCCGTTTTAACGCTCTTTTACTTTGTTTATTTGGTTATTTACGCGGATCTCCGATTCCGACCTGTTTAACGCAATATTGATTTATCGATCGAACCACTCGCTCTATCCGCGAGTTATGTGATAGCACGTTTTATTAGAACTTTATTCACTTTCAGCGATTACTCGCCGGTTCTTCGGTTCTTAGCGACCGCGACGCGCGACTGCGTCCATCTCCATTCAACTACGCGACCATGGTCGCCTGTCGCGGGGCGACCCCTAGATTTCGTTGTCGTCGTGTTCGTTGTCGTTCTGTTGCAGTACGATATGTCGGACAATTTATCCGCAGCAAAGTAAAAGTTATCCATCAGCTATTGGTGGATGAAGATGATGATATTCTTATTATGTTATTATCTATGCCTCAGAAAAAAAGGAAGAAGATTGACTCAATTTTCACATCACCAGAAGTTGAGGGTTGCTTTCAAATACTCATAAAACGACATTTAAATTATAAATAAAGAAAAGTTCAGAAAATATTGTAGGTAAGTCATAAACAGTTTGATTTTGTAAACGGATTAATAAATAAAGACATCAGACCAAGAAGAAATGGCACATCAGTAACACGGCACTGCCTATTCAGTGGATGAGACGCGTGAAGCCGCGCGGTCGCGGGTCGTGGTCGCTAAGAACCGAATGCTACCTTTAAGATTACCTTTATAACTTCTCCCGAGAATTCCTTTTATGTGGAACGATATCTTAATGAACTGCATTTTGACAGATCACGCGTTGATCAATGGATCGGGAGTCCCGATCCATTGATAAACAATACCATCGATTAACGCGTATCACAGATTAATTCGTACCATCGATTTACCATCTCCGACATATATTCGAGTATTACTATGGTAAATTTTCAGAAAATGCGCCTTTACTGCGACTAAATCAGGCACATTTTGCACATTTCTGAGAAAATTTACCATAGTAATGTATATTTTTTACACCATCAGAAAGTCGAAATGTCAACGATAAAAAGTTCACCGACTTAAAAAAAAGAAATTTTGATTGAATTGAAGACTTAGATTAAAAATTAGGGTGCTTTTTCGATATTAAGTCAATATAAGGTGCAAAAATAAATATTTTAAATCAAAAAAATTACAGTGTGTTTGAGACAAAAAAAGGTAGGTTTTCACCAAATTTAGTGAAAAAAAAAATATTTTTGGAAGAGATAAAAATAAAAAATCAAAAATTTGGTTTTTTTAATTTTTCACATACATTTTGAGGTTATGTGAAAAAAGTGTCAAAACAAAGATTATAGATCTTTTTATTACCTACATTTTTGTCATTAAACTTTTTTCCATCGGACTTGTAGTTTTGCCTGAAATCGAGATAAACCGTTTTTTACCCTAATTTGTTAGATCACCTGGCGGGTAGAAAGCCCCACCGAAATGATCTGTCTTTTTGAGAATCTTATTTTTTAGCTATAAATTACACCCTATTAAAATTTCAAGTTGCCTCAAACACTTTTTTTAAACTTTTTTTTTTTAATTTTTGCACGCGCCTGGCAATGTCAAAGCCCCGACTAAATCGTCTGGCTTATTTTTTTTTCTATTCTTTAAACATTAAACTACAACATTATAAAAATTGCATATTGCCTCAAACATTTTTTTTGGAATAAAAAAATAACATTTTTAAAATTGTAGGGGTCCATAATGCCCCGCTACTCAGCAGCCAGGTCTGCAGCTCCGAGTTGGGGTTTAGTAGGAGAGCTATGAGACAAGTTTTCAGCTTGCCTCAAATACCTACCCAAAAATTGCCAGTAGCTCTCAATCTATTACCATCCTCTTCTTGGAATCTACCGTGAAATGATTTAGTATTACAAAAGGTTTCATTATTTTCTTCTTATCAAAATTATCGTCCGTATTTTTACACGCTTTATATTAGCTTCACCTGTATGTTTGTTTGTAACCGACTTCTTTGGGCGCGATTTTGACCCACTTTAAACGGCCAGATTTCGTTCAAACTTTGTAGATTTATTGAGGACCGATGACAATACACTAATTTGATAAAATTATTAGATATCTCAGAATAAAATTGTACGTAGCATTATAGATAGCATTATAAAAGCGTGTTTTCAGTTTTTCAAACTATTAATTATTTATTGAATTAAACGACTTGTCATGTTTCGCCTGACTGCTTGAGTTTTTTCTTTCGTCCTCTTCCATCATTTGTGACCGGTAAAGCATCAGTGACACCTGTGGTGCTACTTATATCAACTCGTCTGCACGTTTGTCGGCTATTATCTAACATTTAATAGAACAGATGATACGACATAAGAATGAGTCTATCTAGTCTACCCTATTAACGTCGTTTATGATCACGTGTTTCAAGCAGCCGTTTAAGTATCTGGCGCACGCCAACTCTTTGAGACCCTTCTGTGAGAGGTACTTTTGTGAAGAAGTCTCTGTCACTCATATTCTATTGTCCTAAGGCTATGTCACAAAAGTCTATGCCCCTTTCAGATCCTCATTTACATTTTCAAGGGCGTTGTCGCTATAGCAGATATTAGTCGTCAGTGGCTTCATTATAATATTCCTAAAATCATTTTGTTATAAAATTTTGGTGTTTTTGGGTAAGGAGCCCGACAGTAAGTGGCCACTAACGCAGCGTCATCCATAGGTATCAGTGACACGCAAGGAATCATCAATGCGTTGCGTGCCAAAAAAGAAGCGAGGATCCACATTTTTTCTGACTCTTCAACACTGCAACCGAACAAATAAAAAATATTTCAGGGTTGATTTTGGAAAGAGGATTGGAACTAGTAACTAGAGAGGCGGTTAAAAAACCATCTTGCAGAGTACTGTCAGGATTGTCAAATTGGGTCCAAAACCCAACGACCTCCAACAGGCAGGACACAATAAAAAAGAGCTTCGTCCGTTCCCCAAAATGGCGCAACACGAACAAGGGATGTTCTTTACACTCCATATTCTCTAGCATCATCCGACAAGGGATCTATAAATAATAATAAATAAATAATGCTACACACTCATAGCCCCTCATAAGCCCTCGTGGGTGCCATGGGCACATTGCGAGTGTAGAGTTACCAAGTAAAAGTCGAATTAAAACTTTGAGTTACTTAAATAATCCCCTCTTTCAGATCCGCAATATACTCGCGGGAACAATACACGTGCGCCCTCTGTGCGGAAACGAGAGAGATGTGGAAAAAGTCTGGTGCATGGTTCTTCAAATCCTTGCCCAAATACATCCTGCCTGAGCGAAAGACTACCGGCAAATATACCAACTCGGAACTAGCCAGGTCATTACAGGTAAGTTGTATTTTTTTGGTATTAAGGTAGCAAACGAGCATGCAGCACCACCTTTCCGTTGCTGCCTATGACAACTGTGATCGACCTCAAACAAGACTCAAATGGGGACTAGGATAGTTAGCCCGGTTAGGATACGGTGTAGGTAAGAACATTAGTTTGTTTATTAGTAAGTCTAAAGACTGGGACAAGGACTGTTAGTGACAGTTAGTCCTGGTAGATTTTATTAGTAATAGTCCAGTTAGTAATAAAAATCTTAGTTTGTTAGTAAGAGTCCCGTTCTGATTCGGTCACAGAGGTGTTGCTACCCTTGAGGACAGAGATGGTTGCCTTTAAAAAGAGTAAACTTGAAAGTATCTGTGACGTACTACGGTGATGTTTCCGATGATCTTGAAGCACAAATGTTAATGGCGCACTAGCCCCGTGTGCTGTTTATCAGGTCGGGCTGGGGAAGCTATCGCCGTAGGCCGTCGGTTATGCTCCAACTCTGTTACACAGTGGTTTTTATTCACAAGCCCTCTCACAGTACACAGGGATCCATGAGCACACCACTTGACATGAACTCGTGTATTGATTCCCACTCGATGTTATTATATTATAACTTAGCTGTAACTGCCCTCGTTTCGCGTAACAATCCACACTCGAAAATGTGTTCATCGGGATTCTTGGCTTTTCTCTTTTAATGTGAACCGATTTAAGTATGTAAAATAAAATAATACCCCAAGCTAAGCATCTGTGAAATCTGGAATCAGATCCCTTATATTATAAGTGGGACAAACAAACAAACTGACAAATACTCCATGTAGTAGAATTAGCAAATAATTATGTAATTTTAAACCTGTCAGATGTAGAGAAAATGAAAAATGATTATGATTATTATGCAATCGTAATCTTCCGATTTTATAAACCAGACAACCGTTTTTTGTATGTAGGTAGGCACTCGGACATCTGAACATCAAATATTAAATTTCACAAAGAGATATACAGAAAAGATAAAGTTGCCATTTGTGGCTATTGGGATTAATTGGCCAAATTAGACTGAACAGCTTTTCTCGCACTAATGAAATATCTACTTCTTTTTTACATTAATATCATTGTCTGTTACAGTTTTCTCAAATTGTTGCAACTTTACGCGATGGTAACACTTTACTAATGACACCTACCGTAATTGCGTCTCGTTTTGTCAACTTGTAGAACTTAGCTATTGCCCTGTTTTGTTGAGAATAGAATGACAACAGACCATTGTGATCATAGCGAGACGACGTGCTGTAGTTCCATTTTACTGTCATACGAGCGCTCGTATGCGTGATGTATATTGCTTGTCGATATTTTGACCCAATTTCGAGAATGGATACGGCAAATATCACCGAGTTTGTGAGCGAGATTATGTGTAATGTGTGACAATGTACAATTAGTAACTGCCTACGTCTTAATTATTGAATAGTTTTTAGGATAATGTGGCATAATTAGGATAGTGACGATTTCTTTTAAGTTTCATTTTATCGATTAATTGGGCGGCCTATACTTAACAAGCTTTTTTCCCACGGCTTCGCCCGCGTGAATTTCGGTTATATCGCGGCTTTTAATGACCTCAACAGCGCTTTTTCTTCTGACTTGATTTCGAAATATTTTCTTAGTGCTTACTTGCGTCACTTGAGGAACCTTTATACAAAGTTTCAAGTGAATCAATTGAAGAAATAAAAAGTTTCAGTTTATCTCGTTTTTTATCACCTTAGGGGTGGGATTTCCAAAAATCCTCTCTTAGTGCTCCCCTAGGAACATAAATGCCAAATTTCAGCTCCGCGTTCAGTAGTTTCGGCCGTACGTTGTCTGTCAGTCACTCAGTAACGTAAGAGTTCTATATATATATTGATTTATGTTGGTTAAATACATAAATAAATCATATTTAGGTATGTACAATATTCACGTCATGAATTTCCGATTTGGAAAGTTAATGATATATTTTAATCATAAAAACAGGTCTTCACCTGTTCTAAGTCCTTCGACTTCTTATAAAGCCGTTTCCTTCTGATGGTTAGCAATAATTAGGATAATTTGTGACCGGGAATTTTTTGGAGACGGCTACTTTGGATGGAAATGTGATGGACATTTTTAACTTATTTCACACAAACTTACATTTTCTTTATGGACGGAATATGATAAAATTACTTAGCTGAGTTAACTAAGTTCTTACTTTTAACCTCATAAGTTCCCTGACAAATTTCATCTTCATAGGTCAAGTAGGTACTTAGTTTCGAAAATTCATGTTTAATTAGTGATTAAATGTGAGTATGCTTTCCATGTTATAATCAAATTGCACGAAAATCGTACACTTACGAGTATATTCTATAATACATACGATGGCACTTACTATAATATATGTATAAATGATTACCTGAAGCACGCTGTTAATCTCTGTTCAAAGGAAAAGCTCTCAATTAGCTAGTGGCTAGCTCGTTCACCATCCACTTATTAAATTCCTGGTTTTCGTATATGAAGTGCAATTTCTACAATATTTGCTGCAAGAGAATTAAATACAGCAGAACGTTCAGATGATTCAAGACTCGCTTATAGAAAGTTTTATCATTGTAAAGAAACTAAAGCTCTATTTTTCCCTTTCCTTTATAACGACCGCAAGATTTTGTGTTAAAGAGATTTAAGTGTGGGAAATTTTATGATTCATAATGTAATATTATCTGACTTAGCTTCGCTTCGAGAAACAAAGTATTTTTTTCTTTATTTGTTTTGGGGTTTTGATATGTTAACATATCATATAATTATATAAACCCCATTGACATTATGTCAATGATAAACCCCATTATTTCTTTACACAAAATTTACGCATCGTACAAATAACATTTAACTTATACACTGCTATTTATAAATGAAAAATAAATAAATAAAATAAACATTATGTATCGTCGTTCTAACAAATAAAAAATGATGTGGTGTCGTGGGACACCAGGTAGCAACGAAGTTCCTTCGGCTAATGAAGGCAACGGCGAACGAAAAGAAAGAGGGAGAAAGAGAAAGGTATTACACTACTCGCTTGTGTATGCGACTGTCGCGCCTGCGCACGTCTCATTTAACGCTTTTATTCCACGCATTTTTTCTTACGGTTTTACTATCACATATTTTTCAGTTCGGTCGCCGCAGTAAAACCTATCCCTTCCAAGCCTGCCGTAAGGAACTTCGTTCCAATTATAATAATGTTAAAAAGAAGTACTTAGATTTCGACGCAAAAAGCGCAAACATAAACTTGTAACCTATGACAATTTTTTTATTGAAGGTTCGGAATCAGAAAAAAAAATCCCGTCGAATGGTCCATGTCTCGTGGCTCTACGACTAATAGAAAGTTTTGTACAGCGCTGAAATTAACCCTATTTTCATACATTATGTTCTGAACTCTCAAAAGTTTATTGGCTCTGGTGAAAATTTTATTTTGTTGTGGGTTACAGCGTTGCCGCTTTTTTATATTTCATAAGCGCGTCCATGTTTCATAAGCGCAAAAAGTGGGTCACTCAAACTCAGCCAATTGGCGTACTTTTCATGTAGCTATCTCTTTCTATCTCACACGATCCGTAATTATGTTTCTTATCCATAGTTACAATAATGTCATCGGAGCGGATCCAATAATCCAATTCGCGTTATACATTATGAACGGAATAAACGGTTCTTATCTTTCGTCAAGAGTTACTAAATATTTTTTCAGCTTTAATACAGATTCATTGTTCAAAGTTGATAAGAATTCACAAAGTTTGTGTATTTGCTGTTTAGTATGATTTTTAATACTATTAAGGACTACTACTATTGACGACCCGGATTGCGCAGTGGTTAACACGCCGGATCGCCGTTCCGAGGGTCCTGGGCTCGATTCCCGGCGGGGCGGAAATTTGAATGATGAGTTTAAATTTCCGTTCTTGGTCTGGGTGTGTGTGTTCTTGTCGTGTGTTGTCCATGGCACCCACGACACAGGGAATCCTAGTGTGGGGCTATGAGTGTGTAGCGTTATTTATTATTATTTTAAGGACATATTAAGGACCTATTGAAAATTTTGCACAGAAAAAAATGCCATAATTGAAGTATCACCATCCGAGTAAATAAAATAACCGGGTACCATTCTGATCGCAAAAATTATGTCGGACCGAATTTCCCCAACTTCATTATTCTGATTATTCTTCTTCCTCAATGTTCCATTTTCCGCGCCCAAAATTCAAAGAAGTACGTTTATTTTCGGCTGTATTTAGATAACAAAGTCTACTTAGTTACATTAAAATTCACAGAACCAATATTATTTTGCAAAATCAGCCTCGTTTAAAATATTATTGTTGGTATTGTTTGTATAATCAATGAAATATCAAAGTAATTACAGAAATTAACGTACAAGGTTGCTTCTTAGTTTTGGACATATTTAATGAATTGTCTTTCGGATGAAATCAAAACTTTGTGAGACAATTGACTTTAAACTTGCATGCAAACCCAAAAAGTAAGTAATTGCTGAATCTAATACCTTTAAACGAGCAATTCTTGATATATATATAATTGGAATCTCGGAATCGGCTCCAACGATTTTCGTTTCTTGATATATATATAATTGGAATCTCGGAATCGGCTCCAACGATTTTCATGAAATATAGTATATAGGGGGTTTCGGGGGCGATAAATCGATCTAGCTAGGAATCATTTTTAGAAAATGTCATTTTATTCGTGTTTTTGTAGTCCCAATTTAAACTGAAAAATATCACTCCACCTGACATCTATTGGCGAATAATAATACTTTTTTGTGAGCAACTAATTGCTCTAACGACACAACAGCAGATGGCGTTGTTAAGTAACACGAAGTCAAAAAACACAATTAATAAAAAAAAAAACCGAGCAAAGCTCGGTCATCCAGATATTTACAATAATTTACAATTTTAACATTTTATACCGACTGGAGGTCTGAGAGGCACTTTTATTGTACTCTCTTCTTTCTTGACGGTAACAGATCATAACCGGTAACAGATAATCAATGATACCGTTAGTGTTAGAGAAGTCATGAGCGTCGGTTACCACTTACCATAAGAAGGCTCGTCTGGTCGTTCGTCAGTTAATTACATATAAATCCCATAAAAAATCCACAATAATGTAAGTATTTAAGAATCTCCACATTAGGTATAACGTAGAAATAAAGGACTACTTTTCTAGGCCTTGGTAAGAATTGAGTAATTCGTTTTGAGAGCTAAGGATGAATTGCACTACAGTAACAGTGAAACGCGAAACGCTAAGTGCTCGGTAATAATATATTTTAATGAACCTTGTAATAGCCTACGTACTAGGTCTTAGCTCAATATTACCACACCGACATCTTACTTTTGATAGGTCTTTAAGGTTATTGTTGTTAATATAAACAATGAAAACTAATAAAACCAAATGCCGTAGTTAGTTCTACATATAAGCAGTTCGTAGCAGCTTGTAACTTAATATTTTTATAATGTTTTGAGAGTGATTGGGGGTCACTACAGAAAAAAAATAGAAAAGATTATCCACGTTTAAAAGGTATTTTATACCTACATTAGATTAAAGTAATTCCAATATAATACGTACATAATGTACCTATGTGCCTACGTAACTAATTATATTTTTGAAGTGAGAAAATAAACCTTACTCGTACCTCAGATTTGTTGTAATCTGTCTCAACCTACTACTATACAGATTGAGTTGTTACTTAATATATTTAATTATTTACATATCTAGGATGCGCTGTAATACTTGTAAGGCAATGATACAACTAAATGTCATTATCTGTTCTCGCTGTTGCGGTCTCTGTTATCAGATTACCTATTCGTATTCCCATTATTCATGTCGGGTAATGCATTTACGGGTGTATTAAGTTATTTACTTACATTTTCTAATATGATAACATCATGCGGTTCAGATAATATTGGTCGAATACATCGAGATATAGTACTTATATCTCGATGGTCGAATAGTGGACCCGCATTCGCTTCGCTAAACTTTTGCTTTAACAGTTTTCATTGATGCTCCGCTCTTATTAGTCGTAGCGTGATGTTATAAAGCCTTCCTGAATAAACAGACTAGAAGACAATTCGAACCAATAGTTCCTGAGATTAGCCCGTTCAAACAAACAAACTCGTCAGCTTTATAATATTTGAATAGACAAATTGTAACACATTTGATTTTCTTAACCTCTGTAATACACAATCAACGTGGCAATTAATGAAAAGAGAGAAAGAATACATAAGAAAAATCCAATTTATTGTTTACCTCGAGTTTCGGTTTTCGGTTTTATTCTCCCTAAAATTGTTAAATCCACCCCTGAAATTACCTACAAATGGTAAATATTGTATCTTCCTTAGGTGGTGGTAGCTAACCAGGGGAGCTTTACGAAATGATTATAAATATACCAGTATAATATACCTATTTATATTATAATATCTACGCGATATAGCACCTATCCTGCACCGCGTAGAAATAACACTCGACTATCAATTATAACTAAAATGTAAACAAAAGCAAAGCTTATTTCTTCACAGATATTTCGTGTTGGTAAACATGATCCATTAAATAATATAAACTTGATAAAGCTTTGAATACCTTATAAGTTCCTAGAAGCCAGTGATGGCTTTGATATTTTAATAGGTACCTACCCTACCGCGCGATTCTTGTAGATTCTTGCTCGTCAGCTTACCTTCCGTATTGCTTTAACGGCGAACAATTTGCATTTACGTATACTAAGTTACTCTGAAGTTTGTAACGGAGTTGGGAAATTTTGTTCTGATGGAGATATTGCTAATTAGTTTTGAGATAACTTAATGTCACTCACTATAAATTGTAAGTAAACTGTAACATCACCCATACTTCCGCACTAGGATTCCCTGTGTCGCGGGTGACATGGACAACACAAACAACACATCACTAATACCCATGACTCGAGAAGTCATCAGACACATAAATATTTGCTCCGGCCGGGAATTGACCCCGAGGCCCCTCGCTAGGCTATGGGGTCATCAAGTAGAGAGTAGTAGACGATTGAACCAAAATGAACTTCATTCAGATTTCCTTAATTTACTGTACCTAACCCTGTACCTAAACCCCATTGCCGTAAGGTTCGGTTTCCAGCTTTCTGACTGGTCTACCGTTTCGTTTGTCTTCAATTTCATTTTGGATATACGAGAGACTAAAAGTCCAATAAAACCTTATACATATGTTGTTTTGTTTAAGGATTGCGGCAACAGTAGCAACGACGGTAAGACGGATTCGGAGCCCGGGTCTCCCATCAGCGTTCATCCCCCGAGCTTCTCAAGACAACCAAGTAATACGGATAGCAGAAAATCCATCTCCTCGACACATGTATGTATTCAAATTAATAAACATCACTTTTACGATACCTAAATATCACTATTTAACATCTCTGGCGTTATGGATGAGGTATGTATGCCTCATCAAGCAATATAAGTACGTAGCCAAATATTTCATGAAATGTGTGGCGATTAAGTCGGATATCGGATGGCGACGTATTGGCCACCCAAACATTACAGGTGAATTACTTGTCTACGTAGCCTGTGACGTCGCTATGACGTCATCATGAGACGCCTTAAGTTTAAGGGACTTAATCACCTGAGGCGGGAATACAATATTATACGTAACAAAGCCCACATATAACTTTCCCGTTAAACAATTTATTTAATGTGATTCTGTATCGGTTTGAAGATTTCGCGACACCGATATACATAATTTAAAAGACGAAGATTTTATATTACAGTGGTGTAGACTCTACAGTGCTACAATACTCTACACTGTAGATTCGAGTATTGTAGCGCTCATAGCTCATAGTTTGCGTCGATCCTAAGTGATCGACTGTGCCCTATTCTTGGCACTGTATACGATTAGATACATTGCACTTTCCAAAAATGTGTCGAGGTGATTTGATTCTTACGGCTAACAATATTTGCTTACCAAAATAAGTATTTTCGCACACCAAAAAGTATTTATAAACATTTTACAAGTAGATTCTTTTGAGTGTGTCAAATACTTATGTTACAATGCATGATAGCCAGCGTTCTACATTTTTAAAAATATACATATGTATCAAATTTGTGACATTTCTTGATTTGTATAGATTCTATTATTAGTTTTTTTTTTGCGATGTCGCTAATATGATTGTTATCGTTAAATAGCAATCGTTGAGCCATGTCGAAGGCCTCGGGGGCGGGGGGCATAAAAACTTCCGACACATAGCTTGGCCACTAGTACCTCCACCATTCTGCTCTTGAGTGGCGTGGCAGAATATGCTCTAGGCCTCCACAGTTACGAGAAGAGACCCGTGCGTACTTACTAACATTCGAAACATAATCACAGGAACATTGAGTTACATAAAGCCAAAGATATTAAAGATGCGTTACGTTTATACAACACGAGGTGTACTTTTGGATCCACTCCGATGACATTTATATGGCACATGGTTGAGAAAGATAACAGACAAAACGTATGGCACAGAAAGAGATAGCTGCATGAAAATTAAGCCAATTGGCCAAGTTTGAGTGTACAGATTTTTACTCGCTAATGACATAAATATCTACTTCTTTTTTAAATATAATATCATTGCATAAAACCGAACTGGAATAACAATTTCGATATTGAATAGGAAAACATCGATACCCTCATACCACAAGACAAGATAAAACAATATGACATCTTTTTAATCTCTTTCCACAGACAGTATGTTGTGGTAACATGATAACACAGTATTCGCGAACAACGTATGTAGATACATCGTTGTTTGGTGTATTTTAATATTGTGGATCGACGCTTTGGCTCCCGTATTGACAACCCTATAAAGTTTTGATTAAACATTTTGTTCGGAATATCAGTATTCTACGCGTATTGATGTGTACAATGTATGCTTTGCGAACCTGTCTAAATTGAAAACGAATACGAACGGAATGGTAGGTATTCATATATCGTACACTGATTACATCAAAGAATCCATTTGTGTGTCAATTAATTTTGAAACTGTTAGCTGTATGGCAATGGCTTCAACCCTGGGTTGAAGCCATTGCCATACAGCTAGCCATTAATGCATTAAGGGCCCACTACTGAGCATGGGTTGGCATTTCCTGATACTTGAGGAATCCTATAGCATGCTGAACCACGCTACTCCAGTACGGATTGTTGGAGAGATGAGTGGCCAACCCAAGTAACGGAAATTATTATGTCTGAAGGCCTTCGACATGGCTTAACGTCTTAATGATGGATACCTAGTAATAAACAACCGGGACCGACCTCTTTACGTTCCCTCCAAAGCACGGAAGCGCTTAAGAAATTTTGCCACTAGCGTTCACACGGACGCGCGGACGGTCGATCAGGTAAGTCGGTAGGATCAAATCAAGCTGCCGGGCTTGGAGCGCTCGCTTCTTTCGTAAGAAAGAAAGCCTTATTTGGTAAATAGCATCATGGCAACCCATGACTGTCCCACTGCTGGACACGGATCAACTCTCACAATGTGAGGGGTACAGGCCATAGTCCACCACGCTGAACATGTG
This sequence comes from Ochlodes sylvanus, assembly GCA_905404295.2. Lineage (NCBI taxonomy): Eukaryota > Metazoa > Arthropoda > Insecta > Lepidoptera > Hesperiidae > Ochlodes > Ochlodes sylvanus. Next base: position 4,614,721 of record FR990129.1, read on the forward strand.
CGGATTGGCGGTCTTCACACACCTTTGAGAACATTTTGGAGAACTCTCAGATGTGCAGATTTCCTCACGAGGTCTTACTTCACCGAAGCAAGTGTTCATTAAATTCCAATACGCACGAAAATATTTTTGAAAATCCGAAGTGCGTGTAAAAAGAAGGATTAGAACCCAGCTTTGTGGTCTATAAATACCTAAATAAAAAATGCTTAGGAAAACTCAGATTAGCCAGCTTTGGGTTAATGTTTTTTCAATCAGGACAACCACAAAAACTTTTATAATGAATAATTACTTATTCTGAGTTTTATGAGAAAGTTATTATGAAAAACTCTTAAATTTAGATATAATATTCGTTTTTCCTGAAAACATTCGCGATGAAAGTACTTACTAAGGAGGTTAGTGAAAAATCAGGACAATCTGCGTCTCAATCAAGAGTAATGTGTCAACAGACCCCTGAAATTTAAGGTATCTCGCGCACATCAGTAGTAACGCTAGTACGTTTTTATCGCCCGAAGGCCTACAACATGGATTAACGACTGTTATCTGAAATTTTAGCCACTAACAGTCACCCATCCAACTACGGACCGCGGCCGCAGTTGTTTAACTTGGTCGAGCAATTAGAATCGACAAAAGCCGTTGCGCTATGAACGAATCCTTGATTTGTTGTGACCAATTCACCAGCTGAGCTATACCCAGTGTAATTGGGCTTATATTTAAAAAAACTAGATAAACAACGCGTGCCTAATAACATAATATAAATACATAAATAAAGTTTACTTGACATCGAAATACCAGGTTACCTTATTCCCCGGGACAAGGCCGTCTAATTAAACACCCGGAAACGTATCCCAGTTGACTCCCTTGTATTTTCCGGGTAATATACAGATTTGCGACATCGTTTGTGCTCTGACTCGGAACTCATTCACGCTGTCATTTGCATTTTAAAATCCTTTATCTTGAACATGTTATGGGATGAACAACTGCTTTGTCACAGTTACAATACGTATATTTATACTGTACTAGCTGCCCCAGCAAACTTCGTACCGCTCTATAATTAATAAACAAATAATAATATGGTGACATATCGACAGCAGCGCCACCTACCGGGTCCAATTGTAAATCAAAACCATTCTTGGATCCACCTGAAGACACACAAAAAATTTCAACCGAATCGGTACAGCCGTTTTTGAGTTTTAGCGTGACTAACGCACAGCAATTCATTTTTATAATATATGATATAGCCTATGTCACCCGGGGATAGTGTAGCTTTCCAACAGTGAAAGAATTTTTCAAATCGGTTCAGTAGTTTTGAAGCCTATTCGATGCAAACAAACAAACAATCAAATCTTACCTCTTTATAATATTAGTATAGAGTATAGATATTCAAATTCCCACCACGCTAGGAATCGAAGCCAGGACACTTTGAAAGGAGCGGTGTTTCAGCATGTTTTACTTATCTACTTTGTGACCATGTTAACCATTGCGCCTTACAGGTCGTCATGTTTATTGATAGAGTGAGGTCAGTTAACCCTAATAACTACATGATCATTCAATAACTAACATATTTATGACAGCTATTCGTTACGACATTATTACAATATTTTTTTCGCTTCGTCTATTCTCACGACGCCTACGTCGAACCGTCCAATGCCACAATGTTTCGTTTAGTGTGGCCTTTTCAATTCAGCCCACATGATTTCTGGTGCCTGAACGTAACCTACAAAGTTCATCGACCGTATTATGCCTAATTAACCGATGAAGCCACATAAATCATCTATAAATAACATAGAAAATCAACTGTTCTTTTCACTGAGAGTAAAACCGCCTAAATTTCCTCCTATCTCAATTTATTATTATTATAGTAATATTATATTTCTTCATTATTGTTCTTCGTTAACTTTATTAGACATGTATATTTAGGTCATTATGTAGTACCTACATTAGGTCGGATATTCCTGACCAGAGACAAGGTTATGTCGAGTATTTTTGTTTCAGTTATTACATTTTAAACATTAGGTGAGTTTCACGGGTCCTAGGTGTACATGGACCGTAACAGGCCAGTCGAGGCATTGTTCTTAGCTAAAAAGAGAATACTAATATAATAATAATAACTCACTTTTCGTAAACTGAAGTCGTACCGCATACAAATCGATATACATTATTCAGTAAATTATATAGGTAATTTAAGCAGTAATGGATGGATTGAACTTCATACTATCAAAATTAATTTGAACTGTCCATTTTAAATAAATAATTGGATGACAAAACGATACCTCTCTGGCTGCTCATAAATTAGCATACTCGAGATTTAAAAACTGTATTAGCGCTTACGAGATTTGAACTTTTGAAATACCTACTTTATACTTACATGTGTGAGCATTCTTCATATTATATTGTATTTGTATGTAACGGCATATACTTATGGCAAATTAAATAAAGGTATATAAAAAAAGAAATTTGTCTAACATTTGTATTTGTAAACATAAAGTACAAAAGTAGCTACAACTTACAAAATTTAATAAACAGAAAGACGGAAGTAAAGTAAGCAATGTAATTAAGATTAATTACGAATCTTCAAAGGAATTTCTATTTAAAGTAAAATCTTGCGACTTGAAAAACATGGGCAATGAAACAAAACTTTTCAGTTGGTTTTCGCTCAAAAGGCAGAGCTATTATCTCTTTGCCTTTTGAGTACACAGATAGCACTTGGTTAGAAGCTTGCGGTTTCTTGTTGCGAAATGGTAAGGATAGGCTGAAAATAGCGCTACGTTAACGTCGTGTCGTTTGTGGTGTTTAGTGTATGGTGGCTGATCGTCTCCTATCGTCTGTTGGTGGTAGGGCAGAAGCCCGGCTGGCTAGCTACCACTCTCCCGCTTAAGTTAACCACCAACCGACTTGTCGTATTACGGCTGGAGCTTGAAAGGCAGTTATTCTTCTTTCCTCTTCCTTCTTTCTGGATGCATCGGTGATGTCTTTGGTATGATCTCCATGGGCGACGGTGACGGTGACGGTATCACTTCTGCCCGTTTGTCGCCTTTTAACATAAAAAACGCCAGCAACCAACGACGGCTAAAAATACACCACAGTCTGAAGGCTTCTATATAGAAGTGTTCTAGATCTAGAGTACATTCGAGTAGATATTATTTTTAATATCAATATGTTGGGAAACAAAACCACTGGCCCGTGGCTCGTAAAGCCTCCGGCACTCGCCTCGCTAACCGACGACATCCGGCGACAATTTTGAAATCGATAACAGGAAAGATACGTGCTTCATCAGATAGGAAAACTCCGTTTGTAAATAAATGTAGGGAAGGCATAAACTTAATAAAACACGAGAATGTACGGGAGAGTGGGTGTCTTTGACAACGCCTCTAGCCTTTTTGTAACATTGAAAAAAGAACAATATTTTTAAATAACACAGGAACAAACACAGCTGAAATACTTGCTTTAGGACATTAGGTATACGAATTAAGGAGTGCGCACATTACACCAACTCGACGTCAACTCCACTCCGACTCCACTCCGTTTCAACTCCGACGTTCCGTTCCGCGATCAACGCTTCATCGACGTCAACTCGACTCCGTCTCCACTCCGTTTCAACTCCGACGCTAGTTACATTACGTCATTGTGTCGGTCGACGCGTGGACTACTCGTCTACGGTGAGTCGTCAACGCAACGTCGACGCGTTGGTCTCGAAACGGAACGGTTATGGGTGTAGGGCGAGCAGTACAGGGCTTTAAGTATAAGTTCGAAATTCAACCTTACCTTCAAAGATATAAAGCTCATAATTGAATATTAGCTTTGTCAAGGTTTTAGTCGCGTTGGCGTCGGTCGGTCGTGGAGTTGTTGTAATGTGCGCACTCCTTTACTCGTACATTGCTACGGACTAATTTCTCAAGTAAGCTCTTGGAGCGGACGGCTCTTGAAAAAGGACCTCGGAATGGTCCGTAAGACCGTAACTAGACCAGTGTTACACGTAGTGTACAATTGAGGAGTTGTGTGATTTAAAGGGAAATTTCTAAATAGGGAAACTAGACGTTTCACTGTAGTTTTAGCATAGGATCGGGAACTGTATGAATCGATTACAAATAGGTATATAACAATGCATTTAATTTTGCGATAAAATTATATTGCTCTTTTATGCTTAATGTACCACTTAACATACATACTTCGTAATGTATTTACCATAAAGTTTATTGGCGATGATCGATTCATGAAGAAACTTAATAGCACAGAGTACGTACATAGCTTCTTCTTTCTCTTTGCGCATTCCCACGTTAAGAGTACATTACATAAACTTAAAATCACAATACATTACAGCATTAACTTATTTAATATATAAAAAGCTACATTTTATATGCTTGTCCTTTTCGGTACTATAATTATATTCCTTGTTGATACATGCATCAGAAGCGGAAATTGTTTTCTGAATACCCGCATTCGATAGTTCCTCCTACAAGGTTCTTCCAGCCGATCACAAAGGCAATTATATTCGAGGTTAGAATTTCCTTTATAACGTAATTACTTATGCTTGTTTTTTTTAACCTAGTAAACAGTAGACACTTGGATTGGCCACTTACCCATCCACCAATCCGCTGGAGCAGCATGGTGGAGTAAGCTATAGATAGGCCTTCTTAATAAACGGGAAAGGGCCGTGATCTGTAGTGGACCTTCAATGAGTTGACACCAAATAAATAAATGTGCTCCCTTCCCATTATTATTTCTATTTTCTTTTAATCTGCACCCAAAGATTGTATTGTTCCTATTGTAGTACAAGTAGGGTGTTAAAGTAGGGTGCTTAAAATATTTCATTTTTATTTTATTTTATACGTGTACGTTAAAGAACCTTTGTATTTGTATAATAATAGAATAATTTTGTCTTTAGAACAATGTAATTAAAATAAATACCAATTGTAAAGGCGAAATTCCCGAGCAACGGTTTTAGAATCATGCTTTTTGCCTGAGGCGAGAATGCGAGACCACCTCACACAAGATAATTTAACTTGAATAAGTTGTTTCAACTTTTTGTTTCGCTTTGAAGGGTTTGTTTGAAGGGGCCAGCAGTATTATTAAAAGTAAGAAATAAGTAAGTAAAAGTTGGAAATAGTAAGGTTCCGCCAATCTTCGTTTTTCTTATTTTTGTATTTTGGGTGAAATGTCGTGTTCTTTGATTATTTACCCCAAAGTGTGTGTAGGGGCTTGGGGCCAAGAGACAAATTATATTTGAATGACGCACTGATATCATATCCGTTTTGTGTATCCTACATACGTAGGTCATTAGATAAGTCTGCGTACGAGCGCTAAGAATACGAGTATGTGACAGAGAAAATATTTGTTCTCCGGCCCGGCTATGAATGTAAGTGATTTCTTATTGTGTGGTCCAGACCGGCCACGACACAAGGAAACTTAGTTGGTGGATAGACGAGAGGGATTAATTTTTTGAGACAAAAAATTTAAATAAACCCGCCCTCGCTTCGCCTGATGGGGAAACATGTCCCTTAGTACCCACATTTAGGAAGGAATTTGATTTTGATTGAAGGATGAGGAATTTGATTGAAATAAATCAAACACGAAATGTTAAGTAAAGCTTACTCCAATACATTAGTGGAAACCGCACCCAAATCGGTTAAGCTGTTTCTGAGATTAGCGCATACAAAACCACAGACAAAAAGATAAACAGACAAAAATTCTAAAAATCATTGTTTTGATGATCCCCAGTAATAGCTTTTCCCATATATCTTCTATGTACATACAGCGATCAGTTACAGATTATAATTATGTATAGATAAACCTAGTACTGTTTATTTTACATCTTTTTAAAATATGGAGTGTATTTTGTGTTAATGCTTTATATCTTACATTTTGCCAGTTTGATCCGACAGAGACCAAATTATCGTAACTAAAGTCGTAGCCAATAGTCGTAGCTTCGTAGCGACTTATTCGTTGAAACCTCAAAAGTTATTCACATCCGTCGATCGATATTGAACGACATCGATTTTAAAGTCGTTTGATCAAAATGCCGTGGAAGTGTATTTACAATCCCAATCGTTTCTAAAGGATTCCTTCAAGGTACTTTAGTTAGCATTTCAGTTAAATTCAATTAGCCGTTGCGGTGTAAATCACATTATTTTGAGTCATTTATATAATAATCATTTTATTAATTGGTTCGTTCAGAAACCATTGAGTTTCTATCCTATTGAGTTGAAGTCCTATCAAATATCGTACAATTAATAACACGAATAACAACTTTCGATAGGACTTTTCTGACCTTCAATGATTTTTAGACTAGTTTGTTTTACTACAATCGGGGCCTAGGTCAGAAGTAGCTAATTCATAATCATTTAAATTTTAAAACAGCCACGTCTCCTCGCCCCTTGAAAAAACCGCTCCTTTTAATTTTTCTATCATAAATACAAATAGGTACTTATTTGTACACACAGACAAATTTTACGGACAAAAGACGAGTCACTACCGGGATAAAAAAAATTACGGAGAACTGAGGCGTTGCCATGAGTATGTTAACTTACCGACGTCTACGTAAAGTTTTAAGAAGTTATTTTTGTCACGTAAATCACACCGTTTGCCGTAGCAAAATACGAACTTAACTCGTCCGTAATTACGTAGCACCGTAATTCTAGGTCCGACTGCAGTTTCCATCTGCTCCTATACACGAAACTATAGCCTAGTTGGTAGTAAACCTGCCTGCGAAACGAGGGGTCCCGGGTTCGATTCCCGGCCTGGGCGTATATTTATGTAACAGATACTCGTAAATGTTCATTTCCGGGTCATAATGCATTAACTACTTGTTAGTATTAACTAACACCCATGACACGGAAATAAACGCGAATTGCATGGACAACACAAATAACACATCAGCTGTTATTTGTGTTGTCAATGCCATCCGCGACACAAGGAATCGTAGTGCGGGGTGTGTGTGTAAGCGTTTCTTATAATTATTATTTGACCTGCCATCAGCGCAGCACCCCTTTAGTATAATCTAAGTCTATGGGGGATAATATTTGGGTCAACGTCGCTAATATAATTTTCTTGTAATGTAACATGATTACGCAAAAGCTCGTACGTCACTCCTTGTAGGCTACTGACTGTGAGTAGGGTTACCCACTGTCTAGAATTGTCCGGACATGTCCGGACTTTTGACCTCTTGACATTTTTTTCCAAATAATTTTAGAAAAAAACGAATAAAACCTTAAAAATTAAGCAAAATTTCGATAAGCTTTTTATTGAACTGTCAAACAAAGTTTATCAGTGTCATCTCAAGAAAATCGAATTGTTACTTCTAATTCAAACTACTTAAGTTATTTAATTTTAAACAAAATGTTATTTTGTGTCAATACATAATTATATCCAATAATTTCCTGGTATTTTTAAAATTTTAATATGGTATCCCTCGTTGTGAGTGCTGTGACTGTCGTCACTCTGTGCAAAATGCTGCAGAGGCATGCGTTTTATTACTATTTTTATAATATCGTGGGAAAGATATTTAATATATTTGTTAAATATTATTTTTACTATACATATTATACCTATCAGTCCATTGAAATGTTACATGAGCTTTGCATTTATTAGAGGACGCAATTTTATACCGCCGCCATCTTGGAAAGAGGGGTGCAAAATGCAATATTAGGTCCTTAAATTGTAACATTTCAATGGACTATATTCGTACCTGGTCTTGCTTTGCTTAGGAAAACCTATGTTTTAATACTAAATAAGAAAAAATGCTTAGGCTGGATTTCTTAAATTAAAATTACTTATACATAATATGTAGGTCTAAGTAATGCTCGCTTATGTCAAAAACCGCTTTATCGAATCGGAGTATCATTTAGTGTTTGTTTTATTTCAATCGATTTATAAAAAATGTATTTGGCGCAGAAACAGACAAAAGCTTAAATCGAATCGAAGCATCATTTAGTGTTTTATTTCAATCGATTTATAAAAAATGTATTTGGCGCAGAAACAGACAAAGCTTAAAAATCTTTATTATGGTATTTGTGGCCTTAATATTGGGAGTATTTACTGTATGTATTGCGTCAATAAATACTGCCAAAAATACTGTTTTTCTTAAATATCTTCCATGTGCTACAAACATCGATCACTTCGTTCGAATGTATTTGCTCTTATTACGAACTGTCTGTATTTTATAAAATCCTCGCAAGTAAGATCTGTCGAGCGCGGCAGCGGTTGAACAAATATTCACCCGATCTAAATCAACAATAATACGTTCCCAATAAAAATATTACTAAGTATGTTACTGAACGCGTATATTTATGTAGTTGTTCAAAGCCCAAGTCTGCTAAAATATTTTCTACCATTGTATCAGTTTCATATAAATAGCAAAAAGTTTTGATTTTGTGTTAGAATGGCTTGAATGATAAAACTTTTTCTATTATATTTTTACAGGAAATAATATACAAGGTGGATACCATCATACGACATTAAATGAAAACACAAGCCCTACTCCCTCCTAGGAACATGTTGCATCAATTAAAAAACTGTTAACATCAAATTAAAAAAAAAACAAATTTTCAAACAAACTTAATAGCAAAAAATGGGGTAAAAAATAGAACATCATTTGTAAACACTGTTCACTAACCTTTGATAAGAGCGGCAACAGCGCACTTTCGTCACGTGATCTTTTGATTGTTGTTTTGATTGACGCAATGTGATTCTTATGACTTTGTTATAAGGTTCAATGTGCATTATGTATTTAATTTGATAAATTTGCTTGTTCCGTCTGGGGTCATTAAACTTTTATGATAGACTGATTTTAGACACAGCGTGTAGAAAATTTCAAAAGTGAAGAAAAATTCCTGTGCCTAAAGTATTGAAGATATTTGATTGAAAATTTGTTTGTAGACTTGGAAGATGGATAGGTACATGCAGTTAAATTTAATGTCGTATGATAGTATCCACCTTGTATAATAATAATATAAACAAAAAAGGGATGAACTTAAAAAATAATAATAAGCAAACTTTTTGAATCCTTGATTTCACTTGCAGGTATTTTTTGTGGTTAAAGTGAATTGTGTTTTTGAGATTAGTTATCTCCAAAAATATAATTTTGAAGGAAATATGTCAAGACTAATATTGTAACTTTTAAAAATTCAGCTTATTCCTAATTCATCGCAGTCAACGTCTTTATTTCCTGGGCTAATAATTGACATCGCCGCCCACATCCAATAAGTCTATCCGTAACAATAAATCCTCGTCTTTTACGTCAGTTGTTCGTAGAATGAATACGAAATTACATTGAGTTGAAACTGCCACGTTATACGACAATTGGGTCTACAAAATGTCTACATGGGGCCTTAGGTAAGGCAGATTTTGGCACAACAACAGTGCCCTCTTAATGTTGAGTCGATGTTAGCGCAGATTGCCTAATCAACAACTTATGAACGGAGTATGTGAGGTCATGCTCACTCATGCGTCATTCTATTGTGAACACGTCGGACTTCGCGATATTATCACGTCTTTCACGTATGATTGATGTGTCCTCGATTAAAATGTATGCACTCTGTTTGGTGCCGAAGGGCCTAAGTAACCCCCTACACTTTTCTTTTTTATTAAATGGAGAGGGGGAGAGCTTATTGAAATTTTTTAAGCTACTTCGCTATAAAGCACAAGTAATTTTGAAAATATCGAGATTTAAAAATCTAACGGTCTCCTACTTAATGGGATAGACCCGATTTTATTGCCCGTAAGGTATACCTCCCTACACACACACACATTATCTTTAAGAGTTTGTGAATATTACCCATGCCAAATTACAACATGAGTTTACGAGGTATAATTTTGCAAAAAAAAATCATGGTACCAACTCGCCGCCGCAAGTCTACAAACAAAGACTTTGAAACCGTTCCGAGAAAAACATATCCTTTGTTTCGTTGGGCATTTTCGTTGTTATTGCGTTCGTATAATTTGTGTTATCTACCTACCGTGTTATTTCTAAGTAAAAGTAACTGTATATTTACTTTTAGAAATACCTAATGGTATATTTTGCTTTGGGATATATCATGAAATTAGACAGTTAAAGAATTTTAATATAATTATACAAACGAATGTTCTGACTGCTGAACAGATTTATCATCGCAAAGCCTGAACGATTGAAGCTAGAAATATGAAATTTGGAAAGTTGTTTTTTTTTCTATAAAAATTGAAAATCCATCTATTAGGAATCAAGTTCTATAATAATCTTACAAGTAATAAAACCAACTTCAAAATAATGCTATATGGTTTTCTCAATGATGCCATTGTCAGGACTGGACCAAACACGGAAAGCTTCAAATACACAATTCGACAGCTTTCAATTATAAAAAGAATCATTATAATCGGTTCACCCAGTCGAAAGTTTTGATGTAACAAACATAAAAATAAACAGTCAAATTGAGAACCTTCTCCTCCTTTCCAAGTATGTTAAAAACTGGGTATGAAAGCGTTTGGGTTAGAAAAAAATAGAAGTTAAATTAAAATCTACCTCGAACTAACTACGAAAGTAACTCGTCAATTATTTTAAAAATTTGTTTTTTCTTCAAATCCACGTACATATTATACATAACTGATACTATTACAGTTATTTTTTCATTCGGCGACTTCTAAGAAACAAAAAAATAAGAACCTTTTTTTATGTAACTTCATCGTAGTCTTTATAAGCTATGCTAATTATTTTGCTCTGCATTTTTTCGAGAAAATTGGAATTCAAAACAAATTAACTTCAACCCCTGAAAAACAAAAACCGTCGATCGAAATCAAGGGTCCTTTTAGAGCACAATAGTAGGTATATTATAAGAAAGGTCTTCACGAAAAATTCAGCTCGTTTGAATTTTTTTCGTAAGCACTATTTCTATTTCCGGGGCTATTAGTACTTTGACGTTTAATTAACTTATTACTCGTCAAAAGCTTATTGAGGAAGTTGAATTTATTGATCACTAACTTAGTTTACTCTGCAGTATGTAGTTAACGGAACGCGGCCTACATCTAATAGGTACATAACTTTCATAAAATTTTTATGAAAATAAAAGTGTAAGTATAAGAACAACTTTCACATACCCTGACCGAAAGGACCTTTTTATTGACGAAAACATTTCACTTCCATTAAGGGATTCATCCATTTGCCATCTTCATAAATCACTCGTAAATTTTATATGTTATTCATTCGTCATGCGTCACCCTTAACGTGGACGTCAGTGTGGACGATTTGTTTACTCAAAACGGTTTATTACTTTTTGGCTTTCCCCATTACTGTAGGAATGGGGCGCCCTGTCTAGCCTTGGTACTGGACAAGAAGCAGACTCCAAAGTTCTACTTTTTTATATAACTAATCGGGATTAAATGTGACTTACTATCTACCTATCAAAAGAACTGAGTACATATTCTGCACTCGTAAGTCCAAAGCAAACCATAAAAATTTTCATTATATTTAACTTCTGCATATCAAACAGCTGTGGCACAATGATAATATCTAGAGAACTCTCACTAGTAGGTACGCTCGAAATTCGACCGTAATAAATTTTATGAAAGGTTACTTCACATTCACAGTATGAGTGTAAACATTTCTCGAAATTAATTTAATTTTGTTATAAATAATAATATAAAATTTAGTTTTCTGCCCTTTTTCTTCATGTAAGCCTTAACTAAGCCTTTTGGACTCATACGTGAGAGCGTGATACTTAAAAAACACCAAGGTCACCTCACCACACAGGCTTCCTCTATTTATTTGTTTAAGTACAATAAAATACCTTTTCTTTTTTGTTGCAAGGGTATTAAACAAGCTAGTAGGTATACCATAGCGATCACAAAAAATTAACAGCAGGCCTATTGGCCTATTGGCCCTTTGGCCTCGTATACTGACCCCATGCCGGCAGACCAGATATTAAGAAACCACAGAACCCGGCCCCCAATTGGTGGTTGCTGCCCAGCTGGATAACTATAGCTATTGCTTGAGTCACCCACCAAACAATTTGTCGTGTTCTGGCCGATGGCTTGAGAGTCTAAACTTTCTATTTTGTATCTCATCTTCTCTATCGATGTAGCCTGTTCCAATACTGATGTCCATGGGCGACTGTTACCACTTGACCATGTGTGACTCGTCTGCTCGATTGTTGGCTATTTACATTGACTTATTATTAGTAATAATAAGTCAATATTAGTAATAAGTAAGTTAAGTAAATAGCCATGGACTCATTATTAGTAATAATAATGCGCTTGCCATAATTTATAAATCTAAAGTTCTGTCCAATTATTTCAGGACGCGAAGAGCGGAGTTAAATTGTATGTCATACTGGCATATGTTAGCGAAAAACATTTCTAATAGATCTCGTGCTATTGATTTATGGGGTTAATTGAGGTCACTTCTCGTATCCCCACATGACAGTGTTTGTTTAAGAAATGGCGTCACACATGGAAAAATGCTCCCAATGTGTTATTAATATGCTACTGAAGCGGCCTTCCTTTAATCGAGTCTTTGTCATTGACATGATGACACTTTTTTGAGTTTTTAAGTTCTTTGAAAGTTTGAATTATAAAATACTTAGACGTAAATAATTGCTATATTATTTTTTATGCTTAATGTATCGCTGGACCCTTATTTTGAGACGTCAAACTTATTTAAGTGGTTTCCAATACAATCCCTTTCTATGTGACATCGCACTATTGCTAAGCACTTAGAAAACCCAACGACTGTCCAAGATAATCCCTAGGTATTTAAGATACAGGCGCACCAGTTTTAAGGCATTTCCTCACCGAGAGCTTTCGCCTGTAGGTATCACTCAGATTCGAGCATTAGATTAGATTAATGAGAGAGGAGAACAGGGCATTATGGTGCATAATCTATAACTATACTTGTTGTAAGATTAAGGCGCTTGTTTATAACTGTTTTCCCAAATAACTATCAACGCAACGCAAGGAAAATGCCTCTACAAGTGTACAACAGTTCCATAAATTGAAAACCCAAATGATAATAATTATCACTAACAGTCCTTGCCCCAGACCTGATATTCCAAACAAACTAATCAACTAATGTTCTAAGACTCTGTGACTGGACTAACCATCCTAGTCCCCATTTGAGTCTTGTACTAGGTCGGTCACAGTTGTCATGGGCGGCAGCGGACGGGTGGTGCTGCATACTCGTTTGCTACCTTACATTCATTAAAAAAAATCGGCACTGTGCTGCAGGCGTGGAACCAAACAAACAGACGTAACACTTATTGTTTTTTAACAAACAAACACCCAGCCTGCTGCGCCACTCATTTCCGCTCATCTCTCGTCTCCACTTGGTGGAACCCGGCCCTTATTCTCCGAGATAGCCTTGTTACTTCTTCAACCTAATTGGTTTTATTGGAACCTGCAGTGACAGTAATTACGTTAATATTGTCGGCAATTGAGGATGGCTGTGTAACGATAGCTTACGCACTATATTTACGGTTTCACACTACGTACTGAGATAAAAAGAATAAAATAGTAATAGTATCTACTCCTACGTCTCGTAGTAGGTCCCAGATAGAGATATGATTATGTATATTACTAAATGGTATTAAAATACCACAGCTACAGAGCTTTTAGTTTATGAAGTGCTATACATTTTTATAATGTACTCGTATTGTTATATCACAAACCAGGTACCCTATTTGCTATCAATTAACTATTCTCGCCTTTTTGGTGTTAGGGACAAGTTTGAACTAACTTGTAAAGAAAAATAAACGTATTACCCGCCCCGCATCCACATATGGAACTAGATATGTGTACTAAAAATAAATACAGTAGCCGCTTGAAAATCACGCTCTATTTCTACGAGAGTATCCTCTTTAGAATACACAAAACAATATCATAATCCGTTACTCTCAATTATCCATACTTTTCTTAACCACAGGAGACCCACTACGACTGGAGCGAGACAGACATACTGTCGCACGGAGTGAGCGGATTGAGTCTGAACAGGACCGACAGCCTGAACCAACGGTCGCTTGCCAATTTAAAACGAACCAACAGCAAGGGCAGTGCTTACAGCTTACGGAGTATTAGGAAAGAAACAAAAGCTACAACCCAAGTGGAACGACCCCCGACTATTCCCGATGCTGGTTTTGGGACTTTGGAAATCAAACTGGCATACGACAACGGCACGTCCTCGTTGGCCGTCACTGTCCTCCGAGCGAGAGGTCTAATTGGAATGGATATGACGGGCCTGTCAGACCCATTTTGCAGATTAGAGATACTGCCAAGAGGTAAGTCAAATAACTTCTTACATTAAATCATTAATATACAAAATACGCTTTCTTTGCAAAAAAGGACAAATAAGCTCAGAGACATTACATTTAAATTGGATTTGTCAATTTTAGTTTAGAATAAAACAAAGCGTCTCTTTTGGCACTCTTTTTATACTAATAGCTGACCTACTAGCAGCCGAGACACTTGATAGTAAGTGGTCAACATCCTTTATGAGTACCTAACAAGAGCATCACCGCTGCTTTTCTGGCCAAGAATGGAGGAAGATGAAGCAAAGATATTACTGCCTCTGACCCTCTGCCCAATCGAAACACGACAAGTCGTTTGGCTGTCTCATGCAAGAAGCCAGCCGGACTTTAGCCCTATCACCAAGCAGGAATTCTGGCTTCTGTGGCCTTCTACTATACCCTAGACTGTCGGTAAGAGATATGGCTGACCCCTGTTTTAGACCGCCCCATTACGACCATTCCTCTAGAAGGACCTTTAATGTTGTTGCTGAAAATTGCAGTTGACTGACCATTTTGAAAATTCAATTGGCTTCCGAATTCTATTATCGTTTTGATATTGAATGGTTTACCGTAGTATCTTGTAGGAAACAAACGTGAAGGCACCATCTAACGAGAAATGGCCACAACCTTCTCTGCATCTAGCTGGTTTACTTACCAAAAACAATAAAAATAAACCCCTATCACAACATAAACATATTAATTTTCACCGTACCCAACTTATGTTCATCTTGTTTCTTCCCGTGTATTATAATTACGAAAACCATTTACCTAGCAAAAATATCTTCTAGCAACTATAAATGATTCTAAGAAACCTTAAGTAACCTGGCGTGACCTTTCAAATTCAGCAGCGGTTTTCTTTTGATATCGCATAATATATCTTTCTATTTTATTTGAGCCGTGCCCAACATCTTTTACAGTATCTTAAATCGAATTAGCCCATCATCATTCCGCATTTTACGTAAAGGTACGATTCCGTAGAACGCGCCAGACGGCAGACGTCAGCGCCAGACGACTATATTTCTGGGCAGCCAGACGGCATTTCTTTGCAGTGCTATGTCGAGCCGATACAAATCACTACTGCAAAGCAATTTCTGACGGCTTTTCAAAAGCTCTCCTCGCCTGTCACAGACGTATATCGCGTCTAGAGAAAAGGCACCTTAATAGGTAGTCAAGTGTGTCTTGCTCTTGATTCACTTAGAAAACTTGATTTTTTTTTACTTCTTATAAGGTAGTGCTTGACAACAATCCCACCTGATGGTAAGTGGCGATGAAGTCCTTGAATTGTTGAGCACACTTACTAAACATTAAAGCCCTCACTTATGACTCGAAGAAATGTAAGCCTTGAAAACAGTCTACAAATATAATATAATAAATACAATACCGCTCAAAAACCCACACTACTAAGTCCTGCATCGTGGATGCTATGGTATGGATATCACACAAAGGCAAATTCAAACAAACACACACATCCAAATCAAATTTCCGCCTCGTTGGGAACCCCTAATAGGCACAATCCTCACATAGGTATTTAAACAGTTTAATTGCGTACCTACCTACTGAGCAAACGAATTGATCCCAACATTCCCTACTTAAATTACTTATCTCGGTCATTCCAATTACCAAGCAATCGCTTTTCTGTAACAAAACCGCCAGTACTTTCTTTTCTTTCTTCGCCGGCATTGTCAATGTGCAATGTCCATGGGCGACAGTGACCGCTTACCTACCATGGGGTGGCTCGTCTGATGTTTATCGGCTACTTACATAAAAAAATATGATGATTTTGTTCGTGTATATGTACTGTGTATAATACCTACAGGATATTTATTATACACATTATTAATTATTTAAACACCGCCCACACCATAAAGTTTACCACCAACTTCTACTTTGCACAGCTTCATACGTAGGTAAACTGCTTTTAAACTTGGAACATAATATGTTCCACAACTTCGTCGCTGATAGAAATTCAATACTTTCGCAGGCAAAATAGTTAAGAATTAATTTAAGACCTCGTAAGTGCTACGTTGCTATGACCTACAATACCTACATGGCTGCATCATATTCATAGTCTGTAATAATTATGTTTTATTCGAAGTCGGTTAGTGATTTAAAATTTTCATGTGGGTCATTGATTTCAAAGATTAGTTCTTGCAGGTAGATCTGAAGCCCAACGGCCTATCTACTTCTTGCAACGTCGTACTCTGGTTGGGGCTTGCAAGCCAATATTATGTTTATTTATTCTTCCTTCTTTCTTTAATATATAGGTAGGTAAATAAATAACTGTAACATCTTTCCTTCTGAATAACTGTAATATCTGCCTTACTACTATATGGCCCCTCTGTCGTTTGTCGTCAGTTAACAAAAAAATATGATTTGTCATGCATACCTACTACTAAAATTATGTTATCTAATAAATCATCATTTAATGATTGCAGAAGGTACATACTCCAACAGACTACGAACTAAAACTGTTCATAAAACAAAGAACCCTGAATTCAATGAGACCGTACATTTCTTCGGCATTACGGAATCAGACCTCGACGTCAAAACATTGGAAATAGTTCTTTTTGATGATGACAGGTACCTATTTTTAAAACCTTATTATACTGTGAGTCATTTTCCTTAGTCATTTTAACGATAGTCATAGCACATAGCGTAATATTAAACGATATTCTTAATTTTATCATTCCCTGAAAAGTTGTAAGCTATACAAAGACTATAAGTTGTTTTCAGTCTCGTTCATTACGAGGCTTGTTTAAGTGCGCGCCCCTGCGGTGCAATTAACCTATATGGATATAATAAAATGTAAATTTTTAGATACGGATGCGACGAAATGGGATCAGCTACAGTGGCGTTGCGGGAATGTTTAAAATCTCCGGCGCAACTGCGCCTGGCCCTGTCCGGGTCGTCAAACTCTGAGCCCAGCGGTCCTAGAGTATTACTGGCCCTGTGTTACAGCACCAAGAAACGGGCCTTGGTGGTCACCGTTTGCCGAGCCGCCGACTTACCGCCACAAGACAGCAATGGATATTCTGATCCATTTGTTAAATTGTAAGTGTCTAAAATGTTTTGTCTGCGGTATCAACCCATTAATGCTCCAATGTAAATTGGTGTATACATGGTTGGATGCTTGGTTATGACTCAGTGATGTTGCAATATGCATGCTCGTTTGCTATCTAACCTATAAAAATAGATTATATATTTTTGATTAAATACAATTCTATATTTAATTTTTTTAAATACTTTCATATATTGTTAGCATTTAGTATTTCTTTTAAGTAGTAAGTAATTCTTATTTATTTGGCGCAATCCTTCTCCTATTTGACAAAAAAATATAATACCTTAACAAAATTTAATTTACTTTACAGACATCTGGATCCCGATCCATATCATAAAAAGCACAAATCGTCGATAAAATGGCGTAATTTAAATCCAGTATGGAATGAAGAATTTCTTTTTGAAACCCGGCCGACAGAGCTTTCGCGCCAAAATTTGACACTGACAATTTGGGACAAGGACTACGGTAAACCAAACGACTTCCTCGGCAGCCTCGTGTTGGGCGCCAACAGCAAAGGACGGAGACTGAAGCACTGGATGGACTGTATCAAGTTTCCTGATCATCGTCATGAGCAATGGCTTTCGTTAACCGACACTCAACATATTTAAACACTTAAGTATTTCAAAATCTTTGTTTATCATGTTAGCAAAATGTGTAAGCCACGAGTAACAATATTCTATGCGCAAAACTATTGAGACTCGTGTTAACCTTGTTAACAAATAACTTAAAAAGCTTTTGTTAATTTATGTAGATTTTAAGAATCATACAATTTGGTGCTCAAATGAAACAAACAATTTTTGAGCGGGAAAACTCAGTGCTCTGTAATGTACTATACAAAAATTATTGAACTATTAACTACGCTATAAGTATGTGTGCTTTTTAATTATGAAATTCATTATTTAATTTTAATTTATTTATTAATTATTGAATTTATTTACTTCAATTTAATAACAACATGTTGAAATTGTGGCCAAAAAATATTAGTAAGTATACTAACCTTAATATTGATTTATATAAATAGATAGCTACCAATGCTACCATAACCTGTCAAAAAAATGTTTAGAAATGTGTAATTCCTCATGGTGCTTATCGGAAGTATAGTAGGTAGTTGGCATAATTTTATTATCTCTATGGTAGTCTCTTCTCTGTGGAAGGAAATTCGGAATCAAAATGCTAAATTGAAAAATTAAATACGGTATGCCAGACACATAAAAATCATAAAAATGATTATTTAAAAACAACCAAAAACTGATTTTTACTTTAAATTCCCGCCACAGACCGAAGCGAACAAATTTAATATAAAAATGTTGCAACCTGTTATAATTTGTTATATGCTATAATTTATATTACAAAATATGCAATGTAACAAAACTCGCTTTTGACCTATAAAATATCTAGTTTTAGAATTTAGTACTACTGAGTCGATTATGGACCCATGTGTACCTATATTTAAAGGTACCCTAAAATCTATAGATATAATTATGGTGTTGTTGACTGTTTCATTGTAGATATATTAGGTTATAGATTATGATACTGTTAATGTCCTGTCCATGTTTAAATGTTTTAAGATTTTAATCAATATTATTTTTATACGTTCCCGTTCACGTGCCAAATGTTTATACGCAATTATGTCACTGAAAGGCAAACATAAATAATGATTGTTAAAATATTATGGACTTAATAAAATAACATTATAGAAAAATTCCGCCAACGGTTATTTACTTCGATACTTCCTTTCCAGATTAGTAACAAAAAAGATTCACAATCTACGATTCCGGATTATAGGAAAATATACAATTAACAATAACGTCAAAATAATAAACTAAGGGCGCTTTCAAATTAGACTGTTGGTGCTGGACTGCTGCCGCACGGTTGTTGCTGACCGAGTGCCGGACTGCTGCCGTCCGGCTGCAGTCCGGCGCGAATCGTCTTATTTGAAGAGATACTCGGCTGCAGTCCGGTCGAATTTTAGTGATTTCCGTCGATATCGAAACCAGACTTCAGGGTGCCATGGACTCTTGACGAGGAAGTGTTATTGTTAGTTCTCTTACTACGGAAGAAACATAAACGACGCCGTACTAGAGCGTCGCCAATGTTTTCTTTAACATATAAAACTGGTGATTTTTATACACTTTACCATTAAATGAGTGAAATAAATAAATAAATAAAACTCAGCTGATTTTTTGAACTATTTTAGAATGTCTAGAGTATGTTTCTATGAATTATAAGACTTAGTTAAAAATGGAATTCAACGTCAAGACACTAAACTCAAAAATTAGTTATACGTTGGCGGACTATGGACGAAAAAACGGAAGAAGTCATCAAGTCATACCCAACAGTAGGACTAAAGGGTTGTGATGATGACCAGGATCAATATTGAAAATGCTGACTTCAACCCGTTAATGGCCCACTACTGAGCACGGGTCTATCCTCATACCTGAGGAGGCCTAGAGCATACTCCACCACGCTGCTCCAGTGCGGATTGGTGGATTGATGTAGGTACTATGTACTAAATTTTGACTCATAGTTTTTATTTTATTAGAACAACAACATAGCCCCGGGTTCTAAGTATATCACATCTTCCATTAACTAGATTTCTAGAATACTGTTCTTGGTTCTTGCTTTGTTTTTACTTACTTACCTGTAGCGTTATGTTGCTCTGTCTGTGACCTGTTAAAGTGTGAAGTGAAGTAATTGTGGATGTGGATCTGTAGATCTGTAGTCTGTGGACTCTGTGGTGAATAAATTGCGAACAAAAAAAAGAAATTGACCGTGTGACTGAATCACTGAACAGTGAACATCTTAATTCGAAATAAATTTTAATAAAGTTATCCCTTTTTAACAGAAATATGATATAGTTTTTCTTCTAGCAGCATGGCATTTTTATGTCCTGTTAGAATCAGAAGGGGGAAAAAGAAGAAATGTGAGTAACAAGCTTTCTTGGAAAAACTTGTTGAGTCAATGACCTCAAACTTTCTGTATAATTACAAATATAAAACTAGTAAATCCATTTACTGACAATCCCGACGGTATCAAATCAATAAAACGTGGGAATTTTATAATTAATTTGGAGAACATAATATTATTATGATTAGATAAAGTAAAAGAAAAGAAGTTGAAATAAAAATTGTATGAAATCTTCACCTTTCTACTTGTTCTTATTTCACTCATTTCTATATTGGAAGCGTTTTTAGCATTTGTGTCGTTACACTATACTAGACTAAAATACCAACTTTATTTTTTAAATTAAGCGTTTCCTCTAATACTTACCCTCCAAATGAACTTAGCAACATTACATGTTTGAAATATAAGTTTAGTGACCAATATTTGCGCATATTTCATAATTTGTAAAATAATCATATTATTTGGGGTAAAAATGCTACGTATAATTTTCTAAGATATATTTTGGAGCGCAAATTAAAAGATAACTAAAAAAAAATATTGTGTGAACATCTTAATATAAATGTATCCTTGTTTCGTTTATAGCTAGCAGTGGTGATTCAGAGAAGGAGTTGTCCCGCCCTGGATCGGGACTGAGTCCTGGGATGGGGAGGATCACAGGCTCCGCCAGCATTGAAACTTTAGTTAGAGTGGGTATCGAGAAAGAACATGGGCTGAGTCCAGATTCGAAAATGGTTGTTCTCCATGACTTTGCTCCATGTGTTGATGATGAATTAGAGGTATACACTTCATTAGGTTTTTTATTAGTTTGCACTTAAACTTGTATTTTTACTTGCCTCATATAAAGTTAAAGCTTTATTATGACAAACAATGTAATGATTAAAAATGTGTAAAATTCTTTGAAATGTTGTATTTTAACTTTAACTGAATTTAAACACCTTCCATGCCCCTTGCTTCCAACCCAGTTGACCGCCAATTTAATATCTTCCAGGTGAAAAGAGGCCAAATAGTAAATGTACTATATAGAGAGAATGACTGGGTTTATGTAATAGTAGCAGAGTCTCGCAGGGAAGGCTTTATTCCACACTCATATTGCGCGCCTTGTGAACATCATGATCTGAAGAAAAAATTGCCAAGAAGTCGCTCGCCTACAGATTTAGCTCATAGGGATGTTTCACAGTGAGTATTAAAGTCTATCTATTGTTAAGTGGCACTAAGCATTTCTTTCTTAGGATGCCATTAGAAAAAAATCAATTCTACCTCTCAGACCCTCCTCAGGCTCGGAATACCCAAATACGCACTTAGGAGTAGTCTGATACTCTCATCCCCTATTAGGATAAGTCACACCTAAATAATGTTGCATTGAGCATAAAATTTTTTACTCAGCCAAAAACTAGAAAATAGTTAGTTGCTTTTTCTTTGCAAATCAGCTTCCTTTGTCAGCATTGTGGTATTGTGACTTCATTTACAAAAAAACAAGAATGCAAATTTAATTGAAGCATTATTATTCAATACAGTCACTAGTTGTTTGGGTTATTACCATAACTTAAGCAATAAGTGAAACCCACCCTTTTCTTAACTTCCGTTAGATTACATAATCAGATAAATTTCAATTACAGATTGTCGTTATCAGACGGTGCGACAAACGATGGTCACTCGGAGCTTGGCAGTGAGGGTGAAGCCTGTCCTTTCAGCAAGGATCCGTCGGGGCGATATGTAGTGCTGTACACATTCACTGCACGGGATGAGAATGATGTTGATGTTGAACGAGGCGAGTTTGTAACAGGTGAGGTACTTGGTGCTCGTATAAGTAATACTGATTCTACTACTGTATCATACAATTATTGTAAGTGTATGCCAGTGAAATGCACTCCTCATGATACTGTATGCATAATAAAAATTGCATGGTAAGAGGATGTATATTTGTATGTCAACATGTACTTTATTACAGTGCTCAATAGAGAAGACCCAGATTGGTATTGGATTGTGAGGAGTGATGGTCAAGAAGGATTCATACCATCGGGCTTTGTGTACCCTGCAGTTGTACAAGGTATCTAACATTCATTTTGTACATAAATTCCAAGTATTTGTTCATATATCATCATTATAATAAACACTATTATGATGATGTGTACTCTTTTTGATGTCTAAAATTTATCATGTGAGTTATTCATGAAATGCCTAAACTAAACTAAACGCCTAAACTTCATAATTTATAGCTAAAATCCATATTGATCGCCTTTGCTTTTAAACAAAAAAATACGTATCTAATTTGTTCCATTTTTTGGAACTATGATGGCAGAATCGTCAAATTTTCCCCTATTCTTTACTGTGAGGGGTTAAAAATATTTCATGATAGATTATATTATTAGATAGAAGCATAGTGACAGCTAGTCAGGCAGATATACAAACTTCTTACATTGTAAACAACGATAAAACTTTAAAATATTGTCTGTCTCCAGCAACGCAACAGGACAACCTGCAGCCGATCCACACGCAACCTGCAACCAATACGAACAACACTCTGCTTGCCAACAACAACTTGAATGCTACAACACAACAGGACACAGATGGAAGGTACCATGGGACAGAGCTAGTCATGCTTTATGATTATAAGGTAATAATTTTTATGGCCATCAAGCACCATTTAATACCTATCCAGAGTGTGACGAAAATATAGACAACTATTATTTACTAGTTGTAATCTATTAGTATTTATATAAAACTACTTTCGCTAGACATTATTAACCATAAGGCATAAAAGCTAAGTTTATATTTATTAAGAGTTTTAATGAAAAATGTGTGTGCTATAATTTTGTCGCATGCTGAAATTCTTGTCAGTGAGTTGTTCAGTCTTCTTGCTCAGTTGGTCATTCTTTCAGACAATGGGAATGCAATATAGGTCGAAACAAGATCTGTAATTCGTTTTATGCGTGCTCTATACACGGTTATACGTCATCGAAAGGCTCAATTTAATGTACGTCTGATTTTTAATTTGGGAAAAGCCTTATGTTTTTTTTTATCGTTTGTAGGCGCAGGCACCGGACGATTTATCGGTGAAGCGAGGGGAGTGGGTGTACGCCGACCTGACTCAGCAAACCGTTGAGGGGTGGCTGTGGGCGCACGCGCCCAAGTCGCGCCGCTCCGGGTTCATCCCCACCGCGTACGCGAGGGCACCCCACACTACGTCCTTATAAACATTTCGGTACCTCTGAATGCATTAACATACTCTATTCTATACAATCAGACATAGCGCCTTTAAAGGAATTTCGAAATGTATGGGGATGATGAAATGAAATTTATTTTAAGTTGGTTTATACCACACATCGGACTTGAAACGATGTCATTACTTAATTGTATTTCTACGGTGAGTGGTCCTGGAACGAGTGGCAAGCAACTTCCTACGAAATTTATATCCTTACTTAGATCACTCTGTACATTTTGATGTTTTTGAAATTCATCATCACTAACAACTGTTTTATCTCGAAATCAATTTGTAATAACTGTCACCTGTGATTGACTGTAGTCAATGGATGTTGTAACAGAACTCACATTT
Organism: Ochlodes sylvanus; assembly: GCA_905404295.2. Taxonomy (NCBI): domain Eukaryota; kingdom Metazoa; phylum Arthropoda; class Insecta; order Lepidoptera; family Hesperiidae; genus Ochlodes; species Ochlodes sylvanus. The sequence goes on from FR990129.1 coordinate 4,638,473, forward strand.
TTGTATAGCTTATGATGACTATAAATATAAACAATTGATATTTAAAAACCATAATAACAATAATAATATGTAACTCATAATGATTAACTATTTTCTTATCATGAACATTAAATCCAATTATATCAATCCTGAAACGCATGCAGTTTTCTTCCGAGCAAAACAGCGCACAAAGTTATTTACTGCTCATAAAAAAGTCGTCTCTAAACTTACTATTGTTCTATTTAAAAATAGCTCATACCATTAAACATTACTGGCTCGTGAGATACCAAACTTATATTTGTTTCAATGAAATGAAAATATATTTTATATTGTTAATGCATTCAGAAATAACATGGTATGGACAAGTCATGTGATCAGATGATGTTCAAATTTGATTTGGATTAATTGATCGAAAACTATCGTAAAGATAAGAACTTAGTGCCAATAGAGAGTACAAGATTTATATTTCGTTTTCGTAATTCGTTTATTTGTATAAGTTAGTGATGTTTCAAACAATAAACTATAGTTTTAAAAGCTTATTGTATAATGTTTGCTTGAAACTAGTTTTGATATTTTACATAAACATTTTAAAAAATTCTATGTAGGTATATCTATATAATCTTGTTTCAGTGATTTTTCTTACGTATTTTTTAATTTTGTAATTTTATATTATGGTTTATATAGTCTTTTCTCTAGTTTAAGGTTCAGGTTATGTGGGTATGCACTACTGTAAGTTGATGTGATGTGTGTACTAAGATACTAACGTCTTCCTTTGTGTGTAGGTTTAACATTCCAATATAGGTAATTACTAATTAAATAATTGTAACGCTATAAAAATTGCATTTATGTAATATAATTTCCGTCCAAATTTGACTGATTTGACATTGCGCTTTATATTTTTATACTCATTTTAGTTGTTAATTGTTAGGCTTTAATATTGAATAAAATTAAAGTTTTTAGATTTTGTTTTATTTTTACTTTATAAGCAAATTCCCCCATTTAATTACATTATTTTGTTTCACATATTTGAGTTATTATACACAGTGAAACAAATATCGTATTATTACTATCAATTTATTGCATATTACTAAAATAACTCCACTGATATTCTACTCTAAAAGTAAATTTCTCTTCTTTTGCTTTGCCTGCCGTTTGATGTTATCCTTAATTTCCCAGTCCTTCAACTGGGTTTCTACCTTCTTTATATGTTGTTCAGTGACTGTGATTGGCAGTTGTAACTCCATTTGTTCACTTCTGATAAATTTAAGGTTTTCAAGCTTGTCTCGTAAGAATGGTCCTTGTTGGCTTTCCAACAGACTCCGGTACTCATCCAATTTTCCTTGGCGAATATCATCACAGTGCATCTCTGTCAGTTTACGTAAGGATTCCTTGCGTGTAAGTTTATGATAAGTTCTGGAATAATCGTAAAATTAAATAAGAATTACAGGGATATTTTCAAAAAGTTGTGAAAGAAATGGCAGACATCAGCAGTAACAAAAGTGTCAGATTTTATATGCCTTACTTAATGTAGGGTATTTACTATATTATATTTATTTTATCAATATACATAAAGTAAATGTGATGGCCCTTTAGCTCAGTTAGTAGTTAGGCCAGCTATCCATGGAATAATCCCATTGTCCATTGGCCTTTGTTCCATGACCGATGAGGACAAATATTTTATTGTGCAGCAAATTTTTTCTACAGAGGAGTTGGATGTTGCAGGTAAATCAATGTGTTGTATTTTATCTTAAAAGTATTCAGTTACTTACTCTGGATGTCCCTTGTATTCAATATTGAGTTTTTCTAATAGCCACTCGAATTTCTTGTAGTCATACTGCCTTAAAAATTTCAAAAGTTTCTTCCTTTTATCTATTAATTCTTGACATATTTGCTGCAAAAATAAAATTAACTGAATTGTTTTTACACGCTTTTTATTAGCTTCACCTGTATGTTTGTATGTTTGTTTGTAACCGACTTCTTTGGGCGCGATTTTGACCCACTTTACACGGCCAGATTTCGTTCAAACTTTGTAGATTTATTGAGGACCGATGACAATACACTAATTTGATAAAATTATTCCATTTTTCAATTTGCAAAATATGATTTTTGTTAATTTATATAATTTTCATCTATAGTCGATAAGGTAAGAAAATTAATTAAAATTTTCTATAATTTTTCTCTACAGTCGATAAGGCAGGACTCGATATTAATTTTAAGCGTGTTTTTTAGTTTTTTTAAACTATTATATTTATTAATACTACATTTTATTAATACTGTCTGGTTTTCTCTTAGTAAAAAATATGTAAAACAGCCTGTAACTATGAGAGCTCTAAAGTAACGGTCGAAAACTGTATTCCATACCTTAACTTTAATATTTCTTGGGTATTTCTCCAAAGAATCTTGAAAACAGCGTATGCTGCCAGTCAATCTAGCAACTGTAACAACACAAATAATATACAACTTGGCATTTTTGTCTGTTTTCTACATAGTACTAGTCGGACAAATCCGACAAGGTAAACTGCGATATACACGTAAAATTGCAAGTTACTAGTGACATTGTACATTTATTTGACATTAACAAACATTGACATTGACAAATGAGGTGATGATGATAATCATCATCGTCAAAACCCATAACTTTCCCTCTCCTGGGCAGGAGTTTTCTCTCACAATGTGAGGGGTACAGTCCATATAGTCCACCATGCTAGGAAAGTGCAGACTGACAGACTTCATACACCTTTGAGATGATTATTGAGGATTTAGAGGAGGACCATTATGAAAATAACTCTCAGATTTCAAAGTAAATGATTATTAAATTCGAATATACGTATCATTTTTGAAAATTAGAGGTGCATGCTGGAATTGAACTCTGTCCCTCCAGCTTGAGAGTCCAGCGTTCAAACCACTCAACTATCACTGCTTAATTTTGATTAATGATCATACATTAAAATTTCTTGAATGCAATAGATACATACATTTCATACATACATTACTAAAATGGGTATATACATGTATTTTAAACTTACTTCTAGTTTCTGCAGTGTTTTCATCATACTGATGTCTGCGGACTCTGTCCATCAATTCCTTTTTAACAAGAGTATTAAACTCCTTTTGACCAAGATGAGCCACTGAGAAGATCTGTTTCACAGATTCAGGTGCACTGTAAACATTTTGATTGAAATTCCATGAAAACAAATTACGATTGCACTTATCTATATTGCACTTAAATCATTTTTATTACTGTTGTACATATTACTGTTTATGTTTATCTGGCTGTTATTGCATATTATTACATACTAATGATTGCAAATTTTTAATATATTCTGGTAGATACCTAAAATACTACAAAAATATTTGTGAGAAACCCAACCACTTATTATATTATTTATGTTTTAATGCTACATCTTTGACTTACTAGCAGCCCGATATAACCTAAAACCATTTACTTTAAAGGTTTCAATTATTTATCATAACAATATAAAAATACTGACCTTTTTAGTTCCTCACTTAAAGCATAATCCGTTCCGAAAGCTGACTCTGGGATTGGCGGAAGGCCTTCCAAATCACCAGATCTCTCTGCTTTATATGCAGGAACGTAAGGTGGCTTAACCCATTTAACGTCAACTTTTTGTTTTATACCACGCGTATGAACTAAAGACGACGCTATTCGTCGGAGCATTTTTTCTATTTGTTATATTTAATTATGTAAAATGAATAAATAAGGTAATATTATTTCTGCTGTAATATCAGTTCACTAGTTCAGCTTCAGTCCACCAAGGCACCAACCACCAACCAACCAACCTGTCCTGTCCAATTCCAATTCCATTGTCTAAGTCAACTCTTGTCAAACAAGTGGCAGTGTCATCTGTCCTGATCTGCGTCACGTAATCAATCAAATTCATTTACCTACGCTAAAGTACAGACTCAGAGATCTCAGATAAGAGTAAAATCTATGGTAGACAGCAGTTAATTGTATTGACCATAAATATTGTTATTTTCTAATTCATACTTGATAATAATTTTATCCCTACTAATATTATAAATGCGAAAGTAACTCTGTCTGTCTGTCTGTCTGTCTGCGTGGCTTTCCCGCTTAAACCTCTCAACCGATTTTGATGAAATTTGACACAGACAATCTTTAGACCCTGAGAAAGGACATAGGCTACCTTTTATTGCGACAAAAAGGGATGAAGAAGTTGAAATAAAGGTTGAAAGTTTGTATGGGATTTCTTCGGGTTTTAAGCACAGCGCCATCTAGGTGAACCTTCCTAACTTAAAGAATACGAACGCCTAGCGCCATCTCTTAAAGAACCATGAAACTTTATATTTAAGCACTTGATAATAAGTTTCCCGAAGCGAAGCGAGGGCGGGTCGCTAGTTGTTTAATAAAATCAGCAATCCTCCTTTACTCGTGTTATGTATAATCATAGAAAACAATTTTAGCAGTTGCGCGTTGCTCACCAGTCACCACACTCTAGCTCTAGTAACGCGTTATAATCAGTAATCACACACTGTAACTGGCAGAAAAATTTGAACGACTCGTTTCTCCGACATGTATGCCTGAATTGCTTGATGCCTATTCTGCCGACAGTCAAACATTTAATGCTACGGAGCCACAAGAACATAGCCAATACTTGTCGGCGGTTTTGATTTATAAGCCCTATGATAATAATCCACTTGTGCATTAATTTTCCTAAGTCTACGATGAGCTACGCACCGTATGTGATTTTGACCATACTTATCTGAATACATAATGTCAAATGGGGACTAAGTAAAAGTACATTTTCATAACCACTCATTTATTTATTGCTTTTAGGAATTGAAACCCTAAACTTATAATATAGCAGTTTTGTACTAAATGTACAATTTCATATGACTGTACACAACATAATTAAAAGAACAAATAGCTTAGATCTGAAAGACAACAAACTTCGCATGAATGTAAAAGAAAATCAATTTTGTTTCCGTGATAAATTATATTTTTTATTGTGGAATAAAGTAGTTTTCTGATGTCCCCTCGGTTAATATGATAATAATAATTATGAGAATAATTCTATAAAGTATAAATAAATAATATATGCAAAAGGCACCATACTAAAAATAAGGTGAAATTTTTAGTTAATTTCGGAACTGAGCCATCTAATCATTTTCTTTGTAATAAACAAGATTATGTAATTTTCCAACAATGAAATCATGCAATTATAATTATAGAAACAATAAAAGTTTTTGTTTTTCTGTATAGAACTTCCCAAGCCTGAGAATTCAGTTTTAAAATAACTAAATTTCTATAATTTCTAAATGAGTAGCTAAAATATGAAAGGAATTTATGGAATGTTTGATATAAAAAAAATATTCCATTGTTTATACATACACATACAATACTATAAACACGACGATACGAATAGTAATAAAATGCAAAAATGTAGTTTTATACATAACAGTGCCTAAGTTCTAATACCAATTACATACACATAATACAAAGAAAAGCTGTCGCAAAAAAGATATGCTGTCTCTTTCTCCGATTCATACGACACGCCACATTGAATAATATTCATTAAAAATTAACCGCACGTCATTTCTATTGAAAGAAAGGAGGCTGCACAATTTAGAGAATAAGTTATATTTTCCAATTATAATAAATTTAAAAAGTGGCTCCGCCACTAATACAAACCACGGCAATCAAAATTCTAGTCCTTATTACCATTAACATATTTAAATTCTTACTTTAATACTGGACTCCCGTTAGCAATATACTCGCTACAAGATGATCATGTTAATCACTTAGTAGTTATAAATATAAAATGTCTTTATTTCAAAGCTCCTTATAAATAAATCTATTTGGCCCTAGCAGTATGTCTATGTAGTGAGAATAACAGACATAATAACACTAATCGAGACAACATAGACAAATAGCTAGAAATAGAGGCTTCATTGCAGCAAATTAATTATCCTATATCCTCCTGATATTTCTACACTTCACTTTATTTTTAGAGCTGACGAACGAAATAAATAAATAAATAAATATTTTATTACAATAGACTAGTTACGTAAGTAAAATTTTAGTAATAAATACAATAATATACAATCAAAATTACATGACTTATTTCTTGAATTATTATAACATAATCGATAATTAGGAACAGCACCAAAGTAATTTGAATTATCGTAAATAAACACAATAATAAAATCATATAAATTGAATGAATAACTAAAAAATATATTTTATATCAATTTAATATTTACCATAAGAATACATTAACATTTTGGTAACAAATTTCGTCCCATACGTTTTGGCACGACCAAACTGACATTTTGTGTACTATCCTATTCTAACGTTTGCTTATCTAACCCATTAATATTAAATGTATTACAATAGTCTGTCTACCCGCGACTACGGTGTTACAGTCTTGCATTTGTTGAAAACTGTATCAAGGCTAATAATAATACGAATAGACTAAGTATCAACAACAGTGCACTTCAAAACTTCACATAAATCTCTAATGACCGTGCGAAGCTTACATACAACATTAGTGCAAAATATATAAAATAAAAGTGTTGCTAGGTTCTTAATAAATTCATGAATGTTTTTAGTAAAACAACTATTTACAGCCTGGAACTGAAAAAATACTTTAGTACATGTGAAATTATCTACATACATGTTATGCAAGAAAAAATTTTGTTTTTACTAATTCACGTGTAAGTTTGTGCGTACTTAAGCAAAATTAGAATTACCTGCTGTGATGCACTAAAAATCAGCATAATAATAACCACCGCTACAGCTTGGCAAAAAAGAGTTTGACGTGGCGACAGCGAGAACTAAAAATTTATACATGTGGCAATACTAACGTACTAGTCAATAATGTCAATTGCTATTACATTCTGTGTCAACAGTACGCTCATGCAAGTTGTATTCATAGATTTTCTAAAATTCTCAACGATCGTAGCATAAATTAGCCGTTTAAAATGAATAAAACTATTCGTAGTAGTGGTAGAGCAGTGATATATCAAGTTTCGGGTTGCCAGTGATACGATAGAGGCGACCTCATTTATTCCAGACTCTTTTTTGCCAAGCTAAATAGTTGCTTTTTTTTTTACAAAAAATTCAATTATCTTTTCATCTTCATTGTAATGACAGTAACAACAAGTGCGCATTACAAAAGCGTGCAGCGCTCAATTTCCTAGTACATAATACATATAGGTACCTATTCCATTCAACCGATTGCAATGTATTTTGTAAGAGATTTATTTACGACCAATAGAACGGACCATTATATAAAAAAATCTAATACGAAAATTTACGGGTATATATTATAAGATATGTATGTCGAATCCTACAACATGAAGTAAAAGTAATTTTCTTTTAGAATTGATTTTATTAACTGGCAATTCTCGTGAAACCTAAGCTATAAACCTATACACAAAATTTCAAACGCATAACTTTTTTAAATCTAACATATTTAAACATTACGATTATCACGAGGGCAAGATTCGTTTGATCGTGCAATAGCTGCTTTGTATACTTAAGTATTCTGTATTAAACAAAAATATCATCGACTTCACAATAAATTCAGTGACAGAAATTAATTTTAGTTGCAACACATTATAGCATACTCTTCACACTTATGTCGACTTTCACTGTAGAAATCAATGATTTGGACACTTACTAAAACAAAAATGTATTTTTGACTTTTTATAAATTAATGCTCAATCCCCGAGGTAAGTGGCGATGTCACTCCTGATTTTTAAAACGCTCACAATATTTGCGATGAATCTACATGACTTCTGGGTTGCTTAACTAACTGCAGATCAGTTTGAGCAAGTCTGTGATATGTTGCGATTGATCAATAAGGAAATTATCCCAAGAGTGCATTCACAGCACCAAAACAATCTTTCTTACACATCATGTGTCGACTACGCATTGCTTTTCCAAACCTAAAATCGGAGATTATGACGTCATTTATGCTGTAGACAAGCAACAATATGCTTTGCAAGCCTCGTATAGGACTGAACTCAATACCCATTTGGATACCACTGTGACAATACCACTGTTCGAATGAACCCAATAAATATTCCAGGATCTAAAATGTCTAAATCATGCAAATAAAAAAAGAAAACTAAAATGGATGATAGAAATGTATAGATAACTTATACGTATAAAAATAAGTAAATAACGAATTTAGAAATGAGACTATACTTGTTTTTGTATTTTCGACTGTACTTAGGTTTCATTGTCCATTACAAAACCTGTGACGTCATTTGTGTGGTAAACGTATAAGACATACGGCTGTATTCCTACCATATTTGGTACCAGACTAAAGCATATTTACACACTGTCTTTAAAATCAACATTATTATCTAACATCAAACACTAACATACCTAAATATTTATCCATAGCCTACTCAGAATATATTAATTTGAACTACATATTGACTACATAGTTCTGTTATAATAAAAATATTGAATTTCTTAATATTAAGAATAAATCTGGAGTTTTTTCATAGATTGGAAATTTTGGAATAGAAAGCGAAGAAATAACCTACTATTAGTTTTATAAAGTTAAAATTTCCAACTAATATTGATAGAAGTATTGATATTACTCATAAATGTAAATAATATTTCACACTATGTTAAGATTATAACACGAATCATAGCAATAAATTAATACAAATACATAATATTAAGTCTCTGCAAGTATTAAGACAGTTCAGAGATTATTTATTCTTCTAGCACAAGAAGATAAACAAGGTTTCAATAGATATATTATGAAGAAGAATTGTATTTTTTAATGAGTTAAGAATATTAGAGTTGTTTTTTTTACTTCTTAAATATATACATAATATTCCTCAAGTAATTATCACATACTGGGAGTATTTTAACATTATAACGATGTTAATTACACATATTAATTTGTCTGTATTATAATTTGACAAAATATTTAGATCTAAGGTTCTGAATGCATTATCGCTCTACTTACGATGAAAATACTTTTTTGCGCGCGTCAATCAAGCCAATGTGTTCAGGACCTTATTATAAATTTTGCACATCATTCGGTTACACGTTATATTAATACAATCGAGCCACTTAACTTTTTGCAAGCTTTTATTTAACTTACAATGTACATACATACATACGTAATTAACTATACATAATTCTATATTCGGACACTAAAGCAGTCTAGCTCGATTTCGATGTCAAAGTGTGTATTTATATAATGTGCAATCGAACAGTGTTAAATCGTCTATGTTACGTTTTCCAGTCATACAATTAAACAAACTTAATGCACTGCACACACAGTTTGAATTTCAACATTCATTGTCTTACTCAATCCTATATTAAACCCTGTTTATGCTATTGTGTATGCTGTTATTCTATTAAGACATCTTAATAATACGACAAATTCAAAGAGTCTTTCCCCGGGCACGACATACTAAAGATAATTATCTTCTAGCGGACTGCAAAAATAAAAAAAATAACACTGATTGTCAATTAGATTATTTGTCTTATTATTACGACATCTATGGATCCACAGACTTGATTGAACCAGACGATGCAAGTATATGTATACTTTTATACTTCAGTTGAATATTAAAGAGTCTATTATAGTGTAAAACCTTTATTCGGTAACTAGACCACATAAATCTTTACTTTAAATTTACACTATAACAGAATAGAATTTTCGCCAACAAGTATTTTTAGTGCTTAACAAGACCACAAATGAGTACCTACAAAACACTACAAAATGAGTTGTACTCTAACAATCTGTTATTACACACACACACACGCACATCATCGACGCGAGCATCAAACACTAACTTGCGTCGTCCGGTTCAAGATTCCGGTCGTGTGCCGCGTGTACCACAGTATAGTCCGCTCGCGGCTTGCACGTCACGTCACGCGTCACACGTCACGCGTCACGCGTCACCCGCCTCACTGCCACGTGACGGCGGAGTCGTACCGCCGCGGGCACCGCAGCTGCAGGCGCACGCAGCGCGCGGTCGCGTGCTACCTGCGCCGCTGCGCTCGGTCCGCTCGCCGCCGTGCTGTAACATGTCATGACGTTATGTTAAGGGCGCGCACCGACCACACAGCCAATATACACCTAATGTTTGAGGCAACTAGCTGAGGTAAGACGATGCGGGGTGACTGGCTAATTCGACTCTGTGATTGGATAATTCAAGGACACATGAAACGTTGGAAAGAAATAAATTAATTTAAGCAACGGGAAAGAATGAGACAGCACGAATTTATATCTGTACTATAAGCTAGATGTGTTGACAGAAGCCATTCGCCTGTTATTAGGAGTATATTGGCTGTGTGGACGGTGAGGGCGCGTTTATACGACACGCGCAATCGTAGCGCTCGCCTCCTGGTGTATAGTAAACTAAACTTTATTGACTAGTCCACAACATACAAATTGCCTAACGCGGCTAAAGTTTTCACTTCAAAATTATAACTCACCAAGGTCGGCGCCCGCATCGGCCGGCGGCCTTAACCCCTATTCCCGCTTCTTGCTTCTCTTCTTGCCCGCGCGCTTGCTGTAGTTCTGCGCGAGCGCGTTCACTATCGACACCACGAAGTAGAACACCATCGCCAGGACGAACTTCTCCAGCACGCTGGACAACACCGAGCCCTGGTTGTCGGGCGACGAGGCGTTGTTCTTGTGCAACCGGGACTTTTGGTTGCGGAGGAACTCTAGTAACGGCGCCTCGAGCTTCGGCCCCACGTACGGTATCTTCTCCACCCACGATAGGACTTGTCTGTAAATTAAACACATGGAATAAGTTACTGATTTGCGAGTCAATTGACGCTCTTCATTACTCGTAGTTATAAATTTACTTACACACTTTACTGCCTAATGACGTCACTACACGTAGTACATTTATCACTTAAGTAATATTATTACTTAAGTGATAATTTAAATTCGTTTTTAAAATTATCTTATATTATTCTGTACAGATTTAACCATCTGGTTTTTTTATATTGAATTATAAGTTAATGCTTACAGTTAAATAAAATATGTTTTTTCGCGTAAATGTATAATATTAAAATTGTATGATTATGTTTTCTTTCAAGTAGTGCGTCACGAAAGTTGTAAAAATTATCCTAACGCTATTCCGCTGCAGTTTAGTCAAAGCCTCGTAATTTATTAACCGTAACCCTCACGTAACGCAAACAGTAACGTAAACCCTCAACAATAAAGTCCAAAACTCAATGCCACAACTTAGAGAAACGACAAAATTCCACTCACCCAACGAGGGTCTCGTTGAAAGCAATGATAACGAACATCTTCTGTATGTGCATCTTGATGACGGCCTTGCCGAGCAGCGTCGCGCCGAAGAACGTCCAGAAGGGCACCAGGAAGTGGCCGCACGTGAGGCCGGCCAGGTCGAACAGCGGGTTCGGGATCGACGCGCACGCCAGGATACCAGCGAAACCCACGCGCTGCACCAGCTTTTGGACTATCTCTTTCGCTCTGTCGATACAGAAGACACGCATAAAAATCAAATGTGCACAATGTTTTACCGTTTTGGTCAAACCCTGCCACATCCTCTTCAGATCGACCGTGAAACGTTCTAACGTGTCGCGGTCTCTCCATTTACGAGCCCAATACGTCTACACCCCACCTGCCGGTGCGCGAGTCGTCGTGCGGCGCCAGCTCGGCGACCCCGCCGCCCGAGAGCCGCGCCGCGCGCGCCATGAAGTACGGCGGGAGCTCCCCGAGCGCGGTGCCCACGCCCCACATCATCGACTCGATGCGCACCTTCGCCATTATGCTCCATATCGACACCGCGCCGCTCGGGTCCGCCTCCGTCGGGCAGATTATGCTGGTGACGATTCACACATTATTCTCACATGGTTAAATGTTATTATCGATTGTACATAAACTTAACCTGACCATTATTTTTATTGCCACTTATTTCTAAACAATACGACTTCTTAGTGGATAGCGAGTTGTCCGCTACAAGGTAGATAGATACTATTTATTTGTTGTATAGTATATTCAGTCTTAACACAAGTACAACAATATTTTATGGACTGTCGCAGCTGCAAGCCTCGATGTCGCACGTCCGAACCAATGGGTCGAACGGTCAGTCGGGCAGACGACATAATATTTTTTATTTCCGGCAACAATAGCCCACAGATATCACTAACACCCTTTAAATCCGAGTAGGTACAAATAATTATGCCATATAAATATCTGTTCCATCCGGAAATCGAACCCAGGACCACGCTTCCAAGGCAGGGCCACTACCAACTAGGCTACGGAGTCATCAAAAAGAAATGAAAAAAAAAACACACGGCTAGGGTTGCCAACAAACACGGACAAACACGGGCACTCACTCGTTCGGATAGGGCGGCTCGGGGAAGTTGAGCGAGCCGCACTCGTACGCCGCGAGCGTGACGCGCGCGATGTGCGGGCCCAGGTACAGCAGGAACGTGTGCAGCCCCGTGCCGAGCCCCACCGAGCTGCACACGCCCAGCACCACCCACCAGCCCCACCACGCCAGCGTCGACACCACCACCTGGAACGTTAGTGGGCTATATTCAATAACTTATAACTATACAAGCAACTATACAACATATTATAATAATTATGCTAAGTTTTTTTACGTATAACAAACTGGCGAACTATTTTTTATGGACTTGTCACGGTGTCCAAAACCTTTTCAGTGTGTTGTATTTGTTCTTCGAACAGACTTAAAATAGCAGATGAGCATACAGCAGCATCGTTCCTCATCCGTCCACGACAACTGTGACTGACTCAGAACAAGACTCAAATCGGGACTACGATGGTTAGTTCAGTTGATGGTATATGGCCACTTTGATACTACTTTTAATGTTGCCATCTCTTTCTGTATCACACGTTCCTTAACTATCTTTCGCATATTACAGTAATTTCATCGGAACCAGGTGTGACTCGCATTGTATGAACGCTTCTATAGCTAAAATATTTTTGTAACATAATAGTGTTACTTACGTGCACATAGGCCTGATGTGGTCCGCTGACGTAATACGAGACAGCTGTACCGATGGTTACCAGGACCGCAGCTAGAGCCAATAGCTTATACGCTAATAACCTGTGAGAGAAAAAGGAGATTGAATAAGAATGAAAACATACTTCTTATAAAAATAAAATCTGTAATGAGCTGATGATAGTCAAGCGCCTTAACAGACGCTCACTCTCGATTGAGCTTCTCTATCTAAACGCTCGAGCCAGCGCTCGAGCGTTTTAGAACTGACTCGAGTCCCGACTCGAGTGTTTTAAAAGTGCTCGAGCGTCGACTCGAGCGTTTTAGCGCCGACTCGAGCACTTTTACAACACTGCCCCATGACTATCGCTTTTGCATCACACTTAAAGACCTGTTCAAATATGCGCGTATCCGCTGTCGCTGTGGGTAACGGTATCCGAGTGGGTGAGCGATATTACTACTTACTCTACCTAGGCGTTATGGGATATTTCGCAACAGTCGTGGAATCCGGGCCGGTAAGTATATAGCGCGGTATTTTTCGCTACCGACGGCGGTAACGGATAGCGCCTATATCTGGACAGACCTTAGCTATTTTTAATATTATAATGAGCCGTAACTTTTCCTTAAAATACAAACGTAATCCTGCTGGAAGATGAAATGTTTACCTTTGCAATCCTGCCGAGCACAGGATAAACAGCTCGCGGAAGAAGTACTCCAACGTGGTCAGCGGCCGCCGCCAGAGCACCAGGCTGTCGGTATCCATCGGGACCGATTTACTTCTGCTGGATAACACACATACATAATTATATCACAATTAATTATGTTTCAAAATTAACCCACGTAATATGATGTGACTGAAATCTGAAACTGAAAACCTGAAGTAGGTACAACTGTAAGTCGTATCATTTAGAAGTTATTTATACAATAGTAAATCACTTAGCAATTAATATTCACACTAACTCCGACACTGACCGTCCTTATCACGATAGTAAGAGGGTCTACAAGTATAATACAATAATTACCAGATTATTTGTAAGAGATAAGTGTTTAAAGTGACGACTGGTTGATGTCGACTGCTTGTATAAAATGACTGAAATTTTACTTAGGTATACAAATACGGCCGTCGTGTCTGCTGATCGACTTTAACATTTCGCAGACGTCAGACGTGGACAGAATAAAATGTGTTCAATTAACTTGATCGATTCGATGTGAACAGTAATTTAATCTGCTAAAACTTTTGATCTGCTTATATTTATATATCATTGCTTTGATCTGGTCACTGGTCGGAAATTAATTCTTATTTCCACACGCAGCGACTTAAAATAAAACATTTCCGTAAGAAGAAGAAGGGCAAAGTAATATGTATTTTAATTAAATTAATAGGTACCTCACATTCTGTTTTTCATTTATTCTTTTTATTGACATTTTTTAGTTTTCATTGCAAAATAGGTTATTTTTTAAGTTTTTATTTTCCACTTTTGGTTTATGTAAATATGTACGTATGTAACTACGTAATACTTAAGTGCGAAATTACAAGTTCAAATCTAGTGATAGTCAAGCCGTCTTTAAGTAATCGGTGAACATTCATAGATTCATAGATTAAAAATATACAATACGCGGAGAATTACTTCTTATGTACTTCTTTGAAGTGGGTCAATAAAGAAAAAACCACATCCCGTAACACCCTTAACACCTTTAATTTTCAAGTTTCTTCCTCAAACAGACTGTTAATAAAAAAAAGCTTCCCTCGAGTTTGATGAGCCAATATTATTATCGTTCTCCGAAATAGAGACCATCCTCATACCTTGCCAATATGTCAATTACAATAAAATTATACTCGAAAGTAGAGCGCTTTAGTAGGGCGATTATGTTAAAAATATATCCACCTCAGAATAAATTATAGGCTAAAATAAACCATATCGACCCAAAGGTTCGGGTCAACGAATAATTTGGAGGGTCCATGATATTATGTGAATACACATCGACATGTAGGTACCATACCAAAACACGTGTAATATTAGATCGGTTTTCACATTGCCTAGATGTTAAAAAAGCTTCGATATTTACTTAAATATAATAAATGGTCTAACATCCGAACTAGACACGACCTTCACCCATCTGTAAACTATTTTATATCAAATTTTATATATTAGGCAGCATTATTTCGAGTGGGTTACCTAAAAATTTCCAGGCCAGACTATGATTAATTAAAAATGACTTTTTATTAAATATTGCATATTTTATGAGTTTAATTACGAATAAATTTAATACCAATCGAAAGTAATTATGAAGCCTGTAGAATATAGAAACGTTGGGTTGTCTAGTTTTTTCCTGGCGTAACTACTGGGTTGGCAGAAGGTACAAACAGGTAAATCGATAATAATAATTATTTTCACCTATTTGTTTAATAAATAAATCTTATATCAAAATGAGCGCTATTTAACTGCGAATACGATGATATAGGGTTGGCTCTCTCATATCTGCATTCTACAGGAGCTGCGAAGCGCTCATAGCCCGGCGGCTTGCGTCGATCTTAAGTGATCGACAAAGTTAAGCAACAGCGGGCGCGGTCGGTAGTTGGATGGGTGACCGCTAGTGGCAAAATTTCTTGAGCGCTTCCGTGCTTCGGAGGGCACGTAAAGCCGTCGATCCCGGCTGTTACCATAAGGTAGCAATCGTTAAGCCAAGTCGGATACCTTCGGGCGGCTTAAAAATATCCGACACTTGGGTTGGCCACTAACCCCTCCACCAATCCGCACTGGAGCTGAGTATGCTCTAGACTTCCTCAGGAATGAGGAGAAACCCGTGCTCAGTAGTGGGCCATCAATGGGTTGAAGCCAACAGTTCTTAGCCTTGGGCGTTTCGGATCAAATACCGAGAATTCTCTAGACTCTAGAGTCTACATTAATTTAGTCTTTGTATTACCTGATCTCCTTGGGAGGCGAGTGTGCGATCCCGTTTCTCGGGCGCTGCTCGGAGTCTGCCTGCACCGCGGCCGCCAGCTTGTAGTACCCGAGTCGGGCGAGCTGCGAGAAAGAGGTCATTCAATGATTTCGGAGGTCTGAAAGAAGTCTTTGCGATATGAGTTCTAAGACACCGACCACGAATCAGCAGACGGCGTCGAGTAACTATAAAATGACAAAACAGTTTTTTTGAAACTATTGTTTGAAATTTTAGCTTAGCCATTCTGATTAAAATTTTAAGCTTAAAATGAATTAAAATCAGAATCAATTTATTGTGAAAATATTATGAAATAAGTAAAAATTTTTTTAAACACATTTTTCGGTCGGTACATCTTAACGTACCGTAAGATATTTATGTGTAATTATTCTGTAACACATCACGTCACGACCTCACGACTGTTGATACATAATTATGTGTCAAATGAAAGTGTTTAAATAAGTAAGTTACCTCCTATTTGAATTACAATTCTACATAAAACTATCCTAATTTATTAAAACATAGACTAGTTATTGTAATAATTTATACGTCCACATGAGTGTTATTTGTACTACCTAGTACCTACATACCTAGTTAGGTACTGTAGGTATAATAAAAATCAAACGTGACTTTACAGCTATTTCAGCTAGGCGCTTATCAAGACTACACTAAACCAATAACTTTAATGTAGGTTTTTTTTTGAAAAAAAAAATGTAAATCAATGACAATTTACATAAGTACTCATTGTGCAAAAAGTTATGGAACTAGGTAAATTAAAAACGTCTAATCATGCGAAGCGAAATAAAAATCCTTGGTCCTAGTTCAAATTATTTCAAACACATTTGCGAACGACACCGACAGTTTCAAATTCTGAAAACCATTTGTTCAAACATTCAACATAACTTACAGTATTACTTACATGATGTAAAAACAAAAAATAGAAATCCATAAAAAAAATCAATTACCTTAGGTTACGTTTACACTGTCCTTTTAATCAATTTAAAAGTTTACCTTTAATCATACAGCCAATAAAACTCAATCCAACTTATTTGTAAAATTAAATTAAATTTCTATATCTCATCCAAGTTACTTCAGAATAAATAGATATAAATGAATTACATTTATAATCAAGGTAACATTGTGTACCTACATTTTTTGTAGCTATTATCAGTGCCATGCTTTAGGCGGCAAAAATATTGCAATTAATACATTAGGGCAAACGCGACCTTAGTATACACACTTTAGACAGATATAATAATTATATACATCCACTTGTCAAACGTGCTTTATAAATCTATTTCGTGCATTAGTGTAGTAACTACTACTAATTTACATGCAATTTGATGTAAAAATATCAATTACAAAAAAAACAAGTAAACATAATAAATAAAATGTGCTTACAGTTATTCAAAGTAGTGTTATTCAAAGTTACACTGATTTCAATGGCGTCCTTACTTGCATTGTAATTGACGTTACTAGTGTTAAAGTTACAATGAAATCACAATTATATTAACAATTAAATAAACAATGATAATATGGTCATGTAATGTTATTAACAGATTAAAATAACATTTACGTAAATAACAATTTATGTACAATTTACAAATAAATGGCATGGTATATTGTACTCATTTTATGTAAACCTCTGAAAAAACAAAAATAAGGGTTAACATAAATTTATAAGGGTTAACATAAATTTATAAGCGCATAATATATGTATATAAAAATTTCTACTATGGCATAAAATATGTTATGGTCATATTACGTTAATGGAGAGTATTTGTTAGGAAAAGATTGAAAAACAAGATAAAAAATATAAGGGTATTTACACCATTACAGCCCATAGCAGTCATTGTTATTTTTCATCAATAACGGCAGAAATTTAAAAAAATCATTACCAACATTAAAATAAATATAATAATTATGTAAGTATATAAAATTGGTCCTTATATAAAATTGATGGTTAATGTTCATATTCACACAATATATTATTGTTGGGAGATAGTTTATAATTATGCTTCGATCCCATAATATAGTGAAGCGAAAAACTAGAATATTATTATACTTTTTCATATAAAATATAATCAGCAAACCTGCCACTGCCACCGTGTTCGTTCAAATCGTTCATCCTTGTTACCGGACAGTGACGCAATGAAATGAATTGTTTCGTCAGTTTAGGAAAAAAATTTTGTGACGGACTTACGACTGTAGTTCTTACGAAGTGGAATACTACGACCATGGTTCCGGCGGCCACTGACTGTTTCTTCCGTAAATCGGCTTCAATGGGAATCCATGACATCACGCAACCAGTTTCACTTTCATATTATGTACGTCCGATAGACTCGCTTTAACTCGACTCTCACTCATTTCACTTTCGTTTGAATGTCACGCCTCTAATAGATTAGGCTACGATAGAGAAAATTGACCACCTTATACGTTAAGTAAACTGGCCTTCTTATACTCCTGGACGTTAAAGTTAGTATAAGCAGGGCTTGGAAACCGGTAAAAATTAACCGGTATTATAACGGTTAAACCGGTTTTATCGTAAAATTCCGTTCCGGTGCGGAACGAAATAGGAGCGATAATTTGAACCTAAATAAACCGGTTTATTCCTAAGCCGCGTTGCGTCGGTCGCGGCGCGCGTAGGTACTCTCGCAATGTTCGTGTTGTGACTTGTTGAACTACCGCGGTGCGCGTCGCTTGCAAGAGCAGTCAGTTTGTATTACGTATTGAAGTTCGAACCTCGCGATAAACCCAACCATAATATGTACGTAGGTAGGTATATACACACAAAATTTCACCCTAATTAAGAGTAATTCCCGATAATAATAATGAATATACAACCTTGTTAATTAATACTATTATTACTATTATTATTTCTCCGAACGACTCGTCGTGCTCAGGCTGGGAGCTTGAGAGCCAGTTCTTTCTTTCTTTTTCTTCCCTCTTTCTTGGCCGGCAACACAGCAGTGATGCCATTGGTGTTGCTGATGTCCATGGGCGACGACAGCCACTTACCATCAGGTGGATCGTCAGCTCGTTTGCCGGCTATTTCCATAAAAAGGGTTCGAACATTTTTTTATGGAACCTGGCATATCTACAAGTTCGCCATTTTGAAAAAACATCGTTTCAGTGGCCAGTGATGAAACATGTCCCAATAGACGGAGTAAGTGATTACAATCAAAATGTATTCAGGGATGATGTGTCGTAAATTATATACCTACTTTCTGAGATATTTGAGTTCAAAAATTAAAATAATTATTATTAATAAACTCAAATATCTCAGAAAGTATATAACTTAAGACATTTCATCACTGAATACTTTTTGATCGTAATCACTTAGTCTACCGATCGACACATGTTTTATCAATGTCCGCCGAAACTATAATTTTTGCTTTATTTTTCTACTTTTTTGAACTCAAATATCTAAGGAAGTATATTACGACATTTCATCACTGAATACTTTTTGATTGTAATGACTTACTTCGTCGATTGACTCATGTTTCATTACTGGCCGCCGAAACGAATTTTTTTCAAAATGGCGGTACTTCTAGGTATGCCAACTAGGTTCAATGCACTTTAGGATTTAGACAGTTCTAAGAGTGACAGATTTTATTTTTGACAGAAAAATTTGTAGTACCTATCTATCTGTCCATAAAATAGCATTTGTCAAAAACCGCGCGATTACCGCCACTTAGGTGCTTGATCAGACACGGCGGGAACCGCGCGGTTTGAGAATCGCGCGGGAACCACGCGGGTCTTATTTACACAGTCGTTCAGACATAATCGTTCAACCGCAACTCTCTCTCTCTTTCAGTCGTACGCTCACTGCTGAGCATCGTGATGTTCCGATCTCATTAAGGTGTTTTTGGACTAACTGCCGCCATTTTCCGCGGTCTGAGGCACAGTGTATGGCTTCGCTGAGTCGAATATTAAGTTGCTCGGACACCTGGTCTGTCCATCTTTCCAGTTACCATGAGCTTCTCCAAGTTGTCGTGTGGTTTTCTGGCGATATGTCCGAAATACTTAAGTATTCTTTACAGACATATGCTGGAGAGTCTTTTCTTTACGTTCAACTCGTTGAGGATGGAGACGTCCGTTCTTTGGGCTGTCCAGGGGATACGTAACATGCGGCGCCAACAAAACATTTCAAAAGCATTGATGCGCTTTCTGTCACTTGCTTTCAGTGTCCAGGACTCAGCGCCATATAGAAAGATTGGGAAGACAAGCGTTCTTATGATATACATCTTCGTCTTTTTTAGTACATTCCGATCTTTCCATATCTTGTCAAGCTGGCTCATTGCGGAATTTGCCATGCCAATCCTTCGCCTGATCTCGATTTCCGATCCTCCCTTGTTGGAGATAGTGGAGCCAAGGTACAGAAAACTATTCACGGTATCATAACGGCTCAGTGCAGTCCCTGCTCTGACTGTGTCGGATTTGTCGATGATCATTAGCTTGGTTTTGGCCTGGTTAATTTTGAGCCCCATTTCCTTACTGACAACCTCTAAACGCTGTATCAGTTCTACCATTTCGGTTTCTGTGGCTGTAATTAATGTAGTGTCATCGGCGTAGTGTAGATTCGAGACCCGCGTGCCTCCTACTGTTACACCACCATCCCAACCCTCTAAGGCTATGCGCATTATATATTCGCCATAAATGTTAAAAAGGATAGGTGAGATGACGCAACACTGCCGCACGCCTTTCTCGAAACTGAATTCCAACGATTGTGCGGTGCCGACTTTTACTGTTCCATGTCCTGACATGTATAAAGATCTTATGAGTTATATCAAATGTACAGGCACCCCCATTTCTTTCAGTACATTCCACAGATGCTTCCAGCTGACACAGTCGAAAGCCTTTTGGTAGTCTATAAAACACATTACTGCTGGGATGTTAAATTCATAACACTTCTCCACTAGCCATTTTACATTCAGTATTTGTTCCCTTGTCCCTTTTCCTTTAACAAATCCAGCTTGCTCTTGTGGGATTTGCCAGTCTAGGTAGTGGCGCAGTCTGCTGTTGATTATATGTAGCAGTACCTTGCTAGTGTGTGATATGAGAGCAATGGTTCTATAGTTTTCGCACTTTTTAGTCGCACCTTTTTTGTGAAGAGGTAGTATAGCCGAATGTGACCAATTATTAGGCCATTGGCAATTTTTCCAGACTGACTTGCACAGTTCCAGGAGTTTTGTTATTCCTTTCTCACCCAGAGCTTTGAGAGATTCAGCTGTGATGTTGTCTATGCCGCCTGCTTTATGTGCCTTAAGCTTTCTTACCGCTGCTACAACCTCGGCTAGTATGATTTCTGGTTCCAGTTCCTCTGTGCTACTGTCACGCTCCCAGTCTGTATTTATGTCGACTGTCTAAACTGTATAGGTCCTTACAGTATTCCTTCCATCTATCCGCCACCTTTGCGACCTCATTGATTGTGTTTCATCCCTGTCTTCTATTGACCACGAGTGAGATTTGAATTTCTGTGTTATGAATCTCACTTTCTTGAAGAGATCTGCCGTTTGGTATTTATCAGCATGGCTTTCTATTTCTGCACAGATGTTCGACAGAAAGCAGTTTTTGTCACGCCTGCAACGCCCTTGGATTTGTTTGCTAAGTTCTCCATACTCTTAGTTGTTAGTGGGCGTATCAACAGATTTCAGAGCTTTCCTCTTCTCGATGATGTCCCAAGCCTCGTCACTAATCCAGCTTTTCTTCTTGTTGTGTTTTGGACGCCTTTGAATGATATCGTTAAACGCTTCTGTTACCAAGGTCTTAAAACTGCTCCATTGTTGTTCTACACCAACGATTGCGGATTTATGGTCACTCTCGAAGGCTGTCTCAGTCATCCTTTTAAAGAGTGCTGTCTCAGCCTCCGCAAGTCTTGCTGGTTTCCGCGCAAATTTTTAGGGGGTTCGCAGACGAAGGCGTATTTTTGCAACAAGCAGTTGGTGATCACTACCGCAGTCCGCGCCGGGTAAGGTTTTAGCATTGATTACGCTCGATCTCCATCTATGGTCTACTGTGATGTAATCAATTTGGTTGCGATACCGATCTCCGGGTGACTTCCAGGTGTACAGACGGCGTTTGTGATGTTGGAAGAAGGAGTTAGTTACTGCGAGATTGTTAGTTATGCAGAACTCCAGAAAGCGTTCGCCCCGCTCGTTCCTTGATCCAAGTCCATATTTTCCTACCGTGTTGCGGATGTGATCATCTCCTCTGGTGTTCCCTATTTTTGAGTTCCAGTCGCCTTGCACAAACAGCATTTCTCGACGTGGCAGTGATTTGATAGTTTCGTCGAGTATTCCATAGAAATTATCTATATCTTCTTCACATGACTGCGCTGTTGGAGCATACACCTGAACTATGTTGAGAGGAAGTGGCTTGCACTTAATTTTTATAGATATAATTCGGTCGTTATCAGCATTATAGCCCAACACACCGTTGTTCAACTTACGTGGTAATAGTATTCCTACACCATTTCTGCTTACTGTATCGTGACCTGAGAAATACAGTGTATTGCCTCCTTCCGTTATGAAATGACCCGATCCTTTGAGATGGGTTTCTGATAGCCCAAGTATAGCGACGTTATGTGCTTGCATCTCTTTCTCCACAATCTCGAGTTTTCCTGGTTGAACTAGGCCACTGATGTTCCAGGCACCGATGCGATGCGGCAAACGATTTGGGATTTTACCCGTTTGGCCATCAGTAGCATTTGCCTCCACCCAAGCCTGATGACATACTCTGGCGAGGCCTTCGGTAGCCAATTTCACACTTGACGACCCGGGAATCGTCGAGCGCCGGTTGTCAAGCGGATCGTCCGACCTCGCAATATCATTTTCTGTGCTTGTCATTGTTGAGGTCGGAAACATTCTCTTGGGAGAGATAGTCGCAGTGGTTTCCCCTTGCCTTCTGCGCCGGGACTTTTAGAGGTTATTTACTTCCTCTAGGCCTCCGTAGCCTCTTCTGACCAGGTCAGGGTTCGGGTTATCATATCCGCCGCCCGATGCTCGGCGTTGTCAGCTCTTTAGCACCACCCGGAGGACACTTGCAGGGTGGTAAAAGGTATCTCCTGCGGACGCGAGCGACTCCATCCTCCAAACTCAACCGCTAGAAAATAGAATCGCGCGGTGCCCGCGCGGTTCTATTACTATGGAGATCTTCCCCAGCGTTCAGTAGCTTTGCGGGCACCGCGCGATTCAATACGAGAGCACTTCTGAGCTAGCTATGGATCGCTTCGACACCGAGTTATTTATTGATGAAGTGGAGAAAAGACCATCCACCTTGAAACAATCAAGATGGAAGTCAGGGCTCGTTCAGACACGGCGATAACCGATTGATAAAATCGTGCGGTTTTAACCGCAAAAATGTCGACTGTTCAAACATCGGCGGTTAGTTAGCAATTAGCGATCAGTTTCAAGATGGAAGTCAAGGTTTCAGATGCCTTCATGGAAATAAGGTTGTTACAGCATAAGATAAGCAATTACGATTATGGTAATTAATTTTTTGTTTGATCGATTTGACCATATTTAGTTGCAGTTTGTACTTTTCACTTAATCCATTCTTCTATTTTTAATAAACTCGTAAAAATATAATGAGTTGTTTGGTGGAATAAAACGCGTTTGTGTAATGGTATGTTTACATTGTGTCCAGATCGAATTTGCACCAAGTATAGCTCAGGCGTGCTGTCGTTGTGACGTGTTAATCGCGTGGTGCCCGTAACACTACTAAACGCTGAGGAAGATCTCCATAGTAATAGAGGCGCCGCACGATTCTATTTTCTAGCGGTTGAGCGCGATTATGTCTGAACGATTAAATAATTACCTGCGTAAATAAGAGCCGCGCGGTTCCTGCGCGATTTTCAAACCGCGCGGTTCCCGCCGCGTCTGAACAAGCACTTAATGATTAGGATGAAATTTTGTGTTCAAATAAAGTTTTACTTTTTAATTAACATTAAATTAAAAATAAATATACAATATATCAATGACTGCCGTGACACAT
This sequence comes from Ochlodes sylvanus, assembly GCA_905404295.2. Taxonomy (NCBI): domain Eukaryota; kingdom Metazoa; phylum Arthropoda; class Insecta; order Lepidoptera; family Hesperiidae; genus Ochlodes; species Ochlodes sylvanus. The sequence continues at coordinate 4,662,359 of FR990129.1, forward strand.
GCGTATCTGATAAGATAATTATGCAAACAACAACGTTATGTTGAATAAAAACGACGCGCTCAACGTCAACGCTCGGACTGTGCAGTGTGCACATTCAAGTCTTGTCTTGAGCGAAAAATTGAACCGGTTAATAAAAAATACCCATATTTTTCCAAACCGGTTTAAAAACCGGTTCAAAGGAACAGAACCTTTTTCAAAAAGTTCCCCCTGAAATTTCGTCGAACCGGTTCGGAAAATTTACCGGTTTCCAAGCCCTGAGTATAAGTATATGCGTAAGGGCGCCGCCAGTACGGTGCAAGATGGTGCACTTGAAACGCAGAACAAAACACAGAACAAACTATTATAATTTTTCACTTATGTTAGTGTAGATTCAGATGAATCTCACTAAAAGTAATCCTAAGGGCGCCCTTGGTCATTCGGGGTATTAAGAATTTTTATCTGCGATTTGTTTTCGCTTAAAAATGAGGGAAGTTGAAATAGGCCTATTAAACCGAACTCAATGTACAACCGGTTCCTTATTTCTAAAAAATAATAATATCATAATATCTGCGAAATATACCGCAAATAGTTTCACTTAGCAGTTTGTAGGTCTCTACCTACCTACTGATTTTTTACCATATTTTTTTTCTGATATATCATATAAACAAGATTAATAGTGTTTAATTTATCTATTTAAAACTCTTCGCTAGCTATCTTTTCGTAATTTTCCGTAAGAAGTATTTTATTTGCTCATAAATTACATGAACCCACGCTATTAAAAGTTTCGACGCTGGCATTTTTTTCAATTGTAAACTGTACTGATAATTACCACAAGGTTCAATACAGATTCCCCTTGGCATAAACATAGGTAGGTATTTCTTTCTAGTCATTATAATTTTAATGCCCACTTTACGTATCAGCATAAATAATGAGCATGACTAACGTACCGATTTTCTATTGACCTCGATCGAATTATCGATAAAATCTCTAAACTGTTGCTACAGCGAAAAAAATGCTGCAAACATGCTGAAACATTTGGTTGCCATATTATTATGAAACCTATAATTATTTAAAATTCACAGCACAACAAAAAATAAAAAATTGAAAGAATTTTTAAGATACGATACATTGTAATTGGTACCAAATCTTCACCTGTTCTCATGTCATTTTTAGAGTTCCGAACCCAAAAGGGTGATAGACGGAACCATTATATCTACACTAATATTATAAAGAGGAAAGATTTGTATTTTTGTATGTTACGAATAAACTCAAAAAGTACTGGACCGATTTTAAAAATTATTTCACCATTCGAAAGCTACATTATCTACGAGTAACAAAGGCTAAATTTTATTTTGGAAAAAAAAGGGATCCTTATAATGTAACCCAAGGTGTAAAAAAATTACCTAAAATATTCTTTACATCGCGTGCGCTGCGAAAACTATGGACAATAGAGCAAAGTGATGTAATACAGTTTTATAAAGGACATCAATATCTACAATAAAGTCCGCGATAGCATAATTATGTCTAACTATTATAGTTAGGCCACAATAAGTGTTTTTTTATTTTAAAAATTTAATTGAAATACCGCCGCTAGAAAAGGCTCTTTATTTGTATCTTGGTATTAATCCTTATCAAAATAAATTAATTCATATTCAAGACTGCTTCAATACCTATAAATAACTTTTTAAATTATTCAATTCGGACATTCCATTCGAAAGATATCACGAGTTTAATAATTTAAGTAAGTATTAGAAAAAAGTTGTATGCGAGTATAATAAAATCAGTGCCACTTTGAACTCCTCCTGACGGGAATACCGATTTGGTTGAAATTTTTTGTGTGTCTTCAGGTGGATCCAAGAATGGTTTAGATTCACAATTGGTCCCGGTAGGTGGCACTGCTGTCGATATGTCACCATATTTGTTTATTAATTATAGAGCGGTACGAAGTTCGCTGGGGCAGCTAGTATATTATATTATGCCTCCGCTGTCTGGCTGTCTGTCCATCTATCATAGGGCACTATCTCTTGAACGGAAATAGGTAAGACACCAGAAAATTTCACAGAATGGATGTTGCTGTGGCCGCTATTACAACACAGCATACACATAACCTATAAAATAGGAGGTTTTTCAACATTCTATCTTGTTATTGATCAAATAAAATTAAGAGTTAATATTCCTCGGTGGTACAGAACGGTACGTACGTACATACGGTACCCTACGGTTTTGAAAAGAAATTTTCTTACTTAATAATTTCAACCGCAACACTGAATGTAAAACTTGTTTTTGAAGTGAATACTTCTTTAGTATCGTTGTGATTTGGAATTCGTTGAAACGGAAATGACGCGAATGAAGAATCGGCAAAATGGCGGCTGACGTAAGCGAAGCAAAACATCAATATTTGGACTGACAGTATTCGTTGTTACGAAGTTTCACTTCTAGCACGTTGAATTGCACACATTTTTTTGTATTTTAAACTAAACGTTCGTTTCGTTGACAGGTTATCTGTCATTAGGCATTGTCTGCCGTGCCGATATAAGTCAATGGTGCCAAGTGATTTCCAATTCCAACCTACTCAGTAGGTACTCAACTACTCAAGTACTCAGTCTCATCGTGACCTTGATTCATGTAATTGGGTCGAAAACTTGATATAAAAATACAAAAAATCCGATATATTTATAACACAGCACAGATATGATTACACAATGTGATGACAGGCCTATTGATTGACCTTCAATGGAAGACATCAGTCACTATAGGTTGATTGTACATTTACAGGCAAGTATAATTGACACCCAGTAAGCATTCGGAATCGATGAAAACAACTTAATAATATGTATATGATCAGTTATGACAACGTAGAAACACGCAATGTACCCGTATAATTGCTATATTTTGAATATTAGTGGACAGATTAACAATTATTCAGAATTTCAGATAATCCTTCGGCAGGTAAATATAATCGGCACTGACGGCTTATGAAATATACATATAGAAGAGAATTACATGGGAAAAGATATTAACTTATGAGATTACGCATTGCTGCTTATTTCCTACATACAACCGCAATTTGACAGAATTATTGTGTTTCGTATCCACTTTGAGGTCCATTGTACGTTGCGTTGATAATACATATAATCATCATGATCAAATATTATTAAAAATAAAGTGAGCGTCGTGCTAGGGATCCGTTCGTTTGTAATATATCGTTGACAACGACTACTGAACAGCTGACTACTGTATTTGTGGCGCCCCACAGTGGGACGAAAATCAGCTTTCATAGACATAGGAATGTTAATTCATAAATATCGCTGTTTTTGTTGGATATGGCTTTTGTTTACAGTAACTAAGCCTACATATGTAAAAAAAAGTAATTGGGCATTTATGCGAATGATTTATATTGTTTTCGAGAAAAAATTGTATGGAGCTTTCTTGAAAAATCCGATTTTCTACGGACCTGCAAGTCAAACCGTAATATCCTTCTAGGGAGTGTTACTACTAATTATTTGTAATTTTTTGACATATCACATACAACGGTTACTTCTGCAGAATTTTTTTTAAAAATCGATATGTGTGATCCTTTTTTTATTTAATTTTATTGCATTGAGTTTTTTAAACACTAAGTACTAATTACATTTTATTACCTTTCTGGTGTGAATAAGTGATATTAACTAAGTAAACAATTATATTTTCTAATAGAACATACCAAAAAAAATTGTTATTGTTATTTTATTCTGAAAAGTGATTAGGTAATTAGGTAGGTTATTCTGAAAAGTGATTGGCTAATTAGGAATGAATTCTAGTAATAATAAAGAAGTAAAGATATGAGCACTAATTAACTATTATTAAAGAGAGTAATTAAGAAATCGTCAATTTGCTAATCATTTAAAATCAGTCCTATAACAACTATAAATGAACAATATTTTTAACACATAATTCAGTTTATTTCAAACTTTTGTGCTGTTAACATTAAATCGTAATCCCGAACTGTGAAATATTTAAAATGGAAAGTCTGCGTACCAATTTAGACTTGTTTGTTGTGCTGAGAAGGGAAGGTACTTCATTCGATTATGAAGTATTGTTTAGTGCAGTTGTAAATCGACTTGGTGATAGCATTTCGGACGAAGATCGGGTGACACTTAAGGAATTTTGTCGAAGATTCACACGTGCTGCATCACAAAGATGGCAGAAATCTCACCGCATTCTGGATACATTCAGAAAGCAGTACGAAAATTGGCTTCAGTCTAATGTCGATTGGCCAAGTTGCGTGCCAATCAGTATGGTCATGCCACAATCCAGTGAAGAAGAACAGCCAGGACCTAGTGCACTTTCAATCTGTCCAGGACCATCGACATCATCTATTGGGACAATGACAAAAACATCAAGGAAAGCATTTGAAGATCTTGGAAGCAAACAAAAGAAGAGAAGGTCTGATGATCACAAAAATGAAAATCCAAATGAATTGGCATATTCCGCTGCAGTTCTTTTAAAGGAAGAAGGTCGTGAAGATATCGCATCTGTTATCGAATATATGTTGAAGAATCCAGAAGCAGCAACAAAATTTAACGAAATGATTAACAAACCAGTTAAAAAAGTTATCTTTACTCCAGAAAAAGCACTAGGATTGCTTCTTTCGCTGAAATTGTCAAAGTGGCAATATATGACGCTGAGAGAGACTACCATCCGAGAGGGTGCAACTGACATTTATCCGTCATATTATAAAGTACAGCAAGTAAAAAAACAGTGTTACCCTAGTAAGCAATCAGTGACTGTAACGGATTCATCAGCAAGAATTACGCTTCAAGCATTGCTTGACATCACAGTGAAGAGGATCCTGGAAAGTCTTCCTGAAAGTGTGCAAAATAAGGACTTAAAGTTAATATCCAAGTGGGGCTTTGATGGTGCTTCGAACCAAAGTCGTTATAAACAGAAAATGGATGGACAACAAGAAGATTCAAGCATATTTATGACGTCCTTGGTGCCATTAAGCCTGACTGATGGAGACGAAATTTTGTGGTTGAATCCCAAGCCATGCTCAGCGTTATATTGTCGTCCAGTGCAGTTCACATTTATTAAGGAAAGTGAAGAAGTGGTCATCAGTCACAAAAAGCAAATGGACGACGAAATTAAGTTGCTTATCCCCACTGATTGCAACAGAAACAAGGTGAGCCATCAACTTAAGATGACAATGATTGATGCTAAAATTTGTACGTATCTTTCGGAAGCCAGATCGAATGCATCGTGTTATCTCTGCTTAGCTAAGCCTACAGAGATGAACCGCTTGGATATTGCAACGTCAAAAACAGTGAACAGTGATGTATACGAATTTGGACTATCATCGTTACACGCTCGTATAAATACGATGGAATGCCTTTTACATATTGCATACAGACTGGACTTCAAAAAGTGGGCTGCACGAGGACAAGAGCACAAGGATTTGCTAGAGAATCGAAAAAGAATAATTCAAAATAAATTCAAAGATGAACTCAATCTATTGATTGATATTGTGAAACAAGGCTCAGGGACAACAAATGACGGGAATACAGCAAGAAGGTTCTTCGAGTTCCCCGATATAACTGCAGCCATCACTGGGTTGGATGAAGAGCTAGTCAGAAGATTTGCTGTTATTCTTCAAGCAATAACATCTGGAGAGGTAATTGAGCTAATGAAATTTAAAGAATATGCACGTAAAACTGCAGAAAGATACGTGGAGTTATATGATTGGTACCATATGTCATCGACCGTTCATAAGCTGCTGATACATGGTGCAGACATAATCGCCAATAATAACATTGTTCCGATAGGTAAGCTTTCAGAAGAAGCCTCAGAGGCCCGCAACAAAGACTTTAGGAGATTTCGGGAACATAATTCGCGAAAAATGTCCAGGCAAGCTTCAAATGCCGATATATTAAATATGCTGATTCTTTCGTCTGATCCATTAATCTCTTCTCAAAGACCGAAATTGGAAACTAAGAAAGGTAAGGATTTCTTCGCTGAAACTTTAGAATTGATCAAGTTTCCAGAATCTCCATTTGAAGTTGTAGATATGTCCAATTTGGAACCTGATTCTGAATTGGGATCAGATGAAAGCGATTTTGATTAATTAGTAGATAAGTGCTTGTTGTATTTTTATTTTATTTTTTATACATTTTTTTATCATTTAAGGAAATTTTTTATTGCCCTGTACAAATTTTTCTGATCACAAAACATGGGGTCTGTTGACTTGCATCAGCTCCCCTCCCACAAACTTTAGTTAGTAATGTTATTTTTTTCTTTTGTAACTCTAGTCTTTAAGAGGCCTTGTTTGTAGAGATAAATAGACATTTTTATTTATTTATTTCTTGTATTGTTTTGTATAGTATTATCATACATAAGTAGTGTGTAGTAGGAGAGTTTAATTTTTTATTAATAGTTCTTTATTTTTATTTGAATATTATATAGGAAAATGTTATATAGTATACATTTTTTCATTTTTTTAATCAAGTGTTTTTGATATTTTTTGTCATAGTATTTGATATTTAAGCTCATTTAAATAATTTAATAAGCTAGCAACAATAAATATATGATATTTATAAATGAACAAAAGTATAATTATTTACTGCCCTCACTTCTCATAACTTATTAACTCTACAACGTGTCTGGGTTGCATGCTCTTACAAAATGATAATACACAATTTTTATCACTCATTTAGAGAATATTTAGAGTGGATGCCGAAAAATTAAGCTTTAAACTAAATAAAAAATGTACATTATACTTAACGATTTTAAAAAAAAATTCTGCAGCTGTAACCGTTGTATGTGATATGTCAAAAAATTACAAATAATTAGTAGTAACACTCCCTAGAAGGATATTACGGTTTGACTTGCAGGTCCGTAGAAAATCGGATTTTTCAAGAAAGCTCTATACAATTTTTTCTCGAAAACAATATAAATCATTCGCATAAATGCCCAATTACTTTTTTTTACATATGTAGGCTTAGTTACTGTAAACAAAAGCCATATCCAACAGAAACAGCGATATTTAAGAATTAACATTCCTATGTCTATGAAAGCTGATTTTCGTCCCACTGTGCGCCCCTCCAAAATTGATGTAGAAACAATTTAGTATTGTACGTAGCTCTTGCGCAACTATGTCGAGCGCCTATTTCCTCTGTAACATGTACTTCAGATTTAGACTGTAATACTTTTTCCTAGGGCAGTATTTTCAATAACAATAAAAGGACAATTGATAATAGTAAAAAACCACTCTAATTATTAGACTTTAGGGTTGATAATGACACAACAGGTTGTTTTACGGCAATAGAGGATAGTGGCGTGATCATCGCGTGTGACAAGCGCGTGCGCAGGTCCACTGACCTGCATTCAAATGATAGTACGTTTGTCAGTTCGTAGTAGTATTACGTATAATACTATTAAGAAGGTACCTATGTGATATTTCGCTTTTGTATCTGCATTACTATTTGTTTTACTATTGTGATACAATTAATATAATATTACTTAAGGACACACACGGAAGGACCGTCACACTAGCAGTTAGCTGTCAGCTGCGACGCCAATGTGTTTGCGCTAACTAATCTTTTAAACTATATGTAAACAACTAAACAAGTAGTTTACGTAAACGTTTGAGATTACGACGAGATACGTCACGCTTGAGTAAAAATGCGTCCACAGGTACCTTTAAAGTTAACTACTTTAAAATTACATTACATTACTACATTATAGATATTTTAATCCCTGGAATTACACTTTATCTTTTGCTACTAAAATATAATTTTACATCTAGGTTTGTGGTTAAATAAAAATCAATAAATTATTATATCAAAAGCCACATCTATAGTAAATAGCTACAGTCGATGTCACAGCAATGAATCACAATCTACACATCCATGCGTACCTGCTCATGTAGCCTTCACGTTCACTAGCACTGATTACTTTGTAGTCACGAGCAATAATATATGTATACATTGTCACGTTTTTTAAAATATCTTAACTTGAACAAAACAACAACAACTCGTTCCATTGTATATTATAAATTAACTAATTGTATATTACATATAACTAATTGTATATTATACCTTATTTTGACATCGTTTAATGGTTAGTTAATTTAGAACGAATGGTTGTTCACTTCTTTCTAGATTGGTACAAGTTAAGATATTTTAGAAAACGTGACCATGTATACATATTATTGCTTGTGACTGTACACAACGATAATAATGTTCATGAACCAAACACACATAACAGTAGTTTCTAAAAAAATACAACTTTGTTGACTTTGGGTGTACGAGTCTCTTATCAATCTTGAGTCCACGCCAACCTCCCCTACTTTTGGCATGCCGCAGATGCCGCTGAACAACGGCCGAACACAAGTGTTTCCTGTGGAGATTGATGGGTTATGTACCACTCAATACCACCGGTACACATGTACATGGTACTGTTAATACGGTTTTAAACCGCCTGTTTAGCTACCACCTTCTTATAAAATCGACCGTGAATATTTTAGGAGAAACTAGAATTAATGCAGAGGCTTCCATTCTAGCTGGCACAACATCGGATGCCTTTGGTGATGTCTATAGAAGACGGTGACCATTTACAATCAGTGACTCGTTTGTTCATTTCACGGCTATTTACAGAAAGAGAATTGTATAGAGAACGCCTCATTAACCTTAATTCTGTATAAATTAAACAGACATTCATTGCGTTAATTAGACAATAAGACAAATGCTAACTGTGTTATAACGTGACTCTTGACATTAAAAACTTATCATTAAACTGACACACAATCTAAACTTGAAACATTAATGCTTGAATTTGGAACACAAATAGATAGTATAATCCTGATGTTAAATTATATAATAAGTATATACGATATTAAGGGCAATATCCCATTAGGATGCCATGGCAGCGACGCCAGCAGTGCTTCCGTGGCTACCCGCGGCGTCCGTGAGACGCCAAACCTCGCCGCCAAAGCGGATGCCAGACGACAGGCGAGAATCAAACAAGACACGATGACACGCGAATAGTATGGCAGCTGGCGTCCCAATGGGATAGCACTCATTCATTTGCATGTATTTTGTTGGCGGCGACACCAAGGACGCCACGGTGGCATCGCCACCAATAGAAGCACAGCGGGCCGCGGGAGCTGGCGTCGACGCCAAGCCGCCAACCCGTGAGGTATGGCTAGGTACGTTGTAAATTGTAATACAATTTTACACGTTTTTACTGGCGGCGCTGCCGGCGTCGCCGCCATGGCGTCCTAATGAGATATGGCTCTAAACGTACAGGATATTCGATTAGAGCGGACGCCCTACAGAGTTTGAAGGCCACAACCTATTAGATGCGTGTCAATGATTACAAGGACTAAAATACATTGGGTCAGCAATGACGACAGAATGTCATTATATCGCTTAGGTTCACTAAGGTTCTTTTATGTCAGTAACCGGCAAGTGAACTAACAATTGGTGGTCACCATCGTTTTTGGACATCAGTGCACCAAGGAAAAGATCGATGCGTATTTTTGATGTTTTAATTTACAGGATTTATAACAAGGAAGAGCTCCTTGTGCAATCCAAGTCCCATTCACACTTAACTATTTTTTTAATAAGAACATATTTTGACAAGCACTTTTACCTCCATAAGGATAGTTTCAAAACCTGCTTTATAAATTAAAAAGTTATCACTTAAAAAATCTCAGAAAAGTTTTACCCTTCAGGCCCATTCAAACTCCTCACACTTTCATTCTCCATGTTGTTTCTTTTCATTATTAGGTAACACTTTCACATTCACTTTTATGTGATTGTTCAAGACGCAATGCTTTAGAACTTGGTACCTACAACTTGGTCAGAGAGAACTATTTTATAAGCCAGTGATTCTTAAAGTATTTAGCCGACAGAACTCTTGGTTTTTTCGATTATGTACTATAAACATTTTTAAGAATTGCATAAATCGCTTTGACAAATTGTTGTTTTTAATCGTAGTACATATTAAAAACCTAAACAAAAACAGTCACAACATTTTCATTGCGCATAGTATCTTGAATGTAAACAGTAGAATAGTTAGGTCCGTTACTATTTCTCCTTCAATCATTATGTAGAAGACAATTTTAAATTAGTTGGCACTCGACGGACATCTTGACAGACACAATGCGGGAAAGCAATCCAAACGAAATATATAATTGTATATTTCATGATTTAATTTAATATAAACGTAAAGAAACTAGTTTGACGCATATCATTTTGTTCCTACATTTTATTAATTTATTACGGACACTTAAAAAAAATCATGTGATATTATTTATTTAGCGTTATGCTGATCTACATGCATTGAAACATATAAGTAGGTAATATCTTTTTTACCCATCGGAGCGGGTCAAAAAGTGCTAATCGCGTTGTATATGAACGTAACGTAAATATCTATAGTTAAAACTTTGAGGGAGAATGAAATATAAATAAATACAACACGTCTCCTCAGGCGAGATACGAGAACAATCTGTGCGCTTACGTTCAATCCTCGAGCTAAAATCAAACTCGTCACTGTTTCGTACCTACTTCATTATATTAAACAACTTGCAACTCTTTGTTGTCCAAAGTTTGTCGATGTATTTGGCTTTTGTTCTCTTGTTTTGAGCATTTAACTTTCATAAATTATATACTAAGGACGTTCCTATACCAGTTTACAATCTGACTTTACTTAGTCGACTAAACTGAACTGGTCTGCTGAAACTGCTGAACAGTTTCAGCAGACCGTTAGTTTAAAAATAAATCTTTTTTTTCTGTACATTATTATAGGATAATTTGCGCGTCTACTTGTCTATACAGCAATTTTTTCTGGATCTACTGGACGAAAGAAACAGACAAATAAGACTTTGGATATTAATCTCAGGGGGACAAATATTGTTTTTTTTATTTGTCATTTCCATCAAATAAATTATTCTTTATGAGCAATGCAATAACTTCATTATTGTTATACTTGTTGATAAATTTTATTATCGTTCACTGTCATAACGATTCACTTTTTTTCATATTCTCTAAACACATTTTTTAAATACGTGGTTATTAAAAATTATTTAATACAGAATTATGCTGCTTTAGAATTCAACCGGTTCTTGAATGGATTAATTCCCTACCCTCAGATTGGTATGGATTTTAAATTTTGCGATAAATGAGATAAATTGGGATAAATTATAAAGACGTAAGTACCGATACCTAAGTATTATTTAGATTTCCTAATCACAAAATAATTGCGTCGAATGCCAAGTACGAAATCGAAGAATCCCACATTGCAATTTCAACATTCTACAATACGAAGAACGAAACTTGAATGTAGTCTGTTTAGATACCAGGTATTGTAAGAACAAGACGATCGGATGAATGCACAATGATGGAAATTCCTCACCGACACAGCAATGTTGCCGTGACTGAACTTGGTAGAAAGTCGTCGTATTTACGTAACAATTATCTAAAATTTACACATGAAAGTATAAGTAGATAACTGCGTATGATTCTAATAGTGCGCCATGCCAAGGCATCCGTCTGGCGGGCATCGGCGTAATCATTATTATGTATTGATTGTTTTTGCTTACATTGTTACTTTTTGTTTCGATACGATGTACTTTTATTACTTTTTATTTAAAAGCCTTTAAACATGTTTATATATAAAACCGTACGTAAATAATTTAATGGGAGCTAATTGCTAAAAAGGTCATAGAGATATGTAAATCAATAAAAATATATAGGCAAACATAATAATCTGAAATGAACTAGGAAAAAATAACCACTCACTAAACATTGGGTGCCATTGTTTTAAAGTTTGAAGCTCATAGTCGAAAAAATTTTATAAAAACAAAACCTATTTTTCTAATCTTATTGCAATTATAATAAGAAAGTGGAAGTGCAAATGGGCTTCTTGTTTGATGTATGTTGTGTTCTACTTCCATCATAAGTCCAACACTTTTATCTGGATGTGCTATCAGATTTAAAACTACAATGATAAAATTTACTGAATACTGAATTTACTAAATTATAATTAAAAAATATTAATTGTTCAACAAACAATCTCAATGAAATGTATAATTTAAAACATGACTGATAAGGCAATTAAGACTTGCTTTCTTTATCTATGATTGGGGAAAAGGTATTTATATATTAGGTGATAAATGTATTTATAAACATATAATGCAGTGACATATGAATAAGTAAACAACAATATGTAATTAATTATCTTGGCATCTCTCACACATTACAGCCAACGGAACATAAACAGGCTTGGCTAAATACAAATAAATAAGTGCACTATAGTAACCACACAGTAACATGATAAAAAACAATATCCTATATACCCTGGTGTGAAATATATCTCACATAGGTTCCTAATTCAGTAGCATGCTATCCACCACAGGCAGTTAGGTCCCACCCACTAATAAAACCACCAGTATGTCACACAATATTTAAAAATAAATAAATTAAAACAATTAAGTACTACAGAATTATACAGTTGACGAAATGTCAGTAAAATTATGTATATCAACTGATTTTCTTAACGGGTTGCCTAAGTGCATGTATGGACTGCACGCCTGTGTTCTAAATACAAACAAAGAAAAGCATCACAGGACTGGCTGCAAACAAATAAAAAAAGCACACCAAATCGTAACCGTTATAATACCAGCTCGTTTTTGTTGCCGGACGACCGCTGACCCCTTTTCCGACACTCGACCCGAAGTTGTTCTTTGTTCATCGCAGCGAGGACTTCCGGACTTAAACTCTGACGTGTCTTGCCATTATCGGACACAGAAGATTGACGAGGTATAGCCAAAGAAGTTGCCTGATGACGGGCTCGTCTTGTCCCAGCCATTTTGGACATCTCTGCAGATTTTCTATCGTTCTATCATTCACAACACTACACTCCTTGTCTCTATCAAATAATTTCCATCAAGTCTCTTGTCTTCTTCGCCTTGTAGTTGTGGAAATCATCCAAGCAATATTTTAACATCTTTAAATATATATCATACAATAAAATAAGGAATAAATAGTCATGACTTATTTATGTAGACACTACAAAAGTATTTATTTATTTATTAGAGGTTTATTTATAAAATATACACCTAGGTATAAAGTTCCTAGAATTAATAGAAAACAAATACCTATAAGGCTAACAAAATCAACTTGGTAAGTCCATGCTGAATTACTATAGTTAAATTATGTCGAATGTACATTTTGCCAATCAACGATACTGCTTAAATATTTTTCAATACACTATATGTTTTGCAATGCTCGCCTTCGGGCGTTAGGTATCGATTTTTACAGACATTCACTGAAGTGTAAAAAATGTTACGAATTCAACCCGAAAGTATAAAAGTTACTGTCAGCATTTACAAAACAAAAAAGCCACTTTCAGCCCCTAATTAAAATAAGCTAGATATAAATTATTGGAAATCATTCTGGACAGTCAGCAGATATTGATGCATGTCTAACCTAACAAAAAAGTGATATCCAAAAATATACTCACATCCAGAATAAGTCCAGGTTAAACTGAGATTAAACGATAAAAATATTATTGTTCAATTAATTAGATTTTCATAAGAACTTCCGAAATAATTGCGCTTAACAAAGATTGTGCTCCTCTGCCAAAAACGAATCTCAAACTAAATTCGTGTGTCACAGTGTGACCAGATAAAGAACAATACTTCACCAGTCTGATCATCTGACCAGAACCAGATTCACAAAAAAATATACCTAGTATCGATGTTCTTTTGGTAGATGGATGATTTGGTAAATGCACTAAAACATATTATTTCATTTGTAAAAAATAACATTATCACGGAATTAAATTCAATGAAATATTTGTTTTTTATTTATTTTAACCAAAACTTAGACTGAGAGAGCAGAATATGGCAATACATTCAAGTTGTTACACTGACGTGGGTTCAATCATAGATTATACACCCTAAAAATCTCGAAATTGTATTGGCGGGCGGCGTCACAGACTACGTGGTGCATTCACCATAGAATAACGTATTGTAAACCGTAGACAGAGAAGGATATATATCACGGAATACAGAAAGAAGTGGAAGTGCGAAGTAGGCGTGGCACACGGACTAAGGTTGCGCGGAGCTCCGCGTAATTGCCGGACAACACAATGTCAACTTTATTTCTTACAGTTTTAAGTATATAAAATTAGTTGTTACGTAAAATTTTGACATCTAGCGGTGGAAAGAAAATCTTTACAACTGTTTTGTTCTTAATTGATAAAGGTAACAAGACACCAAATATGGCAAGGAAAAATAAAAATTAAGATAAATCGTTAAGGTGCATTTTCAACTATAATGAGCCGGTTTGATAGACTATTTGAAGTTGACAAGTACCAATCAATAAAAATGTAAGTTTCTTAGTGTGAATAATACGATTAGGGATTTACTTGTGTTTATTTTGCTACCGTGGTTTTCTTATTAATCAACACTTGTACCATTTCCACTTCTTTCTGTATTCCGTGATATATATGACGAATCATGAGTCTCTCGCAGGTCACGAAAATCACGCAAACAGTCCTTCTGTTAAGAAATGCCGATGAGTTGACATACAAGGTCTGTTTTGTTATTTTTCGATTCCAGAAACGTAGTGGTTTTATTCTCTTTGAATTCTAGATGCTTTTCCGCCCGCCATTTAATCGTTCTGCCAATTCTTGACACTTTACTTTTCACCAGACTTCACCAGTGACCAGAGCATGACATTACCTCGCCAAGCTGTCACTGCTGTCAGCTTGACGTTTCACAACGGATTACGACTTCACAGACCCTACGAATTACGAATAAAGAATTTTTCTTTAATCTTTTTATTAAATTTTTTTTTTCTTTAATTTATTTTTCCTATAATTTTTGTTATATTCTGTTCCATTTGAAATGTGTTTCATTCTACTATTATTATTTTTTTTTTCAATAATTATCTACTCTGGTCTATACTATAACCTCTCCAAAATTCAATGATTTCAATTTTTCATTCGTCTGTGATTCGCGGATTTCGCGGTTCCAAATTCCAAGTGTCAATAATGACTATTAATGTCATCGTCTTAATGACAATGTCAATTTGATCAATTTCACAATTTCACAGTTCACAAATTCATTCACAGCGACTGCGAATGATCTCACTATTCGAATAATCTACAACTACTAATGTGCGCATTCGACTTGAATATTAGTAATAGACTAATGTTCATATTCGAATGACGACTACTAATTAGTAACTAATCTAACAGCGTTTCGAGTTGCGACGCGAGTCGCGCATTCGAGTTCAATTCATTCGACGCTCACTCAGTCGGTTCGGTTGTCAGTTTGGAATGAAAAAATAAAACTACTAAATTAGTAACTAATCTAACAGCGTTGAATGAAACGCTGAACGATTTACTCTTACTAATACAACTACACGAAACGATTTACTCTTACTAATACAACTACACGATTAGTACTCTGTGTCGACTCAAGTCAAATTAGTAGTTAGTAGTTACTAATTTGTATAGATCATTCGACTGAGTCGAATCATTTACTAAGTCGAATAATTCGACTGGAATCATTCAAACTCGCGCACCGCACCGCTAAATAAATTCACACAATGAATGAATGAAGAACTAATTACCTAAACCTAAATCAAATAATTAAAAATCACAATTTATTTATTTATTTGGATAAGCCGGATAGTATTTATATAAGTGAAAAATGAATTTATTGTTTTAAAATATGAATAATACTAGTTCATCTTGTCTTAGATTGAATTCCTCGGACATCCGGAATTGTGAACTATCAGCGGTAAACTATTTCAATTGTCCATTGTAATTTGTAATAATAGAATATTTACTTATAATTCATTTCTAATTTTTCTTACAATGTTTTCACGTTTGACTTTTCTTGTGGGGATCACTTTGGTTATTTGATAATATTTACATTTTTTTGCATACATGCAACAGGATGTTGCTCTATCCAAATTTTATCCTAGAACAGAATAAGGAAGTAGTATCCTTGAATATAAGTATATATCATAATGAAATAAGAAAGAACAGCTTGAAATCACTAGTATCTGTTTTCTATTGTATTATACTGTGTTGTAATTGTAATCCCTATTTGAAATGGCTCCATAGTTCCGTTGCTATTAATGCATTTTCACCAGCTTATAGAGGAAATAATTATTTTAATAAACTTTTTTTTTCTCCAGACACCAAGAAACACTAAATTATCACTCAAGCGAAAGCAGAATGTCAACAACGAGGCTAATGCCAAAGAAAATTTGGGGGAGGTAATAAAGTTTTTAAATACCTCTTAGAGATAAATAACTGTAAGTGACAAAATATTAATTATACTAATAAATTGTGGATTAGTTATTTGTAAGTGTGAGTAAAATTTAATTTTAAAAATTAAAATAATCACCTGCCAAAGAATGTTTGTCAAGATAGTTTGTCAGTAGCGGTTACACATCCAGTTACCTACTGCACTCACTGTTTACCATGTTGGCTGCTGAGCACATATACATAGTGTTTTTTGCAATAGACGGTTAAGATCGCTGCATCAAATGTGTTTACTGGGTTGATTATTTAGAATCGATGCAAGCGGCCAGGCAATTAAACTCAAATGGGGACTAGGATGGTTAATCCAGTTAGCAGACAATGTAAGAACATTAATAACTAACTAAGTTGTACTAAGTATGAGGATGGGGCAGGGACTGTTAGTGATAGTTGGTCCTGTTAGTTGTTTGTTGAGTGTACAGAAAAACTGCTGCTACTTTACCGCATTATATTGGATTTGTTCCAGAAACCAACATTCAAGCGACGGGTATTATCTCTTAAGAGGAACTATGAAGTGCCAAAGAAGATAGTGGAAGAGGTGGGTATCATTTTTTTTATATAAATATAGTAAACTTAGTGTACTTTATTGTCTAAGGCACTTAATATCAGGTTCTAGTCAAATGCTAACTTTACATAAAAAAATATCTAGTTAAAAAAACCGGAAACACTAATCCACAAAATAGATTAGCTTAGCTTTCAGTTTAGGGGTTAATTTAAACGCTGTACAAAATTGGTCTTAGAGAGCCACAAGACTTGGACCACTTGACGCAGATTTTTTTTTATTCCGAATTTACTGCTTTCGCGTTTCCGCTTTTTAAACCCAAAAACTAATGGACATGCAAAAATTCTATTAATAACTTTTATATGGTCTATTCATTAAATAAAGGTTTTATAGTGTTTCTTAATTTTTTTTATATCATCCAAATACAGAATACCCATTACTTTTATTAATTATGTATTAATTAAATTAAAACTGTTTGATGTGAATTGTTGAGCTAGGTTCCTGATATCCTGAAGCCAGTGGATTGTACTGAAACTGCCAGTATTCCCTTGCTGGAAAATATTAATTCGAAGAATGAGGTAAGTAATTAGACCTACATTGAAGTTAGAATTTGGTGTTTCATTATTATAATCCAACTTTTAGTTAATTTTTAATGTCAAAATTTCAACATTTTAGGATCTAATTGCTTCAAAGATCATAGACAAGCCTTCAGATATAACAAGTATCTGTACCAATGAATTTATGAATGAAACTAGGTTGGAAAAGATACATAGCAATTTAATAAAACCTTCTCAAACTGATTTGAACAGTAATATCATAAATGATACACCAGAAGTTTCACAGAATATTAGTAGTTTTGATCAAGGTTGTTTTACAGAACAAAATGACGATTGCATTATTCTTGATGATAGGCTTTCGTTGATATCTGTATCCTCTACTACTGAACTTGGCGATGATTTAAACGAGTCTCTTGAAACAATTCTATATGACCAACCATCGTATACATTGTCATTTGCTCTCACAGACTGTAAAGATCTTAACATGACCACAAAAAATAGTAGCATCAAAAAAATATTGGTGTCGCATGTACAAAACGATACAAATGTCGATTGTGAATTAATAGGAAACTCACAAGAATCAGATGCAGAATCACGAGAGACAGAAATTAACTCACAGGGGCAAGACGCCAACAAATCACCATACACCACTGAAAAACGAGAAGTGGCTGTCAACTTAGAAATAAAAAAGAAAAATCTGTCAACTTCAGAAGGTCAGTCAAAAGTTCTTATTTTAAACACAAATGCCATTGAGAAATTATCTCATGTTATTGTACAACCACCAAGTTATAAATCATTTAGGCGGAAAATCCAAGAGCCGAGCAAAATTTCGAACGGAACCAAGGGCAAACCTGTGATAAGATCTGCCAGGAAGAATGGAAAAGTATCAGTGGATGGTGCCAAAATAAAACAGATTCGTATAGACGCTTTATTTAAAAACACTAAAGATTTGAATGGAATAGCATCTGTTAGTAAAGAGAGAGGGAAGATAAATTCTGAATTGAGTAATGGTGTTCGAAATTATGAAAATGTACTAGGGCATGATGACATGAGCAGGATAGCGAGGGCCGATACAGCTCGATCTGATGGCATCGGTCGATTGTCGCGGAGAGTTAGTAAGGAAGAAAATGTGCTGTCCAGGCCTTCGAAAATTTCACCAATGTCACAGATTCGCGCTTCTAACTCTGAGGCTCCTCGGTTACCATCGCCGAGATGTAAAAACGAGAGTTGTAGTTCGTGTAGCCCGAGGAGAAGAAACATAGATTCGTTGCAATTCAACTTGCCAAACAAGACCAAACCTAGTAAGACTGCAGTAGCTCCAAGAGACATTCCTTATTATAAAATTGTTGCTGGTAAGTAGACAATCTATACAAACAATACATCTGTAACTTGTCGCTGTCTGTACATAGAAGATGTATGAGATTTTTTGTCGGGGTATTTATTAACGCAATAGAACTCAAAACAATGCTGTCTGAATGAATTCTGTTTGTCTGTGGTTTTGTACATGATAATCTCCGAAACGGCTTATCCGATTTTGGTTCGGTTCACATTTTCTTGCTTACTTTCTTCATTTAATATTTACCTAGTTTTTGTTTTATTTCAATCGGTTAATAAATAAAAAAGTTATGTTAGTTTAAAGAATCACGCCTATTCCGATTTCCGAATTTGCGTACTAAGGGACATGTTTCCCGAAGCGAAGCGAGGGCGGCTTCACTTTAAGAAGACGTCTTGCCCGACCGGAGATCTTCCTTTGCCAAAGTTCATTTATTTGGATTTATTTACATTTGTATTTTTTAGGTACGCATTTCGCGGTTGATGCATTTTGTTACGGTGAAATACCCGGGGTGAAGAATTATTTCCTAACTCACTTCCATTCGGATCACTATTCTGGCCTGAAGAAGAGTTTTAATAAGTCGTTGTTTTGTACGCAAATTACAGGTGAACTGTATAATTATATTTTATAATTTATCGTATTACGTTCACATAAGGTGTGCGTATATTACTTAAATAACCATACCACGTAATACGTAATCAACCATAAGGAAAATTCTTTTCTGTGAATTGAATCGGAGTTGAGTTTATGTAATGTGCGCAGACTTTTATTGAAGCATAATCATAATTATATGGCTTCGAATTCTTCTCGCGCCTTAATTTTTCAAACACTACATATTTGTAATTTTTCCTGTATCGTTACTAAAAACATCAAGAGATAATACGCGTACCGTAATTTTATCTAATGACCGTTCTCAATGTTCTTTGTATTCATAACCCTCATAATCTAATTATTATCCTCATAACCAATTACCTTAGCAACCGTCTTAAAGTATCATTGTAAATCATAGGTCACACACAATAGTGTTTGTTTAATTACTTCACTTAGATTGAGGATAGAACATTGAGAGCGATCGTTAGGTGTGTGAACTTTGCCAAGACCCTTAACGGACTTAAGTCAAAGTCAACTGTTACAATAATTATAATTTCAGCTGATCTATGTACAACTCGCCTGGGAGTTAACACGAAACACATTCATGTGATAAATATCGACGAGACTGTGAGAGTGGACGGTGTCGAGGTCACTGCAATAGACGCGAATCAGTAAGTTCCAGTTTTATTCTCGGAACATTGATTATAGTTGGTCTAGTCTAGCATAACGTACGCGAAAGCGCGAAACGCGTCCGCAGTATCGTCGTACTGACGACTGAGAGGTGCGTGCGTGCTTGCGGGCTCACATGCGTCTGCGTGTACGTCTGTACTAAAAAAAGTTCGCAACCCATAATAATTGGTCCCATTGTTGGACTCGGTTGGTCTCCTTTCACAATGTGAGGGGTACAGGCCGTAGTCTATAACGCTGGTCAAGTGCGGATTGGCGGATTTCACACACTTTTTCTTTTTGAAAACATTATGGAGAACTATCAGGTATGCAGATTTCGTCACGAAGTTACCCTTCACCGAAGCAAATAAAAATTTGATTCTAAATATTTTTTGAAAATTGAGATGCGTGCAGGATTTGAATCCGACTTATTTTACTGACTAATAAAGTTCATTTTCCTAATATTTTAGCTGTCCCGGGGCAATGATGCTGCTGTTCAGTCTTCCTAACGGCAAGACGTTGCTGCACACCGGCGACTTCAGGGCCACCCCCGCCATGGAGTCGCACCCGGCTTTCTGGAACAGTGACATACACACCATATATCTCGATACCACGTAAGTTTTGATGTATTAAACGAACTGATTATGAATTTATTTGCAGCTAGTAAATAAATAATACGTATATTATAAGATTAATTTGTTAGTATTGTATACTTATTTTATAGTCACAGATGCTAACGAACAGACAAATCTGTTCGCGTGTTATATGTCTCTGTGTAGGTATACCAATATTATACATAGATACACGTAATTAATTATCTACTTTGTGACGTAACTGAGGTTAGTTCAATAGATAGATCTATCAGTCTTTGGAATTCGACTACTCGAGACAAATCTCGCTTGCTCCTTTTACAGGGGTGTGGATGCGTGTTTAAATATGTTACAGTTGTATATAAATATGTTAAGTTGTATATATATGTTACAGTTGTATATAAAGCAATGTCCGCAGCTACTGCAACCCACGGTACGACTTTCCCACCCAAGACCAAAGTCTGGAGATGGCGCTGCACATTCTGCGTCAGAAGAAAATGGCGCTCGAGAAGGTTGGCAAGAAGTTCGCGTCGGTGTTGATTGTTTGCGGCACTTATACTATTGGTGAGTTTTGTGGATTATACGCCCTTAAACTTAAACTGACACAAAGCTTGGTATGTACTTACCTAGTTTTATGTTGTATGTTGTGTTGTGTTGCGTAATCGCGTTATAATTTGGTCATAATTTATCTATTTACTGTTATTTAAAGATTATTGGCAATCCCATTCATCCAATCATCCAAAAAATATTTTTTGGGGTACCTTACCTACGTATGGAATGAATCAAATTGATGCACAATCAATTTAACTGCTATTAATTACTACTGTTATTGTCAGGCAAAGAGAAGTTCTTCCTCGGGCTGGCGAAGCGGGTCGGCTGCGCGGTGTGGGCGTGTCCGGAGAAGGATAAGGTTCTTCAGACGGTGGAGAAGCGCAGCTTCAGCCACACCTCGCCGCAGTCCTGCCAGCTGCACGTGGTGCCGATGCGGGATCTCACGCACGAGGTACGTGCACTTACTTGGGAGTTTGTTGCCGGTTCTTTTTGCAAGGCGAGGTCGGGTGAAGCGATGGTGTAGTTTTACTTCGCAAAAGTGTAACTAACTTCGAATAATTTTCATTGCATGTATGACATGTGTTGTATATTGTGTTATGTTATATGTTGTGTGTTATTGTTATAATAAGCAATATTGTTTCTATTAAATTGCAGAAGTTACGCAGTTACCTTGACAGTCTTCAGGGTCCATTCAGCGAAGTTGTGGCATTCAAACCGAGCGGTTGGGAGAACGGCAAAACCACTCCAGCCACTAAAGACATGATCACTGTACATGGTGAGTTTCAACATAATTAATTCCTCTTACAACTGTGATTAAATTTGGATTTTAAAACACAGAAAACATTGTCTGTTTAAGAACTTTTATAATTTATTTGTTGTGAATTGCTTTTACTGTCGAGGGATTGTTATGTGCACCTGACACAAAATGAGCACTTCATAGTTATGTAGATATAACGAAATGTGCACTGTTCTCAAATGATCATTTCTCAAATTATCAGTTCTCAATATGAGCATTTCTTAAAAGGAGTACTTGGCGAACTGAAGATTTTGCGAAGTAGGTATGCTTTTTGGGAAATGCTCAATCTGGGAAGTACACATTCTGTGTCAGTTGCTGTTAACTGTTTTACTGTTTGTCTGACAGGTATACCATACAGCGAACATTCCAGCTTCTCGGAGATGATACGCTTCGTTAAGTTTTTGAAGCCAAAGCAAGTTGTGCCTACGGTGGATATTTCTGGCGGGGTCAAAGCTGTACAGGTAATTATATACTTGCCGACTTGTTTACTATAGTTGAAACTTAATTAATGTCAGAGTCTACACAGTGGTTAAGTTGGGTGCATACTAGCAAGGGAGATTGGCTTCAATACAGTCGCACATGATAAATTTACATATACATATATATGTTTTAATGACTATATGTCGCTGTGTTTGCTCTTCAACACAAAACTTAAATATTTTTATACTTGTTCAGTGCACACTTTACTCAGTGTATCCAATAAATATACTAATGTAAGTTTATTAATTTTCAGAAATATTTCCCGTGTCCTCTAGTCTACAAGGAAGATTTGCAGTGCCAGACAAAACTCACAGATTTCTTCAATGTACAAAATAGACAGCAGATTTCTGCTGTCAGTTAAATTAAGGTAATTTGTGATATTATATGAATATGGGATGTTAGGGGCTCAATCTGTCATGTTCTCGAAGGTGTGGGAAGTCCGCCAGTCCGCACTTGGCCAGCGTGGTGGACTATGGCCTGTACCCCTCACACTGTGAGAGGAGATCCGTGCCCAACAGTGGGACAGTTATTGGTTACGAAGAAGAGGGGCTCGATCCATCTTTAGTCCAAACCAACTTTACCTCGAAAACACTGGACGAGACTGGCGCCAGAGTCGTTCTAAGTCTGTGAGCTTTTTATCACTCAATTTAATTTCGATTGTACTTGTGCATCGTGGAAGATTTTTTACTTGAATGTCTAGCTACCACTCACCTGCGAAAATCGGCTGTAAAATATTTTTTTACTGGTTTCGGCCACCAGTAATTATGTGGGTTCTTCCCCTTTCTTTGGCGGCAATGAACGGGTGATTTTTTGGTGTTACTTGTACCAACAGGTAGCTTGTTCGATTTTTATTCTCCATGAATTATAATTAATTGGTCATACATACATACATACATATTATAGTAATGTTTTTTAATTACCAGTCTGGGAGGTTAAAGTTTTATACTTTGTTTCAGGTAAAAAATTAAGCGGCCTTTATCATAATTATTGTGATGTATTTTTGATATTGTTACGTTTTAGTTTCTGAAGTCTATGGTGTTATATTGTGATTAAAATGTATTGTTAACAAATTCAGATTCTCTTTTCCTTGTCTTTATTATAAATATAAATCTTAACATTTTGTGCTACACATAGGAACAATTTTAACATTTTAACAGTGCACTTACATTTAAATGTAACGGGTACTTTTAGATTTAATCTTTAGTCGAGGCGAGAGATCGGTATAAGATGCAAAAATCGTAAGTACCCGGTACGTTTGAAATGTTTAAGTAGTCGTGATGGTACTAAAATAATACAGGTGCATTTAATCTAAAATTATAAAAGCATATAGCGGGAATTGAAAGTGCAAATTTACATTAAAAACACTACAATATTACGGCACTGATGCTTAAGCAGTGGAAAGTTTTGTGTGTGTGAGTGCAAGTGTGTATGGTTGTGTGATACAAGCAACTCAAGCAAAATAATTTTAAAAGTCGTGCAGGTAGTTTACTGAAGTTTCAAAACTATTATCACAAACAATATAAATTATTGGAATTTAAATAAAATCAAAATAACTTAAGTACGTCACTTCGCAAATAAGTTTCCTAAACGAATACTCTAATTTCTTGTAAAGGGTTGTCACAGTTGTCCGCCCCCTTGCAGGCCAGCATGAGGGCCAGGGTCAGTTTGTACCAGTGCTTGAGGGATGGCATCGCGTACTCCGCTATGTTGGTCAATTCGTAAGGATCGACGTCTAAATTGTACATTTCAATGAAGTTCTGTAAAGAGAAATACACAGATCAAAGTCGGTTAGTATAGTAACAATATGATAAGATTGCAAGCGGTTATACGTCTGCCCAAATTACACCAACTCGACTTCGACACTGAAATATGAGCTTTATATCGTGTACATAAAGATTGCATTTTCGGTCAGACCGGAGTTGGCCGAAAGTGCAATCTTAAATATGACGCGTCGATCGCGTGTGATTCATTTCTTTAAAAAATGTTGAAAATTGAAACGTAAAGAACAAGATTTAAAGCTTATATTTCAATGCTTTCTTATGAGTGGAAACGACATCGAGTTGGGAATTTGGAATGCAAAATAAAGTAAGTTTGTACCTTTGAATCAGCAAAAACGCAATATTTCACGTTGATCCGTGTAGCTAGATGTCGCAAACACGCGTATGTATTGTTTTTAGAGTCTTGACATTTGCAATCATAAGCTGGATGGCATTGCTGCAATATAAAAATAAATAACTTCAGAAAACATGTAACGATTGATGTAAGGAGTTTAAACATTTCAGTAAGTAGTCTATGACACATAAATGACACATTTTACAAACAAATATTTTTAGTTCATACAAGCTGTGCCCGCGACTTCCTCCGCGTGGAATTTAACAAAAAAAAATCTAAAATAAAAGTAGCCTAAGTTACTCCTTATGACATCAGTACTCTGCCAGTGAAAGACCCGTCAAAATCGGTCCAGCCGTTCCAGAGATTAGCGCAAACAAACAGACAGCCAGACCGACAAAAATTGTAAAAAACGTTATTTTGGTATATGCACCGTGTATACATCCATATGCATATAGTAAAAAGCGGTTATTTTAATATTACAAATAGACACTCCAATTTTATTTACTTGTATAGATTACAACAGAACCCTATCTTTAAGTATGTTTAAATGCAGTAATACTAACGGCCAGATTATCGCTATCATAACTCCAGGGGCAAGTCGGATCCACGGTGCCATCCTTTCCTTCGCCATAGTATTCAATCAGCATATTCCTCTCAACCATCCCCTGATCCTTGAACAGCGCTATGGGGTTCCCATCCATCACCCTCGAGGGGGTGACCCCAGCCAGCTGAAAGATGGTTGGCGATACGTCTATGTTGAGAACTGGCTGGACGTAGGTGACGTTTTTGGGGATGCCGGGACCTCGTATCAGAAGTGGGATGCGGATGTCCGCTTCGTAGGGTTGCCGCTTGTCGTATACTTGGGAAAATTGACCTGTAAGTTTAAATAAAATCAGGATTTAAAAAGCTTAGTTCATTATGTGGATGATTATTGCTTTTTGATACATTACTAACATTAACATAATATCTACGCACGAAATTATAGTGTCAAACAAACGAGCCCACGTACGCTACGATGGGATCACATTGATCTTTTAAGGTCACATTTTTAACTTTTAGAACATTGCGCCGACCCCAAATAAATTTTGGAAATGGGCAGGAAGATGACGATGATTTTTAAATTTCAGAATGCAAATGTCGCCGGATATGTTACTTTGTGTTATTTCGGCGGTAAATGCAAAAAATGACGTTCATAAGTGTATTCAAAATACCTACGACGTGAAATAAATGTTTTGAGTTTGAGTTCAAATCAGGATACTTTGTGCACCATTTGAGCACATTGAATATAATTATTATGTCCCTAATAATTCAATGCTTCCAAATTAAATACCAAAGGAACATCCATTCCCGTGGAAATCTACTACGCGACGTAAGTACAAGCGTATATGGATACTAACCAACATGATATCCATTATCCGAAGTGTATATCAGGTAGGTATCCTGCAGCAGGTCCCTGGTGTCCAGCGCCCCCACCACGTCAGCGACCATCTCGTCGACCGCCAGCAGCGCCTCCCACCGGCTGCGGAACACCTGGTCCAGCTCCGGCAACATCGCTTCCGGGAGAGGAGACGGCGGCATCTTCATCAGCCAATGTTTATCCTGGAAATGATTATGCTTGAGTCCAACTTGCCTGACATTGAGGCTGAGATCTATAGACGCTACTTAGCCTTACCTCAGACTTTACTTACGAAAAACTTTGCAGGTGTATTGCATGTAATGAAACCAATAGTGGTATTATGACATTAGCGGTCTTAGCTTATGCTGAGCACAATCTCAGCGTGACATGTCTATAAATACCAAATCGCAGTCTTTGCAAAGCAAAGATTTTCGTAAGTAAAGTCTGAGCTAAGGCTTAGTATCGTCTATAGATCTCAGCCTTAGAGTTGAGAGTTGAGACATAGTAATTTCGACATACCGCAGATTAAGGTATGGTATTGGTAGGCAAACATGTAATCATGATTACAGATTACAATTTCATCTGGTGCATTTTGCCCAACATGTAATCATGATTACGCCCGCCGTGAACGCTATATAAGTAACTACCTTTTCTCGAAAGGAGCTCGCGGGGACACTTCCGGGCCAGCAGATGCAATTGTAATCTGTAATCACGACTATATCTTGCCCATCTCTGATGGTCGGTATATATTATCTGTGATTGTAGCCGAACGGCGCCGTCCGACTCCGACTCCGACAAGCGATGAATATCGCAGACGACCACGACATCATAGGAGGCGGCAGCTGACCAATGGTAACAGCCAATAAGCATCAATCGGCTATATGCGACTAATATGTTGATCCATAGTCAGCTTAAGCTATAATAAGTATTGTCTCCCCTTAAAGGGGACTTTATTTATTTATACAAACATACTGAAGCAACAACGTTGAAGTTGGGATGTTTGACAGCTGTGACGTTGCTGAACATGCCCTTATGTCTCGGCGCGGGGGTGAATGGCTGGTGCGGTGCGGGGGGCGCCAGTATCATGAGGAACGGTTGAGATTCTGTTTGGTTCTCTATGAAGTTGATGCTTAGGTCTCTCTGAAAACAAGTTTTAAAATCAGGACTTCTACAACGCCATTGATAATGGTTAGTTACTCTTAACACATTCCTTAAGAATAGTATGTCATAGATACTTACAATAATATCAGTAAGGTACAGATCTGTGGAATGTGTGGGGATGCCATCGTTTGACAGAGTGTAGTTGTAATATACAGAGTTGCCAACCAGGCCGTGCCATTCCGACCAACCAGGGGGTACAAGCTCTGGCCCACCAGCTGATTTAACGCCATACTGAAACAGGTTTTAAAAATAATAAAGCTCTCTCGAAAGGCGGTTCTGTATTATTTTTGTTATAATTAAATCACTTTGAAGAGTGGGGGTGTAATTAAAAGGTTGGGAGTGTCATTAAAAGGGGGTATGGTTACATCTCTGTAGCCTGTTATCTAATTACCTAGTTCAAATTATGATTGAATATTTTTTTTAAGATCTCACCTCATTTAAATATTTCCCAGCATAAAATGTGTTATAGCCAGCTTTCTGCAGTTCTGTTGCAAAGGTTTCAGTTTCCAGAGTCTTCCATTGGTGACTATAGCAGCCTCCAGACTGGCTATTATTCCAGGTTTTGTGGTTATGGACATAGAGGCCCGTGAGTAGGCTGGCCCGACTCGGACAGCATATTGGTGAGGTTGTGAACTTTGAAGAATAAACTTGTACTTCATTATTTAATTTAGTATGGTGTTTAAATATAGCCAGGGATTTAAAAAGTTGGACAGGTAGGACTTGGAATGTTTCTTGTATTTGAATTAATGAATTATATTGATTTATATATTTATTATTTAAGTGTGTATACATTATACTTTATAGCATTCTCAAAGATCCATGCAAGTTTTCTAACCTATCATATCTCAAGTATAGATTTAAGCTCAGAAGTGGAGTACGATATTTTGTTGATGATGATTTTATACACAAAGATGGATGATTTACATTGTATCTGCATATGATACTAGTAAATGATTTATATATAATAATATACTCCATGTTATATTCTATGTTTAAAAAAGTATAATTATAAAAAAGTTAAAGTAAATTGAGGAAATTTCCCTAATTTTGTGACTAACCACACACACGCAATATTATTGACGATAATCTGAATATTCACAATAATATTGTAGGTGCAGCAAGTCTATGATTTTAATGCTAGCATTTGATTATTTTGGTGAATGTAAATTTGTTATTGTGAGTAAATGTAAATTTTCTAATTAATATAATGTATTTTAGTTACCAGAAGATTTCATGTCACCATAGCTGATTGTAATGAACACTAGCAGGATTATACATGGAGTATAATGTCATTGTTTACACGTTAGCTGCGGCTATTGTAATTGTCATTTGTCTATACAAAAACACAAGGTCAGCTATAGTTTAAAGTGTGTTAAATGTGCTAATGATTCAGAATATTTTTTAGCATTGTTATGCAGATTATTTAATCTGCATAACAATGATTTATAATAATTAGTATTTACTAACAAGATTGAAACTAAAACTTACAGAATTGGAGAATGTAACACCCTCCTTTCCGATAAAACGTTGCACATTCTTCATAGGGCTCTGAAAATTAAATGAAACAATATGTGTTTTTACTATTCTATTTATTTGATTACACCATATTAACAGTAATATTTACTAACCATGCCATCAAGGGAGACATCCTGGTCATCGGTCAGAATGAGCACAAAGTTTGGTTTTTTCACATTGTCACAGATCCCAGAGTGTAGGAATAATGTTAACATCACATAAATAAACATCTTTACAGTATTTTATCTTACAAATAACGGAAACTATTCAATTAATCTATAGAGGGGTTGCTGGCATCAAATCGAGACCAGTACATTCACTGGCAATCACAACACCAACAGAAAAAAAGCCAATGCTTTTTATGACTGACCTGAAAGATAAAAAGGTTACTTAAAAAAGGTTACTTAAATATATTATGATTAACTTTATGAAAACAAACAAAGTACTGCATTGCTTGTGATAAGATGATTGATATATCTCAATGTTTTATTTAATATTTACATTCTACACTTTTGGTAAGAGTAAGTAAACTAATATTGAATTTTTTATACTACAGTTATAGTACGGCCGGCGGTTCTAGGCAGGTCTGAACTTTGTTCGTATTTGTGTTTGGAGTCATTTCTGACTCAAATTAAGGTGCTTCAAAACGGCCGCGCGGACTTCGTTTCCATAGTGTGATTATTCTAAGATTTTAGGGTTAAATGGTAGCAAGACTGGTGTCACTTTGAGCATTGTTTGTTTCAGTCACGTGCTCAGTGTTTGTGTCGCTATCCCTCTCCAAAGTACTGTACCTGCGCACAATATCCAAAAGCCTAACTTCAGACCAGCCTAGAACTGTCGGCCGTACTATACAAAAGTAATTGGTGATGGGAATCTAGTTACTAACTGCCTAGCTAACAGATCAATCTAGTTGTAACTTGTCTCTGCCAGCTGATAGACATGTAAATGAACTCTAACAGACTCAGCACCGCACTAGGACTAGGACTCCCTGTGTCGCGGGTAGCATGGACAACACATATAACACATTACTAACACCGATGACGTGAGGACAGACATTTATGTTGAATGGAAAATCCGTAGGAAAATCGAACCAGGGACCCCTCGCGTTCCAGGCAGTGCCACTATCAACTAATTTACGGGGCTGTCGCCATGTAACCACTAATTTGAGATTGAGATTGATTTGAGATTTTTTTTTAAATTGAAAATAAATGTTTAGACCAATATTTTACATTAAGCCACTCGGGCCTTCAAAGATCGATTAACAAAGCAAGAATAGAAGTACATACATAATATTAAGTACACGGGCTTCGATGACAAACATTTTGAGGTTATAATTATAATTACTCACCATTTGAAGGGGTCGTAGTAAAATTCTTTGAGGAAAGAAACAACACCTTTCTTGCCCATTATATGGTTTACTGTATGTTCAGAAAACTTGGTAGGTATGAGGCGTTATCAAAGATGATTATCAGTGGTATTTATTCCGTAAAATTGTAATTTGGTTTGGTTTGGTGCAGTGCGACACTTGACAGGATATTAATATTAGATTAAATTTTTTTGACATGACAAATTGACAATGACAACTTACGTCATTATCTATTTGTCTAGTTAGTGACAGCGACATTGACTCAGTCAGATTCGTCGTCAATTCATCCTATCATCAAAACTTCAGGTCAAATCTTTTTTTTATTTATTAGATTTCGCCGATGGAATCTAATAATTCCCACTGGTGGTCTTTTGCCTATACTGATAAATATGCAAGTATGCAGATTGGCAATATTTTTTTATACGAAACGATTTTCAAAATTTTCAGAATTTCCAATTTTTTCAAAAGGCTTCGTAGCAGAAGCAGTATTATCAATAAAATGAGGCAGTATGAATGTCGTTAAATATTTTATTCAATAAAAAGGATGAGCATTACATACTGTTTACTTCTTAGAATAATGACATATAGAATGACAGTCTTCATACAAGCGCTCTTTAAAAAGTGAAGCACTAATTTTCTTTTTTCTTTTTTTTTATACATGTTTTATGGTTGCCAGGGAAGTGCAGTTTCCCGAAAGTGGGGAATGATTCGGCCGCTGATAAGAATTTGTTTTTAGCAATAATACCTACATAAATAGCTATGTGTGGTAAAGTATGGGTATGGTTATGTAAAATTGTTATATTACGAGAATGTTTATTTAAATATGAAACGAATACAAGAAAATATTAACATCATTTTTTTTACTATTTATTTTTTTACATATCTTTTACGTAACTGAACATAAGCATGAACACAGGAACTTAGTATATTTTAATAACAGCATTGAGTAAAAAAGTTTTGTTCCAATATTCAATATACTCTGTGAAAAAACAAAAAACAATGGGCTTTGTTGATTTACTACTCTATGGACCATATTATATCTGTGAACTACTGTATCTGTTAAAACAACAATAAAATGAAGATGAAAATGACATTGACAATAGGCATGATATAATAATAATAACTAATAATAATAATTTAAATATTAATGGATATCTAACAACTTCAATAATGGAGAAGGCAAAAGGGTCAAAATATTACTATCAAATACACCTAAAATCCGAGCTTAGGTCATATACATTACATAACTTTTTATTTCACTTCAATACATGCAGTATTTCCGAAGTTATAAAGACGAGAAGTTCAAGCCCTTTTTTGAATTTCCGCGCTTACGCTATGACGTCACGACGTGGCTCGGCCGCGAGCATTATACGGCGCAAGTATAGAAAATATGGGTCTATGCAGTTCAAAAATCTATAACTTTCTTATTTCTATAGATACAGACTTGAAATTTTGCATAAATGTAGTAGATAGTATGTGAATTATATATGTTATTTTATTATTGATAACTAAGGTTTGCTCGCGGCTTTACTTGAGTTTAAATTAACATTTCGGTCAAAAATCCCTATCAACTACGCGCGACTACTGAGAGATGACGTCATCGAGTAGTGACCGCCCGCCTGCGTTTTTAAAAAAACCAACGTCCGTAAATACGCACTTTGATCGTTAATATCTCAGCCATTTATTGAGATATGGAAAAAGTAAAAACACAGTTTTTCTTGTAATTTTTTATAGATTTATTTGACGTGTAAAAAAAAATTCGTTTGCCTGGTCCATTATAACAGGGACAGCATTTTCACGCAATCTACACGACCCAACCTGTGTAATGTACAGGTACCTACAGGTAATGTACTTCATTATTAAAATGTTTTGAACATATTCGTGTATTTTTGGTTGGCTTCCAATATACTTCTCCACGACTAAGCCGTATATCACTCGTCACTTAAAATGGGAAAATTTATTTTCACAATTGGGCAACACTGAGTATTGAAACAAAACGTTTTTATTTAAACCTAATTAAATAAAAGATATTATGAAATATTGAAAGATTACCTGTGAAAAGTGATGTTATTACACTTCTTTTGTTTTTCAAATGTGTTGTGACAAAATTTAAACGCACAAATCGACATAATTATTTTTTTTCCGCTAGACGCGTTTGCCGTGCATTGTGATTGAAGACTACGGAGCTGGCCGGCGTTTGGTGACATAAACTACTCACATTTATAGTTGTCAAAGTAGCCGCGCGGACTTCGTTTCTATATGTCATTATTCTAAGGTTTACTTATTAGCAGCAATAGTTTTAACAATCCAATCTGTGAAATAAGAAAGTTTGGTATATACTCCCGGATAGTACTTATGACCACAGTCGTAGCCGAAGGAAACCAAACCTACTACAACGCCTTTGTATATAAGAGGTCCGCCGGAGTCTCCAAAGCAGCCATCCACGCCATCGATGTCCAGGCGACCAGCACACAACATGGAGTCCGCAATGATAGCTCCAATAGTCCTGTAATGAGTTCTGCATTCTTCCTGGTCCACGGTGTACATTGTTGTGTGTTGCAGTTGATCTGGTTGTGGACCATCTTTCTGAAAATTTTAATTTAATTAGGGCATACTTACCTACTATCAGTTAGAGTATCAGTTTTCAGTTGGCAACACGTAGCTATACGTGCTGCCTTTGGTGTTAACACACATCCATTGTTGACCGTGACTATTTAGCATCATAGTGGCTGTGCTGCTCATTTGTTGGGTAGTATTTTAGGTTTATTACCAACAAACGATCAGACGAGTTATAGAAAAAACTGCGAAGTACCTTTCTGCGATAAAAGCAAACGCGTGAGCGACAGATCACTGATGATAAAACGGGTCTCTCGCTACTTCCATGTATGGCAACGTGTCGGCAACGCATCAACGGTACTTATTTATTATTATATAATTTTTTAATTATTACACCTGACTAAGTTTTTCAGTTAGAACTGCTATCAATAATTCTCAGTATTTACCTGAGTAACACCCCATCCTGGTAAAATACAAATTGATTCGGCAGCAATTTCTTTCCCAGGTTTAACGATCGTACCCTGTCTGACCAGGTTACCCACGGTAAATCGCCTGGCCGCAACTAACACAGCGACGTCATTTGTGTAATAATCCCGGTCGAATGCTGGATGTGGTATGATATTTTTCAGTTTGTGTAGGACTCCGCCTCTGGTCCGAAAAGTCGAGCCTACCCGAATTTTCCAGTATTGTGGCATAGTGTAGCTGAAAAAGAATGGGAGATACTTAGGTAGGTACTAAGTATTACTTTAACTAAACATTACATTTAAAAGAGGAGGTAAGATACTAGCTGGAAAGAAATCAAAGTTAAAGTACCTAACTAAATAATTATATATATTTTTTAATTATAGGTACTTAATTAACCTTTTAATACCTAGTCTGTTAAATCAATAACCTTAAAAGAAAAAAAATGATGTGGTGTCGTGGGACACCAGGTAGGAACGAAGTTCCTTCGGCTAATGAAGGCAACGGCGAACGGTAAAAGAAAGAGGGAGAAAGAGAAAGGTATTATACACTACTCGCTTGTGTATGCGAGTGTCGCGCCTGCGCACGTCTCATTTAACGCTTTTATTCCCGCATTTTTTCTTACGCTTTTACTATCACATATTTTTCAGTTCGGTCGCCGCAGCAAAACCTATCCCCTCCAAGCCTGCCGTAAGGAACTTCGTTCCAAAAATTGCATAATTATAAATTAAAGTGGTAAATAGAGTAGCCAAGTAGGTACCAACCGAAGTAAAGCACATTATGTACTTATTACATACACATATGTACTAAGTAAGGCTTTTATAAAATTGATTTGTCAACTTGAGTTAATTATGTTTTCAAGTCAAATAGCGAAACTCAACAAGTAAACCCACTTTCTCCCTGTGTTCAAGTTGACCTGGAAACAGTGAGCGGCCGATATCACATGTCTCGCTGTAAGGATAACGCCGGCGCAGTGCTGTGTGAACTGCTGGGTGCCCCAGGGGTCCAGCAGCAGTTGGGCTAAGATGGGATACTGTTGAATTGTTGTGGGAGACCCTCCCAGTACTCTCGTTAACTGGTATTGACTGTTTCCTGAAACAGTTTAGGTGTTCGAAGTTGTAGCATATTGGTCATCCTTTTGTTTACCTTTTTATAGCTCATAAGTAAGGTCACCCAGGGCGAATGCAACTGTGAGGCTAAAGTACCTAACGATTGAATTTTTTTATTTAAGGTTTTTATAAAACGTGCCATCTTTTTAGTAATAGAGCAATCGTTACTTATTTCAATGAAATATAAGTAGATGGGGCTTCTAGTCACACAATTGTCAAATTGACAGGGCTTAATATTTTGAAATCGGCCATTTTGGAAAAAAGCGTAGCGGTGCCGTGTTCTATGTTTGCTACATAAGTCTGACGTAAAAGCAAACAGGTCTTTCGATTTTTAATGTTCACCACATCTACTACTACACGAACAAAACCATAAACAACAACAATGCAAGGCTGAACCTGAAGGAGAACTCTTTAACCTTTTTTGAACAATCTCATATCACAACGCTCTGACAATACCTACATCAGAAGAAATTTGTAATATTTCTGCCGACAAGTCATTTTAGATAGATTCACAGCCTTATCGAAATAATTAACAATGCGGTTGGGAGAGAAAGATGATTTAAATAAATATGCCAGGTAACCATGGTTACCTGGCATGCGTCCACCGCTCGCTCTTCATGTACCTAGGTAATTTCCTCCCACGTAGGTGTGTACATGAAGAGGGAGCGGAGGATAGGGCGACGGTGATCGCCTACCATCAGACGACCTATCTCTACCAGCTTAGGGCATAAAAAACATACTTGCCTTGATGAAGCAACACAAATAACACCAAAGTTTGAAGTAAGTATGGTACACACATTATTACTCGGTCCGAGTACATGATTAATTCCGTAACTTATTTTATAAAACAGCCAACACACTTGCTTCCCTGTCAAGTATTTTACAAACTGATCGATGGATGATGCTACTTACACCACTACTTAGTACTTACCGTCCAAGTAACAGCATACGCCATATACTATAACGGACCTCTGAATTGTAGCTCGACCTAGTAGTCTTGAGCAGCGAATAGTTCCGAGTTGGATTTTTTGATGTTATTTATATAATATTCCCTGTCCCAGTTCTCATACTTACTAACAAACTAACCATCTAATGTTTAAACACCGTCTCCTAACCGGTTTAACTATCCCCATTAGAGGCCTTGTTGTAGACCGTTCAGTTATCAAGTGCGGCAGCGGAAGGTTGGTGCTGCAATTCCATAAAAAAGGTACGTTCTGTTATATTTTAATGTTGATTTACATACAGCATATCTTTTTAGTGCTCATAAAAATTAATAATAAAATTAATGCATCACATTATTTTAATGGCCTTCTAGCCTGACCCTGCCTGCAGAGCTGAGTTTAATTTTCGATGGGTCAGTGTGATACTATTTACGAGACAGATAAATGTTTGTTCTCGGTTATTTATTGATTTTCATAGCCTGGATTACCGACCCAAAAAGTTTCAATGTCAACCACGAGACGAGTCTCGTGGTTTACATTGATGTTTTAATTTCCATGCGACCTGGCAAACCGCTAATGCTATCGTGGGAGTATCAGCGTAAGAAGAAAACATCGTATTTTATAAGATAAGTATACGACAATATTTCGGAATTCTAAGATTCCATTTACCCCTAAGTTCAAGCCCGTCTCCTGTGGTCGATAATATGCACCTTTCTGTACAACAGACAAACCAATGTCGTGAAGTCTCTTTTGTTGGAGGACGTTGAGTTCTATAGAATCTGTTTGGGTTTAATACTAATGATACATGAGGTACCTACTGGAGTTTTGGTGAAATATCCCCGTTTCTTTCAACACAACTGTTCAATAGCACGGTGTACTGGGGCCAAGAAAATGACGTGCACGTGTATCAGACTTACTTGAATCATAATATAATAATAATTTGTACCTACTTGATTCTGAATTTGGGAATAAACCAATTGCAATACTACCTAGCTAATTTTCGGCTAGACACTAAAAAGGCTTTTATTTAGATGTCAATAATATTCATCAAGTCTATTAAGGCGCGCTAGATTTGATGTGAAATTAAAATAATACGTACCCGGTGTATGGCAGACTACTTGCAAGCCTATAACCATTAATCATTGTCTAGCAAGATGATTGAATTTCTTCGAATGCCTGTTTTTATGTTAATAACCAATAGACAAGCAAGTAATCAACGCGTCGTCCACGGATGTGACGGATGTATGGGATGACGTATGTTTAATTAGGAACGTCCTCAACGCGTTGCCGGCTAAAGAAATAGTACCTACCTAATAACCGTAGCCAGGAGCAACTGAGCAAGGGGTGGTGAGATGATTGTGGGTGAAATAGTCCGGTCAAATTAGCCCAAAAAATACATAAATTAGCACCCAGCTGAAAATTGGTAGGATTGTTCAAAACACCATCCACCAATCCTCTTATTGCACCCCTACACACTCCCCAAGCAACGTATGTACATGGCAAATTTAAGCTTGTTAGAATCTAGGTAAGTACCTACTTCTCAGACTTCCTATTTGTAACTTTTATAGTCGCGTTGAACCATCGGGAATCTTTCAGGGAACCCTTGGATTCTCCATAACCCGCTTTGGTAAAGCCTGGTAACTGGGTATATAGACCAAATGTCGCGCTTAATTAATATACTTAATATGAAGCATTGTTGTATTCTGGAATTTAAACAAATTGCACATATTTACGTTGTGCGTAACATTATTACGCTGCAGGTACTTCTGTTTACCCTTATAGGACCCATACACCTACACTAATATTGCGCAATGTTGCTGATTGCACAATATTATTGAACATAATAATATAGGGGTAGTATTGAAGATTGCGCAATATTTATTTATTGTGTCTTGTGTATGGCATATTGCGCAATATTTTTTAGTCTACAGTTCGGAGCGGTCGCATACGCGTTTTCGTTTTTGCCGTTTCGCTACAATTTAACACACGATAGCTGCAGCCAAATCTTTATCAGACGTGTTGCACTGAAGAAAGTTATGACGAAAATGCTTGGTCAATTTTATTGTCTCAATTTAATTGTACCTACCGTGTGAGTTTCGGAGCTCATCAATCATATTGTGCAATCATAAACATTGCGCAATATTATTGTAGGTGTGGTGTATGGGTCCTCTTACTTTGTTTAATTAACGCCCTTCTCGACAGATGGCCCGAACTTAATCAAGAGCTACATGAGCACTTATCAGGGACGCATGACGCATGCATTACATGGAAATAACTCAAACATGAAGTGTAATATTGTTCCGTTGTGAATCCCAAAACATAAAATACAAACATTAGGCAAAACGATTCAAATAAGTAAATTCGAAAAATCGGCATCCTGAATTGAAGAATGAGATTATTAATTTTATAGGGACGACCTTAAAGATAGGTACGAGGTTTATAACGGTATGGTACCTCAGTGTTCGTGTCGCTATCTCTCTCTAAAGTACAATACCTGCGCACTATATCCGAAAGCCTAACTTCAGAGCGGCCTGGAATCGTCGGCAGTACTATAGTTAGGTGCATTCGAGGTAGGTAGGTAGTTTTTTTTTCCTCTTCTTTCTGTATCGGCCGGCAACGCATCATCATAGAATTTTCACTTTATATTTTTAATCTTTACCTATGACCATGTTCTTAAATGTCCTCGAGTATGGCAAGTGAATTAGAAATCACCCAGTAAGTATAGACAGTCAAGCAAATAACCCCACCACCATACACGATTTTTATTTCAAGACATCATTTCAATCACTCTATATTTCAATAATGATTATCTCTCGATACAGGAGTGATAAGAGATAACTGGGGCACTAGGTTGAATAAATACAGTATTGATGCACTATGAATTTTATTAATTTGCCGCTATAGTTCTATTCACTGTAAATACTCCTAAATTATAACTCACAAAGCAAGAATTTCAACTAGATATTGTTTCCAAATATTACAATGTATAATAATTATATTATTCAAAAACAAATTCAATGTAAAATAATGCTAAATACTAATGATAGATACTTTTTAGTTTGAAACTGAATTAAATACATAATTATATAACGTACAATACAAATATCTACAAAATATACATAATTTACATGTTACAATCAGTGTTACAACACAAACATAATAAAAGATATTATCTGATGATTCCCTTATTTCGAATAGCTGCTTGTATTTGAGAATCAATACTGGTGTAATATTTCATATGAGTAAGTAGTTTTGTTACTTGCTTCATATCTCCATCAAAGAATGCCGTTGATATTTTTTTTTGTAGATCTTTTATAACTGCTTTAATTTCTTTGTTCAGTTTCATGATTTCTTCCTCAGATTCAGCATTCTCTACCTCTTCATTTTTCTCCATTATTGTCATTAGGAATTCTTGGTCTGCCTCAGTGGTCTCAGGTATTTCTTTTCCTCTTAGTTTTAGCATGTATATACCTGTAATAATAAATAATTTTATTATATAACTAGTAAACCCACCCTGACTTCGTTTCGGGAAACCTGTCTCTTAGTCTGCTAATAATTGTTAGGCGTAATTCTTTAAACTCGCATTACTTTTTTGTTTATGAACCGATTGAAATGGACCCTTTAATATTAGTATAGTAGTTTTAGTACATGTAGTAACTAAAACATGTTCTAACACATGAAAAATAGATGGCAATAAAGTCGTGTTTGGTTTGTTTATTTAAGTGCACTAGCCTCACACCAAATGGATAGCTAGTTCAACTGTTCAAGGACCATGTCATTATTCATGTTTGTAGTACTTAGGAGTGTGAGAGAATTTACTTTCAAATCATAGTCTAGAAATGGGAATATTATTCAGAATGACATAATATTTCTAATATGTATTACCTCTGGCTAATGGATGCAAAAGAGTATTGTAGGCCTCATTCACGAGAGATGAATATAGTTCTGATACTTCTTGCACTTCACATGCACTGAAAAATATGAACAATTTATATTATTATGTTTGTTGTATAAATGTACAATGTAGCAATGTGTAATACATGGATACATTTCTTACAATTTAAAAAATTCAGTACCTACTACAGTGAAATGACAAAGACATGTTTTATATCTAATTTAAAGTTGACTAGTGGTCTGTTAAACAGTTGACATGTTACTAGTGTGAATAGATAAAGGGAAATTCTTTTATCTCATTTATAAAATTATTTAAGGTAAAAGGAAGATGCATCAAAACTGTTATATTTAATCATTTAATAAAGAGACATATTACCTATTCGAGTATTTATCGGGATGAAGATATTTTTGAAGATTCTTGTACTTATTTGCCAAGTCATTCTCATCCAAATCATACGTTTCTCCAACTCCCATTAGCTTGAAGTAATTTTCTTTGCCATCAGGTTTTTGTAACGTTTTACAATGCGAACAGAATAAGTTTGCAACAAGTTTATCGTTATTTTTTCCACAAGACCAGCAAGAAATAAAGCAAACTTGGCGAAAAGTGTGCCTTAAAGACAAATTCAAAATATTTTTTCCGACGTTCATAACTTTAAACTTCGGCAACTTATCAACACAAACAAATTAATGGTTACTATACCTACTGATCTTCATCACATTTCAAGAAGGCTTCGCATTGTAATAAGTTTAAACGTTTAAATCAAACTTATTCTAATCATTTTAATTATTTTTTCCCCACTTGTGTAATACCTAACCTACAAGTATTTGTTTACCAATAAGTGTCAAAATTGTCAAATTGACAATAAAAGCTGACGTTCGAATTGTAAATGCCAAATTGCGATTGCAGGGTTGAGGCTGTTGAGGGTGGCCAAAGCATGACAGTACGAAACCTATAGAAGTGACATGTCAACAAAAAATGCGTGCCACTGTTACGTCCGTCATCTGGCCACCAAACATGGCGGCTTTAGTACTGACCTATAACTCATGACATCAACTATTCATACTTATAACTGCACAACCTTGCACTGCACACCTTGCTAATTATAATGTAAATCTTCCTTTATTTTCCCGGCAACATTCAATATTTTTAATGTTATTTATAGCGTACCTGTGTATGGTTATAGATGGCAAGTACCGGCTGAACTGACTGACAATGACATTTGGGTCGGTAAACATGGCGGATTTTCGGCCTCATTAGGTAGTAGTAGTACGTATAGAACAATATGTCGTGTCCCTACTATAATACGTCCATGGGCCAAAAACTTTTGACTTTGACACTTTTGACAGTTGACTGATAAACAAAATACAAATGAATGAAATTTTATTATTGAAAGAAAAGAAGATATTCAAATATTAAATAGGTTGTTTAATATTATTGTTGTGAAGTTGTAAATGAGATTTTTTTCTGTAGAAACCAACATAATATTGCTATCGTAAGTTTATGACATAGTGTTATCATACAATGGCATCGTATTTTGGACATGACGCTACAGAATGTACGAACTTCCAGAAAGAGATTTCCAAAATGATGCACGGCTTCGGAGATAATCCAAATCCAAACGCTGCGACTGTGGTACTAGTGGAAAATATTGTATTACAACAAATGCGTAGTATGCTTCAAGAAGCATTAGAATCCTCTACATTGCGATGTTCCAAATCTATAACCAATTACGATATAATTTTTTTAATGAGAAAAAATAGCTTGAAGTTAAAACGCTTGCACGATTATCAGATGAAGCTGGATCAAATCGACAAGAATGTCGGTCCAAAAGGGGATCCGATTAACGGCATTATAGAAGATAAAAAGGATCTCCCTAAGAAAAAACGGACTCACATAGATATAATACAGGAGTTTGATGAAATGGACGAAGTCAGTCAAATAACGTTTGATTCTATTGATTTTTTGAGAAAAGTTCGAGCATCAAAGATAACCGAATCAATGCCCTTTGACAAATACGAAGCCTACTTCAAGGCACGGTGTGTATCTTTCCGAGGAGGCAATACCGTATGCAAAGGTTATGCAAAACTGGAACGTTGGTTAAATCCCACAAAGGAACTAAAGATCTCACAAACAGCATTAGAAGTTTTGTGTTTTCTTGCATATGAAACAGTAGCTGAAATAGTTGATGCAGTGTTTTTGGTAAGGCAGGATAGTAAAAAAAAAAGTGGAGATCCTTTTAGCAAACTCGAGGGTGGTTACTTTTGTAACCCTCTCTGTTTAAGCACTTCAGTGTACATTAAGGCAGGGTATGAGGGTGTCCCGGCAATTACTGTGGCTGAAGTGAGAGAAGCCCTGAGAAGGTATTTTACTCCTCAAACTGGCATGAACGGGTTATTTCACAGGAATATGAGCATGGATTTGCCAATTAGATATATTGCAATATAAAACACAATGACATACAGAATTACTTTATAACAATTTCATGGAAGCATATTAATTTGTCAATGGATTGGATTGAAGCCAGCCTTCAACCCATTAATGGCCCACTACTGAGCATGGAATCTCCTCATGCTTGAGGAGGCCACCATGCTGCTCCAGGGCGGATTAGTGGAGCATTGTCTGTATCTATCTGTCATAATTTATCTATATTAATGTTGAAATTGAAAATACATGTAATCATTAAAACTAGTAAAGTAAATTGCAAAAGTTGTTTAGTTTTATTCTACACATCAGGGTTCTTAATAATTGATAAAATAATTTAATAGACAATGTATAAAGCCCATTAGATAGGGCTCTGTATGCTAGTAGTGATCCTGCTTACTTAGGAAAGGGTCCTGGGTTCAATATCTGGTTAGGGTAGACAATGTATGACATGTTTGTGGTTTTAGTTTTTATGATGTGAATTGTTTAGGTCCAAGTCAGCTGTGACACATTGTGCATTATCAACTACAAAGTTTTATTTTCATAATAAAAAAAAATCCCAATGTAAAATTTTCACTGGGCCTTTCATCAAAAATTAATCCTGAAATGTTTAATGTGTGTTTCGGTTGCAATGTTGGATATTATGCAGTTCTCCCGATACCCGTCGGTCGGCAATGCGTTGGTGATGTCTTGGTGTTACTGGTGTCATCAGTATCTATATCATCTGTATGTATATATCTGGTGTTATCTGTATGTATCTGTATCTGTCCCCATCAGGTAGCTCGTCTGTTGCTATTCTACAACGTTACTATCCATGAGACCTTGAGGTGGAGGGTAAACGGCACATCTGTATTTGAGAATGTTTAGAAGCGGCGCCTTAGGGGTTGCGGAGCGGTCGTGCGGCCTCGTTTGAAATGATTTCCTGTGTTTCTTATTTTAGAATCGTTTGTGCGAACGTGCTAGTGCGGAAATACGTTAGCCGCAAATACCGCGGAAGCAGACAGCTCTCAATTTAAACTTTTGTTTCCGATGACTAAAATAGGATCTTATCCTTATTCAGGCCGTGAAAATCTCCAAAAATGCGTGAAATATTATCGTTTCTACAACAAAAATATAATTCAAGAAGTATTAAAAAATTACTGGTCTCTGTAGGTTTCTTGTTACTTAGGTATTCGCCAGTCGCCTTGATAAATAGCAACACTATTTTATACTTAATTGTTTTTGTAAATATTCGACACAAGAGCAGTCGATGCACAGAACACTATTAGGTACTTGCTCCTAGGTCGATCCACCTTATCGTAAAATTCGTAAATGGTCACCACCGCGCATGCATATAACACTTGAGGCATCTTCACCTTACAAAGTTTGCCAACTTTTGTGTTGCCAATACTTCTTGATGGCAGAAGTTGCCCAGATGCTACGAAAGTGGCCAACTTTTGTGTAACGTGTTTGCAACAAGTGTTGGTGAAGAAATTTGGTATCTTTCGTTTGGTGAAGACCCAGCTTAAGGAACAATGGTGTTAGGGACATTATCACGTAGTCTGTTCTTTTCTGGTCGATTTGCACTCGGATTGAATATGTCACGTAGTCACATTATCCTTAGAAATCAGTCGTTAATCCTTATTGAAGAGCCCAGGCGGCTTCGAAACTGCTGGCAAATACCATTCTGCTCATCTAAAAAAGTAATTTTGTATTATTTTTAGTAACGGTTATTTTTGTTGTCGAAGGGATTAAAAAAATAAGTTACGTTTGCACGTAGCTTAATTTAAGAAATACGTTTATAATCATGATAACCAGGACCACTATAATAGGTACCTACCTAATCACTTCCGAGAACTAAATATGCAGGTACCTAATAGAGTATATAGAGCTAGTGCTGTAAAGAGTAAGATTGGTAGGTACCTACTGAGGAAATAAC
Source organism: Ochlodes sylvanus (assembly GCA_905404295.2). Taxonomy (NCBI): domain Eukaryota; kingdom Metazoa; phylum Arthropoda; class Insecta; order Lepidoptera; family Hesperiidae; genus Ochlodes; species Ochlodes sylvanus. The sequence continues at coordinate 4,705,577 of FR990129.1, forward strand.
ATTAGGTACTAGTTTACGTATCTCCCCAATTATGACCACCTGCTCGGCGTACACAAAACTTATTACCTACTCGATCATAATTTTGTTGCGGAGTTATTTTAAAATGATGATAACTATCTTCTAAGATATTTATTGAAATCAAATGTTGCAAAGGGAAATCATGTCAAAATCTGTACAGAATCAATATTGGGGATTTTTTATAATACAGGATCTATTTGTTACGTTTTTTTTTTAGAATTTTTGTCTTTTTGTCTGTGCGTTTGTTCCCGCTATTTAAAAAAACCGCTTGTCTGATTTGAATGCTGTTGTCGCTGATTTATTGACGTTGGGGTAACATTGAGGGTCAAAAATATGTCTATTTAGGGAACCCTTTACTTTGGAAGGAAAATTTTCACAAATAGGGAAGTTATTTTCAGTGTGGGTCTAAGGCATAGGTTTACTGGTGCGAGGGCGGGTTTATCAGTTAAATAATAAAGGAACTCTAAAATTAGATAGGACGGCCAACTGCTCCAGTTTTAAGCGAATAGACTGTTATAAACTATTAATAGATATTTCAGTAACACTTTTGTAATGGTGCGAAATGGTGGTTGAAACTTTAACCAAGGTGGCTAAACTCTATAATCTTGCAAGTTGCTCAATCCATTAAACTGAGTTACGTGTTTGCCGTTGCCCGTTATAACCACTTGAAAGTTTGTAACTGTTCTAAATACTTAAATTTCCATTCAAAATCCAATTAACGCTACAAAACTGAAAACGACTTTGGTGACCACAGGTTGGTTAACATTTTTTTTTATTTATATTCCGCCAATTTTTCGTATTATTAACGTAACCAGACGTCCAGTCTTCAAGATTCATGTTTTGACTATCTGACTATCTTGACTGGGTTGAACGTTCTTGGAGCCTATTTCGCCCGTGCCGTACCTAACTAGATGATGTCGATGTCGATGTGATTTGTTGTGTAATTACCTAGGTACTTAATAGTAATAGGTACGGTTAAATGTACGTACATGAGTGTTGAAGCGCTCATAGCCCGGCCGCTAGCGACGATCCTAAGTGATTGACCGAGGGCGCGGTCGGTAGTTGGATGGTTGACCACACTAGTGGCTAATCTTAAGCATTTCCATGCTTCGGAGGGCCCGTAAAGCAGTCGTAATTATTATCATTAGATAAGTCATGTCGGAGGCCTTCGGGCGGCATAAAAACTTCCGACAGTTGGGTTGGCCACTAACCCCTCCACCAATCCGCACAAGAGCAGTGTGGTGAAGTATGGAGGAGGCCTAGACCTCCTCATTTATGATACCGTCTTTTGCTTACTTAGAATATCAGACGTAGGTATTTTTAATTTATCTTATCGTGGAGTGTTAACATTAGTTATGTTTGTAGGTATTAATTATGTTTAAAGTACCTACTTTATTTTCATTTTGCGTAATAGCAGATTGGAATAATAAACTTTGACACTAATCCACACTATTTGTATTGCTCGTCTTCCCCGTTTGGTATAATTTTAAGCACGTACATATGCTTATGAGTTTAAGATCGTATCCTGTCTCAAAGATCGTATGAACTATAGATATAGCTATAGGTGCCCGTAAGAAACTTCTGGAAACCGAAACTATTTGCAATGAATACCAATTAGGCGACAAAATTAATGTTAGACAAAAGTAAAAGGCACTTTGGTCAAACGTGAAATCAATTTGTAGGATCTAAGGGCCCAAGGGATTCTATTCATCCTCAAGTGTAAGTTAACCTGTCCTGCTCGTGGTGCGTCAAAGACAATGGATGAGGAAATGGCGTTGGACCCTCCTTCATTCATTGAATCTGTACCAACCAGCATAATTCCGTCATTTCTGGTGTTTGGTTGTCCTTTACCTGCTGGTCAGACTACCTTACTTCTTATAGGAACAATGTATCTAATGTTTTCAATGTTCTCCTGGCCATGTCAGAGAGCTTGTTTAGAAGATGCAATTACGCTTCCTTTTGGCCAGCTACATGTTTTTGATAGCTTCATGTTTTTGTGGATATTCACGAGCAACGGTTATCACTTAGGTACCTATCATCAGGCCCATATTTCTTAGTTTATTTATTGATTGGTCAGATATAACATGGAAATAAAATAATAATTATACAGAGCAAATGGCTCTATATTTAGACTCGTCCGATCCCAAAATTTGCCTCACATCGGCCTCACTGTAGAACATAATATGAAAACCGCATACATTACGAGTTTCATTATTAATTCATCCTCGGTCTCCACATCTTGGGGTTCCAATATCGTCGGACATAACTCATCTGCGAAATTAAATTAGCGAGCAAGTGTTCTTGGAGAGCGCGCTAGCATGAACCGAACTGCGGACTATGGGCGAAGTTTAGTCAATGCCCGTAAACTGACTCAATTTTGTAATTGTTCAAGTTCTCCTAAGTATTTCGATTCGACTGTTAAATACAAAAAAATGTTAATTGTTATAATTGTTTACTAATTTTTTTGTTAAGTGTATGACAAAAGTTAAACGCACACATATACCTCCAGTAAGATGTACATACATACATAGGTAGGTCGGGAGTTGAAAAAAGCATTGGTGACGTCACATCACAAACATCTACGATCATAGAACAAACATTATATTCTATATTCTGCCATATAAATGTCTGCCCCGGCCGGGGATCGAACTCGTGAATCTCGTGATCCATTGCTTCGCAGGCACGGTTACTACCAACTGGACTTTAGGGTCGTCAAACAACCGCAGCTCTTCAATATCAATCTTGAATGACCACTAAACCTTAGGTGATATACTTAGTGGTTCTTCCTGAGGTCTGAAAATAAATAATTATATCCGAGGTCTGAAGATAAATAATATTGGACTTCCAAAGCAGAGGGACTTCCTGATGGCAAGTGGTCACAGCCGCCTGTGAACGACTGTTGACGGTATTACGATATTGAAGGCGTAATCTACGATTTCCAATACGATAATTTAACAGAACAGCGAGTTTGATCTCCTCCCAGGTCTATTTCACTACGAATAAAGATGATATGCAGAGCTATTAAAAGTTCGAGGGCAAGTTCAAACTCAAACTCAAACTCAAACTCAAATCATTTATTCCATGTAGGTATTTAGAATACACTTATGAACGTCATTTTTTGCATTTACCACCGTTTCGCTAAGGTGCCTTTAAATTTAAACGATCTTACGAGGAGAAAAAGAAACGGCGAAAGAAAACTCCTCGGCACATCTTTTTAAAAAAAAATATATATAACGTAACAGCTCCTATTAACGACCCCCAAAAATGTGACTCTATTACCGATCTAATTTTTAAATCACTCATATTAGACATAATATAGGGTTCCAGAAAAGTCATACCTTAAAAATTAGTTACGTATTTTTGTTGGACAACAAATAGAGTAAAGTTTGTGTGTTTAAACAGCCAGTGAAAGAAATAATTTGAAAGTGAGTGGGACGCGCCCGAAGCGGACGCATGTTTCATAGTGTTGCGACTCCGGCCACGTAAGTAGACCTAAATATTACTTAAGGAAAATAACACACTAAAAATGGATTTGTCTTCTTGCTATCACATTACAAATGTAACGTATATATTAGTTTTCTAAACTAACTCTTAATATAATACTTTTTATTGGGTTTTGTGTTATAAAATCATGTTTTAATTTAAGGCGGTAATAGAATCCATATTTCAAAACTTGATTCTAATAACGACCCATGGCGTTGTTTAAATTTTGAGAACATTTAGTATATTAAAATAATATCTATTATATACTACCTCATTTGATTTAATATTTTTCTTGTTCAATTCTTAAAATTATTTTACTTCGTTAGATCTATTAACGACAAAGCTATTTCTTAAAGTTTTTGTGTAAAACTCGATTCAACGTTAGACAATATCCCTATTATTATAAGGATATTATACTGTAAATAACCTTTATTATCTGAATTAAAGACTAACTGTCATTAAAAGAAATAATATAGCAATGAGATCAAATTTAACAGTATCCCATAAAGTGGATATTTTATCTGTTTATTATTAATTTTATTGGTCGCTAATAGAATATTGTAACCTTCATACTTGATTCTATTACCGACTCACAGCTGTAACGATATTATTTTTTGGTAATATTACAGTACACAAATACAAAATGTATATTTTTGAACAAATTGGCTGATTTCTTGCATACGTGACGTTTTGATAGATTTTGTCACAGGCCATAATTATTATTAATGTAAAATAATATTTGCTATCCAGTTACATTGATGGCTTCATGGCTTCATGGCATTGGCTATATTTCATATGTTTTCAAATAAAAATAGCGGGACGGAATGGGGCCAATGTAACTTTTTAAAGCTTCTTTGGAAGAATTAAATTCTACAGGGTATTAGGGGCTCCACCAGAAACCTCGTAACCACTCTTTCGGACCGTGATTCTAAGTAATACTACATCGAGAAAAAAAAATTCAGTGCCCTTTTTTATTCCATATAATTTTTTTTTTTATGGCCTAAGCAGGCAAGCGAGTAGACGGGTCACCTGATGGTAAGTGATCACCGTCGCCCATGGACAATGGCAACACCAGGGGCGTCACCATCGCGTTGCCGGCCACGAAGGAAGCGAAAGACCCGCTTCTTGAAGGACCCCATGTCATAGCACTGTGGGAACACCGTTGTAGGAAGTTCGTTCCACAGTTTACACGTACGTGGCAGGAAGTGACGTGAGAACCGAACTGTGGACGAACGTCAGGTATCCAGGTGGTGTTGGTGGAACCTGACTTTATTTCGTGATGTGCGGTAACGAAAGTTAACCGCAGGTATTAGGTTAAACAGTTCATCAGAACACTCCCCATTATACAGACGGTAGAAAACACACAGAGAGCCCACATCTCTCCGCAGCTCGAGTGATTCTAAACCGTCTGTGAGCATGGGATCGTCGACAAGACGAATAGCTCGCCGTTGGATTCGGTTGAAAGGATCCACTTGGCAAGCGGGGGCCCCGGCCCAAAGGTGGGAGCAGTACTCCATGTGAGGTCGGACTTGTGCTTTATAAAGCAACATCCTATGCTCAGGCATGAAGTACCGCTTAGCTCTGTAGAGCACTCCCAACTTCTTTGAAGCCAGTTTAGCCTTACCCACCAAGTGGTCCCGAAACTGAACTTCATTCGAAATGTCGACACCTAGGATCCCAATGCTCTTAGAGATGTTAAGGGGAATGTTCTGAAACTGTGGTGCTATGACAAAGGGGGTTTTTTTAGCGGTTAACGCGCAAACTTGTGTCTTCTCGGGGTTGAATTGGACTAAATTTAGTCGGCCCCATTCTGAGACCCGCTCCAGAGATGTCTCGACTTCAGACACAAGTTTTTTCCTCCTCTCCTCAATCTGCATCCGGGACATATTGGCATGGCCTGTATACTGGGCATCGCCCGTACTGTCATCAGCATAGCAATGAATATTCTTGATATCAAGCATATCATTGATATGCATGATCAACAGTGTGGGCGACAGCACAGAGCCTTGTGGGACGCCAGCATTTATGGGCTTAGTGTCCGAGCATGTTCCGTCGACAACGACCCTGATGCTCCGCTCCGATAAAAAGCTGGCAACCCAATTGCACAACTTCTCGGGTACTCCGTAGGAAGGCAGCTTAGACAGCAAAGCCTTGTGCCACACCCTGTCGAAGGCCTTCGCGACATCCAAACATAAAGCCAATGCTTCTCCCTTGCTCTCAATTGCTTCTGCCCAGCAATGAGTTAGGTATACTAAAAGATCGCCAACCGATCTGCCGTGGCGGAAACCGTATTGACGGTCACTAATCAACTGGCGATCTTCTAGATGCTGGAGCAGTTGGGTATTTATTATTCGCTCCATTAGTTTGGAGAGCAGGGAGGTTATAGCAATGGACTAGGCAAAAGGGTCAAAATGTTACAATCAAATACACCTAAAATCCGAGCTTAGCTCATATACATTACATTAGTTTTTATTTCACTTCAATACATGCAGTATTTCCGAAGTTATAACGACGTGAAGTTCAAGCCCTTTTTTGAATTTCCGAGATTTCGCGCGCTTACGCTATGACGTCACGATGTGGGTCAGCTGCGAGCCGATAACGGCGCGACGCTTGGTCCGGTGAAATCCAATGTACTTTGGTGCGTTTTGGCGTCTCGTTTCATTTTGTTTTGATTGTCTTCATTTTCATAATACCAATAATAGTGTGCTTATATTTTAAAGGAATAAAATAAATCATACTCTCAAGTGAAACGTGAAGTGTGTAGAATGGAAGAAGGTTTTTTAAAAGGTCAGTCGGACAATCTGCCAAGGGTGGAGTTTGATGGTGGCACTATATTTCATGAAGAACCAGGATTTTACGGCTGCCGAAATTCGTGGAATAAAGATGAAAAGGTAATATGTACGTTCTGAGTAAGCATTTCCTAATTCCTACTCTCGGGTAGGTATTTGTTCAAAGTTAAACCGAACTGGAAGTGTGTGTTTCATTTAGTAGGTACCTACCTATTATGGACGGCGATAAAAAAATACTACCAAATACTCCCAATCAACATCTCGAGGTTTTCGATGATTATATTATTTTAGCTCTGTGTTTTATTAGTACGTAGGTAAGTTCTAGTAGGTAGGTATTTACGTAGTTATTAGGCACTTTTCTGTTAAGGCAAATAGGTAGGTACCTACCTAAGTGCCTACCTGGCTATTATTATAGTTTTATAATAAACCAGATATTTTTCAAATTTTATCCATTGTCCGCTTTAGTTTGTTCATTCACAGTTGTTTTTTTAATAAAAATAAATAATACCTAGTTAAGAAATTCTTACTGCTGTCATCCACTTCTTCCTCATTTTTGGGTCCAGAGGCACATTAAAAAAGAGTTTATCGGGTGTTTTAAATGTTGAATTGAAACACTGAGGCACAATACAGTATTTTTTTGCCATTTTGTCGCAGTAAACAGTAAAATTTTAATATTTACTGCGTAACTGCGTGCGAACGAGAGCGCGACTGCCGAATGACCCAATATATGACGTCATCGAGTAGTGAGCGCCCGCCTGCGTTTTTAAAAACCAACGGCCGTAAATACGCACTTTGATCGTTAATATCTCAGCCATTTATTGAGATATGGAAAAAGTAAAAGCACAGTTTTTTTTCTAATTTTTTATAGATTTATTTGGCGTTAAAAAAAAAAACCGTTTGCCTGGTCCATTGGTCTGTAGTTGGATGGATTAGACCTATCTCCTTTTTTGGGAATAGGGTGGACCAGAGCCACCTTCCAGGAAGACGGCACGATGCCGGCAGAGTAAGAGAGTTGGAATAGGCGCGTTAAAACCGGGGTCAACTCCGGAGCGCACGTTTTAGCACAACAGCAGGTATACCGTCCGGCCCACTCGACTTGTTGATGTCGAGGGAGAAGAGAGCTTGACGCACAGCAGTTTGGTTAAAACGCACGTCAGGCATCAGCTCGTCACACCGCAAGATGGTGGGTGGTGCCTTCCCCTCGTCATCCACAGTCGAGTTCGACGCAAAGAGTGTGCCTAATATATCGGCTTTCTCTTTAGCGGTATGGGCCAGGGTATTGTCTGCTCTGCGCAACGGTGGAAGGGACGATTCACAGAAATTGCCCTGTATGGCTTTGGCTAGAGACCAATAGGCCCGACTACCACAAGGATAGCCCAGAAGTCTCTTGCCTGTTCTGTGAATGTGCTTGAACTTTGCCTTGGTGATTTGCTTTTTTGAGGACCAGGAGGCAGCATTGAATTTCTTCTTCAGCTGAGATGCGTCTGTAGAACCGAGCTTGCGCGCCTTTACCCAATCCTGATAAGCAGATTGCTTCAGGCTACTAGCCTTACAGCAGTTTCTGTCGAACCAGGCTTGGGTTTTCCCACCAACGGGCACTACAGAGTTTGGAATGTAACATTCCATACTCCACATAATGTAATGGAATGTAACATTACATACATAATAATTTTTTTTCTTAAATATCGAAATATGACACTATTCTTGCGGCCCATCCGAACTACAGCGAATGAAAATTACTATTCCCATTCAGTCCTACACGTAGACCTCAAGCACACCTCAAGGTAGCGCTCTAATTTGTCACGGTTCGAATTGTCTTGGTACTTGATTTTAAATCAATCTTATTCTGCGATGAAAATGTTAGAATTATTTAATCTTAATCTTAATCTTCGTAGTGAACATTACGATTAATGTTATACCAACAACCTTAAAATGATTAGACGTAAGTTATGGTAGAATTTGATACCTAACGAAACACACTGCCCAGCTCAAATGTACTCTGACAACAAATTAATCTGAATTCTACACTGTCAGAATGTGGCTTGGCAATAACAACACTATTAAAGAATAATTTACCTACCAATACCGAATTATCTAAGTTAACATACCTACATTGAAAAGAGAAAATACATAATTAAAAAACGTCATTAATAAGGAATTTGTCAATATTTATCTAAAGCATTAGAAATAAATAAAAGTTTCACTTTAAAAATAACACCTACGTAGCTGTACTCATGAAAATACAAACTAGGTAATCTTACACTGCTTACAATATTAAAATCGTGTGGTCGCGGTAAAAATTCAAAAATAAAATCTTCAAAGTCATAAACTCACACAGACACAACGCAGAAACGCACACTAATAGTTTGCAACGTTATAGGTACCTATCAGGCATCAGCTTTGCCGCCGCGCATCAAAAGAGGCCGCCATGTTCGCTCTTGCCATTCAGGCGCTTCCCAGTTTTCGAGCATTTGTTGTTATTGATAATTTGATTTACACTGTTGAGAATGCAATCGATTAATCGTAAATTAATCGATGTGTGTTAACATGAAAAGTACGTATGTATTTATTATCCAACATAGCTAAACAGTCAATTAATTATTAATAATTGTAATGGTCGGCATTATGAGTAAATAAATAAATAAATAAATTAGAATAAAAACGATTCCGCCTATCTACTTAGCGCGTACTGTATCTAGAAATAAAATATTAAAAACTCGTCGATTATTCAATGAAGAATTCGTCTTAAATAATATCATTAATTTCTAAATAATAAAATTTAACTTACATTTCAATTGTGAAATAGGATAATGTAAAAAAGATAAATAAATAATATGCCTTGTGTCACTTGTGTGCAGTTTGCATACTTAACTTAAAGATAAAACATAATGTTAATAATAAATACATTTATTTATTATTATTTTGTAGCACATGAGTTTATCGAATAAATCGATTTTACAAAGATACTTCTTCTATTTCTGAACCGTAAACGTAACCTAATCGATTAACGTTACACAAGCACTTGAAGTTATCTTTATCTAAATAAAATAATAAATGTAAGTAGGTTTATTTGGTTTGCCAACTTCGTAGCGGTCGGTAATAGAAGTAGAAAAATCGTTAATAGAATTTACCGCATTGTATGGGTCGGTAATAGAATTAACTACTCTTTTGGATTAAATAATTATTTAGTAACTAATGTGCTATTAAATATTGAATTTAAGTACTGTATTGCAAAGAATACTTCGTTGAGATTAATTATAAATTATAACATCTTTCCTAGCAATACAGCTTATATCTATTTTTTTAAAGTGAATCCTAAGACAGCTAAAACTGGCGGTAATAGGAGCTGTTACGTTAGTGCTTAAAAACTAATTACAATCTTTTTTGCTAGGTACTACCATTTTATACCTAAATACTAACTTGGGCGGAACCGGATGCGGATGTCTATTACCAAGCATCCTTGTCATTAATATACTCATCGATAGTATAATAACCTTTCTCTACAAGCCGTGTTTTAATACGTTTCTTAAATATTTGTATGGGGAGATCAGTGATTGACTTGGGCAATTTATTGTAAAAGCGTACACCGAGCCCCACAAAAGATCGCTGAACCTTACGCAGGCGATATGAGGAGGTAACTAACTGGTGCATATGTCTAGTTTGCCGATTGGTAACATCGCATTTTTGTTTGTATAAACTTACATTTTTGCGAATAAACATCAAATTACTATAAATGTATTGCGAAGCTACTGTTAGTACCTCTATTTCTTTAAATTTGTCACGCAGTGAATCGCGTGATTTTAATTTATAAACTGCCCTAATAGCTCTCTTCTGTAACACAAAAATTGTATCGATATCTGCCGATTTACCCCAAAGTAAAATACCATAGGACATAATACTATGAAAGTAGGCAAAGTAAACGAGCCTTGCTGTTTCCACATCAGTAAATTGTCTTATTTTCCTTATAGCATAAACAGCCTTACTAAGTTTACCCGCAAGCGTCACTATATGGGATCCCCACTGGAGCTTATAGTCCAAAGTTATTCCTAAAAATACTGTGGATCTTTCCATATTTAATATTTCGTTATTCAATTTAATAGCCGTATTTCCGCTTTTAACATTTGGCAAAACAAATTCTACGCATTTAGTTTTATTTGCATTAAGAACCAAATTATTAATAGAAAACCAGTATGAGATATAGTTGAGAGTACTGCTTACATCGTCAAAGTTTCTTTTATCTCTTTTAGTTTTAAATACAAGTGACGTATCATCTGCAAACAGTACAATATCAGCATATTTACTAATATGATATGGAAGATCGTTGATATATATTAAGAAAAGAAAAGGCCCTAAAATTGAGCCCTGAGGGACACCAATCAAAACCGGGGATCCTGACGACTTTGCTCCATTTATACAGACACTCTGAACTCTACGATTTAAGTAAGCTGATACTAGGTTAAGTGCCTTATCGGTAAGGCCATAATGACCTAATTTAAGAAGTAATGTTTTATGTTCTACACAGTCAAACGCTTTCGAAAGATCACAAAATACACCAATAGCGTTCTGTGATGCTTCCCAGGCTTCATATATATGTTTTAAGAGCCTAGCACCTGCATCAACTGTACTACGACCTTTGATAAACCCATATTGTTCAGTATGAAGCAGATTATTGTCAGAGAAATGAGTTATCATTTGATTTAGCATAATTTTCTCAAAAACCTTGCTAAGTGTTGGTAAAATTGCAACTGGTCTGTAATTGTTTATGTCTGTTTTATCTCCGGACTTAAAAAGAGGTATTATCTTACTACATTTCATAAGATCGGGAAAAGTACCCAAATCTACACAATTATTAAAAATTATAGCTAGGTGAGGGGCTAAAACATCTATTATATTATTAATTATTTTTACTGATATTCCCCATAAATCGCCTGTTCTTTTATTTTTCAAAGAATGGAAGGTTTTAATTATCTCTGTTGTCGTAGTATGTTTAAATTCGAACAGAACACTACATTTATCGACGACCTCTTCTAAGAGAGTACATGCTGTTGCCGGAGAAGATCGAAGAGAGTTAGTTAAGGAAATTGGTATACTGCGGAAGTAATCTTCAAAAGCGCTTGCTACCTCCTCATCAGAGGTGACTTTACTTTCGTTAATAATTAATTCATAATTACGGTCACGTGATTTAGTAGCACCGGTCTCATTACTAATAACACCTCAATTTGATATGCCCCGCTGGACCCTGAGAGTTCTACGGGTAACTTGAAGCCTACAAGGCATAATGACTGTCAATGACCTTATCAACATTTCAAACACATTTAAAAATACTGTCACAGCCGTGGGTAGGGGATGGGAAGAAATAAGGTCGGCTTCAATAGATGTTGTTTTATTTTCACTGTAAAAGGGTAACACACGAAACACGGTACTATACACTTTACTGTACACTTTACTTCCCTTCACACTTCACTTCACACTCGCGACACTGTATTGTGAAACGGCACTTCACTTCACTCGCGACACTGTACTGTGAAACGGCACTTCACTATTCCTATTTCTTCTTCCCACTGGCGCGCTTCCCGACTCGCTACCAAGACTCGACTGACTCTGCCTTGGCCGGAATCGCCTTATATACCACCAATTTCAATCATTCCAAATTCAAAGGTTTTCTTTTAATTTAGCGTCGAAAACATTTTATAGATTCTATTTTCAAATTTTCTTTTTCTTTTATTTTATTTTATTTTTAATTTACGCGACACTGCCCCCTCTCAAGACATGATCGTCCCGATCATCGTTGCTTCCGTGATATCGTGCCAACCGATCCACATGTACGATCTTTGGAGGACTGCGAGGAGTACGCTGAATTCGGAGAGTGACGTCGTTGATCTTAGTCACAACTCTATAAGGCCCTTCCCAACTCGGTTGAAGCTTCGGAGACTTCCCTTTTCGTCTAACGGGGTTATGTAACCAGACCAGGGTTCCTTCTTCAAAGCTAGGCCCGTTGGCCCGTCGGTCGTAGCGGGTTTTCATTCGTTCGCTGGCCTTATATCCTGCTTCTCTGATTTGCTCATACACGTCAACCATCTTGTTGCGTAGATCGCTTGCGTAGTCAGTTATTTCTTTTGGTGTATCCGGTGGAGCACTCGAGAGCAAATCGGCTGGCAGTCGCAGTTCTCTTCCAAAATTAGCATACGCCGGAGTGACTGTTGTGGTCTCATGAACCGCAGTCCTATAGGACATGAGAAACAGTGGAATATACTCGTCCCAGTTCTTCTGATGATTATCCACCACTTTTGCCAGATGCCGTTCCAACGTTTGATTAAATCTCTCAACCATTCCATCAGATTGCGGGTGATAAGGCGTCGTCCGAGTTTTATGTATTCCCATCACTTTACAAACTTCTTGAAATACTTGCGACTCAAAGTTCCGTCCTTGATCACTATGCATCTCTAGTGGTACGCCAAATCTGCAGAACACCTCAGTAACAAGCTTCGTTGCCACGGTGATAGCCTCCTGGTTGGGTAGTGCAAACGCTTCTGGCCATTTCGTGAAATAGTCCATCACTACCAAAATGTATCGATTTCCAGCATTCGTGACTGGAAACGGTCCAGCTATATCAAGAGCCACTCTTTCCCAAGGAACCCCAACATTATACAGCTTCATTGCACCCCTGCTTCTAGTCTGCGGTCCCTTAACGGCTGCACAACTCTGACACCGCCGACACCAGTCTTCCACATCGTCACGGCAATGCAACCAGTAGAAGCGTTCCTTGATTTTGGTGAGAGTTCTTCTTATTCCCAGGTGTCCTCCCGAAGAACCATCGTGGTAAGTCTTCAACACCTCGTTCACTTTTGCTCTTGGAACCACCATCTGAAGATGACAATCTTTGCCTTTAGGAGTCTCCCACTTGCGGCAGAGCAATCCATTGTGGAGTACCAGGCTTTCCCACTGTGCCCAGAGACTCTTCGTGGCCGTACTGTACTTGGCCACTTCTGACCATCTCGGCTTAGGGGTTCCACTTTCCAGCCAGTCTAGGAGCGGTTGAAGATCCTTATCATCCTTTTGGGCTCTTCTCATGGTGTCATTGCTCCAATTTGAATCGATAGAATCCGTTCGGATAAGTTGAATTTTTATTTCCTCTTTCTCCTCTTGCCGCTTACAATGCCTGCAGTCTTCAGAGCATGGTCTTCTGGACAGGGCGTCTGCGTTGCCATGAATTCTTCCACCACGATGTTGAATTTCAAAATCATACTCCTGCAGTTGCTCCAACCATCTGGCCACTTGTCCTTCGGGATTCCTGAATTCCAGCAACCATTTTAATGCGGCGTGATCCGTTCTTACTAAGAATTTACGACCGAGCAAATATTTCTTAAAATGTTGCAAGGTCTTTACGACAGCCAACAATTCCCTGCGAGTTACGCAGTAATTCCTTTCCGGCCTTGATAAAGATTTACTGAAGTAGGCAATCACAACTTCCTGATCTCCTCTCTGTTGAGAAAGAACACCTCCAATTCCAGTGTTACTTGCATCAGTGTCCACGATAAATCTTCCCTCTGTGTCAGGATATCCGAGAATAGGTGATTCACATAGACACATTTTGAGATTCTGGAAAGCTTGCTTGCAGTCTTCGTCCCAAGAAAATGCTCGTTTCTCTTCTGTTAGGCGATGTAATGGCTTAGCTATGTCAGAAAAACCTTTGACAAAGCGTCGGTAGTATGAGCACAGACCCAGGAAGGCTCTCACTTGCGACTTATCCGTTGGCGTCGGCCAATCTTTAACAGCACTTATCTTGGATGGGTCAGTTGCAACACCTCGCTCCGATATAACATGTCCCAAGTAATCCACTTGACGTTGAAAGAATGAACACTTCTTCGGACTCAGCTTCAAATTTGCGCCCCGTAGCTTTGTGAACACACTTTCAAGTTTCTTGAGATGATCTTCAAAATCGCGCCCCATTATGATGATATCGTCTAAATAGACTAAGCAGGTTTCTCCCAGCAAACCTGCCAGCACATGTTCCATCAATCTCTCAAATGTAGCAGGCGCGTTGCATAATCCAAATGGCATGGTTTTGAACTGCCATAAGCCTTTTCCAGTCGAAAACGCAGTTTTTTCCTTGTCTTTGGAGTCCATTTCAACTTGCCAATATCCACTTTTCAGATCAAGGGTGGAAAACCACGTCATTCCACAAAGTGAATCCAGGGTGTCATTGATTCTGGGCAATGGATAACTGTCCTTTTTCGTTACATCATTCACTCGCCGATAGTCCACACAAAATCTGGTCGATCCATCTTTCTTCTTCACTAATACAATCGGTGAACACCATGGACTTGACGAAGGTTCTATAACGCCGTTCTTCCTCATCTCCAGAATCATGTCTTCAACTTCTTGCTCACGAGCAAACGGAACAGGTCGTGGTCTCTGTCGTATGGGTGCTATATTACCCGTATCAATTTTGTGTTTCACCAAATCCGTTCTGCCAATGTCTTGGTCGTTTTTCGAGAAAAGATCGGTATAACGGAATAGAAAATTTCTTGCTTTTATTAATTGCAGCTTGGTAAGATTATTTTTACATCCTTCCAAAAGCTTTGCCACATTTTCTTCTTGACTCGGAACTCTCCGCTGTTGTCCTTCCTCGCACTTCCTTAGCCAGGCCACCTCATCACAGATTCCGACAACCGTTCCCTTTTCCACTGTTTGTTCATCGTCATCAGGATTGAATACGGGTACCATCGTAACACAGCCGCTTCCCACTAAAGTCCTGGCCGGTATCCACGGTGAACCCACGACTCCTCTCTCTATGATGGTACATCTTCGCGGTATTCCTCCATCGTTCTGCGGTAGTCTAACAGGAACTAATGTCTGAGATCTTGGTTTCAGGATGGTGTCTCTCAAACATAGCACTTTTCCGAAATTTCCCCCCTTCATTGGAATTTCATCGTTTCCATGTTTTAGAACGCCTTGTTTCAAATCGATGTTGCACTGATGATTTTGTAAAAAGTCCAAGCCAATAATGCAGTCATCGGATATGTTCGCTACAATGACTTTTTGCCAATAAAGTGTGTCACCAATCTTGATAGCCACAACTTTTTCACCTTGGGTTGAGATACGCTGACCGGTAGCAGTCGTTAACGTGAGGCTTCCTTTCGTTGGAATGTACCGCCCTCCGATGTCCTTAAATCTGAGGCTACTGATAACTGTACGCGAGGCAACCGTGTCCAACGTTAATTGGCAAGGTCGTCCGTTGATTGTTCCGTCTATCACAAGAGTGTTTCCATCATTCGTCTGTTTTACAACGATCTCCGGGGCTTTACTGCTAGCGGCCAGCGCGCACCCCACTGCTCTGGCCTTCTCTAGTTTTCCTCCGGCTGTTCCGACGTCGAAACCGCCGCATCCACCTGACGTCGGAAATTGGTACGCTCACGTCTAGGGCAAGTGCTACGTATATGACCCCGTTCTCCGCATTCATAACATATGGGATTGTACGGTCGCCGTCTGTTGTTATCCGCTGCTATAACCTCCCGCAGCCTCAGAGAACGCAAGTCATGTCGCACTGCTTCCACCTCAAGAGCATGAGCTACTGCCTCCTTCAAGGTGGCGTGGTGTTCAAGTCGTACGGCGGCCCTGACCTCAGAATCCCGTATTCCGTCGATGAATACTTGCAGAAGCATATCCTCAACCACGGACGGCGACGACTGATACGCCTTACGTACCAGTCTCTCCACTTCAACGGACCATTGTTGTATAGTCTCGTTAACCCGTTGAATGCGATCCTTAAGCTGTGCTCGATATACATGCTCCAGGTGACTGTCGCCATATCTGGTCTCCAGCGCGTTCACTAGCTCGTCGTAAGAGACCTCCTTTTTCCCACCAGCGAGTGCTTCCAACACGGAGAGAGCCTCGTCCCGTAGCGCTAGGATCAGCGCTGACTGTGCCTCTTGGTCACTCCAGCAGCTGGCTCTTTTGACTGTCTCCAGTTGTAGTTTGAAGGCAGCCCAAGAGGATTTTCCGTCATATGGAGGAACCTTCAGATTTCTACCGGAAGTTACTACGGACGTAGTTACGGAACCCCCTACCTCCAGGAGCTTCATTCGTTGATTTAACTGTTGAAGCGTTCCCTTGACTTCCGTAACTTCTCCCTTAACTTCCGTAACTTCCTCTTCCACAACTTCTATCCTAGAGGCGTTGGCCCGGATCCCGGCCACCAGATCCTTGCTAAGGCCGTCCTGGAGCTCCTGTAAACGCTCTTCTTGGCGTCGTGCTTCTTCCTCCCGGCGGCGTGCTTCTTCCTCCCGGTGGCGCGCTTGCTCCTCCTGCATTGCACGCAGCTGCTCCTCCTGGCGGCGAGCTTGGTCCTCCTGGCGGCGAGCTTGGTCCTCCTGGCGGCGAGCTTCTTCCTCCTGGCGGCGAGCCTGCTCCTCTTGCAGTGCACGCAGCTGCTCCACCTGGCGGCGAGCTTGCTCCTCCTGCAGTGCACGCAGCTGCTCCTCCTGGCGGCGAGCTTGGTCCTCCTGGCGGCGAACTTGCTCCTCCTGGCGGCGAGCTTGATCCTCCTGCAGTGCACGTACCTGCTCCTCTTGGCGGCGAGCTTGCTCCTGCATCATGGCAGTCATTTGCTGCAGGAGCGCACTCATGTCCATTGACGCAGGCGGTGAAACGGCCGGAGTCGCCATGGCGCCGTCTCCGGTGCTAGGCCCCTCTTGCGACTGTTCTTCTGCCGCTGCAGCTCCCGCTCTGGTGGTTACCCCTCTCTCGTTCCTTGGCACGATCGGCATCTTTCCCATCCCACTTCTGACACCAGTTGTCACAGCCGTGGGTAGGGGATGGGAAGAAATAAGGTCGGCTTCAATAGATGTTGTTTTATTTTCACTGTAAAAGGGTAACACACGAAACACGGTACTATACACTTTACTGTACACTTTACTTCCCTTCACACTTCACTTCACACTCGCGACACTGTATTGTGAAACGGCACTTCACTTCACTCGCGACACTGTACTGTGAAACGGCACTTCACTATTCCTATTTCTTCTTCCCACTGGCGCGCTTCCCGACTCGCTACCAAGACTCGACTGACTCTGCCTTGGCCGGAATCGCCTTATATACCACCAATTTCAATCATTCCAAATTCAAAGGTTTTCTTTTAATTTAGCGTCGAAAACATTTTATAGATTCTATTTTCAAATTTTCTTTTTCTTTTATTTTATTTTATTTTTAATTTACGCGACAATACTTATCTAGAAACTTACAAAATATTTATCGTTTTACTGAATAAACTTCAATTGCCTCTTATTGTTTTAATGCAATTACGAACAAGATTTTGTTTGAGGCTTTAGTCAAAAGTTTTAAGTTTTAAAAAAGAACGTAGGTATAAGTATTCTTTTCTGTTTTATAAGATTTAAGTGTAGTAAATATAACATTATTTACTATTCATCTTAACGATAAAAGAAGGTAAAAGACGAATAAAATGACATTTTCTAAAAATGATTCCTAGTTAGATCGATTTATCGCCCCCGAAACCCCCTATATACTAAATTTCATGAAAATCGTTGGAGCCGATTCCGAGATTCCAATTATATAAGTATATATACAGCCTGTCCCAAAAGTTGTACGACAAACTGAAATGGGAGATAGCTTGAACATGGACCTATCAGATGTCAAAAAAACACTTCAGTAAAAGTGGCACCGTTTTCGAGATATTGACCTTTGTTCTGTTTTTCGGAAATTGGGCACTCTTACCCTACTTTTATTTGCTGAGTCCACAAATGAGCAGATATTTTAATGAATTTTTTTTCACGTACTCTCAGATAGTTGGTCTACAATTTCGGAATATAATTTTTTTAAAAATATTAGAAAATACTGAAAAACTAGGTTCTGTTTTGAACTTTTTATGTTTTTGATTTTCTTCTATTCAGTTTCGACTAACAAATGTGGAAAAAAAATGTACTGGACCAACCGTGCAGACTACTTTAAAAACTTGGCTGTTAAAAGGAGATTTCAAAAAGGTAAAACACTTGCTACTTTAAAGGGAAACTTTTAACGCTATAGCCATTTCAGTGTTGAAGGGTATTAATTTGCAGCTAATGTGATTTTATGTTTTAATGCTTTTAAGTGATCATTTTATATTTTTTTGTTATAAATTTGACTTAAAACATTTTATTTAGTCATATTTTATAAGTATTCAAACTGTCTCTTTTCAACTGTAACAAATAATTCACACTTATTAAAAATTAATTTTCTAAAGATCCTGTACCCATTTGTGCTATTTCAGCTACTACTGATTGAATTGATTGATTGATTTTTCAATAGCCGGCAAACGAGCGGACGAGTCGCCTGCTGGTAAGTGGTCACCGTCTCCCATGGACATCGGACCCAAAGACATCACCAATGCGTTGCCCACAAAGAAGGAAGAGGAAAGAAAGAAAATACTAGTTATCTCTCAAATTCCTAGGCGTAACACGGCATGTCGTTTTGTGACTGACTCCCTCAAGAGGGTGGTAGACAGCCCGCTGGGTTTAATCCTACCGTCAAGCCTAGAGGTCCAAGTCCAGAGCCCTCTGAAAGAAGCACCAGGCGTCGTAACCTAGTCCGGTGTTCGGCAAGGTGCACCTCGAGCAGAGGAGGTCGGGTTGGATTCAAAGATGAATAGAACCCCTTCCACCCCAATAGACTATATAGCATAATACTTTTGTAAATCAATACTGAACATTTAATTCTGCTCGTACCACAATAAAGGCCTTTTGAGCCTCGGGAAGATCCAAAGCTGCGTTAATCGAGACCTCGATTTGAAAAGGCATCCTTCAGATCAAGGGGCGAACATATTGGCTTCCTTGCAAGTCATAATTCCTCCTTTAATATATTTATAAGGGATACCATCCCAAGCAATCTGTTGTCGAGATTGGAATATTTTTTATTTCGATCCCAATATTGCAAATTTATATCGGGAGGTTGTTACACTGTTGTATTATGATCTATCATAATACATTTTATAATGACGACCCGTTTGGCGCAATGGTAACCATGCCGGACTATTGTTTGAAGGGGCCTGGGATGGATTCCCAACGAGGTGAAACTTTAAAGATGAGTTTAAATTTCATATTACATGCGATACATATTTACAACATTCAACATTTATTGTGGCTATAAAAATACAACATCTGTTATTACAATACTAACATTAGCAAACATTTTTACTATCAATTAGACGAGACTGTATTACATTTTTGTTATCTAAAAAACCGTCACTTTAATTTTACCCTTAATCCTTAGCACAACATTGTTAAAATTTCAATTAATATTCAGGATCCTAAATAATCTCCGCGTCGATATTCCCCAATCTCAGATGTCTCCTCGTGTATCCGTCAGATGTCAATCAACACTCGTACGGGTGTCGATGAGAGACACTCTGATGTGCCTGATTTAATCCTCAAACGCCTATCACCTTTCTATACAGCCTTTGAGAACACTTTGGAAATCTCCATGGACTTATCTATAGAATATTGTTTTGTTTGCATTGAAGCGAAGATAAAAGAGAAATCTGTTTGTCCCTTGCCGTTATTGGATGTATACTGGAGTATTCCTGGAATTACGAGGCGTGAATATGTTTGCCAAATGAGCGTACACATGTAGGAGATAATGACTACGATTAGTTTAATTATGTAACGTTAGGTACCTACTGTAAATATTGGGGTATCTATAGTTATAATATGTACTGAAACAAACACTGAAGTGCGGGAGTAACCTAATAAAGCATAACGAATAAAACAACATTGATTTATGCTTTATTGACCCTTAAAACGGGTGGACTTAATGCTAAGTACAATTCTCTAACGGCTAACCTTATGATGTGCACAGAGCAACGAAAGCGGTTTAGGTAACAAAAGGAAAAAAATGAAAACAAAACATAATTATGCATAAATAGAATAATTATGTTGGTTCGATTATTATGTCCGGGAGTGTCCCAGAGAGCTTTATCTTACAGCTTCCTGCTACATCTCATAATGAGTAAGTATTGAGATCAGCGCTGGCCCTCTCCCTTGACCAGGGTAGAGTGAGATTGACTTTCAGCGCACTATGGTCGACAGTTTTACTTCAAGTAACTGTACTGTACTGAACCGCTTGCCACGTGATATTATTTTTTGAGAGGGAAATCTGCTTCAAATACTTGAGGGTAATAGGCTATGAGGGGTTTTTACCCACTACGACCTACTCAATAGCTATCGGGCGTAAATGGGGAGGCCCATTTACGACTAGAGACTCTCCTGCGCCGCCTGGTGGTTAGAGCTACCGTTCCTATCGCTCTATTCTAGCGCCGGCCCTGAGTAAGATAATAAAATAGAATATAATAAAAAATCGTTTATTTCACTTATGTGAAATACTACGTACACTTTTTAATACTAAGTACTTATGTACTGCAGCAAACAACATGACAAAGAGAGAGAGAGAAAAAAAGAAGATAATGACTCAGTCTTAGCCATATCGAGCACTTATCCTGGAATATATTTATTTTCAAGCGGTTTAAATAAATTATGTAAATAAAAAGAAGAGTTTTCTATAAAAAAGGCAATAGAGAAAGAGTGATATTAAACCAGAGACATGAATCTTTACTTCTCATGAACTTAAACTTAAGTGCGGAATGAAATATAAATTTTATAATCCGTAAAGCCAAGAATACCGGCTCAGAGCACGGAAGTATGAAGTGGGCTTCTTTATACGTAATAGAGGTCATATATACAGAACAGCGTGTGTGAACACATTTATAGCGCATGCTGCTCGTTTGAGCACAGTAGTGCTATTTGTGCATTCATATCACATACTGGAGCAACGAAAACAATTAAATAAATAAGTTTCCATTTTATTTAACCATATTTCTCTCTCTCTTACACACACACACACTGCGAGTGTGTGTGTCTGTCAAAAGTGTCTGCTGTCGAAGAAGGCATGAACGTTTGTGGATCCATCTACACTTTTTTAGAGACGACCATCTAGTCCTGAAGCGTAGCAACACATCTGTGACCGACTAAGAATGATACTCTTAGTCTCTTACTAACAATTACTAACAGTCCCTGCTCCAGTCCTCATACGTATTAACGAAGTGACCAAGTAACATCTAACATTACTACTACAACTACTATCCCTCTGCTAACTGGACTAAGTAACTATCCTAATCCCGATTTGAGTCTCGTTCTGGGTCGGTCAGTTGTCGTGGGCGACGGCGAAAGAGTGGTGCTGCATGCTAGTTTGTTATCTTAAATCCATAAAAAAAATATATTTAATCGCCACAAATACTACAAAATGATCTTTAAAAGTGCTTTTACGTTAACGGATAACTACCGCTAAATACACTCAGAAGCGATGGCTGAACGTGCATCGAAGTACAAGAGTGCAAGAATGTAAGTCATTAGCGGTCATTCGTCCAACGATCTACCGCGCTTTAAGTTCCTAGTGTCGACTGTCGACTTGATTGATATCAGCCAGGCTATGAACAGAAAGCTGATACAGACAAATATTATAATATAATAGAGGCCCGCTCTGCTTTCCAAATTCGATCGTAATTTATCCTGTCTAAGAGTTAATTCACATTGAACGTACACTTTATCTTTAACGAATGTTTTTGTGACAATGTAAGTTAAACCTTCTGCACACCGCGCACACCTTTAATGCACCAAATGTTACCTCCTGCTCCTGCACCTGTAGATCCTGCATGCTTTCTTTCTTAAATAAGAGAACATAGATTTTTTCTTCACGTATTAACATACTTATTAATACGAGTAGATTTGAAATATCCATGAAACTAGTAACTAACTCTCTCAGAGTCAATTTACTCTGCTGAGACGAAACGCGTGTTCGCGTTGGTATTTGTCAGAATATAATTAAGTAGTTAAGTACTTTTCTGTATATACCCTTCAGTTGTAGAGTAGAGTAAGAGGATTTTAAACAAAGGATTTCGTCATGCGTACCGCGAAGGACAGGAATAAATAACGCGCGTCGGTGAACCCGTTTACAATATCTCTTGGGTCTTTATGTCAATAGTAAACAAGCTTTTTCTAAAGGTCAAGTTTGGCAAGCACTTACTTATAAAATGTAAAAAAGCAGGATCTGAAACTATTAACTATATTCCTGAAAATTTTTTTTAATTGTTTTATAAAAATGTGCGTAATTTATAAAGCCAGCATTCTCAAGATGCATTTGAGTCACGGCTCATGAGAGGGAGAGCTTCACGCGTCTTAGGATAGTTAGGCTAAACGTACAGTGGCATCTGAAACATTCATTTTTGTATCATTGTGTACATTAGGCTTTCTATATAGCTGTGTATATTAGGCTTTCTAACGCGTGACGCGTAATATGTACAACAATTTGTGTGCGGCAAAGTTAGGTGTTGTTTTGTGTGTTTCAATTAGTCAGTTAGTTAGGGGCTCGTTCGTCAATTGCATGAAAATAGAGGTAAGTTTAAACACATTAAAATTTGAAATAAATCGTAGGGAATCGTAGGGTTTTTTTTTTCAATTTTACTCATCTTTATTTCTCCACACTTTACGATCCCGCTGAAGACATTTAGCCGTGCGGGAGGGGAGCGTCATCGGTGTAAATAAGTTCAAACATCGGCGTACAAATACACATGCAAAGTGCCTATATGAAGAAGTTAGAGCCCATTAGTTTGGACGTTGGGCTCCCATATAAACGGGCCTGGTGAATTCTGCACATTTTACTTCTACCGATTCATTTAGCACTTGCTTTGGTGAAGGAAACCGAGCTCGCAATAATGCGTGAAGTCTACCAATTTGCACTTTGCCAGCGTAGCGGACCATGGCCTGTATCCTTTACATTATGCCTGCCGAGCCAGTTATGGGTTGCAAAGAAGTATCAGTGTCAAAGTAAAATGAGAAGAATTTATGTGACGTCGCTACGTCGTAGTACGCTTCGCACCTTTAAGCGCATTTAGCTTCCGAGCGAATCGTTTGAAACTTGCAAGACGTGGATCTTATAAAGAAAGCCTGGATACTTTTAGCTTCCGAGTGTATACTGCAAAGGAGAATTGTTTATAGAATTCTTCGTTTTCAAACTACTTACGTATAAATTTCAAACACGTACAAACTTGTAGAATATGTTTGCATAAACCTAATGAAAATATTTTTGAAATTGTTATTATTATATTCGTAGTTAAAGGAAAGTTATTGATAATGATTAAGGTGGTATTATTTTTTGCTTTATTAATAGAAGGGAAACAAGCAGTCCCACCACATGATTTTAGGTGGTCAGCGTTGCCCATGCGGTCGTAACATGAAATAATCAAAACTGTTTTCACAATATTTTCTATGATTAATGACAACGAGCTAAACGCGCAGACCCGCCACCGAACGGGAAGTGATCACTTCGTCGATGGACATTAGCAACACCCAATCCAAGGCATCACTGATACGTTGTCGACCAAGAATGAAGGAAGGGGAGATAAAATATTGGCTCAAGTCCACAGTCAGGACTTTATACTGTATTTTTTATGTGTGTGTGCCTCATAACTTTTAACTGGGTGCACCGATTTTGATGATGCTTTTTATTTTCGAAGGCTGGTGCTTGTCATGTGGTTCCATTTAAACAGCAGTTATTCCTAATAATATATTTTTAACTTAATTTGTGAAGTCGATAAAATTCATTGAAATTATTTAGTTTGATTTACCTACGTATTTTTAACTTTTTTTAATCATTATATTTAATATATTTTTTTTTATTATATGACTATGCATTGTTCCATATCTTTAGCAATCCAAGTTGTTGTGAATTACATATTACGTATCGCAATTTACGTTGCAGGTTGAGCCTGTCGTCCGGTCCCATCGGACACGCGTCGGCTGCTTGATTGGTCTGTACGACGATGTTAAATGACTTTGTTAACCTACTGTGAACTGGATACATCGGTTTAACAGGTGATGCAGCCACGCCGTGAGCCAGTCGGGCACGAAATGGTTTTAGAATACAATATTTATTTATTTAATAGTAAACCCGCCCTCGATTCGCGTCGGGAAAAATGTCTCTTCGTACCCACATTCGGAAATTGATAGGCGTGATTATAAACTGACATAACTTTTTTATTTATGAATCGATTGAAATAAAACAAACAGATAAACGGACAAAAATTATAAAAATCATTACTTTGGGTTCTATTGCGTTAAAAAAGACTCCCAGTTAATGTTTTTCTCGAAATCTTTCATGTACAGACACCGATCAGTTACAGATTTAAAATATGTAATAGACTTTATTGTATACCATAATAATAAACAGGAAAAATCATGCTGCAATTTATACTATTTTCTCATAAAGGCGAACTTATCGCTAAATAGCGATTTCTCCCAGATAATTTTTATCCAATATACAATTTATGTGCAAACTGTTTAGTTATCAAGATAATGCAATTTTGTTTTCACTATCCTCTTCACTAATATGTGTTATAAAAATTGCTGGTTTGTGTAAGTATATTAAATTGTGTATCAGAATAGTGTGAATTGACGACCTTATAGCCTAGTTGGTATTGGCTCTGTCCCGGGGTCGATTCCCAGCCGGGGCAAATATTTATGTGGCAGATAAATATTTGTTCTCGGGTCATGGGTGTTAGTGATATGTTTATTTAGGTTGTCACCAATACCATCCACGACAAAGGGATAAGAGTGTGTTACCGTATATTTATTTATTATTTTATCTTAATCAGTGACTTTATTATAAAACACGTCGAAGAGGTCGACACTCTGCAAATCTAATTTCGTGAAATCGATTTTGAGATTATTTTATTTTAAAGTCGTTCACAAACAGTGTCCATAACTGATGTAAACACCATTTCACGTAGATGTAGATTTTTAACCTCTTTGAAATGAGACTCCGTCATTTCAGCAGCACGCTTTGAGCGAAATATCAAAGAGCGTAGTTTTTTTGCGGTTTAATATGTAGTTCGTAGAGTCCGAATATAAGCAGTAATCAGCCCTTTTGCTCCGACCGTACGAAACATACATTTTCTGATTAAAACATTATCTTCCCAAAACAAAGCTTTATACGAATCAGAAGTGATTGTTATTTACATTGATCCTCGATTAATTGTTGATTAAGAAAAAAATTGACTGATTTCTAAAACTTAATCTTTTGTAAAGAAGGCTCTTTGACAGCGAAAGAGACAGCCTGAAGACGGGTTCCGTCGGGAAGGTTCGGTTTGTGAATTTCAGGCAGTGTGGCGCGCGACAGCGGTCTGAACGCACGTGTATTGAAAAATATTCTCAACGAAATACGCTACGAAAATATTGTGACAAATGTGTTTGTGAGTGTCGTGTTTAGTGTAAAACGTGACGTGTTTATTAGTTTTAATACTACCCGTGACGTGTAAGTTAACTTTAAAAACTTAATGTAATTTAGTCACTTTTTCTAACTTAAGGATAGTTTGAATAAAAGTTTAAGTATTAATAATTATAATAACTTACAATAGTTTTTTGTGATTGTGTATATGTGCCATCTATATAAACAGCATTCGTCGGTATCCATATTGCGGGTGAGTATTCCATATTATTTGGGTGTTCCCAACGTGTTATGTTTGGTAATATTCGCATTAGACCTCACTTTGAAACTTTGGAAGTAAACGAAGCTTGATATCTAATCATAAGTAAGACCCTTTCTACGAAACGTTGAGAAGGAGTTGGAAACTTTCTTAAATTGTGTGGTTTATGTAACAAACTAACGGGTTTGCAAACGGGGTAAATTAATTTGTATGGCATTAATTCTAATATTTGGGCTTCTGTATTTTAGAGAACTTAATAATTAAGACCTCAGACAGTTTCAAAATTTACGTAATTATAACTGTGTGACGTTGAGTTGTTATCGATATTTTTTATGGTTATACCAAATCGCCTTAAATGGAAATAAATTACTTTGTACAAGGTGATTTGGAAATAGTGATCTTATTATTACTAACTTATCGTTAATGTTACGATGATGAGTGCAGTAGCAGTTTTGCGGCTCAGTCCATCCCTGACTCCAAAACTACCTTACCTGCTCGTAGTGCGTGACCGTTTCACCCTTTATTACATTTTAATCCCTGCGGTACTCATGCATCGGTAATGATGGGGGAGGATGATTGGTGAATTCATAAAACACTGGCAACACTCTTATATTCATGCTTTAATTTTAGCCTTATTATCAACATAATAATAAGGTCACGAAAGTAGGATGATCGCATCAATCTTGTCATTAGTGTTTACAGCCTAAAGACAACAATATCGTTCTATCCTTCTTTATATGAACACAGCGGTTGTAGTATTGCAAAGTTGGCAGATTGGGATTGATATCAAACCATACTTACCGAAAATTTGCATAAACCAGTAAATTTTCAGTGTTACTTGATACATAGTATGATCAGTTTTACAAATGTCTATGAGATAATTTTTTATTGGTATAGGTAGTTACATAAAAAAACGGAAATAAATGGTATAGCTAGAGCGTCTTTCATTAGATGACCATTTTACAAAAGTTTCTTTCGAGATACTTATATTCGAAGCATTTTAACTCTAATGAGATATTTGAAATCGCCTTTCCTCACACTACAGAAGTTAATCGCCACATTGTTAAGTCGATGGAAATTTAATCTAGTCTTCTTCTTCCTTAAATGAAAACATTTTTCTTTAGATTACGGATAGAAGTACTATCATTGAACTAATTGTTTTCACTTAAATAAATGTATATTGATATACATTGTAAACTTCTTCCTTTTTCGTGTTATTTGGCAATTGCAACCCATGGACATCAACTTCAAATAAATAAGTCATTATTTTATACTGTGCTCTTGATGACTGAGATGAAACAGCTCGTTTGTAACCGTCATTGGCACAACCGTCCTTACATAAACGCAAGATTGTTTGAAGTTAGCAAATACATAAAGTACGTAAAATGAAATGCGTACGTGAAGCAACCTTCTTCACATAGAAATTTAGCTTTATATACTAGCATATCGTCCATTACAAGGTCCCGTACCTTAATAATATCAATAGAAACTAAACCTTAATAATTGGAAAGATAAAGTATTCAGTCGGTCTCTTCTAACAAATTTAGGAATTCTAGGACAAGTCCTCACACTCATAACAAGAACTAAACATCAGGTGGGTAACATGTTCGATAAACGTAAAAAAGAACATTTTCGGTGGGTCGGATCGATCGCGTGATTTTATTGCTTCCGAAATATAAGTTGTGCGACACAGAAACACTGTAGCGAGCCAAAGTGAAATAGCAATAAAGAACGGGGCTTTAGCTTGGCATAACAAAAATATAGGCCGCCTACCTTCACCTTACGTTACGTTACCTTGGGGGAATCATAACAAAGAGTACCAATTATTTTTCCATATTCTTGTATCGTAATATCGTGAGGTATAAAAATAAGGCGGACGTGTCGTCACTTGGAAACAGCTTGGAAATTTGTATTTTTAGTGACGATCTCGCAAACGTATTCAAATATCTTTCATTTTTTGCTTCATATATTAATAAATAATTTACCAGTGTTAAGCTTTGTACGTTTGTCCGTCACACAACTCAAGATACTAAGTTCAAGTCCAGCATGCACATCTAATACTTTGACGATTCCGTAGCCAAGTTGGTAGTGACCCTGCCTGAAGCGATGGGTTCCGAGTTCGGAACCCAGCCGAGCAAATATTTATGTGATAAGGGTTTGTTCTCAGATGATCGGTGTTAGATACGTATTATTTGTGATGTCCATGACACTCGCGACACAGGGAAATCTAGTGCGTTTTAGCGTTTATTATTTATCATCAAGGGTAGCTGGTCTGTCTTGCCGTGACCATGATCTATACAATTTGGTTGAAATATCAGTAAACAAAATGGTAATAAACGATAACAAAAATTGTGAGTACCTGTTACAGTTTTTTGGTATTAACGAGTATTATTTGCTTCCGTAAAAGAAAATATCGTCAGGAAATCTTCTACATTCTGCACATACTTTAGGTACACCTGATATTTATCTACAACCTGCTCGAACATGAATGAAATGTTGGTACTAACTTATATTGTTAGTTTTCGTATAGGTCCCCGGAAATCGTAGCAGATTTGGCGGAGTAGAGACCGATATTTATTGTATAAGTTATATTTAGTGGTTTATTTAAATTACTTCGCTGTTTGTTGTCACTTTTGGAGTTAATAATTACGTTGTTAATTCTTATTGTTAGAGAAATAAACAAGGCTGCCTCTCAGACGAGCATTGCTGTGTCTAAATGTTTTTGTAATTAAAACTTAATCTGGTAATCGGAGAGTTTGAAATATTTTGATCGAATCGAAAATAAAGATTTGGAATACTTTTGTCAAAATCGAAGCCCAGAAGCAAGTTGAATTTCACGATTAAGCTATGATTAATAATAATATATCGCCTATAAAAAAGTTTACCCGGATCCACACTTTTCCAACCGGAACACAATTGCTGTTAATACAATTTTATAACACGGTAGAAATGGTAATAGGTAGCGTGGTGAGTAGGTACTATAATATATTGGTGCCATATACATAAGTACATTATGCTCTGCCACCTATTCATTGTATTGAGATATGGCTATAAACCTAGCCGTGATGAATCATTCTAACAAATTTAAATTTTACGCATTTGATCAACCAATAGTTTGCAATTTGCCGCCTTATTGTTACGAAGGCAATCTGTGCCTTTCAGATTTCATCTTTTATCGGCAAAGTTTAATTAATGTGTTTAGTTTATAATTTTGTGAAAGTATTTTACGTCGAATACTGTACGGTACGGAAATAAATATTATTAAGGCAATAGATCTCAAAACAATGATTTTAAGAACTTTTGTCTCCATTTGTTCTTGCTCACCTCAGAAACGTCTCAGTGACAATCCTGTCTATGTATTTTTCATGCAGGTGCGAAGACTAAGCTTTCCCGAAGCAAACGAGGACAGCTAGTTATTGTTGAAATGGATATGGGTTGTGTAAGGGGCTCCATCCACCTTTGAGTCCAAGCTCTAAAGTCCAAGCAGCAACCCCCTCTGCTTGTAGTGCACCCTGGTGAACAACGGACGAGGTTACAGCGCCCGGTGCCTCTTTTACAGAGGTCGCTGGGCTCTACCATCCAGTTTTTCCGAAGGTACTCTAACGGTAGATGTGCTGTACGCATCAGTAATACCTTTGTAGTTACTGCTGTCCAAAGGCGACGGTGACCACCTGCCATCAGGTCGCACGACTACTTGTTTGTCGGCTAACAACAAAAAAAAAACGGAGGCCGTCATCAGGACTGCCGACAGAAGTGAAAACTTTAGAAAATAACTTAATACAAGTATGTAAGTAAGAAGACCGCTGCTCGTCACCGGTCCGGCGCACTACGTCACAGCACGTCGGTGACACGAACCCATAAGATTTTCCCAAGAAGTTTTCACTTCAAAAAAACTTGTATGTCTACGGTAAACAATATCCTAAAGTAAATATCACTAATGAAATTGATGGAAACTCCTCTTGTTTTATTACTTTTCAAAGGAACTTATTTTTATTTTATCCATAAAACGAGAAGTAATCAATTTTTTTCAGGAAAAGTTCACGTCCCTAATTAAAAGTATGCCCACGTAAACTAGTTGCCTTGATTATAGATTAATAAGGTTTCTTTCGTTATGTCTACGTAGAAACCTTTTCAAATCGTGTTTGTTTATCGTATAATATAGTCATTGACTTATTCCATCAATGGCCTACTACTGAGCACGGTTCTCTCCTCATAACTAAGAAGGACTAGAGCATACTCCACCATGCTGCTCCAGTGCGGATCGGTGTAGGGGATAGTAGCCAACCCATGTGTCGGAAGTTTTTATCTTAACTATTGCTATCGAACGTTTACAACAGAGACCGACCGCGCCCGCTGTTACTAAACTCGTTCTATCACGATAGACGCAAGCCGCCGAGCCAGGGGCGCTTCTGTAGCTGCTATTTGGGCTATAAGAGGTTTAATTTTAAACATTTATTGTAATGAAATAACCATAGGTTTACTTAGGCCCTTTCACATGCGTGTACGTTATTATTCTACGACTAGGTTAGGTTAGTTCGTTAAGGTTTACTTTATTACGCTGGTCGAGCGCTTGGTAAACTTCAAAGACATTTAAGAACAATATATGCCTTAGCCTGGAGCCTTAGAATATTGTCCTTTGAAACAATTACCGTGCTTGGTAGCACGGCTGAAACCCGGCTGGTTACCTACCACCTTCTCGCTTGAGTTAGCCGTTAAATAACATGTTTTGTTTGCTTGGGAGCTTGAAAGCTAGTATTTGACGATCCGGATGGCGCAATGGTTAACACGCCGCATCGCCGTTCCGAGGGTCCTGGGTTCGATTCCCAGGGAGGCGGAAATTTGAATGATGAATTTAAATTTCCGTTCTTGGTCTGGGTGTGTGTGTTCTTGTCTTGTGTGTTGTCCATGGCAACCACGACACAGGGAATCCTAGTGTGGGGCTATGAGTGTGTAGCGTTATTTATTTATTATTTATTATTATTTATTTTCTCTTTTTCTTTTCGCAAAGGTGCCTTTAATATTGAATTTTTGATTTAAAATTTTCGAGGAGAAAAAGAAACGGCGAAAGAAAACTCTTACCCACATCTTTTGTGCTAGTTAGTCCTGTTGTTGTTAGCATTGCTGATCTCAGTGGGCCACGGTGACCACGTACTATCAGGTGGCTCGTCTGTTCGTTTGTGGGCTATCACTTACATAATAATGTTTGATTTTCCGTATTGAATGCATTCTGGCAACTAGCTGAGGTAAGACGATGCGGGGTGATGGTTAATTCAACGCTGTGATTGGCTAATTCAAGGCCACACGAAACGTTGGAGAGAAATTGATTAATTTAAGCAACGAGAAAGAATGAGGCGGCACGAATTTATATCGGTACTATAAGCCAGATGTGTTGACAGAAGCCATTCGCCTGTTATTAGGAGTCTATTGGCTGTGTGGTCGGTGGTATTAACAATATAAACCTTATCGACGCTTTACTAAGAGGCTTCCATCACCTCTTAAGACACCCTGGTCTGCGCGCAAGGGTTCGAGCTGGC
Source organism: Ochlodes sylvanus (assembly GCA_905404295.2). Taxonomy (NCBI): domain Eukaryota; kingdom Metazoa; phylum Arthropoda; class Insecta; order Lepidoptera; family Hesperiidae; genus Ochlodes; species Ochlodes sylvanus. Next base: position 4,736,926 of record FR990129.1, read on the forward strand.
TGAACGTCTGCTTTCTAACAATAACAACCGGGACCGACGGCTTTACCTGCCCTCAGAGGCATGGTTACCAAATAAATTTTGCGAGTTCCTATCGGTCACCCATCCAACTACGCTGTTGCTTAACTCGATCGATCACTATTTTAAATAGTTAGTCTTAATTTAAAAACTCCATGTTTATAACACTACTGGAAGGTCTATGGCGATAATACAGTAATTAAATAGAGTGCCAGCCCATCCGCTGTCACCACGTATCGAGAATACGATTTATTTACCGCATAACTTTATGTATTGTAAGCTTTTGTATAGTCCTAATGGAAATGTTTTGTATCGCGTTGGCTACACCGCAACGGGCCCCGGAATCCTTTAATATTATTTATCAACTAACACATGTGGGCTTAAGTTTACATTTATCGTAATAGTGTATACGTGTTTAATGAATATTTTATACTGAATAAATTTTCTTATGGCTTTTATGACGTCAAAGGTAGTGACTGAAATGTTCTCTGCTCTACAAACGGTACAAAGAGTGAAGGTATTTAATAACTAAAAAAAGTCTGTCTGTGCTGTTACCATTCTATTATTATCATCTGTGATAGCTGTTGACTACGATTTCAACAAAATTAGGAGAACTCTCTGGTGTGCAGGTTTCCTCATAAAGTTTTCCTTCACCGAGGCAAGTGATAATTAAATATTAATACGCACATAATTTTTGAAAATTAGTGGTGCGTGCGGGGTTTGAACCCGGACCCTCCGGTTTGGCAGTCCAACGTTCAACCACACGGCTATCAATGCTTCACGTGTAAACGTGTATAGCACCAAAATTAATAAACTCTTCGCATTGCTTCGAAATGTAGACGAATGAATGCTATTAATCAGTTCATAAATTTCTCGTTGTCCCTGAAATTTAATTAACAAATAATGTTTGCTCAAAAAGGTCAAATACAGAACACGTTTAAAATATTTTAAGACTTGTAATACCAATGGTCACCAATCAAGATATTTATGTATATTTGTGCTTGTTACTTGAAATTCGAATTTAATTATCACTTACTTCGGTGAAGGAAAACATCGTGAGGAAACCTGAGAATTCTCCATAATGTTCTCAAAGGTGTGTGAGGTCCGCCAATCGGCAGTTGGCCAGCGTGGTGGACTATGACCTGTACCCCTCATATTGTGAGAGGAGACTTGTGCCTAGCAGTGGGACAGTTATGGGTTGCGATGATGATGATGATGATGACTTGAAACTTGAAAGGAAACCCTTTTTGATCTCCCTGTTTGAGTGCACAGTCGAAATAATCAACCTTCTAATGAAACTTAAACAATCTTCGAGGAACGTACTCGTACATCAGACGGACAGAAACTTACGCACTTCAGTTACTTTCGCATTTATAATATTAGTAGAAATTATAGATTTATAATTTTATATTATTGGCTAAAAACTGAAATAAAACATTTGAAAGTGCGTTATATTTAACGCATTTTGCGCATTACACGCTATATATTTTTAGTGCCTAGAGATAAAAGCGGTGTAAAATAAAAATGATTACATCTGTCTGCGCTGATAGCATTTCGTTGTTGTCGTAAACTGTATCTCCAATACAGAATTATGGCCGCAACGATGTCAAGGAATCTCGCATACTGAACACAGTTCGATTAGCGAGTCTTAGCGGAAAGTGTGGCGCGTCCATCTCTCTCCTCATGACTGCGGAGGTCTAGACCATATCCCACCACGCTGCTTCGGTGCAGATTGGTGGGGTTCCATACGCCACATCGAATTCCATTACATCGAAGTTCATGACATCGAACACGTTACGTCGATAGTTTATTATATCGAACTATCATCACATCGAATGTTTATTACATCGAATGGTCATGACATCGAAAGCTTATAAAATCGAAAGCTCATTGAATCGAATTTATAACATCGAAGCCTTATCACATCGATAGGTCGTGACATCGACAGCTTCATAACATATAGAACGGACATATTTTTTTTTGATATATTAAATGAAAGAAAAAATCATGAACTTCGATGTAATGGAATTCGATGTGGCGTATGGAACCCAGATTGGTGGAGGGTTAAGTGGCAAAACCAAGTGTCAGAAGATTTTTGTATAGCGACTGCTAGCGTTCATTTTAAACCGGCACCAACGCAACGGCTTAATGTGCTCTCCGAAGCCCGCAAACGATTAAGAAATTTTCACTAGCAGGCGCTTGTAACAACGGTCGCTGTTGTTTAACACGGTAGATCACTCATGATCGAGGCTAGGCTATAAGCGTCTCGTGTAAAGTAATATAATGATTTATTGAAGTCGAATACCGTTTTATTAAAAGATGTGGTTACAGTACCGTAAAGTTTTCTCCGATCGATACAATCGGGTGCCGAGTTGCCTAATTCAATTGCACGGGCCCGTTACAAATATACCTGAGAACGTTTTGTGGAACTTTCCTCGTTATTCACCAAATTATCTCTCTCCCCGTCTTTGTCTAATTCCTTTAATGTTTGTCGGATAACATGGACCAATTCTGCTTGGTGCTACGGGTCATATTCGCCGTTACGGTGAGGCCAGTTGTCGTTTTTTCCTTTTCTACATCATTTTGTCTTCGTATTTAAACTAAATCATATACAATATAGAATTTAAATACCCCTATAATTTAATTTTAATAATTTTAATTTTATTTGATTGCGTTAAGCCTTCCTAGTAAACTGTGGTAAGCCCGTAGTGAGCATCGCTAAGTTGCACTAAGTTTTTTTTATGGAATTCAGGTAGCAAACGAGCAGCACCACCCTTCCGCTGCCGGCTAACTTACATTTGCGGCCGGCCGGTCTCAATTGATGCGTAATTTGTATGTGATCAGCATCTTATTATTTATTTTATTTATTAATTTATAAACATTACAGGCACAATCTAATTCAAGACGTTTGTTAAGTTTTCAAGATAGTCCTATGCCATCCCGCGAAATGCAGCAAGTGTACGTGTGTACAAAATAATTATGTCAACATTATTATTTGTGGCCACCAATCCGTTGAGTAAGGTCAACGCTCTTACCTTAGTAAGAGGTAGTCTCCCTTAGGAGACTCTTTGGAAAGGGTAAGTCTGCAAGTTGGTACTGAGAACAACTTACCTTTTACCTAATTATACCTTTATTATACTTTATTAGACATATTTATGGATAATAACATTTAATTGTTAAAAACCGACAAAAGCAATATTAGAAAAGACCAAATCGGACATTAACTGTATCAACGATCCTATGCTCCATCCATCTTTTAATCCATGTTTTCATGTAATCATCCCTAAGATATTTTGGCGGTTATTAGATATTTTAGTAGGGTTTGAACCAAGCTCGCTAACTACCACTGAGTCCTGTCCCAGCCGGTGGCTTGAGAGCCAGTATTTCTTTCTTTCTTTCTTGGCTGGCAACGCATCGGTAATGCCTTTGGTGTTGCTGATGTCCAAGGGTCGGGACCACGTACCATCAGATGGCTCCTCTGCTCGTATGCCGGTAGTAACTGAATCGTTTCATTATATCGTTGTTTACATTTATTTGATAATTTTGGGAGGTTTTTTACTTTATTTCTACGTTCTTTGTTTACTGTGCGGTCGTGAAAGATGGTATCGCAATATTCGTAAATGTACGAGGCGTTTTAATGATAAAGGGACAAACGATGTCAACATCTTTTATGTTTGTGCTTCTATATTTAAAATTAAGGTACATTTTCAAGCAGGCAAGGTTAAATTACTTGTAATAATAATTCTTTGCGTCATAATATATATATGTACTACGTTCATTATCTTTGTGTTTTGAGTGTCAAGTAAATTATTAAAATTCATTTTACTCTTATACTAAAAGATACCCTATTATTATTAATGAGTTGATATTAAATTTACAATTGCTTTTACTTTCAAGATTTTTTTGTTTGTCTTGTTTATTTTCGCTATCACCGTGGGTAACGGTCTCCGAGTAGGTATTTAAAGTGGTATACTTAAGCTAGGTCCACATCGCACAGCAAAGTTTTTTTACCACCATAACCACTCGGACTGCAACATTATATCAGGTACCGCTTACCATCCCAGGTGATCATCCACCGTAGCTTTATGTGTAACCTATATTCTCCTACTTCTACCTTTATCTATACATCTATACAAATAAATAAAATTGGAGTGTCTGTTTGTAATATTAAAATAACCGCTTTTTACTATATGCATATGGATGTATACACGGTGCATATACCAAAATTACGTTTTTTACAATTTTTGTCTGTCCGTCTGTCTGTTTGTTTGAACTAATCTCTGGAACGGCTGGACCGATGTTGACGGGACTTTCACTGGCAGATTGCTGATGTCATTAGGAGTAACTTAGGCTACTTTTATTTTAGTTTTTTTGTTATATTCCACGCGGACGAAGTCGCGGGCGCAGCTCGTATTATATAAAAATTCATAATTTTTTTTTTGTGTTTATAAATAACATAAAATTAATAAATCAATGCTTTGGAAAACAATAACTTACTTAAAATATTTTTCTCACAAGCAGCCCGTCTATTATTATAAAGAATATTGCAGAAAATTACTCGGTAACTAAACAAATTATTGAAACTGAGTAAAATTTGCTCGTACCAACTGGTATAAAATTTGTTGGAAACTGCTTTAAATTTACAAGGAACTCTCCTGTAATGCTGTTGCCCGTGTCCATTGGCGACGATGTCCACTTATCATAAGGTAGTCCATCAAATTTATCTCAGAAAAACAGTGCATTCTATAGTTAAACTGAGAAGTTATGGACCCAGTTTTGTCTTGTGATTCGAATTGATGTGTATTACAGTATTAGTCAGCAGTCTTCAGTCAAGTACGAGTATAATGAAATACCTTAATCCCAAAAACAACAAGAAACATTCAAGAAACTTCAGCCCAACCACGTCGCACAAGGGCAAGTTCACTGCGGTCTCACCACCGCTGCAGATCGTAGTTCGCGAACATATTTCACGTCAAGACGTGTCATGTCGCACTACACTTGGTTGGCAATTAGGCATTGAGGTCGGACTGCGGTTAAACTTGCTTGTTACTTATGTTTTTAGTTAAATATAGACGAAGGGGCGTTTAGTACGAAAATGGCTTCCGATTTTCGATAGGTCTTGACAGTTTTACAAACGATGCCGATGCAATTATGAAAATGGGAAAGATTATGATCGACGTCAAATGATAAAAGTATTGTTTTAGGATTCCTTTGGACATTTAAAATCCTTTTAAAGTTTATTGAAGCGACTGAAATCATCATACGTACTTATGACTTCAACCTATTAATAACCCACTAATGAGTACGGGCCTCTCATCATCTAAACAACCTGGAGCATACTCCACCACGTTGCTCCAGTGCGGATTGTTGGGGGTGCTAACCCAAGTATCGGAAGTTTTTAAGCCAACTGAAGGCAACCTTAAATGGTTTAATGACTGCTATCCAACAATAACAACGGGGACCGACGGCTTTACGTGCCCTCTGAAGCACGAAAACTTTGAAGATATTTTTGCCACTAATGGTCACCCATTCAACTTCCGACCGCGCCCGCTGGCGATCACTTAACTACACGATCGGCGACTGACGCAATGAATGACCGCATGTTGTATTTATACTTCGCGATGTACTTATATCTTATATCCAAACATACCAATGATTTTATTTTCTGTTTCCGTAATTTATATAATATTTCCTTATTTTCCTTTTTTTTATTATTTTAACTTAATAGATACAATGAAATGACTATTCACTGTTGCCTTTTTTTGTGAGCATTTGTTCCCGCTAATGCGGCTTTCACTGAGGTATTTAGTAGCATATAGTGTTTCCGTTAGCAACAGGGATTAAGTATTACTTACAAAATTTGCACGTTTGGCTTGACTTTTTCTCTCTTTTTCCCTCTTTGCTCTTCTTTCTTTCCTGGCCGGCAACGCATTGGTGATTTCTTTTTCCTATTGGCGATGTCCATGGTGGTGAACACTTACTGTAAAGTGACTCGTCTGCTCGTTTGTCGGCTTCTAGTATAAAAAATGCTTTGTTAGGTCATTTTTCATCTTTGTTAAGGCCTTTTCAATCTTTATTATATGGGGATGTCCGATTGAAGCTAATGCAAATATATTTTTTAATGAATACTCTCGTTGTCATGTGACACTAGGGACACAAAGGCATTACGGAGAAACTGAAAAGGGTTCGTGTATTCTGCATTCCGATAGAATCAAGGATGTCGTACGTACAATAAAACTCGATGTCTGTCCGTGGAAGATATTTCAGTAAAACTATTATTAGGGAATTTATTCACATAATAGATACCATGAAATTACGATTCACTTCTTCTGTTCATCGGTTTGTCTTTTTTTGACCAATCTATGCCTCTCTGCTAAAACGAGATCTTACTATAGTAGATATTTGTGATGCAAATATGTTTTTTGTATGATTACGAAACTAGCGCATGACATACAGCTAGTCTTTCGAATTGGGGTGTGATATATTTTATATTACGAGACGTCTTAACTTTTTAGTATTTTACCTATCGATTTATAGTTAGAAAACATAAGTAAATGGAAGTATACGAGTACTATTGTCGATCCATCTACAACGTGTGAGTGAGTAGTCAATCTAATCTTCAATTCCGTAAATGTAGCGCCGTAGCCACGTTTGTACGTAGGATGTGCTACGAACACATCTACGAAACGTAGCACTTTTCGGGTTCACTTCCATTATAAATCTTTGATGTAAGCCAGGCATACGAAATGTGTCGCATCGCATCACCAATATGTGACACTGCTGAACACAGTCGGAGACAAGGAATTGTGCTTTCTGCTCAATGGTACATTGTCGAAATTATTTTGAGATGATTGGGCTTCTCTAAACATGTACTAGATATTTGTAGCGCTTACAGCTCAACGACTTGTCGTAAGTGAAAGAGTTCAGAAATCGCGGGCGAGGACGTTGGTTGATGACAGTAAAATTTCTTGATCGTTTTTTCATCCTTAAACCGCTGGTTTTGTATTGTTATCGTCGGGTGTTACTTATTAGGCCATGTTGGAGCCTATCGGACTATATAAGAATATTCATATGCTAGATTGGTACACTTCTACGCATCCTAATTTATTTACAGCTGCTTACAATATTCTTTATACTAAAAATTCGATGTGTGTGGCCTCTTGACATTGAATAGGTAATTTAATGTGAAGCAGTGGTAGATAAGGTTTGAATGTTGGACTCCCGTACAGGGGGGCCTGGATTGGAATCCTGAACGCACTTATAATTTTTAGTAATAACGTGCGTATTAGAATTATAGTGTCACTTTTTTTAATGAAGGCCGGCTACACTTTTTAGAGGTGACTATCTCAGTCCTCAAAGGTAGCAACACATCTGTGACCGAATTATAACGAGACTCTTACTAACATTTACTAACTGGACTATTACTAACAATAACTAACAGTCCCTGTCCCAGTCCTCATACTTACAAACTAACCAACTAATGTTCTAACACCGTCACCTAACCGGACTAACTATCGCAGTCCCCATATGAGTCTTGTTCTAAGTCGGTCACAGTTGTCATGAGCGGCAGCGGAAGGTGGTGCTGCATGCTCGTTTGCTGCCTTAAATCAATAAAAAAAAAGGAAAATATCGTAAGAAAACCTGAACACCTAAGAGTTTTCCATAACCTTCTCAAAGGCGTGTGATCCGCGCCCAGAAGTGGGATAGATGTGAGTATCAATTAGATTATTTACTAAGGATTATAGATAGAATACGCGTGGATGAGTAATCAGAAGTTAATAATAATAAAGGCAGACTCGTAAGATTAAATAGGCCTCTATGTTTTGGTCTCTCTATCGATGACAAATCCTGCCTTAGTTAATATTTTCAGAATCGATATCGATGCACCTGTGTTACTAGTATAGCTATGAGGATTAACATTACAAGTCAACGACTACAGCACCCTACTAAAGATGTGAACATACTTAATGGGGTAACATGCTAGACATGATTACAAACACTTAAGCCTCTGCATTGCACCTGATGTTGAGTGGGCTAGCCAATATTTACTACAACAAGTTGTCTAACTTGTCAGATTTTCACTTTGCTCCATTATTATCTCATACAATTATTAACACCACAACTTAGTTCGTGTATACTATTATACTAATGGTAAATTACCTGTGTGTGTTATTATAAGACCAGTTGGATAATATCCACAACCAAATTTATATTTTAGAAATTAAATGCTGTATCTTACTTTGGTGATCCATTAAATAAATAAATGAAAAACTCGCCTTCGTTTCACAGGAAATCTGTCCCTTAAATAGATACATAGATAGATAAACTCTTTATTTGTACACCAGAAAAATAAACACAGGCAAAGAATTCCAATACAAACATGTATACAAAAAAGGTGGCCTTATCGCTAAGGAGCAATCTTTTCCAGGCAACCTTTTTTATAGGAAATTAAATGAAAAATAAAAATGGGCTAGTGGTACAAAAAAGTAATAGATTAGTAGTCATACTAGAAAATTGTTAGATGTGATTCTTTAAACTTTTATTATTTTTGAACACCTACCTCAACTTCTCACAGTCAAAGGGTTGACTGGTAGATAATATACCATTAGGTTAATATCATTAGGCGTTAAGACTGCCCATTGTAATTCCTAGCTTTAGAGTTTTCAATAAAGAGTAATATAAAATGATAAATAAACTTTTTTATTTATGAACTAATTGAAAGCACACAGTAAATTATAAGTTTATATAATTGGTAATATTTATTCCAGAGGAATTTGCAGACCAAACACACTTACATTCAATACAAAATTTGTTTAATAATCCACGCTATGAATAATTCAGAATACAAAATAGCCTCAGTATTTTTCAAATGCGTACTGTGGAAAAGCTAGGCGGACACGTTAGCTAATTCCACGTAGGAAATTGAATGAGCGAGCGTCCACGTGAGTTGGCTTATGTAAATCGGTGGAGAAACAAAGCTACTCCGCTGTATCTCGGACACATCCCCGGAGGCGGCGAGACGGGATTTTTAAATCTAAATGTGATTGAAGCGCGCGTCTTTTCGGTTCATTCGGTTTGATCATTGTTTACCTTTATACTAGCACAGCATTGAAAGGTAAAATGTGTTTTGTGTATGTGTGAGACAGGACATGCGATTTTTTCATACGAACGAAATTATTAATATCTACTTTAACTATACAATAGTTCCTGCACCCAAAATTATAACTGTTACCGGACATAATTTTCACGTTTATTATATTTTATCTTTAAAAGGTTATTCTAGTCACTATATTGTAAAAATCAAATATTATATATTGTAAAAAATGTACCTAAATAGACGGAATTTTATTTTTGTCCTCAAACAAACATTTACCCCTCTTTAGTTTACCTTTTTAGGGGATAAATTTTCAAAGTTCCGCTTGTAGTGCTGCCCACACTATATAAGGAACCTCTGTACAAAGTTTCGTGGTTCTAGGTTCAACGGATTCAGGTTGTGCGTTATCGTTAGCGATTTATTTGTTACAAAAAAATTATAAATATCTAACTAAGTACAGTAAGTAAGTAAGTAGTTGGATGAGTGTTCGCTAGTGGCAAAATTTATTGAACGTTTCCATGCTGCGGAGGGCACGTTAAGCCGTAGGTCCCGGTTGTTATACTAGGTAGCAGTCGTTAAACCATGAAAGAAGTCTTCGGGCGGCAATAAAATTTGCGACACTTGGGTAGTTCACTAACCCCTCCATCAATCCGCACTGGAGCAGCGTGGTGGAGTATGCTCTAGGCCTCCTGAGGTATGAGGAGAGACCCGTGTTCAGTAGTGGCCTATTAATGGGTTACAGTCAACTAAGTACAAGATATAACACTCGTTTCTTAAGTTGAACAGTTTGCATTGTCCGTTTTACAAGATATTCACAATTCGCCCGCTTGTTTCTGTCCAGTTTCGTTGCGACATTTTTCGGCCGAAAATAGAAGCGGATTATTCGGAATGAAATGGGGAAGGATTACAAGCGTCGAATACTTGTGGGTTATTCGGAAATTGCGATGGATCTTATAAAGCTTTTGTTAAATGTAATATGTAAATTACCCTAAAAATTACAAACATACACTAAACATAAACTTCAGATTTTCCTAAACTAACAAATCAATTTATATCTTTATTAGTGATAGTGATAATGATATGAAATTATCCCACATAAAATTAAAACGTTAATAAGTAATGAAAACAAAACATTTATTGATTTTTTTTTATTGACTGAAGATTCATTTCAAACTAGAGACACCTAGGTTAGGAGACACCACGAAATATACTCGTAGTCTGTGTTCAGTCAAGCTTCAGAAGCAATACTTGTGTAATGACAATATTGGTTTAATTTACCAATTCTCATTTATTTTATTAGTAGGTATGGAATATTATTCGCGTTTCACAGGCTAAGGGACCCTAAAAATACTAAACGATATTTCTCAATATTTTAAGCTTGGAGTGGATATTTAGACATTGCAAAACAAAAGTTTAAAATTAATTTGATAACATTAGTTGTATAGATATAAGATTGTAACGAAAGCTTATATTCGGATAGGCCTGTCCGGCGCCCACAACTACATAAGTCGAGAAACATCTCTAACAAATGTATATGGCGCCAGATACATTTGTTAGAGATCCTACCTACAGCAAACATTTTACTAAACATTTGAAACTTATTCTACTATTCTTTTACATTTAAGCATTCATATTTTGAACCTTAACATAGTATAAAACAAAGTCCCCCACCACGTTTGTCTGACTGATCCCAAATCCCCAATTCCAAAAACATAGTACCCAAAACTTAATTGTTAGATTTTTTGTGTTTCTATCTAACTTAGAATTACATTCTGCGTTCGTGATTCGACTAATCGAGTCCTTCGCTTGCTCGCGGTTGAGACTCAACAATCGCAAAAAAAATGTTGTTTCTTGGTCCACAAAGAATAACATTTACGTTGTTTCATCAATAACAAATCTTGAATTCCAAAGTTGTAATACATGTGTTAGACCAAATCAAGTAATAATGTGATATCTTTACAAAAAACACCAACAATATTCTTCTAATCGCCCGAGAGAAAAATTCTTCACAAAGAGTGATTGTTCCATTATTGAGAAAACAGTGAGTTAATAGATTTCTATAGAGCCTTGGCGAGATCTTGGGTCTGTTTATTGTAAGGCTTTGAAAGGCAGAGAAAGCAAACAATTTGGCAAACATAAAGGCAATAAAAAATGCACATCAAACGTTTTTCTGTCCTCAATTACGAAATCCAACTAGGGATATTATATAAATGGCAGACGTTGTTCTTTCATTGTTAAAAATATTCTGGACTTAAGCATCACCTATCGGATCTGACCAACTATAAACGATATTTGTCATAACAAACTTGTGAAGTTGCGTCGTAAGAGGCTCTATACATCTTGAGGCAATTTACCCTGTTTGTATTGCATCCTAAGGAACAACGGACAATGATATGATATCAGGTCCTTCTTGTTGAATATCGCCAGGCTTTGTACCACACTTCAATACTTAATATTCACAAATGCAAGGTTTTTTATTCGTCTGACTCAACCCTTCTTTAAAAATCAATGACGAATAGTATTTATGTCAATGCGAAATATTACCTTATGTACCTTTATGTACAGGCATAGCGTAGTTGTATTTCGTAGATGTGTACAGTCACAAGAAAAATGTTTTTGCGTTTTAACATTCCCCTACGAACGCGAGAATTACGGATAAAATCTCTAGCTTCCAACATTACTTTGCGGTATTTGAGTTATATCGTAATACTTTGACGATATTAGCTTAATGGATTAACTAGCCTAGTGCTCATGATTTCATCTGCAGAAATCTATTTTTTATATTCATACAAAGTTTTACCCTCACCCCCATATTAAATGTAATGAAATCACTTTTCGAAATTCCTGTTTTTGTACTCCCCTAAAGTACATAAAAACACAATTATATAAAAACATTCGCTCCGTGATAAAAACCCATAATTATACAAAATTTCTTGCATCTAGATTCAATTTTCAGCCTGACAGTCAGTTTTATAAATAAAAAAATATTTTGACGTCAAATCACGTCGTCACGAACTTACAGAACATATTAAAAATAATAGAATTTTCCATTTGGTTTTTATGTTTTTGTTATCAAAAAAGGCTTAAAAATATGTCAGTAGTATAGTCCAAGTTTAAATAAAAAAACAATTCTGGCCAAAACCACGGGTCAAGTATAAAGTCCCACATTGAGGAGTGAGTGACGTGTGGCATGCGAGTGGGTTTAATCAGAAAATGTCGGACTCGTTCGCAAGCCAGCTGCCGACTGATTCGCAATATTCCCATATTGACGGCGGCTACATAGCGAAAATTTTTCATTTTGTCTTTTTGTCTATCCGAGGCGATAAGAATAAATACACTAAAAATATAGTTTAGGGTTCTATTGCGTTATCTAAGACTGCCAATAATAATGAATAAATAAAATAGTTGTAGTCACTTTCAGCGCCACCTCTATTACATAAACTAAATGATTTGGTGTCGTGGGACACCAGGTAGGAACGAAGTTCCTTCGGCGACTGTCGCGCCTGCGCACGTCTCATTTAACGCTTTTATTCCACGCATTTTTTCTTACGGTTTTACTATCACATATTTTTCAGTTCGGTCGCCGCAGCAAAACCTATCCCCTCCAAGCCTGCCGTAAGGAACTTCGTTCCAATAATATTTAATACAGTATATTAATATTATTACAAGCAAAAGACCGTCCGTCCGTATCCGTTTTTGTTTTAATTCAGAATTGTTACTTAATTATCAAGCTTTCTATATATTTTTTCAAATCTTGCATGTTTACGTCTGAGTATCTATCCTGTCTTTGTAGGTGAAATTCGTATGAAAATATAAGCAGTAGATACTTTGTGACTTTGTTCCGACAGGGACTCTAGGGTGAGATACACTGTATTGATTTAAAAATTCTAAATTTAATATGATGTACGAATTTATTCATAACAGCTGTGTGCCATGTATATAGGATTCACTCAAGCATAACTGTATTCCATCACTTCAACAGACCGTAAAATTTTAGCGTAGCGGTCGTAGCACACCAAATTTGGTTACGTAGCACATTGCTACGGTGCATGTACCAATAACGGACACTTATTGAATGTATTAGAATGTTGACTGAATGTTCTCAGAATCAGTTTTTTAAGTGACCTTAATTTATACATACATTTTATTTTTATAAAAATCATAATAGTGCACTAATAGCCTATTCATTGGTAACTTGAAGACTCCCGCTATTTATTGCGAAGACGGATGAGACGTCAATCATCGGAGCAAATACGTGTAGTCTATTGGTTGAAGCACCTCCATTAGATTATTTGACGCGAATCCTCTAACTGTTTACATGTCTCATGTTTTATTTAGAGAAGTAAGCGTGGCAACGAACCATGTCAGGAGTATCTTATGCTAATACGACAATATCCAGAATAATGGCAATAATTATATACCTTTCAGAACATTTATATGTTAATTTTTCTCGCTCAGGTAAGGCTGTTTTCATCAACGTTTATAAATTACAGTAACATCTTAGAAGTATCTTATATCTGAGTCCGGGAGTAAACAGGGTGAGATAAAACGTATACGTTGATAAAGTTCGCTGTCCCAATTTTGTTGTAATGTCGGATCTAAGGTTATGAATAAGAAGCCGATTTCAAGCTTAACTATTAATATTACTAATTACCCGTTCTGCGCTCAAAATTCGACCGTAATTCATTTTGTCAAGTGGTAACTTTACATTAACACTATAAACGTACACATATCAAACGTCGTCTCAAAGGCATGATAGTGTGTCGTTCTTGTGTGTATAGTCATCCTAAAACCAGTTGAGACGACGACGGTTTTCTGCAACCGTTTCCGTCTTCCAAAAAACGGTTGCGTTTTGTTTGTCAAAAATTTGACAACGACCCATCGCTACAACGTGCTACTTTTATATTGGGGCGGTAGAATACTGAGCTAGTCCCACGCCGCCAGACCAGGGTGTTAGACGGACAGACGAAATAGACGAAACGAACAGACGAAAGAAGTTAACCCCTTGCTTGGGGGTATGGCTTGGCCGTTTCATCGAATTATTCTATGACACCTTAAAAAACCTTATCATTATGTGCTTGACTAGGGAATGTCTGGACAGGCCGCGAAACGGCAACGCGTATTTGATGCCTTTGGAATGGACACCAGAACTGAGCAGTGGATCATGGCGTGGGATGAAGAAACATTGTATATGAGCTGTGGCATACGAGTTCAAAGCACACTAGCGGTGCATTTTCTTAGACATTTTGTTTAATCAAATCACGTATTTTCCTTTAGTTAGAAGATTTCAAAATACTTACCAAAATTTAATGATAACTAATGTCGGACATCATCATCACAACCCATAACTGTCCCACTGCTGGGCACGGGTCTCCTCTCACAGTGAGAGGGGTATAAGGCCATGGTCCACCACGCTGGCCAAGTGTGGATTGGTGGACTTCACACACCTTTGAGAACATTATGGAGAACTCTCAGGTGTGCAGGTTACCTCACGATGTTTTCCTTCACCGAAGCAAGTGATAATTAAATTATAATACGCACATAATTTTTGAAAATTAGTAGTGCGTGCTGGGTTTGATCCCGGACCCCCCGGTTCGGGAGTCCAACGTTCAACCACACGGCTATCACTGCTTAATGTCGGACAAAGAAGCTGAAACTATGCAGCCGGCAGAATCTAATAGCATGCAAATTAGCCAGAAGCTTCCCGTAGCTATAATTCTTCTTTCATTTTTTCGCGAACAGCACTTCCCTTATTGTGCACGTTTTGTCTGCGCGTCCTGGATTACAATGTTCATCACTTAAACTTAAAATAGGGGCAAAACAAAAAGCAGAAGACTCCTTAATTAAGTTTTAGTTTAATAAGCTCTTTTAAAAATAACTATTTACTTTTACCCTTTTCATAAAGAGTCCTAAGCGGCAAGCAAGCAGAACATTATAATACGAAAAAGATTTAGTGTTTACAAAAAAGAAAAATGAACGCGAAGATAGAAAATTGTGATAAAACAGTTTGGTTAAGGGAGTGGGTAAAGATCTCACTTAACCCAAAACCTTCCTAAGAGGGGCCGGGTGGATGCCCTCTGTAACAAAAACAAGAGAGGTCATGGGACACCCAGTTACAACAAAATTTCTTTCGCTAAATATATATCAATAATGATTATTTATAAGAGGCACAATGATAAAATTAATTACTCGCTTTTGCCCGCGGATTGGCCCTCGCGGTAGTACTTTTAACAAACTTTAATGCCTTATTTTGGGGACTTAGGTCTAATTTTTATAGCCTGAAGAGCTGCCGTAAAAGCAGACGAGCCACCTGATGTAAGTGGTCGCCTATGGACACGAGCAACACCAGAGGTATCACTAATGCAACGCTGGCCCTGAAGGAGAACTCTTTTTACACATTTCTTGAAAAATTTGTCGTTTTTTGACATTAATAAGCGTAATATAAAAAGTAAGATGCGTGGAGGATTCGAACCCAATTTATCCATACGGGAGAGCGATAAGAAAAGCACTATAATATCTAGGTCCTCGTCATTTTGCCATTATTTTTAACTATGTGTAAAGCGACTCTTTTATTCGACTTTATTATTTATTGAAAGTCCGTTTACAAAAAGAATAGCGTAGATTTTAATTAAAATCTGTTTGCTGTTAAATTTTTTGTAATCATGAAGTTAGTAGGCCACGGTATTCATTTTCAACCAGTAACTATTAATAATAAATTCATAAAATCTTCATACAACTCCCATTTCTTTCTTCTTTGTAATCTCTCCAGAGATATCTTTGAAATCTGACATCTTATGTTGAAAGAAGTCACGGTAAGAGAACACTAACTATACGAATTGTGATATTCCATTTCATTCGCACATGTAAGAAATAAACTTATGTAATTTTAAAGGAATCCGTAGCCAAATAGGACTGGGTATTTTCACTACATAGACTATACTTATGAATGAAATGAAATATTTAATACTAAAACTATTTTTCCTACAGTATTTTATATCAATAATTTCTGTCAGACAAGCAGAGGAACCATCTGGTGAGTGACCACCGTTGCCCATGGACAGAGTAACACCCAAGGTATCAGGGATGCCTTATCAGCAAAAAAAGAATAGAAAAGAAGCCTAGTTCTGCATTTGGTCAACATTGTGGATTCCAACCTTAATCCCTCACATTGTCACAAACCCGATCCCAGCATTGGGAGAGCTGCGAGTCGCGATGAAGATGAAATACAATTTATTAAGCCAAATGTACAATTTGCGGCCGTGGCCTTAAACCAGAATTTTAATTTGTGACTGCGCTCGGCGCTGATTAAATGCAAACTCGATACTAGGTTAAGGTTGAGTTTTGTTACACAGGTCGTTTGTCAAGTACACATTATTGTTTTTCAACCTAAAATATATTAAATGTTGCTCTTGTATTGTGCTATATTGGCCTTGGTAATGCAACGTTGCGGTATTGTGGCAGTGTAAATGACATTTTATTAAACTAGCCTTGCGCTTGCAAACTTGTTAGCGTTTTCGAGAACAAAATACATACTGTTGAACTCATTGTGTTTTTTGAAGGCGTTGTGTCATTATACTCAGCACGCGATATTTTTAATGACAAGTCGTATAGAGATGAGTATTTTGAACATATTTTTGTTGAGAGAGTAAAGTTGAAGAATGAAATTGATAAAAAATAAAGTAGGTACACTATGCAGTGAGCGTTTAGATACGAAAGTGTTAAAGTTGATTTACATATTAATTTGTTTACGTATATTGTTTGTTAAATTATAACGTTTTGTAGGCGTAGTGTTATTGTACTCAGAACATGATATTTTTTGGATACAGCGTTTTAAATGTTTAAACATTTTTATAAGTAGCTAAGTATTTTATACAAGCTTAAATATTTCATATTGACAAGACATAATACTAAAACAAATGACCGTTATTTCATTCGTTATTTAGACTTGTAGAATTTATAAAACAAAAAAATTGATGTACGACGATTTCAAAATTACGGAAGTGTGGGAGTTATTTTTTCATATAATTATTATCAAGCTCATAAATTTTTCTTAGAAGGCATAGTTTCAAAGAAGTTTGAACATTAGTGGTACACATAGATATGATAGGAATAGAACAGATGGCACTACCATCTATCAAACAAGAAAGCTCGATGCCATATGAAACTTTGCCAGGCACTACGCATGAAGTATTGTAGTGTGTATCATAGATTATACACTTATATACGGGAGTGTGTACAAGAAAGGCACGGAAATGTGTCAAGATTGCGGGAAGTGCTCATTTTGCTTTACGGTCTTTTTTGCTGATTTATAAGAGTGGGTCAACTGAACGATCCAATTTTCTTTTGGACTTAAAACTTGTGTTGTTGTGGGAGTAACTGTTGTGTATGCTAGGCATTGTCTCGAGTGTAACCAGAAATCATTTTGTCCTTTTACCTGCACATATTTTAAAGCGCTCATAGCTTGGTGGCTTGTATCAATCCTAAGTGATCGACAAAGTTAAGCAACAGCGGGCGCGGTCGGTATTCAGTTTGGTGACCGCTAGTGGTAAACATTTCTTGAGCGTGTTCTTTGGACGACACGTTAATTCGTTGATCCCAGTTGTTATCGTTCAACCGTTGAATAAGAATGACTTTTTGTACCATTATTTCAACTTTAAGAGTTGAATCTAGTAAGAGAGTACAAAGAATTTATACGAGCTGATTAAATCAAACAGGAGTAATCATATTTTAATTTATAGTTTACAATATTATGGATTTTTTATCGGCCTGGTTGGAAGGTGGGAACCATCCAGGGAATATCTTAGGCAATTCGCAAGTACTACGTATGTACCGTACGTACTACGTAAGCAGGCAATACGTAAGTCAATATTCTGCTTCTTAACATGTTGTATGCCATATGAAACGAGTAATATTAGGGTAGTTGTATGTTAAAGTGAGAACCAGCTTGACTGAATCAAAGGAAAATCGATTTATAATTGCGCACCAAAATATACGTCATTTAATTAAGGATATCTACAAGTATTTCCGTAAATGCAGTAGCATAAATAAAAACATTTATTTGCATTAAAATTACATTTGCAATATCCAATTTGGTGGACTAATAAATAATTTTATTAGCCTCAATGGAGATAATTTTACTGGTTATAAAATAAAACGGCAGTAACTCAGCAATTTACTGACGAAGCCAAGGTACTGGCGTATCGTAAAAGCCGAATGATTTCGATCGATGTGTTTCATATAAGAAATTACTAACTGAGCAGACGTTCTGTCTGTACGATTCTGCGATTGATAAATTGGCCATTTTATTCGAACAAATATCTGAAGAGATTCTCATATATTCGCCATATTTGTTCAAGTACTATTCTATTTCTGAGTATAACATTTGGCTGATTTTATTGTTGACTGTTTTCATGAGAGATGGATTTTTGGTTTGCGGTTATGTCAATGGAAAAATAATCTTTTATAGTGGAGTGTATGAAAAGAAAACGAGCGTAGATACGTTGGACAAGTAACAAACATTCAGTATTCATGTACGAGTAGGTATGTATTATATTGTGCTATATCTTTAAGTACTTATCCAATATTCAAAGTGCTAAAGGTAAAAAGCGATCGTTTTCAGGCTTCGATAAATTCGACGAAAAATCCTTTAATTTATGTTTAAGTTACTCTTATTATCGCGAGTGAACGACGAAAACAAATTCAGATTTTGGGCATTAATATTGTAACTTTTAAACACTCCTCTTCTTGTAGGTTTAAAATATTTATATTAAAATTACGCATAAAAGTTGTTTCATTTAAAAATTACATAATAAACAAGTGCCTACAACAACAGACAGTAACAATTGATTATGGTTATCGAACGAAATATATCTTTAGTTAAATTGTGACGGTTTAAACCACAAATAACGTTTTATTTTTTAGCTGCATATTAAAAAAAAAGAAAACAGCTAAGGTCTTTAACCTACCTGACTAGCTAACAACCTCTTGTACAGGGTAAACGTCTACGACTTTCCGGTTGTGAGCTTATACGCCCTTGTTACTCTATAGTACATGTTTATACTCGTATTTATCACGAGGGCGTAAGATGGTATAGTTTGTAGTTTTCATATAGTTAAATAGAATTGCTTCGTATGTAATGGACATATAATAAATAAAATAACATAATATATAATAAATAACATTATTCTAAACTAATCAACTACTACATAATAAGGATCGTTTGCCATTCTCGAGGAGTTCAGGGGAGGTTGATCAAGTATGGACGGAGCCCCTTACAACAAAAAGACTATCGAGATAACCAGTTAAATAGTAAGTAACGTTACTATATACTATAATGTAGTATAGTTACCAGTTTAAAGTGAGGGAGGTTTCCAAATTTGATTAGAACAAGGGCAAAGTGAGAAAAGCTTGTCAGATTCGAATTTCTACGAGCATGTAATCGTCGGGTCGAAATTGTTACGTACAAAGGACGCGGTTGCAATTAGCTACAATTTGAAATCTCTTTGGTGGTAAACCTCAGCACAGGAACCTGAAGTTTGTTGTATTATGTAATTATTCTGTTATGGTCTATAGATAAATTGTATTGTTCGAATGACGGGAAACACTTATGAGGATAGGTGTCATATACGAGTATAAAGTGAAGTACACCAAAAGTATATAGGCATAGAGTTAAAATAAAAATACGTACCTTAGTCTAGAAAGGTTGTTCCTTCTTACGAAATATTCGAGTCAGACAGAGATAGATAGTTTATGTCTTATATTTCATGATCGCCATCTTCTTAAACTTTCAAATTATTGTTACAATTACGTACGTCTACTATTAACAATTCAGTGAGGTAAAATAACCCATAGAATTTAACATTCCAAATGTTGCTGTTTAGCTTCCTAAATGCAAAATTTTCAGAACTGTCATAATGTTTTGAACGTAAACTAGATAAATAAGTTTAATCATTAGTCCAGTGAAGTTACCCTAAAATTTTCGCTCGCGAGACTTGAAATTTGAAATTGTACAACTGAATTATTATTTCTGACAACACTTTGCATCCTCTAATAATACTAGTTTTAACTGTTATACGCTACGTTTTTTGTCCTGAAAGGACCTTAATTCTGTTACCAATATTGGTAATAAGTTATAGTAATATATATGGTTAATAAGTCGCGTTTTGATAACTAATCGAAAACAGAGGCGAGAACAGAAATTTGTTCAATTTTCGAAACGCGGTGTTATGACTGATAAAATAAATAATTTAAAATAATGTAATCGATACACGATACGATCTTTTTATTTCCTTCTTATAGTATTGTTTGAAAACTGGATCCATAGATATTATAATAACTGAAATGATTAATATAATTTGAATAGCGCCCTTTAAAATGGAACATTAATTAGTACACAATAATTTTTACCAGGAGACCCGTTTTGTACTATGTAATTTATTCTGCCAAAGGGTTCGTCTACATTGACACTATAAACGCAAACATTCTGCAACACTTCTTTTTAATCTTTTAAATATACCTACCAAATCATAGTCGTGAGTATATTATTCCTAAAAAAGTGTACTAAAGTCTTCACGTATTATTATAATCTCAAATACTCGTAGCATTATTAAATGTTCGACTTGGATCTAACGTTCGAAAGATGATAATTAATATAATTAAGTTTAGTGACTATGATTTCAATGTCTTGCTTTGATACATCCCTTTATTTATTGTATCAATACATCTATGTAATTCATCTAACAAGAATGGGAAAGTCGTTTGTTGATAGGGCTGTCAAACGTCTTGAACGTAACATACTCATACGCAAGCTACAGAAAGTCAAATCTGTGTCTATAAAATAAATGAACTATTCCTGCCACTTCTGGGTATTTAGATATAATTGTATCTATATTCCATTACCATAGATAAAATAATTAAATCACAAAAATATACTCATAAAAAATCATAATATTAAAAGGTGAAAAGCAATATAGTATTGCTTTTCACCTCTTACTTAGATGTCCGGGAGTATGGTGGCAACCCTAACATGGAAGTCAAATGAAACAATGTGCCAAGTACTGGGCGAGACGCTTTCGCTGACCAGCCCTGACATTGATTGATATTTCTATGAAGAATTGCTTTCTGAGTCATTGTATACTGGATATGTGAGTGACGTTCCGGACGGGCACTGGCTTGTGCCACTTTCTTGAAATTCACTATAATATAAGTGTGAACAAAAATAAGTACATGACCGGAATAATCTCTTTGAAGATTTCGTGACAAAAAAGACAAGAAATGAGTAGAGATTTTGATCTGTTCGCAATGAAGAAAGATGATTTGAAAAAAGTTATTTTTCAAGCTAAATATAACTTTTTTCAAATTAATGAAATCACATAAGAGTAGTGAGGTCCAAAAGGCTCCATCAACCTGGAGAGGTAGAAATATGAGCAGGAGTGCTCTTGGTGCAAGTCATTGAACAATGGTCAAAGGTATGGCGCCAGGTATCTACATTTTAAGGTCCATGGTCTCTACCACCCAGTTTTATCACAATGGCACGTGACTAATGACTAACCATTAGATGGCTCGTGTACAACTCATCTCACTGACGCAACTGACTACACTGACGTCATGGACATTAGCGGTTTAATAGCCAAATAACTTCTTTAAAAATAGTTAATTATGTGTATTCGTAACTATGCAACAATCCGCTACACCATACAATACGCATGCTTTAGAATTGCCTAACCTGCACGTGAATGCACGTGGCCACGCGCAGAGTTATTTAATCATCGTACATTTCAAAACGAAATATTTGGCTACGCATTTAGGCAGGTTACCTTGGCATTTATGATTTATGTAAGGTACCTATGAACTTATATTATAAATGCAAAACTCTGTCCGTCGGTCTATCTGTGTACAGATTTATGAGAAGCGTTTATACCGAAGTCCGAAAAATTTGCTGTTACTTTTTGAAGTCGAGTGTTTGATCCAAGTTTTGTTAAAAATTGTTATCGCTCAGTGATACTTCATCACTCTCATTAAACAAAGTTAGAGCTGTACAATTAACGCCAACAGTAAACAAACAACAGTTTAAAGAAGGTTCACCACATTAACGACCGGAATTCGGACTCGTCACAAAACTGATTTGGGAAAATTATTATTGTAAGAATACACAATATCTGTATAATTATAAACAGTGATAGGCAAGTAGTGCGAACGTTGAAGTTCCAGACAGTGGGGCATAGGACTGAATACTGCACGCACCTCTAATTTTCAAAAATGATTTGCTTATTACGAGTAGAGACTAAATTTAATGACACTTGCTTCGGTGAAGGAAAGCATCTTGAGGAAGGAATCTTGAGGAACCTTAGAGTTCTCTATAATGTTCTCAACGGTATGTGAAGTCCATCAATCCCCACCTGGTCTGCGTGGTGGACTATGGCCTGTATCCCTCACACGGTGAGTGGAGACCCGTGCCCAGTAGTGCGACAGTTATGGGTTGCCAGGATGAACTATAATAATTGTATTGCGTGAATCTTCATCAGTAGATACAGTATGTTAACGGACAGATCCTATGATTTGTTCCTTATTACATTTACAGATCTCCTACTAGTGAACTTACCTACGTAACAATCCCAATAGCAGTGGAGGAAACTGAAGTAAAATTATTCATTTTAAAACTACGAAACAGTTTTTACTACTGCAGATAAGAGATAGTTTATATTACCATCTGATTTATACATACCTAGTGAACTTAAAACCTTCTAACATCTGAATCATTGGTTCTTGTTCATCGATGCGGCTCAATCCCCAAGCTAAGGCCACGTAAGACCGGATTAAAAGCGCTCGGTGCAATTAAATTTATTAATCTATTTCCTTGCCGAGGTATAAAAGCTATTAATAATCTAATAGAAAACGATTAGTTTGCGAATTAAGTTCCAATTTAAGTTAGGTTAGTCCCGACATTTCTCACCAATATTGGGTTAGGGTCCTGTGTAGTTGTAAGAAGTTCTCGTAACCTCATGTTTGTATATCAATCTTAAGAGATTTAGACTGACATGTTACTGGTAGTTTTCTTACTGTACAGAAGCAGAATGAAAAGTAGCCAGGGGAGTAAAAACCTCTTCATCATGCAAGTAATGTCAGGATCAAATCAAATTGGGTGGTACAAAGCTCAGCGACCTCCAATAAAAGAGACTTAACAATTGCGTCAAGTCTCTTTTATTGGATGTCGCCTTTCCTTTGTTTAGTAAGGGTCGCCACGACATGGAAGGTTGGCTGGGACACGAGAAAAGATGGAGTCCCTTATATCCCGAATATACGTGGAGCCATTGTGGTTGTAATAGTTAGATAGCAGATGCTAAGTCATGTTGTGAGCTTTGAAGCGATACAAGAGCGTCTGGCATTTGGATTAGCCAGAAACTCCTCCATCATTATCCATTTATTAACCATAATGGTTGAGCGTAACGAACAATTCTAGGCCTTCTCAATTATAACAATAAACCCTTTTTTCGACGGGGACCTTCTGTAGGTTTTTCGCATTATGTGGGATTTTTACTCTGTTAAACACCCTCGAAGGCCACCGAACCGGGACCAGGATCTCCTAGGAATACGCCGGCGGTAAGAAAAAGCCTAGACCTAGGGTGGGCTAAACGTTAATGTCAAACATCTGCTAGCCAGGAGTAACGGACAAGGTATAATCGGTACAATAGGTTGGAAGAGGGAAAGAAAATGGTTAAAGCGTTGTGACCTGTTTTTAAATATATGAAGAAAGTAAGACTGGTCATATTATTCTTTTAATAAAACTAGACACATTTTTTATTTTAGCGGGAGTTAAAAGCCTCAAAAGCCTTTCAAAGCGAGTTACATCGTCAAGTTTCAGTAAAAGCAGGTGTCTAAAAACCTAAGCGTATAAAAAATGTGTCGGCTCGTTTCCAAAAGCCATTTGAAACGCTTTAATCGGATTGATTTATACTTTTTTATCGGACCACAGAGAACGTAGGTTATGATGACCGAATGCAATTTATTTCAAAGCTCCGCCGGGCGAAAATATCGACGGGAATATCCAAAATTGTAAACACTGGCTTTTAATAACGTTGCTGTTTGTTTTTACATACTTTTCGGTGTTATAATACAAAATGTGGGTATTGGAGTTAAAAATATAAAACACGTTGGGTATAAAGAGCTCGTAAGGAGTCCAAGCCAAAGCCTAGTAAAAGCAGTGATAGCCGTGTGGTCGAACGTTGGACTCCTGAACCGGGGAGCCCAAACGGGGTTCAAACCCCGCGCACACCTCAAATTTTCAAAAATTATGTGCGTATTGCAATTTAATTATTACTTTCTTCGGTGAAGGAAAACATCGTGAGGAAACCTGCACACCTGAGAGTTCTCCATAATGTTTTCAACGGTGTGTGAAGTCCGCCAATCCGCACTTAGCCAGCGTGGTGGAGTATGGCCTGCACGTTGTGAGAGAAGACCCGTGCCCAGCAAGTAGGACAATTATGGATTGAGATGATGGAAGGAGTTCAACTCTACAACATTTTCAATATGTTAGGTAATTTAAGAGTCACATCTAAACATGTTAAGTGAGGGGACTACAGTTTCCTTAGGAAAGCACTATTGCTTTCCTAAGGAAACTGTAGTCCCAACTGCAGCAGTTGGTCAAGTACTAGTGACCAACTGCATAGCAGTTGCACTGGTACTAGTACTTTTCAGCGTAGTAGTAGCATTCGAGTATGACGTAACGTATGGAAAGTTATCCCCTACAAAAAATATATTAATATTCGACGGCGTTCGCTTCTATATTGTTTTACATGACAGATAGAAAGGCTCGCATAGTGACGAGAACCGGATGAGTGCTTCATAGGAATTCATGGGATGAGTTACGTTGGCATAACGGAAGATATGGCATAAAGCTATGAATTTTCATATTCCTCTTGCTTGCTTGGTAAAATTTGTGAGACAAAAAAGTAATTAAAAATTTAATCGACCTCAAAATTAACTCACAATTGTGTAATTGCTTTGCCGGCACTGACTTCAAAATATTGTACAAAATAGGCCCCTACTTTATTATTTTAAGTTAAAATTTTTGAACTTAATTAAACTTTTTTGTGATACTTTCTACGAGAGGTTTTACGAGATAATAAAAGGCTTTTAAACTTCAAGCCACGTTCCGTTCTTGTTGCACTCTATTGAACAACAGATAAATCAGAAGCGTTCGTGTCTTTCTTCAGGAAGGCGCTGGTTTTTAGGTTTCTGTACCCAAAGAGGAACAAACGAAACCCTGTAAATGTGCCTTTGTTGTTTGTCTGTATGCCATAGGGCTCTATCTTTTGAAGCGCTCATAGCTTGGCGGCTTGCGTAGATCTTGAGTGATCGAAAAAGTTAAGCAACAGCGGGCGCGGTCCATAGTTGGATGGGTGACCGCTAGTGGCAAAATTTCTTGGGCGCTTCCGTGCTTCGGAGTGTGCAGTGGTGAATATGAATACTGACCTTGCTCATTTAGAGGCTGCAACCGTTAAGACATTTAACGCAATATTTAAATCAAATTTGTAGAGTCCCTTTTGTTTAGAAATGTTGTGTAAGGCTTGTTACTCTTTATAATACCTATGTTGCGTAGTAAATTTGTCGTTTGAGGCCCTTACAGGCTGGCAAGGGATTAACCGTATGGTAATTATGCGTTTCAATTAGATTATTACGAATGACTTAGCTTAGCGAACTGAGGGATTAGGTCGTGTTAAAATGTATTCTTTATACTTTCTTTTATGACCCAAAACAAACTAGCAAAAATTATAGTGACCATAATTATATGTATGTATGTCACTATAATTTTTGCTTTCTGCTTTGACACTTTGAGCGTGATCAAAGCTGGAAATGAATGTAAGACTAACTGGGAGTCTAGGACATTCTTCAAGAAGCCGTCATGGGTTTTGATTAGATTATTTAATAAAAAAGATTGTTGCAATGAAATAATATTTTGAATTCATCAAAAGGTTTTTGTTGACAACCAATACAAACAATTACTAACAGAAATATTACTAACAACAACTAACTTATTACATACAAAGCTACTTTGATATCGATTTATTTCCAAACGTTATTTGGTCCAACAATAAAACTAGCGAACCAGATTATTACACTTAGCCAATAATCAATTGGCATGTTAAACCGTTTATTAGTCATTCGTTAAGCTACTTTGATGGCCTCCGATAATTCCTACAACAATCCATATTGGGCCAGTATTGTGAAGTACAAAACTTTTTCACTTACAAAAGCAGACCTGCGCTCTGTATCGAGTTATTATTGGGTCGGAGCCAAAACAATTATTGAAGAATCTGAAAAAAATAAGATTTTAATTAAAAATACGAATTTTGTTTCAAATAATTAAGGATCCGATTAAGGGATCTTATAGCACCTAAAGATCTTCCCTTTATTTATTAGGAAATATAAATACAATTTGAAGTGTACCCTTTTAAGTGGTATTTGAGTCCATTTACATTTTATCCTATCTCGTAGATCGTTGCCCGCCTTTTTCGCCTGAGATTCTCTTGGAGATTGGGGGTCTGAAGACGACCTCGTTCTCTCCAAACCTCAATCTACTCTTTCAGAATTTGAGTGGCGGACATGTCGTGAATCCTATCTAAACCTTGTCGATCCCGGGACCTTTGTAGGGAAAATAGGCGAGTTTTTGAAAAGTGTACGTGCCGCTATTGATGCGTGACCCGCACGTTTTAGGACCGAGAGCTGAGTGTTTCAACATGTTTATTTATACAATGCCTTTTTATATTAATTGACGAGCAATCTGTAGCCGTCGCTCATAGACACAGTTTCACCAACGGCATCACCGTTTCGTTGCCGTCCAAAAAACAGAAAGATGGAAAGAAAATATTGAAAAACGCCGTTACCTTGTCCATTGTACAGCAAGGTGCACCACGAGCAGCGGGTTGGATTGAACTCAAAGATGGATAGAGCAGACTATTACTTAATAGTGACTACCAGCTAGCGACAGACATCCTGGTAAGATGTCTCGTTCCTTGCAATCGTGCATGGCTCGACGTGTTCTGAAAGGAATGCCAAGGAATTCAATAAGTCATCCCGGCTTTATGGAAACAGTAACACAGTTATCTTGTAAATATTACACAACATAAAAACAGCTTCGGTTTATAAAACTGAATAAAATGTGTGTTTTGATGATTCCATCGAATTATAGATACGCTAATTTCATTTAGTGATCACTGTCAAATTACGGTTTGACTGTATAATTATTCAGTAAATAATGAGCAGTTGATAGCAGCGTTTCGGGTTGTTTCAATTTTAATCGATTGACCGAGTTAAGCAACGGATGGGTCGTTCGGAAGTTGATTATCGAACTTTAATAAGCTTTGCCGTGTTTTGGACACTAAAAGTATTAAAAAAATAAATTAATAAGTGCTCTTTATGGTTACATAGTAACAGCAATAGTGTTTTAGCCAGTGTTGTTAAACCAATAAAATTGTTTTGCATGATACAGTTTTATCCTGTTTTGAAGAGAGCAACGAGGAAAGGCCATGAAAAGAGGGATTATATTGTGTTGTGTTATGATTGGGAGAGACCGCGAGGGGAGATCCGAAGAAGATATGAACATCAATTAATGGGCTGGTGTTAAATATAAATCTGACAATTAACTATACTAAAGATTAAACTGAAACTCAAATCATTTATTTTATGTAGGTATTTATAAAAAAACTTATAAATTTAATTTTTTGCATTTACTACCGTTTCGCTAAAGCGCCTATAAATATTGAATTATAAATTTTATATCTTATAGGAAAAAAAGAAACATTTTTAAAATTACTGCTTACAACTAAGATTGTACAATGTAATTATTGCACTGAGCTCCTAGACTAAGAAGAAATGTTTTGAGATAAAGCGGACAAATCGAGTAATTGCCGTTTGTTTGGGAAGGGCGGATGTTTGAGGGAAGCCATCCGCTTTGCGTATGTTCAGTTTCTAAAATAAGAATGTAAGGTGAAAGGTTAATGTTTTCATGGGTAAATGCCAAATGGGTTTATTTAATGAACGGGTATATATTTTTAAATTGTTTTGTGGTTGTTTATTTATTTATTCTTTATTGAAATGATGATAATGATGATGATAATGATAAATGATGATAATGATAAATGATGATAATGAATGATAAAAAATTAGATTGTCGTAATAAATTAATTTGATACCAATTCACGTATCTATAATTTATCGATCATTGATGTGAATCAGGCGGACTATTGTATAATAATGTAATATAATTATAAAAGTCTGTCACGGTGTTAGTGGTCAAAGTCCTCCCAAACGGCTCGACCGATTTTTATGACTTTTTGTAGAAGTATTTGGTAGATTTTTTGTATATGAGAATTGTAGAGAAGATATTGTAATAAAGACGAGATTATAGTAAGGAAAATACTTATATTAAAATATCAATGTCAAGAACGACTCGAAATAATATTGCTGCTACAGGCGCTGCTGCTGACTATACTGGGTGGTTGATATATCAGTTTAAAAAGATGTGAAGAGTTTCTTTTACTGTTTCTGTTGTCTAATAATGTATGTAGGTAAACATAAAACTTATATGGTGCCTAAAATAAATGAGAAGCAATATATCAAAAAGACTTTGAGTTACTAGTTTATAAATACATGTCCAAATTGTGGAAATATCAAGGTCAACCATTTTATTCATTGTACCCGGCAGTTTACAGATTTCAGTAGAGATTGGCCGTAACAATATGAAAGTTGAATTTACGTACCTTTTGGAAACACGGAAGCAAAATATTAAGTTGTTCAGTGAGGAAAACATTGGCAGATTTAAAGCGTAGATATGAGCCAACTGTTTGAGATATTGTGAGCGCGGAAGAATATAAACTACATATTTCGTGACGTCGTCAGAGAGAAATTTAATGTATCATGATACATACGTATTTGATACGACGAGTATTATAAACGATTATTCTGATTTCAGCGTTTGAGAGCCAGTTGTTATGGTTATTGGGTAAGATAAAAGGGCTAAACTTAAGAAATTTTGGTGCTAACACTACCATCAAATGGACCCAATGTTAGTTTAAATTAGTTCAATGACTCATTGAAATGAGTTATTCTATCAGTTCTCGGAGCAGTTATTAATTTTATAATGACTCAAGCCAGAGAGCATTTTTTTGGGATTGGTTATAATGTACGATGTACGATGACCCTATGACACATTTCAAACGTTTTGTCAAACATCAGTCGCATGGTAGAGTGAATAGAGTAACTTGTATTAGTGTGTGTAATGTTTTATTTATTTTTAAAAAATATTAGCAATCTGCACCCCTTCTCTGTATAAACTGTAAGTGTGCCAAATTTCATACTCCTCCATCCGCGCAATTTTCGTAATAAGGGGTACAAAGTTTTTGCTTCACGTATTATAGATAATACCAATTATTTTACTTGGTATAAGGTAATGTTTTCCAACAATCCCACCTGATGGAAAGTGGCGATGAAGTCCTTGATACAATACTTGAGCAGTGGGCGGCATACAACGAATCATCACCATGTGAACTAGTTTTACTTTTTACCAAGATGTATCTTTATGTAAAAAGTTTCAAAACTTCCAGAAACACGCGCAGTATATTGAGTTTCCTTCTCATGTTACAAGTAGAGAATAAATAAGACGTACTCGTACATTACATGGGTGTGAGAATTCGGTATCGCAGTTTTGTTCGTCCGAATCCATTGCGCGGTTGTTACTTGGTGACGTGATCTAACTTGTAATAGGAACCGTATTTACGACCGGATAAATAAAGATATTGCTGTCGTATATCTCTTTGGCAAGCTGAATCCATTTTGATTATGATTGAGAACGACACAAATTGTACAGGTAATAACGAAATAACGATAAATAGGATTATTTACAAATAGGACGTAATAGCATTGAGGCTTGCGTCCATAATAAGCAATCGACTTTGTTAAGCTACGTCATTCGGGATTTCTATGGCTGCTTGCGGCAATCTTCTATACAAACATGTAATACATTTATATAATTATATGAGGTAAACTGTTATTGAGGGTATTATTAAGGCAATATCAAAAAAGGCTTAATCGACTTGAATGTACTTTTAGTAATGTGAAGTAAGCTTAAGGCAAACTTCAGTGTTTGTTTTATTTCACAAATGACGTCACGTAGTTTAATAAGTACCTAGTTAGGCCGTTATAAGGGAATAGACCTCATAATTATTAACAAATTAACTAAATTATGTTCTATCACCGTCTCCTAACTGGACTAACTATCCTAATCTCCATTTGAGTCTTGTTCTAGGTTGGTCACAGTTGTCATGGGCGGAGCAGAATGATGGTGTTGCACGCTCGTTTGCTACCTCATAAAAAACAGATGAACATACCTATGTTATATATACTGCGTTTCTACTGAAAAGAACTGAAAATTGGCTTATCTACTTAAATTCATATTGGATCAGCGTGGTGGAGCCTACAGGCTACTTTAGAAACAGTAGATAGTCCTGCAATGGGCCTCTGATTTCTTAACACGAGATCGTCTTTCTGAAATTCAAAGTACGTAATACGTTTTATACATCTAGAACGAAACAAAAGATTATTAATACCAGCCAAGCGCGATCTCGCGATTGCTCGAGAGAAAGAATCGTCGATTACAGAAAATTGTTCGTTCTGTCTGTAGTTTCATAGCTATGCGAATTGAAAATTTACCCCGTTTTAATGGATTTCCTGACAGATATTGGTTTTGAGGGTTTTAATAACGGTCTGTATTTTGACAGTTACCTACAATAGTTGTTCGATAAATCGACATCGTTTATTCAAATAAAGACTTGGAAAGAGAAAGGGATTTCATTTATTTCAAACTTTTGTTTTGGTGGGTTTATTTGTGTTGAGCAAATAAAAAGGAGGGGAAGTTGAATGTTGTTTTAGAAACAAGTAACTAAATTATATTTTATTTTACTATTTGCGACATAAGTATTTTTTTTTTATTTTCACATTATTATTTTTAATCTTTTATTTAAATTAATTATTATTATTATTAAATTAATTATTATTATTAAATTAATCATTATTATTTTTAATAAAAGATTAAAAATTAAATTTTAAGAATTAAAATTTAAGATTAAATTTTTTTTATTAAAAGATTAATTTAATAATAGGTAATAATTAATTTAAGTCGATTAAATAATAAATCGTTGATGATTAGTATTTGTGGCTTAATTTTTTGGTGACAAAATCAGAAGAGGTTAATTTACAACTTATTATTAATATTAGTATTGTTTTTTTATATGATTCATTCATCAAAGTAAAGGCATCTTGATAAGTTATTAGTGATAATCACTGACAGCCGATAGGTTTGAACTTTGAGCTTGGTTTGAAGTCTACCAATTAGCACTTGTCCACCGTGGTGGACTTTGGCCTAGCCTCTCACACTATGAGAGGAGTACCCGAGCCCAGTAGTGGGAAATTTATGGGTTGCGAAGAAGGAGAACTTAAGTTGTGATAGATACTCTGATATAACGAAGGCGCTCGAGTTCGACTCCCCGCCGAATCACATAAATATAATTTAAGTAACATACTTGTTTGTTCTCATGATTGTCTGTTTGCAATGTCTCATTTGTCCGTGTCGTATACAGGAAAACTTTCCACGGATGTGTAAATGTACGACCATTTGTTTAATGTGACAATATGCAGTGGTGATAAAGGGGTCCTCATTAAAGTAATACCAGCACTCAGAAGGACAACAATGTGCACTGATGATGAAGGGTTTCTCGTTAAGGTAACGACAGCGTTCAACAGCGCTTGATTGCGTCACACTCACAAGCAATTTCGTTTCGAGTCATGAAAAATGGAAAATCCATATCGCGGTATTAATGACTATCAGTTATAATCCAACTTTTGTTTGAACGAACCATCGGCTGAAGTGAATCTGTGTGTGCCGTAGACAGGAAATTTTATAGAATTATTTTTATATATTTTTGAAATTTCTTTCTTTCCTCTTCTCATTTTCACTTCCTTCTTTTGTGGCAGGCAAGGTGATGCCCTTGGCGCTGCTGATGTCCATTGGCTGTCCGCTTACCATCAGGTGGCGTGTCTGCTCATTTATTATCTCTACTCTGTTTACTATTACTACTCTTCTCTGCTATTATAATAACATAAAAATGGATTCAGCAATTGTTGTGTGTGTATATAGAGAAGCAGAAACTTATCTATATTTTACTAACGTGACTCAGCAATTTTCCTACTCAGATAAATTCAGATAGAATATATATTGAGATCAGCAGATCTCATAAACAAAACCGCTAATGTAACGAAGGAACGAAACACCAGAAGCCTTCCATTACTATGCGGCACAAAAGGCGGTAGGAGCACCTTTGTCTCCGTAAAAGCCTCCACCCAAAGCATGTTCCAAATGATACTTTCGAAATGGTAGCTCTATACAATAGTACAAATTTTGTGTTGAAAATGTAAGCGATTTATGCAATTTGATTTTAATGTTCATGAATGTATTATTTGAATGAATTATTCAGCTTTGCGGCTTGAACATCGGTTTCTTTCGTCGTGTTTAAATACTCTACCACAAAATCGACTTATCACTTCAGTTAAAATATCCATAATATTTTTTAAAGTCAGCCAATCTAAACTAAGGGTTGTCTTCCATAGCAAGCGGAGCAGGCTCCGTTAGGACTTCTTTTACATAGGGAAACTGCACACTTGCTCTTCTACCTATAACAATCTACCGATGGGTGAGCGAGTGGAAATAATGAAAATAGTCAAAGTATGGTGGACTATGGTATTTACTCCCCACATAGTAAAAGAGTACAGAGATCATCAACTTTTCGGTAATCATTTACAAATGTGGCACATTACTGTTGTATGATTCCGATACTCCCATCATAGCGCATGTTTGTAAGACTGCTCTAGTCTCCAGGGACACAAGAAAGAACGCATTGTAGAAAATATCAATTTACATTAATGACATTCTCGGAGCCTAGACGTTCGAATATATTGCTTGCCCTATACTAGAATCTAGATGGAGCTTTTGAAGCGTCTCCAGGATCCTTAAAGGCGTCGTTTATCAATAAAAAGGCCCAAAACGAATTTAGTCGGAGTTAAAGGAAGCATAACCATTAACAAGATAAGAAAGGACTTGTCCGTTTTATCGCTAACCGCGCGCTATATTAAGTTGCCGAAAGCGTACGATGGAAATTCACTTAGGGGACTTTATACGTCACTAATGATACGCTCTCGCTTCGCTTCGGTAAACATAATCTCCAAGTTAAGAAATGTTTTATCAGAAGCAATAAAATTGAATCTCATTTTTATATGACATTTTATAAATTTTTTTCAGCCACAATTTGTTATTCTTTTCGACGTTGAATTTGGAGAATAAAGCGTATTTAACATTAAATTGTTTTATTCTTTTTTTTGTTAAATTTCTGATGAATTTAAATACTGCATAATATGATAGGTACTCTTCAATTTTAAACTGTTCAGTAACATCAATCTTACGGAAACCAATGAAAATCGAAAAATCCAAAAAATATGCATTTAGTAGGATTTATATCGATGAAATGGATTAGGCCCTATATCTTCATACCGATAAAAACACTATCCACATTAACTTACCACTTCGGCCCTGCAATTTTGTCATTAGCTTAGATTTCTGGATATGCAATTGTATCTAATAGAACCAGAAACTGTGACCTAGTTAAGTGGACTGGAGTTGTTTGTGCTAAGCCCGTGATTAGGAAGTTTAAGCCACGCTATAGCGAGTACGGGCTATGGACTGGATTTTGCTCAGCTTGGATGTTTTGATGTTGACTGTTTTTGGGATTGGTAATATGTAAAATGATGCATAAGAACAAAATATTGCCAAAATGTTTATTAATTTCCATATTCGTTTCAAATTTCGCTCTCAAATATAACAATACTAAACGCTAATACTAACACACTTGTAGCTCTACACCAGGATTTCCTGTGCCGCGGGTGGCATGGACAATACTTATTATACATCACTAACACCCATACATACATACATACATACATACATACATACATACATACATACATACATACATACATACATATTGATTATATTATGTACGCCTCTTTCCCGTAGGGGTAGGCAAAGACCACTTCTTTCCACTTGCTACGATCCTTACATACTTGTTTCGCTTCGTCCACTAACACCCATGATCCGAGAATAAACATTTATCTGTCACATAAAAATCTGCCCCGGTCGGGAATCGAACCCGGACTCCTCGGTTCGCAAGTAGAGTTACTACGGGGTCTTCGAATTATACTTGTCACGTGACCGATATAACGTCACATGTTCCCATAAACTATGTAGTATACCTACTCATAAGTTTGACAACTATGGAAACCAAGATGTTTGTGAACAAGCACGGAAATAGAATACAACATACAGAATGGAACATACAGAGCAGCTGACGTCATTTCTGTTATATGTAACGTGACTTGGGGGTGATTAAATTATATTATGTTCATTTTGTAGTCAACTTAGTATTGACACTGTTTGCTACGGGGTCCCGGGTTGACTCTCCGTCTTGCCATTCATGTTACAGTGATAAATATTTTGTTCTCGGGATGTGTTTGTGATGACTTGATTGTGTATCACCGGTAAACTAGTCAAGTGTGTATATTTTTTCATGTTTGTTAACAATATTTATTATTTTATTTATTTCATAATTTTATAATTTATGCCCACAAGGATACAGTTTACATAAAGCAATTATGTTACAAAGGTGCTGCTTATTTCTTATGAAATCACTTCCAGCAGACCTGAGACTGGAGAGTGGTATAGTTTAATGCTAGAATATTTCTCCCTTTTATTCAGCGTTTAGTTTACTATAGTTTAAAAATCGTAAAAAAGTAGGTATATATTATCATGTATACAATTTCTAAAGCAATGCTAACTCTATTCTTACGAAAATTCAAAAAAGCCAACGAATTACAAACGCTGCCTCTACTTACTAAACTATGTTTTTTGTTCTACATTTTACGACACACTAACTACTAAAAGCGTAAGGGACACAAATTCGTTTAAAGTGTCCGTTGAAAGTGTTCTGTGTTGCATATTGCGCACGTGTAGGAGATAGTGTAATGATATTTTCAGCGCAGAAAATTAAGTCGTGGTCTTGCTCGCTACCAATTTTAACTCTCATAAGTAACGCATATAGCAAACTTTCCAAATAAAAATAGTACGCTAAAAACATTTTTTTTTTAAGTTACGGGTAATTGTTTGATACAAAATTAATAAAATTATGACTTGCACGTATTTATTAGCATTTAGGTTTCGCTCTAAGATTCAGCCGGTGTAGTTGCATCAACCCCGTATGATGCTTGGTCACCTTGCTCGACTGGCGTTCAAAAGGTCCTGGGTTCGATTTCCCACGATTTCAGCGGATACTTGAATAATGAGATTTTTGTTGTCGGAATGGAATATAGAATAAACTTAGGTATATCTAAAAATAATTCTTGATTACGCGTACCATTTACTCGTAGTAAGGAACCATCGGAGCATGTTCGATTTTAATAATAATAAGAAAGTCAAATACGTGAGTTTCATATAATATTTCTAACCCTTATTTTATTAAGAGTCGCGCTGTCTGTCACATATGGGACATTTGTATTTCACGTAGGTATATGAACGATTACGCCTCGGCCTGTACGCGGAATATTATGGACGAATTGGAAATTGGAATATTATCTGTTACTATAGTATACTTTTACTTTTTGATAACATAATGCACTTTATATATACGCGTGTACTTACAAATTAAACAACTACCTACTGGTATTTTGTCATAACTAACATTGCTAAATAGTTACTTAGAGTAATTAAATAATAAAGTATTTTGGCCGTTTGAAATTCTATATCCGATCGACATTTATAAGTTTATCATTCAAAGATATTGATGTCGAAAAGACTAAATAATATTTCATTTAAAGTACTAATAAATTAATTGCTTAAACCCGTTTAAACTTCACTAAAAAAATTAACATGTCTCTATGCAGTTTGCGGTTAAGTAATCTCTGTATTGTTGGCAACTGAGGACATTTCTCGCATGGAGCTATACTTGGGCACTCACGATGCTCCACGTTACGAGCAGATGAAATTTGTTTTTTTCTAGCTTTATGCTTCCTCTTTACTAAAAACACTTACTCAACATACAGTTTGAAGAAAGCCCGTGAAGGTCATAGCCGTTAATTTATAGTAACGTTATACAGAAGAGCGTTCGTTGGTTACCGGTCTCTAGGGTGTTTTTCAACTGATAGCCAAAGAAAAATGGCTTTTCTGACGCGACGTTTTGCACGTAAAACGGATAAAAGAATAGGATGTAACTTTGTAAACTGAATGAATTTTTTGACGCATAGAGTTAATTCAATTCAAATCTTTTCATTTCTCCTACTTGACTGGTTTAACATAATACAGTTAACTGGGATAAATGTGGAGTGCACAAACATCTAATAAATATAATTAAATTTTTTGGGGTATCATTTGTAAAGTAAGGAACATTTTGCTCAATCGAAGTCATCGCGGGTTTTGCACGCAAATAAATATTCTTCAATTCTCAATTTGCTAGAGGACTTCTTTGTAGTTGCCATACTACACTTCTGCGGTGAATTCCGTACATCTATCACTTAAATACTTAAGAAAATATTAAACTTCTACCTTAGTTACAAAGTCAGTGCGCTTGCCAAGTTCTATGCCACACCTGATGTAAGCTCGGCGAAGTGCAAGATGGGATGTTCTTAAAGTTAGGAAACTACGCGACTGTCAAAGTTTGGTATAGTGAGGGGAGGAATAATAAAAAGTTAATGGCGTAACACAACAAATAATTCGATTATTTCATTATGTTGTCTATTTGATTTCTAAATTTTCTATTCTCTAATAAACTACGTGTTATATCGGCGCGCACAACTATTGTAGTTGTTGTAATGCACTTTTCTCTTTCATTAAAAACTACTTATTGTCGGTCCTAAAAAAGTTGTTTACCACTGTCATCTATTTGTTGCTACTATTAGGTACTTATTTAACGTAGCATTTAGGTTGCTGTTTTATAGAACCACTGCCAAGCCTGTTCCACGCTTTCGGTGTAACCGTGGACGGCGGTGACCATCTTATCTTTCGGCTATTATCGCAACAAATTCTATATTACCTAGTCTAAACCCAAATCAATATTTAGGTGTTAAACGTCCAAAGCGGGCGACGCCGACGGCTTGTATCAACTGAGAATGATCGACCGAATAAGCAACGATAACCAGTCAAGCGAATCCGACTAAACTCCGACGGGAGGCGTTATGTAACAAGTTAAACTTCGGTCGCGATCGGTTGTTACATGGTTGACCTCAAGTTGCGAAATTTGAGTGTTTCTGCGCTTCGGAGGACATATTAAGCGATCGAGCCCAGATTATCGTTAGATAGGTGTTGTTACAGTTGGGGTATTGGGAATACGAGTAGAAGAATTTTATCATGCACAACACAAATCCTGCCATTTATCCCCTCTTGAGCAGCATGGCATGCTCTGAACTTTGCCATTTACGAAGAAACACTCCAGTTGTGGGACCACAAATGGCTTGAAACCATTTAGGCATAGCGTATAATTGGAGTCTCGAAGTTCATTTAAGTTAAATGCTCCAGTTGTCTCAAAGTAAGGGTGAAGTTTGTGAGAGCTTGAGAGTGTAGTACCCACTCAAAGAAATATAAAGAGTGACGTTAATGTAAGAGCAAGATTCTTTTATAAGTGTGCGCACTTACATAAGTCAAATTGTCCTTAAAACTGTTGCCGGTTCCTGATTGTAAGCTTGGCGCAATGCAAGACCGCGTTCTCTAGAAGTTACAGAGCCAAAGTTTTGTGTAGCCAGTTCGCGGAGAAAAGTTTTTAATAAGACTGTACAAGTGGTTCGAGCACAACATTTACAAAATACTTTTGTACCAGAAAGGAACTGTTGTTTGTTACAAAAGCGAAGATGTGGAAGTGTCAGTACAATATGATTATTATCAATTCAGTTTGATAAGAAGGCCGCTTCGTATTCGCGCGTGTCTTGGCACAAGGACTGTCTTGTGCCGAAGTTTGTGCTACTAAGTGTGTGGAGGGAAATTTTTAAGAGGCGAGACAATGGCTTCGAAAATAGAGAATGTGAAATGTAGCTTTTGTTGTAAAAAGTGCTTGAAATATTACAATGATAAAACATTTTCACTGTTCCGTAATTTTTACGTCATTAAGCGTTTCAACTCCACTAATCCGTACTGGAGCCACGTGGTGGAGAATGCTCTACGTCTCCTCGGTAATGAGTTCCCGTACTCAGTAGTAGGCTATTAATGTATTGAAGACAATAAGCGTTTCAATGCAGGTCTCTTTAAGTAAAGGTAAAGAACGTAAATACCTACAATAAAAACAACGCAACGCCAAAAAACGTTTAAAAACGTTGTGCATTAAAGTTGGTTTTTCAGTTTAACTGATGTGATGTGAGAGTTAAACCACTCTATGAACTCACCATTATTGATATTAAGTATGTATCATACAACAAGGATCGGTGGGCCCTGCGACACAAAAAATAGGTACGTCGTTGGTAGATATAAAGTAAGAATAACGGCTAACGACTCATCTGGGCGCTCTAGCTTTGGTATGCTGAAGAAAGTCACTAATCGTAAGCTCCGTAAGCGTAATCTCCGGTTTCACGCACACATCGTGTGGAAGTCAGCCTGGGTTGTCGCTGCAGTCAATTATCCCTAACTCGACACCCCAAACCAAATAATTAAACTTTTCACCACTTTAGTATAACATAAAAAGTTTTACACAATAATTTAAATATTGGCTATCCCGCTCGCATCTCCTATTGGCTCAATTCTGAAATAGACTAGACAGGAATACAGATGATATACAAATTAGCTGTTCCGAACACCGTATGCGAAGATCGCGGTTTATAATGAAAATTGTTACTTATCTGTTCCGAACAAAGTAGCTATTATGTAGGTAGGTACTAAATAAAACGTGATGGTGCTAAATATGTACATACATTTATTTTATGGAAACTTTAGCTCTGCTCTGGATTAAATAAAGAGACGTCGACGACGACGAATACGGACGAGCCACCTATTGGTAAATGGTCATCACCGATTCCTTACTCGCCAAAAAAGAAAAAGAGGAAAGAAGAAAGACATCAAGCATCAAGGGGAATTATGAAAAACATTTTGATCAGATGACCTATATTTGTTAACTTATATTAAGGGTCTTCTAGGACACGTTCTGTCCAGCGTGAACTCGGATGATTTATTTCATCGGGATAAGACTACGTATAACATGTAGCAGTTCTGTTAAGTGGTTGGTCATTAATACTAGATACGTAGGTTTTCTAAACCGAAGCAAAGACGGGTTTCTAATAAACCAAATCTCATAATTCCACACTTTTTCATTATGCCTAAAAGCATAAGCCGAATACTATGAAAGTCGTTTATAACTATTTAATAATACAGAGTATATTCTGACTCATTATGATCAAAATTAATAATGTTCACGAATTATTTATTTCATTAACCGTCATTTCATCGCGTTGCTAGGTTTTCCCAACGTATTGAAATCCCCATCCAAGCTGATTTAATTTATGTAAATCATAGATTTGAAACAACAAAGGTTATGCTAGCTGTGCTTATTGACTTAATTAAATTTATCCACATTAATAGTCACACCGTACAATTTATACAAATGTATTTTGACTATTTGACTATTCATATTTAAATGTATGTGATATGAACATCGATAGAAAGTGAAAATCAATTTTAAACTAGTAATACCGCAATCGGTTCGCTTCGGGCTACCTGTCCCTTAGTGCACTCAAAAATTGTTAGGTGTTATTCTGACATAACTTTTTTATTTATGAACTGATTGAAATAAAAAATCACTTAATATTAAGTGAATCTTACAACAAGATCAGTGAATTCCCCACGCGCACCCAAAGAGGCCGCGTGTACCTATCTTTAATCAATGTACGTACATGACGTATGATCCGTAGATATTCATCATGTGTAATTTGTAACGTTCGCGTTCATGCCAACCGCGACACAGGAAATTTTAGTGTAAAGGTATGAGTGTGTTGTGTGTATTTTATTTTTTTCATAAAAAGACGTATAATTATATACATTGTTTTCTATATTTTATTACGTTTCCGCCGGTAGTGCCTAATATGTATTTTTGGGGTTCATATTATA
Organism: Ochlodes sylvanus; assembly: GCA_905404295.2. NCBI lineage: Eukaryota > Metazoa > Arthropoda > Insecta > Lepidoptera > Hesperiidae > Ochlodes > Ochlodes sylvanus. Next base: position 4,777,266 of record FR990129.1, read on the forward strand.
GCTCTCACAAATGTATTTCTGGTTTAAATGCACATTTTTTGTAGTTTTAATATTGTGTTGAAAGATACAGGATTATAAAATATATGTTGTTTCAAATTATAATAATATGTCAACATCATTTCATTGGATACAAACTTATAAATTTTTAAAAATGACATGCCGGACACAACCCGACTGGCAGTGGAGTGTAAGTGTTAATTGAGTAATGATTTTGGTAAATATTTATTATTATTTTAATCAACGTACAACAATTAATTATAATTTGTTAATATATCTCGCGGTAGATTCTGGTTGACAATTTGGCAATAATAAATTATTTAAATGGGAAAATTGCGAGTACCTAAGTAATTAAAATTGCTTCAAAAGGGTTCGGGAAAAGCTAACATTTTTCTTTCATAAATTGTGTTAAAAGATGCCGTAACATCTATTATAACAAAATATTTATTCGTTCTGTTTTTTCCGTTTCGGAGGTACAAGTAATTGTTTTTTATTTTTGCAGGTGCAGTGAATAATAGAATAACAAGAATTTCTCCAACGCACAGCCACTCTATTGAGGTATACATACATTTTTATAATTTAATAGAAGCCTTACATGTGTATTGTGTTGATAAAAATAAACCAATAATATTAGTGGTATTTAGAGATTTTAGGTTAATGAGAACTTACGACGAATAAAAGTAAAGTTGTGGTAGGTGAATATGTGGACTCAAGCTCTTACAAAATGTAAGGACGACCATTAAATACGTGTTTGATATTATTTGATAGTTAGATAAGTAAGCAACTATTCTAGAAGATATATATAGATTTCGGGTTCGATTTCTGGTTAGAATAAACTTGTTATTAAGTGACTTCCATCGCAAAAAGTGAGATTTTACGTGAAACCGAATCAGTTCGTATAGTTGGTATCTAAGAAAGCATATTATACATACCTACATATATTATTGGAGTAAAAACTAATAGTAAACTCGTTTATTTATTTGTAGAAACAACGAGTATGCATCATGTAGCGTGTATATGTTTATTGAAGTAAAAATAAAAAGTACTGATATGAGACGACTGAACAAATCTTCCATTACTTATATCACCGGTCCACCCATAACTTCTATAAATGAACCATACTATTTAAAATTCCATCTTTATGATACCCTGTTATTGTTGATAGCATCAGAATCAGTGTGTTGGCGCGGAAAATGAGCTTGTTTCATAATGTGAACTATAGCCCGCGCGAAATAGGTTAACTGGAAAATGCCGCTCAAAATGATGGAGATACCTTATCTCCGAGAATATGTTATGGAGCGTGGCCATATTTTTTTCTCTTATAAACACCGTCCGGTCCGGTCGTTCGGAACATATCCAACGATCGATGGTCAATACAATGCAGCGAATCACAATACAATATCTCCTTATTGTCTTCGGCTAATGATAAGACTTGCTGTTTTGTCATTTCACAATTAATCTGCAATAATTGGGTAGAGCAGTTGTAACATTTAGTTAGTTTATGGTCATCATCATAACCCATCACTGTCCTCTCACAATTTGAGGAGTATTGGCCATAGTCCCCCACGCTGGACAAGTGTCGAAGTGGCGATTGGCAGCCAGAACAGTCTTATAACCAATCTCTGTGATGTCTCACAACTGTAAGGTTTTAACACATGTTTAATGAGCCACCTGACGGTACGTGTACAAAGGTATATCACCAATGTCTTGCTGATTAAGAAAGAAGAGAAAAGAACAAAAGTACTGGCTGACAGTTCTAGGTGGAAAGACTGGGCCACCCCGATACTGTCAATTCCGGTAAATAGCTGCTCTTTGCAGATCTTTCTTCAAAACACTTCAAAACGCTACCTAATGATAATAAACAAGAACAGCTTTAAGTTCCCTAGGCAACACCAAGACTTTCAACATTAGTAACTAGATATTCGAAAGTTGCTTTACGAATAATTATGAAATTCGACTCGAACCAAGTTACAACCGATTCTAAAAACAACTAAACCAAACACGCCCTAAAAAGGTTTCCAGACGCTAAAATATTTTAATGAAGGCAAGACAAAAGCCGCGCAAACCCCAGGCATTTCTTTCGGTCTTTCGTTATTTAGGATAGTGTAAAACATCGCGTGACCGATGGCTGTTATGACGAAGACCCTAATAAAGCTTGTGGGCTTTAAGGCTTTACGGGGAAAATAATGCCGAAGTAGAAAAGACTTTCCAGACACTCCAAACGCCTTTAGTAAACACGAACAATGGTAGGTGACTTTTTACAGCCCTCGATAATCGTTGATTTATTAGCCCCTGAACTATAGTCTTAAAAAGCTGAGCGTATCCTTTCTATATTAAGAGGGGGTATAAAGCAAAATTGGCAATCGTAGATTCAATTTTTACAGTAGTAGATCAAGTTTCTAGAACCTGAATAAGAACATAGTTATACTTCATTATATTATTGAGTGAATGTAAGAAGCAAAAACATAAAAAAATTAAACTTTCTCGATAGAAAAAAATCACAAAGTTAGGTCTAATTTTCAACTGAAATCAATTTATTTTCAATATGGTGCATATTTTTGAGTCAATATTTTAATATATTATGCTAATTAGTATCACGGAGGTATTTGTAGATCGATTTCTAAATCAAATTTATAATTTACGAATTATTTAAATAAAATACATTTGTAGGATTTTGACATGCTCTGTTTCATTAATCAGTCGCCATTGCTCCATTGAGACGCGAAGACTGTGTCAGTCTGCTCGGCATGTGAAAAATATTTCGTGGTGTACATTTGTGACTAAGAGCGTAGTTTTTATTACAAAAACAATAATTGTGTGTGTGTGAACTAAAGTTAAAAGACACTAGATCCAACATGAGTAACAAACGGAATAAAATCAACATTAAAAAAGGGAACACAGAAAGCTGAAAATTCAAGGCATGGCTAGTTGTCAGAGGTAAGTTGACAAGTACACTATTTCATATTCAAAATTAGACCTTATTTGTTTTAACTTTTGTGCTCACAATACAATGTTGATGTTGATGTTTGATCGCTGAAGCAGCATAGTATATACGAAAAGTTCAGATTGTATGTATCATTAATAGTTAGTATAGGTATGTACTTTCAAACAAAATTATTCATAAACATAATTATAAAAATAGAAATAGTGTTGAATGATCAATAAAATAAGTAAATGTTTTTTTGACATGAAGCAGTAGGCAGAGGTATGCAGTACGCCCACTCCTCACTAGTTATGTCTAGATTTCATGTAATACGTGTATTCAATGTTATGTGGGCTTAGTTAGAAAACTTTGTCACAAATTAAGGTTGAGGCCTAAAGTGGAAGAGAGAGGCATGAACCCGCCTATACAGCTTTATCCAAAAGCAAATTTAATTTTGAGTTAATTATTTCCTCTTTGCCCCATAATTTTGTTTTTAAAGCAACACCTATATTTCTGGTAGTCAATTTGATCAATCCCTACAGTAGTTATTACTTGTGTGTGTTTGAAACTATTATTGTATTTTCATTTCAGAACAAGATTTAATCAAGAAAATATTCCAAAATCTATTGATGATGACGGGAACATTACACCAGAGAAGTGCGTATCAATTCATCTGTCTATGTATTGTTTCATTTATTATTTGCTTGTTGTTGCATTGTAATGAATCTACAAAATAACACATAAACTAAATTTTTTTATACTCTACTACATACATGCATAGTTAGGCAAAATTACTTTAACAAAAACATAAAATTTTGTATAAATGCATTTTAAAGCGACTTTTTTATTTACTTCTTAATTGCTAATTGGTTGGCATTAAAATAAAGTATTTATGTAATTTAGTCCTATCTAAAACTTTTAACCGATTATAAATGGCGCAAAGTGATACCTGACCTCATCAGTTTCAATGTTATGAATTATAATAGTGTTTGACTTTTTTTTTTATTTCAGTAACATCAAGCCTCGTGTTTATGAACGGGTCAAGACAAATATTATCAAGACTAACGACGATACTAAATACACATGTGATACAAGTCAACGACTTATAATAGACAAGATAAATTTTTTTAACACTTAAAACTTCCAACCATGTATAATTTTGGCATTTTATTTTTTTTAGACGGATTTTGGAGTGAATTAAACTTGATTTCGAATAAATTCATTTTGGTTTTAAGTAAGCTTTGTTCGATTTTATGCTTATTTTTAATCTTCAAAAAATTGTTTAGTTTCATGACTTATGTGTTCTTACCATAACTTAAATATTTTTACTACCCATTATACATTTTTCCTGTTCTCACGCATAATTATATCATCACGCATCATATTTCACACACTGTTTTTTTCCTATATTTTTAAAGCTAACAATTGTCGCTCAAGAAGTTAGTGATTGTCATCTTTTTTATGATATTATTGTCATTTAATTAGTTTCCTTATAATAACGGCAGTGGCATTTGTAATTTTTCTGTTTTCTGGCGAAGGATTTCTTTCGATTTAAATAAATTTAAAGGATAACTTACTTTATCTTTTTGTAGCGAAAAAATGAAAACAATGTTATCTATAATAAATAAATGTCTGAAAAACATTGTACGTGTTATTTATTTACATCTCCTGTATCAATGTAAAAACTGAGACAAATTTCGGCTCAATAAATGTAGAATCATCTACCTCAAAAATGGCAAGCTGTTTTTTCTTTATTAGGGTTAGATTTTTATAAAATGTTAATAGCTAGAGAGCCAGTGAATGGCAGACAACACATTATTAGGTGTCATTAATAATTTTGAATATAATTATTATTATGTAGGTATCTATTAATCTAAAGCAATTCTTCTCGCTGTAACTATCTGTATTTCTGAAACTAATAACATTTATAGGTAGTGTCGGTCGCATCATGTAACCATAGCGCTGGAAACCTAGTGTAGGGAGCGATTGAATCACTTTTATGACAAGAAGGGCAGTATAATGTTCGTACTGGTGTGACCGTGTGGTGTGAATCATTTAAATTCTCGCAAAGCAGAATATCTGCTCTATTTTTACGTGATGACACCTGTATGCCGTATAACATGTAAATAAATAACACGTACAATGTTTTTCAGACATTTATTATTATAGATAACATTGTTTTCATTTTTTCGCTACAAAAAGATAAAGTAAGTTATCCTTTAAATTTATTTAAATTGAAAGAAATCCTTCGCCAGAAAACAGAAAAATTACAAATGCCACTGCCGTTATTATAAGGAAACTAATTAAGTGACAATAATATCATAAAAAAGATGACAATCACTAACTTCTTGAGCGACAATTGTTAGCTTTAAAAATATAGGAAAAAAAAAGTGTGTGAAATATGATGCGTGATGATATAATTATGCGTGAGAACAGGAAAAATGTATAATGGGTATTCAAAATATTTAAGGTATGGTAAGAACACATAAGTCATCAAACTAAACAATTTTTTGAAGATTAAAAATAAGCATAAAATCGAACAAAGCTTACTTAAAACCAAAATGAATTTATTCGAAATCAAGTTTAATTCACTAACTCCAAAATCCGTCTAGAAAAAATAAAATGCCAAAATTATGCATGGTTGGAAGTTTTAATTGTTCAAAAAAATATATCTTGTCTATTATAAGCCGTTGACTTGTCTCACATGTGTATTTAGTATCGTCGTTTGTCTTGATATTTATCTTGACCCGTTCATAAACACGAGGATTGATGTTACTGAAATTAAAAAAAAGTCAAACACTGTTATACTCCCTAACATTGAAACTGATGACGTCAGGTATCACTTTGCGCCATTTATAATCGGTTGAAAGTTTTAGACTAAATTACATAAATACTTTATTTTAATGCCAGTCGTTCCGGTGCAATAAATTCGTCTGCATTTGGATCTGTATGTTACATTTTGTAAAAGCGTAAAATAGTAAGCCTGAAAATATATATTTTTTCTTTAAGAAAACACAATTAGCAATTAAAAAGTAAATAAAAAAGTCGCTTTCAAAATGCATTTATACAAAATTTTATGTTTTTGTCAAAGTAATTTTGCCTAACTATGCATGTATGTATAGTATAAAAAAAGTTTAGTTTATGTGTTATTTTGTAGATTCGTTACAATGCAACAACAAGCAAATAATAAATGAAACAATACATAGACAGATGAATTGATACGCACTTCTCTGGTGTAATGTTCCCGTCATCATCAATAGATTTTGGAATATTTTCTTATTCTCTCTTCTCATATCTTGATTTTGGATTAAATCTTGTTCTGAAATGAAAATACAATAATAGTTTCAAACACACACAAGTAACAACTACTGTAGGGATTGATCAAATTGACTACCAGAAATATAGGTGTTGCTTTAAAAACAAAATTATGGGGCAAAAAGGAAATAATTAACTCAAAATTAAATTTGCTTTTGGATAAAGCTGTATATTTTGTTTGAAAGTACATACCTATACTAACTATTAATGATACATACAATGTGAATTTTTCGTATATACTATGCTGCTTCAGCGATCAAACATCAACATCAACATTGTATTGTGAGCACAAAAGTTAAAACAATAAGGTCTAATTTTGAATATGAAATAGTACTTGTCAACTTACCTCTGACAACTAGCCATGACTTGAATTTTCAGCTTTCTATGATCCCTTTTTAATGTTGATTTTATTCCGTTTGTTACCCATGTTGGATCTTAGTGTCTTTTAACTTTAGTTCACAAACACACAATTATTGTTTTTGTAATAAAAACTACGCTCTCAGTCACAAATGTACACCAAAAAATAATTTCACATGTCGAGAAGACTGACGCAGTCTTCCCGTCTCAATGGAGCAATGGTGACTGATTAATGAAACCGAACATGTCAAAATACTGAAAATCCTACAAATGTATTTTATTTTAATAATTCGTAAATTATAGATTTGATTTTGAAATCGCTAATCTAATCCCTCCGTGATACTAATTAGCATAATATATTAAAATATTGACTCTAAAATATGCACCACATTGAAAATAAATTGATTTAAGTGAAAAATTAGACCTAACTTTGTGATTTTTTTCTATCGAGAAAAATTTATTTTTTTCTGTTTTTGCTTAGATCTTGCACTCAATAATATAATTAAGTATAACTATGTTTTTCTTCAGGTTCTAGAAACTTGATCTACTACTGTAAAAATTGAATCTAAGATTGCCAATTTTGCTTTATACCCCCTCTTAATAGAAAAAATATGTTCCCAAGTTTATGATTATTAATAATAACTTCAAAATTAATTTGAGCATTGGTAGACGAGTGGTTGAACGTTGGACTCCCGAATTGGGTGTCCCGGTATGCGCCCTGTACCCACCTCTAATTTTCAAAAATTATATGCGTATTATAATTAAATTATCTCGTTTTTTGGTGAAAGAAAACATTGTAAGGAAACCTACACACCTGATATATCTCTCCATAGTGTTCTCAAATGTGTGTGAAGTCCGCCAAGCCGCACTTGGCCAGCGTTGTGGGCTATGGCCTGCACCCCTCATATTGTGAGAGGAGAACCGTGCACAGCAGTGGGACAGTTATGGGTTGTGAGATGATGAAGACGATGAATAATAACTGTAATATTTAGCATTGAGTCCGCCAATTGTATTACTATTTTCGGTTTCAGTAAAAATTAAATAGAGGAATAAATAAAATCAATAGGGAGTTTACTAACAAAGCTGTCTTTGGGCGGGTTTCCATCAAAGCGGAGAGAAGTGCTGTTTTGTAAACGACGACGATATCGTTATTTTCACATGTCTCCTTATCTTCTACATCATCCTGTCATCTTTATCACCATTTCATTAATTGCAGAGTGTACGTTTAGCTTTATTCGAGAGTACAAGACACGAGTATAAAAAAAACATAACAAGTATCATCTGAGTTAAGGCTGTTTTCACATGACTTTTCATACATTCGTTGTGTAGTTTGTGTTAATTATTTTCACGTGGCAGATGACGTTGCTATAACCACAACATAAGAGCAAATAAACTACGATTAATATTTCCCATTTTGATACTTGCAGGTTCACCGATCAACAGCTTTATTAAAAAAACGCTAGCACACTCATACCCCTGTACTAGAATTCCTCACTAATAACACATTACTAACACCTATGACACGAGAACAAACATTTATCAGGTACAAATATCTGCCCGAGCCCGGAATCGTTATCAGCCGGGACCAACTAGGCTACGAGGTCGTCATCGTACACGATATCAGAGTATGTTATTTCCATAATGTGAAATGTGTAATTTGACATTATATCGTAGAATTAAAATATTGTATCGAATGCGCTATGAAGTCAAGCACCTTCAATTATTTCACAGCTGATTGCATCAATACGCTTACTGAATACAAGCCTTATTACAAGCATCTGTTTTACTTCATAATCGTTAAATTTTATAATCATCAATTGAATTACATTCAAATTAATAAATTTATTTATTTCTATAATATGCAAACATTTAAAAACCAACTAGTACTGGTGGATTAAAAAGTGTGAACCATTCTCTCTCTTCGAACTTTGGTTTGAATGAAGATGAAAACAAAAAGAAAAAAATTAGTAAAATGAAAATTATTGACGCATGGATATAACCGTAGACAAAGAAGGATATAGACATCGTGTGACTATCGCCAACATGAGATAGCAAGAGAAACTACAATTGCATGTGGCACAAGAAAAATTCGACGGTCTGTTGTCAAACTTGCTCGTAGGTAACTGTGCTTTTCTTGAAAAAACCGCCCCGCAATGTGAGACAGACAACACATTGTATCATTCTGTCTTGTTTTATTCGTGTTAATGGCGTAAGTTGTTCCTTTTCTCGTGTGAGTGCGATAGATGGCATCCATAGGTGCATAGGAAATCCATAGGACTCTTCTCATAAATACGTTCCGCAATCAAACCACTGAGCCATCCAGCTTTACCAAACGCAATCAAGGCGGTTGAAACGGCACGATTTATTTCTTGCCTCTGAACTCACCCTTAGTCTCCTGTCACTTGTGTCAGCCTCTCCCTTGTCGACCCCTTTCGAGCCCCTCGAAATTATGCTCCAAATAATTGTTCTCGAAAGAATTTCTCAACATTTCTCGTTTAGAGTCTACTCGGGGGTCTGCGGAAATTCATCGCTATTTCGTTTGTTTAGAACTTCATATGGAGTACTTTTATACCTTTTGTAAACCAGGTTGTGTTTTACTTGCGTTTTACACCACTGGAGAAATCTATGTACGAGTGTAATGTTTCATTCGCGAAAGTGAGTTCATTTGTTATAAGAGTAACAAACGTTGTAAACATCAAATAGTATAGTTCAAGTTAGGTTGATCTCTAAACTATTGTCATCCTCTTAGTCCTACATAATATATGTTGTGTCTATATGATTATGCTCTATGTATGCTCATCCTTCCTGTTTACGTCTCAATTATAACTTCGTACCAAACGCACATAATCTTTCATTTCAATTGCATTTTAAGTATATTTTCAACGCTTTAATCACTATCTCGATCGACCCGAAAGCATACATATGGTTAAGATCACGGAGAAGGGCATAAAACAACCTTCGATACATCAAATTCAATACGAGCTAATGTAAATACGAGTGTATTAATTTTGCTTTATCCTTGACACCAGTGAAAAGGGTTGCTTGACACTATAACTGCTTTAATTACATGTTACAAAATATACTTAGGTTATGCCGAGCCGTGACTGTCTGTCTTTGTTGACAGCTGTTATTTGAATGAAAGTCAGAATCGCGCATTATAGTATTTTTATTAGTATCGGTTAGCGAAAGGCGTGTTCGCGATATTCGCTGCCGCCTGTGGGTAGCAAAAAATATCGCTCGATATATGCCGCGGCTATAGTGACAAGCGCCACACCGGCCACTATAGCTTAATTAACCCATCTCTAAATATTTCATGCCGTAAAAGGGTCCGAAACCAGCAGTGGGACTGAATAAGAGTTATGGTGATGAATAAATACTGAAGGTATTCACAACCTTTCATAGCATTGCGTAAGACTTCTCAGGTTTCCTGATAAATAAATTTGAGGTATGTGACAACTAACTTCCAATATCCTTATAACATCCATAAATTAGACGTGAATATTATTTCACAATACCTACATACCTCTTACTTGACTACGAATTAAATATTTACAGTAATTAATTCCGTCACATGTGATTCCAATCACTTTTCTTGTATAATCTTTAACGTTCTATTCACTGTCAGATTCTCGGAATACGCGCGTTATTAAATACTACAGTGTTTTTATTATATTTTTATACAACATATTTGTGAACAATTACTTTATTTCGTTCGGTACAGTCTATTGTATTTTTCACAACCACAAATAATTTCTTTGCTCCATACAAAATATTCGATACCGAAAAAGTATTGACCTTCCAATCTATGATCTAAAAAGGAACGCTATTCTAGTTTGACGACGACAAATACTAGTGAAATTTCTAAGCCGTGCCCAAAAGGCCGCCTACCTAACAGCCTTCGCATTAAATAGATTGACGGTGAAAACATTTCGTCCCAGCAGAGTACTAAGCTACCGAACCTTGCCGAGAACGACGCTTTTCAATATTATATCCCAATATAATAACATAAGAAATGTTGTTATCTTATTATTTGAACATTAACGCGTTTAAATGTTACAACATTTATTACAGGGTTTATTGACTAATACTACGAGTCTCATGACGCTTTAATATTTTCATTATAATTTGCCATCAAACGGCAACGGCCGTAATCCACCAACATTTCCAAGTGCGATTTGTCAGGCAGTAACAGTGTTAACAAATTGTGTTCTGTCGTGTCTTATAGCTGTATTGTTTCAACCATGTTCAACGAGCTACTTGATATTAAATGATCTCCGTCATCCATGGACATCAGTGACATCAAAGGCTCGCCGATGCGTTTTCAATAAAAAAAACTTTGAACTCGCTAGGTAATTCTACGATTGATACCTTAAGGTTAAAAATCAACGTAGTATAAGTATTTAAATATACTCGTAGAATGTAACGATCATCGTAGTAGCTTCATAAGTATTTAAATATAGAATGTAACGATCATTACCTACTTTCAGAGTTAAGCATGCAGTATAGAGCTCTTTTTACTTATAAAACGTCATTGGTATAGAGCCTGTCAAGAAGAACGGTTGATCGTTGTGCACAACAGCGCACAAAGCTTAGATGCAATTACGAGATTGAGCTAAATACAACCAAGAAGATATTTAAAATAACTATTCGAATTAATTTAATTTTGTTTGGCTACAAGCAAAGGAAATGAAATCATGGCGTACAAAAGTTCGATGCTATCACTCACGCAACATACTCTCAGAGATATACACTTATCTCTAGTGTATAGAAAACTCGGATTACATCACACGTCACGCCACTTCACGTCACGCACATCAGAACACAACACAACACAGAAATACCTCCTTTAATAACGCCTACTTATACTGAATAGTCATATTTCAAAACAACCTCTATTCATACACTGTATTCATGAACAGCGTTTCATATTTCTATCAAAGGTATTAAAGATGACGTTTTATACATATTAAGACGAGTTCTGATCCGACACAATAACTTTATCACAAAGGTAATACCGCTCGACAACATTTAAAAATTTGAAAGAGTGAAAACTAAAATACCGTTTATTTATTTACATAATATATATTATCTTAGTTCTGAATATATAATTTTTCATTACTTATAGAGAAAAAAAACTAAAAAATATACGATGACATAATACTTTGGGCTCAAAGACGTAGTTAGCGGCCTTTGCGTTGCTCAATTAATTGATACAATTATTGGACAATTGGATACACAGACGTAATTAAGAAACATTGACAATGTGTCGATGTTTCTTTAATTACGTTTCTCTGTCCACCGTGTAGCAGTGTAACAAATTATGTTATGCTGCTTGAACTCATGTCTGTTTGGTGTTGTTTTCCCATAGATCAAAGAAACGAGATGTTTTCCTAATCATTACTATTTTTATTTCATGCAAACGTTGCGACATTATCCATAGGTATATGAAAGTTTTCGTTGTAAAATGTCGATGTCGGAGAAGTATAACGACTAAAAACTCAATTCCGTGTGTTAAGATGTAAGGCTCTATCCGTCCTTGAGGCCAACCTGCCTGGGGTGCACCCTGTTGTAAAATGTACCCGCACTTGGTTGTACGAAACTAGGGATTTTTGTCTGCCTGTTAGCTACCACTTTTCTAGAAAATGTTTTAGTGTCCGTTGCAGTGACCAAACACCGGTAAAAAGTGGGTCCACCGCTTCCTTCTTGTTCGTTAAGTTGTTTCCGAGTTTAGTGGGAATACAGACAGAGACAAAAATGGAAACTGACGAAAATTCTAAGTCATTGTTCAACATCATCGTCACCCATAATTGTCCCACTGCTGGCCACGGGTCTCCTCTCACAACGTGAGGGGTACAGGCCATAGACCACCATGCTGGCCAAGTGCGGATTGACGGACCTCACACACCGTTGAGAACATTATGGAGAACTCTCAAGCGTGCAGGTTTCCTCACGATGTTTTCTTTCACCGAAGCAAGTGATAAATTAAATTGTAATACGCTTATACTTTTTTTTAAGTTAAAGGTGCGCGCGGGCCGCAAGTCATAATAGCTCCAATCATAATAATATTTTTTCTCAAATATATACAGATTTTAATGAAATGTATAGAATAGCTCCCGTAAGTATAATTTCATTATTAAGTCTCTAGATTTCATAATTAACCTACTTACGTACGTAGTACATAATATGTAGAACATAACATCTTGTTCAATACGTTCAGTTGTACGTAGCCTTAAAAAGTAAAGAAAACGTAGTAAGTATTTACAATGGTCAGATTGTAATAAAAAACGTTTTACGCTTTTATTTTTTATAATGTCTAGAAGAAAGGTAAGTTTTTCGGCAGCCCTTTAAAACCCTTCACCGTGAAGCACCTTGTATTATTTCCTCGCTTCCCTAATATTGAGTGAATATAAATTTCAATAAATTTCATAATGGACGTCGATCAAATTTCAGCCATCTTGTCTAATTCAGGCAAATTGAAAAGTAGGAGCCTCTATTGAATGGAGTGAGAATGATTTATTATTGATGAATTGGGAAATAGAACACGAGAAAAATCATTGGGGCCGGTAGCTGATATAGTTTTTCAAATAAAAATTAATTGATCATTTTATTGAAGAAAATGTAACATTTATTTTATTTTATCGTACGGAAAAGGTAGATGGAGTCCTACGGATGGATGGGTACTAGTAGGTATGTAATGAAATACTATTACTGTTTAGAGTAATACATAATAAAATTATTATGCTGTTACAATATCATGCCATTTATGTAACCATGACTTTGAAACCCGCTAAGAAGCTTAATAAGTAGTTAATTAGTGATACGATGTTCTTCCTCTGTGTCGTGTTTCCCTAATGATTCCGCTTTCATCAATATAACGTATGACGACTGAAGAGATTTTGTTTGTAAAGGAGGTATTCATATTCTCATACCAATGTGATTAACGATATTTAGGTTTCCCTTGTCTAAATGGCGTTGTGATGTTTAAGGCCCGCACATAATATCAACTTAATTCCAACTTTACTCAGATTCAATCACAGGAAAGCATTGAAATATAAGCTTTGTATCAAGTCATTTCGGCCTGCTTGTAGGTATTTGCATGTGGATTAGATCTTTTAAGTATACATATATCGAAATATGAAATACATAATTCAATGCTTTCCTATAAGTTTAATTGGAGTCCAGTCGGTGTTGAGTTGACGCAATGTGCATAATAGACCTTTAATAGCCCTACTTTTTTTTACTAAGCGTTAAATTTTTTTCCACTCGCAGTTAGGTTAGAATGTCATTCAACGCGAATACAAGACGAAGTAATTTTTCCATGTGATTTTTATTCGCTGGTTTCAGTTTTTCATACTTTATTGGTATTGACTACGATGAAATATTTGCGACGAGAATTGTACGTACATATATAATATACAATCTCGTAGCTAAGTTGGTACTGTTGCCTACAGAGTCAAGGGTTCGATTCCCGTGTTAAGATATGTGTATAATTATTAAAACGGACGGCGAGGGATCCGAGGGATAAGAATTAGAAAACAGGCCAGATAAATAAATTTGCTGTTTAATGAAAGATGTTTTTACAATATTTTTCCAACTGACTTCTAAGCTTATGAATGTTTATCAGTTTGCCTGTGTCTTTGTATGCGCTAATCTCAGAAACGATGTGAGTACGGTTTTTTCTAATGCATTGTGTTAATCTTCACTTAAAATTCAGTTTGATTGCAATCAGTTCATATAGGTTTTCTAAAGCGAAGCAAGGTCGGGTTTACTAGTCCTGACGTAGGTACGTCCTTAATTCTGACGTGGCCTTATTAAAAACACTAGTTCAATAAACTAATATCTTAGATTGTTGAACAAAAAATATACCATAATTTAAACTTAGAATTCTCTTTATACAAATTCCTGGAAAGATGATTTTTGCCCGCAGTACCTGCAATTTAAATCTTTCTCTGCATACAAATGATGTTAAACATGCCATTTGTTATTCGTACAAAGGAAAAGCTACGCGTCTAACATGCTTAAGGACGAGGTTACAGTTTTCCTACGTACCTGTTATAGTGCCAGTTTTAAACTGCGCAAGTATCTAACTTATTCACTAGGGGCAGTCTAAAGCTTGCCATACACGCCAGGGGTACCTGACAGGTTTACATGTACAGTTGAACTGTACAGGTTAACTTGAATGTTGCTCAACTGTGCATGTATAAATAAATAAATAACGCTACATACTCATAGCCCCCACGCTAGGATTCCCTGTGTCGTGGGTGCCATGGACAACACACAAGACAAGAACACACACAACCAGACCAAGAACGGAAATTTAAATTCATCATTCAAATTTCCGCCTCGGCGATCCGGCGTGTTAACCATTGCGCCATCCGTATCGTCGTATGTCCACTATGTAGCGCAAGTTTACATTATAAGTTTAACTGTACATGCAAACCTGTACAGGTACACGCTAGCATGTATGGCTGGCATAAAATAGGAAGAGCAGCACCTGTTTAGTATACTAATGCTTTCTTAGCCTGTTTATTTTCTGTCATTTATTCGATTCAATACGTCGAGCTCAGAAGAGCTCTTCGCCACATACTTCAGCTGCATTTATCCACATTTTATCAACATAATAGTATTTATGTCAATGGCATAATCCAACACCATTATATGATTAAGGTTGCTTAACAATGCAATCTCGTTATGTGTTTAATAATTCAATTAAAATCTAAATACGCTGAGAAACAGAAATATTTTGTTTTTAATTGAATATGTGAAACAGTAGAATGTCTTTTCATACATAGGCATTAAGCGAGTATGCCAACAAGGTCCTCTTCAAACAAAGCCGCTTTTTGTAAAAGAATTCTTCCTCTTAGATTATGTGACTACCCTCACGACCTTTAGGTATTAAATGAAAACAGGGATAAAGGATAAAAGAATTTCGGTAGTATTCACAAGAAGAAAATTATCAGTAAATTACATTTACATTACATTTCTTCAGACTTAAGGGATAAGTAGGTTTAAATATTGCTTGTATTATGTATATGACCTTTGACATTTCACAATAATTATGTTTTAACATCGCTTACATAGCCTTGAAAATTTCGTGGCGTTAAGAACTTCTCAACGTATTTATAAAAGCAGTGATGTTTGTGGGCGCGATTTTAGAATGCGACAGCCATTAAATCCTAACCCAGAAATCTTATTGCAGTCCATGGCCGGCGATAGCTACTTACCACCAGTTTGGTCGTATGCTCGTTTCTCGGGTTAAACAATTGCTTGACGACACTGTCACCCGTGGGCAGCGATAGGGAGAGGCAGCCCGTAGGTAAAAAGAAGGCGTAAGAAAGAAAACCCTGATAATATGAAGAAGAACGCTCAAGATGAAGCTCTCGCTTCACCACACTATTTTCTTTCTTCCTTCTTTCTTGGCTCTTGAGTTTTGAGCTCGAGACTCCTTTCATGAAGTTAACCACTACCAGTTAGTCCACCACGTCAGGTGCGAAAAGGCAAACTTCATACACCTTTGAGAAAATTATAACTCCTGGGTGTGCCGGTTTCCGCACTCTGTTTACATTCACCAAGCAATTGATATGTAATTTCAAATAGTTAAATAATATTTATTTAATTTTCCAAAAGCGCATGCAAGATTTGAACGCAGTTTCAGAGTCCAACTTTAAAAAAACACTTGGTAATTACTGCTGACATTTATATTAAAGGAGTATAACTGTGTACGTTGTTGAAACAATGTTTTGTTAAATAATTATCCTAGACTAGTCGAATACGATGTACAATTGTCCAACTTACTAGATACAGCCTGTCTATCATACGATTCCCCATTTCAACCGCAGTACACAGTCATAGTAATTGCAATGTGCAAGTAGCTTCGAAGCAATTTAGATTTCTCGTGTTATTATTTCCCGGATTGTAGAATCCGATAGACAAAGTAATTAAGAGAGCGTGTACGAACGCGCATTATGTTATGAACTTTCCAGCTTAGTCATATTATTATAACTCTTAGGGAAATCCCACGACAATGCTCACCGACTGCTCGTTAACGACAATAAGTAACTGGGAAGTGAACGCGTAATTTTTTTCAAGGCCGACGTTTTTACGCCGTTAATAAGACTGACTCGTATTATATTTCGTATTCTTTAACACGCCTGAAACATAACTGAGTTTTAATTCAAAGATGTGCTGATGATTTCTTTTGAAATTTCTTCTTCTTTAATGTTAAAGCTCCTTTCCGAAACGATGAAAAATTGAAGCCAGATACGGAATTAACAGAATTGATTCCATAAAAGGTTAAAATGGTGTACAAAGTTTACATGATTATAAAAATGCAATAATATTATCATTTTATTGTTGTTGTTGATCTCACGATGGGCCCGAATACTGTGTCTAGCAGTACCTTGGTAAAATAAAAGTTTCACTTAGATAATAGTTGTTAACCCATGTCTGAGGTCTTCGGGCACCATATAAACTTCCGACACTTGGGTGGGTCACCACCAATCAGCACTAGAGCAGGTTGGAGGGATTAATGGGCTAAAATTAGTCTATAATTGGGCCATTAATGGGTTGAAGCCAAATATTTTAGGATTATACCTGTAATTATAATACAAAAGATGTTTTTTGAACACACGTTACATAAATGATTGCAATTTGGACCAGAACAATACAGTTATACGCGTTTCATGCCAACCTTAATTTTTGCTCAACGTTTGAATTTGTAAGATGAGTCGACATTGTAGAACAAAGAAATGGATCAAGTACGAACAAGCGCGAACACTTTTTAATTTTCTCCCCTAGAACAATTCAATTTGAATAATCTTCCCAAGTCGAAGGCTTATGGTACTATGATTTTAAAGTTGCTGATACGCAAACAGGACTCGCTGAGGGAGCGTTTTCATTTTTAACGCCAGTTTTAATTGTTTTGGGCACCAGCCATTTTGGAATACTTTTGAAGAAGGTCATAAAATAGTGCTCTAAATTACAATCACTGGATTTTCGATCATCATTCTTTCTGAATAAGACTGAGTTTTCACTGGAGATGCAGTTTGACGAGATGTAGGAAAGGTAATAGGGTAGCGAGGTTTTGTGGTAATTACATTTATTTTGATGTGGAAACTATAAAATTTATTATTCAATTTAATCTAGTTAGTCCACAATATTATAATAAATTTTACATTTTAATAAGTGGTAGATTTACTTATAATTACTAACTGGACTGTTGCTAACAACAAATTACAAATTGACTATCACTAACAGTCCCTGCCCCTGTCCTCATACATACTTACATTCTTAATAACAATATCTAATTGCTAACTGCACTACCATCCTGGTTCTGATTTGATTATTATGCGGTGTCATTCATAGTTGTCATGAGCGGTAGCGGAAGGGTGGAGCTGCATTCTCGTTTGCAACCTTAATTAAAAAAAATGAATGCATGTTTTAATTTTTTTTGCGTGACTGATAGTCTAAGATAGAAGCTTTGTAATACCTGTCATAAAACATAAAGTAGGTACATTATATAATTATAAAGCTTATTCTGCAAATAAAAGTATTATATACGAAGTAGGTGCCCCATTCGTCTTCAAGTTCAAGCCGACCTCAGATCCTTGTGGCACAACTTGCTGAATAATGGACGAGGCAACGAACTGTCCTCTGCGTTGGAGCCAGCTGGGCTCTGTATCAGTTTTATAAGGTCGTCGTGCATGATGGTAGTTTATAGTAATTTTATTTTCACTAGCTAGCACCCTATTCCTAGAATAATGTAATAAAACGCTTAAAATAATCATAAAACGAAGCGGGTTAGGGTTGCTAGTCGATTTTATAAAAGTAAATATTATACGCAATACAAAAGTGAATCAAATATTACGTAATTAAAATTTAAGCCCTAATTTTATTTACTCGTAAAATGATATGCAGGCCTCGTTTCATTTGTTTCAATCGTTTGTTTATGCATATGCTTTGTTCGATTCCATCAGGCGGAATGACAAAATCGGGTGAATGGATGTAAATTTAATTTTATGCTCTATTTGTGTATTCATTTATTTATTGGTCGTTCATAACAAAAATTACAGTGATGGACGAGTTGGGCGAATCGTTGGTTGAAGAATAATGGGCATGTGGTCGTACTTCAAAAGATTTAAAGTGAAATTGTGGACTTTCGTGTTATTTTGTATTGAAGCTGAACGTGTCCATTATAAGCAAATGTTTAGTACAAAACTTGACAGTTTTGTACTAAACATTACTACACATTACTAACTACTGAGTATTACTCGTATCTGTGAATGAATATAATTAATAGATATTGGAGCCCAGAGTTTAAAAAAATGTATGCAATTCACACGTGCTAGAAGTGAAAATTCAAAAAATAGTTTGGTTAGATGTCATAACACTCATAACTATTGTTTTAACGCTGCAGCGAACTTTAGTTCTAACTCTTGCTAATGTGCCTATCTCCTTTTCTCCTACGTTAAAATGTGTCTGTCTTTTTCGTTTCCGTTTCGTTTCATTTGCGCGTCATTTCCGTGTCATCGAATTCCAAATCACAAGAAATCCGAATCAAAGAAGTTTTCACTAAAAAACGAAAAAGACTGTCTAAATATTTTTTTGTGTGTAAGTACAAAAACTAATATATCCTGAATTGAAGTAAGAGCGGTTACTAGTGTTCAGTTATAATACACACACCACGAAAATTATGTGTCAAAACTATTCAGGAGCGGTTAAACACACAAGAAACAACTAGAAGCAAAATAAGGACGATAATCTGACTATTACATAACACGCGATAAAGTAAATTAGGCTTAGTACATACGACATGAAATGCGAGGTTGGCCGGCGCGCTAATCACGTCATTAAATTATCTTCGCTTGTCACGACGCATACGACACTATTACCGACATGTCGTGTGTACTAGGTTTAACTTTGATAGTGTCATAATCCCGATATAATACAACTCAATTGTTTGTACCAACAATATCCTACTTTACGTAGATGGACATTGTTAAAATTAATGGTAAAGTCAATGTTCGATACAAGTTTCAGTGAGAAGGGTGGAGACAGCGATGCTTATCGTTTCTTTTCTTTTATACCAATTTTATTTGTAAACGCTTCACACCTATACCCCCGCAGGGGGATATTCTGTGACACGTTGGTATGGACATCACATATAAGTTAACACCCACGACGTTAATGTCTAAATTATTAAATTGAAATGATTAAACTCTGTGTTTATTTAACCCAGGAATCTTCTTCAGTACGTACCTACAGTAGGTAGGTACGTCGCGTTATTTTGTCGTCCATTCTGAACCAAGGATAAAACAGAGGTCACCTTAAATTAGGATTAATTGGATTGGATTGAATTGGATTGGATTAATTGGATGGAATTAAACTTTTACACGTATAATTAGAACAATTAAGTGCATTTTTTAAATGATTTTAATTCAATTTTTTGTAACTTTGATGGCCTTTTCTGATATTTTAAAATTTAAGTCATTCAAAATATTAAGTCACTACTCTAAAAATTTATGCCACAATTTTACCTCAAAAAAATTGGATTAATATGAAATATGTATAACACATCTTATTTTAATCATTCAGTATGAATGAAGATCTTGTTATCTACACTCCAATCCATTAAATCCAGTATTCATTACATTATAACATTTAACGTCATGCATTTCCGCAAAGTTATGTTTGACACTGTTATCTTTCATCTTATTTTAATTTTAAATCCTGCGAGAGTTGGTACTAGCGATAAAGCCCTCGATGTCGTTACCAAGTGGGACCGTCTGAGAACTCTCACCCCGCAGCAATTTTATTCCGTTAACGGAATTATTCAATTCAATTACACTTTGGAAATCTCTACTTTTTGGTATTTTCATAACTCTGTTAATTGGATTTTTAGAGGATTACGAATTTTCAAATTTCGAAAGTCTTGGCTCATAGCCAAGACTAGAATAGCTGTATAGAGTTATTTATTTATTTACTCTAAATTTATATTCAATTTATATAGTTTGTTCATTTCATCCCCCATCGTCGTCATTCCATTAAGTTTGAATGGGTGTATAAAACCTCTTACCAGCTGCAAACGACAGTTTCATACTGTCAAATGCTCGTCTCCTTTCTCTTCATGACTAAGGTTTAATTTAATAAAAAATAATACAATGTTATTTTAAAAACTGTGACCTCCAATTTTTGCCTCGTTTAACTTAAAATGTAATGTTTCATGTAAAGCTTGAAGCTGTAGCAGTGCTTGTAGTTAGTTCAAGGTCAAGCTTACCTTTCAACCGATACACAATTCGCTCCAATAGGTACCAATAGTCTCCAAAATCTGTATTTTTTATTAATATGGTTTACAACGTATAAGTAATTTTAATGGAATACAATTATTGCATATAATTTTACAACAATTATATTTCACTTTATTCCCAGAGAAAGTAATGCACAGGAGATCACACGATCGTGGAGGTCAGTTCACAGCTCTCCATAGATAGAAAGAGCGTGCATCATTAAAAAATTTATGGGATAATGATTCTGCCTCCGCATAAAGTACACGAAACAGTCACTTTCACGGGATTTAACGGCGTCTCAACAAAGGCTTTAGGGTTTTCTCCGTTCCAAATTTGACAATTCTCTTTGTTGACGTAGCCATTTAACTAAAAATGTGCCACATCG
This sequence comes from Ochlodes sylvanus, assembly GCA_905404295.2. Taxonomy (NCBI): domain Eukaryota; kingdom Metazoa; phylum Arthropoda; class Insecta; order Lepidoptera; family Hesperiidae; genus Ochlodes; species Ochlodes sylvanus. The sequence goes on from FR990129.1 coordinate 4,798,528, forward strand.
CTGAACAATATTTTTCGATGAAAATGAGGTTCGAGCTATTGTTTTTGGCCCATTCACCAAATATGGTGCGCAAGATTTTCAGGTGGTACCATATTTGCTGGATCTTAAGCTGGATATAAGCTGGATCTTGTAAGCTCGTGATTCAAGACCTTTCCGCAGAATAATCCGCAAACTATAAGGACAGCTCTAATTAGTTGTAACGATGGCAAATCACTCTTTCATTTTAAAAAGTTCATATTTCAATTTCAAAACCGATCCTCTAAAACACATACCTAATTAAGTATATGTTGATGAAACGCTCATTGCACGGCGGTTTGATCCCAAGTTACCGAGTTAACGAACAGTGAGCGCGGTCGGTTGTTGGATGGCTGACCCCCTCTAGTGGCAAAAAGCTCTTGAGAATTTCCGTGCTTCGGAGGGCACGTTAAGCCGTCGGTCCCGATTGTTATTATATAAAAATCGTTAAGCCATATCGAAGGCCTTCGGACTTCCGACACATGGGTTGGCCACTAACCATTCCACCAATCCGTTCTCGAGCAACGTGGTGGAGTACTCTCTAGGCCTCCTTAGGAGGACCCGTGCTCAGTAGTAGGCCCTTATTGGGTTCAAGCTTTTTTTATAACTAACAATATTTCCTTATGAAGCTCGTGGCAATAATAGTATTTTCATGCAGCAAACGAATTCTGTTGCTGAGTACAAAAGCTGAGAATTAATTCTGGCGGGTTTCGTAATCAATATAAATAAGATCAAATCCCTGCAAATGAGAATCCTACACATTCGTGCGACGCTATTCTGAATTACACTTTGTCGGGGTGTTTCGAAAGAGTACTTAGTTTAACCTAATGTTACTACTCTGTTTCTGTACCTACTTTTAAATATAATAGGAGATTCATGAATTTGTTGACAGTACATTCAGAACATTCAAGTCAAGTCTGAAACAAAACAATGTAGGATGCTTTATTGCAGACAAAAAAATTGTCTTGTAGAAAAAATATTAAAAAATCTGTTCAACCCACACCATTGATGCCTGTTAAAATAATTACATTTCTTCATGAAAGAGCCCTAATTATTAAAAATATTGTTTCGCGCACGGTAACTATTTGTAAACGCAAGGAATAATTTTCCCGAAGCAAACTGACTTCTGGATCCTAAAGTATACCTACAAGATAATTAATAATATATTATTTTAAAGAAATAGACATACTAGTTTAATCACTCATAATAAAATTACTATATTCACACAATGCAAAGTCACTATATTCTTGCCGTGTTAAATCCAAGTAACTGGGTCTAAATATCGATATTAAACAAAAAAAGTCGTGTGTACGTACATTCAAGGGTTGCCATGCCTTGCAACAACTGCAAAACGTATTTTCAAACGAAACTAGGCTAGTCATTGATCGAGTACCTCACACTGTAATGGCGAGTTACTACTGGATACCTAAATATCGATTTCTTAAGGCTCCTTGCTTAAGTCACGTGACATTGCCGGTTCAAAGGTAATGTTTGACCCAGTTTTTTGTTTCCGTCAGTTTCGGGGACATCGTCCGGTGTAATGACTGACAAGTTTAAATTGACGCAAAATTGAAGTTGGTTGAACTTGTTGTAATTTTTGTAAGTTTTATAAAATAGTTATATTTAGGTGCCTTTTTAGTTGTATTTTGTTTTTATATATAAACTTGTTTTTATGTCTTGTTTTATTCAAACTTCCGGCACATTTTAACCGTAGGTATATAATAAAAATATCTTAAAAATAGTTTATAAGGCACAATCATTTGCGTAAGTTCTTGAACATCTGCATAGAACATTCCCTTCGTTTCTCCATAATCGGTTAAGTCTCAAATGGGCCCTGTCCCATTAAAGTAAATAGTGTTGATGTTGAACGACATTGGTCAAGTCGGGTTCCATACGCCACATCGAATTCCATTACATCGAAGTTCATGACATCGAACACGTTACATCGATAGTTTATTATATCGAACAATCATCACATCGAATGTTTATTACATCGATTGGTCATGACATCGAAAGCTTTTAAAATCGAAAGCTCATTAAATCGAATTTATAACATCGAAGCCTTATCACATCGATAGGTCGTGACATCGACAGCTTTAGAACATATAGAATGGACATATTTTTTTTGATATATTAAATGAAAGAAAAAAATCATTTTTACAATAACAAATAATAATAATGTATGTATGTATGTATGTGTATGTATGTATGTATGTATGTATGTGTATGTATGTATGTATGTATGTATGTTGTAAAAATGATTTTTTTCTTTCATTTAATATATCAAAAAAAATATGTCCATTCTATATGTTCTAAAGCTGTCGATTTCACGACCTATCGATGTGATAAGGCTTCGATGTTATAAATTCGATTTAATGAGCTTTCGATTTTAAAAGCTTTCGATGTCATGACCAATCGATGTAATAAACATTCGATGTGATGATAGTTCGATATAATAAACTATCGATGTAACGTGTTCGATGTCATGAACTTCGATGTAATGGAATTCGATGTGGCGTATGGAACCCATTAAGATACAGATAGACATGCTTTTAAAAAACATGCATGAGGATAATTAAAATTAGCATGCTCTTTATTTTGTATACATTTGCTTGAAATAAGCATGCATGCATATACAAGCATTTGTATATAGCAATATGCAACATTTGTATGGGTAGCATGTTCGATAATCGCACGACTGTTGATTTTTGAGCATGCCCAAAATAAGCACGCTTTTTTGAAACAAAGCACGTATACATATGGTTGTAAGTATCAAGTGCTCACTAAAAGCACGCTTTCGTGCTTAAAGTAAGCATGTGTATCTGTACCTTTATTGATAAGGTCCTAAGCAAAAACACTGTAAACGCAAATTCTTCTCAAGAAGACATGTAGCCAGTTTAACATACATAAATGCTACCCACGACGAAGTTACTTAATAAGAACCGTGAGAAGCGACTTACCGCAATTTAATCAGATGAAACGAAAGGTGAAATTCAATCACGCGGCGTAAGTGCCGGCGTGATTGCCTTTCACGTTACATTTTTTAGAAGTAAGTATTCTTTTCTATCAGAATGCAACTATCGTTATTATTATTTATTAGGATTGATATTACCTACTGTGCTTTTATTATATTATTTTAAAGAATTATGGACTAAGGAACAAGCGATAAGAATCAATGATTTGAAAATAAAATTGTCTGCAATAATGTTTTAATTGGCGTATGATTGGATGTGATTTAAGTATCTAACGTCGACTGTCTGAGGGCGTTTATCTCAGTCTTCGAAAGGAGCAATTCAGTGTGACATGGTGCTTTAGTTTAGACATGATTATTTAAATTGACGTTAGTAATTAGGGTTCCGTACCAAAATGGTAGAAAAGGGAACACTATTAATATGCCGATTTGATTTTATGTCTGTCTGTCTGTCCGACTGTCAGTCACAAGGCTCTATCTCTTTAACCGGAAATAGGTAGACATCTGAAATTTTTACAGAATAAGTGTTACTGTGGCCGCTATAACAACAAATAATAAAAAACGTAAAAAAGGTCCCAAAGAGGGTCGCCATAAAAAACTTTAAAAAGGGTTGTTTTTTCTTATATTTATTTGTAGACCTTTTGAAACACTAAACGTCAACCTAAGTCACAATACAGCAGTGCAAGCTAAATTCGATTTGGTTAATCATTTCTGAGATTAGCATGAAAAACAAACAAACGCACAGACAAACAGATGTAAGTTCTAAAAATCACTGCTGTGGGATCTATTGTGTCAATAAATACATCCAATAAATATTTTCTCTCAAATCCTATTAATATTATAAATGCGAAAGTTTGTATGGATGTGTGAATGTTTATTACTCTCACGCAAAAACTGCCGAATGGTTTTTGATTAAACTTTACAATAATATATAGATTACACATCAGAATAACACATAGAATATAATTTATAAAATATAGTGTGAATTATCCAAAATATAAACTAAATCTTTGCAAACCGAAGGAATAAGTTTCCCGAAGCGAAGCGAGGGCGGGTCGCTAGTATATAATAAATTAAAGAAATATATTATCTAATAATTACAATTTCTATACATGAGATAAATTTGTATAAATAACGTTTTCCGTAAACTACCACCTATCTTTTATAATAGAACTAGCTGACCCCGCGAACGTTGTTCCGCCATATAGATTGTGAATGATTAAAGCGCGATTAAAATTTGAGGGGTGGGAGTAGGGAAGTGAAAATTTGGCATTATGTGTATTTTTTTATGCCACACCATAAAAAAATTAACCAATAAAATTTTTGTCCAAAAAATGAAAAAAAAAAATAGAGCGAGCAACCCTTAACTTAACCCGATTCTCAGATCTACTCGATACGCACACAAAATTACATGAGGATCGGTCGAGCCGTTTCGGAGGAGTATGGTAACTAACATTGTGACACGAGAATTTTATATACAAAATCTTTCAACGCAAATTAGTTTCAGTAGGATATATTGCGGAGTTGTAGATATGGGATATCATAATTTTTTTTCTGATAATTGTTAAAAGATATGTTATTCTTGTTACGTATACATGTTATTTTTATTACGATTAAAAGGCTCTATGAGTGATCCGACACCCGCTAGGCAGTTTTATTTGGTTACTTAATACAAGTTTGCGTACCCACGCTTCACTTTAAGGCTAAGTAGAAAATAGTTCGAGGTAGAAGAGCATGAACTTAAGAATATATTTACCTTACTCTTCGCGTTGTCCTAAGCCTTTTAATGTACCAAAATCTCTATTTGAATTATTCATTGTATAATTCCGTTTACAGAAGAGATGTTGTGTCGAAATCTCGTTTTGGTTCGGCAAAAATGTCTTGTACTTTGTCAAAGGAATTCTTGTGACTTTGAAAATTTATATTAGGTATATCTAAAAAATGAATATTCGTTCTGTTTTGTCATAAACTCTTTTGAACAAAATGTGAACCAGCGTTCATTCCTGAACTACGTGATCAGTATTTCTTTTCTTCTTTAATTCTTTTCTTCCTCCTTTCGTTTGTGTTTCCTTCCATTCCTGTTCTCATTAAACAAGTTAGCTGCTGTTTTCTTTAAAATAATAACTACATTGAGACTGTTTTTCGACTTCAAGCTATTGAAGATGAAAATACCAAGAAAATTTACAGTCACGGAGATACATACAAAAGATTGGTCTTACCTGCTTTCCATTTTCCCGACACAAAATCTTTTCAGCTTTCTAGCAGCCATCTTTGTTTTATTACAGTCCATTTGAGCCCGGTTTAGTGTTAAATGCTTTTGTCATGTTGCGTCTCGTATTCTCAGCAGCATGTTCTTGTTAGCGACCTAGTTATTTTTACGACGCCCTTTTTACATCTTTACGTCCAATTTTGTTGTTCATGTTTTACGTCGTATACACGTACCTAGAATATACAGGAAACTTGCCAACTTAAAACTTCTTTACAAACTTTATATTATTTTTGCGATCCTTGAGAGGAGTCTGAGGAATTTGGGGGGTTGAGGTTTTTGACCTTAGTCTTTTTCACTGGAAAACTTTAAATAGGCGAACACTGTTTCGAAAGCAGGTGTGATAAAATTCTGCAACTATATTCTAAATTACAAATAGGTTGTAATATGTACAGATAATTATGATTAAAAGCTCTATAAAAAAAGAACAAGAATGGGTAATTTATCACGTTCACAGTTTATCATATTTTCGATTTTCATACAACTAAAGCGGAATGGAATACTATAAATCTAGGGTGCTTGAAAGTATATCACACTGAGACGTTTTGCAATACGTTACCGATACCGCTGAACGATGTTGTTGACGGGGAACCTAATGGCAATTTGTCAATCCATTTTCGATGTTTCTAGGACAGCTTGAAGCTATTGGCGCGCTCGTTATTAATGAATCATTATCGTACTTAATTATTAATGATACGCCTCAGCTGGTAGTGACCCTCTCTGCCGAAAATTCCAGGATAAGGTTCTTGATAAATCGTCATGATTTAGTTGCTCGTAATATTTATTCATTCATTTAACAGAATTCTATTTCAAATTTTTAATTTTTTACTAACAATAATATATCAGTTACAATTTGTTATCGTTAAATTGAAATTAATTCAATATTTTACGCAACATTGTTATACATATATTACGATAATGATAGTCAAAGAATGGTTTGGTTTTTTTGACCAAGTAATATTAGGCCGTTTTTCTAATATTTTCTAATATTTGAGCAGTGATAGCTAGGTGATTTTAACAGGGGCTCTAGGTTTGAATCCTGCTTAGAGGTGCGTACCTCTAATTTTCAAAAATTACTTGCTTGCTTCGGTGAAGGAAATCATCATATAACTATTTTCTAAAACTTACAAAAAATACAATAAGTTCATCATCATTGTCATCACCTCAACCCATAACTGTCCCACTGCTGGGCACAGGTCTCCTCTCACAATGTGAGGGGTACAGTGAAATCCGCCAATCCACACTTGGCCAGCTATGGCCCGTTCCTCTCATACTGTGTGTGTGTGTGTGTGTGTGTGTGTGTGTGTGTGTGTGTGTGTGTGAGAGAGAGAGAGAGAGAAACCCGTGCCCAGCAGTGGGACTGGATTGCGATGATGATGAGTTTATTCGAGCGGTATAGTGGATTATTTCTCGTACCTGCGAATTTTGGGTCATTTATCTCCGTTAAATATGTTGATCTATTACCTAATAATGCCCGCATGGGATGGAATAAGCATTTAGGCTACCTAATTACCGATGGTTTCTGCCGATATGAGGCCAGATAATTACATTTTCCAGAAAAGGGGTTGAATTATCGCTTAATTTTGGGAAAGCGTTGAAATATACGTGAAATTAATTTTCCTACGTATCTAATGACAAATTTTACTCAGTGGAGCTTTCCTCATATACCTAATTGGTTCATATCTTTCGTAACAAAGTTTAAATGAAATTGCGTGAAAAGGAATGCCAAATTAGGTTAAGAAGTTATGTTATTAATTTGAGTACTAGGAGACATCTATTAATTATTTAACGCAAATTTTATGGGTTTTGGAGTCACCTCCAAAGACACAAATGTGTTACCCCCCTGGAGTGGCATCATATATTTTGCAATTTAAACAGAGTTTTGCGTTGGAGTTCTAGCGTTGATTGAGTGAGAGCAAGTGAATTTTAGCATTGAGATTTATGCAAGTAATGTTTGTTTTTTCCAGTTTCAGTCATATTGTTACTTGTGTTATGTGTAACATACTTCAGCCACACATTTATTGGGTGTCACCCGCTTCCATTTCGGCCGGTCACGCATCGGTGATGGTTTTTATGTTACTGATATCCATCATGATGATCACTTGTCACCCGGTCCGCCGCGTGCTCGTTTGTCGGATATTCACTTAAAAATCGAAAATATACACATTAAATCAACGTAACTTAAACTTAACTTGAACTTGAAGCGATGTAACCAATTTATAAATCCCCAGGTAGGTACACGCGTCCGGTTGTAAATAGCGAAGTTCAATAAAACTTCCCTAGAATTTCGATTCACGTAAACTTTGATAAATTCGCAGTGAGCAACGAGTAAGTAAATATTTTGAAGATTGTTGCTTCCTGAATATATCATAAGTAGTACATTTACTTGCGGAACTTAACATGAATTTATATTTCTAAAATTAACTGCACGAAGCAAGTGTGTCTTGAAACTTCAATTTTTTATGAGAAATAAAATTTTCTAAACCTATGTATTATATATTATGTATATAGGTATATTCTATACTGTGATTCTATATCAGGTTGTGTTTACTTAATTATATAGGTACATATATTTTTACAACATAACACAAAAATTACAATACAAGTAATTGTCCGAATTCACAACACTATAAGGCTTATATTAAAACTTTCACTTTGACGATTTTCATCAACACTTATCACTTTATTTATGTGCAGTAAATAGTTAAGAATCTGAATATCCGTTAGATCAATCCGATTAACGTTGACTGGTTTCCTCTGGTACTATGTATGTATGTAGTAAGTGTAAGCGTAAAAAGTGCATAATTATGTTACCCTTCTCCTGTGATACCTGGCAAACCAAGCTGACGTAAGAGGCGACAGAAGTCAATACCTGCTCGGTGGTAGAAGCCTTATTGCCATTCCGAGGACGGAATATTCACATCTACGAAATTTAAAATTGAATTAATGTTACTTCTTCCTTTTCGCTCCTGCTCGCAGTGGTGTTAACGTTCAACGCAACCTTAACCCTTCCTTTCCATACTGGGGACTCACGTTCCCCTACCTCAGAAGCGTTATACTTTTAACACAACCGCCTTCGAACTAAGAAGTTTCACTGCGCTACCTATAGCATTCCTTTACATTAATACAAACACGCGCAGCTATACAAGTAAACCAAATTAAAAGAAACACAAGAAGTAACGAGCTCAAACACATATGTTAATATGTATGAACGGTAATAACGATGGAGAAACGAGGCTTAAAAACAAGCATACATTTTGCCGGAATATTGTAAGGCAAATATTTCGGTAAAACCATTGTAAGCTGGAATCCGCCGACTGCACTAATATAACAGCTTCATAACAGTAAATAAAAGCTGGGATTTTCATATTTTTTGCAGTTTAAGTTGGCGTAATATGCTTTGTTTTAATAAGCTTGTTTGAGTTAGTGGAGCAATGGTTACGGCATAAATAAAACTTGGCTTAATTACGGACTTGAGATGTGAACACGTTTGATATGCTTAATTTTTAGGTAGGTAACAACAGTTACCAGCAATCTATAGGTTTATAATTATGTCGCAGGCGAACGACGAAATCTCGGCAAAATGTCAAGTAGGTATATATTACTTCGTAGTCAGTAAAATAAACTTAGTCCTAGTAGGAATAATAAATTATTGGATTATGGTAATTATTGGACTAAAGTCTTATTTGGTTCGAACCTCCCGTACCTACATATGATAATACTTGGTTTAGTACACCAAGTATAGTATATAAGTAAGCGTAATATCTTTATTATTTCGTTTTATCACTAAAGCAGTTAGGATATTTGATCAAATCTTCAATTTCCTCATTTTCCTGCGACGGAATATTATAATAGCGAATGGATACTCGCTCACTCACTCAATGATTAAATACGAATCCTCGAACTCTCCTTGGCTACGTTGTATATTGTACTGTAGCTTATGAGTCGAGGACAACACTTAAGAACGGATTTTGTGATGTATCACCACTAAGTGGGTGAACCACTTAATCCGGGATAAGGGATGAAAGTATATTTGAAAATCTATTAAAAGTTCATCCACGGGGGCTAACCCACGGCTGTAACTCGCGGTTGGTTATAGTGTTTTGATAAAAAATATTATATAGCAAAGATAATTTTTATTATCCTTCTTTTTTTCTATTATTCATCATAGCTCGGTCTTGCGTCGGTCCTAAGTGACTGACCATGTAACGGCGGGCACAGAAAACAGTTGGACCGCTAGTAGCAAAAAATGCCTCTGCACGTGAACTGTCAGTCCCAGTTGTTATCATTAAATAGCAGTCATTAAGCAATGTTGTAGGTTTACCGGCGGCATAAAACATCCACTTGGGTTGGCCTCAGTTGTGAGGAGAGACTGGGCCCTGAAGTGGGCCATTATTGGGTTGAACCAACAGTCATAAACGTCTATCGTCATTGTTACAAGTGCTTACGAGCATCTATCCTTAAAAGCTCAAATTTTTATAATTAGGTTAAGTTAAATTTGTCAAATACAAAGTATCTAACTGAATGGTCCCAAAAAGTCAATTAAAGTTGGCTCGGGGTGCAGGGAGCGGAAAATCTGAGGGGCTCATAACGAGGCCCAGGGACCCAATACGGCACACCTTGAGGGATTATATTCGACTTCCTTCTTAAAGTTTACTATTCCTCGGAGTTCGTTAATGAATTCCTGTTGAACCGAGGGTTTGATCAAATGAGCAATTTTTTGCAATATGATAAACTTTATTTGTTAAAGTTATCGTTATAAAATGGTATCTTAAACCACCTCGTAAGTAAACACTTCTCTTCGGGAATAATATTCCCTAAGTTTAAATTAGGTATTCAAATTTCAGTCTGACTGATCTTATTACTTTAAATTTTTATATCCATACCTTTAGTAAATGCTCATTACATTGAATCAATTTTACTAAGTATGAAGGTATTTCGAGGTCCCTAATAGTTTGGTTGATCCCTTAACATTCCACATCATGTACGAGTCCTTACCAAGTAAAGTAAATTAAATATTTCTTTTTCATAGTTCAAATCTCTTTACTAAACATCATTTAGTTTAACGGTTTATATGTGAAAACGTGAAAGTTTTTTTACAGTTTTTTACCCTGAACTTTTTTTTACAATTTGTTTGTTACAGTTTATTTATTTTGACTGCCATTTTCCAATTATGAAAGTTTTGTTAAAACCACTTTAGCCGGTTCAGATATTAGCGGAGACAAATAAGTAAGACAGACTTAAAAAACTCATGTTTATCATGTTATTGTATCGTGTAAATAAAAAAACCCTTCATGGAAATCACAGACAATCTCATCAATTTTATTTAGATATATATAGATTATAATAATTGAGTGAGGTATAAACTTTCAGATCTCTCCTATTTATGTTATAAAATGAACTAAAAGTAAATTGTGTTTCATAGATCATACTGATATCGTAATATTTATCGGGGATCAACCCTGATCCGGGCGGATATTGTTGGCGTTTTGATTGATCGTAAATGGATATAAAATAACTCACAATATATCGGTATTGGATTATTTTTAGTATTTATTCCCTACCCTTGTCCGTATCATAAAAAATATATGTTTTTATAATCTCAATAATATTAATCAAAGCAAAATAATAATAGGTATATTGCAAGTAAAAAAACCCGACTTCAAAATAATGCGAATTTAAGATTTATTATAATAATATAGTTTTGTCATGCACATGCACATTTGGATTTTTGTCAAAAAGTTCCAGTAGTTTTTTTGCAAAATGAGTAACGTTTTTTTTGTCGTTTCCATAATAGTGCTTTCATTCTTTCCTCTTTCTTGGCCAACAACGAATCGGTGATTATTTTGATATTACTGATCTCCTTGGATAACGGTGACTTACCATTGGTTTGTCTGCTCATTTGTCGGTACCCATAAAAATTCAGTAATACTAGCTTTCGATACAAATGACAAAAACTTTCAATCTACGAGTGCATATGACGGTTTCGTTGTGACATTTAATTTGAATAAAGTATGAATCTTTATTCATAATATTCCAAATAATTTCAATAAAACCATGTGATACATCTCCACTATTCAAGTATTCATGTATACAATAGACTGCCAACAAAAATAAGGAACATGAGTAATAATAATACATTTATGAGGTCGTTCGTGCAATGGCTTTGGTGATATTCGTCCAACTCCCAAACGCGCCCCGCGCCCGCGTTCTTTCATTTACGATTTTCGCAATTCGCTACAATTCCATTTACGATCAATGACATATGATCAAAATATGCATACGATCAAATACATAAATTCGGGGTAAACAGATGTCATCCCAAGTATATTTCTATTATCAATGAATTCCTTTATGTTCCTGTAACCATCAATATGTCAATCTTTGATTATATAATCAAAGATGTCAATAATTGTATTCAATCCAATGATGTTATAATATATCGATCAATATATTATTATAATCTATTATATTTAGAAAATTACTTTAAAAGATAATAACATATAGTCTTATATTCTTTAACTTCCTTAATCTTTAATCAAAGAAAATCTGCTTATATAGATGATAATAATAATTATATTCTTTTTCAAGAGTGCGGCCAACCAATCGAGGCAATCAATAGGTAGAAGGAGTTAAACAAAAGCGTTCAGGCATAAAACATTTTTTTATGAAAATTGACATATTTTTAGTGAAACTCGTAAGATTATGAATGATATTGACGTAAATATTATCAAAATCGGCCCTAGAGTTTGGTATCTAGAGGGCCACAAATCAAAAAACACATAGGTACATCTATGCGTCATGAAGTTGGGTAATGCGTTAAACAAATAATAAATTAAGAAACATTCAATTTTGTCAGGATCTGATTAAACTGAACTTCAGTAATGTAAGTGAATGATCGCTATCCACTCAGTCAAAACGATCTTTTGTGTTTGGCTTAAAATAGTGATCCTCCATATAAAGAGCCTTGAATATAAAAGAATTGAAAGACTGCTAAGAGCGAAGTTTGAAAAAGTACTTTATAAACGTTTCATTTTTAATATCAAATATTCTCCTCGCGGGAAAATGCTCCATTGAAAATGTCTATGGAATTTTTTCGAAGTTTCTTTCCATAATGGCAGTTGCAAATGACCATTATGGTGTGGTGGATATATGGTCATAGGAGCATTGGTTTTGGTCAATGGTTATTTATTAAACAATTAATAATCAAAATTTGCTTTGAGTTGTTAATTTTTCGGTGTATTAAGAGATTTCTATTAACATTTAATTTTTTCAAATATAACAAAAATTTAAGTTAAAGATAACTGACTAAAGTTATTGAAGTATCTATACGCCTGGCTGTAATTAAGTATCATAATACGGTGTTTTATTCATATTCCTCATATTAAGCACAAAGTAATCAATAGTACCTTCAAACTGAAGAACAAAATCTTTTTGTAATGCAATTATTTCGCATTTAACGGCAATTTAAAGAAAGAAATCCCGATCGATATAGTCTTAATTAATTTAATTTCAGCGCCTATCAAGAACCCATAAGTCACGCGCCTCACTCACAATTGACGAATGATTTTTTAATATGTAGCTCATGAAATACTACCCAACACTAATATCTGCAGTCGACCCAGAGAAACAGTCGTTATAGATATGAGGCGGGTTTATTACATCATAAACTTGGAACTGCTTAGGAAGCAAAAAAATCAGGTCAGTCGTGAGTTTCAGTCATTGAGCTGGATGTAGCTAATACTGACGCTACAGTAGTTCAGTTTAATAAAATGCCTTCTGTGTTTGTAAATACCACATCTCAAAACATAAAGGGCGCGTTCCAGTAAGCGATCATAACGACTCTTCTTATATACAAAAAGGAATGTTTTAAACATTTTGATCGCATAGTGGAACGCCACCAAAATGTAATAACAGATGACATGTGACAGAATTCATCGTAATTCATTCATTTTTTGTTATCCCCATCTATCCTCCTCAACGAATTAAGAAATAAGAGGAAATGCCCTAAGGTCACGTGATCTGAAGCCAAAACTAACTCTAAAATGGCGCCGACTCCGCCCACAAAACGTGAACACACCTTTTAATACAACACTTCATCATGTTAGGTATTGCTAAATTAACCTTAATAACTCATAACAACATATTAAACGCATAAATCTAAAGTTTTTATCTAAAAATAAAATTCCAACAACGCTTAAATTAAATGACAGTTGAGACAGACCAACAGCTGTCAAGTCGAATAAAAACGCCATTTTTTTATTCAACTCGTGCTTCAAGGCGGATCTTGGGCGATATTACTAAATGCAAATTAGGGCCTATCCTCTCTTTTCTTTAATCGTTCCTCAATCAGTTATTATTTGAATTTACAGCTAAAACATAATGTCGATATATACTCGTAATGCAAGAATTGTGAGAATGCTTTTCATTGATGATCACTAAACAATACTACGCAATGATTTTTTAGATTTTTCAAAATCATTCACACATTAGTGAAATTGGAGATTTGAATATACGAGAAATGTGGCGTATAATGTAATAAAAGGCAACTTTAAAATCATGTTAAATTTTCGGTTTCCATTTCAATTATACTTTTGTAATCTAATATTAACGTTCGAATTAAATAAAATTAGTCAAATGGAAACATTTGCTACACTGCGTAAAACTGATTATATATATAGGTAATGAAAGTGTTTATACCAGGTTAAATTTCTGTCACACTCGGTACACATCATTATGTGCGTCTAATTTAATGACTTAAAAAGGGTTAGACTCACTCACCCTTTGACAATAACATTTCTTAACAGAATAATTCAATTAGGACAAGGGAAACCCAGCGAACGATTTTCAGATTGACCGCTTCTCTCATTAGCATTAGCATTGGGTAATAAACTACAAACTCCATCTTTTTCACGTCGCCGACAAACGAGCGTAGCCAACTGATGTTAAGTAGTCAACGTTGACCATGAATATTAGTAATGCCAACGCCAACGAGAGAAGAATGAAAGACAGAGAACATACAAGTTCGCAGCAGAAAAACAGACCTACCGCCAAGTAGGAGTGCCCAGATTTTGTTGCCTCAACGACACCCTAAATTGGCCTGCTTCGTTTAGGTTTCATACATGTACACAAGGTTCCGGGTTCAACCCCGCACGCACCACTAATTTTCAAAAAAATATGTGCGTATTAAAATTTAATTATCACTTGCTTCGGTGAAGGAAAACATCGTGAGGAAACCTGCACATCCGAGAGTTCTCCATAATGTTCTCAAAGGTGTGTGAAGTCCACCAATCCGCACTTGGCTAGCGTGGTGGAGTATGGCCTATACCCCTCACATTGTGAGAGGAGACCCGTGCCCAACAGTGGGACAGTTATGGGTTGTGATGATGATGATGATGGTGTATGATCTGAACAAGGTTAGGTGGTTAATTTAGGCCATATCGACATAATATTTGTTCAACGATGTCGATTGTGGAATAAACTTTTTATTACATCTATGACGCTACCTAATTCTATATCTATGTATCGATACAATTTACAAAGTAAATGTGGCCAACAAAATAGCAATATACCGTTTGACAGGCCGGCTACAATTGGATATTATCATGCCAACCCTTATACTGTCCCTTTATTGAACTCGGTCTCCTCAACAATGAGAAGGGTTAAAGATATAAACCACGTTGGTGGAGTGCTTATTGGCGGGCTTCACACATCTTTGACGACTATAAAGAGAAATGTTAAGTATGCAGGTTAACTCACGATGTTCTTTTTCCTATAACAAAATTGCCAAAATGCGGCAATGACGAGAAATCTTTACGAAATATATTATCTTGTAAGACGAAAACTACTTACTTACAGTATAATATTCATTGATTTATAATTAAATTCGAGACTTGAATGTCTGAATCGTTTGATCTCATAACATTTTATTATCATCAGGCTTGCCAGTGACCTCGTAATTAAATCAAAAGACCTGATAAATTCTATATCAAATAATTATTAAAACAGTTATTAATTAATTTATAATATAGACGAGGAGTAAAGCCAATTTTGACTACTCAATTTGTTTGACTGTAAATATGTATTTCTACAAGAAACTACATCAGTCAGTAAAGACATCCTGCATTCTTATCTATATCTCATACATATCAATTATGATACAAATTGTGTGTTACTGGCAAAGCATACTTATACCATCCATTCAACTTCACTTATATGCGTAGGTGTATATCATTTGCTTCATCGTGTGCTTTACCAGAATGAATGCGTGCATAAACTGCACTGTATTCATATGTAATAAAATAAAATTCTAAAGAAACAACATGCAAATGCGCTATGAAATCTGAAAATCCAGCTCTAGCGATGTAGTCTTCGCCAGTAACAAGATTGAGCGAAATTCACTTTGAAAAATGAAGGCACAAAGTCTTTGTGGAAACTGGTAGTGACAGAGGCAACGAAATGCGATTCTACAGCTAACAAAGGCTTTCCTTATTCTGATACTTTAATGTATAAGATTCCTTACTAAAGATA
Organism: Ochlodes sylvanus; assembly: GCA_905404295.2. Lineage (NCBI taxonomy): Eukaryota > Metazoa > Arthropoda > Insecta > Lepidoptera > Hesperiidae > Ochlodes > Ochlodes sylvanus. The sequence goes on from FR990129.1 coordinate 4,814,310, forward strand.
TTTAGTAACAGTAGCGAGCCAATTGGTCGAAGCCTTCCGGCGTTGAGAGACTTAGAAAGATTGCCCGAATTTAGCACAAAAGTTCATGGATAGCTCTTGAAATTATTCCCCTGGTCCTCCTGTTCGGTAGAAAGGCTTCGCGACTGTTAGAAAGACTTGATGGCACCAAGCAGGGGTCGGTTTCTGTCGCCTCTTTCGACAGCCTGGTAGCATGATATTGCAGTCATTATTATTGGCCGTCCCGATATAGATTTAATCAAGCCAATCGAAAGTAAATTTTATAATAATATAATTATGTTAAAAAATCTTGTTAAAACTTATTAACTTATTTAACATAATCATGTAACTATAAAATCAATGGATGCAGGAGTTATAAGGAAAAGCCAGACATACAAGTACGAAAATAGGATTGAAAACGAAAACTTAATTTTAATTCAAAATAAATGAGTTGTACCTATAATTTCAGTTCTCGTTATAACTATCTAACGATATAGACGAACGCATTGAAAATGAACAATTAATTTGGACGTATATAATTAGGTCGGAGTGGATAAAAATTTGGGAGACTATCAGTTTAATAAAGCCGGAATTTGTTGAACATTATTTTTGTAAAACACAAACCCTCCCCTTTCATAAATAAGGTCCCGATATTAACGCCTCTCAGTTTTTGTTCCGAATTTGCAGGCTCCATTACCGTTTGTATTTAAATTTTGCTTCATCACTCCATTCCTAAATTAATCCAAAGATCAAGGGTTGATCAACGCGTTCAAATCATGATTTTATACGGTTGTCGCGAGATATTTCAATGATTTAGTTGTTCTATGAAATCTACAAAGCGTCAGAAATAACGTGGAATGTCGAGAAGCAATTTCAACTATTAGGTATATTGTTAATAGTTAATTAGAAAATTGCCACAATTGAATTCATTAGATTGTACAAATTTTATATAATACATGTAAAATTTGTGCAATCCGCGATAAGTTATGTTTAAGATCATATCAAATAAAATCGTCAGTTAATCAATCAATTATGGCATTGATACTCTTAATCAGTAACAATGCGAGTACAAATGGTTTCAATTAGGTGAAATGTCGATATTAATGTACGTACATATTATAATACGAGTATAAGTTCTCATTGCCTGCAATGAGGGCAATTGGATAATCTATAAATTAATAATAGAAACTGGAATAATTTTTCATTGTGATTGATGTGTTTGATTTCTTTTTCAGGTACGAAATTTTAATTGAAAGATAGTCAACACCTATAAAGTACGAGTAAGTAACTTTATACATAATGCCATTTATTTCTAGCAATATTATTTTTGTGGTAGAAATTAAATAATAAGGTAAGGGGTAACTAGGGCTGGCACCTTTAAAAGAGAGCAGACGCGGAGAATTTTCTAACATTGCCATTTTTAATAATAAGAAAATAGACTTAAGAAAATAGTATTATATATAAATAGTATTTATTTCAATTAAATGAGTAGACGTAAGTCTACACAAACGCAGTTATTGCGAGGGCCAGATCGATATTAAACCAATTTTTCTTGCTTGGAATTTTCATAACGTTGTTGGTATCTAAAGTTTGGATTTTGCTCGCCCCCTGAAAAAAATTTGAACCCGTAGGCCGGATATGAGCTATTTAAACCCATAGACCCCGGGTCGAATCCGGTGGGGTGCATAGCTTTGACTTACCTTGTATTGGAGTCATTACATAGATAAATATATATCAGAATCACACACAGCTGCAATAACAAAAGGAATTTTACAGTTTTCAGCCTCATTCTCAACGATTGTGACATGAATGTAACACTAGAATCAATTGAACGGGCCGATACAACACTGCAATGGGTATTTCAAATGAATATTTGAATAGTTTCAATGTATTGCCGTCGCGGCCGTATCGTAACTGTGTTGTCGCGAAATACAAAGGGTGCCTATTGACTGAGCTATCGGTCCCAACACCGGGATATAAAGGCTTTCTCGGCTTATTTGCCGATGACAATCGCTTCGAATGGGTTATTTGAACTTATAATAAGAGAGGTGAAATGGACTGCAGTATGGAATGCGTGTATTGTTTGATATTGTTCCATCTATGGTGTCCCACCGGACACCATGGGATGCTTGAAAAAAGGTCTTTAGAGATCTAATTGTACTTTATTATTATAAGGTGTAGACATCGAAGGCATCTCAAAAGGATTCCGTTTGTTACCATTTTGGTACGGAACCCTAAAAATGAATGTGTACCGATTATATTTTTTCATAATTTTCTAAAAATTGCATATTTTTTGCTTTTTCTAAAAGTACTATTCATCTTCCACAAAAACGTGGCAACCCTAGTTACCAGTATTGCATAACTCGTAATTGTCCCACTGCTGGGCACGAATCTCATCTTTCAATGTGTTATACGAGTATAATAATAGTATAATAAAAGATTAACCAATTTACGCAAGGCAGCTCGATTGTTCGAGTGTATACATATAGGCGCAAATACGTGTCTATTTGCTCTGGCTTGTATCAATTTCATTTAATATCGCAACACGAAGCTTTCGCTTCGTTCCGGAGTGAATCAGCGCAGGAATTCGGGCGCAATTAGGCTTCCGTTACCAAAGGTTAAACGACGACGCTCTGGCCTTCGATAAACTGCGCAAAATTTTTATGTTTTCGAACCGTACATTGAAATTCAGTATCATTCGACACGTACACTTTAGTCATTCCGGAGTTCTCCAGTTACAATCATACACTTGAATACATCACTTTCGAATTACGACCACGTCGGAAAATACGTAGGACGCCCCCAGGGTGGACGACCCGAAGAAGACAGCTGGCATCTTCTGGGTTCTTAATGATTAGGACCGGTGCGAGTGGTGCAAGTTATACTTATGCCCATTAGTGGACACTGATAGGCTTATGGATAGAAGGATGGATGATGACACAGAATGCATTATAAAGAAGGAAATAGTAAACTCTCGAGAAAGGTTGGCGTGGACTCAAATATGAATGAAGTATATCTAACTGATTATACACCAAATAGTTCTTTAGGTCGTCCACCCGGTTTGGGCGAACCCTACTTCTTTTTCCGAGACGTGGTCTCTATTCGAAAGTGATATAGTCAAGTGTATGATTGCAACTGGAGAAAAAAAAGAGTTCAGATGTTGGTTAGCGTATATCTGCTGGAATAACTCTGTTTAATTCAATATTGGTCAAAGAAATCGGACAGCAGCTGTTTATCGTGTTTTCGTACGTCCGACTCGCACTTGTGCTACTATAAATTGTTTTCATTACTTTTTCCAGACATTTATGCTTCATTCAGGTTTTCAGTAGTACAGTGTCTCGATCATTGATCCAAGAAAAAATAATTAGCAGAAGTCTGTAGATAAATGGAGAAATTTGCGAACAGACCATTGCATCGGGTGCCGACGTGTCTTTGTGTTTTTAATATAGCTTTTAACCAGTCAGTTCAGAATATTTATTTTAAATATTGAACTGTATTTACATAGTATACATTCAAGTGACTGAACTTGTAAGTCTTGGGCTTTTTGTTTTCGTCGATTAATATGGATATTTAGGTTATGTGGTAAAGCAGTGATAGCCAAGTGGTTACGTTGGACTCCCGAACCGGGGGCCCCGGGTTCAAACCCCGACACGCACCTCTAATTTTCATAAATTATGTGCGTATTAGAATTTTATTATCACTTGCTTCGGTGAACGAAAACATTGTGTGGAAACCTGCACACCTGAGAATCTCCATTCATTATTAAATGGTTAATAAAACTCCTCAATTCCTTTGAAAAAATATTTTCTAAAATAATATTAGTTATCTTATTTATTAATTTATTTAAACTTTATTATACCAGAATCAATGTGGTGCAAAAGGCGGACTTAATGTTAAAAGCATTCTCTATCAGTCAACCTTTGCTCAAAATAGATATCAGCGATGGCGGTAACTATATTACCTAATTATGTACCTACGAGTAGTATCGATATGTCCTTGACAAGTTGACAGTAGCTTATAGCCAATAGTCAATGGTCAAGTAGGCAATAGTCTTGCACTATTCATTTACACGGTGCATTCTGGTCACGTTTTTAGGCGGAATGGACAAGAAAAGCGCTCAGTATCGCACTGCCGGCTTTTTGTAGTAATTTGTGGCCATTGTTGCATTTGCATAGCCATCCGGGACCCCGGGCGTACGAGTGTAAATCATCTCTTCTTTGTTCCATAAAAGATTTTGACTGTCCACCGAATATGACTTTTGTTTCGAATGAGTTTTGTAAAAAATTTGATAGTTGGAAAATGAGCGCGGTTGCGTTTTACGTTGAGAAATTTACATTTAGCGGTCAGTGAATAGAATAGCTGTTGTCTTGCATTGTTACTCATAATTGGAAATAGTTACATTTTGTCGGAGGTATTCAGGCGGTTCGTGATAGACGAACTTGGCCAAAGTGATGGACTTTGGTGCTATTCTTCTCTACGAGACCTTTGCACAGTACTGAAGCAGTTTCGGGTGGCGATCACGATTCGGGCGGGTTAAAATCTTCCGAGTCTCGCATACTTCTTGATATGTAATTTTCACAATCTGCAATTATACAAAAGAAATATAACCTTAATATTTCGTTTAGAATATCGTGCTGTATTGGCTAATGGTTCATAATTAATTAAAGCCATTAAATTCGCAAAGCTGGCCACGCGCAGTGTACAATGTAATTTTATTGCATAGCCAAAACTAACCATTAACCTGGCAGAGGGGGAGAAACTTAACTGTTATAAAAATTTGCATCTCATCATCTTTATGTTTTGCAAACAGACGCCTGAACCACATTGCAAAAGTATAAGGTTTCATTGTTGACTACGAAAGCCTGCAAGTTATTCGATTTACACAAATCGTAATATCTCAAAGAGAATGTAATTTAGATCTCGATCTCATTTTCAATCAAGACTGATTGATAAACGATTAATACTCGTACCTTAGTTATTGTCTGCACAAATTAATTATGATTGATATGTTCGAAAGCAATCAATCGTCAATATTATTGTAAATATCAATTTATTGTTAATATTTCATAATCATTTGTTTGATATTTTCATTAACAACGTGGAAAAGCTTTTCTGTAATGAAACTTGATATATTGTTATACATTTTAAGAAACTTTCAGAGATTTTTTTGGAATAAAGCTTCTATGTATATTCGCATTCGCGAGATTTTTGTAGGGAAAAAATTATCACGTCATTTTTTAAACAGGAACTTGGTAAACCTATACCTGGAAAAGTTTCACATATAAATAACTAAGAATAAACATTGATACCATTCAAAATACTTTGGGAACTAGTGATTTGAAATTTTTGACTCATCCAGTTGGAAATTGTTACTTAACCAAGATTTCTGTTCACTGCTGCTCATAACAAGGTCCAACTGTAACAGTCACATGCCAGATTTTTCTGGTATTATCAGGATTGCCCCGGCCGGGACTTGAACCCGGGACCTCTCGCTTCGCAGGTAAGGCCACTACCGACTAGGCTACGGGGTCGACTATATAAAAAGGTTCTAGATAAAGCAAATAAAAAGCAAATCAATTGCGTATTCCAGATGTCGCTATCAACGCGCCATACAGCCGGCATTTCAATTAACTTTTATTTAACAGTTTGACGTAACAATGCGCATTGATTTTTAGTTTTTAAAACCATCGAATGAAACAATTAATTAATGATTACGTTAAGTTAAAAAAACATTTTTGAAGTGATGCTTCGTAGTGGACTTAGGAGACGGGTGCGTTAAATGTTTAACGCTACCGTGGTGGGGGGACGTTAGTCACGGGAATGGAAAAGGAGGAGTTGTGTAATAAAGGTTATTTATAAAAGTACTAGCATCCCCCGCGGCTTCGCCTGCCAATTTCCAAAAATCCTTTCTTCGATCTGAGATGACAATTTGCGAGAAATAACTGTAACCGCCAAATTCTTAATATTTTTTTTTATATATTATAAAATATTTGTTGTAGAAATTCAGTTTGTTTTAAAAAAGGCGAAAACAACGTTAAAAAAATACGTTACCTTGGGATATTTTAACGGTATTCTGTCGTTTACCGACACCCACGCGGGCAAAGCCGCGATCAAAAACTAGTTTAGGTGGAAGGTGCGTTAATACTGCCGCTAAAGCCGAATATCTAGGGTACTTGGTATTTCGGGAAATAGATTACTTAAATTAAATAATTTCTCATTTAAAGTTATGCCAAAACCGATACTTAAAATATGGTAAACAAAATAATACGGCTTGATAAAATTACTTTTATAGATATAATTTTATTACCTACAAGTACCGAGTTGTTTTTATTCGTCCACTTTTTCTGTTTGAAGTCTATAAAAGGCCAAGATTCCAACTTTCCAATAATAATTTCCGTTTTATTTGGTTATAACTTTCGAGCCCTCGATTTTCCTTAAATGAAAACTTGTTTTCTCTGCTACCATTTATTAAACACCGGTTACCGTCAATTCTTGAGTTCATTCAGATCAATTTTGGCTTGGGTTACTATAATTATAGATTTCTAAGTAATAACGATCAACGCCACTTGCTGATAAAGGTATGGTTGGTGATTAGTTTGATTACACAGGTATCAATATACTAAACGCTTTTAGAAAAGTTTGGTTTTTTTAGTTTTTAGTGCTATTGTACTGCGGATTTAAGTGTTTGTACCTAAAAAATCACATGAAAGGTTTTGCACATGAAACGAGGAAAGCTATTATTGGGGTTATCTATTAACGCAATGGATTCCACAACAATGATTTTTATAAATTTGTCTATGCTTTGCTAAACGCAGAACCCTTTGGATTGATTGATTTGGGTGAACTGATTTGGATGCAGTTTTCACTAATGTATTTTAAACTTAAAGTAATAATGTGATGACTGTTTTATTTCAATTCACAAACAAAATAGAAATGTCCATATAAATAATTCCGTTTAAAAAAATTAGTATGTCACTACTGCAAGGTTTTTTTTTTTCTCATCAAAAATACAATTAGTCTTATTACACTAGATATTTCCTTCTTTGAGAATTATTCAAAAGAAAGATCATTACATTTAATCGAGATGCGAAACTAAACGAAGAGAGAGAGAAAATTTATCTTTGATTGAGTCGTCTTGAATTACAAAAGAAGCCAATTAGTGAACTACATAGAGGGAACCACAAAGGTACTTGTAGCTGCGATTGGATTGGATTTTATAAATCGAACTGTATTTGTGAAACGTTACCTAGAAATTACTAGAAATCTAGTGTTGTTTTGGTTCGAGACAATCCAAATCCATCATTTTACGAAAAATGGTACTGTAGAATCGATTGAAAACTTAGAATCCAATCTTTGTCAATAAAAATTGGTTTCAAATCAGCTGAACCAAATTAAGATTTATAGCATTTCTAAAGAGCTATAGAGTTTATTACTAGAGGTCATACCAACTTTACTTTTGAATCAAAGATGAAATAATTTTTAACCTGTGTATGGGAAAACTAAAAGGAGGGTAATAATTTGGTTTAGGTGGTTTAGCTTAGGTTTAGGTTGTCTAAACCTATACGGGCTGAAATTATTCTGATCTTTCGTTTGAGGAGTCCTTACTCTCTGCATGTTATAGACTATATGACGTCACACAATTATAAAGATGGGCGCTTAGAAGACAAAGTCGTAAATAAAAAATAAATATCAATCAAATGAAATGGCTTTTTATATTAATGAACCACTACTGAGCACGGGTTTTTCCTTATGCCTGAGGAGGTCTAGAGCGTGCTCCACGCTGGTCCAGTGTGGATTGGTGGCGGAGTTAGCGACCAATCCAAGAGTCGGAATCATTTATGCCGTCCGAATGCCTCCGACATAACAATAACTTCTTTGAGGGCTTTAAGTGCCCTTCGCAGCAAGAAATTTTGCTATTAGCGGGCAGTCATCCACCTACCGACCGGGCCCGCTGTTGCTTAACTCAGCCCATCACGACGCAAGTCGCGAGGCTCCGAACGCTTCACACACATTACAATGAGTTCAAAAATATAAGCGCCGACGACAAAAGTTTACAGTAAAATATTCAAATGAATTAATGGCGTACAAATTTTCAATGATAGCCCTTTTAAAATTCGTGTAACACAGAATTTTTAAACCAAGAAATGATTCGCAAAGCGCCAGTGAGTAATGAAGCAAAATTAAAAGAGCTGAAATAACTGAACCCTGCAAATTCAGAGCGAAAACTCGGAGGGGTTAATCTTGGGCCCTCGTTTAGAAGCGACGGAAGGCTGTATTTTACAAAAATAATAGGTTGCTCGAGTTATTCGACTGCTTTATTAAATTGATGGTCACCGAATTTTTTTCGTTGACGCCGCCATTTCTTTTCTTATCTTTATTAATAATTTTGCTTCAATGCCTTCGTCTGGGTGAGGAGATAGTCTTGGAAACATTTAGAGTGATGAAGACGTTTTGCGTGTAATTTACTTAAATACCAATTGATGTGATTGTTTTAGTGAAATCAGATATTAATGGTAATTTAACACACTTTTTTATGGAATTAAGATAGAAAACGGCATGTAGCACCAGCCTACCGTTGCCGTCCATGACATTTGTGACCAACCCAGAACCATATTGAAATTGGGACTAGGATGGATAGTCCAGTTAGGTACAGTTAACTAACCAGCTACGTTACGCTTCTTACTTGCTTAACATAATCTTAATATATATATTTCTTGTATGCGTGTGTATGTGACTGAACTCCTCCTAAACGGCTTGACCGATTTGGTTGAAATTTTTTGTGTGTCTTCAGGTGGATCCGAGAATGGTTTAGATTCACAATTGGACCCGGTAGGTGGCGTTGCTGTCGATATATCACTAAAACATTTTTTAATTATAAAGCGGTACGAAGTACGCTGGGACCACTAGTAATAAATAGAAATAAACTATTTATATTATGTAGGGACTTTAATACAAACGGAATTTGAGTTGCTTATTCTTAGCCATAGCTTGAAATTTGAATTTAAAAATCCTACCCGCAATGTCAGCAGCACTTGTATCGACAACATCATTCATAAAGGCAAGCAAGAGCGAATTTATAGATTCTTTCTGACCATTGCGCACAATTATTAAAACACCCGGTGAAAAAGTTTTGTCATCTTAAGTTTTGGTATATCTACAGGCGAGAATATCCACAAGACAACAGAAATATATTCAAGAAATATGTAACATGCCAATTAAGTTTTAACGACATCAATAACGCAAAGGATGCTAACGAGTCATTTAACTATTTTCATGAATTGTTTAAATTACTTTTTGTGCCTAACTAAACGATACGAATAGCATATAAACAAATAGTAATACACAAAAACCTCAGTTTCACAAAACTCCTGACTAAGATCCAAAGGATAATGAGACAAACCGATCGATCGATCTTGTCGGAATGACAGATACATTTTTTGCGACACTTTTTATCACCGACTGAATGGAACAAAAGCTTATTCCAGAGGTCGATAACATTGACATTTTCGTACAAATCCGATGATGACAAAGCTGTTTAAAGTATGCTAGTCACGAACTGCGACATGCACAGCTAGCCGGCAAAGGGAACATTATTGAGGTTGTCTGTGCAGGATGTATAAAAACTGCGTTTATTTATAATTGGCCAGGGATCCACACGTTGTTTCAGTTGCGTGATTCGTAACTTCGTAAGTCATCTAACGGCCTTTCATTTAATTGAAACAATTCTCTTTGTAAATTTTGTATTAAACGGCTTCAAATCATTAAGGGCCCACTGCTGGGCACGGGTCTCTCCTCATCCCTGAGGAGTCCTAGAACATACTTCACCACGCTGCTCCAATGCGGATTGGTGAAGGGGTTAATGGCCAACTCAAGTGTTAGAAGTTTTTATGCCGTCCGAAGGCATCCGACATGGCTTAACGACTGCTACCAAATGGTATCAATCAGTACCGATGACTTCACGTGCCCTCTGAAGTACCCCCGTACTCCCCTCCAACTACCGACCGCGCCCGCTGTCACAGGAGTGGGTAAGGGATAATATGTATAATGTTATGGTACACCTATAACATTAAATATTCATTGGCGTGGCATTGGTGGCATCGTGACATTTTAAAATCAGATAACTACTGATAATTTATTTCCACTCAACAGCAACGCGATGCTAAGAAAGATCTTATTTCATTATGTTTCGATGTAGTCCCAAGTTAGGCTCCATTATAAGAAATAAAACATTAAGATACTTGAAGCAACATCTGATTAAATTAAGTAAGTTTTCAAAAAGCTTTTCTCGGTGTAATTAAAAAAGCCAAGGGAAGCGCCCTCTCTCGTTACTTCTCGCAAACAAAAGAAGGATCTTTCATTTGTTACCTCTGGTATAAAGCTTATTGCGCTTTTAAGTTTAAAACAATTTTTAGGAAAAAGAATTGATAAAGATCTAGTTTCCACTTTTAATATTTAACAATATAATACTGTTCAGTTAATAGCAACCCGTCTTGGCTTTGAGAATCATAATCTTAGAATTTGCAAGTACCCGCGCTTGGTACAATTTTATTATTTGCTATGCTTAATCAGGGCTTCTGTAATTTCATAATTACATACCATAATATTTATTCGTTGAAACATGTACAAACAGAAGAAAGTAACACGAAAATTCCATTAGAAAATTTAGGTACTTACATTAATTATATTAGGAAATACAATTATGTTCTTCATCTCAAAACAGAACTTCATTTCAGAATTATTAACTCCCATCCCGCGTAAAGGAATCCATAGCAATATGGTTTATTATTTCCCGCGTGACCTCACAACAAGCAAAAAACTGGATATCATACGTCACATCGAAGCACAAGACAAACAGAACCAAATAAAAAAACATGCTATCATTAAATTTTTCAAAAAATGCTCTAGACTTCTGAAATTGCGAGAACATTGTTTTAATATGAGCCGCTCAACGAGCTAAAGGTAATATTATTCGCTAGAGCCGCTAATTGATTGAAGTCAACCTAGAGTAAGTTATTCAAAAATTTAAACCAAAATTTTTAAGCTTTTATACCAAAAATACAATGAAGACGACTACAAAGACATTAAATTTTATGACAAGATCCACTCACCGCATCTGTTACGAAACAGCTTAGTAGTCGCGTTACAATCCAGACTGAGAAAATTTGTATATGTATAGGTACATAATACCCGAAAGTAAATGCCAGAATACAAGATTATACCCGGAATAGAATAACCAGAATAGAAGCTGCATATGCAGCGGTAGCTTTGTCTTACTTTGACTATAATTATTTATGAAAGTAAGACATTTTTTTTTAAATGCAAAAGCTTTAAATGTAAATGCCACTTTATGTAACTATGTCTCTCCAAATATTCTTATTTTCACGTTTTTACGAATTTGTTTCGATTTTGCCTATTTTTATAAATAGCCTAAAAATTAGCAGATATGGTATGGCAGATGGTCACAGGTAAACGTCATCAGTATGGACCTCACTAATACTTAGGCATCACCTCGTTGCCGGCCAAAAGGAGACGAACAACCCGCATTAGACTGCTTTTGCACCAGAGATGTGCTTTGCAGCTACGATGCGAGGACTGTACTATGAGGACTAATGCATATGATTGCTGGATATCAAACAAATCCATAGCTATGTAGCTCGTAGTAGCTATGGTGGAAAAGCAGTCTTATAACCGGCTTCTGGCGGCGGCTTCTCGAGCGCAGATGGCACATACCAGCTAACTTAAACACTACCCATTTCAATACCAACAAGTAAATCTCACAAAGCAATACTACAGTTCCGTGAACTTGGACAGATTATTACATCTTCGCGTTTCGCAAGTTGACGAGTTTGCGCTGTGCTGGCTCCAATGCGGTACAACTTGGGCTCTTAATTATATTACGAGTAATACCTACTGTTACTACAGCTACTGTATAATGCAGCACAGGCGACATACATCCAAAGCTGAGAACACTTCATGAAGTATAGTTAAGTTCTGTTAAGCAGGTCCCTAGGCCAGATATTATGTTTGGATGTTTTGTAAGTTGACGACTATTTTCGTTGAACTGGTTTTAATAGGGCCTTAGCACTTAGTATATGTATAATACTGAATAAGTGAGAATAACATAAGATATAATTAAACATGTAAGGACATTTTAATTCATGTGATGAATTGATTGTGTCGGTGCTAATGAAATTATACTATCTAATTAAGTAAAAAAAGTTATCAAAAAACATACCTTTTATGCAGTTGCGAGTAGAGCGCAGTAGAGCTTCTCTGGTTTATTATTGTCATAAATGTATTAAGTACCTAATGTTAATAGTTTTGTGTGTACTATTGGAGTGTTAATGTTACAATAGGGGAGTATGGCAATGCCCGACTTTACCAGTATTTGTATAAGAAATAGCACATGATCCAAGTTATTGCTCTAAATATGATCAGTCTGTAACATCGGATAAGTATAAAGTTAGCAAATACTGGGCCAAGATAAACTTTAAGCGCTAGTTTGGCGTGTTACGTCTCAGCTCTCGGTAACTTGACGACTGTTCACGGCTCACTGACTTGAATTCATCGTAAGATGAGTTTAGTTTATTTTACTGACTTAAGACCTTCAAATCCTTTTTGAATAATCCTTAAGATTGACGACGCAAAGTGAGGAATATGGGTCGATTATCGGCAGGGGCAGATAGTTATGTTTGTTTAGTTTATAGTTAGTTAGTAGTTATACACAATTATTTTTACATCTCCCTGCACTAACTTAATATTAAGTTTTGGAGTGATATATTTAGGCAAACCAACCTACCCAAATCGACGCGCGACGTTATATTTTGATTGTTAGGTACAGGATTCCCAGAAAATTTATTACTTCTGATATTTTTATTTGGCCATTCGTATTTTAATGGTTCATGTCCAAAGCCAGATTCGATGCGATTTCATGAATGATTGTGTTTGTCTAGAGTTCGTTCATGAACATTTTTATCGTCGAAAAACCTGACTCTGACTACTCAGTTTTACGGCCGATATTCGTGAAATATAGTATTCTGAAAATTTACATTCTCCTTTGTAACTGCCATTGTTGAACTGCATATCTGGTTTCAGCGCATGCTGATTTGAGAGCTATTTTGAATTGTTTCATTTTTGTTAAAATTGTTAGATATTTTACAGTAGCGCTTGGTTTCAGTTTCTAGTTTTCATTAATTTACTTCCAGGATTTAACTTTAAATCCTGTAGTGTACTAATATCTGCCGTTAAACCGCACAATCACTTCAGAATTTAGCCCACGGCGCTCGTTTGAATCGCCGAAGCCTCCGGGGATATCTTTGCTTCTCGGATATCTTCTTAAACTTGAAGTTTAAGTTAAGTTAAGAGCGATTTAAACCTAAATCCACGTTGATATCCTTATATGTCTAGCAAAGATTTAATTAATTAATAGTTTCAAAAACTAAAAATATTTGCTAAGAGAATTAATTAACAATGCAAATCCATTTCTGCCACTGAGCGTTAACCGTTGAGGAGTACCCTTGTTTGAACCAATACTGAGCGTAGTATCCGGTCATGTCTTAAATTGTATTGGAGAAGAATATAATAAGAGGGAATATAACCGAATTTCACGCGGGCGAAGCCGTGGGCGGAAAGCTTGTAATATAATATAACATAGCATTATGCCTCTTGAATTGAATAGAATTAGGTACAATACCACAAAGCAATGTTATTCCGCCTCATTAAAGGTATTGCATAATTATGTCATGTGTATACGAGCATAATGTATGTTAGAATACTGTTTAATAATGACTAGACGGTATTAACTACCTGCATTATAATATACTATTCAAATGTTATATGTTAATAGCCCGGCGGTTTTTGTTCATCACCCTTATATTATCACTTTGTTGTCCGTGTGTCTGTCTGTCTGTCAGTCATGACCCTTTTATTAAGGAACGCATGGAAGTATCAATACGATACAATAGGAATTCCGCCTAAATTTTTTTTGAGTGGGTGCTAAGGCATAGGTTTCTCGAGCGAAGCGGATTACTGATTTGAATAATAAATTATTGGGTTTATTCTTTAAATCTATGTCAGTTTATCCCACGTTTATCCGCACAGGATGCGTTAAAACACTCCCCGATGCTTAATTTTGTGCTCGTTTAATACGTATTGAAAATGTTGACTGCCAACGAGTGCTTAGGGATTAGGTCGTACATTTTTTATTTGTATTACAAAAGCTTTTTCGCTTATTTATTTAAGGTGTTAAATTTGAGCACATACATTTGATTAAAATTGTGTCAAATCCGTACCAACTAATAATATAATTGGTACTGGGTCAAATCGGATTATTAGATATACTCGTAGGTATATGTTGAGAAACTTTGAATGTACGCAGGCTTTGTTATCGTAATAGAGAACAAAACTTTTTTTAATAATTGTCTATCTTAAGATTTTAAACTTATATCTTATATTTAACTTATACCGAAGCAAAGGAAGTGCGCGTTATTAGTACGCACATTAATTCCAGAAGCAAGCAGAAGATTGGAATTTAGTCGGACTCTACATAATAAAATACGTGCTCCAAATACATCCTTAAAAAGATCCTCCAACTTGTGGAGGTTAGAGGGTGGTTGTTTAATAGCTGGGTCCACACCGGACCATCCACCACGTTTGGATTCATCCAACGCGTTCCAAAAGGCGAGGTCAGCCTGAATCGTAGATTACAGACCACCGATTCAAAATGGATCATCTGGAATGGACCCAGCTATTCAGACCAACCCGTATAGGTTGATAGTCATAAAATAAAACGAGGCTGGTTGTTTTGATATTGAATGAAACGGATCATCAGGCATTACACACTCGATACATACATACATACGAGTATATAGTAGACTATTCGATTTCGTACGTAAATAGAACAATTAAATTGTATTGAAGCGAATTGAGTGTTAACGGCGAATATAAACGAAACAAAACAGGACGTGTTGTGGATCCACATGTATTTTCGGTACATGGGTTACCAAACATGTAATCCAAATTTGAACTTTGTAGTAGATTCATAGGCTATGACAGACGTATAGACAGATACTGCAATAGCGACGCGACAAAGTGAAGTATGTGTTAATTCAAACATGCCGTCGGTCGCAGCGACATTTAAGCCGCGTTGTCGCCATGTAGGGGAGACATAGTATACAGCTTAATCTAAGCATAAACGTCTGACGCATAGAAAAAGAAAAAGGATTGCGGTGCTCTATTTGTCTCTCTCTATTAACGAATGCGCATGAAATCGCCAGAAATTGGTTTCTTTGTACAATTACACACGTTTTTGGCATTCAGTAAACAAACACCAAATCCTAAATTATATCAGAGTACAACAAGTAAGTACCAGTAACGAAAAATAAGTAACCTTTGCTTATTAAAATCTCAGAATCCTGTAGGTATACGTCAGATCCGACTAGTAACTGCTGTTAAAAAGTTATAAAACTGAAAGTACACATGTGCACTGCAGTAATGTCTTCAAAGGCGAGTAACATAAAGTAGAGGGCGCAGTTGTTATCTTCCATTTAAAATTTTATGTTCGTACTAGCCGGTCGCCTCATAAAATACATGAGAGTTTTAAACAGTTTAAACGATACAACCTTTTTAAAACTTGCAAAAAGCTTGATATAAAGTCATGTGTAACTAATATATCGTAAACGAAGCAATAAAATTGAACGTAACTTTTTAGTGTCAGCGATCATTGTTGTTACAGAGCTCATTAAAACTTGCACGACTTAACACAATGAACAATTGTTTTGACAACTTTGTTCGTGTGTTGCCTTCTTCTTGTTTCTGTTTCTTGATTGTTTATTTATTTATTAACTCGTTGTTGTTTTCGTGTTTAATTTAATATTTATTTTATTTATTACATTTATGGGCAAGTGTTCGAGTCTATTACCTACGTAGACTTTTAGGAGGCTCATATTGTGTTAGATATTAATAATTTTATAGGATTTCAACATTTTATAGAAGCGCTCATTGCCCGGCGGCTTGCGTTAATCCTAACGTTTCCATGCTTCGGCCTAAGGCCTTCGAAAGGTTCCAACGACTGCTGTGTAAGAGTACCAATAATATGTAGTCTTTCCAAGTTTTGTGTGATGATGTTTTATTTTAAGAAACAGCTTTGGTGATATCTTTGTATTACATGGTTGATGGTGAGTGGTAAAATATGTATCATCCATAAAAACCTTATACTCGTATTGTGTACCTACTCCCTTACCGGCTACTGAAACAAATTTTTGTAAATCTATTTACTAATTACAATTAACGGCTTGTGGGGCCAAGGCAGTAACTTTTCAACGATTCAACAACGATAAATTAAAATACGTTAACATGAAGGTTTACCACACGACGGTAATCTGCGAGTTCATCGACCTTTCAACCTCTAACAAATCGCTTGTGTCATGTATACGACTGTAAGGGTGCACGTCCATTGTACTGGAGTGAATCCGAGCTTGCGACTGGCTTGTTTTCAGCTTTCAGATTTGCACTTCGCACCTGGTCAGAAACTTGAGAGACATCATTAAAATTACGCGCAAATCTATTGAAGAAAAACTTTATAAGTTCCACATAACTGAACTGGCAATCTTTTTACGTTCTATATTTGAAATCACTTCAATGAACATTAATAAATAATATTCAGTAATACCATCTGAACTATTGAGGCGTCACATTTTTTTAATAACTCAAAGCATTGGACGCTTCATGACCTTTTAGGTCTTCTAGTGATATTGAACAGCTGTTTTGTGTTCATAAAGAATATAAAGATTTACTGTGTTGGTTGCTTTGGCTATTAATATTAATGAGAGAGTTTTAATTCTTGCGGAAAGCTTTTGTTAAACCGTTGTGAAAGATTTTCCTTTGATTAAGAACGTTCTTGCGTCGTGCGTTGTGTACACGATAAAATATTTTGAGAATTTTAGACACTAATGAGTCTAAAAATGTGCTCGCTTTTGTTGTCGTTTCTTTAATCAAATTGATAATGCTTTTTTCAATATTTTCTGTTTCAAGTAATTTACATAGATACTAGTGGTCCCAGCGTACTTCGTACCGCTTTATAATTAAAAAATGTTTTAGTGATATATCGACAGCAACGCCACCTACCGGGTCCAATTGTGAATCTAAACCATTCTCGGATCCACCTGAAGACACACAAAAAATTTCAACCAAATCGGTCAAGCCGTTTAGGAGGAGTTCAGTCACATACACACGAACACAAGAAATATATATATTAAGATACATAGATATCGTGAATAATGTGTACATTTAATCCATTTGCCTTTACAAGAGAGACAAGGATGTTAATATCCGAGAGAGAATACAGGATATTAATATCCAAGAGAGAATACAAGATTGTAACGTCATCCACATTCAAGCACCATGATTCTACTGGACTATGCGTAATGCCAAGCAGGATCTGTTAGCTTAGCTGACATTGTTAAAGGATTTCTTGTTTGCTGGTTTATCCGGAGCTTAGCAGTACTCCAACATAAGCCGATTACTTAAGCTACTGGCTATACCTACATAATTATTACGTTGACCTTTGCAGTTTTCAATCTTACTGAGACCGGGTTTGAAACATCCTTGCTACGCATTTTTTTGAAATGTATGTTTTTTTAAAGGAATAAAGCTGTCAGCAGCAAATAAGTAGCAGAACCGTCCTTCCGCTGCCACCCATGACAACTACGACCGACTTAGAACAAGACTCAAATGGGGACTGGGATAGTTAGTCAGGTTAGGTGACGGTGTTAGAACAGTTTGTAAGTTTGAGGACTGGGACAGGGACTGTTAGTGAATGTTAGTCCTATTAGTTGTTGTTAGTAATAGTCCAGTTAGTAATTGTTAGTGAGAGGAAGTAAAAAGTAAGTATAATTCGGTCACAGATGTGTTGCTACCCTTGAGGACTGAGATGGTCGCCTCTAAAAAAGTGTAGCCGGCTCTAACCATTTAGGTACATGATTTATAAATAGCTTAACCTAACTCTAATTACAATTAACATCAAGGTACCTACATTTATACATTTTTTAAGTCCTCACACCCTTTTCATGAAGAATTGCCTCTACATATGTCGCGAGTGGCATGACCAACACAAAAACATCACTAACTACAAAATGTACCATAATTAATGTACCTAACTATGTTTGTTTGGATGTGGGAATTTATCAAGATTCCACACACACACCGTGACACATTCACACAATCACAATTAAGAAGTAAAATAAAGTAAAGCCAGTAACGATATATTGCTCACCGTTAAGAGTTTCGACTTAAAGCCTAAAAAATATTTAAATTGCTTTATTTGAGTAAAGCCGAAGAGCTCGGCCCTAACCGTGCCTTTGATTAAATTCGAATTCCACGCAGATTCCTAAGTCGTTTTCGCAGCCGTCAGTTAAATCCCATGTGGGTAGTTCCTCACTTAACATCCCCAAATCGCTTTGATCCATTCATATGTAAAGGATTACTGAACATTCTTTTTATTTTAATCAATTTGTATTATTTACAGAGTTATACACACATACATTTTTTTCAGTTCTTAAGCATTATTCATGTTCGTCTATGACATGCATAGTACCTAGTATTATGTTGTTGTTGTGAGCGTTTAAAGGTAACATAGTTAAATAGATTTTCGTTATAGTTTCGCTATGTCCATCTGCTAGTTTTAACGTACCTACTTTATTTGGTAGTTAATAAGAACATCGATTGATTGATACCTTGTATGGTCTGCATAACAATAATATTATAATAATCTTTGTAACACTATTTAATTATTTATTAGTTGTTGCTTAGTTATAATAAAAAAATGTGCTCCGCGAAAATTTTAGCGAGTTGAGAAAACTCGCTAAAATGTATCAATTCGTCGATATTTTGGTGATAAGGGCGTTACTCAATACTACCTATAAGATTCGTAGAGTAGACTGGTCTGATATTGAAAACGCGTGTGACGTCACACTGCCGTTTTGGTCCTAATGCGTTATTTTACTCTCGTCTTGACTTTATTGGCATATTACGTAACACGTTTTATGACATATAAAATTGTTTCTTATTCTATTTTTTTGCGGATTTAAGTGTTATCAAACTTTTTATAGTTTATTTTTCGATTTATTTTTAATCTACTTTACCATTAGGTACTTTACACACAAAATAAAAATGAGCATTAAGTAATAGAAAATAATGATAAGTAAATAATGTTTAGAGTAAAATGACGTACGTTTCAAATATTATAAATAACAATATTCATGAATACAGTAAAATAGACAAATATCTTTTCAAGTATCAAATAAATGAGACAGATAGATATTTGTTAATGAAAGAATACCTTAACTATCCATGCGCCGTGACGTGTATACCGACCACTGAGCACACAAGTCACCTGATGGTGAGCAATCACAGATGCCTAAGGACACCAAGAAAGAAGACAGAAGAAGAAAGAACGAATTGGCTTTAAAGCCTCGCAAATTATATAAGTATTTTTTAACATTATTCAGTACCAAAGTTACTGTTTCAGCACTAGTTTTGTTACAAACCGCAGTGTAAGTGACATGTCGTTAAAGACAGTGTTTAAATTCTAACAGCTCTAGCAGTTTAAACTGCAGCTAGTTCAGACATTGTAGTTCGTATCAGTGCATTCATACTATTAAATCTCCTGGCGCAATGTCCATTAGCCTATCAGAATTCCGTGCGGCGCTCCTTTGCCGTGGCCAGTGATCGGCTTTGAATCGCACGTGTGGCTCTCTACGTACAGAAGTAATCAGTTCGTGTTCAATTTTGCATTAAATTCTGCATCCTGTATAATGTACCATTCAAAATCTTAACGTTCATATCATAGCAGTGCCATTATATCCTGGGATCGAAGTCTGCTAATTAATGCTTCAATTGTGTCGTGTCGGATTAGTTTGACGTAATTGTAAATACGAAGTGTGTTTGGGACCCTGCTTTATGTGAATCGTGAGATTGATAACATCCTTTTTTATGTCAATAATCGTCAAAGAAGCAGATTAGCCACCTGTTGGTAAGTGGTCGTCGTTGTGCATGGACATCAGCAACCCCACATTCTATAGTTTACTACTAGATAACATTTTTTTCCTGTTCCTTATTTCCTGGCCCCTGGTTTCTGCAGACCGCATGGCAGTATTGTCTCGTCCGATGTTTAACACCTGAGCCAGAAGTGGATCGAAGAAGAGGAAAACGTATCCAAGGATCTAGTTGCGAAGCTTGATTGTGGATCCTTTAATGATAACTTAATAAATACACGTACCTACATACGAGTATAACCTACTTTTCCAGCACGATTACTACTATCAATCGAAAAAAGCGCCTAGCGTCAAATGTGACCATCAAAACATTCTTAAATCAAAACAAAGTATTCTAATGTAAGTCAAGTAAGTTTGTACATTATGAATAATTCAAATTTTCCTCAATGCAAATAAATCACCACCGTTGCGTAAAAGAGACAGCATGACAGATTAAATCAGGGCATTGTAGGGGTAACTTTGTAGACATTCCGATAGTGGAGTATCTGTTGTTTCAGTGATCTATACCTGTCAGGTATTCAACTGGAATGTTCTAAGTGGTGAACTGACCCTCTCTCGATATATTTAGTGGTTTGCCTGCTCGTTGAGAAAATACATTGGGTTATAACGTTTTAGTGTGATTAAGTTAGAGAGCTATTCGATTTATTTACTAGATAAGGATTATTATACATTGTTATGGTCAAGGATTCTAACTAGATATCTGTTTAAAATACTACAGTATGAAATTAAATAAAACATTCTGTCTTCTTTTCCCTTCAATTTTTTTTTGTTCAGCGTTTTTTTCATCCAGCCCCTAGTAGTAACATAAGGAAAAAATTCTCATTGTTTAGCAAGATGCACCACGGCTAGGAGACGTTAAGCTTGGACTCATAATGTATGGTAATGTATGACCCCGAATATTAGGTCTATCTGTAGGGATGGATAAATAAATCATTTCAATTGGCATAACTGATTTCAACCATAAATAAGTACGTACAACGACAACTCTGAATAGTCAAATCCATCGCTAGGCAATCACACGTGTGGAAAGGCAACAAATTTTGTGCAAATCGTATTCCTTTTATGATGCAAGAATACATTGTGACCGCAGTGGATGAAAATTGCATCAGCAATCTTGGAAAATGCGTTCTGTGTACAATTTTGCGGGTTACTCACTGAGAGAGTAAATTCGTCCAACAATATTATCGAAGTTCTTAAGTTTATTTTTATTTTCCTGTTATCTAAAAGCACAATTTCTACCGTGTAGCAATCGTTTTAACAGCAATTGTGCTCCGGTTAGAAAGGTGTGGGGCCGCTTACACTTATATAGAAGCAAACATCTTAGTCCTCATGGATAGAACATGGATAGACCGAATAAGAACAATATATAACTATCACTGACCAGGGCAGGGACAATAGTCCCTGACTAGGGACTAGGGAAATGTTTCAGTTATGTACCCGATTCCATAAAATTATTAACATAACGGAATAGGTTTGGATATCCATCTTCCTAGTAAGGAAATATTTTACCTATTATTATTATTATTATAATCCGCTGGAAATGTACGCAATCCCACTGTGAAATTGCCTTGTAAACGTGAACAAATATACAATTTCGTAACGGTAAGTCACGGTTGAAGTAAAGCTTTCGAAGAGTTTATTTATTTATAAAGAGTAAACAATAAGGCGAATGTTATTTGCCACAGTAAACTATTATTACTGAGACTTAGACTTTAGTGTTCTTTGAATATAGGTAGGTTCAATGTAGGTAGTGATAGTGTCAATTGGTTGAATGATGGAGTCTGGTTGAAAGTTGACGTTAGAGGAATCTGGTGGAGGAAAACATCGCGAGGAAATCTGCACGCCTGACAGGTCTCCATAATGTTTTCAAACGTCGACCAGCCTGGTGACTTGTTTGACCACACTTGACCAGCGTATGGACTATGGCCCTCATATTGTAAGAGGAGACCCAAGCTCAGCAGTGGGACACCTATGAGTTGCGAAGAAGAAATACCCATTTGTTTTTTCTGTTTGCTACATGTCCTATGCAGCAACAGTAGTCTTGGCGACCGCTTCATTTACACTATCAGGGCGCTTATCCGCGAAATATGTTGCCAAGCCTGTCTTCAACGGATAAGAGTGCTTTGCTATAGAAACACAAGAAATTTGTTTTAAAAATGTTCTTTACATTTCACGTACTTAATCTTTTAAAACCTTTCGGGATTCGATTGTGTTTTGATTGTTATTACTGTGAATATTGTGTGTAATAAATGTGCAAATAAAATTGTTTTACTTGTAATAATATAATTATCTGTACATATTCCATATAAATCATATCGACCCAAAAAAACAGAAACGCTGTAACCCACAAAATACAAAATTTTCACAAGTCGATAAACTTTTGTGATTTCAGAACATAATATACGAAAATATGGTTAATTTTACCACTGTAAAAAATTTACCATTTGTCGTAGAGACACGAGACTTGGATCATTCGATGCAGAAATGTTATAAGTGTGGGTTACAACGTTTCCGCTTTTATTCGTCGATATAATCAAATTCAACTTGAAATTCTAGAGCGTTTCGATTGCTACCGAAAGGTTTGTGGGCAAAAGATTCGCATAACCTAGTCGTTATAATGAAACGTTTTATTATTTTAAAAATTATACAATGAAACAAGGAGTAATAGGCAGGTCTCCGCTTCTTCTTTTACTGACAACTACATTTTGTTGGAGTTGCCCATTAACTCTTAATGTTATAGATTCACGCACCTGCACACATCTGCTCGATTATCGGCTTATCTTCGCTGAGGTTCACTTTTTGTGCGTATTCTGTTCATTCCGTATTAGTTTCTCTTCTTGTGTCGGCGTCGCTCGCAGGTTATTCAAATACGAAAGCTGTTGACAAATACTGGATTCATAAGTAAATGAAATGCAGTATCTTGGTTTATTTTTATGTCAAGCGTTCTGTATGCACGCCAGTCGTTTATAAAACAAGGCCATGTAAGGGCTCTTTAACAAATCGGAGAGATGAAGATGAAAACACTCGCAGAAAAATATTTTTATTTAGCTTGCATATCTTGGGGCTGAGCTTAAATTATTCGTCGTAATGGTAACAAGATAATGTGAACTCAATTTTAGTTTGAGTTTTCGTTTAGTAAAACTTCGTTTAGCAAAGTTTTTAATTGCATTTCGAAAATAAATCGAAAGTTAAACGAACTACAGTTAACAAACGACGTAATTTTTTAAAGTCTTTTAATTGTGACCAATTTTTGTTAGAAAAAAATAGATTTTCTTAATTTAAATTACTAATAAGTCGTTCTAATTAGGTAAATTGGTAAATTTTAGCAGAAAAATAATTTAAAAAACCAGGTTTTTTAAAACCGACGTAGTTGTTTTTGTTATTCCGTGGTAGTGGTTCATTTTCTTTAATAATCAAATTGACTTAAGCAAATAGTGCATTATAAGTAATGTATTGTTCGTTATTTAGAAAATATAATTTAGCGGTCTGTGGTAGAAGTAGAAAAAATTTATATTTTCTAACTTCTACACAGTTATTAAACAAAGAATAAAGCTGAATCTGTTTTTCTTTCTTAAAACCTCTCTTCGAAACAACAATATTCAAAGCCGTGTCATTAACAATTAACCTACAATTAAGGTTACAAGCCTCAATACATTTGTTCAAATAAAGCATAGATTTGATTGAGGGGTCTCTTAATTAACTTTAACCCGGCTCCAAGTAAGCCAGGGTAAGGTCAATTTGAGTTTGAAGTACAGTCCTTACAATAGCTATAGTAATCCGGCTCCAGAATGACGTAGCATGAAACTTGATGGGTCTTGTGCTTTAATAGTGGGCCTAAGTAGTGTGTGCTGAAGACATTTCAAGTAACGTTCTAGTTAAGCATGTTTTATACTGATTAGTGTAGTCAATTCATTAATTATGAAGCCTTTATTTACTAGTTTGTAACCGGTGTACCACCTCGGACAATGTTCCTATTTCCTCTCTGGCTGTATATTTTACTTCTAAATTTTTAGAGTTCCGGACCCAAAGGAGTCGTCCTGACGGACGGCTGAGTCTTAATAACTGGTTCCTGAATGGACTGACACTCCATCTGTCACAGGTATTTTGAACCGGAAATTAAAATTAGAAAAAGCAGAAGAAAACACGCTTGTAATTGTAATTCAAACTAAACTAACTAAAAATATTTATGACAAGCGGACCCGACAAACGTTGTCCTCTCTTAACTATATATTCAAATCCGCTAGCAGTTGCTAGTTTTGTATATGAACGAAAATGCTCACAGAACTTTTTTATTCTTCTTCACACATGATCGTTTGCAGTAAAGGTACTGGTGCGTTCATCCGTTACTTGCGCTCTTTATACGCGCTTTATTGTTTCTAGTGATTGAGCTCGGACGTGACATATCCGATCTGTTCAATATCTATACATATATCAACATCGACAAGTATTATAAAAAAATTGAGGATTTCCCTCGATTTCCCTGAGATTTTGTCTTAAGATCCTAACTTGCTGGCAGTGGGACCACCTCGGAAGTACGTTCCTTGGAGTAAAAAATTAAGAAAAAAAGAGAATTGAACATAATATTCATAGTTCACATTTGAAATAGATATACGCTATCAAAATTGGCTACAATTTAAAACAGTCTTACATTACTTGACTTCCACGACTACTACAAGTATATTTTGAAGATTTTCCTCCGGTTAAAAAATAGGTGTTCGTGATAAAAAAAAAACACTATAATTGTATCCTACTAATATCATGAATGCGAAAGTATGTATGTTTGTTAATCAATCACACAAAAAAGGCATACAGATGGATATTACCTTGATTAGTTGGTAGAATACTTTTAATTTTCATCCCGGTTAATGGCACCGATCCCTCGGGGTAAGGGATACAATTTAGTAAGAAGGTTCTGTGAAAAGTTTATTAATTAATGATTTGATTGCTTTTGTGAAACTTTTGAAATAATTTAATATAATTGTAATTTATGGAATAACAAAAACTGGACTAATAACCTGGTGGAAAGGAGTGCTAATGGATTTATTAATATAAATAGCCGAAAAACAAACAGATATTCGACCCGATGATAAGTGGTAAGTATACGTCATCAAAAGACATTATTGCCACCAAGGCATCGTCGTTGCAATACCAGCAAGAAAAACGAACGTAGATACATATTATATACATATATGTAATGCCTGAAGTATATGAGTAGCAATGGTTTTGAGTGGGGTACTTTGAGATAATAAAAATATATTTTAAAGAGAAAGTGGATATAGAAATTATCAATTACATTATACCAATCTTCTCGTCTGGTCCTAGTCCTGGTATTTGTGAAGACTGAGCGAACCCAAATAGAGTCCTTTACAAACAGCCATGTGGGCTTACGAGTATAATTGTATTCGGTCTGAGCTTTTCAAGGGCCATAATGTTTGTTACAACGAACGTTCTTGAGGTACAGTGCTTTTTTTCTATTTTCAAGGGTTCCAATAATAAAATAGTATACAACAAAAAGATAGAGGTTAAATGGGGCCAATCATCAGACTAATTACTAGTCAACCAGACTAAGTCAACAAAAGTCAGCTTATCAGAATGTTTCTTGACTTGTCTATGGGGCTGTTCGTCATTCTCTCGTTTTTATAAATGATCTGTCAGGTCTATATTGGGCTCATGTTGGAAGGGATTTAGCATATTTTTTCACCTTCCTTATTTTTCTCACTGGCTGTTAGTGGCAAAAAATTCTAGAGCGCTTCCCTGCTTTTACCTTCTTTTTTCCTTTTTTAAATTCATCTATTTTATCTATAAATCTTCTCGGAAGACGCTAAGGAACCCCTAACAACAAAGTATAAATCTTCGAGGTTCACATGTTAAGGCTGTGACTTGCCTGTCAGTCAGTAACGGTTAGAATTTAATTAAATAGACAAAACCTTACTTAATATAATACCGACTCGTTAGTTCGCCGTTTTAAGTGGAGTAACATAACACAGGTATTCAAAATAAGGTTTAATTAGATTAACGATCACGTTTCAACCCAATTGTGTTATTTCTGCGTAGGCTTAGTGAAACTCAAACACGGTCTCTGTGTAAGAAGCCCTTTACAAACATTTGTGTAGATTCAAGAGTACATTAAATTGTACCTTCAGTCGGCTCGACGTCAATATGTAATATCATCGTTCATTACTTTTCTGAGAAGCCAGCTTCATAATACAGTTGCTTGTCTTCTAGTCCCTTCATTTAAGTTGGCTCTATGTAATGTCTCACTTGTGGATTAACGTGCGAGGATGTGTTTGCGGCCTCGCTTCGCTTCGGGAAACTTTATCCTTATCCGTGATAGAAACGTTTGGACTGGATTCTTGAAATGGACATCATTAACTTATTAATCTGTAAATCGATTGAAAAGTGCAAACATTCATGTTATTCTATGTTAATTGCAATACTAAGATAATTTTTCAGGACTAAGTAAGTAAACGTTTCAAACTAAGTAATAGCTATAGATATAGGTTGGATAAATAATGGACATGGACAACACTGTTTAGATCTGTAACTGACCTCAGGAGGAACCCTTAATTCTACTTGAGGTTCGACGCTGATGCTTTGAACAGGTGTGAAATATTGTTTGCCTCTATTACCTGCGACTATTGTAATTTCGTCTATTCTAATAGAAGAAAGTAATATTATCCGAAAACCAATATAGTTTGATCTACCATTAACGTAATCTGATCGCATTAGTCGAGACAAACGAAAAGTTAATTAGTCCATTGTTTGCGATATAAAAATCGGTTCGAATGTCTGATATAGGTATTATGTCAGAAATGTTACAAGGCTTTATAGGAATATGTTTTTTTCGTTTAATATTATTTTATCTGATTTGTTGTAATGTCTTATTGTTAGATACAGAGTATATCTTTTATATGTATGTAGAAAAAAATTGTGTAACATTATGAACTATATGTGGGGAAGGGAATATTATACGGTGGAAGTCTAAAAAAAGCTTTCAATTATTTAAAAAGTAACATTTAGGTCCCTTTTCCTTGAATTTTGTTTTCATATTAAGGGCCGATTTCACCAACACAGAATTTACACTAGAGAAGCTATCACAGTATAACTCGCGAGTAGTTGACAACTTATTTCGGGAATAAGATTTAGCCGAGGAGTTTTCTTTCGCCGTTTCTTTTTCTCCTCCAAGATTTTAAAATTTAAAGGCACCTTAGCGAAACGGTGGTAAATGGTAAATGTAAAAAATGACGTTCACAAGTGTATGCAAAATACCTACGTGAAATAAATGATTTGAGTTTGAGTTTGAGTTTTACGACGTTGGTGAAATCGGCCCTAAGTATGATAATTTATTTAACCCTGGTTTATCTTTTTTTTTATAAAATGCTAAGTTAATCCTTGACGACAATCCCACCTGATGTTACAAGGTGATGATTATATTGTAAGTTTGTTGACTATTGACAAACAAAAATATGTTAATGAGGGAAAAGTGGAAGCTGCACTAAATTTCGCTTAGGCATAGCCATAAACTCAGATTCAATTTGTTCCCTCGATTGTGACTTTCAATAAAGTTCTTAGATTTGAGTACAAACCAAATACGACGTTAGAGGAAAAAACTGGTAAAGTCTTAAATTGATCTCGCTTGGGTTCCGTAATTCAGACGCGACCAATAGGTAATATTGTTTATTTCCTGTAAAAAATAAGTATAAAATATGTATGTCAAGGTTCTACTGTAGGTAAGAACTTGTATTGGTATAAATTTTTCAAAATTTTAGGCTGAATAATTTCGGAAATCATCAAACAAATGATAAAATTGAAACGGTTCGATGGATGTCTATGAGAGATATGTATTTGAGAAACGCTATAATTGCGGTAGTAATTATGTGGTGAATGTCAATATGAATGCTTTTTAGATTCTTTTTATAATCCGTGAAACAGATTATCTGATTCGAATGCGGTTTATACTGATGTACCTACTAATCTTGGTGTAACCGTATGTTTTTTAACAATCAGTTTAAAAATAAAAATAAAAAAGATAAGTTAAAGAACATCGTTTAAACATTTATCCAAGTGTGGGTGGCAGAATAAATAGAGAAGAGGCAGAATAAGAGTGGGAGCGCAATAGGTATAATCCATTGTTTTTAATTAAACAAGAAATAACCTATTTGTTTTATTAGTTTCCTTGCGGCGTTTTCCCCAACGAGTGGCCACGAAATTTTATATTTAATTTTTTCGTGTCCAATTGATCCTAAATTGCATGTGTGACATACAGTCATACACACTTAAGTGATCACGAAAAAGTTTCAATATTTCATAACTTATACGGAATTCTAAAAAGGCGCAATCGTTTTGAATCCTTATTTGATCAGCTCATTCAGACTGGGGATTTCAGAATATAAGATTGCAGATCTTGTTACGTAAAGGGTTATTTTAAGAATCTTTTCCGATTATTGCAATGTTGTTTGAAGGACCACTGCTACATTACTTTGCATTGCATTCGAATGAAACGGAAATTCTATGATTCTCAGTTAAAAACTTTCTATAATTTTTCAATACAAATACATACATATAATGAAAATATAAGCTTTTTTTATTGAAAAGCTACGATTGAATCAGTATGAAACGTTTTCTATCTAGATTTTATTTTATTTTGTTTGAATATAAAAGAGATATAAAAAGAATAAAACTGTGTTCTTTTTCATAGCTTTCATTCAATATTGAGTAAGTAAAATGTTTTAAAGGCCTAAATATAGCGTCTTTTTATGTCCATAGCCGACAAACAAGCAGACAAGCCATCTAATGGTGAATGGACGCTGTCGCTCACGGTCATTGGTAACCAAAGGGTATCATCATTTTTTTGCTGGCAAAAAAGAAACAGGGACCCGCATTATATTACATTAGCATGCCGACACTCACAATTTACAAGGTCGATAGTAGCTAGCTTAGCGGGTAAAAAAGGTAGGACACTAATTTCTTCTTCTAATTTTAAGAAGGCCTAAGGCGTATCCTCCCTACTGCTATAAAGCGGGTTCGTGGTAAGGTTAGTTTCTAACTCAAGTATTTGAAGGCCTTGATGTAGGTTTCTGATCAAGAAATTTTACCAATATAAACAAGTTCGACTACCTCCCTATCGTGATGGAATCAGAGTAATCAGTCGATCATTATGAGGTATTGCTCTTTACAACAGTAATATCTTAATGTAAAATTATTTTAAAGTAATTCCCGGGAGATATAACGAGTACTTCCCCTGTAAAGTCTTGGAAAAATGGAATAAAATTCCCTCCGGAACAAAGCAAATTTACATTACGACTTGCAAAATGTAGAGTCTCAGAGGTGTGTATAATATTTAAATGGTAAGCTACCGAAATTTTACTCCCGGGGACTTACAGATGGTATTTTGTTTCGACTTAATAAGTGATTTTCTAATAAATTTATGTAATTTAATACACGCGTATTATGCTTGATTCTGTCTTACGATAAGAATATTTAATTTTGTAAAATGAAAGTAGCCATATAGCACTTATGCAGTGCACTTATTGTTAAGTGTTTTGAGACAATAACAATGTTTGACTCTGAGTTTTACTTATCTACTTTGTGCTCTGAGTCAACCTCCTCTATCCGAGTGCATCTTTTTATTATTCGGAGAACTTTGCTTAACTGATATGTTTTCGGTTTTTTACTGATGTACTGTATGCTTGGAGTAACATTTACTAATTGTCTTATTTCAGTCAATTTACAAAAAAATATATATAATTTTTGAACAATCGCGTCAAAACATTTTTTCGGGTGTACGTATTTATCTGTAGCATTAAGTACTAGGTATAAATAAACAAAATGTCACTCACCATCCTGCATTCCCCCTGCCAACCTAACGAGAGGTCCCGGGGTCTAATCCTGGCCGAGGCAGACGTTTATGTGACAGCTAAAATGTTAATTCTCGTGTCGTGGACCAAAATATTTTTCGTTAATGTTTTGAAGTAGTTCATTATTAATATTAATTATTTTGGTGAGTAGAAGGAAGATTTCCACATTTTATTATCTTGTTATTTTAGTACCAGATAATCTTTTCTGAATAGCCCAACTTCACAAAGTGATCATTACTTCTGTCAAATTTAATCATTTCACAACAATCTGTTTCACTGGCAATCTGGTAACACTTCACTATTACCAGATTGCCAGTTTAGAAATTACAGAATGATTACGGAAAAGGGCTATTTTTAGGATATTAGATTAATATAGCGCCATTAGAAGAATATTACGTTACCATCCAAGGACAGTGCGTGTCTTGTAATATTTACTATCGGTAATTGTCGTAATTCTTTTGTTCGACTTAGAAATATGAATACTGAGAGACATTAACAAACTAAACGCTATCATCTAACATTTTACATTTAGCGCAGACACTAAACCGCTTAGAAGTGAATAAGTCTTATTAAATTTTTTACCAAGTTCAAAAAATAGAAGCTGTTAATGAAAAAAATTCAAAAGAACTCTCTCGAAATACTTCGGCGCTAACACTATAGCTCCAACTGATTTATTAAAATAAAAGCGGGGTTGATTTAAACCGCAATGCGCGAACTCGCTTCAGTATAATTAAAAAATTCCGCCACCCCTAACGAGCCCTACCTACTCTATTTGATAGTGAACTTTTCAGAACCTTTTTACTGCCTTTTTAGTGACAGCACAAACTGACGACTTTTGTACCTATGCGATATGCGATTCGATAGTCATTTGTTTTCAACAAAAATCGGCACAGTAGGTACAAATTCCGGGTTTGCATTTTTGTGTCAACAATTAATCATACATCGCTAGATTTGAACATCCGCCTTTTAATGCTAATAGGCGATAAACGAGTACCTACACGAGTCACTTGATGGAAAGTGGTAACCGTTGCCCATAGCCATCAGCAATACCATAGACCTCACCGTATTGTTGGCTAAGAATAAGGAAGAGGAAAGAAACTGGCTCAAGCCCCCAGAAGAAACACGACAAGTCGTTTGGCGGCTGATTCAAGTCACAAGGTGGTAGCTAGCCAGCCGACTTCAACCCCTACAGCAAGCCTAGAGTACCTTCGGGATAAAAACGGGTGGTACAAAGTCAGCGACTTCTGAAAAGAAGGACCTGGCTTCGTTACCTCGTGTTCCTTGTTCAGTAGGTGCACTACGAGCACGGGAGGTCGGCTTCGACTCATAGATGAGCCCTCTACATCCCAAGAAAATTTTAGAATATTATAGAAACACACAGATCATTATTTTGGAACATAGAATTTAACTCATCTTTTAAATTCACAGTAATAGTAATTCATAATTTAAATAAATAAATTTGCTTCATGTTTTGGCTTCGTCGTGTTAATGTATACCAGACTGAGGTGAAAATATACAAACGAAGTCGTCTATGTTATCAATGTCTTGTTATAGGAATGTCTTGTTATTCGGAACACAAATGGTGCTGCCACAATGCTGTTATCAAATATTTTGAAAGATTAATTGATATTTTTTTTTTAAATAGGACGTGTTAACCTGTGCTTCCAGACTGAAGGATTCCATAAGAATTGATCTTTATATCGAGAAACTTTATGTCAAGTGCGCCACGGATTTTATTGGATAGAATCAATATTACAGATTTTTACTGTAGCACTAATAAGGAGTGAGAAAAGAGATATTTGAACGAAGAACACAGCTCTGAAGTTTAACAAAGATGTATTGAAAGTTTACCGTTTCCGGGTGGTTGGGTCCAAAGGAAGTTCGCCCCGAGCGAGCGTTTCGGACAACGGATAATTTGCAGCGGTCCAAATCGACGACACTGCATTTTGTGACTTTCCCTAAACTGCTGTTCACTTAATTGATTTATGTCTTAAAATTGGTGTACTGATCGGATTTATTAAAGAATTTAGTTACCCTTTGCTGTCATATTTTTTTTATTTAAGATAGAAGTAGGTACTTTGATTTCGTTCTAATTAAATTTATTTTAGAACACCTCGCCCCTAGACTGGATTTCCAATCTTTTAACTACTTACCCTGCAGTTATCTGGAAGAAATCGCTTTTTAGCAATAAGGCCACCTGTTGGATTCATTATATTTAAATGTATTATTTTAGTATTACTGATAAAGGGGAAATATTAAATCCCACTCGCTATTTTCAATTCTATTTTCCACTCAGCATTTTCGGTTTATGATTCAATCTACTACTCGTAGGTACGAGTATTAATGATACAGATTAATGATGCGGATTATTCACATGAACAGAAACCTTTTACACCTTTTTATATTCTATTTTCATAATCCTGAAAATGAAAGGATACACGGATATAAGGTGACACGACGCATTTGCAAGATCCATTGAATAGGATCAGTCTTCGGCCGCTTCCTCATTAAGATAAGAACTCATTTGTACCTTTTATGTTCAACCTGAGAACAATTCAAGGCTATCGACTATCATTGGCTAAAGACTAATACCTACTTTGCAAACTCCACTTCCGATTCACCGACTGACATCACTCTAACATAGGGCTCTTATGTTATATGCTACCTGTATGGCATAATGGTTGCCATGCTGGATTGTATTCAACTGGCACTGGCTTCGATTCCCAGGGAGGCAGAAATTTACTGATGAATTTTAATTTCTGTTCTTAGTCTGGGTGTAAAGCTATGAGTGTGTAGCGTTATTTATAGTTTTACTCACAAGTACATTTTCCAACTCATGTTTCCTGATGGGGGAAAATGAGTTAAGCTGTTCCCTTACATCAATTTTTATTTAGATAAGAATTAATTTCGAAATCTTTACCAAATGCAGATGCACTGGATTCATCATCCAAAATTATAAGGATAGACTACCAAACAGGCGCTTCAAATGTAGTTGTTGGGTGTGATTAAATTCATAATTAAATTCTGATACTGAGCGTTAGCAACTAAGCGTGCGTTCAAGCCAATTTCCACTCGGTCTTGTGATCTTAGCGATTGAACATGCACTTGTCTAGATTTTCTAGAATATTGAGAGAGGTAGAATATTACTATTCCAAAAAAAAGCTTTCCTTTTCTGTAAAGAAATTGTAGATTCATCTGTTGAGTAATTAGAACTGAATTACAAATGAATGTCAGAGTGAAAATGTGCGAGCAGATGGAAGAAATTTATAAATAGAATTTCTGGAAGTTGGTGCTCAATTTTAGGGGGTTATATAAGGCGATTTGAGGCACGAATGGGCAGAAGAACAAGAAGAAGAAGAAAACTATTAAAGAGCAGTAAAGTGAAGTGCAGTGAACAGTATCGAGTCACCGTATCAGTGTCGCGAGTGTTACCCTGTGGTTTCAATAAAACATCGTCTATTGTAACCGGCCTTATTCCTTTTCTATTCCTTACCCACTCCTGTGACAATAAGATCAAAAGAGAGCACTGATCCCTCGGTTCATTCGACTCTTTTAGTATAAAATATAAACCCGACCTGTCAAACGAGTAAAATAAATCCTTCTCCTTTATCTTTAAAGTGAGTCTTTAGTTCTTACACATGGAAATACTTAGCGGTTTTACTAACCCAATGAAAATGATTTAACAACAAATGTCTAAGTAAATAAACCCCAGAATTTGTTTGAAATGTAAAAACCCTGCAAATACCCTAATTTCAAAACCATGTCGTCGACAGATTATCGTGGATTTTCCGCTCCTTCAGGAACGTCTGGTGAAAGTAATATAAGAGGATTACAGTGGCGATTGGTGTTCGTAAAATGAATTGTTTTTTAACTATCACACTACGACGGTATGGCGTAATGGTGATCATATCGGACAGCCGTTTGATAGGTACTTAATTTGATTCCCAGCTAGGCGGAAATTAAAAAGATGACTTTAAATTACTACATACATTGTTATTTTAAGATATTCAGTAATAAATGTAGTTGAGCTCTGCCATTTAAGTAAACATGCACACTAATTTTCATTACAGGACAGTAATTTGGTTGTGGGAAGCTTACAACCAATATTTTCTGTTCCTCTAAACTTCAGTTAATATTTTACGAAGCTGAAGTCTCTCTCGCATCCCTGGAACAGTTTGCGGGGAAACGGAAAATCCTGACTCCGATCGTTTCGTCTCAGTGGAGTTAAAACTGTCGTACCACGTTCGTAACTGGATCTAACTTCGTAGAATTAGATTTATTTATACGTTCAAACATCTCGATCTAATGCAGAAGGATAAACACAGATTCCAATTTAAATATTAAATGACAAAGTGAAGTAGCTATCAATCGAGCGGTATTCCGAAGACGGGAAATGCGAATGCGAAGAAATTCAGCATTTTAAAAGTAAAATATTGGAAAAAATATTATTAATATCTTGAAAGAAAACCATCCAGTCTTGTTTATAAATTATGAACGAATGTTAATTTACATTCCTTAACAAACTAATAATATATGTTACAAGTGATCTATTCTATACTTAAAACAAATTACTGATCGCTGTCTGTACATGGAAGATAATTTATTACATTATAATATGATAATGACAAAAACTATTCATTAACGCAATACAAACAATTATTTTTACAATTTTGCTCTCTTTGCAACGGCTTACGGTTTAACCACTTTGGTTTTTTTAAAAGAGTTTTTTGGTTTTTTGTTAAGCATTAAGCATAATATAAGCATCACTTAAAATTTTATGTTTGTTTTATTTCAATCCGTTCATGAATAGAAAGTAATATCAGTTTAAAGAATCTCGTCTAACAATTTTCGAGTGTGGGTCCTAATGAACAGGCTTCACGAAGCGAAGCGAGGGCGGGTTTACCTACTAGTTATTAGAACAAAACAAAAACAGGCTTGAAATAGGTTTTTATTTTAATCTCTCTCTTTTCTCATTTCCAGGTATCGGCTTGAAGGAAGAGCGAACACAGCATCAAGTGTACGACGCCTTACTATAAATATTTAGAAATTCCGATCTCAGATCAGCCAATCAAGTGGAAAATAAGGTAAGAATTAATGTTGCGTATAGTAAGTTTGAAATCAATCACGGTCATTCAAATACATACATACACACACACACAAACACATTTAAATATGATACAGATTTACAATTTATTTATTTATTTACATTTACAATTCACTTTTACAATCGGATAGTAATTTTATTTACATTTTAACAGAAAAAAAAAAAGATAAAATGTTTGTTCTCGGGTCATGGGTTTTAGTGATGTGAGTGATGTGTTATTTGTGTGGACCATGCTACTCGCGACACAGGGAATCATAGTGCGCGTAGTTTTTTTGAACCTGAAAAGTAACATGCATTTTTTAATCGATTTAATTATAGCTTTTAACGTTATAACTGTGTGAGTAGAGTAGAACCCCCTTGTGCCGTTTTACTATAAATTTCGTATAAAAGATGTTTAACATTTTTGTGACCTTGGTCAGGGTCACAAGGCAATTAATGTGGTGCGGGGTATGAGTGTGTTAACGTTTATTAAAAAAAATTATAAACGTCTCAATTTTGGAAATAAAATATTGTTATTTACTATGCAACTGCCTTGCCTTTGTCAGAAGTCCCGTTTTATTTACTCTAGTGGCTCTGTCCTTCGAAAATAAATTACAAAAGGACTACCTACATGCTCTCCTGATAATGAGATTTAATATTGTAATTAAATGTCTTTGTCTTGTAACGCTACGCCTCATTGTGATCTGTTTGCGGATGAATGAAAGACGATCTCTTCAGAAGGCTGTACCGTGAGACAAATACGTAACACGCTTGAAAGAACTTACAGTATTCTATTTATTTAATCTCTGGCGTGACTGAAAATAAATTAATTTAAATATTCTCCATTGGTTCTTAGTGTTTCTTATCTAATAGGTGAAACACCTTATTAATATGACTCTGCTGTCTGTCTGTCTGTCTGTCTGTTGAAGGGCTCTATCTCTTAAACGGAAATAGGTAAACACCTGATTTATTTACAGAATGCGTACAGTAAAAAAGTTAGATCCTTAAGGGGGTCCCCATTCGAATAACTTCAAAAAAAAGAGGTTTGTCCACATTATATCCAGTTACTGACAAAAACTATTACAGTTTAGTAAAATTAGAGTAGTAATTGAGTAAACATACAATAAATAAACGCTTACAAATTTACACCCCTACACAACGATTCCTTGTGTAGTAAGTGGTATGGCAAATAATTACGACCCACAAACAAACATATATGTATCTGTCACATAAATGTCTGTCCGAGACAAGAAGATGAGGAGAGATTGAGGTAGCCTTGGAAATTGAAAATTCGTACTCTTCTCGCCTTAACATTGAAATCCCCATTTCACTATGAACAGTATTCGCT
This sequence comes from Ochlodes sylvanus, assembly GCA_905404295.2. NCBI lineage: Eukaryota > Metazoa > Arthropoda > Insecta > Lepidoptera > Hesperiidae > Ochlodes > Ochlodes sylvanus. Next base: position 4,850,646 of record FR990129.1, read on the forward strand.
AAAAGCTTAGCTATATTTCAGCAGGGTGTCCTACTTGCCGAAATTGACTTGGCAGTGAAGCTCTCAAGTTATTTCGTGAATGCTTTATATGGGTCATTAAACTTATCCTCAGATTGATACGGGCTTCAATTATATTGGTGCTATAAAATGTTTCTTGCCTTCATTTTTTACCGCGAATGAAATTACGAAAATAAGTAAGTACACTTTTTTTTACTTTTGGCTATTTATAATATTTTTACAACTTTAACAAAACAAAAAACCGACTTCCACATCGACATGTAATATAAATACGCTTTATTAGAGATAACTCCAAAAAGTACTCGTTAGATCTCGCTCAAAAAACGGGAGCATTTACGACATTAGCTTTCGAATACAATACAAAATCGGTTATGACGGAGAAATCGTGGCGTCGAACATAGAACCTCCTCCTTTTCTGAAGTCGGTTAAAAACAAGACAGTTATAGGTTATTATTTATACGGAAAAGGGCCATGGAAGCGTTCATAGCCTGGTGAGGCGTCGATCAAGTGATTGACCGAGTTAAGGAATGGCAGGCGCGGTCGGTGGATTAATTTATTAATTTATTGTGACCCGCTCTGCGGTCTAAATGCGACCGTAATTCCTCCTGTCAAAGGGTTACTTAACATTGACTCTATGAACAAGTGCTGGGTCAGTGCTGGGGAGAGAACCGTGCCCTGTAGGCCATTAAAGGTTAAAGACAGATCTTGGAAGAATATAATAAGCAACGTTAGGTAGGCAATTCTTTATAAGGTTAGAGTTTAGACACTTACTTCTCAATAAACTACTTTTTTTCTAATATTATCACAATGAATTTAACCCTTACCAAAATCTGCTAGTTTACATAATTGTTATGCAATAGGAACTAATGAATGAAATATTATCATAGTAAGCAAAAATGGGATTGTTTCCCAAATTCAGGCTTATTTTAATGATAGATTTTGTCATAAAATGCAAATGACGATCCGTCCAACAAATAGCCGCGTTCGAGTCGCTAAACTGAGATAAATCGTTTTTGATTAAACCGTACAATTGTTTGTCATACAGAATTATACGAGATCATTCGTGTGTGTTCGGCCTGGTTGTATGTCTTTGACATAAATTAATAGAATTGCGTGTTCTGCTATATCCAATTTTGAAAGACAAATTTAGGAAGCAGAAGAATTAAAAAAAGGTTGGTATACGTAACATCTTACAACTTTTTATAGTGAAAGGAATGCTTTGCGAAACTTGCGTTTTTACATTTTATGTTTCTGGTGCGATGTAAGTACACATGGTTTTCCGCACAATATGTCACAATTAGTGAAATAACATAAAAGATCAACCAGTAGGTAAGTGTACTTGAAAACTATCGTAGGCATTCTTTGTTCGTTGACGGGCGTTTTTCTTATCTCCACGGGTAAGGAGTTCCAATTTTAGTTTTAATACCATCCTGTCTACCAATTAACTTTTCTAAGTCAATTCGGTTATATATTTTTTTGTTTCGATTCGAAAAAATTATGTCAAATGATCTTAAAAGAAGACTGTGCTATTACAAAACAAAACCTAACCGATATCGATAGTTGATACAATAAACAGTTATATTTACACGGATCCATTAGGATTTTGTGTCGCGTGTGTACACAAATATGAAACATCCGATAGGATAACAAATATAACGACATTTATTTTATGCGAGGTACCTCCTACATAAATGTCTCGACGACTATTGACTATTGCGGTTAGCTCCGCGCCAATGGCACTGCAAAACGCGGTGTTACTCTATAGAAATTGAGTACGCGACTGTTTACCAAAGTATTTGTTAGGGTTCGTTCACATAATAATATTGTTAATAGTAATATAATGTTCAAGAACGTTAAAGTTGTCTTAGAAAATAATTGTTATTTTTACATATAGAAGCAGTGATGGATAGATAGATAGAATTTAAATTAATGTACATTGAGTCTCAACTAAGCGTATAGCAATATTTAGTTTATGTACAATACATTACAAAAAGGATTCTGCTCAGCATTATGCTGGTAATACAAAAAAAGCGTTGGTCTTCCACAAGATCCGCCCGGTGATGGCGAAGAGGTTATAACTCTGAACTTCCGAACATGTTCCTAGAGTTCGCCCGGGGTAGTACTACCGCCCGCCACGGTGCTAAGTACTATCTGTACCGTGTAATATTTGTTTTAACAGCAATTGTGTTCCGGATAGAAAAGTGGGGAGCCGGCTACACTTTTTTAGAGGCGACTATCCCAGTCCTCACGGGTAGCAACACTGACCGAATTAGAACGAGACTTTTACTAAAAATTACTAACTTGACTATTACTAACAACAACTAAAAGAACTAACTTTCACAAACAGTGCCGGTCACAGTCCTCATACCTAATAACAAACTAACCAAGTAATGTTCAAACACCGCCTGCTAACAGGACTAGCCATCCTAAACCACATTTGAGTCTTGTTCTAGATGGGTCACAGTTGTCATGGGCGGCAGCGGAAGGGTCGTTTGCTACCTTAATATCATTAAAAAGCAAAATTACTAATGTTCTTTTGCATATTGGGTAATTTGTTTCACAAAATCATTCTTTTTAACTTAAGCGACGGATACTATTGTAGATGTAAATATTTTAAAAGTTTTTTCCTGCTGGAGTTTTAACTTTTTCAACTTCCATTTCAGAGTCCAATTAATTCGCCGTTGGTTCCCAATGTTAGTGAGATAAGTACCTTAAATTTACAGACCAGTGATTTGAACAATTTTCCCTTCCCGTATTGAGTTAATCGGATTGAAGCATTATTTGTAATTGCTGGTTGATTAATAGTATTGTTTGCTCGCAGCTGGGTAATATTAAAGTTTATTTGGAATAAAATAAATGTATTCTTACGACAGTGAGTAATGTGAAAGATATGCAATGCGACCCACGCTTTTACTAATAATATTTTTTTATTTTGATTTATTATAAAAGCGTTTTTTTTTTAGTTTTTTTTAACTATATTTTATTTTTCATTGATATACGTCATAGGTTTCCGATTTCGTTTCCGTTTCTAAAGGAGCTTTGTTCCAACCAGGTGTACATGACATCTATTTTTATTATTGTCCGCTTTTACCTAAGAGCACAACCACAGGCTTCTGTTACTGCAATTGAATTAGGCGAGCATAAAAAAGAATAAATAATAAAAACGTACATCCATTGCTCTTTCATAATTAATTCAGTTAAACAACGAATCAAAATTATAGTAATGGAATCGGGACTTTGAACTGAACTCACTGGAGCGACAACATTTGCTCTGACCATTTTATTTAGAGTACAACTAATTAAAACCGAGAGACGTCGACTGTCACTGGTAGGTATTTAGGAAATTTCATCAACTTAATGGCAGAATAAATGTTGGTACCTATTCTTTAAACTTTTTTCTACAGATTCAAATAGTTCTTTGTTGTTAATGAAATAAGTTAAAACGATTAGAACAATTTAAACATGCAGACGGCATTAACGACGGTTAAGATTTTCCCAAGTCACTTGTCAAGTTTTAAATGACGATTAGTTTTGAATGAGTAAAAGTTCTTCTATGATATTGTGTGTCGATAGCTAGTACGTATATGTGGGAAAAGTACAATGAACTTAATTAAGAATGTAGAAAATGAAGGTGTTATCACTTACAATAGTTAGTATTCATGAACTCTGTCAGATTAGTCCATTACAATTTAACACATTATGAAAATGAAATCCTCTATAATATTATGATGTATGGTATAATTAATTATTCATATTGGATTAATCGCAGGTAACTGGTATTATAGCTCGCGTCAAACTTCATAAATTATTGTATTTTACTGCTCCTACTTTGGTCTATTATTAGTTGGTGATATTTTGGTTATAACAATTCAGATGATTAAGATAAATCTACACATGATTTTCATATACCTACCTATTCATTAATACCCACTAAACATAGTTCGAAAAGTTTGACACTCGCAAAATTAAGACAAATCGATTGAAATTATCAGAATTTGCCACAAAAGACCCTTCGTATACATATTAAAGGTATTACACATAACCCTCCTTTGCATCACGCGAATATGAATATGAACACGAATATGATTCTTTATGACGATCCGTCGCCACAAAGGTTAACACGCTGGACTGCCGTTTGAAGGCACCTGGGTTCGATTCTCAGCGAGTCGAAAATTGAATGAGGAGTTTAAATCTCCATTTTCGATCTATTTGTACGTGTTCTTGTCCGTGAAACCCGCGACGGCGTCCTAGGATACTATGAGTGTGATTCATCCCATTAATATTATAAATGCGAAAGTTTGTATGAATATTTGTTACTCTTTTACGCAAAAACTACCGAATGGATTTTGCTGGAACTTTACAATAATATAGCTTACACATCAGAATAACACATAGGCTATAATTTATAAAGATATAATGTGAATTATAAAAAATAAATAAAATCTTTGCAAACCGAAGGCATAAGTTTCCCGAAGCGAAGCGAGGGCGGGTCGCTAGTTATTTATATTTCTTTCACATAATACCTACCTACATCTTGTAGGTACTATTACTATTACAAACAAGGCAGCCCCTGTTCTACCCACTCCTAATATCGTCTGACATCTGTATACAAACAACGTAAGTGCCACTCCCCAGAATAAAGATTAATGACGGATATGCGATAGCAAAAACATTGAGCAAAATCTAACTAAAGGGGATTAACATTCGCTATTTAAGTCGTTGCCGGTTCATTTGTATTCTGATCGTAATTTCGTAATACAGGGGCTTTACATTATTACTAATTTGATTAATTGCAGTTAATAAATAGATAAATTTGGTTTTTTGTTTAGAAGTGTTACTTGGTAATAACACAACGCTTTGTAATTAATTGATTGGTGACAAGTCTAAAAATTGTAACCGGCTACAAAAAGTATTTAAATTTTCTGCTTTTGTTTATTTGCTTTCATTGTAAACTAACGCAGCTGTCACGTAAATTGAGAAAGACAATGGGATACGTGTGTTCGGTTTCGTCCCATGTATGTGGCTCGTAAGGCGTTCCACTATATTTTATTGCCACGAAACAGATTGCGCTGTCATGGCGTTTGTAAATATGCCACGTTTAGAATTGTATTCGAACGACTACTATTTGTGTATTGTAGATTTTTCGTAATTGCATTTATATATAAAAGTGTTATTATTTTGAATAAAACCGCTCGAGTTACACGAAGATAATGTATCGTTGGATTGTTTGTCTTAAAATTAAATAGTCCTAAATAAAAGTCCGCGACAGCATTACCTACTTTTTAAGTGTATCCGACTCCCACGCGGGCGAACTCGCCAGCAAAGTCTAGTTATATAATAAAACTATGGAGAAGTTTGACGTAAACCAATTCTGAATGTTAATAAATAAATTACTTGATTATAATCTACGAGTATATATATAAAAATCAATGCCACTTTTCGTTGTTAATGAACTTCTCCTAAACGGCTGTACCGATTCGGTTGAAATTTGGTCGGTGTCTTCCGATGGATCCAAGAATGGTTTAGATTCACAATTGAACCCGGTAGGTGGCGCTGCTGTCGATATGTTACCATATTTTTTTAGCGGTATATACGAAGTTCGCTGTAATATAACGTCATTGAGGACAAAAGTACCAATAATGCTTTATTGTATCATAGAAGTCTTTTTGGGAACAGCCAATAAAATTGGAGGAAAAATAGTTTTCCACTGAATAGATTCTATGAATAAGCGAAGCAACAATAAAGTATTAGAAGATTAATTTATTTGTAGTAGTCACAAAACCTAATATACGAAGCAAATAATGCCAATGTATTAGTAGCAATAAATTATTCTCTATTTACAAATCTAACATTCGGAATACGATAACGGCATGATAATAAATTAATGTATAACGCCAGCAGAGACTAATTTAAATAAACGTATTCATTAACTGTTTAACATTACCTTTAAAAAATATATTTGGGAGCAGTAAGTAAACCCGCTCACGCTTTGCTCCGGGAAACTTGTTCCTTACCCGCTTTAGGATATTGTTAGGCGTAATTCTTAAAACTGACATATTTTTATTTATGAAACGATTGAAATAATATAAACGTTAAATTTTAAGTGAAGCTTATACAATACGAGTATATAATTATCGTACGTGGTTGGTTTTTTATTTAGGTAATAATTTATTGTACTGACTATTTTGTGTACTTGGTCACAAGTCACTTTATAGTAGAACTGTGTTTTGTGGGATTTTGTTTACTAATAGGTAAAATGAAATGGTCTACCTCAAATTGAATTAATTAAATTTTTCAAATATTATTAAGATTTTTTTTAATTTCATTATCTTCGTTCTTTTGTTCAGAACTGTTTTACTGTTTTATTGGTGACTCTAAATGGATAGAGCACCTTAGCCCACCCCAAGTAATAATTTACTCAACGTTCACCCATAAAGTAATAGTCTTCTTTTCTTCCAACGATGATTTATCAATTTTAACTTAAAAGTGTACTTATAAGTAAATTGTTTTTTTCAATTTATCTAGTAGTTAAAATTGCCCGAAAAGCTCATATAGCCCAATAGCCCATAATAATGTTTACTTAAGTTACTTGATTTATTATTTTACTTGAGATTATAATTTTTATTTGCTTTGATAAAAATATGACATCGCTTCTTTTTATACTAGGAAAATTAATTCACAGTTAGTTTTCAGTCACGCCGCACAAAAAACTATATCAAAGCGAATGAATGAATTAGTTAGATACGACTTAGACAAGAATGTAGATGGAATAATAATGATATAGGTAGAATTTCCGTTAAAGTTAGTTAGGATATAAAAATTATGGTTGTATTTCGATAATTAAAACGAAAAATACCTAACTCGACTAACTACATAATTATCTGGCATATAATTTGTGCTCCGATCAAGAATCTAACCGAACAGGTTATACAAATAGAATAACAACAAATATTATTGTATCTCATGTATCAAAATAATTTTCAATAAGAGGTCTGTAAAGTGCAATATCTGTATTTTCTGAGTATTTGTGGAACCTTATATTGGAGTCTCTTTGCCTATGGGATTTCTGAAACAAAAATATAGGTGTTACTTGTTCCAAGAGACTACTGAAAATAAAGAGTGTCAGTCCCATTGTTAGACCATACCATGTGACTGACCCTTCTGCGGGACGTATTAACCACAAAGTAGTACGATCTTGCAGATAGATTAATAACCCGTGACAATGGCACATTAAGATTCTACTTGATTACCAGGGTCTGATGATAGAAGGAGCGAAAGAGGTAGACAGTAGAATTCCTTTATTTAACATTCCTTGAGTTTGGGCTCATTTGTTTTTGACGAGATCCATATTACTTGGTGACAAGAGGCTCCTTTAAAATGACAAAACTGATAAACTGAAACTGGTTTTTCTTTATATATAAACAATAATTATCTAGAGGTGGTTACACAGTGCCCAAAATGAATGGATCCAGGGTTTAGGGAATTTAGAACTCAACAAATAATGTAACTCCATTATCAATGTTAAGGTGTAAATGTTCCAGATATTTGTTTTCCTTTTAAATTATGGTGATTACAAAAAGTAAAAAAAAATAACTTTATGACTTGAAATATTATAGAAAACCGACATAAATTTATTTTAAACTACAACTTCAATATATTTGCAGCTAAAAGTATGCGGTTACAGAATATTTTCACTGCGAAGCTTTGCTCTACATTTGGGTTATGCTTTGTAAAACCTAACAAAGCATACTCGATGTTGCAATCAAATTCTACTTGGATGAAACCGCAACCCAGAATTATTGTGCTTCAAACACATGCAAGTTTTACAATTCTAAGTTCTGCATTTCTCGTCCAAATCGAAAACAGGAGTATGTTCCTCTTCGATTTAATTAGTTCGTACTGTAAAAGCTTATTTAAGTAACTTTAAGTTATTCAGTAAGTGATAATAAAATATCTTGCAAAGCGCTCAGGATTTCCTGAACATACGGATAGGATTCATCTTCAAAGCAAGATTTTATCCGTGGTAATCCTTATTATAAGATATTCAATCTTCAAAGTAATTCTTACTTTCCTGATATATAATATTAAACATTTTGTATTTAAGGGACGGCACAAAGTGGAAGGCTATTCATTCCATACGGTGTATGTGTATGTAAACTTCGCGGTACGTATATTTATTCATTAAGATTTAATACTTGATTTTGTGTTAGAAATTCTAAAACACATAAACTTGTTACTTTGTAGCACCTAATTTCAGGTCTAAATTCACAGAAACTCATGCTTTACGTAAATACGACAGATTTTTATCGTCGGACGTTTGTGCGGTTATAAAGCAAATATCTCTATTATTATACACAAACAGTAGGTAGCTAAAGATCTATAAACTTATGAATATTCCATAATTACATTAAAATCCCTCTTAAGCTTACAGGTTTTCGTTATCTTTTAAGTATCTGTCATAGATGCAGTTCTGGATACCGGACATTGCTCGTTTGATTATAACAATATTTTGTGTAACCCAAAAGGAATAATCTGACTTAATTCCATCAAAAGGACCGAAATGTTACTCAAATACAGTTGAAATTTGTCGATAAAAGCCTTCTTTCGGAATGTCTTTTAATTGTGATATTTGAAAGGCTTACCTCTGCCTTCAGTCAAGGGTTTGCTTTGCCGATCAAATTTAAATGATAGATTTTTATAGAATATTCAGAGCCAGATCCTGCAATTCCTAATCATTTTGTAAGAGTAAAATCGGTGGATATAGATTTCAGCAACCTCATTCAGGAGGGCCCTAGCGCCAGAGCTACATCTACATCTGTAGTTTTTAGTGACTGAATATCCTTTCGATTTTGTAGATTAGAAAAAAAAGCAGGTTAGGTTAGAATAAGGATACAGCTAATGAAATCATCCTTTGTTATGTTACCAAAACAGCCTCTTACCTTTCAACTGTCAATCTTGGCAGTGTTGTTGTGTATCACGTTACTGTTTCTCGGTGGCAAGTAAAAGCCTGACATTGACAAAGGCACAATAATACACAATACAAGGGCAATATACGTTTTCTGGCAAGAAAAATATGAGGAAGTATTTAGGATGTAGGTTGGTTATTTATGAAAGAGAGTGGCGACGAGGTACGCCTTATACTATTATGCAATAATATTTCAATATTAAGTCATGCATAGGATTACCAGATGTGAGGATTTTTGGCTCTTTGATTTATCTGAATATTTAAAACTAGCTGCCCCAGCGAACTTCGTACCGCTCTATAATTAATAAACAAACAATAATATGGTGACATATCGACAGCAGCGCCACCTACCGGGTCCAATTGTAAATCAAAACCATTCTTGGATACACCTGAAGACACACAAAAAATTTCAACCGAATCGGTACAGCCGTTTTTGAGTTTTAGCGTGACTAACGCACAGCAATTCATTTTTATAATATATGACATAGCCTATGTCACCCGGGAATAGTGTAGCTTTCCAACAGTGAAAGAATTTTTCAAATCGGTTCAGTAGTTTTGAAGCGATGCAAACAAACAAACAAACAATCAAATCTTTCCTCCTTTATAATATTTATTTATTAAAAAAACGCAAAAAAATATTGTGTCGAAACGAAAAATTTTTTGTTCAACTTTAATGTCAAAATCACTAACGTAAAATTCACTTTTTTTAATGTCTGCATATTTATAATATCCAGTTAATTGTCCGGATATTTCAAATATAAAATGGTAACGCTAGTCAACCGTCCTTGCTGGATCCCTAGTCTTACTCCTATAATAATCCAGCTGAGGCCAGTAGAATAGTTATAGGTTGTGACGAAGCTTCTTTATCTTTTGTAGATTCGATAATAGAAACGGTAGGTACCGGTTTGATTTTCATTTATTTTGTACCGAGTTTTCAACGCTTGACGCCCGTGCCCATCAATACACGACGGATTCTGATTCATTATTTGAATTTCGTTTACGTAACCCCGTGTCAACCGTCCTGCAAAGAGGGTTCGACACTTCGTTGATTGTGATCGCTCAGCGCCTACCAATACATTTTTTATCCCGGATTTAGTCGAAGGCTTGTTTTATTTTTATCACGGGAAGCAATGAGATACAATCAGCAGTTTTCTCATGCAGTGTACGTCTTCTAGAATGTATTGGTGGATTATAACTATGCTGTCTATCGACGACGTTTCTGGCCTAGACGAGCCGAAGCAGGGACCCCTATCTTTGCAGGCAAAGATAGGGGTCCCTGCTTCGATTTCCGGGCAAACATTTATGTATCAGACAAAAGTTTTCCTCGGGTCGTGGAAGTGTTGTGATTTTTTCTCTTCGCTTTTCACACGCCGAAGAAAATTCGTTACAAAACTTCACGTTGATCTAATTAAAAATATTGTTTAAAAAAAATTAAAAATCCCGACCTCGAAGAACTATAAAAATATGCATAAATAAAATATAAATAAATAAAAATGATCAACGAAAAAATTGTGAAATTTTAATTCAGTAGTACATTTTGGTTTCGGCATTATATTTTTGAATGCCTTGTTAATACCTGTATCGACTGGTATCGATTTCATTATTTCGATTTGAAAAGAATATGGCAGCTTGAGCCCGCAATTTTTTTTAATATAAATGTTTCCAGTGTCACTCGCGCTATTGAGACACATAAACGACCTCTTATTATCGTTTAGGGTACAGCGCGTGCCTAAGAAATAAACACACATAAGCTTACACTAGGAAAATATAACCCTTATGACACAGACAAGCAAAAACCATAAACGTAATATATTACAGAAGAAAACTGACTCAAACCAACATAAAATCTGGTTTAAAAGCTTGGACAAAAACTTCTTCCGTAAACTTCCTTGTGTTTAGTAACAGAAACATTCTTTCTCTTTACTATATCATTGTCACCGAAATAAATCTGTACAATTTGTCCCGGAGTGTAAGTTTATTACTTACTAGGTGAAACCTTTGTCATGGCTGTAACGGTGTTTACTTATGCTTAGACTGCAATGATAGCCGAGTGGGTTGAATCTTGGACTCTCGAACCGAGGGGCCTGGGTTCGAATCCTGCACGCTCCTCTAATTATCGAAAATTATGCGCGCATTAGAATTTAGTTATCACTTGCTTCGGTGAAGGGTTTTCCTTCGTGATTGAAAAGGAATGCAGAAAGCAATAAGTTAATAAATATCTTTTACAAATTTCACATTTAAGAGCATTTAATTATTCATTTTAACCATTTATTTAAATTTTTGTTATCGTTAGATAGCAAACGTCATGTCGATGTCGTCACGTCGGAGTCGGAAAAAAATCTTCCGACACAAGGGTAAGCCAATAACCAGCCTTCCAACAATCCGTGCTGGATCGTACTGTATCTCTTCATATTATGTAGATATACCCGTACTCGAAGTCATTCATTTAAATATAATAATATAATTAATTATAGGTATGTACTTCATGATTTCATTAATTTTCTCTGAAGTAATAACCTTAAATAGGGCAAAAGTCGCTACAAGTCAAAATGGAACTTTCAACCAGTATTCAGTACAGTATTTGGTTGAGTAGAATATAAAGTGAATTGTTAAAACTAGAAGCAAATTGCTAATTGCTGACGAAAATGGCAACAGAAACGCTCGTTAAGCGATTCTCAGTTTGCAAAAGGAACATGACATTTGTCATAAATATTCCACGTTTGAAAATTGGGAATTTTAGCACTTTGCATAAGGGCCAGTTTAAGAAAATGTGGAATATCACTTCCGTTTTCATGTGTACTAGGCTACGAGGTGGTCAATTTATTTAAGATCTACTGTAACTGTAACCACATTCTATACCTACAACATAAACGTTCTCAACTTTCCCACACATTCAACGTAGTTTGTAATAGATTTCATCACCCTTCAATTTGAAAGATCAACTATCATAACTGCGAGCTCCAACTCGAAATATATATTACTTATACAGTTTGCTTTGATATTAAGCTAAATAAATATTTCACGTATTTGCATAATTACGAGTATGTTAAACATCTAATACAACTGTGGTTTAAAATTTACACGTAGCGCTTTAATTACGCAAGATTCCCCAAACTTTTTCATTAAAGCTAGTTACAAATTCATTTGATGAAACTGCTCTGCTCCGTCTAAATTTAATTCGAACAACTCTGACAACAAGGCTACGCTTCACGTCGTCAAATAAATGAAATGAACTCATCTTGTAAAACGTTCGCGCCATATAGCGTCACGCGAATAAAATTTAAAATTCCGCGCCGAGCTGGGAGCCTCGTACGAAAAAGTGTTAGACCCGAAACTTTTTATCGGATAGGAACATTCGGTAACTCAAACATCTGTAGGGTTATCTTCCCCTAACGTTATCGGGTAACGATTGGCACCAACCCACTAATGGCACACAAGTGAGCATGGATCTCTTCTCATCATTGAGGAGGCCTTAAACACACTGCTTTAGTGCGGATTGGTGGAGGTGTACGTGGCCTACCCAACTATCAGAAGTTATCGTGCCGCCTGCAAGCCTCCGACATGGCTTAACGACTTCTATCTAAAGATAAAAGGCTTTACATGTACTCCGAAGCGCTCAAGGAATATTTGCCACTACCGGCCACCCATCGATTATAAAATTATGTTAGCTTTTTATTGATATGGTAATCTATTAAGCTTTTGACGACCGTCAAGTTAAAAGATTTTATGCATATTTGTATATTTATTTTTAACTGTCATAATTTTTGTGCGTTTGTTCCCGCTAATGTCAGAAATAGGTTAACTGATTTGGATGTGGTTTTTTAACAATGTATTGTAGTCAGCTTGAATATTATAAACAGATATTAAGGGTTACTTAATATTTGTTTTATTTCAATTGGTTACATATAAAAAGGTATGTTTTTAAAAGTCCCGTCGAAACTTTATTCCGAGTTTACTAACGCATAGATTTGCCGAAGCGAAAAGCCAGGGAAGCGACTAGTTTGTTACAAAACTGAGTAGGTTATTCCAAATTTAAATGAGAAGCATTAGAGAACGAAGATTAAGAATAATGTTAACACGTAGCTCCCAGTTCCAAAATTAAAACGTGCGTTTCGACCCCGCCTGTAATATAACCCGATGCGTGTTCATTAATATTTGCAATCACAATGTGAAGCGTGATCTAAATGCCGCAGGGTTGTGGGAAATATTTTATATGAATACTAGCTCACCTGGCAGACGTTGTTATGACGTCAATTGTTTATAACATTTCCTAATTAACAAACGTGGAGGGTAAGATCCTCATTGCTACAGATAATTTAAGATAAATATATCATGTGCTATAACAATCGTCAATTAACCCAAACGTATTAATTGCAATCGCACCTACCATAATAGTTACGGGATTTGTGGTTCCGTAGCTAATTACTGAGATTAATTCGTGGGGCGTTACATATGATAAATCAGCTATTATTTGTCGGTTGAATGCGTGCGTTGTTTGATTTATGTATTGGTACGTTTCGCGGCTGTTGAGCAATTATGTAACCTTGATGATGTGATTGGTCTTTAGGCTAAGGAGATCTAAGTTCATTTGTTGACAGACGACCATATTAGTCCTCAAGAGTAGAGCAACACATCTGTGACCGAATTAGAACGGGACTCTTACTAACAATTACTAACTGGACTATTACTAAAGCAACCAACAGAACTAACTATCACTAATAGTGCCCGCCCGAGTCCTCATACCCGCGATAAAATTGACCTGACTAACGTTAGAAATAACATGTGCCTCAATATTAGTCGTTCATGTCTGTAAATTTGAAATCCGTTTGCTATAGAAGATCTAGTCAAGAGTTTAGTTTGGAGAATCGTGTTTAAATCGACGCGAAGCACAGATTAATTATAAAGATGAATTGGTTCTAGTTCTGATCCAGCAATCTTAAATAGTTCCTCAAGTTATGTAAGTTATATTGTGAGTTATTGGAGCCCGTTCAATATAGAAACTAAGCTCTTGATCCTTAAATTCATAGGTAGAATAGATGTTACCTACCCCTGAAAGTAATCTTTTATATAAAATTCTCGTGTCACAATGTTAGTTACCATACTCCTCCGAAACGGCTCGACCGATACTCATGAAATTTTGTGTGCACATCGAGTAAGTCTGAGAATCGACCAACATCTGTTTTTCATACCCCTAAATGTTAAGGGGTGTCCACCCTAAAATGTTTTATTTTTTGGAGAATTTTTTTATAGTTATTTTTTATGGTGTGGCATAAAAAAACACACATGATCCCAAATTTTCACTTCCCTACCCCCGCCCTTCAAATTTAAATCGCTCTTTAATCATTTACAATCTATATGGCGGAACAACGTTCGCTGGGGCAGCTAGGAAAATGTAAATAACGAGCTTACCGATAAACGGCCTTACACCGTTAACTGACTAACCATCCTTGATCCTACTCTCGAATTGAGTCTTATTCTCTTATTAGTCACAGTTGTCATGGACGACGGCGGAAGGGTGGTACTGCATGGTCGTTTGATATCTTAACTCCATAAAATAGTTTAGATAAAGAAACTTTGCCGTCAACGCCATGAGTTTGTCGTATGCGGTACTGCCATCAAATCTTGCGTAGCTTAGCATAAGAAAAGGTTTTGGCTTGTAATGGGATCTATCCATCCTTAATCCCAAGGCTTCTTACCCTATTATTGGTGAATTTATTTTACGAGTGGGCATCTCCTTTAGATACCGGAGGGTTTTCAGGTTATTCTTACCCAATAAAACCCCCTCGGCCATACGGGGAGACTACGCAATTTCCTGGAAACACTGGAATTTTTGTTGTGTACCCTGCTGAGCATCGGATGAGTCTGAGGCAAACGCTCCCTGTAGTTTGAAGTTGTTAAGCTTGCACTAAGTTTCGTCCGGACAGTACTCATGAATAGTGGTAGAATATTTTTACCTACCTGGCTTGCTATATTGGCCTTCTTTTATAATCGACCGTGAAAGGATTTTTACGTTTTACGGTTTACGTCCATGGGTGATAGAGACCACTCGCTATGAAATGACAGTCTGTTTGTTTGGAAAGCGGTGAATTTCACCAACAAACACGGAGTCATTGACTCGTTAGAGCCGAATTCTATCATATCACATGAAATAATCTATAGAAACGTTTCCTTGTAATTAATCCCTTTGCTATCTCTGGTTTCCCTAATTTGGGTTGATTGACTTTATCAGGAGATAACTGTGCGTGTGTGTGTTCCTTCCATACTATTGGTATCTTTGTATTTTCACGTTCATAAATATGAATGGACACTTATGTAAGCCTACTAATATTTATACTTAATTATAATAAATCTGTAACTAATCGCTGTCAATAAGCGACCCAATAAGCAATGATAGCCGAGTGGTTGAACGTTGGACTCTCGAACCGTGGGGTCCGAGTTCAAACCCGGGGTTAGTATAGAATAGACGAGTAAATAAATAATCTTCCCTATTAATTGACCAGTAATTTGGTTTTAATTAACTGGTCAACGATTAATCGTTAATTTGTTTTCAATAATATAATTGATTTTATAGATACGCCCCTAGTATTTATCAAGGTACCTACTTTTAATACTGATACATTTTACTATGGTCAATAGGTATAATCACAACAAAATTAACTTTTTGCTAACAGCCTGAAGTGCAAGAATACGAAGGTAAAGGAATAAACGCCAACGTAATAGGGCTGTAAAACGTTTTCAATGACTAAATTTGTATTTTAATCAGAAATAGCGAAAGGGACGAAATAGCTTTAGGGTGATTGCATACGAACGGCGCTCTGAATTCGAATCCCGAATTAATGTTTGGAAAACATAAATGTTTTTAATTTCAGTTGCTACGAGTACGTAGTACGAGTATTATTTGAGAATTTACCGATTCAGTTTGTAATGTACGTATTGGTTAGTCTCTAAGCAATCAGGATTGTGTCAGAAGCAGGATTGTGTCTAAAAAATATTAGAGTACATATTGAGATAGGATACACACTTCATTACACTATCAAGATTAAATGACGGTGAGTGCCAGTTTGAGGATGTAGACTCCTGCAGTAACTCTGTCTTACGTATAAACGAAGCAATATACTTCATACTAGTAGCCGCTCTCACATCGCGTCGGGAAACCTACACCTTGTTATCGAAGTTAGAAAAATGTTTACAAGGGATTTGTTTAAATTAACAATAGATCCTGTTTTATTTATGAACCGCTTAAAGTAAAATAAACACTAAAGTCTACATATTTATAAACATTTAATCTTAGGCCGTTTTTGGATAATCTGATGCACGTAAGTAGCCAACATGCTTGTGTTGATTTTAGTTAAAATTAAATTCAACAATAGCTCAGTAACGAGAATAAGTCTTATATAGAAACAGAGGACGATAATAATAATTCACTACAATAACCTTGGGACCCCTCGAATCGCAGGCAGGGCCTGTACCAACTAGGCCACGGGGTCGTCAAAATAATAAAGTCGTTTCACATCTTTCACGGGGATTCGCGATTCACGTATGTTGAAATTGACGCTGTAGGGCGCTTTGAGGATGTGGTTTCGGTTAGGTTCCTTCCGTTAGAAGCTTGGTACGTAATTCGGAACGTAAAAGTGGTTTTTACATAGGAACATTGGGTGAACTAGGTACTCAAAATAAATTCTTTCCTTTCTTGTGTGCAGCATTCTTGAGGTTTTGGTGAGTTTAGTGCAGAATTTGTTTAATGAGCATATTATGAGCATTAATAGTGTTACTTAAATTCGAATTTTTGACCGGCTCACAGTTGACCACTGGTGTACAATGTATCAATAATTAGTTTTTGTTTTGTTTCAATCGTTTCATAACTAACATAGACTTTATGTCAATTTAAATAATCTTGTCTAAATATTTATACGAGCCTACATAGGCATAGGTTCCCTGAAGCGAAGCGAGGGTATTTGTTTATTTTTATCCTCGAATGTCCACAAATAATCTATTAACCGTTGTCGATGAAAATCCAACGTGATTCAAACGTGAGGTCTCGGCTTAGCGAACTGTTTGTAGCTAAACAATTCACTGCACTTTTTATTAGTAAAACAGTCGACCATATTTGCTAGTTTGTACATTGTTGTACCTGAGGTACGGCCGCGACCGAGACAGGAGAGCGAGACAGGAGACGAAGACCGGAGACCGCGACCGTCACTTTGTATAGGCGCGCGAGACCGTCTCGGTCTCGGTCGCGAGTTGTCGCCTATTGTCAAGTGACGGTCGCGGTCTCCGGTCTCGGTCGCCGGTCTCCGGTCTCGGTCTCCTGTCTCGGTCTTCTGTCTCGGTCTCCTGTCTCGGTCGCGGCCGCGAACCGCCACCTTCAGTGATCAACCGAGTGAAGCAACAGCGGGCTATAGACCGCGCCGGCTGTTGATTGGGTTGGTGAACGCTAGTGGCAAGTACTAGTGGCCGTGTCGGAGGCCTTCGGGAGGCATAGAAACTTCTAATACTTGGGTTGGCCACTAATCCCGCAACCAATCGTACTGGAGCAGCTTAGTGGAGTATGTTCTAGGCCTAGACTCGTGCTCAGTAGTGGGCCATTAAAAGGTTGCAGCCATGTCAGAGATGGGGAGCCTTTCTAACATTAGAGGTTTTGTTTAACTGAAGAGAAAAGAATGGAGAGTGAGACAAGTGACTTTTTTTGAGAAAAATATTTCTCTATCGAGGGAGAACTCGGCGCAATAATACTAAATATTTGTAAACGTGAGGAATAGGTTTTCTGAAGCGAAACGAGGGCAGGTTTACTCGTATTCCATAGAAAACAGTTGGGATGGTTGATTATGTGTAGGTATATACCTGTTTTTTTGCTTAAAAGTAATTAATTAGTATTTGGAGGAAACTTTATAAAAAGCACTTAATTGATATTCTAATTAAGCACTCCAATTTGGGTACGTAACTTTTAAAATAATTTTGTTTGATATTGACGTGGTTTTTTTTTAATTTCGTCTTGCTAATAGTTTTCTTTTTAATTTTAAAACTAATAACGTCTGTAATAACTCGAATATTAAAATTAAGTAACGCTATTATGCTCATATCATAGCCCATACTAGGATTCCCTGCGTCGTGGGTGCCATCGAAAGCAAACAGAGATAAGAACACACACCCAGATTGAGAACAGAATTTTAAATTCATCTCATATTTTCAAACAGAAGAGGAAAACATGAAAATGAACAGAAAGAAAATAATTAAGATTAAGTTTAAAACATAAATCACAGTTACGTTAACGAAAAATAAACCGAATATTCTAGACTACATTATATTCTAGCTTGCGTACGAGTATTTTAACTTCGCTGCCCTGTCCGTCTAATTAGTGAGGACTTAAACTAAGTTTGGGTTGTATGTTAATGAAAGTGTGCTTACTAAGTTAGAACGACCTACACGACGGGTATCGACTTCCATTTGGAAAAGATTTTATGTACACTAAAGGCAGGAACAGACTAGGTCTAAGAAAATATGTATACGTACCGTAGAACGCATAAAAACGAATCTATCATCCATAGGACGCTCAAATCATTGTGTGCGTTTCGAGATGCTTACGCACATGGCGCTGTAACGGCGCGCACCAAAACAATTCTCTTTTGTACCTTTGTTTTTAAATAATTTACTTGTTTAAATATATGACGACCGCCTAAGCGAGTTCTTAGTAACCCTACCAGCGAAGCGAAGCCACCTATGAAGCCGCGAAGCTGTCTGCGAAGTCTGGTTTGACTCGAACGGGACAGACATTTCTGTGACAAATAAATGTTTGGTCTCGTGCCGTTAGTCTCCCGCGATACAGGGAATCCTCGTGTGACGGTACGAGTGTGTAACCTTTAATTTAGCGTGTATTAATACTCCGCTAGCTCAACTACGCATTGATAAATTTTCGCAGCTGCAACTGACCGCGTGCAGGACGATAATTCCATCAACCAACGTTGTAGTCGCTTGGTGACTAAACCAACACTGATTCCTAGTGCCTCTCCGTAGTTTATCGAAACAACCGATAGTATTATTTTATTACTGTTCATAAAATGTTTGATGTTGTCCTATTTTTTGTTTCATTAAGCAAAGATACGCAAAGATATACGACCCATATGGCGTATGATTACCATGCCAGGCCACCGTTCTAAGTGTTCTGGGTGTTATGGATAAAAGTTAAAGACAAGAACACATACCCATATCGAGAACAGAAATTAAAACTCATTATTTCAACTACCTCCCAGTCCTCATAATAAACATATAAATAAATGCAAAACCAACACCGTTGACGACAATTTAAAGAATTTCCTAACTAACCAGAGTCAGAATGATATCAAACAGAATCAGGCTATCATGAAAAAGCTAAATTCACGCCACTGCTAATGTAATTTTTAATTTTTCAGTCTCACTAACCATAACCAACGGTTTAAAAGCTTGTTGCCTCTACGTAAAAGCGACACTGACTGCTTAATATTCACATTGAGGCGCAAATGTTTTCAGGCTTTAAGGTGTCGTATAGTCGACGAAATGCATTTGGGTAAATAATCGTGGATATGTCTCTCTACTTGCTAAACTATATTTTGGCGGTGGTAGATTATACTGGGTGTTAGGGAACCGCTCCCGAAAACGAAGACTGGTGATAGTACTAATGACACCTTTGATGATGGGACGGAAAAAAAATCGATCCTGATTAAAAAAAAATCATATTTTTAAAACGTTTTATTAGCATTATTTACGTTCCATCATGTTAGCACAGCTAAATGAAACGGTAGTTTCATAAAAAAAACCATTACTTTACTAAAAAAAAAACCCGCAATGAAACACAAAATCAAAAACAGCTGATGCTCCGATCAACGAACGCACGGGCGCACGCGGCGCGACGCGGCCGCGCGGCCTCGCCGGCAGCTAGCGATCACACAAGGTCACAAGTAGGTACTTATTTACAACATTTGTCTAAATAACTAAATTATCTACTTTGCCACTGTGCTAGTCTTTACCTAGCCACTTTCTTTCGAATTCACCGGTTGAATAAAATAAGTACCGGGTTCGATTCCCCGCTCATGAGCGGGGAATCGAACCCGTCTCCCTCTACCTCATGAGGTAGAGTCATAATTTTTAAACCATCGTGTAAGTATGTTTAGTATTCTGATTTATTCAGTTATGTACGATCTATTCAGATCAGTTCAGTAATAAGTTATTAAAAAAAAATTAGGTATGAAACAGCTTACCGATCTACATCCTCCGTGGCTCAAATTGTGCCCCAGCCCCATTCATTTCGAGGCAGATTTGAGCTCGGCGTTGCGTCTTCTTATGCAGGCGGGGCATCATCGTGGGGTCTTCGACACAGTCCGCACGTAGTTTGTCGAAAACATTAACTATCCTTTGGCGCATTTCGTTAGCACTATCACACTCACGATTAAAAACTCTTTCTTTCACATACCCCCACAGAAAGAAGTCTAACGGGGTCAGATCGGGTGAGCGAGGTGGCCAAGCGAAACAAACAAACAAAAACAACACTAACTTAACAAGAGACACAAAATGTAACAATAAAATATTAACAAGTAGAAATTAATTAACAATACGATTGAACTAGTATCTGTCGCTCATGCGCACATGAAAGTCGAAATGAAACTGTCTCAAAAACTAGCTTATTATTCAATCCCGCCAAAACAAACCGCTTCTTTGCGGTGGGCCGCGCCGCCGATCAATTTCACAGATCAATAAAGCGGTTAGACATTCCCAACTTTTATTTTATAAGCTTAGTTATCCCCACTGTCTAGTCTTTTTATGGAATTTAGAAGTTATAACTCTATTATTTAATACAACTACATTCAATTGTACCCTTTCGTAACAAGAAGCTTGTTACTATAAAAATGATATTAGAATATTAAATTAACCTAATCAGATACTCATGTACATAATTATAAATACCATTTAATCTTTATCTTTGATTTTGTACAAGAAATTAAAAATGAAATGGTACAGAATCATTTGATAGTTAAAATTAATTGCAATTATGATCGATAGTTAATTAATCTATCAGAATGAATTTAAAATAGTATTCTTATACTTTATGTTAAAAGACTTTCCGTTTTTATTCCGTCCAATATCATAATTTGAAAACAGGTAGGTACGTCACAACTATCTAAAATAACTTTAAATATTTATTGTGAACGCCGCCTCTAATTCTTTTAAGGCGCCTGTAAATTTTGTACCTACAAGATTGTAAAAGGTGCCGCGCCGCCGCACGTCGCCGCCGCCGCCGCGCCGGCGAAAATGCGAAAAACCTAAAGTTAGTAACTAGTACTGTAATACTTAATGCATTGTTTCGTACCGACTTACTGAGTTAGACAG
This sequence comes from Ochlodes sylvanus, assembly GCA_905404295.2. Lineage (NCBI taxonomy): Eukaryota > Metazoa > Arthropoda > Insecta > Lepidoptera > Hesperiidae > Ochlodes > Ochlodes sylvanus. The sequence continues at coordinate 4,871,986 of FR990129.1, forward strand.
TTAGAAAGAATTTTACGTGTACCTGTATTTCTGAATCTTATTTATGCAATTATCAATCTGTTATTTGTAATTGTACCTATTCAATAAAATAAAATAAATAAATAAAACGCAGTAGTGACAATAATTAATTTAGTATGTGCACATTCTACGTTACAAGGTTTCTTTAGAATTGTATTTGGTTTCAATTTGCACCTTATTTCATAGTTCCACGGACCATTTAGATCGGTAAGATGTTTCATACCAAATTTTTTTATAAATAACTTTGTTCTGAGCTGATCTGATATCTACATAACTTAATAAATCAGAATACTAAACATTATTACTAGATGGATTAAAAAACATGATCATCATCCATCCACGATGGATTAAAAATCATGACTATACCCGTCTTAAAACTTTATTTAAGTAATTTTTTCATTAGCGGGGAATCGAACCCGGTACTTATTTTATTCAACCGGTGAATTCGAAAGGAAGTGGCTAGGTAAAGACTAGCACAGTGGCAAAGTAGATAATTTAGTTATTTAGACAAATGTTGTAAATAAGTACCTACTTGTGACCTTGTGTGATCGCTAGCTGCCGGCGAGGCCGCGCGGCCGCGTCGCGCCGCGTGCGCCCGTGCGTTCGTTGATCGGAGCATCAGCTGTTTTTGATTTTGTGTTTCATTGCGGGTTTTTTTTTTAGTAAAGTAATGGTCTTTTTTATGAAACTACCGTTTCATTTAGCTGTGCTAACATGATGGAACGTAAATAATGCTAATAAAACGTTTTAAAAATATGATTTTTTTTTAATCAGGATCGATTTTTTTTCCGTCCCATCATCAAAGGTATCATTAGTACTATCACCAGTCTTCGTTTTCGGGAGCGGTTCCCTAACACCCAGTATAGAGTTCACCCGGGCAAGTACCACCGCCCGCAATGGTACCTAGTTTATACGGTACATACCATAATGGTAATAGTACGGTACCTAGCACCCGTGAGAGGAGACCCGTGCCCAGTAGTGGGACAGTTATGGGTTATGATCATGATGTCAATTTGATCGTAAGTTACCAATCGTTTCTTAATACATAAAAAGAGTATTAAAAACGGAATGATACATTTAAATATGAACAGAAAATTATTTCAAATAACCGAAAATTTCTTTTCACATGTTAATGTTTTTAAAAAGAAATGTCAAAATGATATTTACCAAGAGCTTTGGCTGCGGTTTTGATCCAAAAAGGGTCACGCGTTTGTGGTCGGCGCTCTTTGGATGGGTATGCCATCTTTATTATTCTTAGCGGTCGTTCCATGCCTCTAATTTTGTAAAACCGGTATTTAGGTAAAATTATTACTTTTCAGCAACGTATTAAGAGTTAAAAGTTTATTCTGAGCTTTTTATCCCAATTTCTAAACTGTCGGACAGACATCACTTATCTTTGACAAAATTCTGCTTATCACTATGATGAAGATGATGATTATGAATGAATAGTACCTAAGTAATTATTAGGTAATTGAAAAAAAAAATATATTTATCCACAGTCCGATATTCATTACTGATTCTATGCGAACATGATTGTGGGTTTGGCTTCCGTCTACCGTTTTTCTGGAGTTCTTTTAAAATATATATTATGTACCTAAAAAGAGCTTTTCTTCTTCAAAGCCAAGGATGCATTTGCAAATTGTTTAGCACTGTGTACAGTAGTTTCTTTAGCAGCGATTAACACTTAATATTTCGTGGCCAGTCAGTTTTTTAAAGAAGAAAACATTAAATAATACAAAATTCATTCTCAGTTGACGTTTTATGCTCTTAAACTACCTCTTAAGCAACTTTGGAGATCTTCGGGTAGCATAAAAACTTTCGACATTTCGATTACTAATCCCTCCACCAGTCCGGACTGGAGCGTGGTGGAGTATGCTTGAAGCCTTTTCAGTTATGAGGAGAGACCCGTACCCCGTAGCTGCAGGCCTTTAATAGGTTGATAGGCCTTTAATAGGTAGAGAAATATATTATTATCCTACCTCCATAGAAAATGCCTACGTACATATTTATGTAAGAACGTATCCTTCACCCGGTACATGTATTTGTAATAACACAAGTAAATGCCGTCAGGTAGTCACCGGTATAAATATTTCAGCATCGTTATTCCCGCTCCATGCACTCGCCACAACACCGTTACGCGAGATGGATGTTCATCTCGCCGGATTTTAATTAAAGGTGTGCAGAATAATTAGAAATAATGGTAACAACGCTATGCGAAAATTAAACCAGCCTGTACAAAGGTTATTTGTACCGAAGACACTAAACTATGCGGTATGGCCGTTAGCTGTTATGGCGCCCGTCCATCGGAGGGGAGTTAAGAAGGTAACAGCATGCAATTTGCCTTCAAGTGATTTACAAACTTTTTCGCTCTAAAGCTTTGCCTATATTTACGGCCTCAATATAATGCCTTTTTTAAAGTTAATAGTCGACAATCGAGCAGACGAGCCACCTGATGGTAAGAGGTCACCGACCCTTGGATATCAGCAACACCAAGGGCATCACCGGTGCGTTGCCAGTCAAGAAAGAAAGAATAGGAAAGATTTTCAAATGATTTTCAAAAATTATGTGCGCATTATAATTTATTTATCACTGGATTTGGTGAAGGAAAACATCGTGAGGAAACTAGCACACCTGAGATTTTTTTTAATCCCTCCACCAGTCCGGACTGGAGCGTGGTGGTGTATGTTCTAAGCCTTTTCAGTTATGAGGAGTTCTCCATATTTTCTCAAAGGTGTGTGAAGTCCGCCAATCCGCACTTGGGCATCGTGGTGGACTATGGCCTACACGTCTTACATTGTAAGAGGAGACCCGTGCCCAGCAGTGGGACAGTTATGGGTTGCGATGAATGGATGAAGCATTTCTGGCAAAACCACTGCAGTTGGCTAATCAATTTGAATTCATCCTCAGGGAACGTGGTGAAGTGAAATTTACTACATTTAGAAATATTCAATGTCAGTAGACAATTGTTCCCTGCATTGTCAAAAGAATCTTTGTTTTAACATTTTTCTCCTCAAAACAATACTACCTTGATTTCAGTTTATTCTGTCTTTAATTTTATTTCACCGCAAGAAATATTAACTGTTAATGGTTGATTTTCCCATTGTGTTCTGGGGCAGATGGTGACAAATAAAAGAGGCGAGCTCGATCGTGTTCGTGTCCAACAATGAGGGCAATCAGCGTATGGAACATTCTTTGGTTTGCGGTTCGTCTGCCTCGTTTTATTTATTTGCTTCAGTTTCCTGTACGGTAAGAAATTATATTTGCATACAATTATGTAACTACTCGTAGTAGAAAGTACTCGATATAAAGAGTAGGTTGGGTATTTTTAAATACCAGAGAGAGGTAATTAATACATACTACTTGATAAATTTGCAACTTATCAATGCCTACGTATGTATTTTACATGGAAGCTATTTTATAAAAGGAAAAGATTCCACAAGAATGATTTTTAGAATTTATGTTTTTGTGCTTTTGTTTCCGTGTCTTGGAGTTACATTAAATGTTACCTTCACCTTGAATTGAAATGAAATGAAATCACCTTGAATGTAAATTACATGACTGTACGTAAATATCAATACATTATATTAAATCAAATGATTGTAACACAAGGCTTCAACTTTATTACCTTATGTGGGTTTGACGTATTTATTACCTGTAATATAGTCTGAAAGCTAAAGAGCACCTAACCTCAATTGATTTATGTTACTCGGCTCGGCACTTTCGTTAACTGTAATACCTGCAATTACTTACGCAATACAAAACAAAAAATGCTAACGTTTTATACTCCCGCACTTATATTCCAAGTGTGTCTGTCGTGGGAGGCATGGACAACACAAAGAATATAGCATTAACAATCTCGACCAGATAGTGAATATTTATCTGTCATATAATGTCCCTGGCGCGAAATAGAACCGAGCACCCCTCGCTTCGAAGTCAGGGTCACTACCAAGAAGGTTAAAACCAGAGATCGGCAAAATATAATCATGACTAAAAATTACGATTACATCTGGAGGCACGGAGATTGCCCCGACAATAACGCTCTAACTATCTTGTCATAAAACATTTTGTATTTTCACATTCAGAGGTAACTAACTACATCTGAATCTGAAAAAATTTCTAGCTTTTATTATACCTAAAATTTGTCGAAATTTGTCACCCAGGTATAAATCTGGGAGGGTTTTAAAATACGATGGATGATAGATGCCGTAGATGGTGCGATCTTGGTAGAGGCCCCATATTGTAATCATAATGTGTAATGATGATTACATTTTGCCCATCTATAGGTACAACTGTGTGCCGATAGTCTTAAGGACCGGTGAAACCTCGATCATTCATTGATAGACGCACGGAATACAAGATGTCTTCTCCGCAGAATTCGCAACCGTGCCAGCCAAGCACCTGCTGGTTCAAGTTACATAGAAACTAATACGTGCTCACCAACTTCGCACGCAGATTAAATTACGTACGTAGTCTGCGAAGTGACGTTAGTGAAGCTCCCTCTAACTGTAAATGAAGTATTTAGTTAGAGCGCCTAATTAGTGTACTAGTTTTTCTACTGTATTGCTTGATTATAAATAGCTTCAACCTCATTAATGGCCCCCTACTGAGCACGGATCTCACGGGTCAAAAACATTTATTAAATTGGATTTATAAAGATAAGTAATGCTATTTTGAAAACAAACCTATGATACATATAACAATTCTATTCTTTGCACATGATGTTTCAAATCATAAATTCAATGGAACAATGAGTTTCACCAGGTGGAAAGCAGGATACACGCCCGCATAACAGAAAAACTAAACTTTTTGCTCGAGCATACATTTTATATTGTACAAAGCCGGAACGGTGACTAGGCAGGTTATGAAAAAATACACGAGGTTCCTTCGATATATTTGTTAACTAGCTTTGCTTGCTACTTCGTTTGCAGTGGAATTTTCCCCATGTAAATCCCAATCCCGTGGAAATTCCGGGATACATTATGTAAAATATGTTACCCTATAACTTTCTCTATCTTCCAATAAAAGTACCATTAAAATCGGTGCAGCCGTACCAAAGATTAGCCCGGACAAACAGAGAGACAGACAGACAGATAAAATTAATAAAAAGAACGATAACTACAACACTACGTTGTAGTATCGTGTAAATAACTATAAACAGTTAAGAAAACACAGTTATTTTGAAATCACAGGCAGACACTTCAATTTTATTTATGTGTATAGACACCGACAGGTCTTCACTCGTGTGTTGTGTGTAATCAATTCTGCCAGTCATTAGACGGACGCGGCCAACTCACACAGATCTGAGATATAATATTACAAGGCTTATCAACGTAGCATTATTTCTATTTTGTTGCCATATCACGGTTCTACGTTATTTGGTTCATTTAAGGCCTAAAGACAGAACGCGGCCGTATTATTACGTGTGTTTGCTGAAACATTTTAGCTCGCTTTGTTTAGATGCTTCATTAATAAATAATTAAAATTGCTTTTTCTTTATTTATAAAATATAATTAATCTGTAAAACAAATTCAGCAGCAATGTGTGATAAAAAAAACAAATCAAATAATTTATTTGTATGAATAAGGTAACTAAGGATACCTACTTGTGTTTTAAACGAGGGATGATAAAAATAAATGAAGCCAACAAAATGTAATTTGAGTATGAGTTGTTCGAAAGTAACTTCAAATATTGTAATTTGAGTCTACCTTCAGGAAATAGTAATTTGATTTCCATTGACAACAATTTTACCTTCAATTTATTTTAATTATCCAAACGAGTGTTAAAATATATGCTTACACACTCATAATAATATACACCCGTACTAGAATTGCTCGTTTCACGGGTGGCATGGACATGGCACCTTCGATAAGAGAACAAAAATTTGAATGCGTCATATAAATGTCCGGGAATCGACCTCGGGACTCCTTGCTTTGCAGGCAACCACCAACTAGGCTACGGGGACGTGTGAATGTTATTTACTGACACTTACACTGACATTACATTTGACATTACTGTATACTGACATATTTGACAGTGAAACTTTTATCGAACTTCTGATACGGTTGCATCAACGACCGGTTGCATTGAATGTTCATAAAGAATGTCTAAAAGGTATTAGGTACCTACTGTAAAAATATCAAAATAACTTCCTATTTTGAGTTTCATAGTCTGAAGTTTCATTCATCTGCGTTTAGAAACTCTACGCACCAGTTTCTTTATATCTTAATTTAAATAAGTATACAAAATATAAGGTTGGTGTATATAGGCTGTTTCACGTTTGTCAATCCAAATGAACACTAACGCTCATCAATCTCCCGGAGTCACAAAGCTATTACGATCACGTGGCCGCTATAAAATTTATTGCACACAAAAACAACGGCTCCAACTAAAGTGGATTACATCGCCATCTAAACATTAGGTTGGCCCGCAATGGTTTGTGACAATATGTTTGAGGATTTCGATAGCACGGTCAAATTTCATTTTGTATTGTAGTTGAAAAAGTTATTTACGGTGTGTTTCGAATGTGTGTTCTATGATACTGAATTTGATGACTTGCTAGCTCAGTTGCTAGCTCAGTTGACTTCGTAGCTGAGTTGAGCTCAGGAATCTTGCCTGCCAAGCGAAGGGTGCCGGGTTCGATTTTCGGGTGGGGCAGATTTATGTGACAGATCAATGTTTGCTTTCAGTCATGGATGTTAGTGATAATTTATTAGTGTGACCATGTCACATAAGACCGTAAGTGTATGAGTTTGTAGGCGTTTATTACTAATATTATGGTAAATATCTTTACGATTTAAATTAATATCAGCAATTTTTTATAGTTTTCATTATTTTCATTGTGTCGCTTGTACTATTCTCATTTCAAAGAAACCAGTATCAGCCGGTTATAAATAGTCGAGCTTAAGTTTCGGCTTTGCGCGAATAGTGTTCAAACTTTATCATTTGCGGAACGTGGCAAATTACTGGCGTTCCAGCTTAGTGCTTACCTGTAATAGCTCCGGAAGCAGTGGATTATGGTTTGTTTAACCTCTTTATGGGATATTGTGCACGGATTTATATCGGAAATTTGGTTTTGAAAATGCTTATAAAGCTCCAGCTCCAAGGTTTAGAATTTGGTCCACTAGTCGAGTTTAAAGGAGTGTTTTTTCTAAAGAAGACAAAATTGGAATGTAAAAGTATTTGTGATTTTTATTATAATATTATTAGAATTTTTTCTTATCATTTCCGAAGAAAAATATAGCGTGAAAACCTGTACAAGAAGTATCCACAAGTTTACGTTTTATAATTATCGGATTCGCCCAACTAGTTTCGGACCACTCCGAGGTCCTTTGTCAAGAGCCGTCCCCGACGAGAGCTCGCTTCCGACTGCGTTCAAGATATCCATAATACACTCAAAGGTGAATGAAGTCTACCAACCCACACTTGGCTACCTGGTGGACTATTGGCTGTACTTTTCACATTGTGTGAGGAGACCGAGCCCAGTAGTGGGTTGCGATAAAGATGACCATATTCGTCAAGCTTTACTGAAAGTCAAATATATTTATGACATAAAAATATTGTAGAAATAATCCAATCTGGAAAATCGTGTTAAAACACGCTTGCGTTTTCCAATTTGTCAGAGAAAAATGGCCTTAAGTGGATTGTTAATGGACAGACTTAGTCAATTTACGTATTTCATAGCCTTTACCGTATTTATAAAGACATTTCCTATACAATTAGTGTGCGACATCTTTATTGCATTATACACGAAAGCATCTCGCTAATGGGTTTGTTATGAAGGTAATATGGCCTGCCCACGTCTTCTATGTTGGTACGAAATTGCATCTACAATATATTGTACTTCATACCTAGCCACTATTAATTCATTTACCGTTCATGTTATACCTTGATGCTTTCTATCAATTAAGCGAAATATTCAAACTAATCTAAACTTTTAGGTTAACAACATTCTATTTGAATAGACCATTTTTTAAGTATTCATAGAAATTCAATATTTAAGCGGCTGGATTCACGTGGTGACAAGTTTGAAGTTATGGAGTAGGTATTTAACTAAAACAAGATTTGGTTGTTAGATCGGTATATGAAATCGATCTTTCAGGTAAGATTCAGGTTGATTAGGATAAAATTATGTATGTAGATATTTACATTTGGGAGTGTTCTCCGAATGGTCGTTTGACCATAATTAATTATTAAAAATTTATGAAAAACATTTATTTGTAAAAACATTTTTTTATTGAATTAGGGTAGCAAACGAGCATGCAGCATTGTTTCTACTTTTATACATTCGTTAGGTAATTGGATATCCGAAACCACGCACATTTCTATGTTCTTACAAATTACACAAAATAGTTGAATACAATAAAATTTTAATGAAATATTTTTTTCATAAACTTGAGATACCAAAAAAGAAAAAATAAGGAAAATCTTGACAAACAGTGGAAAAAGGGTGTCTTCCTGAAACGAACAGATTGTCTATTGTATTATTTTTTCTACGATTAAACCTTCACGTAACACCTTCATAAATACTTAATTACTCCTTTAATTAAGTAGTTACCTATCAATTTAATTAATCATAAAATCATTATATTAAGTTAAGAAATATAATGAAAATAAAAAATCATAGTATTATCGATACAAATGCAACAAGTTGGTTAATTTTGCTCACGGTTTATAATTTTATTGTTATGTATTGTGTACATTTCATTTTTGCGCACTACTCGTAATATGCCTTTCCATGCAATTGTTCCCTATAGATTTACTCCACACATCTAGGTTTCTGTTAATGGCAGCAGGAAATTGTTAACCTAACGAGATCAAGTCGAGTAACCAGACTGAATTGTTGTGCAGTTACGAATACGTACTCCAGTCAATTGCGATGGCTTAATTATGATACATCGTAAAACCATTTTGCCCTTGTACTGGTAGAAGACAGAACTATGTACTAAGTAATTTTACAGAATTTTATTAAAAAATATTGTTGAATTATAGCATTTTTGTTAGATACCTGTTTTCTCTGTTTGCTTTAATATTATAAACGGATTGATGCACTTGATTCTTAAACAATTTCGATGGGATCTTTGAATTTCAGAGTATTTTCATTTGATATGCTGCAATATTTTACTCCAGATAACCTTGAGATATGTTTTAATGGAGTTACAGACTTTGATATTGAATCATCATTGATTTCATTTTAAATCTAATTGGCTTCAACCCATTAATGGCCCACTACTGAGCGCGGGTCTCTTCTCATACATGAAGACGCCTAGAGCATACTCTACCACGCTGCTCCAGTGCGGATTAGTGAAAGGGTTACTGGCCAACCCAAGTGTCGGAAATTTTTAAGTCGTCCTAAGACATGGCTTAACGACCGCTACGTGCTACCAAATGGTAGCAACCGGGACGTGCCCTCTGAAGCACGGAAGCGCCCAAGAATTTTTTCCACTTGCGGTCACCCATCCAACTAGCGACCGCGCCCACTTTTGTAACTTTGTCGATCACTTAAGATCGACGCAAGTCACCGGGCTACGAGCGCTTCAATACGTGTCTAATAATACATTCCCCTGGGATCATTTTAACGGTATTTTGTCGTTTTGAAATTCCCACGCGGGCGAATCCGTGAGCAAAAACTAGCTGTAATGCAAATATCATTAAGAATTTCGAAAGCTTATATTATACGAAATACTCGTACTAAAATGTTTACCAAATAAGTCCAAAATATTTGCGTTGCCGTCATAACCATAAGGTTTTTAGTATGTGCCTACTAGTAAAAAAGCTTGAAGATCTTTGTTATTCAAAGTTTTATGTCTATTATTTACTTTCGTTTATTATTCATTTGCTAAGTTATTATTAGTTTGATGGAAAAAAATATAAATGTCAATTTTATAAACTAAGTAGGTGTAGGTACATAGTTTTTTTTTATTTGGAGCAACAACAAGTCTATGACGTCACGAGATCTTTGGTCGTTTCCTATAGATCTACCGACATATCTACCGATCTATAGGTATAACGGCGATATAATTCAGTCCCTGAAACACGATCAAAATTCGGACCATGAAATACTGATCGTAAATGACATCGACATCGGATGATCGATGGGGTGAGTTTCCCTTAAAAAGGTGATTGATACGAGTAACCTATTCCCGTAAGTGTTACCTGTTTCACTCCGGCGATTCGGTTTTATATTGATAGTGTCGTGTACTAGGTTAATATTTCATTTCGTGATAGCGTTCTACATTAAAAATAACGTTTAAAATGCAATTATAATAACCACATTTTTAAAATGGTTATAAGTTAAAAAGTAATTTCTAAAACAAACAATACTGAATGAAATATAATTATGTCAATAAAAGGACAAAAAATATTGAGTGCACCTAGTAAATTATTTTGTTAAAACCTTAAAAATCTTCTCTCTTTATGTTTTCATACCACCGTCGCTGATATACTAATATTATATATGTGATAGTTTTTGAGGATGTATGGATGTCTGCTTGTTACTCTTTCACGCAAAAACTACTGAATGGATTTTGATGAAACTTTACAATAATATGGCTTACAATTCGAAATAACACATAGGCTATAATCTATAAAGATACAGTGTGAATTTTCTAAAATATACATATAACTAAATCTTTGCAAACGCAAGGAATAAGTTTCCCGAAGCGAAGCGAGGATGGGTCACTAGTAGAGAATATTTATAACTGCCTTCCGAAGCTCGCAATCGCTCAAGAAATTTTTTCTATTAACGGTCACCCATCATACTACCGACCACACCTGCTATTCTCAACGGTTAACTCGGTTCACTTAGGACTGACACAAGCCGCAGGGCTATAAGCACTTCTGAGGTGCTGTTTATTCGCATGCAATCTAAATTTAATGTACAATTTAATGGAATTAATTTAGAATAATTCCTCTCTGATTCTCCTAAATGGGTTCACGGGTCGTGATTCCGATGTAGAATCTTACAGCAACACAATTTTACGTCGTGTTCCTTCTAAAGTACGTTTACGCAAACTACTATTAATCCTTCTGAACCCGAAACAAGATTACAGAATGAATCTTAAAGCAATTTCATTGAAGCGAAACCTCGATTCACTGAACAATTTATGTTATTATTCTAACAACAAATAGATTTTGCTAAGTAAATAGATTTATTATATTGTGTACGCAGCAGGCAATAAGAATATTAAATTTTGTTGGGTTAGAAATTGTGCACTCACTGAAACAAAGTGCTTTCTCTTGATATACGAATTTCTTTTAATATGGACTGGTGTTGTGAATATTCTTTAATACAATATTAGCTGTGTTTTCCTTTAAATTGGTAAGTCCTAAGTTTCAAGTACATCGGACAAAGTTTGTTTTTATACTTTGTAATACAAAATTTCACTCCTTCATTTTAATTTTTAAAATATTCTTAAATTCTTTTTTGGTAGTTTCCCAATCTATACATACATGAAACCCCTGTTCAAAACTTCTTGTTTCTAAGTCCATTGGTTCAAGATGGGTGCTGGCTGTCTGTGAGCAATAGTTTTATAAGTAGATGGAATATAATTTTAGTGTCATTGGTTACTGTAACATTAAACCAACCTTAGAATCAAAGTGAACCCTTCGAGAAGTCAATTTTAAAATATAAATGAGCGTTTTATTAATAGACTTCTGAACGCCATTTTCGCTTAATTAATTTATTAATTGTGTTTTATTTTACATTGCACTTCTCAGTAGGTACGTACGAGTGCATTATAATATTTATACGAATAAATAATTATAATATTTCTGTTAAAATTGTAATAACTTTTGATTGAGTAGATAAATGTTGATCAAGTAAAGAATAAATTTTAAACACATAGGTAATAATTCTAATAATAATTTAAGAAATGTCTATAATAGCTTCTTCTGAATCCTCCTAACGACATACAGATAAGTCATTACTCATAACGATATACGACATACAGACACGCAAAACATCATTGCTTATTATATTATAGTACCTAGGTACCTTTATTATCTATAGGAAAAGTACTTGATTACATAAAAGTCAGACATGCACGGAACTGATGTCGGTGCTATAATTGCCAGGCATCTACATCTACATGAATCAAATATTTCATTAGTGGATACGATTTCCATAATCAATATCTACCTAAATTCGATTCAAATAGCTCTTACTTTGCTTTATTTGAAGGAGCCACCTGATGGTCAGTGGCCATTGGCCATGTACACTCAAAATATCAATGTGGTACTGGACATTAAGTAAGCAGAAAATGGAGAAAAAAGTAAGAAAATAAAATAATTATTCGTATGACGCTGCAATAGAAAAACGTAAAAACCATTTCACGGTTAATTCTAGAAGGAGAATTTTAGCTAGGCATGCGGATTTAACACCTTAACTGCGGCAGTAAAAACAGTGACTTTCTTACTGTGCGGGGCGGTCCCTTTCGACCCGACACCTCTAAGTGGTATTAAAGCTCAATATCTTTGCCAAGGAGTATGGTATATAACAATTTTTATACTTTTTGAAATCGTCATGAATCACTTGTGTTTGCATTGGCACCGCCCCTGGATTCTCCTAACAGAAAATGAGTAATTAACAATTGAAAATGTCAGGTCGATAAGGACCGATGCCGCACTAGAGTGTAATTTTTGTAGTGATGGGAAAGTGAACGAAAAGAAAATATCGAGTCATTATTTAATAAAATTTTATTAAGTACAATAATGGGTAAAAAAAAATATGTAAAACAAATCATGTAAACCTAAAAAAAAACAGACTCAAACTCATGTAGGTATGATACATACACTTATGAACGTCAAATTTTTGCATCTCCCACTGTTTCGCTAAGGTGCTTTCAAATATTGATTTTTTTAATCTTTGAGGAGAAAAAGAAACTCCTCGGCACATCTTTTAAAAAATAATAATGCTACATTACAAATTTTATACCTCCATACAGATACATACATACTAACATGAGCAGAACTGGTCGCGGATGTCTATATCCAAGCATCTTTGTCATTAATATATTCTTCTACTGTATAATAACCTTTATCTATTAGTCGTGTTTTTACATGTTTCTTAAATATTTGTCCTGGTTCAAATATTTAAGAAACATGTAAAAACACGACTACCCATATTTTTTTCTTTCAGGGAAAATTTCTTCGTCACTTTGACTGTCATTTTTAATAATAATACGTTTATTTGCTGAGCGGATTATTTTATCTTCTAAAATTATAATTTAGCTAGTGGATGGCTGTACTTCTTTTTGTTTAAAACATGTATTCCTGTGTTTAGGCGTTTTTGAAATTGAACCGTCGTATTCCTCCCCGTAGTCACTTTTATTTCCTTTTGAATATTGTTTGTTGTGATGCGCCATTGTATCGAGCACGAGAACGTGCTCCTCGTGTAGCAAGCACAACACTACTGGCGGCTCGACGCGTACGCATCTGCACAGTGCGGCATCGGGTCGCCGGCGGTCATCCACCAAAACAGGCCCGCTCCCGCACTGAGATAACTTATTTTACGTTCTGTGCGGCGGCGGTCGAAAAAGGCCCGCCGCTTTATTAAACTGCTATATTTCTACATTATTAGTCACGAATCGAAAACTATATTTGTCTCTGTCATACTCGTAAAAATTCCCAAGAAACCGGTCCCGCACAGGCGGGAGGAACCTATTTTTCCCGTACGCACAGCGCGTTGGCACAGCATCGGGCCGATTGTGGGTGATCCGCAGGGAACGTGTTAAATACGCTACCCCTTCAAGAACACCTACGGAGTTGAATGAGTATGGTAAATAACCCAGAAATCTCCATCAGAGGAACCGTTCGACATAGTCATAAACTATTGTATAACTAACTCAACACGAGCAAGAGTCGGTTGAATCTCCTTCCACTTCAAATGACTTCATCAAATTAGATACTCTTTTTATGGTACCCAGAATTGTTGGCCTTTCAATCACGCCCGTTAAATTTGTAGTGGCGAAACTTTAGATAAAAATGAGTGTTATTCCCGAAGCCTGCAAAACTTTTCTGAATTTTGATTATTTCTTTTTTGCGTACTACAAAAATAAAGTCTGCTCGTGTATTCGGATGCTACACTTTGAAACAACTTGTGCATTTTGATGCGGTGCGGAAGTTCTGGATATTTTCATAAATAGGCGAAAGACTTCTGTTTGCGACACGCGAAACTTTTGGCACCGACTGAAAGTTTTTTATTGATCAATTTACCATCAAACAATTTTTTTGCTTTGTAGTAGGTGTTCTTTGTACGCAATGGTTTTTTCTGTATTTTATCATTAAAACTTAATGCTAGAGTGTTTGCATATTTTATTTCGTTACTATTGAAATTCAAAGACTAGGCTCAACACAATATATTGGGTCTTATTTCAACGCTGACTCGCTCAGTATTCGTAAATTCGGAGAAACTTACAATACCCTATGAAGTCAAAGAATAGGTGATATAATCTTGAAATTGCTTCATTTAGGCAAGAATATCATTTGATACAAAATATTACAATAGTATCATATGCCACAGTAATGATATAACTAGATACCATTCGATTACTGTGCCTATGCCTAAGTACCCACTTATAGTATAGTTACGTGTTTTAAAATCAATAACGCACCTTTGAATGGTGCCTTTGAAGTCGCTGATGTCCATGGGCGACGGTAACCACTTACCATCAGGTGGCTCCTAACATACCCTAACTCACTAACCTACCTAGAGCTAGTAGTTAGTGAGTATATTTGTAACATGGGCAAAGGATTAATCCCACACTCTTCCCGATTGATCAATTTAAATAGATCTCCCTGTCAAAGAAACTCACAGATAAAAAGATATATTAAGCAAAATATCATATAGACATTCTTATGTTATGTCAATTGTACAACTCGTCATAGGTTTTTCGTATTTCTTTGTTGTCTCAATGTCGGAGAATGGGACATACATATATTCCGTAATAGTGAAGTTTATTTATCCCCTGTATTCATGTGTCTTCGATTCAATTCACAGTACGTATTCAGCTCAATCGTTTACTGATACTCGAAGCGTTGCTGCGGTGAAATTCTCAAAAAGAACTCTTTTGTGCTTTTACAGTATCCATAGAGATTGTCGATGCTTTTAGGGGCAGGCGGATATAACATTTAATTTCTGTTGTCCTAGTACCTACACGAATATATTCGAACTGTCTGTTCTTTTTTATTATTGATTATAAAAATATTTACCTACTGATTTTTAATATCTGTTAAAAGGTTAAGGTAATGTCTGTGAAAACTGGTTTGTCATGTGTTTACAAAGAGCACTATATAAATCAATTATTTATTTATAAGACTGTTTATGGACTCAAGATAGCAAACGAGTATGAAGCACCACCCTTACGCTACCGCCCATAACAACTCTGACCGATACAGAACAACAATTTCAATTCAACATTTCAATTCAGTTCATATACATAATTATGTATAAGGGTAGAGACTGTTAGTGATTTATAGTTAATAATTGTTACTAAGAATCTCGTAATCAGTCACATAAGTGTTGCTACCCTTGAGGACTAGATTGTAAGATGTTGTGCATTTCATAAATAGAATCAGAAATTAGGTTGGTACCTAAACATGAATTCTTGACGATTAACTTCACTAGCTTCTATTATACTTTATCGGTATCACATAGCATCCATATCGCTGCCATCATCAATCAAATGGCAACAATGCAGCGCATATCTATTAGACAGTTAGTCCAGTAAATGACCTTCGAACTGTTCTGTTGGGCCTAGCTGTGACGGATTGGTCTGTAATAAATTTTTACAGTAGATTAAAACGTGTTAGTAAATTGGTTTCTTATGTAGCAAATCTCATATATAAAATTCTCGTGTCACGGTGTTAGGGGTCACACTTCTCCGAAACGGTTCGACCGATTTTTGAAGTGAAAACTTCTATAGTACCTATCGTTGTAGTTTGGGATTCGATGAAACGGAAATTTTCATTTTCCTACCCCCAAGGTTAAATCGACTAGTGAACTAGTTAGTTCACTACGTTTACAACCTACAAACCTACTAAGCTCACGCCCAAACTGGTATACTCAGTAAGTCTTATAACGTTTTAAAATTCCTTACATCACATTATCAATATCATGGATCTGAAGAATCTTTGAAGTGTATCAGGACAAGATAAATCGTTCGGAACTGATGACGATCCGAGAAAAGGGATAAAAATAAAATCTTGTGACCGATAGTGGAATCTTTGAGAGAACTGCTCCATTCAACGTGGGTGGATCAAATAGAATTGTACAGTCTGTAAACGATTGTGAAAATGGCGAACCATTTTACACTGCAGACTATTTCCACCACGGTGACAAGTTTAGTATAGGCACTTGCAGTACGTATTTTGTAGAATAGATATTTAATCTTAGGTAGATAGGTTAAAGAGCGTGCTCGTTATCGTCGTCGTTACTATCTTAAATCCATATAAGACTTGTCAAAATACCTTACAACAAAACAATAATAGCACAAAGCCAACAGAAGTTAGAGTCGAATTAGAATTCAATTTCCACGTCTTCTCTGACCGTATATCTTCTTGTGTTTACAGGTAAAAATACTGGCAAGCTGCCACGGTATCTGCAAGTTCAGTTCCGACGGTAAATACGTAAGTAGCACTAAGTCTTAGTACAATATATTGGGTCTCGCTGGCCTGCCGGCCGAAATATCGAAATATAAATAAGTTTTAGTGACGTGGGCATTAATACGTAAAGGTTATTGGAGTTTTTGTAACGACGCTCGAATTGTTGATGAAATACGATGATGTAGCTATAACTTATACCTAATAGTGATTATTATTTTGATCACGTATCATAATTATCATACACTAACATTTACAAAAATAAAGAAACCTATCCTTGCTTATTATCAGAATCATTCACGACTAGTTTTTAAGACTAAATACGTCCGAACAAAAAATTCAGCTCTTTAAAATATCCAAGCGTGTTTTCATGTTTGTTTGTTTGTTTAGTTATGCCACTTCAATTCTAAAGGTGCGATAAATTAATAAAACTTACAACATAGTTCAGAAAAATATTGTGTTGTAACACTTCCGCATAATTTCAAAGTTAACAGAAGATATCCCATTTGAGATTAGATAAAGCCTTCAAGCAATTCCAAATTAAACGCCTCGGGTAAACACTACCAAGCTTCTAATAGTTGAAGGGAAACCGCTTTGAGTGGCACTCTAAAAGTTGCACGATATCGTCATGAATTACGGCAGCACAGTAGGATATACATCGCCTATATGGACAGAAGTAACCTGAGGAACTGCCTACACGCTGCGTCACTTGTATTCCACCGATAATAACACCTGTATAATATTAATACGAGAATATGACTTTTAAAACACTTATATTAAGACAATGATATTGTAAGTAAAAAAATAGATAAGTCACTAGCGCGCGAGAAGTGGGACAGTAAAACTCGGCCAATTGGCGTACTTTTTATGTCGCTATCTCTTTCTGTCTCATACATTCAGTAATTATCTTTCGCAACCATAGTTACAATAATGCCATCGGAACGGATCCAAAAGTGTAATTTTTGTTGTATAAACGTAACGCATCTACATTATATTATATTATAGTTTTAATACCTTTGTGTTCAGAATAATAGCCGTGATAGGCATTAACTTATAAGTCAATGGTGATAGGTAAGCGTTTTGATCTTTGGACTCCCGAACTGGGAGTCTTGGTTTGAATCCGACTCGCATCTCTTTTATTCATTTCGTCCGTCAATCCGCACTAAGCTAGTGCGGTGGATTATGACCTATACCCAATATACCCACATGACACTCGTTGTGAGACACACCCAAGCCCACCTTTGGGACTGTTACTGGCCGCGATGGTGAAACGCACACATGTATAATTAATATGTAGCTACAACACTGTACAAACAATCTGTATTTTGTTATCATCAGTTTTACTACCTTTTCTTTGAAAAAACTCGGATCCAAAAAGGATTTTGGGAGAAAATTGTAGATACAATAACTTACAATTTCTAGTTTAAAAACAAAGCATCAATTGCGTAAAAATTTAACGAACTGCCACTTGGAAAAAGTGTTATTTTTATTTCCATTTAAACTTTTTCATTGCGCGTGTGGAGCAGTGAACTCGGATTTAGCTATTATTTTATATTTGACTATGTACCTATATTAAACTAAATAAGAATAAATGAATAGTAAGTAAAACTAAAAACAGGCTTATATAATGAGTGAATTATATACATACTATGTACTAGTACTTTAGAATATAATATCTCAATGTGCAGAGCAATAAATTTTGTCACTGTGTTTTTAACCGCTGACGAGTTCCCTTCTCTGGAGCCCATCTTGAGCGTAGTATTCGGTCATGTTTGTCATGAAATTGCATTATCATCGGAACTTCAGCAATACGCAAAATTTCAAGTCCGTAGATAAGAGAAAGTAGGTTTAATTCATTTCGCAAGATTTGACCAGAACATACATACATACAAACATTACAAGTTAAATGAAAGCTTGTACAAAACCTATTCTTATGACGCAACATAATGCTCATCATTGTCCTATTTCAGGAGGTAACCTATTTACTTTTTTTGTTACGTAATTAACGTAGCAAACGAGCATGCAGCAACATCCTTCCGCTGCTGCCCCTCACAACTGTGACCGACCTCGAACAAAACTCGAATGGTGAATATGATGGTTTATGGTAAACCGAAGAGACGTTGTTAGAACATTAGCTGGCCAGTTTGTTAGTAAGTATGAGAACTGGAGCAGGGACTATTAGTGTTAGATAGTCGTGTTAGTTGTTGTTGTAATAGTCCAGCTAGTAATTGTTAGTAAGAGTCTTGTTCTAATTCGGTTGCAGATGTGTTGCTTGCCTTGAGGACTGAGATGGTTGCCGCTAAAAAGTGTAACCGGCTGCACCACTATTTAAATAAACCACAACGACATAAGTGTGGTTAGTTCAGGCTTAATAAAATTATGAATGAAACTTGCTTAACGTAACATTTTTCATTTTAACAAAAGTGTCACACAACTTCCCAGTTACTTGATACTTTTTTGTGTTATGACACTGTCGTTGCCGACACGCCATATGTGCGCGGTATTGTAAAAACTGTAATAAATTGTGAAACACGCATTCGTAGTTGGTCGTCTGCCCTATATCTGTCCAAACCAACGAAAACAAAACCGCGCGGTGACTCGCAAAAACTGCGCAAAACTTTCATAAACATTGAAATATATTTATAGAAATGAGTAGATAGATATTCTAGACACTTTTCTTATACATTTTGTTGAAATATTATTATTATAGTTGTGTGTTATTTGCAACAAGTAAATTACTGTTGTTAGTAATAGTCCAGTTACAGTTTTAATTACGTAAACAGATTGGAATAAAACAGCTAAATATTATCCCAAGCTAACTAATAAATTATACGAAACTGCATGACAGAATGCATGCATGAAAATTGGTAAAGCTGTTTCTGAGATAAGCGGAAACAGACGCATACTCAAACAATCAGAAAAAAATAAAGAAACAAATAGGTTTTTCTCAAATATCTTTCATGTGCAGACATTGATCAGTAAGAATTATTTTTATATACTCGACTTGGTCTCTACATTCACAGACCGTGTCACCATTCTGACGTCACGCTCTTATAGTAACATAATATAATATTTGAACGGTTAACATGGTTTGCTCGTGACCGAATTCTATTATGAACTAGAGCTTTCAGCTATGAATGTATTAAGAACTATGTTTTCTTTGCGTTGAGCGTGACTTTATTTAATGTTATAATACAAGTACTTAGATAAGTTTAGAACGTCGTACGACCAAACATTAAGTGTACACTACAAGTACTACTACTACTACTACACACTCATAGCCCCACACTAGGATTCCCCGTGTCGTGGGTGCCATGGACAACACACAAGACAAGAACACACACACCCAGACCAAGAACGGAAATTTAAATTCACCATTCAAATTTCCGCCTCGCTGGGAATCGAACCCAGGGCCCTCAGAACGGCGCTCCGGCGTGTTAACCATTGCGCCATCCAGGTCGTCTTAAATTACTTACACGGACGACATTTTGTTCTAAATCCTCAATGTCGACGGTATTAGCGACATTGTAACAACGTCACGTCCACAACAGTAGGCAAAACTTTAAAGGTAGATAAAGCCTAGGCGGGGAAAAATTTGTATGATAATGGTCATGTTTCGATCTAAATTGACATAACGGCGCATATATATTTTTGTGGTTGCGACAACGCAGTTACTATTCATACATAACCACTGTTTGCCGTAATTTTATCGCTGCGATGTCGTGTCGTTGTCGTACGTCTAACTAGATACTTCACTTTTAAATGCGGATTTAACTATATAAATGTTTATCTATTAAAAATATCTTATAATTGTTTTACCTGGTACCTGTATTTCCAATTTCCTACACCATCACTACGCTTAAAATCTATCACCACTGTACAACAATGAGTTTACTACGGAACAGAGAGACAAGGATTTTACTAAGTACCAATTTGACACACGGTAATTCGATCGCCCAACACAAATCTTAGTTTGCCTCTTTTGCAATTAAGTGTATTTACTCGAATTTGATTTGTTTTCGAGGCAGGTTCCAGTAACCACGAGGTGAGCGACAAGCAAATTAAGCCTAAATTAAGGCTAGCTGAATTAACCCCACGTTATACCGGAGATAACTCGGACTTAAATCTGTATGAGATTAGGTAAAGAGGTGGCAGAGAAAGAGAGAGAGAGAAAAACGAGAGAGTTGTAAGCGACTTCAAAAAAAGGAGGAGGTTCTCAATTCGACTAAGTATTACTTGTCGATATTGAAGTCTGTTTTTTGTTTCGTTAAAGTTAAGAGCAATGAGAGAGAGAGTCTCTCTCTCTCTCTCTCTCATTGCGCGATGAAGGAATCGGCACTAAGCAAAGAAGTGATCGAATATCAGGGGTTTGTAGAAATTTATTAGTCATAATTATGTTTTCCTTATTTCAGTGTGTAAATCTAAGCTAATACATACGCGCTTAAATGCTTATTATAAACCTGTGCCCTCGCACACGTTGGCACTTTTAGTTCCGTCAATTCAAATTTACTCATGTTACGAAGTCGGACATAACTTGTTTTGCTAAGTAGTTCGTTGCCGACAAACTTCGCGCTGCGGTTAAGTCTCATTTGGTTTGGCGGAGTCCAATTAAACAGGTACATGAGCGTGGGACAAAGGTTACGTACTTTGAATTCGAACGATTTCCTTTTAGGAGGCTCTATTGTAGGTTTAATTACGCGTACTGTGTAGTCAACAGGATTTTTGGGATTAGAGATTTTTATTTTTATGTGTGCACGAAATAATTAGATACGGTACAAATGTTTAATAGATTTTTACGGCCTTTTTAACTATGATAATGATTACAACGTACGTAATGCTATTAATATCTTACTTTTAAATTATGAAAAGTTGCTTAGTTAAAAATGCTTAGTTTTGTTCTTATGTAGTAACTAGTAATAAGGAAGAGCGGGTCATCCTGAGACAGGTTTACATTTATTTATTTTATATGCACAAATATCAACAGGAAATAAAAATATATGTCACCGTTTGTACAAGGGCACTACTTAATATTAGTTATTAGGTACAAAAATGGAATAGGGATTTAATGAGGCAAACTTAACGTATACCTATATATATTATTACTATTTACTAAATAGAATGTCCCCAGAGTGTAAACATAATATTCGAAACCTTTTAGTAATCAACTCTTTTCTATTTATATAAGTATAAAATATTACATAGTATCAAATATGAGAAGTGTAATAAGGGAACTTCTTTGTTATACATTTTAATATACGTATTATATTAACCTCAATCCATTAGCAAATCAATGAGCGCACGGATTTCTGTTCGTTATTGATCAGGCTTGGAACGTATGTACATACATATGTCATTACGTTGCTTGAGTGCGGATTAATGTCTCATACATTAATACCGAGACTTAAGCAATGAAAAGAAGTTTTTAGGTATGTATGACATAACTCCGTAGCCTAGTTGGTAGTACTCGTAGATCTGCAAGCGAAGCGAGGGGTCGCGGGTTCGATTTCCGGCCGAGCCAGATATTTATGTGACAGGTAAATGTTTGTTCTCGGGCCATGGGTGTTCGTGATGTGTTATTTGTGTAGTCTATGTTACCCGCGACAAAGGGGATCTTACTGCGGCAGTATGGGTGTGTCAGTTTTTAGTTATTAAAATGTTTCGAATACTAGTAACCGGGGAAAAAGAGTCAAAGTAATAAAGCATTTAGCGGTTCCTTGTATTTTTAGCGGCAACTACTAAAATTGGTTTTATCGCTTATGATATCGCCCATGACACGAGTCATAGGGATGTGAACATTAAAGAAGACTGCTACCTGCATGAACCAATATACATACCTCTTCAGTTGCAATTTCCGCCCAACCTCGCATTGCAACGATGCTACGATACATCAAGCGCCTACGTTCAAGATTCACATCACTTACGGTTTACTGACATCAAAATTTACATCTGCAACCACTTTTGAACTCTAACTCACCGAGACAAACACTGTAAAGCATTGTACCGAGCGTTCTTAGCGTACTTGCAATTTGTTTGGCAAACCGTGTTTCCAGGTCTCACTTTACTCTTTGTACAGCAAATACTCAAGGAAACCGGTTTTGTCCTGAAATATTTCCAGTCGTTTTACAATAGCTTTACAAGAAAAGAAAAGGAATGGAATGGACTAGGCGTTTTTACGCGGTAATGACGATGTACTTAACACCTTATACGTACTCTAAGTCTAACTCTACTTAATAAAATATAATTTAAATGTGCGCAGATCTTTACGAAGATTATCGTTTAGAAATCCCTGTTACGGTATTACTTGTACAAATATACATACTTGATCATCCTACACTAGGTAGGTACAGAAAACCTCATAATATATCAGTAGTCAACGGATATACCTATAACGGATATACGGATCATCAACGATCATCAACGGATATACGGTATACATAAATTAATTTGATAGCCGAGTGGTTTGAACGTTGGAATCCCAAATCGGGAACCCCGTTTCAAGTCCTGCACGCATCTCTAATAAAAAAAATGTGCGTATTGGAATTCAATTGTCACTTGCTTCGGTGATGGAAAACATCGTGAGGAAACCTTCGCACCTCAGAGTTTTCCATAATATTATCAAAGGTATGTGAAGTCCACCAATCCGCACTTGGTCAGCGTGGTGAACTATGTCCTGTACCCCGCACATAGTGAGAGGAGGCCCGTGCCCAGAACTAGGAGACTTAACGGGTTGCGATGATGAAAATAATCATCGTGTGTGGCGTCTGGTATACTACTTCATGCTGTAAATGTGCGTCTACGGCAACGAATTATGAAAATAGCGGACGGAATAAATCGCGAGAAGCAAAAATAATTTCTTCGAATGTACCGAGTTGTTAGAGACGGAATTCTGTCATGAGCAGCTATAGAATTCGGAACCAGCGACAACGTGCTCGGCGACTTGTAAAAAAATAAAATTGTCAGGCGATCTTTGTTTCAAACAAGTGGAGTGAAGACAAAAATTTTTTGTATGCAAATAATATATATTTTATGTATGAAAAACTTTGTGTAAATAATACCCTAGGTACAAATGAAAAAGAATTCTCACATTCGTTGATTAATGCTAACTGAAAGACAATTAATTTTTCGTTTGTCAGTTACTCTGTTTGCCGAGAGTAGGGCCCGGAGTTTGATTACCGCCTCGTGTTAATGTAATAATTTGTAATAACTCTTTTGTGTATTTCTGTGTCACAATACAATACATTGTGTTATTATAAGAGAGTGCAAAAATTTTGTTTTTATATATATTTAGGTCAAAATCATGTGTTAGATAAAACCTCTTGGCTTTTTATTAAAAGGCGTAAGCTGTTTAAATTTAATTTATTACCGGATTGAACAACGCTGAATATGAAAAGCCCCTTACGCATATCCGCTATGAGTTACAACAGGAAATGTCGCAGGAATCTCTTGAGGATGGCAAACCTTGTTTATCTCATCCGTTGTAAACAAGGCGGTTGACGTTAATCCTCTTTGCATAAAATTCTTAACGGGAAATTTAAATGACTCTTGTTTTATTCGCTTAACAAGCTCCTTTTTTACTTGGTAGCTTCTGGATGACTGTTTTGAATAGTAATGAATCTGTTAGGGATTGGTTTGGGCCGGTGTGTGGCGTGTACGTATTTACCGTAGAGAGTTTGTTTTATAGGTTTCATTTTCATAAGCCTGAGTAAAAATGGCTTCAGCTCATTAATGACCCACTGATTAGCATTATTGAGAGAGACTACAAGTGTCGGAAAACTTTATGCCACCTGAAGGCATGGATTTATGATTGCTATTTAATGGTAACGTCCGGGACCGACGGCTTTACGTGCCCTCCGAAGCATAGAAACGGTCAAGATTCTTTGCCACTAGCGGTCAACCATCCACCTACTGACCGCACCCGTTGTTGCTTGACTCGGACGATCACTTAGGATCGACGAAACCGCTGGGCTATGAATGCTTTTTAATAAAATTTGTAAAATTCTTTTCACCATTTTTTTTCTTATTTCTTCTGAAATTTCATATAAATTCTAATTCAGTGAATTTTCTTGTATAATGTATACCTACCTCAAAATAAACTTATAAATAATATCGATAAAATACACTTCATTTGTTTCTTCAACTGTCATCAATCGTTCATTTATGACCTACGCATTACGTGTAGGTATATACCTTTCTTTCTATATCGCTGGTATATACGTTATGATTCTTACTATGTTTTTGCAAACGACACTTACTCACGACTCAATTAATTATCGGTAATTGATTATGCGCAAGCTCACAAACACTTGCCCGCAGGTTGTACGTTCATTCTCTGTATTCAAATCAAATGTACCGGAAATAATGGTGTTGCGTTAGACACAGCAGTTATTAAATGATTGCCGCTCATTGCGAACATATTAATTGCAAACCTCTTTGAGTCGCAATAATGTTTTCACTTATAAAGTTATCATTTTATACCATTTATTATGTTTAGCAATGAATAATACGGTATCATTGGTAAAAAACTCACTT
Organism: Ochlodes sylvanus; assembly: GCA_905404295.2. Lineage (NCBI taxonomy): Eukaryota > Metazoa > Arthropoda > Insecta > Lepidoptera > Hesperiidae > Ochlodes > Ochlodes sylvanus. Next base: position 4,897,129 of record FR990129.1, read on the forward strand.
GCTATCTTTTAGGAGAAAACAATAAATTCACTACCAATTTATAGGTCAACATTACTAGCTACTTGAGGCAAAAAAGAGAAAATTAAGAAAACAACACTGTACCTATAAGTACACAAGCCCTCTAAAATGTGTTGAAAAGTATCATTTAATAGTAGTTAATATTTATTTTGTCATATTTTTAATCAATTAATTATCTTAGAATGACAAAACCATAAAAAACTGTACATTTTTATGTATTGTTTAAAACATTAAAAAAAAACACTTTTTCGTCTTCTTTCGTCGCTTAGATTAAAGTACTGAAATTCTGTGGAAAACGTGTCCGGAATTCGAAATGCGTTAATTTGATCGCTAATAAAACAGAAATCCTTAAATGGAACAGGTATTAAAAGTTCCTGAGATTTTAATTATCGACATGTCGCAATGTCATCTAGCCCGTAACAGGATTTCCGTGCGGAAAGTAAAAGTTTTATTGGAAAATTAGAAAAGTTGCAGCTCTCATTCCAGGTGACTGGAATTAAAGGTATGACCAACTTTATAGATGAAACGAAGGGACGAATCGAGAGATATAAAAGTTTAATAGGAAAAAATATGAACATCGCTCTTTGACATTTGCTTGGAGATCTTTTTATAAGAAAAAGTTGTGAAGTGGTTTTGAATGTCCTTTTAATTTTTTAATTCCCTTCTTTGTTTAAGTTACTGGCCCCGAATTTCTTTTGTGCAGTGGTTGAATCCAATCTATAGAGCCTTGTAGTTAAGGTCTCCTAATAGATGATTTAAGTAGAAGATTTTCTGAAGATCTTTTTTGGATTCTTTTTTTGTTCACAAGTGTTGGAATTATTTGTGTGGTCTGATCCCAGGTATAAATGTCAGTCATCACCGCACCTGATCTTGCTTAACTTTTGATCAATTACGGTAATTTCTGTCCAACTATCTACTGTACACACTAGGATAGAATCCACGTGTTGGAAGTAATCATGTACCTATAACATTCTTCAGCAGCCGTATAGTTAGAGGTAAATTTTCAGAAAAGTAAATATTATTTCTTGCAATTAACAAACATTATTTATCATAATCCAAGCGTAAGCTTAAACTTGTACATACTAAACTTAATATCGAAAATTTACGTCCAGGATAAGCATAGCTTAAATGTTCACCCGTGGAACTATAGAACACGTTAGTCAATTAGCTAACCGCACTAGGCGTTAGTGGGTGTAAAATTTATGTTAACTATTTGTAAACGGCTGTTTCGGTTAGTCAATAGTTTGTGCTAAAATGGGCGGATGTATTTTTTGTAACACGGCGATTACCGGCCATTGAATACGAAATTTATGGTTAGCGGTTCGCGAGAACTGATGTTTTTGGACACTATACAGTAGTGTTTACTAAAATTGTTTTTTATACTGAATAACAGCATGGTACAATAGTTTTAAACTGACTTCAAAAAAGGAGGAGATTCTATGTTCGACGTCTATATATTTTTTATGCATATCCAGAGATTTCTGCGTCATTTGGGCGAGATCTGACAATTAGTTTTTTAAGTTATCCTTAATAATGCGTATTTCAGTGACTTCAACTACGATGATTCTATTGCTACGTTTTATTACTTGTTTAAGTCGGTTTTTTGTTTTGTTAATGTCATTGTTATTTTATTACACATAGTATTAAAATATCACCGTGATATATTTCGCTTTCTGCACTTGTTTGATTTTCTTAAAAACTTAATCAAAGGAAAATACCTTGCTACTGCTAATGCAATGCAACTTATTGAATGTGCCGACAATAGCATCAGGTGCCTTCTGCTTAATACAGACAGAATATTCTTGGGGTCATTTTGTTGACTTAGCAAGCCAGAAATATGTAGGTATCTAGTACCCACGCTGTTTCATCTAACAAAGGTGTGTGTAGTTTGCCTTCAACCAATTGCTGAGCCCGCTACTGAGCACGGGTCTCTCCTAATAACTGAGCATACTCCGCCACGCTGCTCCAGTGTGGATTGGTGGAGGGGTTATTGGCCAGCCCCAGTGTCGGAAATTTTTAAGCCGCCCTAAGGAATGCGACATGGCTTAACGACTGCTACGAAATGGTACCTAACAACCGAGGCCGACGACTTTACGCACCTTCCCAAGCACGGAAGCGCCCAAGAAATTTTCCATCCCCATCCAACTACCGACCGCGCCCGCTGTTGCTTAACTTTGTTAATCACTTAAGATCGACTCAAGCTACCAGCCTATAAGCGTTTCAGTAGTGTGTAGGTAGTTTACCAATCCACAGTTAGAAAGCATATTGGACCTGCCTCGTATTGCATGTAATAGTCACATCGTGGGAATAGACCCGAATCCAGCAATGGGACATTTGAACGTTTCGTTCACCGTTGTCATCATCAGGTGATGACATAATCATTTAAGATAATAAATGGGTGATAATTTCACGCCCACCGAAGTACAGTCTTAGTAATGTACTTATAATTATTATTGACATCGTCAAACTTGTTTTCTTTGTCAAAGTTTTGTACATAGTCAACTTTATTTATATTAACAAGAATAAAAACATCCATTCATAATAACCAGTATCTCCTCGCTAATCCATCTTTGCTTTCATAACCAGCGAGAGTTTATTACAAAGGCCAGTGAGTCGAAAAATGAATGATCAATCATGGGGCGGAATATAGAAAGACGTGTTTATTTTTCACGTATAAGTAATTGCAATGTCTAATTACTGGAAAATAAAGAATTATAGTAACTAGAGTGGGATATATCTTAAATTATATTGCTTATCGATGGTGTAATGTAGGTATGCACCTCCATACCTATACATTGTCTCTTGATCGTTAGTGGCAAAATTTCTTGGACGCTTCCGTGCTTCGGTGACCATGTACAGCCGTCGGTCCCGGTTGTTACCATTTGGTAGCAGTCGTTAAGCTATAGAAATACCATGCAAATCCTCGGGCACTCAAAATGTAATCGCTTATTTTTATTGTCGTGGATTAAATTTTATTTATGCCTCTTTTCAATAAACGCTTATTACGCATATTATTATACTCCTGTGCTAGGATTCCCTGTTCCACGGATGGCATAGACAACACAAATAGACATTACTAACTCTCTCGACAACAAAGGTTCATGTGTCACATAAATGTCTGTCACGGCAGGGAATCGAACCCGAAATCCCTCGCTTCGCAGTCAGGACCACTACGGGTTCGTCTATTTCTGACAAAGAAAGCTTGAGACATGTCTGAATATTACGAATCAAACTATTTCGTTTGAGCGATTATTCAGTGAATAGAATAAGGATTTGTTTATTTTTCCTCAACAAGTAGATTGATAGATAACTTAATAAAATAATGTTTTGAACAAACAAGAGGGAAGCTAAAATAATATTGAAGTGAACAAAATATAAGAGACGTAAGACCCTTGAGATATGTACACCAATATTGAATATATTATTTTAAAAGGTTAGTTGTAATAAATTTGTACATTATACTTACAACTAAGTACATGGAAGATATTTGAGAAATATTTTAAACGAAAAAAAGTTATCTCAATAGCATTCCCTCTAAACATTTATATTCGTAAAGAAGTTTCCAGAAGTGGAGCGAGGGTGTTACTCTGAAACCAGAATATTTCCATTATTGTTTAAGATCTAAAGGCCAATTGTTAAGAGAGGATCGTTATTGTTTCTGTGACTACGCTGTGTAGGTATGCGAAGAATTCCTTTATATCGTCGTTCTCAATCATAACTGGAATTCATGTCATTGAACTTCAAGGGGGCGTTTGTGCGCGTTTATGTACGTTTACGCAATGGCATAAACATTTCAGAAATGGTTTAGTAATGAATTTTGTGGTCTCTTCATTAGTCATTAATTATATCTGTATCTACTTGACTGATTTTCGTACAACAAAAAGGTCGGTAATTGGGTATAGGTTGGGTTTGCACACTTCACGTGTATTTTAGAAAATGATGGAAAACTCTCAGTTATAATTATAAGTTTCCCTGAGATGAAACAAGTGATCATTATTTTGCTATATACTGTTATAATTATGTAACTGTGAATTAATTGCATATAGATAAAAGTGCGTCAAGGATACATAGTGTTAAATATGTAATCAATCAATTATTTATTTGTGTAGTAAAGTAACTACAATAAAGCTTGCACATAGTTTGTTTGCACCTAGTACATAGTTAAAATATTAAATAGAGACCCGCTCTACGATCAAAATTCGAGCGTGATTCATTCTGTCAAAGGGTTACTTCACATTGACACTGAACTATTTCAAACGTCATAGCGTTATTGAAAGTCCTCGGTAACCCGACACTTAACAGGTTAAAATTAATCATATTAAGGCCTGATATGGTAGCTACATGGTATCCGCTACTTCTGTCGGTAACGAAAAATAACGCGCGATATTACCTGGATACCACGGCTGTTGCGAAACATCGCACAGCGTTTTTCGCCGGTCGACGCGGGATAAAGGGAAACATTCACAGTTCGGCGCCAAATGTAAGCAATGGATGTCTTCTATTGCCTAGAATAGACGACCATAATCACTTTCGCGGCAGCGATTTTTTTAAAGTGTAAACAGTAGGAATCTTAGAGTACATATTACAGTAGGTGGTACTACTGTAATATTATATACTCTACCTTTTACCCACTCGGATACCGCTATTCACAGCGGCAGCGCATACCGCTTATAATATTCAATAATGTTATTTAGAAAAAAAAAAATCAAAAAAATTGGTTGTCTGTAAAGTCGGTTTACTGACGATAGTTGAACGTGACAACGTCTTAAGAAAATACTGATGGAATGGTAGCATTTTTCAAAAGAAAATTTTAATTTTATTTGTTTAATAGATTTGTCAATGTCAATTATAGCATAACCTACAATCGCTGCACTAGCGGACCGATGCTATTCATTTTAATGATGAAAGCACGAATACCTATTCGACAATATATCACTGAATATATAATTAATATCGAAAGAATCATTACCTTTATCGCTGTAATTATCGTTGCTATAAACAATTGACACCACATTCACTTTTCACTGCACTTGATACTCGATCAAAACATATAAATGTACTATAGTATAGCAGCTGTCCACGCAGACGCATCGCTCACTCAAGTAGGAGAGAGACGGATGTCGGACGCTGCCGAACGCTGCCGAACGCAAAGGCCGATTGCTATGCCGTTACGGTAACGACGCATGAGTCATGTTTTTTCATGCGTGCCACCGGCTCTATCGAATTATAAGACGTTGTCACGTCAAAAGGTTTAACGCTTCTTAAAACTTGTAAATCACTGAACTTTAATGATACGTTACTTCAACGCCGTGATTGGCGGTGTAACTAGGTCAAAAGATTGGATTAAAATATAATAATCGTTAGTAAGTACTAGTTCCAAATATCTTTTCCGTTGCCACAAACATAACCAATCAGAATTACTCTAGTGAAAATATTCAGAGATTCCCGTTAGCCAGTTGGTGGGCAAATCGCTTACTAATCCGTTAAATATGTTAATGCGAAGCTTTCCATTTGGAGAATTCGAACTTCATTCGGCATTCTATTTTGCGGGGAAGCCATTCATAATCGTTGTTTTGGACAATTAATTGGATTATTAAGCTGAAATTTGGTTTGGTTACGTTATTAACGAGTTTTAAGTTGTCCATTTTCTTCCATCGGTGTTTGAAAGGCACTGCCAAACATTATCCCTATTTTGTTTCCTTGAGTCTGTTATTTCAGGACTAACTATTACTAACAACCCCTGCACCATCATATCCTACGAACGAACTAAGCAACTAACGTTCTAATGCCGTTTGCTATCTGACTAACTAACTATTCTTGACCCGATTTGAGTCGTATTCTTTGTATGCCACAGTTGTCATGGGCGGCATATAACGGGTGGAGCTGCATGCTCGTTTGCTATCATAATTTTATTCTATAAAAAAGGTTATGGTCTGAAGATAGTCTGGTACTGAAGGAGCAGCTACGCGCCACGGCGTCTTATAATATTATCGAGCATTTTGAACTTTACGCAGTAACAGAAAAACTTTAAATTTATATGAAGCAACGCCACGAGGCCACCCATGTCTAACAACGCACTATTAAATTTTAGCTGGAAATAAATTTGAAGTTTTCTATTAGTGTGCAAAGTGCAGTAAGATTTTACACCGATTTTACCAGTTTATAAATTTTCGATGACTTCACCAACATTTCTTGATAACATGTGGCCGGGTTGTTAATCTTTTCACCAGATTGCACCTGACATAGCTTTGATGTGTCAAACAATCGGTTTCAGGCGCTTCAGTGATTATTATTCTGCATGTATCACTTAAAATTTCACTGAAAAGCCCGTCACAAACAGTAATGACTTGCCAGTCAGCCGAGTGATGTGGTTGGGCCTAAATAAAGGAGTCAAATGTACAACTTATTAATGAGTTCGCTATAAAACTAATGAAACCCAGTGGGCAAAAGTTCTACTGTACGAAAGAGAGAGATAGGAGTCCTCTTCCTTCCTATGAACAGTTCGTCTATAAGTTGTGATACAGGCAATAAAGAAAACCACCACGACTCAACATCTAAAACACGACGAAATATTTCATGGCTATAACAAATCTAAGGCGCTAATTGGCGTAAGAGACGACATAAGGCAGCCCCTGCTTGGTGTTAGGGTGAAACCTGGCTGGCTAGCTACCACCTTCTAACTAATGACCATGGGCGACGGCGACCACTTACCATCAGATGGCTCGTCAGCTCGTTTGTAGGCTATTTTACATTACAGACCCTACTAGTTAGGATTACCGTTCACTTTGGATTGGTACCATTTAACACGTTCGCGTGATTAACGTCTTACGACGTCGTTTCGAATTAATTGTGAATCGGCTCAACGTCGCCCGACGTCCTTTAACAGTCATACTTTTTTTAATCCCTTGAATCGAAGTAGACTGCCCGAATTACCTTCGAAGTTGCTCACGCGAATGTGTTATCTTAGTCCCGATTAATGCTTAATTTTATTGATAAAGTTTTTACGTAGGTACTTTATCGTAGAAGAATTATAAAGATCCAAATAAAGAATTTATACAATAACGTACGGAGCGAAAGCTTCTTGTATTGATGAAATCTCGCATTTCAATACACAAAAAAACCTTGTTTTTTTTAAAGTCAACTTATTTCTATGTTGCGTCTTTTGACCAATAATGCATTCAAGCAGGATTCAACCCCTATTTATCGGGCAACAACTTAGTAACTAAGTTTAGTATAGTAAGATTTAAATCAGGGACCAAGTTCGGATGTTTACCCATCGAATAGTTTCCTCGAACAACGAGTTTTTGATGACGTTAAGTTTCTCCTTACAATTGGCAAAGTTCCAATAACGATTGGAAAATAGTTACCGAAATATGCCAAAAGATTTAAGTAGATAGCAAAAATATTTCGAAAGGAGGCTTTCAGCTCCTCTGGAATGAGTCTCATTAACGGCTATTTACTGAAAGATTTGGCGTTAGCTTATTTACCTAAAATTTATTAGAAGTAAAATTAAATCGTTACCAACGGATGCGGATAAGTGATATTTTACTCACCAATTTCGTGACGTATAGTGTAAATATCTTCCATACAAATCCAGAGAACATCGACGCGTTGGTAACAGAAAAAGAAGCGCTGCTGAAAAAGAATGCTGGACCTTATGACTTACTCCAAGTTTCGGACCGAAACACGTACTCTTATTCCCAACCCATTTCAAGAAGGAAAAGGAGAAGGAGAATGGTAGCTAGCCAGACCGATACCCAACCACGATGCAAGCACTGAGATTAAGCTGGGTAGCATAACGTTCATGACATCGTACATTGTTCAGCAGTGCGCTGATGCATGAGCAAGAGAGGTAGGTTTAGACTGAAGGATGGATGGAGGTCCTTACACCTAATTGCTTATTGGCTTGGCTTCAACCCAATAATGGCCCACTACTGAGCATGGATGTCATAACTGAGGAGAACTAGGGGTCATTATGTCGGAAATACTTATACCTCCCGAAGGCCTCCAATATGGCTTAGTGAACGAATTGCTAATTACTCCCCCTTAATACTGGCATTGTCAGTCCTCATTAGGACGTCAGAGCATTAAGCTACAAGTATTTTTGGATTGCGACTGAACAACGCATCCAAGGGGTTTATAAACTAATAGGTAGCAGCGAAGCGAGTCGTGCAATGTTTTACGAGTGAATAGCGTGCCATATTCGAAATTTAAACTTTTGGCTGGAACCCAGATCTGTTTCAGTTGACCATCTAAAATTCTTTATTTCCCTTAGGTAAGCTTTGTTAATATAAGCCACTATTGTGTAATGTTCTAACAATACCAGTATTTACAAGTCGTGGTCGGAAACATGATCGTGGTCAAAATTTATGCCTATTTAGACTGTGATAAAGATAATTTTAATTATTGTCTACAGGTTTTCCAGCAATTAATTCAAACGACGATTTAATGCATATCGTGTAAATATAATTTAATGTGTTTTCATTAAGAGTTGGTTGCTAAGAGTCGAACGATTTCATATACAAATAATGTATACACTTAAATACATTTAGGCAAGCTGTCTGGATACAAAAGATTAGGTCGTGATTAATTCATAGATTCAAGGAGATAACGATTGAAACGAGCGCCAGTCTATCTGATTGAACGAGCCATTTTTCACTTTTCTTTCCCCGCTTTTTATTCAGTTGATTAAAAGTACCTACCTTCCATCACGGATACGATATTTTACTAATATAACATTCAAAGTTTTAAGAACAACACCTACAGAATTATCAATATATCGCACTAGAATCCCCCGTGTCGCGGGTGGCATGGACAACAAAAATAACACATTACTAACACCCATGACCCGAGAACAATCATTTGTCTGTCACATAATTATCTGGCCCGGCCGGGAATTAAACCTCGGAACCCCTCGCTTCGCAGCAAGGCAACCTATTAAGTGTTATACCTATTAAGGCAACCTATTAAGTGTTATATCAAAATGCATATGATTTAGTAAAGCGTAAATTGTAATCTGGGCTCAGCTTTGAGCTGAGTATAAGTAAGAGGATACTGCAGCATTAAGAGCATGACATGACAAATGTTAACGTGGGATGAATTTAATGCACTACCTACGTTATGTGAATAGAGTAGTTTTAGAATGAGTAATGAAAGAGACAAAGCTTGCAATATTAGCTGGCACAAAGCAAAATTATGTCGTGATAAAGTTGCAATTTATGACTACTACATTTAATATTATGAACTGACTGTACAGCGTAATACAGAATTTAAATATAATATATCTATCGGCATAGTATAACGGTAGCCGGGACCAGACTACAGTTCAAATGATCGATGGATAGCTAAATGGTGAGAAATAAAGGTTTTCGAATGGCGACCTTCTACTTTCCTGCTTAGCTGTAACGCTTTTGGCAGAGTTGTCGAGGTCATCATACGATGCCGAAGTAACTCGATATATCTCGATATTTGCCCCTATTTGATTTTTCCACCAAACGTCTGGCATTGGCATGATAAATTGTCATAATATAGGTACTTAGATATTACAATCATAGATGCGTTATGTGCATACAACGCGAGTTGAACTTTTAGTTCTACTCCGATGATATTTGCATTGTAACTACTCGTGATGCGAAATAAAATTACGAAACGTTTGCGACGGAAAAAGATATATAGTTACATGAAAAATAAGGGGCAATTAGCCAAATTTGACTGTACCGCATTTCGCGCGCTTTTACTATCTACTTCTTTTTTACGTATTCCATTCATTGCCTGTACATTCAATGTACTTTCTTTATATTGATAGCAAATCCGTTATCAAAGGATATTAATCCCAGTAAAGCTCATTCATAATATATGTGCCTTGAACGTAGTTAATAGTTATACAAGACAGAACTTAGCCCTCAAAGGGGTTACAGTCGCATACTGAACTGCCGCGCCGGCTCAAGGCACGCACGTACATCCCAGCTATTACCCGCTCGATAACATATCTAGAGGATGACCCTTAGGGATACATTTCGTATAACGTGACTTCTGCCTTCATATTATGGTATGACATTCCTCTTGACGCCAGTGCCTCATTGCTTTTATCCTTAAAATGGAATTGGAAAAAATTCCAGCCTTTTTTTCCTTTTGTGAAAAATATTTTTTTTATTTTGTCCTGACTTGGTTACCTTTTTTATAAGGAGTAAATCCTCTAAACCACGGAAAGTCTGTCTCGGTTTGTGAGGGCCTGCAAAGCAAATGGTCCCTGGTTCGATTAACGCCCGGGGCAGTTACTCGTATTTATGTGACAGATAAACATTGGCTCTCGTATCATGAACGGGAGTTAGTGATTGTGTTAGGTATTTGTGTTACTCACCCGCGACACAGGGAATCCTAGTGCAGGGGTTTAAATGTGTTATTGTTTAAAACAAAATAGCGGCAAAACAAAAATCTTTAAACGCAAACATCGTCTCTCGTAACCGTCCTTTCATTTCGTCAATATTTCATAATTTCCTTTTATCTGCCGTCTTTGAAACAAAGCACTTAGACTTTATTTTTCTCCCCACACTTTTATTTTTTCTTCGGCATGAATTTTCAAGCGTATCGTTTTGTCGGGCGTTATGTACAGGCAGTTAACGGCAAGTGCAGCAATAATGAGGGCTGTTAGTTTTATATCTCAAACGTTCTTTTCATACGTTAAATACAGTTTTGAGAAGGTTGTGATTTTGGAAGTACTACTCGTTAATAGAATAGTGTTGCACGCTCTAAACAAATCAGTGAAAAGGTAAAAATCCCAGATTTTCTTTATTTCCATCTTCCTCTTTCGTTGCTTATGTCTTTGGCCGACGGTGACCATTTACCCTCAGATGGCTGGTCTGTTCTTTTGACAGCTAATATTTATTCAAATTATAATATAGATAAGGTACTGTACGATCCTGTAGCCCCCTTGTTCGAGATTAAGGCGCAAACCACTGGCTTATCACTGGTATACCACTCTATGAGTGTGTAAACGTTTATATTCTCCTAACCCCGTCCATTGTCCTATTATTTACCAATTTCTCAATGTTCCTGTGGTATTGAATAGATCATCACATTAGCAATTAAGTTTAACCGTCTCCGTTTTTTTCTCTGGCAAATATGTACAGGCAATATTTTTGAACATTTAAACGCAAGGCAGGAAGGTTCTGTTAATTATATACCGAATAATAATATTATCTTTTTTCTATCTATTTGTTATAGTTAAAACTACGATCGAATATAAATGACACTTGATATATTTCTCACATTGAGTATGGTTTTTAGATATCAAACTTTAATAACTTTAATATGTATGATAATGAATCTGCTTAAATTCCTGTTAAGTTAAACATTCAAGAATCAAGCTAACTTGGCAGTCCTCGAGATCAGACTACTTTTCGCTGGAAGCAAAAAGCATAGAAGATGGCTTGGCACGTTCTCTGACATTTAAAGGTTTTTGGCCCGGCTATAGCACTGTAGGGTTGTCGATTTAAAATATAACAATATTTTGTTCTTGAGTCCTTGGTGTATTTTTGCTTGGGTATAACTTAATGACATTATACGTTATCTTTATTGTTATTAGCGATAAATAGTTTTATATCTATATTTATACAAATAAATGAAATTGGACTCTCTGTTTGTAATATTAAATTAACCGCTTTTTACTACATGCTTATTATTATGGATGTATACACGGTACATATACCAGAATAACATTTTTCACAAATTTTTATCTGTCAGTCTGTTTGTCTGTCTGTTTGTTTTGGCTAATCTCTGGAACGGCTGCACCGACTTTGTCGGGACTTTCACTGGCAGATAGCTGATGTAATAAGGAGTAACTTAGGCTACTTATTTTAGAAATTTCTCACAACAATTATACATTATAACAATTAAAATTCCACGTGGACGAAATCGCGGGCACAGCTAGTAATCAATATTTTTATGTTGCGCTAATTGATACAAATCGTATTTTATGGAGAATATTCTGTATACAGAGCAAAAAAAACATGGTATTCTCCTACCAATCTTTGCATCTACAAAATTATGTTTATATAATATTCATTATAACTTAAAAAATGATGTTATTATAATAATTTCGTAGAAGCAACCCTGTATACATTCACTATAATATTTGTCATCATTGTAAACCACAATGCAAATCTGAGGGGGACATTTTAAATGTTAATTTATAACAGTAGCAGCACTATAAATATTTAGTCGGTGGCATGTTTGAATGGAAAAAAGGAAAATCAGGGTCTTGTTATTTATCCGTGTTGCGACTACACTAAACTGTAATAAATATCGTTTTAAAACGCAGTGTCCCTTTTGTGAAAGTTGAAGGATAAGAAAGAATAATTAATAATTTCCTTCTTTGTGTAATTCGAGACTTTGAATTGTATTTGTCTGAGATACGATTTGTTTATTAGAACTGGAAGTTTTGAGGTCAAAGGAAACTTTTATATCATACTAGCTGACCCAGCCGCCATATAGATTACTTGTAGTGAACGACTTTTTGGGGGTTAAGGAAGTGAACATTTGGGATTATGTGTGTTTTTTATGCTGAATCAATAACAAATGAAAATAAATAATTTCAACCAAAAAATAATAATTAGATGTTAGGGCTGGACAACCCTTGTCACTTAGGGGTATGAAAAATAAATAGTAGCCGATTCTCAGACCTACTGAATATGCAAATAAAATTTCATAAAAAATCGGTCAAGCCGTTTCGGAGGAGTATGGTAACTGACATTGTGACACGAGAATTTTATCTATAAGAAGATTAGATAAATTGTGTAATGACGTTATAATTTGATAGGAAAAGTTTTAAAGGAAGTTTATTTTGTTCTTTTTAGCGAATTTAAGTAAAAGCTTGTTTTTAAAAAGTTTAGAGAGGCATTCGTATTCTCAGCAAGTCCTTTAATTTGATACCCATATTGTAGGAAAAATTAATAAGCTTAGTCTACCGTGGATAGTATAATTTTATTATATTAACTTTATGAAACTTTATCAGTGTTTTGATAAAGTGCACAATGTAGTTAAATTAATTCCGTGACGAATTACGTCCAAATTAATTTAGAGTTTATTGAACTTATTACGATTGATTCACAATCAATCCAATTTCCATTAATTGTTGCAATTACGTTTGTTAATGATTGGACGCCTATTTTTAGAAATAAATTTCGTTCACGTAATAATGAGTTTTTCACTTTAAAACGATTTATCTAATAAGTAATACCTTTTAATTGTGGAGTATGCTCTAATTACATCATACCTATTTCTATAACACAACGGGTTAAAAACCTTCACGTTATACACAAAGCATCAAATAATCACATAGTACTAATATCACTCGGCCATCGTCTAGCTTATAAACCGATTCCTAATCCAAACATCTCTTCAGACTCATCTGTCTTCACAGTAATCCATGTGCTATCATCTCGGTGCATGCGAGCCATTTGTAGCTAACACTGGCTATTCACTTGCTGGTAACATGAACTGGATTCTGGGTAATCTACAGACGATTATAGGATAAGTTGGTGATGGGAAAATTAGTTGAACAATATAAACGCAAACAAAAAGCTTATACATTCATACCACCGCGCGAGAATTCCCTGTGTCGCAGATGGCGTGGACAACACAAAATCACAACTCACACCTAGACTGAGATTTTTTTTTATCCGTCACATAAATATCCGCCCCGGCCGGGAATCGAAACCCGGACCCCACACTTCGCAGACACATAAAACCTGTAAACATGGATACATAAATTTGGGTAAAAATTTGTCTTAGCGGTCTACCGCTAGGGGGCGATACTATACATATTTCAGCGCAGTTCGGGGTACTCATCATAAAAAAAAATAACCTTGAACCTATTTTTCACTTTGCGCGCAGTTCGGGGTACTCATCATAAAAAAAAATAACCTTGAACCTATTTTTCACTTTGCACCTATTTTTCACTTTGCGCGCAGTTCGGGGTACTCATTTTTTCACTTTGCGCGCAGTTCGGGGTACTCATCATAAAAAAAAAATAACCTTGAACCTATTTTTCACTTTGCGCGCAGTTCGGGGTACTCATCATAAAAAAAATAACCTTGAACCTATTTTTCACTTTGCGCGCAGTTCGGGGTACTCATCAAAAAAAAAAAATAACCTTGAACCTATTTTTCACTTTGCGCGCAGTTCGGGGTACTCATCATAAAAAAAAATAACCTTGAACCTATTTTTCACTTTGCGCGCAGTTCGGGGTACTCATCATAAAAAAAAAATAACCTTGAACCTATTTTTCACTTTGCGCGCAGTTCGGGGTACTCATTTTTTCACTTTGCGCGCAGTTCGGGGTACTCATCATAAAAAAAAAAATAACCTTGAACCTATTTTTCACTTTGCGCGCAGTTCGGGGTACTCATCATAAAAAAAAATAACCTTGAACCTATTTTTCACTTTGCGCGCAGTTCGGGGTACTCATCATAAAAAAAAATTACCTTGAACCTATTTTTCACTTTGCGCGCAGTTCGGGGTACTGTGACCAAACCTAACCTAACCTAATGCCTATTTTTTGCCCTTTTGACCTGGAACATCAAATTTGCGGGTATTTTGACTATGATATTCTTGATCAGCACGTCAAAATACATAAGTATACCAAATTTCAGATCGATCGGAGGTATGTTCTAAACGGAAGTACACCCAAAATTTCTTCACTCACTACAAGTAATCTATATAATATGGCGGAACAATGTTCGCTGGGTCAACTAGTGTTATATAATATTGCAAAAAATCCTATAATTATTGTTGTCTGTATTGTATACAATATGTATATAAAAAAAAATCCCTTGTAATTAAAATTTTATAAAACGTAAAACACTGTTGACAAAAAAAAACAGGTAAAAATTAGCGATTTCGACGAAAAAAGCACAGAATACAATTGCGCATGCGTTGGGAGGAGTGGCTGAGCATGCGCTGACATGAGAAACCGATGAAACATGCGCCATCTATCGAGAAAACCGTTTTCTAGCAACTTTTTTATTTGACCTTTCCGGACGCTGAAGGTCATGCCGATCGACTCAGAATCAAAAGTTGAGTCGATTGATATATAGCATCGCCACCTAGCGGTGGACCGGTAAGACCAATTTAAGCCCCTTTACTGCCTGTCTGTCTGTAGAGGGCTCTATCTCTTCAATGGAAATAGATTAGATACCTGAATTTTTCGCACAATACGTTTTACTGTGGCCGCTATGACAACATAATTATAATAAATAAATAAATAAAAATAATGCTACACACTCATAGCCCCACACTAGGATTCCCTGTGTCGTCGGTGCCATGGACAACACACAAGACAAGAACACACACACCCAGACCAAGAACGGAAATTTAAATTCTTCATTCAAATTTCCTCGCTGGGAATCGAACCCAGGACCCTCGGAACGGCGATCCGGCGTGTTAACCATTGCGCCTTTCGGGTCGTCATAATAAAAGAATAAAGGTCAGATCCCTAATGTGTTCCCCCCATACAATAAAAATTTGAGTTTTTCTACATTTTATCTTATTATTGACCAAATAAATACCGCTCGATGATACGGAACCCTACGTGAGCGAGTCCATCTCGCACTTGACCGGTTTTAATACCTTTCATTTAATATTTGACGTTCACAGAACAATGTCAATAACAAACAATCAATGTTTCTTTTGTGTAACTTTAGATTGGTTTTCATGTAATTGTCCAGAACTAATTTAAGTTTTATTACTACTATAAATAATTTTATAGAAAACGATGTTATTATCGTACCTAGTAAATTGCTAGAGAAAACTCAAGTTATATTAGTCTGAATTGAAATAGCTAAAACAATAATTGTTTCTTATTTATTTGGATGCTTCAAAAGATATAATAATATATTAACAATAAATTATAATGATATATTTACTTTAAAACATAATTTTAAACCGAATAATTATTTAACTGAAAAACTGTTACGGAGCAAATTATGTTAATTAAACATTAACACGTTATGTCGCAGAAAACTATTTCTTTCTCTGATAGCACATCGAGCGGAAACCTATAAAAAAATTGTGACGATAATCGTTGCATTTATAATTTACGATAGGTGTCTACTATAATTTATAGGTATCTCCGGAAATTGTCAATTTCCGCGGAATAAGAGGAGTTCCGTTAGATTCTGTTTGTAATTAATAGAACTAGGAAAATTAACCAATGAGGGGCAAAATGAGGTTAATAATTTACAATTGTAAAAAATAATTAAAATTTAAATAATGTCACTCCGTAAAATATTGTAAAAACTAAATTAACGTGCGAACTGATGCTTGTGAGTGCTATTTAGTAGGTGCTATTTAGAAAAAAGGTGGCTGTCTTGTAAACAAGGCCGTGTGTTTTACGTGAATACGCGTATGTAACAGCGTTATCAAAATGGCGGCGCGTCCCACCTTTACGTTTCGTGGTGTGGCCTACCTACTATTCCTAGACCTACAATTCTCACAAAAACCTAAAAAATTCTTTGGCCTGTTAGCTATCGATTGGTTTAGTTAAATTTCGGATTTATGTTAAAGACATGGTGCAACAACACCAAACTGTATCCCCCCATTTTGTCATCATTGTTTTTTAGTGGCCCCCCACGAAAGAAAGTTGAAGACATATTCACGTCCAAAGAACACCACAAACTCTGAATCGCTAATCTGAAATGTATCTGCTTTATAATAATTTAATAAAATCGCAAACCCCGTTAGCATACACCACTAGCTCGTTAACATACATTTTTCAATAAGCATCCCCTGCTTTAAATAATTCGTTGGAATATCTGCACACAACTTGCGAGGCGTCGGTTTCATATGCATGAATAGTGGTGTACGGGGTCCCTGCACGAATTTTCATTACGTATTTTGACCCAGTTGCTCAGTCGGTATTTTATTTTTAAATACAACATATATTATTCGAGGCCTCATCTTTTAGTTTGTTAGTTTGTTTGTAGGAATGTCATGAGTAGTTTAGGTTGTTTTTTTGTAGCAGGGAAATATTATTATGTTAAGGTTTGTTTATTTTGGCTACCGGATAGACATCCTATGGCCTATGGCTCTCCATAGGCCCATAGGTAAACCTATGCCCAGCGGTAAGACAGTTATGGGTTACTCCTAAGTAACGAGCGTTACGTACTGTTAAGTAACGAGCTAAAACTTTATTAGTTCATAGTATATTAACTAATAAATCCTAGCGCTTGCTACAACGCCGCCTCTTTCATGCATTAAACACTTTGTGATAAATTATTTTATGTCATCCCTTTATGTCGGGATGGATCTCACTAAAATTAATTAAACGCACCATTTGCGGCGTGTTGTACGCAACGAACGTGTATTCCTAATTATATAGTAATAAATACAGTAAAGCGTTAGTATTAATTAACGTTGTGTCTGACTGTTTCGGTACAGATACCACTTTATACTTTAGTCTCTCGTTTGTGGCTATAATAATTCTCAAGAGTAATAACTTATTACTTATTGCGAAGTCAGGTACATCTCACAGGAATTAAGATAATACAGCAAACAAAACAAAAAGAAGCATAACGAAACGAATGAAATAGAAATACACAGTTACTCCTTACAATTACACAAAATATGCCAATTTATATTCATAAGAATATTGATGACAACAAAGTTTTAATCATGTAGTGGTTAGATAAATCACTATTTTAACAAGCTTTTTGTTAACTTGAAATATTTGTATATATGTACGTTTGGGTTAAATCTTGCAAAATGAATTAGAAATACTTCTTCTTACTCTACGGACTTGGAATTTTGAACTTTGATTTACTTCCGATTATTGCAATTTTATTACAATTAAAACAGGATACTATGCTCAGGATTGTCTTCTCAAAGGTTAACAGTTTATTGCTATTTATTGTATTTATAATTCACTTAGTAGATATTATAAAAGTTTGGGTATTTCCAAGTATTAAGTAATACTAAGTATACCTATTACCTCTTAATATCACAAAGAGCAACTGACGACAAAAAGTTTCGCCCGTACATTAGTGTTACAGACATGCATTCAAAGTCTACAAAGTTCCTAACACTCTTGTTACCTTCAAGGCAATGTTACTAGGCACTGAAAGTTCCAATACCATAATAATTAGATGCAGCGCAAGTTGTGAATGGTTGCAAAGTTTACGATACTTAGACGAGACAGGAGTAACAAGATCCTGCGAATTTATTAACTTTTCGTGAAGGTGCTGTGTCGAAGAATGTAAAAGGGGTACAAATGTTTTTGTCTTTAGATTTGCTTTTATACTTAGAAACTGAACATACGTATACGTCGTGTTCTATAGAAAATTACGATCGCCGCAGAGAATGTGTTAATAAATAGGCAATAAATTATAAATTAAGGGTATTATCCAAATATTCCGCATAATTTATATTCCGCATTTGCCTTATTTTCTTGACGTTGCCACAAAGTAGATAAGTAAAACGTTGCTAAAGTTGTAAAATTAATTATATTATCAGCGTAGTTATTTGTCATGTATGTGTATGTCTGTATCTGTATAATAATATGTGTATTTCGATGGTAGATCCTATCCAAATTGGGAAACGATGACTAGCAAATCTTATCTTATCAACGTATCAAGAAATACCTTTATAATAATATATGAGTCATTATTGTATTGTAGGGTATCATGGCCTTAATTACCAACGTTGTCATTCATCATTATGTCGTTAGCGCCATAAAATTCAGCCATCATAAAGCACTTGAGACCTAACAAATCTATCTATAATATTATCCGCTACTTAAGCATAGTCTCCATTCTACTCTAATATTCGTAAGTACTTATTAGCGGCAAATTTAAGGACTATTATCCTAAAGTAAAGTAAGGATATATTCCAGATTTTTATGACGAAATAAACAACATTAACTCAAATATAATAAATCTATTGTTATTTGGTTAAAAAATATTTTAATTTCAGAGTTGTGCACCTATAGGATTTGTTGTTTTATTTATTTTCATCCTAATTGCTACTGTTAACTTAAGCCCGGCCATTCTTCATTCAGTTGTTGTCTTTTTGCAGAACAAACAGATTTGTGCCAGTGTGCCAGTTTCAGATGTCTTTGTTTCTAGGAACTAAAGACTGGAGTCTCATACTGATGAGACCCAAGTCTTTACTTGTAGCATTTAGGGTTGTGATGTACCAAATAGTTTTTAGGAAACAGATCATGATTAATTAAGAGAACACTTTTTGATAAATTCAAACAAAACATCTGAGACTTTTACATAATTACTATTATACCTATAGGTCACTTCACAAGACAGTATTTTTAACCTTTAATTTAATTAATAATTAATTATTTATGTAATTAAATTAAATTAAATTAATTTGCTTTAATTATGATTATTTAATTTATTTAAATCGAATCGAACCGACCGCATATTCGGTTAAACTTTATTTATTGTCGTATAAAATGAGGTTAAATCTGGCTACATAAAAATTAAATTACCTGTATCGTCATTGCAATTAAAACAAAAATATAATTAAAACTAGTAATTCGAATATGTTACTTACATATCTATTGAAATCAACACTATTAAATAAAAAAATGGTTGGTACTCGATGTAAATGGTGCGTAATTTCTCCTGTTTATTTACAAACTGCTAATTATGTATTTCTTTGCAGCCTAATGATCGAGTAACGTCGGAATATACAATGCGGTAATTGGAAAGCTATTTAGAGGGATACAGTATTAATCCTTATCAAATTAAATATGTTAGTCACCTTAAACATTCAGACACAATATTATGATAAGCCTCTACACCATATAATTTAAATGAATATCTTAGGAGTTACCGCAAAATGAAAATCAACGCGCGTGAAAATAAATTCGTGCGCGGGTTACGTCTAACAATTTTGGAGTGAGGGTACTAAGGGCCTGGTTTCCCGAAGCGAAGCGATGAGGGTTTACTAGTTATAATACAGTTATATTATAAATACGAAAGTTTGTGAGGATGAAAGTCTAGTCTCATATAAGAAGTCAATAAAAGTTTATCTCTTAAATAAGTGCTATTAGAAAATGTCCACATAATTAAACAGTGTTAACCCTAGAATAATCATAAAGTCCGCGGTAACGGAAAACGCCAAGCAAACAGTCTTCAAGAACAATCAATCTTGCTGCGGATGTTTTGCGAATTTCAATATTAATCACCGCGGTTAAAATTCTGGCTTCGAAAACAATGCAACTTATGTATTACGCCTAAATGAATATTAATTTAATTATATAAAAATTAATGAATATATTAATATAAAAAATTAATTAATTAATTAAATAAATTATAATGATGTGAAATTAATTAAAATGATTGTTTGACTCTGGAAGGGTCATGGGTTCGATTCCCAGCGAGGCAATAAAGATTTAAGAGTTTAAGTTTCTGTTCCCGGTCTGGGTGTGTGTTCTTGTCTTTGTGTGTTGTCCGTCCATGGCACCCACGACTTATCTTTTGCAGACACAAATGACGTTTGTAAATCTAAGTAAGTAATTTTTGTCCGAGGTTTGGTCCGCGCTGAAATACATTTAACTGATTTTCAAACAATCTTTAATGTCTTAGTTTACCCTATAAGAAAGCGGTGAAATATGACAAAAATCGTTCTTAGCTTACTTATGAGACGGTAGCCAAGAACGAATTTTGTCACTTCCCTATACAAAGTATTTTGTCGCTTAAAACGTACTATACCTAACTAAATTATTCATTACGCACTCGTGTGCTACCGCTCTCAAGGAGTGATTAAAGTTGAGCAGACTCTTTTGATCTGAACGAGAATCACTTGGGAGCTGGATTTAGTAATTACCTATTTCCTTGTTTACGCGCCGTAATGAATATAATCTCGATAGATCGGTAGCTTCGAGTTTAGAATAATTCCTGTTGAGTTCGCTCGCGCCTGCGTAATAACCCCCTCGAGTGCAAAACTTTTAGCAAAATTAACAAAGTTCGCTCTCCGCTCTGGGATCTCAACGTAAATTGTGATGAAATTTGAAAATAAAAATAGGGCTTTGGAGGTTTAAGGCGATCCGATTTGGTTCGTGTTTACAACTGTGGGGAGCCTAATTCCGTGTAATTTGTGCTGTTTTTATCCCTTCGGGAGAATTTTTTTCACAGAAAGAACGAGGAATATCGCTATACTTTACGGTATCATCTTAATATTTGGAAATTAAATGGAGTTTTAAGAATATCATGGCGTTTGTAGGTAAGACAAACTGTCCTTTTCCATAGAAGTTAATTAATGTTTGTGTTCAATCAGTAAATTTCTTGTGATGTTCATTGTTAATGGATTGTACACTTGTACACCCATATTACATAGGTAAAAGGTAATAATATGGTATGTGGTATCTACCAAAAAGATGTTTTATTTGAAGAGATAACCTAGCGTTATAAATTTTTATTTTAATGAGCTGAATTTATATCCTGTAACATGGTATAAAGACGCATTGAAATTCAAGCGGTCTAGGACACCGGATTTATTATGCTACTTTAAATTTTAAATCCGTTTCAACTCTAGTTTTGAAATTTAATATAGATTTAGAGCTCGCATAGTTACCCTGCCTTAAATATATTAAAAGTTATGCCCTCAAAATTTTGATAATAGATATCGCTTAGTTTTTGGGACTCTCAGATAACTCCTAACCATTCAATTCCTTACCAATTTACTTATTAGGAGTACTCACGATTATCGTGATATGACGATATTTCGTTCCTAATTACATTAATCATGGTTACGTTGAGCCTCACGACAAAAAACTTTTATTATCATCCGAACTTATATGCAGAATTACAAGTCTATAGTAAGAGGAAGTAGTTCTAATTCAGCTTGTAAAATTTGACCCGAACATACATACAAATATTCCAAGCTTGTAATACTTAATTATTACATGTCATGTAGACAACGCAAGCATGACGGACTCAAATTTTGCATTCATTTTGTATAGTTGGGTGTACGCATTACATTACCACTCCTCATTTAGCCGTGGTCGAGTAAGAAAAATCCCCAGGGACAGCTCTGCAAATGAGTGAGAATGCATCTCGTTAGCGCTCGCCAGCGCTAAACTTATAATGGTGGACCGCTTTATTATCCTTGACATCAAGTTTTAAAGACTCATTTATCGGACCAAATATATATATTATTATAACTATAGATATTGTGTTAAGTTCATACAACGCGAATTGCACTTTTTGATCCGCTCCGATGACATTATTGTGACTGTAGATGCGAAAGAAAATTACGGAACATAATTATCCTTTTAATATTATAAATGCGAAATTAGGTATGAATGTTTGTTACTCTTTCACACAAAAACTACCGAATGGATTTGATGAAACTTTACAATAATATAGCTTACACATCAGAATAACACATAGGCTATAATTTATAAATATATGGTGTGAATTATCCAAAAAATATAACTAAATCTTTGCAAACCGAAGGAATAAGTTTCCGAAACGAAGCGGGGGCGGGTCGCTAGTTATGTATAATATACAAAAATTACTCGTTTATAGGTATTATTAGATGTGTTATATTTTTGAGTATAGTTAAACCTCACGTCAACACGATATCTTGACTCACACGAGCTCTAATTTTACAGCTTCGGATATGTACGATGCATGAAAATTTAATAAGCAAAATTTGTTTTCTGACATGGAAAAAATTACCCATTGACAAGTAAAATGTTTAAACTTGATATGCAATTTTCGTCCCATCTAACAAAATAGGTATTACAGAAATATGATACGTACAAAATATTAATTAATGTTGCTGTTTATATTTATTTATTTATTGCTGTTTATATTAATTGAATGTTGTAGGGTATTTTATTTCAAGTAATTAATCTAAATAGTGCATGCACTATTTACCTACTGGTGCATAATACCTATTAGCTACCTTGGTGATTCAAATCACAGTATCTTTCCTGAACGTTTGATGTGTAGAATACCGGATTATTTAAATTGCTGATCGCATAATTATATAAAATATACAATGTTTTTTTTCAGATCAATCAACAGACGCGCGAGTTATTTGGATGGTATGTTTTCAAATAAAATACATAAACCAAGATTTTTATAGTGGGATTAGAATATGAACTGGTCACTTGTCAGAAAAACTAAAAGGGTGATGTGTTTTTTTTCTTACACTGTAACTTCCTAGTATAATCATTCTAAACTCTAAAATTATATGATATTCCATTATTCGACCTTCAATTGTTTTTTACATAATTATATTTTTGTAAACAGTATGTATATAAATAATATACACTGTACTGTTGTATATACAAATGCAAACTTAGATCGAAAAAGATATATTCAAAACTAAGGTACACGGTAATTACACTGTCAGACGTTAGTCATACATGCTAGCGCTTCAAGTCAAAACCGCCTGGGTTTATAATATTCATCATATTTCCAAGAAAATATGACGACTTGTGTAATGAGATATTCTTTTCTTGGTTCCGTGAAAGACAGAATGTCTTCCTGTCACTTTTAATCATAAATATAACTTTTATATTAAATTACTAAGAAGGTAATTTCTCTCGCTATGCGTGCAAGAAAAATAGTCTTACCATATAATATAATATATAACTCGATATCACCTAAAATGGCAGTTAATACATTTTGCCTTTCCACCGTCGATATGGTAAGACTTTTTTGTACATTATATACTTACATATAGTTTTCAAAAATAGGGTATATGACAGATTTTAGAAAAATATCTCAAATTGTTCAATATAACATAATACATAATATGTAGTTTGCTTAATTCTTTGTAAATATCTCTATTTTCTATTAAAATCACCATTAAAGTTTAAATGAACAAAAAGCCGCCAAAACGCTCATACGCCATTTTAAGCAGGTATGACGTCACCTGCTTATATAAACAAACTAAACTGTCAATGCTGTCATTGCGTTTATTGTTCCTGTTTTGTTGTCATTGCTGTCAAACCGTACAATACTTCATTGACTATAAGCAGGTGACGACATTCATTTAAACCGCGTGTTTTCACGTGATCAAACATGACAATTTAATTATTGTATTTTCGATTTTTAATAAAAATCCAAATAATTTTTAAATATGTGTTGGCTAATTGGTTTAAAGAAATATATACTTTTAAGCTAACAACAGTTTGATCTATATTTGCATTGTAGTCAAATACCCTATTATAGTTGGGTGGACTTCGAACCAACCCTCCCTGTTCGTGAGTTTCGAATGTATAATACATACATTTTGTCTATCTATTAGTTTTTAGGCTTCACGTAAAACTACTGAATAAGTTAAGGTGATTCTTGGTCTACAACCAAGCCTTTCTACTACATATTAGGTATGTAGTAAGTAATATGGTACGAGTAAGTGGCGGTGACGTCTAAGATGGTGATCGCATTTAGATACTTATTAAAAGACTATTCACTCTTTTCCTTTCTTTTTTTCCTACACAAGGATGTCACATATTCATTGTCGGCAAATATAGAAACAAAGTACGTAGTCTAGTTATAGAAATATTATGTCGAAAAATAGTTTACTGTTTATTTTTAGAAGAAACGGGAAGTATTTTAGTGACAGAAGTAACTTTAGATTAAATTGCATACAATCCATGTTTTTCAAAAGTATGTCATTATTTCGTTAGTATTTGAAATTTTTGGACATTTAAAATTTATCAGCGCATTTTGGTGAATAAAATATGATTGATGATGTACCCTAGAGTTTAACGCAAGGATACATAAATACCCTTGGGCCAGATGTGATTTAAAAACATACGGGTCGATTTCTGTGACGTTACCTGGCCTTCATCTGTTAATTTAAAATGACAATGATACCTACAATCTATATAGGTACATGTAGGTATGTTTATGTGAATGAAATATAAAAATAAATAAATGGTTTAAAAAACTAAAAACACGCTTTTATAATTATTAATGTTAATTTAATTAAGTAATTTAAGTTATTCAATAACGTCACTGTAGCTGTAACAATGACAAAGATTGACAAGTAAGAGTCTCACTTCGATAACCCGTAGGCGATATGACAAATAAAGTTTGTTCTGGATCATAGTTGAGGACTATATTATTCGTGTTCAATCCAACCGTGCCATACGGAATTTTAATACGTTCCGCACTGAGTGCGTCTACATTTATTTTTCTTCAGTCATACGTCACATTTTAATGCTCACGTTCTTGAATGTGAAATGAAATGTAGAGGCAAATTTAGAATTCTTCTGGATCGTCTCTCAAATTGTTATAGTTAGTGAAATCAGACCTCCGCTCTGACGAACGAGAATCTTCTACGAGACTTCGGAGCTTTACCAATAGTTTATATTGTATAGTTTAAACAACAACTTAGAAGGGTCTTTTGTCAATTGCCATATCAAGTTGCTTTTTATTAGTCAAGTAGTTCAAATATCAAATGTGATTTTTAATAATAGTGATAACTAGTAGGTACACCGCCCTCGCTTGGGGAAACTTGTTTCTTACGTTTACAAATATTTATTACATATTACTATTGTTAAAATCTCGGGTTCTTTTCCGCGTCTTAAAATGAAACATACGCTACTGTCTAAATGTGACTTTCATCAAAACAGCATCAATTTTATTCAGTCGTTTGGCGCAATATTTGCAGACAAAATTCTTAAAATAATCATTTCAGCTTCTAAAATCGAATGGTACTAAAATACCTTATACATTTTTTTGTTAAATGTCTCCTATGTACAAAATAAATATAGTTTTAAAAGCAGTTTATATACAGTTGATATCGCAAGTGAATGTGTGAAATGTTGAATGTGTGTGTAAGAGAAAAATAAAGGTTATAAAGTGCTTGCGTATATATCTGTATAATACCTAACATAAAAAATATTGAATTATCAAAGTATTCTAAACATACGTACAACTGTAGTGTTGTGAATGAAGTGAACCGAAATTCCCAACAGTTCCGAGCGTGCAAAAAGTTTGGGGTCACAAAGGGGCGACCGCTGCCGTCGCTGGACTAGCATCATCAATCAATCACTCCACGTGGAATTTGTAGGTACCCAACCCAGAGTCAGGCTTCGGTGCCGCAAAATAACTATACGCTGGAAATAGTTCGGGGTTGATAAAAGATATCTACTTACTTATCATACAACGTATTACTTAGTATTGTTGTGTGGCAAGGACATATCTCCCTTTTCTCTGACAACATAGATGATCCAATTTATTATAAAAATTGACCAAAAGTAAAATACATGTTTATTCCTATTTTAAAGCTGATGTGTGGTGTGCTTACGCGCGGATGAACTGAATAATTATACAGTATCGATGAATCTCTACTGTCAACTACATCTGTACCCCTGACTGAATATACGCGCATGTCAGTTGCACTCAATACTAACTATTCTACGGGGTCGTTAATCTATTCGTATTTAAGTTAAATTTTGTATAATACTTGCTGTTAAATAAGTACGACAGAATTCAATATCGCTGACTTCGGATAAATGTTTGACTGCAATGTCGGAGAGCCAATTAGCCAAGTGATTCGGATGTGCAATAGCTGTCTGTTAACGTCAAACAATCTTGCATTTACTCGTATATTTTTCAACTGAACTGTATACCTATTTATTTTAATTTATCAGATAAAGACTTACGGGAGTCTTACCTTACTTTAAAAATGTGAAAATGAATACCCTGTGAGCGTATACGCGTATAATTTATTTATTAAAATTTAAGTTACTATAACAACAGACTAACGCAACACTACATCGCTTAGAGGAACAATTACACTATTTAGCATAAATCTTCGTAATTACCGCATTGTACCAAATTCAACTTTAACTCTTTAAAACAGGGTTAAAATTTCTTTGCACTTGGCGTTTGACCAATTTTCTATGTACTTGGCAGTGAGAAGCAGTTTACACGTATGATGGATATTGCTACGGGCGTGGTTCGCTGCAATGATGTATTCATAAAATATATGTACACATATTTGTTGATACCGGCCTAGTTGCATCTTATTAAAGCGGTGTAAACGAATTTTGACATCCTATTAATATTATAAATGCGAAAGTTTGTATGGACGTATGAATGTTTTTTACTCTTTCACGCAAAATCTAACGAATTTATTTTGCTGAAACTTTACAATAATATAGCTTACACATCAGAATAACACATAGGCTATAAATTATAAAGATATAGTGTGAATTATCTAAAATATATAACTAAATCTTTGCAAACCGAAGTAACTTTCCCGAAGCGAAGAGAGGGCGGGTCGATAGTTTAAAATAAATAGATTAAATGGGTATTAGCATAAATTCAACAAATTTACAACTTTAAACGGGGGTTTACTGACACAAACTCTCAAAACCCAAAACTAATGCCCAATTCAAATACAAGTGGTATTTTTACTCCGTATGAGAATTTGGTCCCTATAGCCTAATTGGTAGTGACCCTGCCTACGAAGCGAGGGGTGCCGAGTTTGATTCCTGGCCGGGGCAGACATTTTTTTATAAAACAGATAAATGTTTGATCTCGGGTCGTGGGTGTTAGTGATTTCCTATATAGTCGCCCACGACACAGGGAATCCTAGTGCAGGGGTGTGAGTTTGTAAGCAATTATTATATTTACTAATAAGTAACTTTAATTTTTACGTGCTTCCCTCAAATATAAAACAGCAACAAGTTTAAAATATATAATTACCTATCTAATTAGCAGGCATTAAACGCTTGATTGTAGACCTTCCAATCGTTTCGAATTGAGCCTTATTAAGCGCCTGAATAGAAGCCCTTTAAATAAGAAAATAAGAGATTTTTATTTTTTTTATTATAAAATGGTAAAAAGTACCTGTAATACACCAAAAATACAATGCAGGTATAATAAAACACTGTAACACTGTATTTTTTACTTTGATTTTTGTATCTTCAATACAACTTGAACGAATATTTAAGGTATACTGTATGGCTTTCGTTAACTTCATACTTGAATAATCGATATAAAGATTAAAATATATATCTACATAATTATTTTAATACATTAAGCAAAAAGTTTGCACCCCTTTTTACGAAAATTGTGCGGACGAGGGGAGTATGGGCACACTTATAGTTTATATGGAGGAGTGCTGAATGTTTTTTTTAATATTGCATAAAATACATTAAATTAATACATGTAAGATTACACATACTAATTTTAGTTACTGTATGCACGCTAACATGCCTTTGACACGACATGACGTTTGAAATATCGACGGTGGAAAGGCAAAATGTATTAACTGCCATTTTAGGCGATATCGAGTTATATATATCGTTGGAATCGGGAGAATTTTCTCTTTCGAATGGTCTTGGTTTCAGCTCGATCTGACGACTTTTATGGTCGTTAATACACCAGTGATTTTGAAGTTTTTCATATATTTTTGTGTTCTAACTTTATAGTAAATAGTGGATTTTGTCATTAAAACACATCTCAACTAAAAATTTTACCTTATGCTACTTTGCCTTGCTTGACTTTAACTAAATTTAAATGATAAAACAATTTACCACATTATATTATTATAAGCTTTTGTAATTGATACATTATACCCAACTTGACTTTTCATCATCAATAGAATTAAAACATTTTACTCCGATTTTAAATGTTAGTCATTGTAAGTTAATACATTTTACTCTACTCTAAAATGCTATTATTTCCAAGATAATACATTATACCTATCCAAAATAAGAAAACACTATGCGTTGAGTCGTTTTGCTATTCTTTCTAGAACCAATTTTAATACAATAAAACAAATTTACCTGTTTTTTTTTTAAATAAAATCTGCATTTAAACTACTTTACAATTTTTTAATCGCATACAAAATTGTTGGTTAAACCATACAAAATAAAGCAAATTGCTAGTAAAACAGAGATAATATTTAAGTACGGGCTGATGCGTAGGCGCTTCAGTCACCCTTCTTAGTTCTTGTGTCGGAGAGGACGGCTGCGCGCACTTCGTGCCGTTGTCAACCCTCGCGTTTTGCCATTATTATAGTTATTGTTTGTAAACGTCAGTATGAAAGTTTAATTCAGTTTTTTTAATTGTAACTTTTTGATAAATATAATTACGTATTATATAAATATAATTATATATAAATACTAGCTGACCCCGCGAACGTTGTTCCGCCATATAGATTGTGAATGATTAAAGCGCGATTTAAATTTGAGGGGTGGGGGTAGGGAAGTGAAAATTTGGGATTATGTGTATTTTTTTATGCCACACCATAAAAAATAACCAAAAAAAATTGACCAAAAAATGAAAAAAAAATTCTAGGGTGGACAACCCTTAACATTTAGGGGTATGAAAAATAGATGTTGCTCGATTCTCATACTTACTTGATAAGCACACAAAATTGATGATAATCGGTCGAGCCGTTTCGGAGGAGTATGGTAACTAACATTGTGACACGAGAATTTTATATACATAAATAGATATATATTATAGAGATAATAATTATTAAATTAACCAAAATGGCGGCGAAGTGGATCGCCACACATCACGTCTCGTTTCTCGCAGGGGTCAAAAGCGGCACATGGAGAGCCGCTTCGCTACGTTGAATGTATGAGGAGGAATGGATGGTAAGGTAGATGAAGTATGTCAGATGATGGATGAACGATGCAGAGAGTAGACATTCCGTACGTGAACGAAACCAAGAGGAAAGTATGTGACACCACGGTTCATGGTCTCTACACGGCATACTGGTCAGGAGTACCCCCAAAGCAGCCGACGCTGTCAGGGAGTTGGCGTGATTCTTTCCTCTCGAATAGTTGAATGTGTGATGGAGCATGAATGTGCAAGCCCAACACTCCTCTGGATCAGGTTAAAAGTCGGACTCACTCGCTTGTTTATCCTTGGGGTCTATGCACCGAGGTGGGTCATCAAAGGGCTGTGCAAGAAAAGAAGAAAGCGTGGTTGGATTGGTTAGCAACAAAAGCTAACCAAAAAGCTCAAAAGCCAACGGAAGACGAGATAAAGGAACGGAGTCCCTGTGTAATATTTCTTTGAAAGGTTCCGATATTCTCTTGTGGGCGTTGCATGGGAAATGTTGGTTACAATAAAAGCAATCGATTCAATCACCAGTACATCGTGTATTGTCCATCTCACAATATAGTCACGATTCTTATGATATCTAACTTCCTTGGACACAACTTGGAACGCGATGGTTTCCACATCTTCAACTGTTCACCAGCCGACCTCCTCAAACGACTCCAGAAGAATCTCTTCCCCTCGTCCTCTGTCAGTGTCACGCCGTAGAACCCATCAAACGCTTTTCAAATAGATAAAGGAAGCAAGAATGAAGTATAAAAGATTGAAATCAGCAGCGAAAGAAGTTGTGTCTAGAAAGAAAGAAGAACGAAAGGATGATTTTGATAGGAGGGTCACTGAAGATTTCCAATCAAACATAAATTTTTTGCGTAAATCCATCAAAATAGCCAGAGGAAAGCTTCTACCTTGGAGCTGAGTACAATCAGGAGTCAAGATGGGAGCATTATAAAAGGAGAAGAATGTTAAAGAGACGGAAAGAGTATTTTGAAAGTTTGTTTGAAAGAGAGGAAGTGCAGGTACAACATCCGGCACCTTCCATGGAAACTAATATAAATGTTGATGAAAGTGAGATAAGCATGGATGAAATACTGAAAGCGTTGAAAAGTATGAGAGAGAGAAAACAAGAAGGTTTATTGCGCGTTCGTGGATCTAGAAAAGGCCTATGATAGTGTGGTGAGGAAAGAATTGTGGTCAGCATTGTCCGTGAACGGTGTGAGCAGTGTCCTCATACGAGCATTGCAATCTCTTTATAGGGACTTTAGTGCTTGTGTAAGGATAAACGGGGCATACACCGAATGGTTTAATATCGAAAAAGGTGTTAGACAGGGATGTGTAGTGTCACCGTGGCTGTTTAGTCTGTTCATGAACAACTGCTTGACAGATTTAAAAGATAATTAAAGTGGGTTCAGAATGAATGCTACTGTTAGTGTTACTCGTCAAATGTTTTCTCTATGCTGATGACCAAGTATTACCTGCGTCTTCGGCTGAGGAGTTGCAGGAGATGGTAACTGCTATGAGTGGAGCTTTTGTTAGGAATGGAATGAAGATGAATGTAAAGAAGACGAAAGTGATGGTGTTTGAAAGAGATGAGGCAGTGACAGACTGCAATATCGTTATTGGAAATGAAAAAATTGAACAGGTGAATGAGTTTGTGTGGCTACAACCCATTAATGGCCCACTACTGAGCACGGGTCTCTCCTCGTACCTGAGGAGGCCTAGAGCATACTCCACCACGCTGCTCCAGTGTGGATTGGTGGAGGGGTTAGTGGCCAACCCAAGTGTCGGAAATTTTAAGCCGCCCGAAGGTATCCGACATGGCTTAACGACTGCTACCAATGATAACAACCGGGACCGACTGCTTTACGTGCCCTCCGAAGCACGGACTTAACTTTGTCGATCACTTGAGATCGACGCAAGCCGCCGGGCTATGAGCGCTTCAATGAGTTTGTGTATCTGGGTTCAAAGTTTACAAGAGATGGAAAGTGTTAGAGTGATATTGAAAGAAGAGTGAATGCAAGAAACATGGTGAATGGAGCTTTGCACTCCTTTATGAACAGTCGGAAGGTGTCTAACAAGGCTCGTTTGGCTGTGCGTGAGGAAGTGTTGGTTCCGACACTTCTGTACGGAAGTGAAAGTTTTGCCATAGCAGAAGAAACATGAAAGCAGAATAAATGTGGTTGAGATGCGAGCACCAAGAAGTATGATAGGAGTTAAACTGAGTAACAGGATAAGAAATAGTGAGATAAGGAAAGGTTGTGGTCTGAAAGAAGATGTAGTGACAAATTTGAGAAAGGTATATTGAGATGGATTGGCCATGTCGTGAGAATGAATTAAGAACGATTGACGAAATAAGTGTATAAGGCGAGTGTGAATGAAAGGTAGCTAGCTAACCTAGGCAGAAGTTTCGAGAGCCAAAAGAACCAAAGAGCGTGTATGAAGGGAATAATGAAAGTGGACGAAGCGAAACAAGTATGTATGTAAGGATCGTAGCAAGTGGAAAGAAGTGGTCTGCCTACCCATACGGAAAAGAGGCGTGATTATTATTATGTATGTATGTACTTTTAGCAAAACATTTAGGACTACCTTAATTTTTCTTTTTTTTTTACAGTTTTCGGGATTTAGTTAAGTTTTTGAAAGTTTAGTTTTTGACTTAAATTATATATAAGTGTATGGTTAAGCCACTTTGCCCTCTTTGTTCGAATACAATGATGTCTGTACAACTGTTTTACCAGGTTCGAATAGATATGAAAAAGTTACATAAAAGTGTTTACCTCTCTCTGGTCATGATTGGATTTGTTTTTAAGTCATTTTACTCGATAGCAATATCATATTTATTTGGATATAAAACAATTTACTTGAAAATATTTAAGTTATATTTTGGATATAATACACTTTGCTTGAAATTTTTTGGATATAATGTTTGGATAACAGCTAATTTTACCTATCTGAGATTTTGTGGTATTTTGTATTAACTCCATAAATTAATACAAATATTAGATATACGATATTTTTTATTACATGTATCCATTTGTAATAAATTTTATTACTAACTCACTAAGTTTCATAGAGATATCTTCAATACTTTAAAAGTTATGAATTTTTTAAAACTTTAATCGTCTCTCCTGAACATTTTACTAAATGGCGGTTAATACAATTTGCCTTTCCACCGTCGATATGTACCTACGTTCATTGTACGTGTTGTGTCAATGTAAAAAGTAAACGTTTGAGTTTGAATTTCGAGCGCAGCGCGGGTAACTAGTATTAATAATAAACTAATATAAAAACTTTAAAACCGTGACTATGAGAAAATTATAGGTACTACAATTCCAAGATAATCTGTTATTCGCAATTTATTATTGTCTGTATAATCTAAATTGTATATTCCTTGCTACAGCTGATATACTAGCTGTATAATTTAGGAAATATTCCAGAGAGTCGGATATCAGAATCGATTTTAGATAACACTTATGTAATCAGGAGATACCATCCGTCGAGCCGTCCGACCTCCCACGTCTACGCTATCTAAACAAAACTAGATAACAAATTACGTATTATTGGATTAATTTATCATTTATTAACTAATATTATCATGTAATAATAGGTAGTTTAAGTTAAAATATATTATATTCGCGTTAGTAAAATAATAATTATGTTTAAAATTATAGGTTTTGTAAAATACTTGAATGTGCCTCGATTTGCATTGCCATTATGTTTTTCAGTTCGAAATGTAAATAATTATGTATCTAGGTTACAAATATTTAGTTAGTTTTTAAATATATGATGTATGAGTAGTAGTCACACATTATTGTAATTTTAGATTCGTGGATAGAATGGAATTAAGGGATCCATGTGTCTTTGGGTCCAAACGGACCTCCTCTGCTCATGGTGCTCCTTAACTTAAGGTTACTACGCCCAGTTCCGTTTTCAGAGGTCGACGGTCTTTCCACCAATCTATTTAACTCCCTAAGGTGCATACGGATTAAATAGACACGTAACTTTTGCTTCAAATGCCCTATCGTTAGATAAACTGATTGTTAGCTACGGCATAGTATTTAGCGTGTAACAACACAAGTTTATCGTAAGCTTGAACGAAATTTATCATAATACTTAATATCATCGGTAAGATTACTAATTTTATACTAACGCCGCATTTTGTATGGACCGACGTAGGTACATAAAATTTTGATAACGAAAATAAATTTAAGAATAAAAAGGATTTTGTTATTGTAAGTACCTAGTTTAATACGAATTTGTCGATTTGTATACTTTCCACATATTGAAATTGATTAGATTTAAGTAACGACGGGTGGCATGCCATTTGATAGTAAGGTTCCAAGATATCCACTGACTCTCGAGTTAATCGATTAATTAATCTAGGATTGTCTAGTTTGTGTTCAGAACGGGATCAATTCTCAAAGGCGTGTAGCCATTGCCACCGTTTCATACCAACATCAACGTAAGTACATAAAGGACGGTAGGTTATCTCCAACGCGCGTTGGTGCTGAGGCTTCACTGAGTGTGTGTCTTGTAAGTACGCATCGTGACACGCACACAAACGAACAATAGCGTCCTCAGGCCTTCAATCTTTATGAGCGTTCTAGCAGAGTACTAGCAGAGTTGATACCTCTGTATAATATTACCGGATACAATCAACTAACGCTTGCTAAATTTTTTTAAAATCAATCAACAGTTTCCGCAATATACAGAAGAAAGAGGGATAAAGAAATTTAAAAGTATTATATATCTTAGCCATAAAAATCACGATATAATTATATATCTATCAACCTACTAATATTACTGTAACCAGGTCAACAATGTATATAATTTTAGGAGATTATCATTATGTATTTTTATAATTATAAACAGTGTTTTTAATTGTTGTCTGCTTGAGCATTACGCGGAAACCATTGAACAGATTTGGTTAATATTTGGCACATGGTTCGTATTTCTTAAAATAACGTCTGAAAATATTTAATTGTGTAAAACCTTAATATTTAGGATAAATTTCCGGGTAAATCCTCGTCCTTTATAAAGATTTATTTATGATGATGTGAAACCTAAATAAGCTCTCTACGCTCAACAGAGTGCAAAGACTTACCTAAATATTTACGTTCTCATCTGCCATACGAGGCAGAATGTGTTAGGGAAATCTTTAAATACGCTCGCTGTCGCATGATAAATTCAAGCAGAGAGGCATATTTTAATTAAGGCTTCTTGTAATATATTGTAGTTTTAACAAAATAATTTTTAATTAATGCATTTTATTAATTACTGTTTTTGTTAAACGGTATGTAGTGTGTGTAGCACCGCTTTACGCTTGGCCGGCAACTTATCGGTCAAAATCATGGTATAATAATGTCCATAGGCGACGGTAACCACTTACAGTCGGATGACAGGTTGGCTTTATAATCCGTTATGACGATACGAGCTGATATTCAATTCCCGACGCCCATTAATAAATGTAATATTTCCTGGATGTCACGTACATCATGTTCCCCAGATGACCTGTGCCTGCTTTCTGACTGTTCAACAGTGTAATCTTACCTTAATAAATATTTATTAGTCAACCAGGCAAGCAATAAATTTATTTATGTGCCTTTTTGTAGGGTAAATCTTTGATAGATACCCTACAGGTGTGGGTTATGTGGGATTCGTACCCACTAAAAACCCCTCGGCAGTTAACAACAACCACTTTTTGTGCTAGACTAGAATACCATAGTATACCTTTGTCGTATACAAAGACGAATTGTTCTTTAGTTGATTAAAATTGTAACTAAATACGTAGAATGAAAATAGCTCCTTCATTTTGTATCTTAAAATGAAAGAATTTAAACTTTAGAGCATTGTTATCCGACCTTTGTGAGTATTTATTGGCCCGTTAAGCAAGATTTCGTTCACAACGGCTGCAGGTTTAACAATCAAGGGTACAAACCCCTGTTAATTTATTATCTAGATACTAGTAAACTGCCCTCGCTTTGTTTCGGGAAACCTATGCCTCGAGTACACGCACTCGAAACATGTAGGTACGCATTTATTTCAGGCATTATAATAATTTCATGTTTAGGTACTTCATCATTAGACGATATTATAAAACACCTTAACCACCTCACATACATTGAACAGTTTTACGCAAATAAAAGTTCAACCAAATTTTCATTCCCTATTTCAACTTCTAAAAGGTACATTTTCACAAATTATGTAATGTCTAACTTTTTTCTATTATCGTGCGAGAGCAAAATAATGCGTTTTCGGAGAAAAAAAGTATCCTAGGGAAAGTCCCGTGATATAACTTACACAATCATGTGCCAATTATCATCTAAATCTTCTCCGTGGTTTCCACGTGATACTCGTACAAACAGACACAGAAAAAATTAAAAAAATCTATGATCTACTTGTGGTCTTTAGTATCGACATCAAAGCCCATCCACATTGAATTTTTCATAAAATATATGTACAATGTACAATTTTGTGACAGTTAAAGATTAATTATTAGTAGATACTTATATAGATGTATTTCAGCCACCGGCACGAGGTCTCGCAGGTAGCTAACAATGTGCCGCAGTAAATTAGATCAACCACCCTGTTTGTTAGGCTTAATTGTAAAATTCGATTAATTGCTTTATACATTCTGTTCGCAGCTTCTTGTTCAAATAAATGCTGTAACGATGTGGAATGTAATCCATTTATATATTCATAATTACAAGCTATAGCTGTTCCCACTGCTGGACTTGGGTCACCGGAATGAACGAAAAATATAGAAGCTTGTTACTTGTCATTATATACTTACTTACTGCTTTCAGTTGTTCAGTTTTGCTACGAAGTATATAGTGTTACGACGAAGTTTTCCACCGAAACAACACTTACCTACATAATATTGATAAATAAATAAAATGTTATGGATACTTACTATTATTTTATTTTGCAATATTTCAAGCTCAATAACTCCCTTTCCTGTGTAGAAAGGTATATTTAATCCACTTCGGCTTTGCACCAGCAGAAAATGTTAAGTTGTCATAACTATAAAAATGCTCTTACCATATTGCACTCTCTATTCCATCCGTTAAGGCATCCTTCCCTTCTATAGTGTACCGGTATACCTTAATACGGTTCCTCTTATCATAATATTTCCCATCTTCAGACTTACCATATTATTATTATTTTGCCTGCTACGAGTATATTTTTTCTTTATTTTATCGAATATCTCAAAATCCTTTTTAGTACCTATAACAAGTACAGGTTGTAAATTCTGATATTTTACTAATTTTATTAATCTCTTCATATTTTTGTAAATTTCTCGAATAGGTATCTATAATTGTATAGCAAATGTGTGAATGTTTCGGTACAATTAGAGTTAAAGATTGTGAGTGTATGTTTAAATGACAAAGTTTCATGTTGATATCAACAACATTCATTCATAATTTTCACATAGTTCCAAAATAATACTCGTTCCAAACATAATAAGCGCCCCGAAAGTAAAAAATATGAAAACAACAATCCTCAAACAACTTAGATCCATAATTCCAACTGCCGACATTTGCATTACAACACTGAAATGAAATTATGATGAAAGTATTTAAGCTAAATACCATAATGTTTTAAGTTATATGACAGACACCCTTTCGTTCTTTGGTATTAGCCTACTGTTTTGCTGACTCTCGAAGATAGAAGAATCTATAACCCTTTCGTTACTACACCTCCACTTCACGTCGGTAACTTTAACTTCATTAAAATTCACTTTGAATAGCACTTCGGTGGGTAACACGATCGCGTAAAATCGTTTAAACCCAAATTGAAATGTATAAAGTTGAAGGGAAAACCTGGCCAGTTTGTAGTTCGATAACTAGTTAGACAAAATCGAATTGTTTAGTAAAATAAACTTTGGATACACTGATCGATTCGACACTCCATCTAAGTTAATGCAAAGTTATGATGATGCTTTACTGGTCTAGGTACCCCGCAGCTGGGTACGAGTTCCGCTTTGAAATTTCCTTGATAAGGAAATAAGGATAGGACGGACGAATCAGCTATGAATAGAAATTCATAAAAAATATTATACAAGAAATGTTTATTGTAGTGCGATTGTTAATAAAATGATGTTGGTAGAAATAGCGTAAGGTACTTCAGAATTAATTGTAGTATGTACTTAAAACTATGTCTATATGCTGAAATTCTTAGATTATTAATACACGCAATTAATTAGAAGAATTCGAGAAAAAACATTTATCTTTAACATAATTGTCTCCTTCGACAGAAAATCGAACCAGTCAGTCCCACGTTTCGTAATCAGGATCGCTATAAAATGGGACAAGAGTTCAATTGTCTGATATTTCATTAAGGTTTTTTAAATAATGCTTTTCCAACAGACGCTTGAAAATTTCCATTTATGACACTATAAATGGATACGATAAAATGGCAACAAAGAGATAAACAACAATATTAACTCTTGTTAGAAGTCAAAGGCTCTGATTGTGCGTAATTTTAAGAGGCAATAAAGTGGGGAATCAATAAAACCTTAGGCGGTTCGAGTTTCGGAAAATTTATTTCGGTTCGCAGTCGTAAATTTGTGAGAGCTTCGCCTCAGTGCATTGTGATCCGTAATTACCTCTTGTGTGACTGCTGGGACGAGCACTGATGTCGGTTTATAATGTTTTAGGGAAGAGATAAAAATGCTGTGACCTGTGAGAATAAATGTTTAAGAATCAGTCGTGTTGATAATTAATTGGAATTATTTGTAACAAAAGTGACTAAAACTATAATTGGAAATATTTGTAACAAAAGTGACTAAAACTAATTGGACGAAGACGAAAAACAATCTAAGAGGTACTATCGTAAAATAATCTGATGTCTTTTATCTAATTTCAATGCGTGTGCAGATTTAATTTAAATTACAACAGAGTGTCTGTAGCATTGTGGCCTTTTCAAAAACCCCTCAAGGACTGAAATTGGGGCTTTGGTTCTGCCTCGAGGCTCAAGATTGTAGCGTGATGAGATGAAGCGCAAGTCTAAGATTGGTTAAATCAAGATTCTGATCAAGCCACTCTGGTCACAAAATTCCAGCTTTAACAAACACTTAAAACAAAAAGATAAGCAATATTGCAACTGCCATATTCTGCTCGTATTCTGTGTAAGGCAAAAGAATATAATTATACTCTTTTGAAGTCTGAGAGGTTTGCGGATTGGAATGCGGGCTCGAATTGGTGTTTTGGCCTGGCCTTGGAATCTGAATCTTTTGTAATGGAATTAAGAAGAGAGTGAATATGTTTTTTATAAGTTAGTTAAAAGCTGTGACACACTCGAATATGAACGATTGCTCTCACTCCGCCAAATACAGAGCTAGGTACATGGCGATGCATCACAAAAACAACGGTGATAGGAGAATCGACCAAGAGATGACCATGACTAGATCCAGGGGCTGCAAAGTTATTCTTAGTTTGGCCACAATTTTTGATAGTGACCGTTAACAACATACGTCTCATAACAAATAATGATAACCCTGATTGTACAGAAGCTATTTTAATATAATAAACAAGCAAAATGTGAAATAAGCGGTTTTGACCTACAGGTAATAACATAATAGTGCATTACGATACGTGTGCGTAAACTAGTGTGCTATAAAATATTTTGTGAGACACAGACTAAAATTCATTTCATATTTTATGAAGATAACTTTTATGTGTAGAACTCCAAATGCGCACACGAAAATGCATTTTTAGATAATCCCAAAACAGCATTGTTTTCACCTTGTCTGCGTCAATATTGATCATACATGTAAACTCCTTTCGCTGCCAAATATATTGCACTTTGGTCAACGGTAGTTAACAAAGAAAATACAACCTTTTCTAGAGCTAAACTACGCTTAGTTTTCTATGACAGGATTTGAGGTAAGAGCACTGCCAGATGCTGTTACTTGTTCCGAAACAATATGGATATGGATCGATCGTTCGTTACCAGCTACGAGTTTCGTAAATGGAGTTGCAAATTTGGTTTTTGTTCGCTAAATTACTTCGTTGTGTGAAATAAATTCCTGTAAATCAACATCCGAACCAATCCGACCTGTTTTTGGGCTGTGTCCATTTTAAAGTAGATAATAAATAAATTTAATATTATTGATCTTCAAATAGTGGTCTCATACTGATTCATCCGTGCTAGAATTAGAACGCTGAATTCTGTTAGTTTTAATAACGAGGACATAATTGAAAACTTTTTTTTTTTTTAGTTAAGCTTTGTTTCTACGAAAATTAATGATATGAGGGTTGAGATCCGGATTTAATTCCTGGGCACGCACATAATTGTGGATAACTGTACAAGGTATTAAAAGATTGTTTCATTTAACTTTTTTCTCTTTTCCGGTTACCTTCAGCAATCCTTGCGAGATTGCGGTACAGACTGTACCGAGTTTCAATTTTTCAAACCCAAATTTCAACGTAGATTTGGCCAGCATACTATATTGTGAAATTTTGCTTAACCTTTACCTATAAATACTCCTTTGTAATGAGAACGTGCAGGAGCTAATTAGTAAAAAAG
This sequence comes from Ochlodes sylvanus, assembly GCA_905404295.2. Taxonomy (NCBI): domain Eukaryota; kingdom Metazoa; phylum Arthropoda; class Insecta; order Lepidoptera; family Hesperiidae; genus Ochlodes; species Ochlodes sylvanus. The sequence goes on from FR990129.1 coordinate 4,937,235, forward strand.
TTACAATCTTACGTTGTTGAGACCCATGCTTTTTAATGGCTCGTTAACGGGTTGAAGACAAGCCATCAAATCAGACAATACTTTACAATTGACACAAGCATTACAAAGCAATTATCCTTCGCCGCCATTATCATGAAATCTAAAATCGTGTTTAACTAAGCAAAATGGCTACATTCGGTCGGCTATAACAAAATGCGTTATTTTTTGTTACGTAGTAGGTACAAATGTTGCGTCAGTGACTGATTGATTGATGAGATTCATTAATGATACCCCTTTTGTGTTCGCTGTGTTTTTGTTTACCGAAACGATGCGCCAGGAAATTTAGTTTAGCTTTCTTTTGTGCGACTTTCTTAAACGAATTTTTGAATTAATCTTTAATGTAAACGACAAAAGGCTTGCTCTTTATTGTGTTGTTTTTATTTATTTTTGCCACGGACGATTAAGCTTTACGTTTATTGTAATTTTCTATTTGTCGTGCTTTTGTTACATAAATTGCAAGGGTTGTCGGAAATAGTGGTCGCTGGGTTGTCTTCAGCTTAATTCTAACGATATTTAGGGTTATTATAATTATCAGGCTGGATAGATATTTATGTAACAGATACATATATTTGAATGTTAGATCGACGTTGTTTGTGTTGTGTGTATTATGTAGGCTTATTGTTTATTCATTTTTATTGGGTGGTAAGATTCATCATTACCACCCTTCTAAATGCAAATAGTAAAATTCTTTAGGTTTGATAGCAAGTTACTTATCGTATAAAACGAGAGTATAGCTGTTAATCTACAATAATTAATTTACTGCAAATTGCACGTAGCTCAGTAGCCGTCGGTGTCTACATCAACTTTGATTATATTTCTTTAGCGAATTATTGAATAATAACTTGACACACATCGTCTAGTATTGATGACTTGATTTATAAATATTCACTTCAATGGTCACGAAACTACACACCTTGTTTGCTACTTTAATGTTAAGAAAAGAACAGAATAGATTCGCGTAAGAGGGGGAAGTTTCAAATTGAAATCCATGTTTCCAATTTCCCCCGGCTCGCTTTGGCAAATCTATCGTACCCTTAAACCTCGCTAGTGTGAAAAACTGGTGAAGTGTCAAATTAGAGAGAAGACCGATTTTCGGAATTTCACATTTTTCTGTCGGCTCTCAGTCGGAATCCCTGATTGTAATCTACATTCGTTAACTTTGATTTTCAAAAACATGAGTAGAACATTTCGTTTTATAGTGCAGGATCGAGAAATTCAATTATCCACACGCTCGAGATAGATTTGAAATAATCCTGTATTTGTGCTTTAAAGTTATTATACCTACACGGGCATGCCACATTTTTCTCATTTAAAAAAGCGTTCCAGATCGTTTAAAGTAACACTATTTGGAGTTTAAAGAGGTCTATCCTTCCTTGAGCCCAACATTTGCTCACATTCCACCCTGCTGAACAACAGCCAAGTCCTCCCGTTGAGGTGACTCTTCTACTCGCTTGTTGATTAGTTACATAAAAAACTATGGTTTGATGTAAGGTAGGTAAGGATTTGATAACATAGTGAGTGAAGAGAGTATTATCAACTTAACGCTTTGACAATACATTTCAATAGATATTATTCGTGGTATGAAGGATGATAGAAAGAGACCACAGGATGATCGCTAGAAGCAAATTTATATGAGAGCTTCTGAGGAAATTGAAAAGCCGTTGGCCCATTGACTTATAGTAATAATAAGTCAATGCGTTGGCCCGACGAAACGATATCGAAGGCGTCAAACGAACTTCCAACAACTATGCTGGCCACTTAATCCTCATGTATCAAAATGTATCTTTGGTATTAGCTACAAACCCTATATTGTTGTGGACAAATTGCTTGAGTTTCAACACTATGTTAGATGTACTAACTGTTCAGTAAACAAGAGCTTTCGGTCGCAGAAGGGTCGACCACGAACTAGCTCCATAAATCAATCACTGGCCGAGCAGGGAACTTGTATCTTTAAAACTAGCTGACAGCTACACTGTTCAATGTTCCGAATTGTTTCTTATTTGTAACAACATTTTTGATTTGTACAGTAATTGAAAACATCCGTTTTTACATTTCAGTTCCGGTCAATCCCTTCTGCGTGTAGTGCAGCAACAGCAATTATTGGTGTTGAAAGGTCACTGGACTGTTAACATCTACTTTCATTCGGACGGTATGACGTTAGTTGAACGGACGGACCAACTAATATTTATAATAATATCCACTGCTAACTGGACTAACCATCCTAGTTCCGATGTGAACCTTGTTCTGGGTAGTCTGATATCTTCTTAGATCCATCATTCTTCATTGGTTCTATATTGCCTGTCCGACACTACATCGGAAATACGTACATTACACAGTCGATTTTAGAAAAAGGGTAATAGCTAATCAGACGGGTAAAATATCCTGCTACAATGCACGTACCATCGGGTTTAAAGTACGTGGTACAGATTCCTATATAGTAAAACAAAGTATTTATGTACAGCTTAAACATCATCAAGATGCTATTTTATAAACCAAGGTTAATTTAATCACGTTAAAGAACTGTTAATATTGCTAACGCTCTTTCGCTCGTGGAAAAGCCACTAACAGTTGTCAGTATTAACCTAAAAAGCCACATTTCTATAAAGCGTCGTATTCTAACAAAAATCCTATGAGTCTATTGACCGTGCCTCGAACACAAAAGCTACCACTCACATTACTGAACGTATTGTTAGTGGCTGCTATTTTATGATTTAAAAATATAGTTTAATGTTATAAAAACTTCGCGTGGAGTTAATAAATTATTGCTAGTTTACATTATTTTAATCTTTTATCTGTATTGTGATCGCGTTTTTTTATTTGACACACACAGGTAATCATCATCACCATCACAACTGAAATGTATAATGTCCGCCATGACATAAGTTTTGTAAATTGTAGCGTTTTGTACCAAAAAGGTACCAACTGTGTTCTTTTTAATACGCTTGTTCCGTAAAGCCTCCTTTCGTTTACTATCACCAGTCCAAAGTACCTAAATAAACCTCGGCAATCTCAAAGGATACATTATGCAACACCAAGAATGCACTCCAGGTTAAGAAAGGTTGAGCACGAAATGGCTTTATTCCATAATTCATGAACATTAGTCCTCATGAAGGTAACGTAAGATTCTCAGATAAATTACCCCAGTATAATATCCCAGGAGAGAAGATGGATACTGAGCGCGGGAGTAATAAAATTATAGCTCGCATGTATTCGATATCACGTGATTGAGCCTGGCGTGAAGTAGCACTAACCTCGACACGAATTGCGTTTTATTAAGCTTTTGCTCGATATTCAATTGCGGTAGATTGCTTATTTAATTTCGGTGTTTGAAAATAAAAGCTAGTTATAAGGTTATGTTGCAATGGATTTATAAGAAATATATTAAAAATACTTAACGTTAGCAACAAATATTTATGCGAATTCATTCAGTGTGGTCCTACAAATCAAGAGAAATCGAGAGAAAGAGAGGTCTATCAGTACTAATGGATGGACCATTGACTAGGAAAGTCATGAGACTGCCATTTGGCTAACTTATGATGAAGTGCGAGATTATAAATGTGTGACCGTTTATGTCATGTTTCGAGAGAATGGTTAAGTTATTAAGTCGGCAGTTAAGTATTTATTAGTGTTCGTACTGTTTCCACAACATACATACCTACACACATGTTAAACTATTGTTTGCTAAACTGTCTGTTTATTCTGTTGTTTAGTTTGTCAAACTGTCTTGACAGAAAACTAAGTGCCAACTTATACATAATTATAAATATTATGCCATAATACTTGTAATGCCATAACTTTAAATCAAGAAACCAGGTTAGCCTGTTCCAAAACCAGTTGTATTTGCTCAATAAATTGAAATTGTTATCCAGGTAGCGTTTTGAAAGATTTACGAATTCCAGTAACAGTTTCTTGAACTGAGTTAAAACTTGTTGAGAGCTAGAAATCTATTGAGTTTCGCTGTAAACCTTCTAATATGTTTTGTTAAACACAACCATTGACTTATTATTACTATGGACATATAGTCTCATACTAAAATCGCGATAAAAATGTCCCAGTCAGTTATGTCATGTCATGTCATGCAGTTAACAAGGTAATTTAAACACTAAAATCATTATGTCACGGTTTAATTTTGATTGCAGTCGTGAACGCGGAATTGTTTCTCTCCTTGCGTTTTGTTACTCATTTGGCTCGGACATTTTTCAGCGCGGACCCGACGTCCATAGTAATAATAAGTCAATGAACACAACACTAAGTTATGTGAAGTTATCACAATTTTATCAGATAAATGGAACAAATTTTTAATTGTCAGTGTAAGTAGATAATCCGGAATATTGTGTTTTCATGGTGTTGAGACTTTTTAAATATAGTATGTCAAAGCAATGTAGAGTAACATACATGTGGAGAAATAATATTAAAATTTGATGTAGGACGAACCATGATTTACAAATCCACTAAATTCGCGCTCTCTCTCTTTAATTTTACTACACATACCATGCATATTGTATATTTATTAATTTAGTTTTAATACTCCTACTTCCTACCATAATCATAACAAAATCTTTTTATGTATTAATAGGTACAATAAAATGTACATGTTAGTACATTTAAGTACCGTTTTTAATGACAAACAACCATTAAAATACTGTGCATACTCACGCTCAGAACACGAAGAACAGCTATTAGCGACTCCCAACACTCGAGCAATCGATTTATGCAGTTTCTTTCAGTTCTTTCCAAATGAAATTACTCCGTCCCATCTGAATAGTTTTTGCCGTACATCTCATTCTGTCGTTCAAGGTATTTGCAAAGTCATTATATTAATGAATGAGTCTCCGTTTGGTAGGTTTCTATGTAAGGGACCTTTTCGTTTCGTTTCTTGAAGTCACGCAATTACACTTTCGCAAATATTGTCACAAATAAGAGGTCGTAGATTTCTTTCTTTTCTCTTCCTTTTTTCGTGGCCGACGCATCGGTGATGCTTTAAGTGTTCTGATGTCTATGGGCAACCGTTACTACTTACCATCAGGCGGCTCGTCAACACGTTTGACGGTCATTAAAAAAAACAGTACCTACATGGTTCACAAGTAGATTGAACTACGTTTAGCTACAACTACAAACTTTGTTAGAAAACAAGTAGTTGGACCTAACGTAATTTGTCACCGTCGCGTCGCTCGTTAGCATTCGTAGCAGCATGCCTCTTAGTGACAATGAAATTGTTTTTTTGGCTTAGCCCTCATTTGCAATGTGTGATAAGAAACTTTGTTCTAATAACAATAACTTTATCGAGTTGCCGGTGAAATTGAAGCGGTAAAGCAATTTTGTTATTTATATGCCAGGTAGGCGGAAAGGTCGAAAAGTAAGAGGTATTTATAGGTAGGAAATCTAACGTACATATGTACCATAACTCCTTGGAGTTACCGTGTATAACATAGGGTGCAGCTACCTTTAACAGGAGAGTTCTTGCACTTTTTACCTTGTCCAGTAGGCAGTATGCTATGATTCATCGTCCATAGGGAAGTATTAATTAAAATTACGGACAAGAAAACCAAAAATAGGTACTGTTTTTGAGTATTAAAGTGTAACAAAGTAATTCCCATCTTATTACTTAAAAATAACGCTTTTACTACTTAATTCTTCGACTGCCTTGTTTGCGTACCACATTACAACATGACAAATGATTGCAATTAACTAAAAGTATCTCCTAAAGATTTTCCCGCGACAGAAATAATAGGGCGTCTTGCCCGGTCACAGCGGCGCTTATAGAAGAATTAGTCGTTTAATTACGAGTGGTTCCTTGTTAAATTAACTACTTTTCTACTTCCTAATAAATGTTTTTAATCATTACCATACCAGAATTTATTTTCAAAATATTTTATGTAAAACATTTTATAAGTAACAAAATCAAGTGTTGTGGAAAAACTATAAGAACTTTTATGCTTTAAACGGTAACCGTTTCACCATGCCCTGATTCTTTTACAAGCCGCATTGGAGCAGCGTGGATACGCTCTAGGCTCTAGACCTCCTAAAAGACCCGTGCAGCAAGGCACTATATGCTTAAAGCCACTTCAAACCTTGACAAAATTAAACATGAAACCACTCAGCAGGTAATCTTAATAACAGCTTAATTATAATGCCATCAAATTGATTGTAGACGTGTGTCGAAAACTCAAAGTTAACGTTAATTGCGAAGCTTGACTGTGCTCCAATAACTACACTAGTAGAGTAAGGTGAATTCGATGATACGAGGAGGATTCAGAAATTTTCCCACGGTTACCCTTTCCAATTAATCGAAAATCCAATTAAGGACTTAACACGTTCAATAACGGTTTATCGGGACAATTCTTGCCGTGTATCAAACGTTCCATGATCGCGATTTGGCAAAATTTTATTCCCTTTTGTTTGATAAAAAATTAAAACTACAATGTATCATAGATTTTACGTTTTTTGAGTGCTTCAAACGTTTTTATGGCTGACTTTTATTACGGACAAATGAAAAATATTATTGAAAAAAAAAAACATTTTTTTTAAACTAACGATAATTATCTGTCTCTCTGTGTTTCTGTGTCTCTGTACGTGTAGTACCTTAGTACGTCGTTACGAATACAAATGGTCTCCATTTCGATGCGCCTTTGACATGGACTTATATAATTATCCTATTTTATGTAACTTTATTTTGATTTTCATTAAGTACAAGTTTTGAACATGTGAATATTAATATTTTTTATCTGTGTATAAACAAGCGAAAGCATATTTACTCACTGATTAAATGCTAAGCTTTGAAAATTGCTTGACCTACGAAAATGAAATTTGCCAGATAGCAGGTAGTTTATGACGGAGAGACGTGAAATAAAAACGGATCTTGTCATATTCTGCCGCTAACGGAGTAAGTATGGAGTAAGTAACTAAGGGATGAAAGTTTTTACGAAAAAAAAGTTGAAAGTACTTCCGCGCGCGCTTATACATCACCTTAAGTTTTTTAATACATCTTTTATTTAGGCCTGCTACAATTTGGTAATGCCTTTGATGTTCAGAGGCGGTGACTGCACCATCAGGTAGCCCATCACCTCATTCGTCAGCTACCTAATGGCGTGAAAACAAAAAACTATAAAACGGTTTTTACGAACTGATTCATCAATGCCCAGCTGAAACGACTAAAGCTAGCACAGCTAAAATTTTATAATGTCTTTGATAGCGTAAACTTTCAAACGAGGTGATTTGAAAATATTCCACTCCAAATGGAGGAATTAAAAGATGCGAGTCTGTACGAAAATACGTAACTTTATTAAGTTAAATTACTGTTAATTATCTAAAATTTATAATGTAGATTAGTTTTTACTTGTGACTTTGTCCGCGCAGGGGTCGGAAATCTCAAACTATCCTATGCCCTATCCCGGGTCTCAAACTATCTCCATACCAAATTTAATCTAAATCAGATAAGCGGATTAAGTGTGAATAGGTAGCAAACAGACAGACAGACAGACAGACAGAGTTACTTGTTAGATTTTTTTGCAACTGTCTTTAATTCCTCTGCGACAAAAAGGCGAAAACGTTTTTTTTATTTAATAAAATATTTTGGGAAATGGGTAGGAATATGATGAATATTCATTACTTAAATTATAAAAGTGTACGTTTTGTGGGTGTGTAAAAGAGTTATATTAAACAAATAAGAATTTGATACTATCGATTTTTCCACAATCAATATCGTTATTGCGTCGGTTCAAAATAATCTACTGAGTTATACAGCTCGCGGTAATTCGACGGGTGACCTAGTATTATCATTAGTAGACCTAGTATTAGTATTAGCAGCCGATAAGCCGTGTTGGGGGCATTCGAGCGGTACAATAACTTCAGACACTTGGGTTGACCGCTAACCCCTCCAGCAATCCGCACTCGAGCAACGTGGTGGAGTATGCTCTAGTCCTCCGTTATAATCTCTCTAAATATATCCTCAGTTATAAATATATCCTCAATTATAAGGAGAGACCCGTGCATGTAGAGGGCCATTGGGAAGCCATAACGCTTGATACTATTAACAACCTTATTTAACCAATATTCCCGGTATAGTAAAGTCAAAACTTGCCACCAGCACAGCAATCATTGGCTATTTCGTCGAGTGTGGTATCTAGTACAGAGCGCCAACTTTGCGGCGATCCAGTTTCTGGTAGGCTGCACTATGAGCACACTTGACTCAATAGAGCAAATTTCTTACGGGCTCGTGAGCTTGCGGGCGAAATTATTCTGGTATTAAAAAAGTTTCGCGTTCTCCTGTTGGGGTTAGTTCATATCCTTAACGAATATTTCAGATTTTCTTTGAAAGGCAATTATTTTTTTATTAAAAATGTTTATGTGTTCGCTCATACATGCGTTAGTTTTGTTTTCTTGTGTAGGGAAGGAATTAAATTGGTTTTATATAGCTTTAGCATGAATTTTCTGACTATATTTTCCAAATTCGTTGATCAACTTGTTTTCACGTGTATAAATTTAGTAAGGTAAATAAATAACGCTAACATACTCATACGTAGTAAGATTTTCTGTGTTGCGGGTTGCATAGACAAAATAATAAACATTTATCTGCACAAAAATATCTGTTTCATCCGGTAATCGAACCTGGGACCCCTCGTTTTGCAGGTAGGGGCACTACCAACTAAACTTCTGGGTCGACAAATCTTGTGTGCCTATGTTTAATTTAAAATCGTGCAGTTTAAATAAAATTTTTATTTATTAACATAACAGTGTATATTGTATAATACACACACAACCTCGACTTACGTTACTAAAGAATGAACCTAAAACTACAAACCTTAAAAATAGAATATAATAACTAAAACATTAAGAGGAGTCCCTTTAGGCAAAAAAAAATTTAATTATTAAATAAATTATAGACTTGTAGGTCTGTACTAAAAGTTTTGTTTTAAATCAAATTTGAAACTATTGTGTATTGCAATTACGTATTAAAGAATCAGTAGGTACAAACTTGGTTACAATTTCTTTTGTACAAGTTAGCAAATGAGATGAGTTTGTACAAGTTAGCAAATTGTTTTATGTAGATTTGGATTTGGCCATATAGACAAAGACATCTGTGTCCAATTTAAAATTGGGCAATTACGGATTACTAAAATGAAATTTATTTAGTCCAAGTTTTCAAAGTGCATACAATAAAGAAAACTACAATTTTTGTTTAAAGATATCCCACAATATTATTGAAATAAGTTACATACCCTACCTAAATAATTCTTGTTTTTTTTAATTCTCACATTCCAATCAACTTTATGCGCAATAATAATGAGCTTAAAATAAATGTATTAATAGTAAAAAGCGATTATTCCATCAGGGATTATAATTTCCTGGGATCTGTGTGTTACTACACCTATCAATTTATTTTTTGTACTAGCTTTTCCCGCAATTTCGTCCGCGTAGAATTTAACAAACATTGCAACATTACTTTATTTTATAATTTTAAAAATTACTAAAATACAAGTAGCCTAATTACATCAGCTCCTGATTACATCAGCTATCTGTTAGTGAAAGTCTCGGCAAAATCGGTCTAGCCGTTCCAGAGATTAGCAGGAACAAACAGACAGACAGACAGACAAAAATTGTTATTTTAGTATATGTACCTAACATATATACATGTATAATTATGCATTTAGTAAAAACCGGGTACCTATTTTAATACAACAAACAAGACACTCCAATTTTATTTATTTGTATAGATTACAGTTGGTGCGTAGCTAATGAAAATATAATGCCAAGTTCTGAAAAAAAAATAGCTTCGGAAAGAGCAGTATGGTAGCTCCACATCATTGGAAATGGTTTTCGGTATTCCGCACGATTAAAATACGTACTTTAATAACCTAAATTTAATTAATTCAAGTTATAAGTTTTGAGTAGGTATTTCGACGACCTGCAGGTCGACTGGTTGCAAATTCACAAGTGTTACTTCCATAAAAAAGCTTTTAATTTCACGTTTCACACCAGTCCCCAAAGCGTTTAATGAAGCCTCATTAAAGCGGCACGGAGTATAAAGCTTTACAATTTGGCTTAATACAGCAAACCTTTGGCGCAACGCAAATCTACATAATCATGGTAATACCACGGCTCGAGGTTACCGATGTACCAATACTGGATAATAGTGATGGTATCCTTGAAGTAAGATTTATTTGAATAGCCAGGGAACGAGCTGATGAGCGTGACGAACCTGAAGGTCAAAGTCGCAAGGATATTACTGTTTTTATAACATATTCCCCATAATTTAACGAAGATAAATGTCGCTTAATACAAAATTACCCATATTTTACTTTTTTGTTCAGGCTAAATGACTTAACCGCCTATGATTATTGTTTCTTATTTCAGGCTAAATTACTAAAGCGCCCAGGTTTATTATTTCTTGTTCCAAGGTAAATGACTTAACCGCCTAGGTATGCAAATAATGGCTCTAAGCTTAGTGCTTTAATCAACGAGTTTAGTAATTTGTGTCACATGATGCGACCTCAAGATAATGGTTATTGCCGCCCAACTACTATAATACCGAAGGTTTCACACTCTAACACAAAAAACACTAAAAACACACAGCAACCGATTTATATATTTCACCTTTAGTAGGTACATAGCTACACAGGTAAATTTTACCCACTACCTTGTATTGTATAACAAACCTCCGCAAGAAGGGACTTGGTTTCATAGTTTCGTTCATTTAAACTAGACGAGAGGTTAGCAATAAATGATTGCCGCTAAAGTCATAGCTGGTAATGAATAATGATGGTAATGATACCTCAGGAACAAAGTGAAACAGATCATGCTATGGCAAAGGCCTGTATATTTTTATTGTACTCGTATTTATAACGGAGACATAATTATAATATTCTTACTAGTTTAGCTGTATGCCCTAGAAATTCCTCTATGTAAAGTGAGATTATTTCTGCATAAGTACTTCATTTTAGCACTTTGACCCTTGCTGTTTTATGATGTTTTTTCTTGGCTTGGGGGAGTTTAATATTTGGGTATATACGCCATCTTTATGAAACGGAGTAGTTTGTCAATGTTGTGCTATAAAACCGTCAGCCAGTAATAAGCGGTTAAGCCGTTTTTTCTTCCCCGTCATCAAATGTTGGTGTCAGTGACCTCTTATCAAACAGTTCGATCACTTACTATTGCTTATTATTAACGATAAACGATTCCATGAAGAATTAGGATTATTCCTTTTCTCCTGCTAGACACAAGAACACAAGACCCGTGTCTAAACATTTAGCTATCTGTTGTGTATTTAAAGTAATTATTATTTAGGAAACAGAAAATAAAACACTATGCATGTTCGGCGGCCATAGACACTCGATTTTCGATCTTAGCAAGTCAATGTGAGGTCTACATATTTATACAACCATAGACAAACCATAGACAGACACAGCTAATACACTACACTGTCACATAAGTGACTGGTCAAACATCTTCAAAAAGTAAACCCCAACTACCTACAACGGACTGCTAATTGGTAACAACCCTGCTACTCGTATAACCAAATGTCAGAATAGCCAGAACATGACAACATTTTAGATTGTCATTATTGCTTTTCACGGTGAAATGTACGAGATAACCACAGACCTAGACAGGCATTACATTAACACCTAATTGAGGTCGTTAGACCCGCCCCCGTCGTGTGAAGGTACAGAGACGAACAAGATGGGCGGTAAATTGCTGCGCTAGATGTATTTGGCGCCATATCTTCTAGATAATAGTCGATTCTTACCTCATGAATTCCTGAGGATATTCTTTGGGATTAATTATTTATTTAGCATCTTACCTTGTTTCATTAAGTTAAAGTAGACACGAATGCTGTCTACATAGCAATTAGTTTTATTGCTGTCCTCTTATTAAGGGTCATTGGAATTTTTCACCATTAGGCATGTTCTGAAAAGGGATATTGAAAGAAATTGTTATTTTCGACGACCTGTTTGGCGCAATGGTTACGATGCCGGAATGCCTGTCGAAGAACCCTGGATTCGATTAATTATATCAGCGAGGTGGAAATTTAATTTTAAATTTAAGAATCCCGCTCCTGCTAAAGCGACTAATTTAATCAATGTTGCAACTACATCCGCATATAAACCCTACGACAAGGTTTCCTTCTCACCAATCTTACCCCAATATGACCCAATATAACAATCTTCTCATTAATTCAATGCCGACTGAAGGAAGAGCACATTAAACTCGCCCGAACGTGAGCTTTATGGCGACGCTTTATTAATGAACGCTTTTAATTTATATCGCGTCTTACATTACTCGAACTACGGTATAAAATGAATTTGTTGGAGCGATTCTATTTATGGAGTTGAGGTTTATGGCGATTTTATGGTAGGTACAGTGTACAGTACCGTACAGTACAGTACAGTACCGTACAGTACAGTACCGTACAGTACCGTGTACAGTGATATTGCACAATGAGTGATAGCAGTACACAGAAGTTCCTTTCTATTATTTTACAATCCAATTATTTAGCCGAATAAGTGTTAGAACAGTTTTTTCAGCGAAAGTAAGTCGTCTATTTAAATCTTGGAAATATAATCGCGACTCTCCACGTCTCTCAGTTATCTAGCACTAAGAGAGTTGATGTGTCGCTTAAGGCATTTGGGTTCGAATCCTAACCGTATAATCGCCATAAAAATAAAAGCAATCTTAAGTAGAAGCAGTAAACTAATTTTATCTAACTTTATGTTGTGCTGTGTTCACATGTGTTTTTTGAAGTATAAAGTTTTCCCTTTACCTTATGTTTCTAAGTTTTATATTGTGCTCAACTACCAAGTAACTTTCGACGAAAACATAGATTATAAAATGCCGACTTCAGTACTTTTCTGATTTTGATTGTGGAACTTTGATTTAACTTTTATAAATTATAGCTTGACTACAACTACTTTTTAGCTGATGTTTAACGTGTAATTTAGGAAGGGCAAATTCATTATTGGTCATTTTTGTAGATAATTATAACTTGATAAATTAACATTTATTTTTATTTATGTACGACTAACATACATATATTATATAAATTAAACGATTTTAAAGTTAAGTTAGTTGTCGACAAAAAAAAACGTTATTTTTAAAAAGTCAGATTAAATAAGTATTTTGAGAGATAATGTCATTCTATAGTCTTCCTCTGACCTTTTTCGGTGTCACGTCGTTAGTGAATCGTGGAATATTAAAATCTAATCTCTAGGACCTCTTTGAATAAATGACACTTTTTAATAAAAGTTGGCAAAGAACCAAAACTGTTTTTTACGTTACTGAATACGATATATTTCAAGATACGATTTTTTTGGTTCTACTTACGACTATTTAATTTAACACCAAGTGCACAGATTAAAGCGACTCGCTTCATTGCTTAAGATGAAACAGAACTGTTTTTAAAATCATCAAAAAGTTTGGAAGATATATTATCATCTAAAAGATGGTAATATCAAATAAAAATATTTTATATTTGAAATAAACTAAATGTGGAAACAGATATAAACGTACGGCGGTGCTGTTTTATACTATTAAAGTAATACTACATATAAAAGAGGAAAAAGCGATCCTGATCCTCCGAACGAAATATTAATATGATTTATGGGGCATTAGCAGTGTTGTTCAAAATGGAAATAGTATAAACAATTATTTAGTTTTATGATTTACTATTAAACTATAAACAAAATAAGGTTAAACTAGTACAAATAGTCACCTTTTAGCAGAAACAGCGTGAAAAATCTACGTATTTATTTATAAAAACAAACAACATGAAAAAAAAGATTTCCCATTCAGACGTGCATGAAAACGCTAACCGAAATGAAAATAATGAAAGATGTATAGATTGGTATGGGGAAATGATAGATTCTTAACAAAGGGTTCCAATAACACCACTATATATGAAAATCGAAAACTCAAGGGAAAGAACACGTGCGAACCAATATACGTATAATGAAATGAATAATGGAAGCTCTAAACCTATTGGATTTGGTAAGCTTTCTTGGTATCGAATTCGTAAAAGAAAAATAGAACCGTTTTATCTTGAACGTTCCATATGTTTTAGGGCTGAACTAAGGGACTTGTCGACGTGCAAGCGATTGACTAAACGCGAGATAAAAGTTACATACTTAAAACCTAGCAGGGTTTTAAGTAGTGTTAACATAGATCGCACTTAACATAATTAGTTGAACATAATTTGTTTCGAATTTCATTTGTTCTGTTTCACAATAATTATGGCGTTGGTTATCGTTATATTGAATTGAAATTATTGTCATGTCTAAGGGGTATGAATCGTATCTAAGGGGTATAAGGCGTATGAATCATGAAAATCGTCTTACACGTTTAGTCTCTAGAGGAACAAACAAAGGGACAAACAGACATACATACATACATGAGGTATTTCGAATTGCATGGATAGTTTACACTGTCATAACGGCGTGCGACCACCATAATAAATCTGTTAAAATCATACTTACAAAAAAAAAAAAATTGCATAGTGTAATTGAAGTTTGTCTTCCACATTATAGTAGTATATCGTTTATCGTTCTCAGCGAGAACATCCCTTAATATGAAAATAAAAGGTGGGATTGGAAGGGTGAAGTGAAGTTGCATATAGAAGTGGATTTATCTCTTTAATTTTGCTTACATTGCTGCGTAGGGGATCGCTTTATTTGTTTCTTGGTTTGTTGGATTTTAAATGTGATGTTTTCATGTGCCGTTTTATTTGCCACGGAACATATGACGTTGGGCCACGAAAACGTATGATGATCTTTAGACCTATGCGTAACTATAATATAATTTGGCTATACCTAATCTTTTAATGTCCCACTACTGCGCATGGGTCTCTCCTTATATCTGAGTTGTTAACGTAAGAGAGAGGAGATTTCAACGTAACTTTTAAGAAGATTCTGTCGTATGCCCTGAACGATATTTAGAACCCCGGTCAACGTGTATTCTGTAAAAAAATTTGGTGTCTACCTATTTCTGGTCAAGAGATAGAGCCCTATGACAGACATCGGAGGCATATTAATAGGGTTCACCTTTTGGGTACGGAACTCTTAAGAACTTTTGATAAAAATATAATCTTCTGTTTTGAAGCTGGCAAAAACGTTTAACTGAGTAAAGTATATCCGAATTTCAGCAAAAAGACTCATTATCTGCAGATTCGTTGTTCGTTCGAGTAAAGAGCACTCAAATTTGATCCAGACAATGTATTAATACTGGAGTTCTCTTTGAGAAATATTCTTCTCTCTACTGTCCATTATTCTATGTCTAGGACCGAGATATTATTTTAGTTCGAAATGAATTTCACCTTTTTAAAGTAACACACCTTTACGTTGAAAATGAGTCTGTCAGACTGTTCATTTGTCTAAAACAGTCTTAATAAAATTGTTGTTGAAGTGTTATTACGAATTTTGAAGCAGTGAAATTAGCCTAGGTTGTAAATAGTGCGCCAAACCGAACTCCTTTTATTTTTATATTTTTACTTTTAAGAATTCAATGTCAATTGTGACATATCTGTTGTCTCATAAGAAAAAATGTTGTAAAATCTTGTATTAAATCCGCGAATCAATTTATCTGGCTATTTTATCCCTCTGATCCATCGCCGTCCGGTTTAAATAGGTTGGGCGGGAAATAGTGGGCTTAAATACTTACACATATTATTCGTCTTTATTTTTCTTGCCCGACCATGCATCGGCGATGCTTACCGCTTACCCATAAGCTTTCCTGCTTGTTAACGGATTTTTTAGGTAAAATTTTCTACATCTTCCTCACGAAATTCTGTTAAATCTAGGTAGCAGTAATACCGCTAAAAAAACCCCTTTGTCATAGCACCACAGTTTCAGAACATTCCCCTTAACATCTCTAAGAGCATTGAGATCCTAGGTGTCGACATTTCGCATGAAGTTCAGTTTCGGGACCACTTGGTGGGTAAGGCTAAACTGGCTTCAAAGAAGTTGGGAGTGCTCTACAGAGCTAAGCGGTACTTCATGCCTGAGCATAGGATGTTGCTTTATAAAGCACAAGTCCGACCTCACATGGAGTACTGCTCCCACCTTTGGGCCGGGGCCCCAGCTTGCCAAGTGGATCCTTTCAACCGAATCCAACGGCGAGCTATTCGTCTTGTCGACGATCCCATGCTCACAGACGGTTTAGAATCACTCGAGCTGCGGAGAGATGTGGGCTCTCTGTGTGTTTTCTACCGTCTGTATAATGGGGAATGTTCTGATGAACTGTTTAACCTAATACCTGCGGTTAACTTTCGTTACCGCACATCACGAAATAAAGTCAGGTTCCACCAACACCACCTGGATACCTGGCGTTCGTCCACAGTTCGGTTCACACGTCACTTCCTGCCTCGTACGTGTAAACTGTGGAACGAACTTCCTACAACGGTGTTCCCACAGTGCTATGACATGGGGTCCTTCAAGAAGCGGGTCTTTCGCTTCCTTCGTGGCCGGCAACGCGATGGTGACGCCCCTGGTGTTGCCATTGTCCATGGGCGACGGTGATCACTTACCATCAGGTGACCCGTCTGCTCGCTTGCCTGCTTAGGCCATAAAAAAAAGGTAGATAGGTTGAGATTTTCAACCTAGCAATTGTTAAAAGTTTGAAAATAACTAATTTGTGGACATTTTGACGAAGTTCATTAATGAGGATAATTTGTATGAATCATTCTATTGTTTGATGACAGTTTAATTTAAAAGAGTGAAATATTGATGTAAAGGGCGATTTTCCTAATTGAAATTAAATCCACGCTTATCCTCATTGTGCATACTCCTGAATATGCAAGCGTAGATCGTGTAGGTCCTTTTTTGAGATCGCAATATCAGTTTAATCCTGTCGGTATTATAGTAGTTCAATTGGTCTTGCTAATGTAATGGGTTTCAATGTCAACTTAATCAAATAACCCGACTACGTGATAAAGTGAGAATAGTTGCAAACCAACCCTTAATCGTTATAAATCCTAAACTGAACTGACCCAGTCATACATAGTTAATTAACTTTTAGTTTTTCTTTTTCACAATAAGTATGACGGCTGGTAGCCGCCTGTAATATAAATAATCCCTACTTCATTTCTTTTCACATTTACTACAAGCTTGTTATATTTTTTACTTTTCCGCAGCCAAGCAATCCGTCTTGGGGTCCTAAATCTGGTTGAATGACACACACGAGATTGGCCGGCACTTCGTTATCTTGCGAACCCTAGAAGAAGGGAAACGATCTTATGTTTACTACTAATTATATACGCGGAACAACCCAAAATATAAATTACTTCTTACAGAACAAATTATTGTCGGGAGTAGATAATAGTACCTATCAATTAAAAATGTTATACCTTATAAGTATTGAATACCACTGTAAAGCGCATTTTTTTTTATTGATAATTAAGGCATCTTCATATTATAACGTGAAGCAAATACTTTGTACGTTAATGATGCGGTCAGAGGAGTTTGAAATTTGGTACAGTTAAAGTTCACAAAGGGAAGGAGAGTAGAAATGTAATATAATTTTTTAAATAATGCTTTACTACATTAAATAGTACTAGATTAAAATAATATTTGCACGCAATAATACATTACACACTCTAATTTATGTCATCACTATACATTTGACACGACATAACATGACGTTTAAGTGTCAGTGTCAAATAACCTTGAATGAAATAACGGTAGAATCTAGTTTTAATTATTTTAAATATTCAATGACGTCACATACCTACATGGTTTGCAGTTAATTTAAAAAAAATGTAATAACTGTCACTCAAAATAATTTCTCTAATTTACTACATTTTAATTAATCGAATTAAAAATAAATTTATAACGTTATAGTTTTATATAATGTAACAGGAAAAAGGTTATTCGTAAGTCATTATCCACACCGCGAAAAGGTAACGTATAAATCAGCAGTAACTCGAGCGTATAATGATCGTTGGGCTAGACTTATAAATCAAGTCGGGGTCACCAAGTGCCTGCCATCTATCATACGTAAACCATCGCCACTAATATGAATTGAACACTTCGGCAAAAGGCATTTAATTAAAGGCGCAAGCCATGCAATCTGTTTTATTTCGACTTGTAGTGGACAATGTAAAATTTAACTGTAAATATCAATGTTTTTAGTTTAACCGATATTAAATGTTGAATTCACATCTTATAGTTTAGTAGTAAGTGCGTCTCGTAAAATATTTCTCCCCGCTTCCGCATTGTTATCGTGAATATAATTCATTTAATTGGAATAAAATCAAGTGAAGTTGGTTTTTCTGGTTTGAACACTTTTTGAAATCTAAACTACGCCATTATTAAATCCTTACGGTAAGTGGTCCATAATGACGAAGCGGCAT
This sequence comes from Ochlodes sylvanus, assembly GCA_905404295.2. Lineage (NCBI taxonomy): Eukaryota > Metazoa > Arthropoda > Insecta > Lepidoptera > Hesperiidae > Ochlodes > Ochlodes sylvanus. Next base: position 4,955,608 of record FR990129.1, read on the forward strand.
AAAGTTTTGAAGGGGTATTTTTTCCTTCTGAAAAATACAAAAAGCACTCGCTACTACTTATAATATGTATTTCAAACTCATGTCCTTATTGTCTTATTTGAATGTTGGAAAAAATACAAAAATCTGTATGGAGGGCTTCGATCATCATACTTTAGTTAATAGAAAATGGAGACTAACATCACTACCAATCAGCACTGGAGCACCGAGTTGAACAGCAAGATCTCTACTATAAAGTCAAGAGTTATGTGCCTACATGGGGACACTACAGAGCTGATGTCAAATATCATCCCAAGAGAGGGTAGCTGAAACTCCTCGATTACTAAAAAGGATTACTAACTAAGCTATTGAGGCGTCGATAGTAAACGATAAACATAAGAATGCTATCTATAGTGTTGAATAAAGAACATAATACGTGATGGCACATTTAGATACCCGATAGGAAGTGAATGACGGCGAGCGAGAATGTATTCAGATTAAGATAACAATAAAAACAAACGCAGCGCTTTGCCAAGTTTATATGGAGAGCCTTTATTCTCAACCCACGGACTGAACGAACATGAAATTATAATAGGTATCATAAAAGAGTTTGAATATAGACCCGAGTTGGATAAACTGCATATTCCCGATGGCCTAGTCCACTTTGGCACATAAATATTGGCATTCACAAATTTCTTATTTCCACAACGGCACGTCATGAGTTTTTATAAGTGATTGAAGAGGCTTGGAGCATCCAAGCTGCTCCAGTTTTAGTGGTTAGATGCCAGCGGTTTGAGACCAAGGCCAGATAATTTGGTTTGGATTATTTGAAAGCTTTTAATTAGCGATGACCTGATATTTATGTTCATATTCGTGGATTACAGCTCAAATGCTCACTAACATTGAAGAATTTTAATATTAGTGGTCACATTTCGTAAAGTATTTGATTTCCTTAACTCGATCAATTATTTACAATTATTACTTACAAATTATTTACAGTATCACTTTTCTAAGTAACAAAATAACCTTGGTTTTCTTTAACCTACTAGCGAACTATTTCAGGCATCCAGCCTTGCAATTTATAAAAGCGTACTCCAACATGTTATTCCAATGCGGATTGGTGAAGTGAAAAACTACTTAGAATACACAAATCAAAACTCAACATTTAACATACTAAAACAAAACATGCTTACAAGTAAGGCCACAACCATTCGCTACTCAGAGGTCCCACGCAATCCTATTATGCAAATATGTAAAAGCTTGTATTGATCGGGAGCAATATTGACTTTTGATTCGTAAACAAACTCCGCCCTCTGTTTTTAAACGAGGATCGAATGAACGTTTCGATGTTATCTACTTGATGGGAACCGTCAGTACCTGCCAGGTTAAAGCGCCAAAATAAATGAGCATCATGGATATAAATGAAATATACGCGTATAATTATTACAATTTCTAAAAACAGATTTTTTTTTTTTACTGACTAACGATCTCTGTTATACATTCGACTAACGAACATGACCGGTTGCTTATTTCCATGGTCTATTTGTAGCTGCCACTGCATTTTTGCGTTTTAATGAACGATTAACGTTACTACCGGTGAAGTTGATTTATAGCTCAATGTAACTATGGCTTATCAAATGGAATTTTTATAAAAAGAGATCGTTATTGGCCGCAAGAGATAGATAAGTTATAGCTACATGTAGTTCTCAACATCTTGCTTGGATCAGCCGCTAAACAAGTTAGCGTGTTCCGGTTGGAGCTATGTGAGTCAGTACTAACTCACATACAAAATTCTTTTTCTTTCTTTCTTTCTTTCAGTGATTTCTTGCCCATTTCTTCTTTCTTGGCCGACAACACATCGGTGATGCCTTTGATGTTACTGACATCGATGGGCGACGATAACCACTTACAATAGCTTAGACGATTTTTGCGATAGTTGGCATATATGCCAATATTATGTTATATGTTTATATATAAACAAAAAATAAGCCTTACATTGCGTGTAAATATAAATAACACGTTCGTGTTCCTAAAAAAACATTTTAAAACTGAAACTTTTGATTTTATGATAAAATTTTCGATGCTTCTGGGCAATGCGCTCTAATTTTTCGTTTACCGATTTCATTCCCCGAGCGGGGCAAAGTGAATCCAATTCCACAGGGCGCTGTTCCCATATTCTTTTCACTCCATGCGTTCAGAATTAAAAACAGTTCCCACAATATCACTGTTTCATTTCCCGGAAAATAACCTGTCAAGCGTGTGTGCCTTTGTACGGCATAATGGAAAACAATAAAAAGTTTTCTTGTTTTAAACGAACGTCAAGTCACGACAAATGCGGATTTCGTATTCTGGGACGTTTGAGATCTAAAAAAGATCTTATGTTGCCTTTCAAATGTTGTTAAAGTGTTTCTACTTATTGGTCAAAGAGTGCAGTTTTTTTATAAATTACACACATCATAGCCCCTCAGTAAGATTTCCTGTGCCCTGGGTGCTGTGCACAAAAAAAAGAAAAAGACGAGATAAATGAGTAGAGTATACGTATATTTATTTATATCCTTGATGCTCATTTATTTTGCTAAGACAATATCACACACCTAGACCGAGAATTTAAGCTCATCATTGTAACTTTGCGCCTCGCTAAGAATGGCTGAGAATGAGAGAATCGAACACAGATTATACATGGATACATATATCGTCTATGAGAACAATACAATAGAAAATTCGAACTGAATTTTCCATCATTGTATTTATTTTATGCAACAAGCAATTTGTCGAACAATTAATGTCCATATAAAAATTAAATGTTTTACCACATGTTCGTAAATAATCGTGATTGCACGTCAACGGGCCTGTTATCGGCGTTTGTGAAAGGAATGAATTAATTTGTGAAAGTAATTTATGCATGGAAATTTCATGTTTTAGGGTCTCGTTCGGCCGTTGGAAAAACTGGTCCCTCATTAGTCGCTTGTTTGTCGATCCATTCACCAGATCTCACTTTTTGCGAATCGACTAAATGAAAAAATGAATTATTATATTATGAAAAAAATTAATGTTATTAAAGTGTAAATGTAAGTAGCATTAATTATTTTGCTAAAGGAGTAAATTAATAGTTTAAAAAAAACAACGAGTTGCACTCCGGGAGTGCCGGCAGGAGTGAAAACTTGAACATTAACGTTGTGCATTTTTGAATATTTTGGAATGGTTAGGGAATAATATCGCACGAATTGCTTTACCTATCAGTATAAAAGTACTATAATTTATGTGGTAAAATACAATATTCATTCGTACACAACATGTCAATTTATATTACATAAAAATTTAACACGTCAGAACTATTACAATTATTTTTACATTATCTCTCGGAATTAACTCTTTGTTTTGCTAACAGAGGGCGTTAGTAATACAATAACATTCTATCCTATAAATATTTTTTTCACAGATAACACATCTAGATAATTATGCAGTTTAATAACTATGTGACAGCACAAATCTATAAGTAGGCATGATAATTTTTCAACAAATTTCCAGACGCAATTTTAACATTTTTTACCCATTCCAAAAAGTGCACAACACCGTTAAAGAAGTTTTCACTTCAATAAAACACGTGCTTTTATAATGCTAAGTGAATCATAAATGCAAAGCAACAGAACATTGTCACTCTGCTGATTAACCGTTGAGGAGTTCCTTTGTCTGTAGCTAATCCTGAGGGTAGCATCCAGTCATGCTTTTCATAAAATGAGTTAAACGGGCAATAAATCAAAAAGTTATTTTGTAAGTGTTTCACAGCCGGATAGATACAACTCTGCTTATGTTTTATACATATTTTGTAAATTAATAAATTAATACCCAAGCCCGTAAACGAACTCTCGCATCCCAATTTCCCGTTGCAGATGGCATGGATATATACGTATGGCAACCTTAGAATATACGCTGCCGGTACTGTAATTCTATAATCAAACCTTATAATCCAATATAACATTATAATCAAAAATCAAAGTACATTTCCTTCGATAGAGAGTCATTACCAACTAAGCTACAGAGTTATCGTAACTTTAAATAATGCATTGTAATTTGGCAACGGTGGGTTCAGGCTTTCGGAATGTAGATAAGAAGGGGTCCTTTTGTCAGCCTGCGTATCTCAGTTTCCACTGCAGTACATGCTTTATGTAGTATGCTCTTCCGCTCCGGCTCTTGCAATAAAGCTGATTCTGATGACGAAATTATTTAAAAGTTCCCGTCAAAATCTTATCCGTAACGAATCAAATGACATCAGACAGATTATCGATGCAATAAATAATTAAGTTCTGGTTATGTTATTTCAAGAGTATAATCTTTGATATACACTTTTTAATGAAATGTTAGATTTGATTATGAGAAATTAAGTTTTAGAATAAAGAAGTAACATACCCATTATAACCAATCAATGTATAACCTAATAAAAGCCAAGGATGTAAAGAAACCATGTAACATAACAATATAGACTTGAATCTAGATAACTATGTATGTCAAAATTGGAATCAATTTTTATGTTTATAATTTTACCAAATGGAACTTCATTTTAAAATGAAATTAACCCTTCGGGTGAGAATAGAACAATCTCAACGGATATAAATTCCCTTATGTTTGTTTAAAGAAACATTAGGGCTTCGCCGGGATCTGCTTCCCACAATCCGGCCATGTATAAAAATTTCAGAGGCCGGACGTGTAGCTTCAGCTACATTAATCATAGGGGAAAGCCCGAAAGACATTTGGGTATCAGGAAACATTTATGGGGCTATGAAACCGGTGAAATTCTGATGAAAATGAAATGGCGTTTCATTTTAATTTCTTCTACGCTGTTTTGTCTTACTAATCATTCGTTTCTTCTTCTTTATTAAAAAGTTATAAAACTCAAATTTACCTGTCACTTATAGGACTACAATATGCCTTTAGCTATAGGAATAAAATATCGTATTTCCAGAAGTGGTAAGGTCAGGTAATGAAAAGTTAAAGGATTTTAGTACCTAAAAAATCGAGTGTTATGGAATTAAGCCGACGGCTAGTAATATACATAGTATTTCTAAAAGCAAAGCGACGTCGGGTTATTAAAAAGTTATGAACAAAGCATTGTTTTAGTACATTCAATTGAAGATTAGATCAAATTGAAGATCAGTAAGTGCCTGTCCGGTGCCAATGTCTGATTTGTACATAAGTAGTTTGATTATAGTAGTGATTATAGTGATTATAGTAGTGATTGATTTGGACATGAGGATGAAGCTCTTCAAACACAAAAAATATTAAAGAATGGCGAACAAAGAGCACATTACACATTTAAAGTAAACGTGATTGGTTTAATTGCAATAGATATAGTTTGTTATAATTATGTCGATCTCGAAGTTGTACAACTGCCAGCTGATTGAAGGATCCCGACCTCGATTCCCGTCATTAGCATGTTTATTATCCACAAAAAATATTTGTCCTGAATGTTTTCAATGTTTGACATTTCCTCAAATATTTTTAGGGTCGTGGACGGTCGTTTGGGACGTCTTATAATGCGAATTTATTTCTTACTTATTTAAGTATTGATTACCATACATCATTATTTATATCTAAAAACATAATTGAAAAACAAACAACATCTAAAATATACAAAGCAAATTTCTTTGAGTTCTAGTAACTTTTATAAAAACAATTTTGCAATTACAAAACTATCCAAGATGCTATTTCATTTTCATATTTAGGACACAAATTGGTACCAATTACCGCATTTCGCTAATAACCTTAGATATTACATAATAGGCGCGGCAATGTAAAGGGAACCAACAATAAGACATTTATTTATGAAGGTAGGTAAATGGTATAAATAATGTTTCCACGGTAAGTCGTCGGGCTTATATTAACGTATACAACAAAACTTATAAAGGACATAGATATGTTAGGCTTATGGTGACAACGCCATATGAAATAGAATCCCAAATAACAACACGTTAATCTTATGGTGTCAAAATATGTCCTAAATATTCTTCATCATCATTAACAAAACCCCATAACTGTCCCATTGCTGGGCATGGGTTTCCTGTCACAATGTGAGGGGTACAGGCCACAGTCCACCACGCTAACCAAGTGAGGATTTGCAGACTTCACATAATGGAGAACTTTCAGGTGTATAGCTTTCCTCACGAGGGTCATCTTCAACGGAGCAGGTGATACATTCTAATACGCACATAATTTTTGAAATAACTTGCAGGATCCGAACCCGGTTCCCCGGTTCAGGAGTTCATCGTTCAAACCACTCGGCTATCTTTTAAATATTCCCAAGTGTATAAAAACTTCCCTTACTTAGTAATTTTCTTCTTAAACTAAAAATCATAAACGAACAATTAGAAAAATCAGAAACCACGCAATATTGTAATGCTCAGTTAATTATATAGCAAAGCAATAAATTTTGTCACAGTGCTGTTAAGTTCCCTTGTCTGAAGTCAATTGTGAACGTAGTGTCAGGTCATGGTGGTCATAAATTGTCATCGGAATTAATACAATAGGAAAGGAAATAGTTATAATTCACTTTGTAAGGTTTGACCCGAACATACATAGAAACATTGCAAGTTTAATAAAAGCTTGTAAAAATGGTTCGAATTTTATAATAAACAAGTCTGATTTATTAACATGTCTTACTAAGCTAGCACCTAGCCTACTACCCTAATTACTGCTACTTCGAGAATTGCATCACGACGCGTTGCTGACCGGAAAAGACGCAGGGGAGCCGCATTATCGTGTTACCGTTTAAAATTATTGGCAGTTTTGTTACTACTAATACTTAGATGATATACCTACTCATAAATGTGCCTCTCATTCTACTTTGTTGATAAAGTTGATAATTTTGAGAAAGCCTTAATTCTGTCCAAATTAGATTAAAATTTTGGGTTCGTAAAGTGTGGACACGATAAATTAAAAGTTTCCACACCCCGCTCAGTGTATATTTTTGATGGGATTTGCACGCCGTCAACTTTATAATATATGCCTCTAGGCAATAAAGTCTGTTTTAATTTCGGCCTGAAATCTAGCACTTGGAGTTAATTAGAGTGTAACGGAAAACTAATTACGGCAGATACCTACCCGAGATTGGTTAGCGGTAGGATTTAAGTAAAAATTCTTGATAAGTTTAGCTTCTCAACTAGCTAGACTCACTGTCTAGAATTTTGCGGTTTCTTACTTTCGGCTACCTCATTCATTTATTCAAAATTTTTTTTTGAATCCAGGACCCCTCACTTCGCAAGCAAGGTCACTACCAACGAGGCTACGGGGTCGTCAAATTCGGGGTCGATTAATTGTTAAATAATCCGTTTGATTGATCTTAAGAAGATTAAAGCTTATCCGTGGTGCAATGAAAAATAATAATGACGGTGGATTACTCGTTCAGCTTCGATATTGATATTGCCAATTTGGCCGTTAATGTAACCGGAATATGTAAGTGTCGGTAATTATTTCATTAATCTGATTCATTTTAACGTAAATCATGATCTTATTGGTATTCCATTTTTACTTAAAATATTTTATGTATGATTCTTATGAGAGGTCATACACGCAAATAGAAAATATCTACTTAATTAATTTTGGTATGTTTAAAATAAGGTTGTGTTCAAAACAGAACATAATTATGTAGGCCACCTAAGTTTATAGAGAGACCCGCGTTTAGTACTGGGCCATAAATGGGTTAAAGCCAAATACTTTAACACGTCTCGCTAGAAGGGAATGTTGTGCAAGTCTGTTATGAGCATACAGTATACATACCTGGAAATTAATGTTATATTGTAAGTGCATGTGGTAATAGTGCTATGATAGCCAAGTGCTTTAAATTTTGGACTCCTGCCAAGGGCAGCTTGGTATCGAATGCACGCACGTTTAATTTTCGAAAAGGTGTATTAGAAATTACTTATCACCTGCGTCCGTTAAGGAAAACATCGATAGGAAACCTGTTCGCCTGACAGTTCTATACTTATAGGTAGATACTAAAAGGAATTGTGAAGTCTACCAATCCGCAACTGTCAAGCCTGGTGAACTATGGTATGAACCCCTCAGCAGTGTGACAGTATGTTTACGATAATAATTTTTATGTTAGGATGTTGACATGTCCATTAAATTTTTTTTTATAGCCTGAAGGGCTGACGAAAAAAGCAGACGAGCCACCTGATGGTAAGTGGTCATCGTCGCCTATGGACACGAGCAACACCAGGGGAGTCACCAGTGCAACGCCGGCCCTGAAGGAGAACTCTTTTACACCATTTTTGAAGAACCCCATGTCATAGCGCTCCGGGAAAACCTCAGAAAGAAGTCCATTCCACAGTTTGCAGGTGCGAGGCAAAAACGATCGAGAGAATCGGACCGTAGACTTTCTCCATAAGTCCAATCGATGTGGATGGAACTTTAATCTTCGGCGAGTGGTGTTTTACAGGAAGGTCAATGCCCCGTGTTCTCGTCGGTAAGTCAGCACGGTTCACCAAGAACAAAGAAGGTTACCATTTACTCAAAAATGGAAGAAGCTTTATAGTCTAAAACATAAAAGTTCAATTTTGATGCTAAAAGTTCATGACCGGTTTCCTAAATTAAATCGTAACAAATAACTTCTCTTTCCTTGTCGCCGAAACAAGAGAACATCAAATTTTATTTACCTAAAGTCGAATCAGACGAAGCGAAGTTATTAAGCCGCAGTACCACAAGGGCTCGGAGTTTTATTGGCTATCAAATTAATTTAAACTTTCCGTGTTACGGACGGGTTATCCATTGTTGAAGAATTTTGACTACTGGCGTTTTAAGCACTTTTTAATAAGCTACTTCTGTTTGCGACTCATTTAGGTCGACTACCTTTTAACGTTGTTGTCAGGGGTTAGAAGTAAATTAGAAAGAAACAAATTATGATCCCAACGTGCATATACATATTAATTGGTATAATGAGTTAGAATAAAATAATTATATTCTGTATAGAGACATAAAAACGAAACCCACCCGCTGCTGAAGTAATAAAAATATAGCGTTCACAATGATATAAGCAGAATAGTTAATATTTTTATTTTCAATACTTATTTAGTTTACTTTATTCCTTATAACAGAAAGTCGGCTGAGTATTTGTTTAAAATATACTTTTCAAAAGTATGCAGTGTAAAAAATATTCCAGACGGGTTGAACAAAAAGTTGCACATTCTGTTTAATCCCAAGCGAAAACTATTAAACGAAGCGTGTGAGTTCCCAACAAACTACAGGCCTTCCGATCCGAACATTTTACTTGCGCTAAAAAATTTGGACCACTCCAAATTTAAATTGAAACACCAGCGGAAGATTTGCAACCGAAGTTAAAAAAAGAACCGTCAAAGTTCAAAAGTTTTAGACTTTATTTTTTATCGATTTTTATTTTGAGTAGGTACCGTGGTGAGTATTGGAAGAAGGGATATTATTCAGCATTGAATTTAATATTCTTCTGATTTTAGTGTGTCTTGCTTTAACGTCTGGTCCTTCCTATCGGAATTGACCAAGTTGTTTAACATCGACAGTATTATAGTTGGCGCTACGGCGCCATGGAGTCGTCTTAATTTTGATCGGCCTTGTTAGAAGCGACAGCTTGATAAAATAGCTTAGAAAATGAATAGTTTTCGATTCTATTATTATATTATTAGTTCGTTTTCATTTTCTTGAACTTTAATAGACAAAAATCTTTTTAAAAGGCGTACTTAATGTTAAACGCATTCTCTCCCAGTTTATCTTTTGTCAAGGCAGATATTTTAACTGATTACTTACCCCAAAATGTATGACACCACCCGGTGTTATTTCTCGTAAAACTTATAGCATAGTCATGAAGTTTTTGTAATACTTAGTTACAAATGTAGCATGTAGTTTTACGTAAGTTTTTCTCACAATGTCGCCTTTGGGAGTCTTTCGCTAAGTTTGTTTTTCAGCATCTGTATTACGTTCGAAGTTTGTTGGGATTTAATAAGGCGAAAATGTAAAGTAAATGTGGGACGAGTTGGCTTAAGAGGCACATTACAAAATGGCACCCAACTGAGTAAAAAAATTGACGTGCAGTTACTTTTCCTCATTTTTTTAATAGCCTAAAAAGCAGAAAACTAGACCTAGACTAGACCTGAGAAATCAGTAATTCTAATAAAAGTATTATTATACTGGAAAAAGCGTGGGGCGCTTTGTGCCATATCTTTCGTACTATAAAAAAAGGCTCCACGCTATTTCCACTATAATAATAATATTTATATTAAGAATTATTTTTTTATTTCGATTTATTATAAAAACGTGTTTTTTAGTTTTATAGCAATGTTTTACCGATATTATCTTGAAAATGAATCCCTCTGAAACATTTAAACAAACGACGGGTTAAGTTTTAATGGGAACAGTTAGGTCTTTACTTTCAGTAATAGATATTTACATGAAGTTTTAGTAGTTAAGTCGCACAGTCTTTAAAATGTTTAACTTTGGTATCGTGTAAAAGTAATCTCATTAGGGAACATTAAACGTGCTTATACTCGTATCATTAACACCATTTGCCAACTTAAAACCTTTTAGGTTGATCCTTTTGATTTTGATTTTAAGCTTAGATCTCATGGGATACACATATTTTAAAATTATACGGGTACCTACCTACTGTACCGTATGTATTTATGTATGTACTATAGGCATACGATATTGGATATTTTATTTATTAATTTAAACTTTATTGCCCATAAACACAACAAAAAAAGGGCGAGATTAAAGCTTAATGCATTCAATATTAGCTAACCATTAGGCCTAACAGATATACACGAAGAGCGGTTTTAATTATGAAGAAGAAAGTATAAAAATGGATCATATTATATTTATATATGTACAATTTAGCCGTGATTATGGTCTATATGCAAGGGGGTTGAAATATTGGCATACACTACATTGTGTATTTTTTTACAATTTTTATATCTATCAAGGGATATTTATTTACCTGTACTAATAGTTACTCTTTTTATAATATTCTGTAGAATATTTTGCAATTCAGGTTATACGATGTTTCAAAATAATTTGAATATTCCGTTTCTAACGGGCATGTCGCATTTAATGAATATAAATTAATCTAAAAAGTATCTTTTGTCTTTCTATTCCAATACGACCCGTATGGTGGAATGTTAACCATTCCGGACTGCCGTTCGAAGGGTCTTGAGTTCGATTCCCAGCGAGTCGGAAACTTGGACGATGAGTTTAAATTCCTGTTCTCGGTCTGGGTGTGTGTGTGTTTGGTATGTGTTTTGTCCATGTATGATATGCGAAATCCTAGTGGGGGTTAGGAGTTTGAAGCGTCATTTATTTAATAAAACAAACCTTTTATCCTGAAATTTTGTTTAAGAAACAAATAACACAAATAAATAAATGTGTAAGAAATAATCTTATATTTTTGTTCAATACTTAAAAGAAGAAGGTTAATTCGCTTATAGGCTTCCGAAATGGCTTAACTACTCTATATCTAACGATAAAGTTCTACGAAGAACAGAACCGCTCAAAAATTCTGTAACATCCATCTCCAAATCTCCAAGCAGCAGCGTAAGATCTTTGAGTTAATGGATAATTAATAATTAACACATAAATTAAAATGTTATTAAAATATTAGATATGTATGTATATGCTTTCCAACATATTATAAAGAAAAGTCCTTTGAAGTTTAAAATGTTTCCAAGTTCATGAATGCATATTGCAAAGTTTATTAGCCGTATGAGTCTGTTACCTTTTATAGCCTTTTAGAATTTGCATTAATTACGTATTACAATTTTGAATTATAATATAATTAAGTTTCGGCGTGATGTTACCATTTGAGAATTTCCCTAAGGGTCGCATTTCATTTATAAGCTAGGAGTTATTCTTGCTTAAAGAAACTTTTTGGGACTTCGTAGCGAAATTATGGAAATCTAATTTGGTTACGTATGTTCGTCCTTCAGAATTCTTTTTGGAGACAGCCTACTATATTATTAAAATAAAAAATATGATGTTTATTGTACCGGAGGAATTTTACACCTCTGCTAAACTACAGCGAGGAGCAGGATCAGCAAGAAGTGGTGAGATGAGGTTTGGTGAGGTGAAGGTGAAGCGCGGCGAGCTTGTGACGCGAGGTGTGGCGTGGTTAGGTGTGGGGAGGAAAGACAAGATGAGGACAGAATCTTCCTAATATTTCTGGCTAGTGTTATGATTAATAAAATTAAGAAAAATGGTTGCCTGTAAAGTCGGTTTTACGGGCGAAGATTTTACGTGACAACGTCTTTTTCTCGGTAGAATATTTATTGATATGAATATAATTAAATTGCGCAATAGGAACAAGGAATTGAATGAAAATAAGAATTGCACAAATTTTAACTATAGAAATATATTTTGTTTACTAAAACATTGTACATGTAAACTTAAACTTAACGCGCCGATTCAATGCGCCTAATTCTCTAGTGCTGCGCGCGCGACAGACCGATCATAGTTGAGTGGGAGAGAGACGCAAGGCATTCGGCGGGCCTCTCTCTCGTTCGGTGACTCATCGTAACGTTACCGAGCGTTACTATTTTTCATAAGTGACTCCCAGCTAACCTAATTTAAGACGTTGTCACGTCAAAAATGACTGGATGCTGTATATATTGGCATTGAATAAAATGGTTCAGTAGACGGTGCAAGAGTATTTTATTCCATGTTAAAATATATTTGACCTTGTTACAGTTCAATATTATTAGTATAAATTTAATAAGTATAGATTAACTTAAAGTAACTGAAATAACCATCAGAGTCATGGTTAACACTACTACATTTGCAAGATTTGTATTTGAGTTTGAATATGACCGTATTTTAAGTTTTAGCATCGAATGACATAAATTGAGTGGAGGGCGCAATTACTTAGGCCTTTTCTAACAAATGGGGTTCCAGTCGTAATGAATTGGGGCAGTTAGCAGTATTGAAGGCCTCTTGGTGAACGTAAAATCTCACCTGATGAGATCTGAAGTTGTTTGCAAAGATTTATGTTTGGTTATCGAGTGATTTTGGCTTTAAACCATTAATGTTCCACTACTGAGCGTGGATCTTCCCTCATCTTTAGAGCAAATCCAGAGAATACTCAACTTCGCTGCTCCAGTGTGGATTGGTAGAGGAGCAAGTTGCCAAGTTGTCCGAAGTTTTAAGCCACCTGACGGCCGCCGACATGGCTTAACGACAGTTATCAAACAATAACAACCAGGGATGACAGCTTTTACACGCTCTCCGAAGCACGGAAACGCTCTAGAATTTTTTGTTACTAGCAGTCACAGTGGATTTGAATGCGTATACATTTTTTGTTATGGAAATAACATGTTTACTGAGATGATTTTTTGTTTTGTTTTCTTTGTAGCTCATGGATAACCAATCAACCGACTAACCAAGAACCGTCTTATGGTGAAAGTTTATATCTACCGAAGGTGGTCTTTCAGTCCCTCACATTTTGTTACTGTGGTGGTTGATTAGGACGAGGAAATTGAATTTTAATGGGTACACCAGTATCAGCGAATGCCATCCGAGCCCAACAGACATAGCTAAAATTCAATATAACCACGTTCCATGTTTGGTTCACACGTTCACGAGCCAACTCAGCCAACAAATTAATGAACACCCAACACAGCTATCACGTAGCCATTAGCGAAGGGAAAAAGTTTCGTTTAGCCAGTTTAGTTTCAGCGATTGTTGGATCCTGTGGTTAGATCATTTTGTTGTTGTTTGCAGGGAATTAGACGAAGTTTTGATTGGCTCTGGAGAAATGAATTTGGAAATAAATCTTATGGAATGTGATATTTAGTTTCATTGAAAGATTCATGTATTAAGACATTACTAACAACTACTAACTTCAATAGATTACAAAATACACATATAATTATACACCTGTGGTCTAACACTGGTGTCCGATAAAATAGTTTTCAACTATTTAAGTTCTGAAATAAACTTTAAACTGACATGATATCAAATCATTGATTTAATTTCGCTTCAAACTGATTTTTAATAAGTTACTTCCTACATGAGCTACCATTCTTATCAAGACCAGTCAGTGCAGTCTTCTATAGAATGCCATTTGATTTTCGAACGCTATTTTGGCGGGAGTAAGCCCACGGTTGCCAGTAAGCAGTCGACATGCTCGTATGGAAACAGTTTGGATGCATGGACGTGCTAGATATGAATAAAATAACCATTGGCTTCAATTATTTTGAAATATGAAACAAAGAACTCGAGCTGCGTATTCATACACAATTGTTTTCGTGTTTAATCTGTTGATCGTTGTAGCTCTCGTCGGCTCTGCGTCAGCGTTGGGTTTTATAATGAATGAAAATCCTATGCATGTGTCAGAATTTATCAAGTTTATTTGGGCTTTATATTAAGTTTGACTTTTATTGCGCTATTAAAAAATATGGGCAATGATACATAAAGGTCTGCTTTGTATGACTGTCTGGAAACTAGTTTTAGTCTTGATGGGTTAGTTTTCTACCAACTAAGTTGTCGTCGTCATGTTCAATTGTGCATATTGGATGACTTTATAATAAATAGGTATTTATAAAATGTTAAAGTTAGAAATAAATAAATGCTAACACAGTCATACTCACTAGAATTCCCTTTGTTGCGGGGGGCAAGGACAACACAAAATAATTACTAACACCCAGGACTGGAGGACAAAAATTACGGCCGAAATAGAACGGCCGGGAATCTAACGTAGAGTTCCTCGTTTCGCAGTTAAAGTCACTAAAAACTAGGCTACAGGATCGTCAACGATAGTAAATTTTTGTTCTATGGGATTTTTTAGCTACACTACTTATGTTAATTGTTTGAATTTATGTAATTATGTTATGAATAAAGTAAAATTAAGTCATTACCATTATTTTTAAAACTTTATATTGTATTAAATATTATTTGCTTTAAAAATCACCTTTTAACGCTCTTTATTTATTTCACAGCGTATCTGTCACGTATGGGATAAGAAAACACGACGAAAATGTGTGAAAACTTACGTTAACTTAATATCATCCCGCTGTCGTCGAATGTCCCTTTATATTATGTGTAGGTTAAGTAAACATTATGTCATAAAACAGGACAAAATTGTCTTTTGGACAGTATACACAGGCTCGAGTCTCCTGTCATAATGTAAGTGGTTAAGGTTATAGTCAATAGCTAGCCAAGGCGGATTGGCAGACTTCACATATATTTGGGAACGTTGTCATATGTCCACAATGTACAAATGAACGCCCAAGTAGACAAGTTTCATTATAATGTTTTCTGTCCAAGTGAAATTTATTAAAGTTTTAATAGGCACATAGTTAAAAAAAAACAATTCCATTCAGGATTAAACTGCCTAGGTCAGGCATCACCAATTACCATCACTCTTCAGTTCTGCGGGACTCCCAATTGCTTTCAGATTTTATAATGGCGATGTAAATAATGTGTAATATCCATACGAGTAATATCCGCCGTTCATATACAACTAAATTACAATTGTATTTCTAACAAGCGGTAATTCAACCTATTCAGTCTCTTTAGCTAACTAAAAATCGATAAGCAATAAATTCTCAATCACTGCTATTTTTTGCTCAAGTTTTTTATTCGATTTATCCCGCAAAACCTAAACACTTGGCGGCCCTAACATCGGCGTGGCTTAAAAGCCCTATTTGTCACATTGAGCAAAAAGCCCCAGACCGTTACGTCCGCTATTGACGGGCCGATATAGCTCACAAATAACGCTGACCTACCAAATCGGAATGGACAATTCACTCTTATTTATGATAACTATTCACGTAGATGACTTGACGCCATATGGTACTAGTTGTGATGCTTTTAAAGTGTTCTTTGTTTGGATTTTTGTTTTGTTTGATGGATGGCCTTTATTGAAATAGATATATTTAGAGGCATATTAGAGGCTGAATAATTCAGTTACCAGCAACCTAATATTTGTAGAAGTAATTTAGATTAAGAGAAAAATCCCTAATGTGCCTATCATAAAGTACTTATTTCATTATATCATAAAGTACTCATATCATAAAGTACTTGGTTCATGTCAACCAAGACGTGTGTTGTTTGCCAATACCAACCCACACTTGGTCCACATCGAATTATATCTTCCCTATCCCCTTTCATTATAAGAAGATTTATTTTTGCTCCGTAACAACCACCTTTTATTGCTTCGGGGGTTGAATTTTCCACTTATGTAAATTCGACCAAAGTACTTTTGGGGCCTACTAAATTTAATTCAATTTTGACGGGATATCTGTGTTTCAAATATTAAATCTTGGTATTTCGGGTGTTGTATCTAAAGGGACAGCAGGGTCCTATTACTAAAACTTAGCTTTCCGCCTGACTGTCAATTTGTCCGTCTTCACAAGGCTTTAACCACTAAACCGTTTAGTTACTAAACTTTAGTAGATACCTGACGTTATACAGTGTATAACTAAAGGGAAGAGAATGTTTCGTGTGTGGACACGTAAAGGATTACGTGTGAATCAAATTCGCGCTTGACCGATTTTTTATCATTTTTTCTTAGTAACACTAATGCGAGACGCGCTTTCTTTAACGCTCCTCCAGCGCGACGATAAAGGTGTTTGTGGCCAGCATGAAACTTTCATGACTTGCATGAAAGTTACAATGTTCGCCAATGTCCTCCAATATGACCTTATATTTAACAACAAAAATAAGCAACAGTCACAACTAATGGCTTTATATGCCCACCGAAGCAAAGAAGCACTCAACAAATTTCCCCAGTGGCCACCCATCCAGCTAATGCTCGCCGCAAGTTGCTTAATTCGGTCGATCACTTTTGATTGATACGAAGCGTAGGACCGTAGGCGCTTTATGCGATTCCTTCGTATCAACATTTTACTAAATAAACGAGCTTTGCCCACGACTTTCGTGCGCGTGGATAGTCTATATTCTAATATAATATCCTTTGTTTAAGAACATTGTTTAAAATTTTAATAATATTTGATGAAGTAAATAGATTTTTATGAAACAAAGATTTAAATGTTGTCTTAAAATACCAAATATGAAATTATGAATACATTTTAATGTCCTGAATTTAATTTTATGTGATTTTAAACAATTTTTGTTATTATTTATTTTATTCTCAGTTCCCCAAACTATTTTTTTGCCAAATATATACGTTGAACATACCTTTTTAGGACAGATTCATAAACAAGGGGTACAAAAAGATTTATAAAATGACAAAATAATGAATGCTCTCACGATTTACGAAAATTTATTTTAAAAATCAAGTAAAAAGCCACTGAATATACACATCCAACTGTCATTGATCCGTGACACGCGGAGTTCACGGAAACGAGTTTCAAACCATGCGTCTGCCGTATGTCACGGGTTCTGTTTGAATTTGTTTTTCAACATTTATTTTTCAAATATTTCATGACATTTTAACATCATATCGGAGGCCCACGGCTAATGCTTCAATTGCGTCATGTTAGAATAGTTTGACATATTTCGTGTACATAAAAGCGTATTAAAAATGTGTGAAAATACGTAGCAAACTATTCCGACACGACGCAATTGAAGCATTTATCAATTATCAGCTTTAGGCCCCGGAAGTAGCTCATTCTCACATCAAGACGTAAAATTTCACCGGACGCTTTTTTATTGAATCCGTTTTTATTCCCAGCAATATTTACCGATACAAAGACGATTTGATACTGACAAACAACCATTATATGTATGGCTTTTTATTGTTAATAACCGACAAACGAGCATTCGAGCCTCATGATGGTAAGTGGTCACCGTCACCAATGGACATTAGTTGCGGGAGAGACGCGCGGGGGTACAATGGACAGTCCATCGTAAAATTACCTACTGGATAACCACTGCTGTTGTTCTTTAGCGGAAATTTTTGAAAATTTTTTACTTACGTGAAATTTCGTGTACGGATTTAAAGGTGATTTTGCCGACTAGACTTATTTTTGTTAAACTAACCTGAAGGTCACGACGACAAAAAGTCCAAATCACGTATCTACCACATAAGGTCGTAAGGTCGTGTCGTAGGGACCGTCGACATAATTCTGTATCGAGATAGTTTGAAACCGTAGAAATGGCATAGGGTAATATTTATCACGATAATACGTTCCCTTGGGATAATATTATAATACTATAAACCAGTAATAAGTACCAGTAAACTATAATTTTCTCGTATGCTTCCATAAAAACATTTTTATGAAAATGTTAAGCATAATAATGTTAATTTGTTCGAGTATCTTCTATCCAATGATTAAATAACGCTACTTACCAAAAGAAAGATTTTTCCAAACTACAAAGAACCCTAAAACCCCCAACACGACACAGATTAAGTCGGTAAAACTGGGGCAAAATTGAAAACAAACGCGAGTTTGTGATAGAGAGCAATTTTATGCAGTCACTTTTGTCGTTTTCAGGTAAACATCGATTAAACTTTGCCGTGCGGTTCAAGTACGGGCGTGATATTGGTAAATAGGAGAAACTCTGCAGTTCATCTGGTGAGTTTACAGCATACCTAGCTTCAGACAATTGAGTGGAGTAGTTCGTCATCACAACCCATAACTATGCCAATGTTGGGCTTGGGTTAGACTGTACCTCTAATGAAGTCTACCAATCCTAACTTGGCCACCGTGGTAGAATACGGTCTGAGCTTGTGATCGAGTTGCGATGATGATCACTAACTTATATGTTGGCTTCGATTCTTAGTCCTGTTAGAATTATGGCCTTTACATACCATTACTGTGCGTACATATTGACCGTAACTAAGAATGCTTTCTTGACCACTTTGAGTTCACTTAAACCACGAAACCACATACGAACATTACCATTTAAATAGATTTCATCCCGGCTTCTGCATAATTCAACCATATTTACGGGAGAGCACGTTATTACTGGTGTTTTTGTCCCACTACTAAATTTTGCAACCACATTAGCATGTTAGAGTGAAATGTGAGTCCAAAGCAAAATAATGACTCAGTTTGTCCTTTTGGGAAATGTGTATGTTAATTGTAAAGAGGATCTAAGTAATTTGTTATTGCGTGTGGGAATAGGCTTTAGTTTAGAAATAGAATTTATTTGTGACGACGATTCGTGTGGCGCAACGGTTACCATGCCGAATTTGCGTTCGACCCTGGGTTCGATTTCCAAGCGGAATTTGACTCGGTCTGGTCTCGGTCTGGTTGTGTGTGTAGTTGTTTTGTGGGTAATCCATGGCGCTGTCGACACAGGGAATCCTAGGGCTGGGCTATGAATGTCTAGAATTATTTATTTATTTCTAGAAATCAACATAATTGTATAGTCTTTTGGAGCTTTACTAGTTTAATAATAGTAATTGTTTTTTTTATGAACCTGGAAAATAACACAGTCCGCTTATTATACATAATTTACAGCCCCCGATTTCTTGTAATTACTACTAAGGACTTTTATTAATATAGCAATAATATTTTACAAAAAGACACACAGGCAATTTAATACTAAGTTGTCACCACGACCAAAGAGAATACGTATCACAAAAAAATCAGTACTTATTACCTGCATAATCGGGTTATAAGTTGATAACTTTGATGTCTGTCTGTTCCAAGTTCAAAATCATTTTTTGTTTTTTATTTAATTGCTTAAGTATTAAGGTTACAAATAATACAACCTTTTAATTAACTTTTGCATTCATACGTTAATTGCATACACTTGTAGGTGTAATTTACTTAACCCACACGTAATTATATTACACATTAGTAATTACAGCGTATTACAAGCGCGTAATTGCAATAAACGATGTCATTACGCTAATTACAGATGTCTGAATTGCCTTCTCTATGCCAGGGCACTGGTACTCAACCTGGGACCGGCTATAAAAGCGCGTTCATATTTGAGAAAATTGGGTCTTTATCTTAAACTTTTTACACACTTTTTGTTACTTTTATTACTCAATACTTTTGTGAAATTGAACTTTGTTGATTAATTGTTGAGACTAAACTGGTCAAATATTTACCTTAGTAAATAAAAATTACTACAAAAAGATTCCTATACTCCTGAAGTTTCATTTCATTCTCATTATTTGTGTCTCCACTAACTCGACCAATCATCTTATTCTGTTTTGAGTCTTGTTCTGGGTAGGTCACAGTTTTTATGGGTTGCAGCGGAACAGTGATGTTGCACGCTCGTTTGCGATCTTAAGTTATCTTAAGTTAAATCTTGTGCCACATACATTTTTGTATTTTTTCGTGTTATCTCATGTTGGCCACGTTCACTAGACGACTACGCAATTTACCAACATGGTTGGGTATAACAATAAAAATGGTTCTAGTTTTTCATTGGTCAAACTCTAAAATTATATTTTACCATCACCACATTTTTACTTAGCTGCCAGGTATATTAGATGACCTTTTTAAGATTTATAGTCACAGTCGTCGTTTAAGGATTTCTCGGGAGCATTATTAAGATTGAACTTAGTTGTGGTCCGTGTTTAAGACTGGAGCCATCGTTCGGACTTAAAGTAAATCCTGCAAAGACCCAAGTCATTATAAATGGTAGTTCAGGTTGATAAAATAGACTGATAGTTGCTAATATAAGTACCAATATTTTGAGGAAAATCTTTATAAAGCTTGTATTAGGTAGTGTTATGTAGTAAAAGCTAATGTGCCTTTTTTATTATTATAACTGAAAATTAAAAGAAACAAAACACGCACTAAGTAAGCAGTTTTTAAGTTAAACAGAAGCCGTTTACATAACTTTTAGACCTGAATCACTGTAATACTCATAACTTAGACTAATATAAAAATTAAAAAATAAAAGCTAATGGATATTCTATTTTCAACGTACTTATTCCGTTACTTCCGTTTCTTTTATGGGAGTCTACACCCCTTAATTTTTTCAATGTTATTTTTCCTTGTTTTGCAAACTGCTTATTAAATTGTTCTTTAAAGAGATAAGACCGTCCATTATTTTGTGCTTATTTAAATTATTGTTTTTCTCTTTACGTGTTTCGTTGTTATAATAAAGAATACTTGTTTAAGAAAATACGATACTATATTCAAAGTATTTATCAAATTCATAAACTTCATGATTAAGTGTGAAAAGTGTCGAAACTTTTTACATTTAAATTTAATGTTCGCAACCCTTTAAAAGTAGCAAACATGAATATTTATGTTTTCGGTTCACGAGCTGGGCAAAGTTGAGTAACGCTGCTTTAGCGAACAATCGGGCCATATTAAATGTCATTTACACCGGCAAATACTACTAAGTAGTCATTATTCATCACACCGTTGGGTCATAAAAGTAAATAACTATTTATTATTAAGAATACTATTAATTACACCACACCACAATTTGTTTTACTTTCACATTATGTTAAATGTGTGTGGATTTACCTACCTCGTTTGTCATTATAAAAATTATTAATAAAAAAATACTGGGAATCTAACTCATGGTCCTTCTAACGACAGTCCCACGGGTCGTACGGGTCGTCGATTGTGATTTAATTACGACCGTCTTGGTCGATTGTAGATCGGGGTAGGCATCGACGCGTTCACATAAAATCCCGGAGCCTCCCCATAAGCGCTAGATGGAGCCGAGGAGGTTTTATTAGGTAGGAATCCCACATAATTTGCAACTAGGTTCCGGTATCTTTCTTTACCGATTTATCGATGATATCTCCCTAAAAATGAAAAATAACTCGAATATGTTAAATTTATCTATGACTCAAAATAAAGCGTTAAAACATTTAAACTTACCACTGACAGCAACTGGGAAGTAAAACTTATAATTCGTATGCCTTTGATACATTTAAGTAAGTTTGTTCATTACGACACTACTCGTGATTGCGCTTACCACGCTTGCTTATTACATTTATTCACGTCATGTCAGAAGCACAAGTTGGTACAAAAGCCGCGAACTAAACTTGTTTGTGGTTGACAGCTGTGACGAGGTCTAGCTAGGGCGGGTTGACAAATACTTGCACTGATAACTTTAGTATTCAGAACAGAATAGATATTAATACGTAAAGCAAAATTTTTGAATTGGAAATTACGCGGTTATGTATTTCATCAAATAAATAATTAACAAAAAATACGCACAGTCATATAACTTACTCTATGCCCCCTATTGTGCGTTTGACACGACGATATTGACATTTTGGACTTCTCAACCAATGGCCATAAGTAAAAATGTTATTTTTAATGTTGTGTCGCATTAATGATAACGAGTTCTGTCCGTCTAACAATAAATATATAGTGAGTTACGTATGTAGGTATGTGAATGTATGACATTATTATTTTGAATAATGTTGAAATAACGTACCTGCTTGTTTGAGATGAAAGTTTGAGTTTACCGTTTGTATGTACGAATTTTGAATTTCTTTCCACTATTAGGTTGTAATGAAATCGAGTGTGTATTATTGGACGGTCACTTATTACCCAGTTCAGTAGTTATCCCGCTAATAAACCTAAAATATAAAAAAAACTTCATAAAAATATCACAATCTTCACACAATGCTAAGCTTCTTTGGCTAAGCTGTCGCCCTAATACTTAAGCTATTTAGTAACACAGTAAGTCAGTTCTAAGGCACATAAAAGATCGATTACGAGACTTCATTTGGCTGTTATTTGTTACTATCGGAAGGTAACCAAACCCTTTTCCGTGCCATTTGTTCGAGGGGACCTATTTCGGTAGGAAACGATACATTGAACCAGAGATTAAGTGCCCTATTTGTTTACAGCCTCCGTAGGCTACACTATTCAATGTGATTCGTCTTATAGTCTTGCGATCTATTTATATTTCCATTTGTTTTGTAATTGTCACGGCCCTTGGGATTGGAGCCTTTTGAATATTTGAATTTGGCACGTTATTGTTCAACGAATTCATAATCGTCTTTTGAATGCCTCACGATTAGGTGAAGTACAATAAGTCATGACTCTAATTAAAAAGCTGGGAAACAGGAAATTTTATTTTATTTATGTAAATAAAAAAGTAA
Organism: Ochlodes sylvanus; assembly: GCA_905404295.2. NCBI lineage: Eukaryota > Metazoa > Arthropoda > Insecta > Lepidoptera > Hesperiidae > Ochlodes > Ochlodes sylvanus. The sequence goes on from FR990129.1 coordinate 4,978,538, forward strand.
CGCAGCTAAAATGTTTTGTTTTGGAAAACGATACATATTTTTTTGTATCTTATACCTATTACAATCGGTTTAACTTTATTTTACTTATTTCAGCTCAACATTGAGACTTCCTGAATGCGGGCACATAGCTATCAGCTGTTTTGTAACTTATATAAAAATTAGGACGATTTTTTTCCTTTTTAATAATAATTGTTAAAGAATGTAAGGGTTCCCGAGTCTTAGCGTTGGGTAAATTGATAACGGGCTGTTGATAAGGGCTTTTATGAGAGCGCTTGAATTATGTATTTTTTAATTAAATAATTAACAAAAAAGTTAAGCGCTTTTTATTTTTTTTTTGCTTATTAAAGAAATTAATTTGTAAACCGTTCTACGGCACTTCTTATTACTGAGGAAGCCAAGAATACAATTTTGGTCAATATTGAGACGGCGTAGAATACTATGCCTTCTACAAATATCATTTATTTATTAGGTATTATTATTTTATTTATTTATTCCACACTTATCTAATCTAACATTATCTATAACTAGCGACCCGCCCTCGCTTCGCTTCGGGAGACTTAATCCTTCGGTTAGCAAAGATTTAGTTATATATTTTGGATAATTCACACTATTTCTTTATAAATTATAGCCTATGTGTTATTCTGATGTGTAAGCTATATTATTGTAAAGTTTCAGCAAAATCCATTCGGTAGTTTTTGCGTGAAAGAGTAACAAACATTCATACATCCATACAAACTTTTATATTTATACTATTAATAGGAAGGATATCATGTCTTCCTGCTTGGTTGGCAACGATAATATTGCTCGTTTTTTTACGGAATGAAGGTAGCAAACAAGTATCTGCTGCCGCTTTTCACAACTGTGACCGACCTAGAACAAGACTCATTTACGGGGACTAGGATAGTTAGTCCAGTTAGTTTGTTAGTAAGTATGACTTGGGAAAGTGGCTATTTACTTGAAAAGTTCGTATTGACGAAGAGTTGTGTCATCAACCCGGCAGTATGAAGTTCTTAAGCCGCTCAAAATCCTCTCACAAGGCTTGATGAGTCCTACGATAACAGCAACGATTGCTTCAGGGAAACAAGATAGTGGTAATGAAATTCCCCTGGCAGTCGACCTAACCTACTCCCGACCGCGCCAGAGATTGCCTCTCGGTGTGAATCATTTACGATTCACTTCACCCACGCTATGAGTCTGTCTGGCCGTGCCTAATTTGAGATCATTTATTATGCTTTAGGTACCTACAGTGATAAAAACAGTGACAGTCAAGTGGTTTGAACGATGGACTCTTGACCAAGGAGACCTGGATTGGGGACTTACACGCAACCCTAATTTTTAAAATAGATGTGTATTACTTAGAATCTAATTATATTATGCTTCGGTGAAGGAAAACATCGCGAGGAAACCTTACACACCCGAGAGGTATCTCATGATATGGGTACTCATGATATATATTTTATAAGCCGATATTTTGACCCAGTTACACATAAGACCGCGCCATTGCAGTTCAGCCGAGATCACTCACCTGATCAAAACAACACAACTGGGTCAAAATATTTCCATACAAAATACATATTGTGAGTACCCGTATCGCAGTAGAAATATTAGGCTGTAATCATTGTTTTTCGTTTACTGGTTAGCGATGGTACAAAGCACAATAAAACATTAAGAGACAAAAATCCTGACAATGAAGCCATTTAGAAATGTCGTTAACCCCATAAATTCCTGTTTGTGTTCTGGCCTACTTAAGTACGAGTTTATGCACATTACTGGAGTTCATTTACATAATTACCTCCCTCAAAACTTCAGTAGGTTTCACCCAACTTTTGGTTTTAAGCTTAATCGTGGCATATGAAAATAATGAGGGTAAGTATAATCATAGGCTTTGCGGTTATAAAGCAGAAACTTCGACTCCATTTGATTATTAAATTTTTTTATGAACTTAAAATAGCAAACGAGCATGCATCACCTCCCTTCCGCTTCCAATGACAACAGAAGTGTGACCGACCCAGAATAAGAATCAAATAGGGATTAAGATGATTAGTCAAGTTAGCAGAGGGTGTTATTAAAATTGTTACGAGTAGTCGGGCATTCGTTCGTAAGTAGCATTTTTCAATTTTTTCAAAGTCCATAAGCAATATCAAATCATGCATCTCTTTAGCTTTTGCAACTCACAATTTTGACCAGTCCTAAGCTTCTGAATCCACCGGATACCCGAGATTTTGCTCGGATCATTAGTTTATCAGGTCGAAGGTCGACCTACAATCCTTTTACCGAAGTCACGATTCCACAACCCTATTTTCAGTAGCCATTAGTTCTTGAAGACGTCATTAATGTTAGGAATTCTTTATCACAAGTGTTTTTATTATCTTTTATGTAAACTGTACACAACGATCAGTAAGAGATTTAATAAACGTATAGATTGTAAGATAGTGGAATCTTCTGTATGTATGTATACGGATATTCTCGGGGAGGGTCTGTAGTGATTATGCAATTTCAATCTATATAATGTAAGACTCTTCGCAGTTATAAAACTAATATAATCTGTATATATTTTTAAGTTTAATAATGTTAATTAACTTTTTAATAAAAGTAAATGTAATAAAAGTGGTGAAAGGCTTACGAGGATCATCATCATTATCGCAACTCATAACAAAGACTCTTGCCCAGCAGTGGGACACTGCTGCGCACGAGTCTCTTCCCCCAATGTAAGGTAAAAGCAACCCACCACGCTGGCCAAGTGCGGATTAGTAGTTTTCACACACCTTATTATTAAAACTCTAAGGTTTCCTCAAGATGTTTCCTTCACCTAAGCAAGTGATAATTAAACTTTAATATGCACATAATTTTCAAAATTACAAGTGCGTGCCGGATTTGAGCACGGGGAATACAAACTGATTATTCAAATTAAGTAGAAAAATACACGCGTCACCCAGATTCAGAACCTAAAAGTTAGAGCCAGTCAAACGTTATTATATTTCGTTATAATATCGTACATAATAGTATATTCTGTGACTGTTAGCTTTTAATAGGTCAACTACCTACCAAAATAATACAAAATATTATTATGAGATAACAGAGTAATATTCAACGTTTCTTTAATTCATATAATAATCGAGAGCTGTGGGTAAACACAATTTGGCAGTTATACAAGGATGTCACAATATTTATAACATTTGGCTGTTTCCGAAAATTTTAAATTTTAGGGACAGCAGTGAATTGGAATTGTGCCAAGTAAGTGGTTCTCAGCGTATGATCCGTGACCAGTGGAACAATATATCTAGCTTCTAGTATTGGAATAGATTTTTTATACTGAATTGTATTAAGCATAGTTTACAATAACTACATTACACTTATGTATGTGGTACATTCTAACATGCTATTTTAGAACAAATTAATAAAGAACGTTCATGAACTAGGTTGTAGACATTTTTAAAAATAACACTACGATTAAAGTGAGATCTCTCGCCAGGCGAGTTAACATGCCTGGGGAGTATCCGAGTTCCGAATGTACATACCTACGTGATTGGAACTTGTGCGAGTATGTATACGAGCGGTGTAGAAAACTTCGATAGGGTGATTCAGGCTTGTCGTGACGTCACCGTGTGCTGTGTGTGCTTTGCCGCCACAGACATTTTAATTTTCAATATTTCAAACATTTCAAAATTTTCATTATTTATTTGCAAGACGTAAATATTAAATACATGCATACTTAATTACGAAGATTTGATATAATTATAATTATATTTTTCTTCCCAGAAATATTTATTAGATATCAAATACTTCTGGGAAGAAAACTACTCCATTATAAATACCTTATTATCTTACAAATATTTTTAGAGATTACGTGATTAGTCAGTCAGTGAGCGATGTATAAAGCCCTTCGTTTTCATACATAATGTAACATATAGTAGATAGATTAGCATTCTGGAACTAAGCGACTTAGGTATTAAAAACCATACAAGGCTTAGTATGGTTAATACGACTAAGGAGTTCTTTGAGATAGTGTGGGGTTCATTTAATTTACGGGTACTTTGCGAACGAACGTCTTTCTATAGAAACGACTAAGGCAATTTCTACCATTTTATTACGGAACCCATTAAAACATGTCATTAATATCGTTTTCATGACTATCCGAGACTAAAGAAGGATATAAAAATGGTTCTAATTATGAGACCAGTTTGAAGTACGTCGTTGTACCAACTTATCTCTAACGAGTGGTAATAGGGCGGTACTGGAACGTCCCGTGATCCATAAAGTTATTTATGACCCATAATATGAACTGACGTTTTATGTTTGTTTCTCGCTCAGATTGTTAATAATGATTGAGTCAATTGACCTCTTATGCTCACTCTTTTAATTTTGTAGAGTTGTTTGCTAAGAAACAATGCGCGTGTCTTGTATGTTTGTCGGTCTGTCGCGTCAAAATTACAGCATTTTTGTATTTGGATGTTATGTTATGATATGAATAGTGTATTTGTCTACACCTAACTAGTAGAAAATTGTTAGTTATAGAAAAGGATTGGATTGGATCTATCAGCTCGGACGTGAAGCGGCATTGCCTCGCTTCGAGCCGGGAAGGATTATTTCTAAGAAATCTTATCATTAGCATCGTAGCGGCGTAACCTCGTGTCACAGTCGTTGGTATTAAAGAAATTATTGATTTAAACCAGAGATATAAAAATTGTTTTTCTTTCAACCCGTGGTTTATTTAACGACCAACAAATTATATAGGTCTATTTCATCTCCGGCCTCACAGCCCTCAGATTTATTAAAATATAATATTAAACCTTGGAGTTAAAAAGATAGACGTTTATGCAAATAAAGCTAATCTCAGGTCCGAAATTGGTTTTTAAACAAACCTTGTACCTTCATCCATACTAATAGAGGTCATAACATAATATATATTATCTGATTGTCTCTGTCTGCCTATATTCGTATTGGTCTAAAAGAAATGGCAGAATAAAAACGTCAACGACTGGTTAAATCCATCACAGCGTCAATTGGCACTATCGAAGCGCCATTCTAGATGCACTAGATGCATAAAAAGAGTTACTGGTGACGTTCAAAATAAATTAAACTGAACGCGGACGGATTAATAGAGAAACTCCAGACTAGCGGTGGGAGCGGAATTTGCATAAATTACGACGATTTTTCACATCTCACGATGGCGACACGACAAAATATTTCGGTTGTTTTTGCACAGTGAAGTTTTATTGAAATATTTTTAGTTCATAAGGAAACATTATATTGCATGGGACTTAATAATACCTATGTTCTGTTCAGTTTTATAAGAGCGTTTAATTTTAGACAAAATTTTAAGATAATGCTATCATAACTTACACTAATATTTGTAACAATTGACGTTTTAGGTATCTCAGAAATCAATCTCAGAGATTAAGGATTTCATGTATTAGCGTTGAATTAGTTAGCAGATGTACTTAAAGGTAGATTTACTTAAGGTTGAAACTGTCAGCCCATAATTCTTTTGGAACCTATAAGCAATTCTGCTGTTGGTTTATGTTTTTTTTAATTTGTAGTTATCCTTTACGGAATCGTAATTCAGTGTCGTACATTACAAATGCTGACTTTAATCCCACAACTACTGTTTCGCGTTTGTGTTGAGTATTCATTTACACGTCGCTTTTTTCAGTTGAAATTCTTTAACAGAGTTGAAAACAGAGTCATGTCTCTCTGTTAGCAGCGAAATTTGTTAAAATTCCAGTACTCTTTTCTATCTCAATGCATTTTTGGAACTGACTCGCTGGTGCTTTATTTACTAGTGTGAAGTACGACTTTGGGTTAATTGCTTCTTTAGGGTCGCAGTCAACAAGGACCTCTTACAGTGTTGTCAAGTCTACAACTTTATTATGCCAACAAAACTTTAAAATAAACTGTTAAAGAGAAATTTTTTATGTACTTGCTTAACACGTAAAACGAGGTTGATTCTCTTTCGTCCATGTCTTCGTGTCGTATATTGTTGGATAGGTCGTGTAAACATATTGCTAATGTGTGTGAACTGTTTCGTGATTGACATCTTGCATAATTGTCAGCATCACAACCCACTACTGTCCCACTGCTAGGGTTTCCTCTTACAATATGAGGGGTAAAGCCCCTTCAAGCTAGGTAAGTGCGGATTGGCGGTCTTCACACACGTTTGAGAACTGTATGGAGAACTCTGAGGTGCGCAAGTTTCCTCATTTTGCTGTCCTCTACAAAAGCAAGTAATCAAATTTTAAAATTAGTCGTACGTGTGCATAATATTAAGCTATGTTTTAAATTTAAATAATTACAAAGATTAGATTACATTCCAACCTTGTGCGTATATATTTTTTTAATTTGGCAGTGTCAACCTTGTACAAATTACTACCGAAGTCCATCAAGAATTGGGGCACGTAGCAAAGTGCCGACCATGGCTCTTTACGAAGGTAAGCGCTCAAATGACGTCGTCAGCAAACGACCACGTACCACGTAGGCTATCAGTAAATGATCAAACGTCTATCGACATACATTTCGCAAACACTTCTATTGTTTTTTTCTGTGATTGAAGTACATTATTATCTTGAATTAGCTGGCCCGGTGAACTTCGTACCGCCTAACAGTCGAGTCTTTAGTTTTTTTTATTACTTATTCTGCTATTTGGGACACCTTCCCGGAACCACTAACACTTAAACTTTGTGGTATGGTATTAAAGTTCAAATTGACTTTTATTAAATATTATTACGAATCTTTTGTATGGGAATATAGAAAATTGTTGTTTTTAGACTTTTACAGGCCATTTTTAAAAATTTTCTCTCCGTAATAACCATCCTCGTAGTTTAAGGAATATTATAAAAAAAGAATTAGCGAAATCGGTTCAGCCGTTCTCGAGATTTACGCTTAGCAACAAAATCAGCGATTCATTTTTATATAATAGAATAATATAATCAATTCTATATTTTCTCAAAGCACTTCAGCGACTTAATCCTAATGCTACCTATACGAGTTCGATCTGAATTTAATTCAATTGAGAATTCAATCGCGAGGCGATCATGTTCGAAGAACAACCGTGCCCCGATTGGAACAATAAATAAACACTGCTCCAAGATTACCAAAATTATTTTTTCGGGGAATTTAGATATGGTGTTCATTCAGAATTTTTATCTTACATAACCGACGTTTAGAGATCTTTGTCGGTTTTTCTGTGTGTCTGTTTATCTGTCCGTACGTTACCAGGTACTCCGCAGTCTGTTCGCTTTCAGTACATGAGGAGCTATAGTAGCTGTCGCCGGTCTTTCTTTTCATATCACTTAAAATGTAGCGGTGTATTTGAGCAATCTTTTTATATTATCACTGTGCGGTTGAGGAAAACAGAGAATGTCACCACGATACATGGCAAACTAAACTACCATGCGTTTGTGTATTTTTCTGCGTTGGTACATTTTTTTTATTGATTTAAGGTAGCAAACGAGCATGCAGCACCACCTTCGCTGCCGCCCATGACAACTGTAACCGACTTAGAACAAGACTCATATGGGGACTGGGATAGTTAGTCCGGTTAGGTGACGGTGTTAGAAGATTAGTTGGTTAATTTGTAAGTATGAGGACTGGGACAGGGACTATTAGTCAATGTTAGTCCTGTTAGTTATTGTTAGTAATAGTCCAGTTAGTAAATGTTAGTAAGAGTCTCGTTATAATTCGGTCACAGATGTGTTGCTACCCTTGAGGACTGAGATGGTCGCCTCTAAAAAGTGTAGCCGGCTCCACATACATCATACGAGTAGGTTATATTTCTCAGAATTTTAATCTTTTTCCATTTCTGTTCTCGCACGTTATTCGAAGCAACACTCGTTTAATAAAATTATTCTGAGTGAGCCTTAAAGTATTTGCTTTATTTCAAAGTTCTACGAGCTTCATCAGATAGTTAAGTTTTAATTAATTAAACGTGACGATGAAACTTGTTAGTAGTTAAAGTGGAACATACTGTCAAAGAAAATGCTGATTGCCAATTGTAGTTCATTTTACTTTTAATTTTCAACAATTTATCTTGAAATGGTGTCTAATGAAATTAAGGATATTTTATTTATGTACTAGAGGACAGCCTCGTTTTACTTTGGGAAACTTGGGAATCTTTACAATTAGAAATGGAACCTTCACTCGAAACTATTAGGTATATTATTACTCGTTACGTCAGATGTTATACAGTTACATATTTAGGCTTTATATCTTAAACTGTTTTACATATCTAGGTCACTATCTATTGGCCAAAACCCGATGAAAAACTGTGTAATAGTTTGGTTCTGATGAATTTTATCTCTCTGTAACGTTTCATCCAACATACTACTAACTTTTAGATGTTCTAATGAATTCTCCTCACAAACACGGTGAAATGCTTCGTTACTTATTCATCAAACTATTGTTTTAAAGATTGGGTGTGTGGCCGCTGACCTATTTGCTGAAACGCCTGAAAAGGGTATCAAAAAGTTTGGGTCACAATGAATAAGTAATTACGCGACCATTTCAATTCTTTCCCAAACGTAAGGTGGCGTTTTTATAGCAATCGGACCCTGCTGTTTTAACTATTTTACGATAATGGTATGGTAGTGGTTGCTGCAGGCTATTTATATTTAAACTAAAGGATTGTATTTTTAATGTAACGACCGCTACAGTGGTGGAGTCACGTGACCGTATGTGATCTAAGCTGCTCATGCATCAAAAATTGCTGGCCAGGAAGGAAGAGATAAGTTTAACAGCTTCTAAACTACCCTTTCTGGCATTGCAAACAAAATCAAACTAGTATACCTTCTTGACTTAGCTAGGTAGTACAGGGTGTGTAGTTAGCTAGGTAGTAGCGAGTGATATCTTTTCGAAAGTTTAACTACGCCATCACTTTAACAAATGTTGCAAGAAGAAGTGACAAGGAACTCCGAAGGACTTTTTATCCATACCAAAAACACTTGGTCTACAACTCATAATAATAAAGTAAGCAGTTTACCGTAAACATGATCAAATCATTCAGTTATGACACCTAATACCTACTTACTCCCTACTGTTACTACTGTCACTTTGATTATGTGAAGAGTATCACTGTAAATATTATAATTTTAAATTACACCCAGTGTAACAGTGGCTTCTAATTCAATACATACTCGTAACATACCTCATATGAGTTTTATACATAAGATGAAATATAATTATACTTCCTTATACAGTTCGTAATAACTTTTAGTAAAAGCGTATTAGATAGAATAGGTACATGTACAATTATAAACAGTGTATCGCAAATAAAGTGACTTTTATACAATACTCTTAATCTCAAAAGGAAAACCATGTAGGCTGCCTTTTTCTGTCGACGTTATCATCGAATATTTCTCCTATAAGATTCTATTATTTCTTTTGTAACTCACCACAACTCAATTCCCCGTTGCACGAAAACGCCATTTACACTCAATAAAGAATATTCGAACTAAATAGTTTAAAAGTTTTGGAATGGTCATAAAGTTTTCTTCCCTCGAAGTTATTTATTTATGATCATTTTGATTTGTACATTTTTGATTATTTATGATTTGGAAATAAGAAAGAATGATAGAATAGTGCCCTTTACATCTTTTTCATTTGACATTTTGATTTTATTTTTGAGATGTAAATCTATCTATGTAATAAATCTGTAACTGATCGCTGTCTCTACTGAAAGATATAATTATAAGAAAAACTTTTAGTGGGGATCTTTATTAACGCTATAGAACCCAAAACAATGATTTTTAGAATTTTCGTCCGTTTGTCTGTGGTTTTGTACGCGCTAATCTCAAAAACGGCACTAAGAAAGCATTTTTGGAAATTGGCGGGCGAAGCCACGGGGGAAAGAAATTCGTAGTAGAAGAAATAAAAAGTTTCAGTTTATCCCCTTTTTAATCCCCTTAGGGGGGAATTTCCAAAAATCTTTTAGTGCTCGCCTACACCCCCCAAAGAACATAGGTACATACTCGTACATGCCAAATTTTCGCTTCTTGCGTTCAGTAGTTTCGGCTGCAAGTTGTCTGTCAGTCTTATATATACAGACAGATTTAAGCCTGCGTCATCATTTTATAACTAGTTTCACTATTGTACTGATGTACAATATGTAACATAAAAATTATGTTAAATCAAATGATTACTCACTTCACTGTTAATAACCTACTTCATAATGAGCAGTACGGGTTCACTAAAGGTCGTAGTACAATTGATGCGGGTGCTAGGCTCTTGAATCATATATATGAGGCCTGGGAAGCATCACAGAACGCTATAGGTGTATTTTGTGATCTTTCAAAAGCGTTTGATTGTGTAGAGCATGAAACACTAGTTTTGAAATTGGGTCATTATGGCCTTAAAAATAAAGCACTTGAACTAATAAAGTCCTACTTGAATCGTAGGGTTCAAAGTGTTTGTATAAACGGAGCTAAATCACCAGGATCACCAGTTTCAATTGGTGTCCCTCAGGGATCAATTTTGGGCCCATTCCTTTTTTTAATATACATAAATGATCTTCCATTCCATATTAGTAAGTATGCTGATATTGTACTGTTTGCAGATGATACTTCACTCATATTTAAAACTAATAGAGATAAAATAAATTTTGACGATGTGAACAGTACTCTCGCCCATATCTCATACTGGTTTTCTGTTAATAACTTAGTGCTTAATGCCAATAAAACGAAATGTGTTGAATTTGCATTGCCAAATGTTAAAAGCGGTAATAAGGACATTAAATTAAATAAGGAAATATTAAATATGGAAAGTTGTACAGTATTTCTGGGGATAACTTTAGACTGTAAGCTCCAGTGGGGGACCCATATAGCGACACTTGCGGGTAAACTTAGTAAGGCTGTTTATGCTATAAGAAAAATAAGGCAATTTACGGACGTTGAAACAGCAAGGCTTGTCTACTTTGCCTACTTTCATAGTATTATGTCTTATGGTATTTTACTATGGGGTAAATCTGCGGAAATTAAAACAATCTTTGTGTTACAGAAAAGAGCCGTTAGGGCAATTTATAAATTAAAATCACGCGAATCATTGCGTGAAAAATTCAGAGAAATAGATGTATTAACTGTAGCTTCCCAATATGTTTATAGCAATTTAATTTTTATTAAGAAAAATTTGAGTTGTTATAAACAAAAATCCGATATTACCGATCGGCAAACTAGAAATATGCACCATTTAGTGACTTCCTCGTACCGCCTTCGTAGGGTCCAGCGGTCATTTGTGGGGCTCGGTGTACGCTTTTTTAATAAGTTACCAAAGTCTGTTATTGATTTGCCCTTACAAATATTTAAGAAACATGTAAAAACACGACTATTAGAGAAAGGTTATTATACAGTAGAAGAATATATTAATGACAAAGATGCTTGGACATAGACATCTGCGACCAGTTCTACTCATGTTAGTATGTATGTATCTGTATGTAGGTATAAAATTTGTAATCTAGCATTATTATTTTATTTTTTTAAAAGATGTGCCGAGGAGTTTCTTTCGCCGTTTCTTTTTCTCCTCAAAGATTTAAAAAATCAATATTTAAAGGCACCTTAGCGAAACGGTGGTAAATGCAAAAAATTGACGTTCATAAGTGTATGCATCATACCTACATGAAATAAATGATTTGAGTTTGAGTTTGAGTACGGCTGAGGATTTATATAATTTACCGCAGTTGTATCTGTCACTTACATCTTTCACCGAGTCAAGGTAACGCTGTATACTGTAACGCACGCATTCGCAGCTCAATTAGCGGTTTACGAACTCCAGCCACATGAGTCCGAGAGTTAAATTACTAGGCTATCACAGCTTATCAACTTTTACTACTGACACAGGTGTTTGCTTAGTTTTGTACCTTTATGTAATAAGACTAAGAACGCTTGCAGCTGTGCCTGCGGCGTACTAAAACGCTGAAATATCATCATTATGGCTAATATTGCTAACTTGTCAAAAATGCTGCTGAACAAATCTTAAAGGTGACCTTTATTTTCATAATAAAGGCAAAAAGGCAAAAAAGTTGCGGGAACATTGAACCAAGTACCTAGTTATTATTGTATTTACAGTGTAAAATTGTATTTGTATTGTATTGTATTTTACACTGTAAAATACAATAATAACTACTTGTTTTACCTTTAGGATAAATGACTCGATGAGTATAATCTAACGGTAATATTTGTCTATTTTAGAGTGTAATATTATTGCATAAAAACAATACTTCCTGAGTTAAACGTCGCGGGTCCCTGTGTCGTTACGAATTCGATTTTAGAATGAGAGTTTCTACCGGCGACTGGGGCAATCCAATGGGTTTAATACGGTGCTTACGGCGTTGAGTTCGTCAGATCACTTCGTTATATGCTATTGAACACTCAGTAAATGATAATAAGTATTACTTTAAATGTAATTTTCGGTTCAAGACATTTATTTCCTCAAAAGAATTTACAAATTCACTAATAGAAAAAATACATAACTAATATGGTTATAAAAATATTATTATTTATGTATTAGTAATTAATTTAGTCAACGGGCGTTGAAGTTAAGGATTAAATTTAATACGCAAAAAACAAAATAAATAGAAATATTAATACTCGTATCTTGTTGCCTGATTTAAATACCGGTTAAGATTAAAACAGTCGTAAAAACAGGCTTTTTAATTGCTCTTTGCATGTTAATTTACTTTTTCATCTTCCCTCAGATTCTTAGACTCCAAGATACTGAGCTATTCTAAGTAAGCCGTCAAGGACAAGTTATTTCTTTTAAATTATACCCTTAGTAGAAGTTAAACAGGTCTCTGTAAATAGCCTTCTGAGGATGTTGACATAAAAGCCCGAGGCTTCAGTGTTGACTGCAAATAGAGGTCGTTGTGTTCTTTCATCTTGAGAAAGCAGAGATTTCAAATTTGTTTTAATGGGTACAATTTTCGTTATAACAGTGCCATAAGACCTTCACTGACTTGAAATTGAACGTAATATTGCAATTGTAAAATACTATTTAGTATTATTTTGTGATAATATTAGATAATAAGTGTAAATGCTACAAAAAAACAATAAAGGAGAATAAATTCTTGTTGATTTTATTTAAATTTCAAGCGTTGACTTTTATAGAATTTCAAAGTTCAAATGTGGAATTCGAAGAGCAATGTTTCTCGTGGGTAAAGTTTATCTCATATGCAACCGCAATTGGACATAAAAATAATCTGATCGGAAACGTTATCACATTATGCTCATGTGTGGATATTATACGTTGTAGTCATCATGTTGAAGTTACCCTCTTATTCGATTTTTTATTTTTTCTGTTTTTCTTTGTTTGTTCACTGAGCTTCTCATACTAGCAAGGCAACTTTGTTGATATCAGAGCCTAAGCATTTAGATAATCATCTATCAGTAACCCAGTTATTTGTTACGACATCACTAAGGTTGCTCGGGTTTACCCCAGTGCCTAGTTTCAGATAACAGTTAGCTGACGCCATTTTACCCTTTGTTTGAACAACAAAGTAACACGAATTAATTTTATAACCAACTATTAAGATCGGGTAGTAACAGTTTGTAAAAATTATAGTATTGGTGTTAGCTAGTTATGTTCAAAATATAGTTCTAACTTAATACTCAGGAGTTCAATAATTGTACGAGTAGTTAAATTAGTAAATTTTTAGTATCTTTACTGCGTCTTGCTATATATGGTCAGAATGGTACATAAGTTTGGGTATGTACCGTACTAGAGCGTGGCAAAAATTTTCATATTGATTTTTATTAATGTTTCATAGCAATTTCATTTATTCATGTATTATTTCACTGTAACCGCTTATCACTTCTTTGAGCTAACCTTCCCAGTACCTCAATGTTTCTTAATGTAACAGAAGTCGACAAACATTCAAACATACAAGTCGCCGAAAGAAAAAGAAGCGACTCAAACACGTACATACGTAAGTATAAAACATTTCACGGTTGAAATGTTCCTTATCTGTTTCTGAAATCCAAATTTAAATTCAAGTATTCGAGAAAAAGGCTCTAGGCCTCCGCAGGTATCAGGAAAGACCCGTGCTCAGTAGTGGGCCACTAATGGGTTGAAGCCAGCCATTCGAGAAAATGGCCTTCACGCAGACAGAGACTGGTGTCTACTCTTTAGCGACCATTAGAGTAGAAACTAACAATGAAGCCTTTTACCAGTCTTGTTAAGTCTGTTTCAGAGAGGGAGGGCATATAACACGGTTCGTAGCGTCAGCTAAATCGACAAAAGGCCTGTATAGTCAGGCAACCAGTAAACCCACAGGGGAAACTGTTAACCGACCTAGCTCATTCAGTTTTTGGTCACGTATGTGCGAAATGATCCGTCAACTTTATAGTCGTGTGACAAGCGTATCAACGGAATTTTATACGAGTTTTATGGATATAACATAGTTATAGGTTATTTTCTTTCAAGGGATTCGACTTTGAATGATTTTAGGGGATTGTAACGGAATAGCGTGCTCGTGTTGATTGATAAATTTAGTCTAGCGATGTATGTTTGAACACTATAAGCATTATACGCTTTAGGTGTACCTACTTGTCTAGCGTTGAATTTTGCAATATAATCTTACCAGAGAATCCACCTTCGCTTCGGGAATCTACATATTTTTAATGTTTACAAATATTAAGTATTGATTAAAACGTGTTTTCCCGTGATTAGCCGTTCGACCGCTAGGGGAAAACTATTACACTTATACGTCTCTGCTTATAACTGATAAATACTGTTAATAGAAATACAATCTTAAAACCTATCAGTAGCAGACATTGACCCGGAGCAAAACGAAGTCGAGTTGTTAGTATTTTATATAGGCGAAGAATCTGATTCAGACCAGCTATCAAAAGAAACTGTAAGCATCCGACTAAATGGATGTTTACATCATTTATCATTGCGGAAAGGCTGTACACATCACGCGAGGGGAAGATAATGGACCCTTAATGTAGTTACATCACGTTCCTGCTCGTTACACTGCAACTGAATAAACTATAAAAGATACTTTCTAACCGAAGATCAAGGATGATTTTTTTTAATGTAAATTGTCGATAAGTAATTGTGTTCCTGATAGAAAGGTGTGGAGCCGGCTACACTTTTTAGATGCGACCATCTCAGTCCTCAAGGGTAGCAACACATCTGTGACCGAATTATAACGAGACTCTTACTAACATTTACTAACTGGACTATTACTAACAATAACTAACAGGACTAACATTCACTAACAGTCCCTGTCCCAGTCCTGATACTTACAAACTAACCAACTAATGTTCTAACACCGTCACCTAACCGGACTAACTATCCCAGTCCCCATATATGAGTCTTGTTCTAATGTCGGTCACAGTTGTCATGGGCGGCAGCGGAAGGTGGTGCTGCATGCTCGTTTGCTGCCTTATATCAATAAAAAAAAAGTACACATGAAACCTGACGAGAAAAAGTACCCATACGTACCTACTACCAATGCAGTACTCGTTAAGACAGATGGAAGAAAGAAAGAAATGGCCCACAAGCCCACCCGGAACACTAGAAAGCATAGTCAATGACGATTGGGAAAAATTGGCTTCAACCCATTAATGGCTCACTACTGTGCACGGGTCTCTCCTCATATCTACGGAGGCCAACTCATACATACAAACATAGTCATGCATACTCCACCACGCTGCAAAAGGAAGATTATGAAAAAATATTACCCACAAACTTATCTGTGAGACTTACATAATTATATGTGATATGCACTGACCATCAAATGGCTCCTATGCTTGATAGTCAGCTTTTTACATAAATCCCTTTTAAAGGAATACCTTTTTTAATTAGAACATGGGATTTCTCCACTAATCTGTGGAGTAGCGTGGTGGGGGGTTGTAAGCCTTCTCGGTTGTGAGAAGATACCCGTGTCTTGTAGTGCGCCATAAATAGTTTTGAAGCCAAAGAAGGGCCTGGGCCAAAAGCGATTACTTTGTAGAAGAATATGTAGTCTTAGCTCAAAGATTAGGTACTATTAATATTATGTTAGTTTGCCTATCAAAAATACGAAGGTGATTAGTAATATAAGCTATACTTTTCAGCTTTGCTAGTGAATCTCTAAGTGACGTCACATCACATCGAATGATATAATATAATATAGGTAGTCGTTACGCGGTGTAGTTAGATCATACCTAAGCGAGTTGTGCAGAGTGAATCATCGCACCGTCCAGTAAATACGGTTAATTCCGGTTAACGCCGTCCGAGGGTAGAGTAAATGTTTGTAGCGTCATCGAAGCTATGATGGAATGTATAAATATTTATATTACGGAACCAGTGGCCCCTGCATTAGAATAGTATCATTGCCCTATCTACTTAAATTAATACGTGAAGCGAACTTTGTTCACTTTTTTAACCGACTTCAAAAAAGGAGGAGGTTCAATGTTCGTCTGTTTTTTTTATGTATGTTCACCGATTTCTCCGCCAATTGTGGACCGAATTAAAAAAATATTTTTTTAAGAATAATGCACACGTAACAGTGTGAGATTTGGTGTAGTTAAAGTTATATTGAGACGAAATGCAGAAAGATAAATCTTAAGTAGGTATAATAATTATAAGTTAGTAAGGGAGCTGCCCTTGATTCGCTTTGGGACATTTATGCCTTAAAATGTGGGCTCACACTCGAATAAATGTTTAGTCGGGATTCTGTAAATTGATATTTTTGTTTTACTTTTAAACCGATTAAAATGCTGTCCTAAGCCACTATGTCTAAGCCACACATATACTATTACCGTAAAGCTAAGCTTACTACGAGTATGTTATTAAAAAGACATCAAAAAATGTTATGCCGTTTTTGCGACAAGGCGAAATAAACCGACAAACAAACAGTCAAACAGTTGACATTCAAAAAATATATTTTTGTGTTTATTGCATTCATACATAATATATGTACCCTTAATAATCGTTCCTAAATAAGAAAATCTGCAATGTACAGACATCAGTTACATACAGCTTTATTGTTGTATTTATATATTCAAAATGGTGCAGACCAATTTTCTCTAGAAGAATTCAAACCAGATGCAAAAATGTATGTATTTTACACTATGGTATTAGGGCAACTGATTATGACCGTTTTAAGTCCGAAATTTGCGCTTCGTGATTCAAGCCTCGTGTCCCAATTAACGTAAGCATACGAGCATGTACAACCGCGTCGTACTACACAAGCAGTAACCTAAAAGCTTGACGCGTATGTTGGCAACAATATCGAAATTAACATGTTTCACCTACGTATACAAATATTTTGTATAATAATATGTGCTTGGCGACCGTGTAGCCTAGTTGGTAGTAGCCCTGCCCGCGAAGCGTGGGCCCAGATCGATTCACGGTAGGGCACACATTTACATACATACATAATATGTGATGGTCGGAAGTGTAGGTTTTTTTATGCCGCTCATGACAACTGTGACCGACCTTGAACTAGACTCAAATGGGGACTAAGATGGTTGGTCCAGTTAGCAGACGGTGTTAGAATATTAGTTGGTTAGTTTTTTAGTAAGTATGAGGACTGGGATAGAGAGTGTTAGTTAGTGTTCTTGTCTCAAAAGCTGCTGTACCCTATTTGGGTTCGGATTTCACTTAGAGAGTACAGAAAGGCGGGGACAATATTTAGTGTCTGTTTAATTTAAATATTTCGCCTGAACTAAACTGTACTAGTGTTATTTATAACCGTCAAGAATAAACCTCACATTGTGAGAGAGTGTGGGAGATTCATGCCCAGCAGTGGGATAGTTATAGGTTGCGATAATGATGAATGAAAGAATAAATTTTCCGTAGCGAAGCTAGAGCGGGACTACTATTTGTTCTTATCATTCTTATAACAACTTTTTTCCTTTATATATCATTCAAAGAGAATTAGAGAAGTCTGAGCCTAAGACGCATTGAAAATATTAATGAATGGAGAATGAGCAATAAGCTTATGTTTGGCGTAGCAAGCGTTCTGTAATGTCATTGACATCCTCACATAACCCGGTTAGCTATGAATATCGTTTAGACGGGCATTTCCCTGAAAAAGCAATCTACAGTCATGGCCGTGGGAGGATTGACGCGTGCTAATGTAATTTACATCCCACATAATTAGGTTAACATGCAAAAATATTAAAAATATTTGGTTTTCTAACAATAATAAAATATACATATTTGAGTAAAACTATCAGATTCATCACAAGTCCGTCAGACTGAACCTAATGCTTGTTATAAGTCCGAAAACCAAAATAATCATCATTATCATCATCGCAACCCTTAATTTTGTCCCTTAATAATACCGAACTCAAAACCTTTCACTATTCAAAGGTTTTGAATAGGTACGATTGGCGCTTACCATTATATTTTATTGTTAACAGTTTAACATCTATTCTGTGTCTATAACCTCCCTTTTATCGTGGTAGCATTCGCTTTATACATACATTTAACTTCAAAGACGACGAGATTGGCCTAAGATCGATCACAGAAACATTTCTTATTTATAATTTACAAATAAGAATAATTTAACATTCTGTTTTTCAGGAAATTCAGTATTTTTCGCAAGACGCAAGCGAAAATATAACGATATAATTATAATTAACTTTCAGAAATCTTTTGATGTCGACTAGTGAATGACGTAAATTTTGATCAGTTTGACGTCTAATTTAAGCTTTATTCCGTGTACACTGCGAAGCTTTTCGACGTTAGACTTTTTCATAATGTAAAAATTATAGAGCTGCTAATAATTCAAAAGCGTTTTCCAACGTCATAGTATATAACTTTTTTACTAATGCTTATTTTAAAGTAAGTTAGCTTAATTTAAAAAGATACCACTTCGTGAATCTGAAGAATTTAGCGCTACTCAGTGGAAATTAAATTACAATCTAAATAATCTGCAATACCTATTTGTTTGATTCTGTCTGACGTAATTTCAGGTAAATGACGTAGAGGTTCGTTTTTGCTGCAACTGCAACAACTTAAAATGTTACCGTGTTGAATTTAGAAAGGCATGTTTGGCTTGAACACAAGGAGGGAGGCCCTAACACCCAAAATAACCTGTCAGTTATTGTGATTTACTAAGTTCTAACAATAAGAAGGAAGAAAAGGAGTCTGAAAAGGGTTGCAGCAATTTCTACAAAACATAAACACAAATAAAACTTCTCATAAATAATGCAAAACGAAAACGTATTTAAATGTCAACGCTGCAAACAGAATCTATTAATCACCGTTCCACAAACGTTGCGTACTCTAACCTAGTTACGGGCAATAAGTTTGAAAGCTGTAGAGCTCCATAATTCAATAGGTACCATTAACTGTTTCAGAGGAACGGGGGTGAAATAAGAGCGTAATGGTTTCATTCGTTATGATTTACATTCTTTGTATCGAACAAAGCTGGGGAACTTTTGCAAAGTTCCAGCGAGAACGTTTGACAGGTCAGGAAAATTGTTCATGGAGTAGGAGCGAAGATCTAGTGCATGGTTCTAACACGCTTCTTCTTTCGTCTTGTATTCATTGTTATTAGGGACCTGCGAGTGTTAAAGATCGCCTTTTTACCCAATGGATGCTACATTGTAATAATGAGCAGACTGGTTTGAGGGAAGAGGTTGTCAAGATCTACGTGAGAATCTGTAACATGATCGCTAAGATAGATGTAGGATCTATCTTACTTAGACTTACTTTTTTACTAGAGCGATAGCCAGTAAATGGTGATAAAGCCCAGCTACCTCCAATATGAAAGGATTAAGGCATTTGCTTCGTCAAATGTTTTGTAGGGTGCCACATTTAAAGAGGTTAATATTCAATTTTTAAGAGTGTGTTATTTTTGTGCTAAATATTTAATAGCCATAATTATCATAAATATGATTGATGTGCTCACTTTTTAAAGGAAAAAAATAATAGTTTCATTATTACTCGTGTATGCTCGGTTACATTAAATGATTAGCGGAAAAAATTAAATGTCTTTGTTCGCTCCTAATCGACGAAAGCAACGAATAAAAGAAAATCAGACTCTTGGGCCCTTAGCTGGAACACAACAAGTAGTTTGGCGGCTGTCTTAAGGAAGAAGCAGTAGCTGGGTTCAAGAAACTACCACCAGCCTAAAGCACATTCGGGATTAAACTGGATGGTAGAGACCAGCGAATAATAAATTTTATTTCAGTGCGGTCCACGTGCGTCGGTTAACAGTGTGCTAATCAGAGATAACTCTAATAAAATTGTTTCTTTTATATCAGAGGACAACAGGAACTTTGCTTTTTGTGAGGAAAACAAATACAATACAATAAAACTGCGTCTCTTTTCATAGAATGTAAATATTTTTCAAAGATTTGAGTAGACGGACAGAATGATATCGTATCCTTCTCATATGACAAGTAAAACATGAAATTCATTGCCTGTCGTACGTACGGGGCCTTATTATCCTTGTTTAAGATTGGCGATAAGCTTTCAAGAACAAGCCGCAATAGTCGGGCTCTAGCGTACGTTTAAACACCTTTCAAGTTTTCCAATTAGGACAACTTGTGCCTACTTGTTTCGGAAAGATTCAACTGGTAATATGTAGATAACGTGGAGAACATTTGAACTAAAAGTTCACGATTGCTTTGGGTTTATTTTACGTAGATTTTTTGCCGTGTGTGGAGTGAAGATGTTGAACCTTTCAATTTGCTTATAAGGTGCACAAAGGTTGTACGAAGCCCATGGGATTGTACACATGTACATGTTCGTTTTATTTTTACTTTTTGAGAATAAAATTAAGTACTTATTGGGTGTTAAGTACCTATAAAAAAAGGAAAGGACAGAATTTCATAAGTGTTAACCGGACAAAAATTAAATACTTTTTTTAGATCGTTCCAGCATTCTAATAGGCTGTAAAAATCATTCTAATTTTACACGTTAAATTAAAAAAATATATAGTCAGGTTTTTATTTAAAATTTACGTTTTTTTGTACATTGACAAATGAATACTTTATTTTAAAGCCGATTAAATGAAATGGCCAATGAAGACTCGACAATACATTTTCGACTGCAACCATAATCTTATTTAAACAAGTTTTGAGCTTCGTGTTGCGGTTGAACATGAAAAGCTTGTGTGGGAAAACCATTACAGTTATAATATTCACAATTTAATATTGTTAACGCAATATTGAATTTATTCACGATTTACTGTTTTAACCCTCGACGCACAAAGAGGGGTGTTATGAGTTTAACATGTGTATCTGTGTATCTTTATGTCTGTCAGGGGGATTGTAGCTGTAAAATCATACTGTACGTACCGGAAGAACCAATTTTAATAAATTTTTATGTAAAAAGTGACTTGATCGAGAGTGTCTCCCGAAAATCTTATTATTTACCAGCCGAAAAACCTATTTGCTTTGACATAGAACTTTCTCTATATCCTAAGGAATATCTAGGAAGTGTACCTACTGCTCGATAGTAATGTAATGTTATATTACTTCTATTATGGATATTATAGCAAAAGAGCATGCAGCATCAGCCTTCAGCTGCCGTCCATGAAAACTGTGACCAAACTTGAACAAGACTTAAATTGCGACTAGGATGGTTATTCCATTTACCAGAGGGCATTAATAAGAACATTATTAAGTCAATTCCTTACTAGGTATGAGGACTCCGGCAGGGTCGTAATGTTAGAGTTAGTTAGTGATAGTTGTTATTCTTATTTGAGCTACTCCTACCACCCGGGCCATTCTGTTTCCTGAAACGTTGAAACGTTTTGTTTTTGCCCAAAATACGTTTCTGCCTAAAAATAAGGTAATTAAAACAAATAGAGATAAATTTCAGATGTAGGCTGTGTGTAAGTGATTTGATTCTAGTTATTATTGTTAGATAAACTGATGCCAAGTCTTGATTGGGGCCTTTTGATGTATCGATTATTATAATGTTGCTACTCTTCGCCTGTCCATGCTGGAACAACGTAGAAGAGACAACTCAGACAATCTGTTAAAAGAACCCCAAACATTGAAGTGAGAAACTGTTTAAGTATACCTAAGTTTACTCCAAAACTTATCCATTATAAAACTAATAATATAACCGGGATGGAAAGTTTGTGAATCATTTTCTTTTTTTTGATTCTTTAGAGACGGACTTGGGTGAAACTTCGTGATTTCTGTTTAGAAACGAAACGAAAAAAACTTATCTACAATTTTCATAAGTTTGAAAAGTTGGCCGTAATAAAAGAACGTATTATTAAAGGTTCTGTTTATTGGATTAAAATAAGAACTATTACATGAATCATACTTACAACTTACATCGCTCGTTCGCTACAACCCATTAATGGCCCACTACTGAGCACGGGTCTCTCCTCGTACCTGAGGAAGCCTAGAGCATACTCCACCACGCTGACATACCTACTTACAACTTACATACCTACATATAATTATGTTGAAATTATTTTAATTTTAATAAAATAAGGAAACGAACAAATGGTAAATAGTTACTATGTTCCATGAATGCTTCGATGGCTCGAAGATTAATTTATTGGGAATGCATTTTACTCTAACAACATAACTGAAATGTGTTTTGATGTTAAGGTCGATTTGTTTTGAATAAAGAAAGTTCGTTTCAAGAAGAGACAATGTGAGAACATGCGTGGTACTTAAACGACTTTTCTACAATACACGAGTACGGTCTTCACTATAAACTTGGTGTTGCCTACACTACGAACGGTCAAAAGTCTTGAATTTCGTAGTCTTACATAGCAATACTATTAAATGTATTTCTCCAGATAGCGTTTATAATTCCAGAACTGCTCAGCAAAGTGCTTACGTAAATCAAATTTGAATGAGATTTAAAAGAGATACTTTACAGAAAACTCCGTTCTTTTATTATCAAGACGGCTCAGATAAAATCAGTTGCCATTGCTCAGCGTCGAACTGGTCATTATTGAGACGTTCGATGGAGAATCGAGTTATGTAACCGATGGTGGTAATTACTCTATTCGACATTTACTACTTAAGAAAGCACGCTCGAGAAAAGTTAATTAGTTCTTGCATTTATCATAAGATTGATTTATCATTGATGGACTCCAGTGTGATGGTTGAATTTTCAAGAAATTTATTTAAAAAATGTTCATGCTCACGATTTTTCTTTACAACAACTGATAGATAATTCATTAGAAATGGGCACTTACCTTTGAAAATTTAAAGCTTTCTAGCGGGATATAGATTTTCGAACCCTTAGTATATCACTGTTTAGGGTTTATTAACCTATTTTGGGTCGGTCAAGGACTATCTACACATATCAAGGCCATGCCTGGGAAGAGGAGATGTTCCGTTCATATTTTGAGAACTCGTTTTCATACCTATCCTTATCCGGACTGACGACGAGGCTTCAGTCTCAAGCATTGACATGGTCTGTCATGTCCAGGATATTGCACTGACATATGCGTGGTGCCTTTATCGACTCACTGTAGACCACAGATCTCTGCTGTTATTATTAGGAAAGCTTGAACACTTTACCATGCTGTTTCTGGATTGGTAAACAATTGAAGCTCTGCCCCTCCCCAAGAACGCTAAACCAATACCATCGGCTTTATGTTCTTTCTAAAACAGAGAACAGGTCAGTAAATTGTTACTAGACGTTACAAATCTAGCAAAACTACGATCTATTTTCAGTTTATATTTCATACAAATATATATATATTTTTTTTCTTATGATAAGATAATGCTTGACAACAATCCCACCTGATGGTAAGTGGCGATGAAGTCGAGGATTTTGGACGCACTAACTTATTAAGAAGACTCCCACATTCATCACAACCCATAACTGTCCCACTGCTGGGCACGGGTCTCCTCTCACAGTGTGAGGGGTATAGGCCATAGTCCACCACGCTGGCCAAGTGCGGATTGGTGGACTTCACACACCTTTGAGAACATTATGGAGAACTCGCGGGTGTGCAGGTTTCCTCACGATGTTTTCCTTCACCGAAGCAAGTGATAATTAAATTTTAATACGCACATAATTTTTGAAAATTAGTGGTGCTTGCGGGTTTGAACCCGGAACCTCCGAGTCGGCAGTCCAACGTTCAACCACACCGCTATCACTGCTTATCTCCCACGTTATTTGATATTATTTGATAGCGATATTCAATATACGCTGTCCTAATTTGTTTATTTTATGTATGTACACACATACATATAAATAACTTACAGAAATATAACACATGGATATATACGTGTTTATAATCAAAGGAACGAGTATAACCTTACACTTTAAAGTTTTCATAGTTTAATACGGATGAAAAATTAATTATTATTTATTTAAATTAATTATATTATTTGTTTCTAGGAAGGAAAAATCGTTCGGAGACTGGCTACCTGAGTGTTCTTGATTATGTTAATTAAGGCTTGTTTAGTCTGCAAATCGAAACTTGACCAGACTAGTAGGGGAGATGTGGGTTTGATACTATGATTCAACAACAAACTTTAACTTACAGCATTATCAAGGGTAGCAGGTTTGACTTACTGCTCTAAGGTAGCAGGTATTTATAAGTACAAATTAATACGTCATAGAAATGATTAAAAGTATGAACGTCACGCCTACGAGTTCTTCATGATTAATAAACAAAATAATCTTAGTATATTCTGCACGTATTATTGTGAGATAAGTTCCAAGCCCAGCAGTGGGACATTTACAGGTTGTAGTAATGATGATGCAGCAGCTAACTTAAAAAATCTAAGAATCACACAATAATACTAGTTTTTAAAAGCCGTGTTTTTATGCTCTTTAAATCTTTTGACACGACGTAACTTAGCTATTTGGTGCTCTTGACCTCTTGTCAAGTGCTATAATGAGCTCCGGGTTAAACGTTGTAGAGGATGAAAGGTAAAAAATGTCCACAGTGAATATTTCAAATGGTCTCTTCAACAGGAAATTTAAGGTAATTTTCAGGGAACAAGTTGAAGAAATAGAGGTTAATATTACTGTAGGTACTACAAATTTTTCCAGTTTAATATTTCTATTTGATATTATCTTCTTATGTTTACATATGTGTATTCATGCAGCCGAAATAATTTTATTCTTATTATTTTTCATCAAGTCTTTTACATTAGGGTTAACAAACACTACTCTTCTATTTTCAAACACATCAGTCGATAAAATTGTCAAAACTTGGATTTAAAAAAGAGCAAATTCAAGATGAATAAAATCCCATATTTAGGTACTTATCTAAAATATTTATTCCCCATATCTATTATGAAGAACGAATGTTAATAATGTTGTAACTAAGTGCTGAGGAAATAGTATTTCTCATCGCATACAAATAGCTGTAATAATGTATACTGTCTATTCGATTGTTCGTGTATCGTGTAAGTAATGGATGCTGGAACTGGCAGTTTTTGTTTTATTAACAATATGTATTACGTAAAATATTATGTTGAATTTATCTCCTTTTCGTGTTTTTGTTATCCTTGTGTACATGTTTGTCCTTCATCGCAATCTATAACTATCCCACTGCTGGGTTCGGGTCTCCTCTGACAGATTTAGGGGCTCAGACCATAGTCCACCACGGTGGCATAATGCGGATTGGCAGACTTTACACACCGAGAGGTTTGCGATGTTTTTCTCCACCGAAGCAAGCGATAATTAGATTCCAATAAGTACATCATTTTTGAAATAAGAGATGTGTGCAGGATTCGATCCCAGGCCCGATTCGAGAGTCCAATGTTCAAATTACTTGGCTATCACAGTCTTTATATTATTCCTTCGGCTTCAGCCCATTACCTAATGGCCCACTAATGAGCACGGGTCTCTCCTCTTACCTGAGGAGGCTTAGAGCATACTCCACATCGCTGCTCCAGTCCGGGTTGGTGGAGGGGTTAGTGGCCAACCCAAGCGTCGGAAATTTTTAAGCCACCCGAAGGTATCGGATATGGCTTAACGACTGATACTAAGTGGTAACATCCGGGACTGACGGCTTTACGTAGCTTCGGTAAGGTAATACCGGGTAAAATCAAAGGCAGTATCAACCGGCGCGGGTGACGCGTCAGTCAAGAACTTAGCGGAAAACGTCCCCAATTGAATAGGGCAGAACCAAACGGATCTATTAAGTGGTTTTAAAAGGGAATTCTGAAACTGTAAGCCTTCCAACAAAACCATGCACGGCGATAACACTTGGGTCAGACAGCTTAACGTGAGCTCTAAAGTATGTACGCGCTTATGAAACTTTTGTCATTAGCAGTCACCCAACTTAGGACCGTGTGCGGCGTCCCTTAATCGTGTTGATATTTTAGGAATGATAAATTAGATAAATTTAAGTGGTGTCAATTATTGTTACGAATTTCTTATAATAATAAACTTTACTAAACATAATTAATTGACGACCCGTACGATAAAATAGCTACCATACTGGAATCCGAGGGGTCCTTGTCCTGGGCCATAATTAGTACCTATATCCAAAGCACCCACGACTCCAGAACAAACATTTCTCTGTCACATTATTACCTGCCCCGGGCAGGAATCGAACCCAATATTCCTCGCTTCGCAGCAATGACTTTGCCTATTTCAGTTTTATGGTGGTATGGGTTTTATGGCGTTATGCTCTTATGACGTAAAAAACAAAAAATCCATTGTAATTTAAGAAATAAATAATTAACATATTTTTACTCTTTGATCGTCAACGAGTCGGTGATGTCTTTGTTTGCTACATATTTATCTACATACAATGACATTATAAGTAAAAATGTCTACGTACACATTTTCCTTCTACAAAATTTTAAACGTGATTAATACACTAGTAAACCTTCCACATTTTATACAGGGAGAACTTTTCCTGACGTTTACAAATAGTACCTCCACACAAAACAATTGGTACTCATTTTTCTCAACATTTTGTAAATGTCATTTTTACCTCAAAAAGTATTGAAAATGATTGAAAAGCAGACAGAACTTTATATTGCAAATAGTTTACAGAATTTCTTTACAATGTTTTATTTCCTATTCCGAATGAATAAATCTAAGTCGTAAGACAAAATGTTACCCAAATATTGGCGCAAAATCTACGGAGTTTGGGGGTGCGAGTCGTTGCATACTGAGCAATGGACAGGGTTACAACACCGGTCTCTTTTTCAGAGGTTAATGGATTTTATACCTTTTAGTTTAATTCCGATGATACTTGATGCTGCTGTTAGGGCTTTGAACTGGACTAGCTAGCTCCCACCCTATTGCTTGAGTCAGCCGCCAAACGGCTTGCCGTGTTTCGGGTATAGGCATGAGATCCAGTTTTCTTTCTTTCTTTCCTTCTTTCTTTCTCTCTATCTTTTTCTTCTTCTTCTTTTTCTTTCCTTTTGGCCATCAACGGAAAGGTGTTGCTTTGATGTTGCTGATGACCATAGGGGACGGTGACCATTACAGATACAGATTCGGCCTCATTAGAGTTTTACTATTAGGATATAACATATTCGATTTACGACAAACACGTCTTACATTGTTTTTTGATATACGATTTATTCCTCTATCCTCGATAAACAATACCACACACATTGTAACCCAATACGGATTTTCCGGATAATCCGATGAGCCTTACACGGTCAACTGAGGTGAAAAAATGAGCGAAAAATAGCTTTCATTTTTCCTACACAAATCGTTTCTTTAGGTCTTTGTTGTAGGTACTATACATTGCTAATTGGTTCTTATATGTGTTCTGATAATGCTGTCGATAAAGCCTAAACCCGTAAGCAATTGGCAGCAAAAAGCAGAGATTATGGAAAGATAGATATTGGGGAAGGTCGTTAGTGGTTACTGGTACTAACCCTTCCAGAGTACCGACATTATGAACACGACACCTTATAAAGGAAATTGGTGAAAATCAAACACAATTGTTGGATAATATTTGCCAATCCTAATATTGCTGTATAATTGGATTTCTGTTTTAATATCAAAGCTGACCTAGGTTTACTTTCCGTGTACTTCGATATTTTAATGGTGGACGTGATTGTCGTTTATTGTGGACTAAAGTAGTGCTGTGAAAACACAAGGCAGATCGTTTAATGAGAGTTTAGTGTTCCTCTCTGGGCATTACACTCCAAAAAGGTTCACTAAACTTAATTCCGTTGCGTGGTGTCTGTTGATACGGCGCGTGTTGCGGCGCCGAGTTGGTTCCGCTACTTGTTCTGCGTTGACACAAGTGGCCCTCGACCACCATACTGTCATGTTTATAGGAATAATATACCAGCAGTCTAATGTGGCTGAACTATCAAATTCCTGAACTTAATACGAGTCATCCAAAAAGTTATTCGATCATTTTCCTTCTCAAAAAGTAGGTATACCCCGAACGAATGTTTACTGCCACTTTATACTTTGTAACCAAAATGAAAGTCATTTAACATTGCATGATACTAGTATGAACACAATAATTTCAACGAACACTGACAGGCGACCAAAGATAATAATGTACATAATTAAACAATTATCTTAAAATAATTTACGTCATTATGATTGCTACTGAAGACGCACCTGAGTAGAATTTTCAATATCCTTGTAAGTACTTCTACATTTAAATCTCGAAATCCACTAATCTTAAGTCATCTCGGCCGTAATCTCAAACGTCTCGGCAGCTGTAATTAATAGGTTTGTGCCACGGAATTAGTTTGTAAATTACTTATTTTCATGACAAGATAAATTGGAATAAAAATACGATTCAGATTAATTAAAGTGGACAAGTAGGTGCGTTCATTATAGTAACATGCCTACAGTCTACATTTAAAGTTCCTTTTTCTTGAAGATTTCACATCAATAAGACTTGTTGGTATAGATTTTTACCCTTGTCTGACTTTCTGATATCTTGATACGGCAATTAATATTAAGTATTCTTTGATAGGTAATTGTTTTTACAATGATAGGATGGTAGAGAGGGTAACACATAGTAATTGGTGATAAATATTCAAAATGACAATGTTAACTGATACTGCAATCAAATCATATTTGACTTTAGAATGAGGGTGGTTCTACGCCATTCAGGTAATCTTTATCACCATCTACGGGTGAGTGCTAGTTTTAATCAGTTGGTTTAGGACAGTGAACTGGACCTACCTGATGTCGTTGCCTCGTCCTTTTTTTAGCAATATTAATCACGTACGAGAGAGATCGGCTTGAATTCAGATATCGCTGGAACCCCTTACACCCTGACACTGACGGTCAAAATGCTTCTGTTGTGTCTTTAACTCATTATTGATTGACTACTACACTCCCCCTTATAACTGAGAAGGCCGAGACGTGTAAGCATTCTTCACCACGCTGCTCCAGTGCGGCTTGGTAGAGGATGCTTACATTATAATATATGTACATTATATCTACGATTCAGTTAATTTATGTAACTGAAACAGTCTTTAAACTTTTTAGAAATGTTCGATCGAACTAAAAGTTGCTAAAAACAAACAACACTACTAGTACTAACATCTTTGAACCTCTCTCCAAACGGGATGTGAACAAAGATTCAAGTTCTGATTTTAGTAGGTACTTCTTAGCACAAGATCAAGAATATTTGTTTGTTTTCATTATACGATACACCATTGAAGCTAAGTCATATACAAAGAAAACAATAAATCCTAAACGAAAGACATGATTAATATAAGAAATTCGCGCCCGTTAAGGCAAGGCAAGGGATGTAATACTTTGTTTTTTTACCGTACATTACTGATATAGATAAACTGGAAATACCGAGAATAATCGTATTGTACTTAGTATAAAAACATGTTATAAATATTAGTAACACATTAAATACCGGTAGTTACTTTGAAGCAGTGAAAGAATGGGTTGAACTTTGAACTCCAGATCAGGGCCTGGTCCTGATCGAATCCTGCAGGCATCGTGAAAAATCGTATTAATTAAAATCGTGTGTTTAAAATAATTACTTATTTGAATTTAATGATCACTTGCATCGGCGAACGAAAACATCGTGAAGAAATCAGCCTGCACACCTGAGAGTTCTACACAATGTTCTCAAATGACAGAAATCCGCCAATCTGCACTTGGCCAGCGTGGTGGACTAAGGCCTGTACCACTGAGTCCAGTAGTGGGACAGTTATAGGTTGCGATGAGCGTTCATAATACAATCCGATATGATGATAGGTAGCAATAAAGTTCAGAATTGTATTTCCACTTTTTTGGAAAAAATAGTTAAATTCTTTACAAATAATAGTTTATAAATCATTGTAAATTGAGTCACGGATCAAATTATTTAATTCTTACTAGTAACCCTCCCTCGCTTCGGGAACCTATAACCTACATAAGTCATATTTCATGTTCCCTAACAACCTGCTCATCTAATTGAACTGACCTAAACTATTTTGAAATATTCTTGTATACTAACGTGAAAAAATAACATAAACAAAATTGTAAATATGTATTTTATGTTCAATGTCACTTCCAAAATCATAACTCTTTAATCTCATGGTATTTGGCGATTGTATTTATAATGTTTAAAAAGGGCCCTCGCACGATTTATTCAAGTAACTGAGAGAAAGGCGTTATCGTTGGAAACAAACTTGGGTCGTTTTTTATCGGCTTATTTGTGTTAAAAGTATTATAGGGAGAAAAAGCGAGAAAATAATATTGTTTTCACGTAATGTGTGGGTTGTAAACATCAAGTATGAATTTGAAAGACATGGTGGAACGATTTTCTTCGTGATTTGCATATTAATGGAAAACAACTTTTTATAGGCACTGAAAAAAGTGATTCGATCATCAATTTGTCCTTTATGTTATTAGTACTGATCCCAGCGACATTTATAGAATGGACGGCCTTGACAAATAACTAGATGAGACCCCTGATGGTTAATGGTACGTCACTTAAAGACGGCACACGTAAGCCGGGAAAGGAAACGACTATCTTATAACGGCTCTGTCTTAAAAATTCAATACAGTACATCTGAGGAAATATCAAAGCATAAAGAGATCACTCTTTACAAAACAACAAAATGTGTGCAATTCACACGTGCTAGAAGTGAAACTTAAAAAAAACTAATACTGTCAGTTTAAATGTTGCTCTGCTTACGTAAGCTGCCATTTTGTCGATGCTTCTACTATAGAACGCTACTATAGAAGCTTTCACTTCAAAATATCCTCGATACATATACAGGACCCCATCCTACACGAATCCAATTCGTATTATTATATTAGTTTCAAAGACTAAAAACAAGCTTTTTATAATTTAAATTTATTCAAAATAATTTGTTATTTTGAACTAATTAAAAAAGCAAATTAATTGAAATAAATAAATAATCTTAAGCAAGCAAATATGCAAAATTTCAAGGTAGTGTAAGGGGAAGTTGATATAATGTAGCTTGCAATATTTGACCCGAACATACATACAAACATTACAAGTCAAATAAAAATATGTAAAAATAGAAGTGAGTTTCTTATTTCTAAAATCCGTTCGGCAGTCACCAGCGCATGTTGGAAATCACCGAAAACTCATGCCTGTATACTCCCTGTGCAATGCTTCCTGAACTTCTCCCGGGGGAAGTCCTCTCACTTTATCTTCCTCGCAATTATACCAAGCAAATCTTTTAAGAGACCCAAGTCGGTTTACAGTCCTAATAATATAATTGTGCAAGATTTATGACAGGATTAATTAGGGTTTTTACCTTAATCAACGAACAAAATTAGCCATGCCTAAACAGCCGTTTAAAGGCTAATGTCAAGTTAGGGTAAAGTTCTAACTTTTTGGATAAATAGAATCCTGTTGAATTTCGTTATTTCAGCCATTTTTATTATATTAAGCAGTGATAGCTGTGTGGTTGAACGTTGGACTCCCGAACCGAGGGGGTCGGGTTCAAACCCCGCGCGCACCTCTAATTTTCAAAAATTATGTGTGTATTACAATTTAATTATCACTTGCTTCGGTGAAGGATCTGGCCCCCTCACGTTGTGAAAGGAGACCCGTGGCCAGCAGTATGACAATTATGGGTTGTGATGATGATGATGATAATTATTATTTTCATTCCAACTTTACCTTGTTATTCTTCCTAAATCAGATCTTTCACCTGAATGAAAACTATTAAAATTTTCCCGCAATGAATGACAATGTTTTGTAACAGCTTTATTTCGCGATCCGGTGTTCAAATTACCATAATTAACAATTTTCCAAAGACAAACTTGCAGGGGACAATCCATCAATTCCTCGGGGAACTTTTAAACAAATTATGCTTTCGGAGGGGATGCTTGTAACAGTTGGACTTCGGTGTCGTTTCGGAGAAATTAATTCAGCGCAGTGTACGTTTTTTTCAACTGTGTTCAATTGTTCAACTATTCATTGCATCATGATAATCACACCATGATTATGTCTATAAGTTTGTCAATTATGTCTTTATATGTTTAATAATAATGTTTATCAATTAGACAAAAAGACGAATACATATAATGTATAGAATTTGGTGACCTAATGTTAGAAACATAATTATCAATTTCAATTTTCAAGTCTCAAAATTCTTTACTGAAAAAATGTAAAATGCGTACAAACCGGTGAAGCATTTCAGAGAAATAAAAAATTATAATCTTGCTTAATATAACATCAAGATACGTCACCAAACTGGTTAATGTTTTATAGCGATGTTTTTTGATTTATGAACACGTACGATGAAAATTCTTGTAAACTCATAAAACTTAGTTGACATTGTAAAATTCCTCTATATTTTTTAGTGAACACGCGTTGAACAGTGTCTCAGTTTCTAGTTTATTTAGTGCCATTCTTTTCTCGTACCCCATTTATTTATGCACGGAAAACTATTCTTTATTTCTGAATGCAAAAGGTATAAAAATGTTTCCTCCGAACACAGCTCTATTTCCTAGGCCATTACTCTTTTTCAGTTCGCGATTGTAGGAACTACACAATTTCAGTAATATAAGGACAGGTTTTTAAATGTTCACAAACAACAACGTCCGTGTCGGTATTGAGTCGATAAAATCTGGCCAAAAAAATAGTTCTCGCATTGCGTATAAAACTATCAGCAGAGATGAATATCCACTACAGAACACGGACGCTGTACAGTTTACTTCGCTTTTCCATTCGCTGCTCTTCCTTATTTCTTCTTCTTCTTTCTTCTTTTTCTACTTCTTTTTGTCTTCCTCTCGGATTCGCTTCCGAAACTGAAGTGTCCCTGCCGTGTTTGAGATCGCCTAATATACCCATAATTTCGAACACCGCATTCCAAATTTAAACGTTTTTTTTTATTATTATTGAGAACATTGAAGAAATTCTATTTTTCAAATTAGGTACTCCTATCCCGCTCGCACTTGTCAATCATCGTGTCAACAGATGAATCTACGCGACAGTATTAACATGATAATGAATTATTATATTATTTGTATTGTATATAAATATTGAAAAATCATCATTGTAATCCAAATGTCCTTCTTTTATAATATTAAAGTCAAGGTCTTTTCTATGCTATTTTCAAAAAGACGATGACAGGGTTTCAACCAACCTTTGCATGACGTTCAGACTATTATTATTTTTTCTTTAATATAGTTATTTTTTCTTTAAATTGTACATTGTTCAATTTAAAGAAAAAATAACTAGAATAAATTAGTACTCAAGTATGTCCCAATCTATTATGAAAATTATGGTAGCCCTATCGTGTGAAAGAAGGTTCATAAAAGAAATAATACCGAGAACTAGTCGACTGATCTGGTGGAAAAGGAACTACATTTTTATTGAAAGTATGTAAACTTAATTTTTCTTTTCAAGTTTTCAAGATTTGGCTTTAGTTTTAAAAATAATTATTATGGAATAAACTTGCGTCGATCTTAAGTGATCGACCAAGATAAGCAACGGCGGGATGGGATGAGTGACCGCTAGTGTCAAAAAATTCTTGGTCGCTTCCATGCTCCGGAGGGCACGTAAAGCCATTGGTGCCGGTTGTTACCGGTGGTAACAGTCGTTAAGCCGTGTCGGAAGCCTTCTGGCGGCATAAAAAATGCTGACACTTGGGATGGCCACTAACCCTTCCACCAGTCCGCACTGGAGCAGCGTGGTGGTGTAGAAGTTGATCTAAGGCTTGAGCCAAACATCCTTAAATGAGACACGATTCTTAAGCTTCTAGTTGCAAAATTAATGTATGAATAAAGCAATCCATGTCAAAACTATAAAGTGCTCTGAACCATAATCGGGCCTCAGTGCCAAGTTTTCAATTGGAAATGATTCTAGTTATGCGAACACTGCTTCAGACTGCATAGTAAATATTTGAAAACCCCTGTTGCTAGCTTTTCGTCTCCAGTTGATATTAAAATGAATCGTAATCCTTATTCATGAATTCTTTAAATTATTTACACTAGGTTCGTCAATAAACGTGGATTGAAAGCTCTGTGATACAAATTCTAAAGTGACTGAAAATGGCATTGCAAAACTTGGTATTTATTATGCGCTCGGGTACTCACGATGTGTATTTTGTACGCCGATATTTCAACCGAGTTGCATGGATCGTGGGCACAGCTGAACGTAGCTTAGACTTAAATTGACTGTGCCTGATAAGCCATTTATTTATAACTAGCTGTGCCCGCGACTTCGTCCGCGTGGAATTTTAATTGTTACAGGGAAATTTCTAAAATAAAATTAGCCTAACTTACTCGACTTCGTCCGCTTAGAATTTTAATAGTTACGGAGAAATTTCTTAAATAAAATCAGCCAAATTACTCCTTATTACATCACTTATCTGCCAGTGAAAGATTTAATGAATGAATGAAGTTTACATGAAACAAGCTGACTTAGAAATCCAGTTAACTGTCCAAATTTTATTGAAAACTAGTGACCCGCCCTCGCTTCGCTTCGGAAAACTCATTCCTTGCGTTTGCAAAGATTTAGTTATATATTTTGGATAATTCATTGTATAATTTATAGCCTTTACAATTTATAGCCTGAGGTACCTATTCTGATGTGTAAGCTATATTATTGTAAAGTTTCATCAAAATCCATTGATTACTTTTTGCGTGAAAGATATTTTAGAAAACGTGACAATGTATATTTATATTATTGCTCGTGACTGTACGCTCATAATTTTTGAATATTACATATGCTTATAAGATTCCAACCTTGGCCCCTCTCTTTAGGATTCCAACGTTCAATCCACTTCAATATCACTGCTTAGAAATAAAATAGTAAATTAATAAAAATCAATTTACAAAAAGGTAAACGAAAACCCTACGCCTTATTCCCGCACCCAAAACCATTCATTGGTATTACAATTTTACTATATGTATTTACAGTCTTTATGTTCCTAACTTAGCACTAACATGTAGCTCACTTCAACTTCGTTACTTTCCATCGGAACGACGTCATTACACACACATCACGTATTAAAGCGAATTCTTCACAGAGATGAAATCCATAATAATTTTATGCTGCAGGAATCTTTACGAGTGCTCTCGTGAAGAATTACAATGAGGTCATTCTTCAAATATTTAGGGCCAATAAAAAATTCTGAAGCCGGTCAGGTACAAGTGATTGCGTTTAATTGAATTATAACATCTTCTAAGTGGCGAGTAGCGATATTGTATTTTAACATATCTGTCGAACCTTACTTGAATTAGAGTTCGTAAATGAGAATAAAATTATAGTTCGTCAAGCTTCAATAATATTAGGAAATGAGTTTTCGAATGTTGTGATAATCGATCATGATTAATTGATTCAAACTGTGTGAAGGGTTAAACCGTGTGAAAGCCGTGGTATTAGGTACGTAGAATCCGCGATGTTACATGGAGATTCACATGTCAACTTTGAAAGTCGATATAATGATTAATATTCATTGGTTAGATGAGATATTTTGAAATGACAGGCGGACACTTTAATTTTATTTATATGTTAAGTATAATAATGGATAATTTACATGTTAAAAAGATAAATAAATCTGTTCCAGATATATGATGAATGTGTTTTATTCGGGATTTCATTAAGAAAATGCTTTTTATTACATTGAATCTGAATGTTTATTATTCAGAACATCACATTTTTATGTGTCGACACAAAGAGGGGAACGGAAAACGAATTTATTATTGTCATAACATCAGTGTTTTTATAGTAGATAAACTGTTAAAACGATAAGAGTTTGGTAGTAACGTTTCCACTTTATGGGTGGTTTATACGCAAAGGTTAAGATGTACTGGTCATTTGGATGGAACTAGACCATATAAAAGATTCTATGTCTTATCACATAGATCAGTATTTTCCGAAGTAGGTGAGTGGGAGTAATCCGTTTATTAATAAAACAATGTTACCGTGTTGGACTACACTGCAATGGACAGAGTGCTGAAAGAAGAGCGTCAATAATGGTGCAAAAGTCTATTGTCAGAGATGCTCTGAAAATAAAGTGTATGGTTATCAAAGATATTGAGCGTGAAGATATTATTGACATTGTATGTAAGACCCTGGGATGTCGTCCTATTGCTTAGAAGCAATTCTCTAGACCACTTCACTGCTGAAAATCTCGTTGTGTTTTGTGTATTTATCACGTGGGTACTCCTTTCTTGGCTAGCACTGCTATTGTGATACCTTTTCTTTAGAGATTGCAAACGATCATGCAGCACGAACTGGGACCGACGGCTTTTATCACTAGCGGTCACCCATCCGACTACGGCCAACAACCAACAACGGCCTTACATGCCCTCCGTAGCACGGAAACACCCAAGAAACTTTTATCAGTCACCCGTCCAACTACCAACCGCGCTCGGTCGATCACTAAGGATCGATAAGCCGCCGGGGTATTAGCGCTTCGTTCAAGTAATTGGTAATAAATAGATAATTTGGTTCGTTTTATTCGTGATCCAGTAAAATTAACGGAGAGAAAAATAACAATAATGGAAGGGTTTATCGTCCTGTGAAGGCAATAAATTTGCCGGGAACGATTTAACCTGACCAAGAAATTTTTTTTATCGTGCTGTTTAGTGAGAATTTATCGCTTTTGTTGTTCCTAATTGTAAAATGGGGTGTTGAATTACGCTTTTGGCGCCCTTCGTACAACATTTAGCTTTTTAATTGCTATGAATACTCAATACTTTTGAAAATTAGTGACAGAAATGTAAACAATT
Source organism: Ochlodes sylvanus (assembly GCA_905404295.2). Classification (NCBI taxonomy): domain Eukaryota; kingdom Metazoa; phylum Arthropoda; class Insecta; order Lepidoptera; family Hesperiidae; genus Ochlodes; species Ochlodes sylvanus. Next base: position 5,015,525 of record FR990129.1, read on the forward strand.
ATTACAACGACTTTTAGTTGTTAAAGTCAGTAGTCTTGAGAAATAAAAACTCAGTTACGTATTTATTTTTATTAAAATTATAAATTTGTTTTAAAGACAAGTCGGTTTTTGATTAATTAGAATGAAATTATATTTGGGTTTTAATCAAGATCTTTCGGTTAAAGTCTATTCGATTTATCTCATTAAGCTTACAAATTGCGCTGTAATTTATTGATATCCGCATTGACTTATTATTACTATAGACATCGGGTCTCATACTAAAATCTCGAAAAAAATACGAGTGCCTATGAGTTTGTAGCGTTATTATTATTACTTTAATTTAAAAAATCCCCAATATGTCGAGAGAATCAATTACTTTGGTGTAAATTGAAAAAGAAACCAAATAGCACTATCACAATTATTAAATAGCTAGTGAAGTTTTTGTAATAAGTTTATCGCTTATCTCGCAAAACGTTGAAAGTCATTGGTAGGACCTTTCCTTGCTCATAGCGATGTTTTAGTGTCGTCAACTGCCGAACATACAAAAGCAACATCTGAAATTAGTATCTGTCTCCTCACAATGGTCTCATTGTGTACTTACAAAGGAGATATTCTACCGTATTCCAACTATAACGCAATTTCTGCAATTTTCGTCGAAGAACGGCGTTTACTCATCTTTATACGACCCTATTGTGGCGAATTTCTTTTACAAATGAGCCGACACTTTGGGCGCGAAGTTTGCGAGTTCGGTGTGTTCCGGCTACGTGCTAACGGCTTTTGTTTAAATTATTTTGTTAAGAAACGAATAAAAGTTCCTCGAGACTTGAGTGCTTTATTCACGATGTTGTTTACGTTTTGTGTAAATACGCTTACAGTGGCAGTTCTCTTATTTGTTTACTAGCCGCTAGCGGTCTCCCGCCGGACGCTAAATCGACTTTTTTTCTGTTTTTGCATATATGACATTAATATCGCTGTTGACAGTTGTCGACGATGCTACTGTCGAAGTTATAAGATAAATATGAACTTATTCTAATTCTACATTAATTCTAATTCTATTGGAGAGAAGTCACTGGTAGTATTTGATTCGGATCGTGAAACTATATGTGGTATTTCCATACAACCAGAAGTCGATAGTGTTCGAGTATTGTGCGTTGCCAGTAATACGATTCTGGGAGGTGGCCTGTACCATTTACTTTATACACAAACTCAATTGCTAATTACAGTTATTATATATATATATATATCTCGACGCAAATTATGCATCTAATTAATTTTTAATACAATTAATTATACATCTAATTATGCTCTATAACATCAATACTTAGATATTGTTTGTATTTATATCTTTTAGGTATATTTAAGGTGCAGTAAGAAATACATTTTTACATTTCCATAGTAGGCCTCCACGTAAAGCCTTTTTAAAATGTGAATTACACATTTCTTATCTATTCTACGCGTCTAATTTAATATCATAGATTTTTTGACATCCTATGAATAGTTTCGATAATAATCATTGGTTAGCTTCAACTCATTACCTAATGGTCCATTCCAGAGCAAGGGTCTCTCCCCATAACTGAAGCATAGAGCATACTTCACGCTGCTCCAGTGCTGCCGGAGTCGGAAGTTTTTATGCCGACCGAAGGCCTCCGATACAGCGGTCATCCATGTAACTATCGACCGCACATGCTGTTGCTTAACTCAGTCAATAGGATCGACACAACTCGGCTGTTTAAAATATCAGAATAGATATAAAATAAAACGCGAATCTTATTTCCAAGCAGAAGCCTACTCGTAAGTATCAAACAAAAACTTGGCAAAGAATTTTAATATCTTTTAGTATTGAACCGCATGAACTGACTTGTTTGACCATTGAAGAATGAAATTTAAATTGTTTTATCGCTTCGATGGCAATCCTTTTTACCCAACTGTGCGTAGGAAATTATGTACGTATAATTATTGCTTTGGGCCGTTTTAGAGATCAAACACGTGAGCCGATTGTTATGATTCTTATGTCAATCGAGACTCTTTTGTATGAAGTCAATTCAAATCATATTACGTTCAATAGAACAGTTTACTGCTAATTTAGCCCTAAGCTACTTCCTATATTTGGTAAGCCAAGTCTTTTCCAGTAGCCCATAAGTTTCCTTGCTGGTCCAATGTTATTTCCAAAATTCTATTTTACAAGCCATGCGAGTCGGTCCCGATTGTTATAGTATACGAGTTGTAGTCGTTAATCTCTGGTGCGGTCTCTGATTGACCTGAGAACTTTCCGAAATTTTGGATAATTACCCTTACTTGACTAAGCGGTCGATCACAAAGTTATAGCGTTACGGTTATACAACGCGAGATGCACTTTTGAATCCGCTCTGATGACATTATTGTGACTATGGATGTGACAGATACTTAGGGACAGAAAGAGAAAGCTTAATGAAATTAACGACAATTAGTCGAATTTGACTGCCCCATTTTTCGCGCGCTAGTGAGATAACTACTCATTTTTTTACTTAAAATAGCATTGGGCATAATAGCGCATAGAATTGGGCCGCGCAGTAAGAATTTGATTACCCACCACGGCAAACAAATCTGTTAAACCATTTCTCAGATTAGTGCTTCCAAATGCACAGACAAACAGAAAACCCTTCTAAAAGTGCTTCATAACTGCTAATTTCATAATTCCAATTAAGAAACTCTATATTTGTGTGTTTGGATGTGTTATATTCAAACTAATGTGCAGAAAAAATCTAAGTAGTTCTAAGTATTCATAACTACATACATTAAAATTATATGATAAGTTGCACAAAAGTTTACCATGACAAAAACCCTTCCTCCCTAATCTCCAATAAGAACTACTGTACGTAAGTTACAAAAGGTCTTTACCGATAGCTTACCGGAAAACCTTTCTTATCTCCTGAACGCCGCTGTCGGTTGTACAAGTCCATTCACCCAGTTACTTCTCGTAAAGAATGTCTGAACATAGCCACAATATTATCATATTTCAAAATTTGCTTTGAAGAAAATTTCCTATTGTGAAACTTTACAATTCAACTTTTCAAGTTCGTTTACTATTGAAGCGGGAATTTCAAGAACTGCAAAGGGCAAGGCTTAATGATGAATAAAATACGAGTGGATTCAATAAGATCGCCAGCTAATGTATCAATAAGTAATAATACATAGTTAAAATACAACCTTATATTCGGTTCAGTAAACCTATGCCTATGCCGGTTCAGTAAGCCTTTATGTAGACGTAGCTCAGAATTTTGCTACTTATTTATTTCAAGCATTATTATAAATTTCACGTGATTATGTAGGTACGGGACCACTTTACGGGACTGTTTTATTGTTACATAAATTAGAAATAACTATTATTCATTTATTGCAATACGTATCACAAGAATAAGGCAATCAATTATAATTGATTGCCTTTTCCCAAACTCATAATTAGTATTTAGTAGTATTTGTTCTCCCGGAGCACTAATCAGTTTTCCGAGATGAAAAATATTTCAGGTCTTTTTTACTCGTGACATACTCGTAAGTTCAAATATGCCAAGTATCATCTGGATTTGTCCAGCTAATTCAGCCCCATGCTCAGATAGACAAAAATATTAAATCCAAAACATTTTTTTTGCTCTCTATAACGAGAACAAAGTCTAGCAGGCTTGAACTTTATTTTTTATCCAAGTGTTTTATTATTATTGTGATAAATACAAGTAACATACAATTCGCTACGGATTTTTTTTTATATCCAATGTAAATATTTAGACGGGGTCTTATATTAGTATACCTATTAAACTGATAATTTTATACTAATTGAAATAGTATATTAGTAGGCAAATCCAAATGCAAATCCGTTAAGCGTTTCTGAGATTAGTTTGAACAAACACACGGAGAAACAGTGACAAATCATAAAGTCTAATATCCTCAATACGTGTTTTCCCCAATAATCCAATGTACAGACATCGATAACTTTTATTACGTACTCTGATAATTATCATCATCATCATCACAACCCATAACTGTCCCACTGCTGGGCACGGGTCTCCTCTCACAGTGTGAGGGGTATAGGCCATAGTCCACCACGCTGGCCAAGTGCGGATTGGTGGACTTCACACACTTTTGAGAACATTATGGAGAACTCTCGGGTGTGCAGGTTTCCTCACGATGTTTTCAAGTGATAATTAAAAATTTAATACGCACATAATTTTTGAAAATTAGTGGTGCGTGCGGGGTTTGAACCCGAAACCTCCGGTTCGGCAGTCCAACGTTCAACCACACCGCTATCACTGCTTTTACTGCTGCTTGCTGACTATTTTAAGACACATCGGTATAATTATAGAGATTTAATAATGATACTAAATTAACTGAATAATAAGTCTCTAGTGCTTTTGCCATCAAATAAACATTATTTACTATTGCGAAGTATGCTAGTCCTATTGTAATAAATTAATCTTATAACCTCAGCTCAATTGTCCAGAATCACAAAGAGAGGACTAAACTACAAACGCACTGAAACTCTCAACAATAGCTTTGGCTATAACCCTTTGGTAATAACGATTTATCAAAAGGCCTAGATGCCCCGCCTATTCAAAGTTCTTAAGGCCTTTCCAATAGTTTAGTGGTGAAGTTGTCCTTAATAATACACTGGACTTAACAATATTTACGGCTTATTGGCTGTAGAGTATATACTGTTTGTAATATTGTGTTTCATGTTATCAAGTGTTTATTTTAGATTCTATGATATTTATTCGTGGACATAACTTTGCATCGGTTTTTTTATAATAATACACGCACGTAGAGTTTGAGATTTTGGTATAGTTAAAGTTTGTATGGAGAAGAAGTGCATACTAAATTTTAAAAATTAGATATATTATTAAATGTACATAATATATTATACGTATTATCAATATTTAATTGATAAAACGATCAGAGAAAAACTATTACAACTGGCCTTTATTAATGCAATAGAACTCAAAACAATGATGATGAAAAAAAATTCTTACACGTTAATCTAGAAACGGCTTCACAGATTAGAGTGTAGTTTTCACTAATGTATTGGGGTAAGTTTCATTTATCAGTGTTTTATTGCAATTAGTTCATAAATGAGTTAAATATGGTTATTAAATGAATAAATAAATACGTTTTAATGAATTTAATGAATACGTATTGAGCAACAATAAGAGTAGGTAAGTAGTAGTAGGGTAGGAAAAAATACACTATTATATATACAAAATCACTCTAAAATTTATGAATAACAAAAGAATTAAACGCGTTTCCTAGAAAAAATATAAACAATACAAAGCATTGCCTTTAAGGATCACAAGTAGTAAAAATAGTACATAAAACTTCTTTGTATAGTTTATTGTGTAGCAACAAGAGAATTAGTATCGGCACTAGAAAGAACCTCTCTTTTATGGGCCCTATGGATAGCCCTTTAAAATGTAGATGCATTCGAGTAAGGATTCTATAAAATGAATTTTATTGCGAAGTAACATTTGCTGTAGTTGGTATTCTACCGCGTTAGTATTTTGAACTTGCCATTCAAACGACCAACAAGAACATTAAGTCTAGAGAAATATTTGGATATATTATTGTTTAAAAACAATTGGCGACCCTTATGGTGCAATGGTTATCATAGCGGGCCGCCGATCGAAGAGTCCTAGGTTCGATTCTCTGCGAGGCAGAAATTTGAATGATGTTTGTATTTCCGTTCTCGATCTGGGCGTATATGTCTATTGTCCATGTATAAGTATAATTATGTATTCCATTTATGAAAGTGCTTAAATACCTACATAATGAATCGAATTGCAATTACTAAACGCGTACACAGTTCAACGTCACAAACATCCACAACCCGAAAACAAAAATTTATCTTTTACATATTTATTTATTAATAACTGCCAGGAATCGAACCCAGGACCCGTCGCAGCGCGGTCAGTGTCGCTACCAATTAGGTCACGGCTTCGTTGAGTGTTCATTTATACTGGAGTATTTTTTTATGTTTTAGCCGGTTATTTTTAGACACATCGGTATAAACACAATGACATTAATTAAACATTGAAACCGAAACAAACATTTAAATAAAATTTAATTCATTAACTTACAGAGAACGACAGGATTGGATTCAACTTTAACGTATTTTTCATTCCATATTGCATGTAACAACACTTAAAATAATTGGACAGTACTCAGAAGTATTCCTTTTTGTTTCGAATTAATTTTATTCTACGAGTTTTAAAAAAATAATACTTCTGAAACTTTCTGCCTCAAGTTGTAGTTGTTAGGACTACGGCCTGAGTGAAATGTTTTTTCGTGTTTCGAGCGGTAAGAGCCGTGATAATGCGGAGTCTCAGATTCCTTTTTATCCGTGGGTAGTGGTGACCACTTTTCGAACAAAGTTCCTTCACGCGGCTTATACGATTTAGTAGAAACCGTCACGTAACGAAATGCTATATGCTGTGTGCGTATGTGTGTCTGTATCGAGCCTACAACAAACAAATGAGCACACGAGCAAGTGAGTGCGCAGCCAGGTGTGCAACTCTGTCTCTCTCTCTCTCTGTGCATCACCAACGCGTCGACGGCCAAACTTTGAGATTGACCCAATCAAGAGGGTGGTAGCTAGCCATTCGGGCTACAGCCCTCACCAAGCAGGGGCTGCTTCTGTCGCCTCTTACGATACCCTGGTCTGTTGGCCAGGGTATAGGGCAGTAGTATTGTGTATTCTAGCCCGCCCCAATATGGCCCAAATAGTAATAAAGTACCACCGTATTTTTTCACAAGCAAGACGAAGCAAGTCACTAGTTGTTTTATTAATCTTTTCCTACTTTCACAAATTAAAAAGATATAACCATCGCAGCGCGTTGTTCCTACGATGATGAGATAGGTACTCACAATAATTAAGATGTAACTCAATTTCTTCACGTCACATCGCCGTGGAAGTAATTATTCGTTACGGCATGTGCGAAGCGTTGTGTTGTGTTTATGTAAAAATATGTATCACGATGTCACACGAGCAGAACAGTAATAAAGGCAACGTGACACATTACGTTTTGTAAAATATGAGTGTAAAAGCAGCGGAATTTAGTATTAGTCCTGCCATTATGAGAGCGTTTCATCCGAGCGTAAAATTTTATATTTTAGCAAAATAATTTTTGTTTATTTGCATTTATCTTGGTGATTTGTTAGTGGAGGTCTAATCGCGTAGTTCTATTAGTACTAAGGCCATTTGGAAAGTAGTTTCTTAACGCGAGTTAAATACTAGAAATATATACGAGTATATACCGGAAACACGGCATTTAATGTTAACGATTGTTCTTGGATGTTAATAAGCATTTGCTAAAGCTAATTGCCTATCTTTATCTATACCTATCAACCGTCCTAGTGCTAGGTTCGGGTCTCCTCTCACAATGTGAGAGCCAAGTGCAGATTGGCAGACTTCACACACCTTTTAGAACATTATGGAGAATTCTCAGTTGTGCAGGTTTCCTCACTATGTTTTCCTTCCTTGAAGCAAGCAATAATTAATTTATAATAATTACGCATAATTATCTTTTGAAAATTAGAAAAAAATTAAATTTGAAAATTACATGATTTGAATGAATGAATGAATGAATGTACCACTTATTATTCAAAAATATGTATATGGCTTCTATTCTACCTGGCTTCAACCCATTAATGGCCCACTACTGAGCACGGGTCTCTCCTATTCTACTTACTCGTAAGTCAAATCAAATCAAATCAAATCAAATCATTTATTGCCAGAATGTAGTTTTACATAGGTGTCACAAGTATATAAGACCAATACATTCAACCACATAATGGTATGCAATAGTGTCAATAATCTTATTATACAACAATACTGAATTACTTTTAATATATTTAAATTTACAATGTTGTACAATACAATTTTCCTATTAAATTATTTATTAAATCATTTTGTATTCAATTGGGATTATACTAAAAAATAAAAAAAATGTCAGTTTAAAAGTGTCAAAATATTAATAATATAATTATAGATTTCAAAATGATTTAAAAAATTACAAATAAATAAATTATAATATGTTATATTATTGCAGCTTCCTCTCGTTATAGGTCATATATTCATTAATATTATAAAAACAATTTTCTGCGAGCCAATACGTAATTTTATTTTTAAAAGCATTTATAGTGAGATCTTTAAATGTATTCGGTAGTTTATTGTAAACTATAATTGCATTCATAAAGACATTTCTTTTATAAAGCACTAATCGACATTTTGGTATACACAGTTTATATTTATTTCTGCTTGAGTTTGCTTTTTTTTCGAAGTATTGTGGATGTTTTTTGACAAACATACAGAGGTCTCTAATATACATGCAAACCAGTGGCAAAATACGGTATTTTTTAAAAAGTGGTTTACAGCTTTCCGTGCTATTGGCCCCTGAAATGGCTCTTATGCACTTTTTTTGGATTCGAAATGCTTTTACAATATCAACGCAGTTTCCCCACAACAAAAGACCGTACGACAGCACTGAAGACACGTATCCGTGGTATGCACATAGTGCTGCTTCAGTGGACACCGACAGCCTTAGTCTTTTTATCGCAAAGACAAACCTATTGAGCTTATCGCATACGTAGTCAACGTGTGACTTCCAGTTACAGTGTTTGTCAAGTAGTATTCCTAAAAATTTTGTGTGATTGACTTCTTCTATTTCAGTGTGGTCATACATTACATTGAGTCTAGTGTCTTTTTTAGTATAAGTTTTAAATTGAATTAATTTAGTTTTTCCTATGTTTATTTTTAAGTTATGATTTTTAAGCCATGTAATTATTTTGTCTAACGTCTTATTAATTTCGTTTGCATATGTGCTTTTGTCTTTATTTTTTATAACCACCGTTGTGTCATCAGCGAATAAAATTGTTTTATGTTCAGTAACGTTTGGAAGGTCATTTATGTACATGAGGAAGAGAAATGGTCCTAAAACACTCCCTTGAGGGACTCCGAATTTATTTATTAGTAACTCTGGTTGGTTCCTAATTCTAATGCCGTCTATTACTTTTGTTATTTCAACATATTGTTTTCGGTCCGTGAGATAACTTTTTAGCCAATCGTTAGCTTTTCCTCGAATTCCATAATGATGTAATTTTTGAAGAAGTAGCTTATGATCAACAAAGTCAAAAGCTTTCGTCATGTCAAGGAATATGGCTGTAACTGGTGTATTTTCATTAATTGCTTCAGTTATGATTTTAACTAAATTGAAACAAGCTAGTGATGTAGTACTATTTTTTCGAAAACCAAATTGTTCTTCTGAGATTATCTTTTTGTTGGTGACAAAAGAATTCAGTCTATTTAGTATATTACCTTTTCAAATATTTTGGAAAAAATTGGTATCAAGGTTATTGGACGATAATTATTCATATCCTTTACATCGCCTTTTTTAAATAGAGGTTTAATTATTGATGTTTTTAATAATTCTGGAAATGTACCTTCCTCAAGTGACATATTAACAATGTGACTTAAGGGTTTACAAATAAATTTTGCACAGAGTTTAATGCATCGGGTGCTTATTTCATCATTTCCTACAGAATTAGTGTTATTCAGACTATTTATTATTTTATGAATTTCATTTGGGTCAGTTGGTTGCAAGAAAATGGTATCTAAGTTGCTGCTAGACATGATGTTGTTTATGTAGTTTGTATCATATTTGAACTCATACTTATTTGCTAAGTCTACGTAGAATCTATTAAAAGAATTGCTTATGTCGATAACATCTGTGTATTTTTTATTATTTATTATTATTTCATTAATTTCTGCATTATTATTTATGTCACCTATTTGCCTTTTAATTATTTCCCACACTGCTTTACATTTATTTTGTTTATTATAGATATATTTTTCATTCTGCAATTGTTGTGATTTAATTATACATTTTTTTAGTAAAGTGTTATATTTCTTGTAATTATTTTTATTTGTTTTTTTGTTGTTTCTGTTGAGTTTGTAGTTTAAATAAAGATTTCTTTTTTTCACGCAAGACTTCTTAATGCCTTTTGTCAACCATGTATTTTTCGCTACTTTATTACTTCTTTTCTTTAAGAATATTGGAAAACAAAGATTGTAGAACAAAACGAAAAGGTCATGAAAAGTTTTAAATGATTCATTTACATTGGCCTTTTCATATATTTCCGAGAAAGTAATAGATGATATACAGCTAATGAATTTTTTCATGTTATGCTTATGAAAGTCTCTAACGGGCTCATACCAAGTTTGTGATATTTGCTTTATATTGGTCTTAACAGTCAGGGTTTGTCCGGTCTCATGGTCCGAAAGACCCAGGTAGTGAATTTCTGGTCGAATTTGCTTAATATTGCTTGCAAATTGATCGAGGCACGCTGCCTGCCTAGTTGGTGTTTTTATGTGTAATTCTATATTAAAATTTTTCAGGATATTAATGAGTTCGTCACAAATTTTATTTGTTTTTAATGTATCAATATTCCAGTCTCCACATAAGATAATTTTTTTATTCGATTTTTTAGTATATCTTGTCAAGAATTGTTCTAATTTGTTAAAGAATGTATAAGGATTACTATCCGGGGTTCTATAAACGCATAATATAATAATTTTTTGAGATATTAATTCTATACCGGAGCACTCAAAGTTAAATTTACATTTTAAATCATTTATTTCATTAAGGTGCCTACAATCTATACAATTTTTAACTAAAATACAAGAGCCTCCTCTCTTCTTATTTCGGGAAAATGATGCAACTAATTTAAATCCGGGTATTTTAAGAAGGTGCTCAGAACCAGCAGAAATAAAAGTCTCAGTAAGGCAAATAATGTCTATGTGTTTTTGTGCTTCAGATAATTCGTTTAATGCAACGATTATTTGTTCCGTTTTGTTTATGGCACCGGCAATATTTTGATGAAATATAGTTAGATTATATTCGTATTTAGGGGCGAAAAAAGGTAGGAGAAGAGGGGTTTATACAATAAGATTTCTGATTTAAATTATTTTGTTTATTTGAATTATTTATTAAATCCGAATTGTTTCTAGTAGCCATAGCTTCTCCCAAATCAAAACTAGCTGTATTGGTTTTATAATTTAATGAAGTGTATTTTAAAAATTCTATTTTAACATGCAACTTAAAACTAAGCATTCTTGTAAATTTTCTTTGGTCATGTTGAATAATATTTTTATAATTAATGTTAATAAAACTACTGTTATTGTGAATTCTACATAATAATGCTGTTTTTATTTACATATCTCTTATTTAAATATGGGTTATGTTGTACCCCAACAAAGAAGACAGTATGATGCTGTAATAGGTTCAGTGAGCTGTTAATGTTTGACAACAATTTGTAGGGATTTTTGTCACTCGAACCCATCGACAATATCACAATGTCCCTACTGTTTAGTGATTTCAAGAGTGATTCACAGCTTCTGAATATTTCACTGCTGTTTGCCCATGGTTTAGTCATTCCAAGAACATCGTAAGTGTTGTCATTTATATTTTTAAGGCTCTGTCGTAAACATATGGCTAAGCCTCGTACCTGTTCATCACCTATTATGTAAATTTTATTTTTTTCAGTACAAGTAGTGCCATCTGTCGGGTAGTATTTGAGAATATTAGATTGAACTGGAATTAGCTCATTGTCTTGAGTAAGTGGTTGTATTAGCGAGTTCTGGTGAGGGCTCGGTAGCTGAACTATCTCGTCGGTTGATTTATCAGGATTTTCAATGCGACGTGTCAACAAATCCTCAGGTTGGTACTTTGTTGCCTGATATGTACACATGTTCCCAGCACACCTATTTATTGGAGATAGACGTGATAATCTCATCCAAACGTAGTTTAATTTTTTTATTGATGGTGTTCCAAACCTCTTTAACGGTGTAATAGGTAGCGGAGAAGTAGGGAGTGATGTGGTAGATATATTTTTAAGTACTTGTATTTGTTTATTTTTTTCGCTCAGTTCCTTCCTTAGTTGGGTACACTCGAAGAGTAAATTACTTATTTCTTCATGCGCACATAAGTTTTCGTTTTGGAGTACTTCAATTTTTTCTTTCAAGTCCTGAATTTCTGCTATGTCTTGTGCTGAGATAGGTGGTAGACTTTTTGTTGAAATATTTAGTCCATCATAGAAAGTAGAATTTATGAATGTGCTGTCTGAGCTTATATTTGAGTCAGAATTTCTCCTTCTAGGCGGTTTTCTAAAAGTTATATTGTTATTCATTCCATCCATTTTTTTTTCTTAGTATTATATTTGTTTCCTTTGACATAGAAAAATTGAATCATATGAACATTGAGTGTCTTATATGTACATTTGTGGTTGGTCTCATTATTTATTATGTATATTGGCATAATATCCGTCATTCCGGAACCTGACTGAGTCGGTCCTTTGTGTAATCTAGCATGGCTTTGAGAATATTGTAGCAAAACAAACACGTACAGTCTATTAACTGCGGATCACACTAAGTCTCTGTTTTTTCTGCTATATAGTAGTAGAACAAATAGATCGCTCAGTTTGTTGCAATCTTGTTATATTCTCTCAAATAGATACTTTAAGACATAATTCCAAGAAACCTGTCTTTGTGATGCTAACTGATTTATTTTAGAACTACATTTAAATGGTAAACGAAAATGAAGTTTGAAATGCAGACAAGACCACGATAATACTGGCAACTAGCGTACAAAATACAATTTTAAAATATTACGTTTCCAGTGAAGCTTACAAAGGAGCCTTTCTATCACAAAAGTACCTAGTAAAAGTCGTAGTAATATTCTGAGCCTGATTTGAAATAACATTCGATTGGAGTTGTTCTATTTGATTTAATTAAAGCTGACAATGGCTACAACCCATTAATGGCCCACTACTGAGCACGGGTCTCTCCTCATACCTGAGGAGGACTAGAGCATACTCCACCACCACCACGCTGCTCCAATGCGGATTGGTGGAGGGGTTAGTGGCCAACCCAAGTGTCGGAAATTTTAAGCCGCCCGAAGGTATCCGACATGGCTTAACGACTGCTACCAAATGATAACAACCGGGACCGACGGCTTTACGTGCCCTCCGAAGCACGGAAGCGCTCAAGAAATTTTTGCCACTAGCGGTCACCCATCCAACAACCGACCGCGCCCGCTGTTGCTTAACTTTGTCGATCACTTGAGATCGACGCAAGCCGCCGGGCTATGAGCGCTTCTGCTTCAGCTGACAATAAAATCTAATAATCATTTAACACTGGAAAAAGTAAATAAAACTAATCATTTTTTTACCACTTTTTTAATACCAAATGAGCATTCAGCAACTAAAAGTTACGTGACCAAAGTTATAGGTAAAGAATATAATATGGTGACTAAAGTTATAGTTATAGATAAAGAATTTAATTTTCAACGAAAAATCACCCACGACACAGGGAATCCTAGTGTGCTATGAGTGTTAAGCGTTTTATTATTGTAAAATTCACAAGCACTATCATTAATAAGTGAAAAGGTTATAATCATAATTTTAACTTAACATCACTGAACGCTATGTTATGCGCGTTAGAAAATTACATTGTTGGCTAAGATCGCAGCAACAGGAATGCGCCGTATTACACAACTTGCTACAATTTCATAAGATTACAGAAACATTTCAACGGCGCTACACATACAACAATGCAAAATTTTATTGCCTTTAAACTGTCACAGGCTGTGAAAAATGAATAGCCCGCTATGGTTTACTATGTACTTAAACGCTTTTCTACCAGTTACATTACGGTATTTGATGAAATATTTCTTTGTTGCTTATGTAACTTTTTATTGGGCTCCGTCATTTTTTGTGTCCAGGATATTTTTTTAGCTGTAACGGTTTCTCACGATCTTTATAAAAATCTTATTTATTAAAGATTATAAAATAAATCAGATCAAATCGTGAGAAGCCGTTACCGTTAAAGTATTTAGTGTCCGCGATGATAAAAGTTTAAAATCATATATCACGATATCACGGCTGTTGATCAACGGACATCTAGTTCCTATTTTTAAAGTAAGTTTAAACTTTACAGTACTCATGCACGAATAGTCCTAGCTAGTACTGCCATACTCCTCCAGGTGACAAAAAGTTACCAGTAGTATCCTGTATAGAAATAGCCTCTGTTTTTTATTTATCGACTCCGGAACCCCTCGCTATGCAGGGTTACACGAACCCACTGCTTTGTGTTACAATGTTAAGTTAGAATGGGTGTACTTAGTTGGTAAACATTAACATAACAAGTGAATTCAATAAAATATTATATGAACGAACTACACTCAGCGGCACGGAATCTTGGCCAAACTCATAGCAGACTATAACATTTTTTTAAGTGTGTGTAACTTTGTTCTTAATGTATAATTGGGTGGAAATAATGTTTACGTTAATCCTAAGAGGCTAATTAACTAAGTTGAAGTGCATTTTGATTTGATTTCTGAAGTATAGTTGAACCGTGTCATTTATCCGACGAAGTCTACGTTTTGAATTGTGTTCTGGAATTTGCAAGCGTTAAGTTGTCGAAGTTCTTTGGTTTTATTGTGATAAATAAACATCTAAAGGCGCCTTAGGATCCATAAAAATGCCTCTATCACCAAGTCAGATAGCACAAGCAATGACATTAGTCGAACTAGGGATGACCGATCGTGAAGTGGCTACTATCCTTAACGTACCGGGTTCTTCGATGCAATATGCACTAAAACGCTACCAAGAGACTGGCCTCTGCACACGCAGACCAGGTAGTGGCGGTGTACGTTGCACGTCAGCTCGTGACGACCACTTTATTGTGTTAGAGATTTTAAGAAATCGCTTCCTTACTGATGTCGAGATCCGGCACCGGCTTCAAATCTCCAGGAATGTAAATGATAGTGAGCGTACGGTGAGAAGACGTATGGAGGAAGTTTTTAAGATCAAGAAGACCAGCCCGTGGCCCACAGCTTCTCCCACAGCATAGAGCAGCGCGATTTCAATTTGCCCGCGAACATGCTAACTGGTCTCATGAACAATGGGAAAGGGTTTTGTTTACGGACGAGTGCAGGATTGCTTTAAATGCACCTGATGGTCGACAACGTGTCTGGAGAAGGAATGGTGAACGATATCTGGCGATTACTACCAGTCCCACAGTGAGTGTTGGTGGAGGCTCTATAATCGTATGGGGTGGCGTTAGTTCTGATGCACGTACAGAATTGGTCATCGTCAATAACTCTCTAACTGCAACACGATACGTCGAGGATATCCTTCAAGAACATGTTGTACCCTTTGGAGGGTTTATTGGATATGACCGATTCATTTTAATGCATGATAATGCACGACCATACGTCGCTCATATCGTAAATGACTACCGTCAAGAGGTTGGTATTCAAAAATTGCACATTGCACATTTGGGATAAGCTAAAAACGACAATTAAAACAGCATCGAACCTACCACAAACCCTTAGCCAGCTTCGAGATGCTGCACTGACTGCGTGGCGCGACTTATCGCAAGTGGACATCAAGAATGTCATCCAAAGCATGCCAGACCGAATGCAGGTGGTCATAAGGGCTAGAGGAGGAAACACGCGATATTAAAAAGTACAAAATGTTGTCAAAGATCAAACAGTTTTTAATTCCTAGTGCTCAAAACTGCAGTGTTTAATTTTGTGTAAATGTGATTTTGCGCTTAAACTTCATTAAAAACTTAAAAAGACGTTATTTATGAGTAAAAATGATTAAAGACGTTAAGTGGATGAACAACGATTAAATTGGCCTAAATTAGAAGTGTACATACTGAAAAAAACTGAAGTTATCACAAATTTTGTAGGTGGCCAAGTTTCCGTGCCGGTCAGTATACATGTTCCCGCGACGACGCCTTGAATTTCAGTTATTGTCGTTTGTTTGATATTAACCTTGTTCAAAGTTGTAATAACTTTTGTTAGAGTAGTTCGATTTTGATTGAATAAAGTCAAAATATCTGTATTTTATTATCAATATTCCAAATGTTAAGTTAAGTTTTTATTTTAGTTAATTTGTATTGGTATGACAGGATTAAAAAAATTTAATTTGATAGAATGATTTCTATTATTACTTATTTTATTTTCGAATTTTTATTGCAAATATATAGGTATATTGTGAATACATGCAGAAGTTTTATTTTTATTATAGGTATTAATTATTACCGTATCATTAAGTAGGTACTATTATTCTCTATCTAAGCTAATTGACTCTGATGAAATCAATCGCATTATCGATATTTTTGGAGAACAATTTAGAATGTTTTGGATTTCAGAACATTGTACCATCAGCCGCAACCCATATACAGCTGGAATGCATAAATAATCAAGAGCTTAAACAAAGAGATCTTCATCTGAATTGCTGATGTAGAAAACGGGTTTCACGACTTGTGGCATTGAGTTTAAAGAACAGTTTTGTGGCGATGTAAATCTACAAAGTTGCTGAATTTTACGTTCAGATATCCGATCTGTTTAACAGCCACCCTATAAATAATGTAATAAAGAATATTACCGAAACCGGCCCTGTTAGAACGTTAAAAATTCGTCAAGTCAAATACGCACACGAAAGGTTCGGTACTACTTCAGCAACTTTTTTAAAATAACAAAGTTTCTAACGTTAACAACAATCTCGCTACGTTTTGATAAATCTGTACCTACATACTTATATAACTAGCTAAATCAGTTAAAGAGAAAACAGTTAAAATTTAGTTGCATGTTTGACATAGTACGTGCTGGCAGAATAAGTTGAATAAAATCTTGTGATGAAATCTTACATTCTTAATAAATACGAACTTAAGTAAAATACATCGGGAATATATAAGACGAATGGAAATGCAAGGATCATATTCTACGAATAAGGACAACACGAGGTTCTTAGAATGGCACGTTCCATTTCAAACGGATGAGCAACTCATACGTGACTAACCTATCGTCTTACCCCATAACAAGCTCTTCCTAATACAAGATTGGAGACTTCCTACATGCCATACGTAATCAGTGTATCTAGGGAAGTCATTAGACTGCCTTGTAGGTAATAGGTAGATTTCGTGTAGCCTAAAGCAAAGTGCTGTTTGAGTTTACTTGATTGTTACTAATATAGACTCAAATAATTGAAGATTTATTTGTTAAATTATAAATATTCGTAGATTAATAATAAATAAATGAGCGATTTTCGTGATATTTTTGTATTGATGCACATAGCTGAAAATTATCCTATAGATAGCCTAGTGGTTTGAACGTTGGAATACCGAACAGAGTTGTCTGGATTCGAATCCTGCCACTGAACCACTGATTAGAAAAAAATGTGCGTATTATAATTATCAATTGCTTCTGTATAGGACGAGACAGTGAGGAACTTGCACACCTGAGAGTTTTCCAAAATTTTTCAAATATGTGTGTTTTTCCACGTGTTGTCAATGAATTTATCATGAATGAACACACATTTTGTTAAGAAGGCGGAGCACACAATCTGAAAGAGGAGATGGTTGGATGATTGATCTATCCATTTTTAACCGGGAGGTTCTATGTTCGACTGCATTATATATATTTTTTTTATGTATGTTCACCGATTTCTCCGTCAATTGTGGACCAATTTCGATTTTTTTTTAATTTGAAAGAACGTTCTTCCTAGGTGTTCCCACTGCCACCAAGTCAGGATCTGATGATGGAATCCCAGGGAAATCGAGGGAAACCCTTAAACTTTTTCTTACTTGTCTATTTTGAAGTCTTTTTTTTGATTTGCAGAAATTATTATATTCTTTCCTTTTTGAAGGAAACATATCGATGATGCATCATCATGGGAATAACAGATCATCAGTGACTCGTTTGTCAGATATTATCATTCAATATTTCACATGCACACTTATATATTATTAGTAGTTAGATATGTATGTATTTACTAAAACGTTATTTTCTTTGTTACAGATATCAAATGATTATACGGAGCGACATTCGGCGTTAATAAGGTTTGAGGTATAGTACCATATTACTTATTTATCATACGACTCAAAACCCGCTGTAATCACGCTTCTTTCTAAACTTTATGAGACTCAAGATATCTATATCTTGAGTCTCATTATAAAAATCAATACCGAAAAGTATTGGAATACTTGAATTCCCAAATAAAAGCGATGAGAAGAATCAACAAAAGTTCCAATTTATTTCCTTTGCGAATAAATATAACAACACCGAAATGAGTTCTAAGAACAAAGAAATACAAACTCCCGTCCCTGGGCACCCACTTATTGCATACGTAAGATAATAATTGAGTACGTTACTTAAGATACTGAATTGTAATTGCTCCTATTCTAGAGTACGATAATAAAGTAGACGGGATTATAAATGAATACCAGCGTTACTGAAATATGTAGGTACGCAGAATTAAGCTCGGATGTAATTCGATAGCAGCCAGAATTAATTTAGCCTGGTTTCCTATTAAGTTAAACAGCGGCATTCATACCTGAATAACCAAAGTCATTTTTATGTTTTTAATACCTAGTATCTTTAATAAAAATATATGTATTTATGGTTTCAAGTTATATTCGATTAATATTGTTTTATTATGTATCTCTAAACTTAAAGTTTAACGGGTCCTAGATGTAAGTGGACCCGGTCATTTGGAAGGCTTGCGTGGGGACACAGGTCCAACACGTAGAGGCCCCTTTGAGACACTTTGATTTTGTGCATGTATGGTACACAAGGCGGACTCTATCCTCGATTGCACAACATGATACAACCGACGATAGTCTCCGCCGTGTGCACAGTAACTATTTTAGAACAGGAAACTACAGGGTAAATGGGCTATTGAGGTGAAATTACGAAGGACTTGAGAAAGGGCTATGGAATACTATGGACTGTTTATGAACTGAAAATGCGGCAGATGATGATTTGGCGCTCACTCTAGATCGGCCCCCGTATAGTGGCATATGCCTGGGGGCAACATTGGCATGAGCAGCTAGCATTAACTATAGGAAAATTCCACTTTTTATTGACATAGACGTTCACAATGACGTAGTAAATTTTGTTATAATCTAAAATTCTAAAAGATAGTTCATAGCTATGCAGAGAATAAATAGGTGCTACCATAACCGAGATATTTTCGAATGCTATGTAAACCAAACTTATTATTCGTATTTGTTTTGTCGATAAACGAGTATTACCAAATATTAATTATATTATCGATTACGTCTGCCGGGCTTGCTAATTAAACATTATTGAATTAGGTATTCATCAAGTAGTATGCAATTCACAAGGTCAATATCTAGACAGAACAACTATAAACTGCAACCACTTACTTAAAAAACGCTACGCACTCATAGTCCTACACTAGGATTGCCTGCGTTGTGGGTGCCATGGACAACACATAAAGACACAAATACCCAGACCCAAAACATAAATTTAAACCGATTATTTGAATTTGAATACTTAATGTGTAAGAAAATGTAGCATGTATTGTCACATAGACAAATGTGTAATCAGTATTTTTATTAATATACGGGACTGAATGGCACACTAAAAATATCAGGTGTTGATATTTCATCCCATGTTAGATATCCGTCAAGCCTGTCGATGATTTTGATAAGGGTCTATCATATCAGGCATCTTTACTGAAGACTGGAGGTTAAAAGTTTTTAGATCGATACAATTATATAGTTGCTTTACCTCTGGCTATTAAATACGCGTAATAATTACCTAAATAATTGCTAGTAGAAATGTACGCTTACCTAACAAGTTGCAATGCATAATTAAACGATACAACAAACATAACAAAAAAAAACAAAATTAACAAACTAAACTTATTAAATTGATGTAAAGATCTACAAGTAAGCACAAATAACATTAACTTTTCTAATTCATGCAACTTAATTCTTTTGACTTTATTATTATATTTATTTGAAGTCAATAACACCAACCTGTCAACAACTTATCACGCAACTGGATCGGAATATCATAGTATATATTGTGATTACCCGTACCAAAGCAAAATAGCGAAAACCTTTGTTTAAAATATCGTGTTAGCCTCAAATTCCTGTTAGTAATTCGAAGGTTTCCATCCCATAAACTCCGGTACGCACCTTTACTCCTTTATATAATGAATTTCTATCTACCCTGTGGCTTTATCGAGCGAGCAAGCCCTGTCTTTGAATTATTCATTCGCAAGAGTCGGTACATTTTTATAAGTTTCTCATTTATTGTTTCAAATAAGTCCAATTGGAAATCCCTTTTGTTCTATTGGATATTTCAGTCAACGGAGAGTACCTGTTGTTTTCTTTTGAAATAAAATATTTTTTGTATCATTTTAGTCAATTTACGTGTGGCCAACAAATAAACACAGGATGGATATCAGTTTAGAAGTTTACTTATTATATAATGGGGTACACATTTAAGGGTACACCAATTTACTTAAATACGATAAGTTAGATTAGATTAAATTAATTTAAAACTGAAATAGGAATCTCTCACAGAGGTGTACTTTACACTGAACTGATTTCTTTTTAGATAATCAAATTATAAAGAGTAGTAGCAGTATCAGTATATTACTTCATATTATTCTTTTTTATCATATTATCATTTTTATCATATCATATTTTTAATTGGCGGAGTAAATAACAAGTAAAATATTGTTACAGGTGGTGGATGAAAAATAATGATGTCGATAAACAAGGGTGAAAAATAACATCTGTGCCCAAAAATGGATATAAACCATGCGGTATTGGATAAGGAAGCTATCAACCGATTCGAGCAATATACGTTGGCCAAACCAACTTTGAATGGGGGCATCCCTTTGGACAAATGCCAAGATGGTGACTCGATGGCATCTAATAGCAAAAAGAAAGTACAAACTTCACGACAGAAAGTTGTTTGTTGCTTTTGTTTTAAAACAACCAAGTATCGAAGAAAACAATTCATTATCGGCTCGCTGACAAATGTCGTGATATTTTCGATTTTATTGGCCTATACTTTCTTGGGTTCGTTTATATTTCTCGCAATAGAGGGTGGCGCCGAAGTGCCGGTCCGTCCTAGACTGCTACCTGATAGACAAAAAATTACCTACAAAGATCAGAACAATACTTTAAAGAAGGAGGGAGACGATGAAATTGATTATGGCAACCTAACCCTTTCAGCAAACTATTTTTGGGATGCCAGAAGTAGAGCTGTGGAAAACATTTGGGAAATTACCGTGTCACTGAATATCTTGTACAGAGAAAACTGGACGCGACTGGCAGCACAAGAAATTTTAAAATTCCAAAACGAGTTGATGCAAAGGGTTACGACTGAAATGGCGTCACAATATGGCGTCAGCTACAAGGAAATGGCTCTGGGTGAATTTGGTGGCAGCGACATTAGTAACCATTATGAGGAGCATGAGTGGAATTTAGCCCTGGCGTTTTTCTACTCGTTAACCGTTTTGACGACTATAGGTAAGAACTTTATGTAGATGTTGTGGAGCGTTTATGTGATATGTTGGTTGTAAAACGAATTCATATCTGAAATGTGATTTAAAATCTGATGATTTCAAAATGATTACTTTTTAGTTTATCTTTTTTCTATACAGGTTATATTCAAATACACTAAAATAATATAAAATTAGATAAAAACAACACAAAGCTCGAAAATGTTGTAATTAAGTTTTCATGACTACTTTGCAATATTGTATTGAAAAAAAATCTTCTCTTACAGGTTATGGAAATATTGCGCCACGAACAATACTCGGCAAAGGCGTTACCATTCTGTATGCCTTATTTGGAATACCATTGACACTTGTATATCTCTCAAGTGTTGGCTCACTTCTATCAAAAATGGCTCGGAGTGTCTTCAGTAAGGCGTTATGCTGCTGTCTCTGCTCCAATTGTGGGTACTGTTGCTACGACGAAAGGAGGATGGCAGAAAAAGAAAGAAGAATGAAACTTAAAAGACAACAAGAAGAAATATTAAATAGTCAAAATACAAGTAAGACTCCAACGGAAGAGTGTTATGTTTTAAAAGCTGATAGTCAAAAGGATTCGTCCATATCCGAAAGACCGACAACGAGTACTGCCAAAGATGATATCATAAGTTGGCCTGACACAGATTCAAAACTTTCTATGCATGGTCTTAGTATATTAGCTCCAGTTTTACTTTGTCTTGTTGCAATTTTTATTTATATAACTTTAGGAGCTATTGTACTATTTCATTTAGACAACATGGGTATAATAGATGGGTTTTATTTCTGTTTTATGGCTTTAAGTACGATTGGTTTTGGTAACATAATTCCTGGAATGAGTTATACTACAATCCATGGTGTAAGATACTATACTATAAATTCTACTATTTTGTGGTTTTGTTCCGCTTACACTTTGACCGGGTTGGCATTGACAGCAATGTGTTTTGGTGTAATACACGACGAAATAATTTATAGAATAAAACATCAACAAAAAGAATGGTCGCAGAAAAGTAACATTGTCAACGATGAGGTCAACATTAGCGATCCATTTTACATGACTTCCTGACAAATGTATAAAGGCAAAGCTGAAAATTTGTACAGTATAATGGAGGATAGCTCCGTAGATCGTAACAGAATCGAAATTGACAATAGAGAAGTAGTTCTTAGTGTAGATGATATGTCAATAGGAATGGAGGTTCAAGCTGAATTTCCACCGCCTCCTCCTGAGGAGGAAATCGTTGCGATCGTTACTAAGAAGGAACCTAAGACGGGTTTTGGTGATATGGTAGCTTATAATGCTCTTCCCGAGATGCTTGATCACGTCAATACATAATTTGTGTTAATTTATATAGTTAGTATACCACAATATAATTATGATGTATATAAATGAATGGACTAGTCAATCAAAACGAGAATCTTTAATAGACACAGACTTTTAAAGTACCTAATATTAAAGTCTGTCGCATTTTTCCTGTATAAAATTAGTTATTATTTGTGATGTTTTAATAAATTTATGAATGTAATCACTATCATATCATGAATCAAATATTGTAATGCATGATTGTTGTGTCATTTCAACGTTATTTTATGTATTTTTTACGAAGAATATGTAAATATATTACTAGTTTGTAGTTTATGAATGTTTAAAGACTTTATAGTTTAAATATAATTATTTTACAGGCTGTGAGGTTATAGCATTGAGTTTGTTTTCATACATATTACCATTCAATATCAGAACAATCTGTCGAATTTACTTTTCACAATACATTTAAGACAACTGTATATTTGTACATAGATGTAATTATTATAAATAATTTTTAGTATTACTACAATGATGTGTGACATCTTTTATCTCAATCTGATTGTCGAGTGTTAATATCAAAATTTTCATGTGAATAGACTCTTTGTAAAAATATAACATTATTAAAAAATATATATTATAGCCGAATTTTTATTACCTCTCTCAATCAATCTTAAAATGTATATTTATTTCCTTCTCCTCTAATAAAAAAAATAAACGCCATGGCTTATCTGGCCATTAATAAATTAGCAGACTTCACTCGCCTTTGAGAGCGATGGAAACCTTTGGGTTGATTTAGGATTTATGTATTACGAAACATTCATAACAATTTTAAAACTGGAAATAAGAGCAGTCAGGCTTACCCTATGCGTAAAAACCACAAACCATCACTACTACAAAGCAAATGCTTCAAATTGACTAAGTTTTGAAAGGTTGATAAATAATTGATAACTTTAGAGCGTCAAGTTGGTGACCGTAGTAGTAGTAGTACCTTCTTCTCTAAAACAATTTTGTGTTACAAACAGAAACTAGCTAAAGCAGCGACGCTTACGAATGCGACTTTCCATCTTAATTTTCAGGGCTTAGACTTCAGTAATAATACATACATACATACATATAGCTTTTGTTGTCAATGATAATTCAATAACCCCTTAGCGTTGCTGTAGCCACAAAACAGGATGACTATGAAAATTGTATATAGTACCTACTTAAAAAATACATGTTATTTTTTTGTCAAGGAAATTCCAGGATGATGGCTAGTAGGGTAAAAACGCCTTTGCAGATACAATTCGCGAAGGCAACATACGACTGACAATTACAGGTAACACGGAACAATTTGAGGATGGTGCAGCGGTGTTCATCTGGTAGCAGGTCATGGAGAACGCGAGAAGCATCACGCAGCACTTCTGCGAGGGCGAGGTCATCCTATGGTGCAACACTGTTGGACGCAAGACTCTTTTTAAAAAGCTGCTAAGGCTGGTAAGAGTCATTGCACCACGGTGACTGACGTAGTGCTTTTGAGCAGAATTTACACATCTATCAACATAATTAAAACCTTTCACTTGGACACACATGCAGCAACACGAGTTGTACCTTTATTGAAAAAAAAATCGAAGGGCGTGCGAGGAGTTTTCCCACGAGCTACGATTAGGCATTAATATTTTTACGATTGTTTTGTTTAGGCATAACAAACATTTCTTTAGGCAGCCAGTAATCAGAAAAACTTTGGTGTATGTCCAAAATATCAAGTTTCTAGAGCTAGCAGCTGTTTCTAAGTTACTTTATTTGTCGTAAATTTTATATGTAAATACCTACTTCTTATAGAAATAGGAAGGTAATTCAAACACTTACAAAAACTTATGTAAAAACAGAATAACGAACCAAATAACAAAGTAAAATATGGTGTGCGATAAAATGACACGCAAAAACAGGAAAGGGAAATAAATAAAATGTATATCCGCACGCGAAAGTAATCTTAGCTTGAAAAGGGTTCAATGTTTCTGAAGAAGACAAATAGTGTCTTATATTGAAATGGTACGTTCCTTTGATTTTGCCGGCATCCATTCATTTTATTACTTCTATATGCTAATTCTTGTTCGTAAATCGAAAAAGTAATCTTCCTCTATAGTCGTTATACAAACGAATCGTCATCACAAGCCGTAATAACCCTGTTGAACTCAAGCCTTCCGTCATAATGGGTAAAAGTTATATGCAGTCTTCTCCTATGGCCAATAACAGATCATGGAATAAATTCGATCAACACAACTTTCGCATTATATTCACATTACTTTAAAAAGTTATTTAATTTGCGTGCTGAATGGTAAAGGTCCAATTTTGTGAGTTGGCTTATCCATTACTCAGTAATGGATAGATGATGCTTGACACAATCTTAATTTCTTAAAAACTTTGAATCTATTACCATTATTTGAAACAGTCAAAACATGTAAGATCATATGCTTCGTATCATAACATAGTGAAATCAAATTGGACGATCTGACATGATTCCATTTAACGACATGAGTGAGTCACACGATAAAAAGGGCATTTCTTTTTCCGTTTCAGTTTTTCATCTCCACTCTAATCTACAGTAGGTATTGATTATTGCTTTTTTATGAACACCATTATCTGATTGCCCAGTGTTTAACGATGTAGCGCTTTCAAGTTTCCGGGAAACAACGGCTTCAAAACATTTTTAGATAATTTATCATCGCTTATCTTAAACGTTTTTCGTGTACATTTATTACTCAGTGTAATAGCTTGTAAGTAATGATTGCAACATCAATTTCTTTTTTAACACTTACGTTATGAAAATAATGAATTGTATTTAATGCTTGTACTTAGTTTGAAATTCTGGCTGAAAAACTATTTTATAAATTAGGAAAGTAAGTTTTAAAAATGTAATGATATTGAACGCTCATTACTAAAAAAATATCTAAATATTGTTATTATGATATATATGCATTATGATTTCTTTCTAGGAACACCCTAGTGCTGATTGATCACTTTATTCTTGAATGAATATCGTGATGATTATGTAGAAGAAGAACTCGAAGATAAAATCTGTGCAGCTTAGTACGACGACAAATTAACAAACGTTAGATGTGAGTGAACATCACATAAAGTCGTACATGCGAGAAAAATCAAACTCTTAAATGATCGATGTGTTGACACGATATTTAGGAACAACTATTATAAGGGTTATTTATTAAAAATGATAGGTAGAATTTTTGTCTGCTTGTCTGTACGTTTATTTCCGCTTATCTCAGAAGGCTTAACCCATTTCAATGCCATTTTCACAGATATAATATTGTATATACCTAATTATATATGGTTAACTTGGATGTTTGTTTTATTTCCATCGGTTAATTATATAAAATACTCGCTACCCCAGCGAACTTCTTACCGCTCTAAACAAATATGGTGACATATCGACAGCAGCTCCACGTACCCGGTCCAGTTCTGAATCTAAACCATTCTTGGATCCACCTGAAGACACACAAAAAATTTCAACCGAATCGGTACAGCCGTTTAGAAGGAGTTCATTATCAACGAAAAGTGGCATTGATTGATATAAATATATATAGATAAAAAAATTAATTTAAAGAATACCGTCTAGGCATTTTAGGCATGATGTTTTTCGAAGCCAGGGCAGTAATTAGAAACTAATATAAATTTAAGATTTAAAAAACCCCTACGCAAAGATTTTTTTTTAGTTTAAGGAACAACCCTGAAAAGTAAAACGATTATAAAATGCCTTACATAATTTTGGAAAAGAGCTGATACTCTTATACTGCTAGACCGATATTAACCAAACATAGCTAAGAACCACCGCAAGGACACTGGCTTTCAAATGAAAAGCAGCATCGAAATCGATCCACCCGTTTGAGAGCTACGATGCCACAGACAGACAGACAGATATCGATGTCAAACTTATAACACCCTTCTTTTAGGATCGGGCGTTAAAAATAAACCCTTGGAAAATCATTAGGCTTAATAAGGCAATATTTAGCTACTCGTAGATATACTTTCTTACTTAAACCATAAACTCATCATTTGTATTCTAATTTTATTAAAACCATTCGTTATGAAAGGACTAAACATTTCATTTTTATTCCCATTTTCTCCAGTCTACGAAGTTATCTCGTTAAGTGCATCCGAAGTTTGTGGCGATGAGACTTTAGCCTGGAGACTGACGACCTGCATAAAGACCCGTTCATACGGAGACTTGAATTTGAAAAGAAGTATGATTAATTTGAGTCGGCACATGTTATTTTAAACAATTTCTGTATTGAACATAATTAGTTTTACAAATTTGAAGCTGCTTTAAAACATGTAGAAAGTGTTCTTAGATAGACTAGTAGTCTATCTAATCGATGTCGTGTGTATCTACTAAGATACACACGACATCGTTCGTGTATATATTTCAGTACACTTAAAAATTAAACCAACGTTAATGACATAGGTACTTAATTATGCTGATTGGGTAAGCGTAGGGATAAAACACGTCGGATTTTTTTAAATTTCGAGTAACCTGCTACAATTTAGAAAACATTTAGGTACTTAGCTTTTACATTTTTTAGAAGATATTATTATTAAGATAATATAAGAGATTTAAGATACATTGATAAACAGACGTTCAAAATCGGTATAAAAAGAAAAATATTAAAGATATAGCATTAATTTACTCGTAAGGTTAATGATAGATTGAAACTGAATTCGACGGGTCATTGAGAAGTACACACCCCGTATGTAAAACTGAATAAACAAAGTAAAACATTGACGTTCATCTCGATATACTAGGGATTCCATAGAGATTTGACTAGCCGAGTGAGAAATCGACGAATCTTTGTAAACGATGAGATTGTCTTCTTTTTCTCTTTCTTTTAGTCTACAAAATAAATAAATGTTTTGTTACTGAATATTTATTGTGATTATTATTAATGAACGTCCTTATGTTTTTCTGTAAATGCTAGTCCAGTTAGTAATAATTGTTAGTAGGTGTCGTTATAATAAATAATTGGAAAATTATCTAACAAAAACAGGATATAAAACGGCCTCTGTACAAATTCTTGTCATAACACAACATAATCATTCTCGTTATTAAGTCAAATCACATTTCTTTCTTTTTCATGATTTAACACTGTGTATAAAATTGAATCACAAAAAGTGCCATTCGAATCATTTATCATGCAATTACTCATTCTGGGGAGAATATTTTGACGAGAATATTTATTTTCTGCGAAAGCTGGCTGTGACGTCAAAGTAACTTTCAGATTTGAAATGGATAAACGTATATAAAGGTTTATAAAGGTAATTAAGGTTAGTTTATTTCATTTTATCAACTTAAAAATAACCATGAATAGGCAGTAAAGTCGGTACAATTTTTGTCTTCGTCAAGAACATAATTTAGGTCAAAGTTCATCAAACTGGATGGCAAGTGACGATGCAAGTACTCTAAGATTTATCTATACAAATTGTTCCCACATTTTAATACCACTTTTTTCCGCTTTTTACATAGAGTCAAAGTACCTCGAAAACATTGCGTTTCTGTAGATATATTCACCTACTATTATTTATTAATACATGTTCTTTGGGGAATGATGAAGACGTGACATAAATTAAACGTTAGCCCCTTTGTATAAAAAGTAGACTGTACCTATAGTGAATGTTTCATTAAACCCTAGTTACGTATGTTCTAAACATGGTTTAATAGTGTTCATTATGAATGCAAAGTAACAAATTTAGTCCCATTGAGGATTTCCCTTGTCTAGAACAAATCCGAGTCATGCTTGTCACAAAATTGCAATTGTTATCGGAACTAAAGTAGTATGTATTTTTAACTTGCAATGTTGTACTCATACGAGTACATTGCAAGTAAAAACATTGCTTAATCTAAGTTATTGCCAGCAACACCAGCCTTTCGTTTAATGCGATAAGAGCTGACACAAATGTTTATTTAAAATGTTTTCATCTGAGTGTCAAAACAAGCACAAAGAAGCATTGAAATTTTCATGGAATAATTCTACTTAGCCCTCTCGTCGGAAATTCCCTAGTCAGGAAGTGACTGAGAGGGACACGCATTTGCAACTGATGATGGATGGGACTTCCGGAGCTTTTGTATACAGAATATAAAGATTTTTCGTATTGGACGATTAAATTTTGTGTCAAAATGTTGTTTTTTGTTATGACAAGGTGATGTGCTTCTTATTCTTCTTATTTTTAATACGACGTAATTTAGGTAAGTCGTAAATCTAACAATTTCGTATTCGATAAGAGTTCTGTATCGTGATTATTTAGTTTTGAAATGTTTTATTCAGTTCTCATAATGTTATCTACAATAAATATAAAATGAATCAATAAAATGTTATTCGGCATATATCCTATGTTTGTCGTCCAAACAAAGCTTTAAAATAAAATATAGCGGCTGAAATAATAATTGATTCAGTCGATGTTATGTTGTGAGATTAGGCCACCGCTATTACAGCGCTTTCGATACACAAAGACCCTTCCTAAACTCCCAAGTTTTCATATAAATCGACCGATTCCCGAACAACGACTGTCCGTTATTTCCCAAACAACAGTTTACGGGTTTAACATGAGAAAGGAAGCTGTAAAACTCAATATAACGGTATATTTTTTCATAAACCATCCATTTACGTCGTCGTAAAAATTGTACGTGATACTGATTTTATGCCAATCATGTAACTCAAGAACTCGGTCCTGTATAAAATACAGGCACTAAATATATTTTGAGCCTTGGCAATAATCATGAGATATTTTTTTATGCCCTAAGCAAACAGGTCATCTGAAGGTAAGTGATCACTGTCGTTCATGATCATTAGTAATATTAGGGACGTCACCAACACATTGTCAATTAGGAAAGAAGCGATGGAACTTTTTAAAGACCCCATATCATAGATTTGCATTGGATATTTCCACTAGAAAGTATGTTATTTTTGACTACAACCTGCTTCAAAATTCTATTAGATTTAGGTAAGTCTCATGAGCAATCTCCACCAATCCGCACTGCCGTAGCGTGGTGGAGAATTTTTAAGGCTTTTTTAATGATGAGGAGAGACACGTGCTCAGTGGTAGGCCATTAATGGGATGAAGTTAGTCTCCTCAACCTTACAGTTGCTATGCGACTGACTTAAGGATTTTGATAAAATAAAATATTGAGGACAGTCGTACGTTAAGTGTGGATTGACAGTCTTCAAACACACCTTTGATACGCATTTTATATTTGTAGGTTTACTCACTATGCTTTCCTTCACCAAAGCAATTGATATAAGCAAAACAATTGATACAAATAAAAACAAGGCATACAAACACATAAATAAAAGGCTTTTCCTTAACATTTCCATAATTATTTCCATCATTCTTTCCCTATCTAAGATATGAAACTTGTCTATAATATGACAAAATCAATCATAAATTGCCTTACATAATGGGTTGATGGATCCTCTGCGCTCTGAAGAATGATGGATGTATCCTAAAACAAGAGCATAAGACGTCGTGGGACTATCAATTCTGAGTTCCCTTGCTCATACTTAAATTATACTACTAGGCGCCTGCAACTTCATTTAAGTAGGTACTTGAATAGTAACATGCTATATTCAATTCTATTCGCAGATCCATATTCATGGAAGGTACTTAAACAATCTATTGTGGGAAGTATTTATTAATGTAATAGAACCCATCACAGTTATTTTTAATATTCTGTCTGTTTTCGTTTGGTCTCAGCATTTGTTCCCGTTGACCTCAGATATAGTTGAACCTGATTAACAATCCCTAACCCAGTCCTCATACATAATGTGCTAAAAAAACTCTAATCGGAACTAGTATAGAAAACTGGACTTCAGTAACTGTAGTCCCGAGTGTTGTTCTGGGTCGGTTACAGTTGCCATTGGCGGATGCGGAAGGGTCGTGCAGTGGTGCTGCATGCTCGTTTGCTATGTTAAGTCCTTAAAAAGATATATATTGCAGTAAATTTAGGGTAACATAATTGCAATTTAAATAATCCCGTTTAAACATGAAGTAAACTTATGATTTGGATTTATTTCTATTGTCTGTGAATTATAATTTTCTAAACTTGTTCTTATTCTAAATTGCGATCCAACTCTTTCCAGCAAGAGGCTAAAAAAAGGGAATGTTATTCAAGAACTTTGTCCAAGGTCAACAAAAAGGATTTTATCGTCTGAAAACTCGTGATCATGTTTATATTCATACAGCCGCTATCGCCTGTACGTTGTTACATATTTAGGGGTGTTTATTGAAAATTATGTGGGTCTATTCTCAAGATTTGAAAACATGTTCATACCAGTAACGATGCCTTTGCATTAAACATGACTTACGGAACATAAGTTCGGAGTTAAGGTTACTTCCCTTTTCTTACGACATAAATGTAAGGTAACCATGCTAAGCTTTTTTATTACAAACGAACGAACAGTCATCGGACGGCATGTGGTCACCACCGCTCATGGATACTATTAACACCAAAGAAATTGCCGATGCGTTGTCGGCTCCAAAAAATCACCTGCCTTATTACAGAGTCTTCAGTATTGCGACCGAAATAATTATGTTAAAACATTTAATTTTCATGGTCCACTTTTAAGGAAGGTTGTAGGCTAGATGGCTTTATCAATAACATCATGCATGAGTATTGTTGAATTACACTGGTTGACACAAAGCCCCACAAACTCATACACCAGAGTCCTATCACCATTGCCTCGTCATCACGAGCAGAGAAGGTTTGCTTGGACTTAAGAATGAATATAAATGTGTAAATTATGTTCATTCATATAGCCAGCGTAGGATTTTGGTAAGAGGATATTTGAGATTTGATTTTAACAGTTATTAGTTATGAGCAAGAATATTTTGGTTAAATGATTTACTTTCTAAAAATGTTACCAATTAATCTTTCCTACCAAAGGAATGGATACTTCTTAGGGGCTTATTTGCAGGACAGCTATAACTCATAAGGTTATACGGGCAATCGGCGTACATTAAGTGGGCGGTAAAAAGCCGCCCAATAAATAACACACTATCTTCGTAGGGCTGCTGAGTATCAAGATAATATATAGAATGCTTTACGACGGTAAGACTGGATAAGAATAAACAAACGTTTACGCAGTCACAACTTCCTCTTAATCTGTATTGTCGTAGGTGGTGTTGACATTAATGTTTTTTTTTTGATACATAAAAATGTCTGACTTTTATATTGTGTACAAACGAACAATCTGATGCTAACTGGTCATCGGCACCCACGGACATCAGTCATACCAAAGGCATCACCAATGCGTTGCCGGCCAAGAAAAAAAGAAGAGAAAAGAAGGACAGGGGTGGTATGTCCTTACTCCTGACTGCACAAACTGTATGAGGTAGCATCCAATTAATTATACATCCAACTACCGACCGCGCCCGCAACTGCTTAACTTTGTCAATCACGCAAGCCGCCGGGCTATGAGCGGTTCATACGTATAGCCATCCGTACGGCGATTCTACTGGTGTAATGTTTAACCTTTGCTATGAGTTTTGCCTATTTACTGCGGCTGAGTGGGACAGTCACCAGGATTTTGTACTCTATCGCAATATTTTAAATCTCGCGTCGTTGACTTTAGCCGTAGCGGATAGCGAAATCGTACAGGTTGACAAATTTTACTCAGATGAACTCGATCCACATATCTTCAGTAGACGCTAGACGGAGGGAGAGTTAGGTTGTTCATGGTAAATTTCCTACCTTCCGCTGCCGCCCATGTCAACTGTAACCGATCTAGAACAAGACTCAAATGGGGACTAGGTTGTTTAGCTATTTGTAAGTTCTCCAAGAAAGCAAAAATTTGTAGGTTTTGTATAGTAAGTTGTTTTGCGTAGTAAGATGGAAAAATATTTAATATTATGACAATTTTCTACTTAATAATATGGTAGACATAATGAAAAGATATTGTTTTTGATTGTCTATACAACTGCTACACATTACTACAACTCCAATGCCAGGATATTTAAAAGAATTCGAGCAGTTAGGGCACCTTTGTCTCTGTTCCCTTACTCTGTGGTTAGGGCACGTTAGGGTCTTATTTTTATTTAAGTTTGGAAACTTTTGAGAACATATTTGAAATCTTTCGAATTGCTTATTTTTTATTCACTGAAGTATGTCAAACAATTCATTTTAATTTCAACTGTGAAAAAAGAAATTGTGAATTGTGCGGGATTGGAAAGTAGGTCTTTCCGAATGGGGGACGAACTTTCAAACCACTACGTTTAATTCAATTTTAACTCATAATAATAAATTAATTTTTATTCAACAGCTAATATTATAAACTGATAACGTGTATTGTTATATTGTCTTGATTTATAATTCTTTATTGCAACCTTAAAATCAAGGAGTACCTACAATGTAGAATCTACCAGTTAACCCTGGGAGCTAGTGAGAAGATGAAGTAGGCACATCCGTATTAAACGGCAGAACGTCAAAAACAACTACTACAACTTCGAAAGTCAAGTAAATATGTATGTATACCTATTATTTTTTAAACTCTAAACTGACAACCCTATAACTCGTATACATGTAGTTATTGGTGTGTGGGCTTCATAGGGCTCCCATAAATCCATAACTATCCCGGTCCAGTTTGTAATCAAAGTTTATGGAGTATGCAGCGTTTGCCATTACCCGCATCCTGTTATCTTCAAGCAATCTCGATATTGTGTTCAATATATTGTACGTATAATACTGTAGTTAATAGCATTGAAGACATAGGCCCT
The DNA here is from genome assembly GCA_905404295.2 of Ochlodes sylvanus. Taxonomy (NCBI): domain Eukaryota; kingdom Metazoa; phylum Arthropoda; class Insecta; order Lepidoptera; family Hesperiidae; genus Ochlodes; species Ochlodes sylvanus. The sequence goes on from FR990129.1 coordinate 5,048,949, forward strand.
TCGTGGAGTTTATGGTCGAAAATTATTAGCTCTTTCCTTGTATGGTAAAAGACGAATATTTATGGCTTACTTGCGATAACAGCGGTTTTTAAAATATCGCTTATTTTTTTACTAGTGTGCGGTGATCATTTTTATGGTAAATCGCACTAATTTATTTAAATCTTACTCAGTCTTGAATTTTTTTACATAATTAGCCGAACAAATAACGGCAGATGCTCTTGAACCGGTCATAGCCCGGCTGCTTGCATCGATCTTAAATGATCGACTAAGTTAAGCAACAGCGGGCGCGGTCTGTAGTTGGATGGGTGACCGCCAGTGGCAAAATTTCTTGAGCGCTTCCGTGCTTCGGAGAACACGTAAAACCGTCGGTACCAGTTGATATCATTTGGTAGCAGTCGTTAAGTCATATCGGAGGCCTTCAGGCGGCATAAAAACTTCTGACACTTGGGTTGGCCAATAATTCCTCCACCAATCTGCTCTGGAGTAGCGTGGTAGAGTATGTTATATACCTCCCCACGAATGAGGAGAGATTCTTGCTTAGTAATAATAATAATAATTATTATAATGTGTTCAGTTCAGGTAGTTCAGTTTTACAACGTTTCATAAGAAGTATAATTTTACCAAAGAATCATTTTATTGGATATTAAAAATGTGTAAACATACATCATCAGTTTAAATAATAATTAAGCATGAAGTAATTAATTTCTTTATTTAACCTTAAACACTTAAGTATTTCCACATGAAACTTGAAACTTGTGAGTAAATTGCGTCAGACATCGTTATGCAGAATGATATAATCTCTACAACGGAAGCGTCTTGATTAAACCACCCGAGGGGAATACGGGTTCATCTCATGGGATATTACGTGTAACACCACGGCAAAATATTCATGTGTCTACATAATTAAACTATACTTTCACCAAGCGTTTGCGAGGTGGGTGACTGGTTCATAGAACATAAGGCCATTAAAACTGATTGGAAATTAACCTAGGTACCCATTAACTCATTTATAAACCAACTAGCGTCCCCCGCAGCTTCGCTCGCCAATTTATTTTATTCGTAATTTCCAGAAATCTCCTCTTAGTACTCCTCTACACTCCCCAACGAACATACGTCATGCCAAATTTCGGCTATTCGTTGTCTGTCAGTCACTCAGTCACGGAAGATTTTTATGTATATTGATGTTGTTATTATATTTTAATTTGGCCGTATTAAGGCGAAGTAAAATACTGACCCCAATCCCATACTGTCCATGTTACCATCATTTTACTCAATTGATCGACTGTCGGCATACAATGAAAAAATAAATTTTAGAATTTTGCACGTCTGTTTGTTACATTGGGGGTACTCTGCAACTAGTAAACAGAAAAACTTGAAGTATAATTTATTATTTGATATCAAATTAGAAAAAAATAACTTATTCTCAGAGATATAAGTATTACAGTTTTAAAGATTATTAAATGTCAAATTGTGTTTATTTAAAATTATTTTCCATATCATTTACAGAATGTGAAAATTATCTTTTAAACACATTTTTTGTTCAGTCAGTCCGCACACACATCCCTGTATAAAAAGTCAGTCCTTTTTATGAGTTACTGATACGATGTTTCGTAGAAACAAAATAGAATCTAATTTATCATACAAGTTCAAGTAAGCGTGTATCGTTTCTTGTGTCACAGCCAATTTATGTACTCAATTTAGATTCAGTGGGCTCTAGCAAAAAATATATCGGCCCAAAATATAAATATGAAAATATGTTCTTGGTACAATATATTGAAGTTTTCCAAGTTCATAGCTAACAAACGAGCACCACTTGATGGTAAGTCCTTCGCCCATGGAGCATTACCATTACCAAGAACATCGCCGATGGCGTTGCCGGGCCTACCCGGCCTTCCTTTCCTAAAAGGAAGAAGAGAAAAGAAAGAATTGAAAACTGGCTCTCAAACCCCCAGCCGAATTACGACAAATTACTTGGCGGCTAACACAAGCAAGAAGATGGTAGCTGGCTAGCTAGGCTAATTCAAGGCTAGCCATTCTAGATCGGGCGTGAGTGAAAGCAGTTATTTTTAATACGCTTTAATTAGCTTCATACGTATGTTAGTATGTTTGTATGTATTGTTAGTATGTAACGGTAACTTTGAACATGATTTGGACCCCCTTCAAAACGTCGGATTAACTCGAAATTTGGCATACTTATCAAGGACCAATTACAAATTAATAATTAGAAAGAAAAAAGAAAGAAACAAAGAAATAATAGACTTCTTTGAACTCGATTTTGACTCATTTCCAGCGATCAGATTTCGTTCAAACTTTGGAGACTTATCAAGGACCGATGGCAAGAAAAAAAGAAAGAAAAATGTTTATCTGCAGTCTAAAAAAAAAAAAATATATAGTTAAAAAAAACAAAAAAACACGCTTTTATCATCGAATAAAAAAATCAATCTAAATAAAAAATAATTCTTTATAGTAATATACTTAAGTATTATTATAGTCCAAAAAGCGAAGGGCGCTTTTTGTAGTACGAACTTTGAAGAGTACGAAAGATATGGCACAAAGCGCCCCACGCTTTTTCCACTATAATAATATTTTAATTTAGTAGGTACCTATATCAAGATTTTTTTATTTTTTTATTCAATTTATTTTTATTACCATACGGTTCATTTAAGTTTAACCAAGACAACTGTCAAAAATCACAATATTATAGTCTCAGTTATTATTATTTCATCTACTAACTTATCAATAGGTTAAAATAAAGAAGTAAGTATAAACTACTCATGAAAAATACAAACATAGGTGACGTAGAATTAGACGTTCAAGAAACACCTGCTACTATCACAAATCAATGGTCAGATCCAATAAGAGGCTTACCTTCGAGAGGATATTAGTAATATGACGGTAATAGCCCAACCCGTCTTGAGTTACACCAGTATCGATGCCATTCGATACACGCGCACGATTTTCAGACCAGTGACGGATCCTAATGATATACTTAGAAATAGCGAACTAGTCTCGCTTCCCTTCGGGAATTATTAAGTAACAATATATCTATGGATGTAATTAAACTGTAACTGGGCCCTGGTCTCAGGCCCAGGAGGAGGGATAGGAGGGACTTGGCGCCATAATCGTCCACTGAGCAGCTAGGTTGGCAGACTCCGTATATGAATGTCCAACACACAACCAATAACCCAAAACAGGAATGTTTTAATTTTACCTACTTAATTTGATGTAGACCGATCATCAAAAGCATGCGATCCGTAACAAATTATAAGAAAATCCTTATTGTGGCTTCACTATGATAAATTGCAAGCAGACGGCTTTTATTAAAACAGCGCAATGAAATTGATGTTCCCATTATTCGGGAAGATTTATGATAAGACGGAGTCTAGGTCAATTAATTTGCTATTCATATAATTACTCGGGATGGTTTACAGTAGCCCTGGTTTCGTGTTTTGTAGATAGCTGTTGTGCGCGACGTTTCCTGGAAGTAATTTCAAGAGTTGTTCGCAATATTGTCATGTCAAAATATTAAGTTGTCTTTTTATTAAAATTGTTTACTCATGTTTTATTATTTCTTAAAACTATAACTCATGTTTTATTATTTCTTAGCTAAATGCCAAACACTAATTGTTAATCAGCTAGTTTCAAAATCAACGACTTGTATTTAACCCGTTAAAATTTCATTGTTTTGTGTTTAGCCAGTAAGTGAGTATATGTATTTCGATTTTATATTTTAGAAAGATAAATAAAATAGCATTTTACCTATCATTGAAATAGTCAATTTCTTTACGGGTGAAGTTTATAACCATAAATTTGTACTAATATGATAAAGCTGAAGGATTTTTGGTCTCTGGAACTTTCAGTCGGATTTTAAAAATTGTTTTGTGTGTGATTGCTACATTAATAACTATAACCTCTAACATAATATATTAATATGTCAAAATTCCATATTAAACGTAAAAACATTTTACTTCACTGACCCTGGTCGCTTTTGCTTACCAAGCCGAATAAAATCGAAAGCACTACATCTTCTTGAATCTAATTTCGAAGCAACAAATTTATGTTCATCCGTCTTCATAGCTTCATGTCTAGAAAGGTACGTGTGAATGTTTACTAAAGGAAATCCCTATGATCTCACAAATTGTATTAACAAACTCACGCCAATACCAATCCAAGGGATACAGTCGCAATAACATACAACGAAAAAACTTTCAATAAAGGCGAAGGGACTTTACACATAAAAACATCCGTAGCTACGCCAATAAGCTGAGTCGTAGAAGTAAAATTGTTGATACCATTCAATACTGACGATAGTCTTTGTAACGTGCAGCGAAGAGTCAGCACGACCCTTGATTCAGTCATTCCGGACCAGGTCTAAGTAAACAACCATGCTGAAATAGACTTTATTTTAAGACAACAAGAACGGTTTTGCGAGGAAGATCTCAATGCAAATGAAGACCAGACAGGCTTATCGAATTTGGTGACAATACAAGAATTTTGATCAGCAAGATTGGGATTTTTTTCTCGGACAAAATTGAATTATTGCAATTGATACGAGTCTAAAATATAAACAGTGCTAAAAGAATTATAATAAAGTGATTCAAATTTTGTAGAACTAAATAATTTCGTTGCCGACATTTTACACTTCGTTGAATGTTTCGAATAAATTTAAACGAACTAATTTCTACGGATATCTAATAGAACTATAAAGTACATTATCGGTGATCACTGATCAGTGACCACCCAAATGTCGTTTCTACCGACATATATTATATGTTTTAATTGGGATATCATTACCGACTTTTCAAAAAGCTTAAACGTGAATTAAGGGTCATGTTCTTATTTCTACAAATAAATACATGTGTAAACAAGTACAATATGACCTTCTACTCTTAGGGGTTTATACTCATAGGATACGAACGGAATCCAGTTACTAAGACTTTATTTCTTGCACTGTAAAAATACACTTCTAAAAATACACGGTTTTTTCGGCTCCTGAATCGTAACAACCAGACACTGTACATTTAAGAAAATTAAGAAGGTCCTCATACACAAAATGTGTTTATTTTGTCGTAAACAAGCACGATAGTACGGAACCCTTCGTCTAAAACTTGAACTTGGCCAATGTTCTTATTTATTGCATTGAATTGAACCACAGAACAGAGACTGTCTTCCGTGAGTTGTCCAGTTGGTAATCGTCAGATATTCACGTCACAGACAATATTTACATTTTGTAATGGTCATAACCTCAATTATTCGCCATATGTAGTAAGGTGCAATTTTCCTTAAAATTTCCATGAAACAAATATTTCATGTTCAACAGAATCTGGTAAATAAACGGCGCAACAAATAATCCTTGCCCTTTTGCCCAACAAATAAAACTATTTGTCATAGGTTGACGACTAAATCATTATGTAAAATGTGTGTGAATGATTAATAAGACATCGTTCTAATTAATATCTAGGTAAGATTCTACCTAGGTAGGCAAATACATATAATTATGTAATAAGATGATGAATAGACTTTTGCGTAAAAAAATGATGACCAATTGACCAATTTATTTACAAGTTTACATTTGCTTTGTGGGAGGGAGGTGCTACAGATAAAGGTAAATGCATATCAACATAAAAAAAATGATGTGGTGTCGTGGGACACCAGGTAGGAACGAAGTTCCTTCGGCTAATGAATGCAACGGCGAACGAAAAGAAAGAGGGAGAAAGAGAAAGGTATTATACACTACTCGCTTGTGTATGCGACTGTCGCGCCTGCGAACGTCTCATTTAACGCTTTTATTCCACGCAGTTTTTTCTTACAGTTTTACTATCACATATTTTTCAGTTCGGTCGCTGCAGCAAACCTATCCCCTTCCAAGCCTGCTGTAAGGAACTTCGTTCCAATAATATTATCATAATAATTATGTATGTATTATCATAATTATGTAAGTGCTTATTATTTTTTAAAGCATTTGGAGTAGAAATTCTTGCTCCGTGGGCCCTGATGCTTCATTATCTTTTTGGTCAATAACCAAAAAACTAAAAGATAAGACAAGCGACCGCAGGGCTGGCACTCTGGCAGTTTTCTCGCTCGGCGTATTAGCACTGCTAATAGCGAGGAAATGCTGCCATTACCTTTGGTACTGCACCGCAGAGAATCTTTCTTAGCTATTTTTTTGTTGTTGTTAAATAAAAATTTACCATTGAAATATCAACATATAATTGTTGTACCTACTGAAAGATTTTGTCAAATTAGACTTAACTTTGGAGGTAATTCTTGCTTTAGTCAGCGATTTTGTTATACGGGCTTGTCTTTTCTTTCTTAAGATTAACCATAATAAAAGTCACTTCTGCATAAGTTGAACGTTACTTTTAATTCGTCCTTATGTAAACATGTTTAAGGCACAAGGTAATGCGATATTGTTAAGGCTCAGCTGTTGTGCGCAATGTATAGATAGACTCCGTAACCCCTGTCAAACTGTCTAGAAGAGAACGAGAGTTTTATTAAGCAAGAAACTTTTGTTATTCTAAGTTTAGGCGTCGATTGCTTACAAGATACTATTGACAGCGTTTCGAATATTAACGCTGGAGTTTTAAATTTTAAAACTTTGTGTAAGAGAAAAGTATGATGGACAGAAAACATAAATTTAAAGTTACTTGCTACTACTACCTTTTGCGTGCGGATTGGACCAGCAGTTGTAGTAATAGATCATAGAAAGGACATTTTAAGCAGTGAAAATTTCGTTGAAAGTTTGTATGGGGAATCTTTTCTCAAGGGATATAAAACTCTTTATAATTACTATCACGATACTTTATTTCCGGTAACACGTTTCCTTAAAATAATTTAAAGGTTATTTTGTCGTTTTTTGATACCCACGCGAGTAAGCTAGGGGCAAAAACTAGTGTTATTTAATTAATGAATGTGTTTAAAAGGAAATATAATTTCTTGAAGTGTCAACATTCGAGGCACGTAATACAATTATACGACAATGGACCTTAAATTACTTTGAGCTGTGTACGCAAGATGTGTCCCAGCGTATGAATATCAAAAATTACTTCGATAAACATTGTATTGTAACCCTTATTTTCATGTGAACATGATTCTATTTCAGTTAATATTTTATATGTGGTTACTGTGGCACATTAGAACGTACAGGCTTTTAGTGGCGTACGTTTCGCGTTTCTGTAGATTGTTGAAATTCTTCTAATTTAAAGAAGGGACTTTTAAAGAGTATTTTGGAGTTTACGTTCCATATCTGGACGAGATCTCTCATAAATATAACAAGAGGCTAAAATAGTAAGTTACTTTACTTTTACAGAGACTATACTAACATAATAATAATTACAGTATACATTATCAAATGTATAAAGTACCTACTAGTAAACCCGCCGTCTCGTTCCCGGAAACCAGTCACTAAGTACCCACACTCGAAAATTGTTACGCGTGATTCTTCAAACTGACATAACTTTTTTATTTATGAATTGACTGAAATAAAACCAAAACAATTAATTAGTTAAAGTCGCACCCAAATCGGTTAAGCTGTTTCTGAGGTTTGCTTGTCCAAAATCACAGACAAACAGACAAAATTCTAAAGATCATTGTTTTGGAATCTATTGCGATTCTAAAGGTCTCTAATAATAATCATTTCTTATATGTATCTTCTATGTACATACAGGGATCAGTAACAGATTAATTATATGTATAGATTACCTATATGAAGTAGTTTAAAAATAACCAAGTTTCATAGAAACTATCATCCTCTAATTTACCAACTTAGTGGTTGAATTTACAAAAATACGTTTTCATTCGTGGCCTACTTAAGCTTGGTGTAACGTGTAGTAAACAACACTAAATTTTGCCCTAAGCTTACGAGAGGCTTAGCTTAATACAATACAATACAGTTTTTATACAATTTAATTATAGTATCAGCACAAATCGAAGGCCCGCATGACGTTTACTTGACGTCTGTCCGATCATCAAGTTTCGTATAAATTATTACATAAATTTGAAGGAGCAAATTGCTGTTCTTCATTGTCAATAGTGATGTGCAAAAAGTCATAAAATTTATCGAATGTATAACTTAGGACCCAAAGTTAATTCATTACATGGATAGTGCAACAATATATATATTTAAATATTATGGACTAATGCGGGACCATATAAACAAAGTATATGGTACTGCGAACAAATTCCTTCACGTTTTTACTAACAAAATACAGTGCCACCTTTAATAAAGTAAGTAAGTCAATTACATAAATGAATATACTACAAATCATCTCAACCCAACAAGGCCCACTACTGAGCTCAAAGCCGAGGAGACCTTAAATATAAGGTGATTCGTAAGACTCTTGTGATATTAATAGGGGGTACTCAGTATTCGATTCTCATTCCAAATGTGTAATTAAAAAGGGTGCTTCAATTTTTATTTCCAAAAATGTATCGATGCCACTCGCACTTGACCATATTTTTTCGATACTAAATTAACATTTTTCACGTCACTATTTTAATGTGTCAAAGAGGCCTTAATTTTATGCCGCTACTATAAGTAGTAGTTTTATTTAATGAGTTAACAAAAACAGAAATGTAAATTTTAAAATAAGATTTCTGAAGCGAAGCGAGGGCGAGTTATAATAATATTTTTATACGTATGGTATCTCTATAGCTTGCTCTGTAGTAGGTATATAGCTATGAATAATAATAATAAGTTAATGTTCATTGTTTCATAGGTTAGTGTTACGAATGCAAAATACTAATACTACCAACAATAAGCATGGAATATTATTTTAAACCAAATTAATTAATGGAAAAATATTCAGGTGTTTCCCGTAGTAAAGGATAACCATTTGGGCTAATTACATCTCGGGAGCGTTACGAGGGATAAAAAATAATTTATTACTCGACTCGAGTGTTATGGTCGGTACGTGGAAATATCTTTATTACGGATTTCCAAATTAACGGTTTTGTAAATTTTTTTTTCAATTGTGAATCTTATAGCTTCAACCCATTAATGGACCACTACTGAGCACGGGTGTCCTCATACCTGAGGAGGGCTAGAGTATACTCCACCGCGCTGCTCCAGAGCGGATTGGTGAAGGAGTTAGTGGCCAACCCAAGTGTCAGAATTTTAGGAACGGATTTATAGGTTTTTTTATTATAAAGCTTTTAAGGAAAAAGTTTAACGACTCGTTACTGTTAACTCGAAAACGATGGGTTTAACGATTGGTTAAAATAGTAACCGGGAATTAACGAAATATTTGAATGTTATTTTTGTTAGTGATGGTCTTATGCCCGATTTCTAAAAGTTTCGTGCAACGCACTCAGGCCTTCTCTGTCTAAGAAACTTTTTTAACATGAAATATTTTGCCTTTTTGGTTTGTATACCAATTAAAATAAAACAAAAAATAATAAAATACAAATTTCAACAAAAATAGCAAAATATAATAATAAGAAAACAATCGGTGGTCTTATTGCTAAGCAGCAATTTCTTCCAGACAACCTAAATAGGGGAAAGTTACGGAGGACAAAGATTTTTAGGCAGGGAGCACGAATATTAGCTATTCATAACAAATTTGTCACAATATACAGGACTCAATCATTAGGTATACATAAATGTTACTCTAAACTAATACTACACTACTGTTAACTGTAGGTATCCAAATCAGTAAAGCCGTTTCCGAGACTGGTGGAGAATTAAACACTTCTATTACGTATTGAAAAATAATAGGTACACATATAAATAACCTATTCTCTTTAAAATTATGTTAAAATCATTGTATTACCATTATTTTGTTATTAGCAGTAAAATTATAATTAGGTACTAGTCTGAGTTATTATCATTTTTATACTTATTTAATTGAACTCAATTGACAGGCTAGCAGCCTTTTTCAATATTCTATCTATCCATAATCTATACCTATACTCCAATAAATATCAATCTATAGTCTGTTTGCACAATTAGTGATAAATATAAAAATTTAGTTTATTAAAATATTCATTCAATATAATTTGATATTTTTTGATGTTTTTGTCAAATAGAGTAACTTTTAAAATAGGGGAGGTTTGAGTTGGAGGAACACAAAAAGGCTACTTTTTATAAATTAGTAGGCTCTAGATAAATGAGTGTCTCAGAAGACACTAATTTAGTTTAGGAAACTTGTGAATAGTTTTGTGGACAAACGGTATCGAAACATAACACACATGGCCCCTAGTTAGTGTGCGTGTTATTATCAGATCTTAAGGTAAACAGAGAAGTTGCACGACTTGCTTTGACTGATCAGTCTAATACGGGCACAATAAGATATCGCTCGTTTGTGTCATAATCTACCATCTCAACCAACTCTTGATATTAAGGTAAGTTTTTTATGCTGGTGTTATCCTTACAGTTTTTAAAGTGTAAAAGCAAGTTAGTTAGGCTTTGTTAACGGTTTTTCAGTAGAATTTTATTTGTTTTATCTACTTTATTTGTGTAAGGTTTTAACGTACTTAGATTATGTGAAATTTACGAGCGTTTTAGTAATTTTAATATTTTACAATATGCGGAATAATTACTAAAACGGTCCCGACGACTTTTACTTTCATTAAAACATTTTTAGCCCCAACGCAAACAGTTAACGTATGAATTGAGTATCGGTTTATAAGTGTCTGTGTGTGAGATCAGCGGAGGACTGTATTGTGGGACTTGGGAGAGGCCTTTGTCCAGCAGTGGATAGATGAAGGCTGACTTAACGATGATGATGATGATATCCGTGTATGTGTAGACATGTCCTACGTGGCATCATGACCCCTAAACGGATGAATCGGTTTAGATTTTTGCAAGGTCATTTGACCAAGAGTGTTATGAGATGTTTGAAAATCCTTTGCCTATTTCTAGACCGAAGGTCTATAAGATTTGAGTAACTTCGACTGGACTGATTGATTTGATATTTACTATCCTGTGACTTGAGCTATATTTTACAATAAAAAACTTGAGAGGTGTCAAGGGACACCCGGATGGAACGAAGATTCTTTCGATTAATTAGTGAAGGTTGAAAGAATTGCAATAAAATTTTATTTTTTTAAGTTATAATTATTTCCCACTGGTAGCGTTATCTATCGTCAGTGAAAAAAAAAATAAAAAAAAAAACAAAAATAAAAAAAATAATAATCGTCGCGACACCACACTGTTCAATGCGAAATAGAAATGAAAATATCTGGCTTGCTTTCTATAAGAGAGAGAGAGACAGACAGAAAAACATGTCGTGACAACTTTTCGTAAGAATTTATTCCGTCTAGCCCCCTTTCACAACGCGCGATAAGGAACTTCGTTCCAAAAACAATTATAGTAACCAGAGCAGCAATATTTAGAATTAGCAACATACCCAACTCCACACAAACATAATAATTAATGAGGCACCGTATTTGGAGTTATTCTTGGAGTACCTAGTTCTTTTTTTAGTATTTTTAAATTTAATATTGAAAATTCGGATATTTTACTAACGTCGGAATGCTATAAAATCTTGAAAGTTACTCGCCTACTTTATAAAACGTAAGTTTTATGGAAAATAACTCATAAGTAAGTAGGTATGTACACAATACATTATGTGCTTTAAAGGAGTTTTGTTTGTCCATCGATCTGCGTGAACCTTAGTGTAGATACTTGGCTTACTATTCTAAGGTGTGAACTGTTGACATGTTCATTGTTTAAAGTTTACGTCACAAGTATTCATATTTCAAGAGTTTGTGTTACCTACCTAAGTAAAATCTATCAACATCTCTTGATTTTTCCCTTTGTGATCTTCCCAAAGAACATCTGGATGAAATCGCTATTTAGCGATAAGATTACCTTTTGTGCACAACTTAGTATAAATTTCAGCATTATTTTTCCTGTTTATTTTATTTTTTATTTTATTTTATTTTATGATTATGGTGTACAATAAAGTAAAATAAAATAAAATAAACGAAATAAATAAAATGAAGCTCGGCCCCGTTTTAACAAGCCTTTATCTAACTGCTTTCTTAGTTAAAATTTACCCCAATTTTTAAAGCTGAATTAAAACCATATTCTCTAACGCACAGATTTGGCTCCAGACGTGAAAACTCCTCAACGACGGTCAGACTAGAAATTTTATTTACGCGTTCAGTTATGCTCCCTCGTTCTAAATTCCATCATAATCGTAACTACGGGAATTACCCACACAGGGCAGAGGGTAATAACTAATAACTAACTTGTTAACTGACTTGTACTTGTGTAATAATTACCTTTATAAGTAGGTAACTAACTTCAATTATATGAACTCAAATTAAGATGCGGGTCATCTATGTAATGCTTTCGTAATTAATATTATTATAGTTACGATTTAATGGGCTATTAATTTTACTTGTTATAACTATCTCGTAGTTGCAGGGAGTCACTTATAGCGATAAAACCAAACGCCTCATGGCTTTATCAACGACCTTCTAGTACAGAATAAATATATTTTTTTATTAAATATATAAATATCTGCATTCCACGACAATTAGTAGCAGAAACCAACATTATATTTATTTAATTTTTACTATTAACTTCCGTAAGAACGAAGTCTATCCGGGCAGCCCGTACTATAATAAAAAAAATGTTTAAAGCTCTTTTAGGTCTACAATGGAAACAGTACCGTATCATCCCTTGGTTATTGTAACACCAGAAGATCTGAAGAAAGCGCGAGAGTTCTATGGAGTGAACGATGTGAAGGTGATAAAGGACTCCCTGGATGCTATAGAAGAATGGTGTAAAAAACAGGATCATCTAACCGAAGCATATAAATATTTGGGTATGTTTTCAACTGACTTCATAAAATTAATTTCCAAATTCTTGTTTTGTTAAGTTTAATCAACAAGCTACTGAATTCTATAACATCGAGATATTTTAAGGTGAACGGTCCAATAAAGGTGTAAGATCCCTTTTTTATTTATTTGGATTTCTTTAAACCAAGGGTAAGCAACCTTTTTAATCAATGGGGCAATTTAAATTTAATTTTTTTTTGGATGGCCGCACATTGATTAACTGTTATTAATAATTTACGAAACTTTATAATAAATATTAGAATAAAAAAAAATTTAATTCAATTTTAGAAATGTTTGGCGGGCCGCATAAACATGATAGCGGGCCGCGGGTTGCTCATCCTTGATTTAAACCATGCGATACGACGTATTAGAACAAACGGCGGACTTAATGTTCAAAGTATTCTCTGCCAGTCAACCTTTGTCCAGTGGTCAAACGACCTCTTTATGTGGCCGCATGGGTAATGTCCCCTAGTTTAATCCCAATGGTACTTGGCTAGTGCGAATAATAATACGTTTCTTTGATTTGGACAAAATCAGAGGTATTTTTCACAAATACTTCCATTGAGTAATTTTTTAATAATACTACTTATTGAACAAATCATTGAAATTGAATAAAGAGTTAATATCGCTAAGTGATACGGAACCCAGCGCGTGCGGGCTGACTCGCTTTTGCACGGTTTTGGTGTCGTTGATGAGGTTGTTTTAGTAGTAGCAGTCTAATAAGTAAACAGAGGCGTAAATTAATGACGGAAGACAAGAAGTATATGTCCTGGCGATTTATTTGATTTTACAATTACTAAACTACGATGCTGTTAAAGTTTACTTAGAATACGTGCCTTGAGTGACTCTTAGCTTGAACCTTGAAATATTGCGCAAATATTTAAAGAAGCATTGTATTTTGCAATGCGCTTTTTAATACAAACGGTTAATTTATACAGAAGCGGAAAACTAAATAAACTTTAAATCATGCATTAAGCATAGTAAGAAAGAAAAAAACAATAAAAAAATAAAAAAAGGAAACTCCCACGACTCGAAATCAAACATTAATCACGATTAATAAAGATAAAATGAAAATCTCTATACACAAACAAAATTTTTCTACTGTTCAACATAGCATGGTTTTCCACCATGCTATGTTGAAGTTAATTATTGAAATACGCATATAAACGTATCTGATTGCAATAATTATATTGCGTGGGTAGTTAAATTTTTCCTGTTTATATTTCAAACGTTGATTGTTGGTTAAATTAGTTTTTTATACCTACTAACGGTACCTGTGTACCGTATATTGTGTAATACGTACACAGGTACGTATCGTTGTAAGTAGTGCAATGTTGTCCGACTTTAGCCTACAATGCTAACAAGTTCAAGTATCATACTGGGTACAAGGTGACCGCTTGCTAAATAATATTTTCCTCAATATGTACGTGAGTGATTACGCAAAAATGTGTAATTTTTTTATGCCAATGAAGCGCACTTTAGCAAAAATAATCATACTTTGACATATTTAGTATTAATTAAAACTCGCGTTTTTAAAATCAGTTTAATTTTGCACTAAACACTAACATGCACTTGATACGTGACCGTTATGACGTCATTTTTCCGTTAACTAGTAAATTGACAAGTATGACAAATATGACAATGTCAACTATAATACTTGTAATATAGGACTTTATACAAAACGACATGAACAAGTCACATCCCTGCTGTTCGATATCACGGGGCTTTGTAGTGGTTTAATGTATGCATACAATGATATTATGCATATAATAAATCTGTAACTGATGCCTGTCTTTACATGGAAGATAATATAAGAGTAAAACTTTTACTGGGGGTCTTTATGACCGCGATGGAACTCTAAACAATGATCCTTAGAATTTTTGTCTGTTTGTCTGTGGTTTTAACGCGCTAAGCTCAGAAACAGCGTAAACGATTTGGGTGCGAATATAAATAAATAAATAAATAACGCTACACACTCATAGCCCCACACTAGGATTCCCTGTGTAGTGGGTGCCATGGACAACACACAAGACAAGAAACCACACACCCAGACCAAGAACGGAAATTTAAATTCATCATTCAAATTTCCGCCTCGCTGGGAATCGAACCCAGGACCCTCGGAACGGCGATCCGGATTAACCATTGCGCTATCCGGGTAGTCAGTCAGTATTATTATGGTAAGCTTCATGGTAAGGGACATGTTTCCCAAAGCAAAGCGAGCGTGGGTTTACTAGTTTTAAATATTTATTTAGAATTTCAATAATTATATCAATTTTGCACAAAATTTATGTTTTAGTAAACAGCCCACATCGTAATTCAGATAAAAATCTATTTCAGATCGAAATATCCTAGAACGTATCTTCATTCTATCCAGCGGGTCTCCCGAGGGGACTAAAAAGAAAATAGACAAATTGTTCACGTCAAGGGGAATGATGCCAGACCTTTGCATGAACAGAACTATAGACGAATTTGAAAAGTTTTGGCACGTTGTGTAAGTATTGTTAAGTTTAATTCGATCACAGTCCTGAAATTACTGCTATTTTAAGATTCTTGAATTATTGTAGAATTGTTCATTAAAAAGTTTAATCAACTTCATCGCCACTTACCATCAGGTGGGATAGTTTAGTTGTCAAGCATTAACTTATCTCATGTAAAAAAAAAATTAGGACCTCATTCATAATAATATGACGCGACGCGACGTCAAATCTGTTTTCCAAAAGAAGTGGGATTAAGGGTGTAACTGCATCCTTTCATCCTTGGGTCCAAGCCTAACTTTTTTGCTCACGGTACGTCCTGCCAAACAACTAACAAAGTTAAGGTATCAGGTTTGTGCTTTTGAAGATCGTTGGATGCTGTAGTTTGAAATTGTTAACCGACAGTGCTAATGCATGGTAGTAGGGTTTATTCCCCGCCTGGCCTAGATTTCTTCGAGACCTGTCTTCTAAATTCGACAGTAAAAAGTTTTTTGAACATTAGTTTCGTAATAAACCGGATCCCCGTTTTCTTTTAGGCCGACCACACGATGACAACTCCTTGGTGTGTTTGTGATCACTTTGATTTAAACAACTGGCTCGTCTGTTTGGTTGTCAGCTATTTAAATATAAAAAACTTTAATTTTGGTTTCAGCAATTACGTCCCTCTCCCAAAATTGTGCCCTACCGATCAGTCAAGAGTTATGGTGACCCAATTTTTAACAGAAAACTTAGAAAATTTTACTATCTTAACTTACCTGCGTTATTGTTTTTTGGTAAGTTACAATTAATATTATTTTTGTTCTTTATTTTCTTGAAATTTGGTAACAAAAAATTATAATAATTACTTTATAATGAAAATCAATAAAACTAGAAGTAAAAGTATGTGAAATTATAATGGAGAAATAAATGTTAAGCTCCTGTATAAAATTAATAGCATTATAGGTACTACTTCGCTGATGATTTTTGCTTTTATCTTTGATGACGTGTATATAATCAAAGACTTTTATTTGTCGGATGGTCATTATTTTAACACATTCGTATTAATGAAAATGCATACTTAAATAAGTCCCAAAAGAAGACGTTCAATTAACGGAAGATAACGATGATGAAAACTCTTTCTTTTTTAAGTAAAACAACATACCATGACCCTAAGGAAGACAAAGGAACCCAAAGGAATTTAATTAAATATGCGTGAATAAACCGCAAACGTGAATCAATCCTTCGGAATTTGATCAAATCTCTATTTTCATCATTACCCTGGCCATAGTCAAACAACTTTATAAAATATTCGGTGAATTTCGTAAATATTTTTTTAAGATGGTTTCATTGTTGAAGGGCTATTTAAAAATCGGGTATAGCTTTTTTCTATGCCGTCTGACTGCTTTATTATCCCATAACGTTTGCTCACGGGCAGTGTACCACTTACCATAAGCATTTTAGTTTATCTGATATTGATATTGACTTAAAATAATATTGTCATTTACTTTCAGATTGGAGAGTACAGATTGCACTTTGACTATAGTTCATCTGAGAGATATATTTTGGACCTGAAAAATATTCATATAGGCCTACTTAGCAAATTGAATCCTATTATAGTTAAAAAGGCGGAAGTTTTGTGCACGGTACTGTTTTAATCAACATTTAATATATTCTTTTGTAATATAATAAAGCTGAAGACTTTATTGTTTGTTTGAATGCGCTTATTTCTGGAACTGCCAGTCGGACTTGAAAAATTCTATAAGTGTATGATAGTTACGTTTATGAGAAAATAACGATATATTATGTATAGCTTATAGTAATACTACTATGGCCACTATAACAACCATTTGATAATAAAAGCAATGTAAAAGTTAAAGTTTAAGTGGCACAAGAAACAAAAGTTATTTAACTAAACTTGTACACTAGCAACCAATAGATGCTAGCAGTATTAGCCAAATAATGCGATCAAGTTATGTACCGAGATGCAGAATCACGTTATAGTTTTTACGACGCATTTTGCATAATGTAAGTAGGTCGAAGGCTGCCTAATCAACGGAATGTTATTTTGTATCGAGCTTTACAGCCTGGCTTAGCACACTATAGGTATGCGTTATGGTCAAACGTATTAGTGTGGTCAACAGAAAATTAACTATTAAAACTCCGTATACGAGTCTGTTTGTCCATATTTTCATATATGATGACTACGTTTAAATTAATGGAAGCCATTCAATGCTTTTATGACCTTAATAAGATAATTCTACTAGCTTTGCCACGAGATATTCTGAGATATATTTTATTTCTGGCTAGCAGATATACTTATTTTATTTTCCTTTTAATATTCTATGACTACTGCATCTGTACGTAGACTCTTCTCTTCGAGGCATTAATATATTAAATATGGATGACGGTGCCCACTCACCATCAATGGTTCATCTGCTCGTTTTTAATTCTTAACATTTAACTCGCAAAACTTAAACAAAACCAATGTCATCCCTCAGTTTAAATTTTAACTTCTGTCAGTTACTGTCAGTTACTGACTGTATTTCTTTACTTACAGGAAGGTTTTGGTACAAAAATTAAGGGCATTCATATATTGAACGCGCCACCGTTCATAGACAAAGTGGTGTTTATACTCAAGCAAGCTCTCAGAGAAAAGGTCGCGAGCCGGCTTCACGTGCACCAATCATATGAAGATCTGCATAAATACATCCCAAAGGAAATCCTCCCGAAAGACTATGGTGGTGATGAAGCGTCCTGTTCTGAGCTTGCAGGTAAGATGAGAGCATGAAAGTACCATTATCATAACGAGCTTCCATTCATTCTTCAGCCTAAACCACTCCCAAAGAACGACGAGCCATCTTATTCTGAGCTCCAGAACATGAAACGCCCACCCGAGATCAGATCACCACCAAGATCTTTTATACTTGAGCCCAACACAATCTCCCCTGATCGTGATGCACCGTATTGAACAACGTATGATACGTATGTTTTATTTGTCCCTACAAACGAACTACCCTGGCTTACGTAGTCCTCCATATAAAAATACTTTTTGATCATAAATTGAATGTTTACTTATTTAACATAAAAAATATATTTTCCAGCGCAATGGAGGGAATGTCTGAAAACGAAAGAAGCTACTAAAATAATTGAAGATTCAAACAATTTAATTGCAGACGAGTCAAAAAGGACGTCGGGCAAGTTTAACGAAGAATACTTGGGAATGCCAGGATCGTTTAGAAAACTTGATGTAGATTAGTTTTATTAGTACAAAATTGTGTAAATATTGCATATGAAAAGAGTAGGTACTAATTTATTTTGATAAAATACTTAATGTAGTTCTAAACTCAAAAGTTATATAATATAAATGGTCAGGTCAGAATCGGACACGTGGTATAAGGGTTTATACAATAGATGTACCTAGCTGTATTTTCAGTTGGAGGGGAAATAAGTTTAAATTTTGTATACATAATTATAGTAATGGTATTGTAGGTTATAAAAACTTTTTATTATATATAACCAAAGTTGAAGGAAAGTTTTACATAATTATACTTATCTCTCATTCCGAGATTAAACGCTAATTTGACTGGACTATAAAACGTTTTTAGTTTTAGTTAAGTCTAAAATCACGCCACAAACTGAACGCCTAACATACAATTTTTTATTATGTTTTGTTAAATCTAAATTAATTAAGTAATGTACTACCCGTTTTATATAAACAAATATACATTAATGAACGTTTTTTTAAAATACCTTGCCCGTGGCGGGTTTTGAACCCGGATTTCCTACTTTTAGTGACATATCACGTTACCACTACACCAGATGCCGTCATTATAGTATATAAATATGATAACATTATGGTATAATTAATTTATAACATATTTAGGATTTATTTTGAATTTAGTATAATATTAATTATTCTATAGACTCTGTTAAAATACATAAGTAAAAAAGGTTAATCTGTTAAAATATTACGTGTATGAATGTTAAGGCGCTATATAAAGCATACCACATGTCATGTCATGTTGTTGAAATACCTATTCCTTATCTTATCTATTACCTTCTATTAGGTATTCCATATTTTGATAAACCTTTTACTCCACTTTACAAATAAAGGCGCCGAAAATCTGCCAGAAAACTTTTTAATGACGTATCAAAATAGGTTCTTCCATTATGAAGTTACATAGGAACATAGAAACGAAAGTACATAATGATATACATACACTCATACATATAGGTCAAAAACATAACCCTCTATTTGAACTTCGCCAAAGTTGGGTAAAAATAATCATAAATTAGAAGTTATAATTAACCTAAATTGACGTTGAGTAACGCACTGTCGTCGGTCCGAATAGAGCAAGTGTCAGCCCTTGCAAAAATAAATTATTATTTCTCCTGATCCCCCGAAGATAGCTCATCATTCTTTAAATTATACTCTGCCTGATCGTATAGCTGGGCTCGCATTAGCTCGTGCCGTCTAAGGGCACAAAAGAGGACATTAGGCAATTATTATGTATGTATTATCATGTAATATCTTATTTACAATCTCATTGGCATTAGGCGTGACGCATTTGACTAACTTAATTGTTAAATTTTTTTTAACAGTCATTATATCATTATGTCTGCGCAACCAAATTTTAATTAATGTAATAATAATTAAGATTATTATTAATGCAAATTTATTATACTATAACTCAAGGGAGTTCACATCACGTCAATACAGTGTTACTGTGAATTTTGTTAATTCTGGTTGTAGTAATAGCAAGCTTTTTCATTTTTAATTCAAGTACAAAACCTTTATATTTTATTCAAATTATAATAAAATTATAAATATACTTTGCCGAGTATATTTTATTTATAACATTTACCAATTATATTAATTACTTACTTGTCATAATAATGGAGTACTTGCCAAAAAATCCCATACTTGAGTTCAAGCCAAACCAGCTGGAATCCGTTAGAAAACAATATAACCTTGACAAACCAGGGGACATGAACCGAGCTATCGATGTTCTGGAAGGGTGGATCAAAGTCCAGAAGCATTTTATTAAGAAGGAACTCCGTAAGTTTTATGGTTTTTTGTTACTTATTGTCCGAAGACCTACTCCCAAGATTTTTATGTGTTCAGAGTAATTGTATATAATCATTAAATAACGAATACCTTAAGGCTTCAATATTGTAACAATTTATGGCTCACAAGGTATCAGTGGATGAAGGATAAATTATAATTATACAGTCTCTAGAATTACCTATGTAGACTCTACTTTTTATCACCTTTTCATTGTTTTAAAATAATATTTGTATGCAATTAATAATTTAAAAAAACTATAAAACTGGTAACTATGTATTATCCCACAACCACCACTTATATAAAAATATTGCTAAATTATGCATTTTTGTATTGATTTGAAGAATATTTAAATTGGTGGGTGGTTACTTTGTTTTTTTACTGTTTATTTAAATACTATTTTAAAGTTAATTTTAATTACATATAATTTAACTTATTTCCTTACAATTACAATTTTAATTACATTTTATTAATTATTCAAATAAATTAAAATCTACTGTGATACTTTTTGTGTGTCGTCTGTATGAGTACTAATCATCCAATTATATTCCATCAATTTCAATCTTCAAAACGGGTTAAAACTACTGTATCAGTGTATGTGTCATCATCGCTTTCTTTATACCCACAGCAAGAAACTATTTGGAGAAAACAATACTCGCAAGCAAAGGTTCCCTAGAGCGAGCTAAACAACGAATTGACAAGATCTGTACCTTCAGAACCATTATGCCTGCTTTCTTTGGAGATAACTTGGCTAAAAATAACTTTGACAGTTCAAATATTTTGTAAGTATACATAATTAATATAAACAGTTTTGGGGTATTTACCCTTAACATTGAGCCTTAGCCAACTTCCCCTAGTCGAGGTTATGGCACCAGGTCCTTTATACTGGAGGTCCCTCACTATGTTCTGTGCCACTTCATTTAATTCGGACGATTCGGACAAAACTCATGCATGGTGGTATAATTTTTTCGCTGAAGTGAATTTTACAATGTATTGTCAAGGACCTTTTAATTTCTTTCTTGATTGTGCTTTCCCCCTCCTAGGCTTTTCTTGAAGTACGTGTGCAGAAAATTAAAGTGTTCCTCACACTGTGTTGTGTACAGTTTCCTCCAGGCACTTCTAATTATCAAAAAATATGTGCAGTTTAGAAATTAATTTATTACTTGCTTCTGTTAAGGAAAACGTGGTAAAGCAAGTTGCACACTTCGAGTTCTGAATAATATTTTCATAGGCATGTAAAGTCTGCCAATCCACACTTAGCCAGCGTGGTGTACTCTGGCCTATACCCCCCATAATGTAAGAGGAGATATGATCCCAGCAGTGGGACAGGGCAGGATAGCTGATGATGATGATAATATGATGATAATAACAATATGTTATGTCGTTTTTTCTTTTTAGCCGGAGCATTATTTTGCCAAAACCAACCAATGAAAACTACCGAGTGTACATGTTAAAGGTTGTTGGGTCAACATTTACTTTTAACCAAATATTGGACTGTTATAGATATATTATAATAGTAAGTATAATCCAACGAGCTATAAAGTGTACTCGTAGACTTATACTATAGAGGACGCCCTTCCATACAAACAGTCATTCGAAAATGGCACCAAATCACTCACGTGACTTAAACCGCTAAAAGTTCACAATTGGTTCTAATTTTATGCCGCATTACACGAGGCCAGCCGTGATTGGCTAATTTTAATGTCAGTAAAAAACAAAAAATGGAACGACGAATGGGCTGACGTTGTCTACTAGGCCGCAGCCTGGTATTCATTACGCTATTTTTGATCGGTAGTTACACTTCTAGGTATTATTTTTCGCTGGTAGGTATAATCATAATTATTTATGTGATATAAATTCATATTTTATATGATATTGAATGTATTATTGTTCGAACGAAGACTTACGGGTAGTGTGATTTAGTATAAATCGTCTCGTAACGAAACCTCTCTCTCTCTCTCTTTCCGTCCCTTTCTCTTTGCATCATGTAACCTCAACGGTTGTACAGACACGTAAATTTCGTCAAAACGTATTGGTTCCGTGACCGAAGTAGAACAATACTCAATTAATAGGACTAACTACCACTAACAGTCCCTGTCCCAGTTCTGGTTCTTATTTACAAACTAACCAACTAATGTTCTAACACCGTCTCCTAACCGTACTAACTATTCGTACCTATCCTAGTCCCCATTTGAGTTTCGTTCTAAATCGGTCATAGTTGTCATGGGCGGCAGGATGGATGGTGCCGCATGCTCGTTCGATACCTTTAATCTATTAAAAAAAGTTACCCGCCTGGCTAGCTACAATCATGTACGTAAAATCGACCGTGAAATGATGAATACTTTCTGTGGCAATCGAAAAAAGAGAAATGTTTGGTCTCGGGTCGTGGGTGTAGTGATGTCTTATTATGACATGTGTTGTCCATGCCAACAACGATGCGGAATCCCATTGCGGGGATGAAATATAACCAAGAGATAAAAGCAAGGAACATAAACAAGGGAACGAGTACTTTACTTTGCAAACATTTTATCAAATTAGAGCCTAAAAGGTTGGGATCACCGATCGCCATGAGGAAACCTACATACCTGAGAGTTCTCCATAATATTCTCAAAGGTGTGTGAAGTCCGCCAATCGGCACTTGGCCAGCGTGGTGGACTATGGCCTGTATCCGTCACGTTGTGAGAGGAGACCCGTGCCCAGCAGTAGGACAGTTGTAGGTTGCGATGATGATGATGAAGCATTTATTTATTGATCATTATTTATATTTTAGGTGGGTGAATACCTCATGGCATATGATTACTGCGATGGAGTGATCGTGATTATTGATCACACCGAGGTTAATATGTTTGAGTTGGTCAAATCCCTCGGTATGACGGAGGTATACCAAATATTTACCATTATAATTGTAAGTATAATAAATAGTAATAAGTACATATATACTAAATATAAGATAAGAAATATTAATTAAGTATAATTGAGTTTGTTATGCTGACGGATAATCTCCATTCTACTGCCAAAACTTCGCATTGGTGTTGGCAAGTAATCCGGAGGTTTTCTGACACTCTCTCCGGTTGTATTTAAATGGAGAAGTTTAACCTGACATCTAAACTAATAATAAATCTGTACACTGGTGTGTACATCTGGTCACAGAAGATAAAATATGAGAAAATCTTTTACTGCAGGTCTTTTTAACGCAATAGAACCTAAAACAATGATTTTTAGAGTTTTTGTCTGTTTGTCTGTGGTTTCGTACGCGCTAATATCCGCTTATGCGATTTGGGTGTGGTTTTCACTAATATATCTATTACGTAAGCTTCACTTAATATTTAGTGTTTGCTTCATTTAATATTTAAATCGCTTGAAAAATATAAAAAGGTTATGTCAGTTTAAAGAACCACGCCTAACAATTCCCGAATCGAAGCGAGGGCGGGTCCACTAGTCTAAAATAAATATAAGAGTACATTGTTACCTATCTTGATATACCTACATATATGAATCCTGTCTTGGAACCACCCTTTTGCTCGGGTCAGCCATCAAACGATTAGCCGTGTCCTGGCTGAGGTCTTGAGAGCCAAATTTCTTCATCATCAGCATCATCATCATCATCTAAGCATCGGTGATGCTTTTGGTGTTGCCGATCGACATGAACGACGGTCACCACTTACAATTAGACGCCTCGTTTTCTAGTTTGCCGGCTATTTACCTAAAAACGTGCCTAATCATAAATATTACTAATCCGCGCGCGTGTGTATGCGCGCGGATTAGTAATATTTACACACACATCCAAAGAAAAGATTACACACACGCTCTTACACTACACATACACTCTTTTAATAATTTAGCAATAGTTTAACTTTAAAGATTGGCTACAAAGTGCCTTTGAAGGGATAAGTATTGTGGAGCAAATAAAATTTATTATATTTTATTATTTAATTCGAATTCAGGAGAACCTCCATTGACAAGAGTTAATATACAGCGTCCAAAACTGTTTTATTCCTCCAGTACCTACCTATCTGAATAATTTTACAATGAACTATTCCGTTTTCGGTGTTTCACGTATTAAAAACTTTATTCATATTTTTTGTCTGTGTCTGAATTCATAAATTTAATAAATATTGGTTGGTTTTATTTTTGTACGTTCATTTTGATTGAACGAAATCTGAGCTTTGTGCTTTTAACAGAAGTATGTGTATGTTGATTTATGTAAATTATTGTTTTTTGCAGGAAGGATTTGGCATGAGGCTGCAAGCGATCCACGAAGTAACGTCATCGAAAGCAGTTAACGCATTCGTGGCCTTAATAAAGCACGTGCTTAGTCCCAAAATAGCAAATCGAGTTCGTCTCCATAAAGATATAAGTACCGTATATCAACATGTACCCAAAAAAATATTGCCAGTTAATTATGGTGGGGAGGAAAAGTCTTTTACAGAGCTGTATGGTACGTAACCAAGCGATATTATGGTAATTGAACAACGGTTCCTACTTAGACAAAGGAACAACTCATAGCCCGCTTCCTTAATCATAAATAAACATCGATGTTAAGTGTGTCCATTAGTTGTTTCAATTTATTAAACTGCAAGATTTTGTTACCTTTCTTCGAAGACAACGAGGCACTGTCAGGTACAGTTTGGAATCACATCTCCAGGTCTCCAGGTCTGGAAGGAGATACATGCTTTAAAATAGGAGTAGGTAGACTTTCATTCTCCTCCAGCCAGTAGAAGAATCGGTTACAACGGTACCTTCATAGCACAAGTTATAAGTTAAATTTAACACAAAATGTTAACCTCTTTATAAAGCACATGGTGTCGTATCGTTTAATCTGAATGAAATTGGTACATTAGAACTGAGACTTGCTTTATGGCTCACTATGCCCCAGATAGGATGGACATTCGGAAATAAGATGAAATCAGCAAAAAAAGGGAACGTACATCTTTATATATATAATTCTTCTGTGAGTGTGTATGTCACTGAACTCCTCTCAAACGACTGGACCGATTTGGATGAAATTTTTTGTGTGTGTTCAAGGGGATCTGGGAATGGTTTAGATTCACAATTGGACCCGATAGGTGGCGTTGCTGTCGATATATCACCAAAACATTTTTTAATTATAATGCGGTACGAAGTACGCTGGGACAACTAGTTTATGTATATTTTACAAACGACACTGTCAATGCCTAAAATGTATTATTATTATTTTACTTCGCATAAGATAGTGCTTGACATCAATCCCACCTGATGGTAAGTGGCGATAAAGTCCACAATGTTGTGTAAATGTATAATAATTGAAATGTGTGTGTAGAAAAATAGTTTTAAGATGTTAGCGTAAATTTACTATTGTAGCTTTTTAAAACGTCATTCATACGATCCAATGCTTCGTTTCTAGTTTAGCAAAGGGACATCTCCCGCCGGATGAGGTGTCGTGAATGGGGAACGGCCGAGCTTCGACTGTTCACGTTCGGAAGTTGTATAATTATGATTATGCGAGCGGTGTAGAAAAAATCACCTTCAATAAAATTTACGGTGTACAAAATTTCAGACTTGACGCGACATCACCGAGTGACGTGTGTGCGATGTAGCCACATTAAATTTTTCCATAATAATTATGCGATTATCCATATCTGTAATCTTAATGCTATGTTAATGTGTCTGTGTTTACGTCGCTGTACCTTCTGGTTGTAAACTAAAATCAACACGGATTTTAATTATGTTTTTACTTTTTACCTAATAACATATTTTATGATTACATTAATTTTACATTTAACACGTTCGCTGCGGCGATCGTCATTTTCTATGGAAAAAACACAACGTATACGTGATCCGCAGCGAAAGTGTTAAATATGACGACCCCGTAGCCTAGTTCGTAGTGACCCTTCCTGCGACGCGAGTGGTCCTGGCTTCGATTGTCGGCCGGGGCAGATGTTTATGTGACAGATAAAATAAATGTTTGTTCTTGGATCATGGTTGTTAGTGATGTGTAATTTGTGTTGTTCATGCCACCAGCGACACAGGGAATCCTAGTGCGGGGTATGAGTGTGCTAACGTTTTTGTTTTAAATAACTATACTTACTCGTATATGTTCCAGATAAAATTAAGAATGAATTTACTGGAGACTTCAGGAAGTATCTAGAAGAAATGAACGAAGCGCAGACGGACGAATCACGTAGAGAGTCAGGTGCATTTAATCAGCAATATTTGGGCGTGCCTGGAAGTTTTAGAACATTAAACGTGGACTAAAGACTTCCTTTAATATATAACCGATTCTTATATTGTTTGTTTTCTTGACATTATACGTATATATTATGTGGTTAATATTACTTTACAAGCAGCCCGCTTGAAGTTTCTGAAAGAAGATTTGACGAAAATTAGTTACAGTGTACTTCAATAATCTATAAATTTGTCGTAATTAATTCCGTGAATTCAATGTTTTAAGGTAATGTAATATTTCGGAGAATTATTTAATTTTAACGCAGTAGTAAAAATGATCACACTAAAAACAATGAAAACAAAATAAGCCAAAATTTACAAACGGCTCACTATTAAAAAGCTATCAGATATCATGAAAAGCCAAGTCCAAGGTTCTACTAGCATTAAATCCACTAACCCTTTCGGTTACATCGGGTCGTTCCGCAGCCGTCGCCATTCCCATGTCATGAGCTTATGATAAGAAATTGTCTCACGTGTTGCAATCTATATTAATATAGACTATAAGCTGAAGTTTGTTTGATTGTTTGTTTAGACGAGCTAATCTCAGGAACTACTGGATTGATTTTGAAAACATATTTTTGTGTTGTATAGTGCATCGAGGAAAGCTAACAGCATCACGCTACGACGAATAGGAGCGGAGCATCCATGAAAAATGTTTCAAAAATGGGAAAAATATTTAATACTAGACCTTGCTGGCGGCTCTGCCCGCGTGGGATTTGGAAAACAACAATTGCATTTATAGCTCACTATTTTGCATATCATTTTATAGTGGCTTACACATAAACGGTAGATGGTATGGTATGGATGTAGATAATAATAATATTATGCTGTCCCGGACTTTGGACATATAATATAAGCAATCCAGCGATACATTATCTTTGTGTCAATCGAACGTTTATGGCAGCACAAGCCAAAATAACTCTCAGAGGGCAGAATTTTTTCGATTTATCGTAATATTATGGCCAAATTACACAAAACCTTTATAAATTGTAGACCATAAATTATGTTATTCTGATGTATAAGCTATATTACTGTAAAGTTTCATAGTTAGTGTGTTAAAAACTGACTACGATGTCAGTAAATGTCATATAAACAGTTTCAATTGCTTTTATAACGGACTTGAAGGGGCTCGAGCATAGTATTTGTAGAGATTAATCCGCATTGCGAGCACGTCTCACCGCCATTCTCGGAACTCCGCAAATGTTTTCCAAAGCGCAATAATTGCTATTAAAAATAAAATAAAACGTTTAAAAGTTAAAACCCGAATCTATACAAATAAATAAAATTGGAGTGTTTGTTTGTAATATTAAAATAACCGCTTTTTACTTATACACGGTGCATATACCAACATTTTTAAAATTTTAGTTTGTCTGTCGTCTGTTTGCTGGTCCGATTTTGACGGGACTTTCACTGGCAGATTGCTGATGTCATAAGGAGTAACTTAGGCTACTTTTATTTTAGATTTTTTCTTAAATTCCACGCGGACGAAGTCGCGATTACAGCTCGTTATTACGAGATATTCGATTCGATTCTATTATTATAGAAATATAGAAAAGGTGACGACCGTGATAGATCCTAAACGGTTTTTCGAAATCTCAGAAACGACTTAAACGATTAGGATGCGATTTGCAGTGATGTAGACTTCACGAATATAAGCTAGGGTAAAATTTTGCGTTTTATTTAATTGCTTCAGAAATTTAAAAAATATCATATTATTTTTATATAGATAGTGTAAATTATGTAGCACGTTTCTTATAATATAATACAAACATTTCTTATAATACACACACACAAGTTTCTTATAATATAAGTAACTAGCTGAGCGAACGTTGTTCCGCCATATACTGCATGATTAAAGCGCGATTTAAATTTGAGGGATGGGTGTAGGGAAGTGAATTTTTGGGATTATAGGTATTTTTTATGCTTATTTACTAAAAAATAAAAACAAAAATATTTGTCCAAAAAATGAAAAAAAAAAATTTAGTGTGAGCCACCCTTATCACTTAAGGGTATGAAAAATAGATACTGGCCGATTCTCAACTTACTGAATATGCTTAAAAAACTCATATAAATCGGTCAAGCCGTTTCGGAGGAGTATGGTAACTAACATTGTGACACGAGAATTTTATATATAAGATTTAGCAATTCATAATTTGCGTTTAAGGTCAGCAAAGGCCGAGGTAGTCAATTGCCATAATTCAATTGAAAACTATATACCTATTAAGACAAAATTATACATTAGCTAGACGTTCAAAGTTCCTAAGATTAAAGATTAAATAAACAATACAAAATGCAAATGATGACCAACAATGATAACTCTTATACAATGTAAATTATAATTATCAGTTAAGTCCTTAGAGTTGACCGAGTACCTAAGGTCACATCTGATTTTTAACCAACTTCAAGAAAAGGAAGAGGTTCTTCGTTCGACGCCTATATTTTTTGTGTATGGTCAGGGAATTTCCCCGTCATTTGTCAACCGTTTTTTTTTATTTTTTGTAGTCAAAGACTTGGTGCTTGTCATCTGGTCCCATTTAAATTTGAGCGAAATCTGACGAGTGATTGGTTTTGGAGTTAGCCTTAATAATGCGTATTTAATTGACTTCGATTATGTTGATCAATATTCTCATTTCATTACGGTTTTTTGTTAAATTATAATAAGTCAATAGAGTTTAACCCGGAATAAAATATAATATGTTGTTTATGTTTCGTTATTCAATACTGTATTGCCATCATTATTAAAAAAAAATAACGAATATAGTATAAATAATTATATTCACACATAGATACAATAGAGTGCAATACGATAGACGACATGACACTCATGAAGAATTTTATCCAATATAGAATTATTTATATTAGTTTTATTAATAGATTTGTTTTATTTCATAAAAATATTTTCATACTTCTGGAGTTTTTTGACGTGATAACGTCTTAAAAATTGATATGCGCGCACGGAAAAGTTATCCGTTCCGATGACGTCAGAGCGTGACGTAAGAGCGTGAAGTCAGAGCTAGCAAGTAGAATAGTTCTGCTACAGTTTATAACAAATACGCGACAACGTGTTTTGTGTTTATTTTTCACGACGTTTTCACGTAAAATTACCGTCCCTAAACCGACTTTACAGACAATCCTTTTTTTACAATATTTATCGAAATCTTTGTCTGAACTATAGCTATTACTTTTCTGCTTGTAACAAACATTATAACAAGAAAATCAATTACTTAATTATTTCAAATTTAAATGCCACGAGCCAATATCGGTCGCCCCGGCTTCACTACACGGGCTGAACAAATATGACGATTAATAATATTATATTTGTGCCACCAACTATTAACATAAATTAAACATAACATCAATTGAAAAAGTTTATTATAATTTCATTGTCGAAATTTTAAAGTTAACAATTTGTTGAGAGTTATATCTAGTATAAATTCTGCTTCTGCCAATTCGCATTTAGCTAGCATCACGGAAGACAGACACAGACTTGACTCTCTGTTCTGAGGGCATGGTTAGACATGGTGGACTAGGGCCTGTA
The DNA here is from genome assembly GCA_905404295.2 of Ochlodes sylvanus. Lineage (NCBI taxonomy): Eukaryota > Metazoa > Arthropoda > Insecta > Lepidoptera > Hesperiidae > Ochlodes > Ochlodes sylvanus. Next base: position 5,078,998 of record FR990129.1, read on the forward strand.
ACCATCACGATTATTCACATTTAAAGGGTTATAGGTTCAAGTTTGGGTTGAATTGCCCGAGATCCAAGCTCAGCAGTGGGACAGTTATGGGTTGAGATGATGATATCTAGGGTGTGATAATTATATTTTTAGAGATTTTTGTGAGGCTCAATTCAGTAAACATTATATTTACATGTAGTTTCACTACGAGTAGTTAATCATGCAGGATGCAGGGTGGTATTGTAAGATATGAAGATACACGATTTTTTATTTTTATCAATACCATCCTGGCTCAAGTTAATTTAATAACATTATAGCTATATTATGTTGATGTTTTAAACATGTATCCCAGGATTTTTCTGCAGACCGATTAATATCTGGAATATTACGAGTAGGTCCCATATTTATTGGCGGTTAGTGATTCTCAACTTTAGCTGGTTAAATATATTTATAATTATAGTTGATAGGTACGTATCGGCCAAAACTTACCCTAGTCTTACTTTTGGTAATCACGAATATTTTTCGTTGTTGTGTCGATATAAAGAAGATTTATTTAATATAGTAAACCGGGGTAGTGTAAAGAGGATAAGAGTTGGCACTAACTGAGCGCAACGATAATGTGCAGACAACAAACGGACAATGACCATACTTAATAATATTAATAATATATTGCAGTAGAGTTTTACAAGGTAGAAACTGCATGGGGTCTCACGGTTGCTGTTTATTTATCGATACATTTCAATCGTGCACTCCGTCTGAAGTGGTTGTCAACAATATAATATATTTTCCTCAAACATACCATGGAATCCATACCAACCAATCCTATTTTGGAATTTAATACAAATCAGTTAAAACTGGTCAGAAAACAATATAACCTGGACAAACCAGGTGAGATGAGCCGAGCTATAGATGTTCTGGAAGCGTGGGTCAAAATGCAGAATCATTTCACGAAGAAGGAGTTCCGTAAGTTTTTAACCATTTTTATTTTATGCCATAAACATTTTTATATAATCGCGTAAATGTGTGTTCTGCCAGGAGTCGAACCTGAGATCAATATTATTTATTGATTAATTAATGATAGGTAACGTGGCTTGGTCATACTCACTGATATGATTTTAAACTTTTATCATCGCGGACACTCAACATTTTAACTGTAACGACTCACGATTTTTATTATTTATACCGATATTTCAACCCCATTGTATGTATTATAGTCACAGCGAGACTGACTGACTGATATATACTATAATCACGTTCTATGTATGAGTGAATCTGTGTAATATTGTGTCTGTTCTTTAAATTCACATTTTATTTTCCGAGATAGTAAAACGGAAAACGCATACCTACTAACTAACGTAATAAAATCCAAAAGATACTTTATTTACAATTAAGCACTATCACAATACTGTTTTTATTACGAGGTCTGTTTCAATGTCAGGCATGATTGGCGTAAGAGTTCAAGTACTACAAGTCACTAGTTACACGTGTATCTTAGCCTTACAAATACATATTATATTGCTATGTAAATTTTTACAAGCTTTTATTTAACTTGCCGTGTTAATTAGTAAGTGTGGGACTTGCAAGATAAATTTGACCCACTTCTCAGTGTCCGATTAAACTGAAATTTGAAATACGCCTTTATGTCAGATGATAATACAATTTTATGATAAACATGACCGAATACTACGCTCAGGATTTCCTCCAGACAAGGGAACTCGTCACCCTTGAACTTTACATCATTATGTTAAAGGTGTTTTTGGTTTTTAAATAATTCATTTTTGTTTATGTATGTTAGAAAGTCTTATATCATAAAATCCAAGAAGCTATTCGCAAGATATTTTTTGACAAAAATTACAGTCTGTCTGTACAAAGCAAATATCAATATTAATATAAAGTATTAGCTGCCCCAGCGAACTTCGTACCGCTCTATAACTAATAAACAAATATGGTGACATATCGACAGTAGCGCCACCTACCGGGTCCAATTGTGAATCTAAACCATTCTTGGATCCACCTGAAGACACACAAAATTTCAACCGAATCGGTACAGCCGTTTAGGAGGAGTTCATTATCCACGACAAGTTGCATTGATTTTTATATACCTATATACATTGACTTATGATGCCTATATAGATGAAAATAACGTTAATCGATGAAATAAATCGCTAAATGCATAATAAAATGCATCGATTTAGATTATAAAATAATGAACTGTACCTCTATCATCATGAGAATATACGGAGCTTCGTATGATTTTAAACTTAACTCATAGCGGATTGTAGGTACAGATTTTATTATTAAACAAAAAAATATTACTTGTCAAAAATTTCTCCGCACCACCGCAGTTCATCCGTGAACGAATATATTATGTTACTAGCTGTGCCCGCGACTTTGTCTGCGTGGAGTGATAATTGTTATGGGAAAATTTCTAAAATAAAAGTAGCCTAATCAAAATCGGTTCAGCCGTTCCAGAGATTAGCCAAAACAAAAATTGTAAAAAATGTTATTTTGGTAAATGTACTGCGTATTATACGTCGTCGACGTTGAAAAAAAAAATCATATCAAATGGTTGTATTTCACATTCCTATTTCTTTGATTTACAGCAAGATTCTTTTTGGAGAATGTTATAATAACAAGCAAAGGCTCCCTGGAACGAGCTAAGCAGCGACTGGACAAGATCTGTACCTTCAGAACCGCGATGCCTGCTTTCTTTGGCGATAATCTAATGCACTGTAAAGTTGACGATCTGGATAATATTTTGTAAGTGCGATGTTTTGTTATACACGTGTAAAGTTAGGATGGTCTAATTAGACGTTCAATCAGTAAGTAGTCAACACCCATAGATACCACTAGAATCTTTATTCAACCCATTGAAAGTCAATGATGCAACCTCTGGGTTTTGATTTATCTGTATTTATCAGAATTAAAAATCATAATTAATGTATTAAAAGTGTGCATGATGATTGACATATTGCTGCGACTCGCGTTATGAAAAATGTTGAGAGTGAAATTTTAAGATGCGCGCACATCACTGTAAGAAAAAAGCAACAGGTTTAAGTTGCTGAGAGAAATTTTAAAAGCTACCAAAACAAAATAGAAATAAAACCTCTATTAGTCCCGCATTTTGGCACGCTCGTCGCCTCTGATCACTGTTTATTATTTTATTTAAATAAAGTTTTTCTTGACAACAATCCCATTGGATGGTAAGTGACGATGAAGTTTAAGATAATCGCACTAATTTATATTCACTATTCATTTGTCTTCAAATGAACACGTCATGTACCTGTTTTTGTCATTCAGTAAATTTTATGTACTCGTATCTGTATTAATCCTAAAAAAGGCGTTTTAAAAAGGGTAACCTATTTCTCAAAAAACCATTACGAATAACCTGTTTCCAAGAGTATCAGGAAAACCGGTTAGCGAAATATGTATTTGACTTATCTTCTATTGTTCGTTGACCTAACATCGTCCACATAATTTAGAGAAAGGATGATCAGGTGCATTCAACCTTAGGATTGAATATGTATTTTGCGCCTTGACGCAATAAATACGTCTGAGGTGTAAAAAATGTTCAACCTTATTTTAAGGTTATTGTGCTTATCCGCAAGGATGTACTCAAGTCGAACCCAATGTCTCTTGCACGTTGCGTTCACCTTGGTGACATTATTTGATGTCCCTGGCTGGCCGACGTATTTTTCTTTAAAAAATTATTAGTAATAATAACCCACTCTAGGCTCTGCTCATTTATTCCAGGCTTTATACAAATTTAATTTTTACCTCATTTTGTCGATTTAGAGATTTTTTGTTCATCATTCAAAATTCCGCCTCGTTGGGAATCGAACCCAGGACCCTTCAAACGGCAGTGCGGCATGGTAACCAACGGTTGGCACCATGCGGGTTGTGGTTTGATGGAGGATGTGGTTTTTGAGTGCCTGGCAACATTTCTGATCAACCCGGAAATCTTTGAGTGTCTCGGTTCTATAATGAGCTCATGTGAAAGTCAATGATAAGCAATCCTATCTTGCTTCGGGGTGCTTCGCAATGCTTCAAGGCGCGTTTGTATAACACGCATGATCCGCGTGGAGGCCGCGCGGCGGCTTAACATTACAATTCGTATTTCTATAATACTCACTAATGAGTTATTCACCTTACTTGGATACTTATTTATTTGGATATTTACTCGTAGGTATAAAAATGTATGTTAAAATATAAAATCTTTGTCATGTAGCAATAAAAAAACTATGATATGAAACCGGTTGTGGTTTTAACCTCAACTGAATCTTAAATTTATGGTATTTTTTAAAGTTCTTTACATAAAATGAAAAAACAGATCCCATACAAGGCCATAGTCCGACATTTTTCTTTTTTTATATTGAATAAGTTAATGCTTAACTACAATCCAACCTAATGGTAATTGGCGATGAAGTCCAAGGTGTTGAACGCACTAACTTATAAATAGCCTATTCACTCTCCTCTTGAAGACTCCCACATCATACACAGGTGGAAACACCGACGCAGGCAAGCTATTAAAGTCCTACTACTTATTCATTTGTTTTAAAATCAATCCATCCGAGGTATTCAGGTATCCATATAGGGTATGCTATTAGGAACAGATACTTAAGAGTGAATGCAAAAGAACAAGTGCGAATAAATAATGCTTTATTTTCCAGCAATAGTATGATATTACCAAAGCCAACACAAGAAAACTACAGGGTATTTTTCATGAAATGTGTTGGCTCAACATTTACTTCAGAACTTCTGTTAACCTGCTACCGATATATTGTTTTGGTAAGCTTAACATCATTCAATATTATTTTGTTAACAAAAGCTCACTTCACCGCTTAAGAGGAAATGCCACGGGTCATTTTTCCATACAAACGTTCTCGACTAATCCCTCGCTGGTTTTTGACTCTAGATCAATAATTTTTTCACACAAGAATAATATCATCATTATCTATGTCGGTGCGTTTTGATTTTTTTGATATTTTTGTTTTCAAAAGTTTTAGGCTACTTCAAACAGCGCTTAAAACGGCCAAATAAATATGCCGCAAACAAACGCCTAGTACACAAATTGTATAATAATTAGCACAAAAAGCTAAACGGTCCGACACAGAATATCTCCTTCCCATTCAATTTCCAAAATTTCGTTAAGATTGCTTTAGTTTTGGCGGGGGGATTAGTCGAGAACGGAACCTCGATTTTGATGATTTTTGCCTCGGGTTTTTACACGGAGCTGCAGTTGTCCCTATCGCACTGACATACACGCCGCTCGCAAGCGCGACAGAGATATTGAGCGAAAAAATCCCAAATTTGAAAAAGGGTTCGCGTGGTATTTCCTCTTAATCATCAATCTACCTACATCTATAGACCTAATATAACCCGGCATTAACTATTAATTAAACAACTAATCGATACATAATACGGCAGCGTTTACGGCATAAAAGTACGAATGTGGGATTATTCCACTTTGCCCCACCAAGCGCCCCACTGGTGGGGCAGAGTGGAAACGCTTTAAAATTCGCAGTGGAATATTCGCAATGTACGTCGCTCCGTTTTATCCCCGTTCTTGGCACATAGGTGGCGGTGGTGTCCGCCATGTTGGACTCAGTTGCAATCCTCTCATTTCAACATTGGATCTAAAATAATTTATAACTAGTAGGTAAACCCCCTAGCTTCGCATCAAAAAATTTATACCTTAGTATCTAAGTAGCAATTTGAAGAAATGTTAAGACAAGGTTAATTTAATTAACATTGTTAGCGTTTGTAAGCATATTTGCTTTAGTACAGTAGGTACAGTAGTACTTTTTATTGGCAAAGATCTTGGCCTTTAGTAGAATTAAAACAAAACTATTAATAACAACCACTAACAGGACTAACTATTACTAACATTCCCTGCTCCAGTTCTCATACTAATGAACTAACCAACTAACATTCTAACACCGTTTGTTAACTGACTAATCACCAAGAGGGACCCACAAATCGACCTACTGGCGATCAGCGGCGCCGCTCGCCGCTACCTAACTCACTCGGAGCGCATCGGCGCGTGCAGTGGCGCATTATATTTATTTTGTGTACCAAAGCGAAATCTACATAATTATGTACCTATCCGAAATACAGTCCATACGAAGCACACCAGAATTTTAATTATAGTCAAGACCCCCAGCTCACACTGGTGCTTGATACTCAACACACAGATTTTAAAATGGGTTTAATTTTTTCAGATGTGTGAATATGTTATGGCATATGATTACAGTGACGGTGTTGTAATTGTCATCGATTATAGCGAAGCGAATATACTTGAACTTGTCAAATCCCTAAATCTGACAGACCTGCGTCAAATTATTGCAATCACTACCGTAAGTAGGCTTGATTTAAAATAATACAAATATAAATGGTTTAAGAGATATTCAGATGTATAAATTTAGCTGCATAACTCTGAAAAATGTAACATAACACAACATTAATACTATCTTTATGTACCTATACTTAAAAGTAAAGTATCCTAGTAGTAAAGTACCTACTTGGGTCACGTCTCTAGGAGAGGCAATAACTCCATTGATCGTCTGGTGGTGCAGTTGATGTTGTTGTTGATGTTGATAGTTGCCAAGTTGCAACTTCATGACGACCGCGACCGGTCGGTCAAGAGCGAAACGATTGAGATGAAGAAGAACTGTGTACCTATGTTCTTGCCAATTAAGCTTCCTTCTGAGGAGAGTTCGAAATCCTAACACTGATTTTGGGTGATGACTGCTTAAGGGAAAAAAATTAAATAACTTAACATTTTGTTGCAGGAAGGTTTTGGAATGAGGCTTAAAGAAATCCATTTGATAACACCATCAAAGGCAATTGAAACCCTGGTGACCCTTCTTAAACAGTTCCTCAGTCCGAAGATTGGTAAACGTATCTGCACTCATAAAGATACAAGCACTTTATTTCAATTCGTACCTAAGGATCTGTTTCCGATGGAGTATGGTGGAAAGGAAAAATGTCTAGAAAAGCTCCGTGGTAAAAAAACAGATTTATAGTAAATTATGTATTTTTTAATTTAAATAGCCATCAAAGAACAGGCGAGCTACTTGATTGTAAGTAGTCGCCGTCGTCTATACGTTGTCTGCTAGAAAATAAGCAATGATAAGACAAGTGGGTTATACCCAAATATTTCTAAGTCTCTCACACTGCAAATGGCAGATGTTAAATAATTTCAGAGCCGATTTTGGAAGAAGCGTAGTAGCTAGCGAGGCGAAAACCCTGCAACCACCCATGAGAACCTTAGGATAAAACTAGTGGAAAAATATTGGTTTAGGTATTATTATTTTTGAATATAAACGGGTACTCATGATTTTGAATTGTTTTACCGATATTTCTCTAATACCGATATGTTTCGCCGTGACCATGATCCATGCAACAATTCAAAATCGTGAGTACCCGTTTACACTTAAAAATGTTTAGTGAGCGCGATGATATCAGTTTAAATTAAAATTTTAGTTAAAGGTGACTTGAGTCAATATTTGTAAAACTCATTATTTTACAGATGAAGTAAAAATCGAAGTAACTGGAAAGGCTTTCATCAACTACATAGAAGAAATTAACAAAGCTAAGACTGACGAGTCGTGCAGACAGACAGATACATTCAATGAGCATTACCTCGGAATGCCTGGAAGTTTCAGAACATTAACTGTGGACTAATCATGAAATTATTGAATTTATCTATGTATTTTTAATGGGTTAAAATTCCTGATAAATGTCACACGACAACATCACAACGACATCACACATTATAATTAAATATTTTAGAATGCTTTGCATTTGAAAAATAAGCAAAATTATAATTGTTAGTTTGTACCTACCATAAATTATTTGGCTATATTTTTAACCAATTTCAAAAAAGGAGGAGGTAAGGAGGAGGTCCAGCGATTTCTCCGTCATTTGTGAACCGATTTTTTACTATTTTTTATTTGACGTATTTCCTGCCACAGTCCGGGAGACCTTGGTCACCCTTCCCAAAGTCCATAGCAGTGGCAGTTGACCTTTATCCTTGATAAGAACAAGCGTCTTGACTGACACTTGCCCTGTGGAAGTCGCCCATTTAGTTTTTTGTTGTAATAAAGATAATATTGCATATGAATGTGAACGTTTCAAGCATCTATGCGACGCTAGCGTTCCAGTCGATTAATGTTGATTTCAGCTAACTGTGGATGTGGAATAGAAAGAAGTTGTCGTCCAATAAGAAAATGAGCAGACAAAAGGGCGGTATTATCCAAAGGATCGAAACACGAAAAAACGAAATAGGGGCCAATTCTGTCTCTATTTGAGTTAGACACGTGATCAGTTAGTTCATCATAATTAAATTCTACAGATAAATAAATAAAATATGTATATACGCAGACACTTTCAGTCTATAATTATTTTGTCGGTTCTGAGCGTATAATGTTCAATAACCTGTAATCTGTTGTAGACCAAGTAAAAATTGTATGCTTAAGAAATTAGCATTAGCCAGCCAGTGAGCGTTAATTAATATGGAACAATTGCATTAAAATTGATATCAATAAGTTTTACAGTTGTGTTGTTTACTACTATAATTTTATGCACTTAGTGCTAGTACTAGATACACATCTTTGTAACGATAGGGGTAAGCAACATTTTAGACACTACTAATAAATTTAAGTACTACACAAATATTTATTGTGGATATTATTAATTTTTGTAAGACTCACAATAGATATATTTATATTTTTATACAGTGGATTAAGTGGGAAATAAATTTAATTTGGTAACGCAAAATATGTAGTTGCTTATTTAACAAGTTAAAGTGACACGTTTAAAAATAAATAAACAACGTTTTGGCGCGAATATATATAGTTTGTAAATGTTATTTATTGTTTCTCGAAGTGAAGCAACGTCGTTTCATAAGTATCTACATTAATCTATTCTGTGCTGTAGCAAAACAATTGCAGACCGTTATTATTAAAAAAATAGCTTTGCTATTGGGTTATATAAAAAAATGTAAACCGGTCAATCTTTATTTCCGTCGAACAGTTCCACGCAAAACTCTATGCATATTTTCGTCCCCTGTTTCAACTTCTAAGGATGTCGACGATATTTATTTCTATTACTTTAGTATTAAAACTGACAACCATTCATAAAATTATCCACCCCCATTTTAGCATCTTTGGGGACGGGGTTTGAAACTTGACACTAATTGCATTTCATTCCATATAAACGTTCATCTCTTATTTAATTACCTTAGGGATGTAAATTCTTAAAATGCGAAGAGGTTAAGCTGTTAAGCTGCTACTGAAAGTAAACTGTATTCTTCCTGTATTATTTTCGCTGTTAACTTATTATTTTATATCCATATTACGAGTTACTAGTTTGATATAAAATAATAAAGATAATAAAGCGAAACTTGGGTTTTTATATAAAATTTTTATCTTTTATGTGTAACTTCTAAATATGCGCACTAATAATGCTGTTTAGTGTGACCAGGCGCTTCTATGTTGTATGCTGGCCACAGCTCGAAGGACCGATAAACGTTGCCAGTAGGCAAAGGTCCCGCAAAGGAGACTGCATGTCGGAAAAACTATGTACGTACTGATATCTTTGGAGCACAGCTTTGGAGGCATCTACTGGAGGTATCTACACGCACACTTATCTCTCACACAAATATTTGCTCCGTACGGAATCGAACCGGGGCCGAATGCAAGGCAATTGCCAACTAAGTAACGGGGTTAAAACAAATAAAGATTGAGGCAATAACAAACGGACGGTTATCTGACCAGACAAACAAAAACAATATTATATTAAGTACATATTAAAGTAGTATTACTTTACTATACTCGTATAGTAGGCAGTAATGCTCATAGCGTCACGGTTGAGGCTTATAATATTAATCGTTGCACTTCAATCGGGCACTCCGTCAAAAGTGGTCGTCAATATTAAATACATTTTCTTCAAACATGGAATCCATACCAACCAATCCTATATTGGAATTTAATAAAGATCAGTTAACATTGGTAAGAAAACAATATAACCTGGACAAACCAGGTGAGATGAGCCGAGCTATAGATGTTCTGGAAGCGTGGGTCAAAATGCAGAATCATTTCATGAAGAAGGATTTTCGTAAGTTGTTATGTACTTATATATGTTAAGCTTCTTTTGGCGAGTTTTAGTGATGCGCGCGCACATCGTCACCATTTCTTACTTTTGTATAGAGTGAAGTGATATGCACATTTGGGAAGAAAGAAAGAAATTGTGTCAAGCCAAGTATCGGAATTTTTATGCCATCCGATGGCATCCGACGGCTTTACGTGCCCTCCGAAGCACGGAAGCGCCCAAGAAATTTTGCCACTAGCGGCCACCCATCCAACTACCGACCATACGCGCTGTTGCTTGACTTTGTTGCTCACGGACTATAATTGCTTCATGACCGGTACAATGATTTTTATAATTGTTGTCTGTTTGTCTATGGTTATGTACGCGCTAATCTCCGAATCGGCTTATAGGATTTCGTTCCGGTTTTTACTAATATAATAATAGTGTGGTAGGCTTCATTTTAACATTTAGTGTTTGTTTTATTTCAATCGGTTTAGAAATAATAAAAGTTATGTCAGTTTAAAGAACCACGCCTAACAATTTCTGAATGTGCGTACTAAGGGTCATGTTTCCCGAAGCTAAGCGAGGGTGGGTCCGCTAGTTAGTAATAAATTAATATTGTAATAAACCACACTTTTACAATTCTCAGTGAATTATAAAGCAAACTAATAAGTTTAGTCACACTGCTGCAATGCTCATCATAATCATGCTTATCATCAATTTGAATTGAAAATTTCAAGTTTTTAGTTACACGACTACCGTAGGGTTATGCAATATGGCCAAGCCTTATTTGCAAAAACACCTCAAATGGCCATCTGTGTAGCCCGCGAGCCGTTATGAGCTAATACTCTTCTGGTACGATAACCAATTTGATCATGCTGGGGGAAATGGATGCGAGGATGTGATTGTGTATATGTATATCCGCATTAACACCATTTGCCAGTTAGATGGTTGATGCGGGTAGGAGAAATAGTAGATAGGAAGCTCGAAGTGCTTTCGGAATCATCGGTATAGAAGTACGCAATTCTTATTTATTTGATTTACAGCAAGGATTTTTTTGGAGAAAGTAATAATAGCAAACAAAGGCTCCCTAGAGCGAGCTAAACATCGACTGGACAAGATCTGTACCTTCAGAACCGCGATGCCTGCTTTCTTTGGAGATAACCTAACGAAATGTAAACTTGACGTTTTGGATAAATTTGTGTAAGTACGATTATGTTTTGTATGTGTTAAGTCAAGATGGTTAAATTAGTAGACAGAGAAGGATATAGACATCTGGTGAGCGTGGCCAATATGAGATAGCACGAGGAAGAAAAATTGTGTATAGTTAGTTATATATAAGCAAAGATGTTACCATCATAAATATGACGGTAGTTTTTTGCTACTTTATAGCATAATTATTTATTCCACCGCTTCGCAAAGAAGCTGGATCATTAAAGTTGAAGGCCAGGAGCTATTCACTGTTCATGAAAATCATTTTTAACCGACTTCAAAAAAGGGGGAGGTTCTCAATTCAACTGTATTTTTTTACAACCTAGCCATACACTACTAGAGCGTAGGTACTTGACAGGTTTACCTCTACGTCGCTCTAGTTTTACTGATAAGTTCGACTGGAATCACTCTTTAAGCTGGGTAGTTTAAAGAGTGATTCTAGAACATACGTGATTTTTTTCCAGGCATGTTCTGGCTTTCCCGAAGCCAACAGATAAAAATTACAGGGTACTTTTAGTGAAAAATAGTGGCTTATCATTTACTGCAGAAATTTTACTAAACTGGTATCGATATGTTATTTTGGTAAGTGTAATATCATAAAATTTTAGGTACTTATAATGTCGTATTATAGCTATCAATTACTTTGTAACTTGAAGTAGGATGACCATGGACAGGAGATTAGGGCAAGCTCTAGGGAAGGCCTTTGCGGAATCACAAGAAATACTACTTATGTTAACTTGCATGTTTTGGAAAGGTTGTTAAATAAAGGCCTATATGGATCCTTAATAATTATATTAGGTATAGGTTTTCTGTAGAGTTGGCTCGGAGTAGTAACAACGCCCGCCTGTACGTGGTACTATTTCTACCGTGTAACACATGTTTTAACAGTAATTATGTTGCATTAAAAATCTTTGTCCTCAAGGGTTGTAACACATCTGTGACCGAAGTAGAACTAGCTCGTTCTACTTGGAATAGCTATCACTAACAGTCTCTGCTTCAGTTCATACCTACTATCTATCTATAACTACTAACCTACTAACTATCGAAATCCCGATTTGAGTTTTGTTCTGGGTTGGTCATAGTTGTCATAGGCGGCAGCGGAAGGGTGGTGCTGCTTGGTGTTTTGAAGTGTTTTTTTAAATTTAGCAGAAAAATAATTTTAAATGGCTTTTTATTTTACAGATTTGTGAATACTCTTTCGCAAAAGACTACAATGACGGTGTTATACTTATTATGGATTATATGGAAACGAATATTCTTGAACTCGTCAAAGCGCTGGATCTAACAGACCTGCGTCAATTCATTATGATAGCTACCGTAAATATGTTTAATTAACTCAAATTGTTATACTTAGGTTTGGGCGATATAAAATTTCTTACTTCCAAACTAGTAGAACTCTTTTTGCATAACACAACATCATATTATAAGCTATAATATTAGGCATTACACAAATGAATACTATCTATCTACCTAAAAAAAGCAGTGGTGTGTTTATTAGATATTAATTATCACTTGCTTTGGTAAAGGAGAATCTCGTGAAGAAACTAACTGCACACCTAAAATTATCCAAGGTTAATAAATTATTATACAAAAACATATCCTTTTTTTATAATTACTACCTTAGACATAGAGGAAAAATCTGTTATAGTAGATTTAAATTTTGTTATAGGAAGGTTTTGGCATGAGGCTTCAAGGAATCCATTTTATGACACCATCAAAAGCAATTGAAACAATGACGAACATTATTAAACAGTTCCTCAGTCCGAAGATTGGCAAACGAATCTTTATCCACAGAGATATAAACACTTTGTTTCAATATGTACCTAAAGATCTATTTCCGATGGAGTATGGTGGAAAGGAAAAGTCTGTGAAGGAGCTCCATGGTACGTAAAAAGCCTTGGTCACTTCAAACTCCTATCATTGCCTAATTTCCATACCAAGACTGACGGTCACTACTTTATGTCATTTTCTCTAGAAATATCTAACAGTGCATTACCTTTTTTTCACTTTTTTAATTTTTTTATTGTACATATATAGCTAGCTCATGCGCACCCTCAATTTCTTGATTATTCTTCATTAAACTCCATAAGACTTTAGTTACCTACGTTACGTTTAGACATTAGTGAGACACCACAGTAGGTAGATAGATAACTTAAATTCTTTAAACCTAAAATAAGATTACAACTTATGTACTTGCTTAAGTGAATCAGGGACAGGTTAAAGCCTTCTTCATCTGATCTGATAATAATAACATTACATTTAATTAATTAATAAATTGATTGTAAATAAAATTTTAGTAGGTAAATATTGCGAAGAATTAAAACAACTACATACTTAATTGAATTGATATTTTAGTTTGAAAAACTAATTATTTCACAGATGAACTAATGGAAGAAGTTACTGAAAAATCATTCATAAGCTATGTCGAAGATATCAACAAAGCTAAGACTGACGAGTCGTATAGACAGACAGATACATTCAATGATCATTACCTCGGCATGCCTGGAAGTTTCAGGACATTAACTGTGGATTAAACAGTAAAATATGTATATATTTTATTCCACCTTTCTATCATATTCTATATTTTTAAATACATAGCACACGTTTCTAATTAAAATTTCAAGATACTTTCCATGTGAAAAACAAGCGAACTATGTACACCTACCTATCGCAGATTTCTTTTCAATATCTTTTTATTTATTTTTATCAAATGCGATCAACACTAGTTGACTTTTCTTAAGTACGAACTGTCTAAAATTTTTTTTCTTTATGCATGCATTTGTTCAAGTGTAAACCCGCTCTTCGCTTCATTTCACTTTTACACTCGAAAATTGTTAGGCAAGATTTTTAAACTAACGTAACGTTTTTACTTATGCACCGATTGAAATAAAACAAACACGAAATGTTAAATGAACTTTACTACAATTTAAAAGTGGAAACTGCACCCAAACGGGTAAGCCGTTTCTGGGATTAGCGAGTACAAAACCACAGACAAACAGACAAAAATTCTAAAAATCATTGTTTTGGGTTTTTATTGTGTTCATAAAGACCCCAGTAAAATTTTTTCTCATAAATCTTCCATGTACAGACAGCTATCCGTTGCATACTTATTAAATGATACATTGTATGCTTCAAGCGTTAGTCATTTTAACAACACCTATGTTGATAAAACTCGTTTGAAGATTGCTAAGTTTTTTATAATAGTAATTGTATCATATATTTGGTGCTAGAACACTGCTACATAAACATGTATTGTATCTAGTAAATAGGGGCACGCAACATTTTCGCGCTATACAAATATTCATTTACTTTTTGTATAAAATAGGTATGTGCCTTTTAATAAGTTAACAAGTTAGGATTTAGTTGTATATAATAAAAACTATTGAAAAATTTAAAAGTTGTTTATTTAACAGTTTCAATTCATACTAACTATCCTAGTCCCGATTGTTCTGTGTTGGTCACAGTCGGTCATGGACAGTAGCGGAAGAGTGGCGCTGCATGCTCGTTTGCTTTCTTATAAATCCGAAATAAATCCTTGTAATCCGTAAATGTCTGTCATAATTTTATTGTTTTTCAACTAATTTCTATTATTGTCTCACATACAAGGGAAACATTGACTAAAGCAGTCATAACCTCATATTTATTTAGGGATCTCTTTCAGGTTTTTTGGAGGTCTTTGGGTTCTATACCACCCAGTTAAATCCTGACTTCTTCTTTACTATGTTTTTAATTACATGTTACAATTTTTGTGTATATGTTAAAAATTTTGTACAATTTCTGAGTTGCATAGTGTTATGACCAATTTACTCGAAATGGTTATGGGTACGGACCCAAAGTACCCCAAAGTACTCAAACACACGCAAGGGTACGAAGGACCCCAAGTAGCCTAGACACGAGTCTAGGCTACTTTATATTTCGGAAAATGAAATTGTTTCCGCTGGATTGGAGATGGCTTGTGAAGAAATTGTAAGTAAACATTGACGCGCCTGATCCCAACAAATATCAATATTTTGGAGCGGATACGAATATACAACTGTCACAGACCACTTAACCAACCTTGGTAAAGTGGTCTGTGACATCTGTGCTGTAATAGCTGTAAAGAATATGACGTGCACGTCGCATCGCAGATTATTGTTATTAAAGTCAAAGTAATTTTTTTTTTTAAAGATGTGTCGAGGAGTTTCTTTCGCCGTTTCTTTTTCTCCTCAAAGATTTAAAAAAATCAATATTTAAAGGCACCTTAGCGAAACGGTGGTAAATTAAAAAAATTGACGTTCATAAGTGTATGTATCATACCTACATGAAATGAATGATTTGAGTTTGAGTTTGAGTTTGAAAGATACTTTAATGTGGACAATAGGTTTACAAGAGTTGGTCAGATACAACATAATTATTTAGTTTGCTCTCTATGTCCTACCTGTCACAGGTATACAATATTCAATAATACTAAATTAATTGCATAAAAGTCAGGATTACAATTTTATTACATTTGTCTAACACTTTAGTTTCGCTATATGGTCTAATCAAAACAAAGATTCTTCCTACACCTTTCCCATCAGACACTGCCAGAAGAAGAAGCATCGTCTGCTCTTTTATCTTCTATCACTTTTGCAAACCACATTTCGGTTAAAGTTGACTGATCATCGCCCATAAACATTAAGACCTTGTATGTACTCAAATTTTAAGCAAATATATTATTTGTAGCTCCTAACGCTACTAACATAACCATAAATAATAGTTTCTAGATTTTTCCATAATGTGCGATTCCTAAACTGATAATGTATCTTTTTCTACGTTTGTGTACTGGTTGCGAATTAAAATTAACATAGAGTATGTTTTCATAAGTATGCATAATTACATTGAACTGAACATTTTAATGTATTTTTTATTCATTAATGTATTATTTTTAAAAAATATTAGCAATCTGCACTCCTATATATACACTACGAGCTGACCCGACAGACGTTGTCCTTTCTTAACCATGAATATGGAATTCGAATATTTGCAGCACGCATTCTGTCAATGTTATGTCAAACTGTTGAGAAGTAAAAAAGTAAATTTCCGAATGTGCGTAAAGGGGCATGTTTCCCGAAGCGAAGCGAGGGTGGGTCCACTAGTCTATAATATATAAAATCACTTGCTGTTCGTTAGTTTCGCTACAAAACTCGAGAACTGCTTTGGCTAATTTTGGTTTTGACTTATTTGTGAAAGTCCAGGGAAAGTTTAAAAGGTGAGTGAATATGAAAATTCAGCTTTTTATTTATTGATTCTGAGGCGATACGAAATTTGCCGGGTCCGCTAGTTGTTTAATAAATTTAAAAAAATGCTCGTGTCAGTCGCACAATTAATAAATAACAAATGTATTATATACTGATAAGACTAAATGTAGGTGTAAGTATCTATCTATCGCAAACTGTATCCAATAAATACTACTCCATCTTTCCATCAGGCGCTACGCATCCACTGCTGGACAGGCTTTCTCTAACTTGCAACACTCTGCCCGGCTCTGAGGCTTTAGAGACCAACATTTTCCCTCTGTTTCTTGAGATTGTGAGTTCACCTACTCGGAAGGCGTCCTATAGGTACTATTTTTCCGAGACATTCAAGAATTTTCTTCCACAATGGTTATCAGCAGGCTTATGTTCTGCCCAATAATGGCCCACTACAGGGGAAGGTCGGATGGCAGATGAAGCCATCGGAAGCACGGGATCGCTCATGAATTTATTGCCAGTAGCGTTCACCCGTCCGACTACCGACCGCGCCCGCTGTTGCTCAACTCGATCAGATTACTTAGGATCATCGCAAATTGTATCCGCATCGAAACATTGCTATTTAATTTTATCAAACACTTAATGTTTATAGTTTCTTCATAATTATTTCTCGTACACTATCTCCAATCCAGCGGAAATAGATCCTATTCGCGAGATAAGAACACATTGGAATGCTACTGGAGATATTTGTAACTTACCTACCTACTTTTATATACTGGGTCAGTATCTTTGCATCTCGCGAAAAGGATCTATTTCCGCTGGATTGTAGATAGTGTACGAAGAATATGAAGAAACTATAAACATAAGTGTTGGATAAAAATAAATAGCAATGTTTTGATGCGCATACAATTTGCTAATGTCATGCTACAGTACAGTACATAGCCCGGTTAATTTAGACATTTGAAATAACAATAATTCCCGGAAAGCCAAATTTTGGTGGAGAGCTAGTGTTTACCATTACAAATAAAGTGTCAAAAGTCCCCATCGATCCCATGTGTGCGTCAAAAGTTATTCGGGATCAAGCGTCAAAGTTTGAGGTTTTTTAGATTTATCTCAAAAACGGTACATAAAAAAATCGATGACTTGATGATGAAACTTGAAATTTTGCACATGGGTTCCTTTTATAACGTAGGGGAGCACTAAGAAAAGATTTTTGAAAATTCACACCCTAAGAGGGTAAAACGGGGGTGCAAAATTAGTATGAAACTGCTTGTTTTTATATACTTGTCGTCGTCATCGATTTTTTATGTATGTAGACCGATTACGCAGATATTTATGATCCGATTTACGTGGTTCTTCTTTAGTTTGATGCGGACTAGTTGCCATTTGGTCTCATAAAAATTTAACATAGTTTGGCTTAGTAGTTTTCATTTTATGAACATGTTTTTCAGTAAATTGTTGTAAAAAATTGTTATAATCAAGAGCGGGATTTTTTTTTCTTTTAACTTTTTTACTTGAGCCTTTAACAATACAGTTCAATAGTTTTTATGAATATTCATTGACTGGCTCTGGATTCCGAGGTATAAAGCTTCAGGCACTCCACTACTCTTAGAATCGCGATATCTCAGGAATGGTAACTCTTAGAAAAAAAATTATAAACACCATTTTTGTAGAGAATTTTAAGATCTACAACTTTGCCCTAAAGTTTTTTTTGTAAAACTTACCGTTTTTGAGATAAATCTAAAAAACCTCAAACTTTGACGCTTGATCCCGAATAACTTTTGACGCACACATGGGATCGATGGGGACTTTTGACACTTTATTTGTAATGGTAAACACTAGCTCTCCACCAAAATTTGGCTTTCCGGGAATTATTGTTATTTCAAATGTCTAAATTAACCGGGCTAACAGGGATGTTTCGATTACATAAGTACGATTCATTGACCGTTCGATTCTGTAAAGCTTTCGATGTATCTAATGAACGATCAATGTAATATATGTAATAATGTGATAACTGATAATAAATCGATTTAATAAGCTATCGAATATCGATGTACTGTTCAATGTCGTGTGGCGTATGGTACCCAAAAATATAAGCGACAAACATACAACCTCCTCCTTTTTTTGAAGTCGGATAAAATCAGCGTTATAATAATAATGACAACACGCCCTAGTAATCCTTAGCTATGTTAAAGTAGTCGTATAATTTATTGGCTGGACAGTTGAATGCTGATGTAGTCTGTAAATTTACAATTATTTTCCAAAACGAAGCAAGGTCAGATTGCTGCTTTAAGAATAATTCTCGTTCTCGAGTAAAAAAACTATTCTTTTTTATTTTAGTGAAGTTGAATTGTGTTTAAATCACGTTAAAAATGATTACTATACAGATATTAAGTGCAAAGTGCACACTTTAAAAAAATACCAGGATGCGGTGAGCCTTATTCACTTTTCAATTCTGCAAAGGCACACAGGGTTACTTAGTACTTCCAGAGGAAGGATGCCTTCGGATTTCGTATCACGATTTTAATGGAGGTCATGGAGGTAGATTTCACCAGTGCGTTCATATGGGATCCTCCATGCCTCACCAAATGCGCGGTATGGGTGCCGGAGGTTTTAGCGGGTAAGAATCCGACACAAACATCTTTTATTAGGTGGTCGCATCTTTGAAAGATTTCCTGTCCGTTAAGAAATAGTAGGTACCTATGTCCGTTATTATTTTTACCATTTTAAAGAAAACTTGTTTGAATTGGACCTTGAAACTGGCTGCTTAAAATTTTATATTCTGGTTAAGTTTTTAAAAGAGGGTCTTTTTTAATATTTAACATTTACCAACTACTATTAAATTAATAATATTGTGAGAATCAGTTCACGCGGGAAAAAAATTCGCCTTCGCCCGCCAATTTCCTAAAATCTTTTCTTAGCAGGTACTCACTTGTGTCATTTGAGGAACCTGTATACAAAGTTTCAAGTGAATCCATTGAAGAAATAGAAACTTTCAGTTTATCTCCTTTTTTATCCCCTTATTTCTAAAAATCCTCTCTTAGTGCTCCGCTACACTCCCCAAGGAACATACATGCCGCTTCAGGTTCTTGCGTTCAGTAGTTTCGGCTGTGCGTTATCTATCAGTCACTCAGTAACGCAAGAGTTTTGTATAATAGTAGATTGAAAACTGGTAAAACAGGACATACTCTAACCTCACACTAGGATTCCCTGTGTCGTGGGTGCCATGGACAACACACAAGACAAGAACACACACACCCAGACCAAGAACGGAAATTTAAATTCATCATTCAAATTTCCACCTCGCTGGGAATCGAACCCAGGACCCTCGGAACGGCGATGCGGCGTGTTAACCATTGCGCCATCCGGTCGTGTGAGCATCATAAATTAATTACCATTATCATCGGTAAAGGAAAACATCGTTAGGAACTCAGGTGGGATCTTATGTAAAAAAAAATCGGCACACCTGAGACTTCGCCTTAACGTTCTGAAACTTATATGAAGTCTGCCAATCCGCATTTGGTCAGCAGCGTGGTGGACAGTGGGATAGTTGTGGGTTACGAATATGTTGCAGAAGATAAGTACCTATAGATTATGTTTTCAAGTGTTTTTCGGAGCAAATAGAAGTCGAATTTCAATAGAAGTCGAATGAGTAAGTTGCATTGTGAAGCAGGTGTTTGAAATAGTAACCTAATCCCGTAACCGGATTACGGACTCTTAAATAAACATTATACGTTATATTACGTGGTTTAAAATTGCTTGTGATTAAAAAATTTGTATGCTCTTATAATTATTTTGTTTGCAATTTTTTCAAGGTAGCGGTTTTGTTCTGAGGGGATAAAACTTTCAAAATTCTCTAGTGGCCATGAAAGGGCTATAGTATTTCCCTACTAGGTACGTTTCCGGTTTTAAATGTTGTTTTGAATTTGCTTTTGTTATTATTATCAAGTAAATATTTTAAAATCTCCCAGGTATTGTGGTTAAAAAGTAAATAATGTTTATACATAATTATATAAAAGGTAGCAGGTAGTAGATCCTAGAGTACTTAGCAGTACTTAGTACCATTTCTACTGTGTAATAATTTCATTGTTTTAACAGCAATTGTGTTCCTGTTAGGAAGGTGTGGATCCGGTTACACTTTTTAGAGACGATCATCTTAATCCTCAAAGGTAGCAAACAACAACTAACAGGATTAACTAACCTAACACTAACAGTCCTTTCCCTAGTCCACATACTTACTAACAAGTTATTTTTATATATTGACTAAGTTAAAGTAAAATCGTCAGTACCCATCACTGTTAAAATTATAGGTAATGTTGCTATACAGAAATATATACCCAGTTGTAGACACTTTATATGAATTTTGACAATTATATTTATTATTGTCTTATTATGTTTTATACGTAATACACAGAAATTGTTTAAAATTTAATTAATACCTGAGCGAAGAACTTGTTTAAGCACGATTCTTCGAGTTTTATAAAATTAGGATTTAGGGATATGTAACAAGTACCTACGTTTAGCCACGGTAATTATTGATATCATTACCGTGGTTCAGCGAAGGCTCTTGGCAGTTCAAGTTACTGTCAATAAAGTACCTATTATTTGAATTTGCTTAGTACGTTTATTTGAACCACGCGAAGAACTGTTTACCTCCCATGCCGCTATGCTGTTATTTAAACAATGAGTCAAAAGGTAATTTTGGAATTATTCAAGCGAGTTCAATGTTGTAATAACTGGACTTTTTACGTCTCAGTAGCTTCTTTAACTATTTTAGTTTACAATTTTATGGTGAAGTAGTAACTGCATTCCTTCACTTCTGGATACGAAACTGGAAATTGAAATAAAAGCAAGTTAAATGTTACTTCCAGCTTACTACAACACAAAACTGCATTTGAATCTATATAGCAGTTCCAAAAAAATACTGTAGGCTTAGCCACAGTGTAAAGCCGAACCGACTAACCGACTAAAAATCATCGTTATGGGATCAAATGCTTTTTAAACCCAAATAAAACATGTTTTCTCAAATATTGTCCATAGACATTTATAAAACCTATAGAATCCACACCAGCCTATTAACACATGCTAGAGGACCATACATAACTGACATGATAACATAACATGATCGCCGAGTCTGCACGTTGGACTCCCGAAACAGATCGCCCGGGCTCGACTCCTGCACGCACCTCTAATAAACAATTATGTGCGTATTTAAATTATCACTTGCTTCGGTGAAGGAAAACATCGTGAGGAAACCTGCACACCTAAGAGTTCTCTATAATAATCTCAAAGGTGTATGAGGTCCGCCAATCTGCATTTGGCCAGCGTGGTGGACTGTTGGCACTCGTCACAGCAGCAGACTTGTGCCCAGCAGTGGAACAGTTATGGGTTGCGATGATGTGGATGATATTAGGACCATACTTAAGGAAGTCTTTAAACAAATCCTTTGTTGGATATCTCTACAAAGTTTCAAGGTAATGACACCTACATCGCAATGAAATAATGGAACGAACCGGTATAATTGTGTATAGCGGAAAAAATATTCTGAATTTATAGGTTTAATGACATTTCCTCAAACTGAGCTACCCAAGTTAAGTAGTCTACATAAAAATAAATAAACACTAACACGCACTCGGATCCCCGGTACTGCGGGTGGCATGAACAACGCAAAATAATATCACTTACATCCACAACCGGAGAGCAAACATTTATCCGTCACATAAATATCTGCCCTGGCCGGGAATCGAACCCAGGCCCCACCCTTCGCAGGGTCACTATCAACTTGGCTATGAGGTCTTTATTATCTACATTTATAGTGTAATGGTTCCATCATAACTGGAATTCAAGGGAGAGAGTCTTAGAGAGATTGACTGCGGTGTACCTAGCTGAACCCACAGATCAATAGCGATCAGTCCTTATTGCTGTAGGTTCCAACTGTACTAGGGTGGAGGTAGGCTTTTATGCTTACTTAGGTTGTAATAAATTGCTTCGGTGGAGAAAAACATCTTCGAAAGAAGCAAACTGCGTACTTTACAATCTCTATAATATTTTCAAAAGTGTGAAGTCAGCTGATCTTATTGCAGATGCAGGCCAGCTTTGTAGACTATGCTAGACTCTATTATAATATTCAGTGAAAGTTCTTAAAACGTCATTGACTAGATTCACCTCATTACAGGATTCTTTTAGTAGTTTGATAGTTATGGGTTACCACTATTAATAGTGCGAAGCACCTAATTTCGTTGCTCGCTACACCATCTTTCGTGCTAAAACACATGTTTGTGCTTTTAAACTTGCCTAAACCTAAGCCTAAACATAAATGATAAACATAAATTCTAAAATGTTTCGAAATCAATAGGACTAACATTTTATATAGTGACGTAATGATGTCACCAATTTAGTTTAAATGCTTTTTTGTTTAGTGTCTGCCCTTTTGCGCCCATTAAAATTTGGACAATGTTAAATAAAGATCACCGATGACGCACGCCGTATGTTTTACTGAAAAAGAAATAAAAAAAATCAACTTGTATGCAATAAAAGTCCTTATGTCGTCTTAATCAAACAAAAAAATGCAAAACGGAACAGTTTAGAGTACACAAAACCGGTAACTTTTGCTTTAAAAAAATCAATGAAGGCAGTGCTTTGGACATATCCGAACAGTCTACATATGCCAGTCGAAGTGGTCAGTTCGAAAAAATGAGTTCTCCACCAAAAAGTAAATTGTTGCAGTTTCTGCCAAATAGTGTCGAAATGGCACGAAAAGAAATAGGGTTAGACAAACCTGGGAGCGTAGAACAAGCGATAGAAATCCTTGAGGCATGGCTTCAAAAACAGGATCATTTTCGTAAGAAGGAATTTGGTAAGTTTTGTTTTAAATAAAATATATATTAATAAAATATCTATTTAAATACAACTATTTTCCATTATACAAAAAATTGTATGAATTACGATAATATCCTCATCAAAATCTAACGCGTTGCTTAGCACACAAATAGCAACGTGTTTTATTCTCATTTATCATATTTTTAACCTATAACTGTCCCACTGCTGGACTCGGGTATCTTCTACCAATGGTATGGTGAGGGCGATCCCGCATACATCAATGAGCACCCAAAATTATACCTACATTGATACGAACTATTGCCTTTTTTATATTTTCTGTAAATATAATTATGCATGCATGTATACCTGGAAGAAATTATCTGAATAACAGTGACAAACCGCATCAAATTCCGTTGCGTATTAAAAAAAAACTAAGCGTACACATCGGTTCAGACATGATGTTTGCGTGATGCACGGACAGATAGATATTAATAAAATGTTTAAACTTCAATAAAATATTGGAAAATTTATACATATACCTATATCCATAAAAAGCATAGAAAATACTAAAAAAATATCGAATTAATGTATTTATTGAGCACGTGAATAAATGCTTCATTAACCTTCAAGTTACTTTCCCATAAAATCTAAATACATTGTACTATAATGTCATTGCATTGTACTAATTTTGTAACAGGAGAAATGAAACAGGTAAAAGAACTGAATAACTATACCAATGACATGACAATGTGAACATGACAAAAAAAACAAAAAAATAAACGAGTACCGTTGTGAACCCGGCAATGTACTCGTGATTTATTTTTATTCGTCTATGTATAAGACAATTTATGATGCACCCGAAATATAAACCAGTGGCAGTCAATGCGGTTTTAACAAAAAGTAATTCTATTTTCGACATTAAAAGTAGCATAAAGTGAGACGGATGCAATTAGTATACAAATAAAATGTAATGCCTGAATTTAATATGTTTCGGCAACCTTGTTAACAATCTTATTATTTTTAACTTTACTTAATATTTTATGATAACATTTCTACTATAAACCGTCTTAGTTTTATTTAAAATAAGTAATAAACAAAGCGATGTGAGGATATCCAGTAATTATTACTCCATTATTTTCCTATACTAAGTACTATTAATTGCTCCACAAAGCTGGGAAAATCCTTGAGGTTAATACAAAACCTTCACTAATAAAGATGTGATAGCCAAGTGGTTAAATGTCGGACTCCCGAACCGGGGGGCCCGGGTTCACACCCAGCACGCACCTCTAATTTTCAAAACTTTATGTGCATATTAGAATTTAATGATTACTCGCTTCGGTGAAGGAAAACATCGTGAGGAAACCTGCACCTGAGAGTTCTCCATAATGTTCTCAAAGGTGTGTGAAGTCCGCCAATCCGCACTAGGCCAGCGTGGTGCACTATGGCCCGTACCCCTCACATTGTGAGAGGAGACCCGTGCCCAGCAGTGGGACAGTTATAGGTTGCGATGATGATGATGATGATGAATAAAGATGATAATAAAATTTAAAGAATCCCATGTAATACGAATAGTTCATTAATGAAAGAATGAAATGAAAATGAAATGATTATTCCTTTCTAAAGCTAATCTTCTACTAAATGAAACACGATAACTGACTGACAAACAACGCACACCTTGAACCATTGGTTCGAGGAGGAGAAGGATCAAACTTTGTATAGGGCTTACTTGGCTTATAGCAAATTCTGTGCTTATAGTATTATGTGGTGGAGTACGAAGAAAATACACGCTTGGAAATCAATAACCAACAACGAAACGTAGTAACATGATTAATAAATAAGTCATTATAAGGTTTCTAGACGTAGAGACATAAAAAATGTTATGCTTCACATTGAAAAAATAATAATTGAAAGACAAAAACCTAACGAGTGAATTATTAGGAGAAGTCCGCTTCAAAGGTGCCGTAGTAATTTCGTAGTAAAAAGCGCAATTTATCATACCCATAATTATGTTTTAATTAGTGCAATAGATTAAATAACAATGAGTTTTAGAATTGTTGCCTATGTTATATTCTCACTCTCAACAGCTCTAATTGCCCTTTTTGCATCAAAAATATTGCGTCGGTGAGCTGGCATAAAATATAGACTACTAATTATCACATACTACATAATTATAGTTTTTCTGACATAATATCGAATTTTGTAATATAGAATTATGAAAGCCCCACTAAAGTTTAAAATCTACAGTGGCACAAAAAAATATAAGAGTTCCGTTATTTTATTTATTGCTTTTATTAATTTATTTCCATATTTGTTACAGTTAATACTAGACACTAAGTTTTTACAGCATTTAGTACCTACCTAAATTATTACCAATGTGATAATGATAATAATTGGTAGTCAAAGTGTAACAGAATAGAACCGTATTCTGTTTCAAGGATAGAAGTGGTCCTACTTGAAGTGAATTAATTAAGTTTAGTTGCAGACTTACAGATAATCTTTATAGGTATATTGTTTACTTCACAGAAAAACAATATCTTGAAGCAACAATCATCGGAGCTAAGGGTTCAGTTGAAAGAGCAAAGCGTATTTTGGACAAAATTTGCACTTTGAGATCAATGTTACCGCAATTCTTTGGAAATTTCAATGTGAAAACAGATTTCGGCAACTTATTCGATATCGTGTAAGTATCGCTTTTACATAGCAATTGTTATATTGATTGTCTACATATTACAAAACAGGCTTTTACGCAATATCCTATTACAATAATAGTTTTCCTTGTATCTAATAAAATTACTCTTGCCTAAATTTCCTATGAGTAACTTATTGAATTGGTTGCTCAAATATTTTATAAAAATATGTTAATAATAATTTGTACCTTTAAGAATATTTATGAATTCTTGAGCCCTCTGTTTATGTTCATCGACTGAATAACGATCGAGACATGTCATGTCTTTTATTTAAGCGTTACAATTGTTCGCTGAGTTTATAGGCTATTTTACATACATAATTCAATATGATAATGATAAATAACTTTGTTTTAAAGCCATAAATTAATTTGAAATATGTTATATACATAAATTACTTATATGTACCTATGTATTTCAAAACGATTTCTAGTAGTAACATTTAAAGTTTGTAAAGTAAACTCCGTATCTTGTTAAAAAGTTTAATTCCAATATGTATACTTGTACAGAATTTTAAATGCCTAGTTAAAAGACAATATAATATATTGTTATAAAACTATACTTTGTATCTTTCCAGTTCATGCGTGGTTCTGCCGAAGATGACCGCAGAGAATCACAGAACTTTCTGGATTAAAGTATACAACATGGATTATAAGCAGTCGCAGTTCTTGGATTTCTACAGATACAATGTGATTGTAAGTAATAAAATGTATTTACCACAAATAACGTGTAAGTTTGCAATAAAGGAAGAACTTTGAAGTCATCCTTCCTTATTCCAAACTAACCCGAAATATTAATTGAGAACATCAAGGACTTCATCGCCACTTACCATCAGATGGGATTATTGTCAAGCATAAGAATATAATAAAATACAAAATTGAGAGAGGCCGTGAAGCTTCAGTTTTGGTAACTTCTCAATATCATAAACACTTACAGGATGTAGACTTTCCAACTGGACTACTATTGGATTGGATGTCACCAAAAATGATGGCTTAAGATATTAAACCTTTCACCTATGACATCCGGTTCTAAATCCTCCACAACTACCTCAAGGTCTTCATATTGGCCGAGTATTAGAAATTGTGCGGCACTAACTATAGTAAAAACAGAATGTTCTTGAAACTGTGTGATGAGAATGAATACTGGTTTGCACTTTGGAATCCTGAATCAATGGACCTAAAAGCAACTTTATCAGTTGAAATCAAGTAAAGACAATGTTATTTTCAGGTTGGTGAATATGTGAAAAAGCATGATTATGCCAATGGATACAGAATCGTCGCCGACTTTACCGAATCCAATGTTCTGGATTTCATTACCACTTCTGGCATCGTGGAAATGAGACAAGCATTGACTATTTACATGGTAAGCAATTTACGTCGATCCTAAGTGATCTACCGATATAAGTGTTAGCGGGTCAGATAAGTCGTTGGATGGTAAAATTCCTCGGTGTTTCCGTGCTTCGAAAGGTACGTATCACCGTCGGTCACTTTTTATTTAAAATCATTGATGTGGACGAAAGACCGTCTAGTATTGATGAATAATATCATCGAGTACAGGCACCTTATTATCATAACATGACATGTGTTGTTAATGAATATTATGAACTGATTAGTTTTTTAACTTAATTGTTTTGATTCGATCAATGAATACTATTAAATTTTATTGCCATTGACACTTCATCATTGGTGACAGCAAATATTTTTAAGATACTTAGGTATATCATTAAGCTTCATAAAGAATTTAATAATCTTAGGATTATTAAATATTCTATATGAAGTTCTTTACTAACAAATTAAGAACTTTTTTTTCTTTCCACACGCTATACACTGATAGCCGCACACTAGGATGCCCTGTGTAACGGGTCCCACAGACAACACACGAAGATAAGTTAACACACCCAGATCAATAACACAAATCTCTACCTTACTGGAAATCAAACCCGACGCCCTACGTACAGCGGTCCAGCATGGTAACCTTTGCGCAATACAGGTCGTGATTGTAAAATGAATTTATCTATTTCAGGAAGGATACGGAATGAGGATCAAGGGAATTCACGTTATAACTCCGTCAAAGCTAGTTGACGCACTGGTCTCTATTCTGAAGCAGGTTTTGAGTCCAAAGATCTCTGAACGTCTGCACATACACAAGACTGTAGATGAGATATATAAGATTTTACCTCAGGAAATTTTGCCGGCAGAATATGGAGGAAAGGAAAAGCCATTGCGTGAGCTGCAAGGTAGGTCTTTTTTGTGATTATTGCCGACCATCGAGCAGATAGATCTCCTAATGGCAAGTGGTCATCACCGTCCTAACAAGGCGCAAAAAGCATCACAGACCCGTTTACTAAATAAGTCAATGCTGTTAACTGACACTGCAATCGAAAAATGTCAAAAATGTTTATAGCCGATTCTAGAAAGAGGGCGATTGTTTCTTAGGTAAAGAATCCTATCACAATATCTGTGATTCCAAATTTGATACAGTGACAATTTATGTTTTAGATACCTGGCTCGACGAGTTGAGCTCAGAAGAACATATGAATTACATAAAGGAAATGAACACCGCTGTGACTGATGAATCATTTAGGCAGACAGACAAGTTCAACGAAAACTACGCTGGAATGCCAGGGACATTTAGACTTTTAAGCGTAGATTAATGAAGATAAATTACTTAGTTTGAATTAACGACTGCAGTGTAGATGAAATCTGAGTGTTACATACTTTTTAAATTTAAGCATGCATGTTCTTAAAGGTTATGTTTAAAATGTAGGAAGCTCAAGCTAGCAAATTTTTAAGTTTTTCAAATCCCAAACTATGGGATCATTGACCTGGTAGTGTTGGAACCGGTATAATAGTCCTTCTGTCTTAAATATTTATTGGCCGGATGTTGTATATTTTTGTATAGCGTGTTACACTTATACTTAAAACTGATTTTATTCTATTAACAAAACACGGTAACTCTGTTATATTTGTCACTAAACAATTACTTTTGCAGTTGATTCCTTTTTTAATTTTTTATTAGAGACAGCAGGATTATTAACTAGATATACAATAATTTCTTGGTGAGGTTTCCATTTAAATTATAATAGGTATAAAAATGTTTTTGTGATATGAAACCTATTACGAATTCATTTATTTTTTAGCGTTATGGTTGTTTATGGTGTAGCTTAATACCTTCGCGTGGCGTCATTTTTATAACCTATTTGTAGATTACAGATTTTTTTTTTCAATAATATTTATATTTATATTCAATAGATACCTACATGTAAATTTATCAATAATATAAATAATTGCTGCATTGATTTTGTTGAAAATTGGTTTTTTTTCAAACAATTTACAGCATATATGTACATATGTATATGTTCTTATACAGTAACAAAAAGTATGTTGCATTAAAGTCCTTATACATTAATTATAATATTATAAGTTTATTTATTGAAAAAATATGTAATACTGTTTTATTCAATGTATAAATTACGACAGTTATGAAGTGTCTAATTACGTTTTATTTATTATCAGGGTTATTTGTTCCTTCATAAATAATAATGTACATTCTGTAAACTACTTCTATATACTTTTTCATTCTTAGTCTGAAATAAATGCAAAAGAAAATTATAAGTGTATTTTATTGTAATTAACTACATTTTAAAAACATAAAGTAACCAATTTATTTCCAAGCAAATTAAAGTTTTAATACCTACAAAGTGTATAATTCGTTCTGAAAAAAGTGCCTATGTAATAGCTAAATTCTACCAAAGGTGATTCTTCTTCGAAATTATTGCTAGTGGCTTAGCTGGTTATCATAGCACCGATGCCAAATAATTCCAATTGGTATTTTAGGATAAAAAGTAAAAAACATTCTTACCTTAACAACTATCGCGTTAATTTTTTTTTAATCATAATTTTCATTCAGTCACTCAGTAACGCTACAGTTTTATGTACAGGGTGTTAGGGGCTCAAACAGAAACCTTGTAACTACGCTTTCGGACCGTGCTTCTAAGTTATACTACATCGAAAAAAAAAAATTGGTGCATTTTTTTTTTATTTTGGACCGCATAAACCGTATAGCCGGATTGCCATGGGAAAAGTCCTCCCAAAGCAGGCAAAGTATAGGGAGTACTTAGAGAGCTCTTGATTTTTTGTATTATTATATTAAGTTATCACAATATTTGTGCAAAATTTGACTTGCGTCAGTTACATAGATTTGAAGAAAAAAATAAAACAGTTTTCGGTTTAACTGTGGGCCGTAGCCCCCTGAGGGGTAGTGGGGGGGTGGAATTTTATACATCATGTTATCTCCATATATAAAGTATCTTTTGGTCATAGTTTCGAAACCCAGGCTTTGGGGGCACTTTTCCTATGGCTATCCCGGCTATACCCTTCTTTAAACAATTTTTTTTTCTTAAATTTTAAAATATTTCATAATTATTCCGGCCCCGCTTAGCTATAGTGAATGAATTTTACTATTCTATTCAGTAACAGTACAATAATTAGGGTGCTGACGTTGAGATCTATGTGTAGGACTATATAATTATAATAGCAAAATTAATTCGCTGGATTGGTGGTGGTGGATTGGTGGTACGGATGGTGCTGCATGCTCGTTTGCTACCTTAATTCCATAAAAAAAATTAAAAGCGTAAAAGGTTAAATAAATGTTTTATATATTGCAGATTTCCTTATTATACATAAGTTTTAAAGCTCAAAGAGTTGTTTATCTGATTGTAATTAAAGAATGAAGTACATCAGGATGTACATTTTATTAAAATTATTTTATGTAAATTCCTTGACCATGCTTTTTGTAACTGGCTATAAAATGCAGTCAAACGCCACGTTTTATCTTAATTGGACGTCAACAAGAAATTGACTAACTCAGCTTAATTTTTGGGTGTTGGTTTTTAATTAGTCATAAAGATATGGAGTTCATACCGAAAAATCCTATAATGGAATTTAACGCCGATCAGCTAAAGTTGATCAGAGAGCAATATAACCTTGACAAACCTGGTGACATGAGCCGAGCAATCGATGTTCTGGAAGCGTGGGTCAAAGAGCAGAAGCATTTCATGAAGAAGGCGCTGCGTAAGTATTGTGAGATTTTTTGCATAACTAGGTAGATTTTCGATTCGTCATTGCCAACTACATTACAACGGACGTTCTCCCAACGCATAATGAGCTAGCTAAGTTGTTTCTGAGGCTATCTGGAACAAACGCACAGACACAGACAAAAATACTAAAAATCATTATTATGCGTTATTTTGCTGTTGCGTTCATAGTTATATACCTATTGATAGGAAGTTTTCCTCAAATATCCTCCATATACAGACATCAAACAGTTACAATTTTATCACGTTTATGTATCTAAAGAAAATATTACCTGTCATCACATTTTTTCATTTTTAACACGCTTTTATTCGTTTCACTTGTATGTTTTTATGTACCTATGTGTGTTTGTAACTGACTTCTTTGAACTCGATATTACTCACCTTCAGCGATCAGATTTCGTTCAAACTTTGTGAACTTATCAAGGACCGGTGGCAAATTAGCCATTCCATGAGATTATCTCAGTATCCTGATAAGGATCGTCGGGATTAATAATTTTCCCACAGATCTTTCTCCGTTAGAGTTAGAGAGATAGAACATGCGGCAAGCGCAGGCGTTATAATTTTGGCCTACTCTTCGCTCGACCACTCAGCTCTAGATAACTAGATAACTTATAGAAATAAAGTTTATATTAATATTATATTATTATTAACGTAAACACGTTAATGTCCAATTGAACTAAAAAAGAAAAAATAAAATTTAGTTTAAGAAAAACTAAAGAACACGCTTTTTAAATAAATCGAACTAAAGATAAAATATAATTTTTAATGGGTGAAACATATAAGTATTATTATAGTGGAAAAAGCGTGGGTATGTTCTTTGCAAATTTAATGGAAAAATGTTATAAAAGGTGAACAATGACTTACGATTTATTAAAAAAAAACTTTTCTAATATTGCACCGCTTCATATTAGTTGTAGTGTCAATTAAGTGATACTAATACAACGTCAAACTTTTTTTTAAATACCAAGGAAATAGAAAGTACTTCTATTTTATATCATTTTTATGTTGTTACTTACCTTACAGCAAGAAGTTTTTTGGAGAGGACAATATTAGCAAACAAAGGTTCCCTAGAGCGAGCTAAACGTAAATTGGACAAAATGTGTACCCTTAGGACATTGATGCCTGCCTTCTTCGAAGAAAATCTCATGAAGATAAGACTTGAAGATTTATATATTATGTAAGTGCCCATTTATGTCAATAATCAACAACCGAGCAAATAAGGCACAATAGTAAGTCAGTAAGTAATGGTCTAGTCTAGTCATATTAAATTTAATTTGGCGTTGGCTTCAACCCATTAATGGCTCACTACTGATCACGGACCTCTCTTCATACCTGAGGAGGCCTAGAGCATGCTCCACCACGCTGCTCAAGCGCGGATTAGTGCCCAACTCAAGTGTCGGAAATTTTTATGCCGCCTGAAGGCATCCGACAAGGCACAAATGGTTGCAACCGGGATTTACGTATTTACGTTCCCTCCGAAGCGCGGAAGACCGCGCCCGCCGTATTTATTTATGTAAGAATCATCAAAATCTGGCCAATCTATGGTTTCTAGAGCGCCGCAAAACAACAAGGTATACATACATTCATAGAGCGATGAACACAATATTGCCAGTACAGTAAAAAGCGTACACATAGCGTACACTCCACTAACTGCTAGTTGTTGTTGTCAGCTGTTTCAACTAATTATGTCTCTTTTTAATAATAATTTATAAAAATATTTCCAGCCAGAGCATTTTGCTGCCAAAACCAACGGAAAATAATTACAGAGTATATATCATGAAAAGTTCAGGATCGACGTTTACCACAGAGATGTTTTTTAACTATTACAGATATTCTGTTTTGGTAAGTTTAGTACCAGTGAGTCAATATAAATCCGAACTTATTCCGGCTATAAACTTTGTTACCTTTCAGATTTGTGAATACATTATGGGCCATGACTACAGTGATGGTATAATAGTAATCATAGATTATAGTGATGTCAATATGATGGAACTGATTAAAGCACACAATCTAACGGATTTACGTCAAATTGCCACAATTGTTACGGTTAGTAAACCTTCAAAAAGTTTTAGTGTAAATTTATAGGATGTGAAGCGTTTGCAAATAACGTACATTGCTTACGCACGTGCCTACATCAAAGTCAGTACAGTCAAAGTAATAAATTGAACTTAATCCGGGAAAGAGATAAAATATCATTTTAGGATTACTACTTATGTGTATTTTACTCGTTACAAGTGAAACGCATTCGGGATTTTTAAACTACAAGTCTTATTTTCTTTTCAGGAAGGTTTCTCGATGAGATTAAAAGGAATTCATATGATAACGCCATCGAAATCTATAGACATATTAGTGAACATGACTAAGCAGATCATAAGCCCAAAGCTTGGGAAAAGGATCTACGTCCACAAAGATACAAATAGTGTGTACCAACACGTACCCAAAGATCTTTTCCCAGTGGATTATGGAGGGAAGGAAAAGTCCTTTGCAGAACTGCGAGGTAAGAAGTTAAATAAAGTTATTGCACTGCAGCAAATTGACGCGAAGTGCTCATGGCTGCACTTGTGTCAATCGTAAATTATCGACTAGGTAAATATGCAAGCTTACAACATTTGGGAGCGATGTTACACGGATTACAAGTGGTAATCATTGAAACCTGTTGAGATATTTACTTTGTAGTTAGTCTTTCTTGTTCACAATAAAAATTATGATGAATTTTAACAAAATTCAGAAATGTAACCTTATAGATTTATATCGGTTTCACCTAAATGTTGCTGCTACCCTATTTACTAAGTCTTACGTTCTTTCCTCTACCCAAAGGTTGCCTGGAAGAGATCGCTATTTTAGCGATAAGGTCGCCTTTGGCATACTATTGTTTGTCTATATCACTGTATATACTTATATCTGGCGTACAGATAAAGAATATTTGTATTTATTTATTGACACAATATAATTATTCTAAAGCAACTATACCGTGACTGTACAAGAAATCTATCGCGCAATATAATATCTGAGTATTTGTGTTTCAAGTACTTACTCGTATATTGAAATGGTTACGGAGTTACTGATGAAATTATTTAAACTCCAATGTTTCAGATGATCTAATGAATGAGCTTAACGGAAAAGACTTCGTGAACTACTTCGAAGAAATGAACAAGGCGAAGACTGACGAGTCATACAGACAGATAGATACATTCAACGAGCATTATCTCGGCATGCCTGGAAGTTTCAGAACCTTAAATGTAGACTAATGTTAAGTCTTAAAATGTGACTTATAGTAAGCTAAAATTAAGTGCAATAAAATTAAGAGAAACAATCTGGTTACCGTAAGAACATCGTAATTTTTTAATTAAAGCATTTTTATAATTATGTGCATCAACCTCTCAGGTGATTCTCGAATTTCACAGAGCAATATTGCAACTAAATATTGCTTTTTATTCGAATGCGCACAGGAGGTCAATATGTGGAACAGTGTATGTATGACTGTTTGTTCTTTACGGCGTTGTAGTATACAAGAAAATACAGTTGACGTTGAAGATTCACGTGACAAGTATAGAGAAGAAGGAAAGAAAGTGCTCCCAAGCTCCCAGCTGAAATACGACTAGTCATTTGGCACCTCACTCGAGCAAGAGCTGGTATGTGGTAGCTAACCAGGCAGGCTGTACGGAAAGATACTAATACCCGATATAATATGAATGACCTAATAATAATATTGCTGTAATCCTTGGGTTTTGCGTGCACTCTGAACAAACAGAGAAGGAATATAAAAAAAATAAAAACGTGTGCGTCTTGGGACGCCCGACAGGAGTGATAACAAACTAATCTAAGTAAATATTTAATATTGAAATTGTTTAACTTGAGAAAAGCTTATATAGCTTATAAAGCTATGTATATTAATATGATAGTGTAAGGAAAAGTTATTTATTAATAAAATCTTTTATTAAATTATAAAATAAATATATTTTATTCTTAGTTACAATTCTTGCATAACGCTACCGCTAGACCAGTCTAGCGGTAGCGTTACGCAACGAAGCGGTTTACCCCGTCCAAGTTATCACTTCAAAAACTAATAATAGGTGTATTAATATACATAATTATGAATCAAATCGAATTTAAAGCATGACCTAAGCATTTGTTTATTATTTGGCAATGTCAGTTCATATTGTTTTGCCCGCCGTTGCTTCGCTTCAAGAAACGTAAAAGTAACATTTACAAATCGTATCTGCAAAACATTGCATCCTTATTTTTCAGGCGCTCATATTATGTAGGTACGCCATAAGTTCTTTATACTACAATGTCTATAATTGAATCATAACGGAAATATATACAATTCCCGAGATACAAAGGAGAAAGTAAATTATGTATTAATTTTTAATAGGTATATAAACGAAAGGATACTCACACACTCACTGATTATACTTAGATTAAACACGGATTATAGATTAAACTCGAAAACTAATTTACCCATGGAAGAGAGATAGATACCACATAATATATGAAGATGAAATTTTGCCAGGGATTTCTGTATTAGACGTTAGCCAAAAAAATATTTTGTGATATTCCACCCCTAAAAGGGGGTGAAAGTAGAAAGTACTTCCGCGTGGAACCGGTGGTACTTACCTAAAGATATGACAAGCAACTTATAATGTGTCAGTGGTTTTTATTTATCACCAGGTTTACGTGTCAGGATTAACTATCACTAACAGTCCCTGCCCCACCCATACGTGCCAAATTGCCAATGTACTGACCAACTAAAATCCTCTGCTAACTGGTTTAAGTTTAATAGTAAACTTATTAGAGTTAGCAGAGGATTTTAGGATAGACATAGGATAGCCTATCCTAGATTTGAGTCTTGTTCTGTGTTGGTCACAGTTGTCACAGGCGACGGTGGGGGGCTGGTGTTGCATGCTCGTTTGCTATCTTAAGTCAATAAAAATTGACAATTATAACAATATTAGGTCTGGAATATCGCATTATCATATCACAAAACGAAACCATGGAATTAGGTTTTAACAATGCAGATGCACCAATCAGTTTTAATCAAATTCAAACTCTTTATCAACAAGTACTATCTACTTGTTATCTAGTTTAGCCGATCTATCTATGATAGTTTTCTTTTAAATCTCTTTATATGTTGGTGAATACTAGAACAATGTGTCTAATAATATCGTTAATAAGAATATCCGTATTTTGTCGCAACTCATTACAATGCGGTTCTAATGTCTAGTCTTGCTGCTTATCGAGTAGGTAATAAGTGGTAGGTATAGTAAACTAAGAAACAAGACCCGAAGACCGAAGCGAAGCAAGGCCGACTATTAGCAATTATAAAGCGTAATCTATTTAACAATCTGTTTAAAACATGACAATTGTTAGCTATTGCTGACCTCCTATGCAAATGTTATCTATCACGCAAGTCAATGTGATATCCAAGTGAATTTAACGTAGGATTTTTTGAACATACATATAGATAACTATACTAGTTACCCGGTTTGCGGTCGAAATTCAACAATTTGAACGGAAACCCGAGTCCAGTAGTGGGATACTTATAGTTTCCGAGGAAAAAAAAAATTTTAAGCTTTATTAGCTTTACCTACTACCGGACCTGTGCCACTAAAATATTGGCAGGGATCACCAAGTTCAAATATATCGTTTAGATATAAAATCCAGGGATATAAGTAAATATTCATATTTGCACGTTTTAATAATAATCATTAATCATTAGATATCATTATCACATCCCAT
Source organism: Ochlodes sylvanus (assembly GCA_905404295.2). NCBI lineage: Eukaryota > Metazoa > Arthropoda > Insecta > Lepidoptera > Hesperiidae > Ochlodes > Ochlodes sylvanus. The sequence continues at coordinate 5,115,828 of FR990129.1, forward strand.
AACCGTCCCGTTTCTGGGTACGGCTCCCCTCTCACAATGTGAGAGGATACGCTGGCCAAGTGCAGATTGGTGGACTTCACAATCTTCATGCCTCTTAGAACATTTTGGAGAACTGTCAGGTGTGCAAGTTTCCTCACAACGTTTTCCTTCACCGAACCAAGTGATAATTAAATTCTGATACGGACATATTTTTTGTAAACTGGAAGTGCGTATTCCAACACATGCCCCCAGTTTGGCAGGTCAACGTTCAAACCAGTTCGCTATCATCGCTACCTCCGTTTAATTATGACTTTTATCTATTTATTACACGGTCATCTCGTCATGTGGTTTTATGTTATATTGAACATCGGTTGTGTTTGTGTCGTTCAGTTAACTGGTGACCGCCGTAGCGACCGTTCAAAATGCAGTGCTTACCCAAAGACAGGATTTTGGAGCACCATCCTGACACGATGGTCACTTTGAGGAAGGAATATAATCTAGACAAGCCTGGAATGATTGAAGACGCTATCAGGATAATGCGAGAATGGGTGCAACAACAGAAACATTTCAAAAAAAGGAACTTCTGTAAGTTTTTTTTGTTATTATTCAAGTTAGTCAAAACAAATTTCGGTAATTTGTACCTACGACTTTAAAATTTTCTTCGGTAATTTGTACGAGGGGTTGTACGAGTATTTTAACAGGATTTCATGTATCAGTAGGTTGTTTCAAGATTTACCATACACCACGTGAATTTATTTTGGAGGTACCTACTTGCTAAAAAATAGTGACAAATATATAGTGTAAATATCACTGGTGTGACTCTCTATACCTTGCGCATTCCTTATAAAATAAATGAATAAAAAAGCTTTTTATTTCTACTACCATACATATTACATATCAACTTACTATCTATCTAAAATACTTTACAAAACTAGCAAAAAATAAATATATAAATTACTGATACAAATTAAACTAATTACGGAATGTAAATTTTTGCAATTTATATTTTAACCTAAGTATATGAAGCTATGTAGTAGTCGCCTCAGCGGCGAAGGCCTCCCCTAAACCTCTCCAAACATTTCTGTTTCTTCCTGTCGTCATCCACTCCGGTCCAACTCTTTGTGTAAAAATATCTCGCCATATGACGTCTCATCAAGAGGAGAGCTGGTGAGAAAGCAGCGAGCCATGTCCCCCACAAACCCAGCTTAGCTGCAACCATCCTCATTTATGCACAAGATTCATAATTTCATAACAGCATAGTTTAGAGACGCCAGGCGCAAGCCTTTTTGTACATAATGTGTCGTATATTAAGCGACAAGCGAGCAGACGAGCAACCTGATGGTAAGTGCTCATTGTCGCCAATAAACATCAGTAACAATAAAGAATGACCATGAAGGTCATAAAATAAGAAAGAAGAGATAAGAAATAAAGAAAAATTCGTCGTTTGGCGCGTGACTCAGGTAAGAGGTTGGCAGCTGGCCAGTAGGTCTTAAGTATCTTCGGGATGTAATTGGATGGTACAGAGTCCAGTGACCTCTAAAAAGGACTGGGCGCCGTAACCTTGGCCGCCGTTTAGTGAGGTGCCCCCAACGATCTATGTGCAACACGAGTTAGGTTGGTTAGGTTAGGTTGGCTGGGACTCAAAGATGGGCTCAATCAAAAAAGGTAGGGTCAATGCCTACAACAATTAAGTAGGTGGGTTACCTGGGTAAGAGGTCAACGCCATCGATGGACATCAATAACACCAAAGAAACTCGTGTCACAGTCGTGTTGCCGGTTTTTTATTTTTATTCAATTTAACGAAATTCATTCAAGTTTTATACATACCAAGGTGTGTCAATACTTATATTATGTGCTCGTACAACTTATAGGTTACTTGTAAGGAAAAAAGGAAATACTCTTGTTAAATGACTATTATATTACACTCCTATAGCTAGCAGACAAGCCCATGTGCCAAATAAAACATGAAGTTAGAAAATAAACTGCTTAGATTAAAAAAAAATACCTTGTTTTATTTGATGTAAAAAATATTTACAAATACTTATTTATATTCATTAGGATTTGTTTTTGTAAATTTAATTGCACACATAATTACCACGTTGAACTTTATGAGATTAAAATGTGTGCGTAGTTTGTTTAATAATTGCTGTGTTAATTAAAGCAATTACCCACCTATTGAGTACGAAAATGTATTTTTTAAACCATAATTATAATAAAGTCCTTGTACTTGTAATGTACTTCAGCAAATTATTAAATTAATAAAGCGATCATAACCTGATTGCGTTTAGTTGTTCTTAATTGATATACCGATTTAAGCAACAGCGGTCGTGATCGGTAGGACATTTAATGGTAAACATTTCTTAAGCATTTCCGTGCTTTAGAAGGCACGTAGAGCCATCAAACCATGCCGGAGGCCTGCTGACGTTATAATAATAAATAACGCTTCACACTCATAGCTCCACACTAGGATTCCCTGTGTCCTGGGTGCTATGGACAACTCACAAGACAAGAACACACACACCCTGACCAAGAACGGAAATTTAAACTCATTATTTCCCCTCGTTGGAAATCGAACCCAGGACCCTCGGAACGGCGATACCGAGTGTTAACAAATCAAGTCAAATCGTCGCTCGTTATAACTTTTGACACTTATGTAGGTTGGCTACCAATCCTCACTGGAGTAGCGTTTATTTCGTAGATATCAGGGTATCTTAGTGGCGAAATTACGCTGTATATAAATCTGTGTTCTGACACACTTGTACAGCCTTATAGGCTTTTTTATATTTAAGTTAATGCTTTACTACAATCCCACCTGATGGTAAGTGGTAACATTGTATTGGGTGATTAAATACACTAATGAATAAATAAATAAAATAGATAAAAAATTTATGTGTAAAAGACTTAGCTCATAGCTCCTAATTTGTTTGGTTACTTTATGATAGAGAAAGAGCATGCAGCAACACCCTTCGCTGCCGCTATGACAACTATGACCGATACAAAACAAGATTCAAATCGGGAGTAGGATGGTTAGTCCAGTTAGCAGATGATGGTTATTAAGAATGTAAGCTGGTCTGTTCGTAAGTTAATCAATTAGGAAACTGCAACTGCGGGTTATTAATGAGTATCTATACAGAAACCATAAGTTTCTGTATAAAATAGATACTAGGACACCATTAATAATCAACTTCAATGTTCTTCTTTTCAGCTGATGTGTTTCTTGAAACATTGATAATATCTTGCAAAGGATCCTTGGAACGGTCAAAGCAACGCTTGGACCGGATGTGTACGTTGAGGACCCTATTGCCCCAGTTTTTTGAAGTGCGCAACGTTAAAACTGATTTTGGGAACTTGTTTGATATAGTGTAAGTACTAAACACAAAAACAAATACCTAGTTTTAAATAACAATAGTGGGTAAAGAAAAAAATAGAAAATAATAGAAATCCAAAAGAAAGCGTCGTTATCATTGACTAATTGGTCGTTATGGTTAATTATAATATGTAATTAATCTGCAGATTTTGTAGTTAATTTGCAAACTACTACATTAAAACAAAGCGATACGACACATTGCAGAAATATCAAAGTTGAAAAATATGAATGATAGTCAGCAACTTGTTCAGCAGACCTCACTCACTCTGACTTTGATCACTTACTTATCTACCTTAAATTCCGAGAACTGCTATAATGATTATTGTTTTTCTATGATATGATATTAAGTAGTTAACCGAATAAAATGACCAGTCACAAATTTTTGAATTTACATTATCCAGAAGCAATATGTTCGTTAATTTTAGGTACATTCGCTTTAGTTACATTACATTAACAAAACACTGAAAATAAATATTATTTTTAATGACCCAACGTCCGCCGCTGATAGCCCTTGGAACAAAAAATAATGCACTGATCTAACGGCCACCACTGGTGGCTGTTTTTGTGGTGGCATTACGTTACGTAATGGATTAAGAAACATTTGGAGCCGAGAAAAAACTTGAAGGAAGGAAAAAGGAAACCTCTGACATATCACCTGATATGTCAGAGGTTTTTGGTTTCAAATCTATAAAATCTACCCATCCATATTAGCCATCACGATGAATTGGGTATTGCTCTAACCTGTCCAGTTTGAAGTTGCATGATGAATTTCCTTTTCATCTTCCAGGATGCCAGTTGCTCTTCCAAAACTCACACCAGACCACTACAGAGTAATAATTGTAAAAGCAGGCGAGAACGTGCACTTGATTAAAAACTATTTAAATTATTTTGCTTTCTGCGTAATGGTAAGTAGATTATCTTTCCTAAAGTCTTGTTTTGGCATTTCAAGGGCAGCTTGGGGGTTCCTACCGTATTTGAGACCAAGCCTCCTCCCCTGCTCGTGGTGAACAACAGACGAGGCGCCTGGTCCTTCTTTTCAGAGGTCGATGATTCCAGAGGTCGATACACAACGCACAGTAGCTTTATGTCATATAAATTGTGTAATGACGTTTTGATGTCATAGTAAAAGTTTTTAAGGAAAAGTTAATTTTATTAAGTATAATTAGCGCATTTAAATAAATCTTGTTTTTAATCATCTTTTTTTACTGTTAGTCTATTATAATTATAAATCAAGTTGAAGATTGTTTCCTATTTTGCATTCCAATATTATGGGAATGAAAGATTTCAAGCGGTTTTAATCACTTGGATTTGGCATCATTGAGGTTTTTGTTGCTATGGCAACCCTTGCTATTTTTTAATTATGACTACTGTTTTTTTCAGATGGGTGATTACTTAAAAATACATGACTACTGTCGTGGGTTCATCATTATTGTAGATTTTACTGAGATGAACGTAATGGATTTCTTGCCCAATACAAATGCGGTACAGATACGCCAAGCTTTTAGTATATTAATTGTAAGTCTATTTTTCTGTACCTACTTCTTACTTCTGTACTACTGTTTTGTGCTAAGAGACAAAACGTGTCTTCAAAGATTTGACTTTACACGATTACAACAGCTTATCTAATCTATTTTTTATGGTATTAAGGTGGCACCCTTCCGCTACTGACCATCACAGCTGTGACCGACCTAGAACAAACCTCAAATGGGGACTAGAATGGTTAGTCCTGTTAGGATACAGTGTTAGAACATTAGTTGGTCAGTTTTTTAGTAAGTATAACGACTAGGACAGGGACTGTTAGTGTTAGATGTTGTTAGTAATAGTCCAGTTAGTAATTGTTAGTAAGAGTTTCATTCTAATTCGAGTCGTCACAAGTCGTCTCGTTCTAATCTCGTTGTCATGGAGCATTTCGGTTCCTCTGTGTTGTAATGGTCTGATAATTAAATGGTTGTAGATAAATTCTCTTTTATTGCGCAACAAATTGTTTTTATACTTATCCTTGGTAATCAAAACTTTACGAGGTGATTAGGTAACATCAAGTTCTTGTGACTGTTTTTGAACTGCAAAAAGCAATTATAAAAAGTATATAACCGTAACGAACAAAATATTTGCTTAGCATCATTAAACCTTTTTTTTTATTGATTTAAGGCAGCAAACGAGCATGCAGCACCACCTTCCGCTGCCGCCCATGACAACTGTGACCGACTTAGAACAAGACTCATATATGGGGACTGGGATAGTTAGTCCGGTTAGGTGACGGTGTTAGAACATTAGTTGGTTAGTTTGTAAGTATGATGACTGGGACAGGGACTGTTAGTGAATGTTAGTCCTGTTAGTTATTGTTAGTAATAGTCCAGTTAGTAAATGTTAGTAAGAGTCTCGTTATAATTCGGTCACAGATGTCTTGCTACCCTTGAGGACTGAGATGGTCGCCTCTAAAAAGTGTAGCCGGCTCCACACCTTTCTATCCAGAACACAAATCGCTTCTCGGCCTTTTGGCTAAGATCAAAGTGTAGTATTAAACCTAAAATGATTTTGTTCGAGAGGAACCTCGTTATATTGAACTTTTATTGTTGGCTTGTCTTCTTAGTTATTTATTACTAGCGACCCGCCCTCGCTTCGCTTCGGGAAACTTATTCCTTCGGTTTGCAAAGATTTATTTATATATTTTGGATAATTCACACTTTAACTTTAAAAATTATATCTTATGTGTTATTCTGATGTGTAAGCTATATTATTGTAAAGTTTCATCAAAATCCATTCGGTAGTTTTTGCGTGAAAGAGTAACAAACATTAATACAACCAAACAAACTTTCGCATTTATAATATTATTAGGATAAAGCCATATTATCCGTGCTCAGTAGTGGGCCACTAATGGGTTGAAGCCATGGGTATGCTTTACTTAAATTGGTTATGCCAAACGACACAAGGAACTAGGATTCCTTGTGTCGTTTGGCAGGGGTATAGGTGTGTAAGAGGTTATTCGTTTGTTATCGAATTCTTCTGTTTCTTACGATGATAATGTTAACTACAACTAATAAAGTTATTTCTGACTGACTGACTGACTGGCTGATCTACGCCGTTATAGTGTTGTACAACACCTGTCTTTCAAACCGAAATCCGGGGTTGTCTGTGTATATCGCATTTTAAATCATAATAAATCTGAACCGACAGGAAGGTTATGGCATGAGAATCAAGGGACTGCACATCTACACGCCATCAAAGCTGATTGACACGTTTGTAAAATTGTTGAAGCAACTCGTCAGTTCCAAGGTAGCTGAACGCATACATGCGTATAAGACTCTAGAGAACCTCACTGAAATCGTGCCAGCTGATATTTTACCTGTGGAATACGGTGGGAAGGAGAGACCATTAAAAACGTTACTGGGTAATTATAACAATTTTCAAAATCCTGATGCTCAATGAAATGTTAATATTGACTGACAATTCCAATAAACTTATTATCTGTGAATATGTTAGCATAATTTTACTTAAGACTACTACTACCTGAGGTCAAGAGCTTTACGTGCTCTTCGAAACGCGGAAATGCTCAAGAAAGTTTTGCCATTAGCAGTCACCCATCCAAATCGACGCAAGCCACCGGGCTATGAGCGATTCATTGTTAAGATTAAGTAAATAAGTAGTTTAAAATCTCTTTAACAAAAACATTTTTTACCTAGATGAATGGCTCGAAATCCTGTCATCGGAAGAAAACTTAAGGTATTTGAAGGATCTCAGTGAAGCTACAACAGACGAGTCCTGTCGCCAAACAGACAAGTTTAATGACGAATACCTTGGCATGCCGGGAACCTTCAGAGTATTAACTGTGGACTAGACCCTCCTGCATGTATTCATCTGTGACCGATTTAGAACGAGACTTTTAATACTAACTGGACTATACCAACAACAATTAAAAGGACCAACTACCACTAACAGTCCCTGCCCCAGTCCTCTTACCCACTAACAAATTAACCAAATAGTTTTCTAAGACCGTCTGCTAACTGGTCTCACCATCTTATTCCTGATTTGAGGCTTATTCTGTGTCGGTCACAGTTGTCACAGGCGGCAGCGGCAGCTCGTTTGATACCATAATACCTTAAAAATTGGATTGGTTGAGTTAAGGACGATAATACAAATGGCTCCGTTTTCTTATAAAATTATTCAAGAACATATAATAAGTATTTAACTTACTTTGAAAGTTAACCTTATATAAGTTTATTTTTTAAGAAGAAGAAGACAAGTATCTCTACTAGTTACGTAAATTATAATTAAGCACTCGGTGTTATACTCGTAGAAGTTATGGAAATAAAATACGTACGTATAATATATAATGTTTATACTTTGTCTATAAAATCAAGTTAAAATATCTTTTGGGTTGGAAAAATAATACCTACCTAAGTACCTACCTACCCACCTTATGTACTTAAGTGAATTAGAGAGTTAAGAAATACATAATATTGAAAACTAACTAAAATAGGGTAAATACAAGAGATTGTTTGTCACAACTGGCACTGTTTCATAATTTTTAATTGAATACTGGACACTTTCGAATGTGTAAAACTGCATATTTTCCATCAATCTAGCTGTCAGATTAAAATGTGGATTTTTGTTAGAAATGTCCGAGTTTCATTATTAGATTCAACGTATTGCTAGCCTTTTTGAAATTTTGAGAGTGAAGACCCTGCTCATCATATCTCCCCTCTCCTCTCCTCAAAGCCCTTACCGCAGATCATCACTCGGCATCACTGCGCCTCAAATAAAATAAATAAATAACGCTTCACACAACGCTACAAATTACAACTCATAGCCCCTCACTATGATTACCTGTGTCATGGGCAACACACAAGACACAAACTCATAATTTCATAATGCCCGGGCATTATGAAAAATGCCGCGATTTATCACTTGGTTCATAACATAATTATTAGATGTTTTTATTTTTTTATTATCTTTTCTGTTTACTCAATTAAATTATTACGGTTATAAATATTTAATGCTTTTACGTTTTTGGTACGTCAAAGTTTAACCTTAGATTTTTTTAAATAAATTAGGATAGCAAACGAGCTTGCAGTGCCACCCTTCCGTTGCCGTGCAAATTGGAACGAGGATGTCCAGTTAGAAGTGGGTGGCATTAAGAATATTAGTTGGTCGGTTCGTTAGTACGTATTCGGACTGGGGCAAGGAGTGTTATTGATACCAATGTTTTTTATTCCATCGAAGTCATACCCATTTATTAATTTTATTGTTTTGATAAAGCAAATATTTTTTAATGAAAACCATTACCCTTGGACTCTGACCGTTTTCCGTCACAGCGGAAAACGTTAGCGTTAGAATAATGTTGAAGTAATTAATTTTCGTAAGGAAATAAGACCGAGCTACAAAAAACACTTAAAGATAAACAATAATATTATTATGCAAATCGTAATCATCAAATTATCTCGACGAATGTTAGGTAGGTTCATCATTAAGTTTTTTAATTGTGTTTACGTAGTAACTTTTTACGTAGATAATTTAGGTTAGTCATGGTGTTTTATTGTTTTTAGAAGTATGCGTTGGGTACGGTTGTGACAAATGTAAGTGGGTACGGTTGTGACATATATTTTTTATGTTTTTGAAGTTGAAGAAGTTATTTTTTATGTTTTGGCGCGTTAGGGAAAAATGATGAGAGTACATTTTTACGGTGCGCGTGCACACTGCCACGAAAATCCGACACCCTGAAGTTAGCTATATATCATGTCAACATTTTAGTTTTTGTTATTGTCACACAAACTACGATTTAAGTAATTTTACCTCAACTACTAGTAAATTAACAAAATTATTGGCGGTCAAACCTAAATTGTCACAACCGTACCCAGTCTACCCTACCTTGTTAATTTTTTTTTACTAGTAAACCCGCCTCCGCTTCGCTCTAGAAAAAATAGCCCTTACTTTTTCGTGATTCTTTAAACTGACTTTTTGCAAGAACCGATTGAAATAAAACAAACTTTAATGTTAAGAGGGGGTATAAAGCTAGGAAAAAATCAAATTTCACCCGCCCGTCTCAATGGAGCAACGGTACTGATAAATGGAACAGAGCATGTCAAAATCCTAGAGCTATAAAGATAAATGTATTTTATTTAAATAATTCGTAAATTATAGATTTTATTTAGAAATCGATCTACAAATCCCTCCGTGATACTAATTAGCATATTAAATTAAAATATTGACTCAAAAACATGCACCATATTGAAAATAAATTGATTTTAGTTGAAAATTAGACCTAACTTTGTGATTTTTTTCTATCGAGAAAATTTAATTTTTTTATGTTTTTGCTTCTTGCATTCACTCAATAATATGATGAAGTATAACTATGTTTTTCTTCAGCTTCTAGAAACTTGATCTACTACTGTAAAAATTGAATCTACGATTGCCAATTTTGCTTTATACCCCCTCTTAAGTAAAGCTTACCACAATATAAGTACGTGCGAAAGTTACAAATTGATAAGGTATAGGTTTTATAAATTCTTAATAAATTCTTTAACTCGGGGTTCTTTAATTATTCTATCCTTTTTCAATTATATTTTAACCATCGTGGGTTAAAAAAAAATATTTTGCTTTTTATTTCAATCGTTTTAAAGAGCTTTTTTGTCCATTAAACAAAATCGATACAGTTTACTTTAATATATTAATATACTGCTGACCCGGCAGACGTTGTTCTGCATCACATACCACTTAACCAATGGTCTGTGTTCTGCAACAATTATATTTATTTATCCCACGTAATGAAAATGTTAAGTATAATAAGACGGATTTGACTGATCCCTTAAGTTACCACATGAGTTACTCTGGAACTCAAGTTTTATGTACTTTTAGTAAATGGCCGTCACATACTTTTAACTTTTGCTATGGGGCACTTCGATATCTCTAATAGTTTGGCTGATCTTATATAAGGATCATCATATGAGTTACTCCAGACCTTACGTTTTTATGTAGGTATTTTTAGTAATTAACCTTCAATTACTACAACTTTTGCTATGGAGGCACTTCGATATCTTTAATAGTTTGGGTGATTCCCTAGGATTCCACCTGGGCTACTCTGAACTGGGATAACAAATATTTTAATACTTATCATTCTGTCCGGACGAAGACAAATCCATGTTTATGGATTTGTGAGTTGTATGATTGTTGTGTTGACAACAATAATAAAAATTGGTCCAGCCGTTCTTGAGTTATAAATTAAATACTGTAACCCGACATACAAACTTCTCATATTATCAAGTTGACTTTAACATTGCAACGTAAAGATTATCAAAAAGAGGTCAGTAAATGTTGTACTTAGCATAACATTGAAGTAAGTCAAGCAACCGGTTCGGCATGTTTTAATTCTTTTATATTGAGTTGGTGCCCACGTATTCCTTAGTAGTGAATTGGTCGTCCGCGGTAACACTCAAAATGCAGTGCATACCTCATGATAAAATGTTGGAACATCACTCAGATACCTTGATGACGATCAGAAAAGAATTCGATCTCGACAAGCCTGGAATGATAGAAGATGCAATAAACCATTTAAAAGAATGGGTGGATAAGCAGCGGCATTTCAAAAAGAAGGACTTCAGTAAGATTTTTATTTTTTATTTTTAACTCTCTGTCCCCGAGACTTCGTGCGCGTCGAATTTAACAAAAAGTTGTTAAATTTCTAAAATAAAAGCAGCTTAGGTAACTCCTTATTACATCAGCTATTTTGGAGTCAAAATCGGTCCAGACGTTCCAGAGATAAGCCGAAACAAACAGACCCTTAGTACCTTAGTAGTAACTTACTAATAATTTAATTCTAATTATTTCTGGGATGGAGGATCATAATCTTTTTATTATAATAATGATAATTCGATTATATATTTATTTATAAACAAAGTTCAAGATCGAATCCACATTATAATCAACACGGTCACGTCAAGGTCTTTCTTCTCAAGTACTGACAAGTTTATTAAGTTACGTACCTATTATGCATGTTATTAGGTACCTACATACCTACGTCCAGTTTTTATAAGAGGAGAACAGGAAAATGCCGTATCTTTTATAAAGCCATTCTTTTTTGTATTCGTCAGGAGTATTGCATGATGATAAGTTTTACTTACTAAGTAATATAAATTACAGTTAGAGTAAAAGAGGTAATCGTATTTTTTACAATAGGTACGTCTTCTGGATAGTGTATTTAATTGGAGAATCAATTAAGATACAGCTGCTCTGTTGGCTTCTTGTCTGGCAACACAGGTGAACTAAGCTTAATATTAGATGATAATAAATATAAATTTGTCTTTTGCTCATTTTTTTAATGCAACGTCACACTTCCGCAGCCTCCGATGCCAACTGATATCGGCCCAGAACAAAACTCAAATCGGGACTTAGAATGGTTAGTAATATTTACGTGGGGCAGAGATTATTGATTATAGTTAGTCCTGTTAGTTGTTGTTAGTAATAGTCTATTTAGTAATAGTTTCCAAGAGTACCTATAGTTCTAATTAAGTCATAGATGTTTTCTACCCTTTAGAACGAAGTTGGTCTCCTTTTCAACTGGAACACAATTGCTGTTACACGGGTGAACCCTATATAAAACCTATCATAATGTCATTTCAAAATCAATTTAGACTCAAATAATGGTCAATTTGAGTTCTACTTATTATAAGTTACTTCTAGCAAGACTTTATACTAAATTTAAGTGTTTTCATTCATCAGGCGATGCGTATCTGGAAATAGTGATATATGCATGCAAAGGGTCCCTGGAACGAGCAAAGAAGCAAATAGATCGAATGTGCACAGTAAGGACTCTTCTGCCCCAGTTCTTTGAATTTCGCAACCCTAAAACTGATTTCGGGATGTTGTTTGACGTTTTGTAAGCATTTTAATATTACTTTTAATATTTTACTGTTATTTAATCACTGACTAGGCAAAATGTTAAAGTATAGATTTTGTTCGGGTGACCCAAAAATATTAAAAGGGGTTTTTTAGGAAATTCTGAAGAAAATATTTTCTAAATTTCCAAAAAACCCTTTTTAATATTTTTGACCCCTTTTAATGTAGTGTAAACTATATTCTGAATGTATTTTAGAAATTTTCACGTTCCCCTTAATCACAGAAAGCACTTGAGATGTTTATTTTTCGTTTCCCAGTACTCCAGTTGTATTACCAAAATTAACACCGGATCACTACAGAGTTTTCATGATTAAAGGAAATGAGAAACTGCACTTATACAAAGATTTCTTAGGTTATTTCGCCTATGTCATATTGGTAAGTACTGCATTTAAAATTAATAAATGCATTTAATGTTAATAAATAAAAAATAAAATCAAACGCTATCACACTCATACGGCCACGCATTAGGATTGCCTGTGTGGCGGGAGGCATGGACAATACATCACAATAAAAAATTACGTTAAAATCAATGACACCAAACGTACATTTCCCAGAATAGTTACTTTATTAAAGCAAAATGTATGTTACTGTTGCTAATATCACTTTAAATATAAAAATATAACATTAGAATAAACCACAGCAAAGCAAATGACATTAATAAAAAAAGAAAACAGTAAGATTAAAAGTAAAAAAACATTTTCGATGATTATAATATTCAAATTAAGATGTAAAAAATAGCTATACTCGTAATGTAGTCATTAAGATTGTAGTTTTCTACAAACATAAAAATACAAGCCAAAACAATCTTCTCCAGTTACTGCATTGACTTATTATTACTAATAAGTTAATGAGTTACTGTGTTAGTTTTAATAAAATTAACATGATTTTTGTAATTGTTTTTCAGTTATGTGATTATTTAAAGACTCACGACTACTGCCGCGGCTACATAGCTATTTTGGACTATACCGAGATGAATATGGTGGATTTCTTAACCAATATGAGTCCTATTATGATGAGACAAGCATTTTCCATATTTATTGTAAGTACATAATCTATTTTCTATAAGAATGATGAACTTTAGTGATATTGCCATTGTGGATTGCAACGAATATTAAATGTCAAACTACGAATATCTAATGTCTACGACATAAAGTACATAGTACTTCATGTCGTAGACCGTGACCGTGAGAGTTCATGGTTGAGAATCCGCAAATCAAATGTCAACACAATCTTTTGTTACTCAGTAATTCTGGGAAGTCTTATTGGTTGTAATAAATTTCTTGGAATTTCCAGAAGTGTAATGTAAGTGTTCTTAGACGGCTGTAAAAATTCTTATTCAAATTCCAGTTAAGCTTGGAAATAATGTGAAAATAATTTACAGGAAGGCTACGGGCTAAGGATAAAAGGGATATATATCTACACGCCGTCAAAGATGGTTGATGCATTCGTATCATTATTGAAACAAGTAGCAAATCCCAAAGTTGCAGCTCGAATACATTCGTATAAAACTCTGGACAACCTTTCCGATATTGTGCCTGTAGATATTTTACCTCTGGATTATGGTGGCAAAGAGAAACCTTTGAAAACAATATGCGGTAAGTATATCGGCCAACTGTGGACTCTGGAGTGCATTGTGGGTAGTAGTTTATAGTAGGTGTACCCACAGTACTGTGGGTACTATAAAAACTCATATTTTGACTGATATATTGACTCTGTCAAAGTTTTACACACTACCTAGGAATTTTAAGACAAACGAGATAGTCAATTGTAAAATACGAATAGATATTCAAGAAGTTCATTTACAACACTATAATGTTTTTGCAGATGACTGGATAGAAATTCTGTCTTCTGAAGAATATTTAGATTACCAGAGAGAACTCCAGAAAGTTGGGACTGATGAGGCTTTTCGTCAAAAAGATAAGTTCAATGAAGAATATGCTGGAATGCCCGGAACGTTTAGACTGCTATCCGTTGATTAGACAATAATCTACGCCAAATTTTTATTTGATCGAGTAATAATTTGAACCTAAAGAATTACTATAGCTATAGTGAACTTACCCGGAATGATGCGAGGTATTAATTTATTTCATTACAATGACTAAATTATAAACGAAATTTGAAATACTACGTACTATAAGAATTATTTTAACTTATTTATTGGCAATTTTTGCACGTCTAAAGATTTTCTCTGTCAGTCAACCCTGTCTGGATGGTGAAAGTATGTTATAAATTAAACATAGAAACTAGAAAATAAGTCTGGTAAAATAAGTAAGGCTGTGTCATTAACAATAATATTCATATAATGTATTTTATGCTTTTTTGACGTAAATCAATTAATCTTGAGTTTTTACAAACAAATTGTTTTTCAATATATTTGTGAAAAGTAAATACACAATCGGGACAAAATTCTGACAATATTACGTATGTGTATTAATAGTATCGAAAACTTATCAGAGGTAACATTTTTTTAATCTGATAATAGCTTCAACAACTTCTACGGAATCGACTCTTATGAAAATATTCATACATTGATCTCCAATGACGAAATAAAATCATGATAGTTTCAAATCCATAACGAGGGTCTAATGATGGAATCATTAGGTGAACAGCGAACTGTTCAACCGTTATTACAAACCTCGTGTTTGGACTCAGCTTGCTTGATTTTAACGAGCCCCATTCATTATAATATTATACGAGTATACAGTTACTTGTTGACCGATTTATTACTGATTTAATCATGTTTTTAGTCCTGTTAACTTTAACCTTTATATAAATAATAATTCCTTCGCTGCGTTTATCTAAAGTTTCAAAAACTGTAGTGTAAATTAATTTTAATTTAAATCATTATCTCGATATAGAATCTCGAAGCTCGTTGAATAAATTGTTTGTGTTAGCTTAAGTTTGGCGTTTTATTTTTAAGACTGCTCTCATAATTGTTATTTTAATTTAATAACTACGATGGGTAACAAGATTTTGTATGGAAGCCGAGTGTTAGGAAACATAGCTTAACAATAAAAGTTATACATGTCGCCCTCGCCTCCCCACTCACCGCGGATAGCGTCTCCAGCGCACATCATAAATGGCTAAAAAATAATCGAAGTTTTTTTTTGCGTCCAAGAAAATTGCTTAAGGACACCTTCGCGCGAGGGAGACGGTGAATGCTCATGCATACCAACACAGTCGTCTGCATTGGTTATGTAGGGCTCACGAGTATGAAGCCTCGTGCCTACCCACTAAGCACCGTCTTGGGGATGGCTTTGGCCCTAAAGGCCTTGAAGCCTTCATCGAAAGCGACATCGTTTTCTACCCCGCTCGCATATATACGAATGGCGGGCGGCGGCCTGGCGGGAGGGGAGGTCTATCTAAGAGAGGGAGATCTCCCATTTCCAGAGTACTTTTATGTACGGCCTGGCCGTTTCATTGAACTATTGCATGACACGGGATAAGGTTTCTTATCGTAGGGCATACAGTTTAAGACATGTGAAGTTGTGTGACGGCCGCAAAAATGGCAAAACCTTTTCCATTCATTAAAGTCCAGTCATTAAAAGTAAAATACGGCGATTCCGTAGAATTTTTATTAGATTTATTTGGATTTAGGTTCTTCATACCGTCTTTTTCAAAGTTGACCCTGTGCCGGGGGTTGATATTTATTTTTTAGGCGTGATATACCTACTATTGATTACTAGCGACCCGCCCTCGCTTCGCTTCGGGAAACTTATTCCTTCGGTCCATACAAACTTTCAACCTCTATTTCAACCTCTTCATCCCTTTTTTCGCAATAAAAGGTAGCCTATGTCCTTTCTCAGGGTCTAAAGATTGTCTGTGCCAAATTTCATCAAAATCGGTTGAGAGGTTTAAGCGGGAAAGCGTAACAGACAGACAGACAGAGTTACTTTCGCATTTATAATATTAGTAGGGATATCTACATAATATATTATTAATGTTAAGTATTTATTAATATTTACTATTTATTAAACTATTGCAGCAAATCTTCTAATTTCAACAATTAATATCAGATTGTAATTTGTAAGTAGACGTAATCGTGTGCTTAATTAAATTTGCATAACCATACCTACCATAGGTTAAATTGCCCATTACATTGCAACATCACAACTTTAAAGATTAACAAAAAAGTCAGTGTCTTAGCATAACATTGAAGTAACTCTAGCAACCGGTTCTAAATGTTTTAATTATTTTATATTAAGTTGTCCGCGTATTCTTTAGTAGTGAGTTGGTCGTCCGCGTTATCACTCAAAATGCAGTGCATACCTCATGATAATATGTTAGAACATCACCAAGATACCTTAATAACGATTAGGAAAGAGTTCAATCTGGACAAGCCTGGAATGATAGAAGATGCGATAAAACATTTGAAAGAATGGGTGGATAAGCAGCAGCACTTCAAAAAGAAGGACTTCAGTAAGATTTTTTATTTTTAATAAAATAAAATAAACGTTCCGATTTAGACTAATATAATTTCATAAGTATTAATGGTACATTACTTGTTTATAATACCACTTACCATCAGGTGGGATAGTTGTCAAGCATTAACTTATCTCATGTATATAAAAAAAAATACTATCTGCTTAAAGTAAGTCCAATAATGTTTAGTTATTTTTACCGGTATTTTAATTATATCCCACAAAACACCTTGACGCCTTGAGGAATAAGATGGTGTCCTCTAAAAGAGAGTAACCGAATCCAAACTTTCCCAACCACAACACAATTGCTGTAAAAACAATTCTTATAAGGTGGACGTGGTAAGTGCCGTGGCGGGAGGTGGCACTAACCCGGGCGAGCTCCATACAAAAGCTTAAATATGTACATATATGCAATTTAAAAATCAAATTAGAATCAAATGGTAGTTTATTTGACATGGTTTAGTATACATAACTCAGTTTTAGCAAAAGTGAAGTCGTAGCTTCGCAGAAAGAAATTGAAGTGTGTTAATTCTTCAGGTGATGCGTATCTGGAAATAGTGATATATGCCTGCAAAGGTTCCCTGGAACGAGCAAAGAAACAAATAGATCGAATGTGCACAGTAAGGACTCTTCTGCCTCAATTCTTCGAAGTGCGCAACCCTAAAACTGATTTCGGGATGTTGTTTGATGTATTGTAAGTATTTCACTAGTATTTTCTATCGTAACTTTGCTAGCCTCATATTCGCGAAAACTTAATACGAAAGAAATTAAAAGCAAAAAGAAAGATTTTTTGTGTTATTCTCCTATTTCTTTCTTACCTTCTTACCTACCTATCTTTTTATTATGTTTTATTTTAACTTGCGCGTCAGAGTAGGTACACATTTACTACATCACAAAAAGCGCTTGAGATTTTTATTTTCCTTTTTTCAGTACTCCCGTCGTATTACCCAAATTAACACACGAACACTACAGAGTTTTTATGATTAAAGGAAATGAGAAACTGCACTTATATAAAAATTTCTTAGGTTACTTCGCCTACCACGTATTGGTAAGTACCTACATAGGTACTGCATTTTATTTGAAAGCTAGTAGATAACTCGCTTCCCTTGCAGACATCTATTTTGTCCAGACATTTAAGCATAATAGTTAAAAAATAACTAAAATACACGCTTTTATAATAAATCTAATTAAAAAATATTTCTTAATAAAAGCGTGGCGTACACTAGTAATAAACTACAACAAAGCTTAGGACACAAATAAAAAAGAACTAATTAAATAAAGATGAAGAGTAAAAAGATATTTTTATTTATAAATGCCTTGTAAAAAAGTAATTAACAAGGGCTGTTAGTATGTTCGTAGTCATAAAGATTTGTAGTTTTAGTCTAGTTACTGTGTTATTTGTAATAAATTTAACATGATTATTGTGTTTTTCAGTTATGTGATTATTTAAAGTCTCACGACTATTGCCGCGGCTATATATCTATTGTAGACTTTACCGAGATGAACATGATGGATTTCTTAACGAATTTGAGTCCCATTATGATGAGGCAAGCATTTTCTATATTTATTGTAAGTAATGAGTTTTCTATATATGCTAGCGATTTTGGGCCGAAACTAATAGTTCAGTTCGAAAATCAAATTTAAGGGCATGAGGTGGTTACAATAATGCTTGAGGATCCGCAGAAAAACCTTAAGCCGTAAACTCAACACGATCTTGTTCTTGGTACCTATTAATATTGCGAACATTTAATGTTGTTTGTAATTTTTGTAAAATTGTTGTAAAAATTGTTGTGTACATTGTTGTAAAAATATTTTTGGTAAACTAAGCCTAAGTAGCCTAAGTAGGCTGTAAAAATATGGATAATTATTCTTATTTCAATTTATGTCGTGCTTTATATAATATAAAATATTTTACAGGACGGTTTCGGACTAAGGATAAAAGGGATCCATATCTACACGCCTTCAAAGATGGTTGACGCTTTCGTATCATTATTGAAACAAGTAGCAAATCCCAAAGTTGCAGCTCGAATACATTCGTATAAAACTCTCGACAACCTTTCCGATATTGTGCCTGTAGATATGTTACCTGTAGATTATGGTGGCAAGGAGAAATCTTTGAAAACAATATGCGGTAAGTGCAATCGATTCACTGCGGACGTCGGAGTATGTTGTCGTGACAAGCTTTTATATCATATAAATTGTGTAATGACGTTTAAAGTTTGTAATAAAACTTTCAAAGGAAAAGTATATTTTATTCTTTTTAGATCATTTAAAATAAAAGCTTGTTTTTAAAAAAGTTTTGACTATTTTTGTTTTTTTATTTTTCTAACTAAAGTAGATGCTATATAAAACCAACATAATGTAATCGAAACGAATGTCTGAGCATGTATGTATATGTATATGTGTGCGTGCTGTTTGTGTACGAGTGTGTGTTCGTGCGTGCTGTGTATAGATATCCAACAAGTTTTTAAAACAATTAAACAATCGTGTGTTTTTGCAGATGACTGGATAGAAATTCTGTCTTCTGAAGAATATTTAGATTACCAGAGAGAACTCCAGAAAGTTGGAACTGATGAGGCTTTTCGTCAAAAAGATAAGTTCAATGAAGAATATGCTGGAATGCCCGGAACGTTTAGACTGCTATCGGTTGATTAGACTAAATCGATTCGATGTCACATCTCCATTCCTAGGTCTGCTGGAAGAAATTTCTTTTCTAAATAAACAGTACCTTATCTGGAAGATCTGGAATAGATCGCTTATAGCGATAAGATCTCCTATTGTTTACAATGTATATTTTTAAGTTCAAATTGTACTTACTTTTGTAAATTGGTGTGCAATAAAGAGTTTTTTTATTGTATTGTGTTTGCATTGTACCTTTGTACAGTATTTAAGTTTTATTGTTTAATTTATTTGTGTAATAAATAAATAAGCTACGCCAAATTTTAATCTGAACGATTAAATAATTTGAGGCTTAACAATAGTAACCAAGTTCCAAACCAACGGCGAATTCACGCTGGTGAAATATTTTAACGTAATTCTAATTTTACTGCAATCCAAATTTTTATCAAAGACTTTGTTATGGATTTAAGATAGCAAAGGCAAAGCATGCAGCACCACCCTTCCACTGCCACCCATGACAATTATGACCGACAGAGCAAGACTAATAGGTTCGTTAGTAGGTATGAGAACTGAGGCAGGGACTGTTAGTGATCATTAGTCTTGTTAGTTATTTGATGGTAGATTTGGTTTGAAGGTCCACTTTGTCCCGAAAAGCCTGAACACGTGTAATTACTAAACTGAATCTAGATTCTTGTTAGGAGATAATTCACCGTCACAAACTTTTGAAAGAGGCGTTGTGTTTACGTCGGATGTTTATCACGTTCGGTGTAGGTACCTCGACATTTCCATAAAATTACTCGAAAAATTCACACAGCATTCATTTCATTAAACAGTTCGTGTATTAGCGTAGCAACACATCGGTGACGAATTTTAAGGAGACTCTTGATAATAATAACTAACTGGGCTATTAATACTAGCAACTAACACCACTAACAGTCCCTGCTCCAGTCTTCAAACCCAGTAACGGACTAACCAACTAACATTCTAACACCGCCTGTTTACTGGAATAACCATCTTACTTAGTCCTGATTTGAGTCTTGTTCTGTGTCGGTAACAGTTGCCATGTGCAGCGGCGGAAAAGTGGTGCTGCACGCCCGTTTGCCACCTTAATTCCATAAAACAAAGTCTGAATACGTACAATCTAACCTCACCTTTATAATTTACGCAAAATTACGGACTTATTCAGCGAATTTACAAATTCGAAGTTATCTATGTACGTATCTAAATACATATTCAAATAACATTGAAGATTATTAGGTGTTTCTAAACTTTATAATTGTATTATTAGCGAAAACTAGCTAAAGATTATTCAGTTGTGTGTTGATTGCCAACGCGTTAAGCCAAAATGCAGTGCACACCTCAAGATAAATTGTTAGAACATCACCCAGATACCCTGATGACGATCAGAAAAGCATATAATCTGGACAAACCTGGAATGATAGAAGATGCAATAAAACATTTAAAAGAATGGGTGGGTAAACAGCAGCATTTCAAAAAGAAGAATTTCAGTAAGCTTTCTTGTCTTTATTAATTGATTAACTAAGATTATCTTAAGTAGAATGGTTTTCAAAAGTATTTTACAGCTGTTGTTATTATAATGATGCCAAGTAACAATAAAGATTTTTTATGATTCTAAGTCATATGAAATATTACGAGAGTGTAATTAAATGCTTAATTATTTTTTGACGTTTTTGTTAACTTCAGGGTCAACATAAATTACTAAGTTACATTACACAGTTAAATTACATAATTTACTAAGGCAAGATAATATTATCTGCTATACCTACCCATGTTTAGGAAAATCACTGTGTCTTGTAGAATGAAAATGCAACGAGTAGTTCATGATAAATAAATACCTCAGAATTACTTACGTTCTAAGGTCAATAGATAACTATAATTTAAACTTTTTATTCTTTAGGTGACGCATATCTAGAAATAGTGATGTACGCCTGCAAAGGTTCTTTGGAACGAACAAAAAAGCAGATGGATCGAATGTGCACAGTAAAGACCCTTTTGCCCCAGTTCTTTGAAGTGCGCAACGCTAAAACTGATTTCGGGATAATGTTTGACGTATTGTAAGTATTTTAATATTGGTTAACAAAATACAACTGCATGTTATTGCCTGGGCTAATGTTCTTTTGCTAGATTAGGCATTCGTTGTTAAAACATTCCTAATAATCGTAAGATGTTGAGGCTGATATGACGTCGTTTCTATTTACTTCTAAGATGTTGCGATATGGCGTCTTTCTGTTTATTTCTTAGATTTTCTAATAAAAATATTCTTTTCCAGTACTCCAGTTATTTTACCAAAACTAACACCTGAACACTACAGAGTTTTTATGATGAAATCAAATGATAAAGTAAACTTATATAAAGATTTGTTAGGTTATCTTTCTTACGAAGTAATGGTAAGTGCTTTACTGTAGCTACCGTTGCTTGATTCAGCCGTCAAATGACATGTCGTGCTTCAGCTGGCGATTGAGAGGCAGATTTTTCTTGATTGATGCTTTGATGATGGTTACTGATGTTACTGATGTCCATGGGCGACGGTGACCACTTACAGGTTGGTCATCTGCTCGTCTATCAGCTATTGACATTTAAAAATAGAAGACCACTACTCCACTTACCATCAAGTGGGGTTGTGGTCAAGGATTAAATTATAATTAATAAAAAAATATATTTTTGAGTTAAATTTATAATCATTTGTATATTTGTACAAAATCAGATAGGGCTCCTTTTCTCCCGCGACTGGAGCTATAATATACGAGTTTGTAAACATTTTTCTACCTAAACATCATTTTCTTTTTCAGTTATTCGATTACTTAAAGTTGCATGACTTCTGCCACGGATACATAGTTATTTTAGATTTTACAGAGACGAGCATAATGGATTTAATGGCCCTTGCGAACCCAATTCTACTAAGACAATCTCTTTCTTTAATTACTGTAAGTATTAACGCAGTTTGCAGTAAAGTATTGCATTATAATAACACTTGGCCCCCAACTTGTGTCCAAAACCATGATTATGAGAAAAAAAGGAGAGAACCTAGTGAACTAATATTAAACACAGCATTAAAACAATTTTATATAATCATAAAAATCCAGTTGCAAGTGATAATATCATCGTCACTATCGTAACCCAAAACGCTGGGCAAGTGTAGATTGGCGGACTTCACACACCTCTCAAAACAGGAGTGCAGGTTTTCTCACAATGTTTTCCTTCACCGAAGCAAGTGATAACTGAATACGCAATTACGCACATAATGTTTGAAAATCAGAAGTGTGTGCAGGTCTACCCAGTTTAGGAATCACTGCTTACCATTGATAACTCCATTGATATACTCGTAGTCTATCAGAAGTTCATGGTTGAGGATGTTATGTAACTTAATCTTCTTTCATTTAATTCCGGAAAACATTGAATTTCCTTTGTTAATTAGGATACTAATATCTACATTAGTATCAAACCAAAATTATATTCTAATAACAAACCTATAGTTTGTAATAATGACTAAATTAATTTACAGGAAGCTTACGGTATTAGAATAAAGGGGATTTACATCTACACGCCTTCAAAGGTGGTTAATGTTTTGGTATCATTTTTGAAACAAGTATCAAGCCCTAAACTAGCAAATCGGATATACTCGTACAAAAGTCTGGACAACCTTACTGATATTGTGCCTGCAGATATTTTACCGGTGGAATACGGTGGCAAGGAAAAAGCAATGAAAAAACTTTGTGGTAAATATTTTTTTACGGGTTTAATTTAGCAAACGAGCATACAGCACCACCCTTCCGATCTAAACATCACAATGTGACTGACTCGGAACAAAACTCAAATCGGAACTAGGATGGCTAGTCCAGTTAGCAAAGGGTGTTTCAGAATTAAGAACGTTACTTGGTCAGGTCGTTAGGTGGAGCAGGGACTGTCAATGGTAGATAGTCATATTAGTTGTAGTTAGTAATTATTAGTAAGAGTCATGTTCTAAGATAGTCGGTAAGTTCTTCAGAACTAAGATGGTTGCCTCAAAACAAGTATAACCGTATCCACACCTTTCAAACCGGAACACAATTGCTGTTAAAATAATTATTAATAAACCATTAGCCAGGTGTTTTTATGCTGTAGTTTTAGTTGTATTTAAAACCTATTTGACTTCATTTATAAAATCGAAATATAAAAAATAATATTATTTTTTATAGGACTAAACGTATGTTCTTATGCAAATAATATTTTGTAGATGAATGGATAGAAGTTATGGCTTCTGAAGAAAACTTAAATTTCTTGAGGGAACGCCAGCATGCCGGAACTGATGAGTCTCGTCGACAGCAAGATAAGTTCAATGAAGAATATGCTGGGATGCCTGGAACTTTTAGACTGTTATCCGTAGATTAGTTTAATAACCTGTTACTTTTAAGCATGTGTAAAGATGTAAATAAGTTTCTACGAATTATTTTAAGTATTTTACGTTACAATTGTATTCATAACATGGTGTGTGGTGGGAAATTGCTTTGAAAACAAAATATTATATAATAAAATAAATAGTTTTAGTTAATTGAGTAAGAGTACTCAAGGAAATTTTGAGCAAGATTAATTATTGATGCTTCGAATTTTTTTATTTTAGTGTATTAAACTCTCTCCACTTATTTCATGTGTTCCAAAGTTCACGTTACTTATTTTTAATTAAAAATGAGATTGTTCCATCAATAGTAAGAGGTCATAAATGACGAGAATGTATCAAATGTCTTACCTGCTCCGACGTCCTTATAAAATCGGCTGTGAAAATATGTTTCACTGTTTTCGGCCGCAGTGTCGGAGAGCCAGGAATTATACAGGACCCTTTTTATGAAATTAAGGTAGCAAACGAGCATGCAGCACCACCTTTCCGCTGCCGCCCATGACAACTGTGACCGACCTAGAACAAGACTCAAATGGGGACTAGGAAAGTTAGCCCGGTTAGGAGACGGTGTTACAACATTAATTGGTTAGTTTTTTAGTACGTATGGGGACTGGGACAGGGACTGTTAGTGAATGAATAAAACCGATTTGTCGTCTATGCGTCAACTAGATCCCTCGTATCCAAATAGACAGGGAGCCATTGTGCGAAATTATATTCATATGAATGCATAAAATTAAAATAATATCTTTCGTGTAATATTATAATAAAAGATAATAAATTTAATCATGATTCGTAGACATTTTAATTTTTTTAATTCCTTTTGATATTTTAAAAATTTATATTCAAGCATATTACTTCCGACTAGGTGCCCAAACCCCGCTTCGCTTCGGTAAACTTACGTTTACTAGTCTCAAGATCCAAAATAATTTGGGTACCTACTTAAAACTTTGAAGAAAAATCCTATGTAGGTACAGATAATTCATTATTTGAATTTTATAGTAATCTTGCTAATAAATATTTATTATCAAATAGTATATACATAAATAAATAACACTACACACTCATAGACCCACAATTGGATTTCTCCCTGTATAGTGGGCGCCATGGACAACACGCAAAACCCAAAACAGAAAAAAAATTGGTTGTCTGTAAAGTCGGTTTACTGACGATAGTTGAACGTGACAACGTCTTAAGAAAATAATTTCCTTTGAATGAGTAGGCAAGCACAATAAAAGAACACTTTTTCAATACAAGTTAAGTCATTTATTAAAAATGAATGCTGGATACTTATACATCCTACATCGTGAGTCAGAATTATAGCGCCCCACTACTCAACGCCATCTAGTGTACTGCGAGTGAACTACCAGCTCAGCCAGCCTTCCTCCATCGATAAATGGACCCAATCGAACTTAATGAATAATTGTACACTGCACAATACATAGATGGCGCTGGTATAATAATTCACCAACGGTAACGACGGTAACGCATGAGTCATGTTTTTTCATGCGTGCCACCGAATTATAAGACGTTGTCACGTCAAAAAACTCATCGTTTAAATTTCTGCCTCGCTGGGATTCAAACCTAGGACCCTTCGTACAGCAGTCCGGCGTGGTAACTATTGCGCCATACGTGTCATAATATTATTATGTACAAACGGTAATTCATGCAAACTTTTTGCTTTATAAACTTGATACAAAAACTTGATTAATATTGTTTACAAACTAGTTTGTCGGTCAGTTGCAAAATTCGCTGACGATTATAATTTGACACAACAATGTGCATACAGCCAAAATACACTTGATATTTAACTTGTCACTGTTTTTGAATACCTAAAGATGCTGAATTACGAAATTATTCAAATGAGGTAGGATTTTACAATTAAAAATTAAGACGGTAATTCAATTACATTTAATGAGGCTTATCGAAATATCTATATAAATTTAATTTTACCTACATTATTCTCGTCATAATAGTCGCACAAAAAATTTGCTATTAGGGAGCTACGTGAGAAAGGGTTCCCTACATTAATTAAAGATATAATAGAAGTAATGTATATATCATTCTAACTGTAGGGATCTACGTTCTTATTTTGAGGTTTATAGATTTTCCCCATAATTCTACCTTCTATGGAAATTTTATATCTTCTATGGAATATTTGATTCTAAATTTAAAGGAATGAATAAATTTTAAGAAATGGAATATTTGATTCTTAATTCAAATTCTTAAGACATAATTAAAGGTATCTTAATTGTTTGGGTACTCACAACACTAAACTTGAATATAATCACAAAACGGCGTATTGGCCGTTTTTACATACCATCTACGAATCTCAAAAAATATTTTATTATTAAGTATTTTATTATTATTTTAAACCAGCATATAAGGATAGCTTTTGATAAGTTTCTTACATAACATAAGAATACGTAAACCAGTGAAGTTGACCATTAAAATAAGATCATTATTCATTTATTTTAATGATAATTATTTGATTGATTCATAATTTAACGTTACACTAAGCCATGGAATCGTTACCTCCTAATCCGATTCTTGACTTCCACCCGAACCAAATCATTGAAGTTCGAAAATTATTTGGTTATGATGACCTTGGCAGACTGCTTCAAGATATAGCCATCCTTCGAGATTGGTTAAAGAAACAACAACACTTCTTAATTAAGGAATATGGTAAGAATAATCGTAGAATGTATTACGACGACAACGCCGTTGCCTAGTAGTTTGTGTTCGGTTCCCAGCTGGGGTAGATAGGTATTTAAGGTTCAGGTAAATGTTTATTGTTGGGTCATGTTGTCCATGCCACTCGCGTTACAGGGAATCCTAGTGCGGGTGCATTATGTTGCTGATGATCCTAACATATATTTATAATTATGTAAGTGATCGATCGAGTTATGCAACTGCTGGCGTGTGTTTGTGCATAGTGTCGATGTGAAATAATTCCTAGAAAGAATGAATTATAGTCGAATTTCGAGTGCAGAGCGGGTCTCTAGCAATATTGATTACCTACTTATTAACCCTTAATTAGGCGCATGGGGTCAGGACAGTTTGAAGTTGAAAAAAAATTATGTTAAAGTGATTGGAAAGCGAACGCGCTCTTTCTAGCTTCCTAACTCCCCACGGGGTATGCAAATCAGTCTGGGTCGGAAACCCAACGCGCACACATTTGTCGCTGCTCTCTTAGGTGCTGACCCCATGCGACCAATTACGTAACAATTTTTGGCAAAAGGTAAGTTCTCATTTTTATGTTTTTACATATACCCATTTTAAATAAATGGATATATCTTAACTTGTATTCGTGTAATATTTAATTTATATACTCTTGTCTTTATTTTTGTAATGTTTTCTTTTTTCTTTTAATTTAAATTTCAATATGAATAAAGAAAATCAGTTACAGAAATAGCTGGAAGATTTATCCGATGATGAGGAAGACGTCGCTGGTTCTACTTAGGATAGTGAAATTGCGGAAGATAATAATACTCCTATAATTAGTGCTCATGACTCGGAAAGTGTATTTGAAGAGTCCGAAGATGTAAAAATGTCCCTGAATCATCGGAGGGTACTATTTTTTATCTAGACAATCTATGTGACAATAAAGAGAAAAACGACAACAAACGAACGAAAAAAAAGTGCCAAATAAATGCCATAAGTGTGGTAAATTTGTTTGTCAGCAACACTTCAGGACTTACAGCATTGAATGCAGAATAGAAGAATCTGTTGATGAATATGAATTACATATATTTTTTAATTGATCTCGGCTATATCAAAAATAAGTAGTTTAAGAGATGTTAGAAGTTGATTTTGTTTAAAGTCAAAGTTATTATTTTATGCATATATTTAATGCTTTATTATAATTATAATAAAGCATTTAAGTATTTTTAATAACACATACTTTGTTTTATTAATTTCTTCCACTCCATTTTTATATATTTGTTTGGGGTCAGTAGTGACCCCATGCGACTATTTGTGTGATTTTCTTAATGCGCCTAATTAAGGGTTAAATGATATGACTGACTACTAAGCTTAGAAGATACTAATAAGATATTTTTGTCGTTTGTGTTCTTCTAAAATAAGTACCTATTTAATTGTATTTTTTCGTTTTAGATGACGAGTATTTAGAACATCAATTAATATGTAGCAAAGGGTCTATAGAACGTGCGAAGAAACGCTTGGACAAACTGTGTACATTAAGAGGCCTCATGCCTGAGTACTTGCAGGGTTTTGACATTGAGAATGAATTTCATAACCTCTTGAAAGTCACGTGAGTCGTTTTCGATTTGTTGTCAATGCAGAAATATTATATGACGCCATTGGAAAACCTGTCTGTTTCCATATTAAAATATCTGTTCTAAGTGTATGGCCCACTACTGAGCACTGGTCACTCCTCATACCTGAGGAGGCCTAGAGCATACTCCACCACGCTGCTCCAGTGCGGATTGGTGGAGGGGTTAGTGGCCAACCCAAGTGTCGAAAATTTTTTTGCCGCTCGAAGGCATTTGACGTGGCTTAACGACTGCTACCAAATGGTAACAACCGGGGTCGACGGCTTTACGTGCCCTCCGAAGGACGGAAGCGCCCAAAAATGATGCAATTAGCGGTCCGTCCAACTTCAAGTACTAATTAGTGTATGCTAATATAAAACTTACATGTTTTTCAGTAACACATGTTTCCTTCCAAAGCAGACCTCTGATTATTACCGTATAATATACACTGACTATAATAATCCTGATTCTACAATATATAATCCGCACAACATGGCTAGGTACTTAATAGTGGTAAGTAATTATAATATATTTTTATATTTTACATTTATATATTACTCCGATAAAAGGGTAAATAAAGGTTAAATTAACAAAACAAAAAACTGACTTCAATATCGATGAGGGCTTCTCTCGATTTTCCTGGGATTCCATCATCAGATCCTGATTCGGTGGCAGTAAGACGCACTAGTCGCCACTACGATTTTCGAAGGTTTCCCTCGATTTCTCTGGGATGCCATCATCAGATCTTAGTTTCCTTATGATGGTACCACCGTTGGAATATGTCCTTTCCAACAAAAAAATAATCAACAAAATCGGTTCATAAACGACAAAGTTATCCGCGACCACACAAAAAAATACTGTCAAATTGAGGAACCGCCTCCTTATATGAAGTCGGATAAAAATTGTTTGCAAATGGACCGATTTTCTGATTTAACATTTTTCGAAAATCTACCCTTGTGAGGGTAAAAATAAGGCATAAATGCGTTCGCAAATAAGTTTAGGCAACGCCGTGGCTAACAAAGTTTCTTTTATATAAAAATTGGTGCGATTTATAATGCGGTACGATTTTATAATGCTGTGGAAAGCAATAAAATTAGTCACTGTGCAGTTAACCGTTGAAGAGTTCCTTTGTCTAAAGCCAATTCATTATCATCGAAACTAAAGCGATGTGCAAAATTTCAAGTAAGAGGAAGTGAAGAAGCGTAGAGTAAGAGGGAGTGGTTCTAAGCCACGGAAATAAAATTTAGAATCATCCAATCTTCCACCACCCTTCAGTTCATCTGCTAACAGACAACGCTGTATATGTATTTGCCGATTGATCCCCATTACACTTTTGTGTTTTTGTATAAAGTTATATTTTTTCAGATGGTAGAATATTTAATTAGGTACGACTACTGCGCTGGGATTGTACTGGTGTGTGACCTTTCAAAATTAACATTGGGAATCGTGGCCACATTTAATCCTTTTATCGTTGGCCATACACTAATGTTACTCACTGTAAGTAATGTTTTTTGTGCGATTTTCACAATTTTGGTCGTGTTTTTTAGTAGTTTCTTATTTATTTACTATTAATTCCGTCGTGTTCCTACCGGTTTGAACAATTTTTCATTAATTTTTTGCTTTTTAGTGCCATTGCGGGGGTTTGCTTATTGAAGTGTGTTAATTTTTAAAACAAGTATTTTTAAATAAGTTACGTTAGGTATATAGAAATAGAGCTCTTGTCTGTCCGATCATTCATTGAAGAAGGGGATATCAGCCAAACTATTGGATATATTGTAATGCTGTTATAGAATGTTATGAGTGTTTACTAAAGGTATTAAAAATGAAGTCTGGAGTAACTCCTGCAAACTCCTATGGGATCAACGAAACTATTACGTATATCGAAATGCGAGTATGACTTACCTAAATTAAATATGTTACAGAAGTTTTGCTGAGTCTTCTCTTTTTCAACTATTCATAAAAAATAGAATGATTTGTGTTATATAATAAAAACATTCATACACCTACTTATTTATGTTTACTTTCTAGGAAGCACTAGGTCTTCGTTTAAAAGGGTTCCACTGCATCAGTGGTGGATCAAAGTACATAGACGCCTTCATAGCAATTGCAAAAGGAGCTATGTCTAAGAAACTCACGTCTCGCTTGCATGTTCACGATAATTTTGAATCATTGTTTAAATTAATTCCAAAAGACAGATTGCCTACGGATATTGGTGGTGAATTGCCTATAACTTTAAAGGAATTAACCGGTTAGTATTCTAGCTACTAGCTACACTTAGCGACTTGGTAAAGCTTGGTCAATAGCCGACAAATGGGCAAACGAGCCACCTCAAGCTCAGGTGAATTAGAAACACCAAGGCACCACAGACGCGTTGCAGGCCAAAAAAAGGAAAGAGAATACTTCCTTTCAAGCTGAATAGATATATAGTCTTACGTTGTTAGTACTTGTTAGACTTATAACGCGTTACTCGAGAACTATACCAATTAGCTTACCATTTTGTGTATATTTCAGAAAATACCTTAAAAGCATTTTCCATGCCTGATTTTATCAAGAAAATTAAGTTCATAGAAGGTGCTGTGACAGATGAAACCAAAAGACACGTTGGTAAATTTAACGAAGATTACTCCGGAATGCCTGGCTCATTCAAAGTTTTAAGTGTAGATTAAAATGAATTGTAAATAAAAAAATATATCTAAATAAAACATAATCCCGATTGTGATTTTTTATGTAAAATTATGGCTTCAACCTACCGATAACCCACTACATTGCAGTCATGGCACCCTACTCCTCATAACTTGGCTTAACAGGCTTAGGTTATTCTCCACCATGCTGTTCCAATGCGGGTTGGTGGAAGGGATAAGTGACCAATCCAACTGCCGCAAATTTTTATGGCACCTGTAGGCCTCTGACATGGTTTAACAATTTCTATCTAGCGATAACAATAGAAGCGCTCATAGCCCGGCGGCTTGCGTTGATCTGAAGCGCTCATAGCCCGGCGGCTTGCGTTGATCTCAAGTGATCGACAAAGTTAAGCAACAGCGGGCGCGGTCGGTAGTTGGATGGGTGACCGCTAGTGGCAAAAATTTCTTGAGCGCTTCCGTGCTTCGGAGGGCACGTAAAGCCGTCGGTCCCGGTTGTTATCATTTGGTAGGAGTCGTTAAGCCATGTCGGATACCTTCGGGCGGCTTAAAATTTCCGACACTTGGGTTGGCCACTAACCCCTCCACCAATCCGCACTGGAGCAGCGTGGTGGAGTATGCTCTAGGCCTCCTCAGGTATGAGGAGAGACCCGTGCTCAGTAGTGGGCCATTAATGGGTTGTAGCCAGGATAACAATAGAGTCCGACGACATTAGCTTTCCAAAGCTTGAAAAACGCTCAACGCAAAGATACGCTCATGAAATGTTTGCCACTAACCGTTCACTAATCCACAACCGACCGCGCGCGCTGTTCCCCGAGTCGACATAAGTCTCCGGTCTATAGCTGTTTCGTAAATAAATGCGCTATGTGAAACCATTACCGATACGAACCCTACTTATCGATCCCTATCTTATAAATTAATAACAATTAGAAAATTATGGAGAACTCTAAGGTGAGCAGGTTTCCTCTCGATGCTTTTACTTCACCGGAAATAAGTGATGATTAAGAGCAGACGAACCACGGAATGGTAAATGGAAATCAGTAACACCAAAGGCATTTACCAATGCGTTGTTAGTCAAGAACGAAGAAAGAAAAAAAATTGCTACAGTTCAAAACGAACAAGTTGCAGAAGGATTTTCGATAAAATTAACAATTAATAGCTGCTTTTAATGATAACATTTATTTTCTTAATCGCTGATGTGATATTGGATGGATCGTTGACTCTTACTAACAATTACTAACTCTACTATTACTAGCAACAACTAACAGGACTTAGTATCACTAACATTCCCTGTCCCAGTCATCATATTTACTAAAGAACTAACCAACTAATGACCTAACACAGTCTCCTAACCAGGCTAACTATCCTAGTCCCCATTTGAGTCTTGTTCTAGGTCAGTCGTAGTTATTATGGGCGGCAGCAAAAGGGTGGAGCTGCATGCTCGCTTGCTTCCTTAATTCTATAAAAAAATTATAAAACACTAAGGCCACCTGCTACGTTAGCTGATCTAAAGGTAGCATTCGGTTCTTAGCGGCCGTGACGCGCGACCGCGTCCACGCGGGCCGCGCGTCGCGGTCGCTACGAACCTTCGAATCGAATACTACCTTCGACTGTACCCCGACACACTCGTCCGTATAAGGGTCATCCACTTTTGCTGCAGATCTTAAAGATAACTGAGTCTCAAGGATGATTGCGACCAAATAATATTATTATCAATGTCGACCGAATAAATTTTCTATAAAATTTAATTCCGTTTAAAATAATGGAATATCTGAATAGGTTATTAGCTTATTGTTAACATTAAACGTTATTTACGTTAGATATTTTGTGATATTATGATTTAAAATATTACATACCTTAGCATGTTATTACTTCACTTGAAGTCACAAAAAATCCTGTTTTAAGTACCCTACCTAATTATAATAACTAACTAATTAATTGCCTAATTAATTGCAAGTATGTATATAATTGTCTCAATTAATTGCTAGGTTGAGGAAACAACAATAAAATATTCAACACAACGTACAGAAATGACCTTTGAGTCCAATCTGAAAAAGCTGGCTTCTATAATACTCGGAACTAATGTTCATGAATACTAGAGCAGGTATTGCATGGTTCAATTAGATAAGTACTCCCGCCGCATCTATTCCAGTTATGATCCAACTAGCTTTCCCCCGCGGCTTCGCCAGCCAAATCAAATGATATCGCTACAATTTGCAGCGCATTTTTGTGGCAATTTGAGGTAGAACACATACATTTGTTTTTTACCCTCGACGCTTGCAGCGCGCTGTGTATTTGTTTTGAGCATTGCGTTTCGTTGCCCCCCCCCCCGGTAAACGTCGCACTCTCGCAATTTACATGCACCTA
This sequence comes from Ochlodes sylvanus, assembly GCA_905404295.2. Taxonomy (NCBI): domain Eukaryota; kingdom Metazoa; phylum Arthropoda; class Insecta; order Lepidoptera; family Hesperiidae; genus Ochlodes; species Ochlodes sylvanus. The sequence continues at coordinate 5,148,773 of FR990129.1, forward strand.
TGTTACATATATAAATTATGAAATCGTTTTGTTTTCCCTTGAGCAAGCAAAGGTTTTGAGGTCAGCGGTGTGTGAATACCGCTGTCGCGGATAAAAATTTCGAATTTCGAATCGAATTACCTCCAACTAAACAATTTTATACATTTATTCATTACTCAAATCATTGTTTTGGGTTCTACTGTGACAATAAAGGCCCCCAGTAATAGTTTTTTTCAGATATCTGCCATGTACAGGCAAAGATCGGTTACAGATTTGTTATATTATGTATAGATTTGTTGTAATCAATTGTTAACAATATGAAAAAAATCACAAATAGGATAGGACAGACATTTCATGGAAAATAAATGGATAATACTTTAATTGTAATATCAAAAATGCATTCAAGACTGATGGCTTAGCGTGCTCCACAAACTATGGAGCTGCTCAAGTTTTTCCATACCAAAATAGCAGGCGCACATTCAGTTATCGCTTACCTACAGTTGCTCGGTCGATCGCATAAGATCCACAAAAACCGTGGAGCCAAACGGAGATAATAATTTTAATTATTATAATTGATTTACTTGCGAAGTTTATAAAAACAAAGGTATAAACGCAATTTATTATTTTCACGGCTTCATTAACCAAGAACACTTGAACAGTAAAGTGCATAAGCAATTATTACAGAGAATATAATACTAAATTACAACATTTTGCGCCGCATTCCAAGTAATCACGATAATGAACGAATTACCACCAAACCCAATACTTGAATTCAATCCGAACCAAATGGAAAAAGTTCGTAAATCATTTAACTATGGAGATATAAATAGACTACGTCAAGACATTAGCATGTTTGAGGATTGGATCAAAATGCAACATCATTTCTTGATCAAGGAGTATGGTAAATACTAAATGTTTTAATATTATATTAAATTTTTAATTTCTATTCTAATGAGGCATTCATAGAGTGTAACAAAATAAAAATAATTTGTTCCTGAGAAATATTTGTTTGTGATGTTATCACCTGCACGTCATTCGAAATACCTTCTGTAAAATGTATTTATATTAATCATACTTACCTTATGAAAACTCATCAAATTAAAATCACGTGCGTGCGGCTAGTGTCGCGGAGTAGTAGACACTTTTAAAATGAGACAAGCAGGGACCGGCATTGTCGCTTCTAACGACACGATTTTGTTATTCACTTAGTATTTATTTATGTATTTACTAGCTGACCCAGCGAACGTTGTTCTGCCATATAGTTTACTTGTAGTAAATGAATACAAAAAGCGCGATTTAAATTTGAGTAGGGTAGTGAAAATTTGGGATTATGTGTATTTTGTTATGCTTAGTCAATAAATGATAATAATAAAAATTTTGTCCAAATAAAAAATAAAATGTTGGGGGTTACCCTTATCACTTAGGGGTATAAACAGCCGATTTTCAGACCTAGTGAATAATTATACCTACATATAAAATTGCATAAAAATCGTTCAAGCTGGTTCGGAGGAGTATGGTAACTAACATTGTGACACGAGAATTTTATATCCATATAAGATTTTAATTATTCCACATTAATAAACAAATTGATTAGTAAACTTTCTAATGCTGAAACGCAAAATCTTTACAATTAAAAAATATTATGTAGATACTTTTTAGTACGGTTTGCTAAGTGTACATTTTTAGTTTTCTTTTTAACATTTTTTTTTCTATTCCAGACAAGGAATATCTAGAACGCTTTTTAATAAACAGTAAAGGATCCATAGAAAGAGCGAAGAAACTCTTTGATAGAATGTGTACGCTACGAGGCCTGATGCCAGAATATCTGCAAGGTTTCGATATTGAGAATGAGTTTCGAAATTTTTTGCATATTTTGTAAGCATATGAATTCATTACATTTCTACTGCAGTTTATTGAAATAAATGTGAAAGAAAGAGAAGTGCAAGATAAGAACTAATTATAAGATACCAGGATCCGAAACAAAAAAAATATATCTAACCGGAGACCAAGTTCTTTCAAAGTTCCTCAAATCATAACGCCTGTAATGCACAATGTTAAAGAAACTGGAGAACATTTTACTGTAGAACAATGCTTCTTGGGCCAAATTTCATACTACTCTGTCCGCGTTATTTTCTTAGAAAGGGGTATAAGATATAGATAGTCAGGTAGATTAATTTCGTCGTTTTTTAGTGACGCGTGCTTGTTACCAAAGCCAACAGCTGAGAACCACCGAGTATTGTACTTTAATATTCCCAATCCAGATACTGCACTGTTTGAACGCATTGACATTGCGCGATTCATGGTCGTGGTATGTTGGTTTGTAATCATATATATTTTTACAAGCTTTTAATTAACTACTTAACTTGCAATGTTTCTGCGGATGTTCGGGTCTTTTGAAAGATGAATTACAACGACTTCCTCTTTCTCTGTGGACTTGAAATTTTGCGTATTGCTTTAGTTCCGATGACAATGAAATTTTATAAAAAAAATATACCGGATAGTAGTATCCGGTCATGTTTTTTATAAAATTTCATTATTGAGTCAAGACCAGGAAAGGTCTCAACATTTAACAGCTATAAAGCGTTTTTAATTTTGAACAGTGTCTAATAATTTTGCTTTTTACTTATTGCACCAATGCAAATAAAAAATACGTCTTTACTAAGTATGCTCAACATCAAAAACTTCATAATTATCCACTTACTACGAGGTGTGATTGTTGTCAAACATTATTTGAAGAAATACCGATTTCATTGGGGCGGCTTACAATACTGATCTAATCCCATGCCGGCTGACCATTGTTGCTGATTGTAAGAGGCGACAGAAGTAGGCAGGGTCCTGCTTGGTGGTAGGGCTGAAGCCCAACTGGCTAGCTACCACTTTCCAGGTTAAGATGATAGCGTGTGGTTAACGTCACCCATGAATATCAGAAAAAACAAGGTTTTTTTCTATATTTTTCCCTGTATTTACTTGATTAAATTCTGCCTGGTGATGAGTGGTGATGTAGTCATAAATGATGAAGCACATTACTCGGTAATAGTCTATTCATAATCAGTTACAAATCTCATTAATTTTAATATTTCAGGCTTTTCAATATTTAATTTGTCACGACTACAACACTGGAGTTGAATTAGTTTGTGACACCAGAAATTTCTCATTGGGCATTATCAGCAAAATGAGTCCGATAGTGGTAGCGAACACTTTGATGATAATGACTGTAAGTATTTATATTGGTGTCAATCAGTTGATTTACATATGGCCAGCCGCGCCGATTCAAGATGGTAGTGAACGGCGTTGAGGTAGGTTGGAATGTAATTCCCTAATGTTGCAAAAGTCCACAGGAAATGTGGAGTGGTGTGCTGCTAGTTTAAACCTGTTTCATTTTCTTCAATTTCTAATTTTTATCGCGAGGTAGATAAAGAAAGTCTAGAAGCAATACATCCTGGGGTTAACACGGTCAAAGTGGAGTCATGAAAAAACTCTCGTAGCCAATTTTTCTTCTGGGTTATTTTTATACATTTTTTCGTTCTTATTTACAGGAGGCAATTGGTTTTCGAATGAGGGGCATGCACTTAATAAGTGGATCAAAACTCATAGACGTTCTAGTGGGAATCCTCAAGCAGGGTATGTCGAAGAAACTCCAATCTCGTCTACACGTTCACGAGACGTTTGAGTCACTGTTCAAACTTATTCACAAAGATTTATTACCGAAGGACATTGGTGGTAATCAGGATACTTCAAATAAAATATCCGGTGAGCAAACAACAATCCTCATTCAAATTGGATGAACTTAATGATACAGGACATTACCTAAGTCGAATTGCCCATAATTTACATTTCGTCTCTCTTGTTTCTTGACCAGCAAGATGTTATGATTATCTTGTCTCCAATAGCTTAGCTCCGGGGTTTTAATGTCGTGTTCCGTCTTATTTTATAGATCCTTTTTGGATAGATAAATAATTCTCCGATTTTAGATGTCAGAGTTGTTGGAATCCCCGTTTAAATTTTTAGACATTTCTTTCAGAAAAAACTTTTAAAGAACTTTCTTCATCTGCATTTATCAAGAAGATGAAGTTCTTGGAGAGTGCTGCAACAGACGAAACGAAAAGACTTAGTTCTAAGTTCAATGAGGAATACTCCGGAATGCCTGGTTCATTTAAAGTATTGACGGTGGATTAATACAAAATTGAGTTCAGACTAAAAATTGTTGTCACTTTCTTTATTCTCATTTGTGTTTTGAGGAGTAAAGGTTCATTCTATGCTTGTCCGCAAACCAATCAACCATGCAATAATAACCATGCAGCTACCATTAAAAAGCAAACAATCAAGGTCATACAAGTAAATTCAATATTTGTTTATGTAAATTAGCTTAATTAACATACTTGTCTGGAGCAGTGTAAGTATAAAAGGACTACCATTAACTAAAATGATGACGCGGCTTAGTAACTTAAAAAATCTTGATATTTAGGATTCTCTCTCTCTCTCTCTAAGATTTATTTCCGGATACCCTAGCTTAAAATTAGAATTGTGGAGGTGGTTCATTTGGTTACCTGATATGGTCACCCTTTATGATATGGATCCAATATTTGATTTAACTCTATGGATCTAATTTATCAATTATCTTTTAAATCGATAGTAATACAGCACTTTCTTGAGATTCCTAGGGCGATCAAAAAGTTTCCAATAAAAAAATGAATTTTAAATGAAATTGAAAAATATTTTATTTTTTGACGTACTCCCCTCTTATCACAACCGGGACCAACGGCTTAACGTGCCTTCCTAAGCGCTTCACTTATTGTTAACAGTAAAACCTAAAAAAATATCTTGAGTATTTGGAACGTTAGATATCTTATAATGATTTAAATAGTAAGTACCTTAGCATGTTTTAATTTCGTTTCAAACAAAAATTCATTTCATTTTTCACAACAAAAATCCTCATTTTACGTACTTTATAATAATTACCTAATTACTGACTTAATTGTCTTAATTACTCGCAAGGTGGAGGATAAAAAACTTTGATAAAACAACAATAAAATATTCAACACAACATACAAAAATTACCTTTGAGTCCAATATGAAAAAGCTGGCTACAATAATACTCGGAACTAATGTTCATGAATACTAGAGTAGGTATTGCATGATTCAATTGGATATGTAAGTACTCCCGCCGCATCTATTCTAGTAATCATCCAATTACTCTTGGCGTTCTTTCGAAAGCAATAAATTGCCAATGCAGAAGGGAAGAGTGTGCAAGAGATTAACAAACATACAAACACGCTGTCATTTCGTAACATGTTAGCACAAAAGGCAAAATCACGAAATATATGCCCTTGTAGGGTTTTAATAATGCTACAAGAGTCAATATCAATTCATAAAAAAGTCGCTACAATCGCAGCGCAATTTCGTGCCAATATTAGGTAGGCACAGAGAGTTGAAAGTGTACTTTATTAAATTATGGAATAGTTATAAACATGTTTTAATCTGAAAAATGTAAAATGCAAAAAACGTGAGTTCCAGAAACAATAAATGTTGTGCCATAGTACACATCCCTACTAATATTATAAATGCGAAAGTAACTCTGTCTGTCTGTCTGTCTGTCTGTCTGTCTGTCTGTGTCGCTTTCCCGCTTAAACCTCTCAACCGATTTTGATGAAATTTGACACAGACAATCTTTACACCCTGAGAAAGGACATAGGCTACCTTTTATTGCGACAAAAAGGGATGAAGAGGTTGAAATAGAGGTTGAAAGTTTGTATGGGATTTCTTCGGATTTTAAGCACAGCGCCATCTAGGGGTGAACCTTCCTAACTTAAAGAATAAGAACGCCTAGCGCCATCTCTTAAAGAACCATGAAACTTTATATTTAAGCACTTGATAATAAGTTTCCCGAAGCGAAGCGAGGGCGGGTCGCTAGTAAGTTTATATTATATTAAACATCGTCATAGTTTTAGTGTCTGCCACTGTAAGAAACAGCCAAACATCCAAGTTTATACCAAACCCTATTAAAAGTACTTAGCTTATAATAACTTCATTTCATTTTGAGGAAAGGGGTATGATTGGAATCGAGTTTGCAACCAGGTGGCAAGGCTAATTGCCGTGCTACCTTGGTCTAACACCTTGATCAGTCAGCTAGAGGAAATACAGCCACGTTTTCCTTACATTGAAAAGGGGCGTTGGGTGAAATCTGTGTATCTGTAGGTTTGTGTGGCTGTGTTAACTGCGTGTCTGTCTACCGCTGTTTTCGTCTGCCACAGGGCTCTATCTCTTGAAATAGGCGGACGCCTGTGTTTACACTATTCTTGTTAGGTACTGTGTCCGCTGCCATAACAAATATCTCGTAACTAGTTAGATCCCAAAGTTATACATACAAATACCATTAAAGCATGTTTTCTACATTTTATCTCGTTATTGATAAAATAAAATTAGAGTTAATATCGCTCGATGATACAGATCCCCAAGTGTGCCTGTGCTACTCGCACTTAATCGATTTTTTGGTTCGTTTTGCTACTACGATAATGGAATTGCACGTGTTCCAAAAACAATATGGAAAACAAATCACTAATAGGAATACTTAGAGGAAAATAAATGGATAATCTTTTGGTTGTAAGCTCAAAAAATGTCTCTAATCGATTAGCGGCTCTTTTTTATACGATGCTAAGTTAATCCTTGACAACAATCCCACCTGACGTTAAGTGGCGATGATGTCCAAAGATGCCAGAGGCCTCTTATAATAGTTGAAACCTAGAGCATACTCCATCACACTGCTTCAATGTAGATCAGTAAAAGAGTTAGTGGCCAACCCAAGTGTCAGAATTTTTTATGCAACCCGAACGCCTCAGACATGACTTATGGAATGCTATATAACGATTATCACGAAGACTGCCGGCTTAGCGTGCACTACAAAGCACGAGAGTGCATATGTTTTTCCAATACAAGCAGGCACACTTTCAGTTATCGCCTACCTACAGTTACTCGGTTGACCTCATAAGATCCACACAAACCGTGGAGCCAAACGGTGATAATAATTTTAATTAATTGATTTACGACGCTAAAAGCAAAGGTATAAAAGCAATTTTCTTTTCTCATGGCTTCATTCGCTAAGAACATTTGAACAGTCAAGTGCATAAACAGTTGTTAATAAGGAGAACATAATATTAAATTACAACTGCGTTGCATTAACCAAGCGTTTACTAAAATGAACGAATTATCATCAAACCCAGTACTCGAGTTCAATCCGAATCAATTGGAAAAAGTTCGTAAAATATTCAACTATGGAGATATAAACAGACTACATCAAGATATTCGTATGTTTGAGGATTGGATCAAAATGCAACAACATTTCTTGGTCAAGGAATATGGTAAATATTATACATTTTAACATTATTTAAATTTAAGTAATTTAAATTAATTTTGAATATCTAGGCTAATGAGACATAATAAAGTGTTACAAATAGATACATTTTGTTCGTGACCATTTTTTGTTTGTGACGTTTTAAACTAAGTACAAGGAGTGTGGTAAATATTATACATTTTAATATTATTTAATTTAAATAAATTTTTAATATCTAGGCTAATGAGACATAATAAAGTGTTACAAATAGAAACATTTTGTTCGTGAGCATTTTTTAGTTGTGACGTTTTAAACTAAGTACAAGGAGTGTGGTAAATATTATACATTTTAATATTATTTAAATTTAAGTAATTTAAATTAATTTTGAATATCTAGGCTAATGAGACATAATAAAGTGTTACAAATAGAAACATTTTGTTCGTGACCATTTTTTGTTTGTGACGTTTTAAACTAAGTACAAGGAGTGTGGTAAATACATTTACATTTTAATATTATTTAATTTAAATAAATTTTTAATATCTCGGCTAATGAGACATAATAAAGTGTTACAAATAGAAACATTTTGTTCGTGAGCATTTTTTGTTTGTGACGTTTTAAACTAAGTACAAGGAGTGTGGTAAATATTATACATTTTAATTTAAATCTTTATATTTTATATACCTTATCAAAACTTATCAAATTTAAACTCACGTAAGTGCGTGCTCTAGTGTCGCCGAGTGGTAGCCTCCTGTTAAAATGTCGAAGCGTTATAATATATTATGTGAACCCACTCTTGTACGGCTTGAGTCAGTTTCCAAATGAATTTTTTTTTTTCTCTTGGCCACCAACGCATCGGTAATACCTGTGGTAATGCTGATGTCCATGGACGGCGGAGTCCACTTACTATCATGTGACTCGCCTACTCCTTTGTTGTAAATTAACATTTAAAAAAATTAAGAAAAATAGGGATTTTTCTTGAGGGCCTACTATTTTATCATACTAGTAGGACCACATCGTTATTTACCTAAGAATCTATGTATATGATATGAATAAAAAGCGAAAGTATACTCACTGTCACTCACTCACTCACTCAGTCATTACATACAAAATCTCCATAACTACCTCTTCATCTGTGAAAATAAAATTTGGCAGGATATAGTGTGTGTGGTATTTCTGACCTAAGGGGGTTGGGGCTGAAAGTTTGTTTGAATTAGAAGTTAAAAGCGCATCAACGCGGGCCAAGCTAGTCGTGAATGTTTATGGTATATTTCCAGTAGTACAGTAAAACAGTTATGTTGACAATACCTCTGCTAACTAGCATCTTTCGGGTCAGTGGATAAACTTTGTTGAACTTTTTATCGCAGTATTTGTTGCATAAAAATAAAGTATCTAAACTGCGGCCAAAGTGACGAGATAAAACTGACATGTACTCAGGTTGGACAAGGTCCTTTTAATTATTTTTACCTCTTTTTTATTATGAGTAGGTACTCAAATGTTTTTTTAAAAATGTTTATAAAAACATTCGGCTTAAATATTCCATGTTGCGAATGAAGGTTCAATTCTGTTATTTTCCAAATTCGATCGTTTCCTTCCCTTTTTTGTAAACATTTTAACTGTAACGGTTTCACGATCTTTATTATTTATAAATAATATTAAAAAAAGTGGTAAATGGTATACATAATAAAGATCGTGCAAGACCCGTTTTTTTTATTTAAGGCAGCAAACGATCATGCAGCACCACCTTCCGCGGCCGCCCATGACAACTGTGACCAACTTAGAATCTTAATCTTCTTAAATCAGCGGTTAAAATAACACTAGATAGAATAAAATGCAATAGATAATTTTGGAATAAATGTGACAGATTCAGATCCACTGAAGATTTTTGAAGTGAAAACTTCTTTAGCGGCGTTGTGAACTTTTTGGGATGGGTAAAAAATGTTAAACCCGCGAAAAGTCGTGATCGAAAATTCATAAGATTTAGTTTAAAATCAAGAAGCTACTCAGATACTTTGTAATAAGGTTCCTTTTAAAATGTCAGTGGTGACTGTTATTTTATGTTATCAGCCGACTAACGAGCAGACAAGTCCTGATAAGTGGTTACCTTCGCCCATGGACATTAGTAACACCAAATGCATCCTTACGAAAAACGAAAAGCCAAAGGACGGCTTTTGTTGACTCTAATGACACGATAGTAAATTGCACTCCACGGTTTTTTACTTTAATTGAATAATTTTTTTAATGACTTAAATTTAATTTTTATGTAGTCCACACTAGGCTTCCCTCACGGCTTCGCCCGACAATTTCCAAAAATCCTCTCTTAGTGCTCCCCAACAGTCCCCAAGGAACATACATGAATGTATGTACCTACATGTCAAATTTCAGCTTCTTGCGTTCAGTAGTTTCGGCTGTGCGTTGCCTGTCAGTCACACAAGAGTTTTTATTATAGTGATTAATAAGTCATAATTGAGTGTTGAACTTTCTATTGCTGTAACACACACTTTATGATTAAAAAGTATTTTCTCTGTAGTACGGTTTGCTATTAAAGCGTTTTTTTAGTTCGATTTTAAACTACGATTTTTCTATTCCATTCCAGACAAGGACTATCTAGAACGATATTTAATAAACAGTAAAGGATCAATAGAAAGGGCGAAAAAACTCTTTGATAGGATGTGCACGTTACGAGGACTTATGCCAGAATATCTACAAGGTTTCGATATTGAGAATGAGTTTCAAAATTTTTTACGAGTTTTGTAAGTATATTAATTAATATTAAAATACATAATAAATACTCCTCACACAAGCCCCCGTACTAAAATTCCCAGTGTTGCGGGTAACATAAAGATACATAAAAATAACCATAAAGATACCCGTAACACGTGAATAACTTAAATTGTGACTTCGCAGGCAGGGTCACTATCAACAAGACTACAATTACTTTGGTGGAAGAAAATTATTCTATCAGAATCATAATGTGCAATGGGTGCTTAGTTCAATTTAAAGAATATTCGTGATTATCGAAATTGTCGATAGAAGAATAATTGAGGTCTACGTGAGTGCCTAGTTTTGTAGATTAACCTGAATCATAATATTGAACTTAGGGTATGATTCAAGCTAAAATTTGAGTCAACCAAAAACTATACTTTTAGAGGAATTATGTTATGACTTCGTTAACATTAAGTTGATTAGAATAATAATTATGTATAATTATGTAAACTTGTAAGTGAAAGCTGGGTTAAATAGATTTTGTGTGTTTTAATGGAACAAATACAAAAACAAAAATACACAGCTGCTGCATCACCAATTACTTGAACTTTGCTTGACACTACCGTTTCTAGAATTATGAATCTTTTATTTGAATTTCGATCGTAATTCATTTTGTCAAAGGGCTCAAAGGGTTACTTGTTATTGACTCTATGTATAGAAGTACACATTTCAAACGTCATGTAGTGTACATAAAGTAAATTAAAATAATGTTGTGGATAGTGGGTACTGTGTTTGTATTAAATTTATATAACTACTTGAAGTGCATTATTATAATTATAAAAATAATATTAGCTTTCTGCAACCCAACTCCATTTTTGCTTCACGTGTTATGTATTACGATGAGGTACAGATAGCCAGGTAGTCTAATTTCGTTGTTTTTTTAGTGATGTGTGCCTGTTACCTAAACCAACAGCTGAGAATCACAGAGTATTATACTTTAATATTTCCAATCCAGATGCTCCATTGTTTGAACACATTGAAACTGCGCGATACACGATGGTGGTATGTTGGTATCATTTATGTTTAAGTATAAGTTTTTAAAGTGAAACTTCTATCGCCGCGCTGAGAGTAAAAGTTAGAAGTCGTCACACACGAGTTAGGGCGTTCACCTGTCGTCACTCATCGATAGCTATGGAATAGCGTATAATTATTTTTATATTTACAAAGTATTGTATGTTACTCCTTATACACTTCATTTTAATCCCTATCAAAATCAGTGAACAGAATATGAATTTTACTATCCAAACGTTGAGAAGTTTCACTTGAAATATGCGCACATTTAATTTTTGTTTATCTTGCAATGTTTCTCCGTATGCCCGGCTGAAATCTTGCAAACTGAATAAGAACGAATTCCTCTTGCTACTAAAATACTTGCATATTGGCGATTACAATAAAATTTCATGACAAGCACGACTGGATACTACGCTGAGGATTGACTCCAGATAACGAAACTCCTCAAGGGTTAACAGCCCAGTGACTTAATTCATTGCTTAGCATTTAATAATTCACTTACTATTATAAAAACGTGTTTTTCGTTTTATGTGAATTGCACCAATGCAAATTAAAAATACGCTTTTATTACTACCAAAATTAGATATCCATGTATGTTTTCTTGATTAAATCCTACCTGGTAATATCTACCTGGTCATATCTCAGTAGTAGGTACCCTAATCACGATCAGTAATAAATCTCATAAATTTTTATTGTTTCAGGCTTTGCAATATTTAATTTGTCACGACTACAATGCTGGAGTTGAATTCGTTTGTGACACCAGAAATTTCACATTGGGCATGGTCAGCAAACTGAGTCCGATAGTGGTAGCGAACACTTTAATGATAATGTCTGTAAGTATTTATATTGGCGTCAATATAATAAAATATGCCGAGCCGCATTAGCCCCTAATGTCGCAAAAGTCCACATGAAACGTGGAGGGGGTGCCGCTAGATTAATCCTGTCCAATTTCGTTTAAATCTATTCAGTAGTATTTGCGTGCTTGAGTCACAAACTTGCAAACATAATAATTATATGAACTTTCACATTTATACCATTACTTAAATAAAATACCCGCCTCAGTCAGAAATATTGAATCTAAACTAATAATAACAAGGCTAAGTTTGTTTGTTTGAATTGCAGCAGTAGAGTTATTTGCATATTTTTATATATTTATTATTTCTTATTTATAGGAGGCAATTGGTATTCGAATGAGGGGCATGCATCTTATAAGTGGATCAAAATTCATAGACGTTCTAGTGGGACTCGTCAAGCAGGGTATGTCGAAGAAACTCCAATCTCGTCTACACATTCACGAGAATTTTGAGTCACTGTTCAAACTTATTCCCAAAGATTTATTACCGAAGGACATTGGCGGTAATCAGGATACTACAAATAAAATATCCGGTGAGCAAACAACAATCCTCATAAAAATTGGACCGATTGATGATACAGGAGGTGGTGATGGTGATGTTTTTGGTGCCACTGATGTGATAATGATTGACCATGATCTTGGCTACTTATATAAAAAACAGTTAAAACTATACGACTATTTAATTTTGACACTCCAATAGCTTTGCCCTTATGGATTTTATGGATAATTTTGGGACAGATTAAATATTATTAATCATAATTTTCTGATATTAGTTGGTTGTTGTTAAAGTGCCCGTTTAAATTTTTTGACTTTCCTTTCAGAAAAAACTTTTAAAGAATTTTCTTCACCTGCATTTATCAAGAAGGTGAAGTTCTTGGAGCGTGCTGCAACAGACGAAACGGATAGACTTTGTTCTAAGTTCAACGAGGAATACTCAGGAATGCCTGGTTCATTTAAAGTATTGACAGTGGATTAAAACAAAATTGAGTTCAGATTAAAAATTGTTGTCACTTTCTTTCTTCTCCTTGGTATTTTGAGGGCAAAAAGTACATTCTAAGTATACTTGTTCACAAACCAATCATTGTCAAAGCGTACCTTACAGAATGAATGAGGCATGGGGGCCTAGTTTCACCTGTTTTTTTAAGTTAATGCTTGACCACAATCCCACAAAGTGGAGCTGATGTGGTCTTGGGTGGCAGACAGCACTAAATTAGTAGCAGCCTATTCACTCTTGATTTGAAGACACCCACATTATAATTTTAGGTCGTCGAATGCTGTACCACCCAGTTTAGTCCGGCTATATCAACTTTGAAAATGTTTCGGTTGCAGTCATTGACTTATTATTACTATGGACGTCGGGTCCGCGCTAAAAAATGTCCGAGCCAAATGAGGTCAAAACGCAAAAAGAGCTACAATTTACTGCAATCGAAATTAAACCGTGATGCAATGATTTTAGTGTTTAAATTATTTTATGCTCGCGATGACTGACTGGGACATTTTTTTGTGATTTTAGTATGAGACCCGACGTCCATAGCAATAATAAGTCAATGGTTGCAGTGTCGAACAGTTAGGTTAAAAGAAAATTCTTTGCTTCCTTCTTTGCTATCATTACGTCGATAATGCCCTTGATGTTATGGTCTATGACTAACAGTAACCACTAAATATTAACCTGTTTCGTTTATTTGTATTAAAACAAAACAAAAAAACTAATTTACAGACATAACAGAAACTTAATGGCCATGCAGTTACCATTAAGAAACAAAAAATCAAGGCCATACAAGCAAATAATAAAAATCTATTTATGTAAATTAGCTTACCTAAAAAAATCATATAGGTAATTTATATAATAACGTATTATTTAAATGTGAAAATTTAATTTAAGTTTAAATTAAACAATGACGTATTTAATTATAATAAAACTTATTTAAGTATGACTTACGAAGTGGAAAATATTAATATTAAGCCTGATGTACTGAAATTACCTTATTATTTGCCCACAAACGAGCGCACGAGCCTGATAAAATAAATGTTCACCGTTGCCCATGGACTTCAGTCACACGGAAGATATCACAAACGAGTCGCCAAACAAATGGAAGTTGGGAGCCCAAACTATTACTGGCTTTCCGACAGTTGTTGTAAATGAATCAAATGGGTGTCATAATAAAATTGACAATAGGTTTACAATTCATTGTTCAAGCTAATAACAACCATGCAATTTTTATTTATCTTAATCAACAAATGAAGCAGTTTGTCTGCTTCGTGAATCTAATCGTACTAAATTTACGTCCTACTAATATCATCATCATCATCGTCACAACCCATAACTGTCCCACTGCTGAGCATGGATCTCCTCTCACAGTGTGAGGGGTAAATTAATAAATTTTGTGAGTATGTATGGATGTCTGTTTGTTACTCTTTCACGCAAAAACTACTGAATGGATTTTGATGAAACTTTACAATAATATAGCTTACACATCGGAATAATACATAGGTTATAATTTATGAAGATATGGTGTGAATTATCCAAAATATATAACTATATCATTGCAAACTCAAGTAATAAGTTTCCTGAAGCGAAGCGACGACACGAGCGGTTCACTAGTTAACTATACTAAAACTATTATCACAGCGTAAAAGTTTTATTACGCTGTGCTTTTATATTCTACTTTAATAATAACACTCGCCACCATCGCTGATATCTGAATTGACCAAAGGTTGACTGGTAGATAATGCTATTAGCATTAAGTCCGCCTTTTGTACCACAATGTTTTGGTATAATATAGTTTAAATAAATAAATAAATAAACACTCATACGTATACCAATAACATTAGACCGATTAAATTTAATTATATTATTAGCGATGAAATTTAATATTAATAATATGGCTTTATAGTATGTGTGTGTGTGTAATTGTGTATGCGTGTGTGTATGTTGAGTGTGTGTGAACTTTCTATGGGTAAAGCGATATTATACGTAGTCAATCATAAGTTTACTTTTTAGTAGATTGCTTTATTCTTAATTAATTAATTCTTAACGACTTTAAAATAGAAAATCAAGATATAAAAGCAACTTACCATTCTCACGGATTCATTACTAAAGAATTCGTGAAAAGTAATGTGCATAAATAAATTGTATTACGGAGAATATTATAATATTTAATTAAAATCAATTTTCCATTATTTTTCCGCGAATACAAGAATGAACAAATTAACACCTAACCCATTACTTGAGTTCAATCCGAACCAAATGGTAGAAGTTCGTAAAATATTCAACTATGATGATGTAAACAGACTTCAACAAGATATACGTATTTTTGAGGATTGGATCAAAATGCAACAACATTTCTTGGTCAAGGAGTATGGTGAATATTATAAAATTTTATTTAACTAATATGACTTTGGTAACTGCACATAAAAAATTTATACAACCTAGCCTAGTACATTACAGTGTTAGTATAATAAGGACTGCCATTAAATTAATAGATGACGCTGGATAGATAGAAACAAAAAAATGGATGTTTAAGGTGTCATAGAATGTTTTTCGGCATAACCCAGCTTGAAATTGGAATTGTGGAGTTGCTTTATTTGGTGTTTAGTAGGAGACAGGCAAGCCTAATTAATATGGTCATCCATGGTGATATATCCATCATTGACATTCTGAATCTTCTTCTCCAAACAGGATGTACGTTAATCCAATATTTTAATTAGCTTCAATGTTAAAAGTTTCCCACAGTTTCAAGATGCGCCCATTTTTCAATTTTCTCCGATAGCTCTTTCTTCAGATTCCTATTACTTACGGTGATCAAAAAGTTTCCGGTATTTACCGGGCCAGACCATTAACCTATAGTGGTATTATTATGAATGGGTTGACGGTAATAAGACAATGGTTGTCGCTTATTAGACGATTTGTTTATATTTTTATAATGCTTGAATTTTCTTTTAATTCCAGACAAGGAGTATCTTGAGCGATATTTGATACACGCTAAAGGATCTATAGAAAGGGCGAAGAAACTCTTTGATAAGATATGTACGTTACGAGGACTAATGCCGGAATATCTGCAAGGTTTTGATATTGAGAATGAGTTTAAAAATCACTGTATAGTTTTGTAAGTGCAAAGAACAGTTTTATTAATTAATTTAATAATTTTTGACTGAACTGGAACGGCCTAGAATACTGACCCTAACCTCATCCCGGCCGACCAAATGCCGTATTCGACAGAAACCGGCCCAACTGATATGTAGTTGTAGGGTTTCATATAAGAATTATAATTAGGTATAGATATATTATTAATAAATATTATTATATTTATTATCAGTAACGAAATGGGGGGAAGGGACGGCCCGCCCCTGGCCTCTGGTCTTGGAGAGCCTCCAAAAGCTTCCATGTTCCCTTGATTAAATTCTAAAATAACATCAAATTCTTAAACAGGGGGCCATTCTGTTTCGCCGCCTTGGGCTATTTTGTTTATTTTAGTTTGATTTAATATACATAATAATAATAAACAATGTGTGTCTGTATATGTGTGTGTATGCGTGTGTGTATTTTGAGTGTGTGTGCACTTTCGGTATTGCGATAGCGATATTATACGTCGTCCTTCATAATTTATAGAAGGGCTACGAAGTGAGTGAGTTTTGGAAATTGCCGAGCAAAGCTGCGGTAAAAGCTAGTGCATTATAAAAAACACTTTACACTACATTTAAGAAAACTCTTTAAACGCTATGCTTTACTAAAACCTGACGTTCAGATAGTACGACTATTTTTTTATTTATTTATCCAAAAAAGTGTTTACCTATACTACCTACCTATTTTAATTTCAGCCAAACTGTAGGCCAGTTTGTCGGCAGTTTACATTGCAGTTCTCCATTACATGTTTATATTATAACTAGACTTTGCAACACACGCTTAAATTTGACTTAATTCATTTTTTTCAGTAACGCGTGTTTGCTACCAAAACCGACTCCTGAGAACCACAGAATACTGTTCTATACCATTCGTGACCCAGATGCTTCGTTATTTGAACACATTGACGTTTCGAGGTTCTTAACTACGGTATGTTTGTTCGACATCTACCCACTAATTTAGCTCACTTTTTTTTTTGTTTTTACGGTTTATAGAGCTCTGCTGTCTATTTTTGATTCCGTGCTAATCTCCTCTACTTGAGGTCTGTCTCATCCATTTCAATAACAAAAATATTCATTGGTGAACAGATTGTTGGAACGAAGTTCCTTACGGCAGGCTTGGAGGGGATAGGTTTTGCTGCAGCGACTGAACTGAAAAATATGTGATAGTAAAACCGTAAGAAAAAATGCGTGGAATAAAAGCGTTAAATGAGACGTGCGCAGGCGCGACAGTCGCATACACAAGCGAGTAGTGTATAATACCTTTCTCTTTCTCCCTCTTTCTTTTCGTTCGCCGTTGCCTTCATAAGCCGAAGGAACTTCGTTCCTACCTGGTGTCCCACGACACCACATCATTAATTATTTAACTTGTTTAATTTGTAGCATCAGAGAAGAGAGCAAGAGGCTTTCCCGCTTAGTTCATATCCGTCAATGGATCATTTTGGATTCACGAATATAAAAAATGTAATATCTATTAAGTATCTAATATTTAAGCAAAATCTCACTTTCTTCTGCTACCTATCTAGATGCTACATAGTTCCATCAAAATACAGGTACATACAATAATATTCACAATGCAGGAATCATTTTTATGTTTATTGTTACAGTGTTTTCATTATTTAAATTGTCACGACTACAACGCAGGAATTGAAATTATTTTTGACACCAGAAAATTCACATTTGGTATTATAACCAAATGTAGCTCTATAGTGATAGCGAATACTATAATGATAATGACTGTAAGTATTCATCAATATATTGATTATATATCATATGCAGTCCCATCCCGAGACATCTACATGTAGTTGAACTACTGGGCGTGGAATAATCCAATAATGACCCATTACTGAATAGGGGTCTCTCCTCATACCTAAGGAGGCCTAGAGAATACTCCATCACGCTGCTGCAGTGTGGATTAATGGAGATACCAGCCAACCCAAGTTTTATGCCACCTGAAGGCCTCCGACGTGACTTTACGATTGTTACCTAATGATAACAACCGGGACCGACAGGTTTACGTGCCCTACAAAGCACGAAAGTACTCAAGAATTTTTTGCCACCAGCGGTCACTCATCTACTGATAATAATAAACATATCTACAGGTAACTAAATTATGTCATAAGAGAAATATAATTATTACCATAACAAATGGACAAAGACCTATTGCTTAATAAATACTCCCAACGATATTTTTGAATGTAAACGGGTGCTCACGATTTTGAATTATTCAAAATCGTTCAAAACCCGTTAAACGTAAACGCAATAGTTTTTATCTAAATAAAGATATTGTTAATTGTTATGTGTATTGATATCCGGAGAACATGACATTATGTGTATAGTTCAAAAATTTGCGCTTTTAGCATTGATATATAGTAATAATATGTCAATGGCTTTTAGGATTAATTCAGTATATTTATTTTGGTTTATTACAGGAGGCACTAGGTCTTCGAATGAGGGGCTTACACTTAATCAGCGAATCGGTATTCATAGACACCATTTTAGGAATCGTTAAGCAGGGTCTGACAAAGAAACTCAAATCTCGTCTACACGTCCATGATAATCTTGAGTCACTGTTCAAACTTATTCCTAGAGATTTATTACCGAAGGACATTGGCGGTGATCTTGATACTGTAGATATATTAGCTGGTAAGTTTTATGTATTTATACAGCAAATTAGCATGCAACAGCGCCCTTTCGCTTCCGCTCATGACAATTGTGACCGACCAAGAATAAGACTGAAATCTGGACTCGTATAGTTCGACAAGTTAGCAGAGGGTGTTATTAATAAATTCAGTTGGCCAGTTCATTCTAAAGCACACTCGTTTTTTTAAGTAACTCCGAAAACTTCGTGTTTCTTAAGTAAGTTGGAAAATGTAAATAATTTTTTTCTGTAATTACTTTCAGAAACAACTTTTAAAGAACTTTCTTCGCCTGTATTTATCAAGCAGATGAAGTATTTGGAGAGTGCTGCAACAGACGAATCGAAGAGACTTTGTTCTAAGTTCAACGAGGACTACTCCGGAATGCCTGGGTCATTCAAAGTGTTGACGGTGGATTAAAATGTTAAATTATGTACCGATTTTACTGTGGATCTATTTGATACATTAATGTAAAGTTATTAGGGTGACACGTTTGTTTTACTTAAACCGGTTCCCACACAAAATATTCTTTAACATTTTTTTTGATTTTGAGTACCTATTAAAGCATAGTTTTCTCGAAGCGTTGCAAGTGCATTATTATTTAATATAAAAATTAAAAGAAAAACCCTTTTTTAAAGAATTTATTTTAAAGAATAAAATATTTTTTTCTTTTAAAAAATTTCTATCGTCTTATAACGTCATTACACAATTTAAATGATAAAAGAGCTGGTCACGAGATTTAAGTGATCGTGATTACCGAGTTTGAAAATTTTAAAAACCAGGCAAACCCTGTCATTCGGATTAAGTTCTTCTGAAAGAACTTGGCATCCAAGTGATATCTGACCACTTGTGTATTGTGTATTGCAGGCGTTATGATTTAGGAACTCTGAACTTGGCATCCAGGTAGACATCACTTCTTTTATTAGGGATGCTGTAACTTATCTTACAAAATTCTTGTTATGAACTTGGCTTTCTTTCACGTTAATGTTTTTAGTGGGATTTAATTTACTTGTTAATCTACACGGGTAAATCTCGCGACAACCTTTTTATCCCCCTCCCACTCACTTCGTAGACAAGGCCATGACCAACTAGGCTAAGGGATCGACAAATAGAGTAATACGTTTATCCTTTAGGTACGGAACCCCAAAAATGAGTAGCATCATAAGTGTATCAGTGATCAAAGCGCGCATTATACTTAAAACTTATAATACATGCAATGACTAAAGACTCACGAATTTTTTACCACTAGCCGGCGTCCATGCAAATCCGACGCCCGCTGTTTTTGTAGGCCGAACATATTTAATTATGTAATTTTAAACGGATATGGACAACGCCGGTATATAAGCAATTTACCATTCTCACAACTTCATTATTTAAGAACACGTGAACAGTAAAGTGCAAAAAATTATTGTTACGAATTAAACAAAAAATAATAAATTATAACTGTTTGCGTTGCATTCCAAGTGATCACAATAATGAACGAGTTACCACCAAACCCAATACTTGAATTCAATCCGAACCAATTGGAACAAGTTCGTAAACTATTCAACTATGAAGACATGAACAGACTACATCAAGATTTAATTCTTTTTGAGGATTGGATCAAAATGCAGCACCATTTCTTGATCAAGGAGTATGGTAAATACCTTTTATACATGGTGTTTAAATATAAGAAGTTTGATGAATTGTTATTTTATAGAATCTTCATTGCTTAGGCAAATTTTAAAGTATTGTGCAAAATTTGTTTAGTACGTAAATCTTTTTTACACAGTAAACAATACAAGTCCAAATACTTTAATATCTCAGATTTTTTTCGACTTAATTTGATTTAATTATATTCGGTAGGTAGTTATGTATTATACCAACTATCTGAAATAATTTGATAAGACTAATTAAAATACCTGCTCATTTTGTAGCCTCAATAAAAAGTACGATAAGACTTACAGATTACGTTTTAATGATAAATAATAATGATGATAGGTAATGATATCCCATCCAAATCATGAATGTGAAAATGGGTCAGCACCCATTTTCCCCCAACTCAGCAGTTCAATATAAAGAGTACATAATGCGTGGTTGTCGACTTGAATGAGTGCCAAGTTCTGTAGATTATCATCGTCATCATGTCTATCCACCGCTGGACAAGGCCTCTTCCAGCGAGTGCCGCAATACTACCTGCGCTGATCTCGTCCAGCCACTACCACCAGCCTATCTAAGGTCGTTGATCCATCGGGCTGATGGACGGCCCACACTACGTCTGCCGGTTGGTGGTCTCCATTCGAGAACATTCAAAATTGTTCAATATAACCTAATACATATTATTATGTTATATTGAACAACTTGACATATTTTTCTAAAATCTGTCAAATACCCTATTCGCACTGGAGCAGCGTGGTGGTGGAGTATGCTCTAGTCCTCCTCAGGCATGAGGAGAGACCCGTGCTCAGTAGTAGGCCATTAATGGGTAGAAGCCAATGTTCTGTTTAGGAAGGTATGGATTCAGCTACACTTTTAAGTGACTAACTGTACAGTCACGAGCAATAATATAGTATATACATTGTCACGTTTTCTAAAATATCTTAACTTGTTCCAATCTAGAAAGAAGTGAACAACAATTCTTTCTAAATTAGCTAACCATTAAACGATGTCAAAATAAGGTATAATAATACAATTTAGAACGAATTGTTGTTGTTTAAGTTAAGATATTTTAGAAAACGTGACAATGTATATATATTATTGCTCGTGACTGTACACAACGAACATAACGAACATGACTGTTAGTCCTGGAGGACAAGACCCACATACGAGTACAAGTAAGCTTCGAATAATATGTTGAAGCATTTATTTTGTGAGATAGCGTCATCACGGCTAAACTCAAAGATTACATCTTTCAAAATGTAATTACTAGAAAAAGTCTATCTACATAATAATTCAAATTTGATTAAAAATTTAATTACAAACTTAGTATCTAGTGGAGTGCCTGAAGCTTTATACCTCGGAATCCAGGACCAGTCAAAGCTCAAATAGAAAAGTTAAAAAAAATCCGCTCTTGATTACAACAATTTACTGAAAAAAAATGTTCATAAAATAAAAACTACTAAGCTAAACTATATTGAATTTTTATAGGACCAAATGGCAACTATTCCGCATCAAACTAAAGAATCACGTAATTCAGATCATAAATATCTGCGTAATCGGTGTACATTCATAAAAAAAATCGATGACGACGACAAGTATATACAAGCAAAGTTTCATACTAATTTTGCACCCCCGTTTTACCCTCTTAGGGGGTGAATTTTCAAAAATCCTTTCTTAGTGCTCCCCTACGTTATAAAAGGAACCCCTGTGCATAATTTCAACCTTCTTACCCTTATACACTCCATAGGTATTTTCATAGGAAAAGCCTAATTAAAAATAAATCGTAGTAAACCTACCTTTCTATAGGTACTAATAATACATCTATTACTGGTCGCTGTCTGTACATAAAAGATATTTCAGAAAAACTTTTACTGGGGGTCTTTATTAACGTGATAGAATCCAAAACTTATTTTTAGATTTTTGTACGCGCTAATCTCAGAAACGGCTTAACTGATTTGGGTGCGATTTTCAATAATATATTTTAGCAAGCTTCACTTAACATTTAATTTTACTGTTTATTATCATTTTAATCGGTTGAATAATAAAAAAGTTATGCCAGTTTAAATAATCACGCCTAACAATTTTCAAAGGGACATGTTTCCCGAAGCGAAGCGAGGAGATTTACATAAAGTTATGCTTGTATGACGTCAATAAATTGTTTTTCACGCACATTATTATTTCTAATAGCTAAATGTATCTATAATTATGAAGAGAATACATAATTTTACGTAAATATATTGTATTTTACGTAAACAAAATTTATTACTTTTTTTATGACCCCGTTCTTTTTTGCTTGGGTTTTATCGGATTTGTAGGCGTTTGTGTAGGTATATTTAGTTTTAGAATATTAATTGAGCTAAAGGAAAAAAGTTAATTATGTTATATTGGGAGTTATGGTTCGTTATATCAAGAATTCTAAGAAACTTCATACCGTTTGTATACTTTTAAACTTTGCTATTGATTTTATTCAGGTTCCGCATTAAATCTTTAGTTAGCCGGCTACACTATTATATAGGCGACCATCTCAGTCCTCAAGGGTAGGTAGCAACACATCTGTGACCGAATTATAACGAGACTCTTACTAACATTTACTAACTGGATAATTACTAACAATAACTAACAAGACTAACATTCACTAAAGAAACGAGACTCTTACTAACATTTACTAACTGGATAATTACTAACAATAACTAACAGGACTAACATTCACTAAAGACAGGAGACCGAGACCGGAGTCCGCGACCGTCACTTTGTATAGGCGCGCGAGAACGTCTCGATCTCGGTCGCGAGTTGTCGCCTAAACATTGTCTATCGTCAGGTGATGGTCGCGGTCGCCGGTCTCGGTCTCCTGTCTCGGTCTCCTGTCTCGGTCGCGGACGCGAACCGCCACCTGTCCCAGTCCTCATACTTACAAACTAACCAACTAATGTTCTAACACCGTCACCTAACCGGGCTAACTATTCCAGTCCCCATATGAGTCTTGTTCTAAGTCGGTCACAGTTGTCATGAGCGGCAGCGGAAGGTGGTGCTGCATGCTCGTTGTGTTGTTGTGCTAATAGTCGACGAATAAACTGAAATACCGTAAAACATGACATAAGCATTCTAAAGAGACTATTTGCTATCCAGACATTCACCCTAAACGACATAACCATCCTAAACGTAACTCTTACTTATAACAACTAACAGGACTACCTATCACTAACAGTGCCTGTTCCAGTCTTTATACCTGTTATGGAACTGACATACTAAGGTTTTTAAGAGGAAATGCTACGGGTCATTTTTCCATACAAACGTTCTCGACTAATCCCTCGCTGGTTTTTGACTCTAGATCAATAATTTTTTCACACAAGAATAATATCATCATTATCTATGTCGGTACGTTTTGATTTTTTAGATATTTTTGTTTTCAAAAGTTTTAGGCTACTTCAAACAGGGCTTAAAACGGCCAAATAAATATGCCGCAAACAAACGCCTAGTACACAAATTGTATAATAATTAGCACAAAAAGCTAAACGGTCCGACACAGAATATCTCCTTCCTATTCAATTTCCAAAATTTCGTTAAGATTGCTTTAGTTTTGGCGGGGGGATTAGTCGAGAACGGAACCTCGATTTTGATGATTTTTGCCTCGGGTTTTTACACGGAGCTGCACTTGTCTCCGTTGTCCGCACTGACATACACGCCGCTCGCAAGCGCGACAGAGATATTGAGTGAAAAAAACCCAAATTTGAAAAAGGGTTCGCGTGGTATTTCCTCTTAATAACACCCTGACCCCCTTACCATCCTGATCCCGATTTGTGTCTTGTTCTGCGTCGGTCACAGTTGTCATGGGTGGTAGCGGTAGGATGGTGCTCCATGCTCGTTTAGGTATGACGTTGCAGGTATGACGCCTGCCGCCGGGATAAAACCTAGTTAGTAGTATTAGTTGGTTTACTAAAATGGATTTTAAAAAAGACGTTAAATTTATAAAGACGTTAAATTATAACACCGCAAATTATTGTGGAAGTGTTGGCTTCGGACATTCTAAAAAAGTCACCTTGCGACATAACACTGGGGTCGCGAGTGGTAGGTATGTATATACATTATATGCCTACTTTACCTTTTGTCATCATACAACAAGTCATCGGATTTTCCAAATCTTAGTAATAATTATGTGTATAAAATACTGACAATAACTGCAATAGCAACGACCTAATGATGGCCCGCATGAAAGGTTGTAGGTACATTATGTGACTGAAAATACTAAACAACCGTGATAACTTTATGGTTTGAAATTTTCAAAAATTATGTGCGTATTAGAATTTAATTAGGTGCTGCGGTGAAGTAAAATATCGTGAGGAAACCTGCACGTCTGAGAGTTCTCCGTAATGTTATCAAAGGTGGTGTCTCCGCCAATACGAACTTCTGGCCAAGTTCGGAATGGCGTGGTGGGCTACGGCCTGTACCCCTTACGTTGTGAGAGGTGACCCTTGCCCAGTAGTGGAACAGTTATGGGTTGCGATGATGAACTCTGAAAATCTTTTTTAAAGCCATTTGCCCTGGTTATTATCGTAAGACAACAGTCATTAAGAGGGGGTATAAAGCTAGGAAAAAATCAAATTTCACCCGCCCGTCTCAATGGAGCAACGGTACTGATAAATGGAACAGAGCATGTCAAAATCCTAGAGCTATAAAGGTAAATGTATTTTATTTAAATAATTCGTAAATTATAGATTTGATTTAGAAATCGATCTACAAATCCCTCCGTGATACTAATTAGCATAATATATCAAAATATTGACTCAAAAACATGCACCATATTGAAAATAAATTGATTTTAGTTGAAAATTAGACCTAACTTTGTGATTTTTTTCTATCGAGAAAATTTAATTTTTTTATGTTTTTGCTTCTTGCATTCACTCAATAATATAATGAAGTATAACTATGTTTTTCTTCAGCTTCTAGAAACTTGATCTACTACTGTAAAAATTGAATCTACGATTGCCAATTTTGCTTTATACCCCCTCTTAAGTCAAGATGGCATATAAAAAGTCTTCGATCATTGGCTTGGTCACTAACCTATCCACTAATCCGCACTAGGGCAGCGTGGTGGATTACTTTCTGAGCCTCCTCAGTAATGAAGTAAGACCAGTATCATATAGCGGACCATTAAAGATTTAAAGGCAATAATACAATGTTGTCGATTACTTATTAAACGATTTTTGTGCGTTTTAGTAATACTTTGAATTTTCTTTTCATTCCAGACAAAGAGTATCTAGAGCGATATTTAATACACAGTAAAGGATCTATAGAAAGGGCGAAAAAACTCTTTGATAGAATGTGTACGTTACGAGGACTGATGCCGGAATATCTGCAAGGTTTCGATATTGAGAACGAGTTTCAAAATCACCGTAAAATTTTGTAAGTTCAATGGACAGTTTTATTTCCAACTTATATCTTGAGACGCAGTACTTTATTTCTGCCATCTTCTTTCTTTGCTAACGACTCATCGGTTATGCCTTGTTTTGAACATAGGCGAAAGAGAAACCTACCACCAGGTAAATAGTGTAATGATTTGCCGGCTATACATATACTCGTATATAAAAAATACGTTCTATGTTGACATTCAAGAATAACATCATCATCACTGTCCTTCGATTCCTGTATACGTTCTCAATTTCTCTAACACAGTTCTTCCAAATCACAACGATGCTAAAGAAGTTGTCACTTCAAAAAACATGCGGAGCAGTCTTTGGGGACTGCCGATAGAAGTGAAAACTAAGTAAATTGTGAACTGTATCGTCGAACTTAGATTATTTTTGGATTTTCCGATTATTTTTGGTTACGATTTTTGTTCCCCCAAAAAGTATACATATACACAGTAATATAGCTCATGGAAAGCGTTCGGTGACGATGACGCGAGTTCCATGATTTTTGTTCATCCAAAATGCTCAACGCGCCTAAAGAAGTTTTCAATTCAAAAAAATACATATAAATCACATTTGATGTTTACCGAAGCGAAGCTAGTTTTAATAGCGCCTCTACACTCTCGTGCGAGAGCACTCGTCTATGTCTCGTCCGAGCGCCTCGGCCAAGACATGCGCAGTCGGGAGCGTACTCGGCTGCGCACTCGTACACTTCAGTCAGGCGGTCAGGCTCTCTCACTCTCTCAGGCTCAGTTGCAGTTGCGGACGTCGAGAGGATGGACGTCTTAGAAATTGCATCCGCTTTTGCAATATGCGCCGCTAATTATCATAAGAATGTCAAAACATATCACGACAAAAAATTAATTATTAATTAAAATACTTATTTTTAATTTAATGAAATATAGTTTGAATCTTTTTATACGTGGAGTGTACTCCATCACGCTGATTAGTGGAAAGTATAATAAATTACATGATAGATAATTATTTTATTTTGGAGTACAGAACGAAATCAGAGAAAATGGTCTAAAAACCTGAGTGTACTTGTAGGTGACTTTAAGGCCTATCACTTACAAACTGATAAGGATGTTTTTTTTTTTATATTTGGTTTAACGCAATAATATTCAAGTTTTGGAAGTGATTAGAGTGTATTGTACAATAAGTATATATAAAATTTCGTGTCACAATGTTACTTACTCCTCCGAAACGGTTTGCCCTATTTTTATGAAATTTTATAATGCATATTCAGTAGGTCTGAGAATCGACTTCTTACAGTTTATTTTTCATACCCCTAAGTGATAAGGGTTATCCATCCCTAACATTTTAAAAGAAAAATTTTTTTTTGCAGGCAAGGGACGCCTATCCCGCGCACACGCAAAAACAGACTGAAGATCCCATAGCTAATTGATTCTCGTATTTCCTTCCAGTCATTCATCATAAACCAACAAGACCGAGAATAATTCAAGAGTGCTACAGACAACCCGAATTATATTAATTAAGAAAACTAAATTCATATGGCACTAAATATTCCTTACAATATTTTATAAACAAATTATACTAATATTATTTCTAATGGATGTTTAATTGCGGAGAAATAATTTAGCAAATATAAACGAAGTAGTCCTCCACCAATCCGCACTGGAGCAGCGTGGTGGAGTATGCTCTAGGCCTCCTCAGGTATGAGGACTGGAGAGACCCGTGCTCAGTAGTGGGCCATTAATGGGTTGAAGCCAAACGAAGTAGTATCGGCATAGACAAAGTGAATGTAATCTATGGCCGGAATTTAATATAATCTATGGCAATCTATGGCCTTTGACTCGGGCGCAAAAAACCGCCACGGGAGCGAGAGCAGGCGAGAGCGAGCGTGACAGCCCGAGACATCACGAGGCGAGGCGAGCGCTACCCATTACACTCTCGAAGTCTCGTACGAGTGCACTCGGCTAGCAGTCTCGCGGGAGTGTAAAGCCGCGGTCATAGGAGCGAAAGCAGGCGAGACATCACGAGGCGAGGCGAGAGCTACCATGTACACTCTCGTACGAAGCACTCGGCTAGCAGTCTCGCAGGAGTGTAAAGCCGCTATAAGATATTTGTAAATTGTCAAATAGATGATTTAAATCGTTATTTTTCAGTGACATGTGCTTATTACCAAAACCGACTCCTGAGAACCACAGAATATTGTTCTATACCGTTCGTGACCCAGATGCCGCGGAGTTTTCACAAATTGACGTTTGTAGATACTTGACGATGGTATGTTGGTTTGTCATCTAATAATTTATCCTTCATAGTCATAGTCTCCTCTCTCTACTGGGTTCTCGGCAAAGAAAGAATAAAGGAGAAAGAGCTGGCTCTCAAGTCTCGGTTGAAACGTGACGAGTCGTTTGATAGCTGGCTCACGCAAGAGGATGGTAGTTGGGCAGGCAGGCTTCACGCGGGGATAATAATACCAGTACTGAATAATACTGTTACAGTAATGAATAATAATATCCGCGACCGCGAAAAAAGCAGTATTTTTTAACGATCAGCTGTGTACCAGTGACCGTGCCATCTGCCGGAAGCGAGAAAAACACTCGCTGACAACCGCAATAGTAATGACGCAGTCACTTGAGAAACAATAATCGTTCCCAATTGCATTCTGCCACAGCGAAGCGTGGCAGGGTACAGCTAGTTTAATATAATAATAAATATTATTTATACAACGCATCCCATTGTTTATCGTGCGAATTTCTTGGTAGTTTTAAATTACAAAATTGTAAAATACAATATTATTATCATTAATGTACTATTAATCACTTTTAAGTATATTGTTACAGAGTTTTCAATATTTAAATTGTCACGACTACACCGCAGGAGTTGAAATGGTTTGGGACACCAGAAAATTCACGTTTGGTATCATAAGCAAACTAAATTCTATAAAGATAGGGAATACCGCAATGATAATGACTGTAAGTATTTATAATTGTGTTAAAATTAAATGGAATTTTTTATAAATTATAGTCACACATAGGTACCTACTAAGGTCTGAAAAATTTTATGACTTCGTTTTATAAGATTATTAAAAGTCGAATATACATAAATGGAAATGTGTTTAGGGGGCAGAAATAAAATATAACGTGCAACTAACTACCGCATTGTTATATGACATGATGACTAATAGAAGTACGAAGCAAAAGCTTCCACAATACTTGTAGTTTTATTAGTAGATATATACCGAAAACTTTATTAGTATACCTCCGTCGACTGTCTGTCTGTCACAGGGCTCTATCTCTTGGACAGAAATAGATAGTCACCAGAAATTTTACCAAAACGTGTGTAGCTGTGCCGCTGTAATAAAAAGGAAAAAAGTCCATACACAAAAAACCTTAAAAAATTGGGGTTTTATACATTTTGTCTTGTTATTGACCAAATAATTAGCGTATAGCCCTCAGTGGTACGGAACAAACACACAAACGGATAAATCTAACTAACTATTTCAATTTCGTCAATTTTTTGTAACGAACGATACGCGGAAAAGGCGTTTGACGAAATTAATAATAACTCTTTTTTAATCCCGGTGGTAGGTAGGCAATAGTGCCTATTGGTGGGATGCAATACCTGTGTGCTAACTATCAATTTTTTTAGAAAATCAATGTTACCAAAGTCAATATTTATGAGTATAACGGGTGTCGGTGGCGTGTCTGTTTTTTATCGAATGTTGGCACATCAAAACGATCGACTGATGCAGATTATACTTAATTAGAAGTTTTTAAGACGCACCTGAACAAATTTAATAGCAAAGTTTGAAAGCAAACAAGTAAACATTTGAAATCTTGCTTTAACGAACAGTAGGCATTGTTCATGGCAATAAATATTTAATTCCTTAAAATTATTTATCATTACCATATTCTAGAACGGAATAAAAGAGGTACTCTCACATACAATGGGAGTTCATTAACCGTCTGGATTGTCGAAATCCATTATGTACAACGCCTGGTCGAGATGCCCGACCCAATCACTGCACCATAGGTGATAACATTATAAACAATGCTCTTACGATTTGATTATTTCAATAATTGTTATCACATTGCCCTCTCATATTGGGCATTTTTTACAATGCCCTATTAATCACTCAACTTGTTCCATAAAAACACATCCTATTATACAGTACAATGTATGTGTCCAATTAGTAACAGCGTTCTTGAAAGTCGGGTCAAAAAATCATGTATGTTAAGTAAGTAACATAAATGATAAAATGTAATAAATTTTTAAAGAAAAATCTTATTCTTATTTACAGGAGGCAGTAGGTCTTCGATTGAGAGGTGTACACTTAATAAGCGGATCAAAATTCACAGATTTCGTTTTTGGAATCGTCAAGCAGGCTTTGTCGAAGAAACTCCAATCTCGTATACACGTTCACGATAATTTTGAGTCACTGTACAAATTTATTCCCAAAGATTTATTACCGAAGGACTTTGGCGGTGATCTGGATACTTCAGATAAATTAGCCGGTGAGTACACATAACCCTGAAGGTTAGCGACGCGAGTTGATGAAACAGAACGTTTAGTTAGTGTAGGTGCTAATTGTGTAAAATTTTGCCAATATGTAATAGATTGCACCTCAATTGACTTTCCTCAGGAGTCTAGTTAGATTCATTAGGATGGGATAGCCGTATTACTTTTAAAAATATATTTTTTCTATTCAATTTTCTAAACAGGTGGCATAGAGTAGGTATAAACAACCTGCCCAACTAAGCTTAAATAAAGTGATTGCCCAAATTCATTATCTAATAGGTACCTAATTTATTTTTCTTCCAGAAAAAACATTTGAAGAATTTTGTTCACCTGCATTTATCAAGAAGATGAAGTTCTTTGAGAGTGCTGCAACAGACGAATCGAAAAGACCATGTTCTAAGTTCAATGAGGATTACTCCGGAATGCCTGGTTCTTTCAAAGTGTTGACGGTGGATTAAAATGGATGCAATTTAGAAATAAAAATAGTTACTTATCACTTTTTTCCTTCTCATCGGCATCTTGGGGAGTAAGGCGTCATTCCATTCTCGATTCCATAAAGTTATCTTTCCCAGGGGGCACCTCGCTTAATGGACGGGGCAGATAAAATGATAGTAATTTAAGAATAAAACTATTAAATTTGTCAGTAATTACTTGTCCTTCATTATCAAATTAGCTCTTCCCGTTTCCATTTCTAGGTGGAAAAAGCGTTCCAACCAAGCGTTCAAGGACTTTCTTTATTAATGGTTTACTCGGACGGACGATGCCAAATATTGCTGATATGTTACAGTTCCAATATCAGAAAGCTTCCTACTTAACTTCTTAGTGCACAACGCGCTCCTAATGTCTTCGATGTTTTGGACCATGAGCATAACATAATGGGGTCGCATGTATCACGAAGCGCACAGCTAAAACCAGTGCAACCACTGTATACAATATCTGAGAACGTGCGTTTGGATCGCATGTGTTCAGAAGAGTGCGTGTGAGCCGGAGCCAAAGACCGTGATGGAGCCGAAGTTTCAGCCGCAGTAGGAGTGCAGTCCAAGTGCAGTCGAGGTCGCATCCAGAGACTGAGTCTGTGTCCAAGTAAAAATTAAAATTAAATAACTTGAAGTGAATACGCCCTAACCCAAATAATAGATTAGTAAAAAAGTTAGATTCCATAGGAGGTTGTACAAGTAACCATGGAAAATGGCTCGTGTGCGAGGCGGACTCGCTGTTGACATAGGTTCACAAATAGTTATGTTCAACATGGTATTTAATAAACGAAACAGGCATAATTATGGATCTATGGAAGTGATTTTCAAAGGCTTTTTTATGAGAGGTGATTTCATTATCATTTATTGCCTACTTAGTACAGGCCGTGGGATACATTTTTTTAACTGTCTCATTATTAACCCAAGTTTTATTGGATTTTAATATCCGATTTTGTTATTTATTTACGTGGCATAATTTTTTTATAATATTTACAAACATAAAGGTATTCAGAAGGATAGTTGTATTGTTCCCCTATTAAAGAAACAATGAAAAAATAGATGTAGGTATAATGTGACGCCTATTAACTATAGGTACTGTCTACAATATGTATACCTACCAAGCAGCATTACGTTATGAGGAAACACTACAAAAATAACCCAGCTAGCTTGTATGAATATGTCAATGAACCTGCAATTCAACGCACCAAAATAATTAACTTAAAATTAATAAAAAAAAACTCGTTATAATCCATATTTCCCTTTAAAGTCTGTCTGTCTGTCTTTCTGCTACGTCTTTATGAACCGATTTAAAACAAATTTGTTACGGAGATAGTTTGAGACTCTTGAAAGGGCAAAAGATATGTTCCTCTGGGATAATTTTAACTCAATTTTGTCGAGGGTGTCTTAAGAGGGGATTGAAACATATTATTATCAAAACCAAGCATCAATAAATCTCGTGCAAATCTAAGACCGTCCGACAAGCCTTATCGACTACTTATTCCTCAATAGCACCTGGAAACGATAAACGTGTCCTTTGAATCACGGAAACGCCGACAATTTTTTGTCATTATTGATCATTTATATAACTACAGCCGCACTAGAGTTTCATAAAGGTCTGCGCACATGGCATAAAGTCGGCTTCAACTCCACTCCGATTCAATTTATACGAAGCGATTTGAGGAAGCTTTGTAATTATGGTATTCCTTAGGGTTGAAATTTTGGTCAGATTGGAGCTGGTCGGAAGTATACGACGCGTTTGAACGTCGAAGCGACGCGAAGGGGGTACGGGCCAGGGTCCTGCACACCTCTAATTTTCAAAAAATATGTGCGTATTACAATTTAATTATCATTTGCTTTCATGAAGGAAAACATCGTGAGGATACCTGCACACCTGCAGGCGTCAAATTGAGACAAAATTAGTGTGCGCAAGCCTTATCTCTTAGACCTTAGTAAAATACTTTTAATTCGATGTATTTGGTGGTGTGAGAATAACTTATGGGCTTATAATTATTGCTAAGCGGCAAAAACATATCATAATCCTATTTAATAATTATCAGTTTATAAATCATATGATTACTGGGAATGATTTGGAGGTACCTAACAACACAATATTAAATTATGTTGTTGAAATAGCAATTAATATCGCCACTGTTAGTTAATATGTATCCTTCGGTGTAGGTCATGTTTACTTCTGAATATTTTAATCAAAGGTTCGAGTAGGTACAAAACTTTGAAATAGGTATACGCTTAACGTTTAATTACGAGAATAAAAAAATATCCAACTTACTACGGAATTAAAACAACATAAATATTTAATAATAACACATTACCTGCCTGGGCATAAGTATGGAAACTACCAGAATTATGGTTATCAATTCGCAAATCTTGTTATAATTATATTATAATTAAAGTATGTAACTTAATTTTAATTACACGACAAGAATAGGACAGACAGAAAAAATATACGAAAAAAAATAAGGAATATATTTTCAGATCAAGTTAATTATTCTGATAACGTACATACATATATCACATGATTATCTTCTCTATATATAAAAATGAATCGCGGATTGTGTTGCTAAGCGCAAATCTCGAGAACAGCTGAACTGATTTCGCTAATTCTTCTTTTTATAATATTCCTTAAAGTGCGAGGATGATTCTTACGCAGAGAAAATTTAAAAAAAATGCTTGATAAAGTCAAAAACAACACTTTTCTATATTCCCATACAAAAGATTCGTAATAATACTTAAAAGTCAATTTGAACTTTAATACCATACCATAAAGTTTAAGTGTTAGTGAAGGGGTTCCGGGAAGGTGTCCCAAATAGCAGAATAAGTATAAAAAAAAATAAAGAATCGTCTGTTGGGCGATACGAAGTTCGCAGGGTCAACTAGTTACCTATAAATATACAAATATCACTTAAGAGCGATTGGTGGAGGTGTCAACCAGATTGTGCAAGTTCTAATGTCAGTCGACATCTTCCGGATCGATTGCTATCTAACTATTACAACCATGCTCCTTATAACACGGAAGCGCATATAATAATTATCTCCTATCCATATTCTGACCACGCGCACATTGCTTAAATTGGTTAGCTATTACGATAAGTTACTATTACTAAAGGTCCTCGATAATAATATCTAGAGACCCGCTCTGTGCTCGAAATTCCACCGTAATTCATTAAATTAATATTGCAATTAGGAAATTATTATTAGCAACAACCAAATAAAGTAAAACAAGAAAATTTGTTAAAGGATTAGGTACCTACTTGAATGTATTGGAACAATCACCGCGACCAAAATCGCAAGTAATTTGAATGTAGTTAATCTTGAATGTGTACTTTAGAAACTAAGCTGACTGAATAATAGCCACAAAATAAAAAGGAAAATGGATATATTAAGTAATTAAATAAATAAAAAGTTCTGTAAATTGTACGGTTGATCAATAACAATGAAATAATAAATATGAGTCAGAAGGACAACGACACGTTTAGGACTAAATAATTCTATTGATATACTAATTGTCGCATAATTATTATTAATTTAATTTTAATAAAACTGCGAATCGCGAATTTATGAAGGCTATTAAAGAGACGGCACTACATATTAGATGTTTTCGAAGGATACCAAATTGTTTCGAAGTGTTAGACTGCGCGCGCGCACGTGCGGGCGTTATAAAAGTTTCGTGTGTGGCAAAACTCATTCTTAATTCTCCTTTATAAGGTGAGTGAATAAAAATATATTTATTTTTTTACTTTCAATTTTTAAAAATACCCCCTTTTAAATGTAATATAAAAAAATCTTTAATTGGATTTTATTAAAATTAAAATATATAAGAACAAATTATTTCATAAATAATTTAACACGTGCTGTGGATTTTTTTTCAATAGATACTGTTAATAAATCGGTTAGGTCTCAATACTTCACGTTGCATAAATATTTATTTATCTAATAAAGTGAAAAGTACCAAAATAAAAATTTTATTTGAACCCTAAAAATATTTATAAAGAAAGATTTTTCGACTGGTATTTGATGATGAATTATTTCATTTTTTACCTTTCTAGACAAATAATAATAAATAAATAAAATAGGTATTGCTTTATACATACTTCTTATTGTACTGTTTTACAAACAAAAAGTTTGATAAAGATAAATTTAAGTTGTAATTAGCTGTACCACGCTATTTTTCATAATTTTAATGTAAAAAAAAGATTTAAATATTTGGTTTTCTTATATTAAACACAGGATTTCCGAAATATGAGGGAAAAATTGAATTATAATTTTTTAGTTCTTATGATTATACGTTTATATGGTCTAGTTAATTAATATTGCTTCGATTATGCCAAAGGTTTGGGTGGGTGCATCGGTTACGGTTACTTTGTGTTGGGTATTTTTAAAGAAGGATGCAGAACATAAGAAAAATTAGCTTTATCATTACGCAATGGGTACCTACGTGTATTTCATAAAATTCTGGGTAAAAAGATCGTGTGTATGTGGTGCTAAAACAAACTAAGTTAACATTAAAAGAAATTGTTCACAATATAATACAAACATACATATTAAAAATGTCCCATAACTTAAGTTTTAGTAAAATTGTAACAAAATGTATTCAATAAAAATAGTATTATTATTATTATTAAAATATAATTGAATGTATATGATCGGATATCCGTACGTTTCGTATACAGTTACGCGCACATCACTGTTCGTTACGTTACGTTCTAGTATTGAGTATCCTCATTTAGTAACAGGTTACGAAAAAAGTTGTATGAAATAGCAAAGCGGCCGGTTTTCTTTTGACAGGCGTGCAGCTACTGACTCACGATGCGTAGTAGAATGTACGGTACAAATTATAATAGTGCATAAATAATATGGGATATTGTTACAGATTACGTACAGAAGTCAAGACTATTTTTCTATTTAATTGACGACCCCGTAGCCTAGTTGGTATTGGCCCTGCCTGCGAAGCGAAGGGTGCCGGGTTCGATTCCTGGGCAGATATTTATGTGACAGATAAATGTTTGTTATCGGCTTATGGGTGTTAGTGATGTGTTGTTTGTTTCCATGCCACCGGTGTTCATTTATTTATTTATTTATGCAATTATTTTTATACAAACAGCGTTTATCGTTATATTAGTAATGTTATCTTTCAAATAATAAATCTACTCAAGTGCTTTACTATCTTATTTATTATTCTGTAACGTAAGAAAAACTATCATAAATCTCCTTTAATTTTAAAAACTACCTTGATAAACCCATGTTTTTGTTCATTTAATATCCATTAATTTCTACTATTAATTACACCAAAGTCAAGTTCAACAAATACATTATGATTTTTCAAAATAATAATTATGTATTCCTAGCTATTTTCCGCGGATTTTTTCTGTGCGGAAATATCTTCTGTGATTTCAATTGTAATCATTTTTAATGTTCTCTATGTAATATAAGTAGAGCTTATTGACAAAAATGTCTGTATTTCTAATAAATGTTAATCTTTCATTTTACTCTCTTAGAAATTGAATCTAAGCCAAATATAAATTTTACGAAATCGCAAATTTTCATACAAAATTTTACGAAACTTTTACCACTGTGGCGGATGATTTTCAAATTTATAAACCTTTTCTTATTGCTCACCCATACGAACGTAATGGAATCTCGGTAAAAATTGCCTAGGTCCACTACATGACTCAAGCTCTGCGTTGTCTGTCTATCAGTCAACATTACCGTATTATAAAGAATAGCGATAGTTCACCCTTGTCACAATTTAGGAAGCTTTTTAGGAAGCTCTTGCTTTTCGGTGAAGGAATACATCGTTGGGAAACTTGGACAACTAAGAGTTCTCCACAATGTTCTCAAAGGTGTGTGAAGTACATCAATTCGCAGTTTACCCGCGTGGTCGACTTAGGCTGAGATGGTTAGACGATACTTAGCCTTAGCTCAGACTTTACTTACGAAAAACGACTTTGCAAAGACTGCGATTTGGTATTTATAGACATGTTACGCTGAGATTGTGCTCAGCCCGCTAATGTCATAATTGATTGCTGCCATCTGTTTGTTAATACGAAAAATGTAAATAATGTCTTAGAAACCGACTAATATCAAGGTTCATTTGGGACCATTATTTTTGTTCGGATAATAGCCAAAGTTTTTGGTAAGTCGTCTATTTCATGGACTTATTAAACTTTGCTCAGCTCGTACTCAGCCAAGTCAAAGATCGCTTTATAAAAACGAACGCTGTCTTAAGTCAGAGTAAAGCACCCTAAGCCCTAAGCACTCAGCCTAAGGCCTGTACGACGCGAGAGACATTGTGAGAGGAGAGCCAAGCCCATCCATGGAAAATTTTTGGGTTGCGATGTGGACGATGATTAATGACATTGTCTTTTCGGTTCCTACAGATGTTTCTGGACGGGCAACACCCCTTCTATCCCTATACGGAGGAGGAAAGACAGGCGATTCTGAAAGAACATGGCCTGAAGGACAGCATAATTCAAGAAGACGTCGACGCCATCTTGGAATGGTACCACAAAGAAGTGCACTTATCATCTGCTCCTATAAGTAAGTTCTTACAATATTTTCAGCTAGTGACCGAAACCTACGCGTCAGTACCCAGTGTACCTACATTAAAAAAATGTTTAGATAGGATTCTTTGGATTTATATAATCTATTTCATTTGTGAACTAATTGAAAGAAAACATTGTTTCCACAAACTTACAACATATCCGTGAAAAAAGAATTCAAATCGGTTTAGCCGTTCCTGAAATTAGCGGGAGCAAATCCACAAAAAAAACAAATATGAATTTTAAAAAGTATTGGTTATGTAATAATTGCGTAAAGCTGCTTCTATCTTATCTATATAAGCAAAAACTATGTACCTCTTTTTACGAAAATTGCGCGGACGGAGGAGTATGAAATTTGGTACACCTATAGTTTATATAGAGAAGGAGTGCAGAATGCTTATATTAAAATACATTAAATCAATAAAGATAACATCACACACGTTGTTATGTTAGTTAAGTGTCAATGTAAAGTAACCGTTTGACATAATAATTACGGTCGAATTTCGAGCGCAGAACGGGTAACTAGTAATATTTAATACACACAAAGAAAAAAAGAATTGTGTGATTTTATGAAACCACGGTAAAAGTCACTTTTTTCACATTAAAGACATTTTAACTAAAAAATTTTGGAATAATATTCCAATAAGGGCATAAAAATCGCTTTATCAATCTTAATTTTATACTTGGAAAATTGGAATGATAATGTGAAATAATTAAAGTAGACTATTACATTAAACACTGACAAAACCAAACAAAATAGCGTGGAGCACTGGCACTATACACTACACGGTCAGCTGCTGCGAACTATAGGCGCCGCCATATTGGACTTGGCTGCTCTGACGAGCGCCTTTCACTTTATCCCTACTCCGCGGCAAACCGTCACGCGACATGCAACACACAGTCGAAAAGGTTTGAGACGATGTAATAAAAGTTTCACTTTAAAAATAAAACTAAGTTGAAATCTACTTGTTTGTTTATTAAATGTATGATTTTTAATATATGTACGTAGGGTACCTATAGTGTTCTTTCAATAAGCTAACGTCCAACCATTGCTACCCGACACACGTCTGAGCTAGGTAATTGAATTATGTTGAAGAATTTGTTATGTTTCTGTTGTGAACACCTTCGACCTTGACACTGCTTTTTATTTACCACTAGCGACCCGCCCTCGCTTCGCTTCGGGAAACTTATTATCAAGTGCTATGGTTCTTTAAGAGATGGCGCTAGGCGTTCTTATTCTTTAAGTTAGGAAGGTTCACCTAGATGGCGCTGTGCTTAAAACTCGAAGAAATCCCATACAAACTTTCAACCTTTATTTCAACTTCTTCATCCCTTTTTGTCGCAATAAAAGGTAGCCTATGTCCTTTCTCAGGGTCTAAAGATTGTCTGTGTCAAATTTCATCAAAATCGGTTGAGAGGTTTAAGCGGGAAAGCGACACAGACAGACAGACAGACAGACAGACAGACAGACAGACAGACAGACAGAGTTACTTTCGCATTTATAATATTAGTAGGGATTATGAGAATAGTTGCCCACTTATAAGACATACTCGGTCATTTATTTAAGAGCTACTACACAATAAAATAAAACTTATGCTTCAACTCACTAATGACCCTCTATTGAGCATGACTATTTCCTCGTCATTGAGGTCTAGAGCAAATTTACTACACTGCTGTACGGTATTGGTGTAGGGGTTAGTGTCCAACCTAAGTGTCGGAGGTTTTCTGCCATCCGACGGCCTACGACA
Source organism: Ochlodes sylvanus (assembly GCA_905404295.2). Taxonomy (NCBI): domain Eukaryota; kingdom Metazoa; phylum Arthropoda; class Insecta; order Lepidoptera; family Hesperiidae; genus Ochlodes; species Ochlodes sylvanus. The sequence continues at coordinate 5,187,770 of FR990129.1, forward strand.
TGGCTGTATAACGATAATAACCGTGTCAGTAGGCTACGTGCCCTCCGTAGCACGGAAACGACTTGGGGTCACACTACCGACCGCACCCGCTGTGCGATCGCTTAGGTTCGACGCAAGCCATCGGGCTATGAGCGTTTTACTCATAAATAAGTATTTTTTTTAACTAAAAGTGATTATACACTGTGTAGCAAATTTATGCAGTTAGTAAAACTGTCAATGATCTGTACATGGAAGATATATTATGAAAAGAAATGGGTGCGCTAATTGATTAATTCCATACCAATAATTTTCAATGTCTTTAACGTATGGAGGGAACCTCTTAATTATCTGATAGGATCTCTTAATATTTTAACAAGGAATTACAAAAATTGTTTTTAAGTCAATATAAATTTTAGACTTGAAATAATATTTACAAACCTAAATTTTAGTCTTCCAAATATATCCCTAAACTCGTTTTATTATTTTCATATTTCCGAAACACTATTAATAATTCAGCATACGTCTCAAAGTATTACACTTAACTTTTTACTAACATTCATAAAGATTATACATACACATTCATAAAGATTTGGTTTTTAATGTTTTGTTTCGTCTTTGTTCAATCACGATATTTCGAGTTTTTACTATTTTTTTGCGTCCTCTGCCTTCACCATTAGACTTAAGATAATGTCTCGTAATGACAAATTAATGAGGTATAGTATACAAACGATTTGGCCAAGAACCAAAACTGTTGATGACAATTTGGTGACAACGTTGTTACTTTTTTGTCATTTGGATGTTATTAACCGTTGATAATCTACCTGGGCTTCAACCCATTATGGATTCACTACTGAGCACGGGTCGCTCCTCATACTTGAAGACCTAATGATAACAACGTTGACCAACGCGACGGCTTTACGTGCGCTCCGAAGCCAGATAATCTACCTCATACACCAATTGCAAAAAAAACTGTATCTAAATCATAACATTTTAAGGTCTTCCTTCATCGAAGCAAGTGATTATAATTTCTAATACGCACCTAATTTTTAAAAATTAGAGGTGCCTGCGGGGTTTGAACCCAGCCACCTTTTTCGGCAGTCCAACATTGAAATCTCCTGATTATCACTAGTCAATACACTACACAAAAAACAGTTTTGAAAATGTGTGAAGTGGTTTAAAAGTAAAACGATCACTAATATTGATATGGATATTATGGATTATATTATAGATTAGTGGACCCGCCCTCGCTTCGCTTCGGGAAACATGTCCCTTAGTTAGACAAAAATTCTAAAGTTTAGGTTCTAAGTTTTGGGTTCTATTGCGTTCATAAAGACTCCCAGGCAAAGTTTTTCTCGTGTATTTTCTATGTACAGAGACCACTTACAGATTTATTATTAGTATATATAGAATAGATATAGATTATATTCAATAACATTAAGTAATGACAATAAAGTCAACAAGTCGTAGAGCTAAAGAGCTGGTGCTAGAAATACAGGCTTTGAGCCTAATTCATCCATGAGACAGGTCTAAATCAGATCTTATGTAATCTTGTAAAATGTAACACTGTCAATGAACGATTTCATTATTATTATTGTATTAATTATACATAATTTTCTATTATATAAATTCGTGGCCACATAAAACTATATAGCTATTAAATAAAACACTAAATCAATTGAACACCTCTATCTTCTATAATTATGTATGTTGCAACATCAACGAACAAGTATCGGAATATATTAATAGAGTTTAACCTTAAAATATTACGAAATTTGCAATACAGTTTTTATTTTATTGTCAAGGAAGGTGTAGTTGCTCAATGTGACATCATGCATAAAAGAGAATAATTATATTAGGTACCCATACAATACAATAACTTTCAATTAAACTACTAAACTTATACTTGAACAAAGTAAGAGATTTAACGAAAATTATTTTAAATAATCACTCTGCCCTCTCAATGCTTTGGGAAACCTACATATATCTAGCTTCATTAGGTTAGATTAGCATAGCTTCCTTTAAATAGACAAATATTATTAATTATTATGACTCAAATTAAACAAACACTAAATGTTATCCCAAGTTTACTACAATACATACCTAAATGGAAACCGCCTCTGAAGCGGTCCAACCATTTCTGATTTTAGCGAAAACAAACGCACCTACAACCTGAATTGACGAAAATTCTAACATTAATTATTATGGAACCCACGGTGTCAATAAATACCTCCACTCTTTCCTCAATTTCTTTCACGTGCCAGAGATCGATCAGTTTCTAATCACGATAACCATTTTAAAGTAATTAAATGTACATAATTACGCATTGAGTGACACGATGTTCAATTATATTGCAGAATACTAACGCTTATCTATACAAATAAACAAAATGGAGTGTATTCGTCGTATCAGTTGCAAATCACAAATAGTTACATTAGTTATTCATATTTATTTGATTATTAATAATATAATTCTTTATCATAATTTTATTTACATTTGTGTTAATATTTATGATTTATGTGTTGCTGAGTTATTGCCAAACATTGTTTAGTAAACAATAATTAATTTATTATCTAGTGAATAAGAATAGCAACGAATCAATAAAATGGCTAGCTTGTTTGCAACTGATTTTATGATGATTACGTTGACGAGATGGTACGATGATTAGTCAATTGTAAAGTTAACACATTTAAAATTATGTACTTACATAATATATAATAATATAAAAATAAGTCGGGTTTTCCTTCCTGACGCTATTACTCCAGAACGCACGAACCGATTTCCACGGTTTTGCATTCGTTGGAAAGGTCTCGGGCTCCGTGAGGTTTATAGCAAAGAAAATTCAGGAAAAATTTCAATAGAAAAGCGGGACACCAAACGAAATGTTACATAAAACGAAGCAATCTGGTGGCGAAACGGAGTTCGCCGGGTTTGCTAGTATATGTATATAAGTTTAATATGACTGGATAGGATTAATTACTCTGAGGGAATATAAAAGGCTAAAAATTATTGTAAAGTATACTAATTACATGTATTTTAAAAATAGAATATCTTAGAATATCAATGTTTTATTGCACCAAAAACGCATCAGCGATTGTTGGCCAAGAAATAAGGAAGACGAAGGGAAAAATTTTGTTTTTAAATAACAGAGCAAAAAATATAAATTACTTAATTATATTGCAAGTTACATACCTACTTCTTATCTATACTTAAAACAAACATAATCATGCGAAACATAATCAGTGATATATTTTATTATTTGGTGGATTGCACATAATGATAAACAAAACATCACAATAGAATGTAAAGTTCCAAAAACGTAAACGAAATTTCGTATATTAACAGTTTTACGACTTCTTACGCGAATAAAACCTATAATTATTCTTTGTTTTCTGGAACACACATAAAAATGAATATTTTCTCTATGAATTACTTCTATTTTTATCTATGTGTTGTCAGCATTATGACGTTAACTGAATTTAAAGCTACTGACGTCATGTTTTAAGGTTTATGTTTGTTTACGTTTGAGCGATATTGTTTTCTCTGAAGATAGTCGTAACGTTTATAGTGCATTAATGTAAAATAAAACTGGACTAGTACGAGTTGGACTCGCACACGTAGGGTTCCGTGCCACCGCGCGATGTTTATTATAATTATTTGGCCAATGACAAAAAATAATGTAGAACAACCCCATTTTTTCAATGACATTACAAGATATCATTGCATTTTATAAGGTAACTTGTATGGCGACTGGCTTTGGGATCTAATGCTTTTTATTTTTTGCGATAAAGGCACAGTAACACGCATTCTGTATCAATTTCAGTTCATTTTCAGTCATGTCTACGTAATTCCTTTCAAGAGACAGAGCGCTGTTACAGATAGACATACATTATAGACATATAGTTTGGGTTCCGTTTGTCACCTTTTGGGTACGGAACCCTAAAAAATGTCAGAATAGTACTCACGTGGTTGCCTTTTTTAAATACATCCAGAAATATATTTTCTGGATATTTCCTATTAATATAAGTACCTATAGCAGTATTATCCGTATGTTTTTTTTTTTCTAAAGATGTGATATTCAACTCTGTATACATAAATAGTCACTTCGAATGTTATAAGATATGAGGGAACGGTAAACTTAAAATCATTTTAAAATAAAATGTACCTACATTTTTGTATATTTTATATCAAACATAATTATTATTGATATACCACTAGGTATTTATGACTTGACGAGCTCTTTTTTTTATTTCTATCCAAATCTAAAGTTAACCTCTAAAATCAGTATCTCAGAGACTCAGACTCATTTCATTTTCATCAAGGTCGCAAAAACAAACTAAAAATATATAAATTATAATAATGCAAACTTCACAATTATGCCCACAAAAACATGCACAGCTTAATTATGATGTGTTCTCTCTGACTACTGAGGAGATCTAGAGCATGCTTCACCACGCTGCTCTAGTGCGGATTGGCGGAGAATTTAGTGGCCAACCCACGTGTCGGAAGTGTATAGGCCGCCCGGAGGTATCCGATAACTTTACGATTGGAACCGATGGCTATAGGTGCCCTCACAATTAACCTCCAAATTTTTACCACTAGCGGTCACTAACTAACACTACTACGCGCCCGTTGCTCGGTCGATCACTTAGGATTGACATCATCATTGAATCATAAGCACTAGTAATATTTCTAAAAGTAAGAAATCAGTGTTCCAAAATCAGGTAACTATTTTAGTTATAAAACGCATAAATATTCCTAAAGCAATTTCATCGGGACAATATCGAGTGTGCAGTATGATAAACCATACAGTATTCAAACAGGAGATTGGACGAGTCATCGACTATTTTCTGATTTCTGAAAATTTATAAATACGTGAATGTGACAACTTACATACTGATGCATGTTGTCATCACAATGCGTTCCATGGCTAATCCGAGGATCATGTTTATGATACGTGATAATTTTATTCCGGGTCAAGGGAATTTAGCACGTATCCATAATTTATATTCACACATTTTTGATAATTATGCATAACATTTCAAAATTAATTAAATCTACGAGCTTTTAAAAAATTAAGTGTGATAGAATTATAGGTTCGATTTAAAGTTTACTTACTTTCCTTTATTGGTTATTTTATAATATTTAAAAAGTGTGTTTTAATTAATAATTCTTAAGTAAGTTATTCTTGTAGTATTTTAACACAGAGTAGATAAGAATACATAATATATACAGTAACACACCACTTAAAAACTACTTTTTATGTAATGTAGGTAGGTAGGTACCTACTACACATAAAAAGACTACTCCTTAAAAGTAAAGTACCTACATTATCAAATTATCATTTAAGTAGTTAATTTTGTTGCCGATATTATTACCTTTCCGTGAAGCTTGCTCTACATAATACATTATTGTTAGAATAGGTGACCAAAGGACTATTCGAATGAAACGGTAATAATTTTCCAATGCATGTTGAAGTGGTACTGGGATCAAAAATGTTGAACACTTTTATCTTTGCTTATTTCTGTTTAAACATTGTCAGTACCTATATTAAAACAGAGCTGCGGAGTTCTAATGATGTAAAATTGTAAATAACCCAGCAATGAGCAGAAATGAATGATTATGTAACGATAAAATATGTTTTGTAATGTGAATGTGTTACTTCTTATCCAAGTGTCTGTTTAGTGGGCCTCCGTACATGGAAATCTGGCACAACGTGATTCTGTGCATTTTAATAACGTTAAATTAAGCCACGTAATACTTATAATATAAAATTATGTCATAATATAAACAAGACCTCGCCTTTCACCTTCATAAATTGTAGTGTTATTGTTAGAGGTGTTAACTGTTATACTAACAAAATAATGGTAAAATATGGTACGATAACGTTAAAAACTAAAAACCCGACTACGGAATTAGTAAACCAACTTTGAAAGGTTAAAGATCCTAAATAGTCATTTAAAATAAACCGAAAAGAAAACCGTAAACTTTATTCTTAAAAGACCTATTCAGTGATATCCCTCTTTAGATAGTTCGTCAACTTTCACTGTCGCCTTATTAAATTTTGAATAATGTCATGATTTTAATTTTTCTCGTAAAATTAAGACAAATCGTTTGATATAAGAATCGCTGAAATCGGGCCACTAGTTGGATCTCTAGAGCACCCACAAACGAACAAACATCCATACATACATACATACATGGGCTGATAATCACATTACTCCTTTGCGTCGCGTAATAAGGTTAAAGTCGCGTAAAAAGGTTTTGATTTATTCTGATGCCATACAAGCAAAAAAAGATAATTATTTTATTTTAATTTATACAATCTAAAATAAATAGTTTCGATTATGGGCACTAAGGCATAGATAGTACAAAATAACTCGTGAATTTATGATTTTATAGTTAACTTAACATCACGGATTGTACAGTATTATATTATTATGATAATGTCACTCACGATGTGGTTTATACTCCGATATTTCGAAACTGGGGCTAAATATTCACGTACAAAATATCGTGAGTACCCGTACCTATCCTAATAAAAAATCGTGAATTGTCTGAATTTGTTTGGGTAGATTGAAGCTGGTTCTCGACATCTTTTAAGCTGGCCAAAAGGCAGTACGAGACGTGGTCACGCACGTGGGGGCAACCATTAACAGCCACGTGTAACGCAATTTGCACGTTAAAACCTTACAAAAGTATTCAAGTTCAAGTTTTTTGTCTCGCGTGATATAGTAGCACTGTTGGTTTTACGTTGAAAATAATAACATTTACTAAATTGATATTAAGTTTGGTTTTTAGAGTGCAAAAGGTGCACTTAGGGTGAAAAGATATGAGAACAATAGATAAAACACAGTTTAAATGCAAGGTAATATAAGCAGGAGAAAGGAATATGCACACACGTACATCGTTCCCATAATTATGTACTTACTTACTTATAAGATATTACCATACAATCTTTTCAAACAATAAAATTTAAAGTTCTGCATGTTCATCCAACACATATTTGCAAAAAAATAGCTACGTGTACTGAAAATAAGTAATAACGGAAATTGATATTAGTTTTAGAATATTTGTTTGTCTGTGTTTAAAACCGTATCAAACCCTATCAAACTAACCTATCAAAACCGTATTAAACTATTGGATAAAATATACATTATAATATATTTGTATTCCCCTAAAGTATTCATTGACAGTAAATAAAAAAATATGATACAGAGTTCAGAGACCTCTGTTTATAAGACCGGGGACTGTAAGGCCCCAGAGACGACGCGATAGCTTTCGCGCGGCTGCACGTCCACCACTAGCCGCGCAGTTAGGTAACTGCTAAGAATTTGTACGCTGTGGACTAGTCAAGAAAGTTCAATTTGCTATGCACCAGGAGGCGAGCGCGTAGTCGCCGCGCGGCCACCGCGCTACGATCATGCGTGTCATATAAACGCGCCCTAACCTCGTCCGTTGTTCAGCGAGGTGCACCACGAGCAGTGTAGGTCGGCTTGGATTCAAAGATGAATGGAGTACCTTACATCCCAAGAAAACCGATATATTCAATTACTATTGGTAACCTTATAACATTTTTATTCTCAGATCGCGATTTCATAGAGCGCATGCTAGTGATTGCCAAGGGTTCGCGAGAGAAAACCAAACGGCGCATAGACAACTTCTACAAGTATCGCGCCTTGGCCCCCGAGCTAATCCAGAACCGGATGAAACTGCTGACTGACTCTAGCGAAGATTTTTGGAGTTTCTAGTAAGTGTTAGCTAAAAATAAAAAATCAAAATGTAGGTATGCAATTCACACGTGCTAGAAGTGAAACTTCATAACAACGAATACTGTCAGTCCAAATATTGATGTTTTGCTTTGCTTATGTCAGCCGCCATTTTGCCGATGCTTTATTCGCGTCATTTCCGTTTCAACGAATTCCAAATCACAACGATACTAAAGAAGTACTTACTTCAAAAATAGGAATTATTATCGGTTCGTCTGTCTTGTATGGGCTACAGTAAGATCTCAGTGTGTTTTACATATTGAGAATAAACTTAAGTACCTACTACATTTTCAACTTAATATCCACTCATTATCTAGGAAACTTTGTATCCTTTGTAGCTATTTTGGCAGGTTTGCCGTATAATAACTAGAAAGTTTGATATAAACTTTCTGCAAATTTATAATGTATTTCACAAAAGATTTCACATTTGATACATCCAATTTAGTAGCAACTTTGCATTTCTATCAGGGAAGAACGTAGTATAATATACATGTTTAGGTATGTTAAAATATTAGATTAGGTAGACTTTGATACAATATTAAACAAGGAGATGCGATGCTTTCACTATGTTTGTTGTAAACCAACATTAAACTTGATTCACAGTTAAATAGGCAGGTATAGCGAATCGAAAAATATAAATATGTTATAAACTCGTGCAAATATTCTACAATTTATTACTGCTTTGCCGTCAATATGGTAGTTTACGTACGTGAACGCAATTACGTGCTTGAAACGTTGGTTTGCTCATAAAGCGGACCAGTAATTTATTTTAATTATCCATTGTTAATTAGGAACATTGCACAGTAATCACTTCCTTCATTTTAGGATTTCGCATCGAAAGGTAAACCTCATTTTAAGGGATCTTGGAAGTTCCTAACTCCCAAGGCATCAGCGATGTGTTGCCGAGGATTCAAATATTGACGGACTCTTTGTTAAGTGTCGTACAGAGTTTAAAGACCTCAAACAGATGAAATAGAGAAACCAACCACACACCACCCACACCACGAAAAGAGACATTGGACAGACTTAAAGACTGATGGAAAAGAAAAAAGTTGAAACACAGCTCTCTTAAAGATATAATATTAAACGATCTGTGCTTAATTTTTCTTTGTTTCAAAAAAATTCCATGTACAGACATCGTCTAGTTATACTTTATGAGACTGTAAAAAATTACAGAATCTCATACGGAATTCTATAACATGTTTTTATTGTAGGTATTATTGTGACCTTACATAAAGAACCGACGCTGGTTCTTGCTTACAGTAAAATATTATGCAAAACAAGAAGATAATGTACTCAAAGATAATTGAGTACATAAAATTAAATTCCTTATACATTTAAACATTTCGTAATGATGTTAAGGCAGCAAAAAATGATATAACGATTTTTTAAATTCCTTTGTGTTACATGGATGGTTCGTTAAACCTATACTTAGTAAGCTTTGTAAGCTTTGTATGCCTAATTAGTGTTAAAAGCAGGAAAACATTCAGTCGGGTCACCATATTTTAACGTTGCTCTATAAATAAGATAGAAATTAAATCTTTCGTCATATTTTCATTTGAGAGCCAGTCTTCCTTTCCAACCTGTTCATTCTTTCCAGGCCAGCACCGCATATAAAAGGAAAAAGGAATATTTATAAGACTCCGGTATGATATATGCAATCATAATAAATATACATAAGTTACGTAAAAAATAATTAATGTTAAAAGAAGAATGTCAAATGGTTGAGTCGAAATCTATAATCAAAGTCTCAACACTTGGATATTTATATTACAACATAATCAAAAGTTTAACGACCATATCATAGCATAACAAAAAAAAGTACATCCAATAAATCTATTGTTTATATCTTCTTATATATAAAAATGAATCGCTGATTTTGTTGCTAAGCGCAAATCTCGAGAACAGCTGAACCGATTTCGCTATAATTATATAATATTCCTTAAGGTACGAGGACGGTTGTTACAAAGAGAAAATTTTTAAAAATTGCCTGAAAATGTCTAAAAACAACCCTTTCTATATTCCCATACAAAAGATTCGTAATAGTACTTAAAAGTCAATTTGAACTTTAATACCATACCATAAAGTTTAAGTGTTAGTGGAGTGGTGTCCCGAATAGTAGAATAAGTATTAAAAAAATTAAAGAATCGACTGTTAGGTGGTACGAAGTTCGCTGGGTCAGCTAGTTTAATAAAATAATGTCTGTAATAGTAAAAAGAAATCCTATTAATATTAGAAATGCGAAAGTTTGTATGGATGTATGAATGTTTGTTACTCTTTCACGCAAAAACTGCCGAATAGATTTTGATGAAACTTTACAATAATATAACTTACATATCAGAACAACACATAGGATATATAATTTTTAAAGATATAGTGCGAATTATCCAAAATATACAACTAAAACTTTGCAAACCGAAGAATTAATGTTTCCCGAAGCGAAGCGCGGGCGGGTCGCAAGTAAAATATAAAAATCTTCAAAAATGTGAATACAATTTCATTCAGAATAAATGATGCCATTCTAGCCCATGGTCCAATACTTCAATGAGCATTGTCCGCGCAATTTTCGTAAAAAGGGGTACAAAGTTTTTGTTTCACGTATTAATATATCGATTAATTTTTTTTTCGTGTACATTTTCCTGTAATAACTTATTTTTAAAGCGAAGCGTGGGCATGGGTATAAGTACAAAACTAATTAACCCTCGTTAATTTCTTTTGTTTTCAGCCGTCAAGCAGCAATACCGATAGCCTTCGAGGGGAAAAGAATCTCAGTGGTGAAGTTCAGTGATGCAGACGTGAATGCTTACTCACCAGAGGCTCTTTTTAGAAATACTCTTATGGTAACCAACAGCATTTACAATAATATTAAATCTTTGTTTTCTCTGTTCACTCTTCTTCTTTCTTTTGGCCAACCGTATCTGACACTGCGACTGAAACATGTTTAAAATATTTTACGGACAATTGTAGGTAGGCCATTAACTGACAGAAGCTATTAAAACACTGCGCTCCCGCTAGGCGGCGTCACAGTCGGAAACGACTTTTGTATCCAACGAATTACTAAATGCAAGTCATTTGAATTCATTGGCTATGGATACCATTATACACAATTCTCAAGTTGGGAAATTTTCTCACGATCATTTCCTTACATGTCACATTGACTGATAATGATAATGGGTGTTTGTGATCATCTTTATAATTACGTATACAAAAAACAAATAGCTATACATTATTTTGACTATTTACGATACTTACATTATATGCAATTAAAGAGGTCCGTAAATCTTACTGTGAGACATCAAAACAAATATTTATTATAAATCATTTTAATTTAGCCATTATTCGTTCATTTTTCCCAGTGTTTAAATCTTTTTTGAGATTTTAATTATGTATTTGTATAAAATTTTTTAGGCCAATTTATTGATCAGGTGATTATACATAACATTCTTATTTCTGTATGACATTATTATTAGAGAACGCACCCAAACGATAGAAGTGGTGCCTATTACTTAGACTTCAATATCGGTCCGTTCGTCCGTCAGTACGTCTGTAACAAGACTATACATAATTATAATCTATTCGTAATCTCTTATATATAAAATTCTCGTGTCACAATGTTAGTTACCATACTCCTCCGAAACGGCTCGACAGATTCTCATGAAATTTTGTGCGCATATCGAGTAGATCTGAGAATCGGCCAACATCTATTTTTCATACCCCTAAATGTTAAGGGTTGTCCACCCAAAAATTTTTTTAATTCATTTTTTGGACAAATTATTTTATGGTTATTTTTTATGGTGTGGCTTAAAACCCATAATCCCAAATTTTCACTTCCCTCAAATTTAAATCGCGCTTTTTGTGTTTTTGTATGAAAAATACATATAGGGCGGAACAACGTTCGCGGGGTCAGCTAGTTATGTATACTATAAATATGTATTATAGCTGTCATAACAACAAAATAATAATTTAAGGGAAATAAAGTAAAACGCGCCTATAGAAGTTTTAACTTCATTAAATCAAGGGGGGGCCGGGCCCCATACGTGTATTTTCGGCATGTGTTGCACAAAACTCTTTGAGTGCGAGTCCTATTTGCACTTGACCGGTTTTCAAGACGATTACATATGTATCTGCTTATATAAACTAGCATGAAATAGCTTCAACCTGTTTTGCTTCAGTTTGAAGGATATTAGGGTCAGTTACTCACAATAATTGCGTTCCATTTCTGTCCTAATTCACCGAGTCGGTTAAGGTTATATTGCTGCCTAGCTGACCCGGCAGACATTGTCATGCGATACAACTGCGCATCAAAGGAGATGTTTCAAAATGTATGGAGTTCCGGCCACATTATTGTACACCATACTAAAAAATGGATAAACACAATTAAAACAGTTTTCAATCATCCAATTACTTTAAATAGGCTTAGTTTAGGTGTAAAGAACAAAAATGTACACTTGAAATTGCAACAAAAAACAAAAATTCGTCATGGCGGTAAGCTGTCATGTTAATTGAAGTTTGACATGTTTATTTCTGTCATACTTACTACAATTAATTACTAGATTAATACATTACATTTTACATTGTTTAAGAGAATTTCTACATTAATCGTTCAAGTAGGTATACTTTTCGTCTTTTGTAATATTATTTTGGATCTAGTTGACAGTTGTACTTTGTATATAACGTAGACAGTTCACGATCTATGATCATTGATCAAAGCCATCGTCGATCTATAGTTTACTGTCACTGTTTTTTTTTACCCGCAGAGTAACCTAAATATATTAGACGGGACGCCATGTTGAAAGTGAATAAAAATAATTGATAAATATAAAATTATTACACGAAAAGTATGCATTTAAGTAATTGATCTGTATTTTTCTCGGATTTCACGGATTTTTCTCGATTGTTCGAGGTACTGTACAAAAGTGGGCCGGTTTTGAAACATCTCCTTTCATTCAGTAGTTTTTGCGTGATACGCGGCGAAACATGCAGAATGACTGACAAAAATTCTAGACATAATATTTTTGATTTCTTGATACATTTTTGTTCTAAAATATCTCCCATGTACAAACATAAACCTGTGACAGTTTTGTTATGGGTATAGATTCTAACGCAGTAGGAACAGACATAAACTCAAAAATCATTGTTTTAGGTTCTATTGCATTAATAAAGGCCTCCGAATTTTTCTCCTAATATATATTCCATGTTCAGACCAGATCGCTGTTACATTTTATTATAACTATGTTTTGAGGCGATACGAAGTCAAGCAGAAAGTTGTTACTTTAGCATGAATGGCGTTTCCTGATATTAGCGAACAAGTTTGTCAACTATTTGTAAAAGAGACCGAGGGAGAGAGAGAGAGAGAGAGAGAGAGAGAGAGATCTTTACCTCATAATTATTTCTATTTTTTCAGTTGGGTGACTTAAGACTAAAATACGACTACATTTTTAACGATATTTGGATACTGGATTTCAAGAATATTTCTTTTGGACACTTCTTACGTACCAATCCTTCAGTCGTACAAAAGTCTACACAAATATTCCAAGTAAGTAACTGTTGCATTTAGTTGTTGTGCTGCAAAGAAGAATACATAATTATATAATATTTATTTAAAGTCCTCCTAGGGAAAGCTCATGAGCAAATTAAATAAAACAAAGTAAAGACGATTGATTACCTGATACAACAAAAATATATTCCATCCAATGATGTTATAATAATATAGTAATAAGGTATATTGTCATTGACAACCCCATATCCTATACTCGGATTTTTAATTAAACGGAGCTACCTGACAGTAGCTAATGTCACTTTTTATTATAATTATGCCATATTTAAAGTAATAGTGATGCGTTCAGTTCTCGTTCAATCAGATGATTGAACAACGAGTGTCAATAGTTAATCATTTCAAACTATAAAATAATAATATTTCTATTTTACAATAAATAAAATAAAAGTGCTCTGATATAAGTTACTACAAAACATTATTAACGTCATCAAGACATATGTTAACCCCAAAATTAAAACGGGTTTATTTATTAGTCATTTCAGAGCTATGTATTCTGTAATACCTATCATACAGAGAACTGTTAAGAATTTGCTATGAAACTCGTTTTTACTAAAATTGAATTGGAGAATATAACGGACTATTGCCAGCAGCAAGACATTATAGGCAAATACCACGATGGTAAAACTAACCATCGCGGTATAAATGAATGTTACTTGGCTCTGTCACGCAAATTTTATTGGCCTAGAATGCGTGAGCATACATACATACACGCATACGACATAGCTGAAGAACTGGAAATTGACCACAAAACAGTTTTGACCCAATTGAAAAAAGCTGGGTACAAAAAAAAAACTGGATATTTGGTTGCCAAACGAGCTCACTGAAAGAAACTTAATGAACCTTGTGCTCATTTGCGATTCTTCATTGAGACGTAACGAAACCAAGCCTTTTTTGAAGAGATTGATAGCTGGTGATGAAAAGTGGATCACGTACAACAAGAACGTGCGAAAACGGTCGTGGTCAAAGGTCGTCCAGGCTTCACAGACTGTGGCAAACCTCTAGTAAACTCGCAATAAGGTGATGTTGTGTGTATGGTGGGATTGCAAGGGCATTGTTCATTACGAGCTTTTACCATCGGGCAGAATTATCGATTCGGTTCTCTACTGCCCACAACTGATGAGATTAAAGCAAGAAGTTGAGAGAAAACGGCCGGAATTGATCAATAGAAAGGGTGTTTTCTTTCATCACAATAACGCTAAACCACACACATCTTTAGCCACGCAGCAAAAATTAAGAGAGTTTGGCTGGGAGTTGTTAATGCATCCGCCATATAGCCCTGACCTTGCACCTTCAGATTTCCATCTGTTTCGGTCTTTACAGAATTATTCAGGCAGTGTCATGTTAACCACAAGAGAGGACTGCCAAAAGGACTTGTTGCGGTTTTTTGATCAGAAGTCCCAAAATTTCTACAGCAACGGGATCATGTCTCTACCTACAAGATGGCAGAAAGTTATCGAACAAAATGGTATATATATATACCATAATTATATGTAAATAAACTTTGAAAAAAAAATGTCTTGAATTTTTATATAATATGCGAAGAAACTTTTTCCCCAACCTTATATTTTATACATCTATAGTTTCAACTAAATGATGTATTGAAAATAGGACAGTCTTACAAATTTCCTCGCAATGTTTTCCTTAATGTTTAAAACACTCAGTATTCAGTATAGGTAGATATATACTATATAAACATAGTCGTCGAAAACTCGTTGGTATGTACAAAGCACGACTAAAATTCGAACCCCGTACCCGATATCGGCAGTTCGGCACACTAACTATTCACTAGACAATCGAGGCAATTTCATTCATTCAGGAGGTTTTTCAATCATTCACTTTGTCACAACACTATTTTTATTTCATTAAAAACTGACAACACAGTAAACTTCATTGGACTCCGTCTAATTAAAAATTCGACTTATAGTAATTGCTAGTGGCCCTGCCTGCCAAGCAAGGGTTCCCGGGTTTGACCCACGACAGAGGCAGATATTTATGTGACAGATAGATATTTGTTTTCTGTTCTCGGGTCATGTGATGTGATGTGTTATTTGTATTCGTATTACGCTACATCCATGCCACTAGCGACACAGGGAATCCTAATGCCGGTGTTAGCGTTTATTTATTAATTATTCCACAGCAATTTGCAGATTAATGAATCTGTTCTCAACAATTGTCGAAGTCTATCTAATGTCGGTTTATGAAATGATCATACTAAATGATTCTTCCAGGAAGGGACAGGAATCAAAATATCTGCTATACATTTGGTGAACAGTCCTTCGTTTATACAAAGTATATTGACCTTTATGAGGCAATTTGTGAAGCCGAAGGTTATGGACCGTGTCATTGCCCATGAGAACATTAGTGATCTTCAGAAGCATATACCTAAGAGATATTTGCCGAAAGATTATGGTGGTGACCAGCCGAGTCTTGACGAGTTTAAAGGTACGTGTTTTTTTACTAGACTTAAACACGGAAGACAGACATCAAATCCGAATTGAATTCTCATGGGATAAGAACTCTTACTGTCAATGTACTGTACCCAAAACTGAAACCTAATTTCATTTGAGAATAATAATATCTAATAACGGCATGAGTTGCAGGGTTATTATTATTTGAAATATTTATAAACTTTAACTTTTAGACGTAATTTTCTCATATTTTTAATGATCGCTCAATTTTGGAGACAAGTGGGGACAATTTTTCCCATTTTAAGATATAAAATGAATATCATTATCAATGTGTTAATTATCTTATTGATATGATTGAGCCATTCATTTGTTAAATCATAACTTGTTCTGACTTTTCTGAGTGATTTGCTTGATCGTGGTTTAGAACATAAGTAAGTACAACTACATCGCGAATGGCCGATTAAGCATGAAACACGAATAAGCATGAATAGCATATACTACTATACCTTGCTTGTTGGTTGGGTATTTTAATTTTTTTAATTTTTAATTTAATTTTTTTTAATGTAACTAGTTGTAATATGAGCAGACGAGAATGGTAATGTTTCCCTAATCCTTAATAATCAGTATCAGTAATAACTGCATAACAAATCTTGTTGATTGTTTCAGAAAAAATGGAGAAAGAAATAAGAAGCGGTGCGACAAAAGATTGCCTGATAGAAGCATGCCGACTAGTTTCTGACGAAAACAAAAGATTAGGAGAGAAATTCCATGAAGAGTATTTAACCGGGTCCTTTAAAAAATTGGATCTAGACTAGACATTGTAAGTTTGGTGTATTGTAAATTTAGAAGTAATTTATTGTTTAGCTTAGTTCATACCAAATTTAGATTTTTGTGTCGTGATTTTTATTGTAGTTAAAAGCACTTATCATCTGTTAATTAGGCTAGGATTATTAAATATTATTTATTATTAAAGATCTTTCATTTGAACGTGTTTTTAATTTATTACTTATATTAAACTGGTGCCCACTACTTCGATTTGTACTCATACAAACAACAAAGAAGTAAAATAAGGGGTATAACCCTTATTTTACTCCTTTAGTAAAATAATAATATTCAAAAATAAAATACATTTTTTCTTCTTTAAAAAGAGTAAATTAAAGGTTTTAAATAAGGTTTTGGGTTCCAATCTGCTAGCACTTCTAATTATCTAAACACTTGGCCAACATGATGGTGTATTCAAAATATTTACTTAATTATGAAATTCTTTTATTGCTCAGTTACTATTTTAATAATTTGCATCTGTTATTGAAGTGACACTAATACTTTTATTTGTAAAGTTTTAACTAGGTAGGTACCCTTGTCATTTAGTGATTAATTTGTTGATGTAATAAATAAGTAAATGCCTTACACCTTCACTTCACTATTATTCACATAGCACATTAATAGATATCGCCAAGTCATTGGCCCGAGCAATTGGACAATACGAAAATGCATATCAGTTAGCACTGCGTAGGTAACTGTAACTTTAAATGATTTATACCTATTATTAATTATGTATTAATATTTTATTCACAGCACTATCAGGCTGTGAGAAAAATAAGCAAAACCGTTCTTTACATACAAAGTCGCTAATGTCAGGGCTGGCAATTTTCGTTAATCGTAATTATAATATCATGCAATTTATTTTAATGAAAAATGAATGAGACCACTACAGATATATTAGAAATGAGTAATTTGACGCTTTTGTAGCTTCATTTATGAAAACCCTACATTTTGTTTTAATACTATACAATAATTTTTGATATTAATAGCCGACGAACGAGCAGATGAGCTGATGGTAACTGGTGACCGTCGCCTGTAGACGTCAGAAATACAAAAGGCATCACTAATGCGTGGACAAGAAAGAATTTCTTTTTTCTTGTCCACTTTCTTTCTTCCCTCGGAACAGGGAAGAAAGAAAGTACCGGCTGTGAAGCTTTCAGCTGAAACACGATAAGTCGTTTGGCGGCTGACTCAAGCAAAAGGGTGACAGCTAGCCGTCAGGGTTTCATTACTACCACTAAGCAGGAGTCGGCTTGTGTCGCCTCTACGACTCTACTCTACTCTTCTCCTACTCTACGACACATTAGAAGGATTGGGATTGGGTTCTCCGTTGGTCATGGATAACACACAAAGACAAATCACACAACCAGACCGTGAATAACAATTTAACGTGACGTGAATTTTTATTTACTTAACATTCACCTAGCTGGGAATCAAACCCTTCGAACGGCAGAAGCATATAACCAGTGCGATATGAATCGTCGCAAATAAAATCTTACTGTGCTTTTGTAGTCAGCCCTACTAAGCTTTGTAAAAAACGAGGCCATGTCACAAGTGTCGCTCCGTCACGGAGAGTGTCTCTTTGTCACTGTCGTTGAAATAAACAGATTCATTTTTGTCCACCGTCTCTCTCGCCCGAGATTTGTTTCGGTGGTAAAATTTGCATGTTATTATACGAATTTTATCGCCTTATTAAAGCTTACAAGAATAAGGATTTTAAATGTTATTGCGATGTCTTATTAGACTGAGATGGCCACAAATTAGTTTTATATCACGTCGTAAGTGGGAAATTTCGCAAACGAGATGTAGAGTAGAGTGTTTGACTGTTTTGGTTCAATAATATTACATCAGATCAGAGGTAAAAAATTGATTTTTTGTATTGTTGTAAGTACCTACGTACAGAAAACGTTGTACGTACATCACTAGTAATTTAATAATTGACCTGATTCGTTATTTAGCAACACGCAAAGAGAAAGTAGTATGCTTATGCTAACGAGGAGCTACGAGCACAACACTACACTATAAGCGACGTAAACACAATGAAAAAGTATGTTTTAATTGGATAGGAATTTGGTTCATTCTACAAAAGGGATATTTGCATGTTGCTCGAAGTACCTATATTAAAAAGTATAATATATGAGCCTTATGCTTGCCGGAATGGTTATATTAATAATTTTATCATTTACCTACTGTGACATTACCTACAGTGTGTATATTTTATTAATGCCTGCAATCTTTTTGCATTATATTATTATCTAATTTATAATTATTTGTAAGCACTATTTTTAAAAAGATCTCCTCTAAGATTTAAATTTTGAATTTGATTTTGTGAAACGGTGGTAGGTAAATGCAAAAATAATGTTCATAAGTGTATTTAAAAATACCTGCATGAAATAAATGATTGGTTTGAGTTGAGTTTTGAGTATACATAATTATATCCTACTCGTACAATTATAGCCAAAGAAGGCAAATAAAACTATTGTATTAATATTCTTTCGCTATATACAAATTGCACATAATAATATAGGTAACATGGATAAAGTCACGTTATAAAGTCACATATAAAGTATACACTTGTTATTTATATCAACACTGATATATAAAAGTACTATCAAGAAAACAAAATCATTTCAAGAGCAATGTCGCATAATGTCTGCAGGAAAAAATAGACGTGTTTCTAACAGGTTTAGGCAAAATGAAAATTTAATTTTAGCATATTTCTGAATTACTATCTCCTTCTGTCTAGATAAAGAGCCCAACGACCTCCAACAGGAATGACCTGGCACCAAAGACACGTTTGGTGTACAGCAAGGTGCACCACGAATAGGGCAGGTTGACTTACACGTAAGGATGAATCCCTCCCGACTGGCTGTACTAGCTCTCTGACGCTGCATTCGAGGCACTATTAGAACTATTGGAACTATTTAACCTGTGGTTCTACAAGGAAGGTGGTAGCTGGCTAAATAGGTATAAACCCTTCCTACCTGGCGCTATTGCTTCGTCAATTGTTAATCAGGGCGCATCAGGAGCTGGCAAAGACTTACACCTAAGGATAGATGGAAGCCCCTTATACCCTTAATTGTTTGAGAGAACATTTGTACTATTTACCTTTTCTTGGTTTTCGTCTGGATCATCCAAATAAATAAAATCGTAACCGACTATAAGCGTTATAATAATTTACGCGTATAATAAATTCATGAAACTCGCTAATGGCTCAACTGTTGGGCTATAAAATCCCCAATACCGTAAACGTTTTGATTTATCTATTAACCCTAAATTACCTATAAAAGGACAATGGGGCAAACTGACCGAAATAAGAGGCGGTGCTGCCCATGAGTTACGATTGTAGTAGCCATGGCGCGGGCGATTTCTTGAACTACAGAAAATAATTTGTGATTAGACAATTTAGTATTTATACACTTGGTATTTTAGTTGTAGAATTTGTCAATCAATTTGTCTTAATCTTACGAGTATCTAAAAATATGACAATAATCAAAATTCAATATGACGACAACCCAACGCCATATCGTGAGCATAAAAAAAACTCGACAAATTTTGGCAAGTACAATTATAGCCCTTAACTTGTCATAATTTCTCGAGTTTTCTCAAAGTCCTTAACAGGCCACAAACTACGCGTACATTATTACCAGTACCAACTAGGTTCAGAACAGTACATACAGTACAGTGAAGTTCAAATGAATTATTTCCGTCGCTGTTCAGAAAGATACAATTTACGATTCCCAAATGAATTCTTGTTTCTGTTTCCACGCTTGTAAAAATATTGGATCCCGGGGCAAACATAACAGATGTAGCTCCTTCAATATTGGCTTGAAATTGCACTTTGAATGACTTTCCGGTTCGAGTATATCACGACGTGGTTATTTTATTATTTTATATTTTCTGAATGCGATTTTGTTGCAACAAAAATTCAACGTCAAAATTAATAATTCAAACATAATATATTTTAACAATTGCAATTGGATCCTATATAATGGAACCTATAAATTATGGATATTATAGGTTTTGTATATAGTTCCCCCTTAGTAGTACTGTACCGTTTAACAGTGTCGTGGGTGCCATGGACAACAGACAAAGACATGAACTACAACTAGAACAGAAATTTAAACTCCTCACTGGGAATCAAATGTTCGTCATCGTTCGTCTTTGAAGTTGCACTCTATGTATGTACGAGAGCAATGCATATTACCAACTCGTTGAGGCCTCGTCGCCATTATTTTCCATAAACGTTATTTTGCGTTAGGCTTCTGTTCACTCGATAAAGAATAATGTTAGGAATAAATTGCCTTGAAAATTGACTTGGCTATAGCTGCGGGGTGATGTACACGCGGTCACATAGAAAATGAGCAATGTAAAGGAAAGTGTGTGTGTGTAAAGGATCAACTGTGTCAAATCATGTATAATGTATGGTTCTGAGGAGTTGATGTACGTTTAATCTGTTGAAATAGTGTTCGAAATGGTCAGTCGGGGTTCAGTGACATTTACCGACGTGAATTTTTTTTTTAATGGAGAAAGGTAGTGTAGTAATAGGCGACCAACCAGAATACTAGCTACCTGATGGTGAGTGGTCACCATTTCCCATGGAAATCAGTAACACCAAAGTAAACACCGATGCGTTGCTGCTCAAAAACGAAGAAAGATAAGAAAAGGAAGTACTGATTCTCGAGCCCCCAGCCGGAAACCAAGTGCCGTTGGGCAGCTGACCTAAAGAGAAGGTGGTAGCCAATCAGGCGAACGTCACAGAAAGATAACAATACCTATAAGAATAATGATTAATTGCTTATTGATAGAAATTGTAATAATGTGCCTTAAGGATAATATGCCTTCCACCAAGCAGGGGGTCGACTTATTTCGCCTCTAGTGGTTTGGTTGGTAACCCTAGTTTGGCAGCAGGAGATAGCGATTAGTATGTGGCCGCCCTAATAGGGCAAACCGAGGTTATTGCTTTTCCTGTGAATTGGCAGTTTCATTAAAAATGTTAGCAGGAACAAAAATATATGAGTATTTGTTCCGATATATCCTGTGTCGTATACCTATGCCATCATTGTTTATATCTCTATCTGTCCATATATCCAATGATAAAAAATATCTTTTCATGTATCAGCAAAAACACTGATAATCTCGTCAGCAGATTTATTAGATTTTGGTGGTTAAATTAAACACACAATAGATATTTTTGGGCAAATACGAGTATCTACATAAATCCTTTATTGAGGTTCATTAAATTGAGCTAATCCAAATTGTTTCGTCCGTAGTTCAAATCTAATTTCAATGTTTCAACAACAATACAATTTTACCATGAAACTTTATTTAATCCTCTACAAATTTTTCGTTAGTATTAATACTGCCTGATATGATGCAATAGAAGACAGAACGGGGCAGAACGGGATAGGACAAGATGGGACGTGATGGGACAGGACAAAACAGGATGGAACATGTTAAGATAAAAGTAATATAACACGTGCCTTTCTTTCTCGTTTGCCTTACCTTACCTTACCGTCTTCTTTTTAAACTATAGTTATTGTTCCACTTGAGTGAACATGAACGTCAGTAGAGTGTCAGTAGAGATGTTTAAAACGTATCCCAAGACTCATTAAATACGTTCAATTTGCACTCTTGGAGTGGATTACGAAATTAATGGTGTTCAGGGTGTAATCGTTTAATAACTTTCAGCAATAAAGCTCGCTTAAATACTCAAAACGTCCTAATAAGATTTCTCATGTGATGAATGGCATGTCGAAACATGTTCAAGATATCATAAATAAACAAAGCTTGAAATAAAAGTTTATAGGCCGTACTCAATATTTTATCGTCCTTAATCCTCAAGTAAGTTGCCCAGCAACTGTCAAAAAGTGACCCATTGTAGTTAAATAATAATTTATTAAATAACAATATTTTTACAGGAATGATCCACTTCTGAATACGGGTAAGCCTCTACCACGCTGCTCAAGTGGCTAATCCAAGTATCGGAAGTTTTTATGCCACCCGAAGGGGCTTTAGGCTCTTTTTTAAAACATAATTCAGCGGAAGTAACTATCAGAAACAATCTGGATCTTATTCCCGCACACAGTTTTCCTTTTTTGTCCTATTATCGTTTTTAGTAGATAGTAAGTAGCCTTCTTAGTTCTTGTTACAAATAATTTATGATGAACAAGCACATGGTGTGGAAAATTGGATTCTAATGTTTTTAATGGAGCGAAATTTGATGAGCTGGACTCGGCCTTGACCCCATTGACTGAGCCCAAGTCCCAAACCAAGTAGGTATTTTATTTATTTTGTAAATAGCAAGCAAATGAGCAGTCGAGCCTGCTGGTAAGTGGTAACCGTCACCCATGTGCAAATCCTACATTTGGTGCTTTGCTCGGTATTTTTGTTTACATCTGGACTCGAACCGGGGTCTTCTGTGGAACGGTCCAAAAGGGGCCACCCGATTTCTCATCCTAGCTTTTATAACCAAGTGTGCTGGTGGCGAAATTTACCTTCGTTATTCTAATGATATTGTAGCAGTTTTTCATTGCCTAAAAAAACACGGATAGAACGACGTTTTCAAATCATTTTGCGGCTGAGCTGACTTAAGCATAACATGACATAACATTACATAACGTAACGTAACGTAACGTAGCGTAGCGTAGAGTAACGTAAGGTAACGTAACGTAACATAACATAACAACATAACATAACATAAAATTGGTCTGTACTTGAGGCCGCCTCCACCAAAAATAAAGTTCAAGTTAGATTAAAATCACAATGTATTGTCTTGTTGGTTGGTTTCATACCTATGATAATGTTTACCTCGATACCTAATATCCAGTAGTAGAAGTTTAAATAACGTGAATTTCCATTGAATTGAAAAAAATAAGCTATTTATAGTATCTATTCGTTGTTGTTGTCATACTAAGTTTATTAGTTATATTCAATAAAGGAAGTCAACTAACCGCTAAACCAGATCCATCAATATGCAAATGACAAAATGCTAATGCAACTAATGGCTTTCAAAATTATACCAAATAAATTGTTAATAAAGTAACATGCTAAACCACTTTCATAATACCTAATTTTCATTATTCATTATAAATATGTTTGCG
Organism: Ochlodes sylvanus; assembly: GCA_905404295.2. Classification (NCBI taxonomy): domain Eukaryota; kingdom Metazoa; phylum Arthropoda; class Insecta; order Lepidoptera; family Hesperiidae; genus Ochlodes; species Ochlodes sylvanus. Next base: position 5,211,405 of record FR990129.1, read on the forward strand.
TTGTTTGGTCTATGAATAATGGTTTTCGTGCTTGGTCAATGTATTATTTAAGGTTACTAGTTGGTTTAGCAGACAATTTTACTCGTTTAAACATTTATTTTTCTTCTGCTAGATAAATGGGGTTTAAATCTCCCTTCATTGCATCATTGAAACGATTCCAAGCTCCGCAATTCATGATGCACTACACCTATTGATGATGAGGCAATAGAGTCAAGTTCCTCTTTTTCGGCTGGGATTTGAACCACCTATGGTCCTATTATCACCTAGCTAGTGACAACCCTCTTTCTACAGGATACCGTCAAACGTTTTAATGTGTTTCGTTCGGCTGCAGTGATAGAGCCAGTTTAGAATTTTATTGTGTTCCCCGTTACTTTTTCTCAAAAAACGTGATGTGATCGAGTGCTGCGGAAACCATAAATGTTATTATACTGGGATAATTATTTTTCTGTGAAGCATCTGGCTCTCTACCACACTCTAGCTTGGGTCACCTGCTGCACCTGGCGTGTTCCGACTGGGGGCTTGAAAGCTAGTTTTTCTTTCTTGTTTCGTTTACTTTCTTTTCTTTTCTGGCCGACGATACGTTGGTTATGCCTTTGGTGTTCATGATACTCGTATTCATAGACGTTTATTACTATCTAATTATTATCAGTAGGGTCAATAGCTCGTTTGCACAGAGTACTGGTTTGTTGACTTGATATTATACTAAAATTTAACTAGAGAAGAAAAGAATTTGATAAATTATCATAACGTTGGTGCAAAAAATATATGTAAACATATAATTTATTATAATTTAAGTAAGGTCAAGTCATCCAGGTTTGAGTGGATAAATAAACATCACTGCCGACCTTGTAAAATATTTACAAGTGTTTTTGCCCTACCCGTAATCATATATTCAAAGCTTGTACGCTCAAAATTATTTGCGTAAAAATGTTTACCAAAAATGTGTCTTTTTTGCGAAACCTTCATACCCCTTGCGCCTGAAAAGTCGGAATATCTTGTTTATTCTTACACAACTTTGCGGTGAATTGTGTTTACGGTAAATTATGTGTATATTTTTTTACATTCATATCATCATACATACAAATATTAGCATTCTGAACTCCTCTATAATTATAAACTATACGTAAGTGTGCCAAATTTCATACTCCTCCGTCCGCGGAATTTTCATAAAAAGGGGTAAGTAACTACAAAGTTTTAGCTTCACGTATTAATAATGATATAAGTACCTTATTATTACAACAATCCAATAAGACAAGAACAGCGTGGTAATGTATTCCCTAGGCGTCCTTATTCATGAGGAGGAACTCGTGCCCTGTAGTGGGCCATTAAAGGGTTAAAGACATTTCAGGAAATTTTAGGGGTAGTGCCTACTGCGTATAAGGTGTTATATTATTATTACATTATTTACCATGAAATGATTCACCTCCTCGTATATCAGGTTTAATATAAAAAGAACTTGAGGTTTTCCATCGCGTCAAATCTTCGGAAAATACCATTTTTAGATTATTATTTACATAGTTTAAAGTATAAATAAAGTTATAAAAAGTTGTTTTTACATACGAAGTTTCCATCGGAAATGGACATTGGCGTAAATTGATCCTTTCTTGTGTGAGTGCGATAGATAGCATCCATAGGTCTATATTCTTCTCTGTGTAGACAGATACTTATTGTACATTATACAATTATACATATATTATAGGGTAATAACACTAATAACAAACATAAATAAAGGTACCTACCTACTTCCGACACTACGTAGGTATCTTATTAGTGTTCACTTTGAACTTCTAAGCCAGTTCTCAGCAAAATCTACATTTCGAGTTATGTATTTCAAACCAGTCTACGTATTTTAAATGGAATAAAATTGGATCAGCAATCACTTCCCGATGTCCTTTGATGATTGTTTATTAATTTAATGCGTATTTTTATGCTACTCTGCCAAAACGAGCACACTGGCTACTTGAAGATAAGTTCACCTTCACTGACACTAAAGCCACCAGCGACGCATTGTCGACCGAAATGGAAGTTGGGGACCCGCTTTATTTCTGGCTCTTACCTTAAATACATGAAACATCCTTCCCAAAACACTTCGCCTTTACTTTTAGAGGGAGAATTATAGCTGTCGAACGATAACAATTGACCGACGGCGGTACGTGCCCTCCGAAGCACAGAATCGCTCAAGCAATTTTTGCCACTAGCGGTCACCCATCCAACTACCGTCAGCGTGCGTAATATTGCTTAACCCGATTGATGACTTAAAATCGACCGAGCTATGAGCGACTTAAGTATTATAGCAGTATTTAATAGTTGCTTGACAGATGAATGGTAGTCATACTAACAGGTAGAAATGGGCAAAATGTAATCATGATTACGGATTACGATTACATTTGGAGACCCGGAAATGCCCCCGCGAGCGCCTTTCACGAAAAGATCCCTGATGTAATCTTAATACGTAATCACGGTAACATTATGGGCACGGTAATAGTATCATACAGTATTGTGATTCGGCCCTGTCCTTCAAAAAAATGCCTACAGCCCCGCGCGCACTAGGGCCGCCTCTTTCTAGTTGTAGTGAATGTAAGTGGGTAGGCAATACGCACGCTTGCTGATTACAAAAATACAAACCCACTCGTTCGATCGTCCATATGGCGCTTCTGTGGCTGTTGTGTACTTAATGAGTAGATACTAACCTCCGAGGCGCGTAGGTATGATTCGTGTTCCGACAGTTTGTTTAAAGATGGAATACTATAATATGACACTATTACTGTGTTATGGGCAAAATGCACCAGATGAAATTGTAATCTGTAACGACTACATTTTGCCCACAGAACATTTAATAGGTATGACTTCCGTCAAAATAAATCATTGTGGTAGTGACCAGCGACCTCAAACATTATTCTTGTTTGTTTGTCCATTAAAAGATTCAACGAAGTTATTCAGCTTAACTTTGTTTATTTTCGTCTCTCCTAATTATGGAGTTATTTTAATAAGTACGCTTGAAATGAAAAGAAATTGTTAACTTAGGACAATTTGACCTTTCTAAGAAATGGGGTAACGTTTTTTCTTGTCTGAATAACAACTTAATTATAACAATTTATTAAAAATATTTTCTTTTATAATTACACATATTTTTAACACATTATGCATTTTAAGTCTTTTGCAGAAGAGATTTTAAGTAGTTTAAACTTAAACACACGTCTAATTTTTCCAATAAGTACCTACTGTACTTATGACAAGGAGAACCCAGCCGTGGAGTTACTGAGGGTTCTGATGATGAACGCTATACCTACTTAAGTTCCTTATCAAGTCGCCTACCTCTGACTTTAACACATTAATGGCCCACTACAGTGACGGGTGCAGAAGCAGTGATAGCGGTGTGGTTGAACAGTGGACTGCTGAACCGGAGGTTCCGGGTTCAAACCCCGCACGCACCACTAATTTTCAAAAATTAAGTGCGTATTAAAATTTAATTATCACTTGCTTCGGTGAAGGAAAACATCGTGAGGAAACCTGCACACCCGAGAGTTCTCCATAATGTTCTCAAAGGTGTGTGAAGTCCACCAATCCGCACTTGGCCAGCGTGGTGGACTATGGCCTATACCCCTCACATTGTTAGAGGAGACCCGTGCCCAGCAGTGGGACAGTTATGGGTTGTGATGATGATGATGATGACAGTGACGGGTTTCTTCACATAGCTGAGAAATTCTTGAGCATAGCACACCACGCTATTCCAATGCGGATTTCCAACTTTAATATTTTGTAATTTCTGTTTAACTATTAAATACTGTCAAACCTAGCAATTACCTGGATACGCACTTAACTATTAAACACTAATTAGCCTAAACTAATTCGAAAACTAAACTTGAACTATCTAATTTAAGTTATTTGCACACGGATTTTTTCGCTTGACGAGGGCTTGCGAATCCGCAAGGCGCCGTTTGATAAAAAGGCTAGCCTGTTAACTGAAAGGCTTCAATTTATTAATTAAATTAGTTACTTTCAATGTTACGACGGCTTTTAAATAAGCTGTTACTTGAAATGTTGTAAGTTTCATGATTGAACTTCAAATCGTGGCGTGTGGTTGAATGGCGACGTTCAATAAAAGACTTAGCCAAGTAATTAAACGGCTATTTTAACCAGTAAGCTGACGCGTTAACAGCTTTTTTACTTTGTATAAGTCAGCGCTTCACTACGATCCCATTTAATGGTAAGTGGTAACGCGTGCTCACTTAGAAAAACCTATTCACTCTTGATTTTAAAAAAACCCCAATTATGGTTATGCTCCGAATATTTGTGTTAAACTTGTATTTTGTATTGTTTTTCCTTAAAATCACTACTGTTTTAGTGGCCAAAGACGCATTTATTTTTATTTTAACAGATAAACACTGATATAATAAAAATAAATAATAATAATCGTTTATTTCCATCACAAACACAAAACAGTTGACAATACACATATTATGTACACACATTCATGGCATAAAACTAAAGTATTTGCGGAAGCTGGTATATATACAATAATGTATGATATAGTCGTACAAGTAAACCGCAGCAGATATAAGTATTTATTTTTAAACCTCTTTGTTTGTCAAGGCCGAACCGCAGAGAGATATCAAGTCACTATCTTAAGGTCACAGAGAGCTTGGTCCATTTGCAGATCACGATGCTTTTACGGGTAATTTTTCATGTCTCATTTGCCGTGACTCGTCAAAAATATGTCGTGTTTTTGCTCCATCTTTATAGGTATCACAAAAATGAAGTAGGGAATACTTTACATAACGCCTAAGGTGAGAAAAGACAATAATTGATTACACTCCTAATGTAAGAAATATAGCGTAGTGCTTGCATTATTTTTATTATTATATATTATTTATTACACAAGTAAATGACATGAATATACTCGTATAACAATGGTAACAAAAGGCGGTCTTATCGCTCGGGTAGCGATCTCTTCCAGACAACCTTTCGGTAGTAGCAATAGAAAAGCAGTGATAGCCGAGTGGTTAAACGTTGGACTCCCGAACCGGGGGGCCCGGGTTCAAAACCCAGCATACCCCTCTAATTTTCAAAATTATTTGCGTATTAGAATTTAATTATCACTTGCTTCGGTGAAGAAAAACATCGTGGGGAAACCTGCACACCTAGTCCGCTAATCCCCACTTCGCCAGCGTGCTAGACTATGGCCTGTACCCCTCACATGGTGAGAGGAGACCCGTGCCGATGATGATGAATACTGCATTAGAATACTTAAACGTTATAGATTACGTTACTTATTTTTTGCTGTGTAGTATTCTGCTATTTGCCGGCAATCATAAAAAACAATTTTAAACTTTTATCGTGTTTTTTTTTAATAGCAAGCGAGCATGCAGCTCCAGCAACACCCTTCCGCTTCCGCCCAAGACAACTGTGTCCGACACAAAAACAAGACTCAAATCGCGACTAGGATGGTTAGTACCGGTAGCGAACTTAATAACATCTTTACGAAGTTAATCAAAAAAGTAATCCTACTTTGAATATAAATAACAAACAAAATTTGGGAACATGTTGAGCAATAAAATATTTTAAGTCACTTCTCACCGAATGGCGAACTTTTGACGGCCTGAACCCTGCTTTGTAATTTAACTTCCTAATAAAACGTTTTTCATGTCGCTTGCGAAGTTTTTAGTAATTCGTGAAAAGTTAAAACACGAGATGAATGTTTCATGTGATTTAAAACGCACGTTTGTTACTGCACTGTTGTTACGCACTGGCGATGGTTGACGGCCAAGAAAAAAAGAAAAGAATATGGCTCTCAAGTCAAATAAATAAATACATAAATAAATAAATTCTCCGAATCAGCGTACGCGAATAATCCTATAAAGTACATTATTGTTGCTTTAAAATTGTACAGTCCCCAAGAGCGTCATAAACATAAATTAGTAAACGAGAATTCGAAATAACAGCCGTGGTGACGTGAATGGTCTTTGCTTAAGAATAAACTTTTATTTCTTTCAATATGCAGTTTAATCTCGATTTTTATACACGAATTGCTAACGACCGCAAAAAAAAGATAGACGCTGCCGTCACCGCCAACAATAAACCTAATAAGTACGTATTACTCAGCTGGGAAACTCGACAATTTTTCCCTCATGAATTTTAAAGAGATATTTTCTCGCGCCCTAAGTGATGCCGGTAAGTTCATAGTGGAGATATTTTCATTATAATTATAGATTAAAATTCGTACCTAAAGCTTGCAAAGGTACGCTTTGCCTGGAGTATGATGCTGCTATTAAGTAATAGTAGATTTTTATTATTTGGCTGTGGCAATGATGTTTCATTGTCGCTTCTTTGCCCTATTTCAAATAAGTTTAAATTTATGGCTGGCGAAAGCGGCTATATTTTTTTTATTATGAGATGGGTACTGCCGATATGTATTTAGTATGACGATATTTTGCCCAAATTACACGGACCAAGTAAGTACAAGTTAAGTTTAAAATCATAATCTTTTTCTTTTTTTTTCTTGGTCAAATTTAATAGAGGACTGGGCCACATTTCTTCGTTTGTTGTTTAGCAGGAGTCAACAAGGGTATAACAGATGATTGACTAAATTCTTGGATGAATCCCCAAAGGTTTTGTAAGAGTTACAATTGGAACGGTATTCTCACAGTAGGTACGATTCTTTATACATCCATCCATGTGCTACAGAAGTACAGACTCGGCAAATATTCACATCCAATGTTTAAAGATTATCCACTATTTCAAATACTCAAGTAATCATGAACGGTCAAAACCCTTACTTCACCTATTTCTGAACTACACAAACACTAGTGGAAAAGTAAATATTAAAACCTCAATGAAACTTCAAAGTTCCGGTCCAAAGTGAAACCGAGAGTCAAAGAAATGCATATTGCATTTGGGTTGCATACGAAATGTGAAGGTTAACCGTGAAAAAGAATAAACAGAGCATTAGCAAACTGAATACTAAGCAGTAAGATTTGCTTCAATCACAGGAATTCAGAGGAGTTTAAAGATGAAAACTGCTACTTCGAGAAAGACCAAGAATAAAATTAGTGCAGCAGTCTCAAAGAATATAAGAAATTCATCATTGCAAACCATAACTGGTCACTTCTCGGCTCTGGTCTCCTCTCAAAATATGAGGGGTACAGGCAATAATAGTTCACCTTGATCTCTTCTCCGCCGATACACTCTTGCCACAGCGGTCGTGGTCGTCATGCAGTAGTGGTGTTGGAGGCAGGTGTTATTCGCCTCACAAGGTCCCGCCGTCTCTCTCTATTTGCCGTCATTCTGGTGCACTTACTTATGGGGCCACCTACTGCGTTCTTTATTTGGTCAGTCCATCGCATAGGGGACCGACCGCGAGGTCTTGTACCATAGTTTACCACGCTGGCCAAATGCGGATTGGCAGACTTCACACACGTTTGAGAACATTAAAGGAGAACTCGCAAGTGTGCGGGTTTCCTCACCATGTTTTCCTTCAACAAAGCAAGTGATAAATGCAGATTGGTTTTAAAAATCAGATATACAATTAAAATTTTCTCTTAATAATTATGATATCTGTATTACTGGAAAACACATAGCATCGTATTTCGATTATTTAAATATCCATTAAAGTTACTATGTATTACGCAACCTTAATAGAACATTGCAAAAAAGGTCGTATTACCTACATCTTATGAAGAAAAAAACATTTTCCAAATGTGACATCGTGTTAAAACGAGTACCTAACATTTCTGCCAGACCCAACATACTCGTAACTACTCAACGTTAACGATCAATGTAATCAGTAATAAAGAATGTGTTATTAACTACTTCATCAGAAATCCTCATTCTTACCCGTAGGTCCCGCCTTAATTTAGAGGGAGAGAATTCCTCTTAAGTAAATTTTATTGCTAGTAAACCAAAATTCTGTCTCTATTTAGGGGTCATTAACAAATGACTGTTGACGTAGTCAGCATATTTGTAGTTGAGTCTTCATATTATTCTCTAGTGATAAGGTATAGTTATAAGAAGAAATTTGATAATAATTATGATATAATGAGACAACCATTCTGGGTCCACTTCCCAGAGAGGCCGAATCATTGTGTTCTCAGTCCTTGTGCCCAGACGTGGTCGTCGAAGACCATTTTTTTCCCAGCGGTTATCGGTCCTTCAAACTATGTGGCCAGTCAATTGCCACTTCAACCGGGTAATTAACTGAGCTATGTCTGAGCTGTAGCCTCGTTTGTCTACGGATTTCCATCATTTCTGATGCGATCGCGTAGAGAAATACCGAGCATAGCCCTCTACATTGCTACGCCAATTTGAGCTTCAGCATTAGGCCAATAGTTAACATAACAGTAACTACACACAATCGTAAACAAAAGAGTAGTGTGAGTGAGAGCGTTTTTTTAAATTACTGTAGTTATACATAGATTGTATTAAACTAGTAAACAACGCCATCGTTTCGCTTCGGGAAACGTAAGTATCCGATGTCAGGTCAGACCAAGGTCATGATATAACCGTGTACCAAATTTTATGATTGATTCCCCGTGCATATTTCCAACCCCTTTTCGCCACTCTATGGGAAGATTTCCGAGATAAAAACACTTCCATGTCCTTTCCCTAGTCGCAAACTATATTCATACCAAATTTGATCTAAATCTGTTCATCGGATTAAGCGTGAAAAGGTAGCAGACAAACAGACTGACGAAGTTACATTAGTGTGGTTAGACGACGACTAATGACGTATGAAATATACGTAAGTATCCTTGGCGTCCGGCAGAATGCCACATTCAGCATTCCTTGGTATGTCTAATTCGGATCTACTGTAATTATTTTTCCGTCCGCAAAATGTGCTCGTAGAAGAGTATTGCTGGGCAGTCATAATGGCTTGTCGTTAGTGGAGCGTTTGGAGTTCTCAAACGGAGATAATGCGGTCTTTAAATTATCATATTCTTAGTGACTATTCCAAATTGTCACCAATTTTATTTTTAGATAAAAAAGAAATAAGGTTAATGATAATTAATTTAATTAAAACATGTCGTTTCTTTCAGCAGATTTAGAGATTAGGACTGATAGTCTTGGTCCTAAAAGGTACTGTTGGGAATAGTACATTACGATACGTGTGCGTAAAGTAGCTTATTATTGCACGGTGTGAAGTTAGCGCACGAGCGGAGCGAGTGCGCTAAACACTGTACAAATAATATAGTTACTTAACGCACGAGTGTCGTATACTATTTTATAGCACGAGTGACATAAACCCGCCTATACTCAAACATATAATTATTTACAGGGAAATAAAAGAAAGGAAATGTTTACGAAGCTGCTGCCTGCCTGCTTTACCGACATGTCAAACGTCATTCAAAAGTATTATTAGTTTGTCTGCTTTACCGACATGTCAAACGTCATTCAAAAGTATTATTAGTTTGTCTGCTTTACCGACATGTCAAACTTCATTCAAAAGTATTATTAGTTTGTCTGCTTTACCGACATGTCAAACGTCATTCAAAAGTATTTTAATTTGTCTGCTTTACCGACATGTCAAACGTCATTCAAAAGTATTTATTGTATAAAATAAATGTAAATTGTTTAAAGTACCTATTTATTATTATAGGAATCCTATCCTCTTATCTAATCTAATACCTTTAAAGGAGCAATTCTTGTACAAGTTCGTATTCGTGTTTTTGTAGTCCCAATTTAAACTGAAAAATATGACTCTTCCTGACATCTATTGGCGAATAATAATACTCCTATACTAATACTAATTGCTTTAACGACACAACAGCAGAATAGATGGCGTTGTTAAATGAAATCAATTGTTTATTTATATTATTTGTGTCTTCTTAATATTATTATTCGTACTTAAATATAATTTCCAAAAAACACAATTTATAAAAAAAAAATACCGAGCAAAGCTCGTCGATCTAGCTAGGAATCATTTACGCTATCAATTTATCGTAGCGACCAATGTCGATGTTATCGTACGTGCTTATAGTACATTTTAGCATCGAAAATGTTGCCCATAAACTTGGTTAGGCGTACTTTTGTGACAAATGCGCAAAGTATGCCAAGAGGACATCTTCACAAAAAAAATTTGATTTGTTTCCTCTGCGCCATTTCTTAAATGCATTGTACGCTGCTGTATATAGCCTTTTTGATTTACTGGGCAACAAATTTAGGGTCAACGATTTTGCTATTTCTTTTATAGCGTCTGGAACAATTTCATCAATGCCATCTTCACTAAACTCACTATCCGAACTACGAGTATTCATTTTAGCGAAATTTATAATAAATGTACAACTATGACTTTGATAATAATTATTAATACCGTTTCGTTTTGACTTACTTAGTATTTCTACCTACCCACTTCTCTTTTGATATTTTTCCCCTACCAATTTGTAATTGTCAACAGTGTAAGTGTCAATTTGTGCACGGTATGAAGTTAGCATCATAACCCGTGCTATAATCGACTACTTTACGCACGGAAAACCGTGGCATAAATGCGGGTTTAGGTCACAGTGTGCTATAAAAATAATTACGTGTCACAAAAAATGAGAAATCAAACAAACGGACAAACATACACACGTATATATCTTGTTAATCTCAGATACAGAGCGAACAGAGCGAAGCAAGGGAGAGTCACTATTCTGTAATAGAACTGCAGTACCATTACAAATGTAGTGTTCCCCAGAAGTTTGAGATTAAACGCCTCATTTGTAAACGTCTCAGCCCCAACCCTTCTAAACAGAAACACTTGTGTGTGTGGTTGTCTTGAAGATTTGTAGCGAAGTAACCAGGTAACATTATAACTTGGCTCTCAAAAAAAAAATTACTGTACGTCATCGAGATATAAGTACTATAGAAGCTACGTCAAATAACTGACTTGTCCTATTCTTCGTAATTTGAATCGCTAGTTCGCTGCAGCGCTAAAATAATAACAATTCGTCGAAACCGAAAACTAATTTACTACAGCGCTAGATTTGCTGCGGAAGTGTATTTATTCTCGGCAAAAAGGTCTTATGTGCCATGTAAATCACGGCACTTACGCGTTTTCTTCAACAAAGTGCAACGACATGTCTTCCCTATAGACTATGACAGGAGTGCTACAGAATGGACAACGTAGGTATTTTGCCTACAGGGTTTATTTCATAAATAATAGACAATTTTTTTTGATATATTTTATTTAGTTAAATAATATGAGTTTAGTCATCACGAACCTTTCATTTATTTATATCTGCTGACGTTTCGATGTAGTTACATCCACTGTTGTTGCGCAAAACTAGAAAAAAATATATAAATGAAAGGTTCGTGCTAAGTCCCGTTAAGACTAATAATTATCTGTTTAAAGTTTAAAAAACTAAATATTAATATCAACATTAAAAACACAACATACGATATTTTCACCGTAATGTCAGTCTAATCTACCTACATTGCACTCTGTTTGATTAGTCTATGACAAACAATACAATATGGCCGTGGTAATTATTTAATTTGTAAAACAAGGAAATTAGTTTACTTACCGATGAAAAGTAATTCCTTTGCACTTTGCCGTGTTCCTAGAATTATTAGTACAATATCTCAACACACACCAAGGCATTTTTCGTCGATTTTTCTATGAATTTATTTATTAATGTCGGAAGTACTAGGCGCGAAAGAGCTAGAGAGCGACTGAGTGAGGTGCAGCGACGGTGAGGCGCGATCGCCACAGTTGAACGAGACAAAGTAGGACTTTACGGTGTCTTCTCTAGTACGTTAGTACTTATATCTCGATGCTGTACGTACGTTTTAATCATCTAGATTCTAGTGTTATTGGGATATGAATTTGGCGTGAATTAAAACTGCAGCAAATTGAAAACTGTCTACTATCTATTCTTTCCCAGCGAATGATAGCTAAGTACGGCCGATTTGATATCACTTTACCGATCTGTTACGATTCTCTGAGCGTAAGTCAACAAAAACCATTGATGCTTCTTGATGAAAAACCAAAAATAATGGAATTGCGTTGCGAATAAATTAAAAATAAAGTAGTAAATGAGCAAATGTGCCATTGGATTGAATTATTCAAAAGCTAAAAAGAACACCACAAATACTTTAGCCTGACTGGAAAGAACTTACAGTTTTTTTGTCTCTAATTTATCGTAACGCAGAAATCCTGGAGAAAATTGACAGCAACTCAATTTGTCGGGTGATCATCGCAAAGAGTGACATGAAGTAAATTGGAAATCATGCAAGGATTGAATATCTGTCGCTTGGCCATCATATCGGGTTCAAATTTTCAGGTCAATTCATCCAGCTCAAAATATTAGCATTCAATATTAAAATTGTGAACGTACGATTTCGTAATGAAAGAGAATCATTGTCAAAACCTTGATCTTTCCGATGTTGAAATAAATCTTCTAGCGTTTGATGGATTCAGGTAATGCTCCTGTACGTTCGCGTTGCTTTTCCTGGCTCGCAAATTTCAGAACATCATGGAGATCATGGCTATGCAGGTTTCCTCATGATGTTTTTTCAAAGAACAGAGTTATAATTCATTTATGAAAAGATTTTTTTTATTAGATGTGCGTGCAGACTTTGAACGCTGGGCTCTCTGGTCGGGAGTCCAACGTTCAACCAGATGGATATTACTATTACTGCTTCGCTTCACCGAAGAAATAATTAATTTTAGAAGTAAAGGGATAATACTTTGCAATAACCAATCAAAATTTTAGTTGCTGCAAAATAGTTAGAACAAATTTAATAAACTAAGTATAAATTCCGTTGAAATAACCCTGTTACTAGCGACCATCAGAAGCTCTATGCCATTAGTAAAATATTGTCTTCAACCATTAATGGCCCACTACTGAGCACGGGTCTGTCCTCATACCTGAGGAGGTCTAGAGCGTACTCCACCACGCTGTTCTAGTACGGATTGGTGGAGAGGTTAGTGGGCAACCCAAGCGTCGGAAGTTTATATGCCTCTCGATGGCACACGACACGACAAGAATGGAAGCACCCAAGAAATTTTGCTACTAGCGGTCACCCATCCAACTATCGGCCCCGCTGTTGCTTAACTTTGTCGATCACTTAAAATCTACGTAAGCCGCCGGGCTACGAGTATTTTCTTTACATTCCATTTTTATTTCATTTCCTTTCAAATTGTTCCGTTGGAAAATTGGACATGCTCCCGCAACGGCCACAATAGAAAGCAATGGAAAATTGCGGAAGCTGCAGTATGAAGACTAATCATCACCGCCATCATCTTAACACCACGACCACATTGCTAAACTGCACTACTACTAAAATAATGTTTTCTTTGTTCAAATACACACGTATACTTTGTTCAAATATATATGTACATAAGTACCTACTCGTAGCATAATAATATTTTATCCTTCGTTCTTAAACTGGAGTCGGTTAAATATATGTTACTAAGGTCGGCCTACAGAAACTGTTTTGCCGCAAAAAATAAAGCTGTATCAAACTCGACTCATTTTGCTATATTCAAAATACTGGGTCAGACTATTAACTGGAAGATTTTGGCATTCAGCCTTCATAGCATAGTGGCATTTACCGGAATTTGCGATGCAAAATAGCAAAGGCGAATGTTCTAAGGATTCTGTCATCTTGCTGGTGTTTAGCGCAGCGCCAGTAACACCAACGCATAATAATCTAGACTGAATTTCTGTTTTATTTTATAGAAACTTTAGTTCATATAAAAAATATTTCATTTCTCTGACGCATTTGTCGAAAATTAAGGAACATTTAAAATGCAAACTGGTATTCTCGATTTTGTATTGTTATACCCGGTTATACGGATATTTCGACTCAGGATCGGAATCATGGCCACGGCGGCGACTGTGGATTGCAGCTGCTGGAGAATCTCTTGACAAGTGACACTTATCATGCGCTAATCTATATTGAATAATCTAATATTAGTCTATAGTGAATCTGTAACTGATCGCTGTCTGTAGGTACATGGAAGAAATTTCCCACCGCACACAGTCGCACACAGTCAGGGACTTTTGATATGTTCATCTGGACGCTTCAAGGAATAGCTGTACCGACTTATAAAACTACACGACTTATTTGGTCAGATCGATAACTTTTATGCTAATTTTCTTCGACATAGATTCTAAAAAACTCATATTTACTATAACAAAATTTGATTACTCTACAGTCACTATAATTGTCATTTATGACTTAGGAGTTAGTAGCCCAACTTACTTAATATGGAGAATACGAGTAGAGTAGGGTTTGTGGATTGTAACTTTTTCAGAAACTACGTCCATAGTGTCCGAGATGGCATAAGTTTAAAATCAAATAAGGAACAAGGACATAAATTACAGTTCATAAATATAATATTTATTTAATTTATTAATCTCGTTGTCTAATAACATTATTCGATGTTGAATATTAGAAAAGTGTCAAATACATAATATGGATAAACCCGAAATATGGATAATATGGATAAATCCGCTAATGTCATGGGTACACCCATGTCATTAGCAGATTTAAATTTATTACAACGTAAATATGAAATCGGGTTAATATAGGAGTTTTACGATAACAACGAACATATTTAAGTAAGTCAATATTGAACAGCTTAAAATGAAGTTTGAATTATTAACTTTTCCAAAAAAATATGCTGAAAAATTAAACTTTAAGTTATACCAAGTATATCTAGGTATAATGTAGATACACAACATATTGATGTACCGACATAAACAGATGAACCCCATATTTTCAAGCAGGTTCTTTAATATTAAAAACAGCATACGTGGTGTAAGCGAAGTGTTTCCTTCCACAAAATCATTCCCGTTGTTTTCTTTGTGTAATCAAAGCGCCACAGCGGATGGTGAGTGGTAAGCAACGTGTGCAGGAATTACGTCTCATTCACAATTGAACGAATTCTTATTTTGCCAGATTTTAGAACTTTAGTGGTACATAAGTTCACTCATAGAAAATACGTCTATGAACTTAACAAGTAATGCCTGACTACGTGATAGAAATATTGGACATTTTAAACTGAATAATGGCTAACCTACTTTAGATCGGGATGGGTCCTTAATGGTCATTCCAAATGAAAAATTATAAAGTTAAATAATATGATTGATCCACTTAATTGGAGGATGATTGATATCGAACATATTATAAATGGTTATTGTAAATGAAAAATCATAAATCTATACTTTTTTATTTATATCTTGTTATCATTCATGCGTCCAAAGCACAAAGTAGAGTAAAGTAAAACATTAAACACGTACCTAATGCATGAACGACGAAAAAACTTGACAAAAAATTTAATTACGCAAAACGAGATCTATGGAAGCACAATTTAACGGAACTGATTAAAAACCGAAATTGTATTAATTTAAAAGCATTTGCTTTTTAAATTAATCCGTGACCATAATGAATTTTGCGCATGGTTACGCAGTGTGGTTAACACGTAGGTTGCAGAGCGTTATATTGACATTTTAAATATCTTGTAGGTACACCTACCTGGGAGCAGTGATAGCCGTGTGGTTGAACGCTGAACTCCCGAACCGGGAGTTCCGGGTTCAGATCCCGCACGCACCACTAATTTTCAAAAATTATGTGTGTATTATAATTTAATTATCACTTGCTTCGGTGAAGGAAAATATCGTGAGGAAACCTGCACACCTGAGAGTTCTCCATAATGTTCTCAAAGGTGTGTGAAGTCCGTCAATCCGCACTTGACCAGATTTATTGGCTAGATGTTAGTAAAGAGAGTGTGTCAAAAGGGTTTGTAACTAATATTTTGACAACATTTGTGCAAGTATTGCAATAAAATAATGATTTTTGTAAACATGAAGTTTATGTAACGCCTAATAAAAATTAAAAATGAATACTTGTACTATTATGTTTATTTCATCCGCCGCTAAAATAAGTATGGGTTTCCCAAAGGAAAGAGAGAGTGCATTTTTAATTTTACTTATTAATTTAACTTAAAAATACAAACCAAGCCTGAAAATACCTAACTATATTGATAAAAGCACAATTCTAAATACATAATATAATATACAAAATAGCAGTTCATTTTTTACGTATCGACCACATCTCTCATACCAAAGTACAAAAAGTCTGAGTTATTCGCCGAGAAGTCGATTGGGGCGAAATCCGTTTTTTGAATAATATTCAATTTGTCCCACGTCACTCGACGGATGACAACTACATATCATTCGCATTTCATTTCTACAATAGTTTGGGGACCGAGATGAATTTTGCATTATAAAACCCAGGTAAATGTGAATTTATGATTAAAGCAACGTGGGAGACGATCAAAGAATATAAAATAATCAAAAATCGTTAAAGTATAATCAAATATCACTGAAAGTACTCATTTAACACTTTTGACAATATTGATATCTGAAGCCGATGTAAGTTCTAATAAACTTAAAAAGTGCAAAGTAGTTCACCCTAAAATACTTGTTTATGTTATTTCAACGAACTCAAAACACAACTAACAGATTACTTAAATAATACAGACTGAGCACTGCTTTCACCATAAATGTACCTTCACATTCACGCCTCAAATGTCCAAAATAACAATTTCGACTCATGAATTGCAACTTGCACCGTGCACCGTTGCAACTCGTACATAATAAGCGACCCCGCTTTAGTAGGCGCGCTTTAGCTTACGCGTTAGGCGATGCTGCTTATATGTATGTATTTTACTTTGTCGTTCCCATTTTCGTCGCAAAGGAATTTGAGACTTTACAAGACTGTAAGCTTGTGACCCTTTTCCTCGCGGCTGTTCAGCACAGTGCGCGGTATTTCACAACAGCGTAAAGTGAATTTCTGAACTTATATTTCCCGTGTTGTGTCGTCGTCAGTAACGTAGATGTTACAATACTAAATTTTATACACCTTTTTGCAAACTTTGACATTCTATTTATTACTTTGTTCCGACGAGACATTACTTTTGCATCTCTACCGTCGTCTTATTATTGTGGTAAAATAAGTTTCCTTGAATTGAATTCATTTAAGAGAAATATTTCATGAAAGTTCCAAACTATGGCACAGTGTAACTGAATCTGTTCTAACTACGACCGAAGAGGTTTGTGTCTACAGGAGTTAAAAGTTTCCCACTAAACCGTCGTTGTTCGTTAACTGATGGAGTAACTTTAATTCTAAGGAATGAGGAATTCGTCGTTGTTAAAGTAAATAATGCCAGTAGAATTGTAGTAACAAGTAAGACAATCCAAAACATCTTTACCGAATCCTCTAAGCCAAGGATGAGCAACGCGCGGCCCGTTAATATGTTTATGCGGCCCGCCAAACATTTCTAAAATTGATTTTTTTTTATGCTAATATTATAAACAAAGTTGCGTAAATTATTAATAAGAGTTAATCTATGTGGGGCCCGCAAAAAAAAAATTAAATTTAAATTGGCCCATTGATTAAAAAGGATGCTCACCCTTGCTCTAAGGTACATCAGCCGTCCAATCTAACACCAAACATTTCTAACGCTGAAAAATGTAGAAGATTCTAACTTGTCATAATTCATGTTTGTATCTCCTGTGTTACCTCAAGAAGTTGAAGTAAGTTACTATGTGGTCAGTGCTTGCATAAATCGTTTCTTATTGCTTGCATAAATCGTTTATAATCAGTTGTCATTTTATTGTAATATCATTCCCATTCAATAATAAACCATACTACCACCATTATTACACAAAATATAGAGAGTAAATTATCAGCTAATCACCCGCCTGTTGTTTGATTGTTGTTGTTGATTTTACAATTTTTATTTTCTTGATAAAATATTCTTATTAAAATACTTTTTCCGTCTACAGACCTTAAATTTATGATTTAGAATTACTATGTAATCTTAAATTACTATTTAAAACAACAAAAAGTAAAAAAGATAGAGTCAAATTGAGAACCTCCTCCTTTTTTGAAGTCAGTTGTCACTAAAAGTGAATCAAAAGACAAAATTATCTTAATGTTAAAGCTTGACTTAATGCTTATCTTAATGATATGCATATACATGCATGGGCCACATTATACAAAATTATTACAATTTAAAACATTTGAAGATTTTAAAAAACGTCTAAAATTTACCATTAATTTCGACCATTAAAGATAACTTGTGGACATTCCTATTAGACTATATTTAAGCCAAGCAGAAGATTTAAATTAATTAGAGCAGACAAGATTTAACCCCAGGCTTATCTTAAATACCACCAATTGTCCTAAAACTAATTAACCTAACAAACACTTCACAAGAAGTGGTAGTGAAATCAATTATTGAAAACAAAACCTATCTCACTTCCTCACCGACGTCGTCTTACACTTTTAATTAAAACACTTCATTGAGTTTCAAAGTTATTTTGACGACGGCGATGCTACAATAGCTCGTAGGAAATTAATTTACGAAGGGTTTCCCTCGTTCGGTGCTTCGCTTTTCGTATTTTAATAAAATATTAGGACCAGAAAACAGATTATGTAAATGCAACCTACCTACCAACATAGTTATGTCTATGAGACATAAATCTCTAGAAGTGGCATTATTAATTATCCCGTTCCTGTATTTCACGCTGAAATACAGGAACGGGCTTTAGTTTGTCAATTAAAGCAACTGCAAATTATTATCTAACTTATCTTATATACGCTAAAACGCGAAGGATTCTGAAACGCGCTTTTTCCTACAGCAAAATAAAAAAGTAAAAAATATTGTTCCAATGTGACTTCGTTTGTTAAAATTCAGACAAAGAAGTATGAGTAAAGACAAGTAAGTATGAAGAATTTAGCTACTACACTAGTTATTGCCCGCGGTTTTGGCCGCATGGGTGTCGGAAAACGATGAAATACCGTTAAAATTATCCAAAGGGAACGTTGCGTATTGCCTTGAACCCTTTGTCTCAGTCTAGATGTTTTAGGCAAGGGCCATGGTCTACCCGTCTGCTAAATTTTATCGCAATCTGATAAATATAATTACAATGAGTTACATACTTCCGCACCTCTTTTCACCCCTTAAAGAATGATTTCGGGGATAAAAAGTATCCTATATTCTTTCCCAAGTCTTAATCTACCTTCAAACCAAACGTCTAAATCAGTCCAGCGGATTAAGTGTGAAAAGGTAGCAGACAGAAAGAGTTATTTTCGCATTTATAATATTTATGGGTATTAAAAAGGACTACCTAAACCTAACTAAAACAAGAACTTAATAATTTGGGATGCTTCATTCAGGTAAACAACACAGTACCGATTCTATGTGAACAAATAAGGTGCTTCCCTTTTAGTTGAGTCCGCTTCATTAA
This sequence comes from Ochlodes sylvanus, assembly GCA_905404295.2. Lineage (NCBI taxonomy): Eukaryota > Metazoa > Arthropoda > Insecta > Lepidoptera > Hesperiidae > Ochlodes > Ochlodes sylvanus. The sequence continues at coordinate 5,230,646 of FR990129.1, forward strand.
CCTCTAGATGGAATTTTGAACTACTATAAGATTACCAAAGTTTCACATTTATTTATATAACTTCCCAGGCTTTGCCCTCATCTCAATATTTAAGTTTATGGATTTTAATAGCGACTGCAATCGTTTAAACCACGACTACTAGAACAATTATTATTTCAGTAAATCTTAAATTGGTAGGTATAGTTATGGTAGGCAGCCAATTAAATAATCAAATTTCAATTCTAAGTTTGAAATTAGAATTATGTTTCGTACATACAATCTAATACTTTTGTATAATTATGTGTATATAATTCTTCTGTTCGTTTGTATGTCACTGACTCCTTTTAAGTGTGTGTGTGACTCCTTCTAAACGGTTACACCGATTTGGATAGTAAAATTGTGTGTGTTATAATAGGTCTCTGGATCGTTTAAATTCACAATTAACGGTTCGGTAGGTAGCACTGTTGCTGAGATTTACTAAGAGATTATGAAACTAATGGACACATCGAAATGCTACCCTAGAAAAAATTATTGCATTTAAAGAGCATTTCCTGCAGGTAAAAGTTAGAATATGAAATATTCTGCAGAACGTCTACCAGGTTAGGTAGCTTATATATGTATATAAAACTAGTATCTGTCGGTGTAAATACATTAAAAATGAATTTATTCCAATCAAATTCCAATATTTCATTTATATAACACAACCGTAATTAGTTGGTCTAAGAAAGTTTAAAAATAAACTAAAAAAAATGAATAGAATTCTCTAAGTTTTAAAGATTGGAGTGTATTCTTTAATTTAGTAAGAGAAAATTCGTATAAACAGCAATGACAATATGTGGGACTTTTACTCGCTAGAAACCTCAACGTCTTACGTTCAATCGGTGGATAAGGAAAGACTCGTATAAACACAAAAAGAGTCTTTACAACAAGACGATGCAAGCAGTTATTAAAAAATGTCGAGGTTAACGCCCGTTTAAACAAATAAACAAAAACACACTACCTACACAGGTAAATCTCGCGCACTAGCTTTCCCCCGCGGCTTTGCCCTCAAAAAATCCCTAAATATATAAAAGTTGATAAAATCAGCAAATTTTCATACTAACTTTGCACCCCCCGTTTTACCGCCTTAGGGAGCGAATTTTCAAAAATCCTTTCTTAGTCCTCCCCTACGTTATAACCACTGTGCAAAATTTCAAGTTTCTAAGCCTTATAGCTTAGGCCCTGCATTGATATGTCAGTCAGTTTCCCATTTTATATTTTAGATTGGTTAATAGTGTAATGACGTTATCATTTGATACTAAAAGATTTGAAGTAAATTTTATTCTATTATGTTTTTACTTTTAATTTATTACTATACTAAAATTATAAAGCTAAAGAGTTACTTTTGTTTGTTTGAACGCGCTAATTTTTTGAGCTGTCAGTCAGATTTTAAAAATCATTTTTGTGTATGATAGCCACACTCGTGAGGAAGGCTACACTTTTTAGTTGGCCTTAAATATTATTTAACCGGATACCGAAACCAGGCGAGGGCAGGTTGTTTTATTATAAAACTAGTAAACCCGCCCTCGCTTCGCTTCGGGAAACCTGTCCCTTAGTACCCAAGTCAAAAATTGTTAAACCTAACCACCGCACGAATTTATTTTTACGCGCGTTTTTTTTTCATTTTGCAAAACCTGCTAAGATATTCATTTAAAGTATATGGTGTACAGGCTAATTATAATGACTGTGCCTGTAATGCTTAAGGTGACTAACATATTTAAGTCGATAAAGATTAATATTGTATCCCTCTAAATAGCTTCCAATTACAGCATTGTGACCATTTTTTTAAAACTTAGAATGGGTATAGTAAGTTATCCTTAAAAGATAGACATATGCCATCGCTGACTTTATTGTAGAACAATAAAAGAGGAATATTCCACCAATACATTGTTTTGTTACACCTCAAAGGGATTAGACAGCGTTTTCGTTAAAAGCTCCCGGACGGCCGGATTTTTTCCGACTTTCTCAACAGTTATCGTCATATTTCAACCAATTTACACAAAACTTTAATATATTATATATTATATAAACCTTCCTCTTGAATCATTCTATCTATTAAAAAAAACCCATCAAAATCCGTTGCGTAGTTTTAATGATCTAAGCACACAAAGGGATATAGGGACAGATAAAGCGACTTTGTTTTATACTATGTAGTGATGTGATTAAATGTATAGTACAAAACTCGGGACAAAATTCATCTCTGCTTATGTACGTCACTCGCTCTTGCACTTCTCCTACCAAACTCACTGTTTATTTAATATTAAAATAACCGGTTTGTGCAATTATTGCGCTTGGTGAGGGTTTATCCCATAAAACTCGCTTTATACTTTGCGAAGAGCAACAATTTTACTTAAAGCGTATGCTCTAATAATTCTGCGTACATTTTTGTAATGAAATATCAACAGACCGACATTTTTCTTGATTGTCAACGACGTTTAAACATTTCTGCTTGCTATTCATTTCTAAGAAATTTGATTTTGTGTTTACTGTTTATAAAATTACTCTTTCTATAATAAGTATTGTTTATTTATTATAAATATTGCTGACTTATATAATGGAAAATATATTATGTACGTAAAATATATTTACGTGAGTATGTTTTGCGTAGCACAAGACTTTTACTATCAATTACTTATGTCCAGTGAGAAGTAATAAACTAGCAGAACTATTTCTAACGGTCCTCATACCTACTGACGAACTGACTAATTCACGATCATAATAACACCCTCTTCATACTGGACTAACCATTCTAGTCCCGATTTGTTCTGTGTCGGTCACTGGGCGGTAGCAAAGTGGTGGTAGGCAGTGAATGGCGGTTAGCTACCTTATATCTATAAAAAACGTAATATTAAGATTTCTTTTACGTTTTTTCTTCTGTGTATCTCCTTAACCTAGTTCATCTCCGCTAGAATGGGGTAAATACCGCCAATCTCTCTGATTACTCGCGAAACGCGGGTAATATAATCTGGGAACGTTCCATCGGCAATTTCACCTCATGAATTTTAAAAGAGAATTTTCGATCGTAGAACTTCACCTGTTGGCGCAGAGTCAAGTGGGGCAAGTCTCGATGGAGACTTGCTTCTAGAGTTCTTCGGTACAGTGCGGACTGAGATTGAATTCCCTATATCCTTTGCAAATTAGAGACTAATTCCTTCTTATATGTATACTACTAATAATTTACGGCGTAGAATATCTATAGATACTTAAACCCTATTTATGGTTTATTACATTTATAGCAACTTCTACAATGTAAGAAATATAGAAATAAATAATGAAGTACTACTTTTAAATGGTACCTACTCACAATTTTTTAACTTTACTTCATAATTTCATACGTTTCTCGAAGCAACTTTATAATTACACATAAACATAATAATTAGTATAATATGAAGAATTCTTATCAACCACCAACCTATTCCTTATAACTTCATCATCAAAACTCATTTCAGCATAATGGTGTAATACTGCCAATGTAGCTGATTACTTACCAACGGGGGTAATATGATTGAGGAACGCGCTTCAGGTCTGCCGGGCCTATATCACTTCATGAATTTTAAAAGGGGATTTTCTAATCTTAGTATTTCACCTGTTGACGATGCGTAACCAAGTGGGGAAGAATATCAATTGAATTTGATTGTAGGTCATTGAGATAAGTACTATGTACTAATCATGTCTCGATGTTGCAGTTTGATTAATTTAAGTTTGGTTAATTCGTGAATAAAAAAAATTTAAAATTTAACGTGTTCTGTGGTTTAAAAACCATAAAGAGTTAATGAATTATAATATGTCAATCTAAAATAGTCAAATAGTATTATTATCTTTTGAAAGCTAATACAATGAAGAATAAAAAAAAATTATATGTGTATCAATTTCAGTAAAATCGAACACTAAAGTTGATTTTAAACGTCCACATTTATTGAACAATTAAAACCCTAAATGTCAAAATGTACCTAATGTGGTAAAAAAGTAAAGGTAAATTATTAGCTGTAAATTGTAAGTCGAATAGAATTTGATACGGACTTATTCCAATTAGTGCTTGATATGGAAGCAAATATCCGATACGATGAACTCGTGGAACAAACAATAACTACGTAATTACGATCTAAAATCTAATGTTACAGTTAATTAAAAGGAAATGTATATTAATCTGAGCAACATTAATTAAATAAGTAAATTATTCCATTCATCAGTATTTGGACATTTATTGCTGGATACATACATATACATATATATGCCTTCCCTTATTTGCACCAATTTCACCGGTCCTGAAGCTTACGATTCCAGAGAATGCCCTATGTCTTCTTCACCAGTTTACCTGGTCTCCCTGTTATCCTAAAGGTCTCTATCCGATGACTTTACTAGCGCTCTATTAAGCTAGGTAGCCCAACCATTGCCACTCGGCAGGCTAATTGAACCTATTTTTATAGGTGCTGGAAGTAAGTTTCGAATTTTGGGCCTAATTAAAATTTCTGCATTAGAAACTTTACCTACATTGCAAAGGATAAGTAACAAAGAATAACAGGGTCATAAATTGACGTTTTAAGGTTTATACGATTAAAATGAGAAATAAAATAATATTGATTAATATAAGCATAAATTTTTCAAAATATTTTACAGTAGTTAATAGGAATCTCAAGAAACTGCTAGACAAACTATCACTGGGAGAGAAATTTGAAAATTAGACCCATCTTGAAACTCAGGGAAACTTTGAACATTGGGGCTAATTAAAATATTGGAGTAACGTAAATTCTGCTCCAGGAATAAGATTCAAAAGAGGTTTGTAATTTATATGTATGTAGTTGTTTTTACAGTATAGGGTAGTTGACAGTAAGAAAATATTTTGAAGATTTCTATTTTGTATGGTAGCTTAATATTTACAAATGCGAAAAATCGATCTTATTGATTAAATAAATAATGATTAGTTAATATTTTTGAGAAATAAAATCCCGAAATTACAGTCACTAGTCACGTGACAGCGAACGCCAATACGACGCATGACGTCACACGTTGCAAAACTAAACAAACTTGACATAGCATTTTCAAAATTAGTCAACTAGCCTATTGTTGTAGTGAATAGTGTGACCGACTAACGAGTATTCTATAACATCCTCTGCTAACTATTACAGACTAACCATTGACCACCAGACTGAAAAAAATTAATGATCTATCCTTATAACACTTTATTATTAGAAGTTTAGTTTATACATACTATTTTCTTATTATTTTATTTTTATGTTTCTTTTTAATTTTTGCCAGTCGGATTTTTAACATTATATTATAGCCAGGTATACATACATTCATAAGGAATATTGTAAGATATTTAGCATGTATGCATATAGTGCTACACTTTTTAATAACATTTGATTTTGAGAAGCGAAGCGAACGAAGCGAGAGCGGGTTAAATAGAATGATTATAAAACTCTTTGCACTGAATTATACAATCATTGCAGATAATTACTAACTTTTTATTTATGATTCCTTTTATAAAGTATTGTGTGTGAAAGAGGGGTACAAATTATATTTGAAAATCTATATATATTTTTTAAAGCAAGTGCTACGAAAATCAGTGTTTGATTTTCTGATTAGAAATAGTGAAATAAAATTATTATGTGGCATTTTGGCACATTTAAAAACAGGAAGAAGTTTAATATTCATTAGCGGAGAATTACATTCATAGAAACACATTAATATGTAAATCAAAACTAGGTACATGTTTCTGTTCTCAGGTATTGTATTCTTAAATACGTAAACAACAATTTTAAGTAGGTTCTTATGAGTATTTGATAAGTAACTTCCTATTTGCGTTTTTGTGAATTGTGAGGTTTTTTTACCAAGCGTATTTTTTTAATCTATAGATCAATTGTAACTAAATCATTGCAGCGTTCTATGCAGAGATCACTGGCGTTTTTAATTGTTTTCAACACTTAAAAACCTTTAAATGCATGCATTTCATCATAATCAAACAATATTTCACGAAATCGTAGCCGTTATAATACTAACTAGCGACCCGCCCTCGCTTCACTTCGGGAAACTTATTCCTTCGATTTGCAAAGATTTAGTTATATATTTTGGATATTTCACACTATAACTTTATAAATTATATCCTATGTATTATTCTGATGTGTAAGCTATATTATTGTAAAGTTTCATCAAAATCCATTCAGTAGTTTTTGCGTGAAAGAGCCACAAACATTCATACATCCATACAGACTTTCGCATTTATAATATTAATAGGATAACGTATGTTGTCACTGTAAAGGAGATAATTATTTAAAAGTGGAATTCCCAAGAAATTCGGAGATAAGTTACCTACCTACCTTATAAATGTAACGAATAATTAAGACTTAAAACTTGTTTAAAGTTATATGATGATATTATCCTAATGACGTAGGTAACTAGTTGCTCCGATCATCATCAACTTGTATGATATAAAGTCCTCGATAAAAAATGTAAAAAACTATATAAACTTATTTTTAAATGATTCTCCCCATAATTTTAGGAGTTTATATCTACCTAGAAATAAAGTAGGTATTATTAAGCGGTCTAGCCTGGTAAAACCACTGGTTTCGTTGCAAGTAAGAATATTTTTGTTACAATGGTTATTATTTTAAATTAATTTTCATTTGTTTGTTATAACTAAACTTATAAGGCATCGTATTTTTAACGTTTCTTAATTTTAATTTTTATTACCTCGTTTTTACAACATTTGTGGACTAATTTTGTATAGAAATTCAAATTTTCAATCGATATTAATAATATATGGACTCTGCACACCAAAGCCGCCGAAAAAATCATGTCGACGAGGTATTATCGTAAATGACGCAAATCGTGGGGAATTTTTCAAATGCGATGGAAAAATATCCTAATCGACTATTATTTCCTATTGAAGAACTTTTCAATTTATCTTTTGAAAATCCATTACAAATGAGCAGAAGCCAGCTAATGGTAAGAGGTCACCGTCAGCCATGGACCTTGGTAACAAAAAACGCAACGGCGATGCGTTGCTGGCCAAGAATGAAGGAATATAGTGAAAGAGAGAGAAGCCGGTACATATTCTAGGCCGCCCAACAGGACCAAATTTTTCATTATCTCAGCTTGCAATTGCAACCTAAAACTGTACTGTACTGAAGACTATTATGTATCTAAGTTTGCAATTGTAACGTAATAAATATGCATAATGTTATTGATAGTGATGGTGAAGACTACTAATATTTGTGTATTACTAAGGTAGGTACATGTACTGTACAATTTATGGCTTGACGTCGTGACTTTAATGGAGCTACTCTTGTTTTAAATGGTACATATAAATATAGTAGTACTTACTTCACAACACTGAAATCATTAACGATCTATAAGGACATAATTGGATATCACGGTCACTTCCTATCGGTACTTGTTTATCATATGCCGTTTCTTAAAGCGAGGTTATCAAGACTTTACAACATTAAGGACTCCAGGAAAATAAATTACCGTAATTTTAATGTTGATGAGGATAAAAAAGAAAAAAAAATATATGTGATATTTACACTTTAATTTTTAAGCGTATCGCTACGAAAAACAAAAGTTTTTTAGGTTAAGAAATAAGTAGCTGATAAGTTTATATCTTCGATATATTTCGTGTTAAAATATGGAATACATCGGTTTACATTTTCGTTATTTTCAACTAGCTAAGATTTTATCACGCAGCAATTTACCTAAAAAATTATTGGTAATGCCCTCCAGAAATTAAATTCACCACTCGAAATAGTTTTTTTACGAGGCAAACTACGTCATCGCTTCCACAAATCCGTTTCAGAAATAAGGCATTTTCAAAGCAAAAATATGATTCTTCTTTATTCCCTATCCCTTGGGAATTTATAATGTCCTCAAAATATTCATTATTAAAACTGTGCCCCGGCTAGGGTCGGATCTCTTCCGCCACGCTGGCCAAGTGCGAATTGGGAGTGGACATCACATCACGATACTTTGAGTATTAAGTATTTGAAAACTCTCAGGTGTGCAGGTTTCCTCACGATGTTTTCATGCATCCAATAAAGTTATAATGAATTTATAATATGCACATATTTTTTGGAAATTGGTAACACACGTAAAAACTCCTGAAAATAGTTTTAGTAGTAAAAGATAAAAACTACTGCATACATTATTCAAAGCAAAGCGATGGCGTGTTACTTGTTAATAATACTTATAATTATGTTGTTAAAAATAAGTTAACAAACAAATCGAATTTAAAATATTCTATTGCCTCGTCATGTTATAATACATGGAATGTTTCCAATCAACCTTTACTCATTTAAATCGCTACACAATTTGGATTATTCTACATAATTTATTAAAAAAACATCAGGATTGGAGCATAGTGAATATTATTATGTACGGTGCAACATAATGGATAGAACATGGAAACCTGGAATGTTTACAAGGCACTTCCTGGTTTATACTTTCAGATATAAGTAGATCATGACATTGACAATGCAGTTGGCAAATGTGACCAGTTTATCTGCGTATTAATATTTGAAACAATATTAATCCATAATATATTTTTTTACCTATATACTTATTGATGAGTCACAAAATCGACAAGCAGCAACAAGCAGGCAGTCGTACAAGCAGCCGGCGACCGGCGATGTATTCGTAGAACGTTATCAACGCACGACAGAGAAGGCGACCATTATTTTGTTGTCTTCTCTGTCACTTGGTCAATTGTTCGGTCATTTTCGCTGCGTGTTCGTTCTGTTATCATTCATCCGATTCATTGCGCATGCTTACTTTCTTTCCAACTAGTGCGCATGCGTGAATTGTGTCAGCCGGTCGTGAAGTCACTCTCTCCGCGACATAAATAACCTATCAATTCCGACATATTTGTTTAAATAAATTAATGAAATAATATTTCAAAATGATTTCTGCTATTATGGATAAAGTGGGATTAGTATTTACGGTTATTATAACGTTTATATGTGTTAAATTCGTCGTAAATACAGTGTATAAATACTTGATTGCACCAGCGATGAACAAAGTGGACTACAAGTCAAAAGGAAAGTGGGCATGTAAGTGACTTATTGGTTTTGCTATTTAAGATAATATTATAATAAGCTTTATCTGTATTGACAATTCGAGTAGACTACGGAATTATGAATCACAATCTTACTGTTCTGACCTAAATGATATTATTTTTGATATGTGGATAGGTTCTCACTGATCACGGATGTAGGCAGGTATTGATGACGTTTTTATGTTGTTATACCTAATTTAAAATAATCGTATTTTGGAAGTCTACAGAAGTCGGTGATCTAACTCCTTGCCTGCTAATCAAAGCTGTTGCTAATCATACGACTAGCCGTACGAATAAAAAAAGTATTACTAAGATTGCCGGATTAATTGATACTTCGAAAGCCTGTTGATAATCATACCACAATCGTGTGAATAAAAAATAATTATTCGTACGATAAAATAAAAAAAAATTAGTCACATAGCTGCGTGGGTTACGTCTACACGAACACAAGTACGAGTATTTTAAGAAAATTAACAATTATTAAAAACCTAGAATAATAAATTATTTCTTTGTACAGAAAATCCGTAAAAACACCTTGGGGGGGAGGGGGGAGGGGCTGGGTAATTTCAAAAATACTCTCTTAGTGCTACCCTACACTGCTACACTCCCTTCCCTTAGGAACAAACATGCCATTGCGTTTAGTAGTTTCGGCTGTGCGTTGTCTGTCAGTCACTTAGTAACGGAAGAGTTTTATATTTATAATATAGATTTTATTGTTTTTTATAAAGTTCCTGACCATTACCGGCAATAATATTAATTTTAGGTTCAAAGACCACTTCGTTTTAAGCGTTGTTTTTGTCAATAAAAATCAATCTAAATTTGCACTTTACGCACTCGACCTGTCTAAGCCGTTAATAAAAAGCCCCATTAAACTAGTTTATAGTCATTACATTATTTATGCATTATGTTAATTTATATACCTAATTAAAATTATGTTAAGTTGCAGAAAACAAAATGTAAATTTACATTTGCTTCGGTTATTTTAACGAATGTCGTCACCCAATTGTCTGTTCAATAAAACCAAGGCCGTCGTTAATTAATATGAGTACAACAATTAGGTATTATGTATGTTAATTATAATTAAATAAAAATCACCTGCGTGGGTATGCAATGAATGTTTATTACCTACTTCAAAATAATTTATAGGAATTTTCAAATATACTCGTAGTTGACTGCTATACTTTTTATGGATCTAAATAAAAAAATTAAGTCATCATCACAACCCGTAAGTGTCTCAATGCTGGACACGGATCTCACAACGTACAGGGTATATGCCATATTCCCTCATGGTGGCCAAGTGCGAATTGGCAGACATCACACAACTTTGAGAACATAATGAAGAACTCCCAGGTGTACCTACTGGTTTCCTCACGACGATTTCCATCACCAAAGTCAGTGATCATTAATAATTTATAATATGCACATAATTAAATAAATTGTGGTACGTGCAGGATTAATTCCTAGGCCCCCTGTTTGAGAATGCAATGAACCACTCGCGTATCACTGCTCATATTGATCAATAATTGAAATAAAAAATAGGTAACATATTTTTTTTTCACGCCCTTTTATTTATGTTACGCATTAATTATGAAAAATATTAAATTTCATTTAAATTCAAAATATAACAAATTTCAACAATTTTATCTAGCTTTCCCCTGCAGCTTAGACCGCCAATTTCCAAAATTTTTTTCTTAGTGCTAAGTACTTGCGTCAGTTGAGAAACCTATTACATAGCTCCAAGTCAATCCATTGGCGAAATGAAAAGTTTCAGTTTATTCCCTTTTTATCCCCGTCCCGTCCTCCTGTCACAAATTTACACTTTGACCCCCTTTATTCCTCTGAATGTGTTGTGACATAATTATGGATAGCCCCTTACGTAGGTTCTGCCCAGAGTCGACGTCGGTGTGTATACTGCTTAGTGCTGGCAATCTCGCCTACATCGCCGCCATCTGTACTTTCACCTTCATCAGTGCAAGTTCAAGGAGAACTGGCACGTATCGCGTTCACCTTGAGTGGAATATCGGTTGAATATCCTTTGATCAGTGACAAGGTTTCGAAGTGAAATTTAAAGATGTGTTGTAACGAATTTGTTATCTAATTCGTAGTAGGTACCTACTTTTAATATTTTGTAGTAAATAGCAATTATAGTAGGAATTGTTCAGGTGAAGTTGTAAGTTGTATAGTAGAGTGAAGTTGAATAGGTAGCAGAGCCTGGAGTTCGCCCGAGGGTCGTTCGAGGGTAGTACTACCGCCCGCCAAGGTACTTAGTACCATTTCTACCGTGTAATAATTATTTTAACAGTCATTATCCAATACGCACTATTTCCCTGGCAGGGGAAAAAAGGGATGCAAGCTTGACTCTGACAAGAGTGAGCTCTTAAAAGGCGTAATCGAATCGAAAATCGATATTCGCACATCCGCAATATTCTTCATTCACCTGTCCAACGATATCCTACAGCATAAAATAAATAAGAAAAAAAATCATTCACATAGACTTGCAGGTGACTCATGATTGAAATTTCTAAAATTTTAACAACAAAAGCGTAAAATCTATTATGGGTTTTTCAAAATGAAACACACAAGACTTAACCAATGTTGGCAGTTACTTTAATAAATGTTTCATATTATCTGGAGCTAGCTGTAGATATTGAACTTCTTCAATACAAAGTACTGGATAGAATTTAAACTATTCAGTCCAGTAATGCAATAAGCTGTAAATCGAACAGATTTACTGTTATGAAGCTTCTTGCATCGCGCTGTGCTCGTAGTTTGGCATAACTATACTATTAATACTGCCTCTTTATGAAATAATTCTGAGATTCAAGCTGGCTTATTGTCTGTTTTTCTCCTACTTCATTTCTTGTTAAAAGTATTAAATCTATTGCATTATTAAAATCAAACGTAGAAGCGAATCTGTAAATCTGGAGACAAAAATGACATTGGAATCACATTTCTAAATAATTATGAGCAGTGTTTTAATAGAGATGATTTTTGTTCAATAACTGTCAAAAATTTATTTAAATTTTTCACGTACACCTTAAACTACAGAGGAAACAATATAGGTAAATATGTACTTAGGTACAATATCATACTGTACGTACTATTTCGTACCATAAGGCGATTAAAAACAAGACTATGATAAAAGTTAATCTTATGGGCGTAAGACATCATCACCTTTAGAGTAATTTTTGTAAGTCAAGGTGTGTCCGATACAGAGGTGATTTCAGGTAAAGCCTACAAATAGGCAAAGCTGAAATTTAACTTTAAATTGACCAAAAAATAATTTGGAACGGCCAGCATGTAAAACTAAGAGAAAAGTTTAACAATAAAACTACTGAATTGCTCAATTGCAAAATTTAGTCTGCAAGTAATATTCAAATCAGTTCATTCATTCGAAAGATGTGAACGGCATTCGTAAGTATTATTTTTAGTTATTTCGTCGGAAAGAGATTGATATTACCCAAAGATAAACTGAGTGAATTTTAGTACAACAACCCTTCCAGTAGATAAGAAATTTTCAAGGTGGCTCTAAAAGGATTTTAAATCTTTTGAGGTCGAACGTGACATACCTCGTAGTCGTAATCCTAAATAATGCGACACTGAGTGTCAGTTTGTTACACCTTCATGCCTTAAGCACTAGCTCGATCGACCTGAAATTTTGCATAAATATTGGCAAGAGCATAGAGAATAACGTACCTTTTAACAAAAAAGGCATTTTCGTTTTTTGTTGTTTTTCTACACTCTTCTGAAGGGAAGTGGTCACAATCACCCATGGACATCAATTACACCAAAGGGGCATAACCAATGCATTGTCAGCCAAAAAATAAGAAAGAAAGTACTAGATCTCAAACTTTTAATTTTGGATTTTTTAACTTTTGGACTTAAAATAGCAAACGAGCATGCAGCAGCACTCTTCCGCTGCCGCCCATGACAACTGTGACCGGTCCAGAAAAAGACTAGGATGGTTAGTCCAGTTAGCAGAGGGTGTTATTAAGTGTTATTTGGTCAGATTGTTAGTACCTTGGTAGTAGAGTAAGGTAGACTTGTAATCTTCTATAGTTATAACTCACAAGAATACCTAAGTTTGCTTATCGCCCGTCGGGTATTACGTATGCACATATTACATTCTACTATGTACGATCGTTTTCATAAGATAGCTATAGTAATTGAGGATCTTAAACGTTTCTCTGAGACTAGAGAACGTTCGCAGTTCTCGAGTCGTTGCCGTCAATACTATAAATCGCAATTTATGCAGATTGAACTTGGCTACGTGAATTGCTGACTTGGCTTAGTAGCAGATGTGATATTGTTATAGTCTAAGATGCTTCATGGTTTTAGTGTAACAGAGATCAGGGCCAGAGACCAAGGGCCAAAGTCTGCTTATTTACGAAAACATCAATTGCGTCGTTATCGTGTCGACAAAATGCAAATGAAGGATTGATAAATTAGCAGAAGTTCATGCGGAGTCGTTGCTCCGTAGCTCTGCAGTGCGACCTCGACATTCACTTGCCCGTGAACACTGCGAACCAAGAAAATGAGTTTACCTTCGTATTTGCCCTTCACGAGGTCTCTCGGCCGTATTATCATATTGCCTGTGACTATAGTTTATACTCGATTATGGAAAATTTCGAAAATGTGCGAATATAAATACAAATTAGTATGTAGATACTTTTTGCACATAAACAAGTTGAGATATTATATTATTCAGAATTCTGTAATCGCCGATTGTCAGTTAGGTATTCAATTTAGCTGGCTGTTCTGACGAGAAAGCTGTCTTAACTTATAACTTGATTCCGTAATAAATAGATCAAAGTAGGGTGGTAGAAGAGTTTTATAATAATAAAGAGTAGAGAATTTTGGATTAACCTCCGGGAATTTCTCAGAAGGATCTGAGAAATTCCCGGAGCGTTATGACTTTATAGTTCTTCAAAAAGGTATAAAAGACTTGTATTGCATTGGCTACTCCCCTAGATTTCCTCGTGTCCATTCGGCGATGATAACTTGTCATCAGGTGGCCCGTCTTGTTTTGTGTCAGCCTTTTACACAATAAAAAAGAAGCTCTAAGAAATATTGGGATTTTAATACAAATAAACTATCCTGAATCCAAATTGGTTAGGAAACAGAATGTGCTTTTCTCAGGTATTGATGAATCACTGAAACAGAAGTAGGTATGTATTCACTAATCCGCTTTTATTGCTGGCAATATACGAATACGAATATAGCGTAGATCTTCAGCAATTCAACGTCTTAAACGTTCCTGCGAGATTCGGTTACGTCCACAGTTCTCGAGACTAGCCGTTAGTGCTATCAATGGCAAATTATGCAAATCGTTCTTGGCTGTAAGGACTAGAATTGTGAACTACGCCGTATAGCAGACTGATGTTAGCTTTATTTACTGCATCTTAACGTTGTATTAGTAATATTTTAGTCAGGTTAAATTGTTAAAAGTTAATTCTCATCGATAAATACTATTATGACGACTAAATATAATGATGTTATAAATCGTGAAACTTTATTATTATTTTAGATATTTTGTATCTGAAGAGTACCTGTAGAGTCATCTGATGGCATATCCATAGATATAAGTAACACCAATCGCATCATTGATGCGCTGTTGGCCAAGAAATAAGGAAGTGGAAAGAAAGAGAGTGCTGGTTCTCAAGTCTCTTGCCGGAACACACCAAGTCGTTTGGCGGCTGACTCTTGCAAGATGGTAGTAGCTAACCAGCCAGGCTTTACCACCACCAAACAAAAACACTTAGCTATTTAGACAAAATGTCTGATATATTATTTTTGTTGCAGTGGTCACAGGATGTACAGATGGCATCGGCAAGCAGTACGCTAGACAGGTAAGAGCCAAATAATGCACTCGTAATTTAATAAATCAGAAGAGTTTCAAATAGATGGCGACCTGCAAACATGTTCTGACATCCAAGTGATGGTTGTGATAAATATTTTAAGAGTACCAAAGTTATGTTTAATTAAGTTTAGTCAACTAATTAAATGTTTATCACGGTCCAAAAATATATGTAGTTGCAACTTATCCATAAGTTGGGATTGTAGTCAAGCATTCACTTATGTAAAAAAAAACTTTTTTTTCTACAGACACTTATCACACTATCCTATTAATATTATAAATGCGAAAGTTTGTATGGATGAATGAATGTTTGTTACTATTTCACGCAAAAACAACCGATTGGATTTTGCTGAAACTTAACAATAATATAGCTTACACATAGGCTATAATTTATAAAGATTTATAGTGTGAATTATCCACAATACATAACTAAATCTTTGCAAACCGAAGGAATAAGTTTCCCGAAGCGAAGCACGGGCGGGTCGCTAGTCTACACTAATATTATAAAGAGGAAAGATTTGTATTTTTGTATGTTACGAATAATATCTTATAAAGCTGTTGTACAGGTGACTTTTTTAGAGGCAACCATTTTAGTATTCATGGGTAGGAACACATTTGTGACGGAATTAGAACGTACCTACACTTACGTTCTAACCGAAGACAATGCGTTTAAAATATACTGGAATGTATTGCGATAGTTTTCTCGTGAAATAACACGCGAATCACCGCTACTGCATCCCGCATATCCTCTATTAGCATTTTATGCAGAAGCGAGCATAGGCGTCTGTGTGCAGAACAGTGAATGAGTAAATCTAGCGCACTGAGCAATCCTAGGTATATGGCGCAGAAATGTATACGATAGAGAGAATTTTATAGTATTCCCCAGCACTGTTATTGTAAGACTGAAGGATTTTGGGATTTGGTTATAATGCGAAAGGCAAGAAGTGAAAATTCGGTGAAAAATTGAAATTTCAGTGTAGAACTTCAGTCATTGATATGGTTTTTTACATCAATGCCTGCAGTATTAAATTTTGGAGTATTGTTATTGGAAGCTTAATGATTATTCAAATCTGAACTCGTGACGCCATCCCTTTGCTTCAGAAAGTTACGATTTATGTTTTACAAAATAGAACCCGAAATGAAAAAAAAACTGCTGCCTATCATCAAGTCGATCAAAAGTAAACAAGAAAAGCAAAATTCTACTTACTTCTAATTCTTTTCTAATTTATGACATTGTACGTATACTATTCACAAATATATCATCACATCATCTCATTGCTCACCGCGCTTTGTGTCATTTAATAAATATCTAACAGAAAACGATGTATTAAAAGATTGACCATTTCAAACAAATTCAAACAGTGTTCAGTTTTGTTGCTTGTTATAGCATCGATAAGCGGTAATAATTTAAACCGTTAGATAAACATGCTCATAATTTCCTATCGAAAACATTGACGGTAGGTAAATGTTTGCGTTCGGCGTAATGCAAAATTTAACATCTCGTTAGTTAATATTTTATCCAGGCAATTGAACGGTTTCGATGAATTCGTTAGTGATAAGCTAGGTAGTGAATTTCTGTTCTGAGTTTGTGTATTCTTGGCTTGTGTGTTGTTCATGGCACCCACAACATAGGGAGATCTATTGTAGTTTGAAAATTATTCCTAATCCTACTAATATTATAAATGCGAAAGTTTGTATGGATGTTTATATGTTTGTTACACTTTCACGCAAAAACTACCGAATGGATTTTGCTGAAACCTTGCAATAATATAGCTTACACATCAGAATAACACATACGCTATAATTTATAAAGATATAGTGTGAATTATCCAAAATATATAACTAAATCTTTGCAACCGAAGGAATAAGTTTCCCGAAGCGAAGCGAGGGCGGGTATATAAATTGAATTATAGCTATGAAGGTAAGTAAGTAAATACTGGTTACGCCAATATTACATTATTGATTAAAATTAAATACGGTAAAATGAGGTATGTTTGTCATTCAACTACAAAAAACTATTTTGGCGAATAAAGTGTTAACAGTTATTGGCAAGACCGCATTTCTTATCAAATAACAACAAATTATGGACGTGATTAATTTGATCAATATGTCTCTTTTTCAAAATAGGACCACAAAATTCTTAACTCGGTTGTAGGTATTTTTTACCTTCGTTAACTTCTCTCCGACATTAAATGTATATACCGATTCGGAAAATTGGAGTTATTATATAATTGCTGGTAAGCCATCAGGTGTCCGTGTTTGCCTAGGTTATAAGATGGGTTGAAGTAAATAACTATTTACGATAAGTAAATAATGTTTATGAGTTCGCCGTGGTTAAGGTCGCAAGCCGCATTGACATTACATTACATGTTCAGTCGATTACGATTGGCAAATAAACACGTAGCTATGACATACTAGTAACTAAGTAACCTAACCTCACTTTGCTTCAGAGAACTAGATTTAGTTAAACAAAGGTTTAATTAAATCAATTTGACGACTTTTTTTGATAAAATTTCTTTAAAATTGACATAATTTATTTATTAACAGATCCCCCAAGTTCGGAAGTTCAGCGTCCAAACTTAAGGGTGGTTTTACAGTCACGCTTACGCCAGCGCGGTTGGTAAGAGTCGCGGGCCACGTGCTTTGCGTCTCTTCTCTCTCTCGTCTATGTAACGATCCAAGAGACGCAAAGCTCGTGGCCCGCGACGCTTACCAACCGCGCTGGCGTAAGCGTGACTGTAAAACCACCCTAAACGATGCGAAAAATTTATGCTGTAAACATCTTATAGTTTTAGCTCGATGTCACAAACAAATATTATTTTGTATTTGTTTAGCTCGAGACTATTTCTCCAACATTTCGTTATCCAAACGTTATTATTTTATGTTTATTGATCAAACAATATGTTGATGAGTATTTGTATTATGTTGTGGTCGATGAAGGGTTGTACAAGTTATTATTATGTATCGATTCTTTAGAAATAAATATATCTATTATGTTCTTGAGTGGTTTCTAAGGTCAGATTGTATACTCATAGAATTAAAAGTGTTTGTGTTCTAATGAAGTAATCAGTAACACAACCAAAAATTTTACCATAGACATCAGGAATACCAAAGGAATCACAGATGCGTTGCTGGCCAAAAACGGAAAGATAAGACTGTCGACTTCCAACTCTAACTTTAAAACTTTATGCGTATCTAAAGATTTTTTACATTTGACATTTTGGCAGCGTTATGTATGTATATTCTGTGAAAAAACAGCTCAAGGGGTCTTATCCGTTTCTTTTGACGTCCAAATTCTGAATAAAATAAAATTTTAATTTCGACATTCAGAGCAATTGCACATAAGACACATGATTTTGATGGCCAAATTATAATTGGGTGCCCTAAACATTTTATTGTATGTTTATTTCAATCAGAATAAACAATAATAATATGATCAAGTTAAAAAGTATCGATATTATTTGAAAAAGATCTTATCTGTACCTGTATAAAAAATTTAATAAAACATTTTTGAATACAATCAAGACAATTCGTTGCGCCTTAATAAAAGAATCGATATAAAAAATCATAAGAAGAATCCCTACACCAATCAATTATTGTATTTACTGTTGATTACCACTCGCAGTCGAGGTCGTTCCTATATTTTATTAGTTGTTTATTTATACGTTTTAAACATCGCGGCAACTCAGTGTATTTCTTATAAGTTTTATTCAAATAAATAAATGTAAATAGGAAGTAGAGCCTAGAGTTCACCCGGGGTAGTACTACCTACCGCCCGCCACGGTACTTAGTACCATTGCTACAGTGTAATAATATAATTTCTTTCACAGCAATTGTATTCCGGATACATAGGTGTGGAGCCGGTTACACTAACACTTTTTAGAGGCGACCTTCTCAGTCCTCGGTCTGTCCGTCGGTGACCGAATTAGAACGAGACTCTCTCTAGCAATTACTAAGTGGACTATTACTAACAACAAGTACCAGGACTAACTATCACTAACAGTCACTGTTCCAGTCCTCATACTTACTAACAAACTATGGAAATGTTTATTTGTCCTTTGGTGTGGAGATAGTTGAAGGGCTGGAGAGGCGGAGGCTACGTTTTTCGCGGGAAAATTTATTATTTCTACGGGGAAACAAGTTTTAATTAATACTTAATATTTGTCAATTTCCCGAAGAGAGACAAAGGCGGGTTGATCACTAATTAAAACGCGAAAGGGAAAACTTACCCCATTTTAGGAATATTGCATACGCGTAGGGACGTGTCATTTGGTATAGTTAAAGTCAACGTGGAGAGTAAGTGAAGAAACAAATTTTATATGTAAGACGTGTTACATATAAGCACATTAATTAAAGGAAATGAATGAAGATCATTCAGCCAAGTAGAATTATTAGAACGTCAAGCGCAAAACGTGTCTTTAGTAATAATTATAAATGATCTACAAAAACCTTTATGATTACGAAGGTGCTAAACATTTTTTATTTACGTTACTTTAATTACAATAATAATAATTATGTAAATGGAATGTAATTGAAGTGACCTTGAATGTTACGTTCCACAATATTAAATTAAAATTACTGGAAGGATTACAAATCAATACATGCACCAGTTTAAACTACCTACTTGAAGGCTTTCGACTGCTAAATATATTTTTTACAGAATGTATACAATTTTTTATTACATAGATACTGTAGCTGACTACTTAATATTAAAGCTGTAAAAATATTTGTCGAATTTATTTCTTTACATTTGACTAGTAAATTCACGGTTCGTTACTTCATAGACCTTGGATACCTTTGTTCCCTGCGAATACTAAGTCGCACCTGAAACAATTTTGAAAAAATAAAGTGTGAAAAGATTTTTGTAAATTTGACCTAAGTTTACATAGTATTTATGTTACCTAGATTTATATTTTGTCAAGGTCACTTTTTCTATTTTACGTAGGTACCTAAATTGCAAAATGTATATTAATATATTTCAGGATCTGTAAAACTCACATTTTAACATCCATGTAATAACATATTTTGAAAATATATTTAAAACTTATAACAGCAGATTACGGCATATCAGTGTTAACAAATATACCATCTTTATGTACTTATATTAAGGGCCCGTTTCACCGGTTACGGATAAAGTTCCGGATAGCCCTAGGAACTCAACTCCCAGATAAACTACATTTTTTGGCGTCTCAGGTAATCTGATAGAAGTGACAGAGAAAAGTGTTGGTTAAGCTATCTGCCAGTTCAAGTTGCTGTTAGGCGTTATCTGACGGATAAAAAATGTTTCAAGTGGCGTTTCTATAACACATTTGGAATTTGAACTGTAGTACATCATATTATTATAAATCCTACTATTTTCGTTCTATAATGATAAAATTATACTGGAAAATATTAAAAAAGTCGAATTGGATTATTTTGAACAAAAAGTATTTTATTAATTAAGTTTTCAAAATAATTTTCAAATGACAATAATTTACGTAGTAGTAACGAAACGCAAAAAGCGACGTTGCCGCTCCGTCAACTGTTAAGTGGCAGATAAATTCCTAGGGCTATCCGGAACTTTATCCGGAACCGGTGAAACTGGCCCTAAAAATAATTATATGTAATATAATACATTTTTTTTGTAAGTAAAAATGTTTTAAACCTCTGCATCTTATTTACATAATTTATTATTGTTTCAGTTGGCTGCACGGGGCTGCGATATTATTCTCGTTAGCCGAAACATGGATAAGCTGAAGGCTACCGCAGCGGAAATTGGTGAATAATTTTTTATCGTTATACAAATTAACATGAATTATAAACGCTCGCACAATAACGTTTCCTATGTCACGAATGACATGAAAGTACACAATGACACGGCCAAGTATCCATGAACGGAGAGTTAATATTTTTTGTCTGTTTAGTAAATGTCTGACCCGAAAGGTAGTTAAACTCGGCATCCTAACTGGGACATAGTACGATACAAAAATAATAGTAATTATTGTATTATAAAATAATAGTAATTATTAAAATGACCACCTAACTATTACAGCGCTCTTCGTGTATTTCGGTTGGCCTAGTAGTTAGCTGGTAGAGATATTTGTACTATAACATTTTTTTTATTTTGTGATCAATAAAGTTTACATGAATAAATAAAAGTCCCAAAATAATATGATTTTGCCTGGATAACAACATAACTAGAAATATAAAAAATTAAATTAATTCGGTTCTGTGTTATTAAAACTACCTACATGATGTAGGCTGTCGCGCTCTACTATCCAAATTAGTACAATGAGGAGCCCAAGTGTTTATAAATGCTTCAGTTGCGTCGTGTCTCAATAATTTAGCACATATTTATGACGACCCGAATAGGGCAATGGTTAACATGCCGGATCGCTGTTCCGAGGGTCCTGGATTCGATTCCTAGCGAGGCTTGAAATTTGAATTTCTGTTCTTGGTCTGGTCTTGTGTGTTGTCCATGGCGCCCATGACACAGAGAATCCTAGTGTGTTGCTATGAGTGTGTAGCGTTTTACGTAGATTTTACGAAATCCCTGATTTCATCATGTTCCTGTACTTTACGATAATGTAGGTAGATAATAATATGATAATGTAGGAGAGTAAATTATCAAGTTAAACACTAATTAGTGTTTACTCATTTTATACCGTAAGTGTTATAATATTTTAAATTGCTTGGCTTGGTTTTAATGAGGATATTTTCATATTATATTGATTAATGAAAAAAAAAACTAGTGCGGACACAAAACCGGTCCTTAATCCTTAATTAAAATTAAGTACCTACATTTTAATGTTTTTGCATGTTCTATACTCACAACAATAATCAAAATGCTAACAGCAATCCTAAGGCGACCTACTTGGCACGGCAAACTAGCCAAGTTAGTTTCCGAAGAGTTAACTCGGGTAAAAATAACTCGAGAATTCAGAGTGTAAATAAATATGCATTTAGAGGGTAAATGGTTATCATTGCTTTCTGACTTTTTCAGTTTTTTGGACTTGGTTGTTAAT
Source organism: Ochlodes sylvanus (assembly GCA_905404295.2). Classification (NCBI taxonomy): domain Eukaryota; kingdom Metazoa; phylum Arthropoda; class Insecta; order Lepidoptera; family Hesperiidae; genus Ochlodes; species Ochlodes sylvanus. The sequence continues at coordinate 5,252,574 of FR990129.1, forward strand.
TTTTATGTTATGAAATATAGGATATTGTTAGTATAGTCAACGTTTATAAAGGACGGTAATCTTTAGACAGAGATTCCTGCGAAGTTTGAGTGTGTGCGGCCGCCGCACATCTTTGCAGATCTATCATTCATAGGACTTTGTGACCGTTCTACGTAGCGTACGGTAGTCCCTTAATTTGGAGCCTAGATTTTTTACATTAAATGTCCTCACTTTGGTGCTGCTTTCAGTATAACTGACGTCTGTAGACGATGACGGCAATTTACTGTGAATGGCTCATTTTAGGCTATTAAAAAGAAACCCTATGACAGAATTTGAGCATTAAAAATGAGTAACTTTCGTGGTTATCAAATTACGATTCAACACGAATTTTCGTTCTTAAACTTGACTTCTTTTACAGAACAAGAATTCAAAGTGAGCACAAAGGTAATCCAAGCCGACTTCACTGAGGAGGGTATCTACGATGAGATCGCGAAATCGATAGCGGATCTCGAGATTGGTACGCTGGTCAACAACGTTGGGATCTCTTACGCCTACCCGGAGTACTTCCTGGATTTACCTGATTGGTATGTTAGAACTTTTATAATAGGAACATACCTATAACTACTACTACTAACTACTGACTACTAACTGCTGACTACTAACTGCTGACTACTAACTAACTAACTAACTAACTAACTACTGACTGTACTAACTGAACGATGCTTGTACAGTAATTTTTTTAAGTAAATCTATAATTGAGGTTTTTTGTTAACGCTAATAAAGGTTTTTAGAGTGCTTGGCTGCTTCTTGGGTAAAAGTTTGATCTTTGTGACGTCTAGTGTAAGTTCGTGAAACGCAATCATGTTAAGAAATATGGGTCCTGATGTTTTTCTAATCATCTTTGATTAACAATAATAATTAATTGTATAAGCACTTAGTTTACTTTAAGGTCATCTTACGTGAATTGATCTTTAGGGATTTCATCAAATCTCCGTTCTTATCTTTCCCTGCGACATCAATAAGCTATGAACTGAGTTAATCGAATACATTAACGTGAAAGCTTCCATGCTTCGAATCTACGTTAAGCCGTAAGTTTGGTTGATATCCTTACGTGGAAGTCGTTAAGCCATATCAGAAGTTACATATAGGTTGGCCACTAAGTAACCTCTCTATCAAATATACTAGAACAACATGTTGCGATTGTTATATTCACTCCAGTGAAATACGAAAATGCATTTAACTATTTTAAAATACTTTTTATACAATAATTTCATATTAATATCGCTATCTTTTAGACTTTATAGGGACAACAGCTCTTGGTTTCTTCTATTACGAAAAAAAAGCCATTTCCCGCTTGCAGCTCAAAGCCATTCCTAGCCAGAAGTGGATAATATTACAAACGGAGAATTCACAAATAATCCCGAGTTGTATAAGGCGTCGATAGTTGGAATGATATTTCAATTTCATGGCTCTTATTTCAGTTCTTATTCGGCGCGCACGTCACACCTGGTGCCGTTGAAAAATGTGTCAGAAACCGTTTGTTTATGTTATACGACGATGCCGTACTTTAAAGCTGCATGGCGTATAGAGTATTATGGTTTGAGTTCCTAAAAATTCTTGTGATCGACGCGTCTTTATATGATAGGTCTAGAGCAGATTTCACCATGATGCTCCATTGGAAACAATTACTGCTTAACAAGTCTTCCAAGTGTTCCAAAACATTTGCATGCATTGTTGGGCTTTATATTAACTCGGTAGCTATAAGTTAGAAGGTGGTCCCTTCCTCTAAAAATGATAGCTCTTATGCTTCCATTGCTATACCTTCAGAAGAACCAGTTGACGACAGATTTATTTGTCTATCTTGATCGGTAATACCGTAATGCGTGGGTGACACTTTTGCTATAGGACATAACATGGCCGACTACTATTCATCCACATTCTTTGTAGTTACCCATCCATCCTGACGCATTCAATGTCTATTAAAGCTAACAAAAACACATTTGTTAATTAATTATATTTAATAATTTATAACAACAATTGTAAAAATATTAAAATTGTACATCCAATTAAAAGTGAACCGCAATCTCAGATTTTGTTTTGGTACACTTTAAGTAGAACTTTTTTGGCACTTGCTTCGGTGAAGGAAAACATCGTAAGGAAACCTACCTATGATTTCTCTATAATGTTTTCAAAGGTGCGTGCAATCCGCCAATCCGGACGTGGTTTCGTGTTCGCGTATGTACCCCGCAAATCGTGACTAGAACCCCTTGCCCAGGATTAGGATAGTTAGGTGATGGGGTAGGATGATTCTTTAAGTGACTCTTTAACGATGACTCTTTAAGTTGGATCCCCTCATTTTTATTGCGTGCAAGGGCTGCATTCCCTGGCCCGAGTACATCACATCGAAATGCAAAATGTTTACGACAAAAAAGGTGACAGCATCCAATCGAATTACTATCCCATTCGCTTGCAAAATTTTATTCAATCCAAAAAGGAAATATACAGTAAATATTAGCTATAACTTAACTTATCGCTTTTCAATACACAGGAATATTTTTCCGCTCGTGTGATATTGTGTTATGAATATTTTGTCGTTCAGCACTCGCGAAGTGCCGATAACTATTTGCGAGTACATCGTATATTCGAATGTGTATGAATACAGAATCGGTTAATATTAATGTGCACGTATACATTTCTCGTTTTCGACTACATCTGCAAGCTAGAAAGCTCTTGTTTCTTTGCGTGGATTGAGGCAGACATTTTTTAAACGTCGTCGTCACAACCCATAACTGTCCCACTGCTGGGCACGGGTCTCCTCTCACAATGAGAGGGGGTTAGGCCATAGTCCACCACGCTGGCCAAGTGCGGATTGGCGGACTTCACACACCTTTGAGAACATTATGGAGAACTCTCAGGTGTGCAGGTTTCCTCACGATGTTTTCCTTCACCGAAGCAAGTGATAATTAAATTTTAATACGCACATAATTTTTGAAAATTAGTGGTGCGTGCGGGGTTTGAACCCGGAACCTCCGGTTCGGCAGTCCAACGTTCAACCACACGGCTATCACTGCTTAAACGTAAATAGCCAAAAAGCAGAGTATTTTTACATAGTATGTCGGCACTACAGTCTTTGGAGTTCGTAAAAACTCGTAAAACTTTCCCGAAGCCCGCCTTGCTAGCTACCACTCTCTTGCCTGCCTCACTTCACCTCGCTGCACCTTAACCATCTCTAGCCACTTCCGGTTGTTCTCTCCTGTTTTAATTAGGTAGACTCTTAATTCCTCCCTCACATAGATTTAAATAGGTATACGTTCGAATAAGTACTAAGAATCCGTAAACACCTGAATATATCTGTCTTGTTTATAACAACCATTTGCTGTGCATTATTTTTAATTAGATACAATAATAATTATGCATAAAAACAATAATGTTAACAACAACAATCAAACAATAATGTAACAAAGTAACCAAAATAAAATTATCATCTAAATAATATTTTGCTTTTGTTTCACGATGGAGCTGTATACGACCAGGTACAAAGTTTTTTAGTAGTAGTAATTGCCCTTTCTTCGTCTAACTAATGACTAATCCATGCTCATAAAAATGTTTTGACTTCTGTGAACCGATTTAAATAAAACAAACACTAAATGCTAGCCTCAGATTACAATAATATACTAGTGAAACCCGCGTTCAAATCGGTTAAGCTGTTCCTGAGATAAGCGGTAACAAATTCGCATAAAAATTCACAAACATGTAAATATTCTAAAAATCATTATTACATATTAACATAATAGATGCATCTATTATGTTAATAAACATCCTGATATAAAATTTCCATTTCCTCAAATATCTTAAGTTTCCATTTCTTCAAATATGTACAGACATGGATCATTTACAATTTTATATTAGCTATATAATATTATGATGATAATACTTATGTTCGTTCCGCATACTTAGGAGTAGGTAGTACCTGTAATATATAATTTAATAATATAATGTCTTTTGTTTGCAATATTATTTGTTCAGATTTTGTTCTTAGAGTTCCATAGTGAATTAACGAATTTTATGTTAACTTTAGCCATTTGTTTTCTTATCCATATTAAAACTCTGTCTATCTGTCTGCCTGTCTGCTAGTCAGGCACTCACTAACGTTGTCCAATATTGTCCAATTCGCGTAATCGCTCACGATTCATTTACACCACGAAGCTGTCGACGTTAGGGTTCATTAGGCAAAGGTAATTAGCGGTAATGTTAAACAGGCCGTACCACGCACTCTGAACAGGTGATAGATGACTGAATCGTTTGAATTGAGTGTTAGAATAGAGGATATACGATCGATTTGTTGCTAACTAACAGTACCAATATTATATTAGGTGACAGCTTCTCAATGAAAATTATACAATACTAATTAACTTATACATGATTGCTTGGTATCCACTTCGAGTGTGGAGTGTGAAGTCGCAGGCATCAAGGAGCAAATGTATTAGTTGTATCTATTGACTCATTATTACTATGGACGTCGGATCCGCGCTAAAAAATGTCCGAGCCGAATGAGCTCAAAACGCAAAAAGAGCTACAATCGACTACAATCGAAATTAAACCGTCATGTGTTTAAATTACCTTGTTAACATTTCTATTCTCACGATGGCTGTGACCGGGACATTTTTTTCGCGATTTCAGTATGAGACCCGAAGTCCATAGTAATAATAAGTCAATGGTTGTATCGCACGTCATAGAGGGAACTTGTTAGGTCATTTTCGCACCTCGGGTGACGTACCTAATTGGAATTTTCATAAGGATCCCTAATTTTTTTAACATAAAATATAGCCCACGTTACTAGGTAATAAAATAGCATAGCATAGCGATTCTACTGGTGTTTTTTTAATTGGTCTAGTTTGTTGAAAACATCGTAATCAACGATGTCAAGTCTACCACGAAATTTACGGTTTTTTTATTTAACTACTCGACAAAGAAACAGGTTAGCCAACGAATAATAGTAGGTCATTGAAGCTTATTATGATCAGTAATACCAAGGTATAACCAAAGTGCTGCCATCCGAAAAGACCAAAAAGGAACCTGGAGACAGGTTAAGGGTTACAATGACGACGTAATCATTCCGAGTAAAACGTTGTGTTAATTTCAACAGGGAATCCACCATCACAAATCTCATTCGCGCCAACGTGGTCTCCGTCACCCGGATGTGTGGAATAGTGATGCCGGGTATGGTGAAGAGGGGCAAGGGCGTGGTGATCAACATCGGGTCTGGCTCATCGATGATACCCAGCCCGTTGCTTACTGTCTATGCTGCCACTAAGGTATGTAAAGTGACTTGGTATTGTATAATTTTCGAAGATCTTTGTGTCATTTTCCTGCCTTAATTCTTAGCCAGGATCAAATTTGACTGACTTTTAGGGCAGGAAATTTTATATGCGTTGAAATGTTCTTCCGATGTTTTTTGTACAATGACGAGCAACTTGCTGGTAATTGGTTACTGGTAACTATCGCACATCAGTTACACCAAAGGCATCGCCTACGTCAGCAACACGTTGGTGAAAGAAGAGAGTTGAAAGAAAGAACTTCAGAGGGAACACGACGTTTGCTAGCTGACTCAGCTAATGCAGTCTGCATTGAAACGTATTAATATCAGTATAGAAATGTATAGATATGAATGACTTAATGATAATTTTTATATTATTATCCCTACGCGATTTTTATATGATCCTGATGCCAAAGATCTATGTCTATTTTAAAAGATAGTCCTGTTGGTCCTGAGGCTACCGACCGAGGTTTCCCAGGTTCGATACCGGGGTGGATATTTATGCTCTAGGTAAAAGTTTCTTCGGGTCTGTTTCCACTCTATCACACACATAAACAACCTAATAGTCGGAGTCCACGGTACATTTTTTGCACTTGATTACTATCAAGCTAATTTCCGTGAATAGCTTCATTATTTTGACACGTCCAACAATATCTGTACGAAAACTCTCGATTGTGGGAGGTGGGAGGTGTTAGTAAGATAATTATTTCTTTAGACAAAAAGTATAACTTAGGTGGATAGAAATTATTCGTGTTGTGTGAAAATCGATAATGCTATAAAATAAGGGATTTTTTGTATTGTAGCATCGCAACCCATAGCATTGGGGATTGTAGTATCCCAGAAACCCCTATCTCCCCTTTTACCCCTCGTTGTTGGGGTATTTAATGTCTGTGATCGTAAAGAACATTTTAGGTCTTCATTAACAGCTTTTACATTTGCGTCATAACTCCGTATTTTATAGCTCTCGCGGAGATATTATCACTCGTGAAAGTCAGATAAAGGACTTGTAAAATATTTTTGACCTCCATTATGTACGAGTACGTTCACAGATTTGGAACAGGTCGTGAGTAAAATATTATGATGGTTTAGATAATTTAGAAGATATTTCTACAAAGTGATCTCGTCGTACAATGATTCCATTAAGGAGTGCGCACATTACACCAACTCGACGTCAACTCCACTCCGACTCCACTCCGTTTCAACTCCGACGTTCCGTTCCGCGATCAACGCTTCATCGACATCAACTCGACTCCGTCTCCACTCCGTTTCAACTCCGACGCTAGTTACATTACGTCATTGTGTCGGTCGACGCGTGGACTACTCGTCTACGGTGAGTCGTCAACGCAACGTCGTCGACGCGTTGGTCTCGAAACGGAACGGCTATGGGTGTAGGGCGAGCCGTACAGGGCTTTTAAGTATAAGTTCGAAATTCAACCTTACCTTCAAAGATATAAGGCTCATAATTGAATGTTAGCTTTGTCAAGGTTTTAGTCGCGTTGGCGTCGGTCGGTCGTGGAGTCGTTGTAATGTGCGCACTCCTTTAATCGCTAATAGATTTCATTGTAAAATTCATTTGCTACAAAAATGATATCTCTAAGTCTTCTAGTTTACAAGGGTTGAGTTTTTAAAATAGTTTTTCGGCTCTGGGGTATAATTGTATTTTTACGAGATAAACTTTTACGAGAGATAGTAGAACCATCTACGAGGCGTAACTAAAAAGTGCTTTTTAAAGATTATAAAAAAACTTGAACGACTCGTTACTGTTAATCAATCAAAAACGATCGCTTTAACGATTGGTTAAATATAGGAACCGGGCATTTAGTAATTTACATAATTATATCGATAATTCGATCCAATTTCAGGATGTAAGAGCGAGATTAAAGTTTACAAGAAATTTGAATGATGAGTTCAAAGTTCGGTGCTCAGTCTAGGTTTGAGTGTTCTTGTCTGGTGTGCTGACTGAAACACACACACACACACACACACACACACACATACCACACACGAACAGACGAAACAGGGATCTTAGTGTGCGGCTATGAACGTTGACTACTGCGACTGACTTAGAACAAGACTCAAATGGGGACTAGGATAGTTAGTCCGGTTAGGTAACGGTGTTGGAAGTGTTGGAACATTAGTTGGGTAGTTTGTTAATAAGTGATTTCATTATTTACAATATAAATTTGTCGCAGTAAAATTGGTGAACAGTTAAAATGCAAAGGAGAGCAGAAATGACGATAAATTCCTCAGAACAACAATGATTTCACATTATATCAAAATATGTAATTTCAATCATCCTACCGAAATTTCAAATTGTATAATATTCAAATTCTGACCTCGCCTTATGAATTATTTAGGAGAATGGTAATTATCGTTACCCATTTTGACAATTACCTCTTGTGAAATTGAAATCTAGGTGATTAGTTTAGGGTGATTACGTGTACAAATTACCCTCAATTGATAGATTTGGAATCGTTAATAAGCAATAACAGAATGGTCGAATTATTATATTAGTAATAACAATACATCTAGTGTGCGTTTTGATAGATTTGAATCATGTAGGATTTGCAAGCAATATCATTTAAAACATGACAGAATAATGAAATAAATGTTCTTATTTACTCTTACTATGTATCTACAAAAAAATGTGTTTGTGTGATTGAATTACGTGATTTGGCACTTGAGATGTCGAAACCAAAAATGCTACGTCTGTACCATTGTATTGTAAATGATGTCAATGAGGTCGGCGTTGGTCGTGCGATATTCAATTTACCACGTCTGCAAATAGATATAATATATGTACAAGTAATAATATACCTACGTGGTGTGACATGTACCACATAACTAGTATGAGAAACTTAAGAACTTTGTGTCAATTTTCGGAAATTCGGTTCCTTATTTTTTAATCGGTTCTTTACTTTAATTGTTTGAGTCCATAATAATTTATACAGATATTTTAATTATTTTTTGTCAACTACAGTGAGATAGTTGGTATGCATTACGAGAATACAATTTTGTTGTAATTATTAGGTAGGTACTAATCTTAATAAAGTAGTTGTTTTGGACTGTTTAAGTTTTTAGAATAGAGCATAGAATCTAAACAGGTTTTTTTTTTCTGGCTTAACTATAACACAAAATGACAACAAATTTACTTGCACTTATACATATCTATTACAATTGAAAATAGTTACTTCTACTGAAAATCTTTAACTGATTAAGCTAAGGGAATGAGACTCCATGTCATTACAATTGAATGATGATAATTTTACCAAGTTCTTTTCAGATTTTTCGAATGGGCGATTCCAGCTAATCACTTCAAAGGTAACTAAATCATGTATCCTTATTGCAGGCTTACGTGGAGAAATTTACTGAGGGCCTCGAAATGGAATACAATAAGCGGGGCATCATAATACAATGCGTGGTGCCCGGTTTCGTGTGCTCCAACATGTCGGGTCTGCGTCGCAGTACAATGCTCGCACCGTCCGCCAACGCTTTCGTCAAATCCGCCATGAGTTATATCGGAACTTCAACCAAGACGGCTGGATATATCCCTCACGCATTCTTCTTCCTGATCATCAACGGTATACATGGCATGTCGAGCAAGTTCGGAACATGGCTGATCACTAGGTCCATGGAGAATAGCCGCAGAAAATATCTGAAAAAGTACAAGAAACAGTAATTTATTCTTTGTCCTATTGCTTTAATGGTAGTTCAAATCAATGCAAGATTTTGTAAAGGTTGATTGGTATTTGACTTTATTGTGCTAGTTATAGAGCTCGTTTGGTTTTCAGCAATAACTGGTTAGGTTTCTGAATTATGGGTTATTAAATTTGGAAAAATACTGGCACAATAAATCCAAGCTTATGGTGTAAAATGTGACTGTGTTGATTTGAACATCCGTTTTTCTTTTTTGTTCCTGTAGGTATTGTTGCTAAGATATGAGTTTAACGGCTAAATTACGTCGAAGTCTTAAGAGGAACTAAGTATTTTTTTTAACTGCATAATAAAACCTTATCAAAGTAACAATGTTTAATAATATCAAAAGGTTTGTGGAAGCACATGGATTTATTTGGTAATAACAAATAGTGTATATTATTATTGCATGTCATATACCAAAGATACGCATAGAATTGCCATGTACGAATAAGTAGTAATAAATAATAATAAGTATGCATTTTTAAATGTACGTAGTCTCTTAATTGTATTTTTGGGTTGAAAATCGTAATAGTAAGTAAGTGAAACACGCTTTCGTAGCGTACGGTTCGGGCAGAGAGGAACATACTTTCACATACTCCTTGTTTTTGGTGTCGGTAAAAAAGCCGTCTAGCTACTGGGTGTAATTTCGGGAGGACTGACTCATGAGATAAAATAATAATTTAAATAAATAAATAAATAATTTTAACGTGGTTAGTGGGTAACACCTCCCCTAATCCTCTTGTAGGTTTTGAGATATCGTCTCACACTACCTACATTCCTCTCCCGATTTTACTGTCTAGATACTAAGTTTGCTAACTGTTTGAGAGTTGGCTTGGTTGTAATACGGGCCTACCGTGCGTACCATGGGACTCATGGGTTTTAATTATAATGGTAAAGGACTATTTTTCTCTAACCATTGACTTTAAATATCACTTGCCGATAATTCACATCTATTTTCCTTTATTTTGATTTGACTCTTTGCTCGACAATTACTTATTCATTATTTACTTAGTATTGTACAATACTTTTATCTCTCAAAGTGTTTACTGTTCCTTGTTCCTTCGTAAAACACTTCTTTTTGTATCGAATTTACTACTTACCGATCCAAATATTTCTGTGGAGCAAACGTACTTTTTACTTACAAACTTTGTATACATAACTAACATTTTAACATAAACATTTTGTGAAAAATGCGTTTCTAAATTTTCTACGGTCAATATTTTACATTTCAATCCTTAGGTATCAGTAATTCCTTATTAGTTTTTTTAAATTAAATATGAGTTATTTAATTTAAAAAATTAATTTAAATTAAAAAATAATTTTCAAAGTGTTCTTCCTACACTTCTTTTCCTCTAAAGTCAATAATATGTAACTAATTTAAAAATGCTTATCTAACAGCAATGTGTATTGCAATTACTAGTTTTAAGTAGTTATGAATACATGCTGAGGTGTAAAATAAATGGTGTGAAATTAAATCTGGTTTTATTATGTGGTGGAGGTTAGGAGGGTGGTGAGCTTTTAAATGTAATAATACACGCATTATGTTTATACAACGTTTTTTACAAAAGCAGAAGGTAGGTTGGCAGTAACGGCGGGCGGTGAGCAAGGAAGATGCAATGATAAAACGTTATATAAGAAAAACTTGAATAATAACCAGAGCGGTAAACAACTATATAATAGTCAAGCGACACAACATAATCATGCAAATAAGTTACAAGTGAAAAATAGAGGTAAAATTACCGTGTAAATAAGTAGCGTACGAAAAGTACGAAATTCTCACGTAGGGGAACCTGTTGAACCTAAGATAGTTTTTAGATATATATTTTTTATTTTGATTTATTAGAACAAAACACTTGAAACACTTTTTTATCCTCAATTTAGTTTAAAAACGTGTTACATTTGTAACCTAGTTTTTACTTGGTAAGTGCAAATTACACTACCCTCTACTGTATTCTTTTCGCTCGGTCTATTCGCTGTGGTCTCACCGTTTCGCACCGTCTCACATTCCGCTCTAAACGTGAACGCGCCCTTATACACTAAATGCTAAATAATCATTTATCAGGATGCTAATTTGGTACTAAATAAGCATCATATTATTAACATAGAGTAAGCATATTGTATGTATGTAAATAAACTTAAAAGGATCGTTCAGACCTTTATCATTTTTTGGTTCACTTTATTACCAGCCAATTTTTATAAATTTTTGATTTAAAATTATTCCTTTGTATATTTGAAGTATTAATTAATTGCCGTTAAATAAGTGGACAGAATAAATGGCAATTGTTTACGCAGTCAGTCATCCATAGCGGGGTAACACCCGTAAATGGTTGCCAATACAAAAATGAAATCAAATGTTTCAATATGAAATGCTTTTTGCAGTTATTTTTCGGCAACGGAGAAAAAAAACTAAAAAAAAGAATTACGAAACATTGTTAAGTTTTTTAATGGTTGGTAGCCAGGTCAGTAAATGTGGTCACATTCACGGTCACCGATTAGCAGTAGCACAAAGTGGAGAAGATCTGGTATGGTATGGCTGATTGATGGATGGTACCTAGTCGGATATAGTTGGCAGCTATTAATTTGACAATCTCATTCTATATCTATTGTTTGAAGGTTATAACTATTACATATAATTTATATTGTTTTCAGAAAAGATAAGATCGCCGCCTGACTGCGTGACGCGTAGGTATATTAACAGTTACACTGAAGCCATTCTCGCTAGCGAATGCTTACCTCGTTGCCTAGCAACCGATAACAGGCAGATACGAATAAACTTTTTTTCGCCTGCACATTTATGAACTTATTGAAAAGACCATTAGGGTAAAATTAAAATTCTTTTCCTATTCTATATTTCCTGTTCTATTCGACATCACGTAATATTTAAGGTACCTACTTTGTATTATTTGAATCAAATATTTAGGTTTTAAAATACTTATACTTAGTTTGAATTTTTTTATACGTGGAAGGTACTCTACCACGCTGATAGGCGGAAACTATAATAAATTAAATGATAATTAATTATTGTATTTTGGAGTAACAAAAAGCAGTGATAGCCGTGTGGTTGAACGTTGGACTGCCGAACCGGAGGTTCCGGGTTCAAACCCCGCACGCACCACTAATTTTCAAAAATTATGTGCGTATTAAAATTTAATTATCACTTGCTTCGGTGAAGGAAAACATCGTGAGGAAACCTGCACACCTGAGAGTTCTCCATAATGTTCTCAAAGGTGTGTGAAGTCCGCCAATCCGCACTTGGCCAGCGTGGTGGACTATGGCCTAACCCCTTCTCATTGTGAGAGGAGACCCGGGCCCAGCAGTGGGACAGTTATGGGTTGTGACGACGACGACGACGACGACGGAGTAACAAATAATTAAGAACGAAATCACTTACGCACTGATTTACCTATTTGATATTTGGTCTAACGCAACAATATTCAAGTTTTGGAAGTGATTCGAGTGTATTGGTGCAATAAGTATAACAGATACTATACAATTATGATGTCATTTGTAGGTAGAAATTAAGTTGCAAACACAAAGATTTGTAATTTTGACAGTGCCAAAATTTTAATGACCTAATATCAGTCTATTTACGCAGTTTTTTTCCGAGCCAACCACCAAAATAATTTATACTACTAGAGTTAATATAACTTTGTGATTTAATTTATTAAGTGATTTATTTTAGGGGGAAGAACTGGAAGATCAACCCTTACGTTATTTTGACTATAACTATTTCAACTTGACCATTAGAAGCTTTATTTATTTATTTGTTTGAAATAATAATCGTCATGTTTGTAACTAAGTAGGTATATTATATTTGTATAATAGTAATAAATAAATAATTTTGTTACAACCTAGCGTTTTAATCGTTTTCATATGCCTTTGCATGCTTTATCCTTTAAGTTAAACTACAAAAATGCTGGCAGGTTAGGTAGCTACTCATACCACAAAACATCTACAATATAGTGTCTATATTTTGTGCTTATACTGTGCAAGTATGATGTATATGAGTATACATGTATGTATGTATGTATGTGTTTTATAGCATGAGTATCTTAACAAAGTAACTGTCTGTAGTGTCTGTCTAAGATTCAGACACCACGAGGGGCAAAGCCCCTCAACCCAAGGACCGGCCTGTTTTAACAGGCCGCGGAAGAAACTTCAGAAAGGGGACAATCAGTCCCGACTGACTCCACGCACCCCTTGCGGGGAGCAGTGAAGAAGCACGATCGAGTGTCTGTCTTGTGTTATGTATGCAGATCTTTAAAACTGCGCAACGGAATATGATGCGGTTTTTTTAATAGATAGAGTGATTCAAGAGGAAGGTTTATATGTATTATGACGTATTAAAGTTTTGTGTAAATTGGTTGAAATATTTGAGAAAGTCGGAAAAATCAGGCCGCCTGGGAGCTTTCACCGAAAAGGCTATCTAATCCCTTTGAGACATAAGACAATGTATGGGTGGAATATTCCTCTTATATTGGTCTACAATAAAGTATGCGATGGCATATGTATATATTTTAAGGATAGGTTACTATAACCATTCTAAGTTTTAAATTTAAAAAATGGTCACGCTTTGTTCTAATTAACGCATTGAAGCGTTAATTAGAAATCCATTTAGAGGGATAGAGTATTAATCCTTATTATCCGATTATTATCCGTATTATCGACTTAAATAGGTACGTTAGTCATCTTAAGCATTTCAGGCACATTATGATAAGCATTTACACCATATAATTTAAATGAATATCTTAGGAGTTATCGCAAAATGAAAATAACGCGCGTGAAAATAAATTCGCTGTCCGGGTTACGTTTAACAATTTTGGAGTGAGCGTAGTTACTAATGGACAGGTTTCTGAAAGCGAAGCGAGGGCGGGTTTACTAGTTATATTATACAGGTAGTAGGTGCCGATGATACGCCTACCTACAGTTTTAGTGTCTACTAACCACTTTATTCCGTATCCTACACAAAATAATTTATTTCAGAAATAAGATATAATTATTTAAGGGTACAGACAGCCACATGAACTTAATCATGGACAATCTTGGACACGGGCATAACATCGACGCTCAGAGAGTCGATGCTATGCCTGTGTCGATGCTAAAAATAATTATTTCGCTAACACGTTAAGTCGACAGTTTTTTTTACTTGGACGCAGAAAAGAAAATAATGCTAGCCAGGCAAGTAGTAGTTATCAGGGGAAAATATAAATTAAAAATTCTTATCTACGATATGCTGGCCAGTTACTCAATAATTCATATCCCAACTCATACCAAAACTTCATTACAATTAAACGTCACTAACCATTCATCTGTCATCTTTTCTGCAATTTCAAAATTATAAGTGAATAAATATAGAAATAAATAATACAAAACAATAAATGGAACAATAACAAAACAAATTTTACAGTAAAGATAAGAATGGTCAAAAACCCAGGTACGATGTACCTCCTGTCACGATAGAATGGGTAAGTCTGGAAGCGCTGCCTGCGGATTGAGTTTCAACCTAAATCAACTGCTTATGATAATCGGATCAATTATCATTCTAGTACTGTTGTTCCTTATAGTTTGCCATATTGTGAACGGACAATAGTAAGGAATGGAGAAAAAGGATTGCTACAATGTTGACATTTACCAAGTTTTAGTCATTGCTTTTGCATTTGTCACTTTACTGGTAATCATGAGTTGGATGTGCAAATATTTTCGTGGAACATAAAGTACTTGTCATAAAGGAGAAAAAGAAAGAACCTGCTAAATTAATAAGAGCAGTTAAACAGAGTTCTAGAGTTGAAAGTTAACAAGAGCTGTTTTGATAACTAAAGAGACTTTTTGGAATGGTTTAATTGAAGAGGAAAAAGAATAAAGAAACATGGCGAAGTGTGCGTTCTCATTTGATATTTCTCAGTTACTGACTGTTGTTGGATCGATGGTCATATTGGTGCTTTTGTTTTTCGTAGTTTGCAACATTATGTCGAAATGTGATGGTTGAACAAGTCGGTAAATTATAAATATTACAATGCATAAATCCTAGATGCAGGAGAGAATTACTGTTTATACTTCCAGTGTAATAGAAATAAGTAATATATATTAACAAATATATTATTAACATAAAAAAACAGAACAAATGAATGAAGTTAAAAGATATAAGGCAAGTTCTTATTATGATGGAATAAAAATGGGACGTTTTAGTTCCATACTTTTTTTTCCTAAATTTAGTATGCAAAGTGACTAGAGGTCAAGGCTTTTACTTAAATAAGCTAAAGTTTTATGGGTCAGACAAAATATTGGATAATTAAATTATAGGCCTAATAAAATTTTAGAAGACAGGCAAGTGATATATGGCACAAGAAAATGAAAATTAACTTTAAATATGTATAAAAATGCATGATAAGTGACGTATATATATAATTGATTATTTATATAATTTATAAATTGACTGAAAACCGTTAGAAAATATTATTATGTGAATGTTATTTTACTGCTAGAATAATGAGAAATAACCAGGATAGTGAGATTATTAAACGAAAATTCTCGTATTTATTTTTTTATTAAGAAATAATGAATCACAAAATTTATGATGATATGAATGTCAAAATTGATATTAATTAAATGTGTGTAATGAACTTGTAATATTGAAAAGAATTATCGGTAACAATTATCTACAAACACTTATTAAATTCATACATTCAAGGAAAAAACATAATGCATATTTATATTGACAAAATAATAAGCTAAGTATGAATTTATATTTATTATTACCTACGCAATATGGTTTGGATGTCAGCAGACAAACATAAATTGTGAAATTTAACTAATCAATAAATAATTTTCAAAAAAGACGTGCAAGTCAATGGACCCGCCTGTAATAGATTTTTCTCAATACATTCTTAAATTATTCTCATTTGTACTGTGGCTCCTAGTAATGAAAATGTTTTGCAAATATATTCAAGAGTTACCAGCCGAATAGCAAATTAAGTTAAGTTCAGCATAAATTCATTTTCTCCCGTACAATTTACCGTTTTTCCGGATGATGTTGTAAAGTATGAAAATATTTTCGCCGAACTTAATTGAGTCTTAATTATAGATACTTTATTTGGTGCGGGATAATTAATAAATAAATAAATAATAACAAATTTATTATTTTAGTTTTTCAGACTATTAATTTATTTATCATTGCAAGTTGCAACCCACTGGGTACGGGTCTCCTCCCATGCCACCTCCGCACGCTTGCTGCTTGCCACAAACTCGAAACCTATACGAACGTTTTGCTTGATTTGGGGAATGAAACATGACTATCCACACGCTTGCGAGCGCGTTATTGTGTTCTGAAGAGGCAAGCATGGTGGACATCAAGCTTGTTGCGTCGGCAATTACATCTGGCTTAAGTTATGTTTACTATGAATACAAGAAAACACATAAAAGGAAACAAAACTCTTAACACGTTCACTGCGTCACTATTTTTGATGGACTTTCAGCCAGTGCGGATGAGGTCTTTTCGAGGCAAAATTGAACTTCTTTACAGTGCGTTTGAGGCCTTTTCGACCTCACAAAATATTGTTTCTAAAAAACGCCTTAAATATAGCTCAAAATTGAAAATATTTGCTTGAAACTTTACCATTATAAACTTAAATAGTTTTTCAAGTTGAATCTAGCTTCGTACGTAGGTGTGACATTTCGGTATTGAATAAATGAAAAAAAGAATTATGCCATCGATTCTGCCTCACAACGCACTGAAAAGAAGTTCGATTTGTGTCTCTACTAGTGATGGGAATAAAATAGAAATGCAGGTGATATAACATTTATTTACTTAAATTAGGATTCTAAAGTACCATACACCTACCACACATACCAATTTTAGTTTTGGAACGAAGTTCCTTACGGCAGGCTTGGAGGGGATAGGTTTTGCTACGGCGACCGAACTGAAAAATATATGATAGTAAAACCGTAAGGAAGAATGCGTGGAATAATGAGACGTGCGCATGCGCGACAGTCGCATACACAAGCGAGTAGTATATATTACCTTTCTCTTTCTCCCTGTTTCATTTCGTTCGCCGTTGCCTTAATTAGTTTTCATATCATATAATAGGCGTGACGAAAGATTTTGAAATTTTATTCCGTAATGTGGGTATACATTTTCTGATTACGAAAAAACCTTTATTTCGGTAATAAACTTAAGTTAACGAATAATAAAGCCATTTTTCTAATATTTTTTAAATACGGCGCGAAAACAGCTCACATGTGTCATGGCGACGGCTCTGACGTCACGGTTAGGTAAACATGTCATTGTGTCTATGGCGTAACGAAGAAAGTAAACAAAATATTAAAATAAGTCGGGTGATAAGATGAATTCCAAAGTTTATAAGTGGTGTGCAGTACCGCAGTGTCATACCACATCAATAAAAATACCCAACAAAGTGTTTGTAAACGTTCCAAACAATAAATTAAGTGGTTAAAGCTCGCGCGGCGAAACCCGAACGACGTATATAGTCACGAATTCGACAATTTATTTCTGTGAAGACTACTTTGATGTAAGTATATTATCCATATTGTTTATCCATATGGTTTTAAACTTAAAATGTTTCTTCGATGTGAAAAAGTAGAAATATTGAGGCTACTTAGAAAATAACTAATTTATTGAGGTTATGTTTCTTTTGGTCTTGGCTATCATTCTTAATAACAATTATTTTAATCGTTTACTTTTCTTTTTTCAGTTGCCAAATGATATGGAAAATTACATAGAGTATCATGTGATGGGGTCAGTATAACAAGTATGTATGAAACCAGGATGCATGCCTCATAAATTTATATGCGAACCAGACAGGAAAACACGAACCTCTGATACAACAGAGCGATCCTACATAGCTAAGAAACGAAGAATGATGATTCTTAAAGAGTGTAAACAGGAATTTGAAGAAAAATGTATAGTTACAGAACAATCAACTTTTGAAGAAATTGCATCCGGTAGTCAGGTACATATTTATAGTATGAACTTGTGTTAGAATATAGCATTGAAAAAGTTAATTTTATTCTGAGTGTTAAACACTTACATACTAAGTACAATCAAAAGTACTTAGATTTTTCTGTGACCTAGTAATCTGCGATTTATGTTCATGATTATTTGATTGATTTATATGACATTTAAATAAAATATTTGTTTTACAGTTCAGCAGAATGCAGAAATTCCCCAATCAAGAGTATCAGATAAAACAATTCGAGTAAACATATTAAAAAAAATCAGAAGTAAAGCCAACTAAACACAAGTCAGTTTGGTAAATCAGATGACATCACCCTCAAAGCCGTTTCTTCATTCTGTATCTACATCTCCATTTAAAATCAAGCATAATAATAATAATAGTAAACCATCAAGATCAAGTCGACATTATTTGAGTAAAATTGTTAAAAAATAGAACAATCAGATAGTGATACATCTTATACTCCCTCTGTAACTCTCACAGAATCATCAATATCTTTTCAAATGGATTCTTCTTCAGATTGTAGTGAGATGATACAGGATGACAAAAGACGAAAAAATTTAAATGCCTTAGAGTGTACCTTGAATAAAATTAAAAAAAGCCCCCGTTCTTACATTGGCAATTATTTAACTTGTTATTATTTAGTTAACTTGATTCAAGAACAGACAAATATACCATTTCACCATATTTTTACTATAGCTTGTGGTTTGATTAATATACAAGATTCTCTATATATTAAATAAAACACAAATGAAATTTATGCATTTTTATTTTCTATTCTATACTTTTATATAACAATGGATACACATGGGTTTTATATTATTGTTTTATATATTATATTTTATATTATTTTATATTATTTCCTAAAATACTGAATTTCCTAAATACTTTCTTGTACTTAAATAAAAACTAATCAGCAAAATTTAAGAGAAAAATTAAGAAAACCTACATAAAATTGAGCACGATTTTTTTTGCAATTTGTGTCGATTCTACATTAGCCGAAGGAACTTCGTTCCTACCTGGTGTCCCACGACACCACATCATTTTAAAGTATGTAAGCCAGTTTATGTGTGTGTATGATGTATGTATGTAGTATGATGTGTATGAATGAATGTATGCGTATTTGTGTGAATGGGTGGGTAATTGTGTGTGTTGTGTGTGTGTGTTTGTGTTGTGTGTTTGTGTGGTTATTAGTGGGTAGATAGATTTGTGTGTTTGTATGTACTCTTACTCATTGAGTATAACAGCTGTGACCACTGCAGACACGAACAAAAGAGAAGATATACTTCCTCACCTAAAGGAATCTGGTATTGTAAACCGGAAATATAAACTATACAGAAGTTAAAAATACGAGTAGCTATTTATCAAATATTTCAAACCACATTCATGCTGTAGCAATATGCATTTGAAAACACCCACACCTAGGGTAGGAAAATAATAATAATATCTAGAGTATTAAAGTGATTTTCCTCTTTTGAAACATATTTATCATTCTTTGAGTATTGTGTAGATTATAAAAGCAAAATAGGATTTGCGACGATTAAGGATTTGTTAGTGTAAGCAGCATGCGTATAAATGATGAGTGTTAGAAAATCGTGTTAAAAAAATTTGAGTACAATTAGTTTACTTGTCACCTAGCTAGCTGCAGCTTGGCTATTAGTAGGGGTCATTTTCGTTAAGAGGATGAAACGAGGTCCGCCAAAATGGTACCAGACTGTACAGTAATCAATTTTATATATTATATGAGTCATCTTATACTCTTTATTATGATACAAAACTTAAAGTTGCAGCTAGTGAGATTTTTGTATTGAATTTTACAATTTACTATCCTTACTCTTCGCCGTAATACTTTAAAAAGGAACGTAACCAAGTGCAGTAGTGAAATTATTAAGTAAAAAAATCGACGTTAATAAATCCAATAAAAATACTTTTACTTTTAAATGGCTATTTACCGAAAGATTTTAAATGCAGTATATTATGAAAATCGATATTACTTGCTGGCTGTTGGTTCTTTCTATTCTAATGTCAATGTCAATCTGTCAAAGTACTCAAATCAAAGTCACAAATAATAAGTCAATGACGAACAATAACAAAAATACTTAAAAAATCAGGCGAGTCGCGCGGACAAGAAGTGCGCTTCCGTATCGAAACTTGTCGCATCACTACGCGGCGCCCGCGCCGCCCGCGCTTCACTCCGTGCGTTTATGAGGCCTACAACTTTTGAGGCAGATTAGACCTCACTTCGCACTGGCGCATATTTTTTTCTATTCAGTGCGTTTGAGGTCTTTTCGACCTCATATCTTATTAAATAAGCCATTGGGCTCTACTTCGCAAGAGAAACAATTTTATGTATTTGTCTCTGTCATACTCAAAGAAATGTTAAAATTGTAGCCTCCCGCACGGAGTGAAAGAACGCGATTTTGATTGCCGCACCAGCGGGAAGTCATGCTTGAGACGTTTCGACCTCATAACGCACTGAACGTGTTAAACGACTAAAAAACTGTAACCTTCTAAAAATTTAATACGTCTTCTTTTAATCAGTAGCTCATTTTGACAAGGAACACGTACGAGTATTTGCCACCAGTATACAACGGAGACTGGAGTGTTCACAAACGTGTGGCCCCGTCGCAAGCGCTTGCGGCAAATTGCCTTTGACATGTAACAAAAAAACCGACACTCGACGGATCGACTACAAGCACTTGCAAACCTAATAACATCATCATCATCAACATCAAAGTGTCTCAAAGGGGCCTCTACGTGTTGGACCTGTGTCCCCACGCACGCCTTACAAATGACCGGGTCCACTTACATCTAGGACCCGTGAAACGTTAAGTTTAGAGATACATAATAATAATACCAAGCCAAACACTTTCCACATGTTTGAGTTTGTAAAAGCTTGTTGAAGTTTGCCAAGCGTGCGGACGCGGCATAACAATATGAGGGATGTAGGCCACGTTGACCAAGTGGGGATTTGCGAACTTCACAGCCCTTTGAGAACATTATGGAGAACTCTCAGGTGTGCAGGTTTCCTCATGACATTCCTTCACCGAAGCAAGTGATAATTAAATTCTAACACGCACATAATTTTTGATAATTATAGGTGCTTAGAGGATTTCGTTCAGAATGTCAAACCGCTATCACTGCTGCTCTGTTAATTTAATTCTTAATTTTTTCAGTATTTTGTATCCCTGCATAATGCATATGTAGGTACTTACTTCCCAATACATTAGCGTAGGGATATCTTGAGATGTACATTTAACTTGGTAATTAACGCTATCCCGTGAACGCTGATTAACCTGAATAATGAATCGCATCCATGCATATTTCGGTCCGGGTAATTCAATCATGAGAAACGAAAACGCAATATACCCTGAATAATTAAGTGTCATCAGCACATTCCATAATTGGGCTTGGTTTCTTCAGGAATGAGAAGTATAACCCTTCTGAACCACCATGCTGACATAAGTACATAGTTAGTTACTTTGTTAGTAACTGAGGGCTGGGGCAGGAACTGTTAGTAATAGATTCTGTGATAATAGTTAGTCATGTTAGTTGTTGTTAGTACTTAATAGTCCAGTTAGTAATTGTTAACCTTGAGAACTACTAAAAATGTAACCGGATAGTAAAAATGACGTTATAATAGGTATGCAGATAATTAACCTACTACTACTACTACTACTACTTACTACTACTTATTACGAGTATATTTATTAGTAAGTACTTACCTTCAGGTGGCTGAAACACATGTCTTGTAGTACGATAAATTACCCGTGAATATTTTATGCTCCAGTAAAAAGATATTGTTGCAAAGCTTTTTTGCGGTAAAGCTTGCTTTGATGTTTATTAATATAGGGAGAAGATGTTAGACGAGAAACAGGCTGTTTTTTGGACTTCGTATAATAACTTGGTGGTTACATTTAATACTGGTTGTTTTCAGCGACTATGTCCGTTAACTTATGCCCTTATTATGTCAGTATTTTATATTTTTAATCAGAACTCTTAATTGGTAAAAAAATACCTTTCTCTAAAAATCATCGATTAATAGTGATTATTACTGCAATTTTGACTTTTCTTCCTTTCAGTTACGTCGCTTTTTCTTTGGGAGGCTTTGCCCTCACACCATTTCGCATAAGACCTCCGCTTCCCGCAAGTTTAGGATCGACCACTGCTTCGAACGAAAGAGTGCTTAAGACACTTTTAACCCCACTACAGTCAAAATCACTACTAACTAGTTTATCCCCGTAGAGATAGAAAATTTTACAGAGATTCCTATTTCATATTTTTCATGTTTTCAACAACATGCATGGTATCGTGGCACCTTAAAACCATCCAATTTACAAGTTGAAGCTTATCACACGGTTAGTATACATATCTCTATAAATTATTCAAACGAGGACAGAGCCCAACATTTTTATCCCCAGTCGCAGCGCTGCTAACCGCGAGACCGTCGTAAAGCGTCCCGTACGAATCCGAACGCATACATTGTACCTGACGGCATGTCATGTACGCGTATTTGTCCTATATTACATGAAGTATTGACAAAATTGTGTAACGTAGCGCATGTTAACCCGTCAGTCCTATCAATTTTAGTTTTAATGAATGATTAATTTATTTTTTACTTTGCTTGTAATGCGGTTTGGGTATGGCAGCTTTTGTTTAGCTGCTTCAGAACGAATTGCTTGAGATAAATTATTTCGTAGGGAGGGATATACTGGGTGAAAGTTTAATCACTTGACATACTCGACGACATGATAGTACATGGTCATAATTATGTAATGTTTAAAAATACAATATCAAAATTCTGGACGTTAAATATTTAATAAATGGTACTCAAATATATCTAAAAAAATTCGGGAAGTATGGACACAGGTGCAAACGCTCAAAACACTGCGGTTGTGCAGCTTGTGCCGCAGCTGTCGCTTGTGTCGCGTGATCGGCGGGGTTAGTTTATTCGAAATATATTTTTGAAAAGGAAATTGCCCAATTATTAAACATAAAACAACATTGATGTAAAAAACCATGTTTATACATCAATGTAAAACAATGAAAATTCTACTTCACAAACAAAACTTTTAAGTTCTTATGATAACCTCCTTTTTCAAAAATGAGGTCGTGATATAGTTATATTAACTGATACACGTTATTTGTCATGAATAATGACATATTTATCGTGTCATCATGTTTATTATTGTGTACAATATGGTTTATTATTTTTTGTTGTGTTAATCGAATATTTCTCTTAAAACAATTTTTAATTATTGATAATATATTATTGGTCCAGTAGGTACCTGATATACATATAAAATCATAGTAATCATGAGTTTAATGAATGAAGATGTAATCTGTGACGAGAAGGCAAAGACGAGAAGGTATGTATACATAATAATATGTTGCAATGTAAATATCATAATAATATAAATATATTTCTAACCCCGGTTTTGTTAGGTTTGGGTTGGGTTCAAGCCAGCCAAAGCTGGCTGAAAGCCAGTATTTTCATACTTTCTTCTCTCTTCTTCCTGGGCCAAGACATTGGTGACGTCTGGTTGTGATTGTTTGCTCGTTTGTTGAAAAGATAAGTGTGCTTATTAAAAAGATAAGCCATGGCTTAATTTTGTACACACTGTGCACACTAACTCTATCACATAACTGACGAGAAGGTCAATATAATATCATCTTACACAATAGCCCATGACTTCAATTGTCACGCATTGTCTACGTCACGCCGCTTTTCAATATGCGAGTTGGTCCCAATTATTTGCATACATTAATATGCAAGGCAACGCCCCGGGGTCACTATTGTCGAAGAAAATAATGTTCAGCAGTTTTTAAGCTTACCTACGCTGTATACTGAGTTTGGTAACCGCTCGTGTTAAACTTGCTATAGTTTCAACACAAAATAGTTTATTCAGTTAATTTCGGTAATATCGGGTTTAATATAATCAGCAAAATAAGGAGATTTTTTCAATGCTTTTATCGTAGATGTTTAACTAATATTGTATGTGACACAACTTTCATAATTTTTGTAAATGTAAATATTTTATTATAGAATAGTATGATTATGTATGTATAGCTGTAGAAACCACAGTTTTAATCAAGGATTTTCAATTTCAAAAGCATTAGATTGTTTGTGTGTTACCGTTAATTTCAGAATCAGCTTAACCGATCGATGCGGTTTTCTTTCAATCATTTCACAATCAAAAAAATAGTATGTTAATTTGAAACTACCATCTTAATATTGCCACAAGCGAAGCGAAGGGTGTTACATAGGTAAAAGTATCTGCAACATACGGATTAGTTAGTATTCTGGATGTGGGCGGAATTGGACTTGTTAGATATTTGTCATAAAGTTTACTGCAGTCTATATTAGATGCATTACCAAAAAGAGTGTTTTAAGTCACATTTATTTAAAGACATGAAGACTGCACGTGACCGCTTCCAACCAGATGTCGCGTAGTATTGACGACTGTCTAGACAAAATAATAAGTTGAAGCCACGACTGAAACAATGTGATGAAGACAAGTAAGGACAGCATGTGAATTTCGTGAACAAAAATGTATAAAATTTTATTTGCCAAATTCACAAACTAGGCAAACGGGGTTTCCTGTACAGTTATGCAACACACACTCAAGTTTACCTGTATAACTACACACTACAAACCTGCCATGTACTTCCTACATACGTGTATACTTATACTATACTTATACTGTTTTATACACATGAATGAATGTATAGTTAGGCTTTTTTATCATAATTTATTTTATTTTCAACCTTTTAATCCTACTATTAAACCGTTTTTTTTGTTCTTTTTACTATTATTTGATTTCGGATTTTATAGTTATCCTTAATTTTTTTTTTAATTTAAAGGTTTTGAATCGGACATCAGGTTGAAACTATGAAATTATTATATTGTCATCAGAGCCGGCAAATCATCCAAATCGGACAGCAAAAAGTGGATTAACATAACGTTGAAAAATTCCCTATTCTGTTGCAGCGTCGCGTCGTCGGTAACCCCGCTTATTTACCTAATGAACAGAAACCCATCAGTGATGCTTTTGGATGGATGGGAAGCATGGAAAGTTAACATAGTACATATACCAGGTGGCTCGTCTCCTCGTTTGTAGCTTGTTACCATAAAAAGAAGCTCAATTTTCAATTTGTACAAATCTTCAATTGTTAGACGCAGCTGAAAACATTTGCCAGTCACGTACCACCAACGTAGCATCAATTGCCAACGAAAAGCAACATTATACGAAACAGAAATAGCTTTCGGCTTTATTAGTATTCATGCAAAAATAAAAGAGAAGTTAAACGCTACGCTTTGTGGGGAGCGCGAAATTGCATTCTTTTGTGTATTCGTATGCACTAGTGCCGCGGAGTGCAGGCGCGTTCGGCGTGAGAATTTAATAAGGTCAGTCGAGGTTCCCGTTTGGAAGTATCGATTGTGTAAAGAAAGCATCGCTGTTTGTTTCCGTTTTCTTATACACAAGATGTTCAATCCAAAAACAAACATAAAACCGTGGGGTCTCGCCTTGTACAGTATGATCTTTAAAAAAGACAAATAGAATGGCCTCCACGTAGTGCTAATTAGGTACAGTCATAGATAGAGCCTTAATATCACTCTCTCTCATTCTCTTTACAAACATTTTTCTAACTTTTCTTTTATTTTTGACGTGACAACGTCTTATAATTCGATAGAGCCGGTGGCACGCATGAAAAAACATGACTCATTTCGTTCGTTTTAGAGTTTTGAATATAGATGTGCAAGGAAAAAATGCTCGTGTTATTGTTGATAAATAGTGTGATATTGAAAAAACAGAGAAGTATTTTAATCGCTTTATTTAAATAAATCGCCTAAAACTGTGAACATCTGTTTAGCATTTCTCGCAGTTTTAAGTATTGCGGACCACATTTACCCGTTAACTACTTTTTAATCCTTAGAAATGTTAATACTTATTATTAGTTCTTAGTTAGTTCTAAAACTTTGAACGTGTTATACCCTGCTTTTTCCCTTCGGAGCCAAGACTAAGCAGTGATGGCCGTGTGGTTGAACGTTGGACTGCCGAACCGGAGGGTCCGGGTTCAAACCCCGCACGCACCACTAATTTTCAAAAATTATGTGCGTATTAATATTTAATTATCACTTGCTTCGGTGAAGGAAAACATCGTGAGGAAACCTGCACACCTGGGAGTTCTCCATAATGTTCTCAAAGGTGTGTGAAGTCCACCAATCCGCACTTGGCCAGCGTGGTGGACTATGGCCTATACCCCGCACACTGTGAGAGGAGACCCGTGCCCAGCAGTGGGACAGTTGTGGGTTGTGATGATGATGATGATGATGATGAGCCAAGACTTAAAAGCTGCAGAATCATTTTCTATGCAGTCGCAGTGGGAAGTATTACATTTGTCGAAGTTGCATTTGTTTGAGCAGTTTTAGAAGATTTCACGCTTTCTTTGCGCAGTGTTATTTCTAGTTAGTTGCAGTGTTATCTTGGTTCTCTGATAAACAACCAAGGTGGCTCAGAAGACGAGATAAAGTAGCGTATTGTTATCACGAGATCGGCGATGGACAGACTATTCAAGACTTGTGAGGCGCGGGGTGGAGTGGTGAGGTGACTTCCATTCCAGCAAAATGTTACTGACCAGCTATCTTCAAGAATAATAACAAGGGAATCATGTCAACATTGTAATTGTAATTGGAGCACGAGTATTTTATTTGCCCTTTATATTAGTCGAAAGTTCGTCTGCTTGCCTGTCGGGTATTTACATGAAAATACTCTAGCAGATCTCCCTTAACTTCTTTTCCAGATTTAACGTTACTATAAATTGTAAGACTGTAAGTAGTCGATGGAAAGTCTTAGAAGTCCTCGTATGTTCCTACAATATCGAGTTACGATGAAAATTCATCCATTATTACACATTGTAAAATCATAAAAAAAATAAGTGACAATATTTTGTATCCTGACGTTACTACCTAAGGTCTGTTAAATAATATAATTAAGTAGCTTTTAAAGTCATATTGTATAACTATCGTAATATATTTTAACCAAAACATATAAAATACTGCGTTGTATGTATCTTGTGATCCCTAGAACATCACAGTAACACAAAGTTGAAAATTAACCTCATAAATAGTTATTCCGAAACATTTTCAGAGGGCAGTACAGAGAATGATTTTCCGGAATGTGCGCAGAGTAAATACGTAGGGATGGCTCCAAATGGAGTTGAATTCAAAGTTTTATACTGACATTGGCCTTTTAGAGACAAACACAAAAACAAGTTGCCATACGGGGTTTAGAAATGAAGCTGGAATACCCTCACCCTAATTCACAAACGAGTGACACACAGATAACGGGAACGGGTAACGTAACGCAATTGTTTACGTACGTACGTAACACGTGTTTATAATTGATTTATGTCTGCATAGGTTCTTAATAAATTACAAATAATAAAAGATATTTGTAAACGAATAAACCCACCCTTCGTTTCAGGCACGTTAATGGTATGCATACAGTATTCCATAATCATACAAACAGCCCTAGTGCGTGTTATTTTAGGAATTTATCGTCGAAATACTGTATAGATATCATTACCGTATACCTGTGCATTAGCCCCACACTCGATAACTTGTAGACGTGATTGTTTAAGCTGACGTAACGTTTTTGTTCATTAACTCACTCACTGATTTGAAATAAAAAAAAACACGAAATAATTAGAGCTCAGAACGAAACTTAAGTCAAAACTGCACTCATATCCGTTAAGGTGGTTTTTTTTACTGAATATAAGTTACTGCTTGGCTACTGACCCACCTGATGGTAAGTGGCGACGTAGCCTTTAGATGGTGAAGCGCGTTAACTTAGAAAAACCCTATTCACCCTTGACTTGAAGACGTCCACATTATAATCGACGGGGAACACCGACGCAGGTAACTTATTCCAGTCCTTTGCAGTACGTATCATAAAAGACGAAGCAAAGCGTCTCTGAAATTAGCGCGTAGAAAGGCACAAATAAAGATAGAAAAATTCTAACAATCATTGCTTTGGGTTCTGTTGCGTTAATAAAGGTCTAAAATTCTCTGAATCTAGTTACATTTTTGTTATACCTATTGTAAAGATTAGAAAACGATCTACTTAAATATCTTTAAAAAGTTCATGTTGCTGAATATTTTGGCCGTCTGTACGTCAAAAGGCACTGAAGCATCGCTCGCCCAAAGCCATCCCTTCACGAATTAACAATTGAAACTAGAAATTAATTACAACTAGTGGCTTTATAACTGACTGACCCTTTTTACAAGGTCTTAGACCGTTTATTTTAGCACTTTCGTACGTACTACTTAGCGACGAATGTCCTTTCCATACATACTGTTTCAATTACTATATCAGTATGTACCTATAATTATTGAAATATCCTATTTGGGGTAAAGGAGAATGATTACTACTACTACAATTCTACAGCTATTTGTTTTTGCTTTTCGTAAAGACAAGTACATGGTTATATTATGTCGGCAACCAGGAAACGGGAACGCAGTCAAATTATTTACAGCCGATAAATGTATAAAACAGAAATCATATTATTGAGGAACACACACGAGGAAAGCTACCGTGCCAACTAGTTCGGATAAAACTTCGTTCGTTAATTATTTAAATGTATTTCCTTTTAAGCATTCTAGATAGCTAATTAGCATAGCAAGTGCACGAAGAATCCAATTTGTCACATAATGGCGAACTTGCTGTTCACCGACCCGCTTGCTACTCGTACATTAGAGACTTGTGAATGAACAAGTATCTTTAATGAGATTTCGTTGAGTTTATCGAGTTTTATAGGAATTCTTAATGTGGACCGGGGAACTGATTGTTTGAACGTTCTTTTACTTAGTAATTGTGTAAATTTTTGGATTTTTTTCGCTTCATAAGATAGGGACAGGTGTGTTCGCGATATACTCTGAAGCTTTACCAAAATTATGAAATAGTTGAAGAGTTTTAAGAGAAAGCAAATTAGCAATAGAATTTCTGGATTTTTTTCGTTTCATAAGATAGGGACAAGTATCTATATTCGCGTGTCTCGTAATACTGTGGTTTATTAAAAATAAACAATGTTTTTCATGATTTAAAATAACATAGTTTGATGTTCTTTCTGATTAATGACCTGTTTCTCGTTTGGATTTTTTTTACGGAGTTATTTAACATCTATTCTATCTAGGTTTTAACGTACCGATAGTTTTACTTATCTACTTTGTGCTATAGTCAAAAGAAACAATTATTTAGTTGTAACTGCCCGGGCTTTTTATTCCTGTTGTTATTTAATTTTGATTTAGGCAACTAATTTAAGCCCACGCACTGGGTTTGAGTGGAAGGCACTGATATTATTTTACTTGAGACCAAGTCTCCACCAGAAAAAGTTAGTTTGAAGTTCAAACTCTAATTTTACGCATTTAATTATGGTAAAGTATAACTATTATACATGAGGTACCTATTTAAGCATAATTATTAAAAAAAATCACAAAACGATCCCTTAATTTGATGAACATACAAAATTTAGAGTAAAAATGTACCGTGGTACAATTGTTACCTTGCCGGACTGCCGTTCAATGTGTCATGGGATCGTATCCCAGTGAGGTAGTTTGAATGATGAGTTTTTTCTGTTCTTGGTCTGGGTAATGTTCTTGTCTTCTGTATTTTCAATGGCACGCAGGAAACAGGGCACCTAGTGTCGGTTTAAATATATAAATAAATAAATTTTAATTTAATTTACATAACCAAAAAACAAGTAGATACAAAATCTCACCTGAAACAAGTCTTACTTCCAGTTATAACATTTTGACCCGCGGGTATTAGAAGAAAAGCGGTTCAATTATAAGGATTTACCGGTCCCACGGGTACAGCCCGGCCGACGGGTCAGTATAATACATAAATCATCTAGGTTTGGGTTCAGTATCTATTTACGTTTTTCTATTAATAAGTAGGTATTTAATATAATTTAGGTAGTCATCGTGAAAAAGGTTATCCATGATGTAGTGTATATGTAATATATACATAATTATATTGTGAACACAATAAATATAATTGCACGAATACTGTGCGGAGTGTGCGGGGGTGGGGGCGCTGGAAGTAAGTACAAGGAACTGCTGACTGCGCTCTCTCTGCCCGAACACCGAGCGAGTAGGAGTGTAGTTGAACTAATTTGTTGTTTTATTGGCATTACCAACCGAACCAGTACACATTATATAATGTATCCGTGTAAAAAGCCAAGAATAAAAATAACGATTGTTATTTCAAAAGATCTTACAAAAAAGCTTTTTATTTGTTTACAAGATTGAAAACGATGAAAACTAGCGACTGTTTTAAGAGTTTCTATTTAATAACCAACTTGTATTGAAAAATGAATAATAAATGAATTAATAACGCTATACACTCATAGCCCCACACTAGGATTCCCTGTGTCGTGGGTGCCATAGACA
Source organism: Ochlodes sylvanus (assembly GCA_905404295.2). Classification (NCBI taxonomy): domain Eukaryota; kingdom Metazoa; phylum Arthropoda; class Insecta; order Lepidoptera; family Hesperiidae; genus Ochlodes; species Ochlodes sylvanus. Next base: position 5,282,989 of record FR990129.1, read on the forward strand.
ACACACATTACAAGAACATACACACCCCGACCGAGAACAGAAATTTAAACTCATCACTCGAATTTCCGCCTCGCTGGGAATCGAATCCAGGACGGAACGGCAATCCGGCGTGAATCATTGCGTCATTTGGGTCGTCAATAAATAACCTACATTCAGAAATTATTATATTTCGTGTAGTCTTTTTTACATCAACGTGCAAAAATTATAAAAATGTGTGTATTTATATGCCTTTTATTGGGTTCGTCATATGAAATAGAATAGAAAAATGAAGATCTTTTAGTTGATATGTCTCATGACACACTTAATGAATATGTTTCTTGGGTTCCGTACCAAAATGGTAAAAAACGGAACGCTATTTATATGCGTCCGATGTCTGTCTGTCTATCTGTCAGTCTGTCTGTCACAGGGCTCTTATCTTTTGAACGGAAATAGGTAGACACCTAAAAATTTCACACAATACGTGTTACTGTGGTCGCTATAACAGCAAATAATAAAAACATAAAAAATTTAGGTCCCAAAGGAGGTCCCCGTACAAGTAACCTTAAAAAGGAGGTTGTTTTATCTCCTCATTTTCACAAAGAATGTGTCATTAAAGGCACCATCACAACAAATTTATTGTTACTTACAATTATTAAGTAACAGTAAATTTATTCCCAAGAAGTGATAGACAATAATTATTTGCTATCTACAGCAAAATATTATCATTATATTTTAAAGTACATAAATATAAAATTTACGAAATAAACCCTACGTCATGAGTCCGAGTCGCCCTTGACCAGATTTTTTTCAATATTCCACTTTATTTATATCAATTTATATCGATAATTTTATTAGTGGTTTAAACATCGCTTTGGTTAGGTACTTCTGGGCGACGAATAACTGAAAACAAAACATGTCTTTTAAATTTCAACTTTTTGCGTACAGTAGACAGACAACAGTAATCCTACAAAGGTTTTGTGATAAAACTACAGATCTCTAAATTATATTGAAAATATATAATTATAAATACCTACATGTCTTTAATCTGCTATATTTAATATCCAACAAACCATTAATTCTGCCGTGTTAAACCTACCTCCAGTATCTATTACTTAGTTGAAATTATATGAACGATGCCTTCATTTACCTCATTCAAAGTTGCGCGATCAAAAAGCCAGATCAGAAATGAATATTATTTTCCTGGTATTAACATTAGGTCTGTTTATACACAAGCAGAATCGGCGCTTGTAACATCGGCTTTTGTAGTGCTCATAGTCCAAGTGAGCAATTTTGTCGTTAATAAGCCTTTTAATTTTTAGGGTTCCGCACCCAGAGGTTTTTCTACATTCGTTCTTGTTAATGACTAAATAATGAGAGTTCATGTCGCTCTTAGAACTTTTCTTGAACGTTTTGAAAAAAATAATTGAAGTCAAAAGAGGACACTGGTTATTTTGCATAGAACCTGTTTTCCGAGGATCCTATGTTGCAATGAAACAAGAGTCAAAACGATTACCAAAAATATAAAAATATTTTTTCAGGTCGATACTTTTCGATACTTCATAGAATCTTATTAGCGTGATTCACGGTACAGCGCCATCTTGTGACTATCTTAGGAGGACTTAGGAGTTAGTATGAGAACTGGGACAGGGACTGTTAGTGATAGTTAGTCCTGTAAGTTGTTAGTAATAGCCCTATTAGTAATTGTTAGTAAGAGTCTCGTTTTAATTCTAATTCGGGCACAGATAATGTGTATCTTAACTAAACTTCGAACTCCAGCTTAATTCTTTAAATTTCTAGATAAACCCACATGCTATAAGGTTGAATTCACATGTAGAAAGAAGACAGGAACGTCTAAATACCGCAGCTAAACATGAGAAGCACATGATAAACACCATTATTTACTACATCTTAGTATAAGATAATATACAAACCTAAATAGATCGTGGTCGACCCCGAAGACAAGTCGGTGCGGTTTCTTTGCAGTGAATTGCAGTTTTCTTCACAAGAACCTTTTGGAGTCCGCGTTATCTGGTAATACTAACCTTATCGCTGCTAGCAACTCATTCAATACGCAAGGTCTGTAAACTTAGGCGCGAAGACTGATTTTCAATGCAACTTTAATCATTTTCCGCAGTTAGAGTGCTATTTCTTCGGAGAAAATTAATTTCTAATGCGATCTAAGTGCAGTCGAAGACGTCGAGTAGTGGGTTAAAAATTTACTTCCACTTTCGAGTGCTACCTTTTGCCTAATTGTTGTTTCCGCTACAAAATTATTTATTTATCCTGCATGATTTTTTAACTATAAATTGCGAATTTATAATCTTTTATGATAACTTGTAAAAAAATCTTACTAAATACCCATTTTAAGTAGGTAGGGACAGACATAATTAGTATTATTCCATTTTTGATGTCATCCATAAATTATAAAAAATCTGAGTCGGAGGTGCAGTCGGTCGGAGTCAAGGCTAAAGATAAATAAAACAGCTTTTTATTTATCTATACTGTATACAAATAAATAAAATTGGCGTGCCTGTTTGTAATATTAAATTAACCGCTTTTTACTAAATCCTTACTAAAGGCTATACACGATACAAATAACATTTTTTATAAGTTTTGTCTGTCTGTCTTTCTGTCTGCCTGTCTGTCTATTTGTTTTGGCTAATCTCTGAAACGGCTAATGGCTAACGGATAGCTAATGTAATAAGGAGTAACGCAGGGTGTAAAGTAGGTTAATTTTCTTTTAGAAATTTCCCCGTAACAATTAAAATTCCACGCAGACGAAGTCGCGGGCACAGAATAGTAGGTACAAAATAAAAGTGTTGTAATAAAGTTTCTGATGCAATATAAATATATTTTTTTCAATTGTATCAGAATATTGTACCGTACTTACCTGTATTTATTACGAGTAGATTAAGCTTATCTGAATAAAAGGCTATATCATTAATAAAGTTTCACTTCGAACATGAATGTGTGTACACTGATACGCGCAAACTTTTTTACTACGTTATTTTATTTGAGTTAGTTGAAAACGGTTTAGTTCACTTGTGATATTATTTGATTTAGAAACGTTACTAAGTATCAGTTACATTCCTCATAAGTTACTACACCAGCAAGCTTCTGAGTATATTTTGGCATGTCCATAATTGCACCCACAGATAGCAAAGCTAACTGAATGTCAAATTTACGCAAATTGGGGTGGCATAGAATCAGGTGGTAGAATTGATCTACTTAGCCTCGACCTTTGTGCCAAGACCCCATTTACACTTGAATTGATGGAATGAAATTTTATAAAGAGGGTTGTTCTTTTGATGGTTTGCAAGTTCTTCCAGTAAATTAGAAAGAAAAGTTTTCGATGCCCATAATTTTTTTGCATAAATTACAATATAATATACTCTCACTATCTAACCTAACTAAATTTTACTAGACATTACTTACTTCTAAGTACTGACCAGCCAGCCAACCAGCCTTGTACTGCCGAAGACTTTCCTAAAAATGTAATAAATCAAAGTAGGTAGGTACATAATAATTATTATATTATCGAATATCTTACTTGACATTTCCTAAAGCGGCATTGTTAAATCATTTTATTATTCAAAAACCGAAATTCTTTAAAATCCTATTAATATTATGTATAATGCGAAAATTTGTATGGATGTATGAATGTTTGTTACTCTTTCACGCAAAAACTACCGAATGGATTTTGCTGAAACTTTACAACAATATAGCTTACACATCAGAATAACACATAGGATATAATTTATAACGATATAGTGTAAATTATTCGAAATATACATATAACTTAATCTTTGCAAACCGAATAAGTCTCCCGAAGCGAAGCGAGGGCGGGTAGCTAGTATAATATATGTTTCATAACTAAATTATAACATGTATCTTAAATTAGTTACAAGTAAATCATCATCAACAATCATCAATGACGATCGTAAAGTACTGTTTTATACTATCAATACTGTCCGCGGGGACATTGAAATAATCGGAGAGAAAATATTACCTAAATACTTCTTGTTGGAAGAGTTTTATTGCTCCTATTAATGCAAAAGGCTTCTCTAATTAGTGCGCTCCGACGAATCTTGGGCTTTCTAAATCCGATGGTCTCCCGGCGTCTTGTCAGAGCTTCAAAGCTTACAACTTTGGAAAATCTCAGCTACGCATTGAAATCGACTTACAAAAGGTATTCTTATTGGTGCACTTGTTTCACGCACTGAGTGATAATATTTCTCGAAGGCAGCGATAAAGGCTTCCAAATTATTATAACATTGTGGCTGTTTTATTAATAAAATACAACTCCATCTTTGAAGCCTGCCGTATTCCTTTCCTATCCTTTACCCACTACGTATGTAGTATGGCACTGTGTACCATCATTTATACAGTCGAGTTAAAGTCTACGCCGCTCGTATAATTACAAGTTTCGAACATGAACTGAAAGACTAGACTGCTTGGGCATGCGTATAATTATAGAATTATAGCCATTAGTAAAAGCTGTAATAACGAAAATAAACTTTCTTGTCGGTTCTTACTCCACTCACTGACTCACTGTAAGGATTTGCTAAAGCAATTATACACAGTGAATCTTTGGAAAAACCAAGTTGGAGTTAAATTTTATTTAATTTTAAATTATGACTTTCTCAAATCGTTTACCGCTCAAAGCGCTTGGTAGAACAGAACAGTAAGGGGAGTGTTAAATCAGGCGTATATTCTGCCCATTTGTCTGGTGCGAAGCGGCAATGGAGCCTAACGAAAGGCAATGTATTACTCATTGTTAATGGTAACTTGGATAGTTGCGGACCCTATTATAGAACGTTTTCTTTATTACAAGCGTTTCCTACCTTTGAATGAAATAGTTTTTTAGAGAAATCGTTTATTTCAGGTCGTAAGCGGTGTCTTTAAAGTACGCGAAAAAATAAAATAAAAGTAAAAAGAAGAACGTTTTATTGATAGAAATATAAAAACCTCTCGGTGACCCGCGATTTAAAAACTATGAGGTCGTATAGCTAAATACAGATTTGAAAGTGCGTTTCCATGTCTCATTATAATATATCACATTATTTTTGTAATATATTAGGAAAGCCGATCTGATGTTATAGTAGTATTCATGCCCTAAAATCACAAAAACGCTAATGATAAATTGCTAGCCGTTCCGAAGATGTTTATCTTTTTATTTATAGAGCCATGAAGATACGGGCACATTATCCTTTGGTATAGGAAATTCCGTAGTACTTTCGGTATAAAAGTTCTAAATTCATCGTGCTGGTGAAATAACTAAAATGTTTATATTAGGACAATAATTGGTCAGATTGATAAATGAAACGTTTGATCAAAATGAAAATGGTTTGCGTTGCTGCGAAATTCTGCTGAGGCACGATTTTATCGAACAATAAAAACTTTAGAGACGTATTACAGTTTTTTGCTGGTAACTCTTATTGAAAATTGGAAAAAAATACTTTGAAACAGAAGTTATCACGACACAGTTAATCTATGTATCTACTTATGTCGACTACATTGAAAATTCATAATTTCATAAGATGATATTCATAAATTGGTCAAATTCAAAGGTTTATCGTTTTTTTATGTTGTTTACATAGATAATTTTAGTACGTATAGAAATATAAGTATAATTTTAATTATAATAACATCGAGTACCCAAATAAAGTACAAGAGTACCGCTTATTTCTCACAATTATAAATTATTATGATTTTTTATTATAACACCTTTATAACTCGCTCACACAGCTAGTATAACTATTTTTATGCCAAGGACCGAGAGATAATTTTGTAAAAAAACTTTTTTAAGTTAACCTTGATTTGTAGCAACAATCACCAACACGTACATAGTTATACGTAGGTCGTCAAGATAATTATTACTTCCACCTTCGTCTTCCTCGGAAAGAAAACATAAAAATACTACATTCTCCTTTTACAATATCGTTTAAATTAAATAAAGGGCATTGGATTTATTCAAAAATACATTGCCATACTTCAATATTTTCTTCTGTTTAAATACCTAAGCTTCAAATAAGTTATTTATATTTTAACAATTAATTATAATAATAGTGCAATGGTTGGTTTCAATGCCCTATGCATAATCTGCTACTGCGGATGTAATTTGGTATTACTTTACCTCCTTACTTAAGAGAATAATAATATTATACGCTTATACTCTTACCCATAACATACGCTTACCTACCTATGCAATAGGATTCCCTTTGTCGCGGGTAGCATGGACAACAAAAATAACACATTACTAATATCCATGATCCGAGAAAAACATTTATCTGTTCACAAATGTCTGTCCCGGTCGGGAATTGAACCCGAGACCTCGCAGGGCCAACTACCATCTAGGCTAAGCAGTCGCCGTATTGAGAACGGCAGTGAGATTGTGTGAGCCGTTTTGTTGATTTTTATAGTCTATTTGTCGTCTCTACTGCTTTTTGTTTTCCAGGCGCAATATGCGTTCGACCTCACGAATGTGCCTCCATTACTCAAAGTCCGTCCAGCTACCGACTTAGTTACTTTTTCTCCCATTATATTAAATATTTGGCCATTTCCACTAAACTACTGCAATTGTATAGCTATGTGACACTGAGTTCACGAAACCTAAACCAAGAACATACATAATATCATATAAGAAAATTATTCAATTTTTGTTAAATTATTTTAACACAAAAAACTAAGAAGCTTTTTATTGATTTATTACCATTATACACTAGTCTACGTCTTGTAGGTATCCACTACTATTTTTAGGGTTCCGTCCCTCAAAAGAAACTCGTATAGGATCACTTTATTGCCTGTCTGTCTGTCTGCCTATCAAGACCCTTTTTCTCAACGCGTGGAGATATGTAGCGGAAATTAACATCAAATACTCAGGTCGGCAATCATAATTATCAAATAAAAAATCAAACTAAGTCAACGCAATAATATACGGCTGTTTACGCTCCATTTATGCCGCATATTTTGACGCTCGCAATCCCAAGGTAATCAAAACCTATAGAGCACTTCCTGTTGATCTAGAATCATGAAATTTGGCAATAATTGAGAACTTACAGTACAAATATAGGAAAAATCTGAAAAATGGCAATTTATAGTTTTAAATAACAAAATACCCATCAAACGGAACGAACTACTTTACGAATACGGATTATGAACGAACTACTTATCTACAAGTAACTACGGATCCCTTGGTGCGCGAGTCCTACTTTCACTTGACCGGTTTTTTTTTTATTTTATACTCTACTGCAAAAATCCCTCTAATTCAACTACCCAGCGTAAAACCCTACTGACTTGAAAAGGTGTAATTTACGGCGGCCCTGACATCACCTGTCAGCTCGGACCCGAGGGTCCTGTATATTTGTATTATTATATTTCTGTGCAACTCGTGTTTTACAAACCCTAAATTCATTTTATTGGTAACCGCAGCAGAATATCTAATTTTATTTGGAATTCCTTACCAATTTTATAACTTAGCTGACCTACTCGTGTAACTACCATTTTGTATTATTTTGTTATTAAATCCATGATTTAAATTGGTTTATATTCGGTTTTCTACAACTAAACTAAAGGTCAAAGGCTTGTCAAATTATATCTAACGATAATAACTGTATATCGTTGTTTCAAGTGAAGTAATCCGCAAGATAATTCTGCGACCTATGTCTCTATGTATCAACTAAGTATAAGTTAATACATAGGTACTTGAGTCCCAGTGATGGCAAGTCGTGATGTACTTTTGGGTGGTAAAGCGTTCTAATTAAATAAAAGCACTCTTTACTTGAAGACACCAACATTAAAATCGAATGGAGACACTGACGATGGCAGTTTATCCCTGTCCTTCGTGGTACGCAAAATAAATGATGAAGCAAAGAACGTCGTCCATACCGGAGGGATGTTTACGACGAAAGGAATTAAATCGTTTAAATGTTCATCTACGGCTTTCATCATTATTTGATGTTATACTTCTTGAAACCATGACAACAAGTTAATTGACCCCTGGTGACAATTTACTTAAAATGTATGAGATTTATTTTTCATTTTTGTTTTCGTTAAATAGAATTCGTTAAACCATGTGAGCAGTGATTTTCAAGAGGCTTAAATATTGGACTCCAGTTTGAAAGACACACATTCACGAGCAATTCAGATGTTTAATAACTAAGGTTGTCATTAAATTTGGAGAAACGCAGCAGAGTTCGAATGAGGCCTCCTTATGACTCAATGACAATGACACCCTTACACTTGGAGTGAAAAGATAATATGTTGAAACCACCCACTTACTACCAAGTAGCGTATTCTCGTTTATTACTTCCGTACGATAAAAGGTTCTTACAAACGGTAATGATTTATTAGATTGACCCTGATCCCGGGTTGTACCCGTGGGGCTAGTAAATAAGTGTCAATTGAAGTTGCTGATTTTTTTTTCAAAAATATCGCACTCGGTAACACCCTGATAAAGCAATAATCATTGTGATTATTTTTACTTTCTTGCATTTTTAAAGCCATAATACCGAAATAAATGTTGACCTTTTTCAGAATAATTGAATTAATATTATAAAAGGTAATTATTGTAAAACTATTAATCCAACCCCGCTTCGCTTTTAAAAAATAATAAGGCTCGCTATTAATGTCGCGTAATGCCTAGATAGTCTATCTACAATTCAAACGCAATAAAAATTCAAAACCAACTGGCAGTTCTAGAGATTTGTGTGTTCAGTGTGAGAAAGAGAAACAGAGAGACGTAGGACAGTAATGAGTTGTGATGATGATTATTTATTAAGCTTATCATATTCTTAAAGAATAACGACTTTAAGTTTCATGTCTACATTCTCTAATTTGTATTAGAAATCGCTTTATAATTAAATGTCGTAATAAACTATTTCACAGAATACAACATCTACCTAGTTATTTATTATCGACCTACCCATTTTTCAGTATTCCGTTGGGTTCTCGGCTGCGTCATAAATATCAAACAAAAATTTATTACTGCGATCGGTAAGTTCACAACGATAAATTAGAACTAAAATAAGTGCTTCAGATACTGACTGAACTTGCTGTAAATTTAGCACTATCATGAAACTTACGCTAATAAATTGTTTGATTTTGTTCAAAGGTGTGTATTCACTATTACTATTATTTATACTTAATTAAAATCTGTATTATGTCTGTACGTGGAATATAATTATTTTGGAATATTATTTATTTATTAATGCAATAGATCCCATAACAATGTTTTTTCTTATCTGTTTGTTTGTACGTTTGCTGTCGCGTTTCTCTTTCATAATAGGCCCAGATCGTATCGGTGATGCTCTTGGTTTTAGTAATTTATTTATTTATTTAGACTTTTTTTGAACCATACAAAGTATAAGAACAAAAGGCGGACTTAATGCTAAAAGCATTCTCTGCCAGTCAACCTTTGGGCATAATGTCCTTGGGCAAAGGTTAGTAGCACTTTAACATCAGGCGACTTGGGCCCCAAGTCCGCTAATTTATAAAAAGGTTCAAAAAATTGCGTCGTGTCGAAATAATGTGACACAATTGGTATATGAAATGTGTCAAACTGCTCCGACGCCACGCAATTGAAGCATTTATAGGGACCAGACTTGTGCCCCTGATAGCTCGTTAGTCGACTATTGACTCTAATAAAACAATATTAGAACAGTGCAGATTCTCTTTACTTGCACATTAATCAAACTGTCTACAACTAGGAGGTTGCAATTGGAGTTTCCTATAACACCTTTGAGTATTTAGTTATATAACATTCATGACCACTGGGTCTCAAAGTTATTTCAACCGTTTGAGATTCAATCTTTTCCTAAATTTCTCAGAGAAGCGTAACTTATTCAAATTATATCTTTGTACAAAAAAAACACGTTGAGATTTTTTTATTCACATAGTCAGAATTTTTATTTACAAAAAATCGGAAACAACTACACACAACGAAAAGGATTGGTAAGACACGCTAGCAGTTTTTATGTTCTATCGAACCACTGAAGATCTTCAGTTATACGGTTCATCCATTAAGCACCACTACTACGTCAACCTACTGCATAGATGTACCTATTCCACTAAGCTAGTAGTACGGATTGGTGAAGCATATTTATAACAACCTAAGCTAAGTATATTTGCAACAACCAGTACCAACTGCTTTACGTGCAGTCCGAAGCACGGAAGCGCTAAAAAAATTTGCGGTCACCCAGCTTCCTATCGACCGCACCCGCTGTTGCTAAACTCGATTCATCTAAGATCGATACAAGACGTCATGCTACAAGCGCTTTTTAGCTTTAATAACGTCTCGATGTAAATCGAGACGTTATTGCCCACTTTGAGAACCACTATAAGAACATGAACGTGAGGCAAGTTCTTGTCTAACGGTATAGATATACGTGTAATTTTATAGCGGAAGACTATGGAATAGAGAGGAAATATATTGTAAACGGATGTACGGTGAATGAAACGTGTTACGTCTACAACATGATATATTGTATTGCAGTTAACAACAGTTTATGAAATACTAATGTCTTGGGGATTAAAACATTCTCATTGCGTACATTGGAAGGTAACATAATATGATGTAAGTTCATATACATCACGATACTGATGTATCCTGTATGAACTAAGTACTAAAAATTGGTCAAGACAACACTAGTAGGTATGACATGAGAAATATGTTCTATTTCCACTAGAAATGTTTTTTAGAATACCTATTATACATATTTGTTTTTCTGTAAGCTATGCGAAGGGGAACGTAGGAAAATAATAAGTATACTATACCTACAGTTAATTTTAAATATGCATTTCGTATTATTATTATATTTTGAATAGGACGAAAATAATCACTTCTCTTTTTTCGAACATAATTTTCTAAATGGTTAGTCACTGTAGTATAGGACGACTTTCTGTGCCCTCATAAAAGTATACCATGTACAAACACTTAAAGTCTGACATAAGCTTCCTTCTGGGGCAACCCGAAGTGCTATTACGAGGGGCATTTCAATAACGCTGCTAAAAGAGACCTCCTTAAGCCTTAAGCATTATATCGCAGGGGACGTCGAGTCTACCGGCTTTTAAAATCATAAAAAAACAAATTTTTTACACGTCATCATAACCCATGACTATCCTTCTGGGCTCAGGTCAGCACCACGTTTTAATTTTTAACAATAATTTTTAGATGTGCCCTTTTCCGCATGTTTTCTTTCACTGAAACAACCTATAAATGTATTTAACCATTTATTGATAAAACCATTTAGAAATTAGTGATCATTCATTACACTGTGTTATCAGAACTTGACTTATTATTAGTTAGAGCACGGGTCTTTTCCCATACCTAAGAAGGTCTAGTAGAGCACACTCTATCACGCTACACCAATACAGATTAGTGGATTGCTGCGTAAATTAGTAATTGTTATGTATCCACAGATTCAAGGATAGATGCAGGCAGCAGCAGTGCAGTGTCCGTAATGAATTACTCTCAGTTATTCGCGGCATCTCGACGGTTAGAGTAATTGCTTTGCTGAACCTGCCTGTAAGCAATTCCTGGCATTGAAGAGCTTTAAATAAAGCGTTTCGTGCTACTAGTCAAATTATATTGCAATATGGCTTTGACAAGTTACACTGTCTCTCCCCGTATTTGTGATGCAATAGGTTATCACTTATCACGCCGCGCCGTTTGAATGGGAATAGATGGAAAGGCTATTAGTAAGGTGTTCTTACGGAAGTAATTTTTATGGCATTGTTTCCTCAAAACTACAGAGCTCATGCTACGAAAAGATATTTTTGTAGACTGCAGTATGCTGTCAGCACTAATACCTAATCTCTTGGTTTGAAGGTTAGTCTCCCAGATTTTTAGGCTCGGATGCTGCATTAATTTACATTCCTCACATTTAAAAGGTTATGGACTGCAATGCTGATGATGATGTCTTCAACTTGGTGTACATAAGTAACTATTGTTTGTTTATTCAAGTTTTATGGTAGATACGCTGATACCAAGATGGCAAAAGCCGAAAATGAAGTTAATTCATACACCTTAGTAAATAATTCGGAGCAGTAGCTTTTTCCAGCAAATTTATTGTAGAATAGTGCACAATGTGAAATGATGAATGAGTGATGATGTGGATGGTTACTTCAATGATTATAAGTATGATGACCATAACGATGATAACAGCTATCATCATGACGATGATAACTGTGATAATGATAACAATAACTTTGATAATGATAATAGTAACTTTAATATTTTTAAGAAAGAGCTACAGTTGAAGAAGTTTGAACTTATTTAAATTAGTCACCGGAAAAAACAGCTTCTGCATGTTTTACACAAAAATGACCAAAACAAACGTCACGTCGTTTAAATAAATCATATTTCACGCGTAATGGCGCCCCGGGGAATCATTACCGGAGTACGTTGACGTCCGACTTTTAATTCCAACTTTGTAGGCCAATAAATAACAATGCAAGCTGTTTCAAAACTGTTCTGTATGGATTCTGATAAAAATTATACAAACAATATGTCAACTTTATTGCAGACTGCTTTTTGTTCGAAATCAATACAGCAACCAATATGCAAGCGTGGAGAGTGAAATCAATGAATGAACAATGAAAAATAAACAGCTAGCGAGAATTGGAACCGTACCGGTCATAATAGCGTTTTTTACTTTTGTTGGGCACGTGTGGGGAAATATTAGTTTATTGGTAATGTAATTTAATTGCGCTCTTTAAAGTTGTGTTGACTGATGTACATTAGTTACTATTTCTGTAAATAATATTTGGGTGCCTCTAATAGTTACAGTTATTACTCTGATCCAAAAAGAACATGAAAATTTTGTAGATAACATATATAAACAGGTAAGCAAAAAGTTACACATGGTTTAAACATATCCACAACAATTTAAAAAGCATAATGTAACAAAGTCGAATGTAACAAAATTCACTTGAAAAATGTATGCAACTGGACTAAGCTTCGTACATGAAACCCTTTTGTCTCAGTAATATTAGAATGAACCGGCTGAACGCTGGCGAATACACAGTGTTTGTATCTGTAACACTTACACATTTGCTTACACTTTAGTGCGATTTTGCGACTGTACAGTCGCACGTGTACACGTGAAGATTGGTTTTAAAAATATGCACATTTTGCTAATAATTATTGAGTCTTATTTTGCTAGAAATGCTTCGCTCCCAATTTTTTATTGAGATGGATTTATTCAGACTTCCGTATCCATGTGAACAGACTCTGATATTATTGATGCACTTATTGACTGTATTGTTAAATGCATACACACTATACACTTAATACTATACAATTAATATCATGATGCTTTATTCTTAATTATTGTTTTTTGTTAATAAGTTCTGCTCAAATATCTCTTTTTTATATAGTGGCAACAATTAATAAGCTTAACGCTAACCGACGAGGAAATAAATGTGTAACAAGCTTTACCCGGAGTGTAGAGAATTATTTGCTTTCTTATTTCAGCGAGACAGTGATATTTCAGTCCTGTTTGCAATGCTCCCAGAAGGCTCTTCGGATGACATTAAGTGCAATGTGGGCACTGCGCTGTATCGCTCAGTAACATTTTTGCAAAGTATGTAAGTTAATTTTATTTTCTGTGAGGATTTTGGAGATATCTACATGGCTACAAGTAAAACTTTGTAGATTTGTGAAGGTTTTGGTATTTCGTTTGTAAAGTCGCTGAGTTTGATAATAATTATACTCTCTAGATCTCTAGATCTTGTCACGCTGTCCGTTATATAAGACTCACACATACAAGCTTGATGGCCGCTTTGACTCGCTCGCGTTACTAACATTGGTCGCTAACATTTTTTTTTTTTATTGATATAAGGCAGCAAACGAGCATGCAGCACCACCTTCCGCTGCCGCCCATGACAACTGTGACCGACTTAGAACAAGACTCATATATGGGGACTGGGATAGTTAGTCCGGTTAGGTGACGGTGTTAGAACATTAGTTGGTTAGTTTGTAAGTATCAGGACTGGGACAGGGACTGTTAGTGAATGTTAGTCCTGTTAGTTATTGTTAGTAATAGTCCAGTTAGTAAATGTTAGTAAGAGTCTCGTTATAATTCGGTCACAGATGTGTTGCTATGCTACCCTTGAGGACTGAGATGGTCGCCTCTAAAAAGTGTAGCCGGCGCCACACCTTTCTATCCGGAACACAATTGCTGTTAAAACAATTATTACACGGTAGAAATAGTACTAAGTACCGTGGCGGGCGGTAGTACTACCCCGGGCCAACTCTAGCTCTACTACCTATGCACAACAATTAAAATTATTTTACATAGGTAGTAGATCCTAGGCTCTACTACCTACAACATCAACCACATATGTACATAATTATGTACATATGTACATATACACATAATAAATCTGTAACTGATCTTTGTCTGTACATGGAAGATATAATACTAGATTTACTGGGTGTCTTTATTAGCGAAATAGAAGCTAAAACAATGATTTTTAGTATTTTCAACTGTTTGTCTGTGGTTTTGTACGCGCTAATCTCAGAAACGGCTTAACTGGTTTAATTATACTAATGAATTGTGGTTAGCTTCACTAACATTTAGTGTTTATTGTATTAAATAAAAAAGAGTCACGCCTAACAATTTCCGAATGTGCGTAATAAGCGACATATTCCCGAAGCGAAGCGAGGGCGGATTTACTAGTTGTACATATGTTTTATAATTTTCTGAAAACCTTGTGCTTCTTAACCTATCTAGCTTCTACTTCTGTCCATGCAGTCGGGGCCATTCAAGATAATATGTATCGCGAGGGGATTTTTGCGCTGAAGCCGGTAACGTGAAGAACACTTAACACAAACTACATACACAAACAACACCTAGCTTAGAATTTAGATTAAGAAAAGTCGACCCGTTCTTCTGGGCCACTCGAAGTGCTATGAATTACTAGTGCCTCTTTGCGTTGCAAACAGCAAGGTAAAAGCCGCACTCATAAAACCTACGTTTAAGATTAGAGTAAGATTCCGTGTTTAGTGTTTTTAGAACTAACGTTCGTAGATACGCTTAGTAAATCATTTGTGGCGTAACTACGAATTCACTTGATGTTGAAAGATCATATTTTATTACGTCTAAATGAAAGCACCAACTGAGCAACGTTAATTATTAGGTACTGACTATCTATCTGTGTGATTGAACAACGATGATTGACGGATTTATTGGAACGAAGTTCCTTACGGCAGGCTTGGAGGGGATAGGGATTTTGCTGCGCGACCGAACTGAAAAATATGGGATAGTAAAACCGTGAGACGCGTGGAAAAAAGTTCGTGGAATAAAACCGTTAAATAAGAAGTGCGCAGGCGCGACAGTAGCCGAAGGAACTTCGTTCCTACCTGGTGTCCCACGTCACAATTAGTTTTATTTTTTTCAAAAATATTAAAACTCCATAAAATTAAAAATCCGTATTAAAACTCTATCCTATAAGACGGGCTTATTGCACCTTAGTCTATATTTGGTAATCTACTATAACAGAATTCAATTTTGCTTTTCAACATAAAAATGCAGCTACAAATACAAAATAAGTACATTTAAAATAAAAAAATAAAATAATCATTAATATGCCATTTATAAGTAACATAGTATTATTCAATAGGCAAATCAAACTGGGATTTCACGTAAATACTTACTCATAAATTATCACCCGCCCGTGTTATATCCCCGGATGTCATCGTACTTGACTCGTCATTTTGGTGTTAATTATTGCACTAATTCGAAGCAGCAGTTGCCTAGTTATTTGTTATTTTTGTTAAGGTGAAATGGTAATTTACAAAATGTCCGGTAAAAACTGAATAGTAGACTAAATTAAAGTGCGTCACAAAAATATTTCAATGGATAATTAAATAAATAATTAGTTAGTAAGATTAGAAATAGACAATTATGACGCGTAGGCAATTAACAAATCGGAATTGTTCAAATATTCATATTAAATATGCAACATACAACTGAATTAGGTGCATAGGTATATTGTAACCAAACGAGTAACGTTATACGTTAGGACATAATATGTATTTATGACTACGTCAAATATATGACTACGTCACAGATGTCGTCGGACACTTGCGCGGGATTTCTATTTCCGCGTTAATAAAGAGTAGGTTAGGCTACTCTGACTATCCTGTCTCTGTTTCGACTTAGATATACATAAATAAATAAAACAGTAAATTTCACAAAATCTAGTTTAAATCGTTATAAAAAAACAGTCTATAAATATACTATACCTAACATAATTACGCATTTTGTATTCGCGAACTACTAAAACCATTACGTTACTGGTCCGTATTGTTAAACAAGAATAGAATAAAATACCACCCCTCTTGGACTTCAAATAATCTTTGCCAACAATCTCTGGATCGTAGTTTGGGCAAATAAATCAAATTTAGCTAAACGTCGCTTCATCCAAACGTAGGTACGTGTCGGGGCTGAGCTCCATGAATTATCAATGATGTATTATTGTGAGGAATGTACGCAAAACCAAACCATGCATAACACAACGTTTTCGGTAAATCGTCCCCAAAATGATAAATTGGCAAAGGCAATTGACAATCCTATTACTTCGATTGAAAATTTGCAAATTTAGCGCAGTGTCAGTTATAACGTTAATAATTTCGTTAAATAAGCTTTGTGACACTGTGGGAATTCTCTATTTTCCTAATCATCCAGCGAAATGATTAGGAAAATACAGTATTCCCATGTCCTAATACTTATGTAAGTGGGTATACTTTAGAATATAAAAAGCTATAATAGTAAGTAGTATCATCGTATAGTATATACATACGTCACGCCGTGATGTCACGTCATGCCTGAATCACGCTATGAAAAGTTTTCTCCACCGCTCGCATATACACAAGTTTCGAACGTGGACAAGTGGAAAGTCGGAGTTGGATGAATGTAGATATTACTTCTACTCAAAACAAAAAAAAAAGACCGAATCAAAGAGCTTCACAATATAAAACATTAATATGTGTCTGAAAAACTTATAATTGAACTGATCTTTAAATCATACGCCACTTTCCATAAATTCAGGATAATCAGCCAAATAATGATAAGATGGTATAAAATGATGTTAATATAAAAAATTGATAAAAATAAAAATTGATAAAAATTGATGAAGATTGACATAATACAATAGTACAAACTACGAGACATTTTAGAAGATATTTATTCGAAAGCAAAACATTCCTTATAATTCTAGTTATCGAATACAACAGTTAATAATTATTAATTGCTATTTCGCTAAATTGCCAGTTTGTGGTATGACCAATGCGCATGGCTAATTTGGTATTTAAATAGAATTTACTTCATTTTCATAACTGTTCTATTCGATTTGTGGTTAAATGATGTCGTATCGAGACACAATAAGCAATGTTTATTTAGGAATTATCAGAACAGTTATAAAACGTAAGCGCTTTAATAAGATTTTTGTTTAAACCAATTTTGACGATCCGTACCTATGACACAATGGTTACCATGCTGGACCACTGAAGGGTCTTGGGTTCGATTTTTTTATGTATGAAGGTAGCAAACGAGCATGCAGCATCACCTTCCGCTGCCGCCTTTGACAACTGTGACCGATCTAGAACAAGACTCAAATGGGGACTAGGACGGTTAGTCCGGTTAGCAGATGGTGTTAGAACACTAGCTGGTTAGTTTCTTAGTAAGTAGGTATGAGGACTGGGACAGGGACTGTTAGTGATAGTTCCATTCCCAGCGAGGGGAATCAATCCCAGTCGGTCAATCCCAGTTTCGTTCCAATCAATCGAATCAATTAGAGAAAAATGTTATTGGGGTTATTTATTCTAGAACAGTGGCTATAAGATGTTTACTTTGCCTGTTTGTCGATTAGTCTGTTTGTCTGTGTTTGTATATTGCCAGTGTCGTCTTTATGTTTGTTCCCGCTAATCTCAGAATCAACTTAACCGATTTGGATGTGGTTTTGATTTTGTTTATTTCAATCGGGTCACATTTTTTATATTTTTAGATGTTTTATTCCATTTAAATAATCCTTCTAAATCTCTACATTGGAAGTAAATAGATAAGCATTACGAAGTGAATCGAGGTGGGCTATCTAATAGAGAATAATCTATTACACATAAAATTATTTTTAGTCAGTCAATAAACTATCTACATGCCCAGCAGTGGGATAGTTGCGTTGACATGATGATGCTGATAATTAGAGCACGCAGATACGTACATATTATTTAATTACGGAGTCCATAGTACTACGTAGTAGTAGTGTAGTACGTATTTCACTGAATAATAATATCACAAATGTGAAAAATTATCACATAGATTTGCTTTGCTCAGATAGCAATATCTCATGAAGAAAGACTATTTAATCTTAGCTTAGGCCTAATTATTCTTTGCCCACGAACAATCCCGCGGGCAAAACGCTAGTGACTAATAAGGACAAAGTTACATAATCAAGGCTTTCAACGTAAACTTGAGTGGATCCTTTTAAAGTCAAAGTGGATCATTATGGTGTCCTAGCCCTAAATTAATGTAAATAAATAAAGTTGTATACTGCATTGCCCTTCATTTGTACCTTCTGTTGGCATTTACCAAAGATCTAAGGCTTTAAGAAAGGACATTTTTAATAAGGTTGCCTTTTTTTAATGTTTTTCTTAATTTTTAACTTGTATCATCGCGGGAACTTAAAATTTTAAATGCAAATGGGTCCTACTCACGTTTTCTAGATCGATCGTGAGTAGCTGTTTTAATTTAAAATACTTTTATTGCGCATGACCCCGTATAAATAAATGGCTTAGGTTTTAAATGTTGTTAAAGCTTTTCACGAATGAATCGTTTTTTTACGAAAATTTTGTGCATACCTATTGTTCTCCTGTGTAAATAAGTACAACTTTAGGATATAATATTTTCTTAATTACATGGGTCTAATGATGCAACCATGAGGTGGATAGTGGAACTTTTCAACCGCTATTACAAGCCTTCTCGAGTTTGAGCTCAATTGCTCGGCTTTGAAGAGTTCCATCAAATATTATTAGTGACAAATATTAGAAATTGGGGTTCTGATGTTCATTACCTTTTTAGTCAAATAACCGAGTTATTAAGTTAGTTATTATTATTTTTATCTACTAAGTTAGTGCCGTCTACCACCCAAGACTACAGCCCCACTTACCACCAAGTGGGATTGTAGTCTAAAATTAACTTAAATTAAATAAAAAAAGATAAGATCTTGTTTTTTTTTTAATCTATATTTTACTTTTATCTAGATTTTTGTACTTTTTATATATTTATTGTATTCGAGCTGGTGTAAATATTTTTATACTACATTAATTTTATTTCTGACAATAAATAAAATTAATTTAATCTCCATTGAATTATTAATACAGAAAGTAAGAGTATCCATTCACTTTACATCCACAACCTACTTGGGCATGGTCGTAAATCCATGTAATTGGAGAGGCGTCGTCCCCGCCATCCAGGTGAGGCTTCGGACGGGCTATGATTGTACGTGGATTCATGTAGGACATCGGTTAGATTATACTTCTTTGTTCTTTACCTTTATTTTCTTCCGCTTTGTAAAATCTATCTATTTATGCACGACTTATGTTAATTGAGCACGAATATTGACATGTCTATACCAACCGTGGCAGCAGCAGCGTGGTGGAGAATGCATTTGGCCTCCTCAGTAATGAGGAGAAACGTGCTGAGTGGGTCATGGATGAGTTGAAGCCAAGCAGCCATTTACTTGTTGAAGATTATCTGAGATTCAAGTTTTGACTGAGTATTTACGTATTAATATTAGCAAGGGAAAATGAAGATTAGAATATAGTTTCACATATTTTCTTATTTCTTTGAGATGCCAATTTATTTTGGGAGATCTTCGATTAAATTAGCAATAACAGTGATGGTCATAGAAATTATATCGGGGAAAATTTTTCAATAATTCAAATGAAAAAAGTGGAAAATTTATTATAATTTATTTCGTCTACATTACTTTGGACAATCTTTGTTTTAATTAGTTTTTGTAAGTAATAAGTCTGTATTATTGTTTCATTTTCGACATGAAATTGTATTGAAAAATTAAGACTGACATTTAAATTGTAACATTTTGCATATCAATGACTAAATGACTGCCTGTGAGATTATTGTAAGATCGCATCTAACCAAATTATTTGCCATAAAATTAATTCATTCATAAAAATCCGTACACGCAAATAATATGGTAATTGCCAAAATACGAAGAATAAAATTAAATATAATTGTCGAGATTCAATAACGACGTACCTACTCCTCTCCTTCCTTCTCTCATTAAGTCTTTCTTCGAAGTCCCAGGCAATAATTACATTTTATGTAGTTAAGTATAATGTGATTCGTCCCAGACAATTTCAAGTATTTTTTCCGCCAATCGACAAACTATTATAAGAATTAAAGGCCACGGTTGCTATAGTATTGTCGTGGTTACTGTAATGAATAAAAGAAAATAGGGAAACTTAATCTACTTACAGACAAGGTGGGCGTACAAAGGCGGAATAGTTAATTTTATTGTTCTCGTATAGTTGTTTTTGACATTTACCTACTCTTTTTGAATATTTTTGTCGGTTATTTTATGTGAATATTAATTAAAATCATTCTTGTAATATATTTTTGAGAAAATCATTCGGGGCGATTCAATCGTTTCATTGTTTTATTTAAATAAATGTTATATTTATTTAAACACGTAGGTAGTATGCCATAAAGTTTCATACAACTCAGCATTCGGATGTTCATTTAACGTGGACTTGCCTAAGTCGAGGTCTACTCCGTCTACTCTGCCTACACACCACTTATGTATGTACATAGTTCTCATTGTGTATGTTGACCCGCTACCGATCCTGTTGACGACACCGTAGCTTGGTAGTGCCTTGACTGCAATGGGGTCCCTGGTGCAATTCTCGGGCAGACATATTTCTGTCCGATGAATGTTTGTTCTCTAGATCTTGGTTCTTTATGTTTAAAGCCGAAAAACGAGGAGAGAGGCTACCTTATAAGGAAATGAAAGAAATAAAGAAAGCTTTTATTTTGTTATCCATGCCAATAAACATTCATATCTCGATCAGATTTCCCCTTCAATATTAAAGTCAATGTCATCTACATATTATTAAAACAAAAGTATATGGATACAATAACCTATTGGTTTTAGGATCGACGTAAGCTTACCTAATTAATTACTTATAACTAATTAGTTAACACTCGATAGAACACACGAATATTCTCATTAATGTGTTCCATTAAATCATCACATACTCTGACCGAGTTGATTTTAGTATTAATAACTTAATTTATCTCCAATAACATTGTTAACAGCTGTTAATAATAATTAATTTCTTGTGTTAGACAAACATTTAATTACCATGTTGTCACAAACTTTAATTAACTTTCGATTAACGCTGTTTGATTGAATCGAAGCTGCCGTTATTGTCTACGGATATTTACTTAATAATAAAACTGTAGATACGTGTGTCTCTACATTGTAGATATCTGTTTAAAGGTTTATTAATCTATACAAATACAAATAAATAAAATTGGAGTCTCTTTATGATATTAAAATAACCGCTTTTTACTAAATGCATATTATGGATGTGTGCACGGTGCATATACAAAAATAACATTGTTCACTGTCTGTCTGTCTCTTTGTTTGAGCTAATCTCTGGAACGGCTGGACCGATTAAAACAGGACTTTCACTGGCACGTTGCTGATGTCATTAGGAGTAACTTAGGCTACTTTATTTTAAATTTTTATAATTCCGTGCAGACGCAATCGCGGGCACAGCTCATAGATAATAATAACAAACGCTAACACACTCATATCCCGCACTAGGATTCCCTGTATCGCGGGAGGCATGCACAACACAAATTGCACATCACTAACACCCATAGCCGGAGAACAAACATTTATCCGTCACATAAACATCTGCACCGGCCGGGAATCGGGACCCGGGACCCGTCGCTTCGCAGGCAGGGTCGCTACCAACTAGGCTATGAGGTCGTCAATGTTCGGAATTTGTCCGTTTGACAGTTTATCAGCAGTGTTATAATATCTTGTAGTAAGTACACCATACCATCATACCATACCACCATATTTAGTGTACCAACGTTTAGTGATCCTTTTATTTTAATCGGTACACAACTTAGAGTCGTTAGGTCGTTGCCCTCAAATATAAAATAACTTCTCTTGTCATTGGTTGACAAACGACCGGACGGTAAGGTTCGGTTACCCGACGCCAATGGACAAGAAATAACTGATGCATTGATCAAAAAGAACAGAGAGTAAAGAAAAAAATATTGACTTTTTTGATCAGTTAAATCCTTAATCAATAATTAAAAACCTTATTTATTTATTATTATTACAAAAACATGTTCTTTGCGATCATTATTTTTATTTTTTATTATTATTACAAAAATATGTTTTTATTACGATCTTTCGAAACGACATCTTGTCTTTAAGAAGGAATCTTGTCTTTAGGAAGGAATCTTGTCTTTAGGAAGGAAGGTACACTTGAAGGCAAATAAACGGCGGAAACAAAGCGCATTCTTTAAACCATTTTATGAGCTCCTTCTATCTGCGGGGGGAATAATTTACCGATAAATATCCCCAAGAGGTCTCCCTTCTGTTTATCGTTAGGATTTCGCTGATTCCTTAACAGTTTTTTTTTTCTTTTAAATTTCTTATCTGAATATTGTCTTACAGTGAGATTGCCAAACGGAATTCTTTTCCAGATGCTTTGTTTTCGGGTTCCTTATAAAATGCGATGGTTTTTACAGTACCTACTTATAAAAGAAGGATATATGTTTATATATATGTATAATCTATCTATATCTATATTAGTATATAGATATAGATTGGTAGAGCTGGCTAGGGCAGCCTTTAGCATACATAAGCGGTGATAGGGGTCGAATCCTAGACGCAATTCTAATTTAATTAGCTTCTGTGAAGAAAACCGTCACGAGGAAACCTGCACACATAGGAGTTGTAAGTAATGTTCTCAAAGGTGTGTGAGGTCCGCCAATCCGCATTTGCCCAGCGTGGTGGTCCAGAGCCTGTACCACTCAAATCGTAAGAGTTGACCCGTGCTCAGCAGTGGGACAATTATGAGTTACGAATAATAACGCTACACACTCATAGTCGCACACTAGGATTCCCTGTGTCGTGGGTGCCATGGACAACACACAAGA
Organism: Ochlodes sylvanus; assembly: GCA_905404295.2. Classification (NCBI taxonomy): domain Eukaryota; kingdom Metazoa; phylum Arthropoda; class Insecta; order Lepidoptera; family Hesperiidae; genus Ochlodes; species Ochlodes sylvanus. The sequence continues at coordinate 5,306,175 of FR990129.1, forward strand.
CTAGAACACACACACCCAGACCAAGAACGGAAATTTAAATTCATCATTCAAATTTCCGCCTCGCTGGGAATCGAACCCAGGACCCTCAGAATGGCGATCCGGCGTGTTAACCATTGCGCCATCCGGGTCGTCAATGTCCGTCGTACGTCGGTCGGGAATGTAGCGATGATGGTCATGATGATGATCTGCTATCATGCAGTAATTTACTAGTAATATCTTCTTAATATTATCGTCTAGCACATACCTACTCCACCACGCTGTTCCAAAACGAATTTCTTTTTCCAGAACCAAATTCTTATTATATCTTATTATTAAAATTGTTTCTTTAATTTCCATATTTCAATTTAATTACACAATGTTTTTGCTGACACTTTCTGTACCTTTTGTTCCATTGAAAATAATGGAGAAAGTCCGATAACAAGGACTTTTCTCTTAAGTTAGAAAATTTAAGTTTTATGACGCTATTACTTACCAGTCTTAGTTTTCTCAGTGAATGCGCCTGGAGAAATGTCTTTAGGTGATTTTAATTCTACTTAAAACTACTTTATCAGATTTTAGTTAACTTAATTCATTTTAATGAAACATTTTGGTTTAGTTTCTAATTATGTCAGTTTTGCTGGGCTGTTATATTTTTTTATTTAAGAGTAAATCCATAACAATTAGATGCATGGGCAAGGATTCATAAGAATCCAATAGTGTTTTAAAAAGCCTTTTGAAGCTTTAAATAACCACATTTACATGTTCAAGTTAAATAAAAGTCACAAGTAGTTTGGCGATTGATTTAAGGAGAAGGTGGGAGCTATCCAGTCCTTCTGCAGGTCCTGCAGGCTTCTGTCCTCCATTCTTGGACCACCAAGCCCTGAATATCTTCGGGATTAAACTAGATAGTACAAGGTCCAACGACCTCTAGGCGTGCTTGAAATGTAAAAAAACCAAATTTTTCAAGCAAACCATCGTTTCAAAAAATCTACAACTGCAGACGCAATTGGCGGCTGTTACGAATAACGTCGGGAAATTCAAAATAAATCTGAGCCCTTACCATGTGTGTCAGATAATATTAACTTTAGATTTTTAGATATCATCAAAATACATTCACGATATATTTATGACTTGAGGTCAGTCACCTAATGCGTACTGAGGAGGCGTAGAGCGGAGAATCGGCCGTAAAATGTTTTATAGATACGTGTTCAGGTAGGTATAGTCAGAAACCCATAATACAAGTGCAATCAACGCGTCAATGACAAAGTTGTCAATAGGGGACGGTTTCACTAACAATCAGAGGGCTTGTCGATTCAGACAAAAAATACAGTTTATTGCCCGTGGTCCGATCGCGAAGTTGTACTGGTCGATCCAACACAACATTAAAATCTACACATTTCTCCAGCTCTCTCTAGTCTAGCATGCAGCACCAACCTTCCGCTGCTGAACATGATAACGGGACAAGTATGCGGTTAGGTCAGTTAGCAGAGGGTGTTGTTAAATATATTAGCGGTTAGTTCGTTAGTACATAATATCAGGACTAGACTACTAGGACATGGGCAGGGACTGTTAGTGATAGTTAGTGAGACGTAAAAATCTTGTTCTACTTCGGTCGCAGATGATTAGCTACCCTTGAGGACTAAGATTTGTCTTGGGGGCCTCTGAAAAGTGTAACTGGATTCACACCTTTCTAACAGGAACACAGCTGCTGTTAAAACAATTAGTACACTTTAGAAATAGGTACCGTGGCGGACAGTGGTTTTACCCCGGGCAAACTCTATAGACTCTACGACTTATTTATGGATACGTGTCTACCAAGCCACGATGTATTACTTCAAAGACAAGGAGTAGGGGTAACCAACACAACGCCCGCAGCCATTCCGACCACGACTGATTCCGAAATTGCAACATGACGACGCAATAAACGTCGCTTTGTATGTTCAATGTAACACAACCTACCAATATTTTGAACAGCCTCTTGATTTCTACATAAAACGACGAAGCTGACGCTAAAACTTGAAGGAAACATTGGTAAGCAAGACATATTAATAATAAATAATAATAAACAACGCTAACACACTCATACCCCCGCACTGTGCGGCGGGTGGCATGAAGAACACAACTAACACATCACTAACACCCACAACCCGAGAACAAAAACATATCTGTCAAACAAAGATCTGCCCCGGCCATGAATCGAACCCAGGACCCCCCGCTTCGCGGGCAGGGACACTACCATTTAGACTAAGAGGTAGTCAAATAGTATCTTTGCGTTTGCGAATAGTTCTAAGGGAACGACCAAGGTAGGCAACAGCCGGTGTACTCGATAGGTGGATGATATACCTAATCATTACAAAGCACGGGGCGCTCCTGGGGAGGCCTAGCCTAGAGCATACTCGCTGCTCCAGGACGGATTGGTGGACCAACCCGAGCGTCGACAGTTTTTATGCCGGCCACAAGCGTCCTACGTGGGTTATCGACTGCCACCTTATGGTAACAACCAAACCGACGACTTTCCGTGCTCCTCGAACCACGGAAGCGCTCTTAAAATTTTACCACTAACGGTCAGCCTCGATAACACGGTAGTTATAAGTACTATATAATATGACAAATTATAATCATCATTAAACAGTATTTAAAATTTAATCATAGTGTATCTAAACACGATACATAAAATTATTGCACGAGTTTTCATATAACTTTTATGGCTATCTCATTCGTGATGAAGGTTCTAGTATAAGATATAAATATCAAAAAGTATAAAACGCTTTATAAAATTGTACAAAAAGTATCCGGTGCACATATTTGTAAAAGTAACGTAATTAATATTTTTCGAAGCGAAGGATTACTAGTTATGCATATAAATGTCACTTATTTGCATTCAGTAAAAAATGCAAATAGTTTTATATTCGTGAATTTAACTTACATTTGCATTTTGTAGTATAAACAATTTTATAGACAAAAACTGCATCCGTACATACAGTTATCGACAAAATGGTTTTAATTCAGACAGCAACTGTTATTGCAACGGACTCCCAATTCGTAACAGGTACATCTGTTGCTGTTTGCACTCGCAAAATTTTATTGCGTATTTTTAATTTTGCCATATTTTATTTTCAACTGTTATTGACGGAAAGTTGTTTCACGGGTGGATGGATTGGTTATAAGTGTTATAACCAATCCATTTGTTGTGTAAATATTTTTATTGATACATCTTCCATGTACAGATATCGTTCAGTTAGAATTTTATTAAATGTTTGATATGATAAGGGTATAGAAAAAAAACAAGCAATTTAATTAAAATTGATTTATTCTCTTTCACACTTCATACACAAAAACGACATTTGTAAAAAGATGTTAAAATTCACACTTCGCGCTAACTAATGACTAATTCATAAATAAACACAACACTTCCTTTCTAACTTAATTTTAATTAACTAAGATTATCCTCACAATTATTGTTGACATAATCGGCTTTTTGGATAGATCGTTGTTCCTCCTTTCACCAAAATAATACATCGAAATTTTAAAGTGGAATTAAAATTCCAAACAGCGACATTAACAACTTCGTAAATGTTCGTTTTCGAAATGTCACAATAGTCAACCGAGTCAAAAGTAGTTAACGCTAACTTTACAGTCAGTGCAGCTTTAGTGTCAGAAATTTAATTTAAAGCTTTTTGACGGCTGGTAATTATTAGTTAAAACTTTACGAAACTACAATCCTGTGCGGCTTTTTAAAAAGACATTTATCAGGTCAGACGAAGTAAAGATCTCTACAAAGACACTTAAAAGGCAAATTTTAGTACATACAAGGCAGTTAAAAATCAAATTCACTACTTACGGAATAGAGTAATTTGATTATTACATAATTCATAAGTTAAAATATGACGCCAAATCCAACTGACTGTTTACATCACTATACATATAAGGGGATTTAAAAAGTCATTATTACAACAATAATTAAGAGGAATACCTTCTTCAAACATGGGTAAAGAAAATTCATAACTTTAATTATGAAACATCATACTCAAAAGATTATTTTTCGTAATTATTATACGTTTTCTTTAATAACTAGGTTATTCACAATATCTTAATTAGGCTTCATACTTAATTGTTGATATACTAATATCTCGATAATCGATTTAATATAAAAAAAATTAAATAAAGGATCTTATTGACGTAAGAATTATAAACAAATACTTATTTATAGTGTATAAACTTCTTAAATATTTAAAGAGACTATTATTCTTAATTCTACAGGATTCTGAAACCACAATTCACCATTTTTATTATTGGACAAACGTTGATTTCTAATCAAGTGTGTCTTAAAATACTTAACAGTTACATGATTTATCAAACACTTCAGTCATTTTATATCTTCATTTATTATTATTATTATTATTTTTATTTCACCGATTATTTAAATTATGTTAATTACAATTTCAATTAATATTGTTACAATCAGAACTTCCACAGTCGCAAATCACGTTAAATCTTTATTAATAAAATAAGCATATCTTTCTCTAAATTTGAAAACAAAACTGTTAATTGGCACATCAGTTGGGGGTAGGTTCAGGTTCCTTTTCCTCTTTGACCGTATATACAGTTCTACGAAAAGCACTCCCTTCACACCTGGAACTAGACACATGGTGTAATACTTCTGGCAGTGATTCTCCTTCCGAATTGATCATCGACTCTTCGGTCAAGTCTCCACTATGGTCTCGTCAAGAACGTTGCAAAAACTCAGGGGTCAAAACCTTCTGAGTACTTTTTATCAATTTTTCCTGGTGTCTCAACCGATGTACAATTTCATCGTGAAGTACATTAAAACACATTGCTGTCAATGCCAGTCCAGTCATAATGTAAATCGAGCAAAACCATACTGTCCCAGTAGAAGCTCCATTTTTTTGCGTGACTCCTGGTGCCAGGTGACCGAATCCAATTGTGCTGAGACTCATGAAACAGAAGTACACGCCGTCAATAGGACTCCAACCTTCTAACTGATATAAGACAAGAGCTCCGAAGAAAATGTATGTGAAGATAGCAGCAAGACAAAGGGAAATTGGAGCAAGGATAGAAAAACCTCGAAGAGAAACTTTAGAATCAGTGTCAGTGCAGCTCAAAGAGTCACAGTCTCTAAGAAAGTTTAAACCTGGTGGTTTGTCCTTTACAGAGTTTGTGCTTAGACTGTTCGCTTGGGATGCGGATATTATCGTACCTGATGGAGATCTTACATAATAAGGCTCCTGCAAGTGCAAGGTTTGGCTTCTGTATTCATCCTGCCTTCTGACTTTTTCTTTTCTATCTTTTTTTAGAATCGCGCTTTCATCCAGGCAGCAGTATCCACATTTTGTGCACAGACAACAGCATAACGCTCTACTAAAAACACTTCGTGCAAGTCTGGATAACAAGGCTCCAACTACAGATAAATAAAGTAAAGTTAAAGGTATGCCTATAACAGCATACCCAATGGTGACGGCTTTTCCAAGTGCAGTCTTCGGTGCTACGCTTCCATAACCTGTGTACAGAAAAAAGTCATTAATTATTGTAAGCTTTGCAATTTCAATGTGGATAAATAATTAATCCTATTCGTAGTGCACCCTGCTGAATAACGGACTATTTTAATGCGCATCGCATCTGTATACCCTTGGCCCTATTGATTTCCACAGGCGAGGGTAAACCCTTACCATCAAATGGCTCGCTTCAGCAAATGACATTACTTAAAAACATGTAACTGCTACGTATCAATTTAGTCCTCCAGGTAGCTCGGCTACTTATTTATTGGCTATTTATATTTAACTTACCTATAGTTGTTAGGACAGTAAGGGAATAAAGGAAAGATTTTGCAAAATTCCATTCATAATCATCGGTGACCAAAGCTGGAGCTGATTCTAAGACCCTGGCTCCGCTATATTGTTCTGTGACGTCAGCTGAAACTCTAGCTACAAGTTTTTCTTGAAACCTCGCAATTTCTTGAGCGGCCAATCTCGTCCAATTTTCCTTATATAAAATGTTTAAAGAAACCGTTATCTCCCAAATGCTTTCCACTGTTTGTGATCGTAATTCCGCGCTGGCTTGCGCAATGCTGCTGTTTACTTTAGAAAGCGGAATAGATTTTTGATTATCGTTAGCTTGATACGACGTTGTTGCAAGAGTTTTTTGGTGTACCTTCGCTGCACTTCCTTCGATTGCAAGGAATATAAATGCTCCTAGCAATGTATAAATAAGCAAAATCACAAAGATCCCCAAGTTCGTAATGCAACCAGCGATCAAACTCTTCTTTTTACTTTTCTTAGTTTTAATGCAGAAACAACAAGTGACCACTTCTTCGTAACTATCTTTACTACTTTTCTTATATTTTCCATTTGTGTGATAATTCTTTTTTTTATTATTTTTATCCATGTTCGATTTCATAAATCCGTATATAGGAACATGATTTCAATTCCATGAAGTTATTTCGAAAACTTTGATAGTTCTTGACTGGATTATTCCATCTGTAAAGAAAAAGCGTGGTTAGCAATATAACATTTGACGGTATTTTACCAAATATTTAAATTTATTTTCTTCTCTTAATTGGTTAATTGACCACTTCTAGAAATTTTATCTATAATTTCTGTTAAAGGTACATAACTAAAATAGATGACCATGTAAAGTGTGAGAAACCTTCCATAACATCATGACGTACTTCAAGTGAAGCAACGAAGATATACTAATAAACAAAAACGAAAAACGTTCCGAAGTAATCGAATTATATATTTTTCCCAATAAAATAAAATAAGGCAATGCGACCACCAAAAGGCGTGGCAGAACTGCCACGAAGAGAAAAAGAAATTCCGTAAAGCAATACCTACGCTAATAAGACGGGGAAGAAAATATATTTCACATTAACCTTTCGCAATCTGTAGGTATAATATATTGTTATTAGTATTCAATTCTTCAGTTACGGTCAGACTTCAGAAATACAGTTTTTTATATACTGATCTACACATCTGATAATACTATCGGCATGTGTATAGAAATAGAAGTAAAAATGTTATAAATATGAATAGACAAACTTTAATAATTTAAGTAGGTAACTACTTTAATTACATTACTTATAGAAGGTAATTAAATAAAACACATTACAACTACTACAAAGTTATTAAAAAATTAAATAACAGTATATCAAAAACGGAACAACAAAATCTTCAAGAAATAATTCAGTTTAGCTCTTAATTTTGCAGAACAATCAAGAAATTTAAATTTATTTCAAAACTTACTGCAGCTTAATGCAATAAGTGCAAACTTAATTATTAGCCAGCTGAAATCGTGAAAATCTTCTGTTTTGCTTGTGAATTTTGTTTGTTTATGAAAATATAAGAAACAGACGGTTCGTCAGAGCTAATGAATAATTCGTTCTTCGTATAATAATTTTACGTTTATTGAAATGTGATTTGTATTCTTAACTTAAGGAGCATATAATTAATTTTGTTACAGGAACCGTCGTCAAACTCGTCAAAACAATAGACAAGACAAAATAACAAGCCACGCGAAGAAATGGCTGCTGTTGGAATAATTAACGTAAAAAAACACATATTCATTTGTAGTCTGTGACATTATTGCCTCGCACTAGGATTCCATGTGTCGCGAGTGGCATGGACAACACAAATAACACATCACTAACACTCACGACCCGAGAACAAACATTTATTTGTCACATAAATATTTGCCCCCGCCGAGAATCGAACCCGGGTCCCCTCGAATCGCAAGCAGGGCCACTTCCAACTAAGCTACAAATAAAAGACTTTACAACTCTTTATAACGGTAGTCGATTAAAAACTGCCGGATAATTCTGAAAAAATTGCGTTTTCAATTTATCAATGTTGTTAAAATAATATACTTATTGATGTGAACACGCTAACTGCCGCTTTCGGCTTCATAATCGTCACTTCCGTTCCACTACATTTACTCTCAAATCCGTAATTGTTGAAGTTTCTTGGAGCGAGAACAATAAAAGATCTAATGGGTTCACATCTCTGCTTTGTTAAATTAATTCGACTAAGTTCGTTTGGATAGTAGCGTTAAAATCGAATCGAATGGTTAACACGTTACAGTAAATTATTTTCAATGTGTGTAATAAAAAAATGGGTCTGGCAACACTGCGGCACGATAACATCGACTCCGACAAAAAAAAGCAAAATATAATCTAAAAGTGACTTTTGAGTGATACTATATAAATGTGTACAGAGACATAGTGCTTAGTGAACTGGTGAAGATAAAAATCAGTAAAATCATTTAATACAAACACGTAAAAACTTGAAGAAAACTTTATGCAAACCACCTGCAAATTCTTGAACTCCAAGGCCTTCTGAGAACATTTTGCGTCTTTTTGAGACCCAACATCTCAAGCCAGAATACTTTTATGTGTGTTATAGTGAAAATAACTGATCTAAGTGTAAAATAAAACAAGTGCAAACTATCATAACCTAAAAGATTGTTGTTTTACAAACTACCAATAGCTCCAATCAGCGTACAGCGCCATCTATTAGAACAGGAACAAATTACCACGTCATACTCATTGTGACTGAAATATCGATATCTAGAGGCGATCCATCGTACTCCACGCTAAAGTGCTAACTATAATACACACACGCACCGCTAGAGGACATCACTTGTACCATAACAAACTAAAATGATGGAAGAAGTTTTAATTACGCTAAAATCAATAAAAAAGGAACTAGACGAACAAAGAATCGAAATTAGGGAAACCGGAAAAAATGTTACGGAACAAGTTACACAAAATATTACCAGTATATTCGAAGAGAAATTTTTGGCCTGGGAAGGAAAACTTGGTGAAATGAAAGAAAAAGTGGAAAATCAAGAAAAAAGAATTTATTACCTGGAAAAACAAGCAAGGGTAAGAAATTTAGTATTTTTCGGTATCGAGGAAACCGAAACATCATATAAGAGTTTTGAAAAAAATATAATTAAATGGATCGAGCAATATTTCTCTACAAAACTGACCTACAGCGACATTCAGGAGATAAAAAGACTGGGAAAGAAAGGAGAGAGACCACGTCCAACTGTTGTAACTTTCACCACACTAGGAATAAAAATAGAAATATTTAAACAAAAAGGAGCGCTGAAAGATACACAATACTATATGAAGGAAGACTTCCCTAAATATGTACTTGAAAAAAGGAAGGAGCTACAGGAGCAACTGAAATTAGAGAGAGAAAAGGGAAATACAGCTATACTCAAATACGATAAACTAATAGTATTAAAACACCAAAGTAAGAGAAAATTCCGTTCATCACCAGAAAACACCACACAAACAAAAATGGACAAGCACACTCAGGCTAGTAAGAAAAACAAGACACAACAGTTTAACAAGACAGTCACTAGGTCAAACAGCATTTCAGAAGGAGTCATAAAACCTAGCATGCTCAACTTCTTGGTCAACAAAAATGCAACTAAATCTAACAACAACCAAGAAAGTAACAGCGAGAATATATAGCAACTACGCCCCTCCTACCACGCAGATGCCACAATTGAACAAAAGAACAAACAAAAACAAAATAGAAAAAATCTTCCAACCCGGCTGGTCACCGTGGAAGAATACGACCAAAACCCTCCAATGAATACTCCAACAGAAGAAAAAAATGCCTTGTATAAATATAAACTAATGATTGCAACATACAACGTTCGGACTCTATCATCATATGATCGCTTGCTTGAATTTGAAGAGGCTATAAGAAATATAAAATACGATATCATTGGAATATCGGAAATGAGAAGACATGGGAATAAAATAGAAGAATATGAAAATTTTATAATGTGCTACATAGGACAAACCCCTGGCAAATATGGGGTCGGTTTTATAATAAATAAGTCCCTCAAAAACCACATAATAAGCTTCAATGGAATAACAGAGCGAGTCGCAACACTAAATATAAATATACAAGGTCATAAGATATCCATCATACAAGCTTATGCACCAACAGAAGCGGCAAGCGAATATGTTATTGAAGAATTCTACACAACAATCGAGAAAGCCTTGGACACAGCACACAAAACCACAATACTTATGGGAGACTTTAACGCCAAGATCGGAACTCCCAAAGCAGAAGAATATTTGGTTACTAAAAAGCACGGATACGGCGAGAGAAATGAAAGAGGACAGAGACTGGTAGATTTTGCTCTTCAACATAAACTAATGATAATAAACACATGCTTTAAAAAAAAACAAAGTCGAAGATGGACCTGGCGATCCCCTAACGGACAATACAAAAACGAAATCGATTTTATCTTGTCAAACCAACCAGGAATATTCCAAAACATCGAGACTTTGAACCTGAACTACCATTCGGACCATAGAATAGTCAGATCAACAATAACACTAACCAAGAGAAAAATATCTAGAGCCAAATTCACAAATGGCCAAATCAGTCAACTTAAAAGCGAAGAAGAAATAAGCAAGTACAATGAAAGCTTAACATCACAGCTATCAGAGGCCATAACTATCAGCGAAAACACCTCGGTACAATATTGTTACGACAGGATAGAAAAGGCTATCACTTTTAGTTTAAAACAAGCCCGCCCAAAGAGAGAAGAATATAAACAACACAAAATACTATCGGCACGTACAGTAAGGCTATTAAACAGAAGAAAAGAATTACAGAGAACTAAAAACAAATCGCGAAGTAAAAAAAAAGAATTGACCGCACTATATAAAGTAGTCAATAAATATATAAAATCAGACTACGCAAAATATAGACAAGATACAATAAAAGAACATTTACAAAGCACTGGAAGTACAAAGAAGGCCTATAAGAAACTCAGGACGAACACAACATGGATAGAAGGGCTGAGGAAAAAAGATACAGAATTGTACACTAGAGGCGATATCATTGCTACCGCAACAGAATTTTACAGAAATTTATACAGCAACAGCGACACAACAACCATAAATTTCGATACAGAAACATACGACACACAAGAAAGAAACATCAAACCAATAGACGCAACAGAAATAATTGAAGCAATAAAGAAACTGAAGCTAGACAAAAGCCCTGGTTCAGATAATATTTCTAACGAAGCACTGAAAAAAGGACACATGACGTTGGCTGTTCCATTAGCAAAACTATTTAATATGATTCTGCAAAACTCTGAAATACCGTCCCAATGGTCAGAATCCAACATCATATTAATATATAAAAAAGGCGACCCGAAGGAAATCGGAAATTACCGACCAATTAGCTTGCTACCGAGTTTATACAAATTATTCACCGCAATTATAAATACAAGGATTAGTGACACATTGGAAAAAAAGCAACCGGTGGAGCAAGCAGGCTTCCGAAAGGGTTTTTCAACGGTCGACCACATCCATACCCTTGAAATGATAATGGAAAAGTACCAGGAAAACCAAAGAACACTTTATATAGCTTTCATAGACTACCAGAAAGCATTTGATACGGTAAGTCATACCAGTATCTGGGAAAGCCTGAGGGAACAAGGTGTGGAAGAAATATATGTAAAAATCATCAAATCCATATATAAAAACAATAAGGGTAAAATTAAGCTTGAAACCTTAGGCCCTAGCTTCCCAATAGAAAGGGGAGTAAGACAGGGCGATCCGCTGTCTCCAATAATATTTATAGCTGTCCTCGAGGCGATCATAAGCAAGTTAGACTGGAGCAAACGAGGACTATACATAAATGGTACCTACTTAAGCCACCTGAGATTCGCGGATGACCTAGCACTACTATCCGAGTCGCCCTCCCAACTACAGAACATGGTAGAAACCCTACACCTAGCTAGTGTAAAGGTAGGACTAGAAATGAATATTACAAAGACTAAGACGATGACAAACAGCTTGAAAAGACCAATCATAGTCAATAACAAACCATTGGAATACGTTGAAAACTATGTCTATCTGGGAAAAACTATAAGCTTCGACAGGAAAAATAAAAACATAGAAATAGAAAAAAGAATAAAACTAACATGGAATAAATACTGGGGTCTCAAGGAAATTTTTAAAAGTAATTTACCACAAGCCATTAAAACAAAAGTCATGAACTCGAGCCTCTTGCCATGTTTGACATATGGCTGCCAAACGTGGAAATTCACTGCTGAAACAAGAAAAAAGATAAACGTCTGCCAAAGAGGACTCGAACGAAGTATGCTAAAGATAAGGAAGCTAGATAAAATACGCCACACTAAAATAAGAAAAATAACTAAAGCAACAAATGCACTGAGTTACGCACAAAAATTGAAATGGAAGTGGGCAGGACATGTTGCGCGACTAACAGATCATAGATGGACCAAAAAAGTAACATTCTGGAACGGTCCACTAGGCAAAAGAACAAGAGGCAGACCTTTTACAAGATGGGAAGATGACATAAAAGCAATAGCTGGTCCAAACTGGAGACAAGTAGCTGAAGACAGAGACAAGTGGGCATCACTGGAGGAGGCCTTCACCCATTCTGGGGTTCCGGTAGATTAATACATAGGATACACATAGAATTAAAATAATATAGAATAAATAACATAGAATAAACTAAACAAAAACTAACATTACATAAATTTTAAGAAAATGTTGATAAGTACTATATTGTATATATATAGGATACACATAGAATTAATATACTTAATAATAAAGAATAAATAACATAGAATAAACTAAACAAAAACTAACATTACATAAATTTTAAGAAAATGTTGATAAGTACTATATTGTATATATATAGGATACACATAGAATTAATATACCTAATAATAAAGAATAAATAACATAGAATAAACTAAACAAAACTAACACATACATAGATTTTAAGAAAATGTTAAATTTACTGGAAATAAAAGGCTTTTTATTTATTTATTTTATAATAAAAAAATAATTCAGTCATAATTACAATTATATTAATGTGTTGGCATTTGTGATGAGAATAATGCGATTCTGTAATCAGAATATGAATTCAAATATTTTTTTAACACACTCATACCCCCGCACTAGGATTCCGTGTGTCACGGGCCGCATGTGCAACACTAATCACACATCTCTAACACCCATGACCCGAGAACAAACATTTATCTGTCACATAAATATTTGCCCTTGCCGGGAATCGAATCCGAGACTCTTGCTTTGCAGGCATCGTCATTACCAACTAGGCTGTCGGGTCGGTTAGACGGGGTCGTCAATTTTTTTATGACTTAAGTATAATAAATAGGTCAAATTACTTTTATATCTTAAGCATGTAAAAGTTAATAAGTCCATAAATATTGGACATCATGGCGAATAAATATTTTTCGTGAGTTATAAGATAATTTGACGTCTAATACAAAAAAATATTGGCCATCTGACTTTTTCCGAGGCATGATACATCATAGAGCAGTGTTTACTTTAGCGATCTGATTGATCGAAGTTTTATAAATAACGAAACATTGATAGATCACAACAGCCGAAATGAATTATATTTACCCGGTACACAACTAACACAGAAAAAATCGCTTTGTCTTCATTTCCGTTTGATGATACTGATGAAGATGAATATTACAGATCGAAATGCTACTTACATTATATTTTAAATATAATTACTTTGTTTTAACGACTTTTTTTAGTTACCTTGAGACCAACGTCTACGTGTAATCAAATCCTTCAAGTGTAATTAATATAATGATGTCTCAGAGCTGACCTTTATGGAGGGCCACTCATACCTTTCACCTCCTCCTCTCCTCTCCTCCTCCTCATACCTTCCACCTCGCAAACCTTTCAAATTTGGGCTAGTTTGATTTGTCTTGTGAAGTACTGGATTTCATTTATCTTTTTTTAGTGTCATACGAAATGCTTTTAGTAACACCCTCTGCTAACTGGAATAACCATAATAGTCCCGATTAGAGCCTTGTTCTGGTCCGGTTACATTTGTCATGGCAGCCGAAGGGTTGCATGCTCGTTGGCATGTTAAGTTAAAAAAAACAAAGCATTTTTAGATGTATAAGATTAAAAAACTTGTGCTTAGCTTTAAAAGTTTCTTATTATCGTACAACATAATCCACACACTCCCATTCCATTATCAATCAATCTGCCATAACATCCCGCTTCGTAAACATCTTTCCGGTACAAGCGACGCGTTTGGTTCGTAATTTTTTGTATGTATGGCAAACACCGGTCGCGTTTAATTATAATGTGTATCAGGTTTTTTTATGTATAGCCGTGCAACCTGCAGTTGAGACAGCCAATGGTAAGCAATCACCGCCGCCTATGGACGTCACTAATTCTAAAACCAGGAAAGAAAAAAAGAATAAGAAAAAGAAGAAAAGAAAAACATTTTACTATAATTAGAATGACCAGGTAGAATTTATTAATTCATTTTCTCGTAATACCATGAAGGACCACCAGAAGCTTAGCTTTGTACTTTGTAAAGTACGTGGTGGTTTGACTACACACCGAGCGAAGCGGTCTAGCTATCTAGTACATAATTATTGATATTAAAAATTGTTAGCTTATTATAATTCGCCTTCGTACCTTCATAAACCTTGGGAAGTGTGAGCAAAAGTGGACAAATTAATCCTGCTATATAGAAAGATTATGAGCCTAATCTTTCTTTTCCACGCAACTGAGTAATGTCCGTCGTTGAGGCTTTCCCATTTGCGGCTTTTACGCACCGACGCCAGTGACTTATTACTTTTCTAAATTAATGTAGGATAGTTACGTGAAAAGTTAGTACCGCAGAACTCAGTTTAGAATATAGGTAAAATAGCGGTGTTATCAAAGATATTAAGATATCCGATAGCATACGTACTCGTATAGCGATACGTTCTTGCGACGCAAGTAGCACTTTTGGATACGCTCCGATGACATTACCGTAAATGTGAAAGATAATTACGGAACGCATGAGACGGAAAGAGATAGCTACATGAAAAGTAGGACAATTATCAATCTTTGCATGGTGGTATTATCATCATCGCAACCCATAACTGTCCCACTTAAGGGCTCGGGTCTCCTGTCACAGTGTGAGGGGTATAGTCCACCACGATGGCCAAGTGCGGAATGACGGACTTCACATCTTTGAAAACATTATGGTGAACAGGTTTCGACGAGATGTTTACCTGAACCGAAGCAAGTGATAAAATTATATTCTAATAAGCACAACATTTTTGAAAATTAGAGTTCCGTGAACGATTTGAAGCATGGTCACCCTGTTCGAGAGTACAGGTATATATAGCGGTATATACGTATAGCGGTAGGAAATTCTATAATTATTATGTACTATGTATAATACATAAGTATTATACATTAGATACAGATTCCTTCAAAGTCGCTTCAAAAGGAGTTTAATCGAGATGGTCGCCCCTAAAAAGTGTGGCCGGCTTCACACCTGTCTAACCGGAACACAATTGCTATTAAAACAATTATTACACGGCAGAAATGTAAAAATTGGAAATAAAAATCTGCAAAATGGAAATAAAAAATGTATATTAACATTAATTGTGTTTGATTAAACCATCCGTAACACAATGCAATGCATGCAATTTTAAATCACACACAATGTAAGTGTGAAGAATTTCGTTTTTAATTCACCCGCCAAAACCAACACTGTTTATAAAAAATATGTTCAGTATTATTTTAAATACTTAAATAAAATATCACTCTCAAAATTTGTTTCACAACCCCTGTCACTCTCAAAACATATTCATGGAACTAATTCGTTTGTGCTGCAACTGAATCCACTTATGCATTTCAATCACAATTTTGTATTCGGAAAACGTTGCTCAATTTATATTGACATGCATCCTATGTCCGTTGTGCATTAGTGGAATTAATTTTTTATATTGATTCTTTAAATCTCAATTTAAAACTAAAATAGAATCAAACTACATATTATTTTTGCATGAGATTATTTTTTACAAGCTTTTAACTTTCAATGTTTGTATTTACATAATAATATGTATGTATGTTCGGGTCAATACTTGCAAGCTGAGCTCTTATTCTATGGATTCGAAATTGTTCATATTGCTTTTATGTTAAGCATAACCGGACACTATATTCGATACATCGGAACTCAACGGTTAAGTGATACTGTAGGTGTAATTATTAAGTCTAAATTAAATGAATTTGCACATAAGGTGTATTTTAAAAACCTACCTATAAAGTATTTTTGTTATACTATTTCGCGTTCATAGTAGATAATCAGACGTTTTGGCCTCAGAATAAATATGTAATAAGTGTAAATCCAGCAATTATCGCATTAAAAGTACCTACTTATAAATAGCCACAGCCAGGTTTAGATTTACAAACTTAAAATAGTTACCAGTATACTACAATATAATAGTCCGGAGCTGTGTCGATCCTAAGTGATAACAGCGGCCGCGGTCAGTAGGTAATACTCATTCACCTAGTGGTCTCTACCACTAGTGCAAAAAGTCCCTGTTGTTGTCGTTAAAAAAACAATCGCTAAACCTTATTGGAGGCTTCCGCGCAGAATAAAAAACTTCCGACGACTGGGACATTTTTTTCGCGATTTTAGTATGAGACCCGACGTCCATAGTGATAATAAGTCAATGGGTTTTAACGAAACTTTATTCAACTGCACAGACTACTGAGTTACAGCAGAATAAAAACATATAAATAAAAAACTTTTATGTTTCAAATAAATTTTCATACAGTGGCAACAAATGTAATTTTTATTTTATTTATGTGAAAATAAAAGCAATCAAACAAATGGTTAATAAATACGGGAAACGGATAGCGGTTGCCGAAAACTGACAGAATATCAATTGCTTTTCAGTAATATCAGTTCGAAATATTGGCGAACTAACTATTAATAATTCAAAATTCTCAAACTTTCTCAAATCTTACTAGACTTAACTAATTAACTTGTTTCGAGAGTAAGGTAGTTTATACGGTATTCTAATAGTTCTAAACGTTTACTTAGTTTTGAAAGTATTTATATGAATATCAGAGAAGTTCCCTTTACAAGCTCTTTCACGAGATATTTCCTAGAAGATTTTAGATACCTGTCGAGAATTAGCAAATAGCAAAATAACTTTTTGGCCGTGTTATTGCGGCCTGGAATACCGATCCATGCCACCCCAATCCATGCGGGCAGACCAGAGAGTCACTAGAGGCAGCAGACGATTCCCGCTTGGTAGCAGAGCTGAAGATTGGCTAAATGATTTGCCGTGTTCTGACTTTGAGATTAAGAGCCAGTAGGTTACCTACTTTCTTTTTTCTTGGCTGACGCATCCGGGAAAGCGTTGCTGATACTGATACCAATAGGCGAGGGTGACTATTTACCATGGCTAGTCTGCTCGGTTATCAGCTATTTACATAAAAAAATACAATTAGTATTAAAAATTAGTTACCCGCAAAAAATCAACTGCGTATATCAGCCTAGCTTGCCCGAAGCGAAATGACTTAGATTGCTAGTCAATATTATATCCAACTTAAGGATATCATTGTATCATTTATTTAGTTATTATTGGTAATATAACAAAATAGGCGACTGGTCAGTAGGTACTCTTACCTAATGACAATAATAATATTTGCCAGAGTACCCTTACGAACTAAGGTAAGTAATAACTAAGCTTACCTAAATCAATATACGGACTTTGTTTAACCCCCGGCTGCTTACAACATACTACAGCCTAAACAAATGTTTCCTTACCTGTTATAAATATTTTTCCGTAACCTAATTAAGGAGTTCAATATTCCCAGGGCTCAAATATCATATCTCGCAATGAACGATTAAAAGGCTTATTAATATTTTTATTATAATTTTTTACCTACAATATTTACGTAGTCTCAATAAGTTGTGTAATTAATTTGGAATATCAATAATAAAAATAGAAGCTCTGTCTGTCTGTTTGTTAATCTCCAAACAAATTACAAGAATTCACATGCACAACTTTTACAAATAGATAGAAATTTGTGAAGAGGGATAATTAAACAATTGATATATAAATAACACAATAAATATAATAAAATGTTTAAAAAATGCAAAAATATCTTTACAGTGCAGTTGTCTTTGTAAACGTTCAAATTATATTTCCCGAAGCAAAGTAACAAATGCGAAAACTTACAAAAATTGTTAATGTCCGCAATTAAAACGTTTAATGTCCACGATGATATAAATCTTAAATTATATGAAGGTCTCCCTAGAACAATTTAAAATTAACGACAAGAAAATGAGAATAGAGTAGACCGCAAACCTTTACTAAAAGACTACATTGGGGTGGAAATAATACAAAAACTTCACAACTATATACATCTTCATTCCGGAGAAATACGTTGTATGTGGTTTCTCTCTAAGTGCGTTCACAGTGCAGTTGAAACTTCAGTAGTTGATCAGTTTTTGCCGTCTAGAACTTAACTAGAACTAAAACTAATTGAACAGATTGTAGAAACTTCTAGCTGCCTAAGAAACCGTTAACGACCTCAAATAAGTCTTCAACTGGCACTGTATTTAATGGGAATATTATTACACTGCAGTTTCTGAGCGCTGTGATTGTCTTGTTCCTCTCAGATTACTAGTTTTTGCTGGGTTTGCAGTTTCATATTCAGAATTGTCTGTGCTTGGGATTACACTTTGTAATACGAAACTGAGAAATTTGTGTTGCAAGGGTTATCATTACAAACATTATTGTACATATTTTAAATATATATGTAGGTACTCGTATCGAAATGAAATAAAATAAAATTTATTTTATTCAACTTTTATTTTAACCCTACCGCGAATGATACTGGAAGAAGAAGCGGCAAGAAACTCCCAAGTAGGTTGTTTTTCCTACTCACAGTTACAGACAACACGGTAATATTTCAAATGCATGTCCAAACAGTGTATTTCCTATGTCTCTTTTATTTAACCCTCTAATTCCTAATGGTAGGGGAGCCCGTGGTGCTAAATGGCGATTTACTCGAGCGTCATAGAGACCTATTGGGTTGCAAAGCTTAGATGATAAGAAGAAAAAAATTTTATATGATATATACCTTTTCATCGGTGGGGAAAGCGGCTATAGATTTTTAAATATGTAAAAAAAAACTGATGCATGGACATCCTCGAGCGCGTCAGATATTGATAGCATCAATGCCCTACGTATTTTTAATAATGTACGTATGTTAATCTGATCGTTTGCATGGTGGGGGTGGTTGTATGTAAGGGTTGAAAATGAAAAAAAAAAAAATTTAATCGAGCGCGTCAGATTTTCTAAGGGAGTGTTAAGTGCACCAAAAATAAGCTCTCATTCACTAATCTGACGATTTCGATGGGACGCAAATTCGTGGCCATTTCCATAATGTGCAAAAAAAATTCGCCATTTTGACATACTCAAGCGCGTCAGATTAAGATATATATGGTTCATCTTTATGTTCTAAACGTACTGTCTCATAATCTGACGATTATCTAGAGGGATTCGCCTAATCTGACAAAAAAACGGTTCACCCTAAAGGCCATCCCTGCAACTTCCCGCTAATTCCATTCCTGGGCGCATAAAATTGTACTTATGACATTTATTTTAAGCTCGCGGAGTTCAAAGAAATAATATTTCTATGCATTTGAGCTCTCCCAGCTCAAATTCTGATAGAAGTTTCATAGAACACTATTTTTGGAATTTTCAAACCGCAATAACTTTTGAATGGATCAACCAATTTTCACGTGGTTAATAATAAAATATAGAATTGACAGCTGCTTCAATCATATAGTTCAAAGTGAAAATCAAATCTGTTATAAAATATTACTTTCTACCCTCATCGCCACCACAATAGAGAATAACAATCTACTTGATAATAGCCTACTAAAATTTTATTATCAATTCCTGAATTTATGCCCATGGTTCATTCTATATCCGGAGTCAAAAGCGTACGCAATGAAATAAGTCATTTAAATTGGAATAGAGATTTCAATGGAGAACATTAGGCGTTTGGGAGGGCTAAAACTCGGTAATATTGGATTATATCACTGATTTATGTAAAATCTTTATCGATGGCGACACCTTAAATTGGATTTTCGTATCGTCACACCGTTTTAGACATTTGTTCCATTACTAAGGAGTAACCGACAAAAGAGATTTTATTGAGTCGCAGATGTCTTTATTCATTTCTTTCAAGTGTGATAGACAAAGTAATTTGGAAGCTTGGAAATATTAGTTTATACCATTTGGTAACTGCCAATCAAGAAAGGTTAAGTGAGGTGAAGTAAGATTAAGGTAAAGCGAATAAGTGAATACTTCCACACTCGAGGAGAAGGAAGCGGATAACAAAGACGAGCAGCTGTTATAGTAAATAAACGTCAAATCACGAAATTAGAATTCCGAAAAATCACAGTAACGACAACCACGAATAAAGTATCCACTAGTTATTATGTATACCAGTGTAATTCTCTAACCTTAGATACTACTACACAGTGAAAGCTCTCGTGAAAGTAGTTAGAGTCTCTTTCTAATTTAGTCACAGATGTGACGCTACCCTTAAGGACTAACATGGTCGCCTATAAAAAATGTAACTGAAACCATACCTTCAGAATACACATTTTTCAACATTGAAATTGTTATTAGGTACCGTGCCGGGTGAACTATAGATAAAACCTATAATATGTAGGTTCCACACTACCTGTCCTTACTAATATTATAAATGCGAAAGTTACTCTGTCTGTCAGTCTGTCTGTCTTTCACGCCTAAGCTACTAACCCAATTTAGATGACATCAGGTATGGAGATAGTTAGAGACCCGTAAAAGGACCCAGGATAGTTTTTATCCTGATAGTATGTTCCCTTGGTATTTAACGGCATTTTGTCGTTTTCCTATTCTCAGGCGGGAGATGCCGAAACTAGTTTACGATATATCTATCCACCATCTAGCCTCATGTAATGAATAATCTCCTGCATTGATGAATAAGATTTATCTTTAACTAGTTCGTGATAGAACAAGGGACTTTATTTGGTCGTACCATTTTGCACAAAACGGGCCAATCCAGAATTCGTTTTCATTTTACATTACGCGGTATTAATGCTTAATGTTTTTTAAGGATCTTAGGGTGAATTATGGTTGTAAGGATTCGTTCGAAGTCGAATTAAAATGAGGGTATTTGGGAACAACATTAAGTACATCATGTAAAGCAATATCTGATTAATAAAAATATTTTAATTCGATGTTTATCGTGTTTTCCTTAACCAAGCCGACGACACAATATAAGCAGTATAATTTAAATACCTTCGTATATACCACTATTTATCTATGTTAGTAACAATGTAATATGCCTACAAAGTGCTTGAGTTTGAATGCTGATCTATTAGTAATATTAATTGAAGATCATTAGTAAGCGACTGCATTGTCTAATTGTGTGCATTCGTGCCATTACAGAAATCTGTTGACCACTGGGGAGATAATTTGTGTACAACCATCGCGGGCTGAGGCGAACTGTCAAAACAGAAAGCAAGCAAAGTGTCTATGATGGAGTTTCCTCGTTTGAATCCAATCCAGTAAAAATTCATCGTGAACTAAAATAACCCGGAAATTTTAAGCCTGTTTAGTTCTTATTGATCCTACTAGATTTGACTCACAGATTAACAAGGGAAGTTAAATAAATATATCAAACCTAATTCCGTAACGTTCTCGTTTCAGAGGCACAACACAAATTGCTCATGAGTTTAAAAGAAAATTAAAATAAATCCTGCTAGCGTTTTGTAAAGCTACTTTACAGTCCAAAGAAGCTTTTAATAACTATACGATCTTTGTAGCTTTAAGCTTACTCAGTAGAAGCATCTGTTTCATACAAATTGCTATTAAATTAGCATTTAGATATTTCAACTGAGAAACTCTAGATTAATTATAGTTTTATTTTTGAGCTGCTTTAATCTAGCGTCAAAAGCCTTTGGGTTTCAACGTTCACAGTCTGACGGCTTGAATTTATTGCAGGTAATCGACCAAGCCAACTTCGGGCGGTTGATAGTTGTACTTTAATGTACATAATTAAGTAACGACATTATAACATAATCAACTATCTCTTTCAAGCCACCGTAGACTGGAATACTCAAACTTCTTATATATAAAATTCTCGTGTCACAATGTTAGTTACCATACTCCTCCGAAACGGCTTGACCGATTTTTATGAAACTTTATATGCATATTCAGTAGGTCTGAGAATCGGCTGCTATCTATTTTTCATACCCCTAAGTAATAAGGGTTGTTCACCCCTAACATTTTATTTTTATTTTTGGGAAAAATTTTTTTTTGGTAATTTTTATATGGTGTGGCATAAAAAAATACACATATTTCCAAATTTTCACTTCCCCACCCCCAAAATCAAATTTAAATAGCGCTCTTTGTATTTTTGTATGAAAAATATATATGGCGGAACAACGTTCGCGGGGTCAGCTAGTATTTATATAATAAATAGGAAGGACATAGTCTAGCGTGTTACGGTCATTACCCCAGAATGAAATTAGCATTTTGAACGTATTAACTGGAAAATACTAACTTTAAAGATATCTTTAGCTTCGAGCTACAACCGAAGTAATATTTCGACGGATAACATTTACTTTATTAACTAGTTTTCGGTAATTAAAGCGTTTATATTTCCTTACATACACATAATTATTATAACCGTTACCAGAACAAATTGTTATTCGTTTTAAACAAACTTCAAAAAAGGAAGTTATCAATCCACCACGTGTGTCCTCGCATGTACATATAAATTATTTTAGAACTGCAAAATATTCACTTAGGATAATCTATGATATAGGAACATATACATAGGCATGAACATGACCATGGTGACGCAGTGGCACACAAAACCAGTCGTTGGTATCTACTTTTGTTTGAATATAATCTGATTAGTTTGTTTAGATATACCTACTCAGCTACGTTATCGTACGGAGTCGTAAATGAGATGATAAAGAAATATAATATTCGTAATATTTTATATTTCTACTCTTTATTTCTTTATACTCGTATATCTATCTACCTTTTACGCAAACAAAACTACCATATGCATCTCCACAAAGTTTTTCAACGTTTGGTGCAATAAAAATTTATAGCCTGAAAGAACCAACGTTATGCTTGCGTATTGAAAAAGACTCGTGAAATAAATCTATAAAGTCCGAGTTCGTTTTTATATGGAAGCAGAAAAGGGCTAACAGTTGAAGTAATATTAAAGTGGCTATCCACGCCTTTAACATAAATTAACGAAGTTAAGAGATGGAGTATTGAATTATATATTTTTTTCCAATTTCAAATCCTTTCCGAGTGTCCACTTGCGTCACGTGAGGAACCTGTATAAAAGTTTCAAGTGAATCCACTGAAGAAATGAAAAGTTTTAGTTACCCCCTTTTTTATCCCAAGGGGAGGGGGGATATTCCAAAAATTCTCTCCTAGTGCTCCCCTACACTCCCTAAGGAGCATACATACATGCCATACATATCAGCTTCTTGCGTTTAGTAGTTTCGGCTGTACGTTGTCAGTCACTCAAGAGTTTTATATGTACCTATTGATTGATTGCCGATCTTGTAGCTTTGTTGATTGTGATAACATTTTATGCAACCGATATTGAATGGGTATTGGATGTTTGTGTTACGTTATGTCTAATACGGAGTTATGAGTACCATTATTACCTATTAGGTACCGGTAGGTACCATTATTATATTTATTTGTTTCGGTACCAATGTCGGAAGGCCACGAATATTGGGTCGTTATTATAATCGACAATGCGTTGGTGAAACCTTTGGTTTAACTAATGGGTATCGAAGGTTATTGGTTCGTTCATCTGCTTTTTTTCGACTAGTTAACTGTATAAAATTGCACGGACTTAATTTTACGAGTATGTATCCAGAAAAACACGACTACACGAGGTCTCTTCTCCACGACATTATTAATATATAACCATAAACATTAACAAGTGAAATTCATTTTTTTTGTTCAATATAGAAGGCAGATAGCCATAGATGGCCATTGTCATATCCAGTTGAAAGACGAAACAAAAAAAATCGCTAACATACACCTAGTATTCCCTGTGTCGCGTGTGGCATGGACAACTAAACGTGTGGCATGGATAACATGGACAACTAAAACCTAAGAACAAACATTTATCTGTCATATAAATATCTGCACCGGCCAGGAATCAAACTTGGGACCGCTCGCTTTGTAGGTAGGGCCGCTACCAACTGTGCTATGAGGTCGTCGTAACGAACATACTTCAAAGTTACAGACTGAATTCAAATGGCATGCTGCATGGCATTTTATTGTGTACGATATCCGGTTTATCGAATAAAACTCGACCGTATTAAACGCGTTTTACTTATCAAACCCGTAGTTCTCATTTTACGAATGTAATGAAGCGATATTGATCTATTCAGAGACTCGAATAAACTGTAAAAGCAGATTATAACGAGGTTAACTGGGCTATATAGACTCCACAATGGTTATTTTGCCTGTTATAGATTGGTAATAATATAAATTGTTATGTTCAGCGCTCTGTATTAACCCGATACTCCAACCGTGAGCAATTTGCTTTGAAATAACTATTTGTGAAGAAAACTGTTTAGATTGCATCGCTCACGATGTCTTCATAAAAATCATATCGATATTCCTTATTTAACAACTTATTCATAAATTTTTAAACGAAAAGTTCTTTATTGGACAGTGATCGTCTTTCTATTTAAATACTATCTATACCGGTTCGCTTAGGTCGGGGATTAATACTACTGTATTATAATTGCGTAACTAGCATACTTTCCTTACTAATTAGTAGGTACCTACTTTCTACGTAAAAATCGCACTTCGAGAAGAAAGTAACATAATTATTTAGGTACACCTGATGTATTTTAAATTTATGATTTCAAAGTGATAGTGACACTAAACATTTTTAATGTAGACGGGTACTCATAAGAGTCTAGCATTGACCAGGATCCATACAACTTGGTCGAAATATCGGTAAAGCAATTAAAAAAATTAAAATCGTGAGTCCTCGTATAGGTACATTCAAAGCATAATGAATTAACTAATTAAGCCATTTCATTTGATATCTAACACGGCACCTTTCATTTTTTTATTAATGACTTGATGCCCTCTTAAAGTCGTCATTATCATCATAATCATACATTTCATAAGATTTTAAATAAATGCTTTTCTTATACGAACACTTTTTAGTTACGCCTCGTAGTTCTGCTATCCGTAAGCAGAACGAATCGTTTTTCGAATATAGGAACAGGGCATTAGTCAAGTAAAATCACACGGAAATTCAATCGACTCTTAAAACTGAGTTAAAGGATTGGAATGAAATGAACAGCTCTCCATACACCGAGCATCAGTGTATGTACATACCGCTCAGAGAACTCTTTACCGGCAATAAATCTATCGAAACAGCCCCGCCAGGCCCAAGCTAACGAACAGTTTGACTCATTGGAATTTCCTTAACTGAAGCAAAACATTCCACCGGCACTTGATTCAACATGTTCGGTGCGAATGCGGGAGCCGGCTCCAATTTAATTGAACAGTGGCCGCTCCTCCACATTCTGGAGAGCAACGAGATTGAATAGGAGAGAGAAAAGTGGGTTACGTCTTCGTATTCGTTGGAATTTAAGTTATGTTGATTGATTTTACAGTAAAAACTGCTTTTAATTTACAGTATGATATAATTTATCACAAAGATAGTCAAAGGCTCATGCAACGTACATAAAGAATAGTAGTGTATCTTTTACACTGTTTCTGTCGAGGCGTGATTGTGTGCGCATCGTGACCGAGTTATAAGCAACTTCGGACGCGATCGGTAGGTAGGTACTTGAATGGATCACTAGTGAAATATGTATGTATACTCTAAAACTAGGAGAAAAACAACGAAACAGGTCGTTAGATTAAAATCGTTAAGCCTTGACAAAAGCCTCTGGAAAGCAAATTTTGAAACCTTGTGTGGACCTAATCTCTTATCCATATCCATATATAAGTTGATGGCCTTGCCTGCTTAGCTTGGGGATCCAGGTTTGATTCCCAGCCGGGGCAGATATTTATGTGCTAAGTAAATGTTTGTTCTCGGGTCATAAGTGTAAGTGATTTGTTATTTGTGTGATCCATATCTCCCGCCCGGGCAATTCTAGTGCGGGGGTATAAATGTGTTAGCGTTTATTTTTATCATTTCCATAAGTAACCCAAATAAATTATCCAATAACAGTAATGTAAAACAATCAATAGATTATGTAATACAATGTACTTTATTTTATTGCAGTATTGTAAATGCTTTTATTGTTGCAAACCAACCGTCTCAAAATGTCCATAAGACAAATGTCCGTACAGGTCTCTGGAGTATCATGTGCCTGAAAAATAAAGCTTATCGGAACTGCAACACAATATCACTAGCACGCTGCTTCACGTGGCAGCGAGTATAATAGTGGTATATTTTTGGCTCAATTCACAACTAACAACTGCTGGGTTCAAGATTACGAAACAAGTAGCCGCTATACAGTCTTAGTGTAACTTGGAATGTAGTTTATAGTGATTAGTGACCGCCTTCGCTTCGGGAAATCTAGGTATGTCTTAGTACTCACGGTGAAAAAAATGTTTAAAGAAGATTATATCAATGAAATAAATTAAACCATCATAATTGACATAATTTTTTATTTGTAGGCTGATTGAAATACAACAGATATATTTACGCAAAATTTAACGAACTAACCAACTTTAAATTGTGATGGGTCCTTCGTTTCCAAATTAATTATAGAGAAACCAGAGAAAATAGACAATATTTAGGTGAAATATATTTGAAATGCCACATGACATTTCGCAGAATTTTTTTTTCTTTTTCACTGCGTCGTGAAATTTGGTAAAAAATATTTAAACGTAATCGCGTCGCACTACAAACTTCACAACTTTTTATAAAATTGTTAAACATATTTAGTTTAAATAGGTAATTATATTAAACTACTCTGGCATTCTTCTTTGTCGGTTTGGTACGCGGTTATAACAAGTATGAACCCTTTTAACTAAGAGACTTTTTACTCTTTCGCTTTACATATTTTACCTTTTCATAAAATACTTGACGACAAAGTAAGCTTCGTACTCCTCTTTATTTTAGAACCCCAGAAGCAAGCACACTTTTAACGACTTCTTTTCCCCTTTTATCTAAAATTTTCAAGATTCTTTCCCTTTTACTATCGTTAATTTTAAAAGGCATTCGCGAAATACCGAATTGTTTGAAGGTTGACCATTTTCGCTAGTCATTTGAATATTAAACGCGGGAAATGAAAAATAAAAACGGGTTCATGATAGGGTAATATTTTTTTACTTTTATGTCCAAATGAAGTTATGTTTGTTCGAATGGGTTGTTTTTTACGTTGGAAAAATAACAAGAAAGTACCTATAATTATTATTTTTTCAGTACCATTGACAAGATAAAGTTTTGGATAAGATTGTGAACATAATTTGCCGCTGACAGCCCGTACATATTTATCTACAGTAATGTTTATAAAGACGAAAGTTTTGAGTTTTTGTTTGTAGTAGAATAAAAAACCTTCCGGACAAATTTTAAAAATATTTCATCCGTATAAGGTTACATTATCAGCGAGTAACATAGTAGGTACAATAAAATTTGTAAAGATTATTAGGTATGTAAATTGTCCAAAATACATCAATCAATGTCAAGTAAATCAGTTAAAATCCTACCATCTGAGAGTTATACGAGGATAATGTACGGTGGGATTGTGTATCTTAAACAGATCAATATTAAAGTCCGCAATTTTGCCGCAAAATTATGGCCAAAATAGTGGACAATTACGTAAATTAATTACTGAGCTCACATTGCTCATTTTACCTGTAATTATAAAAAAAAAACAGTTCTATTTTTTCTGAATTTTTAAGTAGATGATACAATTAGACATTTACACAGTAAATAAATAAATATTCACAAACTCTTATAACCCTTCTGTACGAATATCCTCGACCCGAACACAAACATCTTTTACTTTTAATTGTCTGCTAAGGGAATTTACCAAATGGAGAAGGTTATAAAAAAACATTTATTATTACAATTCCACACCACCACTTATACTGAGTAAAATGGAATCCACCGCTCTGGAATCTCATTTATTACTTTGAAAACAATTCTTGATAAATGTGAACAATGTTTTCCTGTTAGATTTAATGGTTCGGAAATAACACCCGAAATTCAATTTCAAAATTGATGGATGCGTCTTTCAGCTTTAAATTATTCATATTTTACAAAATTGAATGAGTCTATGTAACAATTGGTCTGCGTACCGTACGATCGCTAGTTCCTGAAAACGAAGTAGTAATTTATGTAAACAGTGGTTAGTGATGTTTCAATTGATACCACCCGAAGTATTCAGAAAATCAATTAAAATACAGGGTTGTAAGTGTGTGAGCATTTATTTAAATTACAATTTGCTATACCTCCCCGCTACTCCACTGTTTTCCAAACAAAAATATCTTTATCAGACATGTGCTTATGATAATATTTATCGTTTCTTTAATTGATGAGTTAGCGGCGTTATTAGTGGAATATTTATTTTGTATATCACAATTTATGCAGGCTCGGCTCTAGTACATGTAGCGCCCGGGTGCAATCAATACCCTGACAGCCTTTTGTATCAAAATAAGCGGTCTAAATGGAATGGATACTTACTTTCAAGACGCTCTCGGCGCCCCCTAACAAACGGCGCCCGGGTGCACCGCACCCCCTGCACTATAGGTAGAGCCGCCCCTGAATTTTATAATTCTATATTTCTGTGTTCTATATAATAATAATAATAATAATAATAAGCCTTTATTTCTACTACTGCCTAACTTTTACATATCTAATATTATGAATATAAAATTTATATATATACATTTATTTTTATCTTACGAAAATATTTATTTACTTTAACAACTTATATATAAGTATATTTACTCTTATTTTATTCTATCGCCTTCTGTAGTAGTCGCCTCTTTGGCGTATCACTTTCCACGATTCTCTATGTCTAGCCTCTGTCATCCACTTTGGCCCTGCTTTCGCTCTGAAGATGTCTTCCCATCTCGTATTTGGCCGTGTCTCATTCCTCGGTATCCATTCTGTTACTCGTTTTGCCCATCGACTATTTTGCATCCTACACACATGTCCTGCCCACTTCCATTTAAGGGATCTTATAGCTCTTATTACTCTTGTTATTTTCGTTCTTTCTCGGATTTTCTTATTCTCAATTCTCTCTTTCTGTTTTATGCCTAGCATACTACGTTCCATTTTCCTTTGACAAATTGCTAACTTATTCTCATCTTCTTTCCTCAACGACCAGCTTTGGCAACCGTACGTTAAACAAGGTAGGATACATACTTCATAGAGTTTCTTTTTGACGTGTATATTAATTTGTTTATTTTTCATTATTTCTCTTAAACTCCAATATTTCTTCCATGCAATAGCTATCCTTCTATTAATTTCGTTGCTGGTACAATTTTCAAATGATACCATTTGGCCCAAAAAATATATTAACAGAAATAGAATAAGAATATATCAGATAATTATATATATAATTATCTGAATACTCTATTGTTTGGTTTCCCACTAATATATTTTTAGTGTCTCCGTTTGTTAATAATTTCGTCTTATTAGGATTAAGCTGTAAACCCACTTTTTTGCTTTCCCTGTTCTATATAGCCTTTACTAAATAACGGCTTTAATTTAACGATGACCTTCTATTAAAACAAGATTCAATCTAAAGGAGTGTTAACTTTGACAATGTTGTAGTTACGAGTAGATACAATATTTCGTAGTATTTTTAGGTAGATGTCAGGTTGGTGTATTATGTATATTCATATACTTAGGTACTTAGACATGAGGTAAGTAATGCTGACTAAGTAACTAATAATAAAATAACTAAGCAGAAACACAGACAGAATACATTGAACGTATTAAAACCTAGCAACCTAGACGTTAAAACACTCGCGGAATATAAATTTATCATCAGCGGAACATAGTAAGTTTTCTTTTCATTATGAAGCTGTTTAAATTATTTTTATCTAAGTGTACCTATGTTTTACTGTAGGCTGCAGTCTGTGGGTTGATTTAAAATGAATGCTTGCGTATTTAGGTATATGATACTAGTAATGCCGCTTTGCTTTGAGAAACATAACGCCTTAGTAATTCAGAAAGGTCGTAAATGTAAAAATTACTACGCACGTGATGCATGTTATGGATTTTTTTTGGTAATTTTTTACACCTCGTGTCACATACTACGCTTATTTTCAATTAAATATTGTCCATATTAGTTCGTAAAGCATTTTACTTTTACATAAAATAATTTTGCAACTCCGTCCAGTATCTTTACTTATTCAATACAAACAAAAAACAATTTTCTCTTTATAATACTAGTGTGAATAAATTCGTAGATACGTTTACCATTTTAAATATAATTACGACATACTGTTAGTTATGTTTGACGATTCCAATGCTCATCAAAGGGAGTAATTTACCGTAATAATTACATCATAATTCAATGGGAAATTGGAGACAAAGGCATCACCGATGCCGAGGCCAAGAACGAAGGGAAGGGAAGGGAAAGAAAATGCTGGCTCTCAATTGCTCAGTTCGCGCGCAATCGCTGTAAATTAATTTTGTTGTCATAACAATCGCATTGTAGATACCTACATAATCAAGCGTACTTCTAGTGATAATTCATTATCTACCCAGTAAGCTCCGGATGTTGGAAAGAAAATAAGAAAGGCGGAAATCCATGAATAAAAACTTGATAATGTTTATTACACTAACATTGTTAATGAACGACAAATAGACAACATAAAATACTACCGATGTTTAACTACATAATCTAAACCCAAATCTCACGTGGGAACCCTTAATCGACCAAGTTAAAAGGTATCTTGTGTCGGACGTATTGACTTCTAGGCATGGGTAGGTATGTGATATTACTATTATGAAGATAAGCTATTAGTAGCTTATCTTAAGACTACCCTATGCAGGATACTACAGTTTGGCCACTCAACTGAACATACAGTTTTTTTATGGAATTAAGGTGTCAAACGAGCATGCAGCACCACCTACTGCTGCAGCCCAAGACAACTGTGACCGACTTAGAACAAGACTTGAATCCCGATTCTACCGAGTCTACTAGCTATGTAGGTAAAGCTTCCTCACGATGTTTCCTTTTCGATGTCGGTGACAATCATTCATCAGCCTTCATTCCAAACATTTTGTCGAGCTAAATTAGAGCCCAGGTATCCAGTAAAATGTCTATATTCCAATCAACTATTATTTTCATTTAATAATATTATGTCTGCTCATATATTTATGATGTATATAACTGAATATAAATTATATTTTAGACTTACCTTCCTGTGCGTATCCATTATTTTTCAATGTGCGACTGATAATTTTGAAAATTTAAATTTGTTTTTATCTAGTTCCATTTACAAAATTGTCAGTTACAGTAGGATGGATAAACCGCGTGAATTATTGCGGTCACTCATCTTTGATCACTGCCGAGAATCTGTCAACACTTCTCAAGCTTAGAACGCAGTTTTACTATCCAATGAACATTGCACGATAACTCAAACACTAGAAATTGATGTAATTCAAAAATGGAACTAATAAACGAGAGATTTACGACCTCTTTGGTCTTATTATGATTAATTTTGAAATTTACTTATTACAATAGGTCGCGAACTGGGCGAGTTCCGCCATATTGGTGAACGACTGCGCATGCGCGTTACAGCTTCAATCACACATGCGCCCTAAAGAGTTATAACGACGTAAATAAACGTTAGGTTAGGGATTTACGTTTGTTAATATGAAAATTTCCAAACGGAGAATAGAAGGTACTTAATTTCCCATAAAAACGTTTTTAGTAAAGTTGATAAGATAATCAAATATGACGATTACCTTGGCTTGGAGGATAAAGTTACTATTTAACTGAACTTAAAATGTAAGTCTTTATCAAAATCTGGCATCGTTTTGTCAGTGTTAGACTTTGGGTTTCCCTTAGTAGGTATTATATCTTTTTTTTACTTTAATTAACAATAATGGTTCCTTTTTTACTTTAATTAATAATAATAATTAAATTGTAATTATCACTTGCTTCGGTGAAGGAAGACATCGTACCTGCACATCTGAGAGTTCGCCTAAAGTTCTCAAAAATGTGTGATGTCCGCCAATTCGCACTTAACACACGTGGACTGTATGACCTGTAACCTGTAAGCAATGCCCAGCAGTGACACAGTTGTGAATATGATAAGAAAATATAACATAAATGTGAAAAATACCGAAAAACGTTATTAACAAACAAGATAAGGATCTTTTGCATTGATAACGTAATTCAAATTCACAAGCAAGAGACATCTGGACCGCAAACACACGAACGTCCATCCAATTTAATGGTAATTACTACCGGAACACCGGCTCTCATTATAATAACTTGTAATTAATTCTGCCAACCGATTCCTTCTCAATGGTGTTTGCAATGGAAACTTTGATTCGGCGAAGTTTGGATAACCGAGGGTATTTGTTAAATTATAAAAAGCTGATTATAACCTTTTTAAGTTTTATGTTCATGATTAATTTTTGGTGCGTCTGCTGCTGTTTTAGGAAGGAGTTATTTTTTATTACTAAAACAATAACAGTAATAACCGACTGAGATTGAACAAACATTTTTTTTTTATAAATCTTCGTTATGGGTTCGATAGTATTAATAAAAACGATCGAAATAGTTTTTCTCAAATATCTACGTGCCTACAGGGGGTACAAGTGCACCCTGCACACCCCTTTGCACCCTGCTGCCATCGCCCTGATGTGTGACTATACTAAACATGCTATATACTATAATATTATATTGTAAATTTTACATAAGCGTAAATACATGGCATTAAGCGTGTGGTCCCGTATGACGGGGTCAATTAAACATTGATCATGGAACGAGAAGCCAAATTCACTCGAACCCCACTGAGTAAACTATGAAGTTTGGTTAGGATCCACCCGCATTCAGTATTTGAGTCAGGCGCATGTAAATTCACACGCACCTAATTGCTGCGTGCCGGCTATGTATGTGGTTACATACATAGCCGGCACGTAAGCTGTAATATTCTGTAATAATGTAATGATGTCTGTATTTTATTTATTTATCAATGTGTCAATTTATGTATAATTATCATTTTATACTGATATGTTATATTTTATACTGAAATATTAAATTATGTAGATAAATAAAACTATGATAGGAATATTTATTTATAAAAAAAATATTCAAGTAAGACAATATTCACACTCTAATATTAAGAAATACTTGTTATAGACACAAATTTCAATTGGTAAATCCGGTAAGTAAATTATTGGACGGCATAAATTCTGTGGAAGCCCGTTCTAGGTACAATAATTTCGACGAATAAACTTAAGTCCTCGTAGCCGTATTATTCCAGCTTAAATATTTAGCTCTCTACAGTTTCTTGAATATTATGTTTTAGTCGGCGTTGTTTACAAAGACTTTCAAATAGTTATTTTACGGGATATAGCATATAAAGTGATAGTTACTTTTAAAGACCAGCAAATAGCTCGTTCTTAAAGACAGATTAATAGATATTTTCCTTGCAATTAAGTAGATGTTATGAATGCTTCTTACGTGGATGTAAGGGTTTGTATAGGAAATCAGGATATGGGACTGTAGAGTAAATGCAGAGTTAAGGTTTTGAAGAAGCACGTAGGTATATTAGATACGCTGGGAAGTAAGACGCCTGAGACCTAAACCTCTATTCTTCTATTTCACTTATGCAAGTAGAAATAGAAGTAAGAGTATATACTAAGTTCGGTGGTTTTTATAACAGTTTTAAACATGACGTCTCCAGTAAAAGGAAACGTATAGATGGTGCTACTCAAAATCACAAAATGTTGAGATATTTGGTATAAAATATCTTTAATTTTTCGTTGAAAATCGGGTGCGATAGTGAAAGATCGAGAAAAATCATGCAAGTGGTCTTGTAAGGATTCTGTTTTGCCATCGGATCCAGGGAATCCTAAAAATGTACCTATATATCCTTATCAGGGATGTCCAAAGCGAACTGAAAATATCATGACGTTTCCGATATCAAGCACTCCATAAATGACCCAAACTCCGAAAAGAATTCCCGGAAAGTATCAAATATAGACGGCGATTCGCTAGTAACATGGGTACGGAAACATTTCGATAGATGTAGACCTCAAGAAATTTTGGTGTCACGAGTCATATGACCCGATGCGGAAAAAGCTGATAGCTAAATAAAAACCAATCCAAATGAAGTCCATATTTTATAATTTCTATCAGTCTATTAGTAACTAGATCCAATTTAGCTTGTATAAACATAAATAGTAATAAGCTTAATTAACACCCACACTCTTAATAGTATCCCCTGTGTCACGGTCTCGCGCTGGTGGCATGGACAAGCATGGACGTTCGGTAATCAAACCCAGTACCCCTGGCTTGACAGGCAGTATCTATATAACCAGAGCTATAAGGTCATCAACATCATCTTTATGTTCACAAGTATGTTATGTTAACAAGCATCTCCTAACAAGTGACGATTGACTTAATGCTTCTATAATTAATTAACACTACGCTATAATTTCTCTTTAACACTTAGATAATTCATGATTAACAACTCTCGTATCAATAAAAAAACCAATTCCGCACTTGTTCATAGAAACTTTAACAATGTCCGTCGAAAATTATGACCGACACGTTTTCGCTGGAACGAACGCCGTCAATTTAAATAGCCACTTGGAGCTTCGAAGTTGAATTTATTCAATCCGTCCTCGCTCAAAGGATCCATCCATCCATTTCCATGTTGAAAGTTTCATGATAAAAACACTTAAGTTAATGTTCAATCTACAGCGTTTAATATTTAATTTTGAATAATAATATGGTTGAAACACGTTGCGCTAAATGAAATGGTTCTTTAAACTATTTTATATTATTAAAAGTGTACCGCCCTAGCTTGGTTTGTTATGCTTCTGAATAAGTGTTTAGTTATCGAAATAATCATTGAATTATCTTCATCCTATTTATTTATCTTCAGCACAGTTAAAAAAAAATATTATTCACAATTAACTTTTAAAGGAAAAGTGGTATTGTCCGGGAATATAAAACTCTGCAATCATAGGTGGTACCTGTCACAGAATTGTCTGTCCGGGCCAGGTAACCAGACCCTTTATTCTGGAGGCGTGGTCGACACCACCTACGGGGTAATGACCTATTGTTTAACGTAAATAGCTGACAAATAAGTAAATAAGCAGACGAGCCACCTGATGGTAAATGGTCATGGTGGCCATGGCCATTAACACTAGTGACATCCACGATGCACTGCCAGCCGTGGAAGACGAAAGAAAGACCCTAAAAACATTATTCTACTCTACTCTTTTGTTATTTTAGGAACGAAAGGAATTCCACTTTCCCTACGTATATTATTTATCAATAGTGTAAATTAATACTTAGTACTTCGAAGTTAATTTTTCGGCGAAAATCTTTAATTTATCAAGTTACATATTCATAAACATCAATAAAAAGTACATTCATAAAAACTATACTTTAGTTAACAAGTAAATATAGGAAACCGTTGCACCAAAATACTTCGTAACGCTCGTAGTATAGTAAATTAAAAGAAATGACAATTATGATATTTATTTCGAAGTAAGATCGCCAGAAATTTTCTTAACTAATTCTTTACTTATTTTTATGTGACGGTTAAGATTGTACTTAAAGTTAAGGTACGAGTATAAAATACTGTTCTTTTTTTCAATTTCCATACTGTACGTAGGAAATAGTCGAATTACATGCTTATAAGCTTACACAAAAGGATATTACACATTGCTTAATATTCGTGAACACTTAAAATCTCTTCGTATTTTCTAAGAATTTATATTGGCTGCGTGGATTGTTTCCAGAACGAAGAACAGAGGTAATGGAATTCTCGGCCTACTTATTCGAATTTAATTTGAAATATTAGGTATAACATATAGTAATATTATGTTTGAAAATAATGAGTAATTCATTCAAAATTACTTTTATTAAACAATCACAAAAGACTATTAGTAATATGATTTAAGTTTTTTATTTTTTAATTGTTAAGCCTGATCAGATTCATTCAAATTCAGCACTTATCAGTCTTTGTAATAAAACAACTTTTTCTTTTCTTTGAAGCTATTTCTACCACAGCAGATAAAACAAAAATAATGCTACACAATAGATCCATTGTACTAAAGCAATGTTCCTTTCCTTTCTTTATTCAAAATTATGATAAATAGACTATAATCTTACACTTTTCCCCTCTACATAAAATAAGGACGACAAAAACCACCTAAATATGTTCAGGCGGTTGATGGAATGGAGCGCAGCGCGACCGGACGCAAATAAATATCGGGCGAGTTTAAAAATGGCGCCCGTAATTCAGACTACTTTCCGAACAGAATATTAAGCTTGATTTTCCCACTTTTCCTGGATTTTTTGTCAGAGTCCGGGGGTTTGCGGTTTTGTTGATTTGTTGATGTTAAAATGGGCCTTTTGTGTTGTAGGTAACATTAGAAAGAGACTTGTCTTTGGATTATAATACCTAAATGAATTTTGTTGTTTCCTAAATGAATTATCTCCGATGATATTTATGCTCAGAATCTCAAGTTTTGAATTTCAATGTTGAGAGATTAAACACGTCTATTTATTACAAACTACTTGTTGTTGTTGTACTTGTGTTGTTGTAACATAATTTAGTGTATGTGGATATTTTACCAAGTTTCCGTGCTACTAATACAGGTTTCTTGTCAAAACATACCTACCAAATTAAGCGATGAGATGCCAAAGTTTTGGTTTTGATTCAAGAGTCCCGAGTCGATTTGAGTTTGTTGAAAGGTTTGTTAGGTTCTAGGTATATATCTTTGAAAACATAGGTATCTGAACAATTCACTCTGAGCGTTTTCATTATTATTTCAAATAATATAGCATTCTGCGCTGAACTCAAACAAGCAGTACGTTTTCAGTGATACTTATATTCCCAGTACTTATTTTAAAAAAATCTATGTAAGAGTGGCCCTTGGAGTGGAAAACTGTCATAAGAACCAATAGAATAAAAGCTCAATACTAATATTACACCAATACAATAATAATATTCTCTTATTTTCCAAACTAAAAAACTGAACTAAAACAATAGCTTTATGTTGTTTTTTTTAGATCATCCATCTTCGGTCAAGCTACACAGGTTATTCAACCATTAGTTACGAGTCCTATGAACGATGAAATCCGCTTCTACTTATTGCTGAAATCCTATAAGCAGATTTAGCAGTTCTCAGCAAATAGGTGCGACTTAT
Organism: Ochlodes sylvanus; assembly: GCA_905404295.2. Taxonomy (NCBI): domain Eukaryota; kingdom Metazoa; phylum Arthropoda; class Insecta; order Lepidoptera; family Hesperiidae; genus Ochlodes; species Ochlodes sylvanus. Next base: position 5,343,436 of record FR990129.1, read on the forward strand.
TCGTACAAATCATAAAGTGTAGCTATGTTTTCAATGAAAATTTAGGTTCGAAAGCATTACACATTCAACCCTCATGCTAATGTGGAAATTTCTACCGACATAATAATAATCAGTAAGCAATCAGCCCGAACCTCGGGGAGGATATAAATTTTGCAATTAGCGCCAAGTACCACTAATTGAACGGAAGATGAATACGGGATGAGTTGGAACTAGTGAATAATTAGGGCTATGGGACTTGTTTGACTGTAAACCGGTTATGCTCGAGCGACAGCAGCGCATCCAGTTGAGGATTTATAAAGAGTAGCTGAAACCTCCGATCATCAATTTTTTGAATAACATACCTGAAACCATTTACATAGGACATTTTTTATAAATTTTTTGATAGAGTACGTTAGTGATTTGATGGGATCATTAAATAGAAGTTTCTTCTTTATTTATTGGAGTAATAAATAACCCTTGGTGTAAATAAAATTCAAAGGTCTCGTTGCAATTTTGTACATGTCAATAGACAATGAGCAATAACAATATGAGCAAACATTCGACATGATAGGAAGTGATCACAACGGTCAATCCTTCACACTGTTAATTGCCCTTGACGCATTGATAAGCCAACAAGAAGTTCGTCCTTAGTCCACTCCAGGATCACAAACGGACGTTACAACCGAAATGTTGGATGATCACCAAAAGGATGCAACTACGGCGCGATCAGAAATTCACTTCACTACTTAGAACTCTGCGATTCCGCGATTTAACTAACTTGAATAGTTTCGTACGCCTGCAGTAACTTTTTATGGGCTGTTTACGTTTGGATGTACATACAAAAACATTTAGGCAACAAACAACAATTTATTTAAATAAAATTAGCTAATTTATAATATTTAGTCTATTATCCAGGGTAGCATAGATGGGCGATATGTTCCGAATGTAAGGTTCTAAAACATCAGTGTCTTTTCCTATTGCCTTTAGATTTTGAGCATTTTCTTTAATCATCTGAAAATAAAAAAGTAAGGAGTAAGGTCATCAAAAATGTCACGATCAACCTAAACTTAAATCTATTAGCGCGCGCCTGTTTGAATCTTATTTTTTCTCTTTACATCTGTCTCTAATTTTATATATTTCCCTCGCTCTCACTGGCATAAGAATATAATACAAAATAAGAAAACGTATGCATTTGTCACTGTCCGATGACTGTTGTGATGTGACTTTTTAATATACCAACTATGTTCGTAGGCATCAAATAATCCCTTTACTAATTAGACATTACTTACATTAAGTCCACCCCCTCCTCTGATTATAAAATCTAGCGTTGTCAACTGGTACTCCTTCTCCATATCCATGGGTTTCATTCCGTCTTCCTCTTTTACCAGAACATCAATTTTTATATCATTTAAATCTGTCACGTTTATTTGTAACTTCAAACCTACAAAAAATTGAATATGTTGCGGAGTTGTTAGTGGTATAGGGAAGCGAAGATATTAGATTCGATTTGTGACCAGAACAAATGGATCATGGGGTATGAGGATGAATAATTAATAGATTATAATTATTTAATTGTCATTTAAATGTGAATCAGTCAGTCAGAGTCAATATTAGTAATAACACCTTTAATGGGCTTTTAATGGGCCCACTGCTAAGTTATCTAAATATATATGTTAGTTTTCAAATAATGTGTGAGGCATACAATAGGTATAACAGCGCTACTCAAAGTGTATTTCACGATTCCCGCTAACATGTATTGTATCTATTTAAAATTAGGTTTCAGTTTTACTTCAAAGTTATTTAATTGTGAGACAAAGAAAAAAGCTACGAAACTACTTGCATTTGTACATATTATATGAATTAGCATAGCAACGTCATTTAAATGTGTGGAGCGTCAAACAGAAAAGTGATTTGTATTTGTTTTAAAAAATTCGTGAAGCTAAGTTTAAGGAGCCCCGAGCTATAGTAAACCACGCGAGCCATACGCTGCATAATTCAAACATCTTTGGAAACATTTTCCATAAAGTAATAAGTCTGGAGATCAGCTCATAATGTTTTCATTCACCGCAACAACTTTTAACTAATTTCTTATTCGCACCACAACTTACGCTTACTTACGCTAACTTACGCTCTAAGACAACACAAAAATGTTGAGGTTCATATAAAATTCAAACGCAGATCTCTTGTGTCAGGGCTTTAAAGTGAATATTATCAAGTAAAGATAAATAAAACTTTAAAATATTTTAAACTTAACTCATCGCGGATTGTACACATTTTATTATGATCCGGGTACTCACGATATGTATTTTGAAACGCCGATATTTCGGCCAGTTTAGCCGTGACCACGATCCATGCAACTGGGTCGAAATATCCGCGTTTCAAAATACATATCGTGAGTACCCGGATCATAATAAAATGTTTAAAATATTACATACGTTTTCAATACAATATCAAAATATCTATTGAGTGTGTCCAAATATTTCCCAAAATGTTTACTTCGTGAAGCCTACCTGGCTAGCAACCACCCTTTAGCTAGAGTCAAACGCCAACAGACTCATCGTGTTCCTGCTAAGCACTTAAAAGCCAGTAGGTAGTGTAGGCAATGTAATAAAAATAATTACCAGATACTTGTGGCACCATGGGTCCTCGAAACGGTTTGCTGGTCCAGTGAGTACTCATTGCCTTTTTAAATGCTTCCACTAAATATTTGCCGCGTATTGAAGCCGTCGTCACTGCATTTGTAAAGGGTAAAGCGTTGATGAGCGCTCCTCTTGTTATATCTAAAATCAAATTAGTATAATACAAATATCATACAATTATCATAATTATGTATTTTAGATACAGATTATAAACTTACTGGTAAAAAACCATTTGTTATAATATACCTAAACATAGATAATTTCGTGTTTTAAATAAAATAAATATTCAACGATAAAGAGAATTTATAGGTTCTTATTATGCTAGGGGGTTTACCATTTTACATTTCGTCTCTACTTACCATCTGATGAGATTGTGGGATTGTTTCGCTTAAGAAAGATTGTGACCAAGTATTAACTTAAGATGATATTAATTTATTTACCTCCTTTGCTAATTGATCCACGTATCATGTTTCTCAGATAGAAAACCACGTGAGGCAGATTTGATACATTTGATGCCTTCGTCTGAAAAAGAATATTAAAATATACATAAAAAGAAGAAAATATGTAACTAGCGCTACACGTTCCGTAATTATCGCTCACATTATAGTTTCAGTAATGTCATAGAAGCGGATCAAAAAGTGCGTTTGGTGTGAACTGAAATGTCTGTATCCCTCTCTGTCTACAGTCTGAAACGGTCTGAAAATTGATAACACAGATAAAACAACTTACAGCACTCAAAAATCCATCAGCAATGACGTCACCAATAGCACACTCCCCTGATCCACAGGGGTCTGAGAGAAGATCATCCGCTGCGAATCCTACTACCTCTTGCACTAACTCTTGCAATTTGTTTTTATAGGGCTGCATCAATTTTAGTATTTCGGGATCTAAAAGTTATGTACATGCGTTAATATTCCAAGTTTCAAATAAATCGGATGAAATTAATTTTTATACTTACAATACTGTACAAACCTTTACCCCTCTATAAGATGAATTACCGTAATCTAAATTAATAACGGCTGATTTCAATCAAACTCAAACTCAAATCATTTATTTCATGTAGGTATGATACTTAAACTTAGAAACGTAATTTTTTTGCATTTACCACCGTTTCGCTAAGGTGCCTTTAAATATTGAATTTTTAAATCTTTGAGGAGAAAAAGAAACGGCGAAAGAAATAATCAATCATTCCATAATCTCTGTAAAAATTAGTAGGCACCCACACTAATAACAACTACCCGATAATGTTGTTACTTTTAGGTAACCGACTTGAGGACAATAGATACATTATTGAGACTGGCTATTATTAATACAAATGTCTCTGCAGTATAGTTTACCTTCTATTCAAAGTTGAGTTAAGTCATTAATATTAATAAAATTGTCTCACGACAATTGGATATCCTACTTATCTAAATATCAAATTAATTGAATAACATATCACTTAGTTTGTTAGGAACAAGGTTGCTCATTGCTTTAAATTATCTAATGATCTATTTCCTTGTTGTATTTTATGCAATTATGACTATAATGAGTTTGCGAACGCCAAGTCCAAGCAATGTAATACTCACATTTAATAAAGTAATTATCATGGAAAATCTTAATGAAGCGAAAAGACGTGGAAACAGGTTAGAAAAAATTTCAAAGATAACACAAAGTTTGCAAAGGACAACAGAAAGTAATTTAAATATAAGTTAGGGTTATTGTATTCAACAAAAGGTTTTTTATTAATGCTTCATTTAACTGGAAAACTTCCCTATCTTATGCAGTAATTAATACGAAAAGAAAGTATTTGTTTTGCAGTTATTTCTTACATTGGACCCAGGACGATCATACATAAATATCGGTGATAAGCAATTTTGACATGCATGAGGTGATTATGTTACAATTATTAAAATTTTATAAAATATTGGAAATTATAATTTATACAATTATAGATAAAAAAAGTTGGTATCTAATCGAAAATAGATTGATATAAGTTAAATTAGTTAAGATTACCTTCTTCTTATCTTTATCGTTAAATATAGCTATGACTTTTATGGGTTAGTGGTGGAAAATTAAAAAATTACTAAAATTTCAATTTAGGTTTTAAAACCGTTATGAATCATAATATTTTATTGACGTAAAAAGTCTGCTCCTGTTTTGTTTTGTATTATGTAATCAGATAATCAGCAAAATTGGATCTATGCGCAAATCCCAGAAAGATTTCAAAGTTTAGGATAATTTGAATCTAAGGATCGTCGCTATCCAAACTATTTTTATATCATCGCAAAAATCACTGTCTTTTTAGAGGACATTATAAACAAAATTGCAAAAAAATTTTGCAAAGCAAAGTTAGCAAAGCAATTGCAAAGTTTTGTTCGTGATTTATACGAGTATACATAACATGCATAAGATTGTTATGTTTTGTATGTTTGACTAAATAGGTATAATACGTTTTGTAATACATGGTCCACCTTCAGAAAATGTAAATAAAAGTTTAGAATTTTGTATAACTAACCTTCTGGTATTGATCGATTTAAGTACACTGGCTCGCCGTCGAAAGATTGTAATTCACCTTTGTTGTCGAAATAAATTGTTATATTTCCCAAATATTTAGTAAAAGCAGAGGCTGTAATTACCAGGACCTGAAAAGAATGAAAAATATTTTTGAATGTTTTTACTAAAAAACGAAAAACTTATGAAGACTTGTGTTACTCTCTTTGCTCTCCGTGAATATACATGTCATAAATTATAGTTGCAATCATTACCATAATAATATGAAATAAAGAATATTTGCTGTGTAAATTGTTATTGTTTGTAACAGAACAATGAAGTAGGATTAACAATAAAAGTATTAGGAAATTTTATAGTCACTGCCGATTAAATGTTCATTTTGTATTATTGTGTTCAAAACCTAAAAAATATTTATTGAAACTAAGGAAGATGGAGCCATGAATTGGCTGGTACGAATGTCACTAAATATTTGCCTTCCTCTACGTTTTAACTTCCTTAACTTGTCGTTTATAATATTCAATGAGCGGATATAAACTGGATTGATAAAAGACCTTTTCAGGTAAGATAATTAAAAAAGTAAATGACTCAAATCGAATTGAAATTAGTAGTAGTAGCTATTGTTAATAACCTTCGGCCATAATAAAACAACCTCACAATGCCAGCAGAAGAAAATTGTTAGAAATCATGAGATCAAGGCAAAGTATTCAACCAAAAACATCATATCGTAATCGTAGTTCTTTTTCCGTACAATTAATCTGCCTAGTAGCGAATTTAGAATTCGATACTGATTAAAGATTAATGACACGTTTTTCATGTAGGTATATGACAATGGACATGCAAACCGAACTAACGAATTGAAAATATATCCCATACTCGAAATATCGTTGAAATAATTGTATAATGTGTTGTTTCTTTTTACTAGATAATATCGAATAGTATTTATTAATAATTATATAAGTAAAATAAGATATTTTTAAAGTTTTTTTTTACTTTTCGTACCTGAAGTTTAAACTTCATTTATTCAATTAATTGAGCACATGTCATTTCATAAATGCGAACTCCGTGTTCATGGCTCATGCAACTGGGTTGAAATTTCGGCATACAACATATATTGCGCATACCGATATCGTAGTAAATTGTGATAAATAAAAAATTGCATTCTCTCAAACAATATAGCAAGGTTCAGAATAGATTCTCACCTTATGTCCAGGTTTGGATTGTGTTTCTACCAGAACAGGATACGGACCTGAAACAAAGTCTTTGCCTGGAGGCTTTCCGTTCCATAGAAGGCTATGGGAGTGGCCTCCCACAATGACGTCTATATTTTCTCCAACAGTTTCTGCTATTTTTCTGTAAATAAAGTTATATTATATGTACATTAATTTTACGAGCTGGTAAATTCGATTTTACGTTACGTTGGCAACATTAAAAGATTTCAAGACGCGTAGTTTGAGATAAATTTTTAATGGTAATCAAATAAACAGTAAAATACATATCTTAATATAATTATTATAAAACAAAGAACCCCGCCGCGTCTGTCTGTCTGTCGACCTGTCTGTTCGCAATGAACTCAATAACTACTGAACGTACTTTCATGCCGTTTTCACCAATAAACACAGGTAGTTAGGAAAATTTAGGTACATCATATATTAAAGTTTTGTTTAAATTGGCTGAAATATGACGATAACTGTTAAGTAAGTCGGAAACAATCAGGCCGCCTGGGAGCTTTCAGCGAAAGCGCTGCCTAATCACTTCGAGATATTTTAACAAACCAATGTTTGGTAAAATATTCCTCTTTTATAGGTCTACAATAAAGTCCGGGATGACATATGTTTATCTTTTAAGGATAGCTTACTATCACCATTCTAATTTTCAAAAAAAGTTCACGTACAATGCGGTAATTGGAAAGCTATTTAGAGCGATACAGTATTGATCTTTATCCAAGGATCCAGATCCAAACAGAATAGATAACATCCATTGGACTATACTCTTCTCTGTGTACGATACTGACCGTTGGAAATAGTGAATTCCAGCATTAATAAAATGCCAAAAGCCCTTAATTAAAATACCTTCATTTATTAACTGCACACATACCTAAATCAAGTATTTGCAATGTCACTGTTTGTTTTCGTACCCGTTACTTGTTGACATTGAAATGTAAAGAATGGCGAATGTAGCTTACTTATCAACTTCCAGTCCACAATGTGATAGAACCACGGTAATATCGACACCTTTGTCTGCCAACGAGCGAGCTTCGTCTTGAACTACTTGGATTGGATCCAAAAATATCGCTTTCTGTGCATTTGACGATGTCTGGAACGTAAAGTTCTAAGTATTTTAACCGTCACATTTTTACGAAAGTAATTTATCTGTACATGTTTGAGTCTACATTATTCTTATTAGGAGAATTATAGGCAAGTTAATGAGAACGTAATAGAAATTAAATAAATTAATGATAGTAAAATTGAACAGAATTTGTATGCATCTTATAAAATATAAATAAAATATAATTTCATTTTTTAATAATAATATGGACAGAAAATAATTATACTAGCAGGCTTTGTAAACGTGCTGCAAAATATTTGAATAATTACTTTGATGAAGAATTACTTTATTAAGAGGGGGTATAAAGCTAGGAAAAAATCAAATTTCACCCGCCCGTCTCAATGGAGCAACGGTACTGATAAATGGAACAGAGCATGTCAAAATCCTAGAGCTATAAAGATAAATGTATTTTATTTAAATAATTCGTAAATTATAGGTTTGATTTAGAAATCGATCTACAAATCCCTCCGTGATACTAAATATACTAATTAGCATAATATATTAAAATATTGACTCAAAAACATGCACCATATTGAAAATAAATTGATTTTAGTTGAAAATTAGACCTAACTTTGTGATTTTTTTCTATCGAGAAAATTTAATTTTTTTATGTTTTTGCTTCTTACATTCACTCAATAATATAATGAAGTATAACTATGTTTTTCTTCAGCTTCTAGAAACTTGATCTACTACTGTAAAAATTGAATCTACGATTGCCAATTTGGCTTTATATCCCCTCTTAACCACAGCGCGTACAGCTATCAATATTACTCATAGGTATGTCTAAATTTTGTAACACTCCTATAATTATTATCATCGCAACCCATAACTATCCCACTGCTGAACTCTCACAATTTAAGTGTGGTGCCAAGTGCGGATTGGCAGACTCCACACACCTTTGAGAACATTACAGGGAACTGTCATGCAGATGTACAGGTTTCCTCGACGAATCCCACCCTCCACGATCTTTTGCTCCACCAAAACAAATGACAATTAGGTAATTTCTAATACATACATTTTTTTCATAAGGTTGTGTATAACATTCGAACCCAGTGCCCCTTTTGGGAATCTAACATCAAACCAATACGGATATCACGGCTAATAAATGCCCATTTACTTCATTGTAATTTGATTGTATTTGTCTATTTTGTATTATTTTTACCTTCGTCTCCGGAGTTATAAGACCTATGATGCCAATTCGCCTCCCCTTTCTCTCTACCACCACATGAGGTTTATATAAACCACTCAAGGATGGTTCTTGACTAGTATTAAGGTTGGCCGCGAGTACCGGCGCTCGGAGTGCTGCAAGGTACGGGGCCAGGCCTGCTATTCCATCATCGAACTCGTGATTGCCAATCGCCTGTAAATTATTTATTTACTTATTTAAACTTTATTGCACACAATATAAAATATTGCGGTACAAATTAATATAGGCAGCTTAATACTAATTGCATTCTCTACCAGCTAAACATTGGGCTGAACAGAAATACACGAATTACCAGTGAATACTTTTAATTCCTGGATAATAAAACATGCAAAATTGTTGTTGTATATGCACTAACAGTGTCTCAAGTAAACGTTTGGAGAGAGGTGGGTAGTTGTCTATCGCCAGTCTTGAAAACATACTTTCACAAATCCAATCGCCACATCACTTTCGGCGAAGCGGATGTGTAATTAATGCTATTATGGTCAACTTACATGAGCATCATTCGGCAGCATATTAATAAACTCTTGCGTCACATTCCACTTCAGCAGTGTGTACCAATAGGAGCCTTGAAAGGTGTCGCCAGCGTTGAGGAGCAGCGCTCCAGGTTTCTCTTTCAGGAGAGCTTGTATTTCATAATAGAGACGGGCGAACCCGCCCAAACAATTAGTGTCGTTTGACGTGCACATTGGATAATCTACTGAAGTCTCTTCAAACCTATGAAGTAAAAATGATATTTTAAAAAAGATTTTAAATTAAGGGTATGTGCGGTTAATCTCTGAATATTTTATTCCGAAATAAACATCCCTAGGCAAGACATCTGCAAACAGGTTATGATAGAATTTAGAACAAATTTTATGTTATGTTAGCCGTTAAAAGAGTTTCCTCATCTGAGGTCATCCCCAAGCTTGCATAGAATCCAGTTATACTTATCATAAAAATGCTTTTTCATTTCAACTAAAGCATGTATTTATACGTATTGTGTAAGAAAAATTTACACTAAATACGAAGAAGTAATTTTAAAATAAATCTACTACATAGGATAACAGGCAGTAGCAAAATTTGACCTATAGTAATTCTACTTAGTTATGAAACATTACCATCCAATAATATACCTATATTATAAATGCGAAAATAACTATCTTTGTCCGTTAGGTTTTCACGCATAATGCGCTTAACCGATTTCGACGAAATATCTTGTGCAGATAGTTTGAGACCCTGGAAAGGACATTAGGTAGTTATTATAGAATCTATAGTAATACGTTCCCTTGAGATAATTTTAACGGTATTTTGTCGTTTATCAACAACATTTAAAATCTAGTAATACAGCTTATCCTGTCTGTCTGACTGTCTGTTCGCGATAAACTCAAAATCTACTGAACGAATTTTCAGTTTACATCAATAGACAGAGGGATTAATGAGGAAGGTTTAGGTACCATACGTATAAATTATTAAAATTTTGAGTTAATCGGTTGAAATATGATGATAACTTTTGAGAAAATCTGAATAAATCAGGCTGCCTGGGAGCTTTCAACGATAACGTAAGCAACTTATAATACTTACATGTGTGTCGGGACAATTAATAGCTACTTCCTTGTCATAAAAACGCTAACAAAGAACAATAACAATTCAAGCCTAAGCAACCAGACGTAACTGTCAGATACAAATCTGCGTATTTTTATGTGATGTAATCACGCTAATTGATGCTTTTTGAAGTAATTATGAAATGGTGGTCTACATTTTACGGTTTTTTACGTAAACAGGCGTCCCACTTGATTTACCACAGTACCCATTGACATCAGTCAGACAGGAATCGCCGAAGCGTTGTTGACCGAAAAGTAAACGGAGGATCGGTATCGGTATTGCTGACTTTCCGCAACCAAAACAGGTCTTTAAAAAATTTCACCGTCAATTATATGGGGTCCTTCAAGAAGCGGGTCTTTCGCTTCCTTCGTGGCAAGTAACGCGTTGGTGACACCCCTGGTGTTGCCAATGTCCATGGGCGACGGTGATCACTTACCATCAGGTAACTCGTCTGTTCGTTTGCCTGCTTAGGTCATAAAAAAAATATATGTATAAAAAGAGTGGTCAGTCAGGTGGTTAAAACACCTTACCATCCACCATCTACTATAAGTATTGTCGAGATTAATTGATACAGAACTCTGGACCTTCCAGCGAGGGGATGATGACTTGAAGTCAGTGATGGATGGAGTCCCTTATACCATGTCTCAGTTACATTGATGATAATTAACATCGTGACCAAACGATGTTAATTATCATCGTTAACGTTCCCCTCCCTCCATAAAGTTTAGGGAAATTAGTCAATACGCAGTTGGCAAGCGTGGTTAAACAAAAGAAAAAAACCGTTGAAAAATTTCTCCAACCGAGCAGTGGGACAATATGATGATATGATGATGATAAATAAATAAATAAATAAATGATGATGATGATGAATTACTTAAGGCACTGTTTATGAGACGTTTAGGTAGAATAGATGATACTGGCAATGGATAGACGATCGTTTAATGAAATGCGCATAATAATACGATAAGGCCAATCTGTAGTATTGAACCGTAACATCCTAGATAATCGGAGGCAAGTGGGATTCCCTGAGTGTGGACTGTAGGTGGTTCAATTGATTATATTTTGGTATTAAAACCCATAGAATATCTTATTACTAAAATTATTTTTAATACCACACTAATTTTGAAAGGACAATTAAAATTTGGCCACAAAATTTACGTTTTGAGAAATGAATTAGTAGTTACCTACATTGTCAACTGACAGGTGACATTTCCAGCCAATACGGAAAGTTAAACATTGCAAGGTTTAAACAAATCATTACAATACAACTATGTAGTCAATATTCGCACAAAATAAAGTACCTATGTACATAATAAGTACAGTACAACAATTTATTTCCAATAATTGAAATTGACAGGGATGATGCGTAAAACTTGACAGACTTTTTTACACACTTCAGAACATTTAAATATTCTTAGGAGATAGTGAATTTTCATAAAAGATCGGTGGTTAGTCGAAAACGTAAGTGTACTTTCATTTAAGTGAAACTCTCGACAGTGCAGGCCTTGTGGAACCTCCGTGTGATACTAAGACAGCACTTTCAATAAAATTCGTGCACAATAGTGAATCTATTTAGATATTATGTAGGTACATGTAGGCTGCAATACAAGTTAGGTACGTAGGTATACCATGTAAAAACTTTTAAAAACTGCTTGAATAAATTATTAATACGAAATGATAACAGGAAAGTATAATAGAAATAATAATTACTGAGAAAATAAATTCAGTATTGGATGGCATTCAAACATATTTTATTATTGCAAAACTTTAGTGCAATTTCATAATTTTCATATCAATTTGATAATTTATTGCAGTAAACTTTTACACATTTTGTTAAAAATCACGTTTATTACACTTGTACACAATGCAAGTAGTACAGCCATTATGATAGTCTACCAAGTTGACCATGTAATTGACAGACTTCACACTTGTTTGAAAATATTGTGTAGAACTCTCAGAGGTGTGGGTTTCCTTAAGATGTTTTCCTTGACCCGAAGCAAATGATTTGATTGAGTAATTAGTTTATAATTCTGATAACTTAAAACTATAACCAAAATGAGTTGGTCCATTGTGATTAGTGACATCATTTTATTGGATACTCTAAACTACTTTAAGATCAAAACACATTGTAATCACTAATCAGTGAACGGTCTCTTTTGACCCATGATAAGACCCATGATAGTGTTCGCAAAATGATGTTCGATATTGTGTTATTGTGAAGTAGGTTCGTTGTATTGCAAATAAATTTAAACATTTGACCTTTTCTATTAAAATAATGCTGCATCAACATTCAATTACAATCAAATATGTATGTTATTGCGTCATTCGACATATTCAGTCAGTTTAAAGAATCACGCCTAACAATTTTCGAGTAAGGGTACCTACTAAGGGAAAGGATTTCCGAAGCGAGGGCGTGTTTACTAGTACGTACATAATTATAATAATAAAACTCCTTCTGATCGATCTCTGTATATAATAGAAGATATATAAGAAAAGCTTTTATTGGAGATATTATTAACGCATTGTAGATACTATGACATTGGATAAATGAAACGAAACGAGGGCTGTTACAACCACAAATAATTGTGATATCTACGTCAAAGTTACGTAGGTACAACAGACGTAACATTCAATATAAACACAATGTAGATTAAATAGCAGTTGTAATTGTAATGTGTATAAATATTGAGAGACGCAATGGAATTACACACACGATAGCTTGGTATAGTTATTGTGTCTTTTATTTCGAATAATAACCCGCCTTTGCTTCGCTTCGGTAACCCTTCTTAAGTACACCCGAAACATTGGTTGGTAGCTCAGATATTATTAAATTGGATGTACTCTTCATTTTATTTATTTGGTAGCAATTTTTGTTTTTTGTAAATAAGAACGTTATTAATTTCAACAAAATCAAAAAAATTATTATTACTAAATTATTAAATGAAATGAATTTTATGTCAAGTTGGTATTTTACAAAAACTTTTTGGCTAACTTACTGTTTCATAAAACTCCCATATTAAGCTTAGCTATCCCACGGGGGCCAGGATGACAAGTGTAGTAAATCGTGTCTGTCACACGTGACATAAGCTAAAAATATGCTTATCATATGCAATGCAATATAGTACCATGTAAATCTGTCCAGTTGTTTCTGCATGATGCTCGTGCAGACAAATTTACGGTAATTCCAAAAACCGCTAAGTGCGGGTCAAACACATGGGGTTGCATACTGACCGTACCATTAGAGTCGATATACGTATCGTATCGTATATCGACTCTAATTATTCTATCACAAAATAAAATGTAGAAAACCCCAATATTTCTAAGTTTACTTGTATAGGGACCCCTTTTAGGATCTAACTTTGTAATATTTTTTTGTTATCGACCACTGCAACATGCGTTCTGTGAAATATTAAGGTGTCTCTCTATTCCCATTCAGGAGATAGAGCCTGTGACCTTACTTCCATTAAATATTAAAACAATTACATCCAATGTACATTTGACCCTGTTAATTTTTATTATTAAACTTAAAAAAAAGTATAACAACTTGATAGTAGATATTACAGTGATTTTTACGTATGTAAATAGCTGACAAACGAAAAGACTTATGTACTAGTCATCTGATGATTAAAATGATCGGACGGACCTAGGACGTCAAACATATTATTTACCTAAAAACTTTAATAACGTAGAAACGCATTTGTTATTTCTACTACCAATACCATACCATACACAATTATGTGTATTTTGGTAGTACTTTTGTGGTAGTTACATAGCCTGCTAAACAAATTAGCCTCCTTTGCATCGCGCAGACGGGTAAATGCTTATTACACTGTACTAGTAATATTCAATAATCGTCATTTTTAATATAGGTCCATTCAGTTCGAATACTCTCTCGGTCAATGATACTAAATGACAATACAAGTGCAAGGCTCCCAATAGCTCCAATGTACACGCCAATTGTATTGAAGTGGGTGGTGGTCGATTTCCTTTTATTTACAAACATTGTAACGGGGATAAGTCGGTCAAGGCCTACTTTATCTCTATTATGAATATTTTAAATTCTTGCACTGAATTGTTAGTTTGTTAGAATTTATAAGAGAATAGTACATTACGATACGTGTGCGTAAAGTAGCTTATTATTGCACGGTGTGAAGTTAGCGCACGAGCGGAGCGAGTGCGCTAAACACTGTACAAATAATATAGCTACTTAACGCACGAGTGTCGTATACTATTTTATAGCACGAGGTCATAAACCCGCCTATACTCAAGCATATAATTATTTACAGGGAAATAAAAGAAAGGAAATGTTTACGAAGCTGCTGCCTGCCTGCTTTACCGACATGTCAAACGTCATTCAAAAGTATTATTAGTTTGTCTGCTTTACCGACATGTCAAACTTCATTCAAAAGTATTATTAGTTTGTCTGCTTTACCGACATGTCAAACGTCATTCAAAAGTATTTTAATTTGTCTGCTTTACCGACATGTGAAACGTCATTCAAAAGTATTTATTGTATGTAAATTGTTTAAAGTACCTATTTATTATTATAGGAATCCTATCCTCTTATTTAATACCTTTAAACGAGCAATTCTTGTATATATATATATATATATAATTGGAATCTCGGAATCGGCTCCAACGATTTTCAAATTAAATCGATCTAGCTAGGAATCATTTTCGTGTTTTTGTAGTCCCAATTTAAACTGAAAAATATGACTCTTCCTGACATCTATTGGCGAATAATAATACTACTATACTAATACTAATTACTTTAACGACACAACAGCAGAATAGATGGCGTTGTTAAATGAAAATCAATTGTTTATTTATATTATTTGTGTCTTCTTAATATTATTATTCGTACTTAAATATAATTTCCAAAAAACACAATTTATATAAAAAAAAATCGAAATCGAAAATGTTGCCCATGAACTTGGTGGGGCGTACTTTTGTGACAAATGCGCAAAGTATGCCAATAGGACATCTTCACAAAAAGAATTTGATTTGTTTCCTCTGCGCCATTTCTTAAATGCATTGTACGCTGCTGTATATAGCCTTTTTGATTTACTGGGCAACAAATTTAGGGTCACCGATTTTGCTATTTCTTTTATAGCGTCTGGAACAATTTCATCAATGCCATCTTCACTAAACTCACTATCCGAACTACGAGTATTCATTTTAGCGAAAGTTATAATAAATGTACAACTATGACTTTGATAATAATTATTAATACCGTTTCGTTTTGACTTACTTAGCATTTCTACCTACCCACTTCTCTTTTGATATTTTCCCCTACCAATTTGTAATTGTCAACAGTGTAAGTGTCAATTTGTGCACGGTATGAAGTTAGCATCATAACCCGTGCTATAATCGACTACTTTACGCACGGAAAACCGTGGCATAAATGCGGGTTTAGGTCACAGTGTGCTATAAAATATTATACTGTGGACACTGTATGATATAATTAACGTAAGAATATTATATTACACACAAGAACTACATTAAAAGTAGCAGTAAATTTTGTGTCTTAAAAATATAAGTAAAGTTACACATAAGCGTAATTTTAGTAGAGTAAGTACACAAAGATATTAAAAATGCTGTCATGTAAAATAACAGCAGATACCTACGAATTACATAAGTACAAATACTTAAGGGTTCTGTGTTAACAAATTGAAATTGAATCTTACCTAGCATGAAAATCATTATAATGAATTATATCCAATCGATAGCTGTCTTTATATAAAACACCTCCACTCACGAAAATATCCAAACAGAACATAACTGATATAAGGTCAAACGCACGCATGTTTGTAGATTTATGATAAGTGAATATTACTAAGAGATATAAGTAACTTTATCACATAATCGAGGTAGTTAGTAATTATTTAAGATTAACTGACGCCGGCGTCAGGGCAAGATGGAAGTTACGACTACACTAACTGACTGGACTTACGACGGATTGCAATTGGTTTCTGAGCGGTGTGGGTCGACATTGTCGTCAGGATTTCTGTACAGTGCATCTAAAATCTTTAATATTAAATTAAATACAATTGTAGTATTAAGGTAAAAATAATAATAGCGTAAATTTTAAATATTCAACTTAATTTTTATTAACTCTGTTACTTTTTGTGTTTTAGGAACCTAAATAGCTGAACAATCTATTATGTAACAAAACAAACGAAAAAAATTGCACCACGTGATTGATCCTTACGGACTCTACGTCAATACCGCGCATCAAAGCCATCAAAGAGCGGTAACCTGTGAAATAGGGGAGTACGGTCATCGATCCTGGATCCACCACTGTGCACATCTGCATATATCAGCAACGCGTTGCCAAAAAAACGATTAATATAGCCGTATAATTTTGTTTTGAACTTCGTAAGAGATTGTATACAGATTGTAGTGTCACTTGTAGTGACACATATAACCACTACTTGCCGTGTAGTGCCTATACGTCGGAAGTCTTAGGCACGTGCAACATTAAAAATTTATGTTACATTGCCAATATCGCAGCCAGGTTACCGGAATAAATCAATTATGCTGGTTACCGAAACCAGATACCTGCTGTATAACTAAAAATATACCTACATATCGCTAAGCACTGAGAAAATCAGTCAATAGAGCATATTTTCCTCATAGCGGTATTGTTAGCCAACGAGTCGGTTTCAATGCTTTGTCCATTCAAAATTCCAAAGGTTAGCTTCTTACAAAGATAAATGATATTATGTTTAAATCCATTTCCATAGAACATGTATGGGAATATCAAGTTGTTGATGTTTTTTTTTGTTTTTAATAAATAATCGTGAACAATCTACAAAATAATTTTATTCAATGAAAACATTTATAACATCAAAGCCCTCTTAATTTTTTTTATTAATCATCTGTCTATTCCTGAAGTTAGCCTGTAGCCTGTCCGTCTCTCCTCAACTTACTTTGCTTTCCTCGCTTCACTTCATCTCGCTGATCTCGCCTTGCCTCACCTCATTCGGTTCCCGCTCCCTGCTCCATATTTTTTTAGTTTAGATATTCAATTCCTACGTTACCACTAAAGTTTCCAATGTATTTTTAATGGAATATTAATATTTATACAAACTAAAATTTGTATGAATGCATCAATCACTTCTTGTTCCCTAATTCTTTTTATCTAGTTTATTTTTCTTATGTAGTTTCAATTTGTATTAATAAACAAAAATAAATATTTTATTACCTACTCTTTTTGTCATTTTTTTATTGGATTTTTTTAATAGATTTTTTCAATATCATTATTATTTACATTGACGTAGGAACTAGCCGAAAACACATGTAGTATCTACTTACACAAATACTTTTGATTTAAAAATCAGTTCCTAAAACCATGTTCCAATAAATTTGACAGAACAAGAAGCCTTCCTTGTGTATGTGTCGATCTGTATGCAAACCGTGTGATAGCAAGGACATAGTCGCATGACAAAAACAGTTGAATAACCACTTAATAGCGGGTATTGTTGGTTCTTGATGGCATTCTTATTTAAAGTCGTCATGGACAAGAAATGGAATCTTCATACGCGAGTCAAACATTTGCTCAAGTCTGCTAATTTATACATGCTTCAAATGCATCGTGTTTGAATAGTTTGACACATTTTTGACACATTTGGTAGACCAAATGTATAAAACTATTCAAACACGACGCAATTGAAACATTTATAGGCCGTAGTTTAACCTGTAACTGCTATGAAGAGGTGAGTTTCGTTTATTACCGGCGTTGTTCCATTTGAATATGTTTTTTAATTTTGCTGACTTCTGTCACCTCTTACTACATCTTGGTCTGACATGGGATTTGGGTCAGTTTCTAGGCCGTTCCATAAGGCGTATTATATGCACGGTAAAGGCGCCGCGACAATTCGCGGAGGATAACCAATCGTGTGTCTTCTCATGAAGACACGAGAGTATGGAGGATGGATGGCTACTCCAAACTGCAGTACTCTCATGAATATTGCAGTTTGGATTAGGCCTCCTAGGTTCATGCAGTGCACATTCTTCCCATAGGGACGAAGCATTTATGTCTCATAGCGTACTAGAGTAACCGGCCCGTATCAATATTTAAATTTTGTAAACGAGGATTCCTTTAAGTCAAGAGTGAAAAGGCTCTACTGGTGCTATTTTAGTGACTTTTGAAGCGCTTATATTCCTCTCATTTCAATCAAGGATGATCATCCGAGCAACTTCAAAACCAACGATCAATGACCGCTAGTTAGAAAGTTTTTTGTGTGGTTTCGAGGCGTGACGGCCACTATAAGCCTGTTATTATTAAATCATAATCACGTGAAAGACCTTGCGACGTTTTAAGAACACAATTCCTTCTACTAATCTCCAGAATATTCTCTATGCTCAGTGCTTGGCAATGATCGATTAAAGGTGTAATGTTAGCGCATTCTAACAGCCAAGACCGTCTGCGAATTTTGCCAGAAATCTCATTAAATCAGTTATTATCAGTTTAAACCTTAACACATATATTATTTTAAGTCCTGTCTCTGTCTTCCGAGTTTTAAGTAGCACAATTTAAATAACCACAATGGAGATTAATTTAGTCCCTTCGGTTATATCAACGGTCTCCAACCCGACACGGGCCCATTTCAAACCTTGACACCTAATGAAAATTGTTCGTTTAATTTACCTTATAGTGTTAGATGCTTCAAAAATTTATGTAATTTATGAGTTTGTCAAGTTATTCCATTACAAACATTGTAATTGCTATTTTGGTCGTTATTAAGCAGTCATAGGTTTGAACGTTGGACTCCCAAACAGTGGGGCTTGGGTTCAAGCCCTGTACGTATCTCTAATTTTCAAATATGATGTGCGTATAAGAATTGAATTTACACTTGCTTTAGTGAGGAAAACACCGTGAGAAATCCTGCACACCCAAGAATTCTCCACAATGTTCTCAAAGGTGTGTGAAGTCTGCCAATCCGCACTTCATATGTATGTACCTACCTACATTACAAGCCAACTAGTATGTTTCTGATGATTCATTTATTGATAACTTTCTAAACACTACTAATAAGACTTATCTTACTTATCCTTAGATAAGAAGTGGGTACCATGGACCACACACAAAGATCACACACACACTCAGACCGAGAACAGAAATTTAAACTCATCAATTAAACCCACCTCGCTGAAAATCGAGCCCAGAACCACTCGAATAACAGTCAGGCATCCAATACGCCATAGGGGTCGCAGACTCGCAGTACATTGGAGCAGACAATTATTGTATTTTGAAGATCCAACACAGCTACGGAAGCTCGTAGGTGAATCATAAGGAGCTTAGATTCAACCAGAACTGCAATTTAAAGGTAGCCGCTTGCTAACAATTACTACTTAAGAGGGGGTATAAAGCTAGGAAAAAATCAAATTTCACCCGCGCGCCCCGCCCCGCCCGTCAAATAGATGCGCCGCAGCAGTTGCGCGTCCGGTTGCATCTGACTTTATTAGCGGCTGTACACTCTCGCGAGACTGCTAGCCGAGTGCACTCGTATGAGAATGTACTTGGTAGCGCTCGCCTCGCCTCGTGATGTCTCGGGGGGGTCTCGCCTACTCTCGCTCCCATGACGTCTCGGCCGAGGCGTCACGAGACATAGCGAGTACTCTCGCACGAGAGTGTACAGCCGCTATTATATAACATGGCATCAGTCAAGAATACGGCACAGTATAATGTAAAAACTGAGACAAATTTCGGCTCAATAAATGTAGAATCATCTACCTCAAAAATGGCAAGCTGTTTTTTCTTTATTAGGGTTAGATTTTTATACAATGTTAATAGCTAGAGAGCCAGTGAATGGCAGACAACACATTATTAGGTGTCATTAATAATTTTGAATATATTATTATGTAGGTATCTATTAATCTAAAGCAATTCTTCTCGCTGTAACTATCTGTATTTCTGAAACTAATAACATTTATAGGTAGTGTCGGTCGCATCATGTAACCATAGCGCTGGAAACCTAGTGTAGGGAGCGATTGAATCACTTTTATGACAAGAAAGGCAGTATAATGTTCGTACTGGTGTGACCATTAAATCATTTAAATTCTCGCAAAGCAGAATATCTGCTCTATTTTTACGTGATGACACCTGTATGCCGTATAACATGTAAATAAATAACACGTACAATGTTTTTCAGACATTTATTATTATAGATAACATTGTTTTCATTTTTTCGCTACAAAAAGATAAAGTAAGTTATCCTTTAAATTTATTTAAATTGAAAGAAATCCTTCGCCAGAAAACAGAAAAATTACAAATGCCACTGCCGTTATTATAAGGAAACTAATTAAGTGACAATAATATCATAAAAAAGATGACAATCACTAACTTCTTGAGCGACAATTGTTAGCTTTAAAAATATAGGAAAAAAAGAGTGTGTGAAATATGATGCGTGATGATATAATTATGCGTGAGAACAGGAAAAATGTATAATGGGTTTTCAAAATATTTAAGGTATGGTAAGAACACATAAGTCATCAAACTAAACAATTTTTTGAAGATTAAAAACTGATGACGTCAGGTATCACTTTGCGCCATTTATAATCGGTTGAAAGTTTTAGATAGAACTAAATTACATCGATACTTTATTTTAATGCCAGTCGTTCCGGTGCAATAAATTCGTCTGCATTTGGATCTGTATGTTCTAAAATTTCTACATTTTGTAAAAGCGTAAAATACGAGTAGTAAGCCTGAAAATATATATTTTTTCTTTAAGAAAACACAATTAGCAATTAAAAAATAAATAAAAAAGTCGCTTTAAAAATGCATTTATACAAAATTTTATGTTTTTGTTAAAGTAATTTTGCCTAACTATGCATGTATGTATAGTATAAAAAAAGTTTAGTTTATGTGTTATTTTGTAGATTCGTTACAATGCAACAACAAGCAAATAATAAATGAAACAATACATAGACAGATGAATTGATACGCACTTCTCTGGTGTAATGTTCCCGTCATCATCAAAAGATTTTGGAATATTTTCTTATTCTCTCTTCTCATATCTTGATTTTGGATTAAATCTTGTTCTGAAATGAAAATACAATAATAGTTTCAAACACACACAAGTAACAACTACTGTAGGGATTGATCAAATTGACTACCAGAAATATAGGTGTTGCTTTAAAAACAAAATTATGGGGCAAAGAGGAAATAATTCACTCAAAATTAAATTTGCTTTTGGATAAAGCTGTATATTTTGTTTGAAAGTACATACCTATACTAACTATTAATGATACATACAATGTGAATTTTTCGTATATACTATGCTGCTTCAGCGATCAAACATCAACATCAACATTGTATTGTGAGCACAAAAGTTAAAACAATAAGGTCTAATTTTGAATATGAAATAGTACTTGTCAACTTACCTCTGACAACTAGCCATGACTTGAATTTTCAGCTTTCTATGATCCCTTTTTAATGTTGATTTTATTCCGTTTGTTACCCATGTTGGATCTTAGTGTCTTTTAACTTTAGTTCACACACACACAATTATTGTTTTTGTAATAAAAACTTCGCTCTCAGTCACAAATGTACACCAAAAAATAATTTCACATGTCGAGAAGACTGACGCAGTCTTCCCGTCTCAATGGAGCAATGGTGACTGATTAATGAAACCGAGCATGTCAAAATACTCAAAATCCTACAAATGTATTTTATTTTAATAATTCGTAAATTATAGATTTGATTTTGAAATCGCTAATCTAATCCCTCCGTGATACTAATTAGCATAATGTTGCCGCTGTAGTTTAGGTATTATAGCAATTAAAATCTTCGTCAAGGCAAAATAAAACCACCACACAGTTCACGGTAAAGAGTTGTAATGTAATATTCATTAATGTCGGTAAGAACATACACGGTACTTAATGCTAATTGTTCGCCGAGTACGATGCGACGCGTAAACATTACGATGCCATTAAGATGCATCAGGCGCTGAGTATACAATAACCAAAATTTTAAAAATAATAAAATAAGTAACGTAATAATATACTTAATAACTAATAGGCGATACTATACTAAACATGCCCCCGGGCGTTGAAAGCCTCGCTTTCAACCCAAATCATCAATTTCAGGTAGGGGACAAATCTTGCTAAATGATCTCCGAAGTACACCATTCGAAGTCTTCACATCCGCAACCCTGGTGATGCCATCCGTGCCCGGGTACACCGCAATGATCCGACCCAACTTCCACTTCAATGGTGGCACATTTTCTTCTTTTAGAAGAACTAAAGCATTTAGCTTCAATGTTGCACCTTTGCTGGAGCGCCATTTCGTGCGTACTTGGAGTTCTGACACATACTCCTTGCTCCACCGGATCCAAAAGTGCTGGCGTAACTGTTCAATACGCTGGAACCTGGTCAACTTGCTTGTGGAGCGGTCGTGATAGTCCGGTGCAGGCAGAGAGGTCAATGGACGTCCAATTATAAAATGTCCAGGAGTCAAGGGCATCAAATCTTCAGGGTCTGAAGAGAGAGGCGTTAGTGGCCGGGAGTTCAATATGGCCTCGATTTGAACTAGCGTTGTGGAAAGTTCCTCGTACGTTAAATGACAATTGCCCAACACTCTAACTAAATGATACTTTGTTGACTTCACACCAGCCTCCGCAAGACCAGCAAAATGAGGAGAATATGCTGGTATAAAATGAAATTTAATACCGTCATTAGCCATACCTTCAGTTAACGAATCGCAGTTGTTCTTTAAAAATTTGGAAATATCGTTATACGCGCCAACGAATGAGGTACCGTTGTCGGAATAAATGTTTGTAGGTTTTCCTCTGCGTGATATAAATCTACGCAATGCCATTAAGAAGGTGTTACTCGTTAAGTCGCCTACCAATTCCAAATGAATGGCCTTTGTTGCGAAGCACACAAAAATGGCGATATAGACTTTAACTAATTTACACCCACGACCTTGGCGGGAAGCAGACTGAATAGGGCCTGCATAGTCTAACCCGATATTTTGGAAAGGAAAACCTGCTAGAAGGCGATGCTGCGGCAAGTTACCCATAATAGGTGATACAGTTTGCCCTTTCATTCGGCAACACTTGATGCAAAGTCGACAGCAATGCCTTGCTAAATTGCGACCTCTGATCGGCCAATACGTTTCTCTAATGTAAGACAATAATAATTGCGGCCCGGCGTGCAGTAACCGTCGGTGTTCATAATCAAATAATAATTTAGTGAACTTATGAGTGGACTGTAATAAAATTGGATGTTTCTTTTCATATAAATAGTCAGAATTAGACAAACGGCCTCCCACACGCATTATTTTATTGTCATCCAGGAAAACATTAAATTTCAATAAAGGACTTTTCTTAGGTAATTCTTTATTATTAATGAGTAGTTTATACTCAGGAAAAGTTTCGTATTGTGATTGCCTGATAATTACATTTAATGCAGATTGCAGTTCGTCGGTACACAGAGGACCAGAACAGGACTGCTTTCTACAACGTTTAATAAACCTTAATATAAATGCCACAGTACGATTGAGCCTTAAGAAATTTGAAAATCTATTAAAATCAATGAATTCATTATTATAAATTTTATTATTAGCTATATCACTATATAAAGAAATATTACTAGACTTCAATTCTGGTAAGGTGTCGTTATCAATAGATAAATGATTCGATGGCCATAGTGAGGCGTCCTCATAAAGAAAAGATGGACCTGACCACCACTTGTTTAAAGTCGCTATAGATTTTATATCTACTCCGCGGGAAATGTAATCTGCAGGATTGTCTTTGGTACCTACGTGCCTCCACTGACAGTTAGATGTCTTGTCTAAAATGTCTGCCACCCTGTTACGAACAAAGGGTTGCAACTTACTAGGCAACGTTCTCAACCACCCTAAGACAATAGTAGAATCCGTCCAGAATACAGTGCGAACATTCTCCAGCCGTAATGAGGCGATAGCCTTTTTATAAAGACGGGTACCTATTAACGCGCTACACAATTCGAGTCTCGGTATAGTGGTTAACCTAAGTGGAGTTACACGACTCTTAGCAAGTAGCAGGCGCACTACCACCTCACCATCATCGTTGACACTACGAACATATAGACATGCGCCATACGCACGTTCAGATGCGTCAGAAAAAATATGGAATTCAACGGATTTCGGTGAGTTGCAAATAACACGCCGCGGGGCATAAATATCATTTAAACAAGGTAGATTTACGACTATCTCAACCCACAATTTATTTATTTCAGGTGGTAGTTGTTCATCCCAGGACAACTTTTCCAACCAAAGTTGTTGAAGCAACATCTTCATAACAATAACACAAGGAGCTAGCAAACCAAGCGGGTCAAAAATCTGTGCGATTACTGACAAAATATCGCGTTTAGTGTTTCCACCGGCAACCAAGCCACTTGGAAAACACAACTGATCAGAATTTGGTAACCACCCAAGTCCTAACGTTTTACTAGGCTCGGAAGTGCCGATGTTTAAATTCACTGATGACTGTGGAGATTCAGGCTTAGGAAGTACCCGAGGCTCGTTAGACTTCCACTTTCTCAAATTCATTTGAGCAGAAGCTAATGTGGAAGTGACCCCGTCACGTAAATTAATGACTTCTTCTAAGTCGTCCCCACCAGTTAACAAATCGTCAACATAACAGTCATGGATAATAGCATCGGCAACTTTCTTGTCGGAAGCCTCCAGTCCTAGCTGCTTCATGCATCTTGTTGCTAGATACGGAGCGCTTGCCGTACCGTAAGTGACGGTGTTAAGCTGGTAAGCTTTAAGAGGATCCGACGGACTATGGCGCCAGATAATTTGTTGTAGTTTTCGATCATCTGGATGAACGTACACCTGACGATACATTTTCTCCACGTCTGCTGCGATAACATATTTGTGTTGTCTGAACCGCAGCAGAATGGATAGCAAGTCGTCTTGCACCACTGGCCCAACCATTTGGATTTGGTTGAACGAAACGCCAGTGGTAGTAGGACTGCTTGCGTTAAAAACTACTCGCAGCTTTGTAGTGGAACTACATTCACGTAAAACCCCGTGATGAGGAATGTAATGCACATTAGGGTTTGAAATAATGCTATGACATTGAGTCATATGACCTAAGGATTCATATTCCAACATGAAATCCTTGTACATCTCCAAGAGTTTAGGCTTTGCGTTAAGTTTTCTCTCTAGGGAAAGAAAACACTGCTTCGCTCGTGACAAAGAATCCCCTAGTAACTCAGGTGACTGCTTGAGTGGGATTCTAACACAAAATCGACCGTTATCTAAGCGAGTGGTGTTTTTTATAAAATGGTTTTCACAAGCCCTGTCCTCCGGAGAGTACTCAAAGTCTGTACTTACCTCCTCGAGCTGCCAAAATTTTGTTAATTGGTTTTGAATGTCATGAACATCCTCATCACACTGGACATTTAACTTCGCAAAGTTACACAAGGCTTGAGACGATGATACATGGCCACCTTTAATGGGACCTGATACGAGCCAACCCAGTTTCGTATCACAGAGTATCGGTAGTCCGTCTCCTAACGTAAGCCTTTGAGTACCTAAAATGTCCCAAAATATGTCCGCGCCGATCAATATATCGATAGCGGCCGGCATATGAAAGTGTGGATCCGCAAGACACATATCAGACGGAATGTTTATAACAGACAAATCTATCTGTTTGCATGGTGTATTATTGGTAATTGAAGGCAAAATAAAACAATGTATATTCGTCGAATAACTGTCGTCTAACGATTTTATTTGTAAGCGACATGATTTATTAATTTGTGACGTAATATTATTGATCCCTAAGATGGAGTTATTTATCCTATTAATAGGCAGCCCTAGTTTCTCATGCAGTGCCTCGGTCATTAAACACGTCGTACTACCGTTGTCTAACAACGCACGAGCGACATGTTGTTTACCGTTCTTATCGAATACTTTAATTAACGCAGTGGACAATAACACATCTCCGTTTTGAGTGTGCGGCAGCGCAGCGACACTTGCCGACAGTGATAAGCGAGCACTCGACTCGGGCGGTTGCTGTGTCGGTAGCTGCGTATGCGCAATGGGATGCATGATGTTGTTATTATCCGAGTTATGATGTGTCGCACCCGTAATCGCAGAAACCGGTTTGTTATTACGATCCAAGACATGCACCAGTGTATTGTGTTTGCGCCGACAAATCTTGCAGCCTGGCTTCTTGCAATTATTAGCGTAATGTCCGGACTGTAAGCAGTTAAAACACACCTTGTACTCGGGCAGTAATTTTAGTCGCGATTCATTAGTGAGCGATAAGAAATGAGGGCAATTAATTAATTTATGATCATTATTACACTTAGGACAACGTTTAGAAAATGAACTATTTTTATTACTGCACTTATTATCAGAAACAGAAACCAAAGGTTTTATCTTATTGGTAGACTTGTTGATGTTAGGTGAACATAAATTATTATGACTTTTATTTGAAGATGTAGACAATTCTATGGTTTCTAATAAGTCAGCCCTATTTTTAATAAATGACAGAAATATGTTAAATGTTATTTTTCTATCTTGCTTTATAGACTGCTCCCATTCCCGATATGTCTTGCTGTCAAGTTTGTGCGTAATTATATAAATGAGAAGCGTGTCCCAGTGTTTAGTTGGTTCTCCTAGGGATTCTAAAGCTCGTAAGTGTTTATTAGTTTGATCTAAAAGGCGTTTTAAATTAGCTGACGACTCTCTTGTGATGACATCTAAATTAAATATAGCAGAGACGTGATTGTGAATTAACAGTCTTTTGTTTTCATAGCGATCGCATAGTATCTGCCAGGCTAATGAATAGTTGGCAGATGAGAACTCAATGGATTGAATAACTACCGCAGCAGATCCCTCCAACGAAGCCCTCAAATAATGGAATTTATTAATATTGTCTATATCGTCATTATCGTGAATGAGGCTGGAAAAGGTGTCATGAAACTCCAACCAGTTGTCATAGGAGCCGCTAAATTTTGGCAATTGAATGGTAGGCAACTTAATGTTGTTGTGGGCGCACGAGCGACGTACACTTACCTCAGTCGCAACACTCTCGGCCCTCCTACAATCATTGAGAATTTTACGTGCTTGTGAAAGTAATTTATAATATAATTTTTCAAATTCCCTACGCTCTAGTAGGTGAGATTCAGCCTCATCTACTAGGCACTCTAAAGACAACTGTACCTCTTCAAAACGATCAAACATTTTTTCCATCCGCGCGATACGTAACTGCAACTCGTCAACTTCGAAGGTGTTTAGAGAAGCAGCATCCAAGTCATCGATGTAACTTGAAAATGACGTTAATTGTCCCTTGTAGGCTGCACGTTGACGAATAAGTTTTACCTCTTGCGTCATCTTGCGAGGCTGGTATGTAATCAACCTGGAATTGATGTAATAATAGCTAGTTTATAAAAACGTCTTAATGTGTGTTTAACAATGATGTTCCTATGTACTGTAATACTTAAGTACGAATAATAAAAATTAGAAACAACAATGTAATTTCAATTTATGACCAAACTTTAATAATCTAATTATGATTTTAACACTTACTTGAACTATTTTTACACAATGTTATTAAGAAATTGAATAAATTATGATTTGAATGCTAACTTAACAATCTTTACAAATTAATTAAAGAAACTGTGTAGATAATTATTAAAGGCAATATTTACTTGAAAGTAACTAACTAAATTATTAATTACTAATCACTTCTAACTTTTACAATAAATTAACTGATCATGACTAATAGTTAAAAGTAATCAAAGTAAGTATTCACCAACCTTGTTCACAATCGAAGCTTTTATACTTACAAAATACTTATAATACCATAACAGAGTGTTGGGTGGAAATCAATGGAACACTAGTACCATAATAAGTTCAACTTTTTGGCCTTTTCTTCAAATTTATCTTCTTCCATCCACGCGGTTAACCTTCCAATGACCTCTAGTTAAACTTTAACTTCCAGATTTATTAATCCAACACGCGAATAATTTATCACCACAAATTATTCGTAAATAATCCAGCCGAAGTGACCAATGTTGCCGCTGTAGTTTAGGTATTATAGCAATTAAAATCTTCGTCAAGGCAAAATAAAACCACCACACAGTTCACGGTAAAGAGTTGTAATGTAATATTCATTAATGTCGGTAAGAACATACACGGTACTTAATGCTAATTGTTCGCCGAGTACGATGCGACGCGTAAACATTACGATGCCATTAAGATGCATCAGGCGCTGAGTATACAATAACCAAAATTTTAAAAATAATAAAATAAGTAACGTAATAATATACTTAATAACTAATAGGCGATACTATACTAAACACATAATATATTAAAATATTGACTCTAAAATATGCACCACATTGAAAATAAATTGATTTAAGTGAAAAATTAGACCTAACTTTGTGATTTTTTTCTATCGAGAAAATTTTATTTTTTTCTGTTTTTGCTTAGATCTTGCACTCAATAATATAATGAAGTATAACTATGTTTTTCTTCAGGTTCTAGAAACTTGATCTACTACTGTAAAAATTGAATCTAAGATTGCCAATTTTGCTTTATACCCCCTCTTAACTGAAGCAGGTTTAGGTACTCACAATTACTAACTGAAGCAGGCTTACTGAAAATCATTAATTCACTAACAAGTAAGTTTGAGGACTGGGACAGGGATGTCCCAGTCCTCAAACTTACTAACAAACTAACTAATGTTCTCACACCCCCTGCTAATTGGACTGACCATCCTAGTCCCCATATAAGTCGTGTTCCATAATGTATGTAGGTCAAAACAACAGCTGGATACAGAAAGCAAGTGAATCAAACAAACATGTCTAAACATCCCCGTCGAGCGAGCGAGAATCTCACAAAGGTCATGGGCCGTGCGGTAATGCCATTGTATGCGACACAATACATGCGAGAGCCGACCACCCGAGCCGAGATAATCATTTATTTGTCCCTATATGTCCCGGACGATCCCTACAATTCGGAATCTATTGAGGATTTGCTGAATCTTTACATACATACCCGTTGATGCGCGTGTTAGAGATAATAGCAAGTTTAAGTCGAGAATGGCGTTAATATACATAGGCAGTATATATATAATTTTTTACTCCAAAAATACGAGTGTCGGTACTAAGGGACAGGTTTTCCCGAAGCGAAGCACCCTCACTTCGGGTTAACTAGTTTCGTAAGTTCGTATTTGTTAACCATTTCAGCAGAGTTTTATCAGTCCAATCATCTACCGAATCAGCTTACTATTTCAACATTTATATGTTGGCGTAGAACAAAATGCCAGAGCATAGACTGACACAGCAGTAATTAAGTGTTGCAACATTTTATTGTCATAATCAGTCCCTTGACCTTATCCATATCAAGGTAATGGTGGATGTGCTCAACGAAGCATGCCTTTACGAGTACATTCAAAAGTTGAAACGTTTCATCGCAAATCGGTACATTCACTAGTTTCTTAGACATCTATAAATAAAATAAATCAACGTTCTTATTTCTGTAACGTCTTTTTCTGCTGTTTTCTTTGTCTTCAACCAGGTAAATTATAATTTACGTTTGTAGGTACACTAAAATCAATTAATAGAAGACAGATTTAAATGGTATTAAGATTCAAGTTTGAAACCCGTCATAATATTGTGTGAATATTGTTTAGAAGTATAAAAATTACATGAAATAAATATTTTTTTCCTATAAAAGACTTAAAGAGGCAACCCAGTTTACTGTGACCGTAACACGGATGAAAACTTTTTAGGTACTTGGACCCTAAATTATATTCGATATCTCATTGCCACAATAATATTGCCTTATGATTTTTTTATATTCATCCTTCATCAATGTCCAATTGGTGCAACCTGTTGAGTTTGTACCATGTTGTCATACATTACAGTGTTATTAATATTGTTGGGAACGACAAAGAAATAATAATAATAATTTATTTATTCCATAGCTTAAAATAATACTACAATTTTTTAACAATCGTTTAGTAATAACAACTTTTTAGAAATAACTTACCTACAATAAACCTACATTATAATAATAAATTGTAAACCTACTATTACTAGCACTAAATTAATTTGCATTACAAGATTTTCAACGTTGGTATGTTTTCTTATGAGATAATATTAAAATTATGATTTAATTTAAATTAATTTAAATGCTTGTAATATGAAACTGTTACTAAAATGCAGAAATATGACGTAATCAGCTTCTTAAAACAAGTCTATTACGTCAATAAAGGCCATTCGGAAAGTAGATAACATTTTGATAATTATGCAGGTTGCAAGCATTATTATTTATTAATAAATGGTTGTCTATAAAGTCGGTCTACGGACGATAACTTTACGTGATAACGTAACGCACGGGCTCAGGCGGAACGGGACTCTTTTTGTGCGCGCTGCCGGTGTGCCGAAGATCTTATCAGTATCACGTCAAAATTACTTATAATAACTTGACATCACACCTTTCCTCGAGACGGTCCATAGTTATTCGATGTCATAAATGTCGCTATGTTTAACAAACTTGAAATCATTCAAATTTACATAACTATGTTATAAAACAACTAAATGTTATTTAGTACGTGTAGTAGGTATTTATGCAGTAATACTAAGATTTTCCTAACACAGCCTGAGAAAACATAATAGCAAAGTTTAAATTCATTATTCAACTAGTTATAACAATCCGTTGATCAGTTACAACATGCAGGGGCGAGTGCCGTGTGATATATAACAGGAGAGCATTTTGATCACTGTCCAGGACTTGTAAGTTCCTCGCATGTTTTGGCAGCATCTGGAAGTTTAGAAAAGTGAATAACGTATTCATATCAATACAAAATACATGCTATTATTCACGGAAGGAAATTGAATGGATTTCTAGTCCGGAACGTATCCTCTGGGAATAACACAGGGGAGACATGGATACAAGTACAATATTACAACAATTTGGGTTTCAGACATTTTTATAAATACAGTGTTGTTTTAAATTATTATTATTATTTCCACAGTATTGCGTGAGGGGCGGTACAATTCGACAGGCCATAGAGCTGATTACAATGGTCAGTGAAGGATATTTGATTCAGGTGGAGTGTGCAGGAGTAAGGATTGGACAAGCGCGACTTAGTAGGAACTGGTAAAAATTGCACAGTCGTCTAAAAGATCCTGGGCAACAAAGACTTAAGGATTTACTTCGCGAATTTGGGATACCCGAGACCGTAAGATTTCGGTACGCTACATCAAAAAAGAATAGTTATCTTGTACTTAACGTAGCCGGTATCCATGCCAATAACTATGAAACCAGTCAATAAAACATTGTAAGTAGGATATCAAAATCCACAGCGCCGAAGACATTGCTAAATGATTTTAGAAAAGACTACTTACTTCGTATCCATCTCCTCCATTCGCCAAATAAGCCGGTGCACTGATCTGATAGTATTTATCTTTGTCCAATGGAGATCTAAAATTGTTGTCACCTACGAGCACTGAAACCACTCGGCGGCCCTGAGGTTGCGACACATTGTATACTACTTGTAAACCTGAAACAGTGGTTTATGAAATTTTATTATGTCTCGATTGAAATTTAGTCTTCGGAATCGCATGTGGAATTAAAGCGAGGTTAATAAATAAACTAATGGCTATTTTAAATGGAATTTATAATCCCTATTAGGTATATATGCGAAAATACCTAACTCTGTCTGTGTGCTAACTTTTGGGATAATATTGACGATATTTCGTCGTTTGCAAGTTTCACAAAAGTACTAGTATTCCATAATTATCCGATGTCAAAAAGTAACATACATTGTTTGCTAAGTTATCGAGAGATTACGGATTGATGGAATATTGGAATCAGGCGTAATTAAAATTGAAACTTTCTTAATGTACACAATGAGCTATAGAAGGAAAAGAAACATATTATATTTGAGGAACAAATTAATGTGTTCGTATTACATACGTTATGTGTTTTTTTACATACCTACTTTAGATAAATTAACTACACTAACTACAAATAACAAGTATTCAATTGTAAGGCCCAAAGCGCCGCGAAGTGTACGAGTTGAAGCCAACTCAATAATAGCTCACCAGAAACTTGAAGAAGCCAAGGCGCTATGAACGGTTGGGCTGATGTCGCATCACTGACGCTCTTCTCCAAAACCTCTATCAAGTGTTTTCCTTGTAATTCGTAGGTTTCCAAAAAATCTCGATAGGGAAACAATTCGATTAATGAGCCTTGGGTTATAGCTGAAACGTGAACATATATTATAATTATTTTGTTATAGAACGATATAATATTAGAAATACTTAAATCAGTAGAATATACTTTCAAGAATATAAAAAGAATATTTCTAATGCCCCCTGCATAATAGGTGTGCCGTAAGCCACCAACCACACAGACACACTATTCAGATCATTTTCTTTTAAATGTTAGCTGTTCCATTAATGAAATCAGTCCACAATTAAACCTTTGTGTACAATTATTATTATCGTAAAGCAAAAACTGTTCTAAATTATAAATCAACTTACGCCCTTTCACCAGCCCCGTTCTTATATTGCTGCGTTGTATTAACGATATGCAGTCGTAACTAGGGTTCAACGTCAGCTTTACCTGAAAAATTACATCAAATTTATATTTATTATCAAATATAAATCTCGGTTGTTAATTAGATAGCAGTCGTTAAGTCATATCGGCGGCCTTTGAGCGGCATAACAGCTTCCGACAGTCGATCTTTACTCGTAATTAATTTTAGAATTTCGTATATTCTTGTAACTAAAATTTCAGGATTATCCTACAGAACTTGGCTCCTATTTTTCACATTCATGTTTTTGATGGGATCTATACTTACATATTCATTGATAGCATCAGTCAGAAGATTTCCTAAAGGGCACTCGCCGTAAGCACAATCTTTATGACGAAGAGTAATCTGGTTGAATCCAACGGCCTGAGCTTCAGATTCGTGAACCAATTTAGCGTAAGGCGCCAATTTTTCTTTGGTTTCCTCATCTGCAATACACATTGTAACAATAATAATTACTTACGTGTAAGATTGATTACTTGGTACTTTTAATGCTTTTTTTAACTCTAGAGCAAATAAACAACACCAATTCAGTAAAGTTTCATGTAATTTCTTGTTTTAATAATTACACCTTTAAAAAGTGACAGAACGTCAGCCGTAGTAACATGAAACAGTACTCACTATAAGCAGCACTGATAATTCTCTCTAGAAAAGCACAGAGCTTTCTTACTTTCGAAAGGAGACGAGAAGTATTATTGAAGCTAAACCTTTGTAAAAGAAAATAAATACAATGAAAAAATTACCTTCAGGCACAGATCTATCGAGATATATTGGGCCACCTTCAAATTTCACGATTTCACCAAGGTAGTTGAAGTAGATCGTGAGATTGCCCAGAATGTTAGTGAAAGCTGATGCCTGGACCACAATAATCTGCAAACAGATTTTAAATTATTTGTAAAATATATTATTTTGTACCTCGATGACTGAATAAGGACAAGCATCAGCAATAACAAAATTTTAAAAAGTCTAAAAGTTTTCCTGCTAAAAGAATCGTTGCTGAAATTTTGGACATGTCCCGAATGTTACCTCAGTTACCTACACGTGAAATTATCACTAGCTTAGGTGAAAGCGAACATCAAGCAGGTTTTTCCGCATTTTTTCTTAACTCCTGCCTAAGTGACGGAAAATCCGAACTCAGTGAAAAACATTACTTTAAAAACAATTAAAATAACCTCCACTTTTGAATTTCATAGTGGGAACTTTTATTTTATCTGCGCGTGAAGACTCCGCGGACCAGTTTTTTTATATATGTAGATATAATAGGCATTTTGGTATAAAGAAGTAAAATTTTAACAACCCAAAAAAATAGCAAATATAAAACCATACAAACCTCATGCCTATCGTCATCGAGACTCCTTATTTGAGTCAGGTACGGAATAGGGAATCGCTCATCCCTATGCGAATGTCCACCGACGATGATGTCGATATTTCGCCCATACTCCTTTGCTATTTGTCTGTAAAAGCGTGTATATAAAACTCTTCTGTTACTAAGTAACAACGCACAGCCGAAACTACTGAACACTGAACGGAAGAAGATGAAATTTGACATGTACTATATTATTCTTTGGAGTGCAGGGGAGCACTAAGAAAGGATTTTTGGAAATTGGCAAGCGAAGCCGCGGGGAAAAGCTAGTTATGAGTAATTCAAAAAATGTATCTAACAGTTGTTCATTGTACTCCTAGATAATTTATACGTGCATGCAAACATCTTAGAGAGACAAAGAAAGACATTCTTCCATTAGAAACTGAATAATATCAGCCGTAGTAAAAGTATTAATTTACTCTTATTTTTACAGCTAAGCAGTCTTAAGACCACCAGAAAAAAAGCTTAAATCACAACTCGGCGCGGTGGCTAGTGTCGATCTTATGGGATCAATCTAGTTAAGCGACTACGTCAGCAGCTGAAGTTGGATAGGTGACCACTGTAAAAATTCTTGTGCTTATGAGGGCACGTGAAGCCGTTGGTCCCGGTTGTTATCATTAGATAGCAGTCGTCAAGCTATTTCGAAGGCCTTAGGGTGGCATAAAATTTTTCGACACTTGGGTTAGCCACTCCACCCCTCCCCTCACACCCACACCTCAGAACCCTCCACCAATCGGCACTGGAGCAGTGTGGTGGAGTATGTTTTAGGCCCCCTCAGTTATGAGGAGAGATTGAAACCAAGTCAAATAGGACCAGACATTAAGTATCTAAGTTGACACATGGTTATTGTTATTTAAGACCAGAGGAAATAAAATTTTTGTAAGCAACATAAAGTAGAACTCTTGTCGCCGAGCACAATCATGCTTTAATCCAGTAACAGTTACGTGGAAAGGTGTTAACTCAGGAAACTCTCTTTGGTGTTACTGACGCCCATTGGCAACAAAGCCCACTTACCATCGGGTGGCTCGTTTGCTCGTGTGAGAACTAACATAAAAAAGCCTTACATATCTTCATCGTAGCCGCAGTGTGAGAGTAGGATAATGATGTCAATGCCTTGGTCAGCCAAATTTTGAGCTTCACGGAAAGCAGCCTCCTTTGGATCTGAGAACTCCACATTTCCAATTGGTGCCAATATCTAAAACATGAAAATAAAATTTTTGTTAGAAATATTGTATATGAGTGAGTATATAATTACAAAACTGATCGATGTCTGATTGACAAAATTTGATTAAATTTTTAATAAAACTGCGTAAATATTTTTTCGAGTGTGGGTACAAACGTAGTTTACCCGAAGCAAAACGACATACACCAAAACTTTTTATTAGGCCGACAAAAGAACAGATGATCCTGGTCATCCATGGTCATTGTCATCCATGAACATAATACACCAAAGGCTCCAACCCATTAATGTCCCACTACTGAGCATGGGTCTCTCCTTATACCTGAGGAGGCCTAAAGCATACTCCACCTCGCCGCTCCAGTGCAGGTTGGTAGAGGGGTTAGTGGCCGGTGGTGGGGTCGGAAGTTTTTAAGCCGCCCGAGAGTCTCCCATATGGCGAGCAGTCGTTACTGCTACCAAAAGATAATAATCGGACCGACAGCACTACACAACACTAGCGGTCACCCATCCAACTACCGACCGCGCCCGCTGTACCTAACTTTGTCGATCACGTAAGATCGACGCAAGCCGCCGGGCTAAGAGCGTTTCACCAAACACCAAAAGCATCTCCGATGAATTTCCAGTCAATTGGATGATTATTATGAATTGCAGTAACATTTACAATACCTGAGTAGACGTGGTTGTAATGCCAATGATCCCAATTTTTCTATTATCCCTCTCCAAAATAACATAAGGTGTGTATAGACCGTCTAAAACCGGTTCCTTGCTGGAGTCAATATTCGCTGCGACGGATGGTGCCTTCAATGCCATGAGGTATGGAGCCAAACCCTCTGGTCCATCGTCGAAGTCGTGATTTCCAATTGCCTGCAATTTCATATCGATTCAGTTCCTTTTAATCACGTATCCTGGAGATATATCTAAGTCTATAAATATACTTTAAATACGAATGTTGTGGTAATAGATGTGGTTGCCAAATGTTAAAAACAGTAGGTATAAGTGCGAATCGGACTCGCACGCGTAGGGTTCCGTACCACCGAGCAATATTAATTGAATTATTTCATTTATTTCATATTTAGCTGTCTACCGTTTTTCGTTCAAGAGATAGAGCTCTGTGACAGTGAACCCTAATAACTGTGAGTTTTCCAAGGATTTTTTCGAGATGGTGCCTATTCACTCTTCTATCAATACACCACTCGCCGAAGTTGAAGTTTCATTAACATCAATTAAACTCGTGGAGACCCTCTACGGCCCGATTCTCACGATCATTTTCACCAGGTATATGCAAATTGTGGAATCAGCTTCCTTCTGAGGCATCCCCGGAGCGCTATGACATGGGGCTCTTCATAAAAAGGTTTAAAAAGAGTTCTTCTGCAGAGTCGGCGTTGCACTGATGACTCCCTTGGTGTTGGTCGTGTCCATAGGCGACTTTGACCACATACCATCAG
This sequence comes from Ochlodes sylvanus, assembly GCA_905404295.2. NCBI lineage: Eukaryota > Metazoa > Arthropoda > Insecta > Lepidoptera > Hesperiidae > Ochlodes > Ochlodes sylvanus. Next base: position 5,380,201 of record FR990129.1, read on the forward strand.
GTGACTCGTCTGCTTTTACGTAAGCCCTTCAGGCTATAAAAAACAGCACTTACATGAGCGTCATGTGGTAAAAGATTCATGAACTCCTGTATTATGTCCCATTTCAATAACGTGTACCAATAGGTCCCTTGGAAGCTGTCTCCAGCGTTCAGAAGAAGGCTGTTCGGCTTTTCCTTCTTCAGTTCCTTAACGGCATAAGCCAAGCGTGCAAAACCCCCGAAGCAGTCGCTGTCATTAGTGTGACATACCGGAGTTTCCAGTGATGTCTCCTCGAATCTGATAGCGGAAATTATAGATATAAGTAAATAAATAAATAAATGTTAACACACTCATACCCCCGTACTAATGCTGAGATCTATAGACGATACTTAGCCTTAGCTCAGAGTTTACTTACGAAAAAGTTTGCTTTGCAAAGACTGCGATTTGGTTTTTATAGACATGTCAGGCTGAGATTGTGCTCAGCATAAGCTAAGACCGCTAATCTCATAATACCACTATTGGTTTCATTACATGCAATACACCTGCAAAGTTTTTCCTAAGTAAAGTCTGAGCTAAGCCTAAGTATCGTCTGAGATCTACTCAGCCTAAGATTCCTTGTGTCGCGGGTGGCATGGACAACACAAATTACACACCACTAACACCCATGACCCAAGAACGCAGAGAAGTCACATAAACATCTGCCCAGGCTGGGAATCGAACTCCCGGGACCCTTGGAACGGGCCGTCAACTACGTGTAACTCTATATGAAAACGCATTTTTTTTAAGTTTTATAGAAAAAATGAGATTAAAACAACGAATAAATACCCAAGAGTTCTCCCTAAGTAATATAAACCTAAAAGTTTACGTAGTACGTAAGTTACCTACGTAGTAGTAGGCTATATTCCTCCTATTCGCGATTTTACAATTCGAAAATTTTCCATATTTATTGACAACTTTGTATTTATATTTAATATCAAGTCGTAAACCTAACGGAATCAATTATGTTTTCAGTTTTTCTTTATCCAGCTGCATTAACTAATTCTTATCCCTCTCTGCGCTGCATGAAGAAATCGTTATAATTGTCAACAAGTATGTACGTTGGTAGCTTTAAATTTGTAGGTAGGTATAAAATCGTATCTTAATTGATATTTTACAAGTTTACTGCAATTCGTTGTGCCAATTAAGATGCAGTTTTAGCGAAATAAATGAAATTATTTTTAGGTAGCGCTGAGACCGGCTATATAGCACCCACTCGCACTCTACCTTAGGTATTACGTAGAGTGCGATTGGGAGATTTTTCAGCGTATATAACGATCACGTGGGAATTCTGAGATAAAAGCCTTTGAGAGTCCACTGCTCGACATAGGCCTCTCTTAACTTGCACCACTCGGACCGGTCCTGAGCTTAATGGAGTCCACACCTTGGTAATTGGCATTGGACGAGTCAACCAACCAAGTGGACTGACAAGCTGAAGAGAGCTGTAATCGCTTGAAGTTGAAGTCTCTGGAGCTCTGGACCGCACATGATGACGCAAGTTTATCGATGCCTGCGTCCATCTTTGGACTTCCAAAGAAAGATGGTTGGTTGATATTCAGTCGGATGGCAGCGGTGTGTTTAGACGGGATCCTGGGACGTTCCCATGAGCGTCAGATGGCTACCCGAGGGGGATTTTAGTGGTAGGAATCCCTATATCCCACAATCCATAACGTATAAGTTCAGGTATCTTTAAAAAAATACTGTACACTCGTTTGCAGGAAAAATGACACGGAAATTCTAAGTTTTCTACTTTTTTCCAGGAAAATGTAACTAAAATTATATTGATGGAATCCAAATAAGACTAGCCTTAGCCGATTTTTTACCTTATTACAAACCTACCAGATATTTTATCACTAATACCTCTCACTCAGAAAAAGAATAATAATTCTGCATATAAACATACCTTGCGTGAAAGTCATTGAAGTGGATCAACTCCAATCGAAATAATCCTTCGTGGGGAAGTGCGAAATTGTGAACAAGATCTAAAGTCAAAATTACGCAAAATATTATTTTTTTCATTTTCACCAATCTACAAAACGCGCCGCCGCCGCCGTATCACCACTCTCAAAATACAAATACAATAAAAATTTAATTTTTATTTCCTTAGCTTGTTTCACCTCAGTTTTAATTGAGTTACTATCGAGAAACCCATTTCTTATATAAATTAGATATGTATTGAGTGAAATATTTATCAGCGAACCGAACGTTACGGTACTTAAATACTTTTATGATAGGTAATTCGTCTTTATTAACAAACTAATTAAGGTACGGCGGGTTATTTAACGCAAAAGTATGTAACCAGCAACTATAGTTTGAATACTTAATCTAGAAAAATCGCGATTGGTCAGAATCAGAAAAGTCCTAATCGCGTTTTAGTAGGTATTACCTATGTGCAAGTCTCATTATTTTGTCTCAGAAACCGATTAACTGTTTAGGATACGTTTTTGACTGATATTTTTAAAAGCTTACCTATTTAAAGTCCCGTATAAATGTTTTTTCAAATGTGTGAATTGAAATGTTATCAAATAAACGAATTGAATTAACTATTCCGACAATCGACAATACCATAATTATACCTAATATAAGTCATTTTGTCATTAATTCTTTACTATCATAGTTAACAGCTTGATAACAGAGATTTAGCGATTGTAACTGCGGTTACAATCAGCGATTATTATTGATGCACGAAAAACAGGCATTGGAATTGTCCATTTTTTATCTAAAGTTAATGCAATCCAACCTGCTGCTAACATTTAGGTAGTCTAGTTGCACAAGTTGATGGGCAAGGCCCGGCCAAACTGCGTTGATGCTAAACGATGCTAATCTCGGACTGGCGTACGCTAGCAACAATTTTAATTTTTATGTGATTTGTTTCTTTTCTTTTTATTCTATTGTAGGTAATACTCGTGCATAAAGGAAAATTTTAACGAGTGTTACGTACTTTATTACATATAACATGGTAATGGAACTGTCACGTTTGCTGCATATCACGTATACTAGGTACGTCGTATTTTTTCCAGAGAAAATTAAAATCGCCGCACCAACGTGTTAATAACATTCTAATGACTCTTCAATGGATTATAAATTTACAAACTAATGATTACCTACAAGGGGAATTCCTATTATTACGTATAATTAATTCAAGAATACCAACAAAATATTTTTCCTAGTGAAAATGATCTCTTATTTTGAACTTAGAACAAAATTTTTTGTCAAAACAAGAACGATAAAATCGGGCAAGTGAGAGTCGGACTCGCTCACGAAGGATTCCGTGCCAAAATGGTAAAAAACTGACAGACACGGTTCATAGGATGACCCGAAAAATTACCCCTTTTTTTAATTTTTGAACCTTAACCTATTTTTATTTTTCTTATTTGTTGTCATAGCGGCCAAATTAACACGCATTGGGAGCCAGTATTTTCTTTCTTTCCTCTTCCCTATTTCTTGGCCGAAAGCGCATCGGTGTTCGATGGTGGCTTTTATTACTCATGTCCATGGTGGACAGTGACCACTTCCCAATAGGCGACTCGGCTGCTCTTTTGATGAATATTAACATAAAAAATATATAAAATTAAAAGAAAACAACAAACAGAAAAAATGAAACATTTATTTTGATTCTATCACGGTAACACTTAGCTTTATATTTCTTACTTAAATAAACAACACAGGCACACAGCAGAAAATGACGTGTAGGTTAAGTTCTAAAATTGTGATAATAGCTATCGAATTAACTTGAACCAATTTCGAGGGCAACTCCAATGCAATGAAAATCACACCATGGGTTTAACAAGTACTTAGGTAAAAACTTGATTTCCTAATAAACTTTTTGATATTGACTTCGCAACTATTCAGTCATTCACTCTTGCCTTACGTCTTACTTTTTCAATAAGTGTCTATTCACGTCTGCAACATCTGTACGATAAAATGTCACACAGTGACTTTAGCGGGCAAAGGTCATGACTGTGTGGAGTACTCCTGCCACATTTAAGCTGGTGCTGCGAAATGTCGCGTATCATTGAATTCAATAGAGAAGCTGATAAGAGGCTTATAGGTGACTGTTCGCGCGTAATCGACGACAGCAACCGACGGCTGCCGACAATTGCCGAGGCGCGCGCGCCATTTAAAAAACTTTGACATTTTTGATTTTTACTGTTGAGACCTCTCGTTATTAATCATCTCGTGAACGGTAAAACAGTGCGCATTTAAAAATTTAAATATCCTTCTGTCAATCATCATCAAATCAACATTTTTTGTAAGCTACTATTCGGATTATACATCTTGAAGAGAATTCAACGTTTTATTTACGCATACACATAATTCTGGTGACCCAACGACGAGATATTGGAAGCGACGTAAAGCGGCAGTGATCATCATTATACATCTTTGGAAGGCGATATAACCCGGAGGACAAGGTGCAACAATCCATAACCGAGGGAAGTACAGCCCATTCCTATCTATTTCACATCCTTTAATCATTAAATTGCTTCGTTTTGTGCTAACTTACGTCGATAATATTCTCGAACACGTACTGTTCCAAAATACCCACATAATTTGATATCATATAAAATTAAGTTAAAAATTGCATTTTCTAGCAAATATATCATTAAATATCATCAATAACCAATACATTTCAATATACTAAGAACATTTCCAACAAGTTTTCATCATAACTTCGTTAAATAAGCCATACAATAGTTAATTATTACTCAATAACTTCGATCTTTTTTCTTTCCTATTAACTTAAATATTTCCTCATTACAAGTTAGTTGCAAACAGTATTTATCAGTTGATTTAAGCATATTTGCCGACTATTCCAGGACCTGTCGGGAGTGAAGCGGTAAGAATAATAACGCTCGCGCCGGTCGCGGCGTTCGACATCTATCGTTTTTTATCGGCCGCTTCGCATCGCGCAGCGGCGCGGCGACGTCGGCTGCGTGGCGCTCGATTCTCATTCCGCCCGGTTTGTACGGGGGTTCGAGGTTGGTTGAATCATTATTTTCTTACAACTTTTTTATCTACATATTTTTATACAATCGTGATTATATCATTTGCGCTTACATTATGGCCGAATTAAAAGAACTTATTGCACAAAGAGGACGTGTTAAAACGCGCATAACACTTTTTGAAAGATACTTAACACCTCTGTTGGAAAGTAAATTAAACAAAAGTCAATGTAATGAATTAAGTTTGCGATTGAGTAAGTTTCAAGATTTGTCGTATAGTTTTGAGGAAATACAATTTAAAATCGAATCATTAGATAAAGATGAAGACTTTCAAATGAAAGAAAGGGAGGATATTGAAAATAGATTTTATAGTTTGATAGCACGGGCGCAAGAGTTAATACAATTGTTTGATAATTCTTCTAAACAGGAATCTGCGTCTGTATGTGCCAGTGGTTCTGACCAGTCAAAGAACCATATTAATTTAAAATTACCTCCTTTGCGAATACCTCCTTTTAACGGTGATCCTAGTAAGTGGTTGGAATTTAGGGATATGTATTTATCATTAATTCACAATAATGACACTATCGACGACATCAGTAAATTTCATTATTTAAAATCATACTTGGAAGCGTCTGCTAGTGCAGTTATTAAATCTGTCACAGTTTCATCTATTAACTATGCGGTCGCGTGGTCTCTTCTCTGCGATAGATATAATAACAAGCGACTTTTAATTAATGAACACATCAAAGGTTTATTTTCAATTGAGCCTATAATTAAAGAATCTGAAAAATGCTTACGTGATTTAATAGATACAATTTCTAAAAATTTAAGTGCACTTAATTCGTTAGGAGAACCTACGGATTATTGGGATTCTCTTATAATATACATGGCTTCTGCAAAACTTGATTCTGCAACAGCTCGAAAATGGGAGGAATTTAGGAGCACTCGAGATAGTGTAACGTTATCCGACTTCTTTGAATTTCTTCGCCAACGTGCGACAGTGCTAGAAACAATAAATGCCAGTAAATGTAGTAAAACGGAAAAACGTCACAACTTTATTAAATCGAAATCATTTACCGTCTCCTCACCTTCTTCACCACACTCGATTAATTACAATAATAATAATTGTTTATCCTGTAAACAAAATCATAGACTTTATGAATGTCAAAAATTCAAATCACTACCTGTTGATGATAGGATTGCGAAAGTTTTTGAGTGGCAACTCTGCAGCAACTGCCTCCGTGGAGGTCATCGGTCTTCTCAATGCCGACTAGGTGGATGCCGCATTTGTAAAGGAAAACATAACTCACTTCTACATAAACAAACTTCTCTTCATTATGCTATACAACCACAAACACAAACACAATCATCTAAATCAAAGGAATATCGTCAAGAAACTTCTACATCATTGCCAACGTCTCAAGTTATAATTCCTAGGCATAATAGCTTACCTTCTTCTTCTTCTCCATCTGAACCTACCAACGTTAGGGATCCTTCTTGTGTTGTAAGCATGTCTTCTGTGACCTCAAACCAGGCTCTTCTGTCTACGGCTTTGGTAGAGGTAATAAATAATAATAAACCATATACACTAAGAGCATTATTGGATAGTGGGAGCCAATCTTCTTTCATAACCGAAGCTGCGTGTTCTAAAATTGGCTTACCTAAAATAAAAAATCATATTCGTTGTGTGTTTGGTTTAAACAATTCCATTATTAAAATCACCGAACATTCCGATGTTGTGATACGTTCTTCATACAATTCCTTCAGCATGCCAGTGAAATGTTACATAATACCTTTAATCACTGATAAGTTACCTCAAGTAAATATTAATATCGAAAATCTAGAAATACCTAATCATATTCAATTAGCAGACCCCAACTTCTATTATTCGTCTGAGATTGATATACTTCTTGGAGCCGACGTCTTTTGGGATTTGCTGTGTTCTTCTAGATTTAAACTAGGTCCTCAACAGCCTATATTACAAGAAACACAACTAGGTTGGATAGTAGCTGGCCCCATGGGGGGGAAATATTGTGATACAAAAAATAATATTTATTGCAATTTCAGTAAAGAAATACAACAGCAACTTTCTAAATTTTGGGAACTCTAAGAAATACCTTCTTGTACTAGTCCTTCTCTCAATGATCAATATTGTGAAAATCTATTCAATGATACTACTTATAGGGATGAAAATGGTAGATTTTGCGTACAAATTCCTCTTTGCGCCTCACCGGACATTTTAGGTGATTCCTATCATATTGCAACAAATAGATTAATACATACAGAGAAAAAGTTAAATAAAAATCCAACATTACGTGCTGAGTACAATAAATTTATGCTTGAATACGAACAGTTAGGACACATGTCCGAAGTATCAAATAATCATGGTTGTTTCTTGCCTCATCATGCAGTGCTAAAAGAAAGTAGCGAAACAACTAAAGTTAGAGTAGTCTTTGATGCCTCTGCTAAAACATCAAATAACACCTCACTTAATGATATACAGTGTGTAGGTCCAGTTGTGCAAGACGATTTATTTTCCATCTTGTTGCGATTTAGACAGCACAAATACGTAGTGTCAGCTGACGTCGAGAAAATGTACCGACAAATTCTTGTACAACCAGAACAACGTCATCTTCAAATGATACTGTGGCGTGATAGTAATGACGTTCCTGTTAAAACGTTTCAATTAAACACAGTCACCTATGGTACAGCATCAGCTCCCTTTCTCAGCACACGGTGTTTGTTACAATTATCCAAAGAATGCAAAGATGAAAAGGTCGCTGAAATAATTAAACACGACTTTTATGTTGACGATTTTCTATCAGGCAGTCACTCTGAACAAGAACTTCTTTATATCATTAATTACGTCACAGAGACACTAAAATCTGCATGTTTTCCATTACGCAAATTTCGAACCAACATACCATCTGTTTTTAAGCACAGTCCTAATATTCATACAGCAACGGATTTGGATTTAAGTTCACAATCCAGTGCACTGGGCCTTAAATGGGACCCAGTCTCTGACGTCTTAAAGTTTCCAACAACAATTAAACATACTTCTTTCGTATCAAAACGATCAATATTATCTAATTCCGCTAAATTATTTGATCCTCTTGGCTTATTAAGTGTTTGTACTATTATTCCAAAAATTATTCTACAAAAATTATGGCTGTTAAAATTAGATTGGGATGATCCAGTTCCTTCTGAAATTGCTAACACATGGTCTAATTTTGTTTCTAGTTTGGAAAATTTATCCCTTCAAATTCCCAGATACACACTGAGTGATCAACCCAAGACCATTGAGGTTCACGCATTCTGTGATGCTTCTCTCGATGCATATGCGTCATGCATATATCTACGATCAGTAGACACTTCAGGATGTGTTACCGTAAACCTTCTGTGTGCTAAGACAAAGGTCAGTCCAGTCAAGTCTTATACAGTACCTAAATTAGAACTGTGCAGCGCCCTTCTTTCAGCCCGTCTGATGACAGCTGTTTTAAAAGCTTTACGACTCACAAAAGCACCCAAAATATATTACTGGACTGATTCTTCAGTTGTTCTTGGCTGGATATCATCACAGTCTCGCGATCTAAAAACCTTCGTTGCCAATCGAGTGGCAATGATTCAAGATCTGACAAGTTCTGGTGTTTGGAAACATGTCCCAGGTACTCAGAATCCAGCGGATCTGGCTTCACGTGGTTTAGACCCTAAGCATCTTCAAAATGCTACCTTATGGTGGCAAGGCCCTCAATTTTTATTAAAGGACAAAGCGGAATGGCCTAATGAACTAAAATCCATACATGATTTACCTGAAAGAAAAACTTACACTAATAATAATAATTGTAAAATATTGTCTACACATGCAACTACATCTAACACTATTACTAAAAATTCTACTACTACACATGCAAATAAAATCATAAATTTTGAAAGATATTCTAAATTTTCTACACTACATAGAAGTCTAACTTATTTACTAAGATTCATTCATAACTCTAGGAATCCTAATACAAAATACACAGGACCGTTAACTTCGAATGAACTTAAAATTTCACTTAAATATTTGATAAAGCAACATCAATTAGAAAGCTTTGAACTAGAGGTTAAGTTACTTACCAATAAAAAATGCTTACCTTCTCGTTCGCGCTTACTCTCGCTACGGCCTTTCGTAGATGAAGATGGCATCCTTCGCGTAGGGGGACGTATTCAAAATTCACCTGAAAAATACAATAAAAAACACCCAATTTTATTAGATTCCAATCACACACTTACAAAGTTATTATTTTCACAAGAGCACAAAAAACTGATGCATGGCGGCCCACAATTATTATTAAATAATATACGTCAAACTTATTGGCCTATTGCAGGCAGGCGGCTAGCAAGAAGCACAGTAAATAATTGCAAGATATGTAGAATAATGAAAGCAACTTCAATAAATCCAATAATGGGTAACTTACCTACGCCTAGAGTGACTCCTAACTTACCTTTCCAGATTTCAGGCGTTGATTTTGCAGGTCCATTTCCTATTCGAGACCGTGTTGGTCGCGGCTCTAAAATAATAAAAGGTTACTTATGCCTCTTCATTTGTTTTTCAACCAGAGCTGTACATTTAGAACTTGCATCTGACCTAAGCACAGATGTTTTTATTTTATGCTTAAAACGTTTTATCTCTCGCAGAGGAAAACCTAGCGAAATCCATTGCGACAATGGTCGGAATTTTGTAGGCGCAAATAATGATATTTGTCACTTCTTAGAACATTTAAACAACAATGATTCAATCTTCTCCTACGCAGCCGATGAAGGCATTACGTTTAAATTCTTGCCGCCTTACTCTCCACATCTTGGTGGACTTTGGGAAGCAGGCATTAAGTCTGCAAAACATCATTTATATCGCATGTTAGGGAATAATCATTTCACGTACGAGGAATTATCGACTTTGTTTGTTCAGATTGAAGCGATTTTGAACTCCCGACCCCTTACTCCTCTTTCCTCGGATCCAACCGACTTACTTCCTCTTACCCCTGGGCACTTCCTGATCGGCAAACCACTCACCTCTCTACCATCACCAGCCTTACTTGAAGTGAAGACCTACCGCCTTAATAAATATTTACAAATTGAACAACTGAAACAACACTTCTGGGAAAGATGGCGCCACGAATTTTTGTGCGAGTTGCAACAGCGTTCCAAGTGGCGAATCAAGCAAGGAGATCTACGTCAAGGCGATATGGTGGTCATCAAAGAAGCTCACTTGCCTCCACTTAAGTGGCGTATGGGGCGAATCTCCAAACTGTACCCTGGAGCAGACGGCATCGCGCGTGTGGCTGATGTTCTGACAACCAAGGGCACCCTACGTCGTGCCATACACAACTTGTGTCCATTGCCAGCAGTGTCCAGCGACGAATCTCCTCAACATCCCATGGTCGTTGAGAGGGGGGAAGATGTTCGCGCGTAATCGACGACAGCAACCGACGGCTGCCGACAATTGCCGAGGCGCGCGCGCCATTTAAAAAACTTTGACATTTTTGATTTTTACTGTTGAGACCTCTCGTTATTAATCATCTCGTGAACGGTAAAACAGTGCGCATTTAAAAATTTAAATATCCTTCTGTCAATCATCATCAAATCAACATTTTTTGTAAGCTACTATTCGGATTATACATCTTGAAGAGAATTCAACGTTTTATTTACGCATACACAGTGACCCTAAATTGGTTGAAACCAGAATAGGAGCGGGGTTTCCAGCCTCTCAGTATTCTACAGGTTACATTTCGCAGGAATTGCACGATGTATTTCCCCCATCCCCTTTCTAGCATCGAACATCCCGACGCGCGGCGGTTATGCATCCTTTCACACGCGCAACATCTTACATACCGAATGGGCAACACAGCTGTGACGTCAATGATAATGACGTCAGCGCAGCGTCTTCAATGTCACTTATTACATCGCATTAAGTCTATACAATTATCATTAATACACTCTTTTCATTGATCTATCACAATTCTTCCGTCGACGGTGATGTTCAATGGCGAATGTTTCTTGATGAACAATTCCAGTACGTTCTGATCTCGTCCAATCATTTGAATTTTTTGTCTGCCATTTTTCAGCATCTTAAACAAATAAATATATTTGAAAGTTGTTTATATAAATTGAAATAGATAAATAAAATAATCATAATAATAATTGATATTTACCGTAAAACCATCTCCGCCGTCAGCGAGATAGGCCGGCGCGGTCACCTGGTAGTCCCTCTCGGGGTCCAGCTCGGAGTGGGAGTCGGTCGTGCGGACCGACGTCACGCGGTGGCCTTCCGGCTGCTTTAAGTCGTACGTCACTTGGAGACCTTGATAAAACAAGAAATTACGAAATTTATGACTAGACTGATAGCTTCGGTGAAAGAAATTCTTAGAGAGGAGTTGCTTGTTTCGTCTATAAAGCACATTTGAAGAATGTTTGTAGACTCAAAAATTATGAGCGAACACTGAACAAGTATTGACGAAGTTCCTACATGAAAATATTGTCAAGGGTGTGTGAATTCTGAAAATCCAAAGTCATCGAACATACATACATAGGTTTCTTAATAATAAGTAGAATCTATTTATCTCACTCGTACCGTACGTACAACATCTCTCCTTTTCACAGCTAGTTTATGTACCTAAAGCAATCACCCGCAGTTTTTATATTAATGGAGGAGAAAAGTGAAGACGAACTTGATATCACCGATGGCCATCAGTGATATCAAAGGCTTGATTAAAGTAAGGCAATTTTATTGCCTTACTTTAATCTAAGGCAGCTAGGGCTCAGCCCTACCACCAAGCAGGGGCCGGCTTCTGTCGACTGTTATAACACCCTGGTTGCGGCAAGGAGTTCATATTCTAGGTCGCCCTAATGCGGCCAATAGTTTAAGCTGTATACCTAGTTCCACAATATCACGTCTGGAATCAAAAAGTGAGCAGTACTTACCAGAAACTTGTAACAAATACGGCCCCTTGAATGGGTTGTACTCCCAAGCGTCTGTCACACTGCGCTCCAATGCATCCAGCAAATACTTGCCCTTCAGCTCGAATGTTTGAATGCGATCGTTGAAGCGCAACAACTCGAAGATTGCGCCTTTTGTTATTGCTAAAATTACAATAAAATAATAAATAAAAATATCGTAGATATGCAAATAGTAGATATCTTTGTCTGAAGTAGGACTAAAATAAATAAGAATTTCACAGTCAATAAATTATGATTTATTTAAAACTAAATAGTTATGTCCGCGCTTCGCCTGCGTTACTACGAGTCGAAAAACGTAGCGCTAAAATGATACGTGTTAAATGCTTATAATTATATTTGATATAGGTTACCAATTTGATATTGAATGTTTTACAGTTCTAATTTGGCAGTTTCTTAACATTATACATAATTTTATAACATACTTCCGCTCAGTATAGATGACTTGATGTTACCACGCTGTATCAATGATATGTAATCCAGTGAAGACTCGAAGGTTTCTTTAGTCTGGAATAAACAAAATGTACATACCATACATATGTGGACTCGTGGACAGAATATAGGAGACAACTACTTAAAAACATTCAACCATAATCCCAAAGACCAATATCCATAATATCTTCGGAATTTCACACAAACTTACAAATCCTATTTTACCCTCTTAGGGGTGGAATATCAAAGGCAAAATCCGTTATATTATTTAGTGTCTTCTACCTTTATATTTAGTTAAAAAAACATACGTATTCCGTCATAGAGTCGACCAATAAATCTCCCAGGGCGCACTCTCCGAACACGCAGTCTTCGAAGTGTAGCGTTGTCTCTGTCTCTCCGATGGGTACATTTTCCGCGTCGTGCACCAGTTTAGCGTAGGGCGCCAACTTGGTTTTTATTCCTTCATCTGTAATTTTTTTTTAATAAGGATGACTATAAAATAAACCAAATGTATTATATGTACAAATTATATTATAAGGCTCGGAACAAAATAAAGAATTATAATTGAAAAACAACCCCTACTCCTCATTGTCGTTAGTCTTTAAGTTCAAGAATCATACGAGTATGTGTATATTAAATTTCGTTGTTTACATATATTTATAGGTAAAAATCATTGTTTGAATTTATTTAAGGTGTACAAATAAAGCGTTTATCTATGTTTCTATACTCTCTGTGTCTATGTGTGTATAATATTTGTATAATTTATCTATAAATATAATAATAATATGAACTACATACTCGTATAATATTTCGAGATAAAGGTTTTTGATAGCAATTAATCGATGGCATGATGATGATAAGTAGTGATGCACATTATGATATATCATGACCAAAATGATGTATATCCTCGTATAAAAAAATTTCAATGAACCCTGATTTATACTAAACTACTTCACCGGAAACACTTACCCTCGGGTATCGATCTATCCAGGATGAGGGGTCCGCCTTCCCATTTGACGTAGTCCCCCCGGAAGTCGAAGTACACTGAGAGATTGCCCATGTATTTGGTGTACGCTGACGCTTGCACTATGATCACCTTCCAAAAAGATGATAAATTAATTAAAAATTAATGAACTCAACTTTACGATAATTATAATACCTACATGATGAAAACTAAATCTGATCGCCGACATAACAAAATTACCTGATGTTTCTTGTCAGCAGTGGGCTCAATGAATATAGGGTACGGGCCTTCAGCTTTCTCTCCGCTGGGCGAAGGTCCGTTCCACAGCAAGGAGTGCGAATGTCCGCCCACTATAATATCCACGTTCTGGCCGTAATCACGAGCTATTTCTCTGAAAAACAGTTAAATCAATAAATAGATAAATAAATAAATCTAGTTAAGGAAACTTTCGTATATCAATGTTTTAATCAATTAGACTTTAGCAACAAGTTTCATCGTCATCTGATATCATTTAAGTAACAAAAAATTTTAAAAATTCTGATCGAGATTCGTCAAACACATTTGGTCCAATTGAAAACTATTTCGAAACGCCGCAATTAAAGCATTTGCAAATTAGCAGACTTGGGCCGCAGTTAACATTCAAGCACCACCGTATAACCGTGATCTCAACTACAAAATATTCAAAACGCCAGTCAGGCACGCGCAATACGTGACTCACAAGGGTTTTTTAATGACAAAATGCTAAAAATGCTTTTTTATGATTAACAGTTACTTATCCATCTCCAGTCCACAATGTGACAATAGTATGATGATGTCAACGCCCTGGTCCGTCAGTGCCTGAGCTTCCCGCCTCGTTGCCTCTCGAGGATCCGTGAATTCTACACTCCCGGCCGATGACAATTCCTGGAAATCATCATGCTTATATTAAAACCATGAATAATCGATACCTATCTGTTTAAAAGGTACTTTAGGTACGGTAGGTAAAACTGTTATTAGAAACTATTGATGCAATAGATAACAATCGTATATTTGTATAAGCCAGTTATTTTATGTAAAGGTTTAGCGGTATACTATTTTCCCTGTCTGAAATCATAGTTACTACACTATATATTAGATCACAGCATAGTTCATGTCAGATTTGGTGAAATCTATGATGTTGTTGACGTCAATGTGCGACCATGATGACACCGACGTCAACTCCTTTTACGCTAATTACAAAAAAAACAATGCGAGTCGGACACGCACATTTAGGATTTCGCACCACCAAGCGATATTGAATCCAATTATTATTTTGGTCAGTAACAAGAATGTAGAATTTTTAAGGTGTTTTGCAAGGTTATTGGGATCTAACTTTTTTACTTCATTATTTTTGTTGTGATAACGGCTTCAGTAACATGCATTCAAAATTCAGATGTCTACCAATTTCGATTTAAGCGAAAGAGGCTGTGGCCGACAGATAGCAGAGGTATATTAATAGGAATCCGTTCGTCACCCTTTGCGAACGGTAGATACTCTAAGAAGAACTTAAAAAGCGTTTTTTCAACAACCATTATGTTTAAAACTACTACGAAAGTCCTAACGTATCTTCTGAGTAAATAATTTCCAACAACAGTTATGCTAAAGTCCTTTACGAAGACTTTCATACCCTCTAAGTAAGCGTCAAGTAACCTTACCTTGGTATCAGTAGTAATGAGTCCAATAAGACCGATCTTTCGTCCCCGTCTCTTGACTATGATATGTGGCTTGTACAGCCCCCGCAGACTTGGCTCCTTACTGGTGTCCATGTTGGCGGCGATCACTGGCGCTTTCAACGCTGCCAGATAGGGAGCCAGCCCTGCTGGGCCGTCGTCGAATTCATGGTTGCCGATCGCCTGAAAAAAAATGGTTCATAAGTTAATTGAGCAATAACAAAAGTTCGCCAGTTACCTATAAAATAAGGTTTTGAAATTGATTATTCATACTTAATGTAAGAATGTGGGACTTTGAGATCATTAAATTAAAAATATATATAATTAGGTAGGTACTTATGTATATTTTAGTCTCATAATGATATACATCTGAAGTGTGTGTGTGTGTGTGCGTGTAACAAACAATACTCAATAGTTGTTATTAGGGTTTCAAACACTTTTCTAAGACAAGGATCGTTCTAGTAGGAAAATAGACATACTTATGTTATCGTAGGTACCTATGTATTTTTTAGAACTGTAGGTGCATAGATAGGTAGGCATGTATTTATAATATAAACACCAACCATTTCAGACTTATCATGATTGAATGAATGACATGAATATCATATCAATGACAGTTCTGAGCGACTATAGGTACTCGTATTTACTGATAGAAATAATGTGATGATCTTTACAATTCGTAACCTTGTAAATGTTACGTACCTGCTACCTAACTGTTGCGCTCGGATACTTAGATTCATTATTTTTATCTAGCAACCTCCCTGCACATCGCGTCAAAAACAATTAATTAACCTGGTTCCCAACTATCTTCCTAACTGGCAACGCGTCCGTAATGTCTTTGGTGACAGCTGTCCAAGAGGTAGATGCTTACCATCAGGGGGACAATCTGCTCATGCGGTGCTATTATTAGCACCGAAGTTATACACTTAAGTCACATATTATGTGTACCTACCTACTGACTGTACTTAGTATTTTAAAAAGACTTGTTAAATTAGAATCGGCCCTAGGGAATTTTCAGTGAACCTACCTACTGGACGTCTGAAATAGCTGAAAGATGTAAAAAATGCTAACCTGATTTTTTTTCATCTTTGTAGTGTGACGTTAATTTGTGAAAACAAGCTTTTCACGTTTTTGCAATTATGATCAAAGTTGGTTTTCATATAAATTCGTTTTCATTACGTCACTTTTCATAATGGATATTTCCTACCTAATATGTTCAAATTTAAAAAAGGTGGTAACCTAAGCTTTTTTACCTAATTTTTAATGTTAACAGGTAAAAATCAGGTAGGTACCGCACTGACTTTATGGTCGTCCACGCGTCGGTAAAGCTGGTGAAAGTCATGAATGTCAATTACTGCCCATGGACAGCGATGATCACATAGCATGTCAGTTTGTCCCATAATGTGGACAAACTGAGCGCGCGGTATAAACTACTCCACTAAAGGTCATTAACCCCCGCCGGTCGGGCGCCGGCCGGTCGGTCGCCTTAGCGCACACCTGATGTCCATACATCTCGAGTATTTTTTAGATAATTTTGATTGCAATTTTTGAAATAATTGTCGTGTAGAATTTTGACTTTATATTTTTGATCATTACCTTAACCATGTTCTTTCATGTCCTCGTGTATTTCAAGTGAAATAAAAATCACCCATTATAGGTAGTATAGAACTATAAATCTACTATAGAAACTTACATGTGCGTCATGCGGAAGTAGATTCATAAACTCCTGCGTGATGTTCCACTTCAGCAACGAGTGCCAGTACGTGCCCTGGAAGCTGTCGCCAGCGTTCAGCAGGATGGAGTCCGGTTTCTCGCGCCTCAACACTTGTATCTCGTTGTACAGGCGAGGAAACCCGCCCAGACAGGAGTTGTTGTTGAATCGACATGTCGACGTTTCTAATGAAGTTTCGTCGAATCTGATACAATTTACCGAATAGCAAAGCTATATTTAAAGAAATTACATGGAATTAATTACGGTCAATTATTTACCATTAGATAATGCTGGTATTACATCAATAAGGTAAGTACCTTCATTAAGTAGGTAAAGTAGATACATAAACAACTTAGTTTAATGAAAGCATTCAAGCGATCATTGAATCAAGGTTGAACTTGCAAAATAACGCTACTTCTTTTTTACTTACTACGTTTTTATGACTGTCAGTAGGTACTATCCAGTAATTGAATAATCGAACAGGACTAATGAGTGAGACATAATGAAGAAACAAAGTGATAGTACAGTTACAAACGAACCTTCATATACTTAGACAAAGATTATGTGAAATTGTGTTGTTGTTATTGTTGTTTCACACTACATTATTCTATTTAGTCGCAGGGAAATCTGAGCATTATTTTTTTAAATATTATATAGGTACGCGTGTATAGCTACGACACACTTTGTTTTAATTACCTGTTGATTAATTATAATGACGTTTATAACCCTACGTTTATATGCCTACCCACTTATATCAGTGTAGATGCACCAGTGAAATATTTTACTATGTACTTATTAAGTATCTAGTACCTAGTAGTAGTAGTCTAGATTTACGTCCATTGCAATTTAGGTACAGTAATAATAAGGTTAACATTCCATAAGCCTACACCCGGCTGTACAAGACTGCACGTAGGTCATAAGATGATGAATATGAGTATCAATGTTGTATTTAAAATGAAAATATGCAGCATAAAATATTGTATTTTTTTGTAATTATTTTAAATTATCATTTAAAAACTGTTATGTGAAACAACGTGATGCCCCCGATGGCGCAATGGTTAACACGCCGCATCGGCGTTCCGAGGAGGAGGTTCCGTTCCTGGGTTCGATTCCCAGCGTGGCGGAAATTTGAATGATGAGTTTAAATTTCTGTTATTGGTCTGGGTGTGTGTGTATTTGTCATGTGTGTTGCCCATGGCACCCACGACACAGGGATCATAGTGTGGGGCTCATAGTGTGTAGCGTTATAACGTGTCTTAATTTGAATATAATCTTTTAGTTTACTTGCTACAGAGCACGGATCTCTTCTCATAACTGAGAAGGTAGGCGTAGAGCATACCAACCCCACCACGTTGCTCCAGCGGATCGGTGAAGGAGCTAGTAGCCAACCCAAATATCGGAATTTTCATGCCCCTTGAATGCCTCCAACACGGCTTAACGAGTGTTATCTTATGATAACAGCCGGGACCGACTGCTATACGTGCGCTCCCAAGTACGGAAACGCTCAAAAAATTTCATTAATGAAACAATTGAGATTTATCGGTTTATTCATTAGTTACGAAATAAAACTGTAAGTACAAATTGTATCACTAATAAATGGGTTCATACCTTGCATGGAAATCATTATAATGTATAATGTCCAATTTATACAGCCCCTCGAATGGTAACGCAAAACAACAAACAGACTCAAACGCAATTATCGTAAACATAAAACTTTTAAACATGATGGTACACATTGTCTCTTAGCTACAAATTCACAGTCCACATCGTCCGAGCGACGTACAGTCACTGACAGAGAGAATTGTATAGAATGATAAAACCACGATGAGTTGGATACTTGAATCCGTTGTCGAGTCACTGCGTGACAAAATACAGCTGATTAAACGTTTTAAAGTATAAACAATTATATTTTATACAACAACAATGAAACAAAAAAATTGGAAACAATTCTACCAAATATAAATTTACAGAAGGTGTATTTACTAAAATATATGCGCTGTGGTTTAACGGTGCGACTAAAACATACAAATGTAATAGCCAGCTTGATGGTTAGTGGTAGAAAATGTCTCAAACAAATTCACTGTAGATTAAGTTACAAGTTATAATAGAATTATGATAATAGTTATCGAATTAACTTCAAAACATTTTCGAGGGAAACTCCAATGCAATGAAAATCACCCCATGGTTTTAAGAAATAAAAGCTTTAGGGAATTAAAAACTTTATTTGTTATTAAACTTATCGATATTGACTTCGCAACTTTTCATACAAAATATTCAGTCATTCACTCTTGCCTTACGTCTTACTTTTTCAGTAAGTGTCTATTCACACCTGCAACATCTACACTACAAAATGTCACACAGTGACTTTAGCGGGCATTATAAAAATGCATAGTTAAGAGTTAGTAACAGCTTTTGACTTTATGAAAGCAAAGGTCCGGTCGTGTGTGGAGTAGGTACTGCTGCCACATTTAGGCTGGTGCTTTGAAATTTCACGTATCAGAATTAAATTCAAAAGAGAATCGGGCTAGGAACCTAAATTGGTGACCCTAAATTGGTTGAAACCAGAATAGGCACAGGGTTGCCAGCCTCGCAATATTCTACAGGATAAGCAGGAATTGCACGATTTAATTCCCCCGTCCCCGTTCTAGTATCGAACGTCCCGACGCACGGCGGTAATGCATCCTTTCGCATGTGCAACATCTTGCAATCCGAATTGTCAACACAGCTGTGACGTCAATGATAATGACGTCAGCGCAGCGTCTTCACTGTCACACATGTGAACGGACACTTATTACATCGCATTAAGTCTATACAATTATCATTAATACACTCTTTTCATTGATTTATCACAATTCTTCCGTCGACGGTGACGTTCAATGGCGAATGTTTCTTGATGAACAGTTCCAGTACGTTCTGATCTCGTCCAATCACTTGAATGTTTTGTCTGCCATTTTTCAGCATCTTAAACAAGTAAATATATTTGAAAGTTGTTTATATAAATTGAAATAGATAAATAAAATAATCATAATAATAATTGATATTTACCGTAAAACCATCGCCGCCGTCCGCGAGATAGGCCGGCGCGGTCACCTGGTAGTCCCTCTCGGGGTCCAGCTCGGAGTGGGAGTCGGTCGTGCGGACCGACGTCACGCGGTGGCCTTCCGGCTGCTTTAAGTCGTACGTCACTTGGAGACCTTGATAAAACAAGAAATTACGGTAAGGCAAGGTAGCCAGCTGGGCCTCGGACCTACCAACAAGCAGAGTCGACTTCTGTCGCCTATCTTGATATTTCGGGAAGGAGTTCTATCTAGTTCTACAATATCCCGTCTGGAATCAAGTGACCAGTACTTACCAGAAACTTGTAGCAAATACGGCCCCTTGAAAGGGTTGTACTCCCAAGCGTCTGTCACACTGCGCTCCAATGCATCCAGCAAGTACTTGCCCTTCAGCTCGAATGTTTGAATGCGATCGTTGAAGGGCAACAACTCGAAGATTGCGCCTTTTGTTATTGCTAAAAATACAATAAAATAATAAAAAAAATGTTAATTGGTATCTATGAATTAAATAAATGACATTAAGAATTTCATAGTAAATCAATTGTGATTTATTTAAAACTAGTTTTTGTCCGCGCTTCGCCTGCGTTAGATTCGGAAAACGTCAAAATACCGTTAAAACTAATCCAAGGGAACGTAATTCTTAGATATAAAGTATCCTACATATGTTTATTCCAGGTTAAAAATATATATCTATACGAAATTTCATACAAATCGGTTCAACGGATTCAGTGTGAAAAGGTAGTAGACAATTTTATTAAATTGTATAGCGAATAGACCCCATGTCTATTCGCAATAGAGTGCCATCGATATTTCAGCGCTACATATTAAAATTAATATTATAAAGTCTCGAGATACGTCAGGGTTATTTGCGATACAGGGATACATGTGACATGCATTTGATATAGGTTACCAATTTGATATAAATTAATATTTTACAGTTCTAATTTGACAGTTTCTTAACATTATTAGATAATTTTAAAACATACCTCCGCTCAGTATAGATGACTTGATGTTACCACGCTGTATCAATGATATGTAATCCAGTGAAGACTCGAAAGTTTCTTTAGTCTGGAATAAACAAAAAATATATTTATCTCGTGGACAGAATATAGGAGAAAAGTACTAAAAAAACTATTTTTATTGATTTACGATAGCAAACGAGCATGCAGCACCGCGCTTTCTTATGGTATTCAGTAAGCTGACATAATCAAAATTATAATCAATTAATCGATATTATTATGTATAAAACTCTTGAATTACTGAGTGACTGACATACAACGCACAGCCGAATTTACTTAACGCAAGAAGCTAAAATTTGGCATATATGTTCCTTGGGGAGTGTAGGGGAGCACTAAGAAGATTTTTAGAAATTCCATAATTTGCTTTACAATTTCACACAAACCTACAACCCCTATTTTACCCTCTTAGGGGTGGAATATGGCAAAATCCGTTCAAAGCGTATGTCTGCTAACTATATACTACCTCCCTGCCAAATTGCATCCTCATACGTCAAGCGGTTTTCGACATTTCGTGATGAGTAAGTGATTTTAGCTTTACTCGAATATTTCGTTAAAAAAACATACGTATTCCGTCATAGAGTCGACCAATAAATCTCCCAGGGCGCACTCTCCGAACACGCAGTCTTCGAAGTGTAGCGTTGTCTCTGTCTCTCCTATTGTTACTTTTTCCGCGTCGTGCACCAGTTTAGCGTAGGGCGCCAACTTAGCTTTTATTCCTTCATCTGTAATAATTTTTCTAATAATCGGGGCTATGAATAAACCAAATGTATAAAAAGTTTTTCAAGTACTGGAATATATTCATTTTCTTTGTTTACGTATTTATAGGTAAAAATCACTGAATTTATTTATGATTTACAAATAAAGAGTTTATTTATATATCTGTGTAATTCTCTGTGTCTATGTGTGTATAATATATAATATCTATAAATTATAAAATGAACTATAATATTACGAGATAAATGTTTTTGATGGCAATTAATCGGTGGCATGATGATGATAAATAGTGATACACATTATGATATTATTATATCATAACCAAAATGATTTAGGTATATAAAAATGTCAACGAACCCTAGTTCAAACTAAACTACATCACCGAAAACACTTACCCTCGGGTATCGATCTATCGAGGATGAGGGGTCCGCCTTCCCATTTGACGTAGTCTCCCCGGAAGTCGAAGTACACAGAGAGATTGCCCATGTATTTGGTGAACGCTGACGCTTGCACTATGATCACCTGTCAAAAAGATAATAAATAAAATTAGATAAATTAAATAACGGAGTTTTAGGGATTGAGTTGAGTGGGAGGGGGGTTTGCTATTTCTTAAAATAATAATTTAATAATGTTCTCAAATCAATAACAATAAAACAGCTAATCTTTAGGAATGCAGGATGTTTTATATTATCTTATTTGATATTTCATATTCAGAATCTTTTATATTATCTTTACAATATATTTTTTGTTGCGAAATCTCGTAAGGTAGGTATAATTAGCTTTCCTTTATCCCAAGATAAGATAAGAGAAGAGAAATAAGAGAGACATTTCCAAAATTCGTAACATAAAATATGCGACGTACAAAATCATTTCAAAGAGTGGTATTAGAAACCAAAAAATACCTACTTGTTTTCAAAAAAAAATATTTATCATTTTAATACAATACAATAAATAAATTATATTGATATTTTATGTATTTAGAACGGGCCGATTAAATCTAATTGTATACAACCCAGTGGCAATGAAAACGTCCCGTTTCCTTTGATAAAACCCACTCAATATTCATACGCATTTGTATTCCTACACAATATATACCTACCTAAGTCATTTATAGTTATATTTTTATTCAATTTAATTGTAATTATACTAATTTACATACACCGACAAGCATGATAGCCAAGTGGATTCAATAACTAACAGGGGCGCCTGGGTTTAAAACATGTTGTGCATGTTTTCCTTCGCCTAAGCAAGTGATAAAATTAATATTATCACTTGCTTAGGTGAAGTAAAACGTGAAAAATCCTTTACACTTGAGAGTTTTCCGTAGCGTGGTGGTTTATGACCTGCACCCCTCACAATTTGAGAGGAGGCTCGAGCTGCAGTAGCAGTTAAATAATGGATTGCGGGAAAAAGGAAGATACTTTTTGTAAGTATATTCATCAAAAGAATAGACGAGCCGTCTGATGAAAAGTGAAGTCCGTGGACATTAGTAAGTGACATCAGAGGCATTACCGATATGTTGTTGATCAACCAACGAAATAAGAAAGACCCTTTCTTTCTTATTATCTTATATTTACTTTTTATAATGGAAGATAATGGAAGATAATAATGGAAGATAATCTTAAATTTACTTTTTATAATGGCTGGAAATTCTTCAAAAGCATACGCGTATTCTTTGAAGAAGTTTATGGATTATGTAGGCTTCTTGCTTATTACGTTCAGTTCGACATGTAAGGTGAATCACCGAAAAGTCACGTCAATAGTAAATTAATTAAAAGATAATGCGATACCCATGATAGCTATACGATAATTAATCTGATCGCTAACAAAACAAAATTACCTCATGTTTCTTGTCAGTAGTGGGCTCAATGAATATAGGGTACGGGCCTTCAGCTTTCTCTCCGCTGGGCGAAGGTCCGTTCCACAGCAAGGAGTGCGAATGTCCGCCCACTATTATATCCACGTTCTGGCCGTAATCACGAGCTATTTCTCTGAAAAACAATTAAATCTAGTTTAGGAAACTTTTGTCAATCAATGTTTTAATTAATTAGACTTTAGCAACAAGTCTTATCGACATCTGATGATGAAACAAAAATACATAAAAATTGTGATCAAGATTCATCAAACACATTTGAAAGTGTGATGTTTGTGAAGTATTCCGAAACGCCGCAATTAAAGCATTTATAAATTTGCAGACTTGAACCGCAGACTGCTGCCCAAGTCTGCTAAATGCTACTGCTGCACCACAGTTTAGTCGTGATCTTAACTACAAAATATTCAAAACACCTTTATATTTGCAGTCAGGCACACGCATTACGTGACTCCCAAGGGTTTTTGTAAACAGCTTATCTATGACAAATTGCTAAAAATGCTTTTTGATGATTAACAGTTACTTATCCATCTCCAGTCCACAATGTGACAGGACTATGATGATGTTAACGCCCTGGTCCGTCAGAGCCTGAGCTTCCCGCCTCGTCGCCTCTCGAGGATCCGTGAATTCTACATTCCCGGCCGATGATAATACCTGAAGTCATCATGTCAATATTTAAAACATGAGTAGGTAATCGATATATGTTTAAAATGTACTAGGTAAAACTGTTATTAGAAACAATTGACGCAATAGATACTTAACAATGATTTATTTGTATTATTCCATTTATTTTATGAAAAGGTTAGTGTGTTTAGCGGTATAATTATGTTTTCCCTGTCTGATACCCCAATTACAACACTATTTAATAGATCATCTGAGTAAATAATTTCCCACAATCATTATGCTAAAGTCCTTTAAGAAAACTTTCATACCCTCTAAGTAAGCGTCAAGTAACCTTACCTTGGTATCAGTAGTAATGAGTCCAATAAGACCGATCTTTCGTCCCCGTCTCTCGACTATGATATGTGGCTTGTACAGCCCCCGCAGACTTGGCTCCTTACTGGTGTCCATGTTGGCGGCGATCACTGGCGCTCTCAACGCTGCCAGGTAGGGAGCCAGCCCTGCTGGGCCGTCGTCGAATTCATGGTTGCCGATCGCCTGAAAAATAAAAAAGGTTCATCCATATAATTATATAAAACATTTCCGTTACGGAGTGTCTGACAGCTGACAACCGCACAGCCGAAACTACTGAACACAAGAATCCCTTGGGGATTGTAGGGGAGCACTAAGATAGGATTTTTGGAAATTCTAAAGGGTAAAAATGGGGGTAAACTTGAACTTTTAATTTTTTAATCGATTCACTGGAAACTTTGTGTATGTAGTTGTAGGTAGTTGTAGGTATATAGTTTCCACAAGTGACACAAATGAGCACAAAGAAAGGACTTTGGAAATTGGCCGGCGAAGCCGCTGGAAAAAGCTAGCAATTGAGTAATAATAAAAATTTGCCAGTTGTCTATAAAATAACGTTTTTTTTATCACACTTACTTATTTTGACTTTTTCCGCGGAACTGCGTGGAATAGACGCTAAATGTGGGCATAGATGTGGATATTATGTAATTTTGTAAACGATATCTTAGACGTTAAAAATCGGCGTTGTAGGTAACATTGTATAGTTGCATACTAAAAATCAGCAGTAAATTAAAATTGGACCAGTTCGCGAGTCATAAGGTCAGTCAGTGATACCTACGTTTTATATGATAAATTATGCAGGCTAATATTCTCATCTTTACTATCAACAACAGACTTAATAATAGATCAAACAAACTAAATTATACTTAACGTTGGTTCCTCTTTGAATCGAGAGGAAAGGAAACCGACAATTTCCTCATTGTACGCGATAAAGAATAAAGGCCTGTGGAGAGCACTGACATTGAACGAGATGCTACGGATAATATACCTAGTCCATCGAGATATAAGTACTAACGTTAGTACTTACTAGTTAGTTAGTAAGTACTAACGTTAGTACTTATATCTCGATGACCTAGTCCATATTTAGAAATAAAAAAAGAAAAAATAAAAATAAAAATAATAAAAAATAGAAGAAATTAAAAATGTTATATCTTTATACATTTTTAATCTAGTCGTTTTAAAACCTAATAATGTGTTATTATTTTTTTATGCATCAAGTTACATAGACCTAAAACTCCGGTACTAATAAGTGTATTATATGTACGTTCTGTAATATTTTAAAAATACGGGCCTAGGGAATTTTCAGAAATAGCTGTCTGGAATGGCTGAAAGATGTAAAAAAAATGCATCTACTGTGACGAACTTTAAGTGTATTTGTATATTATGTGAAAACATGCTTTTCACGTTTTTGTAATTATGATTATGATTTTCATATAAATCTTTGTCATATAGGTACCTACTTAGCATTGACATAAATACTATGGACTTAGGGTCTCCTACTAAAATCGCGAAAATAATGTCCCAGTTTGACATCACAAGAATTTAAATGTTTACAAGGTAATTTAAGCACTAAAATCATTACATCACGGTTTCATTTCGATTGCAACAAACACTGATACATCAATGACACCTTATGATACTTCGAGTGCTCAACACACCTTATTCACCATATGCAGCTCATAGTGAAATAAAACGCGACTAATAAAGTAATAGAGTAGTGTTTATTTAAAATAATACATTATTTATTTTTATTTTTATTACACATTAATTACATTTTTTAACTGAAACTTTTTTCGGAACGTTATGAATTGGATTCAATGAAACGAAAAAGAGTAATGAAAAAGATACAACTTATGAAATGAAATGAAATGAAATGAAATGAAATGAAATTTATTCGAAGTTGGTTTTTTACAAACACTTTTCGAAAGTCAATCTACGCCATCGCTTTAACAAATCCCTACCGTGAGTAGTCTTGGAAGAAGAAGCGGCAAGAAACTTCCAAGAAGCTTGGCACAGCTGTGTTTTTTATTCTTCTTATGCCTTTGCCAGTTATGTACATGTCATCTTCTTTAAAATGATCCGAGCATACAACGTAGGCTGCTTTCGGCATAAAATATTCTTCCTCTCGCGATGTAGCAATAATACTTCTCCATGCTTAACAACGTATTGGGTCTAAAGGAAATCTAGAAGAAATATATTTTATTGTACTAAAAAAAATTTAAACATAATCTATTTATATAACATCAACAGCGACTCTATGGAAACTTTTGTTCTATATCTTGCATTTATTCGTTTACTATTGTACAATCGTGAAATCGTGCAAAATAATTTAAACTAAAGTAATGGATATGTTTATCTCTTTCTGACTACAGTCTGTATAGCGAGAAGACAAAGACAAAGATATATTTTTGATTCTTTTGAGTGATTCTGAGATTTATTTACGAAATTAATTCGATTTAAAATTAAATAGTGTGTATTCGTAGCAAACCAATACTTTAAAAGATAAAACAATATTTTACTTACCGAAAATATGATATACCATCGGCTTTTTTCACTTTACTTGCGTAGTTTTTACACGATTTCAAAATACAATACGGCATCATTGATGTCTAGTTGTCAGCACGGTCAAAAAGTGACTAACGGGGCATTGTTGTTCTACTTGCGTATTGTTGTTGAGTTGGCTCGGACATTTTTTAGCGCGGACCGTGCGTCCATAGTAATATCATATGTCAATGCTACTTAGTGACTTTTTGTACTGGAATATTTCCTCATTTGTTAAAATTTAAAAAAGGTGTTAGTTACATAATTATGCTTCTTTACCTACCTGATTTGTTACATTTAGAACGAACTGCAAGCAAGGGTTTTACTTAATGTTAAGATTTAACAGGTAAAAAACAGGTACGGCACTGACTTTATGGTCGTCCACGCGTGGGTAAAGCTGGTGAAGGTCATGAATGTCAATAATTGCCCATGGACAGCGATGGTCACAAAGCATGTCCGCTTATTTTGAGCTATTTACTTAGAGACCACAATGGGCAAAAATCCGAAGACATGATATATTTTGCAGACGCAAAACGCAGACGCGTTTTGAGAAGACTTTCGAAACGTAGGTAATTCATATTTTAATGAGATGTCATTTAAAAATAAATCATATCACAAAGTCAATGACCATTTCAATCACATTATCACAAGGTTACAAATAATGAGGTTCAAAAACTATAGGTACTATCAATAATACTTATTATTCAACAAAAACAAATTTCTACATACCTAAGTACCTAAAAATAATAGGTACCTTATTGTAACATAATATCTACATAATTATATAGTAGGGAGTAGAACTATAGTAACTTACATGAGCGTCATGTGGAAGTAGATTCATAAACTCCTGCGTGATGTTCCACTTTAGCAAAGAGTACCAGTACGTGCCCTGGAAGCTGTCGCCAGCGTTCAGCAGTATGGAGTCCGGTTTCTCGCGCCTCAACACTTGTATCTCGTTGTACAGGCGAGGAAACCCGCCCAGACAGGAGTTGTTGTTGAACCGACATGTCGGCGTTTCTACTGCAGTTTCTTCGAATCTGATACAAAAGACCGACATACGAGTAAGTAGAGATTGTAAAATATTTAAAATTTATCTAAATAAATGAAATAAATATTTTCAGTTATAATGTCGACCCCGTAGTCTACTCGTAGATGTTAGGGACAATACCTACGAAGCAATAGAAGCCATATAAGTGTTAAACGTTTACGCAATTACCCAACCATCTTCGAAGTCCACTAAGAAGTTTCACTTCGGAAATGAATAATAGTAAGTTTAATGGTAAAAGAAATAATTACAAGTTTAATGATATGTTTTCAAGAGGTGAGGTGAGGTGGAGAAAATCAACCATGAAATTATTTTCACGTGTTTCGGTCGCATACAGGAAAAATGCAAATATGCGACATAACATATGGTATTTTTGCTCGCTTATCTAGCGACCAGCATCATAAAATTAACCGTGAAATGTTTTTATGTATTTCAGTTGCAATGTTGGAAACCCAGTCATAAGCATCCGCAGCTCCCGGAAACGCGTCGGTCTTCGTCGTCGGATTTCTTTTAGTGGTTAAAGACACATCAAGTGATCGTGTTCGTTTGTCAGCTATTTATATTAAACAAAAAAGTTATTAAATTTCTAAAACAAAAAAGTAGCCTTAGTTACTCCTTATTACATCAGCTATCTGCCAGCGAAAGTCCCGTCAACATTAAAATCCAATCCAATCCAAATCCAAGTTCTCCATAATGTTGCCAAAGGTTGACAATTCACACTTGGCCAGCGTGGTGGACTGTGGCATGTAGCAGGACTGTAGCCTTGAACACATTAACGGGTCTCTACAGAGCACGGATCTCTTTTCATAACTGAGAAGGTAGGCGTAGAGCATACCAACCCCACCACGTTGCTCCAGTGCGGATTGGTGAAAGAGCTAGGAGCCAACCCAATTATCGGAATTTTTCATGCCCCTTCAATGCCTCCAACACGGCTTAACGAGTGTTATCTTATGATAACAGCCGGGACCGACTGCTATACGTGCGCTCCCAAGTACGGAAACGCTGAAAAAATTTTGTAGGTACGCACAATGCACATCCTCTAACCGTCACTATACATCATCATAATTAATTCATTAATGAAACAATTTATCGATTTATTCATTAGCATGATAGATTTTCTTGTCCATAGTAAAAAATTGTTCCACTTCGACAATACATGTACCTAGCCAACGGTCAAGAATTTGTAGAAAGTCATCAATAATAAACTGTAATAATATTGATCTTCAAATTAGATTTAACTTGACTTGTCCGGTGTGAATAGGTTACTTAATCTATATTGTCAATTACCTTGGCCACAAAAACAAGTTTCTAAAGACCAAATTTGCCTGTCGAGCCGACAGTAGATACTTATTAATAAAGATCAATGCCATTAAAAATTACGAATTAAAACTGGACTAATTGTATCAGTAATAAATGGGTTCATACCTTGCATGGAAATCATTATAATGTATAATGTCCAATTTATACAGCCCCTCGAATGGTAACGCAAAACAACAAACAAACTCCAACGCAATTATCGTAAACATAAAACTTTTAAACATAATAGTACACATTGTCTCTTAGCTACAAATTCACAGTCCACGTCGTCCGAGCGACGTACAGTCACTGACAGTAGAATGAGTCACTGCATGTTAAAATACAGCTGATTAAACGTTTTAAAGTATAAACAATTAAATTTTTTGCAATTTTAAATTGGAAAGCGCTGTGGTTTTACGGTTCGACTATAACATACAAAGGACTTTATGAGTACACTTTATAAGTGGTCACTCAGCTCATGTACCAGGGTGTCATTAATGTACTGGCAACTAGGAATAGGTAAAGCGTCGAACTCACTTTTAACTGTCTGACTTACATTGCAGCCAAACTTCGCCAATAAATAATCAGTAAACAACGCCTTATGATGGAAAGATGGTTTTTCCATTCCAGGCCCGAATTCCCTAATGCATCCTATTTAACAAAGAACGTAGCGGCCTCTAGCGGGAAATAACTAAACTCAGAACGGCAGTATGGTTGGCAGACTTGCTGTCTAGCTAGTTACCAATATTTACGTCTACGATCATAATTATTAGATACATTACCAATTTACGTCTACGCTCATACCCCCATGTCTTTGTTAACAGACTAATAAGTATTTATTACGTACTCATTAAAATGCCCTCAACAATCATTAGTTGCACAAGGTGAGGCTCCCGGATCTCATATAGGTACGAGCATGTAAGTAAAGACGCCGTATACCGTGTACGTAGATTGATAGTTCCACGCGGGAATCCCTTGACTCGCATACACAAATAACAATAGCACAAATTAAATACACCATAAACCTACTTCATCTCATCTCATTCAAAGTGGTTGTTGATAAAGTTTATTACGTGATCTTTATAGCGATTACAGTCCTCCTTATCTTATTAGAAGCAGATCTCTATAACGTGGTAAATCCGTGATTGTCATGTCATATACTATTTCATATTATCAAGTACCTACTTATAATATTGAAAGTGTTTTTAATAATCTGACAAGTAAAAAAACCATGTTCAAAATAATGCAAATTTAAGAGTTATATTCATTCACATGGATGCCACTGTCAGAAGCTTTCACCAGCTTCTTATTGTTTGAAGTCGATTAAAAAAATCAATACAGTTATAAATATTTTTTATTGATATTTACATAATATTCACCAAAACGACAATATAATTATGAATATTACAACGGCGGCCAATACAAGGTAACTTCGTTGTGGGCGGATTCCGGCAACCATTTCAAATATTCGTCCAATAAATCTGAAAATAGAATATTGTTCAAATTAATAATACTGACGGAAAAACCAATTCAATGATGACGTAACTACAAACTTGGGAATAAATTATACATTGTTATTAATCATCTACATAACTACATTATTATTTATTCTTCATGTCCATAATAATTTTAGAAACTAATTTTGGTCCTCGGCACGTGTACGTGTGTGTGTTCTCGTACTTACGAGTTAATACGAATACGAAATAATGATTCAATAATAATTCATAATTCAGTAGTAATAGTAGTGGTAAGCAGTGATAGCCGTGTGGTTCAACGTTGGACTGCCGAACCGGTGGTTCTGGGTTCAAACCCCGCACGCACCGCTAATTTTAAAAAATTATGTGCGTATTAAAATTTAATTATCACTTGCTTCGGTGAAGGAAAACATCGTGAGGAAACCTTCACACCTGAGAGTTCTCCATAATGTTCTCAAATGTGTGTGAAGTCCGCCAATCCGCACTTGGCCAGCGTGGTGGACTATGGCCTATACCCCTCACATTGTGAGAGGAGACCCGTGCCCAGCAGTGGGACAGTTATGGGTTGTGATGATGATGATGATGAATTCAGTGATATAAAATGTACAGAACTAATTAACAGCACCTCTTGTCACGGACACGTAGTCAATATAATTGTCATTGTAGTCATTACACACGTATACAATCATTACACACACAATAATGCGGCGCGCCGAAATGATTTGTTTCACATACCTATCATAAATAGATTCTATTTACCATTTAAAGAATTGACACACATTTAAAATATCACTTTTGATCTAAAGAATGTAAATTCAATACAATACTCGTACTTAAGTTTTCTCTGACAATTTAATCAGACGTTCGTTTCTTTTAAATAAGGAAAGCCATTAAAGTAGTTTGACCAAAAGTAACTGGAAAAAAAACTTTATTTTAATCCAGGTTATAAACAATCTATATGCCGTATTTAATACAAATCTTTTCAACCGTTTTCGAACGATTGACTAACAAATGCATAATTATATAAACTGTTATATTTGTAAAATTTGTAGGTTAAAGAAGACACTTACAATTCGACTGGGTCTCCCAAGCCCCTTTGAGCTGATCCCTGGTCCCGACACGTTTCGCGACGAGCGCCTTCAATAAAACCTCAGTTCTGATCTGCAGCTTCGCCCAGCTCTTGATCATAGTCGAAGGTGGCGAGAGGAGGGACGACGCATATTTACGAAGCTTGGGGAAAACTACGCCCTCTAGAAGGAATCGCGCGAACCACCTGAGAATTATAATAGATATAAATAAACAAATAGCGCTACACACTTATAGCCCCACACTACGATTCCCTGCGTCGTTGGTGCCATGACAAGACAAGACCACACATCCAGACCAAGAACGTAAATTTAAACCCATCATTAAAATTTCCGCCTCGATGAGAATCGAACCCAAGACCTTTCTAACGGCGATCTGTCATGGTAACCATTGCGCCAAACGGGTCGTGTACATAAAGCGATCTTGTCGTATCTCGAAAAAAATGAAATTTTTCACCAGAGCCGAAAACTATTTTAAAAATTAAACAGTTGTAAACTAGAAGACTTAGTGGTATCTTTTTTATAGTGTGTGAGTCCGACTCGCAATTGACCGGTTTTCATTATATTACTAAGGAGAAGAAACGGCGAAAGAAACTCCTTAGCACATCTTTTAAATGATGAAACATTTTGTTCCCTATCAGTAGCACTCCATGCCAATACAAACTCACTTGTATCGGTCAATCTTGTCTGGGAAGTCAATTTCAACGGTAGGCAGCTCCCAGCAAGCCTTGCCGAAGGTGCCTTTGAAGTGGCACTTCACACGTCCCGATTTCTCATCGTACCTCGGCTCTGGGTCTGACAGAGGTTCACCTGTAACAAAAATATATTTAGGTAAACTTCGAATAGATATATGCGAAAACTACGATATGATATGAATCTAATTTTAACTTCAAGTTTTACGGGCAGGTTTTCAAATTGGACAAGTACGTTAACAATCTGACTGTGAAACTTCAAGTTTCACTTCTACTATGTGTCCCAGCACACACTTCGATTTTTTTATTCTACATACCAATTATCAGTCGAAAAAAAAAGTTATCTGTCGTCCGTCAAACAGAAAAATATAAAATAAAAGGAGCTTAAGTTACTCCTTATGACACCAGCAATCTGCCAGTGAAAGTCCCGTCAAAATCGGTCCAGCCGTTCCAGAGATTAGCCAAAACAAACGACAGACAGACAGACGGACGGACGGACGGACGGACAAACAAACAGACAAAAATTTCAAAAAAAAAAATTTTGGTATATGCACCGTGTATACATCCGTGTGCATTTAGTAAAAAACGGTTAATTTAATATTACAAACAGACACTCCAATTTTATATTTAAGATCAATGTACGCTTCCGCGTCAACACAACCCATACACACCGAGATGACAGGAGCGCGGCACGAACACCGGCAGCCAGTCGGGCTCGATGGCGGTGACGTCACGCATCACCATCCGCGCGCGCTCCCCGCCCGCCTCGTACAGCTCCTTGTACACCACCCACTCGGGGATCGCCCGCCGCAGGACGCTGCCCGAGTGCAGGTGCACCGGCTCCTCGAGCTCACCGCAGTGGTACGCGTACTTGTACTTGCGCTTGTCTTCGCCTGGGAATGATGACATCTAAGAATAATTACTACAGAAACCAAGTCCGCGCGGCCATTTTGAAGCACCTTAATTGGAGTCAGAAATGACTCTAAACACCGGGCAGCTCCGTAGTGTTCAATGTCAACGCACGCCAAACGAGGCGTTGTGCCTGGGGTGCCGCCGAGCTGCGACTGTTCACGGTCGGAACTTGCGGCAGTGTAGAAAACTTCGACAGCGTGATTCAAGTTTGTCATGACGTCACCATATGACGTGTACGCGATGTCGCCACACACATGATAACCACACATACCCTCCTTGACTTCATCCAGTCCAATCTTCCTGCCGACCTGGTCCCCTAAGCCACTCAGCATGAGCTGCCGCAGCAACCGAGCCTGGTTGTCGTCCGGGGGCTTCATCTCCGGATCCACTCGCACGTCCACTCCAGGCACACTGAGATTGATTTCAGATGTCAGCTGCTTACGGAGTTTGCGAATCTCTTTGATGGCCTAGAAACAAGATAAACTTCATACTATGAGGAAATAATTTATCTTGGCCACGAAATTCATGGCGCGTATAACGTTTTGGTCGCGAGTAAACTATACCCTATAAGCGACCTAGCGCTGCATGTTTTAATAGTTTGGTTAAATGTCATAACTTGTCTTAGCGCTGCAGCGAACTGTAGGTCCAACTCTTGCTAATGTTCCTATCTCATTTTCTCCCACGTTTAAATGTGTCTGTGTCTTTTTGGTTTTTTGTTTCTTTTAAGTTGCGCGTCATTTCCGTTTCATCGAATTCCAAACCACAACCATACTAAAGTAGTATTCACTTCAAAAACCTACGTCAGTGATGTACAAATAAAAACGCACTAATATCCTAGTCATTCACCTTCCTTACATACCAGTTACCTTACCTTACATACCTTATGTACTTCCTTCCTTACCAGTCATACATACCTTCTCCCTCAAGCCGTATTTGGCACAAAATAACTCCTCCTCGCCGTTCACATAGGCGAACTCGGCGGCGCCCACAGCCCTCAGCAACACCCCCGGATCGCCCAGCAGCAACGTGTTGCCAGTGGCCGGCCAACAGTCTGATTTACCACTCATCACCTGCAACAAAACATCTGTAAGTCCTGTCCACGCTTCGAGAATTCTATGTTAATAACTGCAACCAAAAATTTTTGGAGGGGATTTCTGTAACCCAAAATGTTTAGAGGGGATTTTTGTAACCAAACATTTTTAGAGGGGATTTTTGTAACCAAACATTTTTAGAGGGGATTTTTGCAATGAAAAATTATTCGAGAGGATTTATTGACCTATCTTTTTTTGCAAACCGATTGAAATAAAACAAAGAATTACAACTTAAACTTACCACAAACTAAACAAAAACTTTTACTTCATGTACTTACATACATAGATCAGTTAAAATTTTACGAATATTGACGACTCCGTGGCCTAGTTTGTAGTACCTGCAAAGCGAACCCGGGAATGCCCGGGAATCGAACCCGGGACCCCTTTCCCGGGTTTGATTCCCGGCCGGGACATAATTATGTTTATGTAACAGATAAAAGTTTGTTCGCATATTTAAAAAAAACATACCTCCGGTACAGTCAAGGCGGAGACGAGTGCTATGGTGTACGGCAGTAGATTCTGTTGGTGACTGAGGGCCAGCATCTTCCCGTAGCGCGGCAGCAGAGGAAACGCTGACACCGCCTTGCCCAGGGGCGTCACCTTTAATGTCTACAATCAAATTAAACCTCTGGTTATTATAAATCACTAGTAATAAATAAGTTGTAACTATTATAATCTTTAAAAAAATTAATACATAAGAGATAATTGAATTTGAATAAAATTTGCATATAAAAATTGTACTTTCATTGAAATTAGTTGTATATGGTGCGTATAATTTATGTTATACAAGCCTTGAGTGGTCACCGTCACCCACACAACAGTAACATCAAACACATCCAAGACCTGCTGGCGACCAAGAAGGAAGCGGGTGTTACATGATTCTGGTGACAAGCACTAAGACCGAACACGTAAAAACATTTCAAGATCGATTTTCACCGAGGGTGAAATAATGAGTTCAAATTTTTGTTCTCGGTCTGGGTGTTCACCCTTGCCTTTGTGTTGTCCATGGCACCCACGACACAGGAAATCCTAGTGGGGGATAAGAGTGTGTAGCGTTATTTATTTATTTATAAATAAAAAATAAATTTACAATTAAGGTAAAAAATATATACCTCTTCGTCGTCATTCTTCCTTCGATTTACATTCTCTACCTTCTCCAATATACCAAGTACTTCTAGACGTTTCTCAGCTAAACGTAACTGCATTCTGTCCGGCGCAGTGGGATACGGAAAGTTAACAACCTAAAAACAAAAATAACTTTTTAAATTTATAGCTAGTCGAGAAAGAGCCCTATGACAGACAGACAAACAGCGGAAGCATATATTACTAGGGTTCGGTAGGTAACTCTTCAGGTACGGAACCCTTAAAAACTGTGGTACGGTATGTTTTAACATTCATACCAGACCTCTTTCTCTCTCATACCTACATCTCTTAACAATGATGTCAGTTGTTTCGCGCCAAAACGCCGACACCGATTCGTCAACGACCGTACCCGTACCGAATATCGACGGTGACCGAACGGACCGTTTCCATACTCTTATTCGCGCGCTCTCGTCGTCACTAGCCTAACATCCAAGTCCTACGCTTCACTCCGACAAACCTTATCGATCCCCATGCACTTCATCTGCAGCACGAGCTCGTCGACCGGCCGGCGGCACAGGTCCGGCGCGTGGTGCGGCGGGCACTCGTGCTGGAACACCGCGCTGCTGTACAGCCGGTACGCGTGCCCGCTGGCCACGCGCCCCGCGCGCCCCGCGCGCTGCTCCGCGCTCGCCTGCGACGTCCACACCACGCGCCACGTGCTCGCGCCCGTCACGTGGTCGTACAGGCTGTGGGCGAAGTGTGTTTATGATTTTAAATTAATTGTCATGTACAGTGGATATTTAGTTGATTCTAAATTTAAATGTAGATGTTTCTACGTGAAATCATATAGGTCGCAACAACTCTGTTTCTACAGAAAAAGGGGAATGTTTTGATCGTTATGATCGCTTAGTAGAACACGCCCAAAGTCGTATAATTATATTTTATCCGCCGTATCGAAAATACAAAGTTACAATGATATGATATAATAAACATCTACAGATGTACTTGAAGTAACAAATTGCGAATTAAAATTTAAACAACTAAAAAATTATGAGCAAGTACGTCTATTAATAGCTCACAAAAAAACACCGTTTTTCAACGTAAAATACCTCATACTTTACCAACATTAAATACTTCATACTTAACATTAATAAAATAACCACACTATAACAAAACACTCACCGCATCTTCTTCTTGCCGGTATCGACGATGTATCTCACGGCGGGTATGGTGAGCGCGGTCTCGGCCGCGTCCGTGCTCACGACGCACACGCGCGCGCCCGCGGGCGGCGCCGCGAACACGCGCGCCTGCTCGCCCGCCGCCAGCATCGAGTACAGCGGCAGCACCCACAGCGGCTGACGGCACGACCTGATCTCCGGGGATAGGTGCTCTATCTCTGTGTCTGAAAGACGTCACACGTACGAGTATTAATAAACCTGACTTTTTTTAAGATAGCAACCGAGCACGCCTCGAACCACCCGCCGCTGCCGCCCGTGACGACGGTAACCGATCCAGAGCAAGACCCAAATTGGGACTAGATGCTGATGCTGCAGATATTTGAAGCTGTCTCATGTTCCTAGACAGAACGTCTAATTACCTCGGCGAAATATATGCAGCGCGCAGTATCACTTTAGTTCGGGGTAGTTGATAAATAAATATTTCCTTTGTACCTTCGCCTTCTAAGATATGGTAGCAGGGTGTACTATTACAGGACAGTCCTGTTAGTCGATGTTGGTAATGGTCCAGTTTGTAATTGTTGGAGTAGTAATTGTTAGTTAAGAGTCTCGTTCTGATTCGATCACAGATTTATTCCTCCCCCTGATCACTAATATGGACGCCTATTGCAATAAGTGAGTTAGAGATTTTAACGATTATTTTTAACGACCGTTACTTATTTAGATTTTATATACGAGTATGCACTCTTCACGCTCATAACCCGGCGGCTTGCGTCGATATCAAGTGATCGACAAAGTTAAGCAACAGCGGGCGCGGTCGGTAGTTGGATGGGTGACCGCTAGTGGCAAAAATTTCTTGAGCGCTTCCGTGCTTCGGAGGGCACGTAAAGCCGTCGGACCCGGTTGTTATCATTTGGTAGCAGTCGTTAAGCCATGTCGGATGCCTTCGGGCGACTTAAAATTTCCGACACTTGGGTTGGTCACTAACCCCTCCACCAATCCGCACTGGAGCAGCGTGGTGGAGTATGCTCTAGGCCTCCTCAGGTATGAGGAGAGACTCGTGCTCAGTAGTGGGCCATTAATGGGTTCTAGCTAGGGCTATGTACTCTTGTCTTGAAAAATTATACCTGAATCAGTGAGATGGCCATCACTATCGTCATCACCGCCGACCAGGTCCGCCTGGCCATCGTCTTCGGGCATGTCGTAGTCATCCAAATTGATCTTCGGTAACATTTTCGACTTCTGCTTGGCTTTCCTTCTCGCTTTACGTGCTCTCTTCATTTCCCGCTCAACCTGGGACATTATAATTCTGTGATTAGGAGCGCAGTCTTGATTGCTGTTCGTTATTTTTAATGGACTATTGACATTCAAATTGGAACACCAATATACGTATGAGGAGAACACTGATACGTGCGTGGAGAACACCAATAAGATACATTGAGTATTTGACGGAATATCGAATATTCAACGAAAGAAGCGAACTTTCAGCATGATGTTAGCCAATATAAATTATACGCTAGGTAACTAAGCCGTAGGTTTCTCAAAGTGAACCAAGGGCGATTACAAAAATTTAAGTCTAGGTATAATTATAATTTAGGGCCGACGTAAAAACTTGAAAACAAAAAAAAACTTTTTTTTTGCTTGAAAACTTTCTTAGCCTTGGCCGTTTTGCTCATGTCCATAGGCGACAATGACTACACTAGGTTACAAAAAATTTTTAGATAAAAAAAACAGTATATTTGACAACAGCATACCTCATCATCATCAGATTCAATGTCCTCGGGCTCGGAATCCAAGGCCGCGTCTGCATCAGTGGCTGTATTTTTGTTGATCAGCTTGGAATAGTCCACGTCTTTCCTGTACGGGAATGCCGCTTTAAGTTTACGTACTAAATATCGAACCTGAAGAATTAAAATGTTATTTAAATAATGATTTTCACAACACAAATTTTATTATTCTAATTAGATAATATAACACAGGAACTAATAATAAATGCTCTTACAATTACAACGCCGGACTATTAACTGATTGATTATAAACTATTGTTTATAATATCATATTTTAAACAGCGCGAATACATCTAATAATGGAAATTTAAACCAAGTTCAGCCCTGCACCTACCTCTTGTTGTCCGGTTACAAAAATAAGAATCCCTCCGTCCGGTAACCGGGTGTGTATTTTGACCGTCTTCTTGTATGCCTCCTTCAAATAATCGGTGGGTGTTTGCTTGTTAAAATGTATTGTCACCGGAAACTGCCTGCCTTCTACCTGTAACATAACAAAAACACTTGTTATTTTCTGACGTGATAACATCTTATAAATCGATGAACGCCGGCTGCACGCCCGAAAAAGTATGACGTCATCGTCACGTTCCGCTGAGCCGAGCATGCAAGCGAGAGCGTGATTTCTTATGACGTTATCACGTAAAGCTGGATAGTTAGTCACTCATGGTCTCTGATGAAAATCACTTACAATATAGGCATTACCAATTTGTTGCTGGATACAAAAAAGTCTTTGCCATGACCATATGCATAAAATTGAAAGTACCTCTATGATTCGAATTACCTTAATTAAGGGCGGTGGCTGCTTAAACAGCCTTGTGTTTTCAGTAAAATCCTCAACTCTTAATGTAGCTGACATTATGATAAGTCTCAGCGGACTACCTCGTTTCCGTCTCAGAGGCACTATCCGGGATAAAAGTCCAAGCAGAATGTCAGTGTACACACTTCTCTCGTGAGCCTCATCAATTATTACTACCGAGTATTTACTTAAGAGGAAATCTGATTGAATCTCTTTTAAGAGAACACCTGTAAATAATAATTAATGCTAAATAATGCAGAGAATTTGTTTGGAAAGTATTTGATTACTCAATAGCAATCATTACAATCAACAATGAATATTATTTCTCATAGAAATTGTCTTCAGACCATTTCGTAACACACTGCTGCAAATGATTTTTAATAGTAATGAATGATCATACAACTACCAACCACACCTGAAGTTGATTTATGATTCATGCTAAATATAAGCCATGGGAATTCTTCATAATATTTGTTATAGATTTAAATTAATCACAAACTTTCTAGCAATATATTTTAAAGAATTAAAAAGTTTCAAAAAAGAATCAAATGTTAATGTAATAACTGTCGTTTATTTTACTGCAACTCAATAAATGTACAAAGTACTGTAACAAAGTAAACTCACCGTCAGTCATAAATTTAATTTTTGTCTCCTTAGTAACATTGCCTTCAAATCTCATCAAGTAGGACACCACCTTGTTACTCAAACCCAACTCATAGGCCACACGCATCGACATAGCGACAGTGGCCACACGCCGTGGCTCAGTGACAGCTATCATTAGCTTTTCCGCATATCCCGCTTCATACAAAAACTGGGGTATTTGTGTAGTTTTTCCACTACCTAAAATTTTATGAACAATTTAAAAGTTAATTTTTTTTTCATCGATTCAATACTATAAATACTGGCTGGCGTACCAATGTCAAATTACAATAATTCTTATACATATTTGGGGTTATAGTTTCAGTATAGTTTTTTACTCCTTGCTTATTACGAATGTTGGTTACTCTTACCACTTACCAGTTTCACCAGCTACAATCAGAAATTCATTCTCATTGATTAATTCCATAATCCTCTGTTCTTCTCCAAGTATTGGCAATTTCAACCTTGCTACCTGAATCTTTGGATCTCTTTTTACTTCTACATGAATTTTTGGGTGATCTAACAATGGCTTTTTTACTTCTTTCTGCTTTGTGTTGACAGTTTTCTGAACTTTAACATCATTTTCAATGACATTATTTTCTATTGTTGCTGATTCACATGGAGTCTTTGTTTCCTCAGATTTCAATTCATTTTTATTAACATTCTCTTGTAGATTTTTGTTTTGAGGTTCATTATCTTCAACCTCTATTAATGCTGGAGCCTCATCTTCAGATTCTGAATCGTCATCAGATGACGCTTCTAGTCCTACTACATTAGGATCATATTTCTTCTTTTTACCATTATCTGAATTCTCCATCCTCAAAACACGAAGGCGCTTTTTGGCTCCTAAAATCACGCATTTAATTTAAGTTTGTGTCTTATGAACAGAACCCGAGTGGCTACTCATTGAATGGGAGTATCCTAATGCATGACAAATATGGATCAATACTAGAATTGTTAGATCATAAGTAAAAAAAAAAAAACAATATTTAACTGAAAAAAATCATTAAAAATTGAAATCCTTCAGAGCTTACCAGCAATGCTACTAAATTTCTTCTGTTCATTTGTTTCAACATTATTATGGGAAGTTGTCGAGTTGTATTCATTTAACTTTCTCAAACCAATAGTTTGCATAGATGAGATAGTTGTCAGTTGTTTCACCTCATCAGGCGTTGCTTGAACTTGGGAGAGGGATTCAAGGAGTGCTGCTCTCTGAAACAAGACATTTTTGGAGTTTATTCCATAAGAATCAATTTTATATACATATAGTATGTAAATTTTATAGGGAGCTATCAAAGATTAGAAGCGATAAGAAAATGTGTAAGAGGTATTGGAGGAACCTATAAGTTCTTTAATTCTTCTCAAATGTGCTTGCAAACCAAACCCTCGCTTTTAATGTCATGACTAACATTTACAAACCCCGTGTGATGATCAGCGATTGCTAAACAGAATTTAACATATTTAATCTGTCATTTTCTGATAAATTTACAAATAATTACCATAACTCTTGTCATGGCATTGATGTTTGGCATTCACAACTGAATCCTCTTATTGCCTGTAACTGTAACACACACAGCTATCTATGATTAAACTAGGTTTGGTACATGAGAAGGTAACAGTTAGTACTTACGTTTTCTTTCTTTTTCTTTTTATCAACAATTTTTTCCAAACGTTTTCTGTGTGCCTTTGAAAGAAACCTAGTCTTTTCCTTTTTTTCAGAAATCACCTTTGTTTCTCTCTTCTTCGACGGCAGAGCGAGTAAATTGCTTGCGTCTGTGGAGCCATATTCATTGCGACCAAACTCTACTTTTATCTGCAAAAGAAAAAACATTTTCAGAAATAGTAAGTGGATCTCAAACAAGACGTACACCTGAACAAATTCATTATTGTGAAGTAAAATACTTTATCTGTATAATATAGATTAATAAAGTGGAGTATAATAGTTAATTCGTATAAAATTAAATAATAATGTAAACATACCTCGCTAGTTTTCGAATTATCAATACTTGTTTTAACGACTTGGCGTGCTTTTGCATTATATCTTCTTTTACCCATTTTATGTTGATAAACGGCATGTGGCTCTCGGTTGTATTAAAATCAAACTCAAAGTCTAATATACAAAACAAAGATCTTCATTAAACACTGAATAACCAAAAATTGTTATTTCACCGAGTTCCACTTCCACAAACCACGAAATCAAACGTGCTTTTGTTTTGTTATGACTTTGTGACTGAGTTTATGACTTATGTGACATTGACATTTGACTATAACCAAAACCATAAACAATACTAAACGGATTTGACTTTGACAATTGGCGCGTTCCACTTAGCGACTGAGACGCTAAAAACATTCATTTTCTATAGAAAAATAGTTTTATAGTTTTGAGCGTTGTGGTTGCTTATACTTAAAATATATTTTATTTTCATACCATGGCGCTAGCATTTTTACGCTCAGCTACATCAAAAATATAGCGTAACCGTAGTCTATCTTTTACTAATATTTTTTACATAGCTTCGTTATTTTATTGTATTATAGTAATTTCACAGGCGTCATGATGATGAGATGAGTGTAGAATAATGGAATATTGGACACCATAAATCGCACTCACACAAGAAAAGGACGCCAATAAAATGAGACAGAATGATACTATGTTTTGTTGCACATTGCGTGTCGGTTTTTCAAGGAACGCAGTTACTTACA
The DNA here is from genome assembly GCA_905404295.2 of Ochlodes sylvanus. Classification (NCBI taxonomy): domain Eukaryota; kingdom Metazoa; phylum Arthropoda; class Insecta; order Lepidoptera; family Hesperiidae; genus Ochlodes; species Ochlodes sylvanus. The sequence continues at coordinate 5,422,889 of FR990129.1, forward strand.
AGGAAATTTGACATCTTACTGTCGGATTTTTCTTGTGTCTCATACTTTCTCGTGATAACTCATGTTGGCCACGCTCACCTGATGCCTATGGGTGCGTTCCACTAATTGATCTAAACGTTCAAAACATGACTGTAGAAATCGCTAGTGGCCCACCCCCATAGGGGGCGTTACACAAAACGAACATACCGGTACACACTGGTGGCTGTGGTCGGTGGCCAATTTAAGCAGAGCTTAACGCTCAAAACGAAAGAATAGAATAGAAATATTCTTTATTGTGCATTACAGGAAATTACAAAACGACTCTTTTTCTACAGAAAAGGGAGTAATTTAAACGTTTTGATCGCTTAGACGCATAAGCTCTGGGCAAACAGCCGACGGGGTGGGACGGCAGCGCGATGCTGGCGGGACGTGAAGAATTGTAACATATTAGCAAGTAAAGAATATGTCACACAGAGCCGTCGCGCTCGGCGGGTCGCGTCACGTCGCGCCGAGTACGACGGGTCGGCCGACGCGATGCTAACGGGATCATCACGCCCGCAGTGTGTCTTCCACGCCGCATCGCCGTCCCGCTCACGCGTCACGTCGCGTCGCCGTCCCGCCTCGTCCGCTGTTTGACCAAAGCTTTAGTGGAACACCCCAAAGTGGAACGCGCCCTTTGTATTGTTTGTGGACTGTGCTAGGACTCTACTGTCAATGTCAATGTCTGAATGTCAAAGTCAATTGTCAATTTGTATGTAACTACCTATCAGCTGTCTTGTCTTCTATTAAGTATTAATCAACCGAGTGAACCGAGTCTAATCTAACCAACGAATTAAGAAATAAAAATCTAACCTAACCTGTCTTTGAAGTTTGATTTGAAGTTGAAGTTTGGTTTGAAATTAATCTATTTATTATAATAATTGTATTATTTATTTATTTTATATTACTCATGCGAAGATTCAACAGTGTCAACAGTGTCAGTATATTCAACCAACGGCATGTTACACCAAGTATCACGAAGAATCATTCATTTAACGAAATATGAAGACATTGATTTAGTGTGGCATAACAATGTACTTACCGTTCGCTGTGACAGTGGGTTACATTTATTCGACTTTTCCTACAACCTAAAATGTTTGGACAAAAACATCGATCTCTTCGAATCAAAGATTCTGACTTCAAAGTGTAGTCCGGCCACCGAGTTGTTTCCGATGAATGCCATTAAGCAAGGTATGAGGAACATTGAACTCTCTGAGATGGTAGTAGACCCAACCTTGTGGCCGCATAATAAACAACTAATGGAGGTGGCTATCATCATCGCCTTTGAATGGTCCCCGGTTGACTTTATTGACAATCACGCAAGTGTCCTAGCTACCATTAACAGTGCTGGCAACATAGACTTGTACTCACAAGAAGCTCGCAAGTGGAATCACCTAGAAAATCTATCATTAAAACTTAAACGTGAAATGGAATCAAAAATTCCAAATTTAATCCCATATGTTTCTTATCATGGTAAAATTGATTTCAAAGTGGCAAAGGAGGCAGCATATGCGCTCGAAGCTAGTTCTATATGTTGGTGTCCAGTATTGAATGAAGATAAATCATGCTATTTTGTAACAGCACAAAAAAATGGGTGTATCCTATTTTGGTTACTGAAGCATGTGGATAATGCTGTTGATGCGGACCTTGTACAGTTTACCAGCGAGAATCAAGATGAAATTGTTACCATGAAATGGATACCAACTTCTGTTAACAATTTTCTTCTTGTTACTTCAAACGTCCTAGGCCAGTTGCTTGCCTATCATTGTCAAATAAGAGAAAATGTTTTAGAAATATTAAGCATCCATCCATTATGGCCACACAAAGATAAAATGATAGCTCAGTACATACAATATGAATGTTTAAATGATAACATAGTCATAGCTTGTAACAAACATAGACATTTACTATCCCTAATTATAAATAATTCTTGTGAAGTGCTATACCAAAATGTAAAAAATGTTAATGATCATAGAATAACGTCTGTAGTGAGGAGTAATGGAAGATTCTATACATCAACAGTAAACCGAGAATTGTATGAAATCAAATTCGTTGTTGATAACAAAAGCTTAGATATTAATTTAGATCCCGTTAAAATGAAAGGTATGCCATCAATGTTTGAATTGTATAGCTTTGCCTTTTCAACCAATGATAAATTTGTAGCATTAGCATTATTAGATAGAACAATATTATGCAGAAAGTTGCCATTCAAGCTTGAGATAGTTTTTTATACAAAAGAAAACCAAGAGTTAGAAATTAATGCAATCATGAATAGTCCTACAAGAACATTGACAGATTCATGGGATATCATAGAATTGTTAAGGTGGAAAACGTTAAAATTAAAGGAGCTACCGAAATTAGATTACAATAAGTTATATTTAGATGCTAAAACAGACAACTTTTATAGAAAAGTGTATTTAATCTTACTTACTTTGTATAATATTCTGGAATTAACGGTTCAAAATAATTCAAGGGGTGTGTTACCAGAGACATCGCTTGATGTTGTTAAAAGTAATATTCTTGCATATCATGCTGTAGAATTAATTAAAAACTTGTCTGGTAATATGGATAAAAATGTAGCTGATGAGTTTGTTTTGGAATGCTTGCATATGGCTGCAACATATTTAAAGGAATTTTGTAGTAAAAATAAAATAAAACTTGATGAATTACTGCCAACTGATGTTATAAAACAATTACATGATGTTAAAGGTATTAAATACACCTGTCAGTGGTGTGATAATACCTTAAAAGGATTCACTTGTAAAGATGAACACTTGAATCCCTTTTGTTCATTTACTTTTACTCTAATTGAATCCCATGATTATCTAATTTGCAGATGTTGTGGGGCCATTGCGAGATCTGAAATATTTTTAGATAAGCCTAAATGTGTCTTCTGTGACATTTATTTATGTAAGGTCAGGAGGGGCAAGTGAGCTATACATAATGTTTTTAAAATATAATTTCTATGTGAAATATTTTCTTAGATTGAAATTTGATTCCATAATGGCTTGCTGAAAAAAGTTTCATATTTTAAGATATTCATGGATTAGGTACCAACATGCAGTTAATTCTAGTCAAGGGTATAAATAACACTGAAAATTCAATGGCTGTAAGCTAAGGTAAACAAAGACATCTGTGATAGTTGGTGATAGTAAAATAACATTGCATTTGAGTTTGATATATTGATAGTGATAGATGTCGTTAAGCGAACAATAATACCGTCGTTACTCGTATCAAATCTGTTGATTTTCATATTTTACGGTAGGTGCGCTTACCCCTTGGGCGCACTTGCCCCGCCTGACCGTAGTTGTAACTTACCTTCATAATTAATGTACATAATTAGTTTTTTTACACATGTTTTTTTTCTTCCGAAACGATTTAGTGAATTGACAAAATGCCCACGCGATTAAATTATTTTTAATTTTAATGTTGCAGTTTTATTTTACTGTGTTTTAAATACAAGGTGTTTATTTTAATGATTCATTTTTTTAAACTGGTGGTAAAACATACATACACCCTTGATACCTAGGTTTTCTTACGTAAATTGTCGCCAAACGAGCCGACGAGTCACCTGGTGGTATGTGGTCAACGTCGCCTCTACTCCAGTACACCCCACAAACTCTTGTACTTAAATACGTAATTTGTTATACATGCGATAAGATTTTTAATTAAGTGTCGTGGCTCTTATGGGCTCGACCACAGCGCGGTGTCGCAATAAAAATGGCTAATTTCGAACTTTGGTGGTTTCGGCTTTGCGTTGTTGAATTAGCACACAAAAAAGGTAAGTTGCTTCTATAGGGTACAATTTGGAGAGTGCGCAAGAATTGTTCGACTTAATTCCCCCTTCCCCCTTTCTCCATCGAACAACCCGACGTATGGCGGGTATCCACTCTTTCTTCGTGAACATTCCGCCGATACAAACGAAACGGTTTGCTTCGTCGTTCACCATCCGCACTGCGAAGGACTGGAATAGCTTGCCTGCGTCGGTGTTCTCACCTGCGTGTAATGTGCGAGTCTTCAAGAGAGGAGTGAATAGGCTTTTAATAAGTTACTAGTGCGTCCAACATCCTCGACTTCATCCCCACTTACCATCAGGTGGGATTGTTGTCAAGCATTAACTTAGGTATGTAAAAAAAAGGTATTTCTCTCTTACAATAGGTAAGTATTTTTTGATATAAATAGGCTCAGAACACTAGATAATTATTATTTAGGCAGAGGTAAGTAAATAAAAGGACGTTACATTAATTTACGTATTTTTATTAAAAAAAAATAGTTATGGTACTTAGTAAAATAAAATTAATCAATGATCGAAAATTATGCCTAATTATTGATTATTTTATAGGTATCTACTTAATCCATCCTGGGCATTCCTGGGTATTGTAATCTGGATGATTTACGGAGATTAGACGAGTTGTCATGAGCGCACTATAAATTGGCCGTTGGACTAGTTAGTAATGGTCCTCACAGCAAAGCGAGGGGTCCCAGGTTCGATTCCCGGCCATTGCTCAATATTTCTTATAGGGTCGTGGGTGTTAGTAATATGTATTCACACCCGCGATATAAGGAATTCTCTTGCTGGGGTATGTATAAGTGTTAGCTTTTATTATTTACTAATAAATAATATTTAAGTATATTTATTAGCGTAGATCTATGAGAATGTTATACACTGTAGTACCGCTTAGCTGTAACGTCATGTATGTTGCTTGTGATGGTCTGAAAAAAAACGATTAAGTACGTATTTAAGTATAGTAGTAAATTGCTAGAATAAGCTTAGAATAGACTATCTGACGCAATGAAACTCTAAGATAGTCTCCCTAAATTGAAACCTGATTCGCAATAATCATAACTAATATATTGTTATGGTCAAGGTTACCACGATATTCTTACCTCTACCATTTTGTCATCAGAAAACTCTTTTTTGACTGTGGTGACGATTTCGCCGTCTACGCCGAATTTAAATAGCTGGGTGATGACATTGCCTTCAATTGTGTATAGATTCTTGACCTGAAATGAAAAAGATTTTTTAAATAAAATTGAAGCACAAACACAATAATTACTAAGTACCTACACAAACAAATAAAATTAATATAAGTAGGCAAGTATTTCAAGTTCATTTGATTCGGTTAAGTTAAGTTAGTATACTTAAATGCAATGCAGGGTCGAGCTTATGCATAAGTATTTTAATAACTTAACTTCCTCGTGTTTTTAACCTAACCACCCGATTTGAATCTTGTTCTTTTTCGGCCATAATTTTCTTGGGCGGCAACGGAAGGGCGGTGCTGCACGCTTCTTTGCTAAAAAAACTTACGTTTGTAGTCTTCATGACGCTCTCAAATTCCTCTCCAAGTTTGAACGGCACTTGTTTTTCTATGTCGTTAATATAAATGACATGTGTGTAGTTGTCTCCGTCTTTTAGAAACTTTTGGTTGGGTTTGTAGCTGAGAAGGAAGGATTTCTTCTCTTCTGGGAGACCTGTTAGAGGGTAAGACTATCATTAAAAGTATAAGTCCATTTAATAAACCAAGATAATTCTGGGCCGCTAGTATATTGTATCTATATGTATTGTGATTACTTAATTATCTTTTAACACTATTATCACCGGTTTTTTGCCACATCACCACCTAGGTACTAACGCCATTTTTGTGACCATTTTGTGATCATCAAATTAGTTTCTGCACGACTAAAAACAGCAGAGTTCTATGTTTTAACATCGGAAATCAACTTTGTGACCAATCATGATAAATTTCAATTTAATCCATCGTTGTCATATTGTTTTCATTGCGTCGTCGGTCACAAACTATCAAATCGAAGAGTATCGTGATTGGTTTTGGTAATGTAATGAGCCTATTATGTTTTTTCCATTGTCTTCGTCTTTCAGAATGTTATACCTATCTATCCCAATCCAATCCATGAACACAGAACACTGAGAACACTTACCGAAGCCTTCAACAAATTCTTCATAATTTTCTTCTTTTTCTAGTTTGTAAACTTTATCATAGAAAGCCATGTTTAGATATATCAAATCAGTGTGCACTACGATAACTGCAAACGTAATTGAATTACTCCGATCCACTTTCAGCATATTTATTCGCCGGCTAATCGTTTACTCATGATAATGATAAGAATGACAAATTCGAAATTTGATAAAGCCAAATACATTTAAGGGAGTGTGTAAAATAGTAGGTACTTAAAGGCATACTTATCTACTTTGTGTTAGGGCTTCTTTGGCTAATATAACAATTATGGTGATTTTTTAAGAAATAAAAGAAAATAAAACTTCCAAATGTTTAAATCTTAGATACCTTACCGTAATTTTTGGGGTCTTATCAAATTAATTAACCTGAAAAATGACGAAAAAATGAGAATGGACGAAAAAATTTGTATTAATCAGATGACTTTATTTTATGAATGTACGTCCGATTTTAGCCAAAGTAGCCAATTAAGCACTGTTTTTTTAGATGATTCTGAAAGCTAAAAGTCTAAAAATGTTTTAATCTTACGTAGGAACCATGTCATTACCTGTTTAGATTTTAAATTTAACGTTGAAAATTTAAGTCGCAACTCAATGAACGTAAACTTTTAGGCTCAACTCACACTGGCGCAGAGTCGAAACGACGCGACGCGTCATATTTTTCCGCCTACAGCATATTCATCTATATTGTTCTATTATTTAAGTACAAATTTCGGCTATGTAAATATGGAAGCGCGCGTCAACGCGCGTTAACGCGCGCATTCGCGCTTCGACGCTCGGCTGAAGTCGAGTGGATATTCCATATTTACATAACCGAAAATTGTACTTAAATAATAGAACAATATAGATGAATATGCTGTAGGCGGAAAAATATGACGCGTCGCGTCGCTTCGACTCTGCGCCAGTGTGAGTTGAGCCTTAACTCTACACCAACGTTTTCATAATTATCAAAAGTTACGAAGCTGATTATGATAATTTAAGGCATAAAAGAACAACTCATGTAAATTTATCTTGAAAATGTCCTCTACAATATTTTTTAGAAATGTAACTGAATAATCACGGAACATACATGGGGGTGATTCGATTACCCCAAGGCATGCTCTATCTCTGGACTTCCGCTTGACACTATGGTTTGGGACACCCTGTATAGACGAAATGAAATTATTATTATAATTATTGATGTTTGAAAAAAGATGAAATTATTAGTCCGTTAACTGTAACTGATTCTGAAAATCTGAGCTCTCTAGCATTATTTAACTCATCCTCAGCTATTGGGGATTGAAAATTGCACATTGCTGACGTTTCGATAAAAGCCGACTTTAAAGGCACTAGTTATGGATGAAATTTTCCAGAAATAAAATGCAATTTAGTTGATATTTAATTTTATTACATACTTCAAGCGTAATACGTTATGTAGGCCACTCCGTCCCATTTGCTATTAGTCAGTTCCTGAAAAAAAAATGAGGTCACTGTTTGTTCTTGGATAAAACTATTACTTATATCTACGCGGTGATGATTTACAATTATATCTCCTGAAATACGTTGACTGAGTACTGAGTAGATAAATATGGTATGATAGGGAAAAATACAACCCGATAACACTTTTTATCCTTAATACACCATTTACACCTGAGTTTATTATTGCCATTTGGTACCTACTGTATTTATCTATAGGTACTCTATAATATTTTATAAATATTATATTATAATATTTTTTTTACATTTTCTTTTAACATTAGTTTAGAATATAATAATTAGGTACCTACGCTACACACTCTTAGCGCCACTTCAGGATTCCCTGTGTCTTGGGTGCCATGGACAACAAACAAAGACATGAACACACAAGCAGACTAAGTGCAGAAATCCAAACTCATTATTCAAATTTCCGCCTCGCTGGGAGTTGAACTCAGGATCCTTCGAACAGCGGTCCGGGATGATAACATTGCGCGATACCGGTCGTCAAATATTTAGTGAAGGTAATTAGATAGATAGGTAGGATGCCGTGGTAGACCCTGCTGGTCAACTAAAGAAGGGTCTCTTAATTTTAGTGAGAGGTCTACTAAGAAGGCTGAACAAAATATATTCACCTCTACCATCTTCGTCGCTGTGAACTGCTTCTTGGAGATTATAATGAGTCCAGAGTCAAATTTTATTTCATGCGTTACACAGTTTTCATATACAGTAAAAGTATTTTTTATCTGAAAAGGAATTCCTTTATTAATTGGTTACTTACCTTCATCTACTCTACTACAAGATGCCGAACGGATGGATGACCATAAATGTAAACGTTCCACATGAAGTGGTATTTGTTTCTAATTATGTTTTTTATAGCAAACAGCATAAAAGGATTGGGACAGAGATGTTGGTGATAGGTTATCCTGTTAGTAACAGTTTTATTCTAACATAACTATTTAACAAACTTTTGTTCATCACAGATGTTACCAACACATCTTGAGTGAAGGATTAAGTTTAGACCGAACCAAAGGAACTAGAAGCAAAAAACTTTGTGCTTACAAGAATTCCATTATATTAAGCGTGTTAAACACTAACTTACTTAAGTACGGATTTTTGAAAATAATATATCTTCTAAACCGGCATAATATGTATGCTGTAAAAGTTTGTACGAGAATAACAATTCATTCTTCCTAACTGCAGATTGCTTCCCATTTAGAAGTTCAATTATTTATGTCTGCAAGCTGCAGCAATAGTCGTGGCTACCTCTTGGTTGTTTATTATAAATCGTTTGTGTCTTACAATACAATTTTTGACAAAAATAACACGTATTTAGAATACAATCGACGGTTACTTTGTAGGTAATAAATCTGTCACTATGTCTTACCGATATATCGCGCACTTGATCTTGAAACTCAACTCCGGAGGTGAACGGCAGTGGCTTATCTCCTTTGAGCGTAGTAACCGTATAGACATAAGTATCGCCCGATTTCTCAATCTTCTGATCTGGCTTGAAGTTCATGAAGAAACCGAGAGTATCGGATGGCAAACCTGGCAAACAGGCATTTTGTTTGAAATTAACGTGGCTACATACAGCTACATAATAACATGAGATAATCCTTTCCACCGTCGCCCATGACAACTGACCTTAGGATGGTTAGTCCAGTTGCCATAGGGATGTTAGTTGGTCAATTCGTTAATTTCTAGTATGAGGACCGGATTAGGAACTAATAATGATAGTTAGTCCTGTTCATTGTTGATGGTAACAGACCAATTAGCAATTGTTACAATGAGTTATTAACTGGTAACCGCCTTTGTTTCGCTTTGAAATCAATAGTTTTTCTCAAATATCTTCAGTGTGCAGACTATGATCAGTTTCTTCTTGGCTTCTTGACCTTCTTGTACACGTTTCTTCTTGGCCTGCACGCCAGGGTATGGTGGTAAGGGTTGCAACCCTCCAAACGGAGGCATGGCGACAACTTGCTATGACCGACCACTTACCTTTAGGTGACCAGTAAAAGATAAAATATACAATACGTCACATAGATAAAGTATACACATTCATATTTCATGAAAATTCATTTCAAAAAGTTAACGTAGTTTACAATTTTGTCTGACTCCAGAGGTCATTGCCATGCTTCTACTGCTAAAAATATTGTAAAATTTTAAAAGAAGACAACAAAATAATGACTATTACCCAACGAATTGATGAAGGCGTCATAATTTTCGGAGCTATGAAACTTAAAAACTTTTCCGAAAAAGGACATTTTAAATTGTTTCACAAATAAAACGACTCGAACAAGACGGATGTATAGCTGCAGTGTATTTATTTCATACGGATGCTTTGATGTCACTAAAGAGTTGCAAAGTTAAGATAAGAGATTGCATTAGATTAGAAAGTGAAAACTGACCAAGTCTGAACCCGACTCGCAGTAAGCATTGTTCTGTAGGTATTCATTATTTGTTTAATTGTAATTTAAAGGATTGTTTTGTAAATTTTCCTGTAAACTTTAAACAAAAACATTATTTTCTTACTTTGTCGTAATTAAGTACAGTTACCTAATTTTAGGCAGGAATGCGAAGTAGTCACCATATATAATGTTATTATTATGCATAACAAATTTATTGATACACTAGATTAACATAGAATCGTATCTGAAAGACCTACACATGAGACAAATACACGAATCTATTTTCTACTTTTTCAGCTATTACGCGGATCTCTAGAATCAAGCCAAGTTCACAAGATACCTTAAATCTAGATATCCATTGACATTCATACGTCCTATATGCTCTTCAAACATAATAATAATATGCATTCCAATTACTTGTAGAATTAACTCCTTTGAATGATTCAGATATTTTTAGACGACCTTTGAACAGAACTCAAAACAATATTCATGATAAAGTTTATTAAGCTTTGTTATACGTACTCTCTAGATTTAGCGTGACGTAGTCAGCGGTACAAATAATTACCATTAAGCATAATTAAATAATTACCATTAAATAATAACCATAAATAATAAGCCTATATAAGTAAGTTTTGAAAGTAAGAGCAGAGTTCGAATCCAGACACCCCTGTTCGGGTGTCCAACATTCACACTACATGGTTATCAGTACTTTACTGTGATACCTAACTAGTTACCTACCTACTACTAAGCTCTAAAATAATTATAATATTATTGATAAGTCTTTTTGAGTAACGCCGTTGTTGGTATGTAGGTAACTATTAAGTTATACAAGTTATCAATATTTCAATTTATCTTGCAACATTGTACCTAGTTTCGAGGAACATTTACGTACCAATGGTTAATTTTATCTTAAAATGCGAGTAACTTACTATCTAATATTACAATACTCATCATTATTATCTACGAACAATTTATATATAGGTAAGAGAAATAATCCCAACCAACTCAATTTTCACGACACGGGTATTTTAAGATATGATAATGCTAATATCATTGAGTGAGTATTTCCAAACATTTCAAGATATTAAACAAAAAAAATGATATCTAAATAGGAACCTCGGACGAGAGTCACGTTGAGTAGGTAGTCTAATACTTAATTAGGTAAAAATAAGAACAAAAACAACATGTAATGTAATTAACAATTTTATTCATAAATATTTTGAAAACTTCTTAAAAGTTAAACAGCGGTGTAGTATCTTGTCGCAATACCGTCCCAGAAACTAGTGGTGATTGTCTGGAAATAATGAAATCACACTAAAGTTCTAATAAGTACAGACTTTTAATGTAGTGTAATAATGATAACGAATACGATACGATAACGAATACGATAGTATCATACAGTAGTGTGACTCGGCCCTGTCCTTGAAATATATGCCTACAGCCCCGCGCGTTAGGGCCGCCTCTTTCTAGTTGTAGTGAATGTAAGTGGGTAGGTAATACGCACGCCTTCCTGATTACAAACCCACACGTTCGATCGTCCCTATGGCGCTTCTAACTGTGGCTGTTGTATACTTAATGTGTACTAAACTCCGAGGCGCGTAGGTATGATTCGCGTTCCGACCGTTTGTATGAAGATGGAATACTGTATGATACTATTACCATCGAGTGATTGTCACGGCTTCCTCGAATCCGTAACTGGGAATCTTTGTTTTGGATTTTTTAACTTTCTGACTATATACCAATGGGAATTCCTTATCTACAAAACTTATTTACTAAAGACGGATTTTTGAAGAATCTATTTGTAAGTAATTTGTTAGTGTGTGTGTGTGTGTTGTGTGTTGTTGAAGTAACAATGTTCTGATGTTTTGAAGCAAGTCGTTATTTCCGTGACAGTTTTACAGCTGTTCCCAATATTCTATCCCTAATCTTGGGATAAGTCATAACAAATCACATTGTATGTGAATATTTGACAGTTGCTAGTCTTACTGAGGATTATGTATCCTGAAACTTGATTAGATCTCTTACCACAACAAGCTTATCGCTGGAGTATTCCCTCTTAAAAGTGATGCTGCGTCCATCATCGAACTTGTCGATTTGGGTGACGGTGTCCCCGTCGACGGTAATAAGATTTTTGATCTGTCAAACAACAAAAACGGTACAAGATAAATATTACTCAATTATATCAAAGGTTAATCCATGATATTATTATTATGATTAGACGAAAGACCATAAGGCATAAAAAAACACTTTCGAAAATTTTCAAACATGTTAAATCGGACTTTGCCTCGCTTTGAAGGCTCATCATCATCATCATCACAACCCATAACTGTCCCACTGCTGGGCACGGGTCTCCTCTCACAGTGTGAGGGGTATAGGCCATAGTCCACCACGCTGGCCAAGTGCGGATTGGTGGACTTTACACACCTTTGAGAACATTCTGGAGAACTCTGTGGTGTGCAGGTTTCCTCACGATGTTTTCCTTCACCGAAGCAAGTGATAATTAAATTTTTAATACGCACATAATTTTTGAAAATTAGTGGTGCGTGCGGGGTTTGAACCCGGACCCTCCGATTCGGCAGTCCAACGTTCAACCACACGACTATCACTGCTTATGCCGCTGCTGATATAAGAAAATAACAAACAAACTGACAACACAGAAAACGTACTTATTCTCAAATATCTTCCATGTATTGATATCGATCACATACAGTTTTTTTTAATATATAATTATTAATATATTAATTTTTTAATATATAATTATTAATTATTAATATATATTAATATTTAATATATATATATAATTATTAGATTAAATATACGTACAAGATAGAAGGAGAGGGTAGATATAGATTTTCGTCACTTACATGCTCATTTCCACCAGGCGCGGTAGTATCGAATTCGACGCCACTCTTGAAATTCACCTCGTTATTGTTGGAGATCATAGTGTAGTTATCGCCATCTTTCTTTAGCTGGTGAGTCGGCTTATAGTTCTTGAAATTCTCTGCACGTTCAGCTGGGATGCCTGGAAAAGAGAAAAACCTCTTATGCCTTATCCTATATTGAACCAGTCGTCGCGAGTCGTTAATCGTTTTCTCATGATTTTTAGTTACGCCTCGTAGATAGTTCTACTATCCGTAAGGAATACTAATCGTTTTTCGAATAATAATAGGAGTCGAATACCGGCCGGGTTTCCTTTGCAAAAGGGACATGAAGAGAGATGAAGTGAGAGTATTGATAGTCAAGTGGAAAGGATTACAACAACCTAAAATAGAATTATCATTTCAATTTTAATAATTATAAATAAAATTATCATTTCAATTTTATTTCCAGTCTTTGAAATGAGCGAGCTCATTTTGGCGCTTTTTTTTAACGTGTGGAAAGACCTTCGTCTCGTCCATCCAGCCACGGGAAGCCGGACGGGTATGTGGGGCTTGAACCCACTAAAACCACACGGTGTCGACGCCTACCGCATTGTTGCCGGGACTGTGTGCTATTCTCGCTCCACAGCCCCGGCGCGGCGGCTGCTACCACGGCCTAGCACTGGACGGACCGCTTCGACGGTCCTACGCCCAGCAGTGGGCTGCTCCAGCCTCTGGCTCCACTCCAGGATGGTGCGTAGATGCAGCTCATTGCGGCGTCCTGCGATCTCCTTCGGTTTGTGTGCAAACCTGCCTTAACTAAACTGTGTCTGCACTTCTTCTCACTCATTCACTCATCTCGCGGTAAATAAAACTTCTCTTTCAGTTAGGTATATTGTTTATTTAGTCATTTTGAGTAGCACGTAAAAACCTTATCGAGAAAATGTACTTATTTCTTTCTTCCGTCATAAAATAATCAATATCTGTAAAAATTGTGTTTTTTTTTCAATATGTAGGTATAGTAAATAAGGACTATATTATATTATATTAGATTTTACAATTTTTACATTATAAAATGTTTTAATACACATGTGTTTGATACGGTCAGAATATTCTAGGCTCGATAAAGTGACAAGCAATTATTAACTTTATGAAACAATGTTTATCTTAATATCTGATAATTTAATTTAACATTCAGATAAACAAAGAAACCATCCTGTCCTATCTACGTGAACTTTGGAACTATTTATAATAAATAATAATTTATCGTATTATCGAAGGCGGATAGCTCAAAATTCTCTGAAAACCGCGACTCGCACTTATTATTTACAACATGAAATAACGCCTGACTTTGATGAATAGCAATACGTAAACACATAACACAGCACAGGTTTACAGAAGCGAAGAGTACTATATTATATTAAACTAGTAACACTATTATAAATTGGCTTGCGTAATGGACACGGTACACAATAGTTGGATGGGTGACCACTAGAGACAAATATTTCTGGAGCGTTACGTGCTTCAGAGGGCACGTAAAGCCGTCGGATCGGACTATTATCGTTAAGCCTTAAGACTTTATGTCATTAAATAATTTAGCTCAATATAATTCGCACGTGAATAATAAGAACAAAATTTTAGATTTGGTAATGTGTACTTTAAAACTTACTCGCATTACCACATCTCTTAATCCATTGAGTATAATAGACCCTTTACACCCACCTCTAGAGTTTAATTTAGAAGTAAAGCTCAACGATTTTTTGCCTCAGAAATCAGACACTAAATTCTGTTTTTATAAAGCGGACTATGATAAAATTATCAGCGAATTAAAAAACATTCCATGGTCAAAAGAACTGTTAAAATATGACACAATTGATGAAATGGTATCATGTTTCTATAAAATCATCAGGCTAATAATAACAAAGTATATACCCAAAACCAAGCCTCGAAACAAAAAGTATCCCATTTGGTTCTCAGGTCCTTTCATTAAACTTCTAAATGAAAAACTGAAGTATAAAAAGAAATATAACAAGTACAAGAATCCCCGTGACCGAATATCTTTTGAATTACTCAGAGAGAGATGTGTGAAGCTACATGATATAGTTTATAGAAGGTATTTATCAAAATTAGAATCATCCTTGACCTCTAATCCCAAAATGCTTTGGACCTTCCTAAAACAAAAAAGAGGCGGTAACAGTACTTATCCAGCCCAAATGCATTATGACAACGTGACTGTAGAGAGTGGGACTGATCTCTGTAACCTTTTTGCCAGTCATTTCTCTTCTGTCTACAAGACTAACTACAACAGCCAGCCGTCTATGCCCATTGAACCTTATACATCAAATTTCTTGACAATTATTAGAGTCACCGAGAGTCAGGTCTATAGAGTTCTAAAAAGACTTGACTCAAATAAGGGCGCTGGTTCAGATGGGATTCCTTCACTGTTTGTAGTCAAGTGCGCCAAGGCATTAAGTACACCTCTTACTATTATTTTCAATAAATCACTCAGTTCAGGCGCATTTCCGAAGGTCTGGAAAGAGGCTCTTGTGGTACCGGTGTTTAAAAGCGGTGATCCTAATTCTATCAAAAACTACCGACCAATATCAATTATCCCTGTATTTGCAAAAGTGTTTGAGGCTCTAATATGCCCTATACTGTCATGGCACCTAAAGCAATATATTATACCTGAACAACATGGATTTATAAAAGCGAGGTCCACAGCAACCAATCTCTTGTCCTTTATCGAAGACCTTGTTGTAGAAGTTGACCGTGGTAATACTGTCAACGCAGTATATACTGACTTCAGCAAGGCCTTCGACAGGGTCAATCACACAATTTTATTAAACAAGCTTTCATCTGTAGGAATCGCTGGTATCTTTTTAGATTGGTGCAAGTCTTACTTAGAGAAAAGAAGATCTATAGTTGTAGCAGGTGGTTACAAGTCCGACAGTTTCAAAACCTCATCGGGAGTCCCACAGGGATCTCACTTGGGCCCTCTTTTCTTTACCATATTTATTAATGACATAGGAAAGTGTTTCAAAAATACTAAATTTTATATGTTTGCCGATGACCTTAAATTTTTCAGACAAGTAAATTCAGACAACGAACAGCGTTTATTACAAGGTGATCTAGATAATCTCACATGTTGGTGTAAGGCTAATGACATGAACTTAAATACTGACAAGTGTAAAGTAGTAAGTTTCACCAGAAAGAAGAACGTGGTGCCTAGACATTATAACATTAGTACTGAGAAGTTGGGGGTAGTAGATTGTATCCGCGATCTGGGAGTTACTATCGATAGTAAACTAACTTTTAACCTTCACATAGATACAATCTGTAAACGTGGATTCAAAACACTAGGATTTATTCTACGAAATTGCAAAGATTTTAAAAAACCCTCCACCAAAATAGTTATTTACAATGCGTTAGTACGCAGCAGTTTGGAGTATTGCAGTGTTGCTTGGAACCCGCACTATGAAATATCTATTAAACGGTTAGAAAGTGTGCAGAAAAGATTTTTATACCATCTTACATATAGTTGCAATATGCTGAAAACTTTAAAGAGCTATGAAGACCGTTTGAAGCATTTTCAGCTGTCATCACTCCGCTCTCGACGCATGCTGCTGGACAACATGTTTTTATACAAACTTATAAACGGGCACATCGATGCTCCCTACTTATTATCAAAGATTGACATTAGTATACCTAGGAAACGTTCACGATCCTCTAAACATAAACCCTTCATTGAAAAAACGCGACGTACAATTTTGGGAACTTATTCTCCTATAAACAGGATTGTTAAACATTACAACGCTCACAACGATTTTGTCCCCAAGGGCCAAATTGATAATAGAAATGCCATCAAAACAGTAAAAGAACAAAAGTCCCTCATTGACATTTTTTCGAACTCCAAAAGTGTATTCAAAAACTGCCTATTAGAACTTAAGTAAAACTTAAATTAAATTATTTTCTTTTCCTCTTAATTTAATTTTAATTTTTAACTATACATATATTCAATGTTTTATAAAATTTACAATGTTTATAATGTTAAAATTAATTCAAATTCCATCGATTTTCAATAAGAAAATATACTTTAATGTTATTTGTTTAAACTCAATAATTTTTAATTTAAACCTATAAGCACTCTAATTTTAGTAGAGTCCTGCATAGGATTAAACCTAATTTACTCATATTGTATAATTTACTTGTTGTATGTATAATTTTGTTGTATTGTATAATTTTTTTTTGTTGATTGGCTTGTTGCATAATTTAAAATTAGCATGTAGTTTGTACCTATAAGTGAATTGACACCTTTGTATGTATAAAACTTGCATGAATATTGTTAAATGTAATGGTGATCTTTTCGTTGGTGCAACATTAAAATAAATAAAATAAAATAAAATAAAATAAAAAGCCGTGTCGAAGGCCTTCGGGTGGCATACAAACATCTAATACTTGCGTTGGCCACCAACCGCTCCAGTTCGCTCCGCTCTTGTGGCTTGGACATAATAACTCAAACTATTTATTTTATGTACGTATTTATGAGTTCACTTATAAATGTCAATTTGTTTGTATTAACCACCGTTTCGCAAAGGTATTAATTATTGAATTAGAGGAGAAGAAACGTCGAAGAAACTCGTAAAACGAACGAATAAAGATTTAATAAACGATTTATGCGAAAATTTAACACTTAGTAACAATACTGCAAGTGTGCAAGCAAACGTTATCGCTCATTCTGATATCTGTTATCGACAAGGGAATGGCCCAATGTGAGCTAATCCCTTCGATAAATAATTATTATCTATCCAATAAAATGACAAACTATTTGCCTAAAATATTAACACTGGGCCAGCGCCACCTCTATCTGCCGTTATCTACAGTAATAAATGTTACGTGGCTGAAATCGCACTGTTTTTTTGAAGTGAAACTTTAGCTTCGCTGAGAGTAAAAATTCAAAGTCGTGATACAGATACACAAATTAGGGCTTTGATCTCCAGATCCCTAAATATGTGTTCACCATTCATCGATAGCTATTGAATAGCACTTATATTTATATTTACACAGTACATATTGTATGAAATTCTTTATACACTTAATTTTAATCCTTATCAAATAAGTGAATGCAATATGAATTTAACTATTTAAACGTTGTGAAGTTTTACTTTCAATATGCGCACATCAGATCAGCATACAAATATAATTTATTGTTATCCTGTAGAGTGCAGTAATAAGTAGATTTTCTCAAATATTATTTTGTGTACAGACATTATTCAGTTACAGTTTTTATATATAGATTAGAGTACTCACGATTATCTTGTACGTCAACAATTTGCAGTAGCATGAAGCGTGGTAAACGTAAAGGCAAACATTTATCCAAGCAAGACAAAATATATCGTGAGCACTTTGTCACAGAATTTCGTGATAAAGCGACATACCTAGAGACGCAACGAAGCCGTCGAAATTATCGTCTTTTTCGTGTTTGTATGTCTTGCCAATGTACGCCATTTTGGTTGAACGTATCACAAATATTTCAGTGTAACCGGATAGTTGATCTAATCGAATCAATAAATTTACTGCAACCCACTATTTATACCCCCTATTTGATAGCAACTGTTTGAGCAAATTCAGGATTCCTCAAACATTTTAAGAAAAAAAATTAATGTGCTTTTTAAGGCTTGTTACTCATTAATTATTTAATCATTTACCCATGTTGATATTTGGATAATACTGTTTATGCATGCCGTATTTGATCTGAGTCTTGTTCTGTGTCGTTGACAGATGTCATCGGCGGCAGTGGTAGGGGGGGTGCTGCATGTTCTTGATTCCATAAAAAATCTACCGTAGTGAATGGATGGGTGTCGTGGGTGGGTATATATTTGACGTAGATATTTGTTACTATACCGAACAACATGCCGGACGAAAGGTCTTGGGTTCGATTCCTAGGACAAAATTGGAATGGGGAGTTTTAATACCTGTTCTAGGCCTGGGTGTAGGTAGGTATGTGTGTTCTTGTCTTTGTGTGTTGTACAGGGCGCCCACGACACAGGGAAGCTTAGTTCAGCTATGAGTGTGTAACGTTTATATATCATTATTATATTATGTACATCATTACTAGTAGGTACAAATTTAACTGTACGGGACCATTACCTATATTTTCCCGCGACATGCTGTCATTATCGTAACTCGTTTTATGACTTAATAGGAGGTATCTGTAAATTGTAAAATTATGGTCATATCTACACAATATTAGTAAACGAACTGACCCTGAATGAATATTATGTTCTAATATGATGTGTTTGTCATCGTCATTTCTACCCATAACTGTTCACTGCTAAGAGCCTAAATCCGTGTCTGACTATGTATCTGTGTACATATATCTATTTATTTGACTAATTCATATATCCTAACAGATTTTCCTTCCCATCCTTCGGCTGTTGATGTCTGAAAAAAAGGAATTTTAATTAATGAAATATAATTATTAATTTAATTCAAATAATTATTGAAATTGTTCCAATTAAGAATAAAATACTACATTTGAGTCTTGACTAGGTTTGTAAAATAATTTTAGCTTTACCTAGTGACTACGGTAAACCTATGCCGTAGAAGCGTAGTAGATACTATACATAGATAGCACCCACGGAATACATTTCGTGATAGCACCCAAACATTAAATAAATATTTATAGACGGCATTATTTGGAACCAATTTTTAATTACTTTCTATATAGTATGGTATTTAGCCGAATTTGACCTACCCACTATTTGCGCGCTAGTAACATATCTTTATAATTATACTTCTCATTATCTAGGTAGGTATGTTAAATGAGTGATGTTAGAAATTTATCCTTACCACTATTAGCAAGTCATCGATATATTCCCTAACGTGCACTGATTTCCTCCCATTGTCTTCTATCTGAACTTGAATTAATTTATTTCCGTCTAATGTCACTATAGATTTAACCTGAAATGATATTAAAAGACAATATTAAATACTAGCTGTCTCAGCGAACTTCGTACCGCTCTAATTAATATGTAACCAATACTGTAACACCTTATAAAAATAAACTATTTTCTGCATCGACAGCAGCTCCACCTGCCTGGTCCATTGAAAAGTCCTCGAATGCTACCACGCCTTGGTAAAAGGAATAGGTCGCGCCACCACCAGACCACCTCGCGTACCAGATGGACTGATGACCTGAAGAAGACATCTGGATGCCGCTGGATTCAGAGCGCTCCGGTCGGATTGGCGCCAATGTGGGGAGGCCTTTGTCCAGCAGTGGACTTCAAAAGGCTGATAGACCGACTGATGATTAAATGCCGTGTGGTCCCATCTGATGGATTGGGTCTTGGACCCAATTACCTGCCTTTCAATACCTGCCTAGCTACCAACAAATTCTAGATTTGTTAAATAAGAGCAGGTTACCTTGTCAGCTTTTTTGTCGGCAATTTACATAAAAATTAAGGAAAGATTAACAATTATTATCGCGTAACCATAATAGTAGGTAAATAATAAAATTATATACGACAGCTTCTGTTCAACATAATGCCCTTTCGCCACTTAACATCAGGTGGGATTGTCATGATTTAACTTATCTACTTGTAAAAAAAGTCAACATCATAATAATATTCGTATAAGCAATATTACTTTCACACCATCAGCTCTTTCCTCAATGAACTCCTCGCCCAGCCTGAAGGTGGTGACAGTGCTTCGGAACGTCGAGCTCATGGTGTACGTGTATGTGCCATCCTCGTTCTGTACCAGTATGGTGGTTGGAGAAATGGCCATGGCTGTTTTGCGAGACACGAAACCAATGTCTGGAAAGATAGAAATTATTTTGTTAGATTCTGATTTGACCGGTAATCAAACCCAGGAACCTTTAATGTAAGCAGTCTTACTACGCACTTAACTACTACAGCGTTTTAGTCTAAAACATGCAGGCGGGTTATCAAGATTGGCTTGGCGCCAGAACCTCCTCAAATCGCCAATAGAATTAGACTCGGAAGAGGAAGGTCCTTAAACCTCAGGTTTTTTTAATAATACAATTAATAATTAATTAATTATTCATTGATTATTTTTGAATTAATTAATTATTAATTTTAGTTTTTATTAATTTGCTTGACTACAATCCCACCGTAACCTGATGGTAAGTGATAGTGATATCACTACATAGTATAAAACAAAGTCGCTTTCTCTGTCCCCATGTATGCTTAGATCTTTAAAACTACGCAACGGATTTTGATGCGGTTTTTTTAATAGATATAATGATCCAAGAGGAAAGTTTATATGTATACTATATTAAAGTTTTGAAAGTCGGAAAAAATAAGGTTTCCCGAAGCGAAGCGAGGGCGGGTTTACTAGTTAATGATATTATAACGTACTAACAAACGTCCGACAAACAACAGAGCATAATATCCCGGACGTCAGCCTGTATGAGATTAGAGAAGCTCTCAAATAGCTAAAAAGGAATGCTGGGAAACATAGTAGAATTGAAACTTCAACGAACAAGTGGCAAAACGAACAGTAACGGACTAGTGGAAAAACAATTACATTAACCCTGTGATCTTGCCTGTGAAGGGACGGTTCCCGCCGCGGGTTCGACTCCTGCCCGGGGCAGACTTTTATGTGTGAGATAAATGTTTGTTATCCGGTCGAGTATATTAGTGATGTGTTATTTGTGTTGTCCATGTCACCCGCGATACGGGGAATACTTATTATATTAATGATAACCCAATAAGTAAGTTTCTAAGGAACAACCAGTCAAATAGCGCATGTCATTGAATTCTAAATTAAAGCTACAGTATACGTTTGTTGAAATTTCCTACACAGATTGTACAATTTAACAAGTAAAGTATGTAAATTAAGACCAGTTACTGAATAACAGTCATTTTATTCTGCTTTACTTTATTCTTATGTGCTAGCACTTTAAACTGGGTATAACCAGTTTAACTTTAAACTGGTTACTACCAGTTTCATGTACTTATAGTCCGACGGTATTTATAGTTTGAGTAACTGGAACTCAGTGAGTCAATACGAGTTCAGACGGTAGTTGGGAGTTGACTGCCAACGGAAATGTTTCTTCTCGCCGTATTGGCGCGGCCTAGAATACTAACCTCCCCATAACTTTTTTTATTTTATTGATTTAAGGAGCAAACGAGCATGCAGCACCATCTTCCGTTGCCGCCCTTGACAACTGTGACCGACTTAGAACAAGATTCATATGGGGACTGGGATAGTTAGTCCGATTAATGCCGGCAATTCAGGGTGTCGTAACTCGTAAGCGACAGAATTCGGCCCCTGCTGGGTGGAAGGGCCGAAGCTACTTGCTTGATCAGTCGCCACACGACTGTTGCGTGTTGCGGTTTGGAGCTTGAGAGCCACTAATATCTTTCTTTCCTCTTCATTCTTTCCTCATCTTTCTTTCCTCTTCTTTCTTTCCTGGCCGACAACGCATCGATAACTAACCACTAGTGCTACTGATGTCCATGGGCTACGGTGACCACTTATTGTCAGATGGGTCGTCTGCTCGCTTGTCAGAATATGAAAAAAGATCTTTTGTGCCTCGTAGGGCACGTCGATGGATCATAAGGGTAACATACATGAAGAACAGTAGGTTATTTTTACACTCATTGTTTCCGAGGTTTGATTGTGTGCGCGCTGACATCACGGATATCAACTTGCACGAGATAATAAAATGGTCACTTACCATAACGAGGCTAGTTTGATCGTTCGCCGGATTCGTGTAATAAAATACATATTATTATGTTATTTGTTAAAATTAAATGCAACCTACATTAGGCAGTTGTCCCACCATCGGCGAGTAAGCGAGAATTATCAGCTATTTTCTCACTCAAGGAACGTACTATGATACACATTCCATGTAAACAAAAGAGATTTTTTTTATCTATCTATCTATCGAAGATAATACACAGCGATATTCGCAAGGAAACACGTCAGAAAACACGCCTAGTACAAATAGTATCCACCCCCGCGAGTAGTGCGAGTAATCGCCCGTCGCAGTTTGTCACGCGCTGATAGCCCAGCGACAAAAACTATCGGAACTACACACCCGCTGCGTGCCTACTCGCTTTCAGTTTCTAGCTCCACTCGCTAATCGCTAGTCGCTGGCGGTGGGACAACTGCCTTATGTATAAGATAAAATTTGATTACGACCGTGAAGTTCTTTTATTTTCAATGTCACCTTATCGATAATGCATAATCTTAATATTAACAAGAAAAGAATATGAAGGTAATAAATTATTTTTTATTTTCTTTCCTTTTTGTTCTTTCTCGGCCGACAAAGCATCGGTGATGCCACGGTAATAGTATCATACAGTATTCCATCTTCATACAAACGGTCGGAACGCGAATCATACCTACGCGCCTCGGAGTTTGGTACACACTAAGTAGACAACAGCCACAGAAGCCCCATAGGGACGAACAAACGTGTGGGTTTGTAATCTGGAAGCGTGCGTATTACCTACGAAGGTATTACCTACCTACTTACATTCACTACAACTAGAAAGAGGCGGCCCTGGCGCGCGGGGCTGTAGGAATTTATTTCTAGGACAGGGCCGAGTCACAATACTGTATGATACTATTACCGTGGTGATGCCTTTGATGTTGCTGATGTCGACAGGTGACGGTGACCACCTACCATCAGGTGGCTCGTCTGCTCGATTGTCAGCTACAAACATTAAAAACTGCTGCTTAATAAGAGTATAAACAATTACCTACCATCAAACGAATTTATCAACCAATTTAAATTCAAGAAAATGTGTCAATATTGTATATGTATATGTGTCTTTATTTCAGACAAACAATGAATCCGTGGGAAATAGGTACTTATATTTAAAAGGAAATACTTACCTACTTAAGGCTTCTCGCCCACGTCACGTCAGACTTTTTGTAGGACAGATAATCGGGCCGATTTTTCCTGCGATGCTAAATGACCGTATTTCTGACCGACTTTTTGTAGGACGTGTGAGTTGCACTATTGCTATCAGCACGTTCTATTTTTCTCCTACGAAAAATCGGTCACGTATAATCGGACGTGGGCGAGAAGCCTTAGTATTTTAGGTTTCATTGGCAGTTTATAAATATATAAGAGATCCATTAAACCTACACACGCAAACACCGACATAAAATTTTACGGTTGGCTTAATTACGAGCAAGATTCGAACGCGGGACCCCCGTGCGAGACTGATTTTGAAACCATCGACATTGAAATAACTTTTTCACTATCACGTTGTAGACATGTAAGTCAAATGAAAATCCTGTATGTCAATCTATGTTCAAAGTTGTCTGTCATCGTATTAAAAGACCCGAGAGAACCTGCAGTGCAATTTGTGAATAATAATGATGATGTTACAGACACGATTACCCTATTTCAAACCGCACAAAATACTAGTTAGAAAAACTCACCAATGTATTTCAGGTAGTCCTCAAAATTTTCCGATGACTTGAGTTTGTATTTTTTCCCCAGAAACTGCTCCATCGTTCGGAGTTTTCCTTGTCCCAGTCGTTGGTATACGTCAGAAGTTCAAGGCGAACAAACATAATATTGACGGTGTGCGCCGGTTACTTTGCTACTTTTAACACGTGTTCGCCTTGGTTCCTCTCAATTGGATATAAAATGAAAGAGACAGCAAGCTAATATTTCTATAATCGTAACGCAAGGAAAATCACTGCAATGTTCGATCAACAATACTTACATTGTTGGTCGAAGACTACAATTACTAAAAGCTGAATGCTTAAGTACTTAGGCCTAATTTAGTCAAAGATGAAAATAGTTTGCATATGGACCTGCTTCAAAAGTTAGCGATTATCGAAAAGTGGTAAGGTAGATTGCGGGCATCACGCAAGTTGATAAAATAAAAAAATAATATAAAAAAAAACCAAAAAAACTGGACATTAAGATTTAAAATTCATGTAATATGTAGTACTTATGTAATTACGTGGCAGGATGTTGAACCAAACGTCGGAGTTGGAATAAAGTGTATATAATATCTGTTTGGTGAGTCGGAGCTTAGGTAGTTGTGTGCAGTCCGATAAATCAAACTTAAGTTTTGATTCCGCTGATTATTATAGAACTTAATAATTACAATGCTTAATTTTACCATGTACCTATTAAATAGGTTAAATTTTTTATTGTGGTTAACAAATACCTATGTATATAGGTACCTACTTACATAGTTAGTTATATTAGCTTTCAGATTGATTTGTGATACTACAGAATCACCGGTTTATAATTACACCACAACAATGGTTGCCTTTAAGTTAATTAAAACCTAATAACTATTGAAACTCAAGATATAAAACAAGTTCGTGTTATAACACAATTAGGTAATGATTTTCCATTTTACGTTCTTCTTTATAGAATGAACAGATGTTTATAATATTATCTATTAATGGTATAATAATATTTATATATGTACTTAAATATTTTAGTATTAAGTATACCTATACTATAGAGGTTTCGTGAAAAGCTACTTATTGTTCAAGGATTGTTAGTAAATTGACTACTACAACGTAACACTATACTACACGTAAATTCACTACTGAGCTCGGGTCTCTCCTCATATCTGTGGAGGCCTAGAGCATACCCTACCACGCTGCTCCAGTGCGGTTATATCGACTTATTGACCCCTAAATCAATAAAATGAGGTAAACCATAAACATAAAATTTTATAATGCCTGAATAAAATCAATAGCAATGTTACGGTACGATGCGTGTACTTAAGTAAAGTTGTACAGGCGCATAAATTTACCGAAGCGAAGTTTTGAGCAGGTACTTAAATTACAAAGGAGTGCGCACAGTACAACGATTCCACGACCGACCGACGCCTACGCGACTAAAACCTTGACAAAGCTAACATTCAATTATGAGCCTTATATCTTTTATGGTAAGGTTGAATTTCGAACTTATACTTAAAATACCTATACGGCTCGCCCTACACCCATAGCCGTTCCGTTTCGAGACCAACGCGTCGACGACTCACCGTAGACGAGTAGTCCACGCGTCGACCGACACAATGACGTAATGTACCTAGGACGGAACGTCCGAGTTGAAACGGAGTGGAGACGGAGTCGAGTTGACGTCGATGAAGCGTTGATCGCGGAACGGAACGTCGGAGTTGAAACGGAGTGGAGTCGGAGTGGAGTTGACGTCGAGTTGGTGTAATGTGCGCACTCCTTTATTGTATTGTTGAAAATGTTGAATATTCAGCACACTGCATATCAAACTACTTCGGTAATCGGTCCAGCAATTTAGTCACACGACGTGGTCTAACATCGACAAAACCTTCGGCGATGCGATATTATCTATTAACGGAAGAGTTTTATACAGTAAATACCTATATTGAATATTGAAGTTGATTGAGGAGCCGAGAGATGCCAAATGAGTTGTTATAAAATGGTAGGTAGATACATACGTTTGTTATCAATGTTAGTTATTTCCCAATTTCCGATTATTGTGTTGAGTCCCTCGAAGCTGCTTAAAATCTGCTAGAAATGCGGAACCACGCAACATCGCTCAGTAGCATACAATGTCATATTACTTGAAAGTCTTTTATCAATACACATAAGCACGTCATTTTTTCTTCCCTGCAGCGAAACGAACTTAGCAAATTTTAAGTAAGTAGGTAATTTTTTGGTTATTGTATAGATGAAATGTTATAAGAAATAATATAAAATTAGGTACTTCACTTCTTCTAGAGGAAGAGAGATGACTTATTAAGGAAAATTGGGTTCACTGCACCGCAGATTACAACTTGGATTTTTAAAACCTGAACGACGCGCGACACAGCACATAAAATTACCGTAAATAAATTTATGTAAATTTTATTGTTGAGATAATTTAATTGAGTGTGTAATAAAATTATTTTAACAGCTGCTAAACTTGCAATACAACATAATGTTAGTACATTCACATCTGTGTGTACATACCTAGTACATTCATACCTATCAGTTAGTACTTAGGTCTGTATCAAGCAGTATAAACGTCGTTTTACCATTCCAATTTTAACCAAATTTGTAGCTTTTCAATGTAACTACGTGAACGGGATCGACAACCGACATGCTTAACTTAATTGGTTAACAAGTAAGGCACTGATAGTGATCACTACATCATTTAGAAAAGAAAGAGCCAGAATATAATAGAGAGGGACCTTAAGTGTTTACCCAACTGCGCGAGGCAAAGGAGGTTATGTGTTTATCATCCTACGTAAGTATGTTTGTTCTTTAGTGGCTATCTAGAGACTAAACGCTTAGGCCTATTATTTTTATTTCATCTTAATCTTACGAGTATCATTAAAGTCATGACAGTACCTACTTACTGAAAATTTAATGTTCACAATGGCGACAACCAGACCACATCATTATTGTGAAAAAGAATAAATTTAGATTAGATTAAAAATAATTAAAAGTCTACGTGATGAAACTTGAAACTAGGTAGTTATATTATTTGATATTTGAAAATCATCTTATGGGCCTATTCAGATAATAGGTATATACGTGCGCCGAGTGGGTAAGCCGGCTGGATTCCTTGTGTTCATGTTCAGATCTAAGCGAATGTCGCTCACGCTATGGGTATACTGGAGACAATAGAAGGCATCCAATGCGTCTATTGTGTGCGACGCGGATCTGTGGACGCTTACCTTTACTACGGTAATGGTATGCATACAGTTACAGTATTCCATCTTCATAAAAACGGTCGCATCGCGAATCATACCTACGCGCCTCGGAGTTCGGTACACACTCGGTACAGAACAGCCGCAGAGCCGTAGTGACAAACGAACGTGTGGATTTGTAATCAGGAAACGTGCGATTTACCTACCTACTGTACTGTACTGTTGCACTAGTGAATGTCACTACAACTAGAAAGAGGCAGCCCTAGCGCGTGTTATTTTAGGCATTTATTTCGGGGACAGGGCCGAGTCAAAATACTGTATAAGGTATCATTACTTACCTTTACTCCGCGCCGCGACGTCCAGCGAAAAAATACCGCCTACCAAGAGGGTATGGGATGATTCGCAATAGCTGCGAAATCCGGGCCGGTCATATCGCGCGATATTTTCGCTCCCCACAGCGATGGCGGATGCCGCCAATATGTGAACATGACTTTAGGTTCTCTGAACATTATTCATTTTGAATAATCACAAAGGGTCTTTAACGATTGGTGAGCAACTATTGTCAATTTAAAATTTTTCTATTACGTCGTTTATTCATTATGATTATGCTTTAAACCCATTTATTTCATTGCTTGGATATGGCCATCAACATTGATTCCTTTCACCTGGCGCAGATAGCTGAACCACAATGGACGCGATAGCATCTCTGGCGAGAGTGAGGCATGTACAGAGCGCCTTCCGGGTCATCGCAGCCCTTATGATCACTTCCTACTTATTTCCCAAACAGGCAGTCGTCTATGGTAAGATTTATTAGAGAAAATACCGGCCAAGTGTGTTACGGGCCACGCGCAATGTAGGGTAGACTTTCAAAAAAGGGTTCTCAATTCGACTGTTTTTCATGTCTTTTTACTGGGTGTACCTATCGATTTTGATGATTTTTTTTACATTCGAAAGCTGGTGTTTGTCATGTGGTCCCATTTAAATTTGAACGAGATCGGTAGTACTCGGTAGTACTACTTAGTAGTTTTTGAGTTATCCCTAATAATGCGTAATTAAATAACTTCGACTATGTTGATGATGTTCACATTTTATGACTTGTGGATGTAAAGTAAACAATTTATGAAGTCGCAAAGACTTCAAAAAACATTTTTAACATGTATGTAAGGTGCTCAATGGTAATTTTAGACCATCAGGAGTTCGACTTCATCGTGGTGGGCGCCGGGTCGGCGGGGGCGGTGGTGGCGGCGCGGCTGGCGGAGTGCCGCTACAGCGTGTTGCTGGTGGAGGCTGGTGGTGACCCCACTCAGGAGACACTCGTTAGTCTTACTTTGTATCGCTTCAACTATCTATCTATACCCAACTTGATGATGGCCTGGTACCCACGCTTGAAAAACTTATTTTATGATGATGTTTTGCGCGTTAATTAGGTACTTAAAATATATAAAAATAACTTCTTTAATAAGTCTTCCATTTTCAGATACCAAGTTTATTCTTATACCCGACACTGTCGCAACACGACTGGAATTATACGAGCGAGAACGACAATTACACATTCCAGTGTCACCGCAGCAAGACCGGGCTGCTAACCCTTGGCCGGGTGCTTGGCGGTGGCAGCTCTCTCAATTACATGTACTACGTGCGAGGATGTCCTGGAGACTTCGATCCTTGGGCTGAAGCAGCTCAGGACCCCGTATGGACCTGGAAAGGAGTATTGCCATATTTCATCAAAAGCGAAAGATTACAAGACCCAGAAATAATGAATTCTCCCATGCGCATTTTCCATGGAACTGAAGGATTCTTGGGCGTTACCCGACCAACAAGTGCCTTAGCTGAAAAATACTTGGAATCTTTTAAACAACTTGGCCATGATATAATCTTGGATATAAACTCAGATCGTCACTTGGGGTACAATCAGCCCATGTTTACCATTAGTAACGGTGTCCGTCAATCCACTGCGTATACAATACTAAGAGCAATGAAAGATAAAAATGACTTACATGTTTTGAAAAATACACATGTCAATAGGATCTTATTTGATAAGCACAAAAACGCAATTGGTATTGAAGTGACTACAAACGATAATAAGCATATGACACTAAAAGCCAGGATGGAAGTGATAGTGTCAGCGGGCGCCATAAATGGTCCACGTTTGTTAATGCTCTCAGGAATAGGTCCCAAAAATCATTTACAATCGCTAAATATCCCAGTTATAAGCGACGTGCCGGTAGGAGAAAATTTACAGGATCATCTAGCGATTATGATAAATATAAAATTGGAAAAATCTTCTGATCCACTGACTGCTCCTGATCCACGTCAATATCCTTTAGACGTATTCACCGGTTATGTGGCATTGAATAAATCGAACATTTGTCCCGACTATCAAACGGTAAGTAACATTGTTCATAGCGATTCACCATCTGCTATGAACTTTTGCGTTCATAACTGCGGATTTGACTTCGACATATGTCAGGACATTTACGAAGCTGGGAAGGGCAGACGCACGCTACTGACACTTCTCAATGTATTACATCCTAAATCTCGCGGACGTGTTCTGCTTCGTAGCAAAAGCCCTGCCGATCCACCATTGGTGAATAACTGGTGGTTATCAGACGATCGAGACGTGGAAACCATAATAGACTCAGCAATGGACTTCGTTCAAGTTCTCAACACGTCTTATTTTAGGAGTATTGAAGCAGAAATGGTATCTTTTAAATCAGTTCCCTGTACTATGTTCGAATCCTACAGCAGAGACTGGTGGCGATGCTACATAAAGTGTATGATGATTTCGTTCCAACATTATGTGGGGACATGCGCTCTGGGCTCCGTGGTCGACAGTCACTTGCGAGTGTTTGGGGTCAATCGGCTACGGGTAGTGGACGGTAGCATCATGACTGAGCTGGTAAGCGGCAACACCAACGCGGCGATTATTATGATCGGGGAGAAAGGCGCAGACTTAATTAAACAAGATCATTGTTGTAACTCACACGATAGTAAGTTTCCAACCTCTGCCCCTGTCGACCTTAGTTGAGATAATAGGCTGTAGTGATTTTAGATAACGAAGCATATCGAAATGTAATGTTCAATTAAATTTCTTTTATAATTTTTCTATGTATTTTGTAAAAGTAACTAAGTAAAAGTAACAATAGTTTCAAGTTTTGGTAGTATAATTTGTAAACGTCTGGACATGGAGGACAGAAGAAAAACAAGGGTGGGTTACAATTAATTTTTTACCCTCTCTTGCTCTCGTGGCAGCATCGTCGATCATTTGTAATGAAAGTAACATTAACAGGATAAAATGATGGTATAAGATCGCTTCTCTCGTGTGGTCAGAAATCAGAATAGGTTTGATCCCTGAACCTAATGATTGTAGGTAATTATAAATATTATTATGTAAATTAGACAATTATCTTTCAGTGAAGCTCGGCTAGTTAATTTGCCGGAAAATCACCGGCACCGTCACCTATGGCACGGGAATAGTAGGTATCATACAGTATTCCATCTTCATACCTACGCGCCTCGGAGTTTAGTAGACATTAAGTAGACGAACGTGTGGGTTTGTAATCAGGAAGCGTGCGTATAACCTACCCACTTATATTCACTACAACTAGAAAGAGGCGGCCCTAGCGCGCAGGGCAGTAGGCATTTATTTCAAAGACCGTGCCGTAAAAGTCTTCCATGTAAGTAGATAACGATCAGTTACAGTTCTATCACAACGAAAAAATCCTAGTGGACACAATAATTCCCAAGGTAAAATACACTAAAAAAAGATGGATGGATGATATGAAAGAAAAGGGAGTCAGTGTAGAAGTGACGGCTAATAGAGAAGAATGGAAAAGAAGAACATATTGCGCCGACCCCAAATAAAATTGGGAAATGGGCAGGAATTCTCTGCATTTAGGTATGTTAGTATAAAGTAGATAGTGATCTTAAACGCGTTCCATGTACGGACATCGATTTATTAAGTAGATTTTTTTTATATTCCTGTATGTTAACCGAGATGTAACACGTCGCACGACGCCGACGGCACGACGGCCGAAACGAATAATAATAACACTTGCAAAAAAAATTGTTTTAATTTTTTACTGAAAATATCCTTGGCCCCCTTTTTAAGTACATGCGCTAAATATTATGGCATGGTTTTCTTACGATTATCAATAAAGATAAGGTTACGAATTGAACTTTACAACTGAAATAATAACTAACTGTCCAACATACTTCTACGCGCTTAGTTTAATCTTCGTAACACTATCACGTGTGGTAAGTCCTATCACGTGTGATAAGCACTATCACGTGTAGTAAGTAATATCACGTGTAAGTAGTAAGTACTATCACGTGTAGTAAGCACTATCACGTGTAGTAGGCACTATCACGTGTAATAAGCCCTATCACGTGTAGTAAGCACTATCACGTGTAGTAATCACCATCATCGTTGAGTCCAAGCCAACCTCTCGTGGGTCGTGCTCACTGCTGAACAACAAGGCTTTAGTCACCAGGCTAAGCTACCTGTTGGGCGAGGGGTGCAGGGGCGTAGCCGGTTCGCTAGCCCGTGTGCCTGCAACCGCCGATGCGTCCCGCCTGGGTTAGTACCCCTGCGTTGACGGATAGTATTGAAAGGTCCGAGATGACCTGCGCCGGTAACTATCCGTCGGTTGACGCGCTGAGGTTACCGCGTCGTGGCTGGATGTCCACCTCGGGGTGAAGGGAGTCTTCGAATGAAAACGATGGAGTGGGGTCAGATGGCATGCGGTCAGACGATGGGGAATTTTCTTGCACTAGTCGCTATCTTCGTAATCTCTTCGTAATCTCTTCGTAGTCTTCGTGTTCTGGAACCGCGCTTTTACCGCTTTCCCGTTTTTCTCTCCCCGGTCGCGGCAATACCATAAAGAAAGCACCCCAAAATTGTGTTTCTATGATTGTAATTTGTCCCTATCGTCTGACCCTTTTTGCCTTTTATTTATTTGTAAAAACTCTTACAATTAGTCATATTACATAATAACTTACAGCTCTCGTTACTGGCTACGTATATAAGTTATTGTCTTTCTCTATACTTTATCACATAACTAGTTATTCGCTAAAAACCTATCCCTTACTATCTATGGGAGGGGGTCGGTCGCATCGTAATTCTTTATTTATGCCAATTCACATATCGTTATTACATTTCTCTTATAGTTTCATCATTGTACATAACATTCTTATCAAAATATTACATAACAAACAAGTTTGAAATATTACGTAATATCAACCAAGTTAACGATAGCGTTCTTGCTTCCCATTGGTCGGATCGGCCTCGGCAGCTCGCGTAGCGCGCTGTAGCTAGCGCCCACCCGTCGCGAGGTACCAAAAAATGAAATTGTCTTCTATGTGTCGCCGACATCCTCCCCCTCGTGCCGTGCACCATCCCTGGGACTCGGCGACTCTCCCGGCTGCCCGTCTTCCTCCGATGCGCCGCCTGGCACCAGTAGCACCAACTTCGAGCTTGGCCGTCGCAGCACGCCGCCCCTCGTTGCGACGTCCACGACGCGCGTCCGCCCGTCTGGCCCAGGCAGCGTCGCGACGACTCTTCCACGGGGCCAGGTGCAGCGCGGCAGGGTCTGGTCCACCACCAGCACGATGTCTCCCACCTTGAAGTCGAAGGGGCTTGCGCGTCCATTGATTTTTCTCGGTAGCAGCGTCGGCAGGTACTCGCGCAGCCATCGTCTCCAAAAGTGGTCAGCCAGCCGCTGAGCCGTCCGCCAGGACTCGCGGCCGACCAGCTCGCCGTCGTGGAAGGCGCCGACCCTCGGTGCCCCGCATGACCTCCCAATCAGGAAGTGGTTGGGGGTGAGCGCCTCCTCTTCCGTGTTGTCGTCCAGGTTGGTGAGTGGTCGGGAGTTGACCACGTGCTCCGCCTCCAGCAGCAGGGTGTGCAGGACCTCCTCTCGTGGGTGTCGTTCGCGTAGAGTTGCAGTCAGGGCTGTCTTGATAGACCTGACGAGACGCTCCCATGCGCCCCCCATGTTGGGCGCGCCAGGTGGAATGAATTTCCACCGCACGCCGATCTTCTCTGCTTCGCTTATGAGGTTTTCTTTCCGCAGCTCTTCCCACGCGGCCTTCAGTTCGGTGTTGGCCCCCACGAAGTTGGTCCCGTTGTCGGAGAACACGGTCTGCGGCATGCCCCGTCGGGCCGCAAACCGCCTCAGCGCCAGGAGCATCGAGTCAGCTGATAGCGAGACAGCCAACTCGATGTGCACGGCGCGCGTCGTCAGGCAGGTGAAAAGCGCTCCCCAGCGCTTTTCGTGTCTTCGCCCCACGGTGACCACCATGGGGCCGAAGTAGTCCACCCCGGTGCAGGTGAACGGCGGCGCGCCGTGCATCAGGCGCTCAGCTGGCAGGTCGCCCTCAGGAATCCCAGGGGGCGTGGCTTTCTTCACCCGACACCACTGGCAGCTGTGTAGAATTGCACGCAGGCTCGATCGTAACCCTAGAATGTGAAATCTCTGTCTCAATTCGTTCAAAACCGTTGAGTGATTCGCGTGGTTGAATCGACGGTGATAATCCTCGATGATCAGGCGAGTGATACGCTCTTTACCGTCCAGTATCACAGGTTCCTTTGATTCGGTTGTCACCCCCCTGACGGCGTCGATCCTTCCTCGTACACGTAACAGGTTGTCTTGCAGTTGCACGTCGATCCTCCTGAGCCGGCTGCTCTTCTCAATTGGCCTGTTGCGGCTTAGGTACAGTAATTCAATTTTAAAACTTGCCTGCTGGCTCCTACTTAGCAAGATTGCCTCGGCGCGGCGCAGGTGCTCCGCCTCGATGGGAACGAAGCGTGATGTCGGGGCCGGCGTGTTTTCTTTCTTGAACTTCATTTTCTTTTTTCGCTTGCCCCACGCCGGGTCCCGCCGCTCCTTCCGTTGAGAGACGTTTACACTCTTTCGTGCCCTGCAGAGGTCAACAAATTGTAATATTCTCGCGACTGTACGCCAAAGTCGCTTCCAAGTTGAGTACCGGCTCGGATCCAAGACGTCGCACGACGCGGTCGCTGCGACCGTGGCGCCCAGGTCCCTCTCCTCCACCGACGGCTCCCTCCTGAAGCTTCTTGGCGCTGGCCATCGGTGCTCGTCGTACTTCAGGAACTCAGGCCCGGTGAACCATCGGTGGTCGCTTCCGAAGTTGTCTGGTATATCTCGGGTCGCGTCATCTGCGGGATTCAGAGCGGTCGGTACCCACCTCCATTCCGTCGGCTGTGTCAGATCCTCGATTTCAGCCAACCGGTGCGCCACGAATGTCTTGAAGGTCCTGGGATCAGTCTTGATCCAGGACAGCACGACGCTGGAGTCCGACCAGAATGTTCTCTTGTGCACAATTAAATCCAGTTCATCTGCAACAGAGCAAGCGAGTCTACTACCTAAGAGAGCGGCCTGCAGCTCCAGCCTCGGAGTGGAGATCGGCTTCAGTGAAGATACTCGTGCCTTCCCAGCTATCAATGCTGTGTTGAATTCTCCGTCTCCCGTGCTGGTTCTCCAATACACTGCTGCTGCATACGCCGACTCACTGGCATCGACGAACACGTGCATCTCTCCCTCGTCGCTGTACGGAGAGAAACACCTGGGCACCTCGAGATCCTTTAAGATTGCAATACTACTCACGTATGTCCTCCAGGCGTCTTGCTCACTGCCTTCTATGGTCTCGTCCCAGTCGACGCCGCTCCGCCAGATGCTCTGTAACAGTTTCTTGCCTTGGATGAGGATGGGTGAAGCCAAGCCCAGCGGGTCAAACGTCGACATGACCGCGCTGGTTACTTCTCGCTTGGTTGGTGCCTTGGCGCTGACGACCACGCTCCCCGGCGTGTTTCGTAAGTCTGCTCGGAACGCCAGGCTGTCCTTCCCTGTCCTCCACCTTAGTCCCAGGGCCTTCTCCTCACGGTCGCCGATCGCGACCTCGGCATCCTGGGCGGTTTCTTGGCTGATCTCCCTCAGCAGGTCAGGGCGATTCGAGGCCCATCCCCTTAGCTGGAACCCGGCCTGTCTGTGGATGAAATCAACCTGTTTACTTATATTCACTAACTCAGTTGCGTCATGGAAACTATGGAGATAATCGTCCATGTAATGGTTTCTCTCCACTGCACGCGCCGCCTCGGGGAAGTCCTGTCTGAAATCTGCAGCGTTCAAATTCTTCACGTAAATTGCTGTGCATGGGGAGGACGCCGCACCAAACATTACTGAGGTCATTCTATACTTAGTAGGCGCGTCGCGTTGCTCGCTGCGCCACAGGAAGCGCTGGCTGTCCCTATCTGCGGCGCGGATCCGGACCTGCAGGAACATTTCTTTAATGTCTGCTGCGACAGCCGCTGGCCCCTGCCGGAATCGCACCAGGACGCCGAACAGGGATTGAAGCAAATCGGGACCTGTAAGCAAAGCATCGTTCAAACTTTTGCCTCCTGACTTGGCCGCTGCATCAAACACCAATCTGATCTTCTTCTTTACAGGGTGTACCACGGGGAAGTGGGGCAGGTACCAGTCTCTGGTCCCACCCTGTTCGGCGCCATCTGGGATCTTCTCCGCGTAGCCACTCGATATCAGATGTTCTATCTGTTTGTTGTATTCATCACGCAGCGCTGGGTCCTTGTTCAATTTCTTCTCAATGCCTCGCAGCCTCCTCTCAGCTGCGGCGTAGCTTTCTGGCATTGTTTCATCATCAGACCTCCACAGCAGCCCGGCTTCAAATCTTCCATCTTCCAGCCGCTTGCAGGTCTTCTGTAGTATATCCAGCGCTCTCTGGTCTGAATCTGTACTGGGACGCCGGGGTTGTACACCAAGTGAATCAATGCTAAAATATTCCTTCACCATGTTGTGAGTCTCTTGATCTGACTGAGCAACATGTGAACACAAATTTATAAAATGTACAGGCCTCACCCCTCTAGCGTCGTATCCGTGCAGCACCCATCCTAGGTCAGTCAGCGATGCCACTGGTTGACCCGGCTTGCCTTTTCTGACTTCTCTGGACACGATCAGCTCCCAGTTGTCCTGCCCCACAAGCAGTCTCGGTGGCTCGCTGTCGTAGACCAAGGCCTCTGCTATCTCTCCCAGGTGCGGGTAGGCTCCGATCGCTTCTCTGTTGATGAACTGTGGAGACAATTTCAACTCGTCTATGGTGTGGACTCGGTTAAGGTTTCTTACCCTGTCATGGTGAACCCCTCTGATCCGGACGCGTAGTCGTTCGGAATCCTTCTTCGTGATCCGTTGTCCACCCACGGTCTCCAGCGCCAGTTCTTCGATCTTGCCTGTTGCCCCAATCTGAACCGCCACCTGTGAGTCCAAAAGAGATACGGTTGACCCTTCATCGAGGAGCGCTAGTACCTTGGTAGAGCCTTTGGGTCCGTACAGCTCAACAGGAACCATCTTCAAGTAGGCCCGTGCAGTCTTCAATGCGTTCACTGGCGAGGGCACGCTCGTGGTGTCCCCACTCATCACGGCTGCAGGGTTTGAAGCTCTCTCTTCGTCGTGTAGTAGCTGATGGTGCCAGCGTCCGCAGGCCTTGCACTCTGGCTTGCGGCATGCCCCTTTTCTATGCCGCTCGCCCAGGCACTTGAAGCATAGGTGATTCTTCTTCACAAATGCCCACCGGTCATCCACCGGAATCCTTTTGAACTGTGAACAATCATAAATTAAATGACCCCCTTTGCAATATGCACAACCCTCCTTGTTTGACGGTTGCTTTTGCCTTGTATCGTACTCTCTTCTGTTTGAACCCCTGTTCTCCCCCTCGTGGAGAATCCGGCCAGAGTCCTCAGTAGTCACATGCGCTGCTGGCCGGGTCGGAGTCCTCTTCATTGGTTCAAAGCGGGGTCTTGCAGTCTCCAGAGTAGCATACGCACCACATCGATCCGCCTCCTTGTTCAAAAACTTTGAAATTATCAATAAGTTTGAAAACTCACCCTCTTCAGAGTCTGCCGCAAAATCGTACCATCTAAACTTCATGACGGCCGGCAGCTTGTCTATTATCTGCTTCACGGCTTCGGGTGAGTGTAGGTACTGCGGTCTCTTCAGTCCTTGTATGGCGGCGACGCTGTTGTTGACTTGGCTGGCAAACACACAGATATCACGGGGGTTATCACTTATTTTATTCAAAGCCTTTACCTTGTCTAGCTCTGCCATGACCAACGCATCGGCTCGCCCGAATCTGCGCTGCAGGGCTCGCATCACTTCCCCCGGTGATGTGTGTGAGTACAAGAGGCTCTTGATTGCCTCTCGTGCTGCTCCTCTGATCGCCTGCCGTAGTCGCGCCATGTTTTGAGTATCTGAAAAGACGGATGAGGTGTCGTCGTATACTACCTTAAAAGCGATCCACTCGCTACTGTTTCCATCGAAGGTCGGCAACTCATGGATGTACTTCGGCTGCGGCACCGGTCCCTCCCTGAATGCGAAAGCTTCTTTCAAGGCGTCCGCTAGCAGCCGCACGTCGCTGGGCGCGCTACTCGCCCCAGGCTTGGTTGCTTCTCGACTCTTCTGTTCTTCTTGTTCACAGTCAATCTTCTTTGCTTCTCCATTCATCGATGCGTCGACCCATTCTTGAACTTGCGCAGTCCTGTCTTCAGGATCCTCGTCCATGGAGTCCTCTTCGCATCGTATCAGCTCCAACCGGGTGCGTGCGAGACTGGTTGCCGCCTTGGCTTGCTTCAGCTCCAGACGGGCCAATTCTTCTCTTGCTTCCAATTCTCGCCTTCGGTTCGCCGAGCTCGCGGTCCTCGTCGACCGCGCCTTCCGACTTGCTCCAGCCGGTACCACCGTCGAATTCGACTTCTGGGCTTCCGACGTCTGGGCAGGTTCCCCGTTCTTGACGGTTTCGTTTCCACTGGCGCTAGTGCCTGTTCCCGTTCCTGTCGTCGTGGTGCCGGTCCCCGTCATCGTGGTGCCAGTCCCCGTGGTCGTGGTGCCCGTCCCCGTCGACGTAGTACCGGTTTCTGTCGTCCCGGTCGACGTGTTCTCTTCCGACGACGTGGCTTCCTGCGTCGACGCCGCTGTTCGCTCTTCCGAACCCGCTCGGCGCTGGGACCCGTCCCGCTGGGATCTGGTGGTGGGCATCTTCTTTCTTCCTCAGGATCCGGCTCGAAGGACCAGTTGTTGGGCGAGGGGTGTAGGGGCGTAGCCGGTTCGCTAGCCCGTGTGCCTGCAACCGCCGATGCGTCCCGCCTGGGTTAGTACCCCTGCGTTGACGGATAGTATTGAAAGGTCCGAGATGACCTGCGCCGGTAACTATCCGTCGGTTGACGCGCTGAGGTTACCGCGTCGTGGCTGGATGTCCACCTCGGGGTGAAGGGAGTCTTCGAATGAAAACGATGGAGTGGGGTCAGATGGCATGCGGTCAGACGATGGGGAATTTTCTTGCACTAGTCGCTATCTTCGTAATCTCTTCGTAATCTCTTCGTAGTCTTCGTGTTCTGGAACCGCGCTTTTACCGCTTTCCCGTTTTTCTCTCCCCGGTCGCGGCAATACCATAAAGAAAGCACCCCAAAATTGTGTTTCTATGATTGTAATTTGTCCCTATCGTCTGACCCTTTTTGCCTTTTATTTATTTGTAAAAACTCTTACAATTAGTCATATTACATAATAACTTACAGCTCTCGTTACTGGCTACGTATATAAGTTATTGTCTTTCTCTATACTTTATCACATAACTAGTTATTCGCTAAAAACCTATCCCTTACTATCTATGGGAGGGGGTCGGTCGCATCGTAATTCTTTATTTATGCCAATTCACATATCGTTATTACATTTCTCTTATAGTTTCATCATTGTACATAACATTCTTATCAAAATATTACATA
Organism: Ochlodes sylvanus; assembly: GCA_905404295.2. Lineage (NCBI taxonomy): Eukaryota > Metazoa > Arthropoda > Insecta > Lepidoptera > Hesperiidae > Ochlodes > Ochlodes sylvanus. The sequence goes on from FR990129.1 coordinate 5,462,032, forward strand.
ACAAACAAGTTTGAAATATTACGTAATATCAACCAAGTTAACGATAGCGTTCTTGCTTCCCATTGGTCGGATCGGCCTCGGCAGCTCGCGTAGCGCGCTGTAGCTAGCGCCCACCCGTCGCGAGGTACCAAAAAATGAAATTGTCTTCTATGTGTCGGATCTGCTATAGTCTCACTGCACGTTCCTGCATTTATCTCGCGCTAATAGACGTACTGTCCATTTACGCGTTTGTTTTCCCTGTTCCCTCCCGAATTCTGCGAATTCCGGAGAGGGAAAGGGGCCGCCGTCGGTGGTTTATCCACCCTCGGTGAGGGGATTTTTCTCCAACTACCCCCATCCATGAGTTCTTCACAATTAATCTTGTGAAACTGCGCAGGAAGCAGGGAGCCATGCCCCCATCGGGGGACACCGGAGGCCCATCGGGCCCATCGCAGCCCACGACGTCGGCCGCGTCCACCGCGGCGCCGGCGCGCGAGCCGCAGCGCGAACGGGATCGTTCTACCGGTTCCGCACGCGCGCGCTCGCGCTCCCGCGCCGCGCGGGACCGCAGCCTGGATGCACGGAGGACCGGGACGCCGGGCGCGCCGGGCCTGGGAGGACTGGAGGGCGGCCCGCTCGCTGATGCGCAGCGGCCCCCCCAAACCGACCCGGGCCAAGGCGCGCCGAGCGCCCCGTCCCAACCCGACTTAGAGACCGCGCAGGGCGAGACCCCGCGCCGCCCCACCGCAACCGGAACTACCACCGTCGCCCCAGCGTCTTGCTCGCCGAAGTCGGCGCTGGAGCGCGACTTAGTCATCGCCCACAAACTGGCGACCGCCGGCCTGCTGAGTCAGGGAGCATTGGCAGCATTGTCGATGCACCTGAATGACCAGCAGCGCGCATTGGCCGGCGAGCCAGAGGAGGGATTATCCGCGGAGGAGCGCTTCTGCCTGGAGCGCTGCATCCGCGCCCCGAAACCGCCGCCAGAGGTCCCTGAGAGACCCCAACGGAGACCCCGCAGCCCGGACGAAGAGGAGGAGGACGGTAAGCGACAGCGCACCGCAGCCGCCACCCCACCCGCACCATTACCCCCCCGACCGCAGAGGGACCCGCGCCTCCGTCACCGCGAGGACGCGCCCGCGCGCGATAATAACGCGCCGGTCACCCCAGCAGCGTCATACGCCAGCCGCGTCGCCCCTTCGACGGCGCCGAGCACCGCGCAGCCGTCGTACGCGAGCCGCGCCGCGACCGCCACCACCGCCGATGCGCCGAGCGCCGCACAGCGGCCAACGGACGACCAAGCCCCCGCCGCACGTGTGCGACGACCTAGAATCCCACCATTGGTCGTGGAGGAGCTGCCCAATTGGACGCAGCACTTCAGGGCCCTCAAAGACATCCTGGGGCACAACCCCAACGCGCGCCCCTTCGGGATGGGGGTCAGATTCTCCCCAAAGGACGAGAGGGAGTACCGCGCTGTCCAGAAGTACCTCTCGGACCTCGAGGTGAAGGAGACCATCGACTGGTTTTGCTACTCGCTCCCCTCGGAGAGAAGCGTCAAGGTGGCCATCCGAGGTCTCCCCTCCAACACGGACCCGGAGGAAATCAAAGAGGGCCTCGCGGAGCTCGGCTACCAGCCCGAGTTCGCGAAACCCATTCGCGCGAGGAGAGGCAGACCCGGCTGCATCTTCTTCGCAATCCTGAAGCCCACGGAGAACCTCCTGCCCGGCATCTACGGAGTGACGGAGCTCCTCTGTATGCCGGGCGTGAAAATTGAAGCCTGGCGGGGCAAAAAGGGCCCCTCCCAATGCCACCGCTGCCAGCAGTTTCGGCACTCGAGCCATAACTGCCATAAACAGCAGGCATGCGTCAGATGTGGAGGGGAGCATGCCGCCAGGGACTGCCCGCGGCCTCTAGAGGAGCCGGCGACCTGCGCCAACTGCGAGGGAGCGCACCCGGCCAACCACTCGGCCTGCCCGGTTTTTAAGAGGGAGGCCAGAAACAAGAGAGCGAGCACTGTGGCCCGCACCAGGGTACCGGCGAGATCAAGGAGCAGGTCCGCCAAGCAGCAACCACAGCAACCACCAGAGTTGGAGAGCACGACTGCAACTCTGATGGCTGCTGCCAATGACCCGACGCCGAGGAGCAAGCCGCTCCCCAAAAAGAAAGCCCCCCCCAAGAAAGGGAAGAAGGCCCAAGAGGCCACTCAGAAAGCCCAGGGCGACAAAGCCTCGCCACAAACCTCACTTGAAAAGTCCATAGCGCTAATGTTGACTCTGCTCACGGCGCTGAAGGAGGGGGCGGATCCAACGCCCATTATCCTTAAGGGACTTGCCGACCTAACAAGGCCGGACAATGGATAGCAAGTCCCTCAGGATAATATTCTGGAATGCCCGCGGCCTGCGGCAGAAGGCCGCGCTATTAAAACTAATTATTAAGGAGCAGGACGTCGACGTGGTCCTCATTAACGAAACCCACTTGTCACCGGCGGACATAGTCAAGATTCCAGGCTTCATAGCATACCGCCAGGACGAGATGTCGGACGCCGGGATCGCGTACCGAGGACTGGCAGTGCTAGTGAAGAGGAACATCATTCACCAACCGCTACCGGCACTACAACTCGACAAGATGTATGCACTGGGAGTGGAACTGTCGATTAATGGCAACCCGCTGCACATATATGCCATATATAGACCACCTGGGTATAACCTAATATTAGAAGATGTCCACAAGATACTAGACACCCCACATCCGGTGATTGCAGCGGGGGACTGGAATCTCAAACACCTGAGCTGGAACAGTTCCATTTCCAGTCGCCTCGGAGAACGCTTGTTCGAGGACGCCGAACGCCGCGGATACGCAATCGACGGACCGGACTTCCCAACCCACTTTCCAGACGCGCAGAGACATGGGCCGGAAGTCCTGGACATTGCGTTACACCGCGGACTACACTGCCAGCCCACACTGGAGACCCTGCAGGACGCTATGGGCTCAGACCACCTGCCGGTTCTGCTAGTCCTGGCGGCACACCCGGTGAAAGTCACACCGAGACTACGCCGACGCACGGATTGGAAGAAATTCGTGTCTGAAATGGAGATCACCACCCCAACTCGGCCAATCCGGGAAGGAACCGACGTGAACCAGTTGGCGGAGGACATCACTGCCAGCCTGCAAAACGCTTTGACCCACGCGACCAAAGAGAGCAAGACGCAAGGCACTCTACAACCCCTTTCTCCTCGCGCAAGAAAATTGCTCGAGAAGAAACGTAAGCTTAGAAAACGCTGGCAGACGACCAGATGTCCCCAACTGAAGCACGAGCTCAACAGAGCCACGGACGCACTCAAGGCCGAGTTGGCAGCGGACACGACCGCGAGCTGGGTCGACTACACCAACTCAATTGGAGATGACTGGGCATCGATACACAAGTTGTGTCGAGCCCTCACGAACACCCCACCTCCGGTTCGACCGCTGATACACGGAGACGGTACACCGAGATACCGGGCGGAGGATCGGGCGGAAATCTTCGCCGACCTCCTCGAACGCCAGTTCCGGCCGAATCAAACTGATGAGACAGAGCATGTCGCAGCAGTCGAGTTAGAAGTCACCACACGCCTAGCAGCGCCTATAGCCTCGATGGAAGACCCTATAGTCTTCACACCGAGCATGGTGGCGCGCGAGCTGAAGAGAACGCCCATCAAGAAGGCCCCCGGCGCTGACGGTATCACCAACGCCGCATTAAGGCAGATCCCAACGAAGACCATTGGAGCCGTCACCAGACTCTTCAACGGGATCATGCGCACGGGGACCTTCCCGACATCGTGGAAGACCGGCCACGTCATCATGCTCCCAAAACAAGGGAAGAACATTCTGAAGCCCGAGAGCTATAGGCCAATCCAGTTGCTCCCCACCATCTCGAAGGTATTCGAGAGACTCCTGCTGCGACGTCTCACTCAACACATCGTGCCTCGCCCGGAACAGTTTGGTTTTCGGCCGGAACACAGCACGACCCTCCAACTGTCTAGGGTACTGCATCACATCACCGCGGCGCTTAACAAGCGAGAACGCGTGTGTGCAGTATTCCTGGACATGGAGAAGGCGTTCGACCGTGTCTGGCACGACGGCCTGCTCTTCAAGATCATGCAGACGTCGGCGCCAAATCGTATTATCAAGGTGATCTCCAGCTTCCTGTCACGACGGAGCTTCAGAGTAGTGGTCGACGGATCGCTCTCGTCGGAGCGCCCAGTGATGGCAGGCGTCCCGCAAGGAAGCTGCCTATCCCCAGCCCTCTACTCGTGCTACACTGACGATATCCCAGTGGCAGGAGGGGCACTGCTCGCACTGTATGCGGATGACGCGGCGTACCTGACCACGTCGATCAAGTCAGGTCACGCCGCGGTTAAGATGCAAAGATGTCTAGACGCCCTCCCCAAGTGGCTGCACGAGTGGAGGATGGCTATCAACGTCGGGAAGACGCAGGCCATCCAAATCGGAGGAGCCACCGCGAGCGATCCAACTCTGAAGCTTCTCAACGAAGACATCCCCTGGTCCCGACGGGCAAAGTACCTCGGGGTCACCCTGGACGAGCGACTGACTATGAAGACGCATATCGACCAGATAACTAAGAGTACCAAGGCAGCAGTTGCAGCGCTACGTCCAGCGCTCTCCTCAAGCCTTCCCCTGGATGTGAAGCTGTCAATATGGAAAACCTACATTAGATCTCGCCTCACATACGCGGCGCCGGCCTGGTACGCACTCGCGAGCGAGCCACAAAGGAGGCGACTCCGAGTGGTTCAATCGCAGACGCTGCGTCGGATCACAGGTGCGCCGTGGTATGTGAGGAACGCAACCATCCAGAGGGATTTAAGAGTAGAGAGCCTGGACGCCTTCGTGGAGCACCTAGCGCGCAGGATGTTCGCCCGCGCGGACGCGGCGCTACTCCCGCATCTGCGGGACTTGGCGCCGCTGCACGCCCGCCCCCCGGACCGACGAGCCTTTCCGCGCGACTTATTGCCGCGCGGAAACGCGCAGTAAACACGACCACCATGCCGCCGCTCGGTTGCAGATCGGCTCCTGCTGGGCTTCCCATCAGCGGGTCTCACCTGGTAGGGCCTGATCTCCCGAGCGGCGTGAAGACACAACCCGGACATGACGCCGCGGCCTCGGCCGCACATCAACACGACCACAACCCCACACAGACAGATTAAGGAACCACAAAGGCTCCTACCCAACGACCGGCCCGTAGTCACGGGCTGCGAAGAACACTTCAGCCAGGGGACAACAGTCCCGGAGCTGACGCCCCACGGCTAAAAAGCCGTGAGAGAAGAACCGGAGGGTTCTATGTGTCGCCGACACTACCTGCTTCGAAAATAGCGAAATTCGAAATAAAACGTGACCCTAAAATAAACGGATTACATTTTCTTTTAGGCCGGCAACGTGTCGGTGACGCCTATTGGTTTTACTGACGTCAAATACTTAGTGCGCTGACCATTTATAGTTTTTAAGTTTGGCGGTTATTTATATAATGGGTGTCAATTATTATTAACAAGGCAATTTAATACTATAGGATATTTAGGGGTAAAAATAAACTTTCGTAAAACGATTAAAGCTTGTTCATCTGATTTTAACTGCTTCTATTAACTTGTACCACAGCTTTTACTGACAATAGGCAATTAATTCCTATTCCTTGTGCCATATTCTCTCAGCTAATGCTGGATTTTTATCAATTCGGGGCAATTGATTTTTAGCAAAGGGTGATCTCCCGCCAGGTGAGTGGGCAAGCCTAGGGAACGACCGAGCTCCGACAGTTCACGTTCAGAATTTGTATAAATGCGAGCGGTGTAGACATTGATTTATGAAGTCAATGGGTGTAGACAACTTCGATAGCGTAGTTCAGGTTTGAAGTCACCGTGTGATGTGTGTGCGATGTCGGCACAGATTAAAAAAGTTACGTAATGAGAATTTATAATTTTATTTTTATTTATAACTAGCTGACCCCGCGAACGTTGTTCCGCCATATATGTATGTAGATACAAAGAGCGCCATTTAAATTTGAGGGGTGGGGACAGGGACGTTAAAATTTGGGTTTATGTGTATTTTTTTATGCCACACCATAAATTACCATAAATTACCAAAAAAAATTTTGACCAAAAAATGAAAAAAAAAATCTAGGGTGAACAACCCTTTACATTTAGGGGTATGAAAGATAGATGTTGCTCGATTCTCATACCTACTCGATAAGCGCACAAAATTTCATGAGAATCGGTCGAGCCGTTTCGGAGGAGTATGGTAACTAACATTGTGACACGAGAATTTTATATAAGAATTATAAGAATTATATAATTATAAGAATTATATATATATATCGACGGTTAAAAGGCGACTTGATTCAAGCGCCATTTTGAGAACTTTACAGGAGAGCGTTTTAAAGTTTATTTTTTGAGAAAAAAAATCACTATTCTTAAAGTATACAATAAAAATTGACGAGTCTCCCCAATCATAAAGCGGCATATTTTGTGCTAATTTTTTGTATATATATAACAAATAAAAGGTGTTTTTTAACGGAGTTAGATGTAACTTGAGCCATTTTGCACAATTCTCTGATCAGGGCAAAAGGAATCTTAGTACACGATTACTATTTATCTGTTCAAAGCAAAATAATTCAAGTGTACAATGACTTCTTTAACAGATCATGGATAAATGATTTAAATCACTCAACTAGTTGTAAACTGTTCATGGATAAATGATTTAAATCACTCGCCTAGTTGTAAACTGTTCATGGATAAATGATTTAAACCGCTCACCTAGTTGTAAACTGTTCAAGGGGTAATGTCTCAAATTACACAGTGATGTAATAAGATTTAAAAAAAAATGTTTTAATCGCAAGATTATTATTAATAATTAAAATAATTAAAACTTTTGTTTTAATTATTCATTTACTTAAATTTAAGTATATTTAAACGTTGGTAATATTTGTAATAATCAGCCTTCGAATATTGGCACTACTCGCAATTCTAAATGATTTGACTTAAAACTGGTCAAGGAAAATTAGCACAAGTGATATTCTTCAACATACTAGTTCAGGTAAGATTGTTTCAAGCGACAGAGATAATGTTTGAATGTTCAAGGCAAAATGATTTAAGTTACATACACTAATAAATATGGTTCAAGCAAAAAGGAATTAACATCCTTTGTTTAATTATTTAAGATCAAGTAAAAATAATTCAAATGCCGATACCATTTCATTCCATCCGAGGATAAATGGCTTAAATTACAAATAGTAAGAAAAACCCTTTTTTTTCGTGGGTCTATATACATGCTTTGAAAAAAACAACCAAATTCGCTACACTTGATACCACGTAAGCAAAAATGATACCCAAATTGGTCATGGAGCCAAGCGCCAAAAAAGTGCTCAGATTAACCTCAAACCTGGCTCAATCGAAGCGGAAAAATTCGCCGATTCCAATGATGTATATAACTCAATATCGCCCAGGATGGCGCTTGAATCAATTCGCCTTTTAACCGTCGATATATATATATATAAGAATTTTATATATAAAATTTCAGCCAAATGGGTATACCCGTCAGGAGTTCAAAGTGGCACTGATTTTATTATACTAGTATACAACTTTTTTCTAAGGCTTAGGTAATTAAGCATTCTTGAATATGAATTAATTTATTTTGATAAGGATTAATACTAAGATACAAATAAAGAGCCTTTTCCAGCGGCAGTATCTCAATTAAGTTTTTTAAATAAAAAAACACTTATTGTGGCATAACTATAATAGTTAGACATATGCCATCGCGGACTTTATTGTAGATATTGATGTCCTTTATAAAACTTTATAAAAGAAGCGCTCATAGCCCGGCGGCTTGCGTCGATCTCAAGTGATCGACAAAGTTAAGCAACAGCGGGCGCGGTCGGTAGTTGGATGGGTGACCGCTAGTGGCAAAAAAATTCTTGAGCGCTTCCGTGCTTCGGAGGGCACGTAAAGCCGTCGGTCCCGGTTGTTATCATATGGTAGCAGTCGTTAAGCCATGTCGGATACCTTCGGGCGGTTTAAAAATTTCCGACACATGGGTTGGCCACTAACCCCTCCACCAATCCGCACTGGAGCAGCGTGGTGGAGTACGCTCTAGGCCTCCTCAGGAATGAGGAGAGACCCGTGCTCAGTAGTGGGCCATTAATGGGTTGAAGCCAAGCCATAAAACTGTAGTACATTACTTTGCTCTATTATCCATAGTTTTCGCAGCGCACGCGATGTAAAGAATATTTTAGGTATTTTTTTTACACCTTGGGTTACATTATAAGGATCCCTATTTTTTTTTCCAAAATAAAATTTAGCCTATTTTACTCGTAGATAATGTAGCTTTCGAATGGTGAAATAATTTTTAAAATCGGTCCAGTACTTTTTGAGTTTATTCGTAACATACAAAAATACAAATCTTTCCTCTTTATAATATTAGTGTAGATAGAGCGAGCGGTACGAAGTTCGCTGGGGCCGCTAGTATGTAATAAAATACTAACGACATCTTATCGTAAGGTATCATAAGGTACGCAAGATATCCTAAGAACTGAACTACACTAAAATTTACAGGCCTCAATCATTTTTGTCAAGAACCTATCAACTGTCCAGAATTAGCCATCCAATTGGGTTAAGTAAGGTATGCAATTAAATAATTGTGAGTAGGTAAATATTTGTATTAGACATTTATTTTAATATAATATATTATATTCTTTTAAATTCCCGGGTCACTCTCCCTAATTCTGTGAATTAGAAATAAGTACATGCGTTTTTAAAGAATCTTAACAAAACATTTTAATTCTGTTTCATTTCCTCTTTTTTTTTAGAAACATTTTTAAACATTCTCTAGGGATGAAAAGTATTCTATGGGATACAATGACAAATGACACTTAAATAAAAATGATCACTTTATGAATAAAGTTTCGTTTTTTGAACCAAATGAATGCACTATTAGGCCCAGACAGTTTTATTATTATTATACGAGTAGAAGTGTATGTAGAGATCTTTTTATGGAAGTAAGGTAGCATACGAGCATGCAGCACCACTTTCCGCTGCCCCCCACGACAACTTTACTGCGATCAACTTAGAACAAAACTCGAATGGGGACTGGGATAGTTAGTTCGGTTAGGAGACGGTGTTAGAACATTAGCTGGTTAGTTTGTTAGTAAAGCCGTGAGGTTGAACGTTGGACTTCCGAATCAGGGGGCCTGGTTCAAACCCCGCACGCACATCTAGTTTTCTAAAAAGGAAAAATCGTGAAAAAACTTGCACACCCGAGAGTTTTCCGTAATGTTCGGAGTCCGCCAATCCGCACTTGGCCAGCATGGTGGACTATGGCCTATAGCCCTCAGGCCCTCACGTTGTAAGAGGAGACCCGTGCCCAGCAATGGGGCAGTTATGGGTTGTGATGATGATAGAAGTATAATATTATCAATATTATTGATTTATAAACATCGCAATCGATTTAGTATGTACAATCCTTACCTGCTTATATGATTATTATGACGGGGGCCCTGACTATTATATCACTATCGTGAGTGATAACAAGTTTACATATTTAATACCACATTGCGTTACCCACAGCCTAAGCCAGTTGTGCTGAAGGCCTTGATCGAGCAAACCGACTGGTCATCATTAAGGTAAATAATTTTTTTTGTAATTTTTTGCTCCAAACAAGTTTGACTTAAAATAAACACAGTTCTCCTTCTGGTCCTGCCTGCATTGTATTGTTGACTCCCCTTACCTACTGCAGGGCAGCAGTTCCGACAGTCGCGGAACATGTGGGCCGGTTGGCGCGGTCAATGTTCGACCGGGCCGATTCCGGCCCACATGAGTCGCTCAGGGAAATCGCGCCCCTTCACGCTCGTTCTACTGAGGGCTACCCTACTCCCTTCCGCGGGAGCTCCTAGAGTCAGATGAGTCCCCCGACCACCTGGGGGGCGACTGACTGCGACAACTGGCTTGGAATACAGATACGAGAATCCCCCTCAACAGCGGGCCTGTGCATGGAAGATGTATGAGGAAAACTTTTATTGGGGGTCTTTATTAACGCAATAAAACCCAATGCTCTATGTCCTTTTCCTTGTCTGTTGAATGTGGTTTACGATTCTTAATGACACTTTATCTAAAACTACTACCTAACTATATCACTGAGTGACAACAAGTTTACACGTTTATAGATAGCAATTTATCAGATTTATTTTCATGAAGATTGTCATCCACGAAAATTTTAGCCAATATACTGAAGGCCTTAATCAAGAAAACGAATCGAGGTGTATGTATGTAATGTTTATAAGTAGTGAAATTGAAGTTTTATCAAAGCTGCTATGCCGTTGTTATCTATACTAATAATAAATCTGTAACTGGTCGCTGTCTGTACATAGAAGTTATATATGAGAAAACCTTTTACTGCGGGTGTTTTTAACGCAATATAACCCAATGAATTATGACAATGATGACAATGAATTTAGTGTTAGTTTTATTTCAATCGGTTGCAAAATAAAGAAGTTATGTCAGTTTAATTATAATTATAATTCTTTCAGGTTTTTATAATAGAAACTGTGCAAGGTCTTAAATTCAGTGCAAGATGAATAACGTGCAGTCCAGCGATGCCGTGCACTGGTACATGAGCGAGGTCGGTTCCCGCGTGGTGGCTCAGACCGGGAAGCCATCTGACAGACTCCACCTAGGAAAGCTCACCCTTCAAGGTCTAAAAGATGCTCCGGATTTCATTCTACAGGTACGATTGAAAAGTCCTTGTAGATTTTTTTAGGTTCATACTTTATTTTCTCTTAGTCCGAGTTTTCGATTTTACTTACTTTTATTAATACTTTTGCAACTTTTTGGTCCATCATAGGTTTTCAGAACTTTTGATTTTGCTTATTTTAATATTATCGCACTTTTACTGTTTTTACTGTTTTTATATATAGGGTGAGTTTTTAGTCAGTTGACATACCTACTCGAGGACATGAAAGAACGTGGTCATAGGTAATGATCAAAAATATAAAGTCAAAATTCTACACTACTAATTATTTCAAAAATGACAATCAAAATTATCTCAAAATACTCGGAACGTATGGAAACGCCCGAATACACAGCTGATGCCGCTTGCGTTGCGCCTAAGGCGTCGTCCTAATTGGCAGCGATCGTACGATGGCGCGATGCGTTTTCGTCGTGGGCGTGTAAAACCACCATTCATCCACCACGCATCCATCCAACTTTGCCAAAATAGAGACGCCTGGAAGACCTTAGTCGACAAAACCACTTGTGATGACTACGACCCTCAGTCATGAGGAAACGACGAAGAAGTATTGTTTCTATTACCCTTCCATTCCTCCACCACAGTAGCAGTTAAACGTTCTCCCAAGTCCATTATGATATTACCTAACTTCAATTATAAATGCATTCAACAGGTAGATGGAGGAACTGGCGAATCAGAGACTTGCCAATCAGTTTTAGAAAGATCGATCCGATGTGCCATAGCCTATAGGAATGTAGGTTTAAAACCTAACGATATTATAGTTATAATGGGAAAGAATAACTTACATGTGTCGATAGCAATGTATGGCGCGTTTTATACGGGAGTCGGTGTGGCTTGCATTGACGTCACTTTTAAATATCGTGAGTATGGCTTTAATTTTAAGTTTTGATTTAAGAGTGCACATTAAAGTAATGGACAACACACAAGGAGCCCAAGCCTGCTAATTTATAATAGCATCAGGAAAACGTTTGCTGTTCAGCTACTTAGTTTGAAATAAAAATAAAATTGACAAATACGCGCTCGATGAATTTCACAATTTTAATTTTATTAATACTTGTTTCAGAAGAAATAAAAAACACTTTCAGCTATTTATTTCCTAAGATTGTGTTTTGCGAAGGCGAAATAGCGTCAAAAGTTCAAAAAGCTCTGGATGAATTAAGTTTAAAGACGAAAATAGCGACTTTCGGCGAAAGCAATGGATTTACCAGCTTTACTGAATTCATAGGAAAAGATGGGAATGATGCATTAATTGAAAATTTTACGTGAGTTTTTATGTAGATTACTGATAAACGTGCTGATGAGCCACCTAATGACAAGTAGACGCTATGGCGGCCATGGACCCGTCGTAGGATATCGTGGGGTAATCGCTTTATTTCTGGCTTGCCGCAACTGCGTCAGAATGTATCAACTTTAGTCAAAAACACGCACTGTTGGTATTTTGCTCATTCTCATCGCGTATGGTGGTTACTGGTTTTAAATGAATTGGCGGACTTCACACAACCTTGGGTACATTAAGCACTACAAGCACAACTACTATAAATTTTGTTAATTTGCTTAGGTCATTTATGTATTTTTACGAACGATGTACGCACGCACCTATATTGGGCAAGCGTAACAGATAATATTAAGTAGGTATATTGTATACTGAATATATTTGTTTTGAGTAAAACTTGTATGCAGGTTGTGGCTTGTTCCTCCTGACTTATTAGTCACGAAGACTTACGAAATTGTCACCGAAGCAAGACAAAAAATTACGCTTTCCAAAACAATAAATAATTCCAAATAATTTTTGAATGATATTATTCCAAAATTAGAAATGCATGCAGTATTTGCGCTTCAGCCTTGCAAAATAAATGATCAATGTTCTATTATTATATTCGTTCCTGCTATACGTACCTATATGCATTTAACTTTTAATATTGCACGGCGGCACGCCTTATAATACGGAGCGTTTGAGCTAAGTATCTAGTGCTTTACTCCCAACAAGTCACGCAATAATATAGAAAGAAAGAAGACATGAGAAAGAAAATTGAAATAAAAAAAATAAAAGTGTGAAATTTAATAGCCTATATATTTAATAATCATAACTTAATAACTCTAACAATCCTACCTTGTGAACCTCCTGATTTCAATTTGGACCGAAAAAGAGAGTTTACGATGTCTTGTTTATGTGCGTTCATGTCACCTACGACACGGGAATCCGTGAGTTAGCACGTCAGTATCTATTGTATGAATTGTTGTATTTTTGTATTATAAAAATGCAAAAACATAGTTCTTTCTTCCAGAGCAACTGACTTCGACCCAGCAGAGACTTCGGCGTTACTAATATCCACCAGTGGAACTATAGGTCTTCCCAAATCGGCAAACCTTACACATAAGAATCTTGCCGTATGTGTACCTTACATGTGGTGAGAGATAAATTAAGCATGTTTAGGAGCTCCTTAACCGTAACCGAAACTATCGGATATCTTAAATATAAATCTATACATAATCGTAACTGAAACTATCCGAGACAAATGGATAATTATGAAATAATATTCGTATCCAGACACAAAATTTCATGTCCATAAAATCCCTGCGATAAATGAAAAAAATCCTACGTTAACATCGGGCAAACTAGCGAATGGACATTCGTCCCAGAAACCGGTAGAATTTTACCTGGCCAGTCGCATCCTTCTGAGTGTACAGGCCCCTTGGTCAAAAAGCGTAGTAGATAAGTAGATTTTGTGGCCAATTACAACAAATCTGACATGTCAAAAACTCACATTTTTGTAGTGTTTGATCAGTGCACTTGTCACCTTTAACTTAAAAGTAAAATTGACTTCTTTCACCTCTATCAGCTACCACATTAAATGTGGATGTAATCAACATAACATAAGGGGTATTCAGTCCCTTGGAGAAACCAAAACCGATAACTTACCGTCATCGTTGTTTATCTAATCTTTTTAATTAATTGAAGTTGTCGTTAACTTTCCTGCTAAACTAGTTATCTAATATTTCAACTATTTTTAGGATAACCTATGATAAGTTTCCTGCACCAACTCAAAAGGTGCTACTTCTATCGCCCTTACAATGGTATTCGGCCCTTTACCAGATCATACTTTCACCCATTCTTAGAGTAACCAGAATCCAATCGTCTACACCTATAACTATGGACATGGAACACGCTTATTTCCTCATAAACAAATATAAGGTAAATAAATATAAAGTGCAAATAATATTTGTCTTTTTAAAATTCGAAAATCAAGTGTGTTGAAAAAGTTGACATCTTCGACTATTTTAATATAAATTATTGTTGTTTACTTTTAAGCCAAACCTGATGATGACGAGTCCCAATTTGTTGACCAGTTTACTCAGACCTGGCGCAACGGAGAAATGTGACTTCACAAGTTTCGAAACAATTCTCTGTGGAGGAAGCGCGCCTCATGAAAGTGTTTTGAAAGATATGAAGGTACATACGTAAATATACTTTGTGGATTGCAACTGCAGCATGATCGCGATCTTCTCAGAATACCTACTTCCAAAGTCGTCAGTATTGAACATAATTATACTGACGACTGTAGGTATGGCATTTAAGAGGAAATACCACGCGAACCCTTTTTCAAATTTGGGATTTTTTCACTCAATATCTCTGTCGCGCTTGCGAGCGGCGTGTATGTCAGTGCGATAGGGACAACTGCAGCTCCGTGTAAAAACCCGAGGCAAAAATCATCAAAATCGAGGTTCCGTTCTCGACTAATCCCCCCGCCAAAACTAAAGCAATCTTAACGAAACTTTGGAATTTGAAGGGGAAGGAGATATTCTGTGTCGGACCGTTTAGCTTTTTGTGCTAATTATTATACAATTTGTGTACTAGGCGTTTGTTTGCGGCATATTTATTTGGCCGTTTTAAGCGCTGTTTGAAGTAGCCTAAAACTTTTGAAAACAAAAATATCAAAAAAATCAAAACGTACCGACATAGATAATGATGATATTATTCTTGTGTGAAAAAATTATTGATCTAGAGTCAAAAACCAGCGAGGGATTAGTCGAGAACGTTTGTATGGAAAAATGACCCGTAGCATTTCCTCTTAAGAACACGCAACGCGATGCATACCTACAATAAGGAAGAAGCGACACTGCAACCGAAACAATAAACATGCTTCGTTTTAGAAGAGAGTAGCAGCTAATCGGGCAGGTAAAAATCCTACCACTACTCACAAATATTGTCAGCATTTGACTAGGTGGTACAGAGCCTAACTACCTCCAAAGAAAGTGAAATAGCTCCATCCTTTGTTCAGGAGGTTACACTACACGCAGGGGAGTTAGCTTAGACTCAAGGCCAGAAGCCGTTACGGAATTGTTTAAAATTGAAGCTTGTCTATGATATTATTTTTGAATAATTATGGCTAAAAATTACTTTTCTTTTTCAGACAGCATCGCCAAATACTCAATTATTTGTTATTTACGGGAGTAGCGAGCTTTCAGGTGTAGTTTTTAACTATGCTTGCCAACTCCCTGGCTCATGTGGAAAGTCGTTTGGACAATGCAAATATAGAGTGAGTAAGAAATTTATTTCAACTGATTCCCGCCTCAACTAAATATACGTGTCTCTTCTCTTAATTCAGCACTTTGAGCGTACTCCATCGCTCTTCCTCAGTGCGAATTGTTGTCGAGGTAACGAAAAACGGTATTGGAATTTCTTATGTCTCGCTTCCAAGACCACTTACCTAACCTCAAGACGTACGTATCAATCGCCAGTCTCTGTGCTTCCGTCGAATTGTCTCTTTGTTGTCCCACGGAGCTAGCACGTAAGCCTGTTGCGCTCTAAAAATGTAGTTCTTAGAAAATGTTTTCACTGGTGATCATTCTTAAAATATATTTTACGCCTGATGTGACCCATCACAAGTGACACAAGCCATTGTTTGACTATTTTCAATTAATTAATTCCTAGAAACGGAGAAACAGCCTTAGTTACCGATGTATAGATACCGATTTGAATGATTCCATATTTTTTTCATGGCCACGTACGAGTATTACTTAACCGTTAAATTTACCGTTACCGTTTAAATGCCAATTTAACTCCAAAATTTCAGCTGGTGAATGTTGAGACTATGGAAGATATTAATGGACCCAATATACCCGGCGAACTCTGGGTAAAAAGTCCAGGAGTATTTAAGGTGAGTATATAAAATATCTATTTGTAGAATAATTTTACCAGCCGAAAGAAAAAAGACAATGCTTTTACTCCTTTTACTAAAAATAAAATAAAAAAACTGTTTATAAGTTATTACAAAAATTGATAAAGTATAATAATTCCAGGGTTACTCTAATAACGCTGAAATGACAGCTCAAGTATTGACTAAAGACGGCTGGATGAGAACTGGTGACCTATTGAAACGGGATGAGAACTGGAATTTCTATTTCATTGAGCGTTTAAAATTATTAATGAAGTACAATAATCACCACGTAAGTATGCAATGCGTTTTTCAGTACAAAGGCGACCTAGAATATTAATCCCAATCCCATACCCGCAGGCCAGAGTATCGTAAGAGGAAACAGAAAATGGTGCTTGGTGGTAGGGCTGAAAACTGGCTAGCTACCACCATCTTGCTTGAGTCAGCCGCAATGCGACTTTCCGTGTTCCGCCTGGAATCTTAAAAGCCAGTAATTCTTTATTTCCTCTTCTTTCGGTAGGTATCGGTGATATCTTTAGTGTTACAGATGTCCATGTTCGATGGTGGCCATTTAAAATCAGGTGGCTCTTCTGCCCGTTTATCGACGATTAATTTTTATAAAATAGTCACGAGTGCACACAATTTCCTGCCACATAAATGTCTACCCTTCCGTTCGGGATCCTATCGAAATTACTACCCGAGTAATCTAGTCTAATCTAGTAGTATTCCTCTTTCGATTTCCTTTTTTTTTATAATTTCCTTTTAGCATTTCAAGCATAATATACCGGGTGTAATCGTTAAGTGTGCACAGGCGATTATTCCGTAACTATGACAGATATCAAAAAACTTTAAATTGATATCGAAAGCACTTTACCTAATGAGTAAAATGACAATAATAACTTATTAAAAATAAAACGAGAAATATCCAAAAATTTTACATTAATCTCTCCGATACATTAAGTATGAGATAGTAAAAATGTTTTTCTTTCCTTATTTTAAGTGGAATAGTACCTACTACCTCAATTGTTCTGATAACGAGACGCTTTGGTTGTGTAGAACATACAGTCAATTGAATTTTTGTAATAAGTATAAGCAAAATGTTTCTTAGATATCCCCCACGGAGATAGAAGAAGTGATCATGAAGCACCCGGGGGTATTCGAAGTGGCTGTCACCAGCGTGCCGGATGAAAAAACGGGGGATCTGGTGGTGGCGTGCGTGGTTCCACACAAAGGATACCAACTCACAGCACAGGAAATCAAGGATAGGGTCAAAGGTGATTTTAAGGTTTATTAAAAGACAACGAAAGGTCGACAATCACTATTCTGTTCGTCTGTTTGACGACCGACTACTATGTTTGGCATTGACAGTGAAAATAGTCAATTAATGTTACTATTCCTATTGCTGAACTACTTACTTATTGTTACCAATTTTTTTCGTGTCTTTATATTTAGGAATGTTCGTTATAGGAGCGTATTTTTAACCGACTTCTGAAAGGAGGAGGTTCTAAATTCGATTGGTATTTTTTTTATAACTACACTTCTCATCAGAAAAATCGAAACACTTCCCTTTTTATGGTTTCTGTCCTAACTTTACACAAAAGAGTTTTCATTCCAGGCAAAAAATCACATGATTGTATAGCTGGAAGTTTGGCCATTACAGTGATCAGCGAAAATTCTTATTTCACAATTAGAATTTCATTTGTTTATCCTATAAATGAAATGATTCACAGTTTTAAGACAAATGTGTGTTTAGAGTTAGAGTACGTTTCAGCTTTGAAAACTAAAAATTAGCACTTATCTTAAAACTTTTTGTTCTGTGTTCTGTATACTGTGTGTGTACTGTGACTTTGGGACCTCTGAAAAAGTTTTTATTCTAAAACATATGGATAATTCGCCAGCAGAAGCCGCCCAAGTGGTGGCATTGCTGGATTCTTGACTTAGTCAGCGTGTTGTGGCTGAAAGGTTACATCAAAGCCTGTCGTCTGTTCATAGAGTCTACAAACTCTATCTGGAGACTGGTTTGTTCACACCCCATTCAGGATCTGGCAGGAATCGGGTCACTTTTAAGCGAGATGATCGATTTATTGTAACAACTTCTTTACGAAATCGACGCCTTAATGCATTTCAACTGCAGCAGCAGCTTCATGTTGTACGTAGGGTGGCTGTAAGTGTCTCTACAAATAGAAGAAGGTTAAAGGAACGTGGTCTGGTACCGCACAAGCCAACAAATGGGCCGGAATTAACTGTAGACCATCGAAGAGCGGGCCTTAACGTTGCACGTGAGCACCTAAATTTGTCATACCTCCAGTGGAACAAATTCCTCTTTTCTGATGAGTGTAAAATTATGCTTTATGGTAACAACGGAAGGAACAAGGTCTACATAAGAGATGGCGAATGCTTTGCACAATGTTGCATTGAAGAAAAGGTCAGTTATGGTGGCGGTTCGTGGACGGTTTGGGGAGGAAGCAGCGCCGACGGTAAGACGGAGCTTGTCTTTGTGTCTGGGCCACATCTGCGTGCACTAAACAGTCATCGGTATATCGAACAGTGTCTTGAGCTTCACGTGATGCCCTATGTACATTTTATTGGCAACGGTTTCATATTCATGCACGACAATGCTAGTAATCACACCGCGAGCACCATACGAGATTTTATTACCGAAGTCGGTATCTCTATTATGGAATGGCTAGCAAGAAGCCTGGACATGAATCCGATTTAACATCTGTGAGATGAATTAAAGAGACGAATTCGTGCAAGAGATCTTGCCCCAGAAACACTGAGCCAGCTGTAAAATGCAATCCAAGAGGAATGGAATGGAATGCCACAACATTTGATGGTGACTCTTATGCGATCGATGAAGAACCATATGGAAGCAGTAATAAGAGCTCGGGGAGGGAATACAAGTTATTAAATAAACGCTTCTTAGCTTTTTTTTCATTGAAGTGTGTTGTTTTATCAGTTTTCTTCATACACCATACAGGGTTAAAATGACTTGATAAACAAAATACGAAACCTATGAAAATTTAATTTGAATTTAGAACATTAACATTAGGATTTGAAAACCTCATATTATTCACTATTAAACGACATTTGACATATATTCCTAAATATACACATTTTTTTGATAATCCTTACAAAACATAAACTTGCAAGGTGTTTCGATTTTTTTGATGAGAAGTTTATTTTATAATAATCCATATCATAATAAAGCTATTGCTAATGTTACCAATATTGGTATATTTACATTGGTAACCAAATGCATCACGAACATTGGACGAAAGAAATTAAGGATTTCGTTAACTGTATATAATGACACAAAGTTTTATAACTATTGGACTGACTTGCAGAATCTCTCACCGATACGAAACATCTCAGAGGAGGCGTTGTGTTTCTGAAGCAGCTGCCGTTGACGTCATCGTCCAAGGTGGACAGGACAAAGCTGAAGGCAATGGTGCGCGACATGCAGAGAGAGTGAAACACATCAATAAAATGATGCATGTTAGGTATAATGATATTGATAACATACGTTAAAACAAGAAGGTGATAAGGTAGACCCGGTTGGAACAAAGTTCCATCGACTATTTAGATATTGTGTATATTATAGAACTTGAAATCATTTACCTATTATATTAATGTAACGGTCCCCCTAATATTATTATTATGTTTTAACAGGAAATAAAATACTTGTGCACTGTCTTCCAAACCATTTTATTCAATGATAATATTGACAACCTCAAGGCCTTTTCTATTTTTAGCCAACTTGTGCTTGTTGGGAGTTTTCAACTTTTGTGTTAGTCATACTATAAAAGATTCACTGCACAGGACTCGGCGAAGATACGACTTGACTTTAGGGTTGATAAACTCGAACTTAAATTATTTATTTCATGTAGGCAATGATATTACTTATAATGTCATTGCATATTCATCAATACACTTATGAACGTCAAGTATTTTGCATTATTAAGATACTAGATGGATGACCGAGCTTTGCTCGGTATTTTTTTTTTTTATAAATTGTGTTTTTTGGAAATTATATTTAAGTACGAATAATAATATTAAGAAGACACAAATAATATAAATAAACAATTGATTTTCTTAGTTTAACCTCAAAGCAAACACTCATTGACTTCGTGTTACTCAACAACGCCATCTGCTGTTGTGTCGTTAAAGCAATTAGTTGCTCACAAAAAAGTATTATTATTCGCCAATAGATGTCAGGAAGAGTCATATTATTCAGTTTAAATTGGGACTACAAAAACACGAATAAAATGTCATTTTCTAAAAATGATTCCTAGCTAGATCGATTTATCGCCCCCGAAACCCCCTGTATACTAAATTTCATGAAAATCGTTGGAGCCGATTCCGAGATTCCAAATATATACAAGAATTGCTCGTTTAAAGGTATTAGATAATTATGACATATCCTGTATAAGTAATAGACCAGGGTAGAAGCCTTGAAAAATAATAAAAAGTGAAAAAAAATAATAGTAGGATGAAATTAGAGATATTACCGAAAAATCCACCGCAGATAAAGCAATGAGATTCAAAATTAAATCCAAGAGCATCTTTAATTACTTCTTTTCCTTCCTTGTACTGTAGTAACATATATTTTTTTTTTCACCATCGGAAAGTAGAGATTTCAACGAACAGAAACCATACCAACTTTTTGAAAAAAGCTGATATTTTGACGGGTGAATTTTCGATTGAAAATTAGGATGTTTTTTTTATATTAATTCAAAATAAGGTGAAAAAATAAATATTTTTAATCAAATAAATTACAGCGTATTTGGGACATAAAAAGGTAAGTTTTCACCAAATTTCGTTAAAAAAAAATATTTGTAAAAGATAAAAATAAAAAACCAAAAACTTGGTTTTTTGGATTTTTTACATAAATTTTGGGGTTATGTGAAAAAAGTGTAAATACAAAAATTTTAGATCTTTTTATTACCTACAACTTTGCCATTTGACTTTTTTCGATAGGACTTTTAGTTTTGCCGGAAATCGAAAAAAACCGTTTTTTACCCTTAAAAACTCACCCCCATCCCCTTCCCGACCTCAGATCGCCCGTAAATTATTTTTCCTTTCATTTTTATAATATTCCCCTCCCTTTCTAATGGGTTTCATCCTACTATTATTTTTTTTGGTTTTAAAAATTATCGACCCTGGTGTATAAGTGTTGCGTTGCGTAAAATTTAGTAGAGTAAAAATGCGATCTCCTTCGATATTATTTAATTGCAGACAGATTTACAGTATGCGTATACATATAATGTGCGTAAGACGGTGAATGCGAATTTTTACATCGAACAAAGAACATGCGTACCTAAGGTCTAATGAAGCCACGCGATTGGCTGCCGATGACGTGATATTGGCTTCTGATTGGACAGCGATGAGTGCATATAACGCGATAAAGTGCATCGGAGCGCCTGACACATCTTAATAGCTCAAACAGTAAGTAAATAATAATGTACATTAATCTATCTTCTATTTCCTCGGAGTAACAATTTGCTCATAGCCTTTCCATATTAAGCACCATATCTTTAAGCTTTTTTCGATGGATCTTGTTAGATGCTGTCTGGGGCAGTTCATTGAAGAAAATCACTCCGCCTCGTAGCTGTTTTGTGTCGGTTAGAGATTCTGGAATAAAAATTGAATCGGTATAAATAAAGTAAAATAAAATCTCCGTCAATCCACATTAGAGCAGCATGGTGGAGTATGCTCTAGTCCTCCTCAGGTATAAAGAGAGACCCGTGCTCAGTAGCGGGCCATTAATGAGCTGAAGCCAAATAAAATAATACTAAAGTTTGGTGAAGCGTTTGCGTGTTCATCGTAGGATGTGACCACTTACCATCACCATCCTGGGTCCCATCTGCTGGATTTCTTCTGATTTCTTCTTCTTAGACTTAGAAACCACACATACCACCATGGTTTTTCTTCTGTAGAAGAGAAAGAAATTTACCAAATCGTGATCGTGATGTAAGCTTAAAACATTACCCTTGACCAAATCCTTGATCTGTTCAGCGGTGACCTGGTGTCCTTTCCGCAAAGCCACGCAGGCTACCGCGAGATCACCACACTCCGGGTCCGGAATACCTGTCACAGCAACGTCTTGGATTCCAGGATGGTGGCGTATCACATTCTCTACTTCCACTGGAGAGATCTAGAAAGTGAAACCAAATATAATAGCAATAATATGGAGTAATAAAGGAATAGTAAAGAATAATCGTTTGTATATTACCTACCTGATGAGTCTTATACTTGAGCAGTAACTTAATCCTTTCCACAAAGAAATAGTTCCAGTTTTCATCTCTATAGAACAAGTCCCCAGTTTTAATCCATCCGTCTTCGGTGAATGCTTCAGCAGTAGCTTTAGGATCATTGTAATATCCCTGAAAGTGGATTTACATTATAGACTAGTAAACTCTCCCTCGTTTCGCTTAAGGAAACATGTCCCTTGGAACGCACATTCAGAAAATGTTAGGCGTGATTCTTTAAACTGACAACTATTTATTTATCAACTGATTAAAATAAAATATAAAATGTTAAGTGAAGCTTACCACAATATATTAGTGAAAACCGCAACCAAATAGGTTTAGCCGTTTCTGCGAAGGAATTATGTAATGGCAATCTGACCTCGGTCAGAGTCAATTACTTATTTTTCGACTATCATTTTACATTATAAATTTAACTTATATCAAACCTTACAAACTCCGGGTCCCTTCAGCCATAACTCTCCTGCAATGTTTGGCTCATTTATGTCTTCTAACGTGTCTACGTTTATTAGCTGTAACATTTAATATTGTCATTGGTATGTGCATGCATGCAAAAAGCAAATTTAGAAAAGGAATGCTCTTCAAAAATTAACTTTCTTGAAAAACCAATGAAATGAGAGTGAATGAGAAATGGTACCAGGCTAACCAAGGTCGGTACTAGCCATTTCTTCTGTAGTAGTACTACACCTGACGAAAACTTTACGCTCTACCATCTACATATTTACCATACTTACACGATAATGATAACATCCAATACGTTTCCCGCACGAACCTGCTACCGGGTAGTCGCCTTGAAGCGCACAGCCAGTGACCTCGGTCATTCCGTATGGGGTTATGATTTCCGTTTCTGGAGTTATTGCCTGAAAATGTCATACTCTTACAATAACTAGGTACTATTGGACCTAATTGTAGGCATTTAAATATTATAAGTCAGTCATGGTTAAACAACACCTAACACTTTTATACCGATTATGCAATAATGTTTCCTCAATTCTTAAGTAAATAGTAGCATGTTAGACTCAATTCTACTCTAAAATATTTGTGTTTCATTCAATAACAATATACCTAAATCTAGCAAAGCCACACAGTTCTCTTTCAGCCAAATTAGTAGGTTTTTTTCTCTCTCTCTTTTCCACATTCACACACATGCACACGCACACACACACACATCCTCATACGTCATCGTTTTAAATGCAATAAATATATTCTACACTAGTAGAAACGCCCTCGCTTCGCTTCGGGAAACCTGTTCTTTACGTTTACAAATATTTAATATTTTCCCATTTAAGTATGCATCAGTTTTTCACTAATTGTCCGCTCCTATTAGTCGTAGTTTGATATAATAATTATATACTTACAGCCTTCCTAGATAAATGAAATACGATAAATAAATACCCGTAGTAATAAAAAACAATCATGCATACGGATTGACTTGATGGGTCACACCTTAATTTCTTCCACGAGCTCTGTATGCACGACACTTCCTCCTAGCATCAGAACTTCTAAGCAGGAGAAGTCACACTGGTCTCGGTTAGGTTGTGTGATCAAAGTTGTCATTGCTGTCGCGCTCAATAACGCGAATGTGGGCTGAAATTTATTTACAATAAATAGTCATTCAGGAAAAGAACAGATTCCAGCTATTGCACAATCATGGAGTTCTAACGTACCAAACCCGAGAAAGTACACAACACGCACCTGGGAACAGGTTTGGTGATTTACCATGGACATTTTGGACGGCTATAATCAACTTTATATTGGACCATAATTATTTATTGACGTAATAGGTCGTCAGAGGTGGAATGCAGCTGAGGTATAAGATAAAATTTTAGAATAAACAATATATTTTCTGTGTAGATTTGCAACTAAGTAAGTACCTATACCATCTTGCATTAGCTAGTGTACGTGTATGAATCAATCAAACTACTATTAACTTTACACCGGTTACAATCAACTTTACGAAACCGTCCGTCTTTCCATCAATTTTTAGGTGGATTTCTAAATAAAAAAAAAACCATTAACCGTGAAGATGACCAACAAGGCAGACAAAACAAAGACGTTTACATATCAAGGAATCTAAAATAGTTTTAAAATCCATGTTCGAAGCTTGACTTGGTGATTTGTTTTTATTCCCAATTAAAATCCTAAATCGGTAATTTTGCATATTATGTAGGTACATACTTTATAAGTATTTATAAGGTGATATGCGTCTTCCGGAGTGAAGGTACGAGAAGTCTGTAGTCTGATGAATCTCAAAATGGGTGACAACACGAAGTACGCAATGGCTGACAGCCATTGGAGTGGCGAGGCGAGCAGCGCCATTGAAGTTGGTGTAGGGAATTGAGTGAACCTGGTCCTGGTGGAATACGTAAATATTTTTTTTTTATAGTAAAGTTTTGTTATAGTAATCATTGTAGTATTTATGTCAATGTAGTAATTGCATTGTCGTCGTACCTATAGGTACCTCTGTGCAAATTTTCAATTTAACCAGACTTGTTGAAATTGGTGAAAATTGTGCGGAAGGAATACATACATAATGTACAGGTCAAATTAATATGAGCGTGACAATGAAAAATCAAAACAACAATGAAAAATCTCGATACTTATATAGGTACTTCTTACATCAAATATGGCAACATTATGGCCAAGTTCTTGTGAGTAATAGCAGCACATTTAGGAAGACCTGTGGTCCCACTGGTCGGCATCAGGACGGCAACTGCATCATCGACATGGAAATCTGAGGGTCTGGAAATAAGATTAAAGAAGTGTGTGAAAAATGTAGCTCCGTATTCTGGGGTCATATTGGGCTTAGATATTTTTTGCATCACGCCCCAACTCACAACTTTGGGGTATACTATGGGGGGAGATCTATCTTGATTCCAAGCTTATATCTCCTGTTCATGATGCGTCCTCTGAATGAAGGCAATAGCCCTTCTGTAGAAGAGCTATTGCCTCGTCCAATCGACAGCATTACGCCTTTGGTATTCCTAAGGTAAAAACCCTTATAATACTTCTCTACAGTAACACGGTGATTTGAGTCCCTTTTTATACTACTACCACAAGGTTACAATGTGAGAAGAAACCCAGGCTCAGCTAAGGAAAGTCATTGATTGCGATGTATGTAAAACGGATCTGATCGCTTCTTACTTGAAATCCTCCACATTAATGTCAGCAACACCATATCTCCCGCTGAACTCGGAAAAGCTGCACACATAGTCTCCTTTATCGAAAGTCACGATCAACGAGTCTAATCCCAATTCGCCCAGAGCAATCTTTATGTCAGCAGCTTTCTCGCTTTGACAGAAAATTATCTTTGGCTTGCTGATATCAAAGGTCCTTTGAAGTTCCTCTGAAAAATAAGATTGAACTTTCATATTCGAGGTCTTCCTCCGTTTTAAAACATTATCTCGTAGACATCAAAGATGTGTTATCAAATTTACATCTGACACAAATTAATGAGAAGGGATAGAAAGGGGCCTTGAGTGAAAACTAACATCCCCTGTCCACAGGGCTTCAACTTTTCAACGGACATGGCTATAAGAATAGTGCCAGTTCGCTCCTGTTGGAAGTTGCTAGACTCTGTAGATATAGCCTAGTTTAGTTCCGGCGGTACTCATGCCTGGTGGTAGGAGTTCAGTTTGCGTAGCTAACTCACATCATTGCACAACCACTGTCCAGAACACAATTAAATCTGTAAATATTTATCTTTCTTCCTTTTATCATCAAAAACAGATGCATTTTTTATTATGTTACAATTATCAAACGTAATATTTACTCTCTGATGCAACTGAAACTTTGTTGTCATTCTTGAGTTTTCTTGAACTTAAGTACCTACTATGTTTAATACCTAAATAAATTATACTAGAAGTGTATACGTACTAACACTGAGCGTTCTGTCAACAGCGGCGACGGCTACTCCAAGATACAGAGCACCGTAGAACGGAGCCGCCAGGTCCAAGTGATTGGGAGCCATTATGGCTATTACGTCGCCAAACTGAAGACCGTAGTTCTTCATACTGACGGCGCATCGAATTGATTTCTCCATGGCTACCTCATTTGTTTCTGAGAAGCCCGTTCCACCGTCGATCTAAAATTATATTTAGGTTCCTAAGAAGTACCCATAGAGCCAAAATAATGCGCATATTGTATAGTACGGCCGGCGGTTCTAGGCCGCTATGAACTTTGTTCGGATCGCTGCGCAAAAGTCAATTTTAGGGTCGAAATGGTGGCAAGACGCTCGGGGTGTCACTTTGAGCATGGTTTGTTTTAGTCACACGCTCAGTGTTCGCGTCGCTATCTCTCTCTAAAGTACAATACCTGCGCGCTATATCCGAAAGCCTAACTTCAGAGCGGCCTAGAACCGTCGGCCGTACTATAATTACAAGTCATTAGGGTGTTACCATACCAATCGATCGATCGTCCATCGACGGCATCGGTTAACGTCGATCGATGTTGATCGACTGGTCTGGTAGCTTTAATTGATCGACGGATACCATTTGACTAACTAATCAATCGACCGTCGGTCAACGTTAAACGTTTAAATAACAACGGTAAACGATTAACAACTGACAATGTGAAGCCGCCAGCGCGTCTAATCAAATATCTCGATCGACGGCGATTAATCCTTTCTACTATCGATCAATGCAGTAGTTCGACCATCGATCGACGTCGACTAATCCATTCCACCATCGATCGATGCTGTCGATCAACGATCGATCATTGGTCTGGTAACACCCTTTCTCTCACTGGTGCGCTTATCAGGTACAATCGCGTAGGAATATTTGCGTCCCTTCGGAAGTGAGGCTAATTCTTCAACTCTGTCTTACCTGCATAACGCTATTTGGTGCATCTTTTAGGCTTTGCAAAATGATCTTGCCAATATGGAACCTGTCCGACGGTATCCCCGAGTCAGCGACGATCCGAGAAGTCAGTCCGCTCATGAACCAATGCACTGCGTCATTTGAATGCCCGATGCGAGCCATCTTACTGAAATTCAAGTGTGTGTGTAATTGTAAGACCTGTAAAGGCATTGACTACAACCGGGCGCTACATGACTGTGCTAGAGCCGCCCCTGTCTGGTAGGTACCTGTAATCTGGTAGAATTAAGTAAGGATTTTTTGAAATTAAGACTTATAAAAATAAGAAAAAAATATTTTCAAATAAATAAACAAAATCATTAAAATAAAACAAAAAGCTTTTAAAGAACGAAGCAAAGTTTACACACATTATAACTTTTCACAGATTCAATTAAATCTGTATAGATGTACACAACGCTAATATTATAATTATGACGCTACACGCACAGATAATATCTGTTGCAGTCACCCTCAAGTATATTATACTGCTGTTGCAGGTCAGGTACTACAGTCGTGGCGTGAACTCACAATTTTACCCATCCAAGAAGCATCCAACACACACAGTGACACACACATACAATCAGGTATATACAATATATGTAAATCTATAGCTATGAGTGTAGCATTAGCATGTCGCGTACGTGAACCCATAAGATTTTCCTCTACTAAAAATTGTCTACCCCGCCTATACAAGTTTTCACTTTAAAAAATCTGTGATTTAAGCTTCATACCTGTAGCTGTTGTGTGATAATCTGAAGACACTGTGCAACTCTCGGTCGTACCTACCTACTATTCCAGTAATCACCTTTTAGTTGTAAACGGTATTCTCTAAAGCTATGAACATCTGCGAACCTTTCTTATTTGTTTCTTCTATTTATTTATTTGTAATGTGGTTATCTTTATACGCTACACTGCGTATCTAAAGGTAATAATTTAAATGCTGATTTAATATTTAAAGTGGCGTGGGGATGACACTAAACGATTAGATAACAAAAATGTAAAGGTAACGATAACATTTAACAGATAACACGAAGGCATGCAAAGCCCTCGGTTATGAAAGCAAAACAATAAACCCGGTCAAGTGAGAGTCGGACTCGCACACTTAGGGTTCCGTACCACTGAGCGATAGAGCGGAGGCATGTTCCCTTTGGCACATAGAAAGTTTAATTTGGGCAACATAGTTAAATTTTTGGTTGCGATTATCAGAAGTCGTAGTTTTATTTTTAGACGACAAGAGGGGGTTAGTGTTAAGTTATATCCAAGTTTGTGGGGTCGTAACCCTTGTCCCACGGTTGCCATCATGGAAACACGGGTGCAGATGGTTATAATGGTTTATCGGTAAATTATTGGCCACACATAAAATTTTAATGATAATAATTTTTAAATTTTATTTATTTATTAGAATCTCACGTTCAGCGTTCAGCGTTATGTGAAGAGGACCTCCGCACTGGCAGCAGCAAAGACATAACACTTCCCTAACGATAATTCATTTCACAAATATAAACTCTAACTATAATTAATAAATCACTTTATTAATTTTAACTGTAATTAATAAATCACTTTATTAATTTTACAAGTATAATCTCGGGCAGAACGCCCCCGTATAACTGTTAGGTACAATAATAATATAATGTGCCTGCACTATCTTGGCTCGCAATATTTATATCCTACCATTCACCTCACGATATAATCGGAAGTCAAGACAGTCAAGTAACACTTTTTTAATCTTAAACAATAATAATTGTACTTATTGATATATTTCGTATTTAAAATTATTTATTATATATAGGTAATTATTGTTATTTATAATCAATAATTAAGTAAACGTTAATTAAGTAAATGATTTTTTTTATTGATTTAAGGTAACAAACGAGCATGCAGCACCACCTTCCGCTGCCGCCCATGACAACTGTGACAGACTTCGAACAAGACTCATATTATTAAGGAGTGCGCACATTACAACGACTCCACGACCGACCGACGCCAACGCAACTAAAACCTTGACAAAGCTAACATTCAATTATGAGCCTTATATCTTTGAGGGTAAGGTTGAATTTCGAACTTATACTTAAAGCCCTGTACGGCTCGCCCTACACCCATAGCCTTTCCGTTTCGAGACCAACGCGTCGACGTTGCGTTGACGACTCACCGTAGACGAGTAGTCCACGCGTCGACCGACACAATGACGTAATGTAACTAGCGTCGGAGTTGAAACGGAGTGGAGACGGAGTCGAGTTGACGTCGATGAAGCGTTGATCGCGGAACGGAACGTCGGAGTTGAAACGGAGTGGAGTCGGAGTGGAGTTGACGTCGAGTTGGTGTAATGTGCGCACTCCTTTATGGTGACTGGGATAGTTAGTCCGGTTAGGTGACGGTGTTAGAACATTAGTCGGTTACTTTGTAAGTATGAGGACTGGGATAGGGACTGTTAGTGAATGTTAGTCCTGTAGTTTTCGGTCACAGTAGGTATACTTATGAATACTGGAGAATAGTATTAGCTTTGCAACTGTTACAACTTCTACTTTCGGCGCCACAACATACTGCAAAATCTTTATGTTAAGTTTATTCAAACTTTGGGCTAGGGTCTTTCAAAATGTGTGTGTTCTTGTGTGGTCATATTGTCCACCGCCGCCGCCGGTCATGAGTGAATTCAAAATTTCACAAACTTACGCTTTGAAAATATTATGCGGAACACACACTGATCTTGGTTTCCTCATGGTCTTTTGCGGTTATCCCTCAACGAAGCAAGTGCCAACTCGGAAACGGCTGACCCGATTCGGTTAATTCTTTTTGTTGATGTGAAGAATCATGAAATTTGGAAAGAAGTTAGAACTTACAGTTCAAATTAAAGAAAAAATCCAAAAAATAGTGATTTATTATTTACAAGAAAATTAGTAATTTACACAAGATTCACTGCTCAGTACTCAATGAAGTTACGACCCTAAAGGATGACATCTGAGATATGACACTATGAGTAATAAGTGTAAGTACTTAATTAATTTACTTGACGTTAATTTATCTTACAGCCTTTCTATATTAAGCACCATATCTCTAAGCTTTGTCCGATGTATCTTACTAGATGCTGTCAGGGGCAGTTTGTTGAGGAATATCACTCCGCCTCGTAGCTGTTTTGTGTCGGTTAGAGATTCTGAAATAAAATTTGACTTCAACCCGTTAATTGCCCACTACTGAGCACGGGCCTCTCGTCATACCGAGGCCGATAGCATAGGTACTCCACCAAGCTGCTCCAGTGCGGATTGGTGGAGGGGTTAGTGCCCAACCCGAGTGTCGGAAGTTTTTTTTATGCTGCCCGAAGGCATTTGACATGGCTCTACGGCCAAATGGTAACAACCGGGACCGACGGCTTTACGTGCCTTCCGAAGCACGGAGGCGCGAAATAAAAATTTATTTGGTTTAACTCATGCGCATGTTCAGGGTAAGGATGTGGCCACTTAACATTCTGTGTCCCGTCTACTAGATTTCTTCTGTAGATAAAGTAAGCCTTACCAACATAATATAATAATATACCGAACCGTTGTCGTATCACAGGTTCTCAGAACCGCCTTGACTGGTTAAGGCTGATTCAAATCATTTACCTCGAGACCTGAAACACTACGTTGAAAGTAGATTGTGACCCGGATATTTTTATGACAGATAAATGTTTTTTCTCGGATCGTAGATTTTTGTGATGTCTTTATTTGTCCATGCCCTTCGCAATGAATGAGCATGTGAATGTAGGTAACCTTAAAACATTACCCTTGACCAAATCCTTGATCTCTTCAGCGGTGACCTGGTGTCCTTTTCGCAAAACCACGCAGGCTACCGCGAGATCACCACACTCGGGGTCCGGAATACCTGTCACAGCAACGTCTTGGATTCCAGGATGGTGGCGTATCACATTCTCTACTTCTACTGGAGAGATCTAGAAAGGAAGGTGAAATCAAATGTAATAGCAATAATATACAGTAAACAATGGACTTGTTGTTGGATATTGTTTTATATATTATGACACTGCATTTAAAGAGCCAGTAATATACCTACGGGTATCAGGAATAGGTTCCCATACGTTATAGTTAATAATATTCGTATGTTTTATATATTACCTGATAACTCTTATACTTGAGCAGTAACTTAATCCTTTCCACAAAGAAATAGTTCCAGTTTTCATCTCTGTAGAACAAGTCCCCAGTTTTAATCCATCCGTCTTCGGCGAATGCTTCAGCAGTAGCTTTAGGATCATTGTAATATCCCTGAAAGTGGTTTTTATAAGTATAAGTATTATAGATACTTATAACCTTTTCCATCGCGGTCACACATTTTCACTGTTAGGGGACTCTACTATTTCTGTATTTCTATACTGATATTTTGACTAAGCCATGTGCTAAGTCATGGACTAATAGCAGTGATAGCCTCGGTTGGAACGTAGGACTCCCGGTTCTGCGTTCTAATTCTGCAACCAAGTCTAATTTTCAAAAATGATGTGCATATTAGATGTTGTTTTATCACTTGTTTCGGGAAAAGAAAAAAATGTAAGAAAACCTGGACACCTTAGAGTTCTCCGAAATGTTCCTAAAGAATGCACCAATCCGCATTTGGCCAGCTCAGCGTGGTGTAACCCTCACACTGTTAGAGGAGACCCGAACCCAGTAGTGGGCTAGTTATGGGTTACGATGTTAACGATGAGGTTGACATGGGTAATGATCATGACTATGAACATGGTGTGCCGTTGGCGTTACCGATTAATTGTCTTGAAAGTAGATAATTTACACAAAATATCGGTACTTCTGAATGTTCAGTAAAACTGCGTTAGTAAAAGGAAATGCAATAGGAATGCAAAATGGAAATTACTTATTTTACGAGTAACATTATACTTACGAGTATGTTATAAATTTAACTTATATCAAACCTTACAAACTCCGGGTCCCTTCAGCCATAACTCTCCTGCGATGTTTGGCTCATTTATATCTTCTAACGTGTCTACGTTTATTAGCTGTAACATTTATTATATAATTATCGTACCTTATATATTCATATAAAGCGTAAAGCGCATAAGCGTTTACTTCATGACTTCAATACTGTGATCATCAACTTAATAATGTATTATAATTAGTAAAAGCAACATTACTCTTTAAATATTCACTTTCTTCGAAAATCAATGTTAGGAGACCCTTCTTATACTTTATAATTATAAAACTTAACAAAAGCGTAGTGGACGTCTAAAATAGAGCACTGATCTACATATACTACATATCTAGTACATATATACATGCACTTGTTATTAATTATGTTATTAATAACTTTAGTTGGTCAGATCCACACCTTTCGAAACGAAACACAATTTCTGTTGGAACTTGGAACAATTATTACACGGTAGAAATGGTACTAGAAACCGTGTTAGGCGGTGGTTCTACACCGAGCGAAGTATCTCGGCTCTTCCATGTGTTTACCGCCTTACCTACTTACACGATACTGACTACATCCAAGAGGAGTCCCGAACGAGCTTGGTACCCGGTAGTCCTCTTGAAGCACTACGCCAGTCACCTCGGTCATTCCATATATGATTATGACTTCTGTTTCTGGTGTTATTGTCTGAAAATGTTATATTTACTTACAATAAGTAGGTACAATCAGACCTCAATGTAGGCATAGTAGCCCAATACACAACCTTTTATACAATAATAAATATTAAATTAACAATATTTTTCATAATTATAATTCTGGCGAAATTTAAAATTTCCTTTAAAAGTCGATAAATTTGAAAATAGGAGGTCACGGGAATCTTCTCTTTAATCCTTCCGTTGCGGAATTGCGTCCATTAGTCCGACCCCCTAAGCAGTCAGTCAGATAATTTAGACGGTAACCTAAATCATTTATTAGAAGTTGTCACCTACACATACATCAAAATATCATCCTTAGTCATGCCTGTATTCTGTGATCATGAACTATGAAACATGGGAAAGAAACCATACGTGTGTGACAGACGGTAAAGCTGAACGTTAAGAATTAAAACCCTTTACTAACAAGTATTGGCGAAGTAGTTCAGTCGTTGATGGGGCATACCTTAATTTCTTCCACAAGGTTTGCATGCACGACACTTCCTCCTAGCATCAAAACTTCTAAGCAGGAAAAGTCACACTGCTCCCGGTTAGGTTGTGTGATCAAAGATTTCATTGTTGTCGGGGTCAATATCGCGAATGTGGGCTGAAATTTATTTAAAAATAAATTAACTTGTTTCATTGAAGACACGTAGGTAATAAAGTGAAAAAACTTGCTAGTCTATCTTGATTATCTGCAATATTCTCAAGAGAATTTTAAAGCTGCCAAACTGTGCTCAACCAACATGGTGCGTACAGTATTACAAGAGACATTAAAACCAACATTAAAATGTAATATCGAGAACCCCACGAATCTCATAGAAGTACCTTACGTCGAGAAGATGGCATTCGCTCAGATAGCGTTCATTTGCCCTCCGAAGCCAAAATAGGTATCAGTTGGTTTAGACTACAGAATGGAGAGGCAAGGTTTAGACGAATGGAACTCGGATGAGCACGAAGGAGAGTATTTTGAAAAGATCAAACTTATGTATATTATATGACAAATCTCTTTTCTTCTCAAAACGTATTGAGTGTCCTACATAAAATCGTAACGCAGGAATTTTACATTCATATGTACATACGTGATAAGTATTGATAAGGTGATATGCGTGTTCTGGAGTGAAGTCTGCCGAGGTTTGGAGTCTAGGATATCTTAAGATGGGTGACAACACGTAGTGCATGATGGCCGTCAGCCATTGCAATGGAGAGGCGAGCAGGGCCATTGAAGTGGGCGTAGGAAATTGAGTGAACCTTGCCCTGGTGGAGTACGTAAAAACATCTAGTAAATATCATATAGTAAAGTTCTAGAGTCACTCTGGTTCTATGATCAGAAACGAATTAAGAAATAAGATACACTGAAAATTTTAGATACTTAATATGAAATACTCCTTACATCCAATATGGAAGCACCATAGCCAAGTTCTTGTGAGTGATAGCAGCATATTTAGGAAGACCTGTGGTCCCACTGGTGGGCTCCAGGATGGCAACTGCATTATCAGCAGAGAAATCTGAGGGTCTGGAAACGGGATTAAAGAAGTGTGTGAGAAAAAGTACCTCTTTATGAAATAATTAAGATTAATTATGCATTATTTTGTATCCTGAGATCTTATTCTAGTGTAAAGATATCATTTACATCATGTTCCTACTTCGTGGTGTATGAAGCTCTGTCAAGAGTCCAAGATAATCTCACCTGCTCGTGATACACTTTCTAAATAAAGTACGTTGGTAAATTGGGAGTCCCGCTGGCATTCCTGTCGGAGGTAGTCGGGCTCTAGACCACCCAGTTTAATCCCAATAGTATCACGCCTTTGGTATCTTATATTTATGTAGCTTTAGATGGCCTATCAACTCGTTTGTTGACATTAACATAAAAAAATCCTTATCTACTTATCTACCGTGACACAATGCTAATAATATGGGTCCCTTTTATGTAACTGATTTCAATAACATCGTAACTAGAGATGAGCAAAATGTTATATTCAGTTTCGTAGAATAAAACTCTTACTTGTAATCCTCCCCATTAATGTCAGCAACACCACATCTCAAGCAGAACTCAGATAAGCTGCACACATCGTCTCCTTTATCGAAAGTCACGATCAAAGAGGCTAACCCCAATTCGTTCAGGGCTATCTTTATGTCAGAAGCTTTCTCGCTTTGACAGAAAATGACCTTTGGCTTGCTGATATCAAAGGTCCTTCGAAGTTCCTCTGAAAAATAAGATTATCTTGCATATTCGAGGTTTTTAATTTTTTTTATATTATCTCGTATTTGTAGTGTCTCACATATTAATGTTGTCGTCATAATTATCACAAACAAACACGGTCCATGAAATTCAAATTCCAATTCATTTATTGCAATAATATGGTTCATTCAGGTTATACAAACAAACAATTACTTAATTTTGTATATTTCTTCCTTTTATCATCAAAACAAATTCCCATTTAATTGTGCTAGATTATTTACTTAAGTATTTCAACTGTAGTAAATTTTTATGCAATAATATCAAAGCCAATATTTGCTCTCTGATGAAACTGATAATGATGAAATTTGATAAAGAACATCGTGATCATTCTCGAGTTTTCTTACTGGTTGAGAACATGATAATGGTTGATAAATTCTTTAATAAAAATAAATGAAACAAAATGTTTTACGTTTACTCAATACCAAAATAAATTATATTAAAAGTGTGTACGTACTAACACTGAGCGTCCTGTCAACAGCGGCGACGGCTACTCCAAGATACAGAGCACCGTAGAACGGAGCCGCCAGGTCCAAGTGATTGGGAGCCATTATGGCTATTACGTCACCAAACTGAAGACCGTAGTTCTTCATACTGACGGCGCAACGTACTGATTTCTCCATGGCTACTTTATTTGTTTCCGAGAGACCCGTTCCACCGTCGATCTAAAATTATACGTACTTAGATTCCTAAGATAATAATGGGCAGTTTTCTTACAATTACAATTTACAACTCATTACTGCCACTGTTAGCTTGTCAATTACAATCGTGTAGGAATATTTGCATCCCTTTAGATGTGAGGTAATTCTTCAACTCTGTCTTACCTGCATTACGCTATTTGGTGCATCTTTTAGGCTTTGCAAAATGATCTTGCCAATATGGAACCTGTCCGACGGTATCCCCGATTTAGCGACGATCCGAGAAGTCAGTCCGCTCATGAACCAATGCACTGCGTCATTTGAACGCCCGAAGCGAGCCATCTTACTGAAATTAACTAAATTAAGTACCCGGTCTATACAATATTCTCTAACAATGAATCTCTGCTGTAAGAAAACAACAATTGAAATAAACAGATTATATTTTGTGACAGAAATTTAAGTAATCTAACTGTCACTAACAGTTCCTGCCCTAATAGTCGTACCTTCTAACGAACTGACTAACTAACGTTCTTATTAGACCCTCTGCTAACGAGACTAATTATCCCGATTTGAGTCTTGTTCTGGTTTGGTCATAGTTGTCATAAGCGGCAGCATAACTATGGTGCTGCATGATCGGGTGCTATCTTAAATTCATAAAAAAATATAATTCTGTGATAAAAGCTTCATACCTGTAGCTGTTGTGTTATGACCTGAAGACTCGTTGTGCAGCTTTCAGTCGTAGGTCGTAGGTACCTATCTACTATTTTAATAATCACCTGTTAGTTCTAGACAATGTTGTCTAAAGCTTTCCTTTTTCATTTCTTTCTCTATTTATTTGTTTGTTATGTGTTTACCCTAAAAAGCTACACTACGTTTGTAACGTTATTTTAAATGGCGATTTAATCTTTGAAGTGGGGCCGCGTCAACATTAAAAGATTAGATAACAAAAATTCTAAAGTCATTTATGACAATTAGATAATGATAACTAGTTGGCATACAAAATCCTGGGCTCGAAAAATAAAACAAAAAAAGGATAAAATGGGATAAACAAAAAATTTATAAACGTCTTTTGCACGTTAGTTAGAGGAAATTTAATTAGAGCAACAGTAACGTGTTTAGTATATTTCTGTAACTTATGATATGACTATTACGTAAATTGTCTATGTAAAAAAATTGTGATAATTCCTTCGGGTACGATAGTATCTACTATTATTACGTGAGAAATAAAATCGGAACCGGATGTGTTATATTTTGTATTGTGCATGCCACCCGCGACACAGGGAATCCTGGTGTGTGTTTATGAATCAGAACCTCACCAACGAACCAGAATCATGACTATGATAAGCACAAAAAATGTTCGTGTATTAAAGTAGCAGTATGTTTGGCCGAATTGCGTTAGATTACAGAAAATTACATAATAGAGGGTATTCTTTATGCACTGTCATGATGGGCCATAAGTGATTGCGAGATATAGGGTTCCACTAGGATTTCATAAATGGATAATGAAAAAAACAAAGAAAAGAAAGAAAACACATTTATTTTGCCACAATGAGATGGTACTGTTATATGCAATTAGTACCTACTATCCTAAACCTTGTAACTAATTTATTTCCGCACCATACGACTTGGCAAAATAGGGCTGCGCTCAGCATGTGCTATGGAACTGGTGGAAATCACAACTGCTGGTTTTCAACGCGGAGCCCTTTGATCTCGCGTGTTTCGCAATAAGGAACAATGTGATGTACCTACCTACATATCAATCAATGTTTTTGAAGTGAATACTTATTTAGTATCGTTGTGATTTGGAATTATTTGAAACGGAAATGACGCGAATGAAGCATCGGC
This sequence comes from Ochlodes sylvanus, assembly GCA_905404295.2. Classification (NCBI taxonomy): domain Eukaryota; kingdom Metazoa; phylum Arthropoda; class Insecta; order Lepidoptera; family Hesperiidae; genus Ochlodes; species Ochlodes sylvanus. Next base: position 5,499,384 of record FR990129.1, read on the forward strand.
AAAATGGCGGCAGACGTAAGCAAAGCAAAACATCAATATATGGACTGACAGTATTCGTTGTTATGAAGTTTCACTTCTAGCACGTGTGGATTGCACACATTTTTATTTTTTTTCATAGCCAGCATACGAGCAGACGAGCCACGTGATGGTGTGGAAGGTGGAAGTGGTCACCATCGCCCATAGATACCAGTAACTATAAAGGCGATCTGTCAAAAAAGAAGGCCGAGAAAATAAATAAGGTAATAATGTTTAATAACGATAAGTCGGAAAATATCCTGCCCTCTAAGAGCTACCTTGGCGTGCGCTGCCTTAGATGGCGAAGTATAAAAAATTATGACAAGTACAAAAGGTGGTCTTATCGTTAAGCAGCGATAACTTTCAGGCAACCTTGGGCTTCGGAGTTTAAATATACGAGATAAATTACGAAACGAATAATGAATAGGATAAGTATAATTATTAACAATAACTACGTAGATAGATAGGTATAATATCATAATTATAAACAACTATGAATGCGCCCCTCGCGCTCTCCACTAAGGGCGTCGCGTCGACCTGAAATTTTACATAAACACAATATGAACATGTATTGTAAGAACCTTTTATCCAAAAATTAAAAAAACTTACAATCAATCAGGTGAATGCCGCCATCGCCAAGTAATCACGACCAAAGCCCCGGGTATACTTAGAAATCTACCACTTCTATCAGTTTCTAATACGTGAGGTGGTCATTCATATTAGACGCAAAAACTACTTAGGTGCGTAGGTACTCAATACAGTAAGTAGCCCTTACACTATCGATTACCAATCTCTTCAAGGTATTAAATAATTCAGTTGTGTGACCGAGCTACGTACATAATGAATTCATAATGTGTCCTTTGAAGACCTATTTTGAAAACTTGTTGAAATAAAATAGATATTTCAATTTTTATGGCAACTGTCACTGTAGTTCGGATTAATGGGTGTATTTGTGATCGTAACACATGCACGAACAATAAAAGTTGAATATTCCTGAACCTAGTTAGATACTATAAATTATAATAATATACGTAAATTTGTATCTTTGTTTATTAAAAGGCAAATAATTAATATAAATATAATTTATTCGTGTTTTTGTAGTCCCAGTTTAAACTGAAAAATATGACTCTTCCTGACATCTATTGGCGAATAATAATATTTTTTGTGAGCAACTAATTGCTTTAACGACACAACAGCAGATGGCGTTGTTAAGTAACACGAAGTCAATGAGTGTTTGCTTAGAGGTTATACTAAGAAAATCAATTGTTTATTTATATTATTTGTGTCTTCTTAATGCACGTGTTCACTTAAAAATGCCTAAACGATCTTGGAAAAAAACGAAAAAAACGCAAAAAGCACAATTTATAAAAAAAAAATACCGAGCAAAGCTCGGTCATCCATCTAGTAAAGTTTAAACAAATAATTATGCAGTTGCTATATCTATAATAATTACTACTCTAATCTTATCGCCGCAGTAAGTCAATAGGTTTTATATAAATACTAGTGGTCCCAGCGTACTTCGTACCGCTTTATAATTAAAAAATGTTTTAGTGATATATCGACAGCAACGCCACCTACCGGGTCCAATTGTGAATCTAAACCATTCTCGGATCCACCTGAAGACACACAAAAAATTTCAACCAAATCGGTCAAGCCGTTTAGGAGGAGTTCAGTCACATACACACGCACACAAGAAATATATATATTAAGATCAGCTTTGCAGTTGCAGTACACCCTTGATAGTCTTTAACAATCAGCCATAATAATAAAATAATAGATCTAAGTATAATGACACCCTATTGACTCATACTTAACGTTAATAATGAATTATTCCATGTTTGCTGCTTAAAGGCGTTTTTACACTGACCGACAGTATTTTTTAAGCAGCACCACCTTTCCGCTACCACGCAGGTATGCAGGTTTCCTCGTGATAATCATTCTTCATTTCCTTTTCCGAAGCAATAGATACTTATTTATTTATTTATTTTGTACACACAAACATTTATAAGAAATAAACAATAAGTAAAGTTTGCACAAGTTTGCACTACTTATTCCTAATAAGAAATTTCTTCCATTAGGCCCCATAAGTGGAGTAGCTTAGCGTAGTATAAAAAAATATATTTTTATTTTATTAGATTTTACCCCGTTACAGTTTTATTGTAATAAATAAGACTATAAGCATTTATTGCGGACTCATTTGCTTGAAGTGCACTTGTTAACCAGGTAAACACTCATTCATGTCTTCATTCATCATTCATCATTCATGGCCGACCATAGCTAATTTAAACTGTGTAAGCAAGACTGTTATATCACTAATTAACCAAAAGGTGAAGAAGGTGAGGCGGTGAATGGGCCTGCGTCGATCTTAAGTGATCGACAAAGTATTGCACCAGCGGGCGCGGCAATCTTCGTGCGCGCTTCGGAGGGCACGTAGAGCCGTCGGTGCTTGTTGGGACTATTCAGTAGTTGTGTAGTCGTAAGGCCATGTCGGATGCCTTCGGACAGCATAAAAAAACCCTTGTGTTGACCACTAACCTCTCTACCAATACGCACTGGAGCAAAGTGGTGGAGTATGCTCTAGGCCTCCTCAGGTATGAGCAGACCCGTGCTCAGTATTGGGCCATTAATGGGTTTAAGCCAACCAAAAGGTAAACGCGGTGGCTTGAGCTGAAACACGGATGGAATATATTTCAGTCATTGATATCAATGATTTCAGTGGCATTTTGGGGCCAACATAATGCCTAAATTTTCGCGACAAATACCCGTGATGGACCTCATGATGATTACTCGTTATAATTATACGTTATTATCTAAACAGCCATCATTAAAATGTAAACAACCAGTGTATAAGATTCCTTAACAATCACCGGAAATAATTTATACGTCTTTGTGACGACAAGATATTATAGGTACATGATACTGACTGTCGGCTACAGGCTCAGAAGCTACTAGGAGTTCATAAAGATAACATAAACCTCAGGTCTGTTATAGTGCAGTCGGTTTGTTCATAAATAAAATGTAATCGATATAGTGTTCCGTGTGTGACATTGAGTGAACTTGTGAATCTTGCACTTTAATTTATCGACGATCTATGCATTACAATGAATTCAGCCTGTGAATTGTTATGCTGAACTTGATGATGAAATGATTATAATTCTGCATATCAATGACATGCTGAATCAAGCTGCATTCATTGCTATGCAGATCACAGCACTGGGGATATCCACTACTTAGGTCCTGCAGATTCCTCTGAGTCGCCAGTGGAGCATAGCAGAAGCAAACCTGTGTTGTCAAGAACTCTCTGGAGCAAGTCTCGGAATTAAGTTTACTTAATAAAGTCATGTTAACCCCTGTGCCCTCGAAGACATAAGTTTACGTGTTACCAGCTAATAAATCACCATTCGCTTCAACTCCACGGTACCGCGCTAACCCCTAATAATATTGTTGGGAGTTTGGTTGTTGAAAATTTCCAACGAACCACACTGTGACGACGCATTTGCTATTTCATTCATTTTAATCAAATAACTATTTGCTGCTAAGATTAAATAGTTAAAAAACTGTATAATTTCAGTAAGATGGCTCCATTCAGGCGTTCAAATGACGCAGTGCATTGGTTCATGAGCGGACTGACTTCTCGGATCGTCGCTGACTCGGGAATACCGTCGGACAGGTTCCACCTAGGCAAGATCATTTTACAAAGCTTCAAAGATGCTCCAAGTAGCATAATGCAGGTAAGTCCGATTTGAAGAATAAATCTTACTTATTAAGAGACGCAAATATTCATACAGAAAATAGTATTGGCTTGGCCCACTCAATCACGCAAAACTACGTTTAATTTACGTCCCTATGGCTATTTCTTGGGAACCTTAATATAATTTTAGATCGACGGTGGAACGGGCTTGTCAGAAACAAATGAGGTAGCTATGGAGAAATCAGTTCGTTGCGCCATCAGTATGAAGAACTATGGTCTTCAGTTTGGTGACGTAATAGCCATAATGGCTCCCAATCACTTGGACCTGGCGGCTCCGTTCTACGGTGCTCTGTATCTTGGAGTGGCCGTCGCCGCTGTAGACAGGACGCTCAGTGTTAGTACGTATACATATACCTATAATTTTATTTACCATTAGGTTTTGGCTTCCATTCGGGGAATCTGTGCATTAGTACAAAGATGGACAAGATGTTATCACGATCACAGTTTACAAAATTAGGTATATCTGGAGGCCCGGAAACACCCCCGCAAGTGCCTTTCGAGAAAAGGTACTTAGATTGTTCATTTCTCTGCCTCGAGAGTAATCGTAATCTGTAATCAAAATTAAATTTTGGGAAAAATGCTCCAGAAGAAAATGGTAATCTGTAATCATGATTACATTTTTCACATCTCTGCATCAGTATCAAAATCGGAATATCAAGATTCGAGGAAGTTCGAGTTTATTAGTCTTATTTTTTCAGCGGAACTACAAGGGATCTTTAATATCAGCAAGCCAAAGATAATTTACTGTCAAAGCGAAAAAGCTTCTGACGTCCAAATAGCCTTGAACGATTTGGAACTAGACTCTCTGATCGTGACCTTCGATAAGGGAGACTATCTCTGCAGCTTTCCAGAGTTTTGCGAGAAATATGATGACACTGACACTGATATGGAGAATTTCAAGTAAGAACCTTTTGCCAGAAAGTTTTGCCAATTGTCCATTGAAGTTTCACTTCTACTATGTGTCCCAGCACACATTTTAATTTTTATTTTCTTACACACTTTTTTGATCCTCCTTCCAGACCCTCAGATTTCCCTGCCGATGATTCAATTGCCTTCCTGCTTTCGACCAGTGGGACTACGGGCCTCCCTAAATGTGCTGCTATAACTCACAAGAACTTTGCTGTAATGGGACCTTATTTCATGTAAGAACTTATTTTTCATGATCTTAATGTGGTTGTCATTAATACCATAGATAGATAATCCCTGAAAAAATCTAGAACTACAGGAAAATTTTACTTATCAATTTCAATCTTTAACCAGGGCAAGGTTCACTAAATTTCCTACGCCCACTTCAATGGCCCTGCTCGCCTCTCCACTGCAATGGTTGACGGCCATCATGCACTTCATGATGTCACCCATCTTAAGATATCCTAGACTCCAAACCTCGGCTGACTTCACTCCGGAACACGCATATCACCTTATCAACACTTATCAAGTATGTACATACCTAGAATTAATGCTGGGAAAACCGTTAGGTACCTACAACGTCATGTTTTACGTAGATTTTAAACATCTTTATACTACAGATCGTTTATTAATCGCGTCCCCCGTATTCTTCTTAGCTCTTCGTAAACGCGACATTTTGCTTCACCTACTTTCTACGGAAATCATCTATTTATATATAAATTTCGGGAGAGAATTATGGGTGTTTATTAACTTCTGTACTACCGTATTCACGACTCTAGCCGAGGAAAGTTTCTTCAAATTCCTTTTTGAGCACTACGGATAACCTTCAGATACGCAACTTTCCTCAGTACCTATGTTATTCTCCACCGAAAAAAAACGTCAATCGAAATTTCAGCCTACATTCGCGATATTGAGCCCGACAGCAATGACAACTTTGATGACACAACCTAACTGGGACCATTGTGACTTCTCCTGCTTCGATGTTTTGATGCTAGGAGGTAGTGCCGTGCCCACGGAGCTCGTAGAAGAAATTAAGGTAGGTCAATAACATATTATAGAACTTGGTAGACCCCGTAATCTACTTCCCATTCCAACAAAAATGCAAATTGTTCTGTCCTTCTTCTACCGATCTTTCACTATGCCGACATTTGCTATCTGGACCTACTTAACTAAGGAGCAATTAGACAAACTTGCGCGACTCCAAAACGTCTGTATAAGGTTCATTTTGGTCTAAAAAATATGATCATGTACTAGTTTTGCTTTGTACTGTGTTCTATGCAAACCTACCAGTCCCCTTTACTTTTGAATAACTCTGTGATTCCCATGACCGGTTCCTTCGCTCAACCTAGAATCGACGTCTGAGAACACCTGTCCAAACTTCTTCCTTCTTCCATAAATCCTTCACTGCTGCTGCTGTCCGTCTATGGAATGCTCTTCCTCTTTCTATTCGTCGCTCGGAATCACTTGAAATTTTAAAAAGCGAGTATAAAGAGTTATTATATGAATCTAAAGCTCCACTTCCCTTTACTGTTCTTGGCATTTAATGTATTATTTGTATGTATGTATGTTATTTTAACTATCCTATTTAATTATGACCTATTTATTAACTGTGCACCCCTCCATGTGTTTCTTTTCTTTTGATCTGTCCTTTGCCCAAAAGTTGTCTGGAAGAAATCGCTGTCTAGCGATAAGACCGCCTTTCGTACTGTAGTTATCTATTTAAGTTGATGTAAATGTTTTTTTCTTGTGTGTGCAATAAAGCGTATTCTATCTATCTATCTATCTATCTATAGGTACCTATATGTGTATAGTATAGTAGGTTTCACGTTTCCTCACTTTAAATATTAGGTTAGGTCTGCAACCCAGCTTCAAAAACATCCACACTTATAGTTTCTTCATAAATTTCCGTAATGTGAATATGCACATAAAACCGGATTTTGTATGTATTACCTACAAGGAAAAAGCCACCTTAAATTTGCTTAATTACATGCATGTACCCTTTTCATCAATATAAATAGGCTAGGTATAGATTAATACAAATTATATTACTAACACAGGGCACTTGTTAAACAAATCAGTGCTTGACATCGAGATATAGGTAAGTACTAACGTACTATATCTCGATGGTGCTTGAAGACTTGGAATGAAGATATGAAGACTCGATTTACTATGGTACTAGTAGTTAAGTGACACACAACTTGCATAATTATACAAATTATTTGCAAATACGACTTACATAGGTTGACAATTACTATGTACTTATTTTGTAGGTACTTATTTGATGATTTAATAGCAATTGCGATTCAAATCACAATATAATTGAATAATGAGCTGTAGGCAAACACATTTTGCATGATTATATAATTATAGTAGTACCTAAGTAGTTAATTTGATTCTACTGGTATTTATGTACAGCAATTTGTATGGGCTACCACTCTAACACTAGTATACCATTTTCAGGCAATATCACCAGAAACGGAAGTCATAAACACGTTTGGAATGAGCGAGTTGTCTGGCATTGGGTTCCACGGAGACTATCCGCCACCAGGTTCGTGCGGGAAACCCCTCGGAAGCTTGCAGTATCGTGTAAGTAATACCTCAGGATCAATTCTCATGTATCAGTTTTGTTTGTCCATCGCCAAGCACGTGAGAGTCAATTGTGTACCGACCGCGCCCGCTGTTGATCTCTTAACATCGACGCAAGCCGCCAGGCTGTGAGCGCTTCTTATAAGTAAATGATTGTAAGATACTTAAATCTCTAATAGGGATTTAAACTGTTTCAGATAGTAAACGTAGACTCATTGGAAGACATAAATGAGCCAAATATTCCAGGAGAGTTATGGCTGAAGGGACCCGGAGTTTTTAAGGTATAAAATTTAAAAATAAGTAATTGACGTATGGCACAATGCTTACGGATCGCATCGGATCGGTTCGGTTCCCAACGAGGCGAAAATTTGATTGATGGCTTTAAAGGTTGATTCAAACAGCCGACGGGGCGGGACGGGTCCCGTCGCATTTGTACTGCGCGCGACGTGATTCGACCCGCCGAGCGCGACGCGTCACGTCGAGCGCAGTACTGCGCCTGCGCCTTTGTACTGCGCTCGACGTGACGCGTCGCGCTCGGCGGGTCGAATCACGTCGCGCGCAGTACAAATGCGACGGGACCCGTCCCGCCCCGTCGGCTGTTTGAATCAACCTTAAATTTCTGTTTTCTGTGTGGGTGTGTGTGCCTTTGCCTTTGTGTGTTGTTCACCGCACCCACGACACAGGGAATCTTAGTGTGGGGCTATATGAGTGTGTCTCCGGAATGGAACAGCGTAGTGTTATTGCCACAGGTATTAATAAAATGGGCTGTTGCACTTGTAGCATAGCATATTTTTTGACTAAATGCAGTTTTACAGAGTGCCAGGAAGTGCCGATATTATGTGTTAATTACCTATCTTCAGGACAATTCAACTGTACGGGTACCTTGCTCAATGTTACGATCATTAGGTACCCGTGTAGGAACTTGGGTCGAAATCTCAGTAATAAAGTTGAAAAATCGTGAATACCCGATACAATTATATTTGTTTAGTGCCCGCAATGAGAAAAATTCAAATCTATGTATTAATTTCAGGGGTATTACAATAATCCCGAAGCGACTGCCGAAACATTCGCTGAAGATGGCTGGCTTAAAAGTGGGGACTTGTTCTACAGAGATGAAAACTGGAACTATTTCTTTATGGAAAGGATTAAGTTAATGCTCAAGTATAAGAGTTATCAGGTAATAGGTATTATATAGAAACAATTGGGTCGTTGTAATTCACTCTTTAGAGGCAGAGCTCATTAAGATTTTATCCTAAGAACTGGGAGGGCTATCCGTCCCCTATTGTCTATGCAATAGGCTAGTAGATAGGTTTCAAAATTTATCACTATGCGGTCACGTTTACGTTTTATTTTGTACCTACCTACCTACTCCTCTCTAGATATCTCCAGTAGAAGTAGAGAATGTGATACGCCACCATCCTGGGATCACAGATGTGGCTGTGACAGGTATTCCGGACCCGGAGTGTGGTGATCTCGCGGTAGCCTGCGTGGTTTTGCGGGACGGAAACCAGGTCACCGCTGATGAAATCAAGGATTTGGTCAAGGGTAAGGTTTTATAAGGCTTACACTCACATGCTCATACTACGATTATTCTATGTTGCGAATGGCACGGACAAAAGCAACATAATTAGGTATATGAGACATCACAACCAAAACCTACAATCCGAGGACAAATATTTATCTATCACATGAATATCTAACCGTACCTCACGCTGTGTAGTAAGATCAGTGAGTTCAGTAACATTTGGATTACAGGATGCTTAATGCAAAATTTATCGATAATGCAACGGATAGCATTTTTGAGTTGCGACCACGGCATGGTAAATGGTGGTTTTTTTATGGCCAAAGCAGGCAAACGAGCAGACGCGACACCTGATGGCAAGTGATCATCGCCGCTCATGGACATTGGAAACACCAGGGGCGTCACCAACGCGTTGCCGCCCACGAAAGAAGCGAAAGACTCGCTTATTGAAGGATCCGATGTCATAGCACTGTGGTTAGGGCATTTATGTCAATAAAAGAAGTAAATAAGATGGATGTCGTTGAACATCCGTGAACAGCATGGATTTATTTTATCTTTAAATTAATTCTGGCCCTAAAGTAACAGGATTAGGCGTTTACACGTAAACGAAAACACGAATATAACTAAGTAGACGAATCACGAATATATGTAGAGAAATCCTTTGATCCGCGCCGAAAAACTGTAAAAAACCTAATTTCAAATTTTATTTCAGAGTTCCTTTCCGACGCAAAACAGCTGCGTGGCGGAGTGATATTCCTAAACGAACTGCCACAGACTGCGAATTCTAAAATCAATCGAAAAAAGCTTAAGGAAATGGTGCTTAATATGGAAAGGCTATAGGCAAGTTGTAAACAAGACATAAAATAGAGTAGTGTAAAGCGGTATTCTTATGCTGGAACCAGACGACGCAGCAAAATTTTGTGACCAAATCATTCGGACTGCAATATTACACATAATACTCGTAGCAGTGTGGACGACGTTTGTTACGCGAACCAGCCGAACCAGCGTGACAACGTAACGTACCTAACTGTACAAATTTACAATATGTAGGTAGGTTACATTATCTTAGTAGGTACCCCACCCACTAACAATAATGTATGAACACTCGTGGCCCTGAATCTGGTTGAATGTCCAGCGATACGTTATCGAGGCACTATAGACATTGAATACTCATTTATTACGATTCTTAAGAATTAAAGCGTTAACCCTGCACCGCTAAGTATCTGGGCTTAGATAAATTACATAATTATTTATGAAACGGTTACTAATATATTAGAGTAATAAAGAATTATAAATATCTGCTGTTTCATTTCCATTGCTTATCAGATGTCCTCTCATGACCTTTTTCATTCATCTATAATCTTCGGTTATGTCAATAATCTACAATATTGAGACTTTTTGAGAGTGCATAAGTAACTGATTGGTGTTGAGTATCAAGCTCCAGTTGTGAGCTGGGGGTCTTGACTATAATTAAAATTCTTGTTTGCTTCTCATGGACTGTAATTACTACAGGTACATAGATTTCGCGATGGTACACAAAATAAATACAATGTGCCACTGCACGCGCTGATAAGCAACCGAGTGAGGTAGCGGCGAGCGCCGCCGATCGCCAGTGGGCCGGCTTGTGGCTCCCCTCTTGCCTGGCGATGCACGCGCAGCCGATGTTCCGTCAGGAACAGAGGATTATGATATTCATAACATTGTTGGAAGTCACTTAGCATATTAATGAGTATCCCCTATACTCAGTACTCGATTCTCGTTCCAAATATGTAACTAAAAAGGGTGCTAAAATAAAATAAAATTTGACCAAAGTATCCATTAAAACCAACAGTACTTATGGACAATCGGAGAATCGCATTGCATTCCATTGCACAGAAATTGTTACAAATGAACGAACGAATACAAAAATTCATTTATTTTAAAGTCATCAACAAATACATATTTTTAATAACAAAGAATAACACAATACAAGTCGAACACATGTTTCTACTAATATTAGCAGTTACTAGGTTAAGGGCCAGATTCACCGGTTACGGATAAAGTTCCGGATAGCCCTAGGAACTCAACTCCCAGATAAACTACAACTTTTGGCTTCTCAGGTAATCTGATAGAAGTGACAGAGAAAAGTGTTGGTTAAGGTATCTGCCAGTTCAAGTGGCTGTTAGGCGTTATCTGACGGATAAAAAATGTTTCAAGTGGCGTTTCTATAACACATTTGGAATTTGAACTGTAGTAAATCATATTATCATGAATCCTACTATTTTCGTTCTATAATGATAAAATTATTCTTGAAAATATTAAAAAAGGTCTAATTGGATTATTTTGAACAAAAAGTATTTTATTAATTAAGTTTTCAAAATAGTTTTCAAATGACAAATATTTACGTAGTAGTAACGAAACGCAAAAAAGCGACGTTGCCGCTCCGTCAACTGTTACGCGCCTATAAATTATTATTACTATCCAGAACTTTATCCGTAACCGGTGAAACTGGCCCTAAATTTAATGTCACCAACATAATTATTAATCTTATGTCAAATTTTTATCACTGTGCTGTAATTTGACAAGTTCACGGAACCCCGAAGTGTTTTCTTCTGGAGATTCTGCAACAAAATATAATTTTATGTGACAACTTGTAAGTATTGTATGTATAATATGTATATGTATAAAGGGCTCTATCTCCATTTAGAGCCCAAAACAACCTCCCCTCTTTGGGGTGCAACCGGCTAAGCAACGGACATGGTTATTGGGCCAGGGTCATGCTCTTTAAGGCCGCTGGACTTTGAACTACCCAGTTTGTAGGTGGTTCCATCTTCCAGAAGGAAAAATATTTTAGGCAATAGTTTCTAGCGAAATCGACCGTGAAATGGTTTTTACGTGGTTCGTTCGTAATATCAGAAGACCAGAAATAATCCGGGTAGTCTTTGTCTCGAGAGCAAAGTATTAGTGATGTAGTGATGTCTTTCGTGTTACTGATTTCCCTAGGCGACGGTTACCTCTTACCATCAGCATCAGACTGACTATTGACACAAATTACCTTTTTAAAAATATTAGCCATAAGCAAATTTGTCTTTTTTATATTTTCTTTCTTTAATTCCTCCTTTTTGCGTGTCACTTCTGGCAGCGAATTGTAAATTTTTTCAGAATGCTTCTTCATTTCGCGTTCACTTATAAATTTTGGTGCAACTGGAAAAATAATAATAGATGGTAATTAGCTTGATATCAATACATTATTAATTAGTCTGATATTATAACATACAGTCTACTCGTACAGTAGAAGTAATTTAAGCGTGTAGACCCTTACGATTTTTACGTCGAAGTTCTTCGCTAAGTTGTTTAGCGAATTGACGCAATTCCTCGTCAGTCAATGCGCTCAATGTCTGTTGCTTGTCCAGTTGCAATGACAACAGTTTGCGTGTGGCATTCCGTTCATGTGCTCTGAAAAGGTAAATATAACATGGACGATACAATTTACATATTTGCCATTTGGTAGTAATTAATTATAGTTTACTGTTTATTGTATTTTGCCAATGGGTGCAAGCTGTTAGAGACCAAACCAGGACAAACAATTGAAAAACCTTGGGAGCAAACTCGGGTAAATTGTTGGAGAAGTCAATTAATGTCAAAAAGACTAGACGTATAGCTATTACATAAAATAATGACGAGGCCCTTCATGATACTTTTCGGAGCAGAGAAGCATCTATAAAGCTAGTCACAAGCCTACAATTATGTTAAACAAGTATGTAAGTGTTTTTCTTTGTCTCTAACGATCGGCGCAAGAATAAGCGCTACGTGGGATGATAACTTTCAACATATTTAGTAAATGAAGTTTAAGTGATCTTTCAACAAGAGGTCCATCCACATCGAAAGAAATTGTTCATTTTACATTCCTTTACTAAAAGGAATTCAAAAATCAATCAATGAGAATCCAATGTCTACGCATTTCAAACACTACAGATATTACACATCGCAGAGAATAAATTTAAAAGAATCTCACCAATCCTTGTTACTTCATTTTGTATGTGCGTATAAGGATCAACACACTGGTTACAAGACATGGGCACACCTAGAAATAATACGCGTTATCGCATTATTTTATACAAAATAATTATCTGCTACTTATGACATACCCCATCTATAATACAAGCATCTTCGGAATGCTGATCCCGTTTTATAATGCTAATAGATAGAATCACTACGAAATCTGGAGTGAAAACATTATGCAGCAATTTTAAAAATCTAATATTTGTCTTCTTGAAGAGAAGAGCCAGGTAACTCCTAGTATAATCTTTACTAATAGTTTAATTAGTCCCTTTGGAGCAGAAATGTTTGTGCCCGGCTAAATTGTCAGTGGACGTACCAACAGCACTATCCAGCTAACTACAAATGGGTCGTTAATTTTATAATTTAAATTATTATTAATAGTAATACCTCCATAACACATATTGCAAGTATCCAAGCAAGAACCAGCTCTACATTTTGGAGTATGCACTACTACCATTTTGAAATATGGAGAAGCGCACATGTCGGGTCTGAAGTAAGAAAATTTGGTGAGTTCTTTAGGTTAAATTAAATGTAAATGCATTTATATAATTAAGAACTAATCTCACCTTGTCTCGTTAATAGTTTTTAAACAATCCTGACGCCTTGAACTCTTCACGACGAAGTCTGGTCGGTTTTGTTCCAAATACTCTCGGACCGTGCATGTTTGAGGCTTCCTCAAAAACTCGTCGTTGCTTGAAATCTCCGACTCATTTGGCAAGCTTCTAGATCTGTAGCCTCTGCAGGGCGAGCGAGGGCTGCATTTTGGTAAATTACGCTCCAAATTTGCTGCCATTTCTTTAAAAGGTATATTGTCCGTTTTTCTTTTTGACGGTACCTTAACAATTATACTTTTCAATGGACGACACATCGCTGGCACTGGCTCCTCACTGACAACACTATCTGATGTTTGTAAAATTAAATTGTATGCGATACACTTTTTCTTTGGTTTCTCTCCACAAGTTTTATTTTTGTGAGTCTTACATTTATGCCTCAAGCAGTAACAATGATGCACACGTTTACATTGCTCGCAACTGATAGAAGTTGTGCTTGACGTTTCGCAAGGCTTTAGCCCGTTGTGCGACTTACATCGTCTTTGGTGATATTTGTCGCATTCCTTTTTAATCTTTTTCAGAAGTTTACACGTGGCAGAATCAGACGACGTAGTGGGTAATTCTGAAGTAACTGGAATATCAGACGAGTCACTATTACAACATTTATTGAGTTTAGACTGTGCAGATAACTGTACTCCTTTATCTACGTAAGTCTTTGATGGACAGCATTCTGTTTCAGTGCTTCCTTTCTCTGGTGTCTTTTCGTCTTGCTTCAAATCAGGAGAAGAACATTCATTACTATAAGATTTTTTATTTTGGTCATCAGTACTTTCTTCGGTATCCAAAAGATACTTGAGGACATTCATTATCTCCTTGAAACACTTCTTCCTTTTGCTTCTTTCTATATCTTTTTTCGAGTAACGTCTCGTTATGCCTTCTATCATATCTAATAAGGGATCTGGATTTGCATCAAAATCAAAATGGCTCTCACTTTCACTGGCAGAGGTTTTTGATTGAGGTCTACATTTTTCTCCTTTGGAGCCAGCTTTTGAAGCTTCACCTTCAGATTTTGATGTACAACTTAGAAATAACTCTGATTGACGTTGATTATTATTAGACTTTGTTGATAAGTCTGGTAAATCTTTTTGGTGAGAACACGTTGTACATTTATTAGACACGTTTTGTTTGGACTTATTCGCTTGGGTAGTCACATATTTTCCATTTGAACAAGTTGGGCTTTCTTTAAAGTTATTTCGATTCTGCAACTTTTTTGGCTGGTCAGATTCACTTTGATTAGAAGGTGTTGAATTCTTAGATAGATTTTGATTATCTAATTTTGTTGATTGGACAGGTAAGTCACTTTGATTTGAACAGGCTGTGCACTTCTCGGGCTGCGTTTGATTAGTTAGCTTTGTTGGTTCATCTTGTAAAACCTTTTGATTAGAAAAACTTGCAGATTCTACAGTCTGGTTTTGATTATTAGGCTTTCTTGGATGGTCAATAACAACCTTTTTATTTGAACAAGCTGTACACTTCTCAGGTTGGGTCTGAATAATCGGCTTGATTGGTTCTTCTTGTAAAGCCTTTTGATTACAATAATCTGCTAAATTTTTAGCCTGGTTTTCATTATTAAACTTAATTGGATGGTCTATTAATACCTTTTCATTTGAACAAGTTGTACACTTCTCAGGTTGGGTTTGAATAGTTGGCTTTATTGGTTTTGCTTGTAAAGCCTTTTGATTACAACAATCGGCTAACTTTTCAGCCTGGTTTTCATTATTAGGCTTAATTGGATGGTCTATTAATACCTTTTTATTTGAACAAGTTGTACAATTCTCAGGCTGGTTTTGAATTAAAATTTTGGTTGTTCGATCTATAAAAGCTTTTTGGTTCGAACAATTTTTACACTTTTCGGGCTGGTTTAGTTTATTAGAAGTGAATGGACGGATATTTTGATTTGAACAAGCTGTACACTTCTCAGACTGATTATGGTTTACAGGCATCTTTGGTTTATTTGTTAGTTCTTTTTCATCTGAACACGCTGTGCATGTCTGAGGTTGGTAAGTGTTCTTAGTCTTTGTTAGCTGACTACCTTTAGTATTTTGATTACCGCAATTTGTGCAATTTTCAGATTGAACTTCATGATTTATCTTTGTTTTTGGATCTTGTAAACTGTTCTTATTACAAGAAATCGCACCCTGTCCTAACGGACTTTGGTTCGACCTCTTTGATTGATCAGTATCCTGACAAACATTAGAAATTTCTTGTTTATTTGTGGGTTTATCGCACTTTTTCATTTCAAACTGAGGATTAATATTTTCAAAATTGCTTATATCAGTGTTAGCACGTAATAGGGGTTTTCGATTGCAACCTTGATCTTTTTTTGGATATGTATTGCATTTATGTTTATCAAGTAAACATGCATTAATGGCATAAGTGTTTGCATTAAATGGTTCTTCACTGTTAGGCATATTTTTATCCGAAACATTTTGTTCAGTACTGTTGTGTTGGATTTGCTGGAAAAGATTTGCGTTACAACACTGGGCGCTTTTAGTGCAATCTTCTCTTAAAGAGGTAAATTGTTCAGCCAGATTCGTTTTTTCCGTTGCAACACCCTGCGATTTAAGTGCAATATTATTTATCGTATTATTCTCGCACTCAGTGGTGCCTAAGTTAACTTTAAGTGTCATATTTGTCCCATGAATAGGTATTGTAAATTGATTGACTTTTTCATTTTGGTTATTATCTACAAGGCCCCAATCAGACTGTACCTCTTTATCTAATTGTCCAATATAAGCATAATCTATAGACTTTTTGGATTTATGAATATAATCAGAAGAACTTTTGGACTTTGCTATGCTCGAACTATTACTGCTCAAGTCCTGATTTTTTTTTCCACATATGGGTGCCTCAATGGTATTTTCAGAATTTGATTTTGAGACTTCTCTATATTGCTCCTTGACAAGTTTTACACATTCATTACCATCTATGATATTAATATCAGACAGACAAGGATCGGAAAGCCTTGGGTTTATGCTAATATCAGTTTGAATAATTCTGATGGCTTCTTGAATACATAATTTGGGGCTATCGTTTTGAAATTCTAAAACATTTACTTCATTAGTACTATCGGAGGACTGAGAACTAATGCTCTTCACACTTGACTTTCGCTGTACCATTAAATTATGATTGACATTAGTCTGTGATGATTTTGAATACTGGGGTATACTGAGTGAGCTTACATCTTGTTTAAGGTTTACGTTTTGTTTCTTACTTTTTTGATCACAAAAAGTGGAACTTTCTTTTGTCTGTTCATTTTCAGTACTCGAATTCCTTGTTAAACTATCACCTAATTGAACGCTTTTGTTTATTAACCTCGAACATTTGTAGACAAGAAAACTTTGAGCTGCTTTTTTTGATTTAGCTTCATCAGTGCACACACAAATATACTTCAGGTCACCTGTTTCAGAATCAGATACAACTTTAGCTATATTTCTTGGAGATTCTTTCTTGCACTTTGTACATGTCATATGTCCTTGTTTTGCATTTTCTGTCTCTGACTTTTTTGTTGGTTTATTACATTCTATATTAACTTGAACAGAACTATCGGTGAATCCAACCTTACCGTGATCTTTGTGGTAAGGACAACAGCAATAGTGATGTTCATTTTTACTACAACCAGCTTTTGAAGAACTATGAATAGCACTTTTAATTATATTCTTTAGCTTTGGATTTTTATTTTGACCATCAGCATGCCCCGACGAAAGAGTAAATACTGAATGACTTCTCTGATCATTTAGCAATATATGTGGGTCCATATACATATTGGAGTGTGAATGCCCTTCTAATTTACTTGCATCTCCAGAACCATCATTATAATTGTTCCTAGTCAAATCTTTTACTAAACTTTTTAATTTACTTTTAGTTGTTAAATCTGCCTGAACTAATTGGGCGATTGCTGTTTCAGAACTAACCAGCTTTTGTTTTAAGAAATTATCTTTATCTTGCAAGTGTTTCTTGTGAGCTTGTTCTCTCTTTAAAGCTTCTAAATACTTCTTATAAAACACTTCAGAAGAAATCATTTCATAGTTACTTAAATTTTTCTCTTTACTTGACAAATCCGAATCAGTATTAGAAAGAAAAACTGGTTTAGTGAGATTAGAAGTAACCCGTTTTTCGGAATTAGAGACTGATGGGAGGTTAGGTGCACTCTGAGAGGTTGATGCTATGGCATTCGAGTCAAATTTCGGAGTTTGTAAAATAGATTTCTTTGGTCTAGATAAATTAGTTTTATCCCTAGTATTATTAGAATCTGAAGTGCTTGTTGTGGTATGATTAGCTTTGCCTATGATCTTGCTGTTAAAACTCAAACCGGACAGAAAATCAGTGGAACTTTCATCATCCCTGTACTTTGATTTTATCAGTCTTTGTACAACTTCTTTTATTAGTTTTTTTTTAAGAGTAGAATCGTCATTGTTCTGTTGTAAAACTGCCTTCAATAAATCAATACTTTTTTCTAAATCTTTAGAGAAAGAGTGTTTTGATCCTTTACTAGAGTCTGTGGTCAGACCAGCACTTGATTCCAAACTAGATTTATTACCAACATTTGATCCCCTACTTTGATTTTTTTGTAATTTATTTTGATTATAGATGTGTCCAGGCATGTATTCAAAGCTTTCTGCTTCAGAAACTTGGTCTGTTGTCTTGCTTTTTAAAATATTTTCACTATTAATTTTTAATTTGTTCTTATTTCTCAAATTATTTTTTGCTATTCTGGATTTCCTTCGTCTATTTCTCTTTCTTAATGAATTTAAACTGATAAGAACAGGGAATTTATGTGTATTTAATGAACTATCTGTAGGATTATTTCTTATACTAGTATTTTTGTCTTTATCGATTAAAAGAGGTATTTGAATTTCTTTGTCCAGTTTTTCTTGTGTTTGTTTTGAAGTATCAACATTTTTTTCTGGTGACACAGATATTTCTTTTTTTATATTTTCTATATTTAGTCGACCATCTTTTTCAACATTAAAACAAATATGTTTGCTCAAATTGACACTTATAGCCTGGGGAAGATTGGTTTGTGAATTATGTGGCATATTTAGTTCAACAAAATCAACATCCTTTTGATGAATCTTAGTGGTTTTTTTAATTAAGCCTTTTTTGCCTTTAGACTTAGTTTCAACTTGCTCAACTGGTGTAGAATGTGATGTAGGTGGTCCCAAATTCATATTCAGCTTAGAGTCATTATGTGAATACTGTTGACTCAATGCCAATCTCTCTAGAGTACTGAGGCTGGAAGCTGAGTTCTTCCTGTCACTCTCATTTCCATAGCCCACATCAGCTAAGGAATCCCACTCCAATTTTCGTTGTGATGTAATGCTACTTGTTGGTGAATGTGGTTTATTCATAGATGTGTCTAGTGTTGCATCATTTGCTGAAACATTACAATGAAGGATTTTAAAAAGTTTCACTAACTAAAATATCTCTTCTTAATATTAACCATCTTATTTTAAAATCACACACACATACTGACAATAACTTTGTCATCAATCATCCTGTTTACTTTAAAATTCGCTGTATTCATAGCAATAACCAGGAAGAAGGTGAATGGGCTTTATATAAGTGTGCCCACAATCTAGGACTTTTTCACTACTTACCATTAGATGGTATTGATCAAACAATTATTTATCAGAAATAAAAGAAAAACAACACAGTCATGATTTATTAAAACAATTACTTTTCAGCAATTCAAAATATGAAACATACTAAAATTTGAAGAAATAATTAATTAAGAACTACAAGTATACTTTTTATTATTTGAGTAAAGACTTATTAATTTACTTAAATGAATGAATTTGGATGTCATTAAACAACAATAAAATTAATTAAGAAGGTAAACATAAAGTCAGTCGTGAAACTTCAAAATCAATGTTTATGTGAGTTGGGCTTTGTACAAAGTTTTATCACACTAATGTTACATCAATCGTTCTATATCTACAGTCTAGTAAGCAATACTATTTATTAATATGACAAAAGGTATTGTATGAACATGTTTAGATGGCACAAATACCTGTAAAATATCTCATCCCTTGAATGAATCCCATGCATTGAAATTACTGTTTTAATTCACTTACATCTCTGTGACTGGGCATCTTCAGATTTTACAGACTCCTCATCGCTATTTCCACAGGTTCTTGGTGCCACTTCTTCAGTAACTATGGGAGGCGACTCTGAATCAGAGTTCTGATGTCCGTCAAACGCTCTTTGCTGCTAGAATTATACACTGCTATTATTATAGAATTTATTGTTATACTAATATAAATTACCAAAATAAAATTAAAATTTATTAAATAAATCTAAATTGACACTTGATTGACATACCACATATTAGGCTATCTACCTCATTACTATAATACCATGGTTGTGATACCCATTAACCATCAAAATATAAATTTGCACCTTAGAAGAACATGTACTTAAACAGACTTTATAACTAGTAGTGGGACTCGCTTCAGTTTATGAAATATTGGCCTCAGACAAAATGTATTTATTTAAATTGTCAATCAGTTATATTTGTAAACCAACTGAAATAAAACGACACAAAACTTGTAAACTACAAGTTTACTTAATCAGTGAAAACTGCATCAATTCAGTAAAGCTGGTTCCGAGAGGAATGGAAACAAACGCACAAAAACAGATAGAAATTCTTTAAATCGTTGTTATGGGGTCGACTGCATTGAATACCCTCCAATAATAGATTATTTTGAAATATCTTCCCTAACAGACATTAATCCATTTGTTTTAATGTATGTTTAGATAGAGACTAAAGTACATACCTGAAAACTAGATGGCTCAGGAATGGAACATTTAATTGAAATTCTGCACAGTTCGGTTGAGGATTCACTTTTCTTTTCACCAGACTCAGAAGAATCATTTTGAGATTTCATATTTCTCCAAAAAGTTCCTGTAGGATCTCTAATCTCACTTTGAGCTGTAGATAACGAAAAGAATTGCTCCAAATCTCTTTTCCTACCAAACTTTTTGTAGTAATCCAATATCAAATTATTAACAGAAGAAGGAGAGGGGTCAACGGAAATATTATCGACGCCAGATTCTTGATCTCCGCGTTCCATTACTGCCAGCCGATATAAATTTCTTTTGACATATTTTAATCACCCGATTCATCACGATTTGCCATATTTTGTAAAATTAACAACTATGCGTTAATAATCAATAGCGGATCCTTGTAAACAAAACAAAAACTTTCAATCAAAATCAAAAATCAAAATATTCAAAACTGAAATCACCACATTTTTAAGAAGGTATGACAGTCACAGAAGGTTTAATGGCCCTGGATATCTTTATTTCGGCACAGTAATTCGATCCACAGACTAGTAAAAAGAAGTTAATAACGTTATCTTTAGAAGTCAAAGAAAAAATGAAGTAGAATAGGCCGATTATGCATTGTTTATGAGTCAAATTATATTGTTACCTACACAAAAATAGTTTATAACATCGCACGCGCGCAGCTCTTACTTTTTTTCAACCGACTTCAATTAGGTTTTAAGTTCGACTTTCGAAGTTTCGACTGTGTATTTTTTTTAAACTAACCAAGTTCAGCCCAGTATAGTATTAAAACACCCGGCCGTGGCAGGCACACATAAAAACTTAAAGTCAACAAAAACGCATATCCTTCAAAGAATGTAGGGAAAATGGATACTTAACGGTCCTATATTTTGATAAAGAATTTTAGCGATTTGCTTTATTATTATACATATCGATAATATATCGATAATAATGCGATTAATATTTGTTAACATCGAACCATTACATCTCTATTTTTGAGATAATCTAATAATAAATTTAATGGTATCACTGGAAATTACAGTTTCCAGTGATCGCGTCGAATTAAAAGTTGAACTATAATTTTATTTAAGCCGTTTGTTCCACTAAGCGATCAAAATATAATTTTGGTGTGAAAACTTCTTTGGTATCGTTGGGATTTGAAACGGAAATGACGCGCAAATGAAACGAAACGGAAACGAAAAGAGTCTAAATGGCGGCTTATGTAAGCAAAGCAAAACATCAATATTTGGACTGGCAGTATTCGTTGTTTTGAAGTTTCACTTGTATTGTAGCACGTGTGAATTGCACACATTTTGAATTTTATTTTTTAGAAAAAGAGTAATTTTTGAGTGTTGTGGTGCATTTGTGGAATGCGTCCACGATCGTCAGTGTCATTAAAAAGTTTTAATTGTCATACTCATTGTCAATGTCATTTGTATTGTACGTCAGTTGAGTCAAGGCCTATGCAAATATTGAATTGAAAATTGCAGTAAATCGAAGCAAAAGCAAGCTTCCTCCCACTTTGTAATTTGTATTGAAAACCCATTTATTAAACCTCATTATTAATTTGCTACATCAATCAAATCAAGGAACAAAATGTCTCGTCAGACTTCTCGCTTAGACGCAAAAAAAGTTGTAAGTTTTCCTAAAAATTACAGAAACGCCTCAAAGTTTTTTTATGTTTTTACATGATTATGTTAATAACTGTTCATCGTCATTTTCAGAACTCTGAGCTCTTAACACTCACATATGGCGCCTTAGTATCTCAAATGCTCAAAGAGATAGAAAATCCTGATGACGTGAATAAACAGTTGGAAAGGATTGGCTATAACATGGGCGTACGGTTGATTGAAGACTTTTTAGCCAGAACAACGTCTACCCGATGCTTAGAGATGAGGGAGACAGCTGATAAACTCCAACAGGCATTCAGGTTTGTCTTAACAAATTAATAAAACTAAATAATAGGATTTTAGCAGGATCGTAACAAGTGGAAAGAAGTGGTCTCTGTCTACCCCTACGGGAAAGAGGCGTGATTATATGTATGTGTTTATAGTAAGTAGTGGATAAGTTGGCGAGAAAGATCTGACACTACCACAAACAGCATATTCAATAAGAATTGTTATTGATATGCTTAAGATGTCTATTTAGTTATTTTAAATTTTATGGACTTGACACGTTCACTGCGGATCATGTATATGTCGTGGTTTTTAATAGAAAATTGTGATCGCTGTAAGAAACATGTTAAGATAAGTCTTGCTGGGTGAAAAGTCGGTGCTGCACCCTTTTCATCCAGCAAGACTCCCATTGGGTGTAGGATTGTTAAACCATTTAGCAAATAGTGTTATTAGTTGGTCAGTCTGTAGGACATAAATATGATGACTGGGGCAGGTATGAGTGATAGTTAGAATGGTTAGTCCTGTTAGTCATTGTTATTATGTTAAAATAATAGTTAATTGATAATTCATAATATTATAATAAATAATAGATATAACATCACATTTCAGGCTATACCTTAACATGCAGCCAACAGTGACCAA
Source organism: Ochlodes sylvanus (assembly GCA_905404295.2). Taxonomy (NCBI): domain Eukaryota; kingdom Metazoa; phylum Arthropoda; class Insecta; order Lepidoptera; family Hesperiidae; genus Ochlodes; species Ochlodes sylvanus. The sequence continues at coordinate 5,522,142 of FR990129.1, forward strand.
TTGGAGTAGTTCTGGTGATGAGTTCTCACTAGTCTGGGACCAGTGCCCGCTTAGTGAGTGGGTGGAGATGCCCAACAATGGGCTCAAATACTGTGCACTAATACCGGGTGTGATACGGGGGGCATTGCAAATGGTGCAGCTGGAAGTACAATGCTGGTTTGTTCTGGTTAGTTGTTTTAATACTTATATTTTTGTATTACAGCATGTTAATAGTCATAATAATATTGAACGATATGGTGCATGGGCTAATAAATTCAAAATCATTTATTCATATAGCTAGGTGTCACTGATACACTTATGTTTGTCATTTTTTGCCACTGTTTTGCAAAGGTGCTTTAAAATACTTTCAAATGTAGGAGAACAAATGACGAAAGTAAATCCTCAGCACATCATTTAAAACAAAGTTGAATTGAGTAATCCAGACAAGAGCCTACTCATTTGCAAGTTGCACGTAAGCATGAGCTGAGCCGATGATTATTGTATGCTTTAGATCTCTGTCAAAAAACTGACAAGCGACAGCGCTCATGTCACAATCTGTAACAACAGCTTGAGTATTTTTTATAAGAATAAAGTAACCAGCCAAGTTTTAGTTACACAATTTTTCGTACTATATAAAAGTATTAGGTACCTGTTTATTATTTCAACTGAATCAACAATATTCAAGACGTTCAACGAACAGCAATATAAATTGTATTCCTTTTTTAATTACAGGATCAGCTGAAAGGCGATGCGGTGACTGAACTGAGGGTGAAGTATATAAAAAGACTGGAAGATGCTGTACCAGCTGGGGAAGACTAAAGTATTATTAATGTTACTCTTTTTAAAATTTTGTTATTACATATTTAATGTTTTGTCCTCCATGCTGGCCAATCGCGGATTGGTGGACATCACACTCCTTTGAGAACATTATGAAGACCTCTCAGATGTGTAGATTTCCTTACGATGGTTTGTTTCACCAAAGCAAATGATAATTAAATTCTCATATGCACATAACTTTAAAATCAGCATGTTCCAGCCGATCCATGCATTATAAGCGATCACTGCTTGTTTGTAGATAATAAGATATAAGAAACAAAGACACCTACAAATATAGAAGAAGCATTCTGCCACAAACACTCACAGACATCAACTAGTTAATTACACAATTTTAATTAAAGTGCGTTTATTTGATTAATTTTAGCATGTTAAACAAGAAGTTGTAATACCTGTGGTAAATATGGGCCACGTTATTTCATAGGCGTTTATTTAAATACGGAAGAAATAGGAATTTTCCTTCCCCTTTCTTTCCTTCCTGTCCTTTATACTTTGCAATACTTTTTATATTTTATTAAGCTACTAGTTTTCTGCTCGCGCGCCAAATGCTTGATTTCCAAAAATCCTTTTTTAGTCTCACTTGCATCACTTGAGGAACCTAAAAACAACATTTCAAGTGAATCCATTGAAGAAATAAAAAGTTTCAGTTTATCCCCTTAGGGGGGGAATTTCCAAAAATCCTCTGTTAGAGCTCCCCTACACTCCCCAAGGTACATACGTGCCAAATTTCAGCTTCTTGCGTTCAGTAGTTTAGAATAGTTATAATATAAGAAAAAATGTTCTTGTAGAAGTGGCCCTTGTACGCCGCAGGTACATTCGTTGTTGGTGTCTTTTGAAACTTTTATAAGGATATGTATCTCTAAAGTATGTGAAAATAAGCATGTCACTCCTGTAATTTTGCTTATTATTACATACAATGTATACTACTCAGATGTAAATAATTATTAATTTGTATTGTTTGTTGATAATAATTAAATATAGTGCATACTTATATAAAATAACGGTTTTTTTTTATTATATCTATTAATTATTGGCCTACCCAATAGCTGCTGCAATCTTTCAAGAAACAGCAAAGACTTTTAACATTGAAAAATACGCTACAACATTTTAATAAGCTAAAAAAGCAATCAATATCCCTATGGCTATTTAGGTACCTACTATACCAGAGATGGGGGAAATATAACACCTCTTTACTGGACCAACTATTCTAGTAACCATTTGAGTCTTGTTCTGCGTCGGTCACAGTTGTCACGGGCGACAGCGGAAGGGTGGCGCTGCATGCTCATTTGCTATCTTAATTCCATAAAAAAAGTTGAAGTTTACGTGGAAAAGAAGCGCAAATAGCTAAATAGTTTTATAATAATATCTATATAAGGTTAGGTTAGGTTAATTACAAACATCAAAATTATCAAATTGCAATACAAGAGTAAGTATGAGACATTTGGTAGACTAATTATAATAAAAACTTAGTTTACAAATGAAGAGTAACAATAGGTAATTACATAATTAATCTATTTGTTATAATTAAGTATTTATTCAATAAGTAATTTACAGTAGTTTAATGTAAAAACATTATTTCGAATATCGCTACCAAAATATAACGACTTATGCTTCGTCTAAATTCGTCTAACGTTTCAAAGTTCGTCGTGACGTACGCGGTACCCTAAAATGCCTGCATTATGCATCAGACAATGAGTTCGTTAGCGGAGGGAACTCTTCGGTGAAGGGGATTTCACTCCACTTCGTACTATTCTTCATTCGCTACTGCAACGTCAGTCACTCTTGTCCCCTATTAGTAAGACTCAAAATAACTCAGCAAAAACATTACATAGGCACATGATTCGTATTCCGACTTTGAGAAACGACGAGTGTCTCTAGAAAGAAGAGTGCATAGTTACAAGTTACGTGTTTCTATGTGACACTCAAAAACCTTCTATGGTGACACTCATGTAACGCAGTGACTGCACCCATCTATAAGCAGATCCCTATTTGTAAGTAGCAAACTTTTCTGCTTCGGAGAACCCTTCTTATTGAAGTAGACAGCTAAGTAATAGGTGGTTCGTACCGGTCTATTGTTTCTAAGCCCCTCAAGTGGTCTTTCCAAAAAATGATGATTGCAGCCGCACAGTTATGTCATTCAGTTCTTGAAAGGTATAAAAAATATTTAGATTTAGATATTATTTATTTTACTACATATCGTCAGTCAGTCAAAATAATGTAGGATAGGTACAACTACTTTGCTTGCTAAAATACTATTTAATTTTAATTTTTTTATGGCGTTAAAGCAGCAAACGAGCATGCAGCACCACCCTTCCGCTGCCGCCCATGACAACTGTGACCGACACAGAACAAGACTCAAATGGGGAACTAGGATAGGTAGTTAGTCCGGTTAGGAGACGGTGTTAGCACATTAGACATTAGTTAGTTTGTTAGTAACTAAGAGGACTGGGACAGGGACTGTTAGTTAGTCCTGTTAGTTGTTGCTAAAAACACTATACATATAAACAGCTACTTACTTACTGGTCAACTATAAAACGAATGATTAAGTATGTAATCAATAACTATAAAAACTATAAATTATGAGTAAGTACAACTACTTAATCAATGTTAAACTTAGTCTTAATTTGTAAGCTATCACGACATGCATAATGTAGGTATAATAAATAAACATTTGCTTACCTATAACAACAGGACAAAATAAAACAATAATATCGTAATACCTACCATAATTTTATTATTACTTCATTTTTACAAATTAGTCCTTTGCTATCTAATATAAACTACAGTTAAACTTGTCAATAAAATTGTTCCAACGCGATTTAAATTTACTTATAGCACTTAACTTTGCTGTCGTTTCCAGCGCACTATACTGTAAAGAGTTAATTGCTAATTGCTTTAAAATTCTTAAATCATCAAGACGACTGGCCACACCAACAAACGCTACATAGAAGTCTTCTGACAACGGATCAGCGTCCCAAATCCCAGGATCATCGCTTGAAAGAACTACAGGCAAACCGTGTCCAAGAAAAATGCTTAATGGATGATTGCGAATGTCACGCACCAAGGAGAGTATCGCATTGGACAAAACATTGACTTCTAAGGCTATATCTTTCTCCAGCACAGCTTTCATCAACAGAGGATGTTTCACCAAAGCATACGCGTGTCCTATTCGTTTTGCTCCTAATAAAATAGCATCTACCAAATTCTCATCAGTCATGGTTCCATACCAATCAGTTTCGCCTGCATGGAAGAAGTATGTTAGATTTTTCTCCGCTAGCAGTTGTGGAGCAAATTCCAGCAATGTATTTCCTAAATCTTCCCGACCAACTAAATCAAATCCAGCAAAAAAATCTGGCATTAAACTTTGTATTTTTCTAGCCAATTGTAAATAGTTTCCCAGCTGTATTCTGCCTACTTTTCTGTTTGGAGCGTATATCAGTTTTGCGCCAATGACATCAGGGTAGTCCTTAACAAACCTGTTTATAGTTTTCTCGTAAGTCTTAGCCGTTATTATTGGATCGTAGACGGACCCATCTAATTCGTAAAGAGCAGGTAATATGCTTCTAACTTCCAAATACATTATGTTGTCTTCTCTAAACCTTTTCAAAGCATCATAGAAGTACTGCTCCCAAACCGGTCTGTAGGACAAAAGTGGAGCAATTCTATAGAAATAATTCATGAAAATCGACCAACTTTCTTTTATAGTTGGGTATTCTTTGTCAGGATCATCCACAACCATTGTAAAATGTTGTTTTAATTCGGTATCGAACTCGCGTACATTTTTGGCTGAACTTCGCGCTTTACTCATTAATTGCCATTTATGACCGCAGTCGGTTGTCGGCGTTTTCTCTGAAAATTTTAGTTTCAAATCGTTTTCCTCAAAACATACGTAGAGATGGTCCATGTAAGTGATATTTAATATGTAATCCGGCCCTAAAAGAGCCATGTCGTGAATGTGCAGCGCAGCGCCTTTGGGCATATCTTTAATAATCTTGTACACTTTGGACTTTCTGATGTTCCCTTTGTAGGTGAAGTAATGATGCGAGAAGTTGAAGTGCTCAGGGTTATCGTAACCGTAATCGACTTCGTTGAACTTGTGTTGCATGAGGCAGTTGTTGACGGCCGATTCCTTATCTGTGAGGGCGTTTTTCCCCCCAAGTGATAAGAGGGATTCGTCTCGAAGAATTTTGGCCCGTTGTTTTTCGTATTCATCGTGTCCCACGTCACAATTGACACATATGACGAAAAGGGATATGATTGTTAAGCGCATGTTTACGCGTGCAGCGTGCCGCGTGATACACAGATCAAAACCGACTGACGTATTATTACACACTCCACACTCGTCACTCGGGGACAATAAACTGACCCCTTGCTGTAATCTCTTTCATTGAATAAAGACATTACATTCTTTGGTATCTTACAAATTATACTATTGTGCGGTAATATTCGCCAAAATTGGTAGGTAGTGGGAAACTAATATTTTATTTTTATGGTAACATTGAGATTGCATTCAATGTATTGATTAGCGAAATGAACTCTTAATTCTTGTTTAAAGCCTGATTTACATGATACCATTTTCTTGTACATGCAAGAGCAATAATGGTATGCAATTAAATACGCGCAAGAATTGCCATTCAAGAATTGTAAGCGGCTGTTTACACGCAGATTATTGAATGCGATAATTGCATACAATTCTTGACAAGATAAAATTGCCAGTGGCTTTTGTTTACACCAAGGCAATTCTGTTTATGAAACAATTGCTTTCAAGTTTTGCCTTGTCTAAACACATACTTGTACCATCTTTTGACGTGTTGCTTCAAGTATTGCACGTATTTGCATTGGTGAATATTTAGTGGAACATTTTTTGCGCTAGCTAATTATTTCAAATGAGCCAAATAGTCCTAAAGTTCGGTTCTGCTGATATAATAAGGTTCATTGAAATTTATCGCGATAATTAATGTTTAAGGGATACTGAAAATAAAAAAAATATTTTAATATCTATAAATTATTTATTTATATTTTTACGTCAATATTTCGTGCCTATGAAGAGCAGCAATGATCAACACACCCTCACTCACTGCACTCATGTTTGCAAATGCAGAGAAAATTCAATAAAATTGAATACAATAATTGCATAAGAAATTATGGTATATGCTGTTTACACCAAAGCGAAACTTGCAAGGAAAGTTGTGCAAAATGTCAAGAATGTCACGAGTTGTTTAGATGATACAAGTAATTTATTGCTCCAATTTTATTGTATGCAACAGGCAAGAAACTGGTATCATGTAAATGAGGCCTTACCTATTAACTGTAATGTGAAGCTGCCTTCAACTTTGGCGACATTTTTAAGGGTCAATCGTAGATAAATACAGTCATAGATAAGTAGGTAGGTATACAATTATGTTTATATTTATTTTCTATCCGTAGGTGCTTAGGTACATAACTGCGAGTAGGTATAATAATTATGTACCTACCTAACTAATACTTACTTGTTTACACGTGAAAGATATTAAAATTTATAACCATTAAGTATTGCGAAATAGTTTAGTATAACTTACCTAGACTGCATTCTTGGAATTTGATTTAATTATTATCTTTTTATTTGTCAGCCTATCGAAATTTGTCAAACACTAAATGTAACTAAACCTAAATTTACTAAATTAGTAAATGACGGTGAAACCGCATTCAGATAAGGATAATATACTTAATAAAAACAGTTTTTTTATTAAGGTGGTAAAGAACATTAGACATTTGAAAATTGGACATTCTTAAATCTGGACCTAAACGGACTTTGCGACTTCCAAGTTATCATAAATATGACACGACTAATCCATTACATAAAAAAACTTATATAAACCATAAAAATTCAGAAATTAATGTAATCAGTGATCACTTTAGGTCACCTTATTATTACAGCGAAATGTAATTACGTACCTACTATAGGTAATATTTTTCCTTGATTCTTTGTACGGAAAACCTGCCTAAATTAAATACCTACATAATTCATAAATTCCGTTGTATCGTTATTCAATATTTCTCATAAAATATTATTGAATTGTTAATAATAATAACAACACTTTAGGTAAATATTGTGCTGATTAAGAGCAAATCATTATTTCAAGCTAGAGTGAACCTCTTTATACCGTTCTAGCTCGGTTTGTAGTAAACTCGTCTGGTGCGTGAATAGCCCCAAGTTCGACTCCCAGCCGATATAAGTAGTTCTGTGATAAGTAAATTGCAATGGAGGGATCATAATAAAGTAAAAAAGAGGAGCAGGCACAGTTGAGCTTGAGATGAGGTAGGTAAGGTGAGATGGTACAATTTACAAGGATAGGGATTTAGAAAATGTTCATCATCATCACAAGATCACAACCCATAACTGTCCCACTGCTGGGCACGGGTCTCCTCTCACAATGTGAGGGGTACTTACAGGCCATAGTTCACCACGCTCGCCAAGTGCGGATTGGTGGACTTGTACAAAATGTTACTGGCTGGCAAGCAGACCGTCTTCGAGAATAGACAGACTTATAAAACAACTAGCTGCCCCAGCGAACTTCGTACCGCTCTATAATTAATTTGCAATAAAATAAAATTGCGACTATAATTGAAGATGTAAGCTATCCTATCTCTCAAGTTGGACCAGACTGCTCACGGTGTGCCAATTTAATTTAAAATCGGTTAAGCAGTTTAGGAACCCATCGCGGACAAACATCGTGACAGGAGATTTATATATATTAAGATTGAAGGGAGATCTTAATTATGTTGTCATTGAATAAAATTATTTCAAAGATTGTGCGGCGCCGTACACATGCGTCAATATTTTGTTCTCCGTTTATGTTTCGTTCGACGTGTACCTACATACCTACTCGTATATCATCACTACATGTATATCAGTGAAGCTGAATAAACCCAAGCATAGTAGGTAGAAGGAAATGTTCCTTTTGCAGTTAGCATGATCGGCCTGATGAGTATTTTTTGTCGCTTGAAATACCGAAATAAAATTATGTATTATTACATTTCACCAGCCTACTAGCCTCCTAACTATCCTTCTTGGATTAAGTGTGAAATCAGCGTCGAACAGTTAATAAATAATCACATGGTAGGACACATTCAACCTGTCCGAGACGCGTTAGGTGTTACAAATAGATATTCACTTGTTTCGGTCGTATAGGGACTGTCAAAAATACCTAAAACCTAAGTCCATTTCAATGCCGGCGACCTATTATGTAAGACGCATCAGAAAACGACCCCTGCTTAGTGAAAACCCGTCTTGCTAGCTACCATAGTCTTGCTTGAGTCTGCCGCCAAACAACTTGTCGTGTTCCAGCTTTAGAATAATTTCTTTCTTTTCTCTTCCTTCTTCCTGGGCCGGCAACGCATCGGTGATGCCTTTTGGTGTTATTGAAGTCCATGGGCGACGCTGACCACTTACCATAGGGTAGGTCGTGTTACGTACTTTATGTAAGTACCTATATTAATACTTGTACATAGTACAGCTCACCCAAACTTGAAGACTGGTGTATTAGCGCACAGAGCTATGAAAAGAGCAAAGAGTAGGAAAAAACTACACGTTCCTTTTTTGACCGCGTATGAAAAGTCTTCCCAAAATGGTCCCGCAATACGACGAAAATTCTTTGGTCGGTGTTATTTAAACGATAAATTGACTAAAACTCATTGCGCGCTGGTGTAAATTACAGCCAGCGGCGTCTACTAAAGGGGGTTTCGTTTTCAAAGGATTGCTTTAAAGAAAGTAAAAAATAAAACTGAAAAGAAATAAAGGAGACTCATCCGCCATGCTGATTTTATGCACCGAAAGGGTTGGGGAAGGATTAAGTGGCACTTAGTATAGTACCGCCCCGCGGTACGCATTCGTTGGAAATTAAGGTACGAAAAAAATGGCGTCGACGTATGATTTTGAGATGTTCAGATGTAAGGGTGTCGTCTGGTCGTCACCTTTAATCTTCAAATTACAACTCCCTTGGATTACAACGCGATGTTACTACTCCGGTACCTTTTTTGTAATTACAACAGTGGAGGTAACTGTACCTATAGTTGTTTTGAGTAATAGATGGAGGAGGGGTAGTAATATTAGGTATATCTATCTGTATCTATCTTATCTATTCTTTTAATGGTTGATATACGTTTAGAACTAGCTATCGCCATTGAGCGTACCTACCTAAGGTAACTAGGTATACATAGGCAGACAGGCATAATTGAAGAAGCGAATGACGATTATTTAAGTTATAGATATCATTGCTAATCACTGAAAGTCTTCCCCAAGTCTGTTAATAAATAAGTACGTGAACAACATCTATTGCGTTAATATCTAGGTACCCCCAATTATAATCTCAAATAACTTCCATGTATGTACGGAGTACAGACATCGATCAATTAGTTTTATACGTAACTAGTGGTCCCAGCGTACTTCGTACCGCTTTATAATTAAAAAATGTTTTAGTGATATATCGACAGCAACGCCACCTACCGGGTCCAATTGTGAATCTAAACCATTCTCGGATCCACCTGAAGACACACAAAAAATTTCAACCAAATCGGTCAAGCCGTTTAGGAGGAGTTCAGTCACATACACACGAACACAAGAAATATATATATTAAGATTATAGTATAAAATAGTTAATTATTCACTCATAGAGCTACTAAGTACCTACCTACCTACATTCATTATATTATTATTCTTGTCACGTTTCGCTGAGCGAAGCACATAGTTCAATCAGTCCAAGTACCTACTAGTAGCAATATCTTATAGCAGATTGATTAAACGTATCAAGATAAAATTACAACACCGTTCTTGATAACACGATCGAAAATATATCTAGCGTGCTATATGTATAACTTCAATATCATCTAATCAGAAGACAAAGTATATCATTACACGCCATCGCTTCGAATCGAACTACATAGCCGAACGTCCCATTAAATGGTTTTAGTTTTGCAATATCAGTTTGACGTTTGCATTTCTTAGCGGGTAATTGAATTGTCTACATACCGACCAGTCTTTGAAAACAACCTTGCTCTGAATAAACTTATTTATAAACAGTGCAGCATAAGAAATAGATACAAATAAAGTGAAAATGTGGTCAGTGATAGTTTATTTCCTTGTGTTGGTGTCCATAGCATTGCAACTCGCTCTCGCTAAAGATGTTCAAAACATCGTTGAAGAGAGGAACCAATTACTGCAGAGAGAGCTGGATATGATGGTCGGAAGTGATGTCATACTGAGCGATAGTGAACAAGAGGTCAACGAAATGATAATGAAGCTGAAAACGGACGAGATGAAGTTCAGTTTTGAGCACCCGCAATATTTCAATTACTCAAAACATTTTTTTGAATATAAAGACCAAGTAAGGAATTCAAAATTATTTCAGCTGATTAAGCAGATGCCGAAAGGGGCTGTACTTCATGCTCACGACACCGCTATATTGGGCCCCGATTATGTATTAAATCTTACTTATTGGGATAACTTGTACGTGTGCTTCGAAGAAGAAAGTATCCGCCTGTTGTTTTCAGCAGATGTCCCAGGTTCTACTTGCGGCACTAAATGGCAATTGATGAGAGATGCTAGATATTCATCAGGGAATATTGAGCAATTTGACAGAGAACTACGACAACATTTCACTATCGTGTGTGATGACCCCCGTGAAGTTTACACTGATATTAATGTTGTTTGGAGTAAATTTCAAAAGTATTTCTTTAATGCTGGCGCAATGTTTACGTATAGACCAGTTTGGGAACAATATTTTTATGATTCATTAAAAGCCTTAAGAGAAGATAATGTTATGTATTTAGAAGTAAGAAGTGTCTTGCCTGAATTGTACGATTTGGAAGGCAACGTGTTCACAGCTGTTGATACAGCAAAAACTTATAAGAAGGCTGTTGATAGATTCTTGAAAGATTATCCAGATTTTATGGGCGCGAAACTTATTTATGCACCATTAAGAAACGTTGACTCGAAGACTGTTAAAGATTACATCAAAATAGCAAGGGAAATTAAGATGGAACTGCCAGGCTTTCTAGCTGGATTTGATTTAGTCGGGCAAGAAGATTTAGGAGAGCCTATTAAAGACTTCCTACCTGAGTTATTGCAAGCTTCAGATGATTTGCAATTCTTCTTTCATGCGGGTGAAACCAATTGGTATGGAACGAGTTCGGATGAAAACTTAGCAGATGCTATTGTACTTGGAACTCGTCGTATAGGTCATGCGTTTGCAATCATAAAGCATCCGGTATTGATGGAAGAAGTTAAGAAGAGGAACATAGCCTTGGAAGTGAACGTGGTATCAAATGCAGTTTTAAAACTAGTTGAAGACGTAAGGAATCATCCATTAGCATCCTTTTTAGCACAAAACATTCCTGTTGTGTTGTCCAGTGACGATCCAGGATTATGGGAAGCTGATCCGTTGTCCCATGACTTTTATGTTGCGTTCATGGGAGTTGCAAGTTGCCACACAGATTTAAGACTTCTGAAGAAATTAGCTTTAAATTCATTATATTACAGCACTGTCCCTAACAAAGACAAGGTTGTTCACGATTTTGAAATACGATGGACTAAATTTATCGATACTATTCTTAAAGAACAGTGGTTGAGATGAAGAAAACTTAAGATTAAATAATTAAGAATTCTCAACTTTATAATATTATTATGCTTAGGTACCAGTTTTTTATTTTATCCAATCACATTCCCTACAGGTAGGTATTTTTAACCGGCTTCAAAAAGGAGGATATAAGCATGGTTATATTATGTACTATGGTTATGTATTATGGTATAATAATATGTAGGTACTAAACTAAGTACTACTATGGTTATAGGTACATACTTTTTAATTAAGTAGTGCAATTATAAACAGATTGAAAGAAATTTAGTAGTGCTTAATATTGTAAGTATCTACTATAACTAGTGATTATATTAATAGGTAACCTAATTATTATAACTAAGTACTACCTAAGTAATAATAATAATTATAATTATAAATGGTTACTAACACCTGATAGGGATCACGGTAATTATCAAGTACCTACCTATCTTAATTGTACCTACTAATCTTATCAGTGTGTGTAATATAATACCTAAGCCCTTATTAAAAGTATTCGTATGATTATTTTATTTCGAAATACCTATATGATGGGGATGGTATTATACTACAGGACTTACATGTTTTGATACAGTTTTACCTAAGTAGCACGTAGCAGACACATAATATAATAATAATTTAATTTATTATATTGTCGAATCAACAACTTCACGGAAGATTAAAACTTATTCATCCGTAGCACGTCGTCTCTAATATTAACTTGTATGTTGCAAATAGAAACCCTGTACCGCTGTCCATTTAAATTGGCATTAAAATTATAATATAGTTGTTTTTAAATGACTAGGCTATAATAACTGCTTCGAAATTAGTAAATAGTTTCAGCAAAAAATATTACATTGTTCATTTTATTATTCTTCTCCACGTCGAAATACTTGATAACTTAAAGTTTGTAGCTTCTATTATCCAACGAGCCAAAACGTTCTGCTTAAATCTTCACAACACGAAACCCTGAAAATCAGCGCCAATACACGCTTAGTACCTAACGCTTAGTCCTAATAGGATTAGGATTCTCTGTGTCGCGGGTGGCTACAAAAAACAAATAGCACATCACAATCACCCAGGACCCTAGAACACACATATATATTTATTTGTCACATAAATATCTTTCCCGGCCCAGAATCGAACCCAGAACCCCTCGCTTCGCAGGCAAGGACACAATATCCAGTGTTTCGAGCATGATTACCCAAATTAAAGATGCAAACATCTCAAAATAAACATATTTTTCATTTTAATAAATAAAGATTGTTTTTAATAAATACGTAATGTTAATTAAAATCCTACCAACAAGCGAAGTCGAGCCAAGAGGTCTTCTAAGAAACATCTTCGTCTAATGATCTAAATTACATTTCATCTTCTCTATTTGTTTTAATTTTCACAATCCACAGCGCGCACTAAACAATTAACTCACGGACCATTTCACTATGTTCACACTATACTATCATGGCTTAGTAAAGAAGGATACAAGTTCAAAATACGAATTTTCGTACAGACTTTTAACACACTAGTGACCCGCCCTCACTTCGCTTCGGAAAACTTTGGATTATTCACACTATATCTTTATAAATTATAGGCTATAATTATGTTATTCTGATGTGTAAGCTATATTATTGTAAAGTTTCAGCAAAATCCATTCGGTAGTTTTTGTGTGAAACAGTAACAAACATTCACATATATCCATACAAACTTTCGCATTTATAATATATATATTTTATGTAAGATGGTAAGTTACCATCTTACATAAACATATTAGTGACCACTTGGTTACCGTCGCCGATGGACATCAATAACACCAAAGACATCGCGGTCGGTCAAAGAAAAAAATTGAGTCAATGAAAAAAATTGAGTCAATGAAAAAAATTGAGTCAATGAAAAAAATTGAGTCAATGAAAAAAATTGAGTCAATGAAAAAACTTGAGTAAATGAAAAAAATTGAGTCAATGAAAAAAATTACTTCACTAAATCTTTATCCCAAACCGACCCACAGCTACACGGACCCAGCTCTTTAGCCACAGAGGAGTTTTGGCTCACCAAATAACGTTAACCGTTGGAAACTACGCCATCCAAATATAAGAATCTATGGCGAACAGCTTCGCCATATTTAATAAATAAGTAATTTAAAGTCAAAATATAAAAAATTAAACTTACCGTTATTTACACAATGAGTGCAATTAATTAAGCCGCCATACCACTAATTGGCGTCAAGCAACACCTACAGGATTTATGATGTGCCGATTTCTAAATAAAACGTTCCTCACTACGTGTCATACGGAGATGGAGCGGGCTGGTATACGACATTTTTAATGATACCTAAAAATATAAATTCTCTGCTGAGGAGCCTCCTAGTCATCGTCGAATATGGTGCTAAATAAGCACCGCCACCCACGTTTACGTGGTTGCATTGTCCATACCTTCCACACTTAAAGTTGTCAGCGTCCCGGTGACAAGCGAAGGTTGATTTGGGCTATAAAATATGGTCTGTTGTGAACTAAACCATGCGTTTTCATACAATTTACCACCTGCCTCCGTAGCTGTCATTGTCGTATCGTTGTATGGTGATTTTGTCGTTAATGTCATGAGTCTATTTATTGAAGTAAAACTTCTTCAGCCGCGCTGAGAGTAAAAATTTAAAGTCACTCACGCCACAACGATAGTTAGGGAATAGCGCTTTACTTATTTTTATATTTACACAGTATTGTATGTCATTCTATAGACACTTCATTTTCATCCATATCGAAATGAGTGAATAGAACATTGACTTATTAATAGAATATGAATTTAACTATTCAAACATTGAGAAATTTCACTTCAAATATTCCCACATCGTGTATACATATTTATTTTTTATTTATTTGGAATGACAACAGAAACTACACAACACAATTAATACAATTTGTATCATACTAAACAAAACGAGCTAACATCGTTCGTGTGCCTATGAAGGGCAATGATGGCTTATGTGATAAATTAGCAGACATAATAGTGTCAATGGATGTTCATGTTTAATTATTTTTTTATATTTATTTACATAATATCTATATGTTCTTTCCATTCCAGTTACTCTGACACTTAAAAACAACACCACTCTTATCTTCACGATAACATGACCTACATTAATATAATTTATTGTTATAAATTTGGGGAACTGTGGAAGATGTCAGGTTACTGAACTTGTGCGCAGAGATTAAATTTATTACTACTTAAATGTCTGTATCAAAATATTTACTAAAATACTAAGTAGGTATATTGATAATGTCACAAAAACTAAAATTCATAAAGAGTTTTTACCTATCCAACTAAAATTATGTAGATCAATAAGAATTTGGTACCTACCAAAGTGTACCTAAATGTTTTTTCTTTAATGTTAAGAACTGTCCGATACAGTGGTTGCCATGCCGGACTGAGGTTCGAAGAATCCTGGGTTCGATTCAAAGCGAAGCGGAGGCGGAATTTAATGATGAGTTTAGATTTCTGTTCTATGGGTGTGGTCATTCTTGTCGTGCGTGTTGTCCATGGCACCTACGAGCCTACGACACAGGGTATCTTAGTGTGGGGTTATGAATGTATCTTATTGCGTTAGGGTTGGTTTTGTGTATAAAACTGTATGTTCCTCAAGTGACGCAAGTGGGCATTACGAAAGGATTTTTGGAAATCTTGGCAGGCGATGTCGCGGGGGAAAGCTAAAAGGACAGACAGACTGACAGTATTCATGAAACTGTGTTAATATTGTTACTTTCAACTCCATTGTAAATATTATACTTAGTTAAAAATAAGGTGAAAAGGAAAACAAAGGAAAGACAGGCCAGATAAATTAATACTATTTAATATAAACAATATTTCACAATAAAACTATATTACATGACATGAATACATGAATCATACAAAGGACAGTTAAAGCTTTTACATAGGACTCGTCTTTAATGACTAAACATAAAAAAATATCGAAGAATGTATTTTTCAGTCTCTATTATTACATTGATCTATATCTAGGCAATATACTTATATAGATAATATATATGCCCTTACATACAGAACATAGCTACACATTACAAACACATAACAATAGAACAATTCATGACCATTAGGCGGTAGATTGTACCAAAGACAATTAATTTGTTTTTACACCCTTATCCCCATCATCACTAACACCCATAGCAAACATTTATCTGTCACATAAACATCTTCCCCGGTCGAGAATCGAACTCGGGACCCCCCGCTTCGCGGGCAGGGCCACTACCAACTAGGTTATGGGGTCGTCAATTTTACTCTTGTATACATTAGTCCAGATAACAAGGAGAAAACAAAAGGATAGTACAGCCATAAATTCTTTCCATAATTTATGTTTGCGTGATTGGCGTCGACTGGGAATACCCTAGGCCTTATAAATAAATTAATTTATTACTGATTTATCTTAGATTCCTGCAAACATTTTCACAATCCAGAATGATTTTCAGTAATTATATCCTTAATAAATTTATTCCACTTCTCATGAAATTGTCTGAACAATCTCGTTTTGCCTATGTCGTCCAAAGCACTATACCTGATGGAGTTAATGGCTAACTGTTTAAGTAGTCTTATATCTGCATGGTTACTAGAAACACCCACGAATGTTATGTAAAAGTCATGCGATAGAGGATCAGCCTCCCAAGCCCCTGGATCGTCACTGGAAATCACTACAGGAACACCCATAGCTAGGTAAACGGCTAAAGGATGGTTCCTCACATCACGCACTAAGGATAACACTACATTTGAGATCACATTAACCTCAATTGCTATATCTCGTTTTTTTACTGCTGATAAAATAGAAGGATGTTTCAATAAAGCATATCCATGGCCTATTCGCTTAGAGCCTAAAAGAACAGCATCAACTAGATTCTCATCAATTGGCGTTCCATACCAATTTGTTTCGCCACCGTGAAAGTAAAAATTAATTTCATTTCTAGCTTCCTTTAGCGCTGATAGAAAGTACAATAAAGGATTACCTAAATCTTCTTGTCCGACAAGATCAAACCCGGCAATTATGTCTGGCATATCATTCTTCAATCTCAACGCTATTCCTAGATCAGCTTTCAATTCCTCAAAAGACCGTCTGCGTACTCTTGTCACAATCATTTTAATGCCAATAAAATCTGGGTGATCGCTTATAAATCTTTTAGTAACTTGCTGGTACAATTTCGGTAGGTAAGTGATGTCATGTACACTTCCATCTAATTCATATAGGTAATTCAATCCGCTCCTGATTTCAATATACATGATGTTATCGTTGTAAAATTCCTTTAGTGCTTCATAGAAGAATTTTTCCCGTACTGGTCTATATGATATCAGCGATTTTATTGTCCTACACACTTTATTAAACCGTATCCAAACGGTGTTAATATCTGCGTTCAAATCTTTCTCATTCTCTGTGTACATGGTGAAATATTTCTTGAGATTCATATCGAAAACTTTGACGTTATCACTAGCGTTCCTTAATTCGCTAAGAAGAGTCCAGTTAACGCGACAAGGTCGGGTTGGAATAGTGTCTGAGAAGAATAAATTTAAATCATCTTCCGTAAGACAGGCGTATAAGTGGTCTTGATACGTAAGGTCCATCAAACGATCTGCACTGAGCATCAATGAACTATGAACGTGTAACGCCGCTCCTTTTGGCATTCGTCGTATAGTTTGATACACTTTAGACTCTGGAATTTGATTTTTATAAGTGAAGTAATGCTTGGAGAGATTAAGGTATCCGGTGCCATTGAAGGAGTCGTGTACTTCTTTTTGTTTCCATTTCATCAGAATACTATTAGCTATATTTTCTTCTTCCGTGAGCAGAAGGTGTCCACCGAGTTGTGATTCAAATTCCTCTTCGATGATATTTTGTCTTGCAGTGTTGTAGTCATCTAGGATATTCCTTCCTAGTGACGTTTGGATATAAAACACATAGATCACGGTGTATACAAGACAATGCATGACTTGTTTATCACTGCACGGGATCACGCGTTGACATTGGGCGTCACGTTGTAAACAGACTGAGCTATGGAGCGCACTTCACTGTTATATATAAGTTTGTGCATTGTGTACCATATTTCCTTAGTATCGGTCCATGAAAACGAATTTGTCTTATTATAAAATTGACCGCAACGCGGCCGGAGCGTAACGAGCTGTGGGCTAAGTGGTTCCCATTTACGAGTTAAAAATAGTCGGCTCTTACTTGATAATGAAAAAAATTGATTTGTTGAATTAAATAAACAGTTGCGATAAGTTTTTGTACTGTATCGGGTTTTAAATTATTTTATCTTAATTTTTGCTTTTCAGAATCTGATCTGATCTTCTGGACTAGCAATTGATTTATGACTACTGTCAAAATGTTCTAATGTGTTTCTGGGTTTAAAAAAAATCATTGTAGAATTTTGTGACGTCGCTTTTTACGAGTTAAAAATAATCTATTCTTAACTGACAATGAACAAAAACTAGATAAAGTTCAAAAATATAAAAATATTATAAAAATACTCTGTAAATATAAAAAGTAGGTATAAAAATAGTCTGTAGTAAAAAGTTTTCTATCTGCTGCGATTCTTGCACTTATCACTATTTTCTGCGTATTAGTCACAATAAATTTGGACAAGCGAGTTATTTATAACCGCTATCCAGCTAACATTATGAGTAACATTGAAAAATTGTTAGAATGGTTAAGTTAGTTATCAGCGATATCACAATATTGAATGGAACGCAATGCCAACTCATTAGTTACTATCTAAATGAATCAAAAGAATGTCTGTACCTACAGATAGCTAACGTAAAGTAGAAATAACAGTTTCTAAGGTCTCTATAAGATGGGTGTTAAGTTAACAACATGTAGTACCTAGTAATGTTTTGAACCGCAACGTCTGGACCGCACGCAACGGTTGGAAACAACTGTAGGTGTTTGCTTCTTAGTTCCGAGAAATCGTCGGCAATCTATCACCATTATGATGAAACATCATTTATTACTAAGCCGCTACTAGTCCACACAAATAGTATTTTTCTAATAAAGGTTGGTAGGTATATTACGTAGGTACCTAGGTAACCTTAGCTACGATAACCATAGATGTTAAGCGAGAGAAAATGTAATATTTTCTGGTCAAGGTTTTATTGCAACAGTAAATAACAGTAAGTAACAAGAAAATGTCTTTTCTATGTCACAATCAATAGAAAAGTCTAGTTTAATTATTTGTTATTATGCAGGTTTCGGTTTAGATTTCGTAAGATATTGAAAGCTAAATAAGTAGGTAAGTGTAAAGTGGTTTGTGAATAGATTGGAAGCTTAGAATAATTACACTATAGAAATCAATGAGCTTATAACATCATTGATAGAAACGAAGTCCGCGCGGCCGTTTTGAAGCACCTTAATTGGAGTCAGAAATGACTCCAAACACCGGGCAGCTCATGTCAACGCACGCCAAACATGTCTCGCGAAAAAAAAGAATTATGACGATTTGTCCAGTTAAATTGTGTCACAAAATATCTGAAAAGCTATTTGTGTATTATTGCTAAAAACATATGATTATCCGCAGCCGAATCATTCACTTTCCCGAAAGCGGGGCTTTCGGGAAAGTTTCGGTTTAGTGCTTCACTTTAGACAGAGCGCTTATGAAGACTGTCTTTTTATAGTGTTAATATTGGATTGGAAGGTATCTTCAGATTCAGAATAAGCAGGTTTCAAAGTAAATAAAAAACTAGAGGATTAAAGAAAATAGGTAAGTACCTACAATGATATATTATACTACCTACCTCTTTGTCATTGGGTACCTATCACTTAAAAAAATTCCAACCTAAGGACCATCAGGACCATCATACCTAGGTGCCTACCTACATTCTGACATTCGGGTTATGGGGCAGCGTGGTGAAAAAGTTTCAATAATTTCTTGGATTGGTAACCAAATTTTAAAGATGTTATAAAAGTAACTTTTTATAATAAACTTTTTACTCTAAATATCGTTGCCTAACCATCGAGATATAAGACGTTAGTACTTATATCTCGATGTGCCTAACTTATTAAAAATTACACGATCAATTTCTAAATATTTCTTTGTCAAATACAAAAAATAACAATGGACGGCATTTACAAGTAGTTTTTATAAATAAAAAAAACGAGCAGCTAATGTCTGCTAGCTAGTTTTAATAATATTATTTTAGAGACATACAGAAAAGCGCCATCTATTGTGGATATTTGAACTACC
Organism: Ochlodes sylvanus; assembly: GCA_905404295.2. Classification (NCBI taxonomy): domain Eukaryota; kingdom Metazoa; phylum Arthropoda; class Insecta; order Lepidoptera; family Hesperiidae; genus Ochlodes; species Ochlodes sylvanus. Next base: position 5,541,766 of record FR990129.1, read on the forward strand.
TAAGAAGAATAGGCTGAGCGTATGCGCAAACAACTTCGAAAGATAATAGTTTTGTTCATTTCGTACGATGGCGTTAGTGTTGACACAATTTAGTACTACATAATTATTTATATCCCCACCAAATAATTTCGTTTATTTAGATAATTTCGTGGTTTTTGCTATTTCTTTCTTTGTAGTTTTAATTTTTAGTTTATGTACAATGTAAATACTTAACATATTATTATAGAGCACATAAATAATACATTTTGTAAGTAAAATTGTTATCACATTTAAATCCAAGAAATATGATTTCCTGTGTCACGTTTAGTGTTCATGACAAAATTAATACTTCACAAATAAATGAGACAAAAATAATAATATTATGCACCATGTATTTAGCTACCTATCAAAAGATGTCGCTAGGAACAACAATCTTACAATACTATAAAGCGACATCTAGTGGGTAATAGAGAAAATCAGAAACAGCAAACTGAAAACATTAATAGTTAATTAGATTAGCTGTTAATTAAACTACATAGAAATTTATCTAATAAAAAAATATTGACTTACGTATATAATTTAGTAGGTAGAAAGTAAGTCATTCATAAAAAATGAAAATAGTGCAAACTGACAAATTTATGATAGGTAGGTAGGTATGTAGCTTAGTACCTAAAATTTGTAGGTAGGTAGGTACTATTTATAAACTGACGGTTTATTTATATTGTTTCGTGTTTCAATTAACAATCAGGTAATATTAGTTCCATGATGGGCCCTCCACATACAAAGATTGTCTCCTACAGCGCTTTGTCACGAAGCGCGTCTCATCTCGTATGACGATCTAATCGCGGGGCCTTTGCGCGCCGCGTCATGGGAATACCTATTAATAGGGCTGCCAAATATCTATTTTAAATGATAAATTTTGTTACAAAATCCTAAATATGCTAAGGCAACAGTTAAAATAGTTTTAGATAAGTATTAAAATATAGGTGCATTTTTATATTTGTCAATGTATTTTTATTAATTTTACTCACTTCAATTAAGTAGTAGGTACGTAATTTGCATGTGCCGTCACAAATTACATTGTCAGTCACAGTAATTACTAATTAGGTAAAATTAAATTAAAGCTACATGCATGTACCTATATAGGTACCTAAGTGTTTTATACGTTACACGAGTACTTAACCCATTGTTAATAGGTTACCTTACATTCAATCATAAAGAATTAAACGGGTATCACCTAATTTATTTGATACTTAGGTACTGGTTTTCGTGTAAAACTTACTAAAGTTTTGCTTTTATTAACAGAAAGGCAGTGAAAGGCTATGAAAATTAGTAATAACATTTTTTCTTATTCATGTATTAATTTATTGTTTATTATAGGTATTATCGTATAGAAAAAAATATAGATCGTACCTACATAAGTAGGTATAATATAGTAGGTAATATCTTCAGGTTCATTACTTCATAATTGCATATAAATGCTGCTATGCTATGCTATGCTAAATTGGGCGACCGTTTATTAAAAAATGTCTCTAACTACCATCTTAATGTAAAATATATTATAGGTAGATACTGTAATTGCAATGGATAAGGTAATTATAAAATAATAAAAAAAATCGCCAACCCTAGTAGGTACAATGTTAAAAAATAACCCCCGGGCAAGTCGTGACGATGACAAGCGATTATGGTTAAGCGTGTTACATACTAAGATGAGTAGATAGGGAATTAAATGAAATTTCACCCTTTTAATATGTTATTAAAGTGCATTTTAGGCAGCTAATATTTTCGTCGTAAATAATAAATATGTGATGTGATCGAGCCAGTACCTAATCCTAAAATCTATATCCATGCTAATGTTATAAATGCGAAATTAACTGTCTGCTACCGTTTCACGAGAACACTTTTTCACTTTTCTTTTTCTGATCTGATACGTACTTAGTATGACGAAATGACGCTGTTAGACTCTTGGGACATGTTTATCGGTATTTTGTCGTTTTCCAACTTCCATGCAAGGGAAGCCGCCGGCTGACACTACTGAAACTTACATTGGGTACCTGTAATATTTCTGAATCGGTCATCGCGGAGATATTGTGTTACAGTTTTTGGTCAGTAGCGTAAGATGAACTGATGATAATTCAACTGTATTATTCAACTAGCACAGGTTTTTTCACGAATTAAGAATTTAGCGCGGTAAGAACGTAAAGAAAAATTTATTATAATTGAATTCGACATAATTTTATTTACTCATATTATTTATCACTTTATTGTACAGCATTATTACAAGGAAGGAACACTTTTCACAATTTTATTTTGTTGTTCACAAAAAGGCGTTATCATAATATTATGCTATCGTATGCTATCAAAGCTTAAGAGGGGGTATAAAGCAAAATTGGCAATCTTAGATTCAATTTTTACAGTAGTAGATCAAGTTTCTAGAACCTGAAGAAAAACATAGTTATACTTCATTATATTATTGAGTGCAAGATCTAAGCAAAAACAGAAAAAAATAAAATTTTCTCGATAGAAAAAAACATACAGTGTGAGTGTACAGCCGCTAATAAAGTCAGATGCAACCGGACGCGCAACTGCTGCGGCGCATCTATTTGACGGGCGGGGCGGGGCGCGCGGGTGAAATTTGATTTTTTCCTAGCTTTATAGCTTAAGAGGAAATACCACGCGAACCCTTTTTCAAATTTGGGATTTTTTCACTCAATATCTCTGTCGCGCTTGCGAGCGGCGTGTATGTCAGTGCGATAGGGACAACTGCAGCTGCGTGTAAAAACCCGAGGCAAAAATCATCAAAATCGAGGTTCCGTTCTCGACTAATCCCCCCGCCAAAACTAAAGCAATCTTAACGAAATTTTGTATATTGAATGGGAAGGAGATATTCTGTGTCGGACCGTTTAGCTTTTTGTGCTAATTATTATACAATTTGTGTACTAGGCGTTTGTTTGCGGCATATTTATTTGGCCGTTTTAAGCGCTGTTTGAAGTAGCCTAAAACTTTTGAAAACAAAAATATCAAAAAAATCAAAACGTACCGACATAGATAATGATGATATTATTCTTGTGTGAAAAAATTATTGATCTAGAGTCAAAAACCAGCGAGGGATTATTCGAGAACGTTTGTATGGAAAAATGACCCGTAGCATTTCCTCTTAATTATTACTATAATTACTTGGTACAGTCACGAGCAATAATATGTATACATTGTCACGTTTTCTAAAATGTCTTAACTTAAACAACAACAACAACAATTCGTTCTAAATTATTATTATTGGTACAAGTTGAGATATTTTAGAAAACGTGACAATGTATACATAATATTATTGCTCGTGACTGTACATCCTACGATACATTAAAACAAGACTTAACGCGGATGAGTACTCCATTGACCTAGTATGGACATTAAAAATAATAGTCTACACTACAGGATGCATTATTCAATTTATATTTCGGGGGACAGGGCACTTATGGAATTGTTTGGTCCGGCTGGGGCAAATATTTTCAAAATAGGGACAAAGGGGGCCATTGTCAAATTGACCGAATGATTGCGAGGGGGCGAGTGAATGGTGCCGTGTTCTTAATGTTCGGGCATTAGATTGGTTTTAAATTGATTAAAATATTTGGACCACCAATATAAATAGGTGATTTAATGAATGAATTTTGCGTTTCTTATTGAACTTAATGGGTTATTTGTTAGTAACTTATACCTAAGTATTATGTACAATCCTACAGCCACCACAAATAAAAAAAATGTGCGAAATTTCAGAAACTTACAACTTTAAACTCATAGAGTAAGATACTCTAAGTTTAAACTTAAGAATAATCCTAAGTTAAACAAATACTTACCTCTTAATTCACGTCATTCGGCGAAGTAAACATCGTTGGGAAACCTATGTAAGGTCTACCGATCCGCACTTGGCCTGTACCGTGTGAGGGAGATCGCAATGTGAGTGTGAGAGGAGACCTGGACCCAGCAGGCACCGGCACTAACTGACTTAATGATACAGTTAGAATAAAAAAAGGACGTTCTACCTTTTGAATGAGGTCGAAAATCGTTTGCTCCCTGAATAAGCAAATTACGAAAGTTGTGTCAATATCCCTCTCGTAAGAAAGTACCGCAATATTTGTAGTTAAAAGCTTTAATCGCTTCTCCTGAAAAAGTAAGTTTTTAGAGTTATTACAGTATTCTTGCGGGCAAGCGAATTATGAGGTTTTCGAAGCCTGAAACAAAATTAAAAACCATAACCCATACTTCCAAAGTCTACGGCAACACCTTACTTGTGCGGACCCTCTTCACTCTCCACTGTAAAACATGTTTGCAGTAAAAAGGCTTTTGGCATTATTTTCCATGTAGGATTAATTGAGGATAGAGTACTTGGCATACCTAGTTGGCATATACCGGGTGTAATCGTTAAGTGTGCACAGGCGATTATTCCGTAACCATTACAGATATCAAAAAACTTTAAACTGATATCGAAAGCACTTTACCTAATGAGTAAAATGACAATAATAACTTATTAAAATAAAACGAGAAATATCCTAAAATTTTACATCCTTTTTTTTATAAAAGATAGGAATATATTTTATATACCTACTATTATTATTGTCATTACTGTTTAAGATATGCAACTTTGGAGCTATTTGCAGGATTCAAACCCGGGCCAACCATTTTGAAATCCAGTGTAATAAGTCCATTGAAAAATTGGAAACAGGTTCGTGAGTTTGTGCCGACGCTGTTGAGCTACCAGGCTATCACGAATAATAAAGTAAATAGGTATAAGAGCGTCAATTTATTTTTTAACCGAAGGCCCTCTTTTAGAGTTATACCTAGATAGAGCATTCGACATGCTTACTAAAGTACTATTGACGCAAAAGCTTCGATTGGTACGCAAATAAATCTCGTCACAGGTGCCACTATCGGTTCAAAGGAGACCGCCTCCCCTCAATCTCCAGCCTTCCCCCCACCTGTCAATATTTGCATACTAAAAGGCTGAGCCGCTGGATTCAGATTGTCTCGATTGACACGTTCGTTCATTCTCTCATTAATTTGCGTACTTCGTCCTTTTGCTGGAGAATGCAAGTGGGTAGGTAGTCTGCGGCAGATATTCTGCAGTTTTAAGTTATTACATTTTGGTTTTAGTAAGATGTGGTGAAAGATTAGTAAAGTTTATTAAATTGTATGAAAACACCGAAAACCGAGCGTGTTATATCTACATCGGTTTTAGGTCTAGTTTTTTTCTCATGTCATTGGCGTAAGTTGTTCCTTTTCTTGTGTGAGTGAGATAGATGACATCCATAGATCTATATTCTTCTCGGTCTACGTAATCTAGGTAGGTGCCTAGTGCCAATTTAAAAGGTACCTACTGCCAAAACAATTTTTCAAATCAACGCTTGGCCTTGGACAATGAACTCGAACTCAAATGAGAGACCAGCATCCAGCAACAAAACAGTGTTGTGAAGACACTAACAATTACATCACATACGAGAGTTCAATGATATTCTATCTATAATAAACTGTGAAGCGCAAGACGAGTAACCTAAAAAGGCCATTGTTCAAAACACAATAGGAGTCCGTTATGGCATATGGCGTCGAGCTAATGATGGTGTAACCACAATTACTTTGAACCGAACTGCACAAGTTCGACCACGGTGTGCCAATTAGTAATTATGGACAAAAACACCTCAGGGGTGAGGTTTTTTGTCCTATTGTAGTTTGACATCGCGTGCCGGGTTTGAGGGTCAGAAGATTTTTGATGTTTTTGACGGTCATTATCGTATCGACGGAGTTCGAGGAAATCAGGTGATTATACAGCTGATTTCCGGTGGATATTCTTTGGTGGGAACTGGGTTGAGCTTGAGCTGCGTGCTTTGCTTTGATCGTAGATCTCTGTTAGTCCTCGGATTGGTCATCATAATTTAACATTTAACATGGTGGTTATCATAATTTTACATAAAATGACAAATACCATTCAACCAGTTCAGGACCTCGGATGGAAGTCATGAATGGATTTTTTACTGACTCGACATCAGGTGGTACTCAGCGCTTTTTAATAAAACTCTTAATAAAAAAGCACAATATATGTTACACAAAACAATTACGTTAATAAGCGTCTCATACGAGGACAAATAATTATCATTCCTCCGTTGTCTTGCGACACAACATATGACCGGGGCCAGTTGCAAAAACAATTACCTATTATTCTTTGACAAAAACTTAATTCGCCGGAATTAATAGGTCGATAGCAAATTATCGTCCGCAATGTATTTTTTGTTGAGACAAATGTCATTCTTCATGAAGTCTTAAAGGTCTGTCACCGTTTATTCGTACAAATTCGGCCGTTTAGAACCAGCTGTGTTTAAACAATAACCAGCGAATGTAAAAAGATTTTGACTCTGAAAAGGATTAACCACGCAGTAGGTGTGTAAGTCCCTACCTATTAAACGGTTAAATTATTAAGTAACATAAGTACCTATTACCACAAAGTAGATAAGTAAACTATTACTAAATGTGTTCAGGCTAAACAAAACTTTAAATATATCATTTCGTTTACTTAGCGTTTACTTACTTAGCGTTACTTAGCGTTCACTTTAAGTCTTATATTAGCCTTACCTACGCTACATTTTTCTATAAAATATTCAAATGGGGTGAGTCCCAATGCTTGGCGTAATTCAAGACGCGGTTACCGGGTTATGATGAACAATGGTACATTTTGCGATAGTTCATTATCAAATCGACACCCACACCCTTTTCTGTTGGCAGTTTTTATTATTTTCCAATAACCAATTATTTATTTAAAATAAAACAGTATCGCTATGTGTAATGGGAAATTCATAATATTTAATGTTACATTATAATGGGAAGTCTAATTGTTGTTATGAACTTATATCGTACTAAGTACAGTGGCGAGCGGTTGTTCTACCCCGGGTGAACTCTAGGCTCTACCATACCACCTATTGATGTACTTAGGTACCTACTTGCTAAAAATCAATTAATTCGAATTTGGAAAAACACTGACCAAGAACCACATCCAAATCCGTTAATCCACCTGTAAGATTAGAGGGAAGAAATGCACAAAAACGGACAAAAATTCTAAAATTCTAAAAATTCATCTTCTAGAATCTATAACATTAAACCAGTTAGGTATCAGGTATGTAGGTACCAGCCAACAATGGTAATACTTAAGACTTAAAATAAGATCTCCGAAGATGCTCTTTAATAAAACCGATAAACTGTCAAAAAGGACTGAACTAAACCACAGGCTGGTAATACCAACAATGAAAGCGACAGGTTGCAAACGGGAGCTTCAACAGATTAATTTCTTGTGATGTAACTTTACACAAGTGCGTTCTCTAAATTTAGACTTAATATTAACATCCTTATGTTTACAGGTACAAGGTTTACTTTACATTGAGTTAAATTGTTGTAGGTTATATAGTGGACATTTAATTTTGTTGGTTCTCATGCGGCTACTTAACAACGAGTAAGTTTTGAGGCGGTTGTTAAAGGGTCCTGTCGAATTATTTCATACGTGGCATGTCATTACCGTTAACGATTTATGATCTGTGAGGAAGTGGTCACGTTTCGTGATCATTGTATCGTCACATCCGAGGATTTGTAAAGCATTTTGTCCTGGAGTTTTGGGGCAATATAATTTTATGTTACTTTACGGTAATTTACGGTCGTGGTTGGTATAAGTAAATATGTAGTAGATATTATGTCGTTTTAGTAGGAACTCGGAAGTAGAAATTCGCGATGGGATCCGCTCAAATTAGTTTTTAAATGTTAATGTTTTTAAAATATGTGCCGAGGAGGCCGTTTCCTCCCCTCTAATCAATATTTATAATACGGCACCTTTGTGAAACTGTCGTAAATACAAAAAAAAAACGTTCATAAGTATATTAATAAAACTCTCAAATCATTTATTCATGTAGGTATATGAAATTTGGAGTTTTTTTGAGTTTGATTTGAGTTTGAGTTTTGAGTTTGCAAGTAAGTAGGACTTCGCGTAGTGGACTGGCCTCAATCCATTAACTAACCAAGGCACGTTGTTGGTCCCAGTTGATATCGTTAGATAGCCACTGTTAGGCCATTTCGGAAAACTTCGGGTCATAAAAAGCTTCCGACGCATGGGTTGACCACTATCATCTCCCCCATCGGCACTGGAGCAACGTGGTGAGGTATGCTCTAGGACTTACCAGTTATGAGCTTATGAGGAGAGAATCTGTAGAAGGCAACCTGGTTCGTCTCCACACACATAAAAAATTAACAAACGAATTTTCATTCGACTCTCGTTCAGATAAACATCAATCTTTATGATCAGCGAAATATTAAATTAACTAATTGCATATGTATGAACGAGAGCAATATTTCCGAACGCATGTAGATAGAAGCTGCAAATCACGTTTTTTCCGTAATGAAGACAAAGCAGGTTGATGAATTGACAGCCGAATTCCGAAAGCTGAATACTCAAGTACACATATCGGGGCACTCTTGAACAGTATAATGAGCTTTATTACCGAAACGATAAAGGTGCTATTTGATCGTAATAATCAGGGCATGGAGCGAGTGGTTTTGTCGGCTTTATTAAATAGGCACTGATTTGTGCAAACCGAATTACCTCAGTAACCGATACGCTCGTTAAGCGTGCGTTTGATTCAATCACAGCTGGAAATTAGTCAGTACACACGAAATTGGTTATTGGGGATAAAGGACTAATTTTGCACGTGGAGTTAAGCTTTTTACGCAATTTCTTTTCCGTATACACACTGTTTGGGTGTTTGTACAGACAAAATCAAAATCATCAAAAACTGAAGTTTTATTGTAAATACACAACGTATACAATTGTGCGTATAACTTTACTGACGCCTGATGATGATGATACCGCGTTGATTTTTGGACGACGTAGCGTAGGTGGTAGTGGACCTGCCGGGAAGCGTGTAGTCGCGGGTTTGATTCCCAGCCGGGGTAGATTTTCTCTGGAATTGGGATTATTAATGTTTTACTTGTCTTGTCGGTACTATCACTTATATGTATGTCTGCCCCGGCCGGGTTCGAACCCGGAACTGCCTCACTTTGCAGGCAGGACACTACATCAAGACTAGGGATTCGTCGTCATGAAACTATTTACTACGTAAAGTAAATATATGTATGGTTATATCCTCTGAGTCTATGCATGCACGTACTGTGGGAGAAGCAATACCAATAAATTATGAAGATATCGCCAGTGCATTTCATAAGACATTGACGAAAATAACTCGACCACTGGCTATCTAATGACCCTGTTATTACCCACCAGATCGTGGTAATACAACAAATACCTACAGACAAACTAGATTATTTTATGCAAATGGGAGTAATTCGACCATATTACATCAAGATAACGTATAAAAGAAGAAAACTAGGCAACTGCTCTGTTTTCCCAATAAAGGAAACCACTTTCAGCACTTGTGGGGAATTGTGTGGCGATACCAAATCATACAAATGGTTACTGGCTAAAGACAGTTCCGAGGAATATAAGTTGATAAATCGTTTGATAAAGATAATATAGGTCCCCGAACAAGCATTGTAAATATTTCTATTTCTAGTTTACTAGATGTGACCAAGAATCCGTTTTATTTTGTATTTTATAGCATTGTTCAATTACAATTACAGTTTCTGCAAAATAACATGCATACAGATCTATTACAGGTAATTGAAAAATTATTTTTTAAACTGGGTGCATTATTTATGAAAGATACACCGTTTCTGTTCGTTTATGAAAGATAAGTCGTTTTTTATTGAACTTAAATCACAATTTACTTTTTTTCAATGTCAATTAAGTCAATATTCGTAATATTGAGTTTCTCTTAGGCTTGATGTTGTACCTATAGTTTAAATTATTATTTGCTCATAAAAACAATCCATTCATATCATATGTTGTTCAAAATGTTACCTATCATACCATCCATTTGGTAGGTAACATTTTATTTTTGAGGGAATTGTGTCGCAACTCTTTCGAGGGTCTTGGGACTCGCTAATAGACAGTCTAGAGGTCTCTCTTAAAGCTACAAGACTGTTCTATGTTCGAAGCTATTTTTGTGCTAAATAGTTTATGAAGAACTGATTAATACATTAATTGATATTACGCTTTACGCTTGGTGTAGATACATTATTTTTCTCCCCTAATTTTAAAGTGACAACTGTTTCCTACATAAAAATAATACTCTAATCTAAGGTATAGTACATGATACGTAAAAATCTATACCTAAAGAAATTAAATTTTTACCAAAACCGCAACATATTTCTGTTTTAATGAAAACACATCTAGTACACACATAGAACAGTTAGGTCGACGTAACAAGATAATACTCAGAGTAAACAGTTTGGGAGTTCAAATAAACTGTGCACACGGCCGGCCGCCCGGCTTCACTTGTAACCCAATAACGTAGCTCCGGTTGATTGCAATCAGTTCTGTATTGGTAGGGGAGCCCGTGGTGCTAAATGGGGATTTACTCGAGCGTCACAGAGACCTATTGGGTTGCAAAGCTTAGATGATAAGAAGAAAAAAATGTTATATGATATATACCTTTTCATCGGTGGGGGAAGCGGCTATAGATTTTTAAATATGTAAAAAAAAACTGATGCATGGACATCCTCGAGCGCGTCAGATATTGATAGCATCAATGCCCTACGTATTTTTAATAATGTACGTATGTTAATCTGACCGTTTGCATGGTGGGGGTGGTTGTATGTAAGGGTTGAAAATGAAAAAAAATAAAATTTAATCGAGCGCGTCAGATTTTCTAAGGGAGTGTTAAGTGCACCAAAAATAAGCTCTCATTCACTAATCTGACGATTTCGATGGGACGCAAACTCGTGGCCATTCTCATAATATGCAAAAAAAAATCGCCATTTTGACATACTCAAGCGCGTCAGATTAAGATATATATGGTTCATCTTTATGTTCTAAACGTACTGTCTCATAATCTGACGATTATCTAGAGGGATTCGCCTAATCTGACAAAAAAAACGGTTCACCCTAAAGGCCATCCCTGCAATTTCCCGCTAATTCCATTCCTGGGCGCTTAAAATTGTACTTATGACATTTATTTTGAGCTCGCGGAGTTCAAAGGAATAATATTTCTATGCATTTGAGCTCTCCCAGCTCAAAAGTCTGATAGAAGTTTCATAGAACACTATTTTTGGAATTTTCAAACCGCAATAACTTTTGAATGGATCAACCAATTTTCACGCGGTTGGCGGCATTCGACGCAGTTTTATCATCCTCATAAGTAATTTAAAAGTTTTAATTGATCGAACCAAAAATTTCGGAGTAATCCCGAAAAAATACTTTTTCGGGTTTCTTTCGTTCACGATATCTCTCGAACGAATCAACCGATTTTGACCAACTTGGTGGCGATCGACGTGGTTTTTCAAGCTCAAGGGCGGATTAGTTTTTGAAGTTGATCGATAAAGCCGTTTAAAAGTTATTCCAAAAAACCCACTTTCAAAAAATTTTTTGCTGGAATATGGTGATGGCGTCATGACAGCAGAAACTAGAGTGGGGACGGAGTGAGAGAGTAATAGATAGAGAAAGAGTGAGAGAGGAATAGAAACGCGGAGAAGGAAATATAGGCATCACGCAGCTGCACGCATTTAACTTTATCGACGATTTTTTTGTTGTTTCGGCTTGCGGAAATCGTCAGATTATATATTTTTCGTTATTCTTGAATTATTTCCTTCAAAATAAAAAAAAAATTAACTACGCTCGAGAATGTCAAGATGACGTTTTTTTTTTACAACTTTGCTGCCCTCCCCTTTCTTTACGTCACTCTCAAATTGTCAGATTAGTGGAATATACACTTTTTAGGAGGTAATTAACTCACCCTACCTTAATCTGACGCGCTCGAGAATGTCTGATGATCAATTTTTTTTTACTAATCTGATCCTGTATCCTTCACGGGCGGCCATATATATGGGGCTCATATTTGGTGGTGGTACTTAACCGGGTACAAGGTATCCCCCTGTATATTAATCTGCCGCGCTTCAGTAAATCCAGAAATCCCCTCTTGGGCTCCCCTACCATATCGATGGAATGTAATGGCAAGATCTGTTTACGCGCATTTTTGTTCACTAAGAAATACGAATGATGGTTATGAGATTTTGTTTATCTTTTTCAGGCTTTTGAAGATCCGGAAAATGTATTGTTGTAGGATTGCATATTTTTGGCTTGGTTTATGTTGCTATGGGAAAAGTTGAACAGAATTTATTGACTATGCATACGATGGTATTGGTTACTTATATTAATCTGTCTAACTATTGATACTAAATAAAAATAATAATCAGAGAGAGGTGTTATGGGACATGTATGTATGCGTTCGTGTTGGAACAAATTTTCTTTCGCTAATTATTATGTATAATACATACACTCAGCGGCACGGAATCTTGGCCAAACTCATAGCGTACGATAACATTTTTTTAAGTGTGTGTAACTTTGTTCTTAATGTATAATTGGGTGGAAATAATGTTTACGTTAATCCTAAGAGGCTAATTAACTAAGTTGAAGTGCATTTTGATTTGATTTCTGAAGTTTAGTTGAACCGTGTCATTTATCCGACGAAGTCTACGTTTTGAATTGTGTTCTGGAATTTGCAAGCGTTAAGTTGTCGAAGTTCTTTGGTTTCATTGTGATCAATGAACATCTAAAGGCGCCTTAGGATGCATAAAAATGCCTCTAACACCAAGTCAGATAGCACAAGCAGTGGCATTAGTCGAACTAGGGATGACCCATCGTGAAGTGGCTACTATCCTTAACGTACCGGGTTCTTCGATGCAATATGCACTAAAACGGTACCAAGAGACTGGCCTCTGCACACGCAGACCAGGTAGTGGCGGTGTACGTTGCACGTCAGCTCGTGACGACCACTTTATTGTGTTAGAGATTTTAAGAAATCGCTTCATTACTGATGTCGAGATCCGGCAGCGGCTTCAAATCTCCAGGAATGTAAATGTTAGTGAGCGTACGGTGAGAAGACGTATGGAGGAAGTTTTTAAGATCAAGAAGACCAGCCTGTGGCCCACAGCTTCTCCCACAGCATAGAGCAGCGCGATTTCAATTTGCCCGCGAACATGCTAACTGGTCTCAAGAACAATGGGAAAGGGTTTTGTTTACGGACGAGTGCAGGATCGCTTTAAATGCACCTGATGGTCGACAACGTGTCTGGAGAAGGAATGCTGAACGATATCTGGCGATTACTACCACTCCCACAGTGAGTTTTGGTGGAGGCTCTATAATCGTATGGGGTGGCGTTAGTTCTGATGCACGTACAGAATTGGTCATCGTCAATAACTCTCTAACTGCAACACGATACGTCGAGGATATCCTTCAAGAACATGTTGTACCCTTTGGAGGGTTTATTGGATATTACCGATTCATTTAAATGCATGATAATGCACGTCCATACGTCGCTCATATCGTAAATGAGTACCGTTAAGAGGTTGGTATTCAAAAATTGCAGTGGCCAGCTCGCAGCCCCGACATAAACCCAATAGAGCACATTTGGGATAAGCTAAAAACGACAATTAAAACAGCATCGAACCTACCACAAACCCTTAGCCAGCTTCGAGATGCTGCACTGACTACGTGGCGCGACTTATCGCAAGTGGACATCAAGAATGTCATCCAAAGCATGCCAGACCGAATGCAGGCGGTCATAAGGGCTAGAGGAGGAAACACGCGATACTAAAAAGTACAAAATGTTGTCAAAGATCAAACAGTTTTTAATTACTAGTGCTCAAAACTGCAGTGTTTAATTTTGTGTAAATGTGATTTTGCGCTTAAACTTCATTAAAAACTTAAAAAGACGTTATTTATGAGTAATAATGATTAAAGACGTTAAGTGGATGAACAACGATTAAATTGGCCTAAATTAGAAGTGTACAAACTGAAAAAAACGGAAGTTATCACAAATTTTGTAGGTGGCCAAGTTTCCGTGCCGGTCAGTATACATTTAAACACATTCTTACAATACATAATGTATTACATAAATAAATAACAGACACAATGACAAATTAACAGCGTTGGACACTGTTGAGAAAAAGAAAATCGTTATTTTAAAAATATTTTTATAAACAACCTTTTAAAATATCGTGTCTGTGCTGGTGACTGCTGAAATTTCTCGTAGGGAGCCATTAGGCAAGTACTGGGCGCGACAGTCAAGTTTACTGGATTAGAACGTATGTCATAATTGAATGCGACAAGTCGACTTATGATATTCGTGAAATGTACAGTAGCAGTAGTTCCAAGCACGCACGGATGATTTATGATAAACTTCCTTCATATGCTATGCATTTATTATGATACACCAACAGTAAACATAGGTTTAGTATAGTTAAGTAGGTACCTAAATCTTTCATTACAAAAAGGATCCTGCACAGCATTATGCTGGCAATACAAAAATAACTAGCGCTTTTTATTACTTTTTAATTGGTTTTATATCTAAATATGTGAATAATTTTAAATTGATCAAAGGCATAGGTATATTAATCAGTTTCTTAAGTTCATCCTTTATAAAAAAAATGTATTAAACTTATCAAAATCGGTGCGCGACGCTAAAGCACCCAACCCACAGCGAACAACCAACGTTAACATCTTTCACTAAACCCCTCCCATACTGAACCAGTTTCCGTGCGTTACTCGTGGAAAGCAAAAACGTGCAGTTTCCAGGAAAAGCGATGTGGGCGGGCAGTTCCACCACTTACCAACCGCGGCCTCCATGTGGGTTATAGCGCAGTAACGAACAGGTTCTGTAGACGGGGGGTCCGTATATGTTAATTTATTTAAATGTACGACTGAAAAATAAAGCGGTTAAAGTCTAGCTCTAGTACACAGAGATACCACATTGACGAAAAAAAGCAGAAACCCTGTGACCCACACAATAGAAAATGTTCACCGGAGCCGATAAACTTTTGAAAGTCCATGTATGTATTAAACCTAAAATTGCGAAGTATGTATATCGATTTTTAGTCTGAGAATATAATTTACAATAATTATATTTATTATATTGATAATAAAGTACTAACTCTGTTTGACTTTCATGCCAAAGAACCACGCGAACACTTAGGAGGGATTCCTATACGTTTTCACATATCAAATTATGATGAAATTAAAGACTCGTAGTGCGACAATAAAGTTAGAGGCAATGACGATAAGCACTATTATTGCACTAATAGTATTCAAAACCTAATAAATTGTTAATAAATCTGAACCTAGTATTTAAACCTAATAAATAACAAGTAATAAATTGTTATTGATTATATTATTGATTTATACTCTTTTACGTAGGAATTTTGTGGTATTAATAATTTAAAATGGAGACTGTATGAGATATTCCAAACCATAGGAAAAATACAGACAATCTTTAAAATTACTTTCGTCTTTTTTTACATTTCCTAGCAAAATTATTTGTCGCATATTAAAACTTGTCATTACTGAACCCTAACAAAAACTGACGTGGTAACAAGAGAATCAACTCATCTCGCATTATGGTGTTATGTACCATTAACTTTTACAAGTAAAGACAAAATGGTGTGCAAGCAACACAGATACTTGTCGTTCATTGAGATTTTTCGAATTTGTGCGGTAATTTTTATGTCCTAGCCGTGAGACGTTAAGGTACAATTCTTAGTAATGGTATGTTTGTTATGTAGGTTTACTTGGCCCTTACCACTGTCTTATAAGATTGAAGTAATTGTTTTTAATCTGAAGATATTTATTGCCGATAAATAATTTAAGATATTTGGGGTATGGAATATAAGAAAGTCAACAATTGTTACATAATATTGCGTTATTTCGATAAGGTAGTAATAAAATAAAATAAATGGGTAACTTTACAATACAGGTTAAACATTTTTCCTGTCCTTTTTCATGAAATTAAGATAGCAAACGAACTTGTAGTACCACCCTTCCGCTGCCGCCCATGACAACTGTGACCGACACAGAACAAGTCTCAAATTGGGACTGGGGTGGTTAGTCAGTTATCAAACGGTGTTAGAACGTTAGTTGGTTACTTCGTTAGTAGGTACTCTTCTCTAGACGCTGAATTACACTTTCGGGAATGCTTCGCACTTTAGTTTATATAACATCGAGCACATTTTGATAGTAAACGATCACTGCTGTCCAGTACCTAAGCAATAACACCTAGAAGATTATTCATATTTGGCCCTGTATACAACTATTACACAAAACGACATTATTATCCGTAACACGAGGTTATATCTGGCATCAGTACCTCGATTTTTGCCTAGTACACTTTGAATAAGAGAGGTTAAACTTTTTGGAGAACCGACAATCAGACACACATCCTGCCTGATAATGAGTCGTCCCGCAGGCACATCCCAGTTTAAGGGAGCAGCAGATGAAATCTATGATTGTTCATGATATTGTTTTGTAAATGAGGAATGCCTGTATCGATAATACTGTGTAATTCTAGTAACCAATGGTAAGGGATCACATAGCTTTTGCTAAGCATACCAGACACTGGCAGCCATAGTTACGCCTGTGAACAGGGCTGTTATCTGACACAATTAGCTTCATTACCTCTATTAAAGCCGTAGCCTCGGGACGACGTTCGGTTCAAGCAATTTTCACTATTATAACTTTGAAATAGAGATCAAACGAGGAGTTCTCGTGAAATGCAAGAGCCATTAACTGAATAGCAATACGTCGATGTGAACATTCATGGGGCGTGTATAAACACTTGTTTTATTTCAAAAGATCAACGAGTACGTCTACTGTCTTGTAAAATAAAGACGCAAATATTCCTGCGGAGGCTTGAAGATTCTGAAATATGAGGTACACTCATATCAGCCCAGTATAAAGTGGCTACTGCAGTCGAAGCATATTAGGTACCTACTATTTTCATCGACAAAATTATATTATTGTTATGTGCCATTACGATAAATTGCGTTCTATTGCATATTCCTTACAAATACTAACAATTATTTTACCGTATGGTAATGTACGGCCTTCATTCATACAAGGTAGCCCTATGTTAGGTAACTCCTTGCATGCACATACGTAGGTTTATCTACCTACTGAAAATGTCTCAACTCATACTACTACCATCAAAACTAACTTTTGATGGTACCTTGGTACCTTGAATAAAATAGATAAAAAAAAATAGTTTACCAATTAACTGTGTAATTCTGTAACTAATCTAACAGATATTATTCTACTTATTAAATATTCAATAAATAATCATTTTTTTTAAATCCGGGGCTGGTTGTGACAGGGGTAAGTTGTTACAGTGACATTAGCGGCGGAACAGAGAACGCTGTAGTGACGTTAGAAAGAGATAAATAACGCCACCACTGATGGCTCACCCCCCGCGAGAGCCAGTGGCACCAGGGCTTTTATGAAAGGAGCACCTGGATGTCACTCAAAAAACCCTAGGTTTGTAAAATTTTCAATTATTCGTAATATTGGTCTACAGCCTGTTTTCGAAGTAATTAGAGAGGTGTTTGATTTTATTTTTGCGTCCTAAGCCTTTCTTTTTGCGATAAAACTACGTTTGTACAGTTATATTAATTTGTACTTTTACTAGTTAACCTCAAAAGATCAATTTAGGCGTTGGGGCTAAAAGTGACATTTGCTTGGGGCAGGTTGTGACACGTCACTACCTGCTCCGTGGTTTTTCTTTTCAACCGATATAATTTGTTTATTGTTTTTTCGTAGCATGAGGACATATAAAAGGAAAACAGCGTGAAAAAATATCTAAAGATCATTATGTACGAACGAGCAGCAACTATTTTAGAGGGAGGTACAACTAAAAAAGTTCGTAGCATCGCAGAAGATTTAGGATTGTGTCATATACCCTTAACTAGATATATAAAGAACAGAAAAGAAGCAAAACAGAAGAGCGCACCCATAGAATCTCTCAAAGTTGGATACATGAAGATTCAACAAATCTTATTTTGTTATAACAGTAAAGATTTTTGTTTAGTTTAAAGTTTATTTCGTTTTAAGTTTTATTTTAATGAGCCAAAAGATTGCTTTGTAGACCTAGACATCATAATATGTTATTTAAATTAAGAAACGTAACTGTTGGTGATGATTGTTCTTAATAAAAAGGTTCTGATTACATTAGTTTTTGGTTGTAACATTTTGCCCCATGTAGTGTAACAACCAGCCCCGGGTACGGGGTTGAAAGTGACAGGCCGTTTTTTTTCAGAATTTGTTCATTTATATCTAAACTAATGGTTTGGTATACAAAATGTATTTTAAATTTAAATGCTGAATAGTTACTGAATCAAACAAACATTAACTCGAGTAAAAGAATCAAACAAATAAAAAAATATGACACTTTAAAATTAAAATGTCACAACCAACCCCGGTCTCCCCTACTTAAGTATTTCATACTAATGTGCTTATCTAACAGTTTAGGCCTAGTGCCTCTACTACTAAACAAATTAAATGAATTATTTTTAGTATTTACGCGCACCGGCTCTAGTTAAACCTTACATGTGCTGTTTTATTGGATTAAATGGAATGCAAGTGTAGAACAAACGCGGTCGAAGTGTTATGCGACGTACACGTAGCGTGTTTATAAGAGTTATAACAAAATAGAAAAGCGATTTAAAAGATAGTTGCCATTGAGGATATTTAACGTTTCTTTATTTATCCAAATCATAATCATAATATGTGTATGTTAAGGTTTAAATCAATATATTATGTGTCAAAAACATACAAACCTTGTGCTCGAAACTGAAAAGGCCAAGAGCGTACTCCAAAAGAGGGGAAAGGGGAAGGGGGAAGGATCTAAAGACCTCCGACATAGCTTAACGACTTGTTGAAAACCAGGACCAACGTTTTAAAATTATGTTCCCTTCGGCACAGAAGCTCAAGAAAAAATGCCCATGTGGGATACTAAATTGACAACTAGCTGTCATTCATTTAACTACTAACCGCGTGCATTTGTGATTGATTCAAATGTGATAATACGAGGTCAGGTTTTAATTCACTGACCTATGTCAACAAATCGTCACCATCATTAACATGTTGTGACCAGGATAATAAAACATTTTCAACTCATTGAAAGCTGGTCCTGAAATATAGTCCGCAGGTATTATAGGTGGAGTGTTTATGGATTTTCTTAATTCATGGCATGGGGTGCCAAGAGTCTCGGTGCGTTGGCAAATACCTGGACAATGGCGTCATATGCGAACAGTTATTATTAACGACACTTTAACACAGTTTCAGGGGAGAGTGCGGTATGGCGTGATGTTCCTCCCGTTTGGAACGCCGCAAGTGTTTACAAGGGTACTCAGAGATGCAATGCAGCTGAGAAGCATTTGGACTTGTATGGTACAAGTGACAATGTGTTTGGGAAATATTCATCTATATTAGATACTCTCTATGTTTTTGTTACTGACAATCCTATAGGAGTCACTTACTTTTTATGGTTAAATAAGATAATGTTTCTCTATGTCGTCAATTCAAGCAATATTATTTTGCTCTAAGGGTCTGGTGCTCTTTCGCATCAATTTGTGCAACTTTTTGTACAACTATAATCAATACAATACAAATACATACAATAATATTCTGCGAAGTGGACTCAATCTGCTTTAAGTTGCAGGTGTTTATGCTTTAAACATACTATAGGAGTTTACAATTGTGATAGGTTTCCGAAGCGTAGCAAGGCGAAGTACTTTAAATAAGAAGTATACTTTCAAAACACGCTGAGAGCCCTGACAGGTTCCGATGATAATATAGCCATGGTTATTGGTAAAAAAGAATTTATTAGGACAAAACCTGGAGTACCCATTTACATGAAATATGAACAAGTTCACACAAATCACCCGCATTATTCCCGCCACAGCTTACTCTGAACATCTAAATCACAAGAACATCGGAACATATTAGGGTGTCTTCAACTGATGAATAATGCAAGAACAAGGAACACTTGAGGGCGAATCGGAGGGAGGCGTCTAGACCGATGTTTTTGTTACTTAACTGTGGTAAATATGAAGTGCATTGTAGTGCCTGCTTTGTTGCTGGATTTTGCCTGCAAATTGATCAATATTTTCAGTATTTTGTTGTGCATTTGTATAAATAAATAAACACCTGGGGTAGGATTCCCTGTCTTGGTGACATGGACAACACAAACGCCTAGAGAACAAATGCTGAGGCATTTCACAGATTAAATAATTCTACAGATTAAACAATTAATAATACACCTTCCATACATTAGATACAATATCAATACAGGACATAGGTACATGACTGTGCCATTATGTGTTGAATCCGAGTAAAAACTTGTCAATACCGCGAAAAGTAGCAAAATGGCGTCCTGTCAGTTGGCGCCAAATTAAACCTGGTGTTGTATGCTATCGTGCTTTGATCTCGACCCCGTGGAGTGTTTGCAGCCGCGTCTGATGTTTGTCTTAGTATGAAAGGAATCTCGTGAATGGTTGAGAACGTACGTCTCTTTCAATAGTAGATTTATATCGGCGGAAGAGGCCGCTGCTATAGCGTGGCAATTTGTGGATAGTAGATACGGTGATAAACGACCCCCCTCCAGGATTTTGCGATGAAAAATGTTGCCAACGGAGTGGAATAGCTCGCTTTCTTGCTGGAAATGAAAAGTTACATAGTTGTGAAAACACGTTGGTACGGAAATGCTGCAATGACGTGTAATATTGGTGAGTATTCGCTTCTAAATCGGATTGATCAAAATAATATGCATTGTTACATAATTCCAGGTCAACAGCCATGTTAGTGATTTCTTTCTTCATAATAGCGAAACAAAACAGACAGTTTATATCACTGCTGTTACGTGTTACGTAGGTACATAATATTTATGCTTAATTATGTTGTATCATCATTTTATGGTACCAACCCACTTAGCACTATAGGTAAGTACAATTTTCTAGTCTAATTTCACGTGGTTTTTCCTATCTGTTGGGGTTTCTTCTCCCTTCATAAATACCTTACCTACATTAAGCATCAATTTTAATTTCCTCCCGTCCGAAGAAAAAGGCTTTAAAACTAAATGGTTTCGTAGACCGTTAGGTAGGTAGGTACATTATAAGGCGGTGACCGTATTTTTATAAATTTCCATTAATTTGTATAGTGCATTGTAGTACCAGCCATTATGAAAAGCATTATTATGCGATCGGTATTTTCAAAGGCACTTTTCTAATATTTATTTTATGATGGCGACATTACCTAGATTAAAGTTTCTATGAGCCGCAAGGGATTTGTGAAGCTTACGTAATGTTCATAGGTAGTCATGGATAAATAATATTGAGGTTATCTATACTATTATACACTTACCTACATAAAATAAAACTGTAACTGATGGATGTCTGTCTGTACATAGAAGATATTTGAGAAAAATTGTAGGTAGGTGATGATCAATGCAATAGATCCCGTAACACAATCGATTTGTAGGTTCTTTGTCAGTTCATCCCTTTTAACGAAACGAAACGGCTGTATTAACTTTTTTTTTAATATGTGTAGGTACTTGGTAGGTTACTAATATATAGGTTCCAACAAGATCGGCTACTGGTTATTAATACTTTAATAATAAAATCAACGCTTAAAATCGGACTTCGCTCCCCTAGCTTGGCTTATCAAATATTCTTCCAAATACCTACCAAAAAACAAATTTGGCATAATTTTAAATACATACTAGGTATATAGATTTTAGAGTAACAGTAAAGGGCAGTTATTTCCAATAAAGTTCATATCAAACTCGTTAATAAAATCATCCTCTTGTTATTGTAATTCAATACACTAGCTTGAATTATTATTTATTAGACGCACAGATTGATGGGATGTTGTCCGTCAGTCTTCATAACAATGATGGAGATTCGGTTAACTATTTGTTAGGGAAAGCATTATTTATACCAATTAGCGATATTGTTATAAATTGATCGGTATAATGAGGTTCATGTTACCTCTATTTTCGTTTGTACTGAATTATTGCTTCTATGCTGAATAGTTTGTGTCAACCCTGACTTTATGTAAATAGACGGCAATGAGTGTCATGACTGGTCACTGTCATATCAAGGGCGTGACTAATGAGTTTCCGACCAAAAAAGAGAGAAGAAAGAAAGTATCTACTGGGTTACAAGCTCCAAGAACCCGTCAGGTCGTTGGCTGCTGGCTGGCAGGCGGCTGACTCTAGCAAGAGGTCAGTATTCGCCAGGTCTGCTTCACAGAAAAAATATAATGGTGATAATACCTTTTACTAATGTCTTAATACCTAATACTGATAAATATTTTTGATGTGTAGTTAACTAGCTAACACCATACTATTGCAGCTTCAGTCCCTTCTTACCCTGGTCTGACGGCATAGGATTTAAGGTCAGTATTCTAGGCCACACCAATGCGGCCAATATCACCAACTTGGTGGTAAGCTCCGGCATGGGCTGTTGTAGGCCGCTGCAATACGGCCAAAATTGACCATTTATGCCATTATGCCACGGCTTTGACAGGATTTCCCAAGCACGGAAGCACTGATATTTTCTCTTCGCTACTAATATCTAATACCTAGTAGGTAGGGAAAGGGTTATCTACAATACATATCAATGCACACTGAAACAGCCTGGTTGGTACGCTACAGATCAACCCGTTCAGGACCGATATTACAGTGGGCAGTTCATGGGTTAAACACGTTAAAGGTTTGATATTTAGGAGAAGAATTACAATGCATTTACTATGTAGCCTTATCTGCTAGGTCAGCCTTGGATATGATGACGATTGTTCGAGCACGCACTGGTTGCCAGCTCGGTGGTAGGTACCGATTGTTCTATTTAGTTATTATAATTATACAGTCCAATATTAATTGTATTGAAGAATTTAACAAGGCTCATTTTAATGCAATAAACAATCACCGTCTCCAAACACTAAAATTAGTAATAAATCACCAAGAAACCTCTAAACAAACCACCGCTAAATGTCAAATATTTCGACACCCTTCCATTCCATAAATCGGACTTAATCAAGTGTGACTCATATCAAATTGAATGAAACATTAGTTCTAAAATGGCGAAGTCACAGAGCAACAGGAAGTGACGTCGCCTGCGCGTGCGCTCTCTTCCTGCCGCGTGCGAGCCAAAATGGCGGCTGCGAACTTCCTCTCGGATGTTGCGCTAGAACTCTCATTCGCAACATAAATTACGGCCTGGGATGCTGTATTGTTACAATTTGCCAATTCATCCCTATCTAACATTTCTCGAAATATCTATAATGTTTGTCATCATGTCATGTTTTTTTTGTCAAAACTTAAAACAATCAAAACTACGTAGTACGTACATTCTATATCTAGGTATGGGCGTATAATCATAAAAATATTATTTGTTTGGCTTAACGACAGTTTTATTTCTTAACTCACATTAATATCTACCATTGGAGCTTGTTTTTGCTATGGAATAACCGGCACATAAACTCCATAACTATCCAAAGACATTTAAGTCCTAATAGATGTTGATTAATATAATTCCTACACCGTCTCGTGGATCTTGGAAAAGGCTTGCATCCATCAACAAGCTTTATTTATGTCAAGCCGACAAAGGAGAAAAAAAGTCACGTAATGGTAACCGTTTACGTCGTCCGTAACACCATAATCACCGATGCATTGCCGGTCAAAAAACCCTGCATTATGTAACTTCTGGGGCTCCGACACAGGGCCTACTACGAAAAACGAAACTCGACTTTTCGGACGACGACGGATCGTACTTTTTCCTACCAGTCACGGTCGCCAAATTATGTTTCGTGTGAAATAAAGAAATTTTCTTAAGAAAACTCAATGCGATTT
Source organism: Ochlodes sylvanus (assembly GCA_905404295.2). Lineage (NCBI taxonomy): Eukaryota > Metazoa > Arthropoda > Insecta > Lepidoptera > Hesperiidae > Ochlodes > Ochlodes sylvanus. The sequence continues at coordinate 5,565,552 of FR990129.1, forward strand.
TCGTATACATACATATAAATTTATTTTAATACGAAAAGAAACACGTAAAAGTAAGAAAAAGTACGATCCGTCGTCCGAAACGTCGACTTTCGTTTTTCGTAGCCAGCGACTGAAATATGTGGATAACTTTCCACGATGGATATTACAAGGGTGGTGGCTACCCACTAAAATATCGAACAAGCAGGGTACCGTCCATGAAGGGTACCTACCGTCCGAATTAAACTGGGCGGTAGAGAGGGCATCGACGTCCAAGAGGAGCAACTTGAATAGCAATAGACTCGTCCGTAGATGTAGAATAATCAGTACAATAAATACCAATTCTAAATCGTATATTTTAATTTTATTCAATATTCAAGATATCTTGTCCTTCAAAGATCTTTTTACAAGCATACTTATCTATAATCCTTCGTAATGTATCCAAAAAATCTATAGTATTTTATTGCGACTACGGTTCGTATAAAATTACTGTTAAATGAAAATGTGTTAAATAAACAATGTACTTAAGAATCTATAAAAGTAGGAATTAAAATGGACGAGTTATTACCAACCGTCACCCCTTCGTCACTTAAAACTTACATGCTGTGTACATTAGCCACGGTCGAAAGAGCTTAGGATAATTTATCGCCAGAAAAACAAGAAAGTAATTATGCATAATTGTGTTATAATACCCCTTGTAATAGATTCTTAGCGCTAATTTGCTCATAATTATGGCCTTCGTCTAATTCTATTGGCAATAATTACATGATCATTGTTACGGTTTGTTAATCGCGGATACACCGTTTCCTCCAGTTTCGTTTTTTGTTACGCCTTGTCTCTTGGTGAGAATTCAGTACATTATATGTCCAGTTCTGTTTACGGGCGTATTGATATGATTAGCGTAGTTACTAAAATAGTTTCAATAGTTATATGTACTTCGAAAAATAGTCGTTGGTTTCTTGAATAAAAATTGTTAACATTTTTACTAGTACCTAAATCCGCCTTCGCTTTGGTTTCGGGTAATCTGTCACTAAGTACCGACACTCGAAAATTTAAAGTGACATACCTAACTTTTGATCTATTAACTGATTGATATAAAACAAACACAAAATTTTAAGTGAACCTTAGTACAATACGTTTGTGAGAACCGCACCTGAATTGGTAAAGCCAAATAAGGACCATCATCCTTAACTTCTTGTTTATGAAATGAGACAATCAGATGAGACTACTTTATTATTGCCGATGTCACTTTAGAAAATACTTTACGTATCTAATTTTATTATCTTCTTCTAGGTATCAATATCATAAAAAGAAATTTAATTAACATGTAAGAAAATTTAAAAAGTAAGTGGTTCTATTTCCGTCTAATAATTTATATATTTTTTTGTAAAACAAAACCGTTATAAAATCACATCATCGCGAAACCCGCAATGCCAAGTTTAGATTTCAATTGCTTAGTTTGCCCCGACAATGGCGAGCACTTACACGAATTAGACAACAAAAGGAATAAAGAAGCGAAAAGGACATCCTGATTACCATAATTAAAATCCACTAAACAGATTTATAGTCTCTCCAAGCCCCCATCACTTAAGCCTTTCTCCTCCGTTTAATTGGAAGGATCTTAAAACTTCAATTTCCCTTTTTTTGTTCCCAATGAATTCAGAACAGGAAATACATCGTTGATTCAAAGGTCTGTTTTTGAGCTCGGTTGCACGGTTGAAAGAGCCATATGATATGACATATTTTATTGCCTTTATTGGCCGTACTTCGTATAGGCAAATTAGGAGGATATATCAATCTGCCTTTTGGACGTTTTTTGCATGATTGCGAGCGAATCTTTTTGGTGTACGCCGCACCAATGAATAGTTAATACAATTGTTTTTATTGTTTTATTTATGCGTGTATTCGCTGCGGTCGGATGTGTGCGTCACTTTTTAGGTTTGGTAAAGATTATTATCGTAAAATATTATTGTTGGAACGACGAACAAAACGTCCATGGGAAGTTTGGATTAGAAGGAATTTCAAGGTTTTTCGTTGATACCTTTATGCGGAATTTTCGTTACTTCAAAACAAGGTTCTATAGTTTGCGATATAGATGTTTTAAGGTGACTGACAAATGAAACTCCGCACACATGGTATTTAATTACTCTGTAGATTGTTACAGTAAGCATTATTGGCCCATAGTTATTGAAGATATTTTTTCACAGTAGCTGTTGAAGATTCCGACGTACGGTATTTATGAAATTCTCAAACGCCGAAATTTTTAGACACAAATCTAAAATGTGAATGAAGTTTGACAACATTTTCTTAAACCACATTGCGTACTGAATTTAATTAATAATTTGCATACCGTACAACTACACACCATTACTCTCCGAGAAGCTACGAATGATAACCGATATATAACCAGTCAGATCACAATTAATGATCAGTGAAGGATGTATTTTTAGGAATACGCATATCCAATGAAAATATGGAACCATCTCAGCACCAGTAATGTTTCTCTGTCGGTCATATCTCATTATCTCCAAATCTATGAACTCTAAGCACTTAACTGTAAAGTAATAAATTCTGAGTTTGGCCAGTCTTTCCTCTTTTGCAAAAAGTAGCTTAAAACTCTCCTTGTTGTATGATCCCTAATGAACCACTCAAAAACACGAAACAAACGTCGACATAGAAAATATATCTAAATATCACACACACGTAACATCTATAGACAAGATACGCTTACTCCACGCAAACACGAGATGTTTACGGGCAGGGTTGCCCCTGTTTGCCAACGAAATAGATATGTTGGCACAGTTGATTGCCGATCGAAACTTTAGAGAACTGACCACTCGGAATCGGATTACTGGTTCGTTACCGATTTTTGCTGTTTGTCTGACCGCTAACGACGCAAACAAATACTGTGTCAGATTGCGAGGGTAACGTTTTGTTAGCCCATGTTTGTTCAACCCTGGAGTTGGCTTGTTTACCGAATTCATTGATAGTTTGACTGTTGAGTAAAGTTTTAATTGTACAGTGTTGCATTGCGGATACGTTTTTAAATGCAAATAAGCAATCGGAATGTTCATTTCGCTTGCGCTGTCAGAATGGCTAGAATTTGATATTTTCTAGGCGGGATAGTTGGGGATAGGAATTTGAGTGTAAGCTATAGCCTGATAGTTTGTTAGGAAGATATCCTACCGTACTAAGAACCCGAAATAGAATCCATTAATCTGTTTGTAACAAATCGTCTAAATTCTTAACTCAAAATTTATTTCCGTATATAGGTACCTATAGATATTTTGAGAGTATACTGATTAGATACCTATTACTAGTTTTGTTGATGAAATTTTTTTCTTGGTATAAGCTGACGCTTAGCTACGATCTCTCACGCCTTATGGTTAGAGGAAACGTAGCCCTAAGGTGGTAAAGCTAATTTAGAAAAGGTATATTCATTATTGATACAACGATACTTGAATTGTAATCGAAGGAACGCGAGTATCGGTCAGTCCCCGACAGGAACGATGCTCATTACACAAGTCAACATTAAGATTTAGATATAGGTGTAAAATAAAAAGGAAAAATTTACAAATAATTGCACTTGATGATTTGAATAACATTCAGTTCGGATAAAATTACTGTTTTTAAACACGGGGATAATGACATTGATACATTACGACGATCATTCGTTGTATTGCTAACTCGATCGATCACTTCGAATTTGGAGTCGCCGGGCCACGAGCGTTTTGTAATTAGGTAGTTCAGATGAGTCTAGTTCTACTTCTACAAGCTAATCAGAAGAATGGAAAAGTTCAGAATAGACCACAACAAACTTTTGCCTTTTAAATATCAAATCAGTTCCAACATCGTCTAACGAACTGTCCCTTATTAGACTTTAAAGCATTACAGCGCTTTGACTTTGTGCATTTTTCAGCGGCGAGTAGATAAATAACGCTGGGAACTGTATAAATAAGCCGGGTAACGATATAAACTAGTATCGGAACGCTGCGGTGACGGTTCTGAACGCGCTGTAATTGGAGGCCCGATTGATTGTCGACGCAAACTCTGGAATCTTTGAATCGGAGTGGTAATGAGACTGATTAAGAGTCGGCTGAACCGTTTTTTTATGGCGGGTCAGTGACTTGGGTGACGATAACCGGTGCGTAAATTTTATCCAGTTTTATTTATTTAATACTTAGTAAACCCTCGCTCATGACTTAGCAGCCGTATAAGCAATGTTTGTTGTCCTGATTTGTGGACCGGTTAAAAATGTTAATCGAAGCTTACTACAATACATCAACAGTGGCGTAGCGTCTAGTAATATAGACGTGGGCAAAGACGAATCAGCGAGGCCCCATTTGTTTCGTTTTCAAAATCTGGCATCGCATTTAAAGAGGACTCGCGAGGCCCCTTCAGGTGCGAGGCCGTGGGCGAGAGCCCACTTTGCCCACGCCTAGCTACGCCATACATCATACACTAATTCCAAATCTGATGAGCCGTTTCTAGTTGAACAGGACGTCTAGGACTCATTTTCTCCTCCAATGCTCATCCGAGAATAGGCGAGAAGCATAAACGTCATGTGCAAAAGACATTACGAATCCCGCCGTAATTAAATGGACGGCGAAATTTAGCTAAACAGAGCATAAAAGTAAAAGCGGTCCGGCAGTAAACGAGGGTGTGGAAAAGAGGGGAAGTTTGCGAGAGAAAAGGTTACTGATACACAAGATTTCGGTAGAAAATCTCGCGTCTAGGGCGATTATGGCCGCCGCCGGAAGTGGCGTCAGGCGCCGCGGCGCGTGCGTTACAAATCACTACTTTACAACTTCCGGAACGCGCAGTTCTTCTTCAACAATGGGAAGAAATGGACGTGCAAAAAATAATAAAATGACTAATAATTTTTGGCCACGCGCCGCTGGCGACGGGTAATAGTCGTGTGATGATATTATGGAAAATAATAATTTGTCTCTTCTCCCCCAATGCAATCGAATGGGGATAAGGGCATCCCTTACAGCTCTTACTTCACTTTTTATTATACAGTAAAGACATTATTTTTAAAATAAAACGTTTTTACATTTGTACTGGGTAATTTACGAAACTGTCATAAAAGGATGTGATAGTTTTTGAATGTGCAAGTAGATATTATTATATAACTTTATCATACAATTATTAATTTATTTATTTAAATTGTATTGTATTAAATTGTTTTGCGTTTATTTGTTTAAATTGTATTGTTGAATACAATACAGTTTAAATAAATAAACGCATTAAAATTGCCTGTTCTTATGTTTCGAGCGAAGAGCTTGTGCTTCTACTTATTAGACCATTTTCTAAGGGAGCTATGGAGCAGCTAGGTAAGCACCTAGTTCATGAAATTAGAGGTTATGGTCGGAAATTCTTGTTGTATACCTACCTACCTATTAATGCATCTAAAACTTTTCTTATTACATACATCCTCAATTTACTTTATTTATTACTCTAAATATATCTGCCATCTTTCTAACCTAACCGAAGTCTAATGTTTAAACGAATACCAAATTTCATAATTATCTTAGATCCAGTAAGTTTGAAAAAAACACAGGTGTTAGGTACAGCAAGAATAATACACAAACTTATTATTCACCATTTTCAATCGAATTTGGGAACGAATTCGCAATTCGAACTCGCAGAATCCTAAGTTCTTTTCTTAGCTTTTATCTGTTATCACTAGCGATTATTTTTACATCACGACATCCTAATTGCCCAATTCGATCTCCCAATTGATTTTGCGTGTACCACTCAAGGCGACAGATACGTAATCCAAACAGTCCCATTAAGGACCCCATAAAGTTTATTGACAGTCCCAGATCATAAAAGACCACTTCATAATATCCGAAATCAAATTTGACCCACAAGCAAAGAGCCAGACAGTGATAAATTCTAAACATATTAAATCAAGTCTTTGTTGCGACAACCAGGATAGTTTGAGCTCTGCCAATATTCTACAATGCCCCTTTGTGTCGCGAATTCCTTTTATTCGAAGAGGAGGGGATAGATTCCGTTAAGTTGGTTATCTTTTACCCTAATGGTATAAGGCACGTGGCTTACACCCCTTTTGCAACATTATAGGTAACATGGAGTGTGATAAATATTTTGACGAATTGTAACGAATTTATTTTTAAATTGTTATTTATTGTGTTTATTTTGCGTCCTCCCTTTGTGGTTTTATAAACAAACCATAAAATTTTGCAAAATTACTTTAAGAGCAATAAGTGGTTTCGAGTTTTAGAGAGATGCCTTCATATTTATACCTTTTTGTCGCCAAAGTCAAAATTTCAAGCACTTCTGTGCTTTGAAGGTTACCTACTCTTAACCATCGTTACCCGTTGTTATAAACGTTTACGCTATATGCCTTATGCTTATATAAGACCATTGTCTTACGCCTTTCGGCATTAGAACTTTAGGTGACCTTAGACCACTTAGCTTCCATTAGGACATAAAATCCATTATATTTGGGTTCCGCCAACCTCTGCTTGTGTACACTGTATAACAATGTACATTACAGGATTAGATAAGGCACCTCTTTTTTACCACACAGCTTAATCCCGACGGTACTCGTGCATAATGGATATCATTCTGTGCCTACCTGGCTACCATCTACCATCGTTTGCTGTCAAAACTTACCATGAAATTACGAGTCTGCTAATTCATAAGTTTGGCCATAAACAGACATGCTACCTGTATACTCTCACTACCACCAAGCATTGACTATGCTTGGTGGTAGTAATTATACTTTGGTAAATACATCTACTGGTATGTGCAGTAAGGTTCTGTCTCCTGCTTTATTTGACGTAACAGGCGCTGATATTTTTAATGCTATAAATAACATTCGAGCCACGAGGTTTAAGAGATACGTGTGCAGCTAAAATCGGTCCCCCAAGGGTGGCTGCGTATTGTTCGCACGCCACGCAACGTGACCGACCCATTAGGTTAAAGTACCGGGCACAGAAATACTACAGTTACTACAGTTATTATAATAACTGTCCTAGCTTCGCTTCAGGAAACTTAAAGCTTTATTACTCGCGCAGACAACATAACTTTAAAAGCGATGACAGAATTCGAAACTTATGGCTTAGATACGAAACAATGACTTGTCTCACTTCACCCACCGTTTTTCGAATTCCGTAATCAATAAAACACGTCTTATCCGTAGTGCTAGCCAAAAATGTCCCTTGCGTGTATGAATCGACGCGTAACACTTTCAACTGATTTTCTCTATCAATTTGATGTCGATGCAACGATACTCGCGTGATGTCTTCGTCCGTTTTACGTCAACTGGGGCGAGGAAGGGAAGAATGGGCCCCTCTCCCTTACTTAGGTGATTGGATTTTTCATAAAATACTGCATCGTATCGCTCTGTTACTGAATAAATTATATTGTATGTTGTCGGAGCGTGTAAACTAAGTTTATGACTAGACTTGTAGCAACGCGTTTTATTGCTTACTATGTTTTATCTTCTAAGTACTAGTGGCTCTGCCCTTTTGCTATGCTTGGGAAACTCGTTATTTACGTTAATTTCACGTTAAAATCACGTTGTGATAAAGAAACAATGAAATAGGTAGAAATATGTTAAGTGGAGTTTTTAACTATATTATCTATTTTCTTCTATGCCCATCGTAGATAAATATGACGTAGATGTATCTAAACCCCGCAAAGCTAGCAAAACCAAGTGTCATAGAGTACAAGTCGAAGTATGTAATGATCTGCAATTTGAACATAAATCATTCACAAACACGTCGATAGAGATCGCCCACGGTGGCGACCATCGCCACATTATCACCTGGCGTCCGGCACATAGACTGGAGTGGAGTCGCTATTTTGTTTATAAAACAGTACTAGTAGGCCTGGGGCTTGTAAAAACATAATAATACTGTACTATTTGTCCATTGTGCGGTCGTAATTGAACCGTAATTCTTTCGGGAAAGGTTAATTTTACAATGAAAGTTATAAATATTTTATTTTAATCCATAAAATGATTCTGGTGCTTGTAACACATTTGTTTTGGAATTATGGTTGCAAACGAGAAGAGATACATAATAAAATTTTGCTCTATGTAGGTATATTCTTCTTCCCGATGTAAACTTAAACTACGCCAAGTGTTTTACGTATATTATATAGATTTTATTTCTGGCACAGGGTGCATGTTTTTTACATATTTCCATATGTATTTATCCTTAAATATCTCTTTTAACTTTTAAAACTTTTATTCTACATATCATATTATTTAGGTGTCTCGAGAGTACACCGAAAAAATATACCTAACTTAATATAAATCGCTAAAAGTTCTATGGAACAAAATATGTAATGAGTAATTTCATGTTTAATAGTTTAGCACGTAAGAACATTCTTATTTATTCTTATTCTTATTTGTATATAATTATGGATATTCGAATTAAAATTCCAAAGCTAAATATTGCGTTTATTCTAAAAAAAACAACACAATCTACTCTACGATTTTGTTAGACCTAAAACAAACTCACGTTCGTAACTCCCAATCCCATCTCATTATCGAGTTTGGTGCGCGTTTAAAAAATATAAATTATGCACGGGACGCGGTAAATTGACGTATAATCATAGTGTTACTGCGATTAGACGTAAATATAGATATTACAACGGCCGGGCGCCCTGGGTGGCTGCGTCCTCACGAGATGATTGTTCTGAGAGGCTTGATGACAGGTCTCAAGACTAGTTTGGGTTTTGCATGACCTTTGCACGTTACCTGCTGATGTTACATCAGGTTAATTAAAAAACAATCTGCGAAGTAAGGGTTCTCGTTCGATACCCGGCCGGGGCAGGTATTTGTGTGATAGATAAATATTTGTTTACTGGTTACGGGTGATCTTGATCGTATTCAGTCAAAAAGCTGAATCACTTTGAAATGTTTTTAAGACGAACAACATAGGTCTGCACACATTGCACCAACTCGACTCTGAGTCAACTCACAGAAACAGATTGAAATAACAATATGAGCATTATTTAGTGTTACTTACCAATGCTTCTATAGCGTATAGATCGGTTCTTTGAAGCGATGAATGTTGAAAATTCAACCGTAAGGAACACGTTGTAAAGCTCATATTTCACTGCCCTCCTATGAGTCGAATCGGAATCGGTTTGGAGTTGAGTTGATGTAATAAGAGCTGACCTTAACTATTAACCATTTTTTATCAATTCTTAGTTAGCGTAATTGGTTTATCCGCGTTATTTACCTAAATAATAAATAAATGTTGATCAAATTTATTTGTGCAACAATGATTCTATATAATCAAAAAGCAAACTAAAAGGTGTGAGTGTAAAGGATGGACAACGATATTAAATAGCTAAGATAGCGCACTCAACATCTAACCCAACATCGAATCATAACAGCTCAGCATTTAAACACCACTCATCATCAGGTAAGATATTGTTGCGGATGGAGCATTGACTTATTTTGTGTAAAAATCACAACGCACAACACTTAAGCCGATTCCCGTAACGAGATTCTCGTTATGTCATGGGTAATTTCTGTTCAAATTTGGTAATCACTGGGATCTCCGACACCCATCTCGGGTCACATCAGTCGAGTCGTGGGTGGCTGGTATCGGTGTAGCCACGATCGCTATCAAATTGCTGACTCGTGACTGCGCTTTCGAGGATAATGTCTTTCTTCGTGTAAATCTGGTACGAACCCAGTAACGGCGCGGTTGTAGCTGTCTTCATCTTTTCATCTTAAAGCTCTCGTACATTATGGAGCAATCAAACGATTGAGTTATAGCTTTGGATAAGAATAGTGGTTTGCTAAAGTGCTGTAGATGTGGTTTGTTGTTTTTTTCTCTTGGTATGGTGTAATTGGGTCATCTTTTAAATTACCGAATATCGATCACCTATAAATTGGCTAAAGAGTCAAGTAATGCGTGAAGTTACCTTGATTTTAATTAGCAACGCGTCTATAACTGCCCGGATCGTCATAGCAGTATCATCTTACCATAAATGATCTCCGTCTGTTTCTCTCATACAAGCTACATAACAATCCATCTTTAATTAATTCCATAATTCTAAAACAAAACGTTTTTCTCGGAATGTTCAATAGAAACCAACGTCGAAACGATCAGTTATCCCACCCACGGTCATATTAACTTTAATAACACGATCACAGGTCAGCCGGGGGTCTGACTAAGTAATTATCGCTAAACAAGTCATAACTCTTGAGAAACCAGCCAAATTTGGCCATCTTGTTAGCTGGCGTTGTGTGGATATACCTGTGTGACTGATACACCTACTAACTTTTATGTTCTCGGGTACAATATTTTGTAATTCTAAGTACAAAAATTCTTATAGCTTGCGAGCTTTTTATAGGCAACCATTTAAATCCTGAAGGTTAGCAACATATCTATGACCGAATTAGAAGGAGACTCTTACGAATAATTACTAACAGCACTAACTATCAATAACAGTCCCTATCCCAGTCCTCACTCATAGGTACTAACGAACTGAATAAATAATATTCTTAATAACATCCTCTGCTGACTGATCCTGAACCGGAACTGATCCTGTACCTTCTGAATCCAACAAAATGTCTTTCTCAAGTCACCTGTTCATCTGCTTTGGAGGCACCTATTTTTTTCAGACAGTGGTCTCCATAGTATTCTCTCCATAAGTAATATGGGGGTATGTGATTTTCAATATGCACAATTACACATCTTAATAGTAATTATTATAAATATTTACCTATAAATTAATTTTGATTTTAACATAATTATTATAGGTATAATTAAATTTGGAATGTGGAATTATGAAGTTTATTGTGTGTCATTTATCGAAGCAAAGTAAAAATTATATAAATACACCATTTAGATGATTTAAGGGTAGGTACGTAATTAAACGACTTAAATCAGTGTACCTAGTTACCTACCTACCTACGTAAAGGGAGTCATTACAGAACGTTAGTAGTAAGTATGATAATGTGGATATTGTTATCCATTCCAACTTACCTATACCATGCTCAAATTGGTTAGCTTGAGTTTTATCACCAAGAAACCATAAATTATAGCGATTACAGCGATCGCGGCGGTCGCTGTATTTATGAGATCACCTCCTTCACTTCAGTTTATGGATGCTTCATAGTTTGTTTTTCCTTATGTTTTAGTATCTGCTCATCAAAGTCCTGATACGTACCCTGGTACGTTGAATTTGTTACGAGACCCATTGATTAACATCGAAAGTTAAGTATTTGTCACATTTTATAATTATAATATCATAGTAAATTCAATATGACGTCCTCGAACTAGAGGATATCAGTCATTTTAAGAATATAATTATATTTGTAAAGGCGCAGTTCTGTATCAAATAAAAAGACTTCATTAATTTATTTCAATATCGTAAGATAGAAAGACTGTATTTTTACAAAAATCCTACGATTATTGCGAAGCTTTTTTATTTATTTAAGATAGCACAGCACATCGACGCTCCCTACGTAAAACCTCTAAGTAATAGGTAGATACGTGATTTGCCCTTTTTGTCATCGTGACCTTTAGGACACCTTAAACTTGAGTTTAGTTTAACAAAAATAAGTCTAGACGGTAAACTTACCTTTAAATCCGCACACGACATATCCCGTAAGTTAAAATTTTACTAAATTTTCCGACGAAGAACAACAGTAGTGGTGATTTTACGTTAGACGATCCGACGTGGGGATTACGCGCCCTCCCGCAACTGCCACTTGCAGGACATGCCGGTGTGACATTTTCCCCATAAACTTACCTCATAACCTCACGTACAATATATCACATATTATTAAACCTTATTAAAACATATTAAACCTTTATACCAAATTTCAAGAACAGAAAATACACGTGTATGAAACTTTTAAGCGCTTTCTTGTAAAATTTGTTATTTGTGGTTAGGTCTTTGTACGTAGGGACCGTCGAACTGAGCATGAAGCACCGCCCTTCCCTACCTACCAATGACTATTCGCTATCTTCCGTGCATTTTTCAGGATAATATAAGTTAAATTATTTTTTTGACAGTAGGTGGGTATTCTAATTATTTCAAATGTCTTCTAATTTTAATTCACTCTATTTACAATAATTAAATAGTTTGTAATAAAAAATAATAGGTACATCGATCACTTACTTTTGGAGGCCACCTATCTCTAGGTATAAGCTGTTAATGAAAAAGGTATAAAACCAAAAACCAACAACCGAAGATCACGGCACCTACTGCCGTGAGGCATCGGGGAGCCGAAACTTAATCACAGGTTGCGTCCCGGTTTTGACAACCCACAAACAAAGTGTGTTCACAGAATAAATAAAATAAAATATACTTAAATAAAAACTAATAATCACGCTTTTATAATAAATCGAAATAAAAAATAAAAAATAATTCTTAATACAAGTATTATTATTTGTATATTATGTTTTAAAATATAATATAATCGCCATCAACTTATTCTACCTCAACTTTAAAAATCATAACATTTCGGCAAAAAAAGAAATTATTGTCATTTTGAAAATTACCAAAAGATGCACCAAGATTTAAATAGGGATAAAATTTACTCATAAAACCTCTTTTTTAATACACTAAAATAAATTACCATCAACCAATCAAATAGCTACGCGGGGAATCAAAAATATGCACGGCGCCTAGCCGTCACATGCGAACATTATTCAATTTTGAATCAAACTGTATCTTTGGTTCCAACGTAATTTATAACGTACGCTGGCCCTGTATAATTAGGCCTGCTCTGGACCTCGTTGATTGCTTATTATATTGATGTTTCAATTTTATACTCATTTTTATGGTCATCGACCAACTGTGGGGGGTGGCCACCCATACCGTCTTCGCTTTCTTTCGCACTATTCGGTCTTTACGTAATGCTATCTCCGTCTGCTTCCGAGTGAGAAGTTTATATCTAACCTCTCCTTGTTACTCCCATTTATATTTAGATATCCATCTCGTTCCCCCGCTGGTTATACTGATTATGGTGAGTGAGGAAAGTTGCTCCTCTCCGTGACGAAAGGCTGTATCAAAGTTATATTTAATCTGTCGTTGTATGGAATTCTCGATGTAGTTAGCCGTATTTAAGGCGGCGATCGATTTTGTATCGACAGATGTTTTTGATAATAACTCAATGATTTTGCGTTAGATTTTTGAGGTTTCCTGTCAGATCACCTGCTTTCCTTATTGGTCTAATTTAGTATTTTTTTTATTAAGGTCACGTACCGTTATGATTGTGAAATGATGAAGCAGTGTAGCATATCTATTAACCATCACATCGGCAGTAATTGCAGTTAATTTATAAATTAATTATCGGTATTGGTTATGTCTACCAAAAAAAAACCTTTCTATTACATATCAATTATTAATCTTAAACCAAGTAGAACAAGTAGTTAATTAAGTAATTAATTGTTGATTGGTATGACCGACGACCATGACCACTAAAAAGCAATTTGAATAACTAGAAAATGAGAAAAAAATATAAACAATCACTTATAAAGTTATAAACAATAAAATGTATCTACATAGATGAAACTTACTTTTCCCCGTGAACATTTTCGTTTACATTTGTAAGTAAACTTAGACAACAAAAAATCTAGATACACAGATTGGTTACACAGAAAACATTCTTGACAAATTCGTGCTAATCGGTTCAGATGAATTTGTTCAACAAAATAGTCGTATTGTAAGAATTCTAAATGTTTGAAGGGATTTTAACTTAAAACGGGTCGCCCAAATTGATGCTGCGACTGCCTTAGAATTTCAATATTTCTTTTGTAGACAGCGATTGTCAATCTATTTGTTGTTTTAAATTAAATAAACTTAAGTATACTTTGTTACAATATTTTACATACGTTAAGAAGCGTTTTACTCCTTTTCATTGCCGGCAACGCATCTGTGATGTTTTTGGTGTTACTAATGTTTCTTAAGTAATAATACTCGTATACTCTGGTATTGTTATTAGTTATTAAATAATACGACCCGTAGCGTACCAAAATCGCGAAGTGCAGCTGCTTATGCGAAGATATTACAGGACATACCGCAGGGCATAACATGCCAGATCGCCATTCCAAGGGTTCTGGGTTCGATTCCCAGCAAGGCGGAAATTTGAATGATGAGTTTAAACTTCCATTCTTGGTCTGGGTGTGTGTGTTCTTGGCTTGTGTGTTTTCCATGGCACCCACGACACAGGGAGTCCTAGTGTGGTTATTTGTTAAAAAGTTATTTTCTTCAAAGATAGATAAATGAGAATCTCTGCACTCTTCTGAGTGAGTAAAGTATTTCATTTCTGTATTTTTCGAGGATCATTTTTCAAATTGTATAACGAATATCAATACAAATTCTTGATCTTTGACAAAGAAGCTTAGATGAAGCCTCCTAGTCAGCTCCCAGTTCAACATGTCTCTGACCGGTTTATAAGCCCAGTGACCTATTCAACAAACTTTGAGAATCGTAGAGTTTCGGAGCGTTTGCCGTAGGTCGGCGAATGGCGCCTGCTCGACGCTTATAACTCACCTCCCACCGTCGTCTTGTATATTACGAGACTAATGGCTCATCTGTTCATATCCTAGACATGATGCTATAATAATATACAAGTTATTAAACTAACCGATTACACTTTTTAGAGGTCTTCATCTAAGTCCTCAAGGGTAGCAGTGTGACTGCATGAATTCTAGACTCTACTAACTACTAACTGGAGAAACTGTCACTGACAGTCCCTGCCTCAGTCCTAATACTTACTAATGAACTAACTAACTAATGTTCTAACAACGTCTGCTAGCCGGTTTATCTATCCTGGTCCCCATTTGAGCCTTGTTCTAAATCGGTCAAAGTTGTCACGGGCTCCGGCGAAAGAGTGGTGCAGCATGTTCGTTTGCTACCGTAAGTCCATAAAAAAATACATGAAACAATAAATGACATAATATTACTACAAAATTATTATTTACAAAATATTTTGTTACTTTATTTATAATTTTAAAACATGACCTAAGAATGATAATCTAAAACCTATACATTTAATAAAACTGTCACTGATGATCGTAAGAGATTTGATAAAACCTACGCATAGGTACAGACCTAACAGCTCAAAACTTGTATATGGCTGGTGGATGGATATTTTAACCTTTTGAAATAAAAAAGCCGAGTTGACGTTTGTTTTGTAAGTTTCGTAGACGATAACAAAAATAATATTGTCTCGCGATAAAGCAAGCATAACACATAAGTTTTTCTCTCTCTGGGAATGAAAGCTAATAATTCAGTTCGTCTACAGTATTTTCTGTCTACGATTAATGCATAGACCTCGTCCGGAGTGAGATGTTATACGTGGTCGCTACCTTCACGTTTACGCTCATTTACTTTTTGTCTCGTGCGATTATGTCGCTTGTCAATTAACCTTGTCATTTTGTATGGATCTAGCTTGACAATCGAAACATCCAAGGTTCTTGAATTATTTTGGGCTCGGATATCGATTGTTTCTAGGCGTATTAGGGCGTCCCTGTGGCTCGGGACCAGAATACGAGCTTCGGTATCCCCTGCCTGTCGTAAGAGGCGACTAAAAGGGGGCTTTGGGGCTGCGGGCGGCTAGAGTGGGAGCTCGAACCGCTCACCAACAGCCCCGAGAAGGACGACGGTATGTGTGGCCGCATACCGTCGTAAATAACAGCGACGGCTACCGGGGGAGCAACAACTCCCCCGCTGGTAGAGCCCAACATAAGGGCACCGCGCTTGGAGGACTCCGGTTGCGTTCCTTTGGAGATCCCGGAGTCCTCCAAACAGCGCTGAGGAAGGCCACCGGGGGGGTTTTAGTGCGGTAAAAATCCCACATACCCCGGCGTCGCTCCCACGGCGCCGGGTACCTTTTGAAAGTTTCCCCCTCGACAACAAAAAAAAAAAAGGCGTATTAGGGCGGTTAGACTGACCCCAATCCCTGTTGACCAGGATATCGTAAGAAGCAAAAGAAGCCCCTTCCCAATATTTTGCACGCAGCTTCGCCCGCGAGGATGTCTGAAAACAGCCAAAAAAATAGTTAAAATTATAACATTACGTATTTTCGCGATAAAAACTATCCTATGCCCTTTCCAGAGGTTTCGCGGATAGCGTCAAATGTTCGTCACGTCACGGACAGACAGAGTAACTTTAGCATTTATAATGCTAGTATAGTATGGACTACAATGAGTGAAAACAATTTAATTGGTTGTTGAAAAACGTAACAATACACTCAGACCCCCGCACTACGATTCCCTGTGTCGCGGGGTATATGGACAAAACAAATTACACACCACTAACACCCACGACCCGAGAACAAACATTTATCTGTCACATAAACATCTGCCCCGGCCGGGAATCGAACCCGGGACCCCTCGCTTCGCAGGCAGGGTCACTACCAACTAGGCTACGGGGTCGTCAAAAATCGCCGTCATGAATCAATTGCCGGACCCACCCTTATTGGGAACTCTACTTGATACCCTTCTGAATATACAAGTAATAAGTAATCTTATAGGCGTGAGGCTTGCCAGGGATTTTTAAGAATGTACCGACTTGAAAACATAATGTTTTTTTCTGTTACTACACTCAGGGACAGAAAAAATCGATGTGTTTATACATTTACAAATAGACTGAAGTAGGTTACCGAAATCGTAACATGTCATACAAGTTTTTGAACCAATGCCAATATAATTATGTATGTCGAAATAAACATAGGTATCTAAACATCAACAAGACGAATAAAAATGAAATACGGTAAAATATTATAAGTCAATATAATAAATAAAATAAATTATAATGTATTAAATATTATAAGATAATATAATAAATTATAAGTTACATACCTATAAATAATTATTTCAGGCCTACGGAAAAATAGGTCGACATGATAGATCAGCAGAAGTTGTGGCCTCGCCTTAGGCGAACTACACAAAAGATCTCAAACCACCCGGATTTCATACAAATAAAAAAGTCTATGTAATCAGTTACAAATCTCCAGTAGGCACCGTTGAAAATCAAACCTCTAGCAAGAAATAATATCTCTGCTAAGTTCCTATTTAAGATAAAAATACCAAGTCTAAGCTGAAGATACTCCGCCAGCTCTCAGACTATCAATGCAAAGCAAAATCTCATCAGTGTCCGATCAAACACGGACTCACAACGTGCTTGAATAAAAGTGAAAACCTTAGGCTGAGGATCTTCGAGTGCTAATTCCGGTGTCGAGGGCGCTCTCAAGGGTAATCGCTGCGAGCCACTGCCTCTATATTAGACCGTTAGACCCGAGCGACAGTCCACCTTGCGCGCTTCGGCGGCGTCGCCATGACACCTACAATGCTGTCCAGTCGTAGCTACCATTGGTTCTCGAATGGAAAGTGTCTTTTTAGTAGTCCACAAGCGACTTACCACCGGCCTGTTGTTCATATTCCCACCCAGGACTGACTGGTAGAAAATGAGAATTTAAGGCATTACAAAATATATAATATGTTGTTTATATTTCGTTTATAATAATTAAGTAGAGCCTAATATAGGCGGCAGCGGAAGGGTGGTGCTGCATGCTCGTTTGCTATCTAAATTTCATTAAAAAAAGAGCACGAGAACCTGGTAGCAAGCGATCATCGTTGCATATTAACACAGCACAGTGACACCAAAGCTCATTAATGAACTATTAATAGGCAGTAGAGGAACCCACATTTTTTTTAACATAGTTGACAAAGGAGCGGACACGCTAGCTGTTCAACGTCGTATGCACATCAGTAACACTAACCAAAGACATCACAGACGCACTGCCGACCGAAAAAAGCGAGGGCCTCCTCTTGATGAACGCAAACCCTTTGCAATAGGCATAAATTGTTGATCTACATCTAATAACTGCCTTACTGCTGGGCTCAGGCGACTGTCTTAAGGAGCTAAGACCAGAGTGCACCACGCTGGCAAGTTTCTCAACTAAGACGAACAAGAAGGTAAGTACACCACTTCGCTGTCCAGTGAGATTAATTGCCAATATGGATATCAGACAACGAATTTATATAACAGAAGATTGAAATTTGAGACGGGTCATGACGGACAAACTTTACTATTGTAATTGTAGTCATATTTAAACGACCTTACCCTTACTACGTTTTATAATTTACAGTAAATATTTTTCTATCTAGAAATAAATTACATAATTTGTAATAACATTTCATTACGTTACTTTGATTCGGTGACCGATTTGACTTTCATGCCAGATGTCTAATGAGATTACTTACCCATGAAACTGAAACTGCTTCTTCAGATTTATAGCAACATTTTGTTTTTATGATACGGGTAGTCACGATACCTATGTTTTTTGTACGCCGATATTTCGATCACGATCGATAAGAAGTTAAAAATGTATACATTTAAAAAGAGCGTAAGTACTTATGACGTATATGTACACACATATTGAAAAATAGATACTATTCTGACGAGATTTCTCACAAAACACTCGAATCTTTCTATAGTTATCGCCACTATCTTAGTAACGCTATCGAAAGGGTCAGTGGCGGGTGCCCGGGAGGGTGAGTGGGGGTGAATGTTACGGACACTTGAGGGTTGAGGGTAAATGCGACCCGCGCGCCGGCTTTTGACAGTCCGCAGTGCAGAGCCGAAATGCCTTGGGTTTTATTGGAATTCGCTTGCTGGACTGAGGTTTACAAGTGTAGAATTTAATCTGTTTTAGAGCCCATCTACTGCTAGTAGGTAGGTACTCTTACAAATGGAATCTTTTTCGATTAAAATTGAATGAGATTATTGTCGTAAACGTGAGTGATTAGGAGGCAATTGTAAGCATTATTACGTTCTATTTCTTACAGAATGGCTCAATGCATTTTCCTTTCTTCGGATTTCCTTACGCGACGACAGCCAAAACAGGAAAACAAACAAAAGAACGGATTATCAGGCAATAGAAGCGCTGAGAAAAGTTAAAGATCATACAATTTTGGATAAACGCCATGACAATTTTATACTTTCGTACCTACTGGCTGAAGCAAAAGTGGAACGCTGCATTTTGTGTCGTTAGAAATCAAAAGGCAAAAGGCGACATCATGGGGAGATTCCAGTGGCATTACCAGCCAACATGACAGTCAATATTGCTCTTCTTTCTCTTAATACAATGGTACAAATTGTAAACATTTTTGAAGTAGGTACTTCGGTGGCAGCGTTGAAAACAACAGAACTGTAAAAGAGAAAAAATTAAATTCTACTAACTAACTATGGTACCTACTTGCAGACTTGGACTATGATTGTTTATGTACTTATTTAAAAATCATTTTTAGGTTTTATTATAAGGTAAACATTTAAAAATACCAATAAGGGTCTATAAAGAATCACTGAAATTTTCAATATGCCTATTACCTACGTAGTAGAGTTTTATCTTCTTAACATTGAATTGCCCGCGTATTGCTTAAAAACGTCCCTCAAGCGATACATTATCTCCTGCATGCAAATCTCAAATGATCGAGATGCGTTATTGGGGCAGCCGTTGGCAATTCCCGCGCACATCGGCCGACTCCTGTTGACCCTCTAATTACGCAGTCAACTACTAATTGACCGCATCGCTTCCTATTTAACGGACCACCCGCACTGGACCTTGCTGATCATTGCTGAAGGAGAAACTACTTATCTCGTACGTGAGGTTCTGGCTGAAGGAATGTAACTTCACTGAAAAGGGAATCTAGCAGCTTTTCAGTTTGAATTTTATGAATAACAAGAATGATGAGACAATCAGAAAGTTAGATACCTGCAGTAGGTGTAGTCTAGTCTGGAGTTGTAATAGGTACATAGAACTTAAGAGGAATCGCTACTATAGAGGACTGAATTGAATCGCCTCATTTTGTGTTATAATGTGGCTAGTTACAACCCTCTTGCCTAAGTAAGCCACCAAACGACTTCCGTGTTCCGATTGCTGGTTTGAGTGACAGTACTTCGTTCTTTATTCTTTCTTTCTTGGTTGAAAAAGGCATTGATGTTGCCCTTTGGTGTTAATTATATCCAAGGGGGACGCTGCCCATCTATAAGGCAGCTCGCCAACTCTTTTGTTTTGTCGAGTTTACACATAAAAAGGCAAGCATTCATAAAATTCTAAACATTTTCAATTAATTTCCTTTCCACCGTATGGTATTTCCCACTCATGAAACGTGTCCTAAAAGTGAAAATACTATTAAGTTAAAACTCAGCAACTTTAACCCTCAAATTACAGCTGGGTAAGTACAAGGCAGTGTTTACTGGAATATTCATAGGCACCCTCGATAATTATGGAGTAAAATACGAGTGGATAAAATATATGCTGTAAAGAATGTCGAACTTTCCCGGCTTCGTGAATAAAACACGCGTATCGATTCTCCATACCCGTATTAAGTTTTCGTTCTTCCAAGCCAATTAAACTAGTATAAACCTCTTATTAGACACCCCATATTGCCCCCCTCTGCACTAAACCAACATGGCGTCATGGTTGTCACCTATGGTAAGGCAACTTTTTTTAATGCAACCGATATGACATGAACCTTATTGTACAGCAATAAAGAGCATATTAGTAGTGTACTGTAAGTCGTTCTTGCACCTGACGACTTGTTCTTTAAATACGTGTGCAGTATTACCCCGTTTTACTCACGTTGCTTGCATGCAGATTGAGACTTTATTTATTAGAAAGTAAGGTGTACATTTCTTTGGAGCCAGGTATAGTGGTGTTAGTTTTGTTGTACTAAATAGGTGGTGGAGGCGTGACATTAACGCCCGCAGGGATTGTAGAATTATAGATGAGGGGTTGTCGCGGTAGGGTTAAATGGTGTACTTGAGAATGCTGGCTAGGGTGTTTTATTATTGACGCAAAATGGCGTGGTCCGGCCGGATTAAAATTCAATGGTCGTCGTGCAGAGTTTAAGAGATACCAACAGAACAACGCATATCCTGATCGCAATGAACTTCTCTTCCTGCCGCACAGGAGCATCTTACCATATTGGGTCAAAAGTTTTATTGGGCAAGGATAATCAAATGTGTTAGCACAAACGCGGATTAAAATCGGAAGTACCTGTAAATCCACCCATAGATGGAACAGTTATAAAAGAAGGAAATAAACGCTCACCACACTTAACCTCTCATAGTAGGATTCCCTGTGTGTTCCCCATGCCCACACACACGTAAATTAGACATCAAAAACACCCACAACCTGAAGACAAACATTTATCCATCACATAAATGTCTGTCCCGGGCGTGAATCGAACCCGGAACCCCTCGTTTTGGCTACGGGGTCGTCTAGTGAACTTTAGTGCAATTGACAACTAAAAAATTGTGCAATAAAATTTATATCAAAGAAAAGTCGAAAAAGTTTGACTTTACTGGATATAAAGTCAAACTTTTTCGACTTTTATTATACTTTTTTCTATACCTATGATCCGGATCAGTCTCCAACATGAATCTACCAACGGGCAATAGGGGAACATTTAACCATCTCACAAAACTTTCAGTACAGATCACAGAACCCCTTCAAAGTTTCGAAATCGTGACAAAAAAACGACAGCAATGTTAACTTCAACTTCACATTGCACACACGAGACATAAATTCTTACATCGCTCGCGCTTCAGAGACCTGTGCAGGTCTGCAGGTGGAAGCGTGTTCGAACCTCGACTTATATTTATTGAAATAATAAAGGAGAGCCGACACAGCTAGCCTTGGGTGGCATAAAGCTGTTTACATACTGAGCATTGTTCGTCAATACAACAGAAACATTATTTTGGAATACAAATCGTATTCGAAAAAACATAGTCACGCTGAAGGTTTTTCCTGAGTTATCTAGATTTAGAGTGATAAATGTGATAATAGGTAGTATGATCACCAAAACAAAATATTCTTACTGGTCATGCCAGTTTGTAATGCTAGTATGACTACCAATAAAAGGCCTGCAATTTGTAGATCATAAACTATTTTTTTCTTCTTAAAATAAGTTAATGTTTTAAGTGGTAGATACTTAATGCAAACAAATAAACAAACAATCAAATCTTTCCTCTTTATAACATTAGTATATATTAATATATAAACAAATCAACTTTGCATAAATGCAGCATGCACTTGAATTTTAATTTCGAGTTCTACTTATGTCCAAACGTATCGAACCTTAATCTAAAGAATTAATTTTAAGAAGATTGATAGAATAAAGCAAATGTTTTCTAATCGATCGCAAAAAATTAAAAGATTACCAGTGTTGCTATCCGATTCGAATGATATTCTTGTTTTCCAATTTACGAGGGCATTACGGTTGACCGATTTTAAGTCTTATCTCGGTAAATATAAAAGCCTTGCGAAGGGTCAACATGAATTCAAAATGCAACAGCAAAAAGCCAGGTTCTGCCAAAATCGACTTTTTAGCGAGTGTAGTGGACGAAATAAAGCAAATGGATTCCGTCTACACGACTCGGAACCAATAATAAGGCCATTGTTTTTATACAAATACAATATTGCGTTTATAAATCCGATAAGCCTACAAATAACAGCAAAATCTATGGAGCTGTTTTGTACAATGTATGGATTTAAAAAAAAAATCACAATACTTATGTGGTTTACTGGCTTCAACTATTAATGGCCCTCTACTGATCACGAGTGTCACATACCTGTGAACGCCTAGAGCTCACTCCGCCAAGCTGCTACAGTGCGTATTACATACAATACAATACAAAAATACTTTATTTCGTGTCCAAACACAAATTACAAAAGTTGTAGGCATAACATAAATACTGATAACAACAATAGTCGAGAAATACCTAGTATTGGTGGAGGATGCAGTATATTAAGCACAAAGTAATATCTATCTATTTTAAAATACTTAATTTACTTTCTTGTTTACAAATTTATAGCTCGTAGAAGGCTATTGTTTTCAAGATTCATTGAGAATATATATTTTTGACGATCATAACTTTCAACTCTGCCTAGAGTGCAAGAAGTTTAAAAATATCAACAACAATTAATAATTATAATAAATCTTAATGGTAATTTTTTACTATTTAAATAAAAAAAAAATCTGGCATAGTCCAAACCTTTTCGATCCCATCCTCTCCATGGATCTCCTGTCCACATATCGGGCAATAAGAGAAGCGCGCTCGGCGGCGAGCGTGGCGCCAGTAGCCTGCATTTGTATTTATTTATACCTTGTCTGCCCTTATACAGGTACTAACTTATTCCCCCGGCTCTGTCTCGGTTTTGCCAAAACACATTTGGTTATAATACTTAGCATTCTGTGATCGGTGATCTTTACTCAATTCTTCAATGTTAGGCACGGCCTGGCAGGGGAAAGGTATTCTATAGCTCCAGTAGTACCAATCATCATTCATCAATTTAACCCATAACTATCCCACTGCTGTGCTCGGGGCTCCGCTCACAATGTGAGGGGTACAGGCCTACAGGCCATAGTGCACAACACTAAGCATGAATTGGTATGGTATGGTATAACATTATGGAGAACTCTAAGGAATGCATGAAAAAAGAACAAGATATGTATAAAGAAATACATGAAAATAAAACAAGTTTCTTTGTCTCTGTCTCGAAAGCCCTCGCTTCGTAGGTAGTCTACCATCTAGGCTACGAACGTCAGTGTGTGACAATATGTCTATATATGTCGTAATTCAACGTACTGTTAAATTAGATGAATCCGTCCGAATCAAAACATTTAATGAGCTCAAGCACCTTTCGGTCGACATGGTGTAAGCGGCAATGCGTGATGACACGCTCGTGTCGCATGTGTAGACGCGTGACAATTAGTCACTAATTAAAATGTGTAAAAAGTTATGAACCGTTGCATGTCTGTACTGTTTTTTATTTGCAAAATAAAGTTGGGACCTCTATGGTTTTTATACAAAATTAAAAAACCAGCTTTTTATTTCAAATAAACTTTTTAACTGCATTATAGAATAGTCTTATTTGATTGGTTGCGGGATTACGGATTCTTGCCCCCCAATTACAAACCACACGACAAAATCATATTTATAAAAAACCTAAGATGCATCTAGGTATATTCCTAAAGTTGAAAATCAACAGACACAAGTTCGGTTTTCACCATCTCAATGCTTTATTATCCCATTGCTGGACTCAGTTCTCTGTCGACATAATAGAACTTAATGTCAGAGTCCGCGCCACGTTGGCTAAGCACCGATTGGCAGACATTACAAATCATTACACCGTCACTACCAAGTAAGCTACGGGGTCGTCAGAAAATAAATAAACTAAACCGCCGACAGTTAATAATATATATAGAAGGAAGGTACATACACTGTGCTCTATTTGAGTTTTACACAAACGGGTGGCATAACCTCAAAACATACCGCCGTCAATAGTCTCTAATGGTGTCATTGACGTCCGCTGCAATTTGCGTTGCACTTTGAGATTGTAGACTCTTCTGCATGACACAAGTACTATTAAGGTCTGAAATCCCGCTTCTGTAAAGGGTGCATGTAGAGGGCCTTGTTTGGATACGTCGAGAGGAAAAATAAAATCAAAGAGTAGTCAATATGCTGTGTAGAAGGAAAGATTGTTTGGAGTGCGAGTATGTACATTGCAATATGTGTTACGATGCATATACATATACGTAACCTTTAGGGACAAAATATCACAAAATCCGTTCCTAGGTGACGTCTTCTTTTCAATAACAATCTTACACCCAAATTTTGTCTTCATAAGTCAAGCAGTTTTATAAGCATTGAGTGAGTATCCTCTTGCTTTGGTAAGTATATGTAAAAGCTATCATTACCATTAAAAACATTAGCGGATTATAAAAGTGTATTTCTTACAATTCACTGACGTGGTGAAGAATAATATTGTCATTCTCAAAGTCCAATGAACGATCATTGGTCTTGAAAGACCTTAAGTTGATGGAGATTTTAAAGTCCTGACCTCTTTGAAACAGTTAGATAACTCATTCGTATGAGGACTATAGGATGTGGGCATAAAGCTGTGATAGATGAATATTCCATATTATTTAATATTCCAATCAGTCATAGCCGTGCCTACGCACTTGATAGTTATCGCAAATTAAATAGGTAGGTACTACTACGAAATACGAATAGCTACGAACTACGAAGTGCGTTTCCTGTGGCAATGCGTTTAGTTTTGAATACAAGAGACAAGCGATTATAAATATTGTTTAAAAGATCCGATATTACTCGCATTTACATTACGTATGTCTTTTTATGTGTCAGTCAACTAACGAGCAGACATGTCGTCTGATGTTAGTATTTTTTATTTAAATAACCGGGAATCAAACTGACGAGCCATCTGACGTGTTTATAATCAAAGCCTACAGATATAAGAAATATTAAGGACATCACGTCAGATCATCACGATAAGCAGTGATAGCCGTGTGGTTGAACGTTGGACTGCCGAACCGGAGGGTCCGGATTCAAACCCCGCACGCACCACTAATTTTCAAAAATTATGTGCGTATTAAAATTTAATTATCACTTGCTTCGGTGAAGGAAAACATCGTGAGGAAACCTGAACACCTGAGAGTTCTCCATAATGTTCTCAAAGGTGTGTGAAGTCCACCAATCCGCACTTGGCCAGCGTGGTGGACTATGGCCTATACCCCTCGCACTGTGAGAGGAGACCCGTGCCCAGCAGTGGGACAGTTATGGGTTGTGATGATGATGATGATGATGATGAAGGACATCACGAAAGAAGAAACAAACAAAAGTCACCACCTTCGTTGACATGATTATTGCCAAAAGCACTGCTGGTAATTATACTGGATCTCGGGGTTTTTTATGTCAATAGTTGTACTAATAACTCTGGTACCTACACCTGATGGCTTTCCATTGTCAACCATCGCCTTCTTGAACATTATTAGATACCAAAGCCATCAGTTACCCGTCGCCAGTACCACGCACAGGTTTACCTTACCTTATACCCTGGACTAAATTCGGTGAAACAGAGCTCTTTTCCAACAAGGACTGTATCGAAGAATATTTTACCGCCAACAACAAGGGCGGGTTAGTTCATAATAACAGCTGATTGAAATTTCCTTTTCTGTAAATATTCTGTCGTAAGTACCTACAATTTATCGGGGGATAGCGTTCTGTGGTAAATAATACCTTAAATTACTCACCTACGTACTTCGTTCATTAAAACAAGAGGTAATTTCCGCCCATCAAGATCATAACAAGCTCCCGTCTTATAAAGAAATTTCATTTTGCTTCGAAGTCTAGTAAGGCAGCTGCTTCGCTTCACGTATTCCAATAAAGAAAACGGAAGTAACTACAAAATGTAGTTATATCTGTAGTGAAAGAAGTGACGGACATCACTGAAAGTTGCGTGTGCTTATGTGTAATAAGTAATGGCAGAGACCCGCTGCGCTGCGCTCGGCCTGGCAAGAATGGTCGTGAAAATTGGACCATGAAGATAGGTACTCCATGAGTGTAGCCAATTTAAAAAATGGTTAGAAAAAAAGAGGGCTAAGACTAATAAAATCTATTTTTGGCAGCTTAATCTAATATTGGATTATTAAGGCATTACATGTTGAGGTGTAAGGAGCTCCATTTACTTAGAGCCCGAGGCCCAAGCCATCCTGCTTCTGTGGGTGTTTAAGTGTTTAGTAATATGAAAATAGTTTCCAAATAGAATAAATTTAATCAATAAAACTGAATTTCCCCCGAATCAAAAGGATTGCACGATAGGGTACGAGACTAATTAACGTACACAATTATCGGCTTTTGAGAATCGGTCCATCCAAAAACTTCGACGAATTAGTAAATGTATCGTACCTAACATTACATCCGTCGGCATCGATCCGAAAAAACATTTCTCAGTATGTGGTGCTGGTGCCTTTGGGATTTGACTTTCGGCTGGGGATCGAATCGAGTTGGGATCAAATAGATATCGATAATCTAACACCATCATATCTATAGTTAATGGTAGTTAGTATATAGTAAAATATTACTTTATTGCGTTATTACGCAAATGTAGCTAGATCACCTATTTTCGATGTGGGCGCTTGTGCGCGCGGTTCAAGTGAGAGTTTTTATAGAAATTAATGTACTTACCTATACATACAATTTGAAACGGTTGAACTCAGTTTAATCATTTACATTAATATTTACTCGTAAAAGTCAGTAGGTCATTGTTCTCATGCGTTTAGTATTTAATCTTACAAAAATTTACTCAACAACAAAAAAGTTAAAGCATTACATCGATTAAAATAACATCGACACCCGAACATAAAGATTCCTACTCGATTGTAAAGCACGAGTCCCATCCCTGGCTGGAACTTTCTCAAAACCGCTTCACTCCCGGCGTGCGGTGACGACGGCGCGTGTCGTTTGATGCGCCGACAAAGCGGGCCGCCGCCAGTGGCCGTGGGAGACCACGTGGCAAGCCGATGTACTGCATAGGGCATAGGCGATGTGGATACGTATGTATTGAGTGTAGTTACTCCGCTTAGATTGTAGTATGAGATTCATGAGTGAGTTCTTGCGAGTGACGTCCGAGGATAGTGAATTGCAGCGGTTCATTGTCTTTGATATCGGAATCACCGACACTTCATAATTCGTCTTCGAAAGGGTTGACAAATAATAATAATAAAGGCTTAAACACTTCCACCCTGGCCATAATATTCCCTGTGTTGCTGGTGGTATTTTTGACACATGATAAATCCTTTTCCATATAAGTCTAATTAGCCTTTTAAAATATTAAGATAACATGTTCTCTCCTGGCTTTTACTAATAGCTACAAATATCCGATTCTTACTGATACTGTAAGCATTCAAAATTCCTCCGTCTTAGTCAACTGCGGTGAGAAAAGGTTAATTTCTCATGCACATAACCCTTATCTTCTACCTAATCGCTGTGGGAGACCAACAAGCAGTCCTTAACAAGTTCCATGTTAAACATTTTTAATTGTAACCAGATAAAATCAGTTAGTTTATCTAATTCGATGGTGATAAAAAATGCAGGGGTGTTCAGATTTTACTATCTCAGTACCTTCATCTCGGGAGGTCGAGATATCAGCCCCCCACTGAGGTAGAGGCATATTTTGACGGGCTAGGGCTTTCTTCGTCAGATAGCCCCAGATTTTGAGATATTATTTATGTATAGCCAGTATGTGTCCTTTTGCTATCTTAAGGGAAATAATTTTGGAGGTGTTTTATGTGTATTCTTCATTAAAGTCCTTTCGAGAGTCTTTTAGTGGATAAGGTAAGAAATCTGCATGGGTAAAGCAGTATAATTATCTCTAGCACTAAACATGAAATCATAATTTAATAAAAAATACATAAATTAATAAATATAAATCATCTATGGCAAGTGATAGTGGTTAATTTTGTTAAACAACTGTATTTGCCTTGGTGCAAGAAAATATCGTGAAAAAAACTGCATTTCTAAAAGTTCTCAATAATGATCTGAAATGTGTATATAAACAAAATTGGCAGCCCGATATACCTAATTATAATATGATTAAAATCGTCAAAAAGATAAAATTTAAATCTTAACCTTTGCAAATTTTAACGTGGCTGAATACATACACCAAATTTCTGAAAAGGTAAAAAATCACTTAAAAGTCGATAGCCATTTAAAAGGTTAAAACTAAACTAGATATTATAAAGAAAAAAAAGACGCAGGAATGCCAACAGACATTCAAATAAAGAACTCGCGGGCGCGTTGGCGCCAACGTTCCACATGTACTTTTTTCGAAGGAACCACGATTCAATTTGCTTGGGACCAACGACGGAGGTCTTTGATGTTCGAAGAATGTTGTTAGAACCGTTCGAGCAAATGTACCTTTGCAAATTCAGTGGTAGCTTTCTAGCTTTAGATATGGACTATTTACATAGCAATGATCGTAATTAAGACCGATAAAATAATCTTAGTTTTTAAATTCTGACGCAATTTAATATCTCTAGTGGCAGGAGTGGTATGCGATAGTCTTTTAAAAGTTGAATTGTGATCTTTTTATTTTACAGCTTTTAATTTAATAGATTAATGTTATATATAGATAATAAATTATATTAAAGGTGAGATAACAAGTTGAAACAGGATTCTTTGCTTGCTGCAGTAAATTAACTTTAAGTATTCTCTGGTCCAATTATTTATTATCTATAGGAATACGAGTGCCTATAACATATGAATTTCACATTGATTACTAAGGATGAACGTTAATGACTAACATTTTATTAATTAGAGTGATAAAAGAAATCAATTGTTGTTTCCTTGTTCTTCCTTCTTTCTTCTTTCTTGGCAGCTAACGCCATGGCTATGCCTTTAGTGTCACTAATATCCATGGGCAACGGTGACACCTTACAGTCGGGTGGCTCTTCCGCTCATTTGCCGGCTATTCAAAACATTTTATTATTTTATTATAAAACTAGATGGATGACCGAGCTTTGCTCGGTTTTTTTTTTATATAAATTGTGTTTTTTGGAAATTATATTTAAGTACGAATAATAATATTAAGGAGACACAAATAATATAAATAAACAATTGTTTTTCTTAGTCTAACCTCAAAGCAAACACTCATTGACTTCGTGTTACTTAACAACGCCATATGCTGTTGTGTCGTTAAGGCAATTAGTATTAGTATAGTAGTATTATTATTCGCCAATAGATGTCAGGAAGAGTCATATTTTTCAGTTTAAATTGGGACTACAAAAACACGAATAAAATGACATTTTCTAAAAATGATTCCTAGCTAGATCGATTTATCGCCCCCGAAACCCCCTATATACTAAATTTCATGAAAATCGTTGGAGCCGATTCCAAGATTCCAATTATATACAAGAATTGCTCGTTTAAAGGTATTAGATAAAATTATTTTAGTTAGAAATTACAATAATAAATTACAACAATATTTGTCTCATTTGGCCGTAACTTAATCGATTAGCAAATCACAGTAAGTATTAAATTTCCGAAAGTATCGTTGAGTTATTAATCTCATTCATTATTCAATAAAATAAAATACAGCTTGCAGGATTGCGGACGAGAGTAATCCTCTTTTGAAACAGTCTGAAACCTTGTCAAATTCCGTAATAATTAAGCTGAACAAAGTTCATCGAAGATTTTATTTACAACTAGTGGACTCGCCCTCGCTTCGCTTCGGCAAACGTGTCCCTTAGTACACACATTGGTAAATTGTTTCGTTAAACATGATTCTTTAAACTGACATACTTTTTACGGCCTTATTCGGTTGGGGCGGCCATATTATTGGATCATAGTTGACTACCGCGCGTTGATAGTTAAACAATTCCCCTGTAATTATTATTTGTTATTAATGTCGAATAAAAGTACATTATTAAAATATTAAAAAATTTACAACTATCTTTACACAGATACCTACTCTAGACAGGTAAAGAGAGGAGAGGTGCGAGGAGAGAGCGTTCCCAAATCTTTTACTGCGTTCGCTTGGTGGGTAGTATGGCGGCATGATTTTATCATCAATATTATTATGTCATTAATAAAATGATTACTGGCTAGTTTCCAATATCTTGTGTTAAAGCTCATCAAGCGACTCATTGTACCTATACCTACAGCCTTTTCTTGGTTTATTACATATCATAGTGCATTATTTTGTTGCTTGAGAATTCATTCATGGGCATGGGCATATTCATGGGCAGTGTGACCACTTACCAAAACTGCTCGTCACAAAACACTTTATCCAATTCTATAAAGCATGTCTCGTTTATCGTCCATAGCAGGCCATCGCAACGCGAACACTAAAGGCTGTTAAGTGGCGGTTTAATTTAATCCCCCGAGCACCACTTGCTTCGGTTCGTCTGATGATTTAAAATTAAATAAAAAACCTCGGACTGGATTCAGAAATAAATTTGTCGCAAACGCTTCATGGCATTAGTGAAACCGCCCGGAAAAGAACGCAACGAATTGCCGATGGCTTTCAAAACCTTTCTTCTAGGATTGGATTGGTTTAATCCGTGCAAAAAATACAAGAAATACAATGCAAAACGACATTTGGAGAAGCAATCTGCACTAAATACGTCTTTGGTTGTGATTGCTCGTCTGTGCAAAGCTTTGTTGTTGTGTAATTGTCGTTACATATTTGTCCGTTTAAAGGGATTTATTTGTGTAAGTATTTCATCCAATGCTCTGTCAATCCAGATGCAGAAGTTTACCAAGTTGTAAGTTTAGCTAACAAATAAATATATTGTGTAGACACTTGCTAGCTGAATCTGAGTGTAGAAAAGAGTGAGAGAGTTTTAGCCTGCAAGAAATCGGGGATAAGGCCGCCTGTTGTAGGTACCATGTTATTGAGAGAATACTTAGTTTCTGCTACTGTTAGTGTATTAGTGTACAAACGTATAACAAGATTTACGTGTTTCGTTTCGTATGTTTAAAAAGACAGCATTTATTTCGTAGCTCATGTATAACTGTAGTTACAATATTTTACTGAATTTTACAAAACTGAAGTAAATCGCATCTCCGCATCGTTGAACAACAAGTTGACGCATCATTTGGTGTCACCAACGTTCATGGGAGGAGACAACGTTTAAAACAACGAAAACTAGTTTTCCTGTGCCGAAAGCCTAGTTTCCTCTCCAATCTAATACACTGAGATATTGAAAAAACATATTCAAAGCACATCTGATCACAAACGGGTTATACAGCAAAATAAAAAAAATCTTACTTGCCTTCGAAGTACCAACGGCGCCATCAATATTTATCTTAGCGGCATCTTATATTTTCTTTTATCTAATCAACTTTAAGCACCTGAATACATTAAACGGGTTCTGTGCGCACTGTGTAGAAAGTTGTACACTTATTCGCCCAAATTCGGAACAAATTGAACATAATTGGTCTGATACTTCGGCTGTAGAACGTTAAGGTGTATGTACATTGCCCAACAGGTTTTTAAAGTTACCTGTAAATTGCCCCAGGCCATAAGGTAAAGGTAAAATTCAGCTGTATAGTAATGTTATTTTTTCTTACCGACATTAACTCAATCTCATGTAGGTATACCTAATTAAGATCGCTTACTCTACAAGAGCTATGTTTAGAAAATATTTTACCTGTAAGTTTTATTATGAGTTGTGACCTTTTGACCGATTAGTTTAGTCTACATTATGGACCTACGTATTAAATTATCATTTCTAAAACATTAGCTTCATTGTTGTAAAACGAGTAAATTAGAAAATTATTACATTAAAAATAGGTATTAAGTATTGGAAATACTTTGAACAGTTATAAAGTTATTGTTGTATTTAAGAACTATTTAAATTAAACATAAAACAGACTATAGAACAAGGAAAATTTCATAACTAATGACATTATACATACCCTAAAAAAGTAAGGAAAACTGATAAGTGTGCAAACAATGAAAATAGCTGTTTATTAAATATTGGTTCTAACACCGCGCACCGATGTGAACGCACCTTATTCCAAACTACCGAAATGTCACTTCAATTTGCCACGGATCGTTGCCGCCGAAACGTTTTAAAAGTTCAAAAAAACTTTCAAGTGATTAATTTGTCATTTGTGAGGGAACTAGTTTTGCCAGTCCAATTCGCTTGGTAAAAATTTAAGCCGACCCAATATTATTATTAAATATTTATTTTGTGTTCACTGTCAATAGATTTGTACCTACCACTGGCACTACTAGCTACCTACCGTAATACTGATATTGAATAGGATTGTTGGCTCAATTCAGAAAACTATACGTACGTATGTATTTATACGGTTTAAGATGCTTATTAATATTTCTCTCAAGATTTACAATCACTTCCGAGAAATAAACTAAGTATTAATACAATAACAATAAAATATTTGTAGGTACTTATCCTTTCGGTCTCAAATTAATGTAGGTACATACTTAATGTAGGTAGTTCGTAAAATAGCTAAGCTTAGCTATACACCTGTCTGTCTTTCTAAATGCACTGATGGATGAAGACATGTCTCTTAATTGCTGTCACTTGGATCAATCCTATATACACTATTTGAATCCGCGTTTCCTGGTCGTCTTCATTAGGTTCTCAGTTCACTAGCAGGTGTGAGTTATACAATAGAAAGAGCCCCTTATACTTGGGGTATATTACACACACTATTACTAATATAGTCTTCTTCGTAACTCTAATTGTCTTAGTTATGGGCTAGACTAGTTTGTACTACAAACTAGTCCACCACGCTGACCATGTGTGGATTGGCAGACATCTTTGAGAACATTGTGAAGAACTCTACAGTGTGGATATTTATTCCCGATGTTTTCCTTCACCGAATTAAGTAATAATTAATTTCTAACACGTACCTATATACTATGGAGGTGCGTGCAGGTTGAGTGCCCAGGCCACCTTCTTCGGGATTTCAACGGAAAATAATGTATCTACAATGTATTTTAAACTGTTAGTCGGTACGGTATTATGATATCTACATGTGCAGTGTAATATAATGCAGCCTCCTATTACGTCACAAGTCGCCCGTGACGTCACTTTACCAAAAGAGGCTTACGTATTGTGGTGTTCTACTAAGAACAAGTAAACGCCAACGTGTTGTCTGTTATAGTTCGGCTTACTAGATGAAACAATTACTTAATTTACTTTTTCCACTGACTAAACTGTCTAACTAAACTAAGTCAAGTTCCTAAATCAGTGCCAATGAACAGAGCTAAGTCTATAATATTTTAGCGTAAATTCAAATGTATAAAGACTGCAAAGTATTTACCTATTACTAATATCTAAGTATCTGCTAATCTTCTTTTAGCTTATTTTACGAAAGAACGGTCCACTTAAGTAGGTGGAAAATATTCTGGAAATAGTTGACTGGCATCAATTACCTTATTATTAAAACTAGTTACCCGCTCTGCACTCGAAATTGCACCGTAATTCATCCTATCAAACAGTTACTTTACTAATTATAAACACACATTTCCAAAGTCGTGATAAAGTCATGTCAGTTTGCAGAGAGTAATCTCGTAAGAACTGACGTCAAACGCCTCGTGATTAAGTGACGATGTGCTTGCAATTATTTTTACTGAGGATCCAGATGGAACATCTCATTCTATGTGCTTAAACACAAACACACAGGATTGAGACTGAATATACTCGTATTTCTAAATAACTGCTCGATCGTTTAATATCTTATGGACTGATATGGAACGCCTTATTCTTAAACCAACACGCTTCTCGCTTCTTTGTCTGGGTGGTCCAAGTCCCTTAAGCCCGTCTTTATCACGCTCTCTTGCCCCGCGCGAGAAATTGTTCGGAAAATAGCGGCACATCCTCAGTACGGTCAGCAGTTGTTCCTCCTATAGTACCGTTCCTCTTTTTGTAACAGTGACATATTATAACGTAACTTAACCGCACACGAAGATATTTCTTTGTTCTTGCTATTTATGTATCGCAATGCTAGAAATGTCCTATATTTATCCATCTTTGTCGAATACTTTACTGGTATGACGCGATTAGCATATAAAAATGGTTGTTGTTCTACCTTTAATTAGGTAATTAAAACGTTTTTAATAAGTTATCCTTAAGTGAGAAACTTGTCGATTTAAATAACATACCTATGTTTTGTTGTGCGTATGTATGTACCCATTACATGTATAGGTTCACACTCCATGCTAGGAAGAGGTTTTGCTTATTTCATACCAGTAATACTCCATCGCTTTTCTTCGGTAAAACTATACCGGTTTTATGTCAATAAGTGACGAACTTGCAAATGAGTCACCAGATGGTTACCCAATGGTTACCGTCGCTCATGATATTAGCAACACCACAAGAAATAAAGATACACTGGCTCTCAGGCCCCCAGCCGTCGACGACGGATCTCTGCAACAAGGGACCGGGCGCTGTAAATCCGTCCATTATTCAGCAGGGGAGGTCGGCTGGACCCAAAGATGGATGGAGCCCCGTACAACCAATATTTACTTAATTGTATTATTTTTTGGGGTTAGTTTTTTTATTATCGTCGAGTAGATAGTTCTGGAAATAGATAAGAAAATACAGGACGGAAAATGTGCGAGTGGGATTGAAGAAAAAAAAAATAGGATTTTCTAGATTGTCCTCGACGAATCGAAATAAAATTAAAAATATGTTTAAATTTGAAATGTTGGTATTCAAAATTAGGGGCATATAAGGCGATCAAAACACGATATGGAGTTAAGTTTCGGAAGCGAATCCGGAAGGAGGACGAGAAGAAAAAGCAGAAGAATTATCAAGAAGACCAGTAAAGTGAAATGTACAGTGTCGTGTCGCAGTTACACTGTCGCGAGTGTTACCCAGTGGTGAGCATAAATACACCATCTATTAAACCGCCTTTATTCCTTTTCTATCCTGTGACATTATTTTTATAATAAAGATATTAAATAGTTACAATATTTTAATAACAACAGTCACATTTATTTCACGGAAACTGATCCACAAACAGTATATTACGGACGGGAAAGCCGCACTGTACAAATGATTTATTTGTTGAATCTTGAGACGCATCCGACGCCCAGCCACTATTTTAGAGTCACGATTAAAATCTTCATATCATCTCATAAAGCGGGAAGTTGTTTGTTTGTTCCGGGGACTAACTTTATCGGTGTTTTTCTCTTTCGAAATGAAATTCAATTGCATTTCATTGCAGCCAAAATTGGTGAGTTTATAAAGCTATTTCTGGTTTCGTATTAGAATAATATACTAAAAATAAAACCAATTGTTGTCAGTAGACACAGAAAATCAAGCGGGTATTATTTGGTATTACTATTTGGACGTAAAGTCCATGCTATCCAAGCTAATCACATCTAAGCTATGAACGGTCTTGCACAAGAATTGTGGACAAGGACCTTATTACACATTCCAAGCCAATAATAAAATGTTAATTTGTCACATAAATGTCTGCATTGGCTGGAAATCGGTCACAAGTCCTCCCGCTCTGCAGGATTTACGTGTCCAACTGCGCTACGTGAATAGACGCTGTTGACTACAGCCTATTATTATTATTGATAAATTTTATATTTGGCAGTGATAACCTAGTGCTTGGTTCAGAACCTGCACGCATCTCCAGTTTTCAAAAATATGTGCATGATAATGAAATCACTTTATACATTTCGTGGAGGAAAACATCGTCAGAAAGCCTGCACACGTGAGAGTTCGTCATAATATTGTCCACCAATCCACAATCGGCCTGCTTTGGAATACGGCCTGTACCCTTCGCATTGCGAGAGGAGACTCGTGCCTAGTAATGGGGCAGTTATGGGTTGCAATGGTGAAATTACATCTTGCAGACAACTCATCAGGTCAGGTAAAGGCACATACTTTTATTTGAAAACCCAAACTCGCTAGTGTTCTAATTGATCACGTAAATTCGGGGTTTTGATAAAACATTTTACAGCAAACTTGTCGTGTCTGTCGTGTGTTTAGGACCCTTAAAGGAAGTAGGTATTAAGAAAGAGGGGTGCTTCGAAACTGTTTAACTTCTCCAGTTCACGGTTAATTAGCTACTTGGCAACTTCCTTGATACTTCGCTTGAAAATATAAGGGTCTCTCACTTTCTTAAGATGTTCTTCAAAAATTTAAAATATGTAAGTGCAAAGTTTGTCACATTTTTTCACCTGGGAAAATAAGTCTGCCAAGCAGTATTTTCAACAGCTGAGTTTTTTCTTAAGTTATGGTTTTATTTAGTATAGAAGTACTTATAATAGCTGACGCCGTTTTAATCCTGAAAACGTCTTACTGTTTCATAGTAAAAAGTTTTCTTCATAGTGTTCTCAAGAATGGAGTCTGTCATTCATTCCATTCATTTCTACATCTAAAGTTAGAGTAGTCTCCTCAACATCATAATTTTATGATCCAATATCTGCGTACCTAAATAAATTCTCTGTGTATCTGAATATTTCAGGGGTAAGAAAGCCTTGAGAAAACGGTGAATTGGTAATGACATTGAAAATCGGAAGGAAATGCTAATTGCGTTGTTGTGCGGAAATTCAATGTGACTTCAATCAATTTTGTGTGTTATGTTTGTATTGAATATTACCAACTCAGAACGCAATGAAAAGAAATGTCTTGTGTATTCTGAATATTTCAAATTTCGTGAATTTGTGTGTAGGTTATGAAGGACAATCTTCGGGGACCACTGCATCTGGTTGGTTATCTCAGCCTATAAAAGATACTTTACTTAAGGTGGAGGAAGCCGATATGATCAATTCGCTTTTGCGTCGTCATTTATTATACATACCGCGAAGAACTGAAACAAATTGCCTGCGACGGTTGCCCCATTTGATTACAATGGAAGTGTCGTCAAGTCAAAATTGAACAGGCTTCTATGTTAGTGCGCTTCACCATCCACGACTATATCGCCTTGCCTTCAGGTGGGATTGTAGTCAAGCATTAAGTAACATAATTATACTAAGTATGTAAAAATATTACAGGCTGAAACGGAATAAATATATAATATGTTAGACAAAGCATGAATAAAACTATTAGAACCACTAAAATAGGTACAGTAATTGTAACAACCCGGGCGAAGCGGGGACGAATCCCTTATGTTTGTTAAATAAATTTGAACCTATTGTAGGCACTTACACAAAATATACAGAAAAGGCTACCATCCTTTTAGGAAGTAACAAGTTAAGAGGGTAATCAGAAACGGTACAACTGTTAAATGTTTACTTGCTAACTTCCTGACCCCTGGCTATCTGAGTGTAGCAGGGGATGAGAATTCGTAAGACAACTGGGGTGGAATGGTAATGACATTGAAAAGCGGAAGGGAATGCTAATGGAGGCGCAACTTTATGGAAATTGGACAGCAGTCGTAAGTGGTCTCGAGTGCCATTACAGTTTGGTGTAAATGTATGACTATGAATTTTGTTTGATATTTATTTAAGTATTTCTGGTAATGAGTAGGTACCTACAATATACAGTAGGTATAAGTAAATGATTCAGCGATAAGTAAAAGAAGTACCTACTTTAGAAATTATTAATGTTCTTCTTGGATATTTTTTATTTCAGAATCATTCCCTAACTATATATAAGGTAACTGTATATGTTTATGGTAAGTACAAATATTGTTGCCTCAGACGTGCTCCAATCGTCGCGGAGGGCGTTCAGATGTCAAGTAAGTAAAATGTTAGGATAGATTAGGTACGAAAAATTGAACATTATTACCAAGTAATAATTGGTAAATACCTACTGTTAAAAACAGTTATACCTAGGTAGGTATGATTGTTTTTTACCAACTAAAGGTAGTAAAGCTAGGTACTAGGTACTAAGGTAGGGTAGCTACGTAAAAATAGTTAAATAATGCAGATTTATTTTCGCCTGAGGAATGATGTGAAACGTCCCTAAATAGTTTGGTTACTTAGTAACACATTAAAACGACTAAGTGAGAAAGGTCAAGTGGAGGTTATGGGGCGGGTAGGGGGTGCGAAATGAGGAGGTAAGGAGATAAGGAGATTTCGCTAACTCGCCGCAGTTAGGGGTTAGCGCAAACACGCAGACTTATTATGACAACTGAATGTGTGAGGTATAAAGTACCTACATACTGAGATAGTTATATTAAAATGGTAGGTATTAGGTACACATATAACAAACTTCATTCCTATACATGAAAGAAATTTGAAAAAAACTATTATAGGTGAGGGGTATTTTTTTAAGATAAGTATTTTTTAGCGCAATAGATCCCATAGCAGTCATAGGTATGTTATGTATAAGAGTCACTTCACGTCATCTTTCCCTGTGTCCGTTCTATTTATACGTCACGTAAATGTCTGCCCCAGCAGGGAATTGAATATGATGGGACTTTGCTTCGCAGGTAGTGTCACCACCTACCAATAATGTAGTTACTGCCTACTGGGTTACGGATTCGGATACATAAAAAAAGAAAAAATTAAA
Organism: Ochlodes sylvanus; assembly: GCA_905404295.2. Classification (NCBI taxonomy): domain Eukaryota; kingdom Metazoa; phylum Arthropoda; class Insecta; order Lepidoptera; family Hesperiidae; genus Ochlodes; species Ochlodes sylvanus. The sequence goes on from FR990129.1 coordinate 5,604,308, forward strand.
GGTGGTGCCCAGACAAGCAACATATTTTTTCATCTGCGTAAATATTATATGTAGTTACCTAGTACCTAGGAACCCTTCGTGCACGACTCCGACTCGCACTTGGCCGCTTTTTAGACTCAGTCAAGGTTCATAAAGACGGCAGGTAGGGAATTAGGGACATAACCTATAGGTTATCTTCAAACAAAGGCACCAACACGGCTAGTTTGTATGCACACCGATGCTCTGTCGTGTACCTACGCAGCATAGAACGCACACAAAGATTTACGTTGGAGGCCTGGAGGGCTACTACGACAAATGAAAGTCGACGTTTCGGATAGTAGGTACTTTTTCTTACTGTTAATTGTTTCTTTTCCTATTAAAATAAATTTATATAAGAAAATCTCATTGAGTTTTCTTAAGATAATTCCATAATTATATTCACGCGAAATATAATTTGGCGACCGTGACTGGTAGGAAACGTCGACTTTCGTTTTTCGTAGTAGGCCTCCTGGGGACGATACTGTTCGTTTATGTGCGTTCCACGTACATATGTACCTACATTGCGCCGACGAGATGAAGTTAACATATTATTATTATGTTGTTACACATAGTTCTCCTCGGGTGTATAAGACACGGGCACTCGCAGGCTAATATTTCTCCTAAACTCCTGAAGATAGCTGATTTGTTAGAATAAACTATGCGTCAATGGTTATTATTGACACGTAATGGCCTCTTTACTAAGGCCTAGTTTTAAAGCCGTATACCACAAGCCATAAATTCAGCGATTGAATGAGCCGTAATAACAATGACACGAGCGAATTCTGTCGTACGTAGATGAGGAGACCACCCTACGATACAAACTCGACGCGGCCGGATCTACATAAATATAACTCCCAAGTCTGTCGAGCAGAAAGACTGTTAAACAAACTTTTAAGATAGCTTTCCTTTTGAAAATAAAATATGATCTGTGCAGACAGACGCACATATAATATGTTTTTTTAATGAGAAAAGCAAAAGTTTTGCACTCAATCATTTTGGTGCTGATCTCAAAAATTGGGTTAGAAATTTCTAATGTTGAGCGTCGTAATTAAATCTAGGTATTCCATTTTTTCTTTTCAATATCTTCTTTCTTTTCTTGGCCGACAACACATCGGTGATAGCTTTTGTGTTTCATTCATGGACGACGGTGACCAGCCATCTGGATATTTTCATAGAATTTCTTTCTTTCCACTTCTTTCTTTCCTCTTCTTTATTTCCTATTCTTTCTTTCTTTCTTTCCTAGTCAGCAAGGCATCGGTGATGTCTTTGATGTTACTGGTTTCCATGAGCGACAGTCTTACCACCAGGGGGCTCGACTTCTCGTTTGTCTACTAGCATAAAAAGAGAACACGAGAGCATCACAAAGATATCTTCATTTCTCCATTTCAACGTAATCATAAAAGTATAGGTACAAGAGTTTCATTACAATAGCAACTACAGCACTATCCAAGCGACACTTCTTTCAAGAGAGAGCCATTGTTTAAGAATTCCCGGGAAAACAATTTACTTTATTCACGGTGTCGTTCTCGAAACGTCTTCAGAAAACACCTCGGAACACAACGGACTAGGAAAGGCAGCGTGACGTAACGACGTAACTTCCATTAAACGAGTATTTTCTGCCGCTCCTAGGGTCACCATTTCATTTGAGAAGTCCGGAAAATTCTAATTTATAGGCAATCCGGATATTTAAAGAGTCCGGATGTCCGGGTATTCTACATAGTAAAAAAATTGCAATTTTTGGTGTAAATTACCTAAGTATATTTTAATTAGAACTTATAATTCGATTACCTAAATTGCCTTTGTGATGACACTGATTAGGTAGTTACGTTTATAGTTTAATAGAAATATGAAAATTATCGAACACCTACTTGTTTCATTTATAATCAATAAATTAGCGATTTAAGTACCTACTAGCATTAAGTTAAATAATTTTACATTCCATAAGTAAAAGATGGCAAATGTGAGGCCTCTATGTACTGACATAACATCCTAAGCATGTAATGACATTAATGCAAATTAAATGTCATTTATTCATTAATTAATTAGGTTTTTATTCAGGGCGCCAGGCCCTCCTGGTATTTCTCAAGTCCATAGGCAACGATGACCACTTACCATTAGACGGCTCAAAGCTTATTCGTCAGCCTTTCAGTTCAAAAAAAGTTTTTTAATACCCGGAGATAAATAAAATTAAGGTGGGATTGTGGATGTGGCCAAGCATTAAATTATAATTAATAAAAAAGAGAAATCAAAATATCGGAAAAAGCATGGAAAAAGACTAAAACGCTTGGTAGCCCCAGCCGCTCCCGAGTTTCTGTCCGGCCACACGCGGGGTGGGGGCGCTGGTGAGCTGACCCGCGGCGCCTTCACATTGTTACGGACAGAGGAACAGTGTAGGGACTGCGACATCTGTGGAGACGGTGCCATTTATAATCACTAAATGCAGACAAAGATTTATTTTTAAATATTTTGTATTTATTTCGAAAGCTAGCTAGTTAGCTGATGGAATTCACCGCGAATGATATAGATATCGAGATAATAACATTCCTGAATTAAATTGTAGCATAAAATTAAATAGAATGTTGAATTTATATTGCAATTGCATTTGGGAGTTTATATTTTCAAATGATAAATACATACATACATTACCCTTGTAAAATATTTAAAAACTGGGAAACAGGTATTCCATCAATTAACAACTAATCAGCAACTGATGTACAATGTAGGTAAATTTTTTATTAAGTACTTTAGGTAGTAACATAACCACCAATCCGCATTGGAGCAGCGTGGTAGAGTGGGTCATTAATGAGTTATGCTACTAACAAAGTATAAAAATACAAAAATGAGCAAACAAAATAGTAACGTACAATCGTCTCCACACTCTCCCTGTCCCAGTACAGACACATTCAAAAGGATCGCGAGATTCTTGCGTCCCGCGCCACTTTCATTTCATATTTTATTTTATATTTTTATTTATCCAATGCTATATTTTTATAACTTTGACTAGACTCGGCTGCTTTTTACGATGGCCCTCATATTTGTTGAGGTTCTTCTGCATCAGCGTTTCGTGATGATACGACGTTACTTGGAATGTTATAAACGAGTGCACTTAAATAAGACGACTTTGGAATTCCATTGCTAATATTACAATCGGTTTTATGTACGAACCTTAGCTTAACCGTCTGATATTTCCATTTTGCATTTGAATTGAAGGGTTTAAAAGATTAAGATTAAGTTTAGAAGAAGAAGAGGTATAAATATCTCGGTTTAGTTGATTACTGTAGCTCGTGGATGTCTGTAATTAATATTAAAGGTGTAAGGGGCTTCTTCGATTTTAGGTCCAAGCCAAACCGCCCCGCTCGTTTTGTGCCCTGCTGAACAAAGGACTAAGCTATACCTAAGGTATCTATTTCTTTCATGTGGTGTCCATATCCATTTGAACGTGGAGCAAAGTAGTGGTGGAGTATGATCTAGACTCCATGAAAAGAGATACGTAACCTGTAGGAGGGCTTCGGTTGAATGGGTTATGATGGTCCATGGCCATGTACTCATCTCGGCAGCAGGGTGCAAGGACTTGCACCCCATTAAAATTGTCCTCACATTCACACATGTTTGGTAATTATCACACACGAAGCGCAATTGTTTTAATTTCTTTGCAAACGCATTAAGTAATTACTGCGCACTTATTATACAAATCAACGGACTATTAGTTTGAGGATTCCGAAAGTCAAAACGAAACCCGTATAAGAGTGCTATAGTTTCATCATGTCCGTCCTGTCGCTGTAGGTAGGTACTTACTAGAAAACTGTTACTTAGCAAGGGTACATATGACACCGACAAAGGGGTAAAAAAATTAAAAAAGCCATTATTTAGAATAACTATGTCCCCTAACACTTAAATGGGGATGATTTTTTATTTTTTTAGATATATCGTTCAAAAACGTTGTTTGACTTCTTTTATTTACGCAAAGTATTAGTCCCTGCCATATTTCAGTAAGGAACGAAGTTAAAAAGAAAATTATCGCAGCTAGTTTATACAAGTTAACGAGTAACCTAATTAAGACAACTACGGAACCCTACACTGCGCGTGGTCTGACACACTTGGCCGGTTCTTAAGTAGCATCTTGTTACGAAATTCTAACTAACAATGCATAATTTATAGTGCCAAGAAATCAGCCAATAACTATTTTTTGCCGCTTATTTAATCAGAAAATGATGGACGTCAATTAATAATGGCATTCTCATTATATCGAAAGAGTGATCACACGAGATCTTTTCCAATATATCGCACCCTTAGTAATAATAATATAAGGGCATAATACAAAAAGTAGTTTTTTGGGAGTTCGCGTTTAAAGATTCTGGACGACACATTTCATCTTATTTTTCGTATAAAATTTCATCAAAATGTCATCTTATATCTTAAAACTTAACTAAGAAACATGTTGGTCACGCGCACCAGATATCTATATCCTTCTCTGTCTACGGTTGGAGGTGATATTTAAAAACGTAGTCAATACAAAGAGTAAGAACCTATATAGATCTCGAAAGATCTCTATCTAGAAAAATGGCCAGCCGTCACTCCTATGGCCATCGTCAGCTGGAACATGACAAATCATTTCGCTTCAGCTAACCATCAAGTCTAGATTATGCTATCTTAACTTATCTACGATTCATTAATGGCCCTCTACAGAGCACGGGTCTGTCCTTATAACTGAGCAGCTCATAATCACGCTACTCCAATGCGGTTTGGTGAGGGGGTTAGTGGGCACCGACATGGCACCGCGTCCGACATGGCTTAACGATTGATATCTAACGATAACAGCGGAGACTGACGGTTTAACGTGCCCTCCAAAGCATGGAAGCGGTCAAGAAATGTGTCTCTAGCAATCAGCCATCCAACTACCGGCCGCCCCCGCTGTTGCTTAAGGCAGTCGGTCTCTAAGGATTGGCGCTAATCACCGAGCTATGAGCGCCTACATTTTGTTATCTTATATTTTATGGTATGTGGCCCAAATTGGCCCACATTGCCAGTTTTTAATACAAACAGTAGGTATTATCGAATTTACTGAAATGTATGTAGATCTTCCAATACCGCAGTATAGGCGTGTTTAAGGGGTGGTTGTAGGGTGACAAAGAATCAGTTTATCTGAGGATATTCCTTAACATTTTGTATCCATACCTTTTACGTGTTATTTGCTTAGTTAGATTATTTCGTTTAGGATACTAGGTATAATTCTAATTTAGAAGAAGATTTGTTTATTGCAAAACACGATGATACTCTATGCGAATTAAATCGGAAATCATTATGAATAAAGTATGGCAAAGTTAAGTTCACAAACAGGGCCCTAATTCTTGAAATTAATTTCAATTCCAATTTGTAGCTAATATATTATAATACCAATGTTAATTTTAAAGTCACGCGATGGCGTACTCTTATTACCAATATTGTCAGAATTGGTATGCAATTCTGACATTGCATGAATTGTATTCTTCTGTGAAATTGTGAAAACTTCAAAATTTTAGTTGACGGCAAAGCAAGGCGATTACCATAACCAATTTCTTTAATTATTCAAATGAAATTTTTTTAAGTAGTTTATTTTTGGTCAAGTTATCAAGACAAATAATTCTTCTTAATCGGACACTCTTGTCAGAGTGGTCGTGGTTGCGCTGATGAGGTACATGGCGAGATGTTGGATGGGTTATTTTTCAGGAGAGTTGCTCTCTTGACGATGTGCTTCCATTTCTGACGGTTAGAGGCGTTGCGAGTACATTGCACCATGGTGGACTCAGTTGTTTTTTTGATCCCGTCGGTCCAGCGGGTTGGTGACCGGCCGCGAGTCCTCTTGCCTTCTACCTGACCCTGAACTACCAGTCTCTCCATCGAGTTCACATTTCTGGAGATGTGACCAAAGAACTTAAGTATTCGTAGCTGCACAGTTGTTGACAAATAATCTTAATATATATATTTCTTGTGTGCGTGTGTATGTGACTGAACTCCTCCTAAACGGCTTGACCGATTTGGTTGAAATGTTTTTTTTGTGTGTCTTCAGGTGGATCCGAGAATGGTTTAGATTCACAATTGGACCCGGTAGGTGGCGTTGCTGTCGATATATCACTAAAACATTTTTTTAATTATAAAGCGGTACGAAGTACGCTGGGACCACTAGTTATTTTATATAAATTAAGTTGGTTACCCTAGCGGGAGAAGCGTTGGTGGACGCTTCGGTATGCTTCAGCCCAACGAAGCGAAGCGACGCCTATCCTGTAGAATTATAGCACCGGGGTGGCATACAGGGATGTCGACTTTGGTTGCAATATAAGGGAACAACGACATTTTAATAATTCTTCCAAATAGCATAAATTTTGTTGTTAAATACCTTACAGTAATAGTTTTCTAATATTTCAGGACTGATATGTTATGTATAAATACATACCCTTGGACGATTTGTGAGACAAATTGTTGACCTATTTTAATAAAGGCTTTTAAAGACTTTATCTCGAGAGATACCATTAAAGTTACCTAACTTTTTAAATTGATAGTTCTTTATTAACTTAACCGAGCATGCATATCTTGTGCTACTCGTAGATATCCGAAATACAGGCTAAGTGTCGTAGAAGTAACGGAATGTAAATATTTCCACAGTCCTAGTTTAAATTATTAACATCTGTACTGATGTGGTATTCATGAGGATATGTGAAACTCAGGCCAGCCAAATACGGAGACGAATGTAATGCGTTATTTAGTGTTGCCTTTCACTAGTTTCGATGTTTTTAGACCCAAAGCGATAACCCCGACGACTTAATATCGGAAAGAAATTTGCAGGAAACATTCACTCCCGATTTAACTCTGATAGGGCCCATATTCATAGTATTTGCTATTACATATTTAATAGATTAATTAAGAGGACTATTTTATTTTTCTTTCAATGATTTTAAATTATTAAGGCATTGACATAAATACTATATGTCAATGTATTAAGGTCATCTTCTTTTTGGTTTATCTTCAAAGCACAGATTGCGGCAGCAGAAAAGTTGCTCGCACTAGCTTTGCGTAAAAGTGTTATATCTAATATTATATCCGAAGGAAACTATGGACATCTCTACGACACGGCTAGGTGGGAAGCCAGTAGTTTTCAACTTGAGGATCCAAATATTTAATACCCTCTTTTAGTATAATCTACCTTCATCAATCTTCACCTTCCTCAATCTACCTAATGTAACGACGAAGGGACTAGTCATAAAGAAGGGTTTGTGAGTAATGATCAGTTTTGAGTATTTAACATTCATCATCATGTTTAAGCCACTTCACACAAAACCCAAAACTGATCATTAGATTATCGATATAGAGGCCTAATAATAATTATTGAATGTTAACGTGCGTGTGCATACAGGCATGGATTTACCGAATCGAGGCGAGGGCGGGTTCTATGATGAATACCTACGAGTATTTAAATTACAAACAAATGAAATCAAACAAAAGTTTGAGAACCATAGCGCTAGGCAACCGGGGTCGAGCTCTCCTCAGGGCCATTTGTCAGTGACAGGACGTCGCGTGGGGGGCGGCCCCCACCCCTAGCGGGTTCTGCACGCGACTGTACGTAGTATGGACGTGTTCGTTCAGAATTACGGTGTTCGGAGTTAGTTGGATAAATGTCTTTAGAGATTAGAAACAGATGAATATATAAATGTTCTAGTGTTGGCTCGTTAAGTAGAATAACTAGAGCTTTTTAATTTTAAAACAATGAAAAGTTGTGTCTTCCGTACCTACTAAAAATACTTTACCTTTTTTATATTAATAGGTAACTATGTAGGTACTAAACTAATTTATTTTTATTTTATTTATTTAACTCGGAATACATTCTACTAATATGTAGTTTAATAATTTTTGTTAAAATATTTTGTCTATGCTCACTGGAGTACACCTAGTACTGTGCAGTAGATTTGCAACTGTTTTACTTTGTTGTAAATCTTTTTTTCATATTTTGTTTTAAATATAGTATACAGACTAACTATCTTTCTTGCTATAAGAATAAACAAACTATGCAACGTAAGTTGCAAAACCTTACATTTAATATGAAGTGCAAATGGGTACTCACGATTTCGTATTGTTATTACGACCCGGTTACATGGACCATAATCCCGGCGCGACCGAACCGAATCGACCGTGCACCCGTTTTCATTTAAAATGGTTAGTGTTAGTCCATTCACCACATTGATAAATATTTTAAATATATCTACAGATAAACAGATGAGTCTCAGTCGGTAGCTAACTTTTGTTTCTCCTAGTTATCTTAAAATATACTCAAGCATAATTTATTAAGTAAATAAAGTCCATAAAAATAAAACAAAAGTCAATTTATATTGCGAACAAACTCAATTTCGTGCGCGAGCGTACCTTACGCGCTGCGCGAGACATTGAGTAATGCGACAACACATTACGTGTCTAACGCGAGGATAGACAAACAGTGTGTAACTATATAGGCTATTACGGACTGTACCAAGATTTTTACGTACCTACATGTATACTTTAGTGATGGTAACAAAGTTTTCTTTTACCCGATTGCGCGATGCAAAGGCGGGTAATGTGCTTAACAGTCTTGATGTATGTGTGTTTGTTCCGTTGTAGCGCTCTACAAACTAAACGCGAAGGATGATTTTGATTGTTCTTAAATCGAGCAATTTGTACTGATCTTGTGAAGATTTTTTAAGGGAGATAAACTAAAAGCAGTCGAGTTTTAAGTAATTCAGTTACATTTTATATTAGGATTTTGTACCTATAGTAATTAATTCAATTATTAATTTTTCGCTGTTGTTTCATGGGACAAGGTGTCCTATTTTTTTAATTTAACTTTTTTAATAAGTTTTTATTAACTTCACACGTATGTTAGTATGTTACGGAAATTTTGAACATGATTTTGACTCCCTTCAATACGTCGAATTAACTCGTTTATCATTATCAAGGACCGATCGATGGCAAATTAACAATTAGAAAGAAAAAGAAAGAAAGGAAAATGTTTATTCGTAGTCTAAAAAAGAAAACATAAAATATACTACAAAAAAACTAAAATACACGCTTATAAGTAAATCGAAATAAAGCGAAATGAAAACGCTCATATCCCGGCGGCTTGCGTCGATCTCAAGTGATCGACAAAGTTAAGCAACAGCGGGCGCGGTCGGTAGTTGGATGGGTGACCGTTAGTGGCAAAAAAATTCTTGAGCGCTTCCGTGCTTCGGAGGGCACGTAAAGCCGTCGGTCCCGGTTGTTATCATTTGGTAGCAGTCGTTAAGCCATGTCGGATACCTGCGGGCGGCTTAAAATTTCCGACACTTTAGTTGGCCACTAACCCCTCCACCAATCCGCACTGAAGCAGCGTGGTGGAGTATGCTCTAGGCCTCCTCAGGTATGAGGAGAAACCCGTGCTCAGTAGTGGGCCATTAATGGGTTGAAGCCAGAAGCCAAATCGAAATAAAAAATAAATCTTACTTCTACTTTTTATTTACACTTCAAAATAGGTTCTACACGTAGCTACGTAGACAGGTAAGTAATATTATTGGGGATGCTAGTCAACGACGATGCTAGTCGACTTTTCACACCTTTGAGAACATTATGGAGAACTCTCAGGTGTGCAGGTTTACTCACGTTGTTTTCTTTCAACGAAGCACGTGTAAATCAAATTCTAATACGGACATTAAGTATTTTTGAATAGTGATGCAGGATGCGAACCGAACCCCTGCTTGGAAGTTCAACATTCAAACCGCTTGGTCATCACTGCTGTGCGTACAGCTAATGTTAGTACTAAACCGTTATAAAGAGCCAAATATTTTGCACTTCAGACATCATTATAAGGTAACATTTTTCCTTAACTATAGGTGTCTGTTACCTATCTAAAATATAACACAAAAGACCATTATTTAATCTCAAACATCAAACAGATACTGAACAGACCGCGTAACGATATTACAACACCAGTCGTAAGGCGTAAGGCGATTACTGGCAGACGAGAATGTACTGTTCCCCCTCGAACCACCACGCGCCGGGCGGATTCTTTATAACGCATTGTGTCCCAACTTTGGAAGGGTATTGAAGTTTTCATCAACAGACTATCATGCATGAAGGCATGACTCTGTTAATATGAAAATTACAAAGTGTATACACGTACGCGTTCGAAATGAAACTTCTTTATTATGGCTCCGTACATGTCGGATTCGGTTCCGTACCATATCATTCGGTACTGTACTCCACCATACCAAACCGTACTCTACCATACGGTAAATTGTTCAGTCGTGACGGTTTAAAATAGCAAAACGTATACACATTACACAACTCCCTGTTTACGAAAATGCATTACGCACTACCGTTTCACAAAACTGTGACATTTTTTTTGTTTTACCTTCCAAAATTTTTCGCTAGTAAGTCGAATTCCAAAGAAGTTTCACTTTAAAAAATCATAATGGGAACTAGGGAAACGGTTTCAGCGGAGTCGAATTTGTATAAAATAACGTCAGTATCCGCGTGTAATAGTAATGAGATAATTATTTAATAAAAATCCGTAACTTTGGAGGGGTTAAGAAAAATGCAGCCTATTGTGTTTTGCTTGCTTTGAAAATAATATTAAAAAAATAAAGCTTAGAGACATTAACACAGCAAAACATCGTAAGTAGTAAGTAGGTCTCTAAACTATTGCCAGGTGCTTTTGTAGATTGATTCCCAGGCGAGTGCCTGCAGCTCTGTAATACTGGTTTATCCTAGTACAAACACCTGACTCTCACATCACTATCATATTATATTGTACAACTACCTACATTTAATGAAAGTGTGAGTAAAGAAAGAGATTGTTTATTTATATTGTATACCTACCTAGTACAAATATTACCTATATCAATAGCTATACTTAAATAATCTGACGTTCTACCTACTAATATATTATGTAGGTAGGTATATCAGTTGTTTGATATGGTAAAGTTTCAGATAAATTTAAAGTTTCAGATAATCATTAAAATAGACTCAAAACGTACCTAACATCATAGCAAGTATTAAGCAAAAACAGAATTTGCAAGTTGCAACTCTATAACACTAGGAAGTAGGAACACGGACGGCCGGCATTTGTGTCAAACATCAAGAGGCGACCACATAACGGCACCGAGGTCCGGCGTAAGGCGATTACCCGAGTCGAGAAGGCAAGGAATCGTTTCCCCCTCCCCTCCCCGGGTGCCCCCTTTGTGTCGGCCCTTTTGTGTCCCGGCTAGAGGCGAGGGAATTAAAAGATTCACCTAGATACGTGCGTCTTCCGTGTCCCCCTGTAATCGATTCGTGTTAGAATCGCTGATGTCTAAATCGTGCAATTTTGTAAGCGGAGCGAATATTTGGAATAAGTGGTTTAAGAAGGTGTTTTATCTTCATTATTTTTATTAAGAATGCTGAAGTTTATCTTTGGGTACTAATAGTGAAGGTTAGAGCATTTTGTCTTGTTCGTATTTTTTAAGGATTTAATCGCGAAATCGATACTGAACTCTCCATTCGAAAATAGTCCTAGTTGTAGGTACGGAGACCCCTTTATTTTGGGGTCTTTTTACTTTTTCCTTATCTGTAGTGATAGCGGCTACTGTAACACGCATTTTGTGATAATTTCAGTTGTCCACACATACATATTTCCGTTCAAGAGCTAAAGCTCTATGTCAAACAGACAGACAGCGGAAGCATATCAATAAGGTTCCGTTTATATATTTATTAAACTCTAATAAAGTAGGTATAAGAAGGAAGTACGACCTAGCTAGGTGCCTTATTTAAAAAGAGATAGCCTCAGACACATAACGCCTGGTGATACGAAAGGTCATGACATGATACCAGCGTATGACCAACATTAATGACGGGTTTCCGACACGTTACGAGTCTTAGTTTAAAAATATATGTCGGAGATTATCGGTTGATTGTTACTAACGCATTACGGACCTATTTTCAATGAGTCAGTAGCTTCGGGTGATCTGATTTGTCAACGTTGAATACTGGCCGCAATATCGCAAGTCTTACTGAAAACCAAAGAGTGACGTTGGCAGTCAGTTATGATCGCGAACCGTGTGACCTACAGGCCTACACACTGATTCTATACAGAATGATATGAAAGATACAATAAAGGGAAACATTAAGTAATCCATCTGGATTCTCCGATATATATATATACATACCTAACTTAGTATTAGACAAATGTACGTCAGCTACCTACTTGCATGATTTAGAATTGTAGAACTGAATTCTAAACAGCTGCTTCAGTTAAGTCATTTTGTTTTAAAAATAATTTAATAAAAACATCAAACCGCGAGCTTCGTATAAACGTCTAGACGCTTTACGTCGACACGCGAAATAGACGGTAGAAAATAATTGCAATTGCACAATGCACATTCGACGTTATTCCTTACCATTTAAGGTTTAATACGACTGCAAGTGTTACGTGGCACCGTAACGCTCAAACGTCAAAACAAACAAAGAAAACAGGCCAAATGAACGACGCACTTCAATAATACCCGAGTCTTAGGTGGCAAAGGAGTTTGAACCTTACGCTCCAGTCAGTGACTGATGCCACTATTTGCACGTAGGGCTGTTTCGGTTTCTAAGCTTATAACTTAATAATATCCGAACCACAAAGAGATTTTTGAGTGATCCATTGAATGATTTGTTGTGGTTTAGAAATTGAAGTAGATTCCTAAACAGTTGGGTGTTCTTGTATATAATTATAATCTAAATCTCGGAAACGGCTCCAACGATTTTCATGAAATTTAGTATGCAAGGGCGAAACCCCTTGCATACTAAATTTCATAAATTTCGTTAATCGGGGCGGTAAGTCGATCTAGCTAGGTTTCATTTTTAGAAAACGTAGTTTTATCCCTGTTTTCAGGCAACACGTATTCGTATCCGAGGCGCAACTTCGTACAGCCCTATATTTATGTGCCCGAAAGTGTTTGAGGTTTAGTGCCAAACTAGCGAAAATTTATTTCGGCAGATCGTCTCCTCACCCACCGGTAGGTAGGTACTGCTCGCAACACAAGCATTTTTAGCACTCTTTTAGTTATCTTGAGGTAAGTAGGTCAAAATAATTACGTTTTAATAAAGCACAGATATAGAATAAGTACCTGTACCTATTAGTATAGGTACCTAATACGTTGATAAATAAATGAAGTTAAAAAATAATTTAAATTAATGAGAAAATAATATTGAAGATAATTCTTTTAAGTCGTTTAAGGCAATTTTTAAATGTCTAGGTTTTTTAATTTTTTGATTTTTATTTTTAACTGAAAACTAATGGTAAAGGAAGAGATAAAGCTTTAACTGCGAAGTTTGCCAGTAATTTGACACTTGTGTCGCGGATGCCATGGACATCATGAGGTAGCCTACTTATTGTCACAAATGTCTTCCCTGATCGGTTTTTTTCATAAATGTCTATATTTTTTAACATCTAGGTGCCCAATATCCAGCTCATTGTCTGGATTTTTTCCAATTTTGATAAGGTAATGCTAATAAAAAAATATCGCTGGCCATCTGGTAGTAAAATCCTGTTCATCGAAACAAGGAGATGCTCTAAGCTTCAGCAAGCATCTTGGCAGCCAGCATAAGTATTTAGGTGGACATCTCTAGTCCTAGCTAAATGAATACGGGTCTACTTACCTACACCTGGCTAATTACTCCGCCTACAAAGAATTCGCGCTTATTTCAAGTGTTCCGCGTAACGTGACGCAAAAGCGTGCAGATGTTACAAATAAAGCCGCGAGGAAGAATAATTAATTATTGATAGTTTCTCGAAAACCGTGTTGGAAGTCAATTAGGTTATGTAAGCAGCTGATATGTTAGAGTACCTTCCTGCCCGGTAGGTACTTGGGTATCGTAGTTTAAAAAAATTCTGTTCTGAACAATAAAAATCGTAGACTATTAGCCGATTCAGTCGTGTTCGCGTAGGTAGGTAATAAATAAATAACTTTCCTAGATATATCTAACAATAAAACAAACAGGATTTGATTTGGCGTAGATCTCCCACAAGCTTTTTATTACCATCTTTTACCACTTTAACGTATCTTATCAAACAGAAATTAAAAAAAATTGAAAACATCGTACTGGCTGCAAAATGTAATCTGAATAGTTGCACAAGAAAAAAACAAAAGAGTCGTGTGTACAAGATGGCGGACAAGCGGCAAATTCGCGCCTATTTCAAGTGTTCCCAGTAACGCGCGCCGCGATACCAGTACAGATGAAGATACGAGCATGATTAATAGTCTGCGGGTTCCCGGAAGCTCCCTCGCTATTTCTGCTCACACTACCGTTTATTCTACACCAATTCATTCGCAACACGAACAAAATAATAATTGATATACTTAATGGCAATGAAGACAGGTAAGTATTTTGTTTTTGCAAAACCGAACATTTTGGATGACGTCCATCTCAGAACTCTACATTTAAATTCTCGTTTAGATCGAAAATGAATGATAGATCTTTTAAATATTTTTATTTATTTTACATAAGTTACTAAGATCGGTCGAAGATAGACCTACCTTCCTAGCTAACAAAAAGCTGTTGAGAAAAATTACCCAAAAAAAAAACAAAAAATCGATGAAAAGATAAGCTTGCTTTTGTTTTACAGACTGTACAGACAAGCACAGAGCAGATATAAATTTGTATCATAGAATCAATGGGGAAGAATATAGAAGCCTGTTTTTTATATCATTGTTGTGTCATACAGATTATATGTTCTGTAATCAGCACCTAGCGAATGGAAAGTAAGGATACTCCACCAATCAGGAACCGGGACTCCGACCCTTCACACCATAGGCGTGAAACCTGACACCTTTCCTCACATCTACTATACAAATGTCCTAACACTAACATACAATCAAATAAAATTGATCCATATCCCGTTATCACAGAGCTCATAATACAAAGCATGGTGAGGTGTGAAAATTGACGCCTATAGGAGAATCGTAATCCGCGTTGGCTCATCGTTTAAATGGACTTTAACACCACCGAATAAGATCGATATTCCTTGCGCTTTACACGAGCGTTCCAAAATGATTTTAGACTTTATTTGGAATGGCTAATAGGTCGTATTTAGAATGGAAAGTATGGGTGTTAAATTTAACACCTAGTCAGTATTTGGTGATATCTAAAGCATTTACTATTGGTTGACGGGATTCGTGGTTAGACAACAGATAGATAAACAAGTAGAAATTCTTCGTCCAGGAGGAGTGCCTACGTACCTACCTGTTCATGATGAGGATGATAAATGATATTATGACATGGCAGGATGTTATATTTGATTCTATAGAAAGTTATAAGTCAACAACGTAAGTAGGTAGTCATGGAAAGCAAAATAAGACAAGGCCCTCCTTACACAGATAGAAAAAGTTTAAAAACAGTAAAAAACAGGGAGAGATTCTATAATTTACTAATACTTATTCCATTTATAGGAATCCTACAAACATAAAAAAAACATAATTACTAAGTAATTTTATTCCCTATAAATTACAAGAGTAGGTAGGTAAACAAAATCTTATTATGGTAACGACATTCGAATTTCGAATGTTCTTTGTTTAAAATGTTCAAATTGCTTCCTTTCTTTTCACCGCCAACCGCAGGGCTGTCACATTTACGCGCGAATGAACAACTTCGTTATTTTTTAATTTTCCCACCCGACCTTTCTAATATCCATTTCCAAACTGTTATCGAATTACACGTCTATTTTAGTTGTAACTTGTCTATGACACAGGAACTGTCAATCTAACCATAGATATTTTTTTGTTTTGTTTAGAGCCCTTTTCAGCTTTTTATCTTATTAGTTGGCGGCTATCAGTTTCAATAACATGGGTAGGTAGGTATCATCGTCGGCATTTTTAATTGAAGTGTCTATTTCGATTGTAAAAGATCTCGTACAGAAGTTGATTGGTTTTAAAGATTTGAGGGACCGTCCTATCGCGTCTTAGTTTTATACTTATCTAGTTTAAATGTTTTTCGTTAGAGGTAGATTATGATTTGTGACATTTACATGATGAGTTGTTAGTTAAGTACCTATATCTTTTAATTCTTGTTTTATTTCGTCCTACCTACCGATCCACTTGTTACATTTATATTATTGTTTTACATTCTGCATAATTTACATGTCTACATAGTTAGGTACTATATCATGTAATCTTTAGCTCTGTATTTCTTTGCTTGCTTCTTGCTTACATTTGGATATAATGTATCAAGTAGGTCCATCTGAAACAATTAGGTAGGAACCTATTAGGTAGGTACCTACCACTCGTTATTTTCAGGCTGTTCCTAAATTTTTATGTTTACACTCATTAAACGATCGGTTTTTAGAAACATAACAATCATGATGATTAAAGGAAACTCCAAACTTTTCAACTAGGTGGCGCGACTAGGTTTTGAGATAACAGGTACCTAGATGACCTATAATAAGCTAAAAACCTTCCTACCGCCGCTATTTGCCGCTTCTTCTACCAAGGTCATTCAAAGTAAGGATTGGTGAAGCGATGACGTAGGTAATTTGACTTTCGAAGTGTTTATCTAGTAGCGCCATCTATTCAAAGCTTTGCGTTGCCTTTTCTTTTGTCTTAATCATACCGTATGGTATCCTGTGGGAGGAGTAAACCTTTTTTAAAATCAACGACATTCTAACGGAAATAGAAATTCGAAATTCAACGACATTTTTTTTTCTATCTAACTAACATTCGATACTCAAAACCAATCTGTACCACTGGCGGTAACATAATGCATCCTATTCACTGTACGCCTTTGTTTATACGTCAACCGTATTGTCGGCAGTACAGATGCAGTGTCGCATTGTACTCGAGTTGTTCATACTGCGTTTTTTGCGTTCAGATTTTTTGGTAATTTCTTTATTTGTATGCGTTTAAACGTGAACATTAGTTATGGTAATTAGGAGTTGTGTACGAGAATTCCGTTTTATTATGGCGTTTACACATATGACAAAACCGGGTGTTTTATTAAAGTCAGCTATCTCGTCTACCATCATAACACGACGATAACGATCATAATATTATCATATCTACGATCAAGCTTTACTCTGTGTTTCATTTCTGCGACAAAATAACTGATGCTACAAGCATTTTGGTATGGTTATGATCAAAACGTGTTAATCTTTTGGACATAGCAGGCTAACAGAATCAAATCGGTTTGTAGTTAAAAAAATTAAACGTGGAATTAATATGTGTCTTATTGCTATCATATTTCTTTTATAAGACGTAATTAATAATTTTGGAATATAAAGAAGTAATAAACCCGTTACCCACCCCGAAGATTTCTTAACTTTTCTTTTTTTAATGTTATCTACAAAGCACCTTACCGTCACTTTCCGAATGGTTACTCAAACGGTGATGATTGTATTCGGAACGCTGCAGCTTCGCATGCATACAAGCGTGAACTCAGATTACGATAATTGCCTTAAGATGGTGCATTCACATACCTCCTTGCGGTACCATTCCCTATTTATCTTGTAGTGTATTCACTTAAGTAATTTTAAGATTGCGAAAAGATCTGTAGAATTATATTTTATAAACGTGTTTATTTTTTTTAATTATAGGTATGACGCACAAAAGCCATTTGATAGCTGCTAATAGAGTTCAAGCGTATGAATAAAAAATAAATTCACGATTTTAATCACAATTCTACGTAATTTTTCATTTGAAATTTAGAAAATAAATGTACAATTTTATTCTACAAACGCGACACGAGATCTCGCGTGTCGTGTAACAATTGCCTCATAAAGGGTCTCCATTCACAGCTCGACATATTCACCGGAAAATTACTCAAAAGAATTTCATACTTGCTCCGTGAATTTATTTTAAATAACTTGAACAAAAACAGGTCGTTTCAGACACGGGGTTTGAACACTGTTTTAAATTTAAATAATGGAGGTATTTTCATGTTTATGTAAGTGAAAGATTTTAAAGAGGGTAAAAAATATTCAAACAAGACGTAGGTAAGTGCCTCAGTTTGAAACTTGAAACTCAACTGCGTAATATTGTGAGAATGGTTGCTATCTAACTTTAAATTGTTATAGAAACTAAATGGTCACGCGAAATGAAAATGATGATGCCCCACTTAACATAATGTATGTATTTCGTCAATTTTCATTTTCACAATATGGCATTTGGTTGTAACGATATTTTTGTTAATACTCGCAAAATTAAGAGAAATAGATTGACGTAACAATCAGCACAATCTGTCCACATTATCTAGAGCACCACAAAAGAACACCATACATATAAAGTTGTAGACTTGGCTGCAGATGTGATGTGTGTTATCCCCTTTGCGTCACGCGGTCGCAATCGCGGTGTTCGTTTCATCGGCGAGTCCAAACCAGTCTCCTGCCGGCTGTGTATAGGTAGGTAAACCTATTGAACACCCTATTGAGCACCCGTACCATACCAAATCAACACTAAATTTAAATCACATTGTGATAATAGGTAGCTAAGCCACCTGTCTAACCCTTCATACTATAAAACCATTTAATTTTCTATAAAACATCACAAAAACCACCACCCACCCACGGGAAGGCAACAAAAAACCTATTCCCGTCGATGGAATCGCCAAAAAATCGCTTAAAAACCACAACTGTCAAAATAATAAAATCGATTACTAATACTGTAGCTACTAGACTTTCCTGCGCATTGTTCCCCACCTTTTCAAAAATCGAACAATAGGGAAGGAAGCGGCGACCGCAAGACGTAAATTACCGGTGCCGGGAACATCCCTAATTATACGATTTTACTATAATTTTGCGGTGCTCGGAGGGTTATTTAAAATCACCACCTCAATTGTGACGGTCGACAACTACGAATCAGGCCGTTATAACAGCCTACTTACGGCTATTGTTGAAGACTCGTTAAAAACGGCTGTCTTCCTATTAAATGTCGTAAAATTACTCGCAATAATAATAATGAATCATTCAATAAGACAAAGTTTTAAAAAAGCAAAAAAAAAAATTTTTGAAATCGATTTCTTTTACCAATTTCTTCATGTGTATTACAAGAAATTAAAAGTAAAATCTTGAATCTTCAGATACTTAGGTTACGTTTGTATGCAGTTAGGTTAGTAATGTTTTAGTTGAAACCTAAGTCAAATTATTATTTTTTCGCACGAAAGCATAAACCATAAAAGTCTACCTTTATAATTTAAACTAAGTATAAGTAATTTAAACCGTTTCTCTATGTATATATCTATATCTAATATATTTCGATCTAAATTGTTTTACACTTTAGATCGAAGAAGGATTTATAGGTACCTAACGTTTAAATTTCCCCAATAATAGTACCTATATTTTCGATAATACCGGTATGAATGAGTTACTATTAATAAACAATAGTTTAGGTACTATTAATAAACAATATATGTACATAATTGACCTTAGTTGTTGATTTTTAGTTACCAACACAGTCCCCAAATATCCTTACTGAACCAAACCTTAAATCTCCTTCCAAACGTCTACAAAAACATTGTTAAAACAAAACCAACAACCGTATATTATATTATCAAGTGGTTGTATTTGAAAATATTTTTATTAAACGGAATATGTATCGTGCCGGCGCGGGGTGGCGAGTGAGTCGATCAATTAATATCCAGTCGGAATCTGTGGGAATCCGCACCGCTGTCCGAATTTTATAGCGGCGGGCGCCACCCAAGCTGCCGGAACAGGAATGGAGTGGAGCCGCCGGTGGTAAAGCTACTACGATCCGTATGGCGCAACGGTTACGCGGTTTGTCGTTTGATGGGCCCTCGATGCGAATTTCAGCGAGGTGGAAATTTGAATGATGAGTTTTAATATTCTCGGTCTGGGTGTTTGTGTGTCCATGGCGTCCACGATACAGGGAATCTTAGTAAAGGGTTATAAAAGTAAAGCGTAGCGTTAAACTATAACTCAAGGGCCACAAGCCACAACGCATAAAGCAAATTCGCACTATGCTTCAGCGTCAACGTTGATCGTTTAAAACAAATTTATACAATGTATACAATACTAAGACACTTTGACGTAAAGTGTTCTATTATATTCTCCCTTATATTTTAGAACAACTCAAGTAGGTACGTTTTCTGTTAATATGAATATGTCAGTTTTCCAATTAAAATAAGTTTCCATTAATAAAATTTTGATAGCTAAAATCAAAACTATATAAACCCAATCAACAATCCGTGTTATAATTAGAGTAAACTTAAATGATCATTTCATAGTCGTACAATAATTATTTATAGTTCCAATAACAATTCTTACTCCACACATGCGCTGTGCCCACGGCGCCTAGCCCGCAGCGTGTAATGCGGCCAAGCTCCATTATTTATATGCGACTCTACATAACATACAACTTGTGTGCACAACACGAGAGGAACACTGTACTTTTTAGGGAGGTTATACTGCTGAGAGGCCCTTTGGTTATTTCTTTGTAATGTTATTGAACAAAACTCTCGCAGTTTGGATAAATAGTGCAGTAGGTAAATCGGCTAAGTCAAAAAGTCAGTATTGTTAAATTCATTAAAAATGATAGAAGGCATATTTTATAAGCACCCCGACCAAGGCATATTGTCCCTTTTATAATTTGTCGTTTGTAAAATATTTTACCGTATCCCACACCTTCCCAACCGGAACATGTTGAAACAATTATTACACGGTAGGATCGTAGATACTGTGTAACGGGCAAAGTCTATAATATACAGGTTCCACATAGGCTCTACTACCTATTACCATATAGTTACGACTCTTTTACCTTCTTCGTTTCTTCTCTTTTCTTTGGATATCCATGGGCTACAGTGACCACTTGCGAGGGGACTCGTCTGCAACTACAAGAAAAGAAATACAGCTCAGGACTCCTCTTACAACGTGAGGGATACAGATTATAGTGAACCATGCTGGCCAAGTTGCAGAATAGCAAACCTCACACATTTATTTATTAAGCTATTGCATAGCTTTTATCGCGGGCCTTGAGCGTGGGGACCGAATCCAGAAATTCCGTAACGAAAAAAACCTAACAACTCCAATCAGCGCCATCTAGTACCTACCTTAATACTAAGGTATGGTACGTATGTTTTCTACAAACTAGATGGCGCTGTTCTGATATAACTATAGGTATAGCTTCTAATAATTATAATTGCATAAGTTGATAAAAAATGCTATGCAATAGCTTTACCGCGGCAGTCTCCAAGTGCCACATTTAATTTTATTTATTTATTCTTTTTTGTAAGACCTGAAATCAGGTTTTTTACAAAGAGCGGACTTAATGCCTGGTGGCATTCTCTACCAGTCAACCCATCACATCACATTCAGAAAATTATATGGAGAACTCTCATATGCGCAAGTTTCCTCACGTAGTCTTCCCGCACCGAAGGATATGAATGATTAGTTATCAATAATTCAAAATTTTGAAGTCCTCATTAACACTGACCTGATTCAAACAGACCTCGATGAGATCAAAGGAAAAATACCGGGTGTAATGAATTATTTTCCTTTCACAATAGGACAGTAGACGTTTCCACGACATTCAGCTGCGACGTCACTGTATATCTGATACAATGGGAACAAAGCTGCCGATATCATAATTAATTAACTATAGACCGCTGACACAGTGTAATGGTGAACAGTAGTCCACTTGATGTTTGAAGACAAGCTACATAATATAGGTTTTTAAAAATTAGTAGGCACTTATTCAATTTGTTTGTATTAAGGGGATTAGTAATAACTATCTATAGACCGTATGCAAGGCCCATAACTCAATGCCAAGTTTTAATACACAGTTGGGTCTATCCAACGATCTATTTCGGGCCGACATTCTGCGATCCACAATTCAGGTAGGATATCTTTACACTCTTTGGTGCCGAGGCTAGATTGTGTGTGCGCGATGTACCTACGCCTGTATATGCACATTAGAGAACACGAACAGACGCACAGAGAAACAGACAACGTCCGTCCGTTAACCAACGAATGTGAAGAAGTTCTTACTTCTTACGTTTGTTGGGCTAGACGTCTGCGTTGACTACAGTTCGTTAGGCTGTGTACATGGCCGGTAGAAACGGAACCCATCATTCTGGCGAACGCCGTTCCAATCAGACGTTTAAATGCGAACCAGGAATCTGAATAGGTTTGCTGTTAGATTGTCTTTTAAATGCATTGTTGGCTATGTTCGTTGTGGTGGGCAGAGAGTTCCGGATTCGATGCCTTTGAGGAGATTTATTACTATCAGTTTTTGAGCAATAGGTCTAATAGCTATTGGTTCGTCAGTGATGTTCGTCATTTTAGTTCTTACTGGCGATGAAGTGAGATAAATCTGTAAAGAATAATAAACTTTCTACGATATCTAAGAATTCACCATATTCTCATTATCGCTCTTACCTTCGAAACAAAGAGCCGTAAAATTTTGAAGTTAAAGTAAGTAGTTAACAGAACAGGTCTTCACTCGTTTTGACTTCTACATAACTGCTTTATATCCTATTAATATTATAAATGCGAAAGTTTCTATGGATGTATGAATGTTTGTTACTCTTTCACGCAAAAACTACCGAATGGATTTTGATGAAACTTTACAATAATGTAGCTTACATACACATCAGAATAACACATAGGCTATAATTTATAAAGATATACTTAGTGTGAATTATCCAAAATATATAACTAAAGCTTTGCAAACCGAAGGAATAAGTTTTCCGAAGCGAAGCGAGGGCGGGTCGCTAGATTTTTTTATGTATTACATCGTCGCCAAAGGAACATTTATTTTGAGCCACTTTAAGATGAGTGGTCATCATCGTACATGGACGTCAGTTATACCCGAAGGCATCGCCAATAGGTTGCTACCAAAAACGAACCGGTTGAACCGAATTATTTTTGAATCTTCGAGATGAACACTTAAAACATACAGACAGACAGTGTACGCATAGTAATAGGGTTCCGTTTGTCGTTATTTTGGTACGGAACCCTACAAACTAGTAGATTCTAACTTATACGAATAGATCTCCTATCAAACGTCACAATAGAAATCAACACAATCAAACCACGTCAGCGAAACCCACGATTCACAATAGCTACTCGGTCTAAGTACTATCATGCGATTGATTTGAGAACAACACTAATAAGCTAACAACTCTACTCTCATTGTTGTACATTTCGCTCCATAACGAGTCTTCAATTAAAAATTAAAAATTCACCATTGTCACGTCCACAATGCGAGCAGAATGAAGTATCAATTAAAAAAAGGTAATTAAGAAGTCCTCACTCCGATTCCGATACTCGATACATTCGGAATTCGGTACCTTTACTCGATAGGTACTTACCGGTAAAGTACGAAATTCAACACGGGATTACAAATGCCGCCCTACGGGTCTACTCTGAAGCCGTAAAAGCGGGTTTACACTCGAATAATTTACAGCGGTGATTTAGTTGTAAGTAGGTACTGATCAAGCGCAAGCTGTGTTGATTAGTTGGCAGATAAATATTGGATCGTTCTGAACACTGTAATAGTAGACTAGCCTGAGTTTATTCATGTATGCTATTTTTATGTGACCGACAAACCAGCCAATCAATTTTATCTGACGGTAATGGGTTACTGACTAGGTACTGTCGCCCTAGGAAATCAGTAACACCAAAGGCGTCATAAAAATTTCTGACACTTGGGTTGGCCATTGGCCACGAATTTGCACTGGAGCAGTATGGTGGAGTATGCTCTAGGCCTAAACAGATATGAGGAGAGACCCGTGCTCAGTACTGGCCATTAATGGGTTGAAGCCAATTTAAAAAATAATTCACGTAATTTGCAGATTACGCTTTACTTTACTTTGCTTTTACGCTTTCATTCGACTAGAATAATAAACTTAGCTGGACTGTACAGTTCAATACTTCTCTATTAATTTGACATCGTGTAAAGACGGCTTCAAACACGGATAATCCAACACAACGCATACCTCAACAAATTTAAGGTAGCACACCCGAAAACCGTCGAATATAATTGAGGACCTTGTCGCCCAACAATTAAGGTTCACGTTTCAACATCATAAAATACCGGACGACCAGATGGAACGGGGCAATCACCCCTCGTTTCCGAATTCAATTGTCAATGTGAATTTTTAAATAAAGAACGGTGACAATACGCGCCGATTGAATGACGGCAGATGTCGAATTTAAATTTGGAAATGATTGTAGCTAGTGAAAAAATAGTGGTAAGTGGGTATCGTTTGGAGATTTCCAGCCGCGCCCGGAATAAAGATTTTTCACGTTAACAATGCTGTAGAGGACTTGTCTGTATGAGTAATGTTTTAACGAATTTCGACTCTTATTATAAGAGTAGGAATATATTTAAAAGCTTTATCACTGTTGAATATTAACTGGTTATTCGATCCTACGTTCTATTTCTTCAAAGTCGAGAATAATAATTTTAGCGGTTCGTTGCCTTTAATCTAGAAGAAAAAAGAAAAGCTGATTCCTTCAAAATTAATGTTGCTGTACGGTTATCGCCTAATCGCCTATTTACTTTCCTCCTTAGAATAATAACACTATAGAAAGACAGTCTTCATACAAGCGCTCTGTCTATAAAGTGAAGCACTAAACCGAAACTTTCCCGAAAGTGGGTTTCGGCTTCGGATAATCATTTATTATGTTTTTAGCAATAATACATAAATAGCTTTTCAGATATTTTGTGACACAATTTAACTGGACAAAACGTCATAATTCTTTTTTTTTCGCGAGACACGTTTGGCGTGCGTTGACATGAGCTGCCCGGTGTTTGGAGTCATTTCTGACTCCAATTAAGGTGCTTCAAAACGGCCGCGCGGACTTCGTTTCTATAGTGTAATTATTCTAAGCTTCCAAAACTAGGTAGGTACCCATAAAATTTTCACGTAAGTTGTTCCTCAGTTAATTAAAGTAGGTACCAGAAGCTGCACACAACCACCTATGAAGGAAAGGCTATACCTACCTACTTCCTTTGCGCGACTATTTAACTAAAGCTTCCCCTCATAAATTCCGCCATTTTTATTTTCTATCTCGTTAAGGCGCGATTTACACTATGATTCAAGTGTAGGAGCTGGCGGAATAATGGGCCTTAAAGAAAGCGGACAGGCAATTATTTATTGTATTGTCAGTTTTATACCTATCGTTAAAACTGTCTGCATTTATGTAAGGTAAGTATATAAAAATATGAACAAAAAGTAAGTAGATAGTTAAAACAAAAAGTAGTTGGTACCTACATACTTAGTCGAAACAAAATGGTTTAAATTGGTAACTGCTTGTATTGCAACCTTTTTAATTAAATATTACGTACGTAAAAATGAACAACGAATATGTTTTTAAAATTTCCTTAAGGGGCATTCAAAAAATGATTTGAAACTAAAACACAACTGAAAAACAGTGATTGGATTTAAATGTAGTTTAGTAGATTTATTCCTTACCTACCTACATGCCAAATTACGATAGGTTTCAAGTACTTAGGTACTCATTTTCCTAGGGAATTCAATAGTTTCCATAAGAAACAGTATGAAAGTTTACTTATACATAATAATATACTTAACTAGTTACTTAAAATACTTTTTTAAATGCCAACTTGCCAACCGATTTTCACACTTTTTGAAAAACTGCAACAAACTTTTACAAACCACATTCAGTATGGCTTTCAATCCCCGAGATCTTCGAGATATATGTTAGGACAAAAAGAAATCTTTGGAATCTACATACTGTACCTATTTACTACCTAAGTACCTACCTACTTTGAAAGTGATCAATGTTACTGAAAATACTGTACTCTACCTTATTTATTTACTAGCAATATTAAAGGGACTTCCTCCAAATAATCCGCTAGCTCTCGGACTGTTTAATACAACCCGCATCACGACTTAAAGTGTATTCATTTCCTGTAATTATACGTAACTCTATATCCTATTGCTTATTATTTTACTGTACAAAAACAAAAATCAGGCGCCCCAAATGAAAGAAAATCGTGTTTTTAACACGATAAGGTTCAATTTTGAGTATAAATTGAGACTTTGTAAAGCTTAGAACAGGAAGTAGGATCTAGCAGAAGTGTCAAATTACCCAAATTATTCGTTAGAAGCGGAACTGTTTTTTAAAGAAAATTTGGTTGTGGCCACAGTCTAAATACATGCTACGATTAGGTACCTAAATTTTGACTGTACCTATGATTCCCAACTTATTAGATAGGTAGGTAAGTATTTATGTAGTAGATATGTATGTATCTATAACATTATAGTTACCTATCTTCGTCCACGAATTTTCTCAAAACGAGTGGGTAGTAAAAGCCATATCAATGCCTAGGTACCTCCCAAGGTTTAGCTTAAAAACCAAGCATCATACCTAAGGGTAGATAAGTTGACTCTACGAGAGTTTCTCGCAATTTGAACATCATTCACTAACCAGGTAGAGAGGTATTGTAGCCTTTTATATCCAACATCCATTAGGTAGGTATCTAACATTGGTGTTTTAATATCTTCTCTAAAGTAATAGGTAGGTACTTACTTACCTGATACCTACTAGGTATAGGTATCAACATTTTTTCCTTTGCAGATATTCTCTGAGGTACCTACTTATGAAAAGCTTTTCTGATTCTTCATTATCTGGGTCATTCTTATTCTTACTGAAAAAACTGTTTCAGGCATTTATACACCATATTGTTAATTATATGCTAAAAATAGTTATGTAAGATCAAATATATCACTCAACTATTCACTAAACAAATAAAAATAATCACTTTGTAATTAAGGTATAACATTAATAAAATAAAATATAAGGCAAAGTCACGCAACGTGGCATGTGAGATGTGTGTCATTTTGTCGTAAATTATTTTCTGTATCTTAACCATCTCGTTTAAGCGTAGAATTACAGTTTTACTGAGTTTTTGGAATGTCAATGAAGACTATTTCATTTATTTTTACAGTGTTCTGCGATTTTTTTTCGATAAATACAAGACTTGAAAGTTGTGATCAAATTTTTTGTCACGGCCGTGGTTCGTAATTCAATTGTGCATACAATCGGTATAATTCATGATTTAATTCTGGCGACACCATTTTTTATTTTAGGCCTAGCAATACTATCTAACGTCAAACAGTTCTGTCAAGATGGTGGCTTAGAGTTTTTGTGAGGACGATTTCTTTATACATTTATTGGATTTGGTCCAGCATACACGTCAAAACCGTGCTTACAATATTTGATGTAAGTATTTATATTTACTTTTATATTTTGCATGTATTAATAAGTCAGGATTAGGCGTACTTACTGTGATTTAATCAACAATATAGATCGAACCGGTTTGAGGTTATGGGAGCCACGGTTCAAAATTGTCACAACCATAGGAGTCACAACCATAGAATCAATGATACCATGGTTGTGATTATTTTTTCTTACAGTTACTATTTGCTAAAATAAATCATAACTTAGTTAAGTTTAAATAAGTATTTGTGAGCCTGTCTATGATAGACGATGGATAAGGCCATAAAATATAGGTAATATGTGTACTCATATTTATGTTTTTCTTGTTTTATCAGATACCTCCTCGTAAAAAGGCGGTATCTTTAGAAGAAAATAGAAGAAGGAAGAAAGAAGCGGAAAAAAGAAGACGGGATCGCATAAAAGCTGATCCAGAAAAGTATGAAGCTGCAATAATGAAAAAAACAGCGTCGAGAAAAAATAATATAGTTTTGTTAATCGTTTGTTTAGTAAGTAATTTTTTTTGTGTTTTAGTATAATTTAAGCTCGGCAAAGCTAATAAACGAAGTGTTTGATATGTTATCTAACGATTTGAAATAAAACTTACGTAATAATTACAACTCAATGTATTTTTTTTTTCATGACGCTAAAAATAAGAATAACCCATCTACCTACTTTAAACTTTAGATAGAGTCTTAAGATTGGGAGACTTCAGTCACTTTGTTGAGATAACGACCTACCTACCTACTAATGGGAATACTTATTATGTCATCAACAAACCTTACCTACTGTCATTTGTGGCCTAGGTACCTACCTATCAATGCACATGTGATCAATAACAATCGAATGCCAGGAGTCTTCCACTACTATAGGGTGTCCCACGGCGGATTTATGTTTTTAAATACGATTATTTCAAAAAGTAATAAACGGTTCGGAGGGAGGGTGGTATCGTTGGAATCAGTGATCGTGCGGATTTTTTAATCACGATGTCGCAGTGGTAGAGTGAGCATCGCGCGCTCGCCATCGAAGCATGTTTAAAAGGCCCGATTCGTACGTAATTGCTCGTCGACAATTTTGTTCACACTTCGGTATTCGACGGATAAGTGATGAACCGAGTGTGAATTTAATTCGTTCCTGGGTGCAGAGGTTCCGCGCAACTGCTTCGGCTATGAACGCCTCATGGCCGGGGCCCAGTCGATCATCAAGGACCCCCGATAACAATGAACTCGTTGAAGAGAGTTTACGTGAAAATCCACGACTTTCGATACGGAAAAGGGCAGTCCAACTGGCACTTCCAAAAGCGATTATTTACGAATTTCTTTTTGCCGAACCTGCGAGCTCACCCATCGTTCTCATCGCACACGTGGTTCCAACAGGATAGTGCGACCGCACACACGGCCAGAGCTTCGATGACTTTGCTTCGGGAAGCTTTCCCTCAAAAATTGATCAGCCTCTTTGGGGACATCCCGTGGCCACCGAGGTCCCCCAATTCAACCCCAATGGTTTTATTTTTACGGGGCTACCTCAAAGAGAGAGTTTACATTAACAATCCCCGATCTCTTGTGAACTTAAGAGAAAATATTCGTCGAGAAATCAGCACAATTGAACCAAGTTTACTGCAGCGTGTGGCGCGGAAAACGAGGCTCCGTTTTGAATAGTGTCTGCAATTCGACGGAAGACATTTGGATGACATAATCTTTAAAAGATGAAATCCGCATTATTATTCTGTCGTTTGGTACTTTAATTAAAACGATATGTCAAATAGTTTTTGTTTTATTTAATTTTGAAAACATAAATCCGCCGTGGGACACCCTATACTTTAATACTACTAGGTACTTACTTCATATTACCTAATATGAATGATAAAACTATTTCATATTTCATAAAATCCTCGCATGAAAATGTATTCAGCCATCAAACGTAAATATAAATGATATTAACGATAACAATACTGTATGCACCGACCGACCGCGCGATCTATAGATCATTTAGCTCGATCGCTATTAGCTTGGATCCAATACGCCCCGCCTACGTGGAAGCCCACTGAACATTAATTGGATGCAGGATTCGAACACGGAACGCCCATGGCGCAGCTGTCTCTGTCTGTCGCGTCGGTTTCACGTATGCTCTCGTCTCTATCGTAGGGCACCGGAGACGCAGTCGTGTTCGTTTTATGCGCAGACGCAGAGTCACAATGCGCGCGCAGACTCCTTCCAGAGAAAAATAGAATGTCAGACCGTTTTATTTTTACTTGTATCTGCCGTCGTCGTGTGCAATATTTGTATCGGATAGAACGTTTTTTATCTGCAGTTTTAGACGTTTAATTTGAAAGTAAGTTCGCGTCGGTCGGGTTGAAACGCGCCGAAACTCTTTTTAGAAATGAATTTTTTTACGCCATCTTTTTTTCGTTCGTCTTGATGAAGTTGAGTTGGCAGTGTGTTGGGGATTTTTAACGGTACGGTGGAAATTGTGCTCAGTTTCTGAACAGATTCTAGGGTGGATGCTGGCGGTCTTTCCTTCAGCCAAAGCGGTCCTTGACTTTATAATTACTGCGTCAACGTAGGTGCTTTGCCACTTGATCGTGGAAAATAAATTTAACGAAACCTGCATCTGCACGGTACCTTCCTACTTAGTTGCCAATTTTGACTACCTATGTAAGTCTTACGTAAGTATAGGTCGGTAGGTAGGTATCTAAAATGATGGATTTGTGAGCTTACCAGATAGTCCTCATTTATTCATTCAAAAGCTATACCTACCTACCTAGGTAGGTAGAAAAATAATCAATTAATTATTTAATTAGTAAAAGAATTACCTAATTCAGAATTAATTATTTAATTAAGAATTAATTACCTACCTAAATTCATTCTTTTGAAGAAATAGTTTTGTAATCTATAAATTTTCTTGTATTTTAGCTTTGCTTTAAATATTACCTGATATACTTAGGTAGGCACCTAGGTGATATACGTACCTTAATAGACAACCTGGCATTTCCGTAGTGATATGAAATTTTTGAAAGTTGATATGTTCCAAAACACTTGACAGTTTTCCTATTTAGCTTAAGAATGAGGTATCGCATAAAAGAAAATATAATAGATACCTACCTACTTATACATATCCCTACCTACCTATGTATAATTCATAAGAAGGCAGGTTATAGACATATTACAAAATAGTCAGCTTTAATAATTAATGCTGGCAGTAATTTCTGAACTGAATTAATCACTTGGCACTCGTTATTCATAATTGTCCATAATTCCAACTTTAACGTGGAGCATAAGTTACGATAAACGTGCTTAAAGGTAAACCACTTGTACTTACTAGGTACGTATAATCGATCATTAAATTAAACTTTAATGACGTTTTATTCATTATAGGTAGGTATGTGAATATTCTGCCATCTGGTAATAAATGTCACAAGGCCTGGAGATGAACAATTTGAATTTCGAATGCATTTTTAAGGAGCTTCACTGCAGACGGGTCATTTGGTGATAAGTATAATTAGGTAATTATAGTTGCGATGGATATTGGTATCTCTCCGCACCACCTCCAGATAAGTGATGGACCGGTGTGTCGTGGTAAAGGATCCCGTATTGTTGACAGCCCGCATGGTTGAACCTTGGATGTAGGTATCTAGTTAAGTTAAAAGATCTAAAACTGAATCTAAAATAGGCTATAGGTACCAATCCTATAGGCTATAGGCTAGGCTATAGGTAGTATAGGTACCTACACAGTAGGTCCTGATGTTAGACTAAATTATAACTCAAATTAAACCAAATAAATTTTTGATACTTGCAAGTTACCTAGTTGCGGTAAGTTAGTGCCTACCTAAGTTGGTATATCGTACCAACTTGGTCACTATAAGGTTGGGTAGGTATATAGTAGGTAAGCGTACAGTGTATGTGCCTACCTAAGTAGAACTACTTTCCGTTTTTGAGCCTACCTAAATTGCTGTCATATACTTCAGGTTGAGTAGGTTTAATGACCTTATTATATAATTAAAGACTCATATTTTAACGGTATTTTATTATCACGCTTCAGTTCAACAAACGAAGAGGAATGTGTTTTTGAGTTAGGTAGATATCCTAAGAATCGTTCATAAGGCATCACTTAGTAGGTACAACCAGACATGCCTCGATTAGGAGGTACCTTTAAATACCTATTTAAACTGTGTAAATAGGGGCGATGTAGTAATAACTGTATCAGAATGGAAATACTGTTAATATTTAGACTAAGATTATTTTTAAATAAATCAAACATAATTCTAATGTGTCAGTATAACCGTAGATGTGTTTAGCGCCACTCTCCAATAGATGGCGTTAGTGTGAAATCATTTGCTTAGCTGGAATTTTTTACCAACACCGATTTGTACTAATTTAAATTGCAATAGTGTATAAAATATGTTATTTTTAGAGCTTATAATTATAACGTAATCACTAAGGTTAAATGCATTAAAATTTATACGTAAATTTTAACTCTGTAAGTATGTTTTTACCTACCTACTCAATTACACAATTACCTGGGTACCTACTTCTGTTCCTATATTAGATACTGGCTGGCTTCAACCCATTAATGGCCCACTATGACCATACTGCACCACGTTGCTCCAGTGCGGATTGGTGGTGCGATCACTTGATTGACGCAAGTCGCCGTGCTATGAGCGCTTCATACCTATTTACTAGGTTTAGGTACATCTATAATTTGCATATTAGGTACGTCTATCCATCCGTAATCCCTGGATAAATTCGTAGATAAAGTACGTATGTAATAAAGATAAGTAATAACACCTAACATCGCAATGTACTTAACTTTTTAATAGTTTTAGGTTACTTTGAAATACCTATTTCCTAATATTCCCACATCAAAAGATTGAATATCAATTATATCTACATAGCTATCTACTATATCTAGGTATAGGTACCTATCGATAACTGTACCTACCTATTACCTACATGGAACAAATTGCAGTTAGACCCTTAATGTCAAAGAAGGTAGGTAGCTACTTATCTACCTACCTACTTAGGTAATAGCGCTTCTTCAAAAGGTAGGGCAACTATCCGGCAATAACCTTAACTAGTCCGGCACGAAATATTTCTAACTAGGGTGGGTGTACCAGTAACAAACCGATTAAGCGACATTTTGAAAGTAATTTTGATGTTGTGACTCAATTATTACAACAATCATTGTAAAAGAAGACTGATGTACAAGTAAATAGTCATGAATCCAAAAGAAGATACGTACTCGTAGATAGATAGATAACCAGCTAATTTTCCACTATACTTAGTAGGTATGTTTATTTCGTATTGGGTAAACCTAAAATACACCCTTGTCACATTTTTGGATCATTTTCCTAAATTAAAAAAAGTTTTTATTTCCATTCCATCTCCATTCTCAGATCGAATTCTCTTAAGCGTTTTATTACGTTAAAAACTTTAAACTAATCCCTCGCGAATCCCCTATGCTCCCTTCGCAACCCTTCTCTATAAGATATATTAATATGCATTCACACAACGCTTGTACCTATCATTCACTTAGAAGTCGGGACCCCTCCCTCGCCTAGGTCTCGAGAGGCCTTCAAAGGCTAACCCGAGCGTGACACGAGATAAATGTAGGTACACTAGATATAAACCTAGGTTTAAAGCGACATGTCACACGTTATCTAGATATGGTTGTATCGAATGGTTTACAAAACGTTTCGAAACAAACATGGCGTAAGTAGGTACTTTTAAATAATGCAATACAATCAATAAAATAGGTAGGTATAATACTTAAACTCAAACTCAAAACTCAAACTCAAATCAGTTAAGAATAAATAAATAAATAAATAAATTATTTAATGTAGGTATGATGCATACACTTATGAACGTCAATTTTTTGCATTTACCACCGTTTCGCTAAGGTGCCTTTAAAAATTGCCTTAAAATTGCCTTAAATAATAATATTACACACTCAAAGCTCCACAATAGAATTCTGTGTCGTAGGTGAAAGGAACGACACAATAAGACATTAACTCACACCTAGACCAAGAATGAAAATTTAAACTCATACTTTCCGCGTCGCTGGGTATCGACCCCAGGATCTTTCAAACGACGCAGTCTCAGACCCAGGACTCCCAGCTCGGGAGTCCTACACTAACTTGGTTGTCTTGGCAATACGAAGTCTACAAAACCGTACTTGACCAGCGTGGTGGACTATGGCCTGTACCTTTCATTGTAAGAAAAATCCTGAGTTCAGCTCTAGGTCAGTCATGGGGTTGATGACGATTCAGAGATCCCTCATCGTCAAACATTAGCTCTAACAGTTAATTAAGGACTTTTAACAGCGGCGGTCGGTCCCTGACAAAGAAATCTGAAATCAATTAAAAAAAGTAATAAAAAGTCCACTTCTAACAACAACAAATTAACCCAAAATTCCTCCGTATTCCGCTCTCTAGTTGATTAACCTATAATTATAACCTATTAGTAGATTAACACGACGATAGTGTAAATGTTCCCATGGCTTGATAATAAACCCACGTTTGTGGCTCTGGACTATAAACAAAGATATTCAATTTCCATCTGTGATCATTGTTCAAAATCATCATTACATAGCTATAATAAAATTTTAACTGATTGATGTCTGTGCATGGTAGATATTAGAGAAAAACTTTTACGTACTGGTGGTACTCGTATTTATTAATGTATATCTATGCATCCGTGAAAATTATTTTTGTCTGATTGTCTTTGCGTTATTTCCCGCGTGTCTTAGAAACGGCTATATAACTATAGAGAAGCGTCAAATGAATAATTTGTTAGAGGAGACTTAAGCCCAGAACTGCGATAGTTATGGGTTTGAATCTTAAGCTTAGAATATTATTTGCTTAAAATCAGGGTCTTGAAATCTCTTAGGAATCTCACAGCATTTTAAGCAATAGTAAAAAGTATCTATCCATATAAAAAGAGTAATTTATCCACAAATGCTGTCGCGATTGTCTGGATGTTATTAACCCCACCTCCACCGGATCCTTACGCCACAACCTCGTTCAATGTTTAGCTTATTGCACCAAAAACGGAGAAAATTGACTTCGACTCAGTGATATATGGAGCGCTAGTTTATCTGAAAGGGCGCTTACCTACACTCATATCTAACCCTGCAGTAGGATTCCCTGGGTCGTGAGCCGTGGCTGGCATGGACAACGCATATAACATGATGAATATGCACGACCCCAGAACAAACAATTTATCTTAAAATGTCTTCCCCTGCCAGAAGTCGAACCCAGATCGCGTCGCTACGCAGGCAGGATCGCTACCAACTGGGCTATGAGGTCGACAAACTACTTTCAATCCATACTATACTATACCATACTCACTACTATGTATACTATATACTTTACTATAGGTAGTTAAGTTTAAAATCACATGTATCCATTTCAGCAGTAACCAAAAGCGGAAAGTGGAAAAAACTAAGTTCAAATTAAAATAACACAAATAAATATTGAAGGCGAAGTCGCAGACTCAAGCTATGTTAAGCGTTAATAAAATTTCCTATTCGATACCAACTACTACTGGAAAAAACCTTTTATCCTACCAATAAAACGTTAACAATTCTAAACGAGTTGTTTTACTTCAAACACGTGAAGAAACTAAGTTAGTCGAGAATAAAACAAGCAATAGTAACCTTTGAGTCTTTCGACATAAGATTAAGACGAATGGTAAAGTTAAGTCAGTGAGTAAAAGGCCACCCAAGTAGTTTTCTTCGAAAATACATCATAAAAATGAATGCTTGTTTATATCCATTTAGGGCACAGCTTGCAATAATATTTAATTCGATTAACTGCTAATTTAGTTACTTGTTCTAATAAGAAACGAGGAATGACGAACCTCATTCAGTGATGGTACAATCCAGAAATGTCCGCAACATCCAATTCGCAGAGGAGTGTTTCAATCCAGTTCTACGGAACAGAAATTAATTGTGGTCAGTCAATCAATAGTGACCGATAGTGGCAAACATTTCATGGGCGTTTCCGTGCATCAGAGGGCACGTAGTTAAAGCCGTTGGTCCCGGTTGTTATCATTAGGTAGCGTCGTTAAGCCATATCGGAGCCCTTCGGACGGCTTACCTAATAATTTCCGACACTTGGGTTGGCCACTAACCCCTCCACCAATCTGCACTGGGGGAGCGTGGTGCAGTATGCTCTAGGCCGCTTAAGGTATGAGGAGACACTCGTACTCAGTAGCGGCACATTAATGGGTTGAAGCGAGAATCAATCAATATTTTCACATAGCTTTATGTTTTACTAGGTTTTTACTAAATAACCGACAAACGGGTAGACAAGCCATCTGATAGTACTCGTAAGTTCATCGTCACCTATCACCGACCACACAGCCAATAGACACCTAATGTTCGATTTTCCGTATTGAATGCATTCTGGCAACTACCTGAGGTAAGACGAAGCGGGGTGACTGGCTAATTCAACGCTGTGATCT
Organism: Ochlodes sylvanus; assembly: GCA_905404295.2. NCBI lineage: Eukaryota > Metazoa > Arthropoda > Insecta > Lepidoptera > Hesperiidae > Ochlodes > Ochlodes sylvanus. Next base: position 5,639,972 of record FR990129.1, read on the forward strand.
GCTAATTCAAGGCCATAAGAAACGTTGGAAAGAAATGATTAATTAGAGCAACGGGAAAGAATGAGACGGCCCGAATTTATATCGGTACTTTAAGCCAGACGTGTTGACAGAAGCCATTCGCCTGTTATTAGGAGTCTATTGGCTGTGTGGTCGCTGTCTCCCATGGACACCAGTAACACCAGAGGTAGGTATTACGGATGCGATACAGGTCAGCTTCTGGCGCCTCTTATAGATCACACTGGTTCGACGAAATGGGATTGTGACCAGTATTCTAGGCTGCCCCAATACGGCACGACCGAACTTTGTCTATGACATTACTAGGTCTATTTTGCCGTACGTACAATAAGTAAGGATCCCACCAATCCGCATTGGAGTAGCATGCTTGGCAGGCCTCTTCATACGTGGGGAGGAAGAGGTGTTTGCGTACCGTATATCAGTAGGTAGGTACGCCGTGAAGGAGTATCCTTTGTAGGGCTTCGAGTGCTCCATCGGTATGAATTTATAATTTTCTTTTGCGTGTATAGAATCAGTTCTTTTAAAACCTATAATGGAATAGTCCATCGTATTTATCATGCAAAACATGCATGCAGTCACTTCCTTTACTGTAACATATGTGTACTTATGCAGTCCCATGCTCTTTTTGTCACTGCAAAATGTTTGTTTAGAAATATTGTGTGGATAGTTTATTGGATAGTGGGGTTTATCGTCTATTACCATAAAACATCATAATATACCTATTTTTTATAAACACCATAATTATGCATCACCGATTCGTTGCCATCTATGAAGGAAGCAGCGGACTTCTTATTATTATTATTTACCATAGGTATAAAAACAAAATGTTTATTTTTTATATAATTAGGTATGCTTTGGTTTATGGATTTTGGATTGGTAGAGAAATACCGAGCCATAGCCATTTCCATAGCCCACTACGCGACTTTGAACTTGTGCTTTAGACCAATAGTAAAGCATACACGTATCGGAGTCGTTAGCGATTTATCACTTGCTTCGGTGAAGGAAAACATCGTGAGGAAACCTGCACACCTGATTTTTCTCCATAATGTTCTCAAAGGTGTGTGAAGTCCGCCAATCCGCACTTGGCCAGCGTGGTGGACTATGGCCTGTACCCCTCACGTTGTGAGAGGAGACCCGTGCCCAGCAGTTGGGCCTGTGGGACAGTTATGGGTTTCGATGATGATGACTTCATTTCGCTTCTGTTCAGAACGTAGTGATCGCATACTTATTGCAAAATTTTAGTAGGTTAGGGGGGTGCACCAGCCTGGACTCGATGATGAATGAGTACTGTCACACCAGCCTCTTTACGTTAGAGTGTCCGAAATCACAAATGAGGCTACATTGTGAACCCAAGGGTACATTTTAAGCAGTATCCAGCTTCATAGATACATACAAATCTCAACACCGAAATAGACAAAAGATCTCTGCCAATGAAAACGGTAAAATTACCGCTATATTCTGTAATAACATGCTGCATCAGGTCACTGAAGCGATTAATAGGTCAGACACCTGACTAATGACTGCAAAAACTTACTTATACCACTTTGTAACTCAATGACCATAGTTTTATGAATGAAAGATTTACCTATACCACGCAACATGTAAGCTGATACCATGTTGCTGCGTTACATTGTTGCAATTACGCATTTTAACACACTTGTACGTGAGACAAGATATTCCGTAAAACTGTGCCGCCGTGTGCTGCCGTAAGTCGCATGTTAGCAACAATATGGACATTGGCTGGCTTCAGTACATTAATGGTCCACGTCCACTACTAATCACGGGTAGGTATCTCCTTATGCCGGAGACATAGAGCATACCTACTCCAACACGCAGCTCCAGTGATGGATTGGTGGAGGGAGTACCAACACAAATGTCGGAAGATTTTGAAGTGAAATCTTCTATAGTATCGTTGTGATTTGGAATTCGATGTAACGGAAATAACGCGCAAATTAAATGTAACGGAATCGGAAAAGACAGACACTTTTTAAGGTGGGAGAAAATGAGATAGGAACATTAGCAAGTTAGAACTAAAGTTCGCTGCAGCGCTAAAAGAATAGTTAAAACATCTAACCAAACTATTTTTTGAAGGTTTAATTTTTAGCACGTGTGAATTGTACACTATGGAGAATTTTAGGAATTAGTAGAGAAAATCTATTTAGGTTTTCTCAACATATTTATGTTCACCAAGAAGTTACTTCCATCCTACCTACATATCTACGAAGCTTCGATAAATTAGAGGTGCGTGTAGATTCAGATTATGTACATTACCTTCACAAAGTTTAGTCTATTCTTGATCCTTTATGCATTTATTAGTTTGACTTGTATTGGTATAAATTCATGAATTTCATGCAATCCTAAGTAAATTTTTAACAATATTTAAACGTTCTAAAATTAAGAATACAGTTTTATAATAAGAGCATGAGTGAAATCGTAAAATTCACTTACTTTACCCAATCCTAAAAGTAAGCCAATTGCCTGTTATAAGTTTAAATAAAAGTTATGGCTTTATATTTTTAAGAACTACCTAATGAAGTGAAGTAACGTATTTATTTCAGTGAATGATATAAAAAATGATATATCTAAGGTATCCATTGTTTTTTATAGATTTAAGGTGGCAGAAGAGCATGCACCCTTTTACTGCCACGAATGAGCCCATGCAGGTGTAACCAACCCAGAACAAGACTCACATCAGGACTAAGACGGTTTGTCTAGTTATAGAAGCGGGTTTTATTGCGTTAAGTGAAACTTAAGAAATGCTATGACCTATGAGTAGGACATCGTAAAGGTTGACCTTATGCCAGCTGGATAATTTGGCACAAAGGTCGTGACATTGATGATGATTAAAAAATCGGAAAAACTGGTAATGTGATTACCTACTTAGATTCGTATCTACCCATTATCATCATTTTTAACTAGCTTTCGATCGCGACTCCACTGGTATTTAAAATCCTTAGATGTTAATTAACACAAAATCTTTTTGCTTTTATAATATCTATTATTAAGTAGATAGATTTAATAATTAATACCTTACCTATAATAGGTAATTTATCTGATAATGAAAAAAGATTCAAATTCAATATACTTACACTAAAGCGATTGATGTCTACTACTTAGGTCTACTACCTTACCGAAAATAATAATTTATTTCAACTTCACACAAAGTAGGTAGTTATAAACACAATAAACTTTCCCGCCAATAAAGAGACTTGACGCACAAATTCGCAATAAAGATGACACAATTTAAATTTAGAACGCTCAAGGTGTGCGTCGCGTCCCCACAATAACCAAATCTTATAACAAAATTTCCCGATCATACTCTTTCAAACGCACTTATTATTCCATCTTCCCTCTTGATCCTACAGGACCTTGTCACATTAGTGCTGGCTGTCAAAGCGCCTTGGCTATTATATGGAAAATTGCTAACAAGTTACATTGACAAGGTTCTACGATGGCGTTTTAAACAGATTTTATATACTTATTGGAGGTTATCCTTCCTTCCTTGAGATGTCACAATTATTGAATATCTCCCTTCAGAGAGGGGACGAGAATTTAATTTATACTTGAACGAAGAATGTTTTTGATGGTTTAAAATAACCTCGTTTTGAATTCAATTTTAATTACAGATAAAGGTTTTACGCGACATAAAAGTATAAAACACGTTTATTTGGGTATTTAAGTTTTTATGTACCTAACAAATTTAACTTTTTATGTATTAATGGAAACCAAATTCATAAGAATACGTCACTGAGACTAGTCGTCGAAATAAAATATCGGTTGGTAGATTCATAATATTTTTTTAAACGCTTCGTGCGTGTTTGCTCACGGCGCAATAAGTAACCTTCTACTCACCAATAGATGGCGCTTGAAATTAAGGTATGAAACGAAAAATATCAGAACAACTTTACTTTTAAATAACGGTCAATAAAATTCTATTTTGTACCTAATTTAGTTTAATTTGTTTTCTAGATTCCTTTGCTCGGTTTACAAGCCAGTAGTTATTTAGGTAGGGACCAATGTACTGCACATTGGTCCCTACCTAAATAATTGGCATTTCTTTTGAATTTATTTTTAAGAATAATCTAAATATAAAAAATGTTGTGTAAGTTATTTATGTAGGTACTTTCGTATAATTTTTGATTATGTTTGGGGCTTAATCAGGTAATTAAATTTTAATTAAGGTACCATAATTAGCCAGGAATCAAATAGGTAACTAACATTAAAATTTTATACAAATCATTTGCAACAAATAAGTCTGTATTCTCGGTTATTTTCCTCTAAACTTTTTTTTCATCCTATTGTCCACCTTCCGTAGAAATATTTATGAGGTTTTTCACTGTCGGAGAGCCAAAACTGATTTAGGTACCTCCGAGGTACCTATTCTATTGTTATCCCTAAAATCTATCTTTGTGATTTGTAAGTTTGTGTTTCTAAACAGCGGGTAAATTCGATTTTTAAAACAATTAATTACTAATATTTATGCGCACTGTATTATAACTTGCCGAAATAATAAATGAAAATAATAAAAGTAATTTATTACACACGATTTACCTGCACGCAAAATTTGAATTATTGACGCATTTTTTTGAAGGTTGTTGTCTATCCTATCTATCTAAGTTTATAAAACTGTCTCTACTTACTATACGTATAAAGATAAATCATTCAACAATTATAATTCGTGAATTTTGTGATCTACTTAATCAAATTGAAGAATACATTTTGGAAATAGTTTTGCCAAACGCAGCTGATTCTTACTTGGTCAGTAGAACAAAATGAGTTGAAATATGACGTCGAGTGGTAGGTCCAAACGAGTTTATCGGCGATTAGCATAGTCCGACATAAGCTTCACTTGCTGTTGTATCGTACAAACTACAATATGAAATTATTTTGCCAAGGTAACATATATATTAGACAAATAGATAAAATTTAGCCTTTTTGTTCAATATAGGTAAGTTTTTCATATAGGGTAAGCAGGTCGAATTTTTTATACATGGTAGGTAATTTGCCAATGGAATAGTGAGTAGGTATCCATAGACCCTCTAGGGAGTGAGTTCGATCAGGGGATTAAGCGGAAGACTTCCTTTCCCCGTAAAACGTCTCCGTAAGTCCGTAAAACATACAGTGATGAACTTTTCAAATGATTAAGAGGTATAATTTTCAACTTTTTTTATCGACACGATAATAATAATATATTTTTTGTCTCAATTTTAGGCAGAAATGCAAAAAAAGGTTAACTACATTCATTATAAAGTTTAGGTATATCATAAAGAGGAACTCGTTTCAAGAAGTCCCATGTGTGGTCTTTTCAAAATATCCACATTAGTTGACATAGACTACTACTTCAAACATAAAAAGACTGCCGTAAAATTCACCAGAGGAATGCTCGAAAGCATTCGTAAGCAGTATTTATAAACCGTTTCACTGATGAGATTCCAACTCACTTCGAAGCGGTAAAAGTGAAATGGAAATTATCTAAATATTTGTAATACTTCAGTGTATTTAACACGGCTCTGGCCATTGTAATTGTCAATTGTTTTACGCTACGTGAACACAAGCGGTTTTAATTTAATTATCTTACTTTTATGGTATTTGTTCCTTTATCATTTTGAATTAAATATTTGGCCAGTAACATTTATTTAATTACATTAAGATTTAAATTCCGTGTAACAATTTTTTTGCTTGTTTCTTATGTTGGAAGAATTACTGAATTGGTAGCACCAGATTTTAAAGTAGATAAGTCAGATATTATTTTAGATAAGGTATTATTTATGTAATGCATGTACATTAATATCTATTTAATTACCTACACTGGCTAATACTTGGTATTTTTAGTTCTTTTATGATTACTCGCACATGGCTATGGCTATGGCTATGGTATGGTATGGTATTGTCCGGTACTTTATCTTGGTTGGTGGTGAAAACTTTATAAAACATCTAGATGAATAAGTATATACGAATGTATAATTTTTGCATACCTACACGTTAACCTTCCTCAACTAAACTCACCCGTTTCAAGTCTGTCACATATTGATTTCCTATTAGGAAGAGTAACACAGAAAATGTGTAATAAATTAAAATGTAAATTTTTACCGAAAATTTTGCATGGATGGAAAGGCAGATTAATTGTCTCTTTGCATAAAGCAAAACCAAGGCTAAGCTTACTGACACAATTCAATAGGCGGCATTTGAGCGAGATAGCGGTCTCTCCTAGACAACCTTTGAGTTGAGATAATAAAAAGGAATGATTTTGTTTTCTTTTTTAATTGGAATAATATACAGCGTGCCGTACCTTTAACTGTTTTAAAGTTAGTACTCAAAACCTATTTCAGCGATAAAATACAACGTACCTACTTGCCATCCGTTACTGGCCTTTTAAATTTTTCATTCGAATTGGAATTTTTATTTGGAACTTCATTTCGATGGCCGGGCCTACAATTTGCTTTATTCGGTTTTCAATGATATTTCATCTGCTTTTGAAGAATATGCTAAAAAATGAGATACCTACAAAAATGTCAAAAATGTCAATAATAATAATGAACTTTTTGTTGATGTTGTTCGTAAAAATAGGTTAAGTATGTTTAGGTGGGTCCTTCTACTTTACAAAATAAAACTCGTGATCAAAAAAGTATTTCAATAATTGCATCAAGAACATGGCTCCTACTAAGGTTTGGTAAAATTATTTTTATACGTAGGTAATGAAATAGACAAAAAAGTCATGAGCTCCTTCATAAATTTAAAGAAACTTCACTATAAAATGCGATAGTTCCTAAAATAAATTCACGCTAGCCGAAACCGACACACGCTGTATACTAAAACGTACCTATATCAAATCGCCCGAACAAAAAATGATATCGCTTCATAGAAATGAGGCAATTGAACGCGCCACAGTGCGTGTGGACGTTAAATTTGTAGTAGCCCCTTTTAACGTTTAATTACGATTTTTTCGAACAAGTGCCGTTGTAACTTTTGTAATCGTGTAATTATGGCGCCGACACCGATTGTGGTTCGGTGCCTACTTCACCCTTATTGGTCACCTTCAATTTTCAGTGCGGAATTTTTATAGTCGTCTTAATTTTATTGAAATTCGACGACTTATATGGAGCGATCGTTACTAAACCGTACCTACCGCCGCCGTTTAAAAGGTCTCAGGTTCTATCTCAGAACAACTGAAATTGGAATGATGAGTTTAAATTTCAATTCTCTTATATTTAAGGAAATCATCGTGAGGAAACCTGCATACCTGAGAGTTCTCTATAATGTTATATAAACTTTTTTCTTAAAGGATTATAAAAGGCAGATCTGTATTTGTAGTAACAACGCGAATGTTTGATTACTTCCCGAAGTGAATCCTTTATTTGTTAGGTGGAGGAGCCTTCTCAATCTTCACGAGATTTCCTCCCGCGCTTCCCGATTACAACTTCTTCCTCTCAGCGTCATTAGGTACTTAGTTACCGGCCGTGGTTTATTTATGACACGACCGCGACACGAAGCTGCCACTAAATGTAGACTACAGACCGCCGAGAAAATATTTCTGTTGCGAATGAGCTTCAACGTTTTAGCAAATTAGGTAATTATGAAGAAAAAAAATCCGGACCATATTTCTGTAAGAAATTCTTTTCTACAAAAATAAGTTAGGTAAGTAGCTAATTTAGTATCACTACTCGAGCAGTGTTCGTTTCCTGGCAAATAGCAGTAACATAAGTTGGAGCATCACGAGGACGGAGCGTCCTCGGAGACGGCAAAAAAGCAGCGAAGACATGGTCTGCGGCGGCGGCGGCAGGAGGTCGCAGCCGCTGCGGTCGCGAGAGATATCGCGACCTAACGAGCTCAATTGATGAACGAACGGAAACGTGTCCAATTAGAAGGAGGCGGCGGCGGCCCCCGCGCGCCGCATTAACCAGATTAGCGGAGCCCCGCGCCCGGGCCGGCGCCCGCGAGGTGCGGCGAGGTGTGGCGGCGGCGGACACCTCGCGCGGCGAAAAAACAACGCGGCGCCGCCCCGCCCGCTCCGGGGACGCGGGGGGCCGCCCGGCGCGCCATTGGCCGCGGCGGGAGGGGTGTCGGAGCCGGCGCCGCCGGCGGCCAGTCGTTTGACGCCTGCCGCGCGAGGGTGTCGCCTCACGAGCGGTCCGTACTAGTCGCGAGCGCCACCGGACGGACATGCCTGCATGACCGCTGGAACCGACGGGCACGCCGGCCTGGAGCGCGCGCCGTGGGCCCCGGGCGGCGCGGGCATGCGCTTCGAGGGCGCGGAGCGGCGGGACGCCGTCGCCTTCCATCCGCTGCTGGCGCCGCGCCACAGCGACTTTTCGGTGTCGGCGCTGCTGACCGCCGGCGCGCTGCCGCCGCCGCCGTACCTGCCCGCGGCGCTGGCCGCCGCCGCCGCGCTCTCCGCGCCCTGCCCGCTGCTCAAGCCGCCGCCGCCGCCCTACGCTCCGCTACCGCCCGACGACGACGGCGTCGTCGACGACCCCAAGGTCACCCTCGAGGGCAAGGACCTCTGGGAGAAGTTCCACAAGCTGGGCACCGAGATGGTGATCACCAAGAGTGGCAGGTCAGTACGTCCGCCGCCGCCGTCGCTCGCCGCCTGTGATCGTGTCCGTCTTACGTGTCTCTGAGTGCAGTGCGTGAATTGTATCCGTTAATTGCGTATGACGTGTGTATGTTGCGGTAAGTAGCGCTAGAGTAGCAGTCGGGTGGTCGGAGCGTTGTTTTGAAGAGTTACAAGCGCGCGGCTTCGGTCGCATGGTGTTGTTTACAACAACAACTCGCGCCTGCCGCCGGCCAAAAGTTTATTGCACCGATACCGAGATAAACTTCATCATTCAGTCAACTAATTTGCATTAAAACGTTTTAATTTTGTGAGTTGAAAGAATAGCGGCCGCATAACTGGTTCCTAATTAATAAACGTTAGAATAAATGATGAAAGGCAAACGTACAGATGTTGTAACTGACAGGAGCTTTTAAATTGTGTTAAAACAACAGTTTAGTACCGGTATAAATATCTACAAAACATGTAACGGCTATAAAAAAATGAGAACGTTACAAATTTTATATTATGTATTACTTACATAGTAGAGTCAATATTAGGTAGAGTCTCGCTCTACGTGTAAAGTGTGCTTTGTAATCGACTAATAAAGAGATAAATCTTTAAGAAAAACATCAAGATATGTGACAGCTATAAATTTATGCATTTCACAAAGCCTCTACCAAAATATTTAGCATGGAAAAATGGGTTTTATCAGTTGTAAACAGTGCAAAGTAGCGGAGTGGCCGGGGGTGTCGACGCTAGGCGCATTTTTTCGCCACATTCTGCGCCCGTCGGCGCGTGATTCCGCATAAGTAACCTCTTATTGCCCGGAAAAGGCTTTCCTATTGTTTAATTATTGCATTTTTCGAGAACGCCACTATTTCGAGATCGTAATTGAGTTAAAATGTGAATACCCTTTTTTGCATCCGTGAAAATAAGTGCCTTTATGCAGCAACGCGAACCACGCGTAGGCCGATAATGAGGTTCATACACTCCGGATGAAATTTGTAAAATTTACAACGTGAGGTGGACGGTAACAACCCCAAAATAAGGGGTTAACTACTCTTTCGTACCTACTCTGTTCTTACTATAATATAAAAATACCTAATACAATTATCTACAATCGGTGTCCAAGTTATTAGGGACTAGTTTAACTGCACTTTGCAAAAAAATCAAAAAGTTATGATTAAATACAAAAAAATAAGGGAAATGGCAAAGCACTTCTTAAAGCTTACTACTTAAAGCACTTAGGTACCTAAAACAACTATATTAAAATAAAATGTATTTATTGAAATTTATTATAGTAGAAATACTTAGTAAAAAACTGTGTTTCCACTTTTCATAATAACAGCCAGCTATTTTTCGCTTCAAAGATATGGTGAGATTGTCCTGTATACCTATACATTTCATACTCTTTCATTCTCTTTCTACTCTGGCTGTCATAAAATTGCATTATCATCGGAACTACAGCAATATTTGCAAGATTTCAAGTCCGTAGTGTCAGAGGCAGTAATTCTAGTTCAGCTTGCAAGGTCTGACCCGAACATACATACGAACTTTACAAGTTAAAAGCTTGTAAAAGTAAAATTACATTCGTGATACAACAACCAAACAAAAAAATGTATTTACCTCTTTCTATTGACTTTTCCTCGAATGTTGAATCAAAATAGAGGATGTTTCCGCATTTAAGTATTTTACGTCTGTGTGTGTATCTAAGTAGTAAATCGGGTATTTTATAGACGAGAGGTACCACTCCATTCCGTATTACATGCCATAAAATCCTCTTCCACGCAAAACTTTTATATGTTACGAAGTACATCGATTCCTAGTATAAAACTGAGGTTTGGTATTTTTACCATAAGTATCAAACGTTTAATTTGATACTTAACATCACATTGAATAATGTACTGAAATAATATTCGAGAGTAAGATAGGCATAATTCACAAATAGTCTACTGAGTTTACATTATCTACATACAGCACTGCCATACAGCATCTGCCACTGACCACACATACTAGAAGATTGATTAAAAACTAATAACTCTCTTTCTAAATAACTCATGCATAGTCGCTTCTCCGGGAGACTATAAGTTAGCGTATTTTTTTTGCATAATTATCTAATTGAACCTAAACATACTACCTTGAAACATCCGACTTCCTTACCGAAATGTTCAAAAGGATAGTGAACCTTTTTGGATATTAGTCAATCACTAATTTATAAGTCCTCTGTTCCTTTGAGTCCTTGTTTGTTATCGGGAGAAAAATCTTCAAAATCTACTCTCCTGAGTTTCTTCCCAACTTAACCTCACTAGCTCAATCCTCAATCCTCGGTTGCCGACGCAAACCTGGTGGCTCCATAATCGTATGTGATTGTACCGGTGCTTCTACATAATTCCTATGCGAAAGCGGCTGTCACTTACTTACACTCGTTGAGGAGTTCTATCTTCATCTCAAGAACCCATCATCAGAACCTCACCATGTTTTACTTTGGAAAGCAGACTTTTGGAAAGTTTAATTTATTGCTGAAAATAATAAAATGTGTGCGCCTATTATTTCACGAGTTTGCTCAGTTCTTCATGGATTCCATAATCAAAACTAGATATTAAAATAGAAGTATTTTATGTGCGTCCAATCGACAACAAAATGGGTAGACGAACCAGGGTCGTCATTGATAGGCATTATCATCCATCAATGCAACCCAAAACTATCTCTCTGTTCGGTCTGCTCTCTCAAGGTGAGGGGTACAGGCGTAGTCCACCACGCTGGCCAAGTACGGATTTGCGGACTGCGTACACCGTTAAGAACAATATGAAAATCTCTCCGGTGTGCAGTTTCCTCACGATACTTTCCTTAACTAAAGGAAATAATAAATTAACGTCTAATAACGACATCTTTTTTTGAAAATGGGTGAGAGATTCGAGCCCACGCCTCCTCTACGGAAGTCAAACGTTCAAACCAATTGGGTATCTCTGCTTCCTAACCTAAATGTGGATTGTGTGATTTGTGTGATCATATAAAAGACCGTCAGCCTAACCCTAACTAATACCTCCTGCTTGAGACAGCCGCCTTACGACTTGTCGTGTTCCCGACTAGGAGCTTGAGAAATAGTTCTTACTTTTTCCTTCCTTGCCCGGCAACGCATCGATGATGGCTTTGGTGTTACTATATCCATAGGTGACGGTAGCCAGTTACCATCAGCTGGTCCATCTGCCCGCTTGTCAGGTAACTGCATTAAATAGCACACTAGCATTGGGCAGAATTTGTGACAAACTGTAAAGCAGAAGTTGCAAGAGGATTTCCAAAAATACCTATCCAGTGAAACCAAACTGATTATTACGCAAACTTAAAGATTTAACTAGGTACTCATTTAATAGCATATCAATAACTTTAAATAATTCATCCACGTAAACAATAGCAAAGTTGACTAAATTGGGATATGAATTACTTTCAACATTTTTTTATTTATTTGCACACAAATTTTGATATAAATATTAGATATAAATATTTAATAGTAAACATTCAATAGCAACATTCTGCTAAAGACTAAGTTTATTATTAATATTACTTAAGTACGATTTTATTTCCACTTGACAATAAAGTTTTTATGACTCTAATAAAAAATATAACATTTTAATCGCGAAGGCAACATACAAGGTTTTTTTTTACTTTCTTGTTAACGTTATGATTATATCAAACTAACTAATTCTTACTTCGCGTACCTACAGACCAACAAGTGTTTAAATTATTATTGCAAATTAATTGCAGCTTTAATTCAATGAATTATTTAATTAGACATCTGTCCAACAAATTGAAATATCAGTATTTTTATAGGAAGTATTAACATCTGTAGGTAGGAAAATGTTTGAGGTAATATTTTATTTTATTTCTAACCTGCTGCTAGGAAAAGGCTAAGCCTTATTTAAAAATGGAAAAATATTTTGGAAATCCAGAATAAGCATTTATTAAACAGACTTAAAAGCATTTATTGACGAGATTTTGACTTTAACTAAGTAAATTGAAACACTTCCACAGTTTTACATTTGGATTTAATTTTATTCGTTAATTTTAAAACTGAATAACTAAACATTTTGGCAGCAGAAAACCCTTTAAATAATAAACCCACAGCTCTGATGTGTGGAAATTTCTTGATTATTTCTTCACCAAACTATGTAAAAAATTTATTATAATCATTGACATATTAGTAACATTAAGTCAATGATTATAATTCAAAGATTTCAATTACGATCATTAATCAATTTTGTGGCTATATACCCATGTGGCTGTAGATCTAGACAATCACATACGCCTCCGTTGAATGAAAACATAGTAATAAAATTTAACGTAATATTTCCCCAAAATAACTTAGAAAACATAGTAATAAAATTTAACGTAATATTTCCCCCTAGCCAAAATAACTTAGTTTATCAGTTGGAGGATAAATCTTCCCGAATAATTAGCAGAACTTTGTAACTGGCAATTATTCTCAATGGGAACTGAATTAACGCGGCAAAGTATCCAAACGAGTGAAGCTAAGAGGCGGCTAACGCCGAAATTGAGGGGGCAACACTGGGAACATCAAAGTGCGGGAGAAATTTTCGAAAAAGAAACCCCGGTGAATGAACGTAGACGATTCAGGCTAGGGATGGGTTAAATTAATGTTGATCTAATAACAAGTAGGACTTTGATTACGCAAATCGAATTTCATTCGAATAAGGTTTTGTTTCATTATACCTAGTTGCACATCAAGTAGAATATATCAAAACTTAAACAATACAGCGAATATATTATAATTTTTTAATCATAGCTATGTATCATCATCATTATCGCAACCCATAACTGTCCCACTGCAGGGCTTAGGTCTTCTCTCAAAATGTGTGTAAGTAGGTAATTGATTAAAATTAGATTTATAAAAATAAATGTAAAAGATATGTTTATCATTTTTTATGTTGGTGATTTTAACAACACTTATGTTACGTAATGCAATTTTAGTATTATTATTTTCTCTGTATGCTCTGTGTGCATTTAAATATGTGTAGTAAAATTAAAATAAACACTAGGTACCTACTTCTAAATCGAGTTGAACGTCTACTCGAATATTGAGTTCATCAACAATCGCTTGCCCATCTCTAGTCCGAACGAGGTTTCCCTCCAATCCTTTTTCAAACATTATTTTTTTCGGAAAGTTTTGTCCTTGACTGTTTCTTGTATTGTGCCTTTGACGGCGCAAATTAAGCCACTTTCAATAAACATTTCGAAATTGGGTATTGTATTCACTGCTTTACAGATTCCCGTGAGTTTGGAACAGTGGGAGAAGTTGAGATAATATAAACATACCTATATATGTAATGGATAGATAATGGCAGGAATACCGACGCTCCTGTATTTTAAAGAATGTTCTATATTTAATTAAGTGTTGAGACATTTAGCATTTAACTTGTTTGGTCAGGTGTGATAATCATCGTAACTCGATCCAAATACGATTAGCTTGTTTAACTCAGTTCGTTGTACCTAATTTATTACTACCGTTTTGAAATGTACTGTCATTATTTTATTCCTCTCAATATTTGTTTGCAATGAATTCTACTAAGTACTTACTACTAGCTTCTTAGTAGTAGTTTTGTATCACTTTTATCGAGTAAGAAAGTATGTATTATACTAAAATTTTAAATAAGTGTAAGAACTATTTAATCTGGACACAATAAACTTATTCATAGATAGGTTATTATTATAATTCATAGGTTCTATATTTAATTAGTAGTATCTATATTTAATTAGTAATTAAAATTATTAACACGATACATGTATGTACATATCTAATACACGAATGTACTGATGTAAAGATCACATAATATATTAAGGTATGACTAAAACATCAGAGACCATAGTTATATTATTATAATACCCGAGAGTAAACATATCGGTATTTGTCAAGTATTTTTCTGCTTTAGTCGGAAAACGAACTTGAAACCATTTGATAAACTGTTTTATTGGGCCCACTATGTTCAATTTTAAAATATTTAGCCATAAGCTTCTTAACAAACAATTACATTATAAATAAATAACAATAATATTAAACAACAATAAATACCAATAATAGTTTAAGTAGGTACCTGCCAACACAAGCTTGCGCATATACCTACTATCTGCTTAGTGCCATAATTATAATACATTGGACCATAGATTGATTAACTTTTAAAAATTATTTGCATAGGTACTGCGTTGATGATGACATACTTTTTTCATCCGATCGTTTTGATGACCGCTAAGCTGAATTTTATTTTCAAAGAATTGTTTGAATAAATCAGTTAAAAACTTTTATCAACGAAAAAGTGTGTAGAAAACTAATATTAGAAGGTAGTGTTATTCACAAAATACCTACTGTGCTTAAATTTCATCGAAAAACGGAAAATATCAAAATATCACCATATTGGATTTTCATATTTATTCGAGCATTTGCCCGCAGCTTCGCCCGCGTGGAATTTGGTTTGTAAAAAGTATCCTATGTTACCTCTAATACCTCCAAGAATATGTGTACAAAGTTTCATGATGATCGGTTAAGTAGTTTTCGCGTGAAAGCGTCACAAATAAACTTACATTCACATTTATAATAGTAAGGATTATCTACCTACAATAATTATGATGGCGTTTAAGAAGCATCTGTAAGTTAACGTTGCCTGTTTGGTGTCTACTTCTTGATTGTTTTATATGTGATATCAAAGAATAAGGAGTTGATCCATTTATCTATTGAATCGTTTTTTGTGATTTCAATTGTTCACAAATTATTTTGTGATTTGTGTGACGGCAACATTTAATTGTGGAATATTTTATTCCCATCTGCCATGTCTAGTCTTCATTAAGTATGTGGAAAAACAAATGGCTCACCTATTTAATGAGCAAATATGAAAGTGTTTCAATTGAGTTACGATTGTATTAAATAATTTTGCCCTGAATGGAATTGATAAACATTTTGTGTTACTCATTCAACATAACACTCAGGCAGATTATGTAACTGGTAGGCAATGATATTTACTTAAAATATCATTGCTGGTAGGTATTAAAACAAAAAAAAGACCTCATAGTCTAACGATCCTGTGTGTACGACCAAGTTAACCCATATCATCCCAGTGTTCCAATTTCTGTACCAGCAACAACAGGTCGATAGTTGGTTAAATGACCGCTAGTCCTTCATGGCGAATACCATCAATAAGAATCTACTCGTGTAGCATTCTGCTGAGCTACACAAAAATAAATAGTTTACGTCAGAAGTCAGAAACCTCTTGTAGGAGGCCGACTCTATAATTATTATTATCATTTAGTTTAATTGACAGTACTTAGGTACCTAACTTATGGTAAAATTATTCACCTGGTACGAACCTCCTTCCAAAATAAATTGTAAGGTCTTAACGTGGTGCGGTTGCTGACTGTCCGTCCGTTAGAAGCGACTTATAGCTGCTAGTTTGGTCGGCAACGGATCGGTGACTATGTCCACTACTTAGCATTATGTCTAATTAACTGCAATATTAACTGTCGTATGTAAAATTAACTTGTTAAATAAAATTGGATGTAATATAAAACAAAACCCGTTCTCGTTTAATAAACTTAACATTTTTAATGGAGTTTTTAACATGTAGCGGGATACAAGCCTGGTGAATGATAAAATATGGAGACTTAAGGACATTAATAAGGTACAATCGAAGCTTAGAAAGGTCTTCATTCAGGTTTTGGTAAAGAAACAGCGCCGGGAAGGGGGCCTGACAATGGATTCCATTCAATAAGTACTCGCTCGTCTCACTCTTCCGAATGAGCTGTTTGAGCGAAAGAACCAACGCGTCGCGAGAACCGAACGTACTGGTACCTGTAGGCCTGCACAGATTTGAAAGCTTAATTATTTTAGGTTAGTATTTCACTTTTTATCGTTTTGCTCTTTTAAAACATTATATTTTAAGCTATTTATTAAAAAAAATGTTTTGGTGTTTCGGTATGACGTTATATTTTGATAGTAAAAGTTTTTAAGGAAAAGTTTATTTTATTACAATAGTTTAGCGCATTGAAATAAAAGCTTGTTTTAAAAAAAACTTTTAATACAAATAATTAGGTACCAAATACTCACTCAATTGAATACCCATTAAAACTCTTATAGATCACTTTTACAAAACATATCCAACCTCTGCAGTGAACAAAGTACCTAACAGCGTGAATACATTAGCGACCGTAAAGTTACGTCGATTTCAATTCGCAATTATCTCTAATATAAATTATATTATTACCAACGCAAGATTGCTATTATTATGACTTTTACAGAAATCACCCATAATCATAGTATTAGTCACTTAATATTTGCAAGACTGTAAGCTCTTAAAATATGAAGTTAGCACGCCAGTAAATTGCCTAACAATAATATTACCTTTCATTATTTTATAACTTTACTTATTTAGATTAGTACCTAAGTAGGTATTTAAAAGATCAGTAGGTACTAAGCTAATGCTCGATTATTATCCTGCCATATTTTTAGATTATTACTTGTATAAAATAATAGATAACCATGCCTCTTATATTTTAACAACATTAACTTAGGAACGATATTGAAAAATATCAAAAACGGAATATGCAGTCATTTTATAAAAAAGGTAAGTTATTGGTACATAATCAAATTAATCAAGATAATTCATTATACCCTTTTTCACAACTTTTTATATTGTACTTAATTGATACCGATACTCGATAGTAACTGAATGGTATTTATGTTCTTACGTAAGTAATAAAATAAAAGACTAGCCAATCGCTCTATTTATTATCTAAATTACAGGGTAACTCGATGCAACAGACCAATAAATTGCTGCTGCACTAAGGACGTATGAATTGTGTTTTACATGACAATTTATATCACTTATACTCGGTGATAAAAGTAATCGTTTAATTAAGTGATACCTATTTCAGGGCAAATGCTTATACATAATTATATTATTAAAAAAAAATAGCTCACTTTAACCTACCGACGACGATACGACTGTGACAAAGTCAAACTTTTAATAATATAGGTTCCTGATCGAGGCTTTTTAATTAGGTACCTTATAGATTTTATAAGCTAACAGTAAGCGACTCATAATCCCACAGGTTTTATAATGGAGAACTTTCGAAACATCTGAATTAATCTGATTTTCTTAAGACCGAAATACACAAGCGATGAGTCGAAGTCGAAGCATGGAAGTATTTGAAACTGCAACTAAATGTCAACATAATTTTCTTTTGCATCTTCCTCTCTTAGCTGAATACTAATTAAATATTTACCAATATATCGAGGTGATATTCAAATTAGCTAAATTTGACATTTCTTAATTTGATATCGAGATAAAATCAACAGCGGCTTCATTCACAAAATTAGCAGTCACCTTTGTAGTTGGCCTTTTTCTCCGCCATGTCCAACGCTGTTGCCGCCAAAAATAAAAATTAACTTTTTAATTTCTCGGATTACACTGGCCGCTTGCACTTGCCGTTCCATTCAGCCAGAAATAATTCAGCTGGCCATTCCGTCGGCCATCTTGTGGGCGCGGCCTGCAACGTGATATGTAAACAAACGATAGTGTCTTCACTTATTGTCGCCTATTGCGATAGTTTAATTAATCGGCTTGTTTACGGAAAGGCAAACAGCTGATGGATGTGCCAGTTATTTGTATTCGTAAAGAGATAAATTCCAAACGTTTGAGTCTTATCTGTGCTTGTTTTGTAGCGGTCATTGTCAATTTCGCATAGGTTACCTTTACAGAGTTTCGCCGGGTAATCGCCTAGTTTTTTTTAAGAAATAGGATGCAAGTTATGTCATGATAAACCTTCATAGACATCAAGAAAGTGATAAACAATTTGTTAAGGACATTTTTAAAAATACAATTCAAGTAGATCTACTTAACTTGAGGACACTAGCTAGATTGCTCGAGATTAAGTTTCATTTTTTTTCTGAATATGTGTATCTAAGTACCTACTCCATTCTCAGCATTATTTATGGACTTGGCGTTTTTCTACTTATTTTAATAGTTTTATTCGTACTCCTCTTATAAAATCGTATCCCTTTAACGTTACAATGATCCCAGATTTGCATATATACGTGAAAAGGAAGTAAGATTCAGCACGCTCAGCATTCTGCTTCTTGGAATGGTGACAAAATTACACCATTCAGTGAACAGTTTCTGAGAGATATATGTATGTATTTCTTTTGCCTTTTAGGGTTCCGGTCATGTAATGAAAATAACTGATATGGTTCAAAAAAACTTTCAACACATGAGTTGGCTACTCCAACATTAAAGTTTCATAACTTCAATGTATGGTAAAGTATGGGAATAATGCCATTAGAATGACGGACTTAGGGCCTGGAACGATCTCCTAGAGTTGAAAGTATGTACGTAAGTAAGTCAATAAGTAAGCAAGTATGTATGTACGAAAATGCGAATCCGAAAGTGTCGAGAACATTAGGAAATTCATCCCGCAAAGCACACATCCATATTAAACGTTATACGCGTACAAGTGTTCGTGTGTGAAATCTGTCCGTGAGACGATCTCCACTAATTAATTACTATTCCACATGCTGCAGACAGATCTTGATGTAAATCAAAGTGAAAACATTGTCGTTCCGCTGCTTAATGCCTTTGCAGGCGACTGTTTTGCAGGTACCTACCTTAAATCTGTTTAAAAGGTTCTATTCAATTTCTCAATGTTCGGTTACCTACTCTGTGTCTGTCTATACGGTACCTACTATGTGTCTATCTATACTACATTTTTTTAATAGCTGTGCCCGCGATTTAGTTCGCGCGGAAGTTGGTTTATCAATCAGTAGTTAAGTTTTGGTTTGATCCGATTTTTAACACACAAACTGACGGACAACCATTCTAATTTAATTTTTCTATTATTACTTATTCGGTCCCAAAAATTTCTTTTTGCAAATGTACAGACATGCAGAACTTTCATTTTTATTTTAGGTATGTTTCTATTTACCTATATAAGTCTGCACTTTTGCCATGTGATACCGAGTCCATTTGAATATTTCGAACAATCTGATAACCCATGAACTTGGATGTTGCATTCTGTGTTGAGCGAAGGGGCCTGGATATTTATGTAGGTCATCATTATCATCATCATCACACCCATAACTGTCCCACTGCTGGGCACGGGTCTCCTCTCACAGTGTGAGGGGTATAGGCCATAGTCCACCACGCTGGCCAAGTGCGGATTGGTGGACTTCACACACCTTTGAGAACATTCTGGAGAACTCTCAGGTGTGCAGGTTTCCTCACGATGTTTTCCTTCACCGAAGCAAGTGATAATTTAATTTTTTTTTTAATACGCACATAATTTTTGAAAATTAGTGGTGCGTGCGGGGTTTGAACCCGGATGTTTATGTAGTTACGAGGAAGTTTCTGAATGTTTTGGGTATGATGAATGATTTCTCATTTGTGGCATTATGTCACCCCAATCAGAACTTAAGTGGGGAAGAATTGTTTAATATATCACATAAATAGTAATAAACGTTTATAAACTCATACCCGCGCACTTATAATTTCTTGTATCCCTGTACCAGAAACACCCAAGACCCGAGAACAAACATTTATTAAGTCACATATCGGCCTCAGTCGGGAATCGAACCTAGGACCCTTCGCTTCTCAGAATCACCATCAACTGGACTGGGCTACTATCCCTACTAATATTATAAATGCGAAAGTAACTCTGTCTGTCTGTCTGTCTGTCTGTCTGTCTGTGACGCTTTCCCGCTTAAACCTCTCAACCGATTTTGATGAAATTTGACACAGACAATCTTTAGACCCTGAGAAAGGACATAGGCTACCTTTTATTGCGACAAAAAGGGATGAAGAGGTTGAAATAGAGGTTGAAAGTTTGTATGGGATTTCTTCGGGTTTTAAGCACAGCGCCATCTAGGGGTGAACCTTCCTAACTTAAAGAATAAGAACGCCATCGGCCTAGCGCCATCTCTTAAAGAACCATGAAACTTTATATTTAAGCACTTGATAATAAGTTTCCCGAAGCGAAGCGAGGGCGGGTCGCTAGTGATCTATAAATTTTCCGCTTTGCACCTGATACCGGTAACTTTAACCGGTTACGTAAAGTAACTTATCTATAAAGAAAAACGAAATCCTTTCCCCGGCCAGCTAACAGAGAAAGCAACTAGTATAGCAATTCCTAGAACCAATATCAGTCAGCAGTCAGTTCGCTATTTACGACGTGTTATGGCATCACCTGCGGCCCACCAGACCGTGGACTGCTTTTTGCAGTTCCCGGGAATCCAGTGCTATACGAATATATCACGCGACTGCATTCATATACGTATCATTCTATGATGTTTCATAGAATTATATAGAAATAAAGTCCGCGCGGCCGTTTTGAAGCACCTTAATTGGAGTCAGAAATGACTCCAAACACCGGGCAGCTCATGTCAACGCACGCCAAACGTGTCTCGCGAAAAAAAAGAATTTGACGATTTGTCCAGTTAAATTGTGGCACAAAATATCTGAAAAGCTATTTATGTATTATTGCTAAAAACATGATTATCCGCAGCCGAATCATTCCCTGCTTTCGGGAAAGTTTCGGTTTAGTGCTTCACTTTAGACAGGGCGCTTGTATGAAGACTGTCTTTCTATAGTGTTATTATTCTAAGGACACGTATTACCTGTACCTGTACGCATCTATGAGTAGTCTAAATACCGTCCAAGTTTATTGAATATAATTTTATTTTTAATTTAGATGTAACTTATGATGGATCTGACTTTTTTGAATCGGTTACATTTTAAGTAGGTATCGCTTATCTGTGTGTACTGAAAAAAAGTATTAAAAATTGAAATGCACATTCGATCAATCAGATTACAATGATCAAGCAATGTCAAACGTGTCGTGTACCGACTGGGGGTTTGAGAGTCGGACAGTTTGCCGGTATTTGTCTGGTTCCTCTCCTTCTTTCTTGGCTGCCAACGCATCGGATGCCTTTGGTGCTACTGATGTCCGTCCATAAAATCCCATTAACATAGTTATGAATGAAACAGCTCAGTCGGAACCGAACTCTCGTCGGCGACGGCTCTCGATAAAGGACCTCGGAATGGTCCGAAACTAGTCTGGCGAATCCGACAAGTAAAATACGTGAGGTACCTAAGCCGTGATATACTCGTAAAATGAAACAGCTCCATAGCTCATGCACATTAGTAAGACATATAGACAATAGGCCTATTCGAAATAGGTCACAGAAGTATCTATTCTTAAACCTAGTATTCGTTTATACCTATCGGTTATCCCAACATCTTATACCAAAAACAAACATTGTACTTATACCTAATTCAGCTTGACTTCTATACCTTGATTGTAATTGGCTTCGTAGCCCTTGGACAAACACGCTAACTTAGAAAATTCTATTCACTTTTGACTTGAAGACATTGTAGTCGAATGGTTACACCGACGCAGGCAAGTTATTTCAGTTCTCCAGTTGTCTGAACCAGCTTGCTTCTCGGCAAGTTTAATTAGTGTAGGGTACCAACAGTGTTAGGTACTCTTCAAACCATAATACAAAATTAGTTACGACCCAACGTAACAACGACAATTTGCAGCTAATTATCATTAATAGGTACAATAAAAATTAACCAGGAACGAGGTGTAAACTTCCACAAAGCTACCGTCAGTCACGCGGTGGTCACCACAGGAAAATACTCCACTATTTCTCCTAAGCTGACCTTTAATCACATTCATATTAATGCCAACCCTATCTTACATGACAGTTGAGGAGGTATTTTTTACAAGAGATACGTGTAACTTTAGTCGTTTGTTAACAACACACGGGCGGAAAAAATGTACGCTTGTAACGAACACTCGTTTACTTGGAAGACAATGAATATTAAACTTCTTACGCTTACCCACTGGGTATATGTAACGTAGGGTTGGTGCACAATAGAATGAGATAATTTTTACTGTGCAAGTACTAATACGGTCCGTTTGGTGTTGATGAGTTGTCCATAAATATTCGTAAATAGAATCGACATTTTTGGAATGAAGTTTATTTTGACACGTTCTCAATGAGGAGTTGGCCGAAAAAATCGTAAATTTTTAACGTCATGGTAATCCTGGAACAGAGAGTTTACAAGCGTATGCTAATATGAATAGGGTCCAAAATCATTCAGGATTACTTCTTTCTTCGAACAATATTATTAAGAAATTTTTCAATTAGGTAATACTAATTTAGGTACCTACTTATTTAAAATCCTTCTTGATAGATGTTCTAATTCAGTTTATTATTTATATTTTAAAATATGATTTACAATAAAAAATATTTGCAAAACGTCAAAACAATATATGTAATTTTATTATAATTCGTGTATTTGTTTACTTTTTTATTTAAATCCTCTCTTATTGTTGATTTATGTGCACATAAAATACAAATATTAGACGGCCCGTGTGACGCAATTGTTACCGCCGCCTGCTGCTGTTCGTTCTTGGGATCGATTCCTAGTGAAGAGGAAATTGAGTTTAAATTTCCGTTCGCGGTCTGGGTAGGTACGTGTTCTTGTCTTTCTGTGTTGTTTGTGACATTCACGACACAGGGAATCCTAGTGTAGAAATACGGAAGAGTTCAATAACAACAATAACAAAATAAGTATTTTAGGTATTATTCCTATCCAATTTACATAAATATTTCGTATAATTAATTACTTTAATCGGTTTGCTTACTTGAAAATTTTATAATATTTTTAAGGAAACATTAATTTTTTAATAAAATGACATTTCATAAAATAAATAATTAGCATTGCACTTACATTATACAATATTTGCAATCCTATACGCTGACTAACCTTGTGCATAGACCCTAACACAAACCGAACATTCACACACACGAGGAACAATTACGTCAATTATAATTATAGCTGACAGCGTTAAATACAGATTATAGTGCGAAAAGCGTAGTAGGTATCTGTATTTCATCCTTTTTATGGCTTTTTCAACGCTTTAAGCGAACATAAAGCATTTTTTGCGCTTACCCCGTTTCAATCTTATCTCTCGTACAAATCGCTTTAAAGTTTAAATTTCCAACTTCAACAAGCTAGAACCGCTGCTAAATTGTTCTGAACATTGCTTGGAAGGTTTAAGTAGATTGTGATATAAACAGTCTGACAGAATTCTTAATGTTATGTGTCAGTTATGATTTGATAGCGATCTGACGACATAATTAAGTCCCGTTACGTAGAGAATCTTCAAAAGTAATAACGTAAGTTAACGTTTGACGTATTTTAATGAAAATCATGGAAGTTAACAACATCATTATTTGTCCTGGGTCGGTCACAGTTGTCATGGGCGGCAGCGGAAGGGTGGTGCTGCATGCTCCTTTGCTACCTTTATTCCATAAAAAAGTTCGTGATCAAATGTTTCAAATGTTTATTTCAATTCAGTGTCAGTTATTATTATTGCCAGTTTGTATCAGCAATTATTTTTTTAAATCATTTTAACTTTTTTTACGAAGCAGTTTTATGAAAAAAATCCTTCACCAAAAGTGCCGTACTTTACAGTATAAAGCCTGTGAACACTCGGCCACTATTCAAAACAGTCTCACGTCTTGCTAGAGAAACTTAAATTGGATGTGATTATCGTGTGAGTATTGGTCTTCCCCTTGTCTGCGGACGCGCAAAAATCAGATCGGGCTTTGCCCTCGGCAGAGTTTAAAGCCCCTATAGTTCAAAATTGGAGTAAGCCAGATCATCTGATCCGCAGATAATATGGTAGTTAATATAAATCTAACTCTAAGTCATAAGTAATAAAGTTCAAAGCTAATAAATTGTAGCGAAACCTTGAAAACGTTCAATCAAACTGCTTAGTAGGTTTATGTTTTGGTAATGACGGTGAGACAGAGTGAAAAGAGTGTTCTATCATCTTCTATCTTCTTAAATTTCTTTCTTCTTTCTTTCCGCAATAGATAAAGTAGTAGCTTTATAGTTTGTATTCTCCACTGGGGGATCGAGTTCGAATCTTAGGTATGGCAATAAAAAAATTCAAGATATATCCGATGAAAGGAACCTTCGTGAAGACTTCTGCTTGAGATTTATTTATAATTTTCTCAAAATTAAATGCGTGCTAGATCTCCTAATCCTCTTTAAGAGAAGAGCTTACACTCAGCAGTGGGACAGTTATGATGATCTTGCATCCTATTCGAAGTATCTCAAATAAATACATGATAATTTTAAAAAAATCTCCTTACGAGTTTGTTGTCTCTTTTTTTCTCAAGTCTACTCAAGCGAACACGTGGCTTGAGGTCCGAAAATTGTTTGTAAAGATATATCCTAAACAAACAATTACTACAAAATCGATTGCATAGTCATTAATAAAAAACATTGAAGGTAGTTCACTGTAAAGAACCTTCACGGTTCACGCCCACATTTCAGCATATTTACACAACCAAAAATATAATAGTTCAGATATGATAGTTAACGGGATGCGAGCTCTAAATTCTAAACCGCCATGCAACCACAGCAGTTATTTCGCGTTAAGAGGTAAGTGAAACCAGGGTTCCGAACCCTCTCCCGAGGGCCCCAAATTGGGGGAGAAAATTATACTCATCTTGCAATTAACTAATCGTCGGGTTCACTCGGAATTCGGCTCGAATGATAACCACCTCATTATAACGCCCGGGGTGTGATAGGCGATAAGCGATTATTCGTTAACATACAAGCATCATTTATGTACATGACGCACAGTGTAAAATCTGTGATTACTGGGAATGTCTTCTTTGGCAGACTTGGCAGTTACGTTAAATGGTGCTATGCAAAACTTCCATTAGACATTAGAATTTTAATTAGACATTACAATTTTACACTCATCAACGCAACGTGCATAGCTATCTATCTAGGTATCTATCTAGAACAAGAGTCAAAGGGGCCTGGGATAGTTAGTTCGGTTATGAGACGGTGTTAAAACATTAGCTGGTTAGTTTGTTAGTACTCGTAGGTATGAGGACTGGGACAGGGACTGTTAGTGAAAGTTAGTCCTGTTAGTTATCGTTAGTAATAGTCCAGTTAGTAGTTGTTTATTTTAAAAACGTGACGTTTATTTTGTTTTACGCTCTACAAATTTTCCCATGAGTCCTTAGATAGATATAGAAGTTGCATTAATTTAACGTATCAACACATCTTTTCTCGCTGGCGCTGAGACGAGACGCTTACAACCACTTTCCCACGTTGATGGAGACTTAAAATAAATATAAGATATTTTAAACTGTGAAACGTAACTGAGACAGCATTCATTGAAGAATTACCTTTTACCTGGTGTAAGAAACCCCAGTTGCGGAAGCAGTAATCTTTGACAGCCCTTTATAGACATGGAAATAGCTAGCATGTATTATCATGTATTATCTGTAATTTTTATGTACCTAACCTGTAATCTGTAACCAACATAGGGTTAATCCACCTCTGAGGTCAAGGTAACCTGCACGGCCAGCTAAGGGCACCGAAGTAACCAGTAGTGAACAACCAAGTAAGTGATGGTAAGTGGTCTTTTTTAGTAAGGAAGGTGGCATCGAACGGGTAAAATACCCTACCACTGCTCAAGTACCATCAGGATTAAAGCAGGTGGTACAAAGTCCTGACTTGACATTGACTTCCAATATTGGGAACCTCTGTAGTCATGGACTCATCTTGAGAAAAATAAAAACCGAAAGTCTACGAACTATGATAAGTAATAGGTATAGGTATTTGGAATAGGTATATGGAATAGGTATTTAAAACATCTTAGGTTTATTTTATCATTTTTCATTACGAATAATTCTCAATTTGTACTTATGAGTCTTAAGTTTTAAACTTATGTATTGTCTTATTATAATAGATTTACTCTCTAACTGTGCCCGGATCGTTGTTAGAGATTATAGATTACCCCGCTCGCCCTCAGTGCAACTTCTCTAGCGTGAAAATATTAGTCTATGAACAGTACGTACCGTGTAAGCGAAGTAGTACGAATAGGCAAATCAAGTTTATCAACAGTTTTATAACCTAGGTATATTATTTTATGAATATATTATTTTATCGATTTGCAACTAACATAACACAACTGTGAAAAGCATAGCGTTTGTACGCTAAATATTAGGAATAATTACTTTTATGACATTTCTATGATAATGTTTTACAATGCTAGTATAATCGCGGGTAATGAGTGTAAAATTGTAGTTTTTCTGCAGCAATTAGTAGGTACGTTAAAGAAGCCTAATAAATAATTTTACATTCATTTTAATAATAAAGGCTTTCGAATCGTTAGAAAACTTTTTATTATACATACCTACCTACTGCGACATTCTATATTCCTGCTAATTTATTCATGATGTTATAAATATACGTAGTTAATTATCGTTACCTAAATAAATACATAAGCTTTATAGGTTCAGAACACGCTAATTTTGAATAACTATCAGACATTGTCTCAACGAATTGCGTTCTTTCTTTAATATCTAAGTCTAACCTTATTTAACAGGATGCAAAACAATGTAGTTATAACTGCTATGGATCTTAAGAAGTAACAAAGACTAGGTACTCTGAAAAACCTGTTGAATAATATTTTTTTAAAGGTTTTTTATGAGTGTCATTTTCGCCTGTTAAAAAAATAGGTATAAATAATGTCATGTGGTCATGTGTGTGATTTAAGACCACCTAATTATTATACTTAGTCACAAAATTAAAAAATGTATAAAAACTGATGCACAAAAGCACTAAAAATACGCGATGTTTAAAGACAAAACACACATTCCCTTCCCTACCCTTCTATAACGGTCGTTGTCCCTTAGACCTATAAAAACTTTCATAACAAACACCAAATATAACCGTCAAATATCTACACCACGCAACCGCTAAACTAGGCTAAAAATAAGCTAATCAAGAGTCAGAGAAAAAATAACGCGGGAATTTTTAAAACCCGAACAAGGTTCCCTTCGGTATCGATTGGAAGCTCCCCAATGAAGCGAAGCACGTGTTTTAGCGAATTTCTAAGCCACGTCCTTGTCGCGTGAGTGCATGCATTTTTGTAATCGCGCAACTCACCTGGGAATCGACTTACCCTCCTAGCACAATGACATCGTAGTACACACCTATAAGAATAGCTAATTTCGTTCGTACGTAGGCACGTACTCACCGTAATATCATTGCCCTAGCTTATAAGAGTTTATAGTATAAAATTTATATTGGCCTAGCTAGATTGTAATAAAAATATATTATAGATAATATCGTTTTCTTGGAAGTACTCGTATATTAGTAGTATAGAGACACTCCATCTTTATTGGATGGGTACTTCAACTTAATATGATGAGGTGATGAATATTTTTGTTACCGCCCTCCAATAGAAGCAGTCTTATTGGAAGTTGGTCGTTGATGTGAAATACTACTTACATTTGAGTATGGATCGCTGGCCCCAACAGTTTTCAAACCGTTACACTACAAGACTACAACTCGCACTTAACCAAAACGCGAAGCCGAAATAGAGCAAATAGTTACACTTCACAGCTAACGGCAGTTAGCAGGTGCAAATCCACCTCGGGCGAACTGCGCAAACATTTTCCATTTTTACGAACTTTAATTAAACTTGCCATGTCTGATAGTTCGTAAGTCAGTTCTGTTTAAATCTTGTGAGTGATATTTGAACTGCTTTCCTGACGGATTCGAGCGCAATATGCGATCGTGATCTATAAGATGGGTCGTATGGTTTGTATCGATTGACGATGCCATACGACTTACGAGTATATTCTGATATCGATACGTTTTTTATACTTAATTTTATAGACGACACTATTCCAATTAATCGTTTCGTGTTGTGGATCCTTATCCGATATTCTAGCTAATTGTTGGTGAATGAGTGTATTCATATCGTACTTTTCTCCCTGTGCATGCCGTGCTGATCTTAAACCAACCTGTCATACTTTAACCACAACCAAATCTTGAGTCCACACCCTCACTAAATAGTCGATTGAATACCAACTGTTGTTGGTTTGTTACCAGAGATGTTATGAGTCCTAAATAGTGCACTATTTTTTAGTCTTACCTTTCTACTTTAACCAAACGCAAAGCTTATAAAACCTCGTCATCGCCTCATGAATTTTTAATTTTAGGGCTTTTTAAAAAATGTTTTCATAAAACATAAATCCTAATAAGCATACGATACGACACGGCAAATTGCGGCCCATTTGCAGGAGCGGCAAATGTATTCGTCAGCGTTGCCCTTGCGCTGTCCGTGAAATTACGCTTCAATCTGCATACATGACAATTCATTTAACCTTCAATCCTTGGTTCGATGACATCATACGTAAAGCCTGGGCCACACTCGCATTTTGTAAACAACGCCTAAATCCGTTTTTTGTTTGACGCAAACGCACATTTTTTTCTCTTCGGCTAACTTTGACAAGGACAAACGCGGTAAAGGGTTTTGTGGAGCTTACTTAAGGTTTCTGGTTATATTTTTTATTTAATCTAACATAAAAACAAAATATGAGCGGCTATTTTTAGCTGAGTCGAATAAAATCGTACGTGTAAACTAAAAATTTAAGCGTTTTTCCTTTAAACAAAAAGACGAAAAACATGACGACTAATAAGTTTTTCACGTTAAAACCAATAGTCGCTCGCTCCTCGGTTTCCGGCGGGTAGACACCAATAAGTCGCGTTGCTCTTAGCACACTGATTGACGGCGGACCCTCAGGCGTACGAGTGCTTAATTAGCACGACACGGTCGACTCGTCTCCGCAGACTCCGATGGGCTCCGAGCAATGATGCGGTTCCGAACGGATTTACGGAATTCAACACAATTTTAGAAAAATATTTTGCATCCGCTAGCAGTTGTGTGGAACGAAATATACGCTTCGGTAATTTTCGGATTGTTTCGAAATTACGAGTTTAGATATGGTTCAGACATGATTTATGTTCAGGTACAAAATTCCCAAGTATGAATTGAAACGTTTCAAAGATTGCTTTTTTGCCAAAATAAATATATTTCGAAACAAGTGGCGAACCTAACAAATTAATGCGTACTCTATCAGCTAACATGTATGAATAACATCCATGATGAAATGGATTTGACAGAAAAAATGCAGTGAGTCCACTTTTGTAGGATTTACATAAGATTTTGCACTACACTTTAACATAGAATAGGTGCCAAATAGATGTGATTGAATCTACAAATCCTTTTTGAAAACAGTATCTAAACAGATTTTATACTTCTTTATATTAGGCTTAGTGGAAGAGGTTATCAATCAAGCGTAACTCCATTCTGAAATAGTTAGGGGGACTTGAATGCGATATGCCTCGCGTTAGAGTAAATTTGCCCGACTGATTGGATGTGTGATTTTTTGAGATCGCTGCCAAAGGGGTGTTATGGAGGTCTAATGTTGTGGCTACCTGGTGTGTCTAAATAATAATTGTACATTTAACAGGGAATTGAAAATCGATCATTGTTTCAACTTTGATGAGATATGTATCCAGAAAGTCGGATTTTAACAGTTTTATCACAGAGTAGTTAAAAAATTTAAATACTCTGTGGTGGTATGCCAACATCAAACTAGCAGATGTGATACTTATTGATAAGTTAGCATCCAACAAAAGGGCATTCACGAAAAGTTTTTTTTTTTCAAAAACCGGACTTTTTTAAATACCATCTTCTTAAGTTTAATTTTACTTTGCCACGTTTGATACATACGATTGGTTTAATTTTTCAAGTTCTAATTTGGTGTATTTGTTTCCATAAAATTGGGAGTATCAAATTACCCTTTGCCTAATACAATTAATAGTTCACAAGTGTACAAAAACTCAAGTTCATATTTAAAATCATATAATCATTAAGATATAATGATACGTCATATTTACTTTCTTCTCTATGTAGTATACTATATGAATGCTTTCCCGTAAAGACTGTATATAGCTAAAGTAATTAAGATTTTGCTGTTACATCCCACATGGACACTCAACACGATCAAGTGAAAGCCAATTTGCGGCTATCATTAGTATCACAGCCACTAGTAAACACTAAAAAACATCCCTTATTTATTTTTCAGACATTTCCACCCGTCTAATTATCATTCGAAATCTCATAACTATTCAAAATGCAAAAACAAGGGATGTCCCTTTCAAGCCTTTTGAGCCCTTCCGTAGAATTTCGGCTCCTAAAATGAGTGAACAGGTGATTCAAGAGCACTTCAATTCTACAGGAACTGTGAAGTTTTGGCGCTTTGAGCTGCTCTGCCATTGGTTGCGCGTTTTTATTCGAATTTTGAATCATTTCAACGTTGAGATCACGAAGGTTGAGATATTTGAGAGCTGTGCTTAGATTTTGATAAGGTTTATGTGTACACTCCATCAATTCTACTAGAGCACTTTGGTGGCATGGTGTCTTGATCTCATCATTTAGGACAAGATACCCGTATACCTACTGCAGTACTTTTTTTGGTTTGGGCTTTTTATTTTTAAACCTGTCAGGATTAAAACACTAGTACTCATATAATTCTGTCTCACTGTAAAAGTTAAAAAAGTAATCATATAATCTAAATTGTTTGTTTTCTTAACAAATAAAATTACTTAATTAGCACTTAATTTAAAGTATTTGAAAATCACGACGATTCTAATAAGTTCAGAATTAAAAAAATTTAAAAGTATCCTACCTCAAAATTTTAACACAATAAACACATATTTTGAATAGGTATCTTTAACTTTGTATGGTAAGTATCTAATTGAAAGTGTATGAGCTGACATAATTTATTCTCCTTTAAAACATTGTATAGACTTACATTTTAAATCGATTACGATACAAACAATGGATAAAGGTAGATTATATTTTATAGTTAGCAAAAAACTAACTCGATTCATTCGATGCGTTTATAACTTTTACTTATCGTTTCATAATAGATGCTGTCATTGTAACACTCATCCAACGCCGTTTCTTGCCTTAAAGGCACGTTAGGTTTAACAATAGTAATTATATTGTTCATTTATAGGAAACATTACGTTTGAAGCTTGCAGCTGACTTCCTATTCCCGCGATTCGAACGCGTCATTTAGTTTTAGTGTCGCACTGTGTCTCCTATCCTCTCTCCCTATTGATTAGGATCGAAACAGAATTTCTTCGCAGCATCGATTTCGTTATCATTCGCTGAGTTGAGCTTTAGTTTTGCTGAGTTTACTTTAACCATTACATGACTGTTTACCCTGATTGCTGACAAGCCCACCCTGGCAACATCGCCATGGAATATGACGATGTTACTTGGTATTTGATAGTTTCTTGCCTTGGTCAAACCGTCTATCTTTTTAGTAACTAACACATTTGTAACTAACTAGTTTACTAAATTGTAGATTCTACCCTCAGACAACCAAAAGTTTTGTGGAATATTTGCAAGTCGTGCAAGCTCCGTTGCGTTTTCCTGGCTAATGTAAGCGCATTCAATGAGAAAATATCTCACAAGATAACCGTAATCGCCCTCACAATTTACTCGACGTACTTAACAAATTATCAACGGGGTTTCTATTAGGCACTATCTTCGCGTCAAAGGTTAACATCAAGAGCTCCTTCATGAGCCAAGAGCAGAATCATTGTATCTGTAATCAGTAAGATAATGCCCACTTAAAAACGAGTATATTTATTTGATTTATACTTACGATAAGTTGAGTTACAACAATCGCAGGCATTAAAGATTTTATGTAACTTGCGTTCATAACAATCTTCTTCCATTTTATTTCTTTTTTATGACAGCCGGCGTTTGTTTTATGCTTGACGCCGTATTTATGATGAAAAGTGATGTCGTTAAAGTTTATCGGGGTTTATTATTTATTATTGATATGGGTAGTTCCCTATTTATGTTGTGAGGCTTATGAGCAGATAAAAAGTTTTAAAAAAGTCAAATTTTTATACAATACCTAATACTTAATTAAATTTTATAATTTAATTTAATTTGTAACTTTATTTGTAACTGTTGAGAAGTTACTTTATCTGGAACAATCCTTAACGTAGTATCCGGTCGTCCATGTCATAAAATTGATATGCAAAATTTACAGTAAGTAAGAGGACTTAGATGTAGAGTAGAAGGAAGTATTCTAATTCAGCTCGCAAGATTTGATCCAAACATTGTTAGTTAAATATTTTGTAAATAAAAATATTAATATTAAGACTATTCGATAGTTAGTGTCCTGACCAAGCACAGGTTGTGGTACACCGCTTCCTATCGTAACGGCAAATTGGTGAATGTCCTTTCAACATTGTAACATTAACTGCCGCGTATAGCTATTACAGAATTATAGGGAATATTATCTACATACTTCTATTAGTTTTCATAATTGTATTTTCAGTTTTCTTTACTGCATTTACTTGTATTGCGTAACAATCATTTAAGTTAGTTTTTATCGTAAGTATTTGATTCCAGTTCAAAATCCGCGAGTGCAGTCTGCCCACTGCTAAGTATAGGGATTTACCTTATTGGATTGCAACAATATACGTTGCAGTAATTGAAGTTTTTTATGATGGGATAGAATGAGTAGTAAAATATACTGTTCTTTGTCTTTGAATGTTTTGTCTTTAGGTACACACATTTTCTCATACAGTTAGTTCAGTTTGTCTTTCGCGGCATACGATGACGTGTGGCAGTGTTCATAAAAAGGACATTATTTTATTATTATTAAAAAAATAATATGTAACGCGTAAGGAATGGAAGGAAGGTATTTCATTACCAATTCAAATTCAAATTCATTTATTCCATTATTTCAAGTAGGTTAAGATGGTTTAGGTACATTAGCTCGTGTCTCTGTAATATACCTTATGGGTGTGCCAATGCAATATAATTATGATATCATCAATGAACTTAATATTAAAGCTAATAAATATTTAGTTTGCAGCAATGAAACACAACCAATGTACGAGCAATCCATTCCATCTACAAAAATCGAAACGGACCGTAGTTACTTCTTGGTGACATTTTAACATCGTTATAAAACTTGACAATAAAACACAAGTCTCAGATGTACTTAACGTCCCTTTTGGAAACAATGTGACTGTAAACAAATTGAAACAAAATATCGAAGTGAAGAAGGGACTAATTCATTCGAATAATGCATTAAGCCCCAATAATGTTCTACAGATAACGTGCATCAATCTGATAAAACGCCTCGCGGTCTATCGTGAGCCAGATCACGTAACGTCACACTCCGGTGCTCTAAATAGACCTAGAGATTGTGCCTAGAGATGTGCACAGCTTGACAATAGCTGAACATGTTTTGAATTAGGTTCGGCGTTCAAAATATGAGGTGCAAATAGAACAACTTATAATGAAAGGAACGCATGAGTACTCAAGCAGTTACAAATATTCATAAATGGTGAATTTAAATGGCCAAGTGCTTACAATGCTGTCATTAATGGATCTTCGTCTTTTACTTCTCTTAGCAGACGATGTTTAGTTGATTATGATAATGAAAGTATCATTAACTCAACTATTATAAAATATAGTATCATACTTAGATTGAAAGATAAAAACATAGAATAAGATAAACTAAGACACATTTGACTTACCGTTTTTATTTATCATAATGGAAAATAATGTCTTAACTATTTACAAAACGGATGTACGCTCCCGACCGTTATAAAATATTTTTCCTATACCGTCCTTGTGTTATATCACCGAAAACGGTTAGATCGGCCAGACAGGCCGACTCCTAGAACTGATATCCATTGCAAATGGCACAAGGAAGCGAAATTGAACAATGCTAATTTGTTATTGCGAATTCAGATGGCGCATCGTGCGTTTGTTACAATTTAGACGCTGTCCCAAACTTTGGAAGAAATATGAGGCGTCAATTGAGTAGTCATCGACCGTGAGCGGAATAGACTGAGAACACTCGAGCCGACTTGACTTTGACCCGGATGTAAGCACGCGCAATTAGAATTTTAAGTAACAAAAGATTCTGTTATGTTCATTTGAACAGTTTGGTTTTTGATAAAAAGTGTGTCACATACTCTTAAAATTTCTCGGACAGAACAATTCAGAGTCGAAGGCAGAAACCTGACTACTATTAAAGATTAAAACTAAGTGATTCCTTTAATGCTTCTGTTTAAAAAATGACAGTCTCAGTTTATCAGTACAAATTATTGAAGCAATAAAATATAATCGCAAGTAATTTCACGTTACACAGTTGAACCATTGTCTATATTCTCGCAGGCATTTCAAATGTTGACACAAATAAAGGATGATTCGAACAATGTTTTTCCGTGTTGTTTTGCTCAGGCGCAGTCAAACAAATCATCTCGAATCGCGTGCACTTACCACTGCAAATAAAAGTTATCACCACACTTGTATCAAGTGCTAATATGAGGTTTTATTTCTGTTTGTGGTTGGAAACACAATACTTCGCGATACTCGCGTCTATTCAATTCGTACGCCTATTTGTTACTTAGTGCAGATTTTTACTGGCGTTTTATTTACTACTTTTTAATATTTTTATAACTTTTATTTTAATTGTATAAAGGTTTGATATGATTACGTCATACAGAGGATAGCCTTTTTAAATACTTCCTAAATACTCGCAGTAATATGTAGTAGACCATAGTAGTTAGGTACTTTTTATTTACAAAATTTACAGTGCATCTACTCGTCATGGTAAACGTTTTTTTACATCGTATTTTGTCTGTTTGTTAATCAAAAGTGAATTATAAAGAGAGTCAATGCTTGTTGATGAAATCATCATAAAGGTAAATATAAATAAAGCCGGAACTACTCGAAATTCAAATGCAGTTCATACGCCTAATTCGGGATGATTTTGGTAATTTACACTATCTCACCCACACCCGGTAGTGCGTGACCGGCAAGTTTTATCATATTTTTTCGTGTTTTTTCACACAGAACCTCACCATTAACATTCACGACACCACCCAAGCTCTTCATCTGCAATACGGTTACGTAGAATGATTCGTACGGATTTCAAGAACCGGAATCTGGCTCCTCAAGCAAATTAGCCACAATTCTGATGTCTCAAGGCCTGCTTCTCGCAACGGGACATAAATAGAATGATTTAATTGTTTTGTTTGCGATTAATTTATCGCTGCATTTGAATTCTGCACGCGACACAGTGTCATGATTTTTTGCAATGTTCGCGGAAAATCGTTGGACCGTGTGAATTTCCAACGAATGATTTTAAGGATGCGGTGAACATGAGCATTTTAATCTTTTCATAACTTTTTATTAAACTCCTTAAAATGTCAACGTTTTGTCATTAGGTACCTATTACCTACATGACTTAACTCTACCGATTTAGCAATCTTTGGAAATTTCTAATTATATTATCCATTTTGTACCGTTGCTGCATCTCCTGGATTATATTTACTGTACTAAGTCATCGCCTTTTTAGCACACAATTTATGAGTGTCATTAAAGTAAAAACTATACAATTGGTGTTTTAAAATGTGGTTAATTTTCCGCCGTAAGTTTTCTGGGCACACAAAAACTTATAACTCAAAATTTTATGTAGCGAAGCATTCCGCTGGTCCCAGCCTGGGTATTAACTATACAGGTTGTTCTAAGATTCTTAGTTGTGGTGTTATGAATAAAAATTGTCACGATCCATACGATTGATTAAAAGTAACGTTATAAAATAATAATTCCTGAATAATTTTTCTTATTACTTATATAAAATCTTGTACATTTGAAGACAATTATTTGTTATTCGACCATAATACTTTTGGTACTCGTTTAATTAGTCTCCTTAAAATGCATATAGGGTAGGGAGGGGCTAGTTGAGCAATTTTTCACTTGAGCTGTTATAGCAAATCAACTATAAGTCTTAATGTCATGTTATGCATACTGATGGATAACTCATTTATTCCTTTACAAAAGCGACCTTAGTAATTTATTTCTAACAAGCCCAATTTAAAAGTTACAGCTGTTTAAATATAGAATGTCATCTATGCTCAACGTACCCCATAGGTGAGGTAAGTTGAGCAAGGGTATGGGGCAAATTGAGCACTTAGAAAATATAGCCAACCTATGGGTTCAATGTTAACTAGACATGGAATAAAATTTCTGTTTGACAATCAACTTTTTATTTATAGACTTTTAGTGACAAAACAACAAAGTACACTCAAACTAGGATCAGATTCAGTCTCTCTCTTTCTTCTGTTAGTTTTGGTTGCTATTCTAGGGCCTGCCTTTGAGTATGGGCGGACAATTTCCAGGGAAAATAAATGTGTTAGATCAGCCAATTCATTTTCTTTTATATGTCCGCATCTTCCTAAAAAAAATAAGTTCTATATTACTCTTGTTACAAATCGTGGGGATAGTTGAGCGACTATAGCTCAACTAGCCCCAACCCGAAATTTTAAAACAAAACATAGGTTATGAAAACACAGTTACAATTATACGCAGAATTTTTATATATATCAAAAGTACAATAAATATATGCAAGTTTAACACTTACCTAATTGAAAACGGATAATATTTGACTAGAACAGACGAAATATTCCGGTTTACAATTATTTTACTTTTTAGTCACAAAATAAACAATGCGAGCTCGTATCTCACTCGATCGACAAGTCACCACTGGTGGTCGCGCTATGAGTTCCCCTCCCGCGACCCCTTCTTTTCGCTATTTGAAGCCATCGCGTGCGGTGTATAGTTTTCGAGATATTGCGATTGCCCAACTTACCCCTATGCTCAACTAGCCCCTCCCTACCCTACCTAAGTACTTAGGTATTAGGGAAATTTTCACACAGTAACAGTTTACGGAAGTGTTAAACAACAATCATCTTTTTCTTGTTTGTGCTAAGGTATACTTTTTTAATCCATTAAGAAAGTTGTCATAACCATTAAAAGTATTGACGGTGTTGTTTCTTGTTTGTGACAACACACACACCCAGACCAAGAACGGAAATTTAAATTCATCATTCAAATTTCCGCCTCGCTGGGAATCGAACCCAGGACCCCGGAACGGCGATCCGGCGTGTTAACCATTGCGCCATCCGGGTCGTCAAATATTAAAAAATATTTAAACTTCTCTATGAAATCTGGAAGTAAAAGTAAAAATATAGCCATTGACTTATTAGTAATAATAAGTGAATGAATATAGCTGACAATAAGTTAATTCGCCTTCAATTATGAATTAAAATCCAAGAGGTGTCTTTTGATTATTTATAAAAAACTTTTATTATTCCAAAACCTGCAAAGTTTCAAATTCGGACACGGCATCTTGAAGAAAAATGGAAGCGTATGACACCTGAACAGCCTGTATCCAGTTTTGGTTCGGTGGCGCCGTCTCCGAATTCCCTGTCGTCCGATCCCGAGATAGGGCCCCTACATGTATTATGTATAACAAATGGGAGACATTCAAAATAAAACAGGACCGGGAGCTTTTACATTTGGCCACGAATTCGGCCCACTCCACGTGGATACATTCCCGGCATTTCGTGGACCGCCATCTTTTATTTCTTATTTTGGCGCGCGACCTACCGATTGTCCGCGCTTTTTATGTCGCTTCTATGGAACTAGGAGCTGAATTTGGTAATGTTATGTGTAATGAATTCACGTCGATATTAGTCTTTTTCTTACTCGTTATTAGAAAGATGAGGTTAGTTCTTACCTTGAAGAAAAAATACATTGAAGGAAAATAATAATTTCTTGGTAAGATACCTTAGTAGGTACTTCTAAGGTCCTTTTCTGGATCCTTCTTTCCTTTTTTGGATTAGTTGTTAGATCTCCCTGTTCGGGACGAATTTCTTTAAAGAATTTCATGGCTTAGATTCATGGTCTAACAGAAAAAAAATCTTCTTATACACTTAATAGTCTTACGTCGTAATGATTCGTTATTCGACCATTCTGTTAACCACTTGCTACCAGCTGGCCTGGCTGCCCATCTAATTGGCCAGTTAATCCAAATTCCTGTACAATCAACTATTGCCTAAACGGTTGCGTAGATGTAAAATCCGTCACGTAGCAGAGATTCTCATCGTTTCACTGTGCAGTCGGGTCACGTATATGGAGCGGACTCCGAATGTGTATGTGTAAATTTTAACTTTCTTGTAATTAATCGTTCTTGCCTAATTGGCCTGTTAAGTAGATTTCTACGTACGGCTTGTCGTGAATCGCAATGTCGATATGTAAGATTTCTTTTTTCTAATGAACGTGGAAACGAGGCTTTAGCGTCAAAAGGTGTTAGAATCTCAGCAACGCAATGTTTAGTAACGTAAACGTAAATCATATTCCTGTTTGAATTCATTAAGTCTAGATTAATGTGGGTAGACTACTTCTGCTATTTAAACTAAGACTTTTTCATTCTGATAGATTGATTTATAGATAAAATAAACCGTTGAAATACTTAGAATAGCCTAAAATCTCCCACCTACTACTTATCTATCTATATAACTATAATCTACTACATACTTCTATGAAACAAATGTTTTAAAATATGTTTAAATAATGCAGTTGAATAAAAAGATGATATTTTAAGAAACTTTTTAATTATCAGACTTTTAAACATGATCAATAACTGAACGATTGTCATCGTTCATCATTCTTTAAAAAAGAAAACAAACCAAATTTTAGAAATGGAACGCGGGACGTTTGATCGAGCAGTGGCAAGACATGACATCAGACGGGTATTAGGGATGGGATTAACAACGAATTATCGATTGTTTCTTGTATTTTAGGTATTGTATTTTATGTAGAAAAAATCGTAAATCTCATTTTACATGATTTTTTATACTTAATACAGGTATAAGAGAATATGCATATTAATGTCTAAATATCATTACTATGTTAAATATTTAGCCTACTTAATACATTGATTGGAAAGGCATTTTGAAAAGGGAAACGGAACAATTACAGGTGTTAAACGCGTGCAACCGATCTTGGATCTGATTTAAGGAAGCATTCGACCTTAGAATAAAACCGAGGTTAAACAATTACTGAGATTTCTACCTATTAGGTTACTGATATCAGTTGTCCGTCCAAGTTAAAGTAATTTTTAAACTGGCAGTTTGCGTATCAATTCAACCAATACCATAAAAAATATTTCATCGACCACGCTAACGTCTCCAAGACGTGGACGTGTCGATTAACCGACAGGTACAACATGTCCTTGTCATGTCTTTGTCATGTTGGTGTCGTTGCCGAGGCGTTTTCAGAAATAGATCGGGCGATAACGAGCGAATGATTATTCAAATCCAATAACTGGTTCCGCTAAACGCGCCGCAAGTGAAGTTCAAAAAGTTTTTGTCCAAATATACATTTCAAGTGTAACGTGTATGAATTTTTTGCTGCGATTTCGCATTGATTGAGGTTTCAGCAAGAGTTCAGTGGCAGGATAAATGATGCTAGGTAATTAACTATACATAAAGCTTCTATTACTATTGTTGTTTATATGGTTGTAGTATTCCAGTTTATTTACGATAGGTACCAATATCGTAAAAAAAGAAGCTTGCGTGACGGCGTTCCAGTAGCAAAACTATTCTAACTGCTAGCTTTTTCGTGCGCGCTGCCAGTGTTCATCAATTTATAAGACGTTATCACGTCAAAATACTTGTACTTGTAATAAAATTTAATTAATTACCCATTTTAAGACATTTTTACAATAATGCATACGTATGTGATAATATCGATTATTTGATTAAGAAATTAACCTAAATAATTATGTTTAAATCGAATCACAACACTAAACACGTCTAATAACGTAACTCGGAAGCAATAAATTAATCGAACAATTCTTTATGGAAACGTTTAAACGGCCTTGTGATAATCACCAACAAAGCCTTAAATTAGAAAGAGGGAAAGAAAAAATAACAAAACATATTGTTTTTAAAAT
This sequence comes from Ochlodes sylvanus, assembly GCA_905404295.2. NCBI lineage: Eukaryota > Metazoa > Arthropoda > Insecta > Lepidoptera > Hesperiidae > Ochlodes > Ochlodes sylvanus. Next base: position 5,680,327 of record FR990129.1, read on the forward strand.
ACAGAAACAGACCGCTCTGGACAAAAGTCGGCTCAGTTGAAAAGGTTGAAATAAAAAAGCTATAAATAACGATTAACAAAAAGCGGTGTCATCTCGCTCTGTTATCGGAGGGCCGAGGGCGCTGGCTGTCGGTAGCGCGCCTAATCGACATGGAAAACTGTGGAGACGACATTTATTATAACTGTTACATTATGTTAAGGAAATAGGAAGGTTACGTTCTTGTGTCATAATTATTTTAAATAAGTTTGTTTTGTCTCTTTTAATGTTAAAACACACTAAGAGTTGAATATTTTTAAATTGTGGGAATTATACATTTCCAATTATATTGGTTTAATTCGAGATCTTCATTTTCGTAGATATTATAACTTCGTTCTGTTTCAAGTAATTTTAATATTTCTATAAATCAAAAAACTAACAATCAGACTAAGCGATATATTATAACAATACCTACATATTATTATGTCCTTGATATTAAAAATATTACTTGTCTTAAAATACTACAGGCTTTAACATGCGTATAAATTAGTACTTGTTTTAATTAACATTTGTTGGACGTCAAGACCGTAACATTCAATGTTATAAAAATAATAACTATTAAAATTCATGAGTGTTGCTACAAAAACAATATATATAATGTTGTCAACATGACAAGCCAATTAAGTGCATTTTAAAATAGGCAAAACATTTTAATAAGGAGCCATAAGTAATATATCTAGAACTTTTTATTGATTAATCGATATAAAATTAATTAATTATGGATCGGCTCTACGGTTTCCAGTTTAAAGGGTACAAGATAAGCGAGCTATCTCGGCGCCACCTAGCGGGCGGGCGGCTTGTTAATGTCCTGTTCCAATATACTATTACCATCTCCGGATCGCCCTATAAAGATTTACATCGTTACTTGAGGAATCTGCACTGAAGAACTGAATGTAACTTGTATGATGATTGTATGTGTTCGGAATTTAAATATTTGCAAATCTGAAAGAAATTATCGACTGAATTTTTGACCATCGCTTTTAATTAACGCTTTGTCAGTCCGAGAAGAAGAAGCGGCAAGAAATTCCCAAAGTATATATTTCACTAATAGTATTTACACATAACATTTTTATAATATCTTAATTTGACCTAACTTAAGTGTACACAAAGTGAATATTTTAAAGACCTCGATCTCATCGCTACAAGGACCATTATTATTATTACCAGAGCCGATTTCGCAATAGCATTCCCGTCTTCACGTGAGGATCATTGCCACAATAATTCGCGAACCTCGTCCACTGCGGCATCTGTTTAGCGCGTACTTGCTCGGGGACTTCGGGCCTTGAGGATAACTAGCAACAGACACGACCCTATGCAACTAGTAACCAAACGAATAGACGGTAAATCATTATCACCTGATAGTGAAAGGTTATTGATCTCCGTAACAAAACATTCAGACTTTACTGGAACAGAAAGTTGAAAAATCACTTTCATGGCTTTCGTGATTCGTGATACGTTATACAGCACGGTTGCTTCTATTAGGGTGGTGGCTAGCCAGGCAGGTATAGTACCACCATACGAGGAATGGTAAATCAACTGAGTGGTACTGAACCTCGCAACGTGCAATATAAGGGTTCTGGCGGTATTGCCACTTCTTAGTTGATTATTTTTATTATTAAGTATTGTACGTTAATGCTTTACAATCCCACCGGATGGTAAGTGGCGATGTCTTGGGTAGTAAAAACTTAATAGAAGTAAACTCGCTCTTAACTTTACCATTTCTTGACTTTTGGCTTGGAGACTAGGATGGAATGACCACAAAATGTATTATTCTCCAGTGTAATTGTCGTACTAGATACTTCTGATCCTTGTGTGGTCAAAACACAACAAAATGTCTATTGGAAGCGATCAGTCCATTTACCGTTCAACTACCCCGTAGCCTAGTTGGTAGTGACCTTGGCTGCGATGCGAGGGATCCCGGATGCGATTCTCGGGCGGAGCAAACATTTATGTGACAGATAAATGTTTGTTCTCGGGTCATGGGTGTTAGTGATGTGTTATTTGTGTTGTCAATGCCGACCGCGACATACTGCAGGGGTGTGAGTGTGTAAGCGTTTATCAGCATTTGTTAATAACGCTTACTTATGGCTGATTCCTATATTCGCAAAACGATTCGTTTTGCTTACGGATAGTAAAACTATATACAAGGCCCTATTACCTATTACTAAGTGCCTATAACAAACTATTATAAGGAACAAGTTTGACGATTTCATATAAAAACATTTTTTTTCTTCCATGACCAGAGATAACGTATAAGCCAATATAGAACATTGGCTTAACGCGTGTCGGGTTATATGTAATTCTCGCGACTGCAACATAACACGGTCGGCCTGCTTCGCGCCTTTCTTCGGTAATAAGATAATACCAAAGCTGACATTGACACAGTTGATTCTGTGATCAATACTGGTGCTATATTTAGCTAGGATTCTTTAGTGTGTTAGATGGCATGAGATTGATGTTTATGATAGTAATCCTATTTCCCATCGGCATACAGGGATTTCTCTGTATATTTATTTAGTGGCCTCAACCCCTTTAGGGCCATGGAGGAGGCCTAGAGCATACTACACGCTGCTACAGTGTGCATTTTTATCAACCACAGGCACAGTGGCCAATCAATGTGTAAGAAGTTTTTGTGCTACTGTACAAACTTACTTTAAGAAAATACGAGTTTTAAGAATAAAAGTTTTGATTGTGGCGGGGAACTGGCTCTACGGCCTTTGCCCCTATCCACCACCTCAACCCCGATCGAGGCGACCGGATTCTCCCGACCCCTTGCCATTAGTATAGTACAATGTGCATTAAAGATAATAAAAACAAATAGGTACGAAAAGAAACAACGAAAAACTCTGAGGTCGGTATTTTCGGACGCGGTGCGAAAAATTAGGCTACTTTCAAGCTATGACCACTTACGACCGACCGACGCGACGCGACAACTCAAGTTTTTTGGCAACGAAACAAAACCAACTTGGATATCTGCATACTTTACAACTTTCATTGGCAACGAAACAACAAAAAACTACTAGAGTTGACTTACACTGGCTAAAAATGTTCTGGACTGATTCTCGTGCACCTATGTAAATATGAATGGCGAATTTTTTGACGAAAGTGGATACGTTAAAAATAAGAAAGTTAATTGTAACAGATATGAAATTTTATTGCTCTACTTCACTAGTAAACACCCCTCGCTTTGCTTTAGAATATCCTTACCATATCACACACGTTGCGCGTTAAGGTGAAAAAGTATATTGATTCAATGGAGGCAATATTTACAAATGGCATATTATATCTCAATCAATACGACAACCAATAAAGCTGTTATGATAGACTTCAATATTATCAACTTCAGATAATTATATTGTTAAAGTTGATTATTTCGTGTTCAAGATGTGCAATGTCCACCAAATACAATGAAGCAAAATGTATTTAAATTATATTCTGAACTGAATTACATATAACTTGCGTGGGAGAGTTATTAATCCTAACATATCGTTATAAATTATTTTTTATTGAATCGACTTCATGGTTTGTTAAGCCTCAAAAGCATTTAGACTCCGTTTATAACGGCTTTATGCGTTTAGAATAACAACTAATAGCCTTACGTCCCAGGAGATGTGATTAGCGTCAAGTTTTGGGTGTGTGGGCGAAATTTTATTTAATAGGGCGATAAGTACCATCACATGCTAATAAACTTAATAACAATAAATCATAAACAATAAACTAGCTGTATATTTATGTAACTTTTTACAAAGAAGATTGTTCAAATGCGTTTAGACGTAATATTTTAAGAACTTTAAGTACCAACCCTGATATACCTAATAGTTATAAGGAAGACTAATGCAAATAGTTCAAAGAAAATCTTTGCATTACCATCAAGATTTTCAAAACAAATCATATTTACGCGAAGAATATCTCATGTACCTAATTAATCCTTGCAGGTACAGCAAAAAATATTAAATAGTATACCCGTAATTAAAAATAACATAACACGTTTCAATTAACTCAATTTCTTGTTTGTTTTTCAGATGGGAATTTGTAATAAATTATGAAACGAGTCTGAAGAAGCTAAATATATGTTTCTGTTTATAGAGATTTGAATAATATTATAGAAGGAATATATATAATTTATATAATAGATATAAGTATTATTTATAACCCCATGTTATTGAAATGTAAGCCGCGAATATATAAAAATAATATTTTAAAATCCATATAGAAACGATAAACCTATGGTTACGAGATAAGCCGCTTCTTATAATGGGGTTGAAATATGAATACATACATTGAATGTGAGGATCACATTTACAAATGAATCGTCCGATTTAAAAAGTTTCCGTATTCTAATCCTTTGTCTGTTCCTCAGTTTTACAGTTTGTGAGTTAATCTGTGACTTGTTACCGCTAATCAAACAGCTAATTTGGATGAGGTTTTCATTGACGGACGTAAGGTGTTTGATATTTGTTTTAATTCAGTTGGTTCACAAATAAAAAAGACAAATATGTCAATTTAAAGTTTAATAATTAAGGCATAGGGCATATCAGAAGATACCAGTGCCCTAAAGTGTGCTATAAATGGGTCAAAGCCACCGAAGTGAGAGAAGAGATATGCAGGTCACTTCTCCAAGATCAGCTGGTAGATGTTCAAAGTTGACTGAAGGTGAATTCCGGATACCTATTCTTATTTTTTTATCTTTTTTTAAGATGCTGTCAAAATGTGTTTATGATACGCATTTTACTTTAAGACCCTTTAACGTACCTCCTGGGTGGCACTTGTCAAATCTGATCATGCAAAACATGTTTTATAAGAAAATTTAACCATAACAAAGTTAAATTTGTAATGAGTTTTGTTGTAAAATAGACCTTATAATTATTAAAATAAAAGCTATATCGAAAATAAATAAAATGTCCATCACTTCACACCTAGAGTTTGGGGGCATCGCACATTGCAGATAACATTTTGTATGTAAAATTTGAATTTCTATTCGTTACGAAAATGTGTTACAACGGATCTACTACTTCTTGTTGATTTGGATTGAGACTGACAAAATGTCCCTTAACCATAAATCAATGTACCTACAAATAGAATATTATTAAAAAAAAATATAAAATAGAACAGATTTATAGACACCCCAGTAGTAACAATTATTTAGGTCTGTATAGGGTTTATTTTATGGCCTGAGGCCTGATATAAAAACAAAACAGGCTACACCAGAAGATAGAGCGCGAAACTTTATTTATACTTTTTTAATAGGTTGACTGAGTTAGGCAACTGTCAGCATTGATAGTAGTAAGCGATGGGTGACAAAATTTCTAGGGTGTTTTTGAGTATCGGAGTGCACGATAGGCTGTCAAACCATGGCGAAGATCTTCGGCATCACGCTCTAGATCTCTTTCGAGGGAATTACGTAGATACCCTGCAGTGGCCCGCTAATAGGTTGCAGGTTGCAAATGATCGTTGCATCTAACGAGAGCTCAAAATGAATTCAAACTCTCATGATAGAGTTAGCTCTAGATCTTCTCTTAGCAGGAGAGACTGGTGCCCTGCAGGGACCCACTAAGCTTCAGGTCAGTGTGCGGTATGCCTAACGAGCGCTCGCCATCGCCGTCACCGGTCCAACACGCGACATCACTTTTGGTGTCTATCGGTCTCTTTCTGGGAAACACTTTAATTATTTTTATTAATTTTCCGTATGGTGTCCGGTAGCCGGCACCGCTTATCTTTATAGTCGATCGGACCCCTATATTTTAGGTGCGGCGTACGGTAAACGCGGTAATAGTGACAAGTATAGATAAAAAATATGGCAAGCGTGAGTCGAGCTCTGTCTCTCAGGTCTGTTAAGTGTCAAAATTTTAAATAAATAAATTCTGATAAGATTTATATTGGCTTTGGGATGTTTTCATTTCTTCATACTTAAAATTATAATTAGTGTCCCATAATGCGTGCGATATGTAGGTAGTCCCCTGTCAAATTATGCTGGATATGAGAATGATTACAGTGACGCTGATAGAAGAAGCCTTTGTCCTGCTTTCCAGCCATGAACCATTGAACGCTGATGGATTTATTTTCCGTATAGTGTATTTGTGAACGAAATAATCAGACATTAATACGGTAATTTTATTACGTAAAAGACAATAAAATATCTATTAAATTGTGCTGATATCATTAGTCGATAACTTTGAAATTAATAAATTTAAAAAACTGATCAAAAACCAAATTTTAAACTTAAGTTTAAAACCGCCATCATGGTTTATTTTCGTTTACGGAACCCTAAAGTAAAGTGGTAAGTATGGGTATAAATAAAAGTGAGAGCCCAGGCGACGAAAGTAACTTTAAAATATTTGATTCTTATATTTTATGTTTTAGGAACAAAATTACGTTGAGGTAAACGAAAAAAAAATTATCAGAATAATAAATAATTCAAATCGCACTAAGCCACTGCCACTAGTGGTAACTTTAAGTTCACTTAACCCGGGTAACTTTGAATTTCAGGGTAACTTTAAATATGTTAATTTCTTTGACGGGGGTTGTAGGGTAGGCCAAATAAAAATAACATGTACACACTTAAGACTTAGCTAAGATAAGCTAGTTAAGGTAAGGTTACATACTCGTATATCAGGTTAAATTATATTAACAGAGAAATGACAACACACGTAAATACCAAATACACGTAAAAGAATGTAACTTTCAACAACAACTAACGTCAATAAGAAGTGTTCTAATTTAACCAACGTAATACAGCAAACCATGTAATTAAGAAGCAGATGTAAAAGTATGATAATCTAGGACATTTCAATTATTAATTTAAAAAATGAGCAGAACTGAAATCCATTTCGCAATCCCTACTAATATTATAAATGCGAAAGTAACTCTGTCTGTCTGTCTGTCTGTCTGTCTGTCTGTCTGTCTGTCTGTGTCGCTTTCCCGCTTAAACCTCTCAACCGATTTTGATGAAATTTGACACAGACAATCTTTAGACCCTGAGAAAGGACATAGGCTACCTTTTATTGCGACAAAAAGGGATGAAGAGGTTGAAATAGAGGTTGAAAGTTTGTATGGGATTTCTTCGGGTTTTAAGCACAGCGCCATCTAGGGGTGAACCTTCCTAACTTAAAGAATAAGAACGCCTAGCGCCATCTCTTAAAGAACCGTGAAACTTTATATTTAAGCACTTGATAATAAGTTTCCCGAAGCGAAGCGAGGGCGGGTCGCTAGTGTTCTATAAATTATTTGGAGTATGGTTTAAACGCCGATTTTATTTTACTTAATTAATACTTAGGTCTGATGGTACTTTATTAATTACAACACGACAGGTGTCAGAACATTGAAGTTTATTTTAGTTTAGCCATGTCTTTAATCACTAGAGAACAACGATGAGCGAGGTAATAAATACAGTTATATATTTTAAGAAAGACAAAAGTTTTATTTTCTGGACCAATTAAACTGAATCTTGATGTACCTATTTTTATGCATGTATTATATCTCTTTATTTATTGAGATATGTGTATTTATATGTATAATATTATGTCACATACGTGCCTACATATATCTATTTGGGTTAATATTGAGCCAATGTATATAGCGATTATGCGTTATATATAGCGATATTTAGGTATTTGTGGTCGACAAAAATTTAATAAATAAATAAATACGTAGTACGTACCTTCTCGTAAATATGTATTCAAAACTTTGTTAGCTTGTAGATCGATCGTGCGCGTTCAAACTAGTTTTATATACCATAATCTTAACTATTATGGAGGTTTGAATATTCAAAATATTTAATTGGAGCACCTTGCTAGCGTCCAAAATACTAATCGAGAGATAACAGCGTGTTTGTTCGTCATAAATCTTACATACACACTTACAAACAGCTTTAGCTACTGTTTTAAATACTTAGATAACAGAAAGCAGAAATGTGTGAAATTTTTATCCACCTTTTACTATTAAATATAACTATTTACGTAAATTTATTTTTATTCTTTCTTTAATTTTCCATTAGGCTTTTACTAATTTTCCCTATACCACCAAACGTGCTTCTCCACTTACCATCAAAGTGGGACTGCAGTCAAGCACTAAGAAAACACTTGGAATCAGGAGATAGTTTTAATCATATCTCACTAGCCACAACACTTTTCGCGTTCTTCGCAACCCATAACTGTCCCACCGCTGGGGTCTGGTCTCCAATTACAATGTGAGAGGTACAAGCCATAATCTACCACGCTGGCTAAACGGATGGCGGTCCACGGATCTTTAAGAATATTATGGAGAACTCTCGGGTCTGCAGGTTTCCTCGCAATGTTTTCTTTGACCGAAGCAAGTGATCTTTTCTAGCATGCACATAATTTTTGAAAAATATGAAATACGAGCAGGAATCGAACCCCGGCTTCCCCTTTCGCGAGTCCAACGTTCAACCCGTTCAACAGCTCAACAGCTATCAGTGCTTTTTTACAATACTTAAGTAGTTATTACAAAGACTTAGTCACAGTTACGAATTAACAAAAATACCGGTGAACATAAGTGGAGGTTGTAAACATCGGTCGTAAAGACCCACGTGAAGCCATTTTTGACTTATTTTCAAATCTTTGACCCCAAACCAACATACTGCATCCATTCATATACTTTTTTATTGACATAAAGATTTATACTGAGATATCGAGAGTTCAAATATTTACATTTGAATACATACCAAAATACTACAAATAAAAAAGGGCTAGGCAAACAACAAAGGTAGTTACAGTGACGTAATAATGTTTTAACATGGGTCACAAATGGGTCTTCACTTCCGCTTCGATCAGTGACTCGTCGGTGATGACTTCGATGTGAATAATATCCGTGATGGGCGAAAGCCTGTACTCTATTGTAGCAACGTTAACCCAGCATTGGATCAGCCTATGATAATAAACTTACAAAATTACGAATACTTAAATTCCCGTAGGTGAATATTTCGCTGATTGTATTCATTTATTTAATTGAAAGTTTTAAAAATTGCTTATTATATTAGTTCATGAACGAGTCACATGTATGGTTGTTTCAATTAAAAAAATCGAAAGTTAATTTATGAAGTTTAATTATAAATGAAAGCCTTTTTATTATTTATTATTGATTGTTTCATTTAAAATCAAAATAAAAATAAGAAACAATTTCGGCATTTTTTGACTAGGAATTCAATATAACAACGATCGAAACGAAAAATAAATAAATAAATAAACGCCGTAACTGCGATAGTCCGAAGTAAACTACCAAAGTGATTAGAATACGGCCAATAAAGAATATACCTCTTGACACTTTTCCTTCATCAAGCCCCGTCTAAACTTAATTATGCATTGTAAATTATACCCTATGTTCTCGGTTGCACAGCTTAAATTAGAAGCAAATATTGCACGCGTCGTTAAGCCGTGTAAAATTTTATGGCTAGTATAAATCAGATAAACTTTAAATTATGATTAGGACCGCAGAGTTTAAACAGAGTTATCGATTAAAATGTGGAATTAAATGAATAATTCTGTAAGTAGGTATATACCTACTGAGGTATTCATATTTTTAGAATATTAAAACATTCAATTCTAATAAATTTAGACTTTTTAATACGCTTTTATTAGATTGACCTTAAACTAAGTAAGGGCATGTATCAACGTTATTTTTACCCGCTTATAGCTGTCCGCTTTGCTTAAAAATCCGACATTCGAGGTGTTGACATCGGATCTTACAAATAATTAATTAAAAGCATTTTATGAGCTTAGAGTTTATATAAAACCATATGCTTATATACAATACAATTAACATAGATTTATTATTATTATTATTACTTTATAATAATTATGTAATAGTACCTAATTAAATTTCGACGACCATCTCAGTCCTAAAGGGTAGCAAATGTAGCAATGCATCAGTAAGCTAATAGGAAAAATGATGTGGTGTCGTGGGACACCAGGTAGGAACGAAGTTCCTTCGGCTAATGTAGAATCGACACAAATTGCAAAAAAATCGTGCTCAATTTTACGTAGGTTTTCTTGATTTTTCTCTTAAATTTTGCTGATTAGTTTTTATTTAAGTACAAGAAAGTATTTAGGAAATTCAGTATTTTAGGAAATAATAAATTACTTAAAATAAAAAAACATCGTAATTCAAATTATCAACTAAAATAACAAAATATGTCTCTTTATTTTTGTTTGACAACATAAAATTACATAGAAATAGAAAAATAGAAATAACAAAGTTCACTCAAAACTATATGCTGTTACATTGATGGTTGATTAAGATGAAGAAAAAGTGATATCAATTGAATGCCATGATTGTGTTATTAAATTTTGGAAAACCCATGTGTATCCATTGTTATATAAAAGTATAGAATAGAAAATAAAAATGCATAAATTTCATTTGTGTTTTATTTAATTAGAGAATCTTGTATATTAATCAAACCTCAAGCTATAGTAAAAATATGGTTAAATGGTATATTTGTCTGTTCTTGAATCAAGTTAACTAAATAATAACAAGTTAAAGGATTGCCAATATAAGAACGGGGGCTTTTTTTAATTTTATTTAAGGTACACTCTAAGGCATTTAAATTTTCTCGTCTTTTGTCATCCTGTATCATCACTACAATCTGAAGAAGACTCCATTTGAAAAGATATTGATGATTCTGTGAAAGTTACAGAGGGAGTATAAGATGTATCACTATCTGATTGTTCTATTTTTTAACAATTTTACTCAAATAATGTTTAATTAAGTTTTTTCCAAAACAACTAATTTATTCTCAAAATAAGTTAGCTTTTCTCAAACAAGTTGGCTTTTCTCAAAATGAGTAAACTTTTCCAAAACGAATAGTCTCATCGAACGTCACTCAATTAAATGTCTCTTAAAACAAGACTAAGAATAATTACATCTAACCTGTATACATAGCTCTCATATGTATCGTCCATCCAGATACAACTGTCCATTGGCACTCTCCAATAACAGAACTGAGCACCTCTCTCTAGTGTCTTATCAGGGCTATGCATTGTACAAAAATAACAATGATCAAATAATAATTTCAAAATGAGTTATGTTCGACAAGATGGCTGAATTTTATTAAATTTTCAAAAACAAAAGAAATCTCATTAAAGTGAATCAATCATCAATCAGTCTGGCTAACTTACTAAGCCATATCATAAATAACTCCATATGTTACAACCCCATTTTCTTTTTAACTATTAACTAACCATTTAACTGTAACTGTCAATAATTAATTATGTGACCGTCTCTAAGTATCAGACTAATCTGCTACCTATATCACCAGTAAACCCTGTGTGATAAAACCAAAGATGGGTAGGTACTTCAAATGTTATACTCCTAATACCATATTACCACAAAATTACCAAAAAGTTATTAACTTTATCAATGTCATAATTAGAACTCAATATTTAACTTCAAAAACTCATTTTCTTGATAATTTAGTTCCATTGTGTCTAGATTATCATTTTATTATTTTGATGTTATTCTATTTCATAACTAATGAATAACAACTCAAACTCAAGAAGTACTTGGTCATACCTGACAAATCCTTCAGCGTGGACTTGTGGATAGCGACTCCTGGATACAGGTGATCCAGACTAATGTAACTCTCAGATAAGCAGCTCTCTTTGGCCTCATGTAACATCCTCACTCAATACTTGTAGGTATACCATGATATCCAGATGACATCTTGTACTTATAGTCATCTCAAAGCATCGCAGCCTTGCTTGCCAGTTCATATTGACATCCAAGCTTTCTCAGTAGCTAGTTTCTTACGGATTCTTTATCCCAGCTTCTGATATCGGCGTCAGGTAGGCCGGGTGTGGGTGTTTGTATGGTTTTCCAGTCGATTCTACTCTGTTTAGCATGTATTTTCATGAAAGTAGGTATTCTTCACATAACCTCCGTTGTGGGCTTATTTCATGTCAGGACTTCAGCTTAGGATTTCAAATAAAATACAGGATTCGGGACCAACACATGAAGAACCATTTATTCTCTGATTACTGTCCCGTATAAACGCTCTTACTTTGGTTATTTACGCGAAACTCGCGAATATTGATTTAAACGTTTTAACACTTTTAACCACTCGCTCTATCCGCGATATCACATTTTATTATAACTTCATCAACAACTTTAAGAGACTCCGCGGCTTAAGACAACTTTGATAAGTTTTTCCGCGGGAACTCAACATAATCATAATCTCCGTTTTCTGACAGATCTCGCAAACTCCACTTACTTAACCAATGTAAAATATATTATATTTATAATATAAATATATATTTATTAATAAAGAATAAACTAATACTTACGTATTTAATTCTTTTGCACTGAATAAATATAGTAATAATTTCCCACTATTAGCACTGTCACTTTCACTTGCCATTTTCTTTTACTATATTTATTTACTATATTATTATTTTATATTACTATATTTTATTATTAGTTTATGAAATTATATGATATGAAAACTAATTAAGGCAACGGCGAACGAAATGAAACAGGGAGAAAGAGAAAGGTAATATACACTACTCGCTCGCGACTGTCGCGCATGCGCACGTCTCATTATTCCACGCATTCTTCCTTACGGTTTTACTATCATATATTTTTCAGTTCGGTCGCCGTAGCAAAACCTATCCCCTCCAAGCCTGCCGTAAGGAACTTCGTTCCAACAAGACTTACTAACAATTACTAACTGGACTATTACTAACAACAACTAACAGGACTAACTATCACTAACAGTCCCTGTCCCAGCCAACATACTTACTAATAAACTAACTAACTAATGTTAATGTCTAACACCGTCTGCTAACAGGACTAACCATCCTATACCCCATTTGAGTCTTGTGCTAGGTCGGTCATAGCTGTCATGGGCCGCAGCGGAAGGGTGGTGCTGCATGCTTGTTTTTTACCTTTTTACCATAAAAAAAGTTGAAAGAATAAAGACCTCATGTCATAAGTAGGTGGCTGCCAAGACAGTTAATAACTGCTATCTGACATGTCTTTAATGATAATGAAATCACCCTTCAAACTAATTTGTCGATCAATTACGATCGCTACGAGTAAGCTTAACGCTTATCTTCACTTCACGTAGATAGATATCGAATCGATAAAACGTGTCCGTATAAAAACGTATAAAAATGTATGTATAAGTTGAGTAGTGTAGCGTTTAATACGTGCGTAAAAATGTCTAGTAGGTATGTCCGCATAGAGCTGTACTTTAAGCTCACGTTCATAAATACGGGTATCCGTAAAATCCTGTAAAAACGCGGTCATTAGCACCGTGTCAATTACTGGATCCTTAAGGGGGTGATAGTAAAAATTCAGTAAAGTGGCGGGTGGGGCGGGGGCGCATCTGCTCACACGTTGACGCATTCTTGTGGCTTCGCGCCACGGCCCAGCGCCACTGATTTCGGCGGATGAAATTTTAGTAACTGTTCGTTTATTTTGTGTATAACTGGATTAGGAATGGTTGGTGTTGTAATAGTGTTAACGTCGAATAATGCTTTTCAGAACGCATGAATAGGATAAGTATACGAATACGAACATATCGTGTAAAGTTCATTACTGTGCTAGCTACTACGTTATATGTATGTATAATCAATCAATTTAGAAATGTTTTTAAAGTTATGTTGTTGCAATATTAATTTATCTTCAATTCGGTTTTTCGCCTAATAATTAAACAATGTTACACGAATACTTGTTCAAATAAGTACTAGTTAAATCAACATTCTAACATTCTGTAGGTACTGTGTTCATCAATTATTATTATTGGGTTTACTCATTTTATTTAAATTACAATAGAGGCAGTTATTTTATTAATCAGATACTGTAATTCCATGTTCTATATCCTGCTCTACGACAACATTTTACGGATTCGATAAAACAAAAGTCGAAATATATAAACAAATTATGTAACATTTAATTTCTGTACAATATCTTACAATTCAATATTAAACATTTTAGCTTGTAATTACCTAACAATGAGTTAAACTGTTGCTAAGTAAACCGTGGGAGTAGGCTTCAACGAGGCAGCTCCCTTTTCACGCGAAACAGTCGACACTGCAGTTGCGTATATGTGCCAATTCTATGCCAGTACTGTCATCGGTGACGAACTCGTCTCTCACTAAATACTACGTTTTCTAACACGAAAATGTGCCGTCGTCATATCAGTGATACCAACAAATATTTTAACAACAACCAATCTTTAGGTGAACATCAAAACATACAACATAATATTCTATACACATACATACCTACCTACATTTAAAATTTTAAATACATAAATTAGTGCCATAGACGTTTTATCACCAACTACCGACTTCTTTTTAAAGTAGTATTTTACAATAAATGAATAAGGTAGGTAAGGTATATTATGTCCATAATTTTATGTCTACATTTTTGTGCTTCTTTTTGTTCGTATTTCAGCAGTCGTAGTGTTAGAAACGTAACTTACGTAAAAATATTGCTTAAGGACATTAAAAAAAATGATACGTCATAATTTTGCTTGCACTATGCTTTAGATAAGTTGCTTTAAAAAAACCGACAAGGCGCGCGGTACACAACTTTAACATACACATACATTCATATAGGTATATAGTTTTAATACCCAATAATTACCCTATCTCCATATGTAACAGAACTACGATGAATAATCTAAAACGATAATTTTGTATTTCTATTTACATTACTTACATATATTACACGACCGCACGAAACTGTCCTAAAAATTCCTCAACCTATGATAATCATAATAAGTCCATTGTGCCAACTTTTATCTTCTCCTTACCCATGCACCTCACGATCCTAACGGTGTACGAGATAGTCCACGTAAACTGCACTTAAATGCTAAACGCTAATAAATCACAATAACCATCTGTTTTAAACACTTCTCGTAGTACAAACGATATGCTATAAGCGTTGGAGAGTGAGCAGAAATGATAATATTTTCATGTAAATTATTTAGATGACTCTGGTGATCCCATTTGATTCTATGTTTTTTTCTTGAAGACTTATTTTTTTATATAAATGTACTGCATAAATATTACAAAAAACAACAAACATTATCAATTTGGTCTGAATCTAAAAGACAAGTCGAAGATCGTATCAATTTATATAAAACAAATTTACTTCTATAATGCCAAAACCGAATTAAAAAACATTATTTTTGCCTCAATCTACATAATGTAATCGTAGCAATAGTTTCAATTCCAATATATAAAAAATAACAAGTACCTACATTATGTGGGTAAGGTTCGATTTCGATCAGTTATAGCGAGACTTTTTTTTATAAATTTAAACTTTTAGTAACAATCACTAATAATCATTAATATGCCTCGTACGATACTTTTTCAGTATATTATATCGTCAACAATACAACACGTGCATAAGACCGCTTCAGAAATTCCAAGTAACAGTGGGTTGCACTCATTTGCATCTAGATGAAGACAAATCTCTGTAATGGGACCATTTCGATTCATTCCCGCTCTTGCATTGTGCAATCTGAATCTGGTCTGGTACTTGAAATCTTTAAATTCATGGTAGCCTAGTACTTGCTTATGGAACTAAGTAGTTTATGAACTCATTAGTGCCCTATTTTGGTCAGGTATCATAATTGGGCCATGGGTGGGCTAAAGTCTCTGACTATAAAGGAAACTCTAAGCCTTGGACTCTAAGGCCATATTCCGCCAAGCTGACCAAAACCCCGGATTAGCAGGCTTGGTGCTACCAGCTGTATCGCGGGCAAGTCACATTGCCCGTTTTTAAACTTTACGTAAGAAGTGATAGCCATAATAAAGATTAGTCAAAGGTTTGCTCTAAAGTTTAATCCTAGTCCTAATATGAGAAGAACTAAGTTAAAATTATTGTTATTTTAAATAATTGTTTGTTATGCAAATGAATCCAAAAAATAATCCAATAATAATTAAAACTGCAGTAAGAGATGTATAGGTATACCTAATGGGAACTGGCGTCAAGGGTTTTAAAATTAATTGTATATACCATTAGCTATTCGCGTTGTAGTTGGACAAAACACTCCCGCGAAATAGCCTCCAATAAATAACATTTTGGCGTGAAGTGTAGACGGCATTTTATTTCTTCATCAACCTTTCGATTTCCCAGAACGAACTCGATGCATTAACACATAAATCCATAAAAATCGTTCTTCGAACTGGCGCTATAGCAAGCGAGAAACTACAAGCTTGCATATACATTTTTTATTTTAGGTATTCATAATATTCACAATTCTTTTTTATTGTTTGCAATGAATATAAGTAATAATAATATCGTAAAAGAAAAATGTTTTATGGTAAAGGACACACCTATGTAGAACATAAAACCAGTGTTTATTGTTTACGCTATCAACCACGTAAATTCGGTTCCTGGGCGCAATAGACAAAGTAAATAATATTTTTTCTAAGCATAAAATTACAACAGATACTTATTTCTCTACTAATGTAGCTTATACGTAGTTATTAAAGTGTCTTAATTGCGTAAATTTTTT
This sequence comes from Ochlodes sylvanus, assembly GCA_905404295.2. NCBI lineage: Eukaryota > Metazoa > Arthropoda > Insecta > Lepidoptera > Hesperiidae > Ochlodes > Ochlodes sylvanus. The sequence continues at coordinate 5,696,846 of FR990129.1, forward strand.
ATTTCTATCGCATTGGTACCAATAAGTGACTTTTAATTTCTTGGTTAATTTATTTAAAGACTTAGGGCATAACGTAAAACTTTAAGCTATTCGGAGCGAGTAAACAGTTGATCGCCGGTCGCTCGTACTGTTCCAGTAGGACAAGCGAGGCAGAACAACGAGGTGAACAGACGTGCATGCGAGTGATTTTAATGAACGACTCCATTTTACCGTAAAATAGAAATAGCCTGTTATAAATCGCAATGAATCCAGATAAGCCGACTGCGAACGATCAATCATTCTGTAATTAATTACGAACAAACGTTTCGTTGTTAACTTATCGAGTAATTTATTAGTTTGCGTCGAAAATTCCAGCCGAGTCAACGAGCACTGTCAAGTGTGAGCGTCCACTGTTGCAGGAGACACGTGATTGACAATCGTGTCTTATCTTACGTAAGCACTAAACGCCTTTGTTTTCCGACCTCCGTTGCCAATATATCGCAACCTATCAACGATATGAAATGCACCAGCCGAAGATCAAGTTACGGTGGTCGCTTCCCGCATAATGGCCAATTTATAGACCTCCCACAAGTTTTCGATAACGAGTTAAAGCAAGGCAAGAAGAATAACGGTGCTCGTATGTCAGGGGTCAAGTGATTCTGGTGCGTTATTGTGGAAAGGCGTTTGTATTAAATTTCACGGTAGCAGACTGTGGTGTGCGAATATACGTGCATAATAATTTGTTATCTTAAAATTTGTTCGATAATATTAATATGAATACGTTCGGGTCACGGGATCTCGGATAACGTATGCAGTACCTGTGTTTGACCGTACCGTGTACATATAAAATGAACAGTAAAGATTACGTTAAGTTTATCAACTCATACCGTTTTGCATATTATGTAACTGTTACGCAATTTATAATAATGTTGCGTGAAAAACAGCGGCACTCATTTAAGGACAAATAATATAATTATGTAGTTTATAGTTTATAGTACAGTAGGTATACCTAAGTGCGTATTAGAAATAATTATCATTTGCTTAGGTGAAGGAAAAACATCGTAAGGAAACCTGCACACCTGTGAGTTAACCATAATGTTTTCAAAGGTGTGTGAAATCCGCCAATCCGCACTCTGCCAGCATGGAACCAGATGGTAGCATTCAACCAGATAAAGTGCCTATCATTCTCTGCTTCCATGTGAGTAATGGTGAAAAAAAACAGTAGAGAAGACCGTCACAAAAGTTAGCCACAAATTTTTCGCCAAGCCCCCCCAAACCAAAAAGGGGGGGGGGTGCGTCAAACGTCGTGTTGTGACTTGTTAAAGGTACATACGCGTTAAATATATTTATAGATAACGTACCTAGTATGCCCCCCCTGAAATTCCTCTACGCCCCCCTAGGGGGGCGTGCCTTACCGGTTGGGAAGTCCTGGTTTAGATAGTTAATTGTTTAAAGCATAAATAATTAAATAGGGTTTAGAAATAAAGGTTAATAATTGCAATATACCTATGGTAAAAAAAAAGGAAAGGTTTCTCATCCTATCAGAAATAAACATAGATTTATTTAAATTATAGCCTAAAAATAAACAAAGATTTATTTCAATTATAGTATAAAAGTACTTTTTACGTGTATGTCGCGGTTAGCCCACGTATTATTTTGTCGGGTTCGTCCAACTAGTTTTGACCCATTTGGGGGTTCTTTTCAAGTTTGTCGCAAGCAAGCTCTTGTCGCGGACGGCTCGGCGAAAGGACCTCGGTATGATCCATCCTAATCGGGCAAATCTGACAAAATAATACGTGAGGTAAACCGCGTACATGTTAAAATTATAATAATAACGCTTAACACTCATAACCCGCGCTAGGATTCATGGTCAACACGCAAGACAAGAACACGCACACCCAGACCGATAACAGTAATTTAAACTGGCCATTCAAATTTCCTCTCACTGGGAACCGAGCCTAGGGCCCTTCGAAGGGCGGTACGCCATCGAAGCCATTGCGCCATACAGTTCGTCAACATTCAATTTGTTTTCTCGATAAGAATTCGCTAGATTCAAAGCTTAGCCAATTCATTTCACACTAGGAACATAATTTTTATTCGTTCCTTCACCTCACCGCAGGTATAATAAATAGTGCTGGCACCACAATAATATACATACATTGCTTGTGCCATACAAGTACGGTGTCATGTTTGCGAGCAAAATCACTACACGGTGTGAATGGTCTGCATATAGTATGTTCACCTGTCGTTTAATATATTTGTGAAATATATCACCGTAATAAAAAATAAAGAGATAAATATACGTTTATTTATGATGGTATTATTAATAATCGTTGTAAATTTAGCTTTTAGCCTACACCAAATTTAAAATTACAATTGTCAAAATGAAATTAGGTCACATTAATAAAATTGCAATAATATGATAAAAATATTGAAGAAATATTATAAAAAAATGTAAATTTATTTGAAAATTTGAGGACAGAAGAATCAAAAGTTACAAAGTAGGTACCTACTGCTACTTAGTAATATGCTGACGAGGGCTGAGTTCCTGGCCGTAGATCGAGCGAGATCAGTTTAATTGTAACCTATTAAATATTTAATAAATAAGATGACACTATTTCAAACTTAAATAAAACAACCTACACGTACCTACATAGGTATGTGCCGTGTGTAAAAATTGTGTAAATTTTATCTTGACTCAAGGAATATAATCCGAACTTGGTCTCAATAACCGGCGTACAATACCCACCGTGAGAACCCGTATCCTAAAGCTCGTGTTATAAGCAAAGCCGTGTGTTCAACCTACCACAGCCAACAGCTCCATCCGTATGCCAGTCGCCACGCGCGGCGACACGGCATCCATCAGGCTGTCGGCAGCCGCTCCGATGTGCGTCACGTAGCCGCAGTAAATCAGTGACCTAATGAGCGTTAACTATCTACAACCGGCCTGAGCACCGCGGTGCATGCTTTAAGGACTGCGCACATTAGACCCAGTCAACTCCCACCCGTCACCGTCTCAACAGAAGAAAAAATTCAATTATGAGTTTTATATTGTTGCTCAAGTTTGAATTTCGAACGTATACTTGAAAGATGTGTAGTACTCGCCGCACACCCATGAACGGAACGGTGTGGAGTCGGAGTTGAATCGACGTCGAGTTTGTGTAATGTGCTCAGTCCTTTACGCTCACAGACGGCTGTGGGGTTTAATATTGTCGCATAATCGCCAAAGTCACAGAAGATGCAATGATCGATTTGATAGTTCATTCAAATTCATATTAGAATAAGTGATTGGCCTTGAGAATAAAATTCAAGATAAGCCTATCTATGACATTTTATGCTTAAACTACTGTATTAATTAGGTGACCCAAACCGACAGTTTTGTGAAAAGCAATATTTATAAAAAAATAAAAAAAATATTTTAACTTGTACTAACTGACACGTATTTTGTTTTCGATATCAATCTTCGATGAATAAAAATATCAACTCAAAAGTGCCGATTAATTTTTTACACGATACGTAAGTAAGTAAGTAAGTTGTACCAAAATCGATTATTATCGCTTTACTCGGTCGACTTTAATAATATCTATCTATATTAGCAAAAGTTATTGGTCATTTGGTACAACTATTGTACTAATTAGGTAATTTAGGTACAAGTCGAATTTATGCTCCATCAACAGATGAAAGACATAATCACTACGGCTGCATTTCCTGAAAACCAGCTCTACGTCAATACGGTCATGTACAATGTGTTACATAGACATTTGGAGGAAGAACATCTTCCTAAACTACCCACGTAATAGTTACAACTAGCAAATACTTTTAACACACATTGGTATAAGCAGTATTGGGTATTGTTATTGCCTATCGTCTAATGCTATTTCCAAACATAGACTTAGCTTAAGGACACTGCTTTTCCTTATGTTACGTTATTTATTTCTTAATTACGTTTTAATGTCTATAATTTATTCTAATCCACGTAAAGACGAGCGATGGCGGATTACTTTACCCCTTTTTATATTTTGTTGTGCTACAATTCTGGTGATTTCATTCATAAACTTGCATCTTATCTGATTAGGGAAAATAAGATTTTCGCATAAAAATCTTATTTATTATTTAATTTCTTGTTAATTGTAAAAATGTACATATTTTCACTGTGATCATTAATTTTAAAATTACGTACTTAGTTTAAATTTTTAAGATGTCTTATATAAGTGCGTTTTATTGAATTGGAAATTACTATACCTACGTTTGCTCTGTGTCTAGACTCTAGAGTGATTTTCAGGTTTCGTTTTTGAGGTTGGTTGTAGATAACTCTGACAATCAATAAATACTTGATTAAGTTAGCAGGCCTGTTACTAACTACGATGATCATGAGGATGATTGAAAAATTCCATATTGCAGACAAATGTTCCCACAAATGAAGTTCCGCGTGTCCGGATTGGACGCGAAAGCGAAATACATCCTCCTGCTGGACATCGTCGCAGCCGACGACTACCGCTATAAGTTCCATAACAGGTAGACCACTACACATCATCCATCGCCTGCGGAACTCATCGCCCCAACACCCCTCGCAGACGAGCTGGCTAACTGCGGTTATCGGCCCGTCTGCGCCCACGTCACGTCTCATGAGATATGCCACTGCTCCAACCGTTAAACCTGTTAAACACCCATTCTCATTTAGCTTGTGACTCTACCTACACTGCACTAGTTCCCACCGAACCATTTTCGATCCGCTCTTAATTGCGTCCAAACAATTTGTACGAAACACGCTCAATTTAAGGGCAACGACATCACACGACAGAAGGTTGGAATCGGCCGGCGATTAAGGATTCAACACGCATCCGATGGGTAATATCATTAAAATATCTTTGTCTCAAATGCCGCAGCGGTGGCGTAAAAAGGCAATAACGACACTAGAGGTGAGAAATATCGACGCGTAACGCTCTGTCTCACCAACCTCACTGGAAGACGGCTGGGGATGCTAGAAAAACGTTTCGTAGAAATTCTTCCGGGTTCGTCAGCAGCATCGCGACCGAACATCATCGGAACCGAGATTGATAATCATCGTATTTGATCGTGTACATTGTTTAATTCCCGATGACAAGGTTCGATAAGGCCGCTCCGTTCTTTACGTCCGCTGATCGACGGCCGGTATCAAAACCGCCGACACGAAGGTTTGGCAACATCGAGATGCGATCGATAAACTTCGATTTAATATCCGTTAATTAATACGAACCGAGCATTCCGGTCGAAATTTCGGCTGTGACTCAGCCGTAAACCGATATCGTCGCCGACAAAGGCGCCGGCTGTCTAGCGCCGGTAATATGGTAATTAATTATTACAAATCATTCGTTCATAAATTATTTACCAATTACTCGATCTCAGATTTCTAAAGTCGATTCGGTAACCGACGCGACGAATGCTCTGGTGTCCCGGTATCGTACTCGGTTTTTAGTGTTGCTCATGTTGTTGGGTTTGAGGCGCATTCGCTCACGTGTCTCGGTCACGACGTTCGCTGCAGGGCTTAGCCGCACAATAGCCGCGTACTTCGCCGTTTTTGGCCGTCTGTGGCGGAAACACGAGCTTTTTGTTCCTTGCAAATACTTTGCAACACCTCCCTGCGCCCGCCGCGACGGTAATCGGCCCCTATACAGCTAAATACGTGAAAACGCCAAATACGGCCACCGCGAGCGCATTGTTCCTTACAATTACTTAACTAAAATTCGGCGAGCGGTTAGGTTGGTCGTAAATAAAACTAATTAGTGCGGTAAGAGATCACAAGCTAACTGCCGATTCCCGGGAGCAATGGGTATAAAAAGCGAAACTAGTCCAGCGGCATGTCTCACAATCGACGTGATGTCAAATCGTTGTCGCTAAGAACAAGTCCCAACCCATGTTTTTCTCTCGTATTGCTTGCAGACGTATGTTTCCTGCCTACAAAGTTCGCGTTTCTGGTCTTGATAAAAAAGCAAAATACATTTTGCTAATGGACATCGTAGCTGCCGACGATTGCAGATACAAATTCCACAACAGGTATAAATAAAGAAGTACGAGTAAAGAAGGAATTAAATTAAAATAAGAATAATGTAGTAATTTTGTCGGGTTAGTCTCATGGAGTCCAGTTAGCTGATCTTATTTTAATGTAATTCGTTATCCTGAAAGAACAATAAGGCAAGAAGCATGCGTACTATAATTTACTTAATGTGAAGATGATAGGGATCTGCGTGGTTGTGGAAAGCGTTACTTCATTATCCAGCCCGAGGGGCCTGAATTGCAAGACATGTTATAATTCACAAAACTTTGTCACTTTGAGTCGTCATAATCTTTGTAATAGGAGTCAATCAATTTAAGTGATCCTTCATTTATGTTTAAAATAGCATCGTGATCTTTGTCACTAAATATTTTTTATTTTTCATTTCATTCGACGCAGATCTCTTATATTCACGTGCTTACTAATTTATCATAGAATGTGTAATGCTTCTAACCATTATGTTTTACCTGCATGTTTTCATCTTCAATTTATTCTGATCTGTCACTAACTTGAAGAGCTTGGCCATGAGATGAACAATCGCAGACTTGATTCCTATCAGTAAAATCACCATTTGCGAAACTAAGTTCCTAGTACGCGATTATTTCTTATAATGAAGGCTTCGTGTCTTTATTGACTCCTATACGCGCGTATTCCTCACCTGGACAAGCTCTAGCGTATCGTTACAATGGAACAATGCATGCGCTTTTGTTACACAAAAAGTGTCTCTCGGTTTTAATTAAATAAATATTTTCTCGCTTTAACAAGTTCCTGTTTTTCGTATGAACGTACAATGTTTATAGCGTCATAATATTTATAATTTATGCGACCACCTGTCTTAATGCGCCGTGTTCTTTTTTAATTAAAAATTAATTTCACTTTCGAAAGATCGTTTTAACTATTGGGGTAATGATGGCGTCGATAAGATTTTCGAGATCTCATCAATGTGCATTCATGATTTAAAATAAACTTTGGGACTTTTCTTAATAATGTACCTACTATATGATTTATGAATGCTTACGTGAGTTTTGTGCCTTTGAATCAACAAATGTTTTTTTTCCTCTAAAAATAAATGTGTATTAAATTTGAGCTTTATTAATATAAATTTATTGAAAATCCAGTTAAAACTAGAGATCAGTTTGATAATCTCAAAGGTTTTTTTTATTTATTTTACTTTTATTGAAAGTAATTTTTAATCAATTATAAAAGAACACGGTGTATTTTAAACTTTCTCGCGCCTTGTTCTTTATTCCCATCTGTGAACAAAGTTTTAAAGTGTGCGATGTAAAGCTCTGTCATTCTGCCCATAACTACATCTCATGTGTTTGTTTCCGGAGTCGGTGGATGGTCGCCGGTAAGGCGGATCCGGAGATGCCCAAGCGGATGTACATCCACCCCGACTCGCCGTCGACTGGCGAGCAGTGGATGCAGAAGGTTGTCTCCTTCCACAAGCTGAAGTTGACTAACAACATCAGCGACAAACATGGATTCGTGAGTACCAGCTTTAATTGGATGTTTCGCTGCTTGCAAATGATGCGTAGTACTTAGCTTTTGAATCCATTTGAAATTTTAATCCTTTTTAAGATGTTTTGTTATAAAATTTATTAAGTTTCTTAAAATATGTACCTATTACTACTACCACTACTGTTTATATATTACATGTACTGCGTATTATTTGCAACTATTTTTATATAATAGTTAAACCATTATTACTTACTTTTAGGTATAGCACTCAAAGTTACATTTCTTATAACTTATAAACATCTGGCTAGTATTTATTTATATTGTATTTATTTACGTATTTTAGGATAGAGAAGGAAATTTTAAGACATCATTATTAAGAAATATAAGACTGTAAAAAAATTGTGATCGTTAAATGTTTTGTACGTGGACTGAAGATGAAATAAAATAAATTTCATCTTCAGTATTTTTACTCAGTATTTAATTAGTGTTAAGTTAATGCGCGTTATCATTGAAAATATCGGTATAAAGGTATTTTACCTAATTTTATATTTTACCTATTTATCTATTTTACCTAATTGTACTACCAGACACAATCCTACTGTTTATTATATATCTATAATGGTTGTTCATTTGTTGTTAACACCGTTTTCATCACTAGAATCTTGTAGCATTTCATCATGAATATTGAAATAGTCGTCATATCAAATCATCGAATAATCAAACTATCCACACTACCAACGATTGAAAATACTGGTCCGTCTATTTTATGAAATCCGCTCGACAGCATCATAACATTATATTGATAGATGAAATCATATTATCCGTTTGATGTAATATGTTTATTCGTAAGGCCTTAAGAACTTTCAGTTTAATAATATTTACAAACATATTACAAAAACTTTCTTTCGTTTCGTCTCCTCGACAGTATATTTCTTCTGTACGTGTGTATGTCACTGAACTCATCATAAACGGCTTCATGAGAATTTTAAGAGAAAATTTTGTCATGAAAAATAATCAAAGCAAAGACACTTATCCCTTGTAGTGCTTACTTGCGACTAGTTTGTCGACTATTAACATAAACAAACCCTATAACGTACACCTATATTAAAACCATGCAAACATATAACACGTTTTCAAAGTTACAAATCAAATACTAGCGACACTGCAACCAAAGCATGTGAATAGAAAAACGTAGCGAACTAATGAATACAAAAAGCCAGCTAACAACCGCAACATAGCCGTAACTCAACAATGCCCTCAACAGGAGTGTCTGTTGAGAATAGGGCCCCAAAAAGTAGCAATCGTCGATCGTATTTTTTGTGAAGAGCAAAAACTTTATAATGTGGGTGATATTATAATTAAAAAGGTCCGTTTGTACCCCTGTCGTCGAACAGCGGGAGAGCATTGTCCCGGCTACGGTTATTATGGCTATTTACTTTGGGCAACCATCAACTTCACCGTTAAATAGTTCTCAATAGATTATCTTTTGTAAGGGTATGATCGGTTACAGTTTTTGCAGGTAGCCTTTACGATGTTTGGAAGATAGAGCTGGTTTAATAGGCGGTGTTGTTGTTTGAAATTTGTTTATTATTGAAATTTGAGTTACATAATATTTGTAATTTTGATAGCGCGTTTTTTTTTCAATTTATTTTTAAATTTTTTTTTATATGTTGGTATACTGCCTACCGGTAGACTGCTAACTCAGTCTCCTGAAGTAAACCGTGACTCAAAGAAGAATAGTTATGGTCAGGATAGGTGGTTGTTCATTATCCATTGGTTGTAGTAGACAATTAAGACTTAAATTGTTTTTAATCGTTTTAGATTTGACACGAACAACACGCTTACTGTTTAACGGAATTACAGTGACTAAATACATCGATAAAGTAAAGAAGCCCAAGGCGAAATCATTAGAATTTTTAATCATTCTTTATGTGTCAACGAAGAAATTTCAAATCTTAGCGCCCTGATAACTGCATGGCGTATGCATATTCATAGGGAGAAACTCAATTATGCACACAGTAGGTACCTAAAGTTTACTGGAGTGTGTTTATAGAACTGGTTGCGAGTTGCACGAGGTAGGCTTCATGATATTTTCATTATATGTTAGTCACATGATATTTTTTCAACATTTTAAACAAGAATACCGGCAAATAAATATTATTATTAAAAAAAATATATTAGATACATTACATAAGACTTGAGATGAAAGTCAGTACCTACTTTCTCTTTTCCAGAAGGAAGTAGACAGAAGTCTTCTTTTTGACCGACAATCTATCTTGGATACCTATGGTTACTGATGTTCATAGTTGAGGGTGACTAAATTATTATCAGAAGGTGTTCTCATAAAAAAATAACATAACCAAATTACTTAATGTTTATCCAGTTGTTATACAAAGGGTTTAAATCTAACAATGACAACATCATCCTAATAAAGCTGAAGCCCGAAAGCCGTAAGTATAAAATATAAGTGTAATATATTATATTACACTTATATTTTATACTTACTCATAGTGTTACTTTTTCTTACTTAAATTTCAAAAACTTCATGTAAATCAATGGGGAAGAAGAGGAAATGCAGTCCGAAGAACCAAAGCAGATGTTACTGAAACATGTACGCGATCACTCAGGTAGCCGGCTTAAATTATAGTCTGTGGATAAGCCTTCGCCGTGGGCGGTAATACCGTGCAACAGATGCAAAACTATAATTTGGAAAATATTTATACAGAAATACATTTATCGGGCTAATGGCGTAATATTTCATATTAAAACGTTACATAAATTAATACATAATTATGACAACGTGACAACGTTCCTTAATGAGGTTATAACTGCTTTGAATTAAAAGGTTTATTTTAACTAATTTAATGTCGTGTTTGTTGGCGTATGTAGTAACATAATTATACTCTTCGTCTTCTTATTTGAACTTTTCAAAGGCCAACATTGTTGCTACATACTTGTTACCATTCTGGAATTTCGTTCAAAGGGTTATTCCTGGGTTCGATTCCTAAAGAGGTGGAAGTTTGAATGATGAGTTTAAATATCTGATCTCTTTGCTGATCGAGCTTTTTGATCTCGTCGTTAGGGTGTGACTGTTATTGTCTTTGTGTGTTTTCCATAGCACCCACGAGACAGGTAATCCTAGGGTGGTGCTAAGAGTATAGCATTATTAATCATGGTATTGAACATCATTACTAACTTTTCGAGAGATCATGGATATATATTACTAAAAAACGCTTTAGGGTTTTATTGCAGAAGTGTGAGTAAATGTGTTATGTTAGCAAGTTCATTAGTGTGTGTAATATTAAGATTTATTTCCTAGCCTTAATGTCATGACAGGTGTCCATCATATCGTTATAAAACGGAAACATATGTTTGAGTAAGATATATTATTATTCAAAACTATTAGCATTCGCTAATCAACGAGCATATGTGTTACCGGTTTGAGATTATTTACTAACGGAACGGATTTATTCATATAATATTTAAGTTGACTTCATTAATCAAGCTGTTAATAGCTTCTTACTATGTGATTTCATAGTTGACGTGTCGCGATGGTGCCTTTTGTACCGAATATAACACGAGCTTGGCCGTGGCCAGTATCTGTGCAAGTGGGCCTTAATATCGACGTACGAAACACATTTCGTGAGTACCCGTAATAAACGTTCTTATTCTTACCAAGTTAGTGCGCTTTACTTTCTACTTTATTTATAACTTTTGAACCAATCGGCCTATGACGCTGAAATAAAAACAGCAGATTAGGTACTTCGTCATATTTAAACATTAAATAAAAAAGATTTTTTTAATAACGTATTTTACCATTAGTAGGTATGTAGAATTTTTAATAACTTTTTTTTTAATTTCGTCGTAATAATCCTAGATTTTCATCACTCGCCAATAAATACGCAGCCTTTTTGATGAACACATTTTAATTACCAATCCCCGGTTCAAAACAGTTTTAATTCGGTCAAAATGACCCCAGAGAACCCATATACCACATCCGAACCCATTTCTATGCACAAAAAGCGTTGTTAATGTCCAGCCAGTTTCAATTTCAAATAATGCTACCGAAATCGAAAGCCGACTTTCAAGGTAACATAATACACTTGAGTGCGTTTACACGACCGCGATCCAATCATAGATAACGTTTGTTTTTTAATTTTGCCGATGAACGTTTGTTCGTTTTTGACGTGACAACGTCTTAAATTAGGTTAGCTGGGAGTCACTTATGAAAAATAGTAACGCTCGGTAACGTTACGATGAGTCACCGAACGAGAGAGAGGCCCGCCGAATGCCTTGCGTCTCTCTCCCACTCAACTATGATCGGTCTGTCGCGCGCGCAGCACTAGAGAATTAGGCGCATTGAATCGGCGCGTTAAGTTTAAGTTTACATGTACAATGTTTTAGTAAACAAAATATATTTCTATAGTTAAAATTTGTGCAATTCTTATTTTCATTCAATTCCTTGTTCCTATTGCGCAATTTAATTATATTCATATCAATAAATATTCTACCGAGAAAAAGACGTTGTCACGTAAAATCTTCGCCCGTAAAACCGACTTTACAGGCAACCATTTTTTTTTCTTCTTTTTTCCTCGTGTCAGGTCTTTTGTCTTTGACGAGGGAAGCGGGTAATTGAAATAACGACGGTCGCCACGAGGTATGCGTAGAATTTTCAGAACAGCTGACTCCTTGTAGGCGATGCCTTAAATATTTTTTCGAGAAACTTATTTCGTATTTGGCATTTTATCGTATTTCATTTCTTTAATTAAAATATACCTTGTCAAATTAAAAGGTCAAGACATAATTCTTTTCAAATTCTTGTAACCTGTTAATTTACTAAAATTTTGTACAAAATTAATACTTAAAAAATCATTTTTTATATGTAGGATATTTTTTTTGAAATTTTGAAAATTTTGTTATTGACACATAGACCAAAACATTTTTTAGAATTATCGTCGTCTATCTGTCACCCAATTCGAACAATGTTTTGACAGCAATTTTGCAACTATTTCAATAAATAAATATCAATCGAGAAAAAATCTAACAAAAGTGAAGTATACAAAACTGACTGCAATAAATAATGCTTCGGGTGCGGGTAAAAAATTTACTGAAGGGAAACGAGGGCGGTTTGGTAGTACATTTACAAATACTTATGTATTTATAAAATCCAATGTAATCAGAAATTTTCCGAAGTCTTATGAGAGACAGGTCTGCTTTATTTAGTGTCTGCTTTATTTTACGTGAAATTAAAAACGTAACTTAAAAATATTTTTTACAACTTGGCCGGGGACATAGCGATCATTCGTCATAAATTAAAAAATACTCAAAGTGACCTATGTATCTACTTAATTAGTTTGCGTCAAGACAACGATAGTGTTAAAAACTTTTTTATTGATAAACACTTAGACAGTTTACTCACACACAGGTTAAATACTTGTTTTGTCTGTTAAACGATGTTTTCGGCTGACATAGTAACAGGTAGGAAGATCCGGCCGATACCACCGATGTCTGTTTGACGTTTTTTGTCCCGCGCCATTCGGACCGACATGCCGATTTTTGAATGGCCGTCAATTTTTCATATAGATATTATCGACGGTTGTTAACATTGATTAATTTTGTATTTCCATTTTTAATGTCATGTTTGTTGTTTATCGGTGACTTGTAAGTTTTACGTAAGGGTTTAAGTGATTATTAGGAAATGTGTTTTACGTATTACAAGCATTAATTATTGCGCAAAAGCTGGTCCGATATCAGCTTTAATCAATGATAACCAAATTATCACTTCAAAACACTACAGCATGGGAATGAAAATTTAAGTAGTTACATAATAATATCTGAAACCTGGTCGTTACTTAAGATTTTGTGTTAGACGAAACGACTAACAGCTATCAGGTTAAAAATAACTATATCATACATAAAGATCCATAATTATGATTCATATCTTCATCTCAGAAAAGTTTACCGAGACAACTTGAATTATAAATACGAGATAAAAACTATTCAATACAACAAAGTTTGTATTAAAATTATGTATTTATTTATATATTTCTTTGTATATTATTACAAAATTATTCATGTATTTAAAAGCCGGTCAATTCAACTTCGAAGTTCAAAGTCAGAGTTGCGCTGAACTGCTAGTAAATTAATAAACCCACTGTCATCGGGCCGTGAATCAAGCGGTTGTGCAATGGTTGGTTGCATGCTGGAGCCGGGCCCGGTTGCGGCGCGTTTATGGTTATACTGTCGTCGAGACCTGGCGTGTCGTCAATTATAATGACGTCTCAGGCTTTAGGAGCTCGAAAAGGGAATAAAAGAGATTAATAATTATTAGCACCGGATTAAAGGCGCCTTGCGCCGCCCAAGATCGTCGTGGAGCCGTTCAGTTACAACGCTTTATGATAGAGTTAATACGTACGATTTTTAGTTTAATTAGAATTACAGCATGTTTCTACTTTTATTATTCTAAAGTCATTTATTAACAGAGTAAATATTATGTGGTATGCCTAGTTGACATCTAATTACCTAGCTGAAACTAGCGTGAAAAAGCATGAATATTTTCATTCTAGTTTTCTCTCGGAATTTTCCAATACAAAATCCTCTAAAATATTCTGTAGTTTAAACCACTATACAATTCTCGAGAGTACCTAATTAACAGCGTAATTAAAATATATTATTAAAAAATGTTTATTATACCGGGATATTATTCTTGACATAATTATAATTACTTCTTAAATCTTATAACTACTAAAATATTGACCGACTGAAAAATCTAAACTATGTGGATTTAAAAGCATTCATTTCTTCACACGAGTTCTCTATAGGAACACGCATCGGTAGGTGAGCACTGAGCACCAAGAAAAGAATTTGATACACACGAATGGTTCCTGACATGTTGCCAATATTCCTAATTTACTGGAATGTGCCCTTGTGTAATTTACTGGTAAATCATAATTTTTAATAAGCTTTAATTTTTATACACGCACTATTTATAATAATAAAGGAATGAAAAAAAAGATAGTACCTGCAGAGAATTAGGCAAGAATCGAATTTAACGTTAACCTTGTTATGGCAAATCGACATGCCTACTAAATCTGAATTATGAAATGACTTTTTAAATGACTGTTATAAAGTCATTTGACACAACGAAGATATCCAAAGTTGTTACCTTTATTGGGGTTTCTGTGTCATAATATATTGTATAATATATGATCTAATAACCTTTAAATGAATTCGTGGAGGGTCTTTAAATCTTTTTATTACGTGTGATATTGTATTTGAATAGCTCGTTATAAACAGGGGTTTATTTCGTATTCCTCTGAGTAAAATCGACCTAAATCATAATCTTTTTTAGTAGATAAAGCTAATTGGCGTGCAATTCCTATATTATTATATCGCTCGCATATTAAGTGGGTTATATGACTGCGAATTCGTAATGTAGCATTTCAAAATAGAACAGCTACAATATATTTTCAATGACAATTATAACGAAAAACAGAGAGAGAACAAGAATGTGTTCGTAAAAAAAATGCCTATCACTTAAGTTTTTGGTTGTTTTGTCACATAACGCTTCGAAGATGATGTTATTGCCATCATGTTGGACGTAAAGCCCTTTTAATATCACATGAGGTTCCTAGCCTTAAGCTTATCGTATAGTGAGATCTTTAAGATTAAATGAAAGAGCGTTCACACACCCGAACTTCTTGTCTCCAACACCTCTGGCCCAACCAGTAATTGAACCCATAACGGTTACCAACAACTGATCTACAGACACGTCAATGTAATTAATTAGATTTACGGACTTGTTTTGACCTTAGACAAATTGCCACTTTTACGACACAAAAATTCATTAAATTCAAAACGGAATCTTATTTTCTCGGTTGCGAAGACCGTAAACAAACCATAATGTAGCGAATAAGGAAGTTGGTATCTCCATCGCTGGGGGAAGGTTAACCTCACCTGCCGACTGCGAATTGCTCACTTGGCACTGCGCCATTGCACTTCCAATATAACTATACGTATTTTCTGTTACAATAACATATAAGTACTAGCACTGGTAACCAGGTTTGAATGAATGTTTGGTTTGAATTGATCAAGGTGCTTTGATTTCATTCCTGTACGTTAATCTAATTTTCCAAAAATATGTGCGTGTTAGGAAAAAAATGTTATCACTTGATTCTGTAGTTAAAGGAAAATACGTGAGGAAACCGTGAGGGAACCGTGTGCAGGTTTCTTCTCGTATTTTACGTTTTACGTCAAACCTCCACATCTGAGAGGTGTGCAGGTTTCCATTGGTTGTCTCAAAGTTCTGTGAAGTCTTCCAATACTATCAACTTCAACTTCCAATACTAAGCATGGCATCTACCACACTGTGAGAGGAGACCCGAAGATTTTCCAAACGCTTCCAATCAAAAGAATTTCGAGTCCAAGCCAGGCTCATATGCTCGTGGTGCACTATGTTGAATAACGGTCAAGGCAATAGCGTTAGATAGCGTCTTTAGAGGTTGCCTGTTTTTACGGATTTTAACTAACCTAACTACAATGCCCTTCTAGACGGTAGACGATAAAATTGATTTGATGTTTATTAGGTACTTACTAACTTCGACAATACCCCAATAATAAAATTTCCAACTTTTCATCGCCAATAAGTTGTTGTAAACAAATAATTCTTACCTCGTACTTGGCTGAATCTAGCAAATCCTTCACTTTATGGAGTTCATCGTTTTACTCTTGACGAACAAAAACTTATAAATCCCATTCTTCGGATTTCACCGTGCTCTAATCGCAAGCTCTCCGTACCCCGTTTTTCAAATCAAAACATCTTGAGCTCACAATACATTGAGCCGTTCGGTCTGGAGGCCGATCGCTGGGGGGTGTTCGAGGCTTTAGTGCGGTAAAGATGGCGAAAACATGATTTAGGCTGGAACCAGACGAGACGATTATATAAACAGATAATCGTCTCGTCTGGTTCCAGCCAATGCTTATTTAGTTAATAACATATACAAAATAGAATGCAATAAAATATGCAATTTACCAATTTAGATGCCGATTGGAATCCTACATCATGTGTGGATAATATGACAATATAGGTCATATAAAAATCACTGATTTTTTTTTTATGTGTTAAAATTTTGAATATTATTATGAAACAATGAAAATCAAATTTATAATACTAACGTTAAATTAACTTCTGTTTTTCTTCATTCTGTGGCTCTACAGTAAGATACCAAATAAAATTTTAGGTACTTCTTTAAATTTGATTGGTACTACGTATCTGCAGCCATTTTTTGTTAAAGGCTAAGAAGAAAACAATACTCGGTAATTCATGCCCAAAAATCATAAAATCGTCAATATTATCAAAAAGCTCCATGTGATTTCCACCTACGTCAAAGATGGTGAAAAGCGCCGTCTGTTCATTTTAATTGTGAAGGGCTAATCCACAACCAGCGTCTTTCGAGCGGGTAATTCATTTCAAGTAGCGCATTGTGTATTGCCAGGCGTATCTCCCCAGGTACCAAAACAGCTGTAGCCGAAAAAATCGTATTTACCGTTTATTGAACCGCCAAATAATCCGAGTATTTGGTAATAGACTCTTAGAGCAAGCCCCTGTTTTTTGACATTGGGCTACTGGGAGGCATCTTTGTAAGAGCACTTTAATGTTAGATTTTATGGGTTTTCAAGATTAATATCGCGGTCACCAGTTCAAAATCTTTTAACCATTAGCTATTTTGTCTGTACACATGCACGTAATTTCTGCTTTTATTTACTGTTTCGGAAAAATTCATAGAGAAGAAGAAACGTCGTACGTGCTCGCTAACACAGATTACCTTGCCCTATCACCACGTACCGTTTCGTTACAATTCCCAATTCTCAACGATCTTACCACCTTTTCTCCATGATTAAAACAAATAAGAGGGGTTAAATATATTGCTTTACTTAACCATTGGAAGATATTGTTAGATTTCAAAGCAGTTCCAAAATAACGATCTGAACAATTTCAGTTAACCCACTTTTTTCCCCAATTATAAACAGACCAATTTCAAATCGAAGCCATCGGTTTCCGGTTACTAAAGGAATCCCTTCGGAAGTTTTTAAAGTTGCTGACGAAAGGCGAAGTCTTGTTTCGCACGGGTCGAATAACCAAATACCTACGCGACACAAAGGCCGGCAAACCTGTGCGCTTGCTTGAGCAGCAAAGGGCATATGCTTCGTAATTTATATACAGTTATTGATCAAAAGGTGACGTCCTTTCGGAGGCATCCAGCCGTCCTCCCGATCGGTGGGCCCCACAAATTGTTCGAGGGTATGCAGGGGTGATAAAATCTTCCTTGTAAGTGGCGACTGTATCTTACAGTTCAATTGTTAATGGGGATAATAGATTAATTATCGGGCGTAATGCGGTTAGCGGGTTTGATTGACTACTCTAATGGATGTTGTTACTGGAAATATGCCTTCGAATGATACTTATTATAAGTTTGTATTTTGGTAATGAAAATTTCTATATCCTTTGGTAATTTCTAAATAGAATCTATTACAGACCATTTAGGATATCCAAACTTACTTTCTGCTTCATTACTGTACCTATCATTGATTCCTTAGTAAATCTGTGTACACTATATACTTTAATTACCACTATCTTTGTAAGGTCTTTGTTAAACAATACGTAGGTACATATCTAAAGATAGTGTATTAAAAATTTGTCTAAAGTAATAAAGTTGTTAAAGAGCCTTGCAGTCCGCAAAGTGGTAGTTTTTCTATAGAAACCTTTTACATTCTTGCCGTTAGAGGTCTAATGGATGAGGATTTTGGATAAAAACGTAATATTTTTTAGTATTGCATGTAATAATTCGTACAGCTTTGTGTAACGACGTAAAGAGGTTCTGGAAACGCTACTACTAAATTTTAAACCCTGCAAACCCCGTCAAGTGACTTAAGCTCATAATGATACTCAGATAGAGCCTTCAAGACACTAAAGATTTTTTGTTGCTGAAAGGATTCGCACTGTTGTTATCAGCTGAGGTGTAAGTTTTAATCCCTTTACACTTGACTGCCTAGTTAAGAACTCAAAAAAATCTTAAGACGCCGAAAAGGGTTTCGTTGCAAAACTTAATTGCGCGGTGGCGCCTACACGTTACAATGAACCTAGTAAAAACTAGTTTCTCATAATTCAAATTCTGTGTCTACCGTTTTAATAGGTGCATTATCTAACCAAATAATCCACAATCTGATAACATTTGTGGTTTACAGTATAATTATAATTTTATTAATTTCATGTTAATATAGATGGACGACCTAGAGATTTCCCCATAGTCAATGATTATATTTATGGTTGTTATAATCAATGTATAAAAAGCTAGAAAAGCCTAATGGATTACATGTATACCGATGTATACATGTAATCCATTAGGCTTTAGTATTGGATATAGAATATCAGCAAAATCAGTAGAAGGGAATTCTGTCCTCTGACCCAAGCGACCTTGACGCTGGAAGTATCGACAAACAGGGGTCACAGAAGGTAAACAACATGTGTGCTGTTTCCGAAGTCTTTTAACCAGAACAGTCCACTTCGATGGTTACAGTGAGTTGCTTAAAGATAGAGGATATATTATTATTACCTAATACCAATAACCAAAATGCATTAGTTTTTAGTAGTATTATTTTCTATTGATGTAATTCTATACCAATATACTCGTACCTATTACTATTTGATGATTACAATAAAATTAACGTTTTTTGTCAT
This sequence comes from Ochlodes sylvanus, assembly GCA_905404295.2. Taxonomy (NCBI): domain Eukaryota; kingdom Metazoa; phylum Arthropoda; class Insecta; order Lepidoptera; family Hesperiidae; genus Ochlodes; species Ochlodes sylvanus. The sequence continues at coordinate 5,716,054 of FR990129.1, forward strand.
GATAGGGTCGTGTCAATGTTAGAAGTCGGTGAGTGCTATCATTATAAACCAAGGTCACCCTCGACGAGTCGGTGGCTAAAAACATCTTAGCGGGTGCACATAAAGAAATAAATGGTAGCCAATTCAAACAGCTATTTATTGTAGGTCTGTAGCTGTAGACTTCAAATAAGGCCTATTTAACTGAAATGTAATTTACAGCTGTAATTTACCCTACAATCCCGATGACAACTATATTGGGCTATTGCAACACGATACACGTATGTATGTGTAGCCCGATTGCCTTGAAATTTAAGTAAGATCCGGGATGGATGGCGCGTTCCCACGGGACGCCGTGCAAATATTAGCAGCGGATCAGACAGGATCGAATGCGTTTTTGTAGCTCTTCTGTATAACCACTACTATTGGACTCTTACATGAAATACTACAGTTTAAGCTGTACAGATTTTATCTTTTAAGCTCTCCTGAAAATGTTTTTAGAAATAATTGGTAAATAACTATGTGGACCATACTTTTTTTAATTGGTCTCTACTAATTAATATTTCTCTTATTAGGAATCAATTAGCAATTGAAGCTACCAAAGAATCAAGTCCCAAAGGGTCCCAAGTCTGCTAATTTATAAATACTTCAATGGAGAAGGCAAAAGGGTCAAAATATTACTATCAAATACACCTAAAATCCGAGCTTAGGTCATATACATTACATAACTTTTTATTTCACTTCAATACATGCAGTATTTCCGAAGTTATAAAGACGAGAAGTTCAAGCCCTTTTTTGAATTTCCGCGCTTACGCTATGACGTCACGACGTGGCTCGGCCGCGAGCATGATACGGCGCAAGTATAGAAAATATGGGTCTATGCAGTTCAAAAATCTATAACTTTCTTATTTCTATAGATACAGACTTGAAATTTTGCATAGATGTAGTAGATAGTATGTGAATTATATATGTTATTTTATTATTGATAACTAAGGTTTGCTCGCGGCTTTACTTGAGTTTAAATTAACATTTCGGTCAAAAATCCCTATCAACTACGCGCGACTACTGAGAGATGACGTCATCGAGTAGTGACCGCCCGCCTGCGTTTTTAAAAAAACCAACGGCCGTAAATACGCACTTTGATCGTTAATATCTCAGCCATTTATTGAGATATGGAAAAAGTAAAAACACAGTTTTTCTTGTAATTTTTTATAGATTTATTTGACGTGTAAAAAAAAATTCGTTTGCCTGGTCCATTGTGTCGTTTTGAAACAGTTTGACACATTTCGTTTATCAAATATATCAAACTATTTCGACACAAAGCTTTTATAAATTATCAGGCTTGGGCTCCAGTTTTACTTTACATGAATCAGTTTTTAAGTTATAAGTAGGTATAACATAATTCAATTACATATATCAAAATATTTCACCGCATCTTGTATTAATAAATGATAGGTGTGATGTATAAATAAAGAGCTTAGTAATATAACGCATCCAAAACCACCTGTGCTTAATTTGTTTCGATAAAAATATTGATATTACCTATGTCCAAATCAAAAATAGAATCCAAAACTCCTTGAAAAGCCATAAAAGTATTTTAATAAAAAAGTACCTGAAAAACATTACACGGAATCTTCATTTACACCACTGTCTTTGCTCACTTGTTGAGTTAGTATGTTCGAGAACTCTGTCGATAGTCATTCGAAATAAAAAGTAGCATCGAGTTAACAATGGTAACACTTTACCTATTTGCTCATTTCCGACTGGCCCTACTCGTGTTACTGAGTGTGGAGTGTTTTGACCAAAGGACGACGCAAATATTTGAGTTTCGCACTTGACTGATGTTTGATCAAATCGTTCGATTATTTTCGATGGGGTTGACAGTTCGTTCGTACTTTTCGTCTCTGTATATTCTATACAAAAGTGTTGGCGTACTATTCGTTTATTATGATAGGTTCCTTCATTACAGCTGTGTACGTCCTTTTGGGTATGAGGACTGGGGCAGGGAATGCTAGTGATAGTTAGGGATGTTACTATTACTAACGTGGTAGTTAGTAATAGCTGGACTATTACTAACGTATTAGTAGTTGTTAGTAAGAGTCTTGCTAACCTTGAGGACCAATAAAAGTGTAAGTGGATACTTTTATTACAGACCTTATGTTCATCATACTCCTAAGTTATTAACCTCTGTGTTCTGTGCTCCTAACGTCGCTGCTAAAGTCCACCCCTTTTTAGCCTTGGCCTAATGTAAGCTATATAAAATAGCAAGTATTATCAATTTCAAAACATCATCGAAATCGTATATTGAGTAAGGAAGGTTAAAAGGATAATTGAGATGGTTTGAGGTACACCTAAAGCTTTTGTTCACTGAGCGTTTATTTTAATAATAAAATATTTAAAAAAAATTAAAAGGCATAGATAATTCAGTTTTTATAACAATCAATTTTATAAAAACTGTAACCAATTGCTTTTTTATCAAATAGGTACAGACTCGTTCAAAAAGGTAATTCAATTCAATTAACGTTGATAATGTCTCCTATATTTTTATAGAAGTACGCGTTTACACACTCTTAAATACTTTTTATATGCAGTGTATAAAAAATATTTGAGGACACATTAATGACTCATATAATTGCCATGGACAAGTCTGGCTACAGTCATTAGTATTTTTATGGATACTTGTTTAATTACATGTAAGTTACTTTGTAGTAAATGGCGTATTCTGTTTGCTTTGGATTGACTTAATCCTATCGAGGTTTGCAATTTAAATTTATTTTAAAATAGAAACCCTATGATTAATACCATCCTGGACTTCATCTCCACTTATCATCAGTATCAGTTAAGTTTGTGGTCAATCATTAATTTACCATAAGTTAGAAAAAATCATGTTTCAATTCGACGACAATCCGTATGTCACATGGTTACCATGCTGCACTGCCGTTCGTAAGGCCCTGGATTCGAGGCCCTTTGAAGCGGAAATTTTAATGATGAGTTAAATTTCTCGATTTGGATGTGTGTGTTCTTGTATTTATGTATATTTCATGGCATCTATGAGAAATGAATCCTAGTGTGAAACTGTGAGTATGTAACGTTATATTGTTAACTTATTCTTATTTTTCAATTACCGTCCGGTCCTTTTTGTAAAACTGTAGGTACCTACAAAACACGACAAAATCAGTTTGCCTTCACCAACCAGTGTATTTCAGTTACCGACAGTAGTAGATATTCGCCGGTTCTAACTCATTGTAGGGCGAAAATAGGGCGAAAAACTCGTTTCGACCGGTTTCACCGGCTACTAGTCGCGAATGAACTTTATATTAAGTGATATGAACTTTATATTAAGTGATTCGCGGGGTAATTAACCGCGGATTAACTTAATCCGCGCGCCGATTAAGTAATTCGCGGTTTAATTGGGCGCGAATTACCTTTATCCGCGGATCAATTAATCAAATCGCGCTTCGAAAAACCAATTCGCGGCCGCGAATTAACTTGATTCGCGCTTCAATTAAACGATTCGCGGTTTTATTACGTGTCAATCAATAAAACCGCGGATTAATTAATTAAAGCGCGCATAAAGTTAATTCGCGACTAGTAGCCGGTGAATCCCAAACAATCGAGTTTCGCGGTATATGCCGGTTCTGGCTCTGCAGTAGTAGGGATATGCCGGTTCTGGCTCACGAAAACTCGATTCTTCGGGATACACCGGCTACTAGCCGCGAATCAACTTTATTCACGCTTCAATTAAGTAATCCGCGGTTTTATTATGCGCGAATTTTCTTTATTCACGGTTCGATTAATCAATTCGCGGGTCGCTTAACGGTGAATTAATTTTATTTCTGGCTTTATTATCTCATTCGCGATTTTATTGACTTATTCACGTAATTCTTCACTTTACTTAGAAAGCACTCAACGGTATCTCTACATTCTTTTTTTATCGCTTGCCTTAATGGTCGATGCATCCGTTCCTTTATCCACAATACAGATAAGGATATCTGCTAATGTTTCCGCCCACATTCCGCTCCTTCCATATAAATTTAGCTAGCATGGCTCAAAGGACATCATTGTGACAGTGAAAGTGAGCCGAGTCTACTATATAATGGATGTGAGTATTTTCTTAATTTCTTAATTATCTGTTGAAAACTTTTAATTTCCTGTGTGCACACGTTCTAGACATGTATGTACATATTCATGCCCGCGATATCTGTAGGTGTTTCGGTATTTTTTTTTTCATAATATTGTTGTTCTCATTTTTATGATTTGCTAATTATCTAGTGAAATCTTTTCATTTCCTATGTGATATCTGTAGGTATTTCCATATTTTTTGCATTAATTGTCCATGTATAATGAACCAGCTCTCGATAACCTAATAATAAAGTGTCGTAGTATAAAATTAACCTGTATTATGTTCTCTTTCAGCAAGACACATTCAAAAGCTACTATTTTCCGGACACGCCCGAGGAACCTGACGATTCATTAGTTGTTAATATGAAGAAAAACAATAATATCAAAAGAATAAATGACATAGACATGTTCTTTGAGAAGCCCAAAAAGAAGAAAAAACTCGGAGTACAATCTTCATATGTATCAGCAGCACGTGACGACGGAGTCTCTTATATTTCCTCCAAGGAAGATGACGCTCTCACCGCTACTCATCTCATAAAAATCGATGTCTATGATATGAATAAAATACGCAACATCGAACCGATTAATTATTGGAAATACTCCGACGCTCGAGTAAAATATTATGTGCAATCAGAAGATGATAAGCGTTATCAAAGTACGCGGGACATCATTTACAACATTACAAAGACACTCGCCGGGAAGCACAATTGTTCAAAATATTTTATCGAGGACAAACTCCAAGGAATGTAACGCTCTCACCGTGACTCATCTTATAAAAATGTATATAAGTAAAAGCAAAAGAAGAAATAACATTAACTAGAAGTATCGCGCCCCCACCCACAGCATTGGGCATATAAATAACTAGAAGCTAACAACCAGCGAGGAACCTGACGATTCATTAGTTGTTAATATGAAGAAAAACAATAATATCAAAAGAATAAATGACATAGACATGTTCTTTGAGAAGCCCAAAAAGAAGAAAAAACTCGGAGTACAATCTTCATATGTATCAGCAGCACGTGACGACGGAGTCTCTTATATTTCCTCCAAGGAAGATGATGCTCTCACCGCTACTCATCTCATAAAAATCGATGTCTATGATATGAATAAAATACTCCGATGCTCGAGTAAAATATTATGTGCAATCAGAAGATGATAAACGTTATCAAAGTACGCGAGACATAATTTACAACATTACAAAGACACTCGCCGGGAAGCACAATTGTTCAAAATATTTTATCGAGGACAAACTCCAAGGAATGTAACGCTCTCACCGTGACTCATCTAATAAAAATTTATACAAGTAAAAGCAAAAGAAGAGATAACATTAACTAGAAGTATCGCGCCCCCACCCACGGCATTGGGTATATAAATGTTTCTACAGGCATTGATACAGTACCATTCATTCAAAAACTTCAACTAGTAGCTGAAATATGTCATTTTTAAAACAAGTTATAGAAATGTGGGGAAAATCAACTATATTGAAAAAATACTCTAAATATATCAGATTCTGGTATATCACCGGTGAGTTACCCGAGAACATGATAGAAGATTGTGACATCAAGCCATACTTTACACCGTGTCCAACGCATCGTTTTTCAGTAACGTCCAACGATGGTGAAGACGTAATGGACGGAGTCGAAATTATGATGGCTTTTTGTACAATATGTACTCAGGAAGGAATTGCTCGCGACTCGCAATCTATGTCTAATAACGTGTACTCACCGTGCATTGGAAGTGTCCTACAACCGCAATATATACACCCTCTATCATACGATTGGGCAAAAGAAGAAGAAGAAGAATCCCAACAAATACTTGCATTAGAAAATTTGCGACCTATCTCATATTCCCCTACAATTCTGTAAATGATTTTGTATCTAAATTAAAAATAAACTATTTTTAAGCAATTTTCTTGTATTATTTCATATACCTTCTATGTCATTCTACAAAAATGATAATGATTGTTTTAAAGAAAATAGAAGTTATTAGATAAACCAATTTATACAATATGTAAACTAAATGAGAGGTATTTATCATTGTAAAATCCACAGTAAATTTGTTCACGTTATTTATTAAAAAATTCTATTAAAAAATTCATCAATTGTTATATCATTACAAATTGTGTTGTCATCAAACAATTTCAGAAAATCATACATTGATTTACCATGATACTTATAATATATGTACATGATGCAATACTCTCCACATACGGTTGTGAAATCGTTTTGGATACGATTAGTGTTGTAATTCCACATCCTTGCATTCGTTTTCAAAAAAGATCTATGATATGTTTGAGGTGCTCGACCAAATGAATCAAAGTATTCCCCAAATCCATTCCCATCTATATGTATGGCTACCCAATGCGATCCAGGTTTGGTATCAACATCTAAGTTACTTATGATATACATAGGAGTATGAACATGTATCGGTAAACGATTAGCTGCGTATACGTTAGATTCAATGCTCATATCAATTTTACTTAAGTACTGTTTTATTTCCACGGTATCCATGGTATAAGTAGATAACACAGCTTTTCAGCTCTGCAGTCCCAACAACAATGTCAATTTTATTAATGATATTTATTTTAAATAGGAAGATTAAAGAGGGTGTAGCAAATAAAACATTGAAATATCATATATTGAATATTTTTATTTATTGAAGCAATACAAAAATAATAAACCTAACTACTATAATCTACTGATATATTACGATGCTTATCTATTTCTATTACATTATCAAATTCTGCATAAACAATACAATTAATAGTTTGAGTTAGAGCCGACTCAAATCGAACTTCTAATCTTACGCTACCATGTTTGATAAGATTCCAATGACTCATAGAGTTAGCTGATAAATCAGGAGTTAAATCAAATGCAAGCAAACAATAACCATTAGCATATTCATCTCTGGATATCCCATTGCCTTCATTATGAAAATGTACACCTGTTCCTGAGAACAATGTATGATATGCGCTAGTAAAGACATTACTACCAAACGATGGTTGCAATGCCTTTGAGGGGATCTGATTTCCATCGACATATAAACAAAATGTATTGATACCATAATTTGCAAAATTGAATGGATTCTTATTGAGAGTTCCGTTAAATGCAGCATTATTCACAAATCCCACTATACACCTTTTCGGTACTTGTCCAAGGAATATATTATCAAGGGTTTTACCTTGAACACCTGATGGTATTGTTAAAACTTTTACTTCAGCTCGCGTAATGGGATATTTAGCAGTGGTAGACGCTAATACTTTTTGATGTGCAAGTAATACGCTTGGATTAATCCGAGCTCTACGAACAATCAACGTTGCATCTGTAATACATACTTTAAACTTTAAATCTACTGACCCTGCCATTAGGTTGAAATTTTCTCTTGATCGAACTAATTTAACACACATGTCAACGCCGTTAATTAAAAATTTATCTTGATTAAATAAATCGCCATGTAGATGCCCAATCATTTCAATCTCTTTACTCTCTCTTGACATGAACTCTCGCTTAATAAACCCTTCATTTTTTACGTCAGTCTCATTCATTTTTCCTGCTGTATCTCCATACCAAAGACCACAAGTAAGATGGGATTTTTTGGCTGCTGGGCCATAGTTCAACAAGTTTTCAATATAGGCACGATATGCATATGTGTTATTTGGCGGTGACACAAGTTTTTGATTTAAGTATACATCAAGTTGACTGAATATTGAATGCAACCAATTATTAACTGGAGCTACGACTGTAGCAGCTGCTAACTTGGAGTTGTCTTGATTAAGTATCTTCGCTTTTATATGAATCAAGGTATGAGACAAATCTACATAGTCATCTCCTGCACCAGGAACTTGAAATTCTAGGGGTCCATCATCAGCCAGCGATGAAATAGGTTTGTAATGTATCCATACTCCACTCTCAATGCTCGTCTGTGTGGACGGTAGCGCAAACAAATCTAACTCTGATTTAATACACTCACAAGAATGACTATGTAGAAAAGACATAATTAATTAGAAAATATATCATTAATATTTCTGAATTTCTTTTTTGCCTTTGTTGTAGTGTTCACTTTCGTGGCCAATGCTGGAATGGAAGGAGATAAACGTTTTCGTTTGATTTTATACCCCGAACCAGACATATTGATTCTTTCAATTTTACTATCTACTTTTCGTTTTAAATTAGTAGTAGCTTCTTTTAAACGTGTTTTAATTGAATCGTCTATGGGTTGTGCATTAAACATGTCAGACAAAACTCCTACTCCGGTGCTTAATGCTTCTTTACCAATAGCTCTTGCACCACTAGATAACAATGGTAAAACAGATCTAAACAACCCTCCTAGAAAACTCCCGATTCCATGGCCTCTTTGATACGGTGTTCCTTTGTAAATTACTCCAATACCAGATCCCGCTTGATGAGAATAATAATCTTCATATGGGCATTTCATATTATAATTATGTTTCAAATACATTATACATATATTTTCTTGAAGTGTAGTTTTAAGCACACTGTTCCGAACTGGAATGGTATTTTTTGACCTGTGCTTGTTCTTATATCTATTTCAATAGTATCGAATTCCCTTCGCATAACAGATATATAGTGAGGTGGAGAGAAAACATGCATTTTATTAGCACCATATATGTATTTTGAAGGATCTAATGGTATGATTCTCAGAAGAGGGGTCATCACATCCCCTACGATTTGGGGTTCTACAATGTCAGAGTAAACAAATAACTGTGAAGGTAAACCTAAATGCAAATTAGCAGGACATTTACCAATATTCTTATCTCTGAGGTTTATATTGGGTTCAAATCCCAACTGTAAAGATAACTTAGGTGATAGTGTTACTGACTTAATCGCCTCATCTAGTATTGTAACTGTCACAAACTTTGAAATTTCATCGTAACGAAATCTTACTTTTTCCTTGATGTTGTTTAATGCCTTTAGAATATGATTGATGTTATCGTAGTTTGTTGCAGGAATATGTGTCTTATAGTATGTAAGGTATGGTTTTGTTTCACCAGGCATTTGCATCCATTTTGTAATATATATAACGTTCTCATGTTCTTGAACGGTAAACATAGTGCAAGGATATTGAAATTCAACTACTCCAACGGACCATTCTCCTTCCAAAATGATGGGTTTAGGTAATTTAGTTGAAAAATATGTAGTTTTGTTATCTGGAAAATATTCCATGGAACTATTACTAAGTAAAGTTAAATAAAAACTTTGGTTGTTCATATTTCTTTCAATTGGGAAAATGTAATCCAACTATTAAATTTGTGAGGATAACCTTTCCACTTCACTAACACTTCCTTTCTGTTACCGGAATAGCGAGAGCGTATTATTTTATCTATTTTATAATGTAGAGTGGGGTCATAATATACTTTCTGTAATTCTTTTTCATAAAACGTACCTTCTATATTTTCACCTTTCAGATCTTTTATGGTGTATACAGGCCAAGGGTTTCTATCTATTATGAAAGATATAATAAATATTTCATCACTCCAGTTAGATTCGTATCCTTTCTGAAAAATGTGTTTGCTTTTAGTTATTCTAACGTAATCACCTACATGCAACTTTGGTAATACACTGCCTGACGAGAAATTATTATTTTTAGTATCATACAAGTTTCTCCATACTGTCATAATATTATTTGAATTTACATCACAAGGAGACATCTTAATGCTAGAGTGAAAACTATGGTTATAAGAATAAACTAAATCTTGTAAAACATCGATATATTTATATGTATTTTTATACGTAAAGTAACGCCACATTTTCGTCTTAAGAGTTCTCTGAAATCTTTCAACAATACTAGCTTTAATATCTGGATTATTTGTTGTATAATAATTTATATTTTTCAATTTTATGTATCTTTGTACATCTTTTGATATAAATTCTGTTCCTTTGTCAGATTGTATGTGTGTTGGTGTTATGTTAGCCTCAGTAAATATACTCTCTAAACATTCCTTAATAGTTATTGAATTTTTTCTTTTCATGGGTCTGACATATGCATATTTGCTGAATGCATCAATGACGCATAAAATATAATTATATCCATCATTGTACCTGGAATAAGTCCTCATATCACTCAAGTCAGCTTGCCAAAGTTCATTTAGATTTGATAAGATATATTTATTCCTAGGAAACTTTCTCTGTACAGGTTTGTGCACAGTGTAGGTTTCTTGTGATTGCAGCCATTTCTTTACATCTTCTCTTTTCATTTTTCCTTTCATAGCTTTCGTTAGTTTGTCGATACTACTATAACCTGCGGGATTTGATGGATCATAATAGAGATTATGTATTTCTAATAAGGTTCCCATTTTTCCCACTCCAGCTTGTTCTTTAACTTTCTTTTGTTCTGTTTGTCACTCGTTGGTGTAGAGAATGATTCTTCTTCAGGCGTTGAAAAGTTTAACTGTGACTGCATGCCACTTATAAACTCACACCGTTTGGGATTACCAATATAAGTAAGAGGAACTCGAATATCTTTTAAAGCTTTAGCAAAGGTTTCCCATCCTATAGGATCACTTTTTTTTAACGGTCTCAATGAGTCGTTCACTAAATCTATAATATTACTTCCATCAATCTTTTTGTTATCTATAATCACAGTTCCGTCATTATCCCACTTAATTTTATTTTCATTGGAAGATAGCAAATTCATTAACAAGACGGCCTTTTTTGCATATGTTTTTGGAATGAGATCGAGAATTTCAGTAGTCGTATAACTATTTTTCTCTGGAATATTTTGTTTATGAAGTAGTTCTTTGTCTGGTGTGTCAATTGAGACTACACGTTTACTATCCAAGTTTTTATTTTTGTAGCTCAATATTAAATCATCAAATGTATTCGTATCCTCAGAAATAATTGGTATATGATAAGGTTGGCGATCTTCCTTGGTAAAGTTAAGATATCTTCGGAGTGTTTGTAAATATAAAATACACTTTTCACGGTCATCGATATTTCTTTTTAAAATATTATTCATATCAGCATCCAATCGGGACAAGTTAGTATCACCTGCGCTTGGTTGTTTTAGTTTTTCTATCACACTTGGCTCAACAAGCAACATTCTTTTAGCATTCTCCATTTTAAATGAGGGAACTTACTAATCCACTGAGAACTGAACCTAATATAATAGGGAGAAAAGCACCACCTTTTTGGATTATGAGATTTTTCCGAAACAAATTCGTAGCACCTTTGCGAACCAATTTCCGAAGTATATTTTTGTACTTGCTTAACTTATTCTTTTCCTTATCCTTGAGATCAATTTTGCCCTGGAGTACGTTATGAATACACTCGCAAATACAATTAATTTCTTTTTCATTACACGATTTTAAAAGAGCTCTTTGATATTTGGGTTTAAGTGTATGCAAAGCTGCTAGTAAACTTTTATGCGTCTTTAGTCGTCGATGCATCATTTGTGAATGATAGTAATTTGTTGATTTTTACCATACTTAAAGCCTTTTGTAGGAATGTAAACGATGCAATGCCCATCTGATGGAAATATTTTAGATTTTAAACGACACATATCATTTGTGTCCTGTTTCAAATCTATTAATAAATATCCATGTGGTTCATTTGTTGCATCTTTGTAGGAATCTTCCATAAATTTCGAATTATCTGGCGATACTTGTCGTGCTAAGTATTTAATTTGTGTTTTATCGCGAGGATTTTTGAAATAAACTATGTAACCGGAATTTAAAGATATGTCTCTTTGGCCTTTGCCTTGGTGAAATAAATTTTGTGTTATATAGAATACACTTAAATTTCTGTGATGACTTCCTTTCGTAAATATATCAACAACGCGACCATCTGACTCTCTCATTAAATCATCAATAATTATCAGATGTGGTTCACATCCATCAAAACTGCTAAGGTTTGGTATTCCTTGATAGAAATTAACAGTTTTTAAATTATACAAAGGTTGCATTTCATCATAGCACCATGTTATTTGTTTGAAATGGGTGTCACATATATCCTCCATATATTTAATAAAGTTTGTGACAAAAATTGATTTTCCACATCCAGTAGGACCTGCAACTATAGCAGTAAAAGGATGAATAAAATGAAACATTTTAAGCTCACGTGTGTTTGGTTAAAGGTGTTGGAATAAACTAAAACATTTTGTGCAAGAATAAAACTATATTTCAAATACAAAATAGAAATACAATATACAATCATTCACATATTAATAATAATAATAATAAAAAGAATAAAAATAAAACAATGTTACTAATAGCTAGACATCTTAAGTACAATATTAGAAGTAGTTATACAATAATCAAAAATAACTTAACATTAGATATTTACGTGACTTTTTTTTTATAAATCAGACATTTACAACTAAACTAATCTATGGGTATTTTATAGTGACCCCAAGCAAGCGTATTAACATTATTCCATACAATATATCGCTTGGTATCATTGTGTGAGAGACACTTCTTATTAATTTGTTGTGTAAAAATATTATGTTTTATAGACCTAAATCTTAACATAGTACGGTATTGAACATTTTCATTAAATAAACAAGATTTATAATCTTCCATTTTAAAACTTTTCGTAACACTTTTATTAACACCTTTTGCTTTTGCCAAAAACGTATTGTCAATATCCAATGCATACATTTTAGATCTCAACCCTACAAACTCTCTTAATATTTTGCCAGCATTTTCATCTTTAAACATACCTAATTTTTTTTTTATTTATATTTTGATATTCGTATATGTTATTTAAGGGATAATCAGATGTATCAAACCATTCAGGCAAATCAGGCTTGATATCTTCATAAAAGTTGTTGGTAATAATTTCATAAACTAAACTATCCGTATCAGTGTATAGTAATTTAATTTTGTTTGGAAACTTGGGTAGCATGTAGTTATAATGGAAATCGTACATAAGTGTTTTAGAAATATCTAATATACAAAAACCTAAGTAGATGGGTTTGTTATGAAGGGCCTTTGTTCTTTTAAGTTGAATCGCAACTAGATTTTCCGAAAATATAGACAAACTATGAAACTCTGGTTTTGCAATTAAATCCTGAGCACCAAGACTTTTACCTACATTTTCCCAGTGAGTTAATAATTTTACATTAACTCGTTTCTCGACATTCTCCATTGTTTTTCCAAATACAGAATTGTTCATTAATTTATAAAAATCTTTTTCAAAATCTGTTTTAGCTTGCGTACGTAAATTTGTATTTAAATCTATATATTTTTTTAACCATAAACTTTGATTGAACTTCAATATTCTATGAATTTTTTTCAACTTCATACCTAGATTAATACATTGTTGTAAATTTTTATAGTGAATGATATATTTAGTTTTATTGTATACATTTGGGACAAGTTTAACGTCTTTGGAATCCCCAACAGATATTTTTTCAGGACATAAGGGTAAGTCAGAATGTAAGTCATGAATATCTATGGGGTACTCTAAATCTACTTCTAGAATAAAACCATATTCTGTATTGTTCGATGCACTATAATCTGTTTTTATATCAACCCACTCAAACTCCCCTGATGGTAAATATTGAGACATTGCCCACCCGTATAGATTATTAGCATCGAAGTACATAAGATATGAAGTAGATACATTTTTATCAAAATCTTCCATAAATGGATTGTTAGCCTTTGCATGCCGTTTGCTGCATTGAGATATCCCACCCCTTATACCCCTTGTAATAAATGATATTTTTTCTATATCTGTAAGCAATTCAAGTTCTATTTTTGTAATTTTTAGCATTGCATCCCAACTTAATCCTGGAGCAGTATAATAATGAGTTGGATCTAAACCATAGGTTTGTAAGCATAACATTCTAAAGTTTTCAAATATGTCAGTTAGAAGTAATACATCAGTTTTAAGATACAAGTTGGAATAATCGAACATATTTTTGCAGTTAAAGTTTTGCCAAACATTTTTAGCGTGGTTGTAATCATTATCTGATATATGAGAATCTGACAGCGAACTGTAAAACTGATTTTTGTCTGGAAGTGATGTTAGGTTTAAGCACTCAAAAGATGTCATAAATTCGTAAGGATAAATACCCTTCTTTCTCACAAGATTGAAGTCTTCATTAATAGGAAAGTTACGTTTTAAAGAAATAAATTCTTTATCAATCAAATTATTAGCTAATTGACTAAGGCCACATGGTAAAAATTTTATAGAATCTATAAACCTCAATTGAACAATTTTATTATTTATTTGTAATGTTTTCGAAAATGAAATATATTTTTCTTTCGTCTGCGGTATAACTTCGATATCACCATCAACAAAATTAAGAGCATGAACAATAAAATGAGAATCATAATGGCTAAGATTATGTAAAATTACAGGAATATAATTCGGTATACGAAACTTCGAGTTACATATATTATGTACAACGCCTCTAAAATGTCCGGTTTGTGGATTGTAATTAAATTCACGTTCACCGTTTAAATGAGTTTCACATATGAAACAAGTATCCGATGTTGAAACCTTAATATAATCATCGTTTGATAATGCTTTAGGAGCTACCTCAGTACTGTTTTTGGTACATATAAATTTTAAGTCTTTATGCAACCGAATCATAAATTCTTGTGTACTGTTTGGGCCACAATATGTTTCATACTTTGACAAGTTATCATCATAGGAGCATTTTATGTAGTAACCGAAACTATACACTTCATGTTTTTGGACATTACTTGTGTAAGATTTTAATGGATCGTTAGAACATGATTCGATTGGTGTTAGAAAAGCTTCAAAATCTGCATATACAACAAATGGTGTTTTAAGTTTTTTGTTAAACTTGTCAAATTTTAACTTATCATTAGAAACTGACTGTCCAAACCAATTTTTTGATGTTTTTTGAGAATTAGGTAGTTCTGTTTTAATATGAAAGCAATCATGCTGTTGATGTTCTGTCAACTTTACTTGACTAGGAAAATGTAATAAACATCCATCACAAATATAAATAGCATGTTCATGACTTGAAATTTGATTACTGACCAAACGCGACATATTTTTTATATAACAATAATGATTATTTCTTCCGTTTGAAAGCAATAATAAATTAACATGGATACCCTTACGACATTTTGTAAAATATAAAGGGCCTACAACAGAATGAGTTTTATTGATTTTATCAAATTCTAAACCGAAAACGTTGATACTAATATTATTTAACTTTTCCACTTTTGAGATATCGGATAATTTAACTGGAAAAGAGACACCGTCAAACTTCAGTTTATTACAATGCATGCTATAAGATGAAACGCGATCAGGATTTTTATTTACTGGATACAAAGCAGAAAGCAAAGCCCATTTTAAACATAAAACATCTACGTTTTTAACATTAATAATTGCTCTTTTTACCATAATGTCTCTGGGTAAATCAATATATGACGAACCTCGTAGGGGATTAAATTTGTTAACATTCATGTCTAATGACTTAATAAAATTCAGAGTCCAACCGCTATCTTTTTTTTCAAATGTATTAATTTTATTAATAAAAGTGTCACGTAAAGACGAAAAAAAAATATTTAAATCATCGCCTTGAAATATAATGTAATTGCTTGTTTGAAAATCGAAAGAATTGGAAATATTTTTTGTTTGTTGAATAAAATCAGCATGCAATACAAAATTTACTTTGAATACGGTATGTTTTAGAATAGATTCTTCAATTAATGATTGAATGTCATTATGAATTGAATTTAAAAATATCTCTGGTGTTTCAAAAGATCCATCACTTTTACTATTTATTTTATACGATATTATTCTCTGTCCGAACGCTGATTCAACAACATGAACGTTTTGCAAATTATCGTGTAATTTTGATGCTTTAGTTTTATGCCGATTACTTTTTAAATGATTTGTAAAATACTTCTTACATACTAAAATTTCACATACATCACAATGTACCTTATCAGATTGTGCAGCAGAAGGATGAGACGAAGTAGAAGCTTCATGTTTTACTCTTTTAGTTTTGTGGGTATTATTTTCGATGTTGTTGGTTCTTTTTCGGGATCCTCCACCTAACTGACTGTAACAATACAATTTAAGAGCTATAAAAATATATAAAACCACATCATATTTATTTTACGTTATACTTCTTTTCTAAAGACCAAAAAAATTATATGTAAAGTTTGTTTATACTTACATGATATTTGTTTCAATCTCACAACAAATTTTCACTAGTTCTTCATCATTGTCATCATTAAACATAATGCTTGACTCTATATCACCACATAACTTATAAAGTTCAGACTCAATTTGATCGTTGGAATCCATTACGGCTAACTTGGAACACATTCGTTAGGTATATATCTTATGAAATAGTTTCTGGTTGTTAGCTTCTAGTTATTTATATGCCCAATGCTGTGGGTGGGGGCGCGATACTTCTAGTTAATGTTATTTCTTCTTTTGCTTTTACTTATATACATTTTTATAAGATGAGTCACGGTGAGAGCGTTACATTCCTTGGAGTTTGTCCTCGATAAAATATTTTGAACAATTGTGCTTCCCGGCGAGTGTCTTTGTAATGTTGTAAATGATGTCCCGCGTACTTTGATAACGCTTATCATCTTCTGATTGCACATAATATTTTACTCGAGCGTCGGAGTATTTCCAATAATTAATCGGTTCGATGTTGCGTATTTTATTCATATCATAGACATCGATTTTTATGAGATGAGTAGCGGTGAGAGCGTCATCTTCCTTGGAGGAAATATAAGAGACTCCGTCGTCACGTGCTGCTGATACATATGAAGATTGTACTCCGAGTTTTTTCTTCTTTTTGGGCTTCTCAAAGAACATGTCTATGTCATTTATTCTTTTGATATTATTGTTTTTCTTCATATTAACAACTAATGAATCGTCAGGTTCCTCGGGCGTGTCCGGAAAATAGTAGCTTTTGAATGTGTCTTGCTGAAAGAGAACATAATACAGGTTAATTTTATACTACGACACTTTATTATTAGGTTATCGAGAGCTGGTTCATTATACATGGACAATTAATGCAAAAAATATGGAAATACCTACAGATATCACATAGGAAATGAAAAGATTTCACTAGATAATTAGCAAATCATAAAAATGAGAACAACAATATTATGAAAAAAAAAATACCGAAACACCTACAGATATCGCGGGCATGAATATGTACATACATGTCTAGAACGTGTGCACACAGGAAATTAAAAGTTTTCAACAGATAATTAAGAAATTAAGAAAATACTCACATCCATTATATAGTAGACTCGGCTCACTTTCACTGTCACAATGATGTCCTTTGAGCCATGCTAGCTAAATTTATATGGAAGGAGCGGAATGTGGGCGGAAACATTAGCAGATATCCTTATCTGTATTGTGGATAAAGGAACGGATGCATCGACCATTAAGGCAAGCGATAAAAAAAGAATGTAGAGATACCGTTGAGTGCTTTCTAAGTAAAGTGAAGAATTACGTGAATAAGTCAATAAAATCGCGAATGAGATAATAAAGCCAGAAATAAAATTAATTCACCGTTAAGCGACCCGCGAATTGATTAATCGAACCGTGAATAAAGAAAATTCGCGCATAATAAAACCGCGGATTACTTAATTGAAGCGTGAATAAAGTTGATTCGCGGCTAGTAGCCGGTGTATCCCGAAGAATCGAGTTTTCGTGAGCCAGAACCGGCATATCCCTACTACTGCAGAGCCAGAACCGGCATATACCGCGAAACTCGATTGTTTGGGATTCACCGGCTACTAGTCGCGAATTAACTTTATGCGCGCTTTAATTAATTAATCCGCGGTTTTATTGATTGACACGTAATAAAACCGCGAATCGTTTAATTGAAGCGCGAATCAAGTTAATTCGCGGCCGCGAATTGGTTTTTCGAAGCGCGATTTGATTAATTGATCCGCGGATAAAGGTAATTCGCGCCCAATTAAACCGCGAATTACTTAATCGGCGCGCGGATTAAGTTAATCCGCGGTTAATTACCCCGCGAATCACTTAATATAAAGTTCATATCACTTAATATAAAGTTCATTCGCGACTAGTAGCCGGTGAAACCGGTCGAAACGAGTTTTTCGCCCTATTTTCGCCCTACAATGAGTTAGAACCGGCGAATATCTACTACTACCGACAGATAAGTAGATTAATCAATAAAACTTTGCATAGATTGTGGTAAATTGCTCAAGCAACTTTTCTCCGTAACTGTAATCATGTCCGGTTGATTGCTTTATTATCATATAACAAGATAGGAATTAATATAACCACTTAGCCGTTTAATCACGCCACGCCTCCTGTGAGTACGGACACGCTAGCTAATTGCATTATATATAGCGATTATAATTATATCGATAGCCTCTAAGCTATATTTAGTTTTATTGAAGTAAAGTAGGTGGGTATAATAAGACATCACAAACGGCCACGACCCGAGAACAGACATTTAGGTTATGTGTCACAATGACACAGCCGGGTATCGAACCCGAGCCTCCTCGCTCGCTTTGTTTTACCAACTGGGCTAAGGTTGCATTTTGTAAG
Organism: Ochlodes sylvanus; assembly: GCA_905404295.2. NCBI lineage: Eukaryota > Metazoa > Arthropoda > Insecta > Lepidoptera > Hesperiidae > Ochlodes > Ochlodes sylvanus. The sequence goes on from FR990129.1 coordinate 5,734,650, forward strand.
TGTGTAATGTTGCTCTTCGTAAAGTTAAGCAGTCTCTTCGTTTACTAAAAGGCAGGAATGACGTATTATTTTATAATCATTTTGTACTTAGAATTATTTCTGAACCTGAAGCTCTACTATGCGTTTTTTAATTTCTCTTTCTAAGTATAATAATTTTCGTGTTTTATTTTTGGTTCCTGATAAAAATACACGTTTTCAGCAGCCTTACTTAGAAATGCTTCGCTTTCCTTAGTACCCCTTGATAATACTTTCTCGAATAAAAAACAAAAAATAGAACTGTACGGTTGCGTGTAAAAGGTGCGTGTCGCACCGTGCCTGAGCAGCGGCCATTTTGTGACCGAAAATTGGCGGGAAAATTGAGAAAACGACACTTGTACGAGTCCCATGGTTCACCGACTCGTAAATCCATGAATTAATGCAAACGACTGTACCACCCGCAGTCTTGGCGGAAGCATTAAAATATAGAACAACCAAATTGTTTGAACATCCTTTTATGTTGTAAATTACAAGGTCTCTGTTTTTATAGTGAAATGACTATTGTGGTATATGAAATTTAAAAAAATGTATTTAATAATAAAATTGTTATTTAATTTCAAGTTAAACAATGTATTTAATTACCTGGTAATTTAATACCTTCAACAGCAACTAAGATAGGACAGGATAGGGATATAAACATCTAGATATGGCAACATTAATTCCATGGCATATACTTATCCATATTAAATAATATTATATAAATTAAATTATGTAGTTAGTTTTCAGTTTAAATATTTATTTCAATAATTTGAAACTTACTAACCAAAGTAATTCATACAAAGATTTTTGAGAATAAATGAATTTACTTTTCACGTTCTTTCTGTTCATAGCGCCATAAAAATTATGAATTCAAAACTAGCAACCAAACTAACACCGCAAATTTAGGAACACTCCAACTTTATTTTGCTTTTAGGGCCAATAAAAACGTCACTGGGAACATACTTTCCAAATTTCGAGGTTCACAACTCACGGAAAACTGCGAGCGTGTGACAATAAAATGTCCGATACAAGTGGCATTAGACTGAAGCCACTAGGATGGGCTAGAGACACGCATCCACTCCGAGTTCCACCGATACTTGATCTCCTATCCCCCGCGGGGACGTTCCCTTTATCAAACGACCGCACACATCGCGACCATTACGCGGAGATCTAGCTAAAATGGTCTACACCTCCCTAGTTCCTGATGTGGGCGAGGGGGGAGCAAATCACCTATTATTAAAGGGGGTGCCAACCTAACGGCTTCACGTGTTATTCCTTTTTATGTGTTCCGTTTGAATAACAGGTTTGATGGCGTTATTTAGGTGTTAGGAAGCATGTACGTTCTTGGCATACTTGCCTTAATATTCGATATTATTACTTTTTTCACGCTGGTGGTTATGAAAGATATTTTAGGAGTTTATAACTAAAAAATGAGTATCGCTTGAAACAGCTAAATGATTTGCCATTCAGTAACACAAATAAATTTTGCCAAAATTGCGAAGGCGTTGTAACACAACATAAAAAGGCCAATTTCTCTGTGTTCTGTATAAATATGGGGCCCGCTATTCGTCCGAACATTGACATGGATTGCGGATGGCGTGAGATGCTCCGACAGATAGACATGGAAATTTGTAAAAAGCATGTTGTTTCCACTAGAATGGGATGGTTCACGCCATTCGAGCCACATTTGAAACACACACGACATGAATATATTTTTCAACAATGTTGAAACAATTCACTATTTTTGTCAGTATCATTTAAACCATCCATGGAAGAAATATCGTCGATATATTTTTGATCGTTCGTCTTTATTTAGAAACTAAAATCTTTAGTCTTTAATTTGGTGGGATCGTTGTCAAGAAGTAAAAAAAACTTTAATAACATTTAATCGAGATAAGAATAATAATTTGAATACATAAATCGTCACGTTTAAAATTATTATCTGAAGCTAAAATAATGTCTACCTCTGTTATTAACGCAAATGGTACAAAGCAAAAATTATATTTGCAAAGATCTAACAAAAAAATCTATGCAAATATCCAAGTGTTTGTCAACGATGAAATATTAGGATGTCCATCAGCACAGAAAGAAGACATGTTGTAAGCACACACCCTGACGACCCACTTTTCAAGCTCGAGCTTACGTCAGTTCGGAGCTTGAAATATGACGTGTGGTGTCAGATCATCCATTTTGGCCAATTTGCATGGATACACCGTAAAACTGTCAGGGCTGACACACTGGTAGCTTCGATGAAAGATGACCTGAAGTCTGTAATTCATTTTGTTTCGTTACTTTACGTGCTTACGTTCGCTATCACGAACAAGATAGCTTTCTCGGAAATATATTGACGATGATTTTTTGATTCCTGCTATTGGTTTTGTATTGATTTGCGATTTGAAAGAGTTATGGCTTATTTCATATAGGTATGATATATGAAGACTTTTTAAGATTATGATGAATACCAATGATATCATTATTATTTTTGACGCATATTTGTCATAGAAATTTTTAATTGATACAAAATACTTAATAATAATACGTACCTATGTAGGTATATTATAGCGCGTATGTGCTATACTTAAGTACAATTAAATAGGTACTTTATGCAATATATTATTACGATCTTTCGCCTACTAATTGCAATAGTAATTATAAGAACTTAAAGAGTATCTTAAAAATTACATCGGGAATTCAATATTTTACTTTAAAACAACTTCAAACTTTACATATTATTTTCACTGTCGTGAGCAAAATACTTAGAGGCAGTATCAATAACACTTCAAACGTAAACTAGGTGCTTCAAACTTTTAAAAGTCAAATTAGCTTTTGAAAGTCAAACAAAATGGCGTGCATACGAACGTGCCTTTTGGATCCTCGTGTCACATTTGCTCTTTCGTGTGTCATGAGTGTTTACTATCATTCAAGCAGTTATCTAGTGTGAAATTCATTTCTAATTTTTCAAACTGCCTTTTGCATAGTCAGTTTTTATGAATACCTAACATGTTCATAGATTTTCACTTTCGTCTGCAACTTTTTAAGCAGTCTTAACCGCGTTTTGACTATAATATTTACCTATGTAACACAGACATAATTATATCGACAAATAATCATTTGTAAAATTCCCAGTATACGTATCAAATAAGCCAAATTCAAGCAATAGGTCGCCGTAATGCAACATCTCCAAGAATTCCAATTTAGAGCTCTCCTCATTGTAGATCAAATGTTTTACGAATGACGACGTTCACTCCTCATTTTTCGTACAGCGTTTGCTTGCTGCGATTTTCACCGTTTTTCTTATTTTTATTAAACAAAGCCAGATATTTTCCGTCGGCCATGTAGATGCCGCAGCGTATTTCAAACGGAATGTTCTTTCCTTTAAAAATGATTGTAGCACAGCCTAGCAAACTTTCATACAGTCGGTCAACGGAGGCTTCTAGATGGGTAAATCTTGCGGGGCGAGCGGGTAGAGGTTCATTCCCAGAATTCTGACAGCGTTTGTGGAAAGATGTTCAGGTTAAATACATTGGAGATTCTACGAACCAATTGTCAAGATCATCTTCTCCGCTTACATGTAAGTAAATTGAAGTGAGCTTCCTTCTGAGGTATTCCCGGAGTGATATACATAGTGCTAAAAGAGTTCTGCTCATGTCCAAAGCCGACGGTCACTTATCATCAAATGGTCCGTCTGCAACCTAATTATGTATTTTATTGTAGAAACTATTATGATACATCTTTGCCAAAATGTAAAGTAGACTCTGTCGGCTTTTCTGCAACACCAAAGGCGTTGTAAAACACCAGGCGACCACTGTAAGTTACTCTGTGACTGTACCCTCTACAATTTCGTAGTATAATCGCTGCGCCGCCTGGCGTATGCCAAGTATTTCGGGAGTTCTCCGTGTGAGGAATTTTTCTCTCGCTGTGTTGAATTTTTTTATTATATTGTGTGAGGTATCTGTGTCGCCCTCACACCTGCTCCTTCACTCGTGAAAACGACAATTTTACATTTTCCGCGTTCTTTGCAAGTAAGTGTATTTGATATTCGCTGTTGTTTCAGCAGTCAATGTGTCGTGGAAAAAGGGGAACGTAGTATGTTATTTCGAATGTGTTCTGTTGGTAATAATGAAAGAAATTTCCTTTTTTTGTTACTGTCATTTCTACTGCAATAGATTTATAGACAGTGAGGAATGACAGTTTATTTATTATTAAAATTTGTTATTGATGAATATAAACGTTGAAAATATATTTTGTAATTCATACCCAATGAGACATAATTGTGACCGAACCATTAAAACACCGGAACACAAGGTTACTTGACTCTATTAAACGACAGAGTTTCCACGTTTCTGATGTCGGTGTTACAAATTAATATTTTCGAAAAAATTCCCGTGAGGAAAGCCACTAGATTTATCACAGAATCAACAGACATGACAAACAAATGGCAGAAATAACTACATATACCTACAGTATGTAGTTACGTGAATAAAAAATTAATAACAACATTTTACGAAATTTATAACACAATTTTGAAATTTTATTTTATCATATTTAAGTTAGGTAAGTAGGTAGGTACGCCACATCTAGAAAATGTTACAGTCCAATAATATTGTATTGTAACCGTGAAAAATTCGCTCCCGTTCTGAATATTGGGTCACGTTAGAATTCAATTTGAGTGGCCTTCCTAAGCCTTACTCGTGTAGGGCGGGCGGGCGTGTCCGAAGTGACAAATTGAGCCATCGGCGTGGGCGGGCCGTGATTGATCTCGGCTCTGGGATGTTCCATTCTAATGGCTACATAATGCTTATAGATGTAGGAATTTGTACTAGAATCTTACTGTGAAACTGAGCGTATTGGTATGTTACTGTTTACAGGAATCAATACAACAGGTTACCTTATTTTACTATAATTCGGGTATTCGCGATTATGTGCTTCGTAAGTCGATATTATGCCGTAATCTGTCTTTTACATACAATAAGTAAGTAAATGTTTGATAAAATTCCCAACTTATCGTAAAAGCGAATATGTGATGAAGTAATGAACTCCAAGATGCTGATCATTTACTTGCCTCTTGAAGAGTCCCATATCATAGACTGGAACCAACGCAGGCAAGCATGTCCAGTCTTCCGGAGATAGTCCTCGATCCAAGCAACTAGGTCAATAATGTCGAAATGTCTAATGTACACAATCCATTGTGAGATTATTTTAAAGAAGCGGTTTGCCTCTATTTTATTTCTTGGTGTTTTATTCCTGTTAAATGTTATAGGCATTAGGAAAATAAGTTAATGATCTTTTAAAATAGCAGTGTGAAGAGAAATTAATAAAAACCATCCAACTGACTACATTCGTAGCGTTTTCCGACTACGATCAACTCATTCCGTACTCAAGTAGACAATTTACTTCGCTATCTCAATTCCAGCGCGGCAAACTGCGTCTATATCCACACAAAATGGCTTGACAAAAGTTAGTAAACAAGTAAAAGCAATAATATTAAACATAACGACAATATCGCCACCACAGGTGCCCCGACGCCGGCGACCACCAATACCATCCGATGTATCGATAAGGTGTTTAAATTAAACTTTTTATAGCCCCTTATCAACAGTTCAAGCTCATTTACGCACACTACTACAGCTTTTATTATTTTATTTCCGATTGTAAATACGTGTGCGTACTCACACAGACAACCAAGCAACTTTAGTCGTTCAGCTAACGAGTTGCAAGTTTTAATTTGGAACTCTATGAGATTGTAATAGGAGTGTTGTATTTTTGATCGCTGTTTTGACTGGCTGGTAAAGTTTTAAATGTTTAACGCGCTTCTTAAAAATATTGCATCCTAAGCTGATTTGTTATCTGCTTGCATTATGAGTGGAGGCTCAAAAGTTTGGATTGTAAATCTTTGAAGCAGTAAAGATAGCATGATAATAATACTTTTAATTTAATAATTTTTAACGAAGCGGTCGTTTTAACACGTGACTCAACGGAATTTAAATGTTTCACTGACGACTGTTCCTAAAATTAAACAAAACATCGCGTTTTTAAATAAAACAAAGCTAATTAATATCTACGATCTAAGTTACAGTATGATAATTAACTTTTGCTGAATCTAAGTATAATTAAATTTAATAGATTAATAAGTTAAGTTTTGGCCGATTTTTGTAGCAATTAAGTAATTTAGGTGAATAATTAAATATTTTTTTGTAAAATCCGGCCAAGTGCGTGTCGGGCCACGCGTAGTGTAAAGTTCCGCAGTAAAATAATTATGATGAAGGGAATTCAATGATAGTTATTCCTTTTTAATACGTACAAAAGAAGCCTACGTTATCTAGACAGGGTGTACGATTTTATTTTCTATCGGAATTCACGTTTACCGTTTTACAAAAGGTCATTTTACCAAATGCAGATTGGAGGACTTTATTTTGAAGAACATTGTGAATGTAATACGCTCAAATACCTATGCAGGTTTCTTCACTATATCTTTCAAAGCAGCAAGTTATAATTATTTTCTATTAACTTCCACTCCCATAGTATGAAAAATTGGAGATGCGAGTCACGTTTTTATTTAACCATGAATGTCATCAATGTCTAATTTTTTTTACTTTTACTAAAATTATGCGGATAGTGTGCGCTGCACCTTACACGTAACACGGTCGGTGCGTAACGTCTTTACCGTTTAATTAGACCACCAAGACTGCAGTAGAACGTTCATATCTTCCCAAGTTTACTACGTGTGCCGAAACATGGAATGCTACTCCATTTAATATGCTCTTTAAACCGGAGCTGTAAACATTATTGGTTCACTTTTTATCTTAACGGATTAACAGCTACCTGTCTTGATGCACGCAGCTCACCATGGCGCGTGATGAAGCTCTTATTTTAATATCACTAAGGTCGATTTTTAAAGGATTCGTTGTTATCACCAACAGTTCTCCTTGAAACGCAAGCGCAGTCTTCAAATCGTTTATCGAATGCGAGAAATTGCCTTTCAATGTCTGTATTGGTTCGTATCTTTTTGTATGTATTTATGTTATTGAAATATCGAATAGGGTGCGTAGAGAGCTTATATCGCCCGTCGAGTTTCGATTTTTTTAACATAATATATTGGCTTGAAGTGTAGGTATTCATTCACGAAAGTGTTGTTTCTCCCATTCCATTTTTGTCCGTATTGGGGCGGCCTAGAATAGGTAATGACCTCATTTCCATGCCGGCAGCCGTATGAGTAACATCAACAGTTCTAAGAGCCGAGAGAAGCCGGCCATCTTGGTAGTTTGGCTGAAGCCAGGCTGGCAAGGTACGTCCCTTTTGCTTGAATCGTGAACTAAATGACTTGTCATGTTCCGGCTGGAGCTTGAGAGGCAGTATTTATGTCTTTCCTCTTCCTTCTTTCTCATCAGCAACGCATCGGAGATTCCTTTGGTGTTACTGATTTCCATGGGTGACGGAGACCACTATACAGTGGCTCGTCTGCTGGTTATTAACAAAAAAATTCTATTCATAGTTACAGAGTTGCTACTTTTCAGGATAAGTTCAAATTTCAAACTTTTGGGAAGATTTTCTAAAATAAATTTGACCCCATTCTGACCCAGTGACAGAGCTGTCCTCCTCAAAGTTAGAAAACAGAAGATGATTGTCAGCGGACAAATAGCAAGGTGTGAACTTCATAAAAAAAAATCTCATTAGCTAATTGTCTCTATGCATGCTTTGCATTGAACTTATCTAATATTGCCATTTGCCATTATCGATAAATGGTCACTAAAATCCATGAAGCGTATACCTAGGCAATATTGGTTACATTAAAACAACCAGGATTCAAACCCAAGTCCCACAAGCGGGAGACCAACGTTAAACCACTTAGCTATCCCTACTAATTGTGTACAAAAGTTAAAACAAAACAATTAAAAGACGAACGGAGTCACGATCGAACTTCAGTATTGCTTAATATAGAGCAGTATCAGCTACCGCGGCGAGATGTGAGCGGTGGAGATAGCGTTAAAACACTCATTTGTTTGTCACCCGCCGCCCGCCGACGGTCGCCGACCACCTAATGTGGTCGCTGACCAACGATGTACGAACACGTTGGATGCGGTGGTTGGCTAGGCCAATTCCCGAAACATGAATGCTTCTGAGAGATTGTAGACTTACAGTAAACTCTGAAATAAATACATCTGTTCTACATTGACTTTATTGACAGATACAAATGTGATCGTTCATAAAGCCGGGATCACGAGAAATTAACTTATCGTCTACAAATTGTTTTATCACAGTCCCACCAGTAGGTATCCAGTATAAAATAATAGTTAGGTCCGAAAGATGAAATAATACGAGTCCTAATAATACGATAATACGGTATCAGAAATTGGTTAAATAGCTTTTGTGTGGGCTTGGACGCTCTTAATAATGGAACTTCTCTAGAATAAATTAACTTAGGACCTTTATTCTACCTTTTGAATTTAGTGTGGCTTGAAAGATTTCAGATTCTAAACAACCCTCAAGCCGGAACACCCAGGCATAAAATTCATCATTCTGTCTGCCTCGTTGCGAATCGAACCCAGCATCCTTCGAACATTAATGCCACTAAGCTATCACTTTACAATAGACGTCCAAACAACGAATTGGTCAAAGGATGACAGCTTAACGATCTCGTTTTACAATGTAATATATCTTAGGTAACTTTAAAATCAAAATTTTAACATTAGTGCCACTCGAATCACTGATTCTAAATTCTGATTGTAGCCATTCGCTATCGGGTTACACAGGTTTCATTCATAATGTGAACACAATCGAGGTTTCTACAACATATACCTATATGTTTACGTAATATGTAATATGTATATGTTTTCATTTAAGCTACACATATAAGAGATGAATGACCCTTGCTCCAGTCAAGGAAAACATCGTCATCGATGAGAGTTCTCCATAATGTTCTCCAAGGTGTGTGAAGTCTGCCAAATCTGCCAACTCGCACTTGGCTATCTTGGGGGACTACGCCCTGTACCCTTCACGTTGTGAGAGAAGACCCTTGAGTGGGACATCTATGGGTCCATGACGACAACCGCGCCTAAGGCACCGCCACACTACTTACATCTAAACCGTCGCCATTCTTCGCCAAATTCAACCATACTATGTTGACATAATTTTTATAAAAAAAGCTTTGTTTGCACTATATCGGGTGAAATCTTGCAAGCTGAATTAAAATTACTTCCTCTTAGGTATTCTACAGACTTAAAAAATTGTATAATGGTTTCCTTCCGATGACAATGCAATTTTATGACAACTATGACCGAATACTACGCTCATGCCAGACAAAGAACTCCTTAACGGTTAACAGCAAAGGAACTAAACTCATTGCTTTGCGTTTATAATTTACTCAGCATAAAAGGGTGTTATTCGTTTTTCAAACTATTATTTAATTTATTTTTCAATTAAATACGTAAGTATATCACCGTGCTTCTTTCAAGACATCGTTGGTAACGTCCATTACCGATACACAAATATCCCTGGCGTTAGGATTACTCTAGAAGAATGGATACAAAGATAAAACGGTGGGAGCGAAGTGTTTTTATATGTAAAGGAGAGATTATAACGGTGTTTATTGACGGGTGCCGAATACCGGTAGTTGTTTGATGACACCGACACTCGTTTGAGAATTCCAAGTTTGAATGCGTAAAAGCGAAGGCTTAATTTGGACGTCTCTAAGTTTTGAAACAGCTGGTCTGGTTTTGGTGTAACTTTAGTCTTGTGGGTTTGTTCAGTGTGCTGCAGTGCGGTCCTGGTTTGATTCTTAGCGTATTAAGAGCTCTCTTAAAGGGCTGCCGATGCATTGGCGACTCTTCTAGAGTTGCATGTGTCCATATTCGGTGGTAACCACCTACCATCGGGTAGTCCTTCTGCTTTTTCGTCAGCTGAAGAGCTGTAATAAATGTATAAATAAATGAATATATAATAAAATGTTTGTTCGCTGGTCATGGTCGGCTGATGATAATTTAAATCTTTCATGTTCAATGACGTCACATATCTCGACATTCGCAATCCTATCAGCCGATGGGAACGCACTCGAACTCGATTACAAGAATCTCATAAACCCAAACGTGAATTTCACCAAACGCGATCCTTCCTTCAATTTAAAAGGAGAAACCCGAGTGAACATTGTGCCTTCATTAATTGAATTGCAATAATAACCGGCCAAATAAATTCTCATGAGTCCGATATAGACGGCCCTGTAAAGAGCTCTTTATTCCAAACAAATCGGCTTCCTTTGAGCGCTTCAAACGTACCGCTCTCGAATAAGCGAATTTTATTTGTCGTTATTCAGTTTATCGCGGCGGTGAGCAGCAGTACCGATGCACTATGCTTCGACTCATTTGGCGGAGCTCATAACCAATAACGTGCCCATATTATTACAACGCGACGCAATATTCTGCTTCATGTAGTTAAGTTGCAAATTTTTAATTATTTCCAGTGAAATCGGTCAATGTTCAAAAATATGTATTCGATGTATCTGTCGGTTTTGGATTAAATGTCTGTGGTAGCCGTTAGGAGGGATTAAAATAGTTGATACTCTTATGTGAAAATTGGCGCATGAACACAAGTACTTACCTAACTATTATTTTTAAACCATTTAAATACGAAGTTGTGTGTACGATCCTGTTGTGAAGGATTCAGTAAGGAGTCGTTTATAAAAAATACGGACCTAATGGTACATCTTACATTCTTTGCTAACTGAACCTAACCTATTAAGTAAATAAATAAATAAAATGGGTAGCGAATTCCATTAGGCATTGAGTCCGCCCATTGTAATTCCTAGCGTTAGGTTTTCAATAAAGAGTGAAATAAATAAACAAAATTAATTAATTCGATCTATCACACCCAGATTACGTACCTGCTTAATGATCAATTAGGGCTTGTTATTAAAATTATAAACCGTCTTTGTGAATCTCCTGAGTAAACTAGCTACTTCATTGTATTGACATGCCCGATGCCCGCATGTGCGGCTGGCCCGCATACGACACTACGCTTTTGTCTCACTGTGCCAAACAACTCGGGCCTAGATTAAGTGCGATTGCCAAGCCGTTATAGATTTTTTAGCTTTAAACAAAACGATTTATACATTCCACGAAACATGCGTTCGATTTAAATCGAGTCTTTTTTTGAGGATTTAAAATAGTAAACGAGTATGCACCACCTTTCCCATAACTGTGAGTGACTCAGAATAAGACTCAAATCGGGCCTAAGATGGTTAGTTCGGTGTATTACTTAAAACGTTAGTCGGTCAGTTCGTTAGTAGGCATGAAGATTGGGAAAGCTGTTAGCGACAGTTAGTTTTTAATGTTAAATATCATTACTGTTCCGACTCTATAGTTTTTGGTGAACTTCGCCTGCCGAGCGGAGGGTGTTACAAATACCCCATTTTTCGTTTTAGTACTCACATGACTTCGGTACTGTCAGTTTTACCAATAGTGGTTTTAAAGTTCAAATACAAAAAAACACCAGTCGTCCCAAAATGAATTACTTATCGTGTTATACTTTAACAATAGCACCGAAGTAAAAACGCTACCGAAAAAATTGGTATAACCACAAAAAAACATTTTTATTACACAAATTATCCGTCAGTGATCGGACCACCAGAAGCGCACTTATCTATTTAATTGTCGGAGTTCGAACACGTCTCAAAGTTAATTGAAGCGCTCCCAGATTAGCGGACAGATAGACGATTTACGACCAACCTGCGTCAGATAAGTCGGACCTTTGGGAAGTTAGGGGCACGTCGCGGACACGACACGACATGAGTCTAATCGAACACATTAGACTGATTTGTCGCGCGGTGTCGGTGTTAGTTTTCGGTAACGATAACGGTAACGGTAAACGGTAGTCAAGCATTAACTTATTTAATATAAAAGAGGTTATTCTGTGCCTCTAGAACTTCCAAACTATTTATAATAATTTGACAAATCAGGAAATATTAAAAGCACCTTGATCGTCCGTTGGTTATAAGCTATGTATGTGATGGCACACGAAAGTAGTAACTGAAGTGTTTAATGAATACATTTCAAATATTAAGTATAACAAAATTAAGTCGGTTCTGCAGATTAAGCGTGAAAAGGTGACAGACAGAGTTATTTTATATATTTATTAGAGTTATTTTGTATAATATTGGTCTGGATTACTCACTTTTCAGAGCGGGATTTTTACGTAGCTGGGTTTTAAATTTCACTACCTTATTTTCATTCAATTACAAGGTATAAGTACCTATCTATCTATCTAACCTACCTATCTACCTTGTTATTGAATGAAAGTAACAAAGGCATGCGTGCTAACCTAGTGTTAAGTTTTCTTTGCGGCCGCCCGTAGCGACCAGCCGACGCGACGTCAAAAATAGGATGACTGTGTGTTTTTTTTTGCAAGGGATTTTATAAAGAAAGTGAGTGAAAGAAGTTGTTCGTTTTTAAAGCAAGATTGATTCTACACTTTCTAATCTACACTTTTACTAAGTTAGTGCGGTTTATAACCTATGACTTCATCACCAGTAAACATCAGGTGTGATGGTAACATGGGTTAATTTATGATACACAAAAACATGCTGTTAAATATATCAATATAATTACGTTAAATTTATACAAAATCCCGTCGGTAGACATACCTACCATTAAGTATTGTCTTATTGCTTTTAAGTAAGGACAATAAAATAAATAAATATAATAGTACCTACCTGAATGATTCAAATATTAAACACATAAAATAAGAAAATAAATGATTTTATTAAAAAGAAATAAATGTAAAACAATCCTTAAATATAATTAATGTTAACCTACCTACTAAAAGTCGCGTAATTTTTAATACATAAGCAAGTCCTTAATTTGCTTGTTCGATACCCTGCCCTAGGTCCCATTGAGATCCACAGACCATAGAACACTTCATTGTCTCTGACAAAAAGCAAAAGCATCATTAGGACACAGAAAAGCGTAGAGTTGATTCAAAGTAAAAAAATATATATTTATTTTATTTTAAAAACTATTAGTACTTTATATATCTATAGTTTTACAAACCATGATGTTTATATATGAAGAAGTTTATCAAAAATGTATTTGATTGCATTTTGGAACAAAAACCCTTTTAAACAAATAAATTAAGCAATGTTATGTATGTAGGTACATTGCATAATTTTGCAACAATTAAAATCCTAGCAAATCGATTATTTATTTATTAGATCTTATTAAGAATTGTTCTCAATCATGTGTTTTATGGCGTATCGTAATATTTACATATACTTTTTAAACTTTATTGACCTAAATATTAATTATAATACGGTACAAATGGCAAGCATAATGTTAATTGCATTCTTTAACACATAACTATTGAGCTAAAAATTTATACACGATGATATACACGGTCTTAATGTGAGCATACAGTTACAAGCTACTGATTGCCATGTAAAATCAGCTGTTAATTTATTATCTATGCATACACCTTGCAAGTTATGTGAAATAAAAACAACCTATTCAACTAATTCTCAACATACATCTCATCACCACGTCTACTATAATTCAAAAGTTATGTCGTAAAAACAATATCCCAAACAATAGTATTGGGATGACGCCAAGACACAACAGTTTGGTCGATGTCACTTCCATAGTCTTACGCGTTCGTTGAGTCGCATCGCCAACAATCATTTTGGCACGACGTCAAGAATCTGTGTCCCGTCGCGAAAGCTGTCGGTGTCACGCTAGCGTGTGATAAGGACAACAGTATTATTATTGCTTTGTATTAGAGTTTCAGGTTTGCCCTGTGTAAATTAGTGTTGTATTTATTAATAAAAAAATACATTGACCTACCGTATATTTTTTGAAGTGAAACTTCTAATGCGACTTCCAACAAGGTTGCGTTAAACGTTCAACGCTATTCTTTTGTACTACGCTACGTACTTACACAAACGCCGCGGTAATGTCGTTAGCGTGATTCAGAAACTTGAAGAGCACCTCTAGTTTGAAATGTGGAAAACATACTTACGTAGTTCCGTACTAACACTGATTTTCATTTACTTAATTTATGTAATGAGTCGTCAAACGAACAGAAAAACCACCTATTGGTAAGTGGTCGCCGTCAGCCATATCATATCAGCAACACCTAAGACATCCCCGATGCATCATCAGCTGCAAGGGAAATGGTCAATCGCATTATTTCTGTGTCTCCGACAGTGCTACCGAAAAAACACAGCGGTCGATTTATAGATGCTTAGCTTGACGGGTAAAAGACCATATTATTACCATGCATGAGTATCATGTGGTTCAGATTAACCACATGATACTCATGGTACAGACCCCAGCTACCTCCAGCAGGACGGAACTGGTGCTATAAGCCCGTCCCATTCTAGCAGGTTGCCCCACAAATAGGGATTGGCTTGGAAACAAGATGTATACACCCTTTAATGTAATATTACAGAGGCTCTTTCTTACCTTTTCATGCATGAGTCATTTGGATTTATTTCATAATCAACAACAGACAACTCAAATTGTTAAGTTGCGAACTCATAATATTTCATGAACAATAATAATTCAAATTTATTACAAATTATTACATAATAATAACAGTCAGCCATTAATTACTAGGCGTGACGTAATATCTTAAGCCCCTGCACTAACTAATCCTATACTCCATTGTGATAGCACCCTAATTCTTTCACCCCTAAATTGGATACTATGGCCCTAAACACTTTATTACAAAGCAATAAAGTTCGGAATCGAACAGAAAAACAACTGTATCATTCGATAGGCACGTTAATTGGGGTAATAGAGACTAATAATAATAAACTTTTAAGTGTGTAAGTCTGAATAGTGTAACCCGTTTACGGTTTATGAGGATTTTTAGTTTTGATATTTGAATTTTTATTTTTAATGTTTTCTTCATTTATAATAGTGTTAGGAAAAAGGGGCATTTATAAGACTTTCACCTTGATTTGTTCTCCGCTACCTATCTGTGTTCTTGTATTAATTGTGTTATCCATGGCACCCACGACACAAGGTATCCTCGTGTGGCTATATATGTACTTATGTAGCGTTAATATCTACTGTGTTGCGATTTATTTATATAACATAATTTTTGGGGAGCTAGGACCAGAGTCATATAGACACTTGGCAAATGAAATGTTCCATCCTAAGCCCAGGGAAATATTTCTTTCTTATGTGAATAAAACAGACAATAGTATAGTAATAGTAAAACTATATAGTAATAGTAAAAAAATGAATAGTTATAAAAACTAAAAACACGCTTTATAGTGCTAAGTGAATAATAATTTTATCAAATTAGTGTATTGTCATCGGTCCTCAATAAATCTACAAAGTTTGAATGAAATCTGGCCGTTTAAAGTGGGTCAACATCGCGCCCAAAGAAGTCGGTTACAAACAAACATACAAACATACAAACATACAGGTGAAGCTAATAAAAAGCGTGTAACTAAGTAAAAAAGTAAACTCTATGACACCCCGTACTAGGAAATCTGTGTCGCGAATGACATGAAACACAAACATTCAACCCGTAAACAAACGTGTGTCATAAATATCTGGCTCTGTAGGAAATTGAACCTGGGACCCTCAAGCGAAATACATGACGTGTAGACACTACGGCAAAAATCGTCGGCAAAATATCTATATTTAATAACGTGAATAACTATATCGTAAAATGTACAGGCTATCACTTAAAATTAAAATCATTTTACCAATAACTCAAGTCCGCAACACTAGAATTACAAGCTAGGCCTATACGATACGATACAGATATGCAAGGGTGACAATAAGCTCCGGAGTCCCGGACCGCCATTGGCTGGCCGTCGTGACGTCACGCGCCGGTCACGCCCTCTCGAATTATAGGATTAGTGACCGGTAGTGCTGATATGTGCTGAGAAATTGATGTCAGTTGTTACAATGATCTGTACCTACGTTTAGTTAAGGAAATATACACCCATTATGTAGTTACAGTATATCTGTCGTTCTTTTATTTCTCAATTCAATTTTATACAGGGTGACACGTTTTTAACTCCTTAAGTTGTATCTTGAGAATGCAATCCATGCTTTATCATGACATTGCTGGGGAGCCTCTAATAGAGGAATTAAAGAAAAAAGGAAGAATATTTCAGCGTAGCAAAAACAATA
Source organism: Ochlodes sylvanus (assembly GCA_905404295.2). Classification (NCBI taxonomy): domain Eukaryota; kingdom Metazoa; phylum Arthropoda; class Insecta; order Lepidoptera; family Hesperiidae; genus Ochlodes; species Ochlodes sylvanus. The sequence goes on from FR990129.1 coordinate 5,750,801, forward strand.
CACGAGTAAAATTCAACATACGACGCTTCAACAAAACAGTGTGATAAAACTTAAAAAAAAAAAACAGCAAGTATCCACTTACATACAAAAGAAATCTATGCCTTAACCAGGTTGTCGTTAAATGCGCCAGATGCCGGTCCCTCCTCGGTGGCAGGCATGAAGACCGACTGCCTACCACACTATTGCTAGAGTCCGCAGTCAAACGGCTTGTTGCGTTGCGGCTGGGGGCCTGAAAGCCAGTATATTTTTTATGGAATTAAGGTAGCAAACGATCATGCAGCACCACCTTCCGCTGCCGCCCATGACAACTGTGACTGACTTACAAGACTAGACTTAATCCTGTTAGATGATTTGAGATCATTAGCTGGTTAGTTTTTTAGTACGAGGACTGGGACAGGGACTGTTAGTGAAAGTTACTCCTGTTAGTTATAGTCCAGTTAGTAATTAATATAAAAATATAAACCTAGGTGATGACTACGTAGTTGGATGATGATGATGAGGTTTTGAAGGCTGTGTTGTGGACCATTTTACGTTTCATATGAAGCGTTTTAACTCAGTCTTCAGATGTCAATGATGCATCGCAATAGGGTTCTATTGCTCAACTCTGTTTCCAAGCCTTAGCTACAGACACTTCAAACCAGATTGACTGTGTTTAAGGTTTCCCTCGCGTATTTTTTTGTTTTGTTTTTGCTTTTTGTTTTTTTTTTCATTCAATCTGCCTGTATAATTAGGTATGTAAAGTTCCGATAGCTGTATTCAAATATGGCGATCCTACTTTTTATTTGGCTTTGACGTTTTTAATATTAGAAAAAAGTTAAACTTACAATTTAAAAAAAATTCGCAATAATTCAATACAATGATTGAATTATATTGGATGGTTAAAACATGGGTTTACACGTTAATATTCGGCAGCTTTTGATACTTATAAAAAGGTGAATAAATTACGTTTGTATGCGAAAAATATTGTAGAGGCGTAGGTAGGTACATTCATCACGATTAGTATTTTCCCCACACGCGGATTCCCTGGGTCGCGGGCGACCCATATAACACCCATGACCCGAGACCAAACATTTATCTGACATATAAATAACCACCCCGGCCGGTAATCGAACCCAGGACCCCTTCCTTCTCAGGCAGGGCTGCTACCAAATATGCTACGGGGTCGTCAATGTTTGTTTTGCAAGCAGCGGACGCTATTCAATAATAGCCCATCGAACAGACTAAAAAGCCTATATAGTGATTCTGGTGACATATTCGCTGCATTTGTTTCTAAGAAAAGTCGGTATGCGAAAAATGTAGTCCTTCAAAAAACGGACTAGACCTTACATTCTTCGTCTTCGTGCGTCGAACTCGGCTCGGATTAGGGCCCATAATTGCCTTGTGGCGCCCGTCGACTCATATAACTCTTTTTCATTTTTTGGCCCCCGGCCTCGAGTCGTTTTGTTCACCGCTTGTTGGTTTTTGGAATTAGCATGTCTTATTAGCATAACTGTCCGATAAGACCTGATTGCTGTTTTAACAGCTCCACGAAGTGCGTCGGACTTAAGAGATTTGCGTGAAATTTTGCTTTGTGAACAATGTTCGCGTTAATTGGTGTAGAATAATTAATGGTCATGTATAAATTTGTGACTGTAAAAATCAATTGAAATTTTCGAATCCTTGAAATGAGTAATACATTCATGTTTTACTGCCTAAGTAGTCTATTTAATTTTATTAATAGTCTGTAATCACGTCTGAAGATAACACTCTAAAATGTCAATTTTTTATTTAGCAGAACCTTTTTAATATTAAACGCAAAAGGGTCTGCGATCAACGTGAGGGAGACCTTAAAGCAACATTTCCTTACTTACCTATTCATATTCATATGCAAATCGTGCTCTAAAACAGGATTAGGAGCTAGCCAATTCAGGATTTATGCGGCATCAGGCCGATTGTGGCTCACGTCGAATTTACGCAGCGTTATAAATCACCTGGATACCCAGCGAAGCGCGTACAAGTCAGACCCTACTAAAGGGACGATGTTGCCGATAAAATATGCGTCTGCGAGCCGGTCACCGAAATGGTAATATTGTTAACAGGGAGTAAAATAACTACACAGGAAACCAAAAGGAGAATTATGCATCATCTCGGGAATTTCTCAATAAGATGTGTTGCGCGTGGGGCCGACGCGGGCGCCGCCCCGCGGCGAAGCGGTGGCGCCTCTATCGATTATTCCCGCGTCCTGCTCGCTTGTAGCGCGGCGTCTCGCTCACACGCACGCGGGTGGCGCCCGCCGCGTCATTACCGCGGCCACCGCAGTCTCAGCGACCTCTACCAGCTTGCTTAAACGCAGACCTCGCAGGCTATATCATTAATCTATTACGACGATCGTAAGGTGGGCTCGCCTCGCGCATGTGAGTAATTCTTCCTTTTTTCATCGTCTCGAATAGAATTCGTCGTCGGCCCGGTGAAAGGTAACGAGTAACGACCGATATTCGGTTTTATGGAGCTTAATTAGCGTTGATCTTTCGCTTCGCCGGCGGTTCGAGCGATCTTATATATCACCGGGCGTTTATTGACCGATATTTCCCGGTGAGATCGCAGATAGTTTGAGTGGATGTCACGCTGCGAGTCGTGATCAGGGTTGATTGTAGAGAGGCTTATTCAGCTGTAGTGTTTCGCGTCATTTTCTCGGTGGTTTGTCCATATTTAGCGTGCAGTCGAGGGTCACGAGTCTAACAGTGGTCGCAGACCCGTGGCGTCTTGATGCGTAAACGATTAGGCAGATTATGCTCGGACGTTTTGATCCTCGTTTCAAAGTTGTGGGTAATCTTGAGGATTATTCTTCTGCATTACTTCTATGGTTGTCTCTTCATGTATTGTAAATATTCTTGGTTATTTCCTGCTGAAACCCTAACGCCTGCGGACTAGATCTGGTCCCCTACTTATTTGACCATCCGCTGTCAGCCTAGAGCTTGCTGGTCGCAGTGGCTAGTCGATAGTTTATGGGAGTTTTTGATCTGCCCTCCGGCGTCCAAGGCGTGTCGTCTGCGCGGGCGCATGGCCCATTCATATTTGTACGACTGGCCACTAATTACACCCTGCACAGAACCTCGGCTTGATGCCGGCCAGATTAAGTTCTTGACGTTATATTATTTCGTCTGCAATAATAACTGGTTCTCCACCGTGTTTATGATGTTTTCGAACGATTGGGTATTTGTCAACGCTTGTTTTATTATGCTGCGGGTGGTATGAGGTGGCTGAGAAGTTAATTGGTTTGTTACGGCATAGACGAGGCTGTTTGTAATATGAGTTAGGTGTAATATTAAAATAAGATAAAAGGAGATAAGGTTTACTTCTTCGGCGGCACAATAATATTCTATATTAATTAATCATACCAATACTCAGTAGGTAGGTACCGATAACGATGTTAAAAGTCTTCTACTACTTCAAACTGGTTTTCAGGACGCGAATATTAAAATTCAAATCAGTCTTCTCTGTGATTATCGTGCATCATCAGCTGTCTTCTTCTCAAATCTTGTACGTGCTGTCATTATTTTGATACATAAAAAGATTGTATAGTAGATACCTATTTTACATTGCATTTGTCCACAAAAAAACAAATAAATATTTATTTATTGAAAAACTGCAAAAAAGACGAAAAGATTTATAAAAAAAGTTTTTATTAAAAATGATTTCAATAAAAATGTTGAAACCATAAATTCTAACCAAACTTAAATATAATTAAATTAAACCTAAAACATTAAAGGTCGTTTTTAGAAAATATACTTGTTTTTTACGATGATTTTTGAGGGGCTTCAAAGGTAGCCCTGACTCCTCGACAGACAACCCTTCATGGTAAAGTAAAAGACATAATCTTCACGAGACATCAAATCCACACTATTCTCCCTAACAAAGCTTTATTATTAAGCTACAATAAAGGTACACTTTACAAATAGGTACATTGGATCCGTAAAGCACTTAACCAGGACTAAATCAGATTTATATCAAGATTACGGAATTTACAGTGCCTGTTTTATCCGTCTGGTTGGTTACCACAGGCCGACATTAGTCTGCCGTCGAGAAGCAATTTCCCTAACTGCCGCTCACCCGGTACTAAATTAAATTTTGATGTCGGAGTATTAAGTTGTAAACTATCACGACGGTTTGGCCAGAAAGAGAAAACGATTCGTCTACTTAGAAGTTGACTATACGTGTTTTTAGCAAAACTATACCCTTAACTGATCGATGTATGTGTGTACGTGGAAGATATTTCAGAAAAATTGTATGGATATATTCACGCAAAAGACCCCATACCAATTGTTTAATTTTATTATGTTAAGGTGGTAAACTGGTAACTAACGTATTTTAGCAAGCTTGGTATACTCGTACCATTAAGGGTTTGTTTTTTTTTCAATCGGTTTACAAATAAAAAAGATACCTATGTCAAGTTCAAAGGCCCGTCTAAGCATTTATATCGGAAATCTTTTTATAACTAAGCGAAGCGAGGGCAGATTTACTTGTCAGTAATTTAAACTCAAAGTAGCCGTCTTTCAGCAATCATGGCGAAGACTACCGATGCTGAACACCAGTAATATGCCTACGCAGTGCAGTAGCCACTTAAAATCGCATCAAATTACAATGTATCAATGATACTATCAACCGACATACCCCAGTAATAAATCGATGCACAAGTTATTACATTCGAGCTAGAGTTGTGTACATCGATAAATAATAATTGGTGATTTGCAACGACACGACAAACCAGTTATCGGCACTCGACAACTGTATTACAAGATAAATATCGATTATTCGTGTAAACTCAATCTATGGTCACTTCACTACGCACTACACGAAATGCCATAGACAAATCAAAGATGGATAGACCTCACGTAACGAGGATTTGGTCTTTGGTATTGATTTTATATTATAAATTAGCAATCAGGTATACGCGACTACATCGGTCAAAATACATACTGATTTGGTAAGGTTTTAAATAAGTGAATGTAATTGCCACAACATAGTTTTCACCACAGCATAGATATAGGACGTAACAACCCTAAAATGCTACACGTTTCACATTAAATAATATACAAAATAGTAATTATTACGAAAAGTTCTTAGAAAAGTTAAGTGCAACGTTTAAACCACAAAGCAAAGTTCGACAGTTCCGTCCATCGCTAATACAAGACGGTGTAATAAATCATTCATGGGTCGAAAGAAAATATTTGCTGAAGCGGCCGACACCGCGTTATTAAAGTAATTTAGCGTTCTCTGCGAGTCGTCTACTCTGTCGACTCTGTTTGTTTTGCAGGCGAGAACTTTGCTCAACCTATTATTACCGACTCGTTATACTTTTTAGCGGGCGTTTACAACATTTGGTGGCTCGCTCCATACGATTCTTGAAGGTTTGTGGGATGTAATCTTATTTAGCGATTGTTTAAACATTCCTTTTTTATTCAATGAGATATTAATGTATATTAAATTTAATATTTTATGAAATTTCTATTTATTTAATTTCGCTTATACTTATATATTTTACTTCTCAACGCACCGTTGAAGATTATAATATTGCAAACCTGAGTTCTAAAGCTGTATCTTTGCAGGAGAAAATGTTTGTATGATGTTGAAATTTACGTTTTAGTCCTAAGTTTAAGTGCGCGTGAAGTTATTGTTTGACCATAGACCATACACTAGTATTATCCACATTTGACCATAAATTCGCATCTACTTCAGGCAGGTGTAAGTAACATTTGGTTTTTGCCCATTTCGTAAAGCCTCGCTGGTTTTGTATAGTTTATGAGCTCTTTTGTTTTGGTAATGTCGGATTGCAGTTACAACAGATTTATCTTTAAGAAAATAAGTATTTATTTAACCTTAACGAACGCCCTTTTAACGCAACGTTATTTTTGATGGAGTTAGATCTTTGCATCTCATAGACTTAGGTAATGTTTATTTCTATTATATCTTGTTGTAGTCGATATCCAACATTATTAATAAATAAATTTTAGAGCACGCTAAGGTTTTTCTAATTTATTTTTATGTTACATAATATTAACAAACTCGGTCCGAAATTCCGCACCATACCTAACGATTTGCATGTACTTGTTCCGTCGCTATACCACACACGTAGACCATTTAACATTTCCATTACATAAAGTAGGTAAGCCACGGGTAGTAGTGACCAACAGTTTAGTGCCAATGCCAACCGTAGTACCTCGGGTCGCCGGGGGCGCGGGCGCTCGCCGTAAAAACGTGTTATTATTATTAATAATCCACTCATTCACTGACTTCGATGTTATATCGGTTATTTTGTTACGGCTTGTTGGTTCTAAGAAACGTGTAACTAGGGTAACCATCTTAGATTAGTCCTGCATAGAGATGGGTAAAACCTAGAACTGGAGAAACACTGTTATTTTTAACAATGGTATTACTACGAGTAGTTGCATACATTTTTGCTTGACTTCAAATATAACTACTGCCAATTTTAAAAGATTTGTACATGAGTTGCAATTCTCACTAATCGCTGGATGGTGTTTAGTGACTTTAAACTGTTAAAAATATTATTAATAATGTACTAAGATAATCATCAAATGGACCGTCCAGGTCTATGAGAAAATGATGTAAGCACTACACATGACCCACCTTGTTATAAGAATTTTGTATTACCGACAGTGTTACATGCCATTTTAATTACCTACATGTGTTCCATGCCTTAGTTGGTCTGCAATTACAATACTATTTAGTTTCCTTAAGCAGCTCTTGGCGTTGAGAAATTGCAAACACGTATCGGTGACTTGATGAATATTGTTTTTCTCTCTATAACCTAACCTTATTTAGAAAGCAAGTACTTTCAAGCTATCGGTTGCAATGAATACATTCTTAAAAAATATTAATACTGGTATTATACTACAATTGTACAATAATATATCATTTCTGTAGATCTATGCTTCCTTTCCTCAATAAACTATTTTAGAACTAGGTCGACTAGCTACTGCCGGCCAATTACAACAATCCCGTTCGTTTGTCAGGCGTATTTCGCCTTTATTCTTATATGACTAAAGTTGGTTTTTCTCTCCTTCGTAGGAGCTCATCTATAGCCAAAGCCAACGGATGTTGTCAAAGTTGCTGTGGCCCAATCCAGCACCTAGTGCGCCTCGAGACCCTCACTCAGACCATTTGGTTAGTAAACATTTTGATTTTTAATATTTTAATACAAAAACTGCAATGTTTTGACATTTTTGGAATTCACTAAAACAGCTTCGTACCCCTGTAACATGACAGTATCTACCAAAATTGTTTAAGCAAAGACAAATTTATTTATTTGTCTTGGTGTGTCAACAATTAAAATGGATACATAGCATTTTGTTTAGTAAAATAACGAATTTGCTATAAAATACATAAACAACATTGTACGACGAAACATAGACCACGAAACTTATTTCAACTAAATAAATTGATTCAATCAATCGAACATAGACAAAAGCTAAACGTAACAGATAATATACAGAATACTACAATAAAAAATAAGCGTAGAAAAAATGAATAGCCCTCAACAAAGAAATTAAAAATAACGAAACGCAATAACAGTTGAACACGTCGTTTCCCGATAACGCCCCAACAAGACTCCAGTTAAGCATCGTTGGGTTTTTTGGCGCCTAAAAAATTTATGGTCGAAATCATAGCGGCAGATGTTAATGATTCTATTAAATTATGATCGAGTTTTGTCTATGAGTAGTTTCGTTTTTTTGTTTCCTCTTTTTTTCTTTTTACGAACGCCATAAATGGATGCGTTCTGAAATAGTTCACCCGTGTAATTTTCTACATGGGAGTTGTTTAAACAAATATGATTGTTTTTTGCACCTTTCATTGTATAAATTGCGTTTACTGTATAACTTACCTACCTCCGTGAATAGTCTTACAAATAAAAACCCGACTTCAAAGTAATGCAAATTAACCACTTATATGGTTTTCTCATGGATGCCATTGTAAGAACTGGACCAAATTGGACACACGGGAAGATCCAGCTTTTAAATAAAAAAAGAGTCGTCAAAATCGGTTCACCCAGTCAAAAGTTCTGAAGTAACAAACATAAAAAAACAGTCTAATTGACCTATACGTAGTTAGGATAATATTATTTTTTATTGTGTGTAATGTATAATGTATGTGTGCCTATAAGTTCAGACAGCCAAATATTGCTACACATTTATTTTAGGCATTATATAATTGGTTTAGGTGACAACATCCGTTTTCCGGGATGAAAAGTATTCTAGAAGTAAAAGAAACCCATCCTAGAGACAGGACTCATGATATAAGTAGATACAGACCTAAGCACCAACCTCCCCAAGTATCACATTAATCTGTTCAGTGGTTACCGCAAGACGATTGAACAGACAGACAGAGAGCAGATAGAGAAACGTAACTCCGTTACAGTATTATTAAACACTTCTATTCCTATCCTTACCTACTAATATTATAAATGTGAAAGTAAAGGAGTGCGCACATTACACCAACTCGACGTCAACTCCACTCCGACTCCACTCCGTTTCAACTCCGACGTTCCGTTCCGCGATCAACGCTTCATCGACGTCAACTCGACTCCGTCTCCACTCCGTTTCAACTGCGACGCTATTTACATTACGTCATTGTGTCGGTCGACGCGTGGACTACTCGTCTACGGTGAGTCGTCAACGCAACGTCGACGCGTTGGTCTCGAAACGGAACGGCTATGGGTGTAGGGCGAGCCGTACAGGGCTTTTAAGTATAAGTTCGAAATTCAACCTTACCTTCAAAGATATAAGGCTCATAATTGAATGTTAGCTTTGTCAAGGTTTTAGTCGCGTTGGCGTCGGTCGGTCGTGGAGTCGTTGTAATGTGCGCACTCCTTAACTCGGTCTGTCTGTTACCTTTTCACGCAAAAACTACCGAATGGATTTTGACGAAACTTTACAATAATATAGCTTACACATCAGGATAAAACATAGGCTATAAATTATGAAGATATAGTGTGAATTATCCAAAATATATAACTAAATCTTTGCAAACTGAAGGAATAAGTTTCCCGAAGCGAAGCGAGGGCAGGTCGCTAGTAGAGATATAAGTCTTTTTGGTGTATCAGCAGGCAACAGAAATAGCAACCGTTTGCTTAACAAATATAGGTAGGTGCGCGAATATTTAAATAAGGACATGCGTGATCCTTTAGCTCAAAGTTTTACGTTCCAATTGGCTTTATCCGCGGATTTAGAAGGTTTAAATCCAGTTTAGTTTGTTACCAATTGGAATAGCATGTGGACTAGTAAATACTGAAATGCGCGTAAACTACCATTGATTCGAACTTTGGTTGTAAATTACCTAAGATATTAAAGATAAAGAAAATTAGTAAGATAAGTCAAGTTAATTGAGCGACCTATTTCTTAGAATTAGACTTGTAGTCTATAAAATGTCTTTAAAATGACTGGCACAAGTGTTACCAATATTAATAAATGAATGGATGATTAAAATATAGATAAATAACGAGTAAAGTAAAGGATGTCTTTAAAATCGGGTAAAATATTTCATCATCCAGCAATGCACTAATTTTAGAAATAATAAACATATAAAACGAGTGATTTTATATTCGAGACAGCAAACGCCGGGGGCCATCGAGTCCGTGGCTTAATCATATGGTAGAAAAACACCTTACGAGCCCAAATATTTGTTATTTAACACCTTCATTCCAATTGACACCTTAAAACAACAATACCAAAGTAGCTTTCGCACTGCATCATTTAGATCGTTTAAATATGACTTATTAGAAAAAAGTGGAGTCGAGAGAATTGGCGTAAAAAGGACTCTAATTATATTATGATTAGGGGTGTGGTATTGACAAAACTAACGAGCGTTTGTTATATTACTGTTATGGAGGTAATAAATAGCGATACAGGTCGCAGCTGTCTGTCCGTCTGTTTGTTTATGGCACTCTATTTTGACATACGCGTTCGGCTGATCCAATTATCTGGATGCATTCTAATTTTTTCTATTTATCTATATTTTTGGATACAACTCATAAGCAAAGTAGTAAAACTTACTTCCTCTAATGGGTAGGCCATCCGAAGGGGGATAAGTGAAAAAGTTAATCTTTATTAAACAAGATCGACTGTGCTGTTTAATGAATGCTGTTTAATGACAGATACCATCCTGAACTTAGCTTCATTTTTCCTGTCCTTACCAATATCTGTCACTGTCTAATAGATTAAGGGCCAGTTTCACCGGTTCCGGATAAAGTTCCGGATAGCCCTAGGAACTCAACTCCCAGATAAACTACAACTTTTGGCATCTCAGGTAATCTGATAGAAGTGACAGAGAAAAGTGTTGGTTAAGGTATCTGCCAGTTCAAGTGGCTGTTAGGCGCTTTTTGACGGATAAAAAAATGTTTCAAGTGGCGTTTCTATAACACATTAGGAATTTGAACTGTAATAAATCATATTATTATGAATCCTACTATTTTCGTTCTATAATGATAAAATTATACTTGAAAATATTAAAAAAAGTCTAATTGGATTATTTTGAACAAAAAGTATTTTATTAATTAAGTTTTCAAAATAATTTTCAAATGACAATAATTTGCGTAGTAGTAACGAAACGCAAAAAAGCGACGTTGCCGCTCCGTCAACTGTTAAGTCACTAAGTGGCAGATAAATTCCTAGGGCTATCCGGAACTTTATCCGTAACCGGTGAAACTGGCCCTAAAACGTTCATTATTATCATTAAAATGATTATTAGTAGCTATTTTTGACTCCCAGTGAAACCTACCCACCACTATCTAGCTATCTACCCACTACTACCTATCCCACCCTGCTCAGTGCTCAGATGAGCCGCCAATGTCTCGCCGTGTTCCGGCCGGGGTCTCGAATGCTAGAAACACTTTCTTTCCTTCTTGTCCTTTCCTGGACAGCAGTCGCTGATACCATTTACCACTTGACAGTCGTCTTCTGGGTTGCCGGCTGTTTATAAAAAAAATGTGACGAATTAAACATAGCAACGACTTCCATTTTCCTGATCATGAAAACTCCCAATTGTTAATAAAAAATATTAACACTATACGGACGAGTAGACCATTATCAACATTAAACTGCGACTCGCTGACAATCGAATTAAATTTAATAGACATTGTTGTACAAACATTATATTGTTGTTAGACATTGTTATAATAGACATTTTCCGCTCCACACGCAATCGACTGACAAATAATTAAATGATTTGCGTAGATACTAATCGACACAATATTGTTATATCATTTTTGTGACATTGGTGTGAAAATAACTTGGACCGATGATATTTCATGTCACTGTCACGAACCATTAAAATATTTAAAAAATAGTCTTTCATTTTTCACTACATGTGGACGATAATCTTGACAATTAGGTCCTACATATTGTAATGCATCGCACTATTACTGCCATCTAGCGTTGAGTTGCAAAACTTAAACAGGAGTCAAGTATGAATTAAAGTGAGCAATAATATTCCAATTCTTACTCACATGTTACATTTCTTTGTACATTAATCAATATAGGTACAATAATATTAAACATTGTTTCGATATATTTGTATAAACTGCGACAAAAAGAATAATAAGAAAAATAATAATAGGTAGGTACCTAATAATAATGCATGGTGACTGTTTTTCATTACAAAATTATTATAAAGTAAAGAATCGCGACCTTCTAATTTTCGTCTCTAAATACATTAATATTAATGACTCATTAGCCCTGTTTAATTTAACCTTCCTGCTGAATAAAAGCTCCTTGATTCCCGGCAGGGCTAGACAAGGCTGGGCAAGCCATAATACACAATAATTAAATGTTTTTTTTTCAGATTGTTTTTCGGACCGTTGGTAAATTTTGTCTCTTATATCTCCACGCTTTTCTACATGGAATCCTTTCGCTTAGGTGTGAATTTGTGAAGATTTATTTTATTTCATTCAAAGCAATCATTTTACTACAGGGTTTCTTATGGGCTTCTGAAAACATATCCCACAGAAGTAGGATTCTTTCTATGCAGCGAAGCAATCCCATTACAATGTTCCATGGTTGGTTAGGCTCATCGCGGAGTTTTAGCCTATGAGATGTGACAAGAAGCTGCTTTGAAGCCCTTAAACACCATCCAATCCAATTACTTACATGTGTAACTAAAGTTTTACACTTCGAGTGTCGTTGTAACTATGTAATTACGATATTGCATTTTTTAAAATAACTATTAACTATTTAATTTAATATCCGAGACATCAGATTGTTTAGGGTCCCGTACCCAAAGGGTACCACCGGAACCTACTACTAAGATTCATCTGTCTTTCCGGTCGTACGTGTAACTGCCGATTTAAATCCTTAACATCAAAACTATACCTACCTAATTGAAACGGTAGTAACCATAAAGGAGGTATGGGTATGGGGTATATTATTACCTATACCCATACCTCCTTTATGGTTCCTTCTCCTTAGATCCGTCAGTCTTATGCTCCATCCATCCGTAATCCATGCCAGCCTCACCTCATCATCATCACAACCCATAACTGTCCCACTGCTGGGCACGGGTCTCCTTCTCACAATGTGAGGGGTCCAGACTGTAATCCACCACGCTGGCCAATGGCGGATAGGCGGAGTTCACACAACTTTGAGAACATTATGGAGAACTCTCAGGTGTGCAAGTTTCCTCACGATGTTTTCCTTCACCGAAGAAAGTGATAATTAAATTCTTATACGTAAATATTTTTTGAAAATTAGAGGTGCGCGCGGGGTTTGAATCCGAGCCCCACGGTTCGGGAGTCCAACGTTCAACCACTCGGCTATCACTGCTCCAACTTCACCTGCTTGTGTTGAATTTATCAATTTACCATCAGACCATCTGCGTTTTCATGAGCTTTTCATCTCTACATCCGCAAATAAATACCTTCACACACCTGGAATGTTTCACAAAACTGCTTGAAAAACTTATCTGTGCCTGTGCTACATGATTTTACACGTACGCTTTTTACGTAGCTACATCTGATAAAGTACCTCCGTGAAAGTGTAGAGTTTGCGAAAGGAAATCGTAACAAATCCAATTTAAAACAACAGTGCGGCCGTCCACAGATCAAAGATCGCGATCCCCGGGGCTGGCTCGACGAGGGTTGGAGGGCGAGGCAATAGGCTTAGCTGTAAGCTGTAATTGATTGGCTCCGGCGTTTCCTCTGATGCGCTTATCAACCCTAATAAATACATAAATAAGGTCTTATTTTTATTGATATGGAAGTAGCGTGCGGCATTAGACAACTAGTAGTAATTCTGTGAGGACGTAGGATTCGAGGTGAAGGAAATAATTGAATTTGCTTATATGGAGCAATGTTCAAGATGACATACTTACAAGAGATAGGTATTAGTCTAAATCGTACCAATATCGGACGTGGTGACGGCGAGAATTTAGATGATACTTAGATGTAAGTAAATAATGTTGCCATAAATAACGGCAATTTAAAGAAATGTAAAGAAAAATAAAGATAGAGATTTCATAATTACCTACTTACAAATTGTTGTATGATATATCGATATTTCAAAAGTTTCGAGATACCTACATAAATTAATTATATTATGTCATTTCCAGTTACAAAAATTAGTTCAGGCACGTAGCTAACATGTAACACTCGACTTCTATCTTTCTTTTTTCTACATTAGACTTCTATCTCTTTTCTTCCTTCTTTCTTGACGACAATGAACGAGGTGAACACTCACGATCAGGTAGCATGTCTGCTAGTTTGTCGGTTATTACATAAAAAAACATGAGTTTGCGTATTATATTTACATATACTCCACCATGCCTATCACACGTGTAGACTTGTATTGACAATCGTAATAACTCGTGACCAAAAGCTTTAAAATAATATTCGCTCCTCGATAATATAAATGATATCACAAAAACGTTATGAAGACGCTCGCCCTGGACAGGTGGCAGCACCGCATAATTCATTAAGCATTTATTACATTAACAAAAAATTATGTTATAATTCTTTGAAGAGAAATACTAATTGTTCGCTTTATAATTATAACTCGTTATGTTTTTGTAGATCCAAAGCTGACGCTTGTGTTATCTGTTGCACGGACTCGATTACAGCGTATGGAACGTATTAATTTATTAAATTCAATTTGCTTTTAAATGTTCATGGTCATCTTGGTAGTAAAGCAATCGCTTGACGTTGCGACAAGACTAGGAAAGTATTGCAATGGAATTGAATAGGTAGTATTCTGGTGTCTAATGTGTCTTTAAGTTAAGAGTGGATAGGTTTTTTCTAATGGTGCTTCATCCATCGAAGATCTACGTTGCCACTCACCATCAGGTGGAATCGTAGTCAAGCGCTGACGTAAACAAATAAAAAAAATTTATAGCTTCTTAGTTTCTAGTAAGTATTCCCTGATTCCCCCGTTGGAAACATCAAATTAATTATAACATGCTCGTTTGCTACCTTAATATCATGATAAATAATCTCAGGTTATCAGTAAACTTTATATGATCTGTTGCTATCTTTAATCTATGTGCCTAATCCTTTTCTTTTCTTCTTCTCAATTAAAACTCCGCTCATAATTTTTTCATGCATTAAAAGTCAAATATTCAATTAGTACGGTCTGCTGTGGACGGCACGTTTAGCATACTTAGTTAAGACATTCGTTAGTCGTCGATAAAAACCTTAATACTTTTAAATCCAGTTAAATAAGTCTAAAACTTAACCATGAATAGTTTAATGCCGCTAATAAGATAAATTGGGCTCTAATTGACGTCTAAAATCCAACATCTAGCGTGGGTTTAGTTTTTATTCTAAGTGAAAGCCTTTGCCAACTCGCCTACGGTTTTTGGGTAGGTATACGTGTAATAAAAGCTCCTACTTATAACTGACTTTATTTATTATGAACTTAGTTCTTTAAATTACCTACGTCTACTTTCATAGTATATACAGTTATGAATTTACATACTACATAACATTTATTTTTACATTGCTTTAAGGTATGAGCGAAATGGGGTGGGTACTATTCTAAATTCCTCTGATTTCGAACGTCTAATTATTTTTTTACAATAACCGGTTAAGGCGATATATTGAATTGTAATGAAGTCTAGTAATATCAAGTCTTAAATATTGTATTCTATGCAATACAGCGTATTGATTCACTTACACAAACGTAATTGTTCCCTCATCAACCAAGTCTCATGTTTTGAAGCTCTTAAGTTCACGGTCGTTAAATAACGTTATATTTATTTTAATTATTCCAAAGACGTTTTTATATGAAATCACGAAACGTCTGTAATATTTAATTTTCGAGCGTACAATTATATAATTATTGTCATCAAAATTTAGCATCCTGGGGCGACGGCAGCCCGCGGCGGCGGCCTACTCATCAACCACTTCATAACACTTCATAAATGCAAAACAAAAATCTTCATAAAAGTATAAATTCTTTTAAACTCAATAGTACAATCAAAGCAAACGCTTTCATTCAAATATTAAAAGTCACTCATCTCCGCACGTCAATCAAGAAAATTTCCACATCACCCCTTTTGTCATCAGACACAATTTTTACTAAAGCCCTCGTCACACAAGTAATATTTAACATCAAAGAACGCCAGAGCTCTGATACGAGTGATAAACATTTTCTATATCCGAACAAAGTGAGTAATTTGAGGGTCTAGACCGATTGAGTTAAAAGCGTTTTTCTACACTTACGATTTCCTGAAGGATGTGAGTGCATTAAAATGTAGATCAGAAACTATTCATAGAGACAGTGGCGTCCCGTCCGCAATTATAAATCACATCAAATTGTTCAACCGGTCTCATTGATCCCTGCAGCCGCGGCAAGGGTATGCCGCGATAGATCTTTGTGCGCTGGTTATAGTGATGTACCGGTGATTTTATACTTATGGTGGAACTGTAAGCGGCTCAGCTAAAAGGTTTTATAGTTTTATACCTTCATTCAGTATAATAGAAGTGTGTGAGCCGTTTACTTGTGTACCTCTATTAATACGGTTGATGGGCGCCGCCGTAGCTAGCTCTGGCCAGTAACTCGTATGCCGGCGGTTGCCGTGAACATAAAGGTTTATGGCATGGGAAATTTGAGTGATAGTGATTTAAGGAGGTTAATTTCTTATGTTAATCACTGCTTAACAGACCGGGCTGTTTTATTGAGGCGCCTGAAAACATAAATAAATATAACTTACTTTTTCGTATTAAAGTTTTTATTAGTCTTACATTTTTGACATCGGAACTGGAATCCAAGAACTCAATTGCAGGTACAAGCACAATCTCTTTAACGAATACCTGATACATTTCTGAATTTATCAGTGCTATTGACAAATTTTCGTTTTTCTTAATAGGTACCTACCTGTATTACGCAGAACACTCAGGTACGTATGCATATTTCCTTGTGATTCCCTTAGGATTTGAATTTTGAAATAAATAAAATTTAATTTACGAAATAATAAATAGTTTTCATCAATGACATTAATTCTGTAATAACCATTTTCGTAGATGTAACAATAGAGTAAAGAATAAAGAGTAGCCATGTCAAAAAATTATTTTGGATGCAGACGCTACGTAGGTACCTACTCCAAAGCAGTTTATTATTTAATATATTATATGATATGAATGAATGAATGAATGACACGAAGAGAGACGTGCTCAGTAGTGGATCAGTAATGGGTTGAAGACATATTATTTTGATCCAAACATCATACAGTTTATTCGTAAGTATGTACCTACCTACTTACAAACATTTAGTTTGCAATATTACTAAGTGTACAATAAACCTACTTCAACTATCCCCAAAGTGTACTATTAATACTTATATCGTTGAGGAACATAACTTGAACACTGTAGCGGTTATGAACATTGTTGCATCGAGTTGTTTCCGAAGTTTATGCAACCGAGTCTATTAGGGTCTTAAGGAATTCATAGTTCGGGTAAATAAACAGATTACTTGCAAACAAGAGACTAAGCGACCTTCGTTCGATTGTTGTTTTGATCTTAGTCTTGCTATTTCAGTTATGATTTATCAAATCACAGTTTGATAATATTAAACAATGAAAATTTTTAAAACTTAACTTTAAACTCTTTCTATTTACCTAAGTACATGTAGGTACAAAAAACGTAAAAACTTTTGTATCTGCTATACTCAAGCAATCTATCCATCCATCATCCTTTGTGCGTCTATGCTGGATATATCCCCTAACTTGCACCACTCGGAGCCTTCTGAATCCAGCAATATTCTGTCTTATTCGCCAATAATGCATCGGTGGCGACTTTGGCTTTACTGAATACTGACTAATATTATGTCATTGTCATTGAAACGTTTGATGGAATTTCTCTCCAATGTGGCAGCGTTTCCAAACGGATTCGTGGAAAATACCTTTGCTGTACATTTCCCGGAAAATCCTATTTGCATGAAAACCGAAGCTCACGAATCCTTTGACATCCTAACTGCGAGTAGGTACCTGGTTAGCTGAACTATAAATTGCTGTTAACTTCTCGTGTGCGTTAGACACTAACATCTGACGACTTTGGATAACTACAGATGAAATTCCGGAGCGGTACATTAGTACCTAATTCTGGTATTTGTAGTAGGTAGCGACCAAATTTAATATGGCGTTCAGAGCTGAATATAATGAAATCCTACATTGCATTAATTTTTAAAGGGTTTCTAATAGAGCACCGAATATATCAGGAGTATTCACCAATAACAACGACGCCAAGCAAAAGAATAAAACTGCAACTAGTTCTAAGTTCTCTTCATTGATAAAAGACCAGTCAGTGGCAGTGTTAAAAGAAAAAAATATGCACAAAAGTATTATTAGTCTACAAGACTTTGAGTGCGATGGTTCGTGGATCAGGTGTCTAATACTAGAAGAAAGTAATGCGTTGGATTTTCTATTTACACAAGTATTGATTGCTGGTATGACTAGTAAGTGCTTCCTGTTGTCTCACCATTTTATATCTGGTCCCTGTACCAACCTGTTAAGGTTCTGGCTTTAAACAAACGCTTCCTCCTTGAATAGAAACGTATTGACCACTTACCATAAAAATATGTAGCGTTTTAGTCAACCTCCCAATACTCCTACATGCAGATAACTGATAACCATAAAATTCCGATACGTTTATCCTTAATATAGTCCAAGCAACTATTAGATATGATACGTAATACCGTGATGAAAGCCCCGAGATACCGGCTGTGCGCGACAGTACGCGGCACCTGTGTCGGCGAGTTGAAAGCGCCCGCTCTTTGTGCGCAGGCGCTGCCGGCAAATATTTATTTTAATTTAGTGGGGCTCGCGATCGCTCGTTAATCGCTAATGGATTTGCTCCCGCAAGATGGACGCGATAGATCGGTTAAGTATAGAATATGGTCGGTTCGCGAGTACCGATGTGTGGGCGAAACGTTTTTTTATTAGAGTTAAGAACCTACCTACGTGCTTATTGTGGACGATTGGCGAGAAAACACGTCATTACTGCTCTTAAATATATTTTTAGTTGCTAAGTTTTTTGCGTTTATCTGTCGCCATGTCGGAGATGTATAAATTGCGCGGATCCTTGCTTCTTTCTCGGCCGGCAACGCATAGAGGATGCCTTTGGGCGACGATGACCAACTTATGGTTCAGGGGGATTGTCTCCTCGTTTATCCGTTCAGGTGGATTGTCTCCTCGTATATTCGTTGTTTGCATAAAGCTCTAGCTGTTCTTTTCCTTTCTTTCTGTTGCTTCTGAACCTTCTCCTATTCTATTGCTCGTTACACCTATTTCCTACTCTGTTTGTCGTAGAAGCTTGTAGCTATTCCCGCATTAGAATATACCTACCTACAGTTTTATACCTACATGACATGATCAAGTAATATTTTTTACTACTTAGGAGTATGCCTTATGTCATTAAAATCGGCTCTCGATCTTGCGTGTCAAAAGTAATAAAATCATAGACAATAACAAATTTCGTTATTTCACAAATAACCAGGACCACGTAATGGTGTCCCCGGCGAGGATATGCTGTCGTTTACTCCAATATTTGTCCAAGCTTTTTGTGGTAAAAAGGGCATTAGTGAACCCTTTTGTGTACACACGACTAAGACGGTTTGCGTGTCAACAGTTTAACCAAATATTGATGCATCGGCGGCTCCTCTGCCGACGTAATCTGGTTTGAGGCACCGCTTTTTGCTCCTTCGCAATCGGCTAAGTGAAGTAGAGCGACTTCCATAGGAAGCGATCACGAGTATTTCAACTCGGTGTAAACTTCGATGGTGATGTTTGAAATTCGATCATTTGGCTTCGACGGTTAACGCGTAATTAATACCTACCTACTTAAATAATAAATGCTTACGCACTCATACTCCCGCAGTAGGATTCCCTGTGCATGGACAACGCAAATAAGACAATACATAAACACCCATGACCCGAGGACAAACATTTTGTTACATAAGTATCTGCCTCAGTAGGGAATCGAATTAATCGAAACCAAGGACCCTCGCGTCGCACTTAACGGAGACATCTAATAAACTTCTTAAAGCATTCCTTGGCATTTTTCGTAGCGTAGGTATTTAGTTTTCCAAACTTTCGCCCAGGGCGTAAAGGCAATGTCATTCTCAGAAGAGTTTCGATTAGATTCTTTCTTAATTTAAATTAAAGAATTTCTATACATCGCTTTACATCTGAGTAACATAACATTAATTAAACTCAAACCGGATTATTGAAGAATCCCTGGTTCGCATTGCAACATCTAACTCTGTTGCGACGTAACATTCAGGATCGATATAAAACCGATGTCCAAATTCAATCGATACCGCACAAGCGCCTTGCTTGCCGAAACCTCGGCGTCCAACGAATTCCGAACATTTGCAATAAAAAAGTTCTATAGACTCGAATCACGTTCCGATGCCGTTCTGCGAATTAAAATCACAAAAAGCGAGAAAAGGACAGCCGCGCGACTCGCGGGAGTGAACGAGCGACATAATGCAACATCGCATCCACGCCCCTGCAAGAATAAAATTCAAAATAAGATTTCAAAGGAAGTAAAAGGAAAAACAAACAGTCGCCTTCGGTTTCTCTAGTTTACTAGAGCGAGAGCGACGTATACGTGTCGGCTCCTCCCGTATTGGTTAGTTGATATGAGTTATGGCGCGTATGTTTGCCGCGCGAATTAGCCATTTAACGCGAACGTGTGGGGCGACGCCCGTCGATGCGTTTCTGAACGTGCAACTGCAATCGAATGAGCTATCACATTAATTTTATACCAATTTAATATAAAAGTCACGTTTTTACTGTATAATGTAAAGTCGCCAGGCCAGGGAGAACTTCAAAACCTATAAACAGTAGATAAATAAGTACTTATATTCGCATACAATAATAATCAACGAATAAATAAGTCCATCAATACTCTTTTCTTATGTCTTAGCTTAGTCAATAAACGGACACACATGAATAGCTGTAACATTGAATAACTTACAAATAATATAATGAAATTATCGTATGGCTTTGTATACAGCGCCATCTAGAGGCGAGTAGCAGTAAATCGTTATTGACGCAAATATAAAATGTAATTAAAATATGGTCGTAAAAATGCCCTCAGAATGTTTATTAAAAAAAAACTTAGAAGCAGGTACATTTTTTTATAAGTTAATACTTGACCACAATCCCATCTGATGGTAAGTGGAGATGAGGTCTTGGGTGGTAGAGCGCATAACTCAGTAGCAGCCTATTCGCTCTTAATTAGTATATTATTATTATTATCATATAATAGTATATTGATTTAAACATGCAAACTACATTAAAATTACCGTAAATTCTGAAACCCGTCTTTTATCTTCACCTATTCAAAACTTAATTGCTTTATTAAATTTACAAAGGCATTTGTAAATAATAGGCAACGATCACCAATAATTTTACGCCATAAATCGTAAATTATTTTAACACCAGAAACAAAGGCTTATAACGCCTAACGTCTCTATTATGTTACAAACTAAAAAAGTAATAACTGTGAACAAATTATTTTATTATCTGTGACCGTGTCGAATACACTGACGCCGCCGACCCGTGGCGCCATCTCTAGCTAGTTAAACGCAAGTAGATGCGTACTTCTGTTATTGGCGTTAAATTGACCACTTCGGACACCAATTATGGAAACATGAACGCCGTTAAATTGAACTTTATCAAAAATACTGCAAATAAACCTATTCAAACTGACTTGTGAATTAAGATGTTGTAGGATTTAAATTAGGTAAATGAAAAATTTTTGTTGTTGTTAATGGGGAGGTAGGTATTTAGTATAACTAGTCGCATAGTGCAAATCCGATCAATTTTTAATTGAAGGATACATTTCTTAACAATGTAAAGACAATTTACGAATGGAATTGAGCAGTTATACGAAAGGGAACCAAGTTATTAAAAACGTTTTTCTTTAATTTTGTCTTTAAACCGAAGCTTTTAGGCCTTTATCTCAGTTCGATTCCAGTCTATTTACCCACCGTACAC
Source organism: Ochlodes sylvanus (assembly GCA_905404295.2). NCBI lineage: Eukaryota > Metazoa > Arthropoda > Insecta > Lepidoptera > Hesperiidae > Ochlodes > Ochlodes sylvanus. The sequence goes on from FR990129.1 coordinate 5,772,281, forward strand.
GTTATCATAGCTTACGATTTATTTAATCGCGTTTTTTGTTGAGAACTTAAGTCTTCGATACGAAGGACCACCGTGCTCCCTGATTTACATATTAATTCGTTGTTCGGCTGTGAAATAAAGAAATTGAACGGACGTTAAAAAGTTCTGTAATGAAGCACGATACAAGTTAAATTTAGGTTTAATGTTATCGCCCTTAACAGGCCAATTACCGCTTCGTTAGGAAGATTTCATATTCAAGAAAAGAATGTAATCAACTATTGAATGAGCGTCTGAGTAGGCATGGTGATGTAGTCTCATACTGACTAAAGAAAGCTATGTTATGAATCAGAAGTTGCTCAGAAATTGAAGATAACAATTCGCAGCGTTCTGAATCAGCGTTCGCTCAATCACTTCAGCCAACGCAATTAATAGAGGCGACTGAATCCCGAGCATTCGTAATGAACAAAAATTAAAATGAGTTTAATATGCCCGCATATGATTTTAGGCTTACGATACTTTAATTGTTTGAAAAAAAACTTGAAACACAATCTTGATGGAATACTCTCCGGCGACGGAAGCTGCTGTCATCAAGTGATTTAATCGAATTAAAAGTAATTCCGACTAATTCTAGGAGCGCCGAGATTCATATGGGGAGGCAGACTGGCAATTAATCAATAAAATTTATTTGTTTTAATGCACTTAATTTTGCTCGGCTCGCCGGCCAGTAATACACTACTATGTGGCAAAACTTCACTATCGATTACTTCCTTATTGTAACTAATTAGTAGTCTAAATGTAACTAAGTATTTAATAGTTAGTGAAACTATGTAATAGTTTTGTCTAGCCAAACAGAGGATCAAAATTGATTTATATAATTATAATGAAATAGACGACCCCGTAGCCTAGTTGGTAGTGACCCTGCCTGCGAAGCGAGGGGTCCCGGGCTCGATTCCCGGCTGGGGCTGATATTTATGTTTGGACAGATAAATGTTTGTTTCTGGGTCATGGGTGTTAGTGGTGTGTAATTTGTGTTGGCCATGCCATCCGGGGCACAGGGAGTCCTAGTGCGGGGATGAGTGTGTTAAAGTTTATTTTATTTTTATTTTAATCAATTAAAACATTATGATTGCCTACTTAGAAAGACATGACGGAAAAAATGCGGCGCAGATACTTAAACTTTAAATCCGAATGTTAAAAATGGTTATAGCTACAGAGATTATGGAATACAGTTACGAAGTTAAAGCGAAACAAACCAAATACCCATATCAGATAAACTAGTAGTACACAGAACACAAGACGTACCTGGCTCCTGAAACGAATACAAGCTTTTGAATATTGATATTGATTTATAAGCGAATACCGTGCTGAGTGCTGTTGAGGAATTTTAATGTCCCCTTTGCATACAAACAGATATTTTTGCAACACAAAGCGGTGCGGCGGCTACAACAATGGATGCACATATCTAGATTACAATTGTATGCGACTGTAATGTAATGTAATACTAAACAGTTGCTAGGTTATATCTAGGAATTATTAGGTCCAGTTATGCAGATACCATTTTACAAAAAAATGACAATGACTTATTAACGTTAAAATATGCGAATTGCCAATGCCAATATTATTGCCAAGTAACATTAATGATCTACTTGACCAATTCGTTGTAAATACCTAAAGCGCTTTACTATACAGATCAAATAGAAACGTTATCGTTAAAATTACACATTCGTTCACTTTTATGAATCCAACATCGGAGCACGTACATATAATATCACCAACGCATTATCACGTTTGTATCACTAAAGGCATGTATTGCTGATTAAGAAAACGAGGAACTAATATATTTGGTGATTTTCCCACACTAAAATTGAAACGCACTGAAAACGTAATTGATTCTAGGAGGGTTGCAGTTGGCAAGTCAAGTAAAGAATACCAAGCAAAAGTACCCTCGAGTTTAAACTGATTGGAAACTCACAACAGGAATTACTAACAGTCATGGCATTGACTGTTAACCAGGGTTACCACGAGCAGGGTTGGTTTGCTTGGTCTTTAGATGTATGTAACTTATTTTACTACTACATTTATAAATTAACACTTTGATTATAACCACTTATTTGAGAAGTATTTGATGGTGATTAAACTTACCAAAAATCTCACTCAACTCACATTGCGCTACAAAAACTTATTCATGTGTGGTCGAGGGAGACAACGGAGTCTATAGCGACCCATAATTTGGTAACCGCAGGTCAGGGGTCGGCACTGTTATTATGCAACGAAATATAAACGAACCTACTTGTTAATATTTTAACGACAAGTACAACTTTGTCAAAGTTACTGATATTGTCGCAAAGTGGAAATAGATGTCCGTGGGAAATTCCCCGTATGATACAGTGTTGAAATGAAAACCACCTATATAAAAAGGAAGGTGAATTGGAATAGTTTCATCCATAAAGATGTTTGGGATAATTTAATCCATAAAAATTAAAGATTAATTTTTAAAGGTTTTATGCTGGACACAGCATACAACCTTTCTTTTTGAATCTCAATGGATCCCCAATGTTCTATTCGGTCAGAATTCTACCTGGTTAATGGGCGTCGAATACTAACGTATGAAGAAATTTATCGGCCATCAATATAGCGAAAACTTTGCAATGTACGTTGACTGATTATCCGGTATTTCATGAAAAACGATCGTGGCAACTCAGTTGTTATCGATTCTGGTACATCTATTGCAATGTGAATCAACCTTATCGAAGCTAATAACTACCATAATTGTAGACCTTCACAATTATACATAATCCTTGGAAATGGCGCAAATCATACCGTGCAATTATCCGTGCAATTAGGTCTGATTTCCCTTACCCACCCCGGGCTTAACATCGCGATCCGCTCATGTTTGATTCAGCAGCGCATGCAATAATGGCCTCTAATGACACGAGGGAGGAAACTTCGTGGTCATAATTCTTTTAGAGTTCGATTTATTATTAACAAAGTTTCGTTGACGCGGTTCTATGACGCATAGCTACATAGGTTTGCGTTGTTTGGCAGAATAATTTACACAGGGTTTTTCAATTGCTGTTTCAGTGCTGAAAGTACAATTCCTAATACTAATGAAAATGTATCACTTTCTATTGAAATTATAATATTTCAGATTATAAATATCTTTGATTTCTTAACATGTGTCCATTCATCTATCATCACATCTATTTATCACTTAGCAGAAGGTATCATATATTTGCATAATATATAAAAGTATTGATTGCATTACATCACATTATCGCCAATCTGAAGTGTTCCGATCAAGTTCCTAAGCTGTTTGAAGTGTGTTACGCAGACGATCCTGAACTCGATGCACAAGTACCAGCCGCGGTTCCACCTGGTGCGGGCTAACGACATCCTCAAGCTGCCCTACTCCACCTTCAGGACCTACGTGTTCAAAGAGACGGAGTTCATCGCAGTCACCGCGTACCAGAACGAGAAGGTAAGCATAATGTTTAATCTATAAAGATACACCTCATGGTAAATTGTTAGGGTTAAAGACATTTCCACCCAATTAAGTAAGTAACGTAATACTCGGCAATAAGGAAGTCATTATCACTGTTTCTCCAAGTTTGCGACCAAAACACGCAATAAATTGTACGATGGTGAAGTTTCCTTGGAGGAACTGGATTACCAAGCAGATCTTTAGTCCATAGGACCAAACGCCATTGTCGCTTTCGTTCGCTAAAAGTTGTGTTAATACGGGTTCAGTAATCATCTTGGCGACAATTATGGTTAGGACAAAATGGCTTGTTTATTTCACTGAATGGAAAATTACAACCTTAATGTTAAAAGATTTATAATGGATATAGTTGACACCCAATTTTGTCTCGTTGAGTGTCTGAGATTTGATACAGAATTGGCATAGGCAATATTGGCCTAGTTCCCAGGCATAAATTGACAATATTCATTCGCAAAAGTCACGTTTACAACTAGCAACCGCCCAACGTGGTTAGGTTTACGACGTGCTTGGTCATAGAAGACATTTTAAAAATTGTAACGACATCGCAGACGAATCGTCCTATATAAAGTATAAATAGCCTGCGTTAAAATAGACGTAGGATTCAATAGTTTTTTATTGACAACACTTGGAACACTCGGCGAGACATCGTTTAACCTCGTCTAATTGAAGCCGACCAGTTGATTATTCAAACGTAGTAGGCGTCTGGAACTATTCAGCAAAAGAAACAAGCTTACTAGGTAGACCGATGACCTGCACGTAACTATTCTATTCAAGGTGTTAGAAAACTTGCAATTTATTATATTACTCAATTGTCCGTTTTAGTAGGTTAGTCACTTAAACGTAACCTTTGATATGATAATATAATTTAAAATGAACTGGTTGTAATATAAAGTATAATTTTCAGATAACGCAACTAAAAATCGACAACAATCCTTTCGCGAAAGGATTCAGGGATACCGGTGCGGGAAAACGGGAGAAGAAGTAAGTACCTTTGATGTTTCTATACATTTTCATTGAATCATTAGAAAATATACCTTAAACACAGAACGTTACGTTCAAATTTGCTCGTATTAATACTGTTTGCGCTGTTTCGGTTTTCCTCTCCTGTTTTAACAGGCGTGAAAAATAGAAAATTTTGATAAGGCAGTGTAGATGGGAGGTTACTAATGATACGAGTAGGTACATAATTAAAATAAATCATGTACTTTCTGATTCTTATTTCCATATGTAACCTTTTTAGAGTATCGATGGAATGTGAAATACTACTTTATTTTATGAATATTATTTTGTTTAAATGCGTTCGGTCAAATAAAATAAATCTAGTAAATCAATATAAAAATAAATCTGTAAAATATAATTCCGGAATGTAAGTATTGAGTATGAATAGCCAATAACTTTTTAACTTACTAACTAACTAACCATTTAGGGACAAGCTTAGACGACCTAAAACCAATATGTAGTTTAGTGAAATGTTTCGCTCTACGGGGACGATAATATTCTCTTGTAACTGTATAGGTACAACATTAAAAATAGAATATGTTATCAAAGTGTAACAAATGTTACCAATATTTTAGTCAATGACGACCCGGATGGCGCAATGGTTAACACGCCGGATCGCCGTTTCGAGGGTCCTGGGTTCGATTCCCAGCGAGGCGGAAATTTGAATGATGAATTTAAATTTCCGTTCTAGGTCTGGGTGTGTGTCTTCTTGTCTTGTGTGTTGTCCATGGCACCCACGACACAGGGAATCCTAGTGTGGGGCTATGAGTGTGTAGCGTTATTTTTATTTTTTATTTTTAATCCGCTTTATTAAGGCACTACTTATCCGGGAAGTATTTAGCGAAATGAACAGCTAACGAAATTAGCGGCCTATCTCTAGATCTCTTCGAATCAATTAGAGCGATTCCGGGCGCTTGCACTAGATAATAGGGCTGCCCAAAACAAAATTTTTGGACTTATGTCTGTTTTAAGTTTCCTAAATTCATTGTTTTTATCATAAAGTAAGTTATTCTCCACCAATCCGCACTGGAGCAGCGTGGTGGTGTATGCTCTAGGCCTCCTCAGGTACGAGGAGAGACCCGTGCTCAGTAGTGGGCCATTAATGGGTTGTAGCCAAGTTATTCATCAATTTGATTAGACCTCCACGATGGAAGCTTCAGACTTTTTCAACATAGGTAAACAATGTAGTAAACCCCTTTCAAAAAACTCCGGCCAACGGTGTTACGGAAATGAAATAAAATAGAATAAATGAGGTTGTAAAAAATATGATGAATCTTTTTTTTTCAATTAGACAATTCATTACAGATTTCACATAATAATGTATCATAACAACATTCGTACAATTCGCAAATCTTCTTTATGAAATGAATTTTTCGCCCGCCAAACAACGTCCGTAAGATTGGTCAAAACGTAGTTTTTCATGATTATCAAGTTTTTTAATGAACTTTTTGATTAAAATAATGTTGTCGCAAATAATGCTGCGTAGAAATTGATTATTTATCTGATGTTCCGTTTATCGGCAACGTTAAGGTATTATTTAAGAGCTCAGTAGGTGGTATTCACTAAAAGTCGGAAGATTAACGACTTAAACCGGAGACTATTTAAGCAAAGTTAACAGCTAACGAAATTAGCGTCCTATCTGTGGATCTCTCCAAATTAATTAGACCACAAGCGCTCCCCGCGGTGTGACCAACTCTGCACCGTCCTCTGGACGTCCCGAGATTCATAATTTTGTTGTTATGATACCACTTTTAATTTATTGTTATTGCATATTCCATGTATGTTTTGAAGATAATCATAAAAACTAAAAGCAGCAAGACTGTCGGTAATAAATTTCAATGTTTTAATCTTAATTATTACATAATAACGACTGATTATGACGTATTAATCAAATATATACAATTATTGTGATATTTATGAGTTCTACGTGTACATTTGAAACGGAATATCCTAATTCATCCTCACACGTGGCTTCCCTAATTTCGCAGCAAAGTCAACACGCCCGGCGCCGTTCGAAATTCAAATTAAACCAATCCGGCGCCTCCTTATTCGTGTACTGGGTTTAAACATGCCGGGTAACGGCTCAAAATGGCGAAGTCATTCGACTTGGCGCTTTTTTCCGACGTCTTTAGCGTGCAAGGGAGAAAATTGGATTTCCGCGATAAAATCAGGCTTAGTTTTTTCACTGCAGTATTTGATAGCGCTCACCGTTCAGTCGTTGCCGCGTAGGTAGAGACGGCCGATTTGGAAGTTAAATTTCGAATCAAGTTTTGACATGCGTTAGGTGCCGTTTAATATATATGTATGCACCTATATTGTTTAAAATATGTGGATCTTATTTAATATGGAAGTTATATTAGATAAAATATATTTAAAAACTCTAAATATTATATTATATATGAATTACATTTGGAATCAACGTTTTTCATTTTCAATTAAATGCCACAAATTAAATCGGTGTAAAATGTAATTTAAAACTAATTTTTAATGTATATTGTGTTATATATTTATAAAATTTATTATGAAACTAAGTTAATAAAAATTGGTACATTAAAATTTATTTAACGATACAATTACTCGATTCCATAACGAATCGAATTATTCGATTTTCTTCCTATCGGGCATCACTACAGCGGTAGTCTGGTTGTTTCGTTCATTTGAAATTCAAAGAGAACTCAATTAGCAGATAGGCAGACAGTCTAGTCTGGCAGATAATGGTTCGATACTGTCTCATAAATACTTATGCAGTTGGGAAACCGATACCATCGCGCCTGTAGCGGTAAATCACTTTAGTGGGCTCAGATTTATTACTCTTAGAATTTGGTTCGACTAAATCGCTTGGAAAACCTACGAGATAAACGAAACTTATGAGTGTATCTGTGAGAATGGACTCGAATTGCCCCACCGGGGCTGCATCGTTCCCAATAATCAAAACTGTGCCTACTTTTCAAAAATTTTATTTAAGGAAATGAAAAGTATTATATTATGTAGATTGTGAATCTGTCCATACAAACCATGGATGTCAATGAAAAATTAGGTAGGCGCCAGTAATTTCGGGTAGAATACATACATACATACGAAAAATATTATTTAACTTCATCATCTTGTGTGTACAATAATGTTCCAACTTAATTACCCCAAAGATTTTATGCTATTATTTTAATACAAAATTAATTCCGTTTAGTGTTTTAAGCACGTACGACAGGAAAGGATATTTTAATTCGCTTACACAACATTTTGCACCGGAACCTTCCACCGCAGCTTCCGAATTAGAGGGCGCCGCGCCGGACGCCGGAAACTCATCTTTTCAAAATGGCCGTTGACCGGAAGCGCGGGAAACGTGAGCGTTTTGACAAACGCCGGCGCGTGGAAAGCCAACATGCCGCGAATACCGAGCTGGCCTTTGTCGTGTTTCTGGCATTGTCTATGGCATTCTTGTGGATTGTTTCCATAACCAATGTTAATGGCGTAGGTATACGTAATGAAGAATACGGCCATTGTTTTTTAAGTGTAAACATCAGTGCACATAGGCAATTATTAATATTATCGATTAACGAGAGTTTATTTCAGATACACTGTCCTAAAGTCTTTAGCGAGCAATAATGTACGAGTATCAGCGATACCCATGAGTACTTAACTGGTTTTATATTTGAATTTTTGGCAGTTTCCTAAAAGTAGACGAATAACAGAGGAAACCTTTAAATGACGAGATGTGTTGTTACCCTACCAAGCGCACTACGGAAGCTACTATTGTCTACCTATATTATTTTAACAGCTTATGATAATACTTTTAAATTGTCTCTGAACTACATACCTACCTACTTTAGCGACGAAAAAAATATCACCAAAAAACCAACCTACACACACTTAACTTTCTTAAAATTAAATATTTTGTAGGTAATATAAATCTGTTTGGGCACTTGTACAATTCTTTATTTAAGTTTGGTTAACGATGGTTATATTAACTACATATACATACCTACACTATAAACGACTAATTAACACAAGTTTGTCGTGACTGTTTATACACTTTACCGTTTGTGTGAAAATAATTGTGTCGTCAAAGGTCCGTTGGTGACAGGTCCGCTACGACAGAGGTCATCTTTGATACGGTGTAACGTGCCGTGAACATCACTAATTAAGACATACGGTCTGATCTAACAATTACCTATGTATTGCTCGATGTATCCACAATTATTTAGCTCCGCAATGAAAAGGTCTTCCAACAGAGGTACACAAATATACTAGCAACTCCCTCTCGCTTTGCTTTCCATGGTTATTGCGTTTAGAAATAATAATCACAATAAATATTAAAATTAATGTATCAGACAGAAAATACGTATAAAACATTTTAACGGTCGATTTTAAGAGGGTGATACCTAGCCAGGCGGGAAAATTTACTAACATACATCAGTACCATCAGGATTATACTGGGTGGTACATCCAACTGAAGGGACCGTTGCTCAGCAGGGCACCACGAGTAGGGTAGGTTGGCTTCTTGGCTTGGACGGTGGAAATGATCGATGAAAATGAGATCTATTCATAGATTATTTGACAACTATGGTTTGATCATTTTTATCGGCCCCTCGGTTTGTCAGTTTGTCTGTGCGTTTGTTCACTTAAATCTTAAAAACGGCTTAGCCGTTTAGGATGCGGTTTCACTGATGTATTGTTGAATGCTTCTTGCTTTTCTGAAAACATTAAATGCTTGTATTTCTATCGGTATTATAACAGGTCTAAACTTTTCGGTTACTAAGGCATAGGTTTCCCCAGCAAAGCGAGCAAGCGTTAAGCAAAGTTAAGCAAAGCCAGGGCGGTTACTATTAAAAAAAAATTAAAACATAAGGATATTAAAGCATATTTAAATAAGCATAATTAAAGCATATTGCGTTACAACCTACCTATAATTTTGATATTGTATGTGCTTATCTGTATATTAAGGCCTAAGATCGCAGTCTCATAAATATTTCCCAAAACGCACCCTATTCCCGTCATCCCATAATAAAATAAGACTACAAGAATCACAACACCTCTTTAATAAACTGCCCTTGTCTTCCGAACGAGGATGGATTCAATAAAAAGCGGTTTCCGAGGGTTACCGCACTAACTGTTTCGGGGGTAAAAATTTGGTGGAATTACAAGGCCGGCCACCCCAACAGAGTTTACTTTGTAACGCGAACACCCTAATGCGTACAGTTTAACACAGGGTTAGCACTTTGACATTTTATAGAAAATAATCAAAGGGATAGTGTCAAAAACAGTTTATTTGATGTTTGACATTTCACTCTGAATAAGGAATAATTATACGTGGTGTCCAGTGTTTTATAACGTAAGTATCTTAAATAATTAACACAAAAACACCCAAAATGTTGTCCGGGTATACTGTTCGTTGCCTATAAAAACGCCCAAGAAAATCAATTTTGATACTATCTACCTATTTAAAAAATAATAGGTACATTGAGTTTCTTATGAAAACCGCAGCATTTTAAGTTTCTACTACTAAATACAATAGATACAAACTACCATTCCGTAGTATTTAGAATTGTTCAGAAAAAAGTTGAATGTAGTAGGTACCAATTGTTTATTTTATAATATTTGTTTACCCAGTTGGGTTTGCACAGAATTGAGAATACAATATTAAATTTATTTGAAATTGTTTCTTACAGAGTTCAGACCCCTATACAGAATATAAATATAACTATCTATATAAATAACCATAATGCACCGAAGTAGGTAAACAAGTGAGAATACTTATAGCAGTCGCAAGGCAATATAATAACTAACAACACTTACGAGTATTATCATAGTTTCTGAACAATTTTGCGTGTGACCAATATTTCATGGCAGGTATGTATAATCTTTAAAACTATTTAAACTTCTGAGTCGGTACAAGCTTGTACCTGGAAGAACGAAGCATTTTAAACATTTCGTGTAATTAATTAGAAAATTTAATCGTTCGTTTTCGTTCTTATTTCATCAAAACCATAAATTTTAAAAGCTCTGGTCTTAATTGATATGAATAATGATAAATGGTACTTAACGTAAAACGCTTCACTGTAATAAAAACCGTTTGAAACAAAACGTTTGACGTTGTTTGAGTTGTTAGTTTAATTCCTATGATAGTTTTGAGTAAAATTTATTAAAAATTATATGCGTAGTAAAGATTCAAATAAATATGTTTATGTATTAAAATAATAATTTTCTATTTCTTCGGCTTTCGACGTATTGGGTACTCGAATTGGGATATTACTAGGGGTAATATTGGGACTTAATCACGATTTCTGTTTTATTTGAGGATTTCATACATCAGGGGCAGAAATGCTTTCGACAAATATACGTAGGCTTTATTTTATCACTTAAAAAGTAAAAAAAAACGTGTAAAACAAACCCAACATCTTCATTGTGTGAAAAAGGCGGACTACGGATATATTTAATCTATCCTTCTATTTACTTAACTATAAATTAAAGCTTATCACTACATCAATGTAAATATTAAACGGAATCTTTGAATATGAAAACCGTACTAACAGTCACACAACTTGCTAAAATTACGAAGCAGTTCTTGTTGTGAAACGACGAAAGTTTGGAAGCACGCTATGTTACTTGTTACAACAAGTAAATACGTTGCATACTAGAATATTAACCATCTGGAATGTTGCAACGAAAACGATTATTATTACAAATACTTACCCTCATTACCTTATGATTATAGATTTAATTATCATGAATTTCATTGTGGCTCTTCAATAGTTAAGTATAACAGCGGAGTAATGCTTATAAAATTTCGTCGACACTACTCAGGTACAATACATATGTATGCATTTGTGGTTGAAATTTAGCAGTAAAGATAGACAATTTTTAGTATTTGGCCAGTTAATGTAAAATACATAACCATTTAATATAATTATATTTTGGTTATTGCAGATAAACTTTTATCTACACTTACGTTTATTTTATATCGTGGTGGCAGCCCTGCAATACAAAGGGTGGCACAAATTAAATTCTATCAGCCGGCGATGAGACAAGTTAATAAAATGAATTTAGTGCGATAGCCAGGGGTGTCGGAAGCTCGAAAGATGCAATGTTTTTTGGGTACGGCGGTCTCACTTAACGGGTTTCAAACTGCTTATTTTGTTTTCTTTTAAAAGTCAATCATAGTGAATGTTACATTTTTATTCCTGCCAGTTTATATTTATTTAGTATCATTAAAACGAGTTGGCCGATGTCTGCACACAGAAGATCTTCCCTTCTTCGGGAAAAACTATTATCTTTAAAACAAAAAATAAGGCAATAAGGATCACTGTTATATCTTCAACCATCAACAGTTTTAATGTTTTATCAATTCATCACTTCCCTGTGTTGGGTTGTTTGGTGTATGTCTTCTAATGAGATAAAACATATAGTTAGTTAGTTACTTTATGACTTTATTCACAACAGTGAATAAAGTAACTAAACATAGTTACTTTAGTTACAAAATAAAATTCTCAATCCCTCAATCTCGCAAAATCTCAGACTATCTACTAAATAAATGTATTGAGGATTTTACTAAAATATATAGAAGGAAAGTTTAGGTGTAGGGTAACTAGAAAATAATAGGAAAAGCTACTAAAAACGACAAGGAGTGGAACTAGAACAAGTTACTCTACTCTACTCACAATTATATCCACGCTGGATAGTTGCCGGAGCTATTAAAATCTAATCTAAGAGATATAAACAGGATATTATCTGCTTTTGAGTTTATTCCTTGCTCTTCAGTGATGAGACACATGTCCTCAGTGAGGGTAGAACACAATGCGAGATAAAGAGTTGTTTGTTTTCTGGCGGCAGTGGGCAAATAATTGCTCAGCCGTTTAGGGTGCCGGCTTTTAAATATTCTTAAATTCACCGCAAAATACAGTATACTCGTATGCTTGGAAGCACAGTTTATAATTTTTATGGACATAGTTAATAATGCCAGTCGTAGACCTACACTAGAATTTCCTGTGTCGTGGGTGCCATGGACAACACATAAGACAACAATAGAAATTTAAACACATCATTCAAATTTCCGCTTCGCTGGGAATCGAAACCAGGGCCCTTTGGACGGCGGTCTGACATGGTAAATAATGTGCCATACAGGTTGTCGTACATAGCCGACAGCCGTAGACATCAGACACACTGAAGGCGTTATTGCTGCGTTGTCGTCTGAGATAGAAGGGAGATACATGAAAGATAGAAATGATAACCAGTCTGAGAATCTGAGCCATGCTCGGTGTGTAGTCGATTCACTGCGTAAAATTTAAACCTTTTAACGTAAGATTTAAACCTTTTCTGATGATGATGTCTTGTGTTCAACAATGTGTTCGTAAAACGTATATTTCAAAATATAATAATTTCGGTTAAATCGCCGTCAAATATCTGTACAGTATATTTTTGTCGTCACCCGTCAGTATTATTCAAAAGGGCGAATGTGGTTCGAAGCGCACTATCATTAAGAAATGATTAACCTTTCAAGGGTCGCGGAGGCCCATTACCCAAAATGTCAAACGATTGACACCCCACAAAGGAAATAAGGGTATAAAGTGCACACTTTGTAATTTTAAACTCGATGTATCAACCAATATTAAAGTTTGTTACGTATGTTTCTTAATTTAGTATGAATTCATTTTACCGTTTTTTACCACATGACAAGCTGAAATGTTGCAAGATTTAAATGTATCATCGTTGAGTTAATCAGAATAAGTATTAATGAGAATATCATTTTAATTTATATTAATAAACAAAACAAATTCTGGGATGACGTCAATTAATGCAGAATTGCAGAGTGCCGTAACGTGACTACCACTAAGGTCACGGTTGTTTCCCAATGCCTCGGTCAAGGCTGAATTAAATTATGGACGTTTTCTACATACTGTACCTACACGCTGCAACTTTCGTTTCCCAGGACCTGGACCGCTCCTAGACCTTCTAAAACAATTTCTCTAAATAACAATAAAACTAAATACGTCAAAAAAATTTGTAAAATGTATGTTTTTTGCCAAGTACATATCTGCAAATTGTAAAATGAACTTGCTTTTGAGGTACGGAGCGCTATGGCATGAGTTTCTTTAAAAAGGTGTAAAAGGAGTTTTGCTTCAGGGCCGGCATTATATTGGTGACTCCCCTGGTGTTGCTCGTGTCCATAGGCGACGATGACCTCTTACCATCTGGTGACTCGTCTGCTTTTACGTCAGCCCTGCAGGCTATAAAAAAGGAACTAAGCGAAGAAATAAATTGACAGGAACATCAACTGATATTATTTATAGGTAAAAAAAGTCTTAATTTTTAATATCGTTCGAAACCACTAAGAAACTTTTATTTTTAAAAGAATATACATTTTGAGTGCGTGTAATAAACCTTTCAGCGTACGTGGACAGTTGTCGAGGCTTTTACTACCTCGTAAGTGAGACAGGAATTTTCTATTTATATAACTTGATGCGCTGCAAATTATCCGGCGCTTCGTGCCAAGTAACCTATGCGAGCATCTAAGGCAGCGTAGCTTACGATTTACGTAAATAAGCATTATACGCCCAGGCATTTGCTATTGTAAGTTTTGCTTAAAAGTTCTTTATCGGAGTAAGACTGATACTGATTAAGTGTAACCTTTATCTACAGGTGTTCTCGTGTAGTCCATGAAGTTTGCGCTTGTCCGAAATTAAGAAACTATTGAGTTATATCTATTAAAGTCAATACATACATTATTTATGACTTACTGCGGATTACGAGATGCTTCTTTTTTGCTTGAACTTTATTTATCTTTGATTATAGAGCGAAAGGTCAATTTCATGGGAATAAACCTGGAAAAATCGATCTTTTTTTGTCGAAAAGCAAAATTCCAGTAATAGGTACTATCTTTAATCGGCAGTAAATATAAGACAGGTTATATAAGCCGTAATTCGATTGATGCATTTAATCATACATTATTATCCACCGGCCACAGTATACGAGTAATTACTAAAAAAAATCAATACTGTCTTTGACTTTATTAAAAAATACAACATCACAAGTTTAAGTGCTAAAAGGAGTATTTCACATTGCATTGGAACAAATTGTAAGAAAAATGTAAGGTAAGTGTAAGGTGTTAGGGCCTTCTCAGCATAGTGGTTACAAACACCCTTCGAAGGGACCAACCTACCACCTACTAGGGAAATTACCTACCATAATTTTTCCCATTAGTGATACAACCCATTAGAGATGTATTGGCACAATGATAACACGAGCAGTCTGTCCGTGTACCGCAGGCAGGCGCTGCTGACGGCGCGGGCGGACGCGCGCGACGACGACGACGAGCGGCCGCTGGACGTGGGAGGCCCCTCCAGCCCCCCGCCGCCCGCGCCACAGGCCACCCACACCTCCAGCTGTGAGTAACACACAATACCATTATGTTATTACTGTAGTTAAGCCATCAGTGCGGAAAGCCGAATAAGCAAACTACTACTCTCTGATAATTAAATACTTCCATGCTTTTTTTGCTGATTACTAAACTTTCAACTATTGGTACAATAACATAATATAGGTAGATTTTTAATTAGGACTGAGGATTTAAGGAAAAACACTTTTTAAGGAAAAACGCGAAATTATAAATGAACAAAGTTAACTGATGGTTAGTGACCACTCTGATGGACACCGGGAGTACACTCTACTGGTAGACTCCAGAAATCCACTACAGACCATCGTGGATTATGTTCGCTGTGGGATAGACCTCACGAAGACAGTTTCGATTTCACTTTAGATGCTCAATCCAAGGCACTGGTAGTAACGTAACCCGTGTTGTTGCAGCATGGTTTAGCTCGAGTGGAGGCGGCGCAGACTCGGGCGCAGACGAGGCGGGCTCCGATTCGTCGTGCTCGGGCGGTGCACGGGCCTCCTCGCCCCCCGCGGGGCCCTCGCGGCCTTCCCCCGCGCCCGACGTGTCCCTCGGCCCGCCGGTGCAGCCGCCGCTGCTGCCCTACCTCTACCCCCCCTCGCTGTACCCGCCGCCGTTCTTCCCGACGCACCAGATGCCGCCGGGGCTGCTGTTCAACCTACACCCGCTGCTGCAGCAGTACACGCTGCCGCCGCCGCCGGCCCTGCCCGCGCCAGCCGCCCCCTCGCTCAGCAAGGCGCACAGGTTCGCGCCGTACGCGCTGCCGGGCCTGGGCTCCGCGTTCGAGCAGGTGGCCCCCCGAGCGCGCAGCCTGAGCTCGTCACCGGCGCGTGGCCGCGCGGGATCGCCCCCCACGCGCGCCGCCTCGGCCGACCCCCCGCCCGACGCGCCCGGCGCCACGTCCACGCCGCCCGCTTCCGACCTCAAGAGCATCGAGCGAATGGTCAACGGCCTCGACGTCGAGACCCAGGACTGACTCGCGACCTCCCCGCGCTGTACATACTATATTTATATCGAGGTTATATCGTGGTTGTATCGAGTCAACTCGCTTCGAACCAAAAAGTCGGACACTTGCGGAAGCGCCCGGGGCGTCGTTTTGTATCGTTCCTATTTTGTTTTTCTGTCGAGTTCTATTCGGATCGATATTCGTGTATTGATTGTAAATAGTTAGCTTACACTAGATGGTTGTTTAGACAAGGCGGCTCGGCGTCGACACTCACAAACGATATCGCTCACGACTGTTCTGATACGACCATGTTTTTATTTCTATTACATTAAACTTTATAAAAAAATGTTTTTATCGTACGATGTATTAAAATTTAAAGTAGACATGATTTTAATTTTGTTTAAATTATTTATTTATAGTTTATCCATGGTTATTTTAGAACAGAGCCGTGTCTGCAGCGAGTTTCATTAAATCGAATGACTATTTCCAATTTTTTTTATCTACCAGTGTTTGGTAACATTGACGTGTACAGTGAAATCGATTCTGAAGTATTTACCGATTTCTGAGCATTGACGTGACGCCTTCTCGTGAACATGTAGTAAGAATGACACATAGCAATCACTTAGACTCCACTGCAATAGAATAGGGTAAACGCTCCTTCGACGGACATGAGGTTCGCTCTGATGTCATTGGTTACCCTCAATTGAATTTGGAACTGAAGTCGTACAATATGTCATTTGGATTTCGACTTTTGTTGACATTAACTCCAAACCCTCTTATGTTTAATAGTCGTAATAAATAAGCAGCGATAAAGGCGACCGTGGATTGTGTACCTACCTAAAGTGACGCCCACAAAAAACGAGTATCTTATTAACCAAAGGTTTTATCCAAACATGTTTGGAAAGGTTTGTGAATATACCTACTGTATATAGTTCCACTGCCTTTATAAGAGATAAAAGATTTTTATTTATCCATGAATTATTGTAAACGTTTAATGACATCACAGAAACTTTATACCTCGTCGAAGGTTTTCATTACATTTCTTTTCCACTTTCATAGTATAAATTAATTAAAATAATATCGCTTTATTTTGTAAATACAATTTGTAAGGTATTATTATGTACGTGTTTACTAATAGACATATTTTGAAAATATGTTTTGTCAATTGTGCTGTGAAGTAAACGTGTGTTTAATTTTTATTTTCCAAAAATATTTTCACTATTATTAATTATAATATTATTAAAATTTATATTCGAAAATGTTATTAAATTAATTAATGACTATTCTTGATATTTAGGACGAGCTATCTTAACAACAATGTACCTCCTACTTTTTAACAAAAGTGATTATCTCTATATATCATTGAAAGTAATAATTAAACACACCTAAAAAGAAACGATTGATGAATATCTAACTGTAAGTTAAATTTTGTAATATATAGTTGATAAATATGTAGTTAAAATACAAAAATATATAATTATACAATGAATATAATTTTCCATGGAATTTCATTAAACTTAAGCACATAAAAGCTGGTCACAGACGCAGCTTTACAATTTAATAATAAAATACAACAACAGTTATATAAATTCATTATCCGAGACTCCTTCAGCGACCAAACGCAATGTAATATAAAATTAGTCTCCTGGCAAAATTTGGTAAACGGTACATAACACGTGCCTTTAACCGATTCTGTAAAAATCTACATAACCATACTTGGTATTAAAATCTTCTGCTACATCTGTGACGGGTTTAAAATTAAAAGATTTACTTCAAATAGTTGTAAAATTCATTTTGCAATTTCTTTATCTTATATTAACGAGATACAAGTGATTTGAGTCGACTTAAGAGGTTCAATTTGCCATTTTTCTAAAAAAAAATCTGTTTGCTTCAAGAAAGTCGAACAAGGCTGTAATCTGACGGCGAATACAGCCTACTGTAATTCATTTAAATATATAGATAAATCTATTGACAAAATTATAGTTTGTTTTTTATTACTGTTTTACCTTCTGATATTTATTAAAACTTAACCATGAAGAACTCCTGCACGAGCACGGAGTGAGAACTCTCAGGTGTGCAGGTTTCCTCGCGGTGTGTTCCTTCACCGAAGCAAGTGATTATTCATTTAAAGTACGCACATAATTTTCGAAAATTAGAGATGTGTACAGGATTCGAACCATCCCATCTAAAAAGACTCAAAACTCAAATCATTTATTTCACGTAGTTATTTTTTAATACACTTATGAACGTACTTTTTGCATTTACCACCGTTTCGAAAATATGCAAATGTACGTACTAAGATATACATTCGAACTTTTAAATAAAACAACTTCCAAGCGCTCGTCTCTAGAGAGATTTTCATGATATTATAATAAGGCGAGTTACTCGAAGTTACTCAAAGTTTTTTATGGATATACGGTAACGAGCATACAGCACCACCCTTCGCCGCCCATGACAACTGTGACCGACACAGAACAAGACTCAAATGGGGACTAGGATGGTTAGTTCAGTTAGCAGACGGTGTTTGGACATTACTTGGTTAGTTACTCAAAGTGGCTCTACTCTTATCTTCACACAACTTCAATCAAATTCGCGAGCAGCAAGGCATCCTATTCCCAAATCACACGACTCGTAACAACGAATTTTATCTTCAATCATATACACGCGCCATAAAGCTACAGATGTTAGCCAAGTAACAAGCTACGAAGCTCATACTGCAGTTCGTAATTGGGAACACTCCCATCTCCCAGCTATGAGGCTGTACAGATGTAATCGCGCCCGCGAGGTGTCACGTACGTAGGTAATTGCGTCCACTATCAGATTGTCGCCTCGCTGTGCGCCCACTAAAGGATTTGTATGCTAAACTAGTTCTTTGGCTCGGCGAGCAGGCGATCATAAATCGTGATTCGTGCACTCAATTGTTTGTACATGATGAGATTAAGTATCTGTAATTTATTTTTTCATAATTTAGGGATGGTCAAGTAGACCGGGAGTCCGGAAGAGGGACCGGGAGAGTTATGGGTGCAATGATGATTTTTTAAAGTTACACGAAAAATTTTATGCTTCACAACCATTCCGCCTGATGGTAAGTGTAAGTCATTTGAAGTGTTATTTATATTGTAAGTAGATAAGGGGTAATGTTTGGATTCTTTATGGTTAAGTTTGAATAAAATTAAATACATATAACAATGTATTTATCGTAGAACTAGCCTATGCAATGAAAAAGGCCATTGCCAGTATACTTTAATATGTAGCGATATTTATTGGTTAAATATGATTGTACGTTGTTGAAATACAAGACTCCATGCTGATATCCATGGGCGACGGCGACCACTTACGATCGATGGCTCGTCTGCTTCTGTACACGGCTAAAAGAAATATTTTTCCATGACAAAGATTATAGATATGCGGTGATCAGCATGTAGGTAATTGGGTCCACTTTCGTTCCAAAGTATTATCCAGCGATAGAACAACTGATATTCTTCCTAAAGTCCTCAAACACCTAGCTATTAATTGTAGTAAAACGGCCGCGGGAAGACGCGTCAGTGAGATTCATCGCTAAGGATTTAAATAAGAAGTACGAGTAAGCTAGCACCACAGTCACAGAGTCGCGGTGTTACGTTGATAAACAACACAGATTGCAGCAGCTCGCCCATTCATACGCTACGAGATTTGGGTGTGTAATGAGCTGAATAAGATGTGAATCTAAACCGGACTTACCAGTAAAGTGAGGTGAGTCTCGCAACGTGATTTTAATAACCATACTTTATTAAAAAATGTGGCTTCAAAGTTCAACTCATTAATGGCCCACTACTGAGCACGGGTCTCTCCTCATACCTGAGGAAGCCCAGAGCGTACTCCACCACGCTGCTCCAGTGCGGTTTGGTGGAGCGGTTAGTGGACAAACCAAGTGTCGGATTTTTTTATGCCGCCCGAAGGCCTCCGACATAGTTCAGCGACTGTTATCTAATGGCATCAACCGGGACCGTCTGTTGTACGTGCCATCCGAAGTACGGAAGCGGTCATGAAATTTTGCCACTATCGGTCACCCATCCAACTACCGACAGCGCCCGCTGTTGCTTAACTCAGTCAATCAATCAATCACCTAGGATCAAGGTTATAAGGAATGACTTTAACGACTCGTTACTGGTAACTCGAAAAGGATCGTTTTACGATTGGTTAAATATAGGAACCAGGAAGTACCTACCTACTTATTAACAAAAAAATATACTTAATTGGCGGAAGCAGATTATCATTATGAGCAGCGTGAAAGTTGAGGTTATGAATGCGCCAGTGACCAAGTTACTGAATGACCGTTTGCGCTTTATCCAGCTGTATCATGAAACATGGATGATCGGATAACACGGCTAGGCGCTAGTACGCAACTCGGCTCGGTGACGCGTATCGCACCGATCGTACGCACGTAACGAACGTGTGCAGTATTCCTTGCTCGCCACTTTCTGGAGGTTGTTTGGTCAATTGTCATGTAATGCTGTAAGGAGATTTATTGTGACTTTATCTCCAACGACATCTATTATTTGATGTTTTACCTATAATATATTTCATTAATTTATTTACTATTAGATTTTTTATACACGCAGTGTGATAGTTTTTTAGACATCAGCTTTCTCATAAAATTTGATATTTCGACGGATTTCCAAATCTTTAGGAGAATGTGCATTAGGTATACATACTCGTATAGGTATTAATTATCACTTAGACGAGGAAAATATTTTGAGCCAACCTTAACATCAGAGCGTTCTCCGTAACGTTTAGGTACATTTGTAAGTCAAGTTTTGTAGTTTGTAAGTGACATATAATTGGAAGTCTCTGAATCTGCATTTATCCAATATACATACACACACACAGCTCTCATTTATGTTTGTCATCAAGCATATTATGATAATAAACAGGATGTTCTAATAAGATGGTATCTTTAATACAATTAAGTCACAATAAAGTTTATCACCATCTATGTAAATATCCTATAATTACACTAATTTACGGTCCAATCAACCATAAGCTTGACTAAAGATTGATCGTTAGTGTTAGCATTAGTCCAGATAACGCCAATTCCCAATCCCCTAAATAAACCAAGACGCCCAACTCAGATGTCTAATTTGAATACGGCGTGAAATGTTATTTGGGGAATTTTGATTCCGCGCGAGAATGTAAAGTAAAAAAATGTTCGAACAACGGAATAGGAGACGCGACCATTATAAATTAATTGTTGCGGAGCAGTTGATGTTTTGTCTCTTTCGAACGAGTGAAAATTTTGTATTTGTGTCTTTTTCACGTGTGAAGACGAGCGTTCTCACAAATCACGGGAGACAATGCGAACTCAGTTGACTAGTGCCGCTGGATCAGCAAGAGAACTTTAATTTATTTAAGGGAGTGACAAAAGCGATTTAAGGAATGGAACGGCCGAGGCCTGAGAACACATTTATCTAAATTAGTAGATCGAATATCTTACGTAACTGGTTGGGAGAAATAAATGTGGTAACAAATATTAAGGAATTCGTATCAACTACAGAACAAGCTATTTAGTAATATCCAACGCTTTACTATGGGTAACATGGCCCTTACATTCACAGATAGTAATCACATCCGAAACTATTTTTACTGGGCATTTTTAAAGTTTCCGTGTTGCTATCCGACACTCAAACCGCATGAAAACTATGTAACAATTCTGACATTATCTAATTCAGACAAACAAATAGGGAAGTTATTTTATACTACCTAAAACTTCGATAATATACGGTGATGTGTATGTAGTGTTGTTCCATGTAGTCGTTTCTTTAATGAATAGTTACCTACTTAGGTATACATTTATTTATATTATTATTCATGTTCATTAAGAAAGACGGAGGAAGAAGGAATGAAAGTCCTGGCTCTACCCTGAAGCTTACATCCAGAATACGACAATTCGTTTGGCGGTTGGTTGGTAGCCCGCCGATCTTCAGCCTTACCGTGGAGCAGGTAAACAAGAAGACTTAGATACATACAATACAGTGCCGCTCACAACTTTCTTTTCATTATAGGTAGGTAGGTAAGTAGGTCTTTCTTTTCATAGATTCTTCACAACTTGCTTTTCATAGGTAGTAGAGCGTAGAGTTCAACCGGGGTAGCACCTACTACCGCTCGTCACGGTATTTCTATCGTGTAATTTTATAACGATGTATGGAGCCGGTTGCATTTTTTAGAGGCGACCATCTCAGTATTCTCAGTCCTCAAGAGTAGCAGCGCATCTGTTACTGAATTATAACAAGACTCTTACTAACAATTACTAACTGGACTATTACCCTAACTTCGGAGCCAAGGGTTCCGGTGTCGATTGGCGGTCGAGGCTGATAATTATGTGTCAGATATTTTTTGTTCTCGGGTCAAGATTATTAGTTAATCTTATTTGTGATGTGTTAATTGTGTATGGTCATGCAATTTGGGACAGAAAATTTTAATGTATGTGTGTGCGTTTATTCTCACAACTTTGAGCAGGTAAAGACGTCTACGTTACATAAACTGCCGAGGAACGACTATGCCTAAGGAAAATAAAACGTTAGTAATACCACTTTCAGCGTTGAGTCGACAAGATATAAGAAGCCCTTTTCTATGTCAATATCCGACATACAAACGGACGGGTCACCTGGCGATTAACACCATACGTCTGCGCACATACATTAACTGAACTCCGACTCGACTCCGATTCAACTCATAGAAAAACATGATGAACCTTATACCGTATTCCTTACGGAGCCGCCGCCTTACGCAGCCGAAAATTTGACAGTTAGTGACAGGAAAAAAGCTCATATTTCAATCTTTCCTGTGCGTCGGATCTGAGTCGAGTTTGCGTTATTTTGATGTATGTGCGCAAATCTTTAGCGTTCTAAACCGCGCACATTAATAACGCTTGTCTAGGCGTACCACCAGGTGTAATGTTCATATAATTACCTATGCGTTACAGTCCAAAAGGCTTCAGAGAAAGCCTAAAACTTTGTAATATTTCTAATAATACCTAGATAAATCGATAAATATTCAGATAAACAACGCGAGACCGGCGGCCGTACGCTCAATGTCTATCCCGGCGAACGGGAACAAAAGTCCTGCATTGAACATATCCGACCTCGTACGTTACAATTTTTTCCGGCCTGTACTCGGCCCGCTCAATTGTTCGCCGACAAAAAATGACAGTTATTCGACCATTTTCGCGACGACGAATTGCGCACCGACAAAAACTTATGAATTTTTCGACATTTCCACCGCCGGTGGCGCGCGTGAGGCGCCGCAGAATTTTAACGAATGTTCATTGAGGACAGCTTGCGTTGTCGGTGCCGGGTTTTTATCATTTTCGGGAAATTTATTAAGGAACCCCCTCGATGTGACGGCGCGTCGTGTCACCCCAGGATTCTTTCGGTCGGCCGGCGTAATGACTCGTGAAATTAGAGATTGGCCGTGCTCGCAGTATGGTAACGAAATGTTTAGTTGTTCTCGTATTATACAGCGCACGTTTCTGCCATGGTGGCTGGGTCGTGATGTGCACGACGCGACATAGCCCCGCCGTCCGTCAAAGCCCTGCCCACGTTATTATCCCCTGTACTACATTTGTCTTAAGGGCGAAAGTTGTGTAATGACTGGTAATAAGCGCGATGAGCTTGGTTGTTGATTGTAGGATCTAAGCACGACAGATGTGAGCGTGACGCTCCGAGACTATCTCTAAGTGGTATCCTTACATAACTTACAAAACATATAAAATGCACTTACACTAAGAATGACAATATTTTCAAGATAAGTCTAGCAAGGCAATGGTTCTTTTAGATAATTCTATAATAAAATTTATGGTTGCGTCTTGTCTGGGTTCAAAGTTTACAAGAGATGGAAAGTGTGAGAGTGATATTGAATGAAGAGTGAATGCAGGAAACATGGTGAATGGAGCTTTGCACTCCTTTATGAACAGTCGGAAGGTTCAAGGCTCGTTTGGCTGTGATGAGGGGCTGTTGGTTCCGACACTCATGTACGGAAGTGAATTTAACGTATTACAAAATTATCCTAGGTATATTTCCATTTTTACAATTTCACTGTGGGATACCGCCTCAAGAGAGTCAAGAGTTACCTACATTCGATTATTGTAAAAGAATTCACCAGCACAATCATTTACAAACGCCCTTCACTAGATTCGATCTGGAAGAATATTAGCGTGTCATACTGGAACTTACAGAACATTAAAAAGCTTATCATCCATTCCATCTAATTTCCCACGGTTATCAATTTATTGCATCCGATTTCTTTTATTTGCGAGAGGTTCGTCAATTGTTCGCTAACAGACCGAATCTCGGCGGCATACAAAATGACTTTACCAAGAAACTAATCGTCCAGTAATTTGGGCAGACGGTAGACGTCCGGCGAAACAATAGATTATGCATAATGCATCCCGGTCGCTCCTTGTGCGACCTTTGCAATTACTGTGTCAATGTCATGTCAAAAATCTGGAAAATTATGAAGTAGCAAACATTGAGTACCTAAGTATAATAAAATTAACGTAGCCAAACCAATCATAATGACTAATTTAAAAAAGCAAGGAAAAACTCACAAGACTGAAATAATTCCGAAACATTTATTTGTCACATACCGCATACTTATACATAAATGTCCGCCGCGTATCTATAGACATCATGAGCGGAAGGTTCTTTCTTGACTAATATTGTAAATAGCAAACGTGCATAGATTCAGGTATCCTGTGTTAAGATTATGTAAATCTTGTTGCTGTTAATGTTGTTGTTGTTGATGCTGCCGCCCATGACAACTGTGACCGACCTAGACAAAGACTCAAATGGGGACTAGGGTATTACTCCGGTTAATGACCGGTGTAAGAACATTAGTTGGCTACTTAGTTAGTAAGTATGAGGACTGGGACTGTTAGTGATAGTTAGTCCTGTTAGTTGTTGTTAGTTAAAGACCAGTAGTAATTGTTAGTAAGAGTTTCGTTCGGTAGGTATAGGTATTTTTATGTAAATACATAGATGGTAAGGGGTCTCCGTCACCCACGGTCATCAATAACACCGAAGGTATCACCGATGCGTTGTCGGCCAATAAGGAAGGAAAAGTAAAGAAAGAAAAATACCTACTGGCTCTCAAGACCCAGCCAAGCCGGAGCACGACAAGGCGCTTGGCTTGTCTCGTCATATGGTCGTTGTCATAGTTTGTTGTTCGCATTAATCGGTGACTCAATCAAGGGGGTGGTAGCGAGCCAACCGGGCGTCAGCCGTACCACTGATCCTAGAGTACCTACCTTCGGGGTGAAACTGAATGACAAGACGATTCCATGGATGTCAGTAAATTAAGTAACACCACTGATGCGTTTTAGACGAAAAAAGATGTAGGTGCACCCGCATTATGCGAAACAAAAAAAAATAGGGCAGACTTTAAAAGATAGCTTACCAAACGGGTAAAATCGCTAGCACAATCCAAGGGGATCATCGGGTTTTAACGTGATGGTACAGATCCCAGGCACCTCAGACAGGGGGTGCCATTGCCTCGCCCTTTGTTCACTAAGGTGTACCACGAATGCCTGAATGTAAGCTTGAGAATCAAGTGGACTTCCGCACTCATACCATGTCCTTATCTAATAACGACAATTAGGACAATACAATAATGTCCACACGTAGGATAAAAATAACATTGTTTTAGATAATATAACTTTTACGCTATTTCCTTAAAACCTTTTTTTTACCGTTTGCAAGTTTCATACTGACGACGAATATTAAATTACTTATTTCGTTTAATAAACAAACGAGATACAAAAACATTACATTTATAAATATTCGTAAGTAACAATTACGTTTATTAAGTGGTATGTTGGTGTGGAGCAGTCATGACGGGTGGGCCGGTCTATTTCCGACAGCTACCGAGAAACGCAGCCGCCAAACCGCGCCGAGATTACCTGCCACGATACACTAAATTAATGACTCTTACGACCCCGATATATGTCTTTCAGCGTATGTTAATACGTACCGAGATTTATCTTATCTTCGCCACAGCTTTTAAAAGTCAATCCGTTCGATCCCACCCCACGATATAAACGAATCGATCGAAGCGCGTCCCGATGTCACAGCAAAACAGAAAGTAATTTTTACTCCAATCAATCACCCGAAAAAACGGGCCTCGTTGGTCGGTAATTCGCTAGAATTCCACCGGAGATTTAGTGGCGAGTGGCGTGCTAAACCAGGGAGGATATAATGAGCGCGGTCGGCTCATTGTCCGTTCCAAAAAAGAGGAGATAAATAACCAAATGAGAATGGAAAAACGGCAAAAATGGTGAAATAAAGGAAGCTTCAATTGGACAAAGGCGCCGAAGGGGGATAATTCGTCGGGGATATGCACCAATTGTCACTGTTTTGCTTGATTTTTTGCGGCGTTCGGTGACAGCGGCTGGACGCAGACGTCGCCGAGCGCGGCGCGCGATAAAATTGTCACTCCTCCACCAGTCAGCGAGATCGCCGCCGTAATTCTGCCAGCTGTCGCCAGTTCCCCTCAATTACCTTAAAATCTCTAAATAAAGGTTATTAACCGTTAAATTTAAGTTGCATTGCAAATGTGATGTGGATACGTCTTCTCGTTATCAGTTGATGATATATTGGATAGGAAATGTTTATCTTCAAAATTGTAAATAGTTGATAATCGTTGAGAGGTCTTTTAATGATTTTGTAACTTCTGGATAATTTAACCTTTAGATATCTTATTGACAAAAATTTATTGGTTTGTGGCACAGCGATCGTCATGTTATTAATCAAAGAATGTGCTTATTATCAAAATTATTCATTTTCGCAGGACATACATACTTTAAAACATTTGGAAACCTGCTAACAGCTTTTATTTTTTTATACAACTTAACGCTTAACTACAATCCTACTTGATGATAAGGTAAAGTATGAAAATGTTATCAAAAAGTTCAGATAAAGCATTTAAATTAATAAGTTAAACATTATTACATAATTAAGTTAAACATTATTCACTTTAACATTATTCATCAATAGCTCATTTCCACGGAAAATAACGTTTTAGTCAATAATTAATATCTGTAATAGTAAATAATAAGTCGAAGCGAAGCGAGGGCGGGTTCACTAGTTAGATATAAACATAAGGCTTCTGGCCAATTATTATTAAGGCATTAATATTCTCCACAACAAATCGAGGTTAAGTTAACAATTTAACTGGTTTAATTTTAATTAATTTAATTAATTTAAAGGTAATGGTATTTTAAGATTTATTTAATAACCTATGCTACGTTAAAACGTGTTATGTTTAACAGTAGGTAGGTACCTGATAATTATTTAAGACTGTGAAAAAAGACTAGTTTAAAACAGTAACTAACATACATTAAGTAGTTCTTTCTTGTTAAAATCATAACATAAAAGAGGGCAAGTACCTACATACATAATACCTATATCTTCTGATCTGCTTCTTTTTTTTCCTCTTCAGATATTTCGCCCAAACCGTTTGTCGCAAATCCAAAGATCGACCGTGACCAATGGCGTCCATGACTTATCAAATAAAATCAACGTTTAATATTCGACACCAGCCACGACCGCAATAAATGTCCAAATATTTGTCGCAAAGCATTTCGGTGAATTCAAATAAAACCGTGACTAAAGGGCCCTAGTTGAATCCCTAGAGATGGGTCAAGCGACTCTACGAATCTCACACATGGTAAAATTAGACCCTATAGCCTACGAAATACGACATACATTCAAACTGTCACTTAACCCAACATCTCACGCCGAGATTTTCAAAGTTTACTTTCCAATTCTGTGCTCAAATAATATCAGGACAGAACATACTTTTCTATAGCGAATCATTTTTGCTGCAACACTGTTACAAATGGAAGACGACTGAATGCCCCAATACTTAAGTTCAAATTCCCGTGTACGGCAGTCCAGATAGTGGTTAAGTGGACAAGTGTAATGGTAGATTCGCAACGGCTAATATTTTGCGGTGATATTGGCTAGTAGATGCTGGATAATATATTGGGTCCGCGTCCCGCCGCGAAGTCGCGTCACGCCGGTTTTCATATCAAAATTAAATATCTTCTCGAGGGGAGCGGAAGAATTCCTCCAGATAATAAATACCCATATTGTTAGCTTCTGATTGTTTACATTTGATATGTTTTGGTACAGAATAAACGGTTTATTTTATCGTCTAATTGCAGATGCCATGACGGTTGACAAATTTTAAAAAGTCTATAATTTTAATTACTTACCCCTGAATTCGAACTTTTACTATTCCTGATATTATAATATAAATAAATCAAAAACCTTAAAATATTATTGATGAAGACTTTTTTATTCTAATGCCACAACAATTATGTTTGATGATGTTCTTGAGTATAAGAAAGTCGCAAATACAATCTAAATTACTTAAGATTTTAAATATCTTCTGGTTTCTTGCGTACCTTTAGTGATACTATTATTAGCATCGAAAAATGATTCATTAAATTTTACGTGAAAATATAATTATGAAGTCTGTACCATCTAAGAATCGTACAGTCAGTATGATTTATATTATTCTAACATTCTATTGAACATACTGCATACATATTATTACTTATCGTAGGCGACAAGGCGCGTCGTCACGGTCATACCCGCGTGACAATACCGTACTGTTCAGTTATGCACACGTCATGGTACACAAAACAGGGCTGGCAACAGGTCTAACCTAAAATCATAATCGCTCACATACGCACACTAGGACTTGCTGTGTCGCTTTCGGCATGGGTAGGTACACACAAATTAGACATAACACCCACAGCCTAAGGACAAATACGTAAAAAATTCTGCCCAGGGATCGAACCGGGACCCGTCGCGAGGCAGGCAGTCTCTATCCACTAAGCAACAGGATTTTCTTGCAACTTGCGAAGCGAGGGGTCCCGGGTTCGGTTGCGGCCGGGGCAGATATTAAATGTTTGTTCTCGGGTCATAGGTATCCGTGATGAGTTATTCGTGTTGTGCATGCCTTCCACGAAACAGAAAATCCTAGTAGGTACAGGTGTTTTAGCGTGTATTTAATATTATTTTATTTATACGTCACTTGACCCACAAGTGTACCAATGTTCATACGACTGTTTGGTCATAATTTCCAAAATACAATGCGTTTTCAGAACGCTCTTATAAGTTGATAACCCTAACTGTAATAACATGCATTCAACTTATTATGGAACTCTCGTCCTAGAAAATGATACTTTTATAAAATTGATATATCTACTCGTACTACCATCATACGCAATACAAGATTTTTCAATTAAACTAGCATATTACACCTTATTTATGTTTCCCTAAACTCCATATTTAGGTACTTAACCTTTATAATTATTGTTTATCTAAATAGCCGTCTAATGAGTCAACTAATAATAATGTAGGGGAAATAGCAGACTCGTGGATGGATTGTACTTTTTCAACTCGAAAAGGAAACAGAAAGCTCTATATTATAACTAAATTTCTTTGTTACGCATTACTATTGATTATACACTGCTAGGTTGTGGTCTCCTCTCACAATCTGATGGTCAATGACTATGCTTCACTACGCTGATGAGTTGCAGATAAACAGACTTCACAATATCTTTGAAGATTGTGCTCATAGGTTCCAGGCAATTCCTAGCGATTTTCCCTCATGTACAATAACGCGCAAAACTCTAAGGAAATGTTTCGCAAACACATCGCGTAAGAAATCTTTATTTGACGAAACAGGTAAGAATTTGGATGTTTCTAAACAGTTCTGTTTTATCACGAGGCAAAAAGTGTGTTTAGTGGAAACGTTTCAAAAAATATCAACTTGCCCAACTGCTTGTTTTATTTCGTTAACTTTTGTGAACTTTTTGACTTGATTTTCAAGGGTTTCTTGTTTTGGGACTTTGGGATAATAGTCTTAATTTGATATGGTGGGGCAATCGAAAATGCAAAATTTGACACGTGACATAACACCGAGTGCTAGGGGAAAAAATGGCACTGCGATTACAACTTTGAATGTTTACTCACTGTGAGTAGGTAGATGATCTAAGCATCGCAGCTTATCCCGGCTTATAAGAGCGTTTCAATTAGTAATCATTTCACTTCCAAGATGATAAGACGATCTCGTAGTTAGTTGGTAGTGGCCCTGCCTGTCCCGACCTCCCTGTCTGCCTGAGAAGTCTCGGGTTCGATTCCCGGCGGAGGTATGATTGTGTAAGCGTTAATTTGATTAAAAAAATATGTGGACACATCTAGTATAATTATACATAGTTAATTATTTCGTTGTCTTTGCATATTAAAATATTATTTTGATCATCTAACAACGAACGTCTATGATATTGCCACATTCTTTACATTTTTCCAAATAACATTCTAAGTAACATGAAAACAAGTGTTCCTGATCACATGCCGGTTCACAGGTATGAGGGCGATGTTAAATTGGTGTGGCGTTGGGCACAGGAAACGATTACGAACGATATTTATTTATTATCGTTTGATTTATGCACGATGCATCGACTGTTAATGCGTACGGGTGCGGTCATATGGCAGTGTCGCGCTTCGGCGGTTGCGCGCTACGTTGATTCTGACGGGACTGTACTAGACACGGCTAGACGTCTGCGATTTTATTATTACATGATTTTTTATTATTTATATAACCTTTTTATTGATAGCACACCGTAACATAAACATAGGGTATCAGTCGCTACACGTTTTTAAATCTAAGGCACAATACAATGGCCGGCCTTGTCGCCATTTAAATTAAATCAAGGGTGTCGAATCAATAAATTACGTGCGTAAATAAATAATATATTAACAAAATAAATAACCTACTTTAATGATTTTGAATTTGAATTAAAGAACTTCATTGCACGTTAGAAAGTGTCTCATCTAGTACAATGGTGCGTACGTTCGTCAGGTTTCACGCACGGTCGCGGCTATTAATATTCAAATTGGCGCTATCTGTCAACGCCCGGACGAGTGTGGACGCACCGCTATAATTTATCTGTGAACAAAGCGGTCCAAATTGTTATAAGCTGGAAAATGTTTTGTAATTCTCGGTCGAAGGCTCGCTTGCGATAACTTGATGCGTCAGATTAAAAGCTTCTATAATTAAGAATATTTTATTCTCAATTGGGATTACTTTTTATCATCCCTAATGCTTATTTACGTACCTACCTTTATCAATTTTAAAAGCCAATACAGAAACGACGAAGTAGAGCGTTTTGGCGGGGGCTTTCCTGTGACTCCAGCTGCAATCATCATGATTACATTTTGGGCAAAATGTACCTGATGAAATTGTTATCAACAATGACAACATTTTGGGCATCTCTGCCAATAATAACAGTTTTTCATAGAGTTCTAAGATAGTGGATAATTATATAAAGGCCGAACAAAAGCCGGGAACGCTACAATAAGAGTTAAAATCGGGCAGCGTGCGTGCGGTGGTTTTTGTGTGGCTCCATTTAGCGCTAACAGACTGCCGGGGACGCTTTATAACCTCTAATTGTACTGTATTTATTACCGTTGGATTGGACAGAAAATGTGTGGAGTAGTCCCAGTAACGTCAGTCAAGAATAAACATAAAGTCGAGTTGGTACCTAAAGTTTCCGATGGCCTATACTTATATGAAAAATACATCAATACGTGGTATACGTGGTGTACAAAAATGATTTTCATTACCTCCCTAAATGTGGATAGTGAGACAGTGACAAACTTTGTGACAAATTAATGAAAAACAAAATAGTTACAACTCCGCTCCACGTGACACTGAAGGCGTTTATTTCTGGGAATTTGACAGAAGAGTCCTTACTATACCTACAGCTTAGAATAATTACACTATAAAAAGACAGTCTTCATACAAGCGCTCTGTCTAAAGTGAAGCACTAAACCGAAACTTTCCCAAACTTCGGCTGCGGATAATCATAATTATGTTTTTAGCAATAATACAAGTAGCTTTTTTGTGACACAATTTAACTGGACAAATCGTCATAATTCTTTTTTTCGCGAGACACTTTGGCGTGCGTTGACATTGAACACTACGGAGCTGCCCTGCCCGGTGTTTGGAGTCATTTCTGACTCCAATTAAGGTGCTTCAAAATGGGCGCGCGGGCTTGGTTTCTATAGTAATTATTCTAAGACCTACAGTTATGAACTGAAACGGTGCATCGGAAGGTTTATTTTATATTTTTATATTATATTTTCAATTTCTATGATGTCATTCGATCGTTCCTCGCACTAATTTAATTTAACATTTTACTTTAACACTTTGTTATAAACTTTGACCACAGGCAAATAAAGAAAATTTGGTGTTAAAAATATCCCTACTGGTCTTCTCCGCAGCTTTCACAGAAAAGCCCGATTATACCTATACTTTAGTACATCGGCGTTATCGGTTTGGATTTAAGTCAATGCTGCAGTTAACTAATTATCCAGGAATTTCTCACCGGATTTGGCTAAATTGCATTCTTCTCAAATTTACTGACGCCTTACGGCTATTTCTGCTATCGTGCCACAAAAAACAAATCTTCACTAGTGGAAGCGCGTGGCTGTGCGCTTTACGATGGCCTTCATTATACCCGTAATTGACTTCACTATGGCGTTTTCGTTCTTCTTTCTTTATCTTAGTACTTAAATACGTAGACACCAGCGACGTCGTTTATCTTGTTAAATTAAGGTAAAAAATAGGTAAGGTAAGAACGGGTAACTGGTAAGGTAATGAGTTCACCAGACTCACCAAGTCCAGAATAACACACCTACTTGTATGCTTCTTCACGATGCTTTCCTTCACCGAAACAAGAATCTAATCATTAATTTCTAATACACACATAGGTAACTATAATTTATTTATTGGTGCATGCAGGAATCGAAACTGAGCCACACTTATGAGAGACCGATCTAAAACCAATAGGCTATTATGTCTCTTCAGCTCTTCTGGTTATATAAAACCCAAAATATCAACGGTAAAAAATCTTACAAAGTTAAAAGAAATTAATAGCTTATTTCATTTTCTACACAAAAATTTAATTTATACATAGACGGACGGCCTTTGGTTGTGTACATGGAGAGGATTAATGATACAGATCAAAGTCGTCTAAAGGTATTAAACCTTTCTAATATTATAGTGACGGTATTTTAATTTGTATTGGACCAAAATGCATATTATAAATTTCAAGGTTCGCGACTCAAGTTTTCATCGGCGTTTCGATGACGAATATTAAGTCAACAAAAAAAACTAATTTGGCACTTCTATCATTGAACCGTAATATTTTGATTACTCGTATGCTTTACTATTGAAATAGTTTGAGACACGTAAAAAGACTTACGAAAATAAATAAACTTTTGCCCCAAAACTTACCTAAGTTTGTTATTATCAAACAGGGCCATTACATGAATTACTTACTACTCCTCAGCTACTCCGGTGGCCACCTTGATTACCTTGTAATTAACCAACTATACTTAAAACCAAACAAAAACTAAAATTACAAACGATTCACAGCATATAACTCAGGCAGCATAACAGAATTCTCTATTCCTACAAATTATAACAGCGTATAAAGCAGTAATTATTGAACAAAACCATGTGAAAATAGATCTAAGTATACATTGTTGTAATTTGCCATGTTGGTAATGGTAATACAACCCACAACTGAGTTTACGAGAAAATTGCACTTAACACGTCATTACCCTGTGTATATAAAAACGTGTCTATGATAGTATGACAACGTTCATATACGAATCTAGGACTTCACGATTTTTTTTTGAAAATGTATAACTACCAACATTACCTTACATTAACATAAATTATCTTCAAAAATTAGAATCAAAATATGGATGAAATAGGTCTACTTGGAGACAAAGCTATTATTAGCTATTTGTCGGCTATTAACATAAAATAGTATATTGCTCAATCTGCGACCAAAATGCCCTGCATGATAGAAACTTTGTATGATACGGAAAAGGCAGTCTTTTGTTTGGCCACCAACACCATGGTCCTGTCTCCTCGTTTGCATGCCCGTTACCTGAAGTTTTTTTTTGGGAAAGGCCTTGAATTTGGACTGTCTCACACTAGCCGCAGTTGTTGGCAACCATAGTCCTAGTGCGTGCCTGTGTTCAATGTTTACATTGATAATTAATTTAAATGAATTGGAGAACGATTCATGAGAATACAGGTATAATGAAATGACGCTAGTTCACGCATAGGTAGACCTTAGAAGACGTCGCAACTTTGATCACGTAGTAATTGGAAATTGAATCTACGGTTTTGCTTTAGAATTGTTCATAGACATCAACTTTCGAGATATCCTTTAACATGAGGGTGCGGTTGAAAGTTGGCCAGTTAGTACAAAATAATAATTATCTACCAGAGTAATACTTTAAAATATGTTTTTAGTTTACTCACTCTCCACAGAGAATGTTACTATATTTATGTCCATTGCTCATTACCTACTTTAAACGAAGAGTAAACCACCTAATTAAATAAATAACTTAATATCCTAAAATAAATAACCGATACTCGTATTCTTGTGAAATACAAAAAAATATGACGGTACCCGATGGAGTAGATTCCTTACAAAGTTCTTGCAACAGTCAATAAATGATATTCCGTCCTACTTAAATTTCGTCGTAAAGTTCGGAAATGTGCCATTAGGTTCAAAATAATCCTTACCACCAGGCCCAAGCCAATGCCCGCGTACTTCCGCCGTTAAACGACCGAATAGAATAATTACACCAAACCACACACTCCCGCGTCATCCACCATGACAAGTCTGCCATTGTACGACACCTCGGTCACACTCGCTAGCCAATAAACTTATAATTTGATTGACAACCCTCAATTAGAGTTATTTTAACGTCACATTAGATTCCCATGACCTTGTTTTTTAGATTTGTTATTAAATTACGCCATTCATTCACTGAAGAGATTTCTACCTCAAAAAGTATTGTTTTCTGAAATCTAACGAGAGACAGAAAGCTTGATTTACCCTTCCGAGTAGATTAAAAAGTATAAGAAAATATCACAGCACTAAAGGACACCCATCCATCATTATCATCATCAGCATTATCATCCGACATTGGTACCTAAGTGTTAATTTTAATTTAAATAATACATGTACCTATTCTATCACTTTCATGAGAAAAATTTAAATGCATTTACTAATTCCACGATTCGAACCCTAATCCCCCATGCTGAAGACTTACGTTATTTTTGGGTAAAGGTTGTCGACAAACGATCATGCAAGCCACTTGATGGTAAGTGATTAGGGTCGCCTATGGACATACCTAAATACCAAAAACATCGCATCATTCGCGGGCTTCGTGGCATCATCACCAAGGAAGCGGGGACACACCCTTGTGACCTTCAAAATGAGGATACCTGACTTCATAGCCTCGTCCGTTAGTCAGCAAAATGCACTACGAGCAGAGGAGGTTAACTTAGACGCAAGGAATCCATCCTTCCACTCCTTACACCCCTGGACTTACCTTCAACTCAATTAGCCAAGACGGAATTGCATACTGGCAGTCTCCTATGGCGCTAACTTAAAGGCTATAAGCGATTTGTTATGTAAATTGTACCTATATTATATAGCTTCAATATATCCTGTCACTGTGCCTGTGGGCATGGCAGTGCGGCGTTATTTGGCACCGTTGAATGCGCACGCGCAGTGAAGCTTGACCGTTGATCGGCATTGATGATTACCGATACATACAATGAAATTGCCGTAGCTTATACGTCTCGATATGGAAAATAGGGTCTATTTATTGCTTTATGATTATTAATGATATCAAAGTAGACTAGTATCGTAGAAATTTATTGTAACCAATTGGAGCACAATGTTACAAGATTATTTTTTATGGTAATAGCCGACAAAGAAACACCAATTTACCTGATGGTTAATTGGTCACTATCAGTAACATCAAAGGCATTATCGTCGCATTGCGGAACAAGCAAGAAAAGGGAATCCGCTTCATAGTGCTGGCTTTCCGACACTGCAACTGAAACACATAAAACATTTTAGAGTTAATTCCCGAAGGACGGTGTCAGTTCACTAGGCAGATATGTAAAACCCTAGCACCATACACATAACACAAGCTGTCGCGATTCAAGTGGTTGATGTAGCCCAACGACCTCAAACAGAAGCCTGGAAGCATATCCTCACTTTGTTGTTCTGTTACAGCAGAATGCACCTTCAGCAGGGGATGTTAGCTTTAAAAAAATGAAGAAACTTTTATACCTACTGGTACCTAAGTAAAATTTCAACTTCATAACAGCTATAGGTTTAAATACATTCACGGAAATTATCAAAAGAATGTTGGCACATTGTAACCGTAATGATATTACTGTTTAAAGAAACTAAAGTAACGCAGCCATAAAGTAATTAGAGATGGATCGAGGGATGCTATTGGTATTGGTGGTGAACTATCCGGCCGAGCTGTCCCGGGATCGATTCAGAAACTTGTGTGATGGAAAAATGTTTGTTCTCGAGCCGTAAAATTCGTGAGCGTTGATTAGAATATATGAATACAAGAAATCGTAGATGAGAAGTTTAAAAATTTATTTTAATTGATGTTATAAATAGTATTGAAATTAATATAATAATACGAAGTATTAACTTTATTAAAACGTTAACAAACAGCAATCAACGAAAAATGCGACACTAAATCAAGACTGCCCTATAAATCCCGTAAAGGAAGCATCACAGAGAAACATTTAAAATAATGATAAGATCAGGCGAAAGTCCGAGTCCAGCCACTGAGCCCCGAATCAATATTAGGGATCAAACGAACTAGGGGTGGATCGACCAACATAGAGATGATAATACCACCAACAGGTTTTAATATAGGTAAAGTAAAAAAAATGAACAATAAAAAAACATAAAATTAGATGAAGATTAGATATTGTTTAAAAGCTTAGCATATCTATATTTTATTATTCTTATCAACTTTCAACATTGCTACTTACATTTGCCTCATTTTAAGCTTAAAAATGACAGCAACTGGTACTAGATTGTCAAATCCAGCTCACATAGTACATAACTATTCGTTGAATAAAATCACAAATAAAATCTGTGGCGTTGACGATCGTATATATCGAAGTGAATCAAACACATTTTTAAATTCTCATCAACGTAACAACTCTAATAATTTCCGTGTGTATGAACCCCCACAAGAAATGTAACCGTCTCAGGAGATAAATATGTAATCTTAATATAATTGCGTCTTAGCAAACCGATGGCCAATGCCACCCTTGTTCTAACGCTAGTGTGGCCAAAGGTTTTGGAAAATTAGGACGTTATTTGCAAAAAACGAACGAAACACTCTTTAGCTCTTTACCTTTCGAGAAGGGTCTTTAGATACCTACCTCGTAATTGTAGATACTTTAATCGTGTTGCAAATAAAAATGGTTTGACAAAGACATAGTTAAAAGCTAGTTTGTAGGTAAGATTATTTTTTGGATAAAATTGAACTTGGTTTTCTAGTTGATGAAAATGAGAGGAGTTTTATAAATTGCTTGGTATTACTGCAAGCAATACATATTTTGGTGGTTCCTTCTAGAAGAGGTATCGTGGTAAATTCAATTATAATTGAAATTTGTAGAAGGAACCACCAGAATATGTATTGCTTGCAGTAATACCAAGCAATTTATAAAACTCCTCTCATTTTCATCAACTAGATTTCTATTTTATTATATAAGTTTAACTAAATTTTAAAGGAATATCCCTTTACACAATATAACAAGGGACAATATCACAATACCCGCTGCC
Source organism: Ochlodes sylvanus (assembly GCA_905404295.2). Lineage (NCBI taxonomy): Eukaryota > Metazoa > Arthropoda > Insecta > Lepidoptera > Hesperiidae > Ochlodes > Ochlodes sylvanus. The sequence goes on from FR990129.1 coordinate 5,809,845, forward strand.
CTTATTGCCTTTTCTGGCCGGCTGCGTCCACGCGACTGACAGCGCGTGTCACTGACTGCTGTGATCGAGCGGAGAGCTGACTGTGACAGACACTTTCACTTTGCACTTGGTACTAAATAAGTCAGCGTAGACAGAAGTCTCTCCACCGTAGCCTAAGAAACCAGTGCAATTAAATCTTCATGTAGAAACCTAGTGCCATTGCTAGACCATTGGAATATAATCTCGCACTTGGGTGTCCTGTGCCACATTACCCGGCTTGTAATGGACGATAATCATATACTCTTAAAAACTGCCTCGACCAGGAATCAACAAGTCGGGCCTCACTTTGCAGGCTGACATCCCAGTTGGTAGTGACCAACTAAAATAAATTCTAAAATAATAAATACAATGTTTGGAGATAAAAAAAAATACCTTTAGGAGTCACAGATATTTATTGGCACATCGAAATAAATTGTATCGTTTACGATCAATGCAATCGACGGCAAGGAAACGGAAGGTAGTATATCTCATAAAATCGCATTATTCCACGTACGACGGTAATCGGCTCATAAAATATTTCTGTACCGATTAAACTTGACCTGTGCCCTGGCTTGTAAAATTCCCTCTACAGTTATTTAAAAGGTGCAAAGCAGGGGTGCGGTGTATCGTTTTATATTGGCCATGCAAGTGGCACTCGGTCAGTGCTCAATTGATATTAATGGCATTGCAACACCTGTTCGCAGTTCTCGCGTGTGATATTCGAATGGTTTACATGGCGCTGTTTCGATGACGATATTAAATTTTGAACTTGAAAACAAAAAAATTCAAATTAAGTATTAATTTGCTTAAAAGTTGAGTACATACAAGATCTTACTGTTTATGGGCGCTGAACAGTCAACTTAACCCTAAATGTGGTATGCAAATAAGTATATACATACTTATTAGATAGGATTAAACACAATTGCATTATTATTACTAAGATGTTACTAAGTCAATGATTAAACATCATTGTCATTTACAAATGTTATTGAAGTGATCATATTGATAAACCTACATAATATATGTTTTTCTATTCGCCTAAATAATTTGGCTTAATTTTGTTGGCTTATTATCAACATAAAGGTAATGAAGAAGCGGTCTGGAAGAACACAAAAATATACTGATCTTATGATAAATACTGCTTTGCTATTAAAATAAATTATACATAATTCGCCCCTTTAGACTCCAACAATAAGCAAGCAACGTCCCTCGTACTTATACTTAGTATTCAGTATGGATAAAAGTAAAGATGGTCTATAAAGTGCTATGTAAGCCCTCCCGATGTGATTATAGTGATATGTACAATAATGGTGTGTGAAGACGTCTATCGGCACCTGATGCTAACACTAAATATTATAGTAGTAGTGACGTCCTTATATTCTGCCGACATTAGGGAAGCCAACGCGAACGAAACCTTCAGAGGTTTAAAACATTTTTACACACACTTATTATCAGTAACCTTTATCTACATTTAAGAAAATTTTACTTTCTTTTTACAGGGAATAATTATCTAGTAGATGCAATAATATCTAATAAATACTGATACCTGAACGGTTCGACCGTTGATCTCTCAAACTAGGGAGTCTGACTATAAACCCAACACATACACAACACATCAAGGAAAAAGTTGGCATTCCTAACAACTGTTTCATAAGTATCTACTACTACTCGAACACTGCTAAATCACACTTCGACCGAGTGAGACCTTAACCTTGACCTTACACTTAACTTATTTAGTGTGAAAGGAGACACTAGTCCCAGCAGTTGGACAGTAATAATTACGGGTTCGGAGACTTCGGAGTCAATATTAAATTATCAATAACCCAATCTGCACTATACCGGTACACGTTACAGTTCATATTGCCTCCATTCACTAAAATGAATAAATAGAATACTGTACTTTTAACTAGACTAGAAGAAACTAAGTTTGAAAGCATTAATCTTGGTCATAAGTACACATTTCCGTCTCTGCAACTCCACATGGATCGATAGGCTGAACGAATGGTCCTCACACGCGCGGCTGGTGAAGCCGTTAGCACCGATATATCAGCCACCCTCTCGTTTAGACAAAGCGTAGGCTCCGTGACCCGGACCCATAAACCAGGGTCCGACTGTCACTGTAATGTGTTTCCGATTACCCGATGAGACGCCGTCGCCTACACGTTTCGCCGTCCACTACCCCGAGATTAAGTGGTTCTTGCGTTGCAAACAGTCACGTGAAATAACATTCAACCATTCGAAACTTGAATGGTTGGACCGTTGCGTTCGGAACGTGATAATCCCCTTCTTGTAGTAGATAAGTCAATGATCGATATGTTTAAAGCCACACAGGGTCCACTACCTACCTATTGCCAGTGATCGGTTTTGCGATGGAAATTATTTTGTTTTACCAAATTCAAATCATTTAATTTCACAAAATGTTTAGAAGCAGAGACCGAAGTCGCCTAATTTCCATAATGCTTCAATTGCGTCATGTAAGAATAGTTTGCATCGTTTGGTTTAGCAAATTTGAGATTATCATCATATCATTTGAAATTAATAATTTGAGAACAATTAAAATGATAGACTTTATTTGACTAAAACGATACACTTTGTACACAAACTCTCGCATATACGAGTATGTACATGTACATGTAAGGTAGCTCTAACTCACCGACACTCCCGTAACAGTAGGTAATAGAAAAGCGAAGTTATCGAAATACTCACTTATAACTTGTTAAACGATTGTTGTTTACTATCAAACGTGGCTAACTGCGACCTCTCTAAACAGATTTGTTGCGGCGTGAGCCATTGTATTGGAATAATGGGATTTGATACTGAACAATCGATAATATGGCCATTAAAATGACCAAATAACGGAACCTACTGAACAAAACAATTTTATTGGTCTTTGAATATGGGCCGTGAATGTTTAATGCATTTAAATGAAACTGTTCATGTGTTTAATTCAACATTTCGTTGCAGCCCATTCGAATTGTGTTACATGCTGTCCATCCATAATGTATTTAATATAATGTAAGTTTTTGGAATGATAATAAAAATAAAAAACTGAATTGTAACAAGACAAGTAAGAATTTAACCAGGTCTAATGTTACCAGGTTCACCAGTACGTTGAAAATTACATGAAAGCTGCAACTGCTGTTCTATTAACAGTTGTTATTAGTGTTGTTAATCCTTATTAGTCCTAAGGAATTCCCACAGCGCAGGTGGGAATTCCTGTATGGTCTAGAAACTTTCTACGAATCCGTGTAGATTTACTGTGACGGCAGGAGTCTAACCAGTCTCTGTCGTGGGGATTATGTGTTGGTCGGATTTGTGGGATAAAGTATTGAACGGCTAATGGCTTCTGTAGTATACTTAGTAGCTTTTAATAGCAGTAATTCGGTTATTAGTCCGGTAGGTAAAATGCTTTTAAGCCGTAATGTAGGTACCTACCTATCTTACCTGCTTCGTCAATTTTTCAAAACATAAATAGATGGATAGATTGGAGGCAATGATAAACGATTTGATACGTAATGACAGACAGTTTTGTTATTAGTGCGGTGCGCCTCACGCATAGAAAAACTTAGTCAATCAGCGTAACAAATCGCGTCAGGCGAAACGCCCAAAACTGAGTTCCCTTTAAAAAATATCATAACAAGCCTGATAACACGAAATTGTCAAAAAAGACAAAGCGGCTCAAAGCGTCGCGTGTACCGACACGCTTAGTATAATGAGATTGAGATTGTTTTTAGTTTTTTTGGGGGGGGCGGGCTCATTTTGGATTTATTTACGGAAAAAATGACAGCGATCATTCAGGAAAGTTGGAGGTTGGTGAAAAATGGCGTGTCGAGGTAACGAGCCGTGTCTGGCGGTCGCGGGTTTGGATAACGATGAGCAATTCGATGATACTGATGTATTGGGCTCTGGGGTTAAGGTTTATAAATATGTCGGAGCGTAAACACGTAGCGCCATCTATTAGTGAATAATGGAAGCGTCAAGTAGTTCACTTGAGCGAAGTCGGTATCACGTGGTCACACTTTGAGTTTGACTTTGACAGAAAGACAGTTTGGACGGTAGCCATTGCGGCGATGGGGCATTCAGATTCGGAACGTCGTTGAGAACGGTCGTGTCCACGTGATATCGAGATCGCTGCGTTTCCAATATTGTTTCGTTAATTTGTAATCCGAGTATATCAGTGCAATCAATTGTGATTTTGTAAAAGTAACTTGATAGGTTATTTGTAATCCGTGTGTATCTGTGCGAGCCGTTCTTATTTTGCGAGAAGGTTGTGTACACGAATGATTAAAAGGCTTAGTTGAACCTGAGTGGTATTATTTTGGATCCTACGCCATGACTGACCATTCTGACAGCGAGACACGCCCACCCTACCCTCGAGATCAGAAGTTGGGATAAAGGACCTATTTCAGCTTTTCAGGTTACTGTGATAATGTGATCCACAAACATCTCTTTACTTGGTGGAGATATGTTGTATCAGGTTGTGGTAGAACATAAGGAATTTCAAGTAAGACAGCGAGTATCGGTATGGCATAATTTTTATTTCACTACATCTATTGTGATAAAAAAAATCTTAATTAGATTTTTTTGGTTAACCGTTATAATTGGACAACAATCTGTATTGGCCTGCCAATCCGCACTTGGCCAGTGTGGTTGACTGTGGCCTGTATCCCTCACATTATCAGAGGAGCCCCGTGCCCAAAAGTGGGACAGTGGCTGTAGATGTGATAATGATGAAGTGATCGATAACATAGGTGTCAATTAGGAAATCGGTGGTTCCGGTAGTAATTCAATTTAATATCTCATTTTCCTTTTTTTACTTCGCTGTAAAGAAAAGAATCATTCAAGGCTAAGTAGCATCAAACAGTGTTAAAGTTAATGGAGGTAGATTTGACTTTTCAATCGTGTAGAAAAAGAAAACATTTTATTTAAGGTATTTTGTTGTTCCGTTCCGATTTAGTTAATTTTCGGGTAATAATGTGATGCAGTGCAGAGAAATAACTTTTATTTCACGCGTTGCTTATTTTTCTTTCTTGATTATTTTGTTTCTTGATTGCATCGGATTTGGTGAGCCGACGTGGACCTGCGATGACTACATGGGGAGCGGTTAAGTGGCCGTGTGTCGTGTGGGACCGCATCGTCTGTCACGTGCTGGCGCTGATACTGGCGAGGGAGGCCGGGACAAACGCCATTTCTCGCGCCTCTGGTGTCATGGCTCACGGTTGCGAGTGTGGTGTGACGGGTGATTTGTATCATTTTGTTTTCTTATCGCTTTACTGAAGAATAATTATTCTCTTGTTTTTGAGGTCACTTGCAAATGAGCTTTATATCAAGCGGTGGTACATTTGACAATTACCTGTTTACATTCACATACTATGGCTATTTGGTAATGACCGATGCGGGTTGTTTTAAAACTTCATGTAGTTACTTGAGTTATTTTTTGAGTGTTACTTAAAGTGCTTAAATAATGAAATTAATGAGGAATATTTGCTATTGGTTTTCGGACTACCCGCGTCAAAACGTATAAACTACAAATTCGCTTAATTGATCAAATAAAACTGTACAAAGACGACCTTATTGTTGCTCGACAGAGGAACGAAAAGTAAGGCGTAAGCGAGTAAAGGAATTATTAGATGCAACTTTTGCGAATCCTGCGTTATTTATTGAGAAGTATGACGGAGATCGTTAATTCGTATTACGTTTTTCGTAATAGGAGCGTTAAATTCAAATCGTTCTTACAAATACGCGCATGATAGGCTTAGAAAAATGCCAGCAGGTCGCATATCAGTCGAGTTCGATGTAGATGAAGCTAATGATGTTCAAATTTAAGTTGTGGTAGAAACTCGAGTAAGGGGACTCTAGGGCCATAGTGAGTAGCGTGCGACCGAACCAGTAGCTATTACGTAGTCGTAGCCTGGTAGAAATCGGTATCTCTTGGGGCAACTCAAGTAGTCCGTGGGTGAGCGGTGAGCGTTTGGCTCTGGCAGAGGTCGGGGTCTGTAGAGACCATACGTGTGGTTACCAGGGGGTGATACACGGGTGATCCAAGGGATCTAATCCATTCGCTGGATGTGAGCAATGTGATTGCTGGTCGGCTGGGTAGCCGGGGCACTAGATGTCTTACTCGGAAGTTTTTAGAGATTTTGTTAAACCTGTGTACAGTTGTACTGAGTAGTTTTGTGATTTGGTTCGAACGACTGTGATGCGTAGCATTGGCTATTAGTATAGAGAAAATTGTATCCCCTATTGTCTAATTTGGTTAAAAGAGTTAGTGACAATTATGTTGTTTTGGAGGTAATCTATAGTGACCAGTTAATTTATTTTGAGTACAAGCTGTTATGTTTTGAGTTGGTGTAAATTAAAACTATGACATTATAAGTTATTACAAGTTTATTGGATATGAGGGATATTGTTTAACCAGTATGTTTGTTTGACTTTATAATTCTTAATAACCGGGTTTGGTTTGATGAAGGCTTTTGTTAGCCGTGATATTGATGATGAAAGTGCCTGAAGGTTAAGTTGTTATTGTTGAATTTTATGTGACGATCAATTATGAGGAAATTAAGGCAGACAGGCCTAGAGATAGTCAACACGATGTTTAGTAACTGGGGAATGGTCCCTTGTGTTATGGGTACCGATGTCATAGCTTGAGAGGCTGTTTTGTAAGTACTAAGTAAAGTGATGTTGTTGACTAAGTTTATTTTAATTTGAGTTAAACGACCTTCAGCCATTTTTGCTCAAGAGTGAACTGTGACAAATAGTGTTTAATTACTGGTTGGAATTGGAACTTGAAGTGGTACAAATACTGGTTAGATAATGGCTCAAAGTTTTGTACTGGTTGGTCATATGAGCTCCATCTCATAATATCTCCATCTTTTAATAATTTTGAAACTTTTATTGGTCAGGAAGGGCCGAGCTTGGAGAGATACTCGCTTTTGTGTTTTGATGTTACAGGTAATATCCAATGCCGAGTACGTGTTGCCGCTGGTAGAGCGTTTGTGAAGATGGATCACGTGGAGACGCCGAATCACGTAGATTTATACGGTGACGACGTACCGATTAAAAGTTTACAATCGCGCAAATAATTGATTGGTAATTTTGTTCAAACATGTGTTGTAATGTTATGGAGTTTGTTCCGCTGCTTCTTCTCCATAGCGACACTTGGAAGCAGTGGTAGTTTACGGTAGTTAAGGATAAAAAAAAATGCAATACAAAGTTAATTAAAATTTACTCGCACTAGTAGCCATTTTTCCTATGTTTTGAAAGCTCTAAATAGTAACCCTGTGCCACGTTGACAGAGAGACTATCAGACGCCTGTGATAGGTTGTCTTGAGTCATTTTATCGGACGCCTGTGAAGGGTTGTCCTGAGACTATCAGACGCCTGTGAAGGGTTGTCTTGAGATTATCGGACGCCTGTGAAGGGTTGTCCAGAGACTATCAGACGCCTGTGAAGGGTTGTCTTGAGATTATCGGACGCCTGTGAAGGGTTGTCCAGAGACTATCAGACGCCTGTGAAGGGTTGTCTTGAGATTATCGGACGCCTGTGAAGGGTTGTCCAGAGACTATCAGACGCCTGTGAAGGGTTGTCTTGAGATTATCGGACGCCTGTGAAGGGTTGTCCAGAGACTATCAGACGCCTGTGAAGGGTTGTCTTGAGATTATCGGACGCCTGTGAAGGGTTGTCCAGAGACTATCAGACGCCTGTGAAGGGTTGTCTTGAGACTATCAGACGCCGGATGCAGGTTGTCTTGAGTCTTGACTTTTTGTCAAGTTAAGTATTCCTAAGATTGGTCAGGTTGGCCGAGCGACTATTTTGTGAACAATGACTTTTGCAATTTGCGCACGTATTTCGCACGGGGACGTGCGAAAGGTCAGGACGGCCGTGTCGGAGCGTAAACACGTAGCGCCATCTATTAGTGAATAATGGAAGCGTCAAGTAGTTCACTTGAGCGAAGTCGGTATCACGTGGTCACACTTTGAGTTTGACTTTGACAGAAAGACAGTTTGGACGGTAGCCATTGCGGCGATGGGGCATTCAGATTCGGAACGTCGTTGAGAACGGTCGTGTCCACGTGATATCGAGATCGCTGCGTTTCCAATATTGTTTCGTTAATTTGTAATCCGAGTATATCAGTGCAATCAATTGTGATTTTGTAAAAGTAACTTGATAGGTTATTTGTAATCCGTGTGTATCTGTGCGAGCCGTTCTTATTTTGCGAGAAGGTTGTGTACACGAATGATTAAAAGGCTTAGTTGAACCTGAGTGGTATTATTTTGGATCCTACGCCATGACTGACCATTCTGACAGCGAGACACGCCCACCCTACCCTCGAGAAATATATTTAACTCCCTAAAAAAATCATTAATTAGTGGGCCATTCTTTGAATAGGAATGAAGTATAGTGGATGAAGTACTTTTAAGTCTGTAAGGTTAATTAGAAATAGCGTAGGATATGAGGGCTGTAAGTGCTCACTTTATAATTTGACTGTTTTGTAGATCCCGATTAAGATCGGTAAGGAATTAAATAAACTTTTTTGATTGTCACCACATTGAGCGAGAAGTCGGACCCCTTTAATAAATGGTCACCAGAGTCTATCGAATTTAGTCATCGCTAACGCATTGCCAACTAAGTGGTCAAGTCCCTAAAATTATTATTACGTAAATACCTCCTACAATTTTGAGTATCCTTAAAATCAGAGGCAAAAATAAGAATGTCTTGCCATTGTCTCTTTCAAACAATTAAATGAACTAAAGTTAACACCCCGAAAGTAACAGTATAGGTGTTTCTGTTCAGAATAAGAGGGAAAGCGAAGACAAACAATCTTGCCCTTCGAAGTTCCCTCAATTCACTCCGAGCCAGTAGATGCGGGCTCACGTGCCCGAAACTTTGACTAAATATTTATTTCTACCTCTTAAGTTCTATATTACAGTTCAGACTGGTATTCCCTGAGTATTTAATACCTAATATTATAAATAACGATAAAATCTTACAAATGAATAATAGGTACGTTGGCGGCTCTACTGATTTATTATTGAGTGGTAAAAGTTATATTTCTAACTGCCACTGCCAATACGACAAAACAAGATTCTAGTAACACTTGAAACTCAAAAAGCCACAGAAAAGACAGAATAACAAAGTGCAACTTAATTTAAAATCAATACTAAGTATTTTCCGTCGGTTTTAAACATCAGAAAACCACAGTTAGCCTAGTGATTTTCTAGCAACATTAATCATCAGCCTTAAACTGACGCGTTGTGGTTCGTTAAGTAGCTATGTTTATTTAAATGTATTTCTTTCTAAACATTATCATTACTTCGTAACTCATGCTGTTTAATTGTTCCTTCTCACAAGCGACAAGGTTTACGGTGTTTAACGTGTTTGGGTGTTTTAATGATGTCTTTATTCAGTAGGTAATGGTGTTGTTAGAATTCGAGTGTTATACGGAACGGAAGTGTTGTAGGAATTTCCAACACCATAGTACCAACTGAACTAGAAGGTTTGTGAAAATCGAGGCAAAATAGCGACTCTATGACTCTATCAATTCTCAATTGAGATACGATTTAGCTCCGCTTATACAGACACTCTGAACTCTACGATTTAAGTACTTAACATGATATTAGATTAAGGCCATAATGACCTAATTTGAGAAGTAATGTTTTGTATTCTACATCTACAATTCTACACAATAAAACGCTTTCGAATGATCACAAAATACACATATAGCGTTCTGTGCTGCTTCCCAGGCTTCATAATTATATAATTATGTTTAAGAGCCTAGCACCTGCATCAATTGTAGGTACTACTAGGTAATCATCTGATTTAACATAATTTTTTCAAAAACTTTGCTGACTGTCGGTAAAATTGCGTTTGGTCTGTAATTATTACAATAATTTCTGTTTCATCTCCGGACTTTAAAAGAGTTATTATCTTACTACATTTTATAAGGTCGGGAAAAGTACCCAGATCTCCACAATTGGTAAAGATAACAGCTAGGTAAGGGGCCAAAAGATCTATTATTATTACTTTTACTGATTTATTTTTCAAAGATTGAAAGGTTTTAATTATATTGGTGGGTAATTGGTGGTAGTTATTACCACCTTCCTTCCGACCGTGTAATGTTTTACTTAGGTAGGTACACAAAACGTTTTGGTTTTAGTACTCTTAAGTGTGCCCTATCCTGGTCACGGTCACGAGATCTTGAGTTTCCTACATTATAGTAGAATTGAGTAACGGGGTCGAAATATCGGTATAACAATACACACAATTATGAGTACCTGAATGTTAAATGTATCAAGCATCATCAATTCACCAGTCTTGTCGGGCTGTAACTACAAAAGTTAATAATGAAAATGTAATACTCGCATGCAGTCCACCTGTTAAATGGTCATTACAGGCCATAAAACCAGGTAATGACCCATTGTAATAATAAATAAATGAAACAAAATATTTATTCATGTGTCATTCAAGGCGCTCCCAGTATAAGATGGGATTTGAACCGTGGTGTTTTAGATGACCATATTAGTGCATAAAGAATTAAGTTAGTTATGTTTACAGTTTGCAATCGTCTAAAAATAAAATAGGTGACATTAATTATGTAATGATTTCACCATCAGCTGGTTCGATGTTTCGTTTTCGACAAAGAGACCTCAAGCAAGCCCAATTGCCAAAAATGACTCAAGATTGACCAACATAGCGCTGAATTTTAAGGAGACACCACTCCAAATAAAATGGGACTAAGGAATGACTAGAGAAAGAGTGTCTTTCTTATTTATATGTACGTCTAATACTTGCACACTACTAGAGCACTCTAATTTGTCTAATGTTACACGCACGAACGAACAGCTCGTTGCTTGCGACATATGTCGGGCGCAGTCGAATTCGTCTAAATAATCAAAGGGGGAGAATAAACGTTTTATCGCGGTAGAAAAAATTCTTTACTTTTTAACTGTTTGTGGACATTAGATTGGATATAAAATTCATAAAAACCAAAACCCAAGGGTAGAAATGGTCAAATAGGTAGGACCTTCTAGGACAGTGGAACTAACTTCAATTTATTCTCGAGGTATAATACAAATCCAATAACGATAGTAATAAAGTGTGTTCGATAGGTTTGAATGTTTTATTTGAACAGGATAATGACGATAAATGATTTACTTACTCTACTTAGGTAGTACTGTCTACTTAGTACCCGAACACTTTTTCAGATCCAGAATGAGATCTCACTTTCTCAGCCCACACGACTGATTTGTTATCAGTATGTTATGGAATGCACAAAATTAGTTATTGTCTGGTCTAACAACAAATTAGATGACTAGAGTTGTTTCATACATAAAAAATGTTTATTGACAAAAAAGAAGACCCTGTCGAAATCCAATAGTACGTAAGTACTGAGTGTAGAGCATACAAACAGTAAGAGAACATAGAATGGAAATCAAAATTATCGTAGAACCTGACAAGTGTACAAAATAGATCGAAGAGCAAATACACTACTGCGATTCACGCTACACCAGTCATCAGGCAGGGGTGTTGAACGAGCCGGCGGGTTACACGGTCGGTCAGCCAAACTGAATAGGCTGATTACAGCGCCATACGCTGTGGTCACATACGTCCGAACCCTTTTAATCGGGTAAGGAATGAGATGTTACTGTATTCTTGTATTCACGATTTTGTCATAGAATGTCAATGCAACTTTCGACTTTGTTAGGTATAGGTACCTACAATTATTATAATGTTGAATCTCTACAAGTACCTACTTATACTTAGTAAGTACCTAAACAAAGTGACAGAAGATAACTTTTGAGGATTTTAGTCGAAGGTGTCATAATACACATAGGTAAGAACTAAGAATATTTCTTATGTTGTAGGTATTTAACATTGTTGTTAATTATTGTTGTAGGTATTTAACATTGTAAATTCTTAAATGTTGTTTATAATCAGTTACATTTTATGATTCTTATAGCTATTAGGTGTAAGGTAACTGTATATTTCTTCGCTAGTTCGCCAAGTTTAATAAATATTTTGATTTTGCTAACGATAATCTTACCGCACTTGGTGTCTTCTTATTATATGGTTTAGTGAAAGCTGTAACGAACTTTCGCTAATATTGACAAATTTGATAAATAATAGAAGTTAACAGTGTTAACACTATCATTGAATCATCATCATCTTCCTGCCCATTTCCCAATTTTATTTAGGGTCGGCGCAATTTGATCTTCTCTTCCATCCAACACTGTCATTGAATGCAGTAAAGAAAAACAAACGCATTTTACTTCCTAAGATATCAATCTTGGAGACTCATTGACTGTCCGAACTCGGCGTGAACCCCTACTGATAATGTTCTAGTATAAATGAGCCAGATACGAGAAGTTTTGCCATCAAATTAAGTAGAAACGCAAGTGCTAACGCCACCCAACTTTTGCATGTATTGTGGACCTTATGTGGAAGCAGTAAAGATGAGAATCTCCTTGGAAACCTATTCTGGTAATTGTATTAGATATGACGACATACGCTGATAAAAGCGCGCCTCAGATAGAAAGAGCAATAAAGCATGTCAATAATTGGAAGGGACGCGCCTGTGTTTGGATGCGAGACTTTAACGACTTTGTGGATGACTATTCAAGTTGAAATTGCTCTGTTTCGCCACATTTAGTTTACTTGCTCTACCTATCTACCATACTAAGGAAAAACAGGAGAATTACTATGTAGGTGTACACACATTTTTCTTAAGTATCTACATAATTACCTATAAATCTACGTACGTGTATCATATTGAAAGCAAACCGGCCTCACTTGAAGACGGACAGATAATTGAAGATTATGGTAACCGCCATCTCCATAATCTTGCGAGCATACTGGGCATATCTAGTACTTGGCATACTGGCAATACTCTTGGTTGCTTCTACGCGAGCGAGGGACGACGGTAGATTCACCGAGGTGACTAGACTTTACGAAACCGTACAGAACCAAGGCAAGCAAGGCAGGCTTTCTTCAGTCACATAAGGCACACAGAAAGAAGAAGAGCTCTATCGTTGGCTAGGTGCCTATATATTTCATAATTATGTACCGAACTAAACATAAACGTAGGAAATCTTTAGGTAAATGCTCCGCAATTATCTTTCGCCTCCATAGTAACATACAAAAAATGTCATCGGAGAGTGGATACGAGTACATAAAATTAATGCAGCAAAAGATCATTATTTTTTTATTATGTGCTTAGTAGATATTTCAATCTAAAATAAAAATATACTTACAAAGATATTTATGATACCTACCTACTTACTAGCGAAGGGGCTTCAACTACAACATTCTTGCGTTAATTGTTCCGTCTAGCATAGCGTCGGGTGTCGGGATATAAACCAAATTATAACGCGCCATAACCTCGGATGACAAGTCACTCGTGTAATGGCGCCGAATTTTGGCGGCAATTCTGCTACGCAACGGCAGCACTCAATATAATACAGCCAAACGTTTTGAACTATGTCAAAGCGTTAAATGGTGGGTGAGCAATAAAACATATTTATGCATTTTATCAAATATTTTGTTGTCATTGTAAATCATAGACGCTCACTTAAAAATAATTAACTAAGTAATTCTTATCAACGTAGGTATTTTTTATGTAATAAGAATAGCCAGTTATTGGCCTTTATTTTGTGTTTTTTTTTTATTTTAACATCCTCTGCCACTTGGATAAAAAGCAATAACGATTTATTTACGCCAGTACCTCGTTTAATAATGAAAATAATTAAATACTTACATAGCTATAAAATATTTCAAAACCCTTGATTAAAATCAGTCTATTTCCTCTCCTTTTAATGTAGGTATAGGAACTTAATGGAGACTCGTACTGTTTAACCTAATATTAGTCTCTATATTTTGTGCTAATAGTAAGTACCTACCTAATTGATACCTAAGTACGGCTAACCTCTGCGTCACATTTGCACATCAGTTCCTACTTCAAACTTTTAAAGTAACCTACATTAAATTATTATTGGTTATTAAAAATTAAATATTAAATATTGTTAAAGTTAAAGTTTGAGTAAGTTAAAGTTTTCACGGAATAGGTATCTATTTCCATTCGTGGTTCCGTTATGACACTTCTCTACTCTTTTAATTCAGGCCACTTTATTACATTTTTTTAATACAATGCTACATATTTTCTTTTAAGTAAACCAGTATAAACAACTTGTGTCAGGAAAAATTTATTATTTACAACATAATTATAATAAAAATTGGTTTAGGTGCCTACTTCTCTCCATTCCCAACGAAACTAGACACCCTGTCGGAAAAAAATTAAATGTAAAAGTTATAGGTAGGTAATCAAATCATTCCGATGGAACTAGGACTTACAATTTACGTGTTTCAGCATTAAGATGTACCTAAGTAATATCAATTAAACCAAAAAATAGTAGTTAGGTATGTGAATGCAATAAAGCGAAAGCAGATGAAAAAGTATGAATGTAATAATCATCAATGTTAATTTATAGCTGGCTGAAAACTAAATATAATATGTCAACGAAAATTATAGTAGAGAAACATTTGGCAGAAAAAGGAGAAAAAGTTACAAAAAACTCTATGCTTTGGCATAGGTGCAAAATTTATTAATGTAAATAAACAAAAAATATTATTAAAAATTATTAAAAACATGTGTTGGCTTGGCTGGGCAGTAGCTATGTCTTTATTGTCTTATATTTTCGTTAACCCCGCAAATAAATAACCGGTCAATGGGTGTCCCACGTAATCACATACAAAATCATTATCATAAGGTAAGTGTACAAAGGAAAATGTGTTTATTTAATTTCATTTAATTTAACTAGGTGTTAAATACTTAATTGTATCTACAATAATCTACACATTAGAATTTCTATATAAATAACCTACACATTAGAATTTTTGTAATAAGTAAGTATGTCACAAATATTAGGACAACTATTTTTTCAAGTAATTTAGGCCATAATCTTGAGATTAAAAAAAAACAACCCGTTAGTCATATATTTTTTCGAATCATGAAATCGACGTATTTTATCCCTGCTATTCCTGTTAGCTCCCACAATCGAGATTTTTCGTTCAGAAATTCTTGGGCGTCTCATCAAAATTAAGCTACTCACGGAAAATTAGCTTGTTAGTAATCAGATAAAAAAAATGTACTAGGGATCCCGGACCATACCTTATAACTTATAAACATTTAACTCACCAGTTCCTGCTCCTTTTTTTAGTTTGCCTATCTTTATCCAACATTTCTCCTCTTCTTATCTTTATCCAAACTTTAATGACAAACTTAACATTGCATAATTTTGTTTCAGGCAGCGACGCTAACTGCTTCTAAAGTTTTAAAAGAGTTAGGTTCTCAATATAATATATTTGTTTATAAAATATAACTTATGGTAGCTACACAAAAAAAAATGAAAAAACGAAGAAAGTTTGTTGAAATATATGAAACGTGACATTGGCCTTGTTGATGTACATTAATTATTGTAGTAAAGAGTGAAAGAGTAAGTATTGTCTTTTAATTAATAAAGGGAATAATAATACTTATGTAGGTAGTTACAACTTACAAGGTATTCCTAAATTATAATTATAATAGTGTGAGTAATCTAGGACTTAGCCAATCGCATTACATCGAAGTCAATGGATAACAAAAAATAAGTACCGAAAACTAATTAGTAGGTATGCTCAAAATAAGCATGTATAATTAGAGCAAAGCACGTATGTATACCTACGCAAGCTAGTAAGTACCAATTTTATTGCTCACTATAGCATTCTTTTGAAAACCATGTGTATGTGTACCTTAACAACGGTAATGGTATAATGGACCAGGCAAACGAATTTTTTTTTACACGTCAAATAAATCTATAAAAAATTACAAGAAAAAATGTGTTTTTACTTTTTCCATATCTCAATAAATGGCTGAGATATTAACGATCAAAGTGCGTATTTACGGCCGTTAGTTTTTTTAAAAACACAGGCGGGCGGTCACTAGTCGATGACGTCATCACTCAGTAGTCGCGCGTAGTTGATAGGGATTTTTGACCGAAATGTTAATTTAAACTCAAGTAAAGCCGCCAGCAAACCTTAGTTATCAATAATAAAATAACACATATAATTCACATACTATCTACTACATCTATGCAAAATTTCAAGTCTGTATCTATAGAAATAAGAAAGTTATAGATTTTTGAACTGCATAGACCCATATTTTCTATACTTGCGCCATATCGTGCTCGCGGCCGAACTAAATCGTGACGTCATAGCGTAAGCGCGGAAATTCAAAAAAGGGCTTGAACTTCGTCTTTATAACTTCGGAAATACTGCATGTATTGAAGTGAAATAAAAAGTTATGTAATGTATATGACCTAAGCTCGGATTTTAGGTGTATTTGATAGTAATATTTTGACCCTTTTGCCTTCTCCATTATGCTATTACCGTGCCTTAACACATCAAGCGCGGCGCGCGGCGGAAAGAGAAGCGATACTGTTTTGTACAGGCCGCTAGGAAAATATTAGCCGCTACATAACTACATACGAAAACGTATCCACGTAAACACTGATATCCACGACACCGCAGCCAGCCGCATTTCTTCATTTGTTTACTTTCGAAGACCTCAGCTTCACATAAAACGTCAATTTGTCATATCCATAGAAAAACCAAACAGATTACGTAAACACTGGCAATATTACAAAAAGACTGACACGTGATACGTCAAATTTCGATGTCAACGTCACTGTCAACTGTCATGAACTGTTTAAAAATGTGACACCAGCGAGTATTTTTGTTTCATCCGTCATCGTTTTCGTTCATACTTCATAGTCTGATGATATGATTGATATGACAAGATATGAGCAACATGAGCAATAATTAATAAATATGAGTTATTGTTAAGTTTAATTTTGCGATAAGGTACTTTTAATAATAATACCATCATAGAAAGACGAGCGAAGCATATATTGGTGAAGCGTTTTGAACGTTACAAATTCCTATAATCGTGTAATTTGTTCCTATGTTACACCGGTAGTTTTTGTTTTGATGTTCTGACCGGCGAATAATGATAATTTTATTAGTGATTAATTATATCAGAGGTTTATAGTGCTAGTAAAGAATATACTAAGTGATTTCATGTAATAAATATTTAAGGCGGCAAACTTATAACCACAATGTCAGCGCCTATAATAGACATATCAGACGACAGCAGTGATTCTGTAGGCTCTTCTATTGCTAATGATGCTACGCCAAAAAAAGACGACCCAACGATCAAGGTTGAAGGAATTGATTCTCTTTATCCATTGTTGATTAATGGAGTAACCGTAACAATGCCAGTTAAACCTTATCGCTGCCAAGTTGCTCTTATGTCTAAGGTAAGTTTGTGATTGCCTTCGCCATTTTCCATTTTTTATATTGATAGCCAACAAACAAGCGGCTGAGTTACACGATGATTTATGATCACAATCACCAACGGACACCAGTAACACCAAAGGCATCTAAAGGCCAATGCATTGCCAGAAACAGAGACTAGGAAAAGAAGAAACACATACGAGTAGACTGTCAAATTATTACCACAGTAACTACATCAGAAAGTTTTTGAACTTCAATTTTATTATTAGAAATCAATTATCACTTGCTTCAGTACAGGAAAATATAATAAGGAAAACTACAGGTTCGTAATATGTCCATAACATTTTAGAATTCGGCCTTTACCGAGGTTATGAAAGGAGATTTGAGCCCAAAAGACAAGAATGGTTTAAAATGATATGCATGGTTTTGATTTACAAATATAACCCACTCAAAACTCAAACTCAAACTCAAATCATTTAT
Organism: Ochlodes sylvanus; assembly: GCA_905404295.2. NCBI lineage: Eukaryota > Metazoa > Arthropoda > Insecta > Lepidoptera > Hesperiidae > Ochlodes > Ochlodes sylvanus. Next base: position 5,827,667 of record FR990129.1, read on the forward strand.
TTCACATAGGTATTTTGCATACACTTGTGAACGTCATTTTTTGCATTTACCACTGTTTCGCTAAGGTGCCTTTAAATTTTAAATCTTAGAGGAGAAAAAGAAACAGCAAAAGAAAACTCCTCTTTTAAAAATAGTGCTTAAAAACAAATTAGAATATTTTTGCTAGGTACTACCATTTTATACCTAAATACTAACTTGAGCGGAACTGGTTATCACAATATGCATATCAACACATGCACCAGTAACAATGCATTGCGTAATAATTTATCCATCACATAATTTTCATATTTAAATAATTTAACCAATGAGGATAAATTTTGTTGTTATATAAATTTAAAAGGGTTTTATTTATAACAATAATTGCACAAAAGCTGGCAAAACTCTTTGTTGAATAATTAGTAACTACATTATTTCACACAATGCCATAGTAAATATTATCTGTTATGCCATGTCTAGCCATTTTGTGGGATGTAATTGTTTCTTTGTAAATGTCATTGATGGTTGGATCAACAATTGATATTTTTATTGATATGTGCATACATATATGGTTATGGATTGCCTGCCACTACTACATGTCAGAGTCAAATCAACATATTTATGCGAAGTAAAAATTCAGGTACTAGCCGCACTGAATAAGAGCGAAAACTGCATATTGGAAAGTCCTACTGGTACAGGCAAGACCCTGGCTCTGCTCTGCGCGACACTCGCTTGGCAACAGAATGAACAGAGTGAGTCACTTAATGCTTATTCATGGTATTGCAAAACACACACCTCTAGGATTCAGTATCCTTATAACTTGGGAGCTGTGACATTATCAATGCATATGCATATCATCATCCCTATTTGTAACTATATCACTTTAAATGCATATTCCAACATGCTGGCCTATTGCAGATTTCTTGCTGAATTTTACCTATCAATATCTTTTAATCAAAATTAAATGTTATTATTATTAACAAGGTCATAAATATGTTGTAACATAAAAAATATATATTATCTACATTGGGAAATCGCTAGCAGGTAAAGAATTAGTAAGTACCTACTTGCTACTCATTTTTAACAGATATTATAATTTTCATGCTTATTTCATATTATCGATTTAGGTGTTTATAAATTTGATACACGTTAAATTTTAAGAATGCATACAAGACTAAATATACAATATATATTAATTTTTGTGCGAAAAATAGGAAATATTAAATATCGATAGGAAATATTTAATAAAAATCGTGAGTACCCGTATACTTTAAAAATGTAGTTATCTGATGCTAAATTGTCTCCGTGGCCCAAGGTCATAATTAACTCTAAAAACCACCGTTGCGATGCCAGCCAAGAAGAAGACGAAGGAGCCAGTTATTCCTGGCTGTATATAATACGTAAAAGACGGTTACCGTAGGAAGTTGCAACAACGTACAAGCGACAATTGATCACAAGTGCTTGCGTGTGGCAGATAGCTTAGGCCGACATGGCTGCATATAAATCATACGACGACTGTCGCGCGACAGTCGCGCAAACAGCCTTACACGAAAATTACGCCTCAACGATGCTAAATGCATTTGTTGCATGCGATACGATTTGAGTGTCTTTACACATGTTCGAGCCGATTGACTGCACCCAGAGTCTTTTAGTATTTCATAAAATTGGTTTATTTGCTTAATTTTCATGTAGCTGTCTCTTTTTGTCTCATACGTTCCGTAGTTATCTTTCGCATCCATAGTTACAAATTATAATACAAATATGTCATCGGAATGGGTCCCAAAGTGCAACGCGCGTTTTGTGAACTTCATGCATCTGTAGTTTTATTATCTTTAGGAAAAGTAAATATAATTATGCAAGTAAAACTACAACCGCATGATGTGGACAGCGGCAATGTGTTCCCACCAATGTCTGATCAATTCCACCTGCGTGCACCGAAATTTTCCTTTACCCGAAAATATGTAAAGACACCCATTAAATCTAAAAATGGGTACCTCTATTTATAGTTTCCCAATATGTACCTACCTACTTAATTTGACAATTCTTTTCGTTCGCAACGACACAATAATTTAGCTGCATTTATTGTTCTTATTTCCGTTTTGTGTTATTGTTCTAACGTCATAATTTGAATAATACATTATTCAAACTACAGTTGTCAAATTCGTGTACGGTTCGTAGATTTGTTTCGTTTCAGAAGATGTTATATTTGGTTCGATAAGGGGCATGTCCAAATATTTGCAGATGCTTCATTCTGTGGATTAGGTACATACTATCATGTAAAAACAGCAACGCATCATCAAATTACTTCGAGTAGGACCGTGCATATGATTACTTCTGATGTAGATAAATACATGTCACAAAATCACTAAGTTAATAATCACGCCAAAATTTGGTGTTTTGATGATGCGGGATTTATGGTAGGTAGAGCATGCTAGTTACCGGCCTTATTTTCAAATGTTACTTACATGTTATTCACATATATTTTTACATATTATTATTTAATGAAAAAGAGCTAAGCTAACCAATGAATTTGACCATAAAAACCTTAAAACTAACTCAAAATCAAGCGACTGTTTTAGCTGTAGATATTACATCGAACTTCGTGCTAGGCGTAAGTACTCGACTGTACACTAGTCGATGCAAACTTGGTAAGCACTATAAATTGCAATAGGTACAGCTCTAGAAGTTGTGACTATGGGAAATTTGAAAATTTTCAATATCCAGATGCCGTGTTGTATCGCTTTGTTGAGTAGAAATAGGCATGTCTGGCTGGCCTATGCTATCTTTATATTCTCCATAATGACTAAGGCCTCACGCCTTCGCCTTGTATTATCAGTCATTTAGGCCATATCACTGCCGATATCGATTGTCCATAAGACCCATTGCTAATATCGACATGACATGATTATTATGAGACATTGATTGACTTTAATCCGTCATTCTTAGTAGAATTAGAGATTAAAATCAGTCTCTACAATATGGTTAAAAATCGACGTTGAGCTCGATTGTTATAGCTTTAACAGTCGTTGCGAAAGTCGGCCTTCGGACGCGGACGGGGTAACAACTTTGTACTGTTGAGTTGGCATTACAAACAGCTGTGTGGAAGGATTGCTCTAGACCCCGTGACATACAGTCGGCTGCTAATCATAAAAGTCATAAAAAAAGTGATTTTAGTCCTGAATGACTGACTGAGCCGCGCGCGGTTGATAAGCGTGGCCGAATTGCCGTCAGCGCGGGCAAACCGCGCGACTATGTAACGGTCCAAGAGACGCAAAGCTCGTGGCCCGCGCGCTTACCAACCGCGCTGGCGGTAAGCGTGACTGTAAAACCAGCCTTACAAACTTCATGGCGATTTAGTTATCTACTTACATCCACATGCAAAAACTATCTCCTCAAGTTTTGTTTCATGACAGTCACGACATCTAAATGGCGTTGTAATTAAACTTTGTCTCAACTTTGGTGACTTTTTAAAAAGTAGTTACGGGCTGACTGGTGAGAATACATGTCAGTAATCATATGGTTTTGACACTCGTCAGCCGTCACGACAGTTTTTCTTTGTTAGCGCCCAATTTTCGACGTGGCAGCAATTTTAACGACTCAATCGGGGTGAGGAATTTTCTTTGTTTTGAAGTTAAGCGGACAGTTCTGACGTGAATATGGAGCATTAAGGAGTGCGCACATTACACGAACTCGACGTCAACTCCACTCCGTTTCAACTCCGACGTTCCGTTCCGCGATCAACGCTTCATCGACGTCAACTCGACTCCGTCTCCACTCCGTTTCAACTCCGACGCTAGTTACATTACGTCATTGTGTCGGTCGACGCGTGGACTACTCGTCTACGGTGAGTCGTCAACGCAACGTCGACGCGTTGGTCTCGAAACGGAACGGCTATGGGTGTAGGGCGAGCCGTACAGGGCTTTTAAGTATACGTTCGAAATTCAACCTTACCTTCAAAGATATAAGGCTCATAATTGAATGTTAGCTTTGTCAAGGTTTTAGTCGCGTTGGCGTCGGTCGGTCGTGGAGTCGTTGTAATGTGCGCACTCCTTTAATGTAAGTACGTAATGTAATCATCTAAGGATTCTAAGGAATCTATTGAGGTGTAAAGGGTTTCATTCGTGAATCCAGGTTAGGTATTATGCCTTTGGTGTTATAGATGTCCATCGATGACCATGACCACTTACATCTTGGTACTTATATTCCTTTATCAGCTATTGACTAAAAGTTTTAATAAATTGCCATAATGAGTTGTAACGCCGAGTGATATTAATCACCTTTGCACGCTGCTTCGTTACGTTTGAGAAAACCGGGATACAATTTATAACCATAAAGGTCAAGCGTCACAAATCTTCAGTTATATGAGGATCGGATTAATTTTGTACTTATGTGTTAGTTCCTTTGCGTCGGGTCGGGGCTGCTATTCCAAATGCTCGACAATAGCGCAATGTGACTGAATATTAGGTAAGTACTTGATAGGTACGTCGATGCCTAAGAGCGTCCCTCGCTGCGTTAATTTCCCCAGCAAGGGTTGCCACCGATGTCGTCGAATCGTAAACGTTATTTATGACGCCGTCGCCCGATTACTGCCGCGAGCGAGCGAGCTCCTTGCCGCCTCATTTGCATACAAATTTATACTAGAAGGGATGATATACCGAGCAAAATAACTGCACTCGAAGTGTTTGGATATTTAAATGCGGATATATCTGAAAGGTTAATTCGGAGCTAACTTCAGATAGGATTATACATTTAAAAGCTATTAAATGTCTAACAAGTGCCGTTATTGAGTTAGCTCGTTACAAGAATTAAATCTAGAATACGACGCCGACGTCGCGTCGTTGACGCAGTCAATGATACAATTTTGATTTGACTAGTGACAGTTTGAACAGCCAAAGAAACGTATACTCGCTAGAGTTTCTTTTTTATCTTAATAAAGAGGATCAAGTAGAGTTACAAAAAGCCAAGTGTAATCCTTAGTTTCATCGTACCGTTCGCTGTTAGGAAAGTAAGATACTAAACTAATGTGGAAACAGCAAGATTAGTTTAATTTAGTTATTTTTTTAATTCACAAATTGAGACATTAAATAATTGCGTATTTATTTTAGGTCAGGCAAAAGTGATACCATAAACGGCAGTTATTTCTATTTAATTTAATTGTTGCAATAAAACTGAACATTTCTTAAGATTAGGTAGTCATTCTAAATTTATTATATTCACTATAGCTGAAAGTAAGCTTTACTTTACTTTTTAATTATTTTTATTTAAGTTACACACAACACACAAGTGCAAGTGAAGACTTACACTTCACAAGAACCTCTCGGCTGCCTGAGCTATCTTATATCTTTATGTTCATTCTTGTCGACACATTGCGGTGCGGTTGCCATCGGCACGAAGGTATGATTCCGTGACAAAAGGGTAACCGCATTTGGAATATTTAAACGATCGTTCATTTCCAAACAGTGAAATAAAAATACCTATTACGGACCGATTTAATCTGTTGTCAGCTTTTCGTGTGGTATCGCATTTGAATTGTAATTTGAACAAGAAAACGATGACAATGAATCGCTTTGTATACAAAACGCTACGCTTTTCATTTCTTTAATTTATTGCCCTTTTTTATTTGAAAATTCTTACCATGAAAACAACAATCAGAACTTATTGGTAATTAAATGTCTCTTTCGCATGATGGATGCTTTTGATGCTGCAACTTTGCATTTTATGCCACCCGCAACACATCTGCGAGTAATCTTGACCTTAAATTTTGTAAGCAAATAAGGGTGTGTGACAGGTTTTCTTTTTTATCTGCACGTCAATAATTAATTCGATGAAAACTCCGTAAGCCTCCTTTGGTCCTTTGTTAAAAAATATACAAAAACTCATTGATGCAAAAACTCAATAATTAAATTTAAATCGCCCCATCACAATGTACCTAAACCTTACTTAGCCTTGGGTTCAAATTGGTTCAAAATTCAGCTTTCCATACTTGTATGCCTATTAAAACAATTTCAATATTTTATAGCTACTAAATGACACTTAAATTACTATTATTACTTTATATAAAAACGACACTGTAAATTAAACAATGACGTTGAAAATGAGGCATTTTCAACGTCATTGTTTAATTTACAGTGGCGTTACATTTGGCGTGCTTCATTACGTCCCAGAATAAATTCCTTATTATATCAACGAGGAAATTTACGCGTCTGGCCTGATCTGCTAAATGAACTTGAAAATTTTCGATTGAAAATTGAAGATTAGCAGAAAAATTGCTTTCTAGTAGTAAAACAAATAATTGATATTTGACTGGCTAGTACAGTGCGCAAACACAAACACCTCCAATGAGGCCTCTTTTAAAGGAGCTCCTTTCATTGTTTCTTACAATTCTTAAATCTAATTTAAGTTTGAACATCATCCCTCCATCTGTATCAAAATTAAAGGAGATTTCAAACTTAAAATAATCAACTTTCAGCATATTGGGTATAAAACAGAAGTTATTGGTTGGTTGAGATATTTGCAGGCTATTGTAGTAAATTTTAGATGACACTATCTCGTATAAAATGATTGCGTGTTCATACTTCATTTAAAACATTCAAAAGCTGATTCGATGAAGTGAAACTGAACATTTGAATTCGTTTTAAACGTTCCATCTCTCTCATAAATATACCGCAGTCGCGTGGGAGCAAACTTTGACTTGCGAACTTGGAAATTAAATTTTCGATGCTCTTCTTAATATGTACTTATTCCGAGGTGACAACATTGGCGGCACAAAGCATGTCCTAAAGATAACCTGCAGGTGTTTACCAAATAATGTGTTTATTTTTATAGACACAGCCAATTGCCAGCCAAAAAAAGGAGCAATGCATTAAATCTAGGTTTAAGACCCTGCGACTTATACACATAAAATATTTTACAATCGATGTTACAAGTAGGGTGGTAACGGGTAAAATGTGATTACAATGCATGAGTACCAACCGTTGTGATTAGACTGGGTACAGGGTCCAGTGACGTCCAGGAGGGACGGGGCGCCAGTCTCGTCCATTTTTCAGCACGAGCTGAAGATGGCTTTGAGTCAGAGAGAAATGGCGCCCTTTCCACTCCTTACAATTAATTTATGTGAATAATAGTTTCTGTGAACCAAGTCATCAACTCCTCAACTCTTATAACACGAAATGTAGGGACTGTTTCTCGAACCGCAACAGTGGGTTTCTAGTGCATAATCAAAAACGAAATAAGTTTATCTGTTTATATTCCAATATTCAAAAATATACCTCGTCTATAAGCCAAATGCATATTTCGTCCGCTGCTCCTTTATTTTTCGGTTGTTTACGACTCATTAATATTATGTTTATAACCGGGGACGTTCATGGTTCGTGCGCTGTGTCTTACGCCCCTAATGGTTTCTGAACGCATCCATATTTAAAAAAAATCTTTTTCGTCAGTCGTATTCGAAATGGTAATTTTACAGTTTAGAGCACGTCAATCTATTAATATGATGGGCGTTTGCCGCGTTTGCCATTACTGGGTTCGTGACTGGTTCCTTTTGTCTTTGGAATTAGTTTTGTTTTATGTTTTTTAAATTGGCCTCCGTTAGCTCGTAAATTTGAATGCGGAAAGGCTGGTTGTAGGAATGTGTAGTGATTGTTGATTTATGGATGTAATCGTGCATTACATTTTTCTTGAATCACTGCGAATTGAACCTACCTACTGGAAACGACTGGTACGAAATTACTGGGGCATAAATAATCTATGGCTTTCGGTTGTCTATTTCGTTTATACAGACAAGTATTACACATGACTGTCATTATGAATCTGATTATTTAATTCAGACCAAGCCTAACTACAAATTCAAATGGCAAGCACTTTTATTCACTAAAGTAATTAATAATTATTATTTATTTATAAACAGTCATGTTAGGTTTAAAAAACTTTATGGTAAGTACATGTCTACCTTCTTTATCATATTTGATTACAATCCAACACACGCTATTAGAAAAAAAGTTGGTTAACTGTGAAGGCAATACATGCGCAGCGCCATCTACCTTCGCAACAAGAAACTACTTGACGTGGTAGTAACCGAAGCTTCGTTAACAATGTGCTGCCCTCTCGTATAAAAATTTAGTATTACTTGGCAGTCTCAGCGTCGTTGGGGTACAGTGAGGCGGAAAAGCTAATAGGTAAGGTAACTAGCATTTTTTATGCACCTTTTGGAAGCTAAAAACGGTACTCAAAGAAACAAAGAAACAATTAGGATCATAAATCGTATGGGTGAAATTCGACGGAAATTGTCGATAATTAAAAAAACACAAATAAGTTCATTTTTTATAAGAACACCCGTTTTTAGTTTGAGTATCTCTTAATTGATTTTGTTAAATGAACAGCTAGTTACTGGTCTGTACTGCTACTTTTATGCTAAACTAGTGGACCCGCCCTCGTTTCGCTTCGGGAGACAAGTCCCTTAACTGCCTTAGTACGCACATTCGGAAATTGTTAGGCGTGATTCTTTTAGCCGACATAACTTTTTTATTTCTCAACCGATGAAATAAAACAAACACTAAATGTTAAGTAAATCTTACCACAATATATTAGTGAGAACCGCACCCAAATCGGTTTTGCCGTTTCTAAGATTAGCGCGTACAAAACCAGTTAAACAGACAAAAATTCTAAAAAAAACATTGTAACATCTTTGTATAGATTAAAAATAAATTTCATAAAACATAAATATGACAAAATAACAACTCCATGGGCCATGGGCACTGTTGGGTCATATATCCTTAGAGAAATTATGATTTGTTGAAAGCTCTAAAGTACGTTAGTCAAAAGATGTGGCTCCGGCGCGCTTGGTGTGGCACGATTTTATAAAATTTCAAGAAACCTCTCAAACGTAGCAACTTTAGTTTAGTGGCAAATCTCGTCGATCAGATCTTTAATTTAGATTGCAGCACCCAGTAACGAAATCACACATACCTATAAATTTGAATTGACATTTATCATTTGTATTTGTGAAAACTGATTTTAAGTACAGTGAAACCTGGCTAAGTGAGACATCAAGGGACCTGCAATGTCGTTTCACTTATAGAGGTATTCCACTTACCCAGTGTCTCAGATATACAGGTATAAATAAATATCTGTCTCATTTACAGAGGGTTCCATTAATAGAGGTGAGAATACAGGTTATTTCAGTTATACAGTCGCGATCATTAAATAAAATAACGTGTTATGTATGTAAGTGTAAGGTAATTGAAGCTCAAAATTTGTACTTACGTACTTGGAATTACGTGTGGAATTTGTGGGTAGAATAAGAATGAGTAAACAAACAATGTTATCTCAGTTACAGAGGTTTATGCATATAAAATTTACTCGCTGTCTCAGTTATAGAGGTAACTATGATGATAAATCGAAAGAACAAATCCCAGATATAGAGGTTTACCTCGTCCCACTAACAGAGGTAATTCAGTGCCAAAGTGTTGGGACCTCAGCATGAGTTCCAGTTATGGAGGTTTCTCACTTATCCAGGTCCCACTTAACCAAGTTTCACTGTAATTGTTAAATAATTTTTTTTTCCTTTCTTAATCTATTTTTAATTTTGTAATTTGTTTTTCTGTTAATTAGTGTAAATGATGTACCCGTTATAATTAATTTTTTAATAAATAAATAAATTTCCGTTATTAGCAACTGACAAAATTGTGCCACTTACCTATGTCACCTTGCTCTTTTCCGCAATTGGCAACCGCGCCGTTTTTAACGATATACTCTCTTTTCTGCCCCTGCAGCACCAGTGTTGTCCAATGTAAAGTCGTATATATTTTGACATCGCAACAACCGTAAACAAAAGCTTTTTGGTTGCCTGAAACTGGTGTTAGTTAAATATTTAACTAAGTTGACAGTTAGGTGAACTAATATTCCTGCTCGTGCGCACAGTGCAAAAGTACTCGTGAAGTTTTGAAATTTTGTATGCATATACAGAAATATAAATGATAAGGGTTGTCCACACCCCTAACAAGTTTTTTTATTTTTTGGACAGAATTACCCCAAAATTCAAATTTAAATCGCGCTCTTTGTATTTTTGTATGAAAATTATCTATATGGCGGAACAACGTTCGCGGGGTCAGCTAGTTTTATATATAAGATACTCTTCCGTTACTGAGTGCCCTACAGACAACGCACAGCCGGAACTACTGAACGCAAGAAGCTGATATTTGGCATGATGGTTCGTTGGAGAGTGTAGGGTGTAGCACTAAGAAAAGGATTTTTAAAAAAACTGGAACTTTTTATGTATTCAGTGGATTCACTTGAAACTTTGTATAGAGGTTCCTCGAGTGTCGTAAGTAAGCACCAAGAAAGGATTTTTGGAAATTATGGTATTTGTAAAACAAGTCAGAAGAAAAAGCGCTGTTATACTTATGGAAATTGATATTTCTTGTACTTACAATTTGTATTTGTTTTTCTTTATTCAATATTTAAAGCTAGTTCCTTTTTATTGTTTCATCTATGTTATATCTTCTATTTCTTTCGTGTACAAAAAACATTGAAATCAAAACCCGTTGGCGCTTAATTAATTCATTGTTGTTCCCCTTGACAAAAACCTTTGTTGTCTCGCTGTTGACAATCCGCCATGTCAATGACGCTGTCCTATGTATTAATTACAAAGAGTGCCGTCAGTCCTACGGTGAACATACTGCTTTTAACAACACACCCCTAATAAATAAGAACCTTCTGCACGTAGAAATCTACTCTAAGCAAGATGGATTAAAGTGGACATTTCAATGGACGCTGCAAACGAATTAACATTTGAATAGAACCGCGATAACGGTTTCAACAATATATTTAGAACTCTATGTGCTTCATATTAAAATGTATGTTTCCTTGTTTCACAAAATCGCTTGGGGTGTGAATTAAGATATTACAAAAGGAACACACGAGGGGAATGTGACGCGGGCAGTGCTTAGTGTCAACCTCGCATGTCTTTGAAGTCTCATGTGAAATGTTTGTAGTGAGTAGGTTATTTATTTAGGAGAACAAACGCTGGCTTATGTTGTTTATGCTGGTCCCATGGGCTATGCAATATAAGATCCGTCGCTTTGTTAAACGTCAACTTCATAGTGACATTAATTATATGGCGTAAGGGGTAATTGCGGAACTGCATACCTACCACGTAGTTTTTTCTATATTATATTTGCCTAATTATTATCAGGAAAATCAAATCGGGTTTATGAACAGCGGTATGAACTATACATAATTTACTACCTATTCTCATACCTACCAAATATACAAAAAAAAATCCACATAAAAGAGTTTCCACGCGAACTAAGAGGACCTTATAGGCATACATAATACTCGTAGGTATAGCATAATCACGCGTGACATAAGCCGTAGAGCTATGAGCGCTTTAGGATTTACTTTATATTATATCCTGTAGGTACTACAATGATTTTATGTGTAAAAATGAGATAAATGTCACTAGTGCGGGTAAGACAGTCATATTTGGTTGATTGTTTTAATTTTTACGTTCCGTAATTATCTTTCGCATCCATATTTACAATAATATCTATCATCAGAGCGGTTCCAAAAGTTCAACTCGCATTATATGGACGTAACACATCTACAGTTATAATATCTCTGCTGTACTATAATACATGAGTCCCACAATACACAACATAAAATAAGCACAGAGACGGCATTAAATTATTCAAGTGGTAAGGTACGTAGGTAGGCATGGCAGGAAATTGATTCGTAGGGCTCTTTACGTCACTCAACGCGGGATGTAGAGGTTCGTGAGAGCTGTCCTTCCACTTGAGGGATTGTTTCCTACTATGCCAGTGGTAGATAGTACAGTAGTAATTATATAAACATGATTTAAACCACTTCTAAATAATGTTTATTACGTGATTCAGTGCAGTAATAGCCGGGTGGTTTGAACGGTGCACTACCGGACCCGGGGAGCCTGGGTGGTAAACCTGCACGCACCTCTAATTTTCAAAAAAATGTGAGCGATGATGAATTGATGATACATAAATACCTTAGTGTCTACTAAAGAATCGATGATGTTTTAAACATTGGTCCGCAAAAGGATTGAATGGTAAAAATATTTAACAAAGGCAGGACAAATACAGATTCGAACGCACATGGCAAAAGGAAATAGTTATTTTTTGTAATCGTAATATTCTTTAATCCGAAAATCCCCCGAGGCAAGTGGAGGTAGGCCAATTATTTGCGGGCATAGATACATTGCATTACGAATACGGGAATAGGTTTTGTTCAAAATATTTGGAGCTGCTATTGACAAGAAAGTTTTTTATTAAAGCGACTGTGAATTTATTTCGTATTGTTTAAACTACAACTCGTCACACCAAGTGTCATACTTGGTGTTAATGATGTTCAATTATGTGGCGGTGACGTCATCCGCGTAAATTCAATTAGGTTAACGTATCGATCTTAAAGGTTTAACTGTGTTATTTAAAACAAGCTGGTCCATGCGACTTTGTCCGTGAAAATATTTTACTTCCAAATTACATTAATTTCTACACGTACCTCTTTCCATGAGATGCAGATACATAGGTAGATACTAGATGCGTTAAATAGATTTATAAGATCATTTTGGTATGGTATATAATAAAAATGTAATTGTGTTAAGTAGGTATTCCAATTAAGCAATATTACATTTTATTATATTCATTGAGTTAACCTTTAAAATTTATATTAGTGGCCGAACAAACGTGTCCAATCATTTTTCTGTCCTTAGAGGAGCTCACATATCACGAACCAGAAAAATATCCTACTGTTTTCATTTTAACAATACTTAATGTCACAAGAGCCATTCAGTGCTTGGTATCCATTGTTGGAGTACAATCACGTCGATTAAACTCGATTTAGATGAAAAAACTTATGAACAAGTTCTAGTGTTGCTTAGACAAATCCTATTGTTACGTCGATATGCGTTTTACTAAACCAACTTATCTGATGAATTAATCTGATTGTTATTACGTTGTAATAGAGTTCAAGTTTATGATTCCAGTTGTGTGTTTATATTTGCGGCAGTTTAGATTGTCACCAGAGATTGTATTTTGACATTTTCATCCCATTCTGCAGTATCACCGCCCGAGGCTAATCGTTTGAAAACCGTTCGCCTTGCAGTGGGTTCAGTGAGACGCTGTTTCTATTGTGTCGCTTTATGCTATAAATACATAAATGCCGCAAAATGTTTGTAGATTTGAGATGGCTTATTTGTTTAGTTTTTTAGTTTGGTTGAATAAGTTGAATGTGATATGCGAAATTTGAAACTCACACAGGATCTATTGTCTAGAGCGATTCTACGTTACAAAGTCTGTCCGACCCTAATGGTATACCTAAGCATCTTCTACATATATATGAAACTTATCGCAATATTATGAAACACCAAATTTTTATGATTGATGAATGATGATAAAGAAGAAAAAATAATTTCTTTGTCATTTGAAAAAAAATAGTATCAACATGATGTATTTAGACCGATACTGAAATTATACTAGTTTTCAATGGAACTATTAAATTGCGTAGTACATCAAGTGGCGTGTATGATAAAAATTTTAATAAAAAAATATTTAAAGGCGTCCGATTTACCTCTATTTAAAATTCACATTTCGCGAGTCAAACTGGTCGTTGAAGTGCTACCTACATTAAATGTATTGGGCGCTCAATGAATGGACGCCGAAGTACCCAACAGTTCACGTTGAAGCAACACAATAGGCACACCATTCAAAACATCTTTATCCTGGTTGAAATGAGATTTAATAACGTTTTGTTAGAGCCAAATGCTCTTTTTAACGAACCTCTTTGTCGATATTACTTGTGCTACCAAATTTTTATGAACTACTCGATGTACAAGTTTAAACCCCGTTTGGGTCTTTTAAAATGAAGGGGCTTAGGATCTTGAGCTCATTTTAAAATGGCATGCAATCCCGACAGCTTCTTCCGTTTTTTTAGTTGTTTTTTCGCTATTAAATATCATTTGTTCAGCTCAAGCTAGACAGTTGAGACAGAATGAGGTAGAAAGACAACAAGATTTGCATTTTTTTAATAAGTAAAATAAAATCGTTTATTTATGTGCCGGATATCGCATCAAACCAAGCTACTGAATGAAAATCAGGGTGTTGAAAATATCCGTATCTTTAGTTTAACTTTGTATAAATTAAGACATTTTTTATACAAACGCTATTATCCGAGATGCACTCGAATGAAAACGTGGGCACAGCTAGTCGTACTTACATCAATCCTTATATATAAAATGGTATTATGTATACTATAATTATAATAATTATAATATAGTATCGACCTAATTTGATATTTTTAATTAAAAAAAGGTAATCTACGCTCAATTATAATTTTTTCGCACCTTTTCGTAGACCTCTGGCGCTTAGTGTTACGTTTACCTTGAACATATTTTGTGTTTTGATAAGTTTAGCTGACGATTTTTGAGGATAAAAATGATTTTAAAATCGCTAGTCACATGCACAAAACTCCATTTTAATCGCATATAAAAACAACGTAGTAGATACTTACCTAGGTACTACCTATGTGGATAGAGCTTCGCGGGTAGTATCACTAGTATCACGCAAACCATATTGTGTTCGGGCTGAAAACGGTACGCGAAAGGGCAACGTTACTTTCATTTGGGTTATTGATTTTAGTCTATTTCGATCGCAACATTCGCAACTATTGACTAAGTTATAATTATTTTTAGTTTGCCGTATTTTGACAGAATATTTGCGTTCCTCGCCTAATGTAACTCTTTAGAGTCCACGCAAATTGGCTACCGACCACAAACACCGGTGGCCAGCGGCAAGCAGTTCACATGAGTAGGGACTCTGCCCAAACTGGCCACCACTCACAGCCACCGGTGGCCAGCGGCAAGCAGTTCACATGAGTAGGGACTCTGCCCAAACTGGCCACCACTCACAGCCACCGGTGGCCAGCGGCAAGCAGTTCACATGAGTAGGGACTCTGCCCAAACTGGCCACCACTCACAGCCACCGGTGGCCAGCGGCAAGCAGTTCACATGAGTAGGGACTCTGCCCAAACTGGCCACCACTCACAGCCACCGGTGGCCAGCGGCAAGCAGTTCACATGAGTAGGGACTCTGCCCAAACTGGCCACCACTCACAGCCACCGGTGGCCAGCGGCAAGCAGTTCACATGAGTAGGGACTCTGCCCAAATTGGCCACCACTCACTCACAACCACCGGTGGCCAGCGGCAAGCAGTTCACATGAGTAGGGACTCTGCCCAAATTGGCCACCACTCACTCACAACCACCGGTGGCCAGCGGAAAGCAGTTCACATGAGTAGGGACTCTGCCCAAATTGGCCACAACTCACAACCACCGGTGGCCAGGGGCAAACAGTTCACATGCTTTTTCATAAAATTAGTAGGGACTGTGAGCAAATTGGCCACCGACCGATGTAGATAAAATATGTTCCTTAGCAAACCGGTTGAACCGCCCAATATACGTATGTTATGAAGTGTGGTGTAATTTTAAGAATTTTCTCTAACACTGCTTATAAATTCAAACCATTCTCAAAATTGCTACAAATTACTGTATCCTTGCGACTCATTTGATTTTATTTATATTGTTAAAATTTATGAATTGATTTCAGAAAGTGTAATTAATCTTATTATAAGTACAACATAATTCACCCTAATACGTATTAACCAAAATATTCTTGTATTGACATATGTATGTATCTGTTTATGTCTCTAACCTCAGATTAAATCTTTACTATAGTTACAACATACAGAGATCGTTTTTAATCTTGGAGCCGTCTCTTGCACGGCAATGAGCTATATTGACCGGTATTGCCAACGGCGTTTCTTTACGATGTTTACTACAAACGTCAGCCTCCTTTACTATCCCACATTTTTCTATTCGGAGTAAGGCCTATTTATATTAACTGAACAAAATATACCTATAGCACTCCTAATACATATAGGTAATAAATCTGTAACCGATCGCTATGTATCGATGTCACGGTGAGACTATGATGTCTCTATATGAGTCTCGCCGTGACCATGATACATGCATCTGGGTCGAAATATCGGTAAAAGAATACAAAATCGTGAATACCTGCGTACATTCAAAAATGTTACGTAGCTTGCAAATCTTGCAATAGAGTTCTAGAGATTATAGTTATTTTCATATTCTGTCTGATGATTGATTTATCTATTTCCTATTTATAAATACTAGTTGCCCGCTTATATACTTAAATATAATGGTGTACAAATGACGATCGCTGTGTAACATGGGACTTTCCATGTATTCGTAGTACGAAAATATAATATTACGGAAAGTCCCATGCTACGACTGTACGACAGTACGAATTTGGTACTCTCGTCCCAGTCCCTAGAGGTTACAAGCAGAGAAACCTTTTTGGATAACCGTGACTTGAGAGAATATTAGTTTAGAACGTTAGAACGAACGTCAGTTTATTTCTAAACTTACGTTCTGTTACGACTGGTTTTTAAGACTCGTATTTGAAAATTGCAGCATGTATCGACTACGTAAAACTAAAATCTAGTTGAATTTGGCAAATAAATCAAATTCAAAAAGCTGGAAAAAAACACAGATTGTTTTGTACGTAGGTAATCTGATAATATTTTCATACGTATTGCACCTATGAAATTAAGCGTGCAAAATTACCTGGCGCTCGTACACGTGAATAAAACAAAACACGATGCACTCTCCGCGTACAAGTCGTACAACGTCCAAATTAGGCGCGAAATCGTTCACGAGAGCCGCTCACAAAAACCTCGTTAGCCGCCGCCATGTTTGTTCTGTGACAGTGAGGGGCGCGCCCTCTATGTACACATTTGCCATCATGTGGATTCACGGGTCAAACCACTTCTGCGGATACGTCGACTTTAACCCTCGCACGTAAGATCCATTATGGCGTGTCGGTTTGTCCACCGAGGGAATGGTTAACTTTGTAAGGGTGTATGTAGCTGACACAGGGGTGTGGGTAACACCCTCCCGTGTCGCGATTGTGCGACGTAATAGCTCGTATGTGAAATGGATATGCAACACGATACCGAAAGTGATATTATGGCGGGTGAATAATGAGTTATAAGGCAGCAATGTTTTAAGATTTATCCTGCTCTTTTTGCTGTGGATGGATTGTTTGAGAATCGCTTTATATGTTTTTTTTTTTCAAATTTATAATCAATAAAGAGTATAAAAAGAAACAATTATCAGGAATATCTATCCTTAAAGAGCTTAATTTTAAAGCTCAACCAATTAAGTACCCACAATTGAGAGCTGACCTTAAAAAATATTAGAATTTGTATTCATATTCACACATCATATGAAAGATCGTTTAAAATTTAAGAAAAATCCTACTGAGAAATGTATGCGCGAAAATATCAATTATGTGATTGTGCACTGTTTGATGTTTGACATTAATTTGTCATTACCTTGTAATGGATGAAATAATGCATGCTCGGTGATACGGAACCCTACGTGTGCGAGTCCGACTCGCAACTGACCGGCGACGGTGACCACGCCATGTCTTGTCTGCTCTTTGTCAGCTATTAATATAAAAAATAAATCAAAACGATTGGACGTATCGATATTACATCTAGGTACTTGTAGTGTAAGATTCCTATTTATTTGCTATCTGTATTTTACACGAAGTACCACGAGACGAGACTGTAAGTAATATAAAGTTAGGCAGTTCGCTCGGGTGTATACGCAAATCGTTTGCGCGGGCTCACTCGGAGGTATCAATAATTGAATTCCGTTTGGGGCTCACTCCGGAGTCGTAGTCCCTAAGCCCTCCATCAATTGCTGAAATTAATTCGTCCCCTTGACGATTAAGGACCAACGGACACTAGGGCTCGTCCTTGTTGTATATAAATTTTCTTTTTTACACTACTACTATAAATACAAAAGTAACTTCATCTGTCTGTCTATCTGCTACCTTTTCATCCTTAATCCGCTGAACCGATTAGGATGAAGGACCTAGGATAGTTTCTATCTCAGAAACAGGTTTTCTTGGGATGAAACCGCGGTTAATAATTAGTAGTCCATAGACAACTAGCGAAAGGACATTCTGCAGACGCTACCCTGGACAAGAAGCGGCTTTTACCCCAAATAGAAGGACATTCGCATGCGAAATCGACGCTTTGCAATTCAAAAGTTGTGTGATGCCCAAAATATCTAATCATTTTGTATGCAATAAACGCGGTCATCCAAATCTGTGAAGGTCTGCACATCATCATCATTATCGTCACCCTTAACTCTCACTCTATCTCTCGCAAGGCGAGGGGTACAGGCCACAGTCCACCGCGCTGGCCAAGTGCGAATTGGCGGACTTCACAAACCCTTGAGAACATGCAGGTTTAATCACGAAGTTTTCCTTCATCAAAGCAAGTGATAATTAAATTCTAATACGCATGTAATTTTTAAAAATTAGAGGTACGTGCAGGGATGAACTCGGACCCCTTGGTTCGGGAATTCAATGTTGAAACCACTCGGCTATCACGGCTGAAAGTTTTCACACATCAAACAAACTCGACATAGACATAGCAACATACTAAGCTCATATTTCAATGGTTTCCTACGAGTTGATGACGATCTATAATTCAATACAATTAAATAAAATTGGAGTGTCTGTTTGTAATATTAAAATAACCGCTTTTTACTAAATAGCATTGGATGTTTACACGGCACAAAAATGACAATATAACATTTTTTACAATTTTTGTCTGTCTGTCTGTTTGTTCTGGCTAATCTCTGGAACCGCTGGACCGATTGTGACGGAACTTGCACTGGCTGATAGCTGATGTAATAAGGAGTAACTTAAGCTCATTTTAATTTAGAAATTTCCCCGTAACATATAAATTCCACGCGGACGAGGTCTCGGACACAGCTAGTCTTTAATATGCGTTGTTCCTCATGGGCACCGTCGGATAGTCAGGGTCCGATGGCAATCGATACCGGCCCTGGCGCTGATACCGCTGCCCTAGCCCTCACCACAACATAACATTTAAGATAATAACATCTTGATCTATTTATACAATACTAGCGACCCGCCCTCGCTTCGCTTCGGGAAACTTATTCCTTCAGTTTGCAAAAATTTAGTTATATATTTTGGATAATTCACACTATATCTTTACAAATTATAGCCTATGTGATATTCTGATGTGTAAGCTATATTATTGTGAAGTTTCAGAAAAATCCATTCGGTAGTGTTTGCGTGAAAGAGTAACAAACATTCATACATCCATACAAACTTTCGCATTTATAATATTAATAGGATAATTTGTTACTATATAAAGGGCTTATAAAATACTCGTGCACAGTCTTCCAGATCATTTTATTCAATGACAATATTGACAAAATTCCTTAGTAATTATTAATCATCTGTCTATTCTCGAAGAAAGTCTCCCTTCTCATCATATCTCTCCTTTCCTCTCCTCAAACTCGAGGTGAAAGTAAGGGGAGGCCTATGGCCAGCAGTGGACGCATAAAGGCTGATGGATTGTAGACATAAACACATTCTGAATATGAGGTGAAACGTATAACATCATATTTATGTACTTATATAAAAATCAATTGCTGTTCGTTAGTCTCGCTAAAACTCGAGAACGGCTGGACTGATTTGGCTAATTTTGGTTTTGAATTATTTGTGAAAGTCCAGGGATGGTTTAAAAGGTGAGTAAATATAAAAAAAATGCTTGGAATGTAGTAAAAACAACAATTTATTATAGAGCTGTACAAAGTTCGCTGGGACAGCAAGTTGGTAGTAATACCTACATGAGTTGCATTTTAAGAATGCCTTTTTTACACAATTTTAGCAATAACACAATTGCTGTGTGCGCTAGGTGCTAGTTGTTTTAACACATCAGACATCTATGTCGTCCGTGCTATTGTTCATCGGCGTTGTCGTTATAAAAATGATCCAATATGAATTTTTTTTGTACTAGTACTACTCTACCTTGCTTCGCTATAGCAAACCAATTAGTTCCCACATTCGAAAAATATTCACATTTAATTTTTAAATGTCCTTTGAAGATCTTCTTTAGCATCGTTGTGATTTGTAAATCGATGAAACGGAAATGACGTGAAAGGCGACAGTAAAAGGAGACAGACACATTTTAACGTGGGAGAAATGAGATAGGAAGCAATATCCGCTTGCGTGCTCCAAGGTCCTCCATCCAAGGAGCAATAATACCTTTTACGGAAAAATGGCGGCTTACGTAAGCAAAACATCAATATTTGGACTGACAGCATTCGGTTTTTTGAAGTTTTCACTTTTATCACGTGTGAATTGCACACATTTTGTGTAATTGATAATTATAACTGTATTGTTTTACCGATGTATAGGTTTGTTTTCTTCTTATTGTTTTTTTTTTCTTTTTATATAAGTCAGATGGAATAGTGTAGTTACCCACAACACAGGGTATCCTAGTGTGGGAACTACGATGTATGTATACGCTTAAATATGTTATCACTGTTTAAATAAATAAATAAATATATATATAAATAAATATGTATAATACATTGTAAATTGTGATCCGATCGAAATAAAACAAACACGATGACATCTTATCTTATCTTATCTTGCAACCATCTGTATGGTTTCTTATCTTGTGAGATTATTAAAAGTACGTTAGTTGCGTGTATAGGCTATAAATTAATACGGCATAACAATACCATTTCTCATTAATAATAAAGACAAAGGGACTATGACAGAACGCAGACGTCGCGATTGCGTCGGTAATAATGTAAAAAATAAAGTACTCACCCCTTTACTGCATCCATCAAGTATTAAAATACATCGCAGAAAGAGCTGTAGGGCGAACACAAAGTGCTAGCCAAGCATGCGAGCATGTGCACCCTATGTACCTCCTTCGGCAAGATAGACAACCCTATTTCTATGCACATAATGCTGAAAGTATAAGGCATGTACAAGTAAGTACGCACAATTCACTTCGACTTTCTAGAGTAGGCACTTGGCAGCGAACGTCGTCCTTTATGATTTTATTTTTCCCTCCGCGTCGTCGTTAGCTTAGCTGTTTACTTAATGAGCAGAGCGGAAATCGTGTAATAGATGTATGTGGTTTGTTTCTCTAATTAAAAAGCGAATAATTGCCAGCCAACCGTAGCTCCTTTCAGTACTTTCATTTGCATGACTCTAGTTGATGATCTTGTAGGATTTGGTATACATGAGTGTCACAACATAATTATTTTAAATAGCGAAGTTATATATGTAGCTATAATAATATGAATGATAAGTGAAATCATTGTTTACTTACTTCTTACCAGAGCTACAAATAATTTGTGTCCGTGCGTTTGTGGTTTTTGTATACCAATCAATATTAATAAAATATACGGCAGTGTTTAAGTTGGACCATGAATATAACTACTATGCAGCTGTGAAAACAGCATCAATATCATTTCGGTAACTTTGCAAATATCATAGCCGACCGCCTCTACTACTACTACTCTACTACTCTACTCTATCGCCGGTTTGAGAAGTGATTTAACATGACGGAGAACAAACGGTGAAAAAAGCTACTCAGCACATTTTACTCTTACAATGTTGATTTTCGAAGCTTTTCTTTACAAATTTTCACGAGGCGTTATTGTTATTTTATATTTTTGAGTTATAATATTCTCGTTCTAGCCATTAGATTTTTCGAGATTCTTAACACTTTATCTCCTGCAAGAAACTGAACGAAACTATGTATGTATCTTTTTACTTTGCATATAATTATTTTAACTCTCTCAATATAAGTATTATAACGTTTATAACCCTTGTTGAGGCGTTTCCACCAATAAATAGATATTATTCTCTTCTCTCTACATTATCTCTACACAAAGGTCATTTAGAATTGTAAAATACGCAGACGTGTAGTAAGCAGATACTCACGAATCTTTCAGTGCTAAAATTGTAAAATGCATAATATATATAGGTATGTGACAAAGTATGTACATAATAATATGTAGTATATAGTACGTACGTTACATTGTGTAATGTAGTACATACACAAGTACGTTCGGTACTCCGTCGAGTGGCGATAGCTCACCGTGGAAGTAGTTGCACTCGGTAGGTAACGACATCTTTTGTTAGCTACACTCGTTTGCGTCAAGAGCGCTGCACGATTCGTAATCCGCGCTCGGTTGAGTGTTCCGACCGTTTCACATTCGCTCGCTCTCCATTCGTCGCCGGCGAAACCGCGTCACACTTCAGTGTTGGGGATAGGACACGGTGAGGGTGAAGAGCGGGTCGACTTGCTCTCAAATCCTAATTCACAATAGCCTGCCATTCGGGATATCTACGCATCTGTGATAGATACTGTTCAAGGTCAGCAGGCTAGCATCATAATAATCTGAGGTTCTAAGCTGAAACGTGTACCAATTTTTAAGTTAGACAGCAATATTATACAACTGCGAAAACACCTTCAAATTTCATTCAGGAGCTTTCGCGTAATGCGCGGACAATCACATAGAGAGATAGACAAATATTCTAAAAATATTATTTTTGGATTCTATTGACCCTATGAAGACCCTTCATAAAGGTTCAAATATGGAGATATTTGAACTTTTATGAAGGATCTTCATAGTTAACAGACATAAATCATTTACAGATTTATCATAGACACACTCGTCACAAATACAGGCTAGTGGTATGAAACATCGCATACATACATCCGCCCCGCTTGTTGCTGTATGCAATGCGGCGCGTCTCGCGAGGCGTATCGTCTCGTAATTGGCGCTGAAGTGGCAATTAGCGGGTACTTGCCTCTGTCACCGCTCGACTCGGAGCGCTACCTTGCCTCTTGTTATTCAGATTCCAGCTCGTATTTCGCTCCGTACCTATTCGACCGCGGTTTTACAATGACGACGTCAAGCCATGCACGAGTGGATGAGTGGAAGAGACCTTAGGCCGGAGGACCTACGGTTGTTACTTTTCACTTGATGGCCCTGTTGTGGTATGAATGTAGAAGAGGCTTAAATAAGTAATCAACCGACCTAACGGGTTATATCTGGAAGATCTTATGTGATGGTTATAATAACTTAGGTACGTGCAATCTTTTTCATGTAAGTAGTATATCTATGCTTAAACTATTATTATTAAACATTTACAAGTTACTATACAATGCACGTAAAAAAAGTTTAATAAACCGAAATCCGTAGTGACAATCCAAACTTAATACTACGACTTAATACTTACCTAATACGTCAAACTTTTGCTTTTCGAAGACCCGCAGGGAAAGAGAATTCGTGTGAAGAGAGAATTACTCATATCTGTTAAGAAGCGATAATCCTCACCAATTAATATAATCCACCCGTATCAAACAGAAACATTAATATGCTACGCAGAATCATCTATGAATTATAGATAAACGCCAAACTATGCTCACCCGGTCCCTATTTACAGAGGAGTTTGTAGGTATCATTACTAGCCTCTTGTGCGTAATTAATCGCGAGGGCTGTCCATAGTCCCAGCGAGCCGGGCTTTATTAAATTTTAGCGCTTTCCAACAGTCCCCCTGCCACCCACGCCCGCCACCCCTAGCCCGCTTCCTGCAATGAATAGAGCCATCACTTTTACTATTCACAGCCGCCCGGTGGATTAGTAAGATGAATTTCCCGATCCTCCCGGGGCTCAAATTGTGCGTGGGGGACTATTGATGCGGATTTGTTGCGATTCCGTCGCGATTAATGCAGCCTTATTGCCTATTATATGCTGACACGCCGCCGTCAAGTTAAATTCACGTGCAGCTCGGTATAAAATGACGCTTCATTTTATTTTTACATATTTTAAGTACATAATATAATAACTTACTATTATTTTTAAGTAATTATAGTTAACGTTGGTATACCTATTCCATTGAATTACACTTTGTTTCTTGTTAAATAATGAGGCAGTACGTAAAAAGATACTGGAAACTTTGTATCTAATATGATTTTTGTACCTAGGTAGGTACTTATTACTGATTGGTCTGTAATACTTAAGTATAACATTAGGAGGAAACATCTGAACTGAATTTCTTCAAGCGAAATATAAGCACGTTGCTTAGGTGCTGCGTAATGAATGAAAATAACAATATAATTCTCATTTAGATTTTGATACTGTGATCGACATCGTAGGGAAGACAATAGAATTACAAATTAGAATAAACGGCTTGCTGCAGGCAACGTTTCTCCCCATAAAGGAAGAAGTCTGAAGCGAACTACGAACGCGCACTTGGCATCTTTGTGGATAAGGAGTAAGACCTCTCTCATTATATTAAATTATGAGCTAATCTATTCTGATGAGCATGCTTACCATCATCAAATGCATATTCACTTTTTTCTTGGACTAAGTGGCAACTGGCAACAGAACGGGTATACAGAACTTTGTTAAACTGCACATAGGATGAATATGCTAATCAGGGCTATGTTAAATACAAAATATGCAATTCAAATTCTGTTCACCCCAGATAAAGCGAATGGTTTCATGAGCACATGCGAATTAGGCAGTTTGTTCTCACATACACGCCCGGGGGTGTAATATTTTTCACCCCAATATTGGAGCAGCGAAAACAAACCGGGCGCGCGTTCACGTTTTCGCCCCTTTTGTCCGAGTACGGCACAATACATGTTCGTTATTTTTTTTTAATAAACCGGCTCTGTAGAGCGGAATCGATGGCCGCCGGCTCCGAGCTCCCGAATCACACAGTTAATTATTGACACATCCGTTTTTTATCCCACTCCCCGTTTCCAAGCGCCATTGTGGTCGCCTAATGTTATTCCCTTTGTGAACGCTGAAACTGGCTATTTCCTTACCTTTGTGCGAGATTCGGCTCCGGAATCGAATCGAGGCTTTTTTGTTCCCTTTACAATATCGCACTGTGTGATTGTTCTAAAATTATTGGTTTTTAATTTCCTTCTGTCAATCTAAAACTCGTCTCGGTAACCAGGAAGTTGGTCGATAATTATAATGATTACAGCTCAAATAGGTTTTTCTTCTCTATTGCTTTATTAGTTAAGTATATTTACATAAATGCGTGCTAACTAAGAAGTTTTACAGTAACAATCAACTAAGATTTGGGCATTTTATTACACACAAAACATTAGTTAATCGGATTTCGATCGATTTTTTGTTTTTTATAGTGTTCTCAAATGCATAATTGTTCATTATTGTATGGATGCAACATACGTTGTACTGAAAGAAGGAACATTACTTATAAACAAAGCCAGACATAAGTGCATTACGTATTTACGTAGTTAAGATTCTTATACCACAATAATTCTTCAGCAAAATCCGCTTCATTAGCAGTATTTCCTTTTATAGACGAACCATTATTCTCTTTACCATCTTCATATGACTTCTGAGAATAATCCTCCTTTTGTGAACGAAAGCATCACATATTCATGTGAGCTCTGTCTATTGCGTGATCTTAGAAGTTTTTCTCCAGCATTTAGATATACCTATATTATAAGATAGATTATAAGATTTCATTTATAGAACACATTTGTGACTTGTTTGTTATTAAATAGTTTGTATAATATAAGTTCAAATCACATTACCATCTAGATTAACTAAGAATAACCAGTAAAAGTAGCAAAAGCACATCGATTCAGTTCAACGCAAATTCCATCATAGCAGCTTATAAAACGATGCGTTTTCTTTATCAAAAACTTCCTCTAATCTTCGTTTACGTTCCTGTTTTAGGTGTCGCCATATTCAGTGTAAAGGAAAATATAAAGATTTCCTAGAAAGATCAGAAAATAATGCATGATGCTACGCACATGGACTTCGCATGAGCTTATAATAAATTTCATAAAATGAACCATGGTCACGATCTCTAATTAGATTTATCGATGAGACGTTAGAGGTTGTTAGGCTTAAGAAAACATGAAAAGGAGATTATAAAGCTAAGGCGGCAATGGCGGCATTTCAAAGCCTCTGAATCCTTAGAGCTGTCCTTATGAATGCGCGTGCGAATCAAAGAGCTGGTGTAATGTGACGCTCATACAATTCGGTGAGACCACAAAGCTTTGTCTTTAGCCGCGCATCGCTGCCAATCATGTCAATTCCACGCTTGAACTGTTTTTTGTGTTATTTGAGAACATGAACAAATAAACTTAGCAAACAGCTTGAAAAGGTGTTTCCCTGCGTGTTCTGCCTCGAACATAGATTTAGTAATGAGAACATTGCATTGGTGTATGCAAAAGAGAAAAACAACCTTGCTCGTAGGATAAAACGAGATAGACGGAATCTCTGATCTGATACCTGAATAGGAAGAACCGTCCAGGGTTCCAAGTCTGCTAATCTATAGAAGCTTCAATTGCGTCGTGTCGGAATAGTGTGACACATGTAGTATACTAAATACGTTAAATTATTCCGACAGGATGCTTCTATTAATTAACAGACTTGGGCCCCAGCCTTCAAAAGTGATTAAAATTAATCCAGCATAACTTTTACGTTTTCTGAATAAATTACTCGCAGTATTAAGTGGGTCTTTTTTATAATTTATTGGCAGTACAAAACTCCGCAAGGTAGAAAAGATACAAGCACCAATAAGTAGTTTGAATGTAAAATTGTAAAGAAATGACAAAACGTTTTCTGTGCAATGTGGCGGCATCTATCTATACCTATCTATAAACTATCGGTCAGACGATAAAATGAAATTAATCAATGTCAGTTCCTTCGTTAATTGAACGGCATCTTTGATCATATCGCATTGACTATTATTACCAAGTCAATGTCATATCGTAATATTTAAAGCAATCTGATAATTATCTAATATCTACAATATTTAAAGTTAATTTATACAAAACAGGTTCGTAAAGACCTATTGGTACTACACTTATAGGTATATTGTAATGTAATTCAATTATTATTGAAAGCCTGAGAGTTTGTATTGACGAATATTGGACTTTACTTATGTACATAAAGCATATTTTGCGCCCTTTAGGGTCGAATTTTCAAAAATCCTTTCTCAGAACACACACTATTTAAAAGTTAAAAGTTAGTTTATGTAAAAAACCTACGTACAGATTTTAATGCCTCTAGATTAGTCAGGGACATGTCCCTGGCTATCTACTTAATAAAACGTCAACTGCAGTTGACGTTTTATTATAGCTACACTTTTTAGAGGCGACCATCTCAGTCCTCAAGGGTAGGAACACATCTGTGACCGAATTATAACGAGACTCTTACTAACATTTACTAAGTGGACTATTACTAACAATAACTAACAGGACTAACATTCACTAACAGTTCCTGTCCCAGTCCTCACACTTACAAACTAACCAACTAATGTTTTAACACCGTCACACCGTAACCGGACTAACTATCCCAGTCCCCATAATTATGAGTCTTGTTCTAAGTCGGTCGCAGTTGTCATGGTCGGCAGCGGTAGGTGGCGCTGCATGCTCGTTTGCTATCTTAAATCAATAAATAAAAAGATAACTTATGTTATGATAGACTGATTTGAAATTATACACGTTACTTTATGCTCTATATGTGGATTTCGCTACAGTAATTATTGAACTCTTATAATAAATAATTAAGACTAACCTGACCTTATAAATACTGATGATGAGAGAGTAATACGTACTCTCTCTGCTTTTAATACATAAGTAGTTTCAATCTCGTCTCTTCTCTACTCAAGAGATGAAGATTAACACATTAATAGTAATCACTACTCTAATAGACCGGTTCGAGCGGGTACCGTAGAATTTTAAAGACTATTTATCATCTAGTCCTAGCGATTCTGTCATGCTTGCGATGCTCCGTGGGCAAGATAGTGGTCCGCTCGCTCCTAGTGGACGTTACTGGACTCTCATCCAGTCGAATCTTAGGGGTCACTTTGTTGAGTTAGAAAATTTAGAACTAAAATTAATAATCGAAAACAATCGCTGACTACTAATATTGCATTAAGTCTTATCTACGCAGATACGAACATCGAATAAGCCTTGTGAAACAAATAAATATCAAGGTGGTTTCTAAAAAGGGAAATCGGTCGTAAAAATACAACACCATAATGCTAACTCCCCATAACTATAAACCGAAGTGCCAGGGAGCGACACGATGCCAATATTTTTTAAACACGAAATATGAATCTCTAATTTCCGTGCTTAATAAACGTTATCGAAAAGCGATCCTGCGTTGGAATCAGCGATGCTCAAACGTTTACTTTGATGAAAATACTCTGACGTTTACTCTGGAAACGCAGTGAAATCCGTTTTCTTGTTTTAATGCGTTACTTTGTGGTATTAGTCTTTTCTTTCTTTCAGCCATTTAGTCCACTGCTGGACAAAGGCCTCCCCTAATTGGCGCCACTCCGTTCGGTCCTGCATATATAAGATTATATCCATATTTCCAACATAGACATAAGCAATCTAAGAATACGTCAGTCTCTAACGTTGAGGACCACTGTTATAAAGGGATAAAATAGTATTCGTATTCGTGTTGAGCGCGATACCGAACAACCCTTTATCAAGATCGGAATATCGGGTGACGTCGCGACCACGACGCTCCACTGCGCATTTCATTACGACAAAAATCATTCAATTACTTGCAAGCGGCACGCGAGTCTCGGCCACTGACTTACTCGAGTGGTGGTTTGGGATTCGGGGATTTGGAGCTCCTG
This sequence comes from Ochlodes sylvanus, assembly GCA_905404295.2. NCBI lineage: Eukaryota > Metazoa > Arthropoda > Insecta > Lepidoptera > Hesperiidae > Ochlodes > Ochlodes sylvanus. The sequence continues at coordinate 5,856,260 of FR990129.1, forward strand.
GTGGTAGATTAATCTGATGCTCCTTTGTTCTTGTATGTAGGCTCGTAATAGCTATTCACTTATGTCCGATAGTCGCTGCCAATTTTACTTGAAACAAAATCCCCTATTTATCGATAGAAAATCTAGTTTATTATGCCTCTGAGTGTAAATTGTTCGAAACCACCAATATTTTAAAGTTTCTTTCATCATAACCTAGGTCATAACGCAGACTTACCTATTGAAGACTTTTTGCAAGCGGGGGAGGGGGAGGCGGCTAAAAAAGACGGCTAGAGGACGTGAAACGTGGTTGTCTAAATATAAACGTTGTGTTGGCTACGACACGTGTTTAGCTTGAAATGTTTTTGATGAGAAGTCTAACGTTTATTTAAGCGAAGCTTAGGACATCGCAAGATAATGATGATGTAGTTTCTGTGATATAATAAATACGGTAGCTATTTCGTCTGTCTGTTTATGTTAGATAATCTTTTAAAATAGGCAATTATTTATGTGGTGTTATCCATAATTTACAGAAGGTTTAAGGTGTCTCATATTTTTATACACTTTTTATACACTATTATTTGACTTTGAAGTTAATGCTTGACAACAACCCCACCTAATGGTAAATGTCGATGAAGTCGAAAATGTTGAGTGCACTAACTTATAAAAGCCTATTCACTCTCCTCTTGAAGACTCCAACATCATACGCAGGCGGATACACCGACGAAGGCTATATATTGCAGCTATTCCATTCTATATTAAAATATAGTAGGTACAGGAATCTCCGTAGGTATAACATTGAGAAACACAGGCAGTTAATTTTTCTTATTTATACAGATAGGTAGGTATATAAATATTATGTAGATAAATTTATTCAAGCGGATGGGTAGGAAGTATATTTTGTATTGTTTACAAGTTCCATTCAGTGATGTTTCGCTTTTGAAATTTCTACTTAGGTACAGTCATTAAACGCGGAACACCGACAAAGATTCATTTGCAGGGGAAATAATAAACAGTAGGTAACAAAGCACTTTTCATAATTGAAACGTGGATGAAGCCGGGGGCTGGTATTCGGTAACTCCTCATGCCTAGCTAAGCCGCCGTCTAATGGAAATGACAAGACTAATGTAACAACTGAAAACATTCCGTTGGACGAATCTAACAAAGCATTCATTTTCTGATGGCGGTAATCTCGCCGAAGGGCAGCATTGTTCGTGATTTTCTACGGGAATGTTTTTTTCTCGCATTTTCTTCTCGAAAAAATAAAAATACTGAACAGTATTGTCGACGCCGACGCTCGCGCTGTGATCGCGCAAAAAGGAGCCCCGGGATGACAACGAAATGACGGCAGCGTCCGCGGGTGGCCTACCCCTCCCCCGCTTGTAAAAATGTCGCCTGGGGAGGGGCGGCGTGCCTACGACAAGACGGCATTTTTACACACCGCCGCCGAACCGAAAAATCCTATACACCAGTGTGAAATCGGCAAGAAGTGTACTGTGTCGCAACGAACGAAGGCATATAGCGGCGTGACGCCCGGCCCTGGCTTTTTAAAATCCGAAGCCGAAGCCGTGTTTGCTATAAATCAATAAGTATATACCGTACACGCTAAGAGCAGAGGGTACAAATTGCACGGATTTTACAGTTCTTTGTGTTGACAAGCCGAGGGGAGGGCTGTTAGCGGTTTCCGCTGGCTGTTTTAGGAAATATCCAATTTTGATTTTCACAAGTTTCAGCGATGTTCCATTGAGAAACGTAAAGTCATAAACACGTAGCGACGACATCAAATAACTGACTACATTGCTGTGTTTGGTTTTATCGATATAAATTTAGATAAATGACTTAGAAACAATCATATATTACGATACCACCGATCTATATGGATCATGTGTCGATACACCCTGAGATGTCTATTTTCTGTATTGTAATTATTCGTGCTTCTGCCCAAAATAAAATTATTGACCAACCACTTAATAAGTAAAAGTTCTAGACAACATCAGTAGGCGTTAACTTAATGTTATACTAAGAACATATACAATACATTGGCTTGATGATGCAGTGGTTATTTTTCATAGTATTGGCCGACAACCGAGTAGACGGAGCACCGCCGCCGATTTCATTACATAACACATATTATATAACCCATATTATTTCATTACATAACACATATTATATAACGTTACATAAGTGTTATTCCATAACACCAAAATCATCACCAAAACCGCCAAAACGTTGCCAGTCAAAAAGTATGCTGGGATCCACTAAATTAACATCAGTTTAACAACACCCGTACATATTTCCTACTTCCATCACTAAAATATATAGGTGGCTTCAAACCATTAATGGCCTATTACTGAGCGGATCTCTTCCATATCTAAGGAGGCCTAGAGCATAGGTACTCTACGCTGCTCCAGTGCGAATTGGTTTAGGAGTTAGCGGCCAACCAGATAATTATCTATGTACATACCTACGTTCATATTTATATTCAGGTTTACTTCAGTTACCAGCTGCTGTTAGGTCTTATACCTACCTATAACTATTGTTTCTAAACAAACAATTTCCTTGTAGATAACATCAATGAAAGGCTGGCATCAGAATTGGCGACGATTGCTGAAATGTCAGCTGGCATCAACACTCCTGTGAAGAAGTTTGAGAACCTCACGACATCCACACCGGACAAGCTCTTCAGTAAACCACATCACGGTAAGCTTAATTTTAATATTTTATATCTACCTAATTGCATTTTCGATTGATTGCGACAAAAAACTTTATCAATGCTACAAACAAATGTAACCAAGTGTACGATATAATAACTCCATGCAATTGCGCTGCAATTTGTAACTATATTGTTTGAATTTGTAAGCCGTTTCTGACATATGTATGTAGGTACATATGTATATGAAATTGAAGGCACAAGGTATCAAACAAATTCAAATAATTACCTAACTGTTAGGTGATACATTGCGTTGATCTGAGACACTCAAAAATAGATTTTCTGACAGATGTTCTATGTACTGTCTGTACATCAGTTACTGTTTTTTAAAGTAAAACTTTTACGAATATTATTATTTTGCTTCTACTACTCATTACTATTGACATACACATGACTAAACAATTATTTATATTATCGAACCTTGATCGACTAAATAAGATTTATTCTGTTCAACACGTTGCATCGTTGCGCATTGAAAGCTCAACATCTCAATGACCGAAGCCAACAGTTATCGCGTTAAAATCTCCGACTGAGCCAGTCCGTAACGTTTTCTGAATGTTGAAAGCAACGCTCACGCTCGGATGCCTTTCCATATTCAAATTATCAGATCTGTCGATCAGGGCGCTAACAAAACGGGCATATCCCATTATGAGGGTTTTTGCTTCGCCCGCCGCGTAAAATTAGTTGTATTACCAATGTGCATTACAACTGTTCTTTGTTAGTCTGCGATCTGGGTGAGGCCGTGGACTGCGCATCTGCGCGCTCAATTGTATGGAATGGGAATTAGATTTCGAGTGATGTTTTAGGGTTACTTACACGGCAAGGAATGGCCGGAGCCGTAGCTTGTTACCTTTTTACCTTTATTGTAAAACATTTCTTTCTTGTTATTTTCTTCTTTCTTTTCCGACAACACATTAGTAAAGTCTTTGGTGTCACTGACTTTATAGGCGACATTGACCATTTAGGTACCGTCAGATGATTCGTCAGCTCATTCGACCATGTGATGGTAAGGGACCATTGCAATAAGGTCAGTTTGCATTAACTTTCAAGAAAAAACGGGCACGGAAACACGTACGTACGGGCAAGCGATGTTATCTTGAACTCAAAGACAGGTGAATGAGGTGCCTTGCTCGCTAAGTTTCTCGTACTTGTTCAATACAGGCTATAGTAAATTTTCTTTGAAACGATTTTTATCTCGTAACTTTTTCTAATTCGTAATTGAAGACGATTATTTACGGACATAAATGAGAGTGAAAATTTACGATTTTTTCTATTTGGTTACGGATAACATTGGAGTGTCGATGATCTCTTATCATCAGAGCGCCAAACACATCTACTCGAAAGTTGGCTATTTAAGTATTTACAATACATGAAAAGCTCAAACGGTCAAAAGTCGGAAACGCGAAACAGCTTTAATTAGGCACGGAACTCTGTTCGATTGCGACTCGGTCTTGACGTTTATTTTTTCTCCATACAGTAAATATGTTGGCAGGATTTGCGTTATGAAATATCATTGGGCTGATCTAATCAGATGAATGTTTGGTGAAAATAACGAGTCGTTACAGCCACTTGTAGCTAACTACAAACCGGAGCGCAATGAAATTTGACATGTAGAGAAATAACGAACTCTACATCTGCATGATATCCTGCGCGATATATTTAATAGGTACTAAATTCCATAGAAAGAGTCTAATGCTCTAACCAGGTCCAAAATCGTCAGTAGTCAGAAGAGACCTATAGGGTCCTGGCCCTTGTCCTTAGTTCAACAGGGTGCACCACGACCAGAGAAAGTTAGTGTGGCCTTAAAAAATTATAGATCCCTTTACATCCCAAATGTTGTTAGTTATTAATGTAAAAATTAAAAAAGGTCCAAAAAGGATTGACATGCATAAAATTGATTTATATCACATCACAATCTTGGTGCATGGATATGAATATGAAACCATTTATACGATTATTTTTTATCATGATAATCTAAATTGGTATTTTGAGTAGCACAAATCAATGTACCATTCATTTTAGCGCTCTGCTCAAACATTTCGAATGCCGTATGTTCTTTCCATGTTCGCGTTCAATTATGTTTATAATTGCCCGTATACCGTAGGTACACTTTATGTCTCGTTTAATTTGTGTATATTTCGCGTCGAATTAAAATTAACAAGTCCATTTGTGGTGTGTTGGATGTCACGTCACAAGTGTCGGGACATGATAAATAATTAATGGACGCGACACGAACGTCACGCGTGTGTGCACCGTGACCGGGTGGACTGGACAGGTGTGTGCGTGTGTGAGTGTCACGGAGCTCCGGCCAATCATCACCTTTCGTGTGAAATGTGGGCGTGGCCTAACACCCGCTATGCGTCAACCATGCGATCGATTAACGCCGCCGAGGAGACAGGCTTTTTTCAGTTTTTTCATAAGGCGTATGATTGTACATGTATTGCTTTTTGCGGTTGTTGTTGTGGAATCGGTTTCCTTAGCTTTCGAATATTTTAATAATACAACGTAAATCAACAACAATAATGATGTCTGGCTCCCTAAACTCCTTTAAAACACTAGTGAAAGTACTTTACCTGCAACTTTCACGACATAGTCCTACTTCCCACAACCCTTTCACTAACCGCCATCATTCAGTTCCCCTATGCTGTCATATTTTTATTTAGGTATATAGATTTTTTTTCATTTAAGGTAGGTTTTTTTGTTATTTTATTTTTCTGTTTTAGTTTCGTAAATTATATTTGTACACACTGCCCCATGTATTGTATTCTCATTCTTATAACTCCTTACCCTAAGGTTGTCTGGTACAAATCGCATTGTACAAATGTCTTTTTTGTTTATTCCTTGCTATGGTGTACAATAAAGCGTATTATTATTGTTATTAATGTCATGATTTTTACTGGAGTTTAAATATAACAGATAAAAAACTAATCATCCATACAACCTTGATAAATGAGTTCTATTGAAACACACAGATACGCCGCCGAAAACTTGCAAATGTTATTTACCTATAGTAGCTGTAAAGCACGTAGTAATGGATAATGTATTGAAGCATTATTATTGTGTTGTACCTATTTACAAAGAATCTATTTCTTTACCTGCAGGTACTTCACTTGGCAATTGTAGAGTCGTTAAAAGTTACACATTTCGTAAAAAGTTTCGCTTGGCGACGACTTGGCAAGCTTTCTTCGGTAACAAACTTATGCAATACGCCTCCGGTGCTAAAGTTGAAAACAGTCGTGCCCGGTAGAAATTTATGGATTAAATATTCAAGTTTTTATTAATATTAATGGATTTAACGCTTAAACGTGTTTCATTGTAGTCGTTTCTTTCAGACCTTTAAATACAATGTGTCTAATAGTGGCTGTCGTATATCCATACTAATAAAATAAAGATAGAAGATTTGAATTTTTGTATATTTGGTTGTATTAAATACGCTTACAAACTAGTGAACCGATTTTAAAATTCGTTTACTATTAGTGAATAACATGGGCTATAGTCTCCAGAAGTTTAAAAAATGTCTTTAAAAATTCCTAACGTCGCGTGCTTCGCTGTAAATTATACATTTACTTATTAGTAAACGTATGGCTTCAGTATTCTGAAGCCTGTGACTTTTACGACTGTAGGTAGGTACTGAAACGTGTTTCCTACGTAGCGAGGGCAGGTTTACTTAGTTGTCACTGGTTTTCGCCCGCGTTGGATTTCGAAAGCGAGAATATAACGTAAAAATTATCCCAAGGTACCGAATTTCCAGAATAAAAACTATCCAGAATGTTTTCCAGAGTCTTGAACTATCTTCGTACCAAATATCATCTTAATCGTTTCAGCTGATTCAGCGTGGAAAGGTAGCAAACAGCATTAGACCCGTCAGATTTCAAAACGGATTCGGACTTTATTTAAGGTCGGTGCGTGCTTGTCTATTTCCAATTGTACCCACATCGTCGAGAAGCGTATTGTATACGCTCTAGGCAGTTATAATTGCGAATAAAGACGTGTGTTTTGAATGATGTGTTTAAATTTCCATCATAACATTACTGTACTCAGTTCCCTCCTCAGAAACAGAATTTTATTGGATTTAACGGGCAGATTTCACACAATTTCCTGTAGATTTTGTGAATCGTTGCTGAATTACTATCTAACTATTATCATACTTGCTACGTATGATAAAAATGAAAAGTTTCCAATCTAAATCTTCTGAAACGATACGTACTACAGTATTCATGAATCATTTGGTGCTTCAATAGAACAAGCCCTGCGTAGCAGCAAATACTTATCGTTGTCGATTTTTATAACAAAGCCAGTCCTTACTTTCCTTTTTATACTGTTACTTTTAAGGGTGGAAACAGCAGAAAGCTTTTGGAGTGTTCCCCGTGCCGCGTCGAGTACTGCGTTTCCCAATACAATGGGCCGGTATGCCTTAAAAGTGAAAACGTGACATTTCCCCGTACATTTAGGCACCTAAACCGTTCGCAAACAGCATTGAGAGTTGTGCTAGTAAATGAACGGGGAGGGGTCCTAAACAAAAGGTGCGAGCCACCACCCCCGGTCACATCGACCCGACCTCGGGGTGGGTGGCGGGGTGACCAACTTCGATACGGAAACTAACAGTGTCTCACAATCGCCAGATATTGTGACAACGACGAACTTGTTGTAAGTATATAGTGTTGATTCTACGATTAAAAGTTGCAGGGCCAAAGTTGTAGAGAATTTAATTTGCAACAAAAAGTTTAGTGTTCTTAAACATTTTATGTGAGACCTATAGTTTGCCATACAAAATAAACAAAAATCTGCACCTTTGTTTCCACGATGGCGGACGCGGGACGAGAAACTTGGATTTGACTTTACACTAACCCCTTCTTAATATCTAAAAAATAAAATTGCTTCCTCTGACAAATGCAAGCTAAGCCCAAAAAAATGTAATAATTATGGCAATGGACGAATAGGTGTGGTAGAAAACCACACATTTGTATCTATAATTTAATGGGAAACAAAAGCATAACGTGACGATAATCCGGTCCGGACGACCTTACAAAAGTCCTATACTTTTATCAAACAAAAATACACTTTGTCCGCATTTGTCACTAAAACATGGTAACCGTACGCACAGGGTGGTTGTGCTTTTTCGTGGCGCGTGTCACTTGTGCGGCGGGGCGCGGGCGCGGCGGCCGACACTGCGGGCGTCGGGATCCGGCGTCCGGGCGCCGCGTTGCCATAGCGACGACACCGCGACACTACCCCCTCCGTACGGCTAGGGTTGGCAGTCGCACTGATTTCGATATTCAAAAATATAATTATGGCTTTCATTCATGGGAGATTAGTAGAGTCTCCTTAGAATTAAGGAGGTCTAGAGCGTACCAATTCTCAATTCTTTATTGCGATCATATGGTCTACATATAGGTGGTGGTACCAGCAACACTGCTATAGTTTTCTTAATGGTAATAATGGCGTAGCATAAAGACTGTTATTATATCGAAGGGTTTAACGCGCCTTCAGAAACACGAAAGAACTCAAGAAAAATCTTACTCCAACTAGCGGTAATCGTAATTAGCCCAACCAATGATGCAATGACTCATAAAATAAAATAAATCTTGTAGACAAACAAGGTAGTAACTTAGTTAAATGAAAAATAAAATAAAAAGCAATAGGTATGTTATTAGTATATCTAGGTAAGAAACATATCTAATTTAACGATGGATATAAAACTTTACAAATACAAGCAAAATAGATTCGTGATTTTCATTTATATTTCGTTGACCTCAATGAAATATAAATCTTTGTAAACCGTAATTGGTAACCCTACACACCTTACGCACCCCCACAGCCATCCGCAACCCAATACCGACCCTGCGACAGGGACGCACAGTCCACAGTCACCCAGCACGCTTATGTACACAACCCCACATAAGGGTCGACTACATAAGACGGCGTCGTTGGTACGGTCAGGCGATGTAAATAACGCGAGATAACTTCGAGAGGGTCTAATGGAATAGGGAATCGTGTTTTGGAAAGTGCCCCGGAGAGAATGTTCTCGGTTGTTAGCCCCGATAAGGGGCCGGCTTACATGTTAAGTGAAAGTCGATATGGGGATTAGGTCGGCGAAATTTGATTACGTCGAACGGTCGTTTAGGACCGCCTAATGGTAGACGCGAACTTACGAAATTAAGCCCATCGGGGATGTTGTGGCGGACTTGCAAAAACGACGCTTTGATGGGTTCACCTTTACGTTTCACATTCACCGACAATCATTAATATCCAATTGTAATAATAATGTCTTTCACGTCAGGGAGAAGTTCACGTGATAACTGTGGTACCACACAGACACTGACAGTCGATCACCGCAATAAAACATATTTCCTCGTGGCGACTTTGTCCCAGCCCTCCACGGTAGTTGTCTGGAAAATCAAATAATTTATACCTTAGAATGGTCATTTCATGCATGCAGTAACGTCGTAAAGAATCATCTATAGGTATACATATTATAATAAATCTGTGACTGTTTTTTTTGTCTGTGGTTTTCTACGCGGTAACCCCAGAAACGCTTAATCGATTTGTGTGCGGTTTTCACTAATATATTGTGGTAAGCTTCACTTAACATTTAGGGCTAGTTTCACCGGTTCCGGATAAAGTTCCGGATAGCCCTAGGAATTTAACTCCCAGATAAACTACAACTTTTGGCTTCATAGGTATCTGACAGAAGCGTTGGATAGGTATCTGCCAGTTCAAGTGGCTGTTAAAGGCATTATCTGACCGATAAAAATGTTTCAAGTGGCGTTTCTATAAACACATTTGGAATTTGAAGTTTTGAACTGTAGTAAATCATATTATTATAAATCCTACTATTTTCGTTCTATAATGATAAAATTATACTTGAAAATATTAAAAAAGTCGAATTGGATTATTTTGAACAAAAAGTATTTTATTAATTAAGTTTTCAAAATAATTTTCAAATGACAATAATTTACGTAGTAGTAACGAAACGCAAATAGGCGACGTTGCCGCTCCGTCAACTGTTAAGTGGCAGATAAATTCCTAGGGCTATCCGGAACTTTATCCGTAACCGGTGAAACTGGCCCTAGTGTTTATTTTATTTCAATCAAAGAGAACTATTTCAGTTTAAAGAATCACGCCCAACAATTTCCGAATGTGCTGACTAAGGGCCATGTTCTCGAAGCGAAACGAGGGCGAGTTTACTAGTTCTAAATATAAAGCAGTAGGTAGGTACATCTTTACAACACTAAAATATCGATTCGTGTGAAAATTTCAGTCTTAGACCAAGGACGTGTGTTGTCGTTCGCAATTCCTCGACACAAGTTCTTCGTATTGTGTTTTGCATCATACGCTACGATAAAATTAAAGTTGAAATTACCTACCTACCTTATACGTGCCTACTAAGTCATAAATGTCAATTCGTAAAATATGGAATTAGACTATTGCGAACAAGACTAAGATTGAATCATCCGCGAAGTGGACCTATAGCGAAATCGAGTAATGTCGAACTGGAGTAATGCTAATTAGCCTAACTGCAAATTGGATCAAATTCAAATTGGACTACGCGTGAAGTGGACAAATTACGCCTAAAAGAAACTTTACATAAATAAAGTGAAAAGTCCAAAATCAACTTTACAACTTAAAATTTCTAAAAATAGTAGCTCCTTTCGAATTCGATGTTGTTTTTAATCAAATTTTTGGAACAGTAATTGTAATGTAATTTAAAAATAAGTGGTAATTTCAAAAATCTGTGCATAAGTGTGCCTGTCGTCGTACTCCTTATGAAAGACTACACTTTAAAACAGAGGCAAATGATCAAAGGGGTGCACAGCTGCACATTTTTCATACCACTTTGGAACTCGTATCGGGATTGATTGGACGCGAGGGGCGCTTTGAGCGTTCTAATGGACTTGCAATAAAAATACGATTGACCCGCTTTACTGTTGGTGCTTCTCGTCTTGTTTTTTGAAAGGAGCATAATATAATGCCTGACATAGTCCGCTAAGGAATAATAGAATAACCTACAGTGTTCCTTGTCGATACGACTAAAACTTACAATTTTATAAATGGACTTCATGATTTGCATCCCGCATACTTTTTTTATCGAATTTACGTGGTTGCTAAGGGCTAATTTCTTTCACTGACTTGAAAATTAAAAACGAAATGTGATCCATGTTAGTTCAACCCTTCGGCCTCATTCCTCGCTGTTCTCATGCCTTAAAATGTGACCTAACGGATATTAATTTATTTCAGATTAAAGGTCTATGACCCACATTAAATTTTCTAATTAGATGTTTATAGTTAATCCCATACAAAATAATGTAAGTATCTACTTACGACGATCATTTCTTCCGGGTAAAACTCCCGGGTGTGTATCGACTTCCGGCCGTTAGAATCTATTTGTACGTGCGTCATCTTGTTGCCTTCTATTGTTATGAGTGATTTAACCTGAAATTAATTATTTTATATGATTCGTACAATTTGTCTCGCTTATTTACTAGATTTATATAGCCTATAGGTAAGCAGCCGATATACTCTCAATCGCAACTCCAAATTAGTTGATAAAAACCATTGATATATATTGATAAAAACCATAATTTTAGGTAAATAGACTCTACTCGTACGTTAATATTGTTAGTGCCCTTCAAACACTTCGTTGGCGTTATATTCTTGTCATATTCCCTACGTACCTTAGCGCCACCAGGCTTCATCTCGTCAAACTCCTCGCCCAACAGGAAGGTGCAAGTACCGTTGGCCAGCCTGGATTTGAAGGTGAAGGTATATGTGCCGTCGTTGTTCATGACCAAACTCTGCGTGGGGCTCAGCGCCATTGCCGCTTTACGTGCCATGTAACCGATGCCTGAAATAAATCGAAATTTGTGTACAATGGTACAATGTAGTGGGGAAGTATTTTACAAAAGAAGCATCTTACGCTTACACCAAGACATTCAGATATAAACGTCTGTAATTTAACTAGGATACAATTTAAATTTCAACACAGGCTATGTAATTAGTTCGCAGTAAAAACTATAAAATGAAGTAATATATACATTTTACTGCACATTAATTATGCCTACCACTCACCTAAAAACGATAAATAGTCTTCGAAATTGTCAGAGTCAACTAAAACGTATTCTTTCCCTAAACACTCCTCCATTTTGTACTTGCCAGCTAGAAATGCAAAGATCGACTTCGTCCTTATCTGAAATTGTTCGATAAATGCCTTATCTAGAGCATGAAAGATATCACAGTACGTTAATACTGATGTAGTTGTTATTTTTATTGTCTTTGTTTATTTAGACACTTCATCACTATGATTGTTCGTTTGATGATTCGTTTATTTATTGAACACTATAGTGTTCAATAAATAAACGAAGAAATAATAGCTATTATTTCTACGCTACAAAAATAATAATACGCATAAAAGCAGAAGGAAGGACTAAAAAACAAAATGTGTGCAATTCAAGCGTGCTAGAAATGAAATTAAAAAAAAAACGAATACTGTCAGTCCAAATATTGATGTTTTGCTTTGCTTAAGTAAGCCGCCATTTTGCCGATGCTTCCTATGCCATTTTCTCCCACGTTAAAATATGTCTGTCTCTTTTTCGTTTCCGTTTCATTTCATTTGTGCGTCATTTCCGTTTCTTCGAATTCCAAATCACAACGACACTATAGATGTTTTCACTTCAAAAATGAGTGGCGTTATCGCTTTAAAGTGATTTCTTCTAGGCAACTGCTATACAGGGTGTAATCGTTAAGTGTGCACAGGCGATTATTCCGTAACTATTACAGATATCAAAAAACTTTAAACTGATATCGAAAGCACTTTACCTAATGAGTAAAATGGCAATAATAATTTATTAAAAATAAAACGAGAAATATCCAAAAAAATTACATTAAACTCTCCCATACATTTAGTATGAGATAGTAGAAAGGTTTTACTTTCTTTATTTAAAGTGGAATAGTATCTACTCCCGCGATAAAGAATTTGAATTTAGAACGAACACCAAAGAGTATCTTTCTTTTTGTTTTTATTTAGTATGTTGCTTTTCAGCCAGTTCAAATTAATACGATATTGAAACAAGGTTTATTATTAATTTGAAGTGGTAAGATAATTAATTTACACGCGTGTGAAATTCATCAATATCATATCATACATAATTATAAAATGATAAGGGTAAAATGAGTTGGTACTATTCCACTTTAAATAAAGAAAGTAAAACCTTTCTACTATCTCATACTAAATGTATGGGAGAGTTTAATGTAATTTTTTTGGATATTTCTCGTTTTATTTTTAATAAATTATTATTGCCATTTTACTCATTAGGTAAAGTGCTTTCGATATCAGTTTAAAGTTTTTTGATATCTGTAATAGTTACGGAATAATCGCATGTGCACACTTAACGATTACACCCTGTATAGCAGTTAGACACAGCACGAAAAATAAATAGGTACAGACGTAAAAACAACCTACCTACTTACAACTTAGAAAGTTACATTTGAATTGGTTGTTAGTTTTCGACTAAAACAAAGACCGCTATTTTTATTCTGAAAATGCATCTTAAAACATAATATCTTTAATCATGTTACTCCCTCTTTTTCGAGGTATCTCTTGCATTTATGCAAAGATGCACTAATAGGTACAATAGGCCTTATCGCTTTAAAGTGATTTCTTCTAGGCAACTTGCTATAGCAGTTAGACAGAACGAAAAATAAATAGATACGTAAAAACGACATACCTACTTACAAATTAGAAAGTTAAATTTGAATTGGTTGTTAGTTGTCGACTAAAACAAAGACCGCTATTTTAATTCTGAAAATGCATCTTATAACATAATATCTTTAATTATGTTACTCCCTCTTTTTCGAGGTATCTCTTGCATTTATGCAAAGATGCATTAATAGGTACAATACACAGACACGACATTATCGCGGTTACCTAAATGCTGAGTTATGAACAGGAAATTGAGAGATAATTTTATAAAGTTGCAATCAATAGGTAATATTTTAAGTAAAAGAGAATACTCAAGTGAATTAAGGATACCGATATCGGCTATCGAAATATAAACACCAAGATAAACTGATGTAATTTATTAGATGCTTAATAATTTTCTTTTTGACAGGATATTTTAAGTAGATACCTACATATTATTGTGAAATAAATTGAATAGGTATTTTTGGTTTTATCAGGCGAGAGAAGTATATATGATGCAGAGCAGAGTTCAGGAGACTGTCGTGACTTCAGTAGTCTTCCTATGAAACGTAAATGGGAAGAATTTGAGAGTCTTCCAGGTAACTCAGTTTGACTTACATTGGGTTTTTGGTGTCTCATGTACCTAAATGTTGATTATGAGTATTAATGGTATAAACAACAAGAACAAAATCCTCTTTATTGTACAACAGGCGGTCTTATCGCTCTCTTCCAGACAACCTATTAAGTACAAAATAAATAATTTTGATTTTAAAATTACAAATTATATTTTATGCGGAATAACAAGGATAGTGAGTGGATTAGTGAGTATTGTATGTAAGTGTAGGTAGTCATTCTTCTGCTGACAAACGAGAATACGAGCTACCTGATGATAAGTGATCACACGCACACGGACGTGTTGTGGACGGATGTGTTAACGGCTAAAAAATAATTAAGAGGAGAGAAAGAAAATATTTTCATTTTATATTTAAAATGTTACTTTCAAATAGAAATCTACTTGTAAAAACAACTTTCTTACTAGTAAAATTTTGTATTATTATTCTATCTTCACGTATAATCGACAACTTCCCAGTCACCTGCCTTTGTATGTAGTCATATCGGACCTTTACTCGCGGAAACGAGAGAAAATACATATGACATAATACTGTCTTCGTAGCTAGAACGCATTCAGGGAAAAGTAGTTGAAATTAAAAGAGTGGCAGCAACTCGTTGATTCGAAATTGCGCACCGCGATGACAATGACGCCATTACTGGGATTACGTGATGACGGCATTGAGCGCGCTCCGCCACGGCTGCTGCGGCCAGGCGGTTCCAAGTCTCAGGATTCATTTCCAACTTCTACCTACCCAAACACATTTGTTGAAGCAGGTACCAATGATACACGTTTTTTCTTCATAATATGCTTCCGCTGTCTGTTTGTCACAGGGCTCTATCTCTTAAACGGAAATAGGTAGACATCTGAAATTTTCACAGAATAAGGATTACTGCGGCTGCTATCACAACAAGTAATAAAAACGCAGGACCCCACGGGGGTCCCCAATTCCCCATACAAGTAATCTTTAAAAAATGGGGTATATTTTCCACATTCTAAATAATTACAGTTAATATCGCTCAGTGGTACGGAACCATATGTGCTTGACAGTATTATTGTAACGGGTATTCCGGATACTTATTGATACGTTTTCCTTGTTGCTATTCACTCTACGATTTTAATTTCATTTTCTGCTTGCGTTGTACAGAATAATTAAAATATTTTATTTGGAATGTAGTTTTTGTTTTAGAAGAATTGTATGTTTATTATTCGTATAAACATCCTCAAACTTTTCTTATCATTATGTAGGTAGTATGTAGGTAGGTACATTACGTTTCTACATAAATCCATGTCCTGTTTTTAACACAGTAAAGCGAGTGACACTAACGTCGCGTCACCTCCGGCCCGCATTCAGAATATTCTGCTCAGCGAATGCTAAATACATTTGTCTTTCCGTCACAATGTCACCGACTATTTACTAATATTTATGAAGATTAGGTACAAGGTACTCTTAACTGCTCGATGGCGCTTTTTGCGAAATGACGATTTCTGTCATTAAGAAGCATCTGCTAACTCGTGATTTCAGTGACAAAGATTCTTAATTATGTTATTTCGATAAAGGATATGTGCGTTCGGTTCGAAGCTTTAATGGAGAAGAACTCGGGAAGGAAGAGCAAACATTGATACTACATAGGCCTAAGTAAATGACAACAGATTATATAAAGTTTACAGATAACTTCAACTATATTTGATATTTCCAACGGTAAGGTTGTTTTTTGCGAAATAATACAAGGTGAAAATACACAGAGTTAAAAATTATATCGTGATGAATATGATAAATACGAATCCAGTGGCAATCTCGTGGAATGACATATTAATGGTAATACAACATTTAATGGTGACTTAGTAATACATATATATTTGCAAAATCTAAGCTATCTATCCATAGAATGCACACAATATGCGAACGACGCGACGCGGCGCACAGTGGGACGAAAATCAGCTTTCATAGACATAGGAATGTTAATTCATAAATATCGCTGTTTTTGTTGGATATGGCTTTTGTTTACAGTAACTAAGCCTACATATGTAAAAAAAAGTAATTGGGCATTTATGCGAATGATTTATATTGTTTTCGAGAAAAAATTGTATAGAGCTTTCTTGAAAAATCCGATTTTCTACGGACCTGCAAGTCAAACCGTAATATCCTTCTAGGGAGTGTTACTACTAATTATTTGTAATTTTTTGACATATCACATACAACGGTTACTTCTGCAGAATTTTTTTTAAAAATCGATATGTGTGATCCTTTTTTTATTTAATTTTATTGCATTGAGTTTTTTAAACACTAAGTACTAATTACATTTTATTACCTTTCTGGTGTGAATAAGTGATATTAACTAAGTAAACAATTATATTTTCTAATAGAACATACCAAAAAAAATTGTTATTGTTATTTTATTCTGAAAAGTGATTAGGTAATTAGGTAGGTTATTCTGAAAAGTGATTGGCTAATTAGGAATGAATTCTAGTAATAATAAAGAAGTAAAGATATGAGCACTAATTAACTATTATTAAAGAGAGTAATTAAGAAATCGTCAATTTGCTAATCATTTAAAATCAGTCCTATAACAACTATAAATGAACAATATTTTTAACACATAATTCAGTTTATTTCAAACTTTTGTGCTGTTAACATTAAATCGTAATCCCGAACTGTGAAATATTTAAAATGGAAAGTCTGCGTACCAATTTAGACTTGTTTGTTGTGCTGAGAAGGGAAGGTACTTCATTCGATTATGAAGTATTGTTTAGTGCAGTTGTAAATCGACTTGGTGATAGCATTTCGGACGAAGATCGGGTGACACTTAAGGAATTTTGTCGAAGATTCACACGTGCTGCATCACAAAGATGGCAGAAATCTCACCGCATTCTGGATACATTCAGAAAGCAGTACGAAAATTGGCTTCAGTCTAATGTCGATTGGCCAAGTTGCGTGCCAATCAGTATGGTCATGCCACAATCCAGTGAAGAAGAACAGCCAGGACCTAGTGCACTTTCAATCTGTCCAGGACCATCGACATCATCTATTGGGACAATGACAAAAACATCAAGGAAAGCATTTGAAGATCTTGGAAGCAAACAAAAGAAGAGAAGGTCTGATGATCACAAAAATGAAAATCCAAATGAATTGGCATATTCCGCTGCAGTTCTTTTAAAGGAAGAAGGTCGTGAAGATATCGCATCTGTTATCGAATATATGTTGAAGAATCCAGAAGCAGCAACAAAATTTAACGAAATGATTAACAAACCAGTTAAAAAAGTTATCTTTACTCCAGAAAAAGCACTAGGATTGCTTCTTTCGCTGAAATTGTCAAAGTGGCAATATATGACGCTGAGAGAGACTACCATCCGAGAGGGTGCAACTGACATTTATCCGTCATATTATAAAGTACAGCAAGTAAAAAAACAGTGTTACCCTAGTAAGCAATCAGTGACTGTAACGGATTCATCAGCAAGAATTACGCTTCAAGCATTGCTTGACATCACAGTGAAGAGGATCCTGGAAAGTCTTCCTGAAAGTGTGCAAAATAAGGACTTAAAGTTAATATCCAAGTGGGGCTTTGATGGTGCTTCGAACCAAAGTCGTTATAAACAGAAAATGGATGGACAACAAGAAGATTCAAGCATATTTATGACGTCCTTGGTGCCATTAAGCCTGACTGATGGAGACGAAATTTTGTGGTTGAATCCCAAGCCATGCTCAGCGTTATATTGTCGTCCAGTGCAGTTCACATTTATTAAGGAAAGTGAAGAAGTGGTCATCAGTCACAAAAAGCAAATGGACGACGAAATTAAGTTGCTTATCCCCACTGATTGCAACAGAAACAAGGTGAGCCATCAACTTAAGATGACAATGATTGATGCTAAAATTTGTACGTATCTTTCGGAAGCCAGATCGAATGCATCGTGTTATCTCTGCTTAGCTAAGCCTACAGAGATGAACCGCTTGGATATTGCAACGTCAAAAACAGTGAACAGTGATGTATACGAATTTGGACTATCATCGTTACACGCTCGTATAAATACGATGGAATGCCTTTTACATATTGCATACAGACTGGACTTCAAAAAGTGGGCTGCACGAGGACAAGAGCACAAGGATTTGCTAGAGAATCGAAAAAGAATAATTCAAAATAAATTCAAAGATGAACTCAATCTATTGATTGATATTGTGAAACAAGGCTCAGGGACAACAAATGACGGGAATACAGCAAGAAGGTTCTTCGAGTTCCCCGATATAACTGCAGCCATCACTGGGTTGGATGAAGAGCTAGTCAGAAGATTTGCTGTTATTCTTCAAGCAATAACATCTGGAGAGGTAATTGAGCTAATGAAATTTAAAGAATATGCACGTAAAACTGCAGAAAGATACGTGGAGTTATATGATTGGTACCATATGTCATCGACCGTTCATAAGCTGCTGATACATGGTGCAGACATAATCGCCAATAATAACATTGTTCCGATAGGTAAGCTTTCAGAAGAAGCCTCAGAGGCCCGCAACAAAGACTTTAGGAGATTTCGGGAACATAATTCGCGAAAAATGTCCAGGCAAGCTTCAAATGCCGATATATTAAATATGCTGATTCTTTCGTCTGATCCATTAATCTCTTCTCAAAGACCGAAATTGGAAACTAAGAAAGGTAAGGATTTCTTCGCTGAAACTTTAGAATTGATCAAGTTTCCAGAATCTCCATTTGAAGTTGTAGATATGTCCAATTTGGAACCTGATTCTGAATTGGGATCAGATGAAAGCGATTTTGATTAATTAGTAGATAAGTGCTTGTTGTATTTTTATTTTATTTTTTATACATTTTTTTATCATTTAAGGAAATTTTTTATTGCCCTGTACAAATTTTTCTGATCACAAAACATGGGGTCTGTTGACTTGCATCAGCTCCCCTCCCACAAACTTTAGTTAGTAATGTTATTTTTTTCTTTTGTAACTCTAGTCTTTAAGAGGCCTTGTTTGTAGAGATAAATAGACATTTTTATTTATTTATTTCTTGTATTGTTTTGTATAGTATTATCATACATAAGTAGTGTGTAGTAGGAGAGTTTAATTTTTTATTAATAGTTCTTTATTTTTATTTGAATATTATATAGGAAAATGTTATATAGTATACATTTTTTCATTTTTTTAATCAAGTGTTTTTGATATTTTTTGTCATAGTATTTGATATTTAAGCTCATTTAAATAATTTAATAAGCTAGCAACAATAAATATATGATATTTATAAATGAACAAAAGTATAATTATTTACTGCCCTCACTTCTCATAACTTATTAACTCTACAACGTGTCTGGGTTGCATGCTCTTACAAAATGATAATACACAATTTTTATCACTCATTTAGAGAATATTTAGAGTGGATGCCGAAAAATTAAGCTTTAAACTAAATAAAAAATGTACATTATACTTAACGATTTTTAAAAAAAATTCTGCAGCTGTAACCGTTGTATGTGATATGTCAAAAAATTACAAATAATTAGTAGTAACACTCCCTAGAAGGATATTACGGTTTGACTTGCAGGTCCGTAGAAAATCGGATTTTTCAAGAAAGCTCTATACAATTTTTTCTCGAAAACAATATAAATCATTCGCATAAATGCCCAATTACTTTTTTTTACATATGTAGGCTTAGTTACTGTAAACAAAAGCCATATCCAACAGAAACAGCGATATTTAAGAATTAACATTCCTATGTCTATGAAAGCTGATTTTCGTCCCACTGTGCGGCGCTACGAAGTTGGGCTGGCCGGGCGGCCGGGCGCTCGAGTGCTGCGGCCGTACCGAAATGACATTTCCGACATACCTGCTGGCGCCCGGGGGTTACGGAAATAGGGTTGAGGGATCCCATCAATTCGATGATAATTTTAATATAGTTTAGTTAATTATTCTATAAATCAAATCATTCACAACAACCTATTTTCCATGGCTACCCGCTCGTTGCGTTATGTTCGAGAGACCTACAGCCCCTACGGGTCTCAAGGAGGTCTTCATACCCGAGCAAGAAACAAGACAAGTGTCCTGGTAGTGGGGCGACTCCGTTCATTCAATGGGCGGACACTCTTTGTATCATAATCTACAAAGACAAAAAAAAACAAGTTAAAAAATCTTGATGTGTCGATGTCGGGTAAATAACTACAGTAGCTACCTACTTAATACTTTTTAAACAAACTTTATTTCAACGCAACCATTTTCCACACACATAATTTGATTACAGACATCCGAGTCAACGGATTTGGTCATAATTTATTCTTTCTAAAGTAAGGTAACCCTATGTTACCAGTTCAGTTATTGACTAGCCGACATACCTGGTTGGATCACAACATTTGGTTCCCATATAATGCCCTCAAGCCGTGTGTTTCCGACTGCATGTCATGATCGTATTTTGTAAGTTGGTAAACCATAAGGGTTCACTATAACAAAAGATCGTCTTCCTATAGGTTTCATTTCTTACGTTTAGTTTAGGACTTAGCAGCTTATAATATTTTTGTGGATCCAAAATAATAATAAGTGATAATAATTTATTTCTTGGCCGTCACCGCGTCGGTTGGTACTGATTTCTGTCTGCTCGTTTATTGGCTACTTAATAAAAAGCATCCAAGTACCTATGTATGTATATGAAAAATATTCACTGTTCATGAATGCACAACGAATGACAGTTTTAGTAGAATAGTGTACACATCTAATGCTTTTTGCTAGTATAGTTAGATACCTAAAACCAAGTACATATAATGTTTTTCTATTTAGTACTCGTCTCTAATGATCTATTTTATTGATTACTCTCGGCAATCCTCGGTTTTCGTCGTATTTCGGCTGTCATCGTGTTGGTGTAAAGCAAATGCTTACTAATCTTGGTGGGCAGCATTATTTAAATTACTATTTGATTATCCTCGTAAAGCTGCCAAATTTAAAACAGACTGTCTTTTATTTTCCCGGACAAAAAGTGGGTATTGCGAACACCCTTTGGTTTTTTTTGTATGGACTAAGAAAGCAAACGAGCATGCGACACCACAAAAATTGGTAACTGATAACTTTTTTAATTTTCTAACAATCCCTTTACTATTTTCAACAGGTGATGGAACTTCGAGTTTAATGTCAAACCAAGAGAAGCCCAGTTCAGCACCATCTACGTCACGTAATCTGATGAAGCAGGGCTTCGAATCCTACCAGGAAGGTATAGTGTCCTCGTTTATTAAATTACAGAGATAATAGATTTACCAACGACGCCCCGTATGGCGCAATGCTTAATGCTTAATCGGATCGCCGTTCCAAGGGCCTGGGTTCCAAGGGCAAGGGTATGTTCCATTCCCAGTGAGGCGAAAATTTGAATGATAGGTTTAAATTTCTGTCCTCGGTCTGGGTGTGTATGTTCTTGTCTTGTGTGTTGTCCATGGCACCCACGACACAGGGTAAACGACACGACACAGTTAAAATAGTCAAAGGGAACATCATCGGGATAAAAACTATCCTATGTCATGATTGTGACAAGGTTCACTTAAAATTAAGTGTTTGTTTTATTTCAATCGGTTTAAAAATAAAAAAGTTATGTCAGTTTAAAGAATGACACCTATCAATTTCCAAATGTGCGTACTAAGTATCCCTTTGTACGCATGTTTCCCAAAGCGAAGCGAAGGTAGTTTTACTTGTAACAAATAAGTCCTGTTAATGTTCAATTGACCACAATATTATTACAGTTTCACACGGTATCTCTTCTTTCAGAGAATGGAGAGCCGGGGCTAGTGACGATCCACAAGAAACCCAAGTTGGACCAAACGATTATAGACCTAACGCAAGCCTCCTTTTCAAACAATCCAAGTATAAATACCACAACCGAGAAACCAAAAAGTGAAGAGAACTCACTCAAGAAACGGTAATTGAAATAGACTTATAGTGTATACAGGTGGTGGGGAAGCCCTCTATGTCTTGGACAATTGGACGTAGTTATGCGAAACGTTTTATGTGAGGGTACAGGCCACAGTCCACCGCGCTGGCCAAGTGCGGATTGGCAGACTTAACACACCTTCGAGAACATTTTGGAGATCTCAGAGGTGTGCGGGTTTCCTTCACCAAAAGCAAGTTATAATTAAATTGTAATACGCACATTTTTTGAAAATTAGAGGTGCGTGCAGGTTTTGATCCCGGGGCCCCGGTTAGGGAGTCCAGCGTTCAAACCACTGGACTATCCCTGCTCATCAATACTTAGGTACTGCATATTTTCTCCAATAAATGTATATTATAGTAACATTCCAGTCAGTGACAGGCAAAATGTAATCATCATTACAGATTACAAATTACATAATATTCGCCATTCGAGAAAAGGTAGTTAGAGCGTTCTTGGCGGGGATTGTTCCATGCGTTCCGAATTTCAGATTCAGATGTTATGGTAATCCGTTATCATGATTGAAGAGCTCATAGCCCGGCGGCTTGCGTCGATCTTAACTGATCGAAAAAGTTAAGCAAAGTTACCGGGCGCGGTCGGTAGTTGGATGGGTGACCGCTAGGGGCAAACAATTGCTTGGGCGCTGCCGTGCTTCAGAGGGCACGTAAAGCCGTCGGTCCCGATGTTTACCATTTGGTAGCAGACGTTAAGCAATATCGGAGGCTTTTGGGCGGCGTAAAAACTTCCGATTCTTGGGTTGGCCATTAACCTCTCCACCGAACTGGAACAACGTAGCGTATGCTGTGGGCCTCCTCAATGACGAGGAGAAACCCTTGCTCACTATTGGGCCATTAATGAGTCGAAGCTAATTTGATTATAACATTCCAGTGCCCCGATCATCTACTACGGGTCGCGCACGCACAAGCAACTGGAGCAGGTGATCAAGGAGTTCGAGCGCTCGCCGTACTGCGGGCGCGCGCGCATGACGGTGCTCTCCAGCCGCGACTACAGCTGCATCCGCGAGTACGACTCCCGCCAGTGGGCCTCCAAGCTCGACATGTGTCGCGCCTGTATTAAGGTTCGGCTATAAGTACTTCGCTTTTTACTTATTATAAGTGTTTTTTTCTACACACTTGTGGCAGCATCGCGTTATGACTCACGACGTCATGTCAAGCCCGAATCACGCTATCGAATTTTTTTACACCGCTCGCATATATAATAATATGAATTCCTCCACGGCGCATTTTAACTGCGTGTGCTCGTTTTTTTGACGTCATTTCGTGCGTAGCGTATTCGTGGGTTGCAATGGACGTTATCAGTATCACACACACTTTCTTGCAAAGTTAATCTGTACGCACGTGTGACACACTCTCGGTTGGTTCGCGTTTAGTTAAACCCGAAATGTTTGTTACAGAAGAAGGAGTCTACGGACAGGTCGGGGGACGTCTGCAAGTACTACGAGAGCCGCGCGGCGCTCGCGCACGGCGCGCTGCCGAACGCGTTCAGCCTGCAGCAGCTGGTGGAGGCGGGCCGGCGCGCGGGCGCGTGCCCGTACTACGCCGCGAGGCTCATGGCCGCCGCCTCCGAGATCGTCTTCTGTCCCTACAACTACCTCATCGACCCCGCGATACGGGCCAACGTGAGTTATTACTTATCCTACTGCTGGACTGTATTCTTGCGGTGTGAGGTGTACAGGTAGACATCGCACACACGGGTCACGATGACGTCACGACAAGACTGAATCTCACTTTAATAAACGGCCTACTGTCCACAACGCTGGCCAAGTTCAAAGAACTGGCAGTACCGCACCATTGAGAAACACAAACAGAGCACAAACAGTGCCGCAAAATGTTACGTCCATACAATTCAGTCGTTCTTGTACCTATTGTCCTTTACATACACATAAACGCACCAATAGGTAAATCAAGTAACGAGTTGGGGGCTAAATACATAATTATGTATATAAATGATTGGTGAATACAGATGAACATCAGCTTGCGGGACAACATCTTGATAATCGACGAGGCGCACAACATCGAGGGCGTGTGCCGGGACGCCGCCACCTTCACTATACGCCAAGAGCAGATCGCTGCAGCCATAAAGGTTTGCTTGTAATTATCATAAGAAAATATACATTTAACGACATACTTACAATAGCGGTGATAGCCAACCAAGCCTCGCCTTACTCGCCCGTGCATTCCGGCGATGCACGAAAATTGCATCCGATTATGCGTAGTTTTGAAAGGTTTAGAAAAGTAATTTCGTGCCAGTGTCACAATGCTTTCACGAACAGAGCCTCAAATCACACTATACAATGTATAAAATTGTTTTGTTTGACTTAAAAAAACACAAGTTTATCACCTAAGAAATGTTTATATGTACATAGATAAATCATTCCGTTTCTCTACGTTGTATGAGATTTACTTCAGTATAGATACATAATTATGTAGTAGGCAAATTATTAATGGAGGAGGCAATGAAATTATGCCTGTTCATTCGTGTTTATATGTTTTCAGGAGCTTGAAACAGCTTCGTTCTACAAATTTTCAAATCAGGGCGCTGATACGTATATCAATGCTTTGAAAAAATCGCTTTATAAGTGGGACTATTGGTACGTACATTGATATTTTACTTTTAAATGGGTGTTCCATGCAGGAACTGTTATTTTCTACTATCCTTACAAATAACAGTTAAAGTCTGTGGTAAGTAAAAATGTGATGATATACCTACATAATTATTTATACATCATTATAATAAATTTGTAACTGGTTAATTCTGGTTAAAATCTTCATAGGGCCAGTAGAAGACAAAATTATTTTTGGGATCTTTTGTCCGTCTGTATGTTTATCCACGCATCACGCAAAAACCACTGAATGTAATTTGATGCGGTTTTCGCAATTGTAATGCTGGAGGTAGAACTTAAAAACTGATGCGTGTTTCACCTTAATACGCTTACCTTGATTATTATCCTGAGATATAAATAATATATAATATTATGTTCCAGAACGTCTGCTTGTTGAGCAAGTATATGTACAGTCACGAGCAATAATATGTATACATTGTTACGTTTTCTAAAATATCTTAACTTGAACAACAACAATAACAATTCGTTCTAAATTATACCTTTTATTATACCTTATTTTGACATCGTTTAATGGTTAGTTAATTAAGAACGAATTGTTGTTCACTTCTTTCTAGATTGGTCGGTACAAGTTGAGATATTTTAGAAAAAGTGACAATGTATACATATTATTGCTCGTGACTGTACATTATTAGGTAGATAGAAAGTAGTAAAATGTATGATCCAGGTTCCAGAACCAAAAGCCACTGTTGGGAACACCGCAGGCGAGCAGGAACAACGGCGAGATACTGTGCCCGTGGAGTAGCGCGCGCGCCTTCGTCGACACCCTCGACAACCACGACATTGGACAAACCCACTACCCGGGTACGATGAGATCGTTATACCGCATTCATCCTCACCATCGCAACCCATAACTGTCCCACTGCTGGGCACGGGTCTCCAACACTGATCCTATATCGCTCCCCTGGCATGACGCCTGGGCTGTCGGGAGATCTCCAATTAAAATAATACCTACCTAACTTGTTCGTTGTGTCCATTATATGAAATACTAGCAAACCCGCCCTCGCTTCGCTTCGGGAAACTTGTCCCTTAGTACCCAAGTACAAAATTGTTAAACGTAACCAGCGCACGAACTTATTTTCACGCGCGTAATTTTTCAATTTGCGAAAAACTTTAATATATTATACATATAAACTTTCCTCTTGAATCATTCTATCTATTTAAAAAAAACCCCATCAAAATCCGTCGCGTAGTTTTAAAGATCTAAGCATACATAGGGATATAGGGACAGAGAAAGCGACTTTGTTTTATACTATGTAGTGATAACAATTTTATTGTTGTATAAAATATATTGAATGTTAGAGTTCAGCCACAACGTGCAGCTGCTGTGCCGGCAGATGAACGACGACCCGCGCGCGTTCGTCGGGGTCACCTCGGCCACGTGCACGCTCCTGGAGACCCTCGACACCATCCTGGGTGCGTACCTCCCTGCTCCACAAATATTACTGTCCCACTGCTGGGCACGGGTCTCCCCTCACAGTGTGAGGTGTGCAGGATTTGAACCCGGTTCCCTCGGTTCGGGAGTCCAACGTCCGACTCGGCTATCACTGCTCATAACAAAGATACTGAGAATACTAATACCCTATATTTAATTTTAAACTCGGTCGGTGTTCTTATAGATATTTGGAAACTAGATGGTTGTTTCAAGATATAGAAACTCTTGTTTAATTTAATTTCACTTTCCTTCAGCGTCCAGTTGAGTAGTGAAGAGGACTGAAATTGATGTCTTTATTTATTTTTTATTTTTACAGGATACCTCTTTAAAAATGATGGGATGAATATGGATGACTTCGTTATGGCATTAGGTATCGCCGAGGCAAAATATAATAAGGTAAGGTATAAATATGAGCAAATGTTATAAATGTCTGTAAGATATATTTTGCACATATAGTTCTATTAATATTATAAAGCTGACGAGTTTGTTTGTTTTGAACGGGCTAATCTCAGGAACTACTGGTTCGAATTTTAAAATTTGTTTTTGTGTGGATAGTCCATTTATCGAGGAGGGCTATAGACTATAATTATAACATAATATATAAAAATTTCTTCTGTGTGCTTGTATGTAATTGAACTCCTCCTAAACGGCTTTATAGATTTGGTTGAAATTTGGATCCGAGAATGGTTTAGATTCCGTCAAGTCATAAATAAGAAAATAATAATGACGCTACACACTCATACCCCCACACTATGATTCCCCGCGTAGTGAGTGCCATGACAACACGCACGGCAAGGCATTTCCGTGCCGCCAGATGTAACCGTAGTCCGTACTCATGATTACATTCAGGTCAAAATGAACCAAATGTAATCGTAATCTGCATTGACTTGTTATTACTAAGGACGTCGGGTCCGCGCTAAAAAATGTCCGACCCAAATGAACAACAAAACGCAAGGAGAGCAACAATGCCGCGTTCACGACTCCAATTGAAATTAAACCGTGATGTAATGATTTAAATTAATTAATTAATTATTTAGTGTTTAAATTACCTTGTTTTTCGCGATTTTAGTATGAGATTAGATGTCCATAGTAATAATAAGTCAATGGTAATCTGTAATCATGATTACATGTGTCCCATCTCCGCGCGGCAGCGGGCGGCGGCGGCGCTCCCGCACCTGAGCGTGCTGTGCATGAACCCGGGCGTGGTGTTCGCGGCGCTGGGCGCGGCGCGCGCCGTGCTGCTCGCGTCCGCCACGCTCGCGCCGGTGGACGCGCTGGCCGCCGAGCTCGGCGCGCGCTTCCCGCACCGCGCCAGCCCGCCGCACGTCGTGCCGCGCGAACGGGTCAGTCGGAACAGTATACACCACCGACGATCGTCTACGATCGTCTACGTCTAAGATCGTCTATTATATATATATAATTCACGATCGTAGACATATATACATCTGTTAATATTGGATTTAGGTGTGGATCGGCGTGGTGAGCTCGGGCCCGGCGGGCACGCAGCTGCGGCTGACGTACGCGCAGACGCGCGAGCCGAGCGTGCAGGACGCGCTCGGGCGCACGCTGGAGCGCGCGTGCCGCGTCACGCCGCACGGCGTGCTGTGCTTCCTGCCCTCCTACTGGTTGCTCAGCGCGCTGCAGGCGAGGTCGGTACCGCGGGGGTCTGCGTGTATTGGTTGTTGAACCAATAGCACTGGTAACTCTGCGCGTAGCTTCAAAAAACCAATACTACATGCGACAAATCCGATATTAATGCAAATAGGTACATTACATATTTAACATTTTTCGATTTGCGGTTTTGCAGGTGGCGCGAGACGGGCTTGTGGGAGAGCCTGGAAAATTTGAAACACGTGTTCACGGAGAACAAGAGTGTGGCCGAGCATAACGACATTATGGAGGTACTCAGTAGTCCTGTAGTCTTCGATGATACATTGGGATCTAGTTGAGGAAAAACGTCCCAACTCACACTCATGTCAAAATTGAGTTTATAATGCCAAATTGATCACGTGATGCGTATTTACTAGATCAAAAAATTTGACAACTAATTTTACAACTGTTGTCACTATCTGTCTGTCATTTATGACTTAGTAACATAACCTGTAGGTTGTATATAATAGTTATATACATTTACTTATTATGTATCTATAAGTCAATGGTTATATAGTATAGATTTATTCTGCATACATTGTAATGTCCAGTACATTTTACTGTATTGGAGTACTACATACATATTATATCATTTACACGCGCATACACATAGGTACACAGCATAGGGCATTTCGTTACAAGACAATTTCTAGTGAATCGAACTTCCGTAAGCCACGTTAAGGAACTTCGTTCCACTATACATACATAACATACGGACAGATAATAAATAAGTATTTGCATGGTGTCGACAGGACTACTACGAGAAGGTGGGTACACCGAAGGGAGCGCTGCTGATGGCCGTGTACCGCGGGAAGGTCGCCGAGGGAATGGACTTCCGGGACCACCAGGCCAGGCTGGTAGTCGCCGTACGTTACCATTTTTACCTAGTATTAAAGTGATCTAAGCTTATTTTTCCTCAAATTTTAATGATTGTAGTCGAATATTGGACAACTTGGAGAATACTTGTTAAATATAATTAGAAATAGTACTCATAACGCGCAGACTTGCGGGCGTTTTCAAGTGATCGAGCGAATTAAGCAACTGCGGGTGTGGTCGGTAAGTCTGACCGCTAGTCGCCAAAAGTCGCTAGTGTTTCCGTGTTTCAGAGGGCACGTAAAACCGTCGGTCCCGGTTGTTATCATTGGATAGTAGTCGTTAAGCCATGTCGAAGGCCTTCAGACGGCATAGAAACTTCTGACACTTGGGTTGGCACCCTCCCCGCTCCCTCCAACGATCTTAGAGACCCGTGCCCTGTAGTGGGCCATAAGTAGTTGAAGCCATAAATGGAGGCGTGTTAGGAGTGTATTGTACATGTACGAGGTGTGTGTACAGGTGGGCATTCCGTACCCGAGCCGCACGGAGCTGGCGGTGGAGCAGAAGATGCAGTACAACAACCGGCGGCGGCTGCGCGCGGGGCCCGACGCCGGCCTGCTCAGCGGCGACGACTGGTACACCGCGCAGGCGTTCAGGTACCCCGCCGGCAGAGACACATCATAACCCATAACTGTCCCACTGATGGGCACGGGTTTCCTCTCACAATGCGAGTGGTATAGGCCATAGTCCACCGCGCTGGCCAAGTGCGGATTGGTGGTCTTCACACACCTTTGGAAACACTAGGCTCTACTACTTAGTAAATAAAAGCAAATGCCAAAGGCAGTCAACAGTGTTGTTTGTGCGCGTGCAGGGCGCTGAACCAAGCGCTGGGGCGCTGCATCCGGCACGTGCACGACTGGGGCGCCGCGCTGCTGCTGGACGAGCGCTACGGGCGGGAGGGCAACGCGCGCCGCCTGCCCGGCTGGCTGCACTCGCAGGTCACTCGTTCACTCATTCACACGACTCACTCACGTACACCTTCATTCGCAACGCACACACTGATGGACTTGCTAAAACACGGCATCGCATCGATAAAATCTCTGCAAGCAGTGGTTACGTGTAAATAGTATTACTACGACTTCTTCAAACTTACGATGTGATGATGTAATGTAATGTAATTCGATATAGCGCACCCGACACCAATACATTATCTAGTTATTGTCTTCAAAAATGTTTAATAAAATATTAAATGTATTGTTTTTGCAGCTAGCTAACAGAATTCCATACACGTATGACCAATTGGAACGAGATCCGAGCGGTTTGCAATCGTTTATGCAAAGAATGTCGCTCCAAGACTATGATGAAGACTTCCATTCAATTATGTAAATCTGTAATCACTGTGTCAAATTTTATTTTACTAATTACATTGTTTTATATTTTTCACAATGTTGTTATTTAAGATACACTAGCACCTTGCTTGTCTGCATGTCTTCCCGCTATTAATAAATTCAAAAACAATCCTAATTTATGTCGGTCGTTACTGCTTTCAATTTTTTAATAAAACGACAATTAATGAAACAACTTTATTTGATTGGCAGTATAATGAGAAGGTGAACAAGAAGAATTAACAGTTAATCATGCTTATCAACTACGTCCCAGCTTTCGAGACGATCTTTCGAGATCTTCCTCTTCGAACGAATACATTGTTCAAAACTTTTTTGCCCTGAAAACAATAATAAAATCTAAAAGAAAGAATATACATAATTATAGCTTTTGTAAGCATCGCTACGCTAGAAACTAATGCTAATTAAACTATAGTTAACACCTGCCACATGATCTCACCATCGCCCAGGGTTCACTGGGAGAGAATGCCCATAGGCATTAAGACCGCCCTTTGTGAACCTAGGTTAGGTATTACAATAAGAAATAATTAATAATATTGGTAAGCGATGTATATTCTTATCTTTTGTCTGTGTTATAGTAATTGTGAGTGACTTTACCATTTAGTGCAGTCGACGGATCGGACGTGCCTCTTCAAGTGGGAGATGTGCGGGAACGTCTTGGAGCAGATGTCGCACGAGAACGGACGCTCGCCCGTGTGGTACCTGCAGTATAGCAAAATTAAATTATACAGAATCACTGAAGTTCAATGAAGGGCGCTTCCAATATTCTAGTGGCTTACTTATTTACTCATTATTCATCTGCCGAGTAGATGCAGTGCGGTAACTCGTACAATGGACGTATCTTACGAATCACTCGCACGCGCGACTTGGATAGAAGCTGGCTTACGAGTTACTTCAACATTTATTGTTTACAGTGGCCTGCTCATTAGTGACGCGCGGCAGTAGCTAGTTGCATAAACCTTTTCCAATTCATAGTTTAGTATTGTGATAGACCCTATTGTGATTTTTTAGTCAGTACCGGCCTGTAATATAAGGGCCACTTACACCCCGGGCAAAAATATTGTGGCGCCTACTTAAGGGAAGCAATATCGAGTGTTACAGTTTTGCTGATCCCATGTAAACTATATTAAGAATTTCATCTTTCCTTTAGCGACTACACTGTGCTTACGCAGTGTGGTCGAGTAGCGACTCATAACGATATGCACAGAGCGTAGAGCAAAGTTTTGAGGGTATGCACCACGGGAGACAGGAGACTCCAGCTCCAGACCTTGGCGATTCCCTAAATATGTCGCCTTATTACGAACCCAACTAACACCGGCACTGCCTTAGGCGTTGCTGATGGACACGGACAATGACCAATTACCATCAGGTGGCTCCGCTCCTTAGAATAATTACACTATAGAAACAAAGTCCGCGCGGCCGTTTTGAAGCACCTTAATTAGAGTCAGAAATGACTCCAAACACCGGACAGCTCCGTAGTGTTCAATGTCAACGCACGCCAAACGTGTCTCGCGAAAAAAAAAAGAATTATGACGATTTGTCTAGTTAAATTGTGTCACAAAGTACTGAAAAGCTTTTTATGTATTATTGCTAAAAACATATGATTATCCATCCGCAGCCGAATCATTCGCCGCTTTCGGGAAAGTTTCGGTTTAGTGCTTCACTTTAGACAGAGCGCTTGTATGAAGACTGTCTTTCTATACGTCTATAGTGTTATTATTCTAAGCTCCGCTCGTTTGTCGGTTCCTAGCTCGTAAAGCACAGCGACACATACCGCAGGTGCACGGTGAGGTCGCTCCGCTTGTAGAAGCTGCGCGCGCAGTCGGCGCGCGGGCACGCGTGCGGCGCCAGCCGGTCGTGCGCACGCGCCACGTGGTCGCGCAGCTGCCGACAACACAATCACACATGGAAACATTGGAAACCCGAACCGACGTACGTAACCAACTGATAATGTATGTACATTTCAATGTGCCAAGAATATGTTCCCTTAAATTCGTCATCAGCTCTTCGACTATCAATGAAAGTCATCTTCAAGGAAGAGTGCAGACGAGGGTTGTTTGTTTGTTCCACGATGTCTACGCAATGGCGACGCAGCAAGCAAACAAGTATCGCTGGTACCTTTGAAGACAACCTGCTTGCAGCTATAAATAGTATGCTCGCACCAAACATCATCGCATGCATACATGGCATCGCATACATGGGTATGTAAGTCGTACTGCTAGGATCCGATCTCTCGCATTGTGAGAGGTACCCGCCATTTTTAACGTGCAATACAAGTGCAGAATAGCGAACTTAACATCAAGGAGCACTCTCAAGTATGCAGGTTACCTCATGATGTTTTCCTTAACTCAAGCAAGTGATAATTAGTTACTAACACGCACATAACGTTGAAAGGCAGGATACAAAACCAGAAACTTGCCTCCTAACAGACGACGGGTTCATTTTTCTTTTATAACTTTGCCATAGCAAGACATACTTACCTTACAGATAAGTGATTTGAGCTGGTGTTCTACACAGCTAGTACTGAGTAAAACTGATCCTTTACAGTCTTTACACTATACATTATACCTACAGACCGCATATTTTCACGTCATTAATTAAAAAATGTTACCATCCAAGCGGCCTTGAACTTCCTGTCGCACTGGGTGCAGCCGTGGGGCAGCGTGGCGGCGGCTGTGGAGTGTTTGGCCAGCCGGTGCTTGTTCAGCGTGGAGCGGTAGCCGAACCGCTGCCCGCAATCCTTGCAGCCGTGGCGACGGAGCTTGGCGTAATGGGTACCTACGAATTTATCAATGTTGTTATAATTTATTATTTGTAAATTAAAGTATTTTCATCCGATAATATAATGAAATAGAGAAGTAAATTGTAATATTGCATTTCAGAAAAGATTGCATCACTTTCGAAACCCAGGTAGGACAGTTTTGGGAAGGGGAGTGAAGTGAAGATTTGAGTTATTATAATTTTAAGTTTTATGAATATATGACACATACCCATATGTGATTTATAATTATCCTTTTTCTTAAACACTTTACAACATACACGACAAACAAACAGCACTGATTTCTTTTCTTTTTTATTCTTTTTCTTAAGGTTATCCTTATTCTCTTTATCGTCTACAGTAGACTCCTTAACAGGTTCCGGCTTAACAGTTTCTTTGATCTCCACTATAATGGGTACTATATATTCTGGAAGACCTATATAGCTATCCTCCTCTTCAGGTATATTCGTCTCAGTCTTAACATCGAGAGCTCCTGCTCCTATATTCAACATATCTGTCAGTTGTTCAGCGTCTATTTCACTGTTTAAGCTTATAATAAATGTGTCATCGTCCTCAGTAGAAATGTATTGAACACTGTTTTCACCAATGAGTTGGTTCAAATTCGCCGCCAAGTTGCCGCTAGCCTCCAAATCCACGTCACTTTCAAATATAGTTGCGCAATCGTTGACTGATATAGGCGGATTCTGGGGCTCCATGGGTTTACTAAAATTGGTCATGTCATTCAAGAGATCTTCAGGTAAGTGGTCGTCCTTTGTTTGGTATAGGGCGTTCATTATATCCTGATCCACGTTTTTGGCAGGATCATTAAAATCAAATTGTATCTCAGTGTTTCTATCGTTCATACAGTAATCAATGTCATTTGTGTTCATATTAAACATGTGACTGTTGTGAAAGGTATCAAAGTCTATATCGTTGTAAAGCAGTTCCTCATCTAGAGAGTACAGATTCATATCTTTGAAGAACTCGATTTGCATTAAATTATCATAAGTGCTGGTGTCCTGCTGGTTTAGGTCTTGGTTGGTGAATGAGCTAAGCATGTCATTTGGTGTAGACATGGTCATGTAATCATCCTCCGCAGACAAGATGTCATCCACAATTTTGTCAACAGTCCGATTGGCTTCAGCATTCAACTGGTTCAGTTTTTGATCTCTACTGGCTTCACCATTATTGTTCGTGTGTTGCCTGCAAAGAAATTTTCATATATAACATGCAAAACATTGTTGTCTCAATATATAACATGCAAAACATCGTTGTCTCAATGTCGCGGATCACGTATACATAGTGATTTTCCACAGAAAATTACGATCGCCGCAGCGAACTTGTTAATCTGCTTATTAGAGTAGTTAACAATCCTGATAGAATTACCATGGACTGGAAACTGTCCAACCTCCCAATTAAAAAATAACACACAATGCATTTGGATATGTTGTTCGACGATAAATAGATACAACCTGAGAGCAAATATTTCTCTATCATAAAATGTACCTGCCTTGGCCAAGAATCGAATTTATAATACTGATTAGGTTGATCAAAAAATTCAAATCAACAATATCAATTGACATAAAAATAGCTGACTTAAGTAGAACTTCATAGTCAGTATATTAAACTTACTTAACGCAATGTTCTATGAGTGCAGTTTTGTATTGGAATGCCAAGCCACATATCCTGCAGTAATTTTTTCGTATTGATTTCTCTATCTCGCCATTGTCCACATGTGCATTTAAAGAGCAAACCTTTTTATGTCGGTTCAATGAAGCTATCTGAAATTAAAAATACATATAATTAAACATGTGAGCATTAAAGCTCAAAGTTGGTTTAATTGTAACAAAGCTCAAAGTTGGTTTAATTGTAACAAAGCTCAAAGTTGGTTTAATTGTAACAAAGCTCAAAGTTGGTTTAATTGTAACAAAGCTCAAAGTTGGTTTAATTGTAACAAAGCTCAAAGTTGGTTTAATTGTAACAAAGCTCAAAGTTGGTTTAATTGTAACAAAAGGATATGCTTAAAACATTCCTATTTTAAAATTCAATCCCATCCAATCAATTGTTACCTAAGATATTAATCCTAATAGTATGTAAACTTGAATGTTTGTTAAATTGAATGTTCAGAGAATTTAAAGCATAAATCCATTCATATTATTTAACGAAGATCAACTAATGATGTAATCGTCACTAGTTAAACAACTATTGCATATTAAAATTATGTTACATGCTCCCATCTTTATGTCACGAGTGGTATAACACACACACCATCATAAATAGCCCTACTCTGGCCAAGCAGATAAGATCACAACATAGAATAATTAAATACCTGCTGAAATTTGTTTCCACATCCAGGACAGCAGAACAGTTTCTGCTTGGTGTGACCCAACCTATGCCTCTTGAGATTTGATTTATCACTGAATTTTGCTGTACATGTAGTGCATGCATGTCTTTTGACCTCTACAAAAAATAATCACAGATGCATAAATAAATACTATAATGATTCCTTCCTTAATCACTCTATGTGCATCTATGAAGTCCATAATATTAAAAAGATGCATCTTAGAATTGGTTGTAGCACATCTAACAAATAATAATTCCACATTTAAACTGTCATTATAATATTTACAGATTAATGCAAGATATGGATGAATAAGTACAAATAATTAAAACAAGTACAGTACAAGCGGCAATTGTATTAGTCCTTTTATATTTTATAACTAGAACAAAACACTAAACTGGTATAGAATTTAACTTACTATTGTGCACATCTTGATGCTTTTTATAATCTGATAACTTATGGAATGCTTTATCACACTTCTCGCACTTGTGGGGTCTGGAAAAAATTTTTTTTTTAATGGGAACCTTCTTCAAAACACAAAAAAATACTTATAACCTCACACAATGAGAAAGAAATATTAAATGAGGAATAGGCATAAATTAGGAACATAATAATTAAAATGTTGTTGTTGTTTCATTGAATGTGTTGGATCTATTACTTTCCCTGGACTATCTATGTAGATCACTTGACAGGCATGAAACATGAAATGGTATGAAATTATTACCTGTAATCAAGATGTTTGGCGAAGAGATGCTGTTGCAGCCTCCATAAGGCTTCAAAGACCAGGCTGCACTGTGGACACTTCCAGACCCGGGCCAGGGGCTTGTGAGTGAGACTATGCTTCATCAGTTGTTGCTTAGTTGAAAATTTCTGGTCCGGACACTTGTCTATGAATTGAAAAATGAAAAAATGAGCATGACTAACAAATCTTTGTGAACATTCAATAATAATTTTAATAATAAATCTACTTGTGAGTCCTGTTGATTCGCCCAACTAGAACTTAAATTAAACTTACCACAAATCCACAAATTGTCCTTAGAATGTACTCGTAGGTGTCCATAATATTTCTTGGCATTACCAAATTGCTTGGCGCAAATCTCGCAATGTAAGGTTGTAGGTCCATTTAAGTCGGGCTCCTCCAGAGGCCCATCGGCAGTTAGGAACTGTGCGATAACATCATCTGAACTCAGGCTTTGCAAACCTTGCAATTGCAAGTGGTTGTTGATGTCAGAGTCGCATTCGGCTCCTCTGTTCCTAAACGCCAAGTCAGATGTTTCCGGATCTACGAACTAAAACAAATTTAAGTCAAAATATGTAACAAATCACCCAACATTCTTCACATGAGAGAAGTTAATACTCACTGGTAAACTAAAAAATGTTAAGTTTGATTCCATTTTTGCTTTCTTATTCTTACTTTAATGATTAACACACCACTGCGGCGATTGTTATTTTCTGTGGAAATAAATACTTCGAAGACATGCTCAACAGCGAACGTGTTAAGATTCAGCAACTATTGATACTGTCAATTCTATATCGCTGCTGTCAATTGTCAAAACATCCCATCCATTCATTTTGCTGAGAACATCATAGTATCACCATATCATATCTAGTAACAAGAATAACCTTAATAAATTATTTAAACATTTAATCGAATTACTTTTGATGATCCTTATTAAAAAAAATTAAATCCAATATCGATCTTTAAACATAATTTCGTAAATAGGGAAAATTAAAAAATTATAGGTAGGCACAAATAAAATGACAATTTAACATTGTCATTGTCACCAAATGTCACATGACATAGACGTAAGCATCACAGACTAGGTAGAGAGACAAAGGACATAGAGTGTGACCCTGACCACAGACCTCTATCGTATCGAGAACAGAATGCAACATCACGCGCAATAATAGTTTTTAAAATTATAGACAGTTACTTACTTACTTTGTTCTCTTATAAAACTTCCATAGTATGATTCAGGTTAGGTAGTACCTATACGTGACTTATATATACACCTAGGAAAGGCACGTAATGAATGACGTTAATGTTAAACGTCGCTGTATCCGCCAAATCACGACACGTTTGTGTTTTGCACAAGGCAAGCTGCTGCAAACTGGGTGTGTACACGCATTATGCATCCAGATGTAATTAAAATCCGTAATCATATTTATATTTTGGGCAAAATGCACCGGGTTAAATTGTAATATGTGATCATGTTTACATTTTGCCCATCTCTGCTGTGCTGCTTTCAATCAATACCTTGTTTGTTATAATCTGTGTTTCTTATGTTAGTTCTCTGTGTCATTGACAATGTCAAACAAATGTCAATAAGATTTAATTTAAGGCGGGAATTAAAATAAAATTTAATTAAAAAATTAATGTTTATGTTTATTGTTTTTGTAAAAAGTAAAAACAAAACGTACAATATTTTATGTCATTTGAAACTTTTGGTAATGGACTTTGTCCTATTCCTACCTAAACTACCTATGTACAATTTCATGATATCATCTGATATGGCCAGGTTTACGTAATGTACGCACTGTTTTAAGCGCCTGAATACTTAATCTAATCTTTAGCAAAATGTGCATATTGCTAACCTATGTAGGAGCAAATGATGAGAAAAGTGACTACAGCTTTATTCTGGCCTCGAACAGAGATGAATTCTATGACCGACCGGCACAAAGCATGGCTCCTTGGTTGGAAGACCCCACTATTTATGGAGGTTTACATTTTTATATCAATTTAATTATTAACAATACGCGAATGCTCCACTAGCGTCTGCTAGACATTATAAAATATTTACTATCAATGTAAATTATTACATTAGAGGCTTTCTTCATGCGATAAAAACAAGGTATGATTCCCAACCTGGAGAAATGTGGCAGATAAACGTTTGTTTGCTGCTCAAGTTGCTGTACTGGACTATAGACTAGAGTTAAAGAGTTAAAGTTTTTAGGATAAGTATGGTAAAGAAAAGAATTTAATCAAAATATTGAATATTTCCAATCCAGGGCGTGACTTACAGCCTGGCTGCGATGGTGGAACTTGGCTTGCAGTATCTCCACTGCGTCACAGGATAGGAGTACTGTTAAACATACCTTGTGATAATAAAGAAAATGCTAAAAGTAAGAAAACCTGTGCTGATATTTTACATAATAATGATGTATCACCTTTAATTTTCACACATTCCATCACAATATAAAGATATTTTTTATTATACTATTCAATGCCTGCTGGCACAATGGTTTTCAAGCCGAACTATCGTAAGACGGGTTCCAGGTTCAATTCCTAACTTACTAACCTTTCTCGCTTTAGATTTCTGTTCTCAGTTTGGGTGTGTGTGTCTTATCTTTGTGTGTTTTTCGTGGCTTCCATGACGGGGAATCCTAGCATGCGGCTAATGAGCGTAATAATTAAAAAAATATAATATTATGACTATTATATAATTTAATATGGAATATCGACCAAGGTTGTATAAATACACAAAAGTATTTGTGTTGTTCAAGTATTCTATCATTAAGATTCTTTTGTTATAATATTATCTCCTATTGTTTCAGCCCGAGGAAGCATTGTTCCAAATTATGTGAAAGGTGATACACCTATGACTAATTATGTAAATTCTATGAAGAATTATTTTAAGGAATGTAATGAATTTGTATTAGTTGGTATTGAGTTGGGGTTAGTAACCTATAATAGTATAAAATTTTAGGTGTCCAAGTAAGACTACAGTATAACTTTTTTTGTGCAATATAGGTATAAATTAGTGCATGAAACAAAGTTTCTGTTAAAAAAAAAACACCAAAAGCTCTTTTGAACTTCCCTTTTAGGCAAGTCCCAGTGACACAAACTTATTGCAGTGCAACCGACAGACTAGATAACTGGAATGAAGAATGTTTGGGGTTTGGAAATTGCCATCCAGAAGAACCACTTCAAAAAGTAATTGCTGCGAGGCGAACCATGAAAGAAATTTGTTCTAGATTAAATAAAGTTGATCAAAAAGCAGAACTTATTGAAGAATTGATTAATTTTCTTAAATCCAAGGAAAGGTAATGCTTGTCTTTCATGAAACTCATATATAAATTATTAGCAAAAAATAATACAATAGTTATTATAAAACTGAAAATAGTTTAAAGTTGCTACTTACTGCTAAGTGCATTTGAGATATAAAAACTGTAAAAATATTTTTTTTCACCAGAAAATTTATAAAGTTACTAGTATACATAGAATTACTGATTTAGTAAGCTTTCAATCTATTATATGTTAAACTAAATTAATTCTTAAATTATATTATATTTTCTTTACATTTTCTTTATGTATAAATGTTGAGTCAAAAAAATCTAGTTGAATAGTAACAACTT
This sequence comes from Ochlodes sylvanus, assembly GCA_905404295.2. NCBI lineage: Eukaryota > Metazoa > Arthropoda > Insecta > Lepidoptera > Hesperiidae > Ochlodes > Ochlodes sylvanus. The sequence continues at coordinate 5,895,523 of FR990129.1, forward strand.
TAAAATTTTCAAAAATAGTAATACACTAGTAGTCTAGTAGCATAAATTTAGTATATCTCTTTTTTCAGACATTTACCAGATCCACAATTACAAAAAAGGAGACCAAATGGGTATGAACAATTGAGTTCAATATTTGTGGAAATTCCAACTGCAAAATATGGAACAAGGTATAATCATTATGTTTTAATTGATGACTGATGAATTTATCCTAGTCTTTATCAGAACCAGGCTGATTTTCTACCACTTTTTTTTTCAAAATAAATATAATATAATATGACAAGAGAATTATGCTGCAAAATAGCATTTAAGACCAGTCTGGTGATTCATATGTCTAAGTTCTCATAAATAATTATTGCCAAAAACAAGGATTATTATTGAACTCTCAATTTATGAATAATACCAATTATAATAATATATTTAATGTTAAATATTAGCATTGCTATACAGTGAGGAAATGCTGCCAGTATCTCGGGTACAGCACCGCAGGGACCTAGCTACATAAATTTATTTTAAAAGTTACCCTTATTTCATTAATTTTTATGTTTTTGTTTTTAGCTAATTTTTGATATTACAGGACCCACACAGTGATTATTGTGACGAAAACTGGAAATGTTGATGTGATAGAAATGACCATGGAGTCACCAATTGATTTATTAAACCCAAACTGGCAGAAGACAGAATTTCAGTTTAATATTTGATTGAAGAATTGATATAATATGTATTTTAGGAAATTAGATTGACATTGAGATTTGGAACATTTGAAGTAAATGCAGAAACTTTATTTGATAAGTTGATTACATATAAGTATAATTATATTACTGTTACTATATAACAAGTTTTTCTCTACATATTCCATTTGTCTACTTTAAACAGTTCAGGGATAACAAAATGAGCATCTTGCTCCAAAACACATGCCAGAAATTTTGGAACATTCAATATTGTGCCAGATATAATGTGTGGGAACTTGCTTTGTTTATTATCTGTATATGTAAACATCAAGCGTTTACTTATAAAATCACCACTGACTGATATGTTCCCAACTTCAACATAGGTTTGGAGAGAACAAGAATACATTTCTATAGCAATTCTCAAAGATTCCCACATACAAAGCTTATCTGCTGATAAGATGCTTATTCGGAAATGGTAACCAAGTTGGTTATAACAATCTTTGGTGATGTCTATTAATTCCTGCAATAAGGTGTCCAGTTCATCATTGTTTTTTGCTGCTTGAAATACTTCAACCACCGAGGACTGACTAACATGGAACAGGCAATCTTCTTTGTCTGGAGAAGGTTTATATTGCCTTCCCATTGCAAAGTATTTAATAGGTAATACTTTACTGTAAATCACATTTTTTGCATGATATGCAAAAAAAGAAAATATGGAACCAGCGCCTGTCAAATGTAATCTACTGTCAATATTCATTTTAGTATCTTCATTGTGATGCAGTATAAACGTAGAGTCTGGGTTAGTGTGATCCTCACCACAACCTTCTATTATTATGCTTTTCACAAAATCAGCATTAGAAAATTGTACAAAGTTATTTCTTTTCAACATATTGCTGAAGTGAAACTTAGCACCTAACTCAAATATAGCTCCATCATTTTTAAGGTAATAGTTTTCATTCTTTGTTAAATGTAATATATCCAAATTTTTCCCTACTTCTAGATGATTTTTTAAATTGTTTGGTGCTTCATAGCTCTCAAATATAATTTTGCTGTTGCCATCGGGTGTCAATGGATGCAATACATTTGGTACTTTTAATGCTTCAACAATGGCCATTTCCTCAGCAGCCCATAATGGTGATTTAATTTTTTTAATGTTTTCTTTTAATAGCTGTAGCTTAATTTTCAAGGTCTCCGCTTCTTTTGAATCAGCGTTGATCTGCATCAATGATGATACCTCCTTTGCAATTTCTTCCTTTTTTCGATCAAATGATATTTTTCTTGTCTCCAATTCCTTATATACATCCCAAAGATTTTCTAATTTATTTAAATCAATATTGGCTTTTCGTTTTGACAGTTCATTTTGGAGATCTTGCTTGAATTTTATACGCTCTGGAAAGTCTACATGTGGAGTTAAATAAACAAAGTTGCTAGTAGCTTTTAAACCATTAATAAATAAAGCAGAATATCTTAGAAATGTCTTATTACAATGTTTTAAAATACATATACCGTTGGTAATTTTATGCATCATATTAGTCTGTTTTCTGTTTCTTTTCAGAGCTTATTTCATCCAATATAACATCGCCATCGTTGTCGGTAATATTTTCCTTGCCAATATTTTGTGTAGCAATCTTACGTTTGCTGGGAAGTTTAAAACTACCAAACCCGGCAGCCTTTTCTGATTCCTCGATGGTGTAAGGCTCTAACTCTAATGCCTTAAGTCTTCGTTTATGAACTTTGGTTTTGAAATGTTCCGCAAGTGCTTTTTCGTCTATAAAATATCGGGCACAGTGTAGACAGTAATGTTGGGCTGCACCTGGTAAATCGAGATCCACACTTTGATTCAATAATTTGTCAGCATTTTCTGTAACAAATAAATAGTGATTTTAACATAACCTTTAAATCTTACCACGTTACTGACACATATAACTCGAATAGTTCCCGCAAACGAACCTTCTTTTAAATCCGTGTCTATTTGATCTAAGTCCTTCTTTCTATTGCGTAATCTCCATCTTTTCTTTAAATGAGTATCCCCGTAATGATATTTTTTACGTTTGTTTGTCATAATTTTTATATTTATATAACTTTCAGTACCAAAAAAGAAAACTGCACAGACAACAATGAAATAAAATATCAATAGTATGTACGCGTACGTGTTCATGTAAACAAATAATACCCACGTTTTACTAAGTACTGTAACAGCTGACAGCTGTTATAGGTTAATAGGGAAATAGAAAAAGTTGAAAAAGAAATCAAGAGGTGCGCAGCGGTACTGTAATGTACGTGTATTGTATTATAATATACATATGAATTATTATTGATACTTAAATATTCTTTAGCAATAATTGAAAATCTATAAATTTTCTAAGTGTTGCCATTTTATGGGGTATCCTAAGTTGATATCACGGAATACAGAAAGAAGTGGAAATGGTACAAGTGTTGATTAATAAGAAAACCACGGTAGCAAAATAAACACAAGTAAATCCCTAATCGTATTATTCACACTAAGAAACTTACATTTTTATTGGTTGGTACTTGTCAACTTCAAATAGTCTATCAAACCGGCTCACTAAAGTTAAAAATGCACCTTAACGATTTATCTTAATTTTTATTTTTCCTTGCCATATTTGGTGTCTTGTTACCTTTATCAATTAAGAACATAACAGTTGTAAAGATTTTCTTTCCACCGCTAGATGTCAAAATTTTACGTAACAACTAATTTTATATACTTAAAACTGTAAGAAATAAAGCTGACATTGTGTTGTCCGGCAATTACGCGGAGCTCCGCGCAACCTTAGTCCGTGTGCCACGCCTACTTCGCACTTCCACTTCTTTCTGTATTCCGTGGTTGATATATTGAAGATCGGCAATTTGGCATTACACCGGCTCCACACGCTGGTCCAAACGTTAGTACCAACGTTGGTCCGGTTAATTTGACGAGGTGTACACACGTTGGCTACTATATAATACCAGTTTTATACCGTCATGACGGTATAAAACTGGTATGTAGATGTATAGATGAGATACACTCACTACTGTAAAAGTACTCAGAACAACCAGAGCCAATGTGAAGATGTCCGATACAGATATTGTAATTGTTCTGAGTACTTTTACAGTAGTGAGTGTATCTCATCTATACATCTACATATATCTACACAAATAAATAAAATTGAAATGTCTGTTTGTAATATTAAAATAACCGCTTTTTACTAAATCCAGATGGATGTATACACGGTACATATACCAAAATAACATTTATTACAAATTTTGTCTGTCTGTCTGTCTGTTTGTTTGTTTTGGCTAATCTCTGGAACGGCTGGACCTATTTTGACAAGACTTTCACTGGCAGATAGCATATGTAATAAGGAGTAACTTAGGCTACTTTTATTTTAGGTTTTTTTAATTATTAAAAATATAAAATACATTCCTCGCGGATGAAGTCGCGAGCACAGCTAGTAACGCGTCGCATATTCTTGCATGTGCCTGAAAAAGTTCTATAAACTCAAGAAATTTTTTATTTGTCCACGTGGGCGACGTTCCTGCGGATAAGGATGGATGCCATTCTCGATCCACATGTAAACTCGATGCGTGTTGCTACATGCTACAGATCTGAACCAATCGCCAAAGATATAGATCCACACTTTGGACGAGTAACATTGGGGCCAACGTTGTCACCAACGTATAGACTCAGAGTTTACTCTATGGTATGGAGCCGTTATGATTATGGGTGATTTAGACCACAGAACACTATTACTCCTGCCGATTTAGACATCTCGAATCTCGCTAAGGTACAGATACACATGCTTCATGCTTTTAAAAAGCATTCTTAAAATAAGCATGGTCGTAGTCTACGACGGTCGTAGACTACGACCATGCTTTTTTTCGTATGGTCGTAGTACGACCATACAAAAAAAACGATATATTACGACTATACAAAAATCCTAGCCGTATTGTCTACGAGTCGTAGATTTTTTGCATGGAAGCGGTATTCGAAGCACACCCCCTTCCACTCTGCACAAAGCATATAATTACTACGTTCCACCACTGTTCTGTGAACTTCTGTGCCCCCTGGCTACCACCTGCGCCGCAAAATAATATTAAATAAACTTGCTCATTTTGAGCAAAGCAAAGCACTGAAAGCAACGTATAATTACACGCATAAGAAGCAAGTGCTTTGCGATGCAAGCGATCAAGAATCTCTTGGCCAATGTGCACCTACAGCCGCCTTTACAACCAATAACAGGCAGAAATATATCGTTGAATATAATATATAATTTTCGTAGGTTTTCTATGCAAGCCTATATGCTGCCAATTTTGTAGGTGTCTCTAAGGCTCTAGCCATCAGGAGCCCAAGTCTGCTAATTTATAAATTGTATACAAAATGTGTTAAAAACGTGTTAAACCATTCAGACTTGGACTTAATTTTACAATCATGTAATGATGGTAAGGGGACAAAATAAAAATGCCATTTTATTTATTCGTATAATAATAATTATTATCTTACTTCAATAAAATTCAGGGAAACAGTATCATACATGAATAAATACAATACTAATAATGTAATAATAATAATTAAACAATTTATTTTAGCATTGTGTTTCTCTAAATATTAAATTTAACAACTTTGTATTTTAAAAAGTTAATCACGGGAATGATCAGAATGATTCGCATCAACAATAATGATTTTATTTATTATAAAATTCGGACTCGCAATGATAGTGTTACAGGAATGTAACAGTATATGGAGTCATTATCATTTATCGTTCTGTGGGCACCTCGAAATGTGAAAGTATTCACTATAAATATTCATTAACTAATGTGATTGAAACAGTTGACCACAGAACACTAGTATTATTACTAACGAGCTTAAACTATAATCTGGTGAAGGCATTATCAGTGTGACACAATAAAATGTAACTAAAGCAATACGCGCGACAGCTCTCGCAAATATTTTGCATAATGAAAATAATGAATGACAACATACCTCTAATTCCGCCTAAACTAATCTAATCATATCTAATACATTATAAAAATGTTTTTAATCAATAGCTCCTACGTAAACCAGTGTAAGTAATAAAAATTTCAAGCGAACTTTAACCATCTGGTCTTGACTGGTTTTGAAAATGAAATCATTATATACATATAATATAACAACAAAGTCAAACTTTCTAAACAAATCAGGCATATTCTATACAGTAAATTTTTTAAAACGATCTGTAGTTGTAAAAAAAAAGGTTATTTATTTTATTGCACCGTAATAAACAAAAAAAAAGTTATTTTTAATGTCGGATTATCACTGTAATTTACTAATTTTATATAACATGTATCTTTTCTAGTGTAACCGAAAATGTATCAACACTATAATATTATTTGTATCAATTAATTTCGCATAATTATAATACATATTATTTAAAAATAGCTATCAATAAGTTTGGAACGACAATGTCGCGTTAAATAACCACTATGTACATAAACATATATTATTCTTTATCCATGCACCTAGTGGCAGAGAAACTGTGACATCCAATTTAATATTTTGGTCACAGCTGCGCAACTCGTTGCACATACGCCTATTCTCAAGCCATACCAAATCTTAGTTAAGTATAATTTATAGGCACTATCGTAATTCTAACGGAAAGTGCATTGACACAACGGTGGCAACTTTTTCTCAGATATACTTTTTCTAATAAACACACTTGTATTATAAATATAATTTCTAAGACACTTCACAACAGCTGTTTACGCAGCTAAACCAATGATCATGAAGTGCTCAAGATGCCGAAGTACTAGTGATGTTTAAGAATTACGCAGGAAACATCAAAGCACACTTAGTTTAATTGGTAATAAGTTATATTTATATTTTGATTTGAACGGTATAATAAATATTAAAGTACTCTAGTACTCTGGGTTTAGAGTATAGGAGATGGTATCTCCTGACTAATCACAAATCTGATCAATAATCATGAATTATAGTATAATTTTAGGAGCGATTTAGCTACAGAAATGCAATAATACAATTTTGTACAGCCTGCTGAACCCTAATAATCTCTGTTAAAGGAGCATACCTATCTACATCCATAAAGTTACAATACATCGCACTTACGGCCTTCTAAATACTTGTAACTTTACAAGTGGAATACAAAAACGAAGGACTGTGTTCTCTTAGGCCACGACGTCACTGAAGTGAAATTATTATAAGCTGTATATTACTATGGTACTATAATTTACATACACACTGGTGTAGTAACAACTGCATGATGGAAAATGCACAGTATTGATACATCGATGCGATTTAAAGTCGTAACAATATAGATATATAATTATATTTACCGCGGACACGTGCGCATCGGACCAATCTATAGAGTAAAGTAAATTTTATAGTACGTACTGATGTCGTACGAGAACGTACGAGGCAATCTATGCAACTGAGGGATCTAGATTATGTAAATCTTAGATTGCATCAGTCGAATAGAGAGTAAAGAGAGCCTTATATATACAACTATTCCTTTTAACTAGAAATATTAAGTTGCAGCTCATGCTTAAATAGTAAAAAGACGCTATCTAAGAACGGAGCAGATGTCAACTATCTGATTATATAAGTGTCTCTGGCGACGTACTTGAGCTTTCACCTTGCCTTGTCATGTAAGATTATAGTAATACACATTTCTTGGGAGTACTTTACCTTGAGCAAGTTTAGTAATTGTTGTCATCATTTGCATATAATCTTTTACACGAGAAGCTCAAGTACGTATGTTCGCGCGACGAACCGGTAGTCTTCACAAAGACGCTACTCACACGAACTCACTTCTTGCTTATTCCACGCATGTTTACAATATACTTTCGTTAATATTTATGTAACATTACCTACACATTACAATATCGGGGGTCCGTGTGCTACGCTCGGCTAGCAATGTTCGTTGGCACGTGTCGCGTATACGAGCGCTTAGAAGCGCGCAAAGTTCCCCCAGGCTTGAGGGGAGGGTGTTCCCTACATGCCATAACCGTGGTAGGGCGCGGGCGACGGCGCTTGAGCGGCGTAAGCGTAGGGAGAGGCTTGGGCCGCCACGCCGGGATACGCCATTGACGGTCCTGGCGATGGAAAGAAATTGCGTGAGGCATGTTAATTATGAGCCGGTAGCATATCTCATGTTACAATCCCAGCAGGATAGCCTAGTCTCAAACGACCTCAGTTTGACCACAGTTAAGAGAGTTACATTAAGGTTGTTACTGAATTGATTTTTTTTTATTGTATGACTGAGAGGGAATATAATTTTAGTTATGAATTATGAAGGGTGATAAGCTAACATTATGCTCAGCTTATATGTAAGTCCTTGATTTTATTATACTTACACATTAAGATAGATTACTTTGGTTTTGCACATCAAGGAGTAGTAGATCATTATTTATTAATTGTCAGCAATCTATCCGTTACTAGTCATTATCAAATATAGTTTTGTGTATCGAGCAGTCAGTCTTACTCTTACTAACAACTATCCAACTAATGTTCTAACACCGTCTCCTAACGAGACTAACTATCCCGGTCCTCATTTGACTCTGATTCTGCGGTGGTGTTGCACGGTCGTTTGCCAATTCTATACAAATGAAGGTGTGCGTTACCGGCGGTGAGCATCAGCTGCGGCTCCATCAACATGGCGGGCTTGGCCTCGTGCTCGGCGCTCTCCGTGCTGCGCTTGGCGTCCGCCTCCTCCAGCTTCTCCACCTTCGTGGTCAGCTCGCGCACCGTCTGCACGAAACACGAACGTGCCAATAATATAAAACATTATCGATCATGTCGTATGATCGATTTTATGATGTTTTATGATGTATGATGTTTTATATTGAGTCTATATAAAATATGTACATAAGCAGCACTGGAACATTCAATTTAACAAATTGTAATAACAAAATGTGTTGAGTTTACTCAGGGCTGTGTTGATTCAAGGTTAATACTTATGTAACAAATATTTAATTTACCTGAATAAGGTATGGCATAGCGAAGTCCATGATATCGTGCCTCCACGCCAGCTCAATGACGACGTCAGGTTTCAATAAGTCATAGCACTGAAAATTAAAAATAAATAGATATATGCATTTTTTTAAGCCTACTGCACATTGTAATAATACCAAGGGTTGTCAGGTATACAATGCCTTCAGGCATTAATTCCGCCCATTGAATAAATAAGCAATAAAGGTTAAGTAAATAATTTGTTCAATAATCAATATTATTTGTAATAAGCACACACATATATAAATGCCACATCTAGCACTGACTTTGTATTTTTTATGACCGCTATGCTTCACTTCAGGAATTACAACGATTAGTTGACATTACCTGGTACAGACAAGCCGAGAAGCACTCATAGTTGTTCCTCTCAAGGAACCAGTCGAGTAGGGCCTCGGCCACTTCCGGCTGGCGGGACTCCGCGGCGTACTCCATCGCGTCCGCGTACAGCGCGTCCTTCTTACAAAGCTCCACGCTCTGCTTCCACCTATTGTTGCCTGAAAATTACAAAGTATTTATAAACAATAGGGTAGTTGACAGTAAGAAAATATTTTGAATATTTCTATTTTTTATGGTAGCTTAATATTTAAAAATGCGAAAAATCGATCTTATTGATTAAATAAATCATGATTAATTTAATATTTTTGAGAAATAAAATCCCGAAATTACAGTCACTAGTCACGTGACAGCGAACGCCAATACGACGCGTGACGTCACACGTTGCAAAACTAAGCAAACTTGACATAGCATTTTGGTCTTTCCGCTCAACCAAACAGCTCTTCGTTTTCCAACATATGACGTCACACGAGTCGCCATGACAGTTTGACGCGTTTTTTGACGGAAACGTCAATTAGTTCATGAAAATATAAAATAAAATATGTTACAGTTAGTATTTTACTGAAATATTATTATTTCAGTTAAATTAGACCATTTGGCAAACTATGATTTAGTTTTTCAAAATTAGTCAACTAGCCTATTGTGTACTACACCTGCTTCGGTGAAGTAAAACATCGCGAGGAAGACTGCACTATCGAGAGTTGTCTATAATGTTTTCAAAGGCGTTCTAAATCCGCAATTGGCCAGTGTGATGGACTATTGCCAGTACCCCTCACATTGTGAGAGGAGACCCGTGCCCAGCATTGGGACAGTTATGGGTTGCGATGATGATGTTACACTACATAACCGTTAGGATCGTAAATTTAATTTCCATTTAAAGTACCTTTGTATAGATAAGCAGCAATTCTTCTGAATTCTGTGAGTTCATGTTTCTCTAATTGTTGCGCCAGTGCTATGGTGTCGAAGTTGTCGAAAGCGTCTATCGATGTTCGTAAGCCCTGGAAAAAAATAATGCAATTATGTACCAATAGTTAGTAAACAAAAATAAAGTAAATAGTAATTAATGTGACTATTATTTTAAATGTCATAGATATATTTTTCACAACTTCAGTAAAATATAAGCATTCCACACTGAGATCGTTCTTAAAGGCTGGGTCAGTATCAAGTGCAACAATGAAACAGACACGTATTTTATAATTTAAGACATCAATCATTGAACACACAAAAGATCAGTGCATCAAACCTGGTAATCCTCCTCATCAATGAGCAGCGAGTTGAGCGCCTCGTTGACTGCCTTGTTGTTGAGGCTCTGCACCGAGCGGAGGTAGGCCTTCACCAGCTGTAGGTGTCCAGCTTTGGTGAAGAAATTGACGGCGCGCGTGTGGTCCATGCGTGGTGCCAACACCAGCAGCAGATCGTTGAGGAGTAGCGGCTTGTAGTCCAGATAGAATTGGATCGCCTTGTAGTATAGCTCCATGTTTGCGACCTAGCGGGATATGTTAACTATGTGAATATTAAGTATGTGATATAAGGTAAAATTATATAAATTAAAAATTATATAACTTTTTAATTATTTATCAATATACAATTATATTTAAAAACATAACAATAAATAAATTAAAATTAACTTATGCATTAGAATAAATATATATAGCTAGGCCCCCGCGGTGCAGTACCCAAGATGCTGGCAGCATTTACTCGCTGTATAGCATTGCTGATATGCTGAGCGAGAAAACTGCCAGCTCTGGGCTCGCCAGTCTTGTGTTTCAATTTTTTTGTAATTTTTACCTTAGTGACGATGTCCTTGAAGTGTCCCTCGCGCCACGCCTCGGTAGGGTGCTGCATCATGGTGAGCGCCGCGTTGTCGTACTCCTCGTACTTGTCGTACAGGAACACGAGCTCCGACCACAGGTGGGCTTGCTCGGCAGCTCGGAGCACCTGGAATGGTTTGCGATTGAGTAATGTACATAATGTTCATAAATGGTTTCTGCTTTAGAAATGGTCCATGACAATATATTGGTATATTCAGTCTTCTTCGTAACCGAAGTGCACACTGAGACAAGTTAGGGGAATGTGTCCAGCGATTGCATTGCATAAACATTTCATTGCATTGCATAAACACTTCAGTTTGATGAATTTGTCATCAATAAAAATTAAAAATCATGAAAACTAAGAATGTCACTTTGCATACTAACCTTAGGAATATTGACACGCGACCAGAATAGTTCCAAATGTTCGCGCATCTTGGCTGGCTTGAATTTGGAGTACAGAATGGCGAGCTCGGTGAACATTCCCATATGTGCCCTCTCCAGGCCCAGGGCTGCTTCCAAGAGACTGATGAGCTCATCGAAGTGCCCTCGGTCCTACGAACAAAAGAATAGATATGTCAAGCTCAATATGTCAAGCCAAATTCCTTGTTCATTCTTTCCGATTTCACAAATATTACAAGTACCATGACAGTGCTATTTAAGACTATTTTAACCCCCGACGCAAAGAGCTTGATACACGCAGGACGCAAAGATTCCAGATAAAGTTGATGCATTTAATCGCTTGTTTATTCCTACCACCCACCGTTCAAAGCCCCGCCACACACTGCACACCAACCTGGTAGTAATTGATGAGGTCCTCCAGCTCGTCCGCGTGCACCACGATGTGCAGGCCGCACATCTGCGCCAGGCGGAACTCGCCTGCGTCCACGCACGCGAAGCACACCTCCTTCCACGTGCGGGTCGAGTTCGCCTTGCGAGCGCTGTCCACCGCACCTGCACGTTACGTACTCATTTACAATTATATAATACGGATGAAAATAAATTCACAAAATCAGTTTGATCATATGATTCATATATCGACGCAAAAGCTAAAGCGTTGTAACCCACACCTATGACCTTTTTTATTGCAGATCAGTCTCATGGCTCTACGACCAATAGAAAATTTTGTAAAGCGTTGAAATTAACCATATTTTTATACATTTTATACTCTGAAATCTCAAAGTTCATTTGCTCTGGTGAACATTTTCTATTCTGTGGGTTACAGCGTTTCCGACCTTTGCGTCGATGTCATATCGGACAGGGCAAACTGATTTATGGCGCGGTATTAAAGTCGTGGCAGACATCACTCAAAGTGAATAATAAACAAACTTTAACGAGGGTAGCTCCTCAAAATTCAAATTAACTACATCATACATACAGCATGGTACAGTACCCTGAAGACCTTGTCACTCACAATATTTAAAATCCTTGAAGAGACACTTTCTAAACTTCACCTTGGAATTCCTTGAGATGCACGAGTGTGATGGCGAGCCTAGCAAAGTTGCTGACGTTGTTGTAGAGCAGCTTAGCGGCATTGTACATCTTGTCCTCGAAGCAACGGTCGCCGATCTTCTGGATGTCAGCGTGGTTCGGCCCCGAGATGAACTCCTCCAGGTCGGCGAGACGACCGGTGCGCGCGTACGCGTATATCAGCTCCGATTCTATGTACGACTCGCGCGCCTTCTTGCGCGCCATCTAAAACAAGGGTTCGAGTTAGTAATTGTGGATATTTTCACTGTGTGGACCGATGATTTAATTAGCTTTACGAATGTATTTCTTCTGTCAGAATGGGGGGGAGAGAGCTTATTTAGTCTAATTTAATGAATATGAAGACATTATAGTCTTCAGAGCTCACTTTGCTTTGGTCCATTGACGTCTATTGTGATGAAATTTAAAATTAAGATTTGTACATACAATTTACACTGATGGTGCCGTGATTCAAAGTGAATATATTCTACTATCATACGTGAAAAAATTTGAACTTAATAATTTAAAACGATCGTCGACTCACCTGCAGATACCGCACGAGGTCCTCCCAGGACTGCTGCTTGGTCGCTGTGTCGACGACGTCCATGTAAGCGGAGGGGTCATCGGCCTTGATGTACGAGTCGATCGCCTCCTTCACCAGCCCCTGCTGCAGCTGCGCCTTGGCCAGCTGAGACCACACGCCCGGCTCGTTGCAGCGCTCCGCGAACTCGTACGCGCGCTTCAAGTCTTTCACTTGCTCAATCAATACCTGAAGACAAGCTCTCCATTGTAGTAACGATTAAGGCTGCAGTTGTTTGTCCCTGTATCTGGCTAGAGCGTACAATGCTAATGCTTAAAATCTTGTACCAATTCAACTTAATGTTGACAGTTATTCATCACTCTTTGCCATTGCGAATTGCAATTTTAAAGTGACGATAGCATACAAGCCGCTTTACTATACTTACTTGAATAGCAGATGTATTGACGTCAAACTTCTTGAAAATAGCAAAGGCCTCCTCATACAGTTCGTTGTTGATCGCGATGTTGGCGATGTCGGGGGCGTCGTAGTTATCCAACCGGTTTATGTATTCCATCACCCGGGACCGGTCAGCCTTAATAGCTGTAATAATCAAACATGTTTCACGTTACTAACACTTGTAAAATATACCAGTATGACCGCACTGCTGTCTCCCGTGCAGTATGCTGCAGCTTAAACATTACTCTCATAACAACTTTTTAAGTACAAAATAAATATAGATAACATAAACGCTTACAAACTCACACCCACACACTTCCGTTCCTCAGAATTCCCTGTGTCGCGGGTGGCTGGGACAGCACAAACATCACTAACACCCAGGACCGGAGAACAAACATTTATCTGTCACATAAATATATCCTCTGGCCGAGATGGGACCCTTCGCTTCACAGGCAGGGTCACTATCAACTAGACTACGGGGTCCAGATTCTAAACAGCAATATTTCATGTGTACACACCTGTAAGAATGAGCAAGTTCTGCAGATTCCTATGGTCAGAGAACACTGAATTGTCAAGTACAATCTTCTCAAGCAGTTCAATGAGCTCATTGGGCAGGTCGGCAGTCATGAACGCTTTCACTGTCACCGATATATCTTCAGGGTCCTGGGTCTCTGATAACGCTGTTTGTACCACCTGGAAGACGAAAATTCAATATTACCACCAGGCGCTGTTTAAGTAGAGAAGCAAGGTATTGAGGATTTAAACTTTTTTTTTCCATTGGCAAAACGAAATTAATAAAAAAGTTTACATTCATCAAGTCTGACCTGATCAATCAGCTGCCGCTTGTAAGGGTTGGCGTCGGTGAGCACCTCCAGCCATAGGTCCTGGTCGCGGCGGCGCACCAGGTAGCGCGCCTGCGTCTTGAACAGCGAGTTGTCGTTGCACACGGCGATCAGCTCGCGGTCGCACTGCCCGCGCTCGTACGCCACGCACGCGAGGTGCGGGTCGCGCTTCTCGCAGTAGCGGCCGACGACGCGCGAGTCGTACCTGGGTCGCGTCATTTTTTATGGTAACGGCTGTCTAACGAACAGACGAGCCACCTCGTGGTCAACGTCGCCCATGGATATCAGTAATATCCGGTGCCGCGTTGTTGGCCAAGGAAAAGGAAAGCGAATAAAATGAAGGAAAATTGCATATTAATTATCATTATGACTCATAACTGTCTCATAATTGGAATCGGGACTCACCTCACCCTACAAAGTAATTTTGTAGTCAATCATTTACTATATTTAAATGTATATGTTTCAAACAAAAAGTTCCTATACACTGCTGCATTTCTTCGAAAATTGTAAAATTTTGTACATTTTCGTTATCAATTTTAACTTTTAAGACTGAGTTTAACTAAAAATAATAAACGACCTACACACTGATAATAAACCACGACAAAATTGCGTTCCTCACCATTGGTTTTCCTTGAGGAACCGCTCGGGATTGTTGTTGGAATCGATGTAGATTTTAGCGAGAGCGTTGTGCGTCGCTGGCTCGTTGCAGCCTTCGTGCACGCGAGTTTCCAGCCACGGCAGGAGGAGTTTCAACCTGTAAATTATTATCAGTTATAATTGTGTGAGGCTGCTAAAGCATTACACGGCGTTAAAAAAAATTACTTTAAATATTTTTTAGCCTAATTAAAATCTCCAAAACCTTCTTAACACACTCCTAATGTCCTATTTAAATTACTAAACAATTGGACAAAAAAAAATATTTTTCAAATGTTTCTTTTGCATGTTTATTCCTAAAATGATAGTATACTCCGGCTGACATTTCAGTGTAACTTTTAATCTCGCATAGAAACATGATCAAAACACGATCGTGCACACCACAAAAAAGCAAACTTAAAACCATACCTGTTCCGTTTCTCAACTTCAGCTACTAGTTCATCGGTAGAGAACTGCCCGCGAACTACGAGGATCAGATTCTTGATGATATCCTCTGCACAGTCCACGTCCAACAGACCGCCAACCACCACCGGCAATCGGGATGGGTTCACCTAGAACATTATATTTATATTTATTTGAAGAAGCCACTAAGAATCTGGCATCTGGCAGAATCTAGGCAATTGATAACGGCGGAATCTAAGGATATTACACTAACAACCTTGTACCTTAAATTTTCGACAAGACACATTAACTGATACATTGATTGCAGCGCAAAATTAAAGCTCGTTGGTTGATTGGTATATTGAAACTGAGTTGTTTGTCATTTGAAAACCGTCTTAGTTTTTCAGTTAAGGAAAGTTGATGTGATGTTAAGTCAATACTTTTTGTGTTCATCGAGTGACTCGTGTATATTACGAAGAATTATTAGACAACCTTACAGTCTTCAGAATACGTTAAGACCGGACCGCACATCGTTTACAAAAGCTCACCTTTTGCACGTAAATCTCAATGTACTTCTGCAGGCTGTTCCTGTACAGGTACAGCACGAGGTCGTGCACGAAGTCGAAGCGGTCGCACACGATGATCAGCGGCAACTGGTCGGGCAACTTGGCCTCCTTCAGGAAGTTCTTCACGCGCTCCGCGTTGTAGCAGTTCGACTCGCGGCAGATACGCTCCACTTCTTTGATCTGGCCCGTCTTGCACGCCGCCTGGTAGAGGATAAGTGAATTAAATTAAGGGAACCATCATTTTCAAACATGTCGTGGAGTGGACATTAGCGGGCTGGATTTACGCTTAGCTGTGAATCACTAATGAGTAAAAACTGCATGAAAATCCATGTAGAAGTTGCTGTTCAGTCAGATGAAGAAATCTCTTGTTTTTTACTATGTACCGATTATTGTAAATGAAAACTTTTACTATGTATTCTTGTAAAATTCTATATACATGTTAATTTCCCATTACACAAAAAAAATTATGGCTTACCTGAATATATTTGAAGTGGACTTCGGGGTCCTGGCTGAAGTTAACAATTGATCCGAGGAAGTAGAATAGCCCCTCGTAAGTCTTGAAACTTTCAAACAATTCAATCAGTGCCTTAGTAGTGAGTTGCTCGTGGTATTTAGTAGCAATTTGCACGCATATCTGCAGGTTCTGCCGCATATTGGCCTGGAGCATAGCCTTCAGACATTCAAGGGAGTCTTCGACTGATAGAGTTCCAAAGTAGTTTACCAGCCAGTCGGCCGATAACAGATGGGTGTGGACCTATAAAGAAAAACATAAATTAAAATTTCATTAAATTATGTTATTATGTTATAAATTTTTATTTCGTTAAAGTAATTTGTAGTTATTGTATTAAAAGTACGCACCACAGCACGCTTGATGTCGTACAGGTCTGTGTAGTGCTCGAGTGCGCGCTGCAGCAGGCCCGCCTTCTCGCAGAGCTGCGCGACGTGCGCGCGCTCGTAGTGCGTGAACATGCCGTTGCCGAGGATAGCGTCCGCCACTTGCGGCGCCGACATCAGGTTCATCTCCAACAGGCTGCGATCATACCATCACACGTCACATAATTATGAAGCAGGTAGGTTGGCAGTCATTTCTCTCTGATATAGTTAATAAACTAGCGTGGAAATTATTAATATGATTGTATTATTATGTTGTTTTTAATAACGACCCGTGTAACGCAATGTTTACCGTGATTACCCCGTATCATAGTAAAACATGCAACAACAACTACAAAGCGAACCCACCGTGTCTGCAGGGGCCCCTCCTCCGGGCGGTTGTTCTTGAGCGCGTCGAGCAGGAAGGCGGTGCACTGCTGCACCATGTTCTGCTCCATGAACACGTCCACGATCTGGTTGATGTCGGCCAGCGGCGGCTCCTCCGCCACCAGCATGCCCGCGAAGCCCGCGCCCTGCTCCGGGTTGGTGCGCATCACCGAGCGCAGCAGGTATATGTAGTCGGGGGTGTAGCCCACCTGGAGAGAGATGCGTGTTAATGTACGAAGTATTAGTAAACCCGCCCTCGCTTCGCTTCGGGAAACATAACACCAAAAAAAAAATTATACAGGAAACGCAAAAATGTAGTTATGTTATTTGTGTAGTGTGCTCATTTTATACATTTAAGGGATCATCATACACATTTTGTTAACTACTATGTGTTGCAAATGTCATTTTCATTTTACAGTAAGTTAGTTTTCAACTTTACTACAATTCACGATTATGGTATAAAGGTCCTCACCTTTTTTGCATAAAGCACGATCTTCTGGAACTGTCCGGTCTCAGCGAAGCACTGGATGACCTTGCTGGCCACATTAGCTCGGAGGTACACCGACAGGGCGAGGGTAGGATCCACCTGTTTGACAAGATCACCCAGCTCTTCCGAGCATTCCAGTTTCTCTTCTTTCAGCCACTTCTCCAGGAGTTGTTTGCGACCTAAAATGGAAGATACTGACTTGTATCAAGTGAAAAGGAGTTGATTCTTACACTAGTGTGAGAATTTCACATCAAAGGAATCATTCGTCTTAAGAGAATATGAGTTTGATTGACATACGAAATTATATTTTTTTGTATTATTTCACCTATTATATTCGTTTGACATATATATCAGACCTTCCTATGATATAAATGTCTCCAAGGCTTAAGATTTTTCTGTCTAACAATAATGTTCGATGTAAAGTTAATAAATAACCTGCCTTTTAAATCAACAAAGAGGTCAATAGATTTTACCAGCAACAGTCTACTATTGAACACTCAATTGCCGACCGTGGTCAAAGTTGTTAAACAAAAGTAATCCGTGAAACAAAGGCCACATGCGCTCTTCAACTTTATCAGGGTAACTAAAATTATATTATAAGGGTAAATAAAATTAAATAGAACCCCGAGCAACGTGACATACCCTGCAAGAGCACCGGGCGGCAGAGCTCGAGCGACTCGAACTTGTTGAGCTGCGCCTGGTCGAGCAGGATGCCGAAGTACTGCAGCAGCGGCGAGGTCTGCCCCGGCTGCGCGGGCACCTGCTGGAACCGCTGGATCGTCTGCGGCGTGCGCAGGATGCCGCGCGGCGCCTTCGCTGCCACCTGGACACGGCAAGACACGTATAAAATCGGTTAGGAGCCGAGCGAACGTCAGAATATGGCTTCAATCCGTTAATAGGTCACTACTGAGTACAGGTCTCTCCTCGTACCTGAGGAGGCCTAGAGCATACTCTACACTGCTCCAGTGTGGATTGGTGTAGCTGGATTGGATTGGTGAATCTACATTAATATTTCGATTAAATTCCTGACCAATTCTATGAGCATGACCTCACTCTGTCAAGTCACTAAGGCAACTAACAGATGGATAATTAACTCACTAGTTAGATGTACAAAGCGTAGTTTTGGGAAAAAACATAGGATCATGTTATTTTTTTCACTTTCGCAAAAGCTACCTAAACTCCAAGCAATAATTACTTGTTTCCATTGTTAATGTTTTTTATTAGATGTTTAATTTTTAAACTTTCAAAATTACCTTAGCGGCCTCTCCGTACTGTCCATTGGTAAACAGCATATTGAACTGTCGCACAAATAGCTCCTCGGCGCCGGCTAAGTTATTCCTGACAGCGAGCCGTAACGCCAGCTCTGGATTCTGAAGCACTGTGTTGATATATGGGACTATCGAGTCCTCTTCGACAGTCACAGAAAGAACTTGGCCCTTGCGGTTCACTCCTATGAAAGAAAAGGCTTGTTCAAATGTGTTAAAAAGCTTCACTGTAAAACTTGAAAATTAACATTTTTTTTAAAACAGTTGAGATAACTATTTCCATTAAAGGACCTCAGCAACAGATTATAGTGTCAAAGTCATACTTTAGTGTGGACAGTAGGTTTAGAAGATTTGGTCAGATACAATAATGCCATTTTGCTGTATATGTCCTTTATTGTGATTTTCTCATTTTTCTTTTTGGCTTAATTGCATTAATTACTTAAATTATTTTTACTTAATTTTGTAGCACAATAAACTTACCGATAATCCCCCCGGTAGACTCGTGAGGCGCAGTCACGAATATAGTATCGGAGGAGATGCGGTTCATGTAGATGCAGGTGCCAGTTTCGATGTCGTACATGTGTATGTAGCCGTATTTGGTGATGAGGTAGATGACGTCGTACTTCGGGGAGACCTGCATGGCCACTGGGAAGTCGTTCTGGGCCTCCGCCGGGAAAAACACGTCCACCGCCTTCTTGGGGAACGGTTGGTTGCCAGCTGGGGTTTGGCCGACCTCTGTCAACAATCAACATTAACATTTAGCAACAGGGTGATAATGATACCCATATAAGTTTAATAGGTCAAAACACATAGGTTCCTGTATGATTTAACCCCTGGAGTGACGAGACCCCCGAATGTAAAACATGGCCAACGTGTCACGCCTATTCGTAACTCGCGCGATCTTGTCGCTAGGTCATCGTAAAAATGAATTGTACGGGATTATGTTATAATTATATCACATAAATTATACATCATTGTTATCACAACGAAATTGCCTAACACCTAAAACAATTAAATTAAAGCAAAAAAATTTACCTGCGTAAGAAATTATTCAATTTCTTTTCAACTTCGAAATTTTCAAACACAATGGAGACACATTTTTCCACATTTCACTAACTCACAATGCACATTAATCAAAACTAACACTATCACTACTTAGTATACATATTTACGCATCGATATAATATATTATTTCATTTGGAAACACAGTAATTACGCGGTAAAAGAAGTTAGAAAACTAACACGAAAACGGTGCCAATAGCGGCATATTTTTAGCGAGCCGCTTAGCGGCCGAAGTTATTTTATTTTTGGTCAATTTTGTGGTAAATATTGTTATCAATATGTTGCTAGATTTTTGCCCCGACGGAGGGGACAACTACACTCGAGGGGTTAAACATTACCAAAGATGAAAATGTTCTTTTCAGTTTCACTTTATTACAGTAGCGTTATTACGAATGAGAAACAGATATTAACCAATTGCAGAACTACATTGTTCACTCACCAATAATATGCAGCTTGCCGCCCTGGGCCGTTCTGACGGCGAAGCAGAACAGTGTGGACGGCTCGGCGTTGCCCTCCGCCTTGAAGGTGGCGAACGACGCCGCGTGCCCCTCGATCGGCTGGGAGCACTTGCGCTCCACCGAGTACAGCTGCATGGCGCCCACCACGCGGTTCTGTTGCGCGGAGATACCTGACAGATGTGAACAAATAACACTTGTATCATCATTATCATCGCAACCCATAACTGTCCCACTGCTTTTGTCCCAGTGCTGATTGGCGGACTTCGCACACCTTTGAGAACACTATGGAGAGCTCTCAGGAGTGCAGGTTTCCTCGGGATGGTTTCCTCCACCAAAGCAAGTGAACAAAGAAAAAACAAAGAAAAATAAATAAATACGCTACACGCTCATAGCCCCACATTAGGACCCCCTGTGTCGTGGGTGCCATGGACATCGCACGAAACAAGAACTGACGTTACGACACATCATTCAAATTTTCGCCTCGCTGCGAGTCTAACCCAGGAAGACCCTTCCGCTTACCATAGGTACCGGATCACCGTTTGCATGGTTGTTGGTTCACATATGTATTGCCTGCTTTCCTTCATTATTATTATTTCATAGTATAAATAGGTAAAATAAACAGAAGCTGCACCGAGCAGATTTTAAAAGACTAGGATTGTGATACGATTTTAAGTTTTATCCAGTAGTATCCAATAATCTGGCATCAAGTGACACCAGAAAAAAATAGGATGCGTCGTTCAGCGATGTTATCGCAAATGATAGCACCATAACAACTGTTACGTAATTAATGACATTTCAAAAAATTAAACAATCGGATTTCACAACTTCCAGACGTCAATTTATGTTGCATTAGCGTGTCGTAACGCAACACACCGTAAAGATTTTGCCGATCAAAGTCTCATCGTCTTCATATGGCTTCGCGTTGTTTCTTCAAACTTTGTAAACTGTACGAAATTAGTCAACACCATCTGGCGCTTAAAACTTGAGCTGGATAATCAATTTTTCTAGTTGATTTAGCATTGCTCGCCCGACTGCTCGTATAACGCCAGGCAGTTTTTATAACGTTTTCACATTGAACGATACGATATCGTAATTACTGGTGTTACACACAAGAATCAACATAATTGTTGTACACAATAACAACGGAGTATATTATGATTACATTTTTTTAACGTGCCATGTTAATAAATTACACTACGGCTTCTGTTAAAAGTCAGGACAGTTAAATACACCTTCAATTAACCCTACTATTTTGACCTATATAAATCTCTCGATCCTTGTCGCTACAACTTCTTTAAATTTCCCAATCACTCATAATAATTTTCTCAGTGCCCTTACTGTGGTCCCACTTTGCTAGTTACGTATACACCCCGGTCTGGAATGCTACTTCGTGAGCTACTGCTGAGCGGAATGGTGAAGATAGTTGTGCTGGCCCGAAGGCTTTCGACTCGGTTTAAAGACTAATACTGACGACAACCACTGTCCGATACACCCACTGAAGCGCTTCAGAAATTAGTCACTAGCGACCACCTACACTTTATAACTACGAAAATTTTCAACTACCGATGTGTACCTGTCTTACTAAGACGTTCCCTGCATCAACATGATGGATGATGATACTCACCGACAAGCAAGAGCCACTGTTGCTTCGGATCGGTCCTGTAGTTGATGATCTGACAGTCCGCCAGTGAGGAGTGCCTGTCGAACATCTTGACCGGCGTGGAGTCGCCCTCCATCGACCAGTGGTACACCGACATCTTGGTGACGAGGGCGAGCGTGTTCAACGATATCCACTTCCAGAACACGATGTCCTCGCTCATCGTGTGCGCTTTCATTTTGGACTTCATCTCGATGTTGAAGATTTGGAGGGTCTTCTGGGCTGTAGAACGAAAGGACGATCAGAATTCAGAAGTTAATACAATTTGAATGACCTGTGAACAAAGTAAGTAATTAGTGTCACATATTTTTTGTATTTTGGAAATTGATTACAATGCGTGAATCGAAACTTTGCAAGTAACATTTACTTCAAATGTACAACAACTAACGTGTATAATAATTATGTACTCTACATTATACACAATAAAAAAAATGTCTGTCTTAACGAGATAGTATCAATAAATAAATGTGCAAGAGGAAGGTATGTGTATAAGAATTACCAGAAAAATTATAAAAAGCCTGATAAAAACTAGCAGCAATAGCTTTGGATGCGGTTCTTACTATTTGTGAAGGTAAGAATAATGTCCTAGTTCCGTAACAAGGGCGGTATACTGGTTACGTACCTATAATATAATTCCAAGCTGTTCTAATACTAAGCCTGAATGTAACGATTATTTTCAACGTATCTCGCCATTTGCCATTTATTATCCTACATATAAAATTATTCTATGAATACTAAACACGTACTCGGCATTATCATTTTTGGGTTCAATGAGAAAACAGTACCACCATAGGTACAATTCCGTTAGTCTATTTTCTCGCTATTTTATCTGGATATTATAAGCTAATGCTTGTCAACATTTTCATCTGATGGTCAATGGCAGTATAGTCTTAGTACCAACTTGGTAAAAGGCTATTCACTGTCGACTTGAACAGACCCAAATTATAAGCGAATGGAAGTACCGACATGGGTATGTTATTACAGATCTTCGCAGTAGGTATGGTATACACGCCTACCGTACACGTCATCTAGCGTAAATACGTGACTATCATGAATTCTGAAGTACCGGAAACTGACCATTAACGCCCCCATCTATTTCCAATTTACAGATTCTTTTTTATTTATTTAATGAAACAAAGCAAAAAATAGTGTTCTCGTATAGCTCTAGTAACTTACACGAAAATCTATGATACATTCATAAATTCTTAAACTTCAACAGAAATGAATGAATGAAATGAGTTGCTGTGTAAATACTGCAAGGTTTCAGTACGGAACCCGACCTTATGCGAATCTATTTTGGACCTAAACCGTTACATTTGACGTCATACCTCTGTGACGTCAAATGTAATTAATCGTCCGGGTAGGGCGCTTCACAGAAATTGGGCAATAGTGTCCCAAATTTTACCGGCATTGTCGTGATATTCATAACGACATGACGTTGGGCCAATATCCTGCCCAACCTATTAAAAATGCCCATTTTTATCTCTACTATTAATTATTAGCGACAGCCCTTGAAACAAATAATGTTTTAGTACTTGTAAGTTTTTTGAGATATGAATATTAATATCAAACCATTTAGTCAAACAACATTATAACAATTCTAAGGTTATCGACGTTTGAGAAAAAAGTAAAGCCTTTTGCCGAGATAAAATCATTCGGAATTTCACGTCGTCATTGGATACGTAGGTAAGTATCCACCAAGAAGGAGCTTAATATACCCTATATTAAAGGTATATTTATGGAATATGCGTGGGATGATCAAACGTTATAAGAAAATCACGTTTCACTGAGATAGTCCTTCGCTATATTTTCGTCTTATGCTTGGTACATTAAATTTTTCCGAATTAGGAAAATTTTATATCTAATGATAACGTAACACCCACATTTTGATATGGTGTACAAGCCATTTGCTTTACTGGCCGGGAACGAACCGATAGAAATCACGAAGCTTGACGCCAGTTATCATATTAAAACCATAGTACACAAGATACAACGAAGTTTAAATGTATTATAAAGAATATAGAAGAAAGATTTGTATTTTTGAATGTTGGTAACGAATAAACTCATAAACTACTGGATTTCAAAAATTCTTTCACCATTAGATCGCTACATTATCTCTAAGTACATTATGTACTACATTGCATCCGTGCGAAGCCAGGCGGCTTGCAACTATGTATGTAATATAGTAACGGTCCTCGCTTCGCTTCGGGAGACCCATTCCTTAGTACATATTCACCCGCGCAAATGGTTCGTCTATCTTTAATCCGAGCGCTAAGGGCGTAAATCTTTTAAGGAGCTTATTTCAAATACAAAATATGTTACTAGTAGAGATGCTTCCAAGATTTATTTTAATACGCCCACTAAAAGATTTATAATAGCTACTAGACCCTAGACTTCACCCGGGGTAGTACTGCCGCCCGCCACGGTTCTAAGTAATCATTGTTTTAACAGCATTTGTGTTCCTCGTCTCAGTCTTCAAAGTAATGATCTAACACCGTCTTCTAACCGCACTAACTATCCTAGTCCCCTTGTTCTAGGTCGATCTGTCGTCATGGGCGGCAGTGGAAGAGTGGTGCTGCATGCTCGTTTGCTGCCTTAATTACATAAAAAAGTTTTCCTCAAATATATTAAATATAAGACGCCCACTAATAGCTAATACTAAAATAGTTTTTCTCAAATATCGTCTATGTACAGTCATCGATTAAAATAACTGTTTAATACAGGAAGATTTGAAGTGTGTACGCTACTGTATTTTCAAGATTTTAGTTTTTAATCAGATATTTGAACCTATTTCAGAATATCTCCATTTTAAAATCAGGTCAGTGAATAGCAGTATCAAATATTACAATTTTAATCCAAAAAATTAATACGCTAGGATAGATCCAAAAAATGTTAACTAGGTAGGTACATTGGCAATTTGGCACAACCCCGACAGCCTACTTAGCCACCGAGTCGAGATTCGATCCTTAACGATGTTTTCATAAACCACGCCAACGCCTTTTAAGGTCACGTCGAGTCTTCCAGAACTAGGTCGGCATATCTATTAGAGCTTAAAAAGCCTCGAAATTTGAAAGCCGAGGTTATTTTGCCCATCTGATAGAATTTGTGAGTGGAGCAAGACATGTAGTCGTAATTAACATTAGTAAAACAATGCGATAACGTTTGTCCGAAACAGTGAAATTTTGGAAATTTAAGAAATTTTGTCTCTTTATTGGGACATGCATCAGGGAATTGGACTACCTTCTAATAGATACATGCTTCAAAAATTTTCCCATAATATTGGGGAGTGTAGTGTATTGATCTGTGGAATTAGTATGCAGTCTATGGTCCACACCCTAGTCTATTCTCTTGATCTCTTCTCTCTCTGACCGGCTTCCGAGCGAGGAGTATATTCAATTTATTTAATTATAATGTGTTATGGGCATTATAAAACGTTATATTAAACGGCTACTTCTTGATGAAGTCTTTTTATTGTCTTGGAAGGCCCCAGACATCACAGGGAGGTTACATGGATATATAAGATTCATATCCAATCCACCATTATTTTCACGTCCTGATGAACCGAACCCGTATTACTATGACTGTAATATAATCTAATAATAAATCTAAATCGACAAACCTGATGTGTTGTAAACAATATTTCTTTATTATTCTAACTAGCTCACAAGTATTTATATTTTAAATAACTCTCACTAATATTTTATTTCATTTCATTCTATACGAGAGTGGGATACTTATTGCGTGAGCGTGACAAAACAAACCTTTCAAGTTATAAAAAAGTTACTTATTATGAAAATTGTACATGCGATTACAATTTCGGTATTTAAAATATTTTATGAATTATACCTTTAGTGTACCTAGATAGTAGATACCAACATGCACGTAATTTAGTCGACTGTGTTTACATAATGACGCCATACGTTCCTTGTTAAGATTTATTAACTGTGTCCGTACCTACCGCACTATCATTACACATTACGGTTCAGCATAATGTTTCAATTTGTAGAAAAATAAACAACTACACGTCGAGAACATGCAGATTATTAAGAAAAATAAAATTTGTTTTCGCGTCAACGATTATGCCGGTTTTATGTTGGTACTATAACATGCTAAAAGCGGACTTGTAGGTAATAATTTATAAGTTGATCTCAGCTATGATTCATCGTTAGGTTCGATTAAATGCGTGTTCTCAAAGATATTTAGCCGTAATAGTTAAGAACGCGAAATATATTTCTCTAAATCACTCTGAAATAAAAAAAAATGTTATCCATATTGTATACGTCCGAGATTTGTTCAAACAAACAATTTTCATATTTATTCTAAATGAATTCCTTTGTTCAAAGAAGCATAAGTTTGTACTTTGAAGTTAAACTAGAGCCCGCCGTGCATTTGTAGGGAATTCAAAATACCTTAAATATACAAACGGTAGAGAATTTAATTACGTTTCCTGGAATTGCGTATATTCCTAAACTAGAGGGAATGAATAAGCGTATTGCACGCGTGGGTGACTCATCGGGCCTTTGTATTCCGAGAACAACGCGCCGCTGCCGTCGTACGCTATGCACTTTCCATAAAACTGTAATCATATTTTCATTTCCTTTGTTAAAAATTCGAAATTTTATTCCAGAAAGTTTTAAGTAGATTGAGTAGAATATATTCAAGTGTTTTGGATTACCTTACAGTTTTGTATACTTTCTACTTTCGTGTCTTTAGCAAACATGGCTAAAGCAACGTGTGGGCGGGTAAAGCTACGTTGTTTTAAAGAAATGCGTCAGAATGTTAACCAATTATTAATCTTTTAATCGTTAATTTTTTAATGTTAATAACCGACACTCAAGCAGACGGGCCACTTGATGTTGTCTCTGTCGCCGCCGCCCAAGGGAATAAGGATTCACCGGTGTGTTGCCGGCGAAGACAAGGGAAGGGAAGGATGAAAGAAAGTACTAGCTCTCAAGCCCCCCAGCCTGAAACGACGACGACACAGATGGTGAGGTAGCAACTAGCAACGGCCAGGCAGGATTTTTTTACATAATATAAGTTAATGCTTGACAATACCACTTGATGGTAAGCAGCGATGTAGTCGAGAGTGGTGAAGCGCATTAACTTAGAAGCCTGTTCAGTCTTTTGATGACACCTACATTACATTTTCACGGTTACTCGAAATATTCCACAACACTCAAACCACTGTAATTTCATACTACGATACTTAATATTACATAATTAAGTATCTAGGTGTAGATAACTTATATTACAGACTTCGTGATTATGCGGCTAGATCCCTTTCATCCTTACTTATCCACGTTCTGCCCAACAACTTACACTCAAACGCATGAAACGTGTTCAAGTTGTTAAAACTTAAAATACGTTGACACTCGACTTATGAAGAGCTTTACGTGCTCTAATAATGTGATACTGGATCAAAAATCCCTCCTAATTACATTCATACTGATAAGATTGTTCCTGATAACTGTACAAGTGAAATGTTGCATGTAGTGGCTTGATATCGAAATATAAAAAATAATAGCTATGCTTCGTTTTCGTTACAGTAAGTAACGTAAGTAATAATATTATTATTCGTAACAGTAAGTAATTATAAAGTATGTAATAAAAAATCATTTTCTCGATAATTTCTCATGTATATTTTAAGTTTAATTAGGGCTATTGCAACAACGGGAATTTGTACTAAGATTCAATAAACAACCCTAAACAATATCTCTAAATATAAAAATATTCAACACTATTGTCTACGTTAAGTTCAATGTATCTGTGGTAGCAAGGAGATCCGATAACTGTTATGTTATCGAACTCGTTATCAACTC
Organism: Ochlodes sylvanus; assembly: GCA_905404295.2. NCBI lineage: Eukaryota > Metazoa > Arthropoda > Insecta > Lepidoptera > Hesperiidae > Ochlodes > Ochlodes sylvanus. The sequence continues at coordinate 5,923,225 of FR990129.1, forward strand.
TGACGCGATCCTTGTAATGATTTTTATCGGACATGTTTTAAATTAGTCATCAAGCTTTATTACTTTAATTCAAATATGTCATTTCATTATTTAAAAATCAAACCTTTGAACAACTTAAAAAATTGGTTTTAATTTTGTACTATACTTTGCATATAAAATTCCATTGTGGAAGATAAACAAAGAAAATAAAAATGATAGAAACGGTTATTCATCTCAATGTTATCTGAGAAGTAAATACCTATTTTTTCAACAAAGCTTAGTTATTTGTTAATAATATACGTTTATGACACTTGTCTCAGCACAATCAAGAATAAAATATAATAATTACTAGTAGCAAATGCCGCCCTTGTTTCTCTTTAGGAAAGGTAATGCTTTTGTTTACAAATAGTGCCCCCACCACAGCCAAAGCATTTGTTATAGTTATTCATAAGTTATAATTCTTTTAATCCCATACTAGGTTCCATTACTTGTATTATAAGCATATATTTTTATAGATAATATTGTTGTGCACTCCTTTAACGAAATTATTGAATTTGGTCTAGAAAAGCTTATCGCAATAACCGTTTTTTTTACATAATGTCAAAGGCCAAAGACGCCTTTTAGATTTGGCACTCTGCCCGCAATAGTGCGCCGCGAATCCATAAACTGCCAAAATCAAACTTGCATTGGCAACTATCCTTAACCTAGAGCCATCTTTGTAGAGCCTCAAATGTCACTAAAAGTAATAAACTATCTATGAGATCATATAACATGATGCAAATATTATATTTCGGACTTATTAATAAAGATATTTGTTTCAATACATACCTTTAGGAATTGTAGATTTACGATATAACACTGTTCCTCCCAAACGTGTCTATCATAGTCTGATGTTAATTATATTGATAGAGAGTACAAATTGCTGTCTAAGAGTGTTAATTTACGTAATTTATTTATCGTTTCTAAATTACTATTGAGAATTATATGACCAAATTGAGTTGTAGAATATTATCCCATCTTTGCATGTCTTCAGAATGACATGCAGTGCCATATATTATAATATTTGTTTAAGGATAATATATCCTCATTATTTCAGTAAGAGACAATTACAAAGATACCATTTAACACTCTTAAAACAATTATGTGCTTCCTTACCTGCCACTGGAACGCTGCTCTGCTGCAATCATAATCGTTGACTCTGACCTGGGTAGTGAATGTCGTGCTGCATTCTCGAACGTTCGCAAGGTATTCCCTTGATGAGACTTAATCATAAGTAAGGTAGAAAAGGTACACACACTGACCTTCTACGCCAGCCTTCCCCTTGAGTGCGATGACTTTGCTCGCTGGGTTCATGATGGCCGAGTCTGCGCTGATGGGCCGGCGGATAGGATTGGTGGGATCTGCCATATCGATGATGACCACTTCTGACGTCTCACCGACCTTCTCGCGCACGCAAATGAACTTGTCAGACTCCATTGTGAGAGTGTTGAACGATATCGAGGCTGGGTTGATCCCGACATTTGTGAGCTGCAAGAAAAGAATAGAATAGAATGGGATGGAAAACTTATTATTAATAACCATATTGTGTCTCCATCTGCTGACACTAAAACACATTTTAAATGCGCTACAGAACATTCACATACAGAATTCATAATACAGAACTTTCACTATAAATAGTAGTTACTCTTTCATATAATATTGTTATTTATTTTGTTATATTTGCGTTAACTTGACGGTAAGGAAGGAAGTTCATCTTGGAGGCCAAGCCGACTTCTCCTGCTCGTTATGCATCCTGCTAACTACTACCCTCCTGCTTGAGTGTGCTGCCAAACAACTTGTCGTCTTCTGGCTAGGGGCTTGAGAACCAGATTTTCTTTCTTTCAGCTACCTTCTTTCTTGGCCAGCACTGCTTCAGTGGTATTTTTGTGTTACTGATATCCATAGGTGATGTGACCACTTACCATCGGGGACCATACCATCATGACACTATAGAGATGAATGAAAAAAAGATATTTGAGTGGCCAATACCACTTGTTTAATACACGAGAATGTATAATTTTGTGAAAAATTAAAAAAACGTGTAGTACTTTTTATCACTCATTTGAATAAAATAAATATTCTTGTTTGTATTTGTTGTGGTTGTTTAATAATAATGAAAAGCACCACCGAAGATAATCAGCCATGGCCGAGTCTCGGCAGTTTTTGGCCGAGGAACCGAGACCGAGATCTCGGCTAATTTTTTGGCCGAGAATAGGGTATACCGAGACCGAGACCGAGATCTCGGTCGACCCTTAGGCTGCGTTTTCAGCAGAGATGTGCGAGGATGCGTAATGAGGAATGTTTTTGAAAAACCAATAGAATTGCTTCATTTACTACTACATTTACGAGGCTAGGTAAATGAAGCAATTCTATTGGTTCTTCAAAAAACATCCCTCGCTACGCATCCTTGCACATCTCTGGTGAAAACGCAGCCTTACTGTCTTTGTCTTTATCTTATAAAGAAAACTTAAGAGAAATTCATGGCATGTTTTCATTTCAATATATTTTCATATTATGTGTTTACTACTTTAGTTATTTTTGGCACAATGGCTCTGAGCCATGTTTTGTTTGGTAAATAAAAAATATCAGTGTTGTCAGTGTGCCGCCTCACAGAGAAATGCATATTTACCAATATTTATTAGAAAATAATGTAAAAGGTAAAGGAATAAATTGTTTTGTATAATGATTACATATCAGTACTGGCACGCGTGAAGCACTAAATCAAGTAATCATACGCCAAAAAGCCTTACATAATTTTGAAAAAGAACTGATATTCTTACACTGCTTGAAAAGGGCCAATGGTTGTGTAATGATGTATTATGATATTATGTTTGAATTTGCATCTCCGACCTGGTGGAAACTACAAAATGAATGTTCAGCTTGTTACCGTCAAAAAAATATTGTTAAAATAAGAAATGATACATTTGTTCATTACAATTAGTTCTTTCAGTGTTTAAAAGTTCTTTGCATTTTTTTTGTATTATTATAGTATTATAGTAACCTTTGTGTCATACATCAATTTTACGGAATTTCAAGTTTTTCGTCCTAAAATATGGCAGTGATTGTGTGGGTACCTCCCCTTAAGATAACAGTTCTTTTTTCTAAAAATATTGGTATCCTATTTATTTTTACATAATGTGTTATATTGTATTAAACAGTTCAAAGGGGTGAAATAACAACCGAAATATTGCTATAGTAGTAACAGTATAATTGGGAAACAAATTTGTTTCGGTATCGGTGTTAATCATAGAGATCAACAAAGAGAATATAACCAAACTAATAGCGTATTCAGTGAGCATATCGAAGTGTAGAAGTGGGCCGAATCGATACCGGGTTCCTCCCGTGTCCAGAAGGGGGTGGAAACGTCAACGACAATTGCGCAATGACATTACAACTAACACCCCGACTTAAAATACGAAAAACCCATAAAAACTTCCCAGCTATCCCACCTTCATCTGCTAATTATCTACCCCTCACGCCCACTGCTGTCGATAAATCTAATAAAACACTTATGGGCGTACTCAACTCACCTGTAAATGCTCCTGGAAACGTATCGGTAAAACTTGCGCCATTTTTATAAAACCTCCCGGTTCCAACTACACCTTCACGACTATTATGCGTCCCTCAATTATCGCGGTGTCTGAAAATATAACACAATATCAACTCAGTCTCATCCGATCGGAAAACACCTTTGAAAGCTTTTGACAATCAACATGGCGTTCATTCATGTTTGAAAGAAAAAATGACAATGACTCGAACGCGATATAAGTTTTTGAACCCGAATAACGTTTAATTCATATTACTCACTTATTTTATTAGATTCTACATGAAGGAGAATTGGTAGTTTTTTATATTTGCTATATGTATGTATGGAGAAAATATGAATAATGCACCCGCGGCTGCCACATATACAAATGAATGAAAAGAAATGGGCGACGATCGTAAAGAAAGAAAGAAAGAGATGCACGAGAGAAATACAAATCATTGCCAACCTCAACGGCCAGCCAGCTGTTTCTGATTGCCAGCATAAAAATATATAACATAGCTAAAAGTCTAAAACAGTAGGTAAGATAATCATGTTTTCATATTCCAAACAAGAGATATAATATTACATAATGTATATCATTAAATTAAAAGAGACTGTTAACAGGTAAGTAATAAACACCGTAAAACATAATATATTTTCTTCCACTAGGTGGGTGTTTCTTCAAAGGAGCCAAAACAACCTGCGATATGCCGATAATATTGTCATCCTAGCGGGTTCCATGGAGGAACTTGGTACTATGTTCGGAGACTTGAACAGCGCCTCACATCGGGTAGGTCATAAGATGAACATGGACAAGACGAAAATAATGTCGAATGTCCATGTCACACCTGTACCCGTTGTTGTTGATGGCGCTGCTCTCGATTCTAAATGGATATATTTACCTGAGACAACTGATCTCGGTGGGTGATGGGTGAGTCCAACTTTGAGAAAGAACCACTGTATTCAGAAGGCTCAGGACTGGTCAGAGAGGCGCAAGTTAGGGTACGCAGGTGTGTTATAAGAGTAGAGGGGATTTTTGTTGTTGTACTTATTGAAATATTTATGTTTTTCTGCCTTTTATATTCATCAAACCAGACTGTAAGTAGATTTTTTGAGTCCTAAATAAACGATTTTGAATTAATGAAACATACTTTTCTTTCTCATTTCATTCTCCGCAACATGGCATCAATCATTATGGTCTAAGCTATAGTCATTATCCGTTTTTGATATCATTATTCTCCACACGTTTAATTTTAAATCTTCAAAAACTTACTCAAACTATCAAAGTGCCCTTCTTTCTTATATCGTTTTACTACGTATAGTTTTAAAGAAACTTAGTAAAAATGACTTGCACCAAGGTTTAAAAAAACAGAAAAAACGACCAAGAATAATATATTTCGAAGAAACATCTAGATACTGTATGTTTAACTCATGGTTTTGGTGCCCATCTACCTAAGTACTATCCACGCAAAAACGGTCCAAAATCACTTTGCTACCAGTCCCGCTGTGACTCCTAAGCTTTTCCGAGGCGAAACGTTGCTGATAAGTTGATTATTAGGTATATTAAGTTTTAAACAAAGCCAATTTAATAACTTGAGGTAAGACAAACAAAGCGTTGCCGACTTGATAGGTGTGCGCTAACCATTAAAAAAAATTAAAATCTACGGAAAAACTGTAATTCTGACAAATCATGCCTTTGACATTTGACATTCACGCTACGTCAATCAGTTACCAATACATAGAATTTATTGAATGCAATGACAAAGTGAAATAAATTGTTTTGTTAATTGTGTTAAAATTTGTATACCAAAAATTCAAAAAATTAAAATATTGCGACTACTTATTTTCTACACTACATGATTTGCAAATAATTCATCTTGACAAATTTGAAGATAGTTTCAGCAAAAAACCTCAAAATGGTATAACTTTTATTTTTAACCATATTTGATGAAATTGTTTCAATTTGATTCCATTGTCTGCTTATAATAACCTTATTCAGTTTCAGTTTGGGTTCAACATGTTCCACGAGATCACAAGGCCTTTTATCATGTCTTATCGATGTTATTCTGTATCCATGATGCCAGGAAACGAAAGGCAAGATGTTGAAAGAGGTGGCAAAAGTAAGACATAAATAAACAAAAATTATATTAAGTCTTCATGAAACTATATGTATTTTATTATTCTGTATGTTTTAGATGCATGTCTAATCTTAAACTTATAAACAAATCTCAAAATAAAGAGTAAAGAGAGCTTAATTCCATAATTTGTTTAATAACAACAGAAATCCCTTGTTAAAATATTGTTAAATAAGAAATACGTTTGTTTCTTTGTGATGAGAGCCTCACTTTTAGTAACAACAAGAATATTTACAGAGCTTATTTATGGTGCCAAATTTTTGTATGATATACTAGTAATTTTATATTTGTTTATAGTGAATTAGTAGACTTAGAACAGGTTGAATATTAAGAATATCATTTAACACACAATTAAAATTTATAATGGTGCCTCAATCTAGACAATATATTATGAATTGTATAACCATAATTTGTTTTAAATGCATCTCATACAAACCTTTTTATATTGACTATAATATTAAGGGTTTCTAATTAGAAATACTCTTACATCAAACCTTCTAATTTCAGTTATAATGCCACCATCTGCTCTGGAACAGCTCACCAGGTTAAACATTGAATATCCAATGATCTTCAAACTTACAAACAAAAAAACAAAGAGGATAACTCACTGTGGTGTATTGGAGTTCGTAGCTGATGAAGGCAAAGTTTACCTTCCACATTGGGTATGTGATAAAGTCAATATTTAACACATTAGCTGCTGAGCACATATCAAGTATGTTTATTTTCAAGGGACAACTACGATTTCCGCAGCTCACATGTTAAGGATTTTATGTAATAAAGAAATTAAGACATTACTATGCTTATAACACAAGTCTAACATCACAGATAACCTACAAGTCCATGAAACCTTATTGTTATAAGAATAACCTGAATATAGGTTTGTTGTTATTCTGTACACAATATAATACTTTTTAGACTATTTATCTAATGACCCTGCTATATTGGGACTTACATACCCAGTATATTATAACCCTGGTATGATGTTTTAATTATGATTTTTTTGGTTTTACATAATGTTTTATTTCATGTTGGCAGATGATGGCCAATCTGGTTTTGGAAGAAGGATCAATAATTCAAGTTGAAAGTGTGTCACTGCCGGTAGCAACATTCTCAAAATTCCAGCCATTATCTGAAGATTTCTTGGATATCTCAAATCCTAAAGCAGGTATGTTATAAAATTTATGTGCTTGATGTAAGGGTGTTTTACCTAACTACCCTCCTCCTTTAAATTAACTGTGAAATGTTTCCTCTTCTTCCTGACGGTTGCAATGCTTGAATGTCTAATGTTGTTGTCTAATGTGGTTGTCAATTCATGAACTTTTATTATTGTTTATGAATGAGTTGGGAAACTTTTTCGAGGCAGATGACAGTTTGGTGTCCTATATAAAGACGTGGACCATCATCAACCACATGGAACTTGAACTTTGTCTTCCCATTGACATGTAATGTATAGGAGACTTGGTAGTGGGGTAATATGGGAGTCTTTGTTATCGCTAGATAAATACAGGGACCATCTTATGGCACATGGTCACATCTTCCCATGGTCAACAAAATTTTGTAAATAACTCATACCAATTAAGAAGTTAGTGGTGAGCTCGTTACGTGCCTTTGATGAAATATTATTTGGCTCAGATGTTATGGGACATTGTAATTTGTTCTGTACTATTGATTATTGCATACTTGCTACATACAAAATAACTACTAAATTAAAAACTTATAAACAATTTATTCTTTTACAGTATTGGAGAACTGTTTAAGAAACTTTTCGTGCCTTACAACGGGTGATGTGATTGCTATCAAGTACAATTCGAAGGTTTATGAACTATGCGTTCTGGAAACCAAGCCAGGGAGTGCTGTCATTATTATTGAGTGTGACATGAATGTAGGTATATTTTTTGTGATTTAGTAACTTAGTCATAGTGGCCTAATAAAGTAAGAAATTAAGTGTTGCTTGAAAACTGCTTTTATTTAATTTTTTTATGCATAATTATTTTATGTGTTTCATTTTTGATCAGATGGGCTAATAATATGCAACATCTTTTTTACACATTTTGCCTTTCGATAAAAATACACATCAATTCAATTATACTGGTGTTATTTTAAACTTGAACATATTTTTCCCTGTTGGATATCCGTATCGCCGTTTTCCCATCCTGCATAAGATTCGGGAGTATCTCTGCTATGAATTTTATAGTTTAGCATGTTACTATATTATTTCAGGTTGATTTTGCACCGCCAGTTGGTTACAAAGAAGAGGGTTATGCACCCAAAGGCGGAGAGAGCAGTACCGGGGAGACTGGCATGGAGGAAGACCCAGCTGAAATGATGCCAGAGAACAGTGGGTTTGTTGCATTCAGCGGGGAAGGCAACAGGTTGGATGGCAAGAAGAAAAAGCTTACCAGTGAGAGCGAGTCAGAGCCACAGGCAACGCCGTCTAGACAAGTATTCAAAATTTTTGTCTTAGAATACTTTTATATATTCGTAATACTGCTCAAATTCAGGGATGTTATGATATGAGAACAATATAATAAGGGTTTCAGATACGGTTATGGATTTAGGTAATTATTTCGGATTATCTGTTAGTTTTGATGATAGTTATGAGTATGACTAACAATAAAAACGTATGCAAGACTCGCGCAAGGCTAATGTCGGCTAGGTTGAGCAGAAGCAAAGTCTCGTCGTAACATGTGTTACATTGTTACTCTGGTCTGATGGTGGTTATAAATAATCGACACGTTGCCCGACTCCAACCCTACTAATAATACTTCATTTTTAACCGACTTTAAAAAAGGAGGTTCTCAATTTGACTGTATTTTTTTATGCTTCAGAACTTTCGACTGGGTGAACCGATTTTGTTGATTCTTTTTTTATTTGAAAGCTGGTGCTTCTCGTGTGGTTCCCTATCAATTAGGTCCATTTCTGAATATGGCATCCATGAGACAACCATATAACTCTTACATTTGCATAATTTTGAAGTCGTTTTTTTACCTGTAAGATTATTATAATGTGAAGAAGGGTAGATGACTGAGGTATGTGGTATACCTTCCACTATACAAGTGTTTGCCGGAATCAAATTGGGTTTGAATCGAGCCAAAGTCTCGTCCGTTCATTTACTTCGTGCAACATGAACAAGGATAGAAAAGATTCGTGTCTGAATACATTTTACGAGTATATCACGGCTTACCTCACGTATTTTACTTGTGGAATTTGCCCGACTAGTTTCGGACTATTCAGAGGTCCTTTGTCAAGAGCCGTCGCCGACGAGAGCTCGCTTCCGACTGGTTCCGATTGAAATTTTACCCCAAGCTTACTATTATACATTCGTGAAAACCGCATGCAAAGCTATTTTTGATATTGGCCGGGACAAACGCATAGATAAACGAGTTCTACATTTTTATTGCTATGGGATCTAATCTAATCGTTAATAAGTACCATCAATTGTAGTTTCTCTCAAATATGTGCCATTTACAAACATCTATCAGCTACAGTTTTTATATGTTTGTATAAATAACGGCTGGTCACGATATTTTACCTGGATTATTTGCATTGCAGCCCTACGTTCGTGGCATTCCTGATTACGACTATGTGGTCGGTACCCTTCGCTTCATCAGAAATTCGCGACCGGCTAGTGCAAAAGAGGAGACGCCCCAACCAGAAACGTTCCAAGCCTTTAAAGGCGAAGGTTTTACATTACGGACGGCCAAATCTAAGAACTGATGAATACTGAATATATTTTTTTACAGTAGAAGGCTTTTAAAATATCAGAAGACATTTTTATACACATAAAATATGGCATGATAGAATCCATTCCAAAATCAAGTGTTAGTGATGATTAGGTATGTTTTTTTTTATAATGGAGTGGAAAACGAATTGTCTTTCACATAGTATCACTGTAGTCTACCTATAATAATTTACTATACACTGAGCTTTATTGGTTATCCTGAACTACACATATTATATGCTATTCCAGTGGGCTTCAAAGAATACTTTCAGTTCATATAGATGCACACTAAACTTGTTCTTCTTAATCTGATAAAAGAGAGAAACATTTGTATCGTTTGTTCCCTAGCTAATATTCAGGCATGTTAAAATAATTTAAATATCATACAGTTGACAAATAGCCAGTGTGTGAGTTTCACAATAATACAAAACAAGGTAAAATGAGAGTTTGTAGCCAAATGAATCAGCATGTTTTAATTAACTTGCATTGGTCCATTATGCGGGAAATATTACATAATTTATATATTATTTTATTATTACTGGTCTTCTATGTTAAATTGTCGTAATTGTTTCTAAAAAAAAACTACTTCCCTTTATTCAACTTAATTATTGTTTTTGTTTTGTTATTGTATTACACATAGGTATATAAAAAGATACCTCATATTAAGATATAGAAATATCAATGGATCTTGCTTATCCTAACAATAGACATGAGATTGATGATACAAACTTATTATTTTGCATGATTAAACCTATAAAATTTTATATTTAAGGAAGTCATTTCATTTTGTTTTAACAAAACTAAAAGTGGCCTTTAGAGACTTGTATCATTTTATGGTACAATAATGTGTAATACAGTTGCACCAATGGTATTTTCTGCAGTTGACATCACCACCACTTTCAACCTGTTCATTTTATGTGTATGAATGTATTTTAATAAATAAAATTTTATATGAAGCTGTCCCTGAGAATGTTCATCATACCTGTAAATAATACTGAATAAAAACAATTTAAGAACTTTGTATCAATTTCTGTTGCTTCTTTTTACTTAATCAAAGGCATGATGGGTAAAAATGTGTGTAAAGGACTATTGTGATAGAGGATTAAAATAATTTATCTGTGAAATGCTATATTAAAAAAATATTATTTTTGTTATTGTAGACTTCAAAAAACAGGATATCAGTCAATCATTGGAATAAATAATGAAATATAAGGGTATGAAATAAGTACATAATTAACCTTATAAAAGAATAAAATTTATTAATGCACCTACAATACATTTTAATGTTTACACGACAGAATAGTCATACATATATTATTATCTTATGTTATAAACAAGCAATAATCTCTGTGGACCCAAATAAAAGTATCTTATTTAACTAAATACCAAAAATGTGTGATGAATAACTAAATGTAAATGAATGTCAACAAATACTGAAAAAAAACTTAATTTTAAACATTCTACACTATTTTTATTAGTTTATGTCCTAACTATCAAGGCTGGTCATAGGTTAGATAGAGAGGAGCAGTTACTCTTGGTGACAATGGGTGAGATTGGCAAGTTATTTTTAGAGGAGAGCCACCCACTGAAAAATTGAATTCAAAAAATTGAAAGTGTTGACCAAAGGGGCCAAAAAAAATCTCGCTCTATCCTGAACAAGGACTAAGGCTGGCGCTGCCTACCATGACATAGAAATAAAAACATACTGTACAAAGTCAGTCAGACATTGTGTTTAGAATAAATACACCTTTTGTTTATAAATTGTTTCATATTTATTTGGTATTTCTTGACAAATAAATAAAACATTTCATTTTACCACTGTTAGGCAATTCAGTTCAGCCTACTAATAGGACCAATGTATTTTCACAATCAGACTATTTTGGATTGGCATATTGATCATTATTATACTAAGTTGTCATGAGTAAGCCATTTAGGCTATTATCATGAAAAATGTCTTGGTATAAAACTTATAACAGAAGTTTTTATTCTCAATATGATGTTAGTTATAATTCAAAACCGTTTTAAAAATTCTTCTGAACAAATTCTCGCCCTTGCATTCACTGCCAATTTCATCTCACTTATTTCCTTATCTATTTCTTCCATGAAGTAAATGACAAAGTCCACCAGCTTGTGCTTATACATTTGCTCGGTGTGGAAGTTTGTAATCAGGAAGCTGATATGGTACCCGTCGACCGGCTTCCGTCGTAATACGATAAAGTTTTCCGCTCGCATCATCATGAACCTCATGAATTTTTTACATAGGATCTTTTCAATCTCATCCGCTTGTTTAATCATAATACTCACACGTATAGAATTAATGGATGACTCTATCAGCACTTTCTCATTGGCGTTCCGCGAAATAATCACGGGATTTAACAGTAGCTCTTTACTAGTGCCCACTTCTACCTCCGGTTTGTTATATCTTTCCACCACTTGTGATGAAAAATGTTCTAAGCACATAGCCGATGTCAGGGTATGCCGAACAGCGGTTAAATAAGGCTTTAACGTTGCCGACATTATTATAGGTATTTGATTTCCTTTCAAAAACAATATCTGCTTTTTACCACACCTATTTGCGATAATTTCGATAAACATGACACATCAGTTGAAATTCAGTTCTGTCATTTATATTTGACAGAAGCACAGATGTAGTAGAATCAAGAGAGAATCACAGACAGGTTAAGAAAAGTTCCGTACCTATCGAGTATCGACCTCGGTCTGATAGGTAATAGGTAAGTATTTTTAGGTACTTTATTTACGAATTTAAGTTGATAAGAATTATTACTGTATGTATGTACATCTCAACAGCTTTCCAATTACCGCATTTTACGTGACTATTTTCTTAGAAATTTGAATGCGATTGAGAGTCTCAATCGCATAATCATCGAAATTAAATCAAAGTTTCGCAATGTCATTTGTCTCAATCGCATAATCATCGAAATTAAATCAAAGTTTCGCTCGCCTCAACTCTGAAAGATACTTCTACCATTCAAACTGAGACAAATGACATTTGAGGATCAAGGTGAGCGCACACCTATAACGTCGAAAATGTAACGGCACGGATATCAAAAATCTAGCTATTGGTATATTTTTATAACATTTCGTATATTATTTTTATGTTAAGTAATTAATAATAATGTTGTAATTTTATATAATTATGGCATTTGTGGCAAAAATACGTAAAATGAAACGACATTATAGAGAACGAACGACAGACAGACAGACTGAGAGCTGAGACATTAACTAGACAGACAATAATGGCGGACGTTTTGTAAAGTGACGCAAGCGTAACGTTTTACGGCATGCGTTTATCTAATATTTCCATAGTAAAAGTTGGCTATCATTTATTATCGTTAATAACAAACACATGACCAATTAGTGAAATAGTCATATTAATCACAAGTAATGGCGCGCGAGTTTGACCACCTTTTCAAACTGCTGATTATCGGTGACAGCGGTGAGTGGGCGAGGCCTATGATCGCGAGTGATGTTACAGCGTTATAGTCTTTCCAATTCGGTAATGGAAGCAATTTTGTTCGTGTTCCAGGTGTAGGTAAGAGCTGTCTTCTCCTGCGATTTGCTGACAACACGTTCTCCGGTAGTTACATTACCACAATCGGTGTTGATTTTAAAATAAGAACTTTAACGATAAACGGTCAACAAGTGAAGCTTCAAATATGGGACACGGCGGGTCAGGAGAGGTTCAGAACTATCACCAGTACGTACTACAGAGGCACTCATGGGGTCATCGTAGTCTACGATGTCACCAACGGGGAGTCCTTCGCCAACGTCAAGAGATGGCTGCATGAGATCGAACAGAACTGCGATGTTGTCAACAAAGTTCTAGGTGAGTGGATATTATGGTAATATAACTAATTTTTGCGTTTTCAAAATAATACTTACAAAAATTAATTAAATTAGCAACATTTAAGTAGTTCCAACATAATTTTCACAGGTAACATGTTCAAAACCATCCTGAAAATGACTATTGGATTAATATTATCGGATTATATTACTTTCCTTTGTAATCTGTATATATAAAACTCTTCCGTTACTGAGTGACTTACAGACAACGCACAGCCGAAACTACTGCACACAAGAAGCTCAAATTTGGCATGTATGTTCCTTGGGGAGTGTAGGGGAGCACTAAGAGAGGTTTTTGGAAATTCCCCGCCTAATGGGATAAACTGAAACTTTTTATTTCTTCAATGTATTCATTTGAAACTTTGTTATATAGCTTCCCCAAGTGATGCAAGTGAGAACTAAGAAAGGATTTTTGGAAATTAAAAAGGAACAATATAACCTAATTTCATGCAAGCAAAGCTGCAGGCGGAAAGCTTGTTTACAATAATCTTAATACCAGTAAGATTTATAAATTGTAACTTACAGTCCTTACTTAGGTCAAATTTTAATTAACATACAAATGCTATATAGGAACAATAAAGGATAAAAATAAAATACTTATGGAAAAACCATTTCAAAGAAAAGTGTAATTCAACAATATTGTAATACAACAATACATAACAATAGTGTAATACAACAATACATGCAATATTATTTTGTATTTGGGAAGTCAAAAGTTAAACAAATATTAATATTATGTTGATAACATGTCTCGGTACAAACTAAAAGGTACAAACTAAAAATAAATAATCTATCTGACTCAGGAATGATAACAATTTTATGGTTAATGTTTTTTATACAGACTAAGAGTCTAAAGTCTATATAATATCATCTCTTATATAAATAAAATATTATTAAGTAAAACAGAAAATTATTATTGCTTTGCTTTAAATATTATTATTATTTTGTTATAATATGTATATAAATGATATTAAGTTTCAAAACCAAGAGTACCTTTTTACCTAATGGAAAAACGAATCTCAATGTTAAGCAGAGTAAATATACAATAATTATGTGATATTAAAATTTCAGTTGGTAACAAGAATGACTGTCCTTCGAGGAAGGTAGTAATCACAGAAGATGCCCAGAGATTTGCTAACCAAATGAACATAACATTGTTTGAGACAAGTGCAAAGGAAAACATCAATGTTGAAGAAATGTTTCTTACTATAACAAAAATGGTAAGTCTGTCAATTTTTTTTCATATACATAAGTTACGATTGAGTGTAAAGTTGCTATAATAATTATGTATATATAATTATAGTCAATATTTGTAACAACACATAGGGGAATTACGATCGCCTCAACGAATGTGTGCACGTCTTGCCCACCTTTGACTACAATTTGCCAGATGTGACTGTTACCAGGTTGGGTCGTATTGACTGGTTTCAGTCAATATAACCAATTTGTTGTTTGTAACAATGATATAAATGGAAGCTGCGAATGGCAATCTTTTATAATAAATGTAATGTTGTTTGACTAGATTGCTTTTGTTTTTATAAATGGAAACTACATTCAGCTGTTTAGCTTACGTTTGTATGGATGGACTGGGTACTTATTATTTATTTATTTATTTTATTTATTTAAATTTTCATGTACACCTTAAACTAATATTATATATTATTATTGTAGCGTGTATTAAAATATTCTGGGTTAAGTCGTCAATCAACATTTCATTACAGAACAAGATTAGGCTAAAGCCCAGTTGGTAGTATAGCTGTCTGTAGGTTGAAAGATTACTTATAAGTTATAGATGCATTATGCTAATAAGACATGAGTTGCACTTTTTGAGCTGCTCCAATAACATTATTGTAACTATGGATTTGAAAGATAATTTCGAAACATAATAAGAAAGAAAGAGATAGCTAAATGAAAATAACAACTATTAGCTGAATTTGACTGCTTCAGTTTTCTCATGCCATGACATATCAACTTCTTTTTTACTTATAATATCATTGGATGTTTTGTATTTGCACTTGATCTAGCTATTGTGATGTGGAATTGTGTCTAATTATACTACCACCAAACTCAGCAGGTGTAATGTTAAAAATTCTTTAATTACACACTGTAACCATTATCTTTTCAGGTACTAAGATCAAAATTGGAAATGAAAGAAAGACAAAATGTCACAGCTAATGATACAGTAAATCTGAAGAAGAATCACAAAACCAAGAAGAAATGTTGCCAGTGACGTCTAACAAGGGCACCAGGCCAGAGATGTCGCTTTTACAATGCTCAAATATTGAGAGACACGTTGCACAACCCTAGCAGGGCACTACAGTACCTCGGATATGCAAAAGTTTACCAATGAAAAGATCCATTATTTGTAGTTGCAATAAGGTATAAAATAAAAAAAATTATACATTTTAACAATATGAAATATATCGATACATTAATACTATTTAGTTTATGGATTTTTAATGCAGTTTTGTACAGTGGTATTTCATTGATCTCTAATTAGTCATCAAGTATATTTTTGCCATCCTTGTATGGTTGGTATGCTAGTAACAAGGAATTTTTTATACTGTGGTGACTTCATTTACTCAAATATTGCTTAGAAAACGATGGTACCCTGGTCGTTATAGTGCATGTGGGGTTCAACATTCTCACATTACGAGCATGTACATTATGGAATTATTGACTCCAAAAATTAAATTAGGATATTATGAATGCATAGTTAATGTATGATTGTACTCTCATTATCAAAATTTTTATGTGATGGAGTGTTGTGTATGATATGGTAAACGTTGAATAGATATAAATGTATACCACTAATTGAATGTTATTTTATTTTGTCATTATTTGGAAAATTCTCTGTGAACGAATTCTTGTAATTTCTTCAACGCAACAATAGTATTAAAACATGACTTGTATTTTATATAGCCAAAGTATTATGATTCATGAGAAAGGTTTGGTTTCAATATGCAGTCAATATTTATATATACTCATATTTATGTATACTCGATTGTCTTTCACACAATCTTTAGTTTGAAATTGACTCCAGTGTGTAAGTTATAAAAGTGAGATCATATTTATATTTTTTTATTGATTATTGGCAATGTATTTTATAGAAAAATATCCTTATTTGAGTAACTAAATTTCCAAATTTGTCTTGATAATCTCAAATGGGGCCTATTTGTGTTTTATTAGCAAACAAATCATAATCAGTGTTACAATTTTATTGATATCAGTTAAAATCCTCGTTGTAGTACATGTAATATATTATATTACACAAAAGAGACAATTATAAAATGTATTAAGTGGCAATGGATGTTGTAAAATACTTACAATGTACTAACATAAGTGTTATTTATGTTGTGTAATCCATAGAAAAAGAACATAAGTGGAAGTTGTATGGGGCTTTACATTGTGGTATGACTGTGGAATATTGCACTCATGACACTTTACCATAAGACTATTTATAGCTAAAATGTATTGCAAACAAAAATAATCTGTTAATGTTGAAAAATATGCACCAAATGTGAATAATGAATTTTCATTTGGAATATTCATATTGAAATATAAATTATGCATGACAATGAAATATTATTCTATTACAAAGTATCACACTTATAGCAGTAGATGGCGTTGTATTGTACAAATTAGTTCGGAAACAAGTTTATTTTATTTGATGTCAAAAAATTTGACATTCCGAATGGTTCAACTTTCCAAGAATCCTGGGTTTGATTCCAGCTGAATCGGAAATTTGAATGATGAGTTTAAATTTATTTATTTGGTCTCTATGTGTGTTCTTATCTTTTGTATGTTATACATGGCATCCACAACACATGGAATTCTAGTTTGGGACAATAAGGGTATAGCTTCAATATTAATGTTGATATAAATTATATCAACATTAATATTGAAGTCCTGCGGTGATTACTTTGTTATTTTATAATGTTTTCATGAGTTTGGCCATACTGGTTTTGTTCCAATATTCCTCATATACACTTCCTCTTATAATCTTTTTCTATGTAATTCTATACAGTTATTTAACAGCTATGTAATTAATTGCCAGTGGGAGCACCAGTGTGTACCTACTATCATAGTATAACTTGTACTGGGTGTATCCCACCTTATCATAAAGCCTCAATCAAGTGGCATTAACACCCTATTAAATAACTGCAATATCTATTTTGGGTTTCAAGAAGAGGCATTAAACGGCAACTTTTGTTGCAGGTTTTAGAAACAGTTAATTTAGTTCAATAGTTTACTTATATGTATATTATTTTCAATAAATAATTAATCCCCTAATTTATTTTTAACATGAAAAGCAATAGTATGCTTATTGTTAAAAGTCAAATTAAAACTAGATACAGAAATGTATGCTATTCCATCACAAGACATTGTAAATATATAGTAATCGAATGGTATATTAGAAACCTTTTAGATGAATCTAGAATGGGTACTTCTAATGTAAAACTATGATATCCGGAAACCAATGTCAACAATCATTCCAAAGGGTTTTTACAACATAGCAGGGCTGACTGTGGCATTTTTAGAAGTCTTTTTTGTATGTATTTTGCCATAGACTAGCTTTAGTGATGAAACCTTTCATTTTATAGCTTAAATTTTAGCAGTAGAGGATACTTTCTTTGCATAAAACAAGAGACTGAACAATTTTGTATTACAAACCTGTCTCCTTTAGAAGTAATTATAATGTTTAGCAAGTCTCAAGATCTGCAATTGCGTGTTTTGATGTAATTGATTTATTAACTATGGTCAGCCCAAATAGTACATAGCAATTTGCTTTTGTTTGTCTTGTTTCTGTACTCAGTTTTATTTTAAGGAATATTGTTCATACCAGCATTTTAAAAATGTAAATAGATGATATATTTTGCCCAAATAAAGTGTTTTTATTCATTCCATTGCAATATATTCCCATGCTATTTCCGTATTCCATATTATATTTTATGAACCCCTAATTTTGAAGTAATAAAGTGTTCTGATGTTGTAAACATTTATATATTGTGTAAACAAGCTTAGCAGCTGCTAAGCAACTTACTTGAGTCAGAGTTAAGGATAGGTACAATATAGTACAATATATAGTACAATAGTACAATATTGAGAATGGAGAAGGCAAAAGGGTCAAAATATTACTATCAAATACACCTAAAATCCGAACTTAGGTCATATACATTACATAACTTTTTATTTCACTTCAATACATGCAGTATTTCCGAAGTTATAAAGACGAGAAGTTCAAGCCCTTTTTTGGATTTCCGCGCTTACGCTATGACGTCACGACTTAGTTCGGCCACGAGCACGATACGGCGCAAGTATAGAAAATATGGGTCTATGCAGTTCAAAAATCTATAACTTTCTTATTTCTATAGATACAGACTTGAAATTTTGCATAGATGTAGTAGATAGTATGTGAATTATATATGTTATTTTATTATTGATAACTAAGGTTTGCTCGCGGCTTTACTTGAGTTTAAATTAACATTTCGGTCAAAAATCCCTATCAACTACGCGCGACTACTGAGCGATGACGTCATCGAGTAGTGACCGCCCGCCTGCGTTTTTAAAAAAACCAACGGCCGTAAATACGCACTTTGATCGTTAATATCTCAGCCATTGATTGAGATATGGAAAAAGTAAAAACACAGTTTTTCTTGTAATTTTTTATAGATTTATTTGACGTGTAAAAAAAAATTCGTTTACCTGGTCCATTGTTTAAAGGCTGAACTTTATTGTCCCGGATTCCAAACAAAGCTATCTAGGTGCATTATATTTTTGAAAAATAAGTAAAAGGATAAACAATTGAAATTCTGCCGTCGAACGAGAATGATAAAAAATATTGGGTTTAAAATATGGAAGCTCATTTTTCTACATTTTTGAAAAATCAATGCCTTGAACTTACGCCCCTTTTAGAAACTCGGCGAGAAAATATGAATACGAGTATGTAAACGGCCTTTTCTGCACGAGTATTCGGCCGTCTCGTCTCGGTGTCGGTTATTTGGCACGGTTCAAAGGATTGCTCGTCTATAATCGCTTTTACAATTATTTCACATATTCGTCATTTTTCATTTAACTATGATATTAACTTAGTGGCAGTGAGCCCCCTGCTGTCATTTATGTTTGAAAGATCTATGAGTAAAAAGATAATAGTGAGTTATTGACGAATATGTTTATTACGTGCACACGCACCTACTTTTAGGTATGCAGCCACTGACTTAATTACACCAATGCATGCAGCAGTAGACTGTTACTTGGTATTTATTGTACTTAACCCTGCCTGCGAGGTGAAGGGTCCCGGGATTCAATTTCCTGCGGGGTTAGATATTTCTGTGAAAGATGTTTGCTCTCGGGTCATGGTGTTATGATGTAGTTTTAACCGACTCCAAAAAATCAAAATGTGTGCAATTCACACGTGTTAGAAGTGAAATCTCAAAAAGTAGTTTGGTTAGATTTAACTATTGTTTTAGCGCTACAGCGAACTTTAGTTCTAACTCTAGCTAATGTTCTTATCTCATTTTCTCCCACATTAAAATGTTTCTGTCCCTTTTTCTTTTCCGTTTCGTTTAATTTGCGCGTCATTTCCGTTTCATCGAATTCCAAATCACAACGATACTATAGAAGTTTTCACTTTAAAAACGGGGAGGTTATGTTCGTTTGTGTTGTAGTCTGTGACATCTGTGCGTTATACTATTTGTATTATTTTGTATACTGTGGTAGTGTGAACTTTTGACATTTATTACCGTCAATGGATATCACAGTTGACACTGACAAACATACAGAAGTAGACATTTTTGTTTCATTTCAATTTCATTCGACTTTCGAGAGTTCGCAGTTCGAGAGTAATTTAGTGGTCCTCAGCCTCGAGGTTTCCAAAGCATTTTCTCAAAATGTCTTTGTGGTCGACTGTAAATCGGCTTGTTTTCAAGCGAACCTCTACTTTCTTCCTGGCTACGGCTGTAGGAACGTTCTTTTTCGAGCGTACTTTCGACTTGATTTCAGTGGCAATTTTTGAGAGTGCCAATAAGGGAGTGAGTATCTCGTTATGTAATTTTGTTTTCAGGAACATCAATGGACTTTTTACTACAATTATTATATCACCTAATTTACCCCTGTAAGCTTTAAGTTTTTTATATAGATTGTCTCACGTTTTTCAAATTGTATTTGCGTGTTAAGACGTCATGATTAAACCCTCAAATGGTATTTTATCTTCGGCAAATAGTGCTTTATTATTTATTTTATTTCTTGGAGAGTAATATCAGTTAAATTATAAAGCTGTCTTACATGTATGTATAAATTTGTCTTCACCCAATTAACAATTGAGCCCATTTGTGATAAAAACTGTAGGTTATGACAAATCTATTTTCTGTTTTTGTTTTATGCAAATTATGTTATTCATGTTATCATAACAGAGATTTTATCTTTTCAGAAACTCTGGAAAGACATCAAGCACAAATATGAATAACGGGGTATACAAGAAAACAACTTCATTATGAGTATCCTTAAATTATTTATTAGTTAATTGTTAACCATAACATTAAATATGATTTAAATTCCAATTATATTTAGTTTTATTTATAACATCATAATATTTTGGAAAATAACTTAAACACAATGACTAGATTATACTTCGTGCTACAAAAATACATTGAGTCAATTTGAAAATTCCCTGAATCGTTTTTAATATCTTTTTGATAAATATGAGAAATAGGTAAAAATCTAAAGTCAATCTAGGTATCAGCTATATTGTTTTGGCAATTAACATAGACCTTAATGTCATAAACATGATTTTTCTGCGTATCATACCCACTACCTAACTGCTTCAGTTGATACAAACAAATAATTTGTCATGTAAAAATCAAGTAATTGAAAATAATTCTGCCTATAGACTACACAACATGTTTACTGTGTAAAATAGTAAACTATACAATATCAGTATCATCAGAAATTACCTTAAAATTAATGAATTGTTATTGTAGTGCAACACAGACTGGATTAAAAATATTGTTATTATATTGTGCAACTTAAACAATGGAAAATAACAATAAATTCTAAATAGCTTAATATTAAAATAAATCTGATATAAATGTGTGATCAAATATACAATTACCTTAGTATATTAAAACAAAGATAAATAATTCTATTATTGATAAAGGGATGTAATGGACACTAACCAAACCTATCAGATATGTATTTCAAATAAAAATTATATTGCAAACCCTAACTAAATCAGATTAAAAAGTTTTGACTAATTTATGATTTTGGACAGAATCTAAATCAAGACATTATTTTTTTATTTTTTTGCCTAGTGTTATGTACTTAGGAATATAATAAAATTCTAATAGCTATTTACCTTTTATATTTTATAAATAAAATCTGTAATTGAAACAATTGGAATTTTATATCTTTAACTATAACTGAAACCCATGGCAAATAGAAATACACTCCATAACTCAAACTGGTAAAACATAATTCACATAAGTTATTTTACATCCATAACATTCGTGTTCTGAATTTATTACTTGTAATAATAATTTATTATTACAAGTAATTTATTACTTGTAATAATAATATTATTACAAGTAATAAATTCAGTAATAATTATATTAATCAGTAATAATTTACAAATTACATACATATTTAAATGTATCAAGTGTGAACTTAAAATTGAAAAGCATTCAGGGACAGCTCTACCTATAATGCAGGTTATGCGGACCACCCGGGCACCGGTTGTTAAGGGGGCGCCGAGAGCGTCTTGTAAGTAGGTACCTATTGCATTTCGACCGCGTATTTTGATACAAAAAGGCGCCAGAGTATTGATTGCACCCGGGTGCTACATGTACTAGAGCCGAGCCTGAAAGCATTATACAGCTGGTGTTTGTCTAATAGAATATTATCTTGATATATCTTTAGTTCATTATGTTTTAAATCTTTTTGCTGCAATTACTATTGATTACTACTCATCGTAATCACTATTGGCTGAATCAGCGAAAAGACTACAACGCATTAGTGGGCCTCTGCAGAGCCTGGGCCTCTCCCTGCAACCAAGCAGGCAGTTCATGGAATACTAGGATTTGAATGATCTATGCAGACGAATATATTCTGGGTCATCGGATAGAGTATCAGCTGAAGAGGATGAAGGTAGCGAACGAGGTTGTGCTGGAGGTAGTGGAGTGTCACACTGGTTTTCTTCTGCGAGTGCTGTTACAATATCTACGAGTAAGGGTTGTGCTAGATTCTTGATTGCGTCTTGTCTTGCCACCTAAAAAGAAGTGAATTCAGTATTAATTTCACTTTGCAGTTCAGTCCTTTAATCTCATCAGTTTTTTAATTGTGCGTTGCTAATGTTGCGTCAGATAATTTTAATAATCAAATAAGTTCCACCATGCAAATATACTGGGTAGGACAATTTGGTGCAAGTTTTACAATCACTATACTGAATTTTTATTTATATAGGGCTATCAATAAAAATACATGTACAAGTCTAACTGTTCTACATCTTACTATACAAATGATAACAAGTCTTTTTTAGATATAGATGCAGCATGCAAACAGAAAACGCTAAAACAGTGTAGAATATTATTAGTGGCGAATTATTAAAAAATATTGTGGTACGGTACAGTGGTTTGATGTCGGAAGAACATCCACCACCATCTAAACATTGCGTCATTTTGGTATCAGATGGAACAAACATACAAACACAATAAAATGTATGTATAATTTTAAAATTAGTTCATTATTATCAGTTTTCCATGAATGCTGTAAGAGATTCAGGAACGCATTGTCACTTGACACTACACAATTGACCGAGCATGAATCTAGATAGACGATCTTGTACTAGATGGTGAATGTACGAAAGACTCCGAGTTGTATACTATACCAGTGGGAAATGGTGCACAATCATCTTGAGTGCGTACTCCTTGATGTCGGCGGTGCGCATGCGGTCGGCGGCCTGCAGGATCGCCAGCACGTTGTCCGGCGACACGTTGCTCTGCAGGTTGTGCTTGCAGAACACCTGCAGACGGTTGTTTGTGAACCCTGCGCGACAGACCAGAATGCTTCGTTCGGAAATGTGAGAACTGGTAATTACTCTGTAGGTTATATCTATGTCCCTTATTATTTATATTGTTTTTTATAATGTACACCCTACCTTTTTTGACTATTGTCTACCTACACACCATCTTTTTCATTTGTTGGGTACTGCACCGCAGAGGCCTACATATAAATTAATTCTAATTCATAAGTTAATTTTAATTTATTAATTGTTATGTTTTTACGATAATTAAAATGTTGTAATGTTAGTAGTAGTGATATATTTTTACAAAATATTGTTACTGTTTCTTATTAGTGTACAATAAAGTGATATTGTATTGTATGTAAAAAAGAAGTGCAGGAAGACGTGAGGTGACAGAAGAGGAGATAACAGAGTGGGCGGGGGCTTACAACAAGAAGGCCATCTACGACATTCATTGATATTAAAAGAAGATTGAAGAAAGCAATTTTTGCTGTCATCAGGTTTCCCGAAGCGAGGCGTGGGCGGGTTTACCAGTATTGTTATCAATTGCGAGTTAGTAGAGAAAAGACCTTTGACATAATATAATTATTAATTACTTATTTGTTACGTAATATGTTTTAAGTAAAGTAAGGAAGGCTGTAAGTTGATCATACCAGGTCGGCATAATCGTCTTAACGATAAAGCCCTTATATTAAGAATTAAAAAATCAATTGCGATGATGATGACCAATATAATTTGATGAACAAAGGGTTAATTTGTAGTTGTGGGTTTGTAAAATAAGTTACCGTAATATATCGGCGCCTGGAATAGATATAGGGAGTCCTCGGTAGGCATGTTGGTGTCTCCGTAGTAGATGTACCTCAGCAGGGAATCGAACGCCTCCTCAGAGGGCACCGTGTCGCATATTTGTATCTGAGATAATTAGAATATAACAATATTAATTCCAACTCGTCTATATTCGAAATTGTGAAATGAACTCGAGCGGGTGCAATGTTTACATAGTCAACTGGTCAACCGGAATTCATAGTGGAGAACTGTAAATTACGTCACACATTAAGGGGAGAGTAAGCAAAGTGTGACTGGAGGTCATAAGGTGACATCATTATATATCAACTAAATTTCTGTTTACTAAAATTCTACACTTACAGTCCAACGTAATACTTTAAAATTTATCATTGAGTAAAATTTCAGAAAAAGTGACGTCACTCGTAACTCCCTACCAGTGGTAGGCAGTTACACGTATGTGGCAAAGTTGCCGGATCGGACACCAAAAATTAACGTAATTAATGGCCCATAATTAGATGATAAATTATATAAAACAAAATTGTAATAAAACGAACAAAAACCGTGCAACCATCCAACGGTATCGACGGCGTGTACGCACGTTGACGGTGTTGTCCTGCGGCGAGAAGGAGCGGAACATGGCCTCGAAGTAGGAGGCGCGCGCGGCGAGCACCGAGCGGTGCGCCGGCCGCGAGGCGCCGCCCACGCGCAGCCGCACGTCCGCCAGCTCCGCGCCGCCGCCGCCCGCCGCCGTGAACACGCACATGTCCTGCTCGAGCGTCGTGCCTGCCGGCCGGACCACAAAAACCGTTACCACCGTTGCTGTGAGTAGCTATGAGTAGTTTCATTCATTTTATTGAAGTGAATACTTCTCTAGTGTCGTTGTGATTTGGAATTCGATGAAACGGAAATGATGCGCGTATGGAACGAAACGGAAACGAAAAAGACAAACACGTTTTAACGTGGGAGAAAATGAGATAGGAAGCGTCGGCAAAATGGCGGCTTACTTGAGCAAAGCAAAAGCTCAAAAATATTTGGACTGACCGTATTCGTTCTTTTGAAGTTTCACTTCTGCCACGTGCGAATTGCACACATTTTGATTTTTTTTTCAATTTAGTCTCTACTAACACCTTACGAAATACGATATCGCTTCAGCTTCAGCCCTACCGTGAGTGGTCTTGGAAGAAGAAGCGGCAAGAAGCTACCAAGGAGTTTTTTTCTACTCACAGTTACATACAACACTTATTACTACTTAATGCTTTACATATTTCAAAGTCCCGTCCAAGCAGTTTATCTTTAAAGTAATCATCCAGTTTGTGATAACCCTTCGTTATAAATCTTGAGGAAACCTGCACACCTGAGAGTTCTCCAAAATGTTCTCGCAGGTGTGTGAATCAATCCGCACTGGTCGACGTGGTGGACTATGGCCCCTCACATTGTGAGAGGAGATCCCTAACCAGCAATGGGACAGTTATGGGTTGCGAGGAAGAAGATACATCCTCGTTTCTCTCACCGACGATTTCCTCCTCGTTGTCGAGGTTCGCCTGCGTGGAGGCCTTCTGCGGCGGCGACTGGTGGCGCCGGATCACCTCCACCATCAGCTTCTGCTCCAGCACCTCGAACGCCTTCGACATCACGATCTGAGTGAAGTTGTAATCCTTTATCACGAACCTGCAATTTGAGTTTATGTAAATAGCAAATAAACAAGCTGAGCCACCTTATGTTGTGAGGCCACCGTTGAACAGACACAAAAAACTCATCATCCACGGGTTACTGACCAAAGAGGAAGCGATAGATCCTCTCTATTGCAGACACCGCTGTGACCCAAACAATTTTGAAACATTTCACGGTTGATTTTAGCTAGTGAGATGGCCTAAATACCCTACCGCTGTACAAATACCATTGGGACCAAACTGGGTGGCAGAGGTGTACCCTCCAAAGTTAGGAGGGTTTGAATAATGTAGGCCCATGATAATGCGAGAGGGATTAAAATTTTCTGCATACAACATTTAAGATTGTACCTAGATGTAATCGTAATCCTGTAATCTAGTTATATTTTGACTATCTCTGCTGGGTGATGCAGAGCCCAGCGGTTCCCAATAGGAGGAACTTGACACCATAGCATTGTTGCCATTGTTCAGCATGGTGAACCAACAATAGGCAAGGTTGTATTGTGTTCAGCGATGGTTGAGGTCCATACACTCCAACAAAAAAAATTTAATAATAAGTTAAATAAACTATTGACAGAACATATTTACCCAAGTTATTAAGCTTAAGTAAGTCAGTGATGTCCACCAATCGGCACTGTCCACCAATAAGCACTTAGCCAGTGTGGTGGACTATGGGCTATACCCCTCACACCGTGAGAGGAGACCCGTGTCCAGCAGTGGGACAGTTAGGGGTTGTGATGATGAAGTCAGTGATGTAAGTAAGTACTCACCTAGGTACTCAAACAACTTGGGTAAGTGTGTTCTAGTGCCACTTACCTAATGCAGTGCTCCTTGATGCAGTGCAGGCCGGCGTAGTGCGCGGCGTGCAGCGCCTGCAGCACGTTGGAGAGCCCCAGGTTGAGGCCGAGGTAGCGCGCGCAGAGCCCCTTCAGCCGCGGGATCTTCAGCGTCAGCGCCAGCCGCAGCACCTCCATCACCAGCAGGATCGTAGCCGGGGACCCGGGGTCGTCGTCTACACCACTCATTAATATCAATTAAACATTATTGGAGGCTGCTTGGAAGTGGAAAATGATTTTTTTTAGAATGACATTATGTCTGTCACTGGGATGCGAATGTTCATCGAAGCAACGTCATGGTGTTTTGATTGGCCGGTGACTATACATGCGCTAATGTCTCGGAAAACGAACTTCGGCCCGGCCGAGATAAGTTGCGAGTACTGCACGTATATTTAATACGTGAGGCAAAAACCGTGTAACACGCGTAGGACTGTTAGATTTGGTATAGTTAAAGTTTACTCGGTGAGGAAGTGCAGACCGGTTACGCAGTTAAAAATATCAACATGTTTGAAGTGGCATAATATTGAGATATTCGTATACGAAAATTTTATATTCGTATAGCGGACTTAAATGCACCTAGGGAACCAACAAACCTTTCTCAGTGGGGTCGATCCGGTCGGTGTAGATGTAGTTGAGGATCATGTGGAAGGCCTCCGGCGTGGCCTCCGGCAGGCGGATGGCCAGCTGCGGCTGCGACTTGTACGACCACGTCACCGGCTCCACTTCCCCCGCCGCTATCTTGTTGTCCAGCTCCACTCGGGCTTTGCTGGAATATAACAGACGTGGCTATCCATCTATACATAATAATATATTCAATCTGTAACTGACTGATCGCTGTCTGTACAGTCACGAGCAATAATATGTATACATTGTCACGTTTTCTAAAATATCTTAACTTGAACAACAACAACAACAACAATTCGATCTAAATTATATATTATACCTTACTATGACATCGTTTAATGGTTAGTTAATTTAGAACGAATTGTTGTTCACGTCTTTCTACATTGGTACAAGTTATGATATTATAGCAAAGCGGGGGCGGTTTTACTAGACTAATAATAAAACTAAGTTTAGCGCACCGCATACCTATATTAATATTGACGATAATCTGAATATTGACAATAATATTGTGTGTACGCCGTTTTGTCGCACTCCAATCGCGATCAGTATTCGACCTCGCCAATACAATACGATGACGTCATTCACCGTTATTTTAATTTTGATGCTTAAATATTATGTAGAGTTGTCAGTCCTCACTTGATCTTAAGCCGGAGATACGGCGACCTGGCCGCGAGCATGGCCTGGTGCGCGATGACGGAGGCCTCCTCGGGGCCCACCAGGATGGTGATGTCACAGAACTGCTGCGACTTTAGGATCCGTCCGAAGTCGTCGTGCAGCGTGCACCGCGGATAGTTCGACAGCTGTCAAATGTATCAGATAAATTTAAAGATAGTTGTCGATCTAAAGTATTATTGAGTCATAACTCCGGTTGTAAATACGTATTCATTTCTTATTGCGGATTTGTATAGTTAGAAATATATGACCGCCTCTGGTCCTACAAGCTGGTGATTACGAACGTTAATGTATGCAAGACAACATAATTGACATACGAAGATATGATATACGAAGTGTCAAACTATTTTGACAAGACACAATTGAAGCATTTATAAAGCAGACTTGAGCTTTTGTACCGGTGCATAAAATGCGTCTATCAATTAATTGCCGTTAGGTAGTGATTAGTGTTAATAGGATACTACGATCCTACCCTCAGAATAAGTGATATTCCATTACCTGGAACCTGTAGAGGTCTCCGCTGCGCACGTTGTTGTCGACGGTGCCGCCGAAGATGTACATGGCGTCGCCCACCACCGCGCCCGCGTGGAACAGCCGCCCCAGCGGGATCTGCGACTCCGGCGCCGGGAGGATCAGCGACCTGCCGACACACCGACCCCGGGGATATTTTGAAGATTTCTATTTTTTTATGGTAGCTTAATATTTACTAATGCGAAAAATCGATCTCATTGATTAAATAAATCATGATTATTTATTATTTTTGAGAAATAAAATTCCGAAATTACAGTCACTAGTCACGTGACAGCGAACGCCAATACGACGCGTGACGTCACATGTTGCAAAACTAAACAAACTTGACATAATATTTTGGTCTTTCCGCTCAACAAACAGCTCTTCGTTTTGCAACATATGACGTCATACGAGTCGCCATGACAGTTTAACGCGTTTTTTTGTGGAAACGTCAAATAGTTCATAAAAATATAAAATAAAATATGTTAACAGTTTGTATATTACTGAAATATTAATATTTCAGTTAAATTAGACCATTTGGCAAACTATGATTTAGTTTCTCAAAATGAGTCAACTAGCCTATTGAACGGCAAGTTGGTCAGTTGGTCACCCACCACATTTGCGTGTCCAAGTCGAAGCAGTGCAGGTCGGAGGGCAGCGTGCTGTCGGCGGCGCCGCCGAACACGTACAGGTGTCGCCCGTGCGGCACCATCACGTGGCCGTAGCGCCGCGCCGGCGCCGGGCCCGCGCTGCGTAACAGATGCTCCGTGCATACCCTGCTCCATCTGGAACGGTAATCACAACATCCATACCATACCCACATACATACATTGACGACCCGGATGGCGCAATGGTTAACACGCCGGATCGCCGTTCCGAAGGTCCTGGGTTCGATTCCCAGCGAGGCGGAAATTTGAATGATGAATTTAAATTTCCGTTCTTGGTCCGGGTGTGTCTGTTCTTGTCTTGTGTGTTGTCCATGGCACCCACGACACAGGGAATCCTAGTGTGGGGCTATGAGTGTGTAGCGTTATTATTATACCTCGTAAATTGATATCCAGCTCGAAGGACCAAAATGTACTTTTTAATGTATATAACGATAAACGAACAGACGAGTCACCTGATAGTAAGTGATCACCGTCGGTCATGAGATTTTTGGTTATAATTCTACAAGTACTGTGCACTAGGGCTGGCCATTTTCGTAAATGTCGCATAATTATTATTTAGGTTTAACTGAACAAGTACCGTCTGAAAACCGATTTACTTAATAAAATAATAACCATACTCACGTGTGGGTTTCAAAATCGAACTGGAACAGCGCATTGGTGATCTTGGCACCGCTCTGCCCGCTGAACACGTACATCTTGCCGCGGGCCACCGCCACGGGGAAGTTGCAGCACGTCGGCGGACACTCGCCCTTCTGCTCCACGCACTCCCATTGGTGCTCCTCCCCTTGCTACAATGTTGGATATGTTTTATATAAATCCACAAAAGTATAACTTGCACTTTTCAATGTATGATTATATTATATTATACTTAATACGGGAACATACAAGAATTGCTCGTAGTTTCAAAGGTGTTATAAGAAAAAATTTATCGTGGTTCGGAGGGCACATAAAACCTTCGGTCCCGATTGGTATCGTTAGGTAACAGCCGTTAAGCCATGTCAGAGGCCTAAGCTATGAGGAGCGACCCGTGATCTGTAGTGGGCCATTAATGGGTTGAAGCCAAGGCTTTCAGCGTCACATGAAAGTTATAACCTACCACAAGGTTGATAGTCCACATATCGTTAAGGCGCGCGTTGCCATCGTACCCAGCGAATATCCACAACTTGTCATCGTACACCGCTGCGCCGTGGGCTGACCGGGGGACTGGCTCCCTAAACAAATAAGAATAGGATAAGGTATTTTCACGCTAAAAAAAGGAACTCCGCGACGCGGGGTTCCGTCGACATCTGTGACGAAGTAACATAATTATGACTTACTTGTGCTTGTATAGACGTAACTGACCCCACGCAGTGTTGTTAGTTGTGTTGTTTTAGAATTTTTGGTTAGAATCGTTTTTTTAGTTTTCTCAAAAACTTGGCGTCGCCAGGCGTTGAGGGTGGTTATCGTTGTAATCAGGATCGAACCCTCTACATCTTCTTAACCTTTTCTTACGTTTTTGGTTTGCTTGCTTGGTTTTCGTATTATAGGCGTTTTACTACTATTCAGTTTAAAAGTTCAAAATTCGATAAAAAAGAAACTACGCATCTTCAGCAAGTATTGTCTGCGGGGGGGTACTATGGGGTCCTCCTCTCCCTACTCCCAACCCCAGGTCGAGGAATTACTATTCAAAACCCAACCCCAAATAAGATATAGAAAGTGATACAAAACTACATAATTATGTACATATTTCTACACAAATTACTAAAGAAAACTAAGTTAATTTACTTACTGTCCTGTGAATCTCCACTGAACCCACTGCGCACTTTGAAACTTGTACTCAAACAGATCATTCTTGTTGGTTAGATTGGAATTGGCGAGGATGTCCCCAGTGTAGCCCCCAAATACGAACATAGAAGATCTATGCACCTTGAAACAAAAACATACAGAGATCAACAGACACACACACACACACACAGAGAGAGAGAGAGAGAGAGAGAGAGAAAGAGGAGAAAAAAGAGAGAAAGGGATATAAAGATAAGAGGTATAGATAATAAAGAAAGGTGACCATATTTTATACAGGGTTTGCTAGTTGGCATGGTCGATAAAAACATTTTAAGAGCTTTGGTGCTTCAGAGGGCACATAAATCCATAAGTCCCAGCTGTTATTTTCAAATCATAGTCACTAAGTAATTAGCTAAGTATTTGTTCGCATGAAAACCTCCAATGCTGGAGTGAACCACGAGATTCATTAACATGCAATTTTATTTTAATTACTTTATTGTTACTAGCTCACCACTGCAGAATGATGATATCTCGGTGCTGGTGGGGTGCCCATACATCCCATCTTCGTCCATGACTTTTCCTTAATGTCAAATCTAATCAGATCATTCAACATGGATTTTCCATTATCTCCACCAAACACATAGATTGCATCTTTGTAGGCCACAGCTGTGTGCTTGCTGCGCCTGTACAAGATAAAAATAATATCAATTGTATACTATGTACATTCAGTACAAATATACCTATCTTAATATATATAACTATTTCTTCTGTTTGTGTGTATGTAATTGAACTCCTAAACGGCTGCACCAGTTTGGTTGAAACTTTTTGTGTCTTCAGCTGGATCCAAGAATGGTTTAGATTCACAATTGGACCTGGTAGGTGGGTTGACAACCCCATAGTACTGTTGGTAGTAATCTTGCCCGCATATCTAGACGTTCATAGTTTGACTTCTGGCTGGGGCAGATATTTATGTGATAAGTGTTTGTTTTGGGGCCATCGCTGTTAGTGTTATTTGTGTTGTCCACGCCACCCACAACACGGGGAATCCTTGCAAATCGAAAATCCAAAAGCATAGCAAAAGCAAATCCTGGTATGAGTATGTTATCGTTTACTTAATATCTATGTTAGAGTTTATTTACCTTGCCCCAACAAATTCATAGCACTCTGACATGCGTTTCCATTTGTGCACAGTTTCAAACGGCCCAAACTCCATCCTGAGGCTGATGTCTAGCTCATTGGGATTGCGAAGCTGATCATTGATCAACATCTCCCGATTCTGCATTAATGCTGATTTTCTGGAAGGCATGTAAATTACAATTTATATTTATACATTAGCAAAAGTTGAAGCAGTGTTAAATAATTCTAGTCTTTGTACATCTAAACTAATTCTTGAGCAAGCTTAATTCAAGTCTATTTTTGACTAATGTAAATAAAAATGACAGGCTGGATGAATCTATTACATTTATCTATATGGTTGCTAGAAAGGAAATGATTGAAAACTAAGCTTATGAGTAGCAAAAGGCACGCTCTAAAGTTGTGTAAACTACGAAAATAAACTACAAATAGGTCGGTGGAATAATGGTCTACCTGGTCATTGACTCCCACAGAAAAATTCGGCAATTTGTAAAGTCTTACATTAATCTGCATGCTAAATTAATTCAAGATCAGATTCACTTTTTTACCTGAACCTGTTAAATTGAAGATTTTCACTTTATTTCAATAAATAAAACCGTCACTTAAATTTATAGTTAGCTAAACCCCCTGAACTGAACCAATCAAATCAATAAATGTCAATAATAACAGTATAACATATCATACAATACACAGACACACCACAGAATAACAATAACAATTAACATCACAAAAAAAAACAATGCTGAATGAGTGGAAATGAATGAATCTGATTATTTCTGATCTGATGAATCAATTGAATTACCATAGCCAATTTTATTACTCCGCCTCCGCCCCACAGAGACAGACTGTCAGTCAAAGAGAATATATGCAGACTGTCTGATAATTTATGTACTATGTAGTAAGGTTTGTTTATAATTATAAGTATTAGTCTGTGCTCTCAATGCTCTCATGCTCTGTGATTGAAATTGAAATTAATAGTGTTCTGTGATTGAAACTAACATTATCTATTCAAGATTCAACAGACAGTTTCCGACTTCCGTATATTTTAAAGTACTCTGTGACAGACAGCGACTACAGCGAGTGATTCTGGCGGGAACCTTGAAAAAGCGCGGTTGTCTTTCTACTTTAATTTTAAAATTTTCCTTTATGTAGTGGTTTTTTTTAGTTAAAGTGACTTAAAATTTTGCTATTAGCTGCTGAAAAGCGCAATAGCAATGGAGGTAAACGAGGGGGGCGGGTCTCACCCGCCCGCCTCAATAAAACGGCCACGGCCTACGGATGAAGGAGGAGGCGTAGGCTCTGGACGATTGGACTGCGGCGATGAGCGAGATGCATATCTCCCTTATTACAAACCGAATTACAAAAGACTATATCCGGAAAACTCAACCAACACAGACTTTAAAGTGTATGTGGAATCCACAAGCGACGATAGGTTGGGCAACAAGAGCCCTACTTACTTAAATCATATTTTCGCAATGGACATAAAAGGTGTGACGGGTATTCAGAGGGTGAATGCCAATAAAATTGCAGTTATCTTCAAGCAATATAATACGGCCAATAACTTCATTAATAACACAACTTTCCTCACAAAATATGACATGAAGGCGTTCATACCGGCGGCGCAAATTGAAAAAACCGGCATCATCAGATTTGTTCCAGCGAATATATCTAACAAAGAACTTTACACAAGACTTTCTTCAACATATGAAATAGTGGCAATAAGAAGGTTTTCAAAGAAAGTAGGACAAGAGCGCATTCCATTGCAGACTGTAAGCATCACTTTCTTATCTAATGTACTGCCTAATAATGTACAATATGATCTATTCTCGTACAGAGTTTTTGAATACATTCCTCCATTACTACAGTGCTATAGGTGTTTTAAATTTAATCATTCAGCAAAGATTTGTAATGGTAAACAAAGATGTAGTATTTGTGGAGGTGAACACTTGTATAAGGAATGTGATAAACCAACAGAAATTAGCTGTATAAATTGTAGTGGGCCTCATCTCGCGATATCTAGATTATGTCCGATTAAAACTAAGAAGATTATAGAAAAGAAAAACAACATATCTTATGCAAGTGCCGCCTTAACAAAACAGGTCGCCATCAATGGAACAGATTTCCCTACACTCCCACCACCAAAACCACAACCTGTAAATAGTAATGTTATTGTAAATAAGTCTGTAAATACCTCTGTAAATAAGCCTGTACGAGATGTAAATAAAGTTAAAATAGTTAATTCTAAGGAAGACCTTAAAACTCAAATAATTTCCAACAACAATGTACTTATGGCCCTAGTGCAGACGTTGGTGGAATTAGCCAATAAGGATGACAGTACACCCACTAATATTAAAACTATTAAAGATGCATTATTAAAAAACTTAACATAATGGATTGTGTAGGGCCTAGTCCTACACAATCCAAGCTACGTATCGCTCAGTATAACATTCAAAGTGCAAATAGTAAAAAACCTTTATTAATTCAATTTTTAAAACAACATAATATTGATATTTGCCTTCTTAATGAGACATGGTTCAAAGATAATAATTTTAAAATACCAGGATACAACATTTACAATAAAAATTCAAACAATGCACATAATGGAGTTGCAATTCTGATTAAACCATACCTTAAGTATAATATATTAAATACTAGATTTTATGAAGACATTCAAACAGTTGCTGTGTCTGTATCAACTGGACATAGTAGTTTAACAATTCTCTGTGTATACTGTCCACCTTCAAGTGGGCGAATACGAATTAATAGACTCCGTTACATTATTAATGATCTGCCAAAGCCCATATTTATGAGTGGTGATTTTAATGCTCATCATATTGCATTTGGTTGTCAGTCAACCAAAGGTAGAGGTCAGGATTTATTTAATTTAATTGATGACTTAGATTTGTGTATTTTAAATGATGGTAGACCTACAACTGTAAATCGCCCTAGACAAACTCCTTCTGCCATTGATGTAAGCTTCATCAGTGGCAGCCTCGCACCACTATGTGAATGGTCTGTACATGATGACACAATGGGAAGTTACCATTATCCAACAATAACAGAGATTTCATTAAATATAGATAAATATCATCTCAATTCACCTGTAGATAGGTTCATATATAAAAAAGCTGACTGGGCAAAATACACAGCTCTTTCAAAAACAATGTTTAATGATTTGGTACTTCAATCACATGATCCTATTTCAAACTATAATAATTTCTGTTCTCATTTAGATACTCTTAAAGAAATGTCAATTCCAAAGCTCACTAAAACAAACACTTTCATAAGCAGGCCACCATCTCCTTGGTGGAATAGTATATGCGAACAAAGTGTTATTGCTTCATATAATGCACTAAAACTATATAGAAAAGAGCCTACTATTGAGAATTATATTAATTACAAAAGAAAAGATGCCCAGAAAAAGAGAACAATTTCAGAACAGAAAAAAATTGGTTGGAATAACTTATGTAACACTTTTAATAGAAATACTCCCATAAGTAAAATTTGGAATTTATTAAAAATGTTCAAAGGCATAAGACCTAAGAATAAATCATATACAGATGAGTTTATATCTCCACTTTTAGATAAATTATCAGATAATAGCAATTTAATTGAAGTAGATCAACTGAACATTCTTTTTGAAATCAACAATGATAACCCAAATTCTAAATTTTTACTAGATCCATTTTCATGGTCTGAATTTTCAACAAGTTTGCAGTCTAGACGAAATACAACTCCTGGCTTAGATGATTATCCTTACATTATAATTAAAAACTTAGATGTATCTGTCCAAAAGTTGTTTCTTAAAATCCTCAATTTGCTTTGGCGTAATAAAGTTATTCCACAGTCATGGAAAA
Source organism: Ochlodes sylvanus (assembly GCA_905404295.2). Lineage (NCBI taxonomy): Eukaryota > Metazoa > Arthropoda > Insecta > Lepidoptera > Hesperiidae > Ochlodes > Ochlodes sylvanus. Next base: position 5,959,019 of record FR990129.1, read on the forward strand.
CACAGTGTGTTGTCCCAATACTTAAGCCCGACAAATCTCCTGAGTTTGCTAGTTCTTATAGACCAATTTCCTTGTCATCCTGTCTTGGTAAAATATTCGAAAATATGGTGAAAGTCCGTCTTGATTGGTATGTTGAATCCAAGTGTTTAATTCCACATATACAATATGGCTTCCGTAGAGGACGTAGTAGTGCAGACAGTTTCACCTCTTTAATCTCTGACCTGAAAAATGCAAAACATAGAAAATTAAATACTGTTTGTGTATTCCTAGACGTTCAAAGTGCTTTTGACAGTGTTGATCCTGGCATACTAGTTCAAATCATGTCTAGGTTAGGTGTGCCCGGGCACTTATGTAAGTGGATTTATAATTTTTTGAACAACAGGACAATCTATGCTAGGCATAACAATATTTTATATGGACCCAAATGTGCCTCAAGAGGTACAATGCAGGGTGCCACATTATCTCCATTACTGTACAATATATACACAAGTGAGATTTGTAAATATGTAAATAATAAGGATATAAATATTTTGCAATTTGCTGATGACATTGTATTATACAGCAGAAATTACAACTTAGAGATTGCAATAGACAATATTAACAAATCCTTACATCAACTTTTACAATATTATAATGATCATTTACATTTGAAAATTAACCCCTCTAAAAGTAGTGTTATGTTTTTTGGTAATGAAACCTCAAATTCAAATATTATTTACAATAATGAAATTATAAATAGAGTCAATTCAAAGAAATTTTTAGGAATAATACTGGATCAAAAACTAACTTTTGAAGAACATATTAAATATGTATCCAAAAATGCTCACATAGGACTAAATGTTATTAGATCACTTTGTGGTGTAACATGGGGTGCAGACCCGAAAATATTGTCAATATTGTACAAAAGTATTGTTAGAAGTCACTTAGATTATAGCTCACTCGCTTATATAAATAGTTCTCATGTAAATAAATTAGACATATTGCAGAATAAGGCTTTAAGAATAATATCTGGTGCTATGTGCTCGACTCCCATAAGGGCCATGGAAGTTGAGACAAAAGTGATGCCTTTGATTTTGAGACGGATCTTACTTGCTGAAAGATACTGTCTCAAATTAATAGCATCAAATAACACTCAAGTAATAAACAAAATTGTACCTTATATAGATAGATCCCCAAGAAGACCATTAACAACAGCACAAGGTCTACTATGCGGTAATTCTCCAACACTGTCCGATATATTTCTGGAAATAGACAATAGTTTATCAAAAATTAGAAAACAGTATCCATGGCCATGTTACTCTTTCTCTTATCAGTGTATTTCACATCCAATTAATGTAATTCAAGAGACAATAAACAATAATTCAGAAATGCTTAAATTTTTAGAGGAAAATACAAAGTACTATGTTATCTACACTGATGGGAGCAAAGCAAGTGATTGTGTACATGCTGCTCTATATGATCCACAAGCAAAATTTTCTTCAAGCTTTATTCTGCATGAACCCTGCTCTATATTTACGGCAGAGGCATATGCAGTGTATCAGGCATTAATGCATATTCGTAAAATCAATAACATTAAATATTTTTTAATAATTTCTGATTCCTTGAGTTTGATAACAGCTTTAACTACCCTCACAGTTAAATTCAAGTCTAATTATATCCTTTACTTCATTAAACAAATAATTCACCAATATCATATTAAAAATATCCAAGTTTTCTTTCTATGGGTGCCTTCCCACAAAGGTATCTCTGGCAATGAAATGGCTGATAAAACTGCATATGAAGGAGTTAATGCTGTTGATGTTAGACTTACAATGAATGTTCCTATGTCCGATTACTTGCAATGTATTGACCAGAATATTCAAAAGTTGTGGTTAGATATGTGGAAGAAAGATCAAGATACGAAAGGAAAATGGTATGGAAGCATACAAGAAAGCTTACCTGCAAGACCTTGGTATCATCGAATGGAAGATGCTAATAGAGAGTTTATTACTATCATAAATAGACTGCGTTTTGGTCATAATACTGCACCGTCACACCTTGCTCGACTCGGCATTATTGCGAATAAAAACTGTTCTTATTGTAATTCAAGTGATGGAACTGTGGAGCACATTATCTTCGATTGTCAAAAATTTTTAATCGACAGACTAGTGTTGGCCAGTGAACTTAGTGATATTGAAAATAAGTGTGATTTATTGTCCCGCCCGCCGCCATTAAAACAATTGCTACAAGAGGAACTTAATTACAAGCATATCTACAAATACATCAAGAATACAATTAAAACAATTTAATTGAATGTGCTCATAGGCGTAATATTACGCCTATGAATGAGCTATTGAAAATAAGAAATGACCTAAAGGTTTTAAATACCAGGTCATAAAATCCCAAAAAAAACAAAAAAAAAAAAAAAAAAACTACAGCGAGTTTGCCCGTTGCCGAGATTAATTTCAAGCGAAACAGAATATTCGCAGATACGATATTCAATTTTGATAATTATAATATTTAGTGACAACGTCAGTGTACTGTGATTAATAATTTTAACACTAACTTTGTTCGTAATATGTCATCGCCGGTGAGTTCCGTTGTTGAGTCTTTGTTGTGGTTATTAGATGTGATTTTGTTGTCGTGTAATGGCTTTGTATTGGTTTGATTCAGGTGGAAGAAAGCGTGAGACGTAATAGCGAGAGCGAAGTGGGTGACGCTGAGACGCCGGAACATGACCCTCACTTTGAACCAATAGTTTCATTGCCGTTGGTGGAAATTCATACAAACGAGGAAGATGAGGAAGAGTTGGCCAAAATACGTGCGCGTTTGTATAGATACGACACCGCTGATCATGAGTGGAAGGTAAAATAGTTACAAGACCTTACAAGCTAATACCTAAACTATTACTCTTAGAAGTAACTATTAAATTTCTAAAATTATTCTGAAAATATGAGCTGTATCAATATAATTTACTTGTTAGTAATAATTACTTGTCACTTATGTTTTTCTAAGTAGCACAAATGAGCCCATCTTCTGTTTATTAATTGCAGTCATAAAAATTTCAGGAGCGAGGCACTGGTGACATTAAGTTACTTCGCCACAGAACTAACAACACAGTGCGAGTGGTCATGAGACGTGACAAGACCCTCAAGGTGTGCGCCAACCACTTCATCACCCCCGATATCAGGATGAATGTGCACTGTGGCTCTGACAAGGCCTTCAATTGGTCTGTGTTTGCTGACTATGCAGACGAGCAGTGCAAACAAGAACTGCTTGCTATCAAGTTTGGTAATCCACAAAGTAAGTTCATACATTTTTTATAATAGCAGTCACTGTACTTTTTTGCTTAGTAATAAGAAATATTAAATATTTTATTTGAACTTTACTTAGATAGATGTATAGATGTTAATTTATCAAATCAAAGCAAGGCGGGTGATTGCTGGAAAAAAGGTGAAGTATCCTTTCACCATGGCAAAGTAATATCTGGTTTAAAGTGAATGGTTCTGCATCCAGAGTCCTCCCAATTGGTTGTATAGTCATATTAGAAAGAAATTCTTACATACCTCTGCATTGGGAGTCTTTGTGTCAATTAGATATCACTATGCCTATCACAGAACAAACATTAAAATATCTCTCACATAAATGTCTGCCCGGCCAGGAATAAAACCAAGGTCCCCTTGCTACGTAGGCAGGGTCTCTACATAATGTGCTATTTCATTTAAGACACAGGATGTTTGGATCCTTGTATACTGTACTTGGATTAAACATGGCTACATTAAAATTATTAAAGTAATTTTTATTAAATTATTGTAATAAAGTTTAGTTATATTCTCATGTTTTCACTAGATGCTGAACTTTGGAAGACCAAGTTTGCGGAAGCCCAGGAAATTGTAAGAACAAAATGCAGCCTCTACACACAAGATCCATCTTCAGATGAGGATGAAAGCAGTATCACCAGAAGTGAAGACACCGACACTCCAGAACCTAAAAGTTCTGATAAAACACAAGAAGATGATTCCAAAAAAGAAACTGATAAAAGCTCTGAAGGTGTCATTCTTAAACTCAAAGACCTAAAAGTGGACAGTGATAAAACTGAATAATATTTATTGTATCTTTTTATCAAGGATCAACACACAACATTCATAGATCTAAATACTTTTTTCACAGATGTTTTGATTAAAAAGAAATACTTTTAAGCAATCCTGTCTGTAGGTTGGTTAATGTGCAAGTTAATCAATAATGAATTTATTTGTTTTTATCAACATACTGCAGTGGACATAATTTGTGTGTTGATCCTTATTATACAATATTGCCAAATAAGACACATAAGTTGTGGCATAATCTAAGTTTTACATACATATGAGCAACAAATTATAAGTGATTTGTTTCATGATATTTAGAAGAAAGAAACCCTTATTGTAGCAATAAATTAGAAACTTTTCATTTAATTTTATAGTCTAGCTGGTGGCATCTCTGCTATAAATCTGTATATGGGAGGTAGCTATCCAATTACAATTAGCTAAATATACATTTTAACGTGATAACGTCTTATAAATCGATGAACGACGGCTGCACACACGAAAAAGTATGACGTCATTGTCACGTTCTGCCTGAGCCAAGCGTGCAAGCGAGAGCGCCGAACAAGCAATAGAGAGGCATGGTCAGCCTAAGCGTTCGGTCTTCTTCAATGTTTTCTTATGACGTTATCACGTAAAATTATCGAGCGCAAACCGACTTTACAGACAACCTTTTTTTTTAGCTAATTATAGATATTTTGGTAAATAATGTTTTATTTCCGAATATATCATTATGGGAAATTCTAATGAGAAAAATATTACATAATATTTATTATGTTATTAAGCTGACATTAAAATTGACTTAGGATTATATTTCCTATATACAGATGTGTCTACCTATTTGAATGCAACTGTATGTGTAAATAGATTTTAAATAATGCTGAATGTTCATGATAGTATGGTGTAGTATGAATTTGATACAAAAATATCTCGAATAAGTGATTTTATGTTTAAATTCTTGCATTTAATTTAGAATTCCACAGTTATTTTTAGAACTTTTGGGTTTCATTCCTGCTGTGTCTATACAATCTATATTGTAAACTTTTCTTGGTGTAGCAGAAAGCTGGCACATAACATTAATTCTGCGACCTCTTTAATCTTACTGTCTTGTTGTTTCAATGGAGATTTTCGTGTTAAGTATTTTTGTCCTATTATGATCACACATCTTTGTTTAAGGTAAATTTATGTAGAAACATATTTCAGAAACATATTTCAAATTTATATTTGATTCTTTCCAAAATTAAAGTTGGTCAGTACTAATTATGTAAACTATACCCCCTCATATAATATCATAGATTATAATTGCAATATTCTCAAATTTAATTTTAAAAATTACACAAGTACTTATTTTAATTTTTATTGGTGGTATTCATTAAATGTATACTAATATTGCAATTTTAACAGTCACCTATGCTGATGACTATCGAGGGATAGATACAGTAGTGGCATGAATAAGCTTGTTGGATAAGTTTTCAACAGGCTAATTTGTGTACTTTATGTTGACTGGGGTTGGAGTGTCTTGAATATGTATTATTAAAAGTTACATACGGTTTTGTACATTGTAGATACCTTGAATAAATGCGTTCATCATAATTCAACCTATTTGATTTGGGAAACTAGCTAACTATTCAAGGTCTTACATGTAACAATTTTTATTAAATGTAACAATTAAATTGATTAATTGGTGTACAAAACTGTATGCATCATCTTTATAAGAAGCATATTATATAAGAAACATTTGATTTCTTTTCTTTGTGAATCCACAATAGATACAATTTTACAATATGTTGTTTTTTTATTCATTTCCTGTTTCTTACCCTTCTCTTTTTCTATTATTAAAAACCTTATAGCCTCATTAAGGTGTAGCAAATGTAGAAAAATTGCAAATAAAACAAACATTTATTTCACACTTTTATTGCTCCATCTTCAAATAAAACATTTGTGCACAACTTAACTATAACACACACTTCAATAAAATTATATTTCAACAAAATATAAAAAACTATGTAATTACGCTTTATAAAACAGAATAGTCTTAATTTTTGAAAACTTCAAACAAATAAATGGAATGCAGTAATAAAGTAGATTTATATCACACAATGGAGGGAGGCTCCTAAATAGAAATTCACACTAAAATATTAGTAATTCTAACCTTAAATAAATTTACACAAGGATTAAGAAAAGAAAATTATTTTTCATAATTGGATGGATGGGCACATAAAAAAGGAATTGACCTTAATTTATTACAGGATATTTAGAGTTCAATAGTGATTTCTTAGTTCGAATAATATTGAGTGCTTTCTGGCATAATATATAAACAAGAAAATAATTTCAATTGGAGTGACACATGTTAGTACAATTTGCTTTCACCAGAACATTTTGTGGAACATGTATTGTGTTTATTAATATTACTTAATTATGCATAACCATACGTATGTCCAAGTAGGGGGAAATTGGCTAAATATAAAAATAGACTCGATAGCAATTTAGAAAGATTACAATTCATCATTGTCATTGGTCTGCTTCGTATGGAGTTGGAATGTTTGGAGGATATTTAATCTAATCCCTAATTCTTTCTTCTTTTCTTCAGAAACCTTGCTACTAAGTAATTTCTTTACTCTCTGGTTTTCTACGGAAATAAAATCTGCTCCCTTTTCTAGAATCTTCTCCATGACTGTCTTGTAGATTTTGCCCGATGATGTATGCTGTAATAAAAATAAAAAAGGGATTAAATAAGAAATGTTAAATAGTCTAAGCTGTTGAATTTTATTATCTGATAAATAAATATTATACACTAACACACTCATACCCCAAACTAAGATTCCATGTGTTGCGGGTGGTATGGGTAACACAAATAACATTTTACTAACAACCACAATTTGAGAACAACAATTTATCTGTCATGTTAATATTTGCCTTTGCACAGCCTGGGAATCGTCCCAGGACCCCTTCATTTGCAGGCAGGGTCACTACCAACTAGGGTTGTCATACATCTGAACATAAGGTAGTTAGTCCCAATCTCATGGCAATACCACATGTAAACTCTTAATAAAGCAATTGATTTAGGTGAAAGTTACAAACATTATTGAGTAGTTTATACCTTGGTGGCAATAGTTTCCAGGGTTTGTTCAACATCCTTCAAGATATTCTGCCGTTCTTTTTTCTCAGCTTTCATAAACTTGATTGCAAGTAGATCAAGCTCCTTCACGCAGCCTGGGAGACTCAAGTAAACGCCACTCTCTTCACGAACGAAGCGTCTTAATGCATCGCTCGTAAACCCTTGCGAATCATCAAAGGGGACAGGCTCAGATTGTCCCTTGATAAACAATTTGACCACGGGAAAGTTGTCCTTGGTTGCACCATGCTTTTTTGCCAGAGCCTCATTCTCCTTTTCTCCATAGTCCTTCACACCAACTTCGGCAACCAATAGATCATCTACATCCTGCGAATCTTTGGCGAGCGCCACGAAAGCATCGTGTTTGTCCCCATAAGGGTAAGCGACGTCAAATTTAACTAGCGATGCTCTGAACTTGTTTATGACTTTATTAAATGAAAATTCATCTAATTCAACCGATCCACTTCCAGCTAATGTTTTACCTATTATTAAAAATAAAATGCACAAATACATTGGTAAGGATAACAACGACATTGATGAAGCACCCATCGCTCGAATGTGTCCAAAGTCACAATTGATGAAACGTGTTTACACCTCGAATTCTCGAACGTTTTTCTTACTTTTTAACAGTAACAGAAAGAAAGAATACTCTCGCTATTTATTTTAACCAAAATCTCCAACGCTATTTGACGTTTACGTCAACAAACTGACTGCCAGCCGGCCGGCCGGTACGATTTATTTTTCATCAGTCCGTTTTACGTTGTTGTTGCATTTATGGAAATCGTAAATCGAATTTTATGATTGTGAACGACAAATCAATTTTCAGTTTGTAAACTATCAAATCAAATGGGGTAATATTAAAATACAAATGGAAATTGGGTTTGAATATAACAGATTAATTGTAAAGCATTAACATAATTATAAGTCAAAAAAATCTTCTGGTACCTAAGCACAAAATGCGTAGAACAGAATGGATTCAATGGACTGTGGAATTTTCCCGAGCGATGTTGAACCTTCAGGTCATTTTTCGTGTTCTGTTGTCATTGGCTGAAATTTAAAAAAGCTTGTTACTAGGTGCATTATCTTTGGGCAGAATACTATATACAAGCTAATGTACTCGTATATTATGTAAATAACTGCTGGAAGTATGAATAGGTTTTTAAATGAGACTGTACATTATACATTTTAAATTTAATTCTGTTGGTAAAATCAACCTACCTACGTAGGTTAAGTAGGTTATAAAATATTTTTTTCATATTCGACTAGAAGTTTTGTTTATTACGTACCTAGTTAGTTATAAGTTAATACTTAATTACAATTCCACATTTTATAAGTGGTGATATGGTCTTGCGTGGTAAAGCGCACTATCTTAGCCTATTCACTCCACACATCCACATAATCGAGCTGGCACACCGACGCTGGCAATTTATTCCAGTCCTTCGCGGTACGCTTTATAACCGACGAACTAAAACGCGTCGTCAGTACCGGAGGGATGTTAAGAGACGAAAGGATGGATACCCGTTTTGAGTTGGGACTTTCGATGGTGGAAAGGGGAGGGAGAGAGATTAGTGCGTTCAAGCAAACAACAAAACTCATCAGCATACAGCACTATTATATTAAAATAGATGGTCTGTAATAGCATGTATACATCGATATACAAATTTTGTTCAGTAATCATTATGACGTACCCCCTAACTGCGAAGCCCTACCGGGTTTGATTCTCGATCGACGCATCGATTTATGTGACAGATAAATGTTTATTCTCGGGTCATGGGTGTTTGTAACGTTTGGTATTTTGTTTGTCTACACACACACAACATAGGGAATCGCGAGGTGTGTGTGAGCCAGTGTGAGAGCGTTTTTTCAATGCTAGCAAAGCTGACTTGCAATATATTATATGAATATTGGCATGTTTTACGAGTTAAAATAATGGTGAAGGTACTTAGATAAGAACCCATGAAAATGTTAGTAGGTATATACATACATATATGAGAAAGCTGTTACTTTATAATAACGTATCGTAACAATACAATAAAAATGGCATTGACTTTTAAATTAAAATATTACATTGTATTAATTCTTTTACACCTTATCAACAACACAACGAATAATATGTTGTCACATGTCGGTGAGTTATACATCGTTGGACGTATTTAAGTACATACCTACTGCTTATGATAAACTTAGCTTTAGGTATATACGTATTTTTGCATTTTTCTTTGTATTGACAGTGAGTTGAGTGATTAAACATGTACGGGCCCTTGTTTCTATGTCATTAAGCACGAGTACCGAACATTGTGATATAACCGGTTGGTACCATAAGTATAATACTATGTATTATCTATTCTGTGGTGGTACAGAGTACAGCGCCCTTGAACAAAAAGACCCTATGCTTCACTAGTAAACTGTCTAGTTACTCGTTTTGGGAAACTAATTAAAAACCGCCGAATAAGAAAATCTGGTAGGAACAAAGTCTATCCAATTAGCTTTCAAACATTATACTGGCACGCGTGAAGCAATTAATCGAGTAATCATACTTACGTCAAAAATGCCTTACATTATTGTGGAAAAGAGCTGATACTCTTACACTGATGGACCGATATTAACCAAACATAGCTAAGAAACACCGCAAGGAAACTGGCTTTCAAATGACAAAAACCGCTCGGAAATCGGTCCATCCGTTTGAGAGCTACGATGCCACAGACAGACAGACGGACATCGACGTCAAAATTATAACACCCCTCTTTTTGCGTCGGGGGTTAAAAAATAGAACATCGTAACCAAATCTATAGTATTTTTTTTAATGACGTTTACCCCGATTATTGCGTAATTACGAAACTCGGTAAACAAAATTGTTGTTGCTCATAAAAAATCAGATGGCATTTTTAAAATATTTTTTACCTTAGTTTATCCTTTTTTGAAAGAATTCGGTAAGGACGTCTATAGAATTTTCGCGGAAATGAGATATTTTTGCGCAAAAAGCACCCTATGTCACTCTCTAGCTAGCCTTTAAAATATCTCCATACCAAAAATATCTAACATTGATCCGTTGTTCCGTCATGATGTGCGAGCAGGATATACAACCAAACAAACACGCTTTCACATTTATAATTTTAATTAATTACCGAAATATTTTATAATATTCAATAGTATGGATTATAACATACTTAAGTAAATAAAAATATTCTATTTCAAAGGTAAGGGCCCCAACATACCCAGTATGAGAGCAAGTAACGCTCAAGAAAGTGAGGCAGTGTATTGGCCTAAGGGAATTGTAACTTACTGTATTGACAATGTTACATACGGTGAGTGTTTAACAAAACAATTAATGCAATTATCAATGTCGATATGGTCATAAGCAACACTGAGGCACCAAAATTCTTAAGAATGAAACTCGTTCGCATTGCAGTACAAAATAATACTTATACCACAAGCCTAATTCTGCTAATTAATTAACGCTTCAATTGCGTCGTGTCTAAATAGTTTGACACATTTTCATTAATTTTTGATTAATTCTTATTCATTTTATAATTCTGAATAGTTTTCACATATAACCTAAAATATTTTATATATAAACTGATATATTTTTTCATAGATGATTACATAGCCCAGAGGGTCCGTAGGGCTATGAATGTACTGGAGACAGCGTCGTGCGTGAAGTTCAAACCCTCGCTAGTCAAGCCAGCTGGAAACATGACCTGGATCCACTTCACCAATCCTCAAGGAGAACGGAAGTGTGTACACGAACCGATTTTCAAAGAAAGTGGTGAAATTGTAAGTAGCTTTAGAAAAGATGCTATTTTTACCTAGGTAGGTACGTTCCGTTCCGACACATTTGTGCAACGTAAAGCATTCTAGATATATGATTATTGTAATTGAAATTCACAGTTAAAATAAAGGACTAGACTACTTAATTACTATTAAACAGACTAGACTAAACTTAAATAAGTGTGTCTACTTTAGAGGGCTTTTTAAATACGCAGCTCATGATTTTAAGATTTTTAGGGAAGGAAGTAGTCGGCTTAGACTTTAGATAAATCAGCTCAAGCTTCAGAGAAACTATAGTAGGTAGGTACATAAATACTAAGAACCTGCTTAAGAAAACAAACTAAATTATTATAGACTATGAATTAGGTACTTTGACTTTGGCAGCAAAAAAACTGACATCTCATACATAATAACAATTCTACTTCTGATGATAAAATAAAAACTATGAATACATTTCATTGCATTTCAATGCTCAAACAATAATAACAATTTACTTCATTTCCAGACACTTGTGTTAGGTTTTGACTGTTTGAAAGAGCATGAAATCTTACATACACTGCTACATGCAATTGGGTTTAAGGATGAAGTGTCACATCCTCAGCGTGACCAATACATTAGGGTTATGTGGAACAACATTCAGCCTGGTGAGACAATTCACTTTTTAATTAAGTATTATGATTTCATATGTATGGTGATCTTAGAAGAGAGTGGATAGGCTAGTGCGCTCATAATCGTAGGCTACCTTAGTTACGTACCAGAGGGCGGAAATGTTGTCAAGCATTGACTGATTACCTACAATTATTCATTAATTACGGAGAAACCTTTAGGAAAACCATGGCTTACATTTTCGTGGATACCTTTCCATATTTACTTACACATCGGGTGTCCCATTCAAGGAAAACAAGTTTTTATTTGTATTTACCATGATTTTCATACTTTTGGATATTTCAAAATTAATCGCTTCGGTTAATGTCATTTATCATTCAATGAAGAGTAGGACCTATCACTATCAGCTTATTGGACCATCTTTATGATTTTTGTTATGATTTTTGTTTTAGAATACAGATACTTATACCGTACACGACCGGGTGACGAGAAGACTTCTCAGCTGTTAGTTGAATATGATCCTTTGAGTATCATGCATTTCCACGACCGAGCCTTCAGTATAAATGGACAAGCTACAGTTATGCCTTTGGTATAAAATAGTTAATTTTAATAAGTTTACGAATTAGCTAACTACCACCCATCTGCTTCAGGCAGCTGCCAAACTACTCATCGAGTTCTGGCTGGGGATTTTAGCCCCTACTTTTCTTTTTTCTCGCTTCTTTCTTGGCCGACAACGTGTCGGAGATGCCTTTGGTGTTACTAATGTAATTGTGCGGCAGTCACCAATAACATCAGGTCGACTGCCCTTTTGTCGGCTAATTACTTAAAAAAAGAGTTAAATTCTTTCGTTACACAACTACTACTTACTAAACATAAGTATATTAACAGGTGCCGGGGTTGTTAATAAGTCCATCAGACAACTTATCTCAACTGGATAAAATGAGACTACGTCTTCTATTCGATCATGAATGCAACAAGAGACAGATTGGGGATATGATAGAGACATGTAAGATATTATTAAGCACAAATGATGAACCTAACGATTCTGGGAATATAACTAACCAACAATCGGAAGAAAATTATAGTGAGCCAGGGAAAGTAGATGAAGAAGATAACGCCGACTCAATTGCGGTTAATGAAGTAGGTCAAGACAAAGCAGTAGATATATCGATAAGTATCGATCTCGCAGAAAAAGAAAATAAAGACGGCGATGATGATTCCGTTGGCCAAGATGAAAAATCCGATGAAAATCAGAATGACTCAGCTGGAAAAAAGCCAGGTAAAATTTTGTACGGTAAACTACATCGGAATTTGTCAAATCATTTTAATGTTGCTATTGGATAAAGATTCTGCTTAATGAGATTAACAGAATGCTGATGATGGCGAAGAATGAATGTTAAACTTAACATTTAAATTAAAAATAAATAAATGTATTTTTTATCTAAATGAATTTTAATTAAACATTCACAAATTGTCACAAAGAAGTTTAAGTAGTCTCCGAAACGCGCTTTGCACAGTCAAAATAGATAAGATTCAATTTATTTACGCTCATGGAATTGTCCCGACCAGAGTAGAGTCCCATAGCCCAGTCGTTATTCTGGAGAACACTGAACACTGGCTTCTAAGAAAAAGCAGTTGATGCTCTTCGTATAATTTTTGTATAATAATTGTGTGTCACAAATATATTTCATTTTATTTTAATTACAAAAAATAAATCGTTTATTTGTGTCAATGTGAAATAACCCAGCTAGCTCATTTCGACAGCAGAGCGGGAGTCCCTGGTTTAATATGCCAAATGACAATATGGTTTACACACAATCGCACATACAATGAAGAACAATTTGTGAATACTGGTCCTAAACAATGATTATTTCTTCTAATTAAAATATACACTTCACCTACAATTTCGTAATTGCACCTCCATTCTGATGACATTTTTTTGATTCTGATGAAATTAAATTTTTGATATTGCACTTCTGGGAGTACACTACGGGCCTACGCTAGCCGGTAGGCATCACGACCGTAGGTTGGACCTCGGCGACTTATGTAGCACCGCGATGACACCTCGTCACATACATCTGATTTACGTAAACAACCACCGTATGAAAAGAGGTCAGCGTCACCCATGGACACGGGTAACATCAGCGTCATCGATGCTCATTCGGTTGAAAAATAAAGAATTAAGGATAGTACTTTATTTTCAAGGTTCCAACCGGAAAACAGAAGTCGTTTTAAAGCTGACCCAATCAAGAGGTAGTAGCTCGCCAGGCAGGCGTCACGGAAAGAGGTGTCAGGATACTTGGTTGGTACATAGCTAAACTTACGAGTAGTACGACTTATAATAAACTATACACGAAGCCCCCGATCACCAAACAGGGCATTGGTTTCTGTCGCATTTTACGACCATCTGATAGAGAAAAAAATGCATAATTATAAGTATTAATTATAATATTAAATCAAACTTTATTGTTAACTTAAGTCTGAAGTTTAAAACTAAGTAGATTTTCATTATCATCATTGCGTCAGCTGAAAATTGCACGGCAAGATTTCTTCCTTAGGACCTAAGACCAAAACCCCGAATGTCATATAATTTCTCTGGTTTTGGTTGTTCATTTGAACCATACTGCTTTTCAATTGAGAAAATATCTGCGTGATTTTGGCCATTGGCTTTTTTGGGTTTATCGTCTTTGTTGACTTCTTGTTTCCGAAGTGCGCATTGCTCAAAATAAATGAGGTTCAGTTTATTGACGTCGGTGGAACTCAGTCCTTGCCAGTGTCCCATGGCCCAGCCGTCGTTCTGAAAACATTTATCTTATTGTTATTATATTTTCTTGAAGAAAGTACTCAATAACGAAAGATATAATATAGCGGGTTCACAGAGGTAACCCTTTCTAGTATTAAATAGTGGTTATGGCAAAGTACAGATTGAATGTTAGGGATATAATTGGCCCGGTTCATTTTATTAAATGACAAATCCTGGATGGATACTTGAACGAAGAAAAGATTTCGACAAGCCTTCGTCAAACAAGCCTGAATCACGCTATCGAAATGTTCTACACCGGTCGCATATAATTATGTATGTATTATACAAGTTTCGGGGCTCTTCCGTTCCCCAGGCATTTCGTCTTGTTTGGTATTAGATGTCCCTTTGCCAAATTGGTAACCTCTAAATGATGTGAACACGCAACCCTCTGATCTAAAAAATGTATATGAACCGACCCATATAGGATACATGATGTTGGTGACGCCATCTTTGATATCTAGCCAAGGGTAGTGCATCACACTCTGGTAGTCGTAGGGGAAGCCCATAGCTGCCGCCGGTGGAAGTTTATTCTGCAGCTCATTTGATATTTCTGTAATCATTATACCACAAATAAAATACTAATTACAATTACTAAATGACACGATTAAGTATTTTACAAATTATACTTATAACATACGAGTAGAGACATTTTTTTCCTAAAATTGTGTGCAGGATGATTATATTACGTCATTGGTGGACAGAAAACTTTGCACTCCTTTGTAAGAATAATGCACGCACGTAGGAATATGAGATTTTATATAGTTAAGTTTACACGGGAAGAAGTGCAGAAAGCTAAACTTTATAAAGATTGTTTACGTTTAGAGCATCATGGTGTCGTAACTTTTTGACAAAATAACCTAAATAATGGTCAAACGATAAAAATACAGTCGAAAGTCGACTGCAGGGTTTCCTCCTCAACTTATTAGTCATTATTCTTGGCAGAGCGGTAGTAGTCGTCATAGGAGACCAGTCTCCACTGCTTTCTGACTGCTTTCTTTTGAAGTGATGCAGTGGTTCGTTCAGCACATCCCTTACTTGGTCAGTCCATCTACTAGTGAACTGCCGCGTCCTCCACTGGGCAGTTAACTTAAATAAAGATAGATCTCACCTGGTGAAAGATTTTTCCACAGTATATGGATATAAGAGTCTCTATCATGCATGTTATGCTGATGATCCAGGCCTAGGACGTGCACGAACAGATGGAGAAGGTCGTTCACAGAATTGAAACAATCCGAATTTATTTTTAGTATCTGGAACAAAGCAAATAAAATTAAATTAGTCAATTCTTTCTCCTTTGAAACCAACCGACTTTGAATTTTCCAAACGTATTTGAAAAGTAATTTTACCACTGTGCCTACTTTTATATTATGCGTTTACTATTTTCAATGTTTGATGTGGTTTGATGTACCTATGTAATGAATAGAAATGTTTAATGTTGTCGAAAATAGTACACAAAAAGGCTGGTACTCAGGTAAAAAATAAAACAGATCTTACGTCCATTAACTTAATTTAATAAACAAAAAAAATATATACTTACCTAAAAATATAACTGGGGGTATGTATTAGCAGTAAAATTTGATATACCTAATATAAAATAAATCAAAACAAATAAGATGCATTTCATATTTGTGGTAGGTAGGTAATTTGTCCCAGATAAAAATAAGGCCACAACCGCCACAACTTATTGACTACTGATAACCTTGACAGTTTATTCAATTCGTGACAAAAACAAAATATGTACAAAGGCCAATGAATGACAATGCCCAAATACTATTACGCCTTGATTTAATTTGCCTGACAGTTATTAAAATTTAACAATGTTAAAACAAAAAAAAACGTGGATGGAAGTATTTTTTGTCCTAGTAATGAGAATATTGATACTCGTTTAAATAAATACCTCCTTGGAGATTCCTATCTACACATACTGCAACTGATCTCTGTCTGTTAAGTGCCTGCTAAGTTCTAATATAGTAGAGTAGAAGTAAATGGTAGTGGCATATTATGTGTGAGTGTATCTTTGAGACTGCTCAGAAACTGACGAGGTGACAGTGCCTGATGCCTTTTCGAAGGTCCCCCTGTATTCTGTACCATCAAATTAAATCCCAGAGGCACTTTACGGAGGTTTTTGAACCCTGCTGGCTAGCTACCACGCTCTTACTTAAGGCGGGCGCCAAACGACTTGTCGTGTTCTGACTGAGTTTATAGCTTTTTTCTTGGCCAATAACGCATCCTTGGAGCTTGTGGTTTCTGATGTCCATGGGCGATGAGCACTTATCATCAGGTGGCTCGTCTGCGCATTTGTAGGCGAGATACATGAAAAACAATGCAGCATTTATAGGTAAAGCAATGTACTTGGTCGCCTTTAGGTCTCCCTGGAGGTGGGCAGCTGCATCCTAGTTCCTGGGATCGGACCAAAGTCAATATGCTTTCGGCGTGTCGTCTACCAGCCATACGTGCCTGACTTCGTTTCCTCTTGTAATTTGGTCCTGTAAGAATATTAATATTAATATTGTCTAAACCTTGATTCACAAGCACTTGTGTGTCCCGTTAAAAATTATAAACTATACACACGTGCTAGAAGTGCACCTTAAAAAAAAACCGAATACTGCCAGTCCTAATATTGATGTTTTTCTTTGCTTACGTAAGCCGCCATTTTGCTGATGCTTCCTATCTCATTTTCTCCCACGTTAAAATGTGTCTGTGTCTTTTTCGTTTCCGTTTTATTTCATTTCCGCGTCATTTCCGTTTCATCGAATTTCAAATCACAACGATACTATACAAGCTTTCACGTCAAAAATAAAATTCCATAAAATTGAAAACAATTTAGCTCAAGCTCTGTATGACTGGAGGGCTGGAGCGGGTCTTCTCTTAGAACGGGAAGGACTATCAATCAACTGAGTTTAAATCACGGAACGGAATAGATTCCGTGTATTAGCTATGAAGGTACTGCTTCTACGGCAGAAGAACATTTTCTATAAATGCAATTAAGATTTTACGGTCAAAGAATTATGTTTTTAATTTTTATGGGTGTTATGTTATATGCGTCATGGTTTAGAACCCTGCGTGTATGAAGTCAATTACATTACTACATACTTCATTGTTATAGCTCGGTTAGATACGGCTCCAACGATTTTCATGAGATTTAGGATGCTTGGGGGTTCGGGGGCGATAAATCGATCTAGCTAGGTTTCATTTTAAGAAAACGTCGTGTTTATCCGTGTTTATCCATAGACTGAAAAATATGACTGACATCTATTGGAGACACAGCAACACTAAAGCTACTGCAGTAGATGGCGTTGTAAAAATACCGAGAAAAGCTCGGTCATCCAGGTACTTACTTTAACTTATTCTTCCTTAAAGATATTTAGTTACTCTTAAAATCATACCTTTAAATAACTTTCCAAATGTGTGTACAGATTTGGCAGTACTGTTTAAATGCTTTTTTGAATTCTTAGCAGTATCTGTATTCGAATCAACTTCTTTTCTAAGACTAACAACATTTTCTTCAGTATCTTTTGACTTCTCATTTTCTGTAGCGTCATCAATGGATTGAGGCTTTTTTTCATTAATATTTGTAATATTAGAATCTATCTGGTTATCGATCACACTGTCATCTTCATCGTCGTCAGGTTGGGTTCTATTCGTTTCCATGAGCAGCTCTTCGCCTAGTTTCATATGTAAATGTGAATCTACAGTGTCGTTATTATTGTTTGTATTTTCTTCATCATCATACACGGAGATATCTCGAAATTCAATACAAGTTTCTTTTTCAATGTGATGAAATACTGCGTTTAGATTTTCACGTTCCTCAGATGCTGGAAATAAAAAGGAACAGTGTGTCAAATATGTATCTTTTTTTATCAAATTTTTATATTTATATTAAACTTGAGCGTCCTACTTACTAAATTGCATGTTATCTTTGATCCTGTAGTTTATAAGACCGTAATTCCATATTCTGTCTTTGAAATAATTTTCTATTTCGTTTTGAGTTATATTCGCTGATGGTTCTTTTTTTATTTTCACCACACTAGGGCATGTCTTTAAAAGATATTCTTTGTTACGTTTCGTACATTCAGGTGAAAAAATAGTTGTAACTTTTGCGATGTCATTATCACTGAGGGCTTCACGTTGACCAACTTTGACTCCAGACTAATAAAAAATATTGTATTAAATGAAGATACTTAACTATTTTAATACAAATGTAAATAACCTTTACCTCCACAAGTAACGTCACTTGGCCGTTTTTGGAGAATGCCCGCGAAGGATAATGTAGTACGCTGGCATAATCATACGGAAAGTTAGACAATGGATCACTTGTCCGGACTTCAAAATACTTCTTATAACCTGTAAATTAGAAACATTTTGTACCCTATTGTACACTTGTATTTATCTCTTACGAAATTCTTCCAACAGACCTGCTAAATACATACTAATAGCGGTAAATATAAAACTGACATTTTAAAGTTCAGTTTTAGTTTTTTTTTGTGTTTGGAGAACTTTAAACGTACGTACAGTTTTTTTTTTAATTTATAGTATTAATCCATTTAAAGGTGTACTACGACTTTTACATTGAAAAACTAGATTTTATATTATGAAGCGCTCATAGCTTAGTGGCTTGCGTCGATCTTAAGTGATGCAACAGCGGCCGCGGTCGATAGTTGGATGGGTGACCGCTAGTGACAAAATTTCTCGGGCGCTTACGTACTTCGGAGGGCGTAAAGCTGTCGGTCCCGGTTGTTATCATTTAGTAGGAGTCGTTCAGCCATATCGAAGGCCTTCGGGCGGCTTAAAAACTTCCAACACTTTGGGTTGGCCATTAACCCCTCCACTAAACCGCACTAGAGCAGCATGGTAGAGTATGCTCTAGGCCTCCTCAGGTATGAGGAGAGAACCGTGCTCAGTAGTGGGCCATTAATGGGTTGAAGCGAACTTGATTTTATATAAAACTAGCTGTCCCAGCGAACTTCGCACCGCTCTATGATTAATAAACAAATTTGGTGACACATCGACAGCAGCGCCACCTACTGGGTCCAATTGTGAATCTAAACCATTCTCGGATCCACCTGACGACAAACAAAAATTTTCAACCAAATCGACACAGCCGTTTAGGAGGAATTCAATTACAACGAAAGGTGGCATTGATTTTTATATATGTACTAGTTGTCCCAGCGTACTTCGTACCGCATTATGATTAAAAAATGTTTTGGTGATATATCGACAGCAACGCCACCTATCGGGACCAATTGTGAATCTAAACCATTCCCAGATCCCCTTGAACACACACAAAAAATTTCATCAAAATCGGTCCAGTCGTTTGAGAGAAGTTCAGTGACATACACACTCACAGAAGAATTATATATATTAAGATATGATTATATTTTTTCAATAAATTATGCTTACCAGGTTTAATATTGTCCCATAAAACTGTGATATACTGATCTCTGTCAGGTCTGGTGTGTTCATGTGAGAAGCCCAGGACGTGCATTACCTCATGCAATATTTCTCCAAGCGACAAACAATCATAACCAAACACTACCATCTGAAATACTTCAATTATTAGGAAAAGAGGAAAGAGAGAATTCAGAGAGACGTTGACATTTCAGTTTCAAACTATGAAAAGTAAGCGGGGGGCATCCAGCATGCTCTCAAAGTTGAGATTTAAAAGATTATGCGTTAAGTAGTAGTAGATACGAGGGTGCGTTTTTAAGTTCGCGGAATGAGAGGGTTGTAGGGGGGTGATGAGGCTCATTAGTATCGTAACGTGTTCAGTGACTCATAATTAGTATAAATACGAAGTTTCATTGTTATTAGACAATTAGTCTTTGAGCTATCGTCAACCAAGCAACATAATCGGGAATGAAAAGTGACATATGGAAAAAATCTAATATCGTGCCGTCATAAAGTGCCTTACCAAACAAGGAAAATCGGTTGCGATCATAATGAATGAGATGTCATTGGTTTACGGCGACTCTTGCCCAGGAAAACCCGTGGTGTACAAGTGGCAAAGTTTATTTAAACAAGGTAGGGAATCTCTTGAAGACGATCTGAGGCCGGGCAGGAGCATAGAGGTGACCACGCCAGAACTTATTCAAAAAGTTTAAAAATTTGTACTCGACGATGCTTGACTAAAAAAGAAACAACTCGCAGAAATGGTTGGAGTATCCAATACAACCATTTTTAAAATCTTGCACGATCATCTTGGCATGACTAAGGGCAGCTCAAGATGGGTGTCGAGAAAGCTCAGACCGCCGCAAAAACAACAGCGCGTAGAGTGTTCACGTGCATTTTTGGAGCTCTGTAATGAAGACAAGGATGGTGTTTTCAGTCAAATTTTTTACTGGAGACGAAACTTGGGTTCATCATTATGAACCTGAGTCGAAACAAGACTCCATGCAGTGGCATAAAAAGGGCACAGCACCTCCCAAGAAATTTAAGGTGTCACCATCAGTTGGAAAACTCATGGCAACGATCTTTTGGGACTCAGGAGGAATATTATTGATCGATTATAAAGAAAAAGGTGTTTCTATAACCGGAGAATACTACGCTTCAATATTAGAGCGACTAAAAGAAGCTATTAAGGAAAAAAGACGGGGAAAATTGACAAAAGGTGTGCTGCTTTTGCACGACAACGCGCCCGGCCACAAGAGCCGCGTTGCGTTGGCTGTCTTGCATAAGGTGGGTTTCGATATTTTAAATCACCCACCCTAGAGCCCAGACCGGACCCCGAGTGATTATTACCTCTTTCCAAAAATGAAAAAAGAGGTGCAGGGTAAAAAATTTACGACCGATAACGAAGTCAAGGAGGCAGTTTCGGCGTATTTTGAAAACATTTTTTTATGAGGGTGTAAACAAATTAATTTAAAGATCTGACAAGTGTATCCGTCTTGCAGTTGAATATATTGAAAAGGAAAAATAATTTGGTTTTTTTATTTCCACCCGTTATCCCCCATTCCGCGAATATAAAAACGCTCCCTCGTAGTACGTAGTATTAGAGCCTTTTACTTTATACGTTTACGAGTTCTATTTATACAATCGCTGTCATTCAAAGAGTTTGGATGGTCCTAAAAACTGGAAAAACTGGATAATTTGCTAGCAGTTTCCTTATAATGTTCGTGACATCGGCATTGTGTAGAATTTAAACTTTAGATAACCAACATGATTTTTCAAATTCTTATTAGTTCATCATCATTATCATCATGATCATCATCATCATCATCACCCATAACTGTCCCACTGCTGGGCACGGGTCTCCTCTCACAATGTGAGGGGTACAGGCCATAGTCCACCACGCTGGTCAACTGCGGATTGGTGCGTATAAAGGCATGCATGATTGCGGTGTCTTTCAACAGTTTCAACAGACATTAAACGTGCATTTTCAAAATTCTTTATTAGAGATTTCGATGGTTGAAAGTCGTCACATCAGTAAGTAGAACCTGCCAATGTACATATGTACGTGCATTAACTTATCTATTAGATCTGATTAAAACTATTTAGATATACCTACCTGCACCCCTCGATTTGGTTTGCGCTCATTGCTGTGCACACACTGGCGAATACCGGATGGATTAGTGATATACAGCCACTGGGCTTCTCGCAAAGATTTTATATCCGTCGGCTTCTTGCGGAGACGCTGCAGTCTGATGCAGGTCGCCTTTTCGAAGTAGTCGAATGCTCTTAAAATTATATTTGACAGATGTGCATCTACAGCCGAAAATAAAACACGTTGTTAGACGAAAAATCAAGTTCAGCACACTATAACTACATAGTTATTACATTTTATCTTCGTAGCGTGATTGTATGTAGGTATAGCTGATTCATTCCACATTTTTAAATATCGTGCCATAGCATACTGGCCACACGGTAAAGAAATCACGTAAAGGGTTATTACTTATTACAGTGTACCTGCTTGCAAGATAACTTGAAACTTTTACTCACAAGTCCAAGTCAAAGAACATTCATTGATACACAAATCTGTTTTACCAGGACTCACTGGGCAGTCTTTGACGCGGAAAGGCACAGTTTCAATATAAACTTTTAATAAGTCCGTTTTAATACATGTACCGTAAGTATTCGGATCGATGAAATACGGTATTATGCCATGGGTCCAGTTCTTCAGCCAGGGGATTTGATAGATTGTGTCATCGACCAATGGTTCCCGTGTAGTTGTTTCGGCAGGCATAATACTAGCAGGCGCGAAGAAAAATCTTCTCGCAGTTTGATTTTGAGGAGGTATGGGAGGCTGTCGAATTGATACAAGTATTTTATTTTTGTAATATCTCACAATTATTTTAACGCATCACTAAAAGTTTTATGCACATGATGAAGGTTTTTGCTTCCAGTTTCAAATTATAAATTTACATTATATTATAAAGGTGCCTTTGAACATGGTACAGTAAAAACTAGAGAAAGAAAATGAGAAGAGAGAGAGAGAGAAATAGAACAATTTTGCTGATTATGTACGTTGCAGTAAAAATTAAGCGTAATACAAAATCGCAATGAATAGTTAATCAAATAATCTATAAGCCTTTTAAAACCTTAAAAGATAGTAGATATCTAAATTATGAATCATTAGAAATTACAGAAGCCAATATTACACAAATTCCATTATGTACGTAGTGGCGTAACCGCCGAAACGCTCCATATATTTCCGCGGATTCCGAAAGTTCATATTTATATAAATTGTATTAGCTAACAGCTAACGTATTGTGCTGTGCTGGTGTAATCACCGACACGATCCGTTGTGGTTATGCGTGATTGCAGACAGATTATTATTGCACTAGGAGAACTACATAGTCCGTATGAATTAAAATGGACATTTGACTTTTGTGATGTGATGACTATGGATTTAAGATATCAAAGGAGCGTGCAGTACCATCCTTCCACTGACGTCCATGACAACTGTGCCCCACCCAGAATAAGATTAAATTGGGAATAAGAGGGATGGAAAGGAGGTCAGTTCATTCGGAGGCATGGGGATTGGGGACTGGGGCATGGACTGTTAGTGATAGTCCTGTTAGTTGTTGTTAGTAAACTGTTGCTAGGTTGTAGGTTGTAGGTTGCTACCCCTGAGGACTAAGATGGTCTCTAAAAAAGTGTAACTCAATCAACTGATACAAACTAAAAAAATATGTAAATCTGTCAGTCTTTGATGTTTAAAGTGTAAAAGGGTAAATAAGTTTAGTATAAAATAGATGATAATAATTTTGAAGACGTTGAAACGTCTCTTATTCTGTATTATAGACGCAATTTGCACGGATCACTCGGCATAGTGTATCAAATTCAGTACACAACAGAGTATATTCCTGGTTAATTATCCTTAAAAAAATGACTAGTACAGGAAACTGGCATAAAAATACATACATACCTTGACCGCTGATAAATTTCTCTGTCTGTATGCGACCCGTTCGCCATGTTCTGCCATATCGTCGTACAATCTATCAATAATAGTCTCAACACGCTGAGCATCACCGAGATCTAAATTAGGATTGGCAGGTTCTAACTCCCGTTTAATTCTTTTAGGATTTTGGACAAATTTATGTTTTACAACACGGTAGCTGTTTAGGCGGTTGTTCTCTTCAGTGAACATTCTACACATATCCCGGGTGTCTTGGCGTTTCCTTTCAATAAGTTTTCTGTCGACTAGAAAATAGAAGGATTGAAGAAAGTTATAAAGAAAGTATAGGTTCTACAAAAAATTGGGAAAGGTAAATTTTAAGTTGGATAAAATAAACTTCCGAACGAAGATCTGTATGAGACTGAATAGTGAATATGCTCGTAACGAAAGAATTATGAATATATTTTTCTTGCAACTTACCTTTTTGAACATTTAAACCTGGTATCAAACATTCGACCGTAAAATAACAAAAACCATAAAG
This sequence comes from Ochlodes sylvanus, assembly GCA_905404295.2. NCBI lineage: Eukaryota > Metazoa > Arthropoda > Insecta > Lepidoptera > Hesperiidae > Ochlodes > Ochlodes sylvanus. Next base: position 5,983,244 of record FR990129.1, read on the forward strand.
TAAAAACAATTTCCGAATGTAAAACATGGTACTTCAATGCCAGCTGCACATGAAGTCATATTTATTTATGTTAGAAGAGAACTCATCAAGTGTGAATAATCAAGTATAATGTAGGGTTCCGCATCTTGTATATTCTGTATCTTGTACTCGTATAATTATGTTCTGACAATCATTTCAACGAATTGTATCGCAAAGCCTTTTTTATGGCGATCATTTTTTATATTTATTTTTTATTATAACTCGATATTTGTTTGTTTGTGGTATGCGAAGCTTGCAAATTATTTTATTGGAGAACTTAACGTCTGTTCTGTCCGTCTGTCTGTGTTTTTGTTTTGGCTAATATCAGGAATGGTTGTACCGATTTTGACGGAACTTTCACTGGCAGATAGCTGATGTATTACAGGAGTACCTAACTTAGGCTACTTTTCCTTTTTTACTTTTAGAAACTTCCCTGTAGCAATTAAAATTCCACGCGAACGAGATCGCGGGCACTGCTAAGTAGCAAATAAATGCTTTTCTTCATTCAAATTGGCCTATGGAACCCTACCATGTTGTAATAAGTATGTTAAAAGATTGTGTGCATTTTATTGTTTTGTATAGTTCGAAGTGTGGAAATAAGTTATAGGTACCTACTTACTATTTTTTTTACATATTATTTATAGACTAAAAAAAAGATGAGGACATTGTTATCACACACTCGTATAGAATTATACTAATTATTAATTGGTTATAGATGTTATAGTGTATTAGATATGCAAATTAAAAGTGTTTTGTTAAGTTCGTTTACCATATTATTGTTTGGTTTTTATAACCACCTTGTTCGATATTGTCTATGGTCGTAGAAATTTACATTACAGATTTCGTTTTATTTGTTTAAATGGATATTTCGGAATACGAAAATCAGTTACTTACGAAATTCAGTGTGAACAGAGGCCTGAATTACGAAATAAGACCACCCCATGATGAAAAAGTGTATAATAGCAAAATGATATTAGGTTTACCGAATTATACGTAGTTAAGAATAGGTAGGTACTAGATATTTATTGCGTATTAAATAAAAGTCATATTGCACCTCACTTCGTGCTACAGCCCTGCTTGATCGTGTTTCGCTTCTATCCGAAATTGGAAACGTAAGGCCATGTACATCTACCTCAACTTCTAATCTTCTCCAAGGGTTTACTGTTACTGGTAGAGAATACCTTTACTGCTTTAAAGGTTTTCAATAAAGGCAGAAATAAAGAAATAAGTTGATAAGACCGCGCAAACACGATACAAGAAACATTTTTGACTTGTTGATGAAGCTGCGATATTTTAGCTAATCATTGATGTTTTTTATATAGGTATCAATGTAGCTACTTACCTTATACATATTTTTTGCTGAATTTGGGGCTCGCAAGGCAACTATGGCAAATATCTGCATGATTGACAGTCGACTAAGATTGATTCATCTAGAATTAGGCGATACCTACTCTAAATGGCTTGATATCACATCTACATCTACATAACATTAACATGTTCGTCGTACTGACAAAAATGACGGTCAAGACAAATTCATTTTTCAGACTAAGATATGAATAGTAATTAACTTAATGATGTTATAAAGCAAAAGGAAAAAAAGTTATCGTACCTATAAAGACGTATATTATGATTGTTATTTACATATTTTCGTGTGAGGGTCATGTTCTCAAAGACCACTGCGAACAAGTTTTATCTATTTTAGCGAGAGTATGAAACAATATAGAAGTACCACATCATTGAAGTGCTCATAGTCCGGCGGCTTCCGGAGATTCTAAGTGATTCACGGTGCGGTTGGTAGGTGGATGCGTGGCTCCTAGTGGCAAAATTTCTTGAGTGCTCCTGTGCTTCGGAGGGCACGTAAAGCTGTTATTAGGTAGCCGTCGTTAAGCCATGTCAAAGGCCTTCCGACTCTTTGGTTAGCCACTAACTCCTTAATTAATTCGCACTGGAGGGAGCAGAAGCTGTGATGCAGTGTGCTCTAGGCCTCCTTGGGCACGAGGAGAGATCCGTGCTCATTACTGGGCCATTAATGGGTTGAAGCCAAGCACTAATATAAATATAATTATAAGAAGCATGTCTTCTGAAGCTCCTAAATTAAAGTAAATAGTGTTTTAGGTTGGGTCTTACATATTATAAAGTGACATGATTTAAATTCAATCTGATGATTATTTTTATTAGGTAAGTAAAGAATTACACAGTAAACAGCAACTGTGTCGTATACTCGTAATCGCTCATTTGTGGAACGCAAATAGAGGTCATTGGATCCCCTTTGAACCAGCGGCCGCAATTATGTGTCTTCGATAGCGACATCGGAATTCCTTCCTTCATTCAGAAGCAAGAAAGAGTGCGTAGTACCTGTTTGATGGACTCGCGAATTCTAAGTTAGAAAGTAACTTTTTATTCCGGCATTAAGTTGTACAAGGTTGTAGTGTTGTGTGGAGGCAGTCGCGGTCTGTGTGTCAGTGTGTGCACACGTCTGCTCGCGTTCGGTCTGCCGCGACTCGTGACTAGTGAGGAATAACTGGTTTACTTCGTCCAAAGGGAATTATCTGAGTGAGCATTTTGTTTTGTTTTGCATTATTGCGTTATTGGAGCTCGCTATAGCATTATGTCACTTTTAACAGGTTCTACGTATGTACCTACTCGTGCTTATCAAATGTTAATGAAAGCTTTAACTTTCGTATATTATATAAATATATTATTCGATTATGGTTACTTCCATTTCTTTTAAATAGGATAAGGAATTATGCAAAATTTCCTACATAATATATTGCAATTCATAAATAATAAATAATTTAAGGAGGTACTAATGGCTTTTTAAACACAAACAAACAAGTGGAAAGAAAAGTGCCGTTATGCAATTTAGTACATTCCGAACCTGTCCAAGAATTCAGATCGCTGCAATGCTAACTGCTCGTAATTGATGGAGTAATAGTCAATGGGGCACTGTACTTCGCTATGTATATTTACTACATAAGATACAGGTGCACGTATTAAAATGTCAAGCGCACATGTCATATGCAACTCTTGACATTTAAAGGGTTAAATATTTTTCTGTTGATTCGTGAGAAAAGAAAGTTTTATGATATTACGTCAAAGTGATCCAACGTAATCCAATATAAAAAAATCAAAATGTGTGCAATTCACACGTGCTAGAAGTAAAACTTAAAAAAATAGTTTGGTCAGATGTCATAACGATTGTTTTAGCGCTGCAGCGAACTTTAGTTCTAACTCTTGCTATCTGTTTTTCGTTCCTATCTCATTTTCTCCCACGTTAAAATGTGTCTGTGTCTATTTCGTTTCTGTTTCGTTTAATTTGCGCGTCATTTCCGTTTCTTCTAATTCCCAATCGTTGTGATTTGGAATTAGAAGAAATATATATACTATAGAAGTATTCATTTCAAAAGATCCGTGTTATCCAGGATTCTTTTCTGAGTAAACTAAAAATTAAATAATTTAACAAAAAAAAACCGACTTCAAAATCGACAAGTAATATGAAATTTTGAGGGTTACCCTCGATTTCTCTGGGATCATCATCAGTTTCTGACTTGGTGTCAGTCGGACTACCTCGAAACTATGTTCTTTCAAATAAAAAATAAATATTTGGACTGCCAGCTTCCCTTGATACCGCATTAACTCTTCCACTTCCTACACTGTTGTCGTTCCGTTCGTTATCAGTGGTCGAAAGAAAAACCATTAGGAAAAATTATTTAAAAATCAACATATTTACATATAAGTAGCTGACCCCGCGAACGTTGTTCCGCCATATAGATTGTGAATGAAGTGCGATTTAAATTTGATGGGTGGGGGTAGGGAAGTGAAAATTTAAGATTATGTGTATTTTATTATGCCACACTATAAAAAAATAACCATAAAAAAATTTGACCAAGAAATGAAAAATTTTTTTTTAGGGCGATCCACCCTTAACACTTAGGGGTATGAAAAATAGATGTTGGCCGATTCTCAGACCTATTTGCACACAAAATTCCACACATTCTATTTGCACACAAAATTCCATGAGAATCGGTCCAGCCGTTTCGGAGGACATGGTAACTAACATAGTGACACGAGAATTTTATATAATATGAAGATTTCGTTTGTTAAATAGTCACTTCATTCGTCCCTACATCAACCAATCAGTTCAGGAGTACGTATTTTCCTTTTTTTTTACATGAGATAAGTTAATGCTTGACAACTATCCCACCTGATGGTAAGTGGCGGTGAAGTCGAAGATGTTGGTCGTACTAACTTATTAAAAGCCTATTCACTCTCCTCTTGAAGACTCCCACATTATACGCAGGTGGGAACACCGACGCAGGCAACCTATTCCAGTCCTTCGCAGTGCGGATGATGAACGACTGTGCAAACCGTTTCGTTCGTATCGGTGGAATGTTCACGACGAAAGGGTGGATACCGGCTGTACGTCGGGTTGTTCGATGAAGGAAGGAAGGAAGCTTTTCCTCAAAAGCAATTTGATTTTCCACATATTCATACTCACCATCTGAGTTGTTTTTTCTTCAATTAAGATGGCAAACGAGCATGCAGCACCACCCTTCCGCTACGGCTCCTGACAACTGTGATTGACACAAAACAAGACTCAAATTAGGAGTTGGATGGTTACTCCAGTTATCAAACGGTGATAGAACGTTACTTGGTTTGTTTGTTAGTAGGTATGAGACAGGGAATGTTAGTGATAATTAGTGGATGTTACTAACAGTTTGGTTTAAAGTTAAAAACAAACATTATAAACAGAATATTATCTGACGATCGCTAAGCCTTGACATACTTATTGAAATAAATAAATAACAACGTTTGCGCCGCGACAGCAGAAGTTGTTATGAAAATTCAAAATAAGTGGTGCTCATAATCCTAACAATATACGAGTAAGTATCATTAAAAAATTAAGACCTACCCGCAATAAGATATCGTTTATATCAATAATTTCTCACGGGTCAAATGACCCAGAGCATCTTTATAAGTAAATGTTATATAATTTAATGATTTAGTAGTAGTAGGATAATAAGATCCCAATAAAATTAATGGTAGATATTAAACTAAAAAAAGCGTGCTAACAATTAAAGTCATGTTCATAAAGATCAACGGACGTAAGATATTTTTTCTTATTTTTGACTTAAATTAGAAGTTGTTATCAAAAGTAGCTATACATAATAATATAGTACCTACCTTAAATTGTTAATTATTTTTTCTTATAAATTGAAACTATGTGACGTGGTTATATTTGCCGTTCAACGAGGGTCAATGTTGTGCTGAAAGGGCAGAAGGTTAAATTTTAATTTTCTATTGTATTCATGCCAAGATTGCGATGAAAACCCGCACATGAGTATGCACTATGGTTATATTACTTACTAGCTTCTTACTAGTGCCGCCCCGCGTCTTGCTTCGGGAAACCTGTGCATTGGTATGTAGTATGTATAATGTACCCACATTCGAAAACTTTTTTAGATACACTAAATATTACTACCATGCCTACTAAAATTCATCGGTAGTTATATATAGATATTGATAATCAAACGGTAGTTAACGGTAACGGTAGCGATTGCACTATGTCGGGTAATGTGCATGTTAATTTTAAATTGTACCGAAAATGGATCATGAAAATGCAAAATTAATGAATAAAACGTGGTTATTACATTTTATCTTCTAACGATCGACCATAACCTACTGACTCTAACGTAATAATTGACCAATTAAACCACCTATACCTACCTATCCACATACATAGATGCTTGATAAAGACAAATGGGTACTAGGAGGTAGGCGTGTATTTTAAAGATTTAGGATTTATTAATGTGCACGTGTGTGTGTGTGTGTGTGTGTGTGTGTGTGTGTGTGTGTGTGTGTGTGTGTGTGTGTGTGTGTGTGTGTTGAGTTGATACACGGAACTAGTACTTCGGTAGTATGCGGAGAGTTTAAGAAACTTTATTTACTATAAACGAGCATGTGGCTTGCGCTTCTCTATTGCGTGTAGAGGATAGATTATTCCCTGTTCCAAAATTTTATACACTACAAGAGTTCTTGTTTGAACGATTGGATTTTGTGACAATCATGATTAAAGTTTAGAAACAAAATACTTATGAATTTCTGAAATTTATCAGCGGTCCTATGATTATTTACTCACGACTGAATAAACTATCCGAGTAGCGATGTTTAACTTTCGATGGATCCTGACAAAAGCTTCCCAAAATGACATAATTATGAGTCGAACTTTTAAATAAATTGTTTGCATCTAAGTTGTTACACTTTAGATGCAAACAATTTATTTAAAGATTTCATCAGATGAGATGCTGGTCAAATGCCGGAAGAATTATTTTGTCATAACATGCTGTCTATAACGGCTTCACAAGATCAATGTCAATGGACACTGATGTCAGCTGTTGCCGCCAGGGGATAGCGTCGTGATAAATCGCGGATGAACGACTTTTTATCGAACAGTTTAAGGATGCCGCTGCATTGATAATGTTTAACAATTTTTTTGCCATTTTATTTAACTTCAATTAAATCATGACTAACACTGATAAGATGTTAATTTTTGGTCTTATCATTACATTGAATTATTTGTAATCAAGGTGCTTTACGTAATTATAATTGTTCTGTTGTGGTTAAAAAATTTTTTTTATAACATTATGTGATGACTTTCATGTGTCATTCTTTCAAATTCATACTACTGCTTTTACTTAGTATGAAGGGCTTATAACAGCAGGCGGGCCAAATTTAAAATTAATTTTCAACTTGTAAGTAATTTGGCAGACTATTCCTAGCACGTTCTGCACTGTTACTTATAAGAACACCTGACAGATATAATAAACTCGTATAATATTCGCATACATTATGCGTTACTCTGCAGTTATTTATTTATTTTTATTTATTTATTTAAGGAATGCCAACAGAAAGTACACAACACAAATATTACAAATTTCCAAAGTTCCGCTCTACACAAAGTTTAGTGTCCAGCCTTATCAGTAGAATAACTAAAATATGCACTTATGAGACTATAGCAAGGCCGATCTTGCTGCACCTATGCATGTCAAGCCTAAACACGAACCTTGAAAGAGGAAGAAAAGCTCTTAGTTTAAGACAGGATGATTCTTCAAAAAATCCTGGGTCCTACGAAGGCGGCAGCTGAAGAGTCTTAAAAAGGAGAACGCCTCTACTGGCTCGATCATATTGAACGTACGGGAGAAGATCGTGTCGGTATAAGAAGCACATTCAGGGCAACCAAATGGTCGGTGTTCTGTATATTTAACACCGACACTTTGGTTCTCTAGATATCGCTGAGAGGATATTTGGACAGACATTTCTAATCTATTCAGAGTTAGTTAAAACTCAATAGCGTGTTAGTTAATTAGAAATATCAAAGGCCATAATACCTGCGGGGGTTCACATTACTATTTTTCCCTGTATCAATATGCTAAATAAAGTAATAATTTCCATTTGATAGTCTACCAGCATAATTTCCATAATTTTGTTGCATACCTAATAAGGGCAGGCGAAAGCTCAAAACTTATGAATAATAATGTTCCGTCACTATGAAACCACGAACATTGCAGAACTCACTGTATTCCTACAATACTGTTGTGCTATTAGCGCTAATCGTTCCATAAGTGCAAAGCTTCGAATGCAATATGCTTCCAACTTGTCAGGACCCGTATGGTGCAATGGTTACCATGCTGGTCTGCTGATTAAAGGGTTCTGGTGTCGATTGGAAATGTGAATGATGAGTTTAAAATTCTGTTCTTGGTGTAGCAGTATGTTCTTTCCATTGTGTGTAGTACATCCGCGCCCATGACATAGGGAATCCTTTTGTCGGGCAACGTGGGTTTTACCAGTCACTGATGCACAATGACTTCCTTTAGACACTGATATGCGACATCTAATCTATGTAATATTGTTACTAACCACAATTGCTTACTTGCATTGAGTGCACACAGTACGTAATTATTACCTATTCAAAATATCAGACGTAGGTAAGGTAACAATGTGTCTCGCATAATAACAGTTGTAACGGATTAAATTGCTGTCTTTGCTACAAAAGGAGAATAATTTTATGTAAGTGAGTACCGAGCTCTTAGCAACTACATATCTCTTATGTATAATATCTTATTTGCCATGTACTGACCGACGTAATTCGCTTTCTATATGTTTCTCGACGTCCGCGAGAAAGTGCTGGGAAACTAGGCGTAAGCGCGCGGCCGCGGCTCAAAGTAACTTTACCAATGTATTAACATCCGTTATTGTGAGGAAGAGTTTTGAACCATGCACTTTGATTTGTTGTCAGGCACATTAACCTTGCTTACTTACCTTTTTTACCTTGTTTTATGTAAAAAATATACAATAGGCAGCATATCTATACAATAGGCAGTCAGAGATAAAGACGGATCGTCCGTGAAACTAAATATTCTGTGATGAACAGACAGACAGTCCGTCAGCGGAGACTTACTAATAGGGTTCCGTTTGTCGATATTTGGGTACGGAACCCTCAAAATGAGGTCATCATCATCATCATCACAACCCATAACTGTCCCACTGCTGGGCACGGGTCTCCTCTCACAATGAGAGGGGTATAGGCCATAGTCCACCACGCTGGCCAAGTGCGGATTGGTGGACTTCACACACCTTTGAGAACATTATGGAGAACTCTCAGGTGTGCAGGTTTCCTCACGATGTTTTCCTTCACCGAAGCAAGTGATAATTAAATTTTAATACGCACATAATTTTTGAAAATTAGTGGTGCGTGCGGGGTTTGAACCCGGCACCTCCGGTTCGGCAGTCCAACGTTCAACCACACGGCTATCACTGCTCTAAAATGAAATAAAATGAGGTAGTATGACCGATAGCGACTACTACGACTAAAACTAAACATAAATAGTAATTAATTCTAACTCAATGCTAATAAGGTCACACGCTAGATGAGTTGTTTGGCAAAGAGACGTAACAAACAGGTCAAAAAACAAAACAGGTCAGGTAACAAAAGAATATCATTGTTAGTTCGTCCATTTTTAATTATACCTACATGAGTAAAGTTGTAAATGGTGTTTTCCCATAAATCGGTATCTTAGATAAGTAAACATTTTTTTGGCATTGTGAGAAAAAATTAAACTATTAAAACTTAAATAACTAAGTTTTATGCCCTCGTAAGGTAAAAACGCGAGAAGCGATTGTGCTGTCCTAACATACGAGTAATATCCAACACACTAACTGAAATTGCATGCCGTCAGTATACGAGTGTCTGTTGCATAATACTAACAAATTATATCACTCGTTTTTGAATCAGAAGCGATTGTTTGCAACAGCAAAAACGTGCATTGCTCATCGAATTCGGGTATATCGTACGATGTTATGCTTGCCTAGTAGACCGAGACTGACTCATACGTAACCACGGAACACTTTCTTTCACTAATCACGTGTTAATTACTCAAAATTAGGATGCGCTTGTGCCGAATTACTGGAAGTTGATGCAATTAGGTACTACTCGTATGTATGTTTTCAGTAGTGTTTGATATGGAAACAAAATGTGAACGAATGAAACATACACATAATACACCATCACCATCTCAACCAAACCGCACTGGAGCAACGTGGTGGAGTATGCTCTAGTATCTCCTATCTATCTTCCTCAGTATATGCCTTCAATGGGTTGAAGCCATATATAATATCACTTAGGTAGGACTCATTACTAAAGCTTCACCCGCCCTCGCTTCAATTTGGTAAACATGGTGGTGATGATGATTACGTAATCTCACCGATTAAATAAAAATTCATCAGGCGTTTTAAAAATCTTCCTTATTTAATTACTAATACCACTAAAATACCCTTACATAGGTGCTACATCTTCAGACAGACAGAGTCAAATAAAAATAAGTCCTTTGAGAAGTTCACAAATATTTCATGAAAACTTGACAGTCATTGATTTTTTGTGTGTACGCTACAACTAGCTCGGGTTCGCTTGACGAAGCGGTCAGCTGCACGCGTGTCTGTTAGGTACTCTAGTCTAGATTATTATTTTGGGCATCGCAGTTGTGTGACCGGCGCTGCTAATAATATTTTTCAATACAAACATACGAGGGTGACGCGCTCTGTGCACCCGCGCGAGTTTTAGCGTACATCTGTGCCCTAAGGGTCTCCCCAAATCTATCAACGCGGAATTTGCTTAGGCCGGTAAGAAAAATGTCTATAGTATTAGGGTTGAAAGCATCGTAGCTTGGCTCGGACGACGGGACCTGACGTCCGCCGACGGGAAAACTCCGATTTGCCGATTCGCTGATCGTACCCGAACGGCTCTGTCGGCGTGCTAACGTCTACGTCGCTGTGCGGCGCCGAAAAGTGCCAACGACAGCTTAAAGGAGTGCGCACATTACACCAACTCGACGTCAACTCCACTCCGACTCCACTCCGTTTCAACTCCGACGTTCCGTTCCGCGATCAACGCTTCATCGACGTCAACTCGACTCCGTCTCCACTCCGTTTCAACTCCGACGTTCCGTTCTAGGTACATTACGTCATTGTGTCGGTCGACGCGTGGCCTACTCGTCTACGGTGAGTCGTCAACGCAACGTCGACGCGTTGGTCTCGAAACGGAACGGTTATGGGTGTAGGGCGAGCAGTACAGGGCTTTTAAGTATAAGTTCGAAATTCAACCTTACCTTCAAAGATATAAAGCTCATAATTGAATATTAGCTTTGTCAAGGTTTTAGTCGCGTTGGCGTCGGTCGGTCGTGGAATCGTTGTAATGTGCGCACTCCTTAATGGTGGCTGGCGCTTGTGTTCACTTGTTCATCAGTTAATCAGTTGTAAAGAAGTCTTGTTTTATTGTGTTGTATCGTGTTACATCCCGTCGTGACAGCCGATCTGAGTGAATAGTGTTGTGATATACACTTGGCTTAAGCCGATTCCACGTCGATAAATTTGGGGAGATAAGACTGCTCCATTTCTTTGTCAAAGATATTCGGCAGTGACAACTTACCATCCGACGATGGTCAGCTCGTTAGAGAATGTTATATAAAACTACCATAATTTTAATTGTTGACGCATAAAATTAATAATTGACACAGAAAGTACTCTTTATGTGTGCAATCATAAAAATTGGATAATCAAGAAATTACGATGTGTAGTTACATTTGAATCAGTTCAGTTATTTCCGCGTGATGCCGTAATAGAGACAGACGACATGGATAAAAATTCAAAAAATACTGTTTTGACCTCGACAATAATTATATTAATTAGTAGATGTAGATGTAGATGTAAACACTATGCAATTTTGTAGTGCTTCTTACATGCGACTACGTTCTGTATGATCATTAAGGTTCATAATATTACAACTCATACATAAATACTTATTACACTGTGATATTAATAAGATAATCCCCTAAACATAATCCTTTTATAAAAAAATCAGATAAAATTAAAGGGATTTAGAGTAAGGCTAGTAGGCACTGACCAGTGTGGTCGCTGTAGCAGTAGACTCTGGGGCCTAGCTCTTCATGAGATCTGATAAGTTTTTAAAAATGATAGCGTTAGGAACTTTTAAGTCTTGGCTTATTTTCCAATACAATTTTCAAAAGGTTCGTGTCACATCCCGTTACGATCAGCTACTGATCGTCCGGTGGTCAGAGGTTCAGATAATATTTTATATAAACATAGGTATTCTTTTTTCTTTTGCAGGCAGAATTAGCAGCGCGCGCACGCAACCATGTCGGCGACTAAGTACTCGCACCCTTTCCTGCGCGGCTTGAAGCCGCTACCTGAAGGTCATGAGGATGACATTCAGCAGATTAGAGAATGGTATGTTTATTCAAAATATACAAAATATTAATTTACTTTAAGTTCAAGTAAAAGGAAATTCAATCCATGAATGAAAGTGGCTTACTCCCAAAAATTTATATAAATCCGGTTTAATTTTCCCCGATCCGATTTGATTGATGACCGATCGAATTTGATTAATTCGATATTAAAAGGAATATAATCTCTGTGGTTATGTATCTAGTCGTTAAAAAGGAAAAAAACGGGGTAACTTGGTGTGCATAATAATGTTGTTGTTCTTTAGTAGAGTATGAATAAAAGAAAATAAATATATAAGACCTGTATTGTAAACCAAATTCCACAATAAATTGATTCTGATCCTGATTCGTTGGTAACAATATGAACGAATGAAATATTGTAGTTGTAATCTAGGTCTAGTCTGGACTAAGCGAGTATGTAATAATGATAAAGTATTGTTCCATAAGAGTAGAAAGATGCTATTGATTCGTGCTGAGGCTGCCAAACAATTCCACTTTGCATACAGAAGACGACAGACAATGCGAATAGTTAAGTGCGAGCCGACCGAGCGAGTAATACCAGTTTTAGTGATGTCTATTAACCGGAGCCTTGGAAATATATTCTTATCGTAACTTAATAATGGCAATTAGTTGGTCCCCCACATTCACCTCAGCCAGTGTGGCGACATCGCACACACGTCACACGGTGACGTCACGAAGCCTGAATCACGCTATCGAAGTTTTCTACACCGCTCCCATATACAATATATGTACAAGTTCCAATAGCGATCAGTTGGGGTTTCACTGCCTCTGAGATGGTCGCCTCAAAAAAGTGTAACCGGCTCCACACTGTTACACTATCAAATTCAAAAGTCTAGTCGGAAGTACGTTCTCCTAAAATACTCAAATTATAACGTTGATTTACAATGAGAGACGCAGAGATGGAATTCCAAGTGAGGTCACTTTCTACTGCACAGCCAATTAAGAATCGCGGCTAGGCTTTCATAATAGGGACAATTTGATGAAAGTTGGTTAAAACTGGATTCAGAACAGTGGAATAAGGTATTTTTTCTTTTTAAAATTGAAAACAATGTTCAATTATCGTGGGCACGGTGTAGGGCGGGCGACCGATTGCAACGACCTATTTCTGCGTTTCTGCAGCTTTTGTATTTTGAACGGACTGATTTAATGTTCCGAACTAATTTACCAACTTAAAACCAGCGCAGCAATGATCTAAAATGGCCGACTATTTCTTATATCAAACCATTTTGTGTTGTGTGTAAATGTTTTTTTTAAAATGACACTGAAAGGCGTAAATATCAGATAGAACGATGCATGCCTGTTGCAAAATTTAAATTTTTCAGTTATGAGCAGATAAGAATAAAAGTGATCTAATAATTTATGAAATGATTCGGAAATAAAATTACTCTGACAGTGAAGAAATGTCTGCGCACATTTCATTACTTCGGCTCCAACGTGACTCAGATGCAACTCATAAGATAACATGGAAATATGAGTTTAATTTCCTATGAGTTGATTTGGAGTTCAGTCAGAGTTTAGTTGATGTAGTGTGCGCAGACCTGAACAGATTAGAACTGTTTAGTCAGATGTCGTGTGAAAGTTTCGTTTATTTACTTTAGTATCATGTGTGTCTTTCACACTCAGTAATTACGCTAAACTAGGTTGTGGAAACGTGTCACTTTGCCTACTCTAAGTTGTTCACCACTATAGTAACGAGCGCGGGGTGCAGGGTGAGAAGCGATCCACGAATTATATCAGCGTTCGTGGAAAACCCCTTTATCTCTGTGAAGTGCTCATAGGTTTGCGTCTATAGTGATCGACTCAGTGAATTAAGTGGAGATTGCTCAGTAATGGGCCATAAGGCTGAAGTGAATCTCTGTGATTAACAGCAAAACATACAGAAAATTTTAAGGATGTAAATTTTGCTAAATTAGGTTTTCTTGAATTCCAGGATGAAAAGCCAACCTCATCTGCCGTACATCTCAGACGAGTATGTTTTCCTCTTCCTACACTCTAATTATTACAAGGTGAAGGAAACAAAAGACACAATAGAGTGTTACTTCACCCTGAGGAGCAACACCCCGGATCTGTTCACAAATAGAGACCCACTGCTTCCTAAGAATAAAGCTATCTTGGATATTACGTAAGTATGATAAATTATTATAAATTTTAGAAATTTTAATTATATGGCACACGAAAACAAATTATGATTATTTTATACCTAATAGTATGTTGGAAGGATGGTATATTTTACTTTTTTAGTGTTTATCGTAGTGATGTGGTAGATGTTCATCTTAAAATTTTTATAATTTGTTCTTTTTTTTTAAATCATTTTTATTAGATTATTAAAAAAAAATTTATTAGATTAAATACACCTAGTTTTAAATCACACTTACATTCTTTTAATTATGTTTCTTCCACAGACACATGGTTGCCCTTCCTAAGCAGACCGAAGAAGGCTTCAACGTTCTTCTATACCGGTTGTCAGACCTGGACTACAGTAAACTAAACTTCGCAGATGCCGTTCGAGTCTTTTGTATGTTCAATGACGTCAAACTGTCCGAAGATAGACTCTCCGAGGGATACATCGTCATCTTTGATATGAAGGGTTGCAGCTTAGGTCATCTTACTCGCGTGACGTTACCTGCACTTCGAGCTTTTATGCATTACATACAGGTATGTTATAAGGTTAGCTATGTAGCTGTAGCAGTAAGTAGGTAATAGGGATAACAGGAATTTGGGATGCTAGCTCTATCTTATTTGGCAGTGGTAATAAATCGGTGATGTTTTTGGTGATGTGTTGCCAATATCCAAAGGCGACGTTGACTAGTTACCATAAAGTGACTTGTCAGCTCGTTTCTCGGCTATCTACACAATAAAGCTGTCCATGTTCGAGTTTTGGTGCCAAATCGTAGGAAGCAATACTCCAAGTAACTCAATAAATTTCTGGTTGTGTCAAATCGAATGATAGCATGCTGCAGAAATCCCATATCCATAAGTTTCGGATGGTCACTGGATGGTGATACTGTTTCCGCATTAGGGGGCAGGTTGCTATCCTATTCAGTTGTGTATAAATGTCCTTAAAGAAGTACAATAAGAGAGTGCGCGCATGGGGGACTTGTCACCGTGACTGTTTCGTCGCTCTTATCAAGTCCTTGGATATGTATGGAGGTGCGCGCACGTTACGACGCGACTGGGTGACTTTTATGTCCGCCGACCGGCGTCGGTGACAAAATTGTCACTCTCCGTTCACATTGACGAGCCGGACGGCGCAATGGATAACATGCCAGATCGTCGTTCCATTGACGCTTCCATATCAAAAAAGTTTTGTCACTGTCGCCCTCGTGAGCGCACCCCGCTTTGGAAACGCGACGCGGCGAAGACAAAAACTTTTATGTCACGCGAACAAATGTCCCCCGTGCGCGAATTCTCTAAGTCGACCCAAACAAACGATGCAAAAAAAATACCTTATTCATTCTTAAACTTTGTCGTTGTTTGCAGAACGCTCACCCGTGTCGTCTGAAAAAGATTCATGTGGTGCACACAGTATCCTTCATCAACCAGGTGATGTGTCTCGTCAAGCCACTCATACATTCCAATCTTCTCAATCTACTCAACTTCTCCTCGGAAGGTCCCGCCTCAGTCGTCGACAAGGAGTTGTTGCCAGAAGATTACGGTGGTCTCCAACCGCCAGTTAAACAATTACACGAAGAACAGCGGAAGAACATGGAGGATAACTATAGAGATTGGTTAATAGAATCGGAGATTTTCAAGACAGATGAGAAAAAGAGGATCAAGAAACCGAGTAAAGGGATGTTTGCTAGTTTTACCAGTAGTTTCAAGAGCTTAGACATCGACTGATTTGCGTAGTTAGATCAAACACCATAGGGACCTGATGCAGACATGCAGCGACCCAGAATTTATTAAATTTCGCACGATTGTTTTTCTCAAATCTATCAATAATATTTACTTATACTGACATTTTCAAAATATTTCATGTAGGTGCCAATTTAAACTCGTATGTATTATTTTTTTGTGTATGAATTTTCATTATTACATTACCGTAAGAAATAAATAGTACCTAAATATTAAAATGAAGACAACCATTTTCTTGCCTTTACCTGATATTGCCATTAATTCAACATTTACTCCTTTTTATAATTACCGTTTTTAACAAAATCATTCATCACTACAAGTTTAGTAATGAATGGCGTTATCACAGAGTACTTAGAAGCGTTGTAAGAGTCATCATTGTAATTTTGTCATTGAATGTTTTTTATTATTTTCTTGTAGCATCTCGTGGCTGGTTCAAGGATTATTAAGTGACCATTAAGTTGTTGGTAATTTTTTGTCTTTCCTAAAAAACTAAAGACTTCCTCTGTGCGCGTTACTGTTAAAAAGCAAAGTAAAAAAGCAATAAGTTTGTGTTTTTCTTTTATCTATTTAGTTACCTACCGACCGTCGCATCGTCCATGGTTTATATGCTTAAAGTAATATAGTTTCCACCAGAAAGTATAAAAAATATAACATTATTTCGAAAAAAATTGGGTATAAAATGGCACTGCACTGGTGTAGAAGGTACCTTATATCCGATGTCACTATTCATAATTAGAAATTAGAAGAAAGGGGCTATGCATGTTTATTTTTGTAAAAATATCTTTAGAAATTAATACTATTGTGGTTAAGGCTTATTACGATCAGGTCTGAAATTGGTCTTAAAGTTTGATATAAAAATTCCATTATGAATTTTACATTTTTTTGCTGCCCTAAGGTCGATTTTATACCTGACAATATTAGAACGTGTGCTTAACTTTGTAAGTTTTATATTTCTTTCTTTTAGGAAGGTTTATATGAAATATTGTTACATAGATTTAAAAATAAATTGGATTTTTCAATTTTTTTTGTCTTTTTTGAGAAAATTATGATATCTCAAACGTAAATTACAACGTATAAAAATTTATATTATTTAGATTGATATAGATAAAATGCTAGCGTACTAAAAATTCTTAATTTTCTAGTTACCAAAGTTATGTAAAATTTTCTTAAAACAACCAGAAAATTACAACAAAAATGTTAGTGTCGAAGCAAACTTAGGTAACCCTAATTAATAGGACTTGGTGGCCTACATTTTTCTTATTTATTACCTAATTGTAAATACTTATTATAGACATATTTACTCTAAATTTTATTATTCGCATCATAGGTACGACAGGGTAACTTAGGTGCCAAATTTTTGTAAAAATAAGTACTACGGCATTATACTAAGTTTATATGTATAATGTTATGTAACCGTTATTATTATGATACTCTTTTGAAGAATTATTAAACGTGTATATTTTTATGAATAATATGTCTTTTGAATTCAAATAAATCTAAACAAAAATAATACTTAAGTATTGACTTTGTTTTTTATCACATCGTGGACACTGAACCTTTTAATGGAGAAGGCAAAAGGGTCAAAATATTACTATCAAATACACCTAAAATCCGAGCTTAGGTCATATACATTACATAACTTTTTATTTCACTTCAATACATGCAGTATTTCCGAAGTTATAAAGACGAGAAGTTCAAGCCCTTTTATGAATTTCCGCGCTTACGCTATGACGTCACGAGTTAGTTCGGCCGCGAGCGGACGGCGCAACTATAGAAAATATGGGTCTATGCAGTTCAAAAATCTATAACTTTCTTATTTCTATAGATACAGACTTGAAATTTTGCATAGATGTAGTAGATAGTATGTGAATTATATATGTTATTTTATTATTGATAACTAAGGTTTGCTCGCGGCTTTACTTGAGTTTAAATTAACATTTCGGTCAAAAATCCCTATCAACTACGCGCGACTACTGAGAGATGACGTCATCGAGTAGTGACCGCCCGCCTGCGTTTTTAAAAAAACCAACGGCCGTAAATACGCACTTTGATCGTTAATATCTCAGCCATTTATTGAGATATGGAAAAAGTAAAAACACAGTTTTTCTTGTAATTTTTTATAGATTTATTTGACGTGTAAAAAAAAATTCGTTTGCCTGGTCCATTGTAACGGGTAAGTTACTTTATTCATGATTTTTGTATTTTACTTACAGTCTTACACCAATATTAAACCGATCAAATTGAGACGGTATAGGTATTTATTATCTACAATAACAGTAATTTACGATGATTATAATGAGGAGGAAGTATTGTTTCCCGCGGTTAGTTTATTGGTGATAATTGACAAAATATAGACGCATTTGTTAATGGTTTATTATTCAATCACAAAAACACGCTTTTATAATGCTAAACGCTAAATAAATACAACGCATTTTAGTCGCTGTTCTGTTAACTTTTGAGGAATTGCTTGTCTTTAGCCAATCTTCAGCGTAATATCCGGTTATGCTTGTAATTAAATTGTAAGTACCTATTGTTATCTTGATGCAACATGCAAAGTTTCAAGTAAGTACCTATATGTATAGTAAGAGGAAGTAAGTAGATCTAAGTAATTTGACTTACAAAATTTTCCTCGAACATATTATGTACATACAAACATTGCAGTTATAAAAGCTTGTAAAAGACTGAATTGAAACTGTTTTTAATTATCTATAATTTTCTAATTCAGAAATATAATTATGTAATTAAGAAGCACGCCATCTGCCGTGAACACGGAGTAGGTAGTAATTTTGCGTCATTTTACAGTAGGGGTTTGAGTTTAGGTTGAAAGTGAGTTATAAAATTTACAAAACAGTCCAAAGAAAAACATGGGTTCGAATCTTGCACGCACCTTTAATTTTTAATACTTACTTATGTGCGTAGGTATTCAAAAATAACTTGCTTTGGAGAAGGAAAACATTGTGAGGAAACCTGGACATGAGAGAATTTTCCATGATGTTCTCGAAGGTGTGTGAAGTACGCCACCGTGGAGGACTATGGCCTGCACCCTTCACATTGTGAGACCTGTGTCCAGCAGTGGAACAGTTATGGGTACGACGATAATTAGTCTATTGAATAGACATAACTGAAAACCTAATTTCTACGCATTATAACAACTAGCCTACTCGTAGGTAAATTCTATTCATATTTTTTGTAGTTAAATAGGTATACGTCCTAAATATTAATTAGTCAGCAAATATCAATTTGGTCATTAGTTAATTCATAACTAGGTTACTGGAAATTTGATTAAAATTTCCGAACGCAATTGAACCTAATTTATATCTCCTTTAGATTGAAATTCTACGTCTCGAAATTGCTTAAAAGTAGTAGTACATCATTTATAAACTCACCATCTTGGTGTTGGGTGTTACTGCAATCATTTCGACATCACCATCATCATCTTTCAAAGTTTTTATTACATTGGTAGGGGAGCCCGTGGTGCTAAATGGGGATTTACTCGAGCGTCACAGAGACCTATTGGGTTGCAAAGCTTAGATGATAAGAAGAAAAAAATGTTATATGATATATACCTTTTCATCGGTGGGGGAAGCGGCTATAGATTTTTAAATATGTAAAAAAAAACTGATGCATGGACATCCTCGAGCGCGTCAGATATTGATAGCATCAATGCCCTACGTATTTTTAATAATGTACGTATGTTAATCTGACCGTTTGCATGGTGGGGGTGGTTGTATGTAAGGGTTGAAAATTAAAAAAAAAAAAATTTAATCGAGCGCGTCAGATTTTCTAAGGGAGTGTTAAGTGCACCAAAAATAAGCTCTCATTCACTAATCTGACGATTTCGATGGGACGCAAACTCGTGGCCATTCTCATAATATGCAAAAAAAATTCGCCATTTTGACATACTCAAGCGCGTCAGATTAAGATATATATGGTTCATCTTTATGTTCTAAACGTACTGTCTCATAATCTGACGATTATCTAGAGGGATTCGCCTAATCTGACAAAAAAACGGTTCACCCTAAAGGCCATCCCTGCAATTTCCCGCTAATTCCATTCCTGGGCGCTTAAAATTGTACTTATGACATTTATTTTGAGCTTGCGGAGTTGAAAGAAATAATATTTCTATGCATTTGAGCTCTCCCAGCTCAAAAGTCTGATAGAAGTTTCATAGAACACTATTTTTGGAATTTTCAAACCGCAATAACATTTGAATGGATCAACCAATTTTCACGCGGTTGGCGGCATTCGACGCAGTTTTATCATCCTCATAAGTAATTTAAAAGTTTTAATTGATCGAATCAAAAATTTCGGAGTAATCCCGAAAAAACACTTTTTCGGGTTTCTTTCGTTCACGATATCTCTCGAACGAATCAACCGATTTTGACCAACTTGGTGGCGATCGACGTGGTTTTTCAAGCTCAAGGGCGGATTAGTTTTTGAAGTTGATCGATAAAGCCGTTTAAAAGTTATTCCAAAAAAACCACTTTCAAAAAATTTTTTGCTGGAATATGGTGATGGCGTCATGACAGCAGAAACTAGAGTGGGGACGGAGTGAGAGAGTAATAGATAGAGAAAGAGTGAGAGAGGAATAGAAACGCGGAGAAGGAAATATAGGCATCACGCAGCTGCACGCATTTAACTTTATCGACGATTTTTTTGTTGTTTCGGCTTGCGGAAATCGTCAGATTATATATTTTTCGTTATTCTTGAATTATTTCCTTCAAAATAAAAAAAAAATTAACTACGCTCGAGAATGTCAAGATGACGTTTTTTTTTTACAACTTTGCTGCCCTCCCCTTTCTTTACGTCACTCTCAAATTGTCAGATTAGTGGAATATACACTTTTTAGGAGGTAATTAACTCACCCTACCTTAATCTGACGCGCTCGAGAATGTCTGATGATCAATTTTTTTTTACTAATCTGATCCTGTATCCTTCACGGGCGGCCATATATATGGGGCTCATATTTGGTGGTGGTACTTAACCGGGTACAAGGTATCCCCCTGTATATTAATCTGCAGCGCTTCAGTAAATCTAGAAATCCCCTCTTGGGCTCCCCTACCACATAGTCTTAATAAAGTTCCAAGCTTAGAGTATAAAGTAAAGTATGTAATATATACTCTAAGGTTCCAAGTAAAGCTTTACTTTATCATCCTTTACTGTTTTAATATCGAATGCACCTTTATTTGTAATTATAATGTGTGAACCTGGTATGACGTCACATATTTTGCGATTTCAATAATTTGTATTGTAGATTTGTGCGTGTGACGTCACGTAGTTTATGTTTATAACCCCCTGTCACACGATGTCACACGATGTTGCCTCCCTCTCTCTTAAGCCGTGACGTAATTTTTAGACGGCCCATGAAGACTATTGTATCTATTTACCTAAAACGCATTATTCGACGTAACCTCAGCAATTCTTTGCGACTGTGATCCCGGTCAATTATAATGTGGATGGATGTCTTTAATTCAAGAGTGAATAGCTTCTTCTATGTTAATGCTCTTTACCACTCAAGACTACACTTAATTACTATCCCGTGGGATTGCAGTCAAACATAAACTTGCATACCTTAAAAAACCCCACCCGGACTATCTCACCCCATAGTTAATTAGGCCAGGAACATTCTCCACCTCCCTACCTCGGTACATATTCCCGTATGTATCCAATTTCCGACTAGCCTATTAATACTGTGATTCCGTGACCTCATAGATGAAACTCACGCGTTATAATTATGTAGGCCTTATAACTTTTAGATTCATTTTACTGTCCTAAACTTAAAAGATTTCGGTTATAGATTATAGACTTATGTAAATATGAGAATTTCAGTGCAGACCGCCACTCGCTCTTACCCAAAGTCGAATTATATCTCTTTTTTCATCATAATCTACTCGTACAAACCTAAAACTCTATAGTGTGGCAGGTACGTGTAATAATGAATTTTTACTAGTTTAAATGATTTATTCTGTCTTAATAACGTATAATCAAATCTTGACTCATTGATTTATTTTTATCATGAAGCATATCAAAAAGAGATACAGCGTTCAATAGCCTTAATCAAACTATTGAGTTTATTACTTAGTACGGTTCGAATCCTTTAACGGACTAATCTCGCAGTCAGTAAAATAAAATCGAATAAAGTATGAAAGCCAACTGTTTTGCAAACTGTTTCTCTTTAGCCAAGAGCAACATGCCGAGGTTATGTAAAACAAAAAAGTCCGAAGATACATCTAGAGAGCAGGTTGTAATAAGTAGTGGAAAACTGAGAAGTAAAAGAGCACAAAAGCAGAAAAATAAGTCAGTATCCGTACAAACTGAAGATGGGTATTATGAAAAACGTTCTGATATCAAAGACGTTTCGCAAAATATAAGTACTGTTACTGAATATGTTTTAGGTACAAATAGTTTTGTTGATGACAACGATTGTGTGCAATTTGTTAATGGAGTAATTGTTGTTAAAGTGAATTGTGACCGTTTCGGACAAGACCAGGTAAGATTACATAACTTTAAGGTCTTATTCTTCTCTATACCTACCATTTTTAACTTTGACTTAGCTCAGACTTTACTCTGACTTAAGACAGCGTTCGTATTTAAAAAGCGATGTTTGACTTTGCTGAGTACGAGCTGAGCAAAGTCTAATAAGTTCATGAAATAGACGACTTACCAAAAACTTTGGCTATTATCCGAACAAAAATAATGGTCCCAAATGAACCTTGATATTAGTCGGTTTCTATAAATTTAAATTTTTCGTATTAACAAACAGATAGATGGCAGCAATCAATTATGACATTAGCGGTCTAGCTTTTGCTGAGGCACAGTCTCAGCGTGACATGTTTATAAATACCAAATCGCAGTCTTTGCAGTCAAGTTTTTCGTAAGTAAAGTCTGAGCGGCTAAGTATCGTCTATACATCTCAGCCTAAGAATCATTGCCCATAATTAAGTTTTGAAACATAAGTTGATGTACGAGATAACCAGAATGTTTGACCGGCTTAGAACAGTGACCCCAAACCCTCCAGGGTGTCGTAAGAGGCGGTATAATCCGTCCAAAGCTTCGCGTAAGAATTATCATTAGGTATAAATATTATTATTAGGTCATACATATTATTGGTGTTATAATCTTTCCGGTAAGCCGTTGGCTCTTGCTTGGGTTAGTAATCAAGTGTCTAGTTATCTTCCGGTCGGGAGCTTAAGAACCAGTACTATCTTTCTTTCTTTTCTTGGCCGACTACGCACATCGGTTGAGAGATGCAGGAGGCCTTCGGGTGGCATACAAATTTCCGACGCTTGGATTTACCGATCTACCAATAAGTACTCGAGCATTTGGTGGAATACACTCAAACTGTGTCTATGAGAGACGTATCGTTGAAGTGGGATGTTCATGGGATGAAGACTAGTTTACCCGCAGGCCAAAAGGTAGTACTTGATGTATGGCTGTAGATATACATATTGTGTATGGCTACAAATCCTCCACTACAAAATCAAATCAACTAAGTTGGGCTTGTGTTTAGAAATAAAGCTTGTGTTGATAGGCACAAATTTTCAAAAGCATCTCGTTTCATTACACCCCCTTCATATACTCGTATATAATCTGACCCGTAAGTAAGTAAATAGTAATAATATGGCGCCCCAAATAGTCTCAATTTGGCAACAGTTTGAGCCTGCGTGCACTCGTACTTGGGGTGCAATCGTTGCGGGTGTACAGTTAGTGCGATCATAGCCGGCTCGAGTGCCTAACGGGATTTTTGACTACTTTTAAGGTGTTCAGTTGTACATATAGTTAGCTAGTGATAATGGAAACGGAAAAAGAAGATGAAATGGTTATTGTCTTTTTTATTTTCTCGTAAAGCTACCGTTCGTTGAATTGGAGCCAAAAAAATTTTAGCCCCAAAAGCGAACAAAACACGGCTATTATGAAAATTGAAAAACGGAACTATGAGTGCGGCCAGCTCAAAAGTTTCCGCATGCAATCAGCCGAAACGTTTCGTGGCAACATCTGCTGTCGAATCTGGCGGCTGTAGTCAGATTAATTAGATTGATGTCCAAGTGGCGGTGTCAGTTAAATAATAATGGTGTGTGCGTGGAGTGGTAGGGCGACGGCGACGGCTCATTGAGGAGGTCGCGGAGGCACGGCGGCGGCGCGAGGGCGCGTGACGTCACGCGGTCGGGTCTCGCGCACGCGCTCAACTATCGAGCGGCATGTGCCACTCGCAGCCGGCCGACCGCTCCGCCCGACCGAATCACATTTTTTTATTTTCCCTCCGAACGTAGTTCCGTGACATCCTGAATTTAGAAGAGAATCACGCCCGAAACTCGCATCCTCGTCGGAAGGAAGCGAAGTCGTCGAACACCGCGCGATCCCGCCGTGTCGTCTGATCGAATCCAAAATGGCAGGACGGAGTGGTGTCGGGAGCCGTGCGCGAGCCCGCCTCTGACCGAACGGTTCTGTTCATGGACGGTATGTGTCTCGTTATATAAATGTTACGCAAGTCCAGGACAGAGTGGACGGAAGGTGCTTCTGTTGTCGCGGCTGACGGGCCGACGGTGCAGTGAACCGCGGAGCCCATGTAACACGTCCGAGGACCTGCTACTACCGTGAGTACGACTATACACGCCCTCCCGCATCGCTACATGTATAACTAATTAATATACTAGTACGGCGGTCCGCTACGATGCGACGTGAAAACCATGAGATTGTTCAAGGAAAATCTCATTTGAGTTCGACTTTATCGATCGGCTCGTTATCTGGAGCTCCTTAAAATTGCTCTTTGTTGAAGTACGCGACGTGATAACCGTGCCGAACACGCTAGATTGGTCTCTGTGTTGGGTAAAAACAGGTAGCAGGTACATATAGCAGGGCGGTTGGCGATATAGACTAGGATTGACGCCTGTCAACATTGTTATCTAGTTTATCCTCTGGTCGCGGTAACGGAATATTGATCACGTTACGTACCTTTTGTTTTTGGACGAACCCTACATTTTTGATGAACTTGGTCTGTCAGGAGCCAAACTTATGAAGGTCGTTGTTAGTTAAATTAATAATGATGTTCCGAAAGTGTTGTAAATTGTTCGTGAATTGTTCCTCTTATGTGAACTGTGTCATGATTAACGAGAAGATTTATGCCACTCTTAGGTCTAGTTAGGTATTTCTTTAACTCGAAGATGTTCTTCTTAAACTTGTGGAATTTATACCTTTTAATTATTAATTTCATTATAATCATCATTGGTGCTCAAATCCTTAGCTCAAATCCTACTATTTAAGCTTCATAATTCAGATAAAATCATTATTATTCATACCATTCAATAGTATTAAACTGTCTATGCCATATCATAAATAAATTAAATAAAGGGTACAAAGAGTTAGTCAAATAAAGAAGACGCCTGATCTTCTTTTTTAATTAATCGTTATTTTAACTGTATGTAATGTACTTAATTTTAATTCCTGAATTTAAACTAGTCCGTCACCAACTTAGCCCGTAATTCGATACTTTCAAAAACTTTAATAAAATACATCTATATTAACTTGTAAAGCATTATTGGAATGATTGTATCAATCAGGTATATAACGATTATATTATTATTTATTGGTTTTCAAATGCATAACCACGTCCAAAATTTTTTTTTACCACATTTTGAGCTTCATTTGTATTTCGAGACATTCCTACAATGTCATAAGAATCATAATTATGTTTTTATGTTATATCTCACTGTCTCTTCAAGTTTGATTTAATCTTTAATTAATCTTTGATAATTTTTTATTACATTTGACACCATCACAGTTTCATACCACACTAGTACAGGCACTTCACAACGACCACCTAATTTAGGCTTCAGTCATATTATTGAAGCATTATATAACATTTTTTTATTGTCTACGTGTAAGAAACGAAGAAAACATAATTTTGCAAAGTAACTGCAAGACACTGTAGCTTCTGTAAGGTTTCTGACTTGACCCGACAGCGATCATCTATCGGATAATGTCCTTCTATTCTGACGAATAAGAATTAACCGGCTGTCTAGAGAAAATGCCGATAGAAATAGTCAGCCATCTTCATGAGAGAAATGAGGTCAGGCGTGACTATCTTTTATGAAAGGCTGCGAGCAAGCCGCATTTAAATGTAATTGCAGATATTAAATGAGAAAATATGGCTACCATTTCACATAAAATCACTGCACATTTTTCACAAACGAATGAAATCGGTCATTGTCCTCTTGGCTCGCAAAAACAACTCACTGTGAATATTCAAGATCCACTACCAACTACACGCGACCCGTGCCAAACTACGCCATTGCGAGACAGCATTTTTAAAATAAAACCTCACATTACTGTAGTTTTGTTCGCGACGGTTTCAGCTGAGAATTGTAATTGCTGTGAATTCATGAAAGGTTGATTGTAATGGCCCCAGGTTTTTCAAGAGCTGCGTCTGCTTCAATGCGGTAACGAGTTTCTGAACAAAGACTGATATTTAGATTAAACAAACCTCGTGTGACTGTGATATCGGTGGCAATGCATGGCTGGGGAATTTTAATATTTTTATCCACTGCATCGTGGGTGTGGGTATTTAACAGAAAATGTAAACCAACTTAAAATAAAGCTATGAGGATCAATCGCTATTACTGCAGTCATCACCACTATCGTCACAGTTATGACAGCGTTCACTATCATCACCTCGTATTAGGTATTATAGATATATAATTTCTTAAAAAAGTGTATAGTTAGGTTAACTGAAGTTGGTACGTTGGTAGTGAACACTTACATAATTATACATATGTATTTGTAATACTTTTACGGGAATATTGAAAATGCTTGTAAATTCTGAACCTCAATCACAACCAACACCTCTATAAATCTACCTAAAATCCTAATAAGGGTTCACCGAAGCTTCTTGTCATCATTTGATCATTTATTATCTGCAGTTGTTGCTGATCGGTCGATCGATGGAACAGACATCCATTCACCATACGAAGCGTTCAGTTAATTGACTCGTTCTGAATTTCTTTTGAATCTTTCTTTCTTTTTCATTGTGCTTCACAATTGTCTTATGTCCTATTTATAACATACCCGGCCTATGGGGGAGTGACCGGGTTTGGTAAGATTTTAGTCGGCAACTAAATAGATCAACTGGAAATTATATTACAGTATGTTTTTATTATCGTTTGTGACCCCCTTTTTATTGAATTTTCATAATTTATGAGCGCCAACTGACGTAAGCAATAATGAATGACAGGGACTAACTTAAGTAACGCAAGTTATTATGTGGATTGCACGATCTGAGGATAAGATTCCTCAATTCAGCTCGTGTTACTACAGACAAGTGAATCCGTACAACAGGGGTAGGCTGGCAGACTATATTATTTTAATTTAAAGCGTTGGCAATAATATTCTTTCACCTCTATGACCGATAACAGATCTGATGCGCTCTGCTACGAGGATAAAAAAGTAATATTGGTTGCACGACTCCAGACCATTTTGATAGACTCGAATGTGACTCGAATACTGATCACTATCCACAAATGGAATAAGCTCCTTTGGCATTTATCTCCACTCCATGAACTATTCATTGCGTTTATTAATTACCAGTCGTGGACCTGTCTACTACACTGGCCCATGGATATCAATAACACCAACGCATCGCCAGCCAAGAAAGGAAGAATCTGCATTGGACATCGAATTTTTATCGGTGTCTATTTAAATTAAACCACGGTCCCTAAAACCGAAAACGTTCTTTCCAAAGTCCAGTAGCAATCATATATTTTTTATTTAGCTATACCTGTAACGGTATGACGATGACGAATTAACTTGGTCGATCACAAAAAATTAATAAAGCTATGACAACAATCATACGACATTAAGCTTAAAAGCATAAACTTATCTTGTTTTCTTTGTATCACGTGTCAAGTCTCTAATGCACTATTTCATCACTGTCGCGGTACATCCGCTACCCACGCTATGTTCATTATATGTGTATCATCGCCACAATTATTTATGTTTGCAAATTCTCTATTACATTCCCCTATTTCAAAAATACTTCTACTTTAAATTCCCAATCATGTAAAGAATTATTAATATGTAAGGTACTTCGCCCGTGTAGGAGTCGGAATACCATAAGCCTACAAAGCCTTTTATAGTAGAAACAATAGTTAGGTATGTTACCCATAAATTAGTTTAAAAAGCATCTATAAGGCCTTACATACAAATCAAAATTGGCTTGACAAACAGAAATTGGTCTTCAACATTTACGTTCAAACAAACATCAAAAATCTTATTTGATCGTAGTTATCTCAAATTCTCATTCAACCTTACATAATTTGTTACCCAGAAAAGCCCAAAATCTCACTCTACTTCATAATCACTAGGTCTTTCACCGCCACACCCTTTCTTGTCGAAAGCATGATTGATTGGTTCATAAAATGTAAATGCAGACGGGCGATCCTTAAGCTCTTATCATGCGCAAGTTGAACCCTTGTCATCTGAAAAACGACATCCCGTCTAGACGTTCTAAAGAACTGCAGATAAATCTACCTAAATACGCCGAGCAAACGCTCATCTCTTATTGAAGAACGATTTCTAATGTACTTAGGTATAATTTTTTTTGGTCAGCGTTTTGAAAAGTAATTCTCTCTTTCCATTTTGAAAAACTGATTCTATTCAGTTAGTGTCTCCGGATAGAATTAGTTTTTTTTTCGGTTCAAAGATTCATAAAGCTCTTTTGGCCGGGATATGCAATACCATAACTGTAACAACCCTTCTCGCTCTCCCCTACTATCCATAGGTTTCTTTTACCTTTAGGGAAGGAATTCAACTATCAGCAATTAATCAATACCCGTTTTATAAGACCTTGTGTTTTTATTAGGTATACGATAGCGAAGAATTCTAATTTATCAGCCAGTCACTGAGTTTTCGCCTCCATACCTACGCAAAACCACGATTATATGAATAATTTCAAAATAGACGGCACTTACTGCATTCTGAACAAGTGATGTAAGAATAATATCTACCTAGTATTTAGATTATATCTGGGCATAAAAGAAAACTATTCTTTATACTACAATTGAAAAGTTGGTTCTCGTCAAGGCCCATTGTTTTGACGACCTTCTAAATATTTTCAGAATGCCTCAGATCTTCGTGAAGTATTTGCTTTACATAAAAGAAAAGAAAAGAGAGAGTCACACAATCGGTATATATTTCGACCTGATGCAATATTACGGCTGCTTTAAATTGATACTTTTTCATTGATCGTTGGACCGATCTCCCTTGTCAAGACCTGGATGACAGGCGAGATGTACAAACGTGGAATTTTTGTTCTTATGAGTGTTATGGTACCTACATAGTTTCTTTTGAAATCTTACTAAGCGTAAGGAATGTGTATTGGAGGGTTATATACAATTTGGAGGGAGATTTGGAAATTGTAGTTGTATTGACTGGTTAGGGGGCGTTACAGTTTTGTGTGCATACGAATGCTCCCATATATTTCGAAAATGTTTCGACTGATCCAGTCCCTCGCGAATTTTATTGAGTTTGTACTACAATGTGCCCTTAGTCGGGCATTTTATAATTGATTTAGAACTTTTGACTACGAATTTTTAAAACCACCACACTAGGATTCCCTAGTCGCGGGTGGACAACAAAATAAGACATCACTAACACCCACAAACATTATCCGGCACATAAAGATCTAAGTATACA
Organism: Ochlodes sylvanus; assembly: GCA_905404295.2. Taxonomy (NCBI): domain Eukaryota; kingdom Metazoa; phylum Arthropoda; class Insecta; order Lepidoptera; family Hesperiidae; genus Ochlodes; species Ochlodes sylvanus. The sequence goes on from FR990129.1 coordinate 6,012,619, forward strand.
GTATATAACATTTTTTATTATGTTAAACGTATATTAAAAGAAATCATTTTACATTGGATAGAACGCCCTGACAAGTGCTGTCCGTAATAAGTATAAAAATGTTGTTGAGGGGGAGTTGAGGAGTATAAAAACAGAACTTTCTTATTTCATTTTTATGTCAGAGTCGTGTTTGCGATGCCTTTTGTGTTCGAACAATACAATCGTACCGATATTTTGCTATGCTGATATGAAATTATTGTTTGCTGAAACAGTCGGAGACCACTTGGCTCCATTGCCGCTTGGCACGTGATCTGCACTTATGCTATGTCAATATTGTGAAAAAATCGCATATCCCTCTTTTGAATATCTGAAATTATTCTTCTTGAAGTAGTTAGTGGTTCGGATAATTCTTTTGTCAAAAGTATTTGAAGAGTGTGGAAGGGATGAATTATTTTTGAAGTCGAACACATCGTACATTACAATTTCGCCGTTGTATTTTTGTGTTAATACAGATGCAGTATTTTTAGTGGTGATTCCGCCTTGTTTTTTTATATAAATAGCCGACAAACGAACAGACGAGCCACCCGATGGTAAGTGGTCAACGGTGCCCATAGACGTCAGTAACACTAAAGCCTTACCGACACGCTCCCGGCCAAGAAAGAAGGAAGAAAGAAAATTGATTAACTACCTTTTCCCTTAACGCGCTCGCGGGGTCATGTCCGGGCCTTTAATTGTAATGTGTAATCTGCTGTACGTAGAATCATGATTGCATATTATTTATCTCTGATTACAGTAGTCTTCTATAGTTAGCTGGGTGTTCATTCTCTCCCGTTCGTAAAAAACAGTTTTCAGATTAATTATGTATTACAAATTTACAATTCAAAGGTTATGTATTCAAATGACTAATAAACAGGAGTAAATCCCGTGCACGTGATTACATAATCATTGTTGTACATAATTCGCGGGCCGGGGGCTTGCGGACGTGATATCCGAGCTAGTGCGATAGCTTTTAATTTTTGAATAGCTTGCGTGTTTTATACCAAGCATTTTCAGTCGCTTCCTGTTAAAAGCCGTATGAATACGCGATGCTAAAAAGAGCCTTGATAAGCCTGAATCGTGTATAACCATTGTATGTTGTATTCCAGTATGTACACATTTTTTTTGTACTGGGGTTTATATGCGTATTAGAATATGTACAAATGCACATAAAATTATGTGCGTATTAGAATTTAATTATCACTTGCTTCGGCGAAGGAAAACATCGTGAGGAAACTCGCACACCTGAGAGTTCTCCATAATGTTCTCAAAGTTGTGTGAAGTCCGCCAATCCGCACTTGGCCAGCGTGGTGAACTATGGCTTGTTTTGTTACCCCTCACATTGTGTGAGGAGACCCCTGCCTGACAGTGGGACAGTTATGAGTTAAAACCTACCTACGTATATACGTGTGTCAGAACAGTGGACTTAACCTTCTTTTATGGATTTGAGATGCAAACCAGCATGCAGGATCAGCCTTCCAGTGCCACCCAACTGTGCCCGACTAAAACAAGACTCAAATCGGGACTACGATGGGTAGCTAGCAGACGGTGAAAAGAACGTTAGTTGGTTAGTTTAAGTTAGTTTCAGTAACTGGAAGATTACTGGGGAAACGGACCACGACGTGGGGTGACAGACAAAAAACGTAATGTAAAGGTGTCGTCTTTCCGCAACATTTTTCATTGATACTCTGCTCCAATCGGTTGTTGCGTGATGTTTTATATCGCCTATACCCTACCTCAACATATGGAATATACGACACGAAAATATTTTTTAAATTCGACCTGTAGTTCTCGAGAATAGCTCGTCCAAACAAACAATAAAAAATCACTTCAGCTTTATAATATTAGTATATAACTTTAGCATAAGTAATCTACTTACTTGAAATTAAGTAGCGCTCATTTTGTCCGTCGAGTAATCTTACTTACGTAACAAAAACGCGTCTCCCATTCTTTATCCTGTATGCTTTAAGCGTCTAATGCCTGCTTTACTTTTAGCTGTAAAGAGTGCAGTTGCGAGCGAGCAGTCAGCCAGGCGTTATTACTCGCTTTGTGTGCCGCTGCAAAAGCACAGTCCATGTACCAATCTGTTCTGTCAAATGTAAAAACATGCAGCTTATATACGAGCATATAAGCTTAAACTATACCATTATGGATATTAAAAAATCTGTTATTGGGGGCCTTAATTATCGCAATCTATTGGCCCCTATCTGCCCCTTGTTTAGGGTTCTAACCCAAACCAATGATTTTTAGACTTCTATGTTTGTCTCTCAGAGAAACTGAACTGTCCCTCTCAGAAATGGCTAAACCAATTTGGGTGCGGTTTTCACTAAGGTATTGTAGTAGTAAGTTTTACTTAACATTTAGAGGGTTGTTTTATTTCAATCTGTTCATAAATAAAAAAGTTACGTCAGTTTAACGAATCACGACTAACAATTTTAGAGTGTGTCTCAGTGTGGGTCTGGGTACTAACGGACAGGTTTCCCGAAGCAAAGCGAGGGCGGGCTTACTATTTATTAATATTATTATTTTCAAAGGACTAAGAACTCTAGGTATACGAAATAGCTGCTTGAGATAATGGTTGACTAGACTGCTTACACTTTTACGGTTTTCTCCGCACAGTACGGTACAGTTAATATTACTTATTAGGTTCCATATGATTTTGAATTTAACTCATCGCAAATTGTACACCATGATATTTTATTATGATACGGGTAACTCACGATATTTATGTCGTAAATACTTAAAATAATTTTGTTTGTCTCTCGTGTGTCACAATGTTGACGAGAAGTTTTCACAAAACTCGTAGGTGATCATTATGATTTGATCTGTGGACATGCATATTTCCAATCAAACCACCTATCGAGTCTCTGCATAAACCTCGCAAACTATAATACTTCTATAAGCGCTGATGCCTACGTTATGCGCTAAACAAAACAAGTAACTAGGCACATTGTATGATTTGTATGTTAATAAAAACCTTTGTGACAGATGAGCGGAGGCCTATTTAGCGAATATTTTAATCAAAGTTGTATTCCATTGGTAGTTTCTGTGGCAAAAATTGCTTTCATTGTCAGACGACACGAAGAAAAGCTTAATATACTTAGTGACTTACTATATTATTGTCTTTAGTTGATTTTGATCAAAATTGTGCTAGGAAGATTATAATATGTGCATATTAATAAAGCCGAATGTTGTGTATAATTTATGGGGTTTATTTATTGCATGGAATTGTTTTTATATCTAGTTTTATATCAGGTCAGGTCTGTTAGGGTATCCTAAATAATTCTAGTACATAGGTACCTATATAACATTTGATACGAGTATATTAGAAAATTAAAAAAATACACAATTAATAGTATTGTCCCGACGAATTGGTCTGAGCCTATAAAGCAAGAGATAAAATAATTGTGAAAGTTTTTAAATATCACAATAAGTAGATAATTTTATTGTTATTTATACTCGTATAACACCAATAAACATTCCGAGAGCGATGTAAATTACTGTATTAAATTAAATTAATAAATCACCTGTTTCTTTCGATTTTCGATTTCTTAAGGATTTAGAGCGACGTGAAGGCCAGTATATTTGCATTTTACTACAGTTTCTCAGACATCCTTATTTTAAGAATTAATAGGAAAATAATTTTATAATAGTCTGTGTTACCTGCAATAAACGCATGATAGTGCGAGGATGTCTTCTGAGCTTCATTATCAGAATGAATGGAATAAAGCCTAATAGAGTTTTCCAATGTTCATAACGAAAGCGTTCGAGCGACAATAATTTCTGAACCTCCATTGACATAATTGACCGTATCTAATGAGCCGTAATCCCTCTCATTGTGAGGGGAACCACATCTCCTACGTTCTACAATCCTACGTTCCTAGATTCTTGTATTCGGACAGATATTTAAGTGAAAGAATTTACATTAGGTATTTTTTTCTTGGTAACATAATTATTTCAGCGCCTGTTAACTAACTTTTCATATAATATATAATATTTTTTTATTGATTTAAGGCAGCAAACGAGCATGCAGCACCACCTTCCGCTGCCGCCCATGACAAGAACAAGACTCATATGGGGACTGGGATAGTTAGTCCGGTTAGGTGACGGTGTTAGAACATTAGTTGGTTAGTTTGTAAGTATGAGGACTGGGATAGGGACTGTTAGTGAATGTTAGTCCTGTTAGTTGTTGTTAGTAATAGTCCAGTTAGTAAATGTTAGTAAGAGTCTCGTTATAATTCGGTCACAGATGTGTTGCTACCCTTAAGGACTGAGATGTTCGCTTCTAAAAAGTGTAGCCGGCTCCACACCTTTCTATCCGGAACACAATTGCTGTTAAAACAATTATTACACGGTAGAAATGGTACTAAGTACCGTGGCGGGCGGTAGTACTACCCCGGGCGAACTCTAAGCTCTACTACCTATGCAAAACAGTTACAATTAATTATTCTACATAGGTAGTAGAGCCTAGGCTCTACTATTATATATAATTATGTTATATTAAACCTTTGATTAGTCCTGCTAGGTTTTAAAATAATTAAATGTTTTATTCCTATTGCTATTCGTTAAGTTTCAGAATATACAGCCTTGACCAATGCTGTTATACACTTATTATAAAAGTATATATTAAATGGTAAATATATTATAAAAGGTGCTTAGAATGTCATTGTCCTTAACCCGAAATATACCTCTTTCATCGCCCACAGATACACCGGCAACAGGCATCACAGCAGTTTTGAAAATGCTAGCTTTGATAGTCCTCCCACACAAATTAGCACATAAACGACTTATAATATAACTCCTACGTGTAAAGTACGGATCGTATATTCGGCGAGAGAATACGAGCGGATGAATGATTACCTTATCTATGTGTGATTTAAGTTCCATGCAAAAATTAATTGTCTGTAAAGTCGGTTTACGGACGATAGTTTTACATGATGACGTCATAAAGAAACACTGATAAAAACTCATTGTCGCGTATTCAACATTTGTTATAAATAATTGCTTCCGTCTAGGCGGGCGGGGGTTATTGTAAAAGTTGTCGAAGAAGCTCGCGGGGCGGCATTCATAAGACGTTATCACGTTAAAATAAACAATGTATTCCTTTTGATACATCGAAGTTAAAGTAACGCGTGTTATTAAACTAATTATGATTTCGTCTTTAATTCGTTGTCCACGAATTCTACAGTCGTTTAGGTCCCATACCTAACTTAAATATGTAACGCAAAGACATTTAAGTATTCAATCACGTCTATTTAATACATCTTCCCTATTATCGTTAACCTTAGCACTAATCGTAGTGTTAACTAGTTACTCTCCGATTGTGAGATATTTGAATAAGGTACATTTTGCGACTACGCCTACGCGTCAACGATTCTTTGAAGAAATTTCCTGTAACTTTTAACCTTTACGCGTCTATTTGTATATTCTAGATAGGTATATTACTCTGTCAGCTTTATACATTGACTAAGTAATAATAAGTCAATAGCTTTATAGAATTAGAATATATTTAAATTAAAAGGTAATAAATTCAAAAACTAAAGCCCATCTACTCGTATATACATATCAGAAAATAGACCATAAATCCTCTCGCACCTTGCAAAAATACCCCCCAACACTAAACAAAAAAAAAAGATATTCGGGAAGATATATCCGTTGTAAAAGATAATTTTTCTATTTTGATAGTTCTATATTTGTAAAAAGCTCCTCTTTATTCTGCACTGCAAGGATTTCCGTAAAGTACCTCCGTTCTACCGTCAAAGCGTACGGCTACGAAATGGAACAACAAAGGATGGATTCTAGTGCTACGAAGCTACGAGGCTACGCCTACTACTACGACAAAAATATCGTGCTGTCTGGACACAGTATAATTTAATAGCCGAGGCACATAAATAATATCATATTATATTAATTCAACGAAATAATAAGTGTAAACATATACAAAATACATAATCGTGAGTACCTTTATTATATGCACAGTCCACGATGAGTTGAGTTAAAAATCATTTATAAAAAAAAAATGGTTGCCTGTAAAGTCGGTTTTACGGGCGAAGATTTTACGTGACAACGTCTTTTTCTCGGTAGAATATTTATTGATATGAATATAATTAAATTGCGCAATAGGAACAAGGAATTGAATGAAAATAAGAATTGCACAAATTTTAACTATAGAAATATATTTTGTTTACTAAAACATTGTACATGTAAACTTAAACTTAACGCGCCGATTCAATGCGCCTAATTCTCTAGTGCTGCGCGCGCGACAGACCGATCATAGTTGAGTGGGAGAGAGACGCAAGGCATTCGGCGGGCCTCTCTCTCGTTCGGTGACTCATCGTAACGTTACCGAGCGTTACTATTTTTCATAAGTGACTCCCAGCTAACCTAATTTAAGACGTTGTCACGTCAAAATAGAAATAAATCTTTTATTGGCATGTAGAGTCTTGTCCTTCTAACAGCTCTGTCTTCCATACAACATAATTGTGTGAGATAATGGTAGAATTTCCTTGTAAGGGTTTCATTATTCCTTGTAAGAGCCTGTACTAAAACACCCTGTACTAAAATTTATAGTCTTCCATGTACTGTAACTGTATGTAACCTATCGATGTTAAATGGAAGATATTGGAGAAAACTATCAATGGAGGTCTTAACACCATAGATCTGTTGTTATGGGATCCCGTAATGTTTATTTTTAAAATGTTTGTTTACTTATTTGTTTGTCTGTTCGTCTATGTCCTTATTCCTGCGAATCTCAGAAATGGTTAAACTGATTTGGATGGGGTTCAATGAGACATTCTTTTAACTTTGGGGTGAGTTTTAATTTTTTTGACGTGATAACGTCTTATAATCGATGAACGCTGGCTGGACGCACGAAAAAGTCGTCATTGTCACGTTCCGCCTGAGGCGAGCGTGCAAGCGATAGAGAGACAATTTTTCATCAATGTTTTCATAAGACGTTATCACATAAAATTATAGTCCGTAAACAGACTTTACAGACAACCATTTTTTATATAAATTTAATTGGTTCATTTTTTATGTAAATTTAATTTTTTATATAAAGTTAATTGGTTACATAATATAATAATTTAAATATAATAAACGATGAAAAATAGTTTTGGTGTAAAGTTAAGATAATACTTGTGGAATTCTTTTTTATTAGTAGACGAAGTTGTTTATGTTTAAGATTTCTATACAAGCAAACTCGAGGAAAAGACTTTCATATATAGAAGTATTAATAATATAAGAAAATCCTGTTGCATGACTGAAAGTTTCAGTCACCTCACAAGAGGGAGTTAGCAAGTTTTCTAATATAACAACATGTGTGGGAACACGTGTTGTGTCGAGTTCAAACATTAGTTATTGTTCGACAATACGAGTACTGGAGCTGAGACACTAAAGAACTCTGTCGTTTTTACGTCCCAAAAGTGAAATGAAATTTATTCGAAGTTACATGCACCTTTTAACCGACTTCAAAATAAGGGGGAGATTTTTATTTGTGTTTGATGAAATTGAACTGTTCATTTTTGCTATGACCTATGGCACAACGTACAACTACATGATATTATAATATCGAAAATGATGTTATAATTCCGCATATCAGTCATTGGTAACATTACCAGACATGGCGTATTTACCTTTCCCATAAAAATATAATTTTAAAACTTCTAGAATGTAATTTTTTTCAAACCTTTGTATTTTGAAGCATTATTCGAGCCGCTAGTCACACGTCCAATGTAACTTGTTGATCTAAAACGACACAACAATAAACTTTTAAAGCGAATGCAATGTCTCTAAGTCATTATCTCTTTGAAACTTAAAAAGTTCCTCGTGAGACTTAAGTGGTATTTCCAAGGGTTCGTTAAACAGCATCCGACGGTCGCGTCTGTTTCATTCAGAGCGCATTTCATGTTAAGATTATTTTTGTGAAGTTTCTTGCAGGAAAAGTTCAACGTAATGAAAGGATTTGTCGTGTTTGAGAGACTTATATTTTGAAAGCATTCTTCCCGCGTGCATACATACTTTAACGTACATTTGCTCACAGAATATTTTTTTTATTTACTCTTGTTTAAATGAGAAATGATTATGGTTTAGGTCTTAAGAGATCTATGTAGGTAAAAAACTTAGAGGCCGACTATCTTATAAGAATATTGAAAATTTTAGTGAAAAGTAATTTGATAACTCATCATGACCACCCAAAACCGTCCCACTGCTGGGCATGGACCATCTCCCACAGTGAGAGGTCTACCACGCTGGCTAAGTGCGGATTCCGCCAATTCACACACCTTTGAGAATATTATGGAGAACTCTCTAATGTGCAGGTTTCCTCACGATGTTTCCTTTACTGACAAATTACTTACTTACTGGCAAATAATAATAAAATTCTAGTACGCACTTCATTTTTTGAAAATTAACCAATCCTCGATAACTAACCAACTTTAAATTGTGATGGATGTCTTCTATTCAATGATTGATACGTAAACTTACATTTTTTCAATTTAACAATATGGCGTTTGGATGTCGTTATATCAAATTCTGATTACTATTTAGTGATACACTAATATTAAGGCAAATCGATTGACGTAAGATACTTATATCAAATTTGGTAAAAGCATGAAACTGTGTAGGTACATAAATAAGAAAACATTATTGAAAATAGTAGTCAAAAGTTTGTATGAATCTATACAACACTTATTTGAAGTCCTAAATACGCATATATGCAATATAATATATAAACGCATACATTGATCCTCACACATAATTTGCGGAAAAATCTCCACGTTTCAGTTCCAAGACATCGGAAACTTTCGGGTACGTATTTTCTGTACGGTCCGTTTATCACACAAGTGCATTTCTGAATAACTGTTATATTATATTGTGGTTCGGAATGCCATGATACAACATACACATATAAAACTCTCCTTTGTTATACTGCAGTGGAGTATAAGTCTATAAAATGTTACAACGAGTTCGTGCTTACGCATAAGAGTCGCCGCATAACTACTACGAGTATGTACATATGTATGTATGTACATATATAGACTTGAGCTGTCCAGCCGCTAAGTATACTGTAGTAAAATTAATAAGGAGTTAGTATATTTTTTTATGGAATTAAGATAGCTAACGAGCATGCAGCACCACCCTTTCGCAGCTGCCTATGACAACTGTGACCGACACAGAATGTTAGTCAGTTAGCAAAATATGTAAGAACGTTAGTAGGTATGAGGAAGTCGTGTAAAATTTAAGTAAATATTCAAGGCCAGTTATGGTTTGTTTGTACTTGGTCGGGTTTAATACAATTAAAGGAACAATAAGACCATTATGTAATTGTCTCAAATTTATAGGTCTGTGAGCGGGCCGTATTGTGTTGGCGATGTTTCCAAATTTCCCACTTGCTACCGTCTAGTCTGGTCCTCAAACAGAGAGAGAAGTTATGTCCTAGAATTAATTGCGCACAGCCTCTCGTCTATGATAAAATTAGCGTAAATAAACACATACATCTAATCGTATATGAAATCCTCTAATTTGTACAGTTGGTCTGTTTTCGGCCTCAAAGTACAATTTAGTACTACAGAGCAATACGAAAATATGAAAGAAGCGTTTCAAAAGGAACAACTTACTGAGCGCATTTTATTGCGTTGGCGGAGTTCCCAAATTCTCCACTTGCCGCCATCTAGTCTAGTCGAGAACAGGGAGGGGGTGGTATCCTAGAATCAGGTCAGCGCACTTTTTCGTCTCATGGCTGAGACCGGGCGACGGCGGAAAATACGTATTGACTATTGTACCCATAATTCCGTAAGAATGCCGTTCGGTAACCCCGATTTCATTGTTCGAACCCGTAAGCTGTTATTTATTCATTGCTCTTTTCCATTTTCATTCCATACGGTCTTTCTGTTATTAGCTACAGCTACGAGATTAAAGCGAGTTTTAATTAATAAATTTAAAACCACGGATGGTGAATATTAATATAGACTGATTTGATGCATCTCTAAATATCACTTTATAGAAAAATTTCAACTGTAGACAGTTGAAATTTTTTCACTTTGTATAAAGTAAGTATCATGTTGAATTGAAAGGTTACGACTAAAATGAATGACTGTGACGACATTTTATTGCGATTACACTAAGAGGCAAATCTATTTATGTAGTATATCTTCCTGTAGCAGTTCAACGTCGCGAGACGTAGATAAGTACTGGTCGAATCATTTTCAGATCGTCGGCAAACAGATACACTTAAGTGTTTTAAAACAGTTTGGGATGTCATTAATAAAAACGTTGAAAAAAATTGAGCCCAATTCTTTCATATATGGGATAAATTCCTTGAGGTTTCCAAATCATTGCGGTACCTACCATTTCGTACGTAATAATATCCAGTGCGAATATGTTTGGTATAAACCCTGCAATACACAGTTCGTACAAAAGCACGGCGAGTCCTATCAACAGTTATCGTCTGTGACGTCAATGGGAGTATCGTGTTTGGCTCGATTTTACCATAATCGATAAATTATTCATAGCAGCTACCTATAGTGACGGGCTTTTACTTTTTTGGTGCGAACAAAACAAAATGTGAATTCGATGTTAAGTACATTCGAACTAAACTTCGTCGGTGACTTTTTTCTCTAAGAATCAGAAACATTCCAGTTAAACTTGCGTGACGACTTATCAATCAAAATGATCAACGTTATTCATTTAATTGTGTGCTTAAAGCTTGTGTCAGACGCCGTGACTTTAATTGCTCAACACGCTTTTAACTTAATACTTAAAGCTAAAGGGCTTAAAATCCAAGTCTAGACTCTTTAAAGTGCTTTGGCGGGTACGTCTGGTCAATGTCCTACGTACTTGCCATTTAGGTATAGACTGCATATACATACATAATTTTGTATTGGGGTATTTTTCTTTTATTGTATGGAAACTTTAATTTCTGGTCCTTGAATACTGTTTTTTGACTCGTTGACTTCTTAGTAACTCGAAGTACGATTCGCTTTCAGAAATCTTTACTTGTATTGTTATATAGTCGTTTCTATCAGGCATTTAATAAATTTAAAATAACTGAAAGTGTCTGTCGAAGGTTTAAGTAATCTCTCTGAGTATCCACACTGGAGCAACGTTGACACCTTAATGACGGCAAGAGACGCGTGACCAACAGATTTTGTCACTAAGTGAGGCCATTATAACCTGACTGTTACTCAACGGTATATGGAATTTACTTATATAATTACATTCCTTGGCCGGAAGCCAAAAATCATAATTTTAAGTTAGAGAAGTAGTTGGGGGAAATGCTGGCATAGTCATGTAATTAGAGAGATTCCTTATTACACAAAAGTTATATTAAGAGTACACTTTGTACTAATTTGTAAATTTTATACAACTAGGTACACAAACTTTAATGAAATAGAATACAGATGAACTAATTTTACTTTTTACTTAGGTAAAGGTGAACAGATGAATTAAGTATACGGCACCATAAAAGGCACCATTATTTAAATTATTTAAATTGCATTTCATGGAATTGATATAATGTATAGTAACATTGTAATTCTTAAAATGCTTACAGTGTTGTCTATGCAATCAGTATGATATTACTTACTATACGCGGGGAAGTGTTAAAAGCTTAACGGCCAAACGTAACTAATATAACGAGTTAAGCTATTTTATTGTGGGCGGTTGGAAGTAGAATGGTAATAAAAACATATTTTTTAACTCTTCTGTCCTTCGTAGGGCACGTTAAACACTTGGCTCGGTTGATATCGTAAGGTTATGTAAACAAGTGACCTTTATAATTTTAATATGTTCTAAATTAAATATAAATAATATTTTAAATGTTGAACTTTAAAAAGTTTCTTTATGTCAGAAATGACAGGTGCGCGAAGGCGCCTAAAGCAGTATATTATGTATGTGTGTATAGCACAGCATTGAAGTTTTTGTCCATGGACCCCTCAGTCTGAGAGATCAACGCACAGTGCACCCTTTCAAACCAAGACTGTCTTATCTTCCTAAAGGGCAAATGTGAGCAACGCAATGCCCTCTGCTCTTTGTGTTCTGTAAGCGTCATGTTGTTTTAAGAGTCTTCATTTTCGACGTAACGTTAACGGCAGCTATACTCAAAGTGGCAGCCATTGCTGACAGGGTGCAACTTGTGTTATGAGAACACGTTATTTATAAATAAATAAAATGTATTTAAACTTTAATCCACCAAACAACATTTGCAACTTATCTTTCACTTACATTTATTACGTGATTTATATGTATTAAGTTATATCTGCAATTAATATAACTTATATTTTTATACGAACTAAACTTATGCTAAGCTAAGTTTAGGTTAAGTTGATGTAGGTTTTGTTCTGGAATCGATATTTTCTGCTGTACAGTTTGCGTTTAGTCCCAAATGAAAGCTTTTCTTCCTAGAAGAAATGAAGCAACGTCTGTCCCCGATCTACTCGTACAATACGGATTCGGTCCTGTTTAAGCCGCGGTTTATGAATCGCGATTATTCTCAACCTCTACTCGAGAAACGCAGAATTGACATTGTGAAAAGGGTGATGGTTGGGGAAACTGGTGTAATTTATTTCCTTATAACCATTGTTTATGTCAATGCTTATAACTGTCTTTATTTACATAAGTACGTTTATTACAAAAATATATTAGTATTATTAATAATAATACACCAATACCAGACGAACACAATATATGTAGGTATATTTATAAATAGCTTTTTGCTGTGAATATCCAACATTATTAAATGATAAGATTCATCAGTGGTAAGCTAATTAACTTCATTAGACCTTACACCAGTGAATGTTAAGATATTTCAAAATAATTTTAAATGTTCAATTAATAAACTACGTGATTTTTAACATACCTACCTATTAATTATGCCAGTGTTTGTTTATGCCAGAAAATTGTTTTGGGTGTAAGGGCCCACCTTGAGGTTAAGCCAACCTCAACTGCTAGGGTTGGGTAGGTAGCTAGGTAGCTACAACCCTCCTAACATCGACCGTGACATTATTTTTTACATGTTTAGTTGCAATGATGGTAAACCAGAATGAAATTGTCCAAACACCAAACTCTTCTAAAACCCCAAGCTGCATGTTTAATTGCAAGCCCGAGTATCACAGCTCAGTAGGTAGTAAGGCCCCTTTTGTATTTCTTTTTTTTCTCTAGGTACCTTTGTTGAATCAAAGAAGCAAAGAGCATTGATTCTTAGGTATTGCATAAAAACAAGGTGGAACACAAAAACATTTTTTCGCTACATTTTTTTGATACTGTCATCTGAAACTGAGTTACGTTTAAAATATGAAGTCACTATAGTTCATCGATAAAGCTATGTAAAAGTGATTGGCAAATTCCACCCAAACAGACAAGATCCAAAGCGGGTTACATAATAAAACGTGGTAAAATTGTATATTTGTTTCAGAATATGAGTGGGTACGGCATCGCGGGAGGGGGCGAGACGGACACGTTATCGCGGCGTCTGCGCGAGGTGGAGCGCGCGCGGGCGGACGCAGAACGCGCGCACGCAGACGCGCTGTCACAGCTGCGAAATGCGCAGCGCTCGCCGCACGACACACACAATGTCGAACAACTGCAGTCGCGCGTGCGGGAACTGGAGAAGAAGGTAGAAAGTTGATACGCTCCCAATACTATTATTCTTCGCTGCCCATAACTGAGCTTGGGTTTTCCTCACAATGTGGGTAGAGGCCATAGTTCAACATGCTGGTCAAGTGTAGATTGGTAGACTTCATATTACACCTTTGAGGACATTATGGAGAACTCTCACGAGCAGGTTTCTTCACAATTATTTCTTTCACAGAAGCAAGTGATAATTAATTTATAATACGCACACAATTTTTAAAATTGTAATTGCTTGTAGGATTATTTACAAGCTTACCCTTCAGCTCATTTAATGGCAGTTTACGAAACCCCCTGTGTATTGACGCACTCGGAGCAGATACTTACAATGTCGATGAAGTGTAGTAGAAAGTGTTGTATTTGCACTGAGACGCCTTAGGGTGGTTATGGTGAATCGTCTAATTTGAACACTGTAATTAGCTGCACACCTTCAGACGGGCTTGACACCAGGGGATAAAAATCAATAATACCGTAAACGATGCAGTTACAAATAACCATCACAGGCCCAGATTGAGAATAGCCGACTGAGTAAAAATAACATCGTCGATCACCAGGCGGCGCTAGAGACGGTGCGATGTGAGGAGTTGCAGTTAGAGCTGTCGTCGGCAATGCGAGCGCGCGGCGCGACGACCACCGCCACCTGGTCCACGTCGGCCACGCAACCCGCCACCGAGATCGAGCGCATCATGGCCAAGATAGAGCAGGACAACCGTATTCTCGCCGAGCTGGAGCACACACGGTCGACTACTCATGGTAGTCATGGTACGTTGCAATCACTGACTAAATAAATACACACGCTTGTCGTGAAGTAGACAAAAACGCGGGAAATTGTTTATTTACTTATATTTACTGTAAAATCTTAAGAAAAAGGGTACATACAGACAATGCCTGATAGCATTCCCTACTAGGCAACTCTTAGTGCTACCACAGAGTAGTTAAAATTTTTAACTACTCTGTGGTGCTACTACGAGAATGTGTAACGGTTTATGTATTTTTATTGCACATAGCAATACTTAATTTATAATTGATACGACGTACCTATTCCTAACGATGATGGCCATGAATACCTATACAGATATGCGACGGACGTATTGCCTTCATGTAATCGTCTCTAGGTACAAACCGTTACATTTTTTACCATAACAAAGTAGTAAATTATTTTGTATGCGTATATTGCTTCAGTGCGGATTGTTGGTGTCAATAATGGTATTGTATAATATTATGATTCTCACAAACGTGCCCGTAGAAGTGGTCTGTTTCTTATCATCTAGGCTTGGAAGTTGTTTGAAATCATCTATTTAGTTAAAAAGAGCTAGTCCGTATCCAGCAGCTTGCCAAAGTCCTAAAGGTACGTTAATCAAGCTACGGCATCCTAAATTATTGTTGCAGGTATGCAGCAGAGTGGATCTAACCAAGCCTTGGGCGAATTTCACTCACCAACGCATTCGCCTCTTCCTCATTCGTACGCTGGGACCGGACATGTAGCCCTCTGCCAGAGTAATACCATGCCCACTCTTTCCTCACTCCATGCCACCGGACAGTTCACTGCACCTTGTTCCAACTCCGTTAACTACTCGATGAGTGCGCACAATCCTACGTCCTATACAAATCCTATGTCCGCCTTTACTACTAATTCCTATGGTTTATCCAATACCCACCAAGTAACATTTACTAACCCCGTAACAGCTCCGCTCGTCAATAACATCAGTCAAATATCAAGCACATTGGCAGGGTTACAGAGTAATCTTCAAAATATCACTGGAAATGTTGCAGCTATGAGCTTGGGTGGTCCTTTGGTCGGGCCGGCGATAACCAATACCATAGCGGGATCGGCGCTAACGGGTTGTTTGAATAATCCGCCGACCAGCCTATCTGGAGGACTGTCGAGTACCCTCGGGATGCAATCTACCTTCTCTGGAGGGCTTGGGAATACGCTATCGAACCTTACAGGCGGGTCACATATAGGAGCACTCAATACGAGCTTGACGGGTACTGGCACGTACGGCGCTGCGGGTACATATACAAATCCACTTCTTTCTAGTGGTCTAGGAACCAATGCTATGAATATTAAGTTAAAACCTACAGACGAAATAGATCTTGGATTAGGTAGATATGGGACAAATACTACTTCAATAGTTAGAGCAACAACTCCAGTAACACCTCATCAACCATCATGGAGCCTAGGATTAGATAGCCAATTTGGAACTGATAGGCTAGGAGGCATAGATACAGGATTCAGTCACGATCGAAACCAAAGAGCTTTGTCGAGAATTTTGCCGAATTCTGGATTGGAATTGGATGGTAATACTTAATTTATTGTTGTAGGCAAATTTTACTTGCAAGTAAATTATAGTAAAACTGATGGAAATTACATATGTTTTTTTAATTTGCAGTTCGAAATACTCATTACATGAATGGCAGTGCACCATCAGAACTATTGGTAGATATGTTAGATATTCCTAGCAGAGGACGTTGTTGCATATATGTCGCCAGGTTTAACTATGATCCTCCGGAGTAAGTATAATTCTATATTGTTACATTCTCCCTAGTTTGAAATAGCCTTGCAGACAATTATTACAATCAACCTTATATTAATTAAACAGAGTATTGACAAACTTCAAATAAGACTTGTTTTATTCTGGTATACCTATTGGCTATAGGTTATAGTACTGCCATCTCAAGAGGTGGATAGTCAATTACAACAACTCATTTGCAATAAAAAAATACTGCTTGTAGTGACAAACTGATATAAAGAAAAATCTGGTTTCACGTTGCCATAATCCACATAGTTTGAATACATTTACAATAATTATATACTTAACATATATTAAAATTTTGTTGTTTCAATGTTTTCAGGATCGACAACCCTGATGGTGAAATGTTGTCGATTAGTGCTGGTGATTACATAATAGTCTGGGGTCAAGTAGACCCTAATGCAACGATGTTAGATGCAGAATTATTAGATGGACGGCGGGGTTTAGTACCAGCAAACTTTTGTCAGAGATTGGTCGGGGATGACCTTGTAGAATTTCACCAGGTAATGTATATATTCTATGTTATTTTTGTAGAGAATTTGAAAATTATGACGACATAATACTCACTATTCGTATTTTCCAGCAGTCACAGATAGTGGCAGCTGCTTTACACGCTGATGATACAAATACCACAGCTATAAGTGATCTGTCACTAAGCCGTGATGTAGCTCGTCTTAGCGAAGTTGTCGACATCAGTGAAGGACCAGAAGACGATGATAATGGTAACTATCTTGATGTATCTGTGGATCATTTTTAATTTTAAAATTAATAGGTTGTAGTTTTTACTATCTTCTTAAAATCCAAAATATTGTAGATGTTAAGTAAACTGAAATTTATTGAAGTCACAAGTGAAGTTCTGTTAATTTAAATAGAGAGCAAATCTGTGTAGCCACACAAATATTACCATTAAAAGAAATTCATATTTTGATATGGAAGATCTTGGCGAATGAAAAGTTATGTAGTTATTATCATATTATTGCCTGTTAAAAATGCCGATGAAACTTCCGGTCAATACGGTACGGTATGCTAGCACTTGTTTGAATTATTTTTGTTGTTTCTGCGATAATATAACGTTTGGTTAACTACTTACAGTTGAACAGATTTGCTCCTGAATATATGTTTGTGTTTGATAATCTTTAAAATAATGACTTTTAATCTTTGATTTTATTATGATATCAAGCCTTTAGAATAGACGAGTACGTCCTATAGTTTATTAATTAATTTAGAAACAATTTAATTTTCTTTTCTAACTAGAGCATTTGATAACAATTCTGCATGCATATCCAGACCGCATTAAATGCACTCATAAACTTCAAACCACTTAAACCACTTGGGAATATGTACGTAAAAAAATAGATGCAAATAAATAAGTCCAGTTTCGAAATGTCAGCTTTGTGCATTTAGAACATTTCACACTGAATAGCATACTAGATATCTATAGTTGAACCTTCCCATTTTGCCCCCATCCCGTTACCATTGGACTTCGCCGCACGCTTCTTCGCATATCACTCGCACTTCGCCTTGCTGGCCGCTCTCCTATTCGCGATCTTCCCTCGGACCTGAACAGCAGAGCTGTTTTTCTCGTCGCTAGTGCCTGCTCCGCGGCAGCTCACGCTAGAGAGGCAGCTGAACAAGTCAGTACTCATCGGGTGGACGGCGCCTGAAGGCGTTCAACAAGCGAACATCGAGAGTTACCACGTCTACGTCGACGGAGTTCTCAAAACCACCGTCAAGGCTACTGAGCGCACCCGCGCTTTAGTTGAAGGCGTAGATTCCAACCGAGTAAGTGAGCTTTATATTTAGGTATTCTTACGTTAGAATTTCATCATTGTTCTATTAGACCTCATTTTCTATTTGAGCACCTTTACACTTAGCCCATCATAGGATATCATTAGGTCAATGTTAGATTGTTAGCATACGTTTTCGAAATTGAGGAGATTGAAAGACTAATTATTTAACTTCAAACTCACTTTGAATCAACATACGAATTTTTCTAATGCAGAGACTTAAATAAATCGTGCGATTAAATAAAATATAACTTGTGTTGAAATGTAGTCAACAAAATAACATTAGATACCAAAATAAAAGTTGTACATAAAAACAGGTCACCTAATAGATATCTTTAAAAATTTCGAAGCCGCACCGCATCAGCGTCCGTTCGGTGACAGTGACACGTCGTACGTCACGCGACGCGGCCTGCACCATGGTGATAGGCAGAGATACGGCCAACATGGGCCCCACCTGCGTGCGCGCTAGTGGCGTCACCTGCTCTCAAGCCATCATCTCCTGGTTACCAGCTAATTCTAATCACCAGCACGTCGTCTGTGTCAACAATGTTGAAGTAAGCTAGTTTTAGATTTACCTTTAAAGTCTAGTTGTGTAATAACATAAAGAAATTTACTGAATAGTACATTTTATTCTTCAGGTTAGAACTGTGAAGCCCGGTGTATATCGGCACACCATAACAGGCCTGTCACCGAGCACTCAATATCGAGTAACAGTGCGAGCAAAGCATTTGAGAGCTGGTCCACCAGGAATACCGATCGAAGAGGCCCCAGGAGCGTATACAGACTTTAGAACGCTTCCAAAAGGCTTACCGGATCCACCGAATGAGATTATGGTACTTAAATTGTAATACTAACAGGTTTAGCATGAGGTGGATTAAGCATGCTTTTGTTTTAAATTTTTACACTACACCCACACCCCTTGCCCGCCAATACATACCTATACCTACTATATGACTACTACCTATTACATAATACTATTAGATTTCCAAATAGTGGTGTGTGAACAATCATGTACATAATCTGGACTTACAGATTCCAAAAGCTTTTTCCAAAAATATGCGACCGATTTAGCACACGCACTAATGATAGCTTATAAATGCTCACAGTGTGTGATAAAACTCCGCATACTCGTATTTACTATTTCACCAAGACATACACTAACCCGTTCCCCATAAGTAATCACAACCTCAAAGCACGCGGCACCTTGGACAATCTCGAAGAAGTCGCGTCAATCGCAACCATAAATCCAGCGCCAGGATAAATTTATAAGTCTCCGTTCACCTTGCTGCTAGATTTGCAATCCCTTTTGTGATGTTGATCCCTCTTGGTGTGGCTTTTAGTATGTATGACCTGGACATAGTTGTCAAAAATGTCAAAACCAATTGGCCTAACGATAATGGCTGGATTATTGGTGGTGATTGGTGCGGTGTCGCAGGTGGAGGCGGGGCCTCAAGACGGCACACTGCTTGTGACCTGGCAGCCGGTTCTACGTCCCCCCGCATCCGGACCCGTCACCGGATACGCAGTTTACGCAGACGGCAAGAAGGTGACCGATGTTGACTCGCCCACCGGCGATCACGCTCTCATCGACATTGGCAAACTGATCGGCCTGAACCCTAAATGTGTCACTGTAAGTATCCGAAACCGCTTAGCCTTGCGAGCGCTGCGTATTTGCGCTTATTCTTTCTGTCTGTGGTTATCGCTATGTTGTACGCAATGTTTGCATAAATGTATATGGACGCTGAAACATAAGTTTACTAAGCGTTGATGTAGGATTTATTTATTTTGATTGACTTCGTTACAGGTGCGTACAAAATCTCGTGACAGCCAATCCAGTGACAGTCAGCCGACGCCGATTCCACCTGCAGTTCTTAGGGGAGTGGCATCGAGGATGCCTCGTGGCCCTGGCCCGGTGTCCAACCAGCCAGGGTCTGGCTTCCGGGGCATACAGCGCCCGCAAGCTTATCAACAACAGCAGCAAGTGATAGAACATGATGAAAATCTTTCTGACAAAGAGATTTTCCCAACTGCTAATCGTCATGACCAGCCCCAAACCACTCAGGTGACAACTCTTTGATATTGTATGCCTTTTTGTATATATGTTTGTAAACATATAGAAATTTAATTAATTTACCTTGTATTCATACAGTTTAAAGACTTGATTTTATAAAAGTTAAATATTCAGTATTTATTTAAAATATACTTCAATTAGAATTAACTTCAATAGCTTTGTTCCTTGTCCATGTCAAAGAGATAGATATGCTTACGTATATAACTTATATAAATTTAATTTAATTGAATTACAATTATGAATATTAAAATCTACTATATGTTGGCACAGCACTTGGTGTATATTTAGTTTGCAAATCAATGTTGTGTTACGTCTGTGTCTTAAATTTAATTTTGCCAGTATTTTCATTTATTAAATTCTTAATGTTATACGAGCTTCATATTATTTTAATTAATCTAATGATTTTCTTTATCTGTGTCTTCTTAGATGTCATTAAAATTATAATCAATGTCATTATGCTCTCTTCTTGCGTGATAAGCGATTTACAATTAAAATGAATATACAACATTGTATTTTGATTGTTTTTTAATAAGCATTAGACCAGTATTTATATTTTACTTTATAAATCGCTTGTTCCGCAATATCGGTGTTGCAAACTGCACTCTTTATACTTTTTCCTGTGTTTCTGTCGCTGGCATCTTCTAAATGTCCAGTAGTTTTTTGCCGAACGGTCTCGACACGACCACGCGCGTCATCGACTATAGCTATGCACTCGGCTCCAGCGTTCAAAATTAAATGCATACTGCTTGCGACTAGATCTGTAGTCTCTAGTGCTATTGGCCGATACCCGACAACGCACGACACCTTACAGATACTTAGAACAGATAAAGAGCTTGTACTTTGTGACACAGACAAATACCCTCCATGGAGCCCATGAGATGTATTCATGTCACTATCTTTAATCTTGCCTCTCTCCTCTCTCACATAACTGTTATACACCTTTCCGTAGCCTACGACTGGATTCGGCACAGGCCTCCTAAAGAGTATATTCGACAAAATAACCCCTTCGGTAAGGAATTTTAACACGTCTTTTCAATTATTATTTTTATTTTTTTATTATTAAATTTTATATACACAGTTATTTTTTTAGAGTACAGCCAGTTCTTTTTAGTTGGAGAGTGATTTTTATTTTAGTTATTAGTTATTATTTTTATTTATAAGTATTTTTTACTTACACAGTGTGCTAGTATTCAAATAGAATAATATTAAATATCTACTTGTTTACTAAAGTAGTCATGTAATAATCAGTACATAAAACAGACATTTTCTTGAGTATGCTTTTGTAAATATGAAATTAGAAAAAACCTATAGAAAATAAGTGGTAAGCGTTAGCATACTAAAACTTCACCGACATCAACTTCTTTAGTGAACCTTAATCAGAAATCAGGTTATCATTTGCAGAAACACTTAATAATAGAACCTAGATAGCTAGACTCTAAAAGCAAGGTCCTATTAATTTAAACGCAAAATTAACTGATGAAGAGAGAAAACTTAGTTATTAATTTCAGAAATAGTTTTATTATCTTTCTAGTCGATCGTTTAGATTCTAATGGCATCGACTTTAGAATTTATGAAAGCTTATTGATTTATCCATTACATTCTACTCGTACTCCATACTCATTAACTCCTATCGACCCATCGACACGCCATATTTCCATCATACTTACTGATAACACTTGAAGGAAAATGTTTAGTCGCAATGCATATGATGAACGACGGCCACTACTACTAATTCAGGATTACAAGCTTTCCGGCATCAAACTTATTTTCCACTTCAGCTTTCCCGTATAATGCGGCTTATAGCTCTCCGTGCCTGCATATCTTCTTCAGTGATGTCTCAATCTTAAGTATATTTTTATTTATTTACATAATGTGTTAAAGGTACTAGCTTCATGTTATTCAGTTCAGTTTTCAGTTCACGCTTCAAGTCGAAGGTAAATGGAGAAGATAAACTCACCTCATTCGAATCGAGCACGTTCACATAATATTTCATTTTGTCACGTATTTCACTTTGTGTTGACTCTTTTGATCGAAACGTGTGCTAACATTTTGAATGACCATGTGGTAATCAGCAATCGGGGATACCGGCCATCGAAATCACTAAAGAAGGAGCAAGCGAGCTCGCGGCAGAGGATGAGGCAGCAGCGCGGCGCCGCACGCAGGTCTGCGATCTCTTCTAGCTGTCATCGATGTGCTCTCCATGTGCTAGCACTATTCACTCTGCTCTCTTCTCTCAATTTTGTGCGGATTTCTCAATCACGAGTTTCCATTTTTTGTTGTCTGTGTTGTCATCTTCACTTGTTTGTTGCGTCCTGGATGTTCGATGCTATACACACGGGTCCACGTCCCACACACTATCGAGTTGATACACGTTTATCCCATGTTCCACGAGTCCTAAATGAACGTTAGGTTAGGATATCCAGACGACGTCCCCACAGAGCACTCGAAACAAAACCATATCATCCGAGCATGTGCAGCGAGTCTTTGTATGATTGTATCTGCATGTTGTCTTGGCTTCGACTCTTACAACTCAGAACAACTCTCACACACCTAATCACTCCGTCTCTATTTTTAAGGGGTTCTTTGTAACGTAAAGGTATTATCTACTATAAAAGTTGTTAATGAATTCAGAGAGGTCGTTGTTATTGTAAAGTACGAGTGAGTTATGAGACATGCGCATAACCTATCGCTGAGAAACACTTTTTGATCTGACAATTATATTGTTGCCGCTACAAAAAAATTTCGTGGTCTCAACTGTAACCGCTGCACGCTAGCTTTCGTTGTGCATGGGGTTGCCTAGTGTTTCGGCGGAATGTCTTGTTGATATTAACTTCCAGGAGAAGGTAAAGTTTTTATTGCTTACAAACGCATACCGCCAAACAAAACAGACGTGGCTATGAGCTTTTATGAATTGCTACTGGCTTTGATATGGAAAATCTAACCTTATTAATGTGTTGGTTCGTACGGACGTCAGCAGCAACCGTCACAACCTGCGCAAGCATCGCAGCAGCCTTCGAGTCAGCAGTACCCGAGTACACCAGCCTTCCATGGCACGCAGCCACCCCAATCGTATCCTCCCGGCGGCCAGTTCACAAGTAACCAGCAGCCACAATACCCCGGTCAGCCGCAGCAGCAATATCAGAATCCGCCTCCGAGAAATCATCATGAACGAGGTCGACCTCCTAACCCTCATCAGGTACCATAATTCATGCGACTGATACAATGGTCTCAATCACAATTTCATGATGAAATCAAAAATATTATCAGGTTTTTTAACGAGGACCAATGTTAACGTAGCGAAACTTTATATGTATATCATTATTATTATGAGTAAAGTACTTAAAAATATTTATATTCGTAAATACGTAAAAAGAGCATATTGATCAATTTCACGTTAAACCGAAAAGCAAAAGACGTTTTATATTTCATTTGTTGACCTAATTCCAAAAGTATTATTCTAATGAGGTTTTTCTAACTTAATTATGTATTTGGACCTCTAGCAACCAGTACAAGGACAAGGCCAAATGCCTCAGTATGGGCCTCGAGGCGGGCCCCCGCCGGGTCCCCGAGGCCCAATGCAAGGGCCACGCCACCAGGCGCAAGGTCATCCACAATCGAAGAGAAGTCGCTACTTCATCGCACTATTTGACTACGACCCAACCACTATGAGTCCCAATCCTGAAAGCTGCGACGAAGAACTACCTTTCAGCGAAGGGGATGCCATTAAAGTTAGTTTTCACATATTTATCACATAAATAAACGCTTACACAGTTTTCCGCAGTAGGACTCCTTGTTTGCGGGTGGCAACATAAATGTCTGCAGTGGCCGGACATAGAACTTGGGATCCCGCATCGTAGACACTACCAACTGGGTTACATCTTATAATTGTTTTATAAAATTACTAGTAAACCCACCCTCGCTTCGCTTGGGGAAACCTGTCCCTTACGAATTGAATCAGGGTTCATTCCAAAATTGTTAAACGTAACCCGCACACGAGTTTTTTTACACGCGCGTTATTTGATTTTTCGATAACTCCTAAGATATTCATTTAATTTTAAAGTATATGATTTAAAGGCTTATCATAATGTGCTTGAAGTGCTTAAGGTGACTAACATATTTAAGTCGTAAGGATTAATATATTTCCAATTACCGCATTGTACGCGTCCAATTTTTAAAACTTAGAATGGGTATAGTAAGCTATCCTTAAAAGATATAAATGTACAAGTGCCATCGCGGACTTTATTGTAGACCAATAAAAGAGGATTATTCCACCCATACATTGTTTTGTTATATCTCAAAGGGATTGGGCAGCGTTTTTGACGAAAGTCGGAAAAAATCAGGCGACCTGACTTCCTCTTGAATCACTGTCTTTAACTATTTAAAAAACCGCATCGAAATCAGTTGCGTATTTTTAAAGATCTAAGCATACATAGGGATAGGCAGACAGCGGAAGCGACTTTGTTTTATACTATGTTAAGATTTGTTTATACGAGTATCCACATTTCTAGTATGATCTCAAGCATCTTTAAGCATGAAGCTTCATTTCAAGGCAAGACTATTTAATCATTTTAAACAGAAATCTACGAAAGCAAATGAATTCAAGTAGCAGCAAGCATGCAAGCAGTAGGCCACTAATTGGTTTAAATTTGTACTTACAGAAAACTATAGATAGGTGTGTGTTTATTTATTTTACCAGGTGTGGGGTGATAAGGATGCCGACGGTTTTTATTGGGGTGAATGCCGGGGTCGACGGGGCTACGTGCCCCATAATATGGTGGTGGAAGTGTCGGAGCAGGAGGCCACAGGGCAGGCAGCCGCGAAGCCCCGGGACCGGTGGACGGACGCGTACGCAAACCAGCCTGTGCGTCGCATGGTCGCGTTGTACGACTACGACCCCCAGGAACTGAGTCCCAACGTCGACGCTGATGTAAGTTTTGCTGTAACGTGCAAGCGGTACTGAAAATAACAATTTGCGTTTCGTTTATTTTACTTATGATTCGCTGCACTAATTGAATTGAACACCGTGACAAATCACATCAACACTACATGAACAGAGCTTGTAAATTCATAAGTTTAAAATAGTTACCATGAGTCTATGAAACAATCCATGTTACTATGGAGACCTTTAAACGGTTACAACAACGGTAACGATTTACAATTTCAGGCGGAACTGAGTTTCCAGACGGGGCAGATAATCCACGTTTACGGTGAGATGGATGACGACGGCTTCTACATGGCGGAGATCGAAGGCGTGCGAGGTCTGGTGCCAAGTAACTTCCTCACTGACGCCAATGACCAGTATGCCAGTGCCGGCCAGACCAGCCAAGGTGACATAATATATATATTACATTCTATTATAAAACTGTCGCTGTTCTGTTGTGGGGCTGTATTTGTATGTTAAGGACTATACAGGGTAATATAGGAATGTCTGTTCAAATATTTGATACTTATTCGGAATTTTCGGAATAGACTGCAGAATTGACGATAAAATAATATTTTATGTATTTTTCATTACGGGAATGTTCGGTACGTTCGCGTTCTAGAGGTGATCCTACAAAAGGTTATATTACTTCAATGTCTACAAAGTTGCTGGAAAATTCTAGATGGCGTAGTGATCGAAGTTCTTATCAGAGTATTGAGAGAGTTGGGTTTAAAGCCGCCTTCTTTGATTGAATTTTACTCGTCACGTTTTATACCAGGTATGCTTGTACCTTGTGCAGAGCCTCGTGATGTTTTGTGCAGGTCCTGGTATGGTGGGCGGTAGGCCAGGCATGCCCGGCGCCATGATGCCTGGCGGTGTCGGCCGCGGCAGGGGCGCCCCCCCGGGCCCCGGCGCCCGCGGCCCTCCGCCCCCGCCGCGAGACAACGTCGCCCCAACAGCCAGGAACCACCACCGCAAAGCAGGTACAATCATATCTAACACTTTATGTACTGGTAGAGCCGCGATCGGCTTTTCGATATTCGCTGTTATAGTTATTCTCCCTGTTAGCAAACGATTAAATAATACGGCTTAGGTAAGTCCGGCCGATGCGATCAGCGTCTATTCTGATCACTGAGAGCTTTGAGTGTTTCATGTTTGCACCTTGGACTTGTTTTGTGACTACTGAAAGACGCTAGCTATTTCGCTCTGGAACTTTCTATCATCTTTCTTGTACACGGTGTTGCGATTGCGACGGGACTCGTTTGGCGAGTCGTCTCTTCCACTTTGGTCCCGATTTATGCGTTCGAATGCAATTTGAAAGCAAAAATTGATGATTGTAAATATCTGAGTTTAACTTTGAATCGCGAGTCCGGTTGCAATCTACGGAGCACAAAGACTCTTGGTGTACACTTTGCTATTAAACACTATCTTGGATTACACAGTCACAGACACCGTTTAAAGTTGGAATACACGAAAAAGAGACTAGAATAACACAAGAGTACTAAGGCATCAGCAATATAATAGGCCACTCTGTTTTGTTTTCGCCTGCGTTATCTGTCCATTCTATCTGTCCTGTTTTATTTTTATCACGCGTACATCGACAAGGCTGTTTATGAACGGTGAACCAGTTTAGAACACTATGTAAATTGACGGGCGAGAAAAGATCGTTTTTTTATTCAATAAAATATGAAATGGATATTAATAATATATGATATATAATAAATATCAATTTATATTTCGTCCTTATTGCAAAATACCTACATTTAAGTAATAACGTAAACTTCACATCAAATGAATGTTATTGATTAAGTTCTACTGCAATGCCATTGGTGGTATTTCTGCTGCAATAAATACCTATGTTGATAAACCCATGAAATAGTGAATATAATTCATAAATATTCTTGTCAGAGTAACAATTTGTGGATGCAACCGCGTTAGATCACGCAGGGTAGGCTGGTTAAATACACGCAACGCGCACAACATAAATCACAGAGGTCACGGTGTCGCGACGTGTGATCCAAGATACAGGTGGTTTTCTGTGGTCACTATATATGTTGTGTGTATTGTCTGTTTGCTAGATGCCTGCCCTCTTCCCCCTTCTCAGTTAGACCACAACACATGCGCCAGTAATCCAGAACAGGCGAATTCTCAGGTAAAAATATTACCGTTTATATGACCCACAACAATACTTTCAATAATACTATGCAACGATACTAGACGTTTTTAGTTCGACTACCACTTCATATCTTTAGTCTTCTTTGTTTTCACTTTCCTTCTTTTTTTTCTTTACCTTTCTTTTTTCGTTTGATTTACGCCCGGTGAACGGAGGTCTTGGTCCATTTGGAAATGCGGACGAAATTATCATGATGAACCATTGAATAACACGTCATTAGCTCTCATTTATCATTTTACTGGACCAAACCGTACATGAACAGAACAACACTGGGGTATACTTCACTGACATCAAAATATACCATGACTCATTCACTGTATTCTAACAAATTCAAGGCCTGTGAATTGTGGTCCATTACTAGGCGATTACGAAATTAGTCGAATTGGATTTCAACTTTTTAAAAATATAACATAAAATTCGTTATCAAAATTTTACGTAATCGTGTAGTATACTAAGAAAAATCTTTGAAAGCTTTTGATGTTTTTATTTTTAAGCATGTTTGTATATTCTAATACTTTTTATTACAGTAACGTGTAATTTATAATACCAATTCTTATTGCGTTACCCTTAATATTCTCATCTGCTTTCTTGTATGGCAATGCATGTTAATTAGCACCTGATGAACTGTTTGAAAATTCAATCACGCAATGCGTAGTGAACAGAATGTTTAGACTCCGATGCATGCAAATGTCCATTTTAAAATAATATATTATTATACCTATTAATAATACATACGTTTATTAATTAGGCCCCAATACTTTTAATGTCTTCAGAATAAGATCATTAATCCCTAATGTTTTACCACCTAATGTTTGACATAGAGAAGAATCAAAGAAATTTAATTAGTCCTAACTACCTGTTTACCTAATCTTGTTTCGAATAGAGCTTTCAAAGAAGTTTGCTTATAGCGTGTGATATCATTAACTTATTGAAGAGATAAATTCAGAACATCAAGATTCATTAGTTAATTACATTTGCTAGTAAAGTTCATGAGGCGTTGCATAGTAATACTGCAGTAAACATAATGTTAACAGCGAAGTCTCACTTCTAGTAGGACGCCTCGGTACCACAAGGATGTGGGGTAAATACCAGTTTGATTTTTTAGACTTAATTTTGTTTTTCTATAATTATTAAGGTATTTGCTAACAGGAATTTGAAATCTAAGTAGATATAAACAAAGACCAAATATTAAAATCAAAAAAAATGTGTAAAACTATACATAAGGTAGTATTACGAGAGCTGAAGTTTGCCAGAAGTCAATATAAATTTATAACTCTCCTTAAAAATAAACAATCATATTTCGAGAAAAGACTGGTTTTGGCAGAAGACGCACAGTGGTCTGAAATTTGAGCTCCATACTCAAAGAAAATCCAGAATTAAAAAAAATGGCACGACCAAGGTTTTCCGTGTTGCTTGTTATAAGTTCTTCCAATCTCCTTCTCTTTTGTAGCGGGCATAGTTCTGAGAACTGTTTTCTTAGAGTCATACCTAACTGATGTAGGTAAACGTTCCAACACTTCTCGTCTTCGATTCGTAGGATGTTGATGCACCCTCATTAACACTGTAGTCAAAACTTTTACACATCGGTTGCTCTCTGCCATTAAAGGTGTCATCTTTTCCCTCAACATCTGAGGCCATATTATGTTTTCTTGCAGCCATGTCTTTAGGTGAATAAATTTTATAATGTCATCTTGATTTATGGATATTCGATATTCCATGTGAGCAGCAGCTCTTAAATTCGAATAGAATTCCATAAGTTTATTACAAATTAATGTACCTACTTTAAGCGTTTTCTCCAACACAAAAAAGAAACAAAATATTTTTTCTCTCACGTGAAGTTACACATAGCCCCCATATTTTGGTATTTAACATAGCAAGGGTATCCAGAGACATTCCAAATTTTTTTAATTCCATACATTCATTTTCTATGAGTAGGTAAGGAGCTCAAATTTCAGACCACTGTGCGGCGTTGCCGTGCCGCCAGATCTATGTAATTCAACCACAGTACATAAATGTGATTCTATTTCTCAGTTACTATGTGTAAATGTTTTTATAACAAAATGTATTGTATTCCATTGGCAACGTGCCTGTAAGTTAGCAATGCGTAATGGTGAAAACTGTGCTTGCCTCATCTCTCGTAGCGCGGCCCACAACCGCTGGGCGGTCATGAAGTGGACTGTTGTTACATTACGTTTGCTGTGGTTCAAGGAGCGTGGTGCGGTTGCTGTACATGTGTTGAATGCAGGGGAGGGGGAGAGGCGCAGTGAGCGCGCAGGCGGTGAGCACGATCGCGCGCACGACCGCTGGTAACGTGGGCACGCCCACGGCGCAGTCGCCGGGCACCGGGGCGACCCTGGGCGCCATGCCGCCGCTCGGGACAACCACGGCAGTGAGCACGTCGCCCGCACGCCGCGGCGGGCCCGCCGTCGTGCCCGCGCCCACCGCGCAACCCGTCCCCACCACGCAACCCCCTACCTCGCAGCCGAACCTCATGCAGAAGCTGACGGACATGACCGCGCCCGGAGGGGATATCCTCAGCAAGGGCAAGGAGCTCATCTTCATGAAGTTCGGCCTCGGAGGCAAATAATGTCTGTCGTACGGCCTCCGCGGCCCCTAACCAGTAACCTTGTAGTGTGTGACCGACTTCTCTTCGACTTTTGTTCGCTGACGTCTCGGAAGCCGGAGGATTTTGCTGCGCTGAACTCGGCCGAGTTGTTTATCGAGTTTTTCTACTGTAGGCAATTCGATTGACCGTTACCGGAGTATTTACTGTAAGAAATATGTAAATAATTAAAAATTCAATAAACGCACAGTTTAGTGAATATTCAAATATTAGTGAAGTCTCGATAGTACGCACGGTTGGAGTTTAAACACCGAATAGTATGTGTAAACGTTTTCTATCTCTCAGACTTCTGCCCGTCTGTTAGTCTAGGATGTAAGGATATTGAGTGAATTGTTTACATGTTACATTGGAATTTACGTCATATATAGTTATAATATATATCATTTATGTAAAGTTGAAAGTTGTTACTTCACATAATTATATTGTCGCATAGACCATCGCGAGTTATCTTCGTTACGTTTTCGATCGCTAGCTACCGACCCCCTCCTAAAGGCAAATCGATCAAAATGATTCTATCTAAGTTATGATGAAATTTGTAGTTTAAATACCTTTACCATAGCTACTGTTAATGATAATATTATTTACAATTGTTGAAGCAGTTAACCCTGCAACTGTCCTTGCAGAATTATAATTAAATCTTCGCCTCTTCCAAGTTCCAACCAATAAATTGGCTTCCTATAATATTAATTTACACCCGTATCTAAAGAATTTCAACGAGTAACATGCATGTTATGTGTAGTTTTAAATGAGATTGAAATAAGGATGTTATAATTCCAACCTGACTAACTAATAACTTTTGTTGATTGTAATGTTAATGATATACTGTATGACTTTGAAATAGTTATAAAATAGGTGCCTACTTGTAAGTAATGGGTTCAAAATATCATTGAATCTTTAAATATACCTATTAATTTTTAACGTAAGATTTTTATGTAAGCGCATTAATTAATATACCGCCCCCTTTCTCGAAATAATAATATTCTGTGATAGTAGACGTGATACCATCTTCGACATTACTTATACATATTAAAATACTGCGTCATTTATCACTTAGACTTTCGAGATTTCTCGTTACTTTAAAATGATGACTTTTCGATGGATCTTCATAATAATTTGATTTACGGTGTGCGAGAGAGATAACCATTGTATACAGGAACTGTTTATTCATTAAAATTTTCGAAAATAACAGTTTTAAAAATAGATTTTTATTTAAGTAACTGTATCTTACCAGTGTTACAAACTTAAGTGATTTTATATAATTTATTAAACGCTTAGGTATTAATGCCTCTAAACTTTGCTTTACTTAAAAATTTACTGCATTATTAAAAAAACCCTTTTAATTTCTCCTAAACATTATTACTTCCTTAATGAAGTAATTACCTGATCTTGTCAATCGTTTCTAAAAGACCAGTTACACACGTTAAAATTAAAACAAAGTTTTAAATTGAGATAATTTCGTGGAAAAATTCAATTTGCATTTTAATTTTGTAGCACTGATTAGTTGAGTAGTAGTTGACAATACCTTGTTTTCTTACCTACAATATCGTCAATGTTTATGATGAACGGTAAGGAACAAATTGTATTTATAAAAGTTTGGAATTTTTATAGTTTGGTTATTGAAACAATAAGACAGTTCAAATTTTTAATAACTCGTCGCCTTCCCTCTATTTCGTGTACCTAAAAATTCTTTTTTCTAAATAAATGTGTACTAGAATACTTTTTTTAACGTATGTATCTATTGCCTGGAAGTAAAATCTGCGTTTAGTGCTTTCGGTAATGAGACCTAGAAATCGTTTAAAAATAATATTAAACGATTTAATTTATGTTTCCCTTGAAAAAATAGTTGAAAAATGTATGATCCTCCTATAGTTTAAATTTGTAATTATTATTTGAAAATGGGTAATAATAAGAATCTTAAATCCTGATACATACTTATCTTATAAAAAATCAGTTCACTAAATCATGTGAGAATTATATTAATTTGCTTGTTTCAAGCTAACTTCATATAGCCCCAGGATATATTACCTAGTATAAAATAGGCAAGACCTAAAGGAGCCTAGCTATTCTTGCTATATCCACAGTTCAACTTATACTGGACCAGTTTCTTAAGAGCGAACTATCACAAAGCTGCCGAACAAAACACTAGCAAAATCTCTTACACATGTTTTTTGTAATATCCCTGCTCTGCTGTTTGTTTAGAATATAATTTGAATACCTAAGTACTATTTTTTTATTATTGTCTGTTTTAATAACAAATTTTTCATAATGCATTCTAAGGCATAATATATTGAAATGGGCCGCATAAGACTGCTTGAGAAGATGTTTATTTGATTAATTTTGAGAATGTAAGAATTGTGTCGATGAAAGCGTTTGAAAATATTCAAAGACAACATTAAAGAAATGTAGAAAATTCGCAACATAATATAATTGAAGCGAACTTGCAAACCTACACGATTATTTTTTAAATGTTTTTTTTATGTAGGTATGCATGAAAATTACATAAAAAAGTAAAATAAAATATAAAAAATGAAACATAATATTACATTCCTTAATTGTAATTTGACTTCATTTTTTATATTCAGGAACATTTTTTTTACATTCTTCACTTTAATGAAAAATTAAAAGGGGCTTTTCAAATTAATTGTAAGTTTGAGAACCAATGGGGAAAATACTAACAGCAATGTTTTGAAGAGCCCTAATTAAGTAGGTACATATTACATTATCATATAAATATTTAAGATGTATTCAATTATCGGATACTTAAAAATAATGTTGATATTCAACCAAGAGTAACTTGCAAGTCCGTTCCACAATGTAAGAGACAAGTTCTAACGATGTTTACAGAGTACAAAATATTTTAAAACTGTCTATCGTAACAGATAGTATTATATTAGTGACTCGTTTGTTACTTAATCTGTGGTTCCAAATAATATTCGACTAGCAAGTAACTCTTTACCTCGACATTCTTACATAAATTCTGTTGCCGAACATAAAATAAATATTACATCATTACGAAATACGTAGATAGCGTACCTATAAAGTTTCAAAATAATAGATAGGGTTTTCACTTTTCCTCTTATCAATTTTACAAGAGGTTTAAGGCGGAATTTTACAGATTTACAGGAAAATGTTTTGCGTGATGTTTGGTGCTTCCACCAACATTCATATTTTAATTTACATTTTATTTCATAATACTTACCGTTGTTCTAAATGATTAGCGACCAGGTCTAGCGACAACCTCTATAATTACAATATTAACAATATTATATTATCCACATTAAATTGCATAATATTTACATGTTTTTGAAATGCTCTAGACCCTAACGGGCACAGGGTACTTTTAAAACCGGGTTTCATGTGGGGGCACTAGTGCCTACATACATTTCTTCTAATGAGACTATGGTGTTTAAGGTATAATATTTCTTCTAGTTAGGACTTGTATCATCGCCAACGTGTAACACGTGCAAAAAACACCAAGAAAAAGCAAAAAAGATTAGTGCAGCTAGATTTTAAATTGGATAGTTATTGGACCTATCACATAGGAGTGAAGAACTGATGTTATAATAGGTATACCGAATCTAATTAACTTTCCACCATGCCGCCAGTTCAGAGTAAGAATTTTAATTTCAGAATTTTAACTTATTGATTTGTTATTGGTTGTTAAATTGGTAAATAGGTACATTGTGTCACATGATAGATGAGAACCTCGTCAAGTAACCACAATTTTGCAAGTAACGGTATCTCGACCGAGTAAAGTTCTATAAGACTTTGATTACACAAGTAGTTATTTTTCATTGGAGTAGTTTGAAATGGCATATCGCCCGGAAACCCGTTTGCGGTGGGACCAGTCGGTTACACCACACAAATTATTGACAAAGACAATAACTTTATATGAGTATCACTTAAGTAATAATGGTAATAATTTAATAAGTACATATTTTGGGTAGTTTCTGACAAATATTATAATCTGTAAGTTTTGAGATACATCAAACATGAATATTCGTCGTACGGCTTTTATTTAAAAGCGTTTAACAGTAATCTTCGTACTACATTGTTTATATTAAAGAAGAGTCAGTCTCGTCTTGTAAATTGAATGTTTTACGTGAAGTTTAACAGGGGTTGCTAACATTCGTCTCAAAGCAGTTAAGGATATTTTAGGTAAGTGAAAATATGCATATTTTTCACGTTTGATACTCTATAGCTATTTTCCTAAAACCTTATTAAACCGACGCAAAGCGGGTCTATTTACATTTTAATTGCCTAGTACCTACAGCAAGTCTTAGTCTTCTAGCATAGTGTTGGTTTTAATACTGTTTTACACGCTATCAGTCTGTTTCCAATCCTAATGGTAAAAATTCTTAAACTTAGAATGCTAGTACATACGGAAATTTGAGACGATGTAACAGATGTACCTAATTACATCTGAAAATGGCCTTAAAGATAACAATTTAAATCAATATGCTGTCTCTAAAAAAGGTTGCTGCTCTTAAATATTTTACCGTCGAAAATAAAGACTATAGTCATGGGCATACCCAGCTCCTGATCCAGGGGGGCAAATCGAATTTTCGAGGCAGATTCATGATAATAATTAATTATGTTAACGTGATAGTGTTTATGAAATTCTTCTTATACAGGTACACATGAGAACCTGGGTAGGTACATTGTAATAAAATACGTAGGTGGAAAACAGTATAGACCAATGGATGCCATCTATCGCACTCACAGAAGAAAAGGAATGACTTATGCCAATGACACGAAAATAACGAGACAGCAAGTTACTATGTATTGTTTCGCATTACGTGCAGGGCTTTTCGAGGAAGGTACAGTTAAGTCATTACAAGCAAATTAGACTGTTGAATTTTTCATGTGCTACATACAATCGTTCTTTCTCGTGCTATGTGATGTTGACACGCTCACCAGATGTCTATATTGCTCTCTGTCTACGATAAAATAACAACATTTTTTTTTATTAAATCAACCAACTTGCATCCAATTGATACAAAAACAACAGGAGAATTACATTATTTATAGGCAAATTCGAATTTAGAACTGCAGAAGCAAGTTTTTTTAGCGGCAATACCGATTGTTTCTCATAATTTATATATGAATAAATTATGATCATCAATTTATTAATGTTTTATTGATAAAATAGCTCACGTTATACATCGTCTCAAAGATCTAGATTGTGTAACTTATTAATAGAGCTAACGCAATAAATTGTATGTTATAATATAAATGAGTAACAGATGTTATGTAAGAGTGGCGGCCAGGTTATGTACGTACAATATATAACAAGTACGTTATTGTGCTCTGAATGATTTATATATAAATGTTCTAAAATTGTTATTGTACATATTGATTGGTAAGGATGCTTGGATGTAGGACACTTTGTGATGCTCACTTCGTACGAGAACTACTCTTAAGTCTTTAATATTGCTTCGTATCTATCCAACCAAATTCTCGCGCATTTAAATCTTTTCCATAAATATAAATTCAGAATAAGCTTACGATTCCTAGTGGTAACCATTTATATGTAATGAACATGTTTAGCCATGCTGTGTAGTCCTCAGACGTTCATAAAGCTAGTACCAACCGTCGGTTCATACAGGGAACAAGTTGTCTTAAATTATTAAATATTTTAGTTATTGAAATAGCAACATGTTCTTCCAATGTACATCATCATCTTCCTGCCCATTTCCCAATTTTATTTGGGGTCGGCGCAATATGTTTTGACCATATATTGTTCTTCCAATGTTAGTATATCGAAAAACACGAATCATGTATATTTATTACTAACGTAAAGATTTATACTAACAACTATATTTTTAAGCTCAATCCAATCTTGTCCTGAGTGGAGCCGGCAATTTTAGCTTGGTACTGGTTTTACAACGTATCTATTACATTGGTTGTATACCTTCTGTAAATATTTAAATGCCTGGAGACTAGCTAAGCTCCGTGCTACATATCTATACGTGTAACCTGTATTGATTGAGGTTTTTCTATCATTAATAAATATTCTAGTGTTATTTCCACCGTTCAAAGTTGTTCACTTGTTTATACATTGTTACAAATCTGTATCCATATCTTTTATCACGACGTGTACCTAACGTGTATGGTTATTTATACGAAATAATATAAATCAATTAAATTGTATATTAATCGTGCATTAATGTGTGCATAATTTAATATGAAACGTTGTAAATTACTTATATGTACTTAATGATGAATTATGGCAAACAATAATCTACAATGGACAAATCTCTAACAATGTACCAATGGAATACTATGCTGAAACAAAATAAACGATACAAATGCCGCTTCTTTATTTACTCTATTTATTGGATAAAATTGGAATATTTTTAACGAATCCTGCTATCTTGGCTTAAATATACAGTACTTGAAATTAATGAATCCCACATGAATATTCTAAGCACCTCATGAATTCACATGCAGGCGTGAAAACATGTAAAATAAGTGTTTTAATACAGACGTGGTTTGACGACTTTGAACCGACCTTTTACAAGTAGAAAAAATATTTTTATCATATTAGGTATCAAAAAATATACATACATCGACTAATAATATTAAGTCAATGTATACATGTGTAGGTAATTATTATACAGGTACGCGAAGGGCAACAAGGATCAAATATTATAAGTAAGTATTGGGAAATCTGTTAATCATCTGCTAAAACATTTCTCGGCGACCATCTGGGGTTGCCTCTAGGTAACTTTTCACGAATTTCATGTTGAGACGGGCGAAGAGTAGCGGCACTGTCGATTTCCACTTTGGATACCACCGTTATTATTGTAAGTATTTCATGCAGTTTACTTCACAAGCATAGCCGTTTCTTTTAAACAGTCTGATGTAGCGATCTTTGACTTTGACCTTTGACCCACTTCTTTGACTTGAACGCATCGCTTTTTGCTCATTTTTCAGCTAAATATTTGCATTTCGACAAACTTTAATGTCATCGGAGTGAATCCATAATTGTACAACTCGCGTTGTATGATCGTAAAGTGTAACGCATCTATAGTTTTAACATCTTTGCCTGCAGTAAAATTCCGAAGGATTACCCAGGCCAAGGCAAGGCATCGTAGCCGGAAATAATAAAAAACTAGGAAAGCTTAGACTTGTTTTAATACTATTTGGTATCTTCGTGAGGCTGAGTGAGGCTTCTTCGTCAATAATTTCGTTAATTATTATAATTTGGGACATCGAACCATTGGTATAGTTTCATGCTGTTCGTGTCATACTCATATTCAACGCACTTAGTATTCAGCCATCTGAAAAATCATTAAAAAATACCTGATAAATGGAATGTCATTTTCTTATGCACATTGGCTATCAACCTTTTTTTTTTAACACTCATAACCCTACACTAGGATTCACTGCACATTCATAAAGTACATACATAGTATACCTACACATATACATAGTATATTCATAGAACACACGCCCAGGTCAAGAACAGAAATTTAAACTCATTATCGAAATCTCCGCCTCGCGTAGAGTCGAATCCAGGACTCTTCGAACGGCGGGCCGACAGACTTTTGATAGGCAGTGGACAACCCACTTACCAACCAACCGTGCAACAAGCTTCGGATGAGTTAATGCCGTTGTCTGGCTTGAATTGAACCCACTATTGAGTAATGGTCTCTCCTCATAAGTCTCATAACTGAGAAGGCCTAAGCATACTCCACCACACTAGTGCGGATTGGTGGAGGAGCTAATGACCAATCCGCGTGTCCGAAGTTTATTGTCACCTAAAGGTACGATCGACCGAAATGGCTTAATTGTTAGCTAACAATAACAACCGGGACCGACGGTTTAGCGTGCCCTCCGAAGCACGGAAACATTCAAGAAAATTAGCACATTTGCTCAAGTTACTTTCCCCTCTTAACATATACATACATAAATGTAAAGGTTGATGAAAACTGGGAGTATTACAATTTTTTACTCGTTTCATACCTATATTTTATGTAAATTGTATTTGCTTGTACTGACCCGCCATATTGCTTACAACGTGTCGCGTTGTAGTCCTCCCTAAAGCACTGCGTCCCTATCAGATTGAAGTACATAAGCCCGATTGTCGTAGACGTCTCACTGCCATCCTTATTCAGACATTGGCGAAATGTCTCATCACATTTGCAGCTTAACCTGTGGAATAAATTTCATGAATACATAAATACTTAATAAGTAACCATTAAGTTTATGCTAACAGCGATGCCTGTGTGCGTTTATAAAGAAAATGGTCCTTCTTGACCATAGAGCCAATAATAACAACAGCAACGCTAACACACTCTACCCCCGTTTTACGATTCCCTGTGACGCGGATGGTGTTGACAACAAAAAATACACATCACTACACACGCGATACATAAATGTTATATATCACATAAATTTCAGTCCCGGCCGGGAATCGAACCCGCGACCCTCGGTTCGCAGGCAGGGTCTCTACTAAATAGTTAGGTGATAGAAACATAATATAATTATTATTCCCCATAAAATAACTGCCGCCTCGTGTCATTTATGGCCGCATATTAGGTCTACCTGCAATCTCTGTCAGTTTCTGGCAGTTTCACCAGTAGGTACCCTCATCTTCGAATGAGTTCAATTACGCCATATCGTGCCTAAATGTAGGGCCATGATAATCAGAACAGTTTTCTGATAATAATTATAAGTCAAGGTCATGGAACTAGAAAAAGAGAAAATTTCACCGCAACATGGTGGTACCTTGATAGGCCGACCTCGGTGTGAATGGGTTTGAAGTTTGGCCCCCAATGCATGGTTAGGTTTTGGTGAGGATATAATTATAATACGTAAGTATGTGTAATAAAATAATAGTAACCCATGGTAATTAGTACTACGGCAATAGTAGGTACCTAAAGAATAAAGTACTCTGCGCGCAAGGCTGTTGAATATAATTGTGCGACCTTAATAAAAAAAACACCAAATAATGACGAGGTCATTGACACATAATGGCCAAAAAATTCCCAGAGAATATTTATGTCTATCTAATTGCATTTGATAATTGTATACCTACCTAATTCTTTCGGTAGCATTTCAGCTATTTCGTGAACTTGGTGCCACAACAAAAGAGTCACAAACACCATAAACATAGAAAGGCCATCAACGAGGTCATAGACAAACCGTTATCATCATGCACATAATAATAAAATAATAAAATTATTACAGTGTGTTTAATTTAAGGACTGGTTATTTCAAATTAAATAGATTCACCGGCAATCTACATACATACCTGTTAAATAGCCTAGACCACAAAGTAACAACAAAAGTAAACACTAGACTAGAATGTAGATTATGTAGGCACAACGTTCTTTTCAAATTTAAATTAAAATAATTAATTGGGGTAACTACCAAGTCACCTCAATTAATTATTTTTAATTATGCACACCAGTGCATAATAATGTTGTAGTTCATTAGTAGTAGCACAGAAAATCTACTATATTTTGTAGTGGTAGTGAAGTGGTACTTAGTATGAATCAAAGTATTCAGGTGAAGTCAGGATTCCCGTTCACTTGAGTTCAAGCCAGGCTGGTATCCCTTCCTTGTTCAGAACAACTATCGGTAACTAATTGTATTACTTAGCATAGTTCTGTGATCTGTCTAATCTAAATTTTATTCGTCGGGTGATTTATAGGTAGGTACACAAATGGTTAAACCTCCTTGCCCCCTTTTTGCTAAAACGAGGCATAAGGGCCATTTGTTTCTTATCTATTTATACCTTCCATGGAAGTGGCCTCAAAACAATGAGGCAATGCAGTGTCGTATCACAAGACGATGGATTAAACCTACAGAGTAAATCTTTATTTGTTAAAGTAGGTATCGCCATTTGTACTTTTCTGTCCGCGCCGGAAAGCCTAACCAACGTGCATAAAGAACAGTTAGAGCTAAAGTTTGATTGGATCTTGGAACGCACTCAAACGAACAGTATCGTCCTCAGGCCTGCAACAGAATTATTTCTATGCGTTCTTAAGCCGCTTAGTTACATGAGGGACAGCAGCGCGTACACTAACTAGTCGTAAATCATAGTCATACCTTTGTTTCATGATAGCTCACTTGTTTCAAAATACTCTGATTAAAATAATTGCAGCACTGTACGTCCTCCGTCTCCTAGCTCCATTAAACAAAGGCCATCTGACCTAAATATAAAGAAGACAAACAAACCTAGAGTAGAACGCTTCATTGGTCAAATTATGCTTGGTCTCGCCAGCTTCGATAACATCACTACACAGATCGTGATCTCTACAACATTTGTCAGTTTCCTCGGCAAGGCCCAGGTCTTCGTAATTCTCCGCTATGTTGCCTGAACCACACCACTTTGTTCCTGAAATTTGATCACAATCATAATTCATTACAGGGTTGACTGGTAAAATATGCCAAGTGGCATTAATTCCGCCAATTATACTCCTTAGTGTTAAGGTTGATTTCGTCATTGACATAAAAAGTAAATTAATTAATGAAATAATGAATCAGGAGTAGCTACAATTTTTTTAATTGACTTTAAACAAAAATTTAAATGTTTTAGGTTTTGCAATAGGCAAAAGACAAAAATTGGTCTATAGTTATTCGCATTTTTTAAATAGGTACTTGTGTTATTGTTTAAAGAAAGACTCAGCTAAGCATAAGTCCATAAGTTTTAGTTTTAACTTACTTTGTATTTCATGTTAATTTGTGTAATGAGGTTGCAAAAATACAGAGTGTGTTATTTAGATCACAATTTCAAGGTAAAATGGTCACACCGGTCACACGCAATCACAATTATGAATTATAATCAAGGGAAAAATAGAATAAGGAAAGAAATTCAACTTCAGACTTCAGAGTTCTACTTTTTTACTTATTACTGCAAATTCATGTCACATCTATCGTTGAATTGGTATTATTATTATTATGCGAGTATTTATATTTTTTTTTTTATTTGTTAGTTATATAAACAATTTGTGAGTAATACTTAGTACCTGCGCGCTGGCATTAAAAGTTATCATTTGGATTTACAAGGTCAGTTTTTATTTGATAAATCAGTAATAATCTCTCTCTCGTATCTCTATTTCAAAATCGAGACTGACTTCTTAAATAAATTTCTTTTGCTATAAGCTATAAGTACCTACGCATTTCATATTTAGACCCACAGACGAATTGTGTGACAAGTGAATTGTTATGTTAGTTTACTCAGTATTTAAAATAACGTTTAAAATGCAACTTAACTTACCCGGGAAAATTAAATTAAACCTAAGACGAGCTAACTCTTCGGGACTGATTTCATTTCCTTGTTCATTTTTAATAAGCCCTTGACGCACTAAATTTGAATAACGAATTTCATTGAAGATCCAACAGTCACAAAAATGCAATGAGCTAACGGTTAATATAAATAGTATTCTGAAACTCATTTTTCTTATTACCTCCTTAATTAATCCTAAGTAGGCAGGTGGTACAGAAAATAATGAGTTCTCGTATTAGAATAACCTTTTTTTATACATACTTCTGTAAACGGTTATAAGGTGCAGAGTTTATTAGCGATTATAGCGGGATTGCTTGTGAACTACTAAAGTAGAGTCGGAAAACAATATGACATGTGTAGTAGGGTCTTGAAATGTTCTTACTAAATCGAATAAGTAGCCGAACTTAACAGACAAATTTTATAA
Organism: Ochlodes sylvanus; assembly: GCA_905404295.2. Classification (NCBI taxonomy): domain Eukaryota; kingdom Metazoa; phylum Arthropoda; class Insecta; order Lepidoptera; family Hesperiidae; genus Ochlodes; species Ochlodes sylvanus. Next base: position 6,054,035 of record FR990129.1, read on the forward strand.
ATATTACAATGTTATGTCCGGGCTATATTAATACTTAAGTAAGTAAATAATATCAGTAAATACTTGTGGCTTTGTTGTCTTATTTGCACCAAGATTTGCGTAGTAAATACACGTTTTGATTTTCTATGAGACAGAATAATGTTGAAGGGTTTCCTTTATGCACCGCGAAACCTCTTCTATGGATGCCGCGGTGATGGATAAAAAATGCGTGCATTGTATGTGTATGAATATTTAATTTGAATCCCTATCTTACTGAAAGCAGACGTAAACATAAAATTTATAAATAGGTACTTTTATTTACGCGGTATTTATGCACCTATCGGTGGAGAATAATTATTATAAATCGCTTTCACGAACACTATAACCTGAGCGTAAAAGGATGATAACACAGTGACGGTCGCTCGCCGAGTTCTGAGTACGAGTAGTTCGTACACAACGTTGCAATGGAATGCCGTATCATGTTAATCAATCAATAAATTCCTTTAAAATATATATTTAAGTAAAGGATCTCTTCAGTTTCCTTTCTTGGATCCACCTGAAGACACACAAAAAATTTCAACCGAATCGGTCCAGCCGTTCTCGAGTTTTAGCGTCACTAACGAACAGCAATTCATTTTTATATAATATAAGATATAGCTACTTGTACTTATATTCTTCTTTTACGGGTTTTGGAAAGGTTTTCAGCTGACACTCACTCAAATAATAATAAATTTATCAATGCTTACACCTAAGCACTAAATACAATACAATTAAAACCACTGAAGTCTTTGTGCACTGACCTATCATGTACCTACTGTTACGATTTATCATGTATTTAACTTAGTTACCTATTAGGGATTAATACATGCAGGTAATTTCAAAATATACCTACAGCTATTAATACAAAAAAGTAATAATTTGCCATTAGCCTCCAATGGCCTCCACTCCACGCTAACCTAATTCCCCACGCCACCCATCTTTTCTCAGCAACTCGTCCATTTCAGTCAGGCGACACCGTTTAAGGTTTTGGGGATGTCAGGAACTGAAGTCGATGAAGCCGTTGGTTTTACTGTTGTCCACGGGACGTGGTGATCGCTTACCAAATCATTAAATGCATAGTTCAATTAGTCAGAAATCTCTAACATGAGGTGATGTCGCTCAAAGATTAACGAAAAGTATAGTCGTTGAAATCAGGGGCGGCTTTAACTATAGTGCAGGGGGTTTGGTGCACCCGGGCGGCGGGTGTCAGGGGGCGCGCATTTTAAAACATAAGGGTGCCACGGCATTGATTGTACCCGGGCACATGTAGAGACGGCCTTGGTTGAAATATTACCTAGCCATTTAGTTTTGTCGCATAAAATCTCAACAATAGTGAATTCCGTTCCTAAAAAAAAATCTTAAGTAGGTCAAATAATTCGTTTTCATTTAGCAATAATATTGATGATCGACTTAACACATTCGCTGCGGCGCGCGGCGATCGTGATTTTCTATGGAATAAACACGACGCATACGGGCTCAGCGAACGTGTTAAGTTATAACGGCGAAACAGTGGAAACCCACAGGGGGCGCCCTTATCGCTATGGCTTCAACCCATTAATTGCCCACAACTGAGCATGGGTCTCTCCCCATACTGCTCCTTATCGCTAACCAGCGGGGAATCCATTAGACCAGTAGTTATTATTATCCACTTTTAACTTCGTTCCATGTAACTTTATCTTTACTTTGCGTGACAAAGGTGATAAAGTAAACTGCACAATCCAGTGTGATTACGAGATACATCTATTTCCTCCTCGATGTTGAACTTCCGGAAATATAATTTATAATAAGTACTAAGTATTCAGTTTTATCATTATACCTATTATTATACTTATAGGTTGTTAGAATAAAATCGCTCTACTTATAAAACAAATATTATTGCACTGCCATTGGCAGTTAGGGCGGTCTACTCCCTCTCGTCGCTTTGGAAAACCTATAGCTTTAACGGGATTCTCCAACAATGTTATCTTGTTCTTTGTTAACCAATTTTACCCCAAGCTCGCTATACACACCAGTGAAAATCGCATCCAAATCAAATCCGTTTTTAAGATTAGTGGGAACAAATGCACAGACAAAATAATCTCGTAGATGTAATATTCTATTTCTAAAAATTCTTTACTTTTCACTTAGAGTTTGCCTACTAAAAAAGTTAATAAAATGATTTAAGCCTAATAACTTTATCGTTGACTAAAACGAAGATACTGACAACTCATTCATTACTCTAGTTTTGATCGGTAGTTACACTGGTATTATTTTACGCTGGGCGAGGGCTTATTCATATTATCCTCTTTCTTGCTGTGTTGGTGCGATTTTGCAATTTCTTGTCTGCGTGCGAGTGCGCATTTATTTATTCTCATTGTTATTTAATTCGTGAACTTTGTCGAGAGAGTTCATTTTTTGCAATTAATAACTGATGATAAAAATCACGGCATCGATTCCACAAAGAGAAATAAGTTGTATTATGATAGTTAAAGAGAAGAAGACAAGAATTAACAAGAAAAAAATATTTTATGACGAAGAAATAACCAGGCTTTACAAGACATTCTTTATTTTGTACAAGAAAAACCCTACCTATTTATACTATTATCAATTATTTGAACATGGTATCACTGCCATGACATGTGTGTAAACAAAATTGACAACTGACATTGACATATTGTTCATATTTATGTTGTATTTCATGTTTGATGATGTTTGTTTTGTTTACGTTACGATTTCTCCCGTTTTGTCTTCAGTTGATAGATATTAGGGTTTCCTTGACACAATTTCATAATAAACAGACAAAAGAAGACAATTAATTGTATATAATGGAGAATTTGAAAAACATTTGGAAGCCCGAGTGTAAGTATCGTTAGGTCACGTATAACCGTATGTTGAAATCAACTCGAAGAATGTCGAAGATAGTTGGTTTTGAAATAAAACGTAATGTTTCAGTATATCGTATACAAATGGAGGCACCAGTACCGAAGCGTATTATTTGCGAGAATTGTCCTGATAAGCCGGAGTTTTATGGTAAAGAATACCATGGAATAATGGGACATAAAGAAGCAGTACTCCTATTAGAAGATGAGCCCAACGGCGCCTTCCTCATACGAAAAGGGAATGAAAAAAACGATTTCTTTACATTGACATGGAGGTGAGGTGATCATAAATCTTAATTTCTATATTTCACATCATTATACTTTCACTTTATTTACTTATTTATTTATAATAATGATGACTTCTGGTACTTGTGGATTTACAAGATAATTACATTTCTATGTAGGTATTATAAACCTTACAATATGTTGCTTAAGTTTTTTAATCTGTGAAGGTAGTAAAAGGTTGCAAGAGCAAAATCTAGTTCAAATTCTACAACAGTACTAATAATATAAAAAAAGTAATAAATTGACACAGCTGCGGCGATCGTAATTATGTATGGAAAAAAACACGACGTATACGTGCTCCGCATCAAACGTGTTAAACATGCAATATTTGTAAAAACAATCTTTGTGAAGTTTACACAATATTGAATTGTGTGAACTTCACAAAGTGAATTACTGAATTGTGTGATACCTAGTCATCTTAGCTAACCATCATCTTCTTAGAATCAACTGTGTAATAATTAAAATTGCCTTTTGGCCAGCAATTTGCCAGCGTCATATTCTTAGCAGCCTTTGGTATTGCAAATGTTTATTATTAGGTATTGCAAACCTATTAAGTGTGCACATTGTTCTTAATGCTTGTGGCCATAAAGTCAATAGAACACTAGCACAGTATGCACTAATGTAATTATCAAATGTTTTCAGGTTTAATGACCGAATACATCACTACAAACTGTACTATGATGGCACACATTATATAAAAGACAAAAGATATGAAACAATTTATGATTTAGTAGCAGATGGCATCATCACTTGCCATATGGAGCTGAGAGCACATCACATCCTCGACATGATCAACTCTCGGGCTAACTACACAGATAGTCCATATGTGACACTGAATAGACGGAAAATCAATACTTTGACGAAAATACATCATCATCAGTAAGTATGATATTGTTATTTTATATAGATATACATATAATTATATTTCAATTTGGTTCATAGATTGAGAAAATTGAACTAACCCTAAAATTTACTTCATAGACCTATTAGAATAGACCATTCTTACGGTTTCAGTGTTTACGTACTAATAACTAACTCTATATTACATACTATTCACAATGTCCTTTAATGATTGGTGTATTTATCTGTTTGGCCTTATTGTTAGCTGGTAGAGAATGCTTTAAGTTTTAAGCTCGCCATGTGTTCCTCATTTATTTTGTGGTCATTAAAGTTAAGATAAATAAAGAAATAATTTGTAAAGAGCTCTTATATGTTGTGGTACTTCTTTGCATATATGTAGTACATAATTTAACATTTAGGTAACTTAATTACCTAATATGTATTTAAAACATCATTTAAGTTAACAAATACTACTAGCCAGTGGCGTAGCTAGGCGTGGGCGAAGTGGGCCCTCGGCCACGGCCTCGCACCTGAAGGGGCCTCGCGAGGCCTCTTTATGCGATGTCAGATTTTGGGAATGAAAGAAATGGGGCCTCGCTGATTCGACTTTGCCCACGTCTATATTACTCCACGCTACGCCACTGTCTACTACAAACAAACGTTTCCCCCATTTTTCAATTAATAACAATATAATTTCAATGTTTTCCATCTATTTACATACTGATTTTGTTTTTAGGTTCCTAAAATACCTAATTTGAATTTAAAAATTCTTTATGATTTCTTTATGATAAATATCAATACATACATATTTCTTCTTCATATGCGCTCTATGTATACTTTCTCTATTCACTCTTGACTAATGCATTTGACTTTAGTAATGTTTAGTAATAAAATTGTTATTAGTGAAAAATCACAGTTCAACCAACACAATGCACTTTGGTAGAAATGTAAAAAAATACCATAAAATATATGTTGTAAACATTGACATAAATACTATGGACTTAGGGTCTCCTACTAAAATCGCGAAAATAATGTCCCAGTTTGACATCACAAGAATTTAAATGTTTACAAGGTAATTTAAGCACTAAAATCATTACATCACGGTTTCATTTCGATTGCAAAAAACACTGATACATCAATGACACCTTATGATACTTCGAGTGCTCAACACACCATAATCACCATATGCAGCTCATAGTGAAATAAAACGCGACTAATAAAGTAATAGAGTAGTGTTTATTTAAAATAATACATTATTTATTTTTATTACACATTAATTACATTTTTTAACTGAAACTTTTTTCGGAACGTTATGAATTGGATTCAATGAAACGAAAAAGAGTAATGAAAAAGATACAACTTATGAAATGAAATGAAATGAAATGAAATTTATTCGAAGTTGGTTTTTTACAAACACTTTTCGAAAGTCAATCTACGCCATCGCTTTAACAAATCCCTACCGTGAGTAGTCTTGGAAGAAGAAGCGGCAAGAAACTTCCAAGAAGCTTGGCACAGCTGTGTTTTTTATTCTTCTTATGCCTTTGCCAGTTATGTACATGTCATCTTCTTTAAAATGATCCGAGCATACAACGTAGGCTGCTTTCGGCATAAAATATTCTTCCTCTCGCGATGTAGCAATAATACTTCTCCATGCTTAACAACGTATTGGGTCTAAAGGAAATCTAGAAGAAATATATTTTATTGTACTAAAAAAAATTTAAACATAATCTATTTATATAACATCAACAGCGACTCTATGGAAACTTTTGTTCTATATCTTGCATTTATTCGTTTACTATTGTGCAATCGTGAAATCGTGCAAAATAATTTAAACTAAAGTAATGGATATGTTTATCTCTTTCTGACTACAGTCTGTATACAGAAGAAGACAAAGACAAAGATATATTTTTGATTCTTTTGAGTGATTCTGAGATTTATTTACGAAATTAATTCGATTTAAAATAAAATAGTGTGTATTCGTAGCAAACCAATACTTTAAAAGATAAAACAATATTTTACTTACCGAAAATATGATATACCATCGGCTTTTTTCACTTTACTTGCGTAGTTTTTACACGATTTCAAAATACAATACGGCATCATTGATGTCTAGTTGTCAGCACGGTCAAAAAGTGACTAACGGGGCATTGTTGTTCTACTTGCGTATTGTTGTTGAGTTGGCTCGGACATTTTTTAGCGCGGACCGTGCGTCCATAGTAATATCATATGTCAATGGTTGTAAAGTTTATCTTCACTGATGTGAAATGTAAAAGTACATTTGATGCCCTTGTAGGGCTTGTAGGATGTTTTCACAGTATTGTTATCCATATCATTTTGCACAAATATTACTCTGTCAATTTCGCATTGCATTAAATTAAATTAATTGTATCAATTAATTTGTTTCCCCATCCATTCAGGATAAACACGGAAAACATTTCATGCATAATAATAATGAAACGAAAATAAATTTCAATTAGTTATTCATCATCAATGTTTAAGTGAAGATGTTTACGAGTTGCATATTTTAAACTATAATTATAATATAGTGCAATGTGGAAGTTAACATTTAAAAGAAGGTAAAATTATTCACCATAAATTGTTTGGATGAAATGTATGCTTCCCCTCGAATAGGGACTAATGTTTACCTGGAAATGTATTCCACCAATACCAGGGCAAATTTTTATACAATCTTGGTGGCTCGTGGCTTTCCTATTGCGCGCTATACTGTGCTAGTCTACTATATCTATAATACATCAAATGATTTTGTCACTTTTAATGCATGTGCATGCTGCCTCTATTTTGTGCTGCACTGCAACATTTCAAACAATATTTCGTAGACATAAATTGTGTTTATATTTATACACATATTTACGTGTCATAATAAATAAATACGAAACTACTTTTCCGCTCGCGTCTTCGCCCGCGTAAAATTCTTAATTTCCAAAAATCCTTTTTTAATTCTCACTTGCTTCACTTGAGGTACCTTTAAACAAAGTTTCAAGTGAATCCATTGAAGGAATAAAAAGTTTCAGTTTATCAGCTTTGGGGGGGATTGATTGAGAGTTCAAATGCATTCCTACTACTGGGGTAATTCATACTTCTAGTAAAGTAGGTACGATATGTGCTATTCATACCTTTATTCTTTCTATATTTAATTATCTATAAATAATCTACAAGGGTTATTCATCCTTCTATTAATCTACGATTTGAGCTACTAACGTTAATCTTTCTAACTTTAATTCTCTATACATTAATACCAACATAACTATTCATTTCATTCTTATAGGACCTCCAACAAGTCCAGCCCGATATTAAATAAAGAGCGTAAAACTAGCGCGGACGTTGACGGTGGATTTAAGAAACCCATTCTAGACATCACTCCAACCATCGAAGATAACTCCCTTCTCTATAAATATACGAAATCACATAGCTTTAAGACCCATACATTTAAAGGATTGAATTGGTGTGAGCTCTGTGCTAACTTTCTATGGGGTTTCACAGCGCAAGGTGTGAAATGCGAAGGTAATCCTAACTTAAACATGTTTTCATTATTTGTTATTGTACACTAACTCTCTTGACATCTACTAAACGATATTCATTCCAAATTTCTTATTAATATGTAACAACAAAAAATTGCACAAATAATCAAAATTCAAGCTTGATGTCACCTAATTAAAAAATAAAAACCTCATTAATTGAGTACCAACATAACAAGAAAAGGGACGAAACGTTTTCCTTTTATAGTAGGTATATTTATTTACCATATTTTATATAAATAAGGATGATCTGAAATCATAGAAAACTGTCTGAAAACCAAAATTGGTCCCTCAATTCTGTGTGAATTCCAAAAGATGCACCGCAGTTTATGTTGGCATGGTTTATTTTTTTTAAGAAAAACACATGTAGGTATTGTAATTTTCCAAGATATATATTATAACATTCGTGGCCTACAATTTACGATTCCAGACTGCGGCTTCATTGCACATTCGAAATGTTCAGAGCGGGTGCCAAACCACTGCGTGCCCGATTTAAAGAAACTCCGAGGAGTGTTCGGGATCGATTTGACGACTTTGCTGAACGCCCACGCCAGCACCCTGCCCTTTGTGGTGAGGAAGTGCGTCAACGAGATCGAGGCTAGAGGAATGGACTCCGAGGGCATCTACAGGGTTTCAGGGTTCGCTGATGAAATCGAAGCCTTGAAGATGGCCTTCGATAAAGGTATGGCTCACTGTTATTACAAGCACACTTGGGTTGCTCCATTTATCGTCGAGTCGAGTCTTCCCTGTTCGTGGTGTATCCTGAACTATGGACAAGGCTATTGAGCGGGGTCCCTCCTGTTAATGATCTCTGGACTATGTGTCACCCAGTTTAATACAGTTAAGCTAAATTCTATCCTTTGAGATCCTTTTAAAGATAATTTATTAATGTTTTTGTTATGATTACGGACAGATGGTGAGGCGGCCGATCTGAGTGTGTACAGCAACATAAATGTGGTTGCTGGCACCCTCAAGCTGTACCTCCGGTTGCTGCCCGTGCCCCTTGTCACGTACGAAGTCCATCCGAAACTCGTCAGTGCTATTCGTGAGTTGTTTCAAATAATACATGTTACTCGTATTTATTTTATGGGGAATGATGACCATCACTACATAGTATAAAACAAATTCGCTTTCTCTGTCCCTATGTATGCTTTGATCTTTAAAACTACGCAACGGATTTTGATGGGGTTTTTTTAATAGATAGAATGATTCAAGAGGAAAGTTTATATATGTATAATATATTAAAGTTTTTCGCAAAATGAAAAATAACGCGCGTGAAAGTAAATTCGTGCGCTGGTTACGTTTAACAATTTTGGACTTGGGTATCTACTAAGGGACAGGTTTCCCGAACCGAAGCGAGGGCGGGTTTACTAGTTAAAGATAATTTGAAGATAGCCGAGTTGGTAGTGGCCCTGGCTACAAAGCGAGAGCCCGTTTGTTTTCCGGCCGAAGCAGATATTTATGTGACAGAAAAATTTTAGTTACAGTATATTCCTACTAAAACTTCAATTTCCACCACGGTTGTATGTTTCCAATATTATCGCAATGTACAGAAATGAAGACCACAGCAATACAAGTGGCCAAGCTACGAGAATGTCTCGACATGCTCCCGCCAGCCCATTTCAACTGTCTCCAGTACATGGTACAGCATCTTCACAGGTTCGTAGTTTGCGGATACTTATTTTCCCTTTCAGTCAACATTTAAGTGTTGACATTCAACTTGAAAGTTAGTCATTATATTGCGAGATATAATCACCAGCATAACGTTTGTATCATGAGGGTAGTCTAAATTTTTATTATAGCAAGTAGGCGTGATTGAAATAAGGTTAGAAACATTGGTAAATGTTGAGTTAGTATGTATGTTAATTAACGTAATTTCACTGATACGTCTTATTGAATAAAGATATTTTTGATATCCACGACATAACCACCGCATGTGTACAATAATTCCAGGGTGTCTCTACAAGCGGACGTAAATAAAATGAGCGCGCACAACCTGAGCACAGTGTTTACGCCGACCCTGGTGGCCACTCCGCCGGCCATCACCGACCTCGCCTTCGAGATCCGAGCTCTGCAGAGCCTCATCGAACACTGTCCACAGATCTACTACGGCAACAAGTGACTCTGTTGCTACGAGTGACACTGCAGGCAGTGTAGCTTTTATCGCGAGTGACACTTGCTGCGTTAGACACATTTACTTAATTTACTATTACATGACCCAGTCGTAGTAAGGCACTGGTATCGCGATTGCACTTAGTAATTATTACGATTACTGATGTTGTATCAAAACCTTGGGTTGTACGCAGTGAAATACGGGGTACTTCGTATGTTATCTATACAAATTGAAGTACTTAGGTTTAACGGTAAATAACGAGATCTTAGCAACTGTTGCGTGGCATTTGAGACCGCCTTTCTGACATAAAATGGTTATCATGATACTGTCATAGCAACTATTGCAATCTGTGACACTTACAGTAGGGATAAGTGCGAGTATGTTTTAATTGTTGTCATCTTCCAACAAGGCAGGAACCTTAAAAAATCTATACCTTATAAAAGTATAACGTTAAATACTTGGATGATTGAAATATAACGTTTTTGGTTAGCAATTCTTCACATTTTTATTGGAGATTCCTTCTGAATTTTTCCTGAGGTGTTCACAAATGTGCCAACCTTTATTTTGAAAAGATATCTTGAGACTAATTTAACGTAGCTGCATTATTAATTTCCGTTTTAATCCTTAGCATTTGCCAATATTGGTACACTAACTATTGAAAATCAACTAAAAGTATTACTCTTCCTCCAGTTAACATCAGCAAAATACAAATAATACATCAATTTACACTTATTAAATAAAATAACAAGTGCTAGTTGATTAACAGTGGTAATGTAACAAAAAATTATAACTGTATTTATAAATATCTACATGAAATAAATAATTTGAGTTTGAAAAAGAAATACTGTTCTAAATTAATAAATTCAAACTAGGGAAATTTCAGCGGACTAATGTATATAGCTAAAACGTATCTAATAATTAATTGAGTATTCATTATATTATCTCAAAAATATCTAATAGTATTTTATTGTATTTTAATTTTAATAGTATGATTTTTTTTTAATATAAAATTGTGATATTAGACTGGTCTATCTAAAAGATGTTTTAAAATCATTCCAGGTTGTATTAGTTCATATAAGTTGCTTGCATATGATAAATCTCCCTGTACACAATTGGCAGGTCTCATTAATTGCAAAATATAAGATCAAGAAAAATTGGAATGTAAAAATTACATTAATTCTTTTATTGGACACATTATTTTTGCAAGCACATATTAAATGTCATATTTTTTGTTAAAGATAATCTTATATTATATTGGCTTTTTATTTATTGTAGCAAGTAGTTATTTGATCATGTTATAGATGTATCATAGTGTAGTCAGTAGATGGGCGACATTGCAATTGTACCTAAAAATAATAGATGACTTACAAATATAAGTCTTTGTGAGTAATTTAGTATTATATAAACATTTTATCACGGTCATCTTTTTATGTGACCTCGCAAATTATATCATATTAAAATGTTGTAGATGTTTGGTAATTTAAATAAGTACTAGTAATTTAACTTACATTTAAGTCACCAATTTTTATTTAAGCTGTTCACTTTCATGTTTTTGTTACTTCATATTAATGACTGATATCTTAAATAAATAATCTAATAGTGTCGCTTTGTTTCGTAATTTCTAATTATCCCATACATTGTTACTTCAATTCTTTCTTCTCTTTCTCGGCTTTTCTTTCTCTGCTACTACATCATCTTTTTGTTGAAACTTCTTCAAATCAGCACAAAATAAAACCTGAAAATAAAAATTATGACTATAAATCCACACTGTTTTACGTAATAATAAATAACTTGAATAGACTGAAGTGTAGTTTAATTAAGTTGGATTTGCCTAATTACTGTGAAATAAGGTGTTGCCAACAGCAAGTAATATAAAATAATTGTTAGAAAATCCTGCACTTGGATTGGATAAAAACCAACAAAACTGGAACAATTCCCAGCTAAGGAAAATCCTATAAAATACTTGGTGATTACCAATGTAATTATTAAGTATTTAATAGGAGTTTCCTAATAAATTGCACCAAAACCCGTTTCTTAACATAACATGTAACAAAAAAAAACATACAGTGTGAGCCCACCCAGCTAAATCACCATACAAATTCCGAAAATGATCCCCTATTTCCGCATACATTTTTTCTGTTACATTCTTCTTTCCTCTCAGATGTGGCAGGTAGTTCTGTGCTGCTATCTGATACACGTGAGTGTCAACTGGCAGTGCTTCTAAATGGTTCAATGACATCAAACAGATACAATCTGCAACCTGAAATAATTGTCCTTTATGTAACTTGATTTGAAAAAAATTACCAACTATTAAGCTTCCTGTGACTATGTTGATATAGAAATTTCACTTCTAACTTCTTAAATATTTTAGAACGATAATAGATGAAAACTGGAAGCATTAATGTATATAATTCATATTTGTCTTTGGTCTAAAATACTGACAAGGTTTAAGAATTTGTATCATTCAAAGTGATCTAATAATAATTGCAACTGAACTCGACGAATAAAATTATTTTACTTAAAATTTTAATAGAAGAATATTTATACAATACAGAATGACATGACTGTTGAGGTTGACTGAAAACTTACTTTAGGTCCAATCCCACAAAGTCTCATGAGCTCTGTCCTGGCGTCTTTATACTTCATTTCTTGCAAGCTCTTGAACCACTCTTCACCACCCCATTCTACTATCTGAGCAGCCGATTTGTGGATGAACTTGGCCCGGTAGCCAAAACTCAAGTTTCGTAGCTCCAATTCTACCTATGACAATGAAGATTTCGTTTTTGAAGTTTATTTTATTACCTATGTTTAAATGAATATCCGTTTGGTTTACTCTATAGCAGCTCCCAATAAGGATTTACAATACATTTAAGTATTTATATTGATTCTAAATCAACCCAAGTACTCAAATACAACTGAGTAATTTAATCTATTTTGTACTGCTAAAGGACTACTTATTTTTATAAATGCATAAAAACTATAATTTGCCTTGGACTGTGCCAGTTTCTCAACGTCGGGAAATGCATAGTATGTGACTCCTTCAAATTTGCATATTTCTTGTCCATAATTCTTACACAACTTCTCTACCATGTCAGATATTCTGGAAATAAAAATATAAAGTACACAACATGTCAGAAGTTAAACTTACAAGTTCATTGATGTTATTCTAGTTGGCGCTGATAATCTACTAATAAAGGAATAGTTTATATTATAAAATTATACTGTCATTTCAGTTTATTAAGGGTTTTTACAAATGCTAACCATAATATTCTACAAATAATTATTATTATTCAATATATCATACATATATTTCGTTATAATGTTACACAGTTCATTAAGAATTTCAAATATTGTATAATGCAAACCTGCATCTAGCGGTAAAGTTTTAAACTATGAAGGGATCCCCGTTACCCAATCAATAAATTACTGTCATATTATCAGTGATGACAGATGGCGTTAGTATGCAAACAAAAACGTCAGTTTTCGTGTTGCGTTTCATCCGTAAAAATTTACCTCCATGGGCGCAAAGTTTAAATTTAAAAACATCTCCATTTGTTTATAACTCGGATTGTCATGAGTTCAGGCAATTTACATATTACATTATTAGTTATTAAAAACATTTTATTCACTGATAACAATAGCAAAAATAAAAAGTTGTAGATATTCAGAAAATCAACAGCTAAATTTATTTTAGTAACTCAGTTATCAGTAATTTCATTTTGTCTAAGGTAATTTAAGTTGTCCAGTATAACACTGGAAGATCTAAATATGTGCTGATTGTCTGATGTTATAAAAAAGTTATAACATTGTCTCCAGCTCTGCAACCCCATAGCCTAGTTGATAGTGGCCCTGCCTGTGAAGCAAAGGGTTCCAGGTTCGATTCCAGGCCAGGACAGATACAGCCATATTTCTGTGACGGATAAATGTTTGGTTGACAGTGATGTGTTATTTACATTGTCCATATCTACTCAGACAGGTAATCCTAATGCGGGGGTATGAGTATGCTAGCGTTTATTTAAATTACCTGGATATGTGATTATTTTGACTGCAAATAAAAGAAAAAAGATTTTCCACTGGTTCTTGATTTAGCATTCTAACACCATGAAATCGTTTGCTCGCTATTTTGAATAATTCGTCTTTTTCTGACCAATCCTTGTAATAGTCGGCTAGATTCACATCTAACCGAAAATAGCGCCTCAATAAGCTTTTAAACACATCGCTATTATCTTTATTTAATCCATTTTCGTTAGATTGTTTTATTAACGAGCCTATAACAGTATATTCTAGTCCATCATCACTTTCTCGTAATTTCCACACGGTTTTTGAAAATACACCAATCCATTCATCTGTTTCCTTGTTAAATGCCCACCTAAAACGTAATAAAAATATTATTTTGCGTATTCCACTTTCTTTACAATGAATCATAAATTAGGGTAATGCATTACCTAAAGCTTTGTCCACCGCTAAGAGTACCAATTAATTGTAGCTCTTTGTGATTGCAAAGTAATTTATTCCAAGCCATTTTGATGCATAATTTAATACATTAACTCCAATATTTCATAATATTACAATGTTTTAAGTAAAAGCAACGAATGCTAAACTAATGCTAAAACAAGTTTACCGCGCGAAACAATTTTTGTAAATATCTTGACTTGAATGAAGTTGATTGACTGACAAATGACAATATTGACACTTGACATTGACAGGACCTACTTCACAGACTACTACTTATTTAGTGTTTATGCTCTATGTTTTGTGGTTTGTGTTAGTTATAGTTAGGCTTGAGCCATTGACATAAATACTATGGACTTAGGGTCTCCTACTAAAATCGCGAAAATAATGTCCCAGTTTGACATCACAAGAATTTAAATGTTTACAAGGTAATTTAAGCACTAAAATCATTATATCACGGTTTCATTTCGATTGCAACAAACACTGATACATCAATGACACCTTATGATACTTCGAGTGCTCAACACACCATAATCACCATATGCAGCTCATAGTGAAATAAAACGCGACTAATAAAGTAATAGAGTAGTGTTTATTTAAAATAATACATTATTTATTTTTATTTTTATTACACATTAATTACATTTTTTAACTGAAACTTTTTTCGGAACGTTATGAATTGGATTCAATGAAACAAAAAAGAGTAATGAAAAAGATACAACTTATGAAATGAAATATAATGAAATTTATTCGAAGTTGGTTTTTTACAAACACTTTTCGAAAATCAATCTACGCCATCGCTTTAACAAATCCCTACCGTGAGTAGTCTTGGAAGAAGAAGCGGCAAGAAACTTCCAAGAAGCTTTTTTTTGCTACTCACATTACAGATAGCACTTACTACTACTTACTAGCTAGAATATCAAACTCATGTCCAAGCATTTTTATCTTTAAAATAAACATCAAGTTTGTAATAACCTTTCGTCATAAGTATGACTTTGACATTAATTTTTGACATGAAATTTACAGTATGGCATTTCCGTCAATTCGAACGGAATTTTATTATAGATTTTAATACATCTACCCCTGAACGAGCCACCAGTTTAACCACCAGTCTAAGTCTGAAGTTTAGCCTTGTTCCTAGTATTAATCACGTGAACATCACTCTTCTTAAGGAAACTGTCATAGTATTTTTAACGTACATTTGTACATTTGTTTGTAAAGTACATTTGATAACATTATCAAAAATTACATATCTGTCTTAATGGTTTTTCTATTAATATATTCGTTCTTACAGGCTATTTTGTAATTATCTTACCGCATTATCATCATCTATACTTGTAATTTCATTTTCATTTGATAGGTCAGTGACAGTCGCTCTATTAGCATCATCAGTTAACTATAAAGAAACAAATAATTACGGTTGAAATATTAAGTAGAAACATACACGTTATTTTTTGTAAACCATAAAGCCCAATAAGGTGAAGAGTAAGGTATAAACCAAGTGGTATTTACTTGCAATGTTGGCACAGCTGTGTTTTTTATTCTTCTTATGCCTTTGCCAGTTATGTACATGTCATCTTCTTTAAAATGATCCGAGCATACAACGTGGGCTGCTTTCGGCATAAAATATTCTTCCTCTCACGATGTAGCAATAATACTTCTTCATGCTTAACAACGTATTGGGTCTAAAGGAAATCTAGAAGAAATATATTTTATTGTACTAAAAAAAATTTAAACATAATCTATTTATATAACATCAACAGCGACTCTATGGAAACTTTTGTTCTATATCTTGCATTTATTCGTTTAATATTGTGCAATCGTGAAATCGTGCAAAATAATTTAAACTAAAGTAATGGATATGTTTATCTCTTTCTGACTACAGTCTGTATAGTGAGAAGACAAAGACAAAGATATATTTTTGATTCTTTTGAGTGATTCTGAGATTTATTTACGAAATTAATTCGATTTAAAATAAAATAGTGTGTATTCGTAGCAAACCAATACTTTAAAAGATAAAACAATGTTTTACTTACCGAAAATATGATATACCATCGCCTTTTTTCACTTTACTTGCGTAGTTTTTACACGATTTCAAAATACAATACGGCATCGTTGATGTCTAGTTGACAGCACGGTCAAAAAGTGACTAACGCGGCATTGTTGTTCTACTTGCGTATTGTTGTTGAGTTGGCTCGGACATTTTTTAGCGCGGACCGTGCGTCCATAGTAATATCATATGTCAATGGCTTGAGCAACAAAAAATGTCGGATCCTGAAGAATTTTTATTTTTATAAGATGACAGAATTGACAGATCGTCAAGTCATGACCGATGACAGCTTGGCAAGGTGATCTCTTGCTCCTTGCTCTGTGGTAAAGTGGCAAGGATCGTCAGAACACGTCAGACAGAATAGTGTTCTGTGGAATGATCATATGAACAATGGCGGAAATGGGCGCGAAAGCATCGAAATATACAGAGTTTGGAGGCCAACTTGGCCAACTTGCCTGTTGCCAGAGTTCTATCGAGTGTTTTGGCTGTTGGTGTGATGGTCGTGACCTGCCAGAGACTCTCGACTCGTCAAATATGATGTCGGATCCTGAATCCTGAATAGTTTTTATTTGTTTAAGGATTGGTTTAAGGTGACAAAATGTCAAGTTGCAAATGTTGTGTCTCCTTTACTATTTGTTTCACCTTGCGTTCCCCAAAAATTTTTAGACTAAAATTTGTGTCAATTTCAAGTAAATACACTTGGGTTTACTACCATCATCGGCTCGGTACTCACGATGTAGGTACCTTCTTAAACTAATACGTATTGGTCAATGACATTTTTTGCGTATTGGTAGTATAGCATGGAGATCACAGGATAACAAAGAAAGATGGAGATCAAACAGGTAGGTACCTCCTCTAAATATGTGTTATTATACAAATTGGTAAGCTGCTTCACTGCAAAAACAGTGAAGAGTAGGCTGGGAAATCTACAACCTTATAGAAACACAGGTTCTATATTTTTTTTTATAAATCTCTTAGCTCCATAAAATAAAAAAACTGTCTTGTTCTAGACATTTTATCTTAAAAATCATACTCTAAACATCGGTAGCAATTAATGCAAATATTCGTAAACTAAGTCTTCATATTATCGCTAATCCACGATATGTATTGTGCTGTATCCGTGAACACGACGTATTCGTTGAGGTTGCAGGCCCTGTCGCCGCTCTGCGGTATGAGGGACAGGGACACCACCCCACGCAGGGCCCAGCGACCCTTATTTGGAAGGTACAGCCCGCCTCCCGAATCACCTAAGCAGGGTCCAGCACCTTTACGATCACCTAAAGAAAACAATAATTAATTATAACACTAATTTGTCGGATACTGACCCCCGCCTCCGAACTTCCGAAGCGAGAGGTCCCGGGTTCGATTTCTGGCCGGGATAAAATATTTACATGACATGTTAAGGTTAATGTTATTATTTTCCGATTCTAGAGAACCCTCACTGGGCCGCTAAATGTCTAAAAGTGTTTAAAGGCAATACAAGTCAAGATTATTTATTACCTGCACAAAGTGTTGTATTAGAAGTCAGCGAGTGAAAATCTGGCCTACTGGCGCGGCACTTGTCGGTGGTGACTACCGGCATCCTCACCATACGCGGCTCGCCTTTACCCGCGGCCTCTATCTCGCTTACACCCCAACCAGTCACCTGAAGTTCATTATACATTATCGTTATACGAGTCATCATCATCCTACATACATCATAATCATTAATCGAATCATTAGACGAGTATGTGTTAAGTGATCTTATGTTTCGAAATGTTAACATGGGCAAACCGCATTTTTCACTCTCTGTTCCTCTCATAGCCAGTGCATGAAATATAATTTTAAATCTCAGCCAGTTCGTTTGCGAGTTTGCTAGCGTTACACGAACGGTGATTTCTTGATTATTTCGTAATTTCATTTCGTTCTTGAACAATTTCATAAATTAATATTTTGTTCAAAACATTAAAATATTCTACTTTTAAAGTGAATAAAATTGTAAATTTATTTAAAAGTTCATATTTTGTGAATTTTCGGGTGAATAATAACAAATATACATACATATAGATGGAGCTAAAGAAGTTTTACTTCATTTTTGTGGTCTAAACTCTAAAGCACACTCGTTTAATTTTAAATGTCAATTTTTACGAATTAGCGTTGGGGCTCATGGCCTCCGATTTGAGAAAGGAAACCAAGCGAATACGATTTAAATTATATCTGTTTTAAATTACTTACAACCCCTATATTTCCTGCGACTAACTTGATATCTGGATTCCCCGTCCAAAGGCAAGCTGCTTTGATGTATGCGTTGAATTCGACGGGCCTCGAAAACGTTAACAGCAGAATATCATCTGTAACGGATATGATTGAGGTGTAAAGTGGGTCGTTTCCATGGCAATAGCAAGTACTGCAGCACGACGTACTGGTGTGAGTTACTTAGAGGGAATGAAACTGGACCTGAGGAGCTGTACCCATGTAAACTTGCCCGATTTTGTGTTGCAACAAACAAGTCCAACCATTAGCCTTATCGCGAAGCAAACCGAAGCGCTCTAGTGTATTCACTAAGTTAAGCAATGTTAAAATTTCTTGAGCACTACCACGCTTCGAAGGCCATGTAAAGCCGTCGGTCAAAGAACTTCGAGCGGGATAAAAAAAACCGTTACTTGGGTTGCCCATTGACCCCTCCAACAATCCTCATTAGATTAGTATGGTGGATCATGTTCTACATGTGTAACTAAAGAAGCATAAGAATTTATTTAAGGCCAAGTCTTCGGTAATCTGATCCAGAAAACAGATTAGCTATTTATTTATTTATCTTGCCTGTTATTATCGTAATGGTTAGCTATAGTATAGGTACACCCACACAGAATTAGTATCCTTTCAAAATAGTAGTGATATTTAATACAAAACATACTGATAAGACTAAAGTTGTCGTAAGCTTCATGCTCTTTCGCAGATGAGAGGACCCTGGTAACGGTGATGTCGTCGCCCCAGTCCTGAAGGTTGTACACTCCTGCCTTTACCACGATGTCTAGGATAGATATGCTCGTAGTCTTACTCCGCATGCAATGTGCAGCTGGGGAAATAAAACAATGATATTTTTACTATAAATTTATATTGAAATAAACGTCTTCAGCCGTAATACATAAATACTATCCCTTAAGTAGATATAAAATTCCCAATTTTTATAACGTTGCGATTATTGAAATATGTATAGTCAAAGGTTTGGAAAAATATTATGTTTGCAATTCTGGAAAATCAGTTGTTGATAGTTCCAGAAAAAGCATTAGTACCTATTTTAGTATTATCAACCGTAGTGGGTATTGGTATACTTTTTCAGAATAAAACTACTTCGATGTAATCGTTACGTAATAAACAGTGTTCTAGCGGGTTTTCAGGATAAACAACTTTATGATCATTATTATATTCTTCGCAATCAGATTCAGTGCCAGTCCCCTGCCGGAAATAAGCATTTCCCGAGACGCCCTATTTGACCTCATCGTGGGATGACCTTACGGCAACGGCATAAACTTTATTTATTTATTTAACCTCACTTGATGACCCTTCATCAAGTGAGGTTATGCCGTTCGTTCTGCAGGTTACCCCGTTACCTAGCCACAGGATGTATCTGTTGCTAAGTTTCACTGCTCACAGTAAATATGAGTACCTGGAATAATTGGATATTCGAAGCCTTGCCTGTAACAACATGACGATTCGAGATGAGAGTCCCCGCGCAGATGTAGCTGAGTCCTATGTCCTTTCGCCTAAAAATGGCCACCACCCAAGGCCAGTCCCCACGCTCGTAGCTCATACCCTGATATACGAGCGGCACGCTGTCGATGTCGCCGTTAAGACCACATTCATTGTGGTTCTGTGGTGTGCTCGGTCTGTGGAAATTAACATTATTTGATTTTGTTATTGTTAACGTATGCTACTGCACTAGGCCATATAGATATTCTGTAAGATGAATTAAGTAGATCAAGACTCGTATCTAACAACTACCTACCTAAGTACATACTATTAACAGAACTACTTAACACTAAAAGTCCCTGCCCCAGTCCTCTTACCTACTAACGAACTAACCAAGTAACGTTCTAACTTTTAACACTGCAACACCGTTTCATAACTGACTAACCAATCTAGTCCCGATTTGAGTCTTTCTGTGTTGGTCGCAGTTGTCATGGGCGGCAGCGGAAGGGTGGTGCTACATGCTCGTTTGATATCATAATGTACCTGTGCTAGGATCATAGATTTATAAAAGGTAACTTACGTCGAAGGTGAACAAACTAACCTGGGCCGTTGCACTGGACGACGTGTTGTAGACGTTGTGGGGATTTCCTGTGGTGGGGGCGGATTAACTGTCTCCTTTTGGCCGGTGGGTCGGTTGAATATTGCATTCCAGTCTATCGGTTTGGAAGGCCGGACCCTGTCGCCCACAGGATTGTCTATGAAGAATTTATTACCGTCTGAAAAATAATTTTGTTTTTATAGGTGAAGTTAATGAGAGAGTGTTGAGTACCTGTATGACGAGGACCTGGCGATGGAATTAGAAGGTGGCTAACGGAATCCTAGATTTCTACTACCGTTTCTACGTTTCTATACCGTACGAATTTTGACTCATTAGACTTGACAAGCTCTAATAATAAAAAAAAAAATAAAGTAAAAAATAGATTAAAAAAATTAAAGTAAAATTAAGAAAATTAAAGTAAAAGGGGATGGAGACCTACTTTAATTTTTATTTTTGCATTAATTTGTTCGTAATCCAAACCGTCACCGACTATGACTATGGGGACCTCCCCATACAAGAAACTGTATGTTTTTACTAAACTTATTATAAAACTATCTACCCCTAAAGTTACCTACGCGTAAAGTAATGAATTCAACGGTAGGTACCGTCAACTTAACACAATTTTTAAAAATATACACAAAATAATATATGCGCAGTGGATTCTTCGAGGATTCTTCGTGTGCGACTCCCACTGGAGCTTGGGCGATTTTTTCTGAATATTTTATGTTAACTAATCATCCATCTATCAACAACACTTACCAAAATTAGCCCATGAAGGTCTAATACTTTCGAAGTTCGGGAAGTTCTGGTTTTTGTCCCATATGACCGTTACTGGGTTGGGTGAATAATTGTTGTAAACGGTATCTGGGTTCTTGAGGTAGATGGTGTGTTGGAGCCCTACTGAAGTGACGTAGCTTTGTTCTCTTATGGTGTCTGAAATTAAATTAAATTTATACGTAGGTATAATATGTATAACACGTATGAATGAAATTAAATGAAGGTAAATAAAAACTTGAGGTTCTAATGAAACAGTTAAGGGTCCAACGGGTCTATCCATCCGTAAATTTAATTTAGTCACTCTTGTACGTACATTCTGGCAATTACGTCACACTACTATTTAGCAAGCTTAGGAAGCTCGAGCATGATTGTAAGGTGTAAGGCGCTAACCACTGAGCTTTTAAAGTGTTTCGAACGCAATATCACACAGCCTGTTAATAGACGATTTCTCGGTCTTGTCTTAGTCCACAGAAAATTTTAGTTTAGTAGTTAGTTAGTAGTTACGGATGTTAACTTTCGACAGTGACAACTGAGAACTTACCACCATGCTCTTATGCTCCACCATAACCATATTACTTTACACTATATAAGTAGGTACTCTTATGTCTATAATTACAAGATAAGCAGGTTTTGTTTATTAATTTACACATTTTATACCATACAATACAACGTTTAAGAACAAAAAGTGGAATTTATGCTTAAAGCATTCTCTGCCAGTCAACCTTTGGTTTTAAAAGGATTCATGAGGTCACTTTGTACTTCGGTTGAAATTGTGGACGTCAGGCACTGCCGTTTTTATATATTGCCGTACTTAACTGTTCAGAAGCAATATATTAAAAATAATCTCATAAATAAATAGAGCTTACCCCCAGAACCGGTACATACAACATCATCATTGACTTTGATCGAAGTGATCCTTGGAACCGGTGACGTCACGGGGAAGTGCACCCGGTAGTCGAAAGGTCTGCCTTTATTGAACTGCTGGATAATTGCCAGATTTTCACCCAGAGACTCCATCCTTCCTAAGTAACTCTGTAACAAAATAACATCATATTTGGTCGAATTTCCGATAAAATTGTCCCAAAAGTATCGCGCCCAACTTTATATCTCGTTGTTTGAGTGGCTTTGGTGATATTTGAAGAATAACATTCAGTGAGTGGCGTTTTTAAGGTTCCGTACCCAAAGGATACGAAACGTAACCCTATTGATATGCCTCCGATGTATGTCTGTCCGTCTGTCTTTCTGTCACAGGGCTTTATTTCTTGAACGGAAATAGGTTAACACCTGGAATTTTGTCACAATAGGTAGGTGACCGCTATGAAAAGACATAATAAAAACGTAAAAAAGTTACCAAAGGGGTATACTAGTAACCATAAAGGGGTTGGGTAACCATAAGAAGGGGGTTGTCTCATAACGTATCATATCTCTTCGTTCCGTTCGATCAATGGCATTCGGTGCATTTGTTGAATTAGATTCAGCCGTAGGTACCTTTTTCTCCGAACCGGTGTCCTTTCAGCGGCATTTGCAGTTTATGGAACAGCCAAAATATCCAGGGTCCTACGTCTTGACTAGTTTTATGGTATTTTGCTAAAAATTGTACAGAATATCTGTTGTAATAATAACGCTATTCAACCAAAAACATGGTAATTAAATCCTAATTTCATCACTAAATCTTGTTCTGTACCCAGATCAGTAATTACAGCATAATATCATTAATATATGTACATGGTACAACAACACAGTGATAAATTAATTGTAAAAAAGATCAACAATGCTCCGACTTTGACGTGTTTTTTTACCATGGTTCGAATTCTCCCTGAATCCTGGTACCTTTGGCAAAATGAAATCTCCCGCCAGGCGAGGCATCATACCTGGGGAGCGGCCGAACTCCAAGCCTCCAACTGATCATGGACGGAACTAAATATAAATAAGTAAATAATGTATAATTATATGTATATGTACATATGGGATCGGTGTCCAAAATTTCGATAGCGTGATTCAGGCTTGTCTTGACGGAACTGTGACGTGTTGCGATTTTGTCACATACCATTTTATCATTGGTTACGTAATTACGTTCGTAGTCTACAGATGTCGCTCTTACATTCTGTCGCGAAGACATGAAGGTAGATCCGATACTTTTGGAACAGATGACATTATGTTCGAGTTAGTTGTCTATTCTCGTGAATTAAATTAAATGAAAGCGTGCTAGTGATCTTAACACATTCGCTGCGGCGGTCGTAATTTTCTACGGAAAAACACAACGTAGGTATACGTGGTCACTTCAGCGTAGCCAAATTAGATTAGCTTATTAAATAGAGATTAGCTAAAACAAACAGACAGACAAAAATTGTAAAAAATGATATTTTGTTATATAGCGTGTATCCATCCATATGCATTTAGTAAAAAGCGGTTAATTTAATATAATATAATACTAACAGACACTCCAATTTTATTTATATGCATGTATGTATGTGTAGATATTCATTGATAATTGATAAATAATATATAAATTTTGTCCACGCACAGCCGAAAATGAACATTGCCTTTTTAGATAACCCTGTGGATATCAGAACGACCGTGACAAAAGAACTAGGAAATAATATAGAAAATAAATATTGGGCGCCCATTAGTTCGCGTCGCGTCGGGGCGATAATTTTTGTTACCTACTGATACTATTCTATCGTACGCTCTCTAATAGAAAGTCCATCCATATTGGTTTACATTTTATCAAATCGGTACTAAAAAATAATAAACAATCATAAAAGTTCACCCGCAATAGGGTGCTGTGTCGCAGGTGGCATAAATGCACGCAAATAAGACTTTACAAACATCCAGCCAAACGCTGCAAACAAACATTTCATTTGGCACATTGAACCGACCCTTCACCAAATAGTACCGGTTTATATTTAAAAAAAACGGGCAAGTGCGAGTCGGACTCGTACATCGAGAATTCCGTACTACTTAACTTGTAGACAAGTAAGTAGTTCGTCCCGTTTGTAATGGTGTTTTTCTGTGATACACCTAAAAAATAGCATTTATCGGCCAAATTAATAATAGCCTGTGCCTACCAAAAAACTAGCCGGAAAATCAACAACACCACCACAAAAACGATTAAATTATAATAATTATATTGTTGAAGTCGAAATAACTAATTGTCTCAGTAGCGAAGATGGGGAACATAATTCGAAAATGACGATACGCACATTAAATATATTCGTATGGAACACGTATGGAATGATAATAATCATCCATTCGCCAAAAGGAAAAACCATAATAAATATCATCCATCATATCTAATTCCTAGAATGTTACTAATGATTGGTATACTTAAGTATATATTTTTATATTTGTATTTAGTATATTATATTTATATTTCCTCAGTTAAAGTTAAGTACCTACTTGGCTTTTTATATCAGTGCCAGTGTAGTAAATCAATATTTACAAATGATGTTTAAGTAAAGATACCATTTATATTATAATGCTATTGTTTGTATCGGTGTTCTCACATGTGCTCTAACATAAATATCCTTCAAGACGCAGGCCATTCGCTTCGTTGTTGGCCGGCAACGCGTTCGCGACGGTGATCACTCACCATCAGGTGGCCCGTCGCTTATTTGATTGTTGATGCTGTCGTTGCTTGTTGAACGTTGGACTCCCGAACCGGGGGGTTCGGGTTCAAACCCCGCACGCACCACTAATTTTCAAAAATTATGTGCGAATTAGAATTTAATTATCACTTGCTTCGGTGAAGGAAAACATCGTGAGCAAACCTGCACACCTGAGAGTTCTCCATAATGTTCTCAAAGGTGTGTGAAGTCCACCAATCCGCACTTGGCCAGCGTGGTGGACTACTTATGGCCTGTATCCCTCACACTGTGAGAGGAGACCCGTGCCCAGCAGTGGGACAGTTATGGCTGGTGATGATGAGGTATGTATAAGTTTGTTTGTCATTCTATCTCATCTACGCAGAGTATTGAGCTACTGAATCACAATTATAGAGGTAAACATCGAAAAAATCCTAGAAATTTAATTTAATCGTTCGAGAAGTCCCAATAACAGAGGTCATTAGATGAAATAAAGTGCAGGGACCTTATTCGAATTCTCGATGGAGGTTTCTCACTTATTCAGGTTTCACTGTATTATTTCAGGGTTTCATACATTTTTATGGTCTTCCCACACTTATTAATGCCGAATCGAATTAAAAACCGTCTAAAAATCTGTATGTCTATGCCAGTAACTTTAGACGGGTTTTCTTCTTTTATTGTTTATATTTGCATTGAATATAACCCGTGCAAGATCGTTAAATAAATGTATGCAAAGTGCAGAACGATCGATGGGAATCGTAAGCGAAACTCAGGCGGGGTTTCCCCGAGAGAGAAAGTGGGTAATGACCGGCCGTCGCTGTCACCTGAATCCATCCTTGGAGCTACTGCTGGTGGTAATTTCCCAAAAACGTTACACGAGTAATTTAAAAAGTTTGTTTTTCATAATTTATTTTTACCAAAAGCAATACCTCAATAAAATTAATTAAAGGAATCTTACCATTCTTATATCAATTGATAACAAGGGAATGAAGAGGTACCTAGGACTGGCAGGAGGGCAGAGGAAGGAAGGTAGGAAACGCATCACTTACAGAATTAGGTTATAAGTGGACACAATAAGTGAAGTGCGTCGTGCTATATTTTTAATAGGTACGTGTATATAAAGCTTAATTTTATTATTGTGCGCAGGTACTGTGTCGTCCAACATTTGCATTCATAGCACGTTATTGTCATTAGATTTATTAACTTTGCTAGAACCCTACTAGAACTACTCTTCTTTGGTTTTACGACAGATGTTACGACTATCTATAAAGGTAGTTCTCTATCTATGTTCTATATATTATGCATGTCTTATTTAGTTGCAGATATTTGGATACTTATATCTCATTAAAAGCTTTCATTTAACTTACAATGTATTTATGTTTGTATGTATGTATTTTTGTAACCCTACTACCTGTTACCTAATACTAACATATCTATAGAAATAAATAAAATTGGAGTGTCTGTTTGTAATATTGAAATAACCGTTTTTACTACATGTATATGAATATATATACGGTACATACACCAAAATAATATTTTTTACAATTTTTGTCTGTCTGTTTGTTCCGGCTAATCTCTGGAACGGCTGGTCTGATTTTGACGGGACTTTCACTGGCCGATTGCCGATGTCATAAGGAGTAATTTAGACTACTTTTATTTTAGATTTTTTTGTTAAATTCCACGCGGACGAAGTCGCGGGCACAGCTCGTAGGTACATAATAATGTTTTATTTGTGTGTACATACAAGTTGATAAAGTTATTTATAAGATAGACTCACGAAATACCACATGCACTTTTAAAACCTTTCTGAATTTATTTTAAACTAGCTGTGCCCGCGACTTCGTCCACGTGGAATTTAACAAAAAGTTATTGTTTTTTAAAATAAAAGCCTAAGCCTAGTCTAAGTTATTCCTTATTATATCAGCTATCTGCTAGTGAAAGTCCGAGTCCGAGTCCGTGACATCTTCAACATACCCATTTCACAGTACCTACCTATACTACTTGAATTAATTAATTAATTCCCTGCAGAGTTAGGTCATCACCCAGCGACGCAGTCATACCCGTTTTTTGATCTTTATTCACCTCACAAATAATAATGGGCTTCTGTCATTTTATTAATTTTCTAAAGTAGGTATTGTAAACTCAAATTCATGGCGCGAAAAAATTTGGCGTAGTGTATGTCACAAGGAAATTTAGTATGACATTTCGTTCAAAAGCACAAATCAATGCATTTTCCTGTGGGAATTCAATGTAATTCAATTGTAAAAAGTAGCATATGACCCTCTGCGACTTTCTAACTAAATCTATTCGAAAATTTATATCAATCCATAGAGCCTTTGCGAAGTTAACGAAGGACAACACACGTTAGTACTTTTACTATTGTGATTCAAATACGATTCATAATGGATTTTCCCGTGGAAATGAGATGTTTTACCGCGGTAAAAAGTTGCCTACGTTACTCCCCCTCCTAACTATCACCACACACAAAATTTATACCATGAGTCCATAACATCGCCACATGAGTAGAACTACTCATGTGACATCGCTCCCTTGCGACGTGAAAGAAGGACAAACAAATTACACAATTTTTGCATTTATCATATTAGGTAGTATGTATTGATGTTTTAAGTATGGATCGAAACATAACCATTTTCACATGTCATAATATTATTAGTATTGATATTCGAACCATAACCATTTTTACATGTCGATGGCGATAATTAGTACCTACTTACCTACATTAAAACAACTACTCATTTTAATAAGTAGGTACAGTGCCTACCTACATAAGTGTGTTTTTTGTTTTTAACATCATCTTTTCTGGTTTTACAATGGTTTTTAAGCACCTACTTATCATTAGTTTACTGTATTAACAATTTTTTTCTTTAGGAATGTTGAAGACCGTGAAGTGATGATAAAACCTGTCTAAATGTTGTTGTCTCATGGGTTTATTTGAATTAATATAGTTATTCATATCACGTGAATCACCTACATACCTACACTGAGCCGTTAGATGGCAGGCAGGTACCTACGTACTTTGATTATAACACGTCATAATTACAATCAAAGCCTACTTACTAAATTATCTGGACGATGCGATTCCATAAACATAGACTTGAATACCGATATCCTGAGATACAAATGATTGTATTATTAATAATAATAATAACGCTGTACACTCAGACTACTCAGAGACCTTTGATTCTTTGTGTTGTGGGTGCCGGGTGCCATGAGCAACATACAAAAAGAACACACTCAAACCAAAGAACAAAATTTTAACTCATCATATAACCGCAAAAATTCTTGTAGGTAGGTATTTGTTTTCTCCCGATTGGTAGAAAATTGAACTAAGCCAAAAATGACACCTAACAAGGAATAGTCCGAGCTAAGTATGAATGATAATAAATCATATCTTGTTTATTTGATTGTAATTTAAATGAAAAAGTACCCATTAAGTATGTAACTAATATGTTTCGTTATTTTGATTTTCATATTTTAAATAAAAGTAACTTAAGAATTAAAATAAAATATGTTGCTAGGGACCCTAGGGTCACTGCGGTGCATACCCAAGAAAATAATATAATAATAGTGACAAAATTTATATTTTCATAGTTACATGCAGTCAATAGTGAATTTACTAGATAAATAATAAAAGGAAGACCGGTTATGAATTTTATGAAGCTAGTTTTAAAATTAAGCGGATGGATCGAGGCTTGTAAACAGTAAATCTTGTAACGTCCGCGAACGAAAAACCCCATCGGGGACGTCCCCTTTGCCTCCGATATTTAGGAGTTTCCATAACCAAGCCATCGGTACACCCTAGCGTGAATGGTAGCTTTACATATCAACGATCCTTCGTACAGTACATATGTACATATTTCAAATGCCACAAATAATAATTATATTGAAATTATCATTAATTATTCATAACGAAGCACTTTTAGCGATTAGTTACAAACAATAGTGTGATAGTTAACAAACGCCACTATTAACCCTAAATTATTTTATTTTTATTATTCAGTAATGACAGTCATATAAGGTATGATTCTTATAAGGTAGAGGTAGGAACCTTCCAATATGAATTTGAAGCGTTGTTTTCGCATTCCCTCTGCGTGTTGTGCTTTTATTGCTGTCCTTTTAGGGATTCCCCGTGGCGTGGTCATTGTCAGTTCTTCAACGAATCCTACCTCTATACTCTACCTCTTATGATTCGTTCTTAATTTATTTAACAAGTCAGTTACTTAATATCCAATTCTTTATTTCCGAGTATTTTTATTTAGAGTTCAATTTTTCATTTGAAGATACCGTTGTTAATCTTTAGTGTACCGTCTACACAAACTAAGTATGTACTTATTGAAATTTTTTAAGTGAAATTCCGTTAATAACACCGCACTTTAATTTGAGTTGAAATAAACTTACCGAAGGCAGTTCTGCAGCTACTGTGAAATTGATGGAAGTAGTCACCGACGAGACACGATCTTTGGGGAACACATGTATCAAGCCGTATATCCCGTTGTCATCTTGCTTGTATTCAAAAATCTCAGGACATGGTGACTGAGTATATTGGCCGCGCGGAAAAAATAACAACAAGAAACTTATAAATAAAACACTACGTTGTTCCATATTAAACGTTTTATAAAATCCTAATTGTATTTAACTCGAGATCCACATTGTATTGCGAAATAAACGGCTAGTCGATACTTCGTCCCGCGATATACTGGCGAAACGAGATGGATCAGTTCAAACACGTTATTTATGTTTGACGAAAAACATTATCCTCCTTCTGCGGTCAGCAGACTGCTAATCCTGTTAGCGCTAAGGCTAAGGCTAACAAATACAAAACGGTAATAATCAAAATATAAACACTATGGGATTTTCTTTACCTTTTGTCCGAATTATAACTTTCAGCGGCAAAGCAATTTTCTGATTTTTTCACACTCGCATCTAAATAATTATTTCTTGTCATTTATTCATCTTACAGTTCAGAACTTAATAGTTTCCTCCCATTATTATTTTTTGTACATAGTTTATTTTTATTTAATTTCTCCCCTCGCTCTTGATTCTTTTTTTAATTTATATTATCTCATACAATATTTCATGTATTTATATGTCTTATAAATATTAAATTCTCATTTCTTGTGCACCTTACCTCACTGTACTTATTCTGTTCTTTGCTCCATGTCTTAAGAGGGGATATAAAGCTAGGAAAAAATCAAATTTCACCCGCCCGTCTCAATGGAGCAACGGTACTGATAAATGGAACAGAGCATGTCAAAATCCTAGAGCTATAAAGATAAATGTATTTTATTTAAATATTTCGTAAATTATAGATTTGATTTAGAAATCGATCTACAAATCCCTCCGTGATACTAATTAGCATAATATATTAAAATATTGACTCAAAAACATGCACCATATTGAAAATAAATTGATTTTAGTTGAAAATTAGACCTAACTTTGTGATTTTTTTCTATCGAGAAATTTTTTTTTTTATGTTTTTGCTTCTTGCATTCACTCAATAATATGATGAAGTATAACTATGTTTTTCTTCAGCTTCTAGAAACTTGATCTACTACTGTAAAAATTGAATCTACGATTGCCAATTTTGCTTTATACCCCCTCTTAAGGTTATCTGGAAGAGATCGCTATGTAGCGATAAGAACGCCTTTTGCACTATAAATATGTCAATTTATACAATTGTTAATGTTCTGTTTTTGGTATACAATAAAGAGTTATAAATAAATAAATAGAAAAAATGTTTTACTGAACACCATAGCATCCGATATTATTTTAAAAATCAATGGGTAGGTAGGTAAGTACCGATGTACCTAAATACCAGATTTTACGGTCATACGGTGTTCGACTGACAGACAACGCACAGCGTGAATCAGTGGTAGCATGAAACTCTGTACTGGGGTTCCTCAAGGGAACACTAAGAATAAGAAAGGATTTATGAAAAATCACTCCATATAGAAGTGAAATGTTGGATTAAAAGTTTGTATGAGACGCATCAATAAAATAATTCATATCGTAATTCATTATTTCAAAGTTTTTCTTTACGTACATTTTAACACTGATTCACTTATTTACGCAGACGCAGTTATAGGTACATAATATAACAATTATTGTGTGTTTAGTCATTAAGGCATGTACCAACTAAAGAATTAATTATACGCACATGTACGTAATGCGTGTAACTTATTGGTTTTCCTTAATAATTATTTAATAGAGGTACCCAGGATAGTCATACAATAACAAGCTTAGATACTCGTAAATATGAACCCATCACAAACAATTTTTACAATGAAGATGGTGGGGTAGTAATGATAGGTTAGCAGCTCCAGAAGAATCCAGAGTCTAGTCAGTCTCTAGTGTTCAGACTTTTTTAACACGCTTTATGTTTGTAACCGCCTTCTTTGAACTCGATTTTGACTCACTTTCACCGATCAGATTTCGTTCAAACTTTGTAGCGTTATCAATTACTTAGAAAGAAGAAAATACAGAAATAATCGACTTCTTTGAACTCGATTTTGACTATTTTCACGAATTAGATTTCGTTCAAGGAGTTATCAAGGACCGATGGCAAATTATGAATACTTAAGAAAGATTTTTTTATGCGCAGTAAAAATAAAAATATAAGAAAAAATATAGGTAAGAAAGATCTAAAAATCACGCTTTTATAAAAATAAAAAAATATTCTTACATAATATAAGTTTAAGTAACACAAGGAATCCTTATGTGGAGCTAGGAGTTTGTAGCGTTATTATTTATTTAAGTATTAATATTTAATTTATCGGATAAATTTAGGTATTCCCCATGTTACTAATGTATTTATGTAAATATTGGGGTGCCCGACTAAGTACTGGGTGGGATCATTTTTGAGTGTTTTTCAGAAGACAGCGGCCCCTAGCTGATAACTGAATTACTGTTTATAAATATGTACACCTACATTATTCTTTATAGAGGGCATTGCATTGACGTTAGATTCTGTTCAAAGTGGAGTGCTGGCCCAGGTTACTTTTGCCGAACATCCCACAAAAGGTAGACAGGTTGGTTTTTATTGGTAGGTATTGGCTTTCAAACATATTTTGTAGATATACCTATAAAAAAGGGAACCAGAAATATGTATTAGTATACCAGATTGTGAACAGCGACCAATATATCGTCGTCCAATCGATCGTTTATCGCGGATCGCGTTAGATAAACGGAGAATGGTAGTTAGGGATTTCCACAGAGAGATATTTCATATATTTTTTTAATTAAGGTAGGTACTAATGGATACCGCAGTAGAATAGGATAGGGTCATATTGGCATTGAGTTCAATCCAATAATGGCCCACTACTGAGCACGGGTCTCTCCTCATACCTGAGGGTCATTATACCTATATATAATAATTATTATATTAATTATGTAAGTAAGTAGATGTATAAAGTAATGATCAATAGGTAGGTATATAATTGCTTATAACAATGTTATGTAGATAAAACTCATAATCGATATAATCTTCATCTTCATACACAACAAGTTAAGCCAGTGCGGCGGTTAGTTGCAGTTTTATTATCCTCGTTACTCAACCTAATAATATTAATAAATTATTTATTAATAAATAAATTACAAATATAATAAACTTTCATTGAATCGATTGAATTTCAGTAGGCAGGTAGGTACTAAAACAGTTAGGTAGATAACCGGTTTGTTAATACTTTTTATTGTCAAAAACTTACGACTTCACCGCCCTTAAATATTTTATCACGGTATTATAACAAATTAGGTAATTTGTTATTAGTCATTATAGTATAATTATTGAGTTCATATTTACCTTCATAATGCTACATAAGTACCTGTTCTTTCGTTCTTACATTACCGAATACCTACTTACGTTAACGTAATGCCTGTCCTCCACATGCCACTCCTAGGTGTGGCAATGGTACCAGAATCAGGTTCTCGTAGAAGGGCCCTGAGCTCTACAGCAAAACTCTAAACTTGACGGTACTTGTGCATAATGACTACTACTACTACTAGGTACTACTTGGAATACAACGAGCGTGGTTAGCCGCTATCACTCTCTCAAAATCGACCTAGAAATATCTCAACATGTTTTGCTTGTAGTGTTGTGTTACTTGTGTTCCCAACACTACCACCGTCAGCACAACACTACAACCCGACAAATTAATAAGAATAAGCGACTTTTTGTCTGTGTTAACATTATTATTAGCTATTGCTGTTTCGTTGATGTTAAGGATGTGCTTCTACGGCAGTCATACTCCTACGTCACTTCATCAAAAACCACAACCTTCAGGTGATAATTGTCTGTTCGTTAACTGGCTATTACATCCTATTAGCAAACTGGAACAGTTATTATTTATGATGACGAGCAAGATGCGACGTAAGGCGTGGCCTACAAGTTACAGCAGACAATGTTTTTATACTTCGCAATTTATCTCATAATCAGTGACGTAAGGATACGTATGGATAAAAACAAGTTTAAAAAAAACAAAAAAGCGATGAAGAATAATTATAAATAATGACCTTTGATGTAGATACGAAATATCTGATTTGGTGCTAAAAACCGGTCGTTCGAGCTTCGTGAATTTATGATATGATATACCCGTACCGGCCGTACCTAATCCCTGACGTCTAGTGAGTAACTTCCAGTCCGAGGTAAATGGTATTGCCAGTATATTTGGGTTTTTTATAGTATGGAAATAGTAAACGCTGTGCCGCGTTGCGGCAGTGGTACCTACCTACCGACTATTTAGAGGTCAAATTTTAATAGCTTCAAAATATTGCGTAGATACCTGTCTATAAGTTGAGTTGAGGTAACGAGGGAAGCATCAAATTTACTTATACCCTTAGCTTATACCTATCAATGGGCGACGGTGACCATTTACCATCATCAGGTGTTGCAAATGTAAAGTCGTTAAGTTGTATGGACCTTAGTATTATTAGGATCTTAGTTTTATATTCAAAATTAGGCTTATGTTATGTACCTCTAAACCAACTGTACTGTCTCTGTGACCCGCTAGTCGGATACACACTTCGAAGAATGACGTTAAATTCATATTCTATTGTTAAACCTTGCCTTGGTGTGTCTAAAGTATGATAGCTGAATTCAAACAGTGCTGGTTTTTTTTAATAATTTTTTTTAATAGAACGTTATGTTATCATGGTAATAAGTAGGCTAGTTGAGCAATGGTTCAAAATTTCAAATGGTTGAGCAAATTCATTATAATAATTAGGAGTGAACGCTGGCGTGAACGAAGCCAACGAAGGCATGAAGTTTGCGCAAGTCATGTTTAAGAATCTGTACTAATAACGCCATCTAGTGGCTAGTTATGATAAAGTTGATATCGTAGTATCGCCAAAAATCTGAATGAGAAAATGAAATTCGCTTATTTTTATTAATCAACCTGCCCACAGTGTCGAAGTCTTTCAATAATGGAGAAGGCAAAAGGGTCAAAATATTACTATCAAATACACCTAAAATCCGAGCTTAGGTCATATACATTACATAACTTTTTATTTCACTTCAATACATGCCCTCAATCAAGCCCTTTTTTGAATTTCCGCGCTTACGCTATGACGTCACGAGTTAGTTCGGCCGCGAGCACGATACGCCGCAAGTATAGAAAATATGGGTCTATGCAGTTCAAAAATCTATAACTTTCTTATTTCTATAGATACAGACTTGAAATTTTGCATAGATGTAGTAGATAGTATGTGAATTATATTATGTTATTTTATTATTGATAACTAAGGTTTGCTCGTGGCTTTACTTGAGTTTAAATTAACATTTCGGTCAAAAATCCCTATCAACTACGCGCGACTACTGAGAGATGACGTCATCGAGCAGTGACCGCCCGCCTGCGTTTTTAAAAAAACCAACGGCCGTAAATACGCACTTTGATCGTTAATATCTCCGCCATTTATTGAGATATGGAAAAAGTAAAAACACAGTTTTCTTGTAATTTTTTATAGATTTATTTGACGTGTAAAAAAAAATTCGTTTGCCTGGTCCATTATAAAATTGCTCGAGGCCAGCGAGTTCTCTTGTTTATAAGCATGTATGCGGCAACACCGTTAGCTCCACAGGTGGGTAAGGATTCAATGACAGTAATGACACTAACATGAGACTTAACTTAAAAATATACATAATTATTGATAAAGATCTTATTAGTAGTTCTTTTTTTATTATTTATTTATTCCACTTTATTGTACACATAAATAATTATAAAAAGGAATAATTTTATTACAGTTGTGCACAAAAAGCTAGGTACTAGGTACTTTACTTTTCTTTTTCTTTCTTTTTTTTCTTTATAGTCTTTGTTATAATGTTTATCCAAATTATTTCTTGTATAGTCTGTAATATGATTTTTAAATTTTTACAATGGCAACTTTGCATGATATACAAAAAAAATATTTATTATCAAATCAATGATGGACGTTGTTGCGTTTTCAGTTTTCGGCGCTTCAATATAGGATACAATGAAAATGTTTGTTTAAAAGCGAGAATTTTAGCATTTTAGTGATATAGAAAATGGTAACGATTGCCGACGATTTAGATTCTTTAACATTGCATGAGCCAATTTTCAAGGATGTCAAGTACTACATCTCAGGCGATGTCTCTGAAAGGGTTTGTTTTTGACGTTTTTCTTGTTTTTATTTTTAATATCAAGGTGGCGTGCGGTTAAACCTGTTTGTTCTTTTATTTTAATTACAGATTATGCTCCTACTCCAGTCAGGCGGGGCGGAGAACACAAAGTATTTCTCTGACTATGTCACTCATCTAATTTGTGGGCAGAATGCCGCTGACACCGACCTCGATGATGCGCAGGATATCTACCAGATCCCTGCTGTAACGGAATACTGGGTTTTAGCGTGCGCCCGGCTCCAGAGATTGGCGAGTCCTAAACCCTATTTCCCAAATAAGAACAAGATATTCTCGAATACCGTAATTTGCGTGTCGAGGGTTAGTTGGTCGGATTTGAATGCCTTGTTCGCGCTTATAACATACCATGGTGGCAAGGTTAAGTTGAATCTAGACTCTCAGTGCACTCACCTTATATGTGGTTCAGCTGTTGGCAAAAAATATAGTGCTGCACTTACTCTTCCTCCTCATAAAATTAAGATAGTTACTCCCGATTGGGTGATCGAGAGCGTGCGGGCTAGAATTCAAGCAGTGGCTGAAGTATTCCATCCCAAGCTGTTGATAGTGCCTCCACCACCGCAAAAGTCAATGGATCGTATAAGTGCCATTACAGGGTTTGATTTTGAGGAGGGTATTGCAAAAAACGAGGTGCCAACTCAAAATATGACGGAAAGCAAAGATGATAGCACTCAAGCTCTTCTAGACAAATTGAAACAAAGAATGCCATGGAATCACCCACCATCAACGGCTAATTCATCAGTTGTCATCACTTCAGGTGTGAATTCTATGGGGTACGCTACTGCAATGTCAACTTCCAGTATTATAAGTAAGTCAATTCCTCCAGGTATTGTCACACAGAATGTTCAGATTCAAGGCAGTCAAGGTAATACTCAGTTGCTTCAAAAATTTGGACAGAACACCATGGCCCAACAAGGTGGCATCACTGTACAAAGCCAGCAAGCCAGCTTACAACAACAACAACAACAACAGCAGCAGCAGCAACAACAACAACAACAACAACAGCAGCAACACCAACAGCAGCAACAACAACAACAACAGCAGCAACAACAACAGACTTATCAGACCCAGCAGGCTCAACAACAACCCCATGGACTATCTGCTATTCATATTCAGCAACAGAAATTGCTACAACAACATCAACTCAGAATGCAAATGCTACAGCAAAAGGCAATTGGGAATCAGCAAAACCAACAGGGATTCTCACAACCAAATGTATCTGTATCACAAATAAATCAAAATATTTCCAATCAAATTCAACAACATATTCAAAATAACCAACACCACATACAACAATCACAAACTATTAGCCAAAGCCCTGCAACATCTATGAGCTCAGCGCAGCAGCAAATTGAAAATATAAGCCAAATGCTAAGCCAAAGTGCGAACAACTTGCAGCAGGCACAGTTAAATCAACAAAATATGGGGATGAAACAAGGTTTAACACTTAGTCAACAGAATGCTGTTCAGAACATTGCTCAACAATTGGCACAGTCCACACAAAATCTACAGCAAAGTCTCCAGAATGCAAAACTAAATCAGAACTTAGGTCAATCTCAGGTGATGAATCAACAGCAAATCATGAATTCCGGACAGCAGCTGACTTCACAAAATCAAGGTTTGATTCAACAACAGACTGTGCAGTCTTTAACAAACCAACAGCAAAATGTAAACATGGGTGTTGTTAATCAGCAAGGAATGGTCACATCCTCACAAGGACAATCGGCTCAGAACGTACAACTTAATCAGCTTGTTGGGAATAATACTCAGCAGTCAGTAATCGGGCAACAAATCCAAACTGTTCAGCAAAATCTTCAAAGTCAACAAAGTGGCAATGTGCCCGTACAAGGAGCCTGGAGACAGCAGAATATACAAATGGTACAAAATGTACAAGGCCAGCATCAAATTATAAGGAGTCCCTTGGTGCAGTCACGAAATCAGAGCCAAGTTATCCTCCAGCAACAAATAATGCAGACGCAGCAACAGGCTCTGATAAGTAACCAACAACAACAATTGAGCCCACAGCACACAATTCAACAATCACCACAACAAATTCTGCAACAGTCTATTAATTCCCAAGGGCAGACAATAAGTCAGACTCACCATCAAATACTAGTTCAGAAACAGCAATTGTTGAATGGATCAGGTCAGCAGCAAATTGTTCAAACGCCACAACAGGTGTTGATTAATCAGCATACAGGACAGCAGCAAATCCTAGTACACGGGAATCAACAAGTAACATTACAGGGAGGTCAGCAAATTGTTTCTCAGAGTCAGATTGTTCACCAAGGCGGGCAGATCGTCAATCAGGGTGGGCAACAGATAATCACCCAGGGTGGTCAGCAAGTTCTGTCACAGGGTGGCCAACATGTGATAACACAGCAGGGCCAGCAACATCAGGTTGTGATCGCGCAGTCTTCCCAACAAATTGTTGCTCAGTCTGGTCAACAAATCATTGGGCAAACTGTTGGTCAGTCTCAGCAAGTTTTGTCACAAGTCCCGCAATCACCGCAGCCAGGGTCTCAACTCACTGGTGGTGGAATTCAGCAGATAATCACACACAGTGGTGGCCAACAGATTGTGTCACCTGGTGGGCAGCAAATTGTACAAGGTGGACAGAATGTCGGTTGGCAGCAACAACAATACTTGCAGCAGCGTCAACCACTTGGGCAACCCGGAACTGTTGGACCCAGGGTAAGTCAATTATAACCAGTATTTGTAACCTACTAGTCCCATATTGAAATAACGGCTACTAAAGTTATAATGGGTATAAAAGATACTGCTATAAAATCACTATAAAAAATAAGCAGATTTTTATACATCAATAAACAGTAATTCCAAAATTTACATTATTCCTTCTAAACATAATTCTCTATGCAAGATTAACATGGAATTTCCACATCTAAAAACAAACCCATTCCAGGTGTCATGGACTGCTGGCAGCGGGGGTCGCCAGCTCATCCACCTGGATGCGCAAACGCACGCGCAGCTTCAACAGATGGATCCTCAACAGCGAGCCATGTTTGTCGCGCAGTTGCAGAAGCGACGACACCTCTCCATACAGAGAGCGTGCGCGTTAGCTCAGCAACAGGTATCTAACATCTAATTTCTTATTTAACTGCACCACAATTGCTCTATTAGCTTCAACCCAGTAATAGCCCATTACTGAGCATGGGTTCTCATACCTGGGGACGCCTAGGGCTTCTTCCACCACGCTGCTCTAGTGCAGATTGGTGGATGAGTTAGTGGCCAACCCAAGTGGCGGCTAAAGCACCACGCTGCTCCTTATTGGTGAAGGGTTAAGTGGGAAATTTTTACCCACCCTAAGGACTGACATGGCTTAATGACTGCTAATGACTACAACCGAAGGCTTTACGTGACCTTGTAAACCATGGCAGCGACAAATTTTGCCAGTTGCCTATTATTTAGTTGCAATTATTATTTTATCTCTGGGTTGGCTTGTGACTTTTAACCATCCCACAGTAATGATCTTGTTCTGTTCAGATAATCATTTCAACCAACGGGAATAGAAGGGTCAAAAGTTCTATATCTATAATACAAAGTAATTAATTTATGTAAATTTAACACTTAATTCCAGCAACCGGGAGTTGTCTCGGGTTCACCAGGGGCGCAGTCTCCGGCGGGGCCGCAAAGCGTTACTTTCATACGCAGCCAGCTCCCGCCTGGCCTATCACAACAACAACAGGTACATCTTACTATTTTACATAATGAAACTGTGAAATTAATCATAATATTATGCTTTATTTGTACACCGTAGCGAGAACAAAGCAAGAGATATTTTAACAAGATGTAATACAATAGGCAGTCTTATAGCTAAACAATAATTTCTCCCAGACTATCTGAGGATGAGGAGTTAAAAAAGTAGGGATACAATGTAGGGGATAATTAAATATCAACCATGTCTAATAAGCCACACATGTGCCTAACCTTGTTATTTAGTAATTGTTGGTGATGTATTTGTTTAGAATGCCCCTTGGTTTATGTATATAGATAGATAGACCGATGCTCTCTTTTTGGCATCCAGTTTTAACAAAACATTCACAACGATGTTTACGTCCTGTCTCAGCCGCAAGCCGCGATGTCGCACATCGGAACCAAATGTTGTACCGGTCCTTCGGTTTATGTGTATTAAACGTGCGACGTTAATCGGTTTATGTGTATTAAACGTGCGTCGTTCGACGGTTTACGTGTATTGAACGTGCGACGTTCGTCGATTTATGTGTATTAAACGTGCGTCGTTCTTCGGTTTACGTGAATTGAACGTGCGACGTTCGTTGGTTTACGCGTATTAAACGTGCGACGTTCGTCGGTTTATGTGTATTAAACGTGCGACGTTCGTCAGGTGCAGTGGCTGCAGCAGCAAGGCGCCCGCGCCGCCGCCGTCCCCGCCGCCGCGCCCGCGCCGCCGCCGCAGTCGCCCGGTGAGCGAGTCACTTCGTAACATACATATCGACACCACTGAGCTGCATACGTCAGTTGAAGTTGATAGTGTATTCGATTGTTGATTTAGAAATTAGTCAATTATGATTAAGTGATTCCGTTTGGTTGTTTCAAAACATGCTTTTTATGTGAATGACCGACAGACTAGCGGACGAGCTGCCGAATGGTAAGTGGTCTCAACACAGTAACGACAAAACCATCGCCGACACGTTGTCGCAACGGAAGCAAAAGACAGCATTATCACTGCCTCTACGAAATTGCAACCATTGAACATTAACCATTAAAAAAAATCATTGCCGAATTTAGATGAAAGGTTGTGGCTAGGAAGTCTGTTATTTAATCGGCTGTGAGGCTGTGTTGAGACGGCCGTTATTTTGATTTGAGAAGTTTAGAGTTTTTAAAAGTTATTTTGTTTAAACGTGTATCTTCCTTGGAATATTCTTACATTATACAAACGTCATACTAATAGCAAAGTAATATAGTTGTGTCCCTATAGGCTTATAGATAGAGATAGATAGATACGAAGGTCAATGAGTTTGTACAAACACCGTGACGCCATCGGTTGTACAAGTTGACTACTATGAGACTATCGACATGTAGTTTCTAAGCGTCCCTGGTAGTTTACATACGAGCTCATAGATTACTAGCGTCGTTACAGAAAATCTAAGTTATTCTGTCCTTTTCTTTTTGTATAGCGCTATCTTCTTTTCACAATCTAGTCCCATGAACGAATGCGTCTACTCATTTGTCAGCTTTTTACGTTAAAAAAGTGATATTATGAAAATAAATTAGATACTGTTAATGCATGGGCATCATAATCATTATTGCGAGGGCCTAGCTAGTGTTAAACCATGTTAGTCTGGCATTAATTGATAGAAGAGTTCATTCACTTGTATGTGTCGGTTTCATCACATGATAGTTATCTGTTCATTGATACTTTATGTCAAGTCAATTGTTAACTTTAAACCAAGGCAAATTTATTGCATTGAAGAAATATGCATTCTAAAATTATGCTAAATGCATTTTTAATTACCTTCCTGTGTTATTATGTACGTAAATAAATAATTCATACAGCAACATACTTATATATTTATTGATATTAGGTTCATAGAATGGTAACAACTGTAATTATCTGCCACTGACAGCCAATCTGCTTCGAAAATATATTAAAATTTATGCAAATGAAATATAATAAAACAAAAAATAATTAAGAGGACATTTTATTCTATGTAAATATAATAAGCGGCGTATAAGTTGAACTATGTCCTTGAGT
The DNA here is from genome assembly GCA_905404295.2 of Ochlodes sylvanus. NCBI lineage: Eukaryota > Metazoa > Arthropoda > Insecta > Lepidoptera > Hesperiidae > Ochlodes > Ochlodes sylvanus. Next base: position 6,095,215 of record FR990129.1, read on the forward strand.
GCGCAGTAACACATTTTCGGGTCTCAATCGAAGCGGGGGACGCGGGAGCGGTACGTCACTCGCTCAGTTCCGCTCACACGCATGCGCACAGTCGCTTTCCGTCCCTCTCCATCCGTAGTACCTGCGTAAACGGCAGCCATTTTGGTTCAATTTATGTGCCGCGATTTATAACAAACGTTTGAATGCCTTAATAAACCATGTTCTGCAGTTTTAAGAAAAGCTTAAATCTATGTATGTCAGTAAGTTGTTTTGTTGAATCTCGCTTTATAAGAATCTGTGAAAATAACGAGTAGGGTTTGTGATATTGACGGACGGATGGATGTGATATGGTAACAGTTATGATTATATATTTTGTTTTGCATTAATTATTGTTGTATTTAAGCTATTATTTCCTATTAACTATAAATTAATCAGCCTTCCATTTATTTTTTATTCACTGTATGCTTATTATTTCACATTTTAATTTAAACTTGATATAAATATTATGTTTTTTGTGTTTCACACAATTGTTTTTTTAGCTTTACCTTAACATACCTTATGCCGTTAATTTAATTTACAGGATGCTTTCAAAAATTTCTCAACCTGTTTTCTGGTAAAGATTATATTTGAATGCTTCGATTCGTTTATTTAGGTAATGCATTTGATAATAACTTTTATCACAAATCATATTAAATCACTTATTGATACTTGGGTTTTCTGTAAGGAATCTTTGACCTTGGTCCGGGATTCCCAGTATGTTGGAAGTGGGGGACTCTTCGATCAAACCATACATTTTGTAGGACAAATATTTTTTCAAGTAATTTAGACAATAATCTTGAGATTTAAAAAAAAACAATCAGTTAGTAATAAATTTTTTCGAATCATGAAATCGACATATTTAATCCCCGCTATCCCTATTACCGCCCACAATCGAGATTTTTCGTTCAGAAATTGTTGGGCGTCTCATCAAAATGAAGCTACTCACGGAAAATTAGCTTGATCAAGTAAAAAAAAATGTACTGGGGATCCCGGACCACCTGTTGTAAAATAACTTGTTGTGGTGTAACTTTCAGTAACATTAGAAATCTTTGGCTGAAAATCAAGAGACGCAATGTATACGTCATCTTAGAAATTTTGGTATTCAAATTCTCCTCATACATAAGGATGTTTGATGTCTCCACACTGATCAAAAATTAAAATCACTGTGTTATCTCGTCAATTTCTAAACTCTGTACAGTTAGCCCACGCTTTGGTAAACTGAAGCACCAGTGTCATAAGAAACTGGTTAAAAATCTAATGCTTTTCTTAGATTTACTTCTGAATGATTGTTGTTTGAAATAAATATAACGTTTCAATTTAATTTTCAAATTGCGAACTTTGACAATTAAAACACATTTCTGGTGACTTCCTGAGAATAAAGTAACATTTAAATCTGTATTCTTCGTCTTGGCGCTCGAGTAACATTTTGTTATATACGATGGATTTAGACGAAACAGGATGTAAGTAGATTATTCTTTTTACTGTTTCAATTTTATTAGCTTAGTAGTGGGGGAAGTAATAACATGAATTTTAATGTAACAGGTATTCGCTGGGGACTTGAGTATATGTAATTTATGTTTGTTGAATGTGTGCGTAATTACACATGTGAAAACATTACTTTCGAATTAATTATATATATTTCTTGTTTATATTGGAGGTACATTATAATTGTATGTAGTGGGATATGCATTTAGATAACGCATAATTTTCATAATAAATTGAAAAAAGGGCAAGCATCGTATTGTATATTACATTATATTAGTTAGCTTACTAATATACAAACTGAAACGTCAAAAGTCACCATATTGTAATGGTTTATGAATACATAGATACAATATTCATAATAAAACAAAAAAAAATGTACCTTATTTTAATTTACTATGATTTGTTATAAAGAAAAATGCATAATTTCTTATCACTGTCACGAATCATTGATACCTACATATTCGATAAAGTTTATGTGTTATATTAAATACATAAACTTTATCAAATATCTGGTGACAAGTTACAGGTAACATTAATGTACGAGAAAAGCTATTTATTTTTATTATTTTTCATTATTGTTAATATTTTATGCTTCTGGTTTATATTATAAAAATCCTGCATGTGTGTAAGTAAATATGATGTTCTTAGTGATTTTAGTAATAGTAATCATAACCTAATGATATTTTAGTAGTAGATATTGATGTTTGTGCTTCGGTATGGGTTTGAATGTGTAGAAGTGAGTGTTGAATTCGTTGCTCTGCAAAGTTCATTACTGTAATAGCTATGTAGATGATATAATGATACAAGGTGAAACATGGGATTGTTATTACGTCGTGCTTATTGTATCGTCTTACGGTTAGAAGGGTCCTCGTCAACAACTATATAAATACTTAATAATAACTATATATTACTTTATAAATTTACTTCATAGTTATTAAAAACGGCGGTAAAAAAACATCCAAAATAAATAAATATCGACTATAATTGCTTGTCTAAATGCAATGTTATTGAATCACTAAGCGGGTATAAAGTATAAATTGACTGTTTTAGTGGGCGGAGCGGTGGGCGGCGGGGTGGGCGCGGTGGCGGGCGGCGCTGTGGGCGGTGCCGTGGAGACGTCGATGCTGCAGCGGCAGCAGTACCAGCGGCTGCAGCAGCTGCAGGCGCAGCGCGACCACGCGGCGCACCATCACGCCGCTGCTAAACAGGTTATTATTTACCAAGTACATGATAGCGCTTCGCTATGTTCCGATATGTTGCTAAGTCGCATTGTAGCTTTAGATTGGCTTCGATAGATGATATTGGTAATTGAATTGAAGGTTATTTTACTGTAGTATTGTCATACAACCTGATGCTTTGATTGCTTTGTTGATATTTTTTAATGTCGTAAGTACCCAGGCCCCCGGTTGGAGAAATCAGCGTTGAAGTCGCTCGGCTATCTCTCAGTATTATTAATCCAAATAATAAGATATGCGTACGTGTATCAGGTGGCGCCGGTGACGCAGCACGTGGTGGCGCCGCTGCCGGAGCAGCAGGTGGACGCGCTGCTGACGCCCACCACGCCTGACCAGCAGCAAGGTAATGGAAATGAACTAATAGCCTGGCTAGTCCCGATCTGAATCTTGTTCCGGGTCTTGTCCCGGTTGTCGTGGGCGGCAGCGGATGGGTGCTGATGCATGCTTTTGTTAACTTAATTCCGTAAAATGATCTATCTCCGCATGCTCGTACATCGTAACTATCATCTTGAATTAGGCGAGCCATTAACAGGAATTTGACAACCCCGTTACCTAGTTTGCGGTGACCATGCATGCGAAGAGAGATGACCCGAGTTCGATTCCCGGCTAGGGCAGACCGAAACTTGTCTATTGTCGTCTACTATACGCAATGGATGCTTTCCATTCCTAGGTCTGTTCTCCGCGTACATGAACTTTATAAATAACAATAAACGTTGTGTCGTACGGCGCAGGTGCGGGCGCGCTGCTAGTGAACCCGAAGACGAAGACGGCGCTGGCGAACATGTTGAGTATCCGCTTGCAAAGCACAAACGCACCGCCTGATCATGAGCCTTCGGCCGCGGGCACTCTTAGGTTGGTAGCCTTGCGCCGCGCTCCTAAACTGTTGTATTGTGCGCACGCGTCCACTCGTCCGTGCGTGCACTCGGTGCGTGCTGGCGTACGGGGGACCGATGTACGGCTGACTACCGAGGCTTAGGTCGCTCTTAGTTTATATTATTATAACAAATCAATGTTATCATTAACATTCTTGGTAAAAACATTGAAGTTGTCATATCTAAAATATTAAAACCCATGAACAAATGAAGATAAAAGGACATTTATGGGAATAAGGGTTTTGTTGAGTCAAGGTTAAATTGAGCTTTTTGTAAAGATATTACTAAGACTTTTCTAAGCAAAGATTTTGAATTATAGTATGCATATATTATGATTATTTCAGTGATAGAGAGTTTTATATGCATTAGGCTTTTCTAACCATGAGTAAATAGACTAAACCAGGATAAGTAAACTTCTTCTGCTCGATGGTAACGGCGTCCTTTCAATACATGCAATGCATACAATTAAAAGATGAAGATGTCATTTTTAGAGATGGGCTCAAGTTGTATTCAAAACAGGAGCTAATACATAGGTTGAATGAGATTAAACGGTGATTAACGGTGGTTAGCACCAGTTTATTATGTATGTTATTGTTATACATAATAAACTGGCGTAATAGATTCTAGATTCAAAATCTATTACGCCTAGAGCATAGGTTCATAGCCTCTGGTACAGTCGTACTCTTTCTCTCTACGCCCAGTATGTATTGAGTGTACGCTCCTACTAATACTTATGATCACTTAAACATATACAATACAGTATCATTAAAAACAACGTTAAATTTTAGATTTCTCATTGTAAATAGAGACAATGGCTTTTTGGTGCGTGGGTTTTTGGATTAAAGAATAAATTTAAAAGTTATTAATACGACTAACAAAAGATTCAACTCATATGAATACTGGATTTGAGAATAATTAGCGCGATTAATATTACGAGGATATAATAAACAACCTCTATTCGTGTAGTCGATATGTAATGTGATGTCGAGGCTTATAACTATTGATGTTTAAGTAAACATAACATTATTGAAACGTATTTAAGTAGTAAAATATTTAAGTCAAACATTAATTTATAATAATAAAAAGGTTTAGAATTAAAATAACTTTTTTTCCTCAGCGTGTTAATGTCGAGTTCTGATCTCGAGTCTTCGGCCGCGGGCACTCTTAGGTTGGTAGCACTGCCGCCACGCTCCTAAATTATTGTATAGCAATTTAATTAAGTAGCAAAATTTTTAATATATAAAATTCAAAATTTATTATTCGGTTACTTTTTACTTTTTTTGGGAAAATATTTTATTAGAATCCAATTTTATTTTTTAACTGATTAAATTTATTACAATATAATTAATGTCGTCGTCAGCATAATGGTCCCAAATGGCGGCGAATGCAAACGTATTGATAGATCATATTAAATTATAAAAATAAATTCATAACAAATAAATTGAATATAGAAATAACTATAATAAGTACAAAGTGTAATCAGTTTCTTTGTTTCTCAGTGTGTTAATGTCTAAGTCTGATGAGCCTTCGGCCGCGGGTACTCTTAGGTTGGTAGCATTCGTCGGTGCCTTAAATATTGCTAGAACTAAAGTTAACATCACAAGACCATAGAAATAACAACCTTAAAGTTCAATTTATGTTTCTTCAAATCACAGCAGTTGATGATTTACTTTGTGTTATAAGGAACGATTTTTCTAGGAACTTGTGGTGAAGACTAGCTGAACAAACTCGTAGTAAATTTTACAATTATTGAAATATATATAGGCTTTGGCATGTGTATATAGCGGGCGATATGAGTTAAAGGCGTTATCGCGTTCAGCATTTATTTGTATATAATGAAATAATACACAAGAAAGCAGCCAGCTTTCGGATCGCATGCCTTTTATTGATTAATCATTAGTTTGAGATTATTAAAATATTATTTTCAAACTGAATCTGTGATCTGACTAAGATGGATAGATCTTACTTAACAGTATATCTTTATTCTTGATTTAAAAAATACAGAATTTTTTCCCAATCACTTTAAACCAGCATGACAGATAACGTAAGGTTTAATGCAAATGATGCTGTTCACCAAAAGCATCATAGGGTACAAATGCATGTAATTAAATCTACATTGGTTAATAATGATTAATAAATTATTAAGCTGTTATTGGTATATTTTCAGAGTAATGTATTTTAAATTATGGTAATATCTATAATAACTTCATTATGACAAAATAAATATAACAAATCACAACAAATATATATAACAATGATTGTGCGAACATTGTTTTAAAATTATAATCATATACAAACATAAAGAACATAAAGAAAACAAATTAAATTATATTGTTAAATACGTAATTATGTATATTATTTCAAAGTAATAGGTACCGAAATTTAGTTTTATCTAATGAACTACAATAATACACAACTTACATTATATTAAGACAAATAGGTACTAACAAATGTTGTATGTAGGTGTCGTTTATAAAAAATAATATCATAGAATAACAGTCTTTAATACAATTATTTACGAGCGCGGCCTATAGCTGTATTATATTTGGGCATTTGAGTTTTCGCTCAATTCGAAAACTTGATGCTCTGGCTAATAAATGTTTGCTTATCATTTTGATGTGTAAATTGTCATCACTAATAATTGCCTCAGCAGCAGATCATCGAAACAAATCGTTTGAATATCAACCTTAACTTATTGTCTCAAAGTACCATTTACTATTTACATTATATAAATATATCGTTTTAAGTATATTTCTGTTTATAAAATAACATAATATACAAGATACATTATACATTACATTATATTTCTACTATTTCAGCTGGCATTATAGGTACTAACAATACACATGCATAATAAAAAAATAGTTGATTCTTAGCGTAAAGATATAAACCGCAATGTGGCCCAACAATTATACTGTGTGTAAAAAGTATTAACATCACTGAAGATGATTAGATGCTGAGGCTATAATGATGACTTATTCGCCCACTGCTTGCTGATCATACGCTAAACCTTCAGATATTCATCAGTAAACGTCTTACTTGGGTCTACATACAGGTAATAGAGGTAATTTTAATTGAATCGGATTACAAATTGTGTGTCATTTTGGATGAGATCAGCTTCGCAAATCGCTTTTTATGTCGTGTATATTACATTTTGTTAATTACTTGTATTGTATTTGAATGTATTCTTTGCAATGTAATGTATTTTAATAAGATGTGTTTATTTGTAGATTTTTTTCCAATTTCGGTCTTGATTGTATTGTACTTTTATCGATTGTAGATGGTTAGTATGTATTGTATTTTTCTAAAATTTTTATCATTGGTACGTATGCTGTTGTATTTTTTCTTTTTTTTATATACGCCTTTTTCACTTTGAAATAGTGAACCAGTATAATTATAGTTGTGGACCAACTTAAATGGAATTAGATCGACATGATGATTTGACAACTACAAGATTATACTCGAAATATAATGCTTTCATTCATATTATGTTAAGAATATTAAGTATATACCCAATAAAGACACAATGATTATGCAAAAATAAAATCAAGTAATTACAAACACAATATAATATTCAAATAAATTATTGTTCAAAGAATACACAGTGTTCGTTTTATAGGTACACAACATAAGAAACTTAATTGGTTCATACTTAAACATATCACCATTTCTATAGTAGTATGGTTTCATAGTAAAATATGCAAAATGCCGACAATATTCGGACCATGGATCATTTTGTACAAAATTGTTGAAAAATCATATCATATTGAATAATGAAATAACAATTGAAAACAACACAATTCCATCGCCTAATACACATTAGTCATTTGATTGAAGATTAACATAGAGAGTGAAACAGAATTATATTCAGCAGAGAAATGCAAGAGAGGTTAATTACCTATGTCCGGCATCCTGATTATGTGTCCTATTGATAGACACAGCCGGGGCCCAAGCCGGGCCAATTCAAAAATGCATCAATTACGTCGTATTTGAATGGTTCGACACGTTTTTGACACATTTCGTATAAGAAATCTGTCAACACTATCTAAACGTAACGCAATTGAAGCATTTACTAATTAGCAGACTTAGGCCCCAGGTTAAATACATCTATTCCAGCCAGGACAAAGATGATAACAAACATGTTATATGACGTTTCGTTAATCCATAAGGTTTAAAATTGCGTGCAGGTTGATGACGGCGGCGCACGCTGCGGGTGGCGCTGTGCGGGCGCCGACGCGTCTGCTATTGGGACCTGCGCATCATCCCCATCAAGTTCCTACACCGGTGAGTTTCATATTTCGGACCTGAAGCTGCTTATTTTAATACGAGTTTTATTATCATAGAACGCCCATATCATCAATTCTCTCATAACTTAAGAAAGGGTAAATTATTATTTGTTTCTATACCGACCTTTAGATACCTATATATACCGACCTACCGACCTTCTGTCTCTTCTGTAGAATAATAAATTTTCACGATTTAATAATGTCATCAAAGGGCGTAATAATTGACGTAATATTGAAAATAACGTCATAATATATTGATACACGAAGGTTGTCTGTAAAAAATAGCTGTCTAGTAATAAGGCTGCCTTTTGTATTGTGCCTAATATAAATGTTTCTTGTGTGCGCAGTAAAGAGCATCCTATTTAATTTACCTATGTATGTGATCAGGCGGGAAGCGCGGGCGTGGTCGGCAACAAGGTGTACGCGGGCGCGGTGCGGGCGGCGCCGCCGCGCGCGCAGTTCTACGGGCACAACCCTAACCTGAAGCTGCCGCCTGATTTGTTTCTCTTGGGATGCGTGTTTCACATTGTAAGTTGCTCACTCACTCAAATAAAGCCGGGGCACAAATTAGAGAAATCTTTAGCAAGCGATTCTCACACATTGAGATTTTTGAATTAGGCCGGTTTTTATTAAGCGTGCGATATATTCACTTATATCTACAAGGCCATTTTTAGGGCTTATTATTGCTTGTGTTGTATGTCCGGTTTAGGATAGAAATGTATTGCCATTACTGACCGAGACTGAGATTGAACATCTCATCTATAAGCGTTGTTTATAGGTTTCGTTACATGTTGTTAACATTACTGGCCAGCAATTCGTTTGCTGTCAAGCTTTAAGCTATAGTGTAGTTCAGTACTTACCAAATGTATTGCTAGTCTTGACAAATCGAAGGCCTTATTTATAAGCAGCGTTCTTGTAAATGTGGTACAGTCGTACTGATGCATACTATTGTCAATAATATTGTGCAGCTAGTCTGAGAGCGAAACTGGCACGTTCCCGATGTGTGTGTGTGCAGGTGGAGTACCAGCAGTCGGTGGGAAACGAGCGCGTGGGCAAGTGGGTGGAGGTGATCCAGCGGCGCGGCGGCGAGGTGGAGCCCGTGTACTGCGCGCGCGTCACGCACGTGCTGTGCGAGACGCAGCGCCACGGCGTCGTCATGCAGGTTAGCGTCACACTGGGGGCTATGGTTAATGGTCTAGAAACAACTGCCGAGTTGTGTTCAAAATAATTGCTAATTTTTCATTCCCTGATGTTTTTATTCGATTTTGTTCTTGCACAACGGTGGCCAAGCTCCCATAGAAAAGTGGGCGTATATCTGGTCCAACTTCACGATTTTATCAAACAGCGCAGAACTCAGGTGTGCAGGTTTCCACTCCTCGTAAATAATAAAGGCTCGTATCCCAGGCGCTGCGCGACGCCAAGCGCTGCGTGACGGCTTACTGGCTGTCGGACGCGATGGAGCGGCGCGGCGTGGCGCCGCCGTGGCAGGCGCTGCACCTGCCGTCCATGCACGCGCCGCGCGAGCGCCCCGCGCGCCACCACCGCGCCGCGCTCTCCGGCTGGCGGCGGGACGAGCGCCGCCGGCTCGCGTGCTCGCTGCGCCACCTGGGGGCCAAGGTGGGCTAGGGACACTCCCATTGTTATATCATCATCATCTTCCTGCCCATTTCCCAATTTTATTTTGGGTCGGCGCAATATGTTCTTGAATTGTTATATTTTTAAAGTACTACAATGCATTGTATCGTATAATGTGGGGGTCCAGCTGACGCCGTACATGAGCCGCGACAACACGGTGCTGATCTGCAAGCGCGCCGAGGGCAACAAGTACCGGCGCGCGCGCGACTGGGGCATCCCCGTCGTCAGCGCCGCCTGGCTCACCGACCTGCTGCTCGGGAACATGACCGCACTCGCACAGGTGACGCACACATACAAACATAGTACGCACACACACAGGTGACACACACAGGTGACACACACACAGACACACTTTGATTTTGATGTTTAATTATCTAAATCGTTGTTAGATTTTAACGTTATTTCTGTTCTGTGCAGATTGAGAACGCCAAGTACCAGCAGTTCAATTTGGCGAGTCCGTTCCGTATGGACTACAGTTTGGTTTCACATCTTATGAGTGAGTATTCAACTAGTCTTTTGTGTATTATTGGAAAATTACGTCGATCACAAGATAGCTATAATTTGTATTGGATCTAAAATCTGTATTGGATAAATATCAACAGCTTCATATTAAATATTTAGTCAAAAGAGCACTCGACACTATTGGGTTTGCATCCAACAAGTGGAAATAGTGTGTTACCGTAACTATCAAATAACAACGGCGGACAACACTCCAGGGGCCCGAGTCTGCTTATTTATAAATGATTCATTTGCATCTTCTCTTAATAGTTTGACACAAAAAAAAATATAAATTACCAGACTGGGGTCTTGAGGTTTGAATCTATCACTATGTATTGCACCTCGTCCCCAGACGCGTGGAAGATGCCAATAAACATAACGCAAGAGTCGCACGAGCGCGCCAAGCGCAGCGCGGCGGCGGCGGGCGGGCGGCGCGCCAAGCGGCCGCGCCTGTCGCCGCCCGCCCAGCCGCCCGCGCCGCCGCCCGCCCAGCCGCCGCCGCTGCACCTCGCGCCGCGCGTCGTCTTCTCCGGGATGCCGCAGCACGACACCACCAAGCTGGCGGCTATTGTCAGGTGCGCTGTGGTTACACTATTTTAGAGGCGATCGTCTTAGACCTCAAGGACGCGTCTGTGACCGAATTGCAACGAGATTCTTAGTAACAATTACTAACTGGATTAACTATCATTAACAGCCCCTTCCCAGTCCTTATATGTACTTACTAACCAACTAATTCTCTAACACCGTCTGCTAACTGGACTAACCATCCCAGTCCCCATTTGAGTCTTGTTCTATGTCTGAAAAACTGTTTTTTGAAGATATACCTCATAACTCGGTTGGGAAAATAGATCAGTTGTTTGACCAGGCAGGGACGGAAGTTGCACCGACGTTGACCACAAAATAACAGTAAATGCGTAGATCTTGCCGCCATTGCCGTTATAATAACAAAGTTCTATTAGATTTTTTTCTGATCTTAGTGTCAGTACGCGTAGTCAGAGACTGTCATAACATTATACTGATATTAGCAATTCATTTATTATTCAAACTTTGATCTTTTCGTCGTATACTTAGTTAAATGTATGTTCGAATGCCAAATAAATTGCAAACAAAAAATACTTTAAATATTCTTTTATTGCAGCAACGAAAATGACCATACTGATGATAGTCCTAATGAAGCCGCGAAAGACAATTGAAAACGTAACTCTAAAGGTTTCCTTCCCTACCTTTTACATAATATTGATTACACTATCAACTTTGAGGACGTATAACTGTTGATTTATAAATTTTTAACCACAAACGACCTGTTAGTAACTGTAGCATCTAGTTAGAATGTATAAATATTAAACTATAATTATATAAAACTAAAAGATGAATAAAAATACAGTAAATTCGTAGTGCCTTGTGAGTGACCAAATTAAAAATATATCGTAGAAGTATTATGACTTACATATTTTATTTTTGAATGCCAAATATTTTTTGTTGGAAAACTAATACAAATGTAAATATATCTGTGCTCATTACAGGCAACTCGGCGGTCTTGTGGTGACGTCAGCGGCGGAAGCGACGCACCTCGTCATGGATAAACTAGTGCGGACGGCCAAAATGGTCGCCTGTCTCACCACCGTGAAGCACTTGCTGTCCTGCGAGTGGGTGCTGGAGAGCCAGCGGCTCAACAAGTTCGCCGACGAGGCCAAGCACGCGCTCAGGGACCCAGCCTTCAGCAGGGAGTACCATTGCGACATCACCGAAGTGTTACTGTGCGGCGAGCAGAGGAGGAAACTCTTCGACGGTATCACCTTCTACTTAACCCCCTGCGTGTTCCCCCAGAAGTCAGCGCTGACCGAGATGATCGAGTTGTGCGGCGGGAAGGTCGAGAAGAATCGCAGATCGTTCCACACCATCCAGGAGATCCACAACCAGCGGCCGTTCAGCTACCTCATCCTGACGGTGTCCAATGACCTGCACCTCGTCTACTACTTGCTGCAGAACGACAAGACGCTGAACATAGTGTGCAATACCGAGGTCGTCCTGTCGGCCATCATGCGGCAGAAGCTGGAGATTGAGGAGTTTCTCGTTCAGGTAGACTAGGAAAATTACGATTGAGACGCGCCCCGTCGAGACCCTGCCTACGCGAGGCAAATATTAATTAATTCGCCAATAAAAAGATTAAAATGGGTGCGCAGCTATTTGTGATAACATCGCACGGTCAAAGACATGTCGATCCAGTTTCGCATTACCAAATTGTCAGAGAAAATGTACATATCATGCTAATTGAATGATGTTCGGTCGTGTAGTGCGCTCTGTTAATGTTTTACTAAATGAATTTATACGTATTTTTTAATAAATTTGTATGTGGATGTATTGTTAACAGTGTGATGAAAAGTAATTTTATTTATGAATTGTTCCATGTAAGATTTCTATTTTGTTTATTTTTGACATGAATTCTGATTGTTAGTTCAAGATTCCTTTGACAGTCTTATACCTATTAAATTAATTTCTATTAAATTAAATTCTATTTCGCGGAAGATAATTAATAAAGATAATTCTGATTGAATGAATTTTGAATCTTTAAAATTTTAATGAAATGCACAGCTAATAAAATTTTATATTCATTAATTTCTTTATTGTAAGATTGAAAATTAATTCATATTTTTCTATGGATTAAATAAAACATTCATAATAATGTGTAGTTGTAAGAGAATGCTAAATGTAAATGTGAAAGAGCCAGAATATGGAATATATTATTATGTTTAATAAACAATCGTGTAGTTTATTTTCTCCAATATACAGTTTGTAACTTTTAATACCCTAAATTAGGCTGTTTACACGTTGCGAGCTAGCGTGCGAGACAACCTGGACCCCGATTCTCATTTTGTAGAGATAATCTCTAAGTTTGCCATATCTCTACTGTGTCAATCTCTACGAGACATGTTGGCAAAATCTCTATTGTATCCAAAAACGTCATTCTGGGCCACAATAGAGATTTTATCTTTCGACATTACCATTAGACATATGAAATTTACGTTCCGTTTTCTAGACTACAGCGACGCCAAGTCAACAAAACACGACTACACGTAAAAAAAGGTTTTACAGTACTCAAATCATATAAAAGTATACAACAATCACTATATTATTCATTCTAAACTATCTTTGAATAGTTATAATTTATTTACTTTGATATTGCAGTTAAAAACCATTATAACAAAAAGACTAAGCGTCGCATACCGTATAACGAAACATTCATGGCAGTAGTATGTTTAGCTATCTGTGGCATCTGCCGCATTTAGGCATCTCTGCATTCTGTCATGTCAATGTCAACTTGTCAAGCGAATGTTTGTTTATTAATTTGATATTGATGAATTTGATGTTTATATTATAAATAATATTCATTTTGACTTATATACATGTTTGCTTTGCTGTTTGCATAGATTTTTGAGTTTGTTCTAGTTGTTTTAAGCCCATAACAGCGGCTGCGGCTGTGTCCGCTGCAGTACCCACTACATCGCAATTTGACAAGCACCTTTGGGCCAAGGACATGAACATACGTTTTATAAACAAGTTTTCTAATTTAATAGGAGAAAAAATGTATCCATTATCAATTTATCACTGAGAGAACCAATACGAAAACCTTTCATTATAAATCAAAGTCTTAAAGACGAAAACGAACTGTCAATAAAATTGTCATTTTGTGAACATCAACATTTCACATTTCAATCTCGAACGACAACTGTACAACTTGTACAGTGATTGGTCAAAATTTGCGTTGTACAGTACAACGCAAATATTGACCAATCACAATTGGTCAAAATGCAAGACATTTCAATCTCGAACGCTGCGGACCACACGTTGCATGTCGAAAGAAAAGGCTCAGAGATATCTCTAATGTGACATCCCGAGAATAAGGAAATTGGGTTTCATTAGAGATCCGCCATGTTTTTCAGAGATATCTCTGTTAGAGATGCATCTCTACGAATTGAGAATCAGGGTCCTGCCCAGTAGATGCAGAGTAGTAACTCGCACCGTGTGGACGAATACGAGTTTCTCGCACGCGCGAGTTGGATAGTAGCTCGCATATTATACCTTACATAATTGTAAGTAACGTTTTGAACAATTATTCGAAGCCGAGACAAATCTAAAAAATCGAAAATTTTAAAATCGTACCTGAATGTTGTAACTCATTTTTAAATAAGTAGGTAGTTCAATGTATCTGTAAATTATTTTGAAATTAAAGATGATCTTTATTTATATTGGTAGGAGAGGTAGCAAAAAGGCATAGTACCAAAATAATACAAAGAATAAGTTTAACATAATATTTTATTTAACCATAAATACCTATAGCAAGAATTTAATAGTTCCGAACAAAATATCGCAAGCGCCGAGTGCCGTGCGATACAAACATACTTAAGACATCCATACTTTATTCTCTATATTGGAATTTACATAGTCACATAAAGTCTTTATTATAACTTACATAAGAATGCTTTAAACATGTATCTTAATTGAACCAAGATATACATATAACGTCGGGAGAGCTTACGACTTAATTATCGCCTCGTAAGATTGGAATATGCACGTGGCAACTTCGACGGTGCGCGACTTGAGGCTGAGGGTAGCCTCGGGGTTGCCGGGCTGCAGCTTGAGCTCCAGGAGGACCCAGATGTTGTTTGTTAATTTCAGCGACTGGTATAGCATGTCCTGGCCTTCTACGTTTCTCTTGGCGATGGTGAAGATGTTGTTCAGGGTCATTTTTTGTGCGATGGAGTCGGCGGTGCCCAGCACGTTGGAGAGCGTGTGCTGCACCTCGTTGGCGGCGGGGATCTCCTTCCAGGTGGTGAGGAACACGCGCTTGTCCAGCTGGCCGTCCTCCGTAAACAGGATGTGGGCGGGAATGAGGCACGCGAAGTAAAATACGTCTACGTTGTTTTTGATCGCCACCTGAAAATTATTGTTTCATGTTAACTGTTTCAAACTCAGTTCGGTTGTAAACTCTATTAACAATTGGCTTCGTGTGGACATAAGATAATTATAATGCGCTTTGTTTCTACCACACGAGACCCTTAATTTCATTTTATATCTTACATCGCCGTAACATGTACCACTGAGGAGTGACATGGAACGCTTTATTCGTTACAGGTGCATAACGAGTAGGATCTGATATATGATGTTTCTCAAGTCAGTTTATTGTCCAAGAAAATTCGTTTTAACTTACCTGTAAGTTGTTGAGCGGTTCCATGCGTTGAACAGGTCCCCCCAACGCCAGCGGAAGCGGCGCGTCCGCCCGCCCGCCCGCTGCCAGCGCGCCCACGGCCAGCGCCCCGCCGGGGTATACACCAAAACTACACAAAAACAAATGTTGTAAAGGCGTTTTTCATCACAAAAATATATTACCAATTAACTCTTAACATTGATGTTAACTTTCTGGTGACTGAAATCAAACCCTATTTAGATACGTTACCAATAACTATAATTTTGAATGTAAATAACCGACGAACGAGCAGACGAATAGTATATCCAATAGTATGTGGTCACAATAGGCAATGGACACGAGTAATACCAAAGGAGAAAGGGAAAGAACATACCTGTTCTTGTTGAGCTGAATGGCGAACCCGCTCATGGCTTGCATGGCCTTGTTGGTGAACGTCATCTCCATCTTGGGCTGTCCGTTCTGTCGGCTGAACGTGCCCCAGATTTCCAGGCCTGCGCAGATAAAACATTTACTTGTCAAATCAACATTCATAACTTACCATTGTACAAGGAACATGCAGAACTCTACAAACGCAGGATTCTTCACGATATTTTCCTTCGCCATTCTTCATACTTGTTTGAATATATCTACATTTTAGTGATACCTTCACTATGTTTATACCTTTCCCTTTATCAGCGGGCAGCCAGCACTGCTTGGGCGGCGTGTACCCTGAAGGGGCGGCCGCCACTCCGAATATGTCCCCTAGAAGGCCCGTCGTGCTGGGAGCCGCCGGTTCCGGTCCGCCACCCAGCTGCGATGGACAATTTATCAATATTAACCCCTCGAGTGTAGTTGTCCCCTACGTCGGGGCAAAAAAATTCTAGGCCAACGTGAAGTGCACCCCCTACGGAGGGGCAAACTAAATACAATCGTATTGAAGGACGATTATTGTCTATTTCATAATATTTTGATCTCATTGGTTGGATTCAAATTGAACCTACGTTCATTAGCTACGAAATACCGACTGTGATTGGCTGCAAAGTCGAATGATAAACAGAAAAATATTTATTTGAAAGTTGTACAGTACGGTCGCTACGCTCGTTTCGCGTCATTTGAGTTCGCAACATTTTATAAAATTGTTTTCGAGAAGGAAACGGTGAATTAACTGATGAGATTTTTACTTATTATTACTGGAAAAGTTGTGCAGATTACGTGTAAAGTGCTAGTTTTGTGAATGGTGATAAAAAAGTTGGTGAAAAAAGTAAATAACTTTTGAACAACATAGTTACAGTGTCGTTGAAGTCGACAAGCTGTGTAAATTTTCATATAAATATAGGTACAGCAAGTTTGGTTTTATAGTATTACACATTCTTAGCTAATTAATCTAGCAACATATTGATTACAATATTTACCACAAAATTGACCAAAAATAAAATAACTTCGGCCGCTAAGCGGCTCGCTAAAAATATGCCGGTATTGGCACCGTTTTCGTGTTAGTTTTTTAACTTCTTTTATCGTGTAATTACTGTGTTTCCAAATGAAATAATGTATTATATCGATGCGTAAATATGTATACTAAGTAGTGATAGTGTTAGTTTTGATTAATGTGCATTGTGAGTTAGTGAAATGTGGAAAAATGTGTCTCCATTGTGTTTGAAAATTTCGAAGTTGAAAAGAAATTGAATAATTTCTTACGCAGGTAAGTTTTTTTGCTTTAATTTAATTGTTTTAGATGTTAGGCAATTTCGTTGTGATAACAATGATGTATAATTTATGTGATATAATTATAACATAATCCCGTACAATTCATTTTTACGATGACCTAGCGACAAAATCGCGCGAGTTACGAATAGGCGTGACACGTTGGCCATGTTTTACATTCGGGGGTCTCGGCACTCCAGGGGTTAAATATCGCTTCAGCTTGTGACTGCTATATCAAACTCGATTTTTAGTCGTGATGAATGCTTCTCATCTTAGATAATAATTATTACGGAGTTTAAGTATGTACGCACGCGCACGCAAAATGTGTACCTACGATAGGAAATACAGGATGATTTTTAAAACTGTCCCGATAAGGCTAGAGTTTTAGCAGAGCCAATTGAGTCGTACTAACCTCAAATTTTAGAAATCTAAAGCGTAAAAACAATGACTTAAGCGGGACAAACTAAGTTGTTGAATTCCCTTACAACAATTCTGACGCTATTTTAATAAAAGAAAAAATACTTTAAGCATAATTTTAGTCTATGTGGAGTTGTATCTGTTTAGCTAATGAACGGGCACTTACAAGCACGTCGAGGCCGCCCGCGAGCAGGTCCAGGTTGGAGGCGGGGGCGGGCGCGGGCGCGGGGCCGCTGATGTCCATAGACAGCAGGTCGCCGATCAGAGATTCCTGGACAATTGCATTATATCAATCAATACAATGACGTATGTGGTATATGGTAATGGGAAATATTGTATTCGAAATACGCTGGAAGTGTCATAATGAAACTTTTTAGGTTCGGTTTCTCCTGCTATCCATTGCTACGGTCACCAATCCGTTTCCTTTTTGTATCAACGTGATTTGGAGTTGTAATGTTACTTGTTTAGTTAGCGCATTGAACCATCTTTAATTGTTATTGTGTTCAGTTAATATAATGATGATCCTTGTAATGAGCAGTATGCCCACGTTTTACGGATCGGCTGTAAGACTTCATCATCATCGGTACCTGGTTGGGTATGACTGTGGGCGGCGCGGTGCCGGTGTCCTCGGAGGCGGCGCCGCGCGCCGGCAGCGACTTGCGCACGCCCGCGCCGCGACCTGACAAACATTATTACATCATTTCACGCAATATTGGGGCGGTCTAGATCTAGAATACCGACCCACATCCCACGTATGAGGTGGAACAAACCGGCTCCCCTGCTTGGTGCAATGGATTGTATTATCGATATTACAACACGTTAGCACATATTATAGCACATACACATGCAAACAAAACCCGTTTGATTTGTTAACAAATTCAACTGTCTATTTGTGTAATCCGGTTTTGGCCTTATATTAATGTCATTATTGTATTCAAATAAAATAAGCTATGTATACGCTGTTAGATTACCGAAATAAATAAAAATAAATAAATGTCCTTCGCTTGTGGACATCTGTAACACGCGGTGAAATTCATGGAAAATGGTGGTGGTATTATTGCTACTATTCTACACTTTTTTATTTCTGTCTTTCTTGGCAACGCATTGAAATGTACGACATACCCTCAACAAAGGCGGTGGGCGGCTTGTGGTAGACGGAGGCGAGGGAGCTGATGTGGCAGATGAGCTCGTCCAGCAGCGTGGGCTCCAGCAGGTCCGTCTCCTCGGAGATGAGCGGCTTGTCGGCCAGCACCACCTCCTTGGCCGCCGCCGGGTCCGTGGACAGCAGTCGCCAGTAGATGAAGCCGCGGTCCCTGGGGACATCGGTTACAATTTAAATTCGAAATCATTTCATTCATATGCAAGTATTTTTTTTTTATTCTATCGTTCCTCGTTAACATACCTTTTCCAATATGGGCTTGAAGTTCTTGAGGTCATTAGATTTTTTTAATTTGTAATGATTATAACGATGGTAGTTATAGTGTACAGATTATTGTGTTATACAATAAAACACAAAATGAACCAGAGGCAGTTATGAGGACTTCTTACAGTAATGAAAGTTTAA
The DNA here is from genome assembly GCA_905404295.2 of Ochlodes sylvanus. Taxonomy (NCBI): domain Eukaryota; kingdom Metazoa; phylum Arthropoda; class Insecta; order Lepidoptera; family Hesperiidae; genus Ochlodes; species Ochlodes sylvanus. The sequence goes on from FR990129.1 coordinate 6,114,111, forward strand.
AACTTTTGAAAGTAACTGAAGTAAATACCAGTCACTTTCAAAAGTTTTCAAGTTGCAGTCCAGTGCATGTTGCTGACGCGAAACCATAAGGATTTCCTCTACCAAAAATCGTCCTAACGTGCCTGTAGAAGTTTTCATTTCAACTAAACAAAAAAACCTAACACTAAGTCCTACAAAAGCCAAACTAAGCGCACAGCGGTGAACACACACACCTGAGGTCCGGGTTGTCGGAGTCCTGCGTGGCGAGGCTGAGCACGTGCTGCACCAGCTCCTGCGTGTCCGCGGGTCGCTTCAGGAACAGCTTCACCACCGCCGTCAGCAGCTGCAGTTGCACCTGCCGATCACATTCAACATGGTCTATGAACATTCCAACTATATACCGTATTGTAACACCGTCACCTAACCGAACTAACTGTCCCAGTCCCCATTTGAGTCTTGTTCTGAGTCGGTCGCAGTTGTCACGGTCGGCAGCGGAAGGTTGCGTTGCATGCTCGTATTTTACCTTAATTCCATAAAAGAAAACCTCGGACGAAGTACCTACGGTTGTTGTAACCTTTAATTTGTAAATCTGACCTCCCCCCCCCCCTCCCCCAGATCAGGGACTGGTCACGCCTTTGCCCTTGAAATCATCGCCATTGCTCCAGTGCGGATTGGTGGTTTCATCTCCACTCCATACTCTATAGTTTGTTGTAACTAGAGAGTAGAACCTAGCTTCCCACGGCACGGGATTCTAGTGAGGGAGCTTGTAACTTAAAGTAATAATAATAATAATAAATAATAATAATCATTTATTTCAGGCATCTATGGCCCATAAAATAAAATACATACAATTAATTTATAATATAACAAACTAATACATAAAAAAAAAAGATTTAAAACAACATAAAATGATACAATAATAAACTTAAAACTAAGATTAGATACTATACATAAAATAAATAAAACTATTAATCACGAACGGACGGCGTCGTGTGTTGCGCGGTGTTTGGTAGCCGGCCTCGGAATCGCCGGAATACAACACCCTTCGGCCAGAACTCTTCCTTCATATAGGTCGACAACTGTTCGGTGGGCAATCTCACCACAAAGGAACCGAAGTTAACATTGTGACGAGACTCCAACCGCACGACCCTCAGTCGAAAGTTGGTCTTCATTCGGATGTACTCCACCACATCCTCAGCCTGAGTGGTGTAACGCAGTCGGGACACGTACAACAGCGTTGTCGGTATAGCCGGACGCAGCAGATGGTTCGGTCCTGTCGGTGCGGTACCGCACTGGTTCCGACTGGTGGGCTTCCTCTTCTTCTTCTTTTCAACCTTGATGAAGCCCTCCTCGTCACCCTGGTCTTTTACTGGACCCTGCTGTGGCAGATCCCTGTGAGATGCTCCACGATGGTTCTGCTTTTCCCCTTTTAGCTGCTTGGCCTGCGATGCAGCGGGTTTGATGGTGGCGGCTATGGCAGCGTAGGCACGTGTAGGGGTCGACGTACTCTCAGATGTCATAACCTTTTCAGCTACTGGGCGCGATGCACCGTCCGCGTTGTTTACAATCGGGGACGCTGACTTCGCCGACTCAAAACTGCTGACGGATGCGTTTTGCGCCCCGCGACGTACATTCACATTGTGAAGTGTGTTTGCATCGGGTGACCTACTTATCGAAACAGCATTGCGTAACAATACTACTTCGGCACGTAAATCACTTACGGTCTTGTCCGATGCCTCCAATTTGGTCTGCATCTCCGCCAGGCTCGTCTTCAGGGATATGATTTCCTTCAGCAACCTGGTGACATCAACGTGATCGAATGTGACGGGGGGCAGCTTATGCAACTCCTTCGCCACAAATGCTGGCACGTCATCTGGGTCTGTCGCCTTCAACAGAGCGATAACGTCCTGGACACTTTTTTCAGTTCCATCCCTCCTGCGTGAGGGCATCTCGTCCATCTTCCCAAGCACTTGGAAGAGTAGCCTCTTGCCACTGCTTATCTCGTCTTCATTGAAGTTCGACTTGCAGATCTGCATGATGCTTACTTCGTCCATGGTGTCGATGGCATGTTGTACGAATGCCAAGAACTCGTTGGCTATGAGTTGTTGAGAGCTCATAGCCATATTTGCGGGCAGCGGCTAATGCCGCGCGAGTGCTATACGCGTACTTTAACAACACGTCTGTACTCGATCGCAATGCCAAGCAGACTGATGATAATGTTGATGGTAATGTGTAAGGTCATTAAAAATATTTAATAATTTACCTGTGCATTTTCATCGTGGAAGCCTTCCAGGAACGAGTCGAGCAGCTCATCAGCGTTGTCAATGCGTTCCGCGTATTCCCCTACGATCCATACCTGGTAAAGTACAATACATACATTTTTGTAAATCCTTTTTTAGACTATAGGTCTATAGGTGAATTTCTATACTTGATACAAAAAAAGTTTAATTCTATATCTTGTGGAATTAAAAATCAATTTTGATTGTCATTCATAATTTCAGCATGCATTTAAAGCTCTTGCTCGCCTTAAGTTAAGCCGTTGATCACCTTAGATTGTGAAATAGTTTGATGATACAAGCTTCAAAATAATACATACAATCTTGTAACAATGTTAGCCCTAAATAGTTTGAAGATATCTCCTGTTTCATGTGAAAATCAAAACTCACCATGGATGCCCTGGCCTCGGGCTCGTCCAGGGTGTCGAGGTTTTCGCACAGCGTGCTGATGATGCTCTCGTACTTGTTGGGGTACTTGCGGAAGATGTCCTTGATGACGACTATCGCCTCTTGCACCACGTAGTTGACCTTCGTCTGGATCAGCTCCAGCAGCGTCGACACGCAGCGCTCCGCTGACGGCTCCACCTGGAAACCATCGAGACATCAATGGCCTGGCCACCGGAACGGGAGTGTAATGACTTCTACAAACATAGATAACTTCAACAGTTCATAAGTCAACAAGTTTACAATGATAGTACCTAAACAGTATGTGTATTTAACCATATCTGGCAACAGTGTAGGGATAGTACAATAATACATTCATTCATCGTTACATTCATACTTTTCATCATACAACTTATCTCTACATTGCTTATTCAGCAGCTTCAAGGCATAATATTTGAACAATATCATAGTATACATGATTGAAATAAGAATTATTGGAACAAACCGAGAATACTACAAGACAACAATGATTATTATACATTATTTCTATTTATATATAGTCTTCCATCTTTATATATAGTCCTTCATCTTCCTTTGGCTATAAACAAATTGATGAAGCCTTGGGGTTACCATTGTTGACTACTTACCATCAGCTGGCTCATCCACTGGTTTTAGGCTATTGACCCAAAAAATGGTAGGTGTGAATATAATATATAATAATACCTTGATAGCGCATCTCCCGATCGCTCTGACCGCCTTCCTGACGAAGTCCACGTCCACCTCGGTGGCGTACTCCTTGAGCTCGCCGAGCACCTGCGCGATGTTGGCCTGCGACGCGAGCCGGATCATGATGTCCAGCTTCTCCAGCTTCACGTAGATGGGGTCGTTGTACTTCACGAAGAACACCTGGGTAATACCGACCAACAAGTTCAGCCGACGTGAGGTTCGATGAGGGTTATTGTTTATTCACTGTAACGGAAACTTGGAAGAAAGCTTTCAAACGCTCAATTATACTCCAACCTAACATAACCTGCATCGGCCACACCTACATCAATAATATAACATAACCCGCAATGGCCATACCTTCATCTCATGCTTGAGTATGTCGGGGCGCTTCTGCACGACGAGGTTGATGTTCCGCAGCGCCACGTACTGCACCTCGGGCTCCGCCGACAGCAGCGTGACGAGCGGCGGCGCCAGCTTGCGCGACAGCGTGCTCACCACCTCGGGCTCCGCCGACAGCATCTCCATCAGCTTCATCAGCACCTGGCGACCGACACGATGACGGATTAATTTGTTTGTCACACTCAGGATCCGAGTACAATTTCATTGTTGGATGTAAACATTAATTTCGAAACTGTAGCCCAGAAGACGCGGGTTTGGGTCTCATTTGTATGACAGATACATCAATGTTTTTTCTGGAGTAGAGGGTGTTTGTCGTGGTTCTGTTCTCCCTGCCATCCACAACACAATGAATCCTACTTCAAGAGATTGATTCTTAATAAAATAAAGTTTCATCTACTACAATTACATTCAGTAATTAAATTCAAATCTCATCTCATCATACACGTTCAAAGTTGCACCTTTCCCCCCGCTCTCTGACTATTAATTAAAAAAGCAATAGAATAAGCTCGTTATCAAATCGAGACTACCAAAACGCCCGTTATCATGCGCCAGGGGTGTTGCAACTACCACCGACCCGTCCCTCACCTTGACCGCCGAGAGCACGACGGCGGCGTTGGCGTGCGCGAGCCGCGGCGTGATCCGCTCGCAGATGGAGTGCGCCTCGCGCGCGTCCCGCGGGGAGTAGTTGGACAGCGCGTCCAGGATGAACACCTGCCCCCACTCCGTGCACTCGTTCAGCGCCGTCAGCAACTTGTTTATCGTGGGCGCGTTCATCTCTGTCGACGATGAGAGACGCTGCTTTGAGACGTTAAAATGTTACGATTGAATTGCCGTAAAAGCTCTCTTTTATTTGGTTTTTTATTTTTAATAGCAACAAGCAAGCAGACGACCCACCTGATGGTAGGTGGCCACTGTTGCTCATGGACACTAGTAATAGGGTAATAATACCGTTGGGTTGCCGTTCCTAACACTCACCAACTAGCGGATGCCCCGAGACGCTGGCCTCATTGATCTCGGAGAGGGCCGCTACGGCGTTGGCTACCACCATGGGGTTGGAGTCGCTCAACAAGTCCTTCAACTGATCCAGAAAGCCCTGGGAAAATCATAAAAATGGTATCATAAATACCATCAATATTATGTGGTAATTAAATTGTTAATAGGTATAAGTAATTAATTAATTAATGTTTAACGAAAATAACTATTGTTATCAAGCATTAACCTATGTATTTTATGCAAAATATATATACCAGTATACTTATTATTTATTTTTATTTTAATGTATAAAAAACAAAAATATTTATCATTTTGCACGCATATAAGCTGTATCTTTGGGTCATAATTATAAACCATGTTATGTAATTTCCGTTGATCTGCTCCATTACCTTTACCATTTAATGTTACATAAAAATATGTAACATTGAGGTGAAGGCAACCAAGGTTGTTGTGCCAAAAAGATTAACGACGTAGGAAAGAATGGCATTTCGTACACTAAGCTGACTCAGTAGTTTTCATTGTGGGAGAACACTTGGCACGGTATGCGACGAATTAACATACTATACAATATTAATCTTAATGCGAAGAAAATAAGGCATATATTTGCTCAAATTTTATTTGCCATTTAAAAGTTATGTTTTATAGGTTAAGGGGTCAAAAATATAGTGGTACTAAACCCAATCAATCAAAGCTTTGGAATATTTTTTTGTTCATTGTAAGTTAAGTCTGGATAGAACTTCTTTTTTATAACCGACAATCGGTCTGCTCATTGCGTCACGATTACGCAGTGCAATCTGTAACTATGAGTAGGAAAATTCTTTTCCGTGCTAAAAAGCAGCAAGAAACTCCCAAGGAGCTTCTCCTCCTTGGGAGTTTCTGCCGCTTGGCATGGCAGCAAGAAACTCCCAAGGAGCTTCTCCTCCTTGGGAGTTTCTTGCCGCTTTTGACCACTTTCGACCACTCGTGGTACGGATTCATTGAAGCTTACTTTGCCTCTCGAAAAGTGTAAAAAACCAACTTCAAATAAAGTTCATTTCATTTCAATATGGGTGTGTCAGTTTTACTTCTCAAATATAATAGCTAACATATTTCACCACCAGCTATAATCCTCACCTGATCTTCCACCATACTGGACGATATATCATACAGCTTGGCCACACACACTGCGGCAGTTTTCCTCACATAGGGATCCTCGTCCTTCAAGCACTTGCGTAGTGGTTCGCACAGATACTCTGTTATCTTATCCACCCGTATGCATCCCATAGTCCTGACCGCCAGCGCCCGTATCAACGGGTTCGAGTCTTCGCAATCCTGCCGGCGTGTCAACGTTGTATGTTGTTGTATTGTGTAAGGGGGAAAAGAGAAAGCAACACGTCAATCAACTGAAGCAAACTGACTATTAAGCGCAGGCGGTAGCGACCTGCCGATTTGATTCCAATTACAAAAGTTCCTTATGTAGCCGTATTTATGACGTGGTGTTGATTATGAATAGATTTTAAATAACCAATTTATTTTAACTATTTCGAATCAAATGAAATATAGGTACTTGTAAAGAATAATAAGTTTAGTATTGTTTTTTAAGTTTGCTAATTATTTTTTAAAACAGAAGGTAATTGCTGCAAACCGACAAATCTCTACATAATGATGTATATACGGATTAAATTAGCCGATGTGCTTCTATTTTGGATAGTATAATGAGGCATGGATTATATTTTAATTAATTATTTTCACACTTTAGCGAATTTCTCTATTACTTGGTAATTAAAACTGAGATTATGTAGATTTACACATCTGTGTGCTAGTGATGGGTTGACATAGACATGCAGCTTTTTATAAAAATAATTTCAACAAATCCATGCTATTTTCGGAGGTTGAACTAAATATTTAGTAGAAGGTTATACTAATACCTTCACAATCCAATAATATGTTTTGTTAGAAACATAAATTAATGTGTAAATCTACAGAGTGATGAGAAGAGTGGTTTTTTGGATCATTTGATTACCTTAACAAGCTGGTATGTTGGTAGATCCTTCCACCCATCATAATACGGTACAGAAGACATTAAAAACGATAAAAAAGACAAGTCACACACACACAGATAGCTAAACTACATCTTTGGATAAAATTTTCAAAAGTCAAATTATTATTATTAAAAAGACTTCAATAACTTTTCTTTAAATTCCATGCTAATAAAATTAATTGCATTTGAACTATGTCATTTGTAAATATCACACCATTACCTATAATCTCTGGAAGGAAAATGCTAGTGTAAACATTGTTAACACACTTAATCTGACAATATCAAAATATTAAATTTTTAATAAATAATCCTGCCATTTCAATTTTCAAAAAACTTCATTATTAATCATCATGCAAAAGCAAAAACCAACCTAAATGTAAAAGGACTTCAACACTCTAATTGGTTACCAAAATAATAATGGCACCCAAATGGCACATACGACAGCTGCACTCTCAGAAAACACAAAAACGTTTAATAAGAATCATGATGTAAATCTTCACGCAATGTAACCGGCTAATTCCAAATCAGTCAAGAATTTTGAAATTCATCATACATGGACCATTAGTAGGTTAAAGCCAAATGTCAACTATTGAGGCCGGTGTAAAGTACACCAGGAACTAGTTTGTGCAGCGTCTTCTACCAAGTTTTTACTCAGTTACTACCCACATAACCAAATTGTTGCAAATGTTCCTCTGTTAATTTATGCAATAAATAAAAATTTGCATTTTAACATTTAAATGACTGAACGGCTTTCGTAAAAACACGAAATAAGATGTAAAATACTTCATACAACAGCACTTCTTATTCCATTATAAATTATAATAGTCACACTACAGTATATCCGCTCAGCAGCTGTCATAAGTGCCAGTAATGGTGCAACTGCTAGATTGTGTGAGTTAGTAAAGATAGATGAAAATAGTACATACCTTGACAAAAGTATTGACCGCCATAATGGCCATGTCTGGTTGTGTTTTAGCATAGTTCATGAGGTACAGGTACACTAGCTTCTTAAGCTCCAAGTTGTCAGTCTGCATACAGTTGACGACATCGGGGAAGAGCGCTGACACATCTTTGCCAACAGTCATAGAAGCAATCACCTAAATAAAGTGACATAAAGACTGTTATTATCATATCAACTCTAAGGCCTCATTTACATGATACCAGTTTCTTGCCTGTTGCATACAATAAAAATTTCTTATGCAATTATTGTATTACATTTTATTGAATTTTCTCTGCATTTGCAAACATGAGTGCAGTGAGTGAGAGTGTCTTGATCGTTGCTGCTCTTCATAAGCACGAAATATTGAGAAAACAACGTAAAAATATAAATTATTGCTCTTGCATGTACAAGAAAATGGTATCATGTAAATGAGGCCTAAGAGTGGAATGGAATTAAGTAGATATTAGCATCACACTTTTAGTGATCTGTTTAGATACGTAAACAATTGGAACTGTAAAGTGAGAGTTATATTTGAGTATTGATAAGTAGAAAATTCTTGTGCTAGATAATATAGACGCCGGAAGATCGTACCTTTTTGACTGCTTCTTTCTTTTTCTCCTTTTTATCGCTGTTCAGTTCAGACTTCAATTCGAAGATCTCCCCTTTCTTAGTAGTTGTAAAATATTTTGAGTCCGTCATTTTGACGACTGAAATTGATCTACGGAAAAGAGATTTTCATTAAATTGTAAGACTGCATTGTAAAAATCACCGTGAAAATCGATCACTACAACAAAATTCTTAACTTTTGCAAATACCTCAAAACTACGGATAGTAAGAAGTCTACACTGGTTCAGATCATGTAAAATACAATAACAATTGGTTTTTTTCACGAATTACAGCACTATTTTACTAAACAAGAGATAAACTATATAAAAACCTGTGTTGAAATCTTGAAATACTGTGTCTTTGACAGTGAGAAACTTAGCGAGAGAGGGGGCGTAAAACCGTAAATGACGTAAATGTGTCACTTGCTCGGTACATGTCACAACACAACACAATCGATATCCATGACATGTCGTGACAGTGTAGGTTGTCGGCGTTACCACTATAAGTGTATAATCTATGGTTACCACAGAAATCAATAACGTGGCACGATTATTTATGTATATCTGTATCTCGTAGCAATGTTAGCATTAGCGGTAGCAAAATATCGGTTGCTACAGCATATCAGTTTTTTTACAAATGTCTAGTCTAACAGAAAAAGTTACCCTTATTTTAGAATTGATCTCAAGCAATTAAGTGGTGCTTAAAATTTATACGTCTACTAAGTCTGAGATTAATTTAACCATCACCTATTTAGACACCACTACTCTCCATTTCCGCTTCTAGTTCTATCCATCTAAGTTGAGTATTTCTTTTGGTCACGGATTAACGCGTGAACGGCTGGACTGATTTCGCTAATTCTTTTTTTGTTGTGTTTGTTATTGTCAGGAGAAGAATATGAAAAATTTAAGAAATTTGCGCGGAAAATTAGAAATTTCTACAATACTACCCCTTATCCACCTTAGTCTATTTTCTAATAATTTTCTAATGTAACCTTATCGCTTTTGACACTATAAACTTTTTTAATGTAACCTTATGGCGTTTGACATAACATTGACAGAATGTGTGCTGCAAATATCGTCAGAGGATGGAAATAAACCGACTATCTTATATAGTTATGACAGGTCAACGCCTGTCGGGTCCGCTTGATTACTGCACATGAATTCGGGTGAATAGTATTGTATTTGCAGCGCCGTAGAACCCTCTATAAGTTTAGAATGTAATGAAGGCATCTTATGAGTGTACAATATAAAGGATTAAAACAAAAACGACCATTTCTATGTTGGTTACTTTATTAAATAATTTCATTATCAACCAATATTGAACGACGTAACATTTCATCACATTATCATACATTACACATAGACAATTTTATACTCGTGGTTACAGACACATAGCTAAATAGGTACACATACAATAAGAATTTAGAAAATGGGTTACATAGACACATGACATTTTTACGATAAATATAATTGTTTAAATATTATTACAGATTAGCTAATTAATGACACTACCAAGATTATCATAAGGATTTGTTTTTGACACAAATTATTATAAATATTATCTAGGGAGCAAATTCTAAAGTTCAGTGTTTCCTTTATAAAAAAACCAAATCATTATGAGAAACAATTCACGATATTATTATAATAATAACCAGTCGATGAGGGTAGTCGATAAAAATAAATCTATCACCTAACAGATATGTTCGATCGTCTATGATAAAGCAACAACTCACTTGTAACAAATAAATCATATTATAACAGTCTGATCACACAAAATATTACAAATTAAATAATAATAATAAAAAAATGTATATGCAATCTAAGTTATTTACAATAGTTAGCTAACTAAATAACAATCAATCTAATGTTACACTTTGCTAGTCATCCCACCTATATATCGTCTAAATACTGACTGGCTGAAGTACTGCACAATGTTCCTATAGCATCACGAGGACGTAGACCAATGACGTTATACAGTGTTGCAAACAAATTACAACTTTAAAATGCTATAAATAAGGTCGTGTTCTAATCGACACCCAATTAACCCTCATTTTAGTACAGTGTAGATCAAACTTCGTATGTCAATTTCACTTAGAAAGTACAGTACATTACTCTATGCCCTCGTGAACGATAGTATTATATCTCTTTAAAGAAATCTAAGCTAAATAAATAAGTCATTACCTTGTATGTCGGTGCTAGTGGCCACGCAACCGATCGCAACTCGAGTGAGTACCGTGTGTAATTCATTTTATTTGGAATGCATACAACTTTCACACACTTCAATGCATCGTATGTGATAAATTTTACTAGCCCCATCATAAAAAACATCAGTTCCAAGCCGCGAGAACGTCCTACGATTACAATTTTATATCAAAAATGTTGTAAAAGCATCTCAAATTCTAATACTTCGTTAAACGTGTAGAGTGTAAAGATTATTGAGCAGAGTACAATATCAAAGATATCACTACGTGAGCCAGTAATTATTGTTTCGTGATCGATGCGTATAGGTTAGTCTAAATGGAATAAACTCGATTCCAATATCATGTCGTGTTATACTACTTTCCACTGCACCTCTCACAAAAATCTAACAGCAATTCACTTCATTCTTCATTGTGAACAATTTCACAAGAGGTTCAATCGAAAGTTTCATAAATCTTAAATGTAAAAATGGCTTTAACTACATCGTAAATTCAATACCATACAGACTTATCACCCTATAATCTTTGAGGAGTTTAAAATTGTGAACAGGCATACATTAGGCCTTCAACACACTAGAACGAACCGCTACAATAAAATTAATAATCATAACTTTTGTTACTGACCGACTGTCAATGTTTACTCGCTCTGTCAGTACCATTACACACAACGACAGTGATACTCTACACTTGCTCTTTGTCCTGATGGCCATTTTATATAATTATCTTCAATGTTAATGAAAAACTACGCAAATTCTCGACTACTACATAACATACTGAATTGAAAAATTGTTCATAATAACACATTCTACATTGCTAGTCCAGTATAAACCAACGAAATTTAGTTACTGACATATTATTCAATGTATAAGCCATCAATCCGGCGAAAGTCCATAGTTGATAAACAAAACACGTCGTACATCGCTAGCCAAGTAAGCGACATTGGCAGTCGGCCGCTAACGCAGCGTTCAATCAATGACCTGATGAACGGTGTTGTCGCGCTGCCGCGCGCAGAACACGGCGCACAATATGGGCAGGGCGCTCGTGAGGTAGCCCGCGGCAGGGGGCTGCTGTTATGCGAACGACTCCTTGGTCGGCGACAACGGCTTCGACGACGACACGCTCGACCGGCTCTGGCGGCCTTCGGGGCTTTGGGATCTGAAATCACGTTCATTGGAATGTTAAATTAATGTTGATTCGTTTACTACTAGTGTACCTCCATATATAATCTTCAACTATAAATGTATACATAAATAAGCAAAGACAATATACTTCAGTTCCTATTTCATGAGTATTGCCGAGTTTTAGAGTTATCAAAAGAAAATTTAAAACTGTCTCACGGGAATGGGAAATCTCAAGTTTTGAATAACTTGCAATACGGCATCGTTACTACTTTCGTTTCGTTTCTCTCTTAAGCCTGATTTACATGATACCATTTTCTTGTACATGCAAGAGCAATAATGGTATGCAATTAAATACGCGCAAGAATTGCCATTCAAGAATTGTAAGCGGCTGTTTACACGCAGATTATTGAATGCGATAATTGCATGCAATTCTTGACAAGATAAAATTGCCAGTGGCTTTTGTTTACACCAAGGCAATTCTGTTTATGAAACAATTGCTTTCAAGTTTTGCCTTGTCTAAACACATACTTGTACCATCTTTTGACGTGTTGCTTCAAGTATTGCACGTATTTGCATTGGTGAATATTTAGTGGAACATTTTTTGCGCTAGCTAATTATTTCAAATGATCCAAATAGTCCTAAAGTTCGGTTCTGCTGATATAATAAGGTTCATTGAAATTTATCGCGATAATTAATGTTTAAGGGATACTGAAAATAAAAAACTATTTTAATATCTATAAATTATTTATTTATATTTTTACGTTGTTACGTCAATATTTCGTGCCTATGAAGAGCAGCAATGATCAACACACCCTCACTCACTGCACTTATGTTTGCAAATGCAGAGAAAATTCAATAAAATTGAATACAATAATTGCATAAGAAATTATGGTATAATGCTGTTTACACCAAAGCGAAACTTGCAAGGAAAGTTGTGCAAAATGTCAAGAATGTCACGAGTTGTTTAGATGATACAAGTAATTTATTGCTCCAATTTTATTGTATGCAACAGGCAAGAAACTGGTATCATGTAAATGAGGCCTTAGTCTCTTTGTGGGGTGGACAAACACAATGAACACATTACAAATGTAACTGTTACGTCAAAGCGCCGGCCGGGGAGCCGGGGAGACATACCGGGACGATCAACTAAACTACGTCGTCGTATTGTATTGTATATGTGATGTATTGCCAGCATGCACTCACTTCTGAGAGTCGAGCGGGCCGCCGCCGCGCGCGGGCGCGCACGGGCTCAGCTTGTGGTTGGCGAGGAACGTGCCGATCGACTCGTCCGAGCTGTAGCTGTCGTTCTCGCTGAAACAAACCGTGCCATTCAAATTTGTACAAACATTTAAATTTTGCTGTATATTGACACTGAATGTCCATTATTATTTTTGTAATGTACAATTCTTTAAATTCACAAACCTGCACATCGCATCAGCGAAGCTAACGCCCCATTGTTATATTCGACAGATACGGTCCTGCTAAAGACAGGTTGCGTGGACAAGTCTGTTATCTTTCCGTGTACCCAGCATGTATGTACGTAATTATGTAACATTAGACGTTGTTGCGGGCGTTTGACTTGGCGCGTGTCGACGTGTCATATGTTGCAGGTCGTTACCTGTCGGTGTCGCGCGAGTCCCCGGGGCTGGAGAGGTCCCCGGCGATGGCCTCCTGCAGCGCGGCCGCGCGGCGCGCCGCCAGCCGCGCCTCGTCGCGCGCCGCCGCCGCGTCGCCGGCCGCCGCCGCCGCCGCCGCCTCGGCCGCCGCGCGCGCGCGCCCCGCCTCGCCCAGCCGCGCGTGCAGACCGGCGTTCTCCTCCTTCAGCTCCCTGTTGGGCCGTTCGATAATATAGTAGGGTAAGTTGGTGCCGCAGATTTATTTAATTTTTGTTTAACTGTTTTAATATTGTGATTCGTTGATTTCTTTGAATGAAATATCGGATGGAATATTAAAATATTATTAGAAAACAACCTAATTTAATATAAGACACTATAGAGAAATATGTCTGCCACGCCGGGGGATGCGGTAGACACTACTTTGCTGTATTATATTTGTATGGGATCATATCCGACACACGTCCAACGTCCAGTGTTACCTGAGCTGCCTGGCCAGCTTGCGCAGCTCGTCGGCGGCGAGCTGGTCCCGGGCGCGGGCGGCGGCCAGCTCGCCGGCCAGCTGCTCGTGCGCGTCCCGCAGCCGCGCCAGCTGGCTCTCCAGCCTCCCGCGCGATGTCGCCTCCAGCTCCAGGCTCGACTCCAGCTCCTGGGAGACAAATGTACACCAATGTTAACACACACATGTAAAAATTATTTCGCTTGTACAAGCCGCTGAATTTGCACTACAGTTTTATTAAAATGATTCAGTAAGAGATTACGATTAAATCCCGGACAGACTGTGAATACGATTCATCTAACTGGGTCGAAATAACGGCGTACAAAGAAAATGCCACGAGTGTCCCTATAGTAGTGAAATAATTGTTAAGAATTCATCACAGCAGTTTCGATTACTGACTATAGTCGGCCAAAACGAATCAATAAGAGTATTTTTATATTAGCTGTCTGAATTACAACCAAAACACACGAATATATTCAATATTGATAAGGTAAATAGAAAAAATGATTTAGAACTTTTTGATAATTTGTTATAAATTTTTGAAAAGAATAACTTAACGTAATCGTAGATGTCCCCCATCAAGCTTCACAATCACAGCGCGACAAAAACGTACCTTATTGCGCATCTCGAGCCTCCGCTCGGCCTCGTGGTGCGAGTGCGAGTGCCCCGCCTCGGCCGAGGCGAGGCGCGCCGTGAGCTCGGCGAGGCGGTCGCGCGCCGCCCGCGCCTCCTCCGAGGCGGCCTCGGCCCGCGCGGCCGCTTCGCGCGCCTCCGCCTGCGCCGCGCACAGCGCCGACGTGCTGCTGCGATATTTCTTTAGAAGCTGTGGATATAGTTGTTGGGATAAATACTAATATTCTTCACTTCTTAACTTATGGGAAAGTTTGATTTTTTCCCGAAATCCTAACGTACCAGTTTTTCAAGACAATTTTCTTTATATTGAAAATTTCAATATCGATTTCAATTTGAAATCGATATTGATAAATCGAATTTAACGATTACACGCGCATGTATCGCGTTGTAGTGCAGTGTAGATAGTTTGATACATTTTCTGCCCGGACCAATGATCATAAAATCGACTAGTGATCCAATAGCGGGCGTTACCTCAGCGGCCTCCTCCTCAGCGTCGTCGAGCTGCGCGCGCGCGGCGGCGGCGTCCCGCGTGGCGCTGAGCGCGCGCTCGGCGGCCTCGTTGCGCGCGCGCGTGGCCTCCTCCAGCGCCGCGCCCGCTTCCGCCGCCTCCGCTTCCGCCGATGCACGCGCCTTCGTCGCCGCGCGCAGCGCTAGCTCTAGGTCTTCCACCTGACAACAAATAACAATATGTTCATTTATACAAGGTGGATACCATCATACGACATTAAATTTAACTGCATGTACCTATCCATCTTCCAAGTCTACAAACAAATTTTCAATCAAATATCTTCAATACTTTAGGCAAAGGAATTTTTCTTCACTTTTGAAATTTTCTAAACGCTGTGTCTAAAATCAGTCTATCATAAAAGTTTAATGACCCCAGACGGAACAAGCAAATTTATCAAATTAAATACATAATGCACATTGAACCTTATAACAAAGTCATAAGAATCACATTGTGTGATGTTGTGTCGGTAGACGTTTTGAAAAATAGAATCGTCATATCGTTTCAAAAATTAAAGAATATGGCGGCTAACAGCGATCTCCTTACAAGAGTGACAGATAATATCAGGATTATCAGGAGATGTTATGATTTGTGCATTCGGGTTAGTGGTGGACATATCGAAAATTTGAAAAATTATTAGTAATTGTTGTCGTTAATGGTTTAGTGACTAAACTAGGTATTTACGAATTCAGCAATGATGGCGGCAAAAGATCACGTGACGAAAGTGCGCTGTTGCCGCTCTTATCAAAGGTTAGTGAACAGTGTTTACAAATGATGTTCTATTTTTTACCCCATTTTTTGCTATTAAGTTTGTTTGAAAATTTGTTTTTTTTTTAATTTGATGTTAACAGTTTTTTAATTGATGCAACATGTTCCTAGGAGGGAGTAGGGATTGTGTTTTCATTTAATGTCGTATGATGGTATCCACCTTGTATAAAAAAAAATTAATAGCCCCAAAATTAAATCATTTTTAAAATTAAAAAGTGTGTTTTTGCATACACTTTTTACCTTTAACAAATCTTTACGGTGAGTGTTCTTGGAAAAGAAGCGGCGAGAAACTCCCAAGGAGTTTTGTCCCTACTCCAGCTAGTAGTTGCTAGCGTGTAATAAAACCGTTGTACCCAAACTTCATCTTCCATGTTATTGTATACATTTCGAAAACAATCACCTGGTTCTTCAACTGCCTGATCTGTGCCTTGCCGCCGCCCTCCTTCTCCTTTTGTTCGAGCATCGTCTGCGCGTCGCGGAGCAACGCCCGGTATCGCTTCAGGTCCCTGCGTGCGAACTTGCGTGTTATTAACAAAATTATAATCTATAGCGTTGAAAAACAACTGGCCAAGTACGTAGGAGTCAGTACAACAACAGGACAACAAACAGAACAAACGGAACAGGAGTCAGGACAACAAAAACATGTTTGTTGTTAGCGAATCCCTTTTTAAATTCATTTATCTGTTGTTACAGTAAAATTTATTAAAATTCAAAGTGTCCTATTACGGTAATATCGTCCCGGGACAGATAGACGGACAACGGAGTCTCAGTAATAGGATCCTATTGGCATCCAAACAAAACCATTCTTATTTATATCCGAATAGTCCAACACAGTCCACCGAACACGTTCAGTCCGTCGCCACGTCCTCACCGCTTGAGCCTGAGCACGAGCTGCGTCTGCTCCTGGTTCTCCTGGCGCGCCGTCTCCTCCAGCGCCGCCAGCCTCCGCTCCAGCTCGTGCCGCTCGCGCAGCAGCAGGCTGCGCTCCGAGTGCTCGCTCTCCAGCTGGCTCTCCAGCACTGTCAATAATGATACAATGTATAATTACAATGATAATTATTATAATAATGAAGCGCCACTTGAACGCCTCCAATTTGGCTTAAAGACTGGGACCGACGACTTTAGGTGTCTTATAAAAAAAAGCAAAAACGCACAAGATCTTTTTGAGAAATAAGCGCTTCAAGCGCAAAAACAAACTGACATTCATAGCCTGGTACATTTGCTTGTGTGCGATATATTTAGGTAGGTGGAGTGTTATGTATGTATTATGTATTGTACAGCGGTCCTTACTCTTGAGTTTCTTGGCGGCGTTGGCCCTGGTCTCCTCCATCTCGTCGTCGCGCGCGGCCGCCTCAAGCCGCGCCTCCTTGCGCTGCTGCTCCAGCAACATCTCCAGCCGCAGCTTGGAGCTCTCGAGCAACTGGTGACACGAGACATCAAGATGGTAACACTTTCCAATTTTATTTAATCCACAAATATAAGTAACTGAACTATAAGAGAGGTTGAACATTTAGAGGTCTATTAGGGAAGTCATTGTTGACCGCTTCATAGCTTACAGGGGTGCAGGCCCACCACGCTGGTCTAATGCGTATTGGCAAGCAACATTACAATAAACTTCTATTGGGTGGTTAGATGGCACCTTCTAAACACTCTGTGCGTGAATCGTTTCATGAGCCGTCCATTGTGCTATTGTCCATTGCGCTAGACCACGCCGCGTAAACGACTGGCACGCGTAAGAAGTAGACACAACGCGCGTCCGCGGACGCCCGGGGGGCGAGGGCGCACACTAGCCCGTGCCATTGAAAACGCAAATAGGCAAGGATTAAAATCCAGATTCTATTTCTACGGAAGATCAATATTCAAACGCCTAGGCTAAACACTAACAGCTACTAGCACACAATGGCGACCTGTATCTGTCCGGCGAGGTCGTCGAGCTCCTCCTCCTGGTCGCGCACGCGGCGCTCGAGCTCGGCGCGCGCGCGCCGCAGCGCCGCCGCCTCGTCGCCGCCGCCGCCGCGCTCCTCCAGCTCGCGCGCCAGCGCCGCCAGCCGCTCCTCCTTCAGCTCGATCTCCAGCCGAGCCTCCTGCGAACGATCCCACGCACGTTACACTTGCGACACTTCACGAACACATTTTATTATGATACGATTGATGATTTTATACTTAACTCATCGCGGATTGTACCAACATTAAAACGAGTAGAACATATTCCAGGCCCTACGACAGCAGGTTCTAGTAAATGGAGTTAACGAAAGGAGGAGATTTATTCTGAGTAAATAAAATATCCTTTAACCTCTTGAATAAAAGCATTTTTCGAAACAGAGCATTATGAGATAAGTTAATCTAAACACTTAGGATCGATAGCTGATCTTAAGACAAAGATTGGTAATTTAAGATTTTTTTCTATTTCTTGTAAGCACCTTTATCTTAGATTACCTTGACTAATTTCGCATATGTGGCCATCGAAGCGTTTGGAGATTCAATGTCGACTTATTAAGCAATAACTTTCTCGAATTTCTTACAACTGGGATATTATAGAAACACGTGTGTCCGTTGTCCGTTCGTAACGTTGTGTCGACTTTTAGTGTTACACTAATGAACGACATTTAGTTTAATTAACCATTCAATTAACAGAACCCAGCCAGTACAGTTAACTATTATGGCCAACTACTATTACCAATACATGATAAATAGTTGTGGTTTACATAAAGACAACTGATAAAATCGCTATAAATATACGTGACAAAATTTGATAAGCGCATGCGTATTAAGTAGTTGTTGTTGGTGATAAATAAATAAATAAAATCTCACATAACCCCCCACATAAACATTTTTCGTGTTGAGAGTGGATGGTACATGGATGTACAATATACGAAATAAGATTTATTAGATAAGGTAGTTAAAACATCGTAAACATTTTGCCCAGCGTTGCCTGATTTTTTCGGGCAAAGCAGGATTTTGGAAATCTTTTGAGCAAAACTAACAATACTTTTTTTCTTCCATTCCGTGTCCGGCGGCCGTGCAAGATAACACACCTGCCGTCACCGCGCTAAATCTTCAGGTAATTCCCGAAAAGTTTATAAGTTAAAATCTGGACGTCTGGCAATGCTGCGCACGATTCACGGACAAACTTCACTCTACAGAGCCACAGGGTTATCATCTGAAGCAGTGTGTGACGTAGGTCATAGGGTACTCACAGAGAGGCTTTGTTCAACGGCGTATTTGTCGGCGAGGGCCTGGTCCCGCTCGCGGGAGAGTCTCTCCTTCGCTGCCTGTTCTCTCTTCAGCTCCTCCTGGGTCGCTTGCACCTCGCAGTCGAATTTCCGCTGGCGTTTCTCCAGCAGATTGTTGCGGCACGTCTGCCAAACGTATGTTACAATTAATTGTTGTTTAGATTAGATTAAAGTCGTAAGAGGTAAATTTCAGGTACCTAAATTCAGGTATTTTCTTGTAAAAACGTTACAAATGTAGTAGGTATGCATCTTAGAAAAACGTACAGAGTATTTCTCTTTTGCGCATGTTTTCTGTCGTCAATGCTAAATAATTATATAAACAGATTTCTTAAAGAATGGAATAAGGAAAGCACTAAACATATAATACGCCAGGAAATAATATGAATTGGTTTCAGTACCAACATTACTTGGAAGTGTAAAATTTATGTTACCCGAAGCGACAAGACGTCTAGACGTGTATTGTAATATACTTACATAGTATCGTAATATACGTACATAGTAAAATACTGAAATATTTGATCTAATAAAACGAATTTAGTTATCGTAAATATTAAAACCTCAATACGATAATAAAATAAGTATAAACTTGCCTGCCCCAAACCACGTCGTCAAACCTGTATTCGCCAAAACAATATCTTACATCCAGTCAGACCATATTAAAGGCATTACCACCTGCCAAACCTGATTTAACGCTCTACCGCCAGATGTGACGGCCATTTATGTGAGACCATTTCACATGACTGCTTGCTCGAAATACAATAAAAGATGCTATTTGTTTCCCGAAGCAAATTGATGGCGGGCTTACTAGTGGTTAATAAACGTGGCTTTGATGCAGCTTAGAAGATTATCGCTCGGGTTAATACAGCGGTTGGCTGAGAACCGAACGTACTCTTAATATAACAGTAAGTGGTACCAATCAACCAGTAT
The DNA here is from genome assembly GCA_905404295.2 of Ochlodes sylvanus. Taxonomy (NCBI): domain Eukaryota; kingdom Metazoa; phylum Arthropoda; class Insecta; order Lepidoptera; family Hesperiidae; genus Ochlodes; species Ochlodes sylvanus. The sequence goes on from FR990129.1 coordinate 6,133,930, forward strand.
AAGAAGATCTCTACAACGATATTTAAGTTACATATTAACAGAAGGATAAAGACTCGGAATTCCTATCAGACATAAACAATGCGACTCATCCGTACGTGGGCGTCTCATAAATTACTTTACGACAGACATTGTTAGGCGGAGTTAATGAACATTATTGGGATTGCACAAATTAGATGAATCATCTGTTTGATCTCTCGCATCCTATGTAGGTATTTAGTAAAGAGATGTCGTAAGCTACGAAATATTAAATGAATATGATAATTATATTATCTGGCACTAAAACTGGATATCCCTAATTTCAATTACGCTTTCAAGTAATTTTGTTCGCGGCAAAATTAACAGGTGTAGGATCAGCCAAATGATAAGATATGTTTAAGACCAGGTGAATTGCACAAGGCACTTTCATAGCAGCAAAACATTGGAAAGTCTGTCCACCTTATTGTATAAAGTACACCTTGAGCTGGGTACACCGGCCACAAAGTCCATAGACATCTAATGTTTGATTTTCCGTATTGAATACATTCTGGCAACTAGTTGCAACGCCGTGATTGGCCACACGAAACGTTGGAAAAACTAGATTAATTTACGCAACGGGAAAGAATGAGACTGCACGAAAGTTTGACATTTATTTCAGAACTATAAGCCAGATGTGACATTAACATTCGCCTGATATTAGGGCTCTAAGGGCTGCGTGGTCGGTGGCTGGGTAGAATGACTCGGACTCGAGGATTATTGAGTTCTTTACGGCTCTTTCGTCCTCATGCGTTACTTGCGGAGAAAGCTGATAAAAACTGGGAAAGTTTGCTGGGCCTTAATGTGCTTATCTTACCCCTTGCGGGCATTAATCTCTTACTGTAATCAAGGATGCACCTTCGAAGCCATAGATCTATTTCTTGAATACAAAATATGTATCTACGTTTAATTAGTTACAGTTACCTACTACAGAAGGTATGTTTTTTTTTAAATTTATGATCGCGTACCGGCAATTAGTGATAGATATGAAATACGAGTTGCTCAACACGTTACCTGTTCGTCGAGAAGCGACCTGAGGTCGGCCATGTCGTTGGTCAGTTTCTGCAGCTTGCGCTTCCACTGCGCCGCGACCGCGCGCTGCTCCTCCACCTCCTCGTACGCGTCTTGCACCTGTCCAACAACATATCACGTTTCAATAACCATTCCCAACATTAAATAAATAACGCCACACACTCATATACGTACATGAGTACACTAGGATTCCCTGTGTCGTGGGTGCCTTGGACAACATGCAAAGACACAGGGAACACATACCCAAGAACAGAAATTTAAACTCATCATTAAAGTTTCCACCTCGCTGGGAATCGAATCCAGGACCTTATGAATGGCGGTCCGGTATGGTAACCATAGTCGTATGTCCAACATTGGGTAACGGCCGTTTCAAAATATTACTTTACCTACTTAGATGTCTATGATATGAATAGATATTGGAAAGTCAATACATTGGAAAGTCTGTCCACCTTATTGTATAAAGTACACCTTGAGCTGGGTACACCGGCCACAAAGTCCATAGACGCCTAATGTTTGATTTTCCGTAATGAATACATTCTGGCAACTAGTTGCAACGCCGTGATTGGCCACACGAAGCGTTGAAAAATATATTTAATATCTATTCATACACTCTGGATATCTAAGTAGGTAAAGTAATAACAACCAACATTGTATTGTTGTGTCTTTTAACAGTTGTTAAACAACTGACTTGAGGATTTCAGATAGAATAAAGAAAATAGGTGTAGAGAACGAAAATAGAAAATAGACGAACCCACTTTGTATTCACGTCGAAAGAATATATATTAAGTATGTAGGTAAGTAACTAATTCAAAAGTGCAAATATACATATACAAATATATATGATGTAGTCCTATCCAATAATGTAATATAATAGTTTAGTCGAAGACAATCATATAAACATAGAGGATATTATCTCAAATTTTTGCGCGATATCTATTAATCGTTTGATTAAGCTTAACCAAACAGTATCAGTACATTAGAATATCACCTCGTAATTAAGTATTACCTAATATATTATTCATACAATAATTTAGTAAGTATTTAAGTATATAACACATATATTAATATATACCTACTTATACCAGAATAAATAAAGAAAAGAAATAAAGACACATAGTCATAACAATTAAACACTGAACAATATTATTTTGATTGGGAGTCGGCCAAAAAATTACTATCAAACATGCTAAACGACTGGCACAAACATCAGTCTGTGCTCTGTAGTCCTTTGCTATTAAAGGGTCACTCACCTCTTCGCTTTCATCCTCCATTTTATTACATATATATTTATGATATTCACAACATATTTCGATCAGAAGATCTCGTGAAATCACTTCATAATCCGTCCATAAAAGTGATTAATGCCCATATAAAAAGAAGACGTTAATAGCCTTATTAGCATAACACTTTAATTTCACAGTTGAATTAATTTAAAGGAAAAAATCCCATTACACCAAATTCAATAATAAAATTATTTGCACAAAAACACTTCCTCAACATAAGAAACGTTTAATGTACGGAAAAATCACTGACAATAATGCAAATATAAAATTATTTTCATATATAGCAATTCGGAAACGGTTACAAAATTGAAGATGTATTCTTTAAATATTAGTCAATGACTGACGTACTAAACATTCGTTTATCGTACTGAATTTGACAACATATCATCTCCGTTATCACCGCACTATATCATAGTATACTCATAGTATACTATCTCAATTTGATGGTCATATCTTTTCAGCGGTGGATCGAGGATCATCTGAGATAACTGTTCGAGATAAAATGATTTGATTCGCGGCCTAGTTTTTTGTTCGAAACAAATAATAATAATATGTATTTCTTGATCTATATATAGGTATCAACATTTTTATGTAAAAAGTCGACAATCGAGCAGACTAACCACATGATGATGAGAAATCATCGTTGCTTAAGGACATCAGAAACACAACGCATAACAGATGCGTTGCCGACAAAAAAAAGGAATAAGGAAGAAGACTTCGGTAATATTATTATATCAATGTTAGTAACGTTACGTTGACTTACGCTATAGGTAACACGCGTAATACACACATAACTTCATATTTTATATCCATCATACTCGTATTCTTTAATTGATTTCGTTAGTGGGCAGCGTTTAAGTGTCTAAGTGCATAAACGCACGCCACTGCTACACATTACGAGCAAAGTACATAATTTATGACAAACATGTCGGAATGCCGCATTCAATATTAAATATTATACTAATGGATGATTTTAATATACAACTGAAACCTTATATATTTATATATTGTATTTAAATTTTAAACAAGGAGACGAGCCACCTTGGGGTAAATGACCGACGCCAAAGACATCAATTACGCTAACGCGTTGCTGATCAAAACGGAAGCGACGGTCCGGCATTAATGAAGTCTCTGAAAATGCAACCGAAACACGGTCGTTTCACAGTCGGTTAGGAGTAAGGTACTCTGCTATCATGCGTGAGAACCGTGCGGATTAAAATATGTAGTTGGTAAATAACGCTATAATAACACACTAGACAAGAACACGCACACCCAGACCAAGAACGAAAATTTAAATTCATCATTCAAATTTCCGCCTCGCTGGGAATTGAACCCTGGACCCTCGGAATGGCGAACCGGCGTGTTAACCATTGCGCCGTCCAAGTCGTCAAAATAGTTCAGCAACCTCCAACGGGAAGGACCTGGCTTCATAACCTTCTCCGTTGTTCAGCAGGGTGCCTTAACAGCAGGAAAGATTGACTTGAACTCCAGCATGGATGGAGCCCGTTACATCCATAATAATTATAATGTATTCCAATGCATAAATACATCTCTTAACACTAGAAGCCTTGGCTTGATAAACCAATATCCCTCTTACCTTCTTCTCCAGCTGCTTCTTGACGGTGACCAGCTGTTCCAAGTCATCTTCATGCTGTCTCCGCAGCTGCGCCCTCAACAGCTGGAGCTCCCGGTGCGCTCTCTCAAACCGCCTTTTGTACTTGTCACCGTTGGCTCCCGTCTCCGCCTCGGAGCCTTCAGAGTCGGAAGCTTCAGCTCCACCGTTCTCCGCCGACCGCCAGTGCAGGAGTTCCAGCTCTAGACGTTCGGAGGCCTGCAGACCAGAAAAAGAGAGACATTTAGTTACCGGGAAAGTCTACAAAAAATATTTAGTCTCTTCTAGGGTGGTTCGACGTTACGTAGGATTAATACCAACTAATCATCATCACATCATCGCCACTTAACATCAGGTGGGATTGTTGTCAAGGATTAACTTAACAAAAATTCCCTTGTGAAAACCGCTTCCTTGCCTTGAAGGCCACGTAAATCCCTTATATTGTTTTATAGTATATAACTATATGTTAGCTACTCGTACTATTCACAAATTACAAAATGTTGTATACTAGATCAGCGTGTAGGAGTATGCACAGCCGTTTTGCTTACGAGGCGAGAACTCTGTAGTGGGTAATTTATGCGACATACCTATGTGTAGACATCCACATCTCATGCGAACCCCAACGCCCCGGTGTAATGACAAGCAAACCAACCTGCTGCAGCCGCTGGTTGTTGGTGACGAGGTCCCGGTTGTCCCGCTCGACGCGCAGTCGCTCGGCGGCCTCCGCGTCGGCGCGCTCGGTGGCGAGCGCCGCGGCCGCCCGCTCCTCCGCTAGCTCACCGCCCACTTCTGATAACTGTGGACAAATAACATCCTATACATTAATACACAGAGAAAAGTTATCACAATTGTAACGACAATCGCTTTTCAAGCAGTACATCTCTATGCGTGAGGAGTTATAGAGAAGTTGATAGACTTGAAAATAAAATTAAACAACAATATTTTATACCACGTAATACACCTCTATTCCGTGGTTTAGGTATACTAAGTCACAAGTTAAGAAAAAAAAGGAAGATAACAATCTAATACCTACTTATAATGGTAGAATAGAATACCCCTAAAATAGGAGTAAACTTATACCTTTGACAGATATTGACCATTTGCATAATGTTTATTTACATATTTGGTCTGTAAACCCAGTGGGTAATTTACATTCTACACTAAGAAATCATAATACTCCGGGGTTACCTATCGGAATGAAATTAATTGAGTGTAGTGGGGATAAATAATATAAACAGATATTTATTATTGATGACAGGATGTATTGTTTTACGCCAAGTCAAGGGCCTCATTTACTTACTCCCTGAGAATATAAAACAATAAAAATCTTTAAACAACTTCCAATACTTAGTGAAAACTTTTTCACTAAGATAAATGCGCATTTCCGAATCTACTGTTCATTTTTCTAACACATTTTATTTTCCTGTTTTTATTGTTAAAACACAAAAACCGCACATTAACTAAGCCAACTCTAAAAATATCGCATACGGCGTAAATATCTTCCTGCGCATGTAACGGACGTTTAATAGTATTATTTTAAACGACTTCCGCTGTACTCCTGCCCTTGAATTTAGGCGAAATAAATAAATCGATTTGAACCAATTTCGTGAACGTTGCGCTTATTTATAGACACGCGAATACATTTGGGTTGAAATAAGGTACCATTACATAAATAGTCGCTATTTTAGTTCATACCGAGTCAGTTAATGTGTTTTAATCTTGATTGAAGTATTTATTACTCATAAAAAACTATACATAGATCAGATTGTAAATAAATAAATCGATTTTCCATCTACAACTGAACTTGGTTCATAATTATGTTCAACATCTGCTCGTGTCCTTTTTTGTGTTTAAATAATATTGCAATAATTCTTCATTGTTACTCCTATAACTAAGCAGTGTAGTGTGTTTTATATATACTATACTACATAGATACATACAAGAATAAGTATTAGTTTAGTTAGTAACTAATACTTATTCTTCTCTCAAATCTTCCGAATTAATATCTTACTATTGTTTACGATGCTCTCTAACATATCCTTCTTAGTAGTAAACGATCTTACAATTACAATGAAATCTACGGAAACATTTCACACAAGCAAGTCGCTGATGCCTGCGAATGTAGGCGTAAACAACTTTCCATCATACGCCCAACAAACCCTAAATCATCCACATTGATCAGGAACACTAACAATTGAATACAATACACAGAACGTCAGCTGTAGCTCCAGGCCAAATTTCTATCGTGATTATTCACTATCGAATCCACAGAGTACCGCCACAGGTGTAATAGGTAGTAATTATCTTGTCAAGTAAACTGTCAATTAATGGTTCTTACAAAAGCTTAATGCCGATCGGATGAGATAAAGATACTTTAAAGTTCACGTCTTATAAAACATTGCTAAAATTGCATAACCCATTTATTATAGCTTTCTTTTTGGTAAACAAAAAGCAAAAGCCGATCATTAAAATGCCATAGATATAAAACTTCCTATACATTGAGATAAAAAAAAAATTGAGGGCCGACAGATGGCGAAATGAATCGAAGAAAATAATTGACAACATTTTCCGGTCAAATTAAACCATTCAAATATTAACAAAGATATGGAGGGCTTATATTATGTATATGTAATACGTACATAAGTGTTATGTTATGTTTACAGTTTGCGTCAGTTCATGAATGAAGAATTAACAACGCGGCAATATTTCAGTGGGATGTGGTTAAAATTGGAACAGAGTGACGCGGAGTGGGAGGTCTGACCGTAACGACTACATGATGGATGTATTATTATTATTTGCCAAATGCATATTTCATTAAAACCCTTAACGAGCCGTTTGACGGTGTTATTACAAAATTACTGAACGAGAAATAAATACTTCCGCATCAGTCGAACCTGTCATTAGTACCTAACAACGTCGTGCGGTGACGGACAGCCAAGAATCTCACGCATTTGTAAAAGTTATAGTAAGTAGTTGACAATGAAGAAAAAAATATTTGGCAAGCGACCGTCGATGCGATAATCTCGAGCCAACGATCGCTAGGAAAGCGCCACCATTAGAACTACTATCACAAGATGGTCGGGAATTATTTATTGCAGAATATGAATTACGTATGATGTAACTAGCATAAAAAAATCTTTACATTTTTGTGAGACTCGAAATATAAGTAATCGTTAAGATGATTCACCAACCTCGTCCATTTCGGATACAGTTGTTCTATCCTCGGAAATTCCTCGAGAAGATCTACAAATGCTGCTAGCTCTGCTTCCGCTTCGGCTAAACATTGTGAACCCTTTGATCATGATATTCGTTGCAGATTTTGATCTTCCTAATCTTCTTTTTCCGTTGCAATACATGTCTAAATCTGGATCATCTTTATGACCCATTCTTCGCCACTCATCCATAACGTGGTCGGTTCTTTTAAGAAAATCATCAATTTTCGAGCTCAAGTAGTTGGAAGACGTGCCTTCTTCTAAATGTGCAGCTATGGGCTGGAACCTCTGTCTTACTGGCTGTTTCTTACATCCTAGTACAAATTGTAAGTTAGCATCGAAAACAACGGGTGCTTGTTCTTTCGATTTCAGTTCGTTCAGGTTCATGCTTTCAGAGGGGTTACAGGATTGTGGATACATCCTTCTCGGTGTGGGAGATCTATTGTACAGAGTAGAGTTAATGCTTGAACATCGAGACATTGGAACGTATGTTCCATTACTGCTACATGTCGAGTAGTGACTTGCCGTGCTCCTAATGCTGCTATAGGATGAAGGACTCGGCGACCGCGAGATTAATAAGCTGCTGTTAGATCCATGTCTTCTAGCTAATTCTGCAATAGATCCTGTTTCTACTGACAATGACATACTTCTCTTAAATGACGGACTCGTTGAACGAGTTGTTGAATATTTCCCATTTTCCGGCTGATTGTGCTGAATCGCATGTATTTCCTTCAAAGGTTTGTAATTAAATAGCTTTTTACCATTTATGAGACTACTGGATACTGGTGGCGGAGCTGTTTCTTCGAAGTGGATGGGAAGGGTCTTAGATTTCTTCATCGGTAGAACCGGTCGTCCAAAAGGAGCTTTGGGTGGTTTCTTCGGTGTCGCATCCAAGATCGGTGGAGATAAGGGTCCGTTGGAATTCGGCGACAAAATACCATTGCTGGTGGGATGATTGCCGTTCGTTTTCTCGTCAGGTATTCGAATGCTTAGCTGATCGGAAGCCATCCCGTTTCCAGTGGGTCTGTGGGCGTTCGCGTGCGGCATGGTCATTTACGCGTGGATGCGCTTGCGTTTCCTACAGTAGCGGAAGTATTTCCCGCAGTGAAAGTCCAGTGCCATTTCACTGCCGCGTGCAGTATTATTGTCGCGAGCAGTTCGAGATTCGTCGGGACATCAGCATCGTTCGAAATAGAACCGGCGCGAGAGGGCTCCGCGAACGCACTGCGCCGGCTAACTCGGTCACCGGGCAGTCGCGAGCGCTCGACTATTTTAGTTTACGTAGATGTCGAAGTGCACATCCGAGTCCAACGATAACTGCTGGACCTTCAAAAATTTGTTAACGACACTGCGCTTTGCTCCTTCTGCGAATAGTCGTTACCATAAAGCCACCATATGCGTATTGCAAATACTAATACATTTCAAGTCGGAATATTATTGTCGGGGACTGTGATAATTTCGTATATTTCAAATGAATTAGGTCAGTTGACAATGAAACAGATGTGCTTGACGTCGCCGAATGCGCAGAAGCAGTCAACCGGAAATTAAAGATGAACGTTATATTTTTGTAGTAATAAAGTTGCCCCGGTTTTGAATTGGAAGCTCATAGGTTTATTGAATTTGTCATTCACTATTTTATTACATCATAATGCACATAAATATTGAACTACTAACACAATTTCGACACTTCGAGAGACTGTTTACAAGAGACCTTGCCAAATCGTTAACCAACGCGTAGAGATTTAAAACTTCTAGAAAATGCCTAAACCAATGATCATTTTTAACCGCCAAATATGAATTTTCTCTTGCATTTACTTGAATCAACAATAGAATAAATCAAATTAACTCCCAAATATGAATTTTCTTTTACATTTACTTAAGAGGGGGTATAAAGCAAAATTGTCAATCGTAGATTCAATTTTTACAGTAGTAGATCAAGTTTCTAGAACCTGAATAAGAACATAGTTATACTTCATTATATTATTGAGTGAATGTAAGAAGCAAAAACATAAAAAAATTAAATTTTCTCGATAGAAAAAAATCACAAAGTTAGGTCTAATTTTCAACTGAAATCAATTTATTTTCAATATGGTGCATATTTTTGAGTCAATATTTTAATATATTATGCTAATTAGTATCACGGAGGGATTTGTAGATCGATTTCTAAATCAAATCTATAATTTACGAATTATTGAAATAAAATACATTTGTAGGATTTTGACATGCTCTGTTTCATTAATCAGTCGCCATTGCTCCATTGAGACGCGAAGACTGTGTCAGTCTGCTCGACGTGTGAAAAATATTTCGTGGTACATTTGTGACTGAGAGCGTAGTTTTTATTACAAAAACAATTATTGTGTGTGTGTGAACTAAAGTTAAAAGACACTAGATCCAACATGGGTAACAAACGGAATAAAATCAACATTAAAAAAGGGAACACAGAAAGCTGAAAATTCAAGTCATGGCTAGTTGTCAGAGGTAAGTTGACAAGTACACTATTTCATATTCAAAATTAGACCTTATTGTTTTAACTTTTGTGCTCACAATACAATGTTGATGTTGATGTTTGATCGCTGAAGCAGCATAGTATATACGAAAAATTCAGATTGTACCTATGTATCATTAATAGTTAGTATAGGTATGTACTTTCAAACAAAATTATTCATAAACATAATTATAAAAATAGAAATAATGTTGAATGATCAATAAAGTAAGTAAATGTTTTTTTGACATGAAGGAGTAGGCAGAGGTATGCAGTACGCCCACTCCTCACTAGTTATGTCTAGATTTCATGTAATACGTGTATTCAATGTTATGTGGGCTTAGTTAGAAAACTTTGTCACAAATTAAGGTTGAAGCCTAAAGTGGAAGAGAGAGGCATGAACCACCTATACAGCTTTATCCAAAAGCAAATTTAATTTTGAGTTAATTATTTCCTCTTTGTCCCATAATTTTGTTTTTAAAGCAACACCTATATTTCTGGTAGTCAATTTGATCAATCCCTACAGTAGTTGTTACTTGTGTGTGTTTGAAACTATTATTGTATTTTAATTTCAGAACAAGATTTAATCAAGAAAATATTCCAAAATCTATTGATGATGACGGGAACATTACACCAGAGAAGTGCGTATCAATTCATCTGTCTATGTATTGTTTCATTTATTATTTGCTTGTTGTTGCATTGTAACGAATCTACAAAATAACACATCAACTAAACTTTTTTTATACTATACATATTATGCATAGTTAGGCAAAATTACTTTAACAAAAACATAAAATTTTGTATAAATGCATTTTTAAAGCGACTTTTTTATTTACTTCTTAATAGCTAATTGTGTTTTCATAAAGAAAAAATATATATTTTCAGGCTTACTAAGTATTACGCTTTTACAAATTGTAGAAATTTTAGAACATACAGATCCAAATGCAGACGAATTTACCGGAACGTTTGGCATTAAAATAAAGTATTTATGTAATTTAGTCCTATCTAAAACTTTTAACCGATTATAAATGGCGCAAAGTGATACCTGACATCATCAGTTTCAATGTTCAATGAATTATAATAGTGTTTGACTTTTTTTTTAATTTCAGTAAAATCAAGCCTCGTGTTTATGAACGGGTCAAGACAAATATCAAGACTAACGACGATACTAAATACACATGTGATACAAGTCAACGACTTATAATAGACAAGATATACTTTTTGAACAATTAAAACTTCCAACCATGTATAATTTTGGCATTTTATTTTTTCTAGACGGATTTTGGAGTTAGTGAATTAAACTTGATTTCGAATAAATTCATTTTGGTTTTAAGTAAGCTTTGTTCGATTTTATGCTTATTTTTAATCTTCATAAAATTGTTTAGTATCATGACTTATGTGTTCTTACCATAACTTAAATATTTTTACTACCCATTATACATTTTTCCTGGTCTCACGCATAATTATATCATCACGCATCATATTTCACACACTGTTTTTTTCCTATATTTTTAAAGCTAACAATTGTCGCTCAAGAAGTTAGTGATTGTCATCTTTTTTATGATATTATTGTCATTTAATTAGTTTCCTTATAATAACGGCAGTGGCATTTGTAATTTTTCTGTACTCTGGCGAAGGATTTCTTTCGATTTAAATAAATTTAAAGGATAACTTACTTTATCTTTTTGTAGCGAAAAAATGAAAACAATGTTATCTATAATAAATAAATGTCTGAAAAACATTGTACGTGTTATTTATTTACTTGTTATACGGCATACAGGTTTCATCTCGTAAAAATAGAGCAGATATTCTGCTTTGCGAGAATTTAAATGAATTCGTGGTCACACCAGTACGAACATTATACTGCCTTTCTTGTCATAAAAGTGATTCAATCGCCCCCTACACTAGGTTTCCAGCGCTATGGTTACATGATGCGACCGACACTACCTATAAATGTTATTAGTTTCAGAAATACAGATAGTTACAGCGAGAAGAATTGCTTTAGATTGATAGATACCTACATAATAATATAATTCAAAATTATGAATGACACCTAATTATGTGTTATCTGCCATTCACTGGCTCTCTAGCTAATAATATTGTATAAAAATCTAACCCTATTATAGAAAAAAACAGCTTGCCATTTTTGAGGTAGATGATTCTACATTTACTGAGCCGAAATTTGTCTTATTTTTACATTATACTGTGCCGTATTCTTGACTGATGACATGTTATATAATAGCGGCTGTACACTCTCGTGCGAGAGTACTTGCTATGTCTCGTACCAAGTACATTCTCATACGAGTGCACTCGTTTAGCAGTTTCGCGAGAGTGTACAGCCGCTGATAAAGTCAGATGCAACCGGACGCGCAACTGCTGCGGCGCATCTATTTGACGGGCGGGGCGGGGCGCGCGGGTGAAATTTGATTTTTTCCTAGCTTTATACCCCCTCTTAAGTCAACAGTACAATAAATCAAATGGGTTCCATACGCCACATCGAATTTCATTACATCGAACACGTTACAGCGATGGCTTATTATATCGAACTATCATCCAGATGTGATGATAGTATCATCACATCGAAAGTTTATTACATCGATCGTTCATGACATCGAAAGCTTTTAAAATCGAAAGCTCAGTGAATCGAATTTATAACATCGAAGCCTTATCACATCGATAGGTCGTGCCATCGACAGCTTGAATGGACATAATTTTTTTTGATAATTAAATGAAAGAAAAAATCATTTTTACACTAACATTTAATGTTATTCATACATATATGTATGTATGTATATGTATGTATGTATGTACATGTATGCACATGTATGTAAGTATGTATGTTTGAATAACAGTAAACGTAATTGTAAAAATGATTTTTTTCTTGCATTTATTACATAAAAAAAATTATGTCCGTTCTATTATGTTATAAAGCTGTCGATGTCACGACCTATCAATGTGATAAGGCTTCGATGTTATAAATTAGATTCAATGAGCTTTCGATTTTAAAAGCTTTCGATGTCATGAACGATCGACGAAATAAACTTTCGATGTGATGATAGTTCAATATAATAAGCCATCGATGTAACGTGTTCGATGTCATGAACTTCGATGTAATGAAATTCGATGTGGCGTAAATGGAACCCAAATCAAATGACATTACCGTTTAACTGAAGTTTGAGACAGCTCTGAATAGGCTAAGTTTGGCAAAAACAATATTGGATTTGCCAAGAATCCGTGCTGACGTGGACGGTTGATGAGGACCAAAATAAATCGTAATAGATCAAAAAACATACAATACGGTAACCTTGATCTTAACCTACGCATTACAAGCAGCTGATTTTATGGAATAAATGTTTCACACGTCAATATTTTCACCTTGACAATGTGATTCAATGAATTACAACATTAACTGACTATAATTATGTAAAAATCTAGCTTCTCGCCCCGACAATATGCTTTTTTGCAGTTTTCTGTTATTTTCGCACGAAAGTCAGATACGTGTTTTTGAACGAGATATCTATTTTTTTATCCATTGTTCTACTATTAATTAAGGCCAAATAAGCTTCTAAGTCAATAGTTAGTACGAAACAATACAGTCACTTTAATATTTTTAAGCCATAGGTTCTCACTAATTGAAACCAACGTGTAAAGTACGCTATTTGAGTTCATTTATAAGTGATAACAATAAGTGAGTTAGATAATGCTATGTATTTAGAAATCTTGATATACTTAAATTAATATATAGTTTACATAATAAACGTATAGGTACGATATAGAATTCATAAATTTCTGTATGTAAACAAAATTACGCGCATCATTCTAAATTTCTAGGAAGACTGTAATAACAGCAAAACAGCATCGTACTCCCCATAATCTCATCCTGTTTATTATAAGTAGGTACTGGTTACAGTTCGTAAATACTTCGGGCAGCGTTTATTTCGAGGATTCACTTAATTGTGCGAAATTTATATACGACATTCTATTACGTAAGAGTAAGAGTACATAATCATTTATTACAAGAGAGTTCAAAGCAAAATGATACTGCTAGATTCGAAATGACATTGGTAATTTTCTAGATTTTACGTAGTTTATTAACTCTTTTTTATTAGGTATAAAAAAGAGTTAATAATTATAATATTATTATAATAATCAAGAAATAAGAAGAAATAAGAGTCTAACTATAATATTATTATAATAATGTGCTCTGTAACCTGATAACCGCTTGGTAAAATTTAAAAAACATTTTAGCTTGCATCCCAATAATCAAGCATCCCAAAACTCAAGACAGTAGGTACCTACACTTGAGATCAAAGTGGGAGCTACGAGTAAATAAACTATTTTACTTTAGGTATCTACAATTTCCCTTGATGAGCAACAAGGACTATCCGGCATGAGTTCATTGTTACCTCCGGCTTTTTTTACCCGGCCTACCCTTCATCGTAACTAGGCTACATAATTATGTTTTAAACACGCTCAGATTAGCTTCACGTTTTTTTTATATTATGATAAGATACAAGTATGAAGACATTAGGTATTATCATAAGATTAGCTTCTGATTTCTAAATCAGTTATTATAAACTTTAAGTGAAGGACCTATACTATAATAAAAATATATTTATCATTGTCAAAAAATATGTATAACAATGATTTCTCTTATTGCGCAATTTGCTCAAACATGTAATAAAATAAAATTGCATTCTGTAAGTCAACAAGTCGTCAAAACATAAAAGAGATTTCAAACCGACAGAGTCATGAAGACCTACAGACAGATTTAGCAAAGATTACAAAAAAATTGAAACGACTCCAAACTAACGCGATCGGCCGCGGCTATCCACGGGACGGCTCGCTGCACTACTTCGGGTGTCGAATAAGAAACAAACAACAGTTCCGTCTGTCTGCCAATGCGACCACTGAAGCAACAGGCGAGCCGGGAGCCCAGAGAACGCACAATTCGGAGACCGGAGACCCAGTTGCGCAACGCAATAAGTCTCGGATTAACTTCGAATCATGTCAATGGATTTGGGGACGAGATTCGGTTAGCGTGGTTTTCTAGAATCCCACATATAAACAAAATTATTGCCGATTTCATGTTAATGGTATTATAGTTATATTTGGTGTCATGAAGCATATTGCATTTGTATTTTCGTATATATACTTAAATATAATAATAAAATTTTCCGCGTGGTACAGGCCTGACTATTTTAGTTTGTAGACAAAGCATGTAAAACCATAGAACCAACATACCTATCTGCTCCACAGTTAATTATTTGATTCATATAGATTTGCATAAATTCAGAATTTGGAATTTGTCAACACGACCATTACCAGTGCCACATGATGATAAAGTAGGGTGATTATAGCCTTCTGTGAACTTTTATAACGCCACGAGCGTCGCCGATGCGTTATATTCTAAGAAACAATTGATGAACCTGTTTTATATAAATAGCCGACAAAGAAGCCGAGCCAGCTGATGGCAAGTGTTCACCGTCACACATTCACGTCAGTCACACCAAAGGGATCAACAATACGTTGCTGGCTAGACAAGAAGCCAGGTTACTGCATTATTTCTGGCCCCGCGTCACTGCGACTGAAACATGTATAAAGCTTTTCACGGTCGACTTTAGAAGGAGGGCGATGGGTAACTCGGCGGGTAATAAATTACTCGACTAAAGAAGTCGAGATTAAGCAGCATGGTGCACAACCCAGTCACCTCAAGGACCTGGTTTAGCCTCGTCCGTTGTTTTGCAGAGTGAAACACGAGCGGAGGTCTTCTTGGACGCAAGATAAATGTAGATGGGAGTTCCTTACACCCCAACCAGTTTTTTAACTTAACCGTAATTATAAATTTTCTTTCTAAGTATTAATTTTAACATAACAATACAATATGTACGTAGATGTATTATTATGTGATTATAGTTTAACAATTTATTAATTGGTTTCCAAGAACTTTTCAATTATATCGAGTGTCTCAGCGTATTTTCAAGAAACTAGTAGAGTTAAGTCTGTAATTGGAATAAAAAATATACATATTAATTAAATCCTAAGCAAAAACTGGAGCTTGATTCACGTTGACGTTAATTAGTAGAGATGAAAGAGCGATTGACGCAAAAACCTTTTAACCAGACTTCGCAAAAACTTGTTATTCTTATTTTGTAACAAAACTTCAAGCACTCCAGTGATATAATAATAAATATTTGAAGTTTTTAAAACGCTCGTTAATTTGTTAATTATTTCATCTGTAGTGTAGTCTACAGATGTAATGTAAGATATAGTGACGGAAAGGGACGCACTCAGCAAAAGACCGTGGCAAACAGTAGTATAAATATGTTTCGGGTAAACTGATACTGCTGC
Organism: Ochlodes sylvanus; assembly: GCA_905404295.2. Taxonomy (NCBI): domain Eukaryota; kingdom Metazoa; phylum Arthropoda; class Insecta; order Lepidoptera; family Hesperiidae; genus Ochlodes; species Ochlodes sylvanus. Next base: position 6,149,914 of record FR990129.1, read on the forward strand.
AGTCGTGATCTTGAGTGATACGACACCAAATAGCTTTAATTTTATCTCACGACAAAAAACAGACAAATCAAGGACAAACACATTCATGCGTACATTAAACCCTCGGGGCTTTCAGATTTTGTGTATAAGATCTTGCAAGTAAACAGAAGTTTACTCTTGACGTGATTTAAAATAGTTAAATCGAATAAACTATTTTAGTTCTTTGAAATGTTATATTTTTTTGGGCTTGTCGTGCATTTGTCAGAGGCAGCAATTTTATTTTTTAGATGTAAATAGGGGGTTAGTGTAAAGTCAAATCCAAGTTTGTGGGGTCACTCGTAATCCATAATAATGATTACATTTTGGGGAAAACGCATCAGATGAAATTGTAATCTGTAATCGTGATTATATTTTTCCCATCTCTGCTAATTAGTCATCCTCAAATATCCTGACACAGATATCAATCAGTTAATGTTATATTCTAGATGGCATTAAAGAATGTAAACAAACTCATTTATGTATGTATGTGCAGATCATGTTAGTATAATGAATTTAGTTGAACTACTCAGTTGAACTAGTGCGAACGACCCATTTATTTCGTGTAATAAAACGTTTATATTTCTCTTGTATGCATATCGCAACAGCTTGAAAATATTCAACAAACAACATTGTAAACGGCGCTCGCGTAATTATATTTCCGAGGGTGCGTGGGCAGCGTGCTTTTAATATCTGTGAAATGAATGTCACGACAATATTATGCAGAGCATTTTTACACAACTCTAATGCTGATATGATGCTTAAGTTCGCTTCACGCTTCTACAAAATGGTTCAAAAAACTATTAGATAATTTCCCTAATAGTGTACCTAGATCATAAAACTTGGAAGTTTCAGAATGGATTACTTACATATATCAATTTAAATAAATATTCAAAGTTAACAATTACTAAAGCTATTTATTTTTTATAGTTAGCTATTAAATTTGAAATCATTTTAAATTAGGTCGCTGATGGTGCGGCGAGATGCTAGAAGATGGTATAGGGCTACTACAAAAATGTATGCTGTACGAAAAGCGATTTATCGACTAGTGACTATGGCTATAAAGGTCTGCGCACATTACATCAACTCAATTCCGACTAGAGTACGATTCAACTCACAGGAAAGCACTGAAATATGAGCATATTATATGTAATGTAAACATAATACCTACACGCATTTAATTGCTTTAATTTACTGGTTACATTTTCGAACTGCGCAGACCATTTTTTCGTGTCAATTTGGCCAGATTTCGTTTTTTTTTCTTAATTACCATAAATTAGAACAAAGTTTCTTTAGTCTACACAGACATCATTTATATACCTTTATAACCTTTTACATTGAGTAAACTTATTAATAGTTTACTCAATGTAAAATATGCATCAAAAGTACTTACCCGTCATGGTTAAGCTACCTTTAGTTATGCTTTCGCCTGTACAAGTTTTAGGTTCATAAACGTTTTATGCGCAAAAATATTTAGATTGCAGCAAAGATTAAATCTTTACACGTCCCAGTTTGCATGTCGGGCGTGAGATTAATTTTCCAATGGACCGTATATTAAGTATTTTTTTATCAACGACTAGCTGTGCCCTTGACTTTGTTCGCGTGGAAGGTTTTCCCGAGTAAATCCCGATCCCGTGGGATTTGTAGGATAAAAAGTAGTCTATATGTTTCCCTATAATCTCCTGTATGTTCCAGTGAAAGTCCTATTAATATCGGTTCAGCTGATCTAAGATAAGCCCGGACAAACAGATAGCCAGATTTTATTTTAATTTATTGTTTTAGTAACGTGTAAATAACTATGAGCACTTGGGAAAACACATTATATTGAAATCACAGACAGACAATTAGGTATACTTTATTTGTGAAAGTATGCATTACATTTTGTTTGCATTTTATCTTAAAACAACAAGAAAGAGGTCGACGGTACATACAAATATCTACATACAATATAAATATCTACGAGTAGGTATTATTACTTTCGGAACTATACCGTAACAGTACCTACACCCTTAATTCCTCACCAGTCCTTCGTTCGGACTGATTACCAGCAACGAATTTCCAGCAATATGTTCACCGCGCTCTCGGTCAAGGCTACACGCCGAAATATTCTTCACCATGGCATTTATTTGTATTCCCAAGACCAGATGAAAACAAATGCGTCAGAGGCAATTATTTTTAAACACAAAAAAATGTCTATGACATGATCGGCGCGCATTCATTCGTAATTTTTACGTTACATACACCACAGACAGTGGTGTGTAGATAACCGTAAAATACTTGCAAAATTTTGCACTGATTCTAATGTGAATATAAGAGTATAATATTATAACAAAAGTTTTTAAACATGTTTTATGAAATTTGATCTGAACATAAGTTAAACTAACTAAATATTCTGGATAAAATGGATATTTATTCATTTATTATTTATTTAAATTTTAAAGAATTTAAGTCGATTTTTATTTTTGCATCTTTGTACTGTGTAATTCAAACAGTACAAAGATACATTTTCAGCATCATATGAGAATGAAAACCGCGGAATGCGGCAGTTGACATAAGTAGATAATTCCCGGTAGCGCATTTACAGTAGTACTTGCATTAAGAGACTTAACGCCATATTACATACACACCTATCATGTACATGTAGTAGGAATATGTAGAGTTGAAGTAGAAGTCAAAATAAGAGCAGTGTTCATAAGGGGTTATAATATTCTTTATTAATATGAAACTAGAAAACAATGCCCTTTATAGGGAAATAATTAGTTTTCAGTAAGACTACTCGACTGTTTGCAGCCAGTCTAGATCAGTCTTAACTCTTGGGAACTGATATGGAACATTCCATTAATTGGGTGAGGGGCCTCATTTATCCATTTTGAAGATCCTCCCGTTGGGAGGTCGCTGGGCTCCGTGTCGGTCAGTTTAGTTTGATATAATCGTGCTAGCTGGAAGGATTGTTCACCTACCTGCTCAACTACAACCCTCCCTCTTGTATCAACTGGTTCAGTTTCAGCTACGTTTCAGTGACGCCTTTGGTGTTACGAACGTCCAAGGTGCCATGGAGAAGTGACGACATAGGTACAATCGAGTGATCCCTATACGATTTATGTTTGCTATTCACTAAAATGACTGTTAGGTACTTGAGCCTATGATCATGGAAACATCATAGATACCTTGAGATCTGAATATATCGCACGAACCTACATACATATAATTAATTAATTAACGTTTCATAAAATATTATCTGCATAACTATACATTATTTGTATTGGCAGATGCATAAGCAGCTTCGCGGTACATTTCGTACTGCAAATCAACGAACCGATTATACAAGACAATGTATGTAAAGTGTCAACGAGGTATTTATCAAACATTACATATGACATCGAATATTTTTTGTGTACCAATTAAACAGATTAACTAGTGACTGCTACATGTAGGTTCGTTGAAACCAGTTATAAATAAAAAGCAACATTTGACACATAATAATGTGTTATGTAATTTGTTCAACATACAAATAAAATGTTACGTTACCGTATATTCATTCGATGTTGAGGTCGTTTCATCCTAATATTACGAAAACTACAGTTATTTTGGCTGCTTTATTGGCTAACGGATGGACTTTCGCAATGATAGAGGATATATAAAATATAAGTAATAACATGCCTGGAGAGTATTCTATTATAGACTACGGTATAGATCACGGATGGGAGACTTCACGCTTCAAAAGTTCTACAATAACTGGGAGCGTCAAATATATTATGTACCTTTTCATCTTTTACATATCTTATGATAACAACAACCGGAGCTGAATAATTATGATGCTAATTTCTTTCAATAGCAATAATTCATATAGCTTAACTTGCACTTAATAGAACTTGCAGAGATGTTTGTGGTTCGCTCGCATCTTACTAATAGCCTTCATTAAATTATGTAAGTCCATAATATTGATTAACATTAACAACTTTCCAACGGTGTATGCATGTGTAACTTAGATTGGAAGAAAGTAAAAAATCATGACAGACAAGCACAGATTAACTGAATTAAAAAATATATATAAATAAATAAATTAATTAATTACAAAAAAACTTACATGCATTTATGCCAACAAACGAACGTCACGCGAGAATCACAATTCGTACTAATTAATCATTTTAATATCGATACTAAAAACACTCACAACACGTAAATACGCTAGGACATGAAGTCGGCGAGTAAAACCTTTAGCTCAAGGAGAGCTAGAATCCTACTAGTATCGATGATTCAAATCATGAAGGCGTGACTTGTGAACTTTATGGCAATAATCAATAAGGTTGAAATTAAGTGATTGCAGCATCGCCATGAGATGTAGTAACTAGTAGCTGGACAGTAGGCGGGGCGTTCCTCTTCAATAAACAGTAACGAGATAATCGTACTATTGTTTGCAATCGATTTTTAAACGACTTTCGATAAGGAACATAAATCTGCGTTCTAGTTTAATATTGATTACTAGCTGAACAAAAATAGACTAAATTTATATCAATAGCAAGCAGATACTGCTTAGCCATTTCTTGCTTTATATTTCTTATTTTATTTTTTGGATTTAATCATTGATTTATTATTACTAATTAATATTAAAATTATAAGATAATTGCTTTGCTAGTAAACACGAATCGACATACGATACTTAATATTAGAACTCTATAATTCTTTCTTCTTCCTTCTTTGTGACTGGCAACGCGTTGGTGATGCCATTAGTGTTGCCAATGTCCGTGGGCGACGGTGACCACTTACCATCAGATGACTCGTCCGATCATTTGTCGCATAAAAAAACTTAATGCTAATATGAGTGCTAATATGAAATCAAAATAATTGCTTAAAAAATATGTTATATTCCTTAATATTAAGCAACATGTAAAGCCTATTTCAACACATTTTCCAGAGAAATTCAGTTATAATCATCGATTTATTTTATTCACTAAAGTTGATCACTCGGAAATCGATTCTCCATTCACTCCACGGGGATATATTACAGACAAGATCGCTCGTTCTGACCATACCGAGCTGTCTATAAATAACCCTCCACAGTTAGATGCAGGCCGCTATTTTTACAGTGTCCTGTGTGATGTTATTGCTCGATAATTACGATCATCTGAGGTCACTATAATTAACTAAGACACGTTTGAGGTTGTGGCGCAACGCGTCTAGTACCTTGGTAAAGGTTGGTGTACCATTTAAATTTAAGCCCGTCAGGCGCCACGGAAAGGCGAATAATATTGATAATACAATCCTAACGCATGGTGTTGGTAGCACTGACCAACAAGCTACGGTCGCTGCCAGTAGGGGATTGGGATCCGTATTATAGACTGTATTTAACCATATAATAGTGTTTAATGATAACACTTACCTTCCCTAATCGATGAGGTGCAGGGTTAATGTACTCTTTGGTCATAGGGAAATGATGACGCCGCCGCCGTAGCAACAAAAGAACTCTTGGAGACAATCAAAGCACGTAACAGTAGAGTTAGATGAATCGAACGGGTTATCTTTGAGTGTGATTGTTATACCTATATGTAAGGTATTCGGAATATTTCCAGTAAGCTAAATATTTACCAAAAGTTTGTAAAAAAATCAAAAAAATATTTCAGGGCCACACTTGTGGATACTTCACTTCACAGAGCAGTTAAGTGTCATTATCGGTGACAAATCAATGAAAGAAGTGACAGCGCGGAGGTGTGTTATGTGATACTCTTTTGGTGAACTATGGTATGAAGGTTAAATAATAATAAATAAAATATTTTTTATGGTTTATCTGGTAAACTATAGGTCTCACATAAAATTTGTAAGAACATCTTTCATTGCAAATTAAATTCCTCACTTGATATCTAAAAAATAAAATTGCGTCCTGTGACAAAGGCAACCCCAAATTAATGTAACTTTTCAATGGACTAATAGGTTTTTAGGTAAATATGTGTCGTATATACTATAAACTAACTAGTGCCACCTGGCTTTTGGAGTAAGAAATTACACTTGGAAACATCGTTTGGATAAAGAACGTTTTAATGTATGGGCACAACGCCAGATGGCGCAATTACAAGCAAAGTTCATCGGAAAATACTGAACGCGTGAACGACACTAATTTTATCTTCGCTGCTAGGTACTAGAGTAACGGCAAGTCTTGTAATATTCCTATTATGCGACTTTTAAGCATATAACGCTAGATCACACAGAATGAAGAAACTATAATGTAATAAGTTGTGTCAAATCTGTAAGTAATTATAACAAATAGGAACTCTATGTAACGGGGTTCCGTTGAGCTTAATTAACACCACCCTCCTCACTTACTTTTCCTCACTCTACAATGCTTAAAGAGTAATTATTATCTCATCTCGATTCAATTAGGTAGTTCCCATTAAACAATTTTTATTTTTTCTTTCAGTTTAAAAAAATAACAAGGCTCTGTCGAGCAACGTCTACTGTGGCGAACCATCACGTACTCATGGAGGTATTTTTGACATCTGTGTAATAACTGTCATCAAATAAATCAGTGACGTTTATTTCGTCCAACTACATGGTCTTAATGCATTCATAAAAGACAACTATTCCTTGACGATTCATTGAGGTAGGTCTACTTAGATTCACTTAAGCTACGAGTATTAATAAAAAATGTCATTCACGCCAAAGTCATTGATTTTTTCCAAGAACGCAAATGAACGCTCTTTTCAGTCGCAATTTATTCTTTTTGTAATGACGTTGTCCGGTCCGACAGGACGAGGTATCGTCTCCGTGGAAGTGCAATTAGGGTTGTTCCAATATTACAACCATTAGGGGTTCGGATTAATTCGAAATCATTTAATTATGTGGGTATTGCTACAATAAATTTATTAACGTCATTTGTATCAAACAGCAGGATTTACTTCATTAACTTAATTTCAAATTAATATAATTCTTATTATTGAATATAAACGTAGTATGTATTTTATTTGTTTAGTATAGAAACATTGAAACTATCCAATAGTCAATTAGATAATATCCTACAATTTTGGAAGGTCATATTGTTCTACGTAAACGAAAAACTAACCGTATTTAGTAAAGTATCCAATATAATATGTTTAAAATTGTATAAATGTAAAAAGTATGTATATCGTATGATTCGGTCACCCAAGTATGAAAATGACATCCCTCTAGAGCAACGGACCGACAGACCATTAAGGCACTATTATTGTTAATATTGAAAAGAAACCAGTTGTCGAATCGAAGAAAAACTACATATCGATACGATCTGGAACGGTTGGTTTTTGCATTCGGCTGAATGAAGTAAACTTTTGTAGAATAAATAGCAATAATGATGACGACGATGATGATGATGATATCGTTCGACTCTCGGAAGAAGAGTTGACCGAGCAATGGAACATAAATAAAGAATATAAATGGAAAAAAAAATATCTTACCTTAGTTTCGAACTTTTCAGTCTCGGTCTTGTAATGTGTGCGTTCACTTTCGACTTTTTCCAACTTCGCTCGTAGTGTCTCCAGTTCTTCCTGCGAACAAAAAGAGAAGCTTTTAGTGAATTATTTATATAAATTAAATAATTATGATAGATGTCATTTTTTCAGGTCTTTCGGAATTACAGCTGAAGAAAATCTATGTATTAAGTCTACTGTAATAAGCGGCGTATAAGTTGAACTATGTCCTTGAGTGGGTAGTAACACATTTTCGGGTCTCAATCGAAGCGGGGGACGCGGGAGCGGTACGTCACTCGCTCAGTTCCGCTCACACGCATGCGCACAGTCGCTTTCCGTCCCTCTCCACCCGTAGTACCTGCGCAAACGGCAGCCATTTTGGTTCAACTTATGTGCCGCGATTTATACCTGGCTGTCATAAATTATCAGGTGGGAACTGGGAATGTTGTCAAGCAAAGGTGATTACATATATCATTGGCATTAACTTATTTTATATTACAAATCGTCTAAACCACAAGTAGGTAGCCTATAGTGGCTTTTTGTTGTTAATATTGAATTCATAAATCGTTGACGGGCCAACAGGGTCCCACAAGCCTTTGGTTGTGCAGCCTTGCACTAGACAAAAAACCGGTCGCAGTAAGAATATTTCTGAGGATAATCTCTAAAACGTACGCAACTTCCAAATTAAGGACCCTGATTCGAACCTCTATCAATCGCGGGGAAGTTTGGATTTAACATCATAAGGCTATCGCCAAGCTATCGCTGCATCAACCAGAGTGTAGTAAACAATCACTGCTCAGGTTTCGATCACTATGGCCAAGTGCAAATGACTTTTAATGGTTTAACCACATCATAGAGATAAGCTAATGGACCCATTAGAACGCGTCAGTGTTCGTACAAAGTGATCTTCATTGATTAATTGCTAATGCTTTTATGTTATTTAGCTATTCAACTGAAGCATTTTGTTAAAGACAGCAAAACGAAGCGAATGATTTATTATCCGCTCTTAGTTATGTTAAACCAAAAATTCACCGTTAGTGTGCGTTTTATCTGTGAAATTGCACATAATTCATAATAAATAGTTTAGTATGTTTTTATTTTATTTCTTTCGTTAATCCAACAGCCTATTCTTAACCTATTTTGTTTGAGTATAATTATTATAATGAATAATTAACGGATCACACAGGTAAACATCTATGTAATTTTTAACAACAGTTAAATAATGTTAATAATATTAGTAACACATTATGCAGAAAGTTTATTTAATAATTAGTATGGGTTTTCAAATTTCCGCTTGTAGTTCAACACAACTGTTACTATCAGGACTTTTACTAACAAAACTAACTATCACTAACAGTACCTATCCCAGTCCTCATACTTACTAACAAACTAACCAACTGATGTTATAACACCGTCTGCTAACCGGATTAACCATCCTAGTCTCCATTTAAGTCTTGATCTATGTCGGTTACAGTTGTCATGGTCGTTTACTATGTTAATGGCATAAAAAAAATAAAAGATTAAACTTATTTAATGTAATCAATGTATGTAAATACATAGGTACATCTCGTGACCGTAGATGATCGAGATGTGCGCCGAGCGGGCCAGTTGCACGTAACGCGTCGATTTCATAATCTCTCCTTATTATCATCGCACACATTCTTCAAAGCAGTGATACATAATTGCTCTTTTTGCGTAAAAATTGACATTTCATGGTAATAGACTTCATATTTTGATGTTTAGTAAATTTGCATGCTCATGTTTTTATTTATTAACTATTCAAATTTTAAATGTTATGGAATATTTTGTAAATTAATTATGATAAAATTTTAATTTATGCCATTACTGTTTTTTTAATTGTTATAAGCTTTTATCTAACAATCTTGTAAGCTAAATTAGGATAACTTCCTCTTATCCTACGGAATTGATATTCTACAAAGACATTCAACTCATTGGCTCTTTCTAAATTCCATCTTAACTGAATATGATGGCACTCAGAACTGCTGCAAAGGGATGGCTCCATACTAGAAATCTGAAGCTGTAACGGGGCCCTGTCTGTACTTTGGATATTTTTTGAAAATTTGATTGTTGTAGGTATGCTTTGCTGTCAAATATAGAGGCCAAAACATGTTTGATGGAATTAATGTCTGCTGTTTACCCGAGCATTACGCAGAAACTATTGAACAGATTTATGTAGGTTATAGCTAATATCATATTAGCTATAACCTACATCAACGCTAGGATACTATTAGGTATGTGCCTAAGCTATCGTTTAGAGTGCGGGTACTGACTACTGAGGCATAGGTTTGTAGAAGCGAAGCGCGGGCGATAAGATTGTCCAATACTAATAACAATTCAACATTTTATTATAAGTGTTTGTACTTCCATTTTTTGCTTAGGTAAATATCATATTGTTCATAGTAATTATAAACAATCCTATTAATATTATAAATGCGAAAGTTTGTATGGATGTATGAATGTTTGTTACTCTTTCACGCAAAAACTACCGAATGGATTTTGATGAAACTTAACAATAATATAGCTTACACATCAGAATAACACATAGGATATAATTTATAAAGATATATGTGTGTGTGTGTAATTATCCAAAATATATAACTAAATCTCTGCAAACCGAAGGAATAAGTTTCCCGAAGCGAAACGAGGGCGGGTCGCTAGTATTCAATAAATACCTAGAGAGCATGCTCAAAACGCCCCAGCCGGAAGTCCATTACCAATTGACACGTACATTCCACCGTCCACCGTAATAAACCACCAACTTTATCTCGCATCAGTACGTGGTAGAACAGGCTGCGTTAATATTTCAAACACGGTGACAGTGTCTATCTTTGTAAACAAACCGCGAGTAATGTCAGTAATCGGCTTTCTAACCGCCGTCGAAACCTGCCGTCCACATCGGAAGTCCCTATCTCCCAAGTGCGTTTATGTAAGCGGACATTTTAAGCCTGATCCTGAACAAACCTGTCTCGGTGCCATGTAAGCACTTATTCGAAAGGTGTACCTACAGTCCGTGTAAGGATTTACCTTTTCTGATTGGATTTCAGTTCGTATATTATTCTGATTCATGTTCAATTAGGTTATACATGTTACTTGCATAAAACATGGTTTTTAAGAACAAAAAATTAACAAGACGGATTACTTCTGTATTAGTGAGCGTAAAGTTAGTCCCGAATCCCGATGCAAAGAATAAAGTTATACATAGATGTGATAGATGGGGGAATACGCATATAGAAATACCTACGAATAAAATCACATGAAAAGCAACGTTTCGCTGATCAAAAGTAAATAAATAATGGTTTTAATAAGCATTACATACTTTGGTGAAAAGCTTAAATAGGAAGTATTAGGAAGACGTGTAGGAAGAATTAGTAACAAGCATAAAGTATCATCGTAATTTTTCTGTAAATAATTTCTAGTTTGCTATTACTTTACAATAATTTGAAACTTATTATGAAGTAGTTAGGATTTAAATTAGCATAATGGATAGTCAGTTCCATGGATGTAGTAACTCAGGAAGACGATCGTAATAATTTAATGCTCACTTGCGGTTGCGGTCAAAAGGAGGAGGAGGAGGTGTATCCTATATAATCTGACCCGAGCTACATAAAAAATGCTGGCAAAAATAGTTTAAGATGTTTCCATAACTTACATAACCAGCCAAATATTTTAATTTAGCTCATTGGTAGCAAAGTATTAAAAGCAAAATGAGGAATGTTCAAATATCAATTTAGTCAGAAGTTTTTACTTCAATCACTGTCTTGGATGAAGGAAAGTTCCCTGAAGAATATTTGAACATTTTGAAAGATAACCTGAGCCCAACGGAATAACTAACTATACGGATGGTACCGATTAAACACTCCTAAGCAAGACCTCACAAAATGTCACCAACCTCACAATTAGATGTTCAAACAAACAAAACAGAACTTCTCACGGCATCAGGTGTCGTGTTACCAACGCTGTCACACCTTGTATGAGGATAAGTGTAGCCATTCAAAAGCGAAAGTAGTGTATAACATGTGTAGCTGACGTGACTAATAGCCATCAGTGCCTTACTTAGTATTTCCGGATACGACTGAATGGTTCTAGATGTCCATTTTCACACCCTTCTATGTAAGGCGATTACATTTTTATCGTAGCTATACTAGTCACTTTGCGGAACTTATTGTTAAAGATCGAAAATATTGCGTATGCCCAAGTGAACGTCTAGCATTTAATTCCTGTCCAAAATTTAGTTGACAGATATTTTTTTCTCGAGTCGTGGGTGATTGTGATGTTTCATTTGTAGATACTCATATCATCTTTAACAATGATGTTATATCACAAATTTAATAATTAAAATGCCATTGATCTTCAACTCTGCACCCTAGTACGGGCGTGGCGGTTTATGGAATCGTTAAAATAATATTTCCTTATTATTATGTGTGTTCCTTATTATTATGTGTGTAAGCAAATTTCGCAAATAACAGTTCACGCAGTATGTTTATGATGGCACAAAGCTGGTCTGATGATGGAGCTGGAATGTTTCTAAAGGAACTTTGAAATGAAACTACGCAACGCTATCGAGTTTGGGCTCGTTTGACTAATCTAGAGGATCCAGGATCTGTCGGTGAAGACAGGTGTTTCTGACAAAAACGTGTTTTTAGTCATTTTACCAAACCTAATAATCATGTTTACATTAATTCCTAGTAGGTTCGTGTTTTTGTATTCTTGCGTAACTGTTTGAATTGCAAACGTAGTTTAAAGACAGGTAATCGTTTAGGTATATTGTCCTTCATCACCATTGCAATCCTCTCACATTCTGACTGGTACATGCAATTCCCTACGTTGGCCAAGTGCGGATTGGTAAACTTTACACACCTTTGGGAATTATATGGAGAAGTCTCAGGTATGGTCCTTCATCATAATACTCTCAATAAACACATTTAAGTCATTTACATTGAGATTTACAGAAACGCCCATTAGGTATTATGCTACTGATGCACCTAGATGTGACTATATCAATAAGTTCTCAGTGACACAGATTCCTCGTCACAACGACTATTCAATCATTACGCTCCGTTTAACTTACAAACTGCGCTTGTTCTGTTCCATATTGTTTGTTTGTAAACATTAAAATGCAATAAATTTCAGTTTAGAGAAGGCGCGGCGTGCTCTTAATATTTTAGAACAGCACTACCTAGTAACAGTAGTTTGTATTCATATGAACATTAAACTAGATTCATATAAATGTTTAGTACTAGGCTACGAGTTAAGGTACGTACGATGGTAAAATTAGAAATGGTTAAACAGAATTTGATAGAGGTGACTTGGTATAATCGAGATTATACCTACTTCTGGGATTCATTAAAGTGTAACATGACTTTAATAGCAAAGCGCTAATAGTCTGTGAAGAGAAATCATCAGTAACGAATTCAGCACTTAAGTTCATTCCTTAAGCTCTCGGCTTTCCAATATACGAAGAATGACCCAGTAGTAGGATGTTAGTGAGTTCGAGCTAATTACTGATGTAGATTGGACTCTTTTTTTCTGGAAAATTTTCGCAATTGAAGAGCCACTGACACAGTAAGGCTTCAGTGCGACTGATGAATGTTTAGGGCAAACTCGAGAGTTGAAAGACCTTGTCGTTTGTAACCATGCAAGAATTGCAGTGCAGTTGTTATTACTATACTTTTAACTTATGCAGAGATTAATCGATATAAAACAATATTAACGATATAAATATAATTTTATTACTATTTAAAACTGTTGTAAGACAGTGCGAAGCAAGGAAGCCTTTTCGAAATGTTCACATCATAATGAAATGTAGAAATGGTGATCCAAAGTGAGATGTGTTTTATGTATTCAACTCAGTAAGCGTGTTGGATTTATCAGCACTTTAATAAGGAGTAGAAAAATTAACAACCATCTTTATTTCCCCAACCACTCTGGTAACACATTAACAGCTCGGTTGAAAGTTAAAATGGTACAGCCGACGTAGGTAACCCGACGACCCGATTTCTCTTTAAATGGCTCCTGTTAAATATTTCATAAGTGTTACTTAAACAGAATGGGACAGTGGCATTTCCTCGGATCACCTCTTCCGGGAAAGAAAGCCGCCTGCCTGTCTGCGCTGTTACGTTCCACAAATGTTTTTTGTTACTTTTAGGTCAACGGCGAAAACTGCTGGAGAAAATAATAATCTAACGACATGACTTTGGTGATTTTTGGAGGGCAAAAATTCTACGAGTAAATTAGGTAGGTATATAACCAATTTTTCATTTCTCTTCTTATAATATTCTCAAAGGTGTGTGAAGTCCGCCCATCCGCACTTGGCCAGCGCATCTGCGTGGTAGACTATAGCCCATACTCCTCACATTGTTGGAGGTAACCCTAGCCCAACATTAGCCCAGATGATACAGTCTGATGACTTCTATTAGAAATGCAATTCAAATTAATTGCAGTATAAATAAAAGTTGTTTATAACACGGTAATGAATGATAATAAATCTTCATTTTACTAAAATGGTACCTATTAGTCCTCTATAAATTTCTTCTAACATTACAATAACTTTATGTTATTTATATTGTTTTTCTTATTACTTACTACAATTTGAAACCCTTTTTATTTTCATTATTTAATAAAACAAAATACAGTCTTAACTGATTGATCACCATCAGGCATCATAAGTTATGCTTCATCGACTGCGAATTCTTAATCAGATAGAAATCTCGATAAACATCTATTTTAAGCTGATCTGTTATTTTATTAGTGGAGAAAGTTGATTACATTAATCATGTGTCATTTTGCACGAGATGTTATGTAATACTGGCCAAACTCGGCCACGCTTCGCTGTGGCTTTGTTGGTTACCATAGCAATGAACTATGTCCACAGAGTACGTAAACACTACGTTTAGGCTGCTTCTCCACCAGAGTTGTGCTTGCCTCGCTGGGAATTGAATCCAAGACCTTTCGAACACCTCCGATATGGTCCCATATGCGCCATACGGGACGATACATAAATGAATATATTCATCGCTCCAACCTATTATTTAGTGCGCTTGTATCGACGGTATGCCTCAAAGAGCGGTTGCGTTGTATTAAAAAGGGCCAAACTATCAATGGGCGAAATGGAGCGATGACATCTAATGCACTACAATGATGGAAAATGGCGTTGTATGCGTGCGTTGCGCCTCGTATGCTTCCGAAGTAATCTGAAGCCACGCCTTAAACGTTTTAGGGGTTATTGTCGAAGGAATAAAACTTTTAGAGGAAATGAAAGCTTCCCGTGTGTCTCTTCTATAACTTCAACGAAGCTCGGAATTTACGCCCTCTTCAGTGTACGTCGCGCCTTACATTCATTATGACACCAAATTCTTAAATTGCAAATACGCGTACAAAAAACAGGTCAATGAACCAAATTGATGCTATTTCATGTTATTATTTTAATGACAAACGTAATAATCTCGCGTAATTTAGCTAAAAATGGTCTGTACGTAACAAAGAGAATGTATAAATGTGTGATCAGCAATTACAATCGAATGTAAGAAATATTAATACGGTACCTAATTATAATATGCAACTAACAACATCAATGAACGAAGAGTTTTAAAAGCGAGTAAAGTATCGACTACCTTGTAGCAAAATTACGAAGGGTCGCGGTGCCGATCCCAGGCGTATTCTTTACCTACTGTACTTTTATGTGACAGGTAAATGTTTTTTTGGGTGTAGGTTGTTCGTGATATTTTATAGGAAATCTTTAAAAGTTTGTATAATAGGAGGATTCCTGATAGGTTAGGATAGTTATCCTGCCCATAGAAAGGCTCTGCAATGTCATATAAATAGAGACTGAAATCTTGAGCCAAGATTTCTAGTAATTTTGGTCTTAATTATTCGAAGCTCTTAAGAGGTTAATTATTTTACTAATGAACATAACAATTAGGTAGGTACCTGCTTTTGACTTATCTATTTTGAAATTAACAAAAACTCAAAGTAGTATCTGAGAAGAATATTTATTTTAACAGTCATCCATTTAAAAGCGTAGATGATAGTTTCAGCAGCAATCTCGTCAATCTCGCAAGATATCGCCCAATTCATGGATTAAGGATTCATCTTGTAAAATAGCTCGTAATCTCACGGGATCTCGTTTTGGATCGCGGGATTGCATTCCCTACATACCTACTCCTATGAATACATCGGAGGCGATATCGTTGTCGACATGACATCGTCTCTGAATTTCAAACCGATTACCTTACATAATATTTCAAATCAGTGACACTCACAACACATGTTCATTTAAATCGGAGACAAAAAGAGCAATCTCACCACCCGCGTCGAATGATATACGAGGGGAATCTCACGACTACTCATCAGCGATCACTTTTTACGACACTTTTTAATCACCCACGTTTTTAAACTCGTTAGGCGGCACATGTTAATGATAGGGTGATAAAATAATAATTTGTTGGAATACACAATTGAGAGAATGTCTTAAAAAATAAAAGGTGTTCCAACTACAGGCGTGACTGGAGAAAATATTGGGTGGGACAAATTTATTTAATGTAAAGAGATGTAAAAATTTACCTTTAAGAGAGCGACGAGATAAGATAGATGCATGAGATAGCGAAGCATTGGTTATTGTATTTAATTCATAACACTCTTAACCAAGTATGAGAAAGCAATCGGTGGTTTTATTGTTAATCAGCAATTTCTTCCAATCTACCTATAACTTTCCTATGTAAGTCTAGTAAGTTGCAGAAGCAAAGGCATAAATTTGTCATGGGCGGCAGCGGAAGGGTGGTGCTACATGCGCGTCTTAATTCCATAAAAACACCTATAAAAATTTAATGTACGGACCAGGTGTGTATCTTATTCGGCGTTTAACAAGTTTTAAACGTATCTTTTTAATAGGGAGCCTTTTAAAATACGGTCAATTCTTAATGTTGTAACGTGAAAATTACACTGTTATCTCATAGACCATAAAACTTTCCCACAAACGATACGAATTCAGTGAACGTAGGAAGTGAACCGATCACCGCGTACGGTATTACGATAAGTTTAATGATAGAGCGGTCGTGTAACATAATCAAAATATTTTCCTTACTGTACAGTTGCACACACAATAATAAATCGCCATGGTTTCAATTTGAACTAATTGTTTATATTCTATAGTAGGTAATGGATGTTCTGGAATAGTATTATAAGGTTTAAAAATCCATCACCTCAAAATCACCTGTAAAATTACAGATTTAATTATCCCGACCTAGCACTCCTTCAAAATATGGTCTACGCGACACTTTCCTCCACGTATGTAAACTCTGACACGCGCTTTCTATTCTATGGTATTCCGATAGTGTAATATACGGGAGTCTTATAAACAAGTCGATCGCCCTCTTTGGACAGCAACATATTGGTGCAACGAGCGCCCACCATGTAATCAATGTATAAGGCAATTTTAATTACAATCAGATGACCTAACTGGTCATAAAGAGGCATTACAACAATTTGGACAACACATCAACCATTGCAGCAGCAATAACTGTGGGTGAAAGTGACTATTATTGACAGATGGATTAAAACGAACGGAAGTGGAAATCATCTACTTCCAAAGTTAAAATCTATGAGACCTTTGGCAGAAAACCATGAAATATACACAGAACACAGTATCTATTGAATCAAAATATTACATAATAGTATAATCAAACTCGTGTTAGTGAGAGATTTGTGTGCAGAGTTATACACGACTCCGCCTTACCTGCATTGGGAAATAGGCGTTAATTATCTGGAGGCAATAACCATAAATAATGTTTTACGGTACGGTCGTCCAATTAGAGGACTAATGGAATCGGAGAAAATGGTAGGTACCCACACTTATTGTTTGGTTGTAGTATAATATGCATACGAGTATGTAATTTAATTGAATAATCATCGATTAATTTGTTTGTTGATCTATCGAGCCGGAGTTTCCAAGCCCGTTTTGCTGCCGGAACAGCTAAATGAATGATTGACCCTTATGTAGATTTTAAGTTTAAATCGAGTTATGTGATGAAGAGTTTAAAACTTAGGAGTATTAAACCCCTTACTGGATCTATATAATAATTATGTACGTAAATACACTAGTAAGAATAAAAATTGCATGTAAACCTATTAACACAAACTAGGTAGGTACTTATATAATAAAGTGAAACAAAAAATAATACAACTAAATACACAATTAATCATAAATCGATTTCGAAACATTTGAAATTTTTGATATAATGGATCGGATATGTGGATGTGCTAGAGATGTGAATGTTTAGATGGATGTGTGGAGTTACGCGAATGGATAAAATAAGAAATGAGTATATTAGAGGAAGTCTGAAAGTAGCACCGTTTACAGAAAAGTTGAAAGGATGCCGAATGTCGTGGTATGGGCATGTGATGAGGCTAGAGAAAACGCATGTGACGAGAAGAGTGATTGATATGAATGTGGATGGATGAAGGGGACGAGGAAGGCCAAAGAAAACATGGATGGATTGTGTGAGAGAGAATATGAAAGAAAAGGGAGTCAGTGTAGAAGTGACTGAAAATAGGGAAGAATGAAAGAGAAGAACATATTACGCCGACCCCAAATAAAATTGGGAATGGGCAGGAAGACGATGATAATGATTTAGTGCATCGGATAATAAATAAATAACGCTACACACTCATAGCCCCACACTAGGATTCCCTGTGTCGTGGGTGCCATGGACAACACACAAGACAAGAAATAAATTAAGAACATCTATAAGGTACAATGACCATTAGGTATTAGATTGCCTGCCTTACGCTCTCAAAACGCATCTCAAATACCAGTTTATTGCTTACCAATTTGATAGAAGCGATTAAATTTAATAATCGACTCACTATGTCGTAATACTTTCCGTAAAATGTTTAAAACAAACCGGTAGGACTACATCGCATGTTTCCGAAAATCGAACGAAGGATAGGAATAATTACGGAGATAGCGTTTTAATGTAAGCAGCCGACATAAGAGCAGACGAGCCACCTAATGGCAAGTGGTTACTGTCGCCCATGAACACCAAAGGAATCACTGATGCTTTATCGGCTAACAAAGTATGAAGATGTAATAAAGAAGGAAAGTATTCAAATTCAATTTTTTGAATACAACGACATAAGGCTATGAAATACGACTTCGTCATGAGAAACATGCTAGGCTGCAGAAACAGTCTGCTCTCACGTTACTCTGACTACTGAAATTTCTCCTTTGATCATTGAAATCTTTTGTATGAAGGACCGGCTATGAGTGAGCTGTTTGGCAATCCAATTTGGACTTTATTAACATTCATTACGATCTATGAAATGGTTCTCATTTTTAGGTTTGGATGTTGACAAGTAGAGAGCATTCAAATTGGGCAGGAAGGCGATCAATGCTTGAAAGATATTGGTTAATCGTGTGGGAAGCTGGACGAGTTCAGAATGATATTTGAGAGTACCTATAATACCCATCTTCTATAAGTTTCTAATGGCTTTGTGTCGTATGGCCTACGGCAACATTTAGGGATACTGTAGTAAGTCATGAACGCTTTAAAACACATAAAAATAATAAAATCCTTACTATTATAAATGTGAATGTAAGTTTGTTTGTTACGCTTTCACGTGGAAACTACTGAACTGAACATTATGAAACTTTGTACACATATTCTTGTAGGTATTAGAAGTAACATAGGATACGTTTTACAGACCAAATTCCACGCGGGTGAAGCTGCGGGCAATGGCTCTAGTAATAATATAATTTACTAACAGTAAATTTCAACATTTTTTTCAATCATTAAACCTCAGTCTTCAATGTGTTGTAATTTTTTTTTATCGAGACACTCACTGCAAAATTGACAACGTAAAATTGTACCTAAATCCTCCCAGGTATATTCATAATTTAAGGTAAAAACTGTTAGTAATAAATTTCAATTTGAATTAAACAAACCTTCGAGCACATTCAATAGATATCTGTATCTACTCGATAACAGCATCTACTGAATGTGCTCGACCACACCGCTCGCGCTGGTCATCAAACCGCGTTTATTAAGTAATCAGAAGACGGCGGAGTCTACCTACGCCATTCATTAGTCTGTAATATCGCGTGAGTCTCATCTCCAGGGTTCAACGACCCGATTTACCTCACGGCAGTATTTACACCATGTTAAGATCTTATCAACAGTTGATGGAATAGGAACGGTTCTATTTGTTGATGTGGAAATAACAAATAGATTCATGTGAAATTATTATAATTTTACGTGCGGAACACATATGTAACCAGAATTGCGTACATATTTGATGCTGATGTAGTAGGTACCTAGCTAGCCTTACAACAACTGCCGTACAAACATACAAAATTAGATAAAAAAGTCACAAATGAAGATGGCACAGTAAGCATCTGACGACTTATAATTTATAACTTTAACTATTTCGTTTAAAGATGTGTAAGAAATAATGCCAAGAAATATAAGACAATAAAAAGGGGCTCTATCTCTCATTTTATAATATTGAGAAACAACATAATTACGTTATTAAAAAAAAACAATTTCCCTACATCTTATAAACACATGTAGCTACTTTATAGCTACGACCGTTGAAAATTATCAAGCAACACACTTCCCGTATCACGTTGTATTTGTAGTAGGTACCTACTTGTAGAATAATTGAATTGGGGCAGTGACCCGTCATAGAGATCAAACTGTTGCGTTATGTAGATTTTGTAACGAATGAAAAACAAGTAGGCAGCTATCAGCTGGCAGCAGAATATCGCAACATCATCACCGCCTCAGTGTGAGGGGTACAGGCAGGCCACAGTCCACTAAGCTGGCCAATTGGCAGACGTCACACACCTTTGAGAACATAATGGACTCTCAAGTGTGCAGGTTTCCTCACGATGTTTTCCTTCACCGAAGCAAGTGCCAATTAAATTCTAATACGCACATCATTTTTAACCGACTTCAAAAAAGGAGGAGGTTCTATGTTCGTCTGTTTAATTTTTTTCTTTTTTTTATGTATGTTCATCGATTTCTCCGTCAATTGTGGACAGATTTTCAAAATTCTTTTTTTGAAAATAGTGTTACGTGTTTGATTCGTACCCAGTCCCCTCTGTACGGGAGTCCAACAATCAAACCACTGGGCTATACTGTTTTCACATACCTACATACATTAAAAACAAAATGGTAGTTACTAATCAACACTGTTGTTTAAATCTAAATAAAACCGCCACCTGATTCAAGTAGGGATTTATAGAATGGGTTAAGTGTCTCAAATGACGAAACTCTCATCTCATATTGCCCTTGGGCTTCAGATAAGATTTTACGATAAGGATAAGCTGGATAAGATATAAATACTAAAATTTCCAAGTTCACCTAATTAAGTTAGCCTCAAATAAGTTTTAACTACCCACTGCAACGAAACCATTAGAGTACCATTCAAAGTATGGAAGTGGTCTTGTAGTTTTATTCTCACCAATTGGCTTCAACCAGCGAACAGCTCGTTGGCTTCAACCCATTAATGGGACGTGTCTCTCCTCATAACTATTATTAACTCATACTCCGCCACGCTGTTCCAGTGCGGAATGGTGTAAGTAAAGGTTAACTAAAGTTGGCTAACCCAAGTGTCGAAATTTTTTATACCATCAGAAGGCCCCGGGAACGAATTCTTTACGTGCTCTCCGACACAGGGAAGCGCTCAAGAAATTATGCCACTATAGGTCAACTATCCACCTATGGACCGCTCCAGTTGTTGCTCCGATCACCAATTTGCTCCCGACAATCCCGACGTCAGTTACGGGAGACAAAATCCAGAAACTTTCATTTCATCTAAAGAACGTTATTGACCATCTCGCCTGCAATTTTGACTACCAACGCATACATACGCTGTTTGTTTTTTGCCCATTTCGCGGTGGCATTGTGTCTGCCGACATGTGAACGGTGAGAACGGCGGAACGAAGTGGCGAGCGGTGAAAGTGCTATCAGGGACCCGGGTGATGCGCGTACGCATTCGGTGATTACAGTACGTAATGTTAAAGCACCTACAGCCTGTAGCTGTCGATCTCAAGTTCATGCGTACAAAATTGTCCTGGAAGGTTTTTAAGATTGGCCCGCTGACCATTAGGGGATGCTTAGCTGTAAGGTAATAATAGTAGATTTCAAGTAAAAGTAAAAATATAACGTAATAACATATCACCTGCTACTGCCCACTGGTTAAAACCAATTTGTCATTATCAAACCGAAACCAATTGAACTTCGAAGCCGGTGCAGGAAGCTGTTTTTGTGAGAGACGATTTGGTAATCTTCACGCAACGTTGCGCGTCCCAAATACGTTGAAACGAATCAGGGTGCCTGCGATAACCTTACTGTTTCGAAATATATTTTTTACTCCGTTGAAAAAAGACAGTGGGAGATGCTATGTGAACGCGCGTCTAGAAAATTACCATCGTCACTATTATGATGCAAGCAAGAGGCATTTAAATGTAAGTAATCATTTTTTAATTGTCATGTTTCGTAGGAGTTCCATTTACTTATTTACGTAATATCATGTAACAATTAGTTTTCTTAAATAGTGAAATGTTTTACTTATGAAATACACTTTTTCTGATCAATGAGCTAAAGTGGCTAAACTTCACAGTGTGCAAGACATAGTTTTTTAGACCGCTTCGCATCGCCGCGTGTTCGATATGCATTCAAGACGAATCAGTCGGGTAGTCTCGCAGATAATGAGCGTATTCCGAAATAGTTTTTATCATTATTACTCTTATTGCGTCTCATCGACACAGTGACTTTTTGTTTATCACTTGAAGTTATGAAAGTAGATAAGACGTTTTGGGTACACATTCATCATTAGTACAAATAATAAAACTAACTGATCGATGACTGTACTTGCATGGAAGATAGGTATTTGAAAAAAAAAATATGGTGTGTTTGTTAACGCAATAGATGTCATAAAAATTCCTTTTTTGTCTGTTTGTCTGTGCGTTTGTTCAGGTTATCAGGAATTGTTCAACCGTTTTGGATACGGTTCATACTGATGTACATAGGTTTGGGTTAACATTAAGTGAATTAACAATTTACACGTTCCTAAATTTCTAATGGATTAATTTGCCCATGCCCATAGACATAATGGTGGTAGAAGACTATAATTCAGTTTAGACAAAGAAGCACCAAGACTGAAGGCAAATAATGCCGACCTATATTGTTTGTTGACCTATTATTGTGTTGACCGAATATTGTTTTCATAGCGAATAGCGATATGTTCACGCGCAGTCTTTGCGGCTAACCAACCTGGAGTCAACTTACATTGATGATACTTGAGTTTGAAGTTTAACACGTTACGGCACGACAAGTGTACAATGCACGTTTCATATGTGGAAGGGGGAGAGATGTATTGCAATTTGCAAGTTCGCTAGTCCATAATCGTAGATTGTTGCAAAGATTTTATGAAATCTTGGGATATAGATAATGTCTGATACGATCTTCTGTCATAACTTAAGTTGTTACATTTATGTTAGGAAATAATTTACATATAAATAAAGTTTCAAGAATGAAATGTTTACTTTTTATGAGTTAATTGCTTTACAATAGTTCCACCTGATGGTAAACGGCGATTAAGTACACGATGATGAGAGAGAGAGAAAGAACACTAAGATAGAAAAAGTCGATTAACTCTCCCCTTGAAGATTTAAACATCATTCAGAGAATAAATACTTTTTAGCTGGCTGGCTATTAGTGGTTATTCTGCACCTAATGATCTAGGCTTTTCAAATAAGTTTCGCCCAGATCAAGTTTAACGATGAGATTTTTAATCGCCTCTAATTCACTTATGTATATCAACTCAAGTAACTCACACCAATCTATACTTGTTTTCTGTCTTCTCTCTTATTTTTTGGCCGACAGCAACAGCCGTGACGCATTTGATGTTACTGATGTACCTATTAGTAGGCGACCACTTTCCATCAAATCAAATAGTGCATCTATTCGTTACCTATCTCCGCGCCACCGTAGTTTAGCCGCGACCATGATCCATGCAACTGGGTTCGAAACATGCATCGGTGTAAAAAATATATATCGTGAGTACATCAGTTTATAATCATCGTTATTTATAAAAACTGTGTATAACTGACCTGCGCCTGCTTGAGCCGGTGCTCGGTGCGGTGCACCGCCAGCAGCGGCGTGACGCGCACCAGCAACCGCCACCACGGCCAGTCGCGCACGGCGAGGAACGCGCGCACGTTGCGTTGGACGCACCTGCGTACGAAACCAATGTTCAGATGACGTCATGCCTTGCATGTTACCTAATGAACCCATACCTAAAAAGCTTGCGGTTCACTTTCAAGGATTTAAATACAGATAATTTGCACTGTAATGGGCAAATAAAACAGTACTCGCGTCTTGCTATACAATCGTACGTAATATGTTTTTTGACATATATTTTCATGGTCTACCCGTTACTTCGTTACGGTCGGCCATCCAGACTGAGCAACAATCTTTTTACGAGGATTACTCTACATAAAGATCGTTGTACAATCCAATGTAGGAATTGAATGCAACGAAGATGCTCTACTCGTGCAACGACGCGAGATGGGGTGTTTATAGCGTGAGTAAACCTCGCGTGGGCATCATTGCAAGAGTCGAAACGATCCATTAGAGTTAAGGAACATATTATGACGCTTATTTACCTAGCAGCGGTGTGTTGGGTGCGCAGTTTCTGCGCGCGGCGTCGCGCGAGCAACCCGCGCGCACGCGCCTGCAGCCGAACGAGTACGCGCGCGAGCGCGGCGTCGCGGCGCGCGTCCAGCCCGCCCACGACGCCGCCGCGGAACATAATCTGTAACAATGGAAACATACATTTTATTACGTTTATTCTGCGACTCTCCTTTGCTTTTTCAGATCAGCAGGTTTTTAACCTGGAAAACAGTTGACCTGCAGGGCATTTATGAAACTTCCCGCTATTTTCGAGCTCTTCTCTCGAAGCAGTCGACAGTATATCCATAAGTACACACACATACTGCCAACCTCGTAAAAATAGAATAACTTCCTGGGACCTTCGACAATCTGGCCGAAACCAATTCCCTATTTTGAAAATTTTCAATTTTCTTAGCGGGAAGATAAAAAATATTGTAAAGCCTCTTTGTGCTTTGAGACTATTTGAAATACAAGTACTTAGAGATATAACATAATTTACGCAACAATATCAACAAACAATGATAGGTACTGAACTTACTAATCCTCATACCACGATCTCGGAAATGAACGAATTCTCGGTACTAATCAATACTACGAAAGAAATGCTACAATGAAAGCTCATTCTATTGCGTCTCTAATGTTTTTTTTTTTCGTTTTTAGACTTTAGTTTAGGAAGCTCGCTTTAATGCACTCTCTTCGTTAGCGGTACAACAACAAGATAACGCATAACGTACGAACAAAAAGGTAATTTCGTGTTATATGTATTACATTCTGTAAACGCAAGAGAAGTTACGTTGTAAGCGTAAACTATTAAGAGATTGAGATACCAATCTGTGAGTAAGTAGAAGCCAACATTTGTAATTTTGAACAGCATAGTTTATTATTTAGAAATTTTATCAGATCTTCGAGTGATAACCCCATTTTAAACACGTTATCGGTGTGCTCTCATACACTAATTGTGTTTCTATTAACCGCTATGGGATATTTTATTTTCATTTTGAGACGGTTCTACTAATTATGCAATACGAATAAGCTTACAAGTTTTCTAAACAATTTTTTACTGACTGTCATGTTGTTACAAAGCACAAACAAAAATGAAATCATTTGGTTACTTGTATTTAGTTTGTTATTCAGAAAAATGCATTTTTGAGAATTTACTTAAATGTAGGTAGGCACCAGGTTAGAAACTAGGCTGTCGATGTCGTCTTTTACTGGGCTATTGAGCCCAAACACGCGTCCTTTCTGGTTACCAATAAGCTGACATCCTTGATACCTTTAATAAGTCAAAACAATATTGTTCAGCAGATGTTATACCCACCTATTCAATTTGAAAACCATAAATTAACAAACACCACAGCCATAAAACATCAACAATTGAATGTAATCTTTACCGTAACATATATTATTTACTACTTGACATTACCATTGGCTTTGCGCTCATTTTCAATTAGGAACACATAAATAAATAAGGGCAATTGGATGCAAAACCATTGTAACGCGACACTATTAGACGCGGTTACGGTGCTCAATACTCGAAGACGCGTATCCAAGCTAATTTGAACCTTATGTCGCTAATGATATCGTTCATGGAGTGCGCCGTTCGGTAAAGATGTTCTAATGGCAATAATAAACAATCACGAAGTCAGGTGGCAGCACCGATCGCGCTAAGTGGGCTATGGAAGGTTTCGACTCGTTACGTGTCATGTGTTTATGCCATCGTTTCCTATTTTTAATAGTCCTTTAACGCAAATTGTTACAAATTAAATTAAGAATACTATAACTGAACGTTACTCTAATTATTGCAAGACATTACCCAATATGTTAATTAAATTACAGCAATATCTACATTAGTCCTGAAATTATTAGAGCATTACACTACAAATTAATTGCTTTGTTTACATTTCAACTTTTCTCATTAAAAATTACGTTTTATTTTTTATAAAAAATTTAATTACATCATTTTTGTGGGTACAACACAATTTTATTACAAATTAATCCAACTATTGTGTTTTATTATTTTGTTACTATTAGGATCAAGAGTAATTAGAATGAATTACTTAATAAAAACACCCGTTAGGGTGTTTTCACTGTTTACACTATAATATGTGAACATAAACTCTTTTGAGTTTTACCGTACTATTTTGAGTTCTATCAACTTTTCTTTTTTAAAATATGTTAGATATAAACCTATGTGCCGTAGTGGCTATTGCTCCTATAGAGCTAGGCAGCAGCAAGTGGGCCATGTATAAGCTCCGATATTACAATAGACCTGTTAGATGTAAATAGAGTGGGTCACTGTCGTTGTGGTGTTTTGGTGAGTGGTGTGAACATGGTTAATATACAAACAGCAGGTGTACGAAATTCTACGTAAAATCTGTATTAAATAATTAATAATTGAGTAAGTTAGAGAGTGAGAGATAAAAGTTAAAATCTCGGTATCCCGAACTGTTAATTATTCAACAACATAAAATCAATGATATTGTAAGTAATAAATAATTATGTCACTAGCGCGGGAAAAGGGAGACATTCAAATTCTGCGAATTGTCGTAATTTTTATCTCATTCTGTCTTATACGTTTCGTAATTATCTTTCGCGTCCAAAGTTACACACAAAGTTACGTATGACATCTATACTCATAGTAGTAATTTTTACGTAGGATACCAATCAAAATTGTTAAAATTTTGCTTTTTTGGCATAACCATCGCCACTAACGACTACATTCCAGACATATGCAATGTACTTATATTCTACATGTATGTATATTCTACACACATTAAAATATGAATATTCTTACTCTCGTCAAACACTAAGATGGCAATCTAAATGTTATTACATAACTTATTATTAATCGTAATTCTCTCGCGTTATGACGATTACCATGATCAAGGGATAGTCTTCGATGCAGGCATATTATCCCGAAGACGATTTACTTCCTACTCATTAATCCGTAATGGCCGCCGCAGAATGACGTTGATGTGGGATTATCGCATGAATAGTTGTAGTTTCATTAAGATTCTTGGTGATCTTCAACCTCTAAGGTAGCCAATACACGCTAGCTAGGGTGTACCTGACAGGCTTGCCCGTACAGTTAAACTTATCAGGTATACTTGAGCTACGTAGTGGATATAAATGCACGGTTGTGGATACACGCTGTGTACAGGTGAACACAACTGTACAGTTAAACCTGTCAATCATGTGCACAATTACGTGACAAATAAATAAAAAAAATATTCATTTATTTTCAGCATCTAAAGGAATAGGTCCTTCAGGTGCTGAAAATAAATGACTTATTATGAAGAATACAGATACGAGATGGAATATGAGGAGAGTTCTAATTAGGTTTTTTATATTATTTCTATAATGTTCTTGACCTATCTACTACTACTACTATACTTACTTTACTTAATTTACAAATAGTGCAGTTAAAATTAGAAACAAATCCAATTTTTTAATGGCACATTTGATGGCTTTTGTAGCCCTATTCTAAATATGAAAATTTGAACTTTATTTAAGTTAATACATAAAACAAAAAGACGTAAGACGACTAGACTCCCATATCTAGGAGAATATTGTTTTTCTTCTGTTGCACGAAACAAATTTAAACTTCGATGCACTCAGTCGTAACCAATGATATTATAATGTAAAAAATAAGTAGATTAGCCCGCGAAAAGTGGTACAGTAAAATTTCGCTACTTGGCTTTTTTTCATGTATGCTATCTCTTTCTATTTCATACGTACGTCATTATCTTCTGCATCCATAGTTACAATGGAAACGTCATCGGAGTGGGTAAAAAAATGCAACTTGCGTTGTATGAACGTAACGCATTTTTAGTTTTAATGTGCGCAAGACACTACCGTATCTCCGGATTTCTTTGGTCGTAACGGCATCCTACATTCCCCAGGGTACTTCAATTACATTTTCCATTACAAACTGTATTGAAGTGACACTATCAGAAGAACGATGAGTGATGAGTGGTTGAACTCATGGAAAAACCATATTAATGCCTGGGAATCGATGTTCTCATTACTGGACTGATAGCTACGTGTTCTATAGAACGGGTACAGCTTGATGCGGGTGCTCTCGTAATTGATTATTTTTTTGTATAATTAGACGATAATGGTTTTTTCATTTTATTTTTGATCGAGTTATTGTGTTGACTAATTTATTTCTAAGCTGTTAACACTAACCAGCCTTGGTTTACTTACGGAAAAATAATATTAAAGCTTACTATCGATAACGAAGTCCGAGGCCCTGTAAGCATTTTGTTATAACGTCAGAATCTAAAAATGCTAATATTTCATTTCGTTTTTGATTTTCGTAAGCCAGCCTTCGTAACCAGCCTTTAGTTTCGTCTAAAAATATAATAGTCCAAATAAGTACAAAAAAAAATCAATCATAAGATTTGATCACGCGCATACACGCGTGTATCGCGGCAGAATTTTTTGGTGTTGTCAACTAATTTAAGTGTTCAATCCACCGCCTAAGTCTATTTTTCTTAATTTTTACTGAACACAATAAAAAATCAACGACCTATCTCTATCATTGCTACTAGCTTACACTGCTAAGAGGTCTACGCTCAGCGGTGGGGTACAAAAAACGTAAAAGCGAGTTGAATTATGCACCAGATATGCAGCTCTATAATGGTCGTTTACCGCAACAACGGCTAGAAAACATCTCCAGTTATCTGCACTCGCGGCAACTGGAGCGCGCCGCCAGCTCTTTGCACTACCACTGTCTAGATCAGAGGTTGTCAAACTTATTCCGTCTACCGCCCACTTTAAAATTCAATTATTTTCAGCGCCCCCCAATGTTTTTTTACTTTACCAAAGTATAAAAACGTCAATGCTTAAGTTTCTTGCTTCAATTAATTTAATTATAATGTGATATTATTAGTCTGATCTGGAGTTAAAATTATATTCTAAGCCAGACATTTTTTACCAGTTAGAGCAATTAAAACGACTAACTTTTATTTATTATATATTAGCCTTTATGCTGTTATTCGTCAGTTTTCACACGATATCACATACTGAATAATATTAATTTATGTTTATTATGAATTCGTTAATCACAGGATCAGTTATAAACGCTTAATTATGTCAATAATAGTGTTGCATTAATTCGCACCTCCATACATATCCAAGGACTTGATGAGAGCGACGAAACAGTCACGGCGACAAGTCCCCCGTGCGCGCACTCTCTAAGAGGTTTAAATCCATGCGTAACCCTTTATTTAATAATAATAATCTTTAACACAAACAGAAGATAACATCCTATGCAATAGTTAAACTATGTTCCAATTTGTTTATAACATCGTTATTCAAACTGAATTAGAACTGCTTTCAAGTACATGGAACATAATTTGACACGTGCTTATCCGTATAAATATATCTGTAGCGTGTTTTTCATTACCGAGTGTTGTGATCGATCGTTTGATAACCGTGCATATTGGTTCCTCTATAACTAAGATATCATAATGTAAACATAATATTAATAACAGTGGCACAGTTACTAACTTATTTGAAGATAGCTATTAAATACTTGTCTTTTTCGTTTTGAAAAATACGAAGCACTATATTTTCCAAAAATGGTAAGTGCCGCGTCAAGATCCAATGTTGCATTTTTGTTACCGTACAACGTTTTATTTGCAGTATTTAATTTCTATAACGCCATAACCATAGTGAAAAAACTCGTACTAGGTATTTATAGATATTTATAAGAAAGCACCTATGTGTGTAAAGCTAATGTAAATAAAGCATTTTTTTTGTATTAGGTTTTTCATTTTTCATCAAACTATTGACAGTTAACTTATAACTTTATGCAATGTAGTCCATGTTACTTGCAAGTACACATAAAACTATAAACTCTGAGCACTTTCTAAAATTTCTTGGAAACTAACGTTTATGGAAACTAACCTTTGGATGGAGAATAACTCAATTTACTACCATAGTAATTTATTGGCGGACATTGTATGCAGTATCTCTTAAATAAATATATTATATGATTAACTAAACTAACTAGTAAAACTGTAACGGGGACCAACCACAATCTGTACTAAGTATGTTTTTGAAGTGACACTTCCATAGAATTGTTGTAATTTAAATCGATAATAATGAATGAATGAACGTAGGTGTACTAATACGCGAACACTTTTTTTTTTTATTAAAAGCAATTTTTAGCAACCGCAAAACTACATTATCCAAAATACAGATAAATATAAAATCGTCATGATTTTACTGATAGAATCACGGCCAACGTGACTTGCCCATAGTTTAATTTAAGCGATAGAAGCAAGGGATAAAAGTGTCCCCTTCCGGTTGGACCACGGACATCAAACCTGTACACTCCCGAATGTTTTGACATACCCTTCCCCTCGTACGTACGCGCGGATTATGTTACGTGCGTAATGATGTCCAACAACATGTTCTCGAATCCCGCGGAACAATAGCCATTATTCTTTCGACATTCGGCGAATAATGGACAAAAAATGTTCAAACAAGTGTCGGACGTTTCAGATAGCATTACAAATAAGAAACTTAAAATTGTTTTGAATGTTCCCAATACAATACTAAACTTGTAAACGTTATGAATCCACACTTTATGAATCAAACATGTCAAATGATATAATTTGGTTTTTAAAGCAGGCATCTTTAAATAAAGATGTTTTGCTTGACAATGATATAACTTGCTTTATTACCAGTAACGATAATATTACACTTTCGTTTACAATGAAGATACATACCTAATCCGAGTACGCACACAAGTGTGAAATAGTTATTGAATTCGGTTTCAAATGCGCTAGCGCTTAGGTCTTGGGCTTATAGCAGTCGACAACTAAAACAACCACTTTTTCCCTTCGTAGGCCACATAATTGTTCCCTATAATAAATAAGATCTACAAGGCTACATACAAGGCTGATGAGTAATATTTTATTTAAGTTAAATTAACAAACTAATTTTATGTAACAATGTGTCCAGTAACACTTTTCTTTTTGTCTCTATCAAGGGGAAGACACAAGTGTGGGTGCTAAATTACTAGCGGCAAATGGAAAATGAAAATCGGTCTGTAGCCGACTTAGAATCGAAGTGGCTTATCCAATTTCATGTGCGCGTTTCCACCGGTTTCGGTTGCAATAATTGTTAAATAGGAATATTTTCCTCGCGTCGCTTATGCATGTTTTGGATGATCAAATAATTATCTTGCTATGCCGATTAAGCATCCCGTTAGTTAACTCATCCACCAATCCGTATTGGAGCAGATCTATCTCCTAACTTATTGTCTATGCTGCTCTCTCGAGCATTACCATTAAATTCCATTCACAAAGCATTATCGCAAGAGTGAAAATACAAAGTCGCATAACGTATTCAAGGCGTTGCCGAATGTTAGTTTATTATTCAACGTCGCGATTCATTGTGAAAACAAATCGACGAATTTGCAATCGTCCAAACTGCCCGGGGTCAATGTCTCCCAAATGATTTACCAACAAAATAATCGCAGCCTGTATGTGTATTTCTTGGATTTCACTGATTTCTGTAGCTTAACAGATTTTCCATTTGAGAGAAGGGTCACATTCTCGCACTGGGATTATGTCTATCGGAAGCATGATTTAACACAAAGGAGACAAGACAACGAACACCCATGAATTCAGAACAAACATTTATCTAATCCATAAATATTTCCCCCAACACGGAATCGAAACCGCGACCCCACCCTCCGGATTTGTCCTCATTTTGATCGAAATAAATTACGATCATCATCAATATAACCTATCCCTGACTTTTGTCGGTTCTTCTCTCAGACTCGGAGGAGGATAGGCCATGTGGTTGACCACGTTAGGGCTGCCAGATTCTACGCATTGTTCAATATGTTACGTAAACGCGCATGCATATTGCCTCACGATATCAAAAAGCAGCCGCTAAGTGTATTATGGACTTAATAGTAAAAACGATTATTATGAGTTGTATTTGTCATAAGCGGCACCGCAATGAGCTACTTCATAATGTTTGGGAGCTAGGAACAGAATAGCAAAACAAACGTTGTTAATTTAATGAGAAAGCAGTTGGAATGCTCTCACCGCCTGTCTTGCTGGCTCGACAACAGCCCACAGGCCTCACCGCGCCACCGCCGGCGGCGACTGGTGCGCGGTGCGTGCATTCGATTGTGGGTCAGTACGAGACTCATTACCTGGCGAGCTGGCGAGCTGGCGACCACCTGTGGCCACGTAATTACGTGCCCGTAATCATGTTTCAAGGTTGTCCAAATTCTCTTTCGTTGTTTCGAGCCTACCTCGTAATACTATACATACTGCTTTTTGATTTCCTTGTTGTCAGATTATTCATACAGACCTAATATTTCAGCAAATTATTGTAATGTTATTAAGTTATGTAAACAGTGATAGGTCGTAATTTGAATATCAATTTTACATATTATATAGCTTCGATGAATAAAATATTGAAGGTATAGAGGCCTAAGCTTTAATCTTGCGCCCACCAGTTTAAAAAGTTACGTGCGTATTAAATTTTCATTTATCTTAACAAACAAGATTGTGTAAAGATAATTCGCCAACCCTAAATGTCACTTTTTCTAGCAGGCGTCTAGTTTTCTTCAAATTAAATATAAATCTCGTTTCGTACAGGTCACGTAAACATCAACTAACAGAATTCACGGAATTTCACAAATTAGCTTCACGATAATGTTGGACGTGTTGTAAGCGCACGTGCGCACGCGCGTTTGTGTGTTTGTTCGTGAGTTTGTATGTACCCATTATCTATATTAATTACCATTTCCTCTTTTTCTCCTACAAATGAACGTTCGTATACTAACTTGGAGGCACAGCTAATTAAAGAATACATAATGATACTAATATTTGCACAGTTTGCGACTGTTGCGTTAATAGACAAGTAAACAGTAGGTTCTAAAGAGAACTCGCTGTAAAATGTTATCGTGATGCTAATTAATAAGAACCGTGGGTATACGAGAGACTCTTGAAGTATTGAATCATAATAATAAAGATTTATAGGACCTCAAATTTCATCATTCTTGCTCTATTTTTTAGGTAGAATTTTCAATCAATTATATTATTAACATTTCTCTACTTACTAGACACGAAACCACAAATCATTATTTACAAACATGCAGTAGGTAATCAGTTTTTATAACTAGTGAAAAGTTGTAATGCAAATGTTATTTCGCATAATAACCCGCTTACAACGGATATGAATGAGAGAAATTCAATAGGTGTACCTAGAGTACCCGTACATAATTACGAAAACTTAGAATCATGGAAATTAACCGTACAGCACTATTTAAACTAGATACTGTGGTATTTGAAGACAACTATTAACTGGATTAACTATCCTAGACCCGATTTGAGTATTGTTCTGGGTTAATTGCGGTTGTCTTGGGCGGCAGCGGAGAGGCGGTGCTACGTGCTAGTTTGCTATCTGAAGACTATAAAAAATGTTAAGTCCAGAGATTCAGAATACATTTACAATAATAATCTGAGGAAATGCACATGTAACAGGATGTAACTTTCCATTAAATTCGAAATGGCTGTGTTCAGTGGAACATTATAAAATAATAACGAGCAACAAACAGCCATCGTGACGGTGAGTGTACAATCAATCCAATTCACGCGGTTGGTCCAGTTCGCTTTTATCCAATTAATTGATACCTGAAACGACCATCTAATATCTGAATGCATAACAAAATAAAAGTTGCCCAAAATAATAAGATTTATGCATTTAATTGATTCCCGAAATTTGTCAAAGTTTATAGGTACTTGTTTTATTGAATTAAGATAGCAAACTAACATGCAGCACTATCCTTCCGATGCCGTCCATAACAACTGTGATCGACCCAGAACAATATCGGGCTAGTTTTTATCGACACGGAACTAGTTTATTATATTGATACATGTGATTTAACATAAAGCATTAAAATGAATGCGAATCATCATAACGATTACATAAATTGATACTATATTTTTACGCAATCATCACCAAGAACGGTTCACTCGTGAAAGGATAAATATAGCTTTATTAAACTTGCTAGATCGTAAATTATTCTGTGTATTATATAATAAACCGCAGAGGTAAACAAAATATTTTTATGAATGATTTAGAGTAGGTATGTAGGTAAAAGTCTAACTCAATGCACTCACACAGGTATGCCAGTTAATACTCCACATTAATTGATTGGTGTAAGGTGTTAGACACAAGTTTTTCTTTTTTATTTATTGTATTATTAATAGTAATACATTATACTTCATTTACTCACTATTCACTTCATAGATACTAGCCAAGTGTATGCAAAAGATGTTTATTGATTAATTCTATTCTGAACAACTATCGTGGAAAAGATTAAGAAAAAGTATTAGAAAATTATCAGTAGTTTACTAAAGGTAGCGTGCGTTTTCATATCATCACTATTACAATACTGCACACTATCACACCGGTATGTAATTATGGATACAGCAAGAGTAGCGCAGTGTAAATTTTTCCTTAAATTATTATGTATCACATATTAACTTAAAGCTCGTGTTATTACCAGGCAGGTGTAGTAAGCGCACGGGCATTAGTTACGTTGAAGTAAGGACATTGCTTTCCCGCCGGCGAAAGCTGTACGTGATGCGAATCGCGCGGACATACCGCGAATCACATTCGACGTAGCCTCTTGTCCCACCGTCAACGAAATACGTACGCGAATTAACGGTGGACATAAAAAGGCTCTGTAAAGCAGCGATAAAAATTTTGTAAAAAAAACTTCAGGTTTTAATTTAAATTTTGACATATTTCAATGAAAATGAGGCAGATTTATAAAACACAATTTATATCGGTGTCGCCCGTGTTGGAGTCGGAAAATGACAATAATTTAGAATTATCACAAGAGAACGTATTTCTGGAATAAAAACTATCCATGTCCCTTCCCGGGTCTCAAACTAATTTCATCTAAATCGGTTCTGCGGATTAAGCGTGAAGTGAACGCATGAAGATAGACAGACCGAGTTACTTTCGCATTTATAAGCAAAATTGCAATAGTAAAAGCAAAATTGCAATAGTAACATAATTATGTACATCTAAACTATTTCCGCCGCCAGTAAGCAAAGTTCCTTAGCATCTTACGATTCTCCACCAAATACCGAACGTGCTCGGGCAAATTGAAATAGTGATGACGCGTGTGTTATGGGAATTTCATTAGCATTAAACAGAGAACGCTAGGTTATTGAACAGTCAGCGAAACTGTTTATACGTCTTTGTAGCGTTGGTAGCTAAACAGATACGACTTCGATCTGTTTTCTAATTTTGGTTATGAAATAAGATTTACGATTATTTAAAAATAGTTAATTACCGCTTTATTTCGTAAATATTGTTTAGTTTTTACCCTGGGTCTCTATTCTTCAATCGATTAAAGCTAACTTTTTAATGCAACCGAAGTTACAATTTTAAATCTTTTTTATTCCCTGATTTGGCATTAAATACAATCTGAGCGTAATAAAGAAGTTATCGATGGTTTATAAAATATGCAAAATATTTCTTTTGGAATGTAGGTAAATATTATGTAAATTCAACGTTCAAAAGTTTGTTACCTGTTGTTTAAAATAATAATATAGGTACACATAGCAGTGTATATTTAATGGCGTGCTTTCCACTACGTCAAGGAGGTGGAAAACTTTTAGCACTCAAGCTTTTACCATGCGAAATTCCCCGATTACTAGCAGCTTAGAAAGTGGATGTTTTATTGTGTCCAATGACGACCGATCGTTAATCTTCTCTTTACATAATATATTTTTATGAAAACATTCATAGTTAACATGTCATAAAACATTTCGCATATTATTACGCCATATTTGAACATGATGTTAAGCGCTCACGAGGCTTGAGATACCTCCCTTGAGATATCTCACAGATAATTAATTCAATCATTCATACACACATGAGGACAGCTCCATTTCACGGCTATAAAATTAAGTTGTTAAGCATGCTAATTGATTCGCGAATGGCCAACGAAATTACTCTACCACCTCCAACGTAGAAAGTTTAACAATCCATTTCAATAAATATAAATGATGGATTGTTACTTTCATTCAACTTTATTAGGTGTTGAGTGAGAGAAGAGTAATATACTAATATATTACTCTTGTTAACTTTAAACCGAGAATACTACGATCATATACAATGCGTACGCACTGGATGTAATATTAAAACTTATTTGTGTGCAACGTTCGATGCAAACTCAATATGAGAATCTCTCGATACATTTTCGACTTGATGAACGTAATATATGCTGTCACATTGCGGTGCAAGAAGTTGAAATGAAAGTGACAGTTAACTCATGTAGGGTGAGATCCGCAATTTAAACTCAGAACAGAGAACAGCGATGTGTTGTTTAAAGAGAACCTGATGTTCGTCAAACCTAAGTTAAGAAATACCATACGGCAATTATCAATAGGACGGTGAAATTCCAACTGTCACACTTTTTTGTATGGTTTACGTCACGGTGCGTGAGATGACGTAAATACATATATTAAAATCGGTAGCGTCAAAAGACAGTGAAAGTAAGAGCGTAAATAAATCATCTGCAACCTGTAGTGGATCGTTGTCACAAAATACCAAAGCATTACAAATATTAAGTAACGTATCAGCAGCTTATAGATGACACATTTAAACTAATTGGCATGAAAATAATCTGAACACGTTTTACCACATTTTTGGCCCAGTCGTGCAATTCGTTCGAAGATATCATCTTCCAAACTTAATTGAGTATCTTATGCAAGTGTAAATAATTACGTAGATTTATTTACAAAAATAGCCAGCGCATTCCTATTGTAAGTTACATAATTGATCATTTTCGCGGTAATCGAGTCAAGAATGCCGACGGTTACGTAATTTTTTTTAAACTTGTAAAGATATAAATCTTTTGTAATGTTATTTTGGGTGTTGCAATATGGTATCGGAAACTAGAAGCTAGATGTTCCTTCAGATATTATTGATAGATATAATCTTCAATTATTCATAATGTTAGCCATTAGTATGATTCAACACCAATTTCTTTATAGGAATCAATGTGAAAGGACCTCTTACTTATTTAAAATTCATGACATCCGAGGCGAATCGGTATTGTTTACCCGCGAACGTGCATGCTAATAGGAAGTTATGCATTCTATCTTGCTTGGAGAATGTTGCAGGAATAATATTAATACTTGCATAATTACGAATATTGATACCGCCGACGTAGCCGTTGAAATAGGTCTGTGACCTCTAATGATTGTTATTATTGGCGGAGCTTAGACAGCTTTCGAGAAATCTTGTTAGACTCGTTTCAAGTTGATACGATAATAACGAAAAGATATGTGTGCGAGTCGCTTTTTTACCAAAAGTGTTAAATGTTATTGTGTACAGAGCACCTGTAATTTGTTGTTATCGATATGTTAACAGTGTCTCGTACCTGCTCTTCCACTTTCGGAGCGTCGGTGGCACGGGTACCGCTATCGACCTCGTTGCCGCGCCCGCCGCGCCTCGCCGGCCGCACGGGACATACGTTTTTCGCATTCCCGGGCAAATTTATCCCAAACTCCTTTGGACCTTCGAATATTTTGCAATCCACTTGATCGACGCCGTTGTCGACGGGACTCATGTTCTGAACGTTATCGAACACAATGTCGTTTTCGTTCGACGCATCATTGGAAACGTGACCCGAGTCGTCACTGCAGTCCGAGTGCGTATCCGATATCTTTTCTTCTGTTTGTTTATGTAACTGAATCTTGTCGACTTGTGAACATACTCTGGTGTCGTCCCGTGACTCAACGTACTTAATTTGTCTGCCTACGAGTGTGCTCAGGTGGTTATGGAACGTCGTGTTTGCCACGCATAGTTCCTTGTGTACCGGAGGAATCACCTTACAGTTAATGAATTGCGCAGGCTCTGTTTTTGATTCCATTGCAGTTTTGCACTCAAGTTTTTTAACTAAATACTTGACAGGTGACAGTGTTGAATCGATCTCTTCCGGTTCGTTTTCATTTCGTTTAGACTCCGGTGTCGGTACGACAAGGTCTCTTTTATGGCTGATTTTTCTCTGTTGGAGCTTCGCTCGTACGGCATTAATTTCTTCCGAGTAATCCCGCACTGACGATTTTGGAAATGAGATTCCTTTTTTATCG
Source organism: Ochlodes sylvanus (assembly GCA_905404295.2). Lineage (NCBI taxonomy): Eukaryota > Metazoa > Arthropoda > Insecta > Lepidoptera > Hesperiidae > Ochlodes > Ochlodes sylvanus. The sequence goes on from FR990129.1 coordinate 6,188,215, forward strand.
AGCGAGTCTTTCTTCGTTTTATCGCTTTGTCGCTTCGCGTCAGACTTCAAGTTGAGTTGTGATTTTTGTTTTGTCTGTTTGGCAAATTCAGATTTCTCTGTGGTTTTTCGTGAGACAATTGGCTTTTTTTTCTGAGCACACTCTCTGGCCTGGTCTACATTATTTAGATCAACCGGAGTGGGAGAAAAAAGCGCTCTAGTACTACTAAACTTGTTTTGCGACATTTGACTCCTGATCACCGGGATCTTACTCGGAGAACCCGCGATAGAAGTAGTGGATTTGGTCCTTTCCAGGTTAGATGAAAGGAAAGATTCATTTCCTATCTCCCAAACACTTTTTGCTTTTTGCATTTGAGATTTAGGAGGATCTCTATTTTCCAAAGCCGATTTCATATTACTTGTGGTTATCTTCTGTTTCATCTTTTTTGATTCGAGGACGTTTTTATCTACTTTTTTTGTAACTGATTTCGACTTTGACACTACAGGTACTGGGGTTGACGGTGGATTAGACAATGTTTTCTTAAGGATTCTCGTTTTTACATCAAGCTTTTTCAAGTCTTCGGTTTTGATATAATTTGCACGTGCAGTATTTTTAGATGATACTTTATAGGTTGCATATTTATCAGGGTTCATTTTTTCATCAGGTACCATGGTCAGAGGTTTTAAAGGACTTGTTAATTCCTTTCCCTTCATGTCGTCGAGATTCCACAAACTTGTCGTTTTATCTATGGAATTATTTCGCGTTACCGTATTGCGTTTCTTTCTTTCACTCTCTGGATCAGAATTGGTCTTTTTTAATATACACCGTGATTCAATAATACTGCAAGTCTTGGATTTTTGTAACTTAGGTACAATAAAGCTCCTATTACTTATGTTTACATCAGGCGTCAAAGACGTAGTACTAGAATTAAATTCTGATAAAATTTTATCAAAAGACTCTAATGCCTTGTTTAATTTTGATTCAGCTAAAGCTTCACTGTCTAACTTATCGTCGGGATGCTTACCGACAATAGTTATATTCTCATATATCGAACAATACCCTTTAGCTTCATCGAACAACGTTTCCTCTTCCGGTTCTACTCTGTCCGCGTGCGCAATGTTTACATTCTCGTACGCATGATACCGCGGTTTCGAACTATCCGACGCGCCGTTCAAAACAGAGTCAATTATGTTAGATTTAGCCGGAAACTTTTGCACATTATCACTATTTGCTTTCGCGGGTTCACTGATCTTTTTTTCGAGGCAAGCAGCGATCGCGGTTACTTTCCCGCCCTTGTGCTCGTGTGAGCTTTCGGAGCCGACTGAGAAAGTCCTGTAGAATTTTTGAATCGCGCCCTGAGCGGGGGATGCGGGCTGTTGCTTCTCGGACGGCTTCTGTCCGCCGAATATGTTGAATACTTTCACTGCGGGCATATCGCGGGCCCGGCTCGCGGGCGGTCGCGGAGCGTGGAGGCGCGCGCGCGTCACGGCAGGCGGCGTGCATGTGAACCGCTGCGTCGTACCGCGCTATCAGCCCCGCGACAATAAGAAAGTCAATGTCACCTCGGGCGCCCATTCAACTAACCATCCGAAACCCTCCAGCAGGTTCAGTACTCGCCGAAACAAATCACCTGTGAGGGACTGTTACGTAAAGCTTCGAAAGTTTCGGATCCTTGTGGGCTGACGTAATACGCTTAACAATTATTATCGATAAATACGATTCGGGGGACTGTAATAAGGTTAATAGGTGACCTGAAAACGACAGATGTACGATACCATAAAGCTTTGTAATAAGGTTGCGTAAATAGTGAAAAAGTTACTGCGAAAATGTTTTACTGTCAGAGCAACCTAATTTGTTGAAACACGGTTATCCTGTTGGAATGCTGCTGCCTGTTCTGGACATGTGAAAACTAATACGTTTTATGTTCGTGCAATGATTAGTTTGACAGCTGAAAGTACACAAAAATTAGGAGAAAATTATTTGTTCTATCTAATATAAAACAGTTTGCCAGTCAAATGTGAAATTGGTATAAGTTACGTGCAAAACTATTACGTTGTATATTTTTTAAATATTTACACAATTACATAAAATTTAATAAGAGTTATGCGAGTAACATTAACCACTAAGTGTTAAAATATTCATAATTGCAACTGTTACTTGTATGGTATATACGTACGTATACGTACCTACCTGTATCATAAAACTTTTTTCTGGTTTTAGTTAATGACTGCACTCAACAAACATTATTGAGTCCCTTAACATGATTATGTCGTTGTTTTGTGTGTTCGGTTCGGGATTCGACTGTCGATATCCTGAATTCGATTTACTCAAACAACATTAGAGGGTCACTTATATTAAACTTGCACATCTTACAAAACCTAAATAATCCGATACCATCCTTAAAAGATGCATTCCTGAAGTAATTTCTCCAATAAGGCTATGTTTTTATATCTGCGTTATATTTCAGTCACGTAATCAATTTGAAAAGAAATTTGAAGGCGAATGCACACCTAAACATGCAAATGAAAAACTGCTTTAGGTACACAACTTCATTTGTTTGGAGTCTGCTGCATCATTTTGTGATCTACAGTAAGTATTTCAGTAGGTAAAATCTTTAAAGATCTAAATTAGATTAATGTTAAGAATCTATCACAAATGTACAGATGTGAAGAGCATTCAAGATTTATCTCAGACTCACCATCATCACTTGTCCAGTATTTAGTGTACCTAAACGTAAATATTGTGCACGAGTAAGTAAACGCGAGAACAACCTAATACCACAGCGACTGCTATATTGCAATGAATTGCGATGAGTAATGATAAATTAAGAGCCGCGACAGAACCGGAGATGAGTTCATTAGATTAGCCTGCCAAATCGCAGCAATTAATGAGTCAGTTGCACTGAAGGACTGACATTGTAATGGGGGCTGGACTGAAAACTGCGAAGAGTTCAATAAAATTAACAACTTGTTAACCAGTCAGTTTCAGTTTATCAGCACTCAGCAGTGATAGCCAAGCGGTTGGACTCCCGAACAAAGGGGCTTGGCTTCAAGTCATTAATGGCCCACTACTGAGTACGGGTCTCTCCTCATACCTGAGGAGCCCTAGAGCATACCCCACCACGCTGCTTCAATGCGGATTGGTGGAGGGGTTAGTGGCCAATCCAAGTGACGGACATTTTTAAGCCACCCGAAGGCATCGGACATGGCTTAACGACTGCTACCAAATGGTAACAACCGGGACCGACGCCTTTAGGGCCCTCCGAAGCACGGAAGCGCCCAAGAAATTTTGCCACTAGCGGTCACCCATCTAACTACCGACCGCGTCCGCTGTTGCTTAACTTTGTGGATCACTTAAGATCGTCGCAAGCCGCCGGGCTATGAGCGCTTCAACAACTAACTTAAAAACATCGTGAAGAAACCTGTACAACCTGCACACACTAAGAATTCGCCGTCGAAAAGTGTGTGAAGTCTGCCAACCCACAGTTGCCAACGCTGTGGTCTGTGGCTTGTACCCCCCACATTGCGAGAGGCCCGTGGCCAGCAGCAGTGAGAAATTTATGGGTAGCGATGTTGTTAAACATCAATTTTGAAATCTTTTATATTCACAATTTATTTGTTTAAATAGATGATCTATCCATCCATATCATTTATAGGAAATAAGTTACAGAATAGGGCTACAGGCTTCCTTTTTGCAACTCGGGAGATACCCAAAGTCTAATTAAGGTCAATAGTCCATTTATTCTTTTTTTTTCATTCATTTTGCCAAGTCAAGGTTGTCATTTGGGGACTTGTATTCTCAAACGGTATTCAGTTTGATAAACTATGTATGATTGTGGACAATCCAATATTCAACTAAGGCCCGGAATATCAATAGCAGTTTAATCTATGATTCTCAGTTTAATTTTTGTTGATTATGTCGTAATATCAATGACAGTTAATCTGTATATGACAGTTTAAACTACCGCTTAGTTTAAACATGTAAGCATGTAAGGTTTATCTTCTATTTCAAAATGGTTGCTTTGGAACAGATGTTTGTCATGTCAACATGTCGTCAATTATTGTTGATTAATATTGGTAAAACACAACTTTCAGAAGTCAACCTCAAAATATTACCAAAATTTTAATCAAGTAAGTGTCAATATCTGTCAAAGTCAATCAAAAAAACGTCAATTCTTTTGAATCAAAACATTGCCATATACATATCTTTACAGTTTAAACCAAAACGAATGCACGAAATGCCAAGAGTTGCTATAATTTAAAAACTGATCTAAGTTTCTAACTAACTAATCGGGCAATGTTAAAACATTGCATGATAAACATGATAAATCATTGAAATTACGAGAGCAGTTTAATCGATAGTTTAACTTTTGAAGTAGTTAAACTGTGTGTTAATCGATTGTTGATATTACGGGTCTAAGTAGGTTCGGCCAGCTAATCTGCGATCTCTGTTGGTAATTGGTAGCCCAAGTTTCCCCCTGCCCTGTTTGTGTTTTCTCTCTAATATTAATCGTCTTTAATCTCCTGTCGTGCATGACTTTACTGTAACCTAATTTCAGCTAATAATTTCATTCATCGTGAGTGCAGCACTGAGTAGTACAGTATGATAATCGCGCAGATATTACTTCTTGCACATAACCTTTTCTCATTCATACACGTCACGGAATGTAAATACTTAGATAATTACACGTATCAGTAACACATATTCGTCACGTGCAATTCTATAATTGCCATCCATTAACCAATGTGCTATCAATGTCGCTTGCGGTGGTGAGAATGATGCGGTATTTGCATTTATGACTATGATTTACTTCGTTTTTTGATTTCATCTAATAATTTTAAATTAGCTTTACAGGAATGTTCCCCTTTGATGAGATGTTACCTTGAAGTTACCTTGTCGCTTAGTTAAGATTCAATAAAAATCCGAAATCTGTGTAAAATGTAATTGACATACGTTCATAATCTCAAAGTTTATATAATTATGTTGCATCGACTTAGCATGTGTTTGGCATGAAACCCAACGCAGTGACAAAGCTCAGTTTCTTCTTAGAATTATAAAAAGACCTTATTCAAGACGAAAAGACTAGGTAATTTTGAATGAATTCAAAGTATCCAACCGACACGAACACGATACACAGAAACGACAGAACTTTGTAAGAAAAGAAGTTTGAATAACATTAATTACACCAAGAGTCAGAAGCGATGCGCTATCTAAACATGCCCTGTACAAATATTAAGACCGCTCGTCCGCACACTTCCTGTCTAAGCGCCGCGTCGGAAACCATAGACATTAATACTCTGTGGTAAAGGATCCATCCAATACATAAGATTAAAGAGATATTCTACGAGAAAAGCAAGTAAGCATGCAGTATAATAAATTCACATGTGCTAAAAGTGAAACTTCATAACAACGAATACTGTCAGTCAAAATATTGATGTTTTGCTTTGATTACGTTAGCCACCATAATGCCGATGCTTCATTCGCGTCATTTCCGTTTCAACGATTTCCAAATCACAACGATACTAAAGAGTATTCACTTCAATATAAACATTATCTTTGTTTCCACTCCGTTCGTTGTAGGCCGACAACCCATCGGTGTGTCCTTTGGAATTACTGATGTCCATGGGCGACAGTGATCACTTACCATCAGGTCTCGTCAGGGCTCGTCTCGTCATTTGTCGGCTACATAAAAAAGTAGTAAATAGTAGTCTGTAAAGTCGGTTTTACGCACGATAATATTCCGTGACAACTTCCAAAGAAAACATTGAAGAAACCGAACACTTAGGCCGCCGTGCCTACTACTGCGGTGCCGGTACCTACTACTATTGCTATAAAACAAAGTATTACAGCATAACCTTATAATGTTCTGAGATTCGAATGAAAGTGCATAAAAACTTTTTGAGTAACTCTTAAAATGAGATAAATCTAAGACCCCCTAAACTCTTACATCCTTTATCCAAAACTTTACGATTGTATTTGTCTCTTAGGGACAGGGTTGCGAACAAATATTTACGCGGCGCTAACATTAACTTCTCGGGTTTGCTATGTTTTGCATACGAAAATTATTTATTGCTATTATTCTTTAGTTAATGCATTTATTTTATATGATAGTAATACAAAAATATTAACTAGTTACCCGCTCTGCGGTCGAAATTCGACATTCGCATTCTGCACTCCCTCTCTATATAAACTATAAGGTGCTATAAGTGTGCCAAATCTCGTACTCCTCCGTCCGCGCAAACTTTCGTAAAAAGGGGTACAAAATTTTCGCTTCACGTATTGTTATAATGATAAATTTTAATAATAACTCAGATTAATACATCATGTTAACTAATCTTTTAAATTGTGATTATTTATACGGTAATAAATTTAAGTAAGCTTAGCTCTCTGGTAATAGCCGCAACAACAAATAGTTATAATTTGCCATTTCAAACTTTCCAATAGCCATTTAAAATGTATTAATGTACACATGTAGTAATACATCAAATGTATTAATAACGCGCTGCGGACAAATAAGCAAGCGGCAAACGTACAGTGTCGAAGAGGATTAAAACGTAATTTACTGACGTATTTATCATATTACAGAGATATTGACAAAAACAACTGTTTTATCAGTCAGGAAATTAATCCCAATCTAACAATTAAATCATAATACGCAATCAATCTGATCTAATCGTCAACGCAATTGAATGTTTTATTAGTTTTGATCTTACAGTGGAAACAAAGGGGGTCGCACGGTTTTCACTCAATGAAAGTGATCTTGCATAGTCTATTAAAAAACCTTGACAGCGAATCTTATGGAACTAAAATGCCGCTTTGGTATAGATGTGCTGTTTCGTTTTAAAATACTTAGTTAAACTTATCAATCCATTAAAGGACAGATAAATATTGCAATGATTAGATGCACTTGTTAATATGTTTTAATAACAGTTATGTGCACTTCATGCGTGTTGTATCTTCAACCAAACTACTTATTAGCCGGTTAGATTCTCATTTATCATACTCCATGTTAGCGGCTGTAATGCATTTGTTCTTTATTAAAAATTAGAAAAATAAAGTGAGATTCATCTTCAATTTTATCAGCACTCAATCTCATGCCATGTTGCAGAAATCACAAGTCACATTCATTGAAACCCACAAAATTCCAAAAGCATTTACTTATATAATTAACATTTTGTAACAGCATGCACGCGCAAAAAGTTCCGAAGATAATTCATTTTGAAAACGCAGCAGTCTATTTTTCTACGTTCATACGTTGCGTGAGGACGCTCCTCGGATAGAGACAATCGCCGTCGGTCGTTCATCTCGTCAGCCGATCTCGGTCGCATGCCCCAAATGCCGCCTCAAAATAGTCCCTATTGGGTCATGCGGTACTAATTGATTGCGCAACGTCAGTTACGCGTACCCTAGCCGGCCTTACGGAAAACGCTTAGAATGCCGTACCTGCTTGGAAGTTGTGACACGCGTACTGCATTAGTTAGAAGAAATCGCATTCTTTCGTGTACCTTCTATCTTTCAGTCAGCGGGTTGAGTAACGATTTCGAATGAAAATAGACTTATGATATCATTATTGAGTTCTATAAGCTGGAGCTATAAGCTTCTAAAATTTCTGCTAAAAATACCAATAGTGAACTGAATCTGCTTTGAAAGTAATAATACATTCCCGCTTATTGATGAGGATTCTTCTCGTGCCTAAAACATAAAATAAAAACGAATGAGTAGACATAAAATGCACTCAAAAACTGCACGTAAAAGCAGTAAATGACTGGGTTCGCTTAACAAATAAACACATGAAAACAGTGTTTTGCAGACAACAAATACTTATCTGATTTACGAGGATATCAAAGCAAGTTTACGACGGTAAGTCACACTTACGATTTCACATCACGTCTGAATGCATACGGGGACATTTTAGCAGCGGATTTACTATCGCCATTATCCATTATGTCGTGGGATCTCATCGAATCATCTGGAAAGTTAAGATTCTCTGCATGACCCTGCTAGTATGGATCTTGTACACTTGTGTATGTATAATTTTATTTCCTATATCAATTCAGTTGTAACTCTTAGTAAAGTAGGTACATGACGACAAAGTGTGTTAAAATATCCATATTTTGATACGACAAAAATCATTGAGCTAGTCTGATCGTCAAGAGGTTACTGCAAGGTGGAACCTAATAAACATCAAATAGGTACTTATAGGTACATACTACAAATTGTACGAGTTCAAATAACTTTCGAGTAAAATATTTAACATTTATACATCTTATTTCTTTTATTTTTAATATTACAAGTACTTATGTCATGGTCCATATTCAAAAAAAAAATTTTTTTTAATTAGGTACTAGGTAAAGGTAGGTAGAGATAGCAACGACTCCGGGTGAAAATGCACCATTAAATAAAAGAGTTTAGATCTGGAAACCATGAAAACACAATAACATTATTTAAACCAGATGAAATATGCTTAAAACTTATTAATAACGATCAAACTGTGTATGTTAATACGACGCTGATAAAAAATCTATAATTGCATCTTGAGCGTATAGCGGAACTCACTCGGCGGCGCGGGCGGCCGCAGCACGCGATCGCACGGCTTTCTACCGCGTGTCTGTCGATACGCTGCGTTCATACATCATGTATTTGTAACTATTTTATATAACCACCAGATGTTTAGTTTACATACAACCCAAGGGCTGTAACCGATCATGGGCCAACGAATGAATGGCCAATGAGCCAAATTATTAGCATTTACACGTAAGAACTGACAGTCCGACACAAGTTCCGATTTCGATACACGGTTCTTCACAAGTCAATTAACGTTATCGGAAAGGATATTTACACCCTAATGGATCCGGGACGGGTTAAACATGTTCACCTTCAAACAACCCTAAAACGCGTTTTGACGTTAATAACTGAAATATGTCGTTATATTATAACCCACTGGATATGTTTTGTGATCTGTGGATAGAAAGAATTGCCTGATTTTATATTGATTGTAGCATTCAATGTGGTAAATACACATAACAACATACTATAATCCTATGACATTTAAGCTTATTTTAGTAAGGCTTTTCAAACATTGATGGATAGCAAAATAACTACATAGCTTACAGGTGTAAACTAGAAAGCTCTAGAAAAGGGTTCGATCAACTTTCGAAACACAACTGTCGCAGCAGCTAAGCGTAATCAATCCATGTATCCAATTTTAGATCAAAACAAAAAACCACCAGCTAACCAACAAAAAATGCGGTCAATAATAGCCGAAGCGAAAGTTAAACTTTTCTTATCTTCGTTTAATAAATTCACAACTTGAGTCGCGATCTTTCCTGAGAAATTTAGTTTATTGCTAACGATGTCTTGTCGCTGACTATTTCCTCGAGTTACCTGGTCGAGTTACTTTTATTTCTGCGAATGCGACAATAGATCTAGAATAACAAGCAGCAATCGGTGCAACTACCGTAGAAACTCAAGACGTAACGGCACGACCGAGCATTGAATTGTAAAGTTGTGTGAACCGACGAGAGACATCGCGGGATGAGCCCCGTACAATGCGAGTAGCGTTCCATCGATAGACGAAACATTCAATTAACAGAGACAAAAAACATATGTATTTTTACCAGAGAAATAGGAAACATGTAGTCATCCGGTATGTATTATTACCCGATCACAGCTAGGCTTCTCGTCCACGTCCGATAATAGGTGACCGATTTTTTGTAGGAGAAAAATAGAACGTACTGATAGCAATAGTGCAACGCACACGTCTTACAAAAAGTCGGTCAGAAATAAAATCGGTGCATCCCGACCGATCCGATTATCGGTGAAAAATGGAACGTTCGGAAACGTATGCGTAACTCACCGACAGTCGGCCGCACCGCCGCATGCACTTGCAAGGGAAGGACGGATCATGCTCCCTCGATAGCCACAGACAAAGTGACGGACGTGGACGTTGAGTCGGCCACAAAATCGGTCATAAGAATCAGAGGAAAAATCGGCCCGATTATCTGTCCTACAAAAAGTCTGACGTGGGAGAGAAGCCCTATAATTATATAAATCTAGCGAACCCGGCAGACGTTGTCCTGTCTCAACTATATAATATTCAGTTTCAGTTTTTTTACATCCTCTTTGACGATATTTGCAGCACGCATTCTGTAAAATGTTATGTCAAATGTCATGACAAAAGCGCTAAGGTTACATTAGAAAATCACCAAAAGCGAACTTGATTCGCGTGTTAAAGGAGTGCACCTCTGCACTGTAGGAATGTTAAGATAAATTAATCATTCATGACGTACTGATTCCTTTATCTATGTTAGGTTTCGTACAAACGTCACACGCATAACATAACAGGAATTTAAGCGATGTTTGTTGGTGATCTGATTTAATCAAAGCAAATCGTTAACACAAATAAACATACCTAAAATAATTCATTCAAATGTTTGGAATAAAGTTAAGAGAAAAAAGTATCTGGTTGGCCACTGATCAAAAGTAACTTTAGTCATGTTTGGCAGATGTAAATTTATGTGGCAACCAACACCGTTTGACGTTTGTTGCGTACCATATTATGCGGGCGGACGGCGTTTTATTTGTGACATCGAATGGAGGAAGTTAAGAGTTGTGGTTACTTTTGAAGAATTTTTCAAAAGAGACAGTATCCTAATTTGAATTTTAATTCGATTTCTTAACATGGTACAATTATACAATTTTTTTGCTTTTACTTCTGTTTCAAAAGGGCGCTTTATACATGTACTAGCTGAAGTTGTTCCGCCATCTAGATTACTTGTAGTGAATGATTTGGATATTTTTCATACCAAATTACAAAAAGCGCGATTTAAATTTGAAGAGTTAAGGAAGTGAAAATTTGGCATTATGTGTATTTTTTATGCTTATGTAATCAATAAAAAATAAAATAAAAAATTATTGACCAAAAAATAAAATAAAAATGTTAGGAGTGGACAACCCTTATCAGTTAGGGGTATAAATATAGAAGATAGATAGTAGCCGATTCTCAAAAATGCTTTCGAAAATGCCTTCGGATAAAAACTAAAAAAAAATATACATTGGGTAGGGTATTTGAGTATCATAATTTCAAGGATATTAACAATAATAAAGTTTAATATATTTCATTAACGTATTATATTATAATGATTGTAGATGATTCAAGTTGTGCCGTAAGTCGACTACTACTGTTTTAAATCACTGGATCGTTTGCATCCTACGCACATCCGTACACTTATTTCGACGTACGGTCAAACAAAGCGGAAGGGCATTACTAAAAGACGCACCGATCAAAGCGCATAGTTGAATAATGAGCGCAGTCAGTTGAGCATGTTTCCATTGAAACAGAGAACCAACATGACGGCACGTTAACAGAATTGGAACAGCACGGATTAAAATTTGTCACCTTTAAATATGTTTTGTTGAATCCATTGGTATGATTTTGGCGATGCAGATATTGAATATAAACTTTTATGCAAATTATTATTCATATAACATTGGTAAACTATTTACATGCACTGTAGTATGTATAGTTCTGTAGTATAAATATGTGCACTTGAACACCTTTAGTAAACTTTAAAGACTGTATAACCAACGCTTAGAAAATTGGATGTGTTCATAAATAGTTTTCATCTACGGTGACTTACCCACCAAACTCGAAATTGCTGAGCTTCGTATTACAAGTTCTATGACAAATACTTTAACTGTACCTATAATGTACTTATTAATACGGACTATTCAATTTAGCATTTTATTTAGCGCCTAATTTCACTCTAACGTAAATACGACATATATTTCACCTAATACCTAAAGTAACTGAGCATCCTGATATTCGTTACATTCATTTTATCCAATCTAATCTTAATTCCTGCATTTATAATATTTTTAATTATTCAGGTTATTTTTAATTTATAATTCAACGGTAATATTGCTTTCAGTTTACTGTCATGATTACGTATTATAAACATAATGCATAATTATGTGCAAAACTGGGAGGTGAAGTTAATTTACGGGTAAAATGGTATGTTGACCTTTTCTGAATAAATATAGTTTAAACGTGCTTCAATTACAACTTGATGGAATAGTTTGACATGTTTTTAACACATTCTGTATACCTCAGATGCAATGGAAATAGATCCTTTGTATCGGTTCATTGCACGACTATGCCTTATTAGCAGTCACCAAGCAGCTCACTTTTCATTCACTCATCACTGAAAACTGACGGCCATGAATATGACAAGGAGTGTTTGTGTATGAATACGACTGCTAAATTGACACGTTTCAACAAAACTGCATAGTAAATAAGACAGATACAGTTTAGAACTAATTTACAGAGATTTCTTTATATTTATTTTCAGATGAAATGAACGTAACAAAATTTCTGAGTTAATTATAGCTTAAAACACATTTTGTCTTCTTAGTCTTTATAAGTTTTTTTCTTCCCTATTTCTTTATGGGTTTCATCTGTCAAACTTGAACATCCTTGATAGTTTGAAAGTATTTTACACGCTAAGCGCTTGACAACAATCCCAGCTGATAGTAAGTGGCGAAATTAAGCGAAATAAAATAGCAGATAGGTTAAGCTTTGTTTTGAGCTTTAGAGTTTATTCAAATTATGTTCTAAACAGCACTTGCTAAAACCTATATGGATATTATTATGACCAGGTATGAAACCATAGCATTTCTGTAATCTTTAATGAGATTAAGATAATCATCATTAACACAAGTTGTTTCCGAAGAGAAGTGACGCTTGTATAAGCGATCTGTAACATATTTATTTAGATACAGCTTTTCACAAGGTGGTCGTGCATGAAAGGTAGCAAGTTAATGAAAACACGAGTTCAAACGCATACACTCGCTCGGGATGATTTATCAGCGCTAGAGCGACAGTAATGATTTATGGACACTCTCGCAAGCATATACGCTCTTATACGCAGCAGTGGACTTCGAAAGGCTGACAGATAGATAGATAGATGCAATTGCAATTTTTATGCAGATGAATGAATTTCACTAATGTTCGTTTTGTAATAAAACGTGTATTGTAATGTTCTCGTAATAGTATTTTTAAATAAGATTTAACTATGTTTGCGTTATCAAAAACAGTTATGGAACATTTATCAAGACAAAAAATATAATAGATGCAAAGACGTAAATCACTAAATTATCAAAACATTGCTATTTCGCACAATCCTCACAATCAATCAAATATCAATAAGAAATAAAAGTGTTGTGTAACTAATCAGACACATTATGACTTGTAATCACTCGTTAACAGGCAACGCCGCTTTATTTATGCTAGAAAACTTTCTAAGCCTGTAATATTTAGATGTACCTACGACTGGCCGACCAGTCGGTAAACCCAACCGACGGCTATACGACCATCAGATAGGAGTGGTTGAAAGGAAATGCCTTCCCGATTATTCATAGACTTTCTCAGCGAAGACTCTAGACGCCAACGGATTCGCGTGGTTATGTGAAGCGTGCTTTACGTTTCATCTTATAAATCATGATTAGGGTTGCTAACATGAAGTATTGGGTAATTTTGACAATTTAAATTAATTACAATTATTAATCGTTCCACCGCTGGCCACAGATCTGCTCTCACGTAGTAAGGGGTTAATATGCTAAAGTACCTGCACCACGGCGGCCAAATGCAAATTTATACAACGATCACACATGTGACAACATTATGAATAATTCTCAGGCACTCAAGTATCCTTGCAATTGTCACCGAATATTCTGATAATTCATTTTTATGATTAAAACTTAGCAAAAGTAAAGTGCGCATTGCATACATGCCTACATAATAACGGCCGACTGTGTATTTTAATTTTTGTTATGTAAGTTAAACAGAGCGAGAAGTGGACATATGTTATCTATTTATTATCACAGAAATAAACAAGATCAAAATATTCGGATGACAATTTGGTCAGTTATTGAGAGTTGCAACAAACATCCATTAACATCGATTACATCATACATATCATAATACATACATCTCAATAACATTATGAAATTAACTTAGTATTTATATTTATATGTTTGATGAGACATTTAAAATCGAAGAAGTTACTCAACCCTCATAATGCGACAACTTTCTAAGGTAGGCAAGAAGAGTGGTGTGCTGGTAACAAAACAATCACGAGGGCTGAGTATCTTCATTTTCGTTATTAATCATTAAATTGTATATCTTTTATGCTTTACTTGTTACAATTGTATTGATAAAAATAAAACGTTACGTAACATAATAAATTAACTCAGAGAACAAAATATATTCGTCACTACCATCTGGTACTGGTAGGTACAGGACCAATAAAATATAATCTATATATTTACCTATATATCAGTTGAAAACTTAATTAGCAAAACAAACGCAAACCTTCTAGTAGGTAGTACATATGTACATATACCTACACGACAGCAACAAGTACTTAAGTCGACATCAGTCTTCATAAGCTTTTAAATTATTTTTAAAGAGACCCAAATAAATAGAAAAAGGTTCTCAATTGAACTGAATATATGTCTCAATATCTGTGTCAATATATCCTATAATAAAAAATATTTAACAATGAGAGATTTTATGAAAGATACAATTATGTACTTGAGAACATACAGTTGTGTCACTATACAACTCGAGCTTGCGCCTGCAAGTAATATAGCGGCAATATGTTGATACGACACAATGATATCTTATTTAATAAGGCTTTACGTCTCTACCTTGAACCCTGAACACCTTGAACATAATTAATAATTCTGCATGTAAATGCCAAAACTGATATTGATTAACTCTATTTAAGTTCACCGGTTTAGCAATAAGCCGTGGTAACCTTTATACTATACAGTTCCAGGCGTTCCAGCCTTAAAATTAAATATAGCAATAAGAACGTACGAAGGGTTTTCTCAAGAGTGAATAAAGAAGATAAGACAAGAGCAAATTACAAATGGAATGGGGATATATGTATGTAGGTTCCTTCGAGACTTTTCCATTATTTCTTATGCATCCAAATAAATTATAAATAAAAGAAAATAATTGCAGTCACATTTGCGACTCGACATAGGTGTAGCTCAGATCATCTCTATGTACATAAATTCGTCTTGAGGACGTGCAACATTAATTTCATTTAATGAGGTAATATCATTTTGGTTCCATTTTACTAGCAGTGCGATCTAGTAATTGCACAATATCTTTAACCATTTGAAACACACACGCTCATAAATTATTTCAACTTTGAGGAATATCTGTAGCCTTATAACACAACTGGACCAAATGACAAGTTCAAAAATATTTTAATTCCTCGAGGTCCGCCTATAAGTTTTTAGAATTTACATATAAAGGAGATTGCCCAAATGACTATGGAACTCAGTATCGCTATCAAATCTATTGTGCCATAATGTAATTGAGCTTAAATTGTAGTATGATATTAGTACTTTTAATTACATATTAAAAAAATATTATAATTCTCGGCATTCAACAGCAATATGGTAATGAAGGACCTCTAAAATTAGAACGTTCGAAATTGTTAACAAGCCGTTAAGTGCTAATTTACGTTTTTCTGAATTTCGCTATATTAGATAATAGTTGCAAATTGGAGAAAAGCGTTCCAGACCCTAAAGAGTGGATATCAAAGAATGAAAGCCAATTTAAGCCACTGAGCCTTACATATATTTTTATCCATTGAAGGTTAGTTAAGAAATGTAATTTTTATTTCGTTAGTAATGCAGCTATGTATATCGAACTAATTAAGTAGCTTTCATTAAGCGATGATCACTCAAATAGAGGAACCCTCTAGGAATTGAAAATACAAAAGTAAGTATTTAGCATTTTTATTCGTTTTCATAACAATATTCTTCAAATATAGAATCTAAAAACTGTGCCGGCGCTTGGATGTCGTGATGCCGACCCCAGCTCAGATACCAAGCAGCTGGTGCTGGCCCGGCTTGGAGAGCATTTAGTAGTGAAACAAAACACTCCATGCAAATGACATCTTCACGTGAAGTCTGTCAAAAAACAATTATTTTAACACATGAATATGTTCAGAAACATATTGAAATTAAACACAGTGTTGTATAAAACCAGATAATTAACTGTAACTATTATTATTGTAATATGATGTGGTATGTATGAGGCATCATTGAAATAACCCTTTCCCTGACCTGTGCTTTACATAGGTGGATGGAGCATACCACTGTGTCAACTTTAGACAGAGAATCTGTTAAAACCAGCACCTTATCCCGCGAGAAGATAATAAATACGAGTATCACTGCATAAGATGCAATGTTTAAAGATCTCATAAACTGCATCATTATTACTTACCGGTGTAGGTGAAATCCAAGACGCTAGTGTATTGTAGATTTCATCATTAAGTTCTCTCAACGACTGCTAGCGTAAATATCGCAGTCGGAGGGAACAATTAATGCACCGACGAGTTGGATTTTCCATAATTACTCGCTATCACTACTTAATTAGTTTTTATTTGAAATAAACACGATAACTTAAAATGGAGTCTTTTATCTCGCGATTTCGTCAAATAGGTATTAACACAATAACTTAACTAATGGAGTCTCTGTCTCGCTATCACTTTGGCTTTCATTTAATGGAAATTGAAAGAACAAAACGAATTAAACACGAAATAATACTTATTGTATTCAAAATGAGTTCAAAACTAACTGTCGGGGACGGGAACTTCACTTCAGACAATAATTATTTATTGTCATTTGTCAGGCAGGTTAGGGATGTCAAACTGAGATTGATTTATCGAAGAATCGATTTCAGATCAACATGCTTACATGTTGATCTGAAATCGATCGACAGATCGATCTTGAAAACTACATCGTTTGGATGAATTCTTTTAAATCGGACTGTTTTTAGAATCTAGCGACAAAAAGTTGTAAGATTCATTCCATATGCGTGCCGAGAATTCTCGATGGTATTCGGCACCGTCGGCACACATCAGTCCGCTGAAAACTGCTATATTTATACCATATGGAAGCGCCACTTTTAGAGGTCATTTTTTAAACATGTTCACCGTTATCCTTGTACTATGCAATCCTTATTGAATCCTATTATTAATTAATTAAAGCTATAATAGGTATTAATCGGGCAACACTGTTTAAAACGAAAATATTGAGTATTGTGAGTAGTAGCTTATCTGCAATAAATCGAAGATCGACATTAGTGAAATCGTATACAGACTGAACTTCAATAACCTATTTCTTGGTCATTTAAGAATAGATTTGAAAATGTTGTCAGTGGCTTAGTAGTTGTAAACTGTTATTTTTAATCCATTGCCTTAAATATAGTAATATCAGCACCATAAGAAGTCTCCATCAAAATGCTCCACTAAAAGTTATTGTAATCGATTTTATCATCGATTGCTTATTCATCATATTACATGAATAATCCAATTTCACCAAAACTTATCGATTCCTTGATTCACCACTAATCGTATTTTTACAGTGGCAATTGGCAAAGATGGCGACAAAGTAAACGGTCAAAAGCAAGACAACGACTATTAATTTGGTCAGTTTTTATCCGGAGAATTTGTTATTTTGGAATAGTTACAAAAATTGTTTAAATTAATAATAGGAATAACTGATTTCATGAAGTAGTGACACAACTTAGATTTAGCGATACTGTCCGTGGGCAATCTCCTTTATCATAAAATTTACATAATAATTACATATATAAGAAATAAGTATTTTAGAGGGATAAAAATATCATTATTTAATTTTAAATCATCAGGGAGTGTAGGAGAGCACGAAGAGAGTATTTTTGGAAATTCTCCCCTAAGGGGATAAAAAAGGGCATAAACTGAAATTTTTTATTTCTTCCTTGGATTCACTTGACTCTTTGTTTTTAGGTTCCTCAAGTGACGCAAGTGAAAACTAAGAAAAGGATTAATTTTGGAATATTAAGATTTTTACGCGGGCGAAGCCGCGTAAACTTTATTAGTAGTAACTAATAAAATATTTGTAAAAATATATTTATGCTACATTTTCTGACTACATATATAATTATTATCGACATGGCATCCTTACGGAATTTCTCTTGATAGCTTTCGAATATTCTTTCGATTTTAATAGATATTATTTTGTTAATATCGTAAAAGAACATAAAATAAGTATGTTAATCTTAATTATAAATATATTAATTTTACTCCGCCCATGTTCGTTATCGTGAACATAAAACTGTGCCAAGCAAGTCGAGCCACGCGTAGTGCAAGGCGGCCTGCCCGCGGGTGAATGACAAGGTAACTCCGTGACTCTACTCTACACGCGGTCACGCAGCATTCATTCTATATATACAGCGTGTTGTTTGTCACAACATTTCAAGTATTAACCGAACAAATTGAGTTGGCATACAACATATCAGTCGGATTCATTGTTTTTATTTATAAAGTAATGAATTTAATGTACTGAGTTCAGACTGTTCTCTAAATTGTACTAAGATTATTTTATTCTTAAATTATCAAATTTAAACATGCATCTAATCTTTTTCCATTTTCTTATGCATATATGCTAAGGCAGTGGTAAAAATCGCTAATAGTGTTTCTTTCTGACAAAATAGTTTGGAAGTACATAGTTGAGAGAATAATAAATATAATATACTTAGAAATCTATAACTTTCATCTTAGTTCCATCTCATAAGAGGCAATCAATAAGTATAGATAATAAGATACTTAAAGAGACTAATGATAGTGTAAAGATAATAAGTATTACATATTAGTATATTCACAATCCTAAAGTAGAAGACAACTTGTTGTCTTAAGAATTGGTGTTCTTTGTTTCAAACACAGCGCTCTTAAAATGTATTCAGTACATTGAACATATTTTTGTAAATACTATAAATTTAATATTTATTAAATAACGCTATAAAACACGCCACTATACTTACTAAATGTGGAAGTCTTATATATTTGATAATCAATATATTTAGTATGACTTCTCGTTTAAGTATGAGTAAAATACAAAGTACATTTTATATAATGATTTTTACCACTATTAATGTGCCTGTTCTATTGTAAGAGATTGACGATATACGTGAACAGTGAAATTTATGTACATACATTAGCATCATGTCGATTCGGAAGCGGTCTCCACACTGCTTCTCCGCCTGCCGATGACCAGCCACAACAAGAACAGCGCTGCAGCAAGGTAGTGCATCCATTCAGGCACCGACAGTTCCACTGCGGCCGTTGTGCATCTAGGATAGGAAGGGTGGTTGGAGCGTGGTACCAAATATGGTTTTGCGCGTTACATGTGGTGATAACATCGAACTGGTGATTTTCATTTTTGGCAATACGTTATATTTACAAAGTAGCATAATTTAGATTAACAACCGTATTAAATATTCCATTTTACTTTTAAGTCTTACTTTTACTAGAAAAAATTATTCATATTACAGATGAAATGTTATTTTCCGACATACCTTCTCAATTCAGTCGCATAACCAAGTTGCAAACAAGGAAAACATCACGCTGTATGTTCACTTATCATTGGCAGTGGGGCGCATGACCGGCAGATATTCAAAGAATAATCGTCAGTTCATTTAAGTAATTTATAAAGACAAAGAACTTCGGCGTGTAAATGAACTTCAGTACCCACTAAAAGCACTTAATGCGATAGATTTTTTATTAATAACCAATCATTATCATATATTGTCTTATAGTTTTTATAGCATCACGATCTACCTAAATTTTATATGATTAGGTAAGGCTCGATTTCATCAACATTGAATTTACACTAAAGTAGCTATCCCAGTATAATTTGACTCTGTCAATTTATGCGATGGTTAACTTCAAATTCGTTTCACCACGTTATATTACTCTACTCTCGCATATTTACTCTGCGACTTTGAACGAATGAATTGAATGAATGCGTAATGCACCAAACTCAAACTCAAACTCAAACTCAAATCATTTATTTCATGTAGGTATGATGCATACACTTATGAACGTCAATTTTTTGCATTTACCACCGTTTCGCTAAGGTGCCTTTAAATATTGATTTTTTAAATCTTTGAGGAGAAAAAGAAACGGCGAAAGAAACTCCTCGGCACATCTTTTAAAAAAAATAAAATAATAATGCTAGATTACAAATTTTATACCTACATACAGATACATACATACTAACATGAGTAGAACTGGTCGCAGATGTCTATGTCCAAGCATCTTTGTCATTAATATATTCTTCTACTGTATAATAACCTTTCTCTAATAGTCGTGTTTTTACATGTTTCTTAAATATTTGTAAGGGCAAATCAATAACAGACTTTGGTAACTTATTAAAAAAGCGTACACCGAGCCCCACAAATGACCGCTGGACCCTACGAAGGCGGTACGAGGAAGTCACTAAATGGTGCATATTTCTAGTTTGCCGATCGGTAATATCGGATTTTTGTTTATAACAACTCAAATTTTTCTTAATAAAAATTAAATTGCTATAAACATATTGGGAAGCTACAGTTAATACATCTATTTCTCTGAATTTTTCACGCAATGATTCGCGTGATTTTAATTTATAAATTGCCCTAACGGCTCTTTTCTGTAACACAAAGATTGTTTTAATTTCCGCAGATTTACCCCATAGTAAAATACCATAAGACATAATACTATGAAAGTAGGCAAAGTAGACAAGCCTTGCTGTTTCAACGTCCGTAAATTGCCTTATTTTTCTTATAGCATAAACAGCCTTACTAAGTTTACCCGCAAGTGTCGCTATATGGGTCCCCCACTGGAGCTTACAGTCTAAAGTTATCCCCAGAAATACTGTACAACTTTCCATATTTAATATTTCCTTATTTAATTTAATGTCCTTATTACCGCTTTTAACATTTGGCAATGCAAATTCAACACATTTCGTTTTATTGGCATTAAGCACTAAGTTATTAACAGAAAACCAGTATGAGATATGGGCGAGAGTACTGTTCACATCGTCAAAATTTATTTTATCTCTATTAGTTTTAAATATGAGTGAAGTATCATCTGCAAACAGTACAATATCAGCATACTTACTAATATGGAATGGAAGATCATTTATGTATATTAAAAAAAGGAATGGGCCCAAAATTGATCCCTGAGGGACACCAATTGAAACTGGTGATCCTGGTGATTTAGCTCCGTTTATACAAACACTTTGAACCCTACGATTCAAGTAGGACTTTATTAGTTCAAGTGCTTTATTTTTAAGGCCATAATGACCCAATTTCAAAACTAGTGTTTCATGCTCTACACAATCAAACGCTTTTGAAAGATCACAAAATACACCTATAGCGTTCTGTGATGCTTCCCAGGCCTCATATATATGATTCAAGAGCCTAGCACCCGCATCAATTGTACTACGACCTTTAGTGAACCCGTACTGCTCATTATGAAGTAGGTTATTAACAGTGAAGTGAGTAATCATTTGATTTAACATAATTTTTTCAAAAACCTTGCTAAGTGTCGGCAAAATAGCAACTGGTCTGTAATTATTAACATCTGTTCTGTCTCCGGACTTAAAAAGTGGTATTATTTTACTACATTTCATAAGATCGGGAAAAGTACCCAGATCTACACAATTATTAAAGATTACAGCTAGGTGCGGGGCTACAACATCTATTATATTATTTATTACTTGTACAGATATCCCCCACAAGTCACCTGTTCTTTTGTTTTTCAAAGATTGGAAGACTTTAATTATCTCTGTCGTCGTAGTATGTTTAAATTCGAACAGAACACTACATTTACCAACGAGCCCTCTTAAGAGAGTATATGCTGTTGCCGGAGAAGATTGAAGAGAGTTTGTTAATGAAAGTGGTATATTTCGGAAGTAATCTTCAAAAGCGTTAGCTATCTCGTTATCAGAGGTGATTTTGTTGTCGTTAATAATTAGTTCAAGATTATGGTCACGTGATTTAGTGCTACCGGTTTCATCACTAATGACATCCCAAGTAGCTTTTATTTTATTGTCGGAGTTTATAATTTTGCCTTTAATATATAGCGACTTAGCGTGTATGCAAACGGCTTTAAATATTTTAGAGTAAGTTCTCACATGTTCGTGGAACGCTGTACTATGATTATATTGTTTTTCATCATATAGGTCATAAAGCTTGTTCCTACTTTTGAAAATGCCTTTCGTAGCCCAATCATTAAATTTACTTTCTTTATTTACGTGAACAGACTTAAATTTAAAAACTCTGTTAAATTCCTCATTAATATTTTTGAATAAAGTGTTATAGTGATATGAAGGATCACTTTGGTTAAAAGCAGACGACTTAGTAATGATTTTAGAAGAAATTCGGTCTTTAAAAATTAATAGTTTATTTTTGGTTATAGGTCTGCATTTTATTAATTTATTATTTTTGTTAGGCTGGTTAAAAATAGAAATTTTTTGTCCACAGTGATCGGACCTTAAATTACTGATTATTTCTTTTCCTAAAATTGAGCAGTTACAGAATATATTGTCTAAACATGTAGCTGATGTAGCAGTTATTCTAGTGGGTTCAGTGAAAAGTGGAATCAGATTAAAACACTTAAATAAGTCCAGCAACCTAACAGTAATGGACGTCTGTACAAGAATATCCACATTAAAATCACCACATACAATTAATTCTTTTTTTGATGTGCACACTCGCTTAAGTACATCCTCCAGCGAATCTTCGAAAGAGTTAAAGTCACCAGACGGGGGCCGGTATACGCAAACTATTATAAAACGCTCCAGTTCCACACAGGCCAGCTCAATAGTGCGTTCAACAGAAAGACTCACTATATCTTTCCGATTTTTACAAGATATGTCTTTGTGAACTAATATAAGTGATCCACCGCGAATTGCAGTCCTTCTACAGAACGCGCTTGATACAATGTGATTACATATCTTAAAACTAGTTTGAGAGCTTGACAGCCAATGCTCACTGATACATATAACATGAACATTGAACTTTTTAATAAATAATTCAATTTCTAATTCTTTGCCGGAAAAGCCTTGTATATTTTGATGTACAATGTTTATATAAGATGGCTTATCCTTTGTCTTATTATTTAGTTTAAATTATTTTCTGTACATATATTAGTACAGTTGTCCAAGACAGAAGTAGTGGTACTACTACCACAATCTAAAAATGTGTCAATAGACTTTGTTACACTACATGTAACCGCATCATTTAAGTTATAAGCTAACAATGTAGCTAAGTTTCGCTTATATTTTATTGGCAGATACATAGTATCCCTAGTCAGCTTAAACATAGAAATAAATTTGTTAATATCAAAATAAAATATAGCATCGCTATGATGATTCGTCAAGTTATACAGCGTTTGATTTAGTTTGTATATATGTTCATTTTGTATCCACCCAAGTAAAATAGACATTTTGACGTATACTTCCGCAATAGCGCTGCGTATTCTTTAATTTTTTGGAATAATACGTACCTGACAGTTGAGTTGACCGTGACTGGCAGAGACCGTGACTAATGGCACTAGTTATCTAGGAATAGCAGCTTACTCGGCCGAAATCGGCGGTATATGATTTTACTCTAGTATACTTTAATATAGAGATTGTATAATTATGTTGGTGAAACGTAAAATGGGCTTACTCGCGAGTAATTGACTACTTATCCCGGGAATAAGACTTATTCGACATTGGTGAAATCGGCTCTAAATATTAAAATACAGAATAAATTTCAGATTACCACATACACTCTACCCAGTCAAATTTCGCCAAATTTTCTGTAAGTAATGAAAATTATTGCTAAAATTCAGGTTCAATACGAAAATACCAACGTTTCATTGGAATGAAAAAACTTGCACACAAAAGGCACGATTGGATGAATAGCGGATCCTTAGTAACAAATAAAATAGAGTCCCAGAGGGTACAGAGGGTGTACCTATTATACCGATTGTTCTATCATATCTTCTTGTTTAGGTATGATATTCTTTTGAAAAATTTTTGCTATTATTTCTTGGTTCCTAAGTAAGACAACTTATAAAGAACTTGGGGGCGCGGGTTGGGTGACGGCAAGTGACAAAAATTTTTAAGCGCTTCCGTGCTTTGGAGGGCACGTTAAGTCGGTCCCAGTTATTATCATTAGACGGCAGACGTTAAACTATGTCGAAGACCTTCAGGTGGCATAAAAACTTCCGATATTTGCCAAGGTTTTTAATCTCGCCATCAATCCGCACTGGAGTTGCATGGTGATACCCGCAATTATTTACGAGGAGAGACCCGTGCTTTGGAAACCAATTGAAACACGGGCGTAACGAAGCCAAACTAAATACGGATAAGACCCAGTTACAACTGGCATTATCGCTAACAAGGTAATAAAACGACATTTAAACCAACACTTTGAATCAATCTTTGCACAATATTTACAAAATTAGGTATTTTCGAGTCTCGCGTATTCAGGTTTCAGTTTTAGATGAATGTCGTTATGGGCGTATTTTATCGTTCAATTAAGGTGATACCATTGACCCCGTTTCTATATATATTATTTTATTTCAATGGAAACCACGACTTCGTATCGCAGACGTTTTGATTGAAAGGCAGCATTCAATGCTATGCATTTTAAATCGTAAAACTCGTTTTATCTCTATGACATTGAAGGATTAATGATTTTTTTTGCTAGAAGGTGTGCCCTACCTTAATAATGTGGCCAGTGAAGATGAGCGAGGAGATAATTGGAACTGGTTATTATTATAAAAATTAAGATTACTGGCAAATTTACCACCAGTATTGCCCGCTGCACTCGTAAATGCTTAGTGTTACCAACCTATGAATCCGTTATAGAAATATTTGCGTCCGGCGGATTTAGAGATTATTGGATATACCTTATAAAAATATTTATAACATGTTTCGGTTACAGTGACTAGCCTACTTATAAAAGTGGGCTGTCTTATTTACTACAAGCTTACTTCTTGGCTAGCAACGCGACGATGATGTTGTGGTCGAACATGATAATATTGAAAACCAGTTACATAGACAAGAACCGACTAAACAGAAAAACCTTAATCGGTCACGACATTTTAAATTGCCGAATTGTTAACAGACGAGACGTGCTAATGTTAAAGATAATGAAAGTTAGGATCATACGAGTAATAAAACGATAACACTACAGACGAGACGAGGAAATGCAGCCGTCAATCGTAATTAATTGATTGACGGATTAGCTGAAGCATAACATTATGCGGCAAGAGTGAATGCGAAAATATGAATATCATTTTAATATATTATTGTCAATTTAATCCTTATTCGGTTAGCAATCAAATAAGAAAGCAGACTATGAAATTGACATTTCTGTATAGTCATGTCGCTCTAGATAGATTAGTTAGACCTGTTGTTCTTAAAAGTTTGTCCAAAATGCCTACATTGATATTAGCAATAAGACCGCTTTTTGCATACTCCAATACAACAGCGAAACATGGCAGAACCCGTACTGTTTTTTAGGTATGGTAATAAAACTCCGTAAAATACATAAAATGAGTATTTATTTTAACCTAGTCCAGAAAATAAAATTCGTTGTAGAAAATTAGGTTATTACGTACCGTTACAAACAACTAATTACTATGATAATTAAGTAATTGTAACTGTCGCGCGAAATAAAATAGAATTTAAGTATTCTCGTGATAAATGCAACGCACTTGACAATCATTAACCCTTTTCATTCATAGAAATCCTTTAATTCCGTTTAACAATAAACATTACGAAATTTGCATTCTAACATTGGCTAAGCTACACAAATCGCATAGGAGAAATGAACTGCTAGGCAGAAGTGATGGACTGCAATGAAAACTCAAGTATAAATAAAGTACATTTGAGAGAAGTTTAAATTACAAAATGTAATCCAATATTGCGTGTGTAACTTGTCTAGTTATTAAGTTTTCAATTAACCTATGGTATGAAAGTTCATCATCAATGGCAGATAATCCCGCTCACACGAGAATACTTATGGATGCTTTTTCGTATCCGATCTACCGAAGTATTAATTACACCGTACTTTAAAACGCTTCGTATTGCGTATGCGTGCCTATATAGTAATGATCGCAAGTGATTTTCAAGTAGTTTTTAAAATTTTACACAACCCAAAAGAAGGTTTAGCGTATCACCCACTGCTCGTAAATAGTGATACTGTTGTATACCTGTCGATTCTCTTTCCCGAATTTAGTATCATAAAAAGAGTTAATAAGATGTTAACCGTCTTTGTCTTTCGCAGGCAACGCGTCATCAAACTCTTTTTATGTAACAGTAATTATACGAGTATGTTTGCCCTATACGTCTATTAAATTCAATGATATGTGCCGGAGTCCTAATAAGTTGGTGTATCCCATATTTTCTGTACGCAGTATTGTATGATCGTAAAATTGGTACAATACCACGGTACACGCGTGTTTTACTAATGTATACCTCCCCTGTGTATGCCGATTTCACCATAACAATATACCTTCTCTCATGTATCAAACAATTTCCCGGTGAAAATGAACTTCAATTAGCCACTATTACCTACTGACTGTTATTATCCTAACCCACAATTTCGCCGGTGCAATCCAAGCTCCGTAATACGTGTAAGGTAATTGAATAGTTCGCAGTACCATATAAACCATGTGTATAGCAAAACCGGAAAGGTAAACCAACTAGTTCATGTCAAGAAATTTCGCTTGAATGCCAAAACTTACACAACTGCATGCGTTTATTAATCTTAAGCGGGATTCAAAATTTTCTCTTGGATTAATATAACTCTGTAGGTATAAAAAAAGCTCCTAAATTGGGTAAACGGTATAAATACGTTACCTACTGTTGACGTAGGTATTCACTTAAACTTATCCTAAGGCAGACAAACACTTTTCAGTAGAACACTCACCTATCGAGAGCTCTTAAGTACGGTCGTTTTATTTGTTTAAAAAACCGTCCACGTAGATTGCCCATATTATATATGCAACTGTGCGATTGTCGATAGCACAACTAATATTGAAATAGTCGAAAAACTGCTCCATCCATATGCCGCTCTCTACAAATATCGAAATTCAACGACCACGTTTCATCACATTTTTGCATAAGTTAAGTGCAATTGTAATGCAACATCTCCATGTAAATGTATCGAATTTAAACAATTTAACATGTCATAATGACAATAATAAACATTGACAAGAAGTTAAAACAAATTAATTACCTTAAGATAACATTTTGTAAATTAAATTACCATTAGATTATAAATTATAATGTCGGAGAACGAGTAATTAGCGGGAAACGTATCTTTCTCGATAACACACAGTTAATGCCTTTGATAGTACTGACAACCACTGATGTGATGGTGGTGACCAGTTAGTTTTACCATCAGACCGTTTGTGGTCTACTTACATAAAAAGATTGACATAGCGACTGCGGTTTGGAACTCGCACACGTTCCGGCCATAAAAAGATGTTTTTATGTGTAATGTGAAATTTTCACGGCGGTGATACTATTGTTAGAAACTTTCTTTATTCTGTGAGAATATCGATTTAGATCTACTGATTGTGTACGGTGGTCGGTGTAGAGCCGTACCCTCGTTCACGGTATCACCATACTTTTCCATTAACACGAAACGGTTCTGACCGAATTGGAGCCGTGTCCAGTGTAACACAGGTTTTGTATTGTTAATCTCTTAAACGTTCTCCTGTAAATTATGTTTTGTCAAGTGAGTATAAGTACTACTGAGTATAAGTAGGTAGATACACTCCTGCTCCCGCATAAAGATTCCCTGTCCGGGATCTATGTATTCCGTGCCCGGACGACATAAATATGACATAACAAACATCCATGAACCAAGAACAAATATTTACCTCACATAAATGTCTGCCCCGCACCAATTATATCATTTTATTGGGTTTAATTGGCATAATGATAGAGAAATAGAGTTCTCACATGTTGCATGACGAGCGAGCCCTTTCATAAATATGTTTCGTCCTTTGCAGTTGACAATATATTTGTTTAAAATCTTGACATTAATTCTTAAAAGGTTCACTTCACACACGTCATACACCTAAACATTTAATTGCTTAGCTTACAAAATTGAAACGTTTTCAAAACATCAAATATAGGACCGATTCTATAAGAGTACCGTTTCGCCATTTGTACGGAACCCTATTTCATACCAGTTTTGTGACGGTTAAATTAAAAAGAAAAGGCCGGCCAGATATCAGACTATCGATCGGCCATTTTCTCGGCCACAACCTTGCTACAGTTACCATTTATGGTCGGTGTTTACTTTAAATTTTTAATTGGTGAAGTTTGAAAGTGCTCCAAAATCCTGGGAACACTTGCCAAATTTTGACTACCGGTTGAGCAGAGAAAGTACAACAGGCAACTGGATTTTATAATTTAGCTGTCTTTAATTCACAAATTTGCAATTCAATTCAATTTACCTTTCACAATCTTGAAGTGAAGGATTGCCGAGTGAGTTATCCATTGTGACGTTTCAGTAATATGAACAAGACTATAAAACCATACATAATTACTAACATAACATAACAGGGTGGGAGTAGGGTAGTTAAAATTTAGGATCATGTGTATTTTTTATGCCACACCTTATAAAATAGCAAAAATATGTATGTCTAAAAAAATCTGCTAGGCTAGCATGATGACCTAGCAGCGCTGGTTTCAGTACTTGGAGGTAGGGCTTAGCCTTGCTGGCCAGCTACGTCTTGCTTGAGTCAGCTGCCAAACGACTTGTTGTGTACCGGCTGTGAGCTTGTATTTTATTTCTTTCTTTTTCTTTTTGAAGTGAATACTTCTATAGTATCGTTGTGATTTGGAATTCGATGAAACGGAAATGACGCGATGGGAGTAATGGAGACAGAAGCATCGGCAAAATGGCGGCTTACAAAGCAAAGCAAAACATCAATATTTGGACTGACAGTATTCGTTTTTTTTAAAGGATTTACTTCTAGTATGTGTAAATTGCACACATTTTGTTTTTTTCTTAGCCGGCAACGCATCGGCGATGCCTTTGTTGCAACATATGTGTATGAGCGACGGTGAACACTTAACATCAGGTCGCTCGTCCGATCGTTTTTCGGCTATTAACATGAAAAAGTACTTGTGCATCATGGAAGGGTTTTTAACCTGTCTCACTTAGGTACCACAAAATAAATCATCTTGGAATGATAATAATCGACCATACGCTTCTGGGAGAAAGTGTATTTACTATTCAAACAATTTCCGTTATTTATCGTTAGCGTAGCGTTATTATAAACAAACTTAAACACAGATCATTTTATCTAATTTGTGTGGTATTACGTGTCAGTTCCAAATTGTATGGTAGCACAATAGTACATTGTCATTATATAATATTAACGTCACGTCACTTTGAGGGATATTCCGCAAGTTTACGCAAGTTTACCATTAGAAAAGTTTACCACATTATAGTGGAACGAGAACAGCGATATTGACAGGTAACCGATAGTAACTAAACCAATATTGATTTGTACAAAACCCGACTGTAGTCCGCAATGAACTCTGAAATGCTCTGCACCGCAGAACCCAGCGAGTCCCTGCAGCAGAGCTAGTCGCTACGCTAGATAAGGTTATTGACATACTCGTAATAATGATTGACATAAATAGATTAAATGGATAGATAACTCTTTATTTGTACACTATAGGATACGTAGTAATTATAGTACGTAGTTAGAATACTTCCAGTCCCAAAAGCGGTGTACCTACCTACTAACGCAAGCTCCTAATTTCCACCACTGGAGCAGCGTGGTAGAGCAATTAGAGTATACTCTAGGCCTTCTCAGTTATGAGGAGAGACAGTGCTTAGTCGTAGGCCATTGATGGGTCGAAGCCAGGTATTAAACACAGTACAAATAATAAGATACTGAAATATTAATTAAGCAGACTTTAAAAAAGAAACAGAAAATAAAATAATCGAGCACTAAAGATTAATCGGTTTATCATTGTGTTGTCTATTGAAAAACTGATTAATATCACGAGTAATGATTTCATGACATCACAAAAAAATGCATTTGCTTGGAGATAATTTTAGTAATAAATGCAGTAAAGTTTAAGGTAATCTTTTTTCTTAATGTATGATATTTTTTCAATGGCAATTAAACAGCCGTCCGCTTTAATATTGCTGCATACCACATAACACACCATTTGGAAATGTAATATGATTACTAAAATAAGCCTAACAACACGTCATTCATAAGAGTAACGTAATTTAAGTAATTAAAAACGTTATTAAAATACCTTTCCCTTCGGTAATATTTCGCTAGTTAGCTTCATAACTTACGAGTATAGTTAGCTCTAAACTCTAACGTTTAATAAAAAATTGTTAATCCCGAATTTGAGTCATATGGCGGACGGTTCCGTACAGGAAATATATCGCGGCATTTTGTGCTATAACGTTGTTGGGTACATAATTATATGATATAAATAATAATAATAAATAATATAAAAAATATATAAAAAATAATATCTTTAATATTACGTCACATAAGACATGAACAAACACAACCAGGCCGAGAACAGAAATTTAACCTCGACATTAAAATTTCCGCCTCGCTGGAAACGAACCAAGGAAGGACCCTTCAAAGGGCGATCCTGCATAGCCATTCTATTACGCCATACAGATCTCCATTACGAGTATACACTCGTACAATTACACGCTTACATACAATTTTAACTTTACCTAGTTCTCACATTTTTCCATACGCAGACAAATCCGAACAGGCAACAGCCGAATAAGTTCCGATTTTTTATCGATTGTATGGAACTCTAAACCCGATATAAATTATGAATTTATGACCCATGCGATGGTTTAGAAAGGTATCTTATTTACGATGCAACTGTTTTGTTGATGTTTGATGAATGAGTTTTATTATTTTTGTTTGAAGTCATAGGTTAGAGAAAGACAGCTATAAAAAGTGATGCAAATATGGCTGATCTTTTTGTGTCAGTTCGAATTATAAATTAAGGTTTTCGGAGTTTTCTTTCGCCGTTTCTTTTTCTCCTCCAAGATTTTAAAATTTAAAGGCACCTTAGCGAAACGGTGGTAAATGGTAAATGTAAAAAATGACGTTCACAAGTGTATGCAAAATACCTACGTGAAATAAATGATTTGAGTTTGAGTTTGAAGGAAAATATTGAGAGCACAACTCACAAAACTACATTATGTTTGGTTAATAAAACTAATTATTAAATTGAATACTGTTCAATGCTTGGCTACCTACTTGTAGCATTATTATGTATGAGTTAAGCGATATTACTCCGATGCGACGGTTTTGTATCTTTTCTAAATAATCAGCCATGTTGAAATCTCTGGGTATTGCCCATCAAACCCGCTACATAATGGAAATTAGTTACATATGGAATTTAGTGCGGAGTATTTTAACATTTCTTTCTTCGTGTCCAATTAGGCGTACCTACATCAAGCGCATCTACTGTTGAGGTCTATGGACGACAGTGACCGCATTCTATTAGCGCAATAAAACAAAAGAACAACAATAAAAAAATAGTATTATCAAATAACGAGTGACAATAAACTCGGCGCGGCATCGCAGCAGCCAGTTAGTTCGCTCGCTCGCGTTATGCGGTAGAAAGTGGATATTATGTATGCCCGGTAAGGAAATAAAATTTATTTAACGAGAACTACGTGACAAAGCTCTGAACGTGTTCTAAGGTTAAATAAAACAAGTCTACACTATAATATTTTTTACTTGAAGAAACTATGATAGATACTAGAGGAAGCGATGCTTGTGTGTGCTTTACCTATGGTATTTGTAAGTGAATACTCGTACAAAGGTAGTAAGTAAATTCAAGAGCTTAGTAAGCTATTTTTGACCTAGGTTTAGGTGAAACATTTGACAATAAATCCTTCCCACCGGCCGTTGTCTAAAAGAACACGAAGTAAAGGTAATTGTATCAATAAATACTAAAGTAAACGCAACGACCTCGTAATAAAAAAAATTAAAGTAGAATGACTGTAATAAAATACCTACTTGTTTGCAATCAACAACAATGGAATAATTTTAGGAATTAAGCGTTGAAAACGTTAACACTCGTATATTTTTGATATCAATAGCCCTTTCCCACTTGTCGAGTTCAGGTCCAACACAATGCGAAATGCCGTGTGCTCTATCTATTGGCTTAGCATTCTACTCATATACATATGTATGAAGCTCTTATTAAATTGTCGGACATCTACATATTTATGTATGTCGGCTCCGATCGGACGAAGAAATAAAAGCAGGCTAAGCATTACCAAACGTCATAATTCTACTTTCCAACAATGTTGACATCTGATAAGCGCTCTATTAATCTCATCTAAATTGTGTGGAGGAATTGTAAAAGCCTACTGCCAAAATAAAATCATCTTCTTAAATGTAAGTCACAACCTTTCACTCTTATAATTTTAAACTGATATCATCGCGGACACTAAACATTAGAATGTATACGGGTTCTCACGATTTCGAATTGTTTTGAATTATTTTGCCGATATTTCGACCCAGTTGCATGGATCATGGCCACGGCGAGACTGCGGAGGCGGGGAGAAACTTTTGACAGGTGACACTTGAAATACACTAGTGACAGATAAGCCTGTCAACTTTCCGTCTTGATCTCTTTGTTTTTAAGTTGCTACACATGACACTAACTATATCTTTACGCTCTGAAAGCTGTACTGTTTTCACTCTTACTTATCAATCAACATGGTTACAAAAATTGATTTGCTACGGATAATCGATATTTAATCTTTAAAGCTTTCAAATCAAAGAGTTTGAAAGTCATTAAAAAATGTGCTACAAATAAAAAGAATACCTTTCTCTGTGTGAATACTCTTAATCGCAAAACCTTCAGTCAAGTCAACAGAATCGTGGCGAGCATCACAATGGCTTCGACAGTTTACCGTGTTAATATATGTATCACTAACAGTTAAAACTATCGCGTCGTCTAACTGGGGCCTCAGTGATCGTCAAAGTTAAGCAACAGCGGGCGCGGTCCGTAGTTGGATGGGTGACCACTATAGCAAAATTTCTTGGGCGCTTCCGTGCTTTGGAGAGCACGTAATGCCGTCGGTCCCACCCGGATGTTACCATTTGGTAGCAGTCGTTAAGCCATGTCAGTAGTGGGCCATTTATGGGTTGAACCCACAGCCACTCTACAAAGTCCGATGCGGGCCCCCCCTTATGTAAAATAATTATAACACCTTTACTTATATGCGATGTGTTCAAACTCCACAGTTAACATTCTAGAAACTACTATTACGTTTTAATTGAAATACCTAAACCTCTTTTAATATTAAAATTCAGCGAAATTTTTATTCTATAAACATTGACATAAATAAATAAAGATAAAATAAGAAATTCTCACTTGAAAATTCGAAAAGAAAGTGGGCGAACAACTAATTTATACATTCGGTGATAATCATGCATAACAAATCAAGCGTAAGCATGTTAATGAATTGGTTATAAACACTTTTGAACCGAGGTTAAATAAACTATCTACGCATTCATAACGTTGTCAAACCATGTACCTACCTACTCGTAACATAAAAGTTTGGATCTCACACAATCAAGTAATTACGTTTATCTAAAACCGGTATTTTAGCACAATAAGTTTTATATTTACTTACACCGTTGCTGCTGTCTTATTGTGGACGTTTTATTACGAGTGTATGAAAGACTACGAAGATTTTTCATTAATACATCGACATAAATAATATTAATATCTATTTGAAGATTTTATTAATAAAATCTATAAAATACAGGATTACGTTTATTAAACGTAAATAGTAGTAAGTCGGTAGATACAGAATATACCTGTTCAGCGGTATTTTTAACGGTTTTACGGACGGATAATTCGTGGGAAGCTGGGTAATGGGCCCTAAGTGAAAAGAGTGTTCGATATAATTTTTTATATCCATTTGCATTTTTATAAATAAAAACTTAAATGAGGTTAAAAAATATTATATGAACCATAAATTATACCATAAACGTCACGATGTTGCGACTACGATACACTTTCTCAAAAAACAAGCCAGCGCTCGCGAATTTGGTTTAAAAACATAAAAGCCTTTATTTGTCATTTTGCTCTTTAAGGAAATTGAAATTTATTAAATTTAAAAATTTAAATTCTTTAATTTCTACGGGTCGGACTCAACAAGGGCTACAAAACTGGATTAAAATTTGGAAAAAAGTTGAAAATTGAATATATTATTTGGAAAAAACGGTATTTTTGGGTTTTTCCAAAAAATACGGCTAATTATAGATAAATTTAAACTTTGGCGCATCCAGAAGGGAGCGCCCAAATATTACGCAATTTTTGATACCACGCAGTGGTATGTCAAAGTAAATTTTAGAGTTATGAAATTTTTAATTATTTAATGTAATAAAAATGCTATTTTCTATGAAATTATGAAATTAATTTGATGAACTCCAAAAACTAATAACAGGGGTGTATAGAGCTCGCAAAACCATAGATTTCTATGTATCACACGTCTACCTAGCAGCAAAAATTGAAGAAGTCGTAGGTATACGAATTTGTACTATGTGCCTTCGGAACTTAGGTGGTTTCCTACACTAAGTTAACAATGTATAAGAGATAGAAAATTGTCTAATTCTAATTCCAGGCCGATTTAGGAAAAACATAAAATTTACACGGACTGTTTCTGCTGGTATTTTTGCAGTTTATAACACAACAACAATTTTTAAACCAACGTTGACAAGTTTCATTGCCCATGGTTTACATTTTCGCCGCGTCATGCGCTGCTGTCATCATGTGCAGTCTCGTACATACATACAATACAGTACAACATCAAAAAGGACAGAAATCATAGGACCATGCGTCTATCCATTATAACACACGATTTTCTTTCAATTAACATCTACCTACATATATAATATATGTGTATATTTATTTGCTTAGAATATCTGTATAATTTATAGAACAAAAAAAAAGTCGCCAAAATCGATAAATTGCTCTGCACACGCTGCATTTATACGTATGTATAATGCCTGAAAGAAATGAATGATCATTCAGACATGATCAACATACAAGCGTAGCAAGAGATTATGTTTGCGTGTGCGATACAATTTTACACGCATTTGCCTGTCACGAAAGTGGTCATTCATGTCTTGCACAGACCACATGGTCTGTGATGTCTTGCCATGACTCGAATTATGTGTTTGAAGTGGATGAAAATGAGAAAATGGTAAGATGCGGATATGCGTAGAAAACAATGAAGAATTACACACTTTATATAAGTACTTAGATTCGGCTGATATTTTCAAATGTTTGTCTGTTTGTCTGACTGTGGGATCGTAGCTCCTAAACGGATGAACATTGAACATATTAAAAATAATAATAACAACTTTATTGACGAAAGTTATTACAGATTATAAACTTAACAAACTGACGATTAACGATCAGTCAATCCATTATACGTCACTATTATGGACATTCAAGTAGTTTCACTCTTGCCTTGCTTGAGTCGTGCCTGACAGAACTACATATTTTTAACTACTGAGGTTACAGGCCAAAATACCGTTACATACTTCAATATATCGTAAAAATAAAATAAAAGTATTTAGCCAATGTAAATTTTAAGTTATGAACTCAATTACCTACTTTTATACATTGCTACGCGGCATCCAATACTGTGTAGACATACATACCTAACGTTGTTAGTCCAAAAATATTTTTGTGTAATGTGGCTATCATACACAAAATTATTTTTTCAAATCCGACTGGCAGTTCAAGAGATTAGCGCGTTTAAGCAAACAAAAAAAAACGATTTTTATAATAATTACAATTTTAATTAAAATTTCAA
This sequence comes from Ochlodes sylvanus, assembly GCA_905404295.2. Taxonomy (NCBI): domain Eukaryota; kingdom Metazoa; phylum Arthropoda; class Insecta; order Lepidoptera; family Hesperiidae; genus Ochlodes; species Ochlodes sylvanus. Next base: position 6,223,958 of record FR990129.1, read on the forward strand.
TGATAATAATTTGTGAATTTCAATTTCTTTTTAGTCGCGCGGATATATTTTAATGTGATAAATGGAACATAATCGCGGAAAGAAGACAATTTATTTATTTATTTATTTATAACTCTTTATTGTACACCAAGAACAGGACATTAACAATTATATAAATAGACATTTATAGAGTACAAAAGGCGGTATTATTACAATTTTACGTAATTATACCAAAATCAAAGAACGTTGATTTGTTTGTAGTCAGATATGATTATAACACACGAGGTTTGGGGTACAGCCTTACTGGAAGGTAGAAGCGGCATTGGCGTGAGTGTGATGAACCGTAAATAATTTTCAATAATATACTCGTACATAAACATGAACCATTATTGCATAATTGTATGTAAATATTTTATATGCTAGTACATCAACAAGCAATAAGGTCGCATATGATAATAAACTTCCGACTTTTTTATTCATGAACGTCAATAACACCCACGCGTCGCCGACCGAAACAGAACCAAGGAGTGCATTGTAGTTTGTTCATAATTATACCACGTAGGTATATACTGGTGTCTCAAAAAATTGTGTAAAGCGAAAGTCCAGAGATAGAGCATACATCCAGAGATACCCGAATCAAAACTCAGAAAAAAATTAATAACTAGAAAATTATGAATAATTGCGGAACATACATGGGGGTGATTTGGGTACCCCGAAGGGTGCTCAGTCTCTGAACTTCTGCTGGACACTATTTTTTGGAACACCTGTATATATTTATAGGTATTATTATGAATTTCCGATGACGCATCGTAAAATATTCCAGTCTGTTAACTCTACAAAAGAAATAATGCGCTACGACCGCGCGTAGCAGTTGAACGTGTCTACGATAATAATGGTGGACTAATACATACATACATAATGAGATACGTTAAAATGCGATCCATAACTATGTAAACCAAAAACACAAACAATATGTTTAAACATTTTGAAACTATTTTTATTATGTAACAACTGTAATAAGTCTGGCCAATCCAAATTATGGACGACTTATCTTTAAAGGGTTGAAAATATGGACGACTTACATCTTTGAAAGGCTTTTAAAGGGTTGAAACCAATATAATTTATTTCATACCAATAAAGACGTAAAATGTTTTAATTCATAGCACAGGCATCGACTACGATCCTTGAATGTTCGTGCACAGGACCGGTTCGTGCTCAAATGCCACGGTCCCGCGAGATTTTGAAACGAAATGTATGTACATATGTCTGTGAATGGTAATTATTATGACTATAAATATTTTAATTGTGAGAATTATGATATTTGAAGGTTAACGTGACGTAACGACGTTGTGATTTATGAAAACGAAAAATAATATAAAGGCAAGAGCGTTAACTAAATTACCGAAGAGAAATTTAAATAAAATATAAAGCTTTTTGTTGTGTTAACTAGTTAAAAACATTATCTTTTAACTTGCGAGGGCGTAATGTAAGATTGCATTTTTAATGTATCTATCATTTTAGTTTTTGAAAACGGTTGGTTTGAAATTTGGCATCTACGTAATTAATAATTATGTTCCTCGGGGAGTGTAGGGGAGCACTATGAGAGGATTTTTGGAGATTCCCCCCTAACGGGATAAGTGAGGGGATAAACTGAAACTTTGTATTTCTTCAATGGGTTCACTTGAAGCTTTGTGTATACGAGTAAGAGAGGATTTTTGAAAATTGGCGGGCGAAGCCGCGGGGGAAATCTAGTAAGTATACTATAATATACTATAATGTACATGCTCTGAAATGTAATTCACCCATAAAAAAAAGTATTTATCCCGATAAATTTAATTTCATTACTCATTACGACTACAAAACGATCAGTAGGTATGTGTGTATGTAGTACAGATCATTATTCGACTAGTAATGGAGAGAGGACATGTGGCCATGCTAACCTTCCTAGGCTTAATTAACGTAGGTATTTAACACTCACGATATGGATATTCTAAGCTAGTACTAGTAGGTCAGGCCAACGTATTTTACATGGATTGTTTTTGGTGGATCTATAGTATCATTTTAATGTATAACGAACAGGTTTTGTTGTTCTCCCACTACCCATTCAGCTGAATACACGTTAGTTTTTCGCCTAGGTACAATTAATTTTTCTGCCTGCTCGTTTGAGATCACTGTAGCAAATATCACCTACTTAGTGTTAAAGAACAAGATTTTGACAGACCATAACAAAGTTATACGGTGTACCTACGAAAGTTGTTAATCAGAGCTAGTAAAGTTAATTGGCTAATTTTAAGATTTACTATCTATAAAGATTAAGTTTATAATCATAAAAAATCAAGTAATTAGAGTTAAAAGTTTATCAAACGAAGGAATAGATACTAATTATTTCGTTTACGTAAAACTCGATTGCGTGCTGCGTGACGATCTGCAGCGCTACGACCCTCACCTTAAAATTAATTTAATTTACTCACAAAAGTTACGAGCTCTATCGACCGATCAATGGATGCGAGTTATGGTTGAAACTTATCTAATAACAGACTGTACCTACTGGTTGTAAAACCCAGTAAGTTGAGTGGCCTTTCTCATTTAGTACGGTCTAAAGGATTGGAGCTGCATGGTGACTCTGTTGACGTATCAACAGCAATCCATCCAGTATCCAATGCAGTTTGATGGAATACTAATGGCAAGCTTTTTAACAATGATAGGAACGAGATTCGTAATTATTTTTATGACTATATATATGTTAAATTAGTTATTTACTATGAAAAGTATTTTTTCTACTCAAATATAGTATTCAAGACTCTTCCCTACAAACTTATACATACCATGGAAACCATATAACATACATACATACAGTTGTTCCGATAACTCTGTCCAAAATTTAAGGTTTACACATTTTTGGTATTATTTATGAAGCAAATAATAAGGACTGCGTTTCATATAACATAATAAACATAATAAATATAATAATATAAACCACAACAATACATGTTACTTAGTAACTAAGACACCTTCAACTTTCCACTACCCGCAAATGTGTTAACCACGACGTTATTTTCGTTTCCCTCGCATTTTATTGGATGCCCTTTACAACTGACAAGACAAGTGCTCCTATACGACCACAGACTGATGGCCCGGAAGTGTGCTGCGATGGGAGATTACTGCAATAGGGCGCATTGTATGCTTACTGTGGACTTTATAATGTACTGCTTATTTCCTTATTTTTGGATTACGAGTACGTAATGAGAGAGGTGGAAGTATCGAAACTCCATTTATTGCATTGCGTCTTGCGTCAATCGTGTCGAAGTAATCGGCTTAGTTGAGCAACGTCGGGTTCGAGCTGGGGTCGCCTGTGAGAATTTGAGGAGCGCTTATGTACTTCTGACATCATGCCTCCCGTTGACAGATTGATATGGTTAGCAGTCGGTAAGGCTTGTCTTCTGAACTTCTGAAATTGTAGTGGTTACTTCTCTACGAAATATTGACTTTTTTATATTTTCAGTAAAGATTCCTTTTTAAGTATTGTTATGTATTATATAAATTAGCCACCCGGAAAAAATAGCTACATGATAATTAAAACAGCAGCAAAATCCGATGCGTAGTTTAAAAGATCTAAGCGTACAGGGGGAAAGTCGCGGGGAGCTACTTCAGATTTATTAGATTTATACAAGCACAAGAACACAATGTCGCACAACACAAAAGAATGTCAAATTATATTATTATTTTTTTGTTTAGTATTATTATAATTAAATGTTTCTCATATTTATATTCAAAAGTTCTCCTTTTGCTGTTTTTACATGGAGTAACAAAATAAATAAATAAAATCCACTTTACACGTCATAAGCTTAAAAACTTGGTACAATGTTTTTTCTTAGTAGGTATGTGGATTTGGACCTGAGTAATTTGCATTTTTATAGCCAAAACAAGGACTTTTTATATATACTTGAATTAGGTAGTAAGGTTATTTCTATTATTCTATTATACGTTTAAAAATTTAATCAAGTTCGATATTCACCACGTGTAACGCCACAGACATACATTATTTAATACGATAGTTTGTTGCGATAGTTTGTTGTAAGGTCAAACTTATATCCCTCAAATGATAATAAAAACAATCGTTACAAAAATCTTTTCCCAAAGCAGAAGACCCGAGTGAATCATTTTCGAGGCCGGTGACTTCAATGCATGGACTGAAGTGAAGCAAATGTCCTCCTAATTTAAAAATAACCAAACATGATACATATTACCTATCAATGTAATGTGATAGGAAGGTCAATTACACTTCGGTTTCGATGTGGTAAACCTTCATTCTTATATTCACATGCATATTTATCGAATCGAAACTAAGGTTAACAACACACTTGTAAACTAGTTTTGTACAAGTAAAAATTATTTTATAGTAATAACGCGCATAACCTTAGGAATCTTTTTGTACAGATATTATTGACCTTCAAAACAAACTATCGGTAAACAAAACCTACAAACAAATTATACCCGGTTCCTATATTCCAAAAACGAGTCGTTTTGCTTACGAATAGTAGAACTATGTATCTACGAGGCGTAACTTAAAGTATTCCTATAAGAAAAAAAATAAGGAACGAATTTAACGACTCGTTTCTGGTAACTAGATAACGACGATCAGTCAAACGATTTGTTAAATATAGGAATCGGGCTTTAGTAATTCAAAACAAAGTGATCCTTACTTCCTGGTATAGCACTCGTCAGCGAGCGCTCGGGCACTTTGCCGGGACACATGAAGCGCGAACCTCACACCGATAAACGCCAGGATCACCAACATAGTTCACGCACTGCACAGTCGCTGAACACCTTGAAACGAGTAGTAACCAGTCTCCACTCTAATAGCAAGGAACACTCAAATATCTCAAACAAACACTTTGCGCAAGCACCACTTGTCTAACGTGACCCGGCTTGCACTCGCTTATGAAGTTCCAATTGTACCGTTGCAAAGTGCAAAAATCTAATGCAACGCAATAGTTTCCTTCAACACTACACGAATAAAGTTCGAGATTCCTTAGAATTGTAATTGATCGTTATTATGAAATAATTACAGTTTGTTTCACACGGTCTGAAAGTTTAGTAAGTACATTTAATTTATATGTTTGTGCATTCGTTGAATTAAATTAACGTTAACAAAAAAATTTTGTTCGTAGATTTTAATAAAAAAGAATAAGAAACTCTTTATACTTTCGTTCTACTATTATCCACAACTTGGGGAGTCTTTTTATCGTAGTCTTGAACTCTTATTTGAGGTCTATTGAGATCTCAGATCAGTATTATTATTGTTAAACACGCAAAAACAAAGAGCTATTGTTTTGATTTATTGAATGGATACCGATTGTGAAATACAGTGTTTTTAAGTTCATAATTTTTCAGTAACGAATATATTGCTAAAACGTTACGAACGTATATAGGGCATATAATTATGTAAATCTACGAGTTCTTATCAAAACACACTTGTCCAACGCACACTATAACCTCACACTTTTCCAAAGTACAATCCATTGATAAAAAACGTTTTGTTGTGGATACGTTCACGTTGCTACGACAAACGTAAACAACACGCGTGTACGTCGGCAAGTGTTGGACCGAACAGCTGGACGCAACGCAAGGAAGTCTTCCGCGTGCGCGTTCGAGAGCGAAAGTGCGGGCGGGCCGCGAGCGATACGATAACCGACTGCTGGCTGCTGGGCTGTTTGCCCCACGGCCCACGGTGCGCACTCCGCTCAGCTCACTCGACAAGCACCAGAGGGTCGTCGGGATGACGTAACACGATCGGGTTCCGTGACTCCACAACTCGACTATATAACTTGACCTCTCGGTTTATTTGTATAACACAGAGACACATTCCGGTTGATAGTACCATCGTCAGTTCTAATGACCTTTAATATCAATAATGTCAATACATCTAAGTAAATAAAATAACTGCGTAGTGATAGCATAATAATTAAATGTGAATTTGATGCGATCATAAACTTTGTCGGTAAATAGATCGTTCATAACTTAATTTCAATAACGATTAGTATACAGTTATAGACATTTAGGTGTAACTATTAATTGAAATTAATTAAAAATGATGTAATACTAGTTATAACAAGCGATTTGTGTCATCCAAGCTACTTAGAGGAAATCAATAGATGCCTGAAGAATTCGAAACGGACAATATCAGATCCAGACTTCTCAAAAATTTAAGGGATGTAGGATACTTAAAATCGAATAATTTATATTCCAAATAAATCAAAGTACATCACGTAATTTAAAAAAAAACTATATTTCCCATAAACTTACAAGATCATCGGAAAACAGTTATCGTACCTGAACGATCGGAGTCGGATTGGATTTAAATGTCAATCAATGACCGTGATAAATTCTGGACAGACTCTGGATTCAGAATTTGTTGTAAAGTATGACATGATACAGACGATTCAGAATTTGTTGTAAAGTATGTGGTGACATTGAACTATACGCTATATGCCACACACTCGAGGCCGCGACCGACCTGAATCACGCTAACGAAGTTTTGTCCAACGCGTATAATTCAGGTTTTGAACAAGAGGGTATATAAATTTGCTAAATACACATCAAAACAAATTAAATGCTTACTACAAAACTGGTAATTGTCAAGTTGAAATGATAAGTAGGTACCTCTGTCTGCTTCAGCAAAACTTCGTATTATTTTATCAAAGTTTATTATGGCATCTGATTCGATCGACCTATGTGGATCGCGCCACAACCATACTGTAACAATGCAGAGCGGGTCATTGGCCAATACAAGGTCTTACATACCACCCGAAAGCTTTACACTAAGGTTTAACGAATGCATTTCTGATGATTAGGGCCGAAAGCTTATCCCGTCGTGTGAAATACAGAAACGATTCATCCATCCATCATCAGTATTTTCCTTCATACATTTACCTTGAACTTTAGTTCAGGTTCGAGTGTGTACATAAGGCCAATTTGGCTACATGCCCTTGAACAAGGCAGAATAAGTGCGAAATTATGTTAAAATAATTGACCTCAAATGAATACGGCAAATTATAGAATATTAATGCCACGACTCGTCTGAGCAGTGAATTAATTATCACTTATATTATTTAGAATAATACCACCTTGACACAAAGTCTAACTAATAACCCGTATAGTCGATAGGTATAAGTCGTAGGTGGTACAATTTTGTACTTTGTACCGTTTGTGTTGCAAAAATATGCAACTGGTAATAGGGTTTGTTCCTATACGAGAAGTATTAAGGCCATAGTTTGTCACCAACCAAGGATGGCGGACTTCTCCAGCCTTTGCGGACATTGTGAAAAAGTCTCAGATTTCCGGCCCGTTTTCCTGTATTTTGAATTTGTTAAACCTATTATTATTATTATATTAAGTGTTAAACCTGAAAGCATAGGTCACCGCGCGAGTGCAGTGTGGGCTTGAGGTGTGTATAAATGGAGAATTAGTGGCATCAGTTGCCAAATCGAATAACGGTAGCTCTTAATACGACCGAAACCTTTCGACAAACGCGCATTAGAAGCTTCAGAGCTCAAAGGAAAAATCGTTTAAATACTGATACAGCTGAAATATTTTGTCCTGATTTGTTTAACTTTTTTAATGTTATATAAATAACGGCTTATGTGTAAGTATTATGCCACCGCTTAACCTTGTTTTGTGCAATTACGTAAACCGGATTCGAACGGAGATTAATGCACAGATCACGCTAGTAATTATTCTCATCATATTGATGCGACCGAATTCATTGCGAGTCTTAATTTATGTTTGATTTTTTCAGTTGTAATAAGAGATGTGCATTCTGCACAATATGGATCAAAGTACATGACGTAAATTCAGTAAATGACGTAAATTCTTTAAGAGCTCCCTGTCAATCAACCTTCAAGCAACCTCTTCTACATTATAAAATTATTAAAATCAAACATGCTATTAGTTCACCTTTACCACGGTAATTAATATATGATACTATTACAGTGCCTTATAAATAGATTTAATGATTTTAGAAAAGCACAAAAAAGTAATAAGTATTATACCTACAACATTGCTCACTTTGGTTATATTAAAATGTTATTGGATGGAGAAACTATTTAGATAAATATATGCTAATAAAAACTCTTCAACTATGTAGGTCACAAGTAAATAATATTATTGTAAAAATGTAAAGCAATTAATTATATTTTTTATTTTCGTTGACTGCATACTTTTTTCCCATCATACGGTCTAACGGCTAGGGTAGCCGAAAAAAGTAGGTTTTGTGGACTTTAAATATTTTTATGAAAATAATATAGAGGCGTAGCTATTTACTTTAACCATAAATTCCAGTAATGATTTATATGATCTGAAGGGCTAATGAAAAAGCAAGACAAGTGTCTTGCTTGGCTACTCTGTTTACCGGACGGTAAGTGGCACAGAACACTATTACTCCTACCGGAGGTAAGTGGTCACCGTGGTGGAGAGTAGCCGCTCATACATTGCCGGCCCTTAATAACACTTTTTACACTTTTTTTAAGAGAACCCCAAGTAAGGTAATACTTTCATCAAATTCAATTTATAACAATTCAACCACCTAGATCATAATCCAAAAAGTAAGTAAACAACTTTCATGAACTTTTGTCATCGCGGACAATACAATTTTACTGAAACGGGTAATCGGTATAAATGATAATAATCACGAGTACCCGTTTCAATTAAAATGTTCCTGAAATTTGTATTCTTAATTTTGGCATTTTACTACTAAGTACCGAGACGCCACTTTTGTGAGTGCGCTTGCGATCCAGATACTTTATGTGGTTAGCTTTGAAAAATATCTACATAGTATTCATAGTTAACACTGAGATTCATAACGATACCATCAGTAAAACAATTTTGGGAAATGCTATAAAACTACACGCAACTACTATACTTAGAAGTATGTTAACTATGTCAAGTTTACCAAAAGCGGTTTCTATTGGCACCCATAATGGCCCACAATCGTTTATTTTAATAGCTTTGTTCGGCAATCATTGCTTGCTTTCCATTTTCTATAATTTACATAAATCGCCTATTTTTCTTACAAGTTTTACACGAGAAAGCTCTTACTAGTATACCTACATACCACACACAAGTTTTTATATATGTAATATATGTATATGTATCTAGGTAGGTTGTAAGGATATATGTTGACGACCTCGTGATCCAGTTATGATTCTGCCTACCGTACGGAGAGCCGCGAGAGCCCCAGATTCGACTCCCGGCTGGAACAGATACTTATGTAGAGTCGCACATCACGAACACCGGGGGCGCGACTGTAAGCTTTACAGTCGAGCCCCGGTGTTCGTGATGTGGTACTCTGTTACCTGCAAGGGGAATCCTATAGACGGAGTTTGAGCGACAAAAACGTTTTTTAATTTACCGTCCAGATATAGGATTAATCTTTAGAAGGAATCAGTAATTCAAAACAACGAAGAACTTTTAAACACGAAGTCTAGGGCGAAATTTGGGTTGGGCGTGATAAACTCATCGCCATCATATTTGATTTCAAGTTATTTAACACTAACACATTTGAAAACATAAAATACTAAACATTTTTTACCACAAAATGATACGTTAAAATATCAGTTTTGCTACTTCATAATGTTGTTGTTATTGTCATAAATAACATAACCATTATGTTTATAACAATAACCAATTAATTCTACAAGTAAATAAATTGTTTATTTTCAAAGCCAACATTAACGGCGTCAAGGTACTTTCCGAAGAAAGTTCATTGCGAGTTGGGCCTCGGATCGTAAATTTAATTAGTGAATGTCTCGTAACGTTATCCTGTCAAGTGAATTAGCCAACAGCTTGTAAGAGATCGTTCACCTAAAGCACGGGACATTTAGAAGCGCACAGGTTTAGACGAGACTTAAGAATACGGTTTAGATTTAGTTTAGATTAGTCGTGAAGTCCACTATTGTATGTATAATACCTACTTTCACATTTTTCACCAATATTATTATTTATACTGTAATTACTACCCGCCTACGCTTTGGTTACCTAATATTACACTTGTGTGAACAAACACTAATCAAAATTAAATTTTATTGTTTTAATTAAATGGTGGTATGGTAATGGAATATAAACGTGAGATAAGCCGCGATATACACGTAAAAGGTATTCAGACACTCACGAATCTTTCAGTGCTAAAATATGATTATTACAACTGCAACGCACGAGTCAATGCGTACTGAAGAGTACTTAGAACATAATGGCTCACTACTGATCGACTGGCTTCCACTTACCGCATAAACTTTATAGCCTTTATTCTACATAATAACTCCTTAGTTACCATTAGCGACTTAAATTACCAAATGAAAAAGCAATCAAGAAAGTGTTAAAATTTTTGATTATAGTGAGTGTGAGTGACAGTGTTCCCCGCATTAAGGAGTGCGCACATTACAACGACTCCACGACCGACCGACGCCAACGCGACTAAAACCTTGACAAAGCTAACATTCAATTATGAGCCTTATATCTTTGACGCGTTGGTCTCGAAACGGAACGGCTATGGGTGTAGGGCGAGCCGTACAGGGCTTTTAAGTATAAGTTCGAAATTCAACCTTACCTTCAAAGATATAAGGCTCATAATTGAATGTTAGCTTTGTCAAGGTTTTAGTCGCGTTGGCGTCGGTCGGTCGTGGAGTCGTTGTAATGTGCGCACTCCTTTATAGTGACTCACGCCGATGTCCCGATTGTTATCGGTATAGCACTTTAGCTACTTAACAAACAAATAAAACATCCAGACCGATATACTTTCACCCGCACTTCAATCCATTATTTTATTTGTCATTTTATTAAAAAAAACAACCTTTCGGATTAAATGTCCATTAATATAATTTCAACTAATCATATTGACGTGCAGCATCAACATAACTAATAAACAGTTACGTTTACTGTGTAATGTACTTCGTTCAACCTTGATTTCACCACAACTTCTCCCGCTCTTGGTGGATCCTTCTGACAGCGGGCAAGAAAATCCTAACGTGTGAATAAGAAATTAAGATAAATAGACAGCGGTTTATTGAAATGATTATGTATACCAACGACGCGTATGTATGAGCCGCAGGCCGCATCACATTCCTTTACATTTTGTGCATAATTTCATATTATAGGTAATCTTTCAACTAGAGTCATTAAATTTCTAAGTCGCCTTGAAAATCCGGTCCCTCAGACGAACTTGCTCAAATGACTAGATTTGTCGACTTCTCTCCAACTTGAAATTAAGTATGCTCTAATGAGCGATCTGCAGCCAGTTCTACATCATAACGATGGTGAGAAGGATCATAGTAATGAACATGTTTCCGAAGCTAGGTAAACAGGCACGGCCTCACATACTTAATCGTAATTTCATTTTACATGCTACAAACAGGTAACGTTATAGGATATGGAACAGATAACATTAGTAGAGTGATGTTTCAGCCCATCTTTGATCATAGATGCGAGGAAATGAAATTGACCTTATTTTTTACCTTGAATTTTCTAAAGGAAAGGTAAATATGATTTACTTATTACAAATATATAAAGTAACATTGCTATAACATAAATTCTTAAATTGAGTGGATAAACATTGGCCACAGCAAAAACATTCATAAAATATTCCATTGCACTCATAAACGCGCTTGATTCCAAGATTTAGTTTTCTCGCGCCATAAAAAATGACAACCGATTTCGACCAGATTTAACACAAGTCAATAAAGAAATTAAAACTATAAAAACTGGAAAAAGGCAGCAATAAAATTGTATACGGTATAATTGCCCACTAATTTTTTTGCTGAGCTTAAAATCCTAAAGTTTATGGGTACTAATAAGCCGTCATGATCTGTTCATACTCATTTAGAGTATTTTTGTGTGCACTTAACGCCCAGAAATGGCGATAATAATTAATATTCATAAACAAATAAACGTGAATATCACTGCGATGATAAATCGTTGACGGTCTTCTACGAAGCAAATATCACGACACGATATACAAAATATTATAGTTATTTAAATGTAATTGCAACCCATTCCTACTTTACTATGTCTGTTTTTTGTGGCACTCGGTGGTACGAGTATAAAATGAAGTCAGGATATTATTTGAAGACTTGCGGACGACTTTAGTAACGAGAAATGACAATTATATTTTAAAATGTTAGCATTTTCACTATTATTCGGAATTAAATGTAAAGATGGATAAAAATAAATTTTCGTGTGAAGAGAGAACTGACTTCCAGTAAACCGCTAATCGATTTCAATGCGCACCTACTAATTACAGTTTTAAGTCTGTCAACTGGCATAATAACATGCTAGACGGGCGCAATATAATTATGTAAGTAACAAAACAAATAAGCCAAATATCGTCCATGTGTCTGGCGATGCTTAGACAGCCTACATTACAAATACCAACATATTTAGTGAACCTATGTACCTCGTTACAGTTTATTGTAACTAAAGATTGTATAGTCGAACCTGACCCATTGAGAAGATGACTCAACAGTTTCACAAATGGCAAAGGAGACTCGATCTTGGCAGTCGGTATACGACACGCAACATTTGCGGCCGAAAGCGGGTGTAATCGGGGCAAGCGTGTCAGGCCATGACACTCGTACGAGTCGTACGGAACGCACAAAGACGAGGCGAAAGAAGGCCATCGGATGCGATACAGCGACGTAACCTGTTACGTACACTTGCGTAACAGATTGCGGTTTTAACCGTTTTTTTGCGGAAGCATCTAGAATGAGACAGTAATAAATAATAATGACTAAGTAGATTATGCACATAACCCGCGGCTTGCGCGTCGATCTTAAGTGATCGACAAAGTAAAGCAACAGCGGCCGCGGTCGGTAGTTGGATGGGTGACCGCTAGTGGCAAAATTTTTGGGTGCTTCCGTGCTTCGGAGGGCACGTAAAGCCGTCGGTCCCGGCTTTACAACCGGCTTTTACCAGTTGCAGCAGTCGTTAAGCCTTATCGGATGCCTTCGGGCGGCATAAAAATTTTCGACGCTTGAGTTGGTCACTAACCGCCACCAATCCGCACTGGAGCAGCTTGGTGGAGTATGCTCTAGGGCTCCTCAGGTATGAGGAGAGACCCGTGCTCAGTAGTGGGCCATTAATGGGTTAAAGCCAAGTAGATTAGAGATGTCGTGAACATAAACGTACAGTAAATAAAAAAGTATTCGTAATATGTAAAATGTAACATTTTTATTTGTTTCTTATAAATCTGATACAGAGCGATAGATTTTAAACATTAAAAAAATTTCTTAGAGCTCCAAAATCAAACTTAGCTAACTCGCTGATCTAAAGGCTTGCTTACATAATAAAGTCAAATAGATAACAAAATATAGATTTTAGCATAAAAAATAAAAATGTAAAATATCCGTATTTACATGAAGGTGTTACTTAGTTATATAATTTGCAGAAAACTCTCTAAAATTTAATGATAGTTATTTATAATCAATTACACTATGTCTCTATTCAAGACTGATCCAAATAAAGCTCTAAAGTCTAAAGAAACAACAGCCCACGAATCCATTCGGAATTGCGTCGATTACCTAACATGTTACGTGTATTTTCTTGATTTATAATATGTATATCGCTATGTTTGACGTTGTCTGCAGAGGCGTACCAGTAGGTATTGTTTCGAATGATACTTACGTGTAGGTATTGATATGTACTTGGTATGTGTATTTTTTAAATTGTGAAAAATCTTTGACAGATCTCAAATGTTTCGATCATTATGATATCACCAACTTCGTCACGACTTCGGAAATAATAGCGAATCTTAGAATAATTAAGGTGCTTCAAAATAGCCGCGCGAACTTGGTTTCTATAGTGTAATTATTCTAAGCAGCGAATTGATTTATTTAACTTTGAAGAGTTATAAAATTAAGATTTATTTTACATTACAGAAAGTATATTTATTATCATTTTCATAATTAAAGTTATTTGCAGGTGTGTCCCGTAAAATGTCGACATGCTTTGTGCACCTAAGTGCTAATAAATGTGATAATCAAGGTAAAAGGTGTAACATCCGTCGACGCCGTTTGTGGTAAATAGGTACTGCTATTAAGTAGCTTCGTAGCATAGGCTGTTTAAGTTTTATAATACTAAGGTTATAATTATTTTATTAGCAATAAAAAGTCTTGAGTGATAAGGTACTCGTACCTGCTTTAACTGAGCGGAATCTCGCTACCTTCTTGAAAAGCAACATATACCATCCTATGCATGATATACTTGGTAACTATACCGGAAAGTCCAAGGGTGTTGGTGTCGTTGACCATTTATCTTTACCATCAATAAACTTCCCACGGGAACTATAATGAAACCATATAACTTCCGTACGAATAATAAATCATATCTAAAAGATTGATAATATATACATACTGTCAAACTCGATGCATTCACAAATCACAAGACAAACTCGGACAAGTATCAACCGTGGCGGGCGCTGTTCACGTAATAGATAATAAAATGGTTACACAACATACTTTCACTGCGTCGGTACGAACTGTGTAATGGGCTTATATTACCTTAGTGTGAACTGAATTAAACATTACGTTACTTTAGAGTACGAGAACACGGACCGTCTGCGTCGTTTGACGAAAAGTGATCGTAAAAAAAGTTAAAATCAGTCTTAGGACCGCACGTCAGAAGTGAAAACTTCTTAGCTTCTTGTAGGTAATATAATTTTTAGGATTTTAAGTAATCTTAATATATATAAATCTCCTGTCACGATGTTTGTCCGCGATGGATTCCTAAACTACTTAAAAGATTTTAAATTAAATTGGCACACCGTGAGCAGTCTGGTCCAACTTGAGAGATAGGATAGTTTTTTATTTATTTTTATTGGAAATTAAATGTTATTTATAATGTTCATTTATTGTTTAGTTCTATGCATTTCTCATAGATGGCGCTGTTGGTTGATTCGTCATCCTGAGCCACAGCAACGCGTGGTATGGTCAGCTAGTAATTTTATAAAGTACTAGCTTTCCCCCGATGCTTCGCCTGCCAACCTCCAAAAGTCCTTTCGTAGTGCTCACTTGCATTAATTGAGGATCTTATAAACAAAGTTTCAAGTGAAGGGAGGGAATTTCCGAAAAATCTTTCTTAGTGCTCCTCCACACTCCCCAAAGAACATACTTATGTACATGCAAAATTTCAGCTTCTTGAGTTCATTAGTTTCGGCTGTGCGTTGTCTGTCAGTCACACGCAAGATCTTTATAAATATTGATTTTTAATAACAAATCATTTTTATGAACGTATTTATATACAAAGTATTTAATAAAAATGTTATTTATGGCGCTGTCACCGACCACACAGCCACTAGACTCCTAACGTGTGATTTTCCGTATGGAGAACATTCAGACCACTAGCTGAGGTAAGACGAGCGAGGGGACAGGCTAATTCAACGCTGTGATTGGCTAATTCCAGGCCACACGAAACGTTGGAAAGAAATAGATTAATTTAAGCAACGGGAAAGAATTGCACGAATTTATATCGGTACTATAATACTGATGTGTTGTTTGAAACCATTCGCCTGCTATTAGGAGTCTAGTGGCTGTGTGGTCGGTGGGCGCTGTTTACATGATACGTCACGCGAGTGCAGTGCTTTTCCCCACCCCAAAAGTGCCGGACATGCCTAAAGAAGTTTTCACTTCAAATATCTTGATTGTCTACCACGAAAAAGACAAAATCTTTGTCACAGACATAATCATTACAATCGCTGCAATCGCGAACTACGACTGTACGGATTGTACTGTTACGGAAATAAATTTACAATTAAAAAACCGCGAATCAGAAAAGACTCCATGATGTTAATCTATTCGTTAAAGCCAATTAAATGAGCTCAAGCACGATGCCTCTGCAAAAAGTTGGTGAGGAGTTAGTATCCAGCTGATTCCAGATGTTGCTGCCTCATTATGTCAAGATTACTGGGTTATTTTAACATCATATAAGTCACAGGATACTAAAATTTAAATTGCATATTATGAACCAGACACTCGCAGCGAAATGTCAAAATATTTTGTCATTTAACAATGAGCAATTAAAAATAACTACCGTTTCCGAGGTGTTCAATTAATCACTAAGATTTACGATATTTTCTTGTAATGTGACAATAGTCTGTGACATTTCCTTTTATGCCACCATGTCGTGTGCTACTACAGAAACTACAGTCTATTTCGCAGAATAAACGGTATACGGCATAATTTTATGTAAATGCGACGCCTCTTACCTCTATGCGGCCTGTCATTAAAATTCCAGTAAAAGTAAATGTATCTATTCCAACAAAGAATAAAAAATTTAACTAAAATGGTAATAATATATACAAAAAAATAAAATAATATACAAAAAACAATTTTTGGTCGTCTCAGTGTAATATGCAGTTTTCCGTGTTCAGTCGCCGGAAAAGTTTGAGATTTCCCTTTTTTATTTTAAATGTGGAGGATTGGATTGAGTTTTAGATACAAATCAATTTATATTGGTTTACACATAAAAAATGATTTGTGCAAAATGATGTAAGCCGTAGCGTTCCCGTAGCGAAGCGAAGGCAATTACTAGTTAGATACAATAAAGTACCTAATTAGTGAGTCGATAATTACAACTCGATGTAGGTCGAACACAAAGAATTGATAATTACAATTCGATGTGGGTCTAACTGAGTACATATCATGTTCACAGTGAATGAAACTATCAAGTGTCATTACGTTGTATCATATCCCCGCGATAGGCACGATAGCATTGATAGTTCAAAATATAAAAGAGCGAAAGATCGATTTACTGATTTGTTATCGATTAATCACTAATTATACGGTCGGCGGGCAACCAACGATTCGCGGTGTTGACTGTTAATAATGGTGGTGTTGGTTGTTGACTGTGGGCCGATAGTATTATTCTATATGATCTACATCCGGTTAATAAACAATCAGTTTAAATAGTAGTATGTCATTATTACGTGTTAATTTACGAGAACTCTCAGGTGCGCAGGTTTCCTCACGATGTCTTCCTTCACCGAAGCATGTGATAATTAAATTCTAATACACACATAAAGACTATAGGTGCGTGCGGGGTTTGGACCAGGACCCCCCTGTTCGGGAGTTCAAAGATCAACCACACGGTCGCACTACAATAAATAGTTTAATTGCCGTTCGAAGGGTCGTTTGAATGACTAGTTAAAATTTTGGTCCCGGTTTGTGATGTCGTCTTTGTATGCGATCCATGGCACCCATGACATCCCACTGTCGGGCTGTTTGTAGCGTTATTTATATAATTTTCATGTTCAAATAAAGTGTAGGTATTTGTATTGTATAATATTTAGAGT
This sequence comes from Ochlodes sylvanus, assembly GCA_905404295.2. Lineage (NCBI taxonomy): Eukaryota > Metazoa > Arthropoda > Insecta > Lepidoptera > Hesperiidae > Ochlodes > Ochlodes sylvanus. The sequence goes on from FR990129.1 coordinate 6,241,272, forward strand.
GCAAAACTCTACATCGAAAAGAACATTTTTTACGTATTATGTGTAGCGTGGAGCCAGTAACAAGTGCTACCCGCTAAAAGGGACCCGCTATCTTCTTGGCCGCCAAAACGTCGGCGTTGCCATTGCAATTTGTGCTCAAATTAAGGTTATATAAATCATCAAGAGGATAAAGTAACAGGCCAATAAACAATAATCTACTCGTAGATGCTCATAAAAAAGTAATTTCCCTTGTGAAAGTAAAGTTCCAAATTTACTTTTGATTACTCATTATCAATTCAACAGACCTTTGCTAGGGACGTTACAATGATACGAAGTTCTATAATGACAGCTAAATCATCTGTGTACGTAGTTACCTACGTCTACTTTTACTTTCGGTACGAATAAAAAATATGAATGTATGTATACTTATGTTTTTAATAACAGCTATAACATTGTTTTACTTCTTTGTATACTTCGCTCAAGTTGAAATATTATGTAATAAGTAGTAAGTAAAAAATAATAAATAAGATCAAGAACAGATAGAGAAAGAATAGATCCCCAACTAGGATTCCCTGTGTCGCGGGTGCCATGGACAAGACTAGTATACACACACACCCAGACCGAAAACAGAATTTTAAACTGATTCAAATGTCCGTTTCAGCATGATAACTATTGCGCCAAACGGGTCGTAAAATAAAATAAATGAGTGTAACAAAATAATGCGCATTACGCGTATCAGTGATGCCTACACGAATAAATTACTTTGAATTTGTATTTGAACGCGACATTATTTCGATATTGTGTCAATATGAACGAATTAATACTGATCTTTTTATATAGCTGTTCATATTATTACCAATCTTTTGTTAGTGAACAAAATGGTTTTTACTACGAGTGCAGTTGTAAAGAAAATTCGGTTATAAACACTTTTTTATTATATTACGTACCATAATAAGACATTCTATACTTTCACATTCTATATTAAACGTAATAGATTTATAAAAAAAACTATGGCGCGTGCTTCATTCTATAAATTTATGAACAATTTGGTACAAAATTCTTCTCTATTGTAAGACCCAAGTCACTACATACGAAGATACACAAAAGACAATTTTTTGCCTTTCTGCCAATCAGTTTCTCTCAGTCTGGCCAATCTGCCTTATGATAAGTTGTCACTTTCGCCTACGGATGTGTGCGGAGGCCACGCATTTTTGCTGGTACTCCGGCACAGAGACTGAAACGCTTACCTAAAAACATTTCACAATCGATTTTAGAAAGAGAGTGATAACTACGTCTGGCTACTACTGGCTACGTGACTGGCTAGTCACTAATGTCAGGTTATATATCCTGTAAAATACGATCGGGATTAAACTGTATGGTAGAGTCCAGCGACGCCCAACTGGAGGGATCTGGCGTCGTCCGTTATTCAGGAGGATGCACCGCAGGCCGCGAAGGTTGGCTTGGACTGATGATAGATAGAGATCCACATACATACTTCCCATGGAGAACCCCTTACATGTAGGTAATGTCACTTTTTTTTTACTTAATAGCCGATAAACAAGCGGACGTACCACCTATCAGTAGGTGACCACCGTCGAACTAGGACATTAGCAACACCAAGAGTAATGCTTTTGGTGCATTGCCGGCCAAGAAAAAAAATGTATAGAAATAATAACAATCCCACAAAAAATGTTCCAGTTAAAAACATCTAGAGAACATACATACATACCATGTCAAGTAAATAATAAAACGTGTAAAATAATAGCAAGTCTGTAAGCTCTAGACCGTTACGCGTAAACAAAATTTTCCATGAAGTCCACCCGACGCGGCGGGCGCGGTGTGCGAGCCCATTCGTACGGTCTGATTCGTAGATTGTTAAATTATAGAACATCAATTTCACCTACCGAGTAGCGCCGAACAATCGAGACTACATTTACAGATAACGTTACTTCGCCGTGCTGTCGAAAAAATGACAATTGACGACAACGCATTACATTTCAGGTAACAATCGAGCCACAAAAAGTGACCCGCTACAATCAAAACGTTATAAGAGTATGTTTACTACCAAATTGCTTGAATTACGATGCAGTGAAAGGGGTATGATATCTAATAATATCATTGGGCGACCACCACAGGTCTCAACGTAAGCGAAGTTACGAAGCGAAAAGCGAATAAGCGAGAAGACGCGTCGGGCAATGCGTTTTTTATTTCATACGGTGTACAATATCTTTCAAAGATACTCGGATTTTATAGAGAAAGGACTGGGTTATATAGGATTCATTACCTCGTCGGAAACATTATCAATCGTGGTTAATCGAAGATCTTCTGCATGGAGTACTTAGATTCGATTGATTTTTGGAAGTCTAAATTTAAAGTTGTTACATATCATAATTATACAAAATCCAATAGTCAGCACCTTGACTAACATAACAATTACTTATTTCCTCGCTACTCGTCCATCGTCAACAGATAGACAAGTTCTTTACTATTCGTGCTATAGTTAGATACGGTTACGTAAAGACATAAATAAAAACTCTTTCCTAAATAAAGACAAACTTTATAGCAGGAGGTATAAACACGCCGGTTACAAAACAGATGAAGTTAATGAATCCAATGACAACATGCACATTTGCCTTCGATGTTGCTATGCAATCATGTTGTATGTTATATACGTAATACTATCACTACTATATCACAGCGTAAGGAAATCTTTCACACATACGGCGTTTAGAAGTCGTCTGAGCGTCTGGGTCGAAAGTGTTCCAGATCAAAAAAATTGTATTGTAAAATTATACATAATTATACAACACTCTAATCATTATTTTGTTTATAAGTAAGTTTTAATCGTATGTCAAACATACTAAAATGACGCAATATCTAGACAGCGCGGGATGTGCTGTCGACACCAAAAGTAATGAACCACTGTAAGTTCCAACAATGTGGCAATACAAACGTTACTTCAAGTGACTATAACATGAGGAAAGGTAAATGAGAATATAATCACCTCATAGAGAGTTACGCAACTATGAAGTGGTTTAACACGAATAATTTCTTCTTTAGAGACTTTTAAATATATTGCGTCAGGATTTTTCCGACAAATGTCTTTAGTTAACGTAACTTATTATTTTCGTAAAAATAATTTATTTATAGTATTATTTACTTTATACACATCAAAAAAAGTTCTTCAAGCTTTTAATATCTATAACCATTCTCTTTGAAGACCCATATGGCGCAATGGTTAACACGCCGGATAGCCGTTCGAAGGGTCCTGGGTTCAATTCCCAGCGAGGCGGAAATTTGAATGATGAGTTTAAATTTCTGTTCTCGGTCTCGGTGTGTGTGTCTTGTGTGTTGTCCATGGCACCCACGACACAGGGAATCCTAGTGTGGAGCTATGAGTGTGTAGGTATTTTTTTCATTTACAAGTCATGTTTTTGCTATTAACTATCACATTTGTAACACTTTCTAAATACGAGTATATAACAGAGACGTTAGTAGAAAGACATTGTACGTAAACCACACGGGACCCAGAAACTCGATCGAATAAAAAGATTTCTTTTGACTATTGCTCAATGGAAATATTGCTCTGACCGCCCGGCCCAGGCGCCCTTCTGTTATATAATGACCAGTGCCAATAGGACAACTGTTTACGCTTCAATATCTTTGACATTAAAACCTCACTGCGATTGACGACGTAGACTTGAAGCATACATGCCAAAAGGTAATTTATAATATACGGAATATCTCAGACATAAAACAAATTTACCTAAATAAAAATAAGATTAAAATTAACTAAATAAAATATTAATATGAAAATAACATTATCCTTTTCATAAGTCGCTCTACGCAAAGACGATTTAGAGCTTTACATGAATAGTGTAAGCGAAATCTGACATAGAGCCACATTGAAATCTTCACAAGTCAAAAACTTAAAACAATACGGAATCCAAGTTATCGGGTTTAAAACACAATTTAGTTTCACATAATTTTACGCATTAGCATAGTCAATGAATTGTCTATAGCCACTAACCTGAGTGAGGCCGAGCCGATAGCTGGTGACATCCAGGTCCAATGCTAGGAGCATGTCGTCGACGACCTGTCGGTCCGACACCGCCGGCGACTGCGTCGTGTCGCCGTCCTCGCTCTCCGATGTCGCGAGCAGACGGTACCTACGCCGAGAAAACAATTAAGGACACGTTGAATGGTGGCTACTCTTTTTTAGAGGCGAACATCTCTGTCCTCGAGGGTAGCAACACATCTGTGACCGAATTAGTACAAGCCTAACTAACAACTACCAACAGTCCCATAATACCTACCCTAGTAGTAGTCCTCATACCTACTAATGAACTAACCGACTAACGCTCTTACACCGTTGGCTAACTGATTTGAGTCTTGACTGATTACCGGCACCAAACCAAGACCAGAAAATATCTAAGTGCAGAATACAGAATAAAGTGTTCTTAGCGGTACGTTTAACCCATTGACTTCGGGTGACTACGGAACATTGACTTTGGACGTTGCACCTCATACTAAAACCGCGAAAAAAATGTCCCGGTCACAGCCATCGCAAGAATAGAAGTGTAAACACTAAAATATTACATCACGGTTTAATTTCGATTGCAGTCGATTGTAGCTCTTTTTGCGTTTTGTTGCTCATTTGGCTCGGACATTTTTAGCGCGGACCCGACGTCCATAGTAATAATAAGTCAATTGTTTAACCCATTATCTTGCAGCTTACTATGGTACATGTATAAATACCTTCTAGCGAACTCAGCGAGCGGCATGTGTTCCGGGAAACCTTGCTTGTACAGCCGCGCCGCGTCCAGCAGTTGGAAGCCGCGGAACTGAAACCAACTTCCAGCTTAGTATAGTAATTAATAATTAATTACTCACTACATGACTTAAGCAATCGTTACTTAATTCTATATTTACACAACTGCGTCAAATGGATTAATTTTTTCGAGTCCGAATGGCTTTAATAAATGAGTTGTCGTTATTCGACTTAATAATGCTAGTTACCAATACCTGTCGGTAAGTGTATCGAACCAAAGGTGAATTCAAAAACAAAATGGCAACCAAATCAAGTCAATTAAAAATAAGTAAAGTATTTTTTTTGTAAATGGAACATAAAAAAGGATCCAATGTGATCCAATGGGATCCAAGGATCTGATGTGCCGAAAGCTAAATTAGACGCCACACTAGTATAAATTTCATGAGGATATTGATGCTTACTACGAAAAATGAAAGTCGACGTTTCGGACGACGGACCGTACTTTTTCCTACCAGTCACGGTCGCCAAATTATGTTTCGTGTGAATGAATATATGGAATTTTCTTAAGATATAAATTTCGTATATAAATCTATTTTAATAGGAAAAGAAACAAGTAACAGTAAGGGTACGGTCAAACAGCCGACGGGGCGTGACGGCGACGCGACGCTGGCGGGACGTGAAGAGGTTGTAACGTATGAGCAAGTATGGAATATGTCACACAGAGCCGTCGCGCTCGGCGGGTCGCGTCACGGCGCGCGCAGTACAACGGGGACGCAAGCGTCGCGTCGCCGTCCCGCCCCGTCGGCTGTTTGACCGTACCCTAACAAAAAGTACGATAAGTCGTCCGAAACGTCGACTTTCGTTTCTCGTAGTGGGCTTGGACGGAAACCAAACCGCAGCGCGCGCACACCCACCTGCGACCGCAGCAGCGGCACGTTGACGTCATCGACCGGGTCCGCGGGCTGGTTGGTGAGCAGGCAGCACACGAACTGCACGCCGCCCGCGCCGCAGCGGCGCAGCGTGTCCACCACGCCGTCCGCCACGAACTTGGCCTGCAGCGCTGTCGAGCGCCGCTTCATGCCAGCCGTGCCTGGGGTTGCATGTTAGGTTATTTTGTTGCTTAGAGCTTCATTCATAAATATAAAAAAGGATTCTTATGCGCGTGTGTCTCTTTCTGTCCCCCAGTACCACTACTCTTTACGAATGTATTGGACTGAAAATACTTAAATTAAAAATCTGTACTTGAATTTGGTTCAATTTAATGTAATGTGGTAATGTAAAGCCAATTTTGGGCTCAATGACTGCCAAAGAAGTTTTGGTGAATAAAAGTTTAAAATAATCCAGTCGACCTCCCAAGAGCAAGCATTATTATAATAAAAGAGCTATTACTTCCTTTTTCTACTAGCCCGAAAAAGCATCGGTTATGTGTTTGGTGTTTATGTCCGTGAGCGTCGCTGAGTCGGTGACTATTTATCATCAGCTGGTTCTTCGAATAATTATGCATTTATACGGATTTCGCTGAGCCCGTGATTAAGTAGCATTCTCACGGCATACAATTTTTGTCAAAGTTGTTTGTAAACGTTCTTCATAAAGAACATTACCCGAAGTCAGTGTCCGTCGTATGGAGGACGCCCGCCGCAGAGTGGACGCGTCGCCGACGGCCACCGACCACGCGCCCACGCCGCACGCGCCGCGCGACCACGACGACAGACGGCCGATGTCTTCACTGATATTAAACAACGGCTCAATAAAAATAACAACATTACTGAGCCAAGCTAATGATATAACAATGAATATGACAGTTTACGTATATAACAAAGTTCCAGTCAATTTCGTTTTAAGCAGTCTATTCCAAAGACAAACGACAGTGGTTGCCCGAAATTGTCATTTCGAACCATCACAGGTTTTGCTTAAATTGCAGTTTACATCATTATATTTTTAGTTATGTTGCGATCCACAGCTTAGGAAAGTTAATGTTATTTTGGGTAAATACTTCTAAGTGCGATTATAAGAGACACGCAGAAGAATGTCTGGCAAGTGCAGTTATAACTTCGGAATAGGCTGCTGGAGCGGTGTTTACGCAAATAAACAACCAGGGGGTTACGCACGGGGGTTAATGTGAAGTAATAGCATTGACGTTATCTACTAACTTCTGACTCTCCTGCAGCAGTGTGTGCGCCTTCTTAGTGACGGGATTCTCGCGACTCGCCTTCACCCAGCCCGTCACGTCGTACAGCACTGGATTTGTACCCTGGAGCAAACGCAACAGTATTCTTAGTATGTAATGAGCCTACTGGTTCCTAATTTATCCTACTGCATGAGGGGCTCCGTTTTTCATGCATGTAACTGTAACCTTTCTTTTGTTACTTTCTTAATATAATATACAAGGTGATTTTTAGTCACTTGACATAATAATAAGAGATACTTAGTATTCGATTCTCATTCCAAATATGTATTATTAAAAAGGGCGCTTAAAATTTTACGTAATTACCATTACAAACCCATAATGTGGACAAACTGAGCGCGCGGTTTAAACTACTCTCCTAAAGGTCATTAACCCCGGCCGCTCGGCCGCCAGCCGTCGGTCGCCGTACCGCACAGCAGTTGTCCTGCACTAACGGCAAGTATAACAGCACAGTAACCTGTAAATGCTGCAGTATGAACTGGCGCGCGTGCGGCGCCTTCTTGAGCAGGTAGTGCGTGTGTTGCGGCGCGCCGTAGTGCGTCATCACGCGCTCCAGGAAGGTGTCGTCCGACGAGCCGGGGTACATCGACTCCTCGTCCAACAGCCTGCAATACGATACATTGTCTTATTTTACTAATCACCTATTTAGGTCTAACTTTCAGGTGTATATTTATCGATCTCGTCTCATAACTGAGGAGGCCTGGAGCATACTTCAGCACGCTGCTCCAGTGTGGACTAATGACCAATCTTAGTGTCGGAATTTCTACAGCCCGAAGACTTCGGACCCGGCTAAAATAAATAGGTTTACCGAAGCGAAACGACGTCTGGTTACGGGTTGAATAATCGGCTAGGACAGCTAGAGACGTCGCTACGGGTTCGCAGTAAACTATTGCTGTTTCAGTTACACGCACCACAGCAGTCCGCGTCTGTCGCAGTCGCGCAGGTCCGCTTGCGAGCTGCGCACGATCGTGTTCTGCGGCGACTTGTCCAGCAAATCGACCATCGGCCCGGGGTTTACGGTCTCCGATAGCCAATCTGTAACCAAAATCAATAAATGGACTGCATTGTGTTGCAAATAATCACAATCTAAATCAGCATCAAGTAAATTTTAGAGTTGGTTTTAGCATTATAACATTCCAGTCTAGATTACTAAATTTTTAAATGTAACTGTTGAAATGAATTGTAAATAAATTATGAACGTTTTCAGTACAATTTGTACGAGACCATTTGCTGACATCTGACATTCTATATCCAATACAAGAGCTTATAAAATACTTATTGGTTTTGTAGGCTAGCTAGTAGTTGTTGAAATTTGTATAGGCATATTTGGCTGTTAATTGCATGGTTATTGTAATGAGAATTTATCAGTGTTGCTGTTATGTAAAATACCCTATATTAGTTTTATTTTAATATCAAAATGATAAGTATAACATGCACCTTCTTCAGTGCCGTCGTCCAGGGCGATCCCTTCTTGCGCGTATCTCTCTCTGGGCGCCACCAGCATCGCGTCGTGGAACACGGCTTGGAGACGCTCCTGGGAATAAACACCGATATTTAACATTTTTAAGATAGCATAATTATGCTATTTTTTGTCAGCGCCATAAATCATTTAAGCTTGGACATAGAAATTTAATTTTTAATAGTTAAACAGAACTTTGGACATTAGACGATAAACTTCTGAACTTGTCAATAGTCCAACAGCAACTTGGACATCCGTCGATATTCACCTGTATGTAGTTCGACAACAAATTGGACATTCTACGACATACATCTGAGCTTTTAAAAAGACCGACAGCAACTTGGACATCCGTCGATATTCACCTGCAAGTAGTTGGACAGCAACTTGGACAGCGGCGCCCCGCTCTGCTGGCCGGCGCACATCGGGTTGTCGGCGCCCGGAGTGTCCAGCAGGAGGATGGATGCTGACGTCCTGGCCGATGTTGACAGACTCCTGGACGCATTGAAAAATATAACAGTTTTACTCGGTTGGGCTTGTCTTATGATTTTCTTATGCCCTAAGCAGGCAAACGAGCATATGGGTCGCCAGGGGGGTCACCGACGCGTTTCCGGTCAAGAACGAAGCGATGGCCCTGCTTCTTGAAGGACCTCATGTCATAGAACTCTGGGAACAGTGATGTAGGAAGTTCGTTCCACAGTTTACACATACATACGTAGGAAATGACGTGAAAACTGGAGTGCCAGGTATCCAGAGGATGTTGACAGAACCTGGCTTTACGTCGCACTATGCGAAGGAAGTTAACCTCGGGTATTAAACCATAAACTTCTGCAGAATATTATCCATTAATAATTATATTTAAAAAATAAACCAATAAGTGACAAGGATGTTACAATAAGAAGTCACAGATGACATTTGGTTTAAGTCTTTACGAATCTTAGAGAAGTTTTACATGTACGAATTCAAATTAAGAGTTACATCGATAAATCACAAATCATGATAATTATCATTCAATGGGTTAGTTCAGTTCCATTCTTACCTGTTGACGAGCGCGGCGACGATGTTGAACGTCTCATTGAACAGACCGGTGACGAACGCGTCGAGAGCGTCCGCGCCCGGCGCTTCCCTCTCGTTGGATGGAGACGGGGTCCTGGTAATGGTACTAATTAATAACAGCTATCACCCAAGGGGTAAAATATTATTTAAAAAAAACATTATAGTTTGAAACATATAATTATAAGCACTTTAGCCTTCTGAATTAATTTGCCATTTATTCCTTGTGAGAAAAAATTACACGCACACTCCGCGCACTTAACGTTCATAAAAACGGGTACAAAGATTTTTCTTAGCTTATGTATATGAATATGAGAAAAATATGTTCAAATTTATATATTTTGTCAAACGCGGAGATAGTCAATCATTTACAGTGAGACAAACGTAATTAACCGTATCCATCTACCAACATGAATCAAACGGGTCGAATGGACCGTCACCTGAGCGCGGAGGCGGGCTGCGGCGAGGAGGGCGCGGGCGGCGCGAACACGGCGCGCGCGAGCTCGTCCGGCCCCACGCCCAGCAGGCGGCTCGCGCGCGCCGCGCACGTCGTGCTCGAGAACTGGTACTTCAGGGCTGACCCCGCGTTCGCTGGCCGCCGCATAACAAATGTATTATAGTTAATTTGTAAGCAGAAAAGGAAACATTAATCACTTCTACAGTAGTAAACTAACTAAAATAGATGTTTCGACTATAATTATACATTTACAATTTGCAAGAAGTCTATTAAAACATTGACGTATATTAACGAAACCAAGCCCTTTAGGGTCAATAACCTGACTGTTTTATTTTATAGTATTTAGATGTTCTCGTTAATATACCTAAGCAATCAATTAAAAATAAATTCATAAGAAAAAGAAGAGTCTACGTTCATTTATCTACCCTATTATATTATAATGGGTGTATATTAAACTCTAAATATTATTTTAAAGGTTTATTAGAATTTAGATATGAACAAGCTTTATTACAAATATAGTCACTAAAGCATTACACTGACAAAAATAATTAGATATCTATCCTTTCGAGTATGTACACTATTTACCTACCTTAGTACCTTTAGACACATATAAAATCTAAAACCAATCGAGATAAGTAACTTTACTAAAACCATTACCTCTGGCCACCCCGGCCCAACCCAAGTGGCATATAGCGGCCAGTATCTTCCACATGGCTATCTGCTCCTGTTCAGTGACGGAGAGCATCTGCAGCGCCTCCCTGAGCGCGGAGAACTCGGCGGGCGCGTCCGCCTTGTCGCTCGACGTGAGGTACGGGTTGGGCGCGTTCACCGGCGCCTGGTCGAGGAGGAGCTCGCGACGCAGCCGGCCGTCGCAGCCGTGGAATAGCCTGGAATCATGTGAAATTGGCATTAGTCAATGACGTGTCAATGAGTATGACGTCACACCATATGTCGTCTTCGGCTGGATATCTTACCCAGCAACGGTTAAGATATCCATTTGTGACAAATCGATATTTTTTCCGGGGATTGAATATATAAAATCTCGCCCAGCAGACAGGATCGCATGAATCTTTCACACACAGTTGAAGTGTCTAATATACTCACGTATGCAAAGCCCGTATCGGCGTCTGATCGGGTCTCAGGTCGGGCAGCAGGGTCTGTATGGAGGCCGACACCAGCGCGCCGCCGCCGTCGAAATCCAACGACGTGAGCGACACGAAGCGCGACGCGTGAGGGTTTGAGCCAGTGCTGCAATGAGTGTAACATTTACAATTGGGTATTACAATCGTTCTACGATATAGGTGCGTTCATTGCACATACAGAAACGATCATAACAATGATATCATAAGTAAAAAAGAAGTAGATAATGTCACTAGCGTGCGAAGTTTGACAGACTTTTGCAAGTCCTACTTTTCATGTAGCTATCTTTTTCTGTATCATGCGTTCCGTCATTATCCGGAAAGTGCGTTCGAAAGTACGTTGTATGAACGTAACGTACGTATAGTTTTAATATCATTGATCATAAAACTGTACAGATTGAAATAACACAGTATTATTAGACGTCGTCCGCTGATTCATCCCTAATAGTTTTTTTTATTATTATAAGTTATTTTTTGAAGACAGCGGGCAACCGCTGGATTCAGAAAGCTCAGGACCGGTAAGAGTGGTGTAAGTTAGGAGAGGCCCATGTCCAGCAGTGGACTATTAAAGGCTGATGGAGGGATGGATGGATGGATTTTTTGACTACAATCCCACTGGATAGTAAGTGGCCTGTAGTCTTGGATGAATATCGTACAAACTAGAAGAATCCTATTCTTTCTTGACTCTTTTTATAACTTCTATAGATATTTTCAGTTGATGTTATTGTGTTACGTACCGACTAGATCCACAGGCGTGTAATACATCGAGAGCGGCGTCCAGTCGCTCCGGGGTCAGTTTGGACCCCTGCGCGGGGTACGCACTCGCCAAGTACCACACGCAGTGGCGCATCGCTGACGTCTTGCCCGAGCCGGACCTGAAAGCAACAGCCGAGTGTTAAAAAAATATAAAAAATATACTAATCGTTTGTCCTTGTGATTGTTTATTGTATATTGTTTATAGATTTAAATAATTATCAAAGTAATAATATCACAACAACGTAGTGGCGAAACTATGTATTATCAAAACGTAAATTTAAAATAATATAGGTGCTTAGGAAAAATAAACATTTTAAGTAAAGGATATTCTAGGAAATAATATAAAGGACATTACGACAAGGACATTTTTGGAAATTAACATTATGTCTTAAATCTATACTAATATTATAAAGAGGAAAGATTTTATTGTTTCTTTGTTTCCATTGAATGGGACAGGACCCGGAAAACTACTGGACCGATTTCGAAATCCTTTAGGAGTTTTATGAGTAACATATGCTATAATATATTATCCCGGAAAATAAAAAGGTTTTTTTCTGTTACCCGTATATGCGAAAAAATGCGTAATGCTAATTTTAGCATACTTATGTAGGCATTTGCCTATATAAGTCTGCGAGAGCATACATAAATGTATATATAACTTTTATATTTACGCCACTAAAACGAATGTGTTACAGAGTAATTGAGTACTAAGGCATTTTTTGCCGAAGGGAAGCTAGGGCGGATTTATTAGTCATTTAATAAGATAGCTAAAGATGAGTATTCTTATAATCCTAACTATCTACATACATACAAACGATGGTGCACATTGCCACGCAAAAGAAAACGCGGATCCCACCGGTTTTACACCAATACACTTTAAAACAGCAAATAAAGATACTATACATATTAATATACGGTAATGAGATCGTTAAATTGAAGTGCAAGGTTGTCGTCTCACTTTGCGAACTGGATTTATAAACGAATAAAAATTTAGATTACTAAAATGGACATTAATAGTATGATAATGAGTGTATTAGGTAGAGATACCAAGTTGAGTTTTATGATGTTGTGAGCTATGCGAACACAGAAGATATTGCCGTAAGTGGATTTTTAATGTTCCAACGCATCATTACTCTTTAGATTGAAGAGATCAATCCGCAATGAAACGGCGTTATTTCTTTCCAGGCAATCGCATTTGTGGCAAGATACCTGTGCCTTAATGGCTTACAGGAAATATAAATTAATAAACAAATTAGTAAAAAAGTTAACAGCTAGGTACTTGGCCATTTTAACAGTAGACAAGATACCCTTAAAGATCAAGATTCTCTATGATAAAGTAAGAAACGGCAATAGCAAGTGTATTTCGGAATAACGATTAGGATCTTCAGCAACGATTTACACCAATACTTGTCTGACATACGAATGTTATCAATAAAATCTACCTCCGGTGGGTACAACCTCTGTGTCGGATTACGATCTCGCTCTTTCAAGATAATCTTAAACAAAATTAACATTGAACAACTATTATTACTGTAACCATATAATAAATCTTTATTGTAACTACTAAAAAAATACACTAAGGTATTGTAATAAATTCTCAACTTATAACGCACGGTGGGTTTTACCAAAACGTGATCACAAAAACGACATACAATATTTTTATTTCGTGTGTCCACATGCTACTTCAATCATAAGCTTTGCCTTTACGCGGTGTGATTAGGTGACTATTTGTTTATCAAACTTATGTTCATGCAGAAAATTATAGAGACATAAAATCTGATGACTGGTATGGTCCGAGTCACGCCTCTTCACAGTGTTCTTAAGGGTGTATGGAAGCCACCAATCCGCACTTGGCCAGTGTTTTGGACTATGGCCTGTACCCTTCACATTGTGAGGGTAGACACGTGCAAAGCAGTGGGATAATTATGGGTTGCAATGATGATAACGATCATCTCATGACATATCTACTTGGTACGCGACCACTTCAAGAAGCCGGTATAAGAACAACAAACAACATTAAAACCAATGGATAGATCAGTTGAATCCTACCTGCCCAGGAACACGATGGCCCGATCGCGCCTGGACGCCAGCATGCAGCGGTGAGCGGACTGCGCAGCGGCAAAGATATGGGGCGGCATGTCGTCCGCTCGACACCCGCGGAACATTGCTGCCACCTGGGACCAAGTGGACAGAACAGTGAGAAATAGATTCTGCAGATTATTTCCTAAAACTAAATACCCTGGAAGTAAATGATACTTCATTAACGGTCCTCTGCGAAGCACGGTGGGTCTCTCCTCGTAAATAAGGAGGCCTAGTTCATATACACTACCAGGTGGATGGTGGAAGGGTTAGTGGGTAACATAGCTTAACGATTGTTACCTATTACCCAAATTTGCTAAAAGCAAGTAAACACTTATAAAATTTTGCTGCCAATGATGACTTATTTCAAAGTAACTACATAAATAGGTCGTAGTACAAATGCCTTAAATCTGAGCGCTAGATTTACCTAATTTTCCTATTTATTACTACACACTGACGCACAGTGGGACGAAATTTGGGTCTTCATAGACTTAAGGTTCTTATACATTTTTGATTTTCCTTCGGAAACTAACGTAGAATCGTATAGGAAGCCACAACATTATCATATTTACGCATCTCTGGTGATAATAACACTTTTTTTTTAAATTAAATTTGTATGGAACAAAACAGAAAAATCCATTTTATTCGAGACTCGAGAGAGTGCACGTTATTTCCTCTCGTACGATTATTGGCACTATTTTTCTCTATTTTTGACATATCGCACATTGCGCACACTCGATGGACTTGGGGTGAAAAAAATTGAATGTGTTTTTTACGTAATTTTTATATGTAGTTTTTATAACAAGGAAGTAAAAACCATAATTCAACATCTTTCTCTTAAATGAGTTTACCTTCTCAGTATAAATAGGAGCAGCCCGCCGCGGCGGGCCCATCACGAGCAGTGCGTGACCCGCGCGGGCGTGCGGCAGGCCGGCGGCGTACCGCGAGCGCAGAACGTTGAGGGCGCCGCACTCGTTTAGGCAACGCAGCGATGCTATATCCTCGCAGCGCTCCAGTTGAGGTGGGTTTGCCTGCAAAAACATTTATTTTTTATGGCCTAAGCAGGCAAACGTGCAGACGGAACAACTGATGGACATTGGCATCCCGTGTCATAGGAACATGTTATTGGAAACCATTTGGTTCTATTCGAACGGTGGTAAATCCAAGAAATGACGTTCATAAGTGTATTCAAAATACCTGGGTGAAATAAATGATTTGAGTTTGAGTTTGAGTTTAAAAGTATTGCTTCCAAAACTCTGAGTATTGTAGTTTGGCACTCGGTCAGCGAGCAAAAACGCTTACACACTCATACCCCCGCACTAGAATTCTCTGTGTCCCGACTAGCATGGACAACATTAAAAACACATAACTAATACCCACGCATGACCCGAGAACAAACATTTATTTGTCACATTAAAAATCTCTCCCGGCCGGGAATCGAACCCGGAATACAGAATAAGTAATTTAGTACTCACCCGGGATCTACATTCAGACTATTTCAGACCTTTCGTATAAATTCTAATGGTAAAATAACCGAATTGAGTGCCGCAAAACTCACAAACATATTATGTCAGGAGGCCTAAATAAAAGTAGAGCAGCTAAGCCTACCTTCTCCAAGTCATCCTCATCAACGGTAAGCACTTCCCCAGTGTGCAGCACGCGCACCCTCGCGCGGCCGGCATCCGCGTCGCCCTCCCGCACCACAGCGGTGAACCCGCCGCGGTGGGCTAGCCACATGTGACCAGTCTGCAGCCATTCCTTCTCGCAAGCTAGTTGCTCCTCGGATTTGGCCTGTAACAAGCGAATTTTACATGTGTTGGTTGTTTTTGCATGGTTTGTCAAGACAACGTCTTATTAAATTATGTCTTATGCAAAAACAATAACACAACAACAATCATAATAATAAATATTATTTATTAATAACTCCAAAGTTACTGCAATAAACAATCAAACAACTCCTTTTAATTGTATTTTTTCAGTGACAGATCTAACTTATATATCGTGACATCAAAGTCATTAATAAATATTATTTAGTATGTATAGATGTTAAAAAAATTTCAGAGAAACCAGCAAAATGAAGATTCGATTTTATCTACCTTCGGAGTTGCGGACACTTCGTTGTTTTAGTTTATTTACGGAATGCGACAGGAGGTTGGCGAGACCTTGAAATGTCGCGACCTATAGCCATAATGTAAAGATTTATGCAAAGAAAACGAAATTGGATAAAATGTTGCTAAGTGTGAACGTTGTGACACGCGTTGCTCATTTTTCATCTCATTTGCATCGATAATTTCGGCAAATTATACTTATGAATATGGAAGTATTTTATATGTGTAGTTAGTTAGTTATGATAATGAACGACCTCTTTGTAGCCTAAAATAAGTGTGTCATAATACTTAATTGCTGGCTCCTAAAAATAACGTAAAATATGTAAATTAGGTACTTAATGCTTAGAACATCTCTATGTAGTATATAAGATTTCCCATGAAACATAAAAATCTGCCATTTAGACATACATACATAAATCTCGTCACCGTAGGTAATAAGAACTTTCGCGAGGGAATGTTTCATCATCATCCATCATCAGCCTTTAACAGAATGTTTACTTTTTCGTAATTAAAACCCATAACTTTTTACTTTCTAAGCTGAATTCAACTCAAGAATTAACGAAGTCCATAATACTCAAACTGATATGACACTGAAACTGTGATGCTGAGAGCATTTACATCTCATTACTCAGAGGTGGCGTATAATCGCCCATTTCACGACGCCACATACATAATATTTACGGCAAATTAGAGGAAACCTAGTAATTACATTCATTTGCACTACGCTTAAAGACTTCGTGGAAAGCTTCTTCACTGAGGAAGTGGATGCAATTAGAAAATGCTGCGACTTCTAATGGTTACTTCGTGTCATGCACTTGAATCTTAAACCCTAAGGTAGTTACAATTGCTCTGTAATAAAGATATTTTAATAAACCTAACGTAGTACTCATGTAACTAAGATTAATGCGGAAATAAAATAAATGGGTCTAACACGATATAACAATATAAAAAAACATTGCATGTACAAGTTACAATTAAACTTATTAGGCAATAAACTGCTCTTGCAATACCTAAGCAATTTTTCTGTGGATAATAATAAAATTAGAGTCGGTGAATAATTTAACCAATATCTTCGTAATTAAAAACAATGATTTAATTCTAACACATTTAGGATTTGTGAATAAGCGCTGACATTTTGTTACAAATATTTCATTATTGACGCAAAAAATTATTTTATGATTTTCGCGAATCTTCTCAAAGTGGCATACAATGCCACTTGGAGGTTTTACACACAGCATAGTACGCTTCATACACACGTAATAAAAACCAATGGGCAGGCAGGCATTACCTATATGTATATAGTCCGCGAATGGTGTAAGCTACCTATTACCAATATCATGGGCGACCTTTTAGTTAATAACATTTTTGTTATTGTATCAATATTCGTATTTTTTGCTTCTACTACAATTTCGAACAGGTCCATCGATACAGAAAAAACGGCGAAAGAAACTCATCTTTAATAATAAACGTTTTTCAAAGTATGAGTAACTTATTACGCACATGTTCATCACAAAAACGTACTAGTATGCTGCTAGTATGGTCGTAATATATACACAACGCAGTTCGCGTTGGTAATGTATTATTTGATTAATAAGATACCTATTAGCAGGCAACATTCCGCGTTACGCGATCTCTGTCACGGACAAATTGGTTTCACCTACACGAATTTAACATAACGCACTCCGATAGTGGTGTCGGAACATATTCCGAATCTATTATGTACACGAATACCATTACTAGGACATAATAGTACACGAAATATTATCGTAGGTACTAGTTTAATTAACCTACATAAGCCTCGGTGAATGCTGAGCTATTGGTATCATAAAGATTTGACTAATCACACTTATGCATTGGGTTACTAATCTGTAATGTTAGTGTGTATAAGGTTAAATAAAAAGCAGAAAACTTCTCATAAGCTCCATATTTGTAAAATATTTATTGTATTCATATTTTATATTTCGTATTTATAAAGAATTGTATTTATTGTAGTAAACTTTGTCATTCAGTCCAAATCACACTTGTTAAAAATTTGAAGTGGGTTAAAATGAACTTCCTACGTTTATTAAACCAAGTATTATTTAATCACTTGAACACTTTGAAAATTAAGTGAAAATATTAATTAACATTTCGGTAGAAAGTTTTAGATGTTATGATCGTATCAGGTGGTGATTTTCCTAAAATAGATAGTTTCTTTGCTACTCTCACTTTCATAGATAATATCTGGTATACCTACATATAATTTATAAACAGTCCAAATCATGATTATTATCAAAAAGTATAAAGTAAGAATTTAAAGTTACATATTTTTCTACTTAAGATTATAAAAATACGCAATATATTCAATCTTTTCTGTAATCAATCCGCATCCGCTATAGCGAGTATCATAAAATTTAATATAGAATGTTGTTACCTGTATAGGTATTCCTTTATTTTTATTTATTTCATGTAATTATAAGCTGTGATGTAGTAATTATCATAATTAACAAATATCACATAGTAATTAATAGATACCGTATCTCAAATTAATTAATGAGTAGTTATCGTCGTACATCACTAGTCGGAATCGGAAGTAACGCGAAGTAACCGCCTGTGTTCTGTGTTAAGCTTCCCACACTAGTGTTGCACAAACTTTATTAACACCGATAATTATTTAAAGTCCTTCGACATTCAAGTAATTGTCCGATAAATTGTTCAATTGAAAGTAATAGCTTAATCACGACAATTTTGTTTCTCAGAAGAATCCATGGGCATCCACGATGTAAACTTTATTAATTGGTTGATTGTCGAAATAAACGTGTCTTTCGATATTAAAATAATAATATGTTTCAATGTAGTCTTTATTTTTGTCTGCTTGTAAATGTTTTTGTATATAGTCACCAAACGAGCAAATGAGCCACCTGACAGAAAGTGGTCACCGTAGGATCCTGAGCATCACTACTACTAAAACCAAGCAAGAAAGACGGAACAACTAAGAAAAATAGTAATAGCTCTCAAGCTCTAACTTACTTTTCAAATCAACTATCCCCTCAATTCATATTTTACTACACCTGCTACATTATTAGTCTTGACATTAAAGGTGTGTTCAATGTATTAAAGGGGATCGTTTTTACGTACACAGAGAATATTAATGTGGAATACCTACTTATAATTATTGGTTTGATCACACGTAAGACAAAAACTTATAATATTATAATTTAATTACAGTTGTTAAATATTTACATTCCTTAGTAGTATTAACTATTTAAATGCTTAACATATTACAATATACGTAACATACCTACTTTATAGTATATCTATATTATAATAGAAATAATTACTGGGCCATTAATGACAAAAATAATGCTGTACCTACCTACTATTTAATTATTAAGAAATCACATGACACATGAGATTCGTTTCTTTCGAGTATTTCAAGTAAAAGGGAATATTGCAATACTGTTTACAGTTATTTCTCTATCTATGGCATATCTATTGCATATTAAATCTTATTTAAATCGTTAACTTATACTTGTTTAATCAGTATATGGGTGATTAGAATATTAATGTTTGTTTAATTGCCATCTAGGGAACCAGGTGGTATTTATGGATGGAAAAACTCAAGAATAACAACATAATTAGGACTCAAATCCTAAATCAATCAATCTGCACATCTGGAAGATAATACAGAAAAACAATGGTCGGCTTCTATGAACGCTATAGATTCCATTTGTTCTTCTTCTACTTCATATGATTTTTGTCTTTGTACGGTTAATCTAAACGTTTGTTCCAGCGAATATAAGAACTGCTTATCCGATTTGAATGCGATCAATAACGTATCGTACTGAACCGTAAAGCTTGCGGTATTTGTTTTAGTTCATTTGGTTCACAAATACAAAAGAGTCTAAACATTTTTTGAGTGGGTGTGCTATACGAGTAAGCCTAAAGCATAGATTTCCCGAACCGAAGCGACCGAAATTATCAAAAGTAGCAAATAAATAATCACCGTTCTGCATTCGAAACATATTCAGAACATTTCACGGTTGATTCTAGGAGGATAGTAATAAGCCTGCAGACACAGAACCCTGCCACCATTTCTTAGTATTTATTTGAATTTTACAACTCAATTGTATTTTAACATCCTGGATATATAAGAGATAACTAACTAATAAGTTCCTATACAAATTGGTTTACAAGTCCCATCAAAACGATCAGGGGCACTGTGTTAAATTTAGCCAAAGGAAAAGAGTCGGTGACTAAACGATGCATATCCGTCGGTACAGACGCCTACGCGTCGTACACTTTTACGGCCCCACTTTATTACTTAGCAGGTGTCTTACAGCACCGACCATTTGCGTTGACTGTGTGACCCACTAAACGCATTTGTTCAAAACACACGAAATGTAAATTAACATCGTTACTGTGTACTCAACCGTTGTTATGCTTGTAATGAATGTTTCAGGCTTCACGATCGGTTTGCTCAAACGAGGTTCTTAACATTGCCTTAGAATAGAACGTACCAGTACCAATCTCTAAAATTTGTAATCAATCCGGAGTTTCAGATGATATAGTAATTGCTAATCGAACTATAAAAAATACATCTAGGTACAAACATGTAATTTTAACGATTCTATTGCAAAATTTATTCAACGTTAGGTACCTAGATAGGTTACATAATTTCATGGGATTAACTTAGCTTAGCTTGCTTCACAAGGTATAGCGATGGTTCAATATTGATTCTAATGTTCTTTCGCAAGAGCATAATGAAATGATCTTATTCGTGCCATTCGAAACTGACGTCTGTTGTCGGTTGATTGTGATACTTACAATGGAATAACTCTCAAACTTTATGATCGACATTTACCCGCGGCATAACACTGAAAGATATATCCTATGCTAAAATGCTTCTAGCAGTAATGGCTTATAAATTGTGTGATCGATTTTAAATGTACCAATCCACTCAAAGTATCTTAGTTCCTTGCAACTTGAGGCAGTCTAGTAATCATCACGCATGCTGGTGGTATTCGAAGAAGTTTGTCTAAGCAGACATCTCTACCTAAGAGTAACTGTAGGTAGTATAATTATGTATGTCCTCCGAAGCACAAAATTGGCAAGTTAACGTAACAAAGATAATTTGACTAAATTCTTTTTGTTACTTAAACTTGCACATTCGGTAAGAATTCATAGAACATACATTACTATTTTTCTGCCATGCATTCGCACAACACGCATGAGCCGCAAACACAAGTCGCTGCGGTAGATCGCACCGCTGAACGCCGACTATAATTCAGCGTTAATCGTACAATCAGTGTGTTCGCTGCAAATACTGGAATAACTTACGTCAAGCAACCGGATTTCGGTCGGACCAGATAGCGACATGGACCCCAAACAGATCGAAACAAGTAAATCGTAATACCGGCCACCGCATATTTTATGAAATTGTATCCAAATGTTTTGAGATGAAAATTCCTAAAGCGCCAGTTATTATTATCTCTTATAGATCGAGATATTTAAACTATATGCTTTATAATTATAGTAATATAATTAGATTCAATAACTTTGTTCCATAATGGTCTTTTATGGTGACTTTGATGAATGCGACGATACATAGCAGTACCTACCAATCATAACATAATGATTCTTCTAAGATTGGTCTCATTATAAAACAAAAAATAGTAATAACCTAATGTAAAAATGTTTCAGTTCTTTAATATTTTTTTTGGTTTTCAATAATTAAATTTTGATCATCTATCTATCCGCATATCTATTTACCGAAAAATCTGAAACCTGATTGAACAACTCGGACAGCAGCAATTCAAAAACTTAACACTCCTTACAATATGAACAATGCTACTAGCGTAGACAAGACATGGTCGATATCAACATATTCGTGCCTTTGTAATGCGTAAAATAAAATTACTTGTGTAACTGTAAATTGAATTTTAATAAAATTGTTTAGTTACATTTAATAAAATAATGCTCAACAGTGTAATATTGGAAGAATAGATGATCAAAGAGAAAGCTCAATATACACGGCAATAACATCTAATCGAAGTCACTCACCTAAATCTGAGAATACCGTAAAACCCGACTTCCCGGCAAACGTTTCTAGATGCATCATTACCAGTTGTAATACCACTAATAACGTGCGCCATATTTAAGTGACAGGCCACACTACCTACTGACATGAAACCACCAACTAGACAAAGTAACGAGATGCAGAGATCAGCCATTTCTTTAAGCACGTATATGAAACTAAGCTCGATCGTAAAGCTTTAAATTATTCAGATATTGAGCAACGATCAACAATGTTGAGCTAAACATTCGTTATTATTGAACGGTAGTTTGGTTTTTACACAAAGGTTGTAATGTCTTTACTGTATTCTAGAAGTAACGTTTCACACATCACTTCCTTCAACATGACCTATAATAAGCTAATTCGTTCCCTCCAACGTAGAGGGCTTAACTAAAACTGCAGTCAAACCCAACGACCAAGTACATTGTAACTTTACTTTTGCTGACGTTATCTGCATCTATGTCCAGTCAATACATTCGTGACTAATACGATTCGTGCCTCTCTCTATTCTCATTAATCGTAACTTAGGATTTAATATCGTCATCGATGTTAACATTATTGATTCGTCGTTACCAACCAATCGATGTGTCGTAAATATCGTAATGCATCTCGCTCGTCTGAATACACTCCGAGGCGATGCATCATTACCAGTCGCGGTTGAACATTGATATTGGTGTCGCAGTAATATAGACGTTTCCTTTCCAGACATGATTACTAATGAAAATCCCGATCATAATGCGGGTAATGACAGACAGACATGTTCCAAGATTTACTTATTCCTTCTAGGTCTGTACTTAGTTCCTACACATTCTTCATTTAATATTGATGGAAATGTTGAGTGTCGGAAAACATATTTTAATCTCCTATTACATAAGTCCTTGGTTGAAATTAATGTTATGTGATTTTAAAACTCGGCGCATTATTCATTAAAACGTTACCCAGTGTTACGGGCTAATATATTCATGATATTCTCAATTCAAGATGAAACTCGAACCCAAAAGAGTATAACTGCTACGAGAGATAACAATGCCTTAGTCTAATAACCATAAAAACTACAATATCGACTAATTAGGCGACGAGATAATATTTTCAGCAACTTTCAGGTATTTTGCTAAACTATCTGTATCTATGTTTAAAATGTTCAATAAACATAAACTTAATAACAGTAATTTACGACGCATCTAAATAAAGATACATTGTCTTATTCCTCTATTGAAGACGTTTCAGGAAATGATATATGCGACCCGACGGCACCTTTGAGTATATATTTAGTAACGTCGACTGGCGGAAATTAGACATTTTATGCTCCATGGGCAGGATGAACCAAAGGATATTAGGTATTTTCCGTGTCTTTAATGTTATTCATTTTATTCTTTCGTTTATTGTACCATTATCTATTATATGAAATCAATAGTTCTCCATTTTAAAGCGTTAACGTTAACCGTCGAGTATTTAGGCAGTAACTAGTAATAGTTCTGAGCAACAAATAAAATATGAATACATTCTACCGTATATATAAGTAACTACTTTGGAAATACGTTAAGTAGCTTTCTTCTACATTGAAAACGGCGACCAGAAAAATATAATGCTAGCTAATTTAGAAACTGTAGTTAGATTGCCGAATTCAGCTTATGTCCAAACAGTTTCTGAAACGATGCCGCAGCAAGTTTAACTTACTTTGCACTTCAGAAAATTATTTCAACTCATCTTATTATTTTAATTTATTTTAATCGTGAAACACAGGCTAAGACAGATAAGGGATCTATATAGAATATTTAGGAAACCAAGAGGGTAAACCATGGTGTTCACAAAAATATTAAAACTATAGGTAGATGCGTTACGTTTATACAAGAATTGTACTTTTGGATCCAATCCGATGACATATGTATGTATGTCAATGTCACTATGGATGAGAAAGATAATTACGAAACGTGTTAGACAGAAAGAGATAGCTACAAAAAAAGTAAGCCAATTGGTCAAATTTGACCGTTTTTCGCATAATATTATTATCTATTTCTTTTTTTACATATAACATTGTCTGTTCAAATGAATTTTAAACAAACATACTGAGCATCTAAAGCATATTTTTTGTGTCACTTGTATTACTTATAATTATGTGATTTACAATAATCTTTATGGAACATTTTCGCTACTCCATCTCCCATACTGTAGTTATTTCAGCGAAGTAAAAACCAATGGACTGACAATACAGTGCATTTAAAATTCCTCGCTTGTTTTATTGTACAATGTCGAAATTAGACAATGTAAGAGGAAGCAACGTAGAAATTACAACGTAGACTATTTGAATTTCATAATAATCACAATAATACAGCACAATTTATTACTTCACTACGAAATCTAATAAAGTTCTGATAAACGAATAGCATTGTGATATAGTGGCAGTGTGAAAAATGTATCATTAGCACTGCCACGTGAAAAGTACCAGCGGTCGCGTTCGAGGCAGCGATGTGTATAAATATAGAATCAAATACAATACAAAGTTAAATGATAAGTTTAGTGTCAAAATTCATTCAACAATATATTTTTATACGAATACATTTTAGGAGTAGTACTTAAATTCAAATTATTGGTATTTTGTCAATACATGCAAATTTTTAGCTTCAACCACCTTTTCGGGAAAAAAACTCCTAAGCGCATCGTTTTGATTACACAAATATACTACATACAATACATACATACAAAATAAGTTTCAAAATTACGTAGAGCTGGATGCGATAGATACTAACTATTATTTTAGGCATCCTATTTATTGACAGTATTTTTTTACTTTGATAAAGATCTTCTACACACTGTACTTTCACGTTTACCAGGCAAATTCGTTTAATATTTTCTTTATTCGAATAAATACATACACATATGTTACACTATTTAAATTTTTTAATTCTCATTATTCGAACATATTTGGGAGTAATGAACACAACAGCATTTTCAACAGTTTTTTTTTTTATTTAACACTTCAAAGGAATTGATTACTATCGATATTCGAGTGTTAGCGGTTTTTCACAAGCTTCTTATCTTCAATTAGGACCACTTCAGTGGTTTCCATTAAAATGTACGAAACAAGACGCTTACCGAAACATCTTACAGTTATTATTGTTTCTGTTAGAATACCTTCTATTTTTACAGCTCTAAAAATGGAGTTAGGAACGCCAAATTACGATTCCATTCTTTACCATATAAGCAGAAATTATCGCTACTGTAACCAATTTAAGTAAATGAACAAAAACCTTGGAAATTTTCAACGATAGACATAGAAATTACGACATTATATTATTTGCAATTTTTTTGTCCCAGAACCATGTTTTTTGACTCGTAAGTTGCAATAATTAGTTGTTAAATCTTATAAAAACATAGGTACGTGTCCAGTCTGTTCTTACGTCTCCAGTTACAGTAGTTGGTAGTTTGGTATAGCATACTGAGCCAGTGGACCCGGGTTCGATGCTCGGCCAACAATTATTTGTTCTTACTTATTCGCATAGCAACGTCTGTTTTACTTCTGGAAATATATTTTTGAAATGCATAATATGTACCCGTATAAAAACATCTCTATGCTAGAGGCAAAGAAAAACTACTTTTCTTGGACAACGAAACTTCAACAATACAAAAACTTCTGCTTTGTGTTACAACACAATGCTTGCTTGCTTGAATGACATCTTTAAGACTCTTTTCATAGTGTTTAATTGACTGAAAAATACTGCCTGTTAGTGTAGTATAGTGTTAGCTGCTAATGTAGTATGTAATACAATCATTTTCATCGATTTTACTTTGAAAATCACACAAACGCTTACATACGATTCTCTAGGTCACGGTTACCGTTTCTAGGTCTTTAACTTAACCATATCTATTTAACAATACCTCGTAAACAGTGCTATACAATTGCAGCACTGAATAAATCTCGTAACAAATTATAAACCATTTACACATACCTGCGAGTACCCGACAAGTATTTATATATCGCGACAAAAAATATCAATCCAAGAATCATTACTTGCAGGAAAACATTAGTTTTGTCGCGGCTAATTATGCGTTTAGACTGACGTGACACACCTATTATTACCAGTGCATAGTTAATCCAAGCCGAGTCCGCTCATAGAATTCTGTATAAGGCGGGGACAGGAAGCCTCGACGTGTCGGCATTCCGAAGTTCCACAGTACGGTGTATAGTGTGGCCATTTTTAGAACTAAATGTTTAGAATTAGAATATGGGTTACACGGTGCATTTTCAAATCGGGCTGATGTCTCTGAGCAGGATTGGTATTGTTATCAAAAAATACGCAGATGTTTTAGTGCTCATTGGTAGATCTTTTTTCAATAAACGGTAAAATAGTCGCTCTCTCTCGAACTATCCTGTGACGCGCGGGGATTGAAACACAAGCTGTCAGTGCTCTGCGGAAGAGCTCTGCTTTTAGTAAACGCTATGAAATACGAACTTCAGTTTTGCGATTAGCGATCACCCAACCAACTCTACTTCACATCCCGCAACTTACTCGTTATAACAACTTACCTGACACGAGTCCTTAGGGACAGGCAGGAACTCAACAAAAAATGTTGTTCCCTGATTATGTTGACGTTGCGCTGCATTTTATCACCTCAAGCTAATGTGATGTGAATATTTGAATCGGTGCATTGCTATGGCGATGTCTGAATTGACTCATGTGGACTGCAAAACAGGTACTACTATTTTGCTAGGGTATGACTATCCACATGGCTAGCCTATATAAGATGGGTTATCCTAGTAATTCCTGCACGCACTAATTTTTCACAATTAAGACATACACATAACATAAATATAATAGTATGTTGTTTATTTTAGATGACCTTAAAATATATCATAGTTAATAAAGTGCACACCTGTTCATCAAATTTTAAGCATAACATAAAAGATGCGGCTTTCATAACTCAGACGCACTTTAAATTTTCGGAACATCAAATACCTACTTAAGTACCAACACAATTGGAAGATAATTGAATGTTTTATATAATCTCTCCTGATTCATACAACAGAATGTATGTTTACAAATAATCTCGAAACGGCACATTGCAACGCACTCGAGGTACACACCCGAAATAAACAGAAGAGCACTGCTGAGTAATGGCCTGTTTAATATTATTATTACTATACATTGGAGCATAAGGACAGTGCGCACTAACTAATACGCGAGGCGATAGCTATTAACATGGAAATAATCACTCATAACGTTCGTGAAATATTATGATTATAATTAGCAAAAAAATTGCCAATCAAATAGGTTGTACTCACTTGTCACACAACAATATTCCATTCTTATTCCATTTCTGACCTAAGAACACAGAACTCACTGAGAACAGGATAATTATGATCCTGTTCCTATCTAATCCGATACTATTTACTATGTCCCAAACTATACTATGTGTTGATTAAAATCGAGCAGTGTGACACAGTTCTTAAAGCTCACTCTCACTATACATAATAAATAAACATTTTATTAATATTGAACGCAATTCAATATTATGTTGCGCGTACTCAAATTTATTACAGTGAAACTCTTCCGCAATGTTTAACATAGTAAAGTGGTAGTAGTAAGTAACCAATAATATTAGTAATACAGAGATGTCATATTTCAAATACATGCAATAGTTAACTACTCGTAGTAACATGCACTGGCCTTGCTTCTCGCTCTCTCTCTTTCTCGTTTCTATCTAGTAGTTTTACCTACAAGTTTTTCTTGGTTAATTTATTGCAAATATGTAATACCCCTAATAAGGACCCTTTGTTCTAAGTTTATATTCAATCAACTGTTTATTTTACTCCAAACACACCGTGTCACGAGAACTAGTAAGACAGACGTATACTTGTTTCCAAGTGAATCAATATGAAATACATACATTTAATTTAATATTTATAATCGAAGACAATATTTTAAATCACCCCAAAACGTCCTACAGTTTTGACAGGAAATATTTTCATCAGTTCAGTACTTAGAGGTCAATTTATAACATGAAATCCAACGAAAACATATCGCCTTAGCGTTGAGAGTAGAGTATATGAAAATTGGTGATTTTTCTACTTAGTAAAATTTTATTTTGTGTTGTGCAATCAAGATATTATTCATTTATTTTGCCAGATGTTGCGAGCCCAGTGTAGATTGCAATCCGAAGTTAAACTGAACCAAATGTTATACGATATCAAAAACGACCTATTCATTATGTGTTTAACGTTTCTCTTAATTCGATATGCCTACCACGGTGTTCCACGCTTTACACTGCATTATGAGTCATATCATTTGCTGTAATTTTAGATAACTAGGTTAAGTGCCTACTAAGGATTAGCAGATTAAAAATGTAAAAACTGGAGTTTTCATCTTCTCTACATTACAGTGATAGCAACGCTGAGTTATTATAACAACTAATTAATTAACAGCTTCTTCAGAGGTATCAACGGATTAAATAAATATAGGCAATCAATATTGAAAATGAAAAAAACTTTTTTAACTCCCTATTACTCGTAATAGGTGCCGTTGATGGTAATACTGACTGAGACATTGAAGTTTGTAAGGAACTCAGCCGCAAGATATTTCTTAAACTCCAGAATACTTTGCATAAGCAAATAACACACAAAATTCAGTAAACAGATCACGTAAAGAGGAGAGCATTGCTCTTCCAAGAATACACGACACAAATAGGAGCCACCGTGCGAAAGGCATAGACCAGGTAACTCGGATTATGCGCTTCGCCCTTTTTTGAAAGGTTACACGTAGGCGGGAAACATTCATATGTGAATATTTAAGCCGCTTGACAAATTTAAAGCCTGAGATAATTAATAAGCAACGGTAGAAATTCGACTTTTAGATATAGGAAAATTTTCTAGGTATAAATTAATAGGTACACTATTTATCATTTGAAAACGAGTCTGATGGTCCTATCAGTGACGTACATTCACCTATATTTACAGGGCATATTAGAAATACATAAATACATAAATATAGCCTTTATCTAATGCGTCATGTGACATACTAAAGGGCATGGTAGGAGATGAACAAGAATAGTATTATGATTTCAAAACTTATAGTTCAAATGCATTGATTTCCTTCTCATCTTTAACTAAGTTTGAAAATTTTGGAAAAATTTTCATCTTATCATATCTCATTATAAATATATTTTTAATAGTAAGGAACTCCGATAAGTTTTAAAATATGTAAACAAAGCTGTTGACTTCGAATTGCATACTATAGCATTACGTCTTTAAAGGTCAAACAAGTGTCAAGGCGTCTGAGATCGTTATTGTTATTCTAAGCTTAGGATGACGGAGACGACATCTAATACGATATTAATATAAAAAAGAAACGATTTGTTTCCACTTACATCGGTAAGTGGAAACAAATCGTTTCTTTTTTATTGACAATTTCAGGTAAAGATCTTATATTGAGTAGTAATTAATTTCGATCATTACATCGGTTAGTCATATCGTGAAAGCATTAACATTGACGCTAATCTAAATACTGAAAAGGTTATATTGCGGTCCATTATAATACTTCAAATTTTCCAAATGAACTCTTTATTCAAAATTACGTTATTATGAAATTTATGGGAATCTGTATTGTCAAAAATGAGTCCGATTGCTTTACCAATAAACGAGTAAAAGGTTAACTCATACCTCATAAACTCAGCCTGATACAAAAAGGAACGTCTTATATCAACAAGCATGCTTTTCTCACAATTTTATTTACAAAAGCCTTGTTTGTTTGAGTATAAAATAACCTTAAAACTTTAGACGTTGTTACAGCCAATGAAGTGATAATCAAACTCATGTCAAACACTAACTGACAGCCCTTAGAGTGTAAGGTAAATAGTTTGCAAATGCCGTGCAAGGTTACGGCCCAAGCATATTCGCTAGATATTAGCTATGGCTAAGCGTGGAACCGTTGCGGAACTGTAATCTGATCCGGAGCAAGGAATCTCAACAAACATCCTGCACAGGAGGAAGTGTTTGAAAGGTCACGGTTCGTTACTGTTAGACAAGTTTTTGCCATTATAAAGGGATCAAAAATAGTATAAATCGCTTGATGCCAAGTTGGAATAGTATAGCGAGAGTGGATTTATTTCATATCCATGTGTTTAAACTTCTTTTGAAGAAAGGCACTGTCACGCAGTAAAAGTAATAAAGTAATAACGTCGCCCACGTACGAACTTGCCAACGTAATATTACACTTGAATTCGGTAAAAAATTTAGAGAAAGTTCAATATATTGAATAAAGAAATTAAATTCAAGTTATTGCAGAGAAACCTACTTCAGTGTTAAGTATTCGCTACGTTTATAAGACTACGCGAAACCCACATATTTATATACATTAAGCCTTTAGGATAGAAAAACTTACTAGGATTTTACCATATAGCCAACTCGATATATTTACTGATTACCGGTAGTTTATAAGTATCTGCTTATCCAATTCATTGCAACTGGAGCTTACCTGTAACAAAAAAGAAAACATTACAGTTTCTGCCAATTATAATGATCACAATCGGTTTAATACTACCTACACTGAAAATAAAACTGATGGTTCTTCAAATTGGAAATGTACCGCGCAGAGGATCTTGTCTGAGCATGTCGTGTATTCATTAGTCAATTAACTGAGTTGCTGCTTTGCTGCTCTCATCTGATATCCGTATCTGGAGCAGGCTCGCCGTCATAGCAATACACGACGATTGACTATAAAGGATTTGCGGAAGAGCAATTTAATAACTTTTACCAAATATGTTGACATTTCATCCATCTGGATAAGAAAGATTCCTAATGAATTTGAACTAGTTGGGAATAGTAGGTACCTGATGTTATAGATTATCCTTTTTCTTTATTTTAACAGAATTTCAGTGTAGATTTAAAAATAGAACCAGAATAACATAGATATTGTAATTCAAAATTTACGTAATGTCTTTACCTACGCATGCATTACATTCTACCTTGCGAATAAAGTAGAAAATAACTGCCGTATATTTGAAATGAAAATGAAATGAAAACACTTATTTCTGATTTTGAAAATTTAATTCACATTATTCACCACTTAAGATTGAACTAAACATTAACCGATACCCAAGCACAGTTTTTGATAATTTGCAATATCGCGTAGCACGGTACAGCATTCAAATTTGAAACACGTGCGCAATTACACCTCTTGTCTTTTCGCAATAGGCGTTTGTTGTGTAGGAGACGAATTATGCTTGACATTAATTGTGTCCTTGTGTTGTTTAGTGTCACCTCCCTTCTAATTGTCTACGTATATTCATTATCCAACAAATTTTGGTAGTTATTTCGGAACTTCAGATTTTGTAAGATTGATTTCTCGTAAGAAATTAGCATTCGTTCAGATGAAAGTATTTAATTTGATAATTGCCATTGCATTCATTCATTGATCGTACAAAACTTTTTTGTCATGACTCAATACAACCGCGTTGCATTGTACACATAGCTTAGACAAATTAAAAATAGGTATAAGGAATACTTTGTCTCCAAAACGTCTTTTTTAATTGTAGCCTTAAACCTTAATAATTAAATTACATTATCCCCTTAGCAATTAAAGGATTCAAAGACTATAATTTCAGGCATAATTTAGTTAAAATTATTGAGGATCTCACTAGGCACATAACAAACATCAACTTTAAAGAACTTATCAGTAATCTTAGTTGGCAAAGATCTGATCTGATAACGCAACCTCAATCTATGAATACGAATGCTTCATGAATTTCGCAACAGTAATCGGCCCATACTGGAGACAAATTATACGCGAGATCGACATTATAGAGACGTTACAACATTGGCATTGTTTGCTGATAGACAGCGATTCTCAAATAGAAACCATTATTCACTTCAACATAATTATATTTAACTTTTCTTATCGTCTCGTATTTTCAAACCTATACATACAATAAATCTGTAACTGATCGGTGTCTCTACATGTAAGATACACTATGAGTAAAAGTTTTACTAATCAAAACTTAACTTAACTGAGATTAGCTAAAAGTTAATAAAGACCCCTTGTCTTTATTAACTTTTAGCTAATCTCAGAAACGGCTTAACCGATTTCGGCGCGGTTACACGGTCACTAATATATTGTGGTAAGCTTCACTTAACATTTGTTTTATTTAAATCGGTTCATACATAATTTGCGTAGTGTTGCGATGACATATAGAAAATATGAACATTAGTGAAGCCTCTCAAATCAAATGCAAAACCATGCAAATGTTAAGTCATTTAATTATGACCAAGAACCAAAGTATATATCGCGATTTTTTTTTATTATACATATTTCCGATGTGACGTTACTTCATTTATCCCATGTTACGTATATGTAAATAAAAACTGCTAGTAGTAAAAGTTTTAGGTATTTTAAATTACATTTCATTATTACTGAACAACGTTTCATAAAGATTGAGAGCCGATGTTGTAATTTCAATTATTAAGTTAGTGCCACTTTCGCACGGCTCTGACGAATCGTAGATTTACTCGTGATAAATCACAATAGATATAAACTCCTGGAGCCATACCGGTCCATTAGTCATAAATAGTGAAAGCTCTCTATTATCGTCGCCTGATTGTTGAAGTAGTCGTTTATTTCGACATGAAGTAGCGTTGGCAGCACGCAACGCAAAAGTTAATAAATGTAATAAATTTCACCTCCTATTAGGATATTTACATAAATATAACAAAAAATAAATGGCAACGACGTGTGAAATCATTACTTCTATGTAAAGGATATTCGCGTAGATGAATATATCAATGACAAGGACACCCGGAAATTACCTGGATCTAGAAATATTTTTTTTTACTACTGACTTGTGTTAATTTAAAATATTTTCCAAGAAGTTTCTTCCTCCTTTTTTTCTCCTCAATGTTAAAGCACCGCTTGGAAATTGTGGTAATTAAAAAACGATGTGATTAAGTGTACTAGGTAACACTATTGATATACAACGATCATAATAAAATTAATTGGAAGTAAAAAATTTACAAACAATCGAATCAAATCTAAAAACAAACTACGTGTAGTTAGCCGTGAAGCTCATTAACTGCTCAAAGCTCCCAGAAAAGACGCTGAATTATTGTTTTAAACTTGCTATCAATAATGTATTGTATATCTACTACTATACTATCCAACTGATTGAAAAATGTGTCACGTCGTTCTAAAGCACGTGTGCTGATTATCTGCCTCACCGATAAGACATTTAAAATATTGCCAAATTCCACTTTAAGTGACATGAAGTTCCCACAACGCTATGAAAACTGCCACATTCGATACTACTCGTAAATTTGGTATTAGTAACGCATAAAATTTTTCAATGTTCAATATAACAAACTAATTAATAAAATACATTCAGAGTTTCACAAAGAGTTGAACTTTTGACTTCAATTCAAGTAAGAACTGTTCCAATAATCATACTACTAAAAGTCACTAAAACATCTTAAGTTAAAAATGGCCTCTTGTAAAAAGTTAATGATGAGTTAACAGTGTACATAGCTCAAAGCGCAATAAGACCAAGGGCCAAACTTAGTGCTTTTAAGCGAGCATATAGATTGAAGAAGCGATACATAGAATCTCTTAGCTCTTGAAACGTGCGTTTCACGTACTCACTATAATAACACGTTTATACTTATAGCGTGCGTTTCAAAACACCTAACGTCTGCAAGGGGTATCATGTGTCGCTTACGCAGTTACGATTTTTGCATAATCGTTTAGTTATCCATTGATGATTTGTCGCTTATTTATTATATTTAAATTATTAGTGTGTCACAAAATCCTACGCTACACGGCGACAATGATAGGAGCTTGTTTGTATTCGTGTCTCTGGCGACTACTACCACATTTTGTAAGCGCACCGTGTAGCAACGACATTGTAAAGTACATGTAGCAATCTGTTTGATGTCGTTAATGCTCAAACAAGCACGGGAGCTTGGTCTAAAATATATTTACTTAATTTGCATTAGGTATTAGTAGCAACTTCTAATTTCAAATTAAGACAAATGTTACAAAGGAGGAAGTAGTAGTCATTCGTCGGTGAAGCAAACCCCATTTAATAAAATTTGAAACATGTTTAAAAACTAGTAATACATTAGTAATAGACTTAAGGCTCAAAATTTTAAGACAAAATAGAATAAGATGTTTTCGATTAACGGTTATCGACAATTTATTTACTTAAGTATTAGCAATAATTAGCAATATTGATTGATTCATTAATTAATTAGCAATAGTTTCCATGTGTATTAAGTAACAAATGACTATATGACCCAGGTCCTGCAATAACGGGCGATAGGACAGCACAAACGCAATCGATTTTAATAATTTTATCCTTGCGATAAGAATGCTACATGGTGTAATGTTTACTTCAGAGTGTCCAGGTACATCTTACAACTTGCAACATAATTTACACACTTCAGTGACCACAATCTATTATTCATAAATAAAAGCGTATGTAGCTCGTTTCTCTAAAATCAATCTTAAAGAGATGCACTAAGTAGTTATTCATTAGACAATGTTAATTATTTAAGTGGCGACAAGTGTGAATTGTCTTGAATAAGAATTAATTTACCGAAGGATAGTGGTTCTTTGTCCGTAGCGGAGACTATAAATGGGAGACAAGAACCGTGGCATTTGAAAGTGATTGATCTCCTCCATAGGTTACCAAAGTAGCTAGTCAAGTCAGTTGAATTACAAAAAGATCTCACGGTGAAAATCTATTGCCCAAGGCGTATGGATAAATGTGGAAGTAAGACGGTAGTTTATAGTACTAGTTATTAGGTTACCTACTACTTACGGGTACCTATTACAGTGGATATGTTATTCCTTTAAATTTTTAGAGAGCATGATTGACGTAAGCAATCTGCACAATTAAACTTTATTAATAAGTACCACTTGATATCAAAATTGTACAGTTTACGTACATGCATACTGTTCAAGTACATAATATGCAAAACAATAGTAAAAGCTTTGATTATATACACGTCAGTGAAAGATCATTTACTGAAGGATTTCTACACTATAAAAACGATTATTTCTTAAGTTGCCTATGTTTATCCTTGTATGTAATTCTTGTAATGTGAATGTGACACATAAACCACATACATACATATCACATTACAAGAATTTGTATTCCGTTGTCAAATGTAAAAGAAACCATTTAGGATTATCTCCATCTTCTCAGAGCAAACAAAGGTGTGCCTCGCGTGGCACCATGATAAGATAAAATAACTACTATTTCCGAACATCACTTT
Source organism: Ochlodes sylvanus (assembly GCA_905404295.2). NCBI lineage: Eukaryota > Metazoa > Arthropoda > Insecta > Lepidoptera > Hesperiidae > Ochlodes > Ochlodes sylvanus. The sequence continues at coordinate 6,276,568 of FR990129.1, forward strand.
ACAACCAACAAAAAGTGATGAAAGTAATAAGAGGAATCAATGATTTACTCGATGGAGGTGCTCATTGTAGCGGCTATAGTTCGCCCATCTGATCCGATATAACGATATTCGAGATCGTGCGCTCCCTATCGATAAAAAGGCGGAGTAGCAATCAATTGATGCCTTATACGCAATGTAAAGTAACAAAGTGCAGGCGGTGCCCGCGGCTGTATGCGTGATTGACGTTTGACTTACCGAAAACGGCGGTGGCGGCTGGGAAGACAGTTCAGTCCACGGACGCAGGAGTGCGCGCTCCGAATCCGCCCAGTTCGATGCGAAGCTCACCCCGCACTTTCTCCAAAGCGAAAGCTCATAAAGCCTTCGCCACGGCACCCCGTCGCTTTTCGTAGTTTTCTTTCGTATACTCCCACGTAAAGACGGCGTTCGAACAAATGGCTCCGGTTTCCCATTCTTACTGGCCCCCCTCCATGGAGGTTTAGTTTCATTGCTGGATTTTCCGTTAGCTGGGTTTCCAAACGAGCCTTTACGTTGCAAGGGAGATTTATATTGCAATGATTTTTTCTTTTCGTCTATTACTTCTTCATCGTTTAACCCATCCGACTTGACTTCCTCTATAGTAACAACAGCTGATTTGCGTTCTCTGCAGCTTGATCTTGATGCTGTTCTGGCAAATGTATTCTTCCACTTTTCTCCATCAACTTCGTCATGCATCGACGAGATAACACTATCATCAGCGTAACGCATACGAGCCGTTTTCATAAGCGAAGCTCGCGTATTTTGCGTAAATAGTCTTTCACATGCGTCAGGGGTTTTGTTGTGTTCCAGTCGACTTTTAAATGTGCATTCGGAATCTGTGTCACTGTGCCCTTCATAAGAACTAGTGCTATTGCTGAAGCTCTTTGTGAATGACCCATTGTTATTCTTAGCAAAGCTATTGTCATGCTTTATGGTATCTTTGATTTCGATAATGCAATCGCCTCTAAAGGATCGTCTCGATTGGAGGCTTCCACTTGAGTCAGATTTGGCGAGGGGATTGTGTTTGGGATCAACACATCCATGCGCGTGCGCTTTGCCAGTGCAATGTTTGTGTATCTTCGCAAGGGCTGCGAGAGTTTTATTTCCACTGGGCGACACTTCATCGCCGCAGCGTAGCGACTGTTCAAACGGACCTTGGATGTGGAACATTCTTCTGTTGTTTTCCTATAGCATTCTCATGTAACATTCGCCTCCCACGTTTGACATTTTCTGAGGTCAAAGATTGCTTAGTATCGATCGAATCATGGCGAATTCACTGCACAATAGGAGTATTTATTAGCCACAAGTCGCTGTGATGCGATAAAATCTTAAACTGCATCAAATTGGTTTAAGTTCAACGTCTCGTAAATCAGAATAACGGACTTTGCGTGTGATACGGCGCTCTGACAAGTATTTACGCTAAAATTATTATCTCTATCGAAATTACTCAACGATATAATGTAGGCATTTAGTGACGCCAGGTAAATCAATCTAAAATGTACTTACTGTTCTAAGTTCGGAGGTACTGACCTCACCATAATAACGTAATTGGTATTGTTCACTAACAGACCATGCGGGTAATATGACACCCTCTCACTACGTATAAATCGGGCCATAACGATAATAATCTATCTGTACAGGTTTCTTGATAAGTATATTTATATGAAAACCTCCCATGATACACGTATTATTGTATAAGAATATACTAAAACCACACATTAATTCTTAAAAAGGAAGCAAACGAAAATTATTTTCTTAATTAATTAATTATAAACAATGCACATACATAATGATCAGGTAAGATTCATGTGCGTATCCGAACCATAAAATATTGTGACAGTAAAATTACTGACAAGTCGTCCCTTGAATTAGTAATTTCTCACACGTTCATTCTTAACGATTCAAGAGTTTATCGCCCGGACTTCCCGGACTAAAATGGCGATCGAAGCCATCCGTTGGGCATAGACTATCCTGTCGCACGCACGACGCCTTTCATTTTTGATTTGAGTTTGAAAAACATTTTTTTTTTCAAATCTGGGTGCCCGGAAGTGACAAGAAATAGTTTTGCCAATGATGTGGAGTTTGTAAGAAAAAACAGTGAAAGCATTATTAGCTTGTAAGTCTTGGCGACCAATTTTGCATGGAATATTTTTCATCGGATACAATACGTTTCTAAAATGTGCCCAGATACGAACAAACTCAAAATTCGTTAAGTTACAAGAAATGTTTCTAATGAAAATTGACTTACTACTCAGAGTAGAAATTTGCATGTGACAACTTTACTCAGTTTCGTAGGCGTTGCCTACACCAAACTATCTCTGTCGACAGTATAAGAAAACCTAAGGAACTTATTCTATGCTAATGAAAATATATTGCAGTTATAGATGATAGTAAAGTTTATAATGTTCCATGAAATATGTATTATAACACAAATAATTATTTCAAAATATTAATTATATTCATTGTTTATCAAGTATTAACGCTTGATAATCCAGAAACTTAAAAACATAATATTACTACTTAGGTACTACCCGATAATATCGGGATCCTTAACTAAGACATGGGATGCTAATACGCTATAATCTTAATAGAATAAACTTTACTTCCTTAAATAATAAAGAGCAATAAACAATTGTACATAATACTAGTTAATAAGTGATAATAATACATATTTACGTATGACTTTTACTTAAAATTTTCAGTTTGTAAAGAATAATTTATCGGTTATAGTTCGCACGGCAACAAGTCAGTTAACGGGGCACAGTTCTGCAGCCAGATCGGTTTCGATAACATAAATATTCATGGTGTAATTTGTGTCAACGTTGGATTACGGCGGTGCACATATTTATAATACATAACATGGTTCCAAACACAAAACGTTTGATACGACGCACGCAAACCCAGTTACGGCAGCGTTATGTCGTAGCAACAACTTTTGAAGTGGTTATGGTTATGTATAATTATGTATATGAATCCCAATACAAATGATAAACGTTTTAAAATTCTATTGCTGATACTATACAAGTTTGAAACTAGGTCATATTTAACTCAAAAAATTGGTTCTATGGTCGATTCTATACTCATTTAAATGAATGACGTTTTAACAAAGCGATTGTCTGTCTATAGTAAAGTTTCTTCTTAGTATTTTTTATTCCCTCGCATTAGGCATCGTAAATTGGTATAAATCATAATTTACACCGACATAGAAATATCTTGGATTTTATATAAGACTTATATTCCTTGTTTAACATTGTAGTATAAAAAAATCTTTTCTGGCTTAATTACTTAACTGAATTACATGGCTAATGCACCATGTAAAATTCCAATATTTTAATTTTCAGTTTCGGTTACAAAATTATGTAGCTATACCGTTGTGTATTTCTTATTAATATAAAGATAGTCTTCATTGTGAACAAGTGAGTCTGAGTTTTCACTATTGTCCACTCTCGGTTATTTAACGTCACTCAGCGTTATTTGAATTTAAATAGGTAGACTATTCATAATTCAGTTCCGAGTGCTGTTGCTATTGTTATCCATGTCACCGTAGGATTACTGCTGACTAAATGTCTGCAGAGCTTGCTATTGTAGAATAATTCGCTGAATTATTCCGTAAATAAGTTGTGTGATTTATTTAAATTTATTTACATATTTTTTACAAATATCAGAACTAAAGCTTGACAAAAATTTTACGCTGGTCACACTACATGTCCCAAACTTGCGACATACCCATGGACGAACGAACTAGGAAATTAAGTTACCTACTTAATAACATTCGAAGATTTTTTCCTATGTCCGGTAATTTAAGTATTGGGTTTCAATTGCAACCTTGGTTATCAAAAATAATTTTGTTTATGGTGCGATAACGCTGCCACAGTTAAAAAAATCTTTATATGTACATACATTAACAGATAACTACAATACAATTACAACAAGATACCATTTTTGAAGACGACGCTTCTCATCATAGGTATCGTCATTCCAATATTCATCGAAAAGAATTCGACATACATCATTGTGCCAAACCTTAGTAAATGTTCTTTATCTTTGTGAACGTGTTAAGCAGTACTCTAGCGACCATGAAGTAGGCCGGGCAAACAAAAGATAAGTAAGCCTTAAATATCATCTCTAGGTTGGGTGATGTAACTGTGGCGGAAAATCGAACCAGAAAACTTACAATTTGTTTATATGCTACAAAAGTCCCTCAAACAAGTAATATGAGACTGAACTGTAAGGTAAGAAAGATATTGGGGTGCAAGGCGGTTGTTTTTGAGTCCTAAAAACCAATTCCTCCTTGTGCACCCAGATGAACAACAGACGAGACATTGGCAACAGCTCCCTTCCTTCAGCGGGCACAGAGCTCTGTACCTGTCTTTAGACGGCCGTAGGTATACCAATGGTAATTGCATAAATGGTGGTGGGGTTTTTAACTGTTTTTAATGAAACTGTAAGTCTGTAACTGACCGTAGTCTGTGCATGGAAAATATTTAAGACAAAATAGAATTGGATTAATGCAATAGATCCCTTATAAATATTTAATTTATTTCCCATATCTCACAAGAGGCTTCGCCGGTTTTGCACTGATGTATTGTAGTAAGATCTCGACCATTTTTACGGTGTGGTTATTAATGCGAAGCGAAGACGATTACTTGTAAATAAAATAAGACCTTGAACACCGATGCAACTTGTTAATCGAAACGATCTTAGTCCGAAAGGTTATCAAGAATCAAATAATCGTAAACTTTTAATATTGACATCGCAAACCAGCTACACCAGAAGGCACTTAGCACACAGTCGACCTGTCTTGTGTATGTAAATATCCCAAGCACACGATCCATTGGTCAATCCCATGCAAATTCGTTCGACACAGATCTCACCTATTCGATAATATTGAAATTGTTCTTGACTAACTGCGTGTGCGGTGCTGTTGTATCTTATCATAAGGACTATACTACCTTTACTTATATATATATATATATATATCTATCTGAATAATATGTTTATTTAGGACTGCGGTTACAAAGGCCACTCGTTACAATACTCGGCCGAATATTCGGTTTAATTTCTCTCTGAATATTTATGCACGACAACAACCACGATTGCACCCTTTTAAATATGCGTGACGATTCATGTCATCTATCTCTGCGTTACTTTCGGCTGTGCGTTGTCAGTCACCCAGTAATTAGATTAACCTTTGACTGGTGACATGGTTTTTGTGTAACATAACTGGTGACAAGCGGCCTGAGAGGCCGCTGCTGTATTACGGTCTATACCATCGAAACTATATAAGGTAGCTTATCGCAGTGTTTAAAGACACTTGATTAACATATAAAAGGATAAAATAAAACTATCTAATAGAATCTAAATACAATTTTAAATGAATAACATGCTATTACAACGCAAGTATGAACTAAAATCAAAAATCTAGAGATGAGATCAATAATCACACACAAAAACAGTTAAATCAACATATTATAACAAAAATACTATTTTTCCTTATAGTTATGATATACTAATTATCAAAAAAAAATATTTTTCTCATCACAACTATCATTATAAAAAACTAGCAATGGTCAAACTTTGGTTATTTTTATTGGCACGTGAGAGATCAAAGTCATGTCACTGGTAAATCCATAGTGTCGATCCCACCTCTCTTGATTTACTCATAGATGGCAAGAACTCTTTGGGAATTTCTCGTTTGTTTTTTTACAGTACTTTGAGAATTACTCATTGTTGATAATAACTAAAAATGCGAAAAAAAGTAAAACAAAATGACTTTAAAAAGTTACGTAAGTGGTGACGTGGGGTCTGAGAGACCGCTGCCGAACTTTATGTCGATGTAACTTACCGATTTGGGACAATACGACGCAATTATCCTTCGCTACGGCGCGTACACAAGTAAACTCGAAGCTACTCGGAAGTTGAAATAAAGAAAGCACGGGGAAGGGGGTGTAATGATGTTTCACTGACGCCGCTCGGCCTGTGAGACCGCTTGTCACCAGTTAAAGGTTAAGAACCTAATGTTAATGTTAATCAAATCACCCAAAAAACCAATCAACCACCCAAAAGATAAATTGGCAATTGGATCAGCTATAGGATAGCAGAATTTAAAACGTGTTATTTTATTCTCGATCACTCACTGATGTTAAACAATTGACTAGAATAATGAAAAGATATCAATCAAACTGTGTAGCCATGACGTCACATCTACGGCAGAGACTATGTAATGTTTGAAGTGAGTATGACCTGAATAAGAATTAACATCTGTTGTTATGTTGTTACCTGCAATGTGTATCCAGAACCATCACGTTGTTATCGACCTTTGAAAGTAAGTTCATCCTTATCATCAATGCAATTCATAACTACACAGTCTACAGAACATGCCAAAGTACCTACACCACTTTAATTAAATGTGTATAAGAAGATCGTACACAGTTCAAATCACCATAGAAAACTGAGGTGCGCAGGTTTTCATTAGTTAGGCACAATAACTTGGTAAATTACAGGGAAGTATAGAACTTGAACTCAGCTCAAGGGCGGAGGAACAAGGTTCAAACCACTGCGCTATATGTTTGTTTTATGGTAACATTTAAGATGTTAAAAACTAGTTGCAGACGTGCTGATAGACGCCGTTCGGATTTCTAGTAATCACAGAAAAGTCCTGAATCCATCACAAAACCACATACAGCAAAAGTGGTAGGAGTCTATAATTTGAATCAGATCTTGGTCGACGTTATACGAAATATTGTATTAAACCTTCTAGAAGATGCGTTGTGATTCTTCATTAGATATTGAAAAATTGGCATTTGAGAATGCCAAGGAGGACCAAAAACTAAAATAGAACGCCAAACCCTATCTTAATAACCCCTAACCGACCAAACTAAAGATTCATAAGCTGTGCAGACCTAGTGCCTAGTGGTAGACAGAATTGTTCTTAAAATATTATTTTGGAAACCAAACGCTAAATATATGTGTATACTTTTGCAAATTCATCCTAAAATCAACGTATAAGTACGCATAATATGTCCTCGCCCTGAAACCGAAGGCCGTATAGAACAAAATTATAGCTTAACATTACCTCAACGTGCGAATATTATTGTAATGCTGACCTAGTCACGATTCACTCACATTCGTAATTTCCAGCGCCTAACATATACATAGTAAAAACCTATAAGTAGAAAGTATAACATTATAACTGGTAGTAGCTGAACATAGCCTGGCGGCTTGCGAAGGGATCGACCGAGTTAGCAACAGCGGGCGCGATCGGTAGTTGGATCACCGTTGACCGCTTGTAGCAAAATTTCTTGAACGCTCCCTTGCTTTGGAGGACACGTAATGCCGTCGGTCCCGGTTGTTATCATTAGATAGCAGTCGTTAAGCCATGTCAGAGGCCTACGGGTGGCATGAAAATATTTCCGACACTTGGATTGACCACTAACCCCTCTACCAATCTAGGTACATATGCTCTATGCCTCATCGGTAGTGGGCCAATAATGTATTGAAGCCGAAGTAGTAACTATCATTATCTCCGTCCCGAACCTATGTATTGTCTATTATCGTAAGCTTACAATATTTCGTTACCATTACACCCCAGAAGCGTCGCTTTCTCTAAAAATACTAAATTATTAATTACAAAAACGATAATGTATATAAAACGCATTTATTCTAAAATTAAGTGTAAGTATTACAAAGTATAATAAATACAATAATTTACTTATATAAATTACTATTTACATTGTCACGGCTAAGGAACTAAAGAGATTAAAGTTCTATCGACCAGTTCCCATTCCAGTTATCAATAAATCACATTCACGACTTACTTACCCTTAAAGGTAAAATTAATTTGACATATTATGTCTTTACTTCATCACCATTGAATCGTTTATTTATCAAACGAGTGACACGAATCTACATAAGTTAGAGCTCAAATAGACAGATCATTAAACACAAGATATCTATTAAATCATGATTCATAAATTAAATGAGATATTAAAATATTTCGATCTTTCTAATCTGGTCATTTAATAGCTTCATCAGAACTATCATTATGCGGGGCAATAAAAATGTTTTTCGGCAGAACAGACATCACCGACTTGCTAATTAGTTCAAAAAAATATCTGTCATATTAAGTTGCAAGTATACTTTGCAATATCTGAAATTGGGTAAAATGGATTTTACTGCATTTTTTATATAACTAATGCCCTCAGATAATAAAAATATTAAAACTTTATAACCATATTTCCTAATTAAAATTCCGGTCTGCTTAATATACATAAATACGAGTATGTCTGCGTATCTTGTAAAATATTGTGAAATATATTGCTTCTGACAGAAACAACAAAGTTAACAGACTAACAGATCGACGACAGATTATATCAAAGTTAACAATTTAAAAAAAGGGAAAGATAACTAAGATAAAATTAATTACTACGCCGCGTTCGGAAGACTAAAATCGTATTAAAAATAACTGAACAAGAGTCATTTAACTAGCAAAGTCGGATTCCTAATTAACGTGTCGACGAGAAGATTTATAACACGGTTGGATGTATCCAATGATTTAATTTTTAACGGACGCAATACTTGGAATAAGACGGGAAGATGTATTTTAATATATTCCTATTTTCTACTATAGCCAGATAACAGATAAACAGACCCTCAATATGATTCTTAAATTAATTAGTAACCCACATAAGTATGATAACATCACGTTGATTAAGTAGGTACAGATGTATTTATAAATGCCCATATAAATCTAAATTTACTACTAGCTGCCCCAGCGAACTTCGTACCGCTCTATAATTAATAAACAAATAATAATATGGTGACATATCGACAGCAGCGCCACCTACCGGGTCCAATTGTAAATCAAAACCATTCTTGGATCCACCTGAAGACACAAAAAAAATTTCAACCGAATCGGTACGGCCGTTTTTTAGTTTTAGCGTGACTAACGCACAGCAATTCATTTTTATAATATATAAAAGATCTAAGCTATCCTATCTCTCAAGTTGGATAAGAGTGCTCACGTTGTGCCAATTTAATTTAAAATCGGTTAAGTAGTTTAGGAATCCATTGCAGACAAACATCGTGACAGGAGTTTTTTATATATTAAGATAACATCATTTCATTCCAACACTTCGTATATTATTTGACAACTTACCGCTAACCGTAAAATAAACTTAACTTTGGTGATGACCTACAAGACATTTTAACTCTAAAATAACATTTTTCACCTTTCCCTCCATATTGAATCAATACTATAACTAACGTTTCAACCAGTCAATAACGCCGCGAACCGGGAAGCGTGCGCTAATACGGCATAGAGCCATGTAATACGCTATTAAATAACTCCCGAGTGGACTGTATGCATTCATGACATGCAAATATGAAGCGCAACACCTGGCTCTATTTGCATATGTTGCATTCGTGGGCATAGCCGATCTGATAGGAAGCAAATGACGCGAAAGCTAAAACTATAATTATTTTAACCAAGTAATTGAGTTGGTAAGCAATGATTATTTTGTTATTAATATCGATTTAAACTACATATATACATATCGAGTCTACATACACGATTTTAACTATCGGTTGATCGAAGGGCACCGATACAGACAGACAGACACAAAAACTACCTATAGGTACTAAAAGAGGTTAGATTTTAAAAATTAAGTTTAGTACAATTTAGAGGGCAGAAAACATTTGCTTATTGCAATGAGCAAATATTTAATAGCCTGTATGTACAATATACAAAATAGATTATCTATAACAAAAAATATTACCACACACGAGCACAACTGGTTGTATTTATGTGTCGCACTCAAGTTTTGACTGGTGTCTGACGACCGACATAATATATCAGGTATAGACGTTGCGTCAAGACCTCTTTAAAAAACCAAAAATATTATATCAATTCCTATTAATTAGGTTTGTCAATAACTGTGTCAACTTCAAGGTGTGTGTAGAAATCAAGTGACCCAACATCTAGAAATTTTTTGCTAAATTATATTCAGTTCAATCAAAATTGTTCCTATAATTCCCAAGCCGCAGTACCTACTGAAACATTGCTTGTTGAAAAAACCCCATTAACGAATAAATCTAAGGCCCAAATTACAAGCTCGTATAGGTGCAAATGAAGGACTTGATTAAACAACCATTATAATTCTTTAATCTTCAGTATTCAACAGCTCAGCGTTCCGAGAAGCAAAAGTCATAAATAATAACACCGCAAAATACGAACATACACCTATTGACACGAACAGATAAATAATACATTGGATGTAATACCGCCAATGATTCTAAGAAGGCAATAATAATCCATTCGAGGACAGACACATCAATGCGCATGCGATTAGTATTCTGTCGAGACGCAGCGGCGTGATATTCACAACAATATCCACTGCCATACTCTTGAACACAAGATCAGCCACAGACGTGAGGATAAGGACATAATAGGACAATACGGAAAAATACTGTATAAGTATTTCACTTGAGGCGCCCGCCCAAGACCTCAAGTCCTTTACTGCGGTGCGGTGCTTACGATTAGTTTATTGTGGGTTCCAATTAGAGTTCTCAATCCCGTCTACATAATTATTATTCCTTAATTCACAAATAGATTATTCTCACAGGCTCAGGCGGAACGGGACACTTTTTCTTGCGCGCGTGTTCATCAATGTATAAGACGTTACACGTCAAAAATTATAAAGCAGATAATATAATTTTAAAGCATAAGAGCATCACGAATTTCCAAATCTCAGTTGCTTTAAGGATGTTTGGGTCTTGTTCTGTGTCCATCACACAGCCACATCAGCCCTTGGGAACCCAAGGGCGGCGGTGGTGAAGCGGTGCATGCTTGATTGCTATTTTAAATTCATTAAAAATATTCCTAATTTAAGAAACTAAAACAACCAAAGAAAGGTCGGTAACTCACACTCACATTGCAGTACTAAGCAGGTCTAAACATTTGCAAACACTTTACAAGCACATCGTCGCGCTACGAGTATTCCAAGTTTGAAGCGAGCGTAATTTGCATTACAGTGCGCTGTACCAACCACGATCTGCATGTGACTAATTGACGACAAAGCAGATCTCGTGTGGGTTTGTTGACGTGAACCTCAAGTGTGCTTACTATGTAATAGGCACCATGCGAATATTAAAATCGCATTCTCTGATTTAGAAAATGAATCGCTTCAGTCCCAACGATGAACAAATAGAAACGATAACATTTTGTGCACACTTGACTGCGTGAATTCTTCATCTTCGAAACAGAACATACTCTACTAAGCTTTGAATTTTTTATAGAGTACCTATAGAACAAAGTACCTAATAATGGTTTGGTGAATTTGGAGAACGAAATAGGCAAAAAAGTTCGTCAGAATTCAGATGTCATCAATTTTAAACTGAGAAATATATGAAGATCACGAGAGATATGATTTAAATGCGTGAAATATATACTTATAATACAACGATTTGTGTTACTACAAATAATAATCTATCAAAATACTTGATTACAAAAAACATCGCTCCGCGGTAGGTTTATATTAGCTAATCTGTAAGAAAACACGATGCTATTGCATAAAAAGGATATTTAAAGAGATATAATTATATTCCCTGGAGGCGACAATATTCAACTATTAGCATTTAAGTAATTTATGATCTCGAAACTTGTTACGACAGCTCGCTTGATATCAATATTCTGCCAATTTGTGATTATCTGTAATCTACCAGTATAGTATCATGACTGGTAGAACTTTAGAAACGCTCATAAATTGTCACATTGAATTTAGCATGCGTAAACGAATTATTCTAATCTAATATAAGTAGTCGCTGTAATACATTAAAATACGAAAATAGAGTCGAAGTATAATTATGTTATAGTAAGGTGTAATTGATTCTACTACTATCAACAGAAAATTTGGATGTAAATAGTATTTATGTCAATGATGTAAAGGCATAAATATGTAAGTTTTTACGTTGTTACGTCATGAAAACAGAACAAAACACAATTTCCATTACACTTTTGGTAGAAATTGGCTAATGAATAAAACGGAATTAAATAAATTATACACACAATTAAAAAAATTGTATAGATTACGAAAATGTACCAACAACGTACTTTACATCGGCTTCATCAGCAAAATGATAAGTTTAAACATAATCTCTATCTCTTTATTTTCATAGTATCTTTCTTTCATAGTAGGTTTATTTACTTTACGAGTAGTTTTTAATTGTTCATTTTTAATGGCCTATACTTTCATTCATTTTAATGTTACAGACGCCCATGTGCTGCAGTGAAAAAAGCAAATAAATGAAATCCAAAGTGTAATCGATATCGCAAACGAATTAACAATCGAGTGGAAAAGGCAAGAAAGTGAAAACAAAGCCGCCCCCGCGGCGCGCCCACGCCCGAGCTGAGGTAGTACCTACATAATTTGTACAGTTCACGGTTATTCCGCTACACAATCAATGAGACGAATACAACATTTCAAGACACAAAATTTCACAAGAGGTACGAGATTTCACGGAAATCCGACTCAAGGCACAAAATTATTCCTAGAACTCAGAGATAAAACAATATAAAGACTGTTTCAAGGAATGAGAAGAAGAGTAAAGATGAGTTAATTATAAGCTGAGAATAAATTGTGACTGACAGAATCTATACAATTATAAAAGAAGGATGCGAGCAGTAGGTTTGCGGGTGTTTCTATACTGTAAATAAAGTTAAGTTTAAATTTTTTTCATCGAAGAGCCAATAATTATAAATAATGAATATTTAAAATAAAAATATATTTTCTTGTGATCTATCAAAATTATAATATTATTTTTTCAATAACAATTTTCATAAAAACTTAAAATCTGTAAAGTCTCTGTTATCCAAAAATAATCACGTCTAAAAAGGGATCAAAATAAAATCTAGTGAAAATGAGTATGCAAAGTGACAAATAATTGCTCAAACCGCACAATGGAGAAGGCAAAAGGGTCAAAATATTACTATCAAATACACCTAAAATCCGAGCTTAGGTCATATACATTACATAACTTTTTATTTCACTTCAATACATGCAGTATTTCCGAAGTTATAAAGACGAGAAGTTCAAGCCCTTTTTTGAATTTCCGCGCTTACGCTATGACGTCACGACGTGGCTCGGCCGCGAGCATGATACGGCGCAAGTATAGAAAATATGGGTCTATGCAGTTCAAAAATCTATAACTTTCTTATTTCTATAAATACAGACTTGAAATTTTGCATAGATGTAGTAGATAGTATGTGAATTATATATGTTATTTTATTATTGATAACTAAGGTTTGCTCGCGGCTTTACTTGAGTTTAAATTAACATTTCGGTCAAAAATCCCTATCAACTACGCGCGACTACTGAGAGATGACGTCATCGAGTAGTGACCGCCCGCCTGCGTTTTTAAAAAAACCAACGTCCGTAAATACGCACTTTGATCGTTAATATCTCAGCCATTTATTGAGATATGGAAAAAGTAAAAACACAGTTTTTCTTGTAATTTTTTATAGATTTATTTGACGTGTAAAAAAAAATTCGTTTGCCTGGTCCATTATATTGGTGGTGAATAATTCAAATTAGTGAACTTGATTTGTGTCGCGATTTGAATCATGCCTCGAAGAACGAGTTTCGTTTCTGTTACAAACGTCTAGAGCTCGGCTGTGGGCTTAAGTTGATAGGTTCCTTTTCGCCCACACTATTACAAATGAACGTTACTTTAAATAAATACGATTTTACAACTATGTACATTCTATTTATTATACAATACATTGATTGCTTTTTTGGACATATTGTCACAATATTGACACTGGGTCTTAGTTCGTGTATATATTGGTCTCAAATGAAGAAATCTATATATTTTATAAGACATCCCAGTAAGGGCTCAGTTGTTGAAATTACATTGCTTTGGGACCACCGGAATTATTACTCGCACGTAAGCACAATCAACGATATTTGATATTAAGGGGCGATATGAGATGGTAAAGCAAATAAATATAGTTTTTAAATCTCAAAAACAATACCTAATTGCTTAGAACAATGACAAGCTAAAAATAACTAAACCAAGACAAAGTGTTTTGGAAATTAGCCGAGGACAGTAACTTACAATTTTCATACCTACGTAACAAATCACATGGCGAAGACTGCTCAATATAAATGACTCAAACACGGCACACAAGTTGCGAGCGAAGCGTAGGAGGCTTCCGAGTGCAGTGAAATTTAAAACAAATAGTGTCACTTATCTCGACACTTATTTATCATTCAAATCTCATTTCAACTGAGTAGCGAAATGATTCAGCCTTTGACCTGACGATTTATTGATTTTAAATGCGCTTATAACGTTATTAAAATTATTCAATTTTCATGACGTATTCAAAATTTCAAGTACATAATCTTACTTTTATGATGACGGTGTTTTTGGGTTTGAATAAGTATTTATATCGTATCTAAGCATCAGCTAAACTTTTAATATCAATTTGGCCCCGTCGTGTTTAAATATTAACAACATCTATATGAACAGACTTCAAATAAAACTCAAAATCATTAACAAACTGCATTAGGAGAAATGGGGCACGAGATAAAAAGCTGAGGGGTATGCTGGAATGCGCCTAGAACGAGCCATGAAAGGATTCAAATTCCAAGGAACCAGAACTCATTCTAAAAACGCCTGATCACAGCAATCACAAATACTACTACTACTTATTCCGCTTTAAACAAGACAATGTGGGTCAAGTTTATTTTTTTGTTCGAAGATGTTTATGCTGAATCAACACGGACTCCTAAAGTTTCACTTTTATGCAGCTTAAGTTGCTTGAACCGTTTAGAGAAATTAACACCACATAAGCTATGCTAATGTTATGGTATTTTCTTATTTGTACTATGTTTTTACCCATATTTGATCTCTGAATTATTGTGCCTCAGAATTTCTCTCTCTTTTGAATATCTTGCATACAACCACACAATACACACATCTTAACATATTTATCTACATTTAAAAATATTATGGACAACTTCAGAGTTTCTTTTCCAATTCCCGTCTTCTTTTATCGTAATCATGGGAATGCAAGCCAAAGTAATATGTTTTTCGAATCACTCCGCCTTTCTAGCACCACAATATACTCGTAATATTAATAACAAATGACCAATCAAACATGTAAACATCACCATCAGTAACAAAGAAAATCATAAATTAATCGGATCCAAGACGCTTGGCAATCGAGTTTCTAAAGAGAGATCGATTATCCCCCATTATCCATTAAGACCGAAAGCATACCCTCGGACACGTTCATCCACAAAGATACGAAAATAGGACCGCACGGGCCGCATCAGATGCACAAATGCGTAATAGGGGTCGGAAACCTTTTGATGTGGAAAATATCTTAGCTTTAGTCAAATATCGTGCACTTCTAAAGAGATGGTGCAGGATTATAAAAATAAAATAAATGGAGACAACATTAATTATACATTTATGTCTTATTCCTACAAGATTAAACGACTTTAATATGTTATAAAAATTAAAGATTTCGGGATATTAGATATAATACATCATTCACGATATATATCAGCTAATAGGAATAAGTAACTAATATCAGGGGCCTGAGTCTGCTAATTTATAAAAGCTTAAATTGCATCGCCATGACACGACGCAATTGAAGCTTTTATAAATTTTAGCATACTTGGGCCCCCGGCCTTTTATTCTGATAAAGTAAATGTCTAATGCACTGTTGCGCAGTTTTGACGCATGTGTTAGCGTTTTTCTTTCTTCTCTCTTCGGGTATAACCAAAAATAATGTTACCAACATGGCCCTTACTAAGTTACGAGTCTGTATACTTGACCATTTAATGATCATCTCACAGGTTCCCAACCGCTGGTCTATACAAATGCAATACCAATCCCTTTTATAGATGCACAGTTACATTCTGGACATTCCTCGGCGGGATGGTCTGCTATTCTAATGGATTAATTGCCTTTTACTGTTGTTTGTTGACGACATTAATATGGTCTTGCGAAATGAAATTCTGGTGTAATGCACTTAAGGATTTATGTTTGACTTATGCTTTGTAATTAATGCGATGAACCTGAGTAATATATGGTAGACACTTGATTCATTACTTTACACACTACTGATTCATTACTCCAGAGAAAATATCTAATGTATTACGGGATTATTGAGTTTCGTACTTAAATTAATTCAATTAATTTGTGCCAAAGTCCTCATCTCCATCTTATTCTAAGGGTTACCTAAATGTAGTTATTTAATATCGATAAAACCATGTGACTTAATCATCACTGCCAAGATCTTACTTATAATTGTCCCATTACTGAGCTCGAATCTCTAAATCTTTGACAAAAAGCTAAAGTCCAACACGATGGCCAAGTGCAGATTTGCAGACTTAATTACTTAAGATGTGCGTTTTAAGATGCCGTAAGTAATGTTACGACCTTGCGTAGCCTGACTGAGGCAACGAGAGCGTGGGCAAAAGTGGCGTATATACACAAAGAGCAATGTTTACGCATGAGGATAATTCACGTCATCACATTACGAAGGGTTTGTGTAGATTATGTGTCACATTCGTTAGGGAACACGAGATCAACAATAGAACGTTGGCATTCATGTGGGTGGGAAATCTTGGCGTTTACTATGACGTTTTGTATGGTACTCTCAACTTTAAGTCTTTAACGTTAAAGATCTTTTGACAGAGCATCATATTATAATGTATTTCAGTTGTATGTTTGACGCTGAATTTATGATTTTTTTACACTTTATGATCCAGTATTTGCTAACGAAAGATTACCAGCACAGATGTTGCTTTAGACATCAATCTCATATTTATCAGTTTCCAACAATAGCCAGAGACGAAAAACTTGTTGACAAGACTAAGTGACCACCGCTTCCCATGCAATCAGTTCAACCATGGATGTCAAGGACACGTTGCTGCCGGCAAAGCATTAAGCCCGCTCTTAAAAACAAAAACATTTTTATTTAACGATACATTTTAACAACACGTTAAAAGTACCATGTAAGCCTATGTATGTATGTATGTATGGGACTACAGTATTTTATAAAGAAGGAGGCATCCTAGGGAAGAGACCAAACGAGATTTCTGTCCTCGTTGGAGCACCGTGAGCAGAATTTGGCGAACTAAAGAAAGTGAGTAGACTACACTTGACGCCCAACTGCACACGCATGTGTTAATTTCTTAACAACACAATAATGTATGTATCCCTAATACATAATGGTACTATAGACCAAATAGTTATACAGAACAATTTATGCAGAGCATATGCAAGTAGACAGCCTATGATATGCTGACACCGGCTGACGGCGCAGCATGACGTCCAATTGATTGACAGTTAAATCACTTAATGAAGCGTTTAACTGCAGTATTCGCTTAATCAATGGTAACCTCTATTAAGTACCTAAGACCTAAGTTAAGACCTCGTGATGGAATGTAAAAATCCAATAATTATGCCAATCAATATAATACTAAGTGAATGTACTGGTACATTCCCTCAATTCGCTGTGTTATGTTAAGGAGGCGCATGAACATTTGCAAACCTTCGATTTCAATCTTCGGTTTGCGGCCCACACAATACGGATTTTGATCACATCGGAATTACTGGCATGTAAGGCTCTGTCCACCACTAAGTCTAGTCATCCCATGGTGTGGGTGTAACCTGCTTTACAACAGTCGAGGCTATGGCGGCCGGTCTCCTGTTAAGTGTTAAGTTTGACTGGGCTTTACAGACTGGGCGGTACAGAGTCCGTGAATGCTTACTTCCTAACTCGCCTGCAAATTGACTTTTTGTGTCGCCGCGTAACAATGGGCGGAGATGGCCGCTTACCATCTCATAGCTCTACTCGTCTGTAGTTTGCTATTTGACATTTTACCACTATCGGTTACCCGTCTCAACACCCGACTGCGTCCAAAATTTCTTAACTCCGGCCATCAATTACGACTGAGAGAAGTCGTCGCATACGTATTATCAGCTGGCAATACTTTTTATGTCTTACAGTTGGCAATTGTGCATAACTTCTTAAGACACCTGATGGCATGCAACCATGGAGTATTGCTGTAACTGACTGGTA
Source organism: Ochlodes sylvanus (assembly GCA_905404295.2). Taxonomy (NCBI): domain Eukaryota; kingdom Metazoa; phylum Arthropoda; class Insecta; order Lepidoptera; family Hesperiidae; genus Ochlodes; species Ochlodes sylvanus. Next base: position 6,294,680 of record FR990129.1, read on the forward strand.
GATGGCCAAAGGACTCAACGATCCTGTTTCCCAAATAAAGCTATTTGGCTGGCAACTTTCCACAAGAAAAGTATAAAAATTACAAAGTACACCGTACAAGGATTCTAATCTAATCCCTTAACTTTGTGCGTCTAATACATGACAACGACAAAGATATCATCATCATCATCTTACATTATGACGCAAAAGTGCGTAACGTGACGCTAACGACTAAAAGGTAAATAATTGTAAATTACAATTAAGGGGCATGTCACACTGTGGATTGCATTTTAAGTTCTCCCTATTTGACTATTATTATGTTTCTCTAAATTGATTGATGTGACCTGAAATATTTTTGACCAATGACATATCTACATTTCGTTGAGGATTAATTAACCGGTCTACTGTACCTTATTTGCGTAAAACTTATTATAATTTACAAAATCAAGAATTTAATTTAAATTTGAGATAGCGATCCTAAAGCTACAGAACTTAAATGTTGACTTAGTAAATAAACTTTACTGATGAGATTTTAATTACACAATTAATTTGTATCTACTGGCATTACGGATTACTAGTTGCCACACAAAGTTCAGTTCAAAGAGCAAAATAGTAAAAATAACATGTTTATGTTACCCAATCGACTTGCGGGGTTTCGTATTAAATTAAATTATAATAACGCAATGGGCGTATGCGTAATTTAACATAACAAACTGGTACATGACGCGATTACTCCTAACAAAACACGTCAATCATTCACACTCAGTTGGATACTTGTCAGAGGCCTTACACACTAAACCTTATCAGATTCGACAACTCCTCGGATTGTCAAATTTGACAGCAATCAGACGAAAACTAAACTGCACTAATTTAGAAACTCGATAAAATAAAAACACTGACCACTACACTGCATGAAATAGCAAATAAAAAATATAATTGCGAATCGAATTTGGAAAAAGTTCGCATTCGACCGAACGTAATTCCAATTTGAATCAGGCGCGTAACCACATGCGCGTGCGCAGGGCTCGCGGCGCGGATTTCAACTGTTTATAGCACGCGCGGTGTTTTGACTGTCCGTTCCAGTGTTGCCAGATGCCATGAACCATTTATCTGTATTTGAAACGGCTAAAATCTGTATAAAATCTGTATGTCTATTTTAACTCAAAATCTGTATAAAATCTGTATTTAAAAAAATAGAATATTAGTCATCATCATAAAAGGAGATGTTCAAATCTATTATATTATTATTTTTTTCAATACATAATTAATACATTTAATGTTTTAAATAATAATATGAATTGTAAACCAAAATCATGAAGAAACGAAACGTAACGACATAGATTAGTACCGACCTCGTTTGGTATTAGTAACTGTCAGTGTCAACCGTCAATCAATCAAATTCAATTATCAATATTGATTATTGGTTTCCGCGGATAGGATTGATCACGGCGGTAGCGCGGCGACGACGGCGTATAAACACAGACCACAACGAAATTACGAACAGCGCGGAACGGAGTCGGAAAGACGTCTGAAATTCTGAAATATTTTTAAATGAAATCAAAACCAAAACAAAATGTCAACGTTCATTCATCACTCAACGTCACTCTCAGTCAGTAGTGTCAGTGTCAGGTTAGAGTTGCCAGAAGTTAAAGGTGCCCATTGTCGCAAGCTTTTTATCTATCTACTGAAATTCAAACACAAATAAAAAAACAAGGGTGGATCTTTTTTTTATTTTAATAACCTTGTCATAATCGGAATAATTTTCACTTTCTCCACATCCAAGTTTTGTTTTTGTACAAATTTAGGACCAGCCCCCATACATTTTTTGAATTGATCAACATTCAACTTCAACTGTCAATGTCTTCAAAGTAGTTCAAAGTTCTGTTTAATAGCGGCTGTACACTCACTCTCGCTCTCACATGACGAGGCGAGGCGAACGGCCGAGCGCTACCAAGTACACTCTCGTACGAGTGCAATGCACTCGCTCAGTTAACAGTTTCGCTCTCGCGAGTTGCGAGACAGCGAGAGTGTACAGCCGCTATTAGTTGAATATGGTCCACAGACTAGGTAGGATTGGTAGGAATATGGTCATTTTATCAATAGAGTAAAAATTCTGTATAAAAATCTGTATCCAGTGAAAATCTGTATCACACATCGAAAATCTGTATAAATACGGAGAAATCTGTATATATGGCAACGCTGGTCCGTTCGTCTACTTTACGTAGTACGTTTTGTAAACATACTACGATCCAGATAACAATAATTAATCTTTGTATCTAACTTAGAACATTGTCAAATGATTTAGAAGAAAAATGATTCCATGAGATCAGAAGTGAAAACTTTGCAGTAAAGAGCACAGATAACAACGAATTTAAAGGAATCCTTGGATTTCGAAACCAATTTGAACGAGAATCAACTTGTTGCCTTTAGTGAGATTCATTCTTTATTTAGGTACTTGCTGTTTTTTAATTTCCTAGAATAAATCGATAGACACTAATTTCAAATGCAAAAATAATGTTCCGCGTTGTTTTTAACCGATTACAAAAAAGGAGGTGGTTATAATTATGTTCGACGACTATACATATATATGTATATATATATATATTTGATGTTAATCCCTATCCCGTGAAAATATCGGGATAAAAAGTAGCCTATATGTTACTCCAATGCATAAGCAATATAATATATTACTGCAAAGTTTAATCGAAAGCCGTTCAGTAGTTTTTGCGTGAAACAGTAACAAATGAAACTGAAATGAAATGAACTGAATGAATTAATGAACTGAATGAAAGACGGATGGATATACATCCATCCATCTTCACAAGTCTTCGCATTTATAAATTCAGTAGGATCTTAAGCAAGGGTAAGCTAACAGAAAATATATTGGTCCAGGATCCCCAATACATTTTTTTTACTTGTTTACTATCAAGCTAATTTTCCGTGAGTAGCTTAATTTTGATGAGACGCCCAACAATTTCTGAACGAAAAATCTCGATTGTGGGCGGTAATAGGGATAGCGGGGATTAAATATGTCGATTTCATGATTCGAAAAAATTACTTACTGGTTGTTTTTTTTAATCTCAAGATTATTGTCTAAATTACTTGAAAAAATATTTGTCCTACAAAATGTATGTTTTGATCGAAGAGTTCCCCGCTTCCAACATGTATCGATAACGAGGTCAAAAAAAACGATTCCATACCGTACCATATCCACAAATCCATTGTCGCTGGGTTGACCACATATTGAGACATGACCTTAATAAGGGACCCTCGACCCTATGAGCAATAACTATACGCGTATCTCATTTTCATTTAAAATACATTCAAATAAGATAATCATTGTAAACTGACCGTTATTCGATAGAAGAATATTTCGGCTCCGGTTAAGTTAAAGAACATAAATATTTCGGGCTTAACCTACAAATAATATTGTAATTTTTGACGTCGCGGCGTCGCGTCGCTTCCCTTTGTAAAGTTTAAGATAGTACTCGTAAAATTTAAAATTGATTACTTTATGTATGCTACTGTTAAGGATTGCAGATTAAAAATTGTTGCGCATTTCAACCACAATCACATACTTGACTTCTCTAATAATGCACCATTTTGGGCCGGAACGCTTATTGTAACAGTGAGCAACCATTATTTAATAATTTCACGGTTCATACTCGGACGGAAGACGGATACACAGTTCAGTACTCGCAACCCTCGATCAGTTTGTTCCACGTGACCGCAGTCAACGCAGCTCTGTCATTATACTGCGTTTGAACGTAATCGTCTTGAAAAATATTGAGTGGATTTTCATGCGACTTTAATCAATAAATGAAAATAAAATAATCTTACAAGTAAAAAACCGACTTCAAAATAATGCAAATTAAAAACTTGTACTGTTTTCTCATTGAATTATTATTACTAAGTCAATAAGTCAATGGGTTTTCTCAGAACTAGTCAATTGGATTCAATTGATTGGGGACCACACTGGAAGCACCAGCTTTCAAATAAAAAATCATTCAAAATCGGTTCACTCAACCAACCAACCAACCAACCGACCAACCGACCAACCGACCAACCAACCAACCTCCTCCTTTTTTGAAGTCGGTTAAAAATAAACGCTTTCACACATTGTTCATTGTACTTAGTTTAATTTAATTAAGTACTTCTTCTACATACCTATTTAACCAAAGTTAGAATAGAAAAATATTATGCGATGAGAATACATAGGGATATTTATTCCAAATGACTGGATACAAATAACCGTATTAGGTTCAGCATAAAAATACACAATTTTACATAATTATATAATTTTAGTTAGTAATCTAAGATTAAAATCAACGAAAAAATATATTTGTCATAAGGTAAGGCCACACAACATACAATGCACTATCTTATCGAGCATGAACAAGCTAAACAAGTTTGCTAAGCTGGTGTTATCACGGTAAAAGCTTTCATTATCTACACAAAGTTGACAATGAAGCTTGCTTTCTGTACAATTCTTATCAGTGTCAATAATAGATTGAGAGCTACTGCCAATTTTTGGGTAGGTATTTGAGGCTAGCTGAAAACTTGTCTCATAGCTCTCCTACTAAACCCCAACTCGGAGCTGCAGACCTGGCTGCTGAGTAGCGGGGCAATATGGACCCCTACAATTTTAAAAATGTTATTTTTTTATTCCAAAAAAAATGTTTGAGGCAATATTCAATTTTTATAATGTTGTAGTTTAATGTTTAAAGAATAGAAAAAAAAATAAGCCAGACGATTTAGTCGGGGCTTTGTCATTGCCAGGCGCGTGCAAAAATTAAAAAAATAAGGTTTAAAAAAAGTGTTTGAGGCAACTTGAAATTTTAATAGGGTGTAATTTATAGCTAAAAAATAAGATTCTCAAAAAGACAGATCATTTCGGTGGGGCTTTCTACCCGCCAGGTGATATAACAAATCAGGGTAAAAAACGGTTTATCTCGATTTCTGGCAAAACTACAAGTCCGATGGAAAAAAGTTTAATGACAAAGTTGTAGGTAATAAAAAGATCTATAATCTTTGTCTTAACACTTTTTTCAGATAACCTCAAAATTTATTTGAAAATTAAAAAAACCAAATTTTTGGGTTTTTATTTTTATCTCTTCCAAAAAAAAAAATTTTTTCACTAAATTTGGTGAAAACCTACCTATTTTTGTCTCAAAGACACTGTAATTTTTTTGATTTAAAATATTTATTTTTGCACCTTATATTGACTTAGTATCGAAAAGCACCCTAATTTTCAATCTAAAAGTCTTCAATTCAATCAAAATTTCATTTTTTTTAAGTCGGTGGGCTTTTTGTTCGTCGAAATAAACTTTCCGATGGTGTTAAAAAATATATTATGTCGGCATCAGGTAGGCAGGGTGTTTGTATGGGTTTTCAATCGATTCTACTCTGTGTAACATGTATTTTCATGCAAGTAAAGTAGGTATTCCTCATCAAACATCCATTGTGGGATTGTTTCATGTCAGGACTTCAGATTAGGATTTCAAATAAAAGACAAGAGTCCGGACCAACACATAAACAACTCATTTATTCACTGATCACTGTCTGGCTCCGTTTTAACGCTCTTTTACTTTGTTTATTTGGTTATTTACGCGGATCTCCGATTCCGACTTGTTTAATTTACTCAGCGATACGCAATATTGATTTATCGAGCAAACCATTCGCTATATTCGCAAGTTATGTGATAGCACGTTTTATTAAAACTTTATTCACTCTCAGACATTACTCGCCTTAAGGTAGCATTCGGTTCTTAGCGACCGCGACGCGCGACTGCGTCCATCTCCATTCAACTACGCGACCATGGTCGCCTGTCGCGGGGCGACCCCTAGCTTTCATTGTTGTCGTGTTCGTTGTCGTTCTATTGCAGTACGATATGTCGGACAGTTTAGTCGCAGCAAAGTAAAAGTTATCCATCACCTATTGGTGTATGAAGATGATGATGTTATTATTTATGCCTCTGGAAAAAGGAAGAAAATTGGCTCAATTTTCATATCACGAGAAGTTGAGGGTTGCTTTTAAATACTCATAAAACCACATTTTAATTATAAATACAGAAGAAAAGTTCAGAAAATATTGTAGGTAAATCATGAACAGTTTGATTTTGTGAACAGATTAATAAATAAAGACATCAAACCAAGAAGAAATGGCACATCAGTAACACGGCACTGCCTATTCAGTGGATGAGACGCGTGGAGCCGCGCGGTCGCGGGTCGTGGTCGCTAAGACCGAATGCTACGTTTAAGATTACCTTTATAAGTTCTCCCGAGAATTCCTATTACGCGGGACGACATCATAATGAACTCCATTTTGACAGATCACGCGATCTCCCGATCCATTGATAAACAATGCCATCGATTAACGAGTATCACAGATTAATTCGTACCATCGATTTACCATCTCCGATATATATATATTACCATGGTAAATTTTCTCAGAAAATGCGCCTTTACTGCGACTAAATCAGGCACATTTTGCATATTTCTGAGAAAATGTACCATAGTAATGTATATTTTTTTACACCATCAGAAAGTCAGAATGTCAACTATAAAAAGCCCACCGACTTTAAAAAAAGAAATTTTGACGCGAGAATTTTAGATTGAAAATTAGGGTGCTTTTTCGATATTAAGTCAATATAAGGTGCAAAAATAAATATTTTTAATCAAAAAAATTACAGTGTGTTTGAGACAGAAATAGGTAGGTTTTCACCAATTTTAGTGAAAAAAAATTTTTTTTGGAAGATATAAAAATAAAAAACCAAAAATTTGGTTTTTTTAATTTTTCAAATAAATTTTGAGGTTATCTGAAAAAAGTGTCAAGACAAAGATTATAGATCTTTTTAATACCTACAACTTTGTCGTTAAACTTTTTTCCATCGGACTTGTAGTTTTGCCAGAAATCGAGATAAACCGTTTTTTACCCTGATTTGTTAGATCACCTGGCGGGTAGAAAGCCCCACCGAAATGATCTGTCTTTTTGAGAATCTTATTTTTTAGCTATAAATTACACCCTATTAAAATTTCAAGTTGCCTCAAACACTTTTTTTAAACCTTATTTTTTTAATTTTTGCACGCGCCTGGCAATGTCAAAGCCCTGACTAAATCGTCTGGCTTATTTTTTTTTCTATTCTTTAAACATTAAACTACAACATTATAAAAATTGCATATTGCCTCAAACATTTTTTTTGGAATAAAAAAATAACATTTTTAAAATTGTAGGGGTCCATAATGCCCCGCTACTCAGCAGCCAGGTCTGCAGCTCCGAGTTGGGGTTTAGTAGGAGAGCTATGAGACAAGTTTTCAGCTTGCCTCAAATACCTACCCAAAAATTGGCAGTAGCTCTTGGACCATAAGTAGATGGAAGATTATAACATGCGAGTTCGTCAGTATCGTAATTTTGCTTGAAATCATTTGAAAAAATAAATGTAAACCTATCAACATAATTATTATTAATTGAATTACTAGATTATAAAAGTTATAAACGTACAGTTATTAGAAAATTATCATTCAGTTGTAACACAGAATTGTTGTAATTTCTTATAATTAAACCGAAGTCAAAGGAAAAACCTTTCAAAGCACTGTGTTCTTAAACGCCATCTAGAGCAACACCTGATACTTAATTCTTGCCGCTACTCCACGCTAGAGGGCGTTGAAATATTTTGCATCAGCGACAAAAGGTGGCGCTGTTACTCTATTTTATGTGTTACTACTTTTCAACGTTCATATCGTCCAATCAGAAGCGAGACTTTCTACAACGGACAGAGTGCTGCATTCTCTAGCGTTCAATGTTCACTAGATTGTGACGTCGTGCTGCGCAGCGCGTCTATTTTCGTTCGTGATAGGCGGCCGACATTTTGTTTTGACGTTGTGACGCAAGCGAGAAGGAGAACTTAAAATGCCATTGAACGCCGTCGGGTGGTCTTCGGAAGAGGACGAAAAGCTAGTTGAATTAGTTCAGCCACATACTTATTTGTATAATTTACTTGATCCTTCTAGGAAGAATATTTTGGCGAGGGAATCTACATGGCAAGAAATTGCGCAGGAATTATTTAAGCCAGGTAAGTGTTTAACTACGGTTATTGGTCGACATAACTCAAACTCATGTTTGTGCTGCATAGCACAACTGCAGAAGTGACTGCTATAAGTTCTGTTGTTCTTTGTTTGTTTCCGATTTGTATTCTATTATGGTTCGTTTAATTATACGAACTTAGTTTACATTCAGTAGTGTTTTGCTTTTGCAAACAATTACATGTGTTCAGCAAAATGTATGTCAGTAAAGGTTGTGTATTGAAAATGTATCAAGCGTACAGAAAAACGAATAAATGTGACTCATCAATTATAATGTATTTTCGGCTCAGTGTAATCAGCTGATATTTTCTCATGTTGTTGTTAAGGTTTTGAAGGTTATGAATAAATTTTATATGACTATTAAGAAATTTGTGACACCTTACATAGGTAACTGTCATTGTTCCATTTTCTTGTTTGACATTATTCAATTAATTTACAAATTTATAAACCCATAATATATTAATGAAACATACCACAAAACTATCATGTTACTCATATGCATTCCAGTTGAAGAATGCAAGAAGCGTTGGCGAGGCCTTCGAGATGGCTACATGAGAAGTAAACGTATGGGCACCATGCACAAAACTAAAGCCACCATGTTTGAGAAACTGCAGTTCCTCGACACATCTCTGGATGGAGCTGAAGAAGTATTAGAGGAAGAAGTGAAGGAAGCCAGCCACCAGCATGAGATGATAGTACCGGAGCAACAAGAGGTCATTACAGATAACCAGGAATACTATGAGGTAAACTACTTTTTTGGTATTCAAACTTATCATGAACATCTGCAATTTTAACCAAATGACATTTCCGAAGACTGTGTTGAAATCCTTTCTGAGTAAGTTATTTACAGGCCTCACACAAGTAAAAGTAATTACTTTAGAACGAAAATATAAGGGTGTTAAAGTATATGACCTAACCGAGTTGTTATAAGAAACTAATATTAAATATTATGTACAAAAACAAATTAATATTATTTAACATAAGTTTCACATAACAACTCGCTATATTGGTAAATGTACAATAATTATTATGTGTTACTTTTCAGATTACAGTACTTGAGAACCCACAGCAAGACCCACAAGGTACTACTAAACCTTACATCAAAATAGTGCCTAAGAACTTAAAAATGCAGTCTGTTTTATCTGACCCACCAAAGAGAGGTGGAGGGGCCAGGAAAAATGCTGGTCGAAAAAAATCTCTGCCCATGCCGAGGAATGTGCCACCCATTAAAATACTGCCAAAACCAGTTATAACTATGAATGATCCTGGAATAGTGAGATACATTGAAGATCCAAAGATGGTACCGGTCGGCGAGCAGAGGTCTCAAGTCATAGACAAATTAATTGAGAAAGTTTTGAAGGAAAACACAAATGAAATTGACGTCTTCTTCAGAAGCATGGCAGCTAGTGTGAAAAAGTTACAACCAATTCTCATACCCAAAGTAAAGATGGAGGTTTGCAATGTGATCGCAAAGTATGAAATGTTAAGCTTTGATAAGAACCTATAAACAATAATATTAGTTTTTGACATTATTTCATGAGTGTAGTGTTGTGAACATACACAGTAATGTACATTTCGAGTGACAAAGAATAATACTTTGTTTTAAACTGTGATGAAACTCGCCCTTGTGCCTTGGTTGCAACTAATCCTTAGAAAACTTGGTGTGCCCAGAACAACAGGGCAGTTGACGGGTAATAAGAGTGAGTCCGGTCAATACAATTTGTTTTTATTTACACGTGCACAGGGTTTTTGTGAGATTGGTATAAGTACGTATACCAAATATATTTGTCTGTGCATATTAACAGTTGTGTTAAGAGATGTGTCATAAACTTGCCAGTACAGTATACAGTAAGTATATTATAAAATAAATGTGTTACTATTGAACATGTTTATATTTTTATAGAAAAGTTGCACCAGATTAATGATAGGTACTTTGAAACCTGCATCATTTAATAACATACCAAAGATGCATTTATCAATGCCTTTTATAGCAAAATGATGCATGTAAAATTCAGAATTGTAAAGATTCTTGAATTAGGAATAACTCCTAACAATATGTCTACATATATATAAATGTTGTGTACATCAGCTTAATGTTTTAGCCTCTCGATTTAACAACACCCAAACATGAAAACAATTGAATTTTACCAATGATTCTGGTATGTAATTTGTTAGATAGTCATTGGTTAAATTCAATTGTTTGCATGTTTAGGTAAAGCATATGTCACCAACCTGTAATATAACTGAAGAATTCTCTAAAATTAGGCTAAAGGCCTTGGCCACAAAAACTGTGGTTGCGGTGGCCTTTTGGGAATACCACCCATGCCCAATCTTACAAATAATAGGCGAAAGGCAAGATATAAATAATAATGACAACAAATACTGTACTGAGTATGCTATTAAAATTGTAAATAGTGATTATTTAATTTCATGCAAGATTATATATTATGTAATTGTAATGTTTTTTACTACATCACAATTTGGTATTTTATAACTTGAATTGTAAAATATATTTTGTTTAATATAATTACTCATTGTTGTCTGGAAGACTTGAAATTTAAACGCTTTTTAAAATTAAATAAGTTTAAGTATAAATCTATTATGTTTATAGAACTGATATTAACCCACAAATTCTAAAGGTATAAACAAGATTCATTACATTGTTGCCTTAATTTTTTTTATTCAAATCATATTTGAGTGTCAGTATAATAAAATTATAATAAGACTAGCTTTCCCCCGCGGCATAGCCCGCGAAAATATCTAAAAGCGAAAATTACGGGCTTAACCCTAATAAATTACGTGCAAAAAGTCAAACGTGTTTAACCCCCAGGTTAGCCGGGGATCGTAGGTCACACTGCTGGGCGGGGCGTCTAGACTGATTTACACAGTTCGCCGCCCTTCAAGGTTACATACAAAGTAAAAGCTCCCGACCTTCAGTAAAATTTTGTGTTTGCTTTAAATCTAATCTTATATAATAAAATTCTCGTGTCACAATGTTAGTTACCATACTCCTCCGAAACGAATTTTATGAAATTTTATATGCATATTCAGGTCTGAGAATCGGCTACTATTTTTCATACCCCTAAGTGATAAGGGTAGTCCACCATTTTATTTTTAGGACCAAATTTTTTTTGGTTATTTTTTTATGGTGTGGCATAAAAAAGAATCCATTTTTTCACTTCACTACCCCCCACCCAGCCCTCAAACTAAATCGCGCTGTTTGTATTTTTGTATGAAATTCGCAGCTATTTTTACATATAAAACAATCAAATAATATTTCGTTTTTTGGAACTGCTACCAGCTACTGTTGATACCAACGTCGTAGATGTAATAAGAATTAGATTTAAAAGTTGAAAACATAGAGAAAATAATTGTAATTTATTTTAATTCCATAGAAGCCCCTGAAAATTATGAATATGAAAATGACAATGATTAATGAAATTTATGTTCATTAAAACTTTTTCATTTTGTTGCTGTTCTTGCCTAATAAGTCACACCAATCCCACCTACCCCCAAAGCTTATCCATATTAGTACATATAATGTTTCAGGACATTTACCCCAAATTGCACTACCTATTCCGATCTATGATAATCACAGTAACTTGGTTCAGTTGTCAAAATTGATACTTCCTTTAAAATAGCGCGGCAGTCCTTTTGGAAATTGATAAATTATAAACAAAGTATCATTAAGGTTTCTTATTCATCATTTTATTTTAATTACTACCTTATCGAACATTGTTTGATTCGAACTGGAGATAAATATTGTACACGCGTCGCAAAATGAAAAGCGTTATATCTAATTCAAGCTCGGAGTTCATAAGGCACAGGGAAGCAAATTTAATAGAATTTTAACTACGTCGCCGAACGAAGAATGCAAGCTGCGGTATTACCCAACAATGGATCTAGAATATCCTATTAATGGAATTGGAAACCTCCCGATTCTGAGCTCTGTTATGCTTAGCTATAGAATGGGTTACTTCGATTCTAAGAATATTGTAAAGTATACATAAGGTTAAACAAAGTGAAGGTAGGTAGTTTACATCAATATGCATATTACTGTTAGCGGGTAGGTACTTATCTACGTCATACTTGACCTAAAAGTGATAGGTAACGCGAGGTAGGGTTTTATCAATAAATGATTAAGTAACTATGCTACTTAAGTTACATATAATCATAGTGGAACAGTAATATTTATTTAGTTGATACTTTACATAAATATAATTTTTTTTCTCTTCTACAGCTACACACTGCACATTTTCTTTTCAATCTTATCATAGGTACGTAGGTGGCTTTTTCACAACCGCACCCTTCACAATTATATCGATTTCTACTCTTAATACGATCCTGTGGCCCAGGTTTACCCTGCTAGCCGAGCTAAGAGACCCGACTTCAATCCCTTGCCGGGGTACACAAATGTTGCCGATGCCATGTTTGCTTTTGGGTCGAAGTACCTACTTATATTTGATGTTTCATACAAATGAGACACGGCCTTGCCACTCGCAAGATATCCTAGCAGTGTGTGTCCAAACATTAATCAGCATTTTAAAGCCTAATTGCCAATCAGTAAGCCGAGACACCCATCGAGCCGGAACGGTGCTTGATTAAACAACGTTAATCGACTTATCGGATTAGCCGACAGGGGTTAGGTTAGGTCCATGTGCTAAGTGGGGGCTGGTAACGAACTTTGTACGCCCACAGAGGGTCCTACGATCGAATTAGGTGGACGACGAGTTTAGTGTAGTATCATAAACGAATCGGGCTGCAGTTGAATCATGATTATCGAATTTGACAGGTCTATTAACAGGATCGGAGGCGCTAATCGCTCGATGAATCACAATTAAGTAATTTACCGTGTTCAGCAAATTTAGACGCATAAAAGTTAGAATATATGAGCACGTGTGGTTAATTTTTGAAAGCTTCCGTATCCGATGACATACTAAGTACACACTACCGATAGTTATCGAATTTTTCGTCCTTCTCGCTTTCTTCTTTGCTGCACGCCAAATATATGCCATCGACTAGTCACTAGAGAGAGTAGAGCAGTTACTACTTAAATATCAAGGTGCTAGTAACACGAAGAGAACGGACGTAGAAAAGTGCATTCTCAAATTCCTTCTTGGCCTTTCATGTTACGGACATTCGTGGGCGACGATGAACACTTCCCATCCGGTGACCATTCTCGCTCTTTCGTCGGCACATAAAAAAATAAATAGTCCCTCATTAAATAAACACATAATCAAATTTGCATTCAAACCTAAATACAGGACGTAAACACGTTCATACAGATTTATTGTAAACATTGATTCTGTAAGGAATTCCGTCAATTGAGATTCCGCATTCCGTAGTTGTTGGTTGTAATCATTTATTTCTATATAAACCGCAAAACAAGACGGATTAATGTTATAAAATATAATCAATACCTATAACTTTGTCAACTTATAGCTTTCTCTAGCGCGCTGGTTGGGTATACGCATAAATATTAAATGTCTGAAGTACCTACCTGTCTTAGACCACTTATAGATCAACGAAATTATTGGAGACATTAATATTTCTACGTCAACATAATTATATTAAATGTTGACGACATTGTTCGATCAGTCTACTAGTTCTGCCGTTTATTCAAATATGATCTGTCATCCAGGATGATCTGTGGTTGATGTCGTTATTGCGGGCACGCGAAGTTCAGACGATGACTATACGACCTCAAAGACTACGCCTGGATGACTAAACGAACACAATTATGGCGTGGTAGCCACCATTCCAGTGGATTTATAATCGCATGTCCAAAATATTTTTTCCAGAATCTACACATTATAACCGTTTTCTTTACAAATTAGGTAGTTAAAGCTTGGTCCATACATATAAGTAATACGTACATATACGTACGTATATGTATGGACCAGGGACATTGATCGACACTTCAAACCTCTTAGTGAAAGCTGCAATAATGTAAATTGGCATTAACGCCAGAACAACGCCATAAATGATTCATGTACGTTGCAGTATAACTTTGTAGGGTGGTGTTCACGACACAGTTTACTCGCTGTACAAATAATATTTGCATAAGCTTACAATAATGTTCAATCGACAACAACTTTACTTTTCTTTAATGTGTTTTTACACTAATAACACATAGGCTATAATTTATAAAGATATAGTGTGAATTATCCAAAATATATAACTAAATCTTTGCAAACTGAAGGAATAAGTTTCCCGAAGCGAAGCGAGGGCGGGTCGCTGGTATCCAATAATTTAATATCCAGACGTGTAGGATACGGCAACGCGTAGATTGCGCAATGCATAGCTGACCTAAGTTGACAGACATTAAACTTTCAGGTGTCATGAATGATTTATAGCTCATTGCTAAGGCTAGTATGTGCTAGTATATTGCGATCAACGCTTCATCGTAGCTCAGTTTTTTAGCATTTTGCATGTGCAGACCGAAAATAAATAAATATAGTAAAGGTTTCGTGCTAAAGAGTTATTTGAAAGTCGAACTCAAAACCTGCCTCAAAATTTATCTCTACCAAAGGTCAACAGTATCTAGTCAAAACATTTTATTAACCTAGTTTACGGAAACCTGTAAGTTCCAATAACAGATACCATTCCCGATTTCTAAAACTTTGCTTATCTTTCACAATATATCCAGCGAGCCAATTGTAAAGTCCATAATTACGCTACGTTATGTAGGTACTGTTTCGATGCGCGATTCGACTCGCATTCGCACAATGTTCGCATTAAGGTGAGCTACAGTGCATTTGCTGACGAGGTCGATACATCTGCTGTTACAGAGATTACGCGAATGATCTATTGTTTCCCAATTGGTATTGACATTCATTCACTGCTCTCTGCTCATATAACTGTTGGCTAATAAAAGCTCGCTCCTATAATTCACTTCATTGATAGGAAACGTTAACGGTAACTGACTACACAACGCACAGCTTGAGCCAGTGAAGCTAAAAACATGAAGCAAGACCATTGCAAGAATTCTTTATAGCACTAAAAAAGGATATTTTAAATTTCAACTCGTTGAGGGGGCAAATGGTGTAAAGTTTGTATAAGTATAAAACTAAATTTGTCCGATTTTCTTTTCCTTCTTTATCATTCTGACTTACATGTTATTATTCATATAAGAATATCGACATAACCTCTGCACATAATTCAATATTTATCCCATAACTCACTCTCAGCTCAGTGCTGGCGTGCCGCATTGGGGTCCATAATTGTTGCCTGGGGGCCAATACATCTTAATTTGTAGTTCCCATCGATTTTTGTGTATAGTAAGTCCGCCTGATGTATGAGGACACTTAGTAATTGGATAGGTTACGTACCTATACCTCCTAACCCATACAATTATTGAGTGACGTCAATCAAGAAGCCTTTCAAACTTAAGATCGGCTATCAAGAATAGATTGATTACGCGAAATTCAGTACAAAGATGTATATACACGTTTTTTATGAAATTGTGTAACTGGTTTTCTTTTTGCAATAAATTATTTGTTAAATTTTCAGTTATTAGTTTGTAAAAGGTTGTAGTCTCACGTAGTTGGTTCAAATTGTAAGAAGAGTAGGCTAAACGTAAAAGACAACAAATCACATCTTCCTTGCTAATCTCATTACCGTAGCATAACACGCTCTTAAACTCTAATTAATAACACGATGTAACTCACACAGCTGTCACATCAACTGTGGACTATCGCTGCTCAACTCAAGTGCTAGTCGTTAAGAGTTATGATGTAAGATAATAAAAACGTAAAGGGAAGGCCGTTTATCAAGCTGTATAATTAAAACATACTTATTTTAATCCGGATGTAACACTAATGAGTCGGAAACTTTACTTCTAATAGGTTATATATTATGCAGCATTATTTTCATATTTTAACAACGTCGAAGAACGTAATTATTAAGACCGGTAAACTTCATAGGTAATGTGCCAAAAAACTGGTGCGCGGGGTCCCTACGCGCAAGTGAAGTTACACTATGAAATTAAAAAACGGAAGGTATTTTAATGGATTTTTTTACAGTAGGTTATACTTTTTCATACAAACTAAACTAAACTAAACTAAACTAAAAAAGAGCGTTAAACGTTTAACGTAACCATCTCCGAATTCAACCAAGTTTCACTTCAATAAAGAAAATCTTCCCAATGAAATCGGTAACAACCATAGCGGGCACCTAAATCACCTACTTATAGACAATGAACAAGTTTCAACATTTAATTTGCATTCTAAGTGACTCCGAATGAGCCATAATTTTAAGTAGGTAACTGGTACATAATTAAATATCAAACTAAACATGCGACTAATGTTAAAATTTAGTATAAGCCCCTATTCTTAATCTCCGTCTATAACAGCTAGCCACTCGGAATGATGGTAAAACATGAGAAGAAATCAATAGTATGTGTATGTGAATAGGGCCTGAAACACAGTCCCACGTGACGCCTGTAAACAGATCGGCTTGCGCTCGGCATACATGTGGTCAGCGTTCCGGTTCAGAGCAAATTCCTAGGACGCTTTCCTTCCGAACTTAACTGTTCATCGGCCAAGACCTTCATTACGAATTAAATAAATGACCAAGTAGTGAGAACTGAAACATTTGCAATTAAATTTCAAATCTAAACATATTAAAAGGAAAGGTCACGAACGAAGCTATCGAACTATCGAAACAAAATATCGAACTAAGTTGTTCTGTTTTTTATTTCTGGATAGAATAAGGATAACTTAAAATCCCTTAATTAACTAGACGTGAATTCGACAAAATTTCCATTAATATCATAAACATAGCGGTAAAACAGTAAAATGGACACATAAAGTACCTAAACTATAACTATAACATTATAGTAGATCAACAATAGCGTTGCACTAACAGTTTGATTTACTTTTATATTCACCAGAGCGAAAAATTCAGCAGCGATGATCCGTCCGCGAACAAATTACATCGACAAAATAAACGATGAAGTCATTTGAATTGAAATGAAACCAATCGCAGAGTTTTTGTATCCGACACGGTGAATATGGCGCACGCGCTAATTTAAATACTACCGGTGAATCTAAAAACAATGTTGGTTATTACAAAGTAAATGGATGAGCGAGCTTTACTCGTTTTTTTTTACATCTGGTCTCGATCCGGGGTCTTCTGGTTTCGGGACCGCCCGATACCCACATGAGCAATTATAAACTTGTAGATAGTTGCGAAATTTACCTTCGTATTCTAATGATATCGTAGCAGTTTTTTATTGCAAACACGGATAAAACGACGTTTTCTAAAAAATTAAACGTAGCTAGATCGATTTATCGCCCCGGAAACCCCCGGCACACTAAATATTTTCATGAAAATCGTTGGAGCAGTTTCCGAGATTCAGATTATATATTATGTACATAATAAGGTGGTAGATGACCGCTGTTAACAGCGATTATAAAAGCCAATATAAATTATACCAGGTACCAGTTTTATCGAAAGTTAAACTAACAAAATTAGAGTAATGTTTTTACAAAATAAAGACTTACTCTTTAATCAAACATTTGAAGTTTTTTCTTATTTCTTTACTGATATTGTTATTTAGTCAATATTAAATTGCGCTCGACACAAATTTTGGTGAATAAAAACAAATCTCAAGGAACGATTTTAAAACAAAAAAATCTAAAACTGGGTTTGTTATTAAACGATAACGAAAAATAAAGTTTAACTTATCTTATCTGCTTAGAGTATTATAGTTAAACTCTAAGCTTATCTGGCTATAGCCCCTAAAAGCCCCCAGTTCAATATTTCATTTCGGAGCAAAAAGGTTACACAATTATTTTGGAAACCAAACAAATTAAGGAAATTAAGCAATTTTTCATGGCTGGCGTCGCAAACGAATTGCAGTGTCACAATAAAGGGGGAGAAGGCGTGATGCAGAAAGTATTAAACAGGGGTTCATTTCAACGATTTTCTCCACCACGAGTGCGTAAACTTATTTTTTTTCATGTCAATAATTAATTTAATGGCGATGCAGAGACATGCCTTGAATCACATTAATTAGTTTTGGGTAACTATGATAATTATTTCTCCGTTCAGGTTTTTGTGTACTTTATGTGCCACATTACCCTCCCCCATATAGTTAGTCACATGCGTCGCATATAGACATGTATGCTGCTATTATTATTAATAGATGATTAATAATGTTGCAGTATCGGGTTCTAAATCTGTTAGTTTAGCAACTTATTATGTGGCAATCAACCCTGAACTGTCATTAATATAAACGAACGAGTGCGGCGAAGTGAGAAACCATAGTTGCTTTCTCTTTTTAAAGGAGGCATGAGTCGTAATAAAGGGAAACAAAAGATAATAAATTAGACTCGACATAATTTGTTAACTTTTACAAGCCCATAGCTCATTTGGGGGTGACCTTGCTTAAGAGGACGGTTTCGTTTCTGGGTAGGTATTTATGTCACTGATAAATATTTTTTCTCAGGTCGTGGCTGTTTGTGATGTCCTAGTACCTATCTAGTCCACGCCACCCATGCGAATTTATTTTTAATCGCATTTAAATAAGTTTTTGTTCTCAAGGAACGTAAACTAGACTTCCAATGTATTTTCATCCGAGTTATTAAATATTTATGTATAACATTGTTGCAATATACATGGAATTTAATATCTTAAAGATACTTCGTCAATAACGATATTAAGATAATGTCCGTCACCACCCTTTTAGAAAATATTTAATGAACAAAACACGACATAAAATCCGTTCATAATATGATATCTTACATGACGACGACATAGACCGTGAAATTCCTGCCACTTGCCGACTTACCAAGTATATACGAACGTCGGGAGACAGACATAAGGGAGGATTAGCTAGGGGTCGCTACTGAAGGGTCGCGTTCCTTCTCCCTTCAAATCGATTCAGTCTTATAAGTCTTCAACTTCGCGAAGCTCTAAGCTTTGCCAAATTATCAATGAACAGGTGCGAAAAAAGGCTGATTACTGAACTGCTTAATAAACATAATTTTGTAATATTCAAAGTTCTATATCGATATAACAGAATCATGTATTCCCTGTCCTTATTTAATCGGCGAACTTCCTTCCTTCCTTCCTTAGGAATATAGCTATTCTATTTATACTACTACTACGTAGTATCAAGCATGGAATTTATTTAATGTCTGAAATAAATGTTTAGCAATGTTTCGCCTGACAGCTTTGTCCAAGCGAATCGAGGGCGGACTATTAATTGGGAATAATTATAATGTTAATAAACAAGAAAGGTTAATGAAGAGGTTGTCTTAAATTTTGTCACGGACGTATAATCTGTCATGTAAAACACATTAAAATTCCATTTTTTATTTCTTGAAGACAATAAGAAATACCTACTTATTATCTTTTATTATATTTATTAGCTTTTTAGAGCTTACACATCACAATCAATAAATTAATTGCACCTGTTGCAAGCTAATGTAGTTACAATGTTGATTGTTACGTAAGCACGACTTGCGACATGGCCACAACATTTTGATCCATCGACTTGTTTTGACGAGAACACCTCAACAGTTTAACAAGTATCTACTGCCTGTATAGTTGACGATATAATGACAATGTAACTAAACATTCAATAATTGGCCACTACAGTCGACCTCCGCAGATTTCCGAAACAATGCCCAAATGCACATCGATTCTATCTCGACCACAACGCCGAGGGCGAATGGTTACTTACTGCTATTGGTAACTTCCGTGTTTCAAATACGTTGCTTTCCGTATCCCTAACAGTGGTTTGGCGAATTGGTATCAATTTAAATGTATGTTTGTATTTGTTTATTAATAATAATAACAAGAGTCGGTCCAAGCGACTCGCCAACGACCAATCACGCTTAGACGTACTAAGTATATGTACGTATGGATTATTACCAATAGTAATATATCATGTTATCATGTAAAATAAACATTTCGATTATAGAATAAATACTTCAGATCTATCTAATACCTTCGGTTGCAAGATAATAATTTTAAACTAAGGTCGTTAATTTGTGTTAAAGGTCATTTACCTAGTAAAATATGTAAATATAACTTAATCGTCAGGCTTTATAAACCTTATTTATCAGCAAGTAAAGTTCATTATTCCACTTCTATTTTAAAGCGATTATTGAGCATATAATTTAATGAGTTATGCATCATAACATAACATTCATAACGCAACACCAATATACACTAATTGATAAGAAATAATTGTTAATACAAAACGTTTGATAGGTGATGGAACCTGTGTTCGTGTAGAAGTAGATAATAAAGCATAACGCATGCTGTTTCTGCAGTAAAATGAAAACAACTATACGATTTACGATTTTGTGTAAGAGTATGTCGGTTGGTAACTACGGAAAGGGGCGTCAAAAATGGGACATCCTTAGTTCAAGTTCTTGTTCTTATATCATGCAATATGATCGACTTCAAAGGATAGTCCATGTTCTTGGGTAAGGTTACGAATCTAAATCCTGCACTTATCACCAACTAGCAGTCTGCTTGCTAACTCAGACTCGTACAAATATTAATATAAAAAGCAGCAAGACCGGTCAACCAAATGCAGGTTTTTGCAACCTTTACTACGTGGCTGGCAACCGCATTACCTAAATAACATGATTCGCAAAATTTTTAGCACTCCAGTGCAATGACATGAGGTTTTTCAATTTAAGATGTACGAAGTCCACGGGGCAAAAGTATATAGAAAAACTGAGTTTGGATAAGAAAGTCATTAAATGTTTTTGATGTTGCTTTGCTTTTAGATGACAAAAATTAAACGACTTTTTATTCTGTTTATTTATGTAAGAAATGCTAAAGCATTTTGCGCCTTAACTTTAGCTTAATTTTTGCATCTGAATTATTGCAAAAATTATTGCAAAGAATTATTGCAAAGAAACTTGCATATTTGAGAGATCTATTATTTTATAAAAAGTGTACGAATCCTCTGAAACCCAAATGTCGAATTGGTTAAAGCCACCCCTGATGTATCACTACCGTTGACATACTAAAAGATACGACTCCGGACCTAGAACGACACGGGATTGTACCTAAGACTTACACGCTTCCGGTGTTATTGGTATCGAAAAGTAAAAAAATATATCATGTTGAATTACAGACATAAACGCGCGACCTTATAACTTGAGTAGCAATACAGACAACCGTGTAAGGGAAAATAGGATTCCCTCGACAGAAATAAACAGGTAAAGGTAAACGCACACTGCGTAGAGAAGAAAAAGCGTACATTTAAACGAGAGAAGAAATCGTTGGGAAGATTGATATGCAAGCTCAGCAATGCCATCTAATGAACACCTACCTGTGTACTGGTGAAGCGGCGGCTGCCAGAGCGGCTGAGGGTTCCACCTCGCACGTTGCTGTCAGACAGTTCCACCTCGACGCCGCCGTCCGCAGCGCGTCTGCGCGACAACTCGCACAGCTCTGCTATTGGCTGCACCTGGACATTC
Organism: Ochlodes sylvanus; assembly: GCA_905404295.2. NCBI lineage: Eukaryota > Metazoa > Arthropoda > Insecta > Lepidoptera > Hesperiidae > Ochlodes > Ochlodes sylvanus. The sequence continues at coordinate 6,316,191 of FR990129.1, forward strand.
AAACTCGGGATCAAAATCATTTATTTAAATATAAATTAACTTATCAATACCTTTATGATCGGCAATATTTTACTCCTGTTACTGTGGCTATTCGAGACGAATGAAACATGGTACATATATAATTTTCTTCTTAAATTTTAGGATTATTTAAAAGACCTATAGAGATGTTTGGATTTTTGTATAGTTACAACCTTATTTTTATGGAATTAAGGTACCAAAAGAGCATGCAGCACCACCTTCCGCTGTCGCCTATGACAACTATTATGACCGACCTAAAACAAGACTTGAATGGGAACTGGGATACTTAGTCAGTCCGGTTAGGAGACGGTTTAGAATATTAACTGGTTAGTTTGTTAGTAGGTAAGTATGAGGTATCAGACGCTTTAAAGCTTCACTCACCACGAACTTTAAAGCGTCTGACAAAAGTTTTGGCCCATGGAAAGTGTCTGACACTTATGGATACTATTTAAGAATAATATTCTACAAAACATATATAAAAATCAGCCATGTGAAAATAACTGAAGTAGCTCTTATTTTTACCTGCCTTTCTTACCTGGTACCTGCCCAGGTGTCACCAGGTGAGCTTCCAAAAGCTCGCAGGGTATTCAAAGAACATGAACGCTACTGAGAAATTAAGGTTTCATCCATGCAAAAATAAGTTATGTCAGATCGCTCTGGGCTCTTGCTCTATTTATTTTACTACACCTGCCGCTTTTGGTTTGTGGTTAAAAGACATCTTTATAATAAAAAGGGACGAAATTTTAATTAGACAGAACTTTAGGATTTACATTCTATGCTGTCTTTAGTACCTATTAAATTTGTAGAGAATAAATGTAGGATTTAATCTTAAAAATCTCTTCTTAAAAATCTTAGACTCTTATAGGAACTCCAATAACTTCTATTGAATATTCAGTGCCTACATTATGATGCTAAAATTACAATGGGAATATTTCAGTAGCAAAATTTGATTGCTACAAGCAACAGGTTTAACCTTCACCAAAGTTAATGATGCCAAGTGAATCTTACATGCAAAAATTCAACAATGCTTAAAACATAATTTCGTTGCTCCAATTCATGCGTACAACGAAGATATTTTGGCTCAACCACCGGTCAACTTACCAGTGTTAAGTTCAACTCTATGTATATTTTTAAATAAACTTTATTAAATTACAATATGTATCAAAAGTTTTGCGGAAAGTCAGTCCTAACATCCGTTAGTTAAGCAAAGGAAATAAAAAAAGAGATTTAAAATTGCAAAAGATCATAACTGAGTGACTTTTAAGCTCTCTTACCGAAATAACATCAAATTGTAGACTTACAGAGTATATTAAGTGAACTAACAACGAAATAGATTGACGCCATAAAGTGATAGCATATACCGTTTTGAAAAGAAAACAAGTCGACAGCTGTTAACAAAACCAATGACAGTTTTATTGATGAATGACTTGAATTAAGTCGCTGATACTGTAGGCTGTGTCACGAGACACCGCTAAATCAAAATACAGTTACAAGAAACACACGAATGAATATCGTGGATGGCACCGCGCTGCTATAACTGGACTGGCTATAACACCGAGAATAAGAAAACTTAAGTATCTAATTCCGAACATAAATACATATATGTATACGTATATTTTTGAAAAATCATAATTATTTTCTAATAAACAGAAATATTTAGGTAACTAAAAAGGATTCCTTTACGATATACAAGGTGATTTTTAGTCACTTTACATATTAATAGGGCGTACTCAGTATTCGATTCTCATTCCAAAATGTAATTAGAAAGGGTGATTATAATTTGACGTTATTATCCACCTACAAACCCATAACGTGGATAAACTGAGCGCGCGGTTTAAACTACGGCCGCTCGGCCGCCGTTTACTAATGTTCAATATAGTACGTAAGTAATTACAAATATACGCTAGAGCACCTATTGATCGATCGCGGTAAACAAACTTGGTGGGTTTAGTGAATAAGTCGTAAATAATATCTTGTATGTTTTCAACAGCGCAGGCGCATTGTTATAGTACGGCCGGCATGCCCTAAAACGTAATCTACGATAGCTTGGGGATTGGTAATGCCAAAGATTTATAATACCGTTACATTAATCTTACAATAGGACCAAATCATATGAATAGGTTATAATCACAGTAGTAAAACTACTTGTAACTAAAATGAATCCGAAATATATTAATATCAACCTGGACCGTCTGAATTGCAAGGTACTATGAAATTTATATTTTGACACATAACCATCAATCACAAATATAACAGAGACTCAACATCAACAATATTGAAAGAAATAATTTGTAAAGAAAATCCACGACGAATACATTAACTATAGTTTACGAGTATAATAAAAAATAAATAAATGGAAAATGCGGATCTACTTTGACCCAGTTATAAATACAGGTAGGTAATGGCTAAGTTGCTGCAGTCAATTTCGTTGGAGTAGGTACACAAATTGGATCTACTGGGGCACAAAGTTTTCCTTCCAGTAACGGCAAACTTAATTATGGAATTAAATACAAGTTGCTTTAACTCTAAGAACATAAAATGATTTTAGTTTTAAAATGATTTATAATTTGTTCGAACATTAATTTCTTTAAAACTTTGTCAGTAACCTGATAACAATTATGAATTTAAGAAACAGTCGACTGTTAATATAATAATAGTTAATATATCAAGAAACTAAAGATTTTCTTTTAGAATGTAATATAAGGATGAACGTATTTTCATACGTGCTTTCTTCTCTTTCTTCGTATACTTTAAAGTGGCACTAAAGTTCCGCAATCTTAATAAAACTGCTCTTCTGAAAAGCAGTAGATACCTATTTATAAATATTATTCTCATCACAAGAATGGCATAATCAATAACGAACAGATTAATATAATTATCACTTTCTTAGTTTCAAACTCAAGTATAATTAAATATTAAGAAATACTCACTTTAATGGTAACATAATCTTGACTTCCTTTAATGAGGTCAATGACATCTTCTCTACTTTTTTCTTCTACGTTAACTCCGTTCACTTCTAGAAGTCTATCGCCAGGAAGCAAACCAGTTTCACTAGCTCCAGGATAGGAACCAGGTTCAGCAAGAATCACAGCCTTGCATGTTAATTTGCTACTCATAACAATGTTGCCATTGCATTTATTGTCGCCATTAACGAGGCCATTCTCTACATGCGAGTCCTTATTGTCCCCGGTAAATACTCTCTCTTGAACCATAGCACGACGAAGACTAAACCCGAAATCGTTTCTTGGGGCTTTCTGCCTTGGTATAGTTAAGATTCGTGGTTTCGGAAGTTGTAACGGATTTAATGTTGGTAGAGGCAAATAGACATCATCAAATGTACTAGTCCTAGACCATCTATGGAAGCCCTGGGATTCACCGACAGGCGAGGTAGAAAACGGTGGTGTAGCAAACGAAGAATTTGTAGTAGTGTCAGTTAAGGAATCTGCACTTGGAGAAGTAGATGTAACGCCAAGATAACTGTTACCATTAGTTTTTGGAGCCTCGTCAACATCTTGCGTGGTAATTGAAGGATTAGAATTATTTTTGTAGTTCTTATATTGAGTCTCTACAGGACTATGAATCACTTTTTTGGTGAAATTTTGTATATGTTGCATATCGTCACTTGATGACGTACTCTTAGATGGTGGGATGCCATAAGAAATAACTTCATTTTGTTGTGTATTTCTTGCGAGTTGATTTGAATCTTGGCCATTAATATGATCAACTGTATCAGAATTTGGAATATTGCTTTCTTGTGAATTAGAACTAGTGTTGCTTAAACGTGGGCCTTTTAGGATTCCACGTTTAGGCGGTCTCGGTGGTATCGGAGGTAGATTTGGTGCTTGCCGAGGGCTACTATTTATATTATTTGGATTGTTTAAAGAATTTAAGGATGTTTCTGAACTGTCGGATTGCAATATCCCATCTTTTTTACTCCAACTATGCGTAGTAGGGTATCCGGGTGATAGATGATTATTTTCGTCACTAAGATTTGAGTTAGATCCGGACGTGCTTATGAGAGGGTAATTGGAATAATTAGAATCTTGTTCAAGATGGGCAAACAATGAGGCGGTGTAGTCAGCTGTGATGCCGGAGGGAAGTTTTTCCTTTTCTTTGCGTCTGCCTCGTAGTTTTAAAGACCGTCGAACCTGCAAGAAAAAAATATTATATTATGGACAAATAAGTTAATTGTAATAAGTAGTCGCAGATTAGTCGCAAGCAATGTTTTAATCATCAAATATGTTCACAGATCAGTATTTTAAATTACTAATTAAGAATCAATACAAAAAATATCTATAGGTACAGTGTCAAAAGATATCAAGGTCAATTAAACTCTCGGTTTCTGATGATTCGTCGAGACAAATAACAGTAGCAGGAACGGCGATAAAACCAGTCAAGCACTGCGTTACAAAAAACTGCATTCAGAACGATGACTTCGCAGACTGAGTCGGCTAATGAAAGTGTCTACACCAACGCTGGAAGGACGTTTAAAACCGACTATACGACGACCATAACATAGACGAAAAAAATTAACTGACTTAATTCAAACAACGACCTTGTTACAAATTAAAAATAAATACAAGTATATTGATTAATATACATATAAACTTATGTATAAAACTTTTATTTCTTCAATACATTCACTTTAAACTTTGTATTGGTTCCTCAAGTGACTCAAATGAGCGCTAAGAAAGGATTTTTGGAAATTGGTGGACGAAGCCGCGGGGGAAATCTAGTAGGTTATTGGATTTTGAATTCAATGGACCAGGCAAACGAATTTTTTTTTACACGTCAAATAAATCTATAAAAAATTACAAGAAAAACTGTGTTTTTACTTTTTCCATATCTCAATAAATGGCTGAGATATTAACGATCAAAGTGCGTATTTACGGCCGTTGGTTTTTTTAAAAACGCAGGCGGGCGGTCACTGCTCGATGACGTCATCTCTCGGTAGTCGCGCGTAGTTGATAGGGATTTTTGACCGAAATGTTAATTTAAACTCAAGTAAAGCCGCGAGCAAACCTTAGTTATCAATAATAAAATAACATAATATAATTCACATACTATCTACTACATCTATGCAAAATTTCAAGTCTGTATCTATAGAAATAAGAAAGTTATAGATTTTTGAACTGCATAGACCCATATTTTCTATACTTGCGGCGTATCGCGCTCGCGGCCGAGCCACGTCGTGACGTCATAGCGTAAGCGCGGAAATTCAAAAAAGGGCTTGAACTTCTCGTCTTTATAACTTCGGAAATACTGCATGTATTGAAGTGAAATAAAAAGTTATGTAATGTATATGACCTAAGCTCGGATTTTAGGTGTATTTGATAGTAATATTTTGACCCTTTTGCCTTCTCCATTCGAATTCATCGATCGTTTGTGCTGTGCCTAACCTGGATCCAGATTTGGCTGTGGCGCTAAAGTAACTTAAATGTTAATTGGAGATGCAAAGGTTGCGCGGCGAGTTTTTCGAGTGACGAGGTAATTGAATGGCATAAACTACTTTTATTTTTATCAACTTGATTGTCGGTTGCATACTTGTAGCAAAAAAGTAGTCTTACATATTCGCAATGCTTGGTTTTTTGTTACTGATATAGGAACAATATTACTTATTACAAAAGTAGAATAACAAAATGTAATATGGTGATCAGGAAGTTACAAGATTGCCATTTTGTTTACATTTTTTAATGGTAAACATTCTGTTATAATAACAGTTTAATGAGACATGACAGCTTCATTACACACCTTGTTCGACAAGTAATTTGTCATGATTATACAAGTTTTTAGATACTAGTCAATATCAAAGCTTAACTTAGCTGGGCGACAGTGAAAGGACTACAGTTAATAATAGTAGGTACAGTTAAATGTTTAGATAGATATAAGAAACTTTCTTTTGGATGTTATTGAATAGTATACAAATACATACGAATTTTAATTTTTCGTTTTATTGACAAAAACCTATACTACTAATACTATTTATAGTGAGACGGTGCGAATTTTGTAAGTGCGATAATGATTAAAGTTACAACAAAAATAATTAATTCTGAGATTCTCGTAAAAATTGTAAAAATAAGCGGCCACTATTTTCTTATGATAATTTACAGTAACCATTGTTATCTTAAAATTTTGATCAAAAACAATTTGTCCTTTACACTTAATCTAGGTATACATATAATGTTCAAATTAAAGACATTATCACAAAATAAAACATTCGCAACAAAAGTAAGTATGTATCAATAGTAGCGATGGCAACTGACCATTATTTAGTCCGGCCGAAGTCGAGACGGTACCCTAGTGATATATAAAAAAATATAAGTTAAAGTAAAAAAAGAACCGTTACAAAATAAAAATGAGTTACCAAAGCGCGAAGAGCGAGTCCAATAACCTTTAGACCATCATAAGATTCCGTTTTCCACAGCACTTCCATTCTTTAGAGATTGTAAGCGGTTGACTTTGCAAAACCTAGTATAGAACGTTGCTCTATCAATAATTGCTTTCTAATGACAAACATTATCATAGACCACTTCAATGTTCGTTTGTTTATAAAAATATCAAACAACAAACACGCTCATTATAAACAAACATTATAGAAACAGTTTAACTGCTATGTCAGTGCATTTGTTTGTTATTAATAGTCATCATAATAATTATGTTATTGTAGCAGTAAAGCTATGGAGAGAAATAGGCGTCTGAATTCTAAATGAAGACATACGTAAAAGAAGAGTGATGAGAAACATAACATCATAATTCTATGAGAATTAAAAATCTGACGTAGCAAAGTAGAATCTACTGCACAATTTGAACATGAGCATGGAAGGCATGTGAGAAAGAAAAGTTCTTGAACGTCCTCTGTCTTTTAGATGAAAGGTTAGAAAGGTTAGATAACGGCAGATAGATGCAGGTTTGTGATAGCAGATTCCTCCAAATTGGAGAAATTAGCGATATTCTTAGTTACTATACTGTATTAGGTACTAATGCTGAATTACTGAAATACGCTACATTGATATATAGATAATAGGTTTTAATCAAAAATTTAAAGCAAAACTCGCTATGTAACAAATTTATATAAAGACCAAATTTGCTTGGGGCCCTATCCACGAACAACGAACAAATGGGCACTCGCATCCGGCGTTTCTAAATTGAAATTCGACACTTTCAACAATTAGAACAGAGGAAATGTTGGTACCACCAGGTTGGTGAGTTCGTTGGGGCACGCGTATAGATACGCGCACCTACTTGTAGTTCCAAACTGAATGTATTCATGCTGCTTGACTATCAAAAAGATAAGCACAGATGTCACAAAGATCAAACGACGTAAGATTTATTTTCGGCTTAAGCGACCTTAACATTAATGAGCGATCTCATAAAGATAAACAATATTGTTATTGAAAGCATCAAAACTGAGTAATAAAAATACAAGACCGGGTAACTAGGTATTTCCCATAGCTACTATTTTAAGGGAAATTATCGTTAAAAGAAATGTAAATCCTGTGTGTGCTCAGAAATTCTTCAAAAGTTTAATTAATGCCTGAGCTAACATGCGACGTTAAGCTCACGCGATTTATATTGATCTTGTAAACTAGGGCGTTACAGTGTGTCTTATAAATGGCCAGGGTAGGTATATACAGTGTGGGTCCATTGATGCGTGGTTGCAGACATATTCCAGGTTTGTCATAGATACGCTACTGTTGAACGCTTACGGGTCCTCTGATACGTTTATGCATGTCAGCAGTCAGATAATTACAAGCTAGAACAAACCGTGTTCGATGACAATGAAAAGGACTCTTCAGAATCAATCGCTTGATAGGCCACAAAAATATGTATGTGGTGATGACGTAAAGCATAAGTCGTACTTTACTGCGCCTTTGCACATAATTATGTAATCTAAAACTTATATCAAATACGTAATTACAAATGACATGATATTATTTTGTTATAAACCAGATATCAACCAAATTCCAGAAGAACTGATAAAAACAAATCAAATCATGCAATACTACTACCCACTCTCAATAACAGATCGTCATAATGTTCTGTTTAAATTGATCGATAACTTCATAAGCGATAATTCTAAAGCGATTAAAGCTGATAAGACAACATATCAGTAAAAATAAACTATCAATGGAGCTAGCTAATAATATTATCTGACTCTTGCTTATGATAGCTTTTTTGCCGTACAACATTTACCGGTATGGTCTGGTACAAAGGAGGGATTTAATCAAAATTCAGAAGCGAAAGTTCCAATTTTATTCACCGTTTAAGCGTTAATACCATAATATAACAATTAGCGACTACTTTAACGTACATAACGTACACGTAACCTCCATTATAACGCAACTGGCTTCTAATGTAATTTGTGATTTGGAAGTAACCAACTGACTTAAATATGTAGGGCATTTAGAATTGTGTGATGACTGATGAGGTAGCATTTCATGAGCGTAATATCCAGGGAGATCCCATTCGGCAAGTCTTGTCGACGTGACCCGTGAACTTAAAATTATCGAGTTGCTATCTAATCAACATTTTATCAACGTACCTATGTTAATATCATAAGTAAATTCTTGTGTAATATAATCTAGACCTCTGATATGAGTAGACCGAGTTTTGTATAGGAACTTTAAAAGATGTAAGAGCATACATAGACCATAGCTCATTACTATAATAGAATGTAACGAATGGACCGATTGTTTAAGTAAAACAATTTCTAAACAACAACAAATTATTTGACTGGCCTTTGAACTACAAAGGAGCCATCCCAAGCAAATGCCAGAAAGCGTATTCCTCCAACAGAATAAACTGCACGTCAAACGGAGCTGAATGCCAAGCGATGGTATTCCGATTCACGGGTACGTTTTGACCTATTGCGATTGCGACAGTGCACAAAACCAACTAAGTGAAGTGATTGTTAGATACCGCGTATGGTTGTGATAAAATCTATAGAAACACTGGTATTTCGTGAACGTCATTGCGAATTCTTTGGCAATGACATTCAGTGGAAATAAAGTTCAAGTAAATGTTGTCTTGATGCCTATTTGATTAGAATTTCCACGACTATAATTATAGAAGATGTAACCTAGCGACGCCGTCGTTTAGACTCGAATTGAAATCTTGGGTACATACCAAATGTTTCAAGACATCTATAATTTAAATATAACAATAAGCCAGCTTAAGATCATAATAACCTTAAGATTCATAATAAACTTACATAAAACAGGTTTTAAGAAATTTGACACAAGTCACAACACTACCAGTGTACAAAAATGTCTCCCTAAACTTATTTACTGTATTTTTAGGTCTAGAGATATTAATGAATCTAGTAGTTAAATCACTAGAAGCTCTTACATATCATAATGATGACAAATATTGGCAATGACTTTTACAAAATATCGCTCTTGAATACATTAACTGAAACTTGAATAACGCAGTGCGCTTAGCTCGGATAGGTTGACGGGCACAAATTGATACCAACTACCTAGGCTAGTTCAAATAAGCTGTGAGGAAATTTCAATTTTGCATATTGTATTGGAACCTCTAACCAGTCTTCTTTCAAGTCCAGTCCATCTTTAGAAGATTGCGATAGAAATCCTCTACGGGTTTGTTTTCATACTTTAATAACTTAGTAATTGCGAATTACACTTAAAGGTTGGCTTAAAACTCCTGAATAATATCCTAATTATTTCTCCGAATAAAATAGAATTTATACCTAGATCAGAGAAACTTATTCATAAAAGTTCTAATTTATGAATAGATTTTTCAATAGTTAAAATTTGCGTACTACTGAGAAACAGCTATCTCTGTTAATGCAAGCTCAACAGTGTAATGTAATAAAGCTTTAGTGATCTCCAAGAAACCAAGGTATCAATGAGCTGCATACTTATTAATCCAACCGACAAACCGAAGGATCACATGCATTTGCGGCTTCTGCACATTAATTGAGGCCAACTATGCATTCCGATCGCAAATGAATTCGACCCTAAGATTGCTTAGGAAAACTCTGTTTCACAGACCGGTGAACACGTAGAAAAAACCAGTTATAATAATACGCAGTATTAATTGACAAAATAGACAATTACAAAAGCAAAAACCACATATCTGTGGCTGTCATAGTAGCCTGAGAAGTATCAGGGATTCCTAAGTAACAAACTCCTTCTTACATTTTTTAACTTGACCACATAAATAATTTTAAATTTGTTGTAGACTAGCTGTCCCCGCGAACTTCGTAGCGCTCTATAATTAAAATTAATAAACATATCGACAGCAGCGCCACCTACCGGGTCCAATTGTGAAGCTAAACCATTCTCGGAGCCACCTGAAGACATGCAAAAAAATTCAACCAAAAAATCGTCATAGTCATAAATGTCGACATGACTGCAATTAGTATCCAAACTGAGAGCCAAAAATAAACGGTGTAGGTATTTCTGGTATTAGTGACGTGGCGTTAAACATTAAATTTAACCCAATTTTATCCTTTTATGAGCCAGTGTTAGGTGTTATACGAATTAAGACCATATTTTATGTAAATATTACACTAATTATCTTAATATATATATTTCTTGTGTTCGTGTGTATGTGACTGAACTCCTCCTAAACGGCTTGACCGATTTGGTTGAAATTTTTTGTGTGTCTTCAGGTGGATCCGAGAATGGTTTAGATTCACAATTGGACCCGGTAGGTGGCGTTGCTGTCGATATATCACTAAAACATTTTTTAATTATAAAGCGGTACGAAGTACGCTGGGACCACTAGTCTTAATATATATATTTCTTGTGTTCGTGTGTATGTGACTGAACTCCTCCTAAACGGCTTGACCGATTTGGTTGAAATTTTTTGTGTGTCTTCAGGTGGATCCGAGAATGGTTTAGATTCACAATTGGACCCGGTAGGTGGCGTTGCTGTCGATATATCACTAAAACATTTTTTAATTATAAAGCGGTACGAAGTACGCTGGGACCACTAGTATTTATGTAAGTTGTAAACTCTTTAACAAAAAAAGAAAGTCTTTGTATTTATTTGTAAAGAATAATTACGCCATAATGCTTCATATCCCAATTAGAGTATATTCCACGTGATTCATAGATAGACTAATAACTAAAAATTAATACAATAGCCTGCCTACCGAAAGCAATGTAGGTATTTATACCTCGTCATCGAAACGAAGAAAACAATTTGATTAAATCTCAGTAAGCAGTACAAATCAAAAGCAATAAAGCAGACGAATCAATAATGCAATATAACGAAACAATTTTAGAAAACAACAGTAAATCAATTCAAGCTTCATTTCACTTGAAACGCCAACCCATTTGCAGTCTTCAATTAAACAAACTCGAAACACAATTTGCACTTCGTTTCTAAGATATATCTCAGACTGAATACCAATTGAGAGATTGTATCGTAAGTCGGTCATAAGGAGTGATTTTCTACTACTGCAGCGCAAGCACCTCGAAACGAAACATAATGGAATGGGATAATTTAAAGTTTTCTATTAATTGTAGATACGGACGTATAAATGACTTATTTTAGCTATGATATCACAGGACAACACGGAGATAAATATAACAGATTATGTTAATTATAATACACGCAGTCTTTGTGAAATAGACAAATCAGTGAAAAGATAAGAACGACAGGATAAAAGGTTAAAGCCTATATAATATGTACTTACAACTTAAGCTTAGAGGTACTACGTGTACATTAAATAAGTCACAGAAGAGTCAGAAAAGAATCAGAAATTTCTGTTTACTGTGTCTATCCACAATCCATTGTACTGTTCATTAGCATATTGCGGCAGATATAGTATTTACTGTTGGCCAATATTGAAGGCTGTAACTAAACACGTAATGACAAACGTATAAAAAGACAAACGCAATTGTAAACAAGCGTTTAGAAAAACAGAACGATTAAATAAATTACGAAACCGCATATCGGTTCTTGACTACCAAGTAATCAGATATTGCCCAGAAGAAATTACATTTAGTATCTGCAGATCCTGCAGTTTCCGTCTTTAGAAACAATGGAATAACATTGAAAATGGGCATTATTAATGATTTAAAAATGCAATTAGCAGGTTTGAATATGTCGTTAATGCAAATTTTGCAAAAGGAGATCTCACGCCGGGCGAGACGACATGCCCGGGCAGCGACCAAGCCTCCAGTGCACTTGTTCGGAACTTGTATATGCGAGCGATGTAGAAAACTTGAATAGCGCGATTCAGGCTTGTCATGACGTCATGTATGACGTATGTGCGATATCGTCACGCAAACAATGACAATAATTATTTAAATCGAATGGATAAAAGTCCTAACATAAATGTGAGGTCTTCCAATGTTTTTGATTATACCATCCCTTACCATGTTACTTACGTAAGAAATGAGCAGTTGTGTACATTTTTGGGTAGAACACATTATAATTATCTTCGAGTGGAAAAAATTTAAACCAGCCTGCGTAACGTGAAATGCCATGAGTTTTATCTTTCCTTTCAAAACAATAACTTTTCGCTCTCAGCTTGTATTTTTCATTTTTGGCAACAGTTCAAATTGCCTGTTACAGCAGATTGTAACATTTTCCTCACAAACCGTATACCGTTAGCTTACTTCCATTCGTAACATAATTTTATATACATTATAAAAACAAGTTTTCCATAATCATAGCTAACTTTCAATGTAATAACTGTAAATATTTAAATAAATTTTATGTTTGCCACACCTAGTAATGAATATTCAATCACGAGGAACAAGTCGCATTTAGTACGGTTTTACGTCGAATTTTAAATAATTCATGTTTCACATTTTTCGTTTCGTCATCTATAGAACAAATGTGTGACATTTTACGTCAGAGTGCGTCAAGCACCAAGAGTTTCTATAATATACAAATATTACCTCTTCCAACCTCAACGGTTCCTCAAGCCCAGCAGCTATCCGCTCGCGTTTCTCCCTCTCTTTGCGCTCCTTCTTCTCTCTTTTTCGTCTCTCTTTCTCACCGTCCCGTTCCTCGTAGCCGCCGGAGTCGCCGCCCGCCAGGACGGTCGACTTCTTCATGAAGTTAAACATGGCGGCGACGGACTGGAACAAGAAATATTAATTTTTACCATCTACAACGTCATCGAAGTAAATTGGATTGTCAAACGCTTAAGGTCCGAATGGGGTGGAGAACTATCCAGATTTTTATAATACATTAGATATAAAAGGGTTAGTCCATCTACAGATTCATGATTTCAGTAACCTACCTGTATTGGATATCTTAGGAGTTATCGCAAAATAACCTAATACGCGTGAATATAAATTCGAGCGCGGATTACGTTAAACAATTTTGGAGTTAGGGTACTAAGGGATAGGTTTCTCGAAGCGAAGTGAGGGCGGGTTTATTAGTACTCGAATAAATTTAGTGCGAAAAAATCGAAATGTGTGCTGGGACACATAGTAGAAGTGAAACTTCAACGGACGTTTGCACCTTTTCGGTGCGGATGCCCTAATAAGAAATGAAAAGGAAACACTCATTTGCGCCTGAGGAATATTAACATTGAATAACACCGAATATGATACCGAAATGAATAATAATACCGAACAATATGAACAATAATACCGAATTGAATAATACCGCGAAGAGTTATAAAACAAACGACAACACAGATAATATGAGAAGCGATCAACCGTAAAAACGTGGTAAACACTTACACAAGCAACACAAGACATCGCAACAAGTGCAAGTGTCAAAGTAGTTATATAAGTGTAAGCAAACAATGGGGCTTTTAACCGATATAAAATGCAGAGCTGATAAAAGAATGCAGCACATTAGCGTTGCGATAGCATGGATCCCGAAGTGGTGGTAGAAGTAGGTGATATAATTCTTCTGATTTATTACCATATCAGCGTGTTTCTGAGCTATTTCAATTAAACTTATTAAACGTACGGACATGTACCTAGATAACACGTTATTGCGTACATAATTGAAAAAAATAATTTTAAAAGGTCCATCAATTCAATAAAACAGTGGAATCTTTTTACGGTCATTCATTCACGTGTCTGTCTGTCTATATCTCATACTCTGTTCTCTTGGAATCTAGGTACTAAATAGAAAAAGTTGTCAATGGAGCTATAATGACAATTAATGAGATAAGGGCAACTATCGTAAATAATCGCATTTGCAATATAATTTCGCACCAAATAAAATGCTCGTAATAATTAACTCCAGGCCATTTTGGTTATTAAATCCCGGGAAATTTCGGTAAGTACGGGTAATAAGTAAGTATGTAATGTTCCAAACATAATGTCCCAATTACCAACGTCACATTGACCTTCATAACTATTAGGATTTGCAAGTTAATACAAAATAAATTTTATATTCCGTAACTTATCTCACGAGCTGACATGTCTGAACCGAACACACGAATATTATTCCACATTGTGTAAGGGGAAATTGAGTTTACAAGCGAGACTCGTAAACATGATTAAACTGTCTATTTTATGTTCCGTTGTTATTTACGTGAGTATTTGTATGTCGTATCTAAGAACGAGGAGGGATAAGGGAGTCTTTTTTAGTGCTTGGTAGTACGCACTTACGTAGTAGGTCAGGTCGGGACATAAATAATTGGCTATTATGACAATATGCTGATTTTATGTGTGATTAGATGGTGATTTGATTAATTTGAGCTTCCTTGCTGTTTAAAATAAAAATCACAGTTCATTTTAAACTTTTCAAATCGCCTAAAGGGTATTCATTTTATACTTTTTATAATATTTTTTATATTTATTTGTATAAATTTTATCGTACCGTAACAAGATTTCGCGATTTAAGTACTTTTAGTTGTCTTATGACTGTAGCTTATACGTCTATAGACTAGGTAAAATACGTATGGACAACATTATGTTGCTCTATTACAGTCACTATACATAAGTATTGCACAAAATAATTGCGTAATTTATTCGTAAACTGGGAATAGGAAATAACAACCCAGATCTAGTGGCACAAATAATTATGTTTATTTAGAGGTAACGAGACCATCCGTGTCGCACAATCCATGCATTGTTTGATAAAATGTTTAGTACACTTTTTGCACTGTCTACGAATTTTGGCTTACACCCAATACTGGGCCATGGTTTGCCTTCGTAATTAATGAGATCTAGAGCATACTCCACCACGCAGGGGACTCCAGAATCATATTGTATGGCTAGCTTTAGTCTCCAAGAAAATTAATCGACAGGATGACCTTAAAATCGGCACAGACTGCTTACCACGTACTCTTATAATCTATCAAGATATTGATACTCGATCCGTGAGTAACCTCCTTAATTGCACTCAAAGTGGCGACATGGAAGCTCCGGTTTGAGTCGATGAGGCACTTATAAAGCCCCATGTGACCCATGTGACTCCCTTGCTTTGAGGTACACGTTCAGAGCTCGGTTATTAAGATAATGACCCTTATGCCATGTCCGAGGCCGTCAGAGGGCATAAATACTTCCGGCTCTTGGATGATTATTGTCAAACATTAATTTATTTTATGTAAAAAAATCAGTCACCAATGGGAGTAATATTGTACGTACTGAAGTACATTCTAAGTCTTGTCTAATACGACGAAATATTGGGGTCCTGCAATGGGCCACTAATAGATAGGCTACGGATCTGCTCAAACCTCTTCAGAGAGTAGCCAAACAAATTGCCCTGTATCTAATCCCATTTGTTACGGGGCAATACGTTATTCACGACTGCCTGTCAGTCAGTCCATCACCGCGCACAATAGCACCGTTACTAGTTGGAAACGATACGACATCAGAACTAACTGTCCACACAATCTTCACATTCTAATATACTTAGTGACTATCTTCTAGGTTTGTACTACGGACAGGCTATATGTGACATTCAACTAAAGCAATAAATTTGTTAAAAGAACATAACTGAAAAAGAACTTATTTATTTATTATTCATACTCGTCCTACAAGAGTATCACGCTTTAATTTTGACAGAGGAAGGCACAACTGCAGACCTAGCTAGCTGGCTGCGACAAGACTTACAAGTATCTAGGAATCCCACAAAACACAGTTCTACTGTAAAGTATCCAAAATAGCCAAATACACAAATTAGTCAGTAAAAAAATAAGTAAATAAAAAACAACCACGTACGTGAAAAAATTGGGGTAACTTGGTGGGGTATTAACTTTTTAACTTTAAAAGGAACCTTATTAGTCTTATTACAAAGTATCTGAGTAGCTTTTTGATACTAAATCGAAATATTTAGAATTTTAGAAAATAATATTCGAGTGTCACTGACACCACTGACAGTTTAAAAGGAACCATATTACAAAGTAGGTACCTGAGTAGCTTTTTGATTAAAATAAAATCATTTTTAACTTTCAAGTAGCCTCCAATAACGTTTAATAAAAGCGTATTAAAAAGTAACAAAAAGGTCGCGAGTGAAATTTTTAAGTTTATACTTCCTATAAAATGTCTGAAAACCAAGAAGTTTGATAATATGTGGATAGAAATAAATAATATCGTAGATCAATATCATGCAGAATGAAAGTTAAAATGCAGACTCATCTTCTGCAAGTATCCATTATGTATCTGCAGAAAAACGGTAGAGCCGCAATGAAACCAAGAGACCGTGCCGGTTGTTGCTCAATGTGACCACGTAGTTCAGCGATTGACGCAAGATCTAAACTTGACGATAAAGCAATCCACTTAACTGAATATTCTTGGTCATCCTGGCCACGTCACAATGCGTCTGGCATTAATGTCTTCGCATTATTCACAACTGACGCGAATTTAAATTTGTTCTGAGATATTGTGCAACAGTTGTGAATGTGGAACAATCGCAACTTGCCGCCTTACGACACTGTCCTCTGGGAACATATCGTTTCCGGAAGAAATCTCATCGGACTTTAATGAATATCACGATTTCTATTCCGCGTCTCATTTAGTAACGCCTTTATACCCTGTGGCTGAACATTTATCGGTTTAGTTGGCTGATAATGGTAAAGAGAATTTAAGTGAGAGCGTGATAAATGAATATCTTAAATCTTAACTAGACAATTCCACACTTTCTAGAATAGATAATATAAAATATCGTTGTTATGGTTGTAATTGCAAAAACAGTCAATTTTCATTTTACAGAACCCGATAACTTATAAACACAAAAAATAGTATACACTCTCATAGTTGCAGGTGCAAAGGTGATTCTACTAGCTCTATACCACCATCATCAGACCTTGCTACTCTCAGTTGGACCAGGATTCCCTCTTAGAATGAGACAAGTTAAATCTGACTGACAAGTTGAATTTTCACAGAACTTTAAATCCATGGCCGTATCAGGGCGGTCTTAGAATTCTAATCCCAATCCTATACCGGGCAGACCATGGTGTCGTAAGCAGGGACAGAAGCCGATCCCCCTCCTTGGAGACAGGATCTCGTGTAAGGATTAATATTATTACTGATATTATCTTTCCGTGCCAGCCTAGTATAAGCCAGCCTAGATAGCCTTCCGGCCTGGAGCTTGAGTGCTAGTAAGTTCTTCTTTCTACTTTCTTGGACGACGACGCATCAGTGATGCCTATAATGTTAGTGATGGCGATTGGCGACGGTGACTACTTCCCATCACATCCGGTGACCAGAAATATCAATTTCCCAAAAATTCTTTTCTTAAAAACTATTCCCCATCATAAACGTAGAAACAAGTACAGCGTAGGTATATTTCTAGCTTATTTCAAAGTCTTTCTCCAAACCCATGACGCAATGCCCGATAAGCCTCGGCCGTCGCGGTCGGGGTGAATTGGCGCGTGTTCAAAATGCCCGGCAGTACGCATAGGTATTCATTCGCCGTACTTACTGCAAAGGATTTTGGCATGGCTCGCGTTTATACTCATAGTTATGGGAGCAAGGTAGACTACTGCCCTGTGATGTTGATAGTCGCAATAATTTATAACTGGCCAAAAATATTTGCAAGATTATTTTATATAAAGATTATTTAGTCTCCTTGTTATTTTATTTAGTCTTCCGTCTAGCTGTAGTTATCTTATAATATTTAGGCATACACCAAAGTGCATTGTCTGTATTACATATTAAATCCGTTCGCACACTCACAAACTTTCATTACTAGATGTGCGTCAGTTGTAAAGATGTCAGCAGAAACGTGCCTGGTGTAACAATCAGAACATATTCCGGTCAGCTGACAGACGAGGCGAGTAGAATAGCGCCGAGACGCCGCGCCGCGTTGTATGTAGACCGACCGACGCCGAAACGCGCACTCTTGATGACAGGGCCACCTAATATTATGTACGGCCCTTGCGTTGATAATGAAGTTTGTACGTGATAAGATAACTGGCTCTGTGTAAGGCGATTTCTTGTAAATAGGATTAATTGAAGTATGTTTCGTCATCCTGTTCTACTAGTATATTCCGTAGAATAGTAACATTTGCAACAGTTATAGAGACGAAAATTAATGACGTGCATAATAATAATGATAAAATAATAGTGTACACACGTTCCAAGTGAAACTTTTTAACGACACTAACTGTGTAATTTTTCCCACTCTAATTTAAACTTTAACTTTAAACCTTAATTTTTCCATACTTTAGGCATGTACTTTTGTTGTATTAAATTAAATTTTTCAGTGTAATCGTCACATTAAAAAAGTTCTTTCTTTCTTGTTTCGTGTTTACATATTTGGGTTTATAGGAGTTCTGGAGATACTACTGATGTAATGTACATGTCTACCTATATCTCCTTTTTGTTGTAGTTTATGCCCAAATCGCAAACTCTCGACCCTATCACATCGCTGAATCCTTTGCTACATTCTATTCGGCGATCAGACAGGGGCATAACGTACAACGGAGTCGCATCGTAAATCATATGACTAGATAATTAGAGCAATGATAAGTACTTAGAAGAACAGGAAAAAGCTGTGTATTCCTTCTACTCGTATATCAATTTGTTATCGATTAGTCTGCAAACAAGGTAAAGAGGAAGGAAGCAGTTTTGCACTATACATGATCTAAGTAAGTTTTTACTTTTAAACACAACAAAAACGAAAGTCACTACTTCCGAGTGGAAACTGCAAATATTATCATGATTATACCAGGTTGGCAGGCCGGAAATACGTTGTTCGGTCAATTAGTTCACCAACAAAACATTACTCAACGAGCTATAAATTCGGACACTCTTCGTATGCAAGCCCGACTCACTTGACCCGTTTTATTTGCAATCATAGAATTGTATCATGATTTTATTTCTTTTCTATTTCTTTTTCGTGTTACTGACGTCCATGGGGACGGTGACCACTATGAATATAGCAAACAAATCTTCAGACTATGCAGCCTTCAGCTTTTATCAGATAGTGTAGAAACTCACGCCGCCCGCGCCGCCGAATTCAGGGCCACGAAGCAGTCGGCGAGCTGGTGATGTAAGGCTATGAATGATCTCATAAAGCCCTCCTAAGCTGTTTATAAACAGTTTCATTGATATAACGTCACCCGGCCTTACATAAAGACATAATTAAATTGAAAATACGTACATTCATATCTCGGGGGTTCCAAAGGTTCATAATTATTTATATTTGTAATACGGTAACGGAACCTTAATTGTAACATAGCGGCAAATAGCAAGCTTTACAAAAAATAAGCAAAGTACAACACATTGTTCTAAGTAGTTCAAGAGAACACTTCCATTTCTGATGTTCCGCATAACTTGACCAAGAGTGTAGTCTATATTGTTACGGAGGAATTTTGTACCTCTACTAAAGCAACTGCGAAGAGCAGGATCAGCAGGAAATGGTCATATGAGGTGTGGGGACAAGCGGTGTGGAGTGGTGAGGTGCAGGCCCTCTTCAAGAATAAACAGAAAAACAAAGGAGTTATGTCAATATTGTCATTCAATAAAAAGGTATTGTAAAATGGCTCGAGTATTTAATCTGCCCTTTACAATATTTTTTTATTAAATTAAAGTTAACACACTCATACATCGGCAGTAGGATGCCCTACACAAATAAGACATAGCTAACACCCATTTGACCCGAGAACAAACATTTATCTGTCACATAAATATCGGAAATCGAACCCGGGACCCCTCCTTAAGCAGGCAGGGTCACTACCAACAAGGCTACGGGGTCGTGAAATGATTTTAAATTTCAATTTATTCGACTTTACATCATTTGTGAAGACCAACAAGCACAATCTCATTCTCATGTGAATGGTTAAAAAGCCTCAGTTATCCACGAAGCTCCCAAAACACATCGTAACCTGCTTTGCTTTTATCTACCGACATGCTATAAATCTTATCTAAAACAATATCTGGCGAGTATTCTGTGAAGTGGTGGGCGTATCCGGACATCAATCAATTTAATATTAGAATTCTTAAATTCTGTTGATTTATGTATCATAGTACCGTGTTGTTAATCTCTATGTCGGTAGTTTGATGATTGGTTTTATACCCCTTTTTGACGTACGGAACTTGGCATTGGAGACATCGATTTGCACTTGTCAACCATACAGCTAAATTTCGCCCACAGAGTAACAGTCGCTAGTTATATTATACTACTCGTAAAAGGAAATGCCGTGCGATGAAAATTTATACGGAAACAAATACCGACTGCCAGACTCATAAAAACAGCGTATATTCAAAGGATGCCATATACATAAACAGTTAGGACTATTAGGAGCCAGCAAGGTGCGTAAGCCTGACCGTTAATCACACGTGACGGTATTTACTTACGGCTCTATTTATAATTCTTGAGACGGATACAAACAATGCTTGGCGTGCATCAATATTCACGTGTAGTTACCGAGAACTATGCGATTAATAAGCAACTAGCGCCAGACCGGTAAAGGTCAGGCAAAGAATGTGAGTGAAAAGTCTTTAAGACAGGTTTTAATTTCTGACAAAATACTTATCGTAGTTCAATATCAGGAAAATCTCCAATTCAAAGATTTATCACCTCACACGCTTATATCATCTCACTAGGTTTCCCTGTAGTACGGGTATTTAAAATGCGACGTATAAGAGTTTGAAAATTTCAAACTAAGCCTAGAAAATACGGTTACCAATCACAATAATGTTTTCCCGAGCGTACCAGTACCAACTAATTAGGTCAAAAAACAAAAGCATATCAAAAGGAAGTCAGTTTGTATTGTCAGACATCACACAGGCCAAAAAACTTACCTAAACATAGTAGTATAACATCGTCCTCTTTCTTTTATGCTCATCAAACATGTGGATACGGAAACGCATCACTCCGGTAATAACATGCTTAGAAGATCCTTCTTTTGTTACCCACATTACTACAAAACAAAGATACTCCTAGCGTAAGGGCATGGTTTCATTACTGCGCAAGAGCACATTACAGATTAAGCTAAACGTAATGTCAAACAGGACATAACTTGGCTTAGCTTAAACGTGTGTGTATGCTTGTAAGAGAAATGATCCTACACACTACTTTAATCAATACGAATAAATGCATGATCAATAACATCATTCCAATCTATGCGGCCGCTCAAATATAGGTATCGATCAAATAGATCAACTTTGTGTACACTATACAAGCAGCATTCTGAGTAAAACTTTACGGCGTTAGCGGAAGGTGGGTCAGAAAAGAAATTGTACATTCTACAATCGTGAGTAAATCTATCATGCATAATAAGTGCTGCAGTGGAAACGTAGACAGACGGAGCCTCACAAACAGACCACACATTTAAAACGCGTCGCATATCCGTCCACAATATGCGCAGCAATAGAACCGCGCCTTAATGTACAGAAAAAGTAGTTACGGCAAAATCCCGCATTCTATACAGATACACGACATCCTATTTTGCCTTTGACGCACAACTGAAGACTCCGCAGGATGCATTATTCTGTATGAAGTTAAGCTTGCCAGGCAAGCTGCTACTAATTCCATGACGAAATGGTACAATCCACATTCCGTTGACATGTAGGTAAAAGAAAGCCGAATGGCTAATGCCATCGTCTCCTTTCGCAATATCGGTCTCCTTTCGCAACGGATGCGGCCAAGAGTGCAGGAGTGTACACCATTATAGATTGAGAGCTACTGCCAATTTTTGGGTAGGTATTTGAGGCTAGCTGAAAACTTGTCTCATAGCTCTCCTACTAAACCCCAACTCGGAGCTGCAGACCTGGCTGCTGAGTAGCGGGGCAATATGGACCCCTACAATTTTAAAAATGTTATTTTTTTATTCCAAAAAAAATGTTTGAGGCAATATGCAATTTTTATAATGTTGTAGTTTAATGTTTAAAGAATAGAAAAAAAAATAAGCCAGACGATTTAGTCAGGGCTTTGACATTGCCAGGCGCGTGCAAAAATTAAAAAAATAAGGTTTAAAAAAAGTGTTTGAGGCAACTTGAAATTTTAATAGGGTGTAATTTATAGCTAAAAAATAAGATTCTCAAAAAGACAGATCATTTCGGTGGGGCTTTCTACCCGCCAGGTGATCTAACAAATCAGGGTAAAAAACGGTTTATCTCGATTTCTGGCAAAACTACAAGTCCGATGGAAAAAAGTTTAATGACAAAGTTGTAGGTAAGAAAAAGATCTATAATCTTTGTCTTAACACTTTTTTCAGATAACCTCAAAATTTATTTGAAAAATTAAAAAAACCAAATTTTTGGTTTTTTATTTTTATCTCTTCCAAAAAAAATTTTTTTTTCACTAAATTTGGTGAAAACCTACCTATTTTTGTCTCAAAGACGCTGTAATTTTTTTGATTTAAAATATTTATTTTTGCACCTTATATTGACTTAGTATCGAAAAGTACCCTAATTTTCAATATAAAAGTCTTCAATTCAATCAAAATTTCATTTTTTTAAGTCGGTGGGCTTTTTGTTCGTCGAAATCAACTTTCCGATGGTTTTAAAAAATATATTATGTCGGCATCAGGTAGGCAGGGTGTTTGTATGGGTTTTCAATCGATTCTACTCTGTGTAACATGTATTTTCATGCAAGTAAAGTAGGTATTCTTCATCAAACATCCATTGTGGGATTGTTTCATGTCAGGACTTCAGATTAGGATTTCAAATAAAAGACAAGAGTCCGGACCAACACATAAGCAACTCATTTATTCACTGATCACTGTCTGGCTCCGTTTTAACGCTCTTTTACTTTGTTTATTTAGTTATTTACGCGGATCTCCGATTCCGACTTGTTTAATTTACTCAGCGATACGCAATATTGATTTATCGAGCAAACCATTCGCTATATTCGCAAGTTATGTGATAGCACGTTTTATTAAAACTTTATTCACTTTCAGACATTACTCGCCTTAAGGTAGCATTCGGTTCTTAGCGACCGCGACGCGCGACTGCGTCCATCTCCATTCAACTACGCGACCATGGTCGCCTGTCGTGGCCCCTGGCGGCGCCTGTCGTGGCGGGCGGGGCGAATTGCGTTGTGTTTGAATAATTTATAAATTTGGTATACGAAATGACAGACCATTCCGACACGATGCAATTGAAACATTTTTAAATTAGCAGAATTAGACCCAAGTTAGTAAAATGGCTTAAAATAAATACTGAAATACTGTTACTTTCAAATAATACAAAAGTAAAAGACATTGACAACTTAGAATACCGAGTAGAACTACACAAAGGAAACAATTTCAACCCATTCAGCAAAAACGGCGAAACGTAGAGCTCAGACGTGCTCAAAGAAAGGTGCTACAGAGTAACGGATGGAGCGAAGCCAATGCCAGGGGTCGCTAACAAGCTTCCTGACTCGTTCCCATTCCGTTAACTTGGCAGCCACTCAAATCGCAATCCTATTAAGTGGGCACTTGAATTCATATTGGCGCGGACGCCTCCCGTCATATGGAGTAGGAGATGTACCTAACACAACAGCAACAATTCGATTCGCACGCACGTCTACTATGAATACGCAACTGGGTTCAATCACCTGATTGCGTAATCGAGTCGAGGTTTGAGCGAAGCTTTTTCATCATAACCGTATTCTATAAAGTTTTTTAATTTCAGACATGAGCGACAAATGACTGAGTAATCAAGCGAGTAAGAGGCATAGGCAATCTACACTGCTGAATAACAGGCACCAAGTACCGCCTCCTTTTGAAGGTATGTACCGCCATCGAGATATAAGTACTAACCTACTAGAGAAGACACCGTAAATTCCTACTTTGTCTCGTTCAACTGCGGCGCGTCGCCGCACCTCACTCAGTCGCTCTCGCGTACGTGCCGTGATTTACATGGCGCTTAAGACCTTTTTGCCGAGAATAAATACACTTCCGCAGCAAATCTAGCGCTGTGGTAAATTAGTTTTCGGTTTCGACGAATTGTTATTATTTTAGCGCTGCAGCGAACAAATTACAAATTACGAAGAATAGGACAATTCAGTTATTTGACGTAGCTTCTCTAGTACGTTAGTACTTATATCTCGATGTGTACCGCCCATTTTAATATTAGAGCATTGGCACATGGTTCTTCTAGAATAAATCGTAAAACCTTTTAACGTGCCTGAGATAAACTTGATGTTTCGGAGAACTAGATAACAGGATGCCCCTCGTAGATGAACACGATACTGACATCGTATCAATGATGCTTTAGATCTGAAGTCTACACGTTTACGGTTTTCAGCTATCGACAGAACTTACTGACAGTGAATCACACACAAGGCACACAAACAAAGAGATACAAACAAATTGTGTATTTTTGCAGTCAGTAAGAGGGTGCACATACAAATCATGCTAAGAGCCGTCATGATCTGAAACTATCGTGGTATTACCATGCATGGTATTGCCCCACGACTCCATGAACGCAATAATGACGCCGACAACGCAATATAAATTCACGCAAATAACTTGCCACTGAAATTGTTACACACCGTTACGGGTGTCGAAACAATCGAACTTTTGATTGCGATTCGTTTCATTGTTTGTACCGCTGCCAAATTGGGCCTCTTAGTCAACCATTTACAAGCATGTTCTTTGTTGAAATTCAGCGCTTGTTTACACAAAAATAACACAAGTTATGAATTTTTATATGATTTGTATTGTGGAATTATCGATTCAATTTCTTGCAGTGCATTCTAGGATAAGCGATATTATATTATTCCATTTCAGACCAAAATGCAACCCTTCGCAGACCCCCACAATGCAAGACCTGTAAAGAACCTTTGCAGCAAAACGGGTATGGTACGGGTTGGGCCTCAAAGCTACACTTGTCAAAACTGACGGTAACATTGTCACAATATTAAATACATATCTGTTCTGCATATGCTCTGCATCCTAAAGCATCCAAGCGTATAGAAGTTTTCAATTAAACGCTATAGAATTTTAAAACGATGCAGCTAGTGTATCACCTAGTTTACGTAAAAGGAGATCTACAATCTAAATTACTTTTTAATTGCTTTGAACAATGCACGTTTTCCATAGAAATTTGTACGCATGGTCCTACGAGGCAGATGGAGTAACAAGTTTAAAATTATTCAGCTTGTAAATAGCGCTTTCTAACTGTCTTAATGAGGATTGTAAAAAGTTTAAATTCATCTAAGTACCATACTACATACATACATACTAAGTACTATACTATAAAACTTTTTCCTTACGTTTGCAAAATCATACGTTTTGACCTACTGTAAATGTTAAAAAATTGTGCCCGTAACGCCATTATATAATGCTTATTTCTTTAAAACGTGGTAACCCTAGGAAACGAAATATTTTCTGCGAAAAAAGTAGCCTATGTCGCTCTCCATATCTTCAACTATCTGCACACCAAAAATCGCATTAATCTTCGTTTTGACGTGATAGAAGGACAACCAAACACACTTTGGCATTTATTATATTAATATTAAAAAAATACTATGGATAATTCAGCAAAACTGAAAAGCGACACGCAACAGACAAAAAGACAACAATTTTTCCCTTAAGTGAAGTAAAATATTTTTCAATTTTAACTTCAGAAGCAATTTATAAAATGTTTCTGACCGCCAAATAAGAAACATAGGGCAAGAATTTAATAGATAAGCTCTCAATTAAGTACAAGTACCTCATGATTTAATAGTTCGTGAGAAAGTAAGATAATGTGTACCGACAGTGTGATTGACGGGGTTAGAATAGCAGTCGTGAACAATACTATAAAAACTTTATGTAAGTAGCTATATGTATACATAGTGTATTAAATGTAGAGCGTTGTATTGATTGCATCAGATATTGAGAGAAAGATGTCGAGGGACTTTTCATTCGGTGAAAGTAATATTTATCGCAGTTTCTAATATAATGTAACTTTAACATGTTTAATAAATAAGGAGTTTTCTGCAGTGAAAATAAAGCATAATTATTGTCCGTACATTTCCCCTATAGCTAAACTGTCAAACATTTGAAACCATAACTCGAAAAGGATTTCATTCACCGTTCCGTTCCGCGCAAATTTACCAGACTGGCCACCGACCACACTCCACAGTCACCGGTGGCTGTGGTCGGTGGCGCTTCTTTTGGAAGCGCGACGCGGCTACCGGTGGCTGTAAGCCGCTACTTTTTTAATGCAGTCTTTACGAACATAAATCAATTACTTACATTAAAAAATAAAAACACAAGAAATACAATCACGATAATTACCTATAATTAACATGCATGAATGCTTCAATTAAGTTAGGACCGATAATACACAATATTATAATAATTAACTCAATTATAATAATACTTAAATTATAATAATTAAACGTCAAACATGATTAGTTATAATGGTTATAGTGCAATTTATCGCTTATTGCTAAACGTGGTTTAAGCGTACACGCAATGTAAATTGTAGGTGGTTGGTATTAATTCGTAACTGATTTTAATTACATTCATAGCTGTCTCAAATTAAAATCAGTTTTAAACTTATGTAAAGTAATATTAATAAAAATTATCCTTACATCATTTTACTTCCTATTAATATGTGAAGATGAAGCTTTTGTACCCCCTTTTCTGCATTAACAGACACACGTAGGAGTGTGAGATTTGGAATAGTAAAAGTTTATATGGAATGGAAGTGTAGAAAGATACATTGATATATATAATACGCATTACATACAATGTACATTTATTTAAGCCAATGTATGTAGTAAACATAATTCTGGGTACATAAAATTATCTTATGATCAAGAACCAATTAAATATTTACTTACTTATAGACTAAATTTTACTCGAATCGCCTTCTCAATGCGTACGTACGTACGTACTTCTTACCCAAGTAAGTACTACGTATTCATCACCTTTCATTAAATGATAGAGGTAAATTTATAAAGATGCTCGCGCACGCGTGCTTGTTTAATGGATGTTTCATAGGGTTGTCAACAAAACATAAGGTATTAATAATAATTGGCACACTACATTTACTTACATAAATGTAAAGAAGTATAATGTAATGTGATACTGAATACACTATAATAAAGTAGGTAATTTAATGGAGTTTTAGTTACAAAGTTAATAATAAAATTATAATACAATATAAATTTGGTCCTTCAAGCCAGTTAATGAAAATCGTTTGATGCAAAACATTATCTCACACAGAATCTGAGAAAGCCTGAAATGTATTCTGTTACCTTAGAACTCACGGATTGATACCAACTTGTCAAATAATGCCTCTTTCCATTCTGCTATAACTATACCATCTAAATACGATTACGCTCCATAAGATTGTTGAATGGTCAAAAAGTTTCAATTGAGATTGGGACAAAACAACATACAATGTTTTAATTATAAATTAATTACTTCCTATGATAGGTACGTGGACTCTCACGACATGTATTTTTTATGCCGATATTTCGATCCAGTTGCACGGATCACGGTTGTTCAACTTTAGTTTCCGCTTAGTATCGGGCAACAAAATACATAATAGTGACTACTCGTAAAGCCATACACCTAATACTAACCAAATTTTTCTCTTTTCAGACTGAAAAACGTTAACGGTAACGATTTTCATCACGAATCACGACATTCTCGACTCCTAAAGCGTACTCCACCACGCTGCTCCGATGCAGATTAGTGATTAAGTCCGTATTAGTTGATCAAGACAGGCGGCCCTACAGTGACCCGTTAGATATCAGCGTTCCGCGCATCCGTCCGGATGTAGCGCCGCGGTCATTGTACCCGCTGCGTGTGCGGGAAATTCGTGTGTTTTGGATGGTTACGTAGATTTGTTGATAACAGATTGTAAACTGGATAGCAATGTTTGTAGGTTATTTGTTATTATTAAACATAGGTATGACTGGAGGTTGCACATTGATAAAAATTCTTAATTTAAATTATTACTTTTTTAAGTTTTAAGCATGATTTAGTAGAATTATCTATCAAATTTATCATTGGATATACCTATCTATATATTTTTATGACCGCTAACACACTCATACCCCGCACTAGGATTTGCATGCAGTATCACTACCAACAAGGCTACGGGGTTGTCAAAAAATGAAATTAATTAAATAATGATTTGCATTTTTTCGAGCAAAAATTGCAATACTCTCGCTTTAACAAACAAAGCTGTGTAAGATACTAACTTAGTTTAAAACAGTAAGAAAATAATATCCATCCATCCTGCATAAACTAACAGTTCTCGTAGACTGTGCAGTACGCAATAGGTGGGCAACGTTCGATCGCGTCCGATCCTTCGATTCTATTTAGAGTACTTAATTACGGTCAATGTCTTCTTGACGGCCGCATCTACGATCTGTGTTGTTTATTTTGTCGAATGCAAATCCTTCGCACTTGTCCCGCTACTCTAACTACTGTAAGAAGTCGAAACCCTCGTCACAAGATCACACTGTCTGATCATTTATCACTCCTGAATTTTTGCGTATTGCGACACAATGTCGTAAATAAGAGAATTAAACATAAAAAAAAAACTAACATTTGTATTTTGTTTTAGCAAGTAATTAATATATCATTTAGAGTTCCTTGACACGTTAGTGGGAAGTCTGGGAAGGTTTAAAATAGTACATTTTGTTAGTAGATTCTGGCAAGCTGGACTACTACTGGACTACTCCCGCTTATCCTATAGAGTTATTCTAAATAAAAGGACTTTATCGTTAAGACAATTATGCCGCCCTAGGTATGATCAATTTACTAAAATTTTACATTACCTACATTATGTATATCACACTAGTTTCGATGACAATAATTTTTTGTAATAAGCATGACCTGATTCTACGTTCAGGATTGGCTCCGGGGTTCTCCGAGGAGCAGGGTTACAGACAGACAACTCCTCTACGGTTAACGACACAGATAATATGAGATTACATTAATTCAGTTATTTTGATAGCTCGTTCTTATCATAAGCTAACGGGCTCAGTGATATAGGTATTCATACGAGAAACGTCATAAAGGGAAACCTTATCTAAATACTGACTTTAGTGTATCACAAACTTCTAACTTCATTTCCTAACCTACGTAATCGATTACGCAGACAGGGTGTGGGGCGCGACATGAAATTAAGACGAATTGGTCCTATTTAGAGACAAGGTCAATGTCTTGTTGACGGCCGCGTGCGTACTGTAATTGCTCGTAAAACGCGCCCGCGTTTACAAATTCGCGATAGTGATTCACTTGTTCTGTGTAATTATAAAGATGCTAAGATTAGACGTATGTGGTCGTGTTATTGTTAGTTGATATCTAAAAAGTTTTACTATGGATTTAAGATAGCAAACGAGCATGCAACGCCATTCTTTCGCTGCCGTCAATGAACGTGACCGACCCAGAACAAGACATATGACTGGTTTTCGGATGGTTAGTCCAGTTAGCAGAGGGTCACTTCGTTAGTACATTTGAGGACTGGGCAGGGACTGTTAGTGGTAGATAAGCTAGTCCTGGTAATTTTATCCGTCGTATCCGACTGTCCCACAGCCTTCAATCTAAGCTGGATGCATATAAGATCTTCGTTGAAAACAAGAAAAAAAATAGCATTAATACACCCCACTGCAGGGCAGGAATCTCTGCTCGTAGCTGAGATATCTAGAGCGATAATAGTATCATAACTATTACCGTGCTTTAATCATCAATTTGTATGTTTCGCTTTTGGAAACATAATCTGTTTACCAATAAAACTGCACCCATTGACTTATTACTGCAGCTGAAGAAAAATTTATTTGTTTTGATAAGCCTTTTTATATTTTCACAAGCTTTTGTTTTAAATCAGTACACGTGAATAATTGCAGTGTAATAAATTGAATAAACACCTACTTACTATGTTATAATGATAGGAAGTTATTTAATTTTAAATAATAACATTGGTACTCCATTTTATTATATGTATAAACAGGAAAGTCAAAATCTATAAAAGCCCTGTAACGATATTTCCATACCTATTTTACGTACCTATTTTATAATTTTCCTTGTGTCATGGCATGTTATAATTGTTGTATATATTCATCAAATCGCACCTAGACGCTTCACAATTATCCCTCAGGCTCCAAATTTAAAATCATGTAGATTTTATGTCAATACTTTAAAAGCACGTTGTAACTTCTTGCTACTACAACCAATTCATCCTTATGATACGAATATCTACATCTCAGGCACAAATGACTTCGATGTTCGTTGTCATAAAAATGAGTTTATTATTAAATCATCCATTTGCAATTAAGAGAACACTGGAGAGATCCTATATGGGCAAAGTTACAAAACTCTGATTAAGTTGATTGCTAGTTGCACAATCCGTTAGGGACATGCATTCGTGTATGCATTTGATGAACTGCAATTGAACTAGCGCAATGCAGATGCGGCACCGCCGGATCGCTGAGTTTGCTCAACAGTCTAGAATGTAGGTTAATTTTATTACCATTAAGTGCACTATCGAGCACCATTAAGCTAAATTGTCCTAATCCTGAAAGGTAAATTCTGGAAAAATGTGCACCCATAGTTGAATTTATTGCGTTGGCATTCAAGACTAAGCTAGGTGAATACGACCATACCTATAATTTTCATTTCATTTTTTTGTTAAATTTTGTGATAAATATTCGTTTCATGGCTCAATGATGTAAATTTTGCCATTTTGGATTTTTTCTCTGTCTGTTACCCTTTATTAACAAATAAACACATGAGCACAATACAAAAAAAAAGAAATAATGTTCCAGTCAGATGCGTCTTGTTCAGCCTTAGATCAGGTGCAAGCAGATTTTACGTTTACGCGTGTCATTTAGTGTTGACTTTGTTGATGCAATAAATAAACTCCATATCGTTGTACGAGTGACCAATCCTCGTTGTACCAGCTGCGCCAATGTGAGCTAAGAAGTGATCTTATCATATTTTGCTAATAAACTTTATTGCGCCAACACCTAGGTGTGATACCTATTTCGCCACTCAGATCAAACCTGTTATGAATGAATGGACAAAAGAAATGACCTATTTACCTATATGACGTATAGGTATATAGCGTTTTTTTTACACTACAACGTCATTATTATACTTATGGAATAGTATCATTATTTTGGTCATGGTTTCGATCCAGGCTTTGGGCTTTGGGGGCACTTATCACAGGCATATATCCTGTTATACACTTTCATACTCCTCCGTCCGCGCAATTTTCGTAAAAAGAAGTACATACCTACAAAGTTTGTGCTAAACGTATTAATATAATCATTAGTATCATTACTATTATATAAAAATAATGTATATATATACTGTGCCTGATGCATAGGTTTTTAAATTTATTATGTTTGATTGGATCAATATTTGAAATTTCTTTACTTACCTAAATTGGTTTTGATGCACCTACATAAATAAATATTGTAAGATAAATCTATTTTAAAACTTTTATATAATAATGTACCTACGTTTTGTTGACTGTTTAATTTTTTTAGGTCACAACTATTACCTATAATTATTTTCAGTCAGAGTTGCAGACTGATAACTACATACGATCAGTGTTTAGTTTCATTAACGCGAATAATTACGTAACTCGGTGGTATAATTACTGTAATTATGATGTAAGTACCTATGTACATAAGTAGTGCGCGAGGTAACCGGTCCACATTTTTAGCTATTGTTACAATTTATAATTTTATACAGCTATCGTTACGACCTACATACATACATCGATATATTAATTTTATCGATTATGTGTCTCTATAGTACCAATATTATCATCATTATGTTTGGTACATAAATAAAATTTGTTCTCGCTAATCTCAGAAACGAAGATTAATTCCATGTTTCAAATACCTAAGTAAATGGGACGAAATTTATCCTCGTACAAACTTTACACTCCTATTTCACCCTTTTGGAAAAGGAATTTTCAACATTTCTTTATTAATGCTCCTCCACACTATAAACTACCTAGCTAAAATTAAAGACAATTAAGTATAGTCCTTCATCAATCACTATAATATAACATTGCACTGCGCGCCAGGCTGTCCATGACGTCAAAACAGAATGCAATGTGCTTTACAGATGGTTAAATTCCACCAAAATGACATTGAGAACATGAATTATGGCCTAAATGAAACTTTTTATCTATTCATACATATACTTAAATACAATTAAAGTCTGTCTGTGGTTTCAAATAACTGTGTTTTCTCAAATGGTTATTTACACGATACTTAAAAGAAACATGTTTAAATTATTGTATTACCGTCTCTTTTTTTGTACGGGCTAATCTCTGGAACGGCTAAGCTGATTTTGGTGCGACTTTCACTGGAAGAAAGAGGAAGTTATAGGGCAACATTTAGCTTTTATTACGGAATTCCCGCAGGATCGAGATTTATGCGGGAAAATCCCCCACGCGAACGAAGTCAGTTTAACACCAGGTACACCCCACACACCACTGCATGCTCGTTTGCTACTTCAATTAAAAACATAACTATGTATAGAAGTCACCAGATGTAGTGGTCAATTACAGGTCAAAGACATGTTTAGGTCCGACTCATTAACGGCTCGGTGCAGTACATGCGCCTGTTTTAATTTAGAACGCCTGGACTACATTAGTGAACCACTATAAATATGCCTGCAATATCTCCGAGGCCAGGTACAGTCGCGTTGAGTGTTGGAATAAGAACTTTGGTTGACATCCTTCAAACTAATATAAATAGTTTTGCGGTCAAGTTAACAAATAGTTTTACGGTTACATAATGAATAGTTTACGGTCATAGCCTCCAGTAAATGACTTCAATAGATGTCAATGCTAGTGGCGAAATTTCATGGGTCAACCCTCTAGCACAGGATAGATAAAATACTTCTAGTCCCAATATCTTGTCTCTCTTGAGCGCTGCTGTGCTTCGAGAAACCGTACACTTTATTTTTTATGTTTTAAGTATGAATAGCAGTAGTAGGTATTTTATTTTAGGTAGCAAATGCCTTTGTACACGCTAATCTCAGAAACAGCTTAACCAATTTAGATGCGGTCTCCACTAATGTAGTATGTTAAGCGTCACTCAAGTGTTATTTAAATCAGTTCATAATAAAAAAATTATGTCAATGTAAAGAATCACGTTCAACAATTTTTGAGTAAGTATGGGTACTAACGGACAGGTTTCCAAGAGCGAAATTGAGGACAGATTTACTAGTTTCAAATAATTGAACAAATAAATTCACGATAAATTTTGGTAATTAACTCCTCAAGCCTATATACTAAGTGCTTGCATAACAGAAAAGGGGTAACATAAGATATAGCGTTACTCATGCAACAGTTTGTCTAGAATCTAGATCACAACTTAGCAGTTTAGAAGACAATAGGGTAATCAGTGAACTAATCAATTTAACGCATCGCTACAACGTCACATAGGTGAGTCATACCATAAGCCATATTGTACAAAATGTATACGAGTGTGTGCGCGTACGACAACCCGTTTGTAATGCGCACCGACAGTCCGACACACAATGTAATCTTAACCTCCTGCTCGGAATGTAAGTGCCCTTTGAATTTCGAATCGCGTAACGGAATACCTATGGACGTTCCATTTTTTAGATACTTCGAACATTAAGGAAGGTAACATTGGTTACGCTTAAGACAACTACCAGATTCGCGGTCCTTATCTTGGTGATTGCAATATACTCGTAAGATCACTAGAAGACGTAGTGAAAAGAGAAGGGTTTGTTACACACTAATATTAAGTGTCGTGGGTGTCATGGACAACCGAGCGGTGCCGAGGACCAGAAACTTAAACTCATCATTCAAATTTCCCCCTCACTGGAAAGTACGATGTTGACGATGTTACGATGATGATAAGGAAAGGCTGACTTTAGTGACTATTTCGGCAACAGCCGGCATGTCAAGCATATCCGATTGACAGGTAGTGGGATATGCAAATGCATTTACCAATAACAAAAGGAGGACAGTTTGAAGTAAGAAACAGGTTGGCATATCGGTTACTAACCTACCTTAACCCTTTAAGATTTTTATTTTAACTAAGATAATTATTTAATATCTTCGTGACTAATCCTTCCCCTAATCCGTAATGGTGGAATACGCTCTAATCTCTAATCCTCCTCAGTTCTCAGTTACGAGGAGACAGCCGTGCTCAGCAGTGGGCTCAGCAATTAATGGGTTGAAGCCAAAATTAAGCGCGAAGGTCGTATCGTCAATCGGTACAAGTTTTTTAATCTTGTATCGTTTGTATTCTATTCTAAACTCTTCTTCCTCTTGGTATTGTGGATGAAGTAAACTAAACGCGTTGCGACTAGACGCGATGCGTTGACGACCACGAAGTAATCGGTGAATCCACTTTTTTATAGTGAGACCTGATGTGAAGTGTGTGAACAAATGCACTGGAAGGGCAAATCGCATACCAAAAACCGGAATCGTGACGAATGATGTTGGAATGTAAGAAATCGTCCTCCTACAGTTAGACAGTAGACACAGAGTATTAGATAAGTGTGGAAAATGTAGTATCCCATAATGTGTTTTAATTTAAACTGTAATCGATACTCACGATTTTTATTATTTATACTGGTTAAGCCGTGGTTAACCCGTTACAGTTAAAATGTTTAAGTAGTGTCCGCGATGACAAAAGATTAAAATCACATACCATAATGTGGTCCAAATATAAATTTAAGTAATAATTTAGCTACGTTCGTTTTTAAATTACTCTTTTGATTTAGAACCGTGACGATTCAATAATCATTTGCATGTTTGATGGAGCCCATGACGTCGAGTGGTGTACTCCATTTTAAGTTTACATTGTTTTTTAGCGTTTAGAATTTTTAAATCAAAAGCTATTCGACTAACTTAAACAATTTTAAACACGATCATAGCCAACTAGCCAAATTAAGCATGTAACGTCGATTACTTAATACCGATAATATTAATATCACGTAAGACCTATAGTCATAACCTATTATAACCCTAATAACAAACATTTATGTACTTACCGGGTGCAATTTAGAGCTCTGTAGAGTGCCGCTACGTAGAGCGGTATAAATAAAGAGACAAGGTTTTCGAAAACGACGAGGACGTTATTAGGAATATTCAGAGTGAAATAAATTAAATGTTACAGCATCAATGCTGCATGTAGGTAGACGATTCATTCATTTCATACTATACTTTACCATCGCACATGTTTGTTTACCACTAAGTAAGTACATATTACAATTTTATTATTTTCGTAAAAAATATATCGATATCTCATAAATCATAATGTTTACAAGGGAATATTTCCATATCATCTATTTGCTGATAATAATTTTTCTTGGGTAATCAACGAAACGAAAATTTACCGTTTACAATAGGATAATTATGTGACTTCATAATACAAACAATTGAGTTACAAAAAAATCTAAAGAGATTACTTACGCATTTTTTCCGACCAGATGTACATATCTAGCCTAGCCACCCTACCACCGCTCAGCTGACGGGACGGCTCGCGTACTATCGATCTGCCCGTCCCGAGCCCCTTGCGCCACGACTACGACGACTACGACATTCGCCCAAAATCGGGACCATACAGTACATTACAACTATATTTTTATAAGAAGTCGGTACTCACTATTTATCATGTCAACTATAGAAGTTTGATCGTAGACATTACGTATCATGCGCGAATAAGGTTATTATTGTCATGTAAAGGTCGACACAATATTGTACCTGTAATAAGATTAATTTGTAACAACAAATGTTCATCGTCGGCTTGCGTCGGTCCTGGGTGATTGATAGTCTCTACAGTCTCGACAGAGTTAGTTGTTAAGTCATATCGGAGGCCTTCGGGTATCATAAAAATTTCCAATATGGGGTTGGCCACAAACGCCCCCACCAATGTGACCTATAGCAGCATGTTGAAATGCTTTAGATCTCCTCAGTTATGAGGAGAGACCCGTGCATTGTAGTGAGCTGTTAATGGGTTAATATTAACATGCCAGGATAAGAAAATGCATGCCTTTCTTACTTTTTTTCTATTCTTTCTCGTATAAAAATGCAGTAATGTAGTAATGTAAATCACTGATGATAATGGGTGACAGTGACCACTAACTGTCAGGTGGCTGGTCTGTATGTTTATTATCAATTTCATCATCATCACAACCCATAACTGTCCCACTGCTGGGCACGAGTCTCCTCTCACAATGTGAGGGGTACATATTATCAATTTATATAAAACAAAATGTTAAGTAAACAAAATTTTCAAACTTTATAATATATAAAGTATATATATATCTATACTCTATACTAATATTATAAAGAGGAAAGATTTGATTGTTTGTTTGTTTGCATCGAATAGGCTTCAAAACTACTGAACCGATTTGAAAAATTCTTTCACTGTTGGAAAGCTACACTATCCCCGGGTGACATAGGCTATATCATATATTATAAAAATGAATTGCTGTGCGTTAGTCACGCTAAAACTCAAAAACGGCTGTACCGATTCGGTTGAAATTTTTTGTGTGTCTTCAGGTGTATCCAAGAATGGTTTTGATTTACAATGGGACCCGGTAGGTGGCGCTGCTGTCGATATGTCACCATATTATTATTTGTTTATTAATTATAGAGCGGTACGAAGTTCGCTGGGGCAGCTAGTCACCTATAAAGTCTAAGGCTCCTTAGACAACTCAGGATTAGTAGCTACTGAATAGTTTTAGCAGACTTTTTTATCTTTCACTCAATATTTACCCTACAGAAGTAAGGTGATTCTCACTAAGCTTTTTCAGATTATTCAGCTGCCTAATTAAACATTGACAAAGACACAAAGTTCAGACTTTTTATTGACCCTTTACTTAAGATTTTGGTCTCTGGATATTTTATAATCTACAGTACAAGAATCCATTCAACATACAAGTGGTAATGCTTATTCAAATTGGTAATTCCGCTGATTATGGTCACAAATTGACCATCTTATCAATATTTCTAGATTTTCTACTGCCATAATATAATCCTATTACTACAACTGACATGTATGTATGAGTTATGGTTTTGTTCCTATCATAGTCAAGTGACATCACATCAGCTTTTCGAGAGATCTAATCCTTTTTTATAAATGACGAACAATTAAAGTATACAAAAGGAAAGTGATAAAATACTGTACCTATTATAATAATGACAATAGTTTATGATTATACTAGAGAGATGAGCTAATATAATCATGATAGCTTATTTATTACTATTCAAATATACAGGCATACAAAAGCTTAGTTTTGTTCTTTGTAAGTATGTATATAAATATTGAGAGAGTAAAACTTTAGATGCAAATTTAAAAATGAATATTTTTAGATTTACGTGGTTATAATTGAAGAATATGAAGGTAGGTAGGCTATTTAGGAAGTTTTTAATTACACGACATAGGTATACGAAAATTTATGACAGCATTGTTGCTTTCTTATAAGAAAACTATTATGCCAACCAACTAAACGTACCTTATATTTTGATCGATTGTTACTGATCAAAAATAGTGGTTTTACGTACAGTTTTGTTATTATTTATCTTTATTTGCTCACCTTTAGTAAAGTTACTTCGTAACATAAACCTTTAATTGCTGTTACGCACGGCTAACATAAATATTTACTTACTTGTGCTTATTTTTAATCCTCAAAGCAGAAAGATAATCCTTACGAGCACCTCACTACACACAAAACATAACACCAAAGATTCTAGTCATTATACACAGGTAGTCTAATGTTTCACCTCGAAAACCGTATAGTATTACACACAAGCATTATAATTCTACTTAAAACACAATAATTTCACTGTTTTCATAATCGGCATTAAACTAAAATATGGATTTCGGAGATTACTTTGACAGATGTCGCGTATTGCGTTCCGTAAGCATTTCCAAACGTACTCGATATTGACACGCTACGAGTAAACTAAAGAAAAAATGCAGCAACTCGCAAGCGCAACGCAACGCAAGTGACAGAGACAGACAAGTCAAACTGTCAAACAAAACAAAGCGTCAATCAGTGTTGCCAACTCTAGGTTTACAAAAGTGGTAGAAACTTAGAAAGACAGCAAAAAATGGACAGATCTACTTACGTTAGGTACTCAGGGCGTTTCGGCACAATATTACACATAGATCTTATTTGTAATGTTGGTAATATTTGATTTTTAATATTTGATTTCAAGGTCAAGTCAGTAGACAGGTAAACTAAGAGCGAAATCGGTAGATCTACCGAAAAGTTGGTAGATATGGCCACACTGGCATCAATAGTACAGTAAAGTAGAGTGTATAAAGTGTCTGTGGACAGTGTGGTCACTATAATAATTAGACTTATTTGATTTGATAACAGGATATTCAATGTTTTATCTTGGGTGCATTACTTTTCGATTTGGTTGTATAGCATAGAATCTTAGGCCTAATTTTCACGGACCCAGTACTAACGGACAGTGAAAGAGAGTTACTGTCCGTCAGATACTAGGACCGTAAGAACAAATGTTGGTCAGCTACTTCAAAATATTTGATTTTACTATGCACTGACCTTCCCCCACTCCACAAGGTCAGTTACTGGGCCGTCACTTGCTCCATACGAACCGATCGCAATTACGCAACTAGACAAGACAGTGGCCAGTCAGTGATGAAGGTCAGTGGACGCTTGGACATTGTGATTTTTGGACACCGAGGCCAGAACTTGTAACACAGTAGCTGTGTACTACTATCTCGTATACAGACAAGTAGTGAGAAGACGGCGGCAATGTGATCGTCCTGTACACTGAACAGACAGCAGAATATACAGCTGCTGACTATTGGATGTCAGGAACTGGCTCTGTGAAAACCAGCCCTTAGATCTCAATCTCAGATCATGCGTTAACGTTAAGGTTTTTAGACCCATTGCTTTACTTTAATATTTATTAATTTAAAGTAATAAATATATAATTTTGCTACATAAATTGTCTGTTAAATTATATTTAATAATTGATTCAATTTTTTGATCGCATGTTTAAGATACTTCTTTAGTGACATCTAGTATGCAGTAGTAACATTACGTTAGTTACATGCCACACTTCATTTTTCCTTTCCTTGAATGAATGAAATTTTTGTTATTCAACACAAGATGTCACTATCAGGCCATTTTATTTTTAATTACGCTCTCATAGGAATAATAACGTCTGTAAGTCCCATGTTATTATGTTTTTATGCACACAACTTTGATATTGCTACCCTTGCTACCTACTACACAAAAGCAGAAACCGTAATATTATTAACGAGTATTAACTAGCCTAACTATTTTACCAGTGCCAGCGACTTCGTCCGCGTGGAATTTAATTTTAAAATTTCCTAAAATAAAAGTAGCCTCAGTTACTCCATAATGTTATTACATTAGCTATCTGCCAGTGAACATATACGTATACATCCGTACGTATGCATTTAGTAATATTAAAAAGCGGTTATTTTAATATTACAAACAGACACTCTACTTTTATTTATTTGTATAGATAAAAAAATTGGTTGTCTGTAAAGTCGATTTACGGAATATCATATGTCAATGTTTACGGACGATAGTTTTACGTGATAACGTCATGCTCGGGCCACACTAACGAAATCGTCAACGTCAACGGCAATGCCGAACATCGCGATAATTATTATGATAAAATTAACACGTTATGTGAGTGGCTACACTTGACTGTCAATCGTGACTGCCCATCGGCGATAAAATTGGCGTTTACGTTCAAACAAGATGGAGGTTGACGATGCTCTGTTTTTGATGAGTGTAAATTTTTATTATATGAATTTAATTAATCATTACCATTAAACAAGGGATAAGTAGGTAACTAGCTACTAACGTGATAAGGTTGACGTATATTAAATAAAAATAATTAATAAAATTGTCATGTTATTATAAGTAATATGTACTGTAAATAGGTAGTAAAATTGAAAACAATAATTGAGAGAAACAACATATCAAAATTCATACATTTGCAACAAACGAACTAATATTTATTTATATATATAGGATTATTTATTAGGATATGCTCGAATCCTTCACTAGCTCGGGATTTAAACTAGGCAATCACAACAAAAACAAACTTTGCCATCTTGTTGAACAAATAACTATTGTTTATTAAATTGTATCCTCCTGTGCCAACCCTACCAAAATAGGTATAAATTTTGCTCGCTTCTTTCTCTGTGGTGTGGCCGCTTCAACGCATTAATTATCGCGTTAACCAACGGCAAACGGCAATGTGAATGCCGTTGTAAAATTATCGCGTTGAAGTCGTGGCTACACCTACGATCATCGACATAATTAACGGCATTTCCCGTTAGTGTGGCCCGAGCATCATACAGAAACATTGATGACAACACGTTGTCGCGTATTCAACATTTGATACAAATAATGGCTTCCGTCGAGGTGGCGGGGGTTATTGTACAAGTTCTCGAAGAAGCTCGCGTGGCGGCGTTCTAGTAGCAGAACTATTCTAACTGTTAGCTCTGACGTCAGCGGAACGGGAAGCTTATTCGTGCGCGCAGCCCATCAATTTATAAGACGTTATCACGTCAAAAACTCTTTAAAAAATTGGTTGTTTGTAAAGTCGGTTTACTGACGATAGTTGAACGTGACAACGTCTTAAGAAAATAATTTCCTTTGAATGAGTAGGCAAGCACAATAAAAGAACACTTTTTCAATACAAGTTAAGTCATTTATTAAAAATGAATGCTGGATACTTATACATCCTACATCGTGATTCAGAATTATAGCGCCCCACTACTCAACGCCATCTAGTGTACTGCGAGTGAACTACCAGCTCAGCCAGCCTTCCTCCATCGATAAATGGACCCAATCGAACTTAATGAATAATTGTTCACTGCACAATACATAGATGGCGCTGGTATAATAATTCACCAACGGTAACGACGGTAACGCATGAATCATGTTTTTTCATGCGTGCCACCGAATTATAAGACGTTGTCACGTCAAAACAAGCTTTTAGTGAGATTTAAGTTACATACTCGTATTCACTTACTTTAATGTCATTTAATTTACACAGGTTAATCTCACGTCATGCATCTATGTCATAATTATAATGTTTAATCATTGACGTATGATTAGTATTTATGTCAATGTGTTTAATGACGTTATATTTTGATAGTAAAAGTTATTATGGAAAAATGGTTTTAGTAAAAGCTTGTTTTTAAAAAGTTTTTTTTTTCTTTAATTTTTTTTTTTGATTTACGAAACGTAGTTTTGCCGCAATAAAAGCCACCGATTTTTGTTTTTTTTGTAGATAATGTTCATCTGGTTCTTAATGTTCTTATACCGCGAATTAAAACAACCATCTTCAACAACCCCCACTTTTTGGGCCCCTTACCGACTCCCTCTAGGCCTTCAGCGCCCGCAAAGGGGCGTTATGGCCCACTTTGAGAGACTGCTATACAGTAAGGTATTAACTTATTTGTGAGCCACTGAAGTATCTCGGGAAAGATAAAACTGGTGTAGCTTTTGCGTTTTAAAAATATGATAACCGGAAATAATAAACTCGTGCTCTGCTCGCTGGCCAATAACATTTTGATCATCAGAAACACTTACATAAATATCTCTTCTCTTACTCATCATATCTCTTCTCTTCTTATCGCACCTTACCAATCCACATTTCGCTTCACCACACCTCACCTTGCCTCACCATACCTCATATCGCCAATTTCTGCGGATTCTTTACCTCGATGTTGTTTAAGTAGAAGTACGTATACAATACCGAATAATAACGGATTTAATAATTAAAAACAAAATAGATTGTAAAAAACTAATTTATTTAAATATGCACTGAAAAACTTATACAACAGTTGTAATTTTAGACTTCAAACGATCGCAATAAACTTTGGCAAAACACGACTCGTAAAGCGACTTATCCAGATGTAATACAGACCAAAGTTCTCCAACGCAAAGTACAATAAGAATAACCTAAGTTATATTATGAAATAGTTGTGCTTGATAGATACAAAATAATTATAGGAAAGTATTAGGGCTCTGCCCTGCAGTCTTAAGAGTCATGACCGTTACTGGGCCTTATAGACACGCGTGCAAGTCACGTCCTTGGCGGTCATTACCTGAAAATAATAAAAATAATGATTACTACAAGGATATGATTTTAAACTTATACTTTCGTGGGCATTAACGTTGTAGATGCAAACGATTTTGTATTGTACTGGTATTTTGAGTCAGTTACATGGACCATGGTCACGGCGAGACAAAATCGTGAGCATCTGTTTTCATTTAAAATACAACAAACCTCTTCAATAAAATTGAAAATTAGGTGTTTAATAATCATAACTACTTAATAATTCATTTATTTCAGGCAACTATGGCCGATAGAATAAAATACATACAATTAAGTACTTTATAATATTACAGACATATTATGTAATTTATGTATCTATTAATACATAAAAATTCAAGTTTCAGGAGTCTTATCCATCCTAGAGTCCAAGCTAATCTCTATGCTCGTATCGAACCTTACTCCTGCTAGTGTGGCGAAAGGTCCCTCCAGAGGTCTAGTCTCCCTACCACCCAGTACAATCTGAACGGTAAGTTCTCTTGCATAGGGATAGGGTTTGACGCGTGTGGCTAGTTACCACACCCGTTACAACAAATTGACGGCGCAATATTTCTACGTGTGTCAGTCGCAGTGTTTTAAAAAAAGAATGCATGAAGTTAAGTAACTAAGTTATTAGCGAAACAGACATGTTATTTTTCATGTTTGTTGTTTTCTGTGTAGTTAATACAGTGAAACCTGGTTAAGTGAGACATCAAGGGATCTGCAATGTCGTTTCACTTATAGAGGTATTCCACTTACCCAGTGTCTCAGATATACAGGTATAAATAAATATCTGTCTCATTTACAGAGGGTTCCAATAATAGAGGTGAGAATACAGGTTATTTCAGTTATACAGTCGCGATCATTAAATAAAATAACGTGTTATGTATGTCGGCACAAACTTCTTCGCGTGTCTTCCCACTTTCATAAACGGATATTAACTTCAGTTTTTCACGTAATGATAACGATTGTAGCTTTCGTTTTGACATTTTTCAAATAAACAT
This sequence comes from Ochlodes sylvanus, assembly GCA_905404295.2. NCBI lineage: Eukaryota > Metazoa > Arthropoda > Insecta > Lepidoptera > Hesperiidae > Ochlodes > Ochlodes sylvanus. Next base: position 6,359,572 of record FR990129.1, read on the forward strand.
CTGTATGATAGTAAAGCGAAACTAAAACTGAAGGTAATTGAAGCTCAAAATTTGTACTTACGTACTTGGAATTACGTGTGGAATTTGTGGGTAGAATAAGAATGAGTAAACAAATAATGTTATCTCAGTTACAGAGGTTTATGCATATAAAATTTACTCGCTGTCTCAGTTATAGAGGTAACTATGATGATAAATCGAAAGAACAAATCCCAGATATAGAGGTTTACCTCGTCCCACTAACAGAGGTAATTCAGTGCCAAAGTGTTGGGACCTCAGCATGAGTTCCAGTTATGGAGGTTTCTCACTTATCCAGGTCCCACTTAACCAAGTTTCACTGTAATTTTCCTGAAGACGAACTGTATATTCCCATGCAAATAGTTGCATCATTTGTCCTCCTCTAAAATTAATCTATTGATATAATACGTAGTCCTTACAAATCTAACTGATCCATGTATCTCTAGTCTTTGTACATGGAGATATTAGACCAAAATATCTATAATATGTTATCAGTAACGCAATAGCTCCCATAACAATTATTTTAAGTTTTTGTTTGTTTGTTGATCTGATACCGCTAGTGTCAGAAAAGGCTAAACTAGGTTGGATGCAATTTTCACTGATGTGTCTATTGAAGTAAGCTTAAAGCAACATAGTGTTTATTTTTAATTATTTTATGACTTGCAGTTCGAAAAAAAATAATGTCAATTTAAAGAATAATGTATAAACATTTTTACAAATGTCTACTAAGGAACAGGTTTTCTGAAGCGTAGCGAAGCGTTATTAGTCTCTACTCTAATGCAAACTTGTTTTGTTTTCCATACTTGACAATAATAAACAATCTCTTGTGGAATTAAGTGAACCTGTCAGTTCACTGAAAACATTGTAAGGAAACCTGTTAGTTCTCAATCGTAATACGCGTACTTGGTGCCATAACTGATGGCCTAAAAACCCTGCTTAGTACTAGGACCCAAGCTCAATGGGATAGCTATGAGGGGCAATGATGATAATCATTATTATTAAGTATGTACTGAAACATACCAACTCTTCATCGACAACATTGTGTGAGTAAGTAGGGCACTTTATTTAGATAATGTTAACAGTCGCCGTAATAGCAGTACCTGATAGTATTCCCGATGATAACTAGGTAGGTATATCATAAATATTGTATCTTTATTACAACATTTTTTTTAATACTGGCAAAAGTCGTGAATGAAATTACTAGCGGACCAGCTAAGTAACATTATAATCTAATAGGAATGAAAGTCTGTTAAAAGACACCGAGACTCGTGCTATCATTTTTCCAACGAAAGCGATGAATATGAGTTTTATCCTCTCCCAAGTTGTTTCTCAACATATACACGCAGCCACGTAAGTTATGTTTTAAGGTAGTGTTGGTTTTGTATGATCGGTTACACATATCCTATTTCACAATATTGTTAACTTACAGCCTTCATCTCGTCGGGGCTGAAGGTCCTGATGTAGGTGACCTCCAGGCCATCGTCGGACTTCTGGACGTGCTTCAGCACGTTGTTGCCCTCGAACGTGCAGACCGACTTCACCTGGAATAGGTACAAAATAATCATTAAACTTACAGCAATCTTATCAGCTCATAGCCCGGCGGCTTGCGTCGATCTCAAGTGATCGACAAAGTTAAGCAACAGCGGGCGCGGTCGGTAGTTGGATGGGTGACCGCTAGTGGCAAAAATTTCTTGAGCGCTTCCGTGCTTCGGAGGGCACGTAAAGCCGTCGGTCCCGGTTGTTATCATTTGGTAGCAGTCGTTAAGCCATGTCGGATACCTTCGGGCGGCTTAAAATTTCCGACACTTGGGTTGGCCACTAACCCCTCCACCAATCCGCACTGGAGCAGCGTGGTGGAGTATGCTCTAGGCCTCCTCAGGTACGAGGAGAGACCCGTGCTCAGTAGTGGACCATTAATGGGTTGTAGCCAGTCTTATCAGCCGTTTACAATATTCCAATACATATTCATAATCCTCAGTAAATTACCTAGCAACTGTCAAATATCGTATGCTTTAACTCGGCTCGGGTCTCGTCTCACAATGTGAGGGGTACAGGCCACCATGCTGGCTAAGTGGCGATTGGCAGACTTCGAGACTTCACACACCTTTAACAACATTATGGAAAACTCTCAGGTGTGCAGGTTTCCTCAGGATGTTTTCCATTTCCGAAGAAAGTTGTAAGTAATTGATATCTGATATGCACATCATTTTGTTCAACAACTGACCGAGTCCAACGTTCAAACAACTTCGATATCACTACTTAAATATGTTTATCATATACCTACGTTAGTTGAGTGTCAGTTATTACTTCATCCTAGTGGATGACTTATCCACAGATTTTGGATACATAGAATATTGGGAGCGGGCGGTTATGGCCGTAAGTCTATTGCGGCGGATCTGGTAACAAAACGCGTCATACAATCACGTGTTTCGTCTGCCAGTTGAGGAAAACTGGGCACGGTTCAACTTAGCTTGTGTACACGGTAGATAAAATATTAATTCCGACCAGTTCAACCGTAAGAACGGCGCAAATATCAGCACTGTTAACTGTTATGGTTGTGTCTCTATCTCAACACAATTTTATAAGTAATACCGGCAAAATACATAATATGCTGGACCGTTACTCACAGTTTCTTACTTTATACGACTAATATGTAGGTATATAAGTAAATGTCCTTCATTGCCCTGGACTTTCATTATTCTTACGATTGTAGTGAAGACTAACTTATAAAAAGTTGAAAAGACGATGTCCAAAATTAGAAGTGTCTTGTCAAAAAGAAAATTTCCGAAAATGATGGATTACCTTAGCACCGTCAGCACGCTCCTCATCGAATTCCTCGCCAGGATTGAACTTGACCTCGGTGGTCTTGAAGGTGGAGGAAGTGACCAGCACGTAGCTGCCGCCGTCCTGCTTCAGCTCCACCGTGGGAGTCACGGCGTTGGCAGTCTTACGGGTGATCAGACCCACTCCTGTGGAAGACACGTTTCATAATTAATAAGACATTACATTTCTAACTTTATATAAAGTTACACTACAATGCTACACTCGAATGTTTATGGCCCATGGTCCGATCGCGGAGTTCTACTGGTCGCACCAGGTGCAATTTGTTTCCTGTGGCTCAATCAAATTAGGTATCCGTAAATCTAACGGTAGTACTAAGGGCAACTTTGTTTTTACGTGGTTCTATTAAAGCTAAAAGCGTTATAAGGAAGTCTATCAAAAAGGTCTTCTACTAAAAAATCACTTGCAACTTTTCGAAAATTAACTGTACTTTCCAACCCTCGCCCCAAAAATATTTCATAATAATGTTCAACCAGTAGATCAAGTACCAATATAATTTGACAATTTATAATGATTGTCCTAATGGGACCACGGCCAATAAAAATAGCCCTTTGTTCGACCAGTAGAACTTCGTGATCGGACTATGGCCAATATACCGACTCGACAAGTTCGACTCTAACACCTGGGCCCAAGTCTGCCGATTTATAAATGTTTCAAGATCCTAATGGTAACGAGAAATGTAGTCTTGCGGTGAAGAGCCTATTTACTTGAAATGCCTGGAGATGAACAAGTATGTAGTGTAGGCAATTGAAATAATTATCAGGAAGCAGCTCGCACGACACGAGTCGTGCTAAAGTACCTAATAGTAATAAGCAGGATAGATCTCTAAGAACACGAACAACCAATCATTTAATTTAAGACTAACTAACTAATAATTACTCAATGCTTAACTACATAGCCTTCTTGAAGATACAACAGCAACTTTGTATACAGCTCCTACATATAGATTTATCAATATTGCTGTGTAGAGACAGTGACCTTGCCTGAAAAGCGAGGGATCTCGCGTTCGATTCCCGACTGGGGCAGGTATTTATTTATATTGTACTGGCGAACTGAGATTACATGCGCAAATGTATTAATATGCTATATGTACATAAATTATTTCTATTTGTAACAAGAGTATTTAATATTTTTTACTGCAGCATACCAAGTTTCTTCATGAAATCATCAAAGTTTTTCGAAGACACCAGGGTATATTTCTTGCCTTCCCAAAAACGCATCTTTCGTGAAATAATGTTAATGAAATAATCTTTGATACAATATTCTTACGGTACTGTAACCGCAGAAAATAGTAAATCTGATAACTAATAATTTATCTGAATAACCATGCACGAATGACAACAGGAATGTCATAATGTAATTATTAGTCTAAATACTCTGTGGTAATTATTTGTCACAATTTTATTTTTCATGTTAACAGCATACAAAGGAGCACATGAGACAACCGATGGCCAGTGGCCATCAGTAACACCAAACACAATACCGATGTGTTGCTGACCAAAAAAGGATTGTGTGGTTTTATGAAACCACGGTAAAAGTGAAACTTTTTTTCACATTAAAGATATTTAACTAAAAATTTTTGGAATAATATTCCATTAAGGGTATAAAAATCGCTTTATCAATCTTAATTTTATACTTGGAAAATTGGAATGATAATGGGAAATAAGTAGACTATTACATTAAACACTGACAAAAACAAACAAAATAGCGTGGAGCACTGGCACAAATGAGTAATAGTCTATACACTACACGGTCAGCTGCTGCGAACTATAGGCGCCCGCGCCGCCATATTGGCCTTGGCTGCTCTGACGAGCGCCTTTCACTTTATCCCTATTCCGCGGCCGACCGTCACGCGACATGCAACACACAGACGAAAAAGTTTGAGACGATGTAATAAAAGTTTCACTTTAAAATAAACTAAAAAAGAGAAGACGAAATTACTTTTTTATGTAAAAAGTAAATAAAGTTAGTGCGCTCAACATTTCCAGGCTTCATCGCCACTTACCGTCAGAAAAACCTACAGAAACCTCTTGAAACGTTGAACAATAAAACCTTTTTTGTTCATCTGTGAATAAAACAAGGAAGAAAATATACAAGCTACATAACGTGAGCAGGCACCTACCTAGTTTATTATACCAGCGTAAATACTAAGTTTGTGGTCAACTGCCTACATATCCTACATACAATCTTTGATTGTACATAATCAAAGCATACAATATACCCATGCTGCAACCTACAGCTGCATTGTTGCAATGCAAAAACGAAATTTGTTATGAATTTTTAAGTGAATTTTTTTTATTACTGTTAAGTAGGAAAAATAACACTTAAATGACACATTATTTTCAACAATGCTAACTTATGTAACTCTAATTAAATTCTAATTAAGTAGGTAAAATAATTTAAACATTTGTTAGTGTAGTAGTAAACAGTGAGGTTAAATAGGACTTGCACTTCTAATTTCAATTCTTACAAACCACACTGATAATGTTCATGGAGTAAGTAGTTTACTTGCGATAAACTCAAGATGGTATCTAGATTTTCTTTAAAAAATAATGGTTTTATTATACGCGGTCAGGAATGCGGCTGCACCGGCGCCGACGCAGGCGGGCGGATATATCAATTCCTAACGGAATTATCAATAACGGTACTTTGCAGTAACTTCAGTTGAGCAGTCAAATTAGACCAAAAAATAGGGGTGAGGTTACAAAAATTCACACTCAGCTGAAAATTGGTAATATTCTTCAAAACACTATTATAAATGAAATTTGACTCCTCATCGATACGACACACATGGAAAAACCGTTTGATTTTTAAGTTTCACTTCTACCACGTGTGAAATGCTCACTTTTAATTTTTTTATCAATCTATAAAAAATGTCTAAATACTTTTTTCCTAAGAGCCACCGTTTTTGAGATATTGCGTTTCAAAAGGTTGAAAGAGTTGTAAAATCTTCTTGGGTCTTGAAAAACTATGTATATAATTTAAATCATTATCCATTTATGAATAGGTGAATATTTCTTTCACTTGTTTTTAACCCATTTGAGTTAAACAAAACGCATTTGTTGGGTTCTTCAAAAATATTATTCTTTTAAATATACTACTAGTACCTACCTATACAACTGAAGTATCCTGGACAGAATGCCTGGAAATTTAATATCCTGAAATCCAGACCACCTACAGAACGGATCGAATTTTCTCCGTTGATATGAGACACGATACGAACATAACTGTTAGATTTGCATAATTGAATACCTTGGCTGGCATCCCTTAGGCACTTACGTTGATAGAATTTCAATTCCCTATGTATGTATGTATGTAGATTATGATTTCTCGATTCTCGTACATACTTAGAACTTATGTCTGTAGGTAGTAGCACGTAGTAGGTACATACTGTAGAGATGTTCCAGTATTTTTTTTCATTTAGCTACTACCTACGAAGTTATATTTCACGACTTTAGAAAAACATAAATAATGCATTAGCTATACCTAGTAGATGCGTAAGTGTGTGTATATTTTTACGTATATCTTTACGTACATGAAGTATAATGAAGCCGGTAAAATTGTTGGTCACGCCATTTCAATTTCATAGCGGAGACGGGGTGGTGAAGCTGGCTACATCTATTGTTATCTCGTTATCAGAGCTAACGATGAATCGATAAAATCCTCTCGCCTCTCATTGGTCGATTAGTGGGCGCGCCGCGTTGCTATTGGCTGTATGGTCGTAGCGAGATGTCAAGGACAATGACCTTTATATTGGCGCAATTTTTCAATTAAGAATCCATCCATATTAATGTTTCGTTGTTCACAATAAATAAATCTATGTAGGCATGGGATGGGAATATTTCGTACCATTTATTCAATAGTTTATTTATGACATACTACTCGTACCTTAATAACCTACTTGTTACATCTCAAAGGGATTAGACAGCGTTTTCGTTAAAAGCTCCCGGATGGCCTGATTTTTTCCGACTTTCTCAACAGTTATCGTCATATTTCAACCAATTTACATTACTTTAATATATTATACATATAAACCTTCCTATTGAATCATTCTATCTATTAAAAAAACCCCATCAAAATCCGTTGCGTAGTTTTAAAGATCTAAGCACACAAAGGGATATAGGGACAGAGAAAGCGACTTTGTTTTATACTATGTAGTGATGATGTGGCAGTCGATATAAATTAGTAGGTACATCATACCTAGTAGGTACCTATTACTGAATAATTTCATCTCTTTTAATAAACATTTACCAAACTGCAAAGCAATGAACAAAATCTAGAAGATATTTTTTATACATGTCAACAGAGTATCAGCGCTACAAACTATTTATTAGTAATGAAAAGGTACAAAGTTCAAAAACGCATCGCAACAACAATGTTTGTTAAAATAACGCAGGAACCGAAAATACATCATCTGTGAATTCTGTAAATTAGTACGTGCGCTGGCAACCGTCAGTAACGTCCTATCGTCGCATCATTGTCATTGCGTCTCGGCGCCGCCGTGGACATTGATCTCTGCTCAATTAGAACTCCATTCAGACATTTCAGTCCTCCACTAATATATATTTTATCTAAGTCCGTCACGCGAACTTTTTGTATTGTTATTGCCACAATAGTGGTAGCTAGACTTTATACCCGCATTATTATTCTCAGACTAGGTACAAAAGCGATGTGGAATTTCATTATTTCACACTGAATCATTAAAGTCACAAAAACGAGACTTATTGTCTATCAAAATATGGGTAGGTAAGTATAAGTTTTTCCCTGAAAATGTATTTTTTATCGTTGCAAGCTAGTAATCTACTCACATTTAAACGTCACATTTAAATTCATCAATTGAAAAACATTCAACATTTGAGACTCGTGAAAGGACATAACATCAATTTAAATTTCAATAGGGGCCGCCGATGCCTGTACGATTGGGACATGAGGGCACTGCGGGTCAAGTTCATTAGTGACAGTGACGCGTCGGCATTAGATTATTATCCTGTGAACCCTATCAGTGAACCCTTAACGTCCGACGCTTTGCGTTAAACACGGATGAACGCCACAAAATGAAATTTAGTGAGGGTCCTTATATGAGTTGTACGAGTACCTATACATAGCACAGAACGAGGCAGAAATTAAGTTTTAGCCGACAAACGAACTGATAAGCCACTCGATGGTAATTGGTCACCTTCGCCCATCAACATCAGTAATTCCAAAGGCATCACCGCTGCTTGGCCAGCGGAGAAACAAGGAAGAGCAAAAAAAGAAAATACTTCTCAAGCTCCCAGTCGGTACACGACATCTTTTGGCGGCTGACACAAGCGAATATGGTAGCTAGCCAGCTGGGCTTCAGCTCTGTCACCAAGCAGGAGCTGGTTTCTGTCGCCTCTTAGGACACCCTGGTCTACCGGCAGATGGGAACGTTAATATTCTAGGCCACCTCGATACGGCCAGAACATGTACGTGCATCAGGGTGTTATCAGAAAAAATGCACACTAACGCAATATGCAACCAATACTGTGTAAGGCGACAATCGATGACGCCAAAAAATAATATCAATGGTGTCGGTATTAAAACACAACGAAATATACAAGTAAGTTAGGGCGGTGAGGTGTAGGATAAATGATATTGTAATATGTACAGAATAAATACTCCAAATTAAGATAATAATTATATTAATAAGAAAATGTACAAAGGAAAAGAATATGAGGGAATGAATGACGGTCTTAACAATAATTTTAAACTATGGTGGACAAATTTAAAAGTGTAGGGTTGTTACTCTACAGAATAACTCCCAGGGAACCCAATGAATCGTGGAAGTAAATGGCGGCAATTTTCCAATTTAGCAGCTATCTTCATTGTTGATAGTTCTCGTTACACCCGGAAGAGCCTATCCATCATATTTGCATGCGCATATTATTCACAAAGGGTATAATATTGGTAACCGGACGCATCACAATCGGTGGACTAGACGGCTCAACAAACCGTCTCGGTTCTTATTGACTGAATTGAAGCTGATTGTCGACCATTTGTGGGCAATTGTCGACGCCGATTCGACCAATGGGATCCAATCGTTCAACTATGCCGGGATATTCTCATGCGATCCTAATTACTGGGAGGATGGGTACCCGATGTGGGTTTCGTAGAATCTCTAAAACATTTCCACCTACATCTTCCTTTATGTGATTTGTTAATATATTTCAGGATATGCCCGATTTATTCTTGTTACAGGAAAGCGAAGATTTTCCTATTTGTTAATGCTCGACATTACGTTTATTACACCGGTTGTCCTCCACAGTAACATGGAAAGTATTAGCTAGATGTAAATTTTGTTTTTGTTCGACTTTAAGACTAAAGATTTGGGTTTTTGTGGTTTTGTCTTGGTATCGGTTAATAAGAGGAACCTTAGTGTGAGGCTATGAGTGTGTAGCGTTATTCATTATTATTATTTACGTGACACGGGTGCAAGTTATGGGTCTTTGTTGTTTTGTTTTACCCCATTACGAATACGTTACGATATTCAATTCTAAGGACGGACAATAGACCTTGGTTAAGTGGTCTGTGGGACGGACAAATTGAGATTACAATCTCAATCAAATTATTTTGCATTTCTTATTTTATTATTATAAAGAAATATGTAATACCTTAGCAAGTTTATTTTGGTTATTTTAGTTGTCAAAAGGTAGGTTAGCCCTGGAGAGCTTGGAAATAAATGTCTTTGGAACGGTACCAATATAGCGTGCTGTAAATATCACAGGTACAAAGTTTATTTACTCCAGTTAGATACATTTAAATGTTAAGTAATCGATTAAACGAACAATACTGATGGTTATTTGCACTTCAACCAATTAAATATAAACTTTGAATCTGTAAGTAGCAGCGTGTAGTTTGAGAACGTCCGAATTTTGCACAGTTCAAATTGATCTGATTAATGTGCGTATTGTAAATTAATTATCGCTTGCCTTAATGAAGGAAAACGATGGGAGGAAACTTACGTATTGCCAGTTCGCCTCATTATTTTGAAAGGTAGGGTCAAGTCTGCTGCCGGATAAGGATTGATGATGACGACTTCTAGTGAGGGGTAGCTAATGATCCAAGTTCAAAATAAGCAGTGATTTTTATCTGCTAGTTTCGAGAATCAACTGCTTGGTTATAGTTTCATTTATTAACAACGGTTTTATTAGACGCTTTTAAATAAAAACTCGCTGATCCCGCGAACGTTGTTTCGCCATATAGCTTGTGAATGATTAAAGCGCGATTTAAATTTGAGGAGTGGGAGTAGGGAAGTAAAAATTTGGAATTATGTGTATTTTTTTATGCCACACCATAAAAAAATAACCAATAAAAAATTTGTCCAAAAAATGAAATATTTTTTTAGGGCGAACCACCCTTAACACTTAGGGGTATAAAAATAGATGTTGCCCGATTCTCAGACCTACTCGATATGCACACAAAATTTCATGAGAATCGGTCGAGCCGTTTCGGAGGAGTATGGTAACTAACATTGTGACACGAGAATTTTATATAGGTACATATACGATACCGTAATAAGATGCATTAAATACCTACATTATTTTAACTCCGTAATTTTGCACATGCAAAGCACATGAGTAATATTTTGTTATTTTTAGAACATCTTACTGGCAAAATAGAGATATAGGTACAAGATAAGATCTTTGATAAAGTCAAAATGAGATCCGGTCTCAATAGCTTAATTTTATCTTCATGAGTAATATAATTATCATGCCATTTTCACGATTTTATTTTAGTCAGAAAGATTGCAACTTTTAATTCCGTTATCGAAGGAGAATTATCGTATACTAGATAATCGCCAAACAAGTATGTATTCCAAAATCCATTCAAATTTTATAGTACCTACAACCCTAAGTAAAGTTCCAACACACGCTTAAAATTTTAAGGTTATTTCGGAATTGCTCTTTCATTGAAGGAAAATATTTCCAGGAAACCCACACAACATACCTGAGATCTAGATGATGTTCTCATAAGTGAATGAAATCTCTCAATTTACACTTATATGGTGGATTAAAGAACTATGACTGAATGAATGACTACTAAACCTATCTATTTAGATTCTAGATTCAAGTTCAAGTCCATTATCAGTTAGAGCAATTACTAAGGTTTTAAGGAATGTAAACGGAAAATCCCTTGTTAAACCTATAGCGAATACTTGGCCAATTTCCAACTATGTATGTAGTTCAAAGTCCTACAGATATTATACATAAAATCGGTTTGTATTAGCTGTCTATGGTACGAGAAGAAGCTGAATGTCAATATCGAGATGAATCAATAGGCTATAGTAGCTCTCAGTATTTTGTGGCTGTAATGAATCGTAGAAAGGACAGGGAAGGATCTCGTCCTCACCAGCCAGTCAACCAGATAAGGTTATACCTAATATGGTTTTGGTTTGCACGAATGTTGCATTCCTTCCCATTGCTCACGAAGAACACCTGTCACGTCCTACGAAGGATAGGTCTGTCCATAATTTCTATCCTGAACAATTTTATATGATTACCAACACTTTGCCAATAGTCAAAATTTTAATTCGTTCCAATCTACAGAATTTATGAACCGTCCGACCGTAAAGAATATGGCAAAAACTTACAACCTTGAAACCTCATATCATAGAACTTTAAATACTGTCCCCGTATAACAGAATGAGTGATATAATAATAATGTAGAATGGTGCAGCAAAAACTTTAAGAGCTTATTAAATTTTCTGCCAAGACATTTGAAGGTTAGTGGACGAAGAAAAAAACTGTAAACACAGCTGAAGTCATTTGTATCAACTTTATCTATCTAAGATGTAACATAATAATCGGTAAGATGATACTTCTGACAAAGAGGCGCGGAATGCACATTGTTGACATGCGGTCATGTCTGCTTACTTTGTTGGTTACAATGAAAATATAATGAGTACTTACATATGGATAGATATTGTGATATGTATAAAGACGGATTTCTAATATAGGTACGATTAAACAGGTAGGTCCATTACATAACGCTGATTATGTACCTGAAACCTGGCCATGTGCTACCAAAAGTTATAGTAACCCCATCACCAAATTAATTGCACGCTTCAGTTCAACCTTATAAATTATAATTTGAACAAATTCCACCCTATCTTTCTTGCAGAATTCGAGAAATGTTTTAGTATACTAATAGTTTAGGCGTGATGCCGTGATCAAGGGAAATAGGGATTCATCTATCTTGTATGTAAATCAAAGGAAAAGCTGACTTACTGACTGACTGACATATCAACGCAGGGCCTAAACTATAGAAACTTGAAATTTTGCACAGGGGTTCCTTTTTGCTTGTTTTTATATACCTGTCGTCGTCATCGATTTTTTTTTTAACTTTTTTATTTGAGCCTTTAACAATGCATTCAACAGTTTTTATGAATATTCATTGACTGGCTCTGGATTCCGAGCTATAAAGCTTCAGGCATTCCACTACTCTTAGAATCGCGATATCTCAGGAATGGTAACTCTTAGGAAAAAAATTATAAAAACCATTTTTGTAGAGAATTTTAAGATCTACAACTGTGGCCTGAAGTTTTTTTTTGTAAAACTTACCGTTTTCAAGAAAAGTCTAAAAAACCTCAAACTTTGACATTTGAACCCGAATAACTTTTGAAGTACACATGGGATCGATGGGGACTTTTAACACTTTATTTTTAATGGTAAACCCTAGCTCTCCACCAAAATTTGGCTTTCCGGGAATTATAGTTATTTGACCACAATTATTATGTCTAAATTAACCGGGCTAAGACTGGGCGACGCAAGATGCAAGTTTGTTCCTTTGTGGCGCTCTACGCGTGGACCGATTTTGATGATTTTTGCGTATTTCACAACGTGACACGTGAATGTAATCAAAATCAAATATCACGACACACAGATACCACCCATTATGTAAAAATAATAAAAATGAAGTCGACGAACAGTGTTAAGTGCATTGAAAAAGTATTTAAAAATCTCCTTTAGGTTTCTTTAATAATTTTTATTTCATATGGTAAGTAATTTAAGATGTATGACTATTTTGATTAGCAAGCAACCACTATCATTAGATTTTCAATTCTTATTAGGTACTACGTAGAGATGAGTTTTAAATTTTTAATTGTTTGAAACTTAACTTCGCCTAACAATGTCCCTACTCCTTGTACAATATTAGGGTTGCCAATCATATTGTTTTAAAGACAGCAAACAAAATACTAATAACACCGTAAAATGTAATTTTGATTCAAATGAAATTCTGCTCACAATTTGAATCAATATCAATGAGCAATGATTTTATAATTACTTACGTTTTTTTCTAAAACATTTTATTTTAATTTTACGGCACTCAATAATACTTTATTCTTAGCACAAAGATTTGGCAAAGATGTGGAGATAAAATTAAGCAAAAGACTAAAAAATAAGGAACTGCTTTTGCGATTTAGCCATAATAATATTATGATGATGAAAGAGAGAATGAAAGAACTAAATTATTGTAGGAAACTACGACAGATATCTACGTTAGCGACGACGGCCTAGACTTACTTATCATTATCAAGGACCGATAAAAATAGAGTTGAAGGTCAGACTCGGTCACCTTACCTGCGTAATAATTAGGTACTTTCAGGAGCGCCTGAGAGCTACGAGCCTACGACTATCCTAAAATTGGTAACTAAGTGGATGTTTTAACGTGTTATGGTGGCAGCTAAAGGATAGATGCCTACATTTTGGTCGGCAATGCGTTGCTGCATAGGTGCAACACATAGCTTAAGAAAACGAACGTCTTCGGGTAGATAGTTCAACACTTTGTTTTCCAGAAATAAGATAAAAAAGAACAAAAAACTAGTAGTCAACAAAATTAAACCAGGTAGTAATTCATTAAATCAATGAATACATTTTAAGAGAATTCAATTTAGAGAAAAACTTTAATGAAATTCAAAGATCGCGTTACTGAACCGAGATAACAGTTCGACTGTTGGTACCTATTAATCATAAATATTTCAAACTTCACTGGTTTCCGCTGAAAAAATATAATGGTCGATCAGGTTTTTATGAAAAAGAAGTAGGTACCTACATATAAAAACTGTTGAATATTTCCTTCGATAAATAAGTCAGTGAATCAGTCGTGAGCCAGACTATTGTAAATTACAATATGTTGCTTGTACATTCGGAACATTACGTACTCTGGGCGGGGGTCAACGCGTTGACCCCGCATCATTGAGAAAGAATTTCTTTAATTAAAAACTAAAATGAAGTGACTATAGTCTGTCCATTGTCTCTTATCAGCATATTTAAATGTAAACGTACCTACTTACTTATCTACTGTCAGGTACTTTTTATGTTTTTACTGTTTAATGCACGATATTGCAATGACATTGGATGTTTCATCAGGCAAAGATAAGCCTTTATCCTAATAAGTTATGTTGCGATACAATAAAGTCTGAAATAATGGTCGTGCAGCCCTAATACCTAACCACTTATAATAATTTGTAATACAAACCGATATTCAACCAAATAAATTTTATCATTACCTTTTAATAAACATGCGACAACAAATACTCATTGATAACAACATTCACTTGTGTCAAATGCCGATCGATCCGATTAAAATTGTAGAACCTGCTTTTTAGGAATCGCAAAGCCGAAAATTTTTCTACAGTATAATCCCTACTAATATTATAAATGCGAAAGTAACTCTGTCTGTCTATCTGTCTGCGTCGCTTTCCCGCTTAAACCTCTCAACCGATTTTGATGAAATTTGACACACTACTAAAATTATAAATGCGAAAGTAACTCTGTCTGTCTGTCTGTCTGTCTGTCTGCGTCGCTTTCCCGCTTAAACCTCTCAACCGATTTTGATGAAATTTGACACAGACAATCTTTAGACCCTGAGAAAGGACATAGGCTACCTTTTATTGCGACAAAAAGGGATGAAGAGGTTGAAATAAAGGTTGAAAGTTTGTATGGGATTTCTTCGGGTTTTAAGCACAGCGCCATCTAGGGGTGAACCTTCCTAACTTAAAGAATAAGAACGCCTAGCGCCATCTCTTAAAGAACCATGAAACTTTATATTTAAGCACTTGATAATAAGTTTCCCGAAGCGAAGCGAGGGCGGGTCGCTAGTCGTTTATAAATTCTAATTTTTACTTTATGTTCGTGCACTGAGTGACACATGGAAGTCTTGTGGAGTAGAACTGTAAGTGTAAGAGTAAATAAACATCAAATTACATAATAATATGTAGGTAGGTATATCATCTAGTCATCTACCTATTCGAGCGATGAGATGTAATAATCCCTATTTAGATTCGCATGACAAATTAAGTTTCCTTACTCAGTACTAGTGTTGCTATATAATGATATAATAATTACAGCCATAAGTAGTTGAACTCTATTCATCATTCAGTAATTCACCTGTACGGGCGCAGTTACAAATTGTTGCAGACTGCACAATACACGCTTATAAAAAGCATGCTCTTAAGCTGTATTGTTCACGAGCTTGCTTATTTCGATCAAAGCACTTATGCTTGTAATGTTGCATTAAGTACACATGCTTGTAATGAGCAAGTGCTCACTAAAAGCATGCTTTGATACTTAAAATGAGCATGTTATCTCTACCGTTACAGTAGACAGACTGTTCTAGAAACAATTAATTGCGATGAGCGATTGCATTGAAATATTATGTACCTATGACATTCACTGTGACGTGTAAATAATCTGTGAGGATGTAGCCGATCCTTGAATCGGGGCCTCTGATTCATTATTGAAGTCGTCCAACCGCGATCTCTATTTTTTGTAATATAATCATCATCGTTACCTCCATGTCATGTCATGCTACTGCCGGGCTCAGGTATCCTCTTATAATGTGACAGATACAGACAATAGTCCGCCACGCTGGCCAAGTGCCGAGCACCTTTGAGAATATTACAGTATCGGGTTCTCACGATCTTATTATTTATACCGACATTTCGACCCAACTGCATGGGGCATGGTAACGGCGTGACTTCGGTGGCGGGGGGAAATATTGACACTTGACAAACGCTAATGACAGATAAGCCTGTCAACGTTACGTCTAGTCCATTTCACGTTCCTTGGTACCATATCACGACACACGACACTAACGACATCATCGCGCACTGAATTTAAAACTGTTTTGTCGAACACATACTGACCACTGGATTCCACACTTGAGCTAATTTAAAATCCATCTTCTCTGTTGAAGTTTTTAGGATGTTTCCCATGTCTATAGCCTGCGGTACTAACCGTGGAATATATAGACGCTCAACTGAGATCACCAATGGATATGGAGATATAGTACCAAGGAACCTGAAACGGACTAGACGTAAAGTTGACAGGCTTATCTGTCATTAGTGTTTGCCAAGTGTCAATAGTTTCCCCCTGCATCGGTGGGGGGTCAAGTCTCGCCGTGACCATGATACATGCAATTGGGTCGAAATGTCGGTATAAATAATAAACCTCCCGTGCTTCCCGGAGGGTGTCCGTTGCAATTAGCCGGGACACAAAAAAGCACCCGTTACAGTTAAAATGTTAAGTTTCCGCGATGATAAAAGTTTAGAACAATAAACATGCAAAGACTCGACATCATCCAAACATCCAAAGGTAATTTCTGGTTGGTTCAGATAGAAAATTTTTATTATTTTATATTATAGAAAAATTATATCTCTTTATAAAATATATAATTATGTACCTAAAATATTTAAAATATTAGCATCCACCTGATTTCAAAATTAATTAAGATAATTATCTCTTCTCTAATTTCATATTTATAATTAAGAACGTTGATAAATTTTATTAATATGATAATAAGAAAAGAACGAATTAATTATTTTATATTAATTGCCTTTAAAACAAATACTGAGTAATTACAGAGTTATCCATTGTTCGTTATTTTATTGTTTCCATTATTTCAAATATTTTTAATTTGAAAATTTAAAATTTGTTCAATAAATTCTGGATCTATCAATTATAAAATAAAAAGTATGGTTATAAATAAGATAAAAATCGTTACTGTTGAATATTAATACTGTATCCAGTAACGTAAACGTACCTACTCCAAATAGAATCTAAAACCGACTATGTTATACCTACAGGATTTTTACCTAGAAAGTTGCGTTATTAGTCTAGTGCTGTGTCTGTGTAATGGTTATAGAGACTAGTTTTTTCTGTGCATGACGCATCATTATCGTGAAAATTATCAGTTTTTGGAAATGTGCGATACGAAGTGCTAAGTCATTTTTATCAGCAAGAACGATTCACAAAGCAAACGAAAATGGGGGAGTGCTGGAATTATGCTTACACAAAATCTCTTCCTATACCTATTAGACAAGATAGCAATAATGATAAATTGTGTGAAATTTCTTATGTTACATTACAAAATTTAGTTTAGATCTAATCTAATGTATCTCGGTCGTGACAACCCTATGGCTGCATTACCTACAGAAAATGCAGATACCTACATAATAGATACATAAAAAATCCTTTCTAAAAATATCGGTTGTCATTATAATTTTAGAAATAGAGCCCATGATCGGGTCTACATTAAAGAAAACTGGTAATTGTGGCTAAATACTCCGGAATATAGATAATAAAATATTTCCAATAGATTTTAAACCTTTGCACCAAACTAAGGTAGGTAAGTAGCTAAGTAGGTACCAGATAAATTTTTATGGCAGTATATGATAAAACTCACAGTAATAAAGTTTGGGCCCAGCAAACGCAGTATGATAACCAAAAAAGATAAAGAGATAATATTATTATGGTTATCAACAAGCTTTGGTAAGGATAGAAAAAAAAACCTGCATCGGACTACAAAGCTTCATGTACCGTGTGTAATTGACCTCAAATTCAAATACATAATAATTTACTTAATCATATGTGAGAATTTTATCAACACACTTATGCTCGTAATTTTTTGCTTCTATTAAGTAGAAGAAGAACTTAGAATTTAGTTAGTTTTTCTACGACTCACTGTTCGAATCTCCTGGGCATTAATTTAAATCAAAATGAATTTCAAAGAATCATGCATTTATTTATGATAAAACACGTGAAAAGACAGTTTGTGGTAGGTACCTAAAAATAAAAAAAATACTGCAGCGAGACCGACATCAAAATACCTACAATCAATTATTTATTTAATTCAATCAAGTACCTACCTATTTAATTACATTGCAAGTTAAGTATTTTTTTTTGAAATAATATATTGGCGTGAGACCTCTCACGCAATTTATAAACCAGGCTCAATAGGACACATTTTGCTGTCTCAGAAAAATCCTAAAGCTAGTTAATTCTTATTTAAAAACATTTCATGAGACGAAGTGAAAATAAAATTTATTCGAAAATTTAAGTAAAAAAATACAACAAATCCTTTTTTTATTTTAGTAAGTTACAAAAAAAGTATTCCCAATTTGATACTACGAAACTAATACATGTGCATTTTAATTTTTATTACGTAGGTATCTACACGGTATTACAATGAAGAGAGTTAATTAAACAAAGGTATTCGTTAAAATAAATAATTAGAAATCATGTACGTTACATGTATGATGAATGAAATTTTTATTCATCACAGCGGCAGGTAGTTCGAAATTTTCTCTTGGTATAACGTCAGATACATAATATAGAAAGAAAGTTCTTGCACATGAAAACAACGAAATTAATTATAGATGCACTTAGTTTTAATTTGATACAGATCGAAATACAATTAGAAACAGCAAGCAAGATCAATTAATTCGAAACCAATTAACAGTAACGGGTAGCGAATAGAGAACACAAAAAGTGCCTACTCTTCTCGGATGGCGTGGTCCGCGTAAATGCCGGCCGGCGTCTACGTTTTCTCGAAAATATCTGGATATTTACATAAAAATACATGAAAAAACTTACCCAGCGCCTTCATGAATTCATCGAAGTTCTCGGATGAGATCATCTTGTATTTCTTTCCTAAGAAATCCATATTTTTTAATGGCTTCGAAGCTGATTACAGTAAATAACGTGCAAGCTCGATGCCGGCTAAAACTGGAATGATTGGGGCGGGCGAGTCGAGTCGTTCTGCGAAGCCGGCTCGGACGATGCGCGCGCCGATCATGCGATGCTCGATTGAACGAATGGGATTAACACGCACAGAACGCGACAATGTATTCGAAATGAACCTCGAACGAATGGCTGAGAGACTGAGAGTGGTGGATGTGATTCGTTCGTACTCAACTACTGATCTGATCATAGAATACAGAATACACCAAGTTCATGTCATGCATGAGTCAGCTCAACGTTGGATTAAAGGAAATGGACATATTATCAACGCACATGTAATATTTTTCCTAAAGCAAAGTGTTTTCGTCTAACGAACGACCTTTCGAGTCCCCTAAAAGCCGGATCCCTGCTGATAAGCTACCTGTTGAGATAATGCCGTACAGTTTGTTGGAGGCAGATTAAAGTAATCCAGGATCAGCTTATCTAGTATCAGCTAATTTGCAACTTGCACATTATCAGTTCTATTGATTATGCAACTATGAAGTACTTAATCATTAAATGTTTATTGAATTTGTGTAATCACTTATTTGTTGAATTTATTTTTTGTTGCGCCCTGTTGAACAACGGACGAGGTGATGGCGCCCGAACCCTTATCAGAGGTCGCTGGACTCTGTATGACGAATCGGTGATGCATTTTGGGGTTGCTGATGCTTGGGCGTCGGTTACCACTTACCATCAAGTGGCCCGTCTGTTCGTTTGTGGGCTATTAAAAGAAATATTGGCTCTGATATAGTGTAAGTGTACTACTGCAGTATTATTCGCGTAGGTACCAACTATGCTGTTCCAGTGGGGATTAATTACGGCATTGGTACATTTAAACTCATAACTTGATCAAATATGATTGTCAATGTTATGAAAACTTGGCGATTGTTTGTGTTAAAGATTTAACGTTACAATGTACCCACCTTCGAAAACTTTATTTATGAACCGATTGAAATAAAACGAAGATTCTTGGCTTCAACCCATTAATGACCCACTACTGAGCACGGGTCTCTCCTCAAATCTGAGGAGGCCTAGAGCATACTCCACCACGCTGCTCCAGTGCGGACGGTGGAGGGGTTAGTGGCCGATCCACGTGTCGGAAGTTATTATGCCGCCCGAAGGCATCCGACATGGCTAAACGATTGCTACCAAATGATAACAACCGGGACTGACATCTTTACGTGCCCTCTGAAGCACGGAAGCGCCCAAAAAATATTGCCACTGGCGGACACCTATCCAACTATCGACCGCGTCCGCTGTTGATTCAAACAGCCGACGGGGCGGGAACGCAAGCCACCGGGCTATGAGCGCTACAGTGAAGTTTGCCACAAGTTGTGGCAAACTTGGCCCACAATATGTTAGTGAAAACCGCACAAAAATCGGTTAAGCTCTTTATGAGATTAGCGCGTACAAAACCACAGATAAACAAACGGGTAAAAATTCTAAAAGTCATTGTTTTGGGTTGTATTGGGTTAATAAAGACTCCCAGCCGAAATTTTCTCCTATACTATCTTCCAGTACAGACAGCGATCACTTACAGATTTATTATATGAATAGATATAGAACAACCTAAAATTCTAAATCATACTTATTTAGATTGTTGTCACAGTAAGTATAACATGTTTTGGTATAACATAGAACTATGAGTTGGTCGAGGCATAGTTGTTTTAATTAGTCGTGGTTTAATCAGCTATTAATTTTATTATTATATTAATTAAGTGTATCTGAATTTATACTTAGTAGGTAGGTACCTAGTTAAATAGTACTCATTAGTTTTTTGATTAAATATTATAGCTATTTTAAGCTATATAGGTACCTAGGTTTACAGAAAACTCCTAGTAACTAACTTATTTAATTTGATAAAGTATGTAGGTGCTTAAAATAAAGCATGTAATAACATAAAAGATTATAATATGAAAATAAAATTATTAAATAGAAATTTTTTTTTTGTTAAAATAACGCATAAATATTAAGAAATAGGTAGGTCCTGAAACAGATATAAAAATATCAACTTTTTTAAATTGTAAAATGTTAGAGTTACACTACTTATATAAATTTTGCTCCGTACGATTTTGCGATTGTTCTTTTTACAGAAAATCGTGGTGAAAGTAAATGCTTTTATATAAATACTAAAGCAGTGGTAGCCGAGTGGTTAGAACGTTGGAGTTCCGAACTGGGGGGTGGGCCTGGGTTTTATATTTTAACCCAGGCTCATTGGTTCAACACCGGCAGGATTTCTCCTGCATGTACCAGTAATAGTCAAAAAACATGTGCATATTACTTAGATTGTAAATAACACTTGCTTCGGTGAAGGAAAACATCTTTTACATTTATGTGAGGGGACTCCTTAGTGAGTTCTCCCGTGCACAGCAGCAGGACAGTTATGAGTTGTAAATGTTGTGATGATCTAAATAAAACTGGTAAATAAAATATCTGTGCACTAATTTTATTATTATCTGATTGTTCCATCTAAATTTTACCCTCCGAGGGTCCCCGACGCAAAAAGAGGGATGTTATTAGTTTCACATGCGACAGTGTGTATCTATGAATTCAATAGTATCTAATCTTGAAGATGTCTACTAAATAAACAGAATTAGTAGATCAACCTTGTAAAAAGCTTTCAACTCGGTAAACACGTAGCGTCTTAAAAATCTGGTTTTCGTTTGGTCGCAATCGCGCGTTAGTGGAAATCCACTTTACTCGTTCGCCTTAGGTCGCATGCGCGAAAAATTCCGAAATCAGCGGAGTCCAGCATCCGATACAGCATCCCATCAGTTGCCCTGCAGTATTCACGCACCTCTGAGTAACTCGAGCCTCCACGGTCCACATTCGGCTCAGAAAATAGCCCTGCTATTTTATAAACACAAGGTAAATATCGTTATTTTTATATTTATTATCGCTTTTACCTTTTGTAGCATAAATTGGTTTTTAAACCAAACGACAAAGATGTGATGCAAAGTAAATCCTTTGTTTAAGATTCAGATACTTCAAAGTTTTGTTAAAGAAGGGAATGATCCTTCCAAGTCGGTTAATTTTTATTTTGTTTCACCTAATGCATGCAAACTGCATGTAACCTATTTATTTGTATGTTGGGGTGTTTGCACAAAATCTCTGTCCCTATTAGCAGCATTGGCGTTGGTGAAATACCTGTTTAAAATTATTTTTTGCCCACTCATGATACTTTAAGTACTACTCACTATTAATAATTAAACTCTAGTGTTGTTAAATCTGTACTGTCGGATATTTTTTATTTTATTTTAATGCAGATGGTCTTCGTATCGTTTTATTATCGGTCTTGTTATCAGTACACAGACAAAAACATTTTTTTATATATATGGTATTGTTTGTGTGTCTGTCTGCTTGCTCGAGCGGCAACCACTGAATAGATTTAGATGATACTTGGCATACTTGTAGATAACTTATATCTAATCTTATCACTGGTCTGGCGTTAGGATCTTTTTATAGCGGAAAATGTATTTGTTCCCGTGGGACAACAGATAAAAGTCATTCTGCCGGTTTCGTGTAAAGATTATTTTAAATAAATGTTTTGATAGCATTTGTATTCTTTGTACTTATAATATATTAAATTAATATCTTAATAATTTATGGATCAACAAAAACTGACCGCTAAAAAATATTGAGGTTAAATGAAAATGCTTCAAAAATACAATTGAACTACACAAATTGAAGCGAAGCAAGGACTGGTTACTGCAGTGTAATGAAGTATTATTGTGTTGGGGGAATTTATTAACGCAGCAGATAAGTACTATTACAATTAATTATTTTTAGAATTTAGTCTGTTTGTTGTCATTTTGTGTGTTTGTTCCTGGCTTAAGTAACAGATTTGGATGAAACTATGACTGCTGTTCCATTTTCTAATGGTAAGTGATCACCATCGCCAATGGTTATCAGTGACATCAGGCATCACCGATGCGTTCCCAGACAAGAAAGAAAAGAGGAAAGAAAGAAAATACTGGCTCTCAAAACTTCAGCCGGAACACGACAAGTCTTTGACTAGCCGGGCTTCAGCCCTACTACCAAGCAGGTCTACTTGAGCAGAAGCTGTTACTTTTGTGAACAGAAGCATCGGGCGGGCGTGCCAACGCCTGCCAGACCGCGACGAGCGAACGTGCAAACATATTCTCCGCGGTGAACAACTTCTTCGCTGATTCGCCACTGGTGAATCAGCTCAAAGGAATCATGGTGAGTCCTTGTTAAAACGTATTATCAGCCGCCCATCGGCACACACAACACACAATACTTTACCCAATCGTGTACAGGCTCACTGTGACTAGTGTTGTGACAAATTTCGGTAACGGGACTTTGGTTTTAAACTATACAGCGGTACGAAGTTCGCTGTGATAGCTAGTATAAACATAAAAACGTCCATTACTGATAATTTTGATAGATTAGATACTTAGATAGATTAGATTAGGTACTAAGGTTTGTAAAAAATCGGAACAATCGTTCCGTTAAGGATAAATAGGGACATTTCAACAGACGTCTGAAAATCAGGAAGTAGGTACTGCACCAACTGCGACTGCTGGCTACTGTAAATCACAGTGTAAATAAATAAATATTGTAGTAAACTTCTATGTAGATAGTCATCACAATTGAGGGATGCCAATCGTGCTATAACTTATAACTATATTATGCTGCAGTTGTATGTACTAAACGTAGATAGCTCTTGTAAAGTAATGTAGCATAAACATACTATTATCGTACCATGGACAACCGAGACCTGAGAACAAATTTAATGCGACCTAAATGTCGGTTCCGGTCGGAAATTGATTTAATTCCGATCGTTTGCTCGGTAGCTCGGTATCTTCAATTTTCGGCTTCAGTCATATAGAGAAACGGAAACGTTTGAAGATAATACCTATAGTTAAAAAAACTAAAAAACACACTTTTGTAATAAATCGAACTAAAAAATAAAAAACAATTCTTAATATGAGTTTAAGTAACGGGCGAAAAATATAAGAATTATTATAGTGGAAAAAAGCGTGGGGCGTTTGTGCCAGATCTTACTATTTTTTTAACTATAGCACGCCACACGCTTTTTGTATATTTTGTAAATTTTGAACTCAACATTTTTTGAGCTCCTTACCTAACCATACTCACTCTGTCTCTCGCTTCATATCTTAAGGTTGTCTGGAAGAAATCACTAAGTAAAAAATGTTTATCGATGACTGTTTTCTCTAATTGATCCGTTGTTTCAGACTCGGCAAACAAGCAACACAGGAGAGCCGGGCCCGCCCGACGAGCCCTCCCGCCCGGGCAGCCGCGGCCCACCTTCGGTAGCTCTCAGCCCCTCAGAGAGGTCAGTCAGCTTTACACGACATCCACACGATTCAATTACGTCTCGCATCACACGACGTTTCATATAAATACAAAAATAGGTAATCAAATAAGTAATTATCAATATTCAATAAATCGTATTCCAGTTTTCAATATTTACTAAGTATGTACTATGTGGGTACATAATACAAATTTTAAATATTTAGCCATTTATTCGTGAATATGTCGGTCCGGCCGCGGTCTGTCACAATTTTTTTTGTTGATATCACTGAATAAAAAAAGTATTGTATATATTTAGGTATTGGACTGTATTACAGAAATTATTTTTAGATTCGAACAATCTCTTATCACGTGCATTGTGTCGCTAATCAAATAAAAGAGCTCCTTATCATGGTAATTCAAGAAAATGTCCGAAAATTTTCCATCATCGTTTAATATTAAGTTAGGAAATGTTTTATGTCTTGCAATATAAATCCACTTCAGTTTATGTCATAAATCTGGAAAGTGTATTAAAACCCCGCCCCGCGCCGCCCGCCGGCCGGCCGCTCGTCGGGTACAAGTTAAACTGGGACAAATGCGAGGAAACTTGTAGGAATGGCGTCCCTGGTTATATGTATTATGTTTGTACTGTTGGAGATTAGAGTACTTATCCCAATAATTGGAGCTAGTAATGAATGCTTGCCTGTCGTCGTATTTGCGAGCATTGTACGTGATTGTAGATAATGATTCGTAGTTCCCTTGTGCTAAATCGATCAGTTTGTGACGTCAAATTACTTGTATCTACGTCATTAATTAAGCTGCGATTTGGCACATGGAGGATTGGATTTTCACTGATTGAGATGTATTTAAGGCTTATTTTAATCTTCAAAAGCCTAAGCCCTCCTGTTGGAGGTCGTTGAACTATGCTCACTAAGTTCTAAATTCTAACCCATCGGTTTTTATGAACATCGTCCGTGTAAGATTTATTGTATGCAGTCCTCATACTTACAAACTAACCAACTAATTTTCTAACACCGTCACCTAACCGGACTAACTATCCCAGTCCCCACATGAGTCTTGTTCTAAGTCGGTCACAGTTGTCATGGGCGGCAGCGGATGTACAGCAGTTAGACATAGCTAAGTACCTAAGTCTCAATTCGTCAAAGATCATTTTTGTATTAATACTAGGTACTCACTTGATAGAATTTTCCAAAACCCTGTATAAATCCGTACTTTTGCACGGATTTATACATAGGGTTTATATATAGGTAAACGATGTATCTTAACGAGCAGTTTTTCAAATGGTCATCGTCACAATGGACATCTTTAAGATCAAAGGTTTTAATTTAGTTACAAAATATTGACGACCGAAACGCTTGAGATACAGCGACCGAAACACGTAACAACAATCATATTTCACGGTCGATTTCAGAACGAGGGAGGTGGCTATGGTTAAATATCCTAGCACACCGCCAGGGCCGTCGGAATTAAACCGGATTGTACATAGCCCAACGACCTCCGACAAGAGGGGAATTACGCCCGTTTTTCAGGGTGCACCACAGGAGAGATTATCTTAGCTTCAGGTCGATGGAGTTGCTCCCAAACACAGCAACCAACGGCAATACATTTCACAAATTATTCTAAAAATAAAATTGCATCTAGGCAAGCATTTTTAGTTTGCTTATTTTAGTTTGGTTGGTATTCATCCCTAAAGTCCTGATCGAGACTTTCATATCATTTATTGACACAATCTTTACATCACTGTTGGGTACCAAATACTCCTCACATGCAGAATGGTTAAGGTCAGTTTTATTTCGGTACTGACACGGTAAATCATAATTATTATTAGGCACTGAAACGTTAGTTTGAATTGTACGCATATGTATCGCCACGATCACTTAACAATGCGCCCTTATCATCGTAAATGCGGATGTTCTTCTACTCATTACACTTCGCTGCCCGGATTCAGTTCAAGTCTTTTGTGAGCCTATTTATATCAGCTTGGGAATATTATGGCTTAATTTACGATTCACACGGGATACATTTAAAGTACGTTGAATGCATTGCATTGAGGGTCCGTTCAAATGGAATATCAGTAGCTCAACTTTGCTTTGATTAAGGAAATAATGAATTTATCAGCGAACACTGCAGAATTATGAGATTTATGACTGCTATGTCTAATGATTTCTGTAAATAAGGTCCATTCCAATAGCCTAATATTACCACTGGTTGACTAGTTAATCCACGTATGGCTTCGAAACTTCATAACAAATTGCGATAAAGAAACGAGTTCCTTTGCGAACGAACGAAACGAAAAACTTTGTACCCCTTTTTACGAAAATTGTGGGGACGAAATTTGGCACACTTATATTATATACATTCAATGAATAAATAAAACATATACACAAGTTACTCTATTCACATTGCCATACGTTTGTCACGACGTTTGAAATGTATCAATAGGGTCATCGTTCGTAGAGTCAATGTTAGTAACCCTTTGACGGAACAATTACGGTCGAATTTCGAGCGCAAAGCTTCTCTTGTTAATTTTTAATACGTGATCTTGAACCTAGACATGTCGTGTAAAAAAATTCTTTCCAGCATTCTCTCCCAGCGTTCGCTGACCCCAACGAGGTCGCAGCGTCAGATGACCTTCCTGAAGCCGGCTGCAAACACCACGCTGGACCGCAAGGCTTCCATTGTCGATGAGACTACCGGCATCACTCGAACTCAGATGAAAGGTATTAATGTTAACGAATTAAAACAGTGAAAAGTTGAAAACCCCAGATGTGCTTGTGAGTGACTTTGCCTGCAAGCGAAACTAGGATAACGCATGGACTTGATTTTGACCAAGAACCAAGAACATGCACCCAAACTCTAGGATGGTTGTAAGAGTTCCAGTGTCAACCTCGTGATCGTATCATCAGACGCTTGTAGTTGAGTTAAAACTACGATAATTCTCTCTCTTCATAAGAATTTGTTCAGTAGAACTTATAAAAGCTTTCACAAAAAATGCCTATTCGGGGTCAAGGAATATTTTAGGTGTCTCGTTATAATGGATGTGAGCTTGGAACGCTGGAAGTGGTTTGTTTCGATAAAGGTACGCCGGGTAGCTCTTGGGCTTCAATTGAATTTATTCTTGCTTCAATTTCAGTTTGAAATGAAAGTTCCGTTAACCTAGTTAGGAAATTTGTTGAAGTCCTCATCTTGAAGTAGATTATTTATGGTTCCAATTTTCGCCTCTGCGTATCTGTGAAAGAGGTTTTTAGTGGCAATTTTGGACTAAAAATAAGTTCAGCAAGGTAGAAAACTAGCATAGTTGTTGGCCGAAAGTCTGAAAAAATATAAAACATCTATAATCCGGAAGTAAAATGTGTTTTAGCAATTCTGTATCTTCACAGATCATATTCACAGCTGCTTTCACATTGAAATTATTATTAGATTAGGTAACTACAGTGATTAATTCGACCGAAATAAAAACGTTTACTATTTAATATTACTTAGCAATATGATGATCTCATCGCGCAGAATCAGTGCGAGTTTGATTTGTAGGATTGCAGAATTATCACGCTGATAAGATAATGTTTCTACTTCTGACAAGAATCTTCCAATATAATCTAGGAATTTTGCTCCTGCAATTTTGGACTTAGGAACTGATATAAAGATTTTTTTGATTATCGTCATTATTTAACAGAATAGGTAGGTAGGTACTCGTACCTACTAGGGACGGGACTAGATTTTTAAGAATATTAGGTAGGTACTCGTGGGTATAAGTACGTTGTATATTTAAAATGATCTGTTTTTATATTTGTTGTATATATCAAATATGGTACCTACATAAATACAAAACGAGCATTGTTAAAAAGTGAATCTATTTTTTAGTGTTCCAGTTTTGTGTCTCCAGGTTACACAAAATATTTTGATCATTCATCCGCACCATTTCGTAATTGTTCAGCTTCTTTTATTGTCCGAATTTAGACCATTTCTAAATAAAATCCGCTTATGTAAAATTAATTATTTGTAGAATTTCGCGAAGCATTCCGGCTGTTCGATAAGGATGGAGATGGAACCATTACCAAGGAAGAGCTGGGGCGAGTGATGCGCAGCCTGGGCCAGTTCGCCAGGGTCGAGGAGTTACAAGACATGCTGCAGGAGGTGGACAGTGACGGTACGTTATTAACTTATTATTCGTTTTTTTAATAGATACCTAAAGTATATCGGTTTGCGCCACTTATGGACAAATCAAGATTAGTAGGAGCGATTTATGTGCATCCCAGTTAACACTTAACAGTAGTACCTTATCCTGCAGATCCGCAATTTAGTTATGCTATACGAATGGTGAGTAAGCCGGTGCACCACGATGAATAGCGATGGTCAGAATGCAAGAATCAAGACGTTGCAGAACATAGATTACAGGGGGGGGGGGGGATCATATCAGATGTAAAGGAATTTTGAGACAGTAGCGGTCACAATAGTTTGCCATGATGGCGATTTGTCGATTCATTTGGCACTTGGGAGCATTTGTTTATGCATAAACTTATTTTAAATGAGGCAATGTTACAAGGGGCATTATCTTCTTGTCGCAATATACAGGATGTTATAGCGGTCTTACCGCCCGTCGCGCCGGCTATGGATTTTAGTAACAGCAACTGTTTGTAAACACTGGCAGACGTATCAAGTACCAGGAAAAGTACCTAGTCGTCATTGAATAACGTCAAGTATGAATTATTTTGAAGGATGATCTGTTTACCTGGTTATCTACCTAAAGTAATCAAATACCCTAGGTACTTAAATACATAAGTAGATACTTTCTTACTTAAAATATGTACTAATACCGATTGTTATTAACGATTTTTAGGCATCATAGGGTAGGTATATTTTATTTGGCTAACCAGAATACTGATAGCTGATTAATGTTTTTTTTGTATAGGTAGGTATATGGATGCAAGTAGAAATCCAGTGTGCACTATATTTATGTAACTTAAATGTAGACTTCGAAAACGATTTATGAGGAGCACGTTGGCTTGCAAACTTGAAAGCAAACGGAACAAGGCCAAGACATACAAATAAGTCACTTGTTTCAGGTGATGGGAATGTAAGCTTCGAAGAGTTCGTGAATATTTTGTCTAAGTCGATGTCGAGTGGCGGAGGAGGTACCAGTTCCGCGGAGCAGGAGGAACGGGAGTTGCGTGACGCGTTCCGCGTGTTCGACAAACACAACCGAGGGTACATCTGCGCCTCCGACCTGCGCGCCGTGCTACAGTGCTTGGGAGAGGACCTTTCTGAGGAAGAGAGTAATGCTAACTTATTAGAACATATTTCTTTGCAATTTGTTACAATCAAATCCAAGTATCGGAAGTTCTTAGGCGCGTTGGCATAAGTCCCCGGCAGGTATTATAGAGTACCTAATAGGTAAAGATAGGTGAGATATGGTTGTATTGTTGTGGCCTAGACTACTAACTCTAATCCCCCATTATGCTGGCAGACCAGGACTTCATCATAGTCACCTCTGATGAAACCGTGACCGCAGCCACACTTCATTGTTTTCATTCTTCTATGTACCTACTACCTACCTATATAAATCTTATCCTATATAGGTAACGGTAGTGTAACAGAAGCATACTCTATTCTTCTCTTTTTTCGACACTGGATTTCTATAAGATTTTATTTTAAGCCCTAGTGGGTGCCACATCTTCAGGTCATGACTATACTAACTCAAGTGTCCCTATCATTATCATGTAATAAATAAATAAAATATTTCTTTTTCAGTTGAGGACATGATCAAGGAGGTGGATTCGGATGGTGACGGCCGCATCGACTTTTTGGGTAAGAATAATAACAATAATTTTAATGCAATGCTAAAGTAAACAAGGAATATTCATAAATCTTGGAAGTGTTAAATAAACAATTCAGTTGGTATTGATACATACCGTCTGTTTCATATCGTGTCATATTAGACTGTTATGGTACTCACGATATTGTCGGTAGGTAGGTTCGATACTATAGCATGGAGTGAGATCACGGCTAAAGGTGCCGTACCTATATGTCTATACTGTAGCAGCGGGTACATACCTACCCGCGACTACCGTTATACTCGTATAACACAAGCCGAATTCTGTGACTCTGTAACCGAAGATGGTATTAGTATCAATTATTATTTATCTTTTTTTTAGAATTCGTCAGAGCCCTGGGAGAGCCAGAAGATGCTTGCGACGATGAAGACGAAGACGACGCAACTGACCTTGATTTGCCTCTAGAGCGACCAGTCATCGGTCGTTGCCCCTTGCATTGCTAATCCCTTAAATTGCCCACCTGTTGTCCAGGGTTGCCAGGTTTATTAAAACCGAACGTTTTAATACCAAATTGTTCGTTATTTCCGTTCGTTAGTCAATGTTTGCAGTCATAAAAATGCCAAAGTATTATTAGTTCAGTATGTTAATTAACACTCCATACTGAATTCGATAATTTACAAATACAAATTTTGCGGTGAATTAATAAATAGCTATATTAATTTCGATATCAAAGAGAAACACGATTTTAGGAGCATCACCTACGTGTTTTTACTAATCCGAAACTAAGTAGGTAAGTATTTCCCCTTTTTCCATGTTTGATATTTCACAACATTCATCTGGCAACCCTGCTTATCTCCCTTTTTATTTTAGAATAAGGGAGATAAAATAAATAAATGATAAACTATTGGGGTTAATAAAATTGTCGTGAGAAGATTTGTTAGGTGGAAGATATTCAAAGGAAAGTTCCAAGATCTTCACAAAAATTTAAAATATCATGAGACATTTTGTGGTATCGGCACACTTCATCATACTTTATATTGTACGCTCGCTTATTTATAACATTTAAAACTATATTTAACTAGTAGGAATTTAAATTTAAAATACATACATTTTTGTGTACGTACCTCTCTACGAAGGTACGTTTAATGAATCGTGAATGCAATTTAATCTACATATAATAATATACATTCAAATTTAAATCACAAAAATTTTATCATGCAATAAGGTTTTTAATACATTACAATTCAACTTTTTAAATAATTACAATTTTTGTGGGTATATTCAAAATTAGATATTTAATAATATTAATTCATTTTAACACTTAGATTACCTAATAGATACTTGCAGACTTAAATTAATAAATATATTAGAACAAAATAATGCACCTTTAAACTAAATTACTACTTATCCATTTTTAACATATCTATCTTTATATCAGAATTTATCTTTCAAATGCATTTTTACTATTAGTACCTATTTCTAAACTTTCATTCAAATAAAATCTATCATGTAATATACTATTTTCCTAATAGGATTTAATGCCCTTTTGTAATTATTTTCTTTGTTCTTAATTTAAGATAAGAGACGGGTAATATGGACCAATGAAGGGTGACCAAAAGCGATAACTGCTACATGAAAGTCGGTTGATTCAGACCATTACGTACCTACCTATGTACGTCGTTTCGATGAGTAGGCCCCGTAGACGGAGAAGAATACCTACTCTTCTCCATGGATTATTCTTCTCATACCCATGGATGCCATCGGACTCACACAAGAAAAGGAACAACTTACGCCGATGACACGAAAATAACGAGACAGAATGATGCGATTCCGGTTTTATCAAGAAAAGCTCAGTTACTTAGAAGCAAATTTGTCAGCTGATGTTGTACTTTTCTAGTGCCACATACAATTTTGTACTTTCTGTTGACCACGCTCACAAGATAATTATATCTTCTGTCTACGGCAGGCCCCTTGATTTCAGAATATGTTAGAATAATACTGGCTGTAATTTATTTCACTATAAACAAAAGTACTTAACCACATAAAAAAAACGGCCTATTAAGGTAGTAGGTATCTATGTTTTGGAAAAATGTTTGGTAACTTTATTAAATCCTGAAGTAATTTGTAGTTAAAATTAAAGAAATTAAGTGTTATAGAGGTTGTATGGCGGTCCTCAATGAACTATTATTAAATACACACTACAAATAGGCATATTAGTAATTATTTTACTACTTACATTACCTACTGAAAATGTTGCATAATCTGTTTTAATGTTCATAATTTTAAGTAACTATCACTTTTTGAATCTCCAATTATATTTTTCGGTTTTACTGTGTAATATTAACTTTTACATTTACTATGTGATCTTAATATAATATTATATTAATATTTTAGCTTATGAAAAGTAATATTGTAAGCAAAATAAAGCTTCGTGAATTGTGGTGTATTGTTTTATTGCCATTTTCGGTGTATACTGTGTTTTGTCTTTTAATAATATATCATTGTACCGCTCTTCTTGTAGGTAGGTATATCTGTTTGGCCTAATGGTTAGCTGGTAGAGAATGCATTAAGCTCGCCCCATGTACCTCATATATTTTGTGGTCATTAAAGTTTAAATAATTAAATCATTACTCTTTTCGTGTAACTAATGTATAAACATGATGTCAGTAACATCGACAGCAAGAGACAAAGCAAAATTACTTGCTCTATGTTACATATTTCTATTTCTAATCGCCAAAGTGAAACTTTGAACTGCTTGTATCAAGATAGTCTAAGTACATTTGTATGACGACAAAATAAAACTTTCATTATTGTTGTTAACAATTTTTTATTAACATATCAAAATTATATACAGTTGTATATACACCATTGAAATGCACTCTAAACAACACGGATGAGGCAGCTATTTGTTACGTCGTTTCTAGCGTATAAACAAAAATGTTTAAATTCATTGATTATTATAACAATAACATCATTTTTTCAGATTCATAAATGCACGATAACAAGTTACTGTTTTATCTATATCGATCGATTATGTTAGAATTAACATTTATGTAAAACACTTAGCAACATAATCATTTAACACAATAGGTACCTACATGTTACGGACCGTTACATCTCGAAGCTAAATAGCCAAATCAATTCCGTATACATTTTAATATGAGTTTTAGCTGTTAATTCTTTAGATACATTCGAGATACATACAAGCAACGACCGTTTTCAATATTCTATCTTGGTTAGCGTGGTTTGTGTCTAATACTAACGCGAGTTTCTGACATCTGACTGACTGAAGATTATGGAGAGATATAATATTGGAAAGGGCCGTTCATCGAAATATCAGTAGATAGATAAAGATTTATTCAACAAAAGCGTACATAATTCGTAGGTACCGTGTGAACCATATCATAGTAAAATGTATACAGTCCATGACGAGTTAGATACATTTAAAAAATGTAACAATTAATATTATTTCGCCCACAAAAGTTTAAAATGTAACTATTTCGTCCATAACATTTTTACCAACACTGTTTCATTTCTCGAAAGTAAGTAATTTCTGTTCCGTACATTAGAAAGTTCGTGCTGCGAGCTTCACTTGAACTAAAATCACTGTAAATTTGTCTCCCATACAATAGGTATAGATAGTAGAAGTATGTAATTTCTCAGTGACACTAACTTCCACCATTTACCCTTGTCCGAATTGACACTAAAACATATTGATTTATCTTAACTTATATTTAGCAGCCAATAAAATGGATAATAAATACTATGATGTGGCATTAGTATTTATTATCCATGTCATTTTATGGGCATTATTTTGGGCATGTGTTGTGTGAAGTAAGATGATCAGACAAATGGATTCCCTAGTTTGCTTAGGATAAAAATTGGATGTAATTGGCTAAATTCACGTGCATTAAAAATTAACCAAACAAAACTCGACTACTGCAGCTTCTTATTTTTTTCATGAATAAAAAAGCCAATTAAACACCTTATGCATATTCCCTTCATTTCAGTTACGTAAATTATTATCTCTTGGTGATGAGTGAAAATGATGGTAATTCGCAACTTACTTACCTGGAATAAGGTTAATTTTTACAGTGATCCTGAAAATAACTAGGACGATAGCAAAAACCTTTGCATTTATCCTAGACTTACGCGAAAATCGAAATTGTCTGATTATCCTACGACATATACGATATACATACATAATAGGATTATATGGGCCCTGCGGTTAAATGTACGGTTACATTTTGAAATATACACAGTTCATTAAATAGTCATAATAGTAAAATTTTCAGTAATTTCTTTTAATACATCATCTACACGTATTTTACCGAAAGAAAGAAATTCCTGATAATTATGATTCTGAATGGTTGATATTATATTAGTA
Organism: Ochlodes sylvanus; assembly: GCA_905404295.2. Classification (NCBI taxonomy): domain Eukaryota; kingdom Metazoa; phylum Arthropoda; class Insecta; order Lepidoptera; family Hesperiidae; genus Ochlodes; species Ochlodes sylvanus. The sequence continues at coordinate 6,393,909 of FR990129.1, forward strand.
TTTGGTTTTTAATTTTTTATGGAAGAGATGCTTCAACTAACATCTTGTACCAAAGGCACTACGGCTTGCACCTATTTGAAAGTCATACAAAGTTACGAGGTAAAGCTGATTAATATAATATGTATATATATTTGTACTACATAGTATAACTGTACGTAATTGAAACATGTAACTTGTATTTAAATTTCACTTTACATTTCAAAACGAAATTATTCGATACTTAAATATGACTCAATACATTCTAATTGTATAATTTGCCTACTAAAAAGATTTTGATTTTTAATATAAATGACACAGTAATCCTTATTGCTAATTTATTTCAGGTTATTTAGCGTATTTTAACAGGTGATTTATAGATCAACTATAATTATAATAGGAGTCGATTATAGTCATTTAAATGATTTACTTGATTAATTTGAATGAAGATAAAAATACTCAACGGATTGTCATAAATGAAGGAAAATGTTCTGCCTTACTAAAAAAATAATGGATGATAATAATACAAAAGATGATAGACTAGAGGTGTTTCATAATTATGTAATTACTATATTTTAATTGATTTAAAAACGGTTATTACTGTCTAGCTCGGTAGGTACTGGAAGGTATGCGATTGATATGTTCTTAATTAAAAAGCTTAAATTCGAGTACATAAAACTACAATATACTGGAACTTTGTTATTGCTTATTAAATATAAGTTACACCATGTTAATATAAAAGCTATAAATTTTCCACTAATTGATAGCCGCGGCAGATTGAGATAAACCACCATCATTTTATATTGTTTTATTCACTTAAAAAAAAAGAACTTACTTAATTTAAGTTACATATCCACCGTATTAAGGCGTGACTCAACCGCAACCCAACGAGGAGCTTTATTAGTACGTATAAGAAAATGTACAAGAAAATGAACAAACGAGCCCACTGGACGCAGCCGAAATGCGCCGTGTCCGTGCTCAGCGTGCGCGGCCGTGGAGTCGCGGCCTTACACCTTGATGGAATTTTTTGCGTTTTTCGCTGTTGTAGATTGGGCGTTTAGTGCATATTAGCACGTTTCTGTATGCTCGTTTGCTTTGAAACGAAAGCGAAAGTTAAACACGTATAGTTATAAGCATGTCTTTGCTCATACCAGACGTAGGTAAAACGAACTTAAGCCCGAATAAAAATTGCAAAATTTCGGCCGTAATTGTAAGAAAATCTCCGAATTGTCGATTAACAATATTTTTAGGGATAACGCTTTTTGATGTTATGTTAATACAAAGAACACACAGGTGCTGAATACCTACATAATTACGTGAGACAATAGGTCGACAAGCACCAATGGTTGTCAAGTGTCACCTGTCATCTGTCAACTGTCAACGATTTCTCGCCGCAACTGCGGGTCAGTCTCCCATTCAGATTACATTTAACTGTTTAGTGTGCGTGATAATCACTTTAAAATATATATACGTAATCACAAAATTTACGTCTCACCCTTCACTGGCAATCATTTAGTGGAAAAAGAATAAAATACACTGGTTTAAAATGAAAGCACTATTAGTTGTAAAGGCGCTTCAGTCTATAGTAAACATGAGGTAAATACGTATTCATACTTATCCTAAATCATGCCAATCTTCGTTCAGTTAAGAACACTTTTTCGACACAATCACGGCTCTTTATTCCTGTTAAGGATGAAATAATGTTAAGGATAATTTCAACAATGCATGCACCTTACTGGGAGAAACATTAAGACATTTCAAGCGTCGTTCTGGCGTCGATTCGTGGTAAGGCAAGCTTATTAGTCAAACTTATCTAAATACCAAAAAATTAAACACAAAGTACCAACCAAATTCTACAAGCATTAACCTAATTTGATATGTCTTGTTTATGAACAATATACATAGCCTATCAAACTCTCGTCTATGAAATCAATTATTCGTGTGTCAAAATCGACGGAGAGGTAATCGCCAAGGTATTTTATGGAACGTCCAATGTCCGGCGTTGTTCAATCGAAAAACAATAAAATATGTACTGTTAATAGTAGTAGTAGTTAAGGGAACGTATTAACGGGCATAAAAGATAATTATGTCGAGCTTTATATGTTGAAAAATTATTGATTCTCCCAACGAACTTCCACCCCACTTTTCAACCTCTTAAGGAAGGAATTCCAGGATTAAAACTATTCCATGATCTTTCCTGGGTCTTTTTTTATGAATTATAAGTTAATGCTTGACCACAATCCCACCTGATGGTAAGTGGAGATATGGTCTTGGGCGGTAGAGCGCACTAATTTAGTAGCACCCCATTCACTCTTGACTTGAAGACACACACACACTATCTCGATACCAAATTTGAAAATCAAAGGATTAAGGATAATCAAATCGGTTCAGATTTTTTTTTAACTTTTTGATTTTTTTTTAAGATTTATAAACAAGACATACCAATTTGTTATCACAACCACCAATTGTTAGCATTTATATCTATTCAATGATTCCAGAGCGAATGAGAAGTGCAATGGAGAAATAATAGAACCCGTTCTATTTTCAATCAAATTAAAACTACATTTGTTACATAATTAACTCCATATTCACATACAAAATATTTCCGTTACTAACTAATAAGGTAAATAAAATAAATAAATTGTTAGTTATAAACAAACATATAATGTAATATCATAAATATATAATCATATACATATCATAAACATATAATGTAACTTCTAAATATAATTTTTAGAAGCCTATACCAAAACAAAGTCATATAATTCGTACAAGTAACAATATGCATAACAATTTTCACAAACTTATTTTCTTTTGTATTATCAAAAAGTTTTCAAGCAATACTGGCGTTTCATGTTTAATTTGACGTAAGAATGATATGCATTTTGAATTTTCAGACAATTTTAAACTGTTTCGAGATACGTGACGCATTTTTTCTATACGAACTACAATGTTGTATTCATATTGAACTCCCGTCTGTGCAATTTGTTCGCTTTTAAGTATACCATTCACTATCCAGCAAGACTAACCGTTGCGTAGTGGAGAAACATAAATGTATATAGAATATAATTTGTACAAAATATTATGCACTCTTGGATAAACAATTGCAATTTGGTCAGTACTTAGGGTAGTTGACAGTAAGAAAATATTTTGAAGTTTTCTATTTTTTATGGTAGCTTAATATTTACAAATGCGAAAAATCGATCTTATTGATTAAATAAATCATGATTATTTAATATTTTTGAGAAATAAAATCCCGAAATTACAGTCACTAGTCACGTGACAGCGAACGCCAATACGACGCGTGACGTCACACGTTGCAAAAGTAAACAAACTTGACATAGCATTTTGGTCTTTCCGCTCAACCAAACAGCTCTTCGTTTTCCAACATATGACGTCACACGAGTCGCCATGACAGTTTGACGCGTTTTTTGACGGTAACGTCAAATAGTTCATGAAAATATAAATTAAAATATGTCACAGTTAGCATTTAACTGAAATATTAATATTTCAGTTAAATTAGACCATTTGGCAAACTATGAATTAGTTTTTCAAAATTAGTCAACTAGCCTATTGGCAAAGAAAGTTGTATCATTCATTATCCAACCCACCTTAAATCATAACTACACCAAAACTACGACTGAGAAAGTGACTAAAATAAAAAATATGTGACGATAAGGCAATCCGGACGACCGTGCCGGATAGTGAATAGTCCGCATTAAACCAGCGTGCAGGTTAGTGAATGGTCCGCACAAAAATCTACCTATCTACCCACCTACGTGATATAGCCAACGTGTGCGATGTTTACCGGACGGTGATGTACTTGGGGTCCATGTGGCCGGTGTCGCTCAGCGTCCGCAGGATCACGTTCCCGTTGGGCAGGATCGACAGCCACGTGATCGAGCCGTGGTTCAGCGATATTCGCAACCAACCCTCCGGTGGGAATTGTAACGCTCTGAAACGCATAAGATTTATTTTTATTTGCAATCAGTTATTCAGGATTATTAACATAAAAACAGGAATCAACTCAAGATTAATTAATGATATTCAAAAGATAATATTAATTTGTAGAAATATATAAATTATTTATATACATACAATTTTAGGTTGATGAGCGCTTATTACGCGTAATATGATTCAGGAAGTGTAAAGCAACATTTTCCTTAATTTTACTGCTCATTTAAAAGAAAACAATAAATGATTTCTCGGAATCGGTTTTTATTCTATTTCAAATGGGAATATTTTAGTCTGATTGCTTCTTTTCATTGTGGAGACCATAAACCTCTCCAGCTTGTAGTGTACTCTACTGACCAACGGACTAGGCTTCCGCGCCAGCTCCTCCCTGCTGGAGACGCTGAGTTCCATACCATTGCATTTAATTTGACGACACTTGTTCATATAGGGTTTAAAAGGTGTTGCCAGAGTCAGTAAGATGCGGGAACCCGCTTTTTCTTTAATGAATCTTACACAAGTAATGGAACAAAACACGGACTTAGTGCCAAGAGCATTCTCTTTCAGTAAACCTTAGGGCAGGGGGAGAATGAACAGAGCAGTAGCAACAAAGAGAGAGAAAAAAAGTTTGATTACTAGATAACAGACCCCAGGTATTATCGATGAGAGATATTGATTTTTATACTACTTATTCTACTCTAGTACCCTACTCTTCTCAACTCACTTGCAAACGAAGAACCTGATAACATTGGCATGGCACACTAGTATGGTGTAGGAGTCCTTGTCCTGGTCCGGCGGCGCGCGGTGGAAGTACCTTCGGAACGCCGCCTCGATACGAGCCCCGTCCTGGAAGAACTGCTACGCGATGCCAAACAGTACTTGTATTAGTGCCCAGTTTTGCTGTACTCCGTATTTTTGGGGACGTAAAGTCGAATAACAATGTATTGGACAAAGAAATAAATCGGATGAAAAAAATGAATGATGAAAACAAATTTCAGAAACGATTAAAAAATACATTCAGTGTCAATTTTCGTTTCTTATCATTGTTGTTAATATGCAGTTATTTTAATACATCTTATATTTATTCGAAATTTCATTACAGTGATAATATTTTTTTTATGAACATATTAGTAAAAACTTATATGATTTAATAACATTTCATCAAAATCATTAATGGCTCACACATGCAGACTATGTTACAACAACTGTCTGTTAATACAACTAACACACAACATAAATGTCTGTGTATAGGGTATCATAGACTCTGTAACATGTGATATTTTAATTGATGTGTGATATTACAATAATGATAATATCCCATTCCAGAAAAAACTGAAATTATTGTATATAATTGGTATTATTGTATTTATAATGAATGCATGAGAAATGAGGAATTGAACGGCAATAACTTGTCAATCTACTATTTTAGGAACATATTTTAATGATAATATCATAATCATCAGTACCCAATGTTATTTTAGTACCCAATGAGGAAGGAGATGCATAAATGGAGTATTGCAAAACTAGACTTACTATGAGATACAAATAAATTCTGTTAATACTAAAATTCTTTATGACACAAGCTAAAAGTAATGATATTATTTAGAGCCAATCATAGACTTACTGAAATAAACTAAATGACATCTGATCAAACAAAAAATTATTTGTTCAAAAAGAACTTCAATGGTGTTGTTGTGTTAATCAAGTTTTTTTTAGTGAGTTACATGCAATAAACCATGCAATATTGTACATACTACAACTAACCTTGGGTTCTGGTCTCCAGTGTCCTACAGGTGGCTCTGGTGGGACTGGAGCCCCTTCCTCAATCAACTGGCAATCCTTTACTTCAAGATCTGCTGGCAAGTGCTTGGCTATTAACATAGCTGTCTCCTGAGCACGAGTCATAGTAGACCGGACGAGCAAGTCCCACTTAATGTCTAACGATGCCAGCCTCTTGCCAGTTAGTTCTGCTTGTTTTCTACCTGAAATTTCAATGAATGGGAGCTTAATTAGTATCAGAAAATGAATGAATTTTGAAAAATGAATGTTTTGGTATGTTTATAACAAAAAGTCTTTAGTGTATTATTAGAATGTGCTTAAATATTCACATACCTAATTCTGTCAATGTCCTCTCCTTGTCTGTAGGACCGTCGAGGTTGTACTGGCCGTGTCTGATGAGGAAGAGGTGCCTGATTGCTTTGCTCCTGCTCTTCTCAATCTGCTCATTGTATCGATTATCATCTTCAGGTTTAGCTTCACGAACTGGGCGCACTATTGACTCTGGTTCACGACTGAAAATGTTTTCAATCCTTTTATATTTTTTTAAGTATCACAAATACCAGTCAAGAGATATAAGTATCTATTAAAAGATATATTATGACAATTTAATGCAAATTAATTGAGTGTGCTTAGGTGGTTGTAGCCTTAATTACGATTATATTAAATTCAATTGATCACAAGCAATTTATGTCATAAACTTGAATGGAACAGGACACCTCCAATATTTTAAAAGAAAAAGGTACTCACTGGTCCCAATTTTTTTCCCATTTCACACTGGGTGTAAAGTTAGTAGTCCACGAATTCTGCACATCAAACTTTTTATTGGATTTTCCGAACTGGTAGTACGCAAAACCACCACCGACTGCACCTAAGCTTATTATGGCTATTTTATGGAATCTCGACAACGAAGCCATTTTTACCGCAAACTATTGACCTATTTATTAAATCAGCATAATTACAGGATTGGAAAAACACCTCTATAATTAATAAAATCGTCCAAAGATCTGCAAAAGTAGGCCAAATCTGCCAAAGCAGATTTTGAAGTTTGAATTTGAATCTATCCTAAAAAAGTTACACGAATGTCACGAACCAACGACTAAAGAAATTCGTTGCACGAAAATCACGAATGAACATGCCATTTTCGTAAGGATGACTTTGACAGCTTTGACAACTCGAAGTCTCGACTTGAATTCCAGCTATTTGAGCTGTGAAAGGGTTTTCTTTACTTTATTATCGATAAATCTGCATTATTTAGGTATTTAAATTCCATTTGTGTGCAATTGGATCTCAAAGTATAAGTAGGTATTTAGCAAGTTTTATTTTATAAGGCCGATGATGTTACTTTGATTATTGCTGTGCCCATTAATTTAAACAAAACTCGTGCAAAATGCAAGCAACAACAACAAGGAATGTCACAGAATCAAGTTCCGTGAGTACCTAATATGTAGCGTTGTTGATGAGCCGATATATTTTTGTCTAACAAATAAAAAAAGTCATGAATTGCTGATCGTAATTTAATCGGCTGGGATTAAAATTTCAACTCGGTCTATTATTAATTTCGATCTGATATGAATCAGAAAATAATCGTGGATCTACGACCAATAGTTTTTTTTGGTATAGCGTGTAAATTAACCCTATTGCTTAACATTATCTTCTTAAATCTCAAGTTTATCAGCACTGGTGAATATATTCTATATTGTGGGTTACAGCGTTTCTTCTTTCGCCGTTTTCTATCGATATAAATAATTCAAAAGAGGAACACAGTTTTGATTCAAAATACTTTATTACCTACCCATTTCAAATAAGTCGCTACTTAGAAAGAAAACTCTTATAACAATAAATCGGTTAAAAAAAGGTGGTGTAACATGTTTTAAGCAAGTTTCAGTATGCACGTCTCAGATGCACGTATACTTACTTACACACCGACGAAAAAAAACGGAAACATCTGAACTGACAAATTTGGCCAAAATTCTTTTTAACACTACGTAAAATCAGTGTTTTTTTCTGCGTCGATTTAAGGATTTTAGGATACTACCTAACTGCCGTTTAAATTTTTACGAGCACGAAGCGCTGAAATTAACAATAAAAAGTATTTTTCCTTGTTTTCATTTAAGTAAGCTAATTGTATTTACTGGTAGTGGTCAAAATTGACAGTCCTAGGTAGGACCAACAGATCCCTAGATATGATTTTTTTAATTTTTTAGCTTTGAAAAGTTTTTTGGTTGTACTGAATAATTTTCTTTTTGTCATTTACGACGTTTCTGTTTTCATCCGTAGATACATATATTATGCACGTTGCGATAAAGGAAAACAATTATAATATGATTGGTTTAATTATGCTTAATTCAAATTGTTGCGTTTTAAACTTAATGTCATCGCAGATATCAAACACCATTGTTCCTTGGAGTCAAAATTACGTCGAAACCGCTGAGTGAGGCAACAGATATTGCCATTTTTACTTGTAAATCTTCGTATCTGTCCAAAGAGGTTACTTTGAATTCCCTCAAAACTCGTACGCAAATCGTTTTTATGAGTTTTGTGCCGAAATATCTGCCTGAAAATTAAAATATACCTACGTACTACATGATAACATAATAAAACAAGACCTATGTAATAAGTATTTTGTAGGTTATTGTATATTGTATATGTGGTTATTGTATGTATTGATCATTTATGATCATTTGATCATTTAAATAAATAAATAACGCTACACACTCATAGCCTCACACTAGGATTCCCTGTGTCGTGGGCGCTATGGACGACACACAAGACAAGGACGCACACACCCAGACCAAAAACGGAAATTTAAATTCATCATTCAAATTTCCGCCTCGCTGGGAATCGAACCCAGGACCCTCGGAACAGCAATCCGGCGTGTTAACCATTGCGCCATCCGGGTCGTCAATCCCGGTCGGTCGTATTTTATATCCCACACAAGACACACCAAAGACTATTGACCGACTACATAAGTGCCATTCATTATATACTGTGCTGGAATGTCGTCTTGTAATTCTATACGAAAGAAGGTGACCGCCAAAGATTTCGTCCCTTTCAGTGTAGATAAAAAAAACAGCTACAATATAACAATAAAATAAAGTTTGTCTTACCTAAGCAGTCCATAGGTCCTAGACTGAAGGGTATGTAGCAATTTGGTTTGCGTAGTCTTATATTTTCGGGGGTGAATCTCTCGGGATCAAAGGCTTCAGGGTTGGTCCAGAAACGAGCGTCCCGGTGGATGTGGTACACTGGAATGACGAGTGCAGAACCTGCTGGTAGGGTCCCTGAACCTGCGAGTGAAAAGCAGACAGTAAAATTGCAGTACGTGAAAATTATCTTCTCACCCATATGAGGTGGTGCTATTTGTTTTACACTCTATTTCAAAATCATTCGCTGACGCGCTAACATTTTTGAGGAGGTTTTTTGAGTGAATGTTCGATTACGATGCAATCTGGTGGTAAGTAGTATTAAGGAGTGCGCACATTACACCAACTCGACGTCAACTCCACTCCGACTCCACTCCGTTTCAACTCCGACGTTCCGTTCCGCGATCAACGCTTCATCGACGTCAACTCGACTCCGTCTCCACTCCGTTTCAACTCCGACGCTAGTTACATTACGTCATTGTGTCGGTCGACGCGTGGACTACTCGTCTACGGTGAGTCGTCAACGCAACGTCGACGCGTTGGTCTCGAAACGGAACGGCTATGGGTGTAGGGCGAGCCGTACAGGGCTTTTAAGTATAAGTTCGAAATTCAACCTTACCTTCAAAGATATAAGGCTCATAATTGAATGTTAGCTTTGTCAAGGTTTTAGTCGCGTTGGCGTCGGTCGGTCGTGGAGTCGTTGTAATGTGCGCACTCCTTTAAAGTCCCTATTTTTTTGACGTAGAATCTTAACGTTAGAAAACCCAGCTACGTTATACATCTCATTGATTAAAGGTGCGTTTGGGCAGGTTAGAGAGGTGAGTGGAGACACTGGCACAAAATTATAATATAGAACTGGTGTAACCTATTAGGTAGGTACCTAAGACTGTGGTCACTTGTGGTCGTTGTATACGCTCATACATACATCACATGAAGAGCGAAATCGTTGCGTTGATAGCTAAGAAGAAAACAGGTTTTTTTCAACTGGACGCTTTTTAAGGTTTGCTAGATATAATTTATGTGTGTTGGCTGGCTGCACTATCCACTTAAGAGACAGTCCACTTAAGAACCTGCTTGTGTGAATGCCTTACTTATTTTAATATCGTCAGTAACAGTCCTCTGCAGCATGGATCCAATGGGAAAGAGTCGGAGTACTTCTTTGAAAGCCATTTCTAGGTATGGCATTTGCCTCAGGTCTTCATCTGTTACTGGTCTGTCCTTGTCGCCCAATACGGAAACGATCTCTTTGTGTAATTTTTCCTACGAATCAAAAAAGGGAAAGTCAAATTGCATTATTAGGAAGAATTACCTTGGAAACTATCCTTAATGTTGTAAATAAATTCATATCCATTATTTCAATTGAAAATAATCACTTAATTACCTGACAATTTGGATGATACGCCATCATTAGAATCAAGAACGATGCTATTTTCGCAGAGGCTTCTTGACTCTGGAATTCAGAGATCATGGTTGTGATAATTTGTAAATTTATTAAAACACAACTTGGTTGAAATTAACATCTCACAAAATGATCTTTTGTTACTTTTTCAGAACTCTTCCCTAAATTAACAAACTGCACAAAAATATTTGAAGTTCTACGCATTCGCAGTGGCGGATGTTCCCACAGCCGGCGAGTAAGCGAGTAACTATATTGGCTATTTTCTCGCTCAGGAAACGTACAATAAGATATACATTCCGTGTAACCAAAGAGATGTATATTAATATATTAATAGTTGATCGCTGACTGTTCACACTGTCGGCGAGGACTCGCTCCTCTAGTTTGTCGCTGAGCGACAAGTTATCAAACATATCGCCCCCAGCGAGTAGTGCGAGTAATCGCCCGTCGCAGTCTGTCACTCGCTGAAAGCTCAGCGACGAAACTATCGAAACTACACACTCGCTGTCGCTACTCGCTTTCAGTTTCTAGCTTTACTTGCTAGTCGCCAGCGGTGAACAACTGCCTAAAAATTGGACAATATAGAAAGATGTGTTTTTTGTTTTCTGGTACCATTAATGAAATTAAGAAACTTTCAACCGGATCTCGTACCAACTGGTATTTTGCAAAATGTCAACCTCCTTGTCCGCAATATGCTTAAAAATATGTAATATTTTAATCATGTTTTGTAGACAATTCAAAGGGCTGATTTTATCAAATTAAAGGACTTGTTAATTCTGACGGCTAGCCACGAGCCGTATTTCCCCGCGCGGAAAAGATAACACTAGTTTAAATATTAATGCTACAGCTTCATTGCGATGATTCATAATACTTAATCAAACTTACAGAAGTAAATACTGTAAATGTTTCTGTTAGTAGTTCCTCGTCATCAAGTTCGTGGGACAGCAAGAATCGGTCAATAACGCTTAACTGAGTGTTATTCATGGAGTCTTCATCAGTATTCATCAGATCCAGTTTGCTTTTGTCAGTAATTTTCAATTTTTTCATCCTCTTCATAAGGACATCGTTACCAAACTTGTTCATCTTTGAAACGAAATCTTTCAACATGAAATTTGAACTCGTGAACCAGAATAGTGGATCTATCTGTAGGTACCATTTTGTCATCCTGTCGAAGATAACGTCGTACATTCTGGAAATAGCAGCACAGTTTTAGTGCCTTTATGTTAAAATTCCATTTTCTTACCCACTAATTATTAATCATAACCATAAACACGAATAGTTTTACGATTCTTAACCTAAGGTCAAGTAATCCACCGAAGAAACACAGTACATATAATTATAATTTAATTACCTTGGAGTAGAATCAATGAGATCTTGTAAATGCGGTATGGATAATGTTTCTTCTCTGCTGAGACCCATTAGTGTTTCTGAAACAGTGGAAACAATTTTACCAACTCCTTGATTTACGGTGGTTGCATCACTATGCAACTGAGAAGGGTGTGGCCACATCGATTTGTTCCACTTTTCCTAAATTATTTCCATGTGAACGGGGTGATTGACTAAAACATCTTGTGGCATCGCATTTAAAGAGGCCTCGCGAGGCTCCTTTTGCCGTGGGCGAAGGCCCATTCCGCCCAAGCCTAGCTACGCCACTGCATTTATCATCCATTTTTCTTTGCCGATTCTTACCACAATTACAGCATGGTAACTCTGTCTCACAATTCCAACTGTCGAGAGGATCCGCCATGACACCGTAATATATTACATACCTGCTGCATACTTTTAAACGAGACAAATGTAAGTAGGTACTCACGGCAAACAGAGTAACTAGTTGTCTGGACAATACTATCGTAAATGTCAAATTGTTTTCCCTTGTACATTTCTCTGTAATTCTTCAATAAAATATCCACTTCTTGATTAAAGATGTCTCCATAACTCTCAATGGCCCTTTTGCCGTAGTTCGGTGTAGCTATTTTACGGTGCTTCCTCCAGGCTGTGCCTGAAATTCAAATGTTTTTATTTCTTTTTGCTGGGTATTGTCGAACAAGTGCAGTATATCAGTTGGCGTTTTTTTCTTTTTTCTTATTGTTTTGAAATGAATTTCAAGTCTATAGTTATGTACGTATTTACAAAGTTTAAAAAAATAAAATAAAAGATCATACCGGAACCGCTAAGTATGCCACCACCTATGATGTTTGTCATGTACTTGTATTGAGGTCCTTTGAAGCTCATTTTGGGGTTTGTGAGGACTACCTGAAAATGTATGAGTGTCAGGTATATACCCTAACGTGTATGGCAAAGAGTATAATTATAAACACTACGTCGACTTAACCCACCGAATGTGTGGTCGGTGACTTAACCACTAAACTTAGGGTCGACACAATATGTCACCGGGCTTTGAGTGTTTCAAATATATTTTTTTAAATCATATTACGATTTTAATATTTCTTATACACACGTTGCTAATAGAAACTTACTCACTTTCAAATCATCAGGATTGCTCAGAAATATATTTAGTTCTGGTCCAAACCAAATTTGGTATACGTCCCCATACGTGGTCATCAACTCATTTATAACGTTTATTAATTCTGTAAAAAATTTTTTTTTAGTATAAAACTTTCTAGAAACTTAAGTCAATTTTATCATATCTCCTTTTATGTTGAATTGTTGAAAAAATCAAAAATGTCAAAATTTCAAGTAAAGCGGTTTCGGCTCAGCGCAAATCTATTAACAAATTTTATCTCCTATTCAGGATTATTATTAAAAAATTGTGAAACACGTAAATCATTATATTTTACAGTATTTCTAAAAAATTTCAGGCAAATGAATAAAGGATTGAAATAATTTTCATACACCTCTTTCTCCTTATTGTGCAAGTTCTCTAATATTTTTGAATTTAACTGAAAGACCAAATACCAATTTTCACGACTTTACCCTTTCATACAAAGGTGTTTACCTTATAAAACTTCGTCTTGTTTGAACCCTAGCCATAGCAGGAACCCACTGTCAAATTTAGTAACTCTAGCACCGGTAGTTTCGGCTCTGCGTTGATAAGTCAGTCACAGAAAAACAGCTTACCTCTTTAATCTAGTCTTTTAGTCTAATAGTAAACAGATTTCCTTTTCCATTTCCCCTTCCCTCTATGCAACCAAGTTGGGAAATCGATCTAAGCTGGTGGTCTTATAAAGCATAAATATGCTACTTATTATTCATAGCGTTTCTAGAGACCCCGTGAATTGAGATCGCAGATCACATAAGGTACGCAACCCTGACTTCTGTTACATTTGGATTTATGGCCAGGTTATTCGCACGTGACTTTGTTAATCGGCTACATTACAATGTGGATACGTTATTAAATTTAAACGCGAGAAATAGAATTAAAAGAAAAATAAGATTGATCCAATATGTTGTAAAAGAAATATATGTTTTCCCTACTCGGAAAACCTTAAACTTGCGCAAGCGCAAGAATATTTTGAATTACATGGAAGGTACATAAATATAGTTTTACGATGTGACGGGCCACGATCCGCATTTGCAGAGGCAAGATCTGTTCAGAATATAATTTGCGTAAAATTATCCGACTATTCTCAAACATCGGGGAGAAACCGACAGCCTGAAAACTTGTCGTTACATACTGAACTCTTCAGAATTTTCGCCAATAGATGAATATTGCTCCCTTGCCGAAGATTCTGAAATATTCCGTATGTGTACTTCTGCTTCAGAGGCTTCAGAGCTGCTGCGGTAGGCCTGTACTCCACATTGCCTCAAGGTGATAATTATGTCGTATTATTATTTTGTATACTTGTTTATTTAATTTGGTTTTATTTTTTATTTCAAATATTTGCGTTGTTTGTAAAATGTCTCTTTTAATAAGGACGTTGCGTCCTTTGTGTTTTCTATTTACGTGACTATGTCCTTACTTCTTTTTTGTACTTACTTAATGTGTAAAATTTAATTTTTATTTTTAGTTAATTAAATTTAAGCTTTATTTTTATAAAAAAAATCTTTTATATTTATTAATATAAAAGATTTTTTGTCGGCTATTGCCGACAAGTTAGAAGACAGCCACCGTATGGTAAATGGTCACTGTCGCCAGCATGGGATTGGGATCAATATTGTTGGCTGCCCCAATAATAAATAATATACAGCTGCGTAATTATGTAAGCGTTTTAAAATAATTGCAGGTGGGCGGCAATCATAGCTACGACTGTGTTGAAATTAATACCGCCATAAAATGGTGCTTAAGTTTCCTTCATTAGGTACAGTCTTACGTATAGATAAATTCATGTTTAATTGGTATCAGTTTACGATTTACGATTTTTCCGGGTATTAGATAAATAGCCGTTGTTACAGTAAGTACCGACTGACCTCAAATCTGCGTGAAGGCATGTAATTATTAAATTACAGTTGACTTGCATAATGAGAGCTATTGCGTGATGATTTCCGCCTGACCCGCGATGACCTAAGTAAGTCGACATTTATTAAAGTAAAGCGCTTGTAATGTGATTATTATTTATGAAAAGGAAGGGTGCCTACAGGTAAATGTTTTAACCAACGTCGTATCGCTGTCATGTTATTTATTAACTTAACCCCTAAGCCCGCCCTAGCTGCGCTTCAGGAATCCCTTAGTACCCAAATGAAATTGTTGGACGTGATTCTTGAAACTGACATTTATTACATATTTATGACCTGATTGAAATAAAACAGACATAATTTAAAGTGAAGCTTACTACAATACATTTGTTAAAAATTGGGTGCGCCAAATCGGTTAGGGTACCTAAGTTGTTTCTGAGATTAGCGCGTAAGGGCACAGACAAACAGAAAAAAGTACTAAAAATCATTGTTTGGGGTTAGGGGGGAATAGTCCAAGTCGCTCTACGAGTTGAAATGAGCCCTATTGTTATGTATAATCTTCTGAAATCTCAAAAGGTAATCGGCTCTGGTGAACATTTACTATGATGTGGGTTACAGCGTTTCCGCTTTTTTGCGTCGATACACAAATAAAAAACCTTCTGTGCGGCCCATGAACAAATGAGAGCTGCCCAGCAGAGGCAGTGTACGGGGCCCGGGGAAGGTCCTGGCCATCTCTATCAGCCGCTTGTTCTTGTATCTCCAGCGCAACCAGAACGTCGCCAGAAGAACTGCAACTGCTACAAGTGGCCAGATCATCCTGAAACAAACTTACATTACATACTTAGTTCAACATAATAACACCCTTTATTTGAAAAACGATTCGTTTTGCTTATGATCGTTGAACTATCTACGTAAGTAAAAATGTTCCTGAAACGATTTTAAAGATCAAAGATAATATAAAACTAAAGATACGTTACGTTCATACAACGCGAATTGGACTTTAGCATTCGCTCCCATGACATTATTGTCAATGGATACGAACGATATTACACGGATCGTATGAAACAGAAAGAGATAGCTACATGAAAAATAGGTACGACACTTGGCCAAGTTTGATTGTCCCACATTTTTGCGCGCTAGTGACATAATATCTACTTCTTCTTTGTAATAATTATCATTGACAAGGAACCACTTTAACGAGTCGTACTGGTAGGTAACTCGCAAACGATCGGTTTAACGATTGGTTAAATACAGGGTGTCGCGTAATCAGTGACCCAACGGAAGGATGGTTACAGAGATCATTCATTTCCTACCAGACGGGCATGCACTAAAGGCGAAGTCTATGATCTGAATTAATCATGATCAGGTTAAAATCTTTGGCGAATAGTAAATGATTAGCTAGGTAGATATTTTATCAATGGTTTTGTGGCATCCTTGGCACATGCCAAGATACATATAATTAAACAGATATTATATACAGACGATATATCTGTAATATATATTTATACTCGATAAAATAATGACAACCAATCATGCAACAAGATAAATTATTGGTTTGCTGTTCTTTCCTTCTAGTGTACGAGTATGTGACTGTATGTGTATGGGCAGTAATTAAAACAACATGAATAATTGCTTGTATCAGGAAGAAACCGATTGGTTTGATTTATAGTAGGGCTACTCAAACTTTTAGTTTCACGAACTCGTTTAACCGTTTTAGTTTTAAAATTATTGCTAAGCTAACTTCTATACAATATATGCATGTAGATCAAACTAAAAATACCTATTACATAAATTGTAAGGTATTGATTTGAAAAAATAAGTTTTAACCTAACAGAAACATAAAAAAATACAGGAGCGAAATATTTGAGTATTTATAACAACAATGAGAGTTATTATCTTGACCCCCTGGAGTCCGTGCCATGATGAATTTTAACGCGTACCCCTACGATTTCGTTGACGAATCCCTAGGGGTACGGGAATCACACTTTGGGTAGCACTGCCTATAATTTAGAGTCTTTAAGGATTGAAAAGAATGATTAGCGACCGATATAATTATGTATAGTTACGTCATTGTCATTATTGTTTTACAACAATCTGTCTTGGTACCTATGTTCTTGATGCTAACTAGATATCTCATGGGTATTAACTAGTTACTGCTTCGGGATCATAAGCCGCGGCACAATGCTTAGACAGATTCTATAAATAACATTTGCAAAACAAAAAAATACAAAAGTTAATAGTTGCTATCATGTAAGTACCATGATCAATAATATCTAATGAATTAATAATGCAAAAAAGAAGCTTTTAATTTTGTGCGGTGATATGGTACAATTTACCTTCGAAAAAGAACATTTTTATTTATTTATTTACTAAAAAAAATCAAGTCTATAGAAAAATGAAGCAATACATTTTAATTTTGATGAATTGAAATATAACTAATTTTTTTTTCATGTGAAGTGAACGAAAGGGTTCTCCTACAATTCTTTTTGAATGTAGGTGTTTTTTAGGATTTGAGCATTGCATCGCCCTTAACTCTGTTGACCTATAAGGAGAATTCTCAAGTACCTACCTACGCAGCAGTCAGTTACAATCTTACAATGCAGTTATAAAGGAGCTGTCAAATTATTGAATGCGTGGCGTATCGTAGAACGGAATGAAAGCAATATACATACTTAAATAAATTATGCAGAATGAGACGCCGTTCTAAATCACCTTACAAGATTTGTTTGATCCACACGTAGTTACCTCCAAACTGACAATGAGGCAAGTTATAGCTTGTATTTCATAAAAATACACACTGAATTTTCTCCGTAACTTTGCCTAACAAAAATAAGATAGTAATAAAAAGTACTTACATACTTCAAGAAAAGAGGCTTTAGTATTCAACCGGCTCTTATTGTAGTAGTGCGGTACCTACCTGTATTAAAAGTTGCCTTACACTTTATCTTAACGATCTGATGGTATCATTGTCAAGCATTAACTTAATAAATAAAAATAACATAGTACCTACTTAGCACCCAATTTCAGATCCTAAAGGTATTAAGCAAAAAAACTGTATAATTTATTGAACACAATTTTAGAAACGCATATACACTTTAAAAAATCATAGTACAATAAAGCTTTGCTTTGTACTTAGTTGTTAGTATTTTCAAAATGGTTTTGAAGGTTACACGAACGAAAAAATTTATTACCACAATTTTGGAAGCATATAAAAAATGTTATTTAAATATACCTACTTACCTCGAAGAACTTTGCTTCTGACGCCGTTCTTCTTCAAGTGTTGCGTGAGAACTACCCCAGAGAAGGCTACCTACACCTCTATTAACATAGTTTACACGTACGGGTGAGGTTATAACCCGACGACGACAACATTACGCGTATGACGCAGTACAATAAATAAGATCATACCATTAAACTTAATTTGTACCTATTAAAAATAATATTAAAAGTAACTGACCTCGCAGTCGTTGTTCTGCAACACAGTAAACATTTTGTAAATTTTTATATATTTTGGGAAATGCTCATCAAATGCAATAACTTTTTCTATGGGAGCACCTCGATGTTTCCAATAGTTTTGTTGGTCCCTTGGTAAATCTCGACAACAGCGCCACCTACGGGTTCTAATTGTGATATCTAAACCATCCATAGAACCACTCAAACACACACAAAAATTTAATTACAATCGGTCCAGCTGTTTAGGAGGAGTTCAGTGACATACACACGCACAGAAAAAGTATAATATATGTAGGTATACTTCAAAAACATACACAAAAAATTATTTTCTTAGGCATCAAATTATCGTTTTCATTTATCATGCATTTTTATCGTCAAATTGACAGTTAAATTAATTAACTCAACGCTAAATTTATTTAATAGAACTTTAGATACTCATAGTTATAATGTAACTGAGAGAGATAGAACTGGATATTTTGTCAAAAAACTATTAAAACTAGGGATATTTAAGAGGCAATGGATCCTGTTACAATGCCTTTTAGATTTTTGTCTGATTGTCGTCTGTTAATACGTTTGTTGCTAATCTCGGATCTAGTTAAGATGGCTTAACTGATTTTGATGCGGTTTCCAACGATTTATGGTAAGGTTGAGCTTGAACTCTGCTGGACGAGGTTACGGCACGCTGTATCGATAAATGTTGATTATGGTGATGATATAAGGGGGTTTTTATCCGCCAGCTTATCTACCACCTTCCCTGTAGAACACTGACGTGTTCTGGCATGTTTCTGCAACGGAGACAAACTTCATACAGCAACGCACACTTATCAGCGGCATACCAAGTTCCAAAATTGAACATCAAAGAAAATTCAATGAGTTATAAAGACACGAGGGAAGCGGCCGCTACAACCATCAATAATTAAAAGCCTCAATCGTAATTGTATGTATTCTAACAATTTATTACTTTCCTTTTCTCTTATTTATTTATTTATTTGTTCACACACACATCTATCTTTACTTTACATCTATCTTATATTCTTAACATATTTGTTAGGTATTAACTAAGTACATTACGTGACAGTAAACCTATAAATTGCAAAACTGCCTGGGCAATTTTATTTTACACAAAATTAGTTAATTCCTTAGAATAACACTATAGAAAGACAGTCTTCATACAAGCGCTCTGTCTAAAGTGAAGCACTAAACCGAAACTTTCCCGAACTTCGGCTGCAGATAATCATATTATTATGTATATAAATAGCTTTTCAGATATTTTGTGACACAATTTAACTAAAGAAATTGTCATAATTTTTTTTTTTTCGCGAGACACGTTTGGCGTGCGTTGACATTGAACACTACGGAGCTGCCCGGTGTTTGGAGTCATTTCTGACACCAATTAAGATGCTTCAAAATGGCCGCGCGGACTTGGTTTCTATAGTAATTATTCTAAGGTTAATTCTAAATAAGTCTAAGCGTCGCTGCGCTCGTTGCCAACTGTCCTGGGCCGAGCTCGCAGGTTGTATCCTTTAGCGAACTTGACTGAAATGGCCACATGCAGTTCCAGGTCTTCCAAGCAGCCGTCAGCTTCCAGGTGCACGTGCCGCAGTACCCGCACTACCAGCGTCTTGACCAGGGCAGTGGCGTACACTCGACCTGGAAAGTATACCTTAGAATTATTGTGGAAGAATGTATAATTTATTACGTAGATACAAATTATATTAAAAAATGAGCATTATTACTACCATTATTGAGTAGAGTTTTCATTAATACAATATTGAATAGGGTTTCAGAGATGAGATCGACCGATCCGAGTTTCCAGCGTAAAAAAGCAATAAAAGTCTAGGATTCAAACATTCTATTTCAAATCAATTTCTTCAACGTTTCAACGACAAACGACAACATAGTACTTAGTCGTTAGTCGCGTGCGTCGTGCGTGATTTTTTTATGCTGCTTTGTATAAAATTATACATTATGTAGCTGATTCGCAGGTATCTAATATGTACATAGTAACTTTCTTTCGTAGGTTACCTTTCTTTTCTCTTCTTTTCTCATCTTTCTTGGTCTTTAAAATCCTTGAGCATCAAAATTCACAACAAAACGAACAGGTTCTATATTTATATTTTATATTGTATTACAGAAGTCTATGGTCGACGATGACCATTACCATGACCGTTTACCATCAGATGGGTCGTAATCGTAAATCGGCCATTTTCATATAAACATCGTAAACACAATCCAACCTAAACAATCCATGGCACCCAGGCTGAATGGAATGAACGCGTTGGGGTCCCTCTTCTTCACGTTTTCTGGCAGGAACCTCTCGGGCTTGACTCGATGGGGCTCATCCCAGTACCGAGGGTCGCGGTGCACGTCGTGGATTGGTATCACCAGAGACGTACCAGCTGGAAGGGTGATTTTACCTGCAACATTTTTACTTTTGTTTACAACTTGCCAGGTTCCCAGCTGTAAAACACAAAGTGTAACACAGTTTACGCAACGATTTTTGATCTTGTTATCCTTGTATTTCATCAGAATACGTGTCCGAAATTTGTCAATGGTCAACAGTTAAAAGTGAACAGTTACTAAAATAGACATTTTGTAAACTCAACACGCACACTTGTGGTTAGCCATAAATAGTTAAAACAGGTTACTTAGTTATAAGTTTATAGCTTAACCTTAATCTCTAACATAGTTAAGTATTCAATGCCCGCTGACGATAGTATAAAATAAATAATAATAATTGTAATCGTCTAATTCGTTATGACTTGGACTTGATCCCACGTGCAAGGTTTATTTGAGGAAAGATAGAATTAAAAACACCTATTTCGTGGAAACCGTGTTAGGTCATTTAAGTAGGTACTCGTAGTACTCACATCATAAGGTTACGCACTTACATCCTTTAATTGGACGAAAATAATTTTGCTATGATCTTAAATATCTCAGGCCGAAAGCGTCGATAGCCAAGTTATTAATGCCGCGAAAGAAAGGTCTTTAAACTGCTGGAGGCTCCCTGCAGGTAAGAATAATGAGGCGCCTATTATAATATTGACCAATACATTTGACCCGAAAAAATGTATTAGCTCGCTGATGAATTTTCATTTAAAACAATGTCGGTAGGTACATCACTAGCTGTTATTCGCGGTAAGGTCGGCGCGGCTGTACTTTTAATTGATTTACAAACAAACTTTCATCCCTTAGAGCGGATAATTTTCCAAAAACCTTGAAAGGGTGTTTCATTATTTCTAACCAGATTCTCAAATTACAATGTTCATAGTCCCATTTTAAAATTGGTGGAATTTAAAAGAAACTTAACCATTGACTTATTATTACTATTATTATATATTGTTTAACATTCTTTGATAACGGATAACTCCTACTTAGACACCCCCATAGTTTTCGAGATTTCAAATTTAGAAACAGAGTCGGTATCCTTTCGCTTGAAATTGGAGTCTGATTTTCGAGAGGGAGTAAAATTTTGCAAAAGCTTACAACTATTCTAGTCAGTAATTACAGTCTGATTTTCTCAAAATAAATTTATTTATCGACACAGGGAATCCTAGTGCAGGTATGAAGTTTATTATCATTATATTAATACGTGAAGCAAAAACTTTATACTTACCCCTTTTTACGAAAATTGCGCGGATGGATGGATTAGACTATTTCAGGACTCAGAAATTTGTCTAAAGCAGAAGAGGAGGATCGATCACGCGTCGATCTCAAGTGATCGACAAAATTAAGCAACAGCGGGCGCGGTCGGTAGTTGGATGGGTGACCGCTAGTGGCAAAATGTCTTGAGCACTTCCGTGCTTCGGAGGGCACGTAAAGCCGTCGGTCCCGGTTGTTATCATTTGGTAGCAGTCGTTAAGCGATGTCGGATACCTTCGGGTGGCTTAAAAATTTCTGACACTTAGGTTGGCCACTAACCCCTCCACCAATCCGCACTGGAGCAGCGTGGTGGAGTATGCTCTAGGCCTCCTCAGGTATGAGGTGAGACCCGTGCTCAGTAGTGGGCCATCAATGGGTTGAAGCCAAAAGAGGAGGCCTCGCTGCCTCGCATCGGCAGCAATGGCAGCAGTAAGTTTACAAAAAAATCATTTACCGTCATTAACACGTTGCGTGCCGTGTGAAAAATTGAATCTGTCCATTTGCGCCATAGGGCCCATCGGTGAGCCTTCCCTTACTGTTCCATCCACGCCGCGCGGGTCACCCGTGAGCCAAATGACAGGTTTAGCGAAAACGCTTCCTACAGGCCGAATACTACAGATATCGAACAAAACTCATATGGACGTGAGCCACATGGCCCTGTAGTTTAACCGATGTAGCATGGTTTTCAAATCCATTAGAATTTATGTGTTTTATGAAGGTTATTGTAATGACACTAGTGTTGTTCTTATTGTGTTGTTCGTATTACGTATATAATATTATGAGATATTAAATGTTATAATAAAATAAAACCATTATAATGAAACATTTATTTAAATTCTGCATATTTTTTCTCTTTACCACCAAACAAACATACCACTTTAAATGACGTAACAAACTACATTATATATAATTACTTAATGAAGTCTATAGTCACATTTATTTATGGCAGCTTTTTTCAATATCACATTAATTAGTCTTCTGTTATCACTGAAATAAAAGAAACTTAAAAATAATACCTCTTTCTATGTATCTATATATACATAAACTGTAATTATACATATAACTAAGTCTATAATCACATTATATATGACACTCCGTCTCAACATCACATTTTAATCAACTATTATTATTGAAATTAAAAGAAAATCTTATTAATATTACCTATTTCTATGTATCTATTATGTATTTAACAGTAATCAAACATGAATTTTATTAAAACAAGGTAAACAAAGAAATGGGTTAGCTGGACAAGATCCGCAATATGTAGATACTTTTTTTGATTTTGTCTTAGCCTGTTTGCTACCCATGATTGGCACGTTTTCTGCGTAACATTGACGACAGGTTCTTCGGACTTTTCTAGACAAACCCTCTTTCTTTTGCAGGGTGTGTTTCTTTCGTTTTGGTCTTTCTATTACAGGTGCAGTATGTTGTGGGACTGTGCAAAATGTTTTCATTATGGACCTTCGGAAATCTACCATTTGTATATTTTTATTTGTCACTGATTTATATAAAGTCAGAGCATTAACCATTGCAGTATTAAATAATAAATCAATGGCCAGCTTCTTGTACCATTTGACCGTTTTTCTCAATGGAGACGAGTATGCTGACATTTGATCTGACAGGTCTACTGCGCCTTTGGCTTTGTTGTAGTCGATTATGATCTGTGGTTTCATGACGACATTACCTCGGCGCTTTCTAACCTTCACAAATTGCTCTGAGTGTTTGGTTGACAAAACCAATACTTCTCTTTTATCTCGCCATTTCATTGCAGTAATACCATCTTGACTTTCTCTTGCTATGTACTCTCCCTTCTTCAGTTTCGTGCTAATTACTTTTTTTGGCAGATGTCTCCTGTTCTTTCGAATCGTTCCCACCAAATGCGTTTCGTTATCTAACAAAGTCCTGGCCAATGGGATGCTTGTATACCAGTTATCTGTATAAAGTGTGTGGCCTTTATTTAAAAGACCACTTAGCAAATCCATAACGACATTGTATGGAGTGGTATTTGTAGTTTTGTCATTTTTACCTGCGTAAACATCTACCCTATAAGTATATCCAGGAATACAACATAACTTAAATTCTTTAATGCCATATTTGTGGCGCTTTTGCTTATTATATTGTCTAAATATAATCCTGCCACGAAACGGGACAACACTCTCATCGATACATAAGTCTTCGCCGGGTGTGTAATGCATCTGGAATTGGTGATTTAATACTTTCAGAAGATAGCGAATACGATGGAGCCGGTCTTCTTTTTTTGTATCATCGTTTTCAGAAAAATGAAGCATCTGCAACATTATCTCAAAGCGATTCCGTGACATTATTGTGCGTGGAAAAGGATGACCTATAATATTAATTGTGGACCAATATTCCTGCAACCTGGGAAGTTTTGTTAAGCCCATGAACAGGATTAAACCGAAAAATTGCTTTATTTCGTGAATATTGGTAGGAACCCATTTACGAATCCTTGAATTACGCGTTACTTCGTTTGTGCTAGTAATTTTGTTTAAAGCGAATAAATTAGTTGCGTCAGCAATATCTTGCAGAAGGCTATCAGGCACCATTAGTTGAAAAAAATCAGCTGGAGTTGCGTTTCGCATGCTTAAGCATAGGTTAGTAGGCAAACCAGGATGCTCAGTGAAGGGTATTACTTTACGTTGGTTACTTTTAGGACTTGACCAAACCCCCGATGGTGGTGTATTACCTGAACAATAATAAAAAATATTCTTGAATCAAAATAAATGTAAAAAAAGTTTTAAGTAAACTCAACTCAAAGCGTTACATACCTACGTATGCAAAAATAATTACAACAACAAAGTTAAGAAGTACATGTAATACTTACCAATCCTATCGATAATCTCCCTCATTTCGTCGTCACTATCCTCACTTTCCGACAATATAATTCGACGGCATCTTCTTTTTGGTGGCTGAACTTCTTCATCTGAATCTATTTCTAAACTACAGTTCAAAATATTTATCTCGACGTTTTCTAACTGTGTTAAATCTTCTTGTGTAAACTCGTAATCATCGAAATCCATTTTGGCGGGAGATACGTACAGTACGCTTTACGTCGGAACTCTGTATATTCACCATTCAACGCAGTGCGCGATACTGATGCGAGCGGTGCGGCGGGGGCGCGCGGTGAGCCGTATTGTGACCCCGCGGCCCCCGCCAACGGAAATTACGTTTTCGTTCGTAAGAGGCCATGCGGCCCACACGTGAGCCTTTTGCTATATCTTGTAAACTAGACGGTAGAAGTCATTGATTTTTATTTTCTATACGAATTATCGCATTTTATAAACTTAGGGGCGAAAATCTGAAATTAAAAAAAATTACGGATTTCGTGATTTGGGCTTGGCCTGAACGGAAAGTTATGGAAGGCTCACCGGTGGGTCGTACGGCACGCAACGTGTTAATAGTAATTTCCTCATCAACAGTCCGTTGTATAAGAGCAGCGATAGATAGATATCTCAGCACCTCCTTGTACACCATGTCCAGATACTGCAACTTCTTCACGTCCTCTTCAGTCACGTCATCACAATGGCCGAGGACAGTCACGATTTCATTATATACTTTTTCCTAAAAAAACATAATAAAAACTTTTAGCGGCAATAAAGTCGTTAAGTAAGAACGTGACAAAATAACAAGCGTAATATTTCGTGTACGTAAGAACCACCAGACCCCACTTTTTGGCGACAAACGAGTAAACAAGTCACCTGTGGATTATCCACCCATGCGTTGCCGGGCAGGTGGGAAAGACAAAGCTGGCTCTCAAACCCCCAGCCGGAACACGACAAGTCGTTTGGCAGCTGCCTAAGCAAGAGTCAGTTATACAGGTATTTCAGATACATGTCAGTCAGTTATATTGTATCCGAAGATTTGGGTACGCCGCTAAACTGCAGCTTTAACGCTTTTCATTGCGAGAGGGGCAAAAGGCAAGCAGCACAATTTTAAATATCATTATAGATGTTGCACGTCACTGCCAGTATCTTCTTAGGCTCCCCAAGATACCTAATCAATCAAATTATATCATGTCAACTTGTGCTTAAAAGCTGAGTGATTACGTTAACTTAACGACAATGAAATCTTTATAATAT
The DNA here is from genome assembly GCA_905404295.2 of Ochlodes sylvanus. Lineage (NCBI taxonomy): Eukaryota > Metazoa > Arthropoda > Insecta > Lepidoptera > Hesperiidae > Ochlodes > Ochlodes sylvanus. The sequence continues at coordinate 6,419,699 of FR990129.1, forward strand.
ATACCTGCCAAACCTGCAAATGCGCTAAAAAGAGCAACACCGCGGAGGCAATCTTTGCTGAGGCTTCCTGGCTCTGAAATGTACAAAATTTAAAGAGAATTAAATTTTCATTTCTATAGATATTCATCACATTAACTTTATGGGCTCTTTGTCCGTGTTATTTGATTTTTCTGACATTTCTCCGTATATCCGTTATATCTATCGTAATATAATAATTATAATTTAAATATGTTTAGCCGTATTAGGGCGGCCTACAATACTGACCCTAGTCCGATACCGACTACTGGGGTGTCGATAGAAGTGATAGTGATATCGTAAGGTTTCGTACCGGTATCGCATGTCGGGTATTTACTTAAAAAAGTTTATACTTACAGTAGTAAACAATGTAAACGTTTCCATTTTGATCTCATGCTCTGTTAGCCCGCCGTCCAAGATATAACGATCCACGATACCCATTCCTTCTTCGTTAACTGCACCAAGTTTTATAGCTCTTCGTCTCTTGCTAACTATGTCGGATGTCAACTCGTCAACCACTTTGACAAAGTACTTCTCTAAAGCAGCTGATCCGGTTAAATAGTAGACGAAAGGCAGTTGCAGCCACCAACGAGTCATCTTTGAAAATATTAGGGAGTACATCCTGTGAATAAAATAACGATTTAAATTAATTTCCCTGGTGGGAAATTATTATTTATTAATTGTCATCGTTATTTTAGTGGTTTGAACATCGAATACTACTCGAAACACCTTTGGATCGTACTCATATTATATTATTATTCTACTGTACTCTACATGTTATCTTGGCGAGTTGTTCTAATCTTCTAAGAAGTCACTAGGGCTTAGCAGTGATGCCAATGTCGTAAATACAATGTCGTAACTATGAATCGTATTCCTATCTGGCTCTCAAATGGTACTGATACCTGCACTATATTCAGGGATCCACATTACACTTTAACTCAACAGTAATTAAGTTGGGATTCTCGTTACTGGTGCACATTAATGATGACATGTCTTGTAAATTTTCTATTACTTATTTATGACTAGCGACCCGCCCTCGCTTCGCTTCGGGAAACTTACCCCTTCATCCCTTTTTTTCGCAATAAAAGGTATCCTATGTCCTTTCTCAGGGTCTAAAGATTGCCTGTGCCAAATTTCATCAAAATCGGTTGAGAGGTTTAAGCGGGAAAGCGTAACAGACAGACAGACAGACAGACAGACAGACAGACAGACAGACAGAGTTACTTTCGCATTTATAATATTAGTAGGGATAGGTGAATAACTGGCGATTAGATTTCTTGGCCATGGCCTCACTAATATCCCTAAAGTAACTTACGTACCCTTGTGTTTTTAGAAGAACTTCATCCAACCTCTTCACATTAAGAGCATCATTTTTGGATAATCCCATCAGAGTTTCTGAAATTAATATATTTCAAAATACAAAATAGTTATTTGTTTCTCTGCAAGCAATATTTAATTTTTTCTTCATCTTTTCATTTAATTGATGGCTTTCATATCCCATTCAATCTTTAGATGTACATAACATCTAAGTACATTCTAAACGAATTTCATAACCCATAATAGCTTTAAAACTAGGTAAAACTAGGTAAAACTACGTATGTAGGTTTTAACCCCGTCAGCAGAGTAAAGATACATTGATTTATAATATTAAATTTCTGTACGAAATTACCCTATTAATGTGTCAAATAGGACGTGTGCTATGTCATTTCAAGTTATTAATAATTAATAAGTATCTAGCGTGATTACAAGTAACGTATAATCTGTCTATCTAGAAATCCAAGCAATTTTTCGGCCGTCGCGTAAACCTATATAAAAACATTTATTTCTCCAGAAAATTTTACATCAATTTATGTAGTAGTGGGATCTTTCCATTTAAGTAAAGGATGACTTAAAAAATCTTGTAAGTATGCACTAAGTACTTACGTAAAACACATTGGGTGGTACACTTCACAACGTCAAAATACACGTCGAAAGTAGCTCTTGGGTCTTTGTCGCGCAGTGATCTAGCCAAAGCTTCTGACTCTTTGTTAAAAATGTCCCCAAATATCTGGACACATTTCTTATTGTATGAAGGAGTTGCTAATTTTCTGTGAATCCGCCATGTTGGACCTTAAATAAAAAAGAACGTTCAAATAACTCGTGAGGTTTAATTTGTCAGGAACATTATGACATAATTATTATATCTATAGGCACCGATGCATTGCCGCCCGCCGTCCTTGCCCGCGCCGCCACCTAAACCCGACTTAGGTTTTATAACTTATTTCAGCCACCACGTCCTTTTAAAATCGTCGATTGTCTAAAGATTCCTTTTAAATTGCCTAATATTTTAATTTATAACCATTGATATAATATCAATGTTTATAACCGAAGTTTTAGGATGTTGCTTTTTATGGAGTTACCTATGAGATGTATATAAAATTATGGTCCGCAGCATATATGGATCGTACAATATATATACCACAGTAGCTACTTTATATTTAAACATTTCTGGACTTTCAACTTTTGTATGAAAAATGTACATGCTAAAGAAACTTGTAGGTACGTAAATAAAAAAAATGTAAATAAAAATATTCAAATTACCTCCGGTTAAAATACCTTGTCCAATAAACGGTATCATGAAGTTGTAAAGAGGACCCTTGTGATTCACTTTATTGCTGGTAAGCAGGTACTAAAACGTAAAGTTTATTTACATAATTAATTTGCATGACATTATCTACTCTCACAACGTGAGGGGTACAGGCCATAGTCCACCACGCTCGCCAAGTCCGGATTGGCGGACCTTACACACCTTTAAGAACATTATGGAGAACTCTCAGGTGTGCATGTTTCCTCACGATGTTTTCCTTCGCCGAAGCAAGTGATAATTAAATTCTAAAGTTTTAATTTCTAGAGATGCGCGCGGGGTTTGAACCAGGGTCCCCCGGTTTGGGAGTCCAACGTTTAACCACACGGCTATCACTGCTCAATTATCTACACTTATGCACTTATAATAAAATTATGGGTAACAATTTAAAATTTGTATTTTCAAACAGCCTCTTCTGTCATTTGTAGTCACTGACAGTCATTCTTCCGAGTTCCTGATCTGGGACTCGTATATTTCTTCCAAATAATCAATTATACTACTCTAAGTACTCTAAGTAGTATTTAGTTATGCAGTAAAAATGAAAGACTTATACCTATTTTCGCAAAAATCCTGTTATACAATACAAAAAGTTGGGCAGAATTTTTACCATTAGATTCATGTCGAATTTTAATATACGAAAGCTTACCCTTATATCGGCTGGATTTTTTACGCAAATGTTGAGATCCGGTCCTAGCCAAAACTTTACGTATTCGCCGTATTTTTTCATAAGCTCCTCGATCTTATTAAGTTGCTCTATAAACAAAAAAAGTAAAAATAATAAGATATGTAAATAATTATAAAACATTTACAAATATAATTTTATTAACGTAAAATCAAATGAAGTTTGAAAAAACGTTAAGGTGGCCCCAGACTCTAGTTTTTTGTTGTTTTTTGCCTTACGTGCTGTGATGCATGCATGACCGTTTATTGTATTGATTGATGCGAATTGGCATGGCATGGCATGGAATGTCTAGGACCACCTTTTAGGTCGTTCTACATAGTGTTCTACATAGGTACTGACACAATAACCGAGCTAAACAACGTTATTTTCGTGTGTAACGTCAGGAATGTCGCAGGGAACTATAATTACTTATCTGTAATTGGATCTAATCGTACAATAATGTTATTTGTATGTAACGTCTGTGACGGAGAACAACATACCTCTATGAAACTACGCATCGCTGCGTTCAATGCCTGAGAAGGCCCAAGTTAGCGATCAAGTTTAAAACCTTATTGGAGAGAAAAGAGCTTGGTCCAATAAAGAGCAAAATGAGTCCAAAACAACCTTTATCATATCCTTTCGCTATAAGTTAAGAACTACCATAATGTTTAATCTTGCGGATCCGGAGATACGGTCGCATCTCGCGCACAAAGTACACAAAGTAGTACGCGAGCAGACTGTGTCTCTATTCTCGACTTATAAGTGGGTCTGACGTCACTTATTTTTCAAATGCCTAATATTCAGCATTTATAGTCTAAATAGACTTTTATGAAATTACTGTTCCTAAATAAAAAAACGTAAGTAAGTATATATCCCAGAGCCCAGTAAGGCAAATGAGAATTGCTATTATGTTTATAGACGCATTTTCAAAATTAAAATAGCGGGCTTTGTATTAGTCGAAAATTAACAACAAATTGAAATGTAACTTTCTAAGTTGTAAATAGTAGGATAAGTAATTTTCTTCTGTTTATAAAAATAAATAAATGTAAAATTATGTTTTTAAAAATTTGCATTACAGAAAAAGGAAAATCCCAAAAACACAACACAGTTCTACTGTAAAGTGACGCGCCAGGTACACAAAATAGTCAGTACAAAAATAATTAAATTAATAACGTAAAAAATTGGGGTAGGTACTTGGTGTGTTCACGTTCCGTGTATCAAGTTAGGGTAGTCTCTTCAAACAAAACAATACACAATTCTATTCGGAATAATTATTTAAACCAACTTACCTTCAGGGTTCGCCATAAACAACAGTGTATTGCCCACGAGAGGCCACGCTCTGGGGCCTGGCACCTTGTTGGCCAACTGCAGCATTCTCCGGTGTGTCCATCTCCAGTACAGCCAATACGCCAGCAAGGAAAGCCCCGACGTGATCAGTGTCTCTATAATCGTCCAATTACCTAACATTCTGTTCTGGAACAATAGCAGTTATAATAACTCTACTAATTAGGTTTGATACTTTTGATCGCTTTAATACTTTTGATCGTTATGATACTTTTGATCATTTTGATACTTTTGATCGTTTTGATACTTTTGATCATTTTGATACTTTTGATCGTTTTGATACTTTTCACGTTAGTATAAATAACAAATCACACAAAGTAATTTTGATTTGCGTGGCATGAGTTGTGGCCAAACATGCATTAAATGACCAACCTCAAATTTTCTATCCTCTTCGTAATCGTTTGCTAATGCAGGTCCTTGCCTTCTTAGTAAGATAACCTTACTAAAGTTTTACTTATCAACTTTGTGTTAAAGTTTAATTCTGATGCCGGGAGAAAAGATGAAAACAAAAAGCTTTATTTAGGTACAGAATCTAGTGTGAGCATGGAATTTCCAAGAAAAACTGGGTATATGAACATGATCTATTCTGGCTAAGCACTGTAAAAGTCCTTTGACGGTTTCAAAATGTTTTAGTCCAAAAAAAGATTAAATCGGGTTCTCTCAAAATAAATACCTATCGGTACGCTATTATATGCACAGTCATGCAATAATCACTGAATGTCCGGTGATCCACACGGGCTTTTCCGTAATCCACAATGATCTACTATCAATCTTATCTGACCTAACTTGGTAAATACCTACAATCAAGTGTATTAGGTAAATAATAATAGCTATTAGGTACAATGACTGGATTGGTTTCTGTAGAAAAATTGCACTAACAGCGGTTAATTGGTTACACGTCGCTATTTGCTACAGTTCATATGAATGAAACTTGAACCTCAAGGCTATTATACATAACCAGCGACCCGCCCTCGCTTCGCTTCGGTAAACTTATTCCTTTAAATGTTTAATTATTTCTTATCAAGTGCTTAAATATAAAGTTTCATGGTTTTATCTTTTAAAATTAAGAAATCCCATACAAACTTACCTCTATTTCAACCTTTTCATCCCTTTTTTCGCAATGAAAGGTAGCCTATGTCCTTTCTCAGGGTCTAAAGATTGTCTGTGCCAAATTTCATCAAATTCGGTTGTGAGGTTTAAGCGGGAAAGCGTAACAGACAGACAGACAGAGTTACTTTCACATTTAGAATATTAGTAGGGATACTGGGCGATAAGGACATGAAAGAACATGGTCATAGGTAATGAATAATTATTAAAATTATAAAGTCAAAATTCTACGATAATTATTTCAAAAATGGCAATCAAAATTATCTAAAAATACTCTGAATGTATGGACATGCCCGAAACCGAAAACGGGCTAATGACCTTAGTGGTAGTCGAAACCGCGTCCGCTCAGTGTCCACACTATGGATTTGTAATGGATAATTACGTCAAATTTTAAGCATCCTTTTAAATTACATAATTTGGAATGAGAATCGCATACTGAGTACCCCCTTCCCCCTAGTAATAATAATGTTAAGTAACTAACACTTTTCTAACGCGTTCCGTAATTAAGATGTATGTAGGTAGGTATTCCTTATCCTTATTGCCTGATTCAAGTTGCTATGCCCCGTATGTAAACACTTTATAGGTACGAGTAACACTTGAAATGGAGTAATGTATCAAACATTTTTACAGGTAAATTTTTTGAGTGAATTGAATATAACCTGAGAAACATTAAATGTAATTTCAATTGTTGTCATTAAAGTCTCTTTGTAACAATTTAGAAAACAAAAACCTATTTCATCATCACGGTATATCAGAAAATGTTTTACTTAATCATTTCTTTAAACTAAAGACGCTCTAAATAATTTATCGTACGTATCTCAAAATATAAAAAAATCTATCAAAATACTTACTTTATTGTATTCTGTTATCGCAGCTTTCTTTTGACACGTTTTTATTTACTAATTACTTAACTATACGTCCTACTGTAAGGACGTGCGTTACAAAACTTGACTATTCTTCTAATGAGCTATTTCTTACCCTGTGTGTATCGCTTAATCGCTTGCCTATAAACAATGTGTCATACAAGGTCTTTCCTTCAGAAAAATGTAGTTTGCTTAGAGCGTTAGCGTTTTAAATAGACCGTACCTATAGACGGCCATGTCTTAGGTACACATGTGGCACATAATAAATGGTTGTTACCACTAAATTATAATACTTAATACTGAAAAACTTGTCTCAAATAACTAATACGCACGTACTCACTCACTCACTCACTCACACATACCCACACACACAAGAGCGGGGCCCCCAACACAAGCCACTTAAAGGGTGGTCCCAACCACTGATTTTGATGTTTATATCTTTGTAGACGCAAATAAATAATTTTGAATTTTGAATTTTTTTTTAATATAATCCGGTCTGTATTTATTTATTTTTTCCCAGTTTAGCAACAATGCTAGACATTGCAGTACTTATAACTCGATATACTTAACTGATGTTTTATTCTAGACTAGTAATTCCACTCTCGCTTCGCTTCGGCAAACATGTCCCTTTACACACATTCGGAAATTGTTAGCCGTGATTATTTAAACTGACATAATATATTTTTTAATTATTAATCGATTGAAATAAAATAAAACTAAATGTTAAGTGAACTTACTACAATATATTCGTGAAAACCTCACTCAAATCGGTTAAGCCGTTTCTGAGATTAGTGCGTACAAAACCACAGACAAACAGATAAACAGACAAGAATTCTAAAAATCATTGTTTTGGTTTCTATTGCGTTAATAAAGACCCCCAGAAAAGTTTTTCTCAAATGTCTTCCATGTACAGACAGCGATCAGTTACAGATTTATTATATACCTAAGTAGACGATGCACCTATTTGACCAAATATCAAGAGCAGCAAAGCAAAGCTCAGCAGCGCTTCGCTATGTTATTAGGTTATAATGATGAAATACGACTTGGCGAACTTTACACACCTTGCATAATTAATTCTTGCAATCAATTAATTAATAACGATGTTTTCCTTTAACGCTAAAGAGCGTAATAATTAACCTTTATGTTCTTCAAGTGCTTGTTGTAGGTACTGTATCATTATCATGCTACCTACATCAATAATCGTAATTAATAAAATAATTATTTTCATATCTATTAATTAGTTTCAAATCGAGATACCTATAAAGGTTTAAAAAGAAATATTTATATCCAGAAGAATGGGGCTACCATTTTCCGACCAGTGACATTTGCACAGCTACCTCCTCGTCTTTGCTCCTTTCCTCTCCTGTTTCTCCTAAACTCATGTCTCCTCATCTCATTTCACTAAACTTCTTAGATAATCATATTTTTATTCAGTTTACCTTTAGTTACATACTTACTAGTTTGCGAGACAGCGCCTCCCTAGAAGTAAGATGACCTAACATTTTATAAAAAGGGATTCTCATCATCTTATCGCATGTGTCTTCTCACTTCTCCTCTCCTCTCTCCTCTCTCCGCTCGCCTCGCTTCTCCTCTGCTCGCCTCGCCTCACCTCACCTCATCTCAATACTTATTTTTTTAACTATAATCCCTTTATTGCAATAATATTACTAGCACTTTGACAAATCATCCGAAACTCGTTAAAACACGTTATTGTTTGACAACAATCCTACCCTTTTTATTGATTTAAGGAAGCAAACGAGCATGCATCACCACCTACCGCTGCCGCCCATGACATCTGTGACCGACTTAGAACAAGACTCATACGGGGACTGGGATAGTTAGTCCGGTTAGGTGACGGTGTTAGAACATTAGTTGGTTAGTTTGTAAGTATGAGGACTGGGACAGGGACTGTTAGTGAATGTTAGTCCTGTTAGTTATTGTTAGTAAGAGTCTCGTTATAATTCACCTGATGGTAAGTTGCGATAAAGTCGAGGATGTAGGACGCACTAACTTATTAAAAGCCTATTCACTCTCCTCTTGAAGACTCCCACATTATCGCAGGTGGGAACACCGAAGCAGGCAAGCTTGTACTACACTTATTACTTTATCCACCCCTAGATGTCGCTGTGTATATAAAATCATTTTTACAGTGATACCTACAGGAGTCAGGACCCATCATTTACACATCTAACTCCCGCGTCCAACTAAATTAAACTGCAATAATACATTTATAAAATATAATCATTTAATATATTATTTTATTATGATTACATTTATTAATAGGTACTTCAAAAAATTCTTAAATAACTACAATTTATCTTACTTTCTAATAATAATATTAAATAAGCGTAACTGTAAACTTGTAAGTTTACATCAACATCAATACTTTATTACCTACTAAAGTACTGTATTCAATGTTTTATTTTTATACCTATGTTGTAAGGCTAAGTATAGAAACTTCAGAATTACTCAGTATGTCCTTTGAGCTTAGTTCTCAAAGTAAGAGAGTGCGCGCACGGGGGACTTTTGGGAGTCTTAAGTCCTTGGATATGTATGGAAGTGCGCGCACGCCAACATGCCAGATCATGTGCGTACTAACCTTTTTTGTTGAATAAGTACCATAATAAAATTCAAAATAAATGTTATGAGTTCACACGCAATTTAAAATGACATGCAGCATCTTTACCGTTTTACACTACTCCACAAAATATAATATTATTATAAGGCAGCTATCTTTCTTTGTTAACCTGTGGCAGCTATCTTCTTTTTTTATTAGGTAATCTGAGGCAGCTATTACTTATTACAATATTAAAATTAAATAATCTTAGATGTGAAACAAAATAAAGTGAATACATACATACGTTTGTATGAATGTATATACGAAACATATAATCACAAAACCACAATCTTACAATCAATTCATACGATTGAACAAGATTAGACAAAAAGGCCAACCACGCAACTAACCTAATTAGGTACCTATATTGTTCGCATTTTAGTTCGTTAAGCGTATACTTTATATTAATCAATATTGACAACGTTGATCCTTTCGTCTACTCATATGACAAAATCCACCTTTATTAGTTAAATTAAACCCATGCGATACAGTGGCGCCATGACATGACCCACTAACTTAATTTTTTCGAGCATCAAAATCTATAATTTTACAACCACTCTCTCAGTCACAATTCATGAAACAATTTGACAAAGTTATTGTGAATTTAATCGCTATCATTAAAATAGCTTTCGCGGTAACCGACCATTATGCTACGAAATACAAAATTTTTAATACTTAATTTACGAAGTTAAAATCAGTGTCTACAACGTTTGCTATTTAGTATTTAATGTGTAGCTACATATTATATGAATTTATGGAAGGCTAAAGACTAAGTAAGTAAGTCCATTGAATTATTCTACTAAGATATTTTTCTACTTGAGGCAAGATTCGATATATGTATAAATATGGCAATTACTAAGATGATTTTGGTGTGCAATAGCGCTGATACATAATTATGAGCTAGCAGTGTGTTGCTGGTGGATGATAATAAAATTGGCCATTCAATTCTAATTTAAGTATTACCATCATCACAGTCGTTGTCTTTGCTAATACACATAAGTACATAGCATCAACCTATTTTAAAAGCAAAACAAAACATGCAGTGTCTCAAAAATTTCTGGGATGTTACCCGCTAGACTTTATGCTTACTCTTGCGACTGCGTGTGTTCTCCTTGTCGTAGACTGCAGCCTCCGTGCATTGTAAGACTAGTATCTTCGGATGGAAATGACTGTACGTTTACATTTTTGGTATATAAACATATTTTTATTCTGACTGGTATCGAGGAAGAAAACTGTTAAGAATCATCGGTAGGTCTACTAGTTCACTCCGTTTTTCTTCTGTGTATCATCATGGGCGTTTTGAGATGAATGTTATTTTTTGTTTCAAAGCAGCACAGCTGAAATTATAAATATTTTTCGCTTTCGTGGGTTTATTGTGAAGCTTATACGAATACCTATCGACAAAAATATCTCCCCGCACCGCTTGCATTTTTGCACTTCGTTAATTCTTTGAAAATGTTAGCGCAGTTTAGATTTTAGCATTTTTCGCTGGGCACATTTCAGATGAGTATAATATGTCTTCTGAAGGGTTATGAACGCGTTTGTGCAATTTTAGCGAGGTTGAGTTTGCGTAGGCTGCGTTACAGTGATCACATTTAAAGGGTTTTTCGCCCGTGTGCGTTCGCATGTGTCGTCTTAGCTGGGATGTGTCCTGTGAAGCGTAAGTACAATGTTGACATTGATATGGACGTTCCCCGGTATGGTACCGCATGTGCCGTAGCAGCTTACTACGTTCAACGGCCGCGTATTCACATTCATTGCACTTATGCGGTTTTTCCTGCGTATGCTTGTATTTAAGGTGCCTGTTCAGCTGACCGGAAGTTGTAAAAGATGACGAACAGAATTTGCAAATTTTTTTCTTCACACCATAGTGCGTATTAAAGTGGGCTTCCAACGAAGACCCGGTTGTGAACCCGTGTTCACAAACTTTGCACTTATAAGGCCTGTCTCCCGAATGGGTTCTGCCGTGCCGTAAAAGGAGATATTTCTTGCTTGTACTGTAATTACATTGGTTACATGCAAATGATTGTACCAGTTTATCCCCATCGTCATCATCATTGTCAACATCATGCTTTTGCCTCTTATGAGTTTTTAAATGCCTTAAAAGGAGATGCCATTTACTAGATGCGTAACTGCATCTGGTGCAGGAAAAGTTTAGACTTTGATCCTCCAAAATACCACTTTCTGTTGGATTGTTTCTTATAATCTCGTCTTCACCAAAGCTTATCCCATTACTATTTATCTCTTTCTTTTCCTCTTGTTCTTCAACATTGCGGCTTGTTTCATCATTTTCCACTGTGGGCGTGGGAACCAAAGTCAATGTATGATACTCGCCATCACCCGACAACTGAAATTCGTTGTGTTCTGCGGCACCTATTCTTGAATATAAATAATTATGATTTTCATCTTCAGATAAGTGACTTGTTAGTACATTTTCAACTCCTGTTGCATTCATTTCTGCAATTTATTTTGCTTTGTATTTGTATACTGATATCCAGATGTGTGGCATTAATGCAATTTATTTTTTATCTAGGTTTTAGAATTTTTAATATTTTATAGTGATAATAATTTAGGTAAGTACTTATTAAAATGTGTGGCATCGATGCCATTTAATTTGTTTTCAATTTTTATTACGTATTGATAATATTATATTCACATAATTATGTTTGGATGCTGTTTTTTTATAAATTTAATTTCCATTCCATTGCCTATTTTTATATCCAATACTTTTGTTATGCACACATTCTTCCAGTCTGTTAGTTCATTTAATTGAACACTAGTTATTTACATAGTAATCGTAGACTTTACTTCGTCAATGAAATAAACCGACGGGCTATCCCTAGGGGTGAGCGCTGAGGGTGACTAATGGCTTTTCGATCAATACGCATCACCAATCATATAATTATCAACAAACAGTACCTACAGTTTGTCTATAGAGTCGTGACATGAATGTTTCATAATCATGGGTCTGGCAACACCAAACATAAATATAGTACTCCCGGCGGTTCTAGGCCGGTCTGAACTTTGTTCCGATCGCTGCGTAGAAGTCAATTTTAGGGTCGAAATGGTGGCAAGACGCGCGGGGTGTCACTTAGAGCACTGTTTGTTTCAGTCACACGCTCAGTGTTCGTATCGCTATCTCTCTCTAAAGTACAGTACCTGCGCACTAGGTATATCCGAAAGCCTAACTTCTGCTGTGCTGTCAACTCAATGCTGCCATCGAGTTCGAGTTGTTGTTGTTGAACAGTTTTCCTTTGGTATTACATTTAAATACCTCATAAATTGCATTTAAATACCTCTTAGAGTGAAACCAATCTTCGCAGAAAAGTTTCAAAAATGAGTAAAGTAAATCAGAGAGGCACGCGACGAGTGATTTTCAAAGATTTGCAGCGATGTTTGGCGGAGTGCGAAGCTGGACGAATTTTGTGGAATTTGAACGATGTTTATGGGCGAACAGCATATGGCGGGTATGTAATCGTGTTATTGTTTGTATTTAACCTGGCAAAATTTAAGAATTTTACATAATTTACGTTTTGGAGACCAAAAGAGGTATTGTTTACATTGCACATATTTAGGTTAGATGAGACAGAGTATATATAGGTCACATTAAAGTACGACCATAATTTTGACGTGACAACGTCTTATAATTCGGTGGCACGCATGAAAAAACATGACTCATGCGTTACCGTCGTTACCGTTGGTGAATTATTATACCAGCGCCATCTATGTATTGTGCAGTGAACAATTATTCATTAAGTTCGATTGGGTCCATTTATCGATGGAGGAAGGCTGGCTGAGCTGGTAGTTCACTCGCAGTACACTAGATGGCGTTGAGTAGTGGGGCGCTATAATTCTGAATCACGCTAGTAAGGGTTTATGTAGGATGTATAAGTATCCAGCATTCATTTTTAATAAATGAATTAACTTGTATTGAAAAAGTGTTCTTTTATTGTGCTTGCCTACTCATTCAAAGGAAATTATTTTCTTAAGACGTTGTCACGTTCAACTATCGTCAGTAAACCGACTTTACAGACAACCAATTTTTTTTTGATACTTAAGGATGGTAGGTCTTAGTCTCAAGTTTTCCAATTTTAAATTTGAATCAATTACTTCATGTCAATAAGTTATTGTTTCCATTCCATTAACATTTTTTATCTTTTTCAGGAAAATCAGAGTGTACAGTTAACAGACACTCGAAAACAGAGTACTACGAGCGAGGACGTAGTTTGTATCGAGAGTATCGAGACATAGATTGATTATTCGCTTAGCCGATGATAGCAGCAGCGGTGACAGCAGCTGTAGCGATGACAGTACTGCACTACTGCTGATGAAAGAGGCAACGAAACGTTTTTTGATGTTGAATATTAATATAGAATCCCATGATGAGTGAAAGAGATTAATGTCAATTTTTATAACTATAATAATTTTGTATTGGTTTAATTAAAACTGCTTTGATAAGCGGTACTGTAAATAAAACAAACAAAATATGACCAAAATGTATCTTATTTATTTACTCATTTTACTTGAACTGCTAGCATCAAAATCGTTTTGGTCACACTATACAGTGTTGCAACAGCAACACGCATGTCGGCAGCGCCATCATTTAATGTCAAGACTTTATGACAAGCTGTAAAAAAAATTATTTCGTGTGTATCATTTAGATTTTATCAACGATTAAAGAAAAGAGAGGATGTGTTGTTATGAGTTATTAAGGTTAATTTAGCAATACCTAACATGATGAAGTGTTGTATTAAAAGGTGTGTTCACGTTTTGTGGGCGGAGTCGGCGCCATTTTAGAGCTAATTTTGGCTTCAGATCACGTGACCTTAGAGCATTTCCTCGTTTTTTCTTAATTCGTTGGATTTTATTGCCATTCTCACAATCTCACATAAATCTGTGTCATCTCTTTACTATGAGGTTATGGGTAGGTTACAGGTACGTAAGGGTACGTAGTATACTTTAATCTATGGGTTACAGGCCGACAAATGATTGCGAAAATTACAATACCTATGTTTAAATTATTCCAAACATTGAATCATCCGATATTTAATTTTATTTTATACTACCTGCGTACGTAGGTACTGCTACTGTTATCATAAAGTTATAAAATGAATATAATATTGTATGTACCTATACATATCTTACATGTAAGTAGGTACTGAATGTAAATAAAAATATCAGTTCAATCTCGAAAACTATGACATTGCGAACCACGAAAAAATATCTTTGTAAAAATGTATATAATTTATATCTTTGTGTAAAAATATCTTTTGGTGAAATCAAGCAATCAAATAATAATTCTTAGAGTTTATATAAATATATACTCTAAGTAATAATTATTTCAATATTATTTTAATTATTGTAGATAATGCCCTTTGAGTTGTATTTCGTTCGTTGGCACTGTGGTTGGCGGTATCAAAACATTTCTGTGTAATATGTCCGAGTCATAAGCGTTTCTGTGCTTCACTCGATCAATTTTCATTCTGAAATATGGGAAAAACAAAAACTGGAAGTATGAAACCTATGGAAGTGACATGTCAACAAAAAAATGAGTGCCACTGTTACGTCATCTGGCCACCAAACATTGCGGCTTTAGTTTAGTGCTGACCTATAACTCATGACATCAACTACTCATGACCTATAAATGCACATAAGAACCTTGCTAATTATAATAAAAATGTTCCTTTATTTTCCCGGCAACATTAACAATAACCAATATTTTTAATGTTATTTATAGCGTACCTGTGTATGGAAAAGATGGCTGATTTGACTTTGACCACGACTTTTTGATCAGACAAGTACCGGCTGAACTGACTGAAATGTCATTTGGGTCGGTAAACATGTCGGATTTTCGGCCTCATTAAGCTGGGGTCCCACGGCCCGTGTTATCACAGGCCAGGCCGGATCGTGCCACGCCTGTGGATGCCTGTGCGTCTGATTGCGTCTCGCGCAGTGCCGTTCCCAAGGCCTGTGTCGGCCTGTAGCGGCCAGTTCAACATGTTAAGTGATACGGAGCGCTGACTTTACCTTTCAGCTTTCTATAGGTAGACATCAAATTTTCTTTTTTCTTTTTTAATTCCTTAATAGGTATGGTTCCATCTTTTAAATTATTTTTTTATTTTTAACCATGAATCATGCACATCGCTCTTGTTTTTATGCTGTGGCGACGAGCTATTCCATATCGCCGGCTCAGTTTCATAAAGAGTTAAAAACTCGAAAACTAAATCATTCGGCCACTCCATCACGTGCGTGTACGCGCATGCGCCGTCGCAGGTGAAATAAATGAGTTAGAACCGACGCGGACGCGCCCGCACAGGCCGCGGCAGGCACCGTCGCGCCGCGCCGCGCCGCGCCTTTGAACTTACCGACTCCTGACGGATCGGACGGGCATGGACGGGCGACAACAGGCTTCATCGGGTGC
Organism: Ochlodes sylvanus; assembly: GCA_905404295.2. Classification (NCBI taxonomy): domain Eukaryota; kingdom Metazoa; phylum Arthropoda; class Insecta; order Lepidoptera; family Hesperiidae; genus Ochlodes; species Ochlodes sylvanus. Next base: position 6,435,350 of record FR990129.1, read on the forward strand.
GATCGTTCCCATAGCCTGTCGGTCTGGTCTGGTGCGATCTGGCCTGTGACAACACGGGCCGTGGGACCCAGCCTTTAGGTAGTAATAGTAGTACTTAAAGAACAATAGTCAATATGTCTTGTCCCTAGTATAATACGTCCATGGTTTTATGGAATTTTAAGGAATGACATTGACAATATGACAATGACAGCTTTTTTAATTCAAAAGGAAAAGAATAAAACGGTTAAAACGGAAAAAATCTCTTATTGTAAAAAAATATTAAACGATTGATTAAAAAGGTATGTTTTATGTTTTATATATTTTCATCAGACTAATAAAATTTTGGTACTTGTATGGTATATTCAATAATTCGTAGGAAATAGTAGATTACACTGATTACACGACGTTTTCAACCGATAAAGTTATGAGCGATTTTGTTTTTTGTATGTCCACTTTTTAAATTCAATGGATGCTGTGATTGCTGTGGTCATATACGCTGAAGACGAGGTTTTAGGTAGAAAAGATGATGGAATTTAAATTCAGAATCATTCTTTTTGTAAATATTATCTTTTTCTGCAGGACCCTATTGCTCTTGCGTTTTCTATTTTATTATAAAATTCTGCTAAGATATTATTAATTCAATATCATCTTGACGTATTTAAGCGTATTTATTCAAAGCTATATTCTTGTGTAAACTATTACTTTTATTTTACTTATCTTCTCTTCAGATGCCCTCAGTCTACACATTCTCGCGGAGTGATAATGATATTCTTCAGGAACTTCTCAGAGTGTTCAGTGCAGGTCGCGGAGCCGTTCGGGAGCAGTGGAGTCTCCAAGCTGAAGTGTTAGTTGAGCCAGTTGGGTGGGATGGTCTGTGGAAACTATCTAAGGAGTTCTGTAAAAAGTTTGGTAAGATTTAAAAAAATTTCACCAATATCGTTTTAATTGACCCCTGCAGCATTTTGCACAGATATGCTGTTGATAATTTTATGTACTCCTATAAACTGATTCTCAATCTCAAATGCTATAATAATACCACATTACCATGGGACTAATGCGGTATTAGAGTTTGTGACCAATTATACTTTATTACTCCACAGAAGTAAGATTCCCCTGCGTAGCATATATTGCAGTCACCTCAGTGGACTTTGAAGACCTGTCAGCCAGTGTAGACGTGCTGAGTGTTCAGCACGAGGCAGTGTCGTTGCCTGAGAAGGTTGTAGATGTTCCGTTAATTCAACTCTGGCCAACCACAAAACAACGAGAACAATGTATCAATGCTGCCACTACTGCTGAATTCATAGATTTGATGAGGTAAGAAAATGTTCTGTGCTTTTGTTCCCAGTAGTCTCAGACAAGCTTAACCAACTTTGATGTTCACTGATGCTAAGTAACTAAGTATTAAGTTAGGGGTTTGTTTTATTTCTGTCATTCCACCAATTAAAAAGATAAGGTATACATAAATATCTAGCAATAGTTTGGGTTGGCGTAGGTTTCTGAAGCAATTCAGGGAAAGTACTGGTTTAATTTGTGGTTATTCCCTTTGGACCTGACAGAGGTAGTCTTTTGGCAGGTTCTTCTACAACAATATATGGATGCCCTGGGATGATCAAGATGACAAGGTGTTGTCACCCAGCACAATAGAAGACAGAATGCGTCTGTGGTCAGATATCCACAATGGTGTCATTCCCAACTGTGTAGCGAGGTCCATTATACAGTTGAGGAGCAGTGCTATCAATGCTCATGAAAAACTAAGGGAACTTGACTCATCATTGTGTGAAACTGACCTGGTTGATGATGATGGTATGATATTTTAATTATATTACTAAAGTTATCAAACCAATTAGTTACTTAGTTACTGTTGAGTACAGTTTACATCTAAAACATAAATATTATTACAAGTATCTTTCTGTGTAGGCCACCTTAATAATTACAACTCTATTGCTTGGGTCAATAGCCAAATAATTATTTTGTTCTGGCTTGGGATTGGGAGCCAGTACTGTTTTTCTCTTAATGATGTCCATGAACGCTGGTGACCACTTGCCGTCAGGTACCTTGTTTCCTCATTTAGTGGCTATTTACTTAAAACATACACATTCAATATTACCATACATAACATTGAGTATCATTATATTGTCCAGCTTATAATTTACTGTGGTGAATTGATATTATTAAAAGGATTTGCTATAGACTTGACTCCCTCTAAACTGTGCGCAGAAAACATTTACCGGTATCGCTGGTAGCGGGCTAGCGAGCGACAACTCGCGTCCACTCAAGCCTGGTTTTATCCACCAGCAAACAACCGCAGATGTTCATTGTTCAAAGAGGTCATAAAAACTGCCACAAGTTATTGATGTTATGTGATTGTTGTTCTTTATTTCAGATTCTCTTCTACCAGCAAACTATCTTTCACTGTGTGCAGAGATGAATGCTCGTCTTGACGGGCTTATGTCAAAGTGGACATTGTATGAGAATCCATTAATCAGGGAGCAGTATCTGGTAAAAGCTAAAAGTAAATGGCAGAAAAATAAAAATAAGAAAAATGTGAGTATATTATTATTAAAAGTAAATGGACCCCACATCAATGTGTTTGTACAGTGTGGGTGTTACGAGTCTGTAGTTGGTAGTAGCCCTACTTTGAAGTGAGCAGATCAGGGTTCCCTTCCCAGTTGTGGTAGAAATGTGTATGAAAGTTAAATTATTTGTTTTTGGGTCATGGGTTTTAGTGATGTGTTATTTTATTATTCCACCCGCGACACAGGATATCGTAGTGTTGGGGTGAGTTTTTGCATTAAAAAAAAATAAAGTTGCTATCTTCAAAATATAATATTCTCAAAAGAGAAAACTTGTCTTTTAAAATAAATTTCAGTGCAATTAGGCAATTAAAGTCTTTTTGTTGTAAGTAAATCCTTTTAATGTGTTATTTATATTATTTCAGGTTGTAGCTCTCTGGCGTGGTGGTGCTGTATCAGAGTTCGAGAAAATATCTAAGTTTCTCGCTTCTCGACTTTCTGATTCTCACGCTCTAACCATCATGGTTTCAGCTGAAGAAGCCCTTGCGTTAGAACCTAATGAAGTGGTTATCTGCAGTAATAGCTACGAAATCCCTGAGATGCCCCTGTCACATATATCAATATGCAGTTTTAAAGGTAATTTATTATGTAGAGTTTTCTTTGTTTTTATTTGATGTTGAATAGTGTTGAAACAACCACTCATAGTATAGTTGCGAACGGCCTGGCATCAGTGCAAGCTTTCCTGAACCTGAGCTTACCTGAACTTCCTTCAACATGAATTACATACATATTAATGAAATATGAAAAATAGTTTTCGATCTTACAGACATAGTACTAAAAATTCTATGATATACATAATATTATTATAATGATATTGTAGCTGTTTTTCATTGTCTGAAAACACGGATAAAAGGACGTTTTCTTAAAATGAAACATAGCTAGATCGATTTTTCGCCCTGGAAACCCCCGGCATACTAAATTTCATGCAAATTGTTGGAGCCGTTTCCAAGATTCAGATTATATATATATATATACAGGGTGAGTTTTTAGTCAGTTAGAATATTAATAGGGGGTACTCAGTATTCGATTCTCGTTCCAAATATGTAATAAAAAACGGTGCTTAAAATTTCACCTAATTATCCATTAAACAACCCAATCGTGGACAACCTAACGCATACCGCGCACACGGTTTTAAGTAAATAAAAATCAGCCGAAAACGCGGCTTCCGGCCTTTTGTATTTTCTTTGATGCGCCGCCGCCGCCATGGCGCCACCGCCAATATTCGGGCGCACCAAAATACGCGCGCCATCGCGCCAACGACCCTTTGACAGTGCCGCCGCCACGGTCACTCCCCGCGCGGCTGAGTCCCGAGTCCGACACCTACCTCGCCTTTCGAAGTTTCGAGCGAACTAACTGTGTATTTTTATTTTACTATTTTAGCTCAGTTTGTGTTGAGCTTCTAAGCGATCAGACGCAAGTAATTTTACTTCCTCGTTCGTGTATCTTAGTTACATAATGAGTACTGTAATAATAACAAATAACAACATTGTAAAGTTGTATCGCGAATTATTCCCAAACCGAAGAATACCTACTCCTTACGTGATGTTCCCTACGCCTACGCCTTACGTGATGAAGAATACCTATACCTTACGAGGTGCCGTGGCCGGCGCGCTGGTGAAGCAGCAAGGTCAAACAACTTGTGTACGTTACGGAGTACTCCAACGGGGACGAATTAAAGTGCAGAATAGTGACTGCTTTTGACAAAGTTCGTAGTGAATAGAAGTGATCCTTTCGTCTTATATCGCGTGAAAGACAATTTGTGCAAGCATGCTGAATTGTGCATTGAGCGAGAAGGTGCGCATTTTGAAGAATTGTTAAGGTTGGTGTTAATTTGTTATTAGGTTAAATTCTCCATTCCTCCTCCCCCCCTCGTTTCGTAGGCAGGGGGTCACTTCCAACTGGGCTACGGGGTCGTCAAACTGAATATGATATGATGTATGATGAAAGTTGAGAAGTTTACGGAGTTTGCATTAGTGACGTGATAAATTGACTAAATTGTAGAAATAACAGAATTTTAAAAATACTCTTTTAATCTTTTAACGTTTAACAGTGTTTATTTTAAATTATTTTTAATATGGTAATTAAACAGTTATTTATAACTTTCAACGCCCGCTACTGCTATCTTGTCCTTACAAGGTCACTAACCTCGTCTCGCCCCGTACGGCACCGCCGCGCGCCGCGCCATCGCGCCGCGGCGTGCGGCGCAAGCGGCATCAGCTGTGTTTTCGGGCGTTTCCATACGCTCCGAGTATTTTGAGACAATTTTGATTGCCATTTTTGAAATAATTAGTAGTGTAGAATTTTGACTTTATATTTTTGATCATTACCTATGACCACGTTCTTTCATGTCCTCGAGTATGTCAACTGACTAAAAACTCACCCTGTATATACAAGAACAAATAAATGCTTACACACTCATACCCCGGCACCAGGTTTCCATGTTTCGCGGGTGACATTGATAACACAAATAAGACACAACCCAAAAACAAACATTTAACTGTCACATAAATGTCAGTCCAATCCGGGAATCGAACCCTCTCTTTGGAGGCAGGGTCAGTACCAACAAGGCTACAGAATGTGGGCTATTGTTACAAATAAGCTGCTTCGTCTCGATTATCAGGAGTACCTACATGTCACATGTCCTTTACAATTGTATGTTAAGTGATTGTGCATGATATCTTGTTTAACATATTTTGTTACAGGCACAACACTAAAAGCATCAGATATGCGTTCCTGTCTCCTTAACTTGAGCGAAGACTGCAGTATCTGTGACGTCACGCTACATTGCGCATCCGTCAATACTACAGTGGTAATTCGCAATGGTGTCCTTCGTCTTAAAAACTGTGCGCTACTTGACGATTCGAAGACTTTTCAGGTAAATATTATATTACAAAACGTTACCTATTTATTTATGCATTTGATTATTCAACCTCATGCGCTCAATTTACCTCTTACATAATCATATTAATTAATGACCTATATCTTGATAATAACATATTGATTCAATGATGTTTTGGTACTATTGTTATATTATGATTAATGTGCTGGTTATTTAATTATAAATACTTTTTTATAGAGTGATTTCGCCCAAGGCATCGTGGCTATGGCGGGAGCCAAGGTCATTATTGAAGACTGCACGTTCGAGAACTTCTATTCTGGCATCGTTGTCCATAAAGGGGCAGAGGTAAGAGAATTTAACTGATCGCATACCAGTAAACCAGGCCTGTCCTAAGAGGCGATGGAAGCCGACCTCTGCGTGGTGGACTGGTGCTTGCTACCGCCCACATACTTGAGTCAGAAGACATAGGGCTTATCTTGTTTCGGCTGGGGACTTGGAGGCCAGTATTTTATTTATCCCCCTTATTTCTTGGCCGTTAACCGGTTACTGATATCCGTGGGCGGCGGCGACTACTGACCATCACGTGGGTCGTCAGCTCATTATTTATTTATAATGTTATGTTTCTATCACCAACAGGTTGAGCTGCGCAACTGCCGCATCAGAAAGTGCGGGGTGGGTATACAGATGTACTCCGGGTCGCACGTCAAGTTGGATGGTACCACGATATCCGAGTGCTCCGAGCAGTGCGTTAGGTGTGAGGTGGACATTGACGGTGATGAGGCGAATGCAGAGTGAGTTTTATTGTGAGGATATCGTGACTATGGTATCGTAGGTTGTTAGACTTGATGTACAGTGACTATTATTGTCTATCACTAGTGACCTGCCCTCGTTTCGCTTCGGGAATCTTATTTAGTTATATGTTTTGGATCATACACACTATATCTTTATAAATTAAAGCCTATATGTTATTCTGACGTGTAAGCTATATTATTGTAAAGTTTCATCAAAATCCATTCAGTATTTTCTGCGTGAAAGAGTAACAAACTGAGATACATTCTCACAAAAATTCGCATTTATAATATTAGTAGGATTGAAATAAACTTTAATTTGGCTTGAATTTTATTTGACGTGACTTTTTTTATTTATTCTAACTTAATGTAAATAATAACATTAATTTCATAGACTGGCCCTGTGCCTTATTATAATAAAAATTTGACATTGTTGAAATTTGAATTTACCTACACTAATGCAATGTTCCTGTAATGTTCGTAACCTGTAATGTTCGTGTAAGCTATGTGACATCAATAAATTAATAAATGTTTACTTGAGTAGATTTATGTTAATAAGTAACACAATGACTGTCTAGAGACAGACAAGATAGCAGCATATTATATATAAATACATATTTTACTTCATGTTATATTATCACAATGTTTATAATAATTGTTATTATTTTCAGAATGGATGGATTGCAGATAATAGGAAACTGCAAAATTGGGTCTGGTGATATTAGTAAAGAGGTTTTAATTGTCCAACAAGACGTCAACTTGATGTAGTTTTGAATTAATCAAATGAGTAGTATTCATCAGTTAAACTGAAGAATGCCATTACGTCTAAAAAGCTGTAAGAGAATTTAGTAAGAATAATACATTGGCTTCAATGTATATTTAGTGGTACATGGTATTATGTATACTTATTACATAGTTATTTTAAATAGCCCAGAACCCGTCGATATGGTATCTTATTTATTCATCTATTCAATGCTCATAAATATTCCAGTGAGATTAACACTCTTCATTTCGGTACTAATTCCATATTAACCCATCCTTTTTGATAAGAGAAATCACAGCTTTGGATATTATGGAAATTTAGTATCACTTTTCTTGTCAAGAAGACATTTGAAGTAGATATGAAATTCATGTGCAATGGAAGATATCAATTTCTTCTGACCAATATTTCGCAAAATAATATCTTTCATGTAAAGCTTTTTTTTATGCGTAAAATATTGGATGTTATGTTTTTTATTTCTGTATTAATGTTTTCTGTAAGTAATGTTAATTGTTTATGAAATTCCATATAGTTTGTAAATATTTCGTGTTATGTTACTGATACTGCATGATTATTAAATAACTAACGCTTTAAGTTGTTTTCGAAACCATTACCTATTTAGAATTTGTTTTTATTTAGTAATATGAACACTAAAACTAACGTAAAAATACATAGTATATGTACAACAATACCAAAATAATAAAAGTATTTCAAAATATTTGATTCCGTTTTCTTTTTTCCTGTCTAGCCTACTTGTGCAGCAGTGATTTCCCACTTCATGTTTTACCTGCTGCTTTTCATTTCCCAACCGTCCGATATTATTGATTTAGTAGGTATACTTCTTTATTGAAAAAAACTCATGTCATTTCTTACAAAAATCGGTTACTTAGATAGTAAAGCAATTTCACCTTCACCCCTGCATATAGCATTCAGATTATTATTCGTATTATCTTTGACTTAAGGAGTGCGCACATTACAACGACTCCACGACCGACAGACGCCAACGCGACTAAAACCTTGACAAAGCTAACATTCAATTATGAGCCTTATATCTTTGAAGGTAAGGTTGAATTTCGAACTTACACTTAAAAGCCCTGTACGGCTCGCCCTACACCCATAGCCGTTCCGTTTCGAGACCAACGCGTCGACGTTGCGTTGACGACTCACCGTAGACGAGTAGTCCACGCGTCGACCGACACAATGACGTAATGTAACTAGCGTCGGAGTTGAAACGGAGTGGAGACGGAGTCGAGTTGACGTCGATGAAGCGTTGATCGCGGAACGGAACGTCGGAGTTGAAACGGAGTGGAGTCGGAGTGGAGTTGACGTCGAGTTGGTGTAATGTGCGCACTCCTTTAAGCTGGGGTCCCACGGCCCGTGTTATCACAGGCCAGGCCGGATCGTGCCACGCCTGTGGATGCCTGTGCGTCTGATTGCGTCTCGCGTAGTGCCGTTCCCAAGGCCTGTGTCGGCCTGTAGCGGCCAGTTCAACATGTTAAGTGATACGGAGCGCTGACTTTACCTTTCAGCTTTCTATAGGTAGACATCAAATTTTCTTTTTTCTTTTTTAATTCCTTAATAGGTATAGGTTCCATCTTTTAAATTATTTTTTTATTTTTAACCATGCATCATGCACACTTCACTTCACTTTCCGTCTTCCTGCGCTGTCGCACTCTCTTTGCAGGGGGACAGGGAGGGTATCTGCGGGTCTCAAGGGTCACCTTTTTACCCGGGCATAGACTCGGGAGAACTAGAGTCTCCCGGTGGAGGGAGGCCCCGCTGTTGAGCGGGTCCTTTCAGGTCCGTTGTGCAGGCTGATTAGTCGCAGTCAGCGGCGGCCCCCCTGGTGGTCGGGGGGTCATCGTCGTCTGACTCTAAGAGCTCCCGTGGAAGCGGGTATCCCTCGGGAGGTCGAGCGTGGAGGGGCGCGACACCCCTGAGCGACTCATGGGGCCCATGATCGGCGCGATCGAACATTGATCGCGCCAACCGGGCCACATGCTCCGCGACTGTCGGTACTTTAAGGTCGCGCGCCACCACGTCGTTCCTCACGAACATCGGCGCCCTCACGAGAGCTCGCAGAGCCAGGTTCTGCTGCTGCTGGAGGCGATTGCGCTGCCACCTACTTGCCAACGCGTACCAAGCCGGCGCCGCGTAGGCCAGTCGTGATCGGACGTATGTGTAGTACAACGTCCGTTTTGTACGGATTGGTAACCGGGATGCAAACATCGGTCGGAGAATAGCGCGAGCGGCCCTCGCCTGCTGAACCATCTGGTCACAGTGGCGAGCCATCCGCATCGCGCTATCGATGGTACATCCCAGGTACTTAACGGTCGTGTGCCACTCAACCTCACGATCACGAAGGCGTAGCGGCGGCGGTAGTTTTCGCTTCCTGGAGAACAGAATAGGGACCGTCTTCCCGACGTTGACGGCTATCCTCCATCTGTCCAACCAGTCTGGCAGTAGGTCGAGCATGCGCTGCATCCGCGAGGCGGCCAGCTCTGCACTACGCGACGAAAGGAAATACGCGCTGTCGTCCGCATACAACGCGAGCAAGACGTCATCCTCCCAGTCCTTCAGGTGGCCCTTCAGGGTGGGGATGTCGTTCGTATACAGCGCGTACAAGGCCGGCGAAAGGCAACTGCCCTGCGGTACACCCGCACGTATGGGGCGGGGGTCTGAGGTCGCGTCCTCAACCGATACAACGAACGACCGCCCATTGAGTAACGACGCTATTAGCCTAACTAGCATAGCTGGCACGGATGCGTCCAACAATTTGTAAACGAGCCCTACATGCCACACGCGGTCGAATGCCTTCTCAACATCTAGGAAGACTCCGACCGTGTGCCGCCCTACGTTGAGCTCGCTACAAATGTGGTGGATCACCCGCGTCAGCTGAAGCGTCGTCGAACGGCCGGCGCGAAACCCATACTGCTCGTCCCTTATATTAAGTGACGGCATTATGCGTCTCAACGCCAGTCGTTCGAACAGCTTCGCTAGCGTCGGCAACAGCGGCATCATGCACATCGTTTTTGTTTTTATGCTGTGGCGACGAGCTATTCCATATCGCCGGCTCAGTTTCAAAAACTCGAAAACTAAATCATTCGACCACTCCATCACGTGCGTGTACGCGCATGCGCCGTCGCAGGTGAAATAAATGAGTTAGAACCGACGCGGACGCGCCCGCACAGGCCGCGGCAGGCACCGGCGCGCCGCGCCGCGCCGCACCATTGAACTTACCGACTCCTGACGGATCGGACGGGCATGGACGGGCGACAACAGGCTTCATCGGGTGCGATCGTTCCCATGGCCTGTCGGTATGGCCTGGTGCGATCTGGCCTGTGACAACACGGGCCGTGGGACCCAGCCTTTAGGTAGTAGTATCTGGTTAAAACCAAACTGCAAAGCCTCGAGCACCGGCGTAAGGCTGCTCTCGTGCTTCTATAGGGTACATTTTGGAGAGTGTGCGCAGGAATTGTTTGAATTAATTCCCCCATCCCCCTTCCTTCATCGAACAACCCGACGTACAGCCGGTATCCACCCTTTCGTCGTGAACATTCCACCGATACGAACGAAACGGTTTGCATCGTCGTTCATCATCCGCACTGCGAAGGACTGGAATAGGTTGCCTGCGTCGGTGTTCCCATCTGCGTATAATGTGGGAGTCTTCAAGAGGAGAGTGAATAGGCTTTTAATAAGTTAGTACGACCAACATCTTCGACTTCATCGTCACTTACCATCAGGTGGGATAGTTGTCAAGCATTAACTTATCTCATGTAAAAAAAAATATGTATAACCTCCATCTGACTACTTACGATGTATGTAATATATGAGTGTGACGTAAGTAACTTGTGCTTATTATTAAGCTAGTGTTTATATCCTCTTTGTATTAAGCTGTTAGCTGGCAAACCTTCGAGGCTTACGCAACCCGATCATTACAGACTCTATACAAATTTATTTTGCACCCTGGCAAGTGCGACTCAATATACTCGTAATATGACTAATGTGTTCTCACTTTGTTCATCTGTGCCTGTGACGCTGTGTTACTGTGTGAACACAAACGGTGTATGACGCGATATGGGAAACAGGAGGGTTCGTTATAATATATGGGTAATATTTACCAAATATCGCTCTCCCTTGGTTTTATCACAAAATATGGATGGTAAAAAAATGTCATTAGCGACGTATCAGGAAGACGCGGAAGGCGAAGTACCTTTGTAACTACTGTAGATGTACTTTTGCAAGGCTCAATGAGTAATTACAGGAAGCGCCCATTTAACGGAAACGCAGTTACATAGGCACGACTCTTCAATTTGTGATCATGCGTTTATTTATAGACGAGACATGACTGCGATAAGTATTTTTTACTACTTTATTTGTTTAATCTTTGTACCTGTTGTACACACTATTGTAAAATAGTTAATGTTGAATTGCTGTTGTAGATAAGATACATACCTAATCTACGTATTGAGTCAACAGATTCAGCAACTTGTGTATTTTAGACACATTCAGAGCTCCGTGTTGTAGGTATAGGTAGTAGGAAGATGTTTATGTCACAGAAATATTATTTTTACGCTTTTAGTTACTTGTGTCGTCTTATTAAATTCAACGAGACTTACTACGAATTGCTAACTGGACTATTTCTAACAAAAATTAACAGGACTAACTATCACTAACAGTCCTCCCAGTCCAGTGTCCCAGTCCTCACACTTAAGTAGGTACCTACTAACAAACTAACCAACTAATGTTTTAACATCGTCTGCTAACAGGACTAAACTCCTACTCCCCATTTTATTATGATACGGGTACTCACGATATGTATTTTGAAACTCCGATATTTCGACCCAGTTGCATGTTCAGCCGTGACCACGATCCATGCAACTGGTTCGAGATATCGGCGTATCGAAATACATATCGTGAGTACCCGTATCATAACAAAATGTGTACAATTAAATCCTACTCCCCATTTGAGCCTTGTTCTAGATCGGTCACAGTTGTCATGGGCGGCAGCGGAAGGGTGGTGCTGAAAGCTCCTTTGTTAGGCCTCATTTACATGATACCAGTTTCTTGCCTGTTGCATACAATAAAAATTTCTTATGCAATTATTGTATTACATTTTATTGAATTTTCTCTGCATTTGCAAACATGAGTGCAGTGAGTGAGAGTGTCTTGATCGTTGCTGCTCTTCATAAGCACGAAATATTGAGAAAACAACGTAAAAATATAAATTATTGCTCTTGCATGTACAAGAAAATGGTATCATGTAAATGAGGCTTAACCTTATACTCAGATTAAACAAATGAATACCATAATACCATTGATCTACTATAACTATAAGTCAATGCTTAATACCATAAAAATTAACGTGTGTAACAAACGTTTGTAAAGTTTAAGTAAGTGTATACTGAAATCGGACAGACATACGGTGACTTACATTGTTCTGCTTACACTCCTCGAGCCAAATTTTGCATGTAGGTAGGTCAATAATATTATGTAATATAAATGATGTAAGGTAAAAGTACAATATTCCGGGCTAGTACATTATTCCGTAACATCTTGATTTTTGTCGTAAAATAAGAAAACAGTCAGCAGGTATTGTCAGCAAAATCATGAAATCATGATTTTGCTGACAATACCACATACAATGCTTGCTTACAATACCACAACTAATACAGTAAAAAAGAAATCGAAATGACGATTTTGAAATACAAAATATAGTAAATAATTTATTCTAAAAGTGGTTTCGAGCTTCGGCACGAATTGACCTGATCGCACTGCAGTTTTGTACGCCTCTGTTGTTGGTGAGGGTGACTGATGAACGTTGTCGAATATGACGTGCGTTCCCGTAATGATGTTGTTCTTAAGATTTAGCTTTTCAGTAGGGTAAAGACGCCTATTATGAGATAAGTGCCTAATTAGAAATAGCTAGGGTTTTACCAAATTAAAATATACAACAGCGAATTGGCACCAGTGCTACGGGAACTGTCAGCGTCCGCTGCCCGCTGACCAGACGCGACATTGAAACGTGGAAGGAGCAGATATCACCAGAACGTCAAAACATTTTTTTTCGTTCCTTTTTTACGGGGTATCTGAGAACTTTATAATTCAGCTAAATGCTTCCAATTTACATTAGCAACACGTACGCGTCTCGGTGGTAAGGAGTGCGCACATTACACCAACTCGACGTCAACTCCACTCCGACTCCACTCCGTTTCAACTCCGACGTTCCGTTCCGCGATCAACGCTTCATCGACGTCAACTCGACTCCGTCTCCACTCCGTTTCAACTCCGACGCTATTTACATTACGTCATTGTGTCGGTTGACGCGTGGACTACTCGTCTACGGTGAGTCGTCAACGCAACGTCGACGCGTTGGTCTCGAAACGGAACGGCTATGGGTGTAGGGCGAGCCGTACAGGGCTTTTAAGTATAAGTTCGAAATTCAACCTTACCTTCAAAGATATAAGGCTCATAATTGAATGTTAGCTTTGTCAAGGTTTTATTCGCGTTGGCGTCGGTCGGTCGTGGAGTCGTTGTACTGTGCGCACTCCTTTACTCGGCGTCTTCATTAGCGGGATGCTTCGATTATCGTGCAAGTGTGACCGAAAAATCCATAAACGTACACAATCTGTACGACGATAATATTAATATGCATCACTCGACGTCAGCGTTCAACTCACGGACGTTAAAGTCGAATCGTCGAGATTACACTAGCCCAATATGTCGACAAGCTGGTGATGAGTGATCAGAGTCGCTCATGGCCGGCAACACCGAAAGCATCACCGTGGCATCAGCATCACCGATGCGTATCCACCAAAAAAGAAGCGCAGGACCCTTATTATAAGATTATAACTTGCTCGGTAGTACTGCGATTGGAACGCAAAACTGGAATTAAGGCGAAAAAATGCGACTTAAAATACACAAAAATAACGGCAACTCGCGTCCTACATCACACTTTTAACATTTTAGTAGCACGCAGTGTGCTGCGGAAGACGCGTCACGCTGGTCACAGAACACGCAGTGTTACATCGTTAGTTATCATTACCACTTAGTACAACCTCCGCTGCAGAATGGCACATTGTACATACTATGTGTAGCGAGAAGTTGCACTGTAGTTTATCTTAATGCGGCTTACTGTGCGGTGGTTTACGGTCTCATGATGGCGAGTGAATTAGTGACACGAAAACATCTCGGACACGTATTTATAGACTGTATGCGACAAAACCCCGAAGCTGTCTGTCAGGTCAGTAGCACCAATTTTTTTTCTGACCTAATTAAAAAATGATTTAGTTGTGCCATGTACGTAGGTAGGTAGTTAGACGATGAAAGATTTTTGATATCTGTTGAAGACGTTATTTGTAACGAATGATTTTACTTAACTAAGTAAGTTTATAATTTGGTAAGGTGTTTGTTGGAATAATAAATACTTCATTAATCATTAAAAAAAGGTTTAAAATGTATTTATATTTTTCTCTTGTAATATATTCGTGTATATTATTATTATGAACTGTTAAATAATATTAATTTATTATTATTATTAATTAATAAATTATTTATAAAAAAACATTCCTGTGGTTAAATACTTAATGACGAATAGATTCTCTGTGTAATTAATGAGTGATTGAGCGACCACTGATGATCTAATGATGTGATTAGTGATAAAGAAGTAGACCTTGAAGCGATATTATTATTATTAAGCATAAGTATTTACAAACTTATTTTCATGCTAATGAGGGCCGGTCCTCAACTTAACATTTTGCCGGTTTGAACTTGACAAGACAACTTATGTTAGAAGTTAAAACTGGCCTTCTAAGTATAGGTACTGCTTTTCTTCTTGTTCCGTACAACATGAATCGAGGCGCTTTTATTCGCTACAAATCCAACAAAATCCGTAGTCATCCATAGATAACACGAGTATAAAGAGTTCCACTTCTGGGCCGGCGTTGCTTTGGTGACTCCCCTGGTGTTGCACTTGATGTTGCACTTTACATCAAGTGGCTCAAAATTGTTAATACTCTCTTCGGTACCAATAAAGGTAATTGCCTGTTTAACTGTCGTTATTGCGGCTTTCAAAATCCTGTCGTAAATTATAGCAATAACTACAGCCTTCTTTAAATTAAAAACTTAAAAAGTAAATAAAAAAATCAACTACCGAAAGCATATTAATATGTTGTTTAAATAAATACACATGATTTTTTAATGGATAAATTAAGATTATTGTTTTTAGATAGACGCGGCTACAGGCGAGGAAGAAACAAATCGTTCCGTATTGTCCCGATCGATTCGTCTCGCGAAATGCTTCCGCAAGTTTGGTCTCCAACCAGGCGACGTTTTGTCGCTGGGAGGACGGAATCACCTCGATTTACACATACCCTTTTACGCAGGACTACTTGATGGACTTCCGATATCTGGAGTTGATCCGTACTTTAAATTTGGTAAGTTTCAATATGTGGAATAGAATCGATCGCTATCGATCTTATAACAAAGATGATGGATTCATTGCATCTAGAGCAAATACGAGTAGGTAGAGCAATATAATATAAAGGATATATACATAACGAACGATACGAAGGTATTTAGAACCATCCTTACTTGTTTAATGTAGGTTACATCTACTTTAGAGGCCATAGAAGTCTGCTAATTTATAAATGCTTCAAGTGCATCGTATTTGAATTATTTGACTCATTTCGTATACAAAATGTGTCAAAAACGTGATAAAAGTAAATTAACAGACTTGGGACCCAGACGTAAATTAAGTAGAATAATTATTGTTTCTACACCCTGACCTATATTGCCTAAGTGGCCTGCAAATATGCCTGCGAAGCGAGGTCCCAGGTTCGATTCCCGGCCGAGGCAGTTAGTGTCGGATCGTGGGTATTAGTGATGTTTTAGTTATCTACTTTGTGGTGATATGTAACTATGTCCATGCCACCCGCGAGACAGGGAATCCTAGTGTGTGTTATTATTTATTTATTTTTATTTACAGAAGAAATTAAATCGTTATTGACAATAACGAGGCCAAAGATAGCATTCTGTCAGCAAGAATCGTACGATGACTATATCCGAGCTCTTAAAGATATTGGACTTGATTCAAAAGTCATTACATTTGATGGGCAGGACAATAACCTGAAGCAGTTCATTGAATCGTACAATGAAGATGAGGATAATTCTGCGGAATTTGAGTAAGTTTTCGATTATCAGTGGCGCTATCAATTACCTACATAAATAACAATTTGTCCATTAAATAATCAATGTTATTGTTTTGATTTACTTAATTCAATATAATTGATTTAACTATTTACGTTGCAAACTGTCTGTGTAAAGATAAATCTTAACTTGTAAAATACCAGATCTGGTTTAGAAAAAAAAAAATTATAACTTAAGTACCTACCCATTATTAGCTGGTAGGTAATAAGTAAATCAATCTGATCTGCATGCACTGGCGCAGCGTGGAGTATGCTAAAGGCCTCATCAGTTATGAGAGACCCGTGCTCAGCAGTGGGCCAATGGTTGAATCCAGCCATGTGATAGGTAAACGATCTCATGGCTGAACGTGTGACCTGATGATAAGTGGTCATTGACACTAGGAACACCGGTCAAAAAGGAGCCAGCGTATTTACGTCTTAACTATTTTTTCAACGGTATTAAAAGTTTAATGTACTTTTGTTCGGTCATTGCAGGCCAACAGCTATCGATACCGACCAGGTGTTTGCGTTTCTGACCAGCACTAGCGGTACCACCGGCGGGCTGAAGGTGGCAGCGTTCACCCACGATGCTATTAGGGTGAAACTGGAGTTCTTCAAAAGTCTTGTTACAACACCTAGGGATAAGAGGTAAATAAAATTATTACCATTGCGTGTGTTCAATTGCTATTTATTGGTTTGGTTCTGAAGTTCACAATCTCACAAAATAAATAATTCAAGCACATTCTCGACTAGTCGACCCCTTTGATTTCGCATTGCATTATTCAAAATAAATTTCGACGCAAACACGCTGTTTTAAAATCCATCAATATGTAATATGACATACGACATGAATTCAATAGGAACTTCTACATCTTCTCAAAGAGTTCTGTAGGTTCTTAGGTACCTATTCGGGAATTTTTAAATTATAATAATTTCAGCGACAACTTTTCATAACGGACAATTTTAAAACTTGCAGTGTGCGGTACGGAGTATTTGTTAATATTGTATATTTACTTATTTGAAAACCATTAATTAAGTAAAGTAAGTATTATTCACCATATTACCGGTTGGTACCATTTCAGTGCCCGCAGAATATCATTGAATCTGTCTCCTGTTCAATGGGTGTCGGCATTCATCAACGCGATCAGCTTGCCTATGATGGAATATGAAAAGTTGCAAACTTCGAAGTCAGACAATGAAGACCATATTATTGAAATTATTAACAAATACAAAGTAAGAGTTATTGTTTTTACTAAAGATGTTTTAGGTATTTGTGTTGCTAATCCTATTGCGGTGATATTATGATATTATGATAATAGATCTATAGCTCTGAGGATCTATTTGTTAGAGATAAAGATAAAATAGATATTCTATCTATTTGTACCGAATTGTTATCAACAGTGATGGGTAAGTTACTCGATATTTTATACTTTTAAATTTTAATGTATTATGATACGGGTACTCACGATACTTGTTTTGTACGCCGTTTGTGTAACAATTTGTACTATCCACGACGAGTTAAGTATAAAGTCATATTTAGATTTTCTTCTCACACTCTGTTTCTTTCGTTACAGCCTAGCTCTTGTCTTATCAATCCAGCACTATTGGGTGCACTACTTCAACGTAAAAAAGAAGTGGACATGACATGCTTTCGCGTATTAAATGTAGCCGGTTCCAAGGTGTATCTTGACATGTTACGGCAGTTACAGGTAAGAATTACATATAAGCGTAACTGCATAAGATGTAAGCATATTCATCACAATCATCAGATTCGGTCGGTGGTATAATGGATGAAAGGAATAAACGCTTTTTTGCCTTTTTCGTGTTTAAAAAAGATTGTAAAAATGAAGTTAAGAGAGAGATTAATATATAATTATGATTATGTTTAATGTATTTTTTAATTAATATCCGTAATTATAATTATACTTAATTAAGAAATCGTATTTTGCCTTTAAGACCGTTGTAATTTTAAATTCGTATAAAAATTTGGTATAAAAACAATTACCTAATTATAATTAATTTTATTTACATTATAATGCGTATTTTAGCAAGTGCTCCATAAAGATGCTCGTATACTGGAATCATATGGGCTAACCGAGACGATTGGCCCCATAACCATTCCTATACCCGGCGCCCCGCTTGGCTCGTGTGGGGTTCCATTGCCTCTCTGCGAGATTAAGGTAACTCTGGTTTAATTCGTGTTTCTTGCTGAATAACTAGACATGAAACCACGATGGGACATCTCGGGACATTATTGTGTTAGCCGAGAAGCTATTTATACAATAAGGACATCAATAAAAATCCAGTAAAACGGAAGGTAATATTCACACAGCATTTTGGGCGTGTTCACATAGAGCGTCCGTTTTACTGGATCCGTTTTAACGGATCCCTCGCTAGTGGAGGTAATATTCACACAGCATTTTGGGCGCGTTCACATAGAACGTCCGTTTTACTGGATCCGTAATACTGGCTTCTGTGTGAAATCGCTCATACAACTACAACTACATACCTACGCTAATAACATATCCGTTTAAACGGATCCTGTAAAACGGATTGCTGATTTTGTTGGATCGGTATTTTTTACTGGATCCGGAATACTGGATTCTGTGTGAAATCGCTCGTACAACTACACACGCTACTAACATATCCGTTTAAACGGACCTGTAAAACGGACGTTCTATGTGAACGCGCTGTCAGCCAATAATCCAGAGATACGGTCGTATTTAGATTTACAAATGCCTAATTTTCATTAAATAAAAAGTACTTGGCGCGTCACTTTACAGTAGAACTGTGTTTTGTGGGATTATAATTACCTACAATTTACGTAACAAGGCTAATGTTTAATTAATAGTTTTTCTAATTTTGTTGCTTACGTTTTCGCAGTTAGTAGATACAGAGTCAAAAAAGGAAATAACAGATCCATACGTCACAGGAGAATTATGGGTGAAGAAACCAGGATTCACGGTAACGGTTTTAACGTAACGTACCTACATAGATATCACTTGTATACACGTGATGGAATCATGAAATCAAAATAAATAATACTTAATTTATTATATTTGAAATCGAAGCGCTCAATAATCCGGGGTCTTGCGTTGATCATAAGTGATGGACCTAGTTTAGCAACAGCGGACGCGGTCGGTAGCAGGATGAGTGATCGTTAGTGGGAAAAATTTATTTAGTTTCCGTGTTTCGGAGGGCAAGTTAACCAGTCGGACCCGGTTGATATCATTGGATAACAATTCTTAAGCCATTTTCCGTAACTTCCGACACTTGGCTTGGCCACTAACCCCTCCATCAAAATCAATCCGCACTAACGCAACGTGGTGGCATACTCTAGGCCTTCTCAGTTATGAGGAGATACCCGTGCCCTGTAGTGGGCCATTAGTGGGTTTGATTTCATGTTTGAAATCACAAAATTTTTGCAATGTTAAATTTGTGAGGAAAAATAATTGATTGAGCTACTTAATACTAAGCTGTGTCTACAATATTATGAAGGATAGTTAGTCAGTATATTGTATTTTCAGACTGTTAATATCGTTATATATACCACACAAATAAAGATATATTGATATACTTAACTGCTTTCAGGAGTACTACAACGATCCACAAGCTACAGCGGATGCGTTCACAAAGGATGGGTATTACAAATCCGGTGATCTTTTATACAGAGACGAAAATGGCTTTTATTACTTCGTCGAGCGGATCAAGTCGCTTATAAAATATTGCGGTACTCATGTAAGTGATTACTAACGTAGCTTAACTTAGCTACTAATTTAGCTTATTTTTTTAAATACAGCTCGGTGATTTAAGTCTTGTCAAGGCATTAAACTATTTCTTATAAAATCTTATGGACTGAACGACTTATGAAGAGAGCTATTTCCAGCAGTTTGAATCAGGTCTGGCAGTTCGGCACGTAACGCCTGCCTGGCTAGGCAACCTTCGTTCTAAAATTAAATGTTTTTCACGTGTTTTGGTCATACCGTCAGAGAGTCAGTAATGATACGGTTCTGCCGCTTCTTTTTGGCCGGCCATGCATCGGTGATTTGCTGGTTGTCAATTGGGCGATGGTGGCCACTTACAATCAGATGGCTCGTCTGTTGCCATCCTCTTAGAAGCATAATCCACAGCAACATCTAATGATGCCTGAGCTATGCCTAATGCCTGTGAGGCAATGCCAATTCTTCCAGCATCCAGTCTCATCATAGCAATTTTAAAACCGAAACAACGTTACCCAAGAAAAGTTCTCGTCTGTTTGCATAAAAAGGTCTCATTATGAAAGTGACCATTATTTGTTAAAACATTTTTTTTTGTAAATCAATTGCTTAATTTTATTTTCGAAATCGATCTTGATCTTAATTGAGGACGTGAGAGCAAAAGCATTCCTTTTCACAAATATCCTTCTTTTTAAATATTCAATTCTCAAATCAGGTGTTACCAGCCGAGCTCGAAGAAATAATCCAGACTCACCCTAGCGTCCGCGCAGTCTGCGTGTGCGGCCTGACACACAGACAGGACGGACAGCGAGCGGCCGCATGCATCGAGCTCAAACAAGGCTGTCACGTCACTGAACTTGAGATTAAGGAACTTATTGCCAGTGCGTATTAATTTTTTTTTTGTAGCAAACGAGCACCAGACCGTGTTCCACTTAGGGAACAAGGTTTTCTTATAATTGAGCAGGTTTTGAGTACATTATTTTTATTTCAATTATAAAGTATCGATAGATGAGGATGGGCCGATTATTTAATTCGTTCCACGCCAAGTAGGTATGTCCAATACGATACGATATATCGTAATATTGATACAGCACTATACGCCTATACACTATAGCCTAGAGTACGCCCGGGGTAGTACTACCGCCCGCCACGGTACTTAGTACCATTTCTACCATTTAATAATTGTTTTAACAGTAATTGTCTTCCGGATAGAAACGTGTAGAGCCGGCTACACCTTTTTAGAGGCGACCATCGCATCCCTTAAGGGAAGCAACACGTCTATTACCGAATTTTTACCCTGTTTGAGTGCTTCACAGTTAGTTTAGTGTCACACATTTTATATTTTTACAGGTAAACTCTCCAAGAACAAGCAGTTACATGGAGGAGTGGTATTCGTGGATGAAATGCTGATGACTTCGAGTGGAAAAATAGCCAGAGGGAAGGTCTTGGAACTTTTGACTAAATCTCTCCAACGCAGCTCCAACGATGAATAATATCCGAGACTTACCCAAATATGCAAGAAGCAAACTTTCTTAAGTGACGCAAGGAGGACCCATACATATACAATACTTACTTACAACCCTGTGTTCGGTACATTTGGTGAAGTGCAATTTACTCAAGTTTTTTCATAAATACCAAAAGCAAAGATAGTACGTAATATGAACAAACGAAATATAATCCATTACGCTGTAACCTTTCTTTCTACTTGGACAACCAATTTAATGCTATGGGTTCCGTAAACTACCTCGCCAGCTAGCTAATATTTTTTATGTAGGCTGTATACCCGAGAATAATATCATTGTAATAATATACCACCATCGACTTATATTTTGTAAGTTAAAAAATAAAAAAATGTTGACTGGTTATTTTTTTTTCTTTCTGCTCCTTGAGCCGATAGAGTCAGTTACGTACGATTTTCGATTAGTAGAGACTCATTCATTATAATACCCAAGTTACGCGACTCTGAGACCCTCTCTATCGATTCGCCGTTGATTTTAATAGAGTGTTTAATTGATCATCGGTACAACAAAACAAATAAATGCAGCGGGCATTTATTTGTTTCGTTGTACCGATAATTATGTATTTTGTTTTCTGGATTTAACACAAGGGCGTTATCAGCTGACCATTTACATATGCGCTCTACATCTGCATTGAGCTTATCTATTGCACTATTTATATCAGACTTTTAAATTAAATGTATACTTGTATATCGTCAGCATAAATAAGGAATTTGCAATGGGTAATATACTTGATTACGTCAGCACTGCACTATATCTAATTGTGTTTTGTAATAGCAGTCTACCCTACTGTCATAACTGCGTGTGAAAATAGCTAAAGATAGAGTCATAGGCTATATCTAATCTACTTATAGGAACTTCAAAACTACCCCACTGGTTTGAGGAAGATATATTTTTTTAAATTGAAATTACAGGAGGCTGATCAGGACTTGTATGCACCACAAGAAATATATAGGTACTAGCTGACCCCGCGAACGTTGTTCCGCCATATATGTAAATACAAAGAGCGCTATTTAAATTTGAGGGGTGGGAGTAGGGTAGTGAAAACCTGGGTAGGGTTGGGATCACGTGTATTTTTTTAAGCCACACCATTAAAAAATAACCAAAAAAAAAATTTGACCAAAAAATGAAACAAAAAATTCTAGGGTGGACAACCCTTAACATTTAGGGCTATGAAAAATAGATGTTGCTCGAATCTCATACCTACTCGATAAGCACACAAAATTTCATGAGAATCGGTCGAGCCGTTTCGGAGGAGTATGGTAACTAACATTGTGACACGAGAATTTTATGTATATAGAGATGAGGTATTTTAGATGTTCTACGCATATGCTGAAGGTACTTTGAAGATGATGCGGCAGGTAACGTGTTAATGGAATCGACAACATAATTATATCTTTGCGCTATCATATTCTGTAGGTACAGCGGTCAGTTTGATTATACAATCAAGTCCGTTAGTGAAAGTTTGATATAGCACACATCGCGTCAAAATGTAGCGTTTATGTACTCTGTGCTCACTGTTGTGATAACTTGCCGTGGGTGTGTACCGAGTGTTGTAAATAAATGAAAAAAAACTTTTTGTGTTACTTAAATGTAAGTATTTATCACCGCTAAATCTTGTTTTACTTATCGTTTTAATTAGGTAGGAATATCAATATTTTTATATCTATCGATTTCGAAAACGAACGTTTCATTGTTCATTTCGAAACGTTTCATTGTTTTAAATAAAAAAGTTCTTAATTTAAAAAAATAAATCGTCTTCAAAAAGTAGGTAGCTTTGATCGCCCACGTCAGACTTTTTGTAGGACAGGTCACCTATTATTTATCGGACGTGGCAATAAATTTGGGCCCTACAATAATTATTATTGTATACTTGGGGTCGGTGCGGTTTTATGTACAATGGTTTTGTGGCACCGCCTATCATAATTACTTATCTCTAAAATTAAATTTGTAATGGTCGCAAACCTGCAAGAAATTCGTAAAGTATTTGAGTAAGCGACACCATAACAATGTAATTAGAAGTTTTAATCTATACATCTAAGTCTATACAAATAAATAAAATTGGAGTGTCTGTTTGTGATATTAAAATAACAGCTTTTTACTAAATACACATGCATACATACCTAAATAACATTTTTTACAATTTTTGTTTGTCTATCTCTCTGTTTGTCGCTCTGTCTGTTTGTTTGGGCTAATCTCTGGAACGGCTGGACCGATTTTGACGGAACTTTCAATGGCAGATAGCTGATGTAATAAGGAGTAACTTAAGCTACTTTTATTTTAGAATTGTAATAACTTTTTTGTTAAATTCCACGCGGACGAAGTCGCGGGTACAGCTTATATAAAGATTAAAGACAGACTAAGTAAGTTAAGATCTGCATCTTTATGCTGCGTCCGCACGCTTGCGGCTTGCCACAAACTACATACGTATACAAACGTTTGGCTTGAGTTGCGGAATGAAACATGACTATCCACAGTATCCACATGCTTGCGAGCGAGTTAGTGTTAGTGTGTTCTAAAGAGGCACGCATGGCGGAGCTTGTTGCATCGGAAATTACATTTGGCTTAAGTTATTTTTAATACAAGAAAACACATAAAAGGAAACGAAATACTCAAACAACTAAAAAACTCCCTGGTAACATTCAAAAACATTAAATACGTCTTCTTTAGATCAGTTGTTCATTTTTACAAGGAACACGTACGACTGTTCGGCACCAGTGCACAACAAATGAGACTAGAGTGTTCACCAACGTGTGGACGCATCGCAAGGACTTGCGGCAAATTCCCTTTCATGTGACGAAAAAACCGACACTCGACGGATCGACTACAAGCACCTGCAAACCTACACAAATTATGCAAAACGCTCCATCAACATGTTTGAATTTGTATAGGCTTGTTGAGGTTTGCCAAGCGTGCGGATGCGGCATAACGCTTTTTATTGTAAAAACCAGAGTCTGAATTCTGGAACCATAAATGCACCATGCAAACAACAAGGTCACTGAATCTTTCACTTCTTTGCAGTCGTAAAATTCGCTTGGCAGATCAGTATTACGTTACTAATTGACGTCTTACATTAGACAATGAGTTTAAAATCAAGAGATTCTGCAGCCAATCACATGGGACATTTGTTTTTGGAGTGCATGAAGAAACGTCCAGATGGTGTATGTCAGGTAATTGGTTTACTGCAGGTATGCGTACAATATGGAACCTATCCAGAGCTTTTGTATGGTTTATCTGGGTGATTCCCAAAGTGTTCTTTATCGACTTTGATTTTGGAGCCCAAAAGCTGCCAAAGATTGAATTTAAACTAATTCATTCAGGCGACAAGCAATTTCTTGCAATTTGAATCACTGTTCATAATGTTCACCCTTGATTCTATTTCACCTCGCAAGGAGAATATCAGTTGAACTTATTTGCACTCCAAATGTCGAGTAAAAAATATCGTTATTTTTTGCCGCTCTGTTGTTACATGTCCATGATTATAATGTAAAGTTATCTTCGTATATGTGCAACATGCATAATTCAATTGTACCTATCTACACGGTGATAAGGTAATCCCACAAAAAACAGTTCTAGTGGAAAGCGACGCGCCAAGTACATGTCAAACATTGATTACAAATAACAATTTTATATTTTACAAAAAATAATGAAATTAAATAAAGTCGGTTGTCTGTAAAGTCGGTTTATGGACGCTGTCGTTTTACGTGGTAACGTCATAAAGAAACATTGATGAAAACACGTTGTCGCGTATTTATTTATTTAATGGTTTCCGTCGAGGTTGGGGGGTTTATTGTAAAAGTTCTCGAAGAAGCTCGCGTAGCGGCATTCCAATAGCAGTGCTATTCTAACTGCTAGCTTTGACGTCACGCTCTTACGTTACGCTCTGACGTCAGCGGAATGGGACACTTTCGTGCGCGCAGCCCATTAATTTACAAGACGTTATCGCCTCAAAAAAACAACCACGGAAACCATGGAAACGTTGCAGAACAATAAAAATAAATTCGTTGAAAATATGAAATATGTAATGTTTTTTTATTGTTCTGAAACGTTTTTAGTACGTGGTTGTTTTTTTTAAGTTACATATGAGCCGAGAATAGAGACCTTTGAACGTGTACTTGTCTGCGAAACACAACTGTATCACCGGAATTGATAAATATAGATTAAATTTATTATTTTGATAAGTATTATGTACTTAAACAAGTATTTTTCACAACAAAATACATGCTAAATATTTGATATCTGTCTTATTTGAAACACTATGTTCGCTTTTATCAGTCAATTCTACGGGTTCCTTGCCACATCGAATTTCATTACATCGAAGTTCATGACATCGAACACGTTACATCGATGGCTTATTATATCGAACTATCTTCACATCGAAAGTTTATTACATCGATCGTTCATGACATCGAAAGCTTTTAAAATCGAAAGTTCATTGAATCGAATACCTGGTTGGTGTGTTAACTAACTAAATAAATGGTTTCTTCAATGCGATCAACAAGCATAAAATGCGAAAGTCAAAATGAACTCACGCATGTTTACGTCACTTATAATTATAATTATTATTTCTTTATACAATTAAAAATGCTTTTAATAACGATATTTATGTAGCTAGCTAGTGTTTAATGCATTTGCCGCCTTAACTGTAAAACTTATTCTTTACTAAACTTTTACATCCCTTATATCTAGATAGACGCAGCCACCCATGAGAAGGAAACAAATGCTTCAGTGCTGTCCCGCTCAATCCGGCTAGCGAGATGTTTCAGGAACAGTGGCCTTCAGCCCGGGGATGTGTTATCACTTGGGGGCAGGAACCACCTTGACTTGCACATACCATTTTACGCGGCCCTCTTAAATGGCCTTCCCATTTCTGGAGTTGATTCAACGTTTGAATTCGGTAAGTATCTACCTTACATATAGCGTTAGATTTTATTGTAACATTACCAAAATAGAAAGTAACACGAATAGTTCACAAATTTGACAAAATAATAATGCCTTCTAGCAGGCGACGCGAGATAACGTTGATCAGAATTGGCAGATCAGGTCAGACATATTATTCTGAAATGCTCATGCCTGCTACATACAAAGCGTACACAGCTCTTTGTTTGTTCATACTTAACAAAAT
This sequence comes from Ochlodes sylvanus, assembly GCA_905404295.2. Taxonomy (NCBI): domain Eukaryota; kingdom Metazoa; phylum Arthropoda; class Insecta; order Lepidoptera; family Hesperiidae; genus Ochlodes; species Ochlodes sylvanus. Next base: position 6,461,832 of record FR990129.1, read on the forward strand.
TTGATCCCTATTCTGCGTTGTACTGCACTACATATATTTCACCTTAGCAAACGTTTAACTTACTATAAAGTAGGTAACAGAAGAAGGAGGAAAGAAGTAAAGTAAATATAAATGTGATGGATAGTTACGAAGAAAGAAATAGAAAATACGGACCGTATTGTAATCTCCATGATACGCATGGACCGAGAGACTGTGTAGCCATAGGCTATAGGTGTGCATGAACGGTGCTGTGACCACTTATACGAGCAAGTTTCTTAATTCCAGATGAAATAAAATCTTTGTTCCAACTTTCAAGACCCAAGATAGCTTTCTGTGAAAATGAAAGTCACGAAGTTTACAAAAAGGTCATAAATGCTATAGGTCTGGATACTAAAGTTATAACATTTGGTGCTGGTGAAAATAGTATGGAAAACTTTATAGAAACACATGATACAAATGAGCCATTTGAAGATTTTCAGTAAGTTAACTTACTAAATAAATTTGAAGATCTTAACTAATCAGAACAAAAGAGTGACCTTTTGATATGGCTTCTGAAATGCAAAAAATATGTAAGTAGCTATGTATCTTATCAAGAAAGAAAGATTTCGCGTTTATGCTTTCTTTATATTTTAGGCCTGCAGAATTTGACCTGGATAAGGTATTCGCATTTCTAATAAGTACTAGTGGCACCTCCGGGAAATTTAAACTGGCAGCTATCAAACATGGAAATATGATCTTTAAGATGAATATGTTTGCTAAAACGACTGCAGTTAACGATCCTGAGTAAGTCAATATTATTCATAACTTAGTCATGTATCTATAGGTACTGCTTAATTATATCTAACGCAAGTTTGCTGTTTGCTTTATGATCTTCGACCATCGAAACTTACTTAAGCACCTAAATTCTAAACATGCTTTCGATATTTATTCTGTAAGTTAAAATAGATTGATTACTAACTTGTCAGTCTAGTAACTGATAAAAAATTAAAGGTGTTTATGAAACCTATTTTACCACAATGCCGCACTGGAGCAGAGTGGTGAAGTGTGCTCTAGGCCTCCACAATTATGACCTGTGCTCTGTAGTGAAACATTAATGGGTTGAAGCCATGACTCCTATTTTATGTAGTTGAAGATTTTCGGGTTTTGAGAATATTTTTTTTTCAACTATGGTGGACAACACTACTAATAAGGAAGTATTAATCTACCATTTGTAACAAACTAAACATCACAAATTTTAGTACAAACCAAATTACTCTCAACCTTGCCCCTATAAATTGGATTTCTGGATTCTACAACGCTATAGGATTACCACTGGCGGGACACACCAAACTACAAACTTCGAATCCTCATAATTTTGACCATATTATTGACATCATCAATCGATATAAGGTAATTATACGTACCTACTTACATTTTTTTATGGTTATTTTGTAATTTATTTTTAAACGCCCATAAACGACCAGATAACCCACCAGATGGTAAGTGTTCACCGTCACCCAAAGACATTCTCAGAAAGATTCGGAGCAGCTACTTCTCAATCCGAAGTGTAAATCTGACGAATAAAATGCAAAGCGAAGGAACATGACTTACTTATGTTGGTACTTTAACAAAATGATGCACGTATTGCATCATGATGTCTAGGCGTATCTAAAACTACACTTCCCCCACATTTGATTATTCAGCTCAATTATAACGATGATTTTAATAAACTTTACAGCCCATAAGTGTTTTATTAAGTCCATCTCTGATTACATCGTTCGTCAACTGCAAAGCTGATGTGGATCTCACATGCTTTCGCGTTCTCTCTCTGACCGGCGCCAAGATGCATACGGAAGTATTGACACAGTTTCAGGTAAGTTAACTATAAATTTACTTTCGTCTGAAATTTCATTTGGGACAATGTATTGATTAGAAATACTTTGTCCCTACCAATAACCTTAGGCTCACTGATATTTCAACAAGCAAGAATTTTAATTTCTTCATAGAGAAATTCACCTTTGGAACCTAATAGGTTCTATTAATTCTTCGGACCGAATCAAGTACCCCTGAAAACGGGTGTGCTGATGGGATTCTTTTCGGGATCTATAAGTTAATTGAGACGGGTTTAAATTGTTGTGATCGATCCCTAATATTTGATGGATACCTCATGGCTTTGATCCTCTTCTCTTGCATGCTAGATTGTTGTGAAATTTAGGATTGTATGATTGTATGAATTTCTTCTTTTTTAAATGAATTGAAGCCAGCCTTACATAATTTACAAATTGGTGAAATGACAATATACTCGTATTTTTGTAGGCTTTACTTCACAAAGATGCGATACTCATGGAATTTTATGGGATGACCGAAACTTTAGGAGCGTGCTTAGCACCCAATCTTAAGGGACCTACGGGTTCTTGTGGACGTCGCTTACCTATTTATGAGATAAAGGTAACCTTCCCCTTTTTATTAGTACTTTTACAAGCTTTTATTTAACTTGCCGTGTTATTTAGCGTGGGTCACATCTTCAGCTAAAGACGCACTTCTCAGAGTCCGATTGAGCTGAAATTTAGAAATCGTCTTTAGTTCAAATGAAAAAGTAATTGCATTCCGAGCATGACCGGATATGACGCTCAGGATGAGCTCGAGACAAGGGAACTCTTCAACGGTTAACTGCACAGTCAATTAATTTATTACTTTCATTTAAACGTACAGGTACAGCATAATAAAAGCGTGTTTTTAGTTATTTTAACTAGGTATTATTTTTTTATTACCTATGTACAAGCGTACACCCGCAGCGTACAATAGTTCGTTTGCATGGTGCATTTATGTAGTTCTATATATTTGATTGATGAACTATTTCAATCCAATTACACTCACATTACATTACATTAATCCAATAACAAACTTTCTGTTACAGCTAGTAGATCCAGAAACTGAAAAGGAAGTAACAGAACCAAATACACTAGGAGAGTGTTTAGTTAAAGGAACTATGTTTTCTGTAAGCGCATCGTATATTTTAAATCATATTGAATATTTAATTCTGGTACTCTCGACGACTGCTGATAGGTATTACCTATGGTTCAGCTGCATAATTTTACGGTCGGGTTGACTTGATTTTACTTGAGATCGGGTTTTCTCTCGAAATGAACAAAATATTAAAGATAGGTATTTTACAAGCAAATTTAAAGCGATTACAGTATGATTAACTTTCAGGAGTATTATAATGATCCCGAGGAAACAGCAAGAACGCTAACAGAAGATGGTTTCTACAAAACGGGAGATCTCATGTATTTTGATGAGAATGACAATTTTTACTACGTGGAGCGACTCAAGGGGCTTATTAAGTTTAGGAATTATCATGTACGTAGGTACTTTGCCGTTTAAGTTACTTGTACTGTGCAAATATACTACGATATTACTCTCGACAATGTTCGCGTTAGAGCAAGTACTTACCTAAAGGGAAACATTAAAAACTAGGTGCACTTTACGCTTCTTTGTTTTAAAATATTTCGCAGTATTTTCTCCGTTTTAAAGCATTTTAAAGCACCTTTGTGAAACAGTGATAAAGTTAAAAGTTTTCGTGCATAATTTAATCATAATATTAGATATACTTGGGATTTAAATTTGAATTCCACAGATATTGCCATCCGAATTAGAAGAGGTGATTTACACTCATCCGGCGGTACGTGACGTGTGCGTGTGCGGCATCCCCGACCATCGTGACCGACAGCTTCCCGTTGCATGCGTGGTAACACGCGAAGGATGGTCTGTCACCGCGCAAGAGATCAAAGATCTTGTTGCTAGTTAGTTTTATTTTTGTATGCATCACCGAAAAAAATATTTTGGCCTCAGCGTTGCTCATGGATATCAACAAAGTCATTAGACAAGGAAAATATTACACGGTCGATTTTAGAAGGATGGTTGCAGCTAACTTTATTATAACTGTAATTGATTTTTAATGAACAAATAAAAAAAAAGAATAATTTTAAACGCTATTACTGCTAGTTTATATTTCTTATGTAGTAGGAAATAATTATATTATTAAACTGATTTTAAAATTTTTGCAGGTAAAGTCTCCAAACCCAAGGAACTATCGGGAGGTGTGGTTTTCTTGGATGAACTGCCTACAACTTCAACGGGCAAAGTAGTTAGAACAAAGCTACTGGACATCATAATGTCAAAATTATCAAAAGAATAAAGCAGTACTTACCTACCTTTTATTTGTTTTTCATTCTATTCTAATTATCATCATCGCAACCCATAACTGTCCCACTGCTGGGACGGATCTCCTCTCACAATGTGAGATATAGGCCATAGTCCACCATGCTGGCCAAATGCGGATTGGCGGACTTCACAGCAGAGCATGAGCAGAGTGGTTGAAGTTATCGCTTGGACACCGTTTTCTTCCAGACAAGCTATAAGATGTACTTATGGCAATCTATTTCTGTAAATAATATATATAACATATATGTATATTATATAACAGCAGCGTCGACTTGTCAGTTTATTTTATGTGTAGACCACAGTTTAATTTTTATACCTACTAGTTATTATTTATTTCACACATAAATGCGACAAACCGTGAAGATTCGTATCTATCTACACGCAATACACTGCAAAACTATCTATTTATCTGTCTGTATGTAAATTGTAGTCTAGTCTCGCTCTCGAATTTTTGTTTTCTCGAAAATCTTATCTATAGGTCATAGGTACATGCCAGAAACCAGAAACGTACCACACGAATTAATCTACCTATTTAGGGAATATTGACTGGCGAAGCCGCGGGTGAAGACTTGTTATATATATGTATATACAAGTAGAATTAATCTAATATTCAAAACAGAGAAAGGCGTGTATTTACTTGAAAAATTGTGTTCTCAAAAGCTTCGTTTTGAGCTTTATTTTATTTGTAGACTTAAGACAATAGCATATCAGGGACCAGCAATAGTTAGACATCATGTAAACATTATGTCAAAATATTGTTGGTCCCTGGGATATAAATATCCCAGACACTCTGACAATTTTATTCCATGACGCGTAAATCTCAGCACATACGCTCTCCCTGCTCTTCGGTCATATCTCCTACATTTTCCGGAAACCTGTCCAAGTGACTATGGAGGAAATGAAGTTTTACACTCATATTACACCCCATACATGAGTTCATACCTTCACTCGTTGCGGACCTTCAGACTTAGATCTTCGATACCTTGGCCATCAACTGACAATGATCTTTTAAACTATGTGATCCAGGCTTATACCTAAGCAAAGATTAACCGTCAATGGGTATGAAAAAAAAAAGAGTTTTAACTACATATTTTTAAAATACAGACAAACCCATGTCAGAGCTATGTACTCAGAGACCACTTGAATGACTCACATAAAATGGATTTAAATTTCAGGTCATCATTTGACAATCATCATTTTGCGATAAACATCAGACGATTAGTGTAAAAAGGTGGAAATATTTTTATTTAAAACCTATATAAGGCTTTAGGTGACGGTGATGTGGTTATAACGACTGCTCTGGTTGAAACGGTAAATACGGAACCTTAAAAAAGGAAGTTACATACTTAGTAGGTAAGTTTACACTTGTTGACCCTATGTAGTACCTAGGTACTGAACGTTTCTATCTCCTTTTTTAGTACTGAACGATTCGTGAGTGTCTGAATACATTTTACGAGTATATCACGGCTTACCTCACAAGCCGTGATATACTCGTAAAATGTTTCTATCTCCTTCAATTTCATATTCATTATTAACGTCATTTTCATTTACTTATAACTCTTATAAGTAGTATTGCGCCCGTAACACCATCTTTAGCCCTTAATAACATGTTTTTCCGTGGGCACGAGATATTTTTCGCAAAAAAGGAGCCTAGTATGTCTTTCTCCAGTCCTTCAAGTAAGCACCTATATCCATACCATAAATCACATCGATCGGTTACTCCGTTTTGACGTGAAGGAAGAACAAACAAACACACTTTCGCATTTATAACATGAAATAAATATAAATAAATAAGTAAGTATGGATTAGTAACACTCGCTTCACTTTTAACCGCACCGGTAATCCCTGTGATATTTTTAACCGACTTCAAAAAGGATGAGGTTCTATGTTCGTCTTTAATATTTATTGTGGAAGACTGCTTACAGGCAGCTGGCTCGTGTCGTGTGTTAGTTAGAGGAAAATCAGTTTTTTTTTTGTTTCAGACCAACATGTTCAAGCTGACTTTTCTTCTGTTAATCACTGTTATGATGATTGGAAACGTAAGTTTCTATGCGTACTTATTTCTTAATTTGCACATAGTTCTGTTTCAAAAAAAAATTAAAATTAGATGCGTAATATTTTAGTTTTTTTTTTAATTTTTATTAGGTATACCTAAGTAGGTACATACCTACATCAAAATTCTGTTAAAATATTTCTAAGGTTAATTTGAAAGTAAAGTAGGTGAGATTCGCGAAGAGCCTGAAGCCTGAAATGATGCGGGTCACCTTGTTTTTTTACCTGCAATACATCGCAGATGAATTTGGTGTTAAAATTTGGTTTGATGTCCATGAGCGTAAGTGGCCACTTGCCAAAAATCGAAATATGTAGGTGATTGAATAGTGATATTCGGAAAAAAGATTGTGGTGTCTCCGATTTAATTAATAAGGTATACCTATAATAATAACAATTATTGTTTAACCTACCCCAGCAAGTACATATATCTATAAAAGGGTCCTTACATCTTTAAATGCTTATATACTACGGACATGCTGTATGTTATGTATGTATTTAAGTAATATTATGTACCTATTGTAAATCATGTTACTTTTTAACCTAGTTGATTACAATTGTTTTTATTACAGTCACTTCAAGAAGGACCCGGAGGCCAAGGTGGTGGTAAGTTTTAAAGACTTAGGTACATTATAAGTAGCTATTCAAGATTTTAAAATCCCAACATCTTATAAGTTTGTTCTACAGGATGATTGCGACATCATCGACCACTGGACTGTGTGGTCGGTGGTAAAGGTAAACATAAACTCCTTTGAGTTTTTCAGTAGGTACACCGGCGCCGCCGCGCCGGCGGCTTGTTACAAATTAACGATACAATTAAAACTATGTGGGTATTTTATATCATGTGCTATAGGCATTGACTTATTATTACTAAGTCACTGACTATAGTTAGGTACACGCTTAACCATTTTTATAAAAATCAATGACAATCACAATTTGTTAACACCATAAAAATCTACGTGCGTAAAAACCTTATGTCTAACTAGTTTTTTACAGTTAATATTTTAGGTGTTTAAATTTTATAGGGGAAGGTGGAGCTGGTGGTAGCGGCGGGGCTGGTGGTGGTTTCGGCGGAGGAGCAGGAGGTTGTTATTATTATTTGTTCTTTATTATTTCTTCTCTACTTTTTATTTAATTGCTGCTCAACACACACTTACCATCAGGTGACTCGTCTGTTGGCTACAGACAAAATAAAGAGGTGTAAGTACCTAATTCCAAAATTTTAATTACTTAATGTCGAAAAAGTGCTAGTTCTGATTCAATTTCGGTTAGTACTTACCTACCTACCTACTCCAACACTGTTAATATTATTAATATTGACCTCATAACTTCACACTGAACACTCCAATCATTGTGCTTTTTCTGTGGTCGTGGTGGAATGAGGTCTCGAAGCTCCGCTAAACTGCTACTTGTTTTTGTTTTGTTTAGGTAAAGCAGGCTTTGGATTTAGCGCCGGAGCAGGTGCCGAAGGTAGTGCTCAAGGAGGTGGTCAAGGTCAGGGTGGAGCTGGACAATAAGCTTTGTAAGAAGTAAGTGTCAGAAACAGTATGTATCTACCGTAATATAACGAAAAACTAAAGCAGTTCACTTCAGGCGCAATCGTTTGGTAGGTACTTCAAGAGGAGAGTGAATAGGCTATAGATATTTTTACATTTTAATTTTTCTATTGCGTCCAACATCTTCGACTTCGTCCCCACTTACCATCAGGTGGGATACCTAGTTGTCAAGCATTAACTTATCTCTCATGTATAAAGATTCTGGTCCCCAATTCTCCCATAGCCACAGCCTGAGCGTGATCCTTTGATCGTAGATCGACCCCATAGTGCCAAATTGGTGCAAGTTCTCAAATGTGACTCCCATCTAAAAAAGTTGCGACTAATAATAATAATATAATAACGTGAACGCGCCCTAAGTGTTTGATATCATGTTTTTACAGGTCACGCGAGTAACGTGGTCAACGTGGAAACAGCGTAGCTACATCAACATAACATTGAAAGTACCTACTATTTTGTAATGAATTGCCGAAATAAATATTTTTAAGCAATTGTTTATCTTTTCTTGACATTATAAATTAATATGTAATTTCTTTGAATTACCGGTAAATAGATTGAATTCTATTACCGATAAAAATTAAAAAAACGTAACAAAGTATAAGTAGGTATATAGGTTAGGCCCTTACCGTTAGGGCTTGGTTAGGGCGCGTTCCAATAAGCTATCACAACGTTTTCGTTCACATTATTCACTACAATATTTATGTGAAAATTGTGAAAAAGTGGGTCTTGGTAGTCGCTGTCAAATTTGGCGCGCTTTTCAAACATGTACTTAAGATGGCGACGGAAAAATATATTTTAGTAAGATTCCGAAAAAGAGGTAATAACAATCTACTAAAATATTAATAAGTACATAAAAAATAAAATTATGTATTTTTTAATGTTCATTAGGTTATCGAATAGTTAATGAGTAACCTCATCCACCATCGCTACGCTTACGATTACGACCATTGTCTTAAAGTTGTCTATGAGCATGCTTATTTCAACAAAAAATATATATAATTATGTAGCTAAAGAGCATGCTGTTTAAAAGCATGACTGTGTATCTGACTATCTGTACCTTATTGCTCGCAATCAAAGGGAACGCGAAATACCGCGATCCCGGTACCTTACCGCTTACCAGCTGGAACCATGGACGTATTATAGTAGGGATACGACATATTATTCTTTAAGTACTACAACTGCTACTACAATGAGGCCGAAAATCCGCCATGTTTACCGACCCAAATGACATTGTCAGTCAGTTCAGCCGGTACTTGTCTTGTCAAAAAGTCGTGGTCAAAATCAAATCAGCCATCTTTAACCATACACAGGTACGCTATATAACATTAAAAATATTGGTTATTGTTAATGTTGACGGGAAAATAAAGGAAAATTTACAATTAATTAGCAAGGTTCTTATGTGCAGTTATAGGTCATGAGTAGTTGATGTCATGACTTATAGGTCAGCATTAAGCCGCCATGTTTGGTGGCCAGGACCCTGATTCTTATTTTGTAGAGATAATCTCTAAGTTTGCCATATCTCTACTGTGTCAATCTCTACGAGACATGTTGGCAAAATCTCTATTGTATCCAAAAACGTCATTCTGGGCCACAATAGAGATTTTATCTTTCGACATTACCATTAGACATATGAAATTTACGTTCCGTTTTCTAGACTACAGCGACGCCAAGTCAACAAAACACGACTACACGTAAAAAAAGGTTTTACAGTACTCAAATCATATAAAAGTATAAAACAATCACTATATTATTCATTCTAAACTATCTTTGAATAGTTATAATTTATTTACGTACAACGAAACATTCATGGCAGTAGTATGTTTAGCTATCTGTGGCATCTGCCGCATTTAGGCATCTCTGCATTCTGTCATGTCAATGTCAACCTGTCAAGCGAATGTTTGTTTATTAATTTGATATTGATGAATTTGATGTTTATATTATAAATAATATTCATTTTGACTTATATACATGTTTGCTTTGCTGTTTGCATAGATTTTTGAGTTTGTTCTAGTAGTTGTTTTAAGCCCATAACAGCGGCTGCGGCTGTGTCCGCTGCAGTACCCACTACATCGCAATTTGACAAACACCTGTGGGCCAAGGACATGAACATACGTTTTATAAACAAGTTTTCTAATTTAAGAGAAAAAATGTATCCATTATCAATTTATCACTGACAGAACCAATACGAAAACCTTTCATTATAAATCAAAGTCTTAAAGACGAAAACGAACTGTCAATAGAATTGTGATTTTGTGAACATCAACATTTCACATTTCAATCTCGAACGACAACGACAACTGTACAACTTGTACAGTGATTGGTCAAAATTTGCGCTGTACAGTACAAGGCAAATTTTGACCAATCACAATTGGTCAAAATGCAAGACATTTCGATCTCGAACGCTGCGGACCATTCGTTGCATGTCGAAAGAAAAGGCTCAGAGATATCTCTAATGTGACATCCCGAGAATAAGGAAATTAGGTTTCATTGGAGATCCGCCATGTTTTTCAGAGATATCTCTGTTAGAGATGCATCTCTAAGAAATGAGAATTGGGCTCCAGATGATATAACAGTGGCACGCATTTTTTGTTGATATGTCACTTCCATAAGTTTCATACTTCCATGGCTGGAACGCGGCATTAATGTCACAGAGACAGCTGTCAATAACAAAACTAAAGTCAGCAAAGTGACACTGACAATGACAAATGACAAAAGTCCAATCCACTGTCCGTGTCTGTCTCCGTCAGTGTTGCCATATGCACCGTAATTACGGTAGATTTGCCGTATTTTTGAAATTTATTTTAAGATCTGCCACCTACAGTAGTCATAAATTACGGTGTATGTAAGTTACCGTATTTTTCCGGACTTTAACCGAAACTAGTATCCAGGCAACAAAGTTGCTCTATGGCCGGCAGCGCCGCCAGTCAAGTGTAAAATTGTACATGTCAATGTAATATCACCTGCAAATCTGCCAATATAACAACGAAAATTGAACCACAAACTTCTGTATCAATGGATTAAGAGCCGATTTCACCAATGTCGTATAAGTCTTATTCCCGGGATAAGTAGTCAATTCCTCGCGAGTAAGCTCATTTTACGTTTCATCAACATTTAACCTAGGGCTAAAATCTCTATATTAAAGTATGGTATTCTTTAATCATAATAAGTAAAATCATATAGCACCGATTTCGGCCGAGTAAACTGCTATTCGTAGATAAGTAGTGTCACTGTCTCTGCCACTAGTCACGGTGAACTCAACTGTCAGGTACGTATTATTCGAATAAATAAAAGAATACCCAGCGCTATTGCGCAAGTATACGGCAATCTGTCTATTTTACTTGGGTGCATTTCAAAGTCGCAGAGTAACTATGCGAGAGTAAGATAATATGGTGAAACGAATTTGAAGTTAACCATCGCATAAATCGACAGAGTAAAGTTATACAGGGAAACCTGCTCTAGTGTAAATCCTGTGTTGGTGAAATTGGCCCTTAATGAACGGTTCTATATACAAAAACATGTCGTCAATTATTGAAAGTGAATCAGAATTAATTAAAGTTAATTAAATATTGTTTGCATGTTCCTTTTTTAGTTTTTTTGTCACTAGGAAAACAGTAAAATCCGTAAAGTAGAAAAAAAATCTACCGTAATTCTACCGTATTTCTTTAAGCTGGCAGAACACCGTATTTCTGGTAATTTTGACCCACTGTGCACCGTATTATTGTGTAATCCATCTGGCAACACTGGTCTCCGTCATGTCCAAACCAAAAAGTCCAAAAATCAGAATCAGACGACGGTATTTATTATAGTATCGTCAATCGTCATTTGTGTTTCCTAATTTTCGTGTTAAAAAATGTACCTGGATACCAGATAGAATCAGAGATGGATGAAAACGATTTCTTTAGGCAGACTGTGCAACATTTGGCGAAATGTCTGTCTTGTATCCACCCTACACCATGGGAAAAGGTAATAGAGTATTGTAGTCATATTTATCTGATTATTGCGTTACAAAACCATCCCAGATTGTGCGTTACTGTAATTGCAATGTAGTAATTACTGTACATTATTTAGTAATGTAAGACATTGCTGAATTAAAAGTCCATTTTGTTAATGTTTTGATGTGCAAGTAGGTGTATGATCTCATCATGACACAATACTTGTAAGTGCTGCCAAATTGTTACTTTCTGTTTTAACTTTCAACATTGAAAGCATTTGCTTTGGTAATTCGACTAGGTAATTGGATTAACATTGTAGAAGTTCGAACTGGACTGGTTTCCTTGAAGAGTATTAACTACAAGGCAATTAATCTTATGCACAAATATATAATCTCTACCTGTATAATTTCAATCTTACCATGTCAATATTGATACATTACATACATACACTTGATACAGTCAGTAACTAAATAAATAATGTTACACACTCATAGTACCACAACACACAAGACAAGAACACACACCTGGACTTAGAACAGAAATTTAAAATCATTGAAATTTTTGCATATTACTAATGTTGCGTTGTTGTAATCTTAACGGATGCGTAAGTATAACTTTTGGTTTTTTATGGTTTAAAGATAGGAAACAAGCAAGTTAGCTAACGGTGTTAGAATATTAGTTGGTTAGTTTGTTAGTAGATATTAGGTTTGGGGCAGGAACTGTTAGTGATAGTTAGTCCTGTAAGTTATTTATAGTAATAGTCCAGTTAATAATTGTCAGTTAGTCTCTTCCTAATTTGGTCACAGACATGATGCAGCCCTTGAAGACCAAGATAGTTGCTCTAACCATTTATTCTTTTTGCAGGTGAACACTCTTTTCATGCTCTGTCCACAAGCAAGCTCCTCCTTCGTGGTGACATCACGGAGTCAAGAAGCAAGCATTGCCCTCGGCTTGTACTTCCTGCAAAGTGGCTTGCAGCATCAGGATAAGCTACTGCCATACTTCTTGAAAGTGTTGAAGTGTCTCACTAATGCACAGTTTGAAGAACCTATGTTTAGATGTAATCATGGTAATCGTAAGTAATTATTTTATCCTCATATCTATGCAACAAACATGGAAACTCTGTAACCGACAAAATAAAAAATGTTCACCACAGCCGATAAAGTTTCGATTCAACAAATTTTGTTGACATAAATCATTCTGTTAACTTGTATACATAAAAGTTTCCTTTTTCATTGGAGTTGGTGACAATGGGACTTTGGTTCCACCCAATTTATCCTGTGTATGGTGATAAATTTCATTTTCAGCCTGCCTAGTACCACCCACTAAAAATCAACAATAATTTCAGGTATCCCCATGTCAGAGAAATTTAGCTTCTGCCTCAACACTCTACTATCTGATGTGGCATCAAAACAGCAATCCCTGCGTGAAGAGATCATCACAGCGCAAATCGAACTTATGTCCAATTTAACAAAGATCATTAACAATTGCCATGAAAGCAAAGATTATAACAGTACATCCAAGCTGCAACTGTGCAAGAGCACAGTACCAATCCTTATTGGATTGGCAAGATCTATGGGAAGATATGCTACTGTGGAGCCTCCTCTACTTTGCAGGTTGTTTCCTCAACCACCAAGTCCAGTTAAGACTAAGGAACCAGAGCCGAATTTTGAGTATTCAACCTTAGATAAAAAGAGGAAGTTTAATCAGTTCAGACCAATCATCCCCAGATCTTTGTCTGGGAATTTAAATCCCAACAATGAGCATTTAGCAGTAAATGGAACTGACACCACAGACAGTGTCAGCGGAACACTTAAACGAGGTTCTTACCACAGTTATAGCTCAGTTCCCTATGATCCCACAACATATTTCTTCAATAAATTTGGGTCTAGTTTTAATCAGTTCCCATATATGAGGTTCTCAGAATCACCTGAGAAAAGGATCAATGTGCAATTTTATGTGACATACTTGCAGTCTATATTGTCACTTGCAAAGAAACTTCTTACCAAAGATTTGTTGGCGTTCTTAGATGAAGAAGCAGAAGATATTTATGCTTCAGGGCAGATTCAGGTTATTTCTAATAAGTTTTTATTTTCCTTTAATGCATGAATTCAAATGATTTAAACTGGAATATAATCAGTAAATAAATAAATCCTTATGAAAATTTAAATTTCTTTATAATAATACTTATATAATATGTGTCTCATACATATATTATTATTTGATTACACTCTTAGGGCAAAACATTTTAAATGACCCTAAATCGTTTTTGTCTTTAAATATATTATAAACATTCTCATTGAAATTTCAGGTCTTCCCATACAAGTCATTCTCCGAGACATTAAATTTAGTTATGGTGACTCTGTTGCGTGAAATTCTACAACATCAAAAGGACTTGCCCGGTCCCTTTACCAAGGATGTGCAGGTGAGAAGTATTATGTCTTTTATCGTCAACATGTGGATGCAAATACTGATTAATAAGTCTATAGTTACGTGTCCTACACCTTTTTAATAACTTTTTTTATAACAGGAATTCGTCAAATGCCTGTTTTTAAGTGGTCAAACCGAGCTTCAAAGTCGTCACCATGATGCTTCAGAGAAAGAGGACCGAGAGAGCAACTTTGCCACTGTCAATAAGTTTAAAGTCAATGTAATGGCTAATTCTGCATGTGTTGATTTGTTGGTGTGGGCTATCGGGGATGAGACAGGTCAGTTTGAATTCTTTTGTATGCAGATAAGGTTTATATTAGCTTAGCACTTGGCAGCAAATTGAATCTCTTCAAAAAATTAACTTTTTTAAACTGTCAGTGGTTTCAAATGTTTTGTTCAAAGTTTAGTTCTCTTTATAAAAAAAATATTTTACGATCCGTCTGTATATTACATAATGATGATAATTTCCTATTAATTTACTGATATTTTGTTATTTCTGCCTCTTTTTCAAATTATATTTATTGCACTTAATTAATTTCGTTTTAATTATCTATTGCAACAATTTATAACAATAAATGGCTGAAATAAAGTATGTGAATTAGACCGGCAATTATGTTTAAGAAAAGGAAATTTAAATTTAAATTAATATTTTAATTGAATTGTTATTTTTGTTTTTACTTTCGTAATTTACATATTGGCCTAATTATTATAATTAGTCTTAGCCCTATTCAGCTTAATTATTTATGTATGTATATGTTATATATTTATTCCAGTTATTGGAGACTATGACGTGCCAGCTCTTATAAATGCTCTAACAATATTAATAGGTATCTCTCTTACTAGATATAAGCTTGATTTGAATCCCCCAATCACTAACAATTATGGTTTTCAAACATGACTAGACTAGACTAGTATTTGACATATTAATATTTAATGAGTGATGACTGATGAACAATATATGACATAATTATTATATAATATGTTAATTATTTATTAAAAAAAATCTTTTCTTTTACTCAAAGCTAGCTGACAATACTTTGGCTTTATACGCAAAATTGTTTTTATAAACTAATCAATAAACACTTACTTAACACCCTAACACTAATTTTAAACCTTAACATATAACATCAAGTTAAGCTTTATTGAGTATATGTTTTACCTTGTTGATCTATTTTTATTAATGCTCATCACTACGAGGATTAAAAGATATTATGTCTCTATTAAAGTTTGTATATATGTATCTACATAGATACTACTGTATCATGAGATGAACCATCGGCCATCACTATGGGTCCTTATAAAAAGTAGAGTTGTTGAGCACCAGCATAGGTTTCTGATAAAATCTACTCTTTTACCAATCTAGAAAGCGAATGTGCTGCAGAATACTAAAAATGTGCAGGGTACAGAAAATACTATAGGTCGACAAGAAACGCAGTAAGAAATAATTATTTGGTTATGTCATAAATGTCAATGATATCAATATCATAAAAATGTCCTAAATACTGGACAATCGCACACCACACCGCATGGCGAGTGTTTTTTTTTATGGAATTAACATAGCAAACGATTACGCAGCACTGCCCTTCCGCTGCCGCCCATGACAACTGTGACCGACACGGAACAAGAATCTAAGTCTGAGTGTATTCTATTGTGACTCTTAAAGTTTTTACGACTCTGTGTAACCCTAAGTTGTAAGAGTCTAAAAGTTTGTAAACAGTTGATGCGTTTTTTAGTATAGTTATACCAAGTAATTGTTATTCTAGGTGCCGACTCGTTATGCGGAAGATTGACAGAGAAAATAAATTCCAATCATAATCACAAGTTAATATTGGCACATATGCCTTTGTTAATGGTTTGTCTTGAGGTGAGTAGCTAGAAAATAATATTTACAATTTGATGAAATATCCGAATCTCAATGTAAGAAATACAATGGTTTACAGTAATTTAGTTCGAATTTCAGATTTACGTGTATGGAATAGAATTTCGCTTCAAATCTATATCTACTCTCATTTATTAACAAATTCCAATAAACTTTTTAATACTAGGTTTTAATTATATTCTAGCATAACGCTGTGTGTGTGCTATGTAATAATTTAGATTTAATATATTTTTAGGGTCTAGGAAAACTGGCAACCAAGTTTCCGACGATAGCAAACACTTCGATTTACTGTTTGAGAGATTTTCTAGTCACGCCCTCGCCTATACTCTTCAAACTTCATAAGTTGGAGCTAGAGAAAACGGGAAAGGAACATATGAAAGTTACATGTGAGTAATATTTAAGGTAAAAGAAGCAGTTTTGTTTAAGACTAGTTTTCCGCTAGCGGCTTCGCCCGCGCGGAATTCTTAATTTCAAAAAATCCTTTCTTAGTTCTTACTTGCGTCACTTGAGGAAACTATACTACAAAGTTTCAAGTGAATCCATTGAAGAACTAAAAAGTTTCAGTTTATCCCCATAGGGGAGAAATTTCCAAAATCCTCTCTCAGTACATTCCCTCCAACTCCCTCCAAAATCCTCTCTCCCCTACGCTGCATTCCCGCCCGCTTTAGATATGGGCGTTCTTAAGAAAAGATTGAATAAGATCTTACTAAGTTAATGCGCCTGAGACATCATCGCCACTTAACATCAGATGGGATTGTTATCAAGTATTATTAAAAAAACGAATCTTTTGATCCCATATTGAGAGACCCGAAACAACAACAACAATATCAATCTGTGATCCTTTGTCAGTGCAAGGGAAAGAGCTTCAAGGTCTAACGGAGACGGGAGTGCCGGTCAAGTCGACACCCTTCGAGAAGCTTCGAGACGCGGCCATAGAGAACCTCTGCGTGGCACTGGAGGCCGCCCTCACCGTCGATCCCTTCTGTGTCCCGGCCCTGGTCGGCTCCGTCAGCAACAGACTGTTCACCGCTGAGACCAGCGATAGGTGAGAAACATTTTAACTTGTTCTATAATTGTTCCACTGCTGAGCTCCGGAGAGGAAGAGCTTGTAAGATTAACTCACAGTGAATGGTGTTACTGTCTATTCGCAGTTGTGTCAGTGATGTACAGCGAAACGACAAAATGTCACATAGCGACGTTGACGGTTGCAAATTTGTATGAACAGGAAATTGAAAAACTCCAAATTTGTTCAAACGCTACAAAAATCCAACCCTGATACTGATAGCAAAAATAAATTCATCTTCGAAATCTATGAGTTGGTTTACTCACACACTCGTGTTTTCTGCTCAATTCGTTTCAGTTATGGGATCTTTCTGTCACTACAAGCATTCCCCTAAATGCAGACATGTTCAGCTTTGTTCCAATGATATTTTTGTGGTTATCTGATTGAGTAAAGTCAAAATATATATTATTTGGCAGCGAGTCGTCCCTCATCAGCACCAACATAGTGATCATGCTGGGGCACGTGGCGGTGGCGCTGAAGGACACGCCCAAGACGACCGACACCATTCTGCAGTTCTTCCAGCAGAGGTCGGTTAACATGATGATTTTTTTTCTTAAACACTTTCAAAACCTTGCCTGCATTTCACCTTACGTAACCTTTTTCTGAGTAGTATTCTTAATAATTTTAATGGGGCATTTGGTTTGATTGGCACGTTTGTCCAATTTTACTATTTTAAGGAACTTTTACTTTGAATAATTAAAACATTGTTTGATTGGTAAATATAATACTAGATAGAATTACAATTTTTTGGATACAACTTAATGCAATTAACGGCTTTATGTTCGATTGATGGGTTAACATTTTACCAGGATTTTTAAATAATAGTTTTGAGATTTTTATGCTTATTTATAAATTGAAATACTGTCTACCAATTGAAATACCCAGTTGAATTAAACCATTTCAAGTTTTAGTAATATCTTGTGTGGCCAGGCCAATTCTAAGATTTTGGTTACACATAATATACTTTGGTTACATTTTGGTTACACATACAATAAATCGTTATTTGTCATAAATTGTCAGGTTATGCCGGGCTCCATCGTCGCTGGACACCCTGATAGTGGACCAGCTGGGCTGCATGGCGCTGGCCAGCCCCGAGGGGCCCGCGCACGACGAGATCATGCGCATGTTCACCGTCATCACGGTGGAGGCCGCCTCCGCCGCCTACCACCACACTGACGACAGGAAGCAGTATCGGTGAGTTGATCTGCCCTCCACTAAGTACACAATACAGTCTAATGATATCGTTTATAAAAATATTGCTGATTTTTATAAATATGTGGTGTTTACGGATTTATTGCTATAGTCCCTAGTACCCATAATTTGTTTGACATATTAGGATAAGTAATTTAATATAAGAAAAAAAATCGGGTGAAGTGTATAAGCTATACTAATAAGCATTGAGAAGAAAGTCAAATATACATACAACACATATACACACAAATTATAAATTGATCACGAGCGTAACGCCAAACATAACGTACACCCCGGCAGGCACGTGTCGGGCGCGGTGCTGAACGCGCTGGCGAACATCGCGGCGAACGTGCGCGGCACGGGCGCGCGGCTGGAGCTCCTGACGCGGCTGCTGGAGCTGTTCGTGCAGCTGGGGCTGGGCGGCGAGCGCGCCACCGACCGCTCGCCCGCGCCCGTGCTCAAGGCGTCGGGCAGCGCGGGCAACCTGGGCGTGCTCATCCCGGTCATTGCGGTCAGTGTCGAATGTCGCCAGTGGACTGTCCAATGTCTGTGCCTATGTATTACTTTTTTAAAACTGGGTTGGTGGGTTGCTTGGAAGGAATGGTTTTAAAGTGATAAGGCCGCCTTTATTGTTATTATATTCTTTGTTATTGGTGTTCAATTAAGCGAATCGTCTCAACCCATAACTGTCCCACTGCTGGGCACTGGTCACGTCTCAGAAATGAATAAATAATAAAATTGAATAAGTGCTGTGGTAGACAAGTTTAAAGGTGTCGATTGCTGGGTTTGTAAGGTTTAGTTCGTAACAGCCAATTTGTTACGTTTGTAACAAGGATTGTTACGTTCCTATAGTATGCATATTATTTTCAAAACTTTGTGTCTAACACTATTGTTTTTCTGTGACTGATAGTGTGATGTGTCGAGGTGTCGACTAGAGTAGTCAATGTCTAAGTTCCTTTTAAGTTTTAAATTGTAGTTTACATTCTAAGACTACGACGACGACGTAGCCTACATGGTAGGAACCCATAGTTAATATTTTGATTTTCAACATTTCAGGTTCTAGTTAAAAGATTACCACCAATAAAGAATCCAAAGCCCAGGTTACATAAACTCTTTAAGGATTTCTGGTTGTATTGCGTTGTAATGGGTTTCACTGCCGCTGAATCAGGTAAATATAATCAAAAATAATCATTATATATTAGTTTTTTAAGTGCAAAAATATAATCAGTAAACTTTTCTCTAATCTCAACTCTAAATTCAGATTCTATGTATTTTAAAAATTGCACTTCTATCTTGTTGTGTTTGAATGTATGCATTATCGAGTTTTTAATCAGACAAGAACAATCCATATTAGTTTCTACCTTAATTGTATCATGCAATTAACATGAAAACTTATATATATATAAACTTAGCATCTACATACATATTTAATTTTTAGGGAATAAACTAGTATATCTAATTACTTGTAAGCATTACTCGTATTAACATCTCGAGTAAAAGTAAAAAATCTCGAGTAAATCTATTAACTTTTAAAACTATTGAATCGATTACTTAATGACACGACGTCTATATACTTCCAGTGATCTTATTAAAAACTCGTGCATACACAATTATCGATCGGTGTTTGTATAGACGTACTTAAACATGTTACTGTTTCCTCTTCTATGGCCACGCCTGTAGCGTTGCGAAAGCGTGAGTAAAGTTGCTTTTAGACTAGTAGTATTATGTCGTTTGAGTTTTATGTTCCTGTACTAATTACACTAATTCTGCTCGGAGTTATGTATGTGGGGCTTGCCATAAAATACAACTATATACCATTTCGTTCGACGTGATAATCCAATTAATGTAAAATAATCTTAAAAAAAGTCAAGGTTGTATTATTTAACTTAATTAAATTTTATTAAAATTTAACTGTTTATTTTTGTTTTATTTAAATGTAATGTTAAAGTAACTGTCACCTATTGTAAACATCTTCTCTTATTATATAATTATCTGTGTTTCCAAAAACAGAACATTACAAATAAAAAAATGTTTAAAGTAAATATCTCCTTATAGAAATATTTGGGGAAAAAAACCAATTAATTATTTGGTTTTCTTATATTTGTATTATATGAATTGCCACCACTACGTTACGCTGTTAAATAGAATTTTGTATATAATTATTGTATGTGTGTAGAGTAATTTCGAATCAGTTGTTAAATCGATAATGGCTATTCGATTTATCGATGTCATCGATGCTGAATGTACTATAGATCTGGTTGCGGTTGAATTGATATGGTGCTATAAAGTTATATAAATATCTACGAAAAAAATTTAAGAGATATGTATATTATTATTATTTATTTCTGTTAGTAATTAATCGAAATTACCAAATTAACACATCAATATTTAATGCCACCCTAGTACTGAACAGGGAATGTTGCTTGCACTATTTTGATTGATTAGTGCGCAATTATTTGATACGAATTCGTTCGTGTCGTAAGACGGCGTGTAAGAGTGTAAAGACCGTAGGTTTATAGCAAAATGCGCTCTATTAGTTCAAGCAGGATAATCATAGTACGAGCAAAGACCGGAAGTTGTCGAGGAATTTAATTGTAATGTATATAATAAATCGCCGTTTAGGTACTTGTAAACCTCATTAATTTTCATTTAAAATATATGTCTAAGCTTAACTTATTTAAGACTAAAAAGTTTTTTCGCATATTAATATTATTACATATTATGTAAAGTGAAGTAAAATCACAAGAGGTCATGTTCAAAACTTAGTGTGATGAAACCATATAATAATAGTTATGTGAATAATAGGACTGGTACATATTATGTAAATTCATTTGTTGAAAGTTAGTCTCTTAAACGTCATTTCAATTTCATTTCTACATTGTTTTAATTTATCATAAATGTGGCATTGTATACACATCTTTAGAGTTCACTTTTGTTGTTTTATTAGTTTTTAGGGATTTTAGATTTCATATCGAACAATGTTCTAGTAATGACCAACAACCATAGTTGATCTTTAGAATGTTGCACAAATGCACATCGCATAGACGATATAGATATAGATAAATTATAATATTCTTTGATATATATATGTTTACTATTAGGATGTATTAAGAGTTGGACTTATTTATCACGTTTATTTAAAAATAAAACAATTTCAAACACTAAGATACAACCATAAAACCATATAGCACCACATCAACGTTCGTTTTGGTTCTCATGACGCGATTTACCTCTGTATAAATATTTCATTCACTAACTTACTGCCTCGGTTAGCCTTTAATATATAAATTTGAACTTTATGGCCAAGGTATAATAAAGAATAAATCTCTTACACGCTATTTGTTAAAATGCGGGTTGGAATGCTTGTTATAAGTGAATTTTGTACTTTTTCCTGTTACGCTTTATAGCTTATGGATTTAAAGATGAAATTTGAATAATAGCTTTTTAGTCATTAAGGTGTAGCGATTTCGAGGCAGGAAGTCAGTGACAATCATTAGTAGTGCGTGTTCATGCCAAAGGTTTTGTTTTATACGCGTGTTTGATAAGGTGTTAGAATGCGCTGTTGGACCTTATGTTATTTTTAACTCACACTTTTAAAAGTTGATTTATTCATTATTTGAGCTTTGGACTCGAATTGTTGAGTGATGTCCTTTTTAATTTTTTGGTGAAGTCAATAATTTTGTTTTTCAAGTAGCTAGGCCATGCGAACGTCCATTAAATAAATATTCATCAAAGTAAAAACAATATTTTTTAATGTTAAAAGGCATAAATATGTTAAAAGGCATTTTAAAACTGAAATCTTTATCTTATATTATAATATATGCAGTCATTAATCAAGTTTCGTCAACTCAAATTGTAATTAATCTAAGTAAAAGCTTTGAATTATAATAGGGATCAAAATTCCGACTCGGCAACATAAACAATACCATAAACTTTGACAGGTTTGTGGCCGCAAGAATGGTACGCGGGAGTGAAAGAGATAGCAGTCAAATCACCGTACCTTGTCTCGCAAACGTCGTTGCGTTCCGAAATGAGAGAGTTACAGTATACGTCAGCTGTACGGAATGACTCTGTGTCCATAAACGAGCTACAGGAATTAAAAACACAGGTCTTGAATTTGCTGGACCATCAACCGGATGTGACGGTTATAGTCAATAAGCTGTCGTTTGCGCCGTGTATGTACCTACTGAGTGTCTATTGGCTGGAGACTTTGAGGTAAGAAGTTAACCCTTTAAAACCATTGGTAGATTGGGAAGTATCGGCTAATAGACCAGTATTATTTTCAACCCCCAATATGTATAGTTTTAGATTAACATAATGTTGATCATAACTTTATCTACAGTCTACTTGGCTCTAATTTCTCACTATATCCCTTGGTCGCCCCATCTTAGATGAACTTAGGTGCTATCATCTTCTTTTAAATTATTGTATAGCTTCCATATGTATTGTGTTTGATTTTTGCCTACAAACAGTTAAAATAGCGAGGTTTCCAAAGGTTTTAATTGATTTTTGATGTAAGTCTCTAAAGTTTTACTTAATTTTTCAGAGTTAGCAATTCACCGGAGCCAAGTTTACAACCCATCATAGAGTACTTGAGTGATACCGCGCTGCAAAAGGACAAGAGCGGCATGTGGCTATGTGTTGCTAGGTGAGTTATGAAATGCAGATAAAAATGTACAACTTAAATTTTTTGTTGTATGTTACCATTGTAGTTATATTGTAAATATAGTGCGCTTTACCACCGTAGGCTGTTCCACCACTTCCCTTTAGCTGGGATCGTAATCAAGCATTACTTAACTTGGAATGATAACAATAATTACACTGACGAATTTGAATTTCATATCGATATACTAATTGACAACTACTAGTTAACTAGTTAACAACTAACTAGTTGGCAACATTGAAATATCGGGGTAAAATACAAATAGTGTGACGTACAAATGTCATCGGAGTGGATCGAAAAGTACAATTTTAATATCTTCGGTGTAGCGTGGGCGACAAGGTGTTCCAGAAGTTTCTGGACGTGATGTCGGACAAGGTGAAGGACGAGTCGCGCGAGCGTGAGCTGGAGGGCCACGCGCAGTTCCTGCTGGTCAACTTCAACCACATCCACAAGCAGATCCGCCGCGTGGCGGACAAGTGGCTTGCGGGGCTCGTCGACCGGTTCCCGCATCTGCTCTGGAACTGTAGGGTCGGTGGTTGATATTTTATTTACATTTTTTTACATTTTTGTTTACGTTTTTGACATTTTTTTTGTATTTTTTTAAGTTGATTCTTATTTGGACTCTTGTGGAATTAGTTTGAAATGGTCACAAATTCGAATTGAGAATCTTCTTTTTTTAATTCGGTTAAAAGAGTACATTTTAGGTGTTTCTTATAATATGTTTTTATATGTATGGCTGTAAGACTGTCTTGTCCTAACCCTAACTGAATTTGGTATACTAATGTATTTTATTTTAGGTAGGTAATATAATACTGCTTGTTTAGATAATTTTTATTTTGCTCCTTTAAAGACCCTTTTGTACGTTACGTAATAAAGCTAAAGTTTTTAATTTTTTTTTTAATCCGTAATTAACCTTCCGCATCCATTCATATGACTTCTTGTTAACAGGTTCTGTGGTCTATGTTAGACATTCTTCAAGTACTGAGCTTCAGCCTGGAATTGGACGCCAATCAAGAGACGCCATTGCTGAAAGTTCCAGGGACTGATTTCACTATGCAATTGCAGGATACGTTGGAAGGGCGAGAGGTAAAAAAAATGCATTTAAAAATAATTCCTAAATGTTTATGTGGGGTGACTCTGACCCTTACGATCTGGGATAGAAACCGAACGTTAACCAATTTCAAAATTAAATTAGGATTTTACATGTTTGAGATGGCTTAAAAACATAAATTTTTTTTTACAAAAATCGCAAGTTATTTATTATAAATACAAATTTATGATAACTCACGTGTTCTTTTTCAGTGTATCGTTAAAGATTTTGCTGATCGCTGCCATGGCATAGTGCAAGAGGCAATGAAGTGGGCACCGCAATCCACTAGATCTCACTTACAGGAATATTTGAATCAGGTATGTGGTTTGTAAGTTCTCATCGTCACAAACCTTAACATGTTACATTCCGTCGATATTGGGAATATCGACGGAATGTAACATTTTACTCCATTATTAGCATAAATATACTGAGAATTGATCACGTCGTTAAGTGCCGGATTCGTGCGACTAGTTTCGGAGATAAGAATATAATAGAACCTAGTTGGGCGAATCCTACAAATTGTATCAGATAGTTACGAATCATTCAGTGTTAAAATTACCACAAAATCAGAAAATTCAAGCGGCCAATCGAAGATCAGTGCCACTCAATACATTTCATAATGAAGTATTCGCAAAAATAAAAAATATAACACTGTCTCCCCAACCCAGGTCCCCAACTCAACGCTGTGGCACCACTGCGGGCTGGCGCTGGCGACGGGCGCGCTGCTGGGCGCGGCCGGCCTCAACCGCATGTCGGCGCCGCTGCCGCGCTCCGCCCTCGACAAGCGCCCGCCCTGCGTCACGCAGGACTCGGCCGCCTTGCTCGCCGTGGTCTCGCAACGCAGCCGGTACGCTGGCGAGGTTAGTCGACATCTGTCATGTGGTAAATAGAATGGATTTATTTTAATTTAGGTGTCAAATTAACGAATTATTTTCTCGTAGTCTTAGAATAATCTTTTAGAATATTACAATTGTGAGTACCCGTTGCAGTTAAGAACCTGAATAAATTCTAAAATAGCATAAATTTGGCATAGTGACGTGGTTTTTGGAAAGTTGTAGAGTATATTTAATCGTGGAGTTCAAGGGTGATGACAACAATACACAGAATAAAAAACTAAAAAAGTGATATAAGCGTCTAATACAGCTTGTTTTGCGTATACGTGCGTGTTGCGCGCGCGTCTGTACGCACATGCGCGCATACTTGAATTTGTTTGGTTTTATCGTCATTTGTTCGGTATTGGTACACAGGTAGCGGGCAGCGTGTACGCCGAGGGCGGCGGCGAGGCGGCGCTCTGGCGGGTCGGCGCCCGGCTGGTGACGTCCCTCCGCGACGCGTGCACGTCCCACAGCGAGACGTCGCACAGGGCGGCGCTGTGGCGCGCCACGGCGCTCCTCGTGCACGCGAGGACCGTGTCCGCGTCCGCGCCGACGAACGCGCCCGCAGCGAGAGCGTTGCTGCATAGCATCGGTTTGTTTGTTTTGACATCGTAACAGCACACATACACACGAACAGTATACACATTTTTGCATTTAATATCGATATTTTGACGCATTTAAATTGATCATTGCCGTGGCGACGCGCCGTGGGTCATGATAACTCGCGAGTTATTCAATGGGCGACACCGACCACCATCGGGTGGCTTATTGTCTGCTTATTTGTCAGCTTTTTACACAAATAATACCACAGACATGTTTTATTATGGACTTAACTGTAAGGAGGTGTTATGTATGATGGTGTATATTTTCTTCGTTTCATTGCATGCTCCTATGTAGGAGGGTGGTGCCACTTGCATGAAAGTATACACCATCACACGTGTTTGCTCGCGTTAGGTTGCGATGTAGATTAATGTTCAGATCGTCCGCCCCCCAGCGTGGTCGCAGGTGGACATATTCACGGAGGACGCGGTGACGTCGGCGGTGGAGTGTTGGCAGTGGCTGACGACGGCGCGGCCGGACCTGGAGCTGCGGCTGCTGCAGGAGGTGTTCGCCGCGTGGCAGTGCACCGTCGACCGCCGGATGGGGCTGTTCTCCGACCAGCTCGACGAGATCAGCCCGTTGGCCGCGCACGAAGGTATGGCGACGGCTATCGTTAATGTTTTGTCTATAGTAGTACCTGTGTCGTCGGTGCCATGGACAACACAAAGGACAAGAGCACACACACCTAGACCAAAAAAAGAAATTTAAACTCATCATTCAAATTTCCGCCTCACTGGGAATCGAACCCAGGACCCTTGGAACGGCGATCCGGCGTGTTAACCATTACGTCATCCGGGTCGTCGTAATGTTCAGTTAGTAGTTAGTTAGTTATTAACTAAGTACCTGCACGATTGAACTCGGTTTTAATTAGTTTGATGTAAAACTTGAAAACTTTCAGGTGCGAAATTGGAACCACGCCCGCCGTTCGTGGCACCGCACGCGGTGTGGGTGAGATACTTGTCGGAGGTGGCCGAGACTGCTAAGTACAACAGTTTGGAGAAGGTGGAAATGCTGGCCAGCTTACTTCACAGGTACTTCCATCTGTCCATCAGCCTTTCAGTGTCCACTGCTGCCTCTCCTAACTTGCACCACTCTGACCGGTTCTGAGCTTTCTAAATCCAGTGGTTGCCTGCTGTCCTCTTCAAGTTCACCTGGTCCGGGGGCGCAGGGGTACTTACATGGTTTAAGTTTTTTAATTTTAAGTTAGCATTTTAAATCGATTTAATTTATTATATTATGACTTTCATTGCAGATCACTTCCTATTACCGTGGGTGATATACGTGATCATATAAACCGCCACGTGGAAGCGGTCGGCGTTAGATTCAAGTAAGTTTCGTTCTTGTTGTTTTTTAACACTTTGTCACTCTTTGCCCTATTTTCTATTATTTTATAGTTTAGTTTCATGTGTCCAGTGTTAAAGGACCCATTAATTAATGTTTTTCTTAATGTTTTGAAAGGTGTGTTCTACTTCGGTTGCAATTTCGGAAAGTCAGAAATAGTAGTCCCCTCACTATCCTTTTTGTTCGATAAATAATGTATCGATGATAACTTTTATGTAACGTATATCCATGGGCATCAGTATGTAACGTATATCCATATGGCCACTTATCATCAGGTATTATAAGGGAGAACTCTAACATGGCAACCGAATTATTTAAAAACTTAATTTTTTGTTACTAAGTGAGTTTGTTTGTTAGGCTTTCACGCCACAGCTATGAACCCAAGCGGCCTGAAATTAGCATACACAGTTAAGGGTACAAAGAAAGACATGGAGACTTCAATTTACGAACATTGCAGATTGCTGTCGTGCGGCCTGTCGCTGCTGCAGGGCGACATCCTGCCGCGCTCGCTGGCGCGCAACATCCTGCGCGAGCGCGTGTACAGCGTGTGCCTGGACTACTTCTGCCGCGGGCCGCAGAGCCCGGCGAGCGGCTCCGGCGCGCTGCGCGAGAACATCATGGCGCTCATCAAGTTCTGGCAGCTGATGCACTCGGACAAGAAGTATCTCAAGAGCAGCGACATTGGGGGTCAGTTGTGTGAATGATTTTCGGTTTTGTGTCGATGGTCGATAGTCGATTTTACGTTGGTTTGCGAATGATTTTTTGCATGTTATCGAAACTTTTAATTAGATTTGATATGATTTGAACTCACATTTTATAATACCGCAAAACTATGTGATATATCAATTCTATATATATAGAGACACTAAAATAATGACTATATTCATTTTATTTATATTAAATAGATCATTGAAATAGTCGTGTAATAATTTTGTTACTGTTGAAAATTCGATTCGAATTATTATAATAGATCTTACTTAACCGAATTGTTCGCCTCTTACGACAGTAGTTACTGTATAATAATTATATTTATCCATCAACTTTGGATAAGTTAGTATTGACATGAATAACAACCAACACTGTGTGTCTTTTGGCAGATGAATGAACATATTGATATTGGGAACGGTGGGTGCTGGGATAATGGAAAGACTCTTACGGATTACGTTGTTACAGAATTCGAAGTGATGGGACAAAGCAGTCAGCAAAGCATTTACACGTCGAACTCGCCCATCGACAACCGCTCGTCGGTCAACAGCAGCGACATTGGCAGTCGACAGACTACCGGGTGGATTAATACCGTAAGTGCCATGTAACAAGCGCAATAGAACAATGTACACATTGACTTATTATTACTATGGGCGTCGGGTCCGCGCTGAAAAATGCCCGAGCCAAATGAGCTACAAAACGCAAAAAGAGCTGCAGTACCGCGTTCACGACTGCAATCGAAATTAAACCTTGATGTAATGATTTTAGTCTTTAAATTACCTTGTTAACATTTCTATTCTTGCGATGGCTTTGACTGGGATACTTTTTTCGCGATTTTAGTATGAGACCCCATGTCCATAATAATAATAATAGGTCAATGAGTGTACACGACGCTTTAGTCTAATAATTTACTAAATTTGTGAGGCTTGACAGTCAGTTCGTCGTATTTTGACGTCTTCGAATTTTTGAGGTTGTAATATAGATGGGCTGTACTTAAAACGTTTTAATAGCAAAGGATAATTAAACCGTTGTACGTCCAGGTGCCGATGTCGACGACGACGCTGAGCAGCGGCGCGGGCAGCATCGCGGGCAAGCGGTCCAACCGCAGCGTGAAGCCGCCCGCCAAGTCGCTCGATCCCTTCGTCAAGGATTACGTCAGGAAACGGAATCTCATTTTAGAGTTGATGGTATGTATGGAGCCCTAAATTACATTATCTTAAAAAAACAGATTTCAGAAATGAGAACCTCATCAACATAGTCGAAATCAATTAATTACGCATTATCAGGGATAGCTGAAAAACTACTCGTTAAATCGCGCTCTAATTTAAAATTAAATGGGACCACATAACAAGCACTATCTTTTGTATATAAAAACAATCATCAAAATGTTGTATTTGACACCCAACAAAAAGTTATGAGGACACAGTCATGTCATAAAAAATACTGAGTCCTCCTCCTGTGTTGAAGTTGGTTAAATGAAAACGATGCATCGCAATCTAAACTCGAAAAATCATTTTCTGTAAAATTTCCCTAGCTCACATTTTCTGCCACTGCTCACCGCCAAATGGTGTGTTGACAGGCGGTTGAAATAGAGTTCCTGGTGACGTGGCACAACCCCCACAGCCGGCCCGAGATGGCGATCCCCGGCGAGGACAACATAGCGACGTGGCGCTCCAAGCCCAACACCGAGCGCACGTGGCGCGACTACACCAAGCTCGCCTGGGACATCAGCCCTACCTTGGCGGTGTTTCTACCAGAAAGGTGTGGTATTTACTCTGGATAGTCTATATAGTGGATTTTGTGCAATTTTCGTAAAGGTGTTTGAGATGTGATTTTTTTTAAACCTCTATAAAATAATCGCGTGATCGTCAATATGATTTTGACCCTGGCTAAAAAGTTTTACACATGTATTATATTCAAATAAAAAAGTATTATTTAATTAACCTAGTTATTAGTGTAATTAGATTTTAATGAAGTTTTTTTGTTTTGAATTAGTACATTGTATTTCCACTTTGTGTTCAACTTTAGATTGAAGAATGAAGGCATAGTGGCTGAAATAAGGAGGAAAGTGCAAGCGCAGCCCACAGCGGTGTGTCACGTGCCGCAAGCACTCAAATATCTGGTCACCACCGAGACCCTGCTGAACGATGCTCATGAGGTGAGGTTCACTTCGCTTCTTATCCATATCATGCCGTATCTCTTCTACATGTCATGGTCTTAAACATTGCATCAAATTATTTGACTTGAATGATTATCCTATAATAATAGTTGAATTGTAATTGTAATACTTGAAGCTGGTGCACATGGTGACGTGGGCGCGCGTGTCGCCGGTGGAGGCGCTCTCGTACTTCAGCCGGCAGTACCCGCCGCACCCGCTGTCCGCGCAGATGGCCGTCAGCACGCTCACCTCGTACCCCTCCTCCGCGGTGCTGCTCTACATCCCGCAGCTGGTGCAGGCGCTGCGCCACGACACGGTACGTGCATGTTATACGTGCGTACGTACGGTACGTACATATTATACGTGCGTACGAACTGTACGTATGGATATAACATTAAAAATAGGTATGATAACATTAGCGTTTGATGAAGTACTCACTGTGGGATGGCAAGATGTGTGTCTATGGCAAGCCTAGTATATTTCATATTTAACGCGATTTGATTTATTACAGATGGGCTACGTATCGGAATTGATTAAATCTCTAGCGAAGAAATCTCAAGTTGTTGCTCACCAACTGATATGGAACATGCACACGAACATGTATACGGATGAGGAAATGCATAATAAAGATGGTAAGTCATTGTAAATTAATATTTTCGCAGTAACAAGGGCGACACACGGCCTATTTATATGGCTACGCTGTCTGTCTGTCACAGGGCTCTATCTCTTGAACGAAGATAGATAAACACATGAAATTTTCTCTGAATACGTGTTAATGTGGCCGCTATCACAGCAAATAATAAAAAAATAGATGATTCTAACGGAGTCCCATTACAAGTTAGTTAAAAAAATCAATTTTTTTAACTATCTTTTTATTGACCAAATAATCAGAGTTAATATCGCGCTTTTTTTTAGTTGTTTCTTAGGTACTTAATACTGTTTTAACAGCTCTCTTCGACGTACTGGAAAGCCTGACTAAAAGCATTGTAGACTCCCTGTCGGGACCAGCGAAGGCCTTCTACGAGCGGGAGTTCAACTTCTTCAGTCAGATTACAAACATCAGTGGCATCATCAGACCGTATCCCAAGGGTGCTGAAAGGAAGCGAGCTTGTTTGGAGGCCTTGAAAAATATTAAGGTACAGCAAGCAATTCATCATTTTAGTACATAATAAAATATGATGCAAAAAAATTAAATGTGGCACTCGGAGACTGCCGCGGTAAAGCTATTGCATAGCATTTTTTATCAACTTATGCAATTATAATTATTAGAAGTTATATAGTTATATCAGAATAGCGCCATCTAATTTGTAGAAAATATACGTACCATACCTTAGTATTAAGGTACTAGATGGCGCTGATTGGGGGTGGTGCATTATTATCCCCTACCAGCGCCATCTACGTACTGTGCAGTGAACAATTATTCATTAGGTTAGATGGGTCCATTTATCGATGGAGGAAGGCTGGCTGAGCTGGTAGTTCACTCGCAGTATACTAGATGGCGCTGAGTAGTAAAACGCTGTAATTCTGAATCACGCTGGTGAGGTTTTTTGTAATATCTATAAGTATCCAGCATTAACATTCAATAAATGACTTGACTTGACTTGTACTGAAGAAGTGTTTCTTTAATCTTTATTGTGCTTGCCTACTCGTTCAACGAAAGTACTCTTGGGACCGCCGAGTGGTCGGTAATTTATTCATGGGGTGTTAGGTTTTTTTCGTTACGGAATTTCTGGATTCGGTCCTCTCAAGGCTCTCGGCTCAAGGCCCGCGATAAAAGCTATGCAATAGCTTAAATTATTATTGATATTGGAGATTAGTGGAGCTCCACAAGGCAAGTTCATAAGTTATTGTTTAATGAAAACAATAGCATTTGTTGTTTTCTAATATTCATAGAGCACAGTAGTGTTATAAGTAAGTACTGCTATGTAACACACCTATAAGGTTTCTATGTACGTTTCAGGTACAACCGGGATGTTATTTGCCGTCGAATCCAGACTCAATGGTCATAGATATAGATTACAAAAGTGGTGAGTTTTTATTCACTTATAATATGATAATGCTCAAGTGGAATTTCCTCTGGTGGTGTGTGGCGGTGTAATATTGGGTGGTAAAGCGGATTAGTTTGTAAACTAAACATATTTTTCCCAAATATAGAATTACGAAACAACAGATTTTGTATGTTCGTTTATCAACTATTTGCATTAATAACACTCAAAACTGCGTTCTCGTTTTATCCCCCTCCGTACTCTCTCTTTTTCTCTCTCTTTATCTCTATCTATATCGACAGCAGCGCCACCTACAGGCTCCAATTGTGAATCTAAACCATTCTCGGATCCACATGAAGACACCAAAATTTCAACCAAATCGATCCAGCCGTTTAGGAGTTCAATCACATACACGCGCACAGAAGAAATGTGTATGAATTGTAATGTTGGTAACAGGTACGCCGATGCAGAGCGCAGCGAAAGCGCCGTACCTGGCGAGGTTCCGCGTGAGGAAGTACGGCATCTCGGAGATGGAGGCCGTCGCCATGGCCATCGCCTCCGGGGAAGAGTTACCTTCCGTTAGTATTTATGGTTACTCTTAGAATAATTACACTATAGAAACGAAGTCCGCGCGGCTGTTTTTAAGCACCTTAATTGGAGTCCGAAATGACTCCAAACACCGGGCAGCTCATGTCAACGCACGCCAAACGTGTCTCGCGAAAAAAAAGAATTAAGACGATTTGTCACCCGGGACTTCGCAGTTTGTACACAGATTCCACTAAATTCAATGTTCGAAATTTGTTTAACATGTGTGTTAAAAATGTTATTAATTATTAGGAAGAAGGCAAGGATCGGTACACATCGATAGCGGCGGAGACGTGGCAGGCGGCCATCTTCAAGGTGGGCGATGACGTCAGACAGGACATGCTCGCGCTGCAGGTCATCACACTGTTCAAGAACATATTCCAACAAGTCGGATTAGATTTGTACCTGTTTCCGTATAAAGTGGTCGCTACGGCGCCTGGGGTGAGTGTTAACGTAACATATTTTTTGTTCTAGTAATACTAGTAATGATATAAAAAAAAACAAATATATCTTGGGAGAAGTTACGAGCGATAATTGGGATGGAAGTGTTTGTAAGTAAATATTTAACATTTTTTTTTTCGAAATTTGCTACCAAAAGCTTATGCTTGTCATGTCTATTATAGGAAAAATGGAATCCTTTAACACCCAACTACTCCCTACATTATGTATTGATCATTGAACTGTGGTGTTTGGTTTCAGTGCGGCGTAATAGAGTGCGTGCCGAATGCTAAGTCGCGCGACCAGCTCGGCAGGCAAACTGATATCGGAATGTACGAGTACTTTATTAAGAAATACGGCGACGAGACCACTAGAGAGTTCCAGGTAACGATGTTGAATATGTTATGTTATTAACTTCTAAATTAATTAATTAATATAGATGTCCAATAAGTACTACAGAGTACCTCTAAACGACGGTGAATCCTAGAAAAAAAGTTTTTTTTATTAGTAATAGGTCGGGATATTTTTGTAATTTAAAACTTATGTCTGTAACCAAAAAAAGAAATCTGTAACCAATAACATAAATAAAGATACCATATTCTATAAATATCTACTGTATTGATAGAATATGGTATCTCTTATTCTTGTGCAGTATACCTTTAACTTAGCCTTGTGTGAATTCGTGTTTTATTGTGAGGATTTGAATTTTAAATGCTCGTATATTTCAACTAAAGGAATATTGCATACAGCAACCTGGAGATTTTAGAATTAAAAACCTTCACATCCTTATTGTTATGCTGAAAATCTATTGCCACTTTTAGGCAGCAAGACGTTGCTTCGTGACGTCGATGGCGGCGTACAGTGTGATTGGCTTCTTGCTTCAAATCAAGGACCGACACAACGGGAACATAATGTTGGATACGGACGGACATATCATACATATAGGTAAGTTAAGTCGACGAGGAATTGATTTGAGGTTTTTATTATGAAGTGTCAGTTCTCAAACACTAGTGCACGCTGATGTTACTTAATTATTAGTAGTTAAAGGTGTGAGTGGTATTAGTAAGGTAAAATAATTTCATTTTATCCGTGAAATTGTGTTCTATTTTAAAAATTTCATCAATGTTCGTCGCAGAGGGTAGGTGATACTTATGTAAAGTTTGGTTCGGTTTTTCTAAACTATCCATAAGGAGCCAAAAGTCTATTAAATGTGATTTGTGATACCAAAGTGAGACGACGTTCGGTCTACTTATATTATAACGTACTTCACGATTTCCCAATATATCCACAAATACTCGCTTGTTCGGCGCTCTCGCTTGCACGCTCGGCTCAGGCGGAACGTGACAATGACGTCATACTTTTTCGTGCGTGCAGCCGGCGTTCATCGTATTGGTAGAAATCACACACAGCCCCAAATGTCTCCGAAAACGACTGGCAATCTGTTAAACATTTCCGCTATGCGATACTACGGTATATTGTTATAGATTTCGGATTCATGTTTGAGTCATCCCCCGGCGGCAACCTGGGCTTCGAGCCGGACATCAAGCTGACTGATGAAATGGTGATGGTGATGGGAGGGAAGATGGAGGCCCCGGCCTTCCGCTGGTTCTGCGAGCTGTGTGTGCAGGCGTTCCTCGCTGTTAGGTCAGTCTGAATGTTGCTTTTATATGTAAAAACATAACATTTTGTAGATGTAGGACGGGTGATATATAAAGTTAAATAGACTTTGATGTATTGTTACGAAAGAAGGTAGTATTAATACAGGTTTTTGTAGTTTTTGTATTAAGACCGCATCGGAATTGGTTCAGTATTTGTTGTGATGCTTTGACAAACAGACGTAGAATTCTAAAAATATGTATTTGTGTTATGGGCATTCCCTACCTGACCTAAAAATAACAGACCAGTTAATTTTATAATATAGAAAGGAAATTAGTTACAATATTCTATTGTGTATAATTTTCTTACAACTACAATAATTTGAAGTTAAATGTACTTACTTAAAACCCTACTCCTTTTATCAGGCCATATCAAGAAGCGATAATCTCGATGGTGTCTCTGATGCTGGACACGGGCCTCCCGTGCTTCCGCGGGCAGACGATCCGATTGCTGCGGTCGCGCTTCGCCCCCAACTCGACCGAGAAGGAGGCCGCCGCCTACATGCTGTCGGTCATCAGGAACTCCTTCCTCAACTTCCGTACGCGCACTTACGACATGATCCAGTATTATCAGAACCAGATACCGTATTAGAACATACCGGAACAGGTTTGTATTTATTATATGCGAGTGGCAAGGTACTCAAGTGGACTATAATTTTGAGCGAGTTAGTTCTTGGGTGGTTGACGGTTGGATTCATAGACAAACAACGTTGTATTGGGAGGGTAGTTGCCAATGTTTGCTACTAGGTGGCGCTACTACATTTTGTGTTAGTCTGGTGTGACCTTACGTTATGTATTGGAACTTTTTTTCAAACACCTTAAATTGAAAATCAATCAAAACATATACCTAATATGTTTTAAAGATACAATAAATGTTCTACTTCAAGACTATTTCAGTTTTCAATCCTGAAGACTACCAAACAGAATGTTAGTCGTTTCAAGCTCCTTGTAGTGCCATCTATACAGATATTAATGCTGCCTATCCTTCGAATTCAGTTGCACGGGTGACCGCTAGTGCCAAAATGTGTTAAGTGCTTCGGAGGGCACATTGAAATTTAAGCTTTTGACTCTTGAGGTGGCCACTAATTAATCCGCACAGGAGTAGCATGTTGAGGTATTGCGTTGGAGACAGGATATAAACGGAATTATGGTTAAGGTTATACGTAATTATATTGTCAACCAGTGAACATCTGTATGCGTCGACTCTACCATAACAATGAACTATAATTATGTATTCTTGGGATAAAGATTCCTGACTTGGTAGAGTTTTTGCGACGTAGTTTTAAAGGACTTAATGGATGTCTGTTCTGCCTCATTGCAGAATCTCCTGAGTTGCATAGTTATCCAGTCTCAGGTGTTTACAATGTCTAAAGATCTAGAGACATTGTACTTAGCCAAAAATAGTCACGTTGGTGTTTGTTCAGATAAAATGCATTATTTGTTGTTAAGTATCTAGAATGTTTGTCGGCGTTGTAGTTAACAATAAGTCGCCCGTTTAGTACCACTGTTACCCAAGTCGTGTATTAAGTGAAATTTAGAAAATACATAATATAAAGTTATCAACATTCGAATTGGGTGGGGTTATAGGTGCACCTACCTCAAACTATTTAATACGATTGAACCACTCGAAACGATATGTGACGTATTAGTTAATTTTAGAAATATTACACTTTCGAGACTTAAACTTTTGGGTGTTACTTGTTTTAATTTTATTGTAAGGAGTCTAGGATGTTAGCGTTAAAAAATCGTCATTTCTTATGTCCTAAAATTGGTGTGGTCTTTTGGAATGGCGAAAGTTTTCTTCTAAATAATACTTACTGTGTAATTGTTTTTCCTAGGTTTTGATTCCTTTTATCGTAAAATTAATGTACTGTTAATATTTTGAACATAATTATTATGTATAATATTCAAAATATCACTAATCCATAAAGTTTTACAAGTGTCGAGCATATCTATTCTAAATTATACACATCATTCGATATTACTGATTATTATGAGGTCTTGTTGACAGAGTAAAATTTATATGTTTTAATACAATATTTTGTTAAATATATTTGTTTAAAGTGAGTAATTCTGACAGTGGAGTACATCGGTTAGTGACAATTTCGACTGAACTCAAACGTAAAATGCAGTCATAGACATAGAAATGTTGTGGTGATGAAGTTGTATCATGCCTGCCAGGTTTAAAGCCCTGGTCTCATTTTAATGTTATTTATGGTAGGTATATGGTATATATGGTAGGTGTGGTATATGAAAGGTACTTTGTTTCCGATGCAGATAAATGGTTAGTCTCAGATTTGATTGTTTTTTTAATGTTTCGCTTGTAGACTTTCTTATTATCGGCGACACATTTAATGGTTATACATATTGTGATACTCTTATTGAATAAAAACATAATTTAAATAAAACTGCAGTTGAAATTATCATAAATTGTAATATTCCTAATGCTAGAATTACTCCTAATATTATTTGTGACAATATGGTTCTTGTTGTTTTACTTTATGTAACATTTTTGGTGTATGTTCAGCACGGTGGAAGCTTATTAAAATAATTGTATTTTACATCACATACGTAACTGTATGTTATTTATTAATTGTAGTAAAATTTGTAATTTATTATTAATCTATTTCCTATTTAATAATAGATTGTTTTGTTGGTTGGTGTATATTTAATTAATGAAAGAATAATAAATAATTAAAAAGGTATGATGGAAAAAATGTGTTAGTCTAGTAATTAACTATACTATTTCCATTTCTTTATTTTCTCGATGACAGTTCTGTAGTAGTGTTGTGACCAAATAAGTAATGATATCGATCGCATATATTTATTACATTAAATTCATCAGATTTTGATTAAAATAAATAAACAAAGATTACCTGTCGTTATAATTATTTCGTTTCATTGTCGAGTATCTACCTATACCTACTTATTTTACAACATCTTCGAAAATTTTAATAGAATAAATACGAATAAATACGAAATAAACAAGAATAAATACGTGTAACATCTTGTAATTAAATATAGTAGAATATTAGTTAATAAATTTGTACAAAAGTATCCGGCAGCAATTAATTTCTTACATTTTGTAAAAAAATATCGGGTCTGTTATCGTGTTACGTTAATCGATATAGCCCATCCCTATCAGTTTCTCCGAATCAGGTATAACCTTGTACGTGTGTAAACGTCATATTTTTATAAAATAATGCATACATAATGTAAAAAAGACGCTCGTTCAAGTTTTCACAGGAGCTGTCATCGAGAAAATAAAGAAATGGAAATAGTATAGTAATCGGTTATTGAAATTCTACCTGTGGGAGTAACATCTCACATGGTTAGATTCTGACACAGACTTTTGGTAGATATCAAGTATAAAATTACTTTTTCGTCCAGTATAATAGCAACATTTATAATTCACAAATCCATTAGCAACAAGGCTTTTACTGCTTTTATGTGAAATGTATCACTATAATCATAAATATTATTCATTATAATAAAACTATTATAATTATCATTATAGATAAGGTAGACATTTATCAATATCAGTTGTGTTTGTGAAATGTATAGATTTTATCAAATATTAAAGGTATCTGTCGAGAGATTAACTAAATATCAATATTTACTACGCTTTTGAATGTCCCGCCTTGATTATATTTTATGTTTATTACAGATCATTTTGATATCATATAATTTCTATTGTAACTATAGCAACTGAGTCACCTAAAATTTTACTTCTGACAAGATTTTTAGGTGCATGGAATAAAGCTTAACTTTCATCTGTAGGTGTAAAACCATTTAAGTATTCCAAAAAAATCTGAATATAAAATCGTTTCAAGATAATTACTATAATACGATTACTATAATTATAGTAATTACTGTGATTAGTACATTGTTTATGGAAACAAACAGTGTAACAAGGTAATGAAAAACATAAAAAGGATTTGGTGTCCCAGAAAATGTCCTTGT
This sequence comes from Ochlodes sylvanus, assembly GCA_905404295.2. NCBI lineage: Eukaryota > Metazoa > Arthropoda > Insecta > Lepidoptera > Hesperiidae > Ochlodes > Ochlodes sylvanus. The sequence goes on from FR990129.1 coordinate 6,500,169, forward strand.
GACTTGTTTGCTACATATTATCAGTTACAAATAAATAAAATGTTGTACATCCTGAAAGGTTATGCTGTTATAAATTAGTAAATTTGTGAACATTCCTGTATCATAATTTCTTGTTGTTGGAATAAATATCTGGTAACGGTATTTGTATTTTATTCATTATATGCTTTCTGTGGTCACTAGTCAAGCAGCTCATTATACTACAATTCTATTTGTTCAATAAAAATATTGTTGATATTAACTTATCAAAGAAAAAGCATCATAGCAAACAAGCATGCAGCACCACCTTCCGCTGAAGCCCATGACAACTGTGACCGAATTGTAACAAGACTCAAATGGGGACTGGGAGAGTACTGTTAGGAGTCTGTGTTGGAACATTAGCCGGTTAGTTTGTTAGTAAGTATGAGGATAGGGACTTAGTGAAAGTTAGTCCTGTTAGTAATAATCCAGTTAGTAGTTGTTAGTAAGAGTCTCATTATAATTCGGTCACAGATGTGTTGCTACCCTTGAGGACTGAGATGGTCGCCTCTAAAAAAGTGTACCCACCTCAATTTAAAGTAATTTAAAACAATAATATACTCGGGTCCCTTTTCCTTTCCCCTTCGGTTCGTACGTATGTTTGTCAACTATACTGAAGAACTGAGATCAGACAGGTCAGGATAAGACATTCAGATCTTTAGCCACCAACACCCCCTTGGAGAACTAGCAGATGCGGGATTCAACATTGAATAATATTCATACAAACAACTCTATCCATAAATGATATTATTTTAATGTACACATTTAGATTGTTTTTATAAAGTATGTTTATTAAATATAATCATACAGCATTGATTACATAAAACTTATAACCAAAAATCAACCTTCATGCCACAGCTTTGTATATATGATAGATAATATTCAACTTTCTTGATGATTTTCTTAACTTTGCTTACATCCAGGTTGTTCCAGTCGCTCTTCTTGTGATCAGGAAATTTCTTAGAAAAAGTGCTGCCGCTTTTCGACTTACTGTCAATCTTAGTTTTACAGCAATTCTTTGCTGTTGTCAGTATGTCCGTTAGATGTGATAATGCTGCTTTGCAGTAGAATAATTTGTTTTGATCACTGGGTCCATCAAGTATCAAGTATATGTCATGCTTCATTACATTTAAGCTGGCTTCATCTGTTTCTATTGTTTCACTCTGTAACAAACCATAACTATATACAGTTAGTAAGTTACAAACATACAAACAAAAGGTCCCTGGTGTGCTGGAAGAGATTTCTATAAGAAATAAGCATTACTTTTGTACAAAGTTTATTGTATATTGTTTATCATATTTTTTCCATGTACATGAACTAAATAAATAAAATAAAATCAGTTTTATTGCAAAATGAGATTACCTGCAAACATTTTTGTGCCACAGACTCCACAGCTGTTGCAGGTTCATTAAAATTCGCGTTTGAACCAAGATTGGCGCATATATCTAGCAGGTATACAACCGCTTCCACTGGCTCCACCTCTCCATTGAAATACCTCACGATAAATGCATATGAGGCTAGGACATTTATTATGTTGAATTCTATGAAGGATGAAGGCGGAATTTTCTAGAACACAAAATGGTTACAAGCCATTAGTGGCATAGTGCAAGGCTTCAGTTTTGAATAAGATGACCTGGAACAAAGGCACATTTCTCACACTAAAACAAGTTGAGCTGTTAGTTAGTTCTGCAAATACTGCAGCACAGGAATCTGCATGACACCAGCTTGGGAGGAAAGTCTTCCCTTCCTTCCCCTGTCCACAATACTGGCAACAACACAAATTCAAAATTTGATATTTATTTATTTACTCAAGCTAAAGTATAAACATACTTACAGTAAGTGTAAATATGCTTGGCACTGATTTTATTTGCGGGCATTTTTTCAAAGCTTCTTCTTCTTCACTTAGTTCAGAGACTTCCTCAACCAGTTTAACATCCTTTCTGTAGTTCCACCAGGGTTCCCATTGTGGTATGATGGAACCTACATCTGTGGGTAAATTGTTGACATTTTTGTAATGACAAAACCATAAGAATTTCCTTACTCAGCCTGATAAAAATATTTTAAATATTTTTATGTTATTTATTTTTAAGATCGTATTTTGTGTTGTTGTATTTATTTATTACTAGCTGACCCAGCAAACTTCGTAGCGCTCTATAATTAACAAACGAATTTTGTGAACCATTTTTTTATTCACCTGAAGACAAAAAAAAATTCAACCGAATCGGTACAGCCATTTAAGATGAGTTCAATTACATACACACCCACATAAGAAATAATTTAATTATTAACATAAGTTAATGCTTGACTGCAATCCCACCTGATGGTAAGTGGTGATGTAGTTGTTTGTGGTAAGGCGCACTAACTCAGTAAAAGCATATTCGCTTTTGATTTGAAGACACCAACATTATCAATATATCTAAAGGGAACGCCGACACTGGCAATTTATTCCACTCTTTTGCTTTACACATAATAAATAACAAACCAAAGCATGTTGCGCATACCAATGGGAGGTCAAGGAAGAAAGGATGGATACCCGCCCCCGTACGTCGGGACATCAATAGTGGAAGGGGGATTGAGGAATTGATTAATTATTAATAAAAAAAAATGATTACCTAGGTCCAATAAACTTTGAAACTCGTTCTTCTCATCTGCAGTAAGAGCACCCCACAGAGCTTCAGCATCATCTAAATTCAAATCCTTCACTCTCTCTTGCAAGTCAATACCATCGTCGTCATCTGAATCTAAATCCTCTTCTTCTGGAATATCGCCTAGATCCTCAGTGCTTCCTTCGTGCACTTTTTTTAATATATCAATCATTTTATGTTTGGAATCTTCGTCAACATTATGGGAAATCAGTTCTTCAGTGATCCAGTCTCTGTAGAAGGCCTCTGAGCAGTCCGAGTGTTTTTCCATTTTGTAGCAGGCAAGTGAGCAATACAACACATCACAACGTGGACAACAGTACTTGCTTATGTTTTCTTCACATCTAAAAAATAGTATGGAATAGATATTTTTGTTAGAGAAAAATGGTCCAGTTTCCAACGGAAATGAGACTGTAGTTTTCCAAAATATTTTTCAGCGACCAGTTCGCCTGATAAGAGTTCTTATTGCGATAGGAATTTAAATATATCTTTTTTATTAAAGGTGTACTTACATTCCACATAACGTAATATTACTTTCTTTTGAACTTCCTTCCCACATTGTATAAATTCCGATGTTTTATTGAATAAAATTATGTAGAACCTTAGCTGGAACTTTATACTCCAAGAATTTAATCCAATTATCCAAATCCAAACTGTAAATTTTTTGTTTACATTTGATTTTTACAACTTTACATTGAAATTCACTGAATTGACATGACAATGACATTGAGTGACATTGACAATAAAACAATCATCAATAGTCACAAACACAAACAATAATCAATCAATACTTCAAATTCGCTGCCAATGCTGCCATAGAGTACTTTGATTGCTGCGTTCCAGTAAGCGATCAAAAACACGCTATCTCGCAACTCGCACTCCACGTGCACACCACATTCACAACAAATTAAAAAATTCAACAGTCAAACAGATGTCAATCTATTGTCAAATTGTCAATGTCAAACAGTCAAACACAGAGTACTCTAACAGTCAATTATACACTATAATTTATATCTTGAATTTTGAAATATTGTTTTTAAAAACTTGACATAAATATAAATAATATTAATTAATGTTTTTATTGTGATCGTATCAGAGTCTACTTATAAGGAATTAGGAATGTTGATTTTAGTTTAATTGGGTACATAGATAAAACTTTGCAATTAAGTTTCTCAAAGAATGCACTGAATTTTAGTTTATTGGAAAATGTTTGTATTTGTATAAATCTTCATATTTATTAGTTTAATAAATAAATGGCAGACCCTGAACTAATCGTAGACTTCTTTGGAGTTTATTTGTTATACAATATAAACCCTAAATTTAAAGGAAGAACCTACATTGGTTATACCAGGGATCCAAATAGACGATTAATGCAACACAATAGAGGCACTTGGGCGGGAGGTGCCTATCGTACTAGCAACAGGGGACCATGGTAAGTGTAATTTATTTATTTAGTAATTTATGCACACAAGGATACAGTTTAAACTTATGATTTGCATAAACTTTATGCATATATTATACTTACCATAATTACTTTATGCCATAAAGTAATTATAGTACAAAGGTACTGCTTATATGCCAATTTCAAAAAAATCAGTTAATCCTCTTTTTTATCCGGTTAGGGAAGGAATTTCCAAAAATTCTCTCTTAGTGCTCCCCTACACTTTCTAAGGAACAAACATGCCAAATTTCAGCTTGTTGTGTACAGTAGTTTCGGCTGTACGTTGTCCGTCAGTCACTCAGTAACCTAAGATATACATATCTACTAACATGCATGTTATGATATAAAAAATATAAAATTGATTTGAGTCAAAGATTTTTTATGGAATTATGGTAGCATACCAGCATGCCGCACCACCCTTCTGCATTGCTCTTATGCGTTAGACCTAGGATATAGACCTAGACCTGGGAAATAGAAGACAATGTTAGGACAACAGTTGGTATGTTTGTTAGTAAATATGAGGACTGGGACAGGGACTGTTAGTTATATATTAGTTGTGTTAGCTGTTGTTAGTAATAGTCCAGTGTTTGGATTCAGTCTCAGATATTTTGCTACCCTTGAGGACTGAGATGTTCGCCTCTAATTAAGTGTACCACGAATATATTTTTTTCAATACAACAAATGTCATTTCATTTTATCTTATTCTCAAATACTCTCTTACAGTATTTTTGTTCTCGTTCTACACAGTTAAAAATTTCCAGAGAATTTAATATCTACAAATATATCTAAGTTGAGAGCATGTTAATCTATAATGCAAAACATTCTCTTCGTGGGTATGAAATAAAATTGATGTGTGAAGTGTGTTATTGTATAAGAAAGTACAATTTGATCATTCTATAGCCTTAATGGTACTTTAATGGTTGCTTGGTTGCTATTGTGTTGTTTCTTATAAAATATTAATATGACAATTGCATATATCCTAGAATCCATAATATAGTACTCAGTATAATGGAATAGAAAGTAACAAAAAAATTAATGTAAGAAAAAGTTTTCAGTAAAATATGAAAAGGCATGTTATAAAAAAGGTGGTATGAGTTAATAAAAAATAGAGACGTGATGTTTTTTTTATATTTCAAAGTGAAATATTTGCAACCAAGGAAAAGTCCACCAAATAATAAACCAAACTGAAAAAAAATGTATAATTTTACAGTATCTAATAAAATACTTAACTTTTATTTAAGTAGTAGGTACATCTTAAATTCAGTTTTAAATGTAATTTGTTTGATAAATAAGGCTGATAGGTATTGGAAGTAATTATTACTTTTTGCATGTAAATATGTGATAAAATGAAACAAATTTTGTGTTTCAGGAAAATGGTGATGATTATTCATGGTTTCCCTAACAATATATCTGCATTAAGAGTAAGTGATAATTACAATGTCACTATAATATTTTTTGGCTAATCACAATTTTATTATCATAATATTTGTCTTTTTGATTTAATATATTTAACGGTATAATTTCATTTTTTAGTTTGAATGGGCCTGGCAGAATCCCAATAAGACCATAAGACTGCAACATTTAAATTTAAAAAAGATTCCAAGGAAAGAATCTGACTTCCAATTTAAACTCAAAGTTTTAAGTGAGATGCTCAAAGTAGGGCCATGGTGCCGATTACCATTGACTATAAGATGGTTGGAGGATGAATATTTTGAAGAATTTAAAGTAATTAATTACACATGAATAAAAAATAATAGGTATTGTTACAGAACAAAATAATGCACAATTCAAATTAATTTTTTTTTCAGCCTGAACGGACACCCCCAGATCATATGAAAATATGCCATGGTGCTGTTAAGAGCAGAAATTTAAAGGCTGCCAAGGACAGTCCTACTTCAAACCCTGTGCAAGCAAAATGTGTCTTTTGTCACAATTATTCTAATGCCAAAGAACAACTAACATGCTTAAATGCTAGCTGCGACTTAGTCGCTCATATTACATGCTTGGCTGACAAATTTTTACCACCAGGAGAATATATCCCCATAGATGGATTCTGTCCTAAGTGTAAAATTAAATTAAAGTGGGGTGATTTAATAAGGAAAATGAAAGGCTGTTTTGATAACATTTCCAAAGATGTTGAAGAATTGCATGATGAAGATAATGATGAGGATATTGTATGCACACAAGATAGACAATTTGTTGATGATCCTTCCTGGTTTCTTGATTGCAATGAGGACTTATGACGAATTTATTTAATTTAAAAAGAATCAAATGGTATAATGAAGGAATTGTAAAATATGTAAAAACTGGTGTTCATAAGTGTATATAAAAATATCTACATGAAATAAATATTAGAGTTTGTAAATTTTTATTGCGGCTAATATAAAAAATTAAATGAGACATAGACAAGCATAAGTTTTTTTGTAGGTATTTCATTAACAAATCCTAAAAATTAAAGGAGATAGTTACAAAATCAACCAACATTATACATATAACAATAAAACAAAAGCATTAGACTTCAGGTTTACATTTTTTTTACTGAAAATATACAGACAGGTCTAGCTTCAATTAATATAAAATCTTTATGTAAATAATTTATAAATGCAGTTTATTTACAAAAAATAAAATACAGAATGTTACAAAAACATGTTTTGTAATAAACTACTTACCAGGTACATGATCAATAAATTAATGAGCATTATTTAAATTCAACTATAATCAACTATAACAATATATTCAACTATAATTATACCTATATTGCAAATATAATGTTTCCTTTAAGTACATTAAATTATACGAAAAAAAGGGGTGAAGAGTCCCACACTCGGTTGGAACAAAGCTCCTTATTACCTACTTACCTATTTTAAATTAATTTTAACAGGCGCAATGATAAAAGTTGACAATGTTTGAACTATATAAAATAGAAATAATCGTAAGCAATGAATATTTACTAGATGCCTGATAATTCGCAAGATAATGCACCCAAAATAATTGGGAGCATTAACTGTTTGCAAATGATGCAAATATGAAGATCTGATCTGGACACTTGACACACGCTTTATGGCCATACCTATAAATGACGCGTTTCCGTTACGTTTTGATGTAAGTAGACCAGGGTTTCCCAACCTTTTTTTCGCCAAGCCCCCCCAAACCAAAAATAATATTTTCATGCCCCCTTACATGACGGGGGGAGGGGGGTGCGCGTCAAACGTCGTGTCTTGTGACTTGTTAAAGCCACATACGCGTTAAATATATTTTTTCAGAAATGATAACGTACCTAGTATGCCCCCCCCTGAAATTCCTCTACGCTGCCCTGCGGGGGCGTGCCCCACCGGTTGGGAAGTCCTGCCAAAGACAATACGACGATTTATTTAAGTTCTCTCCTCCCGCAAGGAAGGTGTTCCATTTTAACAACTAAACACTTATTATTACTTTTTACAGTTTACAATAAAAAAGTACTAAAAAAACTCAAAGTAACTTAAATTATTATCATAAAAAATAAATGCATTTTATTTGGTGTCAAAAAAGTAAGTACCTAATTAATACAATAAAAAATTTAAGTACGCGTGAATCCCCTTTTACTGGTGGAAGTATTAAAGGGATATAAAAATGGTGAAGGAAATCAATAGTCATCAAAAAGACCACCGTCATCATCATCATCAAAATCATCATCGTCGTCACCCCCAGGGGGGACAAATGCACCATTCAATATTTCACTCACTGGCTCCTGGAAACCGAGTACTTTTGCCATCCCATACACAACCCTCATCACAACGAGTCTGGTAAAATCTACTGGTGTAGTTTCTTTTCTCTGCAATGTAAGTTGTTTTTCTGTGGGATAATCCATTTTTCGTCTTTTCATTTCGCACAAAGACACAGATAGAAACAGCATTAGGAGAAAAAAGTAATGGCGCCCCATTTTTAGCTCCCGCCAAAATTTCGTAACTTTTTATTTATATATTTAAATTTACACTTGAATTATTGGCGTTCTTCGCGCCTGTTGTTATTATAATTTACGGAATAATGACGTCTTAGCGAACGGTGAAAAGTGAAGACGCGAGTGTAACCAACTAACGGAATGTTGGCGCACGAGCGAATGACTGCACGGATCGCGTGTATAAGCGCGAGGTAAGGGGCTGTCTCCGTATTGTATGCCATGCTAATAAAGAAGAACATTACTGCTGACGATACGACCATGATACATGTGACGATTACATTATGACCTGACAACGACTTATGACGACCTGACGATGTTGCGACAGAAGGTACCTAGATTTAAGGAGGCTGAGAAGTCAAACATTCACACGGTTAAATTATTAAAACGTAAAAGCTAAAGATAGGCTTTTAGAAAGGTAATAATGACTAATGACATGAGTCAAACGAAATTTCAGAACAGTATGTAGGTAGGTATCTACGGATGATAAAGAAAGTAAAATAACGACGGATCTCAAATGTTATCTATCGATACGATACCTAATCCTCATGTCAGTTACGAAGCATCGGTTCAAAAGTTTAAACATTACCTAGTGTTAGTTGTTAACTTAACCACAGTTAATAGATAGATATATATTATGACTAGCTGACTCAGCGAACGTTGTTCCGCCATATAGATTACGTGTAGTGCAAAAATACAAAAAGCGCGATTTAAATTTGTGCGGGTAGGGAAGTGAAAGTTTGGGATTATGTGTATTTTTTATACCACACTATAAAAATTAACCAAAAAAAAAATTTGTCCAAAAAATGAAAAATTTTTTTTAGGTAGGAAAGTACTTATTTGAAAAGTGAAAGTTATAACGGTAAAGATCGTCCCGGTGGTCAAGTCGTGGTCGAGTCGCGAGAATGGAAGAGCCTCACTATAATTATTATAATATAGATGGCAAACGTGCGACGCGTCTCACCAATCGCGTAAACGTCTCTACAGTTATGTCTTCCTAAAGTGTGGCAGCTTAAGCTAATTGAAACGACACCGGTTTGCGTACGATATTTAAGTTAGGTATAGGCGATTTAAATACGAGTTTTAGGATCTAGGTGTATAATTGCAATTTAAGACCTTTTAAATTAAATTCTTAGTAAAAATATATTTAGATAGATACCTTTAATATTCTAAACACCTGGTTCTGTACAAAGATTCGTTGTTATAGACGTTTTGTCCTCAATAACAATAATAATTTTCCTGTAACTAAAATACCTTTCTTTGACAGGTATTTTAGTAAGTAGCTTTTGAACATCGAGATATACTTAAGTACTATTAGTACTTATATCGTATAAAGCATCGAGATATAAGTACTATTAGTGCTTTTGAATTATATTTTAAACTGTAGACGTGTTTACTTATTGTTTTATTTTATCAACATTTGCCGAGATAAATTATGTAGGTACCTACCTACCTAGTAGATATCAATTATAAATTTTCTTCTTATTCGGTTTTGTTTGTAGGCGCCCTAACGCGATGATAACCATAAAAAATACAATTAGTACCACGACGACGGAATTTATATACATTTTTTTATTTTACACTATTTTTCGTGATCGACATTCACCGTCATTCTAATAAAAGGAAGAAAATTAATTATATTTTACTATTTTAATCTTTGATTCTAATGATTTTTCTTATTGAGATTTTGATTTGTGGATAATCTGATATTTAAGTATTGTACCTATCTACATCTTGAATGGGAATATTATACAGAATATCGAATTAGGTAAAACTTAAAAAAAGAAATGGAACGATAGGTCCGTGAAGCTGAAAAGGTATCTAATAGGTATGTATTGGTCAAGCTATTATTTCTTTTATTACAAACTTTATTACAAACAAAAATGTACCTACCTAGGTAAGTACAATGAATTACAACTATAAATTAGTATTCATCTTTTAAAGGCTTAAGCCCCTGATTATTATTCTGAGCAATGTGAATGTGAACGCAATAACCTGTAGGGATAAGTATTAGATAGCAATAGCAGATAAAATAAAATTAAATGAAGTAATATTTCTTTTTGTTCTACGAAGTCAATACCTACACCGCACTCATATCAAAATTAACCCAAATAGGTACCTACTTATTATTTTTTTGTTTCTGATTATAACAAGTTACCAAATTAATTTATGTACCTATTTTATTAACTTTTTATTCATTTACAATTTAAAAATAATTGTCCTTAATTTCACCTTTTTTAATAACATTATTTGATTATTTTTTATTAAGTAATTGCTCATTGCAACATCCTCAAACAAATGAACAGATTAGCCAAGTTTTGGCAAGTGGACAACGTCGTTTATATCAGTCAAAGGCTTCATTGATGTGTTGCTAGCCCGAAAAGAAGAGACTCTGGCTCTTAAGACCTTAGCAGATCATGATGATTCATTCATCTTATCAATGATGCTCTCATTAATTGTTTGTCCTTATAGCCTACTTCATTATTCAATTCTTTTTTAACACGAAAGATTTTAATAGCTTAGAAATCTAATTTGATGCAAATTTGCAGCAAGTTATTAGTCGCAGTGAATAAATTACCAACCGATTTTCTAAGTTTCTGAGCTGTAGATTGTGAGATGCGATTTATAGGCAACGACTATTATCATTTTTCGAATGCTTAAGGTGCGTGTTCTTCAAATAATATATGATAATATAATTTGGAATTAATTAACCGACTCGACATTTATGTCCATAGATAATTATCTTTTATAATGAATCTAAGCTGTGGTAGTTTTTGTTATATTTGGAAGAAATCTTCAGAAGACACCGGTGTTTTGGGAATACTGATATCTCATGGATCCGGTTACCTACACTTTTTTAGAGGTGACCAATGACCATCGTAGTCCTCGAAGGTAGGTAAACAACGGTAGGTGAACAAATTAGACCGAGACACTTACTAAGAATAATTTACCTATTAATTGAACTATTACTGAAAAGATTGATATCACAAACAGTCCCTGCCCCTTATCCGCAAGGTCTACGTTGATTGTATTTTCAAAAATTCAGGTAAAAGTACCATAAGTATTCGGTGCTAGTGCATTACTTATGCCGTAACATTTTGATTTTTGTCACAAAATAAGAAGGCTATCATCCGTAAAATCCATAATTTATTCAATGCCACTACAACTACAGTTCAAATAAAATCAAAATACGGTTAACCTTAAAATAAGCGTGTTATAATGTGAGCGGTAGGTACAGGCCACGAACCTAGGCCATTCTTGGCCGTCAGTGCTACTGTGTTCAATAAAGTTTAAATAAATAAATGACGTAACAAAATGTTTATGCTGTAAAACTTTATCTGTTTTTATCAGAGGTTTAACTGTCAGATCGATAAAGTTCATTTCGAATACCTGTTAATAAAATAAATTGTTCATCTGTTCTTGAATTTTAATACTTATTTGTGTGTCAGGGCTACACACATTTGTAATAATAGGTAATTAATTTTTTTGATAACAACAAGGTCTGAATGAATAAAAATAAATTTTATTTATATTTTTAAGAGCAAAAATCTTAGAAATACAATGATTTTTTGCGTAAGCAGTCAATACGTTCGCTGCTGAGCACGTATACATCGTGTTTTTTCCATAGAAAATTATGGTCGCCGCAGCGAACGTGTTAAGAGGAAATACCACGCGAACCCTTTTTCAAATTTGGGATTTTTTCACTCAATATCTCTGTCGCGCTTGCGAGCGGCGTGTATGTCAGTGCGATAGGGACAACTGCAGCTCCGTGTAAAAACCCGAGGCAAAAATATCAAAAAAATCAAAACGTACCGACATAGATAATGATGATATTATTATTGTGTAAAAAAATTATTGATCTAGAGTCAAAAACCAGCGAGGGATTAGTCGAGAACGTTTGTATGGAAAAATGACCGGTAGCATTTCCTCTTAATGCTTGATTACAAACCCACTTGACGGTAAGCAGCGATGTAGTCTTGGGTGGTAAAGCGCTAACTTAGAACCCTATTCACTCTTGACTTGAAGACACATTGTTATCGAACGGGAATACTGTCGCAGGCAATTTGATCCAGTCCTTCACGGTACGCATAATAATTTTCAACTCTATAAACTGGCAGCAACAAAAAATGTATCTGAATAACCTGAATGGTAGTTGCGTGCAAGGCGTCTTCTTGCGTCATCATTTGAATTTAAATTCGGACTTATTTCAAGCGACGCATTCATTAATTTGTTTGTTTGATATATGGGCTCTCTAGTACCATCATAGAAATCATAAAACTAATCATAGTACCGATATGTCGAGTTTAACTGCATAACTCGGATCCTTTATCCTGCCCGGATTACTATGCAGGATAGTGAATGGGCCACTTGTCTTGCCTGATATGGTTTGAGCTGTAGATTTCTAATCAATGCATGCGATCTACTTCTTGATTCGGTATCAAATGGGCATTCGGTGAAAGTATTTGGAGCACAGCCTGCTGAGCTGGTTCCGATACGAGTGAAGTTTTTAAAGATAAAAATTGCTAAATGTTTTCGGTGGTTGATGTTATTAGTTGCTTTTGGATGGCGATGATATTGGCCAAATTAAAGTTTTATCAAATACCTAATAATAATAATAAATATTTACGCTTACAAAAATAAGTTTTTAACAAGAGTGTGTAATTTAATAAGTAATAACAGAAATTTTGTGTAAACGCTCATCGAGTCATACTTTCGCACTAAGTCCCTGTGTAAGAGAATGAGAATGAATTAGACACAAACTTCAATGTCTGTAAATTATCTGCCGTACATACCTGCCTCGAGAATCGAACCCGGTATACTGGCGTCACTATGCTATTGAGGCCCGTGGCAAATTCTTGGGACGGGGCGTAACTCTCTCCACGTACGCCATCCCCACCCTTTGATTTGTGTCTGAGTATTTTCTGTCTCGTCTCTATACAATATATCGGTCGTCGAAAAGTTTACTGTCCCTGATTCCTTATACTAGCCAAGTCTCAGTGAAACACACCACTATCATAACTATTTAAAGATATATTTCGAAATGTAGATGTTTTGGTCCGGCCCGCACGTTTTGGTAAATTAAAGTAATTCCAACCATTGTGATGCAATAAAATCGGGAATAACTTTATTTTGCATGTCGTATCATTTTAGGGGGGTGGTATGTTAGCCAGGCGAGTAAATTAACATGCAAGCATGGACTAGACTGTGATATAGAGTCCAGAGACCTGACGTAGACCTCCTGTTCCATCCTAGACCTGGCGTCATAGCCTTGTCTGTTTTCCAGCACGGTGCACCACAAAAAACCGAAGTTGGTTTGGACTCCAAACTCAAGTGTTTTATTCTTCTAATCTAAGCTGTGGTAATTTTTCATTTGTTTTTTTTTTCATCGATATTTAATAGGTAACAGTTTTGTGTCAGGACAAAAATGGTGTTCGTAATAAATCTTCGCAAACATCGTTTTAACACTTTCCGGCCACAACTAAGACATAAAAAACATCTGTAACAGGCTAACCTACTCACACACAGGCATAGGCTCTTATAAAATTATAGCAATATTACTTTTAACTAAGTAAACAAATTTACCATAAAACAAAGCATCTGATTGACTATGTTATTTTGTTTTTTTAAGCTATTGCATAGCTTTTATCGCGGGCCTTTAGCGTGGGGACCGAATCCAGAAATTCCGTAACGAAAAAAACCTAACACCCCCAATCAGCGCCATCTAGTACCTTAATACTAAGGTATGGTACGTATGTTTTCTACAAACTAGATGGCTCTGTTCTGATATAACTATATAACTTCAAATAATTATAATTGCATAAGTTGATAAAAAATGCTATGCAATAGCTTTACCGCGGCAGTCTCCGAGTGCCTTTTAGTGTTTTTTTTTTGGTTTTGGTTATTATTGGTCGAAGGTACCTGTTCGGTACTTTGGGGTTTTACCAATAGAATTACATAAGGAGGAGGTTTAGTTGTCCTCTTATCTTTAGGAGACCTGTCTAACTTGTTTGCCCGTTATTAGGTACATAAAAGGACAGACACAATGTCTAAAGATTAATTGTACCTACATTCAGTACAAAAGACTTCAACGTGACATGCTGTTGTAACCTGCTATTACGACATTTCGTGGCAGGTGTTAACATCCAATTATTTGAACTATTTCTGACATATCATTGTAAGTAAAATGTATAACAATGATAATATTTATGCAATCATTAATGTAATTATTGGCTTTCCTGATGTCTGAGGAGGAAAAGGAATCTGAGTCTTGAAGCATACATACTGTATACTCCACCACGCAGCTCCAGTGCAAATTGGTGGATTAGTGAGAAGGAGAGGTGTAATTATTATTATAATTGTCGATAATTCGTAACTATATCTGGGATGTCATGCCATCTAACGCAAATTTAATCAATGCCAGAAGCCAGCTTGTATAAAAGTTTTGGACAAAATAGATTAGGAGTCTTACGCCTTAGGAGAATAACTCATCTATTCTTCCGAATCAATACAATTTGTCTTGCGTCAAAAAGCAAAAGTGAACGTTCATTGAACTTTGACCCCATTCGCTTATCTTTTACTCATAAAAAGAAGCCTCAAAGAATCAAAACACAGTCGTCAGTTTTGATTTTCTCTTTTTAAATGCAACAATCAAACATACAAACAGCAAATAGCGAGTGCGTTTGGAGTAAGTAAGAGTACCTACATATTTCCGAGAACGAAAGCGTCCTACATACTGATTGCGGCCTCAACTCAATATTGTTATTGGTATTTGCAAGTTTGTGAACTTTTGTGGTACATAAGTGGACCATTTAAGGCGACATGTACAATAATATCTGTATTTACAGAGTTAGGTACAACTTATGTGGTAGGTATTATAGTTTCTCTTCTTCGCAACGTATAACTGTCCCACTGCTGGACTCGGGGCCCTTACATAGTAAGCCACGGTCTACCACGCAGGCGTACTGCGGATTGGTAGAATTCTCACATGTGCAGGTTTCCTCACGACGATTTTGTTCATCGCAACAAGTGTTAATTATATTTTACATTCCTAATACGAATATTTTTTGGATTAGAACAGGATTCGAACCCACACCCCCTGTTCGGGAGTCCACTGTTCAAGACACTTGCCTATCACTGCGTTTATAAATACAGGACGCCTTAAGATTTATGTTTCATTTTAAAAATCCAAACATATGCGTCACAAAGTATTTTCTAAAGTCATAGTTGTTTTTAGTTATAACGATATGCAAATTATGGGACCACTTTAGGACGTTGTATCATAATAAGTAATATTGTGCAATCAAGAAACTTATTTGTATTTTTATATACCTACTTAGTATACAATAAAACAATGCATTAAAGTATCTCAAAGAGGCCTCTACGTATTGTAGGTAGGTACTTGTTTCCAGAAAAGCAATTATTTAACTTTCATTTAAAAATATATCTCTTATGTACCTATATTTTATTTTTAACTTAAATATAACAATTATAACTTGAAATTAATATTTTCAAGGTTCAATTGTTACTGTGTGTATAAAATATTATAAAGTACATTCATACCCGTAGAGATTTACAAACAACGATGTTATATTTCTTATGTCATTGATAACAAATGTAATAAATTATTGAATTAGATACTTAATACGAAAAGTTAAGCAACTGTGTAATTTTGTAGAGGATGGACGTTTTTAATTTATTTGTTAAAAAACAATAATATAACTACCCGTTCATAGCAATTTGAACAGCTGACCTTAGTATTTACTTTTATTAAACGATGTTTAAATTTGGTTCCTGGTTTTATAATTTCAAACATTTAGGTATGCGTTGTAATGGTTTGTTGATTTTCTTATTTATTAAGGGAATCCCAATTTAAATGCTTTTTAACGCGCTTTTATTAGCTTGAGATGTATCTATCTATTTAGGGAATAAGTACAATACAATAGAATACAATAACTTTATTGTAAGTACCTACACCAAAAAATCAATATAACAAGAAATGGTCAATTTACCTGGAGAGATGATAATTATTATTGTATAAAAGGTGGTCTTATCGCTAAAAGCGATCTCTTCGAGACGACCTTTAGGTAGAAGATAAGGATATTAACATTAAATCCAATTGGATAAGGTGCTAGAGGTAAAGTTGGAAATTTGCTAGAGGTAAATGGAAGGGAAATTTTGAACGTAATTTTTACCCCCAGCCAGCGTCCAAAGTTCCTAGCAAAGTGTCCAGTTCTATTCAGTCTTGTAGCTTGGACGATTGCGTGTCCGGCTCTGATGACAATACAATAATTCATAGTTTCAACCTGATATCCTTGTCAGAACCACCAAGATTAAGGGAAACTTACAAACGCTACATAAAAAAAAATATTATTTCAGAATTATTTTCTCTTTGGTAGGATTTATGGTTTTATTCTTTTTTGTGTTAACTAATTTATTATCTTTGTTATTATAATGTGATGTAGCTCATATTTCATTCCATTTTAAGTTCCATTTTCAACACATAATTAATGTCAATGTCATAATATCTTTACACACTACCTATGCTATTAATTTTGTTCATGAACTTAACTGTAAAAGATCCATAGATAGTCTAAATATTTATGAGAATGCAAATAAAGATTTAATTTATATCATTGCAGTAGAAACCTTCGACATTTATAGACAATGAATATAAATGGATGTCTGCAATGCGTTGCAAAATGTCAGTGGCGATTTATATTGAAATGTTAGATGATATTTATTATCCAAATCTTGGTATACCAACTGCAATACCACAGTACCTATGGGAACTGAAGTATTAAAACATATAATCAAATCAATTTCATATATACGACCAATAAATAAATAATACGATGCTCAATGCTGATGTGAAAATAGCTTTTTTTTGGGCATAATGACCGCTGTGTGTTATTTTGTTTTATTTAAGCTGGAGCCGCTCGCAGTACCTAACGCTGCAAACGAACTGTAATAATACCTAGTGTTTGTAAATATAATATGCATAATATGAAAATTCTATACATATAGGTATTCACAGGAGAAGCTTAGATGTTTTTGGTTTTGCTACATACCTACCTACGCCAAGTGGTTGCCGAAGCGGTTTTGTTTTACTAATAGCCATCGTAATGACTTTGTTTTCTTTACTTGTTTTGACTGTGATTTGCGCTATGACATGGGGTTCTTCATAAAAGAGGAAAATGTTGTCCTTCAGGGCCAGTGTTCCATAGGCGACGATGACCACTTACCATCAGGTGGCTCGTCTGCTTTTACGTCAGTCCATGAGGCTATAAAAAAATTGCTTATTGAATTTGACAAGAAGTTCAGGCGTTTGATTGCCTGAAGAGATGTGGAAATTGACAGCCATCTTTAGTTTGAAAACGGTAATAATACCTTAGTCAGTAAATAAGGACTAACTATCACTAACACTTCTTAGTCCTCATAACTATATACTAACAAACTAACCAATTAATGTTCTAACTACTTACGTCCCCTAACAACTATCCTAGTCCCCTTTTGAGTCTTGTTTTAGGCCGATCACAGTAATTGTCAGGGGCGGCAGCGCAAGGGTGGTGCTAAATGCCCTTTTGCTACCTTATTTCCATAAAAAAGTACCTAATTAAAGTTAGCAAATGTCACAAGGTATCCGCAAAATGTAGGTTACCTACCTAATATTTTTAACAGATAAATTCTGCAAGCTTTGATAATGATAAGCCAAAAAAGTTTATAGCAGAAGACCAGTTCTAAGGCTGATCAGTATTTTGTTCAATGTTATTATATAACTGGATTTACTGATGCGACCGGAGCAGTGCGCTGGCGTCGTTAGATAAGTGAACATGAAGCTTATACTGTGTGTGATCTCTTTAGCCGTTGCTGTGAGTTGATATTTATAGTATTATCTACGTAATTTTATTTTTAAAAAATCGGCAGAGAATTACTCAAATTGATAGTGATCACGGTCAAAAATGTTTTTAAGGTCATGTATGAATTATAGCTGAATTTTTATGTCTTTCTGTTCTGATAAAGCAAAAATACGTTTGATTAAAGCTTTTTTATCGAATCGAATTACTAGCATATTAGTAGTTAGTAACTAGCATTTAGTAATTGAGGAAAATATGATTGAGGAAAGAACAATATTTATTGTGTTCTTTTCCGGTATTCCTCACACTATTTATGGAACGGCTGTGATTTAGTTCTCAAACGGTCAATGGTAAAATTTATAAATAAAAATTAAGGAAATTCTACACACGGTAATAGTTAAAATTCTTATTAGTTGATACCTATTTTATTTCATTGTAATGGGTATATTTTTTTATGTTATTTAACACTTACTTTACTTTTTCTTCCTTCTTTTTTTCCTGGCTGGTAGGTAATACATCGGTTATGATACCTTTGGTCTTCCTGATGTCCACGGGCGACTTACCAGATTGATCGTTTGTCGGCTATATAGGTATATAATTATCATTTCAGTTTGTCCTGTTTTACAGGTATCAGAATCTAAATAACTGAATTACCGAATAATGGATATATCGAGTAATACGAGAACGAGTTTTCTTTTTTGTTGATCTGATGTTGCAAATGGGTCATAATAATATCGAAAGTCATTGAACTAAAGTGAACGTAACATTTTGAACCGAACCGAACACTCCACTTTATGGTGACACCGAAAACGTAAAGACTACAGAATACATACATGGTTTAATGCAATTACCTGTATTAAAAATATTAGCAAGATTATATTAATTTATCACTACCACACTTGGGAAACATGACCCAGTTGTTAGGGCGTGATCCGCGTGATTGCTTAACTGACATTACTTTTTTTATTTATGAACCGATTAAAATAAAGCAAATGTTACGTGCACTAAATGTTAAGTGAAATCACCACTTTAAATACCTAAGTGAAAACTGCACATAATATAAATTAATTTCCACAAACTTAAAAGCCTACATTACGATTGGCTATGATGAGCGTTGTAGGTATAATAAATAAGGCATCACTCTATTAACACTCGACTCCGATCCGAGCCAGCAGACCGACCGGGTGACGGGTCAAGATCGAACTCGGGACCCAGTTATTAATATAGGTTATTATACTTATAGGAAAATAGGCTAAGCTCAAAAAATATAATTTAAATATGAGATAAATAAATAAATAAACGTTAGCACACTCATACCCCCGCACTAGGATTCCCTGTGTCGCGGGTGGCGTGGACAACACAATTAACACTTCACTAACACCCATGACCCGAAAACAAACATTTATCCGTCACATAAATGTCTGCCCCGGCCGGGAATCGAACCTGGGACCCCTTGCTGGTTGGTAGGCTAAGAGGTCGACATAAAGTTATGGTTATTCTAACAAAAATCATCATACACCTACGGGTTATCTCATGATGAAGTTTCGCTTTTACATAACTTAATAGTTAATATGATAACCTGTGCCATAAAAGGCGATAATAAGGCTTTTGTAATTGTTAATAATTAATAGTAAATTAATTAAATACAAAATAGTAATTATAATATATCGTTACCTTTAGATAAAGTAGACGGTAAATGTAGTATTCCTTTTTAACATATTTCTAACGGTAAACAAGATATGTCTTATTCTAAGAAATTATGTAGGTAATTTTCCTGGCCTAGTACGCACCTGCGTTTTATGGCATACATACCTACCTAAGTATGCCATAAACTCATTACAAGATTATACCAGCTAGTATACCTAAGTCATTCGTAGAAGGTAGGAGATCATTGCCATTTTTATTAGTAGAATAGAAATACTTTTAACATCAATAACCTACCTACACATAACTTACCTACTTATGTTATTAACGATACCTCTACATACAGTTGAACTAAAATTATTTTATTTGAACAAGTGTGTCTTATCTACGTATGGATACCTAGGTAGTTACTTCCAAACGGAAGAATCGAGTCAACTCTCAATTTTAGGTTTATTAAGCTAGTGTCAAAATTTTAATTCGCAAGTATAAATACACATTTTTAAATGCAAGGCACAATACAATGGGCGGCCTTATCGCTTTTTTTTTTATTCGTATTAGCTTTTAATTATGTAATTTGTATCATAAATAAACATTTTTAAATGAAAGTCACGATACAATTATGGGCGGCCTTACCTATAGCTTTCAAGCGATTTATATGTTTTTAGCAGGGTGGATCGATTCAGATATCGCATAAATTACTACTAGCTTTTAAATAACATATTTGTATCATTTGTTTGCAGCTGGCAGCTGGTGGCATAGCGCCCTGTATAGAGCTCAGCGATGGCACTATGATGCCAGTGGTCGCCTTGGGTACCGGTCGGGGTACTGCTAAAGAGGTAAGCCTTACATTAAATTGCTAATGTCTTAAGTAATTTTGTAGGTTATAGTTGTTATGAAAGAGAGCGCATCAGCGAATAGGAAGACCATCCGTTAAAAAACTGCTGTAAATAAATATCGAATTATGTTTCAAACAAAAACAATAACTTGTTGTTAGTTTTGGGTAAATATAAAGAGTACAGTAAGTTCAAATTAACTGAAGTGGTACCTTCGCCAATCTACATACAGTAAATAGTGTCATTGGATGTAGTGACCATTCAGCGCCAAGCTCGTTGGTAGGTAGTTACTTACATCACAAAGAGACTAAACAAATCGAATGAAGATTCTTAGTAATAGCGGTTATTCTACTATGGAAAAAAATGTTGACTATTTGCACAAGTATGTACCAACTTACAATTCATTCTCATAGCTGCATTGCCAATTATAATATTTGACATTCCGTTTTGAGCAATCTTAATATTTTTTTATCGTAGAAACAATAGAATTAAATTAAATAAGACGTTCTAAGCACAATTTTCGCTCTTAAGGTTATTTTTATTTTTTTAAGTTTTTCCTTATCAACTGCAATTAAAAACAAGATTTTTGCTTTTGTAACAATTTTAGTTTTTACACTTAACCAATAAAAAAATTAATTGTGCCACGTCAAAAAACTCCCTCTATTTTTTTTTTATTTAAATGATGTATAAATGCTTAGTTTCAGATAAATTAAATATTCGGACCATTAATAAAAAACAGTAGGGTTACTATAACGCATTTTTGGGTAGATACCCGCACATTACCAAGGCAATTTATAATCTTAGTCAACAATACATAGGTACAATTTTATACAATTATTTATGTTATATAATATGACATTGTGTATATTATATATGGGTGGTTGTGGCGGCACGCTTTGATTACTTCATCAAAAGGAGCATATATTACCTATGTATGTTCCATCAACTTTTTCTAATAGTACCCACTCGGAATAATACGTACTTACAACTGTCAAACGGGTTATCTCATTATTCTAGGTGTGGTGTCGTTGAACTTAAGGTCAATACCTCCTTTTTTAAACAAATCTGTACCTTGATTGACAGACAACCCACAAACAGAAAGATTGGATTGTGTAAGCATAGGCATTTTTTATATCACGTAGACGACAACAATACAAAGGCTATTATAAAAAACTCTAAAAGGGCAAGATAGAGTTATAAATTAACTTATAAACCCGCCCTCGCTTCGTTTCGGGAAACCTGTCCCTTTACCCTCACTCCAAAATTGTTAAACGTAACCCGCGCAGGGCATTTATTTTCACGCGCGTTATTTTTCTTTTTCATTTTGCGAAGTCAACCCAAGGTTTTATGAAAATCTATAATACATAATATCTCAAAACTGACATGCTGTGAGTTGGCATAATTACGTCCAATCACAGGATAACCATCATAAACAGATAAAGATGGTAAATAGTTTGTCGTCCGTAATTCCAGTGTTTAATTTGTGTAAATCACTGTCTGATAATGTACTCGTGTGTGTAATATTTTGGCAGGTCCAGGCAAGGCATAATTTTGGTTGTTTTACCGGTTTTCCCACTAATGCTCTGACGCCACTTTGTTGTTACTAAGTAATTCTAATTTCACGGAGGGTTACTAAAAATGAAACCGGTTATGATTGGCTGTTGTTGATATTTCTTTGTAATTAGCATGTGTGAACAAGAGCCAAGAGCTCTTTGGTTTTACCTGATCTTGCTAATTTCGGGAAACGAAATTCTGTCTTAAGCAGATAGCACATTTATCAAATGTAATTACGTAGGTACCTACTCATTATTCTCTGTCGTTCTATGAATTCAACATTTTACTTGCGTTGTTTTCTGTTCGGTCATTTTAATCGTATCATCATCATCATCACAACCCATAACTGTCCCACTGCTGGGCACGGGTCTCCTCTCACAGTGTGAGGGGTATAGGCCATAGTCCACCACGCTGGCCAAGTGCGGATTGGTGGACTTCACACACCTTTGAGAACATTATGGAGAACTCTCGGGTGTGCAGGTTTCCTCACGATGTTTTCCTTCACCGAAGCAAGTGATAATTAAATTTTAATACGCACATAATTTTTGAAAATTAGTGGTGCGTGCGGGGTTTGAACCCGGAACCTCCGGTTCGGCAGTCCAACGTTCAACCACACCGCTATCACTGCTCAATTTTATTTTAATCGTATGAATTATATAATTATAAATGTATCTAACTATTTATTACAATAGCTGCAAAATATCATCTATACATCTATTCGTCTATATCTATACATCTATATAAATAAAATTGGAGTGTCTGTTTGTAATATTAAAATAACCGCTTTATTTACTAAATCTCTACGACTCTTAGTGGTACTAGAGCTTAGAGTTCGCCCGGGGTAGTAGTATATACCGCCCGGGCGCCCGTAGAAATGGTATAAAGTACCGTGGCGGCGGTAGTACTACCCCGGACCGAACTCTAGACTCTACAAATACCTATTAATACGTACGTTACGTGTAACTGACGTGTATTTGCACTTTACATTGTAAGTACCTATTCATGAATGTTGATTGCTAGAGATCTCTGCTTCGATAGCTTCGCTATAGGAATTTTAGATCGCAAATGCCACAGGTTAACTAACCAAAGAGTTAAACTAAACAGTGTTTAGCCTTCAATGCATAGAAAATAGGTGTACGAAATTAACAACTAAAAGTATAGAAACTCGGAATGTTTTTTATAAGTATGTATCTTTATAAGTACGTTTAATAGGTAAATTCATCGTCAATTAGTCAATTTTAATTATTTAATATTTAAAGTAAAAAATACCAATTAGACGGAGGAGATGATGATGTATATTAGAATCATTAGCAGGTTTGAATGGGACTCACACGATGAAGGTACGATTCGTAATTGTAAATGTATGCAGATGTATTATCTGCTTTATAGGTATGTATAGAAATAAGGCGATTTTGTGTGGTTACCTATGTACATCTTAATAGTGCCAGAGACTCAATCTTAATATTTTTGTTAAATACCTAATCTGTGGATGTTACACACATGTACATTTATGTAACTCTTTATATCGATGTTTAAATTGTCTATGGAATTATACGGACCATGGATGTAATAGATTAAAGCATAGGTTAGGGTTTCATTGACTTACAAGTTAGAACATTGATAAAATTGTCGTTTTTAGCACTCCAAGTTCTCTGTGTTGATAATGATATTAAATTATAACAGATTAAAGAACTTAGAATTACCCAGTTCAGCCAAATGGGACGGTAATTAAAAACAATTAATCGTCAATTAAAATACAAAAAACTTGGTGCTACTCTGTACGTTAGACAAGTATGTAAATTTTATCCTTGATCTTAACCGTGTCTGTGTTAAAGGACGAATTTACCTACCTCCAAAGCTTCGTTAACAATGCAGGGAACATTATTAATCCTTTTTATCGTGTCCTAGTTCTAATAAATAATTCTATTGAATATAGCCAAAAGATTAAATTATGTTCAATGTTGCAATAGATTTGTTCTAATTAAATTATTAACCCAGCCTCACTTCGGCTACCCTTAGTATCCGCAATCGACAGAATTGACTACTTTGCTAACCATTCTTATCAGGCATTAAATAAATTGTGGTATACATTACAAATACAGAACCTCCACACTATCGTACTATCTCTTATAAAAGTACCTACTATCTCGTTTAAAAGCATTTTGGGCCTTGCGAAACTTTATAATTAATAAGTATTTTGTACTTTATGTAGTCGCTACACACTCCCATAAATAATAATTCGATTTCCGGTTGTACCTCGTAACATACCTACATATACACAAACACAATAAAAATATACATACTGGGCTCTAATAGGTTTCTCGTTTATCCCATAGATAGACCCTGATGAATTAGGTGGACTCTTGTACAATCAGAACATTTATTGGCGATATATTTTCTAAATTTCAGTCCGACTCAGTGGATGAAGTTCGTCAAGCGGTATACTGGGCCATCGAAGCTGGTTACAGACACATCGACACCGCTGCCATCTATGGCGATGAGCCACAGGTGGGACAGGGTATAGCTGACGCTATTGCCAAGGGGCTGGTTACTAGGGAAGAGCTGTTTGTTACTACCAAGGTGAGTGGAAATAATTAACGGCCATATTAATAAACATAGACAAGAGCAAGAGTAACTTTAAAGCTTGTCGTAAATAAGATTTAATTAAATTCATTATTAATAAACATGGCGTATCGAAGAAGTAAGCTACTCCAAGTCGTATCTCAGAATCAAAGATAGTCAAAATGTCGCTACCTATGTTTACCCTATACTTCACATCCTAGATTCGTTAATTAAATATGTAGTACCTACATACCTAGGTATATAAATTTAATCAATTGAATCATGTAAAGGACTTACCTACTCAACTTACCTACTCCATATTGTGGTCTAAATATGGTATAAATATTGTCAAATATTAGGTAGGTACTTAATTATTCTACTTTTAACACGATGCTAACTTAATCCTTGACAACTATCCCACTTAATGATGAATTTTCTATTTAAAAATAGAAATAAACCAATGTTTATTTTGGTCAGTTATTCAGTGACAAGCATCGGGAAGTGTTGCCAGCGTTGCAGGAGTCGCTCACCAAACTTGGATTGGAGTACGTCGACCTGTATTTGATTCACTTCCCAGTCGCGGTCAAGGTAAATCTTTGGAAATATCTAGAATATTCAGTTATATTTTGTGATATTACACAGGACCTGCTTATTGTAGTCTCTTCGACAGTGATGAGGAGAGATCCGTGCTCAGTAGTGGGTCATTAGTGGGTTCAAACAATATTTTTATAAGTTTCTTAGATCTCATATCTATTCCATAGAGGTTTGCTGAACTGTTTATAATATTTTCTGTTTACATTTGATTACAGCCAGATTTCTCTACCTACGATGATTACGACTACCTTGACACTTGGAAGAGCATGGAGCAGGCCAAGGCTCTGGGGTTAACCCGAACAATCGGAGTGTCCAACTTCAATGGCACTCAGTTGGACAGACTGATAGCTAACAGCAAAGTGCGGCCTGTAGTCAATGAAATTGAGGTGAGAGTGAGGTGCGGTGTTGTAAAATTAAAAAATAACTATTTTTAATTTTACAAAATATAATACCCGATATGTTTATATGTGCTCGTGGATTCTTGGTGAAGGAAAGAATGTGTGGAAAGAATTCGATAGTTCCTTCATAGAGACTCAGTTCAGTATACAGATCACTCCATAATTTTTTTCCTTACCGAGACTACTAATAAATTCATCTGAAATATCTAAGCAATTTATGAAAAATTGATAATGAGTCTGATACATTAATGATTAAAAGTAATATTTCAATTTCAAGTATATACATATTCATTTTAACCGAAAGATCGAAACCCTTCTGCAAAAATAATGGATTTTTGTACATACAAAGATATAAGAAATTATACACCCCGCTATTAGAATTCCAAGGAGAAGTGTATGTAAAATATCTAAGGTTTAAAATTAAAAATACAGTTAGTACCGTCCAAGTTCGTAACATTAATTGTTACGACTGGGCGTCGATGCATCAACCAATCGGCCAAAGTGTAAATGTAAGATGTATGTGTTCCAGGTGAATCCAACCCTCACCCAGCTGGAGCTGGTGGAGCACTGCCAGGCGCAGGCGGTGGCGGTGATGGCGTACAGCCCCTTCGGGTTCCTGGTGTCCCGGTCGGCGGCCCAGGCGCCCCCGCCGCGCGTCGACGACCCCGTCCTCGTCGCCATGGCCAACAAGTACGGCAAGACCACCAGCCAAATCGTGTTGAGATATTTGGTAAGTTACTGAAAGTTACGCACTTTCCAATAATCATTTTCGTAGGCACCAATGAGTGATTTGTCAAACAAATCCAGAAGTGGTCAGGTAATAACTCCATATTCCCACAAGTCGAATGTGGGTGCTCTTACATCTGTCAGAGCCAGTTGGAGGCTACAAAAGCAGTGAAGGATAAATGTGATCACAGCAGTATAATAATAATGTTTTGCAAACACAGCGCCCGGCTTGTGTCGGCCCAAGAATACACCCTACATTAGGGGTATCATAAAGTTATGCGTATAAATTGTTTCTGGAAATATTTATGACGTATTTATGACGTAAAAGTCTTAACTCAAAACTGTTTCAAATTACAGATCGAACGCGGCCTGACCCCGATCCCGAAGTCGGTGAACAAGAACCGCATCGCCATGAACATCGACCTGTTCGACTTCAGCCTCACGCCGGCGGAGGTCGCGCAGATCAACCGCTTCAACAAGAACGTTCGGGTCATCGACTTCGCCGACTGGAAGGATTACCCCAACTTCCCCTTTGTCGAGTATTAGGTATATTCATTAGGTGTATTCATTAGGTAACAGAGATGGGAAAAAAGTAAACATGATTGCAATTACAATTACATCTGGACTTCTTCATCTTACACCCGCAAATGCCCCCGTGCGCGGCTTTCGAGAGGTTGTTAGAGCGTTCATGGCAACGCGTTTCCGTGCCTTCCGATGTAGGCTGGCAATAGACGTCCGATTTTTCTCCGATTGTCTGATCCGATAGTTTGGTCAGACAATCGGGAGGCGCTCGTGCCTTAGATTTGTTTGAATACTCAATACACGTCCGATCCTACGATCCGATAGTAGAAAAATCGGACGTCTATTGCCAGCCTTAATCCGTAATCCATAATCATGATTCCATTTAGCCCATCCCTGGGTATTAATTGTTACTGGTACCAAAATAAATGATTGTTTTAAACAGAGAATTTCATTTCTTCATATCTCCAATTAAAATGACTATATCCAATCGTGATGTCGATATTATGTGTCTTTGTTAAGAGTTCATCTTATTATGAGTTAGAGAACATCTTATTTTATCGATATCGCTAACCTTTTGGTGCTTGACTCGTTGTTACCATGACACCCAATTCTGTAACTGCGTTGGTATGTCTAACCAGTATAAATGTTATATTTATTTGTGACCCTTGACCAATATTGTACTTTTACATTCTTATGTACAACTTTTTGTATTTACATCAAAAAAAGCTATGTTTGTAGATAAGTTACAATTACCCATTTCAAATTAAACATAATATGTTATTTAAATATTGATTTTAATATTGCATTAATTGAGCGGCTTATTATAACAGATAAGTGATCAATTATGAAAAATAAATGCATTACCGACACAACTTAAAATTATGTTCAACACTGATTTTTTACATCGCAATTGCTTGTCATGAAACTCAATAAAACTTGATTTTAAACTTAACTTAATCTATATTAACTCGATCTACAAGTTTTAACTAACTGAACTACCTACCGATCAAATAATTCGTTGAGCACTTTTAGGACATTGGTTGGCAGAAACAAAAATTGAATGGTAAACATTTCAGTTTTGTATAGAAAAACATTACTGAAAAACATTAAAACGGGAAAATGACATTGGTAATAATAATGATGATGATGATGTAACAAAGACGATGACTATAAAAGTGATGATAATTTGGTGATAAATCAAAACTTGTCTGCGATTACTACTGTGTTTTTAAATATCTGGGAGTCTCTATATTTTAACAATATCTTTAAAATAAAGGAAACCTAAAGGAAGCTGATTTACATATTTTCAACGACTTGTTAATACATTTTCCAGTAGGGACCTTATTTTTTACCCGACTACGGCTAAACCAAATGGAGGGTTAAGATTTCAACCAGAATGTCCGCTACTTCCGCTAGTAGGTGAAGTGTGAAGTCACAGTCCTAAATGTGAAGTCACACTCAATTCAAAATGGCGCCGTCTAGCTAAAGGACATGTTATAAATAAAAAAAATAATAATTGAAAGACGCCGTGTTAGGCATTTGCTCCGTGCATAAAAATGAAATGGCTTATTAAGAAAATTTGAAATACATACCTAAGCCCTTTTCTTTTTAACGTAGTCGGGTAAAAGTTTTTAAATGTCTTACTACCTACAAATTACTGCAATAAAATTATTAACCTATTGTAACCTAAATTATCACATAATACATTGGTCAGTCGATAGCCAGTTGTCTGAACGATCCGTCTATGCCGAAAAGCTCGTCATAGTTCGTAGGTTTTCCGGGGCGAAGGCTCTCGTTTGCTACAAACTGTTCTTGAGTCTTAAACCAGTCTTTGTATTCTATAATCTTTTGGGTCCATTGATCTGAAATGAAATCAGGATAATATTAACAAAATAATAATAATAAACACTAACAGGCGTATACCTCCGCACTGAGATTAATAAATATATAAGATTACATGATTGTGTCGCGAGCGACTTGGACATCACAAATAACACATCACTAACACCAGTAACACGAGAACCAACATGTATCTGTCACATCAATGTTTGCCCCAGCCGAGAATCCAACTCGGGACCTACGGGGTCGTTCCAATTCCACATGGTGACTATGAAATAATTGACTTCAAACATTAAAGACCCACTACTGAGCCACTGGTCTCTCCTCATACCTGAGGTAGCCTAGGGCATACTCCGCCACGCTGCTTCAGTGCGGATTGGTGGAGGGGTTAGTGGCCAACCCAAGTGTCAGATTTTTTTATGCCGTCCTTAGGCCTACAAATGGCTTAACGACTACCTAATGATATCAACCGAGACCGCTTTACGTGCCCATAACAATAGCTCGAGATAAACTACCTTGAAGATGATCCATCGACATTAACTTCCCGCCGTACTCCGCAGGCAGCATCTCTTGAGGCACGTATTGGTACAAGTCCTTGATGTCTTTGTGGATATAAATCTGAAACAATAAAGTCACATATTATTATTACTACTACTGACATTTTCTACCGCTACCTCCCAGGCACGCACTGCTTACTGCGAGGCCCTAGCGTAATGTATAACCTGTCTATTTAACAATGTAATTTTGCATAGTCAGCCACATCATGTTATAACGGTTATAAACGCCATTTTAAGGTTGTAGCTGAATTTTTCTTGGTGGCTTAAGCTCGAATGGCTAGCCTTGCTTGAGTCAGCTGCCAAACGACGTGTCGTGTTTCGGCTAGGAGTTTCGCGTCGTGTTAAAAACAAACTTCATGCTGACACAGTATTTGGTGGACGGTTTAGGACGTGTGCGCGTGGATGTGGTTAGTGTTAATTTAATTAATTAGTGTTAATGTAATGGTAGATTTTTTAAACATATACGTTTCAATGTTTTCAACACACATTACACTTATACCTCCACAGTAGCATTTCCAGTGTCACGTTTGGCTAGGAAAAACAAATAAGAAATCACAAACACCCACGACTCGATAACAAACAATTATCTGTCACATAAATATCTGCTCTGCCGGGAATCGAACCTGGCTTCTCAGGTCAGGTCACTACAACACAATTTTCAAAAGTAATCTTACCCGTTTCCTGATCTTTTCTTTCAGGAAAGGTTTGACGAAACTGACGAATCGTTCGACGATTGGCATTGTGTTCACTATGTGGACTTCCTTCAGCTTGACTGGGTATGCTTCCTGAAATTTTATTGTGGTCTCTATGATTATCGTATCAATAAGGATTTGAATCTCAATCTTTATTGGTTCAATCCAGTACAATACTTGATAACAAACGATGACTTTATCAAAGTTATTATTTAATTCCTCAACTCCTTCCTCTTCACCTATTTTTATCTCATTGTAATTATTGTTTGGAACTTCAAAGCTTCCATTGATGATCGTTTTTTTCAAGATTCAACATCCTATTAGAAGACTCATCCAACATTTAGAAAATCCCTGCCATTAATATTTTTTTGTTGTTACAGTAATCACTAATCAACACAGATAAATAAATAATGATTGTAAAAAAGACTAGTCCCACTTAATGATAAATTAAGTACCTACAGATAACATTATATAAAATTCTTCAGCTAAAAAGTTCTGTGAAGGTTGTGATCGTCATAATCTAAACACAAAAAATATGTACTCGAACATAAGTATCTCACATCTTGTCGATTCCGATCATTGGAGTACATACTTACTTATATTTTATTCTAATTCAATTCTAAATTAATGACTTTTGGTATTTTCCATCTCTGTGACGTACCCACATAACCCGGATGGAAAATACGTTACATGTAAGTACTGCGTATCAAGTTTCGATCATCGACTATAGAGTATAATAAATGTCTATTATTAATTTTCGAACTATAGATCCAATATTTGCAGTCCGGGACAATGTCTAAATGGATCTCTTACCTGGATACAGATCATGAATTTCTTGACGGTGGATGGAGACAGTCTTGCTAATAGACTCGGTCCGAGAACCTTGGCGTCCAGCACGTATATATCTCCAGCAACTCCTTCTTTCTCCTCAATCAGCCTGATGTCCCCGATCATGAGGGCCAACTTCAGGATATCCGCGATTTGCTGCGTATCTAAGTCTGGGTGAAGGCCTGGTGAAAGAGTAACATTTTAATATGGTCACTAAATTTAACAGTTTATGCCATAATGTCTATATGACACCTACATCGTACTTTAGGCTCTTCCAGAAATACGCCTTACATTTATGTCTGAAAGAACACGCAGCTTCAGCCTACATTATAAAACGTGTCAAACTCAAACTCACATCATTTATTTCATGTAGGTATTTTTAATACACTCATGACTCAACTCATGTCAACTTTTTGCATTTACCATTTTGATCTTATGGCGCTATGTTTAATAGAAAGGTGCATTGGCTATCGAGGTTGCAGCAGCTACTGTCTCACTATTAATACGTATCCGGTATCAGGTCATAAAAGTTGGATATTTCGCTGCAATTTACATTTCAGCCGAAAGTATAAGGTTGCCCACTTTAAAATTAATCAAGGCAGAGTTTCATGGCTGGGCCACGAAACATAAACTACGTTAGTGCCTTTTTAATGCTGCAAACATCAAACATTTGTTAATAAACCTAGTGAATTTTCACGAGGTTTATTTATGCAAGTGTGTAAAAACCAAAAAAAGAAATCATAAAAAACACAAGCACCGCTTCCTAGATTCCTCTACGTCCTACTTATGTAAATTATCCGACCAAATTTATAATGAAGCGTGATATGGATGGATAAGTGCTAATGTTCACATTAGCATTTTGACGAAGTCATGTCTAAAAGAGTTATGTACGTCAATGTCGGCAATTACATAGACGTCTTGGGGCACAAGCATGCTAATTTATAAATGCTGCAATTACGTAGTGTTTGAATACTTTGACACGCACTAACTTGGGCCCCCAGGTACAAGAAGTATTATTTATTTATTACTAACGAAGGTACTGGTGCTAAAGTAAGTTTTTTTTACCGTCAGTATTAAGGAAATGCTGAAATTTAAAAAGGTATTCTACTGATAAATTGTAAATCTGTTAATAAAGTTAATCTTCATTAAACTAGTTCTCAATAAGAATATTACCTCTGCATATTGTTACTCTTCTTCCATTGGGTGTGATGCCAGGGAGCGGCGGACCTTGTCTGAAACAAACGTTGAAAGTTCTATACAAACACAGCTTACCACAACATACAGATTTTAATGAGAGGATAAACCTCTGCGCACATTAAAGGAGTGCGCACATTACACCAACTCGACGTCAACTCCACGCCGACTCCACTCCGTTTCAACTCCGACGTTCCGTTCCGCGATCAACGCTTCATCGACGTCAACTCGACTCCGTCTCCACTCCGTTTCAACTCCGACGCTATTTACATTACGTCATTGTGTCGGTCGACGCGTGACCTACTCGTCTACGGTGAGTCGTCAACGCAACGTCGACGCGTTGGTCTCGAAACGGAACGGCTATGGGTGTAGGGCGAGCCGTACAGGGCTTTTAAGTATAAGTTCGAAATTCAACCTTACCTTCAAAGATATAAGGCTCATAATTGAATGTTAGCTTTGTCAAGGTTTTAGTCGCGTTGGCGTCGGTCGGTCGTGGAGTCGTTGTACTGTGCGCACTCCTTAAAGGACCGACACAATGACGTAATGTAAATAGCGTCGGAGTTGAAACGGAGTGGAGACGGAGTCGAGTTGACGTCGATGAAGTGTTGATCGCGGAACGGAACGTCGGAGTTAAAACGGAGTGGAGTCGGAGTGGAGTTGACGTCGAGTTGGTGTAATGTGCGCACTCCTTACATCAACGCAAATCCAACCTGACTCAGAATCAACATCAAGAAACACAATATATTTTATAGTTTCTTATTTATTTTATTAGTATTTGCTTGAAATAACCGATTTAGTTGCGTGAGGATGAGAAGTCGTATATATGCGTACCTACCCTACGACTAACTCAGTTCCGGCGGAAAATCGGTATGCGGTAGGGGAATCAAATTTATATTTCCCGCTTTATATTTCAATTTTTTCCAATTAGAACTGAGTTGAGTTGCTGTAATGTGTCTACATCTAATCAACGCACTGCGTAAGTAAAATTGATTACCTACTTTGTTTTATGTTTAAAAAAAATCTTGATGTTTGTGACAAAATTTCTTGCGCCGCGTTTCTTCTTGCACACGTACCCTTCGATACGAAAGTAACTTAAAGATACTAAGTACACCGGACACTTAAGGACAGTAAGTAATTGAACTTTGTCATTGTAAAAGTATATGACTTATGATATTGATTTTGAAAAATCCTTCACCTGCGTTCTTTCGTACGTGTTAGTTTTGTTAATGTTTGTTTTTAATGGACCTCAAATAAAGGAGGAGGTTCTCAATTCAGTAGTATTCTTTGTTCATGTTTGTTACCTATTTAGAAAATTATTTTTTATTTGAAAGGATATACATCTACGTTTGTATAATTTTTTAAATTTAGTATTTATTTGTTTTTGAATACCTATAATATGGGATTATATAGGTAGGTATATGATATGATAGATAAAATATGGGATTAATTTGATCCATGTTCAAAGATATTATTATTATTTTATGCAGGTATTTAAGATATTTATATTATTATTTTATGTATTTGTTGTTGGTAACATTAACATTGCTAAACTAGCTCATTAGGTATCGAAGTCGGAATATTTTTTAATTTATTTTACAAAATTTTAACAAAATAAAAAGTTGTACAAAATAAAAGTCTTATCGGCTTAGAATAAGCTAATTTTGATCTTGATTAACATGTTTTCGCATTAATTCTGTGCCAAGGTTGTTAAATAGTTGATTGCACACATCGTCCCTTACGCAACGGCTATTATGTAGTCAGCAGGTGTCTAGGTGCCCTTGAATCACATCAAGGCTTTGAAGGCTTGTTTGACTCAACTGACATTGGAATAGAAACGTATATATGACGTACTTACGTTTTCGCATACAGGTCAAAGGACTTTAAAGTTTTGTTAAATCTTTGTGAGAAATATAGAAGCTTAATGGTCGGATGGTCTTTTTTACGTGCGGTTTAAAGATGACGATTACCCTTTGTTTGTGAGTAGGATTGGTCAATTGGTCATGGTACGGTAGCAAACATCCGTGTACGTTTCGGTTTTATTCCCAACAATTTGTTTTTCTTAGTTTTTGTGTTAGTGAACAGCAACTAAGTTAATGTTATTAGAAGTACAAGATAAGAAGTTAAGTTAAGGAAAAACAAGTTTTATTAGTTTGTTATTTTTCGATATTTTTTTAAATTAAATAGACTACAAATGGGCATGCGCGTCACCACATGGTAGGTAAATGGTCACCGCGGCCCATGGATATCTGTAATATCAAAGGCATCCGCATTATTTCTAACTTCCGGGTACTATGAAAACACGTTTAAAACATTTCACAGTCGATTTTAGAAGGACGACGGTGGCTAGTACATGACTACTATCGGGATTAAACTAGGCAATACACTACACAGTCTAATAACCTCCAACCAGAGAGAACTGGCCTATGTATATCTTTGTCCGCTATTCAGTTCTTCGCACATTACACATGTCAGTAGTGTACCCTACACTACGGATACCTTTAAATACTAACTAATTTTTAGCCGTTGGTAACTTACACTTTAGTTTTCAGAATCTCAGCAAGCTGCGGGTGTGAAGCGTCTCGCTTGGTGAAGAACTCGGGACAGGCGGCCCTCATTGTGAAGTACATGTCTAACTTCCTCTTACATTTCTCCAGGGAGAAGCTGCAGCCTCGGAGGAAGGTCATTAGTGGCTGATCCTCTGAAAGCAATAATTGCATCTAGTTACATTCCGTAGAAGTAAAACTATCACAATCCCTGTTCGAAGGTCTGGAATAACCAGCTACCATTTAATCCCTTAGCAATGATTTTCAGAATTTTTGTTCGTTTGCCTGTACGTTTGATGCAAACTTCGAAAACGGTTAAGCCAATTTGGATACGGTTTCCACTGAGGTACGAAAAATGACTTAAACTAGTTTCTTACATCCCGTACGTTGAAATTTACACATTTGATGCCTACCTGATGCCTGCAACCATCTCAAAGGACAATGACCATTAAAGTATGGGGAAATGGCCTAAAATGGCTTCATAATTACTTAATTTGATCAGCTTAGTAAATAAAATTGATTACCAAGTCACGTAAGTATTTTTCAAAGGTAAAACAAGGTTAAAAATATATTTATGTTATTAAGATATTTATTTTTATTTTATTTATTTATTTACTTTTTTAAATATTTTTTTATAATATTTTCTTACTTATTATATATTTAAAAAAAACCCCTGTTCAAAATACTGATTCTGATACTTACGCGACGGTTAGGTTAAAAACTAATAATTATGGTTCTGGAGTTCATCTGAAGTGTGAGAAATTGCCGGCAATAATAATAATTCTCCTTTGGATACTAAGCCATATAGTGTCCGATACGAACGAAATAAATATGGGTTTACCAGTGTTTTAATAATATTTAAATAACTTTGTAAACAACTTTTATTAAACGAACTATATAGATAACTGCACAATAAAGTCATATTTACTACCTAATTAATAAGACGCTTGAATAAACTAGCAACTTAACACTTAAATGCGCAATTGTTAATAAGATTAATCATAGGATTGTATAATTAGTTATAACGATCTAAAGCACTACCGTTGACGTAGGAGAACCATTATTTTTACAATTACCTGTAGGTATCTCTTTGACTTTGTAAACGTTTGCAAATGATTGGGAATAAAATTGATGTCACAAGTCTGTTCATCTTTTTAACTCCAGGAACAATTAAAATGTTTTTTTTTTGTTGTCGTACAACACTTTTCGATGAAGACGCTAAGCCATTTTATATTAATAGTATGGGAGGAGGCATAATCGATTTTAATTTCAAAAGAGAGAGAATATATTACGTCAATCTCTATAAAAAACTGATCTTAACTAAACTGAACGGTGTCCGACTTATATGATTAAAGGAGTGCGCACATTACACCAACTCGACGTCAACTCCACTCCGACTCCACTCCGTTTCAACTCCGACGTTCCGTTCCGCGATCAACGCTTCATCGACGTCAACTCGACTCCGTCTCCACTCCGTTTCAACTCCGACGCTAGTTACATTACGTCATGTCGGTCGACGCGTGGACTACTCGTCTACGGTGAGTCGTCAACGCAACGTCGACGCGTTGGTCTCGAAACGGAACGGCTATGGGTGTAGGGCGAGCCGTACAGGGCTTTTAAGTATAAGTTCGAAATTCAACCTTAGCATCAAAGATATAAGGCGCATAATTGAATGTTAGCTTTGTCAAGGTTTTAGTCGCGTTGGCGTCTGTCGGTCGTGGAGTCGTTGTACTGTGCGCACTCCTTAAAAATCCCACCATTAAATTATCGAACAATATCAGACCTAAGCAATAATAATAATGAACGAGTAAACCCACCTTGGGTTCGGGTCGGATTATCTATTCCTCACGTTTACAAATAAGTATTTATTAATGTGCTCCTAAAGCCTATAATAGCGCTTATTGTATTAAAAAGTGTAATCCCTAAAGTAAACTATGTCATTTGCCAGCCTTTCAACTACAAGATGTCCCGGCGAACTTCGTAGCGCTCCATAATTAATTCTAAAACAAATCTGGTGACATATCGTCGACAACAGCGCCACCTACCGGTCCTACCGGTCCAATTGTGAATCTAAATAATGATCTTTAAAAGTTTATATTTTGTATTGTAGAATATCGCTTTGTGTAACATTCTAGAACAATTACAAATGTTTTGAATATTAATTAGCAGAAAAATTTATCGCATCGTCATACCGTAACGCCTAATCAATTCGCGATACGATATATTAACAAAATCGTTGCCTTGTGTATTCTTTGGGTAAACGTTTAGTATATTTGTCACGCACAATACATATAATAAAATGGTTGATGGTCTATTAAATCTTCTCAGTACCTTTATGTATTCAACACACGAATGCTCACGCTGCTCGTCGAGCGAATGACGATACAGATAGTGGCTGTGGCTACAACCCATTAATGGCCCACTATGAATGACTATTTTCATTTCCTTCTATGCTCGAACAAGCCGACGCACGAACATCTCTCTGGTACGAACGGGCTTTGCTTCGTCTTTACCACGAAGGATTGTAATAATAATTTGCCTGCGTCGGTGTTCCGCTTGATTATGATGTAGGTGTCCTTAGTTCAAGAGTCAGTAGGTTTTTTATAGATAAGCGCGCTTTACCATTACCAAGGCTACGTCACTTAGGTACCATCAGGTGGGATCGTAGTCAAACGCTAACTTATACAAAGTAAAAAAAGTATGACTTCATAGTGATGAACCTTTTTGGTGTTAATGACTTCAAAGAGCGGCAATGACCACATAACCATTAGACGACTAATCCTCTCGTCTTTCGATTTTTAAAATAAAAAAGGGGTCATGCCAGCTTTGGTAAGAAAATTTTGCATTTTAAAGAACAGTTGTTTTAATTTAAGTACTTACCCCACTCATCAGGTAGATGTGGCTGCTTCCGAAGCCAGTCCTTAATGGCGGCCAGGTCTTGGTCTCGAGTGGAGACGTCTTCGTTCAGCTCCACCCTAATCTTCTTCCACATCTCCCCTGCCGGCTGGATGAGCAAGTCGGACTTGATCTTCATGGTGTCTGCAAGAATAGGAAACTAGGTATACAAGAAGACCACTTTCAGAACAGGTCACTACATCTTCACATGATTGGTGTTCTGGAACATACTATATCACTGCTTCAGTTCGGATCTTTTTATTAGAGTCAATTAAAGAGTCGGAAGGATGCATCCCGCCTGGAGATCTCTTTACATCTCAAGTTATAATGATAACGATCGACTGCTTAACGTGCATCCGAGGCACGAAAATGCTTAAGAAATATCGCCACCAACTAACATCCTTCCAACAAAGAATGTCGTGTCTTGAAAGGATAGGAGATTGATTATTTTTGCCTGCAATTTTCTCACACTTCAGATGAACTCCAGAACCATATTTATTCGTTTTTAATCTAACCGTCGTCTAAGTATTAGAATTAGTATTTTGAATAGGGGATTTTATTATAAAGATATAATAAGTAAGAAAATATTATAAAAAAAAATTTAAACAAAATATGGTTTATGTGAAATATGTTTTTGATGCAGCACGTGATTTAGATGTAAAAAGGTATGTTGAACTGTAAATATCTTATTAACATAAATACATTTTTAACCCCGGTTTACCTTTGAAAAATACTTACGTGACTTGGTAATCAATTTTATTTACTAAACTGATCAAATTAAGTAATTATGAAGCCATTCTAGGCCATTTCCCCATACTTTAATGGTCATTGTCCTTTATATTTAGTTACCAACTGTTACCCAATTTTTAGTACCTAAGTCTAATTGGAATCTATGAAATAAATATAATAAAAATAAACTCAATATCCATTCCAACATTGAAAATCTTTCGACATTGGAAAATAATGCTTTACCTATACTTTTCCTACTCGTAGTCAATAACAATAGAAATGTTACAATCATATTGTACCTACGAGCTAAGTTCAGTGGGAAATTTATGAAACGGCTTCATTGCAACAGTCATTTTTCTTTTGTTCTCAGAAATATTTAAGTACGTCGAGTGTCGAAAGACAACATTAATATACATAATTGTGTTTGGTTTCAAGGAGACTGTAATGACATAGAATCACAGTGACTTGATTTCTATTAAGGCTTAAGTAGTTTGATCTTCGAAAATCGCACAATACTTTTGATACATATATGAATACTTTGGATGAGAGATTATTCTCTAATAACTGTAAAATTA
The DNA here is from genome assembly GCA_905404295.2 of Ochlodes sylvanus. NCBI lineage: Eukaryota > Metazoa > Arthropoda > Insecta > Lepidoptera > Hesperiidae > Ochlodes > Ochlodes sylvanus. Next base: position 6,538,740 of record FR990129.1, read on the forward strand.
AATCAATGGTACTAACCTACTTTACGAATTGGCAAGAATTATTTAAATAAATTACTTAAAGAATATTTCAGAAATGACCAAATCGTTTTGGGTGCGTTGGGGGCGTTTGGGTTTTCAGTTATGTATGTATCGTGATAAGCTTCACTTAACATTATCATGCCTTTGTATTTCAATCGGTTCATAAATAAAAAAAAGTTATGACAGTTTAGATTTAGAGAATCACGACTAAAAAAAATTCGAGTGTGTGTATTATTGGACAGGTTCCCGAAGCGAAGCGAGGGCGGGTTTACTTACTAACTAGTTATGAATAAAGTGCGTTAATAACAAATTTCAAATATAGTGCCAAATAAATGAGGCACATTAAATTCGTCCAAATAAATAGGTAAAAATAATCTGTATTCGTAAGAACTCAAACAACCGGTTTTATAAATAAAAAGGGAATAAGGAAAGTATGACCATGAGAAACAATGTAATTAACAAAGTAAATAATAAAAAGATATACACTGTATACCTACTTATAAATTGGAGGAGAAGAATGAAAATAATAAACATTATGAATGAAATAAATATATTTTACCCAGTAAAGAATTAAGTCCGACTTTCATCTACTATGTATTTATTTATAAGGTGCAATAAAGTTTAAATAAATGTTATAAGGAACATTATACCTACTTACTTTGTAACGAAATTGTGTAAAATTTGTTTTAGTACGCCAAATAAAACACTGCAAGAATGTAATAAAATATTAAATATTATATATTTATTTTGTTTTGTTATGTTGCATATTCAAATGAAATATTTAGAGCTTCATGCATAATATTTATATGATTTGTATTGTTAGTTTAGCATACCGATGAACCCCGCCGCGTACGCGCGTGTTGCATCTATAAATAGGAGGAAGATAATGGAATAAAGTTGCAATTATCATTGTTTGTGTCTGCACTTCTTTTGATATAAAAGTTTTTAAATGTTTAAATAGATTTAGATAGGTCGGAAATAGATTTTTAAAAAGTTTTTTTTTACGTTGAGCATAATAATTATAATGTGTATTAATAATGTTTTGTAAAACATCCGCTCATTTTCACAGGATATCCAGGAATGTCCTGAAATTTACCGCTATACTATACCGTGTGTTCAGTAAATTTTTTTCCTGGTTAGTATCCTACCAATTTTGTCCGTTACCCCTCTAACATAAGGTAGAAACGCCGCTTGCCGTTTGCCCCGTTGTGCTGTAATAATTGTATTGTGTTTATGGGTTTATTCTACTATTGTCCTGTGTCCATTTTGACGCAAAATCTTATTCACGTGATCTAGTTCTTGCGTCAAATGATCACCACCACAAATGTCGTAGGGTCGTTTTGTTAGTGTTGTGATGGTGTGGGGTGCCGTGAATATGTCTGTCCGTGTGAGTGGGTTTTCTATAAACCGTGTCTCTAATCTTACCACCGTTAAAATGTTTAGTTTCTGTGATGATAAAAGTTTAAAATCAATAACCATTTGGTCAATAACAAAATAAATAATGTTAGTTCGTTAATCCGTTGAAAACATTAAGCCCTGTGACGTGCCTTAGAATTAGGGGAGAATTAGGGGTTCTGTTAGTCATTCTTTAAGTACGAAACTCTAAAAATAATTTTGGAGATAATTTTGGTTTCTTAAGCAGCTTTTTGAAGTAGATGATTGTTTTGGCTTTTCTAATATAGATGGACAAGGAAGGTTAATGTAGGTATACGTTAATGGAGCGGATACCATCATCTATTGCAATATATTGTTATTATTTGTGTTTTCATAACTTACTGATACTGTTAATGTATGTTATGCGATTATTTAATTGATGCCGTAGTTAAGTAACATTGCTCAAGAGTATAACTTCTCGGAAACTTGCTTGGTACTTTCGAATTGAACTCAATATTTTAATGCACCTACAGGATACAAGCACTTTCACTGGTTTCGCGATACCGGCACCTTACTGTAATATTATTCTTGGTTGTTTTAAGCAATAATACACTTACCTATACTGCCTCAGTATAAATTAGTTTTTAAAACCTATTAATTATTAAGAATTCATTGTCCTAAATAAAACATAACGGTAGTTTAAATAATGTTTTACGAAAAAAAATTGTTTACCCTCAAATTTTTGTACACCAATTTACCGGTCACTTTTTTTAAAGAAATTTTTCAACTAAGTAAAAAAAAAAACACTTACATGTCCTTCCTACTCGTTCCACTAAACTTTTTCAATCTACTTTATCAATTTTAATCTTAACGTAATCTCTGCCGACGTCTATTCAGCGTCTTTGCAAAGCTATGACTGGCCTCTGCCTCTCTCTGCTGTTGAGAAATGCGTTCTGCAGGTCTGACCTCATGTCCCGTTTGTATGCATCTGTACTTGCACTAAGTACTGTACTTTACAGACTTGTAACGTTTATGATGCTTGCGAGCCAGTGATTTAGAGAGTGCGTTGTAAACACAGAATATATTTGCTATTAACTAATCGTTGTTCTTCATTAAATTCGGACGGGACTTTTGAATTAGCCTATCTTTATTAATTTTTTAATTGATTGAAATAAAAATAAACGTTATATCACGTTACCACAAGCTTACTACAATACATCAGTGAAACAATCAAATCGGTGTAGCTATATCTGAGACGAGCATTCCCATTTTTTATCCCCTTTTTCCAAAAAGCATAACATTTTCTAATATCTTACAGTTTTATTAATTAGTAGATTTCAGACTGAAAATAGTTAACCACATTTTCAATATTTGAAAAAAGAATGTTGTTCTACAATATTATTATTTATCCGTGCATAATTATTGGGCACTATGCCTCTGCTGTCCACTTGACTTGCAAATGTAAACGAGGAAAATGAGTGCGGTTTTTTTGGGATCGGGATTTTTATCTGAAAGCTCTGAGGACGAAACTGAAATTGCGAAACGGTGATTACCAATAGAAGGTGATTCAACGACAGCTATTTCGTAATAACAAGTGTGTTTTAAAAGTAGTAGCGTAATTTATTAATCCCTTAGAGTTTCTGTTGGAATTAGATCATTACTTTGTTTCATTAAGATGAAACATTTGATTAATTAATTGATGATTTATCGATTGATTTAGTCTTAGTCATTTTGTAACATCTATATTTTTTTATGTAGGTACCTATTTGAACGTATAAAATATAAGTGTATTAGTAGTATAGCGATATGAATAAATAATTTTGAACATGAAAAAAAACAGGAAATTTAATATACTTACGTACTCGTAACTAACGTGTAAGAAATTGCTGTGTCTTACCTTTGAGAGTAATAAAATGAATATGACATGTAGGTATTTACCCTAAAAGGAGCATTTACCTATAAAGTGTTGTTTTGACCTTAACTGTGAACTGTTTATAATTTTTACCGACTTCAAAAAAGGATGAGGTTGTATCTTCGACGACTATATTTTTTTATGTCCATCGATTTCTCCGTCATTTGTGTAACGATTTTAATTTTTTTTATTTGAAAGAATGCACTTCCGACGTGCCTGAGTATATTACGAAAAAGTAACGTCAATTAATTTTTGAGTGTGGTACCACAGAGGATTTCTCTGTGGTGGTACTAAGGGACAGGTTTTCCGAATCGAAGCGAGGGTGTGTCTATTAGTATTCAGTACGAGCTGTGCCCGCGACTTCGTCCGCGTGGAATTTAATTTTAAATCATATTAAAATAAAAGCAGCCTAGGTTACAGCTAGGTCAGCTATCTGCCAGTGAGAGTCCCGTCAAAATCGGTCCAACGGTTCCAGAGATTAGCCCCAACTTTACTTATCTACTTTGTGCCCCAACAAATAGACAGACAGACAGACGAAAAATGTTAAAAATGTTATTTTGGTATTTGTACCATGTATACATCCATATGCATTTAGTAAAAAGCGGTTATTTTAATATTACAAACAGACTCCAATTTTATTTATTTAGTATAGATGTATAGATAATTAATTTTTATAGTTATAGCGTAATGAATTACAGAAAAAAATACAAATTACGTACTAAAAAAAACTGTATAAAGTCGTATGTAATTGTCTGAATATCTGGTGTAAATAAATAAAATTGTTGAGCATATAAATTGCGTAGTTACCTAATAGTTTCTTAAATATTGGTACAGTTAATTTTTTGTAATTTAAATACCAAGGAGTCTTATTTATTTGCGGTTAATTTCAAACATAATTATATTTAAATAAAAAACGTTCACTTTTACGACATCATCGCGTAAATTTTTGTAGCATTTTTACATAATTGCAAAAGTTTGGTATAATTTGTGATCTTGTGTAGGCTTTATAAGGTCACTATATGCATTACAATCAAATAAGTCCGTTTTGATGTTTGCCATGTCATGTCATGTGTGTAGTGACAATAGAGATGTGATAAAAATCGATATTTACACCAAAGAAACCAATTTTTACGATAAACCGATTGTAAATTTTAAGACTTTTTAATCATCTCGGTAATTAAATTTTGCAATCTAAAGGCTGTGACATTAAATTATATACGAGTAGAAGGATCTGATTTTTTTAGAGTACTTATGTATGTACACTACATAATTATATTCAATTTTAATCTATTGATAACATTGATTATAGTAATAATAAGTCAATGATTGATAAAATGGTTTTCGGTTGCAAGGTACGTAGGGGTAACATGACAAAATATACACCACAATAAGGATGAAAAACAAATTAGGTACTTTTAATTATATTAGACTCATCGCGATGCTGATGACTAGTACCTATGTAGTATGATATTAATGAAAAATTTTCTTCGTTATTTACACGGCCTTTGCTGCTATCATTTTTGACATCGGTTGGGCAATAGGTACTGTTTATAGGTACGTTGTAATGATGCTTTCTTTATTTATTCGATTCTGCACAAATTATTATTAAGTAATAATATAACTAACCAACTAACGAAATAACTATATATATTTCGTTTAAAGACTTTATTTTAAAAATAATCAATTTGCTAACTTTGCAACCGTTTCCGTGCTTTAAGCAGTCTGACCGGTTTAGTCGTGGGTTTAGTTAGGCACTTCCTGTATTGTCGCTTAAAGCCATGTTGAAACTATTTCTCTAAGAACTGTTGAACCTTTAAACATTATTTCACAAAGCCATTTAGGTACCTAAAAAAGAGTTATATCGCTTACATCAAGATTTAATCATAATTTTATAGGACACTAGCGACCCGCCCTCGCTTCGCTTCGGGAAACTTATTCCTTCGGTTTGCAAAGATTTAGTTATATATTTTGGATAATTTACAGGATATCTTTATAAATGATAGCTTTCCCCCGCGGCTTCGCCCGTCATAAACCCCTAAATATATAAAAGTTGATAAAAATTTGCGCCCCCCATTTACACCCTTATGGGATGTTTTTCGAAAAAATATTTTATACATGTTTCATAACTCTCAATGAAAAACCTTCATACTGAATTTCATTCGAAACCATCAAAAACGGCAAAGTTTCATACTAACTTTGAACCCCCGTTTTACCCCCTTAGGGAGTGAATTTTCAAAAATCTTTTCATTCTGCTTCCCCACGTTATAAAAAGAACCCCTGTGCAAAATTTCAAGTTTCTAACCCTTATAGTTTAGGCCCTGCATTGACATGTCAATCAGTCAGTCAGCTTCTCCTAGTGCAGAGCAACTTTTTTCTAATACTTAAATTATTAAACTCGTGATATCTTTCGAATGGAATGTCCGAATTGAATAATTTAAAAAGTTATATAAAGGTAATTAAGCAGTCTTAAATATGAATTAATTTATTTTGATATGGATTAATACTAAGATACAAATAAAGAGCCTGTTCCAGCGGTAGTATCTCAATTAAGTTTTTTAAGTAAAAAAATACTTATTGTGGCATAACTATAATAGTTAGACATATGCCATCGCGCACTTTATTGTAGATATTGATGTCCTTTATAAAACTGTAGTACATCACTTTGCTCTATGATCCATAGTTTTCGCAGCGCACGCGATGTAAAGAATATTTTAGGTATTTTTTTTACACCTTGGGTTACATTATAAGGATCCCTATTTTTTTTTCCAAAATAAAATTTAGCCTATGTTACTCGTAGATAATGTAGCTTTCGAATGGTGAAAGAATTTTTAAAATCGGTTCAGTACTTTTTGAGTTTATTCGTAAAATACTAATAAATACATACAAAATATAATACATACAAAAATACAAATCTTTCCTCTTTATAATATTAGTGTAGATTACAAACAAAGAAATCAGTGGCGTATTGAAAACGAGTTAAAATTTTGCGTTAAAACGATTTTAAACTTGGGAAGAAAATAACAAAGGTTTTTGAAGTGACTATAATATTTATTTTTTGTTTGTTTGTTTGTTTGTTTGTTTGTTTGTTTGTTTGTTTGTTTGTTTGTTTGTTTGTTTGTTTGTTTGTTTGTTTGTTTGTTTGTTTGTTTGTTTGTTTGTTTGTTTGTTTGTTTGTTTGTTTGTTTGTTTGTTTGTTTGTTTGTTTGTTTGTTTGTTTGTTTGTTTGTTTATTTTATCGATTTATTTATTTGTTTATTTATTATAATTATTTGTTATGAAGTTTCACTTCTAGCACTTGTGATATGCACACCCATCTACCCTATTAGAGTAGGTACTCGTACTTTTCCTTTCAGAACAATAATATCTGACGCTCAATGCCAACAATTTCTCTTGTATTACAAAAGGTCAGTATAATTTTCTGTTGATCTATTATTATTATTTTACTTGATATTTTCATAACTTCCACATAATTAAGAACAAATCCGGCTCGCAAAGACTTCTCTTTGAGTACTTTTCTTTGTGTATAATATACTCCTGTTCCACAAAGTTTAAGGTCAGTTTACGGCCAAATAGTCATCATAAAGAAATCGTGAGTGATTGACCGAATTAACGAGTTAAGGATATGCGCACATTATATCAAATCAACTTTAATTCGACTCCGATTCAATTCATCCGAGAGCATTTAGGTATGAGTATGACCATTATTTCCTGTTCAATATATTTGAATTTTTGGTGAGATCAGAGTTGGCCGTAGGTACGAATACGACACCTTAATCGCGCAAGGATGATTCAAGTAAATGTTGAAAATTCCATCTTTGAAATATAAACACGATATACATATATCTTATTTCCTAGTGTTGTCCTATGATTGGAATCGAAGTCAAACTGGAGTTGAGTAGAAGTAATGTGCGCAGATCTTAATGAGTTAAGCAACTGCGCTCTCGGTATTTCAATGGATAGGTTGTTGGTGGTTGTTGTCAATGAACGTTGCAAATTTTTTAATGTTCCGTGCCTCATACATTATGTTAATGGTAATCTGCAGAGTACTAAACTAACTGCGCTAGAGAGTTTGGGTAGTGTGAACGCATCCAAAGTAATTTGCGCGCTTTGCTGGCAGAGGTCTGCCGCGTTTTGCGGCTGATCTCTGGGATCTGGATTTAGTTTTGTTATTACTTTGTTCATGTTACTGCTTGACTTCACCTGATGGTAAGTGGCAACATAGCCTTCAGATGGTAACGCTTGTTAACATAGAAACCCCTATTCACTCAGGACTTCAGACACCCACATTATAATCGTACGGGGATACGGAGGAAGGCAAGTTCCTGTCGTTCGCGGTTCGGATCATAAAAGGCGAGATGTTCACGAGGAAAGGATGGATTCTCGCCGTGCGTTGGTTTGATGGATGGTAATTCGGATAATGTAAAGCCGTCGAGCAAATAGCAAGTGGTTTGAATGTTGTGGGCTTTCCAAAAGGGGAGCCTAGGTTTGAACCCAACACTCAACTCTAATTTTCAAAAATAAAGTGCGTATTAGAAACTAATTATCACTTGAACACTTGTAAGTAACTTGTAAAAATCGTAAGGAAAAATGCACACCTGAGAGTTATTCAAAACGTTCTCAAAGGTATGTGAAGTCGGCTAATCCGCACTTGGCCAGCGTGGTGGCCTATGCCTCTACCTCTCACACTGTTGAGGTAGACCTAAACCCAGCTCTGGGACACTAGTGAGTTGCGTTTTTGCGATGGTGAAAGTCGTCGACTCTGGTAATTACATTTCGATAGTAGTCGATGTGCCATGTCGGAAGCACTCTCACGTCTCGGAAAGTCTTGTACTTACCGGCAATGCAAGACTGTATAAAAATATACATATTTATTGTTTAATAAGAGGCCAGATAATAGAAAAATGAGATTAAAGTGGATTAATTTCAAAAATAGGTTGTTTCGTCTAATCGTCACATCGATACTGCAGATTGATTCGGATCACGTCTTTTCACCAAGATAAACCACGTCACGGTTGTCACAAATTAGATACAGGCTGTACTCGGTATGACTCTTCGGACCTACTTAATCTTACTCATATCTAATGTGACCATGAATTTACGCCTCCCAACGGGACGCTTTTAATTTTTTAGTTAAAGAAACTGCGAGAGTGATGTAGTCCAATGTTAGTGTGGTTGTCAGTATTAGGTACTGACTTCGAATGGTCTTTGAGAAGTAAACTGGTACTTGTTGATAAGGTAGATGAGTGTTGTTTTGTGGGATTACTACTTTTATATTTTTTCTACTAATTAAAATTAAAAAAAAAATTAAAAAAATATTTATACAGAGCCAAAGTATTTTTTATACGTTAGTTCGTCTTTCGTTGTAGTGGCATATCCGTTTTTAGTGGTAATTTTTTTTTATTTTAGTCTTTTGTCTGTCTGTCTATCTAATGAAATGTGGCATGTTTGTAATTTAAATCAAATGATAATAACTAGTAAACCTTTCATTTACAAATAGGTCGATGATCGAAGTGTCGGGACACAGCCCAGAGGCGGGATTGTCTCCATAAAAGCGAGAAGTATGTCCACGTTTCTCTGCATAATTACACAATACTTCTTGCTTAGTTAACAAGATGTTTAAACTGCTCGGTCAGGCGGAGTGATTCTGCAAGGTTGCCGTGACGTCACCGGGAAACACGTGGTCGGTTGGAATAAATAAACAATTAAACTGTATTTCGCTTTGTTTCGCTTGTCGAACATTAACTGGTTTATTTAAATACTTCCTTATGTCATCAGACCTACAAATACGTAATAAAATGAATTTTGCTAAGTGCAACATTAGCTATAAAAATTGGTAATACTTACTTATGAATTACACACAAACCCCAGCAAGGATTTTGTATGTTAAATACATATTAACACACATACCATTGACATACATATATGGGATGTTAGGTACAGCAAGGATCCGAAGACAAACATTTATCCGTCAATTTTTTTTTATCAAAAAAATACATTTCTTTCACATCGCTCGATGTCGTTGAGTCACTTCAAAAAACAGCTTACAGACATCATGGTATCTCATCTCGTGGGTAGCAAATTATTGTTGTTCATGACATCGTCAATGATACCTGCATGGCCTCTCAAAGTTTGAAGTCTGTACTATGGAAACTAGAAGCTTGACCAACCAACATGGTTCGTTTTCATTATTTAAGTTCTAATTTTTATTTCCAACACTGACATTTACTTTAATAAAGTCAATAAAACGAATAACATTCAACAATTACAAAATATGACATTTCAGTCTGTAAGGTAAAATACAATGTAAATTAAAATGCAGGAAGAAGAAGAAAAACTAACAAAAAGGCATATTGATAAATATTATTAGGGAATTATAATAAAATGCTTCAATGTAATTAATCTAATCATGTTTATTTAGTTATAATTAAGATACACAATCTATAACTTGCGTTGTGTTATGAGCGAACATTAATATGACATTATAGGTAAACAACATACCCATCCAAATAGATCTAAATGCAGTTAAAACTTTTTTATAATATAACATTATCACAAATCTTATCATTATAATACCTACATGTTGGAGGTTATAATAAAATTCGGTTACTGAATAATATGTTATGAATTATACAGTCTTGCAATTACTACAAATAATAGTCACCCGTTACAGTACAGTTATTCAAATACTTAACATCCGCAATTTTAAAGATAAAGTTTAAAACCAAATGGTAGGTAAAAAATTAAAGTCTTCGAGTGTCGTGGTCAGTATTTCTAAATCAGACCGATGCTCAGATCCTTCTACTTCTTCTTGAGTTAAGAGCTAACTACTTAATATTTAACCATACTAATCAATAGCCAGTTGCCTAAACGACCCATCGATTCCGAACAGCTCATCGTAGTTGGTGGGTTTCCCTGGTCTCAGAGATTCGTTCGCTACGATGGATTCTTGTGCTTTGAACCAGTCTTTGTAGTCTTCCAGTTTCTTCATCCAAGCATCTGTTGAGAAAAGATATGTTGGCCCCTGAGTATTATGATACTTTTAATACTATGCTACGTAATACTCCTATTCAAGTATTTAACAGTTAACTACCACCTGGAACTTCTGTTATTGATTGCAGTCATGCGTATGTTAACTTATATTTCCATAATTTATTTACATCCATGTAACTAGTTTAGCTGAATCCGTGCCGTCTATAATAAATTAAACATGCACTATAATATCAAAAAAATCCTAACACGAGTACAAAAGTGTCTTAAAGACACATAAAAATCCTTACCGTTGATGTCGTTGATAGAACCTCCGTTGCCACCATATTCTTCTGGAAGCATTTCTTTAGGTACATGCTCGTAGAGAGTGTTTAAATCAGTATGGATAAATATCTGAAAAATGTCAAAGTAGAGCTTTGTACCTACTACACTGATAACTGAGTGTCGAGGTAATTTAAAGCGCCGACTACAGAGTTGGTTAAAAAAATGTGAACCAGGTTTGGGGGGACCATGGATTATGGTTGTTATCACAAAATGTTATTGTTAATCAACTGGCCATCTTATTTTGCCTTTATTTTTCTAGAAACCCAGTTACTAAAATTTTTATGTAGAATAATTATTATTATACCTATTGTATTTACAGTTTTTTATACGTACCCTGTTCTTAATCTTCTCTTTAAGGAAAGGTTTGACCAAATTCACAACAGTTTCAATAATTGGGGACGTATTCACCACATGCACTTCCTTCAGCTTAACAGGATACGCTTCCTGTAATTGGAAAACATCAACGTTATTATTTTTTATGGCGTATATAGAAATATTATGTTATTGCTACTATTATAAGAACGATTTGAAATTGATACCTACAGACATATTTGCTAAACTTTCTTATTAAGTAATAGTTTTTCTACATTATATCTTTATCTTGTGATATTAACTCTGAATAATCACCCAAATGATCGCAGTTAATATCGCTCGATGGTACGGAACTCTAGGTGTGCGAGCCCGACTCGCGCTTGACCGGTTTTTTGAGATTCAGATATTTAGTTGTGATCTGGCTTTCCTCGTTTACACTTTATAGCAAAAGCTGAAAAATTACATGTGTCATTATTATTTTCAGTCAGTCTTGCTGAATAATCTTTACACACCTGAACACAAATCAAGAACTTCTTTATAGCAGACGGCGATAATTTCCCCAAATGACTTGGCGCTACGATAGAAGCATCCAAAATATAGACGTCTCCAGCGATTCCTTCCACTTCTTCAGCCAGACGTACGTCTCCAATCATCATGGCCACTTTGAAAGCTTCATTCAGCTGGTTGGTGTCCAAGTTTTTATCTAGACCTGAAAACGAATATTTAGGTTTCAAAACATTTAAAGGTATTTTATATCACTGACCTCAATGAAATGTTGCAAATCAAATAACAGCTACCTAATATCTTAGATCCATAAGAACAATAATACTAAAATAAAAATTAACTTCACCGATTCCCACTGGAGCAGCGTGGTGGAGTATGAATTGTATGATTTGGGGTTCTTCAATCTTATGGAGAAGTCCGTGCTCAGTAGTGAACAGTTAATATGTTGAAGCTGCATTAAAATACTTTAGGCTCCACGTTTAGCAATAAGAAAATGTCATGGACGACCGAGACTAGACGTATTTCGTAAGAGTATAGAATAGCATCAATTTACTAAATATTGCATAATTATAATATAAATTAAGTAAAATCCGAAAAAGTGAAAATACTAAATACTTTCTTTAATTATATCTAATTTACTTTGCATTTCCATAATTTTTGATAATATAGGACTTGTCTTAGCGACAACTACTCATTTCTTTTATGTGTACTGTATACGTCATGACATTTAAAAGTTACACCTACAATCATTAATGTCTTTGACGAAACAGTAGGTACCTATACAAATGCCTGCCCTGAAGTTGTGACGTTTTGTTTGCCACATTAAAATATCTGATAACTAAAATGGTTTTTATGTAAAATCAGTAGAGATTAATGATGATTCATTATACTTCGCTCACCTCTGCAGATGGTCACACGACGGCCGTTTGGCGTTAGTCCTGGCAGCGGTGGTCCTTGACTGAAAACAATAGAGGAAAATGATTAATTTGAAGAGAACATTACGAGTAGTTTTCCTTTCATACTTCTCGTGACATACTGTGACGATAGTAATTTACTTCATGGCGGCAGGGTTTTTCTCATTTTCCTAGACGTAATAATGAAATGGTTTAGGGGTTTCAGTTGCAGTGTGGGGCAGTAAATATGCTGCTTCCTTCTTTGCTCCTAGTATTAATTTTCATGAGCGACGTTGACCACATATCTAATATTGCTTGGTTTTGCGAGAATTATATGTATTATTAAATATTATTGGTCGTCACTCGTTTATTTATTCACATATAACATAATATAATAATAGTTCATCTGCTTGTTTGCCAGTGACATAAAAAGTTATGATATTGATTCATTAAATGCGTATGTAGTGAAAAAGAAAAGTCAACTAACGCTTTAGTCATGAGCTCCATTAACTCGGGGCTCGTGACGTCTCTGTTGGTGAAGAACTCGGGGCAAGCCGCCCTCATGGTGAAGTACATGTCCAGTTTCTTTTTACATTTCTCCAGTGAGAAGCTAGAGCCGCGGAGGAAAGTCATGAGGCGATTTTCATCTGTGGAGTAATTGCATACAATTTTTTTTATTCGGATATTGCTTATAATAAATAATAATAAAATAATTTTTATTTTATTTTATTTTATAATAGACTAATGTTATCAGTCGTATTGAGACGTAGGAGTATGAATAAACGATTTTATTATCTGAGTTATTAATTTGAATATGATTTACCCCATTCATCTGGCAAATGTGGTTGCTTCTTCAGCCAGTCCTTGATGGCTTCTAGGTCCCGCTGGCGAGTGTTGACGTCCTCATTCAGTTCCACTCTGATCTTCTTCCACATCTCCCCGGACGGCTGCACGAGGGTCGCGGCTGCCATGGTGCTGGAGTGATTCTGAAAATAATAACGTTTATTACATTTTAGAAATCTTCTTTTTTTCTTTTTGTGATGATGTCTGTTAGATAAGAAAAATACTTATTTATTGAAGGGAATCTGTCGCTGGGCGACCACATCATCCCGTACAGAAAAAACAAAACGTAGTTAGTACAACACAATCGAAACAAAACAAACTGTGGGTGTACTTCTACGCACGTAATTAATTATAGGCTACTTCTTTGCCGTAATTAGGATTTTTTCGCATTCCAACAAAGATTCAACTTTTTGTAAGGTTCTTTCCAATTATGTCTACTGTAGGTAGGGAAGGTATTCAAACCAATTTAAAATTAACAATAAGGCAAGTCCGGTATGGATGTAACAACAGCGGCATTAAGATGTCATGTCCTCTACAACTTAGGTAATTGTTTCTACTTGACTTTAAATCAAAGGTCCATACTGTGGAACCTAAATACATAATATGTAAGATAACTTTACCAAGTGTTTTGAAAATAATTGTTACACCAGAAAGCAATTGTTTGAAAACATTGTTCCCAAATGACTTCTTTACGAAACATTTTTATAACATAAAGATTGCGCAGAACAAAAGGCATGATGCAAATGGTAGGTATTCACAAGAAGATATGTCGTAAGTCACAAAGTCACAGGAAATCTAAAGTTACTTGGGTGGTTGTAACCTGAAGTATTTTTAGTTATCGGGATTTTATCAGCTGAGAATAGGATATTTACTTTTTTTACTTATAAAGCAATGACATAATGTTATCTTTAGTCAAAGCAAAAACCTTCAAATGTTTACAAAATATACTACCTATTAACTGAGTTATGTTAGTTAAGTAATCTGTTGTTTAAGTATACTTACATTCAATACAGTCATCTCATTCATTCATTTAATTCTCACAACGCGCGCTGTTATCATCAAGTAAACTTATATCGACATTTTTCGATATTTTGAACACTCACTCAAGCATTAAAAGATAGAAAAATAAAAGATAAAGTATGTAGCTCGCGTGCTTGAGAATTGCATATTTTTTTTATTTATTAAGGTTTCCAAAGAAAACTAGGTAAAAAAATTATTTTGAAAATATGTTAGTACCTACCTACCTACTTACTTATATACTATGTATAATTTGTTAAGTACTTGTTGTTGGAGTACTAAGTACTGAAATAGATTACCTACTTATAATCTAATGTTCATTGTAGGTACATTGAAATAATATTCTAATATACTTACTTAGATTCCTACTTATTCAATTTATTTATTTTGATAACTATCAATATTTAAGTCTAATGATTTAAGTATAAAATCGTATGAAACAATTTTTAATTGTACAAGTTTCACAATAATATATCAAATTGATTTTAACGCCATCTATTAATATTCTAAGAAACTAAAATAATAATATTTAATCATAGTTCATCTACTAGTCAATAGATGTCACTAAAGTCATTATGTCGCAGAAATATAAAAAATCTGAAATTTTGTGAATATCTGCTAACTTTTGCTATTGGATAACAGATGGCGCTGTTATATTATCCACATGTGAATGCCAAGTTGTTATTATTTGATATCGGTAAGTACAAATATTTGTGTATCTACATACCTACCTACTTAAAAATTTCGTAGTAATATTTCGAGTTGAGATAAAAAGTTTTTTAGACGATGCTAAGTTATTTAATTAATTTTTATTGAATGTGACGCGAGGGTGTGGCGAGTGGCCTGCTCTTTTGAACATCTACTTTACTTTTTTCTTATTCTGCCTTCATTAGAAATAAATTAAGAAGGTACCTACCGACTAAAAGAGCAGGTTTATAAAATACTGTTTTGATTGATGATCAATCTCGTCACAGCGTTTCCACTATTTGCTCGCAAGCGACTATTAATTTAACGCTCGAGTTCTTTATTTACTTGCGATGTTGTGATGGATTGACGTCATGTATCGTCTTACTATGGAATATTGTTTTTTCTGAAGCTTATGTGCGTTCAGACACGTTTCATACTAAGCTTCTTAGCAACGCTTAACTAAACATAAACGTCACAATCATCGTTTAACGGTCATCTAACTTGGCAAAGAGAAAAAAGAAGTTAATTTATTAGGAACATTGAATGATGTACATTTTTTATTCGCAGGACAACTAGAAGTACTTAGATAGGTACTTTTAAGGTTTATGAGAATGTGATTCTATAATATCAGTCCCAATTCAGCTTTAACGATGCGTTGCCGAATAAAAAGTAAGCGGGGGATTCAAATTATTGCTTCACATTTATACAGCCTCAGCAGCTTCTTGTAGATGACGAACCTCATATACGACACTATTTCAAAATCCTACAAGTACTTTTATCTTTTTTAGCAACAAAACAGAAGCCAACCATTCTCTATTTTGATATCTCAATGCCGTACAGATACTCAATGAAATGTGGCAATGTGGTTCAAACAACTTGCGAAAACCGTTTGCGAAATGTTAGCGGGCCAGGTATGTAACTCGATTGAGCATAACGCTAGGTACGGCCCGGGAACTCGCTAAGTTAGATTTTAAATGATGATTTAAGAATGCTAATTGCACCTTATATAGGTAGTTCTGGTGAGTTTGCTGGTGATTTTAAAATTAGAATTCCTCATTTGTACATTTTAAAGGAGAGGTTTTTACACTTTTTACAGTTCACTGCAGGAGCATTTAAATAATTAATAGTCTAATGTAATGTAAATCATTATACTCGTAGTACACAAATAATATTAAAACAGTGACAACAAATGTAAAAAATAAATGTTCTGTTGTATCTAGTTTGTAATTTGTTTTGTACTTTGTAATTAGGTATTGTACTTTGCTCTTTGTCAACAGTAGATAAACACTTAACAACCATATTTGATATTATCAACTAAAAAAAAATCCCAAACGAAGGTGAATGAGGGCAAATTAAGATAATCATTTTTTTATTCCTATTCTTAGAAATAATATCAACTATAAGTTAAAAATACTTCCAAACGGGACAAGCCGCGGGCAACAAACAGCTATTATGGGTAGTATTATACAAAATTAAACACTATTATTGCAAAAAGTACTTAGTTATTTTGCTATTTTTGAACTTAGAACGATTTATGGGATTTTCCAAGGCAACACGTTATTCATTCATGAGTCAATTACGCTTATTTCTATTCTAAATGCGAACTACGTTGTCGAGACGAGCTAGTATCTAGTATAAAAACAGTTCGAGAATTATTACGGAAATGGCCAGAGACGCCAGAGTAGAAATAAATATTTCCCGATGAACACCACTCACTTTACTTGGAAGCACTTCACGTTATCTGAAGATAGGTAATGTAATCACCCCGTTTCCTTATCGTTATCAATTTATCCGTATTTATCCGTATCATAGAAATTTTGCAAAGATGTGATATGTGAGTTATTGTAGTTTTTTGGGGTTCTGTGCATAAAGGGTGATAAACAGAACCTTATATGCCTCCGCTGTTTGTCTGTCTGTCACAGGGCTCTATCTCTTGTACGGAAATACCTGAATTGTTCACACCATGCGTTTTACTGTGGCCGCTAACGTATAAAATAGTAAATATATTAAATCCCAAAGGGCGTCTGTGTACTGATCTGTTCAGAAGCATGATAATAAAAGTATACAAAAGATTTTTCCTTTTACCTTGAGAGAGAGCTAGATGGAGAAGAAATTTATTGTATTGTTCCTTATGAGTTACTGATGGAAAAGTCCATGCTTAGAAAAATATAATACCAGAAATCGCACGTATTGTAGTGCGATTTTCCGAAGCCAGGTAAGTCATCCTCTCTATAATAATAGAGAAGATAAGATAAGTTTTTTTGACACTACATTACCCTACCCATATTTTTAGTGTTAGAAGTCGTAGGCACCTATTTTATAATAACAAATCAAGAATTATTTATGATTAATATCATGACTATATTTAAACCTGCAGTAATTTAAGTATTTATGAAGTAATTGGGAGTATTTTAATAATTAAAACCCAGGACTTAGACAAATATAAAACTAGTTTAGCACACAATTTTATAAAAAATATTTATTAATATTCTACTTATTGTAATTAATTGCACACCATGAATCCATGACAAAAAAATGTAAGATATAAAAGTAGCGATAAGCGATTGATGTGTTATTTTACGTCATTTTTCCGGATACTTTTGGGCAGACGACAAAGATAAAAATATGGCTTTAATGGTAACTTACTCAAGTTTCCAAAGGCACGGAGAAAAGTCACTCGCGCTCGAACACACAACGCCGCCGAAGTTAGCAATCACACTGACTACTTACTCTGAACCAGTCAGCCGTTGAGTAACTTCGTGTCCACTGTGCGAACCTTGAGTCGGGTTGCGACATTGGTATAACACCATCTCTAACGGATCGAATTATTACTTACTTAATACAGCTTGGCGATAGCTGACCGTCTCTACATAATATAGGTATACCTACCATTTTTCTTACTAAATTTGATTGGATTAAAAGATGTGCTAAGGAGTTTTTAGCCCATTCTTAGATCGAGCGACAAAGATTTTGGAAAGAAGAGAAGGTGAGATCTCACCTGATGGTAAGTGGTGTTGTAAGGTTGAGTACGATCGTACTCAAGCAATAACTTACAAATAATAAATAAAAAGTAAGTGCTTATCTTCGTACCATTAAGCATATTGACATTGACAACAATACCTACTGTTGTGGACACAGTATCAAAAGTTAGTTCACGGACAAAAGACATATAAACACGTCTCTTATCGATTGCAGTTTTCAGTAGTATAGGTACATAATATTAACTATCCCTCCTGAGTCATTACACGGTAGATAAGATAAAATAGATTAATCCACCCGTTTAACAAGAAAGTAAGAGACATTTGTTGTCAACATTGTAATCTTTATCAAGGATACATTTATTATTCATCCAAAATTATTACCTACTATTACCGTACGTAATTCTCCCAACAAGTTTTGAAACAAAGAACAAGTTAGTGTTCAACATAAGTATCTACCATTTGATTTTTATCTTTCCAAAATACTCTATACAAAGATCCATTCGTCTAAACCAACTTTGAAAACTCTTTTGCCAATATTGATTCTACGTCAGAAATCGCTATTTATCCGGCACTCAACTTTATTTATTTTTGCTTAGGCTAGTGGAACTCAAAAGAAATCATAGAGAGCTAAGTCAGGGCAATAGGGCGATGAGTAAGGGTTTTAGCACCAGATGAACGTAATTTCTAAGGGACATAATAGCTGACAATGCGACATTGTAATGCAGCGTAATTCCCTAAAGCCCGGTCTTTGGTATTTTCTCCCGGACAGCGTAAAACAACTATGGTCTACCATGTCGAGTTTTCACCTACTTATATTTTTACAACATTAACAATGACAAAATTATCTTCTAAACGACGACAAAACTTGCCCACGTTGCGATGTCATTGTAATTTCGTCGGTAACTGTCTTTCTGAGAAAGTCCATACAGAGGATTGCCCTTAATTTTCCGGATCATATTGAAATTGATTCATCTTTCGTCACAAATGATCTCTTAAATACATCTACTACTTAGCTCCGTTTTAAAAATGTACACGCATTTCACTATACCATATCATACATACTCTCAGAGGAAATGTGGGATCCCACGACATCAATGTTTTTAGTCCAAGATCTCAAATCCCTAGACATTGTAATAAGAATGATGTTGAGTTTTATTTTATTTTATCTTATTTATTTATCTTATCGTCACATTCTCTATTCGTACTCATTAAAAACAAGAATGACGTAATAATATCCTTCTCATGAATCCTTCTCCAGGTTATAACATAAGAGCCTGCCGAAATATCTTTTTTATTTTACCAGTTTTTAAATGTTATTTACCGTTACTACATATTTGCGTGATTCGTGATCGACATTTCTATGATTTGTCCAAGGGCAATGAAGCAAGACCCAATACGTTTCGGCGTTGGCAATACCTCAAATCCGTCGTTTCCCAATATCCAGCACGCAATGAAACCCATTCGTCTGTTACATGCGGTATTCCTTTTGTTTTTCTTTTACAATACTTTTGGTGGTAACGTTAAAAGTTCCGTATCTTTGTTGTTGAATCTACTAAATAAATATCAGTTAAGTTTTGTAATGAAGATTGTCTTTGTGTTTATGTATTTACGTGTAATAAAATTCTAATTGATCAATGTCTACACATGGAAGATAGTGAGAATAACTTTTATTGGGGTATTTAGTAATAAATCTCTTATCACTCTCCGCTTTAAAGTGTAGGTAAACAAAATATTTCGTTCCACATATTTTAGTTTTTTCTTTTTATATTTAGAATAATTATATGTACCTACTTATTTTTCTCATTATTATTTCAAAGTTTCGTTAGTTAAAACTAAAATAAGCACATTAGAAATGTGATTATTAGCTGATTTAAATTGAATGAAAAATATGTAACTGCTAAACGTTCGGAGGTTAATAACATAAATATGGAACTTCAATAACAATTTAGTGTAAATAAGCTTCCTCTTTCGAGTCTGCGTTCTTCGCTCTGATTGTTTTGATGTAATATTTTATGAGGACTTTAATTTATACAATTTATATACCTATGCTTGAAAATTAAGACATCTTGCTACAGATGACGATGCAAATATTATAATTATGTATAATAATATAGTAATAATGATCAATTTGTAATTTGAAAAATTTGAAACATTTGAAAAATATGATTTTACACTATTATCATTAATGACAATAAACTGTAACGGAAACTCACGATCTTATTATTTTATAAGTAGGTACCTACTATCGGTATATAACAGTTAAAAAACTGTAAAATTTCTGATACCATGCCGGTCCATATCAAATTTTTACCTAATTTATGCGTTTTAATTTTACTGATTATAGGCCTCTTTTTTCTATTATCACAAGGGTAACATTGTATGTAGTACATTTTTATTTCTAATATTCTCATGTTATAATTATTATAACTTATACCCCAATGAGGAATATAGGTAGGTATTTGTGACTATAAATGGAAGAGTTCAAGAATCATACTCCTGTTTTCAAATGAAGAGTTTTAAAGTTTTAAAATTAATAATAATATAATAAAAATGAATAATAATATTTTTTTTGTTAAAAAATGGTGGCAAAATTAGGTAAAAATGAGAACAAATTGTTAATAAGGTAATTATTTATTAAAAAACTTATATTTATAAAACAAATATGCAAAACATGATTCCAATCATCAACAAACAACACATACTTTGATTGACAATCAAAAACATTTAATAGTATGCTAAAGTAATACAGATGCGGTAGCCGAAGCGATAGGAAAGACGCATGAGATACCCAATCAAGTTGAAAAAGATGATCAAGACGGTCAAATAAAAATATAATAAGTATGGAAGTTCAACAATGAATCGCAAAATTACTTTAGCGATAATACAGTTGATGGAAACCGTATTGAGCAAACGTAAATTTTAGTAGACAGTGAAGCAATAGGTAAAAGAAAGCCTGTCTCCTTAAATTTAGCGTTTGCTTAACGATTATTAGACGAACAATAAGTTTTTAATTCTGTGAGGTCTACAGCGGTTTATAGTAAACAATACAAACAAAATATAATATTTCAAGAATGACGTGACAAAATGTGGGCTTCCGAACTTATGATAATATATGTAAAACATCATTGTGAAGGTGAATCTTGTGTATTTTTCGGACTTGAAAGGGTTCGTCCTAATGTTATTTCCGAACTAGACTCAGTCAATGACAAGCTGACGGAAGGAGCCATCGATACCGAAGAGCTCATCGTAATTGGTTGGTTTTCCAGGTCTGAGAGCCTCGTTAGCCTTGAGGTTCTCTTGTTCCGCGAACCAATCCTTGTACTCTTCCAACTTCTTGACCCACGCGTCTGAAAAAAGTAGGAATTTAAAAAAAATCCCACAAAATTTTCTCCAAATAAGTAGTTCATCAAATTATAGTTTCATAAATTAACATTTAGAATCAAGAATGAATTACAAATCCTTTTTTCTACTTTGCTGCGATTTTGCAGTCAGTTCTTCTTTTAAAACGGAACAGAATGCTAGTTTAATATGGGTCATTAAGATTTTGATTCAACATTTAAAATATTTATAACCCGGGATTAAAGAATTATTTTTGTTTCAATTTTTTTTATACTTTACATTTTTAGTTTCTTATATAATAGGTACTAAATCTTTCTTCTACTTCAGTCCTAATTGGGCGAAACAAAATATCGTTTGATTTCGAACATTTTTAAAGTTCAATGTGTTAAAATTATACCTAAACACAAATGCTGAATTATTACTGAAATTGCTTACGCCTATAAAATCATGAACTAGGAACAAATAAAGTTCAAATCACTCACTGTGAAGATCATTCATGGAACCAGCGTTGCCACCGTATTCAGTGGGTAACATTTCTTTAGGCACATATTTGTACACTTCACTGGCATCAGTATGGAGGAAGATCTGTGAAAGACAGTTTTACATTTTAAAGGATGTATTATAATTATTATTAAATGCCATTATACAACTTTCATAGATAGGAAATTTAAGTTTTCAGGTTGCGCTTCAAATTTTAGTTGTAAGGAAAAAGTACCAGTACTCTTTATTAATGAGACTTGATCCATGCTATTTTATTGTAATTTAGGCACATTTGAGCGTGTTTAAAGATGCCAGATTCCAGATGATTTCTAATACTAAAGAGTGTACTACTTCCATATTTAAAAAACCTAATATACAGAAAAAGATGTAGGTGTAGGTATCATAAAGTTAGCGTACCCTTTCTTTGATCTTGTCCTTGATGAAGGGCTTCACGAAGTTAACGATCTTATCCACTAATGGGGACACGTTAATAACATGCACTTCCTTCAGCTTGACAGGGTAGGCTTCCTGGAACACGAAATAAATCATAAGTTATATGGTGTCTTCTAAGGCAAGAGTAGCACCTGTCATGATCTGAAATACAGTTCTACCCAAGAATTTTATGGCTTCTAAGAACAGAAGGTGCTTTTTAATGTCCTTTGATACTTAGAAATTCATAGCAGACATAAATTAAAAAAGTTAAAAAGAATAAAATACATAATTATACGAAAATGAACACTTTGGAGAGTTCATTTAAAATTAAAAGAAAGACGAAATTTTGCGGGAAACATTATAAGAAATGGCAAAAACTGTTATTGGTTGCCTGATTGGTTGACATATCAGCATACAAAGCCAAAATACCTACATTGTCAAGCAATAATAACTTAAAAATATTAAAAAACATTGCGGGGTTATGCCATACGTGGAATAAACTAAACCATATTCTTCTAGAATTATTACAGTGTAGAAACATTTGAAACTATCGATTTCTTTACCTGAACACAAACTAAGAACTTCTTGACCAACGTAGGTGTGAATTTTGCGAAGTGAGTCGGTGTGGCAACTGATGCGTCCAAGATGTACACGTCACCAGCAACTCCTTCTTTCTCCTCTGCAAGCCTGACGTCACCCAGCATGAGGGCTAACTTGAAGGCGTCTGCTACGTTGGGTGTCTGTACGTCTTTGTCCAGACCTGGAAAGCAGTAGAATATTATTTGTAAATTTGTTTCCATGATTTTTCTAATGAAAACGGTTTGCGAAGAGGATCTTGAATAATAGTAGCGTATCTTATTAGCTGGCTAAGGAAGAGCTTTGAAATTAGTATAAATCTTGATCCAGTGGTTCACGTTCAATTGATGTATTTAATGTCCGATGACGTGTTGAAGAGGCTCAGTCGTCATCAGCTTACATCATTTCATAAATTGTTTAGATTAGGTAAATTACACAAAACCTATTTTACCTCTCATGAGGATGACACGACGTCCTTCAGGTGTAAGCCCGGGCAACGGAGGCATTTGACTGAAAAACGTAAAAATCAAAATTAATAAAGTCACAATATAAAAATATTAGAACGACTTAATATTAGTTGATTATGATTAAGTATATAATTGATTGGAACATGCTTTAATATCTACTTAATAAAAATCTAACGACGAAGACAAGAGATAACGGACGTTAAACTAATGGACCAAGAAGCATGAAACTCTATATTGGTGTTACTTATTTAGTCTGGGGGAGTCATTAGTATCATCATCATTGCGACCCACTATCCCACTGTTATGCATGGGTCTCCTCTCACAATGACTACTGAGAGGTTTATCAAAATTTATCCCTTAATAGGTTGAAATGGGGATAATATTTTTTATATAGATCAGATTTACATACTTCTACCTCTTGGAAGTCGCTTGTACCTACTAGTTAAAATAAATTGTTCACAACGTTTATTTTAAGTACCGCTATCAATGTCTCACTTTAATATAATCATCATTTTACGGTTCAATTCGTTATGGAATTATAGTAATTATTTTAATTGTTTGTTAAAGACGCACACAGCCTGGTCAAAGGTTTTTACGTCAGATTCATAATTACATCGTCTTAGCATCATAACAACCTATACGTTCAAATACGAGTACAAATGGAACTTAGCGGTGAGATATAAAGTAACATTATTATAAGAAATTTTAAGCAAATGGCTTATTACTGGCTTGTGAGCAGCAACAGCATGTGCATGCCAAATAGCCTAATAATTCAGTTATGATACAACTTGATGCCAAGGGGCATTTATTTATAAGTTTTAACACTCGATCACCTTACACCGAACCGAGATGCTTATAAAATTAATTGCTATAAGTTTTAATCTCATAAATGCTTACACCGTATTTAAGATTTCCTGCAGCTCAGGGCGAGTGACGTCACGGTTGTCGAAGAACTCGGGTACAGCTGACCGCATTGTAAAGTACATGTCCAGCTTACGCTTGGCCTTTTCTAAGGAGAACTTGCAGCCACGGAGGAAGGTCATGATACGTTGGTCATCTGTAGAAAAGGTGCAGGATCATATTAATTATAGCAAGTAGGCAAGTAGGATTAGGTCTTGATGTGTTTTTTCGAATGGCAGAAGATTAGCATTAGGATATTTTACAGAATTAGATAGAAAAGATAAGAAGAGACGTATCATGAAAATGAGTGTAAATTTTAATGTCTTTAATAATGACAAAGAGAGATTAACCAACAAAGAATAAAATTTTTGTACTATTGTTTCCAAATTGGTGCTGTTAAGGGCTTGGAGCGACGATCAACGGACCATTACGACTGTCGAATTATTCTGCATAAGAAGAATATAGTTGCACCTACCAAACTCATCAGGTAGATGAGGTTCCTTCTTCAGCCACTCCTTAATGTGGGCGAGGTCCTGTTCCTTGGTGTCAGCCTTCTCATTCAGCTCCTCTCGAATCTTCTGCCACATTTCTCCAGCTGGCTGCTCCAGAGTCATCTTGGTTTCTGCTGGTCCTGGAAAGAGAATTCATAGAATATATGTAGTGAGATTTCTGGTTGTACACATTGCATCGCCTTGCAAAATTAAAGTCAATAGAAGACTAAGACAGTAAAAATATAGGGGAGATGGAAAATAATATTTATGACTATAAGTACCTATCCTACTATAAGGACCTATTATCAGGGTAATTGAGTTTGAAGACCTAAATCTTACGTTTAGAGTATTGTCATCATCTACAGTGCAGTGCAGTGATATTATAACATCAGGTCGGACTTAGATATAAAATACCACATCGACATCGACTCATTTACTATTTAAGAAGAGAGACAACGAAAGGAGACCATGACTATACCTGATGGTAAACGGTCACCAGCGTATGGGCATCAGAAACACGAAAACATGAGAAAAAATGCCCTGTTCGTACCATAATTATAGACTTAACGCTAATGTAATTCAAACTGTATTAACAAGTGCGCCAATAAGCGCTATTAAATCGGTTATGAGCAGAAAAACGCGATCAGATTCGGTAACCCCAATTCGTACGAGAGGTACATATTAAAAACTTTGCGCACGGCCGGAACGGTTTTCGTGCGGAGTTTTTTAGTTTTCAGCATCGTTACTTTCACCAACGTGCCGGCTTTCGCCGCAAGCCTTCGGATGTGCTCTGATTCCTTGGTTATTGCAATGTTATGGACGCGCGGTTTCGAAATTGTTAGAATTAACTGAACACGATTATTTTTGTGTAATTGCAGCGGTTTTTATCGTAGTTTGGGTTGGTTTTCATTTAGCTGATATGATAGCTGTTTTTGTAGTATTATTATGTTGTCTGGTCGTTGCGGTGATGGCTTGTTATGAACGTCGGTATGCCCGGTCGGCCCGGGATCAAATCCTTCACGCTTATGCTTTTCAGGAATTTAATGTCCAAGATGAAGGAAAACATTAAATAAATAAATAAAGATACACACTCATAGCCCCACACTAGGATTCCCTGTGTCGTGGGTGCCATGGACAACACAAGACAAGAACACACACACCCAGACTAAGAACGGAAATTTAAACTCATCATTCAAATTTCCGCCTCGCTGGGAATCGAACCCAGGACCCTCGGAACGGCGATCCGGCGTGCATCCGGGTCGTCGGGTTATATTGATTTCGTGGAACGTTTGATTTTGTTCGATATTTATAATGACGTTGAATTTCAGTTCTCGGTCTGGATATGTGTCATTGTGTGACGTCCATGGCACCCAAGACACAGGGAATCCTAATGTGATGGTGTGTAGCATTATTTATTACAATTTTTAACGAGTAGTTGCTAAGGCTCGTGACGGTTATATTGCATCAGAGCAGGCCAGGCCTGCGCGTCAGTCACGTGACTGTAATAAAGGTGTGTACACCAAATTATACGCACCGTAATTGACGGCCTGCGCAATCACTAATGCATACGTTGCACGAACTCAAGGTCCATATTTATAATGCTAAGTTTGGCTATGCGGGTACTTACCGCTGAGCTGTAATCGCCCCTTGAATTTGATTTCATTTCGTAAGTGATGACTTAGTACCGGCCATTGATGGGTCAAGTCCGAAATGGGCTTGTAAGATAGAGGGTTCCCTGATGTAATGTATCTAGTTACCTACTAGTATTAGATAACTTCAACTTATATTATATCTAGTAGGTATTTAATATTAAATCTGTAACGGGGTAAAATCTTTATTGGATAATATTTTTTGGAATATTTTATGTACCTAGTTAGGCAGATTTCTTTTTTTATATAGACTTAGTGACGAAACAAATTAGCTCATTTTAGTAATTTATAGTACTCGTATAAGTACGAAAGTTAGGTAGTGTCTACTGTCTACGACAAGTGTTTTGTAAAAGCAGGGCGTACCTAAAGTTCTCGACTATTATTAAGGGTATTATTATTGTTAAAGTGTCGTCTACATAAAAATTCTGTAATGACGTTATAAGTTGATAGTAAAAGATTTTAAGAAAATGTTTATTAGATATATTCTTTTTAGCGCGTTTAAATCAAAGCTTGATTTTAAAAATGTTTTTTTATTAACATTTAAACTGGTTTTCTGACTCAAAAATTATATAATACTGCCATCTGTTGAGCGATATGAAAACTACAACGGATGCTGTGCAAACTGAATCTCCTACTGGTGAATAAATTTCGTACTGAGTAATCTTAATGAAAGTAATTTGACACATAGTAGATAGATGGCGCTGCGCACCAAACTGAAGGATTTGATATTTTTTACGTAGATGGTAAATTAGTTTGGAGGTGCAACTGGTCAGAGTACATTTAAACAAGTACTTACATAGGTTATATTTTGGAGATAACTTGGGCCCTACATTTTTTAAAATTTTCTTTAGTAAGTTAGTAGATAAATAAAATTCTACAATACAAATCTACTTCAAATAGAAGAAAAAGTCAACTTAAACTATTTTTTTCCTCTTTTGAAGAGCGTTGAGATCAAACAAAAAACCTGCTTGAATAAAATTACTTCGTATTAGCAAGGTATTAGCATGTACATAGCAGGTTCTATCTCTGTAGATCACGATTTGGCAAACATTCGAAATTTAATAATCTTACAAGTAAAAAATAATCTTCAATAAAATGCAAATGATAGAGGGCCACACGGGAAGCACCAGCCTTCAAATAAAAAAGCATCATCAAAATCGGTTCACCCAGTCGAAAGTTCTGAGATAACAAACATAAAAAATACAGTCGAATTGAGAACCTCCTTCTTTTTAGAAATCTGGTAAAAAGGCGGTAATTTAAAACGGTAAAATAAGCGAAATAATGTGACATAGACAAACGTATACGATTTTAAACGTTAAATTGTATTATTCCCAAATAGCCACGAAAATATTTGATGATTGACGGATTTTCCTCTCTTCATCGTTAATTTGTTTCATTGCCTTATTTCTTTTGCACGTCAAACAACTCAGTATGAGGATACTATTCGGGGAAATGATCATACTTAAAACTTAATAAGCACTATTAATGGCTGTCTTATGGCTAAAAAGTGGGTATTTTCATCAATCTTTGTCTTCTAGTAATGTAATTATAGGGTGCATAATCTGTTTTAAATTGTAGATCTCAACCAAGTTAAGTATGAAGTAATTCTATGCGTTTCTTCATTTGCTTTTTATGGCATTACCCAGCGTAAAAGCTCACGGGTTATCTGCAAATGTTAACTACCGACCATAATGGTACCAAGATTTTTTTAAAATCTTTATTGTTATAAAGGGGTTTTGCCACGCAGTGACTATGTCACCCCCGTACGGCCTAATTACATGTTTTTAACTTAGGTATAAAATAAACTATACAATATTTAAATAGCCTTAACAGCATCTTAAGCTACCAAGATCGAAAAAATAAAAAAGGAAAGTAACGGTATTGTCAGTAATGTTAATAGCCAACCACCGAGCAGATGAGCCGCCTTACTTTTTTCTGATGGACAGACTGTTGGCCCTTGCAGCCTTTACAGCTTCACGCGGACAGAGGGGCGAGCCTGGAAGGGTTCATCCGAGAAGAGAAGTTACTAAGGAGCAGTGACTTATTCGTGCCCCTGCCCTCTTCGATGTATAGGGGTAGTAGGGTGGGATAGACTAATCAGTTTATATTTTTGTCCTAATTAAAAATGAAATATTAATTTAGATCACGGTAAAAAATGCATTTATATTTAAATACTCCTAATATATTTCTATGGATTTAAATGTTAGTTATTAAAAAATAACAGTGTTATTTAATACTGTTCTATTATAGCCTAGTTGTCGATTGGTGTATTATACTATTTTTTTTATTTAACATCATAATTTGTATTTTGATTTCCAAGATAACTTTTACAGCTACAACCGAAGTTTCCGAGCCGATTGCAACAAATATTTGAAATATGCTCACTCCCCATAACTGCACTACGACTGGACTCTTGTGAGGGCTACAATGGGTTCTGGCATAGTCTACCAAGCTGGCCAAGTGCGGACTGGTTTTTATTGACCTTTTAGAACATTATGGCGAACTCTCCGGTTTGCAGGTTTCCTCAAAATGTTTTACGTCGCCGAATCAACCACAACTTCTAACGCACATCATTTTTGAAGTGGTACCTACGTGCAGGATTTGCACTCAAACCTCGCTGTTTTTAGTAATCGTTGGCTTGGCTATAACTGTTTTTAAATTGCAAATGCTCTAGTTGATTGTAGATGCCGCCAGATAACTGTAGCCGTGCCGCTAGAGACCGGTGAACGGACACCGCAGCTTACTCCGCAACATTTCTACATATCCATTATCCACACACATTATGTTCTATTTCTATTCATATAACCACGTTCTAATACACGAAATATGAGCTTACACAATAGTTCACTTACTTACACTTACACAATGGGTAACTCCTCAATCGTAATCTTCAAACACGGATATTTAAAACAGGCTTTATATAATTGTACTTTTTTATTTGACTAGGGTTATCAACTGTCCGGATTCGTTCGGACTTTTAGCTTGCTATCTGGTTTTTCTATTTATCTGAATATTTAAAAATACTGCAACTTTAATTTTTTCTTAAACATGGTTAT
Source organism: Ochlodes sylvanus (assembly GCA_905404295.2). Classification (NCBI taxonomy): domain Eukaryota; kingdom Metazoa; phylum Arthropoda; class Insecta; order Lepidoptera; family Hesperiidae; genus Ochlodes; species Ochlodes sylvanus. The sequence goes on from FR990129.1 coordinate 6,567,982, forward strand.
AAATACGAAATTTCGCTAATTGCACGGATTGCAGCGATTCGCTTCGGATATGGAAAATAAATTGGGCCCCTTTTTAAATTATAATAATTTGACAACAATGTAAGTAGGTATTCGTAAGTCAGTCAGCCATAAAAAGATTCTGGGGTTCTATTCGCAACGGGGATAGATTAGATTGTTCTCGGATAACAAATGTTTATGATGTATTATTTCTGAATGTCTATCATCTGATACACAGGGAATATTGGAATTGCGTATAAGGTGGTGTGTGTATAAGCGTAATACTTGTGGTAATACATAATATTAATATTTTCGGATGTTTAATGTCACATTTGTGGCGTCATACTACTCCCAACATGCAAAAGTAATGCGGACAATATAAGTGTTAATTAATATAATATAATATAATAAATTATCTCATTTACCCAAACTTAGTGAGACAAGTATGGATATGTTTTAAGTTGTCTTGCAATAAAGAGATTGATATATGTATTGTATAACGATAAAAATTAAAGATACTCATATAATTGAAGCTGCTATAATATAAAAATACCTATTATAGCTTTTTATTGCACACGTTTCGTTTTACACGATGCATTTATATGTTTAGTCAACGGTGAAAAGTATTTTTTACTTAATTAATTCTAGAAAGTTGAGTAATAAACATCGAGAAATTGCAAAAATATTGTGAAGATAATATTGTGCTCGTAACGTAGCTGCATCGACCAATAAGTTTTCCCACTAACTCGGAGGGTGCCCGACAACTAATTCCCTGATCATGCGGTACAGTTAGGCGTTAAAGTTAAAAAAGTTAGGCGTCTCTTTTAAAACATGTAAATCTAAAGAGTAAAATAGACAATAAAAGCATATCGCGCTATTATTTATATATATTGATTACATATAGCAATTTATAAGTCTATAAATCTTACCAATAAAAACTGTCACGGGGTAAAATTTGTACGTTGGATAGTTCTGGATTTTTTTATGTAGAGGTATGTTTTTTTAACTATAGAGTTATGAGCCCAGTATTGGGACATGTTATAGATATGTTGCGATGACGATGACGCCAAGGTAAACAGAAACCGATACATAAATATAATGCTTGAAATGAAATAATGTTTAGCAATAGTTTAAGATGCATCTACTGACATAACTTTACTACTGTCTTTAAAATTAAGTCGTTCTGTGGTTTGCATTTTATTAATGAACATAATTTGTTACACAAATAATGAGAATATAATTAATAATAAAATTAAAACCAGCACCCTTTATTATCATTTGTAACTGTCATTGTATATCTTTGTAACTTTATCTTGAACACCAATTAATCTTTCTTATCTAATTGTATTCACTGACGAGACTTATTAAAATATTATATTATTTGTGTTTTTTATTTTAATATCCTGAATAATATTAATAATTAATACGATTGATACTCTGTCTGTCTGTCGGTCTGCTGGTAAAGCTTAATGCGCTGAACCGATTTTGATGAAATTTGGTATGGAGGTAGTTGGAGACCTTAAAAAGGACATAGGATAGTTTTTCGGGATAATTTTTAGGGATTTTGTCGTTTTCCAACTACCACGCGTGCGAAGCCAAAACAACAATATTATAATGATAAAGATATCCTGATATTTCTAAAAGAACTGACATAATTACAACTACTCAAAAAGAGTAGAAAGTCCCTAATTGTTGAGCGTAGAGACAGTTATACTGTGTTAGAGAGCTTCAGAAATGACTGTAGTATGCGCGAAAATCCGTTGCGTTCTAGTGTAAAATTATATATTATGTTATGCGTTGCAGTTATGTAGACTTCACAAAACGCAAGCCGCTGCCGCAAGCCGCAGATGCATGCCGCACACTCGTAAGAAGCATAAAAGTATCTGCAATTTCTCCGAGGCCAATGACCACGACACCAGACCAGTGACTCACGGCATCAGACGTCAGTCACGTTTGCACGCCAATAAAGACTTTTTTACGATATTAATAAAAATCACATTGACAGGTGATGAATATAATCAATGATACTGTTATTATAAGTTGATTCGTATCTATTCGGTCTGATTGCAGAACAGTTGTCTATTGAATATTCGAATTCGATGGTAGAATTCCACTGCAATTATTTCTCGAGTAGCATCATTTTAGTTGATGTGGTTAGTATAATTATAGTATAGTTGGTATGGTGGTTTGAACGTCGCCATCGGTATCTCGAATGGTTTGATCGCCACAAAAGTACCGATAGATACGAGTAGTGGTTAAACGTTGGTTTACCACATGACACGGATCAAGTTTAAATGGAGTACCCTGCTTAAATTTCCCAAAAGAATATTCTTCACATTTTAACTTATACTGCAAAATATGTGAAAAAGTAGAAAAATCTTATCAATTTATTTAGTTGTGTATATTATAAAAAATTATAGAATTTTTACTATGTTGCAGAACAACGTCTGCCAGGTCAGTTAGTATTCAATGTAATTATGCGAGACTTATTTAATTTACTTAATTACCTATCGTAAAGATTACCTACCTCTTTTCTGCTGTATCAAATTAAATTACTATGACAATAGTTATTGTTAAAATACATAATGTTTTTTATATAAGTACCTATATGGAAGTCTGAGACATATCTGTTTGTGGGCACATTTTATTAATAAATTGATTACTAAATATAATTCAATATTTAAGTAGTAAAAAGAAGAAAAAATAATTTAATAAATACCAAACTTCTAAATAGTGTTTTTATAATAATTAGATTAGTTAGTACCTGGATGACCGTTTTTTTCATTTTATTACATCTGGACTCGAACCGTCTTTTGGTTTCGGGACCGCTCGATTTCCAACCTGAGCTATTATAACGTTGTAGATGGTGGCAGTCAGTTTTGAACTCAACAGTTTGGCCTACGTGATCCTACACAATCCTACACACTGATTCCATAGACGATGATATAAGATACCGACAAAAGGGAAAACAATAAGTCGTCCATCTGAATTCTCCAATAATTTTAATTTTATTACCTATATATTAATTTATATTAATAGTAATTAATTAATTTATAGTTAATTTATATTAATATATAGGTAAACAAGAGTAGTAACTAGTTAATTTATATTAATATATAGGTACACAAGAATTGCTCATTTAAAGGTATTAGATACGTTTGTACATTAGATGACAATTCCATCTCAGCTTGACTTGTAAACACTTTATCGACAGATTTTTATTTATTTATTAATTATGTAATTATTAAGTACTAATAAAATAATACTTATTATTAAACTTAAATCCGATATTACTCAAAAATTTCTCAGAGACAGACTCATAATTTAAAATGATTGCCCTGATAAAAAAAGTTTTAACGTTCATTCTTGTTCTATGCATTAGAACCAATTATTTTGTTACCTAATTATCAAGTTACGATCGTACAAATTTATCACAAAAATCACACAAACACATCTTCCAAAATCACTGCACAATTCCCGTTCTTCAATCGTTTAAAAACTGAAAAAATTAAATTAGGAATATTCACCTCTGAAGTGAAAAATCAACTCGCACGCCAAACTCTCTACGATGGACACTTCACTTGAACGCAACGTGTTTGTGGCTTTATTTAGTCTGTTTTGCAAAATAATATTTATGTTTTTAAATTGTATATCTGTGGCGCGTGCTATCGCGCTAACGTGAATGTGATGCGTTTGGCGCGCGCGAGGTTTATATTATTTCGTCACGCGTTATGCATTCGCTTGCAATATTTTGGCGGGAGAAAGGGGTAGATGTTTATCTAACATTACCTTCCAAAATGTTGTTTATTCTTCATTTTATTAATGACTAATAAGACATTAGTGTCATAATGGCAGTGAGCAAAAAATATGTTTTTTAATTTTTAATTTACAATTTCGTTATTTATGTCTATTTTGAAAATTGTAAAGAAAATCAGGCTCTAGCATTGAATATTGCTAAGATTGTTTTTTATTCATTATCGTCCTTATCACATGTAAATAATATTTTTTGTGTTTAAATCTCTAAAAATAAAAAATAATACTTTTACCTACTTTTACAATAATTAATTCTACTTTGAAATAAGTTTTAGAAAAATCTTATTTTAATGTGCACTAATTCAGGGTATATTCATAATTAAGTACTTGAATAAACTTAAAATAAGAATACTGGTCTTTACTTACTTAAAGTTATAATATTATTCATGTACGAGTAGGTACTGTATATTATGTAAAATCGAGGGATGCTGGATAATTATTATGTCTTACATTTTTATATAATGCTATTAGGCACTAAGGGTCTTTAAAAGTACGTGGAGAGTTGATACCATTACTTAAGCTATTTTAAGATATTGATTATTTGAAATTTCAGAGGTTTGGAAGTAGCAAAAATCAAATTTATTTCCATACTAGTTCAATTACCGGTTTATACGAAATAATTATCGAAAAACCGTAATACGTTTATAATATTAACAAAAACAAGATCTTAGTAAAATATGTACAATTCTTTAACATTTTAGTATAAAATTTAAATTCTTAACAGTTATAATCTTTTTTTAAGAGCGTAGACCGTTCCTACTTGTCCAACGGTACAACCACAAAATCTTTAAAATTATAAATTACAAGTAGAGTCGTAGTCTTATGAAATCTTACGATAGTTTTCAAAAGTTAATAAGTCAAGACTAACGATTGTTTGAGAGCTGTTAAGCAACTTACTGAAGATTATGTATCGATAGAATATTCAAAATGGGAGACTATAGAGAGTAGCCCGTATCTCCGGAAACATTTTTTTATGTTAATAGCGACAAACGAGTAGATGCAGATGCATACCACCTGGTGGTAAGTGGTCACCGTCGCCCATGGACATCAGTAACATCAAAATAATCACTGAAAGAAAGAAGAGTTTCTTCTCTCTTCCTTCTTCTTGTGTTTCCGGCTGGGAGTGGGCTTTTGTTACGGCTCTGAAGCTCTCAGCCGGAACAGAACAAGTCGTTTGGCAGCTGATTCATGCAAGAGGGTGGTAGGCCTGGTGGTGGTAGGCTGGCCAGTCGGCTACAGCTTCACCACCAAACAGGCTCCCAACAATCACCAACATCTGAACAGCACCGTTTGCAGACATATTTCCATTCGTCTAGTCAATAATGAATTCATATACCTTTGTAGTACATCTTGTGATGTACCGTGGTCCATGAGACGTTGCGTATGGGAAAATTACATATCTAGCATATAACTGCCATTATTGCAATTTTAGTCATTAAATTCAATTCCCTCATTACTCTAATTTACATTAGAAAGTACAATGAAAATGGCCACATCCAACAGTTATTAAAAATGTATTAAACCTGCTTCTAATTACGGCACCGTTCTTAATTTTAACTTAATTAGGATTAAGGCTCCGCGCAAATTGGCCACCGACAATCCAATCCAATCCACCGGTGGCTGTGGCCGGCGGCCAGTTTGCGCCGAGTGCCTACTAAATGTATGAAAAAGTATGTAAACTGCAAGCCTCCAGCCACCGGTCGCTGTGGTCAGTGGTGATTTTCCGTATTGAATGCATTCTGGCAACTAACTGAGGTAAGACGAAGTGGGGTGACTGACTAATTCAACGCTGTGATTGGATAATTCAAGGTCACACGAAACGTTGGAAAGAAATAGATTAAATTAAGCAACGGGAAAGAATGAGACGACATGAATTTATATCGGTACTATACGCCATTCGCCTGTTTAGGAGTCTATTGGCTATGTGGTCGGTGGTGGCCAGTTTGCACCGAGTCTCTACTAAATGTATGAAAAAGCATGTAAACTGCTAGCCGCCAGCCACCGGTCGCTGTGGTCGGTGGCCAATTTGCGCGGAGCCTAAAATGTAACAAGGCTATTCTACACTACCAGACGGTGTAACATTCACTGCCGTTCGATTTATCTCGAGTGATTTTATTTAAAAGTAGTTAATATGTAATGTTTTGCATAGCGTGCTGGCAAATCACATGTATTAGAATAATTATGACTAAACCTGCGAGAAAGCTCCCATGAGTTTCCCATACATCGCCAGAGTGAATAATACAATTAGCGCGTAGCTTGAGAATTTGTCTTTTTCCACATGTATTTTTTTTATTAGTCATGTACTGTAACGAGGCATACATTTTAACATACTATTATGTATATTCAATTAAACAAAGTCAATTAAAATATAGATTGTATGTACAGTAGGTAAAAACCGAAGGATTCTAAGCAGTAGATAATTATTTATCTGTAATTTAATTTTAGAAATTAAAGTATAATAATAATAATAAATGTATTTTTTAAAAGCTTTTATTTAACTTGAATTAGAACGAGACTCCTACTAACAATTAAGTACTAACTGAATTATTACTAACTATCACTAACAGAACAGCCCCTACCCCAGTCCTCATACTTACTTTCAACCTAACCAACTAGTCCCCATTTAGGTCTTGTTCTAGGTCGGTCACAGTTGCCATGAGTGGCAGCGGAAGGGTGGTGCAGCATGCTCGTTTTTGACCTTAATAAAAAAGCCAGGTCGCACTTGGGCTGATTGACGTTACGGGAAACAAATTTAAAGACGTATTCACGTTCATAGTCGTAATTGAAATAACTATCAACAGAGTGCATTGCTCCAACGCCATTTGAACTGTTTTACTACTTTTATATCAACTATATGAAAGAATCAGCTCCATTTTTACCACTCACCTCTATTTACCCACCAGTGAAAAAAGCGGCTTTTTAAAACGGCATAGTTTTATTTCGCACGTAGTCCGCAACTTGGACGTAATGATCAACATTACCGTTTGTTTCGACACCGCGGCGGTTTCTCGCACTGTGTCCATTGATACACGTCTAACTGTTGGATTTTGTGCCCCAAACGGATAATAAGTAGTAATGACCGGGTCCACTTACATCTAGGCCCCGTGAAACTTTAAGATAAATATAATATAACGCTACACTCTCATAACACATAGATTTCCTTTGTCATGGGTGCCATGGATAACACAAAAAGACAAAAACACACATTTAGAACAGATCATCGTTCAAATTTCCGTATTCCGTATTCCGTAAGGTGTCCCAACCCTGGACCACTGGAACGGCAGTCCGCCATTGTAACCTTACGCCATATGGATGGTCTAGATAACGCCGCTGTTATTTTTAATTTCTGTTTAGCGCATTTAAATAAAAGCTTGATTTTAAAAAGTTTTTTTTACTTTAAAATTTTATAGTATTTATCTTAACCATGGAATTATCCGGGAATCTAATATTTGTTTGTGTCTATCGGGATTAAAAGAAAAGTGCGACCGGATGGCGTTACATCTTATGTCGCGGTACAATGGAAACGCGCAACGATGACTCATGAGTCATTAGGAATTTCTAGTTTAGCGGTATGGTTACGTCGCCAGCGTCTTATTGTACGTGTTGAAACTGAAATTAACGCAGCAATTTCAGGGTGAAACGTTGTTCTTAACGCTCGAGACTTGTTGCCATTACTTGGTTGCACTTAGTATCGTTATCCACTTGAGAACTTGAACCGAGTAATATATTTTTTATGTAGATAAACATACCAGTAGACGGGCCCTGAAAAGTGTGAAAAGTGGTTTCGTGGTAGCGACGCGTTGCTGGCCAGGAAAAAAAAGAGAAGAAAGAAAAAATATACTAGCCCCCAAGTCCAAGAAGTTTTAGTTTATGACTGGTCGCAAAGCAGCCACAGCCACTGGTAGCAGACCCCCGCAGAAGTCATAGTGTGAATCCTCAAACCACTTCCAATTTCAAAGAGAAATGAATTAAGTACTTACTACTTACTTCGATGAAAGAAAATATCTTAACGAAACCGGAATACTATAACAGTGCTGCTCTCTCTCTCTGATGCTCTAAAGGTTTGATGTCATGCTTTTATCCATCGCGAGTCCAAGCAACCGCCCCAGTTCATGATGCACCCTGCTGAGCAACGGACGATGCTGGCGCCAGGTCCCTTCCATTGCAGGTCACTGGGGTCTCTACCATCCAGTGCGGTTTAATCCGAGATACCTACATGGTGGTTATTTCACCCGCCTGGCTAGCCAGCGCCCTCTTTCTAAAGTCAACCGTGAAATATTTTTTACGTGTTTCGATCTCAGTGTCCGAGAGTCAATATCAAGCGGGTTCTCGCTTCCTTACACGTAAGAAACGCTTAGATGACTGCTATGGTGTTACTAATGTCCACGAGCGACGGTGAGCACCTAAGATGGTCAGCGAAGTGATAATATTATAACAAAAAATGGTAGCGTTGATGTCTATTGTACCGAAGCTTAAAATACTTTTTTTTAATATGACTATGTTAATAGCATTTGTTTTGACTCGTATAATAAGTAACAATTCAAGTAAGTGAATAAATTGGCTCCCAACGGGTCGGCTCGAGTTACTCCACCCCTACACACACTACAGACGAAAGCCTCCGACGTGGCTTAACGATTAATAACTATAACGATAACAACCGGGACCGACGGCTTTACGTGCCCTCTGAAGCACGGGAGCACTCTTTTTGATTTGAAGATTTTTTTGCCACTAGGGGTCCCTCATCCAACTACCGACCGCGTCCGATGTTGCTTAACTTTGTCGATCACTTAAGAACGATTAATATGAAATTATGCCATTCATATAGTTTTAAAAACAACACAAATTGTTTTTGAAAATGGATAAATGATAACGGGAAGGCAGTTGAATTTAGCAGGCCCTGCAATGGACAATAGGCAATTTATGTTTCATTCTCAAAGCTGAAAGATTGCTATCCATCCAAAAATGAAGGATTTCAAGTCATAGACACAGTTATAGAGAAAGTTTTTCTCTAAATTGTTAGACTAATTAATGTATTTCCTACTCTAATTGGCTACTTTTACAATTAACTTAATTATACTTATCTTACGTGTAAGCAGTTTACCCAAGTGTTTAAAATGTTGGATTCCCGAACAGAGGGTTCCGAGATCGAAACTTGCAAAAAACCCCTAAAAAAATATGAGGTTATTAAAAATTTATTGCGAAGGAAAACTTCTTGAGGAAATCGGCACATTTGAGTCTTCTCCATAATGTTCTCAAGGTGTGTGAAGTCTACTAAACCGTAAAGTGCTTTGTTTGAGGATGGATGTTAACAATGAATCCATTCTAGATACAATAATTACTTATTATGTGTTTGGATACACATTCACCCAAATTATGAGGATTACATAATTATTAGGTATGTAGAGTGAGTATAAAAGTTATTACAAATGTTTGTTAATATAGTGAAATAGTAAATATTGATAAATTTTGCTAAGAACATCGTGTAACAATTATTGCAAAATTATGGAGAGCGTAACAGTCATATATTTCATTTGCGAGAAGTAGGTACTTTCCTTTCAGTAGAGTGACAGTAAATTACTTGAAAAAAAATTATACACGGAAATAAAATAAGTACTCGTGCACCGTTTTCCAAACCATGTTATTCAGTGACATTATTGATAAGCTCAAGCCCACTTCAATTGTCTTTATCATCTGACTTTTCTTGAAAATGGTCAGCTCGCCCGGCAGTATAATTTTGCTGGTCACTGGCCAGAAACATTTATAAGACTTCCCCCTCATCGAATGTCTCCACGCCTCGCGTAATCCCCCTTCCTGCTTATCGCCTTCCTCTGTGATATTTTTAGTAGACGTGTAAAATTTTTCGTTACAAAATATACAAATACAATATACAATTACAATAAAAGACTTAAAAACTTTGGTTACCTTCGCGAAACTTTAATCTGCATAAAAAAATTTAAAATTTAAAAAAATGCTTAATAAAAATGGGCAAAAAAAGTAAAAAAAAGCTGTATGTACAATAATGTAAATAAACGAAACGAGTTTCATATCCACCAAAACGATGGCCACTGTACACTTACTAGAGCATATCGCGTTGCGTGCGCCGGTGGGTTTTGCTGATTCGTTTCAATTTTGTTTTAATTAATAATTCCTAATTTACCGACTTACCATTGTGTGTAACTGATTACTACATCCTGCTAGACCATAGTATTGCTAGAGCTATCGCAATCGAAGTAAATTAGGAAGGTGTTTTGTTGTAGCGTTGTTTGCACCAACTATTTTATTAATTTTCTACCAATATTACTTATAAACGTAAAAGTTTGTGAAGATTTAGTATATTTTATTTATTCAGTTTACCAACGGCTATTACATAAAAAAAACAGTAACAATCTTAAAAATAATAAAAGCAAATCCAAATATCACTACTTGATGATGGTGACCCACATATGAGTTTAAGGAATAAAATTATTGAACGAACTGTATTGAATTCAGGTAGGATGTGGAAGCAAAAAAAATTACGTCCATCAGAGTATATATTGTACAAATATCCACATGATTAAATTATTTTGAATTGTTCTCTGTTTTTTAAATAGAGAACTCTTAAGCGGCTGGTTTCTCCACGACTTTTTCCTTCGCCGAAGTTCGTTATAATAATTTATAAAAGTTACGTACTAGATAAATAAAAATAACTCGTCCCAGTTCTCCGTCGAAACTCGCAACGCCAACCTGTCTTCTTCTAATTTTGGTTGTTGCAGCAACAAAGGACTCTTCGAAGGACTACAGACTTCGCGTTAAGATATAGTTCTTGCCACTTCGTTGTTGTAAGTAGTTCTTTATTTCTTTATGATATCTTTTTCCAATTTATATTAATCAATTCTTATACAACTTTAAGAGTTGCGTGCAGCATTCGTATCCAGATCACCCTGTGTAAAATACCAACTTTCATACTAGAGGGCTTCATTTATTCAAACAACGATACGTTGTCCTATAATTAATAAATAAATTTAATGAAGATAATGCAAAATGCATCGGATGTGTGATACAATTCTGTTCACTTTGCACCTTCATGAATTAACGATTCAATTAATTAAGAGCTCATTCATTCAGAGTTACAGTTATAAAATGACTAACAAAATATAAACTTCACTTAACATCTGATCTGTTCTCGTCATCATTTTGCGGTTACATTTAATTATTACCAACTTTCACAATTTTACATTTTACACACCGAGACCGTAATTAATTGGAGAACTTGCAAATTGCGAACTTCGAAATCGCTTTTAATTTTCGTTTCTAAAGGAAAATAGTACCTACTCATAATGCTACGAAGTGAGAAATTTCTGTAGAAAATGAATATTAAAAAAAAATTGTTTTTACTTATTTAAATAATAAAATATTAAAAAAAATGTTCGTATGTTCTTGCATTATGTCAAATGGACGTCACGAGTGTAATTATTAAATGAAATAGTAAAATTATATATTTATTTTCACTTTGTTATATACCAAGTTTCGTAGTAGTAAATTAATAAATTTCAATTAATTATTAAGTTACATAATGTAGATATATTTTGCAGTCGGTACAAACAGTTTGTAAAATAAACCATTAAACGATATTCAAAAGTGTGGCTTAGCTAGACCTATCGTTTGTCAATTACATATTTACCAAATAAATAAGGATACATCCAAAAAATATATAATCAAAATGAGTGAAACCACTGAAGTAAGCTAAAGAAACTTGTACCTTAAATTAATGGGTTTTTCCTGCCTCCTAACTTCAGGGTAGTATTGTACTATTCGCGAGAAAGGAAAGAAAATAGGGGAGATAATATTGGGAAATGTAGAAAAAGTGCCTCAGAGGACGGCGTTAATCTCTAATGATCGACCAAGTTAAGCATGAAGGCGGTGAGTACTTAGATGGGTACCGCTAATGATAAAATTTATTGAGGCTTTTAACGGCTTAACGTATCCTTTGACGTTGATCTCAATTGTTGTTGGGGTCACGTTAATTAAGGATGTTGATGGAGGATAATGTGAGATACTATAAGGGTACAATTACTTGAAACAATTTTGTTAGTTCTGTAATGTTTCTGTAATTATAATTAAGGATTGTATATTTAATATCTAATTTGTATATATCATAGCGAAATGATGCACTGGAGATTTGATCCAATCCCTAAAGGAGGTGATCAATGCACGATTCTTTAGGGAAAACCCCGCACGGGATTGTAATTTTTAATTTTAACATCTTTCGTAAATCTATCTTTAAAAAATCTTTCTATATCCTATTTCATTATTGCCCTGAGGCATAATACACAATTATAACCCTATTTATGTATTAATTGTATACCTACCATTGGTATTTTTCAATCTCAGTGATAAAGTTTAACTGTACAGAGATTTCGTTAATAAAATAAACAATCTGCATTTCCATCACTATCCGCCGGCAGTGAAACAGGGAACTAATTACACGATTTTTCATTTCACTCTCGACTTGAAGGGAAATGAAAAATTTGCGGCGAAACAAATTTCCGGGAACGTAAAAAGTAACAGCTTCATTTTTTATTATAATTAAAAATCTAAGTCATTCTTTTATGTAAATAAATAGCAGAATGACGGGGAGACCAGAGTTATCTGATAATAAGTGGTCTCCGCTGCCCATGTAGGTCATAAAAACATAATCTGACATAACCTGTCAGCTTTTCGTCTTGATCGTTTTCCTTTGAAATCACAACACACATCATTAACTTTACGCATTATACTCGTCTTGTATTGTTTTAACATAACTAATCACGGGATTCTACGATTCCGCTAATTTATACCCATTATCGAACTGGGCAAAATATCAGTATAACAATTCAAAAGCGCGAGTAACCATGTGCATTCAAAATGTTCTTGTAAATTTATCCTATTAATATTATAAATGCGAAAGTTTGTATGGATGTATGAATGTTCGTTACTCTTTCACGCAAAAACTACCGAATGGAATTTGATGAAACTTTACAATAATATAGCTTACACATCAGAATAACACATAGGCTATAATTTATAAAGATATAGTCGAATTATCCAAAATATATAACTAAATCTTTGCAAACCGAAGGAATAAGTTTCCCGAAGCAAAGCGAGGGCGGGTCGCTAGTTAGTCATATTTGGGCGCGGTAGTGGATATCGTAATTTTAATGGAAGCGTAAAAATAGCATGCCTCAAGTATTAACTGTCTAGCAGTTTTCGGAACTAAAGAAACATTTGAAATATCAACTAAGTATTATAGGAAAGGAGAAAGTAATTGTAAAACAGCTTGCAAATTATGGACCCTTAAATATGAATCAAAGAAAAAAATATAGGTAGGTACTCAGTGTAATAGAGAAAACAAGTATGTATAAAAATCCTAGTTTAATTTTGACTTTATATGCTTAAAAATTAAATTAGCAAAATATCACATTATTATAACTGGGTTTATATTTAGAATATATTTTAATTATCTATTACAAAATCCTTAAGAATGAAACGACTAAAGTTAATGTATAATGTCATGGTATTAAACGTTTAATATATCTGTGAGAAATTTTTTGGTGAATCATTTGTAGGAGGAAACCTTCTTAAAATCCCCGCAGTCTATTTAAAAAATTGCAGCAGCAGTAACATTTTAAATAATTCTATCTATAAACAATATTTCTAATATAAAGTTTAATTCCTAAGTCATTAAATATTAAATTTTAGTTTCTTGCCCAATCTTGGCGAAACAATTTTTTTTCTAATAGTTTCATTTACATTCAGAACATTAGGTACGTCATTATACGTACATCTCGTAATTAATAAAAAATTTCTCAGAACATAAAATTTAAAATTGGGACATTCTAAACTTACTTTTTTTTATAAATTTACTTTTATATTCATAATCTGAACTTACTTTTATTTTTATTAATGGCCAGTAAAAGTTTTCGGGGTAAGGTGATTATGCAGCAGGATCTAAACAGCAGAAGTTACGCGTAAAACCCCCTATCAGTTACTTTGAGAGTTCTGTAAGCTCCGTACGCTCCTTCCTCAGTGTCGTCATGTCGGTGTAGAGACCTGCAGGAGTGTGTCCGAGTGATCATGTCATAGGATCCACTTGTCCCCCGAAGATTCCTCACGGCACTCCTGTGTCGAGTGCGCGTCCTTACTTCGGGTTTTAATTCCGTGTCGTAATATTTCTTCTCTTCTAGCTGCAGCCATTTTGAGCTGAGCAGCAGTTTCTTTGTCCATTCATCTATGGAAATATATGTATAAGTAATAAACTAAACGCTCGTACAGAGGTTAAATCTCCGCTTTAGGATTCCCTGTGACGCGGGTAGCAATAGACAATATATAATCAGCCTTGAGAAAACGCACTGTTCTTTTAAATAAAATTTAACCTCAGCCAGGAATCCAGCCTGTCACTCTCGTTCGGCAGGGATCGAAATAAAATTAGAAGAACTGTTCGACCAAGTTAATTAGACACATGTCAAACTTGATGCCATTGGAAACATGTATGTTATGCACACAGCAAAAAAGTATGAAGAATGCAACCTAATGCAATTTTTCTTCTTTACCATGACACTAAATTTAGTGTGAGTGATCAAAATTATTTTCATGTTTTATCGTGAAAGGTCATTTCTTCATAGCCTGACATCGCTGTTCGAATCCATTTATTATACCTAAATTATTACGAAGTGATTGGCTGATTGTCGCATTTCACCCGTTCGTCTAATTAACTTCGTCGAGTAGTATGATTTATTTCTTGTGTTAGAAAGGAGAAGAGTCAGTATTTTATTAAAGTTCTCTTAAGGTTCTCATATAATCTTTTCAATTCTTAATAAGGATTCCTTAGTTACCATTGAGATCTTTCATAGCACCAGCCTTTCCGCCATACTCGTACGGTAGTCCTTCCAATGGGTAATGATCTAGTCCCATGGCCTGGTTTATATGCTCAGCGTTGGCGTGCAGCTGTACGACCTTGCGGCGCCAGGGGTAAAGCCCGATGTGTAGCAGAAGTAATGACATAGTCTTCAACCGCTGTGTGTTTATTATGTGCACTTCAGAGAAACGTAGAGGGTAAGCGGTCTGAAAGTATCAGTAGAAATGACGATATTATTTCATGTAGACATGAATCGTACACAGACATAATTAATCATGAGACGGTTTCTTCAAAAATATTTGATGTCTGGTTACTTCGTAGACAAATCTGTCTTTAAGATTTTATTACAAGTTGGTTTTCGTACATAATGAAAAAACTAACACACTTCATAGACAATTTCAGTCATGCCATCAAGGCAGATCTTTATATCCACTTAGGTAGGGACAAGATGAAGTCAATCTAAGGACCTAACTCAGTACCAACTTAGCTAGGAAAACTTAATTTACCCTCATGCACCATACGAAGTCTTTCCAGTAAGTGGCTCTGAAGTGGTTCTTGAGATGCGAAGGTTGGAGATCACCTACATCTATAAACACTATTTCTTCGCCGGGTGTAGGGTCTTCGCGCAATCTAGAATAACAATGAAATGTTAAGTTAAATGTCACAGCAAAAAATTGGGATGAAAAGTAGTATTCAGGATTGGAGGATGAAGAATTCTTTTTTTAGCTTAATTAAAACATTATTACCAATATAAACAAATCGGTCATAAAATGTAAATTGTTTCTGTGATATTTACCGTTTCAAGAATCCTAAACTTGATTACCTAAGGGATATTGTTCCATCTGCAGATATTCTGAAGCACATTTACAGCCAATCTCAATTTCTTATTCTGTAATTTCTATCAATCAGTTAACTGCTTACTGCAGATGCGGTCCTTAGTTGGACAGGTGATCAATCTTATTTGTGATCGTTAGACAAGTCGTTAAGATTATATCAGAGGCACTAAAACGATATACCTAAGCAATTCCAACATTTGAGTTAACCTATTCACAACGAAGCAGCATTATTATGTCTGCAGTATTTCTCAATGACGAAGATTGATCTGCGCCCAGCAATGGGCCGCTATTGAGTTACTGGTGCAAACAACTGAACCCAGATTGTTCTAATTTAGCTCAATTTCATATCCATGGATGTCTTACCTTATATCCAGTATCATTAACCAGCGTGCAAGAAATGCTCGTGCAGACAGAGACCGGTCTAAAGCTGTGGGCGCTGGCAGGCGAACGATCGTTACCCTCTTACCAGCTACGCTCCGGACTTTGAGTGGTACTATGTAGCTGGAATTTGATAAAAGACCACATTGAGAATCAAATGGTTATAAATAGAAGTCTTCTAAGTGAACGGTACTGGCTTTGATTGTTTTTTTAGTTACGTAAATAACCGAACAATCGAGCAGAATATTAACTTAATGGTAAGTGATTTCTGTCGCCTGGACATCCTTAATTCCTAAGGCATTGCCCATATTGTCGACGACCCCATAGCCTAGTTCGTAGTGACCTTGCCTGCGAAGCGAGGGATCCCAGGCTCGATTCCCGAGTGAAATGTTTTTAACGTATTTCGTTGTTTTCCGTGCCGAAAAACCAGTGGTCAGGATCCATTTCTTGCCACATTGTTTTACAGGTAAGTACCACTTAGTATTTGGTGATGCGCCGTCTTCTTCGTCAGTTATTGACAAAATAATGTCATTTTATATCGGATTTCAGGTGGTTAATTCTGTCAGTAAAAATGACAAAGTTTACTTACGCATCTTGACAGCTTGACAGTATATCCTCATCATCTGGATGTCTTTTATGCCATAGCTCCGAGAGTCCTCCAGGACCTCTGGCTTTATAATACCTCCTGGCTCGCTTGGCTGCTTCTGCCTCGTCTCCATCACAGGTTGCAGGAAACAAGTCTAGGGTAGTCAGCTCATCTGCTGAGGGTTCTCTCATCAGGTTGTCGACGGCCCATCGTCGGCTGAACGACGCTGCCGAAGACATCTTGGATCTGAAAATGATAAATTTATTGATAAATTAGATAATTCCATACTCATAAAATATTTGAATTCATCATTGTTATCTGCAAATTTAATTGTAATAATTCAAGTTTGCAGAAGATTGTAACCATGTTTGTGCATACCAAAGGTGAAATTTGTATCCGTGATTGAAAAAGTGCTTTATTTTGTTGTGAATGAGTTTGTATAAACTTATATCTTTTTTAAAAGCCTTTTTTAACTTTCACGCGTCTGTATGTACCGTTCCGGTCAAAACTTCCAAGCTGAATACTACTACTACTACTATACTACTTCTTTTCACGCCATGGACTTGAAATTATACATTTTGCTTTAGTTCCGATGACAATGCAATTTTATGACAAGCATGATCGGGTCTGCTTAGGGTTGGCTCCAGGACTTTACGGTTAACAGTACAGTGACAAAATGTATTGCTTTGCATTTATATTTATTATTCACTTAGCATTATAAGTGTATTTTTAGTTTTTCAAACTACTAATTTGCATTATTATATTACTGTATATTTATTGTGATATTCTTTATGTACATTTCAAAATCAGACCATATCAGTACTTTTAACGCTGGGCGTACGATGTCTGTCGACGAGTAAAGTTTAGTACCTACCTGCAATATGATATTCATTTATTCATAACTAGATACTTAAATAAATTCATTGGCTATGCATAAAACGAAGAAGCAAACAATGTGTAGGATCTTTACTGTGATTTGAATCTTTGATTTTTGTACCTAAGGTAGGTGGACCGTGGAAGGCCTTGCTCCTTTGAAGGCCAACTATACAATAGATATCCTCTTTGTACAATAGTCATAGTTATTGCCATGTGATGACAAATTCCTTTCAGTCCAATGACATTTTAAGTAAGGTTTCAGTCACACTAAACTCCATCAAACTTAAGGACACAGATACGGCGACGAGACACTCGCATCGCTATTTTGTTGGTGAGGTCCCTCGCTTCATAGACATCGGTCGTCGACTGCAATCGCAATCCACTACAATGCGTACATACGTCAAAATCGACAAAAAGAGCCAATGATATTATACTACAATAATGTCATTGTAAAGAGCTATGTCTCGATTTTGACAAATGCTTTGTAGTGGATTGTACTCAATTATTGTTTATGAATACGTTGGATGATGAGGTTCAGACGTGTTGTACAGTTGTGTGACAAGTTGCTTATTGTGTTTAGCTTTGATGGTGTAGTAATAGATGAAAATTGCCGCCTCCTATTCTTCACAAGTAGCAGTTGCTGACGCATTTAGTTCAATTCGGCTCAGTTAGGTTCGACGACCCTGCCTATGGGTAGCGACGTAACGCAAACGTAGATAGACGATAAAAACAATGATAAAATAGTTTTAATTATTTTTTACAAAACCTGAGTTCTTACTAAATAATAAAAAATAAAAGTTAAAAACTTAAGATCCGACCACGTAATGCTAAGAAGTTTGATGACCAACTTTAAATCGTATATCCAAAATGACCATTCGAAGTGAAAAATGATAAGAAAAACCTAAAGATGATTTTCAAATACCCATAGTCATAGTCCCATTTGAGTCTTTACTAGGCGGTCACAGCTGTCATGGGCGGCAGCCCGGCAGCGGAAGGTGTGCTAAAGGCTCATTTACTACCTTAATTACACACTGAGAAAACTGAGGCAGTATAAATTATTGTGCATGCACACATCTTTGACCAATCGTGCAAACACGTAAAATTATGCTGCCAACTGAGCACAAAAAGTTATGGTGCCATGACGTCATTTGCACTATAAAAGATAGTTCAAGGCACGAAAACTTTTAGTGCACCGCTTTAAAATACTTAATGCGAAGGCACTATAAATTTTAATGCACTGCGATTACTTATAGTTCCGTAACATTATACTATTGTGCCTGTGCACCATAATATATCGTGCCTCGAATGATATTATTTAATTCTTTGGAACCATGTTTTTACATGCGAGTGCACTAAATGTTTTAGTGCGTCATCATTATTTTACGCGCCCGAGCACTATTTAATATCGTGATGTCATAATATTTTTCCAGGATTAACATCAAAATCTATACCAGGTGGCAGGGCGAATTGTAAATTTTTTTCTCTAGTGGTCAGTACTCATCAATATGAACAACTTTCAGCGTGGGACGGACGAGCTCATTTAATGAACAGAAAAAATCGACTTCTCCATACAAAAGTGCGAAATAATTTCAAAATGTTGTATGGAGAAGTTTTTTTTTTCAATCCTGGAGTTCGTCTCAGTCTGCCAGTTATTCATATTTATTAGTATTTAGTACTGACCATCAGAGAAAAAATGTACACTTCGCTCTGCCACATGGTATAATTCTAAGGTTGCGATTCCAAAAGCTTATATATAGTATATGTATATACTACAGCTTTAAGCTATGTTATATACCATCTGCTGGGTACTGGATAGCAGAGTTAAACAAAACTATACAGTGGCACAGTACATTTACATAATTATATAAGCTTTGGGAACCGCATCCTTAGAATTATATTATGAGACAGATGTGACGCTAATCCTGAAAAAAAAACAATAACATCACAATATTAAAAAAATGCAGAAATGCGATACCTGTAGCAGTACCTAGTATGCACTGGTATGTATTGGTAAGTAAATTAAAAAAATGCAAAATTCTTATAAAAATTTATTTTAGACATATCTACAAATACAATACAATACAAATCCTCTTTATTGTACACCATAAAGTTAAACACATAGACATACTAAAACATCATTAAATTACATTATTATTTTCCATGAATATAAGAAAATAATTAATACTCGTAGTAGAGGTGGGTCGTACTAGGTTAATTTTGGACTAGGTGTACCTGTTCCTAGTATTTAAAAATACGTGATCCAAATACCTGTTCTACCTATTCCACCTCGTATCGAAGTCTCTACCTAGTCCGATTACTTTACTTATGGACTATGGTTCGCGTTCGGTCAAGGACGTGTACGCGTATCATATACGCGTACTTAGTGCTTGACTAAGTACATTGCTTGCGTACGTTGCGTTGTTTGCTGCGTAGTGCGTCGTACTATATAGACATTTAATCAGTACGTTTTGTAATGTTAATTACTTATGAAATTACTAATGATACAAAGGAGACCTTCAGTTTTTGGCCAAAGTCCGTAATCTAAAATATATATATACACACACATGTGTGTGTGTGTGTGTGTGTGTGTGTGTGTATCATAATATATTATATGATTATTGAAAAAATATTGTATACAAGTCTCATGACTTGCAATGAATAACCTTCATACTGAATTTCATTCCAATACGTTGAAGAACGGCAAAGTTTCATACATACTTTGCAACTTCGTTTTCAAAATTTCAAGTTTCTAACCCTTAAAGGCCCTGCGTTGATATGTCAGTCAAATATGTCAAATATGTCATTATCAAATATGTCAGTCAAACTATCAAAGTGACAGTGACATTGTATTGCAGGTTGCATTCATAAAATTCATGTTGTTTTCATAAAATCTAAAAATATGTATAATTTTATCTTCTTTTATTTAATAAAATGATAAAAATAAATAACAAAATAACACTCCAAAGATGCGACTCAAACGAAACACAAAAACAGAATAAACAATAGGACTTTGACAATTTGACATGACAATTGCGGCATGGATGACAGTATTTGTTTATCGGCTTGACTAGTGGTCTTTTAGCCAGAATTGTACATATTTGAATATAAAATTAAAATGTGATCTTAATCAATTAATTAGAATAGAACTATGTTTTTTACACCTATATAAGTGGATTAGTATTACTTTTTAAGCTATCGCGGGCCTTGAGCGTGGAGACCGAATTCAGTAATTCCGTAACGAAAATAACCTAATTCCGTTTCCGGTGCCGCTAAATTAATATTGATAGCAATAATTAAATATGAGATTTATATCATTAAACACAATTATTATATTCACTAGTGGATTTATAAGAATA
Organism: Ochlodes sylvanus; assembly: GCA_905404295.2. NCBI lineage: Eukaryota > Metazoa > Arthropoda > Insecta > Lepidoptera > Hesperiidae > Ochlodes > Ochlodes sylvanus. The sequence goes on from FR990129.1 coordinate 6,588,697, forward strand.
CTCGCAATATTAAAATTCCTTCAGATTAATTAAAGTGTATCAAATGTATTTGCTATATAAAAATATGTACTGACGGCGCCATATTGAAATATAGGAATAAAAGCGGGTTGACGTGCTGAACGCTTATTTAATTTCATTCTAAATTATCTTTGAATAGTTATAATTTATGAACTGTGATATTGCAATTAAATAAATTATATGTGTATCAAATCAAACTAAAAAAACAAGTAAATGAAAAATCAGTGTCAGCCATCTAGTTTGTAATCAGCGCCATTTAGTTACCTTAGTACTAAGTACTGGTACGTATGTTTTCTTCGGGGGATCGTGACGCGATCTTGAAAATTTACTCCAATAATTATAATTGCTTAAGTTGATAAAAAATGCTATGCAATAGCTTTACCGCGGCAGTCCCCGAGGGCCACATTTAATTTTTTTATTCAATCCAAGAATAAAATACGTCACACTAAAAGCATATTATTGCCATGAACAATAATTGTGGTGCCACTTAAGTGTGAGTGGTAAAAATGATTAATAAATTCTGTTTTATTATTTTTCGAATTCAGCGTATTTTTTATACCAATATACATCAAGGAACACGAGGTATGGAACGGAATTTAATTTTAATTTTTGATTTTTGAATCAATATTTATAACTGAATTTTGTATTTTTAGATACACACAAGTTACGTTATGATTAGGTGTCATTGCCATAGATACAGATTAAACATCTCAAAGGAGATCGCCAAAATTGGGTTATATATTTTCTGTTCGTTACAGAAACAATATTACCACTAAAAAAACTAGATTTTTTCTGTTTAAATATTTTATAAAAGGTTGTTAAGTTTCTATGGGAATGTTATTATAAACTTACTTTACTTAGTTGGACAATTTCAAGTAGGTATCGAAGTTAACTAAAAACAAACGGTCATTCAATAGACAATCGGAATATTTAATGGACAAAATGACATTGTAGGCATGTACAAAAATAATAAACAAACGAGAAATTATTAAATAACATCTTATTTATTTTAGCGATTAAAGTATTAACGAGCAATCGCATCATTTGATTTTTATTTTGGTGTCAATCTACACTATCTATCGGTAGTCATGTGTCAAAGACAATCTGTCAATCATAAATCTGTACCTAGTAATGTCACTAATGTCAGTCGTACCGTATATTGATTGCTTGTCTATTGTCACTTTGTCTTGTCAGTTGTCACTTGTTAGTCTTGTCACTGTCACGCTCTCGGATCGGACGGACTCGCTACCTACTAGGTAGACTAGGTATAGAGTATACTAGCATAGCGCTAATACTAGTATTGGACTAGGTACTTTCAAAATTAGAATAGGTATAACCTAGTATCGTTAAATACCTGTTTCCCGTACCTGTTCTAGTAAATACGACTCACCTCTAACTCGTAGTGACAAGACAACTAATATTCTATCTTATATTATCTGGAGGGAGCATAGGTACGAGTACCTATACAGATACACATGTGACATGAGTAAGCAAGATTAAAATATTTTTATTCATAAGTGTTTAACCGTCATTTGTTATTATTATAACTAATAAAAAATAGGTAGGTACCCAAATTAATACAGTAAATATCCTTACACCTATCCGTATTCATGGTAGCACGTATAGAGACGGGCTCTCACCGTCTCCGACAAAAGATTTTCTGCTGTTGGCCAGGGAACGCCTACTATACTACCCCGAAGCTGCTCAGTCGAAGATTTTACCAGCTCAAATTCACCTGAAAAAAATTGATAATTTGAATAAAACATTATATTAGGAATATTATGTAAGAAAACAGTTCAAAAACCCAACTACTCACAGACACGTTTAAAAAAGTATAGAACAAGAAAACAGCCCGCGGTCGTACTCAAAGAATAATGGGCAGTGTTATTGGATCCATGATCCCCCAGCTTACCTGCTTTGAGATGACTTAAAGATCAATCCAGGCTGTACTGCAGGAGGTGATGGTTTTCAGTTAGCTTTACATTTTCGTCAGCCGGCGTTTGCTGCGTAATTAAATACGCACACAGCTGGTTCCGAAGTTTGGTTTCCAGAGGCCAGGTCTGGCTTGCTCCTCTGGCAGGCTTTCAGTGAAGCCCACCTGTGGTGTCGCCCCACAGAGAGTCACGACCTAAAATAAATTAAATTAATAATTTAGTTACGGTTATTAAACGTAGAAGCGATAGAGGTGTGTCGTAGCAAGTGGAGTTCTATTATCTTATTATTATTACTCCTTGTGGGACTCAGGCGTGACATGATGATTAATTTAGTTGGCTTAAACCATGCATTCCAACACAAAACGCCGGCACAAAGCTTCAATCTCAAAGCCTTTTCTTCAAAATTATTATACTCTAACTAAGGCCTGTCCATTAAGTACCTACTGTTTAATTTGGTCGAACTCTCAGTGGTCTCGGATGGAGTCACGGTACCTACCTACTTGTCTTCACGCACACATTCTTAGCGTAAAAAGACACCAAGCAAGTGTAACTTCTTACACACACAACAAGTAAAGCTCACGTCGCTTCGTGACATGAAAGTTATAAACTTACCTACCAAGGTACATTTTACATAGATAACAATAGGTCAGTGAATATTAAGACAGTTAGGTACTTACTGGCAAAGTGTTCCACGACTTCTTCACCAAAGCCCCATTTGATAAGCAGTCTCCCATTGGATTCATTATTAATTTTATTTTCGGTAACACAACACACAAAGTTTCTTTTTCAATTCAATCGTACGCAGCGCACATCCACCTCACGCAAGGAATTACGCCAGAATAAAAATAAATAAACATGTAAAATCATGGCAGAATGAATCGCTCACCCTCCCCGACCTCAGCCCGCGCCCCGCCCGCGCCCTGCCCGCTAGTCGCTGGCTCGCTGCACGTATATTTTATGTGCAAACGCAGAATATTTTTGCGTGGAGCACTGAAATATTACGTGCATTGCACAAAATGGTATGGTGCAATTCCTTGAACCATAACTTTCTATGCAAAGAACCATATTTTGTGGTGCCGTCACTGACTTATCGTGCATTGATCACTGTAAATTATGATGTTTAGTCCGATAAAATATTAGGCATTTGCACTATATGTTTTGGTGCGGCTTATGCACAATAAGTTTAATGCCCAGCAGAATAAATTTACATTCATGGCACTATATAAAATGTTAAGCACTGCTTTATTAGTGGCAAGCACTTTTATTTATAATGTTTGCATAATCTTTTATTACGTCGTCTTCAATCGATTTTTCTCAGTGCATAAAAAATCAATCGTCACAATCGATATACGTGTTTGATCTCTGGAACGCCAATGAACAAACAGTATAAATACACCGATGCATTGTCGGCCAAGAAAGAAGAAAGAGATGATACTCACTCTCAAGCTTCCAGTCGGAACACGACAAGTCGCTTGGCAGCGAACTCCAGCAAGAGAGTAGTGGCGAGCCAGCCAGGCTACAACCCTACCTAGCAAGCTGGTACCTTCGGGATTAATCTGGATCCTCTGAAAAGGGGGCCCGGGCCCCGTAATCCTGTGGCGACCTCGCACACACATCACACGGTGACGTCACGAAGCCTGAATCACGCTATCGAAGTTTTCTACACCGCTCGCATATACAACAAGTTCCAACAGCGAGCTGAGCGAGCTGTCGGGGCTTCACTGCCTCCCGGGCAAGACGTCTTGCCCGGTCGGAGATGTTCCTTTGCCAAAATCCCGTCCGTTGTTCAGCACGGTGCACAATGAACAGGGGACATCCGCTTGGACCCAAAGATGGATGTAGCCTTTTACACTCCAATATACAAGATAAGTATGTATAAGATACGTATTGCATAATTTGTTACCCTGGCCAAAATCTGGGCGGGCCACTAGAATAATAATGAAACATTATGATGTGTTAGCAATGCATCAATGACCTAATTTAAATGTTATATGCACTACATTATAATTTAAATGAATGAGTGTAGATTTTATTGATATGTAAATTACTAAATATAGGCATTGTACAAGTTCGTCAACCGGATCTAACAATGAACAGATCTTGCTCAATAGTTCACATTTAGTGTGAACTATTACGAAAATGTAGAGACAGACGTTTAATGTCAAGGCAGTACCGTGATAGGAGACGCTGGTATTGAATGCCGGTCGCATATTGTTTCGGACTTCAAATGGCATGGATGTGAATTACCAGTGCGCTTTACGAAAGGAATGTGGAATAAAGCTGGGAAAGTCAAGCCATAATAAAATTATATCAAGTAGGGATTGGAAGCTTGTATGCCATCGGGAGAGATCGTAGTCTAGCGGTAACTTAGATTAAGTAAATAAATCGGTTGTTTGTAAAGTCGGTTAACGGACGTTACTTTTACGTGATAACGTTATAAAGAAACATTGATGAAAACATGTTTTCGCGTATTCAACATTTGTTATAAATAATGGCTTCCGTCGAGGTCGGGGGTTATTGTAAAAGTTCCCCAAGAAGCTCGCGTGGCGGCGTTCCAGTAGCAGAACTATTCTAACATCTATCTCTGACGTCACGCTCTGACTTCAGCAGAACGGGACTTTTTGGTGCGCGCTATCCATCAATTTATAAGACGTTATCACGTCAAAAAGAGATTAATCGTTTTTTTCTTTTTCATTCAATAAAATATTGACAATCAGAGCAGAAAACTCAATAAAATACCTACGGAGCGAATAGTTGGGCTTTGTTATTTTTTACGTGAAACTCCATGAACCGGTGAGGTGGCTCGAGCCCAGAGAACCTTGCCGAGTCAAGGTTACGATGTCTTTAGTAATGGCTCGTTATTTTGTAACTAAAATGATGAGTCAGTTAACCACGTGCGACCAGTTGCCTTTTGCTTTTGTGGTTTCAAAGTGAGGCTGATGCTTATAGTTTAATCATGGGCTATATATTATGTACTAGTAAACCCCGGCCCCGCTTCGCTTCGTGAAACCTATCCCTTACGTTTGTAAGATTATATTATATATTACCTTTTCAGAACTATACGTCATACCTTTATTGCGCTTGTTAAGCGATCAATAGCGGTTGTTTGATTTAATTTTATGTATATGCATAAAAATATATTTCAGGCGAGGCAAATATATTATCTGGTTCGATGTGTAGAATCAAGGTAATTGGTCTCTAACATATTTCTCACCTACCTTTAGTATTTGATACTTTTTGATGGTAAAAACAAAGCGTGACTGATCCGCCGAGTTGAGATGATAATCTCGATGAGGATATCGGATTAACAAATTTAAAATACTGTTAAATTTGACGACTAATGGTGATACTTCAAAAGGTAATGGCTGAGTAGTAAGACGTATCCTTATATAAATTGTTGCTATAATTTGATGCTACTTTGCGGTCTCTTAGAGCACAAACAGTTGTAGCTGGCATGGCTTGATCCACTTCCGCCATGTTGCTCCAGTGCGGATTGGTGAACGGAATACTCTTCTACTTTCGGAAGTATTAATGCTACTCATACAATATGTGAAAATTATGGGCACTAAGAGGTTAACGTATTTCCCAAACCACAGAGGAAATTTAACAAGGCGAGCATTCATCCAACTCTTGCTGGATCCGAAGTAAGTATTTAAACTTTTTCCTTTTATTTTGAGTTGTGAGTGCTAAGATATTACCAAAATAAAGAAGCATAATGAAAAAATAGTACTTAGGTACTACAAGGAAGACGTAAGCCGTATACAATGAGCAATTAGCCGAAAAATTAATACAAAGCGTAAAATTCGTGATAAAAGGAAGTACTTGTTAAACTAATGAACACGGAAGAAGTTTGAAAAAGTCGAATCGTGACTTTACGAGGATATGAGCATGTAGTCGCGTCACGCTTAATTCAAGTTTTACAATAACGCAATTAATTGAACAGCGCAGTGGTTACAAGTCAGGAATGCAACGACGTAGTTTTTGGCTCGTATCTGAGGAACCGATCGTTAATTGAGTTAGAATATATTTGATTAACCAGCGGACTGAACAGATCTGTTCTCTGGCTTAGCTATGGTAGTAGACTATGATTTATTAATTATATTAGGTAGTAAAAGAGTAAAAGTTTGTGCAGAATTCAATAACTAAGCTAAGCTCTTAGGAGTATTTCCTATTCCTGAACCTAAATAACACTTCTAAGCAGGTCTAATATTCAATAGCTAAGCAAATAATGTAAGGGATGTTTCCCATTCCAGAGCCAAAGCAACAGGACTAACTAGCACTATCAGTTCCTCTCCCAGTCCTAAAAAGTACCAACGACCTGACCAAATATCAATCTTAATAACACCCTCTAATTATCCAGTTTTGAGTCTTGTTCTGGGTCGGTCACATGGGGGGCAGAGGATTGGAGCTACATGCTCGTTTGCTATCTTAGGCCCATAAAAATCTCCGCTCATGCCTAATATATGATAAAATGATAATAATAATATGATAAACAACTGATAATTTAATTAAATGCAATAATTATCGACGCCAAGTTGGGTAAGAGGATCGGGTGACCTAGGTACTTGGTCATTCAATTTTTCACGACACGTTTTCACGACAAGACATTTGACACAAAGGTTGAATGATTCTAGAAGTGGTTAGCCAGCCAGATAAACACCCTACAGTCTTTAACAAGTAGGTACCGTCGGTATTAACTGGGTGGTACAGCGTCGGAGGTTTGTGGAGGTTGCTGCTCCAATAGGAGAGACCAGATACCATTAGTAGATACCATGGGATGCTCAACGAGTTGGCTTAGCCTGAAAGAGGGTTGAAGTCGCTTAACCCCCGGAAAATCTATACTGAGTAAACTTTAATTTGGAACATAGTAGGTATTAATCATACTCGTAATTTGGTAAAGTCAACATTGTGCGTTAATCACTACTTTGATGACGCTTCACGCAGCCTAATTGAATGCTTATTTATAGCGTAACAGCTTATCCTGATTATGATAAGATGTTATCTTGCCCATCGTAAAGCATTAAACAGCTTATGAAGATATTGGGAATCTCTAGATTTGACACTTGAATTTAGGTACTACGTACCTACTGTTTACATTTTTTTAGAAGCATCTTTAAAATTATATTTCAAGCTTATAAGAATTTTGTTATCGTCATTAAAAAACATTATTGTTACTCTGTGGGTTCTTGTTATTTATATATTGTTGACCATAATTCATAAAGAGGCACCTTTAAGAGTATGGCGGCGAAAAAGATAGAGCCTAGGTATTCAGAAGTAATTTTCCTTTTAATAATATAAAAATAATTTATATTTTTAGTATTCCGGTTTTTGTCTAAGAGTTGATAATTAATTAGCCAACAAATCAACAACAACAGATGGCAAAGTAAAAATACTCTTACGGACAGGCCTATTTGGACTCTGAATAAGAAAGATACGGTACTTCTAAGCCTGATTCCAGAGCCACTCTACATGCACTGGATGGCTGACAAAGAGACTTTATTATGAAAGAATACCTTAAAATTTTGAAGCCTATCAAAAACCGGAGAATTTTAGCAGATTTTTTCCCGATACCAAAAAGGCCAACACTGCCTTCATAGTAATTTGCCTTTGATGACAAAGTATTGATATCCGCACTACCAATGTATACAGCGTTCAATGACCACTCGATGGTGATGAACAGTAACGCAATAAGCTCGACAACGTGTTGGTTTTTAATTAATGTGTCAATAAATAATACATGTATAGCGGTTGCTGCAGATGTCGACGCGTTGTGCCCAAATGTGATGATGCTTGTGTTTAATATGCAGTTAGTGTCGATAAAAATAGTATGCACGTTGAATTAAATATCGCCGTTAAACATACACTAGAACGATAAATATTAATCTATACTTAATCTATACTTAATTAATGTGTCAATAAATAATACATGTATAGCGGTTGCTGCAGATGTCGACGCGTTGTGCCCAAATGTGATGATGCTTGTGTTTAATATGCAGTTAGTGTCGATAAAAATAGTATGCACGTTGAATTAAATATCGCCGTTAAACATACACTAGAACGATAAATACTAATCTAATACTTAGGTATAAATCTTCTGGATTGACTGACAGCTATTCTGTAAATTAAATTTTAAGTTAGGTATGTTTAAGATAGATGTAGTTAATTTGTTGGTTACCATAAGAAAGGAAATAAATTAATTACTAAACATTTCTCGGATCAAGAATACTGCATGTGCCTAATATTCACCACAATACATATTCAATGTCTTACGAGGAAGACTTATCTCTCTTTCGACTTCTCTCCGGGGACAAAGAGATCCCACACAACATTTTAGTCTAAATAAGTAGGTAAGTAACTCATGAATTTCTTATATAAATCGCTTGTGATAACGAGTAGGCAACGAACAAGTGTTGTTACATTTTGCTAAGTCTTTCTGATCTTGTGCGTGAAATAAATAAGAGACTCGATCAATCCTCTCTCTGGCAAAAATTACATCATAGCAACGCAACACGAGTTGCTTTAGAAGTACAGTGTTTAATTATTATGTCGCAGCGAAATTATGAAAACTTTGATTTGATGAAATCGATAAGGACAATAAAGATTATAAATTTACCGTATTGCTTATTTTTAACATAAGGTTAAAGATTGGGTTAGATTAAGTTAAGTTGAGTAAAATAGTTTTATTAAAAAATAAGTACATTCTAAATATAACCGTAATACTGAACTATTAATGAACGTATTTAAAGTTATTTGATTATATTTTTACAAAATTAGGCACAATAATATTAATAATTATTATTAATTTAGCAGCATGGTGGAGTATGCTGTAGACCTCCTTAGGTATGAGGAGAGAGTCTTGCTCAGTAGTGGGCCATTAATGGGTTGAAGCCAGGTAAAATCATCACTTAGGCTAGTGCAATTTCTTTATATAGGTACAAAAAAAAGTTTTATTGTTTTAACATAGAAACGCTATATGAAATTCCTAGCAATATGGTTTCCTTATGATGTTTCACTTCATTGAATCAAATAATGATTAATTTCTAAAATGCAAATACTTAAATTAAAAATTAAGAGAAATAGGTTTCGAACCTGGGGCCATCGAGGACAAGACGACGTTTAAACCGCTAAGCTACCGCTGTGCACGATGTTGTAATCACAACATAATCATACCAATTTGTACCATAATTAAAAGCTCCATATTAATATCATAATTAAACTTCATTGCGTAAATCCTTAATGATAGAATAATTGAACACGACTTTTGTTACTGCTCTCTAGTGCAGGATTATTAAATGTAAAATTATGGTTTCAGCGTGATACTCGTATAGAAGCAAAATAATAACCATAATATTTAAATATTTAATTTATCAAAATCTTTAAATAGATACCTAATACAACACTTGTATTAAATGTCAATCACATAAAGGAATCATGTATAGTAAGAATGTTTAAACTTGTTTTTTAAATATAGTTATGTTCATTGTAAGTTTAAACGTTTTAAACGAATAAAGCATTTTATTGTTAAAAAGTTAACTGTTTAGTATGTATGTAATCGAAAGTTAGGTATGCGTTATTTTCAACATAGCAAATTCGTATTTAGAATGCAAGTCTTAATTTCAAGGCTTTTGTAACTGTTCCTCATGGTTATATTATGCGAAATATATACAAATCGTGTGCAAATTTACTAAAAATGCTAGATTGATTGCGATATGAATTCATAAATCGCGACACAAATTGAATTAGACATGCAAGAAGAGATTGGGCACTAAGACCGACGCAATTCTGCGTGTTATGCAAAGCGATTTTTTTTATTTTCTTACCCAAATATAGATTTTCACGAGAAGATCCAGACTTGCAAAATTAACCAGAATTTTCTATAACTACTGATTTATTTTAACTGGCTAAGTACGATTGCGCTTCTCTATGGTTACCATAGCAAAGGAAGTAGCAACTAAAATAAAAGTAGCCTAAGGTACTCCTTATGACATCGGCCATTCCAGAGATTAGCTCAAACAAACAGACAGACAGACTAAAATTGTAAAACATGTTATTTAAGTATATATTATGTACCCTATATACATCCATATATTATGCATTCAGTATAAAGCGGTTAGGTATTTTAATATTACAAACAGACACTCCAATTTTATTTATTTGTACCTATAGATAAAAAAAAGCGAAGCTCACAAATATATTTCTAATAGACCATACCTAACCTTACCATTTTTCATTGCAATGAAACATAAATAAATATATAAAAATGGTTAGAATGTGATAACTTGAAGAAAATGAGATAGGACTTGTAAGTTTTTAGGAAAAATGTTAAGCGGAATATCTCGGCTCCGATACAAATATGACTCTAATAACATTATTGTTTTATTTTATATTCATCTTCCAAAATACATAACTTTCATGAGTGGTCGCAAACGAGGCCAACTTTACTCAATATCGTTTTTACGACACTATTTGACACTTCATAATTTATCACTTGATCTCTTGACGTTAGGGTCATACAAGATCCTACAAATTATTGCACATACAATTTAAATGTATAATTCGATAGTAACATTTTGTCATAATTACTTTATACACTGTTTCATAATTTTTGGCAGTCTACAAAGTTAGCACCGTGTGAAAGGTTCAGCTACCGTTTGAGTAAAATTGTATACATGTTGGTTATGAACATTACATAACATCTATTCTTGGGTGTAATAATCTCTCATTATATATCATAGGAGAAGTATTACTCAATGATGACTTTACATCAAAAAATATTTGGGAAAAACTTTTATTGGACGTATTATTTTTATTTACGCCATATTACAATGATATTTAGATTTTTGTCTCCTTGCAAGTGAGTTAATTAATTTTCTGTGCTGTTCTTACCTCTTACTTCGAAAAGTCATAATGGATCTGGATTCGGGTTCTATGGCATAGGCCATTTCTCGTATAAAATACTGTCACAAGAGTGTAAAAAGGATATATTATTTTATAGGGACAAATTGTATAATATTTTTATTGTTTTCTTAATAAACTAGACACAAAAATGATAATAGATTGTAGTACTTAATGTCATTGTCCGCAAGATTTTATGTCAATGCAACAATGAATGACCAAACTGGCCACCTGCCGATAATTGGTCACCCTGAACTTTTGACCAAATGCATCACACACGCATTATCTATAAAAAAGGAAGCGGAAAGGCCGTATTTTATATTGGTAATACAACTACCTTAAAATTTAAAACACCTACCTAAGCACTATAATAATTTTCACGTTTGTTTCTAGGAGTTAGGTCATAACACTGTTGGGATTAAACTGCCTTGTACAAAACCTAGCGACCTCCAACAAGCATCCTGTTGGTACTTCAGTAACGAGAACATAATTTAGATATGTAGATGGTAGTTCCTGGTGTTCTTAAATCCCTGTTCATCAAACGAAGATAGCTCTATGTAGGCGAGTCCTTTAATAATTAAATATGTAATATAAATCATACCATAAACTCAAAATGTAGAAGGACAATATCTTTTTCTACGTAATTTCACACTTTTACCCCAGTCACAGTAAGAGTTGGGTTGTACGAATAAAATTGTTAGGTAATAAGTAATAACTTATCATCAGAACGGTCTGTATGAAAAAAAATATATTATGTCATCAAATTTATTCATATGGACGTTATTACCTACGCGTCGTTTACCTAACATTATTTAATTTAGGTAATTGTTTTGAATCAACCGGCTCAGCCGCAGTCTAGTTAGTGTAGTTTTAACCTAAATCGTTTATGAACCCCAGTTAAACTCTCATTAATACATTAATATTCAGCCAATTCCGAGCCCGAGATTGCATCGCGATAGTAATCAAGTTATAATCGATAACTCTCCCGGCTTTCAATACAGGAAATTACCTTGCACACGGCCTTAGTACTCGGCGTCACCCTGCATTTCCATTTAAGCCTATTACCCAAGTGAATTTACACCGAATGCCATCAGAATATGAATGACTTTTGCACGCAGTGGAAGGCTGGACGGATTATGCAATAGATAAGCAAGCGGAGAACATTTTATTGGACGCTCCTCTTAAATATTGATGAGAAAAAGTAAAAAATCGTTGGCGCAGTAGCGAGATTAAAAATTAATCGGACGACTTGGCAAGTCGGCTTGGCTGTGCAAACTTGGCAGGTTTCGTGGATTGTTGGGGACATTAACGATAACTAAAAACCTGGCTACTAAAATGTTAAAAGATATTTGAAAGTATGTTTAGTGATGATTTTTTTATGTGTACGAGTATATTACCGACGAGAACATAGTGAGAGAAAGTTTAATGACTCATAACTCAGCAATTTGTACCAGAAACGACCTTGTATGTATCTTTGATCATTTTCTTATAGCTTGAACTTAGTAATCGATGGAACACTTTATACTCCCACGAAAAAAAATATTTTTTTCATTAATTTTATAATAAAAGATAACCGATTTATTTATGTCAGGTTTGTAACTGCATAATATCATCCCCAACGCCTAGAAGCAGGAAGTTCTAGTAATATTCGTTTGGCTTACCAGTGACGGTAATAAACGGTTTTCCTAGTTATCAATTGGAAAATAAACTTGACGCTAACAGAAGTTACGCAACTCGTTAGTTATCATAAATTGTTGCCATAATAGCGAGTTCACCGAATGTAAACTGCGACGTTTCAAGGTACATATAGACTAGACACAAGTTGAAATTCGAAAATGTACTAAATTAATATCGCATGACACGATACGAAGCATTCGTTGACGAATGAAGCGTCTATCGCCGAACCGAACGTCGGAGTTGGAACAGTGCTGAGTCGGAGTTGAGTCGACGTCGAGTTGGTATAATGTGCGCAGTCCTTAATTCTGATCAATTTGTAATCAAACAGTTCCAGATTTCCAAACATTCGAACATCCCCAGCGGCGTATTTGCAATTCTAATTCATCAACACAAACGAACCAATTTGCGATTTCAAAATATTCCCATATCGGTACAATTAGTACATTATTAGAGATGGGTTAGTGTTTGTGTTCTAATGAAAATTTACAACAACAACAACTGTTGGAAACTAGTTACGGAAGATAATTATAGCCAGTTCAGGGTTTAGTTTGTAGAACAGAAGATGCTATTTAACATTTATATTAGTATAAATATAGTTTTTGTGCCCTCAACATTGCTTACTACAAGGTAATACAAGCCTTTCGATGGAACTACGTTCATGCCGCGAAACATGTTTCAAGAACGAAAGAGTGTGAGCTCATATCGTTGAAGAAAGGAACAATCATAAATTAGTATTTCAAAGTACTCAGGTCTATTCTACTTAATTATAAGCTTTTATTTAACTTGCATTGTTTGTATGTATGTTCGGATCAAATTAGTTCTAATTCAGCTTGCATTTGACCCGAACAATTTTTAATTGACTTAGCATTATAAAAGCATGTTTAGTTTTCAAACTATTAATTTATTATATCATAACTTGCTTCACACTGGCAGAGTGATAGTTACCAAGCTCAAATGCTTGTAAGTACTTACGAAGGTTTTCGTACTACGTTCTTCTTCACTGAAGCAAGTGATAAATACTTAATAGGTGTTACCCACTTCTTAAATATCAGCTTTGGTATATGCTTATTTCTACGGGTTTATTTACTTTGATACGGGAAGGTAACCGCGTGTAATTGCCAGTCTCTGTGCGGGTATTAGGTGAAATATGAAGTACCCGCATCATATTGAAATACGCGTTAACAAACCATGTATTGTGTATGTCCATAGCGACTACTTTAGTAAACAATATACAAACTCTATACTGTCGATTTTTTTTTAATTTTACCCTTAGCCTTCGCACAAATTGGCCACCGGCTACAGCCAGCAGTGGCTGGCGGCTAGCAATTTACATCCTTGTTCATACGTTCATACACTTAGCAGGCACTCGGCGCCAACTGGTGACCGACTACAGCCACCGGCGGCTGAGGTGCGGTGGCGCATCTTTTTTGCGCGAACCGGCCACCGGTAGCCGAAAAGACGTCCCTAAAGTAGTTTATGTTATCTACTACTTTAGGGATGACCTTTTTGTGTTAGTTGAAAACTTTAGCGTTACAGAATTAATTTGGTACTGTATCCGTCGCTGGCCAGTACCCCGTATATTTTCTTCTATGTCCGCATCCTTATAAGGAACGTGATAGCCTTGAAGCTTCTTCCTCTTACAGTGTCGTTTAGGGCATTAGCATAAAAAGGTTCCATTGTGGTTAAATATTACTTGTTTGGCTTTTCAAACAATGTACAATAGTTCACTTGTATTGAAAGTATGTAACATAATTACAAATGCAAATGCTTGTATCAGTATAAAATATTCAAGAATAAATCAATATAACACATTGAACATTGTTATTATTTACAGCAACTATTCACACATAATTTTATTGGCTGTTGATAATCATATATTATGACAACCTTAATTATAAATAAAAAATAATTATTTGTACGATAATTTCAAAAAATTAAAAAATAAAGTCACATACAGCTGCGTGGGGTCGGTTACGTCTACAAAAACACAAGTATGCCATAATTATGTTACTTCATCACAGATGTCGACGGAACCGTGCTTCGCAGGGTTCCTTTTTTTCGTGTGAAAATACTTAACCTAACCCAACTTTCCTTCTAGAGTTGCGGGTCTTTTTTATTGGCGGGGAGCTTCGCCCCCCAGACCCCCCCCCCCCCCTCCATTGTCACTTTACGAAAAATGACGAGAAGCGCACGGATTCACGCATCTACGAGGGGTCGTGTCGGGGTTAGAGTAGTCTAGGTATCAAAAAAAGACACAAAAGAAGTGAGTAAGTCTGCTCTCAACATCGATAAGTGCTCGTGTCTTTTCCCACCTATTTACATTACAAAAAATAAATATTTTTAATCGTATTAATATTTGTTAATTCATTTAAAATAGATCGTACGTATAAAAAAATATGAACACGATTATCGGATTAATAAAAAATATTTTATTTTCCGAGATTTTTATTTGATTAAATATTTATTATGTTCAAATATAGTTTAGTAATATACAGTCGAATATCAGTATATATTATCGTCTTAAATTATCTGTCGTATTATTTTTTCACTGAAACACCACGCGTACCTAACGAATGTATCTAATTCATAGATAAAAACGACGTAACTTTCAGCCTCACGAGGAACTTAAAAGTTTCGAACTTGAATAACACAAATTGAATTGTCTCTTGTTTCGAAACAAATAACATTCAAATTTCTAAAGAGATCGATGCGCATCAACCAATTAATAACCAGCACTAAACAGCACGAAAAACATTGGCGTAAAACGAAACAAAGTGCAAAAACAAAAGCGGAAATTAAATATTAAAATTACAACATACCACTTCACGATGTAAGTGATCAGTGATAACTGCGCGCGCGCCGGGTCGATGTCGTTGAATGACTCAAGCACGGTGTTCCCCAGGCCACCGCCGCGCCGCACAGTGGGACGAAAATCAGCTTTCATAGACATAGGAATGTTAATTCATAAATATCGCTGTTTTTGTTGGATATGGCTTTTGTTTACAGTAACTAAGCCTACATATGTAAAAAAAAGTAATTGGGCATTTATGCGAATGATTTATATTGTTTTCGAGAAAAAATTGTATGGAGCTTTCTTGAAAAATCCGATTTTCTACGGACCTGCAAGTCAAACCGTAATATCCTTCTAGGGAGTGTTACTACTAATTATTTGTAATTTTTTGACATATCACATACAACGGTTACTTCTGCAGAATTTTTTTTAAAAATCGATATGTGTGATCCTTTTTTTATTTAATTTTATTGCATTGAGTTTTTTAAACACTAAGTACTAATTACATTTTATTACCTTTCTGGTGTGAATAAGTGATATTAACTAAGTAAACAATTATATTTTCTAATAGAACATACCAAAAAAAATTGTTATTGTTATTTTATTCTGAAAAGTGATTAGGTAATTAGGTAGGTTATTCTGAAAAGTGATTGGCTAATTAGGAATGAATTCTAGTAATAATAAAGAAGTAAAGATATGAGCACTAATTAACTATTATTAAAGAGAGTAATTAAGAAATCGTCAATTTGCTAATCATTTAAAATCAGTCCTATAACAACTATAAATGAACAATATTTTTAACACATAATTCAGTTTATTTCAAACTTTTGTGCTGTTAACATTAAATCGTAATCCCGAACTGTGAAATATTTAAAATGGAAAGTCTGCGTACCAATTTAGACTTGTTTGTTGTGCTGAGAAGGGAAGGTACTTCATTCGATTATGAAGTATTGTTTAGTGCAGTTGTAAATCGACTTGGTGATAGCATTTCGGACGAAGATCGGGTGACACTTAAGGAATTTTGTCGAAGATTCACACGTGCTGCATCACAAAGATGGCAGAAATCTCACCGCATTCTGGATACATTCAGAAAGCAGTACGAAAATTGGCTTCAGTCTAATGTCGATTGGCCAAGTTGCGTGCCAATCAGTATGGTCATGCCACAATCCAGTGAAGAAGAACAGCCAGGACCTAGTGCACTTTCAATCTGTCCAGGACCATCGACATCATCTATTGGGACAATGACAAAAACATCAAGGAAAGCATTTGAAGATCTTGGAAGCAAACAAAAGAAGAGAAGGTCTGATGATCACAAAAATGAAAATCCAAATGAATTGGCATATTCCGCTGCAGTTCTTTTAAAGGAAGAAGGTCGTGAAGATATCGCATCTGTTATCGAATATATGTTGAAGAATCCAGAAGCAGCAACAAAATTTAACGAAATGATTAACAAACCAGTTAAAAAAGTTATCTTTACTCCAGAAAAAGCACTAGGATTGCTTCTTTCGCTGAAATTGTCAAAGTGGCAATATATGACGCTGAGAGAGACTACCATCCGAGAGGGTGCAACTGACATTTATCCGTCATATTATAAAGTACAGCAAGTAAAAAAACAGTGTTACCCTAGTAAGCAATCAGTGACTGTAACGGATTCATCAGCAAGAATTACGCTTCAAGCATTGCTTGACATCACAGTGAAGAGGATCCTGGAAAGTCTTCCTGAAAGTGTGCAAAATAAGGACTTAAAGTTAATATCCAAGTGGGGCTTTGATGGTGCTTCGAACCAAAGTCGTTATAAACAGAAAATGGATGGACAACAAGAAGATTCAAGCATATTTATGACGTCCTTGGTGCCATTAAGCCTGACTGATGGAGACGAAATTTTGTGGTTGAATCCCAAGCCATGCTCAGCGTTATATTGTCGTCCAGTGCAGTTCACATTTATTAAGGAAAGTGAAGAAGTGGTCATCAGTCACAAAAAGCAAATGGACGACGAAATTAAGTTGCTTATCCCCACTGATTGCAACAGAAACAAGGTGAGCCATCAACTTAAGATGACAATGATTGATGCTAAAATTTGTACGTATCTTTCGGAAGCCAGATCGAATGCATCGTGTTATCTCTGCTTAGCTAAGCCTACAGAGATGAACCGCTTGGATATTGCAACGTCAAAAACAGTGAACAGTGATGTATACGAATTTGGACTATCATCGTTACACGCTCGTATAAATACGATGGAATGCCTTTTACATATTGCATACAGACTGGACTTCAAAAAGTGGGCTGCACGAGGACAAGAGCACAAGGATTTGCTAGAGAATCGAAAAAGAATAATTCAAAATAAATTCAAAGATGAACTCAATCTATTGATTGATATTGTGAAACAAGGCTCAGGGACAACAAATGACGGGAATACAGCAAGAAGGTTCTTCGAGTTCCCCGATATAACTGCAGCCATCACTGGGTTGGATGAAGAGCTAGTCAGAAGATTTGCTGTTATTCTTCAAGCAATAACATCTGGAGAGGTAATTGAGCTAATGAAATTTAAAGAATATGCACGTAAAACTGCAGAAAGATACGTGGAGTTATATGATTGGTACCATATGTCATCGACCGTTCATAAGCTGCTGATACATGGTGCAGACATAATCGCCAATAATAACATTGTTCCGATAGGTAAGCTTTCAGAAGAAGCCTCAGAGGCCCGCAACAAAGACTTTAGGAGATTTCGGGAACATAATTCGCGAAAAATGTCCAGGCAAGCTTCAAATGCCGATATATTAAATATGCTGATTCTTTCGTCTGATCCATTAATCTCTTCTCAAAGACCGAAATTGGAAACTAAGAAAGGTAAGGATTTCTTCGCTGAAACTTTAGAATTGATCAAGTTTCCAGAATCTCCATTTGAAGTTGTAGATATGTCCAATTTGGAACCTGATTCTGAATTGGGATCAGATGAAAGCGATTTTGATTAATTAGTAGATAAGTGCTTGTTGTATTTTTATTTTATTTTTTATACATTTTTTTATCATTTAAGGAAATTTTTTATTGCCCTGTACAAATTTTTCTGATCACAAAACATGGGGTCTGTTGACTTGCATCAGCTCCCCTCCCACAAACTTTAGTTAGTAATGTTATTTTTTTCTTTTGTAACTCTAGTCTTTAAGAGGCCTTGTTTGTAGAGATAAATAGACATTTTTATTTATTTATTTCTTGTATTGTTTTGTATAGTATTATCATACATAAGTAGTGTGTAGTAGGAGAGTTTAATTTTTTATTAATAGTTCTTTATTTTTATTTGAATATTATATAGGAAAATGTTATATAGTATACATTTTTTCATTTTTTTAATCAAGTGTTTTTGATATTTTTTGTCATAGTATTTGATATTTAAGCTCATTTAAATAATTTAATAAGCTAGCAACAATAAATATATGATATTTATAAATGAACAAAAGTATAATTATTTACTGCCCTCACTTCTCATAACTTATTAACTCTACAACGTGTCTGGGTTGCATGCTCTTACAAAATGATAATACACAATTTTTATCACTCATTTAGAGAATATTTAGAGTGGATGCCGAAAAATTAAGCTTTAAACTAAATAAAAAATGTACATTATACTTAACGATTTTTAAAAAAAATTCTGCAGCTGTAACCGTTGTATGTGATATGTCAAAAAATTACAAATAATTAGTAGTAACACTCCCTAGAAGGATATTACGGTTTGACTTGCAGGTCCGTAGAAAATCGGATTTTTCAAGAAAGCTCTATACAATTTTTTCTCGAAAACAATATAAATCATTCGCATAAATGCCCAATTACTTTTTTTTACATATGTAGGCTTAGTTACTGTAAACAAAAGCCATATCCAACAGAAACAGCGATATTTAAGAATTAACATTCCTATGTCTATGAAAGCTGATTTTCGTCCCACTGTGCGCCGTGCCGTGAGTCGTGACCTCAGCCGAAATGAAACGAGACGTAACGCCATCAACAAGCTTCCATTAAGACGTAGAAGTTTTATACAGTAGGTGTGTAGGTCTATTTTTAAGTCGGGTATATTTCTAACGCCGTAGATGGTAATAGACGAAACTGCAATTTTCAGTTTAGCTTGGTCGTCTGTTCGATCTCGTTATGAACATTTCAGAGACCCATAAAGATGTTTTCATTTGCATGTGTGACTAATGAGAATAAATGAGAAATCATAGTTTTAAATACCTGTTCTAGTTTAAAATACTCTAAATGCATGCAAAGTTAGAATCTAGGTACCAAACACAAGGAACTAAATTGATAGATTCTTTTCTTTGCAGCTAGTTTTATTTGTACAGTGCATGTAAAAAGGGTGAAGCAAAAAGCCATAAACCCTTGTGCAATTTATATGGATCCAATAAGTAAGAAACAAAAGCACTGTTTCCCTCAAATTAAATAATATCTCTGGTTTTAATTTACTTCCGCAGTTGATATTAAATTGAACTGCTGCATGTATAGACTGGGAGATGGCTTTAATTATGATTTTGGATGGTCAAGTAGACCAAATAAAATAAGTAGGGTCTCTTAAATTTATATCGTATTGTAAAAAGTTTTTTTTTATTTTACACCTGTAAAATACATATTTTTATATCTGAAAAAAATACAATAGAAAATTAAAAAGACGATACAGAACATGTAACTTAGAAAACACTTTAGGAATCAGTAATGTGTGTGTGTACGTTACAACAAAGAAGAGATAACAAAAAAATAAAGAGCTCAGGAAGTTGCTTTTTACTCTTTAGGATCGATAAAGCCTCTAAAACCGTGTTTTAACACCAAAAAAACCTTAACATGATATAAAACAACATCCAAAAAATATTTTTTGCGATGCTTTAACTATTTATACTTTCAGAAAAAAATTATATAAATGTCATACAAAAATATTATTCGAGGTTACTTCAAATAAATATTAACTAAAAGGGCTACACGATTAAATATTCCTTCATTAAAATACTATATCCATCCCCCAGACTACAAAGAAAGTTAATTGGACCACATTTTCGGCTTTAAAACTAAGCGTTTGATTAAACAGAGCTTTGGCTGCTAAATCCGTTTTTATTCGGAAAGTTTATGAGTTGTACTGGCATTATGTACCCTTGTTTGTTTATTAAAAAGAAAACAAGATGGGATTTAACTGGGTTAAGTATAATTATAATGAAATACTTAAACTTTGTGCTATTAGTTTAACTTGTTAACTTCGTGAGGGTTGGTGGAAATCAGTATGGAATCAAGTACTACATAATCGTAAAACAAAAATAATAAAATAAAAATAAAATAAATAAATAAAACAAATAAGTGTTCGCCTCAAACCTGTAAAAGACATAATAGAAATTGATTATCATTTGTGATGAAGTAAAACATCGTGAGGAAACTAAAACCTGTACACCTGAGAGTTCTCCATAATTATTGTTAAGGTGCATAGTGGTGTACCAGGTGTACAAGAGATTTAAATTCATCATTTAAATATTTGCGGCGCTAGAATTCGAACCCAGGAGCCTTGGCAGTTCGGTGTGGTAATAAAGCCACACGGGTCGTTATACCTAATACTAATTTACGCAGGTATTAGATGACCTATATCTTGCCTTGGGTTAACCTATTTCCATATTATAATAACTAGGTAGCGTTTTCCTCGCCCCCAGCAACCTATTTAAGGCGCGATACATCTATTCTAATAGCCGTAGGCCGCGAAGTCCCCAGACCTTAGCTATCGCAGATCAATAAAACTGCCAAAAGTCTATGAACATCTGGCGCGAATACCGGAAAACGATACGCATGCGCGAATGGGTGTTGCTAGGTTATGTATTTCAAATACCCAGGTGATTGAGGGAAAGTCGGGAAAATTTGTCTACATAATCATATTTCAATATTAAAAATTGTCTGGCATATAAAATATAATATCTTATTGGGTATTTGACTTTCATCATATTTATCACATTGTTTTATTGGTATTCAATCACGAGACCTGAGCATGTTCTCGTTCTTTGTGATAAGAGTATCGTAAGTATTCACCGAATGTTGTATATAACCTGTTTTACCTGCCTATTTTACTTACTTAGAAACATGATCGCAACACAGAACTGTCCCAGTGCTTGTTTCAGGTCTCATGATGTGAGAGCTAGGTTGCTGGGTACAGGTCCATCCACCAGACTTTCCAATTGCGGATTGACAGAGTTCACACATCTTTGAAAATATTATGGAGAACTTTCTAGAAGTACAACGTTCAAACCAGTTATTTGGCAATATGGCATTGTTATTGAATTACTCAATGGTATGAAAAGCTGTGCAAAGTAATCATTGGTAATGATATTTTCCCGAAAAATTTCTTCAGCTTGTTAGTAAAGCAACAAAAGCATGCAACACTCATTTAAAATGTCAAAATCACGTACTGGAGCGAAATTTACGCGACAAAATTTTGTATTTCTATGTTATTATGAATGAATATGTTTTATTTAACTGTTGAATATTAAAGTTTAGATTGTGTTTCGAGTATACAATATAAGAAACGGGTTGTTT
Organism: Ochlodes sylvanus; assembly: GCA_905404295.2. Lineage (NCBI taxonomy): Eukaryota > Metazoa > Arthropoda > Insecta > Lepidoptera > Hesperiidae > Ochlodes > Ochlodes sylvanus. Next base: position 6,610,561 of record FR990129.1, read on the forward strand.
TCCGTGCGCGAGTGAAGATCTGACGATACAAAAATATGGTTATAACCATGAAAACAACATCCTCGCGAAATACATCTAAATCATTAGCTATGTGTATTAAATTGTTGCAATAGGCTCTAGTTTGTTGTTGTTTAGTATTTCGTGTTGTTTCATATATCTTGTTGTCTGTTGTCTAGTTAGCTCTAGTTAATCGTAAAAAGTGTTGTGTAAACGGTTGTGCTCAATAAAATTGAAGGAATATCACGTGCAGTGAAAGGTAGGTGATTTTAGGTTCGTTGTATTACACAACTGGTTAATTGTTTTTTTTGTATGTATGTTTAGTCATAAATTTTATGTTTTAATTTATAAGGAAACATGGTGTTGTTTTATCTTCATAACAATTATAATCTAGTCGCTTTCAAAGTAATGAGTAATAAGTATTGTTCCCTTATATTCATTTTTGGGTCCAAATCAATATCCATACTTTGAAGGCGCTGAGCTGAGCTCTATCGGTAAAACAATGTAATCGCGTTGGTAGTTAGAGCCTAGTGGAAGTTTTTACCGCCTGTTTTATTGCTACCTTCCTTGTAAACCAGCCCAGAAACAGAAAGGAAATTTATCGTTAACATCATCATCATCATCATCACATCGAATTCTTACGTATGTAAGTAAGTTGGAAATACTGGATGGTTTTATAATTTTTTCAAAACGGAGTCACTACTTACGTACATCCATGGAGTCTTGTAAACATATTATGTGTATCCAATAAAAAGTACTAACTGGCCGCGCCTTAGCTATTCTATCCCCGTAAAGGTTGCACGACAACAAGTTTTTAGCATACCAAAAGGTTTTCGTGACCTACTTCAATACAAACCCTTTTGTTAACTCCTGTGATAGGATAATAACAGGATAGAATGTAATATGTGAATTTGATAAATTTTTGGTGTTCGATTAATAATTGTGCTCGTCCTATAATTGTTATACGATTGTATGTCGCAATAAATAATAACGGTATTGATGCTATATCGTTTTTTTGTTTTCGATATTTCTTTTTTCTATAGTGTTACAAAAAGTCTATTCCCAAGCTATTTGTAATTTGCGAATCATTGTTTATGTCGTGGCGAATCTAAGTTCAAATCAAAATAACAACGTGACAAGTCGTTTCGAAAAGTTAAAGGAAAAAAAGGTTTTAATACAGCGACATGTTATTGTTTAAGTTCAGTGCTTAATTAATCCTTAAAAAAAATTATATGCCCCAAACTTTTAAATTGCTTTTACTACGCTGCTATTTTATCTAAGCCATGACGTCAAATCCAAGTTTAATTTAAATATCGTAAACTCAATTATCACTAAATCTCTCTCACAAAAGTGAAATTAAAATAAACCAAAAACCTTTCATGGTCGTAATTAAAATTCTTGATTTGACAAGTCTATGATATAGCGCGCCATACAGAGTAATGAACATCCTCCATTCGAGCACTTCTCAAAGGCCGTTGCTATTTTTAAATCACGTCTTTAGTAACTCTGATAATTATGATTCACGGCATCATTCAATTTGTTTTGCGTATGTGTTAATTTCTACACTAGCATGTATGTGTGTGTGTGTGTGTTTTGTACGACCGATGTGTTTAACTAAACCGACTACCTAGTAAGTGTGACGACGGTTCTTGGCTTGAGTCCATTTCTCTCCTCATATCTGAGGAGGTCTAGAGAAATCTCCACCATGCTGTGGAGATGTTACTGGCCAACCCAAGTTCGAAAATTTTTATACCACCCGAAAGCCATGTCTTAAGCTTAACGTTAGCTATTTAATGATAATAACAGAGACCGATGTGTTACGTGCCCTCCAAAGCATGGAAGGGCTCACGAAATATTGCCAATAGCGGTCACCCATCCAACAACTGACCGAACCCGCTGTTACTTAACTTGGTCCATCACTTAGCATCAACGCAAGTGATACCTACTACTTAAAAGGTCACTTGAAATTAAAAACCCAAAGATGATTTTTACATACCTATCCACTGATCTTCCACTTATCATGGTTCGCCGACTTTAATTCTTTCATTCACAATGTAGCGTCTAGTTGTCGTCACATCTAATTTTGATTACTGTCATGTCTTTAATGATACTCGCAGGATTAAGACAAGTTGATTGCCGTAAGAGTCATCAAATACGGCCCACGCGTTGAGTCTCTGGAGCGCCACAAAGGAACAAACACACGCATACATAAGCTGATTCATTTTTTCATTACCCTTTTCATTACCATTTTCATTACCCTCCTCAGCATGGGGCAGTCGAGCAAAAGGCTGTTAAACTGTTTTGTCCTTGCTATAGCGTTACTGGTGTTATGGTATAAGACACGTTAGTTTAATGTACAATAAGTTTAGAGAGAGGGACTCAACAAGAGATCCCGCGGAAAATCCACCTCAATTTAAAAACTGTCTGGAAGCGGACCGCCTTGCTTGTTAATGGATGAGACAATTATAACGAGGTAACGTCTTTTGGAGGTCCCCACTTGTATCTACCGCATAGTTTAATCTCGACGGTGCATGGTGGTTAAGTTTTATACTAGCGTGGCTAATTATGAACCTCCTCCTAAAATTGACCGTAAAATGTTTATGGACGTGTTTTTGGCGCAGCGGCGAAGAGTCAGAGAAATGCAGGTCTGCTTCGCTTTTTCACCCGCAAGGCATTCAGATTCTCTTGCTTTTACCGGATGTCCGTGGGCGACGGTGATCACTTACAATACAACATTAATTTTTACAAAATTAATTTTTAACCAGTAAACCCGCCCTCGCTTAACTTCGGGAAACATATGCCTACGCACATTCGGAAATTCTTAGGCGTGATGCTTTAAAGTGACATAACTTTTTATTTCTGAGTCGATTGAATTACAAAAAATATTGAATTTTATACAAGTCAAGTACAGTTTTATCCATAATACAGACGCCATTAATATGCGTGTTACGGAGTGTTAGATAGCGCACGATCCAGGAAAATTTTGTGAACTGCTTGCTCGCTCCAGGCTGTGGCTTTTGAGTTTCGTAGGAAGTTTCCTTGTTTTCGCTCACTTAATGAGGGCGCCATAACTTCAAAAGACGTCTAGTGAAACTTTCATTTTGTAGTCGAGAGAAGCATGTTAGTACTTAGACTGCAACTTCCCGCCGTTTTCTAGTATAATTTCAGGGATAGTAAATATATGGCAAATTTCTTTTTTTTAGTATGGTCAATAAAAAACAACCAAATTCAACACATAACCATTAACGATAATAACAATTAAGGGCAACTTCATTGCGAGATATAATTGTCGTGACGTGGTTTAATATAATTATCTTCCCCGAATGAGAAACGAACTAAACGTTGGAATGACAGGCTTATCTGTCATGACAGTTGATACTTATAAGACATTATCAAGTGTCAACTATCAAGAGTTTCCCTCAACCTCTGTAGGTACTATAACTCATAATCAATGTCGAAATATTGTCAGTAAATAAATAAATATGAATAGCCAGGTAAAATTGTTAGATGACCCTAATCGTCAAGAATTGGAACAGCACAATGTGCGCGTGCATTGTAAATTTATTCTCCCAAAATAAATAACAAATAGCTAACTGAAAAATAAATATTTGCTGGAAGTACAAAGAACTGCGCCAAATTGCAGCTCGTTACCGAGAGCAACTTGTTAGCGCGCAATCCGGCTAACTCTGTGCCAAACTGATTGTTCCTTTCAAATTGTGGCGTTTGTTTCGTAGCAACTTCTTTGTGTTCTTACTGAGAACTGTCAAATACTAGAAAGTGCTGTAAAGAAAATTTCAAAATCAGATCGTATTATTATTATGTGGTATTTTCAACAAGATTTTTTTTAAATGCAGTGTTTGTTAGTTTGTTATTTCGTTCAACAAGATTTTTTTTAAATGCAGTGTTTGTTAGTTTGTTATTTCGTTTGGTTTAAATCTTGCAAGCTGCTTAAGAACTACTCTTACTTCCTCTTCTTCAAGGGTTATGAAATTTTACTCTATTGCTTTAGTCCCGATGACAATGCATTTTATGGATACTATACTCAAAATTATCTCTAGAAGAGGGGCCTCCTCAAGGAGTAACCATGCAAACATGAAATTTCACATTCAAATTAATAAAAAATAATAGATTTATGATAGGGAACATTATGGATGTTTATTAAACGCGAGGTCTCACTATTATACGCGAATTTTACACTGCAATAATGCCGCTTTTGTACACTGCAAGCTTTGAATTTCGTTCAGTTAACAATTTGCTGTTATTTTAATTCAGGCACTGTGGTAGGCATGATTAAAGTATTACGTTTAATCATCACACCCTGTGCAAAATTCCCATAGTATTCAGTCAACTATTATGAACTATTAATATTGATGTTTTATATTATAATCAGACCACGAAATTATATCCCTACCTAAGGGCTGTGGGGTCGGTGGTGTCATAGCATCGTCCGTTGTTCAGCACAGGCAATGTGATCAGCGGTAAGGGTCGGACTAACCACCGAGGCTACCGATGGAGCCGCTTACACCCCTAAAATTACATTGAATGAAAGCTCAGAAATATCACTACGTCTGGCAAGTTAGAATTAAGTACTATTCTATACTCTGGGCTTAAATTAAGTTCATTTGTTTCAGATTATATAATGCGGTACAAGAGGCGAACTTCGCAAAGTACAAGATCTTCGCGCCACTCCGACAAAAAGTACACTACGATTCGTGAGTGCCCTAAAACTGTTACAGGTAATTACCACAATTCCATCTTAAACTTACCACTACTTCATCGTAAAGTTAAATGAGTTTTAGAAAGAGACGGCACTATATTCAGAAGTCTTATCACGTGAGTGTATCATCGTAAAACCCTAGGACTTCCACCATAACATCACACAGTAAAGTGATGACATGGAATATGACTTAGGTAGGAAGTTAACTTCATGGACCGATATTTTTTTATATTTCTTGGAGTGTAATGGATGTAATGAAACTTTTCATCACAAATCATAATTGTCCCGTTTCTGGAATAGTGTGAATTGGCATACAACATACATAATACAGAAATACAAGTAACAGATCTTTGAAATCATCTTGCAGAAGGTTATTTAATTATTCATATTTAACCCACATCGAATAACAATTCAGTACGATTTTAATTATGTTAGTTATTTATGGACTTACATCGAGGTACGAGTCCATTATTAGTATTAACTCCATTAAAATAGAAGCAAAAACATACGAGTAATTTGCCATATGATGGCAGAATTAGTTGCACTTACACATTTTATGTTGATTGCCAGCAAATGAACTATCGTGTCACTTAATTTTATGTGTAGAAGAGCTGATGATTGCTTTGTTCGATATTCAATCGTATCGCCAGTGTTTGACATAAGATAAAAATAACGATTTTGTAGGTACATCTAATCTGACTCTAAGGCTCCAGTTTCTGAAAATAACATTCCTTATTCGAACAAATGTAATCCCAGGGTACATTGTTGAGGGCGGGAAAGGAATATTCTCGCGAGAGACAATTGTCGGTATAAATATACCGCTCAAAATTTAGATGCCGTTACTGTCGTAAAGCCAAAATAAGCCAGGTCACTTTCTGAGGGCAAAATTACAGCTTCCGATGTAATTCACATAAACGACTAGAAAGAAATCCTTTGAGAGACAATAGTCGTTATGAATACGAATTTCTTAGGACTTTAGAAGCCGGTATTTTAGTACAGTATCTTCTTTTTAAAGTTAAGATGTATGGAATTTATAGTATCAAAACTAGTAAATTATATTTTTTTTGTATTTTGTAACGTCAATAAGCGCCTAATTAAAATGAAAAATTGTGTTTTGTTGCGGGCTTTTTTGTAAACAGTTATAAGTGAACGGTTATTATAATAACAATAGATACGTTTTTATGAACTCGCCTCAGTAACTTTATTTTAAAATGACTTCCTGAATATTTTATAATTATACATAATATTAATAATATGGCAATAAAAGGAAACGAAGAAAAAGAAGAAGACGGAGGGTAGATCCACTCGTATTCCGATGACTATAGAATTTGCATTTGAATATCAATTTGCATAATTGGAATTTGGTTAAATGAGTATAGAAATAATTACCTTAGGAGATAAGATAGTTGATTTAAATATAAGTAGGAATAATACACATGCAAGTGCTCATACTACCTACATAACTAAATTATTTTCTCGTGCTTAAACATAATAACTTGCTGTACAATTCAAAACAATGGTAATTCCCTGAGTCAAAGTTAAATTGAGAAAGTTTGTATTAAGCGGTAACTGGACTTGTTTTCAACAAATATCAAATACATTGTTAGTTACAAGTATCTGAACTTAAATTACTGTTCAGGTTCAGGTTGACTGGCAGAGTATGCGTTTAGCATGAAGTCCGTCTTTTGTTTGTATGGTGCCAAAAATGCTAAATAAATAAATTTACTAGTATTAGTAGTAGTAAAACTTAGTAACTAGACTTGTTTTCACCAAATATCAAATACATTGTTAGTTACAAGTTTCTGAACTTAAATTACTGTTCAGCAATGTGTTTAATTTGAAGGGAGAAAATATTGAACAACAACTCAACCACGCTCAGCTGTGGAAGTTAACAAACTAGACAGTACAGAAAAGGGCGAGGAATAGGAAGGCAAGTGTCCCAAGTGTAGTGTAGTAAAGTGATCCTCGAATTATGCGAAAAGCTACAACTTATAATAGAACAGTAGTTAATTGTTACGCACCGTAGTCAAAATAAGCAGACACTAAATGAAAAAAAAAAGTGAAATAGGAACAGTTGGACGATAATTAAGAATTAACCTATCAACCTAATCACGGTCATGGGCAGAAAACGCTTACATCACAAATAACCGCGATCCTAGAACTAAAATTTATTATTATAAGATTGATTATTATAAGATTGATGACCGATCTTCGTTTTGATTGGTAAACAATATGTCCTGACTTGTACACATTACAACCGTACCTGAAACAATGGCTATTGGTTTTTATCAGGCATTTTATAAAATTTCAACTATATACCTCAATTTCAATATACCGTAGATATATAGTGGTGAAATCGCATTAAAATCATACTTGTAGTTGGTTTTAAGATTATCATGTTTAGACAGACACACAGAGACATTTTTATACTATAATTATCATGATATAAATGTACAAGTGAATAGTCTAACGAATGTACTTCGTGGATAGTATGTAGTATATGATCCTTAAAACTAAATTGGACCATTTCATTGGTAGCAAAGGAAACAACATTTTCTTTCTATTACCTTGTCTTTGGCTTTCGTCCAAAGCGAAAATAATTTGAGAAGTTGCAAAGGAGCTCTTTCAAAGCAGTATATTAGATTTTCGGTTATTCTGTCGGGAAGAAAATTTCAAATTCTCCTGGTAAAACTACCATTCGTGACCACCCTTTTTGGAGTTTATTACAGCAATGTATTTAATAGCTTTAACATAGCAACTTGCCGACGTAAATGTGTATCAATAAATCAGTAGGTACTTTTGTTTGGGGTCCTCCGAATGATGTGGAATATCTATCGATACAGCAATGTTGACAGAGCAATCGCTGCTTAGCCATAAGAACTTTATGTAACGTCGAAATATTAACCATTCGTGCAAAATCGGTTGATATAAATTTATTTCGATAAAGTAGTTTTTGGAAATTTACTGTCGAGTAATGACAATTCGCATAAAAGTGAAATGAAATATAGTTTATTCCGTAAAACGTTTTGTGAACGAAGGTTTTGTGACGAAATATTTCATCGCACGGCCATCCAGACACGTGTGGTCGAAAAAAAAATTCGGAATACGAGTAACGTTATTGAACTAAATAAATTTCGCGCAAAACACTTTTTTGTACAATTTTATTCTAACGCACAGTTATTGTATTCTCTTGTGGAAAATAACGAGTATAAACAGTAAAGTAGTTAGCAATGTATGACTGACTGTACTGAAGTGCTAAGTTAACTACTAAGTTGGTAGTTAGGTAAGTATTTCCCTGTAGACTGTCAGTTACTCATCCAAAAATTTACCACACACGTTGTTTGTGTCGGTTCATCACTTACGAGTACCATAGACGCAAGTTGTCTGACTGACTGGCTTCAGAGCAATTTCAGTCACGGCAACTGTTGCAACACCTCACAGGATAATTGTCGCTCGACCGCTCGCATATGTAGTCATATGCGAGCGGTCGAGCGAAAATGACCAATCTTGCTTCAAAAGCTATCGTGTTATGAGCACTTCAAATTCATTTTATTCTCCAATTCCAACCAACTACCTTTTTGCATACGAACACTCTACGATCACTCGTTGTTTATTTGACGGCTCTTTTATTACCGACAACCATTTCTAAAATGAGAAGGGGTGAGGGCGGTACACCCTCTTATTGCTCTTTTAACTCCCCAAGTGATAGTATAGTTTTGCTATTTGCCAATTCGGTTTATAAGCTAAGTTTGAGTATGTACTTGCTTCACAAACCTTACATTTTATAACATTGTTGGGTCAGGAAGATATGTACATAGCGTTAGTATCAGAATACTTATCATTTAATAATAGGTTTGAATTCGATAAATATTCATCACTGTCTTAGTCATGGCGTCAAATGGGTTCCCTCATTTGAGTCCTAGCTTATCCCCTATGCTATGGGGACATCTTGTGAATCAATAGGAAATGCAATGTATAACATAGCTAAAATTTCTTAGTATAAACTAATAGGGAATTTATTTTAATTAGAAATTACATTCGCGACAAAACACAGATCATCGTGTGTCTTATAGACATTATCGTCGTTTTTCGTGGATGGTGGTAGGGGTTTGGTTTGGTTTTGGTCTGTTATACAATTTATTTTATTTCTCTCTCTGTCCTTCTCTATCTTGGTTTTTATTTATCTCAATGTCATGAAAGTATTTTTAGAAAATTTGTACTTTGTCTCTTATTTTTTGCATGCTCTACTACTTATCAACCGTATTTATGTTCTCTGTATCTCTATATTGATTAATATCCATAAGTCTCTTCTCATATTATATGAAGCCAGTCGTTAAATTCAGTCTTTTACCATCTTTTTCACATTTAATTATTTTTCATTAATAAAACAAAGTAAAAATAGTCCCTTCTTTCTAAACAGTTCAATCTCAAACAAAGAATTCAATAAATATAGGTAGGTACATAAATTAAATTGACTCTATATTTCAAGACTTTTATCTTTCATAACCGTAAACCTCATTATGAATTATTCATTTCATTCTTTAAATTATACAATGTTTTCTTTCACTTTCACTCCCAAAAATGAAAAGCTTTATTACGGTATTATTAAAACCGTAATATTCATCATCACGTTCCTGTAAACTCCATAAAAGCCTTTTGAGAGGACCCGAAAGTTTTAATGTTATTATAGTTATCGCTTGGGAACCAGTATCCAGCTTGATTTGGGTAGTACACATCTAACAAGATAATGAAACTGTCCCTAAAATTTAGGGCCGTAGTTTAATTATCACTAAAATGTAAGAATTTTTGCATGATATTATTATAATAGCTAGACTGACCAACGATTACGTTAGATTGTGATAAAAGATACATATGTATCTATACACTGTACGTAGTTTTTACAAATTGTCATGATATATTTAGCCTTGATAAAAATTCATGTAACTTAGTATCATTGACGTCCATATCTTAATTATTTTTCTTTTATAATACTCATGAAAGATCCATCCATCAGCTTTTGTGCGGCGGTTGCTGGACATCCAACCACTTGCGCCCTTCGGACAGGTTTGGAGCCTTCGTAATCCAGCGGATCAATACTCCTTTTATCGAGACGTGATGTCCATTCGAGGATCTTTTATTCCCCTACGGTTATCGGTTAGCCACCGGTTTATTCTACGCTATGTCAAGCAAGAAAAATGAAAGATTTTGTAGATTTTAATATTGTCGAAGCGACAATACGTAAGCGACTTTTAATTGAATTGAATTGAGCCCACCAACGTGACATCCAATGTCAAGATCGCGGTGATGCTGCCCACCCAAGGACATCGGCAACACCAAAAAAAGGATTTTTTTAACACTAATATTTTTTGAACTATACCTACTTTAGAACCTCGTGATTTTTTTAAAGACCTGTCCATAGTGGAATGTGTTTCCAAGTTTAGAAACATGTTGGTAGTGCATTGTTATTGGACATAAGGGGTTGAGTAATATCATAATTTAAAATAATAAAATAATAACGTTGTTATCATTAATATTGTAATAACTATTGTAAATCTTTTAAACAATGCTTATTGACAATAATGAACACACAGTAAATTAAAATCCGAAATCACCTTATGTTATATCAGAACAAAATAATGTATTACCATGAATTTATTTAATTCCAGTACACTTAGTATGACAAAGTACTGGGTTATACGTTATACTATGGATGTAAGCCAAGTAATAAGTAATGGTTAAAAATGTATACTTTGGCACCAACGTTAACGGAAAGTAAAATTGATGGCACTTTAATATTGCATACTGTAACGGGGCCAATCTCGTAATGTGCTCGCCAAATTGTTGCGGTTGGGTATCATAATAATGTAGGATGCCAAAATGTTTTTGGCATTCAGTGATGTAAATGTGAAGGCAAGTCCAGGTGTGGACCCATCTAATTCATAATTGGATCTCTCTCTCTTTAATCGTGCCTAATTATTGGAGAACAGAGAACATGTTCTAACGCTGAGGCTCCTTGAATCGTTTGTCTCCATTTTAGCTATTAGTGGCTTGGTGGGGTCCCGTGCTGTTTGGTATCTTCAGGTGTTTGGACACCTGGGCTGGCCATTTTTGAGACTTCGGCCTCGAGGTCTCTTGCCCTCAAATCTATACGAATATCGCATACTTAAATACTACATTCAGTGTTTTTTAAAGCTAAAGTTTTAAAAGGTTAACCCAAGTAGAAATTATACCATAAAATGGCCTTACTCTCGAAATAATGTCTGATGCAGGTACCCATTTCAATAGAAGTAAGACGTATTGGAATTACGTAAGTTGTTTGTGAAAACTAAAGTTAGTTATTCGCTTTGTGAAAACTAGATTTGTGAAAACTAGAGTTAGTCATTCGCTTATAGACATGCGCGGAACATGTTCTGAAAGGTTCTGCGACTTAGAAAATTCTATCTAGGCAAAGGCGCTGTCTTTTCAAGATCCGTGAGAGTTCAATAAAAAGTTTCACGCTCGCCGGGACGAGTTCGCTAACTTGTTTAACACGTTAGCTGCGGCACCAATTTTTGCATACTTTCCGTTCCTGCGGCACGAGGTATAATCGGCCCGTACCGTGACCAGACGTTAGGGCGACACGCGGTCTATTAGACCCCACCTCCTTTTACAGACTAAAATCCATTTTCTGGCGCGAAATCAAAGATAAATGAGAATTTTGGTCCTTATTGATATAGACAGTGAATTGATGAACCCTAATCCACCGTCGCCCCGGGATCTGATGGCTAGTTTAGGAATTATTAGCAAAACAAAATATGGGATCTTATACACCTCGTAACGCACTGAAATAGGGCAAATTTTCGCTGCGATTAGTGATGGGAAAAATAATATCGACGTTTTTAAACTGTCTTAACTACGCAACGACTTGACCGATTTTGATCAATTATATCTCATTAGATCGTTTTAAGGGCAAAACCTGGCAAAACAACACAAAGCTATCAAAGGATACATTTTTTTTAAATAATCTAAATTGTGCTTGAAGGCGCCATAAAGAAAAAAAAACCGGCCAAGTGCGAGTCGGACTCGCGCACGAAGCGTTCCATTCTATACCATTAAGAGGCACCTATTACAGACTTATTATTGGAAAATAATGGATTACGGTTTATGCATAAGGTTTATCTTTCTATTTGTATATGAAAATCTTAATGCGGTTCACAGAATAGAAAAAAGAGGCAACCAGAAGTAGAAAAGAAACTGTCCTATTTATTCTGCCTCGGGCTTTAAAAATACAATTATTAGAACTTGAATTAACATTAAAAAATCAGTATCAATATACTTTTTTATAAAAATCTCAATATATATGTTGTACTTATTTATGAGTGTTTTTCATTGAAACAGGGTAGACAATAAGATTTTTTGCACTGAGTGCACTGAGTCAAAATCTTTTTGGATTTTTTATCAGCTTCACGAGATGGATTGTGATGCACAACACTGGTCGCGGGAAGCTCGCGTTGAGTGCGGTACGAGGTCAGGGGGGATATGGGACGTTTTAGCCTCGTTCCGCACTGCATTAAAATTATATTAATTCAGTGCGGCACGAGGCCTAAGACATCCGGTACCAAGGTAGGTACAACACCGAGTCCGGAACCATTAGTGATCTCAAATATATATTTATCTCTTTCCTACACTGGACCAAACCAAAGCTATGCCATTCGCACGACAGAGAAATTCACTTTTTTGCTTGCCGCACCACAGGGAAGTTGCATCAGGGGTGATTTAGGCCTCGCTTCGCACTTAACGTGTTAAAATGTTATTTGGACGTTTGTTTAGCATTTTCTCCAAATTGGTTTTCCTTGTAACAAAACTTTAAGCAAGAGAAATAAAAAGGCGGAGAAAGAACAGTTCATAAGGGTTTTGGATATAATCTAGAATGTCTTATCGTCCTATATGGTATACGTACATCAAATCATTTTTTGTTTTACTTGGCCCAAAGTTTGCTTTTGCTTTGCGTTTGCTTTCGCGGTGGCTCAGAACTCCTCGCTTATATTCTCTGTATAGCGGGTGGCATGGACAACACAAATAAGTGATCATGAACACCCACAATCCGAGAACAAAGATTTTATATGGAAATAAAATACATTCTCAAGCAACATATTTCAAATCATTTTGTTTACATTACATTACATTTCCAGAATTTGGCGGATTGAAGCAAACAAATTCTTCAGCTTTTTTACTACTAAAATAGATTAGATTAGCGTTTGTAAAATCAGCATGAATAACAAAGGTTAATTTTATTTAAGTTTCAGACAGTACTTCGCTGACTACATCGAATAATTTAAAATTACTTACAACATTATACTGAGAAGCGATGCAAAATTCCAAATTGGTTTTAGATTTTCGGCTGAATTGCAATATCGAAAGTTCAATATTAGAAGATTAAAGTTCCGAAGCGCTCGCTCGCGATAAATGGGCGTGTTATTAATATTGCTATAAAATGGACGTGGCCACGATCATTTTTGCTCCGTTCATTATATTCCCGGAGCGCTATGACATGAGGTTCTATATTAAAGGCGGTGTCGCTTCTATTAATATAAAATAACTTCTCTCTTACTTTAAATCCTCTTGGATGTGTTAAGAAATTAAACAAATTCATAGACCACCACAATATAAAATGTAGCCTGTTACCTAGGTCATCAAAACGAATTGATTAACACATCATTTGTAAAAGTGAGCTCGTTGAAAACGTACATGAATAAAAATATACATAGACTGTTTCAATCATAACCCTTTTTTGGCTTACCGTAGTCACGTAAAATATCAAGAAAAAAATGTTTGACCTTTATTGATAACAAAATCTCTCCATAGTTAGTATGGCATATTACCAATTGCAATATAAAATGTACAGATTTGTCTCTGTTACAGTTTTAAGAGTAGTGCTTAGATATCTAGTTGTGATGAATTTGTTCAAAAATTAGGTTAACTTACTTATTCAGTAGATGACGATCGAACACTGTGATCTGCTGCAATGAAACTCACAACCAATAACCTCAGTTACCAACCAGAGCGGCGTATCATCTCTCCGCGAAGCGCGACTGACCACCATCTTGCTGGAGTTAAACTACTTTCAGCTTGCCTTTGAACTACTTTCAGATTCCAGAGAGCCTTTCCTTTCTTCTTCCTTCATTCTTTGGTGGCAACGTATCAGTGAAAATGTTGGTGGTACCATGGGCAACGGTGACCACTTCAGCTAACTTGTCTGTTCGTTTGTTCGTTTGTTGTCACATAAATAGCCATTTATGTGAAAAGTAACGTCCTTTGGCGTCTTACGGCTCTATATTGCTTAATTCGGATGATCATTTAATCAGTCAAGCTGATGGATATGAAAACCACGTCTTTATTGCTGCACAAATTAATACCGGTTTTATTGCAGACTGCAATCTCGAAAATAAATATTAGAACTGGTAGTCATAACGAACGAAGCTCAACCACAGAGATCAATCAATCAGGGATATTAATATCGTTCGACATAGAGCGGCTTCCATAAAAAATTAACTAGCTTTTTCTTGCCACTATGTTTTTATTTGCATTTTCTTTATTCTTCGGAGTAAAATTTCATTTCCGTCCCATTACCAATCCGTTTATATAAACCGAGAATTTTTCTTCCTTGAAAGTAACTTAAAGTGTGGACTGCCTGGAAGATAGGATTTCGCTGTTTTTCATTAAAACGCATGTGGTACCTATTCATGTACACACATGAACATGTGTGTGTGTGTGTGTGTTATTTAAGTTGTATTTATATTTCTTTGCAACAATCCGCAAGTTCCACGTGTGCGGATTGTTGCAAAGAAATATAAATACAACATAAATAACAATGGATTTTCGCAAAGTAACGCCTGATACAATTAATTATTTCTATTGGATTCTTTATTTATGTTACTGTAATTAAACGTTAACAAATATATATTTTTAATTAAGCTTTGCAGTTTCATTGCTGAATTCCTCTAGTATTTTTAAACTACTTGTTCAATTACTGGATCAATTTTGAATGACAATAGGTACATCATTTTATACAGTTTTGAATAGGTTTCGATTAATTGTCTCAAGTTTCGAACAACGACCTACAATCTTAATCCAAATAGCAAAGATGTGGATAAAACGTTTTTACAATCAGTTAACGCGTACGTCCTCAAAATTACTATCATATTATTCTTTCTAAGAAAACTACATAGGTACTAATCTATGTTACAGGTTGGGAATCTACAGATAAATCAAGAAAAAAATCTCCGTTCTCACTCTTTCACTTTTGACAAAGTTTAGTGTATAATAAAGCCGTTGCTATACGCCTGCACTCGACGGTTTGCTTCTCAGCAATGCGGGAACATTGGACTATCTACTTTGGTGTCGCTGATTTCATCAAGTCGGTCAAATTTTTGGCCATCAATCACGTGATCGCTTGCCTCCATTTACCATCGGACAATATGCTAGACTCCGGAATCCTACAGACTCGAATCGAGTTTGTTCCTTGCGGTTGCTTTAGTTCTCATTATCTTAATGAAATGATGGCATAGTGACGCCCACAACTCTCAAATGCCTGTAGTTTTGAACTTACAACCGAACCCTCATTAACGTTACCTAAAAGCTAACGTAGATAACAAACATCCACCAGTCCCTTGAAATTCAGTGAACCAATAAAACTATTATTGGGTGTACTTAGTCCAGACCCGAGGGTTCAGTCACAGGTTCAGTGTCCGATAATTCCATATCGGTAAGGTTTATTATAATCGATTTACTTGAATTGGTAATTGGAATTGGAAATTGGAATTTGTTATAGTTACATGGACAACGCAAATAATATACACCCACGACCCGAGAATAAATGTTTTATGTCTGCTCCTGCCGGGAATTGAACGTGGAACCTAGTTTCATAGAAAGGGGCACAGGTCTCTATAAACTTGGCTGTGGGGTTATGTGTTGAAAATTTAGTGTTTGTAATGGAATTGTTGATGATTCATTATACTAACTAGTAAATCTACTCCCCCTTCGCTTCGGGAAACCTGTCCTCACACTCATTAATTTGAAAATTGTTAGACGTGATTCTTTTAACTGTCATAACTTTTTTATATGCTTAGGTATGAACAGATTGAAATAAAACAAACACAACATTTAATTTTTAAGCTGACAACAGTATACATTACTGAAAACTACACCGAAAAAACCGATTTCGATGTAGTTTTCAGTAATCTGTGAAAATCTGTCTGAAAACAATTCAAACAATCACTGTTTTTGGTTACGTCGTGTTAAAAGCCCAAAAATAGTTTTTCTCATTAAATATTTCATGTACAGACATTGATTGGTTACATTTTTGTTACAATTGTGTATATAATATATATAGATTTAAAAGAAAGTAAAGAGAAGCAAATATTGTTCACTTGAATTATTATCCAGGATGGTATAATAGAATTAATTGTAATCCTTCATTATTATCGTTCATATTTACGACACAGCTCTACTTAATGAAGGAACTACGTGACTCAAACGAATAGGGTTAATTCTCTCGGTAATATTTTCTATTATATCTACGTGACGACCCCTAATTACAGACCGGCTGGTCTTATAAGATAAGTTCCACGCGTAAATTAATTGCTACCTATATTATACAAAGTAAATCATTTTAATGTTAAGTATATGTCCTTTCATAAAGCAAGTTTGTGTTTGGTGCCTAAAAACTTTTCTACTGAATTCGTGTTGAAAATGCGAGTTGATATTTAATCAACGATGAATATTTAAAATCAATGTTAAAGGTTATAATGAATAAAAAACCGAAAATTAAGTACTTAGGTAACACGCGCTGCGTTCATATGATGCGACTCGCACTTTTTGATCGGTTCCGCTGAAATTATGGATGCGGACGATAATTATGGAACGTATGAGATAGAAAAAGATAGCTAAATGAAAATAACATTAATTAGAGGAATTCGACTGCTTCACTTTCGGTGCGCTAGTGATATATTTGTATCATTGATTATAAGAGATTAAGAATGGAAGATGTTACGTTTACGTTTACGATGTTAGAATAATTTACGTTTAACTCTGAGTTTTCTAATTAAACATTGTGTGGAACAAGGAATAAGAATGTGATAACCGCTTAAGAGGGGGTATAAAGCAAAATTGGCAATCGTAGATTCAATTTTTACAGTAGTAGATCAAGTTTCTAGAAGCTGAATAAGGACATAGATAAACTTCATTATATTATTGAGTGAATGTAAGAATCAAAAACATAAAAAAATTACATTTTCTCGATAGAAAAAAATCACAAAGTTAGGTCTAATTTTCAACTAAAATCAATTTTTTTTCAATATGGTGCATGTTTTTGAGTCAATATTTTAATATGTTATGCTAATTAGTATCACGGAGGGATTTGTAGATCGATTTCTAAATCAAATCTATAATTTACGAATTATTTAAATAAAATACATTAATTGTCTTTATAGCTCTAGGATTTTGACATGCTCTGTTCCATTTATCAGTACCGTTGAATTTGATTTTTTCCTAGCTTTATACCCCCTCTTAATTAAGACCATTCCCGCTTGAAAGGAAATTACAGTCTTTATTTATTATTTCCACAGATTAATTGCACGAGATACATATCTGCATGCGAGCGCTATTCAAAGGATAATGTAATTTATCACTTTAATTTACCTTTGTCAATACTTAAACTACGTACCTGCCAATTTAAATTATTGGTGTGAATTAGTATTGCTTTAATTTTAAATTACATTCTAAATTGATACTAGCCATAAAGAGCTTAATCAAAACCAAGCAAATGAACTTTACTCGTGGAGGTTAGTAGTAATGATTGAATGATTTCACATGGTTTTGTAATGATTATCTTATAAGTAATAAAACTTTATATTTTTTTTAATCGATTAAATATCATTAGCGATAGGAAAAATTCAAACAGATTAAATTATAATCTGTAATCATGATAACATTTTGCTCATCTGTAACTATCAAAGTATTGTCACAGGAGATCAATGTATGTGAAAGTTTTATAACAGGCAGTTCAGTAGAAGTAGAAAAAGATATTTGAAGCAAAGCTATGTACTGTAATAAATACGAGAAGCTAAATAAAGTTTTTATAAGCGCACAATGCCGAGAGAAATTAATAAACTACAGGAAGTGTCAGGTGGAAATCATACAGGGACTTCAGAAGTTTGTCACGTTTTCCAATGCTTTGTTTTACCTAGCGCTGCACTGAGTTCAATTTAAACTAGCTTTTACCTTTACCTACAGCTTCACTGCCTTTGTAGTGATTTTCCGTTCAAATATATAAAGTTTTACCCTGATTATAAGCTTCAAATGTAATAGAGTAATAATTAATTTTCGCGTTTTGTACATTGAAAGCTTTTGCCGGTACATCGTAGTAGCATCATAAGACTGAAGTGGCAATGGTCAGATTACATTAATCAAACGACTAATATCATATTATAATAGCTTATTATTTAAAACTGTACAAATATAATATGATAAAAAAGAATATAAGTAATACAAAATCGATTATTTTAAAAAGTTTTACTATGTAATCGATATACTTTTTAGATACTTAGTCTGTGCCCTGGCAGTATAACTTTACAACTTTAGCCCAAAATTATAAAATATTTGCCTCGGCCAGGAATAGAACCCGGGACCCCTCCGCAGGCACTACAAACTAGTCAGCAATGAGTAAGCAATGAGTAGACTAAGCGAAGGTGATTATGTCAGAGCCATGATCATCATTTGTTCGATAAAGGCGACATTTTGCATTAATATTATCTAGTAAAAGTTTATTGAAATTATTTAATTGTGAAAAGATACTTTTCTCTTTTCATTATCTATATTCGTTGTTCGGGTAGTTGTTATAAAGTTCTCTGAATAAAATATCTATTCAATATTGTATGGCCTACAGCCCCTACAATAAACTCGTTAGCAAAACAAGGATTACAAGGAACAAAGCTAATTCTATTGTATTTTACATTTAAATATAAAAGCCCATTATTTAAGCAAACAAAACGTATTTTATAAAACACAATACTTTAGGGATTAAAACAATTACTGAATGTGATCTGTAGTCTGTATTTTGTATGATATAAAACAAAGTACCCCTTTATAAAATTGTCAAATACGATACATCTCATGAGTACCAGATCCGTTATCAGATGATTATGACTTGTCATGTTCATGGGTTCAACCTTTAAATCATCCTGTAACCCAGTACATACTAGGCTCTGGCTCCGCTCACATTGGTAAATTGGCATACTATAAACACCATTGCAAACATTGTTATCCAAAGGCTTATAAAACAGAGTGTAAATGTCTTTGGTGCGAATCTATCACGAAAATTGTGCAATCGCTAGATTAGTAAACTATTCTTTCAGTCCTATTTTCCCGACAAATATCACGAGTCGTTTCTTATATCAGAAATAGGCGAAAACTATTAATCACGCACCATTAGACGCTGGCAAACTTTCTCGCGCACCATTATCCACCGAACTAGGTGGTAGAATGAGACGGAATCATTTGCCAAGTTTGCGGAGAACAGTTTCGTAAGAAATACTTTTTTATTTTTAGTTTCGTTTCAGCTTTTGAAATTGAAAAGTTGGTGATAAAATAGGACGTCATTTCAAATTTAAATTAATTTTCAAATTTCAGTCTTACCGTTACCATGATCCATGGAACGGGGCCAAATATCGGTAATTAACCAATTCAAAATTGTGAGTACCCATTTGCATTTAAAATGTTTAGTCTCCGCGGTGATGTAAGCCTATAAACAGATGTAACTTGTAATTGTGTTGAATGACGATTGATGTATTTGGTTTAAAATATCTGTTGAAATGTTAAATTAAAAGAGCCGTATAGAGTATAGAGCTCTATTTTAGAATCCATTTTGAAATTATCTTTCTTGATTGTTCAAAAGACAAAATGAAACATTCACAAAATTGAATATTGCTCGTTTCTACGTAATATTAGTGAATATTTTAAGTCTATTGAAAACTGATTAAGTAACCCGGTTCTGAGATTACCGGTAACAAATGCTCAGACAAACTGACAAATAGACTAGAATTCTAAAAATCAATATTATACGATCTATTACGTTACTAACAACCCCGACTAATAAGTATCTACTAGTCTCAAATATCATCTATGTACAGACATTGATCAGTAACAGTATTTTTATATAATTATATAACTCTCATCATTCAAGTATATATTTCAATTATTTTTTAATGTATCTTTACGAATACGTTAACACAAATACAATACAATACAATACAAAGAAACGAAACCTGCCACGACAATAAATAATATTGGGGACGTTTTTCTTTAACAACTGACGATCTTCCTGTGTGTTTTCTTTTCAGAAATCTATTTTTATTTGCTTTGTCCCGGCCCTGACGGATGTTTGCTTTTATTGATTCAGGACGCTAGTATAAGGTGTGCGAATTGGCTGGTCGATCCATGTCGTGCGATTCTGCGACTAGCACAGGGTTAAAGTTTCCTTTTTTGACAGTGGATCCTGGTTTCTAACTAGGCATAGATAGAAGCGAAGAATACGTTCTATTGGTAATCAAGTTAGAAAAATACCGTCAAATTAGCGATCTTATCGCTAACATTTATAAAAAAAATATGTGATATATATTATATACTTACTACGTTTTCGCTTGTTATTAAATGTTGTTAAATGAACAATTAAATGTAATAGGTATTTGTAATAACTTATCTAATATTACTTAATTTTATAAGGATTTGGAGTTCATACAAAAGCAGCAACAACGTTCAATTAATCTTAAAAATAGATAATCTTACTCACATATATGTAGTAGATACTCACTGAACCCTCGACAAGTTAAATCAGACATACGAATATTAATCAAAGCGTTAAGGGTTAAAAATCTCATTTTTAACTATTTCACATACAATTGTTTTGTCATCTGATATAGGTATGTTCAAGCCTCGAGACTTAAAATTTTACTTAAGATATTTTATAGTAGAAATTAAAAAAAAAAAAAAGTAGAAATTTCAATTGAAAGTCAATTAAGAAATGCTTTCCAAGCGTACAAACAAGAACCACCCGGTAAAGGTAGGTTTTGTAAGACATTAATTTAATGCACACTTTTTCCTGAACATTACAGCAACTGTACATCAGGACAGTACGATAGGACATCAAGTCTCAAGCTTGAATAAAAACACTGTGATGTGAACAAGAACATTGTGATGTTGCCCTAGTTTGGTAACATTATAGCCTGTGATGGACAGGTATAATAATTCTCGGCGTCTTACCTTTGTTGTTACAAGAAAATGGGCGATACTTACAAAAAATTGAGGGCTCTTTGATACTTGAGTGGCATATTAGAGCCTGGGGGATTTGTGGCTATATCTGGAAGAAAACACGTTACAATTTTTGAGAAACCTGGATTATTTTTTCAGAAATTAGTTACAATTTTAATTTTTTTTGGCACATAATTAATATGTTAAGTTTTGTAGGATTACATATAGGTATAATTGTTTTTAATATTTTTGAGTTATTAAGTTAACCTTTCGTTTACTTTATTTAGGTGTGTAATTTATTATTACTTTATTATTATTTATTTTATTAGGGGAAAGAAAAACGTTTTCTACATTAA
Source organism: Ochlodes sylvanus (assembly GCA_905404295.2). Lineage (NCBI taxonomy): Eukaryota > Metazoa > Arthropoda > Insecta > Lepidoptera > Hesperiidae > Ochlodes > Ochlodes sylvanus. The sequence goes on from FR990129.1 coordinate 6,631,915, forward strand.
CCGAAACACGTGAGAACATTTTGCTGTAGAGTCTGTAAAAGGTGACTGCTAGTCTGATAGACAGGTGGAGCCGGTTACACTTTTTAGAGGCGACCATTTCATTCCTCAAGGGTAGCAACGCATCTGTGACCGAATTAGAACAAGACTCTGACTAACAATCGCTAACTGGACTATTACTAAAAACGACTAACGATACCAACCAAGCACCAACGTACTAACCAACTTTTGTTCTAACACTGTCTTCTAATCGTACTGACCCATTTCATTCTTGTTCTATGTACGAGTAGGAATAGGTCGATCATCGTTGTCCTGGGTGGCAGCGGAAGAGTGGTGCTGCATGCTCGTTTGCTACCTTAATAATTATAATAAAAAAAAAATGTGGTGTCGTGGGACACCAGGTAGGAACGAAGTTCCTTCGGCTAATGAAGGCAACGGCGAACGAAAAGAAAGAGGGATAAAAAAATAAAAATTAAATGTGGCACTCGGTGACTGCCGCGGTAAAGCTATTGCCTAGCATTTTTTATCAACCTATGCAATTATAAAAATTAGATGAATAAATCTTGGATTGCCGCCATCTTGGATTTCTATTTTGACAGCACCATCGACTTCAACACCCTCGAAAACCATGAAAACGATACCCATGACGAAAAGTTGATAATTTCGCGCAGCCGCCATCTTGGATTTCTATTTTGACAGCACTATCGGCTTCACCACCCTCGAAAACCATGAAAACGATACCCATGACGAAAAGTTGATAATTTCGCGCAGCCGCCATCTTGGATTTCTATTTTGACAGCACTATCGGCTTCACCACCCTCGAAAACCATGAAAACGATACCCATGACGAAAAGTTGATAATTTCGCGCAGCCGCCATCTTGGATTTCTATTTTGACAGCACTATCGGCTTCACCACCCTCGAAAACCATGAAAACGATACCCATGACGAAAAGTTGATAATTTCGCGCAGCCGCCATCTTGGATTTCTATTTTGACAGCACTATCGGCTTCACCACCCTCGAAAACCATGAAAACGATACCCATGACGAAAAGTTGATAATTTCGCGCAGCCGCCATCTTGGATTTCTATTTTGACAGCACTATCGGCTTCACCACCCTCGAAAACCATGAAAACGATACCCATGACGAAAAGTTGATAATTTCGCGCAGCCGCCATCTTGGATTTCTATTTTGACAGCACTATCGGCTTCAACACCCTCGAAAACCATGAAAACGATACCCATGACGAAAAGTTGATAATTTCGCGCAGCCGCCATCTTGGATTTCTATTTTGACAGCACTATCGGCTTCAACACCCTCGAAAACCATGAAAACGATACCCATGACGAAAAGTTGATAATTTCGCGCAGCCGCCATCTTGGATTTCTATTTTGACAGCACTATCGGCTTCACCACCCTCGAAAACCATGAAAACGATACCCATGACGAAAAGTTGATAATTTCGCGCAGCCGCCATCTTGGATTTCTATTTTGACAGCACTATCGGCTTCAACACCCTCGAAAACCATGAAAACGATACCCATGACGAAAAGTTGATAATTTCGCGCAGCCGCCATCTTGGATTTCTATTTTGACAGCACTATCGGCTTCACCACCCTCGAAAACCATGAAAACGATACCCATGACGAAAAGTTGATAATTGCGCGCAGCCGCCATCTTGGATATCTATTTTGACGGAATTATCGGCTTTAGTACCCTCGAAAACCATGAAAAATTATTTATTTATTTATTTTATTTATTTCATTATTTCGTTACGGAATTTCTGGATTCGGTCCCCACGCTCAAGGCCCGCGTTAAAAGCTATGCAATAGCTTAAAAAAAAGGTATTATACACTACTCGCTTGTGTATGCGACTGTCGCGCATGCGCACGTCTCATTCAACGCTTTTATTCCACGCATTTTTTTCTTACGGTTTTACTATCACATATTTTTCAGTTCGGTCGCCGTAGCAAAACCTATCCCCTCCAAGCCTGCCGTAAGGAACTTCGTTCCAAAAAAACAATGATCACCATGCCGAACTTACCATCGTATACTCCTAAACCTTTTTTTCTTTCCTACAGTAACGTTAAGTATGTATGTAACCTGCAAAGCATAAAAAATATAAATAATATTTAATGTCAATATGTCACGTCCTTACTTAAAGCAACGCATTGCCACGAGGGGCAGGTATAAAATTGGCCGCGTCATTTCTTTTGTTTGTTCTAGAAATAAGTGAAAGAAATACTACTTTTGCGCGACTGGCTTGATTTCTCAGAGGTAATAAAAACCGGAATACTAAGAAAATGCATTTTCTATTTCATTTTCAGGGAAAAAATTGTATTAGAAAGAAATTTTCTTGAGTTGAAGGAAACATTGTTATTGGCCAGAGGGATCATTTGTCGTTTACGATGTGTAATGTGTTATTTGTGTTGTATTATGCCACCAGCGACGCAGGGAATCCTAGGGGAGTATGAGTGTATGTTAGCGTTTATTACATTACTTATCAATAACGGTACACGGCAACACGAATTTCATTAATCTTTAATATAATGACCTCGTGTGTTATCATCAACTTTAATATGGGACATGGCTTCAACCCATTATGGCCCACTACTGAGCACGGGTCGCCTAGAGCATACTCCACCACGCTGCTCCAGTGCGGATTGACGGAAGGGTTAGTGGCCAACCCACATGGCCACCTGGATACGCAACACCCACATGGAAGGTATCCCACATGGCTTAACGACTGATACCAAATGTTAACAACCGGGACCGACGGCTTTACGTGCCCTCCGAAGCACGGAAGCGCTCAAGAAATTTTTGCCACTAACGGTCACCCAACCAACTACCGACTAGGATAGTTAGTCCGGTTAGGAGAGGGTGTTAGACCATAGTTGGTTAGTTTGTTAGCAAGTAGGAGGACTATTATAAAAGGACAATATAAATATAATAGCAACTACCGGAACTTTTGTATTTCACCCAGAGTTGACTGGTGGAGAATGCCATCAGGCATTAAGTTCACCCATTGTAATCTAGTTTGTATGTTTACAATAAAGAGTTGATAAATAAATCGTTTCAAATAGATTTACTGTGGCTTTAGCAGGTATTGCGTCGTATTGACAAGAGGAAACCCAATTAGTGTCGGTTATAGTTATAATAATCATTCGCTTGTTCTCCGTTGACAAGTTTCCGATAACGGTAAATGTTCCTTGGAACAGTTTGCAGAGTTCAGAACTAAGCCGGTTCATACGTTTCATGTAACTTTGTCAATTCCCTCTGTATTAGAGGTGGGTCGTACTAGGTTAATTTTGGACTAGGTGTACCTGTTCCTAGTATTTAAAAATACGTGATCCAAATACCTGTTCTACCTATTCCACCTCGTCTCAAGGTCGAGGATGTATACGCGTATCATATACGCATATTACGCATACTTAGTCCTTGACTAAGTACCGTACGTTGCATTGTTTGCTGCGTAGTGCGTCGTACTTTATAGACATTTAATCAGTACATTTTGTAATGTTAATTACTTATGAAATTACTAATGATACAAAGGAGACCTTCAGTTTTTGGCCAAAGTCCGTCTATCTATAATATATATTTATACACAGACATGTGTTAGTGTGTGTATCATAATATATTACATGATTATTGAAAAAATATTGTATACAAGTCTCATGACTTGCAATGAAAAACCTTCATACTGAATTTCATTCCAATACGTTGAAGAACGGCAAAGTTTCATACATACTTTGCAACTTCGTTTTCAAAATTTCAAGTTTCTAACCCTTATAGGCCCTGCGTTGATATGTCAGTCAGTCTGTCAGTCAGCTTCTCCTTTTATATATTTAGATTGTCAGATAAATCGTCAAAAAATATGTATTACCTATCAGAAACTATGTTTAATAGAACGTGCGTTGTCCTGATTTGACAACTATCAGTCGACTTATCAACTTATTCACGCCTGGTATCCAATTTTACTTGGCATGTATGTTTATTTTAATTGTGTATTTGTATGTTTTGTAAGTATTCCAAAGCACCTTGGTAAGTTATAAGCTGTGAAAGTGTGAAAGTGACAGTGACATTGTATTGCAGGTTGCATTCATAAAATTAATGTTGTTTTCATAAAATCTAAAAATATGAATAATTTTATCTTCTTTTAATTAATAAAATGATAAAAATAAAATAACAAAAAACGAAATAACACTCCAAAGACGAAAATCAAACTAAACGTAAACACAGAACAGAAACTGAATAAACAATAGGACGTTGACATGTCAATTGCGGCATGGATGACAGTTCACTTTTGTTTATCGGCTTGGATAGTGGTCTTTTAGCCAGCATTTTACATATTCGAATATAATTATAATGTGATCTTAATTAATTGATTAGAATAGAACTATGGTTTTTACACCTATTTAAGTCGATCAGTCCTACTTCTTTATTAAACCCGAGAATTAAATACGTCACACTAAAAGCATATTATTGCCATGAACAATAATTGTGGTGTCACTTAACTATATCTTTCAACAATAATTTTGAGTGGTACAAATAATTTTAAAACGGATTTAATTTTAATTTTTGATTTTTGAATCAAGATATAAATCTGAATTTTGTATTTTTAGATACGAGAAAAGTTACGTTATGATTAGGTGTCATTTCCATAGATACAGATTTAAAATCTCAAAGAAGATCGCCAAAATTGGGTTATATGTTTTCTGTTGGTTACAGAAACATTACTAGCACTAAAAAAAACTAGATTTTTCTGTTTAAACATTTTATAAAAGGTTGTTAAGTTTCTATGGGAATGTAAAAAACTTACTTTACTTAAGTAGGTATCGAAGTTAACTAAAAACAAACGGTCATTCAATAGACAATCGAAATATTTAATGGACAAAATGACATTTTAGGCATGTACAAAAATAATAAACAAACGGGAAATTATTAAATAACATCTTATTTATTTTAGCGATTAAAGTATTAACGAGCAATCGCATCATTGGATTTTTATTTTGGTGTCAATCTACACTATCTATCGGTAGTCATGTGTCAAAGACAATCTGTCAATCATAAATCTGTACCTAGTAATGTCACTAATGTCAGTCGTACCGTATATTGATTGCTTGTCAATTGTCACTTTGTCTTGTCAGTTGTCACTTGTTAGTCTTGTCATTGTCACGCTCTCGGATCGGACGGACTCGCTACCTACTAGGTGGACTAGGTATAGAGTATACTAGCATAGCGCTAATACTAGTATTGGACTAGGTACTTTCAAAAGTAGTATAGGTATAACCTAGTATCGTTAAATACCTGTTTCCCGTACCTGTTCTAGTACATACGACTCACCTCTACTCTGTATCAACATACTATGAATATATGTAATAGTGGTGCAAATTATGTAGTTTGATAGTGTATACCTATGTATGTTAGTGATAGTCACGTAAAGTCTACGTAATATGTATGTATGTGCTTTATCTTGTCCGTTCACTGTAGGGCACTATTTTGACGTAATTGAGGAAACGTAAAACGTACAACACCACGCTGGTGATGGAGTATGCTCTTGTCATCTTCCTGTCCATTTCGCAATTGTTTTTTAAGGTTTGCGCAATATGTCCTTTTCTGCCATTCTTAACATTTAGCTGTTACTTCCACACTGACTCTCTTATCTTTCATATTGTCATCTCTCACACAATCCATCCATTTTTTCTATGGCTATCCTCGTCCCCGTCATCTGCAGCCAGCAGTCTGCTATAAAGTCAGAAATAATGTCGGTCTCCCGCTGTCTTGTCGGCCGGCAACGCGTTAGAAATGCCTTCAATGGTACTGATGTCCAAGGGCAACGGCGACCACTCACCATCAAGTGTCTAAGCTCGATTATCGAGTAACTACATAAAAAATGCAAGGCAGATGTTCTTATACCGCCCAAAGTTGGCTCTTAAGTGATCGAAATTTATCAATCTAATAGTATCGTGTAGGCATTCTAATTGATGAAATGAGGATTTTAGGTTAAAAAGTTGCCTTAGGTATATGCATATTTTACAACTCTTTGGATGAAAGAGTACCTCATTCAGTAAACAGTCCGATCAATTTATTCCATCCATTTCATTATACTTTTCGTACTCCTGGGATATACTGTTTAAATTGAAACGTTTTACCTTAGTTCACAAGACAGAAGACTGATTTAAAATTGAAAATTTACAACAACCTTAAACTTAAAATCTTGGCTTTTGTCTGCAACATCATGCATATTAAGTACTTACCGTCGAAACTAATCTCAGTGGAACAGTTTATGAAATTCCTCCATTAAATATTTTTGATACTCAAATTTTGTAAGAATATCAAAATCGCTGGTAGCGTGATAATGCGAGAGTACAGTCGTTGCACGTTTTATTCCCACGTTATAAGGAGCGCTACGATAAAGGATAATGACCAACATTATTATCATACGTGCAGCTTTTGTACGGCTACCGGGCTTACATTATGGCTAGGCTTAAAAGCAGTAATGTCTTGTGTTTTGAGCGTCAGTCTTCTGCATAAGATTTTATTAATGAAGGTAACTTCGTTAGGAAATCTGTACACTATCAGGAAGGTCTTAAACAGATGTCTTGTCTCAAGAGTGTGTGCCAATCTGCCAATTGCCTGCGTGGTGGATTCTAGATTACTCGAGACACAAGGTCAGCAGTGAGACAATTACGCGAAAATGCGCAAATACAAGACTATTGAGAGTTATTAAGATATTTCTTACAATGTGAAGAGCAGAAGAAGCAAATGGACCACCTGATGGTAAGTGGCTATTTTTGTTAATGGACATTAATTAGCAACAAGAGCAGTCAATACAGTGTGGGTGCTGGACCGCCCCTTTTAACATATAAAACCTCCTGACAATCCCTTGAGTGAAAGAAGATTGTTCTACAGTTTTCATATTGTAGGTACTACAGGGAAAAATGGATAGGTAGTAAAAATCAAATATTTCCTGGAAGCACTCACCCACATCCAATTCTTTTACGGACATTCATTTGTTTTTTTAACATTTTTTTGTTTCATTGTGTACTTAAAAATCAAAAGGTCAACAGCGAGTTTCGCGTGGGATTTGTTGCCATATAAGACATCGCATATTTTTATTTTTTAAAATTGAAAAATTTTTAGTACATACATGTCAGTTTTAGTCACGACATGGGTCACATTACACAATTATACATTTTTTTATTTTAGTTTTTTAGGTGTTTCGAAAATACAAAGTAGAGAACGATAATTCAAAAATTGACAAAAAGTTTCGATGAAGAACAGTAAAAAAATGACAAATACGTTGATGATTAAAAATGGAACAGGGGATCGGGCCTTATTGCTAGCTCTTCGAAATTGCGACTGAAGCACACAAGCGACTCAAGCGACTAAAAGCATTTCACGGTTGATTTTGGAATGAGGGTAAAATCCTACTACGAGAGACCTTTGAAAGGTAAGATCGCCACAGCCTCGCCCTTGATCAGCGAAGTGCATCACAAGTAGGTTAATTGGATTCAAGGATAGATAAGTATAGCTTTAGACCCTCCAGTGCGCTCCTTATAAAACCCCTAAGTATTTATCAATAACTCTCGTTCTGTTATAAAGTGTGATTCCCCTTTAAATTTCAAAGTGAGAGGCACTCAGGCTCAAGTTAAAGTGGTGGTACTATTTGCATGTTAAAAGGTAGTCTGTAAGCAGACACCTGATGCACAGTTCGCTCCAAAGTTTGTTCACGTTAAGCTGACACTTTAAACTTGCTCAAGCTTTCTTACCCTGTTGATGTAACACTGAATTAATGCTACCGTGATAGCTAGAGAGAAAATAAAGACGCTTAAGCTGATAAGCTTTTTTTAATATAGTTTAGATTTTAGAACATCCGACCATTTTAATCTCTGCTATGGATCACAAGCAGAGGAAGCAAGTTCTCAAATAAAGATTAAACAATTTACACCCCAACAAAACATACCATGTTCCATGTACCTATGTTGCATGACTTTGTTCGTCAATGTCGTGCAAGGAGGTTTGTTTATGTAATCTTATTTGAGAAAATGGGAATTTGGCACATCAATTCGACCCCGAACCTCTGCGACTTATAATAAGGAAAGGTTGCTCAACATTCAGGCCCGCAGGGACTAAGTAAAGTGTCTGACGTTTGGAATACCGCGTTTCCTACATTGTTAATTCAACAGAGAACCAACAATTTCGCATTCTTACTTATGTATGTGTTCATAAATAGCATATTTTCTTTAAAAACATGATTTTAAACATAAAAATCTATATAATAAAATATATCCCTATAAAGAAAATCGTGTTAGTTAAACTATTTATAACTCAAGAACGGCTGGACCAATTTTTATGATTTTTTTTTTTTTTTATTTTTCTTCGTCTGGAGTATAATAACAAATAATAAAGCATTTGAAAAGTTAAAGAAAAAATTGTTGATTGTCGGTCAATTGGCAGTAGGTACGAAGTTCGCCGGGACAGCTAGTTTATTATACTTAGTTTTGGGGCTAGAATACTGATACCAACATCATGACAGTACTGTAGGGTGTTTATATAAGGCGACGGAATTCGGCCATTGCTTGGTGGTGACTCAGACTCCAAATGACTTGTGATCCGGACGGGAGCTTGAGAGCCAGAATATAGATCCTTTCCTCTTTCTTCGCTGGCAACGATAGGAATACTTACGACAATACTAAACTATTCGTTTGACTATGATAAAAGATAATGATCGATAAATTGTGGGACCATGGGCATAAATTCCCGTCAAAATCCAAATTCCCAATTCAAAAATTCAAAAAAAAGTTCAAAATACTGATTCTAAATATTCTAATGCCTAGACGATTGTTAGATTAAAAGCATAATAATAATTATGAGAAAAGTGTATCCAAAAATAATCATTCTTCTTTTGGCCATAAACCATGCAAATGGGTCGAAGTCGTTATTGAACGTGGTTCTACGCCACTCGAATCGAAGATAATGCTATTGCTGGGATGTCAATGTGTAAATATTTAAGCGCGGTGTTTAACTTGGACTTAACGTTGTCGTCGTAAGTCTATTCTAGTCGAAGTTTGCGGAGTAGCTTGCTGACGGCTTTCACGCTAAGATCTATAAGCATTGTTTCTCTACTGAAGCGGTTGCGGGTGAAAACAAATACCCTTCTCCACCAATGGGACTCGCCTATATTGTGGCTATGGATGAGGCTACATAGCTGATAGATTAGTATGGAGTAGCAGGGTATGGATTTATTTCAAAAATTTTATGCATTATTTGTATGAAACATTATTGTCTGAAATAAAAGTTTTATTGTTTGGTTTTATTATTGTTATTAATATTGACCATGTCGGAGGCCTTACAGAATTTTCGGATACTTTGGTTAGTTACTAACTATTCGCGTATCATTTCGCATTGGAGCAGTGTAGCGGAGGAAGTACGGAGGGAGTACGTTTAGTTTAGACCTCCTTGATTACGTAAAGATACCTGTACTGGGCGGCTAATGAAAACACAAAGTGAACTGGCGACTCCAATTTCCAGAATATGATTAAAAAATAATGTCGTCTATCTAAATTTTAATCCGCTTTGATACTGAGACTGGCTTTTTATTCTTAACTAAACATTTTCTTTTCTGCGCTCTAAAAATCGTGGTGCTTTTAAAACGGAATTTTTAATTGAGTTAAAATAACTGCGGCGCATAAGCTGAACACTGTAGAAAGTTTCTTTGAATAAAAGTGCGGATTTAATCAACGATTACGTACCAAAATTGAGTTTAACTATTACAGATTAGAGCTTAGATGGGTTGATAGCGCCATCATAGGGATGAGCGCTATCTGAAGGATTCGAGTCTAACTGTTTGAAGGTCTCCAAGAGGCGCTCCAGATCTACAGTGAGTTTATCGGGAGGGTCCAGTAGGACGTTTTTGGGCCGTCGGACTCTGTGCCGACACTTTGGATATTGTGTGCAGATACACCGATAACACTGAGCGCGCGACTGAAACAAACAATGCTCAAAGTGACACCCCGCTCTCCCCGCGCGTCTTGCCACCATTTCGACCTTACAATTGACTTCTGCGCAGCGATCCGAACAAAGTTCAGACCGGCCTAGAACCGCCGGCCGTACTATACTTTTGTTCCGATGAAAAATGCAATTTTATGACAAGCATGACTGGATAATACGCTCAGGATTGGCTCCAGCCAAGGGAACTCCTCAACGTTTAACAGAACAGTGACCAAAAATATTGCATCGCGTTTATAATTAATTTATTATGTATAACAACGCATGTATATTTTAGTTGTTCAAACTATCTATATTTCAAAATAATGAAACGTCATTATAGGATTATTGTTGAAATATTATGTTTAGGAAGTTTAGGCTCTGCGTTGCAAGTCAGTTAGTCACAATAATAAGACAATTTTCAGTCAGGACAGATCTTTTTAATATGTGTGGGTTAATTATTTTTAAATTTAATTAACAACGAGTACCTATAAATTATGACATTTTATGTTATCTGGTATGATTTGATGTCTCAATTTCAATCACAGATATGGAGTAGATGTCGTAACAACTATTATACCTTATTTTTCCTTCTAAATTTATCATCTGTGCGAGGTTAAGAGATATCCAAACAAATATATCAGATAGCTCCCCATAGAAATTGTATTGGACCGAAGCCAAGTGTGCTTTGCTGAGACAGCAATCTTTGCAGTTTCACCGTAAACATATAGATTTATCGAACTACCTACAGTAATATTGAAGTAAGTATTTGTAGAGTAAAATGTATCTTAGAGGTTCGAACTTTATACGGGAACAGAGTACCACTCAAACATTCTTTGCAAATGTCCAGCTTAGTTGTCCTTTACGCTCTCTAGGGGCAGTGAACTTTATGACTTTTTTAGGCAGTAGAGCCTAGAGTCCGCCCGGGGTAGTACTACCGCTCGCCAAGGTACTTAGTACAATTTAACCGTGTAATAATTGTTTTAACAGCAATTGTGTTCTCCTACCACCCGGTGTTACGTCAGTTATTTAAGTTATCCAGATATTAGCACCTCCTTTCGATTGCGCTGTCATACTTATTTATTTGGGACAAAGGATGACAGCGTTCTGTAGAAAAACCTTTCCATCCAAATGTCATATAATAATATTCAAAGCTACAAAAATTGTTATTTACATTTTATGACTCAGTATTCCCAAGACCACTTACTAAATAATACAGTCGTCAGATGCTTTGCCATGTAAATGTATATCATGAAATAAGTTTTGGGAGTGAGCCCGACAAGAAGTCTCACGTCGCAAATCATTTTCGGACGTGACGCGGCATGCGAGGACATATTTTGGCTTATAGTATTTATATACTACCCACTATAGAGTACTCTCGACGACTATAGAGTTGTACGAGCCAAAAATGTTTCGGGGGAAACAAAACGACCCATTTCATACAAAAGTAAATTAGTTGTCAAGCTCTTTGTGAGTACTTTGCCGAACATGACGTTAAATTTTATAAAATTAATTAAGCTTGAGAAGACTTTGAAGATTTAAAAACAACTAGAGATGAGATAATCCACTTGTAGGATTAAAATGACATGATCATGTAACGATGTTGTTAGGCGTTTGATCGAAACCGAGCGAAAAAATTAGCATATTCATCGACAATGTTGTTTTGGAGTCCGCACCCAAAGGGTGACAAGCGGGCTATTAATATGCCTCCGCTGTCTGTCAGTCGGTTATAGGGCTCTTTTTATCTTGAATGGAAATAGGTAGTTAACATACATTTTAAACAGAAAAAAAACTATTTAACGCGTATGTAAATTAACAAGTCACAACACGACGTGTGACGCGCACCCCCCCTCCCTGCGACTTGTATGTGTATTGTACATTGTAAGGGGGGCATGAAAATATTATTTTGATTCGGGGAGGCCCAGCGAAAAAAGTTTGGGAAACCCTGCACCAGAGCATAACAGAAACGTTTTCGGATGAAATAGAATAAACGTAGATAATCGATTTCCCGGTTCATAATTCGGTAAAAATCCTTTGAAATTTTGCTAAAACAGTCAGTACACTTCCCAACCGGTCCAAGTCCTGCTCTGCTGTTATAGATACTCATGCATGGATACCTACCTATACCTATTTTATACGTTACCTACTCATCTGCTCATTAGTAGGCATTTACTATAAAACTTAATTATGTTGTTTATGTATCATGTTGTGAATAGGCATTATATTATGAAGATGAATAAAACATTTGCAATTTACCACTAATTAATTTCCATTGAGAGCTGAAAATCCACGGAATATACCTAATATATAATTTTATTTCCAATCACACTCCAATAATGAATTCATCAAATGGACGGATTAGTATAAATGTACGCACAGCGTTGATTGGGCTTTTCAAATTCATGTTCGTTTTTGGTCATTTTTGTTCGAATAATGAAGAAAATAGTTCTTCACAAATAATTGTAGATATTAGTGCTATCGGGTAGCTCTAAGGATTTTCTGGCGAAAGATGACTTTATTGTTCTCTGTTTACGTATAAATAAAATACCTACCTACATCAGTATAAGCACATTACTAATGTACCTACCGTCCAAAGCACGAAAGCGCTCAGGATATTTTCCCACTATCACACAAATAATTCCCTACTTTTCTTAATTTGTGGATTACTTGTCAGTCATATCACCGATATTAGCCGTTGGCCTAGTGCTTTGTTTTCCAATAGTTTACATTAAATGAAGTAGCGAGAAAATTGTTACTGTAACATCAAAGCAAAAATAGCGAATGCGCAAGGAAAAATTTATAGCAAAACTTTCGCCGTAAATTACTTAGCACGGTATCTAGTGAAGTTTAAAAGGTTTTATAAAAACTTACTTCGATACTCTTTGGAGATAGAACCTTGTTATTTACGAGTTTCATTGTACAAAGTGCTGAGGTAGAGGGTTTCATTGCATTAAAATTTGGCAGTATTCCATGCCAGGGGAAATGCGGGATGATACTTTGATGCAGAGTGGTGTGACTGCAGTTTTAATAGCATATTATTAGGTTATCTCAACATTATTGGATACAAAGTTTTACCCCCGTAGACGACCGACCGACTGATGACCTGAAGAAGACAGCGGGAAGTCGCTGGATTCAGGGGGCTCAGGACCGGTTGAAGTGGCGCCAATTAGGAGAGGCCTATGTCGAGCAGTGAACTTCGAAAGGCTGATAGATGGATAGATAGACCCCTGTATTATCCTTTTAGGGAACAAATTTAAAAAAAAATCTGTAACAAAAATGTACCCACATAATATTAAATTCAATTAAGATGAGAAAGTTTTGCGTTTCAAGTAAATAGGTCGCAAGAAACAATTTTTTATAGTTGTACAAAATTTTATTGTTTGGCACTCAAGGATTGATTTTCAATATTTCTTTCTTAATGACCATTAACCTAAGAAACCCCACAAAAGTTCATGGGTCTAGGTTAAATGAATTGCTGATGCTGTGCGTTGGCTTGACATGAAGTTTAAACGGACAAATTAATTCAGAAGTAAAGATAAGACTTTCTTTAATAGGTGAGTAGGTTCTTATTTCCACATGACTCGTAAACACGAAAACCGCACTGAACTAACACGTTCCTCACATCCGAATTTCTTATTTATTTACCCAATCCCAAGGGTTTGGTTGGGTGGTAACAGGGAAAGGTATTTATTTTGTTCCCCGTATTTCAGCCAATATTCAAGCAAGCTTCAGTTAATCTCTGGCTCTGGCGGAGAGAGCGCGTGTCGGGTGTGCTTTACGTTTGCCGCCAATTTTACGTTTACTACAGGAATTTGAAACAAGAATTGCAATTTTGAAATCGGGTTTCTGTGAGTGCTAAAAACATTTTGTATCGAGTCTTGAACTGCGTTTGTCTAGGTTACTAAGTGTCTCTTACTAACATTATTTTAAGTGTAAATAAATTAGTTTACGTGTAATTAGTAAATAATGGGTGACTAGAACTTTGGAAAATTAATTACCCAAAAATATTAGAGACAATTTTGAATAGTAATTATGTCTCAAGATTATTATTGAACTTGGTAAAGTTTATTTTATCAACAATTATTATTCATAGGGAAGTATATAAAATATGTCAAGTTACTGTGTAAGGTGATTTGAAATGAATAAATTTGAAAACCCGTCAAAAGAAAGCCGAGACGAGGATCATGACAATGCACGCGGGAATTGTACTAAACAAAACAAGATTATGGGTAAGTGGTACAATAATTCAATTTATTCAAATTCAAATACCTACATTTTTTCATATGGGTATTATTGATGTGTAACACGCGTTTATGCAGGCTGGCTTGGCCCACTTCGGGCCTCCATCAAGAGGGCAACTTTATAATGAGTGTAATTTAGCTAACAAGTGTACATAAAGTTATCAAGCAAGCCATACATACCTACAATCAGCGAAAAATAATACCAGCTCGTTGCCTACAATATAATATACATACTTACTTATCTACCAGCTACCACACTAAGAATTATCAGCAAATAATGAAGAACACAACACAATAGGAGGTCTTAACGCTGCAGTAGCGATATATTTCAGAATCTTAGGGTATAGAGGACACAGACGTGTAAAAAAATCGTTGGTTAAGATGTATAGTACGGCCGGCGGTTCTAGGCCGCTCAAATAAAATAAATTTTCGGAAGTGGAGTCTTTTAACTCAACAATAATACTATTTACTTACATTTACTTACAATATTAACTATTTTCGTCTATTCCACTCTTGGTCTTAGATGTTTGTAACTCGAGAGTGTACCAAACGTATATTTGGAGAGATGTCTCTCCGTTTGAATCTACCTAACTTCCATTAATTAGCCAACCGCTCCCTTATTGCTGTCCAGTGGCTAAAAGCGTTGCGAGTTCTCGGACGCTAACTACGGTGGCCATTTATATTAATTAAAAGTTCTAGGTACAAGTACCAACTTTCCGCGAAATTACGAGAATTCATTTAGTCACCTGGATAAATTTCATTCTAATTTTATTTTCAAACTTTTAATTTAATTTTATAAAAAAAAAAAAAATTAATTTCTAACAGTCGTTTATTGTTGAAGACTGAGGTAAATACCTAATTGGTGTCTGTTTCAAATAAGTGACCATATTAGCAACCTACAGTTTTCTGAAATAAGCGTTGATACCTATATCCTTCCACTCACATAATAAAGTCTATAAAATTGAATATTAATCCAGAACATTTCCCATCTTAAATTATGTTCCAACAAAGGACATTTCTGTAAAACGATGCCTGCTACGTTCAATTCTCTTATACCCTGTTCGCAATAAATATTTCCTCAAAATTATGTCACGTATATTTCTTTTATTATGAAAAACGAGAACGCGTTAAATGAGATGAGAGTGCTCTCACGGGCTAAATCTAATTCGTGTTGAGGCGTAATGTACACCTTCGGAGCTTAAATTCGATTTAAAGACATATTTGACCATTCTTGTGATATTGATAAATCAGTGATGAGTCAATTAAAGGTTTATTTGATTATTGATATCATGATACAAACCATAGCCCTGCCCTATGCACGCATATTATAAAGCATTTAGTCATATAACCAGAATATATTACGGTACTAACGAAAACTCAAGCGCTCATAGCCCAGTGGCTTGATCTACAAAGTTAAGGAGTGCGCACATTACAACGACTCCACGACCGACCGACGCCAACGCGACTAAAACCTTGACAAAGCTAACATTCAATTATGAGCCTTATATCTTTGAGGGTAAGGTTGAATTTCGAACTTATACTTAAAAGCCCTCTACGGCTCGCCCTGCACCCATAGCCGTTCCGTTTCGAGACCAACGCGTCGACGTTGCGTTGACGACTCACCGTAGACGAGTAGTCCACGCGTCGACCGACACAATGACGTAATGTAAATAGCGTCGGAGTTGAAACGGAGTGGAGACGGAGTCGAGTTGACGTCGATGAAGCGTTGATCGCGGAACGGAACGTCGGAGTTGAAACGGAGTGGAGTCGGAGTGGAGTTGACGTCGAGTTGGTGTAATGTGCGCACTCCTTTAATCAACAGCGGGTGCGGTCGGTACTCGGATGGATACTTCGGAGGGCACGTAAAGACGTTGGTCCCGGTTGTTAAGCCATATCGGATGCCATTGGACGGCTTAAAAAATTCCGACACTTGGGTTGGCCACAAACCCCTCCACCAATCCGCACTGGAGCGTGGTGGACTATGCTCTACGCCTCCTCAGGTATGAGTAAAGACCCGTGCTCAGTAGTGGGCCAATAATGGGTTGAAGCCAACGAAAAAACATAATTACGGAATACAAGGAAAATCTACAACCTTAGTAAGACAGAGAAAAAGAACAAAAATCAGCAAAGTTTTATGTGAAAGAGGTATTAAAGGAAATATTTTATAGATCAGAATATACAATAATAAATGATGGTGCCAGCCAAAATAGGTATAAATACCTAATATAATATCGTTGATAATGATTGTGAAAGTTTGATCATTTTGTTAATCTATGAAGATATCTACGGCAAACAACAAAAAGGACAAAAACATTAAACTATCACATAAAACTCCCAACAGGACTATAAGGTCGAAGATGGATCGTAAATTGTAATGATCGCTTATTTAGTTACGTCTCCGATTGCCGCCTATTTCGGTTTTTATTGATGTTCTTGTAATAAAAATTGTGTGACGGTGTTGGGAACTTTGGGTTTATTGATAAAATAAAATGTTTTCAAACTACTGTTACATTTTGTTCCTCGTCAACTTATTTGTTCCACCTAGCTGTGATAGATTTCCCTTAAACTGTCTGATACTTTCACGAGATTCACCTTTGTAGATAAATAAGTAAATTAAATAACTTCATGTGATTGATTTTAAAATTTTCAAAAATACCTATTAAATGAATACGAGTAACTTAATCTCGCCACAAGCTTTTATATCATATAAATTCTGTAATGACGTTATAAGTTGATACGAAAAGTTTTTAAGGAGAAGTTTATTCTTATTATATTTTATTTATTCTTTTTAGGGCATTTAAATAAAAGCTTGTTTTCAAAACAGTTTTTTAATTTTAATTTATTTTATTCTGTAAAATGAAAATTAAATACTCGAGCTCCATTTTACAATACATTTTTATTGAATGACAATATTGACATGATTCCTTTGTTCTTCTTAATCCATCTGTTTATTCTTGAATATGGCCTGTTCGCCGGCCAGAAACATTTCGCTGCAACACCTGAAACCTATGAAAGACTCCCAACTGAATATCTCTCCTCTCCGCTCCTCAAGCCTGCACCTCACCACTCCACACCGCATAAAAAACTTTAGATGTCCGCCATATTGGATTAGAGTGACGTCACATTATTTTTCGAGTTATTCTCAACAAGCCCTTTTATTTGATACTCATATTGGGAGCGTGCATTAAAAATAACTAGTCCGCCATCATGTGTGTTCCGCCATGTTGAATTTAGAACGACGACAATACAAAGATATAATTATATAAGACATAATTATACTAAACTTTAGTTTAATAGGTTGAAGATATGTGCTTGTTTGTCTGAAAATGAGTTGCAAGTTTCCACCCGGACAAACATATTTAAATACACGCATACACACATTTAAAAACCTTACCACCGTTCAAGACTACCATCGGAAATAAACGAGCTGTTACAGAGTCCAGCGATTAACAATAGGAGATACCAAAAATAGATATACGTCAATAGAAGTCTTAAACAAAAGATTGTCTTTCAATCAAATGAAACTACCAGAATGAGAAGTCGAAATTCAACCCGTCGACACTGCCAAGTCAGTATTTGGCCAAGTGTCCGTATTTTACGCAGCTCGCGTAAAATTACTTCACCCATTCCACATCTACTTTGTACCCTTACATTCATAACGTAATTAAGGCGCACGGAAGAGGAATCGCGAAGTGCTCATAATAAAAGGCTCAAGATGAAAGCTTTAATAGAAACGAAGTTACCTTGGCCTGATTTCCTGAAAGCTGACTGTTAAATTAAAGATTAAATCACACTTTTATCAATGTG
The DNA here is from genome assembly GCA_905404295.2 of Ochlodes sylvanus. Taxonomy (NCBI): domain Eukaryota; kingdom Metazoa; phylum Arthropoda; class Insecta; order Lepidoptera; family Hesperiidae; genus Ochlodes; species Ochlodes sylvanus. The sequence continues at coordinate 6,649,951 of FR990129.1, forward strand.
GATTTGATCATAATAATAATAAAGTTTTGTATGAAATACACAGCTTTACAAGATATTTTTGTGTTTTGGATCATACAAAAAAAATCCATTGACATGAAAGCATCATTTTGTTGAGCAATTGGATTGAACCTCGATTGCTACTTATGACATCCAACATCACATTACAATAATGTTTAAAGGTTTTGTCTCCTTGCCCGTGCGTTTGGTCTCACTAATCATTATCTACTCGTACATTTGGTCAAATCTCGATTTTCATCATTTCCCCGCGACACAGACATGGAAAAAGTTTAAGTCTTAACCCAATTTTATTACTTACCGCGCAATAACTTTTGCTATAGTATGCCTTTTTGTAGAAAATTGCAATTCCAAAGCAGATATCCCGATATCGCAAGGTGCCTCGCTCCAATTAGTCTTTGGCAGTTCTCCAACAATGAAGAGCCGTTCAATCACTTCATTGTATTTTATTGCGAGGCTTTTTCACCTTTGTTATTTTTTTAATAAAACCACAAGAATAATAATTACTTCTTTATAATTTTATCCACTTTCTTTTTAATTTTTATGCTATTAATATTATCTCAAACACCGTATACTTTTGTTCAAACTTGATTAAAATCATTAAAAAAATATTTGAAATTTAAAAAACAGTTCGCTAATATTCAGTGCCCCAACCACCCAATAAACTTGTCTCTTTCTTTGTTTCAGATTTGGACCTGGATTACTTGGAGCGAGGTGGGGGTACCCTGACGGTCAGCGGGGCTCCCAGCGTGGAGCCCAGTCCAGATAGCCTCGACCTCATTAAAGTGGTTCTGCTGGGAGCACCAGCCGTGGGCAAGACCAGTATTATCCAGGTATTAATCAACTACTACCCTACTACCCCCAATTTTGGTGCAATGAGATGAGTGCCTATCTTTAATCGCCCAAGACCGATTATGTGTAACTTTCCAATTCGCTTGGCATTAAGAGCTCGTATCATACAATAATATTTATTAGGTATTCGTTTTTGATCGCTAGGCTTTACCCGTGTGTTACCGATTCACGAACAACAATCCTACCAGACAAGGACATACTCCTTCACATAGTCACAAATTACCTCCATATCAAATCATTTTATCTAAATCGGTTTAGTGGATTAAATGTGAAAACGTAGCAGAACGACAGAGTGATTTTCGCATTTATAATATTAGAAACGTAGTGTTTATATACTCTTTGAATATTAGTAAGTATTGTTGCGTAGATTCATCTGTTGACAAATTACGACGTGAATTTCAGAGAGAAAATGTGCAAGCAGGATAAAAACAACTTGGAAATAGAATTTCTGGATCATTCTCTTCTCTCTCTTCTCGTTCTGGATCGTTAAGGTGATTTGAAGTACGGATGGCCAGTTCAGTTCCAGAAAACATTCCGGAAGGAGGTCAAGATGAGAAGAACAAAAATATGGAAGAAAAAAGGGATCAATACTCAGGAGTATCGATGCCTTTTATAATCCTAGGTCAAGCATTGTAAACATCTTGAGAACCCAACATTGTATAGTCCAAATAAGTTCAAATTTCATTTCAATTATACCATAAAACTAAAATGTGACAACAACTATAATATAATGTAATATAATTTAAATGACATTTTCAGAAATCTATTTTGCTATGAAGTAATTACTTAATTTATTTAGTAGTTACGTAGGTACCATCCTTCCAAAAAAATCCATTAAAATCTTTTTAGTGTGACACCAACTTTTGAAATCTGGTATGATGTAGGTACCGAATTGTATTATTTATTGATCCCTCGGTTTTAAATTTCCGTGTCAATTGTCAGTCTTGAATTATCCAATAACTGTTATTTTATTTCCTCTTTTCATTTAACGATAATTGAATTTACAGCCCTTGTCTATTCGTGAATAAGAAATGAAAAGAATTAAGCGATCGTTTCAAGTAAAATGACCTTTTGCCTGGCTCCTTGTAAAAATGCTATTTTTGGCTCTTTTTGTTCGTTAAGGTATAGGGAATTTCTTAACCCTAATTATTTGGTATTCTTCTCGAAACCCTTTTCGGATTTACTTTTTTAATTGAATGTGCATAACATAACTTATTTTTGGTATTATAAATTATGTACATAGTGCATGCTCGTGTCCATTGTAAGTTCATCGTATCGTAGTTGCTTGTAAGAAACTCTTTAGTGTATCCGTCGAAGGTCCAGAGTATCAAAGTACGTTCTAGGTTTTATAACGAAGCACCTGTAGGTTCCAGCAAATATATACATAATTATTTTTTCTTAATTGACAATTTTAAAATTTTGTATTATATCTAAATACATGGTCTAATTAATCTTCTTTGTCCACAGCAATTCGTGTGGAGCGATTTCACAGAAGAATACGTGCCGACTGACAGGAAACACACATTCTACCCATCGGTGATCATTAACGAGCATCTGTATGAAGTCAAAATCACTGACGTACCAGCTATACCATACTTTCCTATCAACTCGTACTACGAATGGGCACATTATCGTTTCTACGGGTTACGGAACGCCACAGCGTATATCCTTGTCTTTGACTTGTCGAACGTGGAAACGTTTCAGTATATTCGGAATTTGAGAGACCAAATGGTGGAGAGCAGAGACATGAGGAACGTACCGGTTCTTGTAGTTGGTAACAAGCAAGATTTGTTGTGTAGCACAACGCCCTCCGCTGCCAGTGGACTGCAACAGCTGGCTATGGCGGAGAGCGCGTGTCTGGATTCCAGGGAAAAGAGGCGGAATATTGTGAATCTAGTGCGTAAACATTGGAAGTGCGGTTATGTAGAATGTTCAGCGAAATATAATTGGCGTGTGATTGCGGTATTCAAGGAACTTATGGAGATGATTGATGCTCTGGAGTGGAGCGGTGGTGGAAGAAGTGCCGAGCCACCGCCCGACTCATCGGCCGGTGGGGGCGGCGGATCTCATGAGAACCGTTGTGTGCTTGCTTAGCATTCGTGATCTTTACAGAGCTTGTATTCAGGACATTTAAAAACATAGATCATTAATTTAATTATCAACGCATGCGAAATTAGTTTGGGTGTCTAATGATACAACAAAATTAGATTTTACAGCATTGGGGACTCGTCTTACAATGGAAGAATTATGGAGTATATTGTTATGCTGCCATTTCCATGCCATTTCCATGACCTTTTTCCTAACACAAATATCAGCTCGACATAGTAGTTAATAATTAATTCGGGATTTCTGTAAGTTGATCACAATATCAAAATGAAATAGTTAAGTACTTTAATATTTTTGTATAATTTTGCAAACTTGCGTTGTCTTTATGGGTTAATAATCTGTAAGCACAAAATTTATTATTAGTGTTCTACGTTAGGACGTTGTTATTGTACTCGTAGCGTTTTTAAAAGGTTTGATATTGTTATCCAATAACCTATAAACTTGACTTTTTTAATGGCATTAACGACACTGTTTATAGATTTTGTGCTGCTTTATGGCAGTCTGTCTACCTCAAAAGTTATTTTGTCTTGGCTGTGAAATCGTCAACTTTTTAATAGAAATAACTTATTAACGATTTCAGGGATGCTTAAATCCCTTTGTATATCCCTTTTTTATTTTAAATGAAACTGAATTGAAGCTACTGAGAATTCCTAAGTCTGTAGGTTATGCTCATTTCTGTTAATCTTATTTATCCTATATCATTAGCTAAAGGGTACACTCTTTCTAAATACAAAAGGATATTATTGAATTCCGCTCACGCATTGTTGGCCCTAAATATCAGTAGTTTAATTATGGTGACTGGAATAACGTAAGAGAAATGTCTGTCTAGAAGACGTAAGGGATTTGAGATATGAATTGACGTCGTATGTTACTGAAGGCCCTTTAGCAATTTCTACGACAACATCAATTGTTTATATTACATACATTTCGTTTATTTATAATGTACTTAGATATTAGATTGTTTGAAGAGCTCCAAGCTTCCTCAGTTATAAGGTGGACCCGTGCCATTTAATGTGCCATCTATTGCCTGAAGCAATATTGATTAATACTTTTCTTTACGAACTTCCATAAGATCACTCCAAGAATTCACTTTAATTTCCCAATTCTATTGTTATCGTTAGATAAGTTTATATATTAGGTTGAATGCCTCTGTTCAGCTCTAGAACTTTTAATACTTGGTAGCTATTTATTATTACCAGATTGATACAGTTTAAAAAAACATAATTATTTAAATTCCATTAATATATTTTAAGGAAAGAGTAGTTATTATAATGAATGTATTTCTATCTATTATTTACATATGTACAAGTAAATTGTACTTGTAACATGTCCTTGTAACAAGTAATAAACCATTCATATTTTGCGGAACAATTTCTTATGTTACGTTGATATTACCTTCTTGAGCTGAATAACTTTTTTCATTTGGATGGTGAAAGGGTCACGACATGAAAATATATTCAACCTAGTAAGTAGGTAAGTAATCCAGGCTTATTCCTTACATTACAGTGTTTGTTCAACAAACCTTATTATATTATCTTATATAAGCTTTCTTTGAATTGTCTTTGTTTTTTGGAGTTTATTAATTGTATTGTTCTACTCCAAATTGAAGAATTGTTATGCCAGAGGCAGAAGATTTTTTTTAATTCGTAATCTTGATAAACAATCAATATTTTCGTGACATAATCTCGCACGAACTGAACATAGTAACACATTTTATTCATTTAATAACTTGTAAATTTAAAATCGTTCACCACTTTAAAACCACCTCTAACTTGAATCACTTGTCAATGAGGTAACATTTTGTATGCAAAAATATTATTAATTGGTAATTACAAAGTTCAGCTTTAACGACTTGTTAATGTGTATATTAAAATTTTAAACCAATGATCTGTTTCTTAACCTTAAACTTATTTTATAACACAATGAAAGCATTTTGTGTATTCATATAATTTGGTATTTTATTGTTCATTCTATTGAACGTGTGATAAGGGTATTCAGTCGGGTGTTTTCTATTCTTACCTTCAGGGAATACAGAGGGAAGGTTACCTTCATATTTTGGGTTACTTGAATGCTGTCAAGTGAAAAACATCCCTTTGTAGTATATTTTTGGACGTGTCATCATACTTATATCATTCTTGAATATTTATTTATTTATTTAAACTCTTTCTATTTATTTAAAATCATGTTATTTAAATATATTTATGGTTCAATTATTTTATATTATTCTCTAGCTTCTCAATCTCAGGATCTCTTTTTCCTTTCTTCACTCTTCTTTCTTGGATGAAAATACATCGGTGATGCGTTTGACGTCACTTATGTTCAAGGATGACTCTGAATGAACTCATTTATAATCTGTTTACATACAAAAATACTTATTTGATTGTGTTATGATTCTTTGATTGCTTTATTAGCTATCATGAGTTCTTTAGGATGATTTCTAATACAATAAATTGTAAAATCCTTTTGGGCCGTTTCGATTGTAGTGCAAGATTCAGTAATAAGCGAATGCTTCGGTTTCTTCTTTGTTGTCAACCTCTCTGTGATGTCTGATGATACGGCAGTACGACGAAATTGTCTGTTAGCTTGTTTAGTAAATAGCTGACTATTTACTAAATAAAATTATGAATTGAATAAAAAAATACGCAGTTTCACCCTCTAAGTAACTATATAAATGAGAGTAGATTTGTGTCAACCACAAAACCGTAATGGCCTCTGGCTGACATAGATTGTGCCGCACAAAAACGGATTGTCCTAAAACGAGTAGAAAGGCACATACTTGATATCTTATATCATGGCTCACTTAAACTTTAAGGTTATATTTCAGTATTAACAAATAAAAGAGGAATATGAAAAAAATAAAATAGGATATGAGATAGAAATAAAATTTCAAATTGTCGAGTGTTTATAGGTGATTTTGGTAAACGAAAAACTGTACTAACATGTTAGATATTGAAATGAACTACTAAGTTTCAGTTATGTCTATAACTACTCTTTATTGGATTTTCATAACATTTTACATAACCATACATACTCCAGTATTTAAAGTACATGAATATATCTTCGTCTTTCTAATATTTATTTTGCTATTTGAATCGTGTGTCGTCATTGTTATGTGTCGTCAATTCCTCAAAATATCTAAGGGTATTTGTTTAAAAATATAAATATTTTTAGGGCTTTTAATAGTAGGTATCTGATCTCTGCTTACGAATCTTTTGGCCCTGTGGTGAATCGAAACAGATCATTGGTACAGGGTACTTATACATTTTTCTACTATAAATAAAATTTGTTCCGAATTAGAACTTTCCTTAGCCAAAATAATGTTTCATGAGAGAAGATAACTTTAAAAATCACGTTTTGAATATAACTGAAATAAGTAAGTATAAGTAATTGAGCATAACATAATTTATAAAATTATTATTTAATGGTAAAAATTCAATGGATTTTACATTAAAATTGTAATGTCTTTGAATGTAGGTAATTGGATGTTGTGTAACTATGTAAAAGCAATTTGATTTAATTTGTCTCGTATTTATGTCGGAGTTCAATCGTAATATCTCTCAGAACACCTTGTCTCGGCACAATTTATACATATTATCAGATCGAACGTAGGTACTAGATACGCACAATGGCTATGTCATATTTTAATTTATGCCGTAAACTGAAGATCCTAAAACAATTCGAACTTGATTTAGTACTCGATTGAAACAATTCAATTCAATCTTACTTTTGATGTATTTTTTATCAAGATTGGATTGCTTTCGAATGTAAATAACGAACAGTCTTACTTCTACATTTTTCCTTGATTTAATGGTTATAAAAAGTACTTATAGTTTTTTTCTATTTTTTTTCTTTAAGTTAATTTATGATCCAATATTAAATAAATTTAGGCACCATTTCTTCTTGCGCTGATTTCATTCGAGAATCAACTCGATTATTACCATTAAATTAGATTTGCTTGAATTCAGGTTTGTCGAGAGTAATCAGCCTGCCTTGTTAATCTAATTGGATATTCATATTTGATTGGCTTGGCGATGCGCTGGATCATTCGGGCAATAAGCGTCTTTGTCTCGAATAAGATAAAGATATATATCAAATTATGAAATAGAAACGGAAGATGGTTATTTGCTTTTTACTTGTCACATGATCACCAACTACTTCAATCTTAGCAAATATTTTACCAACTGTCTACTAAAATTACGTTCTTACTTTTATTAGTATTATTTCCTGACAAATTTGAGTCTATTGTGATTTTTATGAAACCTGTTTGATTTTACGATTGTACCGTGACATACAAATGTATGGTGCTGTCAGTAGTACGAATATTAGTTTTATACATAGGTATTTCGTTCAAAATCTTAATCAAAGTAAATATGGGTTAAAAACGAATCACTTTTTCTATCAGTCTTACCTCAGTGATTAGTGTGTAATGGATTTAAGGTAGATTTTAAATGTTATAGTATCTTATTACCTATCTCTTAAATCCGTGATTATCATGGATATGTAGGTATAACATAGATATACATATATAGGTTTATAGATACTTTATAAATAGGCAATGACAAATTTAACACCGCCTTTTTAATTCCATTAAAAACTATTGTCTGATCACTCTTTACTGCCTTTTTATGAACGATCATAATGCTGTTCAATATTCGTACTGCTGGCTACCAATGAAAAATCCAGGTTAGAAATACTCCGTGTTGTGCTTTTTATACCCTTGTGCTTCCTGTATTGTATGGTAGTGATATTATGTACACTGTTCCCTTTAGATATCTTTATAGATTTTACTATGTTTTATCTTTTATCCCAAATAAATGTGGGACTATCTTTTTATCTATTTCATTCTTAATAATGGGTGTATCGTCGGCTTTGTAAATAACATTTTTTAGTTGAAACGCGACGCATTTTGTTTGATAGAGTTTCATGTTTTCTATTGTCGATAAAAAATATTTCAATTAAAAACTTTACTTCCATGGCTTGTTTATATCACCTTATTAGATTGTTATCAATTTACTGTGTACATGTACATAAGTATTAATTATCTAAAGTTCACACAAACATGTTAACTGACATCAGTAAGACCTCGGATAATTTTCATTTCTTTCAAAGACTTTTACAATTTTATCCAAAATAATGCAGTAGGTACGTATAATGGATATATTTTTTTCTAGTGTCATCTCCATTTCGCTTCGAAGTCTTAAAAAGATGTGGGACTGTAGAAATACTGAACCACTCTTTCGGAGTTTTCTACAATGTAAACACGTATTAAAGCTGATAGGGGATGTCTCCCTGTCGCAAAAAATGATGGGAACGAAGATTTTATCAACTCCCTCAGGGATCCCCTTGTGAGTGTAGTTGTGCCTTCAGATAACAACACCGGCAGCGGCTGGCTTTCATCCTCGAACTTTTATTACTAATTTTATCAGACAGGATAGTAGTCAGGTTCGCCCAAATGAGCTGCAATAGAATATCGCAGTTTTGGGAAATACATGTATTTATATACTTGACTCTTTCATATTCTTATATGTATCTTATATTCCGCTGAAACATAAATTTCTCGGTATAACAAGTTTTTGGATATTGACCAAGATATTAATACGCCAAATTTCATCTTAATAAGCTTAGTTTTTCGAGTCACGTTTTATCTAACAAACACGGTAAGAGAAATATAAAAATATGTTTTAGGTTCTATCCGGAGAAAAAGGCGTAGATATGCTGACACATACATACATTCGACCTGTCATATTTTTATTGGTAGGACACTTAGTTACATTTAATTTCTTATCTTATATATAAAATTCTCGTGTCACAATGTTAGTTACCATACTCCTCCGAAACGGCTTGACCGATTTTTATGAAATTTTATGTGCATATTCTACTGAAACCTACTGGTTTGAGAATCGAGTACTATCTTTTTTTCATACCCCTAAGTGATATGGGTGGCTCACCCTAAAATACACTTAATCCCAAATTTTCACTTCCCTACTGTCAACCCTCAAATTTATATCGCTCTTCAATCATTCACTACAAGTATATGGCGGAACACAATATGGCGGAACAACGTTCGCTGGGTCAGCTAGTTTAAAATAAAACCAAATCTTAAAAAGTTGTTAGCATAAGGTTCATTAGTAGTTAAGTAGTAAATAAGAGTTGTTAGATTAGTTGTTAAATAATCATTAATATTTTACGTAATAATATTTTTTTAATGTAAAGATATTTTTGCGTGTATATTGCGGTGGTATTTTATACTAAACTTGTAATTTTACGATACTGTGCAATAAATTTCAATAATACAAAATGTTGTTTGTCAAGAATTTTCAATTTCTAAAACATTTTTATCATAAAGTAGTAAGTAAATATTTTAATATTATTTTAAATATTTACGTTGTATTTAGACAATGAGCTGAGATCAAAATTTTATAAAATTTTCATTGATTGCTTCCCTGTACATCTAATATCTAAAAAAATATATAATGTTTGTTGTGAAATAACTACTGGTATTTATAAGTATAATATATATAATATAATATACATTTCTACTCAATGGAGTGATTTGGCAATGTAAAGAAAATTGGGCATAAAAACGTAGGGTTACTTAGGTTCACAAATGCAATAAATTTATTAGGGACCTTTTTATTTTATTGAATAACTCGATCCACTGTTAAATACATTTTGTTGGCAAAATTATTGTTCAATTATAAGTAAACTTGTCCAAGGAAAGATTTGTTTAACAGAAGTATTTTTCAATGTATTATTAGATTGTTTTACTTTACAAGATAAAAATTATTTAATATTTACTAAATGTATACAGTTGAAATGCACAAAGTCCGCTGCTCGTAGCACAAATTAACGTAGAATTAGGTGGGTAAATAATCAATGTGTGTTTAGAGTAAACGTTATACAAATGTTACACGGTGCAATAAAATGTTGTGACAACTTTTAATTTATGCCTTTTATTGACCGAATCCACTAAAGAACATGAGCGTGGACTCCTTGCGCAGATGAAGCGAAACTTCACTCTATGAAAGTTATTTTAACTATTGTAGTATAATATTATAATTTTTACAAAGAGTGACTAATTAAGTGTTATTTAAATTTCCATGCGATTCCATAGTGAAGTTTAAATGACATTAATTAATTTGTATCATAAAATTAAATGTGCATGATTTGCGCATATTTGAAGTGAAACTTCTCAACGTTTGGATAATTACATTCCACGAAACATATTTCAACTGTAAAGTACCTACACAAAATAGCCAGTACAAAAAATAATTAAATTAATAAAACCACGTACTTGAAACGTGAATAAAAACAAAAAAACGTCGAAAAAGTTAAAAAAATTGGAGTAACTTATGGCACCAAGTTACCCTTATTTTTTTATTCTATTTATTTAAGCGAGTTTTTCCCGATTTTGTTTACACTGTAAAAAACTAATATAGTTAGTAAGGCTTCTGCGTATTACGACAAGACGAATCTAATGAGCGCTTAGGCGATGAGTTTACTAGGGATTCCAGTGATCCGTCTCCCATTTTATTCTATTGTCATCGGCCCTTAACACAATTTGCAAATCAATCAGACGTATGGAAGTCGGAGACAATAACATTGAAAGATTTTTACACATTTTAACGTAAAGATTGAGCTAAGGACTAATATACGAATACGGTAGATAATACGTTGGCTATGTTTGGTTCACCACACAAGGCGTACAATTAACGCACGCCACAATATGTACGCCAGATGTTCTATACATCTGACGTACACCGCAATATCCAGGATAACTTCAAAGAGAGAACTTGAGAAACTCATTTCCTACATCCCGGTAAAATAATATGTTATAGGTACTTATTTATGTGGGTATTATATTATAGTGGGTAGATAGCAAATGTCGGCATAGTCAAGGATGGGTAGAAGAAGAGACTGTGATTTGAATTTTTGTTGGAATGGGAAGTAGATTGCAGACTTTAGTGAACGCACAGAATAAAAAATCTTCTTCATCACTTCAGCAATCTGAGGACCTCTAAGGAGGATATATTCCATTTACAAACATCGATTACTTACAGTTTTATTTTAAGTAGATATATATTTTTTGATAGATATAGATTTAATTTATATTTGAATTATGTATGTATAACACAGCGACTTAACACAGGATGTGAATCCGCTGCTACACTCAGAACAGCGTAATATCCGGTCGCCATGTTTGTTTTTTGTCTTTGACTCTGAAGTAGTTTTTTTACGTACGTTATTTAGGTTTCATAACTTTGTTAGGTACCTACTTGTATCAATATCAGCGGTGGTCACATCTTTCTGGCCAAGGGCCACACAGGACAATGTTGCTGTCACTACCGGACCGCAGAGTAAGGACGTTAATCTACTTATAGGCATTCGGTTCGTTCTCGTATTTTTTTTAAATAGCTTCAACGCGGCGGCGACTATATATCTATTGATATTGGATAGTGAATAATAATAATAATATTCATATTGGATGATTTTCACATCAATCGATTTGTCCTAATTTTGCAAGTGTTAATAAAAACATGCCAGTAATTAAAATTTTATATGGCGACGAAGGCAACCAAGTGCCAGAGTATGGAAACAGAAAAAAATAACTTCTATGAACTATGATAAATACGGTATCATTGAATATTGTGTCTAGAAATCATCTGTAGCGTTATCTTATCATTCTTCATTTCGAATGACCATTTCAAATTTATAACGATACCAAAATTTTTTTTGTTTCTTTTTTTGTTTATTTGTTTGTTTAAATATACTTAAATACAAATTTTAGATTTGAAAACGTTAAGCTTTAGTTTGGATTTCCCTAAAGTGTGTACAAAGCCTTACACATTAAAAGAAATTGTTGATCAAATTAGCCCAATTACACACCAATCTTTGATTGCTGTCTTATATGGAGGCCTAATAATTAATTAGTTCTAACGCCGGCTTTAATTAGTAAAAGGTTCATAGCTCGTAGTGTTTAGTGATTATTATCAGCGAATCGCAGATATATTACGAGTACATGTATAATCCCAACGAGCGTTTAGGATTAATATATCTCGAGAAAATGGAACATGTTTGGTATATTTTCCATTCGTATACATACATACTTTGTATTAGTTTAGACAAGGATAGGTATATTCAGTCGATCTTAAGTGACCAACCGACTAATATGGGAGCGATTGGTAGTTCGTAGGTGTGACCGCTAGTGGCAAATATCTTTTAATGCTTCGGAGGGCACGTAGAGCCCTGGAGCTCAAGCCTGCTAATTATAAATGCATTTTAAATTAGTAGACTGGGCTACCTGGTTGTTATCCTTTTGTAGTCGTTAAGGCATGTAGGAGGACTTCGGGCGGAATGACAAATCTAACAATCGTCATCCAGTAACCACTTCACCAATCCGCACTAAAGCAGCGTGGTAAGATATAGGTAAGGAGGCCTTTCTTGGTTAGGAGGTGACTCGTGTCTAGCAGTAGACAGTAGAATAGAATGATGAGTTTAAGATTCTGTTCTTGGTCTGGGTGTGTGTGTTCTTGTCTTGTGTTGTCCATGGCACCCACGACACAGGGAATCCTAGTGTGGGGCTATGAGTGTGTAGCGTATTATTGCTGTACTTATGAATCGAAATATTTAATTTTTGTTATGATCCGTGATTCTACAATTTATTTTGACAAATATTGAAGACTTTTGAAAAACTTTGAAGCCAAACGACATTCACTTGTAAAAAACATAACTGACGCAGAATAAATTGATCAATAGCGTATGAAGTTTACTTTTCATTGCATTCTTTTCACACTTTATCATAAAGCTTATAAGCTTTTGATCCATTAATTTTATGAACGAGAAGCTCGGCGACCGTATCGCGTAGTAAATCTAATCTCCTATGAAGCGCGTAGGCTTCCTATCCCAGTCCAATTTCACTGCGGCAATTTTATCCCGATCATCTGCGTGGAGTCTCATTAAAATTAAATTACATGATTTAATATTCTGAATCAGGGATTTAAATATGGAACGATTCATAATAAGTGATTTTTTATTTAAAAGAAAAACAAGTTAATCGACGCCCTTGGCGGAGTAAAAGGTCTAGAAGTTACAGTCATAATTTTAGTAGTTATTACTTTACATACTTATTATGTTTCCCAATAAATAACTAACTAGCTATATTGCTATATTTTAACTATATTGCAAGATTATGGACATACAGAATATTCAAAACAGGCACTAGTATGGCAAGTCTTAAATAGTTTAGGTTATAATAGGTTTAGATAAATATTTTACCTTATGTCCATACTAATCCTACTAAACTACTCTCTATCTCTCATTAAAACTTACTCGCAAACTATTAAATCCCGTTACACACGTCCGTATATACAGGTCACGTCTATACAGGGTGTAATCGTTAAGTGTGCACAGGCGATTATTCCGTAACTATTGCAGATATCAAAAAACTTTAAACTGATATCGAAAGCACTTTACCTAATGAGTAAAATGACAATAATAATTTATTAAAAATAAAACGAGAAATATCCAAAAAAATTACATTAAACTCTCCCATACATTTAGTATGAGATAGTAGAAAGGTTTTACTTTATAATTTAAAGTGGAATAGTAGGTACCTACTCCCCCGATAAGGAATTTAAGTTTAGAACGAACACCAAAGAGTATCTTTCTTTTTGTTTTTATTTAGTGTGTTGCTTTTCAGCCAGTTCAAATCAATACGATATTGAAACAAGGTTTATTATTAATTTGAAGTGGAAAGATAAATTAATCTACACGTGTGTATCTACTTGAAATTCATCAATATCATATCATACATAATTATAAAATGATAAGGGTAAAATGAGTAGGTACTATTCCACTTTAAATAAAGAAAGTAAAACCTTTCTACTATCTCATACTAAATGTATGGGAGAGTTTAATGTATTTTTTTTGGATATTTCTCGTTTTTATTTTAATAAATTATTATTGTAATTTTACTCATTAGGTAAAGTGCTTTCGATATCAGTTTAAAGCTTTTTGATATCTGTAATAGTTACGGAATACTCGCCTGTGCACACTTAACGATTACACCCTGTATAATATAAACGTGTACATAAACACACTATCCATCTAAATTGACGCCTAACACATTCTAAATAGGTTAACTTTGTTTACAATAAACTGATGTTTTAGCAAATCCATTAAAGGACCAATTAATCAAAATCCAAATTCAGCCTCCAATCACAAAAGGGTTAGGCTGTTCCATCAAAGGCTTTGATTAAATTTACGTACCAGCGACGATGAGAGGTATCGGTTGAGGCAATACTTGTATGTATGGAAATAGGAGCTTTAATGTCATTGGGAATAGTGTGTTGACATTATTGAGCCTTGTCGATCGACGTACCAATTTTAGAGGTAATATCTCGCCTGATCGGTTTGATATAAGATACCTATAGCAATCACTACAATATACTATAAAATTATCCAGGTCCTCGCTGTCACCAGGTCGCTGGGATCTTTACCAACCAGTTTAAACCCGATGGTGGGTACTTATTCTGGATGGTGGTAGGTGGGTATTTATTTTTACCCGCCTGGCAAGCGCTCACAACCATGACGTATTCTATAACCTGTTACAAACGCAGTGTCCGAGAGCTAGTAAAAATGCGGGAACTTCACTTCGCTTCATCTTTGGTCGGCAACGTATTGGTGATAACTTAGGTAGTGGTGTCCATGGACGTTTGCAACCACTTACAAACATCGGGGACCTCGCTGTACTTAGTACTTCGCACTTGGCGTCATGGAAAACACACACGTCTACGTTTTACGTCTAAATATTTTTTCTAATAAATCCGTGAGTTACAACAGTAACATTTATAACTTTACTGAAATTTTTTGCAGGTTTAGTTTCAAAAAAAAATGTAACAACTTTTAAAGCCGGATAAACATAGTTGGTATGCGAGAAATGTAAAATTCTCTGTTCGCCTACAGCTGTGATAGGACTATGACAGGCTGGTTCGTGTCTGCGGGAATTGTTAAAATTATTTTATATTAAATTTTAATGGACTGGATCGCCACTATTTTACTTTTAGATCAGTAACACATATTTCAATAAGTTATACAATAAAAGTACCTACTATTCAAAAACACTTAATTTTACATAAATTTAGTAAATGTACCTACATGACAAATTAAAATATACATTACGGCTTAATCAATGGGCGATCTAGTCGCTTAATCTTAAGTAAATAGATAAATAATCTAAAGGCAGGGAAAAAGGTGCACAGTATGGCTAAGTATATGCCTACGTATGATGTTTATGAAATCTACGGAGCTAGTAATAATTAGAAATGACATAAAGAAATGGAATATTATAATTATGCAATAAATTCCAATCTTCGAACTCAATTTTAACAAAATTTTAACCAATTTTCGCTAATTTGATTATTATTGTCAACTGAATCTAAAGTTAATACAATTTTAAACAACGTTATTATCAAATAAACGATATTATCCAACATACATGCGAACGACATCGATATTCCCGAGAAGTCGAATATGGTATCTGAATGTTTTGGTTGCATCGGGCGCCTGTCAATAAAACTCCGATGCGGTGTTGGAAACCGCCGGAAAATCTAAAAAGGGGAAATCCGAATGTCAGTACGAGGCGTGTTCCTTTACAAACTTCATGACATTCAACAAATTCTGATATTTTTCATTTCAAACACAATTTCAAGCGTTTTAAACGCAACAGACTGTAAAATCTAAGTTTCATAACCGAATGATAAATTAATTGAGACTTGAAATAACAAAACCCATCTTAATATATATAATTCGAGTGTGAGTGTGTATGTCACTGAACTCCTCCTAAACGGCTTGACCGATTTGGTTGAAATTTTTTGTGTGTGTTCAAGGGGATCTGGGAATTATTTAGATTCACAATTGGACCCGGTAGGTGGCGTTGCTGTCGATATATAACCAAAACATTTTTTAACGACTGGACCGATTTGGATGAAATTTTTTGTGTGTGTTCAAGGGGATCTGGGAATGGTTCAGATTCACAATTGGACCCGATAGGTGGCGTTGCTGTCGATATATCACCAAAACATTTTTTAATTATAAAGCGGTACGAAGTACGCCGGGACAACTTGTTTCAATATAAATTGCTATGTAATTATCGGACATGCATGTGAAAAATATCACTGTCCATAAAAAGTACGTTTATAAAAGATCGTCTCTTGAAATGCACGTGACAACCCTTTGTTAGAGTAACACTTGAAGTTCAAAACACTCACCCCATTTCAGAGCTGACAAAAGTTTCTACCAATGTAGCAAAAGGCTCATGTCTCAATGTTTAAAACCCTTGGCAAATGCCATATTAGAACGCATACAAGATTACTTTTGCGACGACAAATACCATTTTATATTCGAGCAGTGTACCATCATACTTGAAAACACTTTGACTTCAAAACTTCGTTTAACGGCTCAACTAAGTTCTGACGAGAAGAAAATATAAAGAAAAGGAATCCTCTCAATCAAATATAGACCTTAATCCGAAGAAATATGATTTTATTTTTATTGCGTTATTGAAAATAGAAATTTCCCAAAAAGGTTTCAACTTTATCTTACGGATTTAAAACTTGTTTCCCAAAGCAAGTTCGTAAATTAAAACAATGTTTGTAAGCTTATGTTACCAAGTTTTAAGTCTTGTACGCAGACTCCTTGTTACAGTGTTAAGAATTTGAAATAAATTATAATAATGTTACATCTTCGCAGAAAACTTTTTAATCAATACCGATACCTACTCATAAATTGCCATTTGGGATTACATTATCAATATTATTACGACTTCAGTTTTAATACTGTTCGTGGTGTTATAAGTGTGAGGTCTGCCTTAATAGTTACCACTGTCTTTCTTAAGTCACGTGGTCGACACGTTGTTGGTCGTAGATCGTGGATCGTTGCTCGTAGGGTGTATGGCGCGTAGAGCGTGCGCTGTTGTCTTTCGAGTAATCGTTCGAAATTCAACCGTATAGCGCAGACTTTATCGTGTTCCGTCTCGGGCTTAAAAGAAATTAATTCGTTCTCCTCTTTGGTATTGGCCATATCCATGGGCAACAATGACCATTTATCAACAGGTGACTGGTCTAATAGTTTGTTGGCTTTTTACTTGGACATTGATGTTCAATGGGCATCGGCAGCAAGAAAAATATCCCAAACCCCTCAGTCATGCGTCGAGCCCAGCAATAAGGCGGATAAACGGCGGAAGTTACTTCCATTCACGTCTTGTTGACGTAAACAACCAGAAAGATTGATTGTTATACAAGATATTAGGATAACATCCTGAATATACACAACTATTATTATTATATAAAAGGTATTATAGTGTTATAATAAAACTCTTAACTGAACACTATCTATCCATGGAAGAATTAGAATTGTGTCTCAGAAAGGGTTTAGCCTCGGTTTTCGCTGATCTATTGTAGAAAGCTTGGGATAAAAATAAAATAAATAATAATAAACGCGCACTAGTAGTCCCTGTGTAGTGGGTGTCATGGACAACACACAAGACAAGAACATACATACCCAGACCGCGACCAGAAATTTACACTCATCAATCGAATTTCCGCTTCGCTGGGAATCGAACCCAGCCCTTGGAACGGCGATCGGGCATGTTAACCATTGCGTCATAAGGGTCGTAATTGTCTAACCACTGGTTCGTCGCTGATTAAGAGCTGGAAATCTGGCAATCGGGCATACGTGAGCATAATTATCTGTGTTCCTGTCGGCAGTTACCCGCAGGTGCCTCTAATCAACGCGGTAACAAAGTTACTACTCGATCAGAGCAGAGCGGTTGTTTGACTTCATTAAGTTGGTAGATACTACGCTTACGTTCAGTTTTCGTTCGTTAGTGAAATGTAAATAATTTTTAAAATATAAAGGCTAGTTTTTGCTCGCATCTTCGCCTGCGTGGGAGCCGTGAAACGAAAAAAGAACTGTTGAAAATATCCCAAGGGAACATAATTATCCTTTCTAGGATATAATTTATCTCCATACCTAATTATCTTAATAGGTTCAGTGGATTAAATGTGCAAAGGTAACAGACTGAGTACTTTGGTTTAAATACGAGTATACCTACATATAAGTTAAAAACCTAAAAACCGACTACTTAATACGGCAATAACTCATTCAAATTTCCGCCTCGTTGGGATTGGAATCTAGAACCCTTTGAATGACACTCCGCCATTGTAACCATTGCGCATTGCGCCATATGGAAATAAATGAAAATGTAACTCCTTATGATTCAGCCGTGTTTGATATATTAGTTTAATTTTTCAACAATATTTTTTTTGGAATTTTGACACAGACAATATAAATATATTGTTCAGCCGACAAAAGTGTTTTATTCCATTTTATTAATACATGTATTATGTTATGGCCAATAAATATACTATGGCAATTATGTTCAGCCACGTGGGATCACTACTTTCAGATAATAAAAGAATGAACTTAAAGTATATTAAATTGTGTTCCAATTTTAAAAGAAGGAATAAACAGGCTCTTTAACACGTTTTGAAACGAATCGACAGAAGGAAGAGCCCTATAAAACGGCTACGAGGGACTTGTAAGAGCCGAATTTCAGTTTAACAGTTCTATTTTCAATCCGCTTTGTAGCTAGTGAGCGTTTGAGCACGGCTTGGAGTGTTTAAAAATCCGTCCAAAAACACTTCAAAAGAATTTACACGTGATTTGAAAATTATTGTATTGAGAAGTATTTCACACGAAAGTTTCACTCTTCTGAAATATCACGCGTTACAGTGCGGTACTAGTTCAAAAAGTAATATACATATCTGGTAACTTGATCTTTTGATATTGGTAATTAATATTATGTTCGGATTAAGGGAGGGTATTTATATGCTATTTAAACACAAATAATTTTGTGCCATTGTATTTTTATGTAAATAGGGTCTAAATACTAACTAGCTTTATATTGCATGGATATTTTTCATAAAATTAATGATTGCAGTTGTTCCTCACTAAATTGTCACTAGTGATTGATTTACTTACTAGTGATTAACAACTCTGCGGCCTAAATTCAACCATAATTCATTTTCTCAAAGCATTATTTCACATTGACACTAAACTTTATAATGTTTTATTTTCTTTAAGGTTTCGTACTTGAGTACAGAAGCCTAAAAACAACAGTTTTAAGCTTCTACTAAAACCTGTTTTTCTATAGCGCTATGAAAAGAAAGGGTCCCGGATTAATTTCCTTTTCAACTGCGATTCGTTTCTCTGAACCCTCTAAGAATTAGGTCTCAGAGCAAAACCAGGTCGAGACTACCGCAACGACGTACGTAACCGATTTATTAGCAGAACAAAGAACAATATACCTTTAATCAAAAACAACTTTTATCTTTATTGCGCAATATACGGCAAGCCACTTAAGAGGGGGTAACGTAAAATTGCTTATCTAAGATTCCTTTTTTACAGTAGTTGAACATGATAATAACTTGGTGACGACCTTAAAGGACTTGTTCTTCGAAATTATATCCTGAATTTTTGGGACTCGAGCATCTTCCCAGGATAGGTACGCCAAATGTTTGCTCTTCTCGGCTGACCACATTCGCTGTAAAACCAAGAGCAAGCTAAACGGCTAGCATTTAGGAAGATATTGTATGTATCTACGAGTACATTATTGTATTAAAAAAATGAAAAATATATGGTTCGTTACACTATAGGTACTTAAACAAAGTAAAATTATTAATTTTGGAAGAGTTTTTTGTAATAAAAATTATTAATAGAGTTCCGTTTTTTACCCTTTGGGTACGAAACCCCAAAAAACACGTAATAGTTAGGTACGTCCTAAAATGTAACTCCTTTCCTAAAATTTTTCACTCAACAGTGAAGATTAAACGTCTTCCAACGAACGTAAGAGTTCCGTAGCGGCTCCAACAAATCCGATGCTATTTCCAGCTCTAAATAAGATTAAATCAGCTTCACGGATTCATTTCCCCTGTCGTTGCTCGATTCTCGAGCTCACATCGACGAACCAGGTCGAGGGGTACGCCACTTGACCGGATCTCAAGCGTAATAGGAGCAACGGTTCAATTGAATGTGTACTAATGATTGAAAGAATCTGGGATTCTAATGTGCATATACCTACAGGGTGTCCGGGATCGGAGTAGCGATAATTGAAGGACGGACTTCACATCTCATCCCTACTCTAAAAAGACATTCTAATGTGTCCTACCCCTTTCCCCTCCCAGGTACTGCCATTTAAAGTTATGTACATTTTTGTCTATGCAGTTAATAGAAAAAAAACAATAACTTAAAAGTGTATGGTTGCACAGGTTTGCAAATAATGTTATTCGATTGTATACAAAATTGTGCATCGAGACAGCTAAAAATATTGTAATACTTAAGATGACAACATCTACATATACTCAGTATGTGGTTATAGCCTAACTTAGTTTAAATCTAAGGTTGACGCACACAGATCAACTCTGCAATGGTTCGGTACCACCTCGCCTCGAACGGCTTTAAATAAGTTCCTGTCAAAAGTATTTACCAGGGACTGTGCCAGGGACAAAGTCTTATAAGCTTTGAACTTTGAAGAAAACTTTAAAAGCAGTCCATCTCAGTTGTTTTAGTAGATAGAATTTGCTAAGTTGTGTTGAATTTCTGAATAGTTGGAGAATGGTGACGTTTTTATCTCTGTTATATCGATAGATGACAAATGAAAAGATAGGCCATGGGGTCGTGGCGTAATACCATTTAATAATAATTAATACTACATACTCATAGCCACATACTACGAATTCCTGTGTTGTGTGTGCCATGCACAACACACAAGACAAAAACACACACCAAGACCAAGAACAGAAATATACTTTCCGCTCCTTCTCGACTCTTAAATACTTTAACCGAAACACATAAAAGTAAAGTCATGGTATTATCATATCATTATTATGGTCGCTTTCAGGTCTCTGTCTGCTTTTCGTCAGTCCTTCGGGCAATAACAAAAATAAGAAAAAAGGTAGCCAGGATAAAACCTATTTACGAAGAACAAGTTACTGTTATTAAACTGGGTAAGTAGAAACTGGGCAAAATTTTCATTTTATCTCTTAGCACGTCTGCTTTTCTGACGTTTCTCACAATAATAACAATAAATGTTACAACTTAATGTTGCCTTTGTGTTGTTTCATAAGTTTTGACAACGTATTGTCGGTGTTTTGCAGTTTTGCAGTAAAACCCCAAGTCCGCTATGCGAACGTTGTAAAATATGAATGGCCTTGCAATGTTGTTTGAAAATGTTACCTTTTTAACCCCGACGTAAAAAGAGTGTCACTAAATATACTTTTGTAGCATCGTAGCTCCTAAAGGAATGGACCGAATTAGATGCGACCGAATTAGAAACTGACGTGATTGACATGGTTCCTAAGCTATGATGATCATAAGCTCATTAGCTCATTACAGATAGGGAAGGTTTTTAAAGTATGTATTTTACATAATAATTTATTTATTTAAATAACCAACAAACAAACATATCACACACACGAATTATCTGATAGTAAGTAGTCACCGATGCTTACATACGCCATCCGTCGTTACCAATAAAGATATTAGGGATACGTTGCCGGCCAAATAAGAATCGGGATCCTGCATTTTTCCTGGCTCTACAACACAATGACTAAAACATAGAATATAACATTTCACAATCTATTTTAGGAGGAACGTGGTAGCGAACCATCGGTATTACGAAACCTACCACCATGCAGGAACCTATTACTATCTAGATGGTACCTACACATCCCACCAACAGGGCACGAACAGGGGAAGTTGGCATGAATAAAGCAGATGGAGCCCCTTTATACCCCAAAATAATTGTGCCTAGGAAATTAAAATGGTATCGAACTATACAGTGTTGTATTAGATGATACACGCAACATGCTAGTTACTTTAATTAAATAAAACATTTCCCAGATTTAATCAATTATTTTTGTACCAGCAAGAAAAGATTTATAAAAACTTATTGCTATTGTGAACTGAGCATTAGAAGCTTTCTGCAGCTAATAAGCAAAATAACATCCCATACAAACACTCAAACCTCATTAGGAACCCCGGAGTGTATGTTTATTGGAGCGAAGGGGGCTTGAAAGGAGATTTGTCATCCTAATCTACTAGAAGATAATTTGCTCTAGTCTCAAATGTGTCGAATAGGAATACACTAGTGTAGTGTACGGGTTACTACTTATTAAGTACGGGTTACTACTTATTAAGTAGTAACCCGACCTCGCTTCGTGCTTTTTCGCAATTTCGAGCATTTACAAACAAACAAAATATCTTTATTTAGTCTATTAGTTACATAATATGTTAATCAGTTGATGAAACAACCTAGTAAGTATAACAATTTGTAATTGCAGGATGCCCCACTCTTCCTTAGCACAAGTTATATTAATAGACTGATATAATAATAGCATTGTTTGAATGTTTGATCGTAATCGATAAATAAGTCACCTTTAGTTTTTGATTATGCATAAAAACGTAT
Source organism: Ochlodes sylvanus (assembly GCA_905404295.2). NCBI lineage: Eukaryota > Metazoa > Arthropoda > Insecta > Lepidoptera > Hesperiidae > Ochlodes > Ochlodes sylvanus. Next base: position 6,672,449 of record FR990129.1, read on the forward strand.
ATGCTGGTAAAATAACGATCACACGTTAAATAAGTCAGCGTAAATTAAAATTTTAATATTAACATTTTCATTTCGACACCTTCAGGGATGAATGCAAAACTTAATTAATCATAATATTTAAGTTTCATCCAAGCATTAATAATTGATGTTGAGATATGATGTAACGGTGGACGTTATAAATGACGTCATTTTCCAAGAATGGCTATCGAAATTTTGACAGGGAATTGTAGCTGAATTTCTTCATGATGAATATTCTATAAGCTTCAACTTTTCACTCTGATTAATGATTGAATAGTTCAAATTTAAGTATTTTTATAGGTTTCAAAATTTGTCTACCTAATGTTAAAATTATGGAGATAAATCACGTTATAATTATTATTTGTATTTTTAATCGAATGATGTACGAGTTTGATTCCCGCCCGGGGCAATTGTATGTGACAGATCAAAGTTTATTCTCGGGACGTGGCCGTGGGTGAAGTGAAGTGAAGTTTGTATGTTGACACCTGCCACACGGGGAATCCTAATGCAGGGCAAACAAACATACGCTTAAAACCGTATGTTTGTTTATAATATTGTAGTCATATATTTTCCTGATTTCTAAACTCAGTAAAGGCTCATGGAAAACGGCAAAACCGATCTCACACCAAGTGTATGTAATTTTGTTACAATAGTTGCTCAGTCACTACTTATTAATTTATTTAAATCCCTGATTTAAATCCTTTCGGATAGTTGAAGAATCAAACTAAATTTAGTGTGGATTATACGGAGAAAAGAAAAGAGGGTAGGATTCAATTTACCGAGGCAACCTTTTGCGGTGAATTCACAATCGGCGTACACCTCGCTCGCACGCCGGTAAATATTTTAACGAGATCGTAAGAATCTGGAATGAAACATACGGGGAAATATTTGAAAATATAAAGAAATAAGAGTATTATTGACGACTTAAACATATTACTAAACAATCAATAGGCCCTACTAACTGATTTCGAATAATTGTTTTTTAGCTATTAAAACTTATTTATCCTTTCTCTGTTTCTTCTCCTCAAAATATTTTTGTTTGTTTTAAAATTCAGCTAATATCTAACCAATTTTAAGTGTTCAGCATGTATTAATTCAGTAGTTATTTGCGTAAAAACACAATGTCCCATCGCCTTTCTGTGTCATCATTGATGCCAACCACCAATACCAAAAACGATTAATTAAATAGTTAATTAATTTTTTTAGCTAAAATTAACTAGTTAATTATTAATTGAAGTTTTAAGTAATTGATAAATCGTTTGAAAACTAATTGTTTTTGAGTGTACGTGTTCGTTTACCACAGTAACATCCCGTATGTTTTTGGATCTAGTTAAAGAGATGCCAATGCCGCCTGCGGATAAATTCCGATCGCAGCTAAGAGTATTTGTAATAAAATTTCTCGGCACAAGACTATGCCTACAGCTACATGTTGGACATTGGTACATGTGATTATGTAATGAATTTGTTTAACATACTTCCGTATCGCACGTTGCGAAAAGGTCTAGATCGGAAATAGTGTTACGATTTTTGTCACATCAATTTTGATAAGCTTATGCTAAATCCGTCATAAGGTTAAAATAAGCGCAAAAAGGTATGGCGTACACCTCTCAAGTTAGTTATCCTACAGAATAATTTTCATCCTGAAAAACGATTTTGTACAGACCCGTGATGTAATGTGTACCGTGAAGTGTTCTAACATCATTTATCTTTATCTATTAAATGGTCACTGTTTTATGCACGGACAGGTAGACACATAGACAGTTATTTCAAGCCGAAGCCTAGCCACAGAGAAAGGGAACTAGCTGGACGTCGGAAAAAAAAAACAAATGAAAACATTGAACACGGCGCGTACAGTTCGAATGATAAATCTGCGTGCGCTAACAAGCGGCTGCCCTAGAGCTCCTGGAGACCATTAAAGTACTTAGGTACCTATACGTTAATTTATAAATTTATATTAAATTTTACCCATTTAAAAATCATACCGTGCAAGCGCTCAAGTGTAATGATAAATATTTGCGTAAAAAATCTGCGAAACGATGCAAAGCGGTTTCGTGTCATAGACTCTATCATCTCGCGTAATGAAACAATACTTTCATAATTGTAAATTTAAGTAAATATCCAAAATTTTCATGACAGGTCGCCTAAAGGGCAGAACTCACGTGTGAAACATCAGCAGCTACTTCACAGTCCCAAAGGGCCGCGGGCGGTTTGATGTGCATTATCAAGCAGTAGGATACGCGAACCCAGATTTTTTTAATCGTCGAGGACATCTATCTACGCGAAGGGTACTGGAGAGACAGACTACGCTTCTTCTATTTGTTCTCTTTAAGATCTTGTTATTAAATAAAACAAAAGAGAGTCACAACTTCTACATCAGTGGGTGCCAGGAGGGACCAGATCCTCTCCTTATTATTATGAGAGCGAACTTTCGTCGGAGTAAACTCCGAACCGATTACCTCGAGCCATTCCAAGACTCGACGATCACGGCAATTCCCGCGAGCAACACGACGCAGCCCAGGGCTCTGGGCGCAGGGCGCAGGCGTGCGGCTCGGAAAGTTCGACTCCTATTATATTCGTCCCACGTCGTATGAAAATACCAACATCCCGCTTGTCTGGCAAAGTCAATCGAGGGTGGGGCGGTTTAATGCAGCTCCGCGCAGTGACGTCGCGCAACTGCCTCCCTGTGTAGAAACGGACTCCCCAACTGAGTAAGAGCGCCGTTTGTATTTATGCTACGTTTCCAAAAAACTTCGATAGCGTGGTTTAGGATTATGACTTGTTTTGCTGTTTTCTAAGTGTTTCCTTCACAATTTTTTATCGTAAACATTTCTGAAAGCATTTTTAAAGTATGTACAATTTTCTGACCCAATTTTTACATAAATAATGAAATTGTTTTAAAATAATAATATTTCATTGTAATTCATTTGACAGAGATAGAAACAGTAACTTTACTGATTTTACAAGTTCGACATTTGCAGAATGTTTTTTTTTCAAATTTTAAATTAGTAATAATCTACGTCTAACCATCAGGTCGCTCCTCTGCTCTTTTATCGGCTGTTAATAAAAAAATATTAATAAAATAGGCACATGCACGATTCGATCTCGCGACCAACGAGCCGCTCGGCGTTCCACTGAGAGAAAGACCGAAGAGGAAACGGCGACCAAATAAATAATATAATTTATTCTTTGTGCTTTAATCACAAAGCACGGGATTGCTAAACAAATTGTATACATAATATATTTGAGAAAAATGTTACTAAATATCTGCGTCGACCGGGAATCGAACCCGGGACCCCTGACTCCACAGGCAGGGCCGCTACCAACTAGTCTACGAGGTTGTCATAATAATATTATAGTTATATTCCATTATGTAGTGCGCTTACGCCCCCTTTAAGCAAGGACGGGCGGATACAAGTGTGTAAACGGCCTATTCGAGCAACTTCGTTATTCGTTATCGTTATCGTATAATATTAAAGAGAGAGGGATGATTTTTTACTCAAAATAAGTTAATCCTTGTCAACCATCCCACGTGATGGTAAGAGGCGATAAAGTCCAAGATGTCAAGCGCACATTTGCACAATTTGATACAATGGAAGATAGTCTCCGCTTTGTGCACAGCAACTATTTTATAATAGGGAAACTACAGGGTAAATGGGCTATTGAAGTGGAACTATTGACACCTGGCAATCAAGCATCGATTACACCATCCAGGGGGGATGGAGCCCCCACGAGCAGGTTTCCTCGCTGTTACGCTATTAAAAACTTCATATAAGCTCGGGCATATAATATGCTCGGGGGTGGAAGTGGAACCGACGGGCAAGCCTAGGGTGGCTTCTTGCGTTCAGTAGTTTCAGCTGTCCGTTATTATAGGTATTTATTAATATAATCATAGAACAGTAGAATGTTAGCAATCCGTAGCCTCGAAGGTAAAAATTAAGGTAGGACGAAAGTTTATAGCAATACACCAATAATATAGCCTAGTTTACTAATAAGTAAAATGTTGTGTATAAGTATAAGTAAATATAATATCTATATACCTCCTCGTATATGTTTTTTTTTTAATTTGAATTGGAAAATGAAGTGTCACATTCGATGTGTATTCGATGTCCATTTCATTGTTATCCTATTATTCCATGTCTACAGGACTGCAGAGAACGTACGTGTGAGTGGGTTTATTATCATACAATACACGTAGTGTATGTTAGTTAGGCATTAATTTGATTGAAACGGCCCAACCAAACATGGATGGACGTGAAAAGTAAACATCATGCCAAATTGTTTCACAAATAAAGGTAGTTGGCCGCTCCAATACAAACGTTAATCTAAACGTAAATTCAGACTGAGCGAAGATAGAAACATTTGCTGTTTTATGATAACTAGTAAACCCGCCCTCGCTTCGCTTCGGGAGACCAGTCCCTTAGTAAGTACCCTCATTCCAAAATTGTTGAACGTAAACCGCGTACTATTTTGTACTATTTTGCGTTAACTCCTAAGATATTCTTTTAAATTATATGGTGTAAAAGTGTAAAAGCTTTTCATAATGTGCCTGAAATGCTACAAGTGACTAACGTATTTAAGTAGATAAGGATTAATACTGTATCCATCCAAATAGCTTTATGAATGGGTAGTATGGGTAGATAGTTATGTTTTACATAAAATTATAACAAAGAGTTATTGTCATCAAGGTGGTAAATGGAGCAGTCAATAAAACGTGGTTTTATTCTATTTAAAAATATATCTTATTGGTTTCCAGTAAACAGTTATAAACTTTATACAAAATATCGATTATTTTATTTTCTGACCAAATTACCATTATTATTGAAACCTTATTTGATAAGTTAAATATTTTTATAATTAAAAATTCCTATATTATGATTCACTAGCATGTTTAGTGTCATTAAGAAAACTTGCAATATGCGTTCCCTGTACTGGTATTTTATCCATCCTTAACCACATGTGCTTATAAAACAATCCAGTTAGGACACTTCCCGATACAGGACCAACCCAATATATCCAGTGCACTTCCCATTTTCCAGTCCAAACAGCTGGACCAAGAGATCTTGCAGGATTCATACTGGCACCCGTCAAATGTCCTCCTGCCATCGATAGACCTACTACAGTAAAACCAAACTTCAAGGAATTACATTCTTGGCTGTCTTTATTCACCGGATCCCACACAGCGCAAGTTAAAAATGAAAGAGCTGTCGTTAAAATTAATTCAATGGTTAACGCTTGGAACACCGTATACTTTTCGTTTGGTTGCGTGACGCAAACTTCAGTTGTCTTCATACCGGATGAGGCGACTCCGACTAAAACGCCGTATCCAGTAATCGCACCAGCACACTGCGCTATTATGTAAAAGATTCCTAGTGTAACCGACATCTTCTTCCACAGTATAGCTATGAGCGTAATACACGGATTCATATGAGCTTCAGAAATGTGTCCAAATGCTTGTATATTGAACATCACTACCATTCCAAATCCAACAGAAGAATAGAGAGGTTGCAGATGGTTTTCTTCTGAAGACACGCAAGTCATGCATCCAAAGAATAGCAAGAAAGCTGTTGATATAAATTCACTTAGAAGAGTCTTCCAATGTAGATAGCAAATTGTTGTGATAGATGATTTAGGTGGTTCTACAGTAAAGTCTTCCTTTACGGTGACAAGAAGCTGTGAACTTGTTAACACTGTCATTCTGGTATTACTGAATTTTATTTCTTTTAAGGTTATTTCCTTACAATTTATAGAACTTTATTCTATAACCACAAAATACAATGATCGTACAAAAGAATGTTATGTTATTACACTCCACTATAAATGACTGCCACTGGTCACTGACCGATGAATCAGAACACTTTTCACAATATTTTGCCTTTTATTTTGTATTTCCACGTGTTTCACATAACTGATTCGAATTTTTACTTCTGAGAAGACCTTATGGCGTGTGATTCTTATGAAGCGACGGAAGGTACTACTTATATGGTTTCAATCAAAGGCGTGTTAAGGAAAGTAGGTCAGATATTGTGTATTCATGTATGGTAAGTCAAATGAGTCAGGAATCTTTATCTATCTAGGGTTATTAGAGTTCAGTTTTGTGAGGTCATTAACATCGTGTTAAATTCTTTTGTATTTCGGGAAGATTTTCATATACGTTTTATCTAAATAGATAAAAAGAGTAAAAATATAATAAATTAAAATACTTTTATATAGATTCATGCGGTAAATAATAAATTATTATAATTGCTACAGACACGTTTTCGATAGAAACTCACACTTTGGGTTATGAAACAATTTTCAAACAAACTTGGGTTATATTAAAGCCGTGAATTTTGCAAGAATATAATCGCTGAAATCCTTGCGGTAATTTAATTCGTAGATAACATGGTAAAATACTTTCTCGGTAACCAGGATATTACGGCCTGCGATCTCTTTTAAACCGACAGAACCTTTGTGATATTGTCCAATTTCTTAAGCGTTTTGGGGTGCCTATTAAACTGGTAATGAAAAAGGTTTGTAATAATCCTTTCCGAGCTTAGACGCTTCTTAATTGAAACGAACTGAAGACTTAAATCTAGCGAAGTTATGAACTGGTTGGAAATACTTAATTAATGTTCTGTTGAAATGGAAAACGGATTACTGATAGAATTGCCTTGGAGTCTGCTTCCAGCATTGTAACTATATATAAGTAACCTTTGCTTATGGAATTATTATGATGGAAGATAGTAAACAGCACTACCTTTCTGCTGCCGTTGATGACAACTATGATCGACCAGAACAAGACTCGAATCAGGATTAGGATGGTTACCTAGTCAGTTAGCAAACGGTGTTAGAACGTTAGTTGGTAGATAGATAATAGAGGATTGAGGCAGGGACTGTTAGTAGTACTTGAGGACTAAGATGTTTACCTCTAAAAATACTAATATTTTTTCTGTCGAAACTATTCTAATGCAATTTTTACAACGCCTTAAAATCAGTTGACTTTTTAGTGCTTTTAATTTGCTGTTACCATTATTTATTAAATAATTCCAATTGTAATCGTTTTAATTGACATCGCCATTATTTTCGTGTTCGTTTTCAGGAAACAATTGAATTTTATCCAATTAACGGTATTCTCTGGCGCACAATAAACGTACCTACTCGTACATACTCACACCTTCATTCATGCTCGTAGCAGGCTTGCGTTCAAAAATAATTAAGCCGCGTTAAATTCTGACACATTAAATTAATGTTTGTAATAGACTTTGACTGTATCTTATTTCTTCGTTATTATTTTATACTCTAATGGTCACCATAACCTATAACTGTCCCACTGCTGGGCACGGGTGTCCTCTCACAATGTGAGAGGTACATGCCATAGTCTATCACGCTGGCCAAGTGCGGATTGACGGACTTCACTATTCTCTCTTTCGCTTGTTCCGAGCTCTCGCACGCACAAGCTCAGGCGGAACGGAACACTTTTTCGTGCGCGCTGCCGGTGTTCAATTATTTATAAGATGTTATCACGTCAAAAATAGTGACGTTCATAATAAGCTTTTGAAGGGTTAAAAGGATTTTGATGATATTTTTAACACAAATGAAAAGTTGAAATGCATAAATATAACAAGTACCTACCTACTAACTTAAAAACTTCAGCAGCGTTATCTTAAAAGATGGTCGATGACTTTTTTATGTAAATAACGGACATAACAAAATGACGGTAACTGTTAATAAGTGGTGATAACTCTCTGCAGCCATAACACGTTCAAATTATTCATGGTCGTTTTCAGATGGAAGACGGTAGCTAGCCAAACAGATAAAGAATCCTCAAATTAATTATTTGCGTAAAACACACATACACACACAGAGACGAGTATTGAGGTCAATGAAGTGCAGTATTCTTTTAGAAGATAATTAAAAATTATGTATGGATATACCTATGTTTTAAAGTTTTTTAGGAGATCAAAGTGGTCCCTCTGGTTTCGAGTGTCCACTGCAGAGTGTACACGTCAGTAATAAGTTAGGTTAGGCTGATGTGTAAGCTCCAATATAATAAATACTTCTAATATTTCTAAATACTTCTAATAATTTAATGTCCTCACCATACATTGCTTATATTAAATCCTACACATTTTAAGCCTTATTAAACTAATTAAAAATCATCTGACGCAACAACCACGTATTTCGCTGGTACGAACAGTATTAATAGTTCATAAAATAAAACTTCCCGCATTAAGTATACCCGGAACGACGTGAAATAGCCAGTAACTGGCTGTAACTCGCTATAACCGGCTTTAAGTGGTTTGAGCCTGTAAACGACGAAGCAGAAATTTTTGGGCTTAGTTGTGTTTTGTTCCGGGCTTTATTAAAACCCTCTTTAAGTGGTCGTTTGCGGAGAAATAAAAGCAAATTATTTTCGTATTCGTTTTACCATCTCAATTAAGTTTGTTAAGAATATTATATTATCCCTATAAGAGCATAAAAGTACTTCATGTGAATCAGCACATAGATGGTTGACAACCAACCAAGTTGGTTGGTTCTCAACCAAAATGTTGGTTGAACCAACCATGATTTCGCCTTTCAGAGTTATTACTTACGTATTCTATGAAGTATAAATTTGAATTCCTCTTCTACATTTTTAACACAAATATTATAAGTAGTGCACATTACAAATTGTTCTGCGCCTAAAAATTAATAATTATGAATTTTGTAAGCATAAGTTATAAATAGGTTTTCATTTTCAATTTCAATTTGCTTGTAGTTTATAATTTCAATACAATTTACTTTTCTTTTGAGATAATTATGTAGCATTTCTTATATGTAGGTTCTTCATTCAAATGAAAAACTACATTTTTTTATAAAAAATCTACCTTTTTATTTATTAAATTAAATAATCAAGCGTGATACTTATAGCCTAAATATTATAAATCTACATTTTAAATGACAAGAAAAATAAAAAATTAGGTGCTTCAGCCAGTTGTCCCACCGCTGGCGAAGAATCGAATAACTATCAGCTATTGGCTCGCTCAAGAAACGTATATTTAAATTTAAATCTTTTAACACAAATTAATACAGTTGAGATCTGCTTAGAATTCAGTATAAATCTTGAGAAACAATGTTGTAGCTGCACTTTACAATAAGACTGTATGTTTAGCCAATAAGGTAGACGTTCCTTTGACTTCTATATGCAGAAGCCTTTTATCTACTTTAGTTGCACTAACACCATGAAGTAGGTTACTACCGCTCCGAGAACCTGAAAGTCATTCAATAAACAAATATTATTTTTGGAGAAAAACGTTATGAAAAAGATTGAGTTATGTTATTCACAAGACAAGTCGTTTGGTGTAATACTCAAGAGGGTGGTAGCCAGTCAGTCTGGTTTTAACCCTGCCAACAAACAGAGGCCTGCCTGAGATGCCTTATGACATCCTGGTCCTCCGGCAGGGGATTGGGGTCAGTATTTTGGGCCGCCTATAAACTGTGATATAATGATAACACACCTACGTTACCGACGGCTTAACGTGTCCAACGCAACACGGAAGGGCTTAACATTTTTTGGCACAGTCATTACGGGTATCGAGCTATAATAAAAATAAATAAATACGAACCGAAGCAAATAAATCCAAGGAGACGGTGAAGAATTTAGCGCCAGAAATACTCATGGCCTTCTGGCATTGTTGACAGACGATCTGCACGAAGGTCTTCGCTTCCTCTGAACCGTCGTACCACTGGCAGGAGTACGCTGCTTCCATAACTGATGAGCTCTTAAATTAAAGTCCATTATCATATTCACAATCCTTAATAGAACTGTGCTAGGGCTCGGCTCTTTAGCACAATTTGAAAGGTTATATCCACAGGGTTTAGGTCCGCCATGGTGGCCGAGGTTTAAAGGGCCTTTACACACCTTTGAGAATAATGATGAACTGTGCAGGTTTCCTCGGTATGCCATCACCGAAACTAGGTATTATTTAATTTCTAGTACATATACACATATTTTTGTCAAAGTAGGAGTGCGTGCAGATTGTAAACCCAAGTCCCCAATCCCGTGGGATTAGGACCTACTAGGGGACAAAAACAATGTTCTCGAGTTTCAACAAGGAGCTGGAAGAGGAGAAAATTAAGTATTTCTTTAAACAAAATCAACAGGTCTGACTTAGGAAAGATATTACAAAAATAAAATAACGAAGTTTTATTTTCAACAACATAAATCTTTCATTTAAGTAATAGTGGCTGTTCCCTAATTATAGCATTCCATGAAAAATCTACTTGTAAATTTACCTATATTATACTAATTACTCACGCGTGATTCGATTTAGAGTTAGACCTTTCCATTATACGATTGTTCCTAGGTAGTCACTAATTTCATGCGAAGTTGATTTATTATACTTAGTTGGAATTAAAAATGACACATAGGTTGACTGATGACACATTACGCTTATCACAGTACAAATTATTATCTTTATACTGTGCGCTTTTGCTCAATTGTAGGTTCTTATTTTAATTACACCAAAAATAATTAGAATATGAATTACCTCTTCAATCAGTCTGTTCCCGAAGATGCAAAAATGAAACACTTGGCCTAAAGTGTAGCTCAGATATCCAACGGTGCTAAATGCGTATACGTTCAGCCCATCGATCTAGAAAAATACGATCATTATATTTTAGGGTGTAGTTAAGCTCCCAAGCTCCTTGTGAACCCTGACAAAAAAGAGCAAGGGTTTAGAGTCAGGTCCTGAACTTTATATCACTCAGTAGATATAATCCCGACTGTACTAGCACGGTGGGAGGCTTACACGCAGGGCTAGCTAAACCCTCATTCTATAGCCACTGTGAAAAATATTTATCGTGTTTTGGTTACACTGTAGGTGTAGGTACACTGCAGGTTCCCAGCTACCTTGCGCCTGATGTTACTTTGACCACTTACCATAATAATATGGTTACATTAAAAATGATATTAATTTTATTTGTATACATTGTGTCCCGCTTACCGCTTATTCTACACTTTTATTTTGCCGACACTTTGGAGCTGTCATGTTACAGAGAAATCCTAGCTCAATACTGATTAACGTAGTAATTGAGAAAATCAGAAATTTTATAGCTGTTCCTATCTCCAAATAATAATGTACGAATTATGCATACTCGTATTAAAGACACGCGCATCAATGAATGTCGCATTCACGCATACCTACTAATGAATTCACACGTGTTTCTTATCTCGGTAGTAATTGTTGAATTATGCCGTGAAGATAGAATTGAATTATCCCTTCTCTTGAATAATAAATTGTCTGGTTCGTAGACTAGGCTATTATTGAAGATGATCCCAAAATGATGGCTAAGAAAATACTTGGCCAAATGGTCGATTATACAATGTGCGTGTGTAAAAGATCTAACACCATTCATCCATCAGCCTTTGTGCGTCCACTGCTGGACATAGGCCTCCCATAACTTGCGATACACTGTTAGGTCCTAAGCCCTCTGAATCGTTCTTATAACACTTTTGTTTACTACACTACTACACTAACTTTTATTTATTACAATGTATAGTTAAGTTAAATTGTCAAATATAATTGAGTACCTTTGTCGCCTGATATGCCAAAAGAGTTAAAGTAATCGTGGAAACCAACATGTGAAATAACAAAGTTGTTCCGTATGTGTCTCCAATTGATGCCACTAGCCTGAAACAAGGAATACAGTCAAATAGTCAATTGTGAGGAATGGAAACGAATCAAGCATAGTCATTACGAAAATATTACACTCATGATATTATTACGTCGTCGACTGATCGTACTATTGATCACGAGCACTGAAGATGTTATGATGATAAAGCGACGACCCAGTAGTCTATATACTCGTATATGGCAGTATTATACTTGGTAGGACCCTGCCTGCGAAGCGAGGGGGTATAGTTTACAGAAACTAGGGTAGTTGACAGTAAGAAAATATTTTGAATATTTCTATTTTTTATGGAAGCTTAATATTTACAAATGCGTAAAATCGATCTTATTGATTAAATAAATCATGACTATTTAATATTTTTGAGAAATAAAATCCCGAAATTACAGTCACTAGTCACGTGACAGCGAACGCCAATACGACAACTAAACAAACTTGACATAGCATTTTGGTCTTTCCGCTCAACCAAACAGCTCTTCGTTTTCCAACATATGACGTCACACGAATCGCCATGACAGTTTGACGCGTTTTTTGACGGAAACGTCAAATAGTTCATGAAAATATCAAATAAAATATGTTACAGTTAGTATTTTACTGAAATATTAATATTTCAGTTAAATTAGACCATTTGGCAAACTGATTTAGTTTTTCAAAATTAGTCAACTAGCCTATTGCTGTTATCGCTCACACTGCACTGGGCACAGATCCAAAACATTTCCGATATCCCCTGTGACACGTAGATATTTAGTTTCCGGTTGTTCCGCTCTGAATTGCCGGTATATTGTTGCCAGTGATTAATGGTTGCTTGTAGATTGTCTAGTTTTCGTAACCAAACACTACAACCATTATGTCAGGTACGTTATGTGGTTAACAACAACCAACTTTCCAAAGCCAAAAGGAAGAAGAGTACCCGCTTTCTTGATGGCTCCTTATCTCTTCCTCTGCACGGTCGAGGAGCAGAAAAGAATACATTGAAGTGTCGATGAAATTGAAAGAAAAAGTATTATTTGTGTTATTTCGGAAGTTGTGCATAATATATTTACGCATATTTGTTTAAAGCGTTAATCATCATTAAACTAACGTGCTTAGAACCCTAAGATATGGTTTTATTTCCTCCCTTTTTTTCAATATCTATACGTACTGACCTAACAACGTGTTTATGTCGTTCAACCCAATACTTGATAGCTGATCTGGCCAACATCTCTTGTTTCTGGGTAAGTCCATTCGGATTGCTAGGGACGAACTGTCCAAAGGTCTGCAACCTGCCGCCAGCGCCACGCAACGTTAAGCCCAAGTCCTGCTGGGTGGAGTATATGCCACGAATATCCAAATCAGTTGGTTCGGGGATCTTCTCAGATTTCTCTGTGGAGAATTGATTGCGTCTTATTAATTTAACTTCTCTTAATTACAAATATATATCTTCTTCACATAATTATAATAAAACTGTAATTGATTGAAAATATTCGAAAATGAGCATGAATCGGAATTTTTAGTCACGCAATACGTCCATGATTTTAAGATTTTTTTGTATTTTTTTCAACCTTAAACTACAGTTAGGGTTGTTTTTAAATCAGTTCACAAACAAAACACATAATTATATTATATCAATTTAAAGAATCGCGTCTAAACATTTTTTCGAGTGTGGGTCATTGGGGGTACTAAAACATACGTTTATAACGATAATTATTTGAAAATAAAAGTATTAAATAAATACTAAACTGCTAAAACAAATTTCTAATTGTATCTTACCAGTAGAAGAAGCTCGAAATAACTCCGCAGTATTCGGACGATAAGTATCCAAAGAAGCACTTAGTTCCATCAACGGCTTCATGATGGATTTAAGATGCTGCAGCTGCTCACACGCGAAGATTAGCCATGAGCAGAACATCACGTCCATTAGATTTGCGATCGCCATGGAGAACAGAAGCCAGTAGACCTGGATGTAAACATTATTGTACAAGGTAAGCAAATTCACTTCTTTATGTCTTTTGAAGAAGATCAATCAAAGCACTTTATAATGGTCGATGTGGAGCAGTGCCATTTATATATGGCATAATAAGTAAGTTTTCGGTGATTGTAGCATTTATTTAGTCAAAAGCTTTTAACTGGTTCAGAGCTTTACCTAATTTTAACTGATTCTTCTACTTCGTCGTATTTCTCATGTCTCTTCGTGATTATGTGTTACAAGTTTTTCGAAAACCTAATAACCGTCCCCCGCTTTTTTGACAGCCGGCAATGTCTCTTGACTCGTCTATCGTTTATCGACTGTAATAATGTTTTGCCTTAATGAAACCCAGAGCAGTGTTCTCGTTCTTATATTTGAAATATTCAAACGGATTAGATCCGTAATTTACAGAGTCGTATATTATAATTTATTGGCCTCATCGCTCAGCACCGAGTTCTGCAGATTAACCGCATAGTACGTTGGGGAGCGATTCGATATTCCAATATGAAATTATCATGTTGCAGCAACGCGTTTACTAGAAAGTCATCCGAAACATGGGCGATAAGTTGACTTTATTTACTGATTTTGACGACTTGAATCAATAATTATGAACGAGGCATCAGTCAGTAAATGACAACTAACGGAACTGTAATTTATACTGCTTAAACTGACCGTCTTTGTAATAATAAATTAGTGTGATGTTAGTAGTTACCATGGAAGACCTTGTGTTTTTGTTCTGGGGTTGCTACCGTCCTCAGTCGATATACTTACATAGACAAAATCTCAAAGTATTATAAGAGAAATCAACATTTCAAATACTGCCACATTATTGTAATTTAGGATGCCCTTACCTGAAAAACAAATGCCATGACATACATGGTGCCGCTCATGGCGTCGAATGGGTACCAGGCCTTCAGAGGCAGTCGTGGTGCTGGCTCTGTCAGGGTCTCATTCGTTTCCTTGTTGACGAGTAGACGGACTGATTCCCCGAAGAAAGTGATTGTTACCCAACCTAAGTAAATATGTTTTTAATTAATATTGTGATGAATAAATGTTAAGTTTCTGGTATTAACATACATCCATCATCCATCCATTAAAAATAAAGGTTTATTAGTAGAATTATATTATGTACCTACCTGCACTTTAGGTGTCCAAATTATCAGGGACAGTACACACATTTGATAAAAAATATATAGTTATAGGTTATACATGATATAAACCGCTTTATTATTAGTAGGTACGTATAATTACGAATGTGATGAAGTTGCTACAGAAGCATTTGTTTTATTATTTACAACCAATATAAAAGTGCTCGTCTCCGTAGTAGAAACCGATTACTTACAGACAACAGATAAAACAGTTATTCCGCAGATAAAGTAAAGGAGTCTTCTCATCTTCGTCAGGGCGAGCTGGTGGTACCTAGCATCAGATTCCGTGAAGAGAGGGTGGCTGTTAGACTGGTTCCACACTGCTAAGGTTCTGCAAAAAATATCCAGTTATCTTGTGAACATCGTTGACATAAATTTTAAAACTTCCAAAAAATAAGTCGAAAACAGCTTTTTTGTTTTATTTTTATTTATTTCATTTTGAAATTGAAATTACAACTCCACTAAGTAGCTTCGCTCAGCATAAACTGATCCCGTACGTAAGAAATATTAACTTTTTTGCGACAAATCTTCGTCTTTTTACACGCTTTTTATTAGCTTCACCTGTATGTTTGTATGTTTGTTTGTAACCGACTTCTTTGGGCGCGATTTTGACCCACTTTAAACGGCCAGATTTCGTTCAAACTTTGTAGATTTATTGAGGACCGATGACAATACACTAATTTGATAAAATTATTAGATATCTCATAATAAAATTGTACGTAGCATTATAGATAGCATTATAAAAGCGTGTTTTCAGTTTTTCAAACTATTAATTATTACGAGTGTTCTTTGTTCACTTCTTAATTAGAAATTATTCCATAAAGTCTGTACAGTAAGAAGTGAATTAAAAGTCCTAACCTAGAGTACTCAGATGTCTGAAAAAGGTTACTTTTGTAATAATGTTATGAAAAGTAAGCGTGGTGAATTAGTCTCTCTGTTTTGTACTGGTTTATCCATGGTAATCTACTACTTATGTACATACCTTATGTATGTACTACTTGTGCTACTACTTACTAATATTAATTTTTTCTGCTCTCCTGACCTCAATTCGTTTCTGTAAACCTGTGCCTTTAGCTTTTCTAAACCTGTGCCTAAAGGTACCTACACGACATTACTAAACATTACTACTAGTTTATTTCAGGCTGCTGTCTCACAGTTGGTGAAAAAGACGTTGGAATATTCTATAATTACAAAAGAAACGCGTAAAGAACTTTCATGAATCTATTCAGACTACTTGAAACCAGAAGATTTAAAAACAGGATACACGTCTATTGTGTTGTCTCAAACTCTAGAAGCGCCGTTTATTTCAAGGTGTCCACCGTATTTCCCATTGGCAAATAGTGTGCTGGTTCTTATAGTCTCAAGACAGTAATTTTCTATCAGCATCTGACCCAAAAGCTTCCTACAAAGAGGAAGTATGGGTATACAAAAATACAACTCAATAAATTGAACCTCCCCACGTGAAGTTACGTCTGAACAATTTTATCCTGTTCTATCCATTTAATGTGATTAACAGCAAGTCCATTATCCATCGTAGTACAAAGAAAATCAAAATATCCACCAGGAAAATGATTTTCTTTCATGACAATTTTCTCGCTTTAATTAAAATCGGGCGAAAATGAGTGTCCTTTCAAACCCGTTTATTTAAAAGGTAAGTATTTGTTTTATGGATTTCAGAACATGTTTGTTTCGATTAAATATTTCTTTGTTTATGTTATGTGACGCATACGTCCATGTTCTTGCCTATGAAGGTCTTGGATTTGATTCCCGATTGAGTCTCTTAGGATAATAGGAATCTGAAAAAAATATTCTAAAAATGCTTTTGAGTGCTCGAGTTTTTAATATTTAAAAGTATATACATTTATTTTTCGCATAATATTTTTGATTTAACATTGTTGTATGGCGATTTTTAGTTTATTAAATAAAAAATTGTTCGTAGTTTAACAGTTTAAGTAAATTTGAACAATCTGCATTTTATGTGTGGTAACTGTAATGTTTGAAACTAATAGCGTTTCGTAAAAAAAAATACGAAAGTAAATATTTACTTTCGACGGCAGAACAAGGTGCTTGCTTTAAAAACCACTCTAATATTTATCTCACAGATTTCCCCGGACACTCATACACGTAAAATGAACAACAATTTTTAAGCTCAATTCTCGCGTAGCGTAGATAAATTCTTTTAAGTTTTTTTTTCATATAAATATATGATAGATGACCCAAAAACATCTTTGGGACAACAATGTGACAATATTTAAGGTTTTATATAAAAATTAAGTACATAAGACGTTAATCCGAAGGCGTAGATGGCCACAATCCATAAATTCATTTCAATATGAGTGTTAACAATATTATTATTATTATTATAGTGTTATTGTTTGTTTTGTTTTGCCTTTACAGCAAAGCTTTTAAAATATAACATGGAAACACTATCACTGTATATTGTCAAATTCCTTTTTTCTTTCTTATCCCAAAAACTAGATAAATTATCCAGTCATCTTACTAAATTTTTAAATTGACAAAATCCAAAGCGATTATAGGGACAGCCTTCGTAAAAGCCTGTCTGTGTATGTAATAAAAGTGATAATTTATTATTTATTTCAGCTGGTTAATTATCATTTGAATGTGAAGGTACTTAAAATTATAACTCCAGTTAAATCTGTAATTGCGAACCTAATTAGAGAGAGCACACGCATTTATTCATTCTGACTGCCACGGATTAATGAAGTTTTAATTGTTAAAGCATAAATAGAATAATTTATTGCAGAACCAAAACGGCAATGACAGTTACGATGTGGTTAATTACAGCTGAAGCCTTTAACTATCTGATCTGTCATTTATTATTTTGTAATAAATAATTGAAAAAAAAAATCCATAGAAGTTTAAAAACATACCTGTAGAAGCTTTTAGAGTTAATTGCGAAAAATACCAATTTAATCAAAGTGTGGGCAAAGAACAGGACTGTGATAGTGTTCGCTGTGAGCTCATTGACTTCACTAGAGTACTGAGCCATGTTAGCAACTAAGCATACGTAGTGAATGATAATGAAGAATGCATGGACGCTCGCATATACTTTTCGAAGAAGACCAGACATGCCTGAATTATCTGAAACAACAATCGGGTCAGTGGTACGCGGTTATAATTATGAAAATTTACAAAAAAAAATATTGAATTGCCACAATTTGTAAATTTTTTCGACTCTGTAAAAAGAAACGATATTTTTTTGATAATTTAAATTACACACACTTACTGCTAAATAACTTGTCAGCCGTACATTTAACGGAAATTGTACGACAACAACAACAACGTCAATTGTATTTTGCATATCTTCCAGAATTCAGAATATCGTCACTTACCTGAATGATAATTGAATAAAAAATGTCCAGCCAATTGCATCAATTTGATATTCGGCATCAAATCGGACACTAAGCCCTGTGTTTTCATTTTTGTCATCATCTACAAAAATTCACTCATTTATTTATGAAATGTTACATTTACAAATGCATTTAACAAAACCTACATTTTTCTTTTTTCTCACCTTGGCAGGCTTTTATTTACTTTTTACTGAAATAAAAATTCTAAATGTATTTTTTAGGTGTTTACATTTCCAAATTTGAACAAAATGGCAGGTTTCAATGTTTAACACTTGAGTATTACGTGTGTTTGAGACACATGCGTTGGGTCAAGTGATCGATTTAGTTTCACTGTAATAGTCTATGTTTCGCACTTACGTGTTTCAATTTCTAAGTTTTATGAGCCAATAGGAAAGTGAGGATGGTCGTGGGAGCCAACAAATGGCTCGGCTGTAAGGCGAACGGCTGACGTTTCACGTTCTTAATTATGTATGATCGAAGCCTTGGATGAATTGTTGTGTTTATTTCTATCTACTAATAAAAAGTTTGATTTTTTGTATTTTGCTTTATTTTACTCATGTTTTACATTTTTTTAATATTCATTAAAATAGGAATAAGCCACCAATGGCCAATAAATAAAACTAGACATTCATATTAATAAACTAATTAAAACTGGGAATTCTCAGGAAAAATGGCGAGCCGAGTGGTTTGAATGTTGGAATCCCGAATCAGGGAGCCTGGGGTCAAATCCTGCACGAGTCCATTCAAAAATTATGCCCGTATTAGAATTGAATAAATTATGACTTGCTTTGGTGAAGGAAAACGTCGTGAGGAAACCTGCACAAGTGAGAGTTCCTCATTGTTCTCAAAGGTGTGTATAATGAAATAAGTCTCAATTTAATTAATTTGGATGTAGTCATGGTAGAAAAACGTGATATTAATTTAGCTGAATTCGTGAAAGTCGAAGGCGAGGCTTGTTTCATTTTAATTGTCTCTGTTAGAGAGACATTCAATCGATGTCGAAGCTGTTTCCAGTCGATCAATGTTGTATGTTTGTATTTATTTTATTTGTTTGCCTGCCGCTACTGTTGTTTGTAAAGACTTCAGTTCCCTTCTGTTTTATTTTCAATTCCCTTGTATGAACTGAATAGATTATTGCCTATACCTACTACCTGCCTGTACCTGTTACTAGAATTCTTATTCATATTAAAGTGTAAGAAAACAATGAGATTTAAGGGTTATGACTTACAAGGGGTAAGACTACAAATTATTATATAAATAATTATATAAATTTAGTAATTTAAATTAATAAAAAATTAATTATATTATTTAATAATAGTATTAAGCACTGATAGCCGTGTAGTTGAACGTTGGACTGCCGAACCGCAGAGTCCGGGTTCAAACACCGCACGCACCGCTAATTTTAAAAAAATTATGTGCTATTAATATTTAATTATCACTTGCTTCGGTGAAGGAAAACATCGTGAGGAAACCTGCACACCTGAGAGTTCTCCATAATGTTCTCAAAGGTGTGTGAAGTCCACCAATCCGCACTTGGCCAGCGTGGTGGACTATGGCCTATACCCCTCACACTGTGAGAGGAGACCCTTGCACAGCAGTGGGACAGCTATGGGTTGTGATGATGATGATGATGATGAATATGACTTATTAAGATTTACGACAGTGATAACAATAATACAATTTTATGGAAGATAGGTCTTAAAAGTCGATAAACAATATCCTTATGCAAAAATATAGTATACGAGTAGTACCCATTATATTCAACTTCTTTCTCCTCGTGAAATGAGATAAGCCCCCTAGGGAACGATTACCTATCTGGGTAAGAATAAATTGGCAGGCATCATATTTATCATACGTATCTTAACATTATGGAAATCTGTCAGGGATACAAAACACAATCTTTTTCATAATATGACAAAAATATGATAAAAATGTGATTATTAGAATCCAGCCCACCCGTTTGAAAGGATTAAAATCAAGTTTTTTTATGAAAATAATCGGCAATCGAGCACACAAGCGACATAAGCAACACCAAAGATATAACCGAAGACCGGCTAAGAAAGAGGAACGAAGGACAATACTCACTCTCAAGCTCCTTCTTTCTTTCTTTCTTGCCGGAATACGACAAGTCGTTAGGCGGCTGACTCAAGCGAGAGGCTGGCCAGCGGGGCTTCACTTTCTTTCTTGCCGGAACACGACAAGTCGTTAGGCGGCTGACTTAAGCGAGAGGCTGGCCAGCCGGGCTTCAGCCCCAACCACACTTGAACCGTCTCTTGTCGCTTACGACACCCTGATGTGCCAGCATAGCGTTAGGGACGATCACAAACCACGTGGTCTGTGGGGACAATATTTCAGGCCAGGCAATACGGCCGCAAATAATAGACTTAAGTTTCATACGCTTAAATTATTATAATATATGTACATAAGCTTACAGTAATTTATTAGACATACGTTGGATTAATATTATGTAAGTGATTACGATAGACTTTTAGTTTTAAATGCCAATTTGGGACGATTCGTCTATCGATATGTAGTAAATAGTTAACACGTTTGCTGCGGCGATCGTAATTTTCTATGGAAAAAACATGTAAAAAACACGTATATGTGATCCGCAGCGAACGTGTTAATATGCGATTTATATAAGTGATCTAAGTGATTGATATAAGTGATCGATAGCTCAGATAGAGCCACAAAACTAAAAACCTAACCTCAATAATTATAATATTACCGTTCACAAAACTTTTCTAGAAATATCTCTTTCATTTGTCCCTTGCGAGCTATTAATAATAGGGGTTGAAGTACTCGTACTTGAAATATTATTCGCCTGCGTAAGGGTGAAATAGATCTGATATGATTTTATTTTGGACCTAACGTTGAATTTATGTGAGCTTACATCTTTGTTATTGTCGTAATGATATGTACATAATTGTAATAAAACTGTAACTGATCATTGCCGGTACATGGAAGATATTTGTGAAAAATATTTAAAAACGTTGTTATAGAAATAAAAATGATTATTAGATTTTTTCTAGTCATCATAGTTCGTTTTTTCCTACAAATCTCAGAAGCAAAACCGCTTCTGAGATTTGTGGGCAAGCAATGATTAAACAACCAATTAAAACGAGGTTTAGGTACACTAATGTATTGTAATAAACTTGGGGTAACATTGATTATCAATGGCTCATTGGTTGATCAATGGCAATAAAGAATCCAGTTGGAATTTAAACGTTTCATATTCAAAAACATTTGGCTATTTAAAGTCTCCTGTTAGAAATGAAAAAAATAAGTATCCCGCAGCAAAGGTTACTAAATTATTAATATTATTAAGTAGATCTTATTTTGGCTAGAAAAATAGTATAAAATAAAAGAAAGAAATTAAGATTGCTTGCATTTCACTGACGACGACGATGACAACGTTATAGGAAAGATCAAAAACGGTGTTTAGACCAAAGCAATTCATGACCAACCGAAATCGAGTCCCATCGTACTTCTCTAACACCACTATATTTACTAACTTCGTATTAGATAGGCCCCAATAGACGTAGTGCGAACATAGATTTAGTAGTTTAGCAGTGATCATATTACAGTACCAGAAATTGCACTTTGACAGCTAAATCGATCATATTTCTCAAAAGAGATACGCTTGGAGGCTGATTGGATTGACGGAATTGATGGCCGAAAATGAGGAGATGGACCTTCGACTCTTGAATGTTGTAGCAAAGTACATCGTTGGAAAAGGTCGTTCCTGAAGTTACATGAATGAGGTAATGTAACGCCGGAGTATAAAGAAAGGAAATATTTAGTAAGTAGTAAGTATGTATGTATATGTAGTAAGGAAATATTTAGTAAGTAGTAAGTAGTAAGGAGTAAAACAAACAAATAAGCTAACACAGAACAGAAAGTTAATAATAACACAACAACATTTCTGTTGCCCATCGACCGAAAAGGTCAACATTCGATTCATCATTCAACATTCATCACGAATGTCTCAAAATTTCTTCTTACCAAATTGTATCCGGTTTAACCGTGAAAAGGCAGACAGACATAGTTACGTTCGCTTTTCTAACTTTAAGTATGGAAGTATGGATAAAAATGAAACAAAAAAACGAACGAGATCTTATTCCCTTCAATTACAGGAGCCCAAAACCTCGTAGTAAATAATCCCGACAACGCGTCATTATAGTTTCGCAAACTCAGCAACAGCGATGTATGTTGTAGGTACATTAACGAGGATTACTTCAGAATAGTCTCGTAAACTATTCCGTACACGCACATAGTTCTGGAGTAGATTGTCGAGGTAACCTCCACTCCTAATTAGTTACCATAGAACCGAAGTTAGATAGAAATTCCGTAACAGTGAAGACATTAGACGTATTAGTGTAGAATCTTTGTTCTATTTCTAACTTGTTATTGCTAGCGGATTCGCCCGCGTGGGAATCGGAATATTACAAAATATCGTTAGAGTTATCCCAAGGGAATATGGACTCGTCTCAGACTATCTCCATTCCACATGTTTATAGATTCATCGGATTTAGCATGAAAAGGTAGCAGACAGACAAAGATACTTGCTCATTTATATTAATATTAGTATCTACCTATTAAAGTATAGATGACTGAGCCTCCTGGCTCACTCGGAATGATTATTCACACAATTAAAAATTGAGACCCGCTCCGCGCTAGAAATTCGACCTTAATTATTATATTCTGTTAAAGGGTTACTTCACAAGTTTTATGAACCTTGAGTCCACTCTATGGTCTAAGATCCGAACCTACATCGACATTCACCGGGTTGATAATAGAATCAAACTTATTTTATAATAAATTTCGTATATTAGAAAATATATTAAAAATGGGTTGACAAAAAAATCTTGGACAGAATATTTTTTATTATTTAAAAAAAAATGATTTTTCATTAAATGTTGCAACACCTTGCGTTGTTGTGTGCACGACCTTAAATTTTTAGGTACTCTCAGCGCGGCTAAAGAAATTTCACTTATTTTTGAAGTGAAAACTTCTATAGTATCGTTGTGATTTGGAATTCGATGAAACGGAAATGACGCGCAAATGAAATGAAACGGAAACGAAAAAGCGACAGACACATTTTAACGTGGGAGAAAATGCGATAGGAAAAATTGCGGCTTAGCATAAGCAATCACTGAATATTTGGACAGACTATATTCTTTTTTTTTAAGATTTCACAACTAGCACGTGTAAATTTCATACATTTTGTTTTTATTTATTTTATTTACTTAAACAAACTCAATCAATATTTCATTAACATTATTGTCTCGGCGGATTATTGTGATGACTTTGTGGCAGACGATTTGCTTATCTCGGATAAAACCGTTTGGAAGTTTCAAAGATGCCACTGCGGCTGTGTTCATGGGATTATAATCCGCGAGTCTTCAGAAAGCCATTTATTATCCGCGGTTTCATGTTCACGTTTCAACTCCGATCCCAAAGCCGGATTATCGTTTGGGTCTACAAACGCATTGCGACCGATACTTTAGTATTGATTGACTCAGAATAAATAAATCTATATATTAATACGTGAAGCAAAAACCTTTTTACACCTTTTTACGAAAATTGCGCGGACGGAGGAGTATGAAATTTGACACATTGCTAATATTTTTTAAAAGTAACACATAAAAAATACATAAAATTAATAAATATAACATTACACACAGTAATGTTAGTTACTCTATGCACACTAACATGCCTTTGACACGACGTTTGAAATGTATGTAGCTTTCTGCACTCTTTCTCCATATCCGTCCGTGCAATTTTCGTAAAAATAAAGATAAGAAAAAATACAGATACTTGCTTCCAAGCTTCATTATCATTACTTACAATTATTTAATTAATTTAATAACTATTTTCAGACCACCAAATATTCAGATCTATGATTTTACAATTGTATTATGGAAACTAAATTAACGCACCCTTCCTTTCCATGCCCGTAACCGAACGCTACTCCGAAGCCCTCTAAGAAGTTTCACTTCAATATTCGAAGCTTAAAGTTTAACTCTGCTAAAAGTGTTAAAAAGCTCATTTGGTCGTTACAGAACATTAATTATCTGCTCTAAATGAAATTTGTTCAGCTTTGACAACAAAGGCAACACTGTCTCATAATATAAGTAATCTCAAATCCAATCAGAGTTGAAAGTCGAGCACAAAGAAACCGCAAAAATAATTAATAGCGTTTTGAGGTTTGTGATAGTACGCTCGAAACCGACAACCCTGTAGACTAGTGACTGGCTGCTAAGCGAGGGGTGTTAGATTCGATTCCCGGCCAGGGCAGAGAGTGTTGCGGGTGTTTGCTGGTCTGCTCGTTTGTCGGTTATAATGTATATACATAAAAACACTGATCAGTAAGCGTTCTAAATTAGGAACAATTACAAAACGCCACACTTTTTCTGTACTCGTTGTTATAATCTTATCACAGAGGCTAAAATATTTCTAATTACAAACATTTGTACATGTATGTAAATTAGACAGTAATATACTACATAAATGGTTTATACGGCATATTTTACAATATTAAGGCCTGTTTAGACATGCGCGGCATCCGCTACCAAGTTGCTAGAAACGGGTGGGTAGCGAAAATTTCGAGCGATGAAAATACCGTAGCTATTGTATAAAATTCGATACCGTCAAAGGCCGGTATTATTTGGTTGCTTTGCGGAACAGATTCTGATGGATAGCGCCTGATAAACTAGATAACAGTTCCGCGTTTTACACAATAGACGTATTACGAGTAGATGCCTCCTATTATATAAAGCAGTCTTTCGCAAAATGGGCGATAACGCCCCCTTGTGAGCGCTGAAGGCCTAGAGGGTAGGGGCCCAAAAAAGGGCGGGGTGTTGAAGTGGTTTACGCGGGCGATGGCTGATTTTTAATTTGAGGGGCGTTGAAAAATAATTGACTTTCTAAATGGGCGGTAGATGAAATAAATTTGAGAACCTCTGATTTAAGTGAACGACAATCAACAAGTTTTGCTACTCGAAGCGATAGCGATATTCGCTTCGGTCTGAACGAATACTGCTTGGATTTCGCTACCTGCGGCGGCAGCAGATACCGATATAGGTATGTTTTTTATGGAATTATGGTAGCAAACGAGCATGCAGCACCATCCTCCCGCTTCCGCCCACAACTGTCAACGACCAAGAACAAGACTCAAATGTGGACTAGGTAGTTATTCCGGTTAGGAGACTGTGTTACGACATTAGTTGGTTAGTTAGTAAGTAGGAGGACTGGGACAGGGACTGTTAGTGATAGTTAATCCTGTTAGTTGTTGTTAGTAATAATCCATGTAGAAATTGTTATTAAGTCTCGCTCTAATTCAGTCACTTTGTTGCCACCTTTGAGGACTAAGATGGTCCCCTCTTAAAAAGTGTAACCGGCCATATATCTGAATAGGCCATTAAAAATGTGTTCTAAATTAAAAACAAACGTTTTAGAGTTCCGTACCCAAAGGGTGACGACAAACGCACAGTATTAAATATGCCTACGATGGATGGATGACACCACAAAATACGTTTCATTAAAGCCTGTACCACAACAAATAAAAAAAAGTCAATAAATCTATTCCCAATGTGGCTACCATAAAGGAAACAAAAATAAACTACATTAAAAAACCTCAAGATGGTGGGACCCGAACTCACGCCTTCTGACCGACGGAGCTTGCACTGGACCACGGAACAGCTTACCATTCACAGGGAAAATACGTATTTGTTCATTATAGCACTCTTCACAGATAAAAAAAAAGTTGTTAATCTGAGGCACTCTTCTTAAACGTTTTACATTTGTCGTCTATGTTGTTATTGACCAAATAAATAGTTAATATCGCTCGATAGTACGGAACTCTATATGTGCGAGGCCGATTTGCACTCGACGTGTTTTTTCTGAACCTGTTCTTATAATCTTATCACATAGGCAATTTTTATTTGCAGAAATTTGTAAATGTTTTGTAAGAAATTGATAAATGTCTATAAATTAAACAACGATTTATTGCTATTTGCCATTTTTTGACAAAATTAGTGCGTTATCTTCCTCCTCTTGGTATAAAATGGCCTGTAATTCCACCAAATGTATCAGTTAACTCTAACTACAAGTATTTATTTCACAACTTAATACCCAACTCAAAATGTCTTACAAATTCCTCATCGTTCTGGTAAGTTTTCTCATTGTCTGTAATATTTTATGTTACTTTTATACATTTTTATTTCCTTTTTTTAGTTTTTTAATTAGTAATTATTTTTATTTCACTTTAAACCCGAGATTTTATCCAATCCGCTGGTAATAATGGCTTGGCTACGAAACACACGCTAGAGGGTCAAACAAATTCAAATATAATCGCTAGAATTTGCAACGCAGTTTCGTGGTCATATAAGGTGGAACACATATATACTGACCGGCACGGAAACTTGGCCACCTACAAAATTTGTGATAACTTCAGTTTTTTTCAGTTTGTACACTTCTAATTTAGGCCAATTTAATCGTTGTTCATCCACTTAACGTCTTTAATCATTTTTACTCATAAATAACGTCTTTTTAAGTTTTTAATGAAGTTTAAGCGCAAAATCACATTTACACAAAATTAAACACTGCATTTTTGAGCACTAGTAATTAAAAACTGTTTGATCTTTGACAACATTTTGTACTTTTTAATATCGCGTGTTTCCTCCTCTAGCCCTTATGACCGCCTGCATTCGGTTTGGCATGCTTTGGATGACATTCTTGATGTCCACTTGCGATAAGTCGCGCCACGTAGTCAGTGCAGCATCTCGAAGCTGGCTAAGGGTTTGTGGTAGGTTCGATGCTGTTTTAATTGTCGTTTTTAGCTTATCCCAAATGTGCTCTATTGGGTTTAAGTCGGGGCTGCGAGCTGGCCACTGCAATTTTTGAATACCAACCTCTTGACGGTACTCATTTACGATATGAGCGACGTATGGTCGTGCATTATCATGCATTAAAATGAATCGGTAATATCCAATAAACCCTCCAAAGGGTACAACATGTTCTTGAAGGATATCCTCGACGTATCGTGTTGCAGTTAGAGAGTTATTGACGATGACCAATTCTGTACGTGCATCAGAACTAACGCCACCCCATACGATTATAGAGCCTCCACCAAAACTCACTGTGGGAGTGGTAGTAATCGCCAGATATCGTTCAGCATTCCTTCTCCAGACACGTTGTCGACCATCAGGTGCATTTAAAGCGATCCTGCACTCGTCCGTAAACAAAACCCTTTCCCATTGTTCATGAGACCAGTTAGCATGTTCGCGGGCAAATTGAAATCGCGCTGCTCTATGCTGTGGGAGAAGCTGCGGGCCACGGGCTGGTCTTCTTGATCTTAAAAACTTCCTCCATACGTCTTCTCACCGTACGCTCACTAACATTTACATTCCTGGAGATTTGAAGCCGCTCCCGGATCTCGACATCAGTAAGGAAGCGATTTCTTAAAATCTCTAACACAATAAAGTGGTCGTCACGAGCTGACGTGCAACGTACACCGCCACTACCTGGTCTGCGTGTGCAGAGGCCAGTCTCTTGGTACCGTTTTAGTGCATATTGCATCGAAGAACCCGGTACGTTAAGGATAGTAGCCACTTCACGATGGGTCATCCCTAGTTCGACTAATGCCACTGCTTGTGCTATCTGACTTGGTGTTAGAGGCATTTTTATGCATCCTAAGGCGCCTTTAGATGTTCATTGATCACAATGAAACCAAAGAACTTCGACAACTTAACGCTTGCAAATTCCAGAACACAATTCAAAACGTAGACTTCGTCGGATAAATGACACGGTTCAACTAAACTTCAGAAATCAAATCAAAATGCACTTCAACTTAGTTAATTAGCCTCTTAAGATTAACGTAAACATCATTTCCACCCAATTATACATTAAGAACAAAGTTGCACACACTTAAAAAATGTTATCGTACGCTATGAGTTTGGCCAAGATTCCGTGCCGCTGAGTGTATTTGTTATTTCCGCAATCCGCTGGTAAATAATGGCTTGGCTACGAAACACACGCTAGAGGGTCAAACAAATTCAAATATAATCGCTAGAATTTGCAACGCAGTTTCGTGGTCATATAAGGTGGAACACATATTATATTTGTTATTTCCGCTCAACGCAGACGCTTGCAGCGCATAGCGAGTTAGCTTTGAGCGTTGCGACTCGTGGTCCTCGGGTGCGCGAGATTACCAAATCATCCCCAAAAGATAATACATTTACCTACCTCACATGTTGATAGACCCAAGCATAGTTGAATTGTGATGATGATGATAATGATGATGAATGTGTTCACAGGTCTTCCTCGCGTTGGTCCACGCTTCTCAACAGCAACTTCTGTCAGACTTAGGTAAGATATTCTGAAAACTCTATATCTTTTTCAATTACTCTTTCATTTACAATTGAATAATATTTCTTAAGCTTTATAAAAACTTTAGTACAATTGATAAGTATTAGGGCGCGTTTATATGACACGCATGATCACTGATTACTGCACTCAGTAAATAAAGTTTAATTTTATATTGCTTCTATTTTTATGTTTACAGACAAGACATTGGACACGACTCTTGATGGTACGTCAATATTTGTTTATATTAACAAAGAAACCGGGAAGTAATAATTAAAGATTTTTCTCAATAATGAACAACATTTTCCTAAGTAGGATGAAATAAACAGCCTCTTATGTTAACAAGAAAACTTTTCCGGTGTCAAATTGTAATGAATTGTTTATTTGGGTCAAATCTTCAAGCTGATTCTGAATTAGAAAATATTTCATCTGATCCTTCCGTCATCTTATCTTATCGTTCCGACGACAATGCTTTTTTAGTATAAGCAGAACCTGATGCTATACTTAGAATGCTTAGATAGAGGAATTCCTCAACACTGAATAGCACAGTAAAAATATCTTTTGCTTTTCTATCAATAATTTATTTATAACAAGCTGTGCCCGCGACTTCGTCCGCGTGGAATTTTACAAAAAAAACTAAAATATAACTGGCCTAAATTACTCCTTATGACATCAGCAATCTGCCAGTGAAAGTCCCGTCAAAATCGGTCCAGCCGTTCCAGAGATTAGCTCAAACAAACAGGCAAAAATTGTAAAAAATTTGGCAAATGCATTTAGAAAAAAGTGGTTAATTTAATATTACAAACAGACACTTCAATTTTATTTATTTCTATCTTAATATATATAAATCTCCTGTCACGATGTTTGTCCGCGATGGATTCTTAAACTACTTAACCGATTTTAAATTAAATTGGCACACCGTGAGCAGTCTGGTCCAACTTGAGAGATTGGATAGCTTAGATCTTTAATTATAGTCGCAATTTTATTTTATTGCAAATTATTTGTCTATTAATTATAGAGCGGTACGAAGTTCGCTGGGACAGCTAGTAGATTAATATTTATGTTACAGATTTGGTGGCAGATGTTGAAACTCTCTTGAGTAAGTATTACAATTGTTAACGATAAATTAGCATATAAGGAGGCCAATTAATTCTTGAGTCTGCTCTGTCCACTGCTTGGGACACTGCTGAACAATGGACGAGGCTTTGGGGACTAGTGTCTGCTGTAGGGGGTCGTTGGCTACGGGTTAGGTTATATAAAGATCCCCTGTGCAAAATTTCAAGTTTCTAACCCTTATAGTTTAGGCCCTGCGTTGATGTGTCAGTCAGTCAGTCAGCTTCTCCTTTTATACATAATTATAGATATGTCTGCCCTACAATAGATTAGTATGTACATATACCTTACAGTAGATTTTATTTGACGTCTTATTTTTACTCCACAGCGAACCTAGTTACGTTCCTCCAGACAAAATTATGTAAGTAAATTATTTTTACCCCAAGATGATCTATTGATCTATTGCATAAAAAGTAATATTCCAATAGAGCGACAGCGACACTGCGTGTGTATGTGTGTGTGTCTGCGTGTGTGTTCTTTATATTTTGTAATCTTTCCCATGTATTGACAATAACATAATTTTTCAGTATTTCAAGGCGTTGTATTACGTAAGGCTTTTACTAAATGTAAACACAAATTACTAATTGCTTAATTTTTCTGCAGCTCTCACCACTACCAATACTGACAAGACTCTCCAAGGTGAGTGTTCCAAACCTTTAACGGTTATTCTCAATAGACTATCTACCCACAATCGCTAACTATGTTGCCTGGCAACTCTATAAATGTCATAGCAAGTTAGAATAAACTCAATCAGAGTAAATTTTTCTGTCTGTTCTTCCGTTACGCCACGCATATTTTTTTACAAATTTTAAAAAATCATGGTGGTTAAAATTTGATAAACATGGAGATTATGCCTTTTAAATTTATATTTCCCACCTACTAAATGGACTGTTGTCTATCTGCCATTCGAGTCAAATAATTTAAATAATTTTATTTATTTAGTAACTAGAATCGCTAATAGCCCGGCGGGGAGCGCTCCTAGCGCGGCGCGGCGGCGGCGGCTAGTTTCAATCTTAAATGATCGACAAAGTTAGGCAACATTAGGCGTGGTCGGTAGTTGGATGGGGGACTGCTAGTGGCAAAATTTCTTGGGCGCTTCTGCTTCGGAGGGCACGTAAAGCCGTCGCTCCCGGTGGTTACCATTTGGTGGCCATGTCGGATGCCTTCGGGTGGCATAAAAATTTCCGACACTTGGGTTGGCCACTAACCTCTCCACCAATCTGCACTGGAGCAACGTGATGAAGTATGCTCTAGGCCTCCTCAGATATGAGGAGAGACCCGTGCTCAGTAGTGGGCCATTAATGGGTTGAAGCCAATTTTATTTATTTATTATTTTTTTGTTACAGATGCCCTTAATGCCATCCTAACAGCAATAAGTAAGTGTATCGATGTGATTATTATCCTGGCCGTAAAAGACAATAATGGGACAGATAAAAAATGTACTTACGTACCCGGGTCGTGGGTGTTATAGTGTTTTATTTTGTATGTGCTTGTACACAGCACTCGCTTTACAGGGAATCCTACTCTTGTTTTATTTATTAAATGTAACTTAAAAAAAATTGAGTGAAACTTTATAGAATCGTTGTGATTTGAAATTTGACGAAACTGAAATGAGTGTGAGACAAAGAGACAAGAGAAAGAGAGAGAAAACATTTTTGTAGAAGAAATGAGGATTCTATCGTTTCATGGTACGTGCGTAAGGGGGCGCTGCGCCGCCGGCGTACATAATCAAGTCTACATACTCGTAGTTACCAACGAGGTTGAATAGCAGATAAGATGTTGTTTGTCTAGTTCATTCCCGAAATTATAGACAGGGATAGTTAATCTAGATTCTAGACAATCCCGTGCGGAGTACATATGACTTGAAAATTTATCTAATAATAATTATCTATTTATAAGTACCTTTCTTTCGTTGCAGATAATCTACTCAAAAGCTTCAACGCCAACGTGACTATCAGGTAGGTACTATCAGGCACATTTATTTATTTAGATGATTTTACCGCCAAATATATTTTTTAAGTTTTACTTTTTTGGCGCCCTTGCAAACAACGGAATCTTCCCATGGAGCATGCATAAAATACTACTCATTTTAGTTTGCAAAGGAGATTGAAGAAATCAAATTAAATTGTACTTGTACAGCGCCATCTGTATTTGGTATTAGTTACTTTTTCCAATTCTAACCTCAACTAAACGCCACAGAAGTAATATAACTGTAATCTCCGAATATATTTTTATTATCCACTTAACGTAAACCTGATTTAGCATAAACAACAACTATTCGTTTTTTTGTTGCAGTATTTAACAGGCTTTCCACGGCTGAACACAGCAGACAATATTTGACTACCCACATTCTCTGTAAATGTATTCAATAAAATATTTTGTGCTTTATAAAACTGTGTCATTATCCTGTATATCCTGATAAATTTAATTTATTCCTGTATAGCGCGAAGTACGATGAATTGCTTTAGTTTCTTATATGGGAGGGTTCCTTTAGGAATAAATTTATTGTTATTATTATTATTATTTGTCGTGATGGAGGCTTCAACGACACGCAAGTGTGTATCTCGAACGGTTTATGAGATAAAACAACCTCCTTTTTAAGGTTACTTGTATGAACCCCCTGATGATGAACCCGCTTTGGGATCTAACTTCTTTACGTTTTTATTATTAGTTACTCTGATACTTTTTTTAAAATATTTATCGCGCAGAATTTTGATATTATATTTTTAAACATTAGGTATATAATATGACCATGTACTTTCAGTACTCGTTGTCGAGTACATAATGTATATCAAGTGACCAAACTTTCACCCAGTAGAGATTCTAGAATTATTCTAGTTTAGAGGTCTGCTTACATGAGATAAAACCGTTGATATTTAAAAAAAACCATAAATGGATAAAACTGTAGGTAATTATTTAATCCTGTCTCTGTCTTCTGTGTTTTTAAGCTTTTAGTGATATGGTTTGGCCGTTTCTGATGTATGCGGTAATAACATCACAAATAAAGTAATAAGTGTTATAGAGACTTTGTTTATTAAATAAAGGTTTAAATTGCCTTTTTTAAAATATTTTTTATAATTCAGGTTGCCATAATAAATATTAGAATTTTAATGAAACACAGTCAAAATACATATATTTTGTTCCCTCATGAGACTTTTGTCTTCCGCAGAGGGTTATCATAATTCTCCTTGAATTAAGGTTTCTTACATATTTTTTACCAACTATAAAAGGTCTAATAAATAAGGCAAATAATATGCAACGCAGTATATTTCTTTTAATTCTGTATGTCACATCGTCCATACTTTTAAAGGTCATCTTTTAGTAGCTGACATTTAACATTTTCCAGAAAATTTTAGAACCTAAATTAGATATCAAGTTCGTTATTGCTTATAATGTTACCAAATAGGCCCATTTCATGTGTTTCTAGAAATTTCCCTTGATTGACGTCACTTTGATGTCTGTATAAGGGTATCTTGTTACTTACGCACTTAATAATTTATAGACTACTTAGATACATCAACGTAATTATTATCAAGTTTAATAAAAGCGGATTCCATCGAATATTACATTTTACGTAGTATACAACAAATTAATACGTCATACGCTTAGTTGCTTAGATCTTTTAAAGTTAGGTAAGGCATGTGACCTAGACAGACGACATGAAGAAGACGGCGGGCCTCCGCTGGATTTAGAAGGATTAAGACCGGTCAGAGAAGCGCCAGTTGGGGAGGCCTACGTCCAGTAGTGGACATGTAAAGGCTGATGGATGGATGGATATGACCCTGGGCCGCTCTGATAATATATGACAACCATCGTGGCGTGTCGGATTCGACACCAGGCCCCCTATTCCGGACTCCCACGGTCCAAACCCCTTTTCTATAATTCATACCATACTCGCATGTATTTCAACCCTCGTCAAGAACCTCGCGGGTGTAGTAATATTCTACTCGGTGTTCATGTTCGAAGTTGTTATGAATTATGATCGATGATTGTTAATACCAATATTTCTTGAGTGCTTTCGTGTTTCGGAAAGCTAAGGTGTCGATCATTACCAAGGTGGCAGGTGTCGCAAGATAGCAGTCGTTAAGCTATGTCGGAGGGTTTAGCACATTTTCGACACGACCAAAAGGTCACAATTGTCCCATTCTCGTTAGAGTTAAACGGTCGGGTTGGCTCTAGGCCTCCTCAATTATCAAGAGATAATCAGATCTTCCGCTTCCTCTTTGTCCGGTAAGAAATCGATGACTCTTTTTGAGATTGTATGCTGATGTCTGTAGGCAATGGTGATCATTCACCAATAAGGGTCTAATCTAATCGTTTGTCAATTTAATATAAAAAAAATAACATTCCAAAAAGTTAAAGTTATTCCAATATATAGATCTAGTTACGTGCACATCAACACCTGAAGTGCTTCCTATTGGGAAGAATCGTTTAGTCTGTTCATTCAAAACGTGACTCACATGTAGCCAACCATCACGCGCTCCACATCGCTTCGATATAGAAAATTGAATAAATTGCCCCAGCATTGCTCGCGTCACGTTCTCAAAGAAAACACGAGGAATTTAATATATCCTAAAAGGACGCTTTGATAAAAAACATTTTAAGGACGATTATTGCGACTCGATAGCTCGAATTTCAATATTTATTCTTAAGAAGAATGTGTTATTAAGGGTTCTTAATGAAATTTGTTTTTTTATCCATATTGCTACATGATTAATTTTTAATTTAGTAAATTTCCTCGAATCAGATACTTGTATTGACTTGAACTCTGGTATTATATAGTAGAGTAACGTAATTATTTTCGGGCAAAGACATGGACGATAGCTCTCATTAACAAATATTGCTTTCGATTAAACTGAGAAGATAAATTATCTAAAATCAGGGTTTCACTATTAAAAGTAAAGGATGCCCATGCCAACATCTTCGACTAAATGGTTCTTTTGTCAAAACTGTTAGATTTTACCTTACTTACCTATCTTAATGAACAAATATGGCAAGTAGTCCCACTTTCCACCACTTTCCACTGTGGAAGCGTTTCGTTACCTAGGTACCTGAAAAGCTACCGCCCTCCGTTTAATAAATTAACCGTTAAATATTATTATTTTATGAGTAGATTATACTGATCGAAGGCTAATTAACTTTAGTCCAATTTATTATGTTTATTATCACTTGGCCCATCAACTCATTGGCCATTGTTCAGCAGCGTGGACCATGAAGTTTTCTTGGACTCAAGGAGGGAAAGAACCAGGAACCAAAAGGTTATCATCGACATCCGCATAATCCGCAACTGTCCCACTGCTTCCATTGTAATTGCAATGTGGGGGATGTTATAGGGATTACGTTATAGGGGTTGAAAAACATAAGTAACAAAAATAAAATTATATAAGACATCATCACTAAGAACTGGCGTTGTCCTTTATTTAAACGGTAAATACTTTCTAAAAGCGGTGAATAATATAATATACCTACTCTCTGTTTACATTAACTACACTTTGCTATAGATTTCATAACAAGTGGTTAAGGGCTCTTGAGAAGCCCTTTCTAACGTACGAGAATGAAGTACAGGGCGAGAGATCGCACTCTTCTCGCTTATTGGAAGAATCATCATGAGATTTATTCGGCTATTTTTATTATCATATAAATATAATCCATAGAAACTAAAATTGAAAATGCGAAAGGAGTTAAATCTGTCTGTCTGTTTACTACGTTTTGAGCTAAATCCGTTGAACCGATTGGAGATAATTTCAGATCCGGTAAAGGGCATAGGATAATTTTTATCCCGATAACACCTTGGAATCATTTTAACGATATTTTGTCGTTTTTCGACTCCCAAGCGTGCAAAGCTTCGAGCAGAAACTAGTCTGACATAAAACAACGATTTTATTTATTGTAACTTAAGCAACCATATATGTTTTTAAAACAGGATCTTCCATCGCTTCCCTATTTTTAGCCTAACTCTTACGAGTATTTTTTTTAGAAAAAAGGTGGTGAAATATCACCAACAAAACAAAACCAATTGCTATATTGTAAGTAACAAATGGGATAAAGCACTCGAGGGGAAGTTGCTCTTAACGAAAGATTAATGACAACGAAGTGCAGGTTAACAGCCAGCCTTGCCGTTTGGGGAAGAGCTTTTTATAAAGGCTTTATAAAAACATATTCAGCCTATCTTTGGACCTTTTTTGTTTGGAACCATCCGGGAAATATTTTTATAACAGAATAATAGTGAACGACCCGGATGGCGCAATGGTTAACACGCCGGATCGCCGTGCCGGGTCCTGGGTTCGATTCCCAGGGAGGCGGAAATTTGAATGATGAATTTAAATTTCCGTTCTTGGTCTGGGTGTGTGTGTGGTCTTGTCTTGTGTGTTGTCCACGGCACCCACGACACAGGGAATCCTAATGTGGGGCTACGAGTGTATAGTGTGTTATTTATTTATATTGAACTCCAGCGAAGAATTACGAGTATACATCTAATGTTTTCTAGGTACGCAATATTCAATATTATATAGAGGCATTACGTCATTCAACGCGTTTTTGATCCGCTGCGATGAATGGAATGTACGAGACTAAAAGAGATAGAGTGTCGTTTGGCTACTCCATTTTAAAGCGCTGATATATCCACGTTTATCTCTAATTTAAGTTTTTATGCTAAGTAAATAAAAAAACTAAACACATACCAATTTCTATACTACACCCATTCACAGCGCAAAAATCTGCGATGATTATGTTGCTAAAGATAACTCAACATTTCTTCAAAACAAAGCCCCCTTCAAAACCTGGAACTCCTAAGACAAGTACTTATAGATACAGTGAAGTGGGGTTAATGTAAATGAAATCTCAGCATGCAAATCGCTGGAGCAAGGCAGTATTCTGGATTTAATTACAGAGATAACGGGGACAATCGCATAATTTTCAAAAGATTGCTCTCTCGAGGACAATGTTATGGGCTCAGATATTATCATTATGAAGATCGTTAATTTTTAGAGCGTGCTTTGAATGGAATAAGTTAGTTGGAAATATTCGACACTCATGGTTAAGAAAACATCATATCCTGATGTACGGACATAATTATGTTTGTTACCGACTCTTTCACGTAAAAACGGATTTATATTATGAAACTTTACAGTATTTTATATGTTACTATAAATTACAAGTAAATAATTACAAATAAATTTACAGTAGCTTATATATTAAAATAACACATGGGCTAAAATTTACAAAGATTGTGAGTAATTTGGCAATAATATAACGTTAAGTCGGACAAAATCCTGCCCTCAAAGTGGTATCTTGGCGTGCGCTGCCTGAAGCGTTGGAGTTACACGAAGATGATGTACCTTTTTGAGTTTTCTTTAAATTGATTGATTAATCACAGCACTCCACCTTTATTTTATAAGGCCAACATTCAACAGCTTCACTCATCACTGGATCTAGGTCCGGAACCCTTACTCAGCAATAAATTTTTTTGCCCTTCCGTGACTAGAATCATGTCACGTACTAGTCGTTCGGTCTTGATTCAACCCTGTGTGTGGAAGCGTGCCTCGTATATTGACACAAGAACTAAACAGCAGGTACTGTAATCTATGTAAAACGATTTTACAATAAATTTCTTGACTATTCGACAGACGTGCCTAAAGAACATAGCGCTAAACTACGCGAAACAGAAAAGAAGTCCTAAACTCGCAGCGTGATATCATTTCAGGAAAACGAGCTAACGAGCTAATGAAGACCCGTACGGCGCAATGGCTACCATGCGGAACCGCCGTTCAAAGGGTTCGATTCCCAGCGAGTCGGAAATTTGAATGATGAGTTTAAATTTCTGTTCTCGGTCTGGGGGTTCGTCCACGCCTTTGTGTGTTGTCCATGGCACACGACACATGGAATCCTAGTGTGTGCTGTGAGTGTAGGTATAGCGTTATTTATTTATAGAGACATGAAAAAGAAATTTCATTTACGACGAAACCACTTGGCAACACTTTATTATTACATCACATATGCAGGGAAAACTCATTTCATTTAACTTCTGAATCGAGAAAAGCGAGGGGTTCTCTTAAACACATTAATTTGTGCCACATTAAACCGCAAAGAAATCGCCTTTGACAAGTTTCCTACCTGTGAAACGGAGTAGAATAGAATCGAAAACGATTTATTATTATTTGTAAATGCGTTCCTTACACTGTCGTTTATCTGTATTTGGTACATTTGGAATTTCGTTAGTGACCTGTCAGTTCTTAAGACGAAATAAACGATTTGAATTTGAATTTTGAATTGAATATCACAGTACCTACTGTTGTCGTCATATATTATAATTGTAACGACAACAGTCAGGCTGTTGTCGTCATTATATTGTATGACGACACACACACATTAGGTACTGTGATATTCAATTCAAAATTCAAATTCAAATCGTTTATTTCGTCTTGTCTAAATCATATTATGATTTAGATTACTGTCATACCTTATAACATTTAATATAATTTTGCGGGAAAAATATTATGAGATAGTACTACCTACATAACATAAGCAATATCAACGAGTGGTCACTGATAGGTAGTGTGGTGGCTATTGGCTATCTCTAGCAAATGACGCTGAAACCTAATATAAGAAGACAATTACTACTCATTTCTGTGGTTGTGACAAAGCAGCGTCAAATTGTCGAGTGACATTATTCATAAGATCGTCATTTTGTCGTGTCACAGTCGCGTCACAGTTGCATTACAGTCGCAGCGCTGCTGCAGTTTAATCAGACACTAAAGAAGGTGGTAGGCTTCCATCCACTTTTTCCCCACTACAAGACACTGGTCTAATGATGATTTTGTGCGAATTGGTGAAGATAATTATTGGAATTAGTTGTTTTATAAATTACTAACTAATCTATTCCCTTTGAGAAGGCGGTTGAATCCGTTTAAAATTAAAATCGCATGCGCTGATCGCGTGCTCTTACAAAGACGTATACTTATAATTATGTATGTACGTATTAACTATATATAAATACGTCAGGTTATACGCACAGTGATATTGTAAAGCGTATAGAGGATAAAAAGCAAACTAATACGTAAACGTAAACAAAAATAAACATTATAGTCGCTATAAAACTATTCCAGTGCGTACTTATAACATATCCAACCAGTTCGTAGAATATGACGTGTAGAATCATTATTTTATTAGGAAATTATTAGGGACACTTGATGACATAACGGAGCAATGTTCAAAACAAACGGATGGTGGGATTCCTGTTTAGAATTACTTGTTTTTACCGCAAAGTAGTAAGTTTATCTGCCTATTATACTTATAATATATCTCATATAATATATCTCTTTGGCTACAAATGTAGCTATTTGTAGCCAAAGAGTGAATATGGGATAATTTTGGATTTGTCTTTGATCTTTGCAAATGTCAACGAAGCAATTGAAACTGATTTTAATATTATTTCATATGGATGACTAAAATTTGGCCATTTTTGGGCGATCTAGAATACTGATCCCAATCCCATGCCGGGAGACCAGGATGTCGTGGAAGCTATAGACGCCGGCCCCTCCTTTGTGGCCTTGAAGGTTTGAAGCCTGGCTGCTTAGTGACCACCCTCTTGCTTGGGTCAGCCGTAAAACGACTTACCGTGTTCAGGTTGGGAGCTTGAGATCCAGTACTTACTTCTTCTTTCGTTCTTGACCGGCAACGCCACGGATCACCGTGATCCGTTGCACACTAAAGGCTGGTCTCTCTGTTTGGTCTTGGTCTTGGTCTTGGTCTTGGTCTTGGTCTTGGTCTTGGTCTTGGTCTTGGTCTTGGTCTTGGTCTTGGTCTTGGTCTTGGTCTTGGTCTTGGTCTTGGTCTTGGTCTTGGTCTTGGTCTTGGTCTTGGTCTTGGTCTTGGTCTTGGTCTTGGTCTTGGTCTTGGTCTTGGTCTTGGTCTTGGTCTTGGTCTTGGTCTTGGTCTTGGTCTTGGTCTAGGTTTGGTCTTTGGTCTGTCTGTTAGTGACGTTTTCACGCTTAAACCGCTGAACCGATTAATTTGAGCTTTGATTTAAAGATGGTTTGAGACCCGAGAAAGGACATAATGATAGTTACTAGGTATCTCATATTATATTCTCTTGGCATCATATTACGTTCTCTTGGGATATTTTTACGGTATTTGATCATTTTCCCACTCACACGCGGGCGAAGCCGCGAGTAAAAACTAGTACTTAACTAATATTTTTGGAGAACATGGAAAACTTTTTATATAGCTATACGTATCAGCGTCCATGTAGGTAAATTCAACAAGAAAAATCGTATAATAATTCGGAAAAAATATTCGAAAAAACGTGGAGTATATTCGAAAACATGACATTCGGACATATCTATGCTAATATTCGGATACGCGATATGTAAATGTTATCAGACATGGAAAGTGGTGCTGCGGAAAATATTTTTCCGCCATCCTTCCGGTTAGGTGAAAAGACAGACATTATGTACTGTCATCTTATAAACGTTCTAGAAAACATAAATTATGAACGTGAATAGCTCGGAATGGAATTCTGCACGAACGTATAATTTTTTAGGTTCTATAACCAAAGGGGGAAAAAGGGAACCCTATTAATATGCCTCCGATATCTGTCTATCTCTTGAACGGAAATGGGTACTTGAAGTTTTCACAAATTACTGTGGCCGCTGTCGCAACAAATAAAAAAAGTAAAATAGTTACATAATATAGCCACAGAGTAGGGAATATAGCGGCTAAATAGCGCGACCCCATGCAAGTAACCTTAAAAAATTGAGGTTTTCTTCACTCTATCTTGTTATTGACCAATTAATTAGAGTTAATATCATTAGATGATTCGGAACCCTAGGTGTGAGAGTCCGACTACACTTGACCAGATTTTCAAAGATGGCGTGTTTAGACATTAATTATCACTTACGTCGGAATATCGAGGCTTACCCAACAATTCTCCGTAATGTTCTCAAAGCGTGTGATATTTGTTAGTCTATATTTTGGACAAGTGTGTTCCATTATGACCTTCAACATTGTGAGGGGAGGCTTGAGCCCATCTGTGGGACAGTTAAAGAATAGGATGAAGGAGTGCGCACATTACACCAACTCGACGTCAACTCCACTCCGACTCCACTCCGTTTCAACTCCGACGTTCCGTTCCGCGATCAACGCTTCATCGACGTCAACTCGACTCCGTCTCCACTCCGTTTCAACTCCGACGTTCCGTTATAGGTACATTACGTCATTGTGTCGGTCGACGCGTGGACTACTCGTCTACGGTGAGTCGTCGACGCGTTGGTCTCGAAACGGAACGGCTATGGGTGTAGGGCGAGCCGTATAGGTATTTTAAGTATAAGTTCGAAATTCAACCTTACCATCAAAGATATAAGGCTCATAATTGAATGTTAGCTTTGTCAAGGTTTTAGTCGCGTAGGCGTCGGTCGGTCGTGGAATCGTTGTACTGTGCGCACTCCTTTATGATGATGTATCGTTCGATCCATCTAATAAAGTTGGGTTGTTTGTAAGTGACACAATACACGTATCAATAGTGGAAGATCTTGGCAGTCTGTCTAACGTCACAATCATCACAATCATCTGATGTCCCTGATACATCTATAGGTAATATTATAATATTTTCTGGACATTTCTCTGGATGGCTTAACTTCGTGGTTCACTGCTAAATGTTGCATTTATAACCCTGATGGCCCCAGATTACCCTGTGACTTGCCATGCCTTGCCATGCCATGCAGGTTGCCATGGAGAACATTCAAAACACGCACACACACCCAGAGCAGACATTTGAACTCATCAATTAAATTACTGCCTTGCTAGGTATCGAACCCAGGATTTTTGAACGGCAGTCTAGATTGGAAAACATTGCGCCATACGGATCGTTAAAAGGATCTAGCGTCGTAAAAATGTGTACCACAGTTTACCTAATAACATTTTATAGTGATTCTCATGTTTCTGCTGATATTTCTCGTATGAGAAATAAATATAATGGAATACTTCACGCCTACCTGAATACAGTCGCTCCGACATATGAACAATATTTCAAAACGGTATAATAATATGGCTCGAAATTGCACACTATATTTTTTACCTTACATCAGCGAGACCAAGTTATCATGCGGTATTTTTCTTGCTAATATTCTACGAATATGTTCATATTCGTAGATAATAATATTCTACGAATATGTTCATATTCGTAGAATATTATTATATTGTACAGTAATAATTACAGTTAACCTGTTACGTATAGGTAATATGTTCCTCCACCAATCCGCACTGGAGCAGCGTGGTGGAGTATGCTCTAGGCCTTCTCATGTATGAGGCCCGTGCTCAGAAGTGGGCATTGTTGGTCCTGTTTGGTGGTGCGGCTGAAGCTCGGCTGGCAAGCTACCACCATTTTGCTTGAGCAGTCCAACGACTTGTAGTGTTCCAGATGGGAGCTTGACATTCCAGTAATGCCTTTCTTTTTACGAGTAGGTATATAACGGCTTACCTCACGTATTATACTTGTCGGATTCATTTGTCAGTCGGAAGCGAGCTCTCGTCGGCGACGGTTCTTGACAAAGGACCTCGGAATGGTCCGAAACTAGTCGGGCGAATCCGACGTGAGGTAAGCCGTATGATATACTCGTAAAATGTATTCAGACACTCACGAATCTTTCAGTACTAAAATGCCATTCTTTTCATCGGCGATGCCTATGGTGTAACTGATGCGCGTGGCGTCGGTGATCACTTACCATATAGGGTCATTTGACCCCACTACCACGAATTTATTACACACAAATAAGAATACCTTTCGATCGTGCTTAGTCATTTATCATTTTTAATTAGTATAATTATCATTTAGAGGAGAAATGGAGCAAAAGGGTGACAGTTTGGGATCCTAGGGACGGCTTAAGGAGTCGAGGTAGTAAGGAAAGAAGATGGGAAGATGAAATAAAATTGACCTTGGGTCCTTATTGGTTCAGGGTAGCAGCAGATTGGGAGCAATGGACGACATTGTAGGAGGCCTTTGCCGTAAGGCACACCGAGCTAAGGGATATTTTGTGAAAAATAGAAAACTGTAACGCTTAGGAGAAAAGCTCGGAATAAGAGGCTATATTATTACTAGCTGACCCAGCGAACTTTGTTCCGCCATGTAGATTACTTGCAGTGAACGATTTAAATTTGAGGGAGTGGGGGTAGGGAAGTGAACATTTTAGAATTATTTGTGTATTTTTTTAATGCCACACGATAAAAAATAACCATAAAAAAAATTGTCCAAAAAATGGAAAAAAAATTAGGGTGGACAACCCTTAACATTGAGGAGTGTGAAAAATAGATGTTGGCCGATTTTCAGACCTACTCGATAGACACACAAAATTTCATGAGAATCGGTCGAGCCGTTTCGGAGGAGTATGTTAACTAACATTGTGACACGAGAATTTTATATATAAGATTATTATATTCATCATTATGGATTGGTAAAAATCAGCAGGTTTTCCCCAATTTTATTCAGCAGTATTTAACGTGATATTGTTCATCAAATCTAATAATTGATAAATATTTTAATTTTACCTGTACCTACCTATACCTGTCATAATCCGTTACAATTTATGTATAGAGAAGGATTATAATAATATAAAATAAACAGTGAGTTATCCAACATAGCTATGAATTATTTATAATTGTGAATTTATGAATATTTAATACGGCGCTAATTTTTTTTATATATGAATAAGTACTAAGCTTATTCGGTATCAAAAAAATTAGTAGATAATTAATGTGCTCCTTTTGTTATTCCTTTGATAGACGTAGGCTTCAATTAGTTTATTTTTCCTTAATGAAATATTAACAGAGAGTAATTAGAAATATATATCGCTCTATCTGTTTCACTGGTGAGGTTGAGTCTCCTTTCAGAAGAAGAGCAGGTTAAGGGCATTAACAAAGTCACCAGTTAGGCTAAATTTAAATGTATTAACTTGTGCACGATACTTGTAGATAAAATTTTCACGGAAAACATCGACTTCTAAAGCAAAATAATTATTTTGATATAGTTATTCTTTATATGTGAAAAGTATCATCACTTTCTGTCTTTAAAAAAATATACGTAGTATCTAAAAAGTAAAATACTATGTATTACGCCGAGATAGGATAGGATTTAACAAAAACTAAATTAATTTTTTACTTAGTACTGACCATTTATTATTAATTACATAGAACAATTATTATACTTATTACTACTTATCATAATAAATATCTTCGACGTAATATGAAAATGTTACAAACCATCCTTATAATGAACAAATTTATCGCAGAACGACTAAAACGCGAATTATGGTCACAATTAATGACATTGTCTTCAACCCACTATTGGGGCTTGCAACGCCCTGCTCTCCTCACCCAGTTGGAGGGGCATTTATGGTCTCTTAACCCATACCGGAAGTCTAAATCTGGAATATCCTCACCAAACATTTTAGGGGTACGTAGCGTTGAAGTAGGCACAGGTTCCGAAGCAGGTGTGACGATATCATCGTCCACAATCAACTCAATTGCAGGCATTTTACGTCCAGTGGAATCGTCTTCCTTCAGAGAAATCCGTAGCGAGATACCTTCCAAAGTTATCGGCGTATCCTGTATCATCACTACTCTTGATTGCACCGTAAAAACGCACAGAGCGTAAACAAATGTCAGAAACAAAAACATTTTTGAATTTGCCTTCACTCGAGCTCTGCTTGATTTAAAATGCGAGGGACAAGTTCGCGTCAGCATATATAATATGTACAAATTTTGCAGTTTCCCCGTTATGATTCACGCGCGAATAGAGTAAATTATGTACTAATGTTTTTTTTGTTAATAGAAAATCCTTTTTAAGATTAAGCACACATATCAGCGTGTGATTTAGCATACAAAGTTTTACAGATTGTTTCTGTGTCTTGAAGCCGAATAATAATAAAACATTAGTTGCCTACGTTTATAGGGTAAGAGTGAAGTAGCCTTGTAACAAAATGATTTTTG
This sequence comes from Ochlodes sylvanus, assembly GCA_905404295.2. Taxonomy (NCBI): domain Eukaryota; kingdom Metazoa; phylum Arthropoda; class Insecta; order Lepidoptera; family Hesperiidae; genus Ochlodes; species Ochlodes sylvanus. Next base: position 6,717,040 of record FR990129.1, read on the forward strand.
ACCAAAGAGCTGGGTGCTCTTGAGTGTTAATTTATTTTCCACTTTTGTGTATCGTATTAATAAAAAACTAAAAACCCGCTCTGTGCTCGAAATTCCACCGTAATTCATTCTGTCAAAGGGTCACTTCACATTGACACCATGAATGTGCACATTTCAAACGTCATGTCACGACGTAAGTATGTCAAAGGCATGGTAGTGAGCATAGAGTGACTTATGTGTGTACTTAATCATTACGGGGAGGCTTGTTTATTGTTTAATATTTTTGAAGTCTTCAATAAGGCCTGCGTATTGTTACCTTATGTCCTTACTCCTAACTAACGTGAATCCCTAACGTAAGAATAAGTCTATTTATGGTACTCCGCCTCACCTTGATCGGCTCATCAGGCTCTATACTCGTATATCTCAACAATTTTCATTCAGTAGATTCAGAGAAAATCGAGTAAGGCATGCGAAACAGAGTTTACCAAATGGGATTAAATGTATGAAGTAACGAAATGTTTACCAAACGCAACTTTTAGTAGGTACAGTTTGAAGTTTACCAAATGGGAAGTTTACCAAATGGGAAGTAGCCGAATGGACATCCATTTTTCAATGGAACAATGGATGTCTAGAAACCATCAAGCCATAGTTTTCTACCTAATGTAATCGAACCATTCGTTCGTTAGGCGAATGAATGAAATATTATTTATTCGAAATTTTTTTTAAATGAATTAAGGTAGCAAAGAAGCATGCAGCGCCACCTTCCACTGCCGCCCATGACAACTGTGACCGATTTAGAATAAGCCTCAAGGGGACTAGGATAGTTAGTCCGGTTAGGTGACGGTGTTAGAACTAAGGGTCGACTGAGATCTCGGTCTCGGTCTCGGTATACCCTATTCTCGACCAAAAAACGAGCCGAGATCTCGGTCTCGGTTCTCGGCCAAAAACCGCCGAGACTCTCGGCCATGGCCGAGACTATTACACGTCAAATTTTGCACCCGCTCGTCCTCTTGATTGGTTCATTGGTACCGCTCTGTGACGGTCGGACGACTATAATTTGTTAAAACTGTGACGCCAAGTGATGCGTCACTGTTTTTTTAACTAATCAAGCGACTAATCACACATGAGCGATGTGGTGCACCCGGCTTTCTTGTTTTTGGTGGTTAAACGAATAGCTAATGTAAATAAAGAATAGTTGCTAGATTTTTTAATACAGTAAATTAATTGTTAACAACATAAAACTATACTACACTCATCCTACTAATAAAATATTACAAATGCGAAAGTTTGTGAGGATGTATGGATGTTTGTTTGATACTCTTTCACGCAAAAACTACTGAATGGATTTTGATGAAACTTCACAATAATATAGCTTACACATCAGAATAACATATAGGCTATATCTTTGCAAACGCAAGGAATAAGTTTCCCGTAGCGAAGCTACGAGTAGGGCGGGTCACTAGTTGGTAAATAAAAGTGATTTCAGCTAGTTATTAAACAAATAAATATGAACATAGCTTTGAGATTAGAAGTCCGTTGAATTGATTGAATTCAAATAGGTAATATGATCAAATAACTGGTAAACCACACAATGTTCTAATTTCAGTATAGTTACTATTTATTTATCCAATCAAAGTAAATGAAATTAATTTATTCAGTTAATTAACACGGATAAACCAATTACGTTAATCACCAATAATAGTTAACAGGCAGTCAAAATTTAAATGATATTATGATGACGTCACAATAGTAACACAACAAATTTTAACACTGAACAACAAAATAAAAATTAAAGCATTGCATAAAATCGTGTCAAATAATAAATAAGTATGATAAGAGATCAATAATCATTTTTTTAATACATAATATATCGAATAGGAGTCGAAACTTTAAAAAATTAAAAGTAAAGTAACTAATTTTATTATTTCGTTTTTTGTTCGTGTCAAATTTATATAACACTAAATTAGACAGTTTTTTGCAACAAATTATAATATTATATAAACGTATTATATTATACGAATAATATTATATAAGTTTTAAAACTAAATTTCGTAGATTACAACTAAAAACCTTCGGGACATTTCCCGTCTCGGACTCCAAACCGGCTCTCCACATCCGAAATAAAATCGGCAATCAAATGAGGAGTATACTTCATAGGAGGCGGTGTAACTCTTTTGTGGTCGTCGTCCATAAACAATTCGACTTGGACCATTTTATTTCCCGAATGTTCATCTTCCTTGAACGAAATTTTTAAAAATAAATCGTCGGGACTTATCGGTGACGCTTGTAATACTACTCGCGAATGAACCGTGAGAACGCACAGGGCGAAGAAAATGGTTATGAAGCGCGAAATCATTTTGATTTTGGATTTAAACTTTAAATTTACATCTTAATATATATAAATCTCGTGTCACAATGTTTGTCATCAATGGACTCCTAAACCACTTAACCGATTTCAATCAAATTTCACATGTACCCGTATTTTGGTGTAACTTAAAAGATAGGATAGTTTTTATATATTTTAATTGCAAATTAAATGTTTACTAAACAAAAATAGTGTTCATTTTATGTTTAGTTTTATGAATTCCTCATAGATGGCGCTGTTGGTTGATTCGTCAATAAAAGCATTCGTTTGACAACTAGGTTGCGAAGACACCCGGTAGATGGCGTTGTTAATCTATTATAATCACTGAGCCACAGCAACGCGTGGTTGGGACAGCTAGTATATTATATGTACTCGTATTCTCTAACGAATTGAATTGAAGCATCACCTTCAATTGATGCTTGATTCAGAATGTGAGATTGCAGATTATGTTTAGAGTTAATATACCTACACGTGATGTTACGGAGATTTCCCCATAGCTGTCATAGCGTGAGTCACTCAGTATTCGACAATTATATTTTAGGTAAAAAGAAGAAGATAGGTCATTAGGGCGCGAAAAGCGGTACAGTCAAATTTGGATAATTTGATAACTTTTCATGTAGTCTCTTTCCGAATTTATCTTGCGCATCCTTTTTAACATACAAATGGCATCGGAGTAGATCCAAAACTGCAAACCACGCCACCTCATTGTGGCCAATAATGGGTTGAAGCCAAACATTGAATAAGATATTTTATTACAAGCATTTAAGTATTTAACTTGCCTTGCTAGTTAATTACTTAGTGTGGGTCAAATCTGACCCACTTCTCAGTGTCCGATTGAGCTGAATAGAATACGCCTTTAGTTCATAAAAGATTGCCATTTTATGACAAACATGACCGGGTACTACGCTCAGGATTGGCTGCAGACAAGGGAACTCGTTAACGGTTAACAACACAGTAATGTATATCTTAATATATATAATTCGAGTGTGAGTGTGTATGTCACTGAACTCCTCCTAAACGGCTTGACCGATTTGGTTGAAATTTTTTGTTTGTCTTCAGGTGGATCCGAGAATGGTTTAGATTCACAATTGGACCCGGTAGGTGGCGTTGCTGTCGATATATCACCAAAACATTTTTTGCGGTACGAAGTACGCTGGGACAACTAGTATTATATAAAAGGAGAAGCTAACTGACTGACTGACATATCAACGCAGGACCTAAACTATAAGGGTTAGAAACTTGAAATTTTACACGGGGGTTCCTTTTATAACGTAAGGGAGCACTAAGAAAGGAAAACTTTTTTAAAATTCACCCCCTAAGGGGGTAAAAAGGGGGTGCAAAGTTAGTATGAAACACTGCCGTTTTTGAGAGTATTTGAATGAAATTCAGTATGAAGGTATTTCATTGAAAGTTATGAAACGTGTTTAAATATTTTTTTCGAAAATCATCCCTTAAGGAGGTAAAAGGGGGGCGCAAACTTAGTACGAAAGTTCTCTGATTTTATCAAGTGTTATATAATTATTTAGGGATTTTTGGCGGGCGAAGCCGCGGGTATAGGCTTGTTGTTATTATAAAGACGTTATTTTGTTTGTTGAACTATTTCAGCCATCTTTTTATTTGCACCCACGGAGGGCTAGGTTCGATTCCTTGACTAGGAGCGCCTGAGTGAAAAAGTTATGTTATATATATGTTACAGATGTCTCGGGAGTCTCTTGTTATCGTCGTCGTCTTGCGTATACCGGTTTCTGTGCTATTGGAATAAATAAATGAGCTTTCCATGCACGTAGATTTTACACATGGTTTTATTTATTAGGTAACCGCGTTGCTTCCTGATACTAATACAATATATTTATTTATGTAAATTGTGGACAAAGAGTGGACGAGCCACCTGATGTTGGTCAAATAGGAAAGGATCACCTAGATTAAGTAAGTAATTCTGTCTTTCTAACAATGAAACACGTAAAAACGCTTTCACGTTCGTTTTGTAAAAGAAGAGTGGTAGCTGTCCTGGCGGGTAAAACACCCTGCCACCATGCATGAGTATCATCGTCATCGCAACTCATAACTGTCCCACTGCTGGGCACGGGTCTCCTCTCACATTGTGAGGGGCACAGGCCATAGTCCACCACGCTGGTCAAGTGCGGATTGGCGGACTTCACACACCTTTGAGAACATTATGGAGAACAGGTGTGCTGGTCTTACGAAGTTATCCTTCACCGAAGCAAGTGGTGATTAAATTTTAATAAGCACATAATTTTCGAATATTAGAGGTGCGTGCTGGGGTTTGAACCTGGGCCCCAGGGTCGGGAGTCCAACGTTTAACCACTCGGCTATCAGTGCTATCCATGCATGTACCAAGTTTTACCCTAGCTATAGTAAGGGTTTTAGTGACTGGATGGATTTGATAGCCTCGACCATCGCCCAGCAAGGCTTGGATTCAAGGATGGATGGAGAACGACATATCCCAATACTTTTAAAGTATTACTAAAATGCTTGAATGCGTTTAAATAATACTATAGTAAAATTTGCTTTCACATTATTTTATTATGACAAGAGACATTACAATAGTAACATTACAAAATGGAACATTATAACAACATTTTATTTACAGTCATCGATAGTTATGACCAATTAAAATAGTACATACATGCCGAGGTATATTATTATAATACCTACCGCTAAAATATAACCCAAAAATGAATGTAAAAGTAACACAATATAGTTTACATTCTCGCAAATCTAGAATTATCTTCAAATACATCACTGTCAACGTATCATTTTTATTTTGTTTTTTTATATGCATTTCTAACATAAAATATCATATATTCACATTATTACTTTTTGACTTTATAAAAAAATATGCTTCTTATTTCTAGAGATCGTTCAACTTCATAAATATTTTAACTAATAGTGACCATATTATTAATTACATATTATTACTTATAAATACCTTAATATGGTAATATCACAAAAAAATCACAATGTAGAGACGAATACAATTAACAAAGTATTCGCAGAACATTTTATGTACAAAAATCTCACTTAACACCTGCATACGACTAAAACGCGCACTTGTTTCTTCGAGGTCACAAAAACAGAAAATCTTCAAGTCATTATTTTGGAGTGCAAAGCATTCCTCTCCTTACCCAGCCTAAGGGGCATTTCCCATCTCTGGCCCCGAACCGGGACTCGACATCTGGAATGAGCTCACCAAACATGTAAGGAGTATGCCGCGTTGTAGTAGGCACTGGTTTGGGAGCAGGTGTGTCTATCTCATCTTCCATGATCAACTTAATCGCAGCCATTTTACGACCAGTTGAAACGTCGTCCTTCAGAGAAATCCGTAGCGAGATACCTTCCGAAGTTATCGGCGTATCCTGTATCATCACTACTCTGGATTGCACCGTAAAAACGCACAGAGCGTAAACAAATGTCAGAAGCAATAACATTTTGAAATTTGAATTAAAATCTTGAATCTGCCTTCACTTGAGCGCTGCTTGATTCAGAATGCGAAGAACATGTTTCATAACGGCTTATATACAGCTTAAACTTTGCAGTTTTCCCCGTCATGACTCATACGCCTGTAGGACAAATTACCTTAATATTTTATTCGTAAAGAGAATCAGCTAGATGAGCCACCTAGTGGTTACCACCGCCCGTGGCGTCAGTGAAGTCAAAGACCAGAGTAGGGTGGCCTATAATACTGACCCTATTCCTATGCCGACATTCCAGGGTCTAAAAGGCGACAGAAGCCGGCGCCCTTGTTTGCTGCTAGGCCTTCGCGCATGGATTATTATTATCAATCATTATTATTATAATTATTATAATTGTTAAGTAATTAATATTATTAATGTATTATTATCTTTCGTGAAGCTCTGTTGGCAAGCTCTCACATTTTTCCTAGAGTCAGCCACCAAAATACTTGTCGTGTTTCGTCTGGGAGCTTGTGAATTAGTACCACTCATTTGCTCATCCAATTATAATTATTATTTATCCATCCTATATTTTATGCAAATATAATTATTAGATTCATGTTTCTCATAGCGTAACTGACAAAATTAAGGAGTGTTAGCGAGCTACGAACGTAAATGCAATTAAGCTACGCAATCGCGTCCGTAATTCTGTACTTACCGCCAGTAAACTGTTATTACGAGTAGCATATGAGAATACAATTTATTCTTATGAGAATGTATTTTACGATTATAAGTGAAGAAAACCATTATGAGGAAAGTTATGCATTGTTTGAAAGCCACGTGCCACAAATTATTATTACAAACGAACAAAAATCTTTCCTATTGTCCTAGTTTAGTCATTTTACGAGTTAACATTTGTCATTTCGGCTGAGAAAGTGAATAAACGTGTTGCCACAATTTTGATCGACACAGTGCAATGATACGGTTCCATTGGATGATTATATTATACGGATTAAGGAGTGCGCACATTACACCAACTCGACGTCAACTCCACTCCGACTCCACTCCGTTTCAACTCCGACGTTCTGTTCCGCGATCAACGCTTCATCGACGTCAACTCGACTCCGTCTCCACTCCGTTTCAACTCCGACGTTCCGTTCTAGGTACATTACGTCATTGTGTCGGTCGACGCGTGGACTACTCGTCTACGGTGAGTCGTCAACGCAACGTCGACGCGTTGGTCTCGAAACGGAACGGCTATGGGTGTAGGGCGGGGAGGGGCCGTACAGGGCTTTTAAGTATAAGTTCGAAATTCAACCTTACTTTCAAAGATATAAGGCTCATAATTGAATGTTAGCTTTGTCAAGGTTTTAGTCGCGTTCGCGTCTGTCGGTCGTGGAGTCGTTGTACTGTGCGCAGTCCTTTATACCATTAATATTTACCTCTATGACTGCTGTATACAATATTATTGGCAAAATTCAGATCCTTGACGATAATATTGTAAGTATGCGGCTAGTCTATAAAACGACTGCAAGACGAATACTAATTTACATACTAAGTACTATAGAGGCATATGATGTCAACAAACGTTGGGAATCCGCAAAAGGAAAAAAGAAAAATGGTAAATCCAAGCAATGATTTGTACCACTGCAACATAACTGTCCCACTGTTGGACTCGGGCTCGGGTCACAGGATAGTACCATGCCGGCCAAGTGCGGATTGGACACTTCACCCACCTTTGGTAACATTATCATCAATGTGATTTAGACAAAATGTAATCATGTTTACAGATTACAATTACATCCTATTAATATTATAAATGCGAAAATTTGTATAGATGTATGAATGTTTGTTAGTCTTTCACGCAAAAACTACCAAATGGATTGAAACTTTACAATAATGTAGCTTACACATCAGAATAACACATCCCTACTAATATTATAAATGCGAAAGTAACTCTGTCTGTCTGTCTGTCTGTCTGTCTGTCTGCGTGGCTTTCCCGCTTAAACCTCTCAACCGATTTTGATGAAATTTGACACAGACAATCTTTAGACCCTGAGAAAGGACATAGGCTACCTTTTATTGCGACAAAAAGGGATGAAGAAGTTGAAATAAAGGTTGAAAGTTTGTATGGGATTTCTTCGGGTTTTAAGAACAGCGCCATCTAGGTGAACCTTCCTAACTTAAAGAATAAGAACGCCTAGCGCCATCTCTTAAAGAACCATGAAACTTTATATTTAAGCACTTGATAATAAGTTTCCCGAAGCGAAGCGAGGGCGGGTCGCTAGTAGGCTATAATTTATAAAGATTTAGAGTGAATTATCCAAAATATATAACTAAATCTTTGCAAACCGAAAGGAACAAGTTTCAAAAAGCGAAGGGAGGGCGCGTCGCATTATATTTATATAGTTGAAGCGCTCATAGCGCAATAGCGGGCGCGGTCGGAAATCGGCACGTAAAGCAGTCGGTCCCGGTTTATATCATTTGGTAACAGTCGTTAGGCCATATCGGAGGCCTTCGGGCAGCATAAAAAACTTCCAACAATTGAGTTGGCCACTAACCCCTCCATCAATCCTCACTGGAGAAGAATGGTGGAGGCCTCTAGGCCTTCTCAATAATAAGGAGAATCCCGTGCTCAGTAGTGAGCCATTAATGAATTTAAGCCAATCATGGTTAAATTTTTCCCATTAATTAGGTCACTAGGTAGTAGAACCTAGGCTCTACTACCTATGTACCTACCTATGTAAAATATTTAATTTTAATTGTTTTACGTAGGGAGTAGAGCGTAGAGTTCGCCCGGGGTAGTACTACCGCCCGCCACGGTACTTAGTACCATTTCTACCGTGTAATAATTGTTTTAACAGCAATTGTGTTCCGGATAGAATGGTGTGGAGCCGGCTACACTTTTTAGAGACGACCATCTCAGTCCTCAAGGGTAGCAATACATCTGTGACCGAATTATAACGAGACTCTTACTAACATTTACTAACTTGACTATTACTAACAACAACTAACAGGACTAACATTCACTAACAGTCCCTGTCCCAGTCCTCATACTTACAAACTAACCAACTAATGTTCTAACACCGTTACCTAACCGGACAAACTATCCCAGTCCCCATATGAGTCTTGTTCTAAGTCGGTCACAGTTGTCATGGGCGGCAGCGGAAGGTGGTGCTGCATGCTCGTTTGCTACCTTAAAGCAATAAAAAAAAACAGAGAATGTTAGGTTCGATACCTGACATATTTCTTACCGGAAAATGTATCAGTAAAATGTTTGTTCCTGGGTCTAGGCGTAGTAGGTCGGAGGTAGGTAATAGGTGTGTAGGTAAGCCAATCGTACCTACATACACACCATGATATTAAACAGAATCAAAAAAATATTAAAACATGGACATTTTTATATGGAATATCTGAAGATACTGGAAAAAACCATGACTTTTGGTGTACAAATAATACATAATATTATATACAAAAAATGTTTATTTCATTCATGTAAGTTTTACATACAATAGTACATATAAATACCAAAATCACGCAGTGCATATATAATCACATTAAAATAGGCTCTTTGCATTGGCTTATTATGTTTTTTGTAATAAACTTATTTGCAATAACTGTATTGAGTAAAAATCAAATATATACTTTGCTCCCTAAATTATGAGATATCATTTGTTGTTGTTGCATACAATTAAATTGAATTAAATTTAAATCTTTAAGTTTCAATAATACAGTTTTTGTAAAAATTCCAAACAAAATTATACGTTATTATTATACGTTATGTTGAATAATAATAATTGATTTTTTAAATTTATTAAAATTAAATTTACATTATAGTTAGTTTCAATTATTAATTAGAAAATTTAATTTTTTAAGTATTCAAATATTAGATTATACTGAAAACTTTACATTTCTTATTGTAACATTGGCTAATCTAAGTTAAATTCGGCATAACTTAGTTTAATTAGTTTTAATTGTAATCACGCACTTTTTCTTGGAAGGAACACTTTAACCACTTTCCTTTCTTTTTTATTTCTTTCTAACCTCCTAGTGGAATGCACCTGGCACCTCTCCATACAGATCCAATAGCACACTTGCCGTTGCCGATGCTGTTCCGGTCGTCGAAGGTTGGTATAATTTCATTACTACTCCTAATTCCTTCTTCGATTGGGTGTCTCGACGGGTGCCCGACATCAACCGACGGTGATGTCTTTGTCTTCTCATCATCAATGATCAGCCTGATGGTGGCCACGGGATGTCCTGACGCATCTCGTTCTTCTTTTAACGCTATCCGCATCGACACCCCTTCTGAAGTAATTGGCGTATCCTGCAGTAATATGACCCTCGAGTCGACGCAGGCAAAGATCACGACACACAGCGCCAGAATACTTGGTGTGATGAACATTTTGATGTTTTGTTGTCGACCGAGCAACTTGTTTAGAGCAGTGCTCTTGAGAATGTGGCCAAGTTACGCTCGACACGGCGTTTATATCATAACGATTGAGGTAAACCGTACAAATAAATGTAAGTATTATGAGCTCTGGACATAAATAGTGGTTTGATGACGTTACCGCTTATCCTTGGGAATGTCAGGTTACAAAGCCCTTCGTGACCAGACGTTGGATGATTCGAACAAAGCAGATCTGTGATCATGTCACAGATGATCTCTCAAAAACACACTCATGATACCGATGAACTGAAATCTGTACTGATATTATAAAGCTGAAGATTTTGTTTGTTTGAACAGGCAAATCTCTAACTACTGGTTCGAATTGTAAAATTATTTTTGTGTTGGATATTCCATTTATCGAGGAGGGCTATGAGTCTGGTTCTAATTCGGTCACAGATGTTTTGCTACCCTTGAGGACTAAGGTGGTTGCCTCTAAAAAAGATAACCAGCTCTACGATACACTTTCCAACCAGAACACAATTGCTGTTAAAACAATTATACAAGACAATAACAATTATTACAAGTGGTGGGCGATGATACTACCCCGGGGGAACTGTATAGACTCTACTATCTATTTAAAGTTTTATTTTAAATAAATGTTATTAATGTTATTAATAATTAAATATTATAATTATATATTAATAATAAATGTTATTAATAAATTAGCGTTGTTTTAGCTTTTGGTGTAAGAAAACAATTCAGAATATATTAAAAATTACATTTTATTTCATAAAATTCATTTATGTACACTTTTACATTCAATAATTCGAGAAATCACACAGTACAATTCACAACCAAATAAGCTCTTTATAGTAAAATTATTTGCAATAAGTTAATGCCAATAACCCTCTTAAATTTAAAATGAAATGAATAAAATTATGAGCTTCCATTAGTTGTGGGTTGCATAGACACTACATTCAATTTCGTACGTATGAGTAATACAGTTTTTGTAAAAATGACATTGACTTAGAAACAACATAGTTTCTTGAAGTATTACGCTTATAAATCCATAAGTAACACGTAATAATTATAACTTACAATTAATTACAAAATATTTATCAATTTATACAAATAATTTTTAGAATAGCACATCTTTTACAAAAACAACATAAAAACAAATATATAAATTTTGCAAGTCTACTTTGGGCAATTGTTTTATTACGAACGTTTGGCTCTTTGGCATCAACCCATTTATGGCCACTACTGAGCATGGATCTCTCTAACTGTGGATTCTTAGAGCATACTCCAACACGCTGTTTCACTGCGGATTGCTGGAGAGCCTAAGCTAGGTCTAAGGGCCAACCGAAGTGTCGGATTATGCCACGCGAAGGCCTCCGACGTGGCCTAACGGCTGCTTTCTAATGATAACAAACGAGACCGATGGCTAATTTAATTTACGCATAACTTAATGTACCTAATTAATTTATGTTTTACAAAGTAACTACTTTTAACGTACTCAGGAGCTTCACTTTAACCTGCTTGTTATACGCACTTAAAACCCCTCCTTACTTGTCCAATAGCACATCGCCCGCTTCTGATGCCAGTTCGGTCCTCGAACGTTGGCATAATTTCCATACTAGGGCTGATTGCACTGTCTCCTATTGGGTATCTTGACGATAAGTATCGCTTGCCATCGGCAACAGGTGGTGATGTCGGTGTCTTCTTATCGTCAATGATCAACCTAATGGTGGCCACGGAATTTCCTGATGCATCTCGTTCTTCTTTTAACGCTATCCGCAGTGATACCCCTTCTGAAGTAATTGGTGTATCCTGCACCAATATGATCCTCGAGTCGACACAGGCCAAGATAACGACACACAGCGCCAGGATACTTGGTGAGAACATTTTAATGTTTTGTTGTCAAATGAACAACTAATTCCGAGCAATACTCCTGAGAATGTGGCCAAGTTACGCCCGGCACGGCATATATATTATAGCGAATGAGGTAAAACGTAAGTACAATTAAAGTGTTTTTGTTGTGCTCTGGATATCAAAACAGCGATTTAATGACGTTGCCACTTGTCCTTAGGAATTTCAGATTACTAAACCTTACATAAGCAGAATAGACGTCCAACGAAGATTCGTTATGATGAATGTCTGGAAGAAATTGCTGCTTAGCAATAAGACCGCTGATTGATTCCTTATTATGCTTGTTGAAATTGGTGAACAATAAAAAGTATTTTTATTGTATGGATCGTGATGAAGAAACTAATACTCTTGACGAATTGCCGATTTGACGAATATCAGACTTGACCAATGTCGTTCAACACCTCTGAAGTACCTAATGAGGATTTTCTTCCACTTTAAATATTTACCTTCTACTACTGCAACGAGTTACATTACATGTAAAGATTTGTAGATATTCAAACACGAGAGTCGGAGAAACATTTTGATTAATTGTAGCAGATTTTTAAACTAGACGACCTAAAAATTTACTTTTTTACATACTTATGATAAGTTAAGGCTTGACAATATTCCCACCTGACGGTAAGTGGCGATGAAGTCTAAGATGTTTTCTATTAATGTTTAGAGCAAACATACATAATATATGTTATGTTAAACTATGTTAATTTTCCCTGTTATTTGCTAATAGTCGTCACATATTAACTCAGAACGTCATAATTATTTCATTGATAGCATTACAAAACACTTAATATGTTAGTAAATGTGCAATTATCGCCGCCCCATTAATGTTATTTACGTTGTTACATTATTTCATTGCAAATATTGTTTTCCTATTCGTACTTAACAATAAACTGAATGAAAGTGCCCATTTATTTATATCCACGTCCATCCTATCTATTTATATATTAATCAGTTCCATCCACACTTAGTTAACGTTAAGTTTTAAAATACAATAAATATAATTCTTGTTTTACCAAGACCACTCCCGGCAGAGGTTTGTAAAAGCGATGGCGTAATTTGATTTTCGACAAGTGTATGAAAACCCACCGATCTGCACTGGAGCAGTGTGGTGGTGCATGCCCCTTGAATAGGCTTCCTCAATGACTATAAGGGACCCGTGCTGAGTAGTGAGTCATTAATGGGTTGAAGTCAGTTAAGAATACTCAATGAGCAATGCATGCAGTTATTTACTGAGACGGGGAATTCGTATGCAAATCGCTGCTTGTGAATGAGTGTTATTTGTATGTTAAGTAATTCAATCGTGTAAAGATCTTTTTAAATAAATGAATTATAATTTTAATTTAATTGTAATATAAAACAAAACTGCACAGCACCACTTATAATTGTTACGCAAATTTAATATCTACGAGAATCGAACCCAGAACCAACTAGGTTACGGGGTTGTCATCCTTACCCCACCTCAGTTACTCTCTGTTATTTCTAATCTATACCATTATTCCAGTACAAAAGTTTTCACTCCTAAAATATTTAATACCCTCAAGGATACAGCTACTCTCTACATTAAGATTCTGTGCGGATCCAAACAACGAACCCTTCATCGTTCGGTTTCCAAGTAATATTTCCCGCGCACGTGCCTATTACGTAATGGTCTTTCCCCTGGGGTTTCCCGAGTATAGTATTCATTATAACTACGGCGTTTAGCCCCTTGAAGGGAGAAGACGTGACGTCACTAAACGGTCAATGGTAAATGAGCTGTAATATGTATGATGTATTTTACATGAATTTTTACTATCATTTAGTTTAAAAATAATATAATATTAATATTCTATAAAAATAAGACTTCTATTGTATTCTACATAGATTTAATTATAATGTAATTTTAATAGGTAGTAGAGCCTAGAGTACCTACGCCCGGGGTAGTACTACCGCCCGACACGGTACCACAGAGACGGTACTTAGTAAGTTACGAGTAGTACCATTTCAATTGTGCAATAATTGTTTTAACAGCATTTATGTTTCGCTTAGAAAGGTGTTGAGCTGATTACACTTTTTAGAGGCAACCAATCTCAGTCCTCAAGGGTAGCAACACATCTGTCACCGAATTAGAACAAGACTCTTACTAACAATTACTAAGTGGACTATTACTAACGACAATTAACAGAATTATTATTAACAGTCCCTGCCATAGTACTCATTCTTATTAACAAACTAACTCAACAAAACTCACACAACAAAACTCTACTCTAGAATCAACTACTCTACCCCTAACTCTATTAATATTTTTATCCGTAATAATTATTTTATATCATCTTCATTGTTTCACCAGTGAAAAGCTCTTAACAATGTCATGAAATACCTTTTTCAAATAAACTCATACCTACCCACCCAGTTTCACACCACCACAAGTCTCACCTGTACCCGGCGACGTTGACTAATGACCGCGTGCAAACTCTCCAGGACAAATGGATTAGAATGGATCAGTATTACATTTCTAGCAAGTTTACGGTTTCTTTGTAATGTATACAAGGTGGATACTATCATACGACATTAAATTTAACTGCATGTACCTATCCATCTTCCAAGTCTACAAACAAATTTTCAATCAAATATCTTCAATACTTTAGGCACAGGAATTTTTCTTCACTTTTGAAATTTTCTACACGCTGTATACGAATTCAGCAATGATGGCGGCAAAAGATCACGTGACGAAAGTGCGCTGTTGCCGCTCTTATCAAAGGTTAGTGAACAGTGTTTACAAATGATGTTCTATTTTTTACCCCATTTTTTGCTATTAAGTTTGTTTGAAAATTTGTTTTTTTTTAATTTGATGTTAACAGTTTTTTAATTGATGCAACATGTTCCTAGGAGGGAGTAGGGCTTGTGTTTTCATTTAATGTCGTATGATGGTATCCACCTTGTATGTTTGTCAAACAGTCCGGTTGAGGTGTCCCTTACTGCGGTCGCTATCCTCTCAGTCGTATTTAGTGCTCTCGTTGCAAATCCTCTATTTTAAGCGTTGTCAAAAATGGGGAGGTTCCCATTCGGTTGTATTTTGTTTATATTGGTACCATGAATGCCCATAAATCGCCGCCATTTATCAATCGGTTTTGATTTTTTTTTTTAAGTAAATACTTACAGATTGATCCCATTTTCTTAATCCAATTCTGATGTTAGAATCAACGAGCATTGTAGGAAGTCTTCAAATGTTTTAGGCAATACACATAGCGATTTCAGTGTTTTCAGCAATAAAATATTTGCATAGTAACGTAACATCTGATGTTGGGTCCTCTAATACATAAATTGTAAAAGTACTCATTAAATCATTTTCATTACCAAACTATCACCAACGCCTGAGTTATGGAGCAGTTACCCCTCAAGTGTCTAAAATGTAACACGCGTTTACAGTGAACACACAAGTCATTGAACTTTGTATTCGCCATGCGCCATGTTTCCCCGGGTCAATATTAACCTTGTGGGGTCTTTCATTTGGCTGTAAACGCTATACAAACTTACACACACACGCCACTGAACTTGTGTGTTGCGAGTGGGATTGACAACAATGGCATGAGAACAAACTTTTTTGTTTAAATCCCTATGGGTCAATTATTACTTAATGAGTGGAGAAGAGTTTAGTCTCCAAGGACCAGTGTCGCCAATATTGATTTATTGTAAACCCATTGACATTTTTATTAATTCTTAATTGTTACAACAACGTGTTACTTCTTTGTCTACGGATGGATGTTTTCTGCTTCCTGCCTCTGTATATGTTTAATCTGCATTCCGGAGTGTCGCTGAGACTTTAAACCTATATTTGTTAAGCCCGCAATGTGCTGTGAGAAACCTAATTAGGAATCGTAGCTCGTACCGCTTTAGCTAGAGCATGTTGGTAATTTCACTAATAAGCAGTTACGACAGTTTCAGCTTATCTAGCCGTCTACTATGGTTGAAGCAATGAACAGCTTTAACGCTAAAATACTACCAGTATGGACTGTTTTTGACGCGTTGTTGGTCCTGGTTATTATTAGATAACGTCATTAAGCCATGTCGTAGACCTTCGGGTCGCTTAAAAACTTCCGACACTTGGGTTGGTCACTAACCCTTCCACCAATTCGCAATGGAGGAGCGTGGTGGAGTATACCTATTCTAAGTCTCCTCAGTTATGACGTTATGACGATGTTATGACGTGGACCCATGTCCCGTAGTGGACTATTATGGATTGAAACAGTCGGCTCCATTCATCCCTAGTCCTAGCCAACCCGACTTGTTCATGGTGTCCCCTGCCCAACAAAGGACAAGGCTGTCATTGCGACTATGCACATTTTACCCATTTGCACGGAACGTGCATTAATTTCGCTTTTTTAAGTGAAGTAGCACATAAAAGAAATATATTTAATAGAATATGCGTTGCTTGCTATAAAAAGTATCTAGTCAGTTTCTTCTTTTGATAAAAAAATAGGTCTAGTAAAAAAATAATTGTAAAGTGGGAACTACTACGAATCGAATTTGTAAATGACCTTCGAAAACTTGTTCGAAATATAAGTAAGAACTTATAAAACCCGTGCGAGTAAAACCCGTAGGTAATATCAAGATAATTTGGGAATCTTATGACAATTACTGTAATGACAGGTTTGGGTGTTTCGTGTAGGTTAGGTACCTATGTAATCAGCCAATGTTGTTTTTGAGACCTGTTTTACCTGTTCAGGTCAGTGATATCGCATCGGATAAACTAAATTCATAATCGGTTATTTAGAGAAGCGCTCATAGCCCGGAGGCTTGCGTCGATCTTACATAATATGTGGTCGATTAATTTAAGCAACAGCGGGCGCGGTCGGCAGTTGGATGGGTGACCACTAGAGGCAAAAATTCTTGGGCGCTTCCGTGCTTCGGAGGGCACGTAAAGCCGTTGATCCCGGTTGTTATCATTTGGTAGCAGACGATAAGCCATGTCGGAGACTTTCGGTCGGCATAAAATTTCCGACACTTGGTTTCTTCTGTGATGACAACAAGTTGTGTGAAAACAATATCTTTTACACATTTAATTTATTGTAAAATCTGGTTTTAACATTAATATGAGTAGTTTTCCTTAAAGTTGGATTCCCCGGCTGCGGAACTGATCGAGTTTCCTTTGTACTGTCCCAGAGACGCCAAACCGTTTGCCTATGAAAGAAATATTAAACATTCTCATTTTAGCATCATAATATCGTTTAACTTTTACAAATCACAAGTTGTGATTCACAACACACAAGACTAGAATACACTCACCCAGACTCAGAACAGAAATTTAAACTCATTGTTCAAATTTGCACCTCATTGGGAATCGAACCCAGGACCCTTGGAACGGCTATCCATCATGATAACCATTGCGCCATACGGGTCGATTAAACACCAGTCAAAACCTACAAAGTTCTTTTCATTCTTCCTAAAGTTATTTAATATAAGTGATTTTAATAGACATTAAAAATGTAGGTATCTACTAGCGTTGTATTATTGCTCAAAAGAAAGGTGTCAAAATAATCGAACAATATTAGATGTAAATTGGTATACTTACTTATCACACGTACATAAGTTGACCCGATTGACAATTTCTCATATTTAGTAAAAATATATGATATATTTTTTATGATAATTGTTTTTATGTTTCATAATAATAATTGTCACAATTTTTTCGTAAAGTAAATCTATAATGAAATGACTAAATATGGACTATGAATATATTTTGAATCTCTTCAATTCAATTCAGTAGCTTTGATTTGATGCCATTTTAAATACAAACAGACAGATTTCACTCGAAAAAAATATAGAAATGTTTATTAATACTTTTTCTTAGTCCCAAACTATTTATTTTGCAAAAACTTATCGTATAGACAAGCAGACTTTTATTTTCATCATATTATTTCTTAATTCATGAATGAATGGGTTGTAGTTATTCCTTAACTACTCATAGGATTTTCCGTTTCATTGTTACTTAACAATTATTATTAATATTAAGTGTGTCGTAAAATATAATTTTAAGTTCGGTTAGGTTAGGTTTCATGAATGAACTATTATATTCTATAGTATCTACCTATACAATAGTAGAATGTTCTTGGGTTTTTATTTGTTCCTATTAATATCAAGAATTTACAATTGTGTAAATAAATGTAATGGAGGAATTTTAATAGTTACTTCTACTAAAAACAACAGCGAGGAGCAGGGTTAGGAGAAAATTGTGAGTTGAAGTGTGGTGAGGCGAGGTGAGGTGAGGAAAGATGTGATGAGGAGAGATTCTTCCAAATGTTCTGGTAAGTGACAATCAAAATGTTGGATACTCAAGTAGATACTTGATCACAGACTGGACCTGTTCAGGGAAACCCCAACCTCGCGAATCTCAAACTTACTTGCGTGTGAAGATTACTCACGACATATTTATTTGTTTCTTAGTTGTTGCTCAATAATGTTTTCCTTAAATATTTTACTAAACGGCACGAACGGCCGCACTTATTGCGGTAAATTCGCTTCATTTACATTTCCCCTTGGTTCGTCATCCTGAAGTCTTGTGATGTAATGTCACCATTC
This sequence comes from Ochlodes sylvanus, assembly GCA_905404295.2. NCBI lineage: Eukaryota > Metazoa > Arthropoda > Insecta > Lepidoptera > Hesperiidae > Ochlodes > Ochlodes sylvanus. The sequence continues at coordinate 6,735,668 of FR990129.1, forward strand.
ATACTTACAGCTGATTCCTCAGTACTGTGATTCAGACAGCGTATCCATGTGACACACTTCGCACATAGATAATATTTAGAATACAAATTACGTCTTTCGCGTAAACGCGGCCCTAAATTAAAAAAAAACACAAAATACAAAAAAGGCGACCTTATCGCTAAGCAGCGATCTCTCCCACATACAGAGATATTACCTATATTCTTATTCAATTTTTTTTACTTTATCCCTGCGTATCATCATAATACAAGTTTAGTTTTTTAATACTTCGTTAACTTTACGTATACTCTTTCCTGCAAGTTTTTTTATTCAACTTTAGTGAGTTAACCTTATTTACCCTTCTGGGGAAGCGATGCCTTTATGAATAAAAATGTAGTGTCATGCCTAGAGTAAATTGTATTCAAATGTAATGTGATTCAAACTTAACTTAGTGAAATCCGAAACTATTTTTAAATGCATAATTCATCAGGTTTTCCCGCGATGACGCTATTTTATGTGCAAATGAAAATCATCCGCAGCTATGATACTTCTATTGGGTTATTTCAAAGATCAGTTTCATATTTAAGTTTTTGTATTTTTATGACTGTGGAAACCGAAAGCTAAATTATGTTCTATAGTTAAGTACTCTTTGTTACGTAATTTTTAGGTATGGTATAAAACTATGGGTACAATAGTCCAAAGTGTATTAATTAAGAACTGAGTGCAGTTCGTGATTGTTCTAACAGTCGTTACTAACAACAACTAACAGGACTAACCATCACTAATAGAGAACTATGACTTATTATGACTATGGCAAGGATGCCCTAATCCTCATGCTAACGAACTGAACATCTAACAATCTTAATAACACCCTCTGTTAACTCCAGTTAATTAGGAAAAGAAAGGGGATAGTTAGTCAACTAACTTTTTTAAAACAAATAATACTTGTTAAAAGCTTACCTGTCACGACTTAAAAAAACTAGTAAAATATACCTTAGCGCGTTTCAATAGCTCAGCTTGTGCTTTACCCACGTTCTCTTCCTTCCCAGCCCAAGCCTTCCACACGGACGCCTGCAGACCCCGACCATAGCTGAATGTGAGGGCCCAGGGTTTCTTCAAACTGCACTGATTTATGGCGTTCAAGTTCAAGGTTTCTTCTTCTTCGGATTGACCCCCGGAAAGAAAAGCGATGCCTGGGGACAAAATGCATGTTAAAGAACAGGTTCCTCTTTGCATTCGTAGCCTACGAAATAATTACAGACACTTTAAACAGACTATTTTAAAGAGTTCATGATTGTAATGAATGGCATTACTGCTTATACTATATCCATATCAGCCCATTGCATGAGCAATACACTACCATCCTACTGGGTCCCGTACGCCACATCAAATCTCAGTTCAATAGTCGAAGTTTAGAGGTTGAATATTCAAAAACGTAGCACTTCCCGCATTACATTATAATATACATAGTGTGGGAAGTATTACATTTTCAAATGAACCTATGTACAAAGTTTCATGCGATTTTAAACTTATTCCAATATAATCACGGACACTTAACATTTTAAATGTAAACGGGTACTCAACCAGTCTTGCCGTGACTATGATCAATGCAACTGGGTCGAAATATCGGTGAAATAATTCAAAATCATGAGTGCCCGTTTCCATTTAAAAAGTTACACGCTTCTAAATCTACTGGTTCAGTCTGTGCGTTGTCCGCAAATTAGTCACCAACAGCACCGGTAGGTAATTAAGTAGATGACCTGGCACAGCAGCAGGAACACTTCGGAGCAATGCTGTAACTGTTGCCACGGCAATTTGCTCTGGACTATTCCTCTTCGAACACGACTGTCCTGGTGTCACCTGTGGATATTAAAAAATATACCAACGGTAATAAAAATTGTGTTATAGTGTAAAAGTGGCTCATGTATCGTTCTAAGTGGTAGAGCCTAGAGTTACCCGGGGTAGTCCCACCACCCGCCTCGGTACTTATTACCATTTCTACCGTGTAATAATTGTTTTAACAGCAATTGTGTTCCGGCTACAAAATTGTGGATACGGTTCACTTTACGAACATCTTAGTCCACAGGAATGGCAAAACATATGTGACTGAATAAGAACAAGATTACTAACGCTACTAACATCTACTAACTATCACTAACAGTCCCCGTGCTAGTCCTCATCCCTACTAAAGAACAAAGCACTACATTATTAATTTACGCTATTTAAATTATTTTGTTTTTTATCCCGTTTTAGTGTTTTGCGGTGACGTTAATTAATTGAATAAACATACGCACCATATTTGGTTTTAGTAGAGTGCCTTCCAGGAAAACGTGATGGTCGTTCAACGCTTTGTAGACCGCTGCTAATACCGTTTCAGTCACTTTCTGCGCTCTTACGATGTCATGATCACCTGGTACAAACATAAATAGTAAAAACACCTTTATCAGCAGAACTTTCCGTAAAATGAAACCCTTGACACCAAGAACAATGAATGGAACCCGTCAAATCCAAGCAAATCTTCCAAAACTCGAGCAGGATTGTAATTAATATTAAACAGTTCTACTTACTCACGATTCCATCATCAGACGTACCTAATCAAATTGGAATAACACAATGTTTTATTGCCACGTTAAATGAAAGAAATTGAAGGATTGCTGGATTTTAAAAAAGCGAATAAATTTCAAAAGGTTATATTTTATGGTCTCATTTTGGTTGCTTATAAAAACCCACGTATGGACCTTCAAGCATCGGCCATCAGTCATCAGCCAACCGCCTCTACTCATGACGTACTCTACTCCCACTGACAACAGACGGAAATTGTACAAAGTCCAATAAATTTTAAGTTTTTTCGTTGTTAGAATAACTCTTGGCTCGATATATCAGCATGATTATAATGTTTCTAACCTCTTCCTCCTGTCGGCTACTAACATCATTCAAAAATCAATTGGAAATTATTTTTAACGTGGTTGGCTTTGTTGATAGAAGACATAATTATAATAAAATCATGTGTCTCTTACCACTTAGTGTTAAGAGCTCAATCTTTCGGTAAGGCTCCTAGCATAACAGATAGGCGTAGAAAATTATTTACCATTACATAAATGTAGCTGGTACGTGCTTAGCGCTTTTCAGAAATAAAATTAATTATTTGTGTATAAAACACTCGTATCATACAATAACACAAATTGTAACATGACTAATTCTGGTTGCATATTAAAAGTAGTACTTAATCGTACGTAGTATGTACTTAAAACTCGAGGTACTTTTTAGGCAATCAACAATACCAGGGCACGGGACTTTAGTAAGGTGACATCATCAGTGAATGAGTGGTAATGAGGCCTACGTATAAAGAGGTCATTAGTCAACGATGATATCTATGTATCCAGAAATACTCACACTGGGACTTAAATGCAATATTTGCTTCTAGGAGCGTAGACAGAATAATAAGTAGAGTTGAAACAATGTATTTTGAAAACTAATAAACAACTGCTAATTGACCATTTTAAACTTGCCGGAGCACAATCAGAAGAGTGAAGTCCGTCAATCTGCACTTAGCCAGCGCGGTGGACTATGACCTGTTGTACCCCTCATATTGTGAGAGGGAAACCTGTGCAGCAGTGGGACTGAGAGAGACTGAACTAAATGTAACGCGACTTGTGTAGAAAGTTCCAAGATCCAAAGGCCGCCAACAATTTTAACAATTATCAATTATTTAAACAATTTTCACTACTAGGGATATAGTGACACAGGCATCCTTAAAAAAGCTTGTCCATCGTTAACAACACCACGGCAACACGTTGGTGACGCCCATGGTGTTGCTAATGACCATGGTCACTTATAATCAGGTGATACGTCTGCTTGTTTGCCTGCTTAGGCTAAAAAAACTAGCACCACAGAATATGTACTTACTACGTTAAGCTAACACATTTGTCAGAGCGTCAAATCACTTCTTTTTTCAACTCTCAGAATCGGCCACACTTAAATTCTTTACACACAAAGCTACGACCAATGAGCCTTTTATCTCTTATTCGATCTATCTAATGATTTCCACGATTTTAGGCGACATTTGGAATCGTAAAAAACTTGGCTTGAAAAGGTTTCCGACGCAAACCTACTTTTCAGTGAGACCCGCTATATAAATTTGGCTCGTAAGAATGTGTGGAGGGAAATTGAAACATTCCTGTTTTACTTACAAATACGCGTTATTATAAATAAAATAAATTACTGATCAGTGACTTAACTTAATTAAACGTCGAACTTTATAAAGGTTGTTGTCATGACCTTCATTGAAACAATTTTAAATTTTTAATTTGGCAGTGGTCAAAACAAAACCACCTCTTAAGTTTATACATCCACATAACACCTAAAAACTCAAAAACTAACCAAAACGACGTGTTTAGATTCAACCCATTAATGGCCCACCACTGAGTGACTCACACGAGCCTCTCCTCTTAACTGAAGAAGAGAGAAGCTCTAGAAGTCTAGAGCATACTCCACCACGCTGCTCCAATGCTGATTGGTAGAAAAGTTATAGGCCAACCTATGCGTCGGAAGTGCCGTCCAATGGCCCCTAACATAAGCCATTGATTGTAACTAACGACCTGAAACACAGAAGCACTTAAGAAATAAAGCTACTAACGAGAGAGTTGACATCATATATTATATTAATGGGTTATGCAAAATGCGACAATAATGCGGCGGAAAACCAAGGGAAATAAATGGGCAGCATTCAACCATACGTGCATCCCAGATGACATTCCTTTAAACACTATAATCATTTGTTTTAAGCATGACTAGTGTGCAAAGTGTCAATATTGTGAATAAGTACTAGGTGACTAGTAAGGTATGTGAGGAAATAATTATATTAATACTCGTAGTAGGTATACTCTTTTTGTACTTTTTCTGTTGCACCTAAAGTTCATACCTACATAATTATTCAAAAGGTGTAGACCAGGTAAGGTAAAGTCTTTGCGGCCAAGACAAACAGTTTCTTGCTTGAGGTTATTAATATGTATTTTTTGCTGAACAACAGACGAAGCCAATAGTTAAGAAGACCAGAATTAATCGTTTGCAGTTAAGAAATGTCAGTAGTGAAAAGCGGTTTCACCGCTATTTAATGGGCCAACAATGGCATAACAGAGATCTTATTTATCAACTAGGTATTTAAATTAAAAAAGTCTCAGTTTACATAACATAAAATGTCTGCTACCTGCAAATAATATTTTGCAGCAAATAAAAATTGCGGAGCTATAGTAAATACCTCACCATTATCGGCATAACCAGAAACGTTGTGCTAAGTACTGGGTTGCGGCTCGTATCATAACTTACCGTCAAGTAAAACATCAGGCTCTACAATGGGCACTAAGCCCTCGCTCTGGCATATGGAAGCATATCTCGCCAGAACCTGGGCCGTATCATTGATAGCCTGTGCAGAAGGCGTATGCTCTCCGATCTTGAGCGGACATCTCCATTTGGCAAAACGACAGCCCGACTTCTTGTAGATTGCGCAACGTTTGGCGAGGTCGTCTAAGCCTGAAAATAGATACAAATTATTTTATGCAAAAATATAGTTTTAATTTCCCCTTCACTATCGGCTTTTACGCTATGCTAAACAAAGGTTTTGAAATTGCAATGTATCAATTCTAATCTGAAATTTCAAGTGAATTGCAAAAATCCTCAACACGCAACGGTCCGAGAGTTAAGATCGTTGGTGCAAATTATAGAATTACAATTTAACATTTTTTTATAGCCTGATGGGTTGACGATAAAGGAGACGAGTGACCTGATAGTAAGTGGTCATCATCGCCTACGAACACGAGTAACGCCAGGGGAGTCGCTTAAGCAACGTCAGCCCTGAAGGAAACCTTTTTACACACATGCGTTTTGATTCATCATCATTCACCTTGAGTGGTAACCTCGTTTTCTGATAAGAAGAGTGGTACCACGTCTCTGTCGACCTTGATTCCTGGTATAATACCCTTCTTCTCCAGAACCTTTATAAATGGAGTTCCATCATCAGTTTTCTGGTATACTGTCTCATCAAAGAGGATCACTGCAGAAATATTGCCTGCCAAAGTCTGTAATGAAATAAAACATTCCATAAAATTAGAGCTAATTTAGCGTTTCCAGTTCAGTCTCCTCAAAAGATAATCTCCTTATTAAACAATACAAACCTACTCACTTTATAAGACTGCACTACGATTTTTTTAATCGCGGGTAAAATAAAGACAGAACTACAGCATTCCAAATACCGTCGTCCTAATAAAAAACTATCTGTCACATAGATATCTGCTCCGGACAGGAATCGAACCAAGCAGCTTAAAGAAATAGACGAGATACCTACATTGTAATTATGCAGTTTCAGACTTAAAACCACGAATCGATATTTATTGACATTAATTCGAATATAACAATAGGTGACAATACTGAAACCGCAATATTACTGATCATTTTGATTTAATGACGACATTAAATAGTTTCACATACGACTACGTCATCTCTTGTTGCCTCATCGGGGTTCAGACATGTTGAAGTTCTTGAATTACCTGATACAGTTTTGTTACAGTACAGTTTTCTTATAAAATCAATTTGGACATAGGGTTTGGCCAGCGAATCGTAAAACAACTTTTTACTAATAATGTCATTGTATGCTAGTCATCCAAATATATTATTAGTACCAATAGATAGAGGAGGATACGGTTCCAATTACGCCTAGAACGTTCAAAATTTTGAAACAAAAAAAAGAAAAACAAACTTGCGAGTAATTCCTTTTCTTCATCCAATATAAATTTACCGCAAAACGCTGACTTACTTAGCACTTGAAAATTTCAAGCGTAGTAAGTGAGCTGGTTGATAAATTAACAACGATTTAATTAAGGTCCGCTCCTGGCTGGTAAGCCCCGTGTGTACCCGCTGATTTATCTGTAGAATCAGGCAGGTGAGAAATGGGGGAGCGCGTTACACTTATTTACGCTTGAAAGAATGTGATTATCGTGAGGTGAGGAGAAATTTCTCGTTTAATTTATATGAAAAGTCATTTAAAAGCCTGAGGGGCTGACAAAAACACAGGTTACCTGATGGTTAGAGGTCACCGTCCTCTATGGACAAGAGCAACACCAGGGAAGTCGCCAATTCAACGCCGACCGTGAAAGAGATAGGTCTCTTACGTAGGTATATTAAAGGTGTAGATTTGGGATGATTTTGATTTTTCTGACATGAATTGATTTGTCTTAATCTTGCGAGTGTCACTAAAGACATGGCAGTAATCAGTTATACTTAAATATCGATAACTTAATGCTACATGGTAAATAAATAAATACTAATGATCATTAATTAATATTATTTTAAAATCATATTTAGGTTTCTCTTATTATTCTTCATACTAATCACCGTTAAGGAACTATCAGGATTTAAAATTATTACTTAGCAACTATCTCACTAAATTTTTAATATAACTATTTGGTACGAGATTTCAGGAAAAAGTTTTACTTTACGCATTACTTTTTACATATTCGTTGGAAAAATCCAAGTCGTAGCGCTACGGGAATACCTCAGAGGCAGTTCATTTTAATTATAAATTTAATTTCCCTCATTTTTCTATCAACAAAGTGATCCCTAAACGAAAGAGGTTGACTTGGCTTCAACGGAAAGCTATTTGAAAGCCAAAATTTAATTACATTGGCATTTATCCAAGACAACATTTATGGCCTTTGGAATAACATCACAGTGTTGCACTCCATTTCACACACGAGTAAGATATATTCCCAAAATGGTGACATCAAAGGCATAAGGTTCACCCAAAGGTATTTACGTCTCTCTGAATTCAAATGTCTGTGTAATATTCCTCTGGTCGTTCCGTATAAATAATCTTCGTTGAGTAAATTAAGGTACGTATCAGGGTTTTTTTATGATAATCCTTTTATGTTATTGAACTGTTCAAGGGTTTGGATTAACAGGCTTCATTAACAAAGTTTTGCTATCAACGTTTCTCGTCTTAAAGTAAGTGATATTTAGGGTTAATTTAACTTCAAAAATAGTGGTGGGATTCGAACTTACACACACCAGCGCGCTGTATGGACTGATCGAAAACTACCTTCTACTACTAACTACTTTATTGGTTTATGTCCCGTTATATACTTCGCGAGAATAGGTTAGAATGCACAAATACAAGTATATAAACGGTCTCCTCGTTACGAGTATTCGCTTGTTCTTGGTGTTGGTTTTATTGCGCGGATCAAAGGATTTCTCGCCTTTATTCGACGCGCATTTATAATTATATTTTTGAAGCTATCCGAATATTCGGTGGGGTATCTAAGCGGGGCGTTACGGTTACATGGACAAAGTAAAGTCTCTCCGGTTATTTTTCGTCTCGTTTTCCTATCCCTTCTTTCAGGAAACATGCTCTGATCATTCAAAAGTAACCAGGTTCCAGTCATACCTATTATTCTTACTCATTTACGAGATTCATTTCATTCAATAATTCCTTCATCTTTACCCTATATGGCGACATTCCAAACTATACGTCACACGGTGAAGTCACATCGAAGATGTTAAAAACCTGAATCACGCTGTCGAAGTTTTCTACAATGCTCGCGTATATACCTACATATTTCGACCATGAATAATTATGATTGAAGCTCGGCTGCTCCGCCGGCATGATCACTTAGTCTAACGGGACATGTTCCTTGGCTTAAGCGCTTGGTAAAAATATGCTAATGTGGTCTTGGATTCTCTATTACTTCTTGGGTGACAAAATAGAATGTTCAGGGAATGAACTGTGCAATTTCACTCCCCCATCCCCTTTCCACCATTAAACATCTCGACGCTCGATGGGCATCGACCCGGATCCTCACGATGTGGATGTCTTCAAGTCAAGAGTGAATAGACATCTTCTAAGTTAGTGCGCTAAAGATCCAAGGCTATATCGCCATACCATGAGGTTGAATAGCAAGTAGCCTAGTTGGTGCCTTTGAAAGAATGTCGTATGCAGTGAACTTACATCGTCAGCCGTGAAAAGCAGTTGACGATATCTTCTTCTGTTCTCTTCTGTGTTTTCCAATCCCACAGACGCCAGAAGTTTTCCAATGCCTTCTGCAAATACCAAAATATACGGTTTTTCTTAACCTCACCTTAATCTCTGTTCTATGTACTGGGTATGTATGTGTGTGTAGGTGGAGGGAGATGAGTGTGTATAAAAAAGTATAGATAGTAATAAAAACAAATCATAGGTTTTGTGTCATTGACTTTGGTGCTGTTACTTTTTAAATTTTATTCATGGTAGGAAATTATTCTAAATATTTTCAATCTAATTTTAATACTTATCTTCACTTGTTACGTAATTAGAATCAGCAGCTTTCCTGCTTCCATAATTATTATGTTCCCTATTAAGATCACAGGATGTTTGCTGTGTTTAATTGCGATAAATAATATAATAGACGTCATGAAATTTTATAATTATGTGTTATTGTCGTAACGTTGCATTGAGACGTATTGAGATAAAACTCGTACCTAGGTAACCTCATTTTCCTGCCATGTAAAGCGTGCTTTGATCTATTTTAAGACATATTTTTGCATCATAACATCATAATAATTACGCATTTACCTGTACAATTATCATACAAAGTATCGGTTACTTTTAATTACACATGGGGCTCTATTTTTGAATTTCACCGATGACTTATCATATTCGTATACGAAACATTTTCACATGAGTGATTTTCGTAGCGAGTGGTTACAATTGCTGTATTTTTGAACCATTCGAAACTATGACATAAATATTTTAATCATTTCACGCAGAAAAAATGTGAATCGGTACTAATCGGTAATGGAAATAAACACCTATAACGTGTCATAGCCTGAAACGGAACGTTAAATAGCGTTATAATCTGTGGTGCGTAGTGCAAGATTTGTGTCATCACGTTTAACACATTCTGTGGACACATTCTATCGGGCGAAATTTGAATTTGAATATTTCGAATGGTCTAGACCACTCGAAAGAAGTCTTCTACAAACTTACAAAACTTTACAAAAAGAATATACATACTTAACCACTACGTTTCAGTCGTTTACGCGAAATAATAAATTAATTGTATAGATGTATAGTGGTAAATTTGATTAGATATTAGTTAGTTGTAAATTACATTATAAAATGTCGCAAAAAAGAGCGCATATCTCAAGAGCACAAAAGTTAAAATTAATTGAGATTTTGGCCACAAAGCCGGAGCTAAGAAAGGGCAAATTTCTATTATTTTCTGTTATGAACGTTTGTTGCAATATTTAGATTTTAAAAATGTCTATAATTATATTACTTTTACAAGTGCTGATTTCCAGCATAACAAATACGTAAATAAAGGGCAAATTAAAATACTCATGCTCCGTGTTACAGTCCATTTTATTGAATGACAATATTAACACAATTCCTTTGGGTTTTATTAATCGTAATGTTTATTCTTGAAGATGGCATGTTGCTGGCCAGTAACGCTTTGCTGGAATACCTGATACCTTTGTAAGACTCCCAACTCAACCAACTAACTATCAATCAATCAACTAATATCTCTCCACTCCTCAGACCCGCACCTCACCACTCCACACCGCGCCTCATTAGCTTGCCAGACCTCACCTCACCGCTTCACCATACCTCAAATTCTACCTCTACTGAAACAACTGCGAGGAGCAGGATCAGCAGGAAATGGTGATATGAGGTGTGGTGAAGTAAGTCATTTCATTATATTGTTACGAACGCGGGGTTCGGGATTTGGAGTTAACACCGCTGACTTATTTTTGAAAGATTTATTAGGCGATGAACACGTCACAGACACAATAACCGTAGCCACATCGCAGAGTAAATCGTAATCCGTTGGTCGCTGGGGTCGTAGATCCAAACACACTGTAGCCAATTCAATGCTGAAATCTGATGATCTGCTGGCCTCCTTCATTAATGGCTTCAATTCCTCGATGAGACTTCTTGCCAGAGCCTTGCCTTGCCTTTTTTTATAAAAGTTTTTTCGCAACTGCTAAAAGGTGGTTCACGGCTAAAATTCACATTCTTCACTTCGTCGTCCTCGTCCTCATCACTACTGTCGTAATTCATACATATGTACTCCTCTAAGCTCACTATTATTACTATAATTAATTAATTATCGAATTATAACAAAAAATAAGTAATAAAATGAGATTACAACAAGAACGTCACCAACTACAACCATTCAATAATAAACTTGACAGTTTGACACTGTTTGACATTGACACATTCTATCGGGCGAATTAAGAATTCGAATGGTTAACACCCAACGATAAAAGAAAAAAGAGGATATGCCCTAAGGTCACGTGATCTGAAGCCAAAATTAACTCTAAAAAACTTTTAATACAACACTTCATCATAACAACACATTAAACGCATAAATCTAAAGTTTTTATCTAAAAATAAAGTTCAAACAACGCTTACCAGTTACCAGTTTAATGAAACGTGCGACATATTATATTGTACTTTGTCTTCAAACGCAAATTGTGACGTGTAAAAATGATACAGATATATTTTTGGTATTGTGGGCCATGTTTGCATGATATTTGTTTAATGAAAAGTTATATATGCAAATTAGGGCCTATCCTCTCTTTTCTTTAATCGTTGTTAAGACCAAAGACCACTCGCTCGTCTATGCGAATTCCAAAATGAAGGAAATATGAAATTCGTATACGTTTTCGTGATTTTCGTATACGAGTGAAATTCAAAAATCGAGCCCCTGACCCATCGACGGTCGACTGAACGATCGAAGCAGCGAATGTGTTAAGCTGGCCAATAGATTATTCTACGCTACTCGTGCGGGATGGTGGAGTGTTTGGAGTCAAAACCGATCAGTATCAACGCTTTTTATTGTGTCCGAAGGCCTCAAATGGCTTTCAAACGATCACAGCCCGACAGACAGCTTAAGATATTCTAAGAAAAACACGGAAGACACTGCCAGTAACGATCGCACCAACATTTCCTTTACTCGATCGATTACTTCGCACCATCAGTGGGAAACACAAGACTAACATCGTCCGTTGTGCTACAGGCTGAATCTCTATGAAAATTTGACTAATACCTACCTACTCAAAACTTTATATTTAAACTAGCGACCCGTCCTCGCTTCGCTTCGGGAAACATATTCCTTCGGTTTGCAAAGATTTAGTTATATATTTTGGATAATTCACACTACAGTTTTATAAATGATAGCCTATGTGTTATTCTGATGTGTAAGCTATATTATTGTTAAGTTTCATCAAAATCCATTCGGTAGTTTTTGCGTGATAACAAACATTCATACATCCATACAAACTTTCGCATTTATAATATTAATAGGATTAAAAAAATAACATGCAATTCAACGATTCATAATAAACACCATTAGCTTCGTCAACGGCCAATATCCCTTTCCCTGGTGCGACGATGGCTTCAGCAGTCTTCTTTAATTCATCTTGCAGCTCCGCCGGGGGATAGGAAAAGTATGTCGTCATTATTCTAGAATTTTAAACAGATTGTTTAGTATGTGTAACATTATTATACACGTACATTATAATATATTTAATACTACTGGACCCGCGCTCGCTTCGCTTCGGGAAACATGTCCCTTAGTACGCACATTCGGAAATTGTTACGCGTGATTCTTTAAACTGAAGTAACTTTTTTGTGTCTCAACCGATTGAAATAAAACAAACACTACATGTTAAGTGAAGCCACTATATATTTGTGAAAACCGCACCCAAATCGGGTAAGCCGTTACGGAGATTAGCGCGTACAAAACCACAGACAAACAGACAACAATTCTAAAAATCATTGTTTTGGGTTCCATTGTGCTAATGAAGACCCCAGTAAATGTTTTTCTCATATATCTTCTATGTACAGACAGCGACCAGCTACAGATTTATTATTCGTATAGATAGGTATACCTACAACATAGATTAAAAAGTATTGCAGCTGTTTTGGAAACTATCGTATTCAGGAAGATATTTTTACATAGTTTAAGTAGCTTTACTAATATGGAGTCCAGTTCAATTTCAATAGGTATTACTTAGAGATCTCCATGATGTTCTCAATGAAGGTGTTGTGAAGTCCGCCAATCCGCACTTGGCCAGCGTGGTGGACTATGGCCTGTGCCCCTCCCTTTGTGAGAGGAGCCCGAGCAGCAATGGTCAGTCATAGGTTGCTATCGTGCGTTAATGATCACTTAATTACTACGACTTTTTTACTTCCACATAGAAATATGAAATTAGATAATTTCGTACTTACAATTAAAAACAGGTTATGTCAAAATTAATACACAGTGAATAACTTACACCGATCACTCGTTCACAAACAAGAAGACACAACTAAATTACATAACACTTAACAGGTCCGCGATAACATGAATGAAATAAATGTCGCTCGCAATAAAGTAATTTTAACTGATTAAACAAATAAGTACACACAATATAGATAATGTTGTTATGAGCTAATTAATGATAACTCAATCTTACCAAATAGGTAGGTACGTTTTAGACATAATATTTTTTATTATCTAATATTCTTGTTTAGCCTTTTAACTGCAGTTCAAAATATTAAATTAATTTATTTTTTACTAGCGATCCGCCCTCGCTTCACTTCGGGAAACTTATTCCTTCGGTTTGCAAAGATTTAGTTATATATTTTGGATAATTCACACTATATCTTCATAATTTATAGCATAATATGTGTTATTCTGATGTGTGAGCTATATTATTGTAAAGTTTCAGCAAAATCCATTCGGTAGTTTTTGCGTGAAAGAGTAAAGAGAACAAACATTCATACATCCATACAAACTTTCGCATTTATTTAATATGATATAAAAAATATTTTTTATCTATCTAAGAAATGAAAAGATAAGACGATGTTATTTGGTCACCGTCGTGTTCGTCGTCCATGAACATCAATGACACCAAAGGCGTCTCTGATGCGTTGTCGACCAAAAGAGAGAAAGAAAGGAAAAGATTCACACGCCCCAGTACGATCCTTGGTTATTCCTGGGTTTGACGTCCACTTTGGATGGGTTGGGTGTTTAATACGTCTCATTTGTCTGCACCCGCAATACAGTTGTCCTAGTACCGTAGGCACAGAGTAGTTTACCTTTTTTTAACTACTCTCTGCCGTAGGTCTGAGAGTCATCCTTTTTTTTATAAATGTACCTACTGTGTACAAATTTACAGTGGTGTTAACGGCGAAAAATAATTTGGGTGTTAACGTTTATGTATGAAAAAAAGTTGTCGGCATTGTATCATTGCGGTAGAGTTGCCGCTGATATTGCAATAATTTTGCTCAAAGCTCTGCGAACCGTATAACTGAGTTCCGGGCTTCTGGGAATGCTCCTCACGCCTCGTGCGCTCCAAACGATAATAAAGTTTGATATGCTGTGGTAGTGTGGTACTTACTATTAACACATCAATTTGAGTTCGCATAGTTGAGTAGAAGTGTAGAACACAATTTATTACCAAGTATCTATCAAACGTAAATAGATATAGAGCGAGTAAACGCGTTTTAAGCGCTCGATTGGATATTATAAAGTACCTATTCTTTTTTACTGATGTATTCACCAATAAATAAGTTATTACTTACAAATTTTTCTCCTGAAGTTGAATAATATTTTAGCCAAATTCATTTTAGGTAAGTATACCTACTTACTTATTCATTTTAATAAAGTATATAGTGAACTAGTGACATCTATCTCAGTAATGGAAAAACTTTTTATTCCATTGACTGCTAACCGGGCGGGAGTCGGCGGGACCGCTACATGGTTCTAAAACTTTTAGGAACACCGCCACCTATGTTACTTAAGTAAAATCATGTGTTATTTTTCAGCCAACCTCACCGACAGAAGACAAAAGTGTGTACTTTTTTCGAGAGATGTCGTTAAGAAGCGTCGGTAAAGTAGTACAGTTATTGAATTAACGCTGCGTGCGTTTATCAGACCTTCAAATGACCTTTCGTCGTGTCCTCTTCTAGAGGTGGCGATTTTGACAGTTGTGTCGAACCCTACCTCGGGAGTGTCTATTTCCTCCTCCGACTTTAAAAAAATATGTAAGTACTAATACATTTCATATTTTGATAATTTTTGCGTAAAGCTGATAATATTTAACGTTGAGCTGAGCAATTGGTGTCTATATAAGATTTTAGTGATAATTAGTAATAGTGATGTAATATTAAAATATAGTTAATGTAATAGGTGTGTAATGAAAGTGAAATTAGGGTTTTTATGAGATAGTTCTAAATTAAATTTATAAAAGTAAATATAACTTTTAAATAACAATAATGTTATATACTCAAGTTGTCTGTTTAATTATGCTCTAATTTCAGTACATAGATAATATTACCATTTCAACATTCAGTCAATCAATTTCAATCAATATGAATACCTTACCTAGCGTACATAAATACATCTTAATAGAATTATAAAAAAAACTAACAAGATTTATTAGCTGATAGCTAAGAGATTAATGTAAAAGAATTATTTGTACGTGTATCTACACGTACAAATAATTCTTAAAAATAACAAAAATCAAAAATAACAAAAATCTTTTTGTCCTATAATAATTTTTAATTGTATCTAATTAAGCCAAAAAGCGACATTATAGTACGAATATAATTATACCTATCAGTCTTCAAATTATTTGTAGTTATGATGTATAGTATGACCTTTGAAGGTCACAGTACTCACAGTCACTTTTACCATGTATGTAATTGATGTAATCTTTTTATCTTTGTCCTTCTCTCTCTTTCCCTCCCTTTTTTATTTGTGTTAAAGTAAATAACTTAAGATTTTTATTAACCATTAAAATAAAATCTTATTTCGAGTTGGGTCTTACTGATGATCTGAGTTTCACCTTATGGTCACCCTTGATTTGAGAATTTTGAGATATTATGAAGAAAAAAACAAATAAAATTCACATTGCGGCACATTCACAGAGTACTTTTTAATATACTACGGGGCACATCACTTTATGTCACAATTTGACAGTTTCTATTTCCAAATTTGAATTTTGATTTTGCGATCAGTTTTGACAGCTGATGCTGATGGATTTGTTATTTATTTAGGTGAGTTGTTTTCAATTTTGATATAATATTTTCAATGTCGAGTAGCTTTAAGATTAATTTGTTAAATTTAAAAGTGTTTAATTTAAAATAAAAAATATAAACAATGCCACCAAAAGGTAAAAAAAAGGGTAAAGGACCGCCGGAGTCAGGATGGATGCCTGGTTTTGGAACCAAAGGTAACAATAGTTATTTACATGAATCTTACTTGAATTACACCAGAAATTACTTATAATGTCTCCAAGTTTTTATTTTTTGAGCAGAAATTACTTGTGGTCATCAAATCACAAAACTGCTCAAAAACATTTCTCGTCTGTAGTAAAGTTTTGGATTTGCTGGATGCTAAGTAATTGGAATCCAATCTGTAAATTTAATGCCAATTAGGTATTTACCTCGGGAAAATGTTATCCAAGAATTACAGATACTTCTGTTCGTTTCAATCTAATATTCGGTATCTGTGATCATTACCATGTTTTTTTATCTACCATCTTACCATCTTATCACCTTTAATTTATTGCATATTAATTGCCCAAGACAATGCCTGTCTCAAAAAACATACTCCCCCTAGAACTATATGCTATTGACCAATCATGTTCCTAATTCTACCAGCTAGTTGGTAATATTGGGAGTGTTGTTGACATTTATTAAAGTGGCGTATCAAAAGTGTCAACAAAAGTTATTTATTTATTTATTAAAATATTAATTAGAACAGGTACACCATTTACACTAATTAACAGAAGCAATTACACAATTAAATATAGAATAAGAAAAGAAAAAATTACAAATAGGTACAAAAAAATAAATGTCAAATATAATTATTACACAATATCATAAAAAGAATAAAATTGGAATAAAAGAAGAAATCACTCACACATCACGCATTCAGTTCGCAATATCGCAGACACTCTTTAAATATAGTATTCCAGTCATCCGCAAAAATGTCACATGTTATATGTATGTCCAGCAGAATTATTTGCAAAGTACCTATCATTTGTATTGTTTACCTGCCTACCACCTTCCATAGATGAAGAAATTTTGGTGTGACTGATAACCGTGGGTGGCGGTGATCACTTATCATTAGGTGTTCTGCCGAGATATTCACTGAAAATATCTGCTTAAAAGTGATTGTTGTTCAGTGACGTTAATAAACCCAAAGACATCAATAGAAGGAAAATATTTGTTTTTGTCATCAAATTGGAGCCTCATGTTTGGCGGGTGATGGGTTTAGTGGTCAACCAAAGTGTCGGAAATTTTTGGGTTGCCGGAAGGCCTCCGACGTGGCTTAACTGTTACTATTATATATAAATAATAACTGGGATCAACTGATTTACGTGCCCTTCACAGAGGAGCTCAATAATTTTGTGACTAACCGTCACCCATCCACCTACCCACCGCGCCCGCGGTCGATTATCTTCGTCAATCAGTTTCGGTCAATGCAAATCTCCGGGCTATGAGACAACAGATTATTAGCAATTTTATAATTGTGCTGGAATAAAATAAATTTATTATTTTAAAGCGAATGGGTGTTTCAACTGTTTGACAAATTTGAAACCTTCACCGTTTTCGTATTTATAATTAAAACGCGTTTTTGACCAGTTATAGCTAGTATCAAAAAAAACAAGAATGTTGTCGTAACCTTGAAATCTTGATAACCGGAGGTGTGTCAAGACATTCAAAATAATGTATGATAACAGTATTCATAAAGACACACCCACTATGATGTAAAAATTGTACTGTGTTGGACTGTGTTTCATTTAATAAATCCATTAGTATATGAAGTTATGTGGATTCTGTATGATTTTATTACTAGTTGATTTAACTGTAAATTGGTTTACCATATTCCGATAAGAATCCAATAGAGAATTTTTAAAGGTTAACTTACTGTATATAATTATGCATATTTACTGTGATCAATTATGTATGTACAATCAACAATGAGATTAGTAATAGGTACCCTTAGGTACCTACTCATAATTATACATATATTTTTGGCTGTTATGTTTTATCGTTAAACTTACAAGTACCATTTTAAAATGTGTAGTTGCAGGTATCAGTTCTTTTAGATATTATGTCCAGCATATTCTTGACAGTTTTAATTAATTATTGCCAATTCCTATTTTCTTCTTAACTACATATATTATGTATAATTATGTATTCCTAAGTAAAGCTCGGTGTGGCAACAGCTTTGAATAATCGGTTTATCAGAAAAGATAACAAAAAATATATTGCTGTATTTTTATGCTTTAGTTATATACTTGTAGTAGGTATGATATATTTGTAAAATATTGTTATATTTTTGTCTTATCTGTGCCGGTCTTTATTAGCCGACTACACAAACATGTTTATAAGTATTTCATCAGGCAACTTGCCCAACTGGCTCAGTGCTAGTTGGGTGCTTGTTCAGTAAACACTTGCTCAATACTATTCCTTAGGTAAGTAAGTTACTTACGAATATTAAATTACATTTGATTTGGTAAAACTTCACCAAGGTGAAATTAGTAATGATTTTGCTATAAATTAGTTAAGAACCTTATTTCTAGTCTAATTTCTGACTCTTCTTGTATCTATGCAACATTTCCTACCTCCTTTACTCATATTCCTTAACAGCTCATTGTAGTATGTTTAAGTGTTAACTATATTATCACTTTGTGTTGTGTACGAGTATACCTCTACCCATTCTACTTTTCTATGTATTACTTTTCGATAACCTTGGGTTGATAATATTATTATGGTGTTCGTTTAATTATGTCAATTGGAATTTGAAGTGATCTATCGTGTTTGTTGCAGCAACCATGAGCACCTACTTCCAGTACCCCACTCCTGAGCTCCAGGAGGAGCTGAAGAAGATCGCCCAGGCGATCGTCGCTCCCGGAAAGGGTATCCTCGCTGCTGATGAGTCCACTGGTAAGAGATATTATTGATCAAACTCACGGTCCTTTACGCTGATAGAGATTTTTTCTTTCTGCATACAACATCGAAATCCTCTTTTTTCTACATCAATGTGAACCAGAAAATCGATAGCGTGATTAAGGAAGTAGTTATTAAGGAAGTAGATATATTAGTGACCGTGGGGTTCACACTGAGGAGCAACTTACTTTTTTGCCTGAAGGGCTGACGAAAACGCAGACGGGCCACCTGATGGTTAACGGTACCGCTACCTATGGACATGTGTGACGAGAAGAGGTATTTTACGACTTTTTCGAAAAATGTTCATAGTGCACCGGAAAAAACTTTGCAGCAGAAATGATTGAAAAAAATCGCACTGTTAAGGATCGCCACGAATTACCTCTAGTGTTGTAATCTTGTAAGCATTACGTCAAAGAGATCTAAATATGGGATTATCATCGTGATTATTTAGAAAGCATTTAAAATTTTCTTGTTATAAATTTCGTTAAATTCGCGTTATTTCGATCGGTCAATAAATAAAAATGTAATACCAGTTTAAAGAATCGCGCCTAACATTTTCCGAATATGGGTTCTAATGGACATGTTTCTTGAAGCGAAGCGAGGGTCGGTTTACTAGTAATTAAATAAAAATGTCATGCTAATTAACGTAAGGTCATTGATAATAAGTCAATGCGTAAGGTAAATAATACCGCTGTAAGTAAATAATCCTTGTTATTAGTTATACGAATAATGTGTTTGTTATTCCAGCGACCATGGGCAAGCGTCTCCAGGACATCGGAGTTGAGAACACTGAGGAGAACCGCCGCAAGTACCGTCAGTTGCTCTTCACCACTGACCCCGTAAGTATACCTACCTATCTTATTATGAACTCCTGGTGTTTAATTCTTAGTTATTTTTATAAGATAATAAGATGACTTAAATTTTCTTACTAATAAAAGGAAACAAACCTGTGAACATCTCAAGTAAAATTAAGTGAATTATTTAGGATAATGAAAAATAAATCGATATTAAAAACTTAATGAGTGCTCATCAACTTTTAAAAAATATCCATATTGTAAAAATCACGAGAAATGCACAAAATCCAAAATGTTATTTGATCAAGTTTAGGTACTTCTCATTTAAAACGATTCATAAAAGGAAGAATTCTTTATTGGTCCGAAAAAAAATTATTTGTCCAAAGTAATCCAAGTTTGTTGCTATAGTGATTCATGAAAAAATTATGTTATTCGTTGGTAAAATACCGATTTGTCTCCTTAAATATAAACACGTTTCATAAGACAGTACATACATATACGTGTGTGATAAAACTGATAAACGCTGATTGAAATATATTGCTCGTGATTGTCTCACGAGGTTGAGTACGGTACAGTACATACGGCGTAATTGGCTCAAATGCTTCTGACACTCCATTGACGAAAAATATATACCTACAGGGTACTGGATACTTGCCAATAAATTCATATCGTGTTTAACTGTACCAATAAATGAGATGTTATTGGACAAAATTATTATATTCAATAATTATCCCATAAATTTTTATCATTGACGGCTTTGCTATAAGCACGGTTCAATATATATGATGCTATTACCGTGCTATAAGTGAATTAAAACGATAATACCTTTTGATGTAGTACATTTTTAAGATTTCTAAACATTTACTTTCGTCGTGAATTGCTGCGTCGTGAATGACGTCGCTAAGTAATGAATTAATTTCATATTGAAATTGAAATGTATGGTGACTAACTTGACTTGGTGACGAATATATTGGCCACGTAGTGACACTTCTATGTTTTCTATCAAACATATTCGGCCTTAAACCCAGCGCCACGGCACTTTTGCAAGATAAATAAGTAATATTGTCAATATGCAATTCGCAGGCCATCGGCGAGAACATCTCCGGTGTGATTCTGTTCCACGAGAGTCTGTACCAGAAGGCTGATGACGGCACTCCCCTCGTGTCCCTCCTGGAGAAGCGTGGAATCATTCCCGGCATCAAGGTCGACAAAGGTGTTGTCCCGCTCTTCGGCTCCGAGGACGAATGCACCACCCAAGGTAAGATAATGTTGTCATAAAGAAGATTCTAAATGAGATTCTAAATTTATTTTATAATTATTCAGGTTTATTATGTCCGCTAATCTGCAATTGACCAGCATGGCGGCTATGCTTCTAAACATTCTCAGTCTTGAACCCGAATATGGGCTTTAAAGATGTCTGTAACTTTAATGTTAAGTGGCGTTTAATATAATATCTCAATAATAACATGACCTTTGGTCTAACGTTTGGAAAGTAATCACCTCTGTTTCGAGTAAAACACGAATTTAAATTCGACATGTTTATTCAGCCTCGATTTTGAATCTATATTTAAACAATGAACTTGCCACTCATTGACTTTGACATTTTGCTACCTGGTGTTTGAAACCGGTAAATAATCATGGAACAGGATTTTTATACTTTATATTTAACAACTCGTTTTTTTATTTATTTTATATTAGTTTAAATTTGCATGAAAATTAAAAATATATTTGCGTAATTAGGTATGTATATTATATTAAAAAATATTGTAGTGACGAAAATTATTATGTAGAAACAATGTAATTGAGTAAAATAACGCTACACGCTCATAGGTCCACACCAGGATTCCCTGACTTGGTTACCCTGACAACACACACCCAGCCCAAGAACAGAATTTTAAACTTATCATTCCAATTACCGCCTCGCTGGAAATCGAATCCAATACTTTTCGAACGGGGCGGTCTGGAATAGTAACCAATGCGCTTTTCCATACAACGTTATTGCCAATATTGCTATGATTTTACTATTCTTTATCAGGTTTGGACGACCTGGCCCAGCGCTGCGCCCAATACAAGAAAGACGGTTGCCACTTCGCCAAGTGGCGTTGCGTCCTGAAGATCGGCCGCAACACTCCCTCGTACCAGAGCATCATGGAGAACGCCAACGTGCTCGCGCGCTACGCCTCCATCTGCCAGAGCCAGCGCATCGTGCCCATTGTGGAGCCCGAGGTGCTGCCCGATGGTGAGTATCACTCGTTTAAGTTGGCAATCATGAATTATGTAATCTTAGACGGAGAAGGATATAGATATCTGGTGCACGGTGGCCAACATGAGATAGCACGAGAAAGTACAATTATTGTATGTGGCACCAAAAAAAAATCGTTGGTCAGCTGTCAAGTTTGCTTGTAAGTAGGTAACTGTCCTTTAAAAACCGGCACAGAATGTGAGACAAAACATAGTATCATTCTGTCTCGTTTTTTTTCGTGTAATTATAGAAAGTTGTTCCTTCTTTTGTGTGACTGGGATAGGTATCATCCATTAGTCTATAAAAAGAGAGAGATAGTTTTCATATTTGAATATTTATCATCTACCAGGAGATAAGAATCGTCGAGTCGGTGACGTATTCAAACACGTTTCGCATTTAATCAAGAGATGCTTGATTAAATGTTGATTTATATAATCATCCTTTGAGTCTTAATATTCGTTTAGGCTAGGGTTTCTTGTACTAAAAATTCCGTTTCTCTTTTCTTCTACCAGGTGAGCATGACCTCGACCGTGCCCAGAAGGTGACCGAGGTTGTCCTGGCCGCCGTATACAAGGCCCTCAATGACCACCACGTCTACTTGGAGGGCACTCTTCTGAAGCCTAACATGGTAAGATTACTTGAAGAAATTGTAAGTTTTATTTTATGTATGTATACGAGTACCTATGTCCGCGATCTTTAGATTGCAGTTTTAGAATCAACAAAGCGTCTGTCTATATATATAACTTCATTTAAATATTAAGAACTGATGATTACCTTTTTTAATGATTATTTTAAAGGGACATTTTTGTAGAGTGTTCACATTTCATTATTATACTTAACAATGTCAGTTTGACTATTTTCAATCTTATATCAGTTGAAATTCTGCATGTTATTTTTTAATTTAAAAGAATCATAATGCATTTTGTTAAAAGAATTGGCACATTAGTTTAACTTAAAATTAAATGGAGCTCTTAAACATAGTTACGATAGCTTAACAATTAGAAATACGATACTAGATGTTACATTA
Source organism: Ochlodes sylvanus (assembly GCA_905404295.2). Classification (NCBI taxonomy): domain Eukaryota; kingdom Metazoa; phylum Arthropoda; class Insecta; order Lepidoptera; family Hesperiidae; genus Ochlodes; species Ochlodes sylvanus. The sequence goes on from FR990129.1 coordinate 6,758,686, forward strand.
AAATATGTTCGAACTACGTAAATATATTTGGCAAGGAGATGCGGATTTCACTGTCGAAACTATCACGGGATGTGTGTGACGCACCGCATAGCGACCATGTCAGCTGTGTAGTACGTGATATCAGTTTATTTTTATTTTGTTTATGTACCTATTTCACTTTCGTTGCTGTAACTCTGTAATTAATCTATTATTACGTGGACTTTGCAATAGGTTTCTTTGACATTTGTATCTACTATTGATGACCCTCGTATGATATAAGAATGAGTATGAGGCGATGAATACTTGAATGAGTTTAAACGAATTATTTAATTATAACTGAGATAGTAGTATTCATATGATTTATGGAGAAACAAATATAGTAGCGAAATACTACTATTTCAATTAGTTTTTTACAAGGAAGCATCCTGGAATTACTACTATAAACAGCAATAAAATCTTACATTTTTCTTTTTCATTTCACCTGGAGACATTATCTGTACCTAGCTTCTTCTATATATGTCAGTTAAGATTTAATTCTGGTCTGCGAGTTTTATGCTTCACAAGCATCGATGTGTTTCAGTGTGTTGTGCCCGTTGATTTATTACTCAATGAATACTCTTTTTAACGAATAACTTCTACCCTTAGGTAACTGCTGGACAGTCGTGCACCAAGACCTACACCCCGATGGACATTGGTCGCGCCACCGTCACCGCTCTGCTCAGGACTGTACCTGCTGCTGTTCCTGGTATGTCAACTTTGTGTTTGGACTGTCAGTTAACAGGTCTGTGGTCGTTCTGTGTCGGTCGCAGTTGTCATACGCGGCAGCGGAAGGGCTGTGCTGCATGCTCGTTCGTCGTCTTAAATTCATAAAAGAAAGATTGTGTCCATCTATCTACCACTAATCTTCCATATAGACTATAGAGATTTACGTCTTGCATGAGTTGTTTGCTGGTGGGGTTTTCGTCTACCACCATCCTTCTAGAATCAACCGCAGAAGGTTTTAACATGTTTTGACTGAGAGACCCAGTAACATTACAACAGTATATTATTAGTATAATTATTATTAGTATAATTTATTTACATTCCGGCGATACATTGGTATTGGATTTGCAACTTCCTTGGTGTTGCACATTTCCACATGCGACACCGTCCATTACTATCAGGTGGCACGTCCCAGGCTTTAAAAAATGATGACAGTTGGCTCAAGTGCCTGTGTCAATTTTTTAATCACCCCTCATCGCCCAATTCCAGGAGTGACATTCCTTTCCGGCGGCCAGTCCGAGGAGGAGGCCTCGGTGAACCTGAACGCCATCAACACGGTGGACCTGAAGCGGCCCTGGGCGCTGACCTTCAGCTACGGGCGCGCCCTCCAGGCCTCCGTGTTGCGCGCGTGGGCCGGCAAGCCGGAGAACGTGCTCGCCGGACAACAGGAGCTGCTCAAGCGTGCCAAGGTGAGCATGATGACGACATCAGTCCAAGGATTGATACGTTCCTATTGGACAGGTGCTGGTAGTTAGTTTTGCAGTGGAGTAAGTGCAATGCAATTTTGCTCGAGTAGTAAATGATGTAAATTATTGACGACCCCGCTGGTAGTGAAGTGAGGGTCCCCGGGGTCGAGTCCCAGCGGGAGCAGATATTTGTGTGACAGATAAACGTTTGTTCTCGGGTCATAGATGTTAGTGATTTGCTATTTGTGTTGTCCATGCCTACCGCGACACCGGTATTCCTAATTGGTTATGGGTGTGTTAACGTTTACTTTTTTTACCTTAGCTTAGCATGGAATAATACAATATTTTCACCTGCGCACCTACTCGCATCACTAAAATTGCACTAAGAACTACACCCATATTTAAAATAGGATATAAGACATCCAAGACAAAGATAGCGATAGGTAGTTATTGGTTAGAAAGCGACTGACTTAAACTAAACATCAGCAATTAAATCTCTGTGTCACAATAAGAGTATTTTAGATCTTTGCTTTTGTAGTGTTGTTTGCATGTATATATTGTGTTTTGTGTTTAGCTGTTAACATTTTGAGTTAATCTCACCGTACAATATGTTGCTTCATTGTAATTTGTTACTTGAAAGCCATATTTTTCACAAATTTAATTTATTTTTCAACATGACTTACGTGACAATATAATAGATTAAAATTTGAGTTTGTTTGTTGTATTGGAGTTCAATAAATGAAGATATTAATTACATTGGAAATCTATCACATAAACTAATAACAATGCCTTGATTTAAATCCACTTAATAATGCAGAAACTCCTTAAAAGAAAATGTTGAGACGTTAAAGTGAATTAATAAGGAATTTGTAAAAATTTAATGGCTTTTAAGTATTATTTCTGAATTGTATGAAAGTTTCTAAACTCGATGTTTAAACCCAGGCCAACGGTCTCGCCGCGAGAGGGCAGTACGTTGCCGGCTCGATCCCATCGCTCGCTGCATCCAAATCCAACTTCGTTAAATCGCACGCTTACTAAACCAACGTTCATTTTCAATAGTCTATCCGTCCATAATCTCCTGATAAAGTAATAGTAATCATAATGATGTTCCGGAATATTGCGGGTGCCCTAGTCAACAGTAAATAGGGTTTTACTAAGTAAATCAACTTTATCAAGACTACATCTTCACTTACCATTAGTGGGATTGTAGTTAAGTATTAACTTTTAATTAGTTTGAAGAAACAAACACTGCAATGTTTGTGACCTTTTGACAGTTGCTAAGGAACTGACTTGACGATTATGGTTGGACAGAATATTGAAAACAGTCATGTTATGTGTATAAAGTAACGAAACATAATACTTAAGTTACTTTATTTGTATGTCAAATTTTAGGCTATGTTCAGATGTTCGTAATGTATTGTTTTAATAGTAATAATGATCACGTGTTCGTAAGCAATGGAGGCGGAAGTTTTTTAACAGCCTTGGACGCCAGTCTTTCAACCTAATGTTTAGTTTTAAAAGCCATGGCCATATCGAATAAAAATAAATGTTTCTTATTAATTTGAGACGTAGGTAAATTAGAAATTGGCATCTAAATTGGATACCAATATGGCGCATATTATTTTAAGTATAGGTTCATAAAAGGGAAGCTTGTACCAACGATACTGTTTTGGCGTCTGTACAAAATAGTACGTACGCATGCATTTCTTTAGTGGTTCAAAGCATTTTGACATAAACATTGTTGTGTAAATATAAATCATATACTTGAACAATCATCTGAACTTAACCTAACTTTATATTGCAAGCAGGCCAGACTGAAATATATTAATTAATTAATATTGACTGTGCAACAGAGTACTTGAAATATGAATAAATAATAGAATTGCTCGCGATACGTTTATCTATTTACAGACATAAAAATATAGTTATAATAGTGATACTAATTCTGGTCTCACATAATATTTAATATTAAGTCTTTACAAGTGAAAAACTCGAATTTAAATGCAAAGAATAAAATTTGAGGGTGTAGTTGAAAGAAAGACTGCCAAAGTAGATGTTGAGAGCTTCGTGAAGCAAACCGTTTCAGTCCTCAGAAATTGACTTTAAATAGTACTTACGTATTTAAAAAGCATACTATGTTCATTAAATGTCTGTAAATAGGTTAATGTCATTAGTAGTTATAACATTATGTGTTGTGTCCTGCATGGGTAGCGAGTAGTTGACGTGTACATTTAGAACAATCGAAACCTTTGCCAAGAATACGAAATATATTACAAAGTTAAAGTTTAAGTTTTTCGAATAATAAGAACCAACAAATGATGATTAAGTATGTATTTACAACTTATTTTTGTATTCTTGGACTCATATCTGCAGAAGGTGAGTATCGTAGAAAACATTATACCGCTCGTCAACGTTTTCAATATCTCCCGGCAAATGTTACAAAAAGTTTACTTCGTTTGAAAAGTGTGTAGTTAACCAAATAAATGTTAAGTATATACATCGAATATGAAATGAATACGATAATGCCGAGATTGAAAAACATTGACGGAGTGTGCGGACTGTAGAAAATAAATAATGCAATATTTATATTTATATACAATATTTGCTGCATTTCTAAAACTGAAATTTATCACAATGTTTATGTATAGTATCTATATATAACGGGTAATCACTATTATATTCAAGTACCCTTATATATAATGCTGCATAATGTAAGTTTAGAATCATGTTGTCTAAGCATAGAGTTTAATTTTATAAGTATGTTAATACAATTATGTGTTTGTTTATGTACGAAACATTGTGATTATATTGATATTTTTACAATTTTTAGTCCTATCATTAATTCATTATGTACTTTCATACATGAATTAAATAGCAGCTCAAAATAGTTTACTTACATCACATTTTGTATTGCATGGTAGTATGTTTTTAACTAATATGCATAATTATATGTTGTGCTAACATTTTTTATCTGTATTTTAATAAAGTTATATTTTTATTTTGTCTGTGTTTATTTTGTTTGTCAGTTAGCCGTAGTTCTTGCCTAACGTAGCGGCCTATTAGCATAATTATGTTACGTAGTAATAAAATAATCACCTGAATCGATATTCTCCTTTATAGGAGAGAATTCTTGCCCTAAACAGGTAATAAATGTTGTGCTAATAAATATATTTAAGTCAATAAATTCCGTCGACTTATTTGAAAGTTGAAATTTAATCTTACCTATAAAATAAATGTGTTATAGAATTTTCGAAAATTCATCGAGTTGAAAATTTTCAATTATTGTACCTACGACAAAGTCAGAGGCATAAGGTTTGAGATAAAAGGCTATGAGCGAAAACATAATTATGTAAATACTCATTATATCATTCAGTATTCAAAGAAGCCGCCACGAAGGTCATTATTTGAATGTACAAGAATGAGCTACTCGCGGTAGACCCGGTACAGAATCTATTCACCTTTTACAGACGATAAGAATAATGTAGATTATTTGGACAATCAGTGAATGAATTATTTATAAACACGTAACAAACGAGTACGTCAGGAAAGCAAGCTCATTTAATATTATCTATGATAAAAATGCTTCGGTGCAGAGTAATATCAATATTATTTATACATAATTATAATAAATCTATAACTGATCTTTGTCTGTACTCTTTGTGTGTGTCTATTACCGGGGGCCTTTATTAATGCACTAGAACCTAAAACAATGATTTTTAGAATTGTTGTCTGTTTTTCTGTGGTTTTGTACGCGCTAATTTCCAAACCCGCTTATTCAATTTGCGTGCAGTTTTCACTATAATATTTTGGTAGGCTTCATTTAACATTTAGTGTTTGTTTTATTTCAATCGGTTTATAAATAAAAAAAGTTATGCCAGTTTATAGAAACACGCCTAATAATTTCCGAATGTGCGTACTAACGCAAATAATTCCCGAAGCGAAGCGAGGACGTGTCCATTAGTTCTGAATAAAAATATTTAATCTGTAAATATCCGACAGAGAATCCAACCAACATCGGTATACCATACATTATCTGTATCAGCGCGATACTCGGCCTGGATATGTTTACTATGATAATTACGAGCGATACGGACCGTTTCATCTCTACTCTGTATAACCAATCAATAAAGGAGATAACGTACCTATATTTCTTGGCTGGATACGTTCTCAACTATAGATACGTTATATCTACATTCAAAAAGATTGAATAAAAATCTTATTTTATACTAATAAACCGGGTTTATTAGTATATTTATAATGGGTATAGGGTTTATTAAACCCGCCCTCGCTTCCTTTCGGGAATCATGTCCTCTAATACGTAGTGCACATTCGGAAATTGTTAGGCTTGATTCGATAAACTGATATTTATGAACCTATTGAAATAAAATAAACACTAAATTAATGTTAAGTGAAGCTTACCATAATATAGTAGTGAAAACCGCAATTGGTTAAGCCGTTTCTGAGATTAGCGCGTACAAAACCGCAGACAAACTTTCTGAAAATCATTGGTTTGGCAAAATATTGCGTTAAGCAATAAAGACCCCTAGGAACTTTTTTTCATTATAATTTCCATGTACAGACAGCGATCACTTACAGATTTATTATATGTATCCAGATGGGTCAAGTTTTGGCTTACAGTGCAAGGCTACTGTTTTTGTCGTTTACTAAAGTTATACGTGGAAATGTTATTAATATATAGCTTTCTTTTTCTTCTAGGCTAACGGCCAGGCTTCGCAGGGCAAGTACGTCGCCGGATCCGTAACAGGTGTGGGCGCCGAAAAAGGCCTTTTCGTTGCTAACCATGCTTATTAAGAAAATACGATAGCATACACCTTGAAAGCTATCTATCAATTGGCTTTTAACGAAATATCGGTTAAATGAAATAGAAATTAAATTCGTTAGGATTGCAAAAAATCTGCTTTGAAATTCGAGCGCCATTTTACTAAAATTGTCGCCAGTAGTGTAGTTAAATGTCAGTTGGTGTGAAAATTCTTAGGGAGGCTATTTTATCAGTGTTTAGCGAATTTGTCTATAGTATAGACGTCATAAGATCAAAATGTCGCGGCTTTTCGGTGTTACATGACGGTTGGTTACAAAACTTGTAGGATGGTTTATTATCTGTGGACATTGGGGCAAGGTAACATACGTTATCTGTCAATTGGTTTATTTTATTTAAAATCACGCTAGAATAGATTTTTTGGTATCTACACTTGATCTAACAGAATGATACAATGTACAAAATCAATGTGCCTATCATGGGTACATTCGACACATATTATTTAAATTAAAGATTATATTGTTGTGTTGTTCAAAAATTACATAGTATTAAATTATTATTATATGAAATACACGCATTGTTGGTCTGTGTGAACTAGATGTAGTTTCGATGCATTCTATGTACCTATTTTAAATTGAGATTCTAGAATATTCTCGTAATTTCTTGTAGCGTAGCTTAACGTAAAATGTATGTTGGATCCACTTAATTACGCATATTTATTACCTATGTAAGAATTACATAATTAATATATAAACACCATATATTATTTTTTTACAATCAAATCACGACAGACATACAGTACTTGAATATTTTATATGTAATGATTTACATAAATACTTTTAGGATTTTAATTGTATTTTGATATTTAAGAATAAATTATTATAATGCCAGTAATTTCATAGCTTGTTTCATTCACCCGTATCCTTTTTCCTTGGTAATTTTAAGATAATGTACCTATATTTTTTAATTAGCAACTAGCAGTAATGGTACTTGTGGTTAAAGATGTTATCAGTATGTATATTTTTATGTACTTCATCAATTATTTATTAAAGTAATTAGTTAAAATAAACAGATATCCTCCATTCATACAAAGACTGCTCACTTGGTACCACAGCACACTTAGAAAAAAAAAGCAAAAATATTAGCCTGAAAATAATACGTGCCAGAGGGGTTGTGTAAATATGCATTTTTAAATTGTTTTATTATAATTATGAAATTTACAAATCACTGTGAAAACGTAAAATCAATAATGTTAAGTTGGATCATTGCTCGTCGAATTAGTAGTAAATTCTACGACCAGTAGGTATTAGTAATGGATAACCGTGTCATACCTACTACCTACTCGGTCAAAAAAGATTTATTTTACAAAAATGGTTTATTCATTTTTGTAACCTATGTGTTTAAACAACACATAGGTCACATGTATTCTTCTAGTTAACATTTTATTTTATTACTTACTATTTTGTTGAAATTCACACCACTTTTGTTAAAAGTAAAGTTATGGTTCAAAAGTGTACAACAGATGGCGGTTTTTACAATTATGATATAAGTAAAAAAAAAATTGTGGCTGGGGGTATTTTTTTAATATACAAACAGATTTATAACATTCATAATTTTCTCCTGAAGCTAAATTACTGGTAGGTACATTTTTCTTACTGCTTAAAATTATCGCGGTTTGTAAATTTATTTCAAAATATATCACAATAAAATCAGATCGCGAACGTCCTTTTTGAAGTTGGTTCAAAACAAAGAAAAAAATATCAACGTTACAAGCTACCACAAAATATAAAAATTCTACGAATGTGTTATTTGAATTGACATCTAACAACAATTGCGGCCTTAATAATTAAGTTAGGTACCTGCCAATTAACGTTAGCTAATTAGTATAGATCAATTGTAACAACTTGTAACTAATAACCGTAGTTGTTACTTCATAATAACAGGACATTTGACCTATTCATAGAAATGAAATTAAAATTGAGTTACCTACAAGAATAGACTAGATTTCCTTGAGTCGACTATTAAAACTAGATGGATGACTCAATGCATGGGTAGCTATAAACTATAAAAAGTTGTTTGAAAAACAAGGTTTTATGGAACTAAGTAAATTAATTTTTGTCGGAGCCAGAAATTAAAAATACGCCACGTTTTTCTGAAACGGAAGGTGTGTATTTCGTAAACGGGAAGTAAGTAGGTACCTACTTAAATATAAGGCTAAGTATTTACGTTTTCTTATTTCCGAATTTGGAGAAGGGTTCGGATTGAAATCTGGAGCTCATGACAGCTTGGGCTTGAAGTCAGAGTCTGAGTTAAAAAAAAATAATAAAACAGTTTACCAATTACGGAAATAAAACAATATGTCTAAAGTTTCAAAGTGTGTAAGTAGGTAATTCGGTATGTTACGCTCACACTATTTTTAAGAGGAGCGCTTTTTTTAATCCTCCCTCCAGTATAAGACACCAGCTGAAAACTGAAAAGTGAAGGGATTGAGAGGCACCGAAAGACAAAGACAATCTTGCTCTACCCTGATCAAGGACTACAGCCGGCCGGCAATACATTTCTGTATACTGAGTGAATATGAATTATGAATCGTGTGAGCATCACGATCTACTTATCCGTTACCAAGTAGTAGGTACCTACATAGACTTTATACTCGTAAAATGCTACAATCTAACAACCCGTTACGCAGCCTGAAGTTTTATTTATGGGTGTTCACAATAATTTATTGTTATCTACTTATAAATTATGCTGTATAACAAGAACCTACTTACTTACTAACTTTAGCAGCTGCTGTTGGTTAGGGTAGGTACTTACGACGAACTTTTTAACAGTCCATCGTAGAACTTGAACTGAAAATACGGTATTACCTACATCGTTTTTCCGTTTAGGATCAGTGCATCTAAAGGCTTAATCTTAACTAAGTACTTCAACACTTCAAGTAAGTATAGGGATAAATGTACCTAACATGGAAGGTTCAGAAGATTGTAGATGAGGTCCATGTCTCGTGTCCTAAAAACAGCAATTTTCCGAACACGCGCGTAAAAATTCCAATGAGTAGTGTCAACATTGTGCCCGATGAACCGATGTAATTGAACTGCGCTTACGGCTCTTTAGAAGTCACGTTACGGTGACTACACTGTCTTTTATTTAATGAGCTACAATAATACGATATTCTCTATGGATTAGATGCGGTTGAAATTAAATGTAGAAAAATTACATGCAAATAAAAGGCGTGGGATAGGGAGCGGGCTATTGCTTGCAGCCTGCACGAAGACGATGGACAACCCTGTCTTTAAAAGGTTTTCAAAAACTTTGGTTTTCAATATAGTAAAAAACGTGTTTAAGGATTGGTTATAGGTAAGCTGGTATCTTTCGCGAGATCCATTTCTGAACAAACAAACAAACTATCCTATAGATAAGTACATAAAAATACTCGGAATATATGGTCAACAGCTGTTTGCGCTACAGCGCGGCCGAGCGACTGTGGTTAATAACCTTTAGTGGAGTAATTTAATGTGCGTGCGCTCAGTTTGTCCATATTATGGGTTTGTAATGGATAATTATTTACGTAAACTTTTATGCACCCTTTTTAATAAGATATTTGGAATGAAAATCGAATACTAAGTGCCTAACCATGGCCTAACCCCTATTAATATCTCGAGTGTCCGCTGCAAAAAAAAATAGCATTATCATTATACCAAAAACGTGTTCGTATCGTGCCCGTGTCGTATACAGTAAAAACCAGCTGGTTTAGGTCTTTTCCGTTATTGCACTATAAAACAAAGGCACTGAACGCATGTCCCGTGTCGCGTTGTCAAAAGAAATTGGGACTGTTTTATTGGGTATGAAGATTTATAGATTAGATACCTACATAATAACACTAAATGAACATTAAATAGTTTGGCGAAAGTACGATACGACGAGACTCGACAAATTTTTTAAAATCACTGCCATACCTGATGGTAAAAATAATTGCATAACCCGGCATTCGTCGCTACTGGATAAAAAATACCACAGAGGGTGTAAAATCACGCATTTTTTTTTTGCTCAACTTAGCAACTTGCCGCTTTATGCAAAGACACAAGGGATGCTCTCAGCTTGATAGTGGGCTGGTGCCACATCCTCAGCCGCCGTGATATGTGAAGTGAGAATGGCAATTCTTTTTATATTTTTTAGTGTCTGTCCTTATACTTACGAGAAATAACCGTAGTTTTCTCATTGGAATAATAATAAAAATTACATCAAGAAGATAATAACTATTAAACCGTATTGTAAACAGAAAATCATAAGAAGCACATCATCCATAACAGCAACCCTAAGCAGGAAGCAGTACCTAAAGGTTTTTTGATATAGGTAACCTTAAAATATGAAGTAGACAAAGAAGCCAAGATTTCCTGCGCATGTGGGGGAAGATTATTTATGTGATGTTAAACTAAATTAAGTATATGAGGCGTTGGAAATTTATTGGCTGAAATGGAAGAACTCCGTGGCTTGTAACAACCGGCACAAAGTATGAGGTCTATATATTACTCTTTATTTACGGATTATAATATTATGCATATTGCTTTACTCATTAAAATAAAAATCAAGTTAAATATTGCTTTAGATGAACATAATGAACAAAGTAGGTATAGAAAGTTCCACTAGGTCGTGATTTGACCGACACCATGTTCTATGAAGATTTCAATTGAAGAGAAGATGGGAATTATGGAACCATTAAAACTGCCATGTCCATGTATTCGGTTGCTTCTCTCATAAAAATCTAAATAAAACCGAAAGACGTAGGGTAGACGTTGGGATTAGTTAAACACGAGGTTAATTACCTCTTAAAACTCTTTGAAATTCATCAACCCTTAAATGATGACAAAGTGCCGTTAGTCGCTTTAAGTTCAGTTAATTTCACGCCATAAAATTAGCATCGCTATTTCCCGTCTACCAGGAACTCATAAAACTGTTAAACATGCAGAGGGGATTAGGGGACGGAAATGTCACACTAGGAATTATGTAGGTACCTACTTAATTCGCAGAGCTTTTACTATGCACTTTGGAATTGTATGTAGGTATTTATTTTTGTACCTACCTATTTTTAAATAAATATAAAGTCTGGTTTGATATTTAGTAACAGTTCTAATATTTTTATACTAACTTCGTGCAATACTATTTTTAACAATATTTGTGGAAGGTAGGTAGGTGCCGATTAGTGATTTTTATACTTAATACCTACCTATAGGTACCCTACCTACGAAGAAGATTTTTGTAGCGTTATCAATAATTATAATTATTATGCTACCTACATATACGGGCTAATCATCGTTAAAATGCGGTAAGTAAATTAGTAGGGGCAAAAATGGGACAGCCAAGTTCTATGGGCTGAAGTAAAAAAATCCTAACTCTTATATTCAAGTTTAAAATAATTTGATGAAGAATAATGTGTTGGGTCATAACTTTATCCACGTATTTATTTGACTAACGTCATTAAAAAGAAGAAACAACAAAAAACTCCTCGGCAAGCGTACAAAAAACATACCCCTGCTTAACTGTCATGTAGGTTTCCACATTTCAGAGTTTTTACTGCTAGTTGGGGACACACAATCGTGGGTTCGTCGAACCGTGGTATGAATTTAGGATCGCGGCCTAATTCCACGACCCTCGTTCCGGGTTCAACATCTTTACTTGGAGTTGAAATCAAAAACAATGACCACCACAAGGATTATAGGATATTTACAATGATTCTCCAACGCTTATTTCAAATTAAATGAGCATAGTCTTGAAATTCGATATCAAATTATAGTATCGTACTTGTAACGTACCTAGGGCGTATCTATTCCGTAACTGCACTTCACTTTGTGTGTACTTGGGAGAAGGAATACACCGTGTGGATGGATACCTGCTGGGCAGTGCTGGGTAACTGATACGTCTAGGAGTTGTCCATGATGTTCTCGAATCCGACCTTGGCCTGATCAAACGGGATCCTGAGCGGACCGGTCTTGCCTGGAGTCAGCAACAATTTGACGGATAAAATCTCTAGGGACAGTTTGAATGGAAAATCAGACCCGAATCAGATTTGCTTGACGTGTACGAACCTACAGGGTATTACGCAAATCAGATACCGGTCCACTCACAGGAAATCCGACCTCCTCATAAGTGCTGGATTCCTCTTACCAAAATGAAATTGACTTATGAATCATGTTGGGTTCAGAGTTTCAGACACCTAACCAAAATGATATAATTATATATTTATTGCCGACCCCGTCTAGTTGGTAGTGGCCCTGCCTGCAAAGCGAGGGGTCCCGGGTTAAATTCCCCGTCGCGTCGGGGCAGATGTTTATGTGACAAATAAATGTAATGGGTGTTAGTGATGTGTAATTTGTGTTGTTGTGAAACATACGAGTACACTGCGTCCTCGACTTCGTCCTTCATTATTGTTAACGTTAGATACGGCTTTGATCCATCCATTCCATTATCCAGTTCCTCGCTCCAGACGTTTCCTGGGAAATAACCCAAATCCATGGCCATTTATAACTGGCATTGTTTTGATTGGGTCTGTTTATTTGTCTCGGCCAAACTGTATGTCATAAACTGGTATCAAGGCAGCAGAAAACATTGTAATGCCAAATGTCAGTTCGTTGTTTATCTGTTTGTAGGAGTTCATAGTTTTTTTGTGTACGGAATAGTAAAATGGAGACAGGAGGCCTCGCGTCAAAAATAAAGTCTATGTAACTCTATCTTACTTTAAAAATTGATAAGCTCTGAAAACTTATATCGCTGAATCACATGACTGTGGCTACTGTGGGCTAATGAGGCATAATATTATGAGCATATTTTTTCATAAATTATAAAATAATTACCTAACTTTCCGAACTTTCATTACCAACTGATACTTATGACGCAATAGTAATTGCAGAATCAGCAGTTTCAATCAGGCAGTTTGTGTGTTGTGATTTTGTAAGGTGTTTCGGGAATCAAGAGTTAGTTTGAAGTTAGCGAATGACGAGTATCCTTCTCACGTTCGTTACAAGTATCTTTCAAAAGAAAGGACTTAAATACCAATAGTGAATTGTTTAGCAGAGTATACAATCAGGTAAGTTGACTTAGGTAGCCAACGGTCACGAAATGCAACGCATAAAGCGAATTCTGGCTCTGCGCTGCAACCCTTAGCGTCATGAGTCAAACTACGTGTGTTCGAGCTTTTGTAATGATCGAAGCTAGCTGTGCGCGCGACTGTGTTCGCGTGGGAGTTTTTCCCGCGTAAATCGCAGTCCTGTGGTAATTCCGGGATAAAAAGGAAAGTCCCATTAAAATCGGCTCAGCCGTTACAGAGATTAGACCGGACTACCGGAATGACAGAAAGACAAAAAATTTAATAAGTTGTTTGGGCTTCAGTATCGTGTTACAAGTAACCAAAAGTACTTGAGAAAACATAGATAGGAACTTTGATTTATGTATCTAAGTATATGCCATAAAGTTTTTAGCAGTGCGTATGTTTCGTGGGAAAGCCATTAGACTCAAAATTGGGGAAGTCCCTTACAAGAAAATAATTATTAATGTTATTCCTTTTTTTCAGGTTAATTTAGTGAAGACGGAAGTCGTGTTACTGTTACGGAAATTTGTATGTAAGCTATTCGAATTTGTAAATCTTATTAAAACCATTTACTCGACATTATATTGTAGTCTTATTTATTAATATAGTACGTACCTATCTACTTTATTGCTTAGCATTGATAGCCAAGTGATTGAAATGAATGCTGAACTCCCAAAGAGCGGGGCATCGGTTCCATTGCACGCACTTGCTTGCACTGCATGTACGTATTAGATATTCATTAACAATTGCACTGTACAAAAAGCTCTTCATAATGTTCCCAAAGGTGTGTGGAGACTGTTAATCCGCGTTTCACCAGCGTAGTGGGCAAGGCCTTTACCCCTCACCTCACATCGTAAGAGACGACCCAAGCCCATTATTAGAACAGTTATGGGTTGCGTATAAGAGTTTCCAGTCTAATGATCCACAAATCAACTTACCCACTGCAGGTCGGCGATCAAATCTGTCGATTAATGGATTATATTTTATGTGAGAGATTTACCCAATCTTATCGTGCCATACCGAGGTATATTTAACGTAACTATGCTGATATCTCCTAGATACACTAAACCTAAAAAGTAGGTACAGTACAGTAAAGTCCTACACGTTGAAGTTGGTAAGTAGGTAAGCGATCATCACATGCCATAAATGTCCATAATTAATTGTTTAGTGATGACGAAGCGCTCATAGCCCGGCGGCTAGCGTTGATCTCAAGTGATCGACAAAGTTAAGCAACAGCGGGCGCAGTTGGTAGTTGGATGGGTGACCGCTAGTGGCAAAAATTCTTGGGCGCTTCCGTGCTTCGGAGGGCACGTAAAGCCGTCGGTCCCGGTTGTTATAATTTGGTAGCAGTCGTTAAGCCATGTCGGATACCTTCGGGCGGCTTAAAATTTCCGACACTTGGGTTGGCCACTAACCCCTCCACCAATTCGCACTGGAGCAGCGTGGTGGAGTATGCTCTAGGCCTCCTCAGGTATGAGGAGAGACCGGTGCTCAGTAGTGGGCCATTAATGGGCTGTAGCCACCCAAAAATTGTTTAGTGTTACCAGGACCAGGTGCGGTGTGTAAATATTGGAACAAATCGAATCGGAATCAATATCTTGATTTTCATACCTCTACAACTATAAAATCATCACAATGTCGACTCCGTTGCCTAGTTGGCAGCCGCCCTGCCTGGCAAGCTGGTTCGATTCCCGGCCTGAGCAGATACCTATGTTATTATACAGATCTATACAGATATTTATGTGAGAGTTATGTAAATGCATTGTACATAATCTTATATATAAAATTCTCGTGTCACAATGTTAGCTACCATACTCCTCCGAAACGGCTCGACCGATTCTCATGAAATTTTGTGTGAAAATCGAGTAGGTCTGAGAATCGGCCAAAATCTATTTTTCATACCCCTAAATGTTAAGGGTTGTCCACCCTAAAAAAAATATTTTCATTTTTTGGGCACATTATTTTGGGTTATTTTTTATGGTGTGGCATAAAAATACACATAATTTCAAATTTTCACTTCCCTACCCCCACCCCTCAAATTTAAATCGCGCTTTTTGTATCTACATCTATGGCGGAACAACGTTCGCGGGGTCAGCTAGTAATATGTATATATATTAGACTGTGATAATAATTATGTAAGTATTCTTGTTCCGAATACCAATAACAAATTATCAATGCTTGAGATCCATTGCCCTAATGACTCCAAAACTTCCTAATGATTAGAACCATTACGAGCCACTTCAATAACAGCTTTCAGGATATTTATTACACAATAATTAGTTCTGACCTCATAGGTTGCCCTTGTAACCTCATAGGAAGCTTTAACGCCTGATGGCTTTTATTACTCAATAAATTACACAATTGTGTCAATTAGTGATACTTTTATGCGTGTCGATATTGTTTCGCAGGCATTGGGATTGTTATGACTTACGCTTTTATTGCGATTAGGAATAGGAACCTTCGACATGGAGCGCTTTTGACAAACGCGTTGTATGCAATCGATTACAGATTGCACTGAAGTATTGTTTGTGAATACGGGAGTAAATTAGTCTTAATGTAATATATGTATACTCTAAGAAATTGTGCACTTAACCATGGAACAAAAATGTAATAGCCGAGTGGTTTGAAAATTGGAATCCCGGGATCGAATCCTGCACTTTTCAAAAATGAGGTATGTGTGTATTAGAATTTTTTAATTATCACCTCCACACCTGAGCCAGCGTGGTGGATTATGGGCTCTACATCTCATGTTGTGAGAGAAGACTCGTGCCCAGCACTGGGACAATTAATTATGGGTTGCGATTGCGATGAGGGTAAAGCATAGAAGACTACATCACCACTTGCTATAGGCACTGTAGTCATGCTTGACTAGACTTGTCATTATAGCAAAACGATAATATCCAATTAAAATCAACGTGAGTTCATTTTAAAAATAGATGAATATTAAATAATCATTTTAAAACAAAGATTTTTAAGCCCTAAATATGTTGAATAAAATCAACTTTAATTTGGTATGACCTCTTATCCGCCCTAACAAGACAGTCAAGCTCAAGACAATAGTTATCCTACATTTTAAACCTATAAACAAAAGAAGCGCATAATTACAGCTAGTAAATCCTCTATTATCTATAATCATCTTTTATTGCTGTTATTTGTAACCGTTTCCCAGAAGCTAAACACCCAATGTTCCTGCTGCAGAAATAAAGTATCGTTAGATAAGTACTTAAATAAAATTGCCATGGTATGTCTGTATTTCCCACGATTATTTCTTCGTTTGATTGATTCTTCTTTTAAAAAAGTAAATGTGATCTTTTGCAATTACTTAGACTTAGTTTTACTTTTAATATCTGTCCAAAAGCCGACTTGAAATGTGATGGTAAAAATTGTAGGAGTTAGCAAGAAGCACGACCGGCCAATAATCATCCTTACGTTGTAAACATCTCGCTGGGGCTCGCACGAACACAGAGCTTTTTGAAATGTGTTTTAATAATTATAAATGTTCAACCCGTCTACATTATTCTTAATTAAGTAATGCCGAAACTTAATAATAACAATTTTCAATTAAACTTAGCTACTTTGTTATGTTAAAACATTTTACATAATCTTTTTACCTGTTCATGAGAATAAGCATACTTCCGGGTGCTCAGCGGAATTAGACCTACTGACAGAGTGTATGAAACTCTTGAATGAACCTATTCATACTTCGCACACACCCCCAATAAGCGGAAACGGAAAAAGCTACGTTAACACACACACTGAAAATGTTTCACACATACCATTACACCTCCGAGGGTCGAACGTACACGTGTCGTGTCTATCGTAGACGTATCGGTTTATTGATCGGTTCGACAAACCTCTTGGCGGTCCATGAAGGCCTAGTACTTTCCGATAACTTCACCATTATCGGCAATTTCCAATACCTTCCCAATAAATGGGTTCCATCAGTTTCTAACCCCATGGACAGGAAGAAGTTATAGACTACAAAATTTAGGTTTTAAAATGTTTGATTAGATAAAATTATTCGAAATTCGACCGTAATTAATTCTTTTAAACGGTAACTTTATTATTATATTATTGACACTTTCATTGACGCATTATTTACACATAACGTCATGTCGTGTCAAAGGCACGTTAGTGTTCATAGAGTAACACAAGTGAGTGTACTGGTAGTTATATGTATTTATCAATTTAATGTATTTTTATGCATTCTTCTTTAAAAAATTCGTAAATAGGTGTACAAAGTCTTTGCTTCACGTATTAATATAATGAATAATAAAATTAATTACTATTTAATACATTTATTTGTTAATGCCTTAAATCTTGACGTCGTCGTAAAATTTTATCCTTAATAAGCTTGTAAATTGTTTAAAAAATTGTTAAAATGTTACTCATAAAAATGTCTGTCTATTTCTCACGAGTACGAGTGGGTGAACAATTCATATCGAATTTGTCTCGTAATAGGCCTCCTGCACATTTTATGAGACGTGGGAAAAACATCGCCACCCTGAACATACATTCCTGGTAACGCCGAAGAAGTTTCTTCCCGAATTTCTCACGCTTCTATCCCTATTTTTAATAAAAAATATTCCTGCTGCAATCGAAAAAGCACCTTCCGCCGATAACTTTAAACTATAAATTCATTGTGATTCTCCTTGCTCCTAAAACATTTAAATTCTCGTTCAAAATCATTCCTTTCTTATTAATTTTACCTGTACCATTTGTCGACCATTACTGTGATTTAACCCTTATTGCTTCTGACAAAGAGTTTAAATTCTCATAAAATTGAATGTGAATGTTAGATAAAGAAAGGAAGACATAATATCCCGTTTCTGTCTCGTTTGCTCATCTGGTTCATTGACCGACGCGTCAGTTGTTAAGGATGGGGCGAGTATCGGAATGCAGTGGACTCTTCGTATCTATGTTATCCTAGTATTTGTGGAGGCTTGGAGCTCTGATGCGTCAGCAGCATTGTAAAGGAACGCCCCTAATAAAACTAATTTTTTGTCTTTCTGTTTTGAATCTAAAAATCCAAAAATATTAACGTATTAAATAAAATACGTATTTAATAAACGATATTATTATATCGTTTGAAAAATTCATAAACAATCTTTTGACTGTGACTGTGAATTATAGATTTTTTTTAATTTACCTAGTTTTGTAGTTCTTTACTTAATTTTTAAATTGAATCTAACGCTAGATTATAATGTGCCTACCTAAGTGCCTACCTACACATTCCAGTCTAGTTTCTACGTTTGTAACTTCAAATTCAATTTTTAGTCAACATAATTATTTTACTATCAATTATGAAAGTTAGTATCGACTTGCGCCACGAAATAGTTATGAAATTAAGTAACTATTATTGTAAAATTAAAAAATAATTTCTGTAAAACTCAATTAAAATAACTTCCACATTTGAATATATCATAGTGTGAAGTTTCTCTTCATCTGCGGGTATGGAGTTATGGACTCCACGAAATTATATTAAAAGTTAAAAATAATTGCACGAACCAGTTTTTTGCTACAAGATCTAGAAGTTTCGATTTGATCCCACTATTCATCATCAAATAATAGGTAGGTACACCTAAAATTTGAACATGGTTTTGAGACATTTCTTTCGTGATGCAACCTTCCTATATAAAATTACTATAATTTACAATAAAATAACTTATAGTGTTAAATTCCAGGCCTAAGCTATGCGGGATTGAAAATACGACCTAATGTTTCGAGAAAAGATAGATAGTGCCGTCTTGTGCCGTTCGCGTCATTACCGTGCCGCTAGATTAGTTAGATGTTATGCTAAAATCAACAAACAACATACATAGTAGATGTTTCCGTGGAATTGTTTTCCTGAGATTCTCTACGCCTCCTAAGGTGTCGACTTTACAGAGCGCGAATACGCGATCATCGCCGAAACGATGACAAAAATTGGGTGTTAGATAATCGCGCTAGCCAGCCATAATGTATTGTAAAGGAATAAGGCCGGCTACAGAAGATGGAGTTTTTATTCGCACCCAGGGTAACACTCGCGACACTGACTCGACACGACGCTGTTCACTTCACTTCGCTTTGCTCCTCTTCCTTGTTTCTTCTTCTTTCTTCTTCTTCTTCGTCTGGTCCTCTTCTCGGATTCGCTTCCGAAACTGAACTGCCCACTTTCTCTCTTTTATCTTCCTTCCTCTCTCGTTAATCGTGTGTGCAAGAAAGTGGTATGGTATGTAATTAAAATAAAGAAGATATTATGTATTTAATTTCTACACCTCGTACCACAACACCTAAGATTCTTAATTGTTTTTAATGCGATTATTTGGTAGTTTACACGTTTCTCTGGGACAGTAAGGCAGTTACTTAATGTTACGTGAACAGTGAACTCTAGCGACCTCTACAGATCGTCACCTTCCAGAAGGGTTACGAACTTCGATAATGAAGGACACCTGTAATTGGTTTCCATTCCTCGATACCAACAGAGAATACCTATCGGTGTTTATTACCAACTGTTACGAAATTGGCAGTACGAAGTACGCAGTTATAGCCGAGTAGTTACGTTGGACTCCTGGACAGCGAGACCTGGGAGTCTGGGATCGATTCCAAAACGCTAGTCTAATTTTCTTTTAATTATTTTCGTGTTATAATCTATGAAATCTAATAATTACTTGCTTCGGTAAAGGAAAACATCGTGAGGAAATCTGCACACAGACAGTTTAATAATTATAAAGCTTCGTAGCTCAAAGGTATGTAGGTAAGTAATCCGCACATGGCCAGCGTACTAGACTAAGGCCTGTACCCCTCACATTTAGAGGAGACTCGAGCCCAACAGTGGGACAGCCACAAGTTGCGATGATTTGAAAAACTTGTGGTACGTACAAGATTCGAAACTAGGGTCGCCCGTACCGGTCCTAGATTAAACTACTTATTATCCAAATTGAATTACCCCAATTGAGTCATAAGACTTCATTCTAATTTAAAATCAGAAAAAGCAATCATGTAACTAAGTTACGAAAGTAATCAAAACGTAGTCTATTTTTAGACTCAAGAAACACAAATTACCATTGTACCAAAGTTTACTGAAGTCACAGATTTAATCAATCCCGTCTATGGGTTACCAGAAGCCGTACAAAGTACTAATAAATACGACGAAAGCGGAGCCGTTACGTATCGTTTGTTATAAATAAAGAATTTTAAATATGGAATTATGTGACGTATCGTTTCGGTTGTTAATTTACATCAATGATTGTTATTCTTCATTAATTATAATAATTCTTCATTATTGTTTGCTTCATTAATATTGATTGTCTTGTGACTTTTTAATGGAATTTAGGTAGCAAACTTTCAAGAAAGGTATCAAAGTTCCAACAACAAAGAAATTTTATGACAAAGGGGTACTAGTACTAGGCTCATGATTGGCTCCTGACAAGAGAACTCCTCGACTGTTATTAGTATTCTAAGTGAATATTGAAATAGCATTATAAAAGCGTGTTTAGTTTTTTAAACTATACATTAATTAACGTAGGTACATATTACTATTACTAAATCTATAAAACAAAGTCGCTTTCTCTGTCCCTATGTATGTATGCTTAGATCTTTAAAGCTACGCAACGGATTTTGATGCGGTTTTTTTAATAGATATAATTGATTCAAGCGGAAATTTTATATATTATGTTAAAGTTTTGTGCAAATTGGTTTTCCCGAAGCAAAGCGAGGGCGGGTTTACTAGTAATATATATATATATATAACAAAGTCGTTCTAGTTACACTATTTATAACTCAAGAACGGCTGGACCAATTTTAATGACTGTGTTTTTGGATTTGTCTTCGTCCGGAATAGGATAATATGGTAACCCAGGTGGAATCCTAAGGAATCGCCCAAACTAAAAGACATATCGAAGTGTCTCCATAGCACAAGTAGTAAAATGTACTAGTAGTAATATACACTAAGTACTAGTATAAATGTATAAGTGTGATTGTTTTTTTGACTTTCATTCCCGTCAAAACGGAGCAACGTACCGATGTGATTTTTGGTATGGAGATAGTTAAAGGGCCGGCGATACTTTTTCCGATTGTCAAAAAGACTAGGCTGCTGCTACATTCTTTTTTTATAAAAATAACAGTACCCTCATAGTCCCACACTAGGATTCCGTGTTGTGGGTGTCTCTTTGCATCCATGTTTGAATCCCGATTTAATACTAAAAACAGGGAGCCACAATATTGTTTGTTAAAATTAATTGAAGTAGTTTCCTCCTCCTTCGGTCGTACGCTCACTGCTGAGCATCGTGATGTTCCGATCTCATTGAGATGTTTCTTGGACCAGCTGCCGCTATTTTACGCGGTCTGGAAGAGTGGAAGCACAGTGCATGGAAATAATAATATTATCATTTTGAAATGATGTATTTTGAAATGTGCATTTCAGTGACCTACGCCATAGGTCTACTACAAACAGACAACGATCGATCCTAACCGTATTGGTAAAGATCGGCGATCGGCGATAATGACGAGCCGATCGGAAAGCACCAGGCTCTCATGAATCAGGAAGCGGTTTTCCGAACCGATCAATACACCGATATTCCCCCTCATCCCGCACACTAGCGCAATCAATCGACAGGTGCACGCACACGACCGTGAAGACCCGCCCCGTAGATTTTCCTGTACATTCAGAATCTATAGATTGAACATAACGCTACGGTGTGAACTGTTTGGGAGTCGATGTAGGTAAGATATTACGGGAGGTTCTGGATAATTTCATTGTTTATGGATTTAATTAATATGTATTATATTTACGTATTTATTATTATATTATTACAAATCTAGTTAAAAATGGAAGGGAGTCCCCATACAACAACATGTTTTCGGCGGAAATATTTCACGTACACATAATATTTCACTGACGCCTTCCTGTTCGACTCTGACTCGCATTTGGCAGGTTTTTACCAAACATAATTTTCCGATACACTTAAAACGGCTATCATCTGCGTTGCAGGTTTAATTAAATGCGTCGGTCCCAGTTGTTTTCATTAGATAATAGTAGTTACGCCATTTCGGAAGCCACCGGACGGCATGAAAACCAGCACTAAGTACTAAGTACTGGAATTAACCACTATCCCCTCCACCAATCCGCCCTGGGGCCTGGAATACCATTATGGAGGATGCATTTAATGCTCCCCAGCCCAGGTATCAAACAGGAGAGATCCGTGCCCTGTAGTGGGCCACGATGGATGTTACTTTTGTTTTTCGTGCATTATTTAATATGCCCAAAAATGTGTAACGTCAATACATCAAAACGTTCTAAAACAAAAATGTTGTAGACGTATTCTATGACATAATGTGTTTACGATAAAATGTTAAGCTTAAGGATGACGTCTTAATGAAAGAAATAATGGTACTTTCCCTCGAACTCGTTTATAATCTAAAAGATTTCCTTAATAAAGTTAGGTTAGGACAAGGAAAACCACTTTGTTATTATAAATTTACATTGATACCTTGATTATCTGACAAGTTTTTTATGTGTTTGACAGACAATCGGGACTGTTGTAATAAAAATATTATACAATAGTTGTATGCCTAAGTTAGTCAGCGTGAAAATACGATTAAACGCCTTTACTAAGGTAGACCGTGGACGGGTGCTTTCCCATGCCTCCAGATAAAAACTATAAACAAATATAAAAAGTTATATAGTAGTGTCCGCCCTTTTCCGTCATTATTCCTTAAGCTTACGGCAAATGTACTAGATTTGCTGATTTGAAATGTATTGTAGAAGAGACGCATTTTTTATTCAATGACAGAATCGAGGAATCAAAAGCAAAATAAAAAACCGTGTAACATCTCCCCACGCTACGACCTCGTTTATTAGGAGCGCATAAACTTTTTAGATGTTAGCTGTAGAAAAACCTGGCGTAGTTTTTTTACTTGCCTTTTTCGTAATTTTTATGAGATCTACTAGGAAATATAATTGAACATTTGGAACTAACCATTTATTTGAGAATGAATCTCGCCATTTATGGCATTTATTTGGGAAAGTAGCTCATAAATTATTTTACTAGAATAAAATAGAGTTGGTTCCATAAATTTAGCCACTCCTATCATACCAACCAATTTCGGCCAGGAATATCACGGTGGCATGGAACTTTGACAAGGTATGACCCGTGTGACAAAAATGAAGTGCCGTAGATTATTTTACAAAAAATTTCATTGTAAAACCATAAAACGACCTTGAATTGAATGTCGATGGGCGGGGCTTACGTTTTCCAACAAGTGATCGTCCGCCTAATGGGTAGGGAGGGTGAATCCGCGCCGCTTAATTTCTGCGCGGTAGCACCAGGAGAACATGAGACGGAAAATGTGAAGCAGAACACGGTCGAAAGAGAAAACAATTAAAAAGTTCCTCGAAGTTCTGAACACCTGGTGTCTCGTGTTTTTGAAAAACGTGCGCCCTCTTTTACGACGATGGCCGCCGAACTTAATTTTAATTTTATTTATATTAACTTATCGTAGTTGGCAATGGTAGCCTAAATCGATAATATCTATTTTTAATTTGTTACTTTTCAGGAATAACTATGTCTGATTGATTATATCTAAACCTTTAAACGAGCAATTATTGTATGTACCTACTTACATACATATATCATGGTTTCACGACGTTTTCATTTTTAGAAAACGACGTTTTATCTCTTTTTCCGGAAATATTCTTATAATTTATAGTGTGAGAGTTAAAGTTTGTATGGCTGTAAGTCTAATACCATTTCCGACTTGACCAGATTATTTTTGCACAAGTTACCGGCGTTACTGCATGAAGTCTTTTCTGTCCTTATAGCCACCATGATAGTCACCACGCAACAAGAGTTAATTGATACTAAATCTTATGCTGAACTGTAGTTCAGCGTAAGATAGTTCAGCATACAGTATGAATACCGTATTGATTAATTAGCTTTACGTAACACTGTTCCAGTGAATGGGCGAGGGTGGCACTAACTAATTAATGTGCTTCTAAGTGGCTATCAATATCAGCCGCGAGAGTTCCGAGAACCCCTGTATTGTGCGTGTTTCCACAGCTTTGCTATTACTGACTGACTGACTGTAACCGTCTTCGTGTCGTTTCTGAAATCCTTTTCCTTACATTCATTACGTATCGCTTCCGAGGTGATTCCGAAGTGAAACATAGGTTTCTTAAAAAAGGTAAGAAAAGAGTTCTCGCAAGGTTCTTAAAATAGTGAATTCTCTTTCATGGTTCTTTTAGTATAAGGCAAGTCATAAAGTAAGTATAATTATGTCGTAAATAGTAATCCGGCTCATACCAATTAATCTGGTAAACGGTCTCTGCCACCCGTGAGGGTCCGTAATAAAGGCATCACCTACACGTTACCAGCTAAGAAGTAATATAAACCTTATGTTTAACTGCCTCACACTATAACTGAAACAATTTTAAAAGTTTATGGATGATTCCGGCTACCACCAACCACCATGCATGGATATTGTTGGAGTAAACTGGTTGACTCAACCTCCATGGCGCCATGTTTCGTCCTTTCTTGAATTGATCATCCTCCCTGGATAAAGCCAACGAACCATATCAACGGCGGAGAGGGATTCCGCTAAGCTATGCTACCTACGTGGGCGAATAAATGTGATTGGTGGATAGAAAACGCATCCATTTTAACGTAGCCGTAGCACATTTCTGGTGGAATGGCACCCTAAAAGTGGACGTGGCGGAGTGGAAACAAGCCAACCTTTGACAGTTCCCCCAAAAAAATCACCTCATTGAGCGATCTCGTTAACTTCCCATTTTTGCGAAGCGCCTACAGCCATTCTATTACTGCTATTACGGCCAAGGTCATGTCACCTATTGGATCACCTTTGTAACGAATACTTGGTATTAGGTTACAATTGTTACAAGGTTAGGAGACATTGATGAGAATGATATGAAATCATATTGTCTAAGATTTCGTAAATTTTATCAGAACTGTAATAGAGTTCTCGAATCGAAAGAAAAGAAACAGAAGAAGGAAAAAAAGGCAATTAAAATTTGAGAATATCAAATTCAAACCATTTTCCATTGTCCACACGTGTCGTATCTTGTTGACAAATCATGAGTTCGAATTTATTGAATCGCATTACTTACAACAGCTGATTGTCTACTCAAGTAAAACCAATTAAATTTTATCAGTAGCTTTCAAATCAATATCGGCTAACTGTAGTAACGCAATTATTCACATAATAAAGAGGCTCAGGATAATACTCGTACACTACGGCGCATTGGCCCAAAAAAAGCATTTAGTAGTAAGAACGTAGGCGAACATTGAGAGCTAGAGAGCCCCTTATAGTGACCCCGTACAGAAGCACACTTAAGTTTCGCTACCAGCTCCTACCCACCCAACTTCCGATCATTTGATGTAGACTTGCAGTAAACTGAAGAAATCGCGTTGCTTTGTAAATACTTACCTTCAATTACGAGTAGCTAGCGCCCCATTCATGAGTATAGCCCTGTCTTCGTAAGTGAGAAGGCCTAAAAACTCTTCTACAAATCGTACTCTAAAGCGCTACTCTAGTTCGGATAGTATATTCAATAGAATAGAATAGAATAGAATAGAATAGAATAGAATAGAATAGAATAGAATAGAATAGAATAGAATAGAATAGAATAGAATAGAATAGAATAGAATAGAATAGAATAGAATAGAATAGAATAGAATAGAATAGAATAGAATAGAATAGAATAGAATAGAATAGAATAGAATAGAATAGAATAGAATAGAATAGAATAGAATAGAATAGAATAGAATAGAATAGAATAGAATAGAATAGAATAGAATAGAATAGAATAGAATAGAATAGAATAGAATAGAATAGAATAGAATAGAATAGAATAGAATAGAATAGAATAGAATAGAATAGAATAGAATAGAATAGAATAGAATAGAATAGAATAGAATAGAATAGAATAGAATAGAATAGAATAGAATAGAACAGAACAGAACAGAACAGAAACATTATTCTATTTTAATGTATGGGATATAGTCTAACGATAAGATGCGTCGGATTAAATGCCCTTTATAATGTGAACAATACGGAACCGAATGGTCTTAGCAAACGAGCCACCAACTAAAGTAGGATTGCCTCCATTTTTGTGATTTTAGAAACAATACAATATACATAAAATAAATAATTATGTACTTTTGAAAAAAACAAATAAAAGCAACAACACACCTTTTACTTTAGAATATATAAAAATTTAGGAAGTTGGTAAAATAGTACACGTTTATTAATTTGGGCATTTTTATAACTCCGTAAAGTTTATTTTAGTATGACTTACTTACACGTGTTGAGATCTTCAATACGCAAATTTTATACATATAGATACTTGTTGAGTCAAATAACACACCCATTACTTGATTGGCTATTCACAACGGTTGTTCCACGTGTAGGTTACCGAGTTTGATCAGGTTATCGACTCAATAGTACAAAAGTTATCCAATAATAAAATTTAAGGAAATTAAGGGGAAAAATACATAATATTATAGGTATAAAGCGGACTTAAGAATAATTTATACCCTTTTAAGCCCATTGTAATTCCTAGCTTTATTTTTTCAATAGAGTGAAATAAATAAATACATATTATGTACATTATTTCATGTAAACTTGGTTCGTTTCTGGTTTGTGGTTCTGATCAAATTATCCGGCTTGGGAGCAACGTGAGCCTATTCGTGACAGTTCATTCTCATGTTGGAAGTAGGGTTTGGGATCTGGAACGGCCTTATTTCGTTCGCATGTCATTCATTTATTTATCGGATCCCGCAGATCTTTTAGATGAACTATCCGCAGGGAAGAGACCCAATTATTATGAGACACGGTTTACTGATACAGCCATAATAAACTACGCTGCTAGCCACGCGTGTAACTAATATTATTTTGTCAGGGTGCAAAGTTTAAGAGCCATCGTATATTTTCATTTAATGTATTGTAAGCAGAGTGGCGCAGTGGAAGCGTGCTGGGCCCATAACCCAGAGGTCCGTGGATCGAAACCACGCTCTGCTACTTGTCCTGGGAATTTTGATGTATTTTACATGTTTTTACATTTTTATTGTATGTGTATTTTATATTCTATTTGATATTACAATAAAGTGTTCCGTTATATGACTAATTCGTGTGAAAATAATATCTACCATTTGTCTCGGCAGTCCCGGCATACAAAGAGGTTGGTTTGAACTCAAGTTCCTCAGAGCCTTTTGTAAATACAAAAGAAAAACAATTTTAACTTAATCTGATTTATAAATCATCACTAACTTTGTACACGTTCAATCAGGAAAGTACTTTACGCTTACAACGGCGTAATTTAAATTTATATAAAACAATAAGAAGTGAAAACAAAGGACAAAAGCACTTCATTGTACTAACTAGGGCAAGCCCGCAGACCTAAGCTTATAACCTCATTCAATCACAACGTGGAATGCAAGTAAATTTCAGTCTTACCACTATAATAGTAAAGTTCACATTGTTCTACAGAAGTGACAGGCGAACCCACAATTAGGTTTTAACAAAGTATTCTAGCAAAAGCCCCAGATTCTTAATATTGTTTTTATTCTGAGCCATTGGTCGGAGGGCTTTGTTTGGTTTTAAATTTTAGCTTTTTAGACTGTTATAAGTAGCTACAATCTTAACGCACGCGATAAACTTCTTAGAAATATTAGCCTCAGATCCAAATCAAATTCTATAATCGAATTAAATATAATGCTTCATGGCGCGTTGAACTAAGCGATCAAGCGTTCTGTATTGCCGGTGGTTTAACTAAAAAACTGGTGCATGTTTAATATTGATACGCCGCTTAGGACCTGAGATATAAATAATAGTATTGCAGCACGTTTGCCGGGTCACCTAGTTACTAGACTACATATTAATGAACTGTGCAAAATGTCATACTCCTCCGACCAAGTACATATGTTGTAAAAAGGGTTACAAAGTTTTCGCTTCACTATATATACAACCTATGGGGATAAAATATAACCACGTAGGTACATCGGGGAGAAATTATGGAAAAGTCTCAAGTGTGCAGATTTCCTCACGATGTTTTCCTTCAACGAAGTAAGTGATCATTAAACTCTAACACGCACATAATTTTGGAAAAATTGTGCTGCGTGCTTTATTCGAACCCAGGCCCTCCCTGTTTGCGAATCCAACCCTCGAGCGTCGAAACATTTGGCTAGCACTGCTTATTAATATTATTCAGTAAATAGGTAATTATTTTAAAATAAAATTATTATAATGAAATAAGACATTGAAACTTACATTTTTAATGGCGTGGTCACTGATATTCATTTTTCCATCACGATCTGTTCTGTGGTATGAAGAAATATTACCACAAAATATAATTAAAAGCCTATTTCACTACATCTGATGTGGACCGTGTGGCCTAATGGATAAGGCGTCGGACTTCGGATCCGAAGATTGCAGGTTCGAGTCCTGTCACGGTCGAGTGACAAAGAATTTTTTCTTTTATATATTCTACTTAAAATATTTTTTTTAAAACTAAATCTATTTCTATTTTATAGACTAAAAACAAACAATACAAGAATTGATATTAGTATTTTTACAACATTATTTATTTTTTTATTTATAAAGCAATTAAAATATAACAAACCCTAAATGTTAAGTTAAATGATGTCTTACCTTACATACCTCTCGTATGGTTTTTATTTTAGTATTATTTTACATAAGTACTTTGTGGTATTATCTAAAAGCTTGATTTTAATTTTTAATTTTGTCTCCCACTCCAACTCTGTTGGCCAATCCGACCCATCCTGACTTAAACTTCAACTTAATTTTAACTTGATATTCATCGTCTTCAACTTCACCCTCACCTTCAGCGTTACCATCACCTCATCTTTACTTTTACCCACACCCTTACCTTCACCCTCATTTTCACAATTAAATACAACGACTGAGGTTTTAATTTTTTTAATTCATTCATTGATTTTCCCCAGAAGCTGCGACGTACTGGCGACGTATGATTATCCCCGAATAAAATTTCCATTTCAATGAAGAGTCTTATGTGACTCAAAACGTGTTCGACAACAAAACAGCTCGAATGTACTCTTAACTGTAGGTAAATACGTCAAAACACATTATGTTAAGCTTGAGAATATTTGAATGCAACCCGAATTCGAGACACGTAGGCCTGTGCACAGTTAAGATAAATCAGTATTTTAAGCGACTTAAAAAAAAATCGAGGTGCTCAATTCAACTGTATTTTTTATGTGTGTATGTGTGTTTTTATGTGTGTATGTTAAATGTATTACTTCCTAACTTTTTACTGGATGTATCGATTTTGATGATTCTTTTTATATTCAAAAGCTGGCGCTTGTCACGTGCTCCCATTTAACAAGTAGTTTTTGAGCTATCCCTTATAATGCGTATTTAATACACTGCGACTACGTCGATGATGATTTTATTTTTTGTTGAATTAAAATTAACTATTTTTGAAGTCGGGTTTTTTGTGACAATTATAGCAGTGAGTATACGTGAATAGTTTTAGTAAACTTATTGATTTTCGCCCGGGCGTCTATTACATCAAACTTGATTTCCTTTGTTTCTAAATTGCTACGTCAAATGTGAAGGAAGCAAACTTATGACAATTTTATTTTCCTGCAAACTTTGTCATTCAAAATGATGAAGCGCTCATAGCCCGGCGGCGGCGGGTTAAGTGATCGACAAAGTTATAAACAGCGGGCGCGGTCGGTAGTTGGATGGGTGACCGCTAGTGGCAAAAATTCTTGGGCGCTTCCGTGCTTTGGAGGGCACGTAAAGTCCACGAAAGGTCCCGATTGTTACCATTTGGTAGTAGTCGTTATGCCATTTCGGATGCCTTCGATGCATAAACGTAAGAAATCAAAGAAAGAAAACTTATCATACTGAGTTATCTTAACTGTGTTAAAGTTCTATGTACGTGTGAATAGTCATGTTCGGTTATTTCCCTAATCAATGTGACCAATCTACAAGTTCTAAGGATAACCATTAGGGATAACGCGTAATGTTTTCTGTTATATCATTATGGTGACCTCATCTTTGGTTTGTGAGGTGTTTGGTAACAATAGGGTTTGGAAGTTTACGCATAAGAATACCGTATAAAAATTAATTCTTACTTTGAATTACAAATATGATGTATTACAAAATATTTCCTTTTATAACGTTGTGGATTGTGGAGCACTAAGAAAGGATTTTTGAAAATTCACCCGCGGGTGCAAAGTTACAGTTAGTATGAAACTTTGCCGTTTTTAAAGTTATTCGAATAAAATTCAGTATGAAAGTTTTTCATTGAAAGTTATGAAACACGTACCTACATATAAAATATTTTTCGAAAATCATCCCTTAAGCGGGTAAAAAGGGGGCGCAGTTAGTATGATAGTTCTCTGATTTTATCAACTTTTATATGTTTAGGGATTTTTGGCGGTTGAAGCCGCGGGGAAAGCTTGTGCTATGTAATATGACAACAGTCAAGTGAGCAACAGAGAGGGCGTGAATAGTACCACCCCGCCCGCGCACGAATTCATTTTTACGTGCATATAACTCCTAAGATATTCATTAAAATTACATAGTGTAAAGGCTTATCATAAATTCATAATGTGCCTGAAATTCTTGAAGTGACTAACGTATATAAGTGGATAAGGCTTTATACTAAATCCGTCTAAATAGCTTTTCAATTTCAGCACTGAACGTCATCATTTTTTAGAACTTAGAATGGGTAACAGTAAGCTATCCTTAAAAGATAAACATAATGCCATCGCGGACTTTATTGTATAAGAGGAATATTCCACCTATACATTGTTTTGTTATATCTCAGGGCCTAGGCGGCCTGATTTTTTCAACCTATCTACACAAAACTATTATTATTTAGGATTATTTTCTTAAAAGCGTTTATTATCTTGCAGTGTTTGTATGTTGAGTC
The DNA here is from genome assembly GCA_905404295.2 of Ochlodes sylvanus. Classification (NCBI taxonomy): domain Eukaryota; kingdom Metazoa; phylum Arthropoda; class Insecta; order Lepidoptera; family Hesperiidae; genus Ochlodes; species Ochlodes sylvanus. Next base: position 6,789,891 of record FR990129.1, read on the forward strand.
AGGTATGCTGTAAAATTATAATATATTAACACGTTCGCTGTGGAACGCATAAGAAAAAATATTTTATTAAATGAAAAAATCCTTTGTCACTCGACCGTGACAGGACTCGAACCTGCAATCTTCGGATCCGAAGTCCGACGCCTTATCCATTAGGCCACACGGTCTACACAATGTGCTACGAAATAGGCTTAGAAATTGTTTGGTTCGTTTTTTTTTTTTTATTTAAGGTAGCAAACGAGCATGCAGCACCACCTTCCGCTGCCGCCCATGAGTTGTCATAATAATAATAGAATAATAATAATAGAATAATGTTTTACAAATATAAAAATCAACCATGTGAAAATAAGTGAAGTAGATCGGTAAGGTTAGAACTAAGGTTAGCTAAAAATAAGAGCTACTTCAGTTATTTTCACATGGTGTTCACATAAAGTTCTTGGTGAGTGAAGCTTTAAAGCGTCTGACAAAAGTTTTGGCCCATGGAAAGTGTCTGACACTTATGGATACTATTTAAGAATAATATTCTACAAAACATATATAAAAATCAGCCATGTGAAAATAACTGAAGTAGTTCTTATTTTTACCTGCCTTTCTTACCTGGTACCTGCCCAGGTGTCACCAGATGAGCTTCGAAAATGAGTATTCAAAGAACATCGACGCTACTGAGAAATTAAGGTTTCATCTATGCAAAAATAAGTTATGTCAGATCGCTCTGGGCTCTTGCTCTATAAAGTTATCTATTACACACAATACCTTTTTGAAAATTATTGATAATATATTATAATATTATGACCTCTTAATTCTTAAAAGCGCTAAGTGTACCATGGATTTATTGTGAACAATGAAACTCTATTTTCAATCATTTTTAAAAGGTCAGTTTTATACATAATTATATTATTATAGATTATTTGATAGCCGTATTATAAGAAGTTTACGATCTGTGAGGGAAAGATAATCACTACCTTTGCAATTCATGCAACCCTAGTAACCTTTTCCCGATGATTTCCGACTGCCGGTTGTTTGGAGGAGAGAGGGAGAGAGAGAGAGGGAGAGAGAGAGGGAGAGAGTTACGCGGGAATCTAATTATTTCGCATTAAAGTATCTTATTACAGAAATACTAAATACAGAAATACTTATTTCGACCTGTATGTATGTAATGTATGTATGTTCGCGATTTTTCTAAAAACAATCTACCTGGTTACTACGACGAGGTTTTCGTAATCGAGGTCCCTATAACCTATCCCAGCTCTTTCGATCCCAACACTAGCTCATTTGTTCTATCAGGGTAGTATAATACAGAAACAGCTGTTGCATCTCTGTAAAGTATTATCTATCTGTTAGTACCTACCACTACCATTCCCCCAATGCCCCAAGGAATAAATCAGTTAGAGGAAGATTTGTTGCAAAATAAACTTAGTTTACCCGGCTTAAAACTGAAAATGCATTATCATCTACTTATGGGAAAGGGAGACAGAGAGAGTATAGGTTGCATACTAGCCAACCATTACATCAACACGTTAAAATACTGAGTTATGAACCTTATTTCGTAGCAATATACGTCTACAACAAACCACGGCGTACGTGATAGAGATGGAATGCCCTCCGTTACCATTCATTCATAACGGGTTCCAATTTAAATTAGAACCTAAATCGTAAGTAATACGGTAACTAATAGGACGGTCATAAGCAGAAAAATATCCTGTGAGGATTATGTGCTCCTGGTACCAGACGAAGAATAAATCGACTTGCGAATGCTCTCGAACGAAAGTTTTTGTCTCTCAAATTATAATTAATTAAGTATTTTTATAATTTTTGTATATTTTTTATAATATTTTTATTTAATTTTATTTATTATGTTTTATGTAGCAACTATACTTCTCTTAGCAAGTAAGGCAAAAGTTTATAATTATTATTATGGGGCTCTCTATAAACAACCCTGAGCGTACCTACTAATTAATTAATTTCAGAAACTGGATATCAGTATTTAATTAATTAGTTTTTAATAAGCACTTTGCACAAAGCAATCTTCTTCAAAGCCATTGAAAATTAATTAATCTTTCCATTATTATTTATTACTTACATAAACAAAGATAAATAAAATTATTGTGATTTACCATTGACATATTACAAACAATACGAAACCATGTTTAAAAAAATATAATAAAAAAACAAAATAAAGGAATTCAAATATCAAAGGTAAACAGATTGTTATTTAAAAATTATAAAATCATAAGCTCAGTTTATGTCTGAGGTCAAAAGATTTAAATTCAGAACATACGGTTTATTTTTGTTTACAATTCGAATACAAGTAGGACAAAAGTATGACGCTCCAAATAACACTAACTGATATAATAGAAAATATTCCTTTGACCGCGGAACCTTGGGGTTATCATTATCACAGGTCCTTGTGTGTAATGGCGGGTAGCTTCGTCTTTATCTCACGACAAACGTTTGAGCGAGATGAAGAATACATATGGGTAAAATATTGTATTGAATTTTTATATGCCCTTAGATGACCGTTACCGTTTTCTGCTGATCACAAATGATGATTTAAAAGACTAATAAAGTAATAGTAAATTGCTTTAACTTTTTCTGATAAGATAGTCTCATATTGAAATCAGAAAATAGGTTGGTATCTAAATACCACATCTTACATACTTAGTATAAAACAAAGTCGCTGTGTCTGTCTTTTGTTAATGTATTAAAGTTTTGTGTAAATTGCTTGAAATTTTCGCGGTAAAAAGTTTCGCGGTACGTGAGATTTTTACGCACTTATACGATAGTCTATGGTGCCTAATTGGACTGGTCATGGTCACCCATCCAACTACCGACCGCGCTCTCTGTTTCTTACTCGTACGATCATTCAGGATTACACGTAGATCGACGCAAGCCGGCTGTAAGCGCTTCACTACTATTTAGATTTTAGTAGATACATTAATTCGATATTTACGGATAACTGAATTTCAAACGATTATGAACTATGACGAATCGATTCGACCTTCATCCCATTCCAAGCCACGTGATGATATTCGATCGGCTACACGTGACGAGAAGTATCTTATTTCGGTATTTCAACTGACTTGTGTGGACTGAGTAACTACTAAGACCGTTTATATTTCTTCGGAATTTTATTGGGCTATAATTAACTGCTAATTGCCCGCGCTCCACCAATCTACTTTGGAGAAACGTGGTTGTACGTAGACTAGGCATCCTCACTTTGGCAGTGAAAATCCTGTATCACCCGTAAACCCTCGGGTAAAAGAGGAGAATTTTCTCCGCGGAAAAATGAAAGGCCTCAGTTCAGAAGAGAGACCCAAACCCTGTAGTGGAGCATGAATCTGTTGAAGCCATTTCGCTCTTGCTTAGTGAAACCTATGGTTTATTACTCACACCCGAAATAATTTATGTAATGTGGAGCAAAAATAAAGTTTTTATTTATTTATTTATTTAAGGCAGCAAACGAGCATGCAGCACCACCTTCCGCTGCCGCCCATGACAACTGTGACCGACTTATATAGAACAAGACTCATAATATGGGGACTGGGATAGTTATTCCGGTTAGATGACGGTGTTAGAACATTAGTTGGTTAGTTTGTAAGTATGAGGACTGGGACAGGGACTGTTAGTGAATGTTAGTCCTGTTAGTTATTATTAGTTAGAGTCCAGTTAGTAAATGTTAGTAAGAGTCTCGTTATAATTCGGTCACAGATGTGTTGCTACCCTTGAGGACTGAGATGGTCACCTCCAGAAAGTGTTGCCGGCTCCACACCTTTCTATCCGGAACACAATTGCTGTTCAAACAATTATTACACGGTAGAAATGGTACTAAGTACCGTGGCGGGCGGTACTAAGTAGGTACTACCCCGGACGAACTCTACGCTCTACTACCTATGCAAAACAATTAAAATTAATTATTTTACATAGGTAGTAGATCCTAGGCTCTACTACCTAGAATTTATTTATTGATTATTATTATTATTTATTTATTGATTATTACTTAATTTTCAGGCAACTTTAATGTTGACTATTTTTAAAAAAGATGTGCCTAGGAGTTTATTTCGCTGTTTCTTTTTCTCCTCTGAGATTTAAAATTTAAAGGCATATTAGCGAAAAAAAATGAAATTCATAAGTATTAAAATACCTACATTAAATAAATGAGTTGAGTTTGAGTTTGAGTTTAACGCTGATAATAGTGTTCTTATTTGAAGAGGTTCTTGAACTTTTCACTTGTGCCCTAAAAGTTTTGAGTGGGAGCGACTCGGAGTGGCACTCGTGTAATGAGGTAACATGATTAGAAGTTTTTAGAAACATAATTAAACTAGTAATTCCCACAACTCCTCCCTACGCTTAAAATAAGTTATTAAGTAGCTGTGCCCGCGACTTCGTCCGCGAGAAATTTATTTTATATATTTATAATAAAAAATCTGAAATAAAAGTAGCCTAAGTTACTCCTTATTACATTAGCTACCTGCCTGTGAAAGTCCCGTCAAAATCGGTCCAGCCAGACAAAAATCGGTCCAGCCAGAAAAAAACAGACCGACAAAAATTGTAAAAATGTTATTTTGGTATACTCGTATGTACCGTGTATATCCATATGCATCTAGTAAAAAGCGGTTATTTTAATATTACAAACAGACACTCCAATTTTATTTATTTGTATAGATAAATCAACTTACTTTCTTTGTGCCTTATTTACTGTACAAAGACAGCAGTTCAATAGAAAAGCTGATTAGATGGAAGTCACCTTGGCACAAACTGACAATATTGGTTAGGCCTTCGGGCTAGCTTGGGCCATGTTACACCGATATGTAATTTAAGGTGTTGTATGTTCGACTAAGTTTTTACTTGACGCGAATAAAGACTGATTTTCATTCGTCACGTCGCGGATTTAGTTTTTAGTATAGTATTTTTTATGAGTAAGCTAATGCTTGACTGCAATTCCACCTGATGGTAAGTGGTGATAGTATCTATTATTATGAATTATAAAACAAGTGGTACTATTTTCGCCCTGGTAAACAATGAACAATGAAATGGCATCAGTCTTTCTTATTGGTATTCTCTGAACTTTTTTTATGGCCTAAGCAGGCAAACGGGTCACCTGATGATAAGTGATCACCGTCGCCCATGGACATTGGCAACGCCAAGGGCGTCAACAACGCGTTGCCGGCCAAGAAGGAAGCGATATATAGCGACCCGCTTCTTGATGGACCCCGTATCATAGCACTGTGGGTACACCGTTGTAGAATAATATAACAATAATAATCGTAATCTTACAACAACCAGGCTAGGTTATGTTAATCTAGTCTGGGTGTTATCTATGGCACTCATGACAGAGGACAGAGGGTAGGTATTCTAATGTGCGGTTAAGATTGTGTAACGATATTTTTTATATTTATTCATAAGCTATTTGAATCCTTATTCCATTAGTAATCCCATATTAATGTCCTTTGGCAATTGAACAATAGAACCACGTAAGTATAATAAACTTCATTCCTCATCAATTAGTACCAGTACCAGACTCGTGTCGCAATGGGACGCTAATGAGATGCAGCCAAACACATTTACGTAAGCAAAGATATTAAACCTAAGAGCATGTATGAAGGGAATAATGAAAGTGGACGAAGCGAAACAAGTATGTAAGGATTCGTAGCAAGTGGAAAGAAGTGGTCTCTGCCTACCCCTACGGGAAAGAGGCGTGGTTATATGAATGTATGTATAAACTGCATGCTGTAGATGCGATATATAATAATAATATAATATAATAATAATAATAATAATTTTATTGTTCCTCTTCACAAAAATATGACAAGGTTTACAACTTAAAAATTACAAATGATATTTCCTTACGTTTTGTGAGAGGCTGGAGTCTATACTAGGATAGCCTGTATGACAGATCTCCAGGCCCTCACCCCAGATCAGTTGACACAGAAATAATTTCACTAAAAGAATACAGCTGTGAGGTATGTAACTAAACTTAACAATAACTACTTTAGTTATTGTTAAGTTTAGTTACATATAATATTTTGCGTACATGCAGCATTGTGTGAGTGTGTGTGTGTGTCTGTGAGTGGGGGTGTGTGGACGTGAGTGTGTGTGTGTGTCTGAGTGGGGGTGTGTGGACGTGAGTGTGTGTGTGTGTGGATGTTGTGTGATGTGTATTTGAGTGTGTTTAGGTATCAGTAAGAAGGTATCTATTTATGATTGAACTGCTAATAAATTTTCTGTTGTTTCGTAATTTAGTGAGAGAAGCCATTTTTGAGTTTCACATTTACAACGGAATTTTGGAAGTGAGTATATGTTCAGCTCCTTATTAATCTTATTATATAAAAATGAACCCCTGAAGCAGTAGAATTTATGTGAGAAAGAGGTATTCAGTGGTTGAGGTGAGCAAACTGTATATTTTCTTACATACTTCGATACAACGCCAATCGCACTTTTGGACCCGCTCCGATGTCATTATTGTAAATATGGATGGATGAGAAAGATATTTACGGAACGTGTGACATATAAAGAGATAGCTACATGAAAAGTACGCCAATTGGCCGAGTTTGACTAACCCACTTTTCGCGCGCTAGTGACAAATCAACTACTTTTTTGCTTATCATATCATTGTACGTAAGTAATTATATCCTAACGATTCCGTATGGTGTAAATGCGGCCAGGTCATAGATACAACAAATACCGATCAGTTAGCCATGGCAAGTGTAAGTAAGGTCAGTTGGAAATTGTGTCATAACTATCGTATGTCACGGTGATATAAAACTTTATGACTCTTCAGATGTTTCAATGGTGTTTTTCAGCCTTGGCTACTGATTGCAATACCGACGTAGTTTTATCTTGAGTGGTAGAATGATCATGGTTAAAACATATTAGTTACGTATTTTAACTGAATTTAGCCTTTTCAAACGCATGATTGCATAGTGAATTGTCGCAGGGCATTGAAAACTCAAAAAACAGGATCAATACGCGGAAAATGGCAATCCCTATAGAAGAAAATCAATGCACGGAAAATTACAACTTTGCTAAAGAAAATGCCTAACTGATTGATCAGGCCCCTGAATTGTTTTAGTGAAAATCAGAATCCCCATAGTACTTAATGTTAAATGGGGGAGGATACCAACTAAGGTCAACGGAACCCCACTATGTGGGGTTATATTCTGTCTTATTTAATTTACCGTAGGTACAGCCGTCAGGTCAAACACGACATCTAGGGCTTGAAGTTTTCCGATATTTTCCGAGCAATGTTTACTCGCGCGAAAGCTGTAAATAACCTGGCATTGACGTTAGCTCTACCACAGGTACGTATATTCACATTAACTACCACTATACAATATAAGTATCTACAATTTTACTCAACTTTTATTCAAATTGCAATGTTTGTATGTATGTTCGAAATCTTGAAGCTGAATTAGAACTACTTCCTCTTGCTGTACGGACTGGAAATTTTGCATACCTATGTTTTGGCTTTGGACATGTAATTTTATAACAAGCATGACAAGATATTACGCTCAGAATTGGCTCTAGATCCAGTCAAGGGAACTCCGCACTCACATAGCATTATAAAGCTTTTTAGTTATTCAAACTACATAATTTATACATTGACGAAACGCGCGACGAGTACTACGCAGCTACAATAATGTGGAGGTACCATTAGTTAGCTAAAATATCCGCCGTAACTCATAACAAAACTATGTGATTACAAAATATAAGTAATAACAATATATTTCAGGAATCCAATCTAGTTCCATTCACGCGTATTGCATGGGGCGTTGACCTAGAGTGTGGTCATAAGCTTTTTTGAAGCACTCATAGCCCGCGGCTTGCGTCGATTCAAAGGGATCGATGGAAGCCATGGATGGGTGACCGCTAGTGGCCAAATTTCTTGAGCGCTTCAGTGCCTCAGAGGGCACGTAAAGCCGATTGGTTGGCAGTCGTTAAGCTATGCCATGCTATGAAACCTCCGGGAGGCATAAAAAATCTCTAGTTCCTCCACCAAACCGCACTGAAGCGGCGTGACAGAGTAGGTATGCTTTAGACCTCCTCAGTTAAGGAGAGAGACGTCGGCGTCCCCATCCGATTAAAATGTGGGTGTCTTCATATCAAATTGAATAGGCTGCTGCTAAGTTAATGTGCTCTACCACCCAAGACCACATCTCCACTTACCATCCACTTACACCACACCACCACTTACCATAAAACAAAGTAAAAGTTAAAAAATTAAATTCTTGGCAACAATTTCTCACCTTCGCCATGGGTTGACTGGTAGAGAATGCCACCAGGCATTACGTCCGCCCTTTGTAAAAAACTTGATTTCAGGTCTTACAAAAATAGTAAATAACTAAATTTGTTAATTTTTACTTTATATTATAAGTAAAAATTAACAAATTAGGTATTCGGGTAAACAAAAATTATTAATCAAAATAATTATTTATTCAAATTTTTATCGATATTTTCATGTTTAATATCCGCACATTACGTTTGATCAAGTTTAAAAAACACATTATATGATTATGTATTGCTATACTTACTTAATTTTCTCTATGGATAAGGTAGTAAACGAGCTTGCGGCACCGCCTTCCGCTACCGCCCATCACAACTGCGCCCGACCTAGAACAAGACTCAAATAGGGACTCTAGGATGGTTAGTCCAGTTAGCCTAACGCCGTCTGCGTTAGAACATTAGTTGATTAGTTTGTTAGTATGTATGAGCACTGGGACGGGGACTATTAGTGATAATTAGTCCTGTTAGTGGTTGTTAGTAATTGTCCAGTTGGTAGTTGTTAGTAACAGTTTTGTTCTAAATCGGTCACATCATAGTCATTATTATCATTGGCAGAAAAAAAAGCTACATCATCATAGCCCCACACTGGGATTCTCTGTGTCGTGGGATCCTTGGACAACACACAAGACAAGAACACACACACCCCGATCGATAAAAGAACTTTAAACCCATCATTCTTTGCGCCTTGCTGGAAATCGTAACGGCGACGGCATGGTAACCACGGCAGCTTCACTTACCAATATAATGGATGTCACGGAGTAATTGGCTTTGATCAGGATGATTTGAGAATTGCCAGTAATATACTACACCAGTGAACTCGACCTTTACGAGTAGATGTTATAAATTACTCTGGCTATATTGTGAGATTGTCACCGCACCATCGATGTGACAGCTTCTTAACTACGGACCACCTAGAAATTTTCCGTTGTTTACTTCAGACTTAGGGTGACTACACTTTGATTCCGGATATGTGGATACCGTTGTAGGTGGTAAGCCTTATACCCAAATGTAAGTTGTTTAAGTAAAAAAGATCCGTGTTTGCGTTTTCGTCGAATACGCGTCATCATGTCGTTGTTTAATGACGGCTCGTCCACGGCTGTCATTTCGTTTTGTAGCTCTGAAATAATAAAGTCAATCGGATTTGGTTTAAGTTTTGCATTAAACTTTAAGTTGAAATAGGTGAAGGAAATTATCGTAGGAAAAAAAATTTAAATGTGTTACAATATCATTTCTGTTTTGAGAGGAAAACGGTAAAATTTATTCGTTATTTCAGGCTCCTCGACACTGTAGGTATATTATCGAAATTATTGTATACTATTGATACTATTATGATTTTTAATAAGTTGATTAGTATTTAAGTACACAGAAACACACACACAAACGTCTCGTGATCTTTACCACTTCACGTACAAAAATATTATCCAAGGAAGTTCCTCGAAGAAATCGAAGAAGATGGTTACCTTATTGGTCCCCGGTAGTAATTATTATAATGTCATTTGGTGTTTTTGTCGTGGTTTATTATTTGCCTTGCGTACTATTCATCTTGTTATAATACACGGGAACTGACTGCTGATCACGGTCATTAGATTTTACGCCCACGTGTGCAAATGGCGGAGGTAAATATACATGAAACCTATATACATTATGTAACTAGTATTAAAAATATTGTAGTTTAATAATCAGATAATTTTCCAATACAAGTTAACACATTTTTTTATTAAGACGAAAAAGCTCTATTCACTTTAGGTACTACCTAAGTCAATTACGTATTCTAAATATATTTTTTTTCTATTTTTATCTTATTAACGTGTCAGTTATTATTTCAATGGGCCTAAATAACCTGAAATAAATATTTTTAAGTAAAACTTCGGTATCGACATACCTAATAGGTATTATAGTATGCGCACAATTGAAATACTTCGACTTTGTGCGTGTATGGTACATACACAAGGCGGATTTCATTCATTCCTCGATTCCATATTAAAACGGTAGTTTTGAAATTTACATAAAACAATAAAAATAAGACTTAAACCTAGGCCCTCTTTTTAAAGATGCTACATTATTTTACAATGTAAATCACGTAACTATCAACTGCTCGAGTTATTACGTATCATTAAGCCATCGCCTCCCGTTACACGCACCAACTTAGGAGTATGCTGTTGCCAATTTTATTGCTGACAGCTTTTAAAAACTGCTGTTTCAATAACTACGCTCTAATATTACGAACAGGTTAATCTAAGGAAATAATCCGTGCCAATGGAGAATGAATTGGATTTGGTTAATTTAATTATAGGTATGCATGCGTGTTCTTTATAAGGTCGACATTTGGCTAGTTAGAATCGTTAAAATGTTTGTATGTTTCAAAGTTTTCGTACATCGTATATCAGATACCATACACTTTTCTATGTACTTACAGTTGCTACACAAAACAGTGAAGTAACTTGTTGAAAGTTGTAATATCAATAAAAAATAAAAAAAATAACACTGAATCCCGATAACAGCAAACAAAAAAGCAAAATGTGTGCGATTCAAACGTGCTATAAGTGAAAATTTAAAAAAAACTAATACTGTCAGTCCAAATATTGATGTTTTGCTTTGCCTACGTAAGTCGCTATTTTGCCGATGCTTCCTATGTCATTTTATATTGTTTCATATAAAAAAAAATTAATTGAATTGAAAATCACTTTTTATTAGTTCTGTTCATGTAACGATTTATGACTAATGTATAAAACCCGGATACCACGAATCTGTGTTACACGAGGACGGAATTGCTTATGCAGAGTAATGATTAAATTGTCCGACAATAGTCGACTAACGTTGTTGCCATCCAGCTTCTAATGGTTAAAAGAGATGGCATACACACCGAACAATAAAATTGAATAAAACAGTATTAATATATGCAACGAAAACAGCGAAAGGATTGTTTAAAGTTATATAAAAAACTGGTCAAGAGCGAGTTGAATTCGCACACGTAGGGTTCCATGCGACTGAGCGATATTCCTGACCTACTCTAATAATAAATAATTAGAAACCAAAAAAATATATTTGGTCAAAAATAAGACATTTTTAAAGAGTTTGTGAATAAGAATAAAATCTTTCTTCAAGCTATAATATTTTTCCTATGCGATGTCTGTCAGTCACTCAGTAACGTATCGGTAACACCAAGGGCATAAATGCATTGATGGCCAAGATAGAAGATCGACGAAGGGAAGATGTTTATTAATCATAGTGTACAATCATCTTTAGATCTTTACTAATAAATTGCACACCAGTAAAATCTATTTAAAGACGACACCAACAACTAAGGGATTTTATGTAGGTAGATATCAATATATTACGTAATGAAAATAATATAATAGTGTTAATACATTTATAACAGAGATAGTCTAGTGGTGGATGGACTCCTGAGCCGGGGAGCCTCGGTTCAAATCACTAGTGCACGCATCACATTTTATGTCTCACATAAATTACCCAGGCCGGGAACCACCCCTCGTATCACAGACAGGGTCACAACATCATGTTCCATAGTCCTGCAAATAGTAAAAGACTATTTTTTTTAAATCCGCCTTTTTAGTGCCAGTTGTCTCCGTGTAAAATGTCTACGGTAGGTATGTATATAGCCAGATTACACGATATTATACGTGTACCTAAATTGCTAACAAGGTTTGTCTATTTCACGATCCTATACTTCAAGTCATACATATTTTAGACGTGATAACGTCTTATAAATCGATGTACGCCGGCTGCACGCACGAAACAGTATGACGTCATTGTCACGTTCCGTCTGCGTTAAGCATGCAAGCGAGAGCACGGACCAAGCGATAGAGAGGCACGATCGGCCTAAGCGTTCGGATTTCTTCAATGTTTTCCTTAAGACGTTATCACGTAAAATTATCGTCCGTAAACCGACTTTATAGACAACCATTTTTTCCACGTGCGATCGGCAACAATACTGATGCAATAAAACAAAATATTGTATAGTCAATAAACTCAATCAAGTATCGATACTCGATACCAGGTATTGAATAACACGACGCAGCACTTCACCTGTTCTTAATTAAATTTTTTCTATTATTTTTATATTGCTGACTTGGAATCCATAGCAGATTTGTCATCTTGGCTTTTTTCAACGCTAGTAAGTGAATAGGCTGATAAGTTATTTCGCTTTACCACCCAAGACTACACCATCATAAGTAAGACTACACTTAGCCTAATAACTGATGATGTTTTTTCACAATACCTTTGTATTATTGTAAGTTATCACCGTTCTCCCAATGCCCAAGTGTTGACTGGCAGAGAATCCTTTTAGCATTAAGTCCGCTTTTTGTTATCATACATTGTATGGTGCAAAAAAAGTCTAAATAAATAAATAAATAAGTTTTGTTGGTTGTCCTAAACAAATAAATCATTACAATCAGGTAGGATTGTAAACAAGCATTGACTTGTACTTTAAAAACCCCGCATCCGCTTTGCTCCGGCAACCATTTTTATCGATTTACGAGCTGCGGCCGCGATTAAGTCTGCGTGCAATTTAACAAAAAAATCTAAATTAAAAGCAGCCTAAGTTACTCCTTATGACATCAGCAATCTCCCAGTGAAAGTCCCGTCAAAATCGGTCCAGCCGTTACAGAGATTAGCTCAAACAAACAGACTGAAAGACAGACAGACACACAAAAATTTTATTTTAGTATATGCGGTGCGTATACATCGATATGCATTTAGTAAAAAGCGGTTATTTTAATCCAAAACAGACACTCCAATTTTATTTATTTGTAGTTGTATAGATGATGAAAATGATAGCAAGCGAGTATGCAGCACCACCTTTTTTCTGCCGCTCATGGAGTATAGTCCAGTTAGCAGAGGGTGTTATTAAGAACGTCTTTTAGTCAGTTCGTTGATGAACACCCAAGTTTGCGCCGGGGCCGTGGAGCGAGAATAGCACACAGTCCCGGCAACAATGCGGTAGGCGACGACACCGCTGGGTTTTAGCCGGTAAGAGTCCGGCGTAACCCGACAGCGCCCTCCCGTGCCTGTCGGGTATCCATGAGGATTTCCCAGCGTCAAAAAAAAAAGGGGCTCTTAGTGATAGTGAGTTTTGTGAGTTGTTGTAAGTAGACTCATTCAATTCGGTCACAGACGTGTAAACGCTAGCTACCCTTGAGGACTAAAATGGTCACCTCTAAAAAAGTTAACTGGATCCACGCTTTTCCAACCGGAACAAAATTACTACTGCGTCTGCAACTGCGTCTCTTACGTACAACAACAAAGTAAAATACACTACTTAGTAAAGTTTAGGCACCGCAACATTCCTCGGCCTATATTGGTTGACTTTGACCTAAAACGTAATATTAGAGATTTACGGCATGCGCTATTAATATTTAAAGAGTAATAAATTATTACAGTATTAATAAAATTTACTGGCATCCGTACGATTTTAGGTCACTTGGTTTGAAACAGTTGAAATCAAAACTGACCATTGAAGTCATTCCATAAATTGGTAATTCTGTCAATTAATTTATCCAAATGTAGATGTCGTGTCAGCTTCCACCTTTACTTTTGGTTTTAAAATTGTTTCCAAAAAATGTATCGAGCTATAAATTAAGTCCAGATTTTTTAAAATGAGACTAATTTTTTTAAAATAAAAACATTACTTTTTCGAAACTTTTGTGAACAGATTGCCTATTTAGTAGATGCATATTTGTGACCGATGTACATTTATGTGTTATGTTAAAGTATGTTGTTCAGGAAAGTACGCATGAAAATTCCATTGATTCGTTAAAAGTATACATTTATCAATGCAAGAAATAAGTATCTAATAATTTATATATTTTATTTGTACCCCCAAGATCTTTGCTCCAAATCCACCCAGCACCCTTTCCGGCACATAAGTCTCAATCAATCCCTTTACCCAATGGATCGAGTATAATATCGGAATATGTTTTACAAACAGACATGCCCCAAAAAGCGCCCCTCGCGAGGGTCCAAGTACTCGATCGGGGACGACAAACACTTAGGATGAGAGAGGACCATGCTTTATAGGAGGATCGGTCATTCACCGACACTAGGATTACCAGGCAGTCTCGGGAAAGTTTGATAACTTTTATCTTAAATACTCGTATATATCTTAGCTTAAATAAAATAATACACGATTCGTTTGGTTATAACACATTCTACACAAAAGCTTTAGATAGATTTTATTCTATTTTTGGCCTATCAAGTTACGTTACATAATAATAGTCTAAAGATTTGTCAATACATGGCGTCAAATATTACCGCTCCAAAAATACGCTTAGTATTACCACAAAGTAGATAAGTAAAGTATTACCAATGTGTCTGTAGTTTTTATGCTTTCCAGTGAGCTTTGTAATGGCCTCGACTATGTACCGTGCCCTTGAGAGCACGCAAGATGAATTTGCAACTAGCGGCCTACCATGCAACTAATGTCGTAGATAAATTCGATTATTAATTACAAGGTTGAACTGAAAAAAAAAACGTTTAAACGATAATAAATTAAACAACTTCTAAAATGCTCTCTGATAAGATTAATATAATTAAGGCTATCCCTGTTTGCAAAATCCGAGGAAGTGCTAGGCTGATGGGTTTCCTACTCCATTTGCAAAACGGGTAGTTTTGCGATCGTCAGGCCTACTGTACGATCCGTATAATTTCCGCGTTTAGAATAAATATCCGGGCGGTTGTGAACGTAGCACCACTCTCAACACGGCCTCCCGCATCTAATACGATTTCGATGTAAACGGCCTATCTATCCTACTAACCTGTTTTTACTTGTATTAAGGGTTTCTGATATTACTATGTTGGTCTTGTTGGGGGTGCGAAGATGCTTTATGTGAACAGTCAGCAAACAAGCAGACGAGCCGCCTGTTTAGAAGTGGGGATCCTCGCATACCTATGGGTTTAGGTGATAGCCCAGTGGTTTGATGCCTGACGACTTGGCAAAAGAACTAACGAGTAAAGTAACACTTAAAGTTAACTGATCACCCACTATTATTAACATCACAATATTGTTCGTAAATTAATAAAAATGGTTACTGCACTAAGAACCTTAAGAAGTATAAATGATCTACTAGAACAGGCAAGTCAAAAGTCAATTACATCAGAGTTTATTTTTATTAGGTCCAAAAACAGATACCATTTGATTACTATTAATTTTAACACACTGATAATTTTAACAATTGAACGTTAATTTTGGTTTAACCAGTATTGAATAGTGTAAAGTTATTTTACAAATAATAATGTGTCTAGAAGGTATTTGGTTTGTTTTGTTTACGTAATGTAATTTTACGATGCGCGACGTAACGCTTCCAGTTTTATTACTTTTTATACGCGGCGGCATTTATTTAGCATCTTGCCGTTTTTTATACCTTATTTCGGAAATCGCTAAACTGGTGATAAATAATTTAAAAAATACATCAAAAATTATCCGACGCGACGCAGTATCAGACATGTATATGACCTAGCCTGGCGAGAGCTGAACATAGCTTAGAACAAAAATTGCTCGATCCCTCATGCCACCTCTATACATTGGTATCGCCTGACGGAATACTTACAGCAAATGTCAAGGCTGAGGATATCAGTAAGAATTTGCACAAACCTTGAAATAGCGGGAATGGAAAGACAAGACGATTCTTAGTTAAAGAGTCCTTCAATCAGCACAAGAAGATCTACCTTTGTTTCGTTGTTCGCTATTTCTTGCTCTTTTTACGTTATATTGACTTTTATTGATTAATTATTCAAAAACCTGACACGTATTGTCATTCACTAATTATTCTTGGTCGTGTTGTTCTCACGAAATAATAACATTATCGTGGAATAATAATTAATCACTCGGATATGTATCACTTACATGCATTGATAAATAATAATTAGGTACTTATTAATTTGTATAGTATTCTATAGGTAGTATAGGTAGGTACGCATTTAGTTTGCCTCATTAAATCCATATTCCACTTATGAGGCCTCCTGGAAGAAAATAAGACGAAGCGATAGCTTTCGCGCGGCCGAAATATAAATAAAAGGTTAAAAAAAAACAATAATTTTGCTATTTTTATATCCTATTCCTTATTTAATATTACATTCCTTAGTAAGTTAGGAAAGTAAAAATAAATCGAAAGTAAAACGCTAAATACCTACCAATACAAATACGTGTGTTCCCATTTCGAAATTTATACGATTACCTTCCGGGAACGTCTATAGGTACGCGTAAAGTCGATAAAGATTTAAGCGAAAACATTGTTCGTTAAATCAACTGGTGTAAAAATTGAAATGGATTTTACCAATAAGCAAAGTTATAAAAAGGCAGTAAACTCGATACTTAACTGGCTCGTTCGTCGACAATGAACGACTGCCCTATTTGTGGTTATGCGGAATGGGTTAACGAACGTAAAATGTATATCACTAAAATTGTTTCTCGAGTGTTCTAGAAAAAATTCAGTTAAGTTAACATACCGTAACTTTCCCACTACGGGGTATCTTCTTTTACAATGTGAGGGATACATGCCATAGACCATCACGTTGGCAGTGTGGTGTGTTGGACCTTTGAGAACATTATGGTGAACTCTCAGGTGTTGCAGGTTTCCTCGCGACATTTTCCTTTAGCGAAGCAAGGGATAATTCATTTCAACATTACTTTTAAGAAAGAGCTTTAGATATTACATCTACTATTCTTACTCTAGTTTACCAAACAAACCTACTTAGTAGTCTGTAGTAGGTGTTAATTGTTTTAAGGTGGAATATAATAAAGAAGCTATATAAATGTAATCTACATTCCGATACGGTACCACGCGAAGAGCCAAAGGGTACAATGTAGGAGGAACAAACACAACAAAGTAAATTATATAATTGCTTTAGTTACGTAAAGTTACAGATAAAGTTGTTAATTAAGGAACTGGCGAGTCATCGAACCAAAATGATATCTAGAGAAATATTCCGTCGTATAATATCGCATGTATTATAAACATCGCATCTGTTATAAAAAAATATATAATGTAGGTATAGCTTCGGTATGTAACGCTTTCGGCTTTTCTTTCTAACTTCGGAAAATTTGGTCTTACGTCTTTAAACAACCTGAATTTTCATCGATCAGCATTATATAATTATGTACCTATAGTGTAAAAATTGTTTATCAATTGACACTTCACATGTCTTCGAATTTTGTCCGTTTTTAATGACTTTGACCATAATAAAACAGTTACTTAGGTACCTACTCCTTTGGCGCAGTGACCCAAAGTGAGTCCGAGAGGAGAGCTCTCCACCGAGCTCGGTCCAGTGCGATTTCTGGCCAATGATTAGCTTGAACCTCACGCAAGTCGGCTTCCACTCTGTCTTTCCAGCGATATTTGGGACGACTGACAGAACGCCAGCTACACCTCAATCTTATTTCTCCCCTAAATTTAGAATAACTTTACAGGTCGTTGAGAAGTTAAAAACATTATCTAGGATTTCTCCAGCTTGTTAGCACTAAATTCCGTTTAGAATAAATTTTATTACGAGAAAGCTCAGATTCAGCTCAGTTTCTGCTGTTCAAGTATTTTCAAAACGAAGCAAAAAGGACGCCATTATAAACTAAATGCGGGCGGAAACTAAGAGTACTACGTATGAAAACCATATTGTTCACGTGGGAAGCAGGCAGAAAAAGTATATGAAAATCTATTGTTCACGAGTTCAATTTGATCAAATCAGTATTCAGATAACGTGCATTTGCAGTTGTGTTAACAGACATAATGCACCTGGAAAAATGTATGCTGTAGGTTTATAAAATGAAATCATCGTGCTTGAGCTGTTTTTCTTTGTCTTATCTTTTTCAGTGTAGTACGAAGGAAATTTAATTAAAAAAATAAGTCTTTTATTTTCTTGATAACTTTTTTCCCGATATTACAGTTCTTAGGTAATTACCTTACCTTCTCACCGTTTCCTAGTTGACTAGTAGAGAATGCCATTAGGCATAAAGTCCGCCCATTGCTGTTCCTAGCTTTAGGGATTTTAATAAATAGTGAACTAAATATATAATATGTAGTAGAAAGAGCAGTAGTAGAGTAGGTACCTACCTACTCGAGAGAAAGTTCTCAATAATTCGTTACCGCTAGTCCTTACCCTGTAGTCTATACTCTATACCCTGGAGTAAAGTCTCTTTCTCCCCATAGTGAGAATGTACCGTCAGTTATTTACGAATGTCTTCTCGATTATAACCTATTTTTAACTTACGCAATAAAAAGTGGTGGATGCTCTTGCCTTTAGCACTAATGAAAGGAGAGAGATATAGTACAATACTGAGTTCGGTTGTGAAGCAACTTTGTGCCTCTGGAAGTAAATTCTACAGTCTTTTTCTTTTTACAACCTATTTGTAGTAGGTATGTTTATACAATAGATAGCAGAAGTAAAGCGCTGTGAAACAACCCTTTTAAGCTTGCACCTTGACTCAAGGTCGGACCGGTAACTCGTAAACTTGTTAGCTTGGAATACGTTATTACAGAGGTGCTACAGTTTTGAAATTAAAAAAATTACATTATTATTGGTTAAAAAGAAAACCATATACATATAGATAGGTATGAGGATACCCACTTACGTTTCTGTATAAGGATACGAATACATAAGTTCTAAGGGGTTCGTTAATTTTGAAAAATATGCTATGTAGGGTAAGTATACCTATGTTGATTCGGTTACACTTTTTCTGAGGCGACCATCAAGGGTAGCAACACATCTGTGACCTAATTAGAACGAGACTCTTACAAACGGTTACTAACGTCCTTCCAATTCATTCACTGTAGCTGGGAAGGGCCGGAAGAATTATGACATATTTCAAAATTTAAGAAAAAAATTGTTGATAATTTTGTATGGTACAAAAATGCACCGAATATTTTTTTTCGATGTAATATTATTTAGAATCACGGTCCGAAAGCGTGATTACAAGGTTTCTGTTTGAGCCCCTAACACCCGGTAGATATAAAAGATCAGCACTTCTTTTAAAATTAGGCAGTAAGTAGCATGATCGCAGTAACTTCTAAGATATGCTACTCTTTGAACTGCCACACCCACTTACTTTGTGGACTCAAGAGTTCAATGACCCAGCAATTTAGGCGATCCACAAACTTACCATAAATTAGATGTAATTGACAGGTTTTCGAATCACGAATTAATTTCCAAGAAGCTTGATATTTTCAATAATTCAGGAATAACATCTGTGCCTGACATCTGCCACTTGGGCAGCAAATGGGATCGTATCGTGAAATCGTGAAAAACAACACCTGAGGAGCAACTCGTATCTGAGGAGTCCAAGCTGTTCCAGTGCGAATTGGTGGAGGGGTTAGTGGCCAACCCAAGTTTCGGAAGTATTCGGAAGTCCCGAAGGCCCGAAGAAGATTTGGTCGGTGGATTTGGTCCGCAGGACCAAGTTCTAGCGTGTGTTACAGCTTTTACATTCACTAGAGCTAGAAAGAGGTATCCTTAGCGCGCGGGACTGTAGTCATTTATTTCAAAGACAGGGCCGAGTCACAACACTGTATGATTACCGTGCAATGGGTGCTATGCCGATCATAACGAAAGGATTTCGCTTGAAATCTCCCTTACAGAGGCTATAGATTTTCCGTCTGATCCATTAAGAGATTTCAGTTTCACTTTTTACACTAGTAAATCGTTAATTGCTTTCAGTAACTTAGAAGCGGACAAGCGTCGCAGGTAAACTTGATCAGTTGTCGCTGTTTCCATGTTACATTACAACGACTGAAAGTTTGTCATTTTAATTAAACTTTGCGAGGATCGTTTCAAGACAGGATTGACTTTACAATTGATTAATTTTATGTGATTAGTTTTGCTGTACATACACTGTTAATTAAATTGGAAAACGACGTATTTTGAACGTCTCAATGGCACTGTTGTTTGTTGAGCGCAATTAAAACTTAAACGCTCGAAAAGACAATTACTTACACACTCATACCCTCACACGAGGGTTTCCTGTGTCTCGGGTGGCATGGCCAACACAAAGACAACACTTTTAAGACCCCAGCCGGTACAAGAACATTCGT
This sequence comes from Ochlodes sylvanus, assembly GCA_905404295.2. NCBI lineage: Eukaryota > Metazoa > Arthropoda > Insecta > Lepidoptera > Hesperiidae > Ochlodes > Ochlodes sylvanus. The sequence continues at coordinate 6,810,206 of FR990129.1, forward strand.
TTGACGGCTGACTCTAACCAAAGTTGTAGCTGCCCTGGTGAGCTTCACGGAAAAATAATATTAATACACTAGCTGTGCCCGCGACTTCGTCCGCGACGAAATTATTTTATAATTAAAAAAATCTAAAATAAGAGTAGCCTAAGTGATTCCTTATTACATCAGCTATCTGCCAGTGAAAGACCCGTCAAAATCGGTCCAGCCGTTCCAGAGATTAACACAGACAGACAGACATGGGGCATTTCCGAAAATACTCTCTTAGTGCTCTCCTACATTCCTCTAGGAACATACATGCCAAATTTCAGCTTTTTGCGTTCAGTAGTTTCGGCTGTGCGTTTTCTGTCACGCCGTCAGTAACGCTAGAGTTTTAAATATCATATTTATAACATAACCCTTACGCAAAGCCCTACCACTAAGTTGGTTGGTGGCTATTTTTGTTCAAAATTCATTGTTACGTACTCAATACGCGTTTTGTTCCAATTTAATTATTGAGACAGATATTGCGCTTCCACTGATGAACAGTTTCACCCGCTCGGCCTTAATTACTGTGTGGTTTTGCGGTCTACTCTCAAGTCTCCGTGATTACGCCGATCTTCATATGAAATCCTATATAGGTAGGTATATGTATTACATATTAGGTATACGTATTTGTTATATGTAGTACCTACAGACAGCGATCACTTACAGATTTATTATTATGATATTTTCCGTTCCGATATTTCATATTGTCGATGAAGCAAACTATGTGAATGAGAATGAATGAGACAAGAAGCAAGATAAACCTACAACAATGGTAAAATCAAAAATGTATATTCAAAGATTTTAGAATGTTTAGTTTCGTATAGCCCATAAAACAAAACATCCATTCAGCATAGGACATTGCCGCGTGCCGCTAACGCAAGCCGCGGCCGCGTGTCGCAGCGACCAACGAACCTCGCAGGACGTTCACCGATGCATAAATGTTTATAAATTGAACTAATGGTAGGTAATGAACTGCATATTTAATGTATATTAGATCATGATTTAAACAATCAATGCGGTCATGTAGTTTTCCAGGGTCTGGTAATTTTGCATAGCCGTATTGTGTAATCGATGTAAACAACTTGTATTAATTTATTCATTTTAAACGTGATTTTTTATATTTAAGTTCAACTTAGGTTCTGACCTATCCTCCTCTGCCAGTCTCTGTCTCTCTTCCACTCTCTATTCTTTTACAAATCAACCAAGATAATAATTCTTACGGTTGCAATTACGAAAAGTCAGTTAATCCAGCTACCGGGTGCAATGATGCTAACAATGGCAAGGTCAATCAACATCTAACTGACCATGCTGTTCAGCAGAGTGCTTCACGTCTAGAGATTAACTTAGACTGAAGTATGAAGCAGAACATAAATAATACTTGCGCTATATTTACTCTATACGTTATAATCTGAGATTATCATGATGTGAGACCAGGATAGCAGAAGTAGGAAGGTTATCATATAACTGTAATATAGAATGATCCATAGCATAATCATGTACCTTACAGCTCTGGTACGAAGGGATCAAGTTTGTAGCTGCGGTTTCACGATCCCATCGGGTCTCGGGTTACGACACACTTTTGTGATCTGTCTTGTTAGTTAATATTAAATAGGGCGCTGACTAACACGCTAGTAGTATACTATATTATATTTAGTGCCTTATATTATATTTAGTGTATGACTATTGAATGAATATCCATTGATTCACATTGATACAAAGTTTCACGAAGTTGCCGGAGGTAACATTTCGTAACAATAATTTGTGATAACGGAAACAACTTTATGACTCAAACATAAGGTCGAAATTGGCATATTGTTAACTGTATCTGACATTCGAAGTTTTCTATGGTTTATTGTGTAATAAATGGCAGATGAGGTTGTGGTCCCATTGACGAGATCATGGTTGGTGCACCCTAAATCTTCCTCGGGGATCACTTTATCCGTTGATAATAAAGTTACACAAAAATCGCACTTAAATCGGTGCTGTAAATTTTAAAATTATCATTTTTAGATATACAGAGTTTTTATATTAACTATATTAACTACTAGCTGTGCCCGTGGCTTCGTTCACATAGGAGATTTTCCCGCGAAAATTCCAACACAGAGGGAATTTCGGGACAAAACGTAGCCTACATGTTGCAATATAACCTCCTTTATTTATCCAGTGAAAGTCCTATTAAAATCAGTTTAACCGTTCCAGAAATTAGCCCGGACAAACAGAAGGACAGACAAAAGTAAAAAATGTTTGTGTTTTAGCATCGTGTAACGCTTACTTGCCGAGTTACTTTGTAATCACAGGCAGACACTTAAATTTGATTTATATGTACGTAGGTATGTATACATTTATATTTATAAATGCATTACACGTAATATCACTGATGAAGTAAGAACTTTAGAACAGTATAATTATGAACACCGAGACGTGTGTTTGGTACCATTTCCCCATAATGTCGGTATTACTTCACAAGTAGCCAATGTGCGTAACACGCAGTTATGAATAAGTTATGTAAAAACCAACATAAGCTTACTCATTGTGTATTGATCATTTGTCATTGTGTTTGAAAATGTTCCAATATTATGTATAATATAAGTATGTACCTAAATCACTGCTTTATTTTACCTAATTATATTATAAACAAGCAATAATAAAGCTTAAAATTTAAAATCCAATATTGCTAATATGTGCTTAGTAAGCACTTTTATTTGGCACCTAAAACGGCATAACTTTTTTGTACTCTAGAGGGCACCATATTCACTATGTCGTCACATAGCCTTCAACAATACTGTCACATAGCGGACGACACAGAAATAAAGCTCTTGTATGAACTTCAGTTTTTGCTTTAAGTGTGCGTTCACCCTCACGGATTCTCAACTCCGTGGTGTGATTCTCAAGTCTCAACTCATATTTATCTTGTTAATTGTAAAATCTTTGAAATTGAATGTTATTTGCTAACTATTGATCTTGTATCATATTGCAAACAAAGATCACGGGAGTCGTTACGTGACATAGTCAAAGAAATAGGTTTATCTAGAAGTAGGTAGTAGTGGTAGTATCTAATCTAATCCTTTCAATAACAGACTCCAAAGGTTACTTATTTTTTGCGATTAAATATGTACAGGGGAAATTACCGTCGATGACAAGGATTTTATTTTTTACAATACCGTGGTACCATACACAATAATATTTACTAATGTAGAATCGCTACAAACCAGTACCACAACGGAGACAGGACCAGTCAAGTGTTTAGCCCTCTCTTTGCTTCTTCTTTGACTCTCTGTGTGTTTGTAACAATTTTATAAATCAAATAATATTTTTATATAATTTCTCTGTAAATATAATTTATTGTTTTTGTAATTGTGTAACGTAATTAAATAAATAATTATTGTAACTAATTTTATAAATCTACACGTTCTTATTTGATAGAGCTACATTTATGTGACGTAATCATGGACGTCCCTGTACTGTTAAATAATTACAATTTTCGACTTCATTATTTATTGCCAAGTTGCTTCATAACAGCCCAATATATTATATCATGCGGTTAGTAAAATACCTAGGATGTATTTGCCAACAATTATTTTCATTCGTCATTGTCTACGTGACTGCATTCTAATCTTCTCAGCGTAAATTTTATTATAATGAGTAATTTATTATTTTGTTATTATATACACACAAACAAGTGAATGGCGGTTAGGAAAACCAAAGCTGACATTTGTCCAGTTCATTCAGTCCCTGTGTGTTTGAACATTGGTCATCTACACGGAGATCCCAAGTTCGAAACCACATTACTAATTTTTAAATTTCATAATTTAAAAATTAGTAATGTGGTAGTGGTGGTGTGGTAGATACGTTAAATAAGGCTATAAACATTCCAAAAGCTTATTACTAAAGACATCACCACTTACCATCAAGCGAGATCGTATTACTCGTCCTATATAGTTCCAAAATTTTCACGAAGATTAGAAAGATTAGTAGCCCACTGTTGGACGTGGGTCTTTTCTAGTCTGTCAGACTACCCTCTCACTTTAGTCAGCCGCCTCGTGTTGCGGATGAAGGCTTGAGGTGCAGTACTTTTTTCTTCTCTCTCCAAGGTACACTGTACACATCTTCCATGTATGTATGTAACTGTTTATTTTATCTGACAACTTACCAAACTAATTTACTAACCTGAAAGTAGAGCAACCCACTCGCATGCTGGTGAAATTAATTAGAGGATTATATAGGACTTCATCCTTTGCACACTACCTTATCATCGAATGACGTCACAGCCATGCTTCTAAATGTAGGTTAATACGGATTATGGTATGAGTTTAAATATTTTATGAGCACCTAATAGATATGATATGGAATAGTATATAAGTGTTAAGCACAGATTTGCAAATTTGACATCTTTTGGGCAATAAGAAACTCCTGTCTGCCAGTCTTTTAAAGGACTACTGCACATCTATAGACATCATTTAATTGCCACCAATCTAACCGTTTAGCGTTCTTCGAAGCCAGGAGTTGGCTGCTGTCTTTTAATGTTAGTCAGTGGTTATAGGATGAAATGTGCCCCTTTTATAGAGGCATTGTGAGGGAAGGCAGTGTGGCCTTACTTCTTCATAGATTATCCGCCAACACAATGATGTAGTTATCCGCATGGTATTCCTCACTGATACATGATTTATGAAGTATTTATTTATTTTTCTTTTTTATATTGTGCTCATTTCTTTATGTTTAATTGTGTACTAACATCGTTTTTAAGTTTCATACTACCAAATGGATCCATTTTGTCCGATTAATAATTTGAATTTGAATGAGGACTGTGAACTTTAGCAGGTAGGTTATTTTATATTATTTTTATTATAGTATATTTGAAATGGTTCAATCTTATACTTATCCAAACAATATCTTAATAAACTCCTTAAAGGACGTGACATTATTTAAGTTTGACGTCACATTGACTCCAATCAGCGGACAGTCAAGACGCTCACAATGATACCTCATTCGTCGGATAATGATACGAGTAACTAGTTTAGAAGTTCTATGGGAAAAGATAAACCGGATGATGCATGTAGCATCCTGGCTTATCATAAGCCATTTGCTTTTGCCACAATCGAGTAAAAATAAGACTGCACTTATTTTCAATCGCCTATGGCCTACGGCAATTTCCATCACAACAATCAAACTCAGATCAACAAGTCACTCGAACCACGCTTTACAAACATGTGACGTGAGTTATCGAGCTACTTGTCAGTAGTTTACAAGTTACTTATCACTAGTAATGACGTGATGTCACGCCCCCACGCCCTCATTACCAGGCCAGTGCCCACTGCAACGGTAGCATGTTGTGTCCGTGACTAAACTTAAAATTATGCAATCCTAGTACAGTTGGGTCTCGGAATTTATATTTATACTTAAAACCGGTAAATGAGACAGACAGGCAGACGTGAGTGGTCACTGTCACTCATGATACCATCAAGAAAGGAGTGGCTAATCTTAACGAGAGCTCTGACGTGGGCGGTAGGGCTCAATGGATCCAGTCAGCCACATCGAATTACACTACGCAGCTCGAAGCTGATCGAACACGTCACATCGACGGTTTATTGTATTGATATTTCATCACATTGAAGGTTTGGGTCATAGGTTTGGGTGATCAAACGTTAGGTACATTGATAGGTTAATAAATCGACATTTTAATATGAAATACTCGTATGTTATTTTAACAGTATTTGGACTTTTGTTTTATATCTAGGTCTGACATTATACAATATCACCTACTGACATTAAATGACATTGAAAAAATCGAAACAATAATGTCAATTAAAAACATTGTTCATTTTTAATATACCTACCTAATTGTTCAATTTAATATTCTGATGTATGTTTGACTATATTAGTTGGTCGTTATTATTTCATTTCGTAATTTATTTTAAAAGTATCTCTAGTACAATGCCAAGGGAATTGCCCTATGACTTAATACAAAAAATAGTTAATATTAAAAAAACAGGCAAAGTGCGTGTAAGTACACGTGCAGTGTAGTTCCGTAGTTCTAAAGTCATAAGTTGTTTGTGTAGTTGCCTCACTACCTCTGATCGTTTTCCTTTTAGCTTCAGTACCTATATTTATCATACACGTGACTTTCGACTAATTTCCAAAAAAAAAAGAATTAAAACGAGACGCTTAGGTACTAACAATTACTAACTGGATTATTACTAACAACAGTCCCTGCCCGTCCTCATACGTACTTACGAGCTGACTAACTAACATACTTGCTCGTTTGCTATCTTAAGTCCAAAAAAACAGCTACGCAGCTTAGGATACGAAATAGGAAAATAACTCCTTCTTTACCGTGACCTAGCAGTTGACACTTAATTCCAACAAGCATTAGCACAAAACTTAATATTTTGGGAATGGGTTCTCGAATCGGGAAATGGTCTTGAAATTCCCTAAGAATTTTTGACCGACCCATCCAACGGCATCCCGCTCCAAGGGTACAGCTTTTAAGTAGATAGTTAAGGACTCTCCGCACGGACATGACGAAACAAGGGTTCCGTTTTGACTAAGAAACCCTAAATACTTATCGACAACAGCTATTTGTCGCCAGGGTCTTAAACACGCAATAGATAACAATGTTGCTTAGCTCCGTTATAATGTAACAATTACAAATGGTTACACTATGTAGGAGCTTCGATTAATTTTACGTATCGCAGGATTTGAGTGATTCGGCTCAAAGCTTGACGTAGATCGCGTTATCACAGTGCATGACGAGTGCATGACGTCTCGACAAGCCCCCCGTGTTATCATCTCCGTAATATAGAGATAGGAAGCGTTCAATACCCGGCATGATGGATCCGGATTGTATAAATTGAAAGAACACTGAGTTGCTCAACTTAGAACGCAGTCTTTAGCTGGAGAGCTGGCAAATAGTTACAGATTGCTTCAGTGGTTGTAGTAGAGGTTGTTAAGAAGCCCCCAGTCCAGTTTGTAGTTAGGTATCACTATGCTGCGGTGGGAGGCTTCGGATTAGAGTATGCTGGTTATTTATACCATAAGCGGCGTTCACAATAGTATGATGAATGTCTCTTCAATTACAAGAAACCCGCCCTTACAATACAATCCATAGACCACAGCCCTGATAACTCGTTTAGGTAAGTCTTTATATGGTTTACTATTAACGTCATCGATTCGGTTTTATTTAAGCATTATTATAATGCAAACAAACACTTACTAACTAGACCATTACTAACAACAACTAACATGACTAACTATCACTAACAGTCCCTGCCCCAGTCCTCATATCTACTAATAAACTAACCAACTAACGTTCTACTACCGGCTGCTAACTGGCGTAACCACCTTGGTCCCGATTTGCGTCTTGTTCTGTGTCGCAGATATGTCGGACTGCATCGGAAGGTTGAGGCTGCATACTCGTTTGCTATCTAAATTCCATAAAAAAACTTTTTAAACAAGAGAATACACATCGTAAACAAAAATATGTATTTCGAAAAAATACGTTTGTTATCCAAAATACGTTGCGTGATCAATACAATGAAATTGAAAGTAACGTACCTATTTTTACTTTTCTCGATGTAATCAGTATCGATTATGAAATACGTGCACGAACCAGGGTCACTAATAGTTCGTACAATATCCCGTGCCGATTTTAACTTTGCCAGTCGTGTGGTTCGAAGAGCGATAACCATTGTGAAATAAAGTGTTAAACGTAACGATATCCACGAGCGATGGTGAATTGGTGAGCATTTACCATCCCGTGGCTTCTATGTTCGTTTGTCGGTTTACATAAAAAATACTATCAGAATAATTTTAGGTTCAAGTCCAAGCTTGCCAACTACGCATTTGCAGTGCAGCTGCAAGTTTCAGCTAATGGAGAATTCCAGTGGAATATTTATCACAATATTTTTAGAATCATCCGGTGGAAAATTGATACGCACACATATAGAATTCGGTGGCTCAATAACACGTAACGGTTTCAGATTTCAAGGGTTAATTTTTAAATTTTTAAACTTTTGTGATGTGATTCATGTGACATAAATTAGAGGGTGTCATAGATATCTTTGTTATGGATACTTGCAAAGAAATAGATTGCAAAAAACTGATATTTACAAAACTTCAAAACACATCGTCGATGGAACATGATGTCACTGACCAAGGTTTACCAAGCTAGTGTCATTCAGAATTTACCAGTTTTTTTTTAATTAATGCATATAATCATAATGCATATAGGTGTAGTGGTGTGGTGAAGTACTCTGGTGAACCATATTGATTCTTACCATATCAAAAATAAAATCTTATTTAGAACAACACGACGTGATATGTATTTAGTTCTCGGAACTGCTCCAGAGCGGTTGCCTTTATTAATCACTATATTGCCCATTTCAATAAACTGTTACAAGTGTAACGAATGGGCTCTATTCTTACTTACTAACGTACATAAATGATATGAATTGAATAATTAGCCATATTGAAAGTCGGAAGAAGAACACAGAATTCAATTTCAAACCTAATGTGTCACTATATTATCTCCACACTAGTCTATGATTTTACTCCTCAACTCTTAATTTCAAGGTTTTCTGGAAGAAATAGTTCTACAACGACAAGATCCACATTGTAGGACCCTGCTTATTATGATTTCTCTTCATAATTGAGAAAGCCTAAATCATACTCCACATTACGTCCCTAATGCAAGGTGGAAAAATTACCAGGATTGATAAAAAATAATGAATAATAATAATAATGATTTTTTAAATAATAATTTAAAAAAAAGCACCCGAGCTATTGAGGGGGGGAGGAGTTATTTCTAACGATACAGAAAGGACCACATCCTTCTGTATCGTTAGAAATAAACGTGCCCTCAGTAGCTCGGAACCTTAATTTCTTCACTAGTGATTACCTATCAAATTCTGCGGTCGCAGTTGTTTAATTCGATCGACATGTTGAGCCATGAGATCTTTACTAAAATTAACTTAAAACTTAAATTAAAAGCCCTAACCGGAAAACAAACATTTTTTTGTCCTGCTGGAGAAGCGAATATGTAAGCAGGTAGGCAAGATCTGGCGATAGGCCATTACTGGGCTCCAGGCGCTTCGTCAAGTGTAATTACCCCAATTACCTCCATATAAAAGGCAAGAGAAAGAAGATAAACACTTAAGAAGACCACGTTCTGTGACAACACGTTTGTAAATGTCCATAGACTGTAGACAAGATCACGCGACTCGCATGAATCATTGTTATCTATTATTAATATTATAATCTACAATTAATTAAGTGCAATCAGGATTAAACTTACTCTGCAAATAGCCTACTTGTAGTTCTGATATAAATCTTACTGGGTTAACAACCTTTACAATGTATTGAGCGCGTGTTACTAGACATACAAGGTCGGTACACGGTAATAAATGAACTGCTGTTACACCCGGCTTCGTTGGTGTATGGTGTATCACCAGGAACTGTCATTCATGCGATAGTTAAGCCTGCTGTTGGTGGAGCCCTGGATGAATCCAATGTGTGGCATGACGGAAATATGACGAACCACTGTGAGGCAGAAAATATTACATGATAACTATGACTCTGCCAAGATGGTAAAAAATCAGAAAAAATGTTGAATAGTCTGACGTACACATAACAATCCAGCTTCGGCAATCGTAAGCCCTGCACAGAGAATTAAAGTCGAGCACGTACAAAATATGTGTCGTTTATCGCAAAATTTCATTGGTACATTCGTGTTTTGGAGTTGTTTTTGAGTCAAGCAGTCTTCAAGGGTCCAAAGTTTGTGCCAGGCACCAATTTGTCGCGTCTTACGATTACGAGTAGGTACTCGTACTTCAGTTCACTCTAACGCTAACAAGTCGTGACATTAAAAATCGTGATCTAGGTGATTATTTAGTGGCCATGTTGTAAAACATCAAATAAATATAAGTACTAGAAATTATTGTTTAAAAAGTTAAATACAACATAACATGCATCAATAGTTAACTCATAGAAGATTAAACAAATACGGTACCTACATGAGCCAATTATGTATATTTTGAAGAGAACTTTTACATCATTGATTATTTTGTAACTACGAAACCAAAAAGCTTTTGTATCGTAGTTCCATGCGTGTCTATAAATGATGGTATTAGATAATCATTTATTCATATAGTCGTACATCAGTGAGCACTGCTTTCCGATGAATTAGTTGTATATTTCATGGCCGTAGGTAATGATTTCTAAATCTCGAAGAGGTATGTAATGACCTCAGTTACAAAAAACAATATCGATAAAGCTTAGGAAGGATGTCTAATTTACCAGATTTAATGAAACCTCGTGATGTGAATAACGGAAAATCCTCAGACAGTTATATTACTACTGATTTATACATCGTGCTATTACTGACATTATTGTTCATGATAAGATAACGGGGTCTAGAGGCATAATGTTAGTGAATGGGTGGGAAAGAGACAAAATTAGGGCACAACGGTTTGGTATGTTTGGTAATTCCCAGACATTTAAATAGATTCATTGTAATTCATTTCATATGTGTAATTCAACGGCTCCAAAATAATAAAAAGTTTTTTCGCCCGCTTATAATCTGTCTTCAGGTAGTGTTTAGACGTCAAATTGTATGATGTTCTTGAGTCCAAGAAAACCCTTCCCTACACGTGGTGAACCCCGCTGGTCAAGGGCCGATGCTATGGCCGATGCAGCTAGGTTCATCCTGTTCGAGGTCACCACAGTAGGGGAAGGGGGGGCAAGACGGGGACCTTAACGTTTGAAGCGGAATAAAGCGCTCAATTTTAATTATTTTGAATGATTATCTATTTAGAATAACTTTTACATTATTAATCTCTGGGATTTAGGAACTTAAGACACTTAAGTTATGCCATAAAAAGAAAAAAGACATTTTTTCCTCAAAGACACCCAACACTCGATTTTAACAAAAGGTAGGGTAAGACGGGGTACCCCATGGGGCAAGATGGGGTACGGGGAGACATGTTTTAGTTTTAATTTAAATACTCGCAAATAAATACATTAATTAATAATATATTATTAATATGAATTAATAATACATAATAAATAAATACATTTGATTCCATGTATCTTCCGTTGCAGTAAAAACAAGGGATATTATTTTCGTTGTCATCCTATTCTGGTGAAGCGTGGATCTCTTTATTCTTCTTATTAATCTTCTTTTACTTTCTTTTCCAAAGTAGTTAGTGGCACAGAAAATGTTTTTGATGCTATTTTACACCCCATTTTCCCTTCAATGACCATAATTATCGCATTTTTCTTCATTCCCAGTCTCTCTCTCTACGTATTACTTTTATAATTCTTCACCATCCTAAAAGATATTAATAAAACAAATAAGTTATTAAAAGTTAATCAAAAACATGTATTTACTTAAGTCATTATAAAGTCATATTTTATTTTGGAAGGGCAAGATGGGGTACCTTACCCCATCTTGCCCTTTCATGCTTTTTTCAATGAAATAACATACCATAAAAAAACAAATCAAAATATTGAAACAAACATATTCTTACCTGCTAGTATAATTATTGATGAACAAAAATAACTTTCAGTGAGTTCTTGATAATGCCTATTGAGGTGAAAAACACATGCCATGCGCAACGCGAAAATGACAAGCAATTTGACAAAAACAGAGTTTTTGGGTCTAAATCAAAAATGCGTAAACCCACAAACCAATCACTGTGCTGATTGATAAACAATACAACGTCGCGTCATTACGAGCCAGAGCTGCTGAAATTGGTGGTTCGTACGACACGTGAGGCCCTTTGCCCCGTCTTGCCCGCTACCCCGTCTTGCCCCCCCTTCCCCTAATGGACGCACTAACGAACACATTATGAAAAAATTGCGCAATAGTCCAAATACGCCGCTAACGTATTCATGATGCAATATTGGTAATACAAATTTATACATAATTATTTATATGCTAGGTATCATCAATATATTTATAGAGTAACATGTTACTACAGTTAACATTAAGATATATTATAACATACATGTTTACGTGCCTGTAGCAATATTCCGCAGTTATTTTGTTACTTATCTCCTGATGTGTTTATCAAGCTGTAGGTAACCAGTAACTCATATAACATATCTTCCTAACCATACTGCTAAGCTGAACGCCGTTCCCAATGAAGTTTAAATATGGAAACTTGACTTACTGGAGGGGCGGGGGGCTTTAAGCCCCGCATGTCTGAATAATTGAGTCTATCTTGGAAAATGCACATGTATACCCACCATGTCTTCATCATAAAGAACTTGTATTTTTCACAAAATTGACGGAGTTTTTTCTGTTTCTCGAGTAGAGGAACATTGAGCCTGAGCTGTTTTGTTTCGTTTTGTTTTACGTTCATATTTTTTTCTAATTTAGTAGGTAGCCTTCAAACGAGCTGACGAGCCACTTCATGGCACGTGGGCACCGTCGCCCATGGACATCAATAATAACAAAGGCATCACCGATGCTTGGCCTGCCGAGAAAAAGGAAGAGGAAAGGAAAAAAATACTTTTTTTTATACGATGCTAAGTTAATCCTTGACAACAATCCCACCTGATGATAAGTGGCGATGATGGGAACCTAAGTAGGTACTTGGTCTCAAGCTCCCGGAACACTACAAGTCTTTTGACGGCTGACCCAAGCGAGTGGATGGTAGCGAGCCGGGATTCAAAGCTACCACCGAAGAAAAATTTTCCAATATATTGAATACTTAGCATAATTTTACTTTTATGATTTTGTTTGCTTTTCTTTCCATCTGTGTACTAGATCACATAAGAATCGTATTTGGATCTTAGTACAATAGAATGTATTCTTTGTAATGTTGCTGCATCCGCCTCGGAGCACTTTTAAGTATCAAGTAGTAACAAATTATATGTATAATACTTAGGTATATTTAAATAAAAAAACTTGAGTTGTATCTTTTAAACCTCGCTTTAAAAACGTAAAATCTCAGATCTTATCATTATCATTATATCGTTCTACACTCATCATGCAATGTCGGATAGTTTTGGATGCCATACAATCTTCCGACATTTAAGTTGGCCACAATTCGCGAATCCGCATTGGAACCACAAGAACTTAAAAAGTGGAAAGATCCACGTATACCTAGTTTGTTTCATCCATCCTACGATCATCCACACATTCATCATCTATCCATCTTGTGACGTGAAGCCATTATCAATAAGCAGCTTGCCCATCCCAATTTTAACAGGAAACGATAACAAAATATAATAACAATTCGCAGAAATACTTAATTTTAGTTATTTTCTTAGATATGCGTCACGAGTCATGTCACTAACAATTACCGACAGTCAAAAATAGCGATCGTGATAAGACTATTTGTCAGTGAATTAGCGACATAGCACAGTAATACAATAATAAAAAGAATTATAACAACATACATTTACAAATCAAATTAAATGAAAACTATATAAATACATACCTATATGAATAATAAAAAACAGTTAAATCTCAAAATTTTTTAAACGACTTCAAAAAAGGAGGAGATTCTCTATTCGACTGTATTATTAAATATTCGTAAGTAGGTATTAAGTGCGTATGTTTATCTTTGAATTTCCCATCCCAAACCCATTTTTGTGAATTTCAGTATAATACTGTGTAGAAAATGCATTGAGCTTTACGCGTCCCATTTGTACCGTGATTAATTTATTGTGGTCAATACGGGTTAAATAAATAAACAGATAAGAACGGAGAAACAGACAAACGGACGGGACAAAATCACGTAGGTTTATATTTCTTATAATTGAAACGGAACCTTACAAATTAAATAACAATTAAAAAGGTTCAATAAAACTAAATCAAAAAAAAAAAATTATCAAAGTCGTGTGATCTGAAAGTAGATCCTTGTGGTCTTCGTGAATAAAATAACTTGCAAGTCATACCGTACGTACATATTTTTTGTAGACTTACCGGCAGCCGGTTGGTATTTTTTGTTGAAGTATCATGCCCCGTACAGTTCAAATGGTGACTAGGTACCTACTGTAATTTATGCGGTGCCGTAATTAGGGTGGTGTCAGGTGCTGGGTACTAAGTACACGGAGTGCAGAAATGACCAGTGAAATAAATTTTTCGTCGTATGTGGTCGGCCTTGAATGATGACAAACTAGGGAACCGTATAAGGCGACAGAAGTCGGCTCCTGTTTGGGGGTAGGGCTGTAGCCCAGCTAGCTGGTTCTGCCTTTCGCTTGAGACAGGGAGTCAGTTTTTCTTTCTTTTCTCTTTTTTGTGATGTCTGCTCGTATATCGACTATTAACAAAAAATTGGTTGTCTGTAAAGTCGGTTTACTGACGATAGTTGAACGTGACAACGTCTTAAGAAAATACTGATGGAATGGTAACATTTTTCAAAAGAAAATTTTAATTTCATTTGTTTAATAGATTTGTCAATGTCAATTATAGCATAACCTACAATCGCTGCACTAGCGGACCGATGCTATTCATTTTAATGATGAAAGCACGAATACCTATTCGACAATATATCACTGAATATATAATTAATATCGAAAGAATCATTACCTTTATCGCTGTAATTATCGTTGCTATAAACAATTGACACCACATTCACTTTTCACTGCACTTGATACTCGATCAAAACATATAAATGTACTATAGTATAGCAGCTGTCCACGCAGACGCATCGCTCACTCAAGTAGGAGAGAGACGGATGTCGGACGCTGCCGAACGCTGCCGAACGCAAAGGCCGATTGCTACGCCGTTACGGTAACGCATGAGTCATGTTTTTTCATGCGTGCCACCGAATTATAAGACGTTGTCACGTCAAAAAATTGGATAATACTAGGCGGGTATTTTTCCAGTTTTGCATTAGACATCTGCAACACCAAAGTCATTGGAGAAGCGTTGCCGGATAAGGCGGCAGTAAATCAATCTACTACACTAGTTAGAAGTCTCTCCAAGTCTCCAGTAGATATTGCCAGATATTTAAATATTCCTGGTAGCCAATAACGCCGGAATTCGTTTTCATGGGAAAAAGCAAATGAATACAGTGACTGCTACGCTTCACACATAGCTATATGGTAGTCGGTGCGATGTGACACTATTTTTCCCTTGTGAGTGTCACGTCGAGGTGAAGATTGCGTCGAAATTGTAGTGCGACTCTACAAAATACAACGCACAAGCAGTCATTGTGACCACACTCAAGTTCGCTGCGGCAAGCCGGCAACCCACGCGTAGCCACATCCATCGCCGTACCGCGAGTGTTCCGACCCGAGCGGAGGACAATACACATTGTTCTGTGATTTAGCACGCTGTTTACATAATACCACGAAACTTAGCTCTCACTCTCCTTGTTATAGTGAATCAGTTCTCTGTATCGTGGCTTCATTGACTGCGAAATAAGGATAATAACGGTGCATCCTCAATTAATGACGTAAAGAGCCTGTTGTTGAAGTTTTGGTAGTAAACTTGCTTGCCAAACAGGTTGCATGTTGAAATTAAATTGTGTCCGAATTTAGTTTTTATAAACACTTCTCGAGATCCAAATAGTCACAGACACAGAGTAGGTAGACTCAGTATTTTTTGCTACTTAAGTTCAATGACATTACCATTATTTTAATGACATATAATGAATTATATGAATGAAATTATAATTCATTGACCCATCATCATTGACCTAAATCAAACGCATATCAATGCTATCTTGTCTTTCTCCTTTCATCGCAAGAATCAATCTCCTGCTGACCACAGACATGTGACAGAAACAATTTAACGTTTCTGAAATCCTTGGTAATTGTAATGTCTAATCGGAGTGGTTTTAGTGGTAAAAGAATTCTAATAGACCCAAAAGATTTCACCGGAAACCGAGTATATTTTAAAGATACAATAAAAGTGCTTGCGACGCGACGTTACAATTGAATTAATAACAAATGAGGATATTTACTACCAAGTGCTGTGTTTACAGGAGTTAAATCGAATTATTAATTAATTAATTAATTAATATACGACTAGTTCTAAGTATAGCGTTATTTCCGCAAGGAAGTACATTCCTTGATACAAAATACATAATAGTATAACAAAGTAACAACTGCGTGTGGGGCATCATTTTATTCTCAGCGTTCTTTTACAACAGTTTCTCAGAACAGAACTGGAAACGCTTATCACCTATGTACGCGTCTCAAGACTGACCACGTTTCGGCTTACCATAATTATGATAGCATTTGTTTGGCTCTGTAGTTTTTGTGAGGCTTCTTAAGCTTTGAAGACTTATTTATTGCAAGGGCTTATAAACGTTATTAAGGATTATTGGCCAGATATGCGCCCCAAAAGCCTTTGACAGGACTTAACGACTTCTACCTAAAAAAACAAACTGAACCGACGCGGCGACGGGTCGAAACACGGAAGCGTTCAAGATATTAAACCACTAGCAGCCACCCATCCTACTATCGACCACGCCCGCAGTTCCTTGACACAGTAAATTATCGATAAAAGCTGTATCCACTAAGTATAGATACTATAATCATTACGAAAAGAGATACATTCCTATGGCTTCAAACTGTTAGTGGTACACGAGTCACTCCTTACAAATGAGAAAGCCTACAGTATAGTCCATCACGCTACTCCAGTATGGTTTGGTGGTGTTAGTGTTCAAGCCAAGTATCGGAAGTTTTTATTTTATGCCGCTCGCCATGGCCATGTTCTACCTCTAACACAGCTTATCAACCGATAATTACCTAACGATAATAAACTGTGAACCACTATTTTACGTGCCCTCTAAAGCACGGAAACGCTCAAAAAATTTCGCCACTAGCGAACGCCCATCCGACCGCGCCCGATTACATAGGATCGACACCAGCCGCTGAGCGATGAGCGTCTGCAGACAGTCCTATAATGACGTCTTATTCACTCGTACACTGAGGGCCAAATTGCAACGCTTCATTTTGTAAACGACATTGGCCCAACGTTTCTCAAAACACAAAGTTTGCCAAATCCACTGGTTCCATTACAAAGTTAGCAAATCGTCATGAGTAAATAACGCAGTTGTATCCTTATAATTAAATTTACTAGTAACATTAATATTGTAGATCAATATTAATCGGTTTAAGCAGCTGTATCCCAACATAGGTCGTGTAATTAGGGGACGATGTTGAGGAACTCTCCAGAATCTGGTCAGATGCCAAGCCCAACATGGGTGGTGTGAGCGATATTGCCAACTTTTAACGAAATGACGTGTGGAGATCAAGGATGGTATGAAAAGCGAATTTTCTTTATTACTATTTATCGGGAAAGTATGTACTTTAAAAAAATTTGGTTGCCGTGTTATCGTATTGTATCTCATCGTATGTACCCATATCAGCCAGAGCGAAGGGGGACCCTTCACTTTATAGATTATTTTAAATAAATAAGCATACTTCTTAGTTTCCTTCTAAAAGCATAAAAGAGCTTTATTTTAGGACTAGCGAAGCGTTGGTGACGCTTCATTGCTCATGACGATAGGCTAAAGTGGCTACTTACCATCAGATAGCAATTTAGCTTTTCCGTCAACCCTTCAAGCTAAAAAAATGGTTGTCTCTAAAGTCGGTTTACGGACGATAATTTTACGTGATAACTTCATAAGGAAAACATTGAAGAAAACCGAACGCTTAAGCCGATCGTGCCTCTTTATCGCTTGGTCCGCGCTCTCGCTTGCATACTCGGCTCGGCGGAACGTGACAATGACGTCACACTTTTTCGTGCGAGCAGCCGGCGTTCATCTATAAGTCGTTATCACGTTAGAAATATTGTGAATGTTTTGATAGCTCTTATAACATGGAGATAATGGTTCATAAATTAGATGACATCAATTATTATGAGTTACTCGAGTGGCATCAAAAATTCAACAAGTTTTTATTTTAAAGTACCTTTATGTTTTAAAGCATTTAAAGTTATTCTGATATTATTATATTTACATCGACAACCTTAGTTTATGAGAGCCACCTGTGTCGTTTTGTACATTTTGTCTATTTTGTAACTGTTTGTGCTTGATTTATTGATATGATGACGTTGAAGTTAATGGTTCATGTTATACGTATGTTTAGTACTCGTAGTGGAATCTCCCGGGTAATCCATACGCCCATCACAGTACTCACAAAGCACTGAGATTTGCATGTTGATGCGGTGTCTCTGGCTTTTCCCTTACAGCTTCTGCCCGTGTTTTCGTTTGCGTGGACTTAATAATTAAGTCCAGTCAGGGGCTCTATCCACCTTAGATTTAAGCCAATCTCCTATGCATTCTGCTTAACAACTGACGTGACGAGGCTATGATGTTGGTCTCTTCTGTTACAGGTTGCTGGTCTGCCATAGCGTCTAATTTATCTAGGTAACATCCTTTTTATAAAATTTACCGTGAAATGTAGGTATTTCACATGTTTCGGTCGCAACATCGGAAAAACGGTTCACCGCTTCTTTATCAGCCGTCAACGCATCGATGATGGTTTTCATTGATGTCCAGGGGTATGCTGAGTTTTGTATCACCTCATTCTCTTACCATCAGGTGATACAAAACTCAGACATTTATGTGAAAAATCCGTGTTCTTTTCTTTATGCGTGGCTCAAATGACACAGAGAATCCTAGTGCGGGGCTGAGTAGAATTTATTTAAATAATCTCCGGTCAGGATTGTTAGTGATCTTTCATTTTATCCATGCCACGGCCCACCCGTAACAGGGAATCGTAGGGTGCGTATGTGTTTACTATAAAAATCGATTCGATACTGCGCTTGAATGTACAGTCAATGACATTATAAGTAAAATGTACAGTCGTGTTTTTCTATCTACCCTTAAATTACCCTTAACATTATTTAAAAAAAGACTATTCAAATGGTTACTAGAAAATTGCTTTTACTCTACCACAGAATATCTAGCATTTAAAATAATTTAGGCAATTGACTGTGCTATATTTTAGTCCTATCACAAATTATCTTGTATTATTATTATTGATAATATTGTTATAATAATTATTAATTAAACTATAATTCAATTGTTGACATGGAATTTTGGACATTTAATAAATTCAATATAACTATGTACTATTTATTGATTATTATGAAAGGTGTATAATAATGTATGTGTAAAATATAATTGTGTAACATAATGGGATAGAAATAATTGTATAACTAGCGACATTTTAATAAAATTTGATTTTTACTTACAATTTGCACGCCCTTATGGGCAGAATAAGCGTACTTTTACGTGTGCATGTGACTGTTCCACCTTCTACTATGTATATACCTTATTCATGCAAATAAATGATTATGATTATGATTATGATTATGATTATGATTATCTATCTTGTACCATTTGGTAATTATTTAGTCAATTGATATTAGAGTAAAATACTTACGGAACTTAGCGTGATTCTCCATAAAGTGCATAATTAGGTATACGAAAATGAGGGAAACAATATTTATCGACAAAAACAATAAAAAACAAAAGGTTAATCCAGTACCATAACGTCGTAGACCACTTCCTTCAGAAGTTATACCTATTTATAAACGCCAGTTTCTAGTTTAGTAATAGATGAAATTAAATGGTTGTAAAATCTAAAAAAAAGCATTTCTTTCAGTCTAATTTCCCTCATTTTCTTACGTGTACAGTGAAGAATCGCACTTTACAGCCTTCGGTGCCTTTGAACGCGTTGCACGAAGGTGGTTGACCCAGGAAGGGTATCGCTGATATCGCCAACCCCATAGCGTGATCCGGAACTATTTGATATAATTGCACCATTTTCCATATAGTGACTAATTTTATGAAGATGAAAATGCAATAACTACGAGTGTTACCACTGTATATAAGCGATGGAAAACTTTTGTTTGGTTATTCTGATGTATTCTAATCTAATAGGTTAAACATTTTCAAATGCCTTCAGGTTGCATAGGTGATTTTCACGAGCGTTTCTGAACATATTTGTACCATGCTTGGCCAACATGGCATTACCACAATTAGACCATGTTACCACCTGTCATCTCCTGTGAAACATACTGCTTCACAAAAAATTGATAATATAACCTTGTATTGTCTAGTATCGATAATAGTAATACAGTTACGGTATTGAGAGCAACGACACTTTCGTGTAAGGCTTATCAACTTAGATATTAGAAGTAGCAACTTCTGGGCGGCTTTAATCATGACTGAAGTATTTTTCGAGATTTTTCCCTGATGTCCATTGGAAGCAGTGGCCATTTACCATTTGTTTTATTATAAAATTATCACTTATCACATTCCTACGCAGGAGTTTGCAGCGGGCGATGATAGGTTGTCCGGCGCGCTTGCATATATGTAAGGCTGTAAACTGCCTAACGTTAAAAAATGTTAAATTTTAGTCAGGTATGTTTGTAAATCTCAAGTTCAGTTAAGTTAACCATAGTAAATGAGATAAACATTACACAACTTTGGTCGTACATTGCCTTGCACAAGTTTGAATAAAATTAGGTGACCTTAAAATATTTAACTTTGCAAAAATGACTTCCTAACCACCTAATATTTCTAAACTATAATTCTCGTAATAAGTGCACATTTTATGGTTATTACTTTATCACACTGTTTCGTATGAGTAATGGCTATTCGTGGTCATATTTCCTCGAGATTGAGTTTGGCCACACAATAGCAAATTGCTTTGCATTAGGAAAATTATGTGCAAGAAGTCGTGAAACGACCATTTTCGTAACCTACCGCTCCGGCGTCAACCTTCACTGTTTCCAGTTTACTATATGTATTTCATAACTGCATGAGTCACTCGGGCTAGGCCTCGAAAATTAAACGACAATTACTTATATTTGATACGAATTTATTCATACACTTAGTGGTAATAAATCGGTCCGCTCAGCGGAAAGGTACATGGACACAAATAAATTAACTTATCGCTAAATCAGTCTAACAGTCGCGCCGAGCGCGGGTCCTAGCCTAGTATCACAGATGAGTAGAGCGGTGGGTCGCGGGGCGAAGCGCAGGCGCCTCGCGGGGGGCGGCGGTCACTCGTCCGAGGCCGACGACAGCTGGGTGCTGCCACCCGAGCTGAACGAGCCACGGCAGACGCCCCCCTCCGCCGCGTTTCCCGTCCCGGCGGCGGCGACGTCCTCGGTAGTCAACGTTCGCAGTAACTCGAGCGCAGCCCGAGCTCGCTGGCCGTCCGCCGCAGCAGTGGACGCCACCCCCGAAGCTCGATCCCACGCGCTTTTCTTCGGCAGCAGTAGCCGTCTAGCTTCTCGCTGCACGCGGCGCGATCGCAACGCGAACAGGAACGGCGACGCCGCCGACGCCAGCAGAAGCAATGCCAGTCCCGGCGTTCTCATACTCGCTCCGAGCCCCGGTACGGCCGCCGAGATCAGCGCCGTAACCGCGTGCGGCACGTGCAGCATCACTAACGCACCCGTCAGTAATCCGACGCGAGCGGCACGAGATTCTTCCCTGTACCGAAATAGCGATGCGTTCGAAATTCGACACCTGATTGAGGTTATTCTGGAACCGCCATGCGAGGGAGCGGGTGTCCTTTGTGGCACACCGAGAAGAGGGGCGGCGAGCAGGGGCGCCGAGCTCACCGCCGGCAATCCTTTTCTGAGATCCTCGTTCGATTTTCCCTCTTTCCGTGCGTTGCGAAGACTGGCAACCGACGGGCATCGCATGGGTCTATCCGGCGGGAGCAGAAACGGTCCGAACTTGCGATCGCTTTCGGAACCAACATTGTCGGACGCGTCGATTTTCAGCGTAAGTCCCTCGCCCTCCTCGATGAGGTCGGGCAAGTTCACATTAGGTTCGTGGAGTTGCAGGGCACTGGTTCCGTGCGCACGCGCTCTCAGACCAGAGGATCGCGCTGCGCGGTATATCCTGGCATACATGACGCAAACTGTCACTGTCGGGGCTAGGACTCCGAATGTTAAGTACACGACATAGAAGGCGAGCTCCACTCCTCGGACAGCGGGCTCGAGTGGGTAATAGTATTTGAATACTGCGATGGCAGCACGAGCGATGGCGACGACGGCGGCTGCGAGCCAGGTTATCGCGCAGAGGGTCGCCGGGCGCCGTTGCAGCAGGCGCATGTGGCAGCGCAGGGGGTCAGTGACGGCGTGGTGCTGGTCGAGCGCGATGAGCGTAACCGCCAGCAAGGCGGCCAGGCTACAGGCGGACGCCGCAGCGTCTCCCGCCTCGACCCAGGCAGCCTCCTCCCTCGCCGAGTGCTCGCCAAACAGCGCGGGCGCAAGCAGGGAGGTCGTCAACAGATTCGTCGCTAGGAGATTTATGACGAACCTGAAACAAGGAGATACTAATATAAGTAATCTGTATTATATTTAAGATATAGTAACTAGAACGATCTCGCTTTGAGTCCAGTCAATTGGTATGTAATATGACAAGTATTGTATCACTTCTATTGCTTATTACGACATCTATTGAGAGAGTGGTACGATTCCTACAACATAAAAGTTAATTTACGACTATATTTCCAAGTCTACTTAAGTCTTAAACTATTGCGTTGTTTCATAAAGCTATGTTAGTTTTGCAAAACAGACGTTTAACCGAACAATTTATATTCCGCTTCGGTTCAGAAAGCAAATCGGTGAAATAACTCATGTTCCAAGTGTCAGCATTGGGTATGTTTACTAACATCGAACTACATCCTAAATCAATAGACGGCGGAAATACCATCGTGTGACCCTGTAATGAATTCGCTTACATTCCATGCTTGACAACCTACGACGCAGTTCATAATTTTAGAAATATGTAGTTGTATAAAATCGAATCCATACCAATAAAAAGTCTAGTTTAGTTCAAAATTTTAGTTGGTTTACAAAACATATCCCCTATATAAGTACATACGCAGTTATGACTCACACTTTCTTTACGTAAAAGCCACGAACCTGGTTTCTGTTTAACGTGTAGAATTGAAACACACCCAACATCCAGCACCACTCACGCATGGGAAACGCCTAGTTTCTAATTTCGCCACTGTTTTAAATATCCTTTCAAAGCCGTTCATATTGCAAGGGCTTTAGTAACCTGGTCGCGTTCACGTACTGGTTAAGGCTCGCGATGAATTACATCAACTTGTTTCTCATACTCACGACGTTTACTATTAAAATATTGTGTAGTATGAGTATAGCAAAATTTATACGCCTTTAATTTTTAAATAATATCAGTTAAAACTTGTCAACATCAAAATCGGACACAGTCACTTATTTGATGGGAAAATTAATAAAATCTACACTAGAATGGTCTGAAATAAATTCCTGTCACTCTTAACAAACACTCCAGTCAATCACCAGGATTTCGATGACGAAACCATCTATTTTATCTCGTATATGGATTATTTTGGGAAGATGTTTCGTATACATAATTAATCTGGAATATGGGATAAATTTATATTTACTGTAATAAAAATTCATTACTGCAACAAAATTGACAAATCACATTAGATTACATTTCCAATTATATTAACACAAACGTTATTGCGAGATTTGATAACTAACGAATTAACAGATTCGAATCTCTTCTCATGAGTTGATTACTTCATCGCCATTTAGATACAATTGATTTAGCAACATATTTATTACATCACTCAATCATTTACGAGTATATGACCACTAAGCTGCTTAGATTTCTAGCTAATAAAAAGATATTATTAAAATTTTATTGCTTCACACAAAATCAAAATTAAATGAGGATGAAGAGAGAATTAACAAAGTTCAAAGAGATGAAATTGTAATTACAATAGTACCTATTTGCTACTCCTTTTTATATAGGTAGAGTAGTTATTCGGATAGACCCACGGAATACTTCTCTCTGTATTCCGTGGATAGACCTATGTCTATGTCTGTTCAACATTGTTAGATAGCAAAATAAAAGTTTAGTTCAACTACGAGCCTTGAAATCAGAACCCAATCAGAATAAATATGAAAAACATGTCTACGAAACACTTCTGTTAAGTAAGAATACATCATTGAAATAATTCGTGTCATTCGATTGCCAAGCCGAATCCAAATAAACATTAACGCTGCAATTAACCTGTTTTTGGAATGGGAACGAAAATTAACTAAATGCGGTTAGATTTGTGGACAAACTGACCGAGTTACAGGGTGATTTGGGATAACGGGCAAGTCGAGTACTGCTGACGGATCTGGTATCGACTAGTGTAATAAAGTAGGTTGAATATATATTCGCTTCTCCTTACCAACTTTTTTAATAAGTAGTAAGGCCCCGGTTAATCAAGATCTTAAAGCAGTAAAAAGAAATACAGTCAATAAATCAAAATTAAACTGTTCGCTATTGAATTTATAAAATGTAATTGAATATTTCAAAGACATTGACAATAAAAAAAGAAATATAATAATGAACTACACTTTAATTACCTTAAGATAATACGTAAAAACACAAAACTTGAGAAAATATTTTATTCAATTTTCAATTCCCATTAGTTTTAGCTAGTGAATTTACAAAGATGTTTACAAATGTCTGCACTTGATTATAATCAAGTGTCTGCACTTGATTATAATCAAGTGCAGACATTTTTATTCCGATGTATTAAATTGTGGAATGTTGATTTTTTCATTCATTTCCTCCATTTCAAGGAAAGACAGTTAAAAATAAAATAAGCAACAATTAAAATCCTAAATTTAAAGTGAAGTTACATCATTTACTATCATTTTAAAGTGAAGTTACTAAAACTGTAGCAAAATTTTAAAAAATAATTTAAGTGATTTTAAAAGGTAGACATCTGTAGTCTATTTGTATCGACCGGAATAAAGCCCTTTGGGCTCATGGCTTAACTCGTGACTGATATTTCCATAGACACCGCATCCCATGTATCTTTATTTAATAACCCAGAATGTTCCCTCATCTGCATATGCAAGATAAACTGACCTTGTTGAATATTAGCTATGACATTGGCGTGACCTTCGATACTCAAGATTTATTTGAAAAACAAATGGTACATTTAAAAACGCATATATGCATGCTTGCATAAGATCCTTAGTAGGCGGAATCGATCGAGTGAAAATGAATATATGTATAGATGTTGTCAAGGATACAAAAGGACCTAAATATATTTGTAGGTAAGACTGACAAATATGGCAACAATTAGTCTAGGTTCAGTAGCTGCACAATTATAAGTTGGGTACAGCGAACATTTATTACATGTAGAGCGTTGGTGTGGCCACAGATGAACGTAACAACAGAAAAAGAGACATTTTAATTTTTTAAGTAAAAACATTGGGTCAAAAAGCTTGGTATATTTTTTAAAGATTGCGTTTTAAATTTTTTTTTAGGGCTGATTGGTAGAAAATGCCATCAGGCATTAAATTTTTGCCCTGTTTAAGGTGTTACAAAATTATTAAATTAATAAATAAATGCTTAGATTGTATTTATTTAAAGGATACTAATTATAAACGTTGAAAAGCCTATTTCATCATAATCAATCTCATAAATCGAAGACAATTATAATGCGCGCATCTCATCTCAAGTGATCTCTGCCATACCAACATAGATTTACAGATTATAATTTACCATACTCAACGATATGGGGTCATTCTTGAAGTGTGTCGAGGGCATACAGACCGCAATGGTAGCCCATTAAGTTTATGCAAAGTTTTATTTAATTAACAAGTAAAACAAATGATGGCCACAAATTTTAACCTGACAGACTGTAAAGCCAAGGTATTTTGTCAGATCAGAAATTTCAAGAACATTAACGGATTCGTTGCGTTACCGCTAAGCCTAGTTCCTAAATTTAGGGTCATTGTTTATCCATGTCGAGGTCAATTTGGCCGCGCATTGTAAGGCCTGTCCGAAGCCTTTCTGTTTCAGATATTTTTGGCGCAAATAACCATTTCAAGAAATCCAAGGATTGTTTTCATTACGTATCATTGTCATAAATACCGCCTAATGCACTCAAGACCTTGCAATAAGAAGTTGGTTTTGGAGAATGGATTTCAATCCAATATCCTTAATTCTGCTCTTCGGATTTGTTATTGAAGTTCTTGTTTTACACGTGAAGGTTTAACAGTGTTTATTATCAAAGAAAACAGCAATTGCTATTAGGAACTTATTGCCCACTTTTAATCAAGACATAAACATAACATGGATTTTAATGGTTAGTTTAAATAAACTTAGATGGGAATAAAATCAGTAAACAACTGTGAGTCAACCCATAATCCAAATTGGATACGTTGTAAAGTTCCACCGGATTCTCCTCACAAAATTATTTAATGAACCTTGAATATGGAGAAGTAGCGGTAGAATCAAAATGCTTTGATGATGATTTGATGTCGTGTCATCTAACGTACACGCTAAACTTTGTCTCACTACTAACGATTGAAAGATAGAAAAGGTACGACATATAAAAATGTAACAATCAAATGCAATGTTAATTAAACGGATATTAAGTAACATATAGTTAACTGGAAATTTATAGGTTACTCTTTCTCGCAGGGTAATAATTAAATTCATAATGATATTGCTTGCATTCGAAACTATGCTAGCTAACGCAATTAATTCTCTCTCCTTTTCAAACTCAAATTCAAATCATTTATTTCACGTAGGTATTTTGAATACACTCATGAACGTCATTTTTTGCATTTACCGCCGTTTCGCTAAGGTGCCTTTAAATTTTAAATTTTAGAGGAGAAAAAGAAACGGCGAAAGAAAATCCTCGGCACATCTTTTAAAAATACTTCTTGAACCTGTCCTAATTTCATTGATTTATTAGTATTAACACACATTTCTTCAACTAGTGCTCAATTAGTAGCCTATGTGGCATCAGTAGTGAAACTACTTTAAAGAGTCACATAAATATACCAAAATTAAAGTGTGTCAAACAAAATCCGGACGATTTGAGCTACTTTTATGATTCATTGAGATTCGCGAATGCAATAATGATTCAGGGCAATGTCATGAATCTTAACAACTGGAATTTTAAAATTATTATGACATGTATGCATGTAGTACGACATTAATGACGAACAAAGTAAAAATATCGAATTTATTTCGACAAGATATCTAAAACAGAGTACGAATATTTAGTTTACATTAACTACTGCGATTAAAAATAGAGAAATCGAATCACAACTCCCGTGATCGAATTAAAAATATCTTAAACAAGACTTCAAGGTATAAGAATAATATTTTTCCATAATTCAATGACCACTAATTTAGAAAACAGAAACAACTGAGATTTATATAAACAATACTAAAGGCTTATTCTAACGTTACAAGGTCGAGAAAACTCGGTCAGCAAGTCAACTAAGATACTCAATAGTAAATAATCAATTCTAATTAATATTATTAAAAATGTCAATAAAAACAAGTATGATAATTAAAATCTATTTCCAGATAAAAACAACATATAAAAGTGAAGGACAATGAAAAAAAACGTAACTTTATTAACTTAACCATAATAGGAAAAATTTACTCAGATTTTGTAATTAAGAGACAAATTAACCGTCTATTCGTAAGTAACAAACGTGTCAAACAATTTGATTTTATTTTATTTATGAGCATAAATAAATAATGCCTTTCACTTCTTTGATATTTGATACAAGCAAATGGAATTTTTTTGTAACAACACAAACCAAATTATCTAGGGATACTTGATACGATTTAATATTAAAATGTGTTATGTTTTTCAGTCACAATCATACTTTATTTTGTAATAAACTGTCTTATGAATTTCTATACCTACTTATTAGTTCGAATACGAATATCCAAACTGAGATATTTTTATATTATTTATTCATAAACAAGGTAATTAAAAAAGTAGATTACGAAGAATTTCATATTTTTCGACAAACCGGAAGAGTTATATTTTGATCCTTGAAAAAGTATTATTGTAATTTAATTATCTGCGATCTTGTTTATCCGCATTTTTGCCAATAGTTAGAGGGGGTTCCCGTAAAAAAATACGGTTATTTACTGCTTATCCATAAAGGTGGTAATATTATCTGTGGTAATATTATCTGAAATCATCAGTTGCTTCTTAGAATGTTTTGAAGTAATATTATTAGAAGTATGTATTGTATTTTATTCAACATATTAATGTTTTTTTCAAAGGAAAATGTAATTTAACATAATATTATTATAAACCAAATTATACTGTATTATAACATATTGTATTTTTAATATGTATTTGTAACATTTTTTAAATATTGACTGGTTCCATAACTGTTTACTGCAATAATAATTTTTAATTTATATTTCATACAAGTAAATCAAGAGCATAATCGTATTATTAAAGAATGAATACTTAGCAATACAATAATTGGCATTTAAAACCACGAAGTACTTTATTATTTACATTAAAAATAGAGAAAATATCAAATTGGAAAGGACACTTTATTTAACCAAGGCCAGAGGAAGTTGCTTATATTCATTGCGAGTAGATTTTTACCGCTTTACATGATCCACTTATTTTAAGTAGCTTTACTACAAGTATTATGTCTGTGTGTGAAATTTGACTTAATTTAAACTTTATTTCTTGAACATGAAAGGTTGTTTTTCTTATAATATTCCCTTTTACTTTATATCTCCATTTAAAACTGTTTAAACATTTCATAGGTTATCTAATAGCGGTTCTATCTTAAAATTCATTGCATCTTTAGCCCCTCCTACATATTTTATATACCTATTATTACGTTGAAGTGACTTTAGAATGGCGACAATATTCACAAGCTTTGTTGATGTCTCTTTTTCCCACATCCATTCAGAAGCAATCTTACATGTTAATGGGCAATTCATTTTCGTTAGACACGCATTTTCCTGTAACGATTACGTAAAATACGGACGAGCACGTCACTGATCAGGTTTCTAACGTTACAATGTTGACGTCAGGACGAAATAAATACAAGCTCGTTGCAATAACAATTTACTCACAAGGAAGTTAAATAAACCCACAAACAATTAAGAAAACAATGCAATCGAAGTCTCCAAGAACGTTTTACTAATTAATAGACCTAGTTGTTGAACAGCGTAGGAGTTTTTCCAGTTAATATCCGCCATCCATTTTAGTACGTCTATGCCTCACCAAATATAGTCTGTGATCGTTGCCCCGCTTTTTTTATTGTCGCCATGGAGTGTGAACCCAAATTGGCATTTGTTAAAAAAATGGATCGAAGACTTCTGTTTTTGTCCTCTTGTCTTTAATAGAAATATGAATGCTATTAATCAAGTGGCCTGCCCGGATGTTTCAAGGACTACAAAAGGTCCATTACGTTGCCAAAAACAAGGTCATAGAAGATTAAGAATCATTACTATTAGTTACTTAGGTATTGTTCTATTCCATAAAAGGACGTCCAAGTACTCGTTAGGACCTTTTTGGCTTTATTAACAGCTTATTTAAATTTAACATTACAATTTTAACATTCATTAACGTCATCAAGTTGTCGATTAACATATGAAAATTTATATGAGGTACTTTTAAATATCAATATAATCTGTTCCCGAGGTTAAAGACTTTATCTTCGGCACTCATATCCGCCTAGTTATCAGCGTTAGTGGACTTTCCGCTATTTCCTTATAAATAAATATTTGGCAAACAAGTACAGGGTTTTATTTTTGCTGAGGTTTTTATGTTTACTTACAAATAAGATAATTGAAAAGTCTATTTTAAGATTTATCAGGCCTATAATTTATCGATACTTACCTAATGATTATACCAAACAGATACGATATTTAAAAAGGCGATCAAGAGGCGATAACATGGCAGGAATATTTGGTGTAGTATTCATTGTAGTGTAAATCGTTGCTTTTGTTAACAATTGTTATAATGAGTCCCCTTCATCATTTGTACAGGTGTAACCAGATTACACGCTTCATATTTCTTTATTCAGTTTGACTGAGATAGATCTATCGATGAAAACGAATAATACAACGATCTACATTTTCAAATATTTATTTATAAATTTAAATTAAAAAAATATCTTTTAGGTAATTTTTTACATCTACTTCAACGTCAGTTTATGGACAGTCAAAAAAAGGAGAGAAATGGTGGTAGGACAAAATATGAATAATTTAGATTTACTTTTTACTTTTAATCATACGCCTTAATTGTCGTCCTTTATTTTTTTTCTTATAAAGTTATAATTTGTGTAATTTTGTTGCCGGAAGCGCCTCAATATCAATCTATACCTCATTCATTTTTTTAATTCGAGCTGTTTTTTTTCTTACACAAAACATATGCCGCACTGTTTTGTTTTTGTAACCTGTTCATTTCATAATCGTTAACCGACTTTTCTTAACAACAAATTACTTGCGTCAAGTTGATTACTTGACGCAATGAAGGAAAAGAGCTGAAATTTAATTACAACAAAGGAAATGTTAAGGATAAAATGACGTAAAAGTTAATTTAACAATGAATTTGTGGTATTTTGCGTGTGTTGTGGAGGTACATTTACCAGAAATTAATAGTATTTTCTATCGAATTAAATTTAGCCTACAATTATCTGTAACCTCCTTAAAAGACATTTTCAGATGAATGTTACAAAAATGTAACAATAATAATGTAATGTTATGTATGTTGTTTTTCGCCACTTACCATCAAGTGGGGTTGTTGTCAAGCACTACCTTATAAGAAGTAAAAAAAATGTTACTTGTGACACTATTATTCCAAAAAATTGACAAAAAATATCCAACAAAGTAGTGCCCGTATTGAAATGCCCCCGTATTGAATACCTACATGAATTAAGTCGACATCAAGCCTTCATCTCAGTGAATGCAGTCATTATCATTTCACTTGACACTTTCGTATTGATTGCAGGAAATCATTGGCTTATTTTCACATATTGTGTTCGAGTAGATAGTTTAATCTATTTTCCTACTAGAGCTTCTAGATTAATGTATTAAACATCCATAAAGCTTAATGGCCTTTCCTCTACTTTCTTAACTTCACTATTATTTTCTCTTATGTCCTGATTGTTGTCAATATCATAATTACATTTTACTAGAGACCCGGCTTTGCGCTCGAAATTGACCGTAATTCAGTCGTTTAATGTATTTTTAACGCATTTTTTTTTAATATTTGCATTCTGCACTCCTCTATATAAACTACAAGTGGGCAAAATTTCATACTTCTCCGTCCACACAATTTCCGTAAAACGAGTACAAAGTTTTTTCTCATAGCAAATTAATTTGCAAAGTAATTAACGATTGTATTACAGGAATGTTGAGTTATAAAGTGTTAGTACTAAGGTTTCAATTTATCGTCTGTAATGTTATCAGCTATTGTTAGAAACTTAAAGAGGTCTGCACAAAACGGTTTATCTGCCTATTATTACCAAAACCAGGCGTTAATCAACTTTTACGAGATACTTTAAACATAACAATGGATGTGATGACCCCAGTTTACAAGTTTAGTGCATAGGTACCTGGTCAAGACCCTTGTTAATTGGATTGTTAGCGCCATTTTATTTTATTACGAAATAGTGCATAGTAAATAATGTTTTTATTTCGTGCTTTTGCCTGGTTTTATCATTACATATGATAAAACTATACAATCTGTTGTCTGTACATGGGAGTTAAGACTTCAGATTTCTTTGTCTTTAAGTACCGACGTTTAACTATTCGTATTTAAGTAACATTATTTATTATGTGCCTATTCAAAATTTACAACATTATCGTACTTCCCGCACTACTGCTCATGTATTTCTTATCAAAGGCATCTATTTCAATACAAACCATCTTTGTTTCAATGCAAGAGCTCGACCTTCGGTGTGACCAATGTTGAATAATGCAATAACTGCTAAGCTGCTAATTTAAAACCACTTACTTTCAATAGAATTTAAGTGACAATCAGTGCATCTTCATTTAGAAGTATTATAAGTGTTACATTCAACCGTCCAGTTGTATTTGATGGCCCAATTTTTCAGGCAGATAGTTAAAACATTTATCTTTAGTTTCATTTCTTATTAAAAATGTATTTAAATATTTCTATGTATCTAAATGCCATGTCCACTTATATTCAGAAGACGTCTTGTTCACCATTGTCGAAAGGAATTTTGGAGTTACCAATCTTCTTAAATTGAGTCTGGCCTTAGCGTTTTAAATTAATGTCTCGTAAATTACCTCCTATGTCTGTTCATTAAAGTTTCCAGATTAATGGCATAGCTATTATAATTCAGAATGATATTCCTAGTA
This sequence comes from Ochlodes sylvanus, assembly GCA_905404295.2. Lineage (NCBI taxonomy): Eukaryota > Metazoa > Arthropoda > Insecta > Lepidoptera > Hesperiidae > Ochlodes > Ochlodes sylvanus. Next base: position 6,842,344 of record FR990129.1, read on the forward strand.
CAAATAAATAGTAATTTTATTCATTCGTCGTACTGTTGTTATAATGGGATACATTTTTAACAACTGGGTCCATACAAAACGTTTTCCTTCCAAATAATTGTCTTTATGAGAATTTGATAGATCACATTATAGTAAATCCTGTAAAATCTTATATTTTTTAACTGACTCCAAAAAAAGGAGAATAGAATAGAATTATTCTACAAACATCTGCTGACTACATTTACTGATACTGAAGAGCATTGCTTATGTAACATCCACATTCTACAATGCAAAGTGAATGTACTATTTATCATCTGTCTTATTACGTTGTTCTTGACTTACACCGATGCTGTAGGAATTACCTTAGCCCAGAGCAGTTAACCGCATAATAGGGTGTATTGTATCGTCCGACACAGCCCAGAAAACCAGTTCCGTCAAGTCAGGCTTGACCAGCAAGCAAAAAATGTTCATCTGATCAAATTAAAATGCGATGATTAACAATTCGTTGAACACGTACAAGTGTACGAAGCATACAACATGCTATTGTCCGGTCGCCAACCGCCATTGTTTCAGTTGCCAATATGGCGCCCATTCAGGTGTTCGAAAAACAAAAGTTTCGTGGTATAAACTGTGGCTTGGGGACGATAGAACCGTGAATCTGTGACTTGAATTGTAATGCAACGTATATAAATTGTCGACATTTTGCTTCCATTAGTGGTTTCTGCTTGAGCAGCAAGGGATTCCAGGATCAGAGAATAAGGCTACAACATAACGAGGGTATCAATTCTGAATGATAGGTACTACCCACCAGAGTAATACATGAATTTCATATAATGGACCACAATAGAGTTGAACGCGTAAATGCGACAGACAAAATTTAATATTTCAACACCAATAGAAAATTGAACTGTATCACCTGAATCTGACCGTGTAATGAATAGTGGAGATATTTATTTAATCTAAGTACTTAATAAGAACCGCTTGACTACGCTTAAACTAATCGTGAGTCTAGGAGCATGAAATTCGCAAGAGTTCCCCATAAAACTAAATAGCTCTGTTGTAGGCGTTGGAACCTTTTAACGGAGAGATTCCTTAAACCGAATACGATTGAATCAAAGATATTTTGAGTACAATAAATAATAATTATTACGTAAGTCTTGCACAGGACCTTGAAGAAAATAATAGTACAGTATCGTCATGCTTCGTAACTTTCATAACACTCATAAACCCACAGACAGGACATAACTTGAGTAGAAACTATTGCGAATAAATAAATGAAGGTATAAAACTATTAGCAATGATAGCATGATAACACCTTGACTCAAAGGAAAATACATCTTTGCTTGACAATATAAAACATCAAGAAAATACTAAAAACAAGCACTTGCACGTAGAAAGAGTAAACAAAAAGACACATCAAGATGTTTTCTGCTCCAGCATCAAATAAGTAAAAGAAAGTACATTAATTTCAATTACGGTAGGGTAGGCAAAGCTTACGATGGCCTTGACCCAAAAAGGAGACTGTGTCATCTCAGATACGGTGACCCAAATAAGACGCAGCTAAGTAGATAACTTAAGCAGTGATAGCCGTGTGGTTACGTTGGACTCCAGAACCGGGAGGTCCGCGTTCAAACCCCGCACGCACCACTAATTTTCAAAAATTATGCGCGTATTATAATTTAATTATCACTTGCTTCGGTGAAGGACAACATCGTGAGGAAACCTGCACACCTGAGAGTTCTCCATAATGTTCTCAAAGGTGTGTGAAGTCCACCAATCCGCACTTGGCCAGCGTGGTGGACTATGGCCTAATACCCCTCACATTGTGAGAGGAGACCCGTGCCCAGCAATGGGACAGTTATGGGTTGTGATGATGATAAAGTAGAAAACTAATATTTAGGAGTGCATTTTTCTCTTGTGCAGATTTAGCGTTTCTTGTAACTGTAGGTACAAAAGACGCAGTAACATTTGACAGCCTATAGCAAAAAATAAGGCTACCCTCGGTGGCCACGGTAACACTACAGTTGTATGTTGTATGTATGCAAACTCAAGACACAAGCTACAATCAATTACAAATTAAAATTTAACTGATATTGCGTAAACGACTTTATTAATATTTTACGGACCAGAAAAATATTTACTTAAAATTATTTATAACCACAATCCTATCAAAGATGGGATACGTATTACAAATTCATTTCTCAGAATCCATCCTATCACTTACAAAATACAACTTTGTTTATTTCGATTTATACTTTTTACATTTAACTTTTTAAAATCTATATAATAACATAATTATGCATTATAATTTTTCGCTGATTATAATAATTATTTCACTCGTGTCGAAGTGGACAACACGGAGGCTGTCATTCTGCAGAATAGTTTTGTATCAATTAGGTAAATTAACAACCGATTAAGCACGTCCAATAATGTTATGCTAACCGAATTAATTTCTGATGCAATAGCCAATGTATTTAACATATTAACGAAGATAATAAACAAAACAACAAAACCGGAAACGTCCAGAAACGTGCACGTGGACATATTATTTTCATAATATTCAAATACAGTTGGAACTATTAGAAGCTCGTTAGCAAAACATGTAGTTACCGAATGTCAGGGTCCTTGAGCACTATTATAAGAACGTAACTCAACAGGATGACATAATAGTGGGACGTTTAGTGGAAAGTAGGAACCAACGCCAACGTATTTAATGACGTGAAAAAGCTTTGTCTCTCGCAAAAATTAAAACAAAATAAATATTGTATCCAATCCGACGGATGGAGTGTAAAAAAGTGAGTAAAGTCCGATTTGCGATCAGTTATCTCAAGCAGCTTCCGCACTGGAAACCGTACGGTAATTAAACTGTGTCTCACAAGGTTCATGAAGCTCAAACTCAGCTTTTAATATAATAAATAGGTATAGAAAGAGTTAATAAATAAGCATGTTACCGACTTACAAGTTGTGTTGGTCAATTTTAATCGACGAAGTCAAACTAATGTCATTTCAATTTACGGATCAATAAAAAAAACCGGTTGAGATATTCGAAATTCAAAAACAATAGCTTTTTAACTTTATTGGCGGTAGTATCTAGCCAGTGATACTTATCTACTCCATACCTTGTTGCAAGGCTATTATGAAGTAATCAAACAGTAATTAATAGATACTGGTTAAAAATGAAAAATGCTATTGTTGATTGATCATTGATGGAATGTTTAGACGCGTGTCACGGAACTCACCGATACTAACTAATTACTACAATATGTACTTCCGATAATTTGGCAAACCGCCACTATATTTAAACATAACTGAGGATTACATATTAAAATAAAATTATAAATAACTTAATACAATGACACTGTTTTTACCTGTGTAGTACCTATTTATTGTATTTAAATTACGTGCTATAATTATGATAATGATTCTAAATTTTAGTATTGTAGGAAGTTTTACATGTCCTCACGTCTTAAGCGACATACACGAATTCAAACAAGCAAAAATTTTACGTTTAGTTAAGCTCTATCAAATCAAATAAGACGACATTAGATTAATCTGTCAAATAAACGTCGTCCGGAATGGAATCTATAATCTCCATGCTGGACTTTATGCTAGGCTAGGTTATGGGCTCATTAGGAATACAATAAGGAGTAGATATACTAATGATCCTTGAGCACTTGGCAATGTCAAGCTAGACAGCAATCAAGGCAAAACCTTGACTTACCTGTCGTGTTCCGATATTATCAGTGTCATTATCTCTAACTAGACATTTGTAATGATTTCCCTTATCAATAACTCTCACGGCGTTGTCCGCATTTTTTTTGCAAATTTTTCCTCCTCAGACCATTTAGCATCTTTCAAAGAAAAACTTATTGAAAAGTATGTAAAAACAAAAAGGATATCATCTATTATTTATTGTAATCTTTCATTCATACTTTTTAGGGGTGGCTACGATATCTGTGGTAACATTGAATTGAGTTCAATTTATAAAATTGCTGTTATAGGTTGTTTTGTCGTTACCCTAATGATGGTGGCAATTAAAAACAGCTGGGTCATATTCCTGTAAACTTTTCCACCATTAATTTAAAGTGGGATCGTATATCTGAAGTTTATGTTCCAGAGTCTCAAAGTCCAATAAAAATATGGCTGGCACTCCTCCAGGACCGTTCGGTCAAGTACCTTGGCTGTGCTGATTACTGGTGTATCATACAGTATTAGGTACTGTCCCAAAAAGAGGTAGGCAAGTTAACAAGCAAATTAAGTAGTATCTAAATGAACTCCAAAGATTGTCATTACATTTTGTTCACGGATTTCAAAAAAATTAGGAGGTTCTCAATTCGGTTGTACTTTTTTGTGTGTTACCACAAAAAGTTGTACTGAGTGTACCGATAATATTTTTGTTCGAAAGCTTATCGAAATCTAGCATTTAAGCGTCAAACATTTAATTTCCTCATCTTCATCGTTGTTCAAATCATTTACATTTGTAATCACAAGCGCATGATAAGTATCGTTACTATTGTATTAACGATTATAAACTTTTTATGACATCGTTTTTTAGAAAAAAAAATATCATTTGATCGTCAAACGAAATCAAAATGTGAAACGTAAAAACAGCTTCCCTTCACTACACAACACGATAACTGTCATGCTGTATAAATATTTCATCACCAGTATCATAACATTACAGTATCAATAATCACGACGGTTACAAATTATGACAATAGTTATAGCAGTGTAATCTTATTATTAATAATAGATTATAGATAAGAAAAAACGGTACGCTATACGCTTCGGTTACTTTGCTCAATGCCGAGGAGTTACATGACGATAAGGGAAATGGTATAGTTGAGTGAAATTGCCAGTGGAGGTTTTATTGTTGCCAAACTAAGGTCTGGTGTTGGAGGTATTACGAAGATGGGTATATTCCTTTTGAAGGTTATTTCACAACTGATAAACTGATAACTAAACGCCGTAATATTTTTATTAGCATCCTTTGGTTCTTTATCGCTTGAGTAATTATAACAATTGCTTACCAATTAGACCACATACATGTGACATTAAAGAACTAATTAATAGATAAGTATACAGACATGCGAAAGGGTAATCGTACGTTTTTCGTCGAATATACCGAATTACAAAAAATTTGAAACATTAGAACACTAAAAAAACTAAGTTTACAGGAACAATTGCTTCGCTAATTTGGACTTGAACAGCGAAGCGATTTGTACAGTCGTGCAGAACTACAGCGTCTGCAGCGTGCAACATTGAACACGTAATAAAATATCATCTGCGTAAAGACAATTAGCTGCTATTTCCTACGGTTTAATTACCCAGGGTCGAGCTCACCTCAAAACAATTATTTTATTGATTATTGGAACTTTATTTTCTGAGGTTTAGTCAAGGTTTATTGAAAAAGATACATTTGTTATGTACTTATATTATCTGATACATTAGTATGTAAACTTTTGTGTCCTGGGAGCTAATATTGTGCTAATTAAATCACGTATACAACGGCTATAGATCCTACGATGCCACATTTGTCAAATTGCCGAATGGTTAATTGCATGTATGTATTTTTAATAAAAGTACAGTCACACACAAATATCATTTGATTTTGTCAATTTACAACTGCGCTTACTACGTTACGATACGTTTGTATAATAATATAATTAATAAAAAGAGTAATAAATTGTTCTGATCAAGACCTAAATTATAAAATTCACTTTACCAGAACCATTTAACATAACAACTGGATCGATATCTAGCTCTCCTTGAGCGCTCACTCTGTGATATACTCTGTACGTTCCATTGAATTATTAAAAATCATACAACAATACACCAATTTAAATTGTAGATACTCAACGGCCTCTACTTATACTCGGAATTACCCTTCAACTATTTCCCTTCTGAAATAAATTGGTTCATTTCAATACATTTAGCGGCCATGTTGTGACGTAATTCGTTATTGATTCGAATTCTTATTCGTATTTTAAATTGGTAAATGTCAGTTAAATTAAGTTTCTCTATAAGTATGCTCTAAGTAATAAATTCTATTTTATATAAGTATTATGTTGTGGGTACATAAATAATATATTTGTAATCATCGATAAGCGCCAAATTATAGAAAATATAAACAAACAACAATTAATATAATTTTTAGAGGTCGCGGTTCTCGTTTTTCATGTGAGGTAATTTTATTCGAATCGACCACCGACCATAATTAGGTAGCTTAACGAGTGATACAAAGTCGGATAAAAACATTACATTGGTATGACGTTAATTAAATAATACGAAACACACGGAAACTTACAGTGGGGCTTACCCACAAGATACGTCGTTTATAGGGTCCGGTCACCGACCACACAGCTTGTTTGATTTTCCATATGGAAAACATTCAGACGACTAGCCGAGGTAAGACGAAGCGGGGTGACTGGCTAATTCAACGCTGTGATTGGCAAATTCAAGGCCACACGAAACGTTGGAAAGAAATAGATTAATTTAAGCAACGAAAAAGAATGAGACGGCACGAATTTATATCAGTACTATAAGCCAGATGTGTTGTTTGAAACCATTCGCCTGTTATTAGGAGTCTATTGGCTGTGTGGTCGGTGAGTTCGGTACACAAAGGATGCCAGTTGAATCAATAATAGAATCCGCTGTCCGTGTGTCTGTCTGTATGGGGCCGGGCGTCCTCACATCAGAAATAAAAATATTTTTGGCGTACATTTTTAACGGTGGAACTTTACTCTACATGTGCGGATCCAACTCGAACTTGGCCGGTTTTTTCGTAATCTGTTATCGTACAAATATTGGGCCTATATTTAGACCATGTGGTTTACAAGGAAAACGTTTTTGTGACCATCTCGTTCATTGAAATACAGTAACTCCAGACTCGTTTCCCCTCGATTCAAATTCAAATCAGTTACACAAATACTCCTTAACAAAAATTTATCTTTTTAAATCTCGTTAGGAGTCATTGAATATTTTTGGCAGACGATCTTGATAAGTTATAATATTAATTCTAAAAAAGAACAGAATGTTTTGAAAAAAAGTAGTCGATTGTTACGTTTATTTTGAAAGATGTCGATTTTGTTTAATTAAAGTAGAAATTAATTAAAATCATGTGAAAGATTTTTTTATTCCTTAAACTAACATGGAAAACGTTTGCGTGTGTAAGTGTCAAATGTCAGTGAAATTACAATTTTAAATTAAAACAATTGCAAAGTACATATCTTCACACGCACGTGGGGACATGGTGACGGTTTCTCTACATGCAGTGAATTTGAATAAGTAAACATCTACTAGCAGGAGTTACTATTTTCTTTATAAGGCATTTTTCAACTAGCGAATAGAATTAACCGGAAATTATTCATGTTTAAACATTATTTTTTTGCATGGAACAAACCAGGAACACGATTAAAAAATGTTATGCACCAATGATTAATAATGACACAACTTTTAGTTAGTTCTTCAATCAATTGGTTGCATGAAAGGAAATCTGTTTTGTAATGTTGGTTTTTATTTTATACCTATCTGTAAAATCCAGTGAATTAAGAACCGGATAAAGACTATTTTTACATTCATAAATAAAATATTTTAAAATAATCAATTAGAATTATTTAATGATGACTTTTTGTGGACCGTGCTTGTTTAATATTTAGGTATATGTTAAGTTATCAAAAAGTTTTTTATCGTGCTCAATTTAAAAATCCTGTTATGTTAAATATATCCAAAGCTGTTATATGTAAGTACCTTCAACGCGGACAACCCATTTATCAGGTGTTTGACAGCTGTTTTAGGTACTTAATTTGCAGGATAGACATTTAACAAAACCGTCGATACTGGCGCGCCCACTGAAAATCTATTTTAAACATTGACTCAGACTACCGCAGGTATTACTGAGGATATCGATTGATCTGTCACTATTACCAAGACGTTAAGGGCAGTGCTGTTATTGTAAATTATAAAATGAGATTCTATTTTCCCATAAACATCAAATAGATTATTTAGAAACATTTTTGTAATTACTGGTTAGTGAGACAACCAAAATTACGTTCATTCGATATTTAAATTTAAAACAAAATGGCGTACCTACTAGTGAGCCTCACAAAAAAGTCGTTTTACGTTTTAAAAACTCATTTAGATAATAACATTTAGAAATGCTTTTAGAAAACCACTTTGGTTCACCGATAATAACATGTTATTGCTCAATGGTAAACATAGTAGGTACAGCACTTTTAAATCCGTAACTAATGATTGAATGGAAACAATATAAAATGACATTAAAATGCTCATTACATATATTTAAAAAATTTATAGTTTTCTACTTGAAGATATGACCGAGTTTATAAAAATAATAAATAGAAAAAATATAACAAAATTTTCTCTCTCTACAATTTAGTTCAGCAGATTCCTACATACAAGACACATACAAGATACAGGAAATATATAATTTAGCAAACTAATTACATATAATTTGCTAAAATAATTTAGCAACTTAGAATAATGACATATAGAAACGAAGTCCGCGCGGCTACTTTGACAACTACAAATGTGAGTAGTTTATGTCACCAAACGCCGGCCAGCTCCGTAGTGTTCATTAACAATGCGCGGCAAACGCATCTCGCGGAAAAAAAATAATTATGTCGATTTGTGCGGTTAAATTTTGTCACAACACATTTGAAAAACAAAAGAAGTGTAATAACATCACTTTTCACAGGTAATCTTTCAATATTTCATAATATCTTGTATATAATTAGGTTTAAATAAAAACGTTTTGTTTCAATACTCAGTGTTGCTCAATTGTGAAAATAAATTTTCCCATTTTAAGTGACGAGTGATATAAGGCTTAGTCGTGGAGAAGTATATTGGAAGCCAACCAAAAATACACGAATATGTTCAAAACATTTTAATAATGAAGATAAGTACATTACACAGGGTGGATCGTGTAGATTGCGTGAAAATGCTGTCCCTGTTAAGGTATAATTATTGAAGATGTTATTCATTATTATTTTAATTATTATTATTAGTTATTATTATTATATCATGCCTATTGTGTCAATGTCATTTTCATCTTAATTTTATTGTTGTTTTCACAGATACTATAGTTCACAGATATAATATAGTCCATAGAGTAGTAAATCAACAAAGTCCATTGTTTTATGTTTTTCCACAGAGTATATTTAATATTGGAACAAAACTTTTTTACTCAATGCTGTTATTAAAATATACTAAGTTCCTGTGTTCATGCTTATGTTCATATACGTAAAAGATATGTAAAAAAATAAATAGTAAAAAAAATTGGTGTTAATATTGTCTTGTATTCGTTTCATATTTAAATAAACATTCTCTTAATCTAACAATTTTACATAACCATACCCATACTTTATCACACATAGCTATTATTAGGCAGGTATTATTGCTAAAAACAAATTCTTATCAGCGGCCGAATCATTCCCCATTGTCGGGAAACTGCACTTCCCCTGGCAACCATTAAACATGTATAAAAAAAAAGAAAAAAGAAAATTTGTGCTTCACTTTTTAAAGAGCGCTTGTATGAAGACTGTCATTCTATATGTCATTATTCTAAGTTTAGCAAATTATATGTATACAATAACAAAGTTTGTTAAACCTTACCGCGACCTTAAATATTAACCTTTATCCAAAATTCGAAGGGCAACATTCATACGATAACTTAATATTGCGTAACATCGAGGATATTGATATCAAATGCGTGATTATCTCACACAAATGTAATTAATACTAGATACTACAGATCTGGAATATCGTTTATAAACGATATAGCTATAGCTACGATAGAGCTATAGCTCTTGACACAGATAATGTAATTATATTACAAAACAAAGTCTGCACAGTGTACCTAACTGTCAAGGAATTGAAAAAGTATACTCATCATAGAACATGGTTAGAAGAGCCATCCGCAACAAGGCAGTAAAAGAATTGTCGTAGAAATTAGGAACCAGTATCTTATACTAGGAAAAAGCTGAGCTTTGTGTGTGTGTATGTAATCATTTTAAGGTTTATGTGATATTATCGTTTTCCCGCTAAAACTCCGTAATTTTATAACCTGATTCTAGTGGTGTATTAGGTAGATTAACTACGATGTAGGTACATAATTATTTGAGTATTGAGATTAGGTTCTGTTGAAGCGATGTTAACTCTTTGGTTTTCTAACAGATGGCTTTAGTAGTCTCCAATGAATACAAAATTGTTAATGTTAATTTTTTTTACTGGCTATAATTATTTTTTTTACAGATAGCGCATCTAAATATTAACTGAAATTACTATGTTAAAGCACAAATCTATAGGCGTGATAGTTTTTCAGTAAACTATACCAAAAAATATCTCAGATTGTGGGATAGTGATAGGGCTGGCTTCCCTCGCCCTAACAATATGGATTTAAACGACTTAGAACTGTCCCAGGATTGGACTCAGGAAGGTGGCTGGCAAATTTCTCACAATTCTTGAGACCTTTGAGATGTGAACTTTGCTGTAAAAATTTTACCTTAAATTTTCAATGACTCTAAGTTCAAAAAATTAGTAGAACGCGCAATTAAAAGTCCCGGTCTCAGTTCAATCCAAGTCAGTCCAGTTTAATCACTTAAGTGAATGCTTGACTTGAGCATACGTCTTTGTAAGATCGAAAATATCTGTGCACACGTGCCGTATCTAAAAGTAGGTACGTTCTAATCGTGTAAACCATGCATTAACCGTTTATATGCATTACAACTTCTGTGATTATTTATTGTTTGGACTCTTTGAATTGGTGTTTAATCTGTCGACCCAAATTTGGCGCGACCTTTATACTAATGTTGCCAAACGCGAGGTGGAATATTTTTAAAATGGTATGGTGTGTATCAATTGCCTTGTGGTAATCGATTATAAATTGAACCAATATTCAATAAGGTACATTAGCTAAACATGTAGGCACTACATACCTATATCAATATTTATTAAACAAATAGCTTTTTAATGGCGGGGCTATTTAGATTTTATGATAGCAGACAATAATAAACACGAAACATAATATTGATCACATATCAAATGGTTTTTGGTATTTAAAATGATCAATTATTTTTAGATACTTAAGTATTGATTTAATATGCCAAACGTACACTCATCAATGCAGTAATCAATTTTAGTTATTATAATAATAGTTCCGTGGGCTCGCTACTTAATAAAATTTAATTCAAACCAGGATGTCGATATCTAAGTACTAATGACAGTACTAGTACATATTTTATTATCGTTTAAATCTTTAATTGTTAATCATTTTAACCTTTTTTATGTCACGTCTGGCGATAATCACTACTTAATAGATAAGTTTTCATTGATATAAATGAATCCAAAACGGTTCTCAGTATCAAATATGAACACCAATGCCCCTGAAAAAATGTAGTAACTTAATAGTAAAATTCTAAAGAATTTTAAAAAAATCTAAATAATTTTACTATTAAGTTACTACATTTTTTACTTACGTTACTACAGTAGTTTATGAACCAATTATTTTTTATTTTAATGTTGGCCTCAACCCTTAATAAAATCATTGTCGTGTTAAAATGGCACGCGTCTCTTCTAGAAAACCACAAAAATCAAATGCCTTAGTTAAAATGACTATGGAATTATGGTCCAAAGTATAGCGTAAACCTTTCTCTGTGTTCCGTGGCGTAAACAGATCACTCCGTAAACATCTAGAACATTTTAAAAGTGTAACAGTGTGTTAAGAAGAATTAAAGAGTAATTAAAGGATTAATATCGGCTGGTATCACTATATTTTACCTAAGTCTATGACGTATTTTTCTCGATACAGGATCATGTAGTCACGCAAGTGAATTTATGACAGTGGTTTTACTAAGAAAACAATGTCTTCCGTTATACATATTATATATTCAGGTGATTTTTATACCCGCTGTTTTTGCGTAACAAAAGTATAATTCCGTGATATTATTCAGTACGGTTGGTCTTATGGGTGGATGGCCTTTTGAGCAGTGATTTTGATTTACGAGATTCAAGAATGATTTACCTATGATATGTAAAAACGTACATGTGTCGCCTATATTATATCATTTCTGTTCGATGTTCGAGTCTATTGTTATGAAATAACACTATCGCAATAATTATGTATAACATAAAATAATAATTAATTACTTCAACATCGCCGCTTGAGACACATTAACGGGTCACCGTACTATATACATTGCTAAACTTTGTTACAAATGGTATTATAAAATAATAATAGTAGGTATTATAAAATAGTATCTCATAAATAAATAGTAGCGTGAAGCGAGGCAAGAGCACTTTGGGAGACAGCTTAGGAATACATGTAACATGAAAAATCAAATATTTATGGTCCTGATATAAACTTCACCTTTGTGAGATGAGAAGAGTCTTTAATAAAATAATGTGTCCCATAGTTAATCCTTAGGTATTGTTTGACATTTGAATTTGACATGTCTAACCAGTTTTATCCAGTTAAAATAGTAACAAGAGTACATTTCAGACCCACGCCTATTGATTCACAATTGACGAGGATGGATGTAGCTGTCAGGGGTTCGGAAGAGTCAGGATGCATTAGTCACGCTCACTGTAGCTTACACTATTGATCCATTCATTAAATGTTTCCCGTTCAGACTCAAATCATAACTAGACTTCGACCAGGCAAAGCGCCGACTCAGCAAGAATAAGAATTTATGGTCCATTGTAAGCTTACTTAACGGATTGACTCATGTGTAAAAACTTAATTATTCAAATATCTAAGTTTCCTTCATAATGGCCCTTAAATTAAGTTCATATAGTCATAAATCTATTCCAAAAACTTCGAAACTACGATTTTGAAATTAACTTAAGAACTGTACACATTATACGGTTGCTAAACTTGGTAATGCCACATTGAGCAAATAACTAACGAATAACCGTGAAAATAGCTAGGTAGGTAAGTAGCAATGAATCGGAATATCGAATTACTTGAATAAGGAAATAGACCGTACCCTTTTGTTTTGAACTAGTAAACCGCTCTCGGTTCATTTCGGGAAAATTATTCTATACGTTTACATTAAGTATTTATCTAAACGTGTCATCCTGTAGAAATTAGATTCTGCCGGCAAAAAAAGTTGCCTATGTCAGTCTCCAACTCTTCAAATATCTTTATACTAAAAATGACATCCATCCGTCGCTCCGTTTTGACGTGATAGACGGACAAGCAAAATGGATTATTACGAATATGACATGTAGGTATTTAAGCAACAACATTGCCATGTTTAGATATTTAGATTTGATATGACTTTAAAATATCAGCGTTCCTCATGATATACCAACTTTCTATTTACTTCGGTTCGATACATTTATTATGATCTATATAAGGCATACATTCGAAAGATGCAACGCCGGTACTGATACATGCGATCGGCTGTTATATAAATAGTATCAATAGCTATTTCTGTCTGTCCGTTTCTGCGCCCGTACCGTGTCTACTTCGTTATTTGTGATGCTGTTTTAACCATTAGAGTTTTTGTTACAGTTGTGAAGTTTAGTGCGTGAGAAGTTATTGAAACTTTAAGCAAGGTAGCAAAGTAATATTTATGAAATACGGGTAAATTACATACATGATTACGTTTCTGACTTTAACAGACAACCTACTTAGTTACTTATATAGTTCACTCTGCTTGCAGAAAGGAGAGTCGCAGGTTCCATTCCCGGTTAAAGCAGTCAGCTGTGTCCCGAATGAATGTGTGTCTTAGTCCGTGGTTTATTGTGTGCTGTGTACCTATTCATATCACTCGCGTACACGGAATCCTGTGTGAGTGTGTACACGTTAAATACAACATACATACATACAACATTCAACTACATACATCTTACTTACATACAACTAGAGCAGCAACTTCAACTGCCAACTACTAACAACATTCAATGCAATGAAACATACAAGAAGATAATAGAGACATAAAACAAGCTAACATTTATTGTAAGTGCATTGACCTCGGCGAAAGCGAAGCGGGCAATTCATTACCAGAGATTAATACTGGTATTGCTATCTATGGAATGTATGCAACACTCTTTACTACCAAAGAGAGTTGGCATACTCCATACTCCACCACGCTCAAATCCATATAAGTGAAGGGAATAGCAGTTGCTCCGAAAGTTACAGAATCGCCCCAGCTAATTGAAGAAATTAAGACGGGATTTTGAAGATCGGGAATTCTTACTGCAAGAAGTAAGGACTGTTATTTAAATATAAATTAACAAGTCAACATTGGACATTTGAATGTCCGAAACTGGTCATTCATTCACACACGTACAAATGAGACACTGATTTCCTTAAATAAACAAAGCAATCAGTATCATGCTTTGAAAATTAGTCACAGTACAATCAACACGTACGGACCGAACGCATTGTGTAACCACAGATTATGCGTTATGTTATAAAGTTATCTCTTAGGCGGAAGGGTATGTCCATAATGCCAAGATCGCTGAATAATTAGTTGTAATAATAACTATTACAAACCCTGTTATAGGTACTAAATGAATTAAGATATAGGAACTATATTTCAGTAATACAGCACCACAAAACTTGCATGTAGTAAATATAAATGAAAAATTAGAAATAACCCAAAGAGCAGTGTGGGATTATTTAACGAGCCTTTTTTGTGTGCAGGATTTAGCACCAACTTCTTAGCTTCTGTCCCTGGCGGTCGAACAAGGATGACGATAGTTGCTTAAAATCACGTTAACAACAATCCTGGCCCGGACGTGGGTTGAACCCGGAACGGCTTGGCAGGGTCACTACCAACTGGGCTGTCGTGATAGCAATCTTTTGACAGATATTTATGATCATTAAAACGTTAAGTGAAGATGGAAAGATGGAACATGATTAATTACTGGCATGCATACTAGTTTCATCTCGTTAATTCAATTCAGTTAAAGCCAAACTGACGATTAATGACTTAATCCCGGCTTAATCACGGACGTTCGGGGAAAAGTATTTGAAACATTCAATTGCTTTGTAGTGCAATGTTCCCCTTACAAATTCCTCGCTACAAGCATTGAAGATAATGTATTGACGTAGCGAACAATGTAATTTACCAATATCAGCGAAGTAATTACAACAATAGATGACTGAGCGAACAAGCAAACAAATAACGAGAGCATATCAAACCATTAACGATCAGTATTCAAGATTAGTAGGGTTACAACGAAGGAAAGGCAACTGTAGGATTGTAATAGGATTAGAAAAAGTGAATCCGAATAAAATACTCCCTAGAGCAAAGCTAATCCTTTTGACCGCCGAGTTGAGGGTACAGAGGGCTTTGAACTCTTAAATTCATCTAATTTGAGGCGTAGTATTGTGGTGCGGCGTGAATCTAGATCGTAGATTTTCGTTACTTTAAGACCTATATTTTCCTCTCTAGTATTAAAATTCAGTGTAAAAATTCATGCGGGGTGCTATTTAATTCAAAAGATCAGATTTGATCGCATGAGAATTTTAATGGTTTTTATTTTAAAGACTAAGGGAATCTCTGAAATTAAAAGTAATTATTATCACAGCGGCTAATTTACTCATGCCATGCGCAGCGGCCTCAACGTTGAATTCTGGTGTTATCTTCTAATTAGAGGGGTTTATGTTTTACTTAGCTTTCATTTTAATCAAAAGTAAAAACGTGTCAGCAGCCTTCGCTCCTAATAGATTTTGTCCCAGACTTTATTTGTACTTTTTAAATTTCAAAAGATCTTTTATCAAAGATAATATTGATAATCATGGTCGTCGAGTTTTAATTGTTTCGGATCAGTGAAATCGAAATTTTTACCTGTGTTTTTCACTCATTTCTCGCGCTAAATACTCAAATAGTTAATGGCGGTTGACCATTTTCTTTTTCTGTTCTACCATTAATCCACGACAAACGACTGTGACTGGTCAATTTCGCTTTGATGTGACAAATGACATTGGCCCTAGCGAAATCGCAGAATTTCAATTTAGAAGTCGCAAATAACTCACTTCAAATAGGCTTGTTTGATGAACGGCAAGACCGTTTAATAACAGCCTCACAGTTCTAAAGACTAAATCTATTTCAACTTATAGTTTTGTATTTATAAATTACATTACATACTCGTGTCGAATTACGTATTCATTAAATTTATACGGGTAAACATTCACAGTTACATTTTATATGCCAAGAACGTACTGTATGTAATATTTGCTGTTATATATGTTATATGTGTTATATATAATGTTATGTTATATTTGACATAATTTTACAATTTCATGAAGGTACTATTAAATAGTACCTTCATGAAATTGCTACTATGAATGAATGAATTGGTACTATTAAATAGTAGTACTATATATTTGAAAACAAATGAGAAGCATTAAAATTATTTCAAAATTGCAACCGATATCAATAGCCTGTCACAGCTAACGTAGGGTAAAGTGGCCTTAGACTCTTTCCATATCAATAAAAACCAATTGCCTACTTAGACAATTGCTTCCATGTTCGGAGATAGCGAATGAAAGCAGACGTCCTTGGCACGTAAAGTATTATAAACAATTGTTTCAAGTTACGTAGTATAGGTGAAGCAAGTCTCCTGCACTACATTACTGTATCTACTTTCAATTTCACGAAAGGTTATCCTTCCTATATCGTTCTGCTTTATTATTAGATATCTTTCTAATATTCTAATTATAGTGGTATATTAAACAAAGCTTCTAAATCTTTATTAATCACATTCATGAAATTGCTATCACTAACATTGAAAAACCAATAAGTACTATGTTAGCTTTGAATTTGCCATTGTCTCTTCTTCCTATATTTATAGCTGGAACGTTATAGCTGGAACTATTACTCCTATCATTGTTAATCATTATTAGACGGAGCCAACTATTTTCTCTTACTTTCCTGTTTTCTCTAACTTCAGACAGGCCTTACTCAACCCCATAAGAATGTCTGGAAGAAATCGCGACATCGATAACATACATATACATAGATAGATACTGAGATTAGATACTGGTAATGTGCTTGTTTCGCGTCCATCATGATTGATTGAAGATTTTAGAATAAAATATATTT
The DNA here is from genome assembly GCA_905404295.2 of Ochlodes sylvanus. Lineage (NCBI taxonomy): Eukaryota > Metazoa > Arthropoda > Insecta > Lepidoptera > Hesperiidae > Ochlodes > Ochlodes sylvanus. The sequence goes on from FR990129.1 coordinate 6,859,401, forward strand.
ATAATCTAAGTCTAGACTATTATTATCTCTAAGTGATCTATATCTCTCTCAAATCAAATTCAATTCCAGGTGGCTAGAGGTTTTATTACTTTTAACGTCAACAACAGTTATAGGAGCTAAAAACTGACACATTACGTAATCATAATATTTGTGGAATTTATTAGACCGTTTACGACTGTGATACCTTCGTATTAGTTATCGTTCACACGCTTTACGTTTTGATAAATTGGGTAAGTATTGTTTTATTACATTGTGATAAAGTTTATCTTGAAACAAACGATGACATGTCATTTGTTACCATGTCAATTATTAACATCATTAACAACGCGAGTCTCGCTCAAGAAGAGTTAAATATTTTGGTCGTCTAAAACTAAATAGAAATTGTGGTGAGAATTACACGACTCCTGGAATAGGGTTGCAAATTTTAAGAGATTATATATAAAAATATTTTTTTCAACAGAAAGTACATACAATGCAGCATGTTAATTTAAATTTTCTATTGTTCTTATCTGTTTGTAAATTTAATTAGCTAGTGAACTAATTTACTAGTTGTTAAGAGAAAATAGTTACAAAGTGCCATTTACGGGTTTAAAATCAACCTTAGAATGTTCGAGACGCAATAGGTACGACCATTATTCGTGTAAGGCTAAATGTAACTACTTATCCATATTTACCCATGAACTTTAGTATGTAACAGTAGAATAAATATATTAAATTACCCACATTGAGTGTAGGCAAAATACGCTCCACGATTTTTATAATTTAATAATGCCATGCTTCGAAAACTTAATTACAAACTGAATTTTAACTGTTTTTCACATATAATCGCATTTTATGATAGTAGAACCCCCAGGAGATAAGCACACATACCATACTATCAGTGTATAACGAAATAAGCTATTTTTTCCTTGAGACTAAACTCGGCAAATTAGAACAGTTATCATGTTAATTATGTAGTAAGATACGACTTTATTGGTATCAATAAAATTGCAAGGATTGATTTTACAGTTACTCATAACTTTAATGTTAACGCAGTCTTTTATAACGACCGTTACGACGTGAATGAGATTTTTATGTTTTGAATAGAATAGGATCATGACCTCCTCGAGCGGTGATGAAACTTGTTGGTTGTGTGAATTTAGCAAAAGTTTTTCGAGAAGTTAACTCTAACCACAACATGCACAGTTGCATTACAATTGCAAAACAAACAGAAGAACTTCAGGTAGACGACTGACCGACACTAATAGTCTAATAATAATAGTAGCTTTGGCCTGAACCCAACTGGTTGGATAGAACTGTGCAGAAAAAAAGAAATTAACCGCTAAATGTCGTTTAGAGTTACAGACCTTAATCAATTTTAACTCAGGAACTGAATGACACTCTGCTTAAAGTATTTAAAAGCATCAAAATTATTTTTAGTTCCATCTCATTTGTCACTCAACAGCTTCATCAATTCAAAAGCCCAAATGTATTAAGTGACAACCCTATATATAGTATGTATAAGTTACATATTTCGTGACTGGAAAGGTGCCGATGGAAACTAATAAGAGTTGCTTTCGCGAGCAACGAACACGGCTTTCGAAGTTTCAACTCATTTCTTTTAATCCTTAGCGAATACATCGATTGATTGACGACCACTCTCTCTCTTCATATAATTAATTGCATCAAGAACAAAGAGCAACTAATAATCAGAACCACTTTTGCATTAAAAATTAGAAACCAGTCAGCCTTGGCTCACACTTCCACAGTCACACGGATATTCCAAACATAAATTATAACTTACCGATTTGATATAGTTCTCAATCCGGGTCGTCTGCAGAACACCAACAGAGAGAGCGAGTTAGCAGCCGTGGAGACGAGGAAAAGCGTAAGGAGTATCACCTCCTCGATTAGTCGGTCTTTTGGTTCCATCCCCTCTGACATCAACGTTCGTCCAGGAGACAAGAAAGCCGACTGTTCCATAGAGTCATCACTTCCACAAAAACAAACACTGCACGATCTAACACTTAGTTCTCTAGTTAAGTCGCGTAAAGTTTAGAGAACACGCTGGAATCAATCGCAGCGTCTTTCTCGCGTGGCTGTCGGATGACAACTGACTGAACTTACTCGACCGACTGGGTAAGTCGAGTTTGCCGTTGCCGGCAAAACGCGTGGCGCGGCCATCCCCACCTAAAGGAATTAAACAAACTTCTTTCTTTGAACCTGATATGTATACATATGAAGCTGTCGTTATGCGGTGTTCGAGTAGTTTTGTTTTGAACCAGTATTTCAATCCCGGTTTGGGGTAGGTATCTACCGCAATTATTTATGTATTAGCATCGGCTACAAACGCGGCTACAAATGATGCACGATGTGACGATGTTTTTGGCAATAGATACGACATTGAGTAGTGGAATATCAACAGGTAGGCAGTCGGTGCTGAATTTCGTCCAAACCCTTGAAAAATAAAAAGTAACGAAAGAAATAAATTTGGATGTAGGTGTAAGTATAAACGTCTTGCTGGAATTTATTCTGCTTTAACTTATGTTATTATTAATGTTGCTTTATGCCAACATGCTTTACTACTATCATAATCGATATTATTCTTCATCCTTATTAAATTATTATCGGCAGTTTTGGCACATTTTATCAAAATTTTGTGGATATTTGACATACAAAAATATTCCTAAACAACGTGTCCCAAAATGTGTTTATAGCTCATTATGCTAACAGATAAATTTTAATTTAATAAATTTAATGACAGCTATGAATTAAGAAACTTCTATGTCTATTAATGTCAATCGATAGTGAATAGAAACAAAAATAGGTACTTGATTATTGAGAAGGCAAAAGCAAGTTGCAATATTTTTCTTAGTAAATTAAATTGGACCGGCGGGCGCAGCGTTCTAAAATACGTTTGTTTGTGGCATCTCAAGTCTCCTGCTCCACAGTGAACCGCTAATGGATTGTAGTCACCGTCCATCGAATTATTTATCCAAATGGACGGCAATAGCAACAAAACGTCAGGCTCGTCATCGCTAATTGACTTAAAACCAATCCTCCGAGAGATTGGCTTTGACCCAGAATGTATTTTAGGTCATTCACACCTGGGCTATGAATTCATCTTTATAGTCAATACTGTTGGCATTACTAATTGGTAACAAATATGTAAGCTTCCATGTCCCTGTACAAGTATGCATCAGTCATGTTTCTGATCATGATCAGCATTTAAAGTGCGTCTATTTTAACAATGTTTCTGATATCTTTGAACTTTCCCCATCAGCAATGACATCTAAAATGCAGAAAACACGGAAAACCCAAAGATTTTCGAAAATCAAAGTAAAGTAGACTACGCTAATAACTTGGTCGCACAACAACCTATAAGCGGCAAAACTATATCCCTTAGACCCATTATATCTAAAAGCGCCATAAAAATATTTAAAACCATGCCTCCTTTGTGGCGTAATGATCAAACTTTTGCACAATTAAAACTAGGCTGATTCTCCTGGATAAGGGAAATGAAATAAAATATGAGACTAAACGTTAAGAAGATGGACAAGAATTCTCCTCTCGCAACGTACCTGGAATCCCCCTTGTTAAACACACTTTCGCAACTGCTATGTGCCCTTCAATAGGCTTCATAGACCTTGAAGAACATTATGGAGAACTCGCAGGTTTCCGTGCCACATTTTTCATCCCAGAAACAAATTATTACAATAGAACAAGTAAATCCTTCTTCACATGGAATGACGAACTGAACGGAAGATGACGACGATTTTTCTGATGACGTCAAGAAAAGTGTGGGATGGAGCAAAAATATCTTGTATGTGCGTTTTGTGTGGAATCGTTTATATGAAGTTCGATGACTTTTGTTAATAGACGACATAGGAACAGATGAGCCACCTAATGTTAAATTTTCATCGTCGCACATGGACATCATAAATGGCATCACCAATGCATTAGCGGTCAATAAAGAATAAAGAAACAAGAAGTAAATAAGCATTTTCATGTGTTCAAAAATCATAAAATAAATTAAAAAAACAACGGGTTGCACTCCGGAGTGCCGGCAGAAGTGAAAACTTGAACATTTATTTATTTTTATAAACAGAAGTAAATCATTTGTCCTACGAACTACTTTCGATGTGTAGCAACCCTACATTCATAATACCTATTGTACATAATTATTCAAACCTATGGCATTATAAATAACAGTCACCACTGACAGTTTAAAAGGAACCTTATTAAAAAGTATCTGAGTACCTAGCTTCTTGATTCAAAAATATGTCTTACGAATTTTCGATCAGTACGAATCTTCGACCAGGCCACGTGTTCTGACACTCCTGACGCAAGTTTAGCATCCCAAAAAGTGCACAAGAAGAATATTTAAATATTTATATAAATATTTTGTTGGACAATATTTGGATTCAAAAGATTAGATTTTTTTTATAGAAAATCGAAATATTTCTCTAATCATGATCCTTGAACAAGTATAGATATACCACTAACCATGATCCTTCCACAACTTGACCTCACTTGATGTTGCTTAACCGGATCAACTAAACTTTGACCCATACCAAAGTAGGTATATAACTTTGATTATAATAAAGTAACATCAATAAAAAATCTCAGGAATAGGATTCCTTGCTTAGCAGGCACAACATAAATAAAACATCAGGAACATTCACGACCCGAGAACATTAATTATCTGACACATAGATAACTGTCCCGGCCGGGAATCGAATCCAGGACCTCTCGAAGGCAGGTTCACTAAAGTTACCAACAGCTTCGCAGTCAACACCAACTATTTAATATTAACAGGAGAAGCCGACACCTATATATTTTTAGTCCTAAATAGTAATAACGACGCGGAGTTTAAACCATGCACCTTTATCCTGAATTCCCGGTCCATGACACACAATGATGACGTCATAGGCTAAAAATGTTTGTATGTTTCGGAAAAGACATTTATTAGCTTTCCTGATAGCTAGAGGTTGGGATACATAACCAAGTGGGCTGAATCTACACTATTATTATAAATGTGAAAGTCTGTCTGTCTGACTGTTTGCTACCTGAAAAATCTAGACCGATTTAGATAAAGTTTATTTATAGTGCGGTCAAAGAACGGATAGCTAGTCAACACACGACACTATAGAATCCAAATCCTGGTAGAAACAAGATTTACGATCGCAATCAGCGCTAACACTTGCCATAACAAATATCAGATAATATTCTATTATCTTTGCAATTTAAATCATCGGCGGTACTTCACAGACTACGCAGACAAATAAATATTTTTCTAATGAATAGCTATTTCCTCAGTTCCTATTCATTTGAAATAAACATTTAGAATCCATCACGATTTAAAGTTTTTGTTTGGTTTGCAACAATTGCAACAATTCTCACCTACATAAATTTTCGAAACCTTAATTTTAAAAGTACAATTAAAGTGAATGAAGTGAAGCGTGTGTGAACAACCTAACCCAAGGAAGAAGCAAATCGGGTGGCTAAGAACTAATAATAGTTTTTGGCAACTCCAACAGAGCAGTGCCTACTGGTGTAAGCTAATTTGCTGCTTCAAATTTCTAAAATAACGCTAAAAATCATCACGGATGACTTATTTCACCAACGCTGAAAAAAGAATAGTGTTATGATCTAGCGGAACGAAATTCTGTATCTTCAACACACAATTAGACATTTGATATAATCTGTAACTATAGGTACTACATGAGTGACTATACCGAGGTTAACTTAACATTGATTTGAAATTCATGAAAAGATTATCCTCATTTGTTATACCTAATCATGGCGTGTGATGTCTGCATGAACCAATGTTAAGTGAGTTACCACCGAGCATAATTTAGATGGTACTAGTACATAGTGGGATATTTTACCTGTTTTTCTAGCTACTACTGAAATTCGGAGAGGATAAAGTACCGTTTAATTGTGATTTCGTCTTGGGAAAACCTTGGAAATTTTTTATGTAATCCACCTTAACGGGTAGAGTACCAATTTAATACAGTATATCTGTGCAACTTCAAGTAAATAAAAAATTGAAGTATCACTTGCTACAGTGAACCTGCACACCTGAGACTCTGAGAGTTCTCCTGGATGTGAAGTCTGCCCATCCAAACTTGGCCAAAGTGGTGAACACTGGCCTTCCATTGTGACAGGAGACCGGCACCCATCAGTTTGACAGTAATGGGTTGCTATGAAGAACAATGATGATGATCTGTTCTTACGTATATTATCTCTTCTATAAAACGTATAGATTCGCCCCATGTCCTATTACAGCTCAGTAGTACAGCTGGTACTCATTTGGCGTTTTGATTCGCGCACTGTGATAACGTGCGTTTTCAGAACTAAAAGCGTAATCCTTAGTTCTTAAAACGCGTTATCAAATCCTTCGCTTCAAAGCGCCGAATGTGTACCACGGGTTACTATTGGTATTGATTCAAAGCTTTATCACAGTACAATATAAACCGTATCATACGTGTACTATACCGTCAAAAATCAAGGCTCATACCTAAAATATGTTGCCGATCTGATAACATACCCGATGTGGAAGGAAGTCAGTACTTACGTTAGTAAGTAATGGCGCCCGGATCTTAGATAACATAACGTCATATGCGTTTGTTTGATGTTTGTAAAATCGTTTATCAATACTATTAAAAGCACGATGACTCTGTTATCGGGGTCGGTTTGGCCGGCACAAATTAAATGACAGATAAATGTTAGTTCACGATTCGTGGGTGTTTGTAATCTCTTAGTACCAGATTCTATGCCACCTGCATTCCGGGGATTCCTTGTGCGGGAGTGTGGACGGTATCTTAGTAGGAAAAAGCAAAAATAAAAACTTAAAAACAAGTGCTGTTGGGGGACAACCACCAGGAAGGAAATTCCTCACGCTTTTACTTCAAGTAAATGTCAAGTTTTCGTTACATAGATGGACAAAAGACGACTTCTTTCAGTGAACTCATAATTATAGCGTGCCGCGTTAATAAGGAACTACGTTCCAAGAAATATTGTCAGTGTTGGGAGCTCCAACCACTTTTAAGCCAACCTCCCCTGCTCATGGTGGTCACTGAACAATGGATGAAGCTCCTATTGGAATTCGCAGGGTTTTGTAAAACCAAGTTTTGTCCCGATAGTGGGTAGTTACATGAAGGTAACTCTTCGCCGGCCTGCGTAGCGGCCTTCCTAAAATCAACTATGAAAAGATTCATACGGTACCATTTCGGTCACAATGTCGGAGAGTCGGTGATAATGCGAGACCTCCGCATACTTTTCGGTCGACAACACGTCGGTAAAGACTTTGGTGTAACTGATGTCGACGGTGACTTTTGTACCAACAGGTAGCTCTTCTGATTGCCGACTAGTAAGACATAAAATCGGCCAAGTGTCAGTCGGACTCGGTTTACCTAGTGACAGACAAACAGACCGACATAAGTACGGAACTCTTAAAAAAGGTATGATTCTCCTTTACCAAAGCCACCGAGACGTCGACCTAAACAAATGAGACTCATGTTAGTCATGATTCAGAAACACCTACCTAATCTCACACCCATGAGTGTTCGCGTGTTTATTTACCAGTTATTTATAAGTCAGGCATTGGACTTTAGTGGACTTCCAAAAATCTGGACGGATGAAACCAAGTAAAGACGCCTGCGTCGGTTCGCAACACACCTATGTACGTATCCGCTAGTTATCTTAAAACAATACGAATGTTACGCAATTACACGCAACCTATCACTGTAATTACAAATGTTTTCAGTTACACATTCGTTTGCACGTGGCATAGGCGTTGATGAATTTTTATATTTCTTTAAATAACTCAGCAAATACTTCGCTGTGACGACTTAGAGCGTACTTTGAACTGTTAACAATATGGATTGACAGTAGAACTATCATCTCAGCCACCCTTTTGAAAGACTGGAGGTTCGTTACATAGTAAAAATATTCTTTATTTGTAGGTACATCAAATACATACACAGTGATTACAAAAGTACAATACGAATGTTAAGGGCTAACTTATCTCTAAGGTAATCGTTAAGGCTTATCTCTTCTGCGCCATTTGGTAGATGATAGAAAAGAATATATAAAAAAAAGGATTGTGCGGTTTTATGAAACCACGGTAAAAGTGTACTTTTTTCACATTATAGACATTTAACTAAATCTTTTTGGAATAATATTCCATTAAGGGTATAAAAATCGCTTTATCAATCTTAATTTTATACTTGTAAAATTGGAATGATAATGGGAAATAATAGAAGTGGACTATTACATTAAACTCTGACAAAAACAAACAAAATAGCGTAGAGCGAACTATAGGCGCCGCCATATTGGCCTTGGCTGCTTTGACGAGCGCCTTTCACTTTATCCCTACTCCGCGGCCGACCGTCACGCGACATGCAACACACAGACGAAAAAGTTTGAGACGATGTAATAAAAGTTTCACTTTAAAAATAAAATAAATGTATATCCTAGAGGTTCGGGTCGATAAGTATTCGCAAATATTAATTAAATATCCGGATAACAATGACAATTTAATTTAAAGATTAATAACTTCGTAAACAAGTAAAATGATTTGCAAAAGTGAGGTTACGGTTACAAGTAGGTACAGACGTAATGAACGCTAATCTTAACGCGTTATGAGATACAGGTTTGATGATCATGACTTGCATGTAAAAATGACATGTAAGGTAGGTACATACCACAGAACACTCTTTTTAAATTTTCTATGGATTAGATTAAATCGTCACTCATACCTACTTTTTAACTGTACACATTTATCTATAACAAAAATAAAAACCAGCAAACGTACGTGGTAGTAAAATGAGTCATCTTCGTGTGTATACGTGCTAGAACTGATACCGTACTAAATAGTAGAATTGGATTTTATTTGGGATGATAAGTAGTTATCTTTGAAATTGTGTACCTGGTAGTCTTCTAGTGATTCAATAATGGTCGATCACCATTCACAATATCTATTCATAATCTCTCTCAGTAAAGTAATAAAAAGTCTTCTTAAAATTACTACCTTTCTTACTAACTTTACTTACTAGAGATTATAGATAGACAGAAGATAGAATATTGGGAAGGCTACATATACTAATGTAAATGATTCAATCAAGCAGCTATGCGTATCATACTAATCTATATTATGTAACAAAACATACCGTTGATATAGAGATAAGTTAGCCCGATAATAATTTGGTGCGTACTTGATTCACGTCACCCGAGAGTTATTTGATTAGGTATTTTATATTTATTAGATATTTGAGTAGATATTTAGTAGCGAGAAAGAGATCCTAGGTTGGATTCCCAGCTGGTGCAGATATTTTTATTTCTGTTGCCTATGGTGCCCGTAACACAGGGAATCGGTCACTTTTTTAATGGCATACATCTTAGTCCTCAAAACAAAAGTATTAATACATCTATGACAAAATTAGATCAAGACTATTAGGAAACTACTAACTGGACTATTACTAATAATATCATAATTCCATAAAAAAGGGAATCTTAATGTGGGAGTATGAGCGTGAAAGTGTTTATTTATTAATTCTTTGCCAGATCTTCAAATGTTTCAAACATAAAAGCTAAGAGTAAAAAACGTTTCGTTGTTTATGAAACCATTAAGTACCTTTATTATTTCATTTTGTTTGTTTTGTACAAACAAAAATGTGTAATCGTTTATTTTTGGCCATCTCCTCTACTTATGACGTGAGTATCCTCAAGAAAATAATGAATAATAAATGAACATGCAACAGAAGTAGAATAATTAGCTATTTTAAGTTAATATTTTTAACATTTTGGACCACATAGACTATCCATAAATGTTTTTTCCCCGTTTTTACCCCCGACGACAAAAAAAGAGGATATAAAGGTTTTACGCGCGTTTCTGAGTATCTGTGTGTCTGTCTGTGACATGATAGCTCATAAACGAATGGAGTAAATTAAATTTACTTAATACTTAATTAAATTTAGTCCATTCGTTTAGGATTAGGTTTAGGATTAAGCGTTTTTTTGTTTGAAAACTGACGTGATCGAGATGGTTCTTAGCTATAATTTATGAATTGATGAGGCATTTGATGATCATCAGCTCATTAGAGAGCTCTTAGTTGGGGGTTTAAATTACAAATTCATAGTAATTTCTCCGAGCACCTTTGCGAAACGATGGTAGAAACAAAAAATGTCGTTCGTGTATTGTAAAAATACCCAATGTTACATGATTTTTTGGAACTCTGTAGCATGGTATCTCATAATGTCTTTGTATGAACTAATTTATGGATGGCCCCCTTGCGATTGTCAAGAATTGACTCGAAATTTTTTCATTTTTTCGAGATACGACAAATTCGATTTCCGGCGTCGATATACAAATACACAGTGCTTTTTTCGTCTAATCAATAGTAGACATTCCGATTCCCAGACGTCTTTTCAATACTTGTCATACGTTATCTGTTTTTCCAAATAGATACTGATTCACATCACACAAATATGACAATACAGTCTGGTCAATATACAACGTCGGTATAGATAAACAGGCTTAAAATATTCCGAGAATTTAAGCGGATTCATCCACTTATGTCTCCGCCGAGCGTATTTATATCCGCCGTATAATTTTATTATCTAATCAGGATATACTGGTAGCATTGCTTATGGAAATGAATACAGAAGTATATAGATTTGTTATGTTAAAAACGAACGAGTCACCTGACGGTAAGTTGTCATTGCCACAGACGGAAATCCACAACACCTAAGTAAAGTAGGTCAAAAATATTTTATGGTTAATTGTAGACGGAAGGTGGTATCTATGAGTAGAGTGTATTATACATTGTGTATTTTACGTGCATTGTACATGTGAACTTTGGAACGAACTATCTTCAGCGGTATTCCCACAGCAGTGCTATGATATGGGGACCTTTAAGAAGCGGGTCCATGACGCTCTTGGTGTTGCGACTGGCCATGGGCGACGGTGATCGCTTACCATAACGTGGCCCGTCTGCTCATAAAAAAATATGTTTGTAAGGAGTTCCATCCATCTTTGAGTCCAAGCCAACTTTCTCTGCTCATGGTGCACCCTACCGAACTATGGACAAGGCTATGACGCCTCCTATAACGCCTCCTATAACAAAAGGGACCAACCACCTTTTGTTAAAGGTCGCTAGATTTACCACCAAATTTGACCCTACCGGTATTTGCAAGGTAGGCTTTTTGCCCACCTGGGAAGTTCTCAGAGACCAGTTTGCAGTTAGAGAGTTTAGCAGATTAAGTGGGTGGCACCGTTTCTCTGTAGAATGCAATCATACATACATAGTTACATTTTATTTTACTTGAGATAACAACAGCTATAACTAATACAATTCATACTACGCTAAATTCTTTTTGGTTGTGCCTATTATAGTTATCCACGTCTCACAAAAAAGTAAAAACAAAAACAAAAAAATAGACACATAGATACGAGTACGTCATGTTACACACATTAGTCATCCTTTGCGTCGTTCAGTCGGGTAATAAAGAAAAAAACGGTGTTGAGTTAATCCAGTATATCGATAAACCATATGTTTTACGTAATATAATGTTTTATGTAAATCAAACCTATTATTATGCCCATATAAACACTTCTTATGTTTGACAGTGGATATAGCGGAATGTTGAAATAAAATAGAAGATGGTGTGGGAAATTAAATTCAGTGTATCTAGATTTGCACGACATATTGCGGGCCGCATCAGCCTTGCACTTGGCCAAGGTCTGAGGCCAAGGGTAAATAATGTTCGGAGCGGAGGTCGCCGCTCTTTTTCAATGACATGAGTTTCGAGCATGCGGTATGATTTCCAGCGAAAGTGAATAAATTTGCATCATTTTAGTAGATGTAACATTTTATTCTCATTGAGGTCAGCTTTTTGTTTCAATCATATAATGGTCCATTTCAGAGCTCACAACTTGTGATGTGGTTGTGGTGTTGTGACGTGGCCTAAACTCCACCTAAGTGCCACTGGAATTCCTTCAATATGGTTTAAACATAATTATTGACTAACAAGCGGGACCGATGGCTTCACGTACCTACCCTCCGAGGCACAGAAGCACTCAAGAAAACTTGGCTCTCAGCGGTCACCCACCATACGAACGAACGTTTTTGTGTAAATTACAATATAAAAAAGTAATTTAAGGCAGCGTTACTTTTTAATACGCTTTTTATTAGTAGTTCAATTTAAAACATGTAATTTAATATTTAAATTTAGTTAGTTTTTCTTATCCTCTTGGTATTGTCTTTTAATTGGTCGGCTATTTACTAATACAGACCCATTAGAAGTAAATTTTATAAATGGTACAATTTTATTTATTTCACAATACAGACTATTTTAATAACCAGTCATTAAGATTGCCTGAATAAAATACATAAAAGACCGAAGTAATAAAAGACACCAAGAATTTTCCAATTTCATTAAAAACTTGATTAACTGATAATAAAAAATGCCAACTTAATCTAGTATAATTATCTAAACAGATAAAAAACTGAAACATCTAATTTTCATTAACTTCCCACTTCAGTTTTTATGCTCAAGCAAAATGACCTACAAACACTTGAAAATATCTTTAAAAAGAACAAATTTCATTGATGTAAAAACATGAGTAAAAACAGTAAACAGGATGTAGAATCTAATTTTGTTTTTATTACTGGTTTATACAGTAAAACTTTTGAGGTAAATTGGGTGGGAGAATACCGCTAACTGCCACGCTATTGTGAATAGCAGAAGATACTTAACACCGATCTCCCGAACGTGTGACGCGAGGTCGAATCCTGCAGTACCTAACTCAAATTTTGAAAATTGCTAGGATGCACGTATTATAAACTCCTTAGTCCATAATCCGCTTGCTTTGCTTCGGTAAACTTATTCCGTATTCCTTAGTTCCTTACTGCCTTCACTTCGATGCGATTCTCCAAATCTATTTTTTTTATCAAAATCGTTAAAGCAATAATTACCAAACAATAAAAAAAAATATTAACCGATTTTCTTTTTTTTCCAACAAAAGAGAAAAATGTACTTAACTATTTATCTTTGCCTTAAATATAAAGTCACGTTCATTTTAAAAACCCCCGCTCATTTTCCGGGAAGTACCCACAGCAATACAAGTGTCGATTCCACCCAATAATGCTGTTTGACAACACGAATACTATAAACAGACAAAGAATAAGTGCGTACGTTACAGGAATTCACAAGTGAATTACCTTTGGAGGACGGCCTAAAGTAAGTAGTGAGCGAAAGCGGGTACTTTATATCATTTTGCTACTACGTAGGTACTATAAAATTAAGTGATAACTAACAGATATTTTATTATTCAGAAAATTTGAATTATTGAAATTATTGCTAGGAAATGGTTTTGTCACAAACTGCGAAGGAAATCAATTTTATTGATTACACTATACATACATGATATGTTACATAAATGTTTTATTATATTATAGACTTCTAGAGCTTAACATAACCTTATTAGTCTGATTAAATCAAATGACAAAATATCTTCATCCGATACTATGTATTTGAAAATTTATGAAAACTCAACAATGCTTAATATAGTTTTGGGACCAATGATGATGATGTGCTTAACGATTTTACCGTATTTTGTAGAATTTTCTCGCTTTTTGACACTTTCAAGCAAAGAAAGAATCATTTGAACCAGTCTTGTATACTTAAACTTATGGAAAAAGTCTATCCGAAATATAAAAAAGGGCCAACCACACTCATTTTTCCAAAGCGCCAAAAATTAAAACAAAAATTTCAACAATGCAAACGGGTATTCACCATATTGTATTGTCACACCAAAATGGACACAGTCTCGCCGTTACAAAGATCCAATGTACCCACTTACATTTAAGTAATCAAAAATATCGGTATAATAATATATACAACATCATGATCACCCATTCGCATTGCAGGTACGAGCTGGTAGCTCATCTGTTCGTTTGACAGCTATCAACATAATTATAAAAACATTTGAACTGTTTAGTATCCGCGATTATATAAATTTAAAATCCCTATTATTTTAGAAGTAATAATTTCCACCGCTACGCGTTCCTCACTTGTACCAAACCCGACGTATCACGCATGTGTTTATGCCGTGATAATATTACAATACCGGGATTGCGCAATCCCATCATTGCACCATTGTTAATCTGATAATTGAATCATGTTTAAACTAATCTTTGAATAAAGAAAGGATTAGTTTTATGAAAGGCTTTTTTATGTAAATAGTCGAAAAACGAGGCAATGCGTCACCCAATGGTATGTAGTCAGTGTCGCCTACGGAATTACGGGCTTGAGAATAGCCTGATAGATCTATTATGTGGAAAATTAAATGTGCTTCTTCTCAAATTACTCTTTATATTTAGTTCAACAATACAATGCGTCTCGTCCAGCGATTGGTCTTGTGGTTTTCCTTTGACAAAGAATTCTGCCGTGACAACTCTCGCTATTCTATATTCTACCGCGAGCATCAATACACTATCTTACTACCGGCCAGTTACGACTTAAAATACATTATTGTATTAAATTATAATAATACGCCTACGGAACAAACATCTAAAGACATCAACGAAACGTTACCAGCCAAAATAAGAAGCGGGGCATCCGTATTACTTCTCTCTTTTCGGAGTACGTAGTTAGCTAGCTGGGTAAAACCCCCAACAGCCATGCATGACTATCGTGGGGAATAAACCGGATGGTAGTGCCTACTGCCTAGCGTCGTCCAATAAGAGGACTTGGCGCCACAGCCAGGAGGGCTGCAGATGGCACCACGAGTATGGCACGCTGGACTGAAAATGGATGAAGCCCTTTACAGCCTGTTGAACTCTAACTAATTAAAACTTTAACTAAAAGTGTATCTACCGCCCTCTCCCCATCCCCATATCTCTCCCTTTTTTCTGTCTCCCTCCCTCCCTACCTCTCTCGAAACTTGCGTGTTAATAACCCATTAATATTTTAACTGGGCCTTGAAAAACTTGAGCAACGCAAAGGTACAATACCAAACAAGTACCTAATTTTTTGCTTTTTATGTTATTTGATTTCACGGAATGGGTTTTGATTGACCTTGAAAAAATAAAATTTATTCAAAAACTGATATTTCCATAGCTGTCAAAAGAAATACAGTTGAATATAATTCTCTAGAAGTCTAGAATCTAGAGTCTAAATGCAATTAAATCCCATAAAATTTAATTCTTCCTCCTCGCTTCTTTCTAAAACGAAAACGCATCGCTGATACTTTAGTGTTACATGGGCAACGGTAACACTTACCATGAGGAGAGTCAAGTGCTCGTTTGTTGCCTGTTTACATAAAAAGAATTTTATTCAAATCTATCATATTTAATTACATTGACCACTCTGTAGAAAAGTTATACTACATACGTTTAATATTATAATATGATACGACATTCCCATACTACACAACTACTTCCGCATCCACTTATTTATAGGAATAATGATACCGCAACTTGTCTGTCCGTCTGTCACGTGTGAACACACGCGGATGTTCAAGTTAATTAAAAATCAGGTCAATAGACAATCATTATTATATGTTAATTGTTTGTATACATTGTTGTAAGGAAAGAGTTTGGATTTACTCTTTATAATATTTATTTAGAATTAATGCGGCGTCCAGTACAGAAATTAAGGGAGAGTTATTGCTAAATCTCTATGCATTTCAATAGCAATCTTCTTCCAACCTTTATGCATTGTGAACACAACGTTTTGGCGATATAAACATGACAATTTGAAGTGACATAAATTGCACAAAGTATAAAATCCACCATCGACGGGTACGTCAAGAAGTATTATATAATAACAAGTTGTCCCGGCGTACTTCGTACCGCTTTATAATTAAAAAAATGTTTTGGTGATATATCGACAGCAACGCCACCTATCGGGTCCAATTGTGAATCTAAACCATTCCCAGATCCCCTTGAACACACACAAAAAATTTCATCCAAATCGGTCCAGTCGTTAAAAAATGTTTTGGTGATATATCGACAGCAACGCCACCTACCGGGTCCAATTGTGAATCTAAATAATTCTCGGATCCACCTGAAGACACACAAAAAATTTCAACCAAATCGGTCAAGCCGTTTAGGAGGAGTTCAGTGACATACACACTCACACTCGAATTATATATATTATGATGGCCTAGTTTGAACGTTAGTCTTCAGCATAAACAACTCGAATTCAGAACCTGCATCACTGGGCACTCGGGAAAAGGTACAGAGCTTAAACTCCCACTTAACACAGGCATTAAATAATATAAGGCGATTAAGCCCTTGAAGGTCAAGAGCTCCTGTGGAAGTATGAATACGAAAGAATTCTGTAAAGTAACTATTGTTTAGGGCTGTAAGGGGCTCTATCCACCTTTGAGTCCAAGCCGATCTCCACTGCTCGTGGTTTCCGGTGGTGGAACAACGGACTAGGCTACCTCTTCTCAGAGATCGCTAGACTTTGTACCATTCAGTGTGGTCCCAAAATTGCTCTAATCTTGGTGGTAAAGTTGAGGCCCGGCTGGCTGGCGACCACCTTCTTGCCTGAGACAGCCGCAAACCACTTGTCGTGTTCCAGTTGGGGGCTTAGGAGCCAGTTTTTCTTTCTTTTTTTCTTGGCCAGCAATATATCAGTCTCACGTGTCAAAAAATATATGTCTTTCTTTCTTTATTTTTCATGTTCTTGGTGTTGCTGATGTCCGTGGACGACATTGAACACTTACCATCAGGTGGCTTGTCTGCTCGTTCGTAGGCTAAACATAAAAAAAACTAGCCGTTGTCCATGCGTTGATAGTAGCATGTCTCTAGAACTGCAAACCGACCCAGCTACCATATCGCATGCTCGAATGCACGTGAGAGATGTTGCGAAATTGTGCACGTGTGTAGGTCAGTGCATTGTAATTATTGTTACTAATGAATAATGAATGATGTTAATTATGTTGGCGCATGGGCTGGCACATGCGGACTTGCGAAATACTGTGATTACCGGCGTGGAAACCACGTGTGAAACGGTGTGTAGATCGCAGCGTGGAAGCCCCGTGTTAGATATTGATACACTAGGTATAGGAGTAAGGGGCTTCGTCCATCTTGAGTCCAAGGACCTCCCCTGGTCGTTATCCACCCTGATCAAGAATGGACAGGGCTATGGTGGAAGTCCCTGCTTCAGTTTGATTCCAATTGTTATCGTATTAGAGCCTGACTAAACTGTACGTAGAATATTTGACCTGTCCTCATTTCGGGGAGATCCGCCCTAGGTTTACTGAACACCACGGGAATCAAACCCATGCCCAAAGCGTCTTAACTATTTCGATCTTCTCATGAACACAAGCCTATGAGCTATGTTCTATGTTAAAATTATCATGTTACGATTTTGTTTACAGTGTCTAATGCAAATATGTGAATTCTGTGATCTTGACCAGTAAACATTTCTGAAATAGAAACTTTGTTCAAAACATTTTTCAGTTTTAAAACATTAATTAAACATAGATTACGTAACGGTAGGGTTTACTCCTGTTAAAGCATATTTTTGTAAATTGTAAATTGAATAATAAAGTCTGGCCTCTAAGATTTGAAAAAAGATAGATGGAGTATAAGATACAGGAGTGGTAACGACCCCTTTGACGCTTCAAGATGGCTTTTTAAGTTACCAAACGGTAATTTGATCAACCCTTATAAGGCGTAAGCATTTATATCGTATAGCATATAATAATTTTACGCATTCTACGAATATAACTGAATAAAAAAATTGTTATTTGTCAGCCCTGAGCAACCAAAACTGAAGTGACCTGCCCTAAAGCCGCAGTTCAATGTCAGTGTTCTGAGCGAAGGCCCACTAGGCCTATTATACGAATAATTACTAACGTTCCGGTCATGTTGTCCTTGACTTGACCCTGAGTTACCTTGGGTTCTTTGTAACGACTTTTTATGTTTCAAGTACTAAAATCTACAGAAGGCAAAGCCTACAGGTGTTGCACGTTCCTTCTGTAGCGGAATTAGGAATTAATGGGATATTAATAATAGGATATTAATTAATTAATAATAATAATAATAATTAATAGGATATTAATAAAAATAGGAATTAACTTTAATGATAAAATAAATAATTCTTTGTCGGATATTCTGGTAATTTAAAGAGATTTTATTTGTTTATTTATTGATTAAAAGGCCTAACTAAACTCGAAACGCAAAAACTGAATAGTAGTAAAATGATCATTAGTGGATCTCAATTAAATTAAGTAAAAAATCGCAGCAGTGAAAATAAATTATTACTGATAATGACTAGACTCACGAACTTGTAAATCTTTTCATGAGAGTAATTCTATGCCCTTGACCACTAAAGTGGTTTCAAGGCGTTTCACCTCGGTCTTTTGCTTCTTTTCGTAAAATTTCGCACGTGTAATAAGTTGCTGTTCGGAAAATTTTCGCGGTGTTCTATTTCAGGTCTTGGCATCTTTTTGCTTTGTAACATATTCTGTTATAACTACTTTGTCATGTGTGCGTATAGGTTTTGTGTAGAGTTCGCCCGTGGTAGTAAGTACTACCACTACTACCGCCCGTCTTTGTATATAGTATCATTTCTACCATTAAAAAAATCTTTTCAAAATTATTTTTTTACGTCTACACATAATCAACATCATAATACAGTGGTTTGGACCACCCTTTGAGCGTTTTATTGCTTGTGTTGGGGGCCCGTTCTTCCATATTTCTTTTCTTCTATATTAATTAAAATACAAAGTAATATTAATCTAAAAATACAAATAATAAAGTGTGTGTGTTGCGTGTGTCTATGCAGCGTGTATGTGTTGTGTGTGTGGGTGTATGTGTGTGAGTATCAGTTATTTGAGACAACATTTGTCAGTATCATTATAATTTAATGGTACGTACCTAACAACCATACAGTTATAATTTTTTTACATTCGAAGTGTGTTAATTTAAATATATAAAGGATACCTTCCTTCTGAGTCCCTCTTTGTCATGTGATCTGTGGATTTCTGTTGATTTGTGATCTCAGTTGTCATGAGCGGCGGCCGAACAGTGGGGTGCATGCTTGCTCATTTTTCTCTCATCTTTCGCTTCATTTATCCATTACTTTCAAAACGCGAATCGTTTAATAAATGTAAATGTTACAAAGGAAACGGGCAAATGTCACAATCTGATTAATACACGCACGCTATGTACCAAAGCACGCGCATGCCGACTTTGTTTTCTGTAAAATGTCAACGTTTACCGCGACTCTGCTTAGATTTCATTCATTGAAAATATGATTTTCGAGCTCTACAGATTCGGAAATTAAAAATTATATGGCCATGATATTATTATTTTAACGATATTTTTCCGTATCCGTATTGGGGACTTAATTATGGATACACTAATAAGGACATAAAAATTAAGTCATTATGTAAATACTTAATACATAGTTGAGTAAGAATAGATAAATGAATTAATTACTATTCATTTTATTTGGTATGAAAAGTTGGGGACCCAACAAACGAATATTTTAAGATTTTGATTCATGTTACTTGCAACATTTTATGTTCAATCTTACTGTGCTTTTACGCCATTAAAGTGTCATTAATTTTGTGAAAATTGGATTCTCATCTACATCGAATCATTTAAATTTTCATCGAATCCCATAAATATATAATCTACTGAGAAGGCATCCTCACCGTATTGGTATAGGTATATTGTGCTTGGGTTTCCAAGGCTTCTCTGGCCTCACCTAGCAATTCACAATTCAATTTACCTAGCATTGGCTAAAAACATAGCCATTATATAGCTAAAAACATCTTGCAAGAACTATCAGCTTATTGAAGTTGCTAATTAGCTAGTTTAAATCTACTTAGCTTAGGTACAAGTTAAGATTTACCAAATGAAACTTAATGAAAACTCAATGAAAACTCAAATACATGGTATAGGACCTTATCAATTGACCAGTTATAATTATGTGAATGGACATTGTCCTACCTGGACGTAACCTCAGTGATGATAACTGTGAATAGACACCACATGTCTCGACATAACTTTATAAGTCCTACCGTTCCCACCATAAGTCCATAACATTGTACGATCCGTACGTACTCGTATCGAGACAATTAGTCCATAACTTAATTAAATGTTTCTAACACTTTGAATACCAACATAATCATGGACAAGACGTAGGTAAATATTGCTCATATCTAACATGTCAGACATTTTAAAATTTCAATTAGATTCTAGAAAAAAAGAGAACGTGAGTTAAGCATATTTGAATTACTCGGAAAACCTAAAGGTTTTTCTTGATATTGAAATATTATTACGACGTGAAAAAGACAATGGCCGACATTAAAAAATGAAACGCAAATATGTATATGTAAATAGGGAAATAATAAATTGCGGGTAGCTTGGACACCAATACCACATCATTAACACCCTCTTCCGAGAACAAACATTTATCAGTCGCATAAATAGCTGCCCCGGCTGGGAATCGAACCCGAACCTACGGGTTCGTCTGTTGTCCGCAAACATTCTAAATGAATGCGGTAACCAATAAGATAAATAAGATAATGAAGAGCTACCTACGAGTAAACACATGACAAATAAAGTTATGAGAAAGTACGCAGCATATCAAATGATACTTCCGCGTCCCAGAAACCACAATGCGTACTAACTTCGGCACAATTGAATTCGCCGACGATTTAAAGGATGACTGTGATTAGACAATTGCCCGGCAAGATCTCAATTGATAATCGTGGGAAGAAAAAGATAATGTAACACACGCTACAATGTTTGCAACTCGCAATTAACGTACGTCTAATCCTCAGTTAATAAAAATAACGAGGCATTTTGCGCTGATGTTTAAGAGGGGGTATAAAGCTAGGAAAAAATCAAATTTCACCCGCGCGCCCCGCCCCGCCCGTCAAATAGATGGGCCGCAGCAGTTGCGCGTCCGGTTGCATCTGACTTTATTAGCGGCTGTACACTCTCGCGAGACTGCTAGCCGAGTGCACTTGTATGAGAATGTACTTGGTAGCGCTCGCCTCGCCTCGTGATGTCTCGGGGGGTCTCGCATACTCTCGCTCCCATGACGTCTCGGCCGAGGCGTCACGAGACATAGCGAGTACTCTCGCAAGAGAGTGTACAGCCGCTATTATATAACATGGCATCAGTCAAGAATACGGCACAGTATAATGTAAAAACTGAGACAAATTTCGGCTCAATAAATGTAGAATCATCTACCTCAAAAATGGCAAGCTGTTTTTTCTTTATTAGGGTTAGATTTTTATACAATGTTAATAGCTAGAGACCCAGTGAATGGCAGACAACACATTATTAGGTGTCATTAATAATTTTGAATATATTATTATGTAGGTATCTATTAATCTAAAGCAATTCTTCTCGCTGTAACTATCTGTATTTCTGAAACTAATAACATTTATAGGTAGTGTCGGTCGCATCATGTAACCATAGCGCTGGAAACCTAGTGTAGGGAGCGATTGAATCACTTTTATGACAAGAAAGGCAGTATAATGTTCGTACTGGTGTGACCATTAAATCATTTAAATTCTCGCAAAGCAGAATATCTGCTCTATTTTTACGTGATGACACCTGTATGCCGTATAACATGTAAATAAATAACACGTACACTGTTTTTCAGACATTTATTATTATAGATAACATTGTTTTCATTTTTTCGCTACAAAAAGATAAAGTAAGTTATCCTTTAAATTTATTTAAATTGAAAGAAATCCTTCGCCAGAAAACAGAAAAATTACAAATGCCACTGCCGTTATTATAAGGAAACTAATTAAGTGACAATAATATCATAAAAAAGATGACAATCACTAACTTCTTGAGCGACAATTGTTAGCTTTAAAAATATAGGAAAAAAACAGTGTGTGAAATATGATGCGTGATGATATAATTATGCGTGAGAACAGGAAAAATGTATAATGGGTATTCAAAATATTTAAGGTATGGTAAGAACACATAAGTCATCAAACTAAACAATTTTTTGAAGATTAAAAATAAGCATAAAATCGAACAAAGCTTACTTAAAACCAAAATGAATTTATTCGAAATCAAGTTTAAGTCACTAAGTCCAAAATCCGCCTAGATGCCGCCTGATGATAAAATGCCAAAATTATGCATGGTTGGAAGTTTTAATTGTTCAAAAAAATATATCTTGTCTATTATAAGCCGTTGACTTGTCTCACATGTGTATTTAGTATCGTCGTTTGTCTTGATATTTATCTTGACCCGTTCATAAACACGAGGATTGATGTTACTGAAATTAAAAAAAAGTCAAACACTGTTATACTCCCTAACATTGAAACTGATGACGTCAGGTATCACTTTGCGCCATTTATAATCGGTTGAAAGTTTTAGATAGGACTAAATTACATAAATACTTTATTTTAATGCCAGTCGTTCCGGTGCAATAAATTCGTCTGCATTTGGATCTGTATGTTCTAAAATTTCTACATTTTGTAAAAGCGTAAAATAGTAAGCCTGAAAATATATTTTTTTTCTTTAAGAAAACACAATTAGCAATTAAAAAGTAAATAAAAAAGTCGCTTTAAAAAATGCATTTATACAATATTTTATGTTTTTGTTAAAGTAATTTTGCCTAACTATGCATGTATGTATAGTATAAAAAAAGTTTAGTTTATGTGTTATTTTGTAGATTCGTTACAATGCAACAACAAGCAAATAATAAATGAAACAATACATAGACAGATGAATTGATACGCACTTCTCTGGTGTAATGTTCCCGTCATCATCAATAGATTTTGGAATATTTTCTTATTCTCTCTTCTCATATCTTGATTTTGGATTAAATCTTGTTCTGAAATGAAAATACAATAATAGTTTCAAACACACACAAGTAACAACTACTGTAGGGATTGATCAAATTGACTACCAGAAATATAGGTGTTGCTTTAAAAACAAAATTATGAGGCAAAGAGGAAATAATTAACTCAAAATTAAATTTGCTTTTGGATAAAGCTGTATATTTTGTTTGAAAGTACATACCTATACTAACTATTAATGATACATACAATGTGAATTTTTCGTATATACTATGCTGCTTCAGCGATCAAACATCAACATCAACATTGTATTGTGAGCACAAAGTTAAAACAATAAGGTCTAATTTTGAATATGAAATAGTACTTGTCAACTTACCTCTGACAACTAGCCATGACTTGAATTTTCAGCTTTCTATGATCCCTTTTTAATGTTGATTTTATTCCGTTTGTTACCCATGTTGGATCTTAGTGTCTTTTAACTTTAGTTCACACACACACAATTATTGTATTTGTAATAAAAACTACGCTCTCAGTCACAAATGTACACCAAAAAATAATTTCACATGTCGAGAAGACTGACGCAGTCTTCCCGTCTCAATGGAGCAATGGTGACTGATTATGATTAATGAAACCGAGCATGTCAAAATACTCAAAATCCTACAAATGTATTTTATTTTAATAATTCGTAAATTATAGATTTGATTTTGAAATCGCTAATCTAATCCCTCCGTGATACTAATTAGCATAATATATTAAAATATTGACTCTAAAATATGCACCACATTGAAAATAAATTGATTTAAGTGAAAAATTAGACCTAACTTTGTGATTTTTTTCTATCGAGAAAATTTTATTTTTTTCTGTTTTTGCTTAGATCTTGCACTCAATAATATAATGAAGTATAACTATGTTTTTCTTCAGGTTCTAGAAACTTGATCTACTACTGTAAAAATTGAATCTAAGATTGCCAATTTTGCTTTATACCCCCTCTTAAACAATTTGCGTGCGTTGGAAATTGTTGGAAGATTTTTAGATTTATGCGATTCACAAAGTTGTAAAATATAATGTAAGGTTTTAATTATTACCATGAACAAGTGTTAATCTGAATCTGAGGGTTTATTAAACTTCAGACTTCATTTAATCTCCAAGCAAAATGTTTATTCCTTTGATGTATTATGATTCATTTTAATAGCATAATAAAACATCAAGTCGTCTTCTTGTTTTTCGGCGAACTTAAATATTTATACCTAATGTAAAGTACCTCGAAGCCTCTGTAACATTAATACTCTGTGCGGTATTGTCGATGCGATATATTGCGATCATAAAATGTCTGTTACCGGGTCTAATAATTGTCGATATTTCTTAGAGATTGACTACTCATGTCATTAAACTAAAACATTGCCCAATCCTCACACGTGGAATCGGGTGTGTTAGGCACGTGCCAGTGGCCACACGGAAAACATGTGATATTTAATCAGCGTGTAGCCCACGTGAACTTAAATACTCTTGATGGCTTATGAGTGTCTAGTACATGCATATGATGACGAAAATTAAACATTGTTAGATAGTAAAAACAAATCAGTTTGTCGGCGATTTAGATAAAAATTTGACCGTTAGGAGGGCGTTAGGTAGAATTTATAATTAAAAAAAATCAATTAAAGCATAAATTACATCCGTTTTTTTGGATACGGAACCCTAAAATCCGAGTTATTGTCGGGCAATAGCGTAGTATAGGTATTACAATCGGTGTTCCTGAAGAAACCAGTGTTTTAATTAGCATTCTGACGTAACAGATCAAACAAATAACATTTATATTTACATATTGAAAATCGATGGAATGTGAATGTGTTAATTTTAATATTTGAAACATTGTAAATTTTATAGAACATTTTGAATAATTATAATAAATAATAGTCCCTGTGCCAGTTTTAATACTTACTGACAAACTAATGAACTACTCGTAATGTCCTAACCCCGTCTTCTAACCGGACTAACTAACTAACAAACCTAGTCCCCATTCGAGTCTTGTTCTGTGTCGGTCACACTCACAGTTGTCATGGGTGACAGCGTAAGTGCTGGTGCTGGTCCAGCGGTGGTGCCGGAAGCTCGTTTGCTACCTTATGTCCATAAAAAAAATGTTTTGTCCCATCATTGTATGTGAATAGATCGAATGTACGTTATCTTTCTAATGAAATAAAAGCTGGTTCGTGAGTTTGTGTATCGGCTAAAGGGTGAGTAAAGGCAATTTTTAGCGTAGGGTCATCACGTACTAATTGATAATCATATCACAGCCTAAACGACCTTTATAGATAGCGTTTGTTTGGTACAAATGTACGGCATAACAAATACCTTTTTAAATTATGTCGCAAGTGTATTACCGTAGGATTAAAGTTAGAGAATTCATTGAACAGACAAAAAAACTGGTATTGTTACGTACTGTGTGATATATTGAGGTTGGGATAATTGTGTTGAAACTTTTCCAGATTAGATAAATGTAAGGAAGTGTGAGAAATGTGTCCTTTTATTGAAGTGTGTTACAATTTCCACGACCCCGAAGTATAGTTTTTAGTGGCCTTGTCTGCGAAGTGAGGGGTCTCGGGTTCGGGTCCCGATATAATTATGTCACAGATAAATGTTCGTTTACGGGCCATGGATTTTAGTGACGTGTTATTTGTGTTGTCCATGTCGCCCGCGACACCAGGAATCCTAGCCTAGTGCGAGTTTGCGTGTGTTTGAGTTTTTGTTTATTCAGTTGCTTGGTTTCCAGTATGTACGCACACTCACACACACACGCACGCACGCAGTAGTACGTACATTGAACGACGACGCAAACCTTGTCGCTCGTATCGGTCAATGTTGGACGACGAAACCTGGAAAATCGGGACACTTGACAACCTAATAACCTAACGTCTTTAAGTAGGACAGGTACCTATTTCTATTTTAGACGTTGTTAACCGTCCCAGTAAGTACGTCTTCTCTGCGTCTCTAGTGCGTCTTCTGTAATGTGTTAAATTAAAATTATCCCTTAAAAGATTATACTGAGTATAAATTAACTCGGTATAAATTAATGGCAATCAAATCAGTTACATTCGCGTCCATTTCGATGCACAATAGCATTGATGGTTAACGTAATTATGAAAGGTGATTTTGCAAATAATGGGCTCTTTAAAAGTTAAAACACTATAATAATATATACAGTTTAATAAAAAAAACCGACATTTACAAAGAGCTAGAAAGTTTATATCTTCAGACATTGGACCAAGATGTGTAAAATTTATCAGTATTAAATACAAAAATCATAATTTTACGTTATAATCGATATAAAAACATTTAATCAAACCACCTCTCATAGGCCAGCAGTTAATTGTAACACGGCTTAGAACAGTAATTTATCTATTCCATTCTTAGCAAAATAACAGATCTGGATCAAATCATACCATGAAAAATTGTAACATTAATATTTTGGGTGTCCATCACTGGAGCAATCACCTCGTGTAGTTTTACTCTTTTAGTAACTTCCGAAGCTGCCTTTACAGGCCATCAAGTGCAACGCAAGAATCGTGCACACAATAATTCAGAACGAACGCATACTTTCTCATTATTTTCCTTATACGACAAAACTTTCCAACGTAGAAATTGTAGTAGTAATTGAACAGATATAATACAAAATGAATTTAATAAACTCTACCGCTCCGCAAACGAGCAGCGTAGTGAGTATGATCTAGGCCTCCTCAGGTATGAGGAGAGAGAGACCCGTGCTCAGTAGAGGACCGTTAATAAAAAACTTTTAAGTTTAATGAATTGAAGCCAATCAAATAAAACTATATGGCAATAGCTTGAAAACGTGTAATATTTTTTTATTATTTAAAATCCTATAAGACAACCCTATTGACCAACTTGGCCCATTTTTAACACGCTTTTATTAGCTTGACCTGTATCTATGTTAGATAAATAGAGGAGAGAGAGGACGTTTTCAACGTTTTTCAACGACGTTTTTCAACATTTTTTTAACTTTTTTACTTAAGTATTTTTATTTACTTGAAAAAACGTCTGGCTCTAATGACAATACAATAATTTCATAGTTTCAATAGTAAGAAAAAAATTGAAAATCAGAAAATAAATCCAAAGTAAAATCTGAAAATAAAAAACTTTATTTATTTATGGATTTTTCGTGCAAAAATAAATATAACATAGTTGTATAAAATAAGTTATGAACACAATACCATTCGCAAACGTACTCTACGAAAACATTTGTATAATACTGACGTCATTAACGAGTACTAGTGGACGTCAGAAGTAGAGAAACAAAAAAATTAAAATAATAATTTTAACCCTTATCTCCTACGTGTTAAAGTCCATAAATTTACTGGAGTAGAAAAATTTCTTTAACCTTGACTGGTATACACTTCATTAAAATACACCGATTGTCCAAATATGTACCAACAACTTGTCGAAATGTGATTGTCCATACCATATTAAGTAGATTTACGTGCGTGAAACCGATTAATCAACATTGATACGGAATTTAAAGGCTCTGGTCATCAATGGGTACATTGGTTCTCAAAGTGTAAACTCATGAGCAAGTTTGGAGGAACGCTAAGTAGTTTAATTATTTCTTCTAACATCTTTCGTGGCTAGCAACTCATCTGTCATATGTTTAGTGTTACTGCATGTGCATGGTAGACAACTGCCCCCAACCATCAAGTGGTTCACCTGGCCGTTAATCGGCTTCATCCTTTAAAAAGCATATAACAGCATGTAACAGCATGTAAACATGATAAGCATGATTGTTATTATCCGGAGATACGGTCGTACCTCTCACACAAAGTACATACACAATCAAACGCGCGAGCCGACTGTGTCTCTATGCTCGGCTCATAATTATGCTACATACATGCGGCTACAATACCACTCGATGACACAGAATACACTCCTGGGTGGTAGGGCACATTTACATAGTAAAAGTGTACCGACGATAGCAAGGTGCTTAAAAAACCAAACAAAGCAACAAAGTGTGCATCAAAACAATGATTAAGATGAAAATGATGATTTGATGACCTAGTTTGAGAGCCACTGTTCTGAATGAAAATAATTGAATGAAAATTATTGTATCCTTGACGTCAGTTGTTAAAATTGAAACATAAAACTTATTTCGATAACCATACTACAGTAAGTGTTTTTATTCCGTTAAGTGCAATTTCAGGTGATTACCTTTAAACTTATGTGTTCGTAGTGTGAAATATTGAAGTTAATCCCGCTTTAATGCGTATCCGGGTTGTAGGATTGAAGGTGAAAAATGTTGCCAATAAATGGAAATATTAATTATAATTCATTACAAGGTTACTGGTATGCATAAGAGGCTTCATCGATATTGAGCAACAGATGAGATTATGGCGGCGCCAGGTCCCATTTTTGAAGGTGGCTTTTGTGCTTCACAGTGTAACCACGACGTTACTCATCCATGGTGGTGGTGGCCACGCCCCTTTTGAAATCGACTAAAGTTTTTTTAAAGCATCGGTCGTATTGTCGGAGAGCCAGTAATAACGTGGGTTACTTGCTTCTTTTTTGAGCTGAGATTTTAGTTTTACCTTTAATGTAACTAATGTCCATGGGCAACAGTGATTTTGGTAATCATCCGATCTTACCATCAAGGTGCTCATTTTAATTAACCTTAATGGTTTAATTATGTCATCGAAAGTGATCGACCGAAATATGAAACTTTGGGCACCGCTGGTTGTTGGATCGATGACCGGATATCTTAGTTTTAATTAAATTTTTTCTCCAATTTTAATTATTGGAAGTGCATAAGAATTCCATTTAACTGTCACATGTTTCAGTGAAAAATTATAATGTGAAAACTTGCTTATACATACATAATTATGTACTACTAACTACATACATATTTAGTGTTACAACTTCTTATTTATAAGGAGAGTATAGTTGCCATCCGTCCCGAAATATTCGGGACTGCCACCGATATTGAGCTCTGTGTCCCGAAGTCCTGTTTTTTTGTTCATGGAAATGTACAAGCTTGCAAGAGCACAGACTGACCCGTTGGTGGCGGCAGAATTCATTGAGTTCGTTGTATCATTCTGTTCGTAAGTCGCCCAAACAGACATTCGGGCATTATGAAGTTGACACTTTATTTGACTTTCATAGAATACGGGCTTTGCCACTTATAACTTTGTAAAATCCTTCTAATTTTGATTAATCGGATCACATATTCATGCCGGTGTATCATTACAATATACTCGTACTATTACAATAACATTAGGTAACGAATAAGAGATGACACAGAGAACTTCGTTCATTCACAATTTTTTCAACGCTGACTTAAGTTAATAAAACCGTGCTATTTTCAGAACTTTTTTTAAATGGCTGTGCGGTTGGTAGGGGAAAACCGGGTAATGCCGGTCACCTAAGCAAAATCAAATGTAAATTAGTGAAAATCAACCTTTTATTTAAAAACTATTAGGCAAACAGAACTTCAACTATTATTCTACGATAATCACAAAAAATAAGATCAATAGTCATAATAAATTGGGCACAATAAACATTTAAAAAAAAAGTGTCTTTGACCGCCATTGCCCGACATGGAGGGTAATGCCGGTCAGCAGGATGGACAATACCGGTCAGGCTATTAACGACACAAATCGCATATGTAACCTACGGGTAATTCACAGTCCGAACACTCAGCATGAGCTCAAAGCCCCCACTGAACACTGAACCTGTACCTTACCAATGTTTATTGTGCTAGCCATAATCGTTGCATAGCATACACTTGTTCTCAAGATCTTCAATGGTGTCTTCATCGTCATCAGGTACGTCTATCATGTCAATTTCGGAGTTCGACGAGCTTTCATTATTACTTTCTTCAAACATTCTCTTTTTCACCTTTTTTATAGATTTTTCGCTGGGGATATAATCGTTGAGAAGCGATGGTGAATTCGGTACTAATATGTTGTGCCCTGCTTAATGGGGTTCCATCATCAGATCATGACCTGATGAAAAAATGACCATGTCGGGAGCATACCTTTCACATAAAAAAATAATTATAAAAATAGTTTCGCATTTGACGAAGATATACGTAGTTGAACACACTTAAAAAATATAATCTACTTGTATACGTGACTTGCAGGTAATACCGGTCAGGGTTGACCGGCATTAGCCACCTGTGCACTTTTGAAGTTAAAAATAATTAAAAAAAAAACTTGTTGCAAATTACTTGAAATCTTCAATGAAATAGATAGTCAGATAACTAATTGGCAAAAAATATTATAGACAATAAATGAAATCGAAATATTATTATACTCACCTATGATTTTAAACTTAACTCATCGCGGATTGTACTCATTTTATTATGATACGGGTACTCACGATATGTATTTTGAAACGCCGATATTTCGACCCAGTTGCATGGATCGTGGTCACGGCTGAACTGCGGTGGCGCGGAGAAACTTTTGACAGGTGACACTTGACACTAATACCTTAGTCTATCTACCTTACGTCTAGTTCGTTTTTGCGTTTTGTTAACCATATTACGACACACTACACTGACCACATCCTGCCGCTCAGCACTTTTAACTTTTTCGGACTTACATAAACTAACCACTGGATTCCATGTTATGTAGCAGAACATCTACTTGATTCGGGCACTAACCACTGGATTGAACTTGGAAGCCCGCAAGTAATCGCCACGGAACGCCACTACATCCCACGGCTAGTACGAGAGGCAATAGAAATTAAAAAACACCCCAAAAACTTTAATAGGGAGGATGGATTTAAGTTAGCGCTAACATGGAATCCAGTGGTTAGTTTATGTAAGTCCGAAAAAGTTAAAAGTGCTGAGCGGCAGGATGTGGTCAGTGTAGTGTGTCGTAATATGGTTAACAAAACGCAAAAACGAACTAGACGTAAGGTAGATAGACTAAGGTATTAGTGTCAAGTGTCACCTGTCAAAAGTTTCTCCGCGCCACCGCAGTTCAGCCGTGACCACGATCCATGCAACTGGGTCGAAATATCGGCGTTTCAAAATACATATCGTGAGTACCCGTATCATAATAAAATGATTATACTCACCTCTTAAATTCTGCGGCCAAAAAGTTATAAGAGAATTGCGTGAAAAAAACACAAGTCTTTTTTTCGGTGGCGCGTGGTCGGAACTGAACTGAGGTTGGTGCATCGGAGCGGGGAGCAATCAGTTCTCCCTTTATGCATTTTTGAGTGCGCGTAAACAAAGTATTTTGTAAGATAATTGGGTGACCGGTATTGTCGCCTGACCGGGATTACCCGGTTTTCCCCTACCCTGGAAATTTGCTTAGAACTCGTTATTGAAAGGAAACAAAGTTTCGGATTTCATTTATCAGTGGTTTATGTTTGTATGTGTTTATAATGAGTTTTTATGGCATGGTGAATCATCAAATATGCGGAATCATTCTTACATGTCCAAACTTTTGGCCGTCCAATACGGTGTTTGTCTGGCTTTTTGATATGTTTAATATTAATTTAAATGAAAAAACATAAAAATGTAATAAGCATTCGATTAGCTTACATCGTTATATCAAACATATTCTAATATACTTACTTAATTAAAACAATGTTTCTTACTAATAATATGTCCGGACATTTTTAGAATTGTCGGTTATTTCTCATCCTAGTGCGGGAGTATGAGTGATTAATCGTTTATTTAGCAGCACCTATAACAGTCAATCAGGAATATTAAAAGTTCATCAAAGACGCATTAGATACCTTAGGACAAGAACCGATTAAAAACGGCTCATTTGCAGTAAAAGTGTAGGCGAAATTCTTTCGAACATCGATTACCCTCAATCTTGTGGTTTTGCCAAGACGTTCTCGATATTCAAGGATCGTGTTGAGCTCAAATGAGGAGTCACGAGACTGGTCTCTATAGCTGTAATTAAAAGATATTTATTTATTATTAAGACCAATTAAACCAGGATTTAGTTCTTTTCTGTTGTTATTTTAACGCAATTTGAATAGATCTGTAATTTAATAACAATTTACTCAATTGCGGCCACCATTTTTCTCTATTAAGATTAAAAAGTGGAACAAGGGTGGTTTACTGGTAATAAACTAAACAATCTTAATCTTGAGTCCTTTTAATCACAAATCTATTATCTTAGAAGACCTCGTAATGTTCCCTAAATTGTGTGCTTTGCTACGGCACACTGACCCTCTTTAGATTTTTTTTTACTTTTTTTAATAATTGTTGTGTTAACAACCACAGTAACACGCACTACGTAAGAAATTCAGGTGTCTACCTATATCCGTTCAAGTGATAGAGCCCGAAAGAGACAGAAAAATATACCTACAGTAGAAGCATAATATTAATAGTTTACCATCCGTTGGGTATGGAACCTCAAAATCTAACATCGTCGATGTAACTACCTTAAACAAAAGTTTGCCCAACACTGAGACAAAGTATCGACTTTTGCTTAAAATGTGTCCATTAATCCCCTCAAGTAACAAGTTTGAGAAAAACAAAGAAACGCACTTTTTGCCTCGTGCCAGCACCAATCCAAGTGTCACCGAAGTTCATCGAAAAGTAAACAAATGACCGAAGGTTGCCTTGAAAATTTGCTTAATTGCTCCAAGTAAGCTCGGTTACATAAAATCACGTTTTTCGAGCCGTGAATTTGACTCGACGAGTTGACGCAGCCAATATTTTCTTCATAAACATGATCAATTCAAAAGGTGAGGTATTTATTTACCAAGGACCGAAAAGGTATGTAATGACTCATGACCCATAATTGCATTGGAACCTAATCAATAAAATGTGTTTTTGAAGTGAAAACTTCTTTATTGTTGTGATTTGGAAGTCGATGAAACGGAAATGACGCGCAAATGAAACGAAACGGAAACGAAAATGAGTCAAGCAATAGGGGAATAGCTGGCCAGGCGAGTTCAAAACCCTACCACCAGGCCAGAGAACCTTCGGGATAAAACTGGATAGTAGATACAGAGTCCAATGACCTCTGGAAACAAACCGGGGCGTCGATGTGTTTTCATAGCCACTCGCCCGGCCACTTGTGTCGATCTTAGGTGATCGACAAAGGTAAGCAACAGCGGCTATGGTCAGTAGTTGGATGGGTGACCGCTAGTGGGCAAAATTTCTTGGGCGCTTCCGTGCTTCGGAGGGGCACGTAAAGCTGTCGGTGCCGGTTGTTATCATTATATAACAGTTTTACAGCTATGTTTGAGGTCTCCGGACGTCATAAAAATTTGCGACACTTGGGCGCTAACCTCTCCTCCACTCCGCACTGGAGCGGTGTGGTGAAGTATGTTCTAGGTCTCCTCAGTTATGAGGAGAGACCCATTCAATGTAGTGGCCCAATAATGGGTTGAGCCAACTCGTCCATACTTCGTGCTACAGTACTGGTCGAAAGGTTGTTCTATTTTAAATGGTGTAAATGAACGTTGGATTAATGAATGAACGAATTAATTAAGTACGTTGTACTCAATTATTTGAGGTAATCGACCTCAGTGTGAAAATTGAGGAAATCCAAATTTTCATCTAATTTCGATCGTAATCGCTTGCTGTACCGTGGAGTACTGTACTTGCCTTAAGGGTGGTGGGGCAACGACATTACAAAATGACGCTTTGTTAATTATTGTAAGAAAAGGGAAGAGTCTTTTTAATACGCTTTTTCATTTTAATTTAATTTAAATTTAATTGGATAGACCAATTTCTAATAAAAATCGATTAAGTGCGAGATGGACTCACAAGTGTAGGGTTCCGTACCAACAAGCGCTGTTTTAACTCTAATTATAGTAACAGTATAGTAACAGTGTACACTATATAAGTGCAATTAATAAAAAATAAAAATCCTTTAAGATCATTATGGAAAACTCTCAGGTTTCCTGACGATGTTTTCCTTCATCGAAGAAAGTGATAATTAATTTCGAATAAGCACCAGTTAATACAGTTAATGTTAATAATACATTGCAGCGATTACTAAAGAAATAAGGCGATTATTTACTATACGCGTATGACACAATACGTGTGAAAGATATCGGACACTCGGCCTTGAAGATCGGATACTGTTATGTTATGTTACAATCGTATGTTATTTAATATCAGCTTTGAAACTCGGATTATTTTTTATGTAACAGAGACAAATAGACAAGACAGAATGGTAAGTGACAGCTCTCTGGACACTGACACCAACCAAACATCACGTGTAGGTAAGAAGGATTTGTTTAAGACTGATTCTTTGTCACTGAAACTCAAATAAGTATCTGCATAAAAATAGTCCTCTAGAAGGTGATAGCTAGTCAGGAATGTTAAAAACTTCTACCATCACCAAAGGGTACCGTCGGGATTAAAAGGGAAACGCCGAGGCCTCGTCCTGGGTCAGCCGAGTTCACCACGAGGTGAGGCTAGGATGGTACTCGTAGTGCTCGCATTTCTTTCGCATTGAATAGATTATTTTTTGCATGTATTGATGATTTCGAAAAATGTCAGACTCCCAAACATAATCCTATTTCGTGAAAAAGATGCCAGTAAAAAAGAAGCACTGGACACATACAACAACTTATATGAAGTTTAAAATCATGCATCGATATAGTTTGATACAATTCGTAAGGTCTCAATAAACGTGTCAAACTATTCCTACGTATTTTCCTAAGCCTTTATATAAATTAGCAGACTTGGCCCCCAGGGCCGTGTGTTTGGGCATTAGTTTTCAATGTAATCGCAGACAACAATCAACATTTATTTTGTTCACCACGTCGCAGTACTTAATCGCCTTTGTTTACAAACCCTCATCGTGAACTCGGTCACGTCCGTCCCACTTCGTTGTCCTTCCCGCACGCGGAAGACTAACCATGCTTTCTAGTACTTTACTTTATTGTATTTAATGTGCACTCCGAACGGTGATTTTGATACTCATTCACACTGTTAGAACCCCCCCCCCCCCTCTTACAGGTCCACTGTCTGTTCGTCCGTTAGTCTGTCCGTCAGTCACCGTTAGCATTTTAGTAGACAGCTCTCTATTTTATCGCATCTATGTATGGCTCATTACTAAGTAACGCTTTCTACTAGATATTTAATGTTATTTATAACTGTCTGATCCCAATTCTGGCACTACTATTCTTCATTGTACTTATTATAGCTCTCTACCATACATATTAACCCGTTTATATATTGTTATACTTTCCCGTAACCTATTTCTAGCTCCTCTGTTCCATAAAAAATCTATGCATGACTCATTAATAACTTAGTAATATGAATCCTACCTCTTATATACTTTATGGTATTTACAGAAACTTAAACTTTATGTACAAATTACCTAAATTGTTTAAAGCATATCTTTCATGGAAGTAATAAGTACTAGGTAGTACTTATTACTTCCACTACTGTAGTACTAGTTAGTACTTATTACTTCTATGGATGTATTGGGTATCCATTAAAAGTCTTGAGTCTCTTCGGTAGTCGTTTATTAATATTATATGGAAGAGCACAGTCACAATCACAACTTCACCAGTCGGCAGTTACAACAAGTCTCGACAGGAATACCGGATTCGAATTACACCGTTAGCACTGTCACTGTCTGTACGGTAGTGGTGGTTGACAACTCACTGACATATTGACAGTTCACTGACTGGCGTTGTAAGGTGTTGCCAGTGTCAATATGCCAGTGCAGTGTGTCGCCACACCACCCCCCTACGAAGTAACTAAAAATATAATTTTTACATTACTACTAATAGGGATACACTGGTATTATATTCATAAAACTATACAAATGACAAAAAATAAAATGTTGCAATAAACAATATAATGAAATAAACAATGCAATGAAAATAAACAATATACAAAAAAACAACCAAAGAAAAACATTGCAATTAAAACAATAAATAACAACATTA
Source organism: Ochlodes sylvanus (assembly GCA_905404295.2). NCBI lineage: Eukaryota > Metazoa > Arthropoda > Insecta > Lepidoptera > Hesperiidae > Ochlodes > Ochlodes sylvanus. The sequence continues at coordinate 6,895,078 of FR990129.1, forward strand.
GATTTTCTTACAAACTATAAATCTAATACAGATTTGAATTTTACAGTACGACCTGAACGGGTTACAGTTGGTTGTGGTGGTCGTACGTTGTCGGAGAACTTTGGCGGAGACACAGTAGGAGATGCAGCAGGAGTTGTTGAAGGAACTATTGTCTGATCGAGGCTACTGTCCGGATCAGACATGAGGTAGGCTGGTTTTACACGGTCTATGCTCACTTCTTGGTGTTTACCTGCGATGTCGAGGGTTATGGTCTTGTTACCGTGTTTCAACACCTTGTACGGTCCGGTGTAAGGCGGCTGCAAAGAACGCCGAACGGTATCGTCCCGCAGGAAAACATGGGTTGAAGCAGGCAGATCTCTAAATATGAACGATGTGCGATTGCTGTGACGAGATGCTGGGATGGGACGAACGTCCGTCATCTTACGCCTTAGCTGCGAAACAAAACTCTCGATATCCTGTTGGTCCCCTTGAGAAACACTGGGCGCCAAGAATTCTCCTGGCAACCTTAGTGGTTCTCCGTAGAGCATTTCTGCTGCGGAGCATTTGAGGTCGTCCTTGAGAGAGGTGCGAATGCCGAGAAGGACGAGAGGAAGGGCTCTGTACCAGGTGTTGTTATGGCACATTAGAGCTCCCTTCAATTGGCGGTGAAAACGTTCCACCATGCCGTTCGCCTGAGGATGGTAACTGGTCGTGCGGGCACGTCTGGTGGCTCCGAAGTCCATGAGGCGTCGGAACAACGTAGATTCAAATTGACGTCCCTGGTCCGTTGTTACCGTGATGGGGACGCCGTAACGCGCAATCCAGCCGTTGAAAAAATGTTCGGCAACCTCCTCAGCGGTGATGGATGTCATGGGCCAAACTTCTGGCCACCTGGAGAAGCGGTCTATTGCCGTAAGACAATAGTTGAATCCATTCGAAGGTGGTAGAGGGCCTATGATGTCAAGGTGCACGTGTCTGAACCTTCCTGGTGGTGTAGGGATATCACCAAGTGGGGATGTGATGTGTCGCGTGACTTTACTTTTCTGGCAAGCTCGACACTCGCGTGCCCACGTGCGGCAGTCTTTGGCGATGCCAGGCCAGACAAAACGGTCCGCGATCAGGCGCGCTGTTGCACGCGCTCCCGGATGGCTCAAATTGTGTAGACGCTCGAAGGTTGGGCGTCGGTGACTCGGTGTTAAATACGGTCGCGGCTTTCCGGTAGATACGTCGCAGTAAATGGTGGTACCGGTTCCTGGTATCACTGTTTCTTCCAATTTTAATGATGACTCCTTGCGCATCTTGTCGAGCTCTGCGTCACAACGCTGAGACTCTGCGAGGGCGGTGTAATCATCATCCAGCTGAATTGCTTCAATCCGGGACATCGTATCCGCGACAACGTTGTCTTTGCCGTGGATGTGCAAGATGTTTGTGGTAAATTGGGAAATGAATGATAGCTGATTTAGTTGTACAGGAGGTAACTTCTCACGTCGTTGTAGGAACGCGTAGATGAGAGGTTTGTGGTCGGTATATATAGTGACCTCCTGTGCCTCCAAAATATGGCGGAAATGTTGAACGGCTTCATAAACCGCTAGCAGCTCCCTATAATACGCAGGCCAGGTGGACTGGCGCGAGGTAAGCTTCTTGCTGAAAAAGGCAAGTGGCTGCCAGCAATTGTCCACACGTTGTTGCAGACAAGCACCAACGTGAGTGGAGGATGCGTCTGTAAATAGTCCGAGGAGAGCGCCAGGTTTTGGATGACACAAAAGAGTTGCCTGGGCAAGATGATCTTTACAACTTTGGAATGCTTGCTCAAGGTTCGGTGTCCATGGGACGGGTTTAGCTCCCTTTAGCTGGCTCGACGCTAGGATGTCGTTTAGCGGAGCTTGTAGTTCTGCAGCCTTTGGGATGAATCGTCGGTAAAAGTTGACCATTCCGAGAAACCTGCGGAGGCCTTCTACGGTCTTAGGTAGAGGGTAGTTCCGCAGAGCTTCAATTCTGTCCTGTGGTGGACGTATGCCTTCGTGTGAGATATGGTAGCCTAAGAAGACAATTTCTTTCTCGGCTAGGACACACTTGGCGGGATTTATGACGACACCATATTTGGAAAGTCGTTGGAACAAGGTGCGTAAGTTCCGTGCGTGGTCATCGGCCGAGCGCGAAAACAGCAGAATGTCATCGACATATGGGAAGCAGAAATCGAGTCCCCTTACGACTTCGTCTATAAACCGCTGAAAAGTTTGCCCAGCGTTGCGCAAACCGAACGTCATAAAGGGGAACTCGAATAGTCCAAATGGTGTTGTAATTGCTGTTTTCGCAACATCTGGCTCGTGTACTGGAATTTGTTGGTAGGCCTTAACTAGGTCGATTTTCCCAAATATTGTGGCGCCAGCCAGGTTGTGTCCAAAATCGGCAATGTGCCGTACGGGGTATCTATCTGGGACGGTCCTTGCGTTCAGGGCACGATAATCGCCGCAAGGCCGCCAACCGTTCTCACCCTTCTTGGCCAGGTGCAGAGGTGAAGCCCAGGGACTCTTTGAGGGTCTCGCGGTGCCACATTGTACCATGTCCTCAAATTCCTTCTTCGCAATTGAGAGCTTTTCAGGTGCAAGTCTCCTGGGTCGGCATGCTACGGGTGGGCCATCTGTTGTCAAAATGTGGTGTATTGTAGTGTGTTTGACTGTTCTTGGAAGTCCAGGTGGCCTGGTGATGTCAGGGAACTCCTGGAGTATTTCAGAGAACTGGTTGTTCGTCACAACCACAGCCTTAATACTTACCTGTGCTACGTCAGTCACCTGTGCTGGGGTTGAGAGTTTGGTTAATCCGTCAATCAGTTTTTGATTAGCACAGTCTGGCAGTAGGTTGTAATGTGCCAGGAAATCCGATCCGATTATAGGAATGCTGACGTCAGCAATTATGAAATCCCACTTGAAGTCGCGGCGAAGATTTAAATTTAAATTTAGAGTGAGTGGGCCATAGGTCCGGATAATGCTTCCGTTGGCGGCGCAGGCTTCGTAATTTGTGGGATGCACCGTGCCCTTAACTAAATTTCGTGGGAAGCAGGAGAGATCAGACCCAGTGTCAATCAAAAACTGACTCCTGGATCTAAGATCTCTAATGAATAACCGGCGGCCAGATTTCAAGCAATCAGCAGCCGCCACTACTGACTGCTTAGGTCGTTTCCCTTCTCAGCCCAGGAGCAGGGGCTGGTACACTTCGTCGCTTTGTCAGCAAATCTTTTATGGTACCAGCATGTCCCCACCTTTTGTTTGGTTGCTGATCGACTGCGTGAACGAGGCCGGTGGGATGTCGATCTATTATGCCTGTGCTGGTTTAAGCTGAGGGTCTCGACCCTCTTTGACAGTTCTTCTAACCGTTGTAGTATGGTGTGAAGATCAGTTGAGTTAGGGCTGGCAACCGCGTGTATTGCTGGTGGTGGTGGGAGAGATGAATCTACGATGGCATCTGCTATTTGTGCTACCCTGTCTAATGGTAAGTCAAGTTGTGCCATTAATATGCGCTGGACTTCTTGAGGTAGCCTACGTATCCATAATTCCCGGATAATGGATTCATCACCCGTGTTGTTACCTGCCAAAGAACGAAGGTGCCGGAGAAAAGCTGAAGGTTTCCTATCCCCCAACATTTCCTCACTTAGTAATTGCCGTACACGCTGTTCACTGGATACTGAGAACCGCTTAATTAATTCTGTTTTGAGGTACTCATATTTGTCTTTAGAGGGAGGATTGGAAATAATGTCCTCAACCTGGTCTGCCAATCTTGCATCCAGCATAGCAAGCACATGTCCATACTTAGTAGCGTCCTGTGTTATGTTTGCAATCTCAAACTGTGCCTCGGCCATAGCAAACCACATTTTTGGTTTCTCCGGCCAAAAATTGCTCAACTTTACTGCTACACCCATGATATTTGCTTCGGGTTTAGTGAGAGCTGCAAGTTGAGCTTGAAGCTCAATAACTTGCTTCTGTACCTCATCCTGAGACATGTTAGTAAATATAAAGACACAAACACCGGTAAAGCAAAATGTCAAAAATAACAGAATTTAAAATAATATAAGTAGTGCAAAGTAAAATTAATAATTAGTGGTAAAATAATCAGTAATTGTAAATAAAAGATGATATTATAACCTTCCACTAATTAGTATTTGGCATTCACATGAGTAGGCATGAATGTCATGCAACAATGTAATATAATAAGGTAAAAAAAAATTTAGAACTGTTAGGTATTAACATAAACACAATGCAGGATATTAATAGTTCTTATAAGACAAGACACAAATTGTACGCGAACACGTTATGCAGTGAGTTATTTTAGTTGTCGTAAGAATGTCTTAGAATGTTCGAACACTTACTTACAGTTCTGACGTAAAACACCAACCTTGCAGGAACGGAACGCAATAAGACTTGACGTTTTGACGTATGTCACTGTTACTTTGACGTGTCACGTCACTATGATACGTGACGTACGTTGTCACAGTATGGCCGTTAGCTTCCCGCAAATTTTAGTTCCGATGAAAAAACACTTGGTGGCGCTGATGTCGTTGTTCGACGCTTTATGTTAAAAAAAACTGAATTTGTATGAACAAAAACGCACTTTCACACACACTATTCACACAATACACACTGTGAGCTGCATGTAGGTCGCATGTATGACCTCGGGGGCTCCTTGCGCGCCGAATAGGTTCCGTGCCGGCGATCTGTAAAGTGGATCGCGCGGCCGAAGTTGCGACGAAAATTGATGAAACGATGAATATTCGCGCTGACTGCTTCGTGCAGGCGGTGCAGGTCCTCAGTGCGACCTCCTGGGCACCATACACGATGATCGGGCTCCTTGCCAGGCTTGCCAGCGATCTCTTCAATAGATCGAAGGGTGGCAAGTTTGTGGCGAAGACGAATTCACGTATACTCTTGTTCTTATAGTCGGGTCACCATTTATGGATTTATTGGGTATCCATTAAAAGTCTTGAGTCTCTTCGGTAGTCGTTTATTAATATTATATGGAAGAGCACAGTCACAATCACAACTTCACCAGTCGGCAGTTACAACAAGTCTCGACAGGAATACCGGATTCGAATTACACCGTTAGCACTGTCACTGTCTGTACGGTAGTGGTGGTTGACAACTCACTGACATATTGACAGTTCACTGACTGGCGTTGTAAGGTGTTGCCAGTGTCAATATGCCAGTGCAGTGTGTCGCCACACTTCCATGATATCTTTACAATAATGGACCCGCCCTTTCGCTTCGGGAAACTTGTTCTTTACGTGTTCAAATATTAAATATTTTCCCATCAATGCCATCGTCATCGTCCGCTACCTACGATCTGCTCTTACCACATCTACAGGTGGACTATGCCATTACTACTTAACTGCTATTAGGCATTTTGCTTGCCTTTTGTTTCTCCTCTTAAGAGGTGACAAGAATAATCCATTCTATATTATAAAGGCCAAAGTGATTTGGTTTGTTTTTCTTTCACGTCAAAACGGAGCCACATACCCATGTGATTGGGATGGACGTAGTTGAAGGGCTGGTGAGTGGTATAGGCTACTTGAGGAAAAATATCTCATTTAAACGGAAAAACACGTTTTAATCTAATAACCACTATAGATGGCAATACGGGCGCAATAATACCTACTATACATTTGTAAAAGTGATGAAGACCGGTTACTAGTAAACGCAAATTTGGATCGGTGTACTAACATTAAAACCTAATTATGGCGGATTTTCGCGAAGCCTTTACGGAGCCCCATAATGATAATTATAACGTTTGCACAAACAGGTATTTCGACAACAGGAGTCGCTATGACGTAAATTTACGAATCTCTAACGCACTTGATGAAAACCGGTCTAAGAGTTATGATCATCATCCTGGATATCTGACGGTTCTCAGACTTCTGTCGTCAAGATTAAACCAAGTTTACATAAGTACATAGGTGTACGGGCAAGCACGTATGTAATAATGATGTATGGCCCCAACCCATTAATGGCCCACTACTGACCGCGGGTCTCTCCTCATACCGGAGGAGGCCTAGAGCATACTCAACCACACTGGTCCCGTGCGGATTGGTGGAGAGGTTATTGGCCAACCCATGTCGGATTTTTTTTTATGCCACCCGAAGGCATCCGACATGGCTTAACGACTGCTACCAATTGTTATAACCGGGACCGACCGACCGAGGCTTTTATGCCCTCCGAAGCACGGAAGCGCCCAAGAATTTTTTCCCTGATCCAACTACACACCGCGCCCGCTGTTGCTTAATTTTGTCGACGACTTAGATCGTAGCTGCATCGACATCGTCACTGCTTATCGTGCACACGCATTATCTATCATATTATTACCATCGGCTAGGAGTGCGTTATAAACTTACTTGCTGTCGTAAATGAAGCCTATCTACCATTCTCTCATGACTACAAAAACGTATCCTGAAGGTCTCAGTTTATTGCTCAGAGTGTTGTCACTAAAGTTTAACGTTAAAAGTTGTTACCCAAGTTGCTACTTAAGTTTATTTACAGCATCTTATCTATAAGTAGTAATTAATTAAAATTTACCACTGGATATAATATTTACTGCAACGGTTCCATACACTTGAAAATTGCTGTACCCTCAATAAGAGAATCGATTCTTTCGCATAATTTTACTAATATGGAACTCATGTTAATTTTACTTTTGTAACTTAAATATTTTTTATTTTAATATGCTGATGATATTGTGTAGGAGTAAAGTCAGGCTTTATGTTTTTATTTTTTAAGTAACTTTTATTAAAAATGTAAATAATAAAAGTTAAGGTTGCTTGAATAAAATGTCCGAATTTTCTCATATATCCGAATTAAGGACACCAAAGTATATTTGAAACACTTAATATCATTTAAATTCAAATCTTCCAATATTTTCGATGATAAATTTATCATTTATTGTTGTGTTTTTCATAACTTATTTATAGTACCTATATGGTACTTATTGTTTTTTTTTGGTCCAAGTTATTTTATTCATAATAGTGGTTGATATCATCCTATGTATTTTACACTTGAGGAAAGTATGTATAGGAATACCAATCACAAAACCAAACTTTGCCCAGTTACTTAGAAAGATCACATAGATACGTAATATATTTAAAGAAAACTATAACATTGAACTATTTTATATAAATGAAACATTAATAACCTCCAAAGTGAAGTGTTGTTACGTAACAATCGTAAAGTAAGGAACATAAGGAACATAATTGATTGTTTCAAGCGGAGATTTGTTTATATCTTTATTTTGAAGCATTAGCCCAAATAAATACATCAAATGAACAATGTTTACAAAATAAGATTTTATACATGGTTTGCGGAACCCTAAAAACAAGAATCGCGTTATCAACTTTTAATTTATGTCCAACTCGTTATCTCCTTGCGTGTTAAAAACAAATTTGACAAATTGCTTCAATATTCATCAGTTAAAAGAAAACATTTAATATTCACATTTATTTTAATTAATTTCACAGCATCAGTCGTGTAGTGAACCCGGAATATTCACTCCGTTAGGGCCGGGCCACAAGAAGTTTTCCTACCAAAAGAAATATTTTCATACACACTTATTCACTCATCAAATTGTTAGAGTTCTCGTTATGCAAAAGGTAATTTAATTAATTAATATCAGTAAAAGTTACTTATAAATATGTCACGGCTTTACTAGTCATATGAATGGCCGTCAGAAGAATAAAATCGTATCACTATACACCAAGTAGTTTGAACGTTGGACTCGATTACTTGCTTCGTCATCAACATCTTGAGGAAACCTGTACACCTGAGAGTTCTCCATAATTTTCTCAAAGGTGTTGTGAAGTCTACCTATCCGTATTTGGCCAGTGTGGTACCCCCCACATTGTGAGAGGAGACCCAAGTCCAGCAGTGAGATAATTGTGAGTTGCGATTATGATAATCAATATACACTGTTTACGTAATATATTTATGTATGTACTAGCTACTGAATGTGACATGAATTGACCTATAGTACTTAAGCAATATTAAATTATAATTGTGCAATACCTTTTAATAGTAATAGATTCATACGTAATATATTCAATCGTTAATGAGTTTTCATTAAAATACTCTAACCACACAATTGGCAACCCTATTTAGTAAGGTATAATCTGACAAGGCGTGCACGACAATGGCTTGAAGATGACCTTATCTTAGGACTTCTCCGGAGATGTATTGCTCCTCCGTAACCTTACATTTCTTTTTAGACCTTAAGTTTCTTTTTAAGTTATGTTTTCCGGGTTCATGTCATGTAGAAAATAATTCAGAATGATCAAAACGTATATTTTAACTTTAATATTTAACTTAAAAATGTAAAACACGTTTCTTTAAAATAATAGATATATCTGTCAAGAAAAAAGACACATTCAATTATTGTATGTATTGCGCTGTGACTTGCGACTTTCTTCAATACATTTTTGATATCTATACATATTATTATGATAAATCTGTAACTGAGCGGTGTCTGTACTTGAGAGATATATGAGAATTAATGGGGGCCTTTAAAAACCCAATAAAACGTAAAACGATGATTATAGATTTTTTGTCTGTATTTATCTTTTGTCTGCTTTTGTACGTGCTTATCTCACAAACGGCCTGACCAATTTGGGTTCGGTTTACACTAATGTATTGTCGTAAGCTTCAATTAAAACTTATTATTTGTTTTATTCAATAAATTCATAAATAAATAAATAAATCACTTTAAAGAACCATGTCTAATATTTTTTCGAGTGAATAAAATCTATAAAATGACATGGTAATATGTATGGAAATATACGAACTAAAAAATAAAATAATAATAATGTGTGTTTGTAACAGACTTCTTTGAACTCGAGTTTGACTTATTTTCAGCGAGCAGATCAAATCAAAATTACCTATCCAGACATTTCGTTGCGACAATGCAATTTGAATTTTCCGAATCCAGCGATTGAAATTCTGAGCACGCAATCTCGAGAGGTCGTGGGCCCTTTAAAACTCACCCCCGACCCCGAGGCTTTGCCCTTACAGTTAGAGTTTTTTGTTCTAATTCTAAGATCTTGACCATTGGTCGCGTCAATACCTAATGCATGGGCTCTAAAATAGGTTTTCAAAATGCTCTACCTGAATAATAGGTTATCTTTTGAAATTGGAATTCATGTTCTGTTTGTTATCGATGAGATTCATGTTTCTATTTCCAGCTGTTAAAGCTGCTCGCTATCTGTCTGTCCGTCAATCAAGGTATTTCTAAATTCAATCTATCGAAATTAAAGTTTTGCGCAACTATTGCTTCTGTAGTGTTTCTGTGCCGAGGCTCAAAGACGCCCAATCGGAAACGCGCCATTAGAATCTTTCATCTTTTATTGAAAATTCAAACAATAAGAGACTTAACTGTTATAACGACGTCTTAACTGTTTTGACGACCCGGATGGCGCAATGGTTAACACGCCGGATCGCCGTTCCGAGGGTCCTGGGTTCGATTCCCAGCGAGGCGGAAATTTGAATGATGAATTTAAATTTCCGTTCTTGGTCTGGGTGTGTGTGTTCTTGTCTTGTGTGTTGTCCATGGCACCCACGACACAGGGAATCCTAGTGTGGGGCTATGAGTGTGTAGCGTTATTTATTTATTTTTATTTTATAATTTTATGACACACATAAATGACAATAAAGGGTACATACTCCCGGACATCTTAATCAGGCAACTTGTCTTTTTCGGTTTAATAACAAAAAAAAAAAAAGACGCGGACCTTTTTTGTGATTTTATTGTTGTGGCATATAATTAAATATTTTATGAGTTTAAATTTGGGTTTGGATTTTGTTTTCAAGTTTCAATAAGAAAGCAATAAGAATACAACCGGCGGAGTTCTGGGCCACGACTAGAGTCACAGTAGGGAAGGTGGCTCTTGACTCTAACAAAATTTGGCATTGGTCATGGAAATAAATAAATATTAATTAAATGGTCATAAATATAATTAATTCATTCAAAATAAATTCAGCCATTCAAAATAAAAAATGTTATTGTTCAAAAACCTCTACAATTAAAATCAGCTTACACGTTTGGTCTATAAGAGATTCACAAAGAAACAAAAATTCATACATAATGCTGAACTTCGCGCCGCGCAGTCGCTTTTACTGAAGACAGATGTATTATCTTTGAACAAGTAGTGGAAACATAAAGTTTTAATATTTTGAAAGATTTTCTTTGTTCCGCGCCACCAAACACAATGAGCTGGCAAGTGATCTACAGAAGTATATTTTACGTATTACCGTTCTACATGAAATATAGTTTACGCAAGACAACATTGCGTGTTATATTTTACACTACAAATGATTGATTTGCGACTGAAAATTTGCCAACTCACAGAAAATGAGTGAACACAAGTACGGGAATATTTTACGCAAATATTTTCTGCAATGGAGCAGCATGGTGGTGTATGCTATAGGGCTACTCAATTTTCAGGATCCGAGAAATACAGTAAGTGGGTTAAATGACTCGAAGCTAATTGCTGCAAAAGCTGTAAATCTGACGTAGAGCTTCAGCTCAACATATCATGTCTATGTCATTAAGCCACTGTTATTAGATTGATAGATGTCTAGAAGATATAATATATTATGTATAAAAGCTCACCGCAAAAAATTGTATTCAATGAAGAACACAGAACACTGACCACTATACGAGTATTCACTACAACCCATAGACATCTTCAATTACTATAATTAGACGTTGATGGGAAACTAATTCGGTTTCACGATTTGCTTTCAAGGTTTTACTTACGTCAAGTAATTACGATTTTAACAACATAAAATTTGACCTTGCCCTTACTACCAAAATTAATTAATTAATTACGAGTACCTACTATGATTAACTATACTTGTTTGAACTGTTTTAAAATTAATGATGTAGCATAACATAGATCACATACTAAAATATACGTATGTAGTTCATAATACATGGAGGACCCACTATGATATCAATGGATCACCACTTAACAACGGTGGGATTGTCTAGTATTAACTTTTTAAATTAAAAAAATTTAAAAAAACTATTTATTGGGATTATCTACCTACAGAAATCGTTAAAATAAAATGACAATGAGTTTTTTTCGGACGTACAAATATTAAATTTAGAGCGAGATTTTTTATTAATTCAGTAATAAAAAAACTTTAAAATGATGTCGGTGACTTTAAATTACGTAGTGGGTATAAAATTTTGTGGTCTTTCGAGCCGTATAATGTATACAAAAAGGTTGAATAAATAAACACAGTTTGAATAAAACTTAAAACCTATAAGTTTTAGGTTTAATTAATTAATTATCACTCGCTTCGGTGAAGGAAAAATCGTGAGTAAACCTCCAAACCTGACAGTACTCCATACTATTCTCAAAGGTTTTAGAAGTCTGTCAAGCCGTACTTGGCCGGCTGGGTGTACTATGGCCGGTACCGCTCACATTGTGAGAGGAATTATGGGTTTGCTAGAGAACAATTACTCGAGAATTCAAGACGAAACCATTGACGCAATTTTCTACCGAACTAAAACTGCAGGTATCTGTCATGACCCGCTGAAATAGCTCAAGCGTTTCACCTTTCGCTACATTCGTCACCGATTACACACTCCACAGCTATTGACAACCCTGTAGCCTAATTGCCGTTGGTAGCCGTGCCGAATAAAGCGTCCCGGATTCGTTTCTCGGCCGGGGCAGACATTTATGTGACAGATAAATATTTGTAACCAGGTCGGGAGTGTTTGTGATGTTTGTGTGTTTATACCACCTACAATAATACAGTGTGAGGTGCGAGGATGCTTTTTTATTTGTTTGCTGTTCCTGTTGCTTGCCACTGACCAGTTACCATCAGTTGGTTCAATTGCAGTTTGTTGGTAACAAAAAAAACAATACTTATTACTATTTTATCGAATTGCCGCGTTACATGATGAAAGAAAAGTTCCTCCCTTACCTTCCTGGAAGAAATGCGATGATTCCCTGACACTACGTATATTACCCAACACTAACACTATACAATTCCTGGAATTCCCTAACTAATTAACTACGTCCATGTGTTATGTCGTCATAGCCTCGCATGCTGCTGCTAAACAATTAGTGCTTGTACTAACTTGTTCCGCTTGATTTAAGAGCTTTGTCACGCGTTATTTATGGTTCACGTGACGCCAGGACACGTGACGGCGTACGAGTTTACTGCTATATGAACTTACAGTTAATGCTGTATCTCACCCGTACAGCGCATTGGTTGCTATGCCGGACCGGATTCGATCTTCAGAGAGGAAGACATTTGAAAGATGAGTTTGAACCGTGACAGTGTGCCGTCATGCCGTGACGTGATACCCTAGTGTGGGGCTATGAGTGTGTAGCGTTGTATTCTCAACTGCTGAACGCTAGTATACAATCTGTAACGGATGGCCTTTATGAAATCCACCAGGCTAAACAAAAGTTAGATTGGCAGACGTTACATTATGGAGAATCTCTGAATATTGGCTTTAGGCTGTAAATGGACCACTGCAACGCTCGACGCTCTCTCTTAGTAGGTATATACTTAGTAATAATGTAAAGATCAATTAATTCAAATTCAAATCATTTATTTCGTCTTAGGAACTAACAGCTTACTAAACGAAAGTAAAGTTTACAAAAATACTAACAATTTTAATATTATTACTAAATTCTGTCTATCTATTTATCAGCCTTTCGAAGTCCACTGCTGGACAAAGGCCTCTCGTAATTATAACTTTACTTAATTACATATTTAATTTTATTACACAACATTGAATTGCCTTAAATTTAGTTACAGGTTAAGAAATCAGTATCCAATCTTAATATAAGTATTTACATTTCACAACTTATTATTTATCCTATTTCTTTACACACGACCACGACGTCGACAATATCAAAATACGTATTACAAAGAACGAAGCAAAACATAGAATGTTGGTAATAACCATTTTCAGTTTCCATTTGTAAGTCCATTTGTACCCATGACGCAACTACCGAACGAAACATGACTTCGTTGTCAGCACTGATTTATTGACCACGTTGCTCACGTGTACCTCGAGAAATATGACAGGGGTCACGTGACTCCGTGCCCATGAGCAGGGTTGCCAGCCGTTTTGTCGAGACATGTCCGGTGCTTTGGGTTTCTGTCTGACTTTTGTCTGGGCTTTTTGAGACGGGATATTACAAAACCTCAATAACAAATTTAAACTAAACAAAGTGCATTCATATTTTAATTGAACTATAAAATGTAACTACTCAATGTTATCTCAACAACAATCAACTTATAACGTAACTTGACTTTGACCATCACTTTATTTTGTGATTATCTCACAATGTATTTTTTTATAACTGGTACTCATGTAATTGCTCGGAGATTTAATCCTGAAATGGTAAACCTACCCGTGTGGTTCTGGAATATCGTTACCTATGTTATTTGCAAAATAAACAAGTTGAATCTTTGTATTACGAGTATATTCGAATTGAAAACTTAGTAGGGGAGGAGTGGCATGAAAGGGACACGTATTGAAAGGGACAATTCAAATAACTATTAAATTAAAAACAATTTCGAAACAAAATTTTTTTTGTCGTATGGCAACCTTGAAGCAAGTTCGTTCGCGGCTATCTTCATACTCCTGTAATTTCAAACATGGCGGATTTGTAAGAGTGTTGATATTAGAATTGAACAGTATTTTTTCTGTTATAATTGTGAAGCGTCTTATCGAGTGCTGCGAGTTAATTATTTATGTGTGAATCACTGTTTAAGATAGGTTGGACATCCACAGATACGAGAACATAAGGTCAGTTAACTTTAATTTAATATTGTAGAGTTTGTGGGTATGTTTTCAATTTTTGTATGATATTTATGAAAGGGACACAACAAACGGTTATGAATGGGACGTCCCCTTCATAACTGTCTCTTTCAAAACTGCTACTTTGCAATAGGTTTCTTCTAAATTTTTTACTTCTTTTTTTAGATTAGAAATGCCACCTAAGAAGAGAACGCGTATCGATGCAAGCAAAATTGAAGAGGCAGTACATAAATGAAATGTTAGAAACCCCTGAAAAAGATAGATTAATTTTAGAAACCCAGGACCCTCGACACGGCGATCTGGTCTTAACCATTGCGCCATCCGGGTCTTCATACGTGTTTAATTTCTGGCTAAATATAAGGAGACTGAATATGTGTCCTAAGAAAAGCTATTAATAATTTTTAAGTTCATTATATCTGAGAAAAAACATTTTAATATCGTTGATTGCTGTTTAAGTTATATGAAAGTGTTTCATTATATTATTTGTTAAGATGAAAACGGTAAGATTTAATAATGACAATAGTTTTAGTCACTTTTTAATTTGATTTTTATCGTACCTAGTTATTGTATAGGTACATGTTTCCTCGAAATTTGGTACTGTCCCTTTCATAAATTACTACGTCCCTTTCAATACCGTTCATTTATGAAAGGGACAAAATACACATTTTTTTAAGATGCGAAAATAAACAACTAAGAATTGATTAATTACAATTATTGCATTTCATTTCAATAGTTTAATAATAAACGCTTCCTATTCGACTCCAACCTGTTCCAAATATTTTCTCAATCGCTTACTAGGACCTCAAAATCAAAAATGTCCCTTTCATGCCACCTCTCCCCTACCACATTTTAAGCTTATTGTGCTCATGAAGGGCGTCACCATTGGAATAGTTCAAGTTTATATGGGGCACGAATACACAAAGCTAAAATTATTTATACAGTGTGAGTCTCCATAAAGTACATAATTATATGTTATTATTATGGAAATTACAAGGGAAACTAGACTATTTTTATCGACATTAAATCAAAACTTTCTTCATAAGATTTTGTATTCATTTAATTATTTTCTTGTTAAATCAGGAACTGGCGTTAAAAATTCTAAACATTTTAATGAATCCTGGATTTTAATAGTTTATTTTATTGAGCATTGTATTCCAATTGTTTGAACTTCCAATGGTGAAATGCCACGTGTCTATCTCAACTTCAACACTTACGACAACTGGGTGAACCAAGCTACTCCGTAACTGACAGCTAACGATGCCCCAAATATTAGATACATCCGCTCAAACTTAGCTTCGAGTCAAATGCACTAAAAAACTATGCACCCAAGGGAGAACCCAAGACGACCGCATCAAGCCTTAAAAAGATACATCTGTTCCTATCAGACTTGAAAACGCGTAAAGTCCACGCAAAACCGATCATTGCGCCAGGTAACCAATGTGGCTCAAGTTTGTTAAATATGTGTTTAAAATTAGTTCCCCACGAGACTCAATTAGGTTTAGTAAGTACTAGCCTGCACACGATTCGGCCGGTAGCGCCGGGACACGTGTCGCAACGAACGCGTGATTGAACGCGTGATTGTCGTAAGATTGTAGTAGGTGCTTCTGAGACATTCCCAGAGCGACATGACATGGGCTTCTTCAAAGAAGATCCAAAGAGAGTTTACCTTCAGGGCCGGTGTTGGATTGATGACTCCCCTGGTATTGCTCGTGTTCATTGGCAACGATGACTACTTACCATCAGGTGGCTCGTCTGCTTTTACGACAGTCCTTCAGGCTATAAAAAAATACTAAACAATAGCCTAATCAGACATTTTTATAAATAATCTTAATTATCACAACTTTGTCCCATTTTTATACTAGTTATTTACGTTTTATAAGAAGTTTATAAAAGGCACGTTAATTCATAAGTTTGAGATTTTTCATAATAATTATAAATGTATACGTGAATATGAAGCTACTAATAAATAATGTGGGTAAATAAATCACCCGTTTCGCAAGCAGCTCATTCACAATGAAACGATGGCAGGAGCGCACGGCATAGCTGGCACGGCTTCAAGAATTTGAATACGCCACCTCGACTGCAATTCGCATATTTTAATTTTTATGTTCATCCCCGTCAATCCCCGTATGCATCATTATTACCAACTCGTGGTCATAATGGTCACTATTCGGGGCGCGCGTCTTCTTTCAGAATCTATGTTGTGAAAATCATTTTATCACCTATCTATCATATTACGAGTTACTTAAAGCTATACCTAATCAGTAAGTGCTTTAGCCCTCCTAAGTTATGAGGAGATACCATGTGTTGTAGAGGTTTTATCCCAATAATATCCTTTAGGATAATTTTTAACGATATTTTGTCGATTCCAAATCGGGATTATTATGGATAACAGACGCAGTCAATTTGGCAATTAAATAAAACAAGATCGTGATTAAAGTAGCACGCTGAGATACTGAGCTTCAAGTGCGATCTTCACACAAGAAGAGCTTTACATAACATGTAATAAGTACATTGTGTTCAAGGTTTAAGGAAAATGATACATCCTATTTCAGTAGCCATGTTTTTGTGTTCAAGTGTATTCCCATGATGGGCTTACGACTGATTATTTTACCATTGTTAGGTAGGGTTGTCAACATGAAAATTAAGAGTAACTATTGAATTGAAACACTTGAGCTTATTTCGAAACTCAGAGATAATTATGATCATATTTTAGAACACCAAATATGAACCTTATACAAATATTTTGAAGGCGCTATAGGTATTTGTTTAAAGCTCACCCCCAAAAATAAAATAGTTTCTGCATACCTATCGGTTATTGTTTTTAAGTTTTTTGTATTAGAGTACTTTCAGAGTTTAGTAGTTTGAAGAGTTTAGTAGTGTGAGGAAAATCGCGTGAGAGAGAAAAACAGATGGACAAGCAAATGATCCTTTTGGGGGTTTTCTTCGTATATACACAATCCTAATATCCAGAGAACTTCAACAAGGTCATATGAAAAATAATGACACAATTACTTTGTAATTTTCAAAGAAATTAAAAGTGGTTATAACATTTCTCAGGACGTCCCCGCCCACACTCTAAAACAATGGGATGCTATCATTGTCTTGTCATTCGCCGCCTATGTCATAACAATGTCATAATTATACTTACGTAAATACTACTTGCTGTTACGTATTAACACTTCACTATATCACGTAAATAAATGTAGACCTTAGAGTATATAGACAGAGAATATTATTTCCTGTGTAAAGTTCTGACTAGCTTACGAGCTCTTCGATGGTAAGGGCTCCCTGCCACCCATGGACTTCAGTAACTTAAGTTATTGCTTTTTACTATTTACATTCCTATTACGCGTTGTCAGGCTACAAAAGCTGGATTAAATAAATACTTTCCGACACTGCAACCGAAATACTCAGGTAAAAAACTTTATGAAACTATTACCATAAAGGGCTGATGGAACCGGGAGGTTCAGAGCGCAGTGATCTTTAACAGTTAACTACTCTTAAGAGTAAGAGTAAGAGAGTCCTGATGCCACTATCTCGTTCATTGTTCAGCGCGACACATTAGTCGGGATCTTATTTTGGAATCAAGAATGGAGTCACTAAAATTTGCAAAGGGCCAGTTAAAAAATGATCACAGTTATTTTTGATATAGGTCCATGTACTATTAAAATTTGTTACAAGGATTAAGGTTGTAGGTTGTTTGTTGCTAGGATAAAGTTTCCCAAAGGCAAACGAGGGCGGGTAAGCTGACTGTGAATAAGATTTATTTCTATAAATAGGAAATATAAGTTGCTTTACTGTTATATCAACGTTAATTGGTCCCTTATTGCTGGAATTAGGGCAATTGGCGGATTAATATAAAATATCCCATGCTGTGCTTGCTTAGTCATGTATGCTGAGTCATAGGGTAAAAAGACATTAAAAATAGTAGTTATCACCACAGTCTCTATATTTTGTGGTATTACACAACCCGGTAGCATTTTGATAAACCATCTAAATAAATGAATGAATGTTTGTGTTTTGTAGTTGTTTTAGCTTTAGTCGACGACATTTTAATCGATTGACAACAAAGGTTGACAATCACTGCAACCTTTGCCGCCTAAAACCAGACATTGTAATAACAACAAAACTAATTTGATTTTAGAATTAGCTTTGAGAATGACAGTAACCTTCACCTTGATATGCGCCTGACATTGTTCACTATAAATAAAATATCAAAAACTATCATAATTGCTTTCCGATCAAACCGTTATAATGAATTTTGATTGTTGCTATGAAGTTACTTATTACGTTTGTCAGTGGCTTGAAGGCGAAATTTGGTGTATATTATTTAATTTGTTCTACAACACGATGTATGCTATTTGTCATTTAGGTATTTCTTTCTTTAAATGCCAGCGGTTTTTTCTTTTAAGCTTTCTCAATTTGAATACAATATCTACAGTCTTATGATGACTAGGTATATCAAACATGAATGATTTTTATAAAATCTGTAAAATCAAGGATATGCAGCTTTTCGCGCCAAAAGCATAGGTACATCTCTTTTAATATTTCAGGTTATGAATAGTAACAATAATGATAAGTTTTAATCCCTACTGTAGCATAAGCACAACGATAGAAAACAATAACACAGTGTTTAGAACCGCTGATTTTCATCAGAAAGCACATCAGCTGTTCCCCTTTGTTTCGGGAACACGATTTACCCAACGAGCAATGGCGAGCACAAGTAGGTACTAACAAACCAATTTATTATTTACAAGCTATCACGATTACGGCCTTCTTTCTGTATTCCGTGATTACGGGACCTACTCGTATTTAGAGTATTGTTTTAAATTTGATTTTTTTTAATGATAAAAGTTTTTAAGGTGGCAACTTAAAATTAATGAAACCCTATTTATATATTGTATACCTTTGATTATATACACGTCATATAATCAAAGATGTATACTACGTGGGCGCGTTCCTATATCTGGAGATAAACCATTTTTTTATTTCGTGATTTCATTTCATACACTAAAAAATGTTTATAATGCTAATATTTAATCTGTGGCAACATAAACTGTCAATTCCAAAAACAATGAGCCGTCGTGTGAGGAGGAAAATAAACATTTACTGCTTACTCATTTGCAATTCATATTCGTATCGTAGAAGATGTTTGATATCCAAGAATACAATTTAGGCACTGAACAAACCTAGCAACACTTAAAGATGAACATTGAAGATTAAAATTAAAAGATTCACAGTAATTTGCCAATTGATCGGTGGACAATGGTATAAGTTTACACTTCGTTTCTTACGAATAAGGTGTTCTGTCTTATTCTTAGTAATAGCAATATATTTTTGAAAGTGCAAGCTATTTGAAATAATATCTTAGTTCTATAAACTTATTTATTCAATGAATTAAATAGTTATCCCCTGTCGTTACAAATATGGATGGCAACGACCAACAGCGACCATTGGTTACCATACGTTACAATTATGTCTCTAGGTGTCACTACTTACTAATTTAAAAAAATCTGATATTATAAACCTACCTACTACCCAGACATACCAACGTACAAGTGTGTAGAAGAAAAATAACGAAAAATATTTTAATAACCGACTGAGATCATGCCGTCATGCGTAGTGAAAGTCCGTCTATTTAGTGCCTAAGATTACGTTAATACTCCCAGCGTAATCCGTGATTCCGTTAATTTTTAATGGATTGTAACGGTTACCTTTAGTTTATTGTAATTTAAATATACTACATATTTGTATACTTAATCTGTCGTTATTTACTTTATGTGTTGATTGTTCCGACATTTACGATCATTAATTACAATATTTTTCACTTTGTATAAGTTACCGCTTGACTACGATGCTACCGTTGTCATGGGCTGCAGGTTAAC
Organism: Ochlodes sylvanus; assembly: GCA_905404295.2. Classification (NCBI taxonomy): domain Eukaryota; kingdom Metazoa; phylum Arthropoda; class Insecta; order Lepidoptera; family Hesperiidae; genus Ochlodes; species Ochlodes sylvanus. Next base: position 6,914,763 of record FR990129.1, read on the forward strand.
GTTGGTGCTGCATGCTCGTTTGCTACCTTAATTCCGTAAAAAAACTATGTGCTATCTTCATTTCTCTCATTTATTTCGAATAAAAATCAATGAGTTGAACCATTAAAGCTTTTCTCGACAGATCCGCACTTTGCTCCGCTGATCAGCTGTGGAACAGATGTCGAAATAACAATATTTCAGGCTCACCTCGAACTCAATGCTACTGAGCTCCATCTTCGAATCTCAATTAATTCGATAACAGACAAGGCTCGTCTGTCTGTCTGTATCGAGTGCGATATGAATTGTTAGCAGATATGCTAAAAGCATTAGTTGGATCCATTTTCAGGTACTAGTATTTCTTTGTTACCTTGGATACTGACTGAAGTGATCAGTATTGCCTTGCCACTTGTAGTGAAAATTTGTTGAGCGTTTTTCGGAGGGCACGTAACACCGTCTGTACCCGTTTTGTTATCGTTAGATAGCAGTCGTTAAGACGTGTCGGAGGCCTTCGGGCGGCATAACAACTTCCGATACCTGGGTTGGCCACCGTAAATGGAGTAAGCTCTAGGCCTCCTCAGTAATCCGGAGAGACCCGTGCTCAGTAGTGGGTCATTACAGGTTTTTAAGTTTAAAATTGGAATGACTGCCCCAGTCTGGTAATGCCACTACCACTGACGAAAGGAAGGTCATAGCTTCCATTTCCGGTCCGGCTGGTCCCAATATTGACTATTCAATCTTAACAAAGTGTAATACGTGATCAACGTTGTTGCTTTTACGACTTTGTATTCTGTACGTTAATTACCCTTTCTTATTTAAGATACATTGTGTTTCTGTTTGTTGATCCTTGAAAATAAATAAATAAATAAGTTGGCTAGCAACTGTAAAACGACAAATACGTTATAGTATAAACTTTGTCTGAGATTATGACAAGATAGAATATTGGAACAGCCGATGGTCACCTCACAATTAGTGAATTACAGCCTCTAGTCTGAAGTTAGGTACTTATACTAATATATAATAGGAATTATTATATTATATAGGATTCAAGTAAGTAGTGTAAATGCCTGCCCACGTATTATGATCTATGATTAACATCTCATTTGTTTATAAAAAAAGAGTTATTTTTTCATTTTAATGGTTTTGAACTGTTTTGAATTGTAAAATAAATAGAAAAGTGTATGATCTCAGCTGTGCAATAAACGAATGTACAAGAACAAAAATTTTATGGATTTTAGATAGCAAACGAGCATGCAGCTCATCAGTGATCAGAAGCAGCGTTAAACCATAAAGACCCACTAAAATACACAAAAAATTTGACAGTGACATACCTACACGGACAGAAGAATTGTACTTATTATTAAACTAATGGCTCCGCCTTCGCTACGCTTCGGAAAACATGTCCCTTAGTACGCACATTTGGAAATTGCTAGGCGTGATTCTTTAACCGGACATAACTTATTATTTCTCAACCGATTGAAATAAAACAAACACTACATGTTAAGTGAAGCTTTGCTCAATATATTAATGCACCGCACCCAAATGGAATAAGCCGTTTCGGAGATTACCGCCCACAAAGTCACAGACAAACAGACAATAATTTAAAAAATCATTGTTTTGGTTCTATTGCGTTAATAAGACCCTCCGTAAAAGTTTTTCTCATATATACCTCATACCTTCTATGTTCAGACAGCGACCAGCTACAGATTTATTATTAGTATTGATGATAATGATGATAAAGGTTGTTCGATGTTTGACATCACTCGATATCATAAGGCTAAACACAGTAAACACTTACATTGTGCCTCGGTTTGTAGAATCGCAAAGAATGCAGCCAAGTATTTGCTTGTTCACATTCTTGAGTCATTTGCGAGTACAAGCGGTTTTAATTCCTGTTTATCCCGCTGCGTGATGCAAAGGACAGCAATGCGTTAAGTAGCCTATGTACCTATGTACTTATCTTTGTACCTTTGTGGCACTGTAGGGGCGATAATCGAATACATAACACATGACTGTGATCAAAAATCAACAGGCAATAACCAAAGGCCATATTTTGAAAGGTGGCTAACTTCGTTAAAAGCTTTCTAATTGAATTGGTATTTAGACCCATAGTTAGATTTCTCTTAAATCTTTCATGTAGTAGGATTGTTTTTTATGGAATTAAGGTAGTAAACGAGCATGCAGCACCACACTTCCGCTGCCGCCCATGACAACTGTGCTGACCGAACTAAAACAAGACTCGAATGGGGACTAGGATAGTTGACCGGTTGACGGTGTTAGAACATTAGTTGGTTAGTTTATTAATAAAAATGAGGACTGGGAGTAGAGAGTAAACTCTACTAAGTACTCTCTACTACTACTCTACTAAGTGTAGAGTTTAAAGTAAACATACAATACATACAGATACAGGCTTAAATCTTAACCCTCCTTTTTTCTTCGCCGATATCGCATAGAAATAGTATATAGATTGACTTTTATTACCTAGTTCGATGTTCAGACTATATAGTAAACTATTCATTTAGTTATCTAATACCATCCGTCGACCGTTGCCAAGCCGCGGTTTAGCCAAGACCCTGATGAACACAACTGTGACGAATTACCGACATATTCATAACTAGCTGTGCCCGCAACTTCGATCATGTGGGAGGTTTTCTAGTGTAAATTCTGACCCCGTAGGAATTCAGATGTAAAAGAGTAGCCTACAGAGTCCTGAATTGCCCTATAACTTTCGGTATTTTCCAGTGAAAATTCCATTAAAATATTCTAAGTAATTTTTATGGGATCTAATGCGCTTGTATTTATCCCCACTAATATTTTATCTTCGATATCTGCCATGTATAAAGATCAACCAATTAAGAGTTTTATTATTTGACTAGCAGATGCAATATAATTCGTTGTTTGAACTTACGTAAAAAGTATGTTTCAATCGCTAATCGCAACGTACTTCCCAGGTCAAACCGATACCACAAATCTTGCGCAAAGTAAACACTTTCGACTTAAAATCAAACAGCTATTCTACTTAGAGATTAACGGGAAGTGTTAGCCAACACTTCAATAATATAATCTTCAATCGATGGAATGTATAGCCTGTTTATTTGGTTTAGGAATTACACTTTGTAGCACACATTGTTATCCAAAGATGTTAAAACTATAAATGCGTTACGTTCATCCAACACAAGTCGCACTTTTGGACCCGCTCCGATGACGTTACTGTTACTATACTATGTGACAGATAATTACGGAACGCATGAGACGGAAAGAGATGGCTACATGGAAAGTAGACAATTAGCAAAGTTTGACTGTGACATATATCTACTTCTTTTTCACTTATACTGGGTTATTTTTATCTCACTTGACATATGTACTCGAGGACATGAAAGAACATGGTCATAGGTAATGATTAAAAATATAAAGTCAAAATTCTACACGATAATTATTTCAAAAATGGCAATCAAAATTATCTAAAAATACTCGAGATGTATGGATATCAGCTGTGCGCTACGGCGACCGACGGTGCGGAGGGGGTTAAAGACCTTTAGTGGTGTAGTTTATACCGCGCGCTCAGTTTGTCCAAAGTATGGATTTGTAATGGATTTTTACTTTTACTCAAATTTTAAGCACCCTTTTTAATTACATAATTGGAATGAGAATCGAATATTGAGTACCCCCTTATGAATATGTCAAGTGACTAAAAAATAACCTTATGTTCAATGTTGTTACGACATGCTAATAACGTTTAGATAATTATGTACTTTACGTCCTTGCTGATATAGTTGTATTTGTCTGCCCTTTTCTGCCTTTCTTAAAGATCTTATCAGTTTAGCGATGAATCTAAAATGTGGTTTTATAATGATTATAATTATATAATAGGTTACCGTTATTGAACGTAATTTATATTATAAGTAATTAACATAAAAATTAAATAATTAAAAGTATTTAAAATGCGTTAGTATCCAAAATGTACAATTTTAAATTATATTTCAATAGCAAAAACATAACGGAGAATAGAATTATATATTATTTACACAACTCAAGACAATTTATATGATTGTCATGGAAAAAATTGCATATTGTATTTGAATAAAATAATTTGAATAATAAATATAGCAATATATGAATATCATATATTATGAAAATCGAGTGACAGCCCTTTGAGAACAAACGTTGTTCATTTGTTTTCAATGGCAACACCGGTGCGTTGCCGGCCAAGAAAGAAGGAAGAGGAACGAAAGAAAATGATGGCTCGAAGCTCCCAGCCGGAACACGAATAATTTGGCGTTCATCGATGAGCCGATTCTGTCATAACAATGCCCGCTCGAATGCAACAGGTTAGTGACGGTTGTGCCCGTAGACAGAGAAGGATATAGACATCTGATGAGCGTGGCCAACGTGAGACAGCACGAGAAATTACAATTGCATGTTGCAAAAGGAAAATTCGACGGTCAGCTGTCAAATGCTTGTAAGCAACTGTGCTTCCTTGAAAAAACCGCCACGGAAGGTGACACAAAACAGCGTATAATTCTGTCTCATTTTTTCGTGTCATTGACGTGAGTTGTTCCTTTTCTTGTATGAGTGCGATAGATGACATCCATAAGTTTATACTCTTCTCTGTCTACGGTTGTCCCAGACGGCGTGAGTCATGCGGGCGAGTGCCAAGGGAGCTTGCTGTGCCAACTTGGTCATTCATCTCGTCCACGTAATGTGAAGGGTACAGCGGCTCGGAGTAGGGCGCGGGGGTCAACCCGGCTTATTAATATGTTCAACAAACAAACACTTTTAATCAAACATTGATGTTAAACAAACATGTTAAGTCAAACATTGATTGGTGTGTTTTATGTAACGTTAGTTTACGTAGGTTCGACCATAGTATAAACAAAGTCTCAATAGTTTAACGGTTGAACTAGTCAGTGCTACTGGGAATGAGTCACTTGGTAACCATTGCTATAAAATGGACAGAGACATATTCAGCAGCGATATGGTATCTACTTACTTAATAAATACTATCTATCATATTTAGGGTTAGGGATCTTTTTGAAATTGAATTTTACTGATTATAAAATATGCCAGATACATGTGTTGAAATTTGTTGTCATATTCATCCCAAGACATTTTATAAGACTGCTACTTTTTAAAGCAAAATAGTTTCAATCCCGTGACAACCAACACCAACCAACAACCAACGTGACCAATGACACGTGAATGTAACTAATATCATTTGATAACTATCTATGTATTTACTAAGATTTCTGTTTCGGCTGGAAGTTTGAGAGCTAGTACTTTCTTTACTCTTACTTCTTTGGCAAAAAAAGGGTTTACCATCAATTCGTGATTGCCACTAGATGTCATAATTAATATAAGTTTCTTTATGCTAAATGTCAATGACACCGACGTAAAAAGGGAGTTTACTGGCAATCAGATTCTCAAAAGACAGATTTTTATAAAAAAAACTCTCTAAAGGAGGCACCGATCGTGGAAGACAGAAATGGTACAGTTCCCCACACAGGACCAAGTGACTGGATGTACAGTATCAGAACGGTTCCTTCTTTTGAGACGGGCGTTTAAGTGTAAGTTGAATTATACCGGTATTGTAGAACTACATCATAAAAGATTTGAACATAATCCTTGTTAATATGAAAATTGAACTGTATATCACATGCGATAAGGTGAATAAATAAGAAAACGATAGATCCTTGCAGGGAGCAGATTACAGCTACTTGATGAGATAATGTAAGGAGATCATGGCGCGCCTCTCGCAAACATTCAGCATTGACATAATTTTACTAATCTCTCAGAAACGCCTGTCCTAAGTGACTGTACAGTCGCGCTGTTCACTATTTATCTTTTTTTTTTTAAATTTTTAATGCCCCTGTCTAATAAAGAAATATCCGTTTTGACTTGTAATAAATTGTAGTACATACCCTTGCTTATGTTCGTAACATATGCCTTAGTACCCATACTTGAAAAAATATTTAGACGGGATGCTTTGAATTGTCATTTTTTTTAATTGGCTACCGAAATGTTACTCCAACGGGAATATCGCAGATATATCAGTCGAGGTAAATTAATAAAATAGACGCCCCAAACGCGTTGAGCCTGGAATACAAAAATAACTTATTGGAATAAAAATCAAAAGATCAAGCTCCTTATCTTACACACAGTAAGTAGCGGAAAAACGCTGATTCCATTAAATTACTCTTTAGGCACATTATCCGGGTTAATTGTTCTTTGGGGACGTTGCCCGGATTCCCAGGGGCCATAGTGGCCATAGCCGTCTCAAACCCACGCAGGGTTTGAGATGGCTGTGGCCACTTTACAAGAATAGAATATAGACAGACAATTAAAAATATATAACTCCTCAACGTGGGTGGAGCTTAATAGAAATGCGAGAATTTTAGGCGAAATATAAAATACGCTGTTTTATTTAACAAAAACGAGGAATCAGGAATACGGCCCTACTAAATATAAATTGTCACCATATCCTATGGACGCGAGCAGTTTCAGAGGATCCATGAGTGCATTCCGAACGCGGCATAATTATGATGGAGCTTAGAACGAGCTGGCATAACTGATTGCTATTATGTCTCTGCTGTTAACCGTTCAGCAATTACCTCGTCCCAAGTCCAGTGTGTATCAGGTCATGCTTATCATACAAATTAAGCGAGATAAGAGGAGCTTGCAAGATTTGACCCAAACAAACGGTTAAAAATTAAAGACTTGTAAAACGGCATGGTGAAGTTACATATAAAGAACCTGACTGTCCATTGGTTCTGAATGTCCTGAGGCCGTGGGTCTCGTGTAGTTCTCGAGGCTAAGTTCGCTGAATTATTAAGTTTCAACTACACGTGACTCACGTTTGCCAGTAGCGTCAACATACTACTCATTAGTTACGAGTAGATGCTTCTAAAGATGAACACTGTGCGGCAATGTAACTAACGGATTTGTCTAACTGTACTACATCAGAGAGGTATATACCTAAGGTCAGGACGGTACCGGTGGACCAGTGTTACAGTTAGGTACAGGCAAACCATGTAACTACCAATACGTGATGATTAATAACAACCCTTGTACCTACCACCACCCACCACGGTACCTATTATTAGTAGGTACCTTTTGTGTTCCGGTTAGAAAGGTGTGGAGCCGGTAACACTTTTTAGAGGCGAACATCTTAGTCCTCACGGGTATTTCGGTAAGAGTCTCATTATAATTCACTCAACATATCTGTGACTGAATTATAATGAGACTCTTACCGAAATATAGTATTTTCGCGTACTATATATTTCTTCAACAGTATATAGTACGGAGTCCTGAAATACAGTAGAATACTATATTATACCTACATTATAGTACGGTTGGCAACCCTAGCCGGTAGTGACTCTGCCGATCGAAGGGCCAATGTTCGATTCTCCGCTGAGGCAGATATCAATTTAATTGTAATGGATAAATGTTTGTTACAGGCAGGGGTAATGTCTCTTCTGTGCATATCCACGCCCGTGACCAGAAATCCCAGTATAGGAGTGTGTGTTTGTTTACCTAAATACATGCGTGCATTCGTTCGTGCATGTGATGTGATGGATATTAATCTTTTTTCTTTGTCTAACATTAACTATACTGTTTTATCAACACGCAAGTAGCTGAAAACATAAGCTGCAAAGTTAAGTTTTAAAAATTAATTAAGAGGACAAACATTGCTACAAGAAACCCCTTTGGTTATTTCATAAGACGAGGGAATTATTCGAAAACTTCACTATATTATTAAGGCTAACATCGGGACCACGACGTACAATATTCCACAACATTGATATTCTTTGGAATATCTAGAACTCACTTCCCATAGCGTCGTGAAGCGAATAAATGGTGTCCCTATTAACTCAACACGCCAGCCCCGTAATTGAGATTCTTTCATTAAACTGTTTCACTGAATCCATTTCCTCGGTTTAGTTTTCAACCAGATGTTTTTGTTAAATTATCTTCATTGAGCTAACTGGCGACGGTAAAAAGTTGAATTGGTTTACTAGTAACGCTCTTAATAACAATGAATTAGAAATGTCCTTTTTAATGCAATTCTTATAATAAGTCTTAACACGTTAGCTGCGGCACCAATTTTTGCATACTTTCCGTTCCTGCGGCACGAGGTATAATCGGCCCGTACCGTGACCAGACGTTAGGGCGACACGCGGTCTATTAGACCCCACCTCCTTTTACAGACTAAAATCCATTTTCTGGCGCGAAATCAAAGATAAATGAGAATTTTGGTCCTTATTGATATAGACAGTGAATTGATGAACCCTAATCCACCGTCGCCCCGGGATCTGATGGCTAGTTTAGGAATTATTAGCAAAACAAAATATGGGATCTTATACACCTCGTAACGCACTGAAATAGGGCAAATTTTCGCTGCGATTAGTGATGGGAAAAATAATATCGACGTTTTTAAACTGTCTTAACTACGCAACGACTTGACCGATTTTGATCAATTATATCTCATTAGATCGTTTTAAGGGCAAAACCTGGCAAAACAACACAAATCTATCAAAGGATACATTTTTTTTTAAATAATCTAAATTGTGCTTGAAGGCGCCATAAAGAAAAAAAAACCGGCCAAGTGCGAGTCGGACTCGCGCACGAAGCGTTCCATTCTATACCATTAAGAGGCACCTATTACAGACTTATTATTGGAAAATAATGGATTACGGTTTATGCATAAGGTTTATCTTTCTATTTGTATATGAAAATCTTAATGCGGTTCACAGAATAGAAAAAAAAGGCAACCAGAAGTAGAAAAGAAACTGTCCTATTTATTCTGCCTCGGGCTTTAAAAATACAATTATTAGAACTTGAATTAACATTAAAAAATCAGTATCAATATACTTTTTTATAAAAATCTCAATATATATGTTGTACTTATTTATGAGTGTTTTTCATTGAAACAGGGTAGACAATAAGATTTTTTGCACTGAGTGCACTGAGTCAAAATCTTTTTGGATTTTTTATCAGCTTCACGAGATGGATTGTGATGCACAACACTGGTCGCGGGAAGCTCGCGTTGAGTGCGGTACGAGGTCAGGGGGGATATGGGACGTTTTAGCCTCGTTCCGCACTGCATTAAAATTATATTAATTCAGTGCGGCACGAGGCCTAAGACATCCGGTACCAAGGTAGGTACACCACCGAGTCCGGAACCATTAGTGATCTCAAATATATATTTATCTCTTTCCTACACTGGACCAAACCAAAGCTATGCCATTCGCACGACAGAGAAATTCACTTTTTTGCTTGCCGCACCACAGGGAAGTTGCATCAGGGGTGATTTAGGCCTCGCTTCGCACTTAACGTGTTAAATCACTCAATTGCTAAATTTTTCATCGAGAATTGTTATTTGTTGATTCGCTTCATTTATTGTTGTAAGTGATACCTATAAATCTATATATAGGATACATTGACATATTACTATATAATTATAAAAGCAAGGGTATACTCACTCATTCGTGATGTAAATACGAAATCACGAAAACTATTCGACCTGTGAATGATGAAATTTGGCAGTTTGGTTATGAATAGAAGACAGTTATAGTAGCAGCAGAAAACGAAGGCCCCTTTGACGTTTACTTGACGTCTGTCCGATCATCAAGTTTCATATAAATTATTACATAAATTTGAAGGAGCAAATTGCTGTTCTTCATTGTCAATAGTGATGTGCAAAAAGTCATAAAATTTATCGAATGTATAACTTAGGACCCAAAGTTAATTAATTACATGGATATTGAAACAATATGTATATTTAAATATTATGGACTAATGCGGGACCATATAAACAAAGTATATGGTACCGAGAACAAATTCCTTCACGTTTTTACTAACAAAATACAGTGCCCCCTTTAATAAAGTAAGTAAGTCAATTACGTAAATGAATATACTATAAATCATCTCAACCCAACAAGGCCCACTACTGAGTTCAAAGCCGAGGAGACCTTAAATATAGGGTGATTCGTAAGACTCTTGTGATATTAATAGGGGGTACTCAGTATTCGATTCTCATTCCAAATATGTCATTAAAAAGGGTGCTTAAAATTATTATTCCAAAAATGTATCGATGCGACTCGTACTTGACCATATTTTTTCGATACTAAATTAACATTTTTCACCTCACTATTTTAATGTGTCAAAGGGGCCTTAATTTTGTGCCGCTACTATAGTAAGAAGTCAATTAGTTGTGAATAGAATAGATTTTGTGACATTTCACCACTTAAAGTTTATTTGAAAATCAGTTAAACAATCATCCGCGTGGGTCAACCCGCGGGCAAGATTATGATGATTATCATATTACTAGTCTTGATTCATGATCAAATTCATGATTATGAATTTATCATATCATAGGTTGTCGGATCGTACTACTTTTATCGCGATTCAGGGTTGGAAAAATTGCCTTGAGGTATTAAGTATCATGTTGTATCAAGTTGTCTTAAATATTAGTTAATGAACCAGCAGAACCGTCAAATATAAAACCACACCAAGTTAAAAAAATGTACGCCTCCTGTTTAACATTCATAATTTTAAGCTTTTTGACAAATCTTAAAAGTTTTTATTTTCTTACCAGCTTACCACCCTACAATTTCACCAAGGTTTTGTATAGGTTTATTTATAATTATTAATATTGTTAATTTCCAACAATAGTTAGGTATTGGTACATTAATTCCGGTTTCTTTGTTAAATAGCAAAACCTGTGATTAGTAAGGTGACATGTTAAAATAATGACTTTTCAACCCACAGGCTGCACACCAGTACCAACTTAGCATCAACCACATAAGCATCATGCCATTTCTATCCAACATCACATCTATGGTGTATTTGTTTTTCATCCAATAATAATTAGGAATTTCAAGATCAATTGAAGCGCTACACAGCCTTGTTTGTGTTTTTCAATGTTTTCCTTTATCGTCGCGATAAATTGAAGAAATATTTATTTTAAAATACGCAATATCTTGTTCTTTTCTTACTAGGGACCTATTGAAGTCCAGATTAATCATTAAAGCCGTTTAATATCCGATTTTACTCGTAAAAATATATAAAAAAATGTGTTAATGTTTAATAATCTGCGGGTTTTTTATTTATTTAGGATCTAAGTCATATCTAACCAGTTCTATCTACCTATATCTCGTTTCATAAACAGCCAGACAGGCAGACCAGCGAGTGTTCCTGCAAGAATTTCGCCTTTTGATTACAATCAATTGGTAAGTACAATTACCAAACCTTAAAAATGTCAATCTGCTCACTGTTTTGCTACTTTGATAGCAATTATGTATATAATATCGTTATTCTTCTTATTCTTATTCGGTATCTTCATTGCTGAAGGTCGTGTCTAGCATGAAGTGTTGGTCACTCGGTGTACTATACTTCTCCACGATCCTCTGTCTTCGGCGCTCTTTAAAGCTTGGGTAATTGGCAAGCCTGTGAGGGTCTTTACTAGGTCGGACCACCGGGTAGGTGAGCGACCGCGTGGTCTTCTCCCGTCGACCTTGCCAACTACCATCAGCTTTTCTAAGCTGTCAGGGTCCCTTCGAGCGATATGTCCAAAATATTTGAGAATCCGCTGAAAGCAAATAGCGGACAGTCTTGTGGTTATCTGGAGTTCCTTCAGTATAGACACGTTGGTCCGGCGTGCAGTCCATGGGATACGCAACATCCGCCTCCAACACCACATCTCAAACGCATCTATTTTTTCCCTTTCCTTCCTTCTAATTGTCCAGGATTCAGCGCCTATCGTTATGGAGGTATATTAAAGTTTTAAAACGGTACCTATCTGCCTATTACATACTTAAGTACAGACTGATAGGATTATTAATGATAATATGTCTAATGTGTCAAACTCCGAAAAAATAAAATAATGGAAAGTTGGTTTTCAAACAAAGATTCCCCATAAAAAAAATGTATAATTGTATGCATTGACATTTGTATGAAATAACAATTCATCGATATTTTTTTTGTTTCTTCTCAAAATTCTCAACGAAAAACAACTGGGACATTCAGCGTTCCGGTTCGAGTGAATCGGCACGTGTCACCAGGCCTCTGAATATTGCAGTAGTAAACCAGGACACCTGACAACTTCACTCATGATTCATAACATAAAATCCATATCACATTAATATACAGTCCAGAAACAAACGAACCGAAGCGTGCAGCGCTGGGCGCAGTTGGCGCGGTATGCATTTCCTGACCCAGATTCGAGTCTGTTTATATCTGCTATTCTGTATTTTACTGACCCTAAAACCACAAGACCAGTACTCATAAATCTGCAGCATCTGCCAATCGTGGCGATTGAGTGGGACGCTTGAAATGTTTTGTGTGATAGCAAAACCCTTGAAAATTACGTCTGGAGATACCAGGGTATTGTCAATTCTGGAGCGGAGATTATAAGCACTTTTTATGCACATAGCACGAACAGACGAACTACTTGATGATAAGTGGACTTCGCCGATGGACACATGAATGATGAAGGCATCACAAATACGTTGCCGATCAAAAAGAAGAGAGAAGAATGAAAAAGTACTAGCTCTGAACTCCCAGCCATAACAAAACACGTCATCTGACGGCTAACTCAAATAGAAGGGTGGAAGATGTAGCCGAGTTTCACGGAAAGATAATAGCAGGAATTATTGGTATTAACAATACGAGTACTTCAACACATTCCATGAGCTGTCCCATCTAAGCCCACAATTTGATAATTAGAAGCAGTTCTATTATATTATGATCAATAACGACACTGACCAACAAATAAGGCACCTTCTGATATTAATTTTTGAAGTGAAAACTTCTTTAGTATCGTTGTGATTTGGAATTCGTTGAAACGGAAATGACGTGAATGAGCAACATGGTGTGATGTAGGTAGTACGTATTTAATTAATTAGTCTTTTGAGGGTAAGATAAATCTTTTGTAAGCCAGTCTCCCATTAAAGCTGTGAACTGATGCATGTCGTTTTTCTTATGTAAAGCTCTCGTGGGATTCCCAGTAGTCCCGAGATTCTCCAGTGGCGACGATTATAGCGATTATCACGCGTGCACATTAAATAACTCAGTGTTGGACTGTAATAAGTGTAAAGTGCCGGAACTGTGCGGTGTTAACTATTGCGTTGCGAACAGTGAGTACAAAAGATGGCGGTTGGAAAGATCGGTGCGTTTGACGTGGCTGAGGACAATTGGAACACATATGTGGATCGTCTAGATCAATATTTTATTGCCAATAATGTAAAAAGTGAGCTGAAAGTCGCAACTTTAATTACGGTCATTGGTAATAGTGCGTATGAGTTGATGGTTAACCTTTGTACCCCGGACAAACCGTCTTCAAAAACCTATACGGAGCTTGTGGCAGTAATGAAAGGACACTTAAACCCCAAGCCGAGTATGCTGGCTGAACGGTTTAAATTTCGGCAACGGACCCAGAAACCAGATGAAAGTATAGCGACATACTTCTCAGAATTAAAAAGACTGAGCAAGGATTGTTCGTTTACGGCAGACAGTTTAAAAGAAAATATGAGAGACCAATTCGTGTGCGGCTTGGTAAACGATGGCATACGGCAGAAGTTGTTTACCGAAGACGACAGCATCACTATCGACAAAGCGTATAAGCTGGCCTTGTCAATGGAGGCGGCAGAGACGAACGCAGCATTAGTGGAGGATGGTACGCGGGGCAGGAACGGCAGCAGCACACAGGAAACCGCGACCGTACCCGTGCATAAGTTTGCACAGGGTGGCAGCGGGCGGCGCGGGGCGGTCGGCGGCGGCAACCGGCCGGCGGCGAGGCGAAACACGCGCATGGCGCGTGAGTCAGTGCAAGCTAGCGGCGGCGGTCCAAGTACCACGAGCGGAGCGGGCCAAGACAAATGCAGAGTTTGCGGTGGCAAACATAATTCAAATACGTGCAAATTTAAGCTATACGTATGTCGAGTTTGCACTCAAGAGGGGCATTTAAAGAGGATGTGTCCGAAGTTAGTGAAAAATAATTCTTTGCATAATATGCAAGAAAACAGACAGAGCAGCGACGGCGACGGCATCGGTGGCACTTACTCAGCGGACAGCGACAGTGACGAGGTAATGGTACCTATTAATCGCTTATCAATTGGACAGTGTAAGCCTATTACGATTTCTTTATGTGTGCAAGGCTATGACTTAAAAATGGAATGTGACACGGGGAGTGCAATCTCTTGTGTTAATTACCAGTTATATCAGAAAATGTTTTCAAACTTACAAATTAAACCCACTAAGTTAGTTTTAAGATATTATACGGGTGAACTAGTGTGCCCGGTGGGTGTAATTAGGCCACTTGTAAAATATAAGAATACGGAAAAGATATTGGATTTGTACATTATTGAAAATGGAAATACAGTTTTATTAGGTAGACAATGGATGGCGGAGTTAAACATATTGGTGTCAACTTTACAGTACAATACAATTAATAATAATAGTTGTGAAACCGGTTTTAACTTCTCGGAATTTCATTCCAGATATTGTGAAGTGTTCGCGGACGGCCTGGGACGGTTCACGGGAGGACAAGTGAGCATTCATGTGCGCGAGGGAGCGCGGCCGGTGTTTATGCGCGCGCGGCCGCTGGCGTATGCGCTGCGGGAGCCGGTGGAGCGCGCGCTCGAGCAGCTGGTGCGTGACGACATCCTCACCCCCGTCGACCACTCGGACTGGGCAACACCGATCGTGCCCGTTGTGAAGAAAGACGGTACGATCCGAATCTGCGCCGATTTTAAGTTGACCTTGAATAAGGTTTTGGAGGTCGACCGTTATCCTTTACCTAAAGTAGAAGATCTTTTGACTCGCTTGCATGGGGGCGAAAGATTTAGTAAAATAGATTTGTCACAAGCGTATGCTCAGCTGGAACTGGATGATACTAGGAAATACGCGGTAATTAACACACATAAAGGGCTTTTCATGTATAAACGTTTAGTATATGGGTTGTCGTCGAGCCCAGGGATTTTTCAACGGCGATTAGAGCAATTGTTCGCAGATTTGCCTCACGTGGGAGTATTTTTAGACGACATTATCATAACGGGGAGGGACACGTCTCAACACTTAGATAATTTACATAAAGTTTTCGAACGCCTGCAATCCAGTGGTCTAAAAGTAAAAAA
Source organism: Ochlodes sylvanus (assembly GCA_905404295.2). Taxonomy (NCBI): domain Eukaryota; kingdom Metazoa; phylum Arthropoda; class Insecta; order Lepidoptera; family Hesperiidae; genus Ochlodes; species Ochlodes sylvanus. Next base: position 6,929,870 of record FR990129.1, read on the forward strand.
AGAAAAGTGTTCTTTCTTAGTGGAATCTCTTGATTATTTAGGGCATGTCATAAGTAAGGGAGGAGTACATACGTCCAAAGATAAAGTAGAAGCTATCGTTAGAACCCCGATTCCAAGAAATGTATCAGAGTTAAGGGCTTTCATTGGGATGGTCATGTATTACGGAAAGTTTATAAAAAATGTAAGTTCAATCCTTACACCCCTGTATAATTTGTTGCGTGTCGGTGTGAGATACGATTGGAGTGAAGCGTGCGATGCGGCGTTTTCGCAAGTGAAGCGGGCGCTGAGCTCGAGTGAGGTGCTGGTGCACTACTCGCTGGAGCTGCCGTTGGTGCTGACGGCGGACGCCAGCGCCGCGGGGATCGGCGCCGTCATCTCACACATCACACCCGGGGGCGAGCGGCCCATCGCGTACGCTTCGCGGACACTTAACTCGGCTGAACGTTCGTACGCCCAAATAGACAGGGAAGCATTAGCCATTATATATGGTATCAAGAAATTTCACCAGTATTTGTACGGTAGAAAATTTATTTTGCGGACAGACCACAAACCTTTAACATACATTTTTGGTAGTAAAGTAGGTATACCAGTTATGGCGGCGTCTAGGTTACAAAGGTGGGCTATTATCCTGTCAGGTTATTCGTACGATATTGAGTATGTTGCGTCTGCCAAAAACTGCGCCGACGCACTGTCACGACTGCCGCAACCAACAAATAAAAATAAAACCGTAAACGAATATACGTATTTAAATTTTGTGGAAAGTTTTTTGCCAATGACAAATGATAACGTGCGCGTAGCAACGGCTCGGGATCAGGTACTTAGCAGAGCGATGGTTTACATACAGTCGGGGTGGCCGTCACAGTGTGTAGACGATGTGTTGAAGCCGTATTTTAACAGACGACATGAGCTATATATTGAACGGGGTTGTATTATGTGGGGCTACAGAATTGTAATACCATCGTCATTACGAAACATAATTTTAAAAGAATTACATGTTAGTCATATGGGCATAGTAAAGACGAAATCTATGGCTCGTAGTTATGTGTGGTGGCCTAATATAGACGCAGACATAGAAGCGACGTGCCGCGCGTGCGAGACTTGTGCGATGGAAGCGACCGCACCGCCGCACGCCGCACCTCGCAGTTGGCCGTATTTAGCCCAGCCGTGGAGTAGATTGCATGTAGATTTTTTAGGCCCGTATCGGGGGAAAACTTTCTTTGTAATTATTGATTCCAGCTCAAAGTGGATTGAGATATTTGAAATGATTAAAACTAACGCTACAGCTGTAATAAAGGTAATGCGGTCGCTATTTGCGCGTTTTGGCCTACCATTAGAGGTAGTATCAGACCAGGGCCCGCCGTTTACTAGTACGGAGTTAAAGGAATTTTTAGCTTTAAATGGTATTAAACAGTCGTTTTCTCCAGTGTATCATCCAGCTTCAAACGGGGCAGCAGAGAATGCCGTCAAACTATGCAAGCGAGCAATAAAGAAAGCCATCCGAGATGCCGTAGATATTGACACAGCTTTACAAACATACTTACTAGCTTATAGAAATAGTATTCAAAGTACAACGGGGGAAAGCCCTGCCATGCTGTTGCAGCGCAGGCCGTTGCGGTCGCGTTTAGACCTCTTGCGGGGAGATCACGCGCGCCAAAACCAGGTGGAGGAGGCACAGCGCCGGCAAATGACGAGCTCCGGCGCTGAACCGCCCCAACAACTCGCGGCGGGCGAGGCGGTGTGGGCTAGGAACTACAGAAGTCAGGACAAATGGTTAAAGGGAACAGTTATAAGTCAAGAAGGTTCGCGTAGGTATGTAGTAAATAGTGATGACGGTCGACTTCTAACGAGACATAACGATCAGATTAGGCGCAGACTTCGACGTTCTAGTGTAATGTACCCAAATGCAACGCCCGAGGAGGGCAGGGAGGATGTCGTCGAGCAACAGCAGCCACCGACAGTAGCGACACCGAGAAATAGGGAGGGGACGGGTAGTGGTGAAGTAGGAGGTCAGGAACCACCGCTGGTGGCTGATGTATCTGTAAGAAAGGATTCGCCAACCCGTAACGTGAGCGCGCCACACTCGCCGGTTATTAATAAGGAATCACCGACCGCACCTACCGCGAGCCCCGTGAAGCGTCCCACCCGTATTCGTAAGGAGCCGGTTAGATATGGTTTTGAGTTTGATTAGGTTAGTTATTCGAGAATACTAAATCATTCAGTAAACATACTTGAATCATGTTTAATATTGAGTCATAGTATTTAAGTAGATAGTGTGGATGTAATAGATATAAGTTAGATACATAGTTTCTTAATAAGTATTGTTATATTGGAAAATGTCGTAGTTTAAGTGTGCAGTAGTTTAAGTGTGGAGGTGTGATGTAGGTAGTACGTATTTAATTAATTAGTCTTTTGAGGGTAAGATAAATCTTTTGTAAGCCAGTCTCCCATTAAAGCTGTGAACTGATGCATGTCGTTTTTCTTATGTAAAGCTCTCGTGGGATTCCCAGTAGTCCCGAGATTCTCCACATGGCGGCTGACGTAAGCAAGCCAAAACAACAATATTTGGACTAACAGTATTCGTTGTTAAGTTTCACTTCTAGCACGTGTGAATTGCACACATTTTAATTTTTTTAATTTTACATCGACAATTAATAAAATGAGAACATCATCAACGTAGTCGAAGTCAATTATTACTAACTAGTTATTAGGGATAGCTCAAAAACGACTGGCCAGATCTCAAATTTATATGGGGTCACATGACGAGCATTCGATTATAAAAATTCCATTGTTGATATCATCAATATCGGTACATGCCATCGAGATATAAGTACTAACGTACTAGAGAAGCTACGTCAAATAACTGAATTGTCCTATTCTTCGTAATTTGTAATTTGTTCGCTGCAGCGCTAAAATAATAACAATTCGTCTAAACCGAAAACTAATTTACCACGGAAGTGTATTTATTCTCGGCAAAAAGGTCTTAAGCGCCACGTAAATCACGGCACTTACGCGTGACGACTGAGTGAGGTGCGGCGACGGTGCGGCGCGATCGCCGCAGTTGAACGGGACAAAGTAGGAATTTACGATGTCTTCTCTAGTACGTTAGTACTTATATCTCGATGGTACATGCAGTAAAAAGTTAAAAGGTAACACACAATAAAAATGCAGTCAAATTGAGAATCTCCTATTTTTGAAGTCGGTTAAAAACTTAAAAGATAAGATAGTTACCCGTACAACGGCACTTAATGGCGGGAGAGCTACTAAGTTGAGTAAACTTCGACGGTTACAAAATCTAACGACCTTCATTAGAAGGGAACTGTTATTTTTAAATTCTATAAAGATCATCCCATGTTACCGTTCCTTCTACTGATTGTGATGATAATAGTGAGCTATGTTGGTAGGCACAGGGTTGCCAACTGGTCAGATGTATCCAGACGTGTCCATACTTTTGCCTTCTGTTTTGATTTGTGATAATTATTTTAGTTTACACGTAAAAGTATATCTAATCAGCGAAATTTCAAAAACAATCGACTTGTTATACTTGTCACTTATAATTCAAATACAGGTAGGTACTTAATTAAATAAATTACTAAACGCACTAATATCACGCGTGTCGCGGGTAGCATTTACATTAACGTAACACCAATAACACATTGCTAATACCCAAGACCCGAGAACAAACATTGAGTCTGGGACCCCTCGCTTCACAGGCAGGGTCACTCAAGGGCTACAGAGTTTATGTACGTACGCTTACGTAATTTACTCCTCTACAACCGGATACTTGATTGACACTATACGTACAATGAGCCTACACACGCCTTGTCGTGGCAAAGGCATGTTATTGTGCATATAGTAACTGACATTAGTGTGTGTAATATTATTTTTATCAATTTATTTCGTTTAAAATGGTGTTATTTAAAAAATATTAGCATTCTGCACTCTATATCCATAAATATACACTATAAATGTCCCAAATTTCATACTCCTCCGTCCGCGCAATTTTCGTAAAAAGGGATACACAGTTCTTGTTTCACGTATTAATATATAGTTAGAATAATGTTCGCACACTCTATTTTAATAACACGAAATGATCAGTTTCTTTAATATTTGCCATCTAATTTCCCATTATTTATTTTGACACGGGAACCCTATCCTAGCTACTAACAAAACTAGCTACTAGCTAGTCAAGAGTTTTTTATACGTTTGTAAGATGATGAGAAATCTCGTAAAAAATCCGCCGACAATGACCAGACGAACGTTCTGACGCGGAAGTAACCACAGCACAGTTTCGTTTGTTGGCCGTCGTGGATTGTTTTAATTACGCATCAATCAGAGTTCAGGCCGACTCGGCCAAGGGTTGTTGAACTGCAGAAGGCCTCCCGATTCGCCAGGGCTGGCCGCCAGTCGTAACTCGGCTTTGAGTATGTTTTGGTAACTTATTTATTTATTAATTTAACATTTTATTGATTATACGCCATAAAAATAAACAGCTTGATAAAAGCACAAGAAAGTAATAAATAATAATAAACAATGGGCGGCCATATCGCTTTAAAGCGAGTTCGTCCAAGCAACCCAATAAGAAAAGTAAATGTGTACAGGCGTACATTTAGTTTCGATTTGCTTATAAAAATATTTCAATAACAAGTGAAAACAGTTTATAGAGAAAGAGTATAATGATGTACTGTGCAATATGGGTATTATATTAATGACACGGACGCTTGGAAATACACTATCCACAGCGTTCCGCTCAAGTTTGCAACGTAAATTATTATCGTAAATTAGTGTACGGATGTTAATTTACTTATTAACTCTTTATTGTATGTAAACACGAGGAGGAATTAAATGTAACAACCAGCTCCAGTAACCCATCTTACAAACAAATAAAAGGGATGAAGGATTGAAGGGATGCAGGAATGATTCAAACGAGTTATTGTAATTTAAAACAATTTATACTTAGCAAAGTTTTGTCATTTACCATTATTTCTTCCCTTCTTTAATAAATAATTAAGTATTGCTAAAAACAAGTCTGTTACTTCTGTTCCAATATAATTACATCATATTATTTATAAACTAGGTATTGTTTTTACTTAAGCAACTATAATTTATAGCGTGTCGATGCCATGCGTCAGCCAGAGTGGAATGATTTCAGGGCGAGCTGCCTTGAAGGAAGACATGGCGACATCGACTACTCTAACTAAATATTTCGCGGCAAATGAGCTCAGTGAAATGGTCCACGATTGTAAATCGCGTCTTTCCGCGGGCCCAGAATTATGGTTCCGCAGCGCTGTAGTCAACCGTGTTATTTTCCTGTTGGCAGACTCCTGAAGCCTGAGTGCGCCTGCAAGTGCAGGAACAAAGTGTACGAGGGAAAACCCAACGCCAGACCTATTTCTGCACTGGAACCACATAAATCTTATCAAACAACCGATTGGCCTGGAGAAATCCGGTTCAAAGATCTTGATATTTCTAATTCTGCTACCTACACAAATTCCCTGCATTAAAATTTCCAAAACATATCCTAGGTTGTAGGAGTTGACTCCGTTACACTTTTATTATTATATTTATAGGTAATCAAATCAGATACAGGAAAAGATTATTGAGAAATGAGTATTTGAGCGATGAGATGTGTAGGTATTTCGCTGTTTCTTTTAATGGTGTCACTCACACATTGAAAAGACATTAAATTGCACGAAGGACCCATAATGGCTCGAACAGGGCCGCACCGTGTCAGGAGTAATGACCTGGATACAAAATTAGCTCGCGACCGTTTTATTTTGATGTAATCTGTAACTATAACTTAGGGATGGCCGTAAAGGAGTGTTTATCACTAAATGCTCGCAACCCAGTTGCAACGGACAGTCAATATGGTTTTTTTATTGATATGCTTTCATTATAAAGGCGTGGTGCGAGGTTGTAACTTAACACCACGACGTATAATCATTTGTTTCTTTTTTTACACGACTAAGTGCAAAGGCGGGTATGTGTTTTGCTGTGTGTGTTTGTGTGTGTGTGTGTGTGTGCGCGCGCGAGTATGTATGTTTATTTCATTGTGGCACTCTAGTCATCATTAGAGTGGGACGATTTTCATGATTCTTACGTCGTCAATCGATTTGTCTACATCTTGCGAGTATCACTAAAGGCATGACAAAGTTGATAAAATCAGAGAACTTTCATAAAAACTTTGCACCCCTCTTTTACCCGATAGTTATCAGAGGGACTGGACTAACCATCCTAGTCCATAGAAAAGATATGTAGAATTTGAATTGAGACAATACATGATGAATGTCGGATTTTATCACTCATTTTAAAGCAATCGATTTTGGGTTACTTTAGAGAACTACTAATTAGCGGTGTATTTATAAATTCATTGTTTGTTTACGAAATCACAGCGGATACCCATTAAACGCATACATCCGCCGTGTTAAATGTCAAGGTTATTGGGAAATGGTCGCAATGAAACACACAATAGATGTTCCTATATTATACATAATTATGTATAATATATGGGGTTTCAATGACGTACTATGTTACTATGGTCGTAATATTTGGAGGAGAATATAAACTATGTGTACTTTCTTGTTTATTTCTATAATTGGAAAACAAACGACTGTGAGTTTTATATCGACTAGCTTTATTATTAACTTAAGCCATAGTTAAATAATACATTTTTAAAAACTATCAATTTATATTTTATAACATTAAACAATACAATACAATTTACAATATTTTAAGGCTTGTTGCGAATTTACTTGAGTAGAAAAAAAGCAACTGAACTGTTCTCCTGAACCGTAGACGGAGAAGAGTATAGACCTGGGGATGCCATCTATCGCACTCGCTCAAGAAAAGGAACAACTTACTCCAATGACACAAAAAAAACGAGACAGAATGATAATATGTACTTGTGTTTTGTCTCGCACTCTACGTGGCGGTTTTTTCCAGGAAAGCATAGTTCTTTGCTTGACAGCTGACCGTCGAATTTTCCTTGTGCCACATACAATAATTGTACTTTCTCGTACGATGTTGGCCAAGATCACCAAATGTCTATATATCCTGCTCTGTCTACGTCCTGAACAGTTGTCCATATCCTTAATGTCCCCAAAGATGTTTGAAATTTTACAATAAGAGCATGGCCAGCCTACCCCTCAATTTTGAGAGGAAACCGAGCCTAGGAGTGTGACAGTTATTGGTCGCGAAGACGAAGAATTATTTCTGTATATCAAGTAAAACGATTTATTCTGCGTAGCGGTTCTCCCTGCGGTCCGTCGCCGTTCTATTTTCGAGAGCCATTTGAATTTCGAATCGCACTCAGACACCGTTTTTGTGCTAAATATGCAATGGCCAGTGGCTGTCAGAATTCCAAATTCGTTTTGTTTTATGTAACAGATGCTAAATATCTCTACGGTTTTTTACCGCTTCTAGAGGCTGCGACTATACTGACACAGTATAATCACAAAAGATAGAGAGTAACAGAATGAAAGCTCACGTACTTCATTTTTTGTGCCATAATTATGTGTGCGTTAGCCCAAGGGTTGTCAACTCCGCGATGGTAATCATTATTTTGTTATTTGACTGATTGTTAAGGCTAAAACGGAAACTAAACTAACCTTAACTAAACTTCTAGTTTTTATTTCATTCTTCTTTAATCATCTTAATATATATAATTCTTCTGTGAGTGTGTATGTCACTGAACTTCTCTCAAACGACTGGACCGATTTTGATGAAATTTTTTGTGTGTGTTCAAGGGGATCTGGGAATGGTTTAGATTCACAATTGGACCCGATAGGTGGCGTTGCTGTTGATATATCACCAAAACATTTTTTAATCATAATGCGGTACGAAGTACGCTGGGACAACTAGTCATCTTTTATTTAACCCAGTACGTTTGTATTGAGGTGTGGCAGTCTTGTTGACGGTTAAACAACCTTTTTATTTTATAAATACAGAGATAATAAATATATAATGCATAATTAAAGTTGAATGCAAACATCAACTATCTGAACTATTGTAATAACTTATTTTCTGGTGATCAATATTTTTAACAAAAATATTTTAAAGATAAAATTGTCAAACATTGTCGAAGTCGCAATTGACAACCCCGGCCGATCTGTTCGATAGTGGTTTAAGGTGGTTCGAAATTTCGTATCTGTAAACGGAGTCTACGTGTGCGTTGCTCGAGCTCGCAATGTATGAAGCTTTACTTCTGTACAATTATAATGTTCTGTGGTATAATGATGAGAATAACAGATCATTTTGATTCTAGCTTTTTTTTATTCATTTAAGGTAGCAAACGAGCATGCAGCACCACCTTCCGCTGCCGCCCATGACAACTGTGACCGACACAGAACAAGACTCATATGGGGACTGGGATAGTTAGTCCGGTTAGGTGACGGTGTTAGAACATTATTTGGTTAGTTTGTAAGTATGAGGACTGGGACAGGGACTGTTAGTGAATGTTAGTCCTATTAGTTGTTGTTAGTAATAGTCCAGTAAGTAAATTTTAGTAAGAATCTCGTTATAATTCGGTCACAGATGTGTTGTGTTGCTACCCTTGAGGACTGAGATGGTCGCCTCTAAAAAGTGTAGCCGGTTCTCTTCTAGCTCTTTTATAAATTACCTACTATAGGTACGGATTGCAACTAATTAATTTATATGGTTTATTCTTAAGTCAAACTTATGGTACTTACTTACATCAAATAAAGCGAAGAGTTCTAGACAAATCATGCATCAAAATGTATTCGGGCCGTGATATTCTGAACGCAGCTGAAGTTGTATCGGTTCACGGACTTTTTAAATTAGAATTATGGAACGGCGACATGTTTGCCTGGAAATTCCAAATTTGAATTTCTATAGACCGTTATCCGAACGAATGTGCCGACGCCGATGCGATTCTCGATCGACTTACATAATAAGTATTGTATTTGTCCAGCAAGACCTATGACCAGTTCAGAGCGGTTCATATCTTGTTTTTGAATGAAACACAATGAAATATGTATTGAATTTATTTCAAACGAAATATAATTATATTCCTCACATATTCCACACTAATAACTCGCGCTCGCTTTGCTTCGGTAGACCTCTGCCTGTAAGTAGGTAGGTAAACGTTACGCCTCGAACATAGGCAATATGACTTCATTTTATCGAAGGTACATTTTTGTTCGTCTATAAATGCAAAGGTAGGTAATATTATATAATATAGTAATATATGGCAATATATTTACTTTTTATACCTTAAATTTAACTTTATTTATTTTATTTCAATAATACTAGAAAACCCTCCCTCGCTTCGCTTCGGGAAACCTGTACCATGCCCACACTGTAAATTTTTTTACGTGATTATGCTAACATTACTTTTTCTTTCTTTCCGCTGAGAAAATTTAATTAAAAAAATAGGGAAGTTATTGGTTTCAACCCGATTTTTAAAAAGCGTTTTCATCAGATCTCCACGTTTTTAAGTCCTAAGAAGCTATTCTGATTATTCCCGCGATGATGTCTGTAAGTATGACGTGTATGTGTGTGTACATGTATGTGTAAGTATTTTTTCTTAAATATCTTCATGAACACATTTGTATCTATTATTGCAGCTTACATCTATGCATACATTTTGTATACATAGATTTAAATATTCACACAATGTATTGCTACTGAAGGATAATTAATCTGTGCTTCGTAAACAATATGACGTCACGCCCACATGACCGATCGCTGTGACGTCTACCTACACACGACACATATTTTTAACCTGATTAAAGTGCACATGTGGGAGTTTTCCCTTGTTTACGAGAAGTTAAGAAGAGAACCACAGAAACTTATTTTATATTCAGTCTATTCGATAGGTTATTTATTACGAAATTGGAGATTATTTAAAAAATAAAACTGCGTGGGCTTGATATCTAGCCGCAGACGGGAGTAGTGCAATTTGTAACTGTGAGGAAAAAACTCCTTAGGAGTTTGATTCCCCCTATTTTGCAAGATGGGGTATTGATGATGAATCGTGGAGCCTATTGAACCCTATTCGAGCCTATTGAAGTTAACCATCTAACATGGCTTACATGGAAACAACAAAAACAGCCTTGTTCTTAGATTTTCATTATTTATTCTGGATATTTTTCTCGAAATAACTACAATTTACAAAAACCTGTGTTTTAATCTCTTTTAACCTGCAAAAGCTCATTACTTAATTTAGGGTAGGTACTTTTCAGGGAACGTTAATATTATTAAAAAAAGTTTTGACAAAAATTCAGCTAATACCTAACTTTATCGAAGTTCAGAGAGCCTTGTCTTTTTTCCCTGGCCTGTTTTCTTTACACTCAATATTTTTTTTATTTTAGTTTGGGAGCAATGATTTTCTCCCCAAGGAACATACCTACATGCCAAATTTCAGCTTCTTGCGTTCAGTAGTTTCGGCTGTGCGTTGTCTGTCAGTCACTCGGTAGGTAACAGAAGAGTTTTATATAATTAAATTCATTTAATGATAATGATAATTTATTTGCAAACAAATTATTTATAAACAAAATTAACAAGGTATAGGTATCTTATTGCTGACTAAAATGTTTTTCGTACATAGCTGAAGATCAGGATTTCCTGAACGCAATATGCTATTTCCAGTAAAAATAAAATGAAGCGACTTACAGCCTCTACCTACACATTTTACGTTACGACATTAAATGATCGAATCATAGCTTTAGTCAGAACCGAATATCAAATCACAATCATTTAAAATTTTCGTAATGTTACCTTCGAGTAATCATAAAGTTATGACACCCGTCGAAAGTGAAAACAACTTCGGATAAATGTTTACTAACCATGTAAGATTTCAACAACAACAGAATTTGCGTTATTTATCCAATTTCCATTCCCTGACGTACTCTTAAAAGGACTTCGGACTCTAGGAAGAGGAATAATTTCGAATTAGAATATTATGCCTATAAGGTACTTGTTCTACGATACACAGATAAACTACAGAAGATTTGGAAATAGGTATACAAACGAACGATCTCATCACAATCTATACTCTGAAATCTTTTAACAAGAGGAGTGGATAAGGTCCTATTTATCGTTTTGTGTGCTGAATAAGATCGGCATGCTTCGCGATATTTCCCTTTGCCGAAGTCGGAAACTGACAGAATAAAAGGATGCTCCTTTGAGCTATTTAAATTTAAAAAAATCCTGATTTTGCTATTCACATTAAAAAAAAATCCAAAACGTAGTAAATTTACTACCATACAGGAAGCGAGGACAGATACCATCCGATAATAAATCTTCGCTTCACTCCCGTACAACCACTAGCCCTTAAATAAAGCAACTACATAATACGATCCCGTATTAAAATTCATAAGCTTCTCGTTGTATACCAATGTTCCTGTTATATAATTCAGTTATTGCTACATCCACGTTTAGAAACACTTTCTATTCTGAAGACAACTTTCCCGGTAATGTTTTTTAATGGTGTTGGATTAAAGCGCGCATTAAATACTTTTGGACTTGTAGCAAGCGAGATGCGATTGCTATTTGTAGCAATTTATTAATTGACTGAACGGATGATCTTATGACCTAAAGATGGATCAGAGAATCGTTCTGATGTTTAAAGCGATATGAAATGACCTTTAGAGGTTAGTCTTCTACTATGTAGTAGATTTCTGAGTGAGAAACCTTAGCATACATAGGTACAAACATTGCAAAATAAATAAAACCTTTGAAAAAACGCACGATGCACTTAATCTGCATCATTTCGGGTGATAAGTAGGTACTTACACGTGTACTTAGGTGTAGATACACCAATTGTTTACTTGAACTTACTATTGACAACAATGATTGTTTTATGTTAACTTAATTGTAACTTACTAAGTAATTTTTTGGTGAACGAAGAACATTACTGGAAAGAGTTCTTTTTTTTTTAATTCGGCACTTATTGAATAAATCAAAGTCTTGATGAAATTTACAATTATTAGTAGGTAACACTGCTCGTTCTTTCTTGGCCGGCAAAGCATCGGTGATGCGGTTGGTGTTACTGAGGTCCATGGGAACGGTGACCACTTACCATCAGATGGCTTGTCTGGTCGTTCGTCGGTTATTTACATTAAAAATTCTTACTTCCGACCTTTTGGAAATTATTTTATCTCTCATTAGTTTGTGTAGGTACTCGCCCTTAACTTTAAATCAGTAGTGTAGGTAATCATTATGTACTAGTAAACCCGCCGTCGTTTCGCTTCGGGAAACATGTACCTTAGTACGCACATTCGGAAATTGTTAGGCGTTATTCTTAAACTGTCATTACTTTTTTATTTATCAACGGATGGAAAGAAAATAAACACTAAATATTAAGTGAAGCTTACCAAAATATATTTGCGGAAACCGCAACCAAATCAGTTAAGCCGTTTCTGAGATTACCGCGTATAAAACCACAGACAAACAGATAAACAGACAAAAATTCTTAAAATCTTAAAATCATTGTTTTATCTATAGTAATAATAAATACCGCCAGTAAAAGGTTTTCTCATAGGTATGTACATATACCTATCTTCCATGTACAGACAACGATCACTTACAGATTTATATGGACACATCGACATGATAATACTGTATCATTTTAAAATTCATAGAGTTATTATGAATTTATGTAACGTATTGCAACACCTATTTAAAATCACTTTCGATTCTATAGACCACTTTCTCTGTAATGTGTTTAAATAAACGATGGCTTGTTTTGAGCGTTACCAGTCTTTACTACCAGAGAGAGATCTGAAAAAAAAATCAATAAATCCCTACTTAATGTTTTATACATTTCCTGATTATAAATCAGGTAGAAATTTTACAGATCCTGCAGTGAAACAACCTGTGAGGCAGACTACAAAAACTTATACAGAGCTAAAAAATATACTCCAGATGAAACATAACTAGACGTTTATCAATATAATGTAATTATCTATTTGGTATTTGAAACAAAACAAATTGGCCAAGTGCAAGTCAGTCTTTATGAAGCTTCAAACTTTGAATAATATGTGTAAATCTAAATATCACTAAATATCACTAATTTCCGCGATACTAGTTATTAAAGTAGTTTTGAAAGATATCATACATAATTATATTGTCTATTCTCTCTTGAAATTATCTTTTCTTCACTAGTTTGTACGTACTTACTACTTTACACTACTGGCCCGTAGCTATAAGACAATTGCCTAATGCAGTTTAGTATTAAAATTCATATAATTCTTGTTGTGTATCAATTTTCGTATTATGTAACGCGCCTATTGCTCCAAGTCCCTTTCTATTCTGGAAACACTTTTCCGGTAATGTTTTTTAATGGTACCGATTTGTTTTTATGAATTATGAATTTTCTTGAAGTGTCCGTTGTAGTACATGAATTTGAAGTAGTTGGCAATTACATAGGTAAGTTTATTCTACCGCATGTTTTCACTTTTACTTCATTGCGTCATCGAAAATCGGTCTGATTCTATCACAGCCTATTTTAATTTTAACTAAACAACATTACTAAACAACCTAACGTGCAAAAATATTTAAAAAGCTCTTGCTGCGCTTCGGAAAACTTAACATACTACTTAGTACTTATTTAACGTGTTTCCCGTGGAAAGCATATAATATAGCCTATGTGATCCGTAGCTCCGTTTTATAAGAAACTGTATCAAAGATACACGTGTATGAATGAACCATTTGAAGATGAAGCGCGTGTAACTTAATAGGTCAGGCAATTGGTTCAGATGTTTTTCAAACATTGGAATGAAAATAACGAAAACAACATTCATGCTAAGACGCAAAATTACTTACACGTGGAATATGAAGATAAACCATAAACAAGAAATTATAGTTTTATAGAATTTTCTTTTAAAATAAGTATACTATGAGCTGCATAAAATTATGGTTTGTAGTGTAATCGAAGCTTCGTAAGGTTTTTATTTATTGCTATCGTAATTAAACCGTGAGGTAATGATTTTAGTGTATAAATTAACATTTCAAGCGCTCAAGCTCCCAGCCGAAACACGGCAATAATTATAGTTAAATACAATTAAGGGAACGTGACCCAAGACCTCAAGGGCACGAGGGGTCTTGGCAAATATGGGTTGTCACCGAGGGGGGAAGGGGTGAAAAATTGTAAAAAATGGTTACGTTCCCTAACAGTAGAAATAACGCGCTTAAATCATTCAAGCGCTACGTAATCCTGCCTTTTGTGGCTTTTGTCCACACTTCTAGTCAGCGCGTGTACGCCTACGCAGCTCGAAACCATTTGACAATAATCGTTACCTCAATTCATGGAAAACTCACCTGGAGAACGAACAAATTCAGGTCTGACGTCAAACCGCAATATAGTAGCAAATACCATAGTTAACTTCCGTTATGCCTTCAACTTAGTCATAATTATTATTATGTCACCAATGTACTTTTCATTCTCTACGATAGGTAATGTAAAGTGAAGAGTGAAAATTAATTTAGAAAATAATATATTGCATTAGTAATAAATTGTCACTTGCTTCGGTGAAGGAAACCATCGTGAGGAAACCTGCACATCTGCGAGTTCTTCATAATGTTTTCACATTACGTGAAGTGTGTTATGTAATCCGCACTTTGTCAACGTGGTGGACTATGGTCTGTACCCGTTACTTTGTAAGAGGAGTCACGAGCCAAGCAGTGGGACAGATGTGGGTTGTAATGATGATTATTACATTGCTTTACCTACATTAAGCCAGATTTTTGTAACTGGAGAATACTGTACGTGATTGTACTGTTGCACTAGAGGTCTGAATATGGATTAATTAGTAACTAAGTTCACATAAGGCGATAAATGGCCTTATGTGAACTTAGTTAGCTTAGTTTTATAAACAGTAGCTACTCGAATACGAAACAATTAATTATTACGTAATTTAATCAAAATGATTGCTATTTGCAACTTTCAAAGAGCGTTTAATTTTTTAGTTTTATTACTTTTTCTATAAATTGAGAAACAAAATTATTTATTGAAATCAATAAAATAACGTAAAAAAGAAAACATCTAAACCCTTACCAGAATGTACACATGCTCTCCGCGATAAAAACCTTTCCTTTATTATCTTTTGTCACAATTAAAATAATATCTTTAAATATCTAACTCCTAAAATCCGTTATTATTATTTTTTCATTAGATATGTATTTTATTTGGTTTAAATCTAAATCAGTGACATTTTAAACAATGTTTACTTTTCTTATGATTAAGCTTAATACTTTTATATAAATTATATTGTGATAGATATTTCTTAACCTCAAACATAACAATAACAAGGATGCTAAGTACAATATGTTTCAAAAAAGCAATAATTATTTATGACTTTGACAATATTATAAGCCTTAAATTAAAATATTAATATTCTGCAACAAGATAATCTGGGTCAATACTATTACTGCCATCTTTAAACCTACTATCATTTGGAAGTTCTTCATTATTAAACTGTCCAAGTTCTGCGGGCTCTTCCTTATTATAGTCAGAATTTCCTTGATACTGCCTATCGTAAATAAAACTTTGAGGGTATACTCTGAGTCCAAGTCCAAAGTGTGGTTTAAGATCCTGGTATTTGTCATATATATCGTCTGGTTTGGCATTATCTGCATTATTGAGATTGACGTTATACCTATATTGCTCTGCTCTGGGACTATCGCTGAATTTATCAAAATTTCGTTCACTATATAATTTTGTTTTCACATTTTCATCTTTTTCATTTTCTTCCTCTTCGTTTTCATCGTCTTCAGTTTCTACCTCGTCCGAATCTTTACGTTCATCTTGATAAGACGATTCATGCTTGTCTTCATTCGAAAACCGTTGATTTCCATTATGTGAAAATTGATTCCCTTCTTCATTTTCTTCATCCGAAAAATCATTTTCTTCACTATCATCTTGTTTCTCAGCAGATACGTTTTCGGTTTCATCGTCTTCATCAGTGTGAGAATTTTCTTTATTGGCATAATTGTAAAAAGTTGAGGTAGACTGCATGACTTCCTTGGTTTTTTTGTTGTACTCTTTCATATTTTTTATATCATTTATTAAATCTTGATCATTATCTATACTATCAGCTTCGGATACCTCGTAAGGATTTGCGAGTGAGTTTTCAGTGGTTGCAAGTTTATTTGTAATAGTAAAGTTAATGTCCGTACCTGTTGGAAGTGTTTGCTGAGTTTCCAGCGTTACCACCGCATCATAAGTAACTCCTGGATTGCCCGTGAACAGGAGAACGACGTAATTGTAACCAGGTCCACCCTCGGCTATATTAACTTTAAGATCTGTTCCAAAATCTATTCCGCTGACCCTCACATGAGATATGGGGTCTCCTTCTCCCATCGCCGGGTATTTCATAACTAAAGATCCTCCAGGAATAGATACTCTCAACTGTTCTGTATTCGTTTTCTCCAGTTCTTCATTACCAACATCGAGTAGGAACACGTATGGATACTTATGGAGTGGATTTGCGGCACATGCCGCAATCGAGCCCCAGAAAACGAATGCGAGAAGCATCGTTTCAACTTGAGCTCTGAACTGTAATGAGCAGTCATGGTACGGCAAGTAGATTCTTATATAATTCGATTTCACGGTTGATACGTTTTAGTTTTTACTTACCCTTGATCATCACCGCGACTTGTCATTGCCAGTTAATTCTCTTTGAAGTCGAATTCAATGGCAACAGGAAGGTACGTCAAAGTTCCTTATTATTGTTGGCGTTTTAAGGACCGGATGCAGGTATTTAAATTGGGACACTATAAAGACAAACGAGATTAGTCACAGCTTTATTTCAAACAACAGTTTAATCCATTTAACAACATTTAAATACACAGGTAAGTACAAACTGTAACACCGAACTCTGTAGTCAAAACAAAAAGAAAATACAAAAATAGCATTTTACTCACACCAACCAGGTTTCATTTATCGATTTTATGCAATATGTACTTTATGCACAATTGTCTTATCTACTTCACGAGTAGTGTCCCAAACTTGAATTTCTGTACACTAGTAAGAGTCAATCATGTCTTAAAATGTAAGAAGACATTTCGATTTTCGTCTCTACGAAAACTTTTTAGTTTTTCTTTAAGTAGGTATTTGCTGTCTGTTTTACTTTCTTACTTTAACGATAGGAATAAATCTGGGATAAAATATACTTACTTACATTGTTTTAACGTCGAAAATATATCTTTAATTTATATTGTTGTACGAGGTAGAATTACCAAGACATATCAGGAGTTTAAGTTGGAAATAATATAGATTTAGATAAACATTTCGCGCTCGACATAATTATACAATAAACGACATATTACAAAAGTAGCTCTACACACGACTTTGAATAAAAATATAAGCACGATATTTAAAAATATTGTCATTAGTGCAATTTTACTAAGCTAACACCACAGACATAATATACCTACCTATTGAGATATTTAAATCACTTAAGCACCAAATTTATTCATAACGATTACATTCATATGTGTATATTATGTATTCTTAAATCTAAATTACAACAATCCTGACTAACATCCATACATATGATTATGAATGCATATTTTAAATATAAATAAATAGGGCGTAAAAAAAGCTTTTAAACATTTTTAAATCAGTGTATAATGATATTTCAAAACAGTAAAGTAATGGTTAAAAAGTCAAGATGTTATAATAGTAATTTTAATTTTACATCTCATCTTGGCCGGACTCTACATAGTGGGCATAGGTCCGTGAATATTTTAACAGGTAATGTAAAAACAATATCATACTTTTATTTCAGGAACATAAAGCTCACTTCATACTCAAAGCATTCTAAGTGCATAAATATATTTAGGCCCTTCTATCGTTTATTAATTGAGCCGCCATGACCACAAGATTGGATTGGCGACGGACTTGCGGGTCTCAAGGATCTGCTTTTTACCCGGGCATGAACTCGAGAGAACTAGCGTCTCCCGGTAGGGGAGAGGACCACGCTGTTGAGCGGGTCTTTTCGTTAACAGTAAATCAGGCTGTACGTCGCAGAACGGCGGCGGCGTACGGCGCGATAGCCCTGAGCGACTCGCGAGTCGTGTGGCCCTAGGTCGCCGCGATCGATCATTGATCACGCCGACCTAGGGCCACATGTTCCGCGACTGTCGGTACTTATCAGGTGGCGCGCCACCACGTCGTTCCTCACGAAGCGTGGTGCTCCCACGTCAGCCCTCAGAGTCATGCTTTGTTGCTGCTGCAGGCGCTAGTGAGCCGCTATGAAAAATAAATGTTCACCCAAACATACCACAAACATAATCTGAATGAAGTTTTATTCACACGTACAACATTTTATCGTCCAATTCCTTGCGACATTGCAACGACTAACTACAGACCCTGTCTTTTTTAATTATCCTCCTCGTACATAGAAGATGCCAAAATAATCTTTACCAGAGCAACTTGCAGTGTCCGTGCACAATATAATGTCCTAAACGACTCCGTCTACACACGAAAGACCCTGTCGTACGTAATACGTAAATATAGCAACGGCCAATTGTAGTTACGACAATGCAGCGTCAAGTAATCGCAACGACTCTATTCACGTAACCACAGATCACACACACAGGTCGTCCTGATGTCGTGTGGTTATGGTTGTGAACAATAATATTTTAATTGAAGAACATTTTTTTTACATAATATAAGTTATTGCTTGACTACAATCCGACCTGAATGTTAATTATGTAATATTGTAATAACTTAACTATGTATCTTATTCGGTGGTATAAAATTATTTCAGGCATGGATACAGGTTAATAGAACATTTTTGTTTGGAATTTAGTGCCCATTTCATAAACAACTTTTAACGAACAATTACAAGCATCACTTGCATTTTGCCATACTTTTCATCTCCTCAGAATCAATCCCTAAAATGTTTATCAATTGTAAAGTGGTTATTTCAAGATTTAAATAGTAAATCATTCTTTGTAAAGCGGCAAGTAGGTTTTAAACTAATGAAACGATTTATGCAAAATGCAAAAATAAATCCTTTTTACTATCAAACAGACGAACCCAACCGAGTTTAGTCATAATAATAAACACGGGGGACGATTCGACAGATCTCCTTCGTGTCAACGAAGGAGATCTGTCGAATCTCAACCTAACAACCGAATGCCTATACTTGATTTGGTCTTTCAGTCTTAGAAAATAAAAAAATCATAAATATCACTTTTACGAGTATAATCATAAATTCTGTCTGCGTACATGAACGCTATGAATCAAAACAAAAAAGGTACTTACAGTAGACGTATAAAGTGGTCCCGGCTAAACCAATTAAACGTAGAAAATACTCTATCGTGGGATGTTATGTAAAAATAAATATTGTTAAAATAAATACCTACTGATATTTCAGCATTAATTAGCTAACTTTATTAGGAAAAATATTTCGTACTTCTCAACCTTTAATGATAAAAGGTGATATGATTAGATACATACCTACATATGAAGTAAAAATTATATTTCTTAAAAAATAAATTGCCAACACGACAATAATATCAATGATGCCACATAATTTGACACAATGATTAGCCTAATAAAAGCTATGGTTTGCTTCATTGATTAATAATATTGATTATTATTATTTTTATAGCGTCGTGTTTAAAGTTTGAAGTAATTGGCACGTGCCAGTAGCTAATTAACTTCTTGCGTTTGACGCGAATATCACAAAACTTCGAACTAAAGTATTGAAATACTTACGATAATAGAAAGAAAAGCCACGAAATTCCGAATTCTAATCGTTATCTACAGAGAAAACAAAATTAAAAAGAAGTTGCAATAACATGGAAATTAAAGCATTAATAAATTTAACCACATCCGCATAAATTGCAAAAATATGGATACCTACCTATACATTCGTAAAATCTTGGTGAGATTTGAACCCACAATTTTCGGTTCAGAACCGGGTCTTTACACCACACTACATAGGGTCGTCTCCTAACGCATACATTGCTACCACTTGCAAACTCTTCCCGTAATTGTTATTTTATCATCATTAGCGCCTATTCTATTTTAATCCTATAAAATTCATAAGTCAATTTACCAGTGGCAAAAATCTACCGCATAAGAACTCGGCGAGTATTATATAGTTTACTAGACAATTTGGGTGTTATAAATGAGATTCTATTGTTATGTGACAATATACCCCTATACGATAAGTCCGTCATAGAACTCACAATATTTAGATTTTCTACATTCCTTTTAATAAATAAGAGTTTTCATTCTCAAATATGAAAGACCCGCAGCGATACCTGCTTCTGGGCTCTCTCTTTGTTTTGCATAGAAATATAATTTGCACATAGATAAGTAGATAAGTAAATTTGCTATTAATTGTGTTCGTCTCAATCTAACGAGATGACTTTTATATTTGAAAATTATGCAAATTTATATGAAAATTAGTGATTTATCATTTTATATATTATATTTTAAATTGAATCATGTGATCGCTGCGACCGACATCTGCAATAATTTATCAGTAACGTCAAATCCAGTTCCGTGTCAATAAATAAGCTTATTGTAGGTATTGTACTAGAATATTGGTTGGCACAGCGTAGGTAGTCATTTGCGTTGCGTTTACATTTGCCTTTACAAATATGCCCAAATTGCCTTTTTTAACTTAAATCTTAAATGAGTTAGCTCATTAAAATAAATTAGCGCAAAATAAACGTCGATGTGGGCAATTGAGCAACGACAAAATCGCAATCAACCAATCGTGACCGCAAACAATTTATCGAAGGAATGATCTTAATTGTTTATTTTGGCTTTTCAAAGCCGTCTCGGCTCTCTCGGCCTGGTTGATCATGCTATCCAATTTACTGATCTGTGACGTCATCTGCTTTCCAGCATCCAAAAACACACTTTTATTCAACAACGAACTGTTTTCGTTCTTCTCCATCGCCTCCAAATCGGATAAAGCTGTGTTGATATCGCCGCTATTTTTCTTCGAAATTCCCGCGCTCGGCGTCATTTCATTATCATTTGGACCAAGGCCGCGATTTATACTGCCATCTTCTGAGGTGTTTGCCGGGACGTAATCCTTGTCGTAGTTAGTTTGTCCTACGTAACTTTGATCACTGGAGTACGATAGATTGTCTTTGGCCATCAGCTTTACACGAAAGAAATTGGTAACGCTTCCACACACGCCCTGAAATATTTCAGTATACAAATTTTAGATTTCAGTTATTTTACTCGACCTCAAAGTAAGTTCCTCAAGAATATAACTATCTGTGCACCGGAAAACTTTTTGCAATTATTTGATATTTAAGTAATTATGTTTATCCTTAACAGTCTTAACGATAGGAGTATTATTTCGCAAAGTTTACATTTCATATTAATTTACTTAAATGTTTGATTGAGTATTTATTAGATACCTACACTACAATACCGGAAATAGGCGTAATTAAAACCTGTAAATATATAGATACCTACTATTTACAGGTTTTAATTACGCCTTAAAACTTGAATGGATGTTTGGAGCTGCATAAGGGGGTAAAAACATAATAAGAATAAATTAATGTATATATAATAATAATAAAATAATAAGCAAAACGGTATTTCCTTACCCTTAGTCGATTAATTTTAGTTTGAGTGGAAGACAAAATAGTATTCAGCTCGGACAGCCCGGCGCTTGCATGCTGCAAGTCTTCATTTAACATCGCTGTGTTCTGGAAGACGGCAGAAAAAAATATATTATTCATTATGTAGAAAAATAGATAATCATACATACAATAAAACCGTAATTGATCATTCAAGAATTTTTTACAAAAACCGTACTGTAACATCCCTTAAAGACGATTTTAGGTTTTTGTGTGACTGTCGATTTGTTAGTGCAGTTGTTTCCGCTAATCTCAGAAACGGCTTCCGTTGAGTGCCGTTTTCACTGATGCATTGTAAGCATTGTGTATCAAGTATTTGTTATAAATTTCAATCAGTACACAGTTTAAAATATGACAATAAAAAAAGTCCCGTATTTTTATTTTGTAGGGTGCGGGAAACGGGAATAGCAAAATATTCCTAGAAGCGAGGACAGTTGCCTACTAATTATAAATAAATTGTTAACGACTGGATTTACTGCAGTTAAAATACTCTTAGGCATACTAGAAAATAGAAAATATCACTATCAATAGAAAGATCTCATTCTTAATTTGGAGGCAGGCCAAGTAGGACAATAATAGGTTTACTAAAGGGTGACCTATATTTCGTTATATAGGTCATCAAGCTATAAAGTAATACTTATAGGTTAAGTCGACTGTGACAATCTTTGGCATTCTGCAATTAGATTTATCTGAATTATTGATGCATAGCTGGTTCGAAGGTATATTAATTTAGCAATAAAAACATGATTGGGTTTTTGTCATACAAAAACACAATGGCGATGCACCGTGTAAGTACTTGTTCGATCGAAGAATTCATAACAGTAATGAAATAATTATGAACCGTTTAAAAATAGAAAATTTTATATACAAAATGTTTCAATAGTAACATTTGGAGTGTAAGGGACTCCGGTATATGTAGGTAATTGAAATGAATAACAGTTAGGGATGAAACAAAAACATAAAAAAGATTTTTTATTCGATTTTATACGTGAATTTTCAAAAAATCCTTTCTTAGTGCTCCCCTACGTTATATAAGGAACCCCTGTGCAAAATTTAAAGTTTCTAATCCTTATAGTTTCGGCCCTGCGTTGATATGTCGGTCAGTCTGTCAGTCAGCTTTGCCTTTTATATATATAGATTGCATAAATTAAATATCAAGCAGATAGGTTTTTACTTCGAGCTCCAACTGTTTCAATATGAATTTATGAATTATTTTCAATTACTATTATAGATTTCAATGCATATGTAATTGATTCCAAAGCGAAGCGAATTGGGGGATGTAGGTATCCTTTACAACAGTATTTTCAATAGTGGGCTATAACGCCCCCTTGTGGGCGCTGAAGACCTAGAGGGAGGCGGTAACGGTCCCAAAAGAGTGGGGGGTGTTTGAGATAAGTTTGAGATCCTCTGCTTGACAAGAAGGTAAAGGACACTTACATCCGTTTTTTAACAAAGCTAGAGTAAGAATCCAGGAGAATATCGGAATCTAAGAACTCGGGGCTATAATCTGAAGCTATTTTTAAAACACTGCAAATATTTTTGTGGGCAGCTATTTTTAATTCGATCAGCAGAAAAAATAGTTTAATGAAAAAGGTTGCTGTAAGCTCTAAGGCTAAAAAATACCTCGGCTGTTTTAATGTCCACTTCTTCAAACTCCACAACATCTAAATGCTTATGTTTTTCTAAAAAATCCTCCTTATCTGGTTTTGGCTGACCAAATAATTCTGCTCTCGTACACGCATCTTCGTATGCTTTTAACGACATTTTTCAGCACACTTGAGCTTACACCTAGATTAACCAAAATAGTCTGGAAGTAAATAGCTAGCCCTTGCAATGTTGTTAGCTACTGTCGACCTTGTGATTGTGTGATTCTGACATTACTATTGATTTTCTTACGTTTGGGTTTTCAGATACAATAAGGCACGAAACGTGTGCAATACACACTACATAATACAATAGGTATTTTAATGAAACAAAAAGATCTTATATCTACTTTTTAATGCAAAAATAAGAAATAATATAAACATCACAACACATTTACGTAAATTAAATAATAGTAAACAATCAAATTGTTTTCGCTTTCCCGCCAACCACAGACAAATATTGATATTATGTTTTTTTTTCTTCAATATGGCGTTGGCGTAAATACACTCAGCCAAAAACATATTGATATTGTAAAAAAAGCATTGAAAATAGACAAGGGATGTTACGTTTTTTAAGTTTTGACGTGATAACGTCTTATAAATTGATGAACACCGGCAGCGCACACGAAAAATTGTCCCGTTCCGCCGAGCCTGTGCGTGCAAGCGAGAGCGCGCAACAAACGAGAGAGGCACGATAAGCCCAAGCGTTGGCAATTTGTTAATTAAATAGTTTTAAGTTTTAACTAAGAATAAGTAGAGTGTTGTTTTTGTTGTTACTAATATGATGATAAGAAATCATGAATAAGTAATCGGAATTCTATTACTTAAAAGAATTTATGTTGTAAAGTAAACTTTGTTGCCAATGTTTAACATTAAATGGCTTATTGTCTAATAAAGACAATAACCCAAAGAAATGTGACAAAGACAAAGAAATTTGATCGTCACAAAGGCTGCCATTGGTTCAGAACGTGGATATGTTTCCAAATATTTAAAGTTTGATAGTTTCAAACACATTATTCAACAAAATTGAAGGCGGCCAAATACATAATAAATACTTACGTCAAATTACACTTAGTAGAGAGACGACTCGTTAGCCAAAGTATATTTTTAATCTTTGGTAGGTACCGGTAACTAACGCTTCCCAATAACGGCTGGTACGTGTTACTGTCATAGCCTCATAGTAATAGGTAGGTACTTAAAAAACGCTGTGGTAGCGTAGTGGCACAAGCCGGTACGGAACCGTGTCAGTGTCACGGTGTCATCAATACTGTTAAATACTGTCATTGTCATGTCAATCAGCAATCAGCTTAATAATATGTAGGTACCTACTGTAGTAACTGTACTGTCACAAGTCACAACTGTCACAAGTCACAACACATAGTTACAATTACTGTATGGTTACTTTACTTTGTGCCAGTCACTGTGGGTTAATTAGAATTTAATTTATATAGAATTCAGGTCAAAAGTATTCTTCTTTGGTTGATGTCAGAAACTCAGTAACAGTTCCTCCTCATCAGCATCAATGGCTTTTTTTCGTAAGTTTTCATTTCACAGAGTTCAAATTAAATTTAGAGAACCGTATATACATAAATAATATTCTATTACTTTAGGATATTGTATTTCAACCTGTAAAACTAATAAAAACTATTTCCACGGCTATAAAAATAAAACTGCCAGTCACGTACGTTGTCCCCTTGCCTGTGTCAGTAACGTCGATGTCAAACTAAAAATAACAATAACATTGTCATATAATAAATTAAAAAACAACAAATTGTTTACGTGGCTGTGATATTTTTGTGTGAAGTGTATAAAGTAAATTTTAATCATGAAATGTATAAAATTTTAAATGTATTTAAAGAAAAAAGTGCTTGTGCAGTGTTTGTAAAACAGATAGCATACACACACAAACACATATTTATGTCATATAAACAAGGAGGTAATAGAAAACAAAGATTTTAATGATAAAAATATTTATACTCATAATAAATTGTGTTCTAAATTAAAATAATATACTGAAAAAGTTATTCAGGGTTTGAGGTTTATACAAAATAATTTGAAATAGTTTTTTATAATATGTTTCATTCATTTATTATTTGAATTTAACCCCTGCATATTATTAAAAATACAACCCAGGTATCAACAATATTTCATACAAATTCTAAATTGGAATTTATATTCAAGTTAAGTAATAAAAGTGAAAATGGTTAAAACTTTCAAAATGTTACTTTTACAGCCTCTTTAAACCATCTTTCAGTAACTTAGTTTTACAGCTTAGCAGAACTTTATGACCTCTATATTTAATTAATTTAATTTTATATTGAATGTTTTGAATTCTATCCCAAAAATGGATAAATTAAAATACAATGTGCCTTTCTGTAATTGCCTAGTATTTAATGCTCTTTGATCTGCCTTCTATATCAACTTTCTTAAGCACATAATTTGAAATAATTTAATTTTAATATTCATTAAATGTTGTGGATTTTATTTCAGAGCCTCTTAGTCAAGCCTCTCTAGAAAAGTTTAGGCAAGATTTCTATGCAACCCCCAAGAACGAGCTTGCCCAGAATGCTTGCACAAGATTTGACCCATTTGAAGTTGCCATCAGCAGAAAGAGGACAGAGAACAGCCTTCACGTTTACAATATTAAGGTAATTTTTTGGAAACCCACATGTAACTTTATACTATACTGCACAACTGAATTGCTGTTTGATACATAAATAATGTATTAAAAAAACAAACACTGAACTGAACTTTGAACATGGGATTCCATGCTTGCAGGCAGGGTCGCTACCATCTAGACTACATAGTTGTATAAGTTAGAGTGGTCATAATTATGATAATGAGTAGTGATATCCCAGCACCCGAGATGAATCTTGACTCCAAGTATAATCACCAAATTGTTCAATGTGAATGTATTGTATAGTATGCTCTACTGTAATTGTTATAATAATTGGTCAGGTGGAGACTGAAGGTAAACCGGTGACCAACCAGGAGAACACAGGTCGCTGCTGGTTGTTTGCAGCACTGAATGTGATGCGGTTACCATTCATGAGGAAATATGGCATTGAAGAGTTTGAGTTCTCACAGAGGTATTGCAGGGATAATATCTTTTTGACATTTTTGATCAAGGGACATAATGATAATAATTACTTTAGCTCTTTCAGGATTGACAAAACTCAAAATTAACCTTCTAAGAGGTGGTAACTAGCCAAGCTGATGTAACTACCTACCACTGTGGATAAATAATGTTGTGATTAAACTACATATTTTATTAGTATGATATTTAAAACAATTGAAAATTGTTAATTATATTAAATTTTGTCACTGAAATTTGTTTAACCTTTGGTAGTACTTAAGATATTTTATTTTATAGCTGATTATTTTCAAATTTAACAAGTAAGTTATAATGTTTTCAGTTACCTGTTCTTCTGGGACAAGATAGAGCGGTCACATTACTGGCTGAACAACATAGTCGCCACCGCCAAAGAGGGAGAGGATCTTGATGGACGTCTAGTCAATTTTCTACTAAAGGTAATATAAAATTTATAAATTCAATACACTCTCAGATTCCCTTTATTATATTTCACTTCAATTAGTAATAACCTGGTCTTCTATGGCAGAGGATCTTTAGACCATACTTGACCATGGATGTACTTTGCCAATTGTTTAAGTGTTTCGGTTGCAGTGTCCTCTTCCTCTGTAGCTGGTAACATGTTAGTTACCTTTGGTATACTGTCATTTGGCCCATTTGCTCATGAAGTATTGACATGTCTTTGAACCATAATTAACATTTCATAATGTTTTTGATTACTTTTTATTGATATCAGGGATTATAGTGATAGGGTGCACTAGGTAATGCACAAACTGCAATAATTTAATATTTTAATAGATAAATCAATATGTTTATCTGTAGATGACTTAATACTTTATCTATTATTATCAGTTATCAATGTGCGGTGTGTTTAATGTGCAAATAAAATGTTTATTTAGTAATGATTTATATGTCTGCATAGCCATAAAATTACACATAGCAGATAATAAACACTGAGCTCTGTGTACCCCAATATATGATTGAAATTGATATAATCAATTGATGATAGGCAGCGAAAAATAATAGTAAAGTTAAAGAAATTAAACTAAAAGAGTAGTAGAGGAATGCGTAATATAACTTCATAAATGAATAACATTTGACTAATTTAGGTATCCGTTCAATATTTAGTTTTCCGAAAGGTTTCCGTTGTGGAAAAGAATACAAAAAACATCAACGCGGTAATTTTGTGATCTCATAAGTCAAACATACATCCTACAATAATCCAGGGTTCCATGGCCGGCCGGGCCATTGTCAGATAAATGTTTTTTCTCAGATGGTAGAGATGTACCTATTATTTGTGTTGACCATACCCCCCGCGAAGCAGGGAATCATAGTCCGGGGGAATGAGTGTGTTAGTGTATATTGTGTGTGTGTTTATTTATAACGAACAGTGCCCGCGACTTCGTCCGTGTGGAATTTAACAATAAAAAATTAATATAAAAGTAGCCTAAGTTACTCCTTATGACATCAGTGTTCTGCCAGTGAAAGTCCCGTCAAAATCGGTCCAGCCGTTCCAGAGATTAGCCGGAACAGACAGACACACAAAAATTGTAAAAAATGTTATTTTGGTGTAAGCACCGTGTATACAGTTATACACCCATTTATACATTTAATAGAAAGCGGTTCTTTTAATATTACAAACAGACACTCCAATTTTATTTATTTGTATAGATGTATAGATATGACTTAAAGGTAGTTTTAATTTTCAGGACCCAATAAACGATGGTGGACAGTGGGACATGATTGTGAATCTGGTCAACAAATACGGTTTGATGCCAAAGAAATGTTATCCGGAGTCGTTCAGTTCGCGCCGTAGTATTAGAATGAACGCGCTTATCAAGACCAAGGTGACTTTGCATTTTTAATTTTATCATTATTATTGTTTAACTTTAATTTACACACATATTTGGTTTGTGACGTTGGTCACGTATAACGGAATATCACGTATTTGGGTATACTTCACGCGTAAAAGGCTTCAGTCAAACGACTTGTCGTGTTCCGGTTGAGTTCGAGAGCCAGTATTTTATTTTCCTTTCCTTTTCCTTGTTTCTGAGCCTACAACCCATGTTGTTGGGATTTTGCTGATGTCCATTGGCGAAGGTGACCACTTAGCCATAGCCATCCGGTGGCTCCAATCTCCCACGTCCCATCAAGTAGAATAATTGGCAAGCATTAGCTTATTATACTTAATAAAACATGATAATGTATGTAACTACATAAATCATTATTATGGTGGTGGTATTGGCTGGTTACCGTTTTAGTTTTAGTTACCGTTTTAGTTTTAGTTACCGTCAAGCCTACCTCGCTGGCACCCTCTCCAAACGACTCGTCGTGTTAAGATTGCGAGCTTGAGAGCCTGCACCTTCTGTAGTCGACAACGCGTCTGTAATGGTTTGATGTTACTGATGTCCACGGTCGTCGGTGACCACCACCGACCACACAGCCTTTAGACACCTAATGTTTGATTTCCTGTATTGAATGCATTCTGGCAACTAGTTGAGATAAGACGAAGCGGGGTTGCAACGCTGTGATTGGCTAGTTAAAGGACACACAAAACGTTGGAAAGAAATAGATGAATTAACGCAACGGGAAAGAATGAGACGGCACGATAGTTTGAGTTCCGCGCGAACGTTAATATCGGTAATATCGGTATAAGCCAGATGTGTTGTCAGGAGCCATTCGCCTGTTATTAGGCGTCTAGGCGTTTTGTGTGTGGTCGGTGGTGACCACTTACTATCAGCGCGGCCGGCTCGTTTGTCAGCTGTCAACATAAAATACATTTATTGTTGTAGTTGCGGGAATTCGCCAAGGAGTTGAGGGACCGGGTCGCCGCTAAGCAGTCCGACGAGGCGATACAGAACACCATCGACAGACAGATTGCTGTTATATACAACATAGTGGCCACTTGTTTAGGTTGGTTCCATATCGACGCAAAAACACACACGTGACACCGCAGACCGCACACCTATGACATTTTTTTTTATTGCAGATTCGGAATCAGAAAAAGTATCTGCGTCGAATAGTGCCAATAGTAAAATTTACTACAGCGTTGAAATTAACCCTTTTTTTCTACATTATCTTCTGAAATGTGTGTGGATGTGTGTGGAGTGCGTTTGTGCTTTTTACGAGTATATCGCGGCTTACCTCACGTATTATATTTGTCGGATTCGCCCGACTCGTTTCGGACCATTCCGGGGTCCTTTGGCAAGAGCCGTCGCCGACGAGAGCTCGCGTCCGACTGGAGTAGAGTCGTAAAATGTATTCAGACACTCACGAATCTTTCAGTGTAAGAGCGTTTGTGCTTTTTTAAATTTTTTGTCGTTTGGTCCAGGCACTCCGGCGGAGAAGTTCACGTACGAGTTTTACAACAAGGAGAAGACGTACGTTAACTTGGGCCCGCTCACGCCGCGGGAGTTCTACGACAAACACGTGCGCCCGCTATTCAATGTCGACGATAAGGTTTGTACACATACGACGTTGACTTACTAAACTACTAGTTACTAAATGTTACTACATTTGCCACTTGACATTTGACACTTTATGTGAATGGTAAACATCGTTAACTAAATGTTTCGAAGGTGTGTCTCGTGAGCGACCCCCGGGAATCGAACCCGTACGGCAATCTGTACACCCTGCAGTGCCTGGGCAACGTGGTGGGCGGGCGGCCCACCGCCTACAACAACCAGCCCATCGAGACCCTCATACAGTTAGTATTATCATTATTATTATTATATTATCGTTATTATTATTATTATTATTATCTCTTTTTGTCTACCGTCACACTGTTTTACCTAAGTAAACGCACCTTTTTTTATCGTAACGTTCATGAAATAGCAATATTTTTCACTAAAGCCCTATTCAGATGTACGCAGTACCGGCAACCGCCATCGGTAACGACATCTGCGTGGGTGAACGGCATTCCTTGTGATTATACCTAAGTGAATATCGCTTCCGCTATTGGGTAGCGAAAATTGTTGACTGTCGTCCACTCTACACAAGAAATCATCCAATACGTCTATTGTGTACCGTGCGGAACTGTGGACGCTTAGCTTTATCCCGCGCCGTCTGGCAAAAAATATATAGATAGATAGATAGATAGAATGCGCTTTATTGCACACACAAGAAAAAGAAAATTTCATCAGCTTACAGTACGTACAGTAAAATACCGATGATCAGCCCATAATACACTGATTAACATCATTCTGACGAGAATGTCGGTACTGATACTACTGATTTGAACAGACCCTTAGTTGATACATGTGATACAGTATAATAATATTGTGTGTGTGTGTGTGCGACATTGCAGGGTGGTGCATGACAGCATCAAGCACGGCGAGGCGGTGTGGTTCGGCTCGGAGGTGTCCAAGCGGTTCGAAACGAAGAACGGACTCGAGGATTTGGATGCGTTAGTCATTATCTCTTGTCCGTGTTAGTTACAATGATAGACGTAGTTTTCACTTCTACCGCGTGTGAATAAAAAAATGTGTGCATTTTTTATATTTAGAGCTTTTTATATGCGGTCGTTGTAGAAAAATTTAATAGTTTAATTTTGAAGAAAAACTTCTTAATCCACGCTGAGAGTGAAAATTCAAGGTCGTGACACAATAGAGAGAGCTGAGAGCTGACCGCTCACCGCTCATTGATAGCTATGGAATAGCGTTATACAATATTTTTATACACAGTACTGTATGTCTTTCTTTACACTTAATTTTAATAATTATTTTGACGTGATGTCGCTGTCTAAAAAATATGTTCTATGATTATTTTTTAAATATACGAGTAATACCTTATTATATTGCAGGCAAGATTACAAGCTGGTGTTCAACACGGAGGTGCAGATCGGTCTGAACAAGGCGGACCGGCTGCTGTACGGGGACTCGTGCATGACGCATGCCATGGTCTTCACGGCCGTCGGCAC
The DNA here is from genome assembly GCA_905404295.2 of Ochlodes sylvanus. Lineage (NCBI taxonomy): Eukaryota > Metazoa > Arthropoda > Insecta > Lepidoptera > Hesperiidae > Ochlodes > Ochlodes sylvanus. The sequence continues at coordinate 6,961,104 of FR990129.1, forward strand.
CGATGTGAGTTGATGTGGTTTACGATGGACTTCATCTAAAAGCCTAAATATAAAAAAAAAAACAAAATGTGTGCAATTCACACGCGCTAGCAGTGAAACTTAAAAAACGAATGGTGTCAATCCAAATATTGATGATCGTAAGCCTCCATTTTACCGATGCTTCCTATCTCACTTTCTCCCACGTTAAAATGTGTCTGTCTATTTTTCGTTTCCATTTCATTTAATTTGCGCGTCATTTCCGTTTCATCGAATTTCAAATCACAACGATACTATAGAAGTTTTCACTTCAAAAAAAATCTTGTAGTTGATCATTCGACTTGCTATTGTAGTTTGTTTTCTTGGGTCAGTCGACAAACGAATTGTCGTGTTCTAGCTGCAGTCAGTCCCAGTTTGTAATTAGAATATGAACTTTGTAATTGTACAATAACAAGCTTCATTTTTATTGTTTTATTAAATTTTCTTTACTGGATTTTTCATCGATTAATATAGGCAAGAATTGCCAATGGCCTCTCCGTTGGTAGTGTTATTGTAATAATATTATTCACATGTACAGGCGAGCGGGCGGGCTGTGAAGTTTCGCGTGGAGAATTCTTATGGCGATAAGGATTATGACAAGGGATACTTATTGCTCACTGAACCCTGGTTCAGAGAGTTTGTTTTCGAGGTACGTGTATTTAATGACATATTTTATAACATTAACACAACATTATTTAAAGCAAAAACTTAATTAATTAATTAACTTGTCTATCCTGCAAAGGGCTTCTATCTATCTTTAGTTCCTAGGTGACATTCCCAGCTCATGTTGCACCCTACTGAAGATAGACGAACCGAAAATGGCTTCTGATGAGGGTCACTAAGTGGTATTTAACGTGTACTTACTACTACTGGCGACTAGTACGTCTTTTTAAGTATACGTTCGAAATTCAACCTTACAGTGAAAGATATAAGGCTCATAATTGAATTTTAGTTTTTTCGAGTCTTTTAGTTGAGTTGGCGTCGGTCGGTAGTTGAGTAGGTCTAATGTGCGCAGACCTTTAACCTCTGAATTACTTACCTGGATGGTAGAGTTCACCTCTGTCCCCAGCCGGCAACGCGTTGTTGATGCTCCGTGCGTCACATTATTACGTCTATATTGTACGCATTTGTGAACATACCAATAGTTTTGTCGCTTGTTTCCTGTATAATAAAATTTATTAGAGTCTATATTGTAATTTAAAACTTTAATCACCATTTTTGTGCGTTCCAGGTGGTAGTAGATAAGAAGTTTGTGCCTCCGGAAGTGTTAGATGTATTCAAGCAGGAGGCGAAGGTGTTGCCTGCATGGGACCCCATGGGCACTCTGGCCTGTCCGCTGTGTTCCAAGGAATAGATCTACACCGCTTTGTGCCACATCAACGTGCAATTTAGGTTTCCGGTAACTCGTATTTCCAGTTGGTGAGATCAATCTTAGGAATTGTCTTCAATGTCATGTTCAATGTTGGGTCATGTTCTATAAAATCGTGGCAAAATGTTTTAATTTTTTTGTCTATAATTTGTTTTACATTCAAATTTTAAAGAATGTCCAATTGTATAATCTGAATGATCTGAAGTGTAGACGCATGTATTCCAAACAATAAATATATGCATTACTTCGTTACATTATAATAAGGACGCTCTTAGTTTTCTTCCTGCGACGTAATCGCTTAGCCATTGCAGACATTTTTATCCAACCTGAGGTCCTATCACCGATTTATTTCTGTCCTTAAATTGAGACGGAACAGCCCAACAGTGCCACTAACCCCAACTAAAATCAATCAAAACCGAAATATAAATTTAAACATTAGTACCAAAAACGTGTACGCGTTTAAGTTACTTAAAACCTTTTATTATCAAGGACATTAGTTTAAAGTTTAAACTCTAACCAGTACTCACAATCTTTGTACACAGATCGCGGGTGCAGTTAAAATGTTACTTTAAAGCTGTTTTGTGATTAAACTACGTAACATAACATAACCATGAATTTATTATAAACCGTGAACATATAATATGTAACTAGAAACTTAAGATTGTGATTCACCAAAAGTACTGCCATTTACTAATAGTTACCCATGTATTAGATAATGCTTATAATATTATAAATAGTAAAATTTATATCTGGTTGGAATCTAAATTTATTTACTACAAAGAGGCTCTATCTTACTTATTTATCTACTGTCTAGTTTGTAAAATTTAAAGTATTTTAAGTTTATTATGTTTGTAATAGTCGCAGGCTCGGCCTTTTATTCAGTTACCGTATAATTGTGTAATTACTGTGTGTGTATTAATTGTGTTACATCCATTGACATACAATACTAATATGTCAATGGTTACATCGCATAATAACAGTTTGTGCTAATTTAGGTGCAATAAGCATTTTGTAATACTATATATTTAAATATGTATAACTGTACTGAATAAATGCGACTGCAAGTCAACTTAAATATGTATCATGGTTTTGGGACGTTTAATAGTGCCCACAACTGAAATTGTTACAATTTTTATAATTTTGTATTTATCAAATTTATTATTACGAAATTGGTTCAAAAATGAAGATTTGCTGTTTTTTAACACCTACCATCTGCTTTTTGTGGTTGGTTTACTAGTAGAGAATGCCATAAGGCTTTCAGTTTTGTATACCCTAGCTAGATTAAGGTGTTACAGAATAAATAAATATGAAGTAGGTCCAGATGGTGGTACTAAGTATAGTTAAAATTTTCAAAATCTCATTAATGATCATTCCATGTTTCCATTTTACATGAAGTTTGTTGCAAGATTGATAAAAATTGTAACATCTTAAAGTTGCATTTAAATTAAGTTTTTTAAACCTTTGTTACATAAATCAGTTTGGCATAAATAAAATATTTTTTTTCACAATATCTGTTTTATTGTTCATAATCATAAGAATAACACAACGATCAGGTAACATACCATAAGCACCAATAAATTAAAAAAGTATGGTAGCTTGGATTCACATACAAAATGAATAAATCACAAATCATTATGACACATCATAAGAAATCATAATCACTGTTTACTGATTACCTAATGCTATGACAAGACAACTGTAAAGCTATGTATCCACCACCTAAATTCAGATCTGGATGGTAAACAATCTGATATAGTTTTGTCAGCTCAAATTCCTAAGCCTTCATTGTGATTTTACAAATGTTTTATGAGCTTCGTCACAGTTAGTTTCCCACTTAACACCTCAATCAATCTACTAGGTGGAGAACACTCAAAAGTGTGAAACTGTCATTATTCACAATTGGATAATTTGTGACATTAATAGCAATATGGACACATAGCTTTACATTACCTTATTAACACGGGAAATTAACATTCATATACTATACACCTATGCAGCTGTCAAACTTCATTATAAAATAACACTAGCAGGTACCCATCTGAGTAAATTTGCATGGGGCAGTGTATTTGTTGAACAATGGAATATACCACTCCGGCATACCAAACTGATATAACCAAATAAAGCCACTGGAGATTCTGAAAATGTCAATAAATACAAACATTGACCGATAAGGAGGACCCATGTCACCTGTTTTCTATGGTATATTTATTTCATATACAACATTACCAGAACAGAATAATAAAGGTACATACTTGATTGGTATAAAGGTAAAAAGCATTAAGAAGAAAAATATTTGTATGGTATCATCAAGTTATTTCTATTCTAATATGGAGTTTAGGTAATAAATTACTTAATTAGGTATAAGCAATATACATTAGCGATTAAACTAGTACTAGGTAGAATTAGTAATTGTGACCTTTATCTTGTATGTAGATAAATGCATAGACACAGATTACAATCAAAAACATTTAAATAGGATACTTATATCAAATATTTTAGAACAAAGTTCATCTTGATATGATATACTACCAGTCCTGAATTACAACAATTTGTATAAATAATAACATCCATATAAAATTTGGATTAAATGTTCAAACTTCACCATTTGGAATGCAATTGGCAAGCATTGCGCCTGTACTGCCTTATTCATTGGCAGCATTATGTTAAACACATAATACAGATAATATACATGTATCACGTAACTCTCACAAAACCCTTATAACTGTAGGCCATCATTACACTGAACTTATGAGTTACTTTGACTTAACCACATTAGAATCACCGCAATCACTTCCACATAAACCTTTTTGCACTCTCCTTAAATATTTCAGTTTGGCCCAAACACCCTGGCACATTCTATTCAAGCGTTTATCTTGTGTGGATCTGGCAAATGCCGCTACGTTTCTGACAATATGTCTTGCTATCTTGAGTTTCCCTTTCTGAGCATAGGCCAGAGCAGAATACAGCCTACTCCGTGCAGCCAAACCTTCATCGCCGAGCATCTGGGATAGCTTGTACTGTCGTATTGATATTTTACCTGCTTGATCAGCCTGTAAAATATAAAGTAAGTATAAATATAACTTACCATAAATAATAAACTATAAATTTATTTGCACCACCTGTCACCTACACAAGTGTTTTGTGTGATTTAAAATATTCTTGTTGAAGAGATCCTATCTTCATAAAAAAACAAATTCAGCAATTCAACTCCATTTGTGCTAATTAAAATGTCACACATTCCAACAGAATTTACAACGATATTTCTTTGAAAGCAAATTAATAATATATTTCATACATAAGACTATTTTACACCAGTGACGCTATAATGAAGACAACAAATGAACATTATAATTGGCTCGATTTAGAGGCTACTGCTACTAATGGACTCAATGTGTCCTATAATATTGCCAAAATAGCCAGCAAATGAGCAGACAAGCTACCATTGTAAGGGGTCACTATTGCTCTTGAACACGAAAGGCATCCACTCTGCATTGTCAGCCAAGAAAGAAGGATGAGGAAAGATACAAAATATGGTCCCTCTAGACAACAAGCAGTATGTAATTTTCAATATATGCAAGGATTCAACTGGATCTTAGTTAAGAGGAGTAATAAAGTTTGGTGTAATCAATAACAGTGCTGCAAATACTTACACAATGTTCAAAGTAATCTCCTAAAGCTGAATAAGCCCCACCAAGTGTGGATAGCCAAGAGAATGCATTTTCAATTTCAACCCTGGTCCATATCATTAATAACATTTTTTCATTCCTGTAATAGACAGCAGTTAGATCATTTTAAAAAGAAAAATAATGAGTAAAACCTATATATATTATCTAATAGCTTGTCACCCACATATCCCTTATTAGTAAAGATTTAGTACTATTTGCATGACCTCTTTGCCCATTTACCAACTTCAAAATGGGCCATGTTTTATAGTAAACATAGAGGCAAGTACATAACTGTAGAACACTGGAATTACGAAATAAATGAGTATTTAACAAAACTTCAACGCTTACCACAAATAATCGATCACTTCTTTATCAGGTGGTTCCAGTATTAACTTAAGAAATATAACATTCTCCAATGTACATCCAGTTAATCGACTCAAGTTTCTTAGTACATTTTTTCTGTAAACTTGTGAATACATACATTCTTTCAGAAATGGCTGTAGAAATAAAGCTGACACTCTCAACTTCCACTTCTTAGGACTTATTATTTCATCACTATTCTTCTTAATATACGAATATGTATCTCCAGTTTTTATACCAATTGACTTGTAACTCTCCTCATCAGGAAGCATAAAAGAGTACTCGGTAATAAAACAAATTGTGAAAGGATTTTTGTACAAATGTATATTTAGAAACAAATACATTTTCATAGGTTATCCGAATACCCCACGGATCCGGGTAAACCAAACTGAATTAGTTGATTAAGAAAGTTATAATACCTATTATAAATTTGAATAGGCTAACCAATAGAATATTACTTAGTACTTATTTACAGTTAAATTAAGTAAAATTAAATTCTCAAGTAATCCTGAAAAGACATTCGTTCGTTCGTTTTAATTTTAATAATGACATTTGAATTTATTGATTTATTACTGTCAATGTCAATAATGTCAATAAAGTTAAAACTGACTTTGACAAATGACATGCCATAGATGCGTATTTACGAACAGAGTGTAGAAGTAGGTACAGTAAACACTGTAAGTAAACATTACAAAGTATCCTTCTATAACCTGTGGAAAAAAGGTACTCGTAATTCGTATCGTTGCCTTTGGTTTGGTTTGGTCTTTGGTGCTTGCTTGCGCGGAGCGGAATGTGCGGCCATTTTGCCTTGCTGTCGTTTGATTTGACAGGCCGGTGTAAGAGGAATTAATCCGTATTTATTCCTCTTCAACTTAACTAGTGGACATAATTTTGTGTTAATGAAGTGATAAGTGCACCTACAATATGGCACGCTACGGTCAAAGACCGGAAAATGCCCTTAAACGGGCTAATGGTTAGTACAAATAAATGGTTACCACGTTGCATGATTTCATGACCTTTCATTTGATTAAAAGGCCCATATGATTTTCCTTCTAACCTACACACTCTTTATAATTAGGCAGCTATTGAGTAATTTTGTGTATATAACGTAACAAACATGGTACATATGGTAAAAATGTTCATAACCATAAAATGTATTTAAGCGCAATTTTCACTTTTACCTATTAACGCGTAATAAATTAAACAATTTACAGAGTTTATGGACTTGGACAAACCTGCACGGGCTCTGGACACCTTGCAGGAGGTATTCCGCAACAAGAAATGGGCATACAACTGGTCAGAGTCGGTCCTGGAACCAATCATGTTCAAGTATTTGGAGCTGTGTGTTGATCTTCGTAAATCACACATTGCCAAGGAAGGCCTGTTTCAGTATAGGAACATGTTCCAATCCGTTAATGTAGGATCTTTGGAGCAAGTTATAAGGTTTGTTCCAATACCTACATTTAAGGGACCTAATTACATAACTACTGATATAGGTGTGATCATTCCGCAAATGTTTTAATATTAAAAAAAAAAAAAAGCTTTTGTTGCACAATTTTGTGCTGTTTTGATCCAGTCTGGATCCGGATTTGATCCAGTTTCAGTTATATTATTGCACATACTGATGATCATTTACTGACATTTCAGAGGGTACCTGCGAATGGCAGAAGAACGTACTGAAGCAGCAAGGGAGCAATCAACCCAAGCGGTGATTGACACTGATGACCTGGACAACCTTGCCACGCCGGAGAGCATATTGCTTAGTGCTGTTTCAGGAGAAGATGCCCAAGATAGATCAGATCGGACTATACTTACACCATGGGTGGGATATTGCTATCATGCATACTGTTAATTTAAAGCCAATGCTTTATTATTTACCAATTTCAGACACTCTAATCACTAATTATATTTGTTATTGTATATTTTCTTAGTACCTTAGTTAGTACCTACTGAGGCTATAAATAAATTAAAATCAGCTTTAATAATAACTGAACATGTTATGACAATCTTAATTTTATGTACCTAATTGATATCAGCATTACATGTAAATGATTAATATGCAAATTGACTACTAATTTAACTGAATCACATATAATTTACCAAATATCCCACTTTTTCAATACTTCATTGACATGATTACTTAGCAGTTCTTATTGGATTGAATCAAAATAAACCCCTACTCAAAATAAAGTTTACTATCAGATGGACTTCATGAAGTTAGGTTTTGTTACATGAAATGCTTGTTCCAGGTGAAATTTCTTTGGGAGTCCTACTGCCAATGTCTAGAGCTGCTCCGTACCAATGCACATGTGGAGACCCTCTACCATGATATTGCACGTATGGCATTCCAGTTCTGTCTCAAGTACTCACGCAAGACTGAGTTTAGGAAGCTGTGTGATAAGTTGCGGAAACATCTTGAGGATATTTGTAAACCTACTGTAAGTATGATTTTGTGGAAAATTTTACAAAGCCTGTTGTTTATACACATACTAAAGAATAAAGACTGTTGTTTATACACATGCTATATTCATAAGTAATTATGTGTGTTGTGTGATTTCATGGATAAATGAAATAATCATGTTAACAAAAAATTCAACAATTATAGCTTAATACAGCTAAATTATGGGTTAGTAATTTAAATTTAATATTAGGGGTTAATAATTATTCCATCACATGATGAATCCATGTTTCATCAGAGTTTTAAAATAACATGACAGCATGTAACTTCAAAATGTAATATGCCAAGTTTTTTGTGTGTGTGGGTCTTTAGAAAAAATGTTACTTATAATATTATTGGAACGAAGTTCCTTATCGCGCGTTGTGAAAGGGGGCTAGACGGAAAAAATTCTTACGAAAAGTTGTCACGACACTTTTTGCTATAGTAAGCTATTGTAAGCTGTGCGGCGTCGCATGTTTCTCTGTCTGTCTCTCTCTCTCTTATAGAAAGCAAGCCAGATATTTTCATTTCTATTTCGCATTAAACAGTGTGGTGTTGCGACGATTATTTTTGTTGAGTGTATACAGGTTTATTTTATTAATAAAATTTTATATATATATACTTCGTTCCATCCGGGTGTCCCTTGACACCTCTCAAGTTTGTTTTTTTTGTTATTTTAGGTACAAACTGGAAATGTAAGCATCTCAAAACCTGAGACTCAACAACTTAACTTGGAAACAAGACTGTTTCAGCTGGACAGTGCTATTCAAATGGAGCTGTGGCAGGTTGGTCTTTATTTTTGCTGGCATTATTTCATTAGTGTTTTTTTTTGTAAAGAGTGTTCCTTCAACTATGCCTGATAAATCATATATGATCTGTTGTTATCCAGGAAGCCTACAAAGCCATTGAAGACATACATAACCTAATGAACATGTCGAAGAAAACTCCAGTGGCCAAAACAATGGCCAACTATTATGGGAAATTGGCCCTTGTGTTCTGGAAAGCCGGCCACTGTCTCTTCCATGCCGCTGCTTTGCTGAAACTCTTCCAGTTATCCAGGGAAATGAAGAAGAACATCACCCAAGAAGAGTTGCAGAAGTAAGTTGTGTGATGTGCTTTTAGTGTGTTAAAATACTTGCATTTTAAGTTTATGATCGAACCATATAAATAGAAAGCTTACCTTACTTACAATTTTTTAGTTACACTATTTTTTAGTGTAAACAGTTTAATTTAAGTTTGTTATATGTATTTATTAACTGTAGCATGTTGCTAATACATGCATTAAAACTAAATACATACAGTCAAATTTTTTTTAGAATACACAAATTTATGATTTTTTTTAGTTGCTTGTATTGTTTTGTTTTTCTCTTTAGTTTTGAACCACTAAAATATAGCTTTGTACCTCTGACTTAAATCCCACTTCTGATTTGTTCATTGTCATGGAGTGGTAGGCCTCAGAGGTAGAGTATTCTGTCGGCTTGACGCGACAGGCCTGTGTTTTGCATGTCTGTGTTAATTTTTGCCTGCACATTATAATTTGCATTTAGTGCATTTTGCATGTATCAAATTGTTTAACAATTAATTTGAATTTCTAGTAATTTTTAAAATATATACTTATATTTATACTGTGATTGATGTATGTATTAATAGAAAAATAGAGTGATAAAATTTGCATCTATTTCGAACTGTTTGGTTTAAAAAATATTGTTTGTTATTTGAGTTATTTTTCCACTTTCATGACATGAGATGTGAACATAAATATTGAGGATTTTACGAAAAATTAACAAATATTTGAATTACACCTGATAAATCAATATTGATGTATTCCACAGGATGGCCTGTCAAGTTCTAGTAGCAGTGCTCTCTGTGCCTCTACCGTCGTTGCACCCAGAGTTTGATCGGTTTGTTGAGACTGATAAAAGTCCGGTTGAGAAAGCCCAACGTTTAGCTGTATTACTTGGCCTCGCTCAACCTCCAACAAGGGCTAGCTTGCTCAAAGGTAAATATTGAAGAAAGTTATTTTTACCATAATAGATAATTGAAGTCTGTGAGAAAAAACTTCCATTAAAAAAAATTAAAAGATAGAATGTTTTCTTTTGCATATATTTAACACTTACAATGCATGGAAATGGCAAGAGTGTTTTATTAACTTGCAATTTTTGATTTTTTGCCTCGCATATGTTTTTATATCCTCCGAAATAAATCCCACTTCTGATTTCACAATTTTCATGGAGTGGTAGGCCTCGGAGGAACAGCATACTGTCGGCTAGACGCGACAGGCTTGTGTTTTGCATGTCTGTGTTAATTTATGCCTGCACAATAACATACTATTGTAGATTTTTTGTTGCAGCATTGTACTGACTGAATGTTTTGTTGAAATGGCCTTTATGATTTTTTTGTGTTTATTCAATGCTTAAATAATAATTTGACGAAACATAACATTTGTACTTAAACTCAAAAACTGAACACTTTGGTATATGAGTGTGTATATATTAATATATTGTCACATAATAGTAGATGGTACGATTGTATAATGATTAATGTAATCAATTACTACTTCTACCCACCAGAAGTAATTTATTTCAGGTACGGCCAACAAGATGAGAAATAAATGTTGTATAAAAACTTGTTTCATAACTAGCAAAAATGTACATACAATAGATAGAGCTTTGGAATAGATAGTTACAATAGAAAATTAAATAGATACATCGTTTTGGAATAAATGTTAGTGTTTCACACTTCTGAAGATTTCTATTTATCTTATACAGATATTGATGATTAATTTAATTTTCATAAAAAATGTCTGAAAGTTGCAACATTTTTCCCATATTTATCTCGTTTCGTTGGCTGCACTACAGAGTATTACGTTTTGTAGACATCATCCGGTACAACGTGGTGGCGCTGGCGTCGCCGCAGCTGCAGCAGCTGTATTCGTGGCTCGAGGTGGAGTTCAACCCGCTGTCTATTTGCCACAACGTTAAAACCATCATCAAGTCATTGCAAGAGGATACTAGTGAGTATACATCGATGACTCCTAAGCACACTGAGTCAACTGTACTTTTAAAAACTTTACAGGCGAGCGATTATAAGAGAGAAAGGTTGCATTGTACTACTTAGTACTTTGATATTTTGTAATTTTGCAAATTGAATTTTCATTTTAAGCACTTTAATTTTGTAAATTTATTCAATTGCCATATTCTATTGCCATAACTTCCAGACTCGACCCTCGTCCAATACACGAACGCTCTGAGCGACGTGGCGCTGGTCCGGCTGGTCCGGCAGGTGGCGCAGTGCTACGCGTGCGTGCAGTTCTCGCGGCTGCTGGAGCTGGCCGCCACCGACGACCTGTTCCACCTGGAGCGGCTGCTCGTCGACTGCGTGCGGCATAACGACATGCAGATCCGCGTCGATCATGCTAATAAGTACGTCTAGTATGATTATGATAGTTTGTTTCTGTTTTTCTTCATCATTCTTGGATAGAAAACCAATGGAGAAAAGACATCATCTTTGGTGTTGTTGGGTCCTTATTATATAAAATACATATTTTCTAATTCTTGTATAATTTGTGATTCTTAAAAGACAATATGGTACAGCTGGAAAAGAACCTTGGCTTCAACCCACTAATGGCCCACTACTGAGCACGGGTCTCTCATACCTGAGGAGGCCTAAGGCATACTCCACCACGCTGCTCCAGTGCGGATTGGAAAAGAACTTTAGTTAAACTTATATGTCTTAAAGCAGATTGCTCAAATAGTGACAATTTTTATGCTGTCATTTGGGTGTTCTTAATGTATTACAATATTATACTGAACTAATTCAAATGTGTTTAATTAACAGATGCGTGCATTTCGGAGTGGAGGCCGGTGGCGGTGAGTGGTGCTCGGCCGCCGACGAGGCTTGCGGAGGCGCCATTCTGCAGGCTACACCTGCTGAACAGGTAAGATCTGGAGAAGATTCTGTTTACACTTAATAAATTAGTCATCGATTGACTATTAAACATTGACTTATCGTGTTTCGAAACAGCTTTGAATTTGTCTGATTTTAATATAATATTTAATTTTAATATTAACGTGTTTCGAAACAGCTTTGAATTTTTCTGATTTTAATATAATATTTAATTTTAATATTGTTACAAGTTGCTACATTTGCAAATGTTATTTAACAACACCTAAAACTTCCATGGTTATAAAGACAAACATTTTTTTTGTATCTACTATAATTATCACCACAATAACAACCATGAAAATTAACGAACGTAACTTACTCTTCACACTTAGGTCCGCGAGCAATTGGTCCGCGCAGCGGAGGTGGTCTCCCGCGCGGTCGCCACGCTGTTCCCGTCGCGGCGGCGCGCGGAGCGGGAGCGCGCGCGCGCGCACATGGTGCAGCACTACCACGAGAACAAGCACGCGGAGCACCAGCGCGTGCTGCAGCGGCACAAGATCATCGAGGAGCGCAAGGAGTACATCGAGCGGCTGAACACGGTCCGGGAGGAGGAGGAGCTGCGGTTGGTACATTTGTGTTGCACTTGTGACACGTATAAACGTCTACGTACGGATATAAACGCACGCACGCACGTAATCTCTCGCGTACACACACTATACATATACAAATTTGTTGAACGTACTGAAATCCGTAAAAAGTTAAATATCGCTCCAAAGTTATTTGTTATTGTTATGATCAAATGCTCCCTTAGATTGGCAAGTTAATAATAAAAATAATTCATGATCTCAATTCCAATCCTATGTAGTTGTTGCTTAATAATGTAAAAAGTTTCAATATAGGAAATATTGAAACTTTTTTACGAGTTGTTTTCGAGTGTAATCTTTCGTGAGAAATTTTCACGCAAGACTACGAGATGTCTCGTGGCAAGCATCTAGCCTGCTGTATTTGTTGTAATTCATTTGAACCGCATTTCACATTGAATGGTCTGTGACAGCCGTCAAGAGGAGCAACTGCGCGCGGCGGCGGCGGCGGAGGCGCGGCGGCAGGAGCAGGAGCGCGAGGAGCGAGAGAAGAAGCGCCACGCGTCCGAGCTGGCCGCCATGAGGGAGCGCCACCTGCGCGAGAGGATCGCCCACATCTCGCAGACCATACACGGGAAGAAGGTGCTGCAGAAACTGGATGAGGAGGTATGTCATAGACTGAGGGTGAGGGTGAGTCCTGAGTGACGGCGTATCGCGCATGCGGAGTCCTCAGCGCACGAAACAAATACTAATTCACAAATTTTTATATCAGGACCTAAAGAAAATGGACGCTGAAGCGATCGCCCAACGTGAAGCTGATGAGTTGTTGAAGGAACGTCGTGAGCTTCAGGCCAGACTCAAGTCGCAAGAGAAAAAGGTATGGGCTATCACACAATTACAACAATTACACTTATGTATAGAGTATATGTTAAACGTAAATTAATTAGTTAATTATTATTTTATTGTCTCGGTTTATTATTTTTATTTTATTTTGTTTAGGTTTATTAGAGAATTCTATAGATTATTTTTATATTCTACCATTTGATAAGGATGTGTTCTATTATATACTAAAAGGTGGATTACTTCGAGCGTGCTAAGCGGTTGGAAGAGATCCCATTACTCCAGAAGAGTCTGGAAGAGAAGCAGGTACAGGACAAGGCTTTCTGGGAGCAGCAAGAGAAGGAGCGCATTCAGCAGCTCATTGGTTAGTACACGTTCCACAGACTCATCTCAGTGTGATAATTAAGATGAGAATCTGTCGAACTTAAGGGTGTAAATGTAGTAATTAGTATAAGTGGTCATTTTTCCCGGTTTACCTTGTATTTACTGTTCAATACTATCAACATACGCGGTGAACAGAATTATTATCTTCTGACAAAGGCATGTGCACGCCACAGTGTACGTTCATACGCACGTAAAGCGCACACCAACAATCTTTATTACTTACCTTTGTTTGAAGAAAATAACTCAAAAACTACCGGTCAGACCTCGCTCAAATTGAAATGGAACCACATGACAAGCACCAGCTTTCGAATATAAAAGACACATGAAAATCGGTATACCCAGAAAAAAGTTATGAAGTTGGTTAATACTTAATTCGCTGCGGCGATCGTACAAATCTACAGTAAAAACACGTCCTATACGTGTTAAGCAGCTAATTTGGTAATTATTTGACAGAGAACCGCTCCCGTGACGTGGCGACCCAGGCGCGTCTCTCGCGCATGCTGGCCCATCGTGACCAGTTCGTGGCCAAGCTGCTGTCGGAGCGCGGCGCCGCACATCACAAACGGTTGGCCGACTTCCAGAAGAAGCTGGAAGCAGAACGGGAGGCCAGATTGGCGCAGAGGAAGGCCCAACGCATCGAGAAGAGACGCCAGGAGGTGAGTGATATACAAACAATAACGCACGTGAAAATAAAAACATATAAATTAATCTTTTATACTGGTAATAAATTGAAATATGCCGAATACTTTTAATTAAATTATAATAAATCTTCCTTTCCTTAACTTCTTACTTCTTGAGGCCCAAGTCTGCTAATAAGTTTGACACTGGTATACGAAATGTGTCAAAATATTTCAACACAACACAATTGAAGCTTATATAGATTACCAACTTGGGCCCTTAATCAGTTTAAAAGTTAACTGTTGAAGAGTTCCCTTGTCTGCTGTCATGTTTGTCATAAAATTGCATTTTATCTGACCTAAAGGCGTGTTCCAAATTTGGCTCAGTCGGACAGTGAGACATGGGTCAGACTTAGCTTGCTAAATTTGACCCACACCAACTAACCAACTCGCCAAGTGAAATAAAAGCTTGTAAAAAAAATCCTTTTTCAAATATTCCACAGCGTTATATCCTATTCGTTCTCAGTGAATCAAATATTAAAAAGCGCAATGCCCCGTTCGTTCCCAGTGGATAGCGGAGAAGCACCGGCAGGAGGAGCGCGCGGCGGAGGAGGCGCGGCTCGCGCGCGAGGCGGAGGAGCAGCGCGAGCGGGAGGAGAAGGAGCGGCGGCGGCAGGAGGAGCTGCAGGCGCTGCGCGAGAGGAAGGAGCAGGAGGAGAGGTGAGAATGATAGCAGCGGCTAGAGCGGACGTCCGCCCGCGTCCGTGTCTGTTACAAGACTGGCGATCGGCATCATCGCAACTTATAAATTTTCCTCTGTTGGGCATAGGTCTCCTTTCACAGTGTGAGGGGTACAGGCCATAGTCCACCATGCTGGCCAAGTGCGGATTGGTAGACATTACAGGCCTTTGAGAACTTTATACCAACCTAACTATTGTAAGATTGTATGCTGCCTAAAGACCTTCTATATGGGCTTTGAAGCTCGATATACAAAAAACTTTGCGAGCTGTTATACTTGGCTATTAATTGGCGTCGAAGTTACCAAATTGGTTGTTGACAAGTTATTATTGATGCTGACTTACTATCACCGCTTCAGCTCTAGGTATAGTCTAATAAAATGTCTAAATAAATCTTCTACGTTGCTTTCAGGGAGCACCAGGAGTATCTGGCCCGTGTGGAGGCGAAGGCGCGGGCTAAGGAGGCGGAGGTGGCGCGCAAGCTGGAGGAGCAAAAGGCCTCCGTCATGTCCTCTTGGCGATCCAAGGAAAAGGAGCAGCAGGACAAGCAGTCTGAACCTTGGAGACCTTGTGAGTGACACGTCACAGTTTTAATATATATATTTACTTGTTCTAAAGGCATACTCGGATATCCATGATATTCCGTCCCGCTGTATGTAGCGGAAAACATCGAGCTAGGTTTACCGGGTCGTAAAGCGAAACGCTCCATGCCGTCGACGTAGGCGTTATCTTTTCGCTCGCATTGTAAAATAGGTTTTGCTGGATGACACTGCACCGCGAGAGCAGCGGCAAAGGAATACACATTAATAATATACTGTCATAAATATGCAGACATATGCTTCTCCGTTATCTTGGATTATCTTCATGTTGTGATTATCAAAAAAGAATACTTTTGGGAGACATTATTAAAAATAGATGTACTAATCTGTCCCCACAGCTCGTGTTCGCGAACCCGGACGAGAGGAGAGGCCGCAGTCGCCGGAGAGACGCGCACCGCCGTCGCGGGATGAGCGCCCGCCACCTAGAGATGATAGGTGAGATTGTATTACTTTACCAACAGCTATCTGTTGACCGAAGATTCGGATGGTGTTCCTATACTGAGTACTGAGATAACACCGGTACACATGGCATACAATGGCACACCTGTGCTAGAGCGGACGACTATCCGCGTCCGTGTCTTCTGACGATAGACAACTACCCGTCTCTATGCGTGTTCATAATACAATAATTATTATGGATACATACTAAATTCCTTAAATGTTATTACCGTAGACGCGACGACCGTTCACGGGAGGATAGATCGCGCGGCGAGCGCCCCCGCGACGAACGCCCCCGCGAGGAACGCCCCCGCGATGAACGCCCCCGCGACGAACGGCCCCGCGACGAGCGACCGCGTGACGACCGACGCGACGACCGGCCGCGTGACGACCGCTTTGCAAGGGACGAGCGCCCCAGAGAGGAGACCGGCGGCGCCTGGCGGTCCGTCAACAGGCAACCGGAACGCGAAGCTGACAGGGATAGGTGAGCATTTTAATTGTGTCATCATCAACATTACATGCTGATAGTTAATTTCAGTGATATGTTGTATGGAAATTTTAAAATTAGTAAAAAAATTGTAGTAATTGTATAATTCTGTTTCATAAATGTTTAATTATGTAGTTATTCATGTTTACTCTAATTACTATAGTATATAATATGTACAATGGTTATTACTAATAAATAATTTTTATTTTAACAGGCCAAGATACGCTGGTCGTTCTAGTGGGCCGGAAAGTGGAAGTTGGCGACGTGGACCTGCGGAGCCGCCACCGGCCGCTGCGGTCAGTTTAAATAAACAAATGTTTTCTCACACACTTGAATGGTCTCTTTACAACAACATCGTACACCATGCCGGAGGACTACATAGGACCAGTAGTAGAATAGATAGGATTAACATATTTACATACTTTAAAAATAATATTCTTAATATAAATCACATATAAGTACAGCAAATGATAACTTATTGTGCGCCAGTACAATGAAGTAGAATGTTTAACTCTCATATATTTAAAAAGAGACAGCAATAAAATTAATTATAGTTTTTCATCATCAAAAAGTCAAAACGCTCTAGCTTCCACATTTACTTGCATTTTCAATGGCTTAGAGACATTTTTTTTTCGCCAAGCCCCCCCAAACGCTAAATAATTTTATGTTTTTTACGTCATTAGGAGCGTTCTGCAACTTGGCGTTCGAAGGACGGACCGCCGCGTGACGCGGGCGATCGCGATCGGTACCGAGATGCACCGCGCGATCGCGACGGGCCCAGAGACCGCGAAGGTCCTCGAGATGGGCCCCGGGACCGGGATCGGGACCGTGACGGGCCTCGCGACCGCGACGGAGGCTACAGGGACCGCGATCGGGACCGCTATCCGCCCAGGAGAGATGACAGAGACCCTCCAAGAAGAGATGATCAGTAATTTGGATTTATTTTATTGTTTTTGATAACATATCTAAGTTGCTATAAGAGTGGCATGAAATCAACTTAGTTGTTTATGAACACTATTTTTTGTCCTTTTACGCGATCCATGCTATACAATCATACATATATATAAGAATTGCTCGTTTAAAGGTATTATTAGGTGTAAACTAAATTTTCATTGATTGATTCAGTGATGGGCCCCGACGTGACGACCGTGACGGGCCTCGTCGTGACGACCGCGACGGGCCGCGACGTGACGACCGCGACCGCCGTCCGCCACCGCGACGCGAGGAGAAGCGTAAGTTGTGTTGTTGTTGTTGTGTAGTTGTAACAAGTTGAGGAAGCGGACACCGACTAATAAACGCTGTATAAGTTGTATTGTAATAAATCTAAAGTATATATTATAACTATTGTATTGTACTTGCGAAAATAACATCCACTCTTAATTTTAAGATGGCTATCGGCATTTAACATTATCAATAATTAATCAGTGGCTGCTACAAAAAAAATGACACCACGGGTCCATGCAAAATGACCCAACCCCTTTATTCCTTTAAATATAGGTTCTAAATATTGCATTAACAAATTTTATTCAAGTATCTGTATTGTTTTGATCAGTATTTACTGAATATTTTTATTGTTTCACAGCTCGAGGCGACGCGGACGAATGGCAGCAGGTCACAAAGCGCTAAGCGACGTATCACTACACGAGAAGGGTTCAGCCGTTTTGTTTTTATATCATATTATTATATGCATACACTGTTTAAACTACTTGTCTTACATTGAATTATTAAGAACTGCTTTCAACTTTGGGTTGTATAGTTCCAAGATTTATACTCGTATAATTTGCTAATCTTTTTTTGATGCTGTGACTGTTAATTTCACATAATATTATTAATTTCGTTACTGAAGTTAGTTATGACTTTTTGTTTTACATCTATCCAAAAAACATTAACTTTTCTATTTCAATGTGTTAGTACAGTGATTGATACGTTTTTGGTATAAAATATATTCGTAATATCCTTAGACTAGCAAAAACCAGCTGAACCCTAGTTTTTATTAGATTACAATCAATGTTTTATATCATATTAACATGTAATGCCATTATTTTGTATTGTGCCTGTTTACTGTATTGTAACTTACCTATGTTTGTTATCGAACTACGGAATAAAGCAACATTTATGGGTTTCAATTATGGTGTCTTATTATCATTATATCTATTATCTTTATTATCCCTGAAACAAATAATAATAAATGAATAGTTTTAAAAACTGAAAACACGCTTTTTAATATGGGAACTATAAATGCATAGCAATGATTTTAGTTGATTCAAACATACACAAACATTGCACGGTAAAAGCTTGTATCATTTTTTAAACGACATAATTATTACAAGATATACTGCGATCTCGTTAGCTGTACGATAAGACCACGACGCGACGTCGGCTATGGTCGTTCTCGATATTCCAAATCTTCCAGTCGGTTGACTAGCAACTGTGAACATGTCAAATAGTAGCAGTGGTACTTTACCTACTATAACATAAGCAGTAATTGTGGTTTACGGATGGATAGTGTTAGGTATATAATATAATCATGACGATATATTATAATCAATATATACTTATATAATGTTAGCAAAATAGAAAAAAGTACCCTTTAGGTAGAGGTAGGTCTGTACGTAACGTTACCCTAAAGGAGTGCGCACATTGCAACGACTCCACGACCGACAGACGCCAACGCGACTAAAACCTTGACAAAGCTAACATTCAATTATGAGCCTTATATCTTTGAAGCTAAGGTTGAATTTCGAACTTATACTTAAAAGCCCTGTACGGCTCGCCTTACACCCATAGCCGTTCCGTTTCGAGACCAACGCGTCGACGTTGCGTTGACGACTCACCGTAGACGAGTAGTCCACGCGTCGACCGACACAATGACGTAATGTACCTAGAACGGAACGTCGGAGTTGAAACGGAGTGGAGACGGAGTCGAGTTGACGTCGATGAAGCGTTGATCGCGGAACGGAACGTCGGAGTTGAAACGGAGTGGAGTTGACGTCGAGTTGATGTAATGTGCGCACTCCTTAACGTACAAGTATTATCTGTCGAAGGATTAGAGCGGCCGAGCATATTGTTTAAAATAAATTAATAATAAAATGAGTAATTTGTGTTCAATATTTTTGAAAACATATCGAAATACAATCAGGATTGTTACACAGTGTTTGCTGAGTGAACGAACACCTCGCTTTACGTGTGCGACGAGTCGAATTTATTTATCCGTATGTAAATTTAGATTCCAAATACCATGAGCAACAAGATTCGAAGAATCAAAATACGTACATAATTTAGTCATTAGATTCTAAATTTTAAGAGCCAGTGTGACTCAGCCCAGCTTCAACCTCGTCATAAATATGTATTCTAATTAAGTCATTAATTTGTCAGATGTAAACTGGCCGTTTGCGTATGAGTTCAATCTGATTCGAGTTGTCTACTTAATGTGCGCAGATCCATAAAGTAAGAAATTAGTATATGAGAGGAAGTTTGAAAGTAGCACAAATAACAGAAAAGTTAAAAGGGAGCCCATTGTCGTGGTATGGGCAAAGGCATGTGATGAGGCGAGAGGAATCGCATGTGACGAGAAGAGTAATCGATATGAATATGAATGTGGATGGACGAAGGGGACGAGGACAGCCAAAGAAAAGCTGGATGGATTGTGTAGAGATGATATGAAAGATAAGAGGGTCAGTGTAGAAGTGACGGCCAATAAGGGGGCAGGAAGAATAGGAAGATGATGATGACTTTCTTGTACTGGACATTCGAAAATATGGCATTATACACAAACAAACGAGCTATTTTTCGCTGACACAAACACAATTATGTTATATGTATGTCTACAACAACCAGGATAAAAACCCGGACCCCGGACCGCTTACTAAGTAAATTAGTTTATAGGACGTGTAATTGATATTAATACTGATACAATATTTCGATACATCCTCTTCGCAAGTTATCAAAGTAGGTTATTTGGTTAAAATAGCAGTACAAAGAATCCTGTATTGTTTCTGAGATGCATTTGTTTTGACTGTCAGGCATGCTTCGATTTTCCAGTGAACTGGTTCATGGAATTTTCAAACAATGTCCACAAATGCCAGTGCATGTTGTGGATAGACCTCATAGTGTAAACAAGATGTTAATTACAGTCAGCTTACAGTGTTCTGGTTTTACAAAATTTTATATGATATTATTTTTTTAATTTACCTTATTGAACACTCCGTCGCAGCTTGTTTGGCTTCATTTCTGATAATATAGTTTTCTTGACGACGGCATTGATCATCTTATAAGACCACAGAGGGTCTAGGATCTAGGGTAAAAATAGTCATAGGTGGCTACTGGCTAAGTATAGGCTGAAGTAACCGTTAAACATGAGAAGAAACGCTTATGAAAAGCATTAAAAAAGGAGTTTCAGCGGGGACTACTTCAGGTCCACTTTTACTTTTTTTCAAATTACGAACTCAAATAAGAAAATCTAGATAATGATATAAACTTCATAAAGAACACTACATCAATTAATATTGTTAAAAATCATAATTAATATACCTACCTACTACTCTAAGTCTATACTTTGCAAACGGTATTAATTATCCTCTGACGGTCTGAACAATCTTACATAACTATTTATAATTATTAAAAGTGCATTCGTCGACTAATCACGACTATTAGCCAAATGGACACTTTTGTCTGAGCCCTAGTTGATTAATTGAATTGAAAAATACAGGTTGAATGTAGCCGAGAAAGTTTCTTTTAGCGAACTGCAATCGGTTCAGTAGTCGGCGAGCAGTCAGCGAGGGAACGTGTCTACACGTTACCGAGTATAGTAACAAACCAGTTCCGTGTTTACAGTGGCAAGTTCAAAATTCTTTAAAAGAAAGTTGGTGTTTAACTCACCTGTGACGGATTTTATGACAGCTAGCTGAGGAGCGTGGGACAAAACGAAAGATGAATGTAAGTACCTAACTTTTAGAAGTACTTAAACACTTTTTCGTTTTTCAGCGTCCAATGTCCCTACAACGAAAACTAGTTTAGTAAATGCCAAGCACCTTTTGGACGTTAAATAGTTATCTGTCTCATATACTTGTTTCAGTCTCTCTGTTATTTAGTATTTATCTATGTTGTTATCTGTTGACCGGTTATTCGAAATTTAAACGTTTGGTGAAAGTCCGCCAATAGATAGGTTCGTCCTTGACTGAACTTCGAGTTTACCCGAACTTGCTTAATAGGGTAGTTGACAGTAAGAAAATATTTTGAAGATTTCTATTTTTTATGGTAGCTTAATATTTACAAATGCGAAAAATCGATCTTATTGATTAAATAAATCATGATTATTTTATATTTTTGAGAAATAAAATCCCGAAATTACAGTCACTAGTCACGTGACAGCGAACGCCAATACGACGCGTGACGTCACACGTTGCAAAACTAAACAAACTTGACATAGCATTTTGGTCTTTCCGCTCAACCAAACAGCTCTTCGTTTTCCAACATATGACGTCACACGAGTCGCCATGACAGTTTGACGCGTTTTTTGACGGAAACGTCAAATAGTTCATGAAAATATAAATTAAAATATGTTACAGTTAGCATTTTACTGAAATATTAATATTTCAGTTAAATTAGACCATTTGGCAAACTATGATTTAGTTTTTCAAAATTAGTCAACTAGCCTATTGTGACAAATATTTTAACTGTTTGCTTCAGTAATTTTATTTCAGAATGGAACTTCACAAGAAGTCTTTTTTAATTTACCTCTATAAACAATAAGTATTTTTCGATTAATATTACTTTTTAAGTAACAATTTATTTATATTGTAATATTTAATTTCTTTACCAGTTTGTTTATTCTTTCCATTTACTGTTTTACGTCAGTTGAAATGCTATGCTCCGTTGGTGTGACTACTGTACCATAGCACCCCTGACCCCACTTTGATTCTTCGTTGGTTTTTTGGGGATAATTTATGTAACCTTGACTACGTTATCTGATAGGAGATAATAATAAAATGCAGGTACCTACTAAAACATTTAATGAAATTAATTTTTAACTTTCTGAAAGTTATACTACTTATTTAGATACGCCATGAAGTCAACATATTAATCCTGCCGTGAAAAGTCTCGGAAGAAGCAGCAAGAATCTCCCATGGAGCTTACGGAATTTTCGTAGTATGTAGTTCTATTTTCCTACTCACAATTACAGGGCACTTATGGCTAATAAGCTAATATTTAACGCATGTCCAAGCACCTAAATCAAACCCAACCAAGACCCCGCCCTCCTCCTCCAATTTTCACTTAGAGTTCATAACTACGGATTTAAATTTTTTTTTTGCATACAAACATTGATGTTTTATATCAATGCATACAAAGTTAAAAAAATAATATCGGTACGCAGTCTCGTTGACTTGCTTGGCAACTTCACTGCAATGTAAAAACTAAAAAGCGCTAGTTTTCTTCAGAGGATATCGACCACGTGCCGAAAATCAAAGCCCAGCTCCTGTGACCAAGCGTGGTATTTTTGAAGATCACCCCCTCCTCTGGGACGGGTCATGTAGTATGGATATGTTCCATAAGTGGGCCCCAACCATTGGAACACACAAACCCAGCAGCCAGCACTAGATTCCTAATGTAACATGTGAAAAACGTTGAAACACATCAGAAAGTCTAGTCTCATTATAAATCCGTAATAAAGCGGAAGGCTAACGTTACGACACTGAAATGGATTGAAGCCAGGAAATTGTTAATACAAATTAATTGAAAACATTACTCAACTGTTACCGCCGTGGTTAAACAATACCAAATTACAAGAATAACAGTTACGGAATGGTTGAACGTAATAGGTACTCGTAGGTAGTTTCCAAAAAATGCATTTTGGGTAAATTCAAATATTTTCCAAAGGTAATAAATAGACCTTTGGTCGAACCTTTCTATCTTAGTAGCCTGTGGCCTAGTACACCCCGCCCCTCCGCATTTAGATTACATTTAGTTATATTCTCTTTGACACAAAGTAATTCTGCAATGAATCAAGATACTAGTAACTTTATTAATTAATTCATCACATGCTGCCCATTCTGGGTACTGCACCCCAGGGACCTATGTAGTTACCTATATCCATTTTTATAAGTTTGTATTATTTGTATTCGAACTATTAATATATGGATAAAATTAACCACTTAAATCAAATTCGGTGGTAAAATCGTAGAAATGATACCTAGCTGGTGAATAAAAAAAAGCTGTTAAGTGTGTAGCGGAAAATATAATATACTACTATTGTAACGATACAGTTACATAATTATCCAGTAACATACTTACTATACCTAACATACAGTTTATTTATAGTAGGTTTCAGGCTCAATTCAATAAACAACCTGTATGATATTGGTTCTACCATGAAGTTCATCAACTGCATTTCGGTTCCCTAATCGTTCGACTGACTCACCGATTGTTTTATGAGTCAGTGCGGTGAGTGCGCTTACTAATAAAGAGGATTCAACTATGACCGGAGGTCCGGAGATATTTAACGATTTCAATCGTATTAATCATTATTATAGTGTTAGTGATTATCGTCGTAGAGACCAGCCTTAATGATATACAGGTACCTACTGTAAGTATTTGATATACTGTCAGTATTATTTTAAAAAAGGCAAATTTCTACACGCATTACAACTACAAACTATATATTAACAAAGTACATAAAGATAATGTTATCTTCAAACAAAGTAACAGATGAGGCCTGTTTGTGTGCGCGCTGCTGCGCTTATAATTATGTAGGTAAGAACGCGGCTCACAATGTTTCTTCTATTAGTCAATTTTTATTAATTAATGGTGATGATGAATATTTGAATAGAGCTCTACCCTATAATTTTTTGCCGTCTTTATTGTTCGTGGACGATGAATGAACCCAAAATGATACCTACATTTAAAAAAGCTATGCCATACGGTATGACCGTAAGTTAAAAATATGTCACTAATATTTTTTCAAGGAGTTAAAAACAAGAAAAAAATAAAAAAAAAAATTTCAGGTCACGTTGCGAAGCGATTAGTGTCCCATACCTATTAACTACAACATTTTTAATACTTATTGCAATCTATGTATGTACCTATACAAAATGTTCAAATGTTGTAATAAATAACGTATACTGTTGCAGTTAAGACGAGTAACAAACCGCAGAGTAATGTTATTTATTATGAACATAATTATGACTTTGACAGTGACAGGTACCTACTACTTCCGTTTCTACAACATTCGTTACTTGCCAGTTGCCAGACAAAGATCCATTAATAGGTGTACTAAATAGATGCAATTTGCATACAAATGTACCACAAATTGTAAAGCGGTGAAAAATTATAGTAGAGTTAAAGATATACAATGTATTAGGTTGATCAAGGGCAGATTATTCTCCCTTTAATGATCAACTTAACTGCTTAATTCCCTCATTATCTCTATTATCCATACTTTTGGGGTTACCAAAATAAATTTACTTATTTATTTTTCGAAAAAGCATCATGACTTATATAATAAAAAACGCCTTCAGTCTTCTATTTTGAAGTTTTAACATAAAATACGAACGAATGTTTTATAACTATAATTATGAGTGTTTCGTGTTTTATAAATAATAACAATACGAAATAATCAGGCTTATGTAACACACTTAATAATTCATAACGATATGGAATCTTACCGAACATAAATAGTTGAATACTGCACAGAGAGGCGATGTGGAAGTAAATTGTTCACGCTTAACGGATTGTGAATTGATACTGTTTACACGCACACCGCGTGTATCCTGATTTGACGATCACGTAACACAGGATAGGATACGATTCTGGATAAGGAGGATATGGTCCATTAAATGTATGAGACTTGGACTGACCGATAATGTATCGGATAAAAATGAAAAACAGGTAATGGACTCCATCCATCCTTACACGTAGCCAACGAACACGAACAACGAACGAAGTTGCGACGCCAGCGCGGAGTCGCTGGGGTGTGTACCGTTTAATTCAACCCCGGCATTACTCATGCGTGATGACAAGGTTGTTGTTACCAACCTTTTTCCAAAATCGACTATGCAATGCAATGGTTCGGTAGTAGTTTCAGAGAGTCAGATACAATACGGGTATGACTAGTACTACCTTTTTAACCGACAACACATGGGTGATGCCTTTCCTTGAACACCTACCTTTCATGAACAGTTAAACCCATTAAACACGATTAATATCTTCGTTTTACTTTGAACGAAGAAACAAATTAACCATACAATCATAAAAAGTAGAAAATCAAAAGAAAATTATGAAATATACCACTGCTTTAAAAAAAAGTAATAAATGGGAGACAGGGCTTTGCGTTTTTCTTTTTATGGTTCTCAGAAATAAAATATATTATTTAGATTCTTATTTATCACTCAAAGGTGTATTTGTAAGAATTGACTTACCTACCTATTTATCTATTGATAACTTGGTTGATTATAGTGCATACGATATTTGACGTCTTATCTGTGGCGTCTTTATTATGATTTTCTAAAATTAATGATTTTTGTAGAACATTTATTATTCATCCACGTTTCTATAGTGTGAATATTACATTCTACGCACGATCCCATCACTGTCTCTGTAAGTTTTTGTACACCGTGTTACATATGACATTAGTGTTATTGAAAGTATCATTATTCATTACAATCTGTTTTTGTTTAATCTACTTGATCATATCTATAATTATGTTGATGAAGAATGAACAAAACATTTGAAATGTATGTATGGTCATTATAATGTCAGCATATAAGTAAGGATTTCTATTATAATCTTAATACATCTTCTCATCGATGAAAACTTATTCTACTCTTCACCTTATAAGGCTTATATCTTGGTAAAGAACCTCCTTATGCCGCAATAAGTTAATTAATAAAAAAATGAAATCCTTCACATAACACATAAACACGTAGGTAGTTTTCACTATTACCGTTACGTGTACCTATATTAAATAAACGCAAGAATTAACCTTCTTACGTGTGCTAACATTTCTATAACATTTTATTACTCGGTCACGTTCTTCTATTTTTAAAACCCAATGATAAACAAAGTTTTGATGCGCGAAAGACTAAAATCATGATCTACAGCTTAACCAAATTAAAGTGCCTTATAAATTATCATACTTTATTATCTAATAAATTAACTTTATTTTTCGATCTAATAATCTTAAAAATCCATCAGCAACAAAAATACTCCTTAATTAAACTAGTATATAGAATTAAAACCGGCGTAATCCATCAACAAGCGAAATCGAGGAAAAATTAGCGCTAATATAATTTCATCATAATGAAATCGGATTCCGTATCCCTTTACCTAATAACATTTTATAACAAAATTATATCCTAATAAGGACGACACAAAGTTTAATTTTCTAGTGTTGCGTAATTGCGTCTGGCAACAATGCACAGTGTAAGGTCACTTCCGCCACATGGGTTTAATCGTGCGCTGCATTTTTAATTCGTGTCTGTAATGTGTAACAAAACAATTTAATATATTTCGGTCTTTGTCTTTTTATTTTGTGCCTAGGTACTTGTATAATGTTCTTCGCGTACCTATAATAATATAAATTATTTAATGTTTGCAAATTTTTTACATTAATAACTGTCTTGTGCGCAGACGTGGCATCTTGTAACCGGCCAAAGGCTTTCATGGACCCATGGCTTTAATGTACTTACCACATTAATACCTATACATACTTGCTAAGCCATAACACTTCATCCAATAGGTAAATAAGTTATTTATAGGGAAATTACCAACTTAGTTGGTAATCGTAAATGATTGAATATGAGTGCTATTTCAAAAAATCTACGATAGTCATTTTATCAAAAAGGGTTCAATTCAATCCAAACTCCATACTATTTATTATACTAAACTATATAAAATACTAAACTATAATACTATTTACGTCGCAACGGAGCTGCGGAGGTTACAAAGGCTGGAGAGTAACGTAGACTACTTTTTACCGCGGTAAAACATCTCATTCCCACTGGAAGATCCAATATGATACGTAGGTATTTGAATCACAACAGTAACAGCTCAGAGTAACAGTAACAAAGTAACAATGCGGGTTGTCCTTCTTTAACTTCGTAAAGGCTCTATGGATTGATATAAAATTTCGAATAGATTTAGTTGGAAGGTCAAAGAGGATATTATGTTACTTTTTACACTTAAATTACATTGAATCCCCACGGGAAAATGGATTAATTTGTGCTTTTGGATGAGATGTCCGACTTTAGTGTTATTAGATTTGCTTCACTTGTTAGACTTTTGAATACAGAACGAATTCACCAAGATAATAAACAACCTAAGTAAACAACGTAAGTAAATAGAAGTTATTGACATTGAGAAACATTCCTTTTAATAATTTGAATGTATAAAATTTGTGTTTAAAGGGTAAAAATATGTCTACCTCTACCTGAACTGGTTTTTAAATGGCAAGCGTAGGTGTGCTAAAATATGGCGCCAATCACGAAATACGGAAATGTCGGAATTGTACCAAATGGCGGGAAAGCTTGTTAGAACTAACCTTAGACTGACGCCCATAATAGATTATAAATTATGTTATAGTTTTAATGTAGAGCGTATTTTTATGAGCGACGTTTCATTGGTATTTATTAATAGCCCTAATGGCCTACGTAGAATTATACCAAAGTTAACTACTTTACGATAAAAAGATAAGAACACTTAGGTGGTCATTACAGATCCACAGATGAACAAACAAAAGGGTGGCGATTTAGAATTTAACGTAAATATCGTAGACAAAATAAATGTTGGTAATGTCTTATTTTAATGATATTTATTTGTAACTGTGTTTTCAACCGAGTAAAAATTAATTATATTATGATGGAATCGAGAAAAAAGGTGGTAACTAAACCGGCCATCATGAGTACAGTCCTGTACAGTCATAATTAAAACGGTAAGCAACGAAGACCAACGACCTGCAGCGGAAGAAACATGGCGTCTCAGCCTCATCTGTTGTTCAGATCACGAGTCACAAGGAAAACCGACCTAACATGCCACACCACACTAGTTCCTTCTTGTTTTAAATACTTCCTTAACTTTGGCGTCCATAATCACTACGCAGTAATCGATCTACTTTATCAGTAACTTTGTACAAACTACACTCTAATGACGTTTCTTCGTGCAGTGAGAGTGCTCAAGGAAGTCAGTTAGGTATGACAATTGATTAAAGCATATCGTGACCAAAGACCAAGTCATTAAAGGTATTGAAATAGCGTCGAAATTGCAACGAACGCAGTACAGATGCTAAAAGTCTCACCCGCATGCGATAGTTCTCGGATGAATTATAGATGCATTAGGATGCAGTTAATGTTGAGGTTGAACGATTCCTATGCGCCATAGCGCGTGTCTACGGTAAGCTAGGCCGGTGAAGTGGAAAAGGAAATAGCTAACTATTTGAACCGATACAGATTACAGTTATAAGTTATAAATCCTATAAACACCAACGGGCAACGGATAAGGTTGAATACCCTAAACCTCGTAAGAATATCTTAAATTCACGACCGAGGTTAATGGTTCAATAAAAGTCAAATTTGAAAAGATATTTAAAATAATAATTTCAAAAACACGGTTTCTACGGTTCAGTGCTGGGATTGTGTCTCGTCTAAAATAATCCATCTTGTTGTCTATCGGAATATAGAATCTAGGGGAATTAAGAAGGAAGGAAGTAGGAATTAATTATCTAGACTCTAGATAATTAATTTTCATAAATGCAACTTTGCAAAGTATGGACTGAGGTCTTACTGAAGGTAATACCTTGTCAGCTCACCAGCCTGCAACCAGAACCGCTTGGAGTTGTAAACAATAAGGTGTTATGTCTAAATGGTGACAATAGGACAAAGAACAAAGGATTAGATATCTTACTATTAAACATTTATAGAATGTAATCTTAAAGGGAATCTTTAATCTTTCATTATTGTTATAAGACTTACATAATTACGTCATCTAAGTTAAAAAAATTCAACTAATACGCATTGCGGAAATTCCCCGCGCGTTTTTTTTCCACTAAGTTAGCATGTACACAAAATATTCCGGGTCAATTCATTCGCGAGGTGGATTCTGTGTCAATAGGTACATAGATTTAGATGCGGAATTATAATCCCGTGGATATTTTCCGTAAATGAAAGGTTCATTTTATAGGTACATTTTCTATACTTTTCTCGTAAAATTCTGCGAAAATAATCGCGCGGAAAAAATTACCAGTGTCAGGTAGACGTTTAAAATTGTTACTTTAATAAAGTTAAGAACATACCTATGTGAACATATATATGAATTAAGACACGAATAAAATAAATATAACCGTGAAACGAGTAGGCGCGCCACCTGTTGGTATGTGTCTACGGCGCGGCGGCGGCACTGCGCACCGTCGCCAATGGATATCCGTAATACCAAGGATTTACCGATGTGCTACCGGCTAAGAAGGAAGCTGGGTAACCCTAACCACTCACTACCGGCTCTCCGACACTGCGTCCGACACTGATAAAGACATTTCACGGTAGTCTTTAAAAAGAGGTGGTATTAGTCACGCCTACCATTGCAATGCGCAATTTTCACGATCTTCAGTCCTAAATACCTCATTGTTAAAAAGTACTTACCACAGGTTACATAAAATATACAGGAAGTTAGATAATCTGTGTAATTATCATTATATTTAAATTCACAAAGTTCCCACACAAGGTACGGTGCTTCCGCGTGAATTGGTCAGCTGGAGAATCGCTTTCTAAACAAATTAACGTGAGTAGGTACTTTAAAATATATCAAGAGCCATTTTACATACTAGTGAACCCGTCCTAGCCTCGTTTTTGGGAAACTTGCACTTTATGTTTACAAATAGGTATTAAATATTTTTCATTGATGCTCCGCTGCTAATGGTCGTAGGATGATGTTATATAACCTATAGCTTTCCTCGATAAATGGGCTATCCAACAAAAAAGGTTTTTTTTAATTCGAACCAGTAGTTCTTGAGATTACCTCGTTCAAACAATTAAACAGACTCTTCAACTTTATAATATTAGTAGAGCTAAAAGCTACAGTGAAAAGGATTTTACTAAATAAGTGTGTTCAACATCTCGGATTCATCTTCAATTCCCATCAGGTTGGAATGTTGACAATAACATTCAGGTATGTAATGAAAATATTCCTTTGCTTAATTCGCTTTCGGAAATAACGGCAAACAAAACAATGGTTTCTTATCTTTGTCAGACGCTTCCTATATTCACTCCATTTTTCCTGCAACGTGTTTCTGTACTTTTAAGCATAAGGATTACAAACATACAAATAATTATATAAAACCAAAATATAGAATACACCTACCTATCAATAACAAGCGTATCTAAGGCCTCATTTACATGATACCAGTTTCTTGCCTGTTGCATACAATAAAATTGGAGCAATAAATTACTTGTATCATCTAAACAACTCGTGACATTCTTGACATTTTGCACAACTTTCCTTGCAAGTTTCGCTTTGGTGTAAACAGCATATACCATAATTTCTTATGCAATTATTGAATTCAATTTTATTGAATTTTCTCTGCATTTGCAAACATGAGTGCAGTGAGTGAGGGTGTGTTGATCATTGCTGCTCTTCATAGGCACGAAATATTGACGTAACAACGTAAAAATATAAATAAATAATTTATAGATATTAAAATATTTTTTTATTTTCAGTATCCCTTAAACATTAATTATCGCGATAAATTTCAATGAACCTTATTATATCAGCAGAACCGAACTTTAGGACTATTTGGCTCATTTGAAATAATTAGCTAGCGCAAAAAATGTTCCACTAAATATTCACCAATGCAAATACGTGCAATACTTGAAGCAACACGTCAAAAGATGGTACAAGTATGTGTTTAGACAAGGCAAAACTTGAAAGCAATTGTTTCATAAACAGAATTGCCTTGGTGTAAACAAAAGCCACTGGCAATTTTATCTTGTCAAGAATTGCATGCAATTATCGCATTCAATAATCTGCGTGTAAACAGCCGCTTACAATTCTTGAATGGCAATTCTTGCGCGTATTTAATTGCATACCATTATTGCTCTTGCATGTACAAGAAAATGGTATCATGTAAATCAGGCTTAAAAGTCTGAATCCTATTAGGTACATTAAGAGGGGGTATAAAGCAAAATTGGCAATCGTAGATTCAATTTTTATAGTAGTAGATCAAGTTTCTAGAAGCTGAATAAGGACATAGATAAACTTCATTATAGTATCGAGTGAATGTAAGAATCAAAAACATAAAAAAATTAAATTTTCTCGATAGAAAAAAATCACAAAGTTAGGTCTAATTTTCAACTAAAATCATTTTTTTTTCAATATGGTGCATGTTTTTGAGTCAATATTTTAATATGTTACGCTAATTAGTATCACGGAGGGATTTGTAGATCGATTTCTAAATCAAATCTATAATTTACGAATTATTTAAATAAAATACATTAATTGTCTTTATAGCTCTAGGATTTTGACATGCTCTGTTCCATTTATCAGTACCGTTGAATTTGATTTTTTCCTAGCTTTATACCCCCTCTTAAATATTTTTATTTATAAGTTACCTAAGATTTCTAGCTAAAAGAGATTAGGTAATGAATTAATATTACGCTTAATTAATGTTTAAACACAAATTTAAACGGTAGAAGAAACCAAAGCATGAAGGATTGATTTTTAATAGCCATTTAATTTGATGTCTACATAAAATAACATTATAATTATCAATAGATACATTGTAATTATAAATCTAACTATTTGAATAAACGTCATGTTTTCAGCTTAACAACAATTAATGAATCAAACAAAGTCCGCCGCCGCGTCTGTCTGTTCGGGATAAACTCAAAACCAATTAACGGATTTTCATGCATTTTCATGGATTTTCATGGCATAAATGTCTATCTTTTAAGGATAGCTTACTATACCCATTCTAAGTTTAAAACTGGTGCATGTATAGAACCTGAGATAAATCCCTACTAATATTATAAATGCGAAAGTAACTCTGTCTGTCTGTCTGTCTGTCTGTCTGTCTGTCTGTCTGTCTGTCTGTGTCGCTTTCCCGCTTAAACCTCTCAACCGATTTTGATGAAATTTGACACAGACAATCTTTAGACCCTGAGAAAGGACATAGGCTACCTTTTATTGCGACAAAAAGGGATGAAGAGGTTGAAATAAAGGTTGAAAGTTTGTATGGGATTTCTTCGGGCTTTTAAGCACAGCGCCATCTAGGGGTGAACCTTCCTAACTTAAAGAATAAGAACGCCTAGCGCCATCTCTTAAAGAACCATGAAACTTTATTTCCCGAAGCGAAGCGAGGGCGGGTCGCTAGTATCTAATAAATAACTTTTGAGTATCTGTTTGTAATATTAAAATATGTAACCGCTTTTTAATAATTACATAATATGGATGTAGTATACACGGTACATATAATTAACAACATTTTTTAAAATTTTTGTCTGTAGGTATGTCTGTCTGTCTGTCTGTTAGTTTTGGGTAATCTCTGGAACGGCTGGACCGATTTTAACGGGACTTTCACTGGAAGATAACTGATGTAATAAGGAGTAACTTAGGCTACTTTTATTTGAGAAATTTCGCAGTAACAATAAAATTCAACGCGGACGAAGTCACAGGCACAGCCAGTAATACATATAATAATTATGTTGCAGGACAACGTCTTCCGGGTCAGCTAGTGATAAATAAATGAATTTGAGGTCAGTCGTAACCTTAAAATGATGCTTGTCATAAATAATTAGGTTCCTGCTTATAAATATTTCTGTTGCATTGTTCGATTGAGGGAGTAATGCCCAAAATCTAACAAACAGTTCGAACTGGTTATACGCCATAGGTACATTTCTTAGCCTAACGGTACTAAATGTTACTATGAAAGCCCTCATAGTTAACTATCTAGATGTTTTCACTTTCTTTTCCCCATAATCATTACCACAAGCGTTTACCCTAAGCACAACCTTTCTTGTGGAGAAACTGCTAATGACTACTTCTGAGAAACGACGCTATATCACACCGTACTAAGTGTATTATGACTGACAATTTAATTTCTCTTTTGAAAATACGAGAGATTAGAATGAAAATCGAACAAAAAGTAAAACAAAATTTATTGTAAATATGTATTTTCATTCATGTATTTCATTGAGATACATCTCTAACTTCGAAGTTTGATTCAAATAATTTAGTAATATAGGTAATAACTCTTTGTAACAAACATCGTAATCGGCAATGAATGTTTGTTGGCTTTGTATAATATTAGGCGCAGTGAATTCAAACGATGCATTTTTATAATTTGATATTTACCGAATATACATAATGAATAGCTTTAGCTTACAAATACATTAATTCGTAGAATAAATAAATATCTTAATTTAAGAATTTCTATATTATATAACCGTAGTTTAGTTTGTATTATAATTTTATAGATTTGAGCGCGTCGAAAGCGTTATTTAATTTTGATTAATAGGTAATTAAATCTTTAATGCAGGCATTTAAAATGATCAAGGGAAAGTATTTTTTTAATTATATGGATATTTAACTCATGGAGAAACATTTAATACGCATGCCTGTTCATTTTACAATATCGATGAATGTACTCGTATGTTTTGGCCGTATTTGGGCCAAAAAGTCAATGACAAAATGTCTCAAATAATAATTATTAGGTACTGCTCTCAGAAGCAGTCCAGCCAGAACAACGTGATTATTCAATTCGCAATCAAACCAGTAAGTACCTATCAAATTGTCACAGTAGGTAAGTACGTAGGTAATCTATTTATATGCAGGACACTGCAACGGTATTACAACACTGTTCGGCCAAGCTAGTGAAAGTTGTGGACTTTGAAAGTTAGGTCATTCTAATTCTAAAATATCCCTTTAAATTATTGCAATTAAAAAACAGGCAGGTTAGGTTAGGTTAAATTAAGAAAAACCTAATGTGTAAGAAAAATGTTTACTTAATTTTAATAACTTAAGTGCCTGCTGTTACAATAATTTGTTATGTACCTACTTATATAATGATTTCATTTTAGAGAATTAGTTATTATGTACATTTTAGAGAAGAATACTACCTAGGTCAGATATGTGAAATAAATTTCTCAGGCTCTAGATTTATCTGTGTACCAAATTTCATTTAAATCGGTTCAGTGGTTGTGACGTGAAAGCGCGAAAGACAGACAGACAGAGTGATTTTGTCATGATATTAGTAAGGATTTATTCAGTAAAGGATTATATTTCACGCAATGTGCACAGCATTTCACAATAGGTTACAAAAGCTACGTACCCAAGCATTATAAAAGCGAGCGATGAGAGTGAAAGTTACATCAATTTATTATTCAATACCTTTCATACGTTTGAGAAATGTCGTTGTTACTCTTATTTTGCAGGTTCACAATATAAAGACGATGTCGTGATCGACGCCGTCTGTTTTGTTCTTTTTGGTTTCCACTCCATTGCCTTTGATTCAAAGTCTATATAGCTAATTATCTATCTACAAACAAACGTAGAGAGCTGATCTTCTCATTGCCGTAAATTACTTCAAACTGTTTGTAACCTATCAATGTGTTATGCGGTAGGGTAGGAATATTGTAACGCATAGATAAAAGTCACAGCTGATATTATTGTAGGAAGATTATAGGTACTTTTCACTTATTACATATTAAGACAAGTGTGGTGTCTTACTATATTATTTAATAGAGTATTATTATTATTTAAAAGTAATTAATATACGTAAAGTACGGCCGGCGGATCTTGGCCGCTCTAAAGTTAGGCTTTCGGATATAGTGCGCAGGTATTGTACTTTAGAGAGAGATAGCGACACAAACACTGAGCGTGTGACTGAAACAAACAATGCTCAAAGTGACACCCCGCGCGTCTTCCCACCATTTCGATCCTAAAATTGATTTCTGCGCAGCGATCCGAACAAAGTTCAGAGCGGCCAAGATCCGCCGGCCGTACTTTAGATTGATTGATAACCAATTTTTATTTGTGACATTATTGAATTAGCACTTCGCCGCGTCGCGGTCGTCGACTCCATTATACCTACGAGTACATGGAGAACCCCAAGGAACAAAATGATTTGCCAGAAAAGTTTACATTACATATTTCTATCTCCTAAGGGTGGAATATCAAAAACTCCTTAGTGGATAAAATGAACTCATTGTCCAAATTTCAGATTTCTACTCGTGGCTTCAGCTATCAGTTTAGGCTCCAGGATGATGAAATAGTGAGGACAATAATAATAACAATCGAATTGAGAACCTCCTCCTTTTAGAAGTCGGTTTAAAATAAGATGTTATAACGATATTTAACCCACTGCCGGGCTTGCAGTGCAGTTGAAGTTATTATCACTAAATAAAATTAAATTAAATGCAAACTAATCTGCGCACTTTGCTATAATCTGTGATTTTGTTGCAAATTGGCCGGAAATTCAATTGGATTGGAAGGAATGGAAGGAGAAGCAACGAAATGAATTGAATTTTGTGGAAAGTGGGATGAGAATGAGACGGAGAAAATAGATTTTAACTTAAATAGGTAGGTACCTCATAAAAACTATTAACTTTAATAGGTAATAAACTGACAATACTTAGATAAAGTTTCAGGTCTACCATTTCAAATTACCTACATGCTGAAGTTGTTCTTTTCCTTAGAATTTAAAATAAGTTACCTATCGTTTCAGCCAGTCCTTATCGAACAGTAGGTAATTAAAAACTTACATAGCTATCGATACGTACAAGTACCTGCAGTAAAAAACAACACACTTGTGTAATGTGTGAGTCTATTTTATTCTAAAACGTTCTATAAATCTGGTTCATGCTTTAAATTCGTTAATGATTTTAATCTAAAAGGATATCGTAAATCGTCTTGTATACTACGTATGTTAAAGTATATGACTCATCGAGTTATCATTAATGAAAAAGAACCAGTTTGGTATTCATTATAAAATATAATTTTGGTCGTTACCATTAACTCAAACCCATATCATTAAATCCATCTCGATTCGAAGGCCAAACTTTAGCATGATTTGGCAGTATTTTGTGTTAATTGTAGATACTTTATAGGGTTTACTTTTATTTATTAAGTTTATTTGCCACATTTGTTTTCGTTTGAATTTGATATCCACAGGCCACTAGTCCCAG
Organism: Ochlodes sylvanus; assembly: GCA_905404295.2. NCBI lineage: Eukaryota > Metazoa > Arthropoda > Insecta > Lepidoptera > Hesperiidae > Ochlodes > Ochlodes sylvanus. The sequence continues at coordinate 6,997,677 of FR990129.1, forward strand.
TAATATAATAGAGATCTCATCCCAATCTAACAGACAGCTTATTTCATTTAACTCGAAATCGAATTCTGAATCGAATCGAATTTGTTCCGAACATCTACATCATTAATACGCGAAGAAATATAACAAAAAGATTGTACCATTTAATTTTGTACGCCTTTTTGCGTATTGCGTGCACACACGGCGTATATTTGGTATACTTATAGCTAATGGTTCTATAGAGAAAAAGTACAGAAATCTAAAAATTGTATAATATAAAAACACGTTCTACTGAAATACGGTCGAATTTCGAACGCACAGAGAGAGCCCACTAGTGATAAATTATTAGCCTGAAATAGAACTTAACGTATGTGAGAATAAAATAGGTATAACAATATTGGTAAATGCAAAACACTTACGAAATAAAATAAATAATAATTTTGATTACTTACTTACAGAGTAATAAAAAATGAAGTTTCTTGCGATTGACACTCGAACATAATCTTCTATTTTTCATAGCCCTAAATGTAAAGGGTTGTCCACACTGAAAAATTTTTTTTTTTTCATATTTTGGATAATTTTTTTATGGTTATTTTTTTATGGTGTGGCATAAAAATATACTACATTTGGGATCATGCCCAAATTTTCACTTTCCTACCCCCGCCCCTTAAATTTAAATCGCGCTTTTTGTACCTACATATATTAAACAACGTTCGCGGGGTCAGCTAGTGTTATATAAGAAGAGCACTAAGGCAGACTTAGTGCTTTTCTTAGACTTTCTTAGTCTGCATTAATTGACAATCGTGGTAAGAGCATTTTAAAAAGACATTCAAATCGAAATCAAATCGATAACCAAAACCAGATCGATATCACAAAGTCAGACTACAACACCTCTGCCTGCATAATTAAGAGGAATCATCGTATTCAATTTCTTTGATTTTTCCAGTCTGCAAAGTTAGTTTCATCAGTCAACAACACGAATGCAGGAATATCCAATGCAAACAGTAGATCTTTTAGTTTATTATAGCACAACAGCAATAATGGTGTCATCTTTTATCAGTCTATTTTAACGTATCAGCTGATTCTATTATGGTCAATCTGTAAACAGATGTCGATAGCGTTTAGTATGCGTGATGCAGTCGCCTTCGTGGTTGGCATCGTAAAAGAAAGTGAAAACCTGTTCGACGGTTAACGGAACCGACCAATTGGCTGTTATTATATTTAAAAAGCTCAGTTTTAACATTCGAAAGTAAAGAGAAAATTGTGTGTGATCTTGACAGATATTGATGGTTAATGGGTCCGAGGTATCGACGGACACAGGGCTAATTAATTATTTTACCCTTAGTATTGTTGATCGAAGATTTTATCCTCAAGAAGCAGTTATTCGTGACTAGTAGGATGCGTTTAGTTGCGGATGACATGTACCTACATTACTTGAAGTTGGCCTTATTTTGGTGCCAAAAAAATAAAAGTCAGAGAATTGTACACATAACCAGTATTTTCGAAAAAAAACTGTATTTCGTTGTTTTTGCATTAAATAAATGTAGAGCTATTTTATTAGGTGTTACGACTACAACTTCGCAAACAAGCAAAGAGTACCTAAAACAATTGGTAATTTGTACGTTTTTAAATAAAAGTAAAAAATATTATTAAAGAGCGAAATATAGCCTAATTAATATTTTTTAAACAGTTCCTATCGTTCATTTGCTGCAAGAATGTTTTATCTTGTAAAAGTGGTGATTTTTAAATAAAACATGTTGCGGCAACTGGGCGCTATACCTACTCGTATACTCGTAGCAACCCTAACCATGTCTAATACTACGTTGCCTTCCGAATCAATAGTTAGTTTGGGATTACTATCTAACTAGGTATATAAGATTCATTGCATGTTACCAATCTTAATCTAAGAATTGTATTACTAATTATGTGATATCATTTAGTCGTTATTCTGTAAACTCATAAATCAAAAACATAACTAAATCCAGGGCAAGATTACTCAAAGTTTAGTATTAATTACAAAATATTATGGATGAATACTGGCGTTAAAATATGGTAACTTCAACCATAGTTGTTTGCGTATTTAACGTTTTTTTAACAAGCGCTTCCAGTATTCTATCTCTAGTGACCTACTGTTCATTTAGTTAGTTACCTAGCGACCGACGCCCCAAAAGTAACATTATGTAGGTAGGTTATAGTAGGTATAGTGTAACGACGTAACGTTAATTAGTTGCTATTGCTTTACCTACCTTCCACTTTTACCAGAGGTTATGGATAAGTAAGTAGATAGAATGTTGGGAACGGTTGTAAGATGACTAACAATATTTTTAAATGAATCCACTTTTTCATAGATAACACAGGTAATTGTAATTAACACAATCACGTTACTTTAGAGATTTTAAAAATTTTAGCGTATTGTTGACAATTAGAGAAAGGCACGAAGTTAGATTTTGTATATAATTATTTGAATTCCTTTTCGTTTGCACACGCGGAATATTTTTTAAGGAAATATCATTAACAAGATTCAATCTGTAACCTGCCTACTTTACCAACATTTACCTAATGCCTAAAGAGGTAGTTATAGCGCATAATTATCAAAATGTGTGTAACGTCTTCATCAAGAATATAAATTTATAGATGTAGGAGGAACTTAAATTAATTACTTTGAGGATTTACTATTTATGTCATTGACTGGGCTTAAGATAACAAGAGCAGAGTTATCTTTTGATTGAATAATAAATTAATGGCTTCATTATTTGACAAAAAATTAAAGCGAATTACTATAGTGTGCTGAACGTGAGTGATATTGTGAGTTTCATAATTCAATAACTGGCATTGAAAGCGTGTGACAATATTTTCGTAGCTAGCAATCGAGACCATAAAGGTTTTCAATTGACACTCAACAATATTGGCTTGTGAAATGTAGGTACCAACTACCAATACCAACCAGACACTTGTGTATGTTTTGTTTTTAAAGTGTTACGGTTTTTAACGGCAATCTTCTTGATAAAAACTTTAAAAGTAGACAATTTCCAACCGATTTAAAAAAAATTTAACCACCATATAATATAGAGTAGGTTTTTAAAATGGGTTTGTAGAAGCTTTTCCAATCGAGTATCTTGTCCGCCTGAAAGTTCTATAACGTCTTTACAGGCAGACAACATTAATTTATAATTATGTTTGGTTCCGAGTCTCGACACTCCCGAACACTGCGAAACAATCCATAAATTGTCAAATAATATTTTCACCAGCATGCAAAATGTCCTTGCAACATTCCGGTCACGTGTGCGCTGACCCGCGCTTGCCAAACAAACGCCAATTGTTTTAATGTGGCAACACTCGTCACCAGCGGCGGCAAAACCAAAACAGGTTGGCTAGTGAGTGCATTACTTTTAGGTCAAATAAAACAATGAACGCTGATTCTCTCAGCTCGGCCAAACCCGCAACTAGTAATAGTGAGTTTAATTACTTTAAGTGTGTTGCTCGTCTCGTCACTTACGCGGGCACTTGTCAAATACAATCGTCAAAGAAAACTTATAATATTTAAGTAACATACGTCCATTGACATAAATACTACAATGCATACGTCATACAATTATTTCGATACGTTGGTTATATAATTATAGTACGCTTGGGGTAACTATAATACTAGTTTATAGTTTGCATATTAGTTTGAGAAGTTGGAAAGGATATTCGTTTTTTAAAACTTAAATACTTTCCCTGGGGATCAATATAACGGTATTTTTTCGTTTTCTAACTCCCAAGCGGGTGACGCTGCGGGCCATCACTAGTTAAAATAAAAACAAGCACTCATCACGTTTTGCGATTCAAACTATCAAAACACGTCGCTATACCACTAAAAATCGCAACGCATCACGTTTACAGTAATAACTATGATTAATTGATATAACATGTATAGATTTGAAACGTAGCTTATCAATGACGGTAATATTTGATCACAAAAGTAACAAAACATGTCAAGAGACATCTCGAGACAATCATTGAATCATTCATACAGCTTCTTGTATAAAATCATCGTTAAGTTAGAAATTACTGTGGGAAAATAATGATTAACAATAGGATTCCCACGTACTTAAACCAAATCTTTTTTGGTTAGGTAGGTACTGGTTATCCTAATGCGCAAACATAATTATTATTAGCACGCTAATTCGCAACGTTACAATATGTAGATATGTATGTCAAAACCTGGTTTAAACGTGTAAATAATATTCATTTTATTAATAATGAAGCGGCGGGATCACAATAAGTATACCGTTTTATTTCGCTCACGTACCTACCTACTCGTATGCTACTTGATAAGTATGATTTTCGTAACACAAGGCAAGGCACCGATTGATGATAAAAATACGAAGGAAAGTTGATAAGTCAGTAAGGAAAACCTTACAACCATGAAAAATTCCATGTCTGGATTCGATTATGTGAGAGCAAACCAACTTACACAAGCATAATTAATAAATGTACTTGTGCTACTGCCAGATATGAAAATCCTGATCAGAAAAGATTGGCCAGCACTAAGGGATGAATGGAGCCCCCTAAACTCTTTAAACAAACTTCTCAGTAGGAATCTGTTTTGAGAGAACACTCTCTGCTCAGATCAAACGAAACTTCATTTGATCAATCATATTGTGTCCAATAAGGTATTCTTTTCGTAACTTTCTCAATACAATTCTGATGGGAACGGAAGAAGTTGCATCATATAATAGCAGTAGGTACTTAATGCAGTGTGAGAAAAATCTCTATTAACATAGATACATACATCAAATACAATAGAACTTTAATTTATCCCGATGTTATAGAGGTTACTATTTTGTTCATGTTTTAACTTTCAATGTAGGTACTCGTAGATACATTATGTTGTAATGATTCTGAAGTGTCTTAAATCACGGGATAATTTCAGCCAAAAATTAAAAAGGAGTCTCATAATTTAATAATTCTCTCCTTTTGTTCTGTCCGAATTGTCAAACTTTTTATTTAAATTTGGTTAAAAGTTCCTAAAGACGTCGAAAGTCGCCCTTGGCTAACGCGGTACTTTTACTCTACCTTTTGCCTTTCCCCCTCATAGTTTAAAACTAGGTCCACATTCCACATCCTGTGGTACCTAGGCCATCTGATTCCATGCTTCTGTGCATGAGATGCCTACAAAAAATGCATGACAATCAAAAACAACCTGGATTCGTGTTAAAATCTTCATACAATGCAGTGTCAACGACACCGTAACTCGTTAATACCTTATTAAGTGTCTATCATGACTTGGCCAGCATGTTGCCAGCATTTATGACTTGTAAACAAGTTGGCGTCGTGTGGCCGCTACTGCTTTTCATTGTCCAAATCGTGGAGTGAAACAATCAGCCTGCCCTGATGATGTCATTAGAAACTGTTAGATGATGAATAAGGAATGATGCTTTGGTACATACATGTCCAACTAAGGCAATGTAGCGACGTTTCGCCTAGCCAAAGATCGACGCAACCACTTTAAAAATAAACATAATTTCATTATTTATTACTGCGACATGATTGAAGACTGTACCTGTCAAGTCACGTATGTACAGTACACCTGAGTTGGTAAGGACTGCGACCATGCCCAATTGCCCACCGAGCGGGATGCTGGGTGGGTCCGATTCATATTTGACAAATAAATGTTTGTTCGCGGGTGTGTTTGTTTAAATTTGTATTCCATAGCAAACACAAAACAGGGAAACCTAGTACGGAGTACTATTACTTAATCTGTGGTAGGGGGTCGGAGCATTCATTTTATTTATTTACTTATTTTATTTATTTATTTATTTATTTTGTAACACCTTAAACTAGGGTATACAAGGACAAAACTTAATGCCTTGAGGCATTCTCTACCAGTCAGACCTGGGTGTATGTAGAAAAGGCAGATGGTACGTCTTATTTACTTGGATTATTATAATTTAACACTCATACGAAATGGTTAATCAACTGTAAGGAAAAAGAAACAGCTTTATTAGCTACTTACCATTCAGTTTTGGCGACTGTTTTTACATCGTGGGTCTCTTACTGTTCCATTGTTCCAATAATCTCGATACATAGTAGTACGTCAACAACGTAGGCTTTCAACATGCTTGAAATACTTTCGCAGCTTGACAAAATAAATTATTTATTGATTGACCCCGTTGCATACTCGGCACTCTGACTGCGAAGCGAGGGTTCCCGGGTTCAATTCCCGGCTGGGGAAAACATTTATTTATGTGACAGATAAATGTTTGTTCTAACTTCTAAGGTCATGGGTGTTAGTGCTGTTTTATTTGTGTTGTCCATGCCTCCCGCGACACAGGGAATACTAGTGTGGGGTTTGAGTGTGTTCGTAGCTCGAAGCGCTCATAGCCCGGCACGGTGCAGCGGCTTGCGTTGATGTGATCGAAAAAGTTAAGCAACAGCGGGCGCGGTCGGTAGTTGGATGGGTGACCGCTAGTGGCAAAATTTCTTGAGCGCTTCTGTGCTTCGGAGGGCACGTAAAGATGTCGGTTCCGAATGTTACCATTTCGTAGCAGTCGGTAAGCCATGTCGGATGCCTTCGGGTGGCTTAAAAATTTCCGACAATTGGGTTGGCCACTAACCCCCCCACTAATCCGCACGGGAGCAGCGTGATAGAGTATGCTCTAGGCCTCCTCATGTAGGTAGAAGTTACAAGGAGAGACCCGTGCACAGCAGTGGGTCATTAAAAAGTTGAAGCCATGAGTATTATAGCGTTTACGAGTATCTTTATGTGGAAAACGCTGAAAGTAATTTTAGTTACCTAGTCTTAGTAGCCATAACATTTTCACAATAACCGTTAAAATTAACCTAATAAAATAAAACGAAATCAGACCAACTGAACAGCTGATGTAATTTTACGTAATATTGAAATAGCCGTTGAAAATGGATAATCTGAAGATAGCACAACGAATTTATAAGGAGCCAGTGAGTTGCGCGGACAATTCCGATCTCATTTATATAATGTTATATCTTTTTTTACACCTAGGTACTCTTATTTTTATACGAATTTTCATATAAACGCGCCCTTACGCCGCCAATGACACATTAACAAGTAAAAATACGAGACACAATGATACTATGTTTTGTCTCACACTGCGTACCGGTTTTTTTCAAGGAAAACACAGTTACTTACAACCAAATTTGACCAAGCTGACCGTCTGACAAAGCTGACCGTAGATTTTTTTTTGCGCCACAAACAATAAAATTGTATTTTCTAGTGCTACCTCATGGTGACCACGCTCACCAGATGTCTATATCCTTCTCTGTACTTATACGCTTACACTATAGTATCGTCTGTCCGTTGGTTTAAAATTAAAAACAACTGAAAATCTTGCCTACCGCGGCACATACGAAGAAGTACCTACCTAACGACAAAACAGAAAGTTTCAAAATTGTCGTGAGAATTGGAACTAATGACGATTTACTTCTAATGCTAATATAGAGTGTGAAATTACTTACTCAAACAACGAAAGATTTGGAACCACATAGTTTTGCACATTTTTAGATAAGTAATCTAGACTAGAATGTACTAGTTAAATTCTTCATAATAACTTTTACAACGGAATACAGTGACAGGGTCTCTCTGTTCTTTGATCTGTAGTGTCACACAAACTTTTCTAAAGTTTTTGAAAAATATGGATGTTTGTTAGATAACATGATACACGACATAATACCATGTAATAATAAATACAAAATGTATTGAAAATATGGCGGTAAATAAATAAATATTTTTTGTTCCAGGTAATATGGTTCGGGGCAGCGATTCTTGCAGTTCTATGGGAAGGCGTTAACGCCCACGGTCGGCTAATAGAGCCGCCGTCGCGTGCCAGCGCATGGCGATATGGTTTCGACACACCACACAACTACAATGACCACGAGCTCTACTGCGGAGGGTTCACGAGACAATGGAACAGGAACAATGGAAAGTGTGGGGTCTGCGGTGACGCATGGGATGCAACGCAGCCCAGACAACACGAGTACGGAGGAAGGTTTTACAAAGGGGTCATCGTCCGCAAATACGCTCCGAAAGACGTCATCAGCATCAAAGTTGAATTGACAGCCTCTCACAACGGATTCTTCGAATTCAGACTCTGCGAAGACTATAAGAACACTACGCAGGATTGCTTAGACAAGAACGTTTTGCTATTAGATGGCAGCAATGAGAGCAAATTCTACCCCAAAGAAGGGAACAAAATTTACGAGATGAAGTATCGGCTACCCGAGGAGTTCGAGTGTTCTCACTGTGTTCTTCAATGGAGATACATAGCCGGGAACAACTGGGGCACCTGTGCCGACGGCACAGGCGCGGTGGGCTGCGGACCCCAAGAAGAGTTCCGGGCGTGCGCAGACGTCGCGATCGGCGATAAGTTTGCCACCACCACGAGACGACCTAAACCAAGTTACGTGCCACCTCCCAGCAGGAAGCCGACACTGCCCGTTCCAGAGGAAACTTCCGGCAGTGCCTGGTACGGAGTTCTCATTGCGATCGCCACGTTGTTCGTCGCAGTCGCAGTGTTGGCGGGCATCTACCTGTACTATTACAGAGGTGGCATGAGAATAAAGAGCCTTCTGAAGAAAAAGGCACCACCCGCACCGGTTCCCCCACCGAGACAAAAAAGGGCTTCAATATCAAGAGAATGCCCGCCAGAAATATCTTTGCCGAAACCCATAACGGAAACTGGTTTCGAAACTGTAGATCTGAGAGCCAAATGATACTCCTACGAATTTATGAAAACAACACTGCCTTATTAGTGATAAATGTGAGGTTGTTCTATTATGTGCGTGGTTGGACGTGATATTCGATATAGGGAGGTATTTTGAAATGCCCAAAACTCATTCATTTGTATGCTACAAATTAAGTATGACATTCGAAGATTATTAAATTATACTCAACTTATCGATTTGTAGCTAAACTCGAAATTCCGAAGTACCTACACCCCAGTGTAAATGTGTATCAATCAGAGATGTTTGTGTAATATTAAGTTAGACGTAATTCAAATCTTTGTAAATTATATTTATGTTTTAATTAAAAACTTAACAGTTACGACCTTGACTCATTTAATATCATGAGTACATAGACCAGTTTTATTTTCGTATTACATTCAAAAATGCGACCAAACTCGAAATGATGATATCCGCAGAATGAGCGACGTAAGTGCCATAGTGCCTATACTAAGTAATATTTGGCGAGCGGAATTTTAAATATCCGGTTAAAGATATATGTATATAGGTACTTACTTATAATATATAGGTAGGTATTTACTTGATATCTACCTCATATTAAAGTACCTATTTGAAATGCTAATGTGTAATTTGTATAATAGTGGCTTAATCGACTTAAAAGCTATTTTTACTTAGTTCATAGGTATTTTATACCACGGAATTTCATAGATTACAATATTCTTTGCACATTCATCTATCTGCCTAATAAGTAAATGGGACTACGTGTGTATGTACCACCACAGAAAAGAACTATGTACCTACCTGTGACTGGGCTAGTCCCGAGTCCCGAGGTGAGACGGAAGTTTTATGAAAAGGCTTTGAATCTTCCACGCTTACTTAAAGACGAAAGTGGCTGAACTGACTTTTGGAAGATGGGAAGTCTCAGTGTCAATTTTTCCTACAGCTTGTCATGTGTACTATACTCTTACAAGTAACGATCAATTTTCATTCACATATTTAATAGAAATAAATAACAAACAACTTGGCACCAATACAATAGGTACTGGAGGTTAGTAAAATTAATAGGTGTTAGATCGCCGTTATATCATGAGATGTATGACTTCATAATATTATCATAATGTAAGACTAATAAATCATAATTACCGCGTATTGCAAGTACTTAGGGTTGCCAACATTTTTTCGGATATAAGTAAGTAATGTAACTATAGTCGACTCTCAATAATTCGAAGTTATAGGAACTTTCTAATGCATAATTCGAATTACAAAAGTTCGAAATGTTGAGAGGTTTATAATACCAAGACGAAAACAAAAAAGTTCGAATTACTGAAAGTTGTATTTATTGATATGTCGGTGATGATGGTAAATCGAAGGTATAGATTAGTCTATGATACGCGTGAATCGATGGTATTGGTTATCTATGGTTCGTGGAGATCGCGAGGTCTGTCAAGTTCTAATCTGTTGTGGAACGTCAAGCTGACAGTAGTGACAGTTGTGCAGAAGGATTGCGGAAATCGCGGGAATAGCATTGAGGGCTTGAAGGCTCGGGAAAATACCAAAAACAGAGCTTGTATGTCAACTCGTCGGCATTTCATAACAGAAGGGCTGTTTGCGTGATTATCGTGACCTGCGAGAGACTCCTGAATCGTCATCAGGCGTGGGATAAAAGCCCATACCCACAAATTCCACAAACGCTACGCAGTGTTTGAAGTGCCTACCTGACAAAAGTGATTTATTGGCTCAGTTCGATGTGAATAAGTTTTCCGGGAATAATTCCGTTTCACGAGCTAAAACGGAAGAATTCCGGCGAGTTTGGTATCCAGGAAATTTACAGTTGAAGATTCCAATTCGACTACGTCATACTGATCGATCACGTTCAACTTGATGATAGCTTGTGATTGCAAGTGAGCCAAGTGGCAGTGCATCCAAAATTGCCTACTCACTCACGTACTCACAGCACAGATACATGCTGAAGGATTTATCAGGTATCTCTGTATTGTCTTTGTTTTTATGTTTAGGTATTTGAATACCTATATCGAGGTTTGGTTAAGACAGAATAGTCAGTACCTCAGTAAGTATAATATTGTGTCCGGAACCAACATTAAATTGAATTGCAATTTTAAAAAGAAAAAGATTGTTATTGAGGTATGACAACAGGGTAAAGTACTTTTAGCAAGAAGTCATGACGAATATAGTTCTTTGATATTATGATAACTATCACTATCGTATGTCATTTTGCAGCAATATGTAATGTATTGACTTACCATAAGTGTGTTATGGTAAAGTGTAAGGTAAAGTGCTTAATTATTGGAACTTAAAGAAATATTTGATTTAAAAACAAAGTTTGTGAATATCAGTTCAATTTAATTAATCTGTTCACTATTGACGACCCCATAGCTTAATTGATGGTGGCCCTGCATGCGAAGCAAGGGGTCCCGGGTTCGATTCCCGGCCGGGGCAGATGTTTTCTGTGTTGTGACAGATAAATGGTGTTCTCGGGACATGGGTGTTAGTGATGTGTGGTCAATGCTACCAGCGACATGGGGAGTCTTAGTGCGGAGTTTTGTGTGTGTATTTATATTGTGATGTGATATGTTCCAGCATATTGACCAGCAAAAGTGGAGATGGACTGGGCTCATGATGCGCGACAGAAAAGGAAAATGGTGTAAGGCGGTTACGGATTGGTATCCTAGGGATGGAAAGAGAAGCTGTGGTAGACAGCACATTAGATGGGAGGATGAGATCAGGTTGACTGCTGGCCCAAGATGGAGATGAGTGACTCAGGATAGAACACAGTGGAAACTGCTAGAGGAGGCCTATGCCGGGGGGCGTACTGGGATTGGTGGCATCCTATAAGACGTGATGCCGGCGGGTGTTCTGTCCCTGATCTCAGAATAAAGGGCTTATTGTTGTTGTTGTTTTTATTGTGTGTGTTATCCTTTAATGTTTAATGTTGATTGTACTGAACCAGGTACTTTTGAGTTGTTATGCACAAAGTAGATGTTGGTTTGATATTATTAACAGAATGATACAAAATTAATAATGACCAAATCAGAGTTGATGACGTGATGAATATTGTTGATATGAGGTATTGAAAAATACAAAGTAATAGTTATAAGGGAGTAAAACTTATTGGTTCTTGATAACATTGTATTTAAGAGGTAAGTACCAGGACTTTAATCAAATTAAACTTGAAGCTAAGTACATACAAAGAATAAACTGTTGAGGTACCTGTGTGTTGCCAAAAATGAGGTATCTGTGTGTTGCCAAATGTTAAAAGCGTTCATAAGGACATTAAATTAAATAAGGAAATATTAAATATGGAAAGTCGTACAGTATTTTTGGGGATAACTTTAGACTGTAAGCTCCAGTGGGGGACCCATATAGCGACACTTGCGGGTAAACTTAGTAAGGCTGTTTATGCTATAAGAAAAATAAGACAGTTTACTGACGTTGAAACAGCAAGGCTTGTCTATTTTGCCTACTTTCATAGTATTCTGTCATATGGTATTTTACTTTGGGGTAAATCAGCGGATATTGATACAATCTTTGTCTTACAGAAAAGAGCTATTAGGGCAATTTATAAATTAAAATCACGCGAATCATTGCGTGACAAATTCAAAGAAATAGGTGTACTAACTGTAGCTTCTCAATATGTTTATAGCAATTTAATATTTATTAAGAAAAATTTGAGTTCTTATAAACAAAAATCCGATATTACTAATCGGGAAACTAGAAATATGCACCATTTAGTGACTTCCTCGTACCGCCTTCGTAGGGTCCAGCGGTCATTTGTGGGGCTCGGGGTACGCTTTTTTAATAAAGTACCGAAGTCTATTATTGATTTGCCCATACAAATATTTAAGAAACATGTTAAAACACGACTCATAGAGAAAGGGTATTATACTGTCGATGAATATATTAATGACAAAGATGCTTGGAAATAGACATCCGCTACCGGTTCTGCTCATGTTAGTATGTATGAATATATTTGTATGTAGGTATAAATCAGTTAAGTAATTGTAAGCATTTCCTTTGTTTTTTTTCAAAAGATGTGCCGAGGAGTTTCTTTCGCCGTTTCTTCTCCTTAAAGATTTAAAATTTAAAGGCACCTTAGCGAAACGGTGGTAAATGCAAAAAATGACGTTCATAAGTGTATTGAAAAAATACCTACATGAAATAAATGATTTGAGTTTGAGTTTGAGTTTGAATCTGTGGTTTTATCACACAGGGATTACTGATGATGTAGGTGGCAGATAAATATGATGGTATTAGCTTTACTTGCTATTACTAACTGCTAGTAACAATCTATAAGATGGGAATATAATTGTAATTGCGTCATATGATTATGATATGGGTTAGTAAATTAGTATCATTAATGATTAATTAACCATACTGAATTCATGGTAAACCTGTGTTACTGTTATGTGCCTGTTTTTGGTGCATTTTTGGCATTTTGACACCTAGAATGAAAAGGGAGACCCAAGCATATAATTGTTAAAAAAAGGGGTTTAGTAATTAATCTGTGTTCATATTACTAATTGTTATGGGGAAACATACTTACTACACTCGGGTACTTATTATTGGTATTCATAAATAGCTTGATGTGTGGAGTATTGAATATTGGATGATGGAGGAGTATTATTATTATTCTTAATGTATAACCAGCTTGGCACTGATTTGAATAATAGTCAATATCTATTTGAACTAAGTATACACCTGTTCAAGAATAATGAATGGCAATTGACACTACCTATGGATTATGATGTGTTATAGTTATGCAGTTTTTATTTAATAATAGTTCTTTTGTATTGAAAAGATTATTACAATTTAGCAAACTAGTGAACGAAACATTTTGAAATGATTATTTGATCATTGTTGTTATTGTACAATGCATAGCCCTTAAACAACACTTGAGAGAGGTGTTTAGTAATTCTGTTTTTAGAGGGTGTTAAGGAACTAAGAGTTAGTGTGTTAACTAGTGAGTAAGCTATAAGTTGGCTATGTTTATATCAGGATAGACGATACATGTAAGCTACCAATAATCTTTTACTGGTCAGAAGTATTATCATATCAGATAGAGATGTTCTGTACAGGTCAGATAGTTATTGTTCGGATTGAGTTCATCATCTAGTTATTGGATGGAAATTACTGGCATTGAGTAATTGGATGGTAATTATTGGCTGTTCTTGTATCTTGTACTGCGTAAGTACTAAGATTGATGTAACGGGACTGTTCTTGTACTGCATGAGTACTACGAGTGTTGTAACGGGATAGATGTTATCAGACAGATTAGCCTTGTGGCCAATTGTTATAGCTATGGTCTTACCAGAGGGAGGCGAGAAGAATAGACGATTTGTGGTGGTATAGATGTCACATGGATAGTCTTGTATCAGACTATGTAACTATTAAACTACTACGGAGACTAGGTAACTAGACAGAAGTTACCAGAGTGAACTGTGGGGCAATGGATGACACATGTTAGGTCTTTTACTGTAGTTATTAAGACTTTTGGTAACTGTTAAGTCGGGGTGTCACAAATAAGAGCTATGTATATGGAGCTAGGTAAATGAGTTGAACTCTGGTTTTTGTAAGAATATTTCAAGATATGTTTATGTGGGTGTTGTTCCAAAAGCTGTATTATTTTTATTTTGAGATGGACTACTTACTTTGTTTTGGTTTCAGAAAAGATACCTTGTGTTGATGAAAAGTACCTAATTTAATTTAATGAAAAGACAATTGTTTAGGTTTTAGAATCTAAAGGCTATGACAGTGTTATGACATGGGGTCCTTCAAAAAGTGGGCCTTTGGCTTCCTTCGTGGCTGGCAACGCGTTGGTGACGCCCCTGGTGTTACCAATGTCCATGGGCAACGGTGATCACTTACTATCTGGTGACCCGTCCGCTTGTTTGCCTGCTTAGGCCAAAAAAAAAGGGAGCCCTATTGTGGTCAAAAACTCTTTTAAAGCGAAGTTGCTTTGAGAACAATCTAGTTGTTTTGGTAAAAAAAAAAGGGTAACTTGTCATGAACAAAAGCTAACTTTTTATGTGAAATAAAATTGAATTGGAAAATGTTAAATTATTGTAAGAAAAGTCAAATTGTTATGAGAAATCCTAGCTTTTTATAAGAAAAACCAACTTGTTTGAGACGAGCTAACTTATTTTGTGAAAAATTAAGTTGTTTTGAGAAAAGTTAATTTAATTTTGGTTATAAGAGTTAGTGACAAGTAAGTTGTTTGGAGATAATCTATAGTGACCAATTAATTTAATTGAGTACAAGCCATTATGTTTTGAATTGGTGTACCTAAATTAAAAGTTATGTGAGAAATTGCACAAGTTAATTTGATATGAGCAGTATTGTTTAACCAGTATGTTTCTTTGACCTTATAATTCTTAATAACCTGGTTGGGTTTGATGAAGGATTTTGTTAGCCGTGATTTTGATGATGAAAGTGCCTGAAGGTCAAGTTGTTATTGTTGAATTGAGGTAACATTGAGTAACGAGGTAAATAAAGGCAGATGGGCCTAGTGATCAACACAGTGCTCAGTTGATGGGAAAGGTCCCTTGTGATTGTGCTTGCCTAAGGCACTGATGTTATAGCTGGATAGAGGCTAAGTATGTTTTGTGAGCAAAGTGGTCATGATGTGTTGTTACCGGTATGAGGTAACAATGACCAGGTCGGACAGAGACTAGATTTTTGAGATTGCCTTCATTGGTCAGAAAGGGCCGAGCTTCTAGAGAAACTCGCCTTGGTGTTTTGTTGTTACCGGTATGAGGTAACAATGACCAGGTCGGACAGAGACTAGATTTTTGAGACCAATAAAGGGGTCAGAAAGGGCCGAGCGAGCTTGGAGAGAAACTCGCGTTGGTGTTTTGTTGTTACCGGTATGAGGTGACTCGAATGTCAAATAAGTGTTGCCGCTGGTAGAGTGTTCTTGAGGATGGATCAAGGAGACATCTAACCGAATGGAGTTTTGGCAATTGATTGAATTGATAAGAAAATTGCGGACAGAGCAATTGTGATGGAAGTACATACATAACGAAGTCACACAGAGACGTGTGACAGGTCAGAGATGGCCGTGTCGGTGATGATGGTAAATCGAAGGTATAGATTAGTCTATGATACGCGTGAATCGATGGTATTGGTTATCTATGGTTCGTGGAGATCGCGAGGTCTGTCAAGTTGTAATCTGTTGTGGAACGTCAAGCTGACAGTAGTGACAGCTTGGCGAGGTGACGTCATGCTCTGGGGTGAAGTGTCAAGATTTGGCACTTGTACAGAAGGATTGCGGAAATCGCGGGAATAGCATTGAGGGCTTGAAGGCTCGGGAAAATACCAAAAACAGAGCTTGTATGTCAACTCGTCGGCATTTCATAACAGAAGGGCTGTTTGCGTGATTATCGTGACCTGCGAGAGACTCCTGAATCGTCAGATACATGTATACACTTAGATTAATGACATATAGAATGACAGTCTTCATACAAGCGCTCTTTAAAAAGTGAAGCACTAATTTTCTTTTTTCTTTTTTTTTATACTTGTTTAATGGTTACCAGGGAAGTGCAGTTTCCCGAAAGTGGGGAATGATTCGGCCGCTGATAAGAATTTGTTTTTAGCAATAATACCTACATAAATAGCTATGTGTGGTAAAGTATGGGTATGGTTATGTAAAATTGTTATATTACGAGAATGTTTATTTAAATATGAAACGAATACAAGAAAATATTAACATCATTTTTTTTACTATTTATTTTTTACATATCTTTTACGTATCTGAACATAAGCATGAACACAGGAACTTAGTATATTTTAATAACAGCATTGAGTAAAAAAGTTTTGTTCCAATATTAAATATACTCTGTGGAAAAACAAAAAACAATGGGCTTTGTTGATTTACTACTCTATGGACTATATTACATCTGTGAACTATTGTATCTGTGAAAACAACAATAAAATTAAGATGAAAATGACATTGACAATAGGCATGTTATAATAATAATAACTAATAATAATAATTAAAATAATAATGAATAACAACTTCAATAATTATACCTTAACACGGACAGCATTTTCACGCAATCTACACGATCCACCCTGTGTAATGTACTTATCTTCATTATTAAAATGTTTTGAACATATTCGTGTATTTTTGGTGGGCTTCCAATATACTTCTCCACGACTAAGCCGTATATCACTCGTCACTTAAAATTAGAAAATTTATTTTCACAATTGGGCAACACTGAGTATTGAAACAAAACGTTTTTATTTAAACCTAATGATATAAAAGATATTATGAAATATTGAAAGATTACCTGTGAAAAGTGATGTTATTAGGCCTCTTGTCCACGAACGGTTTATCGCCGTGAAAATCTACGGTTAATTCGCCGCGTGTAGGCACGGTCGTCGGTGTTGTATGGATCACTATGAAAGCTTGTTGACGTGCACGGTGGCGCCACGGCACGGCGGCGCGGCCGGCTACTAGCCAGTACTTGGCCAATGTCTCGCCCGGTGGTTTTACCGTGTCATGTACAAGCTCGCACGGTTGTTCAACCGTGTCGTGGAAAACAGGCCTTACACTTCTTTTGTTTTTCAAATGTGTTGTGACAAAATTTAACCGCACAAATCGACATAATTTTTTTTTTTCCGCGAGACGTGTTTGCCGTGCATTGTCATTGAAGACTACGGAGCTGGCCGGCGTTTGGTGACATATACTACTCACATTTAATGTTGTCAAAGTAGCCGCGCGGACTTCGTTTCTATAAATTATATTAAATATAAGTGTATACACTTAGAATAATGACATATAGAATGACAGTCTTCATACAAGCGCTCTTTAAATAGTGAAGCACTAATTTTCTTTTTTCTTTTTTTTTATACATGTTTAATGGTTGCCAGGGAAGTGCAGTTTCCCGAGTGTGGGGAATGATTCGGCCGCTGATAAGAATTTGTTTTTAGCAATAATACCTACATAAATAGCTGTGTGTGGTAAAGTATGGGTATGGTTATGTAAAATTATTATATTACGAGAATGTTTATTTAAATATGAAACGAATACAAGAAAATATTAACATCATTTTTTTACTATTTATTTTTTTACATATCTTTTACGTAACTGAACATAAGCATGAACACAGGAACTTAGTATATTTTAATAACAGCATTGAGTAAAAAAGTTTTGTTCCAATATTAAATATACTCTGTGAAAAAACAAAAAACAATGGGCTTTGTTGATTTACTACTCTATGGACCATATTATATCTGTGAACTACTGTATCTGTGAAAACAACAATAAAATGAAGATGAAAATGACATTGACAATAGGCATGATATAATAATAATAACTAATAATAATAATTTAAATATTAATGGATATCTAACAACTTCAATAATTATAACAGGGACAGCATTTTCACGCAATCTACACGATCCAACCTGTGTAATGTACAGGTACAGGTAATGTACTTCATTATTAAAATGTTTTGAACATATTCGTGTATTTTTGGTTGGCTTCCAATATACTTCTCCACGACTAAGCCGTATATCACTCGTCACTTAAAATGGGAAAATTTATTTTCACAATTGGGCAACACTGAGTATTGAAACAAAAAGTTTTTATTTAAACCTAATTAAATAAAAGATATTATGAAATACTGAAAGATTACCTGTGAAAAGTGATGTTATTACACTTCTTTTGTTTTTCAAATGTGTTGTGACAAAATTTAACCGCACAAATCGACATAATTATTTTTTTTCCGCGAGACGCGTTTGCCGTGCATTGTGATTGAAGACTACGGAGCTGGCCGGCGTTTGGTGACATTTACTACTCACATTTTATGTTGTCAAAGTAGCCGCGCGGACTTCGTTTCTATTATTATTATTATATGTATCTCTAAACTTAAAGTTTCACGGGTCCTAGATGTAAGTGGACCCGGTCATTTGGAAGGCGTGCGTGGGGACACAGGTCCAACACGTAGAGGCCCCTTTGAGACACTTTGATGTTGTGCATGTATGTTACACAAGGCGGATTCTATCCTCGATTGCACAATATGATACATCCGACGATAGTCTCCGCCGTGTGCACAGGAACTATTTTAGAACAGGAAACTACAGGATAATGGGCTATTGGGGTGAAATTACGAGGGACTGGTGAAAGGGCTATGGGATACTATGGTCACCTGCCCAGTACCGGCGTTAGGGTAGGGCGCGGTTGGGCGACCGCCCAGGGGTGCCGGACTTTAAGGGGCGCCGTGAAGCGGCGCCCCTTTATATTCCCATCTCTGTAAGTGAAAAAAAAAACGATGTGTTGGCAACACTAGAATGGAACGCAGTGCTCAATCCGTTCATACAGTTCATTTTACTGGGAATCCCCGACCACAGAGAAACACATTATCTATCTCTTTTTAACATTTTAGTTCAGAAGAGTTGACGTTATTTTTGATGGAGCGGAACACAGCTCATTCTTATTCATTCAATCGGTGCACGCACTTAAAAACAGTTATCGTAATTACATATTTTAAAACAAACAGACGCAGTAATCAGGCGGTCCACGCTAAGTCACGAAGTGCATGTTTTTTACTTTTTGTCGCCGACTACAGAGTGACATAGGTTTTATCCAAAAAGTTGAAATTCAAATAGTGTTTAAGTAGGTATTTGCTTCATGACGGATTATTTCACTAATTAGGTAAGTACAATTTTATTTTAACTATCTTTACTTATTATACTAAAGAGGTAACATTTGTTTGTTTGTTATGTTTGGAGTGGGGTAATCTATTTAAAGTAAATTATCCATACTAATATTATAAATGGAAAAGTGTGTTTGTTTGTTTGTTCGTTTGTCTTCCCTTCACGCCTAAACCACTAAACCGATTGTGATGAAATTTGACATATGTATAGTTGGAACTCATGAGACTGCTATTATGCTATAGGCTACTTTTTAACCGATTGCGATGCGACAAAAAAGGGTTATAGGTTTAAATAGGGATACCACGCGAGCGTAGCTGCGCGGGCAACAGCTAGTATTTATTATAAAATATCTCTAGAACTGACTATATAATGTTGATGAAATTTTAACACGGAGATAATAAATGAATGTCGAGGAGGTACGGTCAAGAGTAAAAGTGGATGAAGCCTGTTCATTCGTAAGCCTTTGTGTTAAAGGTGAAAAGTGTCCACCGACTTTTGCATCTGACTGTACATAGAAGTCATTTTTTCGGGAACGAGTGGATGATCGTGATTTTTTTCATACAAATCTAAGCACTATCACGTAACACAAGCTTTTAAATATAACATTTCACTGCCATGACAATATTACCTTACCTAGATTTTTCGATCGTAGTTCACGTGTATGCTAACGCTTTCCTGTGGCCTTACCATGAGTTTGAAAAAACGTTCTCGCTATCGAAAACTATAGCTTTGTCTCTTTCACGTGCACCACAATGACAGGGACAAAGCGATAGTTTTCGATAGCGAGAACGTTTTTACAAACTCATGGTAAGGCTACTGAATATAAAGCGTTTTTGGTCGTCCTCCCTCAATAGCGCTATATTTAATTAATTTATAGAAATGATCGGACTTACGCAGATTTAATTTGTTGCAGATTTGATTAGTACAAAATGTCTGAACACGTTGATCCTTTCAAAAGAAAACCATCTGGGGCAAAATATAGAAAACGAAAAGCAGAAAAAGAGAAGGAATTTGAAAAAACAAAAAAGTTTATGAATATAGGCAAATATATCACAACAAAAAATCAAGACCTTAATGTGGCATCTACATCTGAAATACAAGCGAATGCATCGGTAGTGGAGTCTCTGTCTGACAAGTCAGATCAGTTAGCTGTTGAAGAGATTGTGTACGAAGTTTCCCGAAGTGAGGAGACAAGTTGTGTTACAATTACAGATGCTGCTCAGGATGACACTATTGGTGATGTACAACAAATACAAATTCTAGATGACATTAGTTCTCTTGCTCCAAATATATCGGATCCAGCCACTTGGCCACTCACTCGAAATAGCAAAGTTATTGATCATATAATAACTAATGGCCCAGTGCAAACTCACATTGATAATTATCCAAAAAATGATACAGGGCGACATTTCTCAAATTCTCATTTTACCAAAAAACTTGCAAACAATGAAATAATTCAGCGTCGTTGGTTAATATACTCAGTTTCTAAAAATCGAGTTTACTGTTTTTGTTGCCGGCTATTTGATAGCAGCTCAACGTCGAATTTAGCATCTGAAGGATATAACGACTGGAAACACTTATCAGAAATGTTAAAAGTTCATGAAAGTAGCACTTTTCATAAGAAGTTTTACCTCTCATGGATTGAGGCTGAACTAAGATTAAAAACGGGAAAAACAATAGATTGTCAAGAGCAACATTTGATTAGAAAGGAAACTACAAGGTGGAATAATATTTTGTCTAGATTAATGCATATTACACTGTATTTAGCTGAAAACAATATGGCGTTTAGAGGTACTTCCGACAAACTATATACGCCAAATAATGGAAAGTTCTTGGGTTTAGTACAACTACTAGCCAAATTTGATCCAGTTATGGAGGAGCACTTGCGTTTAGCTGTAAAGGGTGATGTTTCTGACCACTACTGCGGAAAAGACATTCAAAATGAATTAATAGAGCTGATGGGTGAAAAAGTGAAGTCAGAAATCATATCACGTGCAAAGAAATCGAAATATTATTCTATTATAGCTGACTGTACTCCGGACATTAGTCATATAGAACAGCTTTCACTGACAATACGATTTGTTGATTTATCATCAGATGTCGATAAAATATCAGTAAAAGAGCATTTCATAGAATTTATACCTGTTAATGAGTCGACTGGTGAAAGGCTGACTGAAGTTATTATTGATATTTTAAATAAGTACGGACTGGAATTGAACGATTGTAGAGGTCAGGGCTATGACAACGGAGCAAACATGAAAGGAAAAAATATTGGAGTTCAAAGAAGAATTCTGGACATAAATCCTTTAGCTGTATATGTACCGTGTGGCTGTCATAGCTACAATCTCGTACTATGCGATGCCGCTAAGTCATCTGTAAAATCTGTCACTTTGTTTGGAGTACTTCAGAGGTTGTTTACGTTGTTTTCAGCTTCTGTTCATCGATGGAAAATTCTGACCGATCACTTGGGATTGTACACTATAAAAAAACTCAGTGACACGCGTTGGGAAGCAAGAATAGGCAGTGTTAAAGCAGTCCGTTATCAAATTAGCGCCGTCCATGACGCTTTAATCACTTTGGCTATCGAAACTCAGCAAACTGATGTTCAAGTCTCTCATGAGGCTACTACTCTAGCCGAACAGCTAAAAGATTTCGGCTTCATAGTTTCATTGGTTGTCTGGTATGACATACTTTTTCAAATTAATGTCGTTAGTAAATCTCTACAATCAACAGACATGGATCTCGGTAAATGCACAGACATGCTGAAAAAATGCTGCAATTTCTTGGAAGAATATAGAAATACAGGCTTTAAAAGCGCCATTCTAACTGCGAAGGAATTGGCTGAAGAGTTAGAAATAGAACCTGTGTTTAGAGCGACAACAAGAATTCGACGTGTTAAGCGCCAAGCTGGTGAAACTGCCCAAGATGAGCCTATAACTTCTCCAGAAAAAAAATTTGAGGTTGAATTTTTCAACTGTCTTTTGGACACGACGTTAACTTCACTCAACGAAAGATTTGAACAGTTATGTGAGTACTCGGAATCTTGGTCTTTTTTGTACAATTTAAAACAGATTCCAGAAAAACACGACCTTATCAAACTCTGTAGTGATCTTCAATTGAAATTAAATGTAAATTCCAAATCAGATATAGATGGATGTATGTTGTGCGATGAACTCATAAGTCTGAAATCGTTTTTGCCTGATCAGAAAGTGGTTACTCCTGTTTTTGTTTTAAATTTTATTAAAGACCGCAACTTAAAAGAACTATATCCAAATGTTTGGATAGCATTACGAATATTATTAACTATTCCCGTAACGGTTGCTAGTGGAGAGAGGAGTTTTTCTAAGCTTAAGCTAATAAAAACCTATCTGCGATCGACGATATCACAATCTAGATTGACAAACTTGGCAACTTTGTCGATCGAAAATGAAATAGCTGAAAACATCGACTTTGATAACTTAATAAAAGAGTTCGCCGATAGAAAGGCTAGAAAAGTAAAATTTTATTAGTTTTTTTAATAAATGTTTATTTCTTTTCATAAATGGTTATTTCATTATTATCCTTCGCCTTTTTTCGTATGGGTTTGAATTGCAATTAGGGGGCGCCGTAGAAATCTCGCCCAGGGCGCTGTTAGTACTAAAACCGGCACTGCACCTGCCAATCAGACTATATAAGAACTGAAAATGCGGCAGGTGGTGACTTGCCGCTCACTAGATGGGCCCCTAAAGTGGCATAGTGGCATATGCCTGGGGGCAACATTGGCATGAGCAGCTAGGGGTGTAGAGAGGTGCGGCACCGATTTCACCATCTAGGGGGGATTGAACCCCCATGAGTGGGTTTCCTCGTTATTACGCCATTAGACACTTCCACCCCCGAGCATATAGCTCTAACGACTCCACTCTGTCCGGCCGGTTAAGGCAAGCACAGAGGTGGGGGCCTGTTCCTCAATTTCCGCTCCACCTACTGAAGATAAGGACCAGGGGGTTCCCCCGGGAGCACTCGGGTCCATGGTGTCGCTACTCACCAACAGCTCGCCACAAGCTGCCCTGTGGGCTTATTATTATTATTATTATTATTATTATTATTATATGTCATTATTCTAAGTGTATACATGCACTAGACTGGACATCGCATACTCGCATAGCCCACAAAATCATTTTTGTGTATACAAGTTTCTACATGTCCATATTTTGATTTGTCTAGTGTTTGCGTGAAAGAATTTCGAATTAACGCGAGTTTTTAAAATAAGGTAAGACTTATAAATTGAATTTGGTTAAGTAACTCTTTTATATAGTCTGTTTATTCCTCGAGATTATCTGTTACTCGTCATGACGATAACTGGCAACACTGTAATAGTCGTAATGGCGATAACTGGCAACATTAATAAATGTCACTGTCATTCGGCACCCAAAGACAAACTCAAAAACAAACGTGCTGCTAAAAATTGAAAAAAGTATACAAGAGAGCGTTTTATCCACTGAAAAAGGGTTTATAAATGAAAAATGGCGGGGCAGCCACAACATATGCAGGATGGAGTTGTGGAACGTCGTCTGCGTCCAATTTATGGTGAAAAATTAGTGTAACCTCCTATGTGTGTTCAAGTGATGTTATTTTCTATAAAATATTGTTGAATATTTTTGTAGATTGGTTGGATATTGGGAACAATAAGAAGGCACTTCAGGAGGCAGAGAAAGTACTGAAGAAGAGTCCTACATTGCAAGCGGCACGGGCTTTGAAGGCTTTGGCACTTTTTAGGTTAGGCAAGGCCTGTGAAGCCTTTGCAGTGTTGGACACCCTTGCAGAGGAGAAACCGAGTGACGATACCACGCTCCAAGCGATGACTATCACGTATAGGGAGTCACAACAGTGTAGGTATTCATGTAGTAACAAAAATATGTAAATAAAAATACATAACTCAGCAACAATTTTAATCTGCTTGCTAATCTAGGTGTCTTGTAAATACCTTTAATTCTGAGAGATCATGCAATATTTAATATATATGACATCCGTATAACATCTTAGTGGGCGGTCTAGACCAAAATTCCAGTCAAGAAAGATAATCTCCACCAATTAACAATAAATACATTTCCAACTTGGCTTCATACAAATACAGTTGAAAATATATATATACTATCAGAATCAAAAGTTATTTAAGTAATGAAAAATGTTTAAATTCCTCTCCGTAATGAATCTCTGGAGTATCAAAAGAACGAGTAATCAAAAGAACTTTATGACTCTTCATGTAGCTTTGTATGCACTAAACCTCTTTTTATCTGTTACAGTCCAAAAGGTGTGTGAGATATATGAAGCGGCTGTGAAGGCCGAGCCTCAAAGTGAGGAGCTGCACTCCCATCTGTTCATGTCGTACGTACGTGTGGGAGACCCGCGCGCGCAGCAACGTGCGGCCATGGCCCTGTACAAATTTGCACCAAAAAATCCCTACTACTTCTGGGCAGTTATGAGTATTGTTTTGCAGGTATGATTTCTTACTTTGGGCATATTATATATATTTTTTTTACTTTTAAGTGAGTGCTTGACTTGATATCTAGATGAAGTCTTTAATGTTAAGCACTAACTTAGATAAAGCTTATTAACTACATTGAAGACTCCAACATCATACATAGGCGCGAAAACACTAATGCAGGCAAGCTATTCCTATGAGGCATAAACATTATTTGGCTTAATTCTGAGTGTAGAATAGATTTTGTTTAATGTAAATACCTGATCAAAGAGCAGACAAGCCATATGACAGTAAGTGGTCACCTTCACCCATGAATATCAGTTACATTAACTGCATCATCAATGCATTACCAGCTAAGGAAGAAGGAAGTAAGTTCTGGCTTTCAAGCTCGTAGCCAATACACAAGTTTTTGTGGCTGACTCAAGCATGCAAACAAAACCTGTATATGAATTTGCAACTGTTTCAAAAATTTACCAAATTATTATGCTGACTCCACAATGTCGCGCAACCAAAACTCTGATTCAATGCAACAGGTTAGCTGTTCGTTAAATTTGTGATAACACTGTTTATTTTAGACAATTTGCAGCTGTACACATAAATGATATTTGTATTATAAATTACCTCTGAAAAAATTGTTTCATAATTGTAAATGACTAGTAAAGTCCTGTTTATATAAATAGTATGTTTGGTATTTGGCTAAAAATTCCTTTTTCTTAATTTTTTTTAATTAAGTAGCAAAATCAAGGCGTCTGTTCTAACGAAAATACTCTGATTTACGTTTATTACATAGTCGTGATAACTGAGTTCAATGTTAAAATCCTGGCTTAGGCAAATCTATTGATATAGACAAGAAATTAATAACTGTACAGTTAATGTTTCAACAGATATATAACCTATACCAAAGAGGTGTATTTTCTCCTTCCAATCAGAAATGTAATGTAATACAGCTGCAATAATTTCTTGCGAGTACATTCAATATTGTTTCTAGATATTTATAACGTGCAAACTTAATTCTTCCTTGCTTACTTTGCAGGCAAAGGCAACAGAAGACCAAACAAGGAAGGGTATTCTTCTAACTCTAGCACAACGGATGGTTGACAACTTTATAACAGAAAACAAAATGGAAGCCGAGCAGGAAGTGAGATTATACATCATGATTCTGGAACTTCAGGAGAAATGGGAGGACATTCTGAAGTTTATCGAAAGTCCTCTGTACTGTCAACTTGTACCTGGTTCAACGGCACAAGCATGTATACCATATTTAAAAAAACTTGGTCATTGGAGGCGACTGAATCTCATCTGCAAGGACTTACTATGGGATAACCAAGATCGATGGGACTACTACTTGCCATACTTCGACTCAGTCTTCGAGTTGATGAGGGAAAGCAATAATGACAATGAACATGCAGATGACACAGCAGAAAAGTGCCATGAATTTATTTGTCTATTAGTAGAAAGCATGTCTTCCGGGAGAACGTTACGGGGCCCGTATTTAGCAAGATTGGAATTGTGGAAGCGCCTGTCAAAAGATGGTGACCCCACGGCTTTGCTAGGGAGTGGAGTGGCTTTGTGTGTGCAATATTTAAGGGTGTTTGCAAATAAACCTTGTGCGGTTCCGGATTTGAGACCGTACTTAGCAATGATACCGCAGAAGGAGAGAGAAGAACATAGCAGAGATTTCTTGACGTGTTTGGATTTTGAAGAGCATAGTGAACCTACGAGTGTAAGTTAATTTTTATTATTGGGGCTGAAACAATTTATAACCAGATTGTTGTCATCAACATAAAATATAGCTGTAAAGTATAATTGTAAAGAAACTTGGCTTGATAATCATAAGTGGAAAACGTCTGTGCTGCCGATTGTAAACCTTCTTAGTTTTATTATGTTGGCATTGTAGAAAACTACAATAGCGTGATTTAGGAATTTCACACATGACATTTGACATGTTGACGCGTATAGTGAAATGTCGCAAAGATAAAAAAGCAGTTACTATCGCATGTTCTCCCGTTCAGCCAGACGACATCCAACGGCACGTGTCCTGCCTGGGCGCGTGGCGGCTGACGGCGGCGCCGGCGGGCGCGGAGCGCAGCCTGCAGCTGGCGGGGGCGCTCCGCTCGCAGTACCTGCGCTGCGTGCGCGACGGCCTGCTCACGGCGACGCTCACCGAGTTCTGCGCGGCCGACGGCTATGCGACGCTCGCCGCGCACTTGTACTGTCATGCTGGTGAGTGGAGTGAAGGGTCAATTGTGTAGTCATTAGGGGCCGACCATAAATAACGTGAGGTGATTTTGGCAATTTGTCGACGGCCCCTCCCCCCTTGGTGAGATGTTGTGAAATTTGGTTCAACCCCCTCCCCCTTAATTCCTCACGAAATTAATGCCCTTAAAGTCCTTTTAGGTTGATAATTTTACGAGTATATGACGGCTTACCTCACGTCAGTATACTTGTCGGATTCGCCCGACTAGTTTCGGATCATTCCGAGGATTATTAGTGTGATAATATTTAAATTCAGAAAGTTTTACTGAAATATTCGTATGGCAATGATATGACAATATGTAGCCACTGATATTGTAAAACTTGTGCATAAACTACACTTATACAATTAAATAAATTAGAGTTTGGTCACGTTCACAAAAACACATTGTGTTATTGGTTCCAGCATTGGAGGCTAACACCACGTCGCCGCTGGTGGAGGCGGCCAGCCTGCTGGAGCTGGTGCTGCACCACTCGCCGGCCAACTTCCACGCCAAGCTCTTGCTGGTGTCTGTCTACCATTTGTTAGGTATGTCTGTATTCATGTTCTTAAAGTATATGTTATCTAGTTTTAAATGCGTTGGAATATAATTATGTGACAGATAAATTGTTGTTCTCCGGTTGTAGTTTAAGTCATAACGTTGCAGAGAATCATGATGATGGAATGAACGTTTCTTCTTCTTCTGCCATTGTATGTATGTGTGGTTCAGGCAACGCGTGGGCGGCGAGCACGGCGTACGCGCGGCTGGAGGCGAAGCACGTGCAGCTGGTGTCGCTGGGCTGGCTGCACGCGTACCGGCTGCCCGGCGCGCTGGCGCCCGCGCGCGCGCTGCGCCTGCTGGCCGACACCAGGGCTTTCCACCACCACCACACCAAGGACGTGAGTGCCTTCTTTTATGTGAGCAGTTGACTCACGAGCAGATTGAACCACCTTGTAGTACATGGTCGTCAAAGACATCGGCGATATCGAAGGCTGCACTGAAACGTTACCGGCAGAGATAGGAGGAATAACTGGCCCTCAAGCCTGCAGCTGAAATCCTAGTCGGCTGGTGGTTGAATCAAACAAGACGGTGGTAGTTAACCAGTCCTGCCGTAAAGCCTTCGGGATTAAACATCTTCGTTTTCGTTCCTCCTTTTGGGCTTACATTAAAATTAAAGTACCTATCATTGAATATATTGAATACTCAAACGTTTTCTCATAAAGATCACTGCATCAATACTAACGCAGCTACACCCCGTCGACAGAGCGTGGAGCAGGTGACGTACGCGTACAAGTACGGAACATTCGAGAAGTTGGTGGAGCTGGTGGCGTGGGGCGCGCGGCTGGACGCGTGCGCGTGGGGCGCGCTGGCCGCCCGCGAGCGCGCCGCGCTGGCGCTGCTGGCCGGCCCGCCCGCGCCGCTGCACGCGCCGCCCGCGCTGCCCGCCGCGCCGCGGTCAGTGCGCACGCACACACGCACACGTACACGTACACACACAAATAGTAAAGAGTGCTTGAAGTTTATATAGGTGACGTTTTAAACTTTCAATGTATGCTAAATATTTCGTAGGAGTGTTTGCAACAAATTGTGTTTCAATATTATTATCATAAAATATTGTTAACAAATTTTTGACAAACCACAGCGCTTGATAACTAAACAAGTGAATGCTAACAAACAAAATATACAGGGTGTTAGGGTTAAGACCAGAAACCTCGTAACCACGCTTTCGGACCGTGAAGTTAAGTCGTATGGCATACAAACTATATTTATTAATACATTAATTTGCCCACAATTTACAAATTTCATTTTAATTCAAAAATAAATGCAAATGAACTTATAACAGTATGCCACTGGAACCTCCACTACGCTAGTACTATAATTACTATAAACGCGCGCCGCGTACGCCGTTATTCATTACGAAAATGGCCATGTGTGCGTAGCGTCCGGCTACACTACTACAACCACGCGAGCGACCTAGCAATGGCGGCAATCGTTTACTACCAGTACCTACAGTTAAATTAATCACCTTTTTATTTTATGTAATTTTGTTTGGTTTCAAGATATAATACTATTTATGTAACGGCATTAGCTTACTAATAAAAGCTACCGATGTCATAACAAAAGGAAAAAATACGACACGACAATAATATCACATCCTAGATACCTATCTAGGATGTGATATTATTGAGTATTGTACCTACAAGTAAAACATACTAAAGGTAGGAATGGTTAGTATAGGTAAGTGATTCCTATTCAAACATTTGATGTTGTAATAGGTCCTTTGTTTTAGGACATTTTGTATTAATTTATTAAACGAAATATCTACTAAATTTACTTTTATAAAGCATCACATACCTAAACAGTTACATAATAATACAATTACTTACCGAGCAGGGTGCATTTAATGTGATTCAATCCACAGCACTTCAATTACACTAAACACACTTTACTAATAAAGCAAAGTCGCCAGTATGCGGACCATGTCCGTAAACTCGATGGAACTAAACGTGGACATATTGATAAAATAACTAAATAACTAAAATTCACAGAATCACAATTCACATCCATATCCGACCTGCGAAACCAAGCGACTGGTATGTCTTAGTTTAAGTTAGCGAAAATATTAATAAGTAGGTAAATAACACAGAGTCGGTCAATTTGAAAGACTTCCGATTGCACAAATACGGGATCTATGAACCTCCGTAACCGTAACCGAAAGTATCGGATATCCGAAATAAAAATTTTATCTGTCCAATTTTCGGTTAATATCGAATAGGGGCGACATCTAAATGAGACATGTAATGACAGGTTTTTCTGTCTGCCGGCTGAGCAGAGAAGCATACACTAGCCGCGCGCGAATCTTTCACAGTTTTATTATTTCTATTGTTTAGTCAAAATTATATCTAATATCCGTAACCGACTACTACTAGACTAACTATCTGAAACTATCGGATAATGCGGAATAATTACATATTCGTAACCGTATCTAAAACCGGTATAATATTATTCCTATATCCGTATCCAGATCCGAAATTTCATATCCATAACATCCCTGGTACACATGCCGCGCATCTTTGAATGTTTTGCCGTCAAACGTGACCAAACCGCCAAAAGAATGCGAAGCCGCTCAAGGCGCGGCGCGACGAGGCTCCGTAATCATAGAGCAGTTCTATCGATTTGAATTATTTTAATAGAAGAATCGATTATTTTCCTTTAATAAATCTGTTTAGCAAACCAAATAAACCTACTTACATTTATTATTTTATTTAGATAAAGATAACTTCAAGTGTTTGTGTAACGTTAATCGATTAGGTAACGATTACAGTTAAGAAGAAGGTACAATTTCAAAGATATCTTTGCAAAATCGATTTATTCGAGTAACTCATGTGCTACAAAATAATAATAAATAAATGTATTTATTATTATCATTAATGTTATTTAGCAAACTGCACACAAGTGACACAAGGCATATTATTTATTTATCTTTTTTACATTATCATATTTCACAATTGAAATGTAAGTTAAATTTTATTATTTAGAATTAATGATATTATTTAACAATTCGTCTTAATTGAATAATCGACCAGTTTTTAATTTTTTATTTCTACATACAGTACGCGCTAAGTAGATAGGCGGAATCGTTTTTATTCTATTTATTTATTTATTTATTTACTCATAATGCCGACCATTACAATTATTAATAAAATTAATTGACTGTTTATCTATGTTGGATAATAAATACATACATAATGTTCATGTTAACACACATCGATTAATATACGATTAATCGATTGCATTCTCAACAGTGAAATATCAATTTTTCAATAACAACAAATGCTCGAAAACTGGGAAGCGCCTGAATGGCCTGACAGCCTGATAGGTACCTAACGTTGCAAACTATTAGTGTGCGTTTCTTTGTTGTGTCTGTGTGGGTTTATGACTTTGAAGATTTTATTTTTGAATTTGTACCGCGACCAAACGATTTTAATATTGTAAGCAGTGTAAGATTACCTAGTTTGTATTTTTATGAGTACAGCTACGTAGGTGTTATTTTTAAAGTGAAACTTTTATTTATTTCTAATGCTTTAGATAAGTATTGACAAATTCCTTATTAATGACGTTTTTTAATTATGTATTTTCTCTTTTCAATGTAGGTATGTTAAGTTAGATAATTCGGTGTTGGTAGGTAAATTATTCTTTAATATCCGTAACCGACTACTACTAGACTAACTATCTGAAACTATCGGATAATGCGGAATAATTACATATTCGTAACCGTATCTAAAACCGGTATAATATTATTCCTATATCCGTATCCAGATCCGAAATTTCATATCCATAACATCCCTGGTACACATGCCGCGCATCTTTGAATGTTTTGCCGTCAAACGTGACCAAACCGCCAAAAGAATGCGAAGCCGCTCAAGGCGCGGCGCGACGAGGCTCCGTAATCATAGAGCAGTTCTATCGATTTGAATTATTTTAATAGAAGAATCGATTATTTTCCTTTAATAAATCTGTTTAGCAAACCAAATAAACCTACTTACATTTATTATTTTATTTAGATAAAGATAACTTCAAGTGTTTGTGTAACGTTAATCGATTAGGTAACGATTACAGTTAAGAAGAAGGTACAATTTCAAAGATATCTTTGCAAAATCGATTTATTCGAGTAACTCATGTGCTACAAAATAATAATAAATAAATGTATTTATTATTATCATTAATGTTATTTAGCAAACTGCACACAAGTGACACAAGGCATATTATTTATTTATCTTTTTTACATTATCATATTTCACAATTGAAATGTAAGTTAAATTTTATTATTTAGAATTAATGATATTATTTAACAATTCGTCTTAATTGAATAATCGACCAGTTTTTAATTTTTTATTTCTACATACAGTACGCGCTAAGTAGATAGGCGGAATCGTTTTTATTCTATTTATTTATTTATTTATTTACTCATAATGCCGACCATTACAATTATTAATAAAATTAATTGACTGTTTATCTATGTTGGATAATAAATACATACATAATGTTCATGTTAACACACATCGATTAATATACGATTAATCGATTGCATTCTCAACAGTGAAATATCAATTTTTCAATAACAACAAATGCTCGAAAACTGGGAAGCGCCTGAATGGCCTGACAGCCTGATAGGTACCTAACGTTGCAAACTATTAGTGTGCGTTTCTTTGTTGTGTCTGTGTGGGTTTATGACTTTGAAGATTTTATTTTTGAATTTGTACCGCGACCAAACGATTTTAATATTGTAAGCAGTGTAAGATTACCTAGTTTGTATTTTTATGAGTACAGCTACGTAGGTGTTATTTTTAAAGTGAAACTTTTATTTATTTCTAATGCTTTAGATAAGTATTGACAAATTCCTTATTAATGACGTTTTTTAATTATGTATTTTCTCTTTTCAATGTAGGTATGTTAAGTTAGATAATTCGGTGTTGGTAGGTAAATTATTCTTTAATAGTGTTGTTATTGCCAAGCCACATTCTAACAGTGTAGAATTCAGATTAATTTGTTGTCAGAGTACATTCGATCATTTTAAGGTTGTAGGTATAACATTTATCGTAATGTTCACTACGAAGATATTTATGTACCTAAGTTACATTAAATAATTCTAACATTTTCATCGCAGAATAAGATTGATTTAAAATCAAGTACCAAGATCATTCGAACCGTGACAAATTAGAGCGCTACCTTGAGGTTTACGTGTAGAACTGAATGGGAATAGTAATTTTCATTCACTGTATAGCTCGGATGGGCCGCAAGAATAGTGTCATATTTCAATATTTCAGAAAAAAAAATGTTATTTAATTTTATATGGAATAAAAAAAGGGCACTGACATTTTTTTTCTCTATGTAGTATTACTTAGAATCATGGTCCGAAAGCGTGGTTACGAGGTTTCTGGTCTTAACCCTAACACCCTGTATACGACAAATGTATTCATGATAACAGATTAAAATTTCATCTAGTGCATTTTGCCCAAATTACATTTTGGGTGTAATCATTAGGCAACTTGACTTGACCCCTAAATCCCAAAGATATTATAATTAACTATAGATACGTTACGTTCCTTTAACGCGAATTGCACTTTTGGATCCACTCCAATGACACTACTGTAACTATGGATGTAAAACACAATTACGGAATGCATGAGACAGAAAGAGATGGATAGCTATATAGAAAGTAAGACAATTAGCAAAATTAGACCGTACCACTTTTCGCACGCCAGTGACCTATCTACTTTTTTGTATTTATAATCATTGACTATCCCCATCCCGAATCCGCTCTGGAGCAGTTAATGGCTTCAAGCGCACAATTAATTTCCGTTGTCGGTAAACAATATGTGCCATATATTGCATATATTGCCACATATTGGCATATGTGGCAATTGGAAAGTGTCGTTTGACCCCGATTACATTTCCAGTGACAACCGCGACCTGAACGCCATAGTTAACTGGGAGCCGCCGCAACTCGAGGACCCGGACGTGAAGGCGAGAACTTTCGAGAAGGACTTGGCGTACCTCCGGCTGAAGGACACGATCGTGTCGGCGGTCGCGCTGTGCATCGAGTGCGCGGAGGGCGCGGGCCGCAGCGGCGGCGGCGGCGGGCGCTGCGCAGAGCTGCAGGCCAGCATAGCGGCGCTGGGGGAGGCGGTGGCCAGTGCGCGCGCGGCGCACGGCGGCCGGGAGCGGCGCACCGTGGCGGGGCCGGGGCCCTGTAGGATTACTGGTGAGTTTGTGTTTTTGTTTATTTATTTTTTATTAACGTCACCAACGCGTTGCCGGCCAAGAAGGAAACGATGGACCCGCTTCTTGCAGGACCCCATATAGCTCTGTGGGGTACAAAGTTTTTGCTTGACGTATGTATATTGACCTAGTACCATTATCCGCAGCATTCGTAAACTCCCCGATCCCGTACCGGGAGTTGTACACGGCGACGCTGTCGGCGGTTTGCGCGCTGTGCGCGGGCGCGGGCGAGGCGGCGCGGGCGCACGCAGCGCGCGCGCAGCGGCTGCTGGCCGACTGCCGCGCGCCGCTGGCCGCCGCCGCCGCGCCCGCCGCCGCGCACCTCACCGACGCCTTGCAGTTGTACTCGCATTTTATTGAGGTAACGCTTTCATTTTAGCACCCAATGATTCGTTCGTCGCGGACGACGGCCATCCACAGAATTTTCTTCTTAACAGCCTATAACTGTCCCTAATGCTGAGTTTAGAACTCTTCTCCCAATTTGAAGGATATACAACAGTAGTCAGTCAACCACAGTGGCCAAGTCTAAGTGGCATAATTTACGAATTGCACCTTTGGAACATAGCGAAAACCCGAGTACGCCGGTTTTCTCACAATATTTTTCTTCACTAAAGATAGTGATAATTAATTTCCAAGCACATAACTTTTGAAGAATTGCGTGTGGGATTCAAACTCAGGTCTTAGATTTAGAACCGCAAAACTTTTGCAGTGCCCTATAGATCCGTCTTGTAGTCTTTTATCGAATGTCTACATAATAATATATTTATTTCAGTTCATAGGTATAATGACGTTCCTGCTAGGCGTGTGCAATGAAGTGATGGCGCCGGCGAACACGAAGAAGTCGAAGAAGAAAGCGAACCAGAGTCCCGACCAGATCAAAACGTCCGAAACACTCAGCAGCTTGAACGACACCGTACAAGACACCATAACGTTACTAGAGGATATATTCGAAAAGTGGCCCATTTACGATTACAAGTCTACCCTCCAAGACGAGCTCGCCAAGTTAAACATAGACAATAAATACCAGTGTTCCGTAGAAACTAAACTGAAGAGCGGTTTGCAAGATATGTTGACCGATGTTAAGAATATATTGAAGAAGAAATCTAAGTATTTGAAAAGTTTACAATGAGTGGCCTTTTAGCTCGTACAAATGTGGTTTGTTCACTGACTTGGTTGTTGTTAACTAAAGTTTATTTACTTTACGTGAGTTAAGGATTCTTTGCTTGATTGAACGATGGAAACGAATTTAATTTTTGCTTTGATAGTAATTGTACGTTGTCGATGCTATGTCAGGAAATTTAATTTTGTTTTTCATTTTCGGCGACCCAACTCCATCTGATAAACAGGAGCTAAATGTTAAATGTTACGTATACGTAAAAAGAGACCATATTTCTTGTATTCTTAATTAGCACTTACGAGTTTTAATTGTCTGGAGTAATTTACAGAAATAAGTAACACCTTATAACACATATAGTTCTAAGTAACTAGCGTCATGAAATAACTTGACATGTTTAAATTCAGAATTATCATTTTCAAACCGTTAGTCCTACAACGTAATATATAATTAATTACTATTGTATTTCATTGAAGCTCTTATGAAGTTCATAATATGTAAATTTTACAATCCATGACATGACAGCTCTTCCAATAAATCTTATATGCTCAAATCAGTGAACATACCATATATTATATTAATATAAAATAAATATAATAATAGTGTTGTTTTTTAAATAAACATATCTTGTAAATACTCGGTTTGTGTATTGCTGTACCTAGTAATATTATTTTGCGTCTCGCTCTGACGTACCTACGGCTAGTAAGTGCGAAAGAGATATCGAATACTAGTGCTGACATAAAATACAATTAAATTTATGGATAATGTGAAATTTATATCTTAAATTAAGAAAAATATTACCTGATATAGGTTACCGGTGAACAGAAATTTTGAAGATAAGATAAAACTAGGTAATCCACTTAAAACAGAGGACTGACTGAAATATGTTTTACATTGTAACAAACCCATTGCTTGTGGTGGTCCAAGATAAAGACAATCACTCGATGAATTTGGGAATAAGTTGATAACGAAGCTAGCAATTACCAGGCAATTATGGACTCGCATGCGTTTTTGGTACATTAGCTTAATATAATAAAGACGGTCGTTTCGTTACCTAATTGTGAATGTAATGCGTGGTCGGCCAGATGATTTACAATACTATTAGTTAATATACAGGGGGAAAGTTTAGTCACTCGACATACTCGAGGACATGATTGTACATGGTAATAATAATTATGTAATGATTAAAAATATAAAATCACAAAATTCTGCGCGATGAATATTTAATAAATGAAAAATCCTCGGGAAGTATGGACATAGTGTGCAAACTCAAAATACTGCGGTCTAATGCCGCTTGTGCCACGCGATCGGCGGGGTAAGTGACCTTTGAGCCGCCGCGCGCGTGAGCTCCGATTGTCCATACTTTTGGTTTTTAATGGATAAGTAGGTCAAATTTTTAGCACCCTTTTTAATTACATATTTGGAACAAGAATCGAGTACTGAGTACCCCCTATTAATATGTCAAGTGCCTGACCAGTCTCCCTGTATAGATTAGGATGATACGGCGAACGTGGCTTTAGCAATTTGTATAAATGGGTAATTGCAATGGACCACTATTATGTTTATATGTATGTTATTCTGTATAATTAATATGGGCTATACCTATTAAATATTAATTTAAACGCTAGGAACGATTAAACGCTTACTTTTAGTTTATAACGACATGAAGACAGATTCACGTTTACACTAAATTAATATGTACAAAGTATTTTTGTATGTTAATACGCTTAAATGAATTTTATTGACAAAATGGGCGTATTTACATATTATTCTTTTACAAAACTCCTCTTTGAAGTTGACAGCACTGAAAATACCTACTGATTGCTTTACAAGCGGTTGTGACACAATAAATAATTTTGAATTTAATTTTAAACACTCACTACCTCGCCTTAAAATTAACCGTCACATTAGCCCAAGCTATAACATATTACCTACTGATTAGTCGAGTCTCAAATATAGAATATGAAAAAGAACATAAAAGAAGAAAAGACAGAATGAATTGAAGAATGAAAATATGGGAACAGTTTCTCCCTGTGAATGTGTTTATTCTAATACTAACTTTAAGTAGCATAAAATAAATTTCAATTCCATTTTGCAAACTAAATCAAATTGAAATTGAAGTAAAATAAGAACAATATTAGGCCAAACAACAGTTAACTTTTTTCTGGTAATACTTCTCGTGTAATACATGTTTACATTGCTGAATTTTACACCGTATGTAAATATAATAGTATGAATTAACGATTTCAATGACAATAGTTCTGTTGTATGTATGTGACTGAGCCATGCCCACTGCAGTGTAAGGCCTCCTTGTAATGACAATTGAAGAGGCCTGGAGCACCTTGGTAACTACCAAAATAAATAAATAAATGGTTGAATGTATCATAGTAAACAAGGAGCTAAGTTATACTTTGTCGCTACTAGTCGCTATCCAACTTGCGCTGCTTAAATATGTACGATCGACAAGCCGCAGGACTATAAGCGCTTATTTTTCTCTGTTAGTCTTATTTTAGTATTTTTTGATATTAAAATAACTTCCCCTCCCCTTCCCCTAAATGCTTATTATCCGCACCGCGAGCAGAAATGACTAATAGCTTTACTATTTATAAAATAAATGTTATAACCGTTTCAATCTGTTAAAGATTTATTATATTGATAAACAATTTATGGTGCTCAATAAGTAAAATGTTGAGATGTTTTAGATCGTTCTAAAGCATGCCATCAGCCGCTCGTCTGTCTTCTGCCTAATATACTTATAGCGTGTCGGGTTGTACGGACGTGTTATTTGTACTAAGAGTGGTATGCATCTTACAGTTTTGTAATAATAATTTATACAGCATTTTTGTTTGTTTTATTGACGTTACCCCGCAACATTTACCTCCTATGTATATTATGTTCACTTATTGTAAAGCCGCCATACGAGAGAAGTGAAACATCATGTTTACCTCATAAACATGATTGTCTAAGATAGGCTCTCCTAGAATTAAACATCTACTTACTACAATTCTATAATACGTGCATCTTGGTCGGACTGAATACAGCTATGCATGAGTGGCCGCGCACATGTATAAATAGTTTGGGAGAGACTAAACTATACGGTGGCAGGAAGGAAGGGGAGTGCGGGCGGTAGGTTAGATGCGATTACAATGAAAACATAATATATGTAATTTGTCGATAATCGTTAATATCTATAATTCGATAAACGCAGATTTAAATTCGATGAATATCGATTTAAATAACCTTTTATTTAGTACAATCTGTCCATTTTATTTGGTACAATCTGTCCATTTTATTTAATACAATTTTGTTAACAGACCCATGTCAACAATCAAGGATAATCATTTAAAAAAACCAACAGTAAAACTTGACACTTTTATTTACAACACAAATATTGCAGTGATATTCAATTTGCGCAGCACAAAAATACGACGATGTAATTTGCACTTTTATACAAGTAATTTATTATAATATGTATAACAGTCTGTAAACGGAATGTCATTGCTGAGGCTTCGGCTGCATGAGAAGAAACTGATCGATAATTTTGTAATTACTTTTGAGATTATTTTAAAGGTAATAAGTACCACCAAATAATAACACTTTCGATGTAGAAAACTTCTCGTGTAGACAAAGCCTTGTAGTGGAATAATGTAAAGATCTGTGTTCTATATTCAATAATGGAATACTAAGTTATTTGGTCGCTTAATACTATTAATGGAGCTGGCGATACAATGACTCCAATGGAACAAAAGTAGTATACAATAAAATTAATGTTATATTTTTTTGTTTTCACATCATGAGGGCAAGGTTGTGTTGGGGCAGACAGTCAAATTTGCAAATAACACAAGGTAAAAATCAACTTTATTTATAATTACTTATATTACTGTGCTAATCAGTAACAAATTTTTAATACTAATTTGGCACATGAATCTTTTTAAAAATTGTGAATTTTGACAAGCCAAAAGAATTTTGTACGTCAGCAGTGGGATGGAAGCACTGAGTTACATTTAACAAGAATTAGTGCGGACTTGAAACTCGTAACCATTATCATATCATAAAATTTGAACAAGTCGAAGCCCTTTATGCCAGCCCCATATAAAACTTCAAACATCTAGCTGAGGATAACAACAAAAGAATAATAATCATGATGATAGCGCCACAGCGACGCACATGAATAACGTTAAATAAACATTCTCGAACCAAATAAAAACAAAAACACACGACACCCAAACTCAAAGAACTTTCTGATCACTTAAACTAAGAAGCTCTGAGTAATGACGGATCTTGTAACAGAAATTTAAAATTATGTAGGTATAAGGAAAAAATGTTCTTTCTGTTAATATTGTCTATGATATCATAATATGCGCCCACCGACCACACAGCCACTAGACTCCTAATGTTTGATTTTCCGTATGGAGAAAATTCAGACCACTAGCTGAGGTAAAACGAGCAGGGGGACTGGCTAATTCAACGCTGTGATTGGCTAATTCAAGGCCACACGAAACGTTGGAAAGAAATAGATTAACTTAAGCAACGGGAAAGAATGAGACGGCACGAATTTATATCGGTACTATAATACTGATGTGTTGTTTGAAACCATTCGCCTGTTATTAGGAGTCTAGTGGCTGTGTGGTCGGTGCATGCGCCAAATATTAAAATAGGTCAATGATTTTGGTACATACCCACAACAAGCTCAGCATATCCAATTATCCATACATATATTTTTTTTATTTCCATTACAAAACATCGTCAAAATCTCAGAGGGCACCAATATACAAATTATTAAATTAAATAGAATTATCAAGGAAACAAAAAACATTATTATGCACCAATAAATGAAACTTACGCCTAACTCATAGCCTATATCTGACATCAGTGCAGTATTTTGCATGATAAAGTTTTGTAACAGTAATTCCCATACAGATTGGTCATAACAATATTGTTTTGAATCTTGTGCATCACTAGTGAATAAAATTCCTTTAGGTGCAATGAATCTGAATAAATCTACTACTAGTTCATATATGAAACATGATGATTTGTGCTTGAATTAAAAACATTGATAGTTTACAAAGGGAACTACTGTCATAGTAAAAAAGGACGATAGTATAAAAAACAGATATTTAATCCTAAAAGCAGACAATCTGGTAGGAAGAACTGAACAATAGAATTTCACTATAATGATTACTTTAATGTGCTCTTATTTTCACTGATTTAAAATAGACCTTTTATTATGCTCACATTCGAAGGCTATATATACCTCATTACTACTGACTTTAATAAAAAATAGATGTTACTTAAACATTTCATAATGTCTGATAAAGAACTTTATAATGCTCCTAATTTTACTAAAGTTTACAAATTAAAAATAACCGATTTGAAACTGAAATAAATCATTTTAAATCAATAAAAATAAAGAAACATATTAATCAAATGCATATTATTGTAATCTTTACAACAAAACTGTAAATAATAATAATCTAAATAAAATATAAATTTACATATTTTCTGAATACGTAATTATGAAATAAATATTATTTATGTCTGTCTTTTATTTATAGAATATTGCACATACTAAGATTCTAGATTCGAGGTTCAAACAAATCAATCATACACATTTATCTCCATGCATTTATAATTATACAGAAATATTTATTATTTATATTCAAAACAGACCAATAAAAATTTTGTTTGTCATTTTCGTCAATAATAGAATGTGATTCTTTATTTCGTCACTGCTATCATACTTCCAAAAACATACTTTATGACTAAAAACTTTTTATTTTCTGGCATACATAAAAATAAAAGTCATTTGTGCTTAACAAATGATCGGTCAATCTAAACCTCATTACTTGTATTTATTGTCTGTAAGCAAATTTAATGCATCATAATCACTATCACAGAATATCACATAAAAACACAACTGAATAACTTGTTTGTGATAATCTGTGATATCGGTTCAGGGCATGTGTCTTTTTCACCATCATATCAATTTGTACATCATTCATTCGCATTATTACACTAATTTATGTGTGGCTTATCCAACCATTTCACAAATTTTTCGATAGTCAATTTACGTTGAAAAAATATATATTCGAAACTTTTTACAAGTTTCTTAATTTATACATCACAATACTCTTAATATAATTTGGATAATTATGCGTTACATCAAAACTTCCACTAATCTGTAAAACTAAAACAAAATAACAAACTATATTGACAAAAACTACAAGTGTAATTTTTTTATCAATTAAAAATGTCTGGGTGTTGAAAGATATCCAGACCAAATTCCTACAAGTAGCAATAGCAAAACTGATTAAGTATCGTCTTTACTCTTTATTTATCTATAATACTTATTGTTTTCGGTTGTGATTAAGCTCCAGCTTGAAAAATAAAAATGATGGTCCTAATCTCCCTGTCTGTTACAATCTCCTTTATATTTCAAAGGTAATAATTATGTATATACTATACATGAATATGTTTAAATTCTACATTCAAATATGTAACCTGTAAATATTGGAAGTACATAAAATATAGCAAATTTTAAGTAGAAAAATAAAAAACGATACTTAAACAAGTTTTGTTGAGACATAAAGATTTCTTATTGCATTCACACTTTTAATACATTGTTTAAACTAATTGTACTTTCTTTGAATACAAAAGACTTTTTATTAAATTTTTTCATCTTTGTTTTTAGAATTATTACTACATATTTACACCATCTTCTTTATCGCTTCTATTCGCTTTTCCAGATATGTATTAATATAATTACAGACATATCACATTGGATTACATTACAATACTTTTATAGAATAAAATACAAAAAAGGATATACTTTTGAGGTTTGTAACAACACTTCACAGGATACACTTTCATATTAAAATTAAACAGAATATCTCACTTGATTGCACATGTCTGGCTGTTTTGATTGTGAAAACGATATTA
Organism: Ochlodes sylvanus; assembly: GCA_905404295.2. Classification (NCBI taxonomy): domain Eukaryota; kingdom Metazoa; phylum Arthropoda; class Insecta; order Lepidoptera; family Hesperiidae; genus Ochlodes; species Ochlodes sylvanus. The sequence continues at coordinate 7,039,561 of FR990129.1, forward strand.
TGAATGTACGTCTAAATGTGCCGAAATAAACATTGTCCAACGATTTTTTTATCCCAGTCTATTAGACGCCAATATATTATCGACACAGACACTCCTTTTTTTGGAATTATAATGATTAAATTATTATCGTTTTGCAGTGAAAGGCGCTTCATTAGCCCAAAATTTTTAGAAGACTAATGTAATTTTTGATTAACTTCAGAAGAAATAATTTGTGGCAAACAGTAAGAAAAATATTCGATGATATTAACCTTATTTAAGAGATTTAAAGTTTAGAGGAATACACTCATAAGTGTAGTTCAAATCATTTGTCAAGAGAATCCGTACACGATAATAAATTAATGTTTTGGGTACAAACACAAATTCTTGTAGTAGGCCCTAACCATTACAAACGGGATAATATTATTAAAAATAGAAAATTCAAATATATTATACAAAAGAGAAGCAGTCTTTGTTTTATATAATATGACCAGTCAAAGTTTATATTATTAATAACTTTGGTACAGCTTAAGTAGATGCAAGAGTCGTACACTCAGTTCAAATATAATATTTGTTCATTGAAAAAACATTATACAATATCCTAAGAAGACATTTTGATAATGAATAAATTGAAGAGTAAAATTTAATTTTAACAAGTTCAGTTCCTATCTAGAAATTATTATTTGCGACTTTTTCAGATTTGATACATTATTCTTTCACGTACATTATAAATAGCTATTTGCAGAGCAATTTAGCTTTTGCTTTATGTAATTTTACATCATATGGAAGCATGTGGTTGTATAGAAGCATCAACCCCCATATTATTTATCAGGGTTATTACAATTTTAGTTACTGATAATTATTGGTATTTCAGTAATTATGAAACCAAAACAAGTTTTACAAGCTGCAGCTTACTGCAGCTATGGGTCTTAACCCATCTGCTGTTGGAAGACAGAAATTGTCCCAAAGTTACTAATAAAATAATATATATTACAAAAGAATCATTACAAAAATATAAAATACAACATATTAGCAGTCGAAGTAAAAATCAGACATTTCCTTAATGGTTAGGACAAAATGGAATACGACCGAAAAAGAATTAAAGTATAGTATTCTAAAAATATCAATAAAAATGACTATTTGAAATAGATTGTGCAACAATCAAATGGTATCCATCAGAAATTTGTGGGCAAACTTATCTTATTCATTGAAAGATTTTAGTCAAAGAACAAATCAAAATTATTTAAAGTATTTTTATGTTTACATATTTATAACTTAAATTATGTAGATGTGTTACATACTCCAATAAATACATTTAACATAATATAAATACTGACGTGTAAAGGGTACTTATGTATATACAAAATACTGATTTAATTTGGCCTGAACACGTTCGCTGCGACGATCGTAATTTTCTATGAAAAAAAAAACACGACGTATACGTGCTCCGCAGCGAACGTGTTAAACCCACCGTACCAAGCTAATCTAGCTTCCAAACCAGTTCCAATTTAAGCTGAATTAAGCAATCTAGTATTGCTTATTAAGATTAAATCAGTCCACCATATTCATCATTTTGAATTCAGTTAATAGGATAATCTGAGAATAAACTGATAAGTTTGCCAGCATCAATGTGGTGTGCTATCGACATACAAACAAGACAAAACCACAATTAAAATGAATTATTCCTCCATACAATTTTATGAACATTTTATATAGACAAGTTGTCTATAAATATAAATAATTAATTATTAGTAGAAAATTGTCAGAAATAGAATAGACTCACCACAAACCTTACATGAGCCGTCTTCATCAAGCTCACAGCTAGGCACACACACTACGGCAGTGTCTTCATTAACCGGTTCACTTATCACTTACACACACACACACATACGTTCGTTTCGTGTTCGGGTTCGATCGCGCGAGTCTCGCCCTTATCACGCAGAGCTTAAGGTACGTTGAGCTAAAAGCAGTCTATGCACCCATTTTACAGAGTGTGGAAAAGGTCCCGAGCGTTATTCTTCGAATAACGCTTGTAGGAACACTCGCTGAATCAGCTGCCACTGAAAATAAATGAAAAAGAATTTAGTGAGAACAAGAATTTAGAGTAAATGCAGATGATACCTCACTTATATTTAAAACTAAGAAAGATAAAGTAAATTTTGACGATGTAAACAGTACTCTCCCCCATATCTCATACTGGTTTTCTGTTAATAAAATTTAGTTCTAAATGCAAATTAAACTTAAAGTGTAGAATTTATTTCGCCAAATGTTAAAAGCGGTAATATGGCTATTAAATTGAATAACAAAATATTAAATACGGAAAGATCTACAGTATTTTTACGGTGGAAAAAAATGACATTCATTAGTGTATTTAACAATGTCTACTTGAAATAAATGACATGAGTTTGAGTATCATGATTAAAATTCTTTTCACTGCCGATTCACATGAAAACGTCAAGATTCCCATCAACAGGCGTACCTTCTATTGGGCATCGCCCGGCGACGCGCGGTCTGCCGCTGGTGCTCGAACTCAAAGTCCTCCTCGGTGAGGTTGAGCCGCTGCATGTGGTACATGAGGTAGTCCTCGCCGAGCACGCCCTCCGGCGGGTGCCGCAGCACCTCCAGCGTCTCGCACAGCCCGGCCGCGCGCTTGCGCACCTTCGCCGGGCCCAGCGCGCCCGCCAGGATCACCAGCGCCGCTTTGAACAGCACCTGCGGCCGGGAGGACACCACGGTCGGTTATTACTTGATGACCTTGATGTAACTTCATAACGTAGACAGAGAACAGAACAGACCTATGGATGCCATCTATCGCACTCACACAAGAAAAGGAACAACTTACGCCAATTACACGAAAAGAAACGGGACAGAATGATAAGATGCCTGGCACAACGTACCACAACCCGTATGGCACAATGGTTACCATGCCAGACTGCATTCTATAATGCTTTAATGGATCCCAGAAAATGACTATGAAGACTTATTGGCTAAAGAAGCTACGGAGGACGTATACACTTTAGTGGTGATACCAGTTTCTTAAAACATTTTATAAGTACATCACGAAACGTGTGTGTAAAGTTGTATATACATCTTTGCATGTCGTGAAATTGATGAAAACATTCCTTTTTTCTACAGAAACAGAGTCGTTTTGAGCGTTGTGATCGCGCGCGGTATACAGTATAGTGTCAACAAGCAGGGCCGCCGACCTTGACCCCCTCGCACAGGAAGCAGTCCCAGACGCGCAGCAGGCTGTCCCAGGGCAGCGTGCGGGTGAGCGCGCACAGGAACCACTCGGTGGCGTACAGCACCGGCTCCACGCGGTGCTTGCCCAGGTGCCGGTGCACCGCCGGCGCCGTGCGGCGGAGCAGCGCGTGCAGGATGTCGCCATCGCGCTGGAGGACCTGGAAATTGACATTGGAAATTGAAAATTACTCTGACTATTTACAAGTAATAAAAAGAGAAAATCATCAACGTAGTACAAGTCAATTAAATACGCATTATAAAGGTGGCCCTAGACCAGGTGGCCACCTTTAGGGATAACTCAAACACTACTGGTCAGATCTCAATTTTAAACGGGACCTCATGACAAGCACCAACTTTCGAATATAAAACCATGAAAATCTGTACACCGCAATAAAAAGTTATGAGATACACATAAAAATACAGTCGAATTGAGAATATTCTCCTTTTCATGAAGCCGGTTAATAAATAAACTACAAAAGGATGAAAGATATACACAACAGTTTACTTTCACGCGACCATTCCCAAGGGCGGGGTCTATGCATGCATAATTTATGCATGAGTTTTCTAATTAGCCCGTGTAACAGTCTATCCGTGTGTGCGGAACATTACGGAAATTGCTTTGTTATATGCTAATTAATTTTACTGTAATTAGTAATTACTAATTACATTATTTAGCCGTCTTGTCTGATGTCTCAGTGGCGCTCACCGGAAACTGATCGCAATCGTTTTCACAAAATTGTATTTTTAAAGGATAATTACTAATTATATTATTATCGACGTACTCGAGAAAGATTTTGTAGGGTTTAAACAAAAAATATGACACTTTTTTGAAACGGAAGTGACGTAAGCTGTTTCTGAAACAGGAAGTTGTGTATTAAGTATACGTTTTCCTATTTTACACCGTCACAAGAACAGAGATTAATAACGGCCGTAACTCACCTCCAAGCCAGGGTTGTAGTACCCGCTGAGGTACTTGTCGCTGATGCTGACGAGGCACCAGAACGCCTGCACGGAGGGCATGTGCATCAGTAGGAAGGCCGCCACCGGCGCCTGCGCCTGGAAGTAGCCAACCTTCGGGTTCAGCACCGAGTAGGCTTTCAGCACCGAGAATAGTTCTTGTTGGCTGCGGAAGAAAACATTTCACATTATACGTTGTGTCAGTTACCGACATCGTCACTCATCTTCATCATTGCAACCCATGACGGTCCCACTGCTGGGCACGGGTGGTAAACGGGGTGGTATAGGCCATAGTCAACCACGCTGGCTAGGGACGGATTGTAGGACTTCACACACCTTTGAGAACAATAAGGAGAACTCAGTTGTGCAGGTTTCCTCACGATGTTTTCCTTCCCCGAACTTAGTTAAAATTAAATTATAATACGGACAAATTTTTTGAAAATTACAAGTGATTGCTGGATATGAACCCGGGCACCCCGGTCCTCGAGTCCAACGTTCAAACCACGGGGCTATCACTGCTGTCAAGCCACCGACATCCATAACACTAAAGAGTTATGATTCCTCTACCTCAAACCAGAAGCCTGCATGTTTCCATAACTGTAATGTAACTGATTGATGTCTGTAAATGAAAGATATGTGAGAAAATCATTTTAAGCGCAAAAGATCCCTTAACAACGATTTAAAGAATCTTCGTCTCTTTGCTTGTATGCTGTTTGTCAGTTTGTATATCCGTTTGTACCTTCTATATTTTTCACTAATTTATTGTAGTAAATATGGGATCACATAGGTATAGGTAAATACACAAATACATATAGTAAATTTTTTTCGAGCGTGGGTAACAAATAATAGGGCATAGATTTCCCCAAGTTCGGTTTCTATTTTTAAACAATCGTAAACAGTGAATAGTATATATTTATCAAACGCTCATCTCGCCAGCTGCTACAGCATCCCGCATCTAGCTACTCGGTACATCTCTGTAGATTTTCTCACAGACTGTAAATAATACTTGAGTCGTGTGACGCAACGACCATTGTTTGCCTGCGACAATAGTCCCCTTTATCACTCCGCTAACGTACACGCGAAATGTTTGTACGTCAGTAAGTAGCTGCCTCCCTTTTAATCTCGTTAATAGGTTCGGGCTGTGTCCAAACACATCCGTTCTCGTGTAGTAGTAAATTAAAATGCATGGGTTTGTATTATAAAGATACTTGTTTTTGCTCATAATATGTATGTCTTAGCAGCGTGGTGGAGGAGCTCTAGGCGTCCTCAGGTATGAGGAAAGACCCGTGCTCAGTAGTAGGCCATTAATGGGTTGCAGTCATATGTCTTAGGGCCTTAAACTAACTCGACACCACATTGAAATCGGTTCAGCGAAGCGTGAAAACGTAGCAGACAGACAAGCAGAGTTATTTTCGCATTATAATATTAGTATGATGAATATGGATAACCGCAGTGATAGCTAAGTATTTTGACGTTGGACTCCCGAAAAGAAGGACCGGAATTTGAACCCTGCACGCTACACACATACATAAAGTTTATATTTTCAATCCTATGAGTTGAGTCGAAATGGCTTTGGCGTTAAGTTAGTGTAATATGCGCAGGCCCTAATCCTTACAACTTCACAAGCATCATAAAGCCAGCTCTCTAAACAGAACAAGGGAATGCCCTTATTTCTTGTATTTATGGTTTACAGAAGTATAACTGGCACATACCACATACATACATGGCATAGTCGAGTACCGTCGTATTCCCCGACGCAGTACGAGTGCGTTATACCGGTAATTTCTCTCGGCGCACGTTCGTATTGTTTGCATAGCGCCGACTTGTTTTTGTTGTCTGTTTCCGCACGACTTTCTCCCGAACATTATAATTACGCGTTTGGGGTTATTTATTCAACAACGTTAATTCCAGACGTATACATTACCAACTCTCAAATAAAAAATAGGTATTCATATTAAATAGGGAAGAAAATTCTCTGATATTCTCATTTTGTAGGGTAATTTAATTACTACACTTAAAGTGGAGGTTTTTCAAATCCAAATTAAAAGATATTTAAGCAGCATCAGCATCTGTTATAAATTAATTTATAATTCAGTTTACTTAACCTAGCTTATTAAGTAACGGAACAAAAGGCGAACTTAATGAAGAACATTATTTACCAAACAATTTTTTGCAGTGTAAGAACTACGAAGGCAGATTAAAAAAAGGATAATTTTCATTGCATCATATTAAGGTACCTACATATATTGTTACATACATAATAACGTACGATAAGACAACTTCAAAGGGCTTGCATCAGCTTAAGCTTTTCAGACAGACTTCAACGACAGTGATGTAAAACGCACTTGATCACGCAAGATCGCCCTACACACTGGACACCCCCTTTCGATTCTTCCAGAGCTTCTAGAGCTCAAAAGGGTTCATATTTTATACACTAGTAGGTACTACCAGGTTACGGTACTGTCAGCATAAATCACTTTTAATAGACTTATGCACATTGTGGACTTTATTGTAGACCTATAAAAAAGGAATATTTAACATTGTTTTGTTATATCTCAAAGGAATTAGGCAGCGTTTTCGCTGATAGCTCCTAGGCAGCCTGATTTTTTATCACGCTTTTTTATCTTCATATTTCAACCAATTTACACTAAACTTTACATATTATATACCTACACCTTTCTCACGAATCCCTCTGTCTATTGGTGAAAACCGCTATATAGAAGTTTCACTGCAAAAAGGAAACGAACTTCAATGGGAAGTAGGTACAGATACTTTTTCATGTGTTTCACTACTCGTCTGTCTTCCTAATCGACAGTTCCAATACTAAATCGATTGCCCGCATCGCCAAAATTGCCATTGAAACATGTCCCCGTAACTCATCGTATAATTTCATTGGTTTCAACAATTACCCATACACTACACTCATGGCATTCTTAACAACAAATTTCCCACGTGCAATACGTAAGACCTTCTATTAAAATTAAAATCCTTTTAGCTAAGTGGTACAACGTTTGTAAGGCCATTACAACGACCGATACTTCAAGCATAGTGCTGCTATTTGAAAACTTTTTGCTGTCTGCCAATTCTAAGTGTACCTATATTGGGGTCATCTTGTAATATATCAGTGAGAAAATATATTTTTATATAAGACTGTTCAATGTTCATATCATACTCCAACGGTTTATTTATGACAATGCAATAAACTTCCATAACTACAATGGAGAAGTATCCAGACTAACAAGTTGTTTTAATTACGGGTTTTCATGCAGTTTTAACCGATAAATTAATACAATCTCTTCAAGAGAGAGCCCTGTGACAGACATACCTACAGCGGAAGCATCTCCTTGGGGTTCCGTTTGGCACCCTGTGGGAACAAACACGAAAAAACGAAAACGACCAGGCGTTTTATACATGTTCCATCTTCAACTTTCATTTTCATGTTTGATTTCATGGTTAAACGAGAAAGAAATATTTGTTTGGGCGCAGTTGATATTTATGAACGAGTTAATTATGTTTTTAAGCAAACTGAGAGCGGATTATTACCTACTCATTAAATAAAAAATAACACGAAATTCACGTCACTGCTGTCCAAGTCTGCACTGCGAGCATTTTTAACGATATCGATTACAAATTTCTACAATTAATTAGACCACCAACTAATAATAGAACATGACAGTAAGACCACTCGCGTGTTGCATGATCCACCGTCCACCACTTTTTGCCCGACACCCCTATTTTATGATATACGCCTCTCTTACTTATTATAACAAATATTTATAACAGAAGCTCTGGCTTATAAATGGATCTGAAATTTCTCGCTGGTGTCATCCATATAAATTTTTAACACTGAATAATCTTACAAGTAAAAAAACCGACTTCAAAATGATGCAAATTAAAGAATTATATGGTTTTCTCATGGATGCCATTGTCAGAACTGGACCAAATTGAAACGGGAAGCACCAGCTTACAAATAAAAAATAATCATCAAAATCGGTTCACCCAGTCGAAAGCTCTGAGGTAACAAACAAAAAAATCCTCCACCTTTTTCGAAGTCTGTTAAAAAGCGACTACACATAAATTTCATACTTAAAAATGTCTTCAAAAAAAGGAAGTCTTATAAAGGAGTCGAAGTTGCTTAACTATCTCAAATAAATTGACACAAGCCGTCGGCAATTCCCCATTTATGAGCGTAATGATTGATTGATAATTAAAACGTGACCTAAATAATTATAAATTGTGACGAACTTATCTTCTTATCTATTCTCTTAATAACATGTCTAGTTGATGTAACTTATTCTGATGATCATCCTACTACGGACCTCTAACTCTTCAAATTTTTAAAAGCAATATTTTTCTGGATTCCGCAGTAATATCACGCATCATATTCCTGTTTCTAGCCTGCACATAGATCAACAGGCAGTGATTCATCATCAGCTAGGCGTGCTACAATACTATTAATAGCAGCCTTTAGCTTATACTGACCGTAATATCGCATGTCGTAACAATGTAACGTGCGGTCAGCAATTTTACGCTACGTTTAAATTAATCTCGCCAGACGTTAGTTACGTTCGAGATTTTATTTGACACGACTGCCAATACGTTAGGGTTCAAGTAATCTAGTTAGGAAAATAGCCAACTTTGTAGTGACCTTGCCTGCGAAGCGAGAGGTCACGGGATCGATTGGGAGATGTTTATCTTACCTTATTATAAAACAAACTCGCCCGCCGCTTCTGTCTTGTCTGTTCGCGATAAACTCAAAAAAAATCATGCGGTTTTCACCAATAGACAGAGGGATTTGTGAGGAAGGTTTAGGTATTTGCTTGCAGCTTCATGCATGCATTCAGCGAAAACGCTAATTAGCGTAGCACCCGCGACACAGGGAATCCTAGTGCGGAGCGGAGGTATGAGTATCTTAGCATTTAGGTATTTATTTTACCTCTTTGTAATGTTATTAGTTTTTGTATGAGGAAGTACTGGTGCCATATTGGTTTCAGCTGTGACGATGAAACTACAACATTGAGCTGGAAACTGGTGATTTCTTGGTATTTGTGAGGGACTTACGCATATATGTTATATCATTATTTGGTTTTGAAGCGAGGCTGTCTCTGACTGACTGATTCATTGTTTTGTCATCATACATTGTGTTGCCAGGTGTTCAAATCATGTATACAATGATGAAGACGTTTAGTGAAATATACTACAATATAATAGGTACAAATACTGAAGCGATAGAAACTTGCGTCGAATCCAAGTGTTCGACCGAATTAGGCAACAGCAGATGTGGTCGGTGAGTGATGTGGGTGTGGAGTTACCCCTAGTGGCAAAAGATTCTTGAGGGTTTCCGTGCTTCGAAGGGCACGAAAGTTGGCGGTCAGAGTTAGATAGTAGTTGTTAAGCCGTGTCGGAGGCCTTCGAGTTTCGTAAACACTTCCGATACTTGCCACAAATTCCTGCAACAATCGGCACCGGAGCAGCGTGGTTGAGTATTCTCTAGGCTTCCTCATGTATGAGGAGAGACCCGTGCTCAGTAGTCGGACAGAAATGGTTAAGCCAGGTACAAGTAGGTAATAGTTAAGTAGATGCGTACCCTAGACCCTCCTCTCGAATGAACATCTCGTGGTAGGGGAACTGTCTGTGAAGGTCCTTCCGGATGTCCTCCATGCACTTCGGATCTCCTGGCGCCTGGAGCAGCTCCTCGTACTCGTTCGGGTGCTTCTCTAACAGCAGCTGACCTCCGCAGAGGTACAGCCACGCTTTAGGTCGGACTGATGCTGGTATACCTGGAAAATTTTCAAAGTTAGCTTCCGTTTTAAAGTTTTTGAGTTGAGTTTTGGCTTTGCTGACCAACAAACGATGGAATCTAAGTTTTTTAAGAGTTCGTTAGTTTCTGTAATATTAAAAAAGTTGTTACCTTTTCGACATCTCTCGCGCACTTTCTTATAGTTTTTGCTCATAAACGCCTCCCAGTTGTTGAGCATCCGAAGCCACTTCTGTTCGCGTTTCAGTATTGTGCTCGGAGATACGGTCCTTTTTCTGTAAAGAAGAAAGAAGCTTTAAAACATCTCTGAGAAAATGTCATTCGACAATAAGCATTATGACCATCACTGTGCGTACATGGATAATATCACAAAACCAAGTCTAAGAAAACTTGTAATAGTTGTAAGATTAGGGAAAACAGAGTTAGAATTATTAGTAACAAAAATAAACATAATATTTGTGTAGATAAATGTGACATTTTAGTTTACATAATAATATGCATACTAAACTGTTTTTGAACAAAGACGACAGACATGACTATTAATAAAGTTGTTTATATTCCAACAAGCAATTTAATACGTCACTGAAACGTGAAAAGTTGAATGAAGTTCACAAAGGACCGTCACTATCAAAACATTGGATGTAGCCAAAACAAATACCATTCAGCGGCAATCTGTTGACAAGTAAACAAACGGTCCCTCGGTGGGCGCCAGTGTAAATAGAAAATGTGGCGACGAGCCAAGATTAAGAATAGGCAATGGTTTGAGAGTCATTGTTTCAAATTTCAATTGTACAAAATTGCTTTGTTGCTCTGATGATAAAAAATGGTTATGAACTTTAGCGTCACCATGTCCGTTGGTGAGAACAGTAAGAAAATTCCTTCGGTATTTTTTGACTTTATAGCGTACGTACTGCGAATCATTTTAATACCATAGTAAGTGATGTTAGTATAAAATTACTAATATCAGTCACCCATCCACTGGCCACCGCCCGCCCTGCTCTCTTATCCTACATGATCGTTGAAGATAGGTATTGATTATATACTGATAAGAAAAATAGGTGAAAGATTATCAAAGTCAAGTGAGTGATTTAAAGATTGTATGCTACATTGTGCAAAATAATAATGTTTATATTTTAACCATAAAGAATGTATTTTTATAATGATTGAGTCACCTATATGTATGTATAATCTTAAAACAATCGACGAAATGCAGGCTCCGGCGTATTCAGGCCTTCATAAATTGATACGAAAACATCTATTTTTATCGCTAACCAGTATTCATCAGGTGGTTTATACTGTTTAAATTGCTCTCACTAGGACTGATCCCTCTGTCGTGATTATGCTTTAAGCGAAGGTTATAGTTACTACCTACTAGCTTCAGGATAAAAATAAAACATATTTATTTATTTCATTCTTTATTGAAACCCTTAAAGCTAGCATAAGCATAGCAAAAAATAAAATAAAGAAGATGTTTATATTCACAGTTTTAATGTCAGGGTTACTTTACATTAAAACTGTAAACAAATTACTGTCGAATTTCGAGCACACAGCGAGTCTCTAATTATTAAAAAATAGTCTAAAATCATATCGGTATAAAAAGGATTTAACTTTGCTTTAACATACTCGTAAATCCACAATTGACGAGGAAAGAAACAAGTAAAACATAATACATAATATTAAACAATTTAATTTAATATGATTCATCCATTTACACGCATTAAGCAAGCAAGTTGTTTATCGAACTGAAACATCGACACTTGTGTCAACTTTTCGAGATGGATCACTGGTAAAGTATGGGCATGTGCGGTAGATGCCATCTATGACAAACAATTGCTATGTGCACAATTTGTACAAGTTACAAGTTAGTTTTTATATCATTACTAGTAAACCCACCCTCGCTTGGCTTCGGGAAACCTGTCCCTTAGTACCCAAGTCCAAAATTGTTTGCGAAAAACTTTAATATATTATACATATTATAAACTTTCCTCTTGAATCATTCTATCTATTAAAAAAAACCATCAAAATCCGTTGCGTAGTTTTAAAGATGTAACCATTCAAAGGAACAGAGAAAGCGACTTTGTTTTATACTATGTAGTGATATAATAACATTTATGCAGCATATTATTATGTTTTATAAGAAAAATAGAAATTCCGCTTTACAAGGCAAATAATATAGTTGCAAATATTGGGGGACTGAGTCAGTATTAACTGAATTGGCACCTGACAAACAACGATCCTACCAAACTCCTGAAGGGGTCGCCCATTAATCACGTGATATGTTTAGCAACTTTTTAACCAAACCCTCCCTTCGCTCCTCATACGTGGTGAGAATTTATATTAATGAAGATCAATTGTATTTTTTTGCTCTGTACTTAATTTTTTTTAGATACAGGTATTTTCAGCTACTGGAAAATTTAGCACCGCAATAAAAAAAAATCACCTCCCCCCCTCCCCTCGTGTGATGTTACGTGATTTTTTCCGAACAACTTTGATGGACGACCCCAAGTGTGCCGGGTAAGCACCGTCACCCATGACCATCCGTAACACCGAAGGCATCCAACCGAAAATCGTAGCACTTCAAGGTTTATTTTAGGTGAATGGTGATAATTTGGAATGACATCATATTTAATTACCAAGTTTTTCTAGTCTACAGAATTGTTTGGTTACGGGGGCGTTACAGTGGGGTAGAATGTTAATTTGAATATGATTTGTTGAATCAAATTAAAAATTGATTTTACATTTATGATGTAGGTACATATTATGTCTAACATTACCCAATATCGATTGGTAGTGACCCTGCCTGCAATGTGAGGGGTTACGGGTTCGATTCCCGACCGGGGCAAACATTAATTTGAGAGATAAATGATTGTTCTCGGGTCGTAAGTCGGGCACTATCACAAGTGACCGTGGTCTTGCCACCCGCGACACAGGGAATCCTAGCGCGGGGGTATGAGCATACTATGGTACGAGTATGTAAGCTTTAATATTATTATTTACCGTAGGTGTAGATTTAACAAGCAGTTTGTGAAATTCTGGTCTACAGTGGGTACCTAACTGCCTACCAACAGGGAAAAGATAGCACGATCTAGAAACTCGTTTCAATTTTTGACCGGTTTCGTGACATTCCAGTGGCGAATCGTAATCATGAATGTATCAATAATATACAGCATATATTATGTTTTAAAAACAGTGTAAATTTATTATGTTTTGATAAGAAGTAGCATAATATTTGAATATTACTTAGAAGTAACATTGCGTTCTTCACTTCATCCTGTCTAAGATATTCATAGAAATTCATTTGCCTATATTAAGTTTACGTCTTAAGCTATTTTGACTATTTCTGGTTAAACTTCAGCACGAGAGCTTGTGTATGTGTCTGTCTGTAGATGCATGTAGGCGAATGCGCGTGTTTGCGCGCTTGCATGTGTGTTGCGATCTCCATCATAAATCTAATGCCCACCACATTTATTATTATTACATGCAATAACATAAAAAATAATAGGCCCGTTTTCTTACTTTCATTATAGAAACCAATATTACTTTAACTATGCAATATCTATATCACATGAGTGATTTGAACGATTTTACTCAAGTATTTTCTTTCACAGAATTCCTGTAGTATGAATGTTATTGAGCGTGTAATTAATTAAAATATTTCTGAACAATCGGAATGCTCGTGGTGTATGTCACAGTCCATTGTTTGAAGTGAATGCCACAGAGACTTCTGGAAATCCGACGTACAGTGAACATTTTTATATTTGACCAAGTGTCTGAAGTGTTTTTGTAATATTCTACTGTGAAGATATGGTAACTGTTAACTAATTGATCGTTTTTCGATGTAGACAATTCGTATTCGTAGATCCTAGTAGTAGGTTTTACATTTGTTTTACATTCTTCGTGTAAAGAGTAAAAAATGTAATGAAATTTTCTATCGCTGACTCCATTAGATAGTTACATAACAATACACGGGAAAGCCTCATAGATTAACTCCAACAGTGTTTTAGGATTAAACAATCGTGGAATTAAATGAAATCCCATCAATTATCATCATCTTACTTATTCTACTAATATTATGAATGCGGAAGTTTGTGAAGATGTATGGATGCATGTTTGTTACTGTTTCACGCATAAACTACTGAATGTATTTCGATGAAACTTTACAGTAATATAGCTTAGACATTTTTTTATTTGCGAAACGATTGTAATGAAACAGCGCGACCAGACTGCGTGGCGGAATACGTTCCATTCTTCTTCAGTTGTGAGACTGGCTAGACTCGGCTAGAGATTGGTCGATAATGGGTTGCGGCCAAAATGTAGAGCGAAGAAGCGAACTTAGCCACGTGAAATAATGAAATAACTGGACGTTTCGAGATAATCCGGATTTCACAACAACTCCGAAAGCTTATTGCGTGATAAATTAAATTGCCACGAATCTAATTTCATACGAACACCAGTAGGTACATAGCGATTGGTTTATCATCGTCACGTATTGTGCATACTATATTGATCTAATTAGGGCTGGAAATTAGATATCGGGACTCTGTTTTAGATCACTAAATGGAGCAGACGTGATATACACACATGCATGCACACATACCTACACACAGAAATAAATACATACATACATAATTAACGCTGACACACTCATACCCCCGGATACTCGGATACTAGCGTGAGGCTGTGAGTTCGTAGCATTTTTTTTTATAGTTAGATAAGTAGGTGTACCTATTTAAAACACACACTTTTAACATTATTCGTTACCCAGTAGACGGGAGAAAGTTACGAAACGGAAAAACTTTTAACCTAAACAATGCCATTCGAGTGTTCTCGGTTACTTCCACGTGAAGGCCGGGCGGGTAATTAAAACGAATTAATTCCATCAACGCGTGCTACGCCTGTTGCTACAGTCGGAGGAAGTTTGAGAAACTACACTTCCTTTTTACCTTTCTGAGCGTCTGAAGATCTTTGGTTTAATCAGAATGTTATTAACAGTTAAAAAAATAAAAACAACGTTAACACACTCATACCCCCGCACTAGGATTCCCTGTGTCACGGATGGCATGGACAACACAAATTACACATCACTAACACCCACGACCCGAGAACAAACATAATCTGTGACATAAACATCTGCCCTAATTTATCGCTTCCGGAAACCTAATTCTTACGTTAGAAAATTGAACCAGCATCCATACCTTACGCGCAAGTTTCAAAGTCAAAGTCCCCAAAATTACTAAGCTTTCCGTAAAATTGGCAAACCTACTTTGGCAAAAGAAATCCATGCTCCTTTTATTGACAAAATTAGGCAGAATTTAAGTATCAATAAATTACCTTTATCCAGAAAGTGCATCGATTCTTAGGCTGAGATCTATAGACGATACTTAGCCCTAGCTCAGACTTTACTTACGCAAAACTTTGCAGGTGTATTGCATGTAATGAAACCAATAGTGGTATTATGACATTAGCGGTATTAGCTTATGCTGAACACAATCTCAGCGTGACATGTCTTTAAATACCAAATCGCAGTCTTTGCAAAGCAAAGTTTTTCGTAAGTGTTCAGACTTTAGGCTAAGTATCGTCTATAGATCTCAGCCTTAGTACCCACACCGATGATTAGAAGTGATTATTTAAAATTACAACTTTTTTTATGAACAAATTGCAAGTAAACAAACACTAAATTTTAAATGAAAATTACCACAATACATAAGTGAGCCGCAACCAAATCGGTTTAGGCGTTTCTCAGACAATCACGTACACAGACAAACAGACAAAAATTCTAACAATCATTCATTGTTTTGAGTCCTATTACGTTAATAAAAATTACTCCCAATAACAGTTTTTCTTATAAACATAATAATATGTAAACTATATCTTCCATGTAAAGATTTTTATTATGTCGACGCAAAAAAGCGCAATCGTTATAATCCACACCTGTGACAATTTTTTTATTGCAGATTCGAAATCGGAAAACAAATCTGCGTCAAATGGCCCAAGTCTCGTGGTCGTGGCTCTACGACCAGTAGAAAACAAACACATTATACAGCAATGACATTATGAGTAAAATCATTGTTATACAGCATTAAAATTTACCTTATTTTCAAACATTATGTTCTGAACTATCAAAAGTTTATCGAGTCTGATGAACATTTTCCATTTTGTAGGTTACATCGTTTCCGATTTTTGCGTCGATATGTATAGATATCATACATTACATATAATTATATATATATCATACGGCCCAACAACACACATCACGTATACTCGCGAATTACATCGACTCAGTACTTGTATAGTACCGCCTAACTACTCACTCACTCAAATCACATTATCCTTGAATCACACCTCAAACGGATGCCATCAACCAAATTTGTTTTTATCGTTCCATTATTTGATCATGATTGTCTGCGTGACTGTATCAAATCACATCTTAATGTAAGTAGCTTTGGTAAGTAACTAAGTTATGTGAATACCATGAAAACCGCTAAGGTCGTTTAAGAAGGTACAATTGGGAAGAAAAATGTTTGAAGTGCATCTAAGCTCGAGCTGCAGGAAGATGAGTGATTCGCTATGGAAGGGGTCTGTTGCAGCTTGAATCCAAACAGCCGCACTATTTAGTACACCGACAATATTTTACTTTAGTTATATTGCATATTTTGACACAATGAGCTTCACTCAATCGTTTAGTAATAATCATTTAGTAGTAGTAGCATGCTTTTAGTGAGCACTTGCTCCTAACAACTTAACAAGCATGACTGTGTAGACATGCTTTGCTCAAAATAGGCATGCTTATTTTGAGCATGCTCAAAAATAAAAAACTGTGCTTAGCGAGCTGCGGGGTTTGTTATCGAAATAAATAAATAAATTTTGTTTGGAAAATTTATCTGCATGTGCGAGTCTCACGCGGAAACCACTGAACAGATTTAGATTACGGGCTATCTAGAAAAATGGAGCTGTTCCCGCGAGATGAGAAGTATCAGTTAGTTTATTAACGATACCTTATCGAGCGATCGCTGTATTTAAAAACATTCTATTCCGATTTTGTTTTAAATGTAATTAATCCTAATTTGAGATAACAAAAACTGTCAGTAAAAAATGTTTTCTAAGATTAGCTCCATTGTCGAAATGCTGACCGCAAAACGAGCGGCGCGCTATCAACGGTAGAAAGTTGCGAAATTTTCGCACACAAGGTCACACCGTAAACAGTCACTGCTCTAATTTTCATGGTTCCGTACGTTCGATAAAAAAACGACGATCTTTATACGAGTACCTATATATAATATAACTCGCATGTCTGCTTGACTGTACGTCTGTCACACTTGTCTAAACCCACGGACATGAACAGCAAAAATGTATTTTTATGTACGATTATTATCTATCGTTTGAATAATCTCTTGATGAAAGCTTTGAGTATAATTAATTTACATTATTAAATAACAATAGACATATTTAAGGATACTCCAGCAAAGCAGAAATGCAACTAATAGTAATAAATAACTATAACAGCCAACAAGCTATATAACAGCTGTATCAAACACTGTCAAACAAAATCAGTAATTTACATTTCATCTGATTTCTTTGTAAACAGGATAGAGATCAAACTGTCATGGAGTTGACTAAACATTTGAAATTCTATTCAATGCAATGAATTTAATTAAGTATTATTTATTTATAAAGTCTTCATGGTATGTACACATAAGGAGAAATAATACCTATCAAAATTTATGAGTGTTTTTTCTTTCTAAAGTTATTCTACTAAAAGCCTGCACTCTGCTCGAAATCCGACCTTAATTCATTCTGTGAAAAAGCTACAGCTTTATTACTACGGCTACCATTTTCAGCATTTTTCAGCATTGATACTACGAACAATTATTAAAATTATGCATTCCACATTATTTCTCCATGTGAACTTTATTTATTCGGAATCCTAGACTCCTATGTAATATTCTTAGAAAGGGGTTTTGGTCATGTTTTAAAGTTATCTAACTTAAAGCTAGTGTACGTCTTTAAACTACGATTAGATTGCCTATTTCAAATGGTCAAATATAGATAAATCTACTATCTTAAAGGATATAGGTATGTCAAAGTCTAAGTGTAAAATTTCATGCACTCTTGACATAATATACGAGTATAGCTGAAATGCTAAATTTATTCATTTAGTTTGATACTTGCTGAATAGTTATTGGTAGGACACTACTACATAATATACACATAATATTGTTATATGCATACTTGTTAATTGCATAATAATTGACGACCCATATGGAACAATTGTTACCATGCTAGACTGCCAATAAAAGGGTTCTGAGTTATTTTTTTTTTTTATTAATTATAAGTTAATGCTTGACCACAATCCCATGTGATGGTAAGTTTGATTCTGGTGAGGCGAAAATTTGAATGATCAGTATAAATTTGTGGTCTTGGATTGGCTGTGTGTGTGTTCTTTTCTTTGTGTGTTGTTCATGGCACATGCCACAGGTAATCTTTGTGTAGGGCAATGAGTGTGCTGCGTTATTAATGAATCAGAACATTTCTTGAACTTCTCATGGTTGGTTAATTTATGTTTATGATATGGTTGAATGGATAAGTGAATGACTTGAGATTCCTTACATTACGTCACATTTTGTAATAGTTAAGAACTGTGACTTTGTGATGTAATGTGGATTACGGGGAAGCAACGCAAACTTGAATAACGATTGCCTTCTGTTTATCCTGTTATACTGGGGTGCAACATTTTATGTGGCAGTGAGTTAATTTTAGTAAATAATAGATAAAATATCATTAAACAAGTTTACGGTCAACTTGAACATTTTATTTTATTTATTTGTTCACATACACATCTACATGAAATAATTCATATAGGGTAAATCATATATGTTATAGTATTTTTTTTAATAATGCTACACAGTCAAAGGATTCCCTGTGTTGTGGATGCCATGGACAAAACACAAAAACAAAGACATACACACACAGACCAAGAACAGAAATTTAAACTGATCATTCAATTTTCCGTCTTACTGGGAATCAAACCTAGCACCCATCAAATGGCAGTCCGGCATGGCAGTAACAGATGCACCATACTGGTACATATTGAGCAAAATATATAAAATAAACATAAATTAGGGTACAGTTCACATCTTTCAGCACTGTAAAGCAGATGTTTCATGATATAACACCTTGTAACTTGATTATTTAATTTTTTTTAATAAGTATAGAAATAAATAACACACATAAATAAGTTAATCTTTTCATATTCACATAAAGTCCAACCATATTTAGAAACAAGACTTAATAAGGCTAGACATTAACGCTGTTCGCAAGACGCAATTACCATGTACACCTACTACTCTAATTATGTAGGCAATTAATTATGTCGAGGTTATACCTATGTTCTTGTACACATAAGCTTATCTATGTAAATCTTTAAAGCTTAATAAAACAATTAAAGTAATAAGTAACATATTATAATTATGCAATGTGCAAGATTTCAAACTCCAACGATTTATTTCATGTAGATATTTTTAATACATTTATGAACATCATTTTTTGCATTTACCACCATTTTGGTGCTAAGGTGCCTTTAAATTTTAAATCTTACAGGAGAAAAAGAAACAGCGAAAGACAACTACTAGCCACATCTTTTTAAAAATAGTGCTTAAAAACTGATTACTTAAAACCTTTTTATTACTACCATTCTGTACCTAAATACTAACTTGAGCAGAACTGGATGCTGATGTCTATTACCAAGCATCCTTGTCATTAATATACTCATCGATAGTATAGTGTCCTTTCTCCGTAAGCTATGTTTTAGCATGTTTCTTAAATATTTGTATGGGGATATCAACTTTTATACAACTGATGCCTAACATTGTCATCACTAACCATGGACATCGAAGGAAGCATGGGCCAACTCATTACTTAGCTTATGAAGAATATTAAACTATTTCTGACAGTGGTAAAGACTATTATTATTGTTATGAGATACCAAACATGGAACCAACCTTTATTAAATTAATCTTTGGCATGGAAGGAAAATAATAAATATGGTCATTAAAACTGTAACATTTGATAACATTTATAATCAATAACATTGTATGGTAATATTGGTAATCACTGAACACACAATAATAAACATATACATACACTACTCATTGGGACGAACACCTAGAAAACTGATTTTTAGTATGTCTAATTAGATCCATATGCGAGCGATTTCAAAACATTACACGTAATAAAAATTGGTAAAAAATGATGACTTAATAAATGACTCACGGCTCTGGACTGTACTGTGCTCCACCGAAGAACCCATGTCTGTCCGGCTGAGTGGTAACAGACGAACATATCGAGGTAGTATCAGCTTGGTCACCTCGTTCACCGCTACCACTTTTAACACTCTTTTGAAGTGACATCGTCGCAAAACACTTGTCAGGTCAATATTTCAACATCACGCAATTTCCATGGATAACAGTTTATTGGCACTCCCCAAACATAAGCCCTGCCACGAGCGAGATAGTGTGGGCGTGCGAATTAATTACAAAACATGTAAGTAAGTAATGTAACTGTTCCGGATGTTGACGCCCTCCCAAAACACTCCACAAAAGCGATGAAAATAGTTACGTCAGTTAATGATTTACCGCAAAAATTATCTCTGCTTGCACGTTTTTACGCAAAATATGGTAACAAACAAACGCGTTCGGAATGAATAGGTACCTACTACAATTCATTAGATTTGTACACTACACTTTAAACTTTAATATTCTGTTCTGTGGTGTGACTGGTGTATTGCCGTATTGCATAGCGGTGCGCGACTTTGAATGATTCCATTCGAATTATTCGATTTAGTAAATCATTCGAATCAGTCGAATGATCTATACAAATTAGTAACTAATTTGTTTTTTTTTTGGGATTTTATGACCTGGTATTTACAACCTTTAGGTCAATAACTAATTTGACTTGAGTCGACACAGAGTACTAATCGTGTAGTTGTATTAGTAAGAGTAAGAGTATCCTTTCATTCGACTCGGACGGAACTAATTTGACATGATTCGACACAGAGTACTAATCGTGTAGTTGTATTAGTAAGAGTAAGAGTAACCTTTCATTCGACTCGGACGTGACGGAACTTAGTAAGTTAGCGGTTAGCGAACCTACTCTATACCGATTGAATTGAATTATAGATTTAAAGAAGCGACTACTATCCGCGCCGCCCGCACGCACGGCGTACGTTCGTTCGCACCAGCGTTGCCATATAATACAGATTTCTCCATATTTATACAGATTTTCGATGAGTGATACAGATTAGCACTGGATACAGGTTTTAAACAGAATTATTACTCTATTGATAAAATTAGTTCCTTTGTTGCAAATATTTGAATTTATATTGTTGTTTCTTTCAATTATGTTTTCAATTTTACTATTTACATTTACAGTACATAGTACTTAAATAACATGGAAATTTTATTAACTAGTGATATTTTTATTTAATACTAGCGAAACGCCCTCGCTGAGCTTCGGGAAACTTATTCATTCGGTTTGAAAATATTTAGTTTTATATTTTGGATAATTCACGCTATATAATTGTAAAGTTTGAGCAAAATCCATTCGGTAGTTTTTGCGTGAAATAGTAACAAACATTCATACCTCCATACAAACTGTCGCATTTTATAATATTTAATAGGATACGACAATCAAACCTATTCACGTTAGTACCTACTTATCCCTTGTTTTTCAAAAGAAGCAATTATGATTATGACTAATATTCTATTTTAGTTTTGTTTGTACAGATTTTATACAGATTTTGAGTTAAAATAGCATACAGAATTAATACAGATTTTAGCCGTTTCAATTTCAAATACATCTGGCATCTGGCAACACTTGTTTCGCACCACACATTACGATAGGTATTAGGTAAAGGGACGCAAATGAACTTTAAAAAGTAACAAATAATAAGGTATAGTTAACAAGTTTAATAAAAAATAAATAATTATAGAAACAAAAAGGATTGTGTGGTTTTATGAAACCACGGTAATAGTGAAACATTGTTCACATTATAGACAACAACAACATTTACATTAAACACTGACAAAAACAAACAAAATAGCGTGGAGCACTGGCACAAATGAGTAATAGTCTATAATACACTATACGGTCAGCTGCTGCGAACTATAGGCGCCGCCATATTGGCCTTGGCTGCTCTGCCGAGCGCCTTTCACTTTATCCCTACTCCGCGGCCGACCGTCACGCGACATGGAACACACAAACGAAAAAGTTTGAGAAGATGTAATAAAAGTTTCACTTTAACAAGTTCTCTAATTAAGCTGATTATCAGCTATTTGACGGAAAATTAAATAAAAATTAGTGTTATGTTGTTTTATTGGACAAATTTAAGTAACATGATTTATAATCACGCTGTAAAGTTCACTTACTACCTACTACAATAACTACACACACAACTACTACAATGTTAGACAATTTTTATTGATGCAACTTAAAATTTAGTTTAACTTCACGACCAAAAAGCGGCATCGAAAAATCAATGATGTATAATTTGTATAAAATCTGCTTACGTTATACAGTAATACTTGAACGGTCCCTTTCTTCAGGGCGAACAACGCATGCATTAAGTAGCGATAAAATTACCGATACTTTTAACGTTAAAGTAAAGAAAGATAAATTAAAATTTTAACTTTACCAATGTAACGTTAAATGTGTTTACCATTAAAATTTTAACACTATGAAAATAACGTTACTTAACGATACTTACGACGATATTTACGATATAAAAGTCCGCGACAGCATATTTACAAGTACATTTTACGTGGGAGCCACTATATCAAAAATAGTGAGGTTTAAATACAACTAGCTGTGCCCGCGACTTCTCCCGCGTGGAATTTAACAAAAAGTTATTACATTTGTAATATAACATTAGCCTAAGTTACTCCTTATTACATCAGCTGTCTGCCAGTGAAAGTCCCGTCAAAATCGGTCCAGTCGTTCCAGAGATTTGCCGGAACAAACAGACAGACAGACAAAAATCGTAAATAATGTTATTTTGATATATGTACACCGTGTACACATCCTATTATGCATTTATTAAAAAGCGGTTATTTTAATATTACAAACAGACCCTCCAATTTTGTTTATTTAAATTGGGTGCTTTTTACGATGCACATTTTACAAAATTTATCACATTCTTATCAAAATTGATTCATTTGTCGCTTTCAGTATTGAACGTAAATAAACTGTACGAATACAAATTCCACGCGGGCGAAGCCGCGGGCAAACGCTAGTATCCTAATAAGGATAAGCGGTGAACGATCAATGCCTACATAATTATTATTCATTCCAAACTGAGTGAGCGTCGAATGAAATGAAGTCAAATGCGCGACTCTCGTTGCGAGTCGAAAGCGAAACGCTGAGATTAGTTACTAATTTAGTAGTCGTCATTCGTATTATTCATTCGAACCTGACAACAGAACCGACTGAGTGAGCGTCGAATGAAATGAACTCGAACGCGCGACTCGCGTCGCAAGTCGAAACGCTGTTAAATTAGTAATTACTAATTAGTAGTTGTCATTCGAATATGAACATTAGTATATTACTAATATTCAAGTCGAATGCGCACATTAGTAGTTGTAGATTATTCGAATAGTGAGATCATTCGCAGTCGCGCACCTCTAGTATTGCATGGCATGGTAGGGTATGGCCACAGACAACAAAAAAAGACGACATTACGACAGGAGCGAGCACAGACTAGTTTAGAGGTGCCTGTTGTACATTTTACAGATCATAGTCAAAAGTTTATGATTACATTCCCTAGCCTAGACGACCCAGGTGGCGCAATGGTTAAACACGCCGGATCGCCGTTCCGAGGGTCCTGGGTTCGATTCCCAGCGAGGCGAAAATTTGGATAATGAATTTAAATGTCCGTTCATGGTCTGGGTGTGTGTGTTCTTGTCTTGTGTGTTGTCCATGGCACCCACGCACGACACAGAGAATCATAGTGTGGGGCTATGAGTGTGAAGCGTTATTTATTTATTTATTTATTTATATGGTGAGGACAACATTATTATGAGATAGAACGACTATGCGGCACAAGAAAAGTTTGACATCAGCCATTCTTAAACAAAAAGGAAATGATTTGGTGTCGTGGGACACCAGGTAGGAACGAAGTTCCTTCGGCTAATGTCGCGCCTGCGCACGTCTCATTTAACGCTTTTATTCCACGCATTTTTTCTTACGGTTTTACGATCACATATTTTTCAGTTCGGTCGCCGCAGCAAAACCTATCCCCTCCAAGCCTGCCGTAAGGAACTTCGTTCCAAAATATGACATCAGCTAACAAATTTATATAATTATGTATAATTATGTGGTTGTGATTTTCTTGGAAAAACCGTCACGTAATGTGAAACAAAAAAAAACAATACACCGAAGAAATCGATTTTTACAATAAATCGTTTTTAAATTGTAGGGCTTCCTAATCGTTTCGTTTAAAAAATCTAAAACAGGGATACCGCAATATTTAGTTTTTTAACTTGTCAGGAACTTAAATAATGTATGTTATATTACGTCATAAGTATGGTATTTAGCTGTGGCTGTGAGGTAAAGAAGCTGTTATACAAAATTCTTCGTAATACAGAAAAAGGATAATAGAGCTAAAGAAATAAAAGTAAGTCGTGAGAGTCTTAACGTGAAAAATTTATAGAAATAGTTATACGTAGCTTCTCAATATAAATCAGTGATTGTCTTATTAGGCTAACAAGAAGGATGCTTTAATTAATTACGTTACGTGTTTGTACTGGCATTGTAAAGTACCGCGATATTTTATGGGGTTTGGTGTACTGTTCTATTGTAAAGACCTAACAGCGTCTAAAAACAACGGTTACTATAGCATAATTATATGCGTATATAAATGAATTTTTTTCATGTAACTATATTTCTGTATTAAATATATAAAATTGTATTTTTTGTATTATATGATGTGTTTCATTCACCGTTCTTTGCTTCTTTGAAACAATAAGAAAGCCTTACAATTTAGAAGGGATTTATTTTATGGGACAAATCGGTTTCTTTTCTACATTTCTCGTGTTGCTGTTAGGCTAAAAATGTCAAAACAAGCCTTGTTTTTTGTAGCGAGTTTACAAGATTTCTAAATTATAAATAGCCTGTATGTACAAAATGCATCTGGCTCCGTCCTAGTTACTTAGTATGTGCCTCCTAGCTAGTCTGTGCTGTGCCACAGACTCTGTGGTGAAATGCAACGCAAAATATGAAATAACCACAGAGTACTATGAAATAACGCAATGTGAGATGTGCGACAGTAACAGTATTGTCATATTTTTTTAATTATTGCGAATTAGATATTAAAATGTCTGTAAAATGGACTGGAAGTGAGTCTGGTATATTGCGTAAAAGTAAGAGTGAGTGTAAAGAGAAGAAGGAAGAGTTGTTCGTGTTTGGCTACTCGTGCAAATTGTTCAGGGACGATGACAAAGCCCTACACGTTGACCAGGGGAAACATCTCATACCATGGATGGGGGATGAGACATTGAAAATCGACAGGTTCGATACGTTTTTTACTATCAGACTGTGCCGCTAAGTCTATTGAAGCAAATAAAAATTCAGAATATTTTAATTTTTCCCGAAGATTATAAGTATTTCGCAGAAACTGTTGTAAGGTGTACTGAAGAGCCGCCCGGTCCTGTTTTGGTGTTCCGTGTTTTGTTATGGTGATCCTCCGCGGTGGTATGTATAACTTGTGACGGTATTGCATAATTATGTATTTTAAGATTTCTTTGTACAGTTAGGACCTATTTTTAATACCTTTACGAATTTTGGTTAACCATTGACCAAAAATCGTGACTGTAATATTTTCGGTATTTTCTAATAAGTATGTGCAGTTAACATGAATACTATATTATTATAATCAACCCTGTTACTGGTTAACAACTAAATATTCTTGATTTGTAGGTTGATGCATTTATACCAAGACTGACTATATGTTTACAATTGAAGTATCCTTCATCTAAGAGAATAGTTAAAACGACTTATAACGTCGCGATTAGGTCAGTCGGTCGGTAGTTAGGTCGAATATTCTGTATACAGTGATGAAAATATATACACGTGAATACAGACAAGATACTTTGATTAGAGAACTCTTTTCTCATTTCTTCGTATAATATTTTCTCGCAGAGTATCTAAACATGGTGTTAAGTTATCCACAAAATGATTTTAGCATAATTAAGACAGTTACTATTCATAGGAATATTCTTTTCACACTTAAAAGTTATGGTGGGGTCAAATGCCGAAGAAACTTTAAACTTAAAATACTTTTAGTACTAGCCTAAAATACTAACCACACCCAAACCCAACAAAAACATGTTCAAAACCAGTTAACAAATTATGATTCATCACACAAGTGGGGTCAATGTCAAATATTAAAATTGTAATCATTTCGCTTAAGATTGTTAAGATCATTAAGATTTAAAAAATTACAGAAATAAGTAAAGTCAGCCTAAAGGTGTGATACCTTGATAATTTACAAATGTATATTTAATTCTATTTTACTTTATATAAATCATGTCAGTGTCCTGTGTTGTTTGTGTGTAATTTTATATACACCTGACATGAAATATTGTGTTGGCAGGTATGACGCAAGGGGTGCCCTCCATGACCTGTCGAACCTCGAGGCTCCCCCGGGGGGCTTTGACTGGAGAGTGGAGCTTACCAAGACTGAACTGGAGGTGGAACAGCTTTGCGATGAGGAGAGATATCGCGCCCTACACACTAATGAAGATGAAGAAGAAATGTATAAGGGTAGGTAGTTTTTAAAGAATTGGCAATAGTATCTTTTGCATGATATTATACTATAAACTATATGACACAAAATTTTACATACAATCGCCATTTTCAGCTCACATTTTAAACATCTGCTTTTTTTAATGGTATTTCAATAGCAAATGAGGCAATAGCAGCTGTGGCTGAAACAATAAGTCTCAAATCGGGGCTAGGATGTATAGTTAGCAAACATATGTAATCTATGTGGTGAATTGACTACACACCAAGTAAAGCTCAGTCTATCAATCTTGTATCTTATTGTTGATTTATATTACATAACTTAACTTGACCAACACGATTGTATTCACACATATGCATTCATTTCATTTCCGCTTCATCCAGAGTCCAGAAAAATCATGTTTTACTGTGATCAATATTATTATTTCAGAGGAAGAATTGAAGAGACTCCATGCAGCTGGCTACGGTCAGGTGGGATTCAACTATGACGTGCCTTCTGAACCCCCAAAAGAAACTGAACAGGTGGAGGTTGAGGAACCTTTTGCACCCACACTGGAGTTCAAAGCCTTGTTGACTCCTGATATATTATTGGTATGACTCTTTTTAAATATTGCATTTTATGTTGAAGCATATTTTATGTAAACGAGAAAAATATGATCTGCATGATTGTGGTTTGGAAATTTTGTGTGAAATACACTGGTTAAATAAATTTTGAATGTATTTTTTCATGATTTCCTTTGATGGGTTGTTGTTTCTATATTAAATCATTGTCTTGCAAATAGATTTGTATGAAAAATGTTTGTTGTTGATATAATATTTTGGAAAAAAAAATTTAGTCCATAAATCTTCTTCATTACTATTATTTCATTCCACATTGTCAACAGCCCGAATCTCTGAAGCAGAATGCTATAATAGAAAAGACTGCCAAGTTCATTGCGAACCAAGGCACCCAAATGGAGATTCTGATTAAGGCGAAGCAGGGGGACAACCCTCAGTTCAAGTTCCTGAACAGGGATTCGCCGTTGAATCCTTACTATATTGCTCTTGTGGACCTGGTGAAGACTGGGAAATGGCCAGAGAAAACTGAAGTTGTTGAAGGTAATCATGATTTGTCTTTGAACTGCCACTGATTTTTTTTTGTAGCACCCAACAAATAAGCAGAGCTGACTCTTCGGTAGAGCGAGAGGTTTGGTCTCTCTAGACGCCACGTGGCAAAGAGCGCCAACGGTGATGGCCTTAGGGTGGTGCGCCGACATTGGCCCGGTTTTATTCAAGGGCTTCTGAAATCTTGCATCACAAAACCAAAATACAATTCACTTGAAGTAAAATTACCCACCATCTACTGTGATGTATCTGATTAAGGGATAGGGCGCTGCAAAAAAGCACAAGTATTGGTAAGTGGTCACATGCATATCTGCAATATCAGGGGTATACCAGCATATTATTTGTAGAGCAGAACACATTGGGCTAAATCTACACAAACATGGTCGAGCCTGCGCTGGTATGCAACCAAAGTTTAGCCTGCCTGTGAAAGGTCCCAGGCGGCCTGATTTTTCCGATTTTTCTTTGTTTTATAATTTAAGATTTATGCCTCACCTTTTATTTACAGAAAAGCCATCGGAATCCAATGATGAATATCTCCACCCGAGTTTAGCGACAACCATCATAGAAGCTGTAAGTAATTATCAATAATTATGAATGTAATAATATGAACATAATTGACACCTGGTAATTTGATCTAAGTTTGTATATTATTATAAACTATTCAAGAAATACAATATGTAAAGGGAACATCATCCTATTTAAATGTAAATTTAATAGGGCCTGAAATGTGCTATTAATGTGTTTACCCAGCCTTGCTTTTAGTTTAAATAAAAATATATATCTATTATGGTCTAGTCATGACATGGTACTTGATGCATCTAAAATAGGTTTTATACAAAGTTTTAATGTGTATTATCATTGATTTTGTCAACAGGCTCCGTCAATCCCAAGCATACACTACAAGCCATCTGCGGATTGCGACTACACAATGCTGATATCTAAAATGCGTTGCGACAGTGCTGAACAGTCGGATTACACGGCTTCGTTGGCCGCCGGCGAGGTTGCCCCGCCCGGCACTGAGCCCACACTGCCCGTCAGACCGTTACCAGGTACTTACAACCAAGGAAAATTTCACTTCATATCTAAAGTGCGACATGAGTTAAAGTTATGAGTTAAAGTTTCACGAAAATTAGACGTTTTCAATGTCAAATTAACTGATGAAATGGTTTATTATTATCAGGGTCCCTTGATGGTACGCAGTCACCCTCCAATGCAATGCCATTGTCAAAGGTTTTTGTGCCATTATAAAATAAAATAAACTTTATCTTCATATCCTAAAACTAATCTTGATTAGAGGCGAATTACCTTACTCGTAATTACATGATGATATATAACAATAAATTGACTAATAGAACACAAGTAAAATGGTACTATAATTATTGTATTTCAGTAGCAATCCCGCCCCCGCCGGTGCTGCCGGTGTTGCCGGCGCTGCCGCCGCGGCCGCCGCCGCGCTTCGAGCCCATCCCCGCGACGGCGCGCCGCGAGGGCTCCATACCGCCCAACCAGTCCACCGGGCTCAGCTTGATGAAGAACTACAATACCGACTCTGACACTGATGGATCGGGTATGGTACATTACAAATATTCTTCATTGTAAACCGTAGACCGAGACCAGTATAGACCAATGTATGCCATCTATCGCACTCACACAAGAAAAGGAACAACTTACGCCAGTGACAATTAATTATAATTATAGTTATGAGTTCAGTAATTATAACTTTAGTATCATATTCTTATAATTTAACTTGCAGAGTCCGACGACACGTCCTCATCAGACAGCAAAGACAAGACAGCAGTTACCCAACCACCGGAAGAGGTTAGAATCGTCATCGACAAAATGGCGGCGTATGTAGCGCGGAATGGCGACGACTTTGCAGATATTGTGCGCGCGAAAAATGATCCCAGATTCACGTTCCTGGAACCGGAAGACATGTACTACGCGTATTATAGGAAGACTATGAATGAAAAGCGGGGAGTCGTTAATGGCATCTCGGATAAGAAGGGTGGTGCGGGTAAGTAAAAATAACGTAATTTATAAATTTTAGTGTATGGGTCACAGCTAATTTTTAGTTTCATATTAAATAACAGATAGTTGAATAATATGTATATTTGTAGTTACATATTTTCATATATTTCAGGCTTAGTATCATTCTCAATAAAGAAACCGAAAGCACCGGATCCAATACTTCCAAAACCGGCCCTACCTTACGAGTCCAGCACTGATGAAGAAGGCGAAAACAAAGGAGAGAAGCATGAAGAAGCAAAGCAGGAAAAGCCAGAGCCTCCCAAATCCAACGTACCACTGCTGTGCTCCGTGAATCCCCTTCCGCCAGTTATCGTATATAAATTAGACGCGTCGATGGAGAACAATTTGCCAGTGATTAATACTATTGAGCCATCACCAGTAGCAATACCAAATAATGTATTAACTGCTCCACCGATAGTCACTGTTGCAAAAGAACCAGTCGTCCCTAAAGTAGAGGAACCACCGCCGGCTGTTGAAGAGAAGCCTCCGAAAGTAGAAGAAGAAGTAAAAAAGGAGATTTGCCAGGAGAAGTTGCCAGAGGAGAAGCCGCGGGAGAAAGAGAGGGCGCCTTCTAGAAGTAGGACTGGGGAGCGCGAGAGTCCTTACCGAGACAGAGACAGGCGGAAACATAAAGATAGGAAGAAGAGATATAAGAGATCTAAGTCGGAAAGTAGAGAATCTAGAAGATCTGAGAAAGTGTTAGAGAAAGAGAAGAAACGGGACAGACATAGAGATAAGGAGAGAGAAGACAGGGACAGATATAAGAAGAGGAGGAAGGGTTATGAATTTGAACCTGATATTATTGCCTTGGAGGACAATTCGGTTGATCTTATTGATTTAACTGGAGATCAATCTGATTCTAGAGGTAAGACTGTTGGTACTTGGCTTTGTTGATATTATTTTTTTGCTTAGTTCTTTAAATCATCACCTAAATTGATTAGTGCTCGTTTCCTGGGGACTTTCATTAATATTAAGGGTTGTTTGAACATTTTTTCTAGCTGATATGGACACAGAAGCAGATAAGGTGAAACAATTGGAGAGGAGGCGGCGAGCGGCCGAGTTCCTTAAGAAAGTGGGCGTCGATCCTGTCGCCGCCACGCTGCCCAATACATCACTGGCTAGTGCGATGGTGAGTACTATAGTTAGTGAACTAAATGGTAAGAGGCCCTTTCATCACCGAGGCCTAGCCAATCTCCCCCGATTACGTCTTACTGTGTACCGCTGTGTGCCCAGTAGAACAACGGACGAGGCTGTGACGCCAGATCCTCCCGATGGAAGCTGGGCTCTGTACGAACCAGACTGATCACCAGGACGAGTATGGATGTTAATGCCATTCTTAAAACGTTTTGAGACGCTAATACTACGTAATAAAATTATCAAAGTATTATGTTCAATACTTTTTTATAAATATTTACCTGCAATTTAGCTTAGGGGGGCTATAGAAAATTATTAAATCTTAATGGGGCGGTTGTTGAAACCTTTAGATGCTATGGATGAGACTGATGGAGTATTCCACTTGTAGGTGGACACGTTGGAGTTGCTGCGCAAGAAGAAAGCAGAGGAAGAAGAAAAGAGAAAGAGACGCGAGAAGCGACGCCGGCGAGAGAGACGAGGTAAACACTACAATAACATGTTATCCCATTGGCGGATAATGCAGAGTGCAGGGTGTCTCATAGTATTTACTTTGTATTCTCTATTTAGAAAGGCGTACTCCACCACTGTTCAGCTAAGTAGTATTCACAATATTTCTTACTAACAATTACAACCGGGGCAGCGTCACCGATGTTTTAACCTCTTGCGCGCACGGCCGCGAAAAAAAAAAGAGCCTCTAAGTGTCGTTAGTGTTTACCTAAAAACAACAAAATTTCAACGAATTTTTGTGTTTTAGGTAAACCGTTATTGTTGCTTAAAAATAATTAAATCTGCAATAAATTATATATCAATAGATTCGTTATTAGATGTACTATGATATGAGTAGTGTATTTTTTAGTTTTATTTTGTAGTTTTTATAAAATATACGCAGAAACATGAAAGTTTAGGTAATTTTTTGCTACTTACGAACTTTACGGCGTAATATCTTCAAAACACAAGACACATACACTTACACTATACTTTTATAGGATAACACAATTCACTCTAGCTTCATTCATATCATTTTTACACTTTACCGACTTTTATTTACTTCAAAATAAAATTATTTTCGCAATGAGGGGCCGCCGCGTCTGCCGAACTGACCGGACCGTACTGACCGCTATACTGACCGCCGCAAGTGACCGTTACTCAAAACGCGCTAGGGCTGTCATTCATCCAACGGAAACATTCATCCGTAATAGTAATGTTAGAAGTATGTACTTTTTTTGGTGAAAGTTTTTGGAATCTTATTCCAAAGTGTAATTTTGTACTTTTGTTTATAAAATAAATATTTACAATTATACATAAATATTCGTAAATATGTATCTGAATAATCAGATCAGATCAGATTTGATTCCAACTAGAATTTTCAAGGAAAATATAAATTTGGCTTCAATTGCAATAGCTGAATCAAATCTGATCTGATTTGATCCATTCTAGTTGGATCAGATCAGATTTGATTCCAACTAGAATTTTCAAGCAAAATTTATATTTTGCTTGAAAATTCTAAGTAGAAGTATAAGTCTAAGTATAAGTAGTAAAAATTAAAGTAGTGTTACGGGGGAGTATTTTTGAAATAAACAACACACATAAGTATAATATTAAATTTAGGGATAATAAAAAAATAATAAAGATAAATTGAAAGATAGAGAATACTCTTTATTGCACACACAATTTAATATTTACATCAGCTTATATTAGACACAGTACAAAAGGCGGTCTTATCGCTAGACAGCGATTTCTTGCAGACAACTAAATTAATTTATAAAACTAAATTATAAAAATGTTTATGGTTACAGACACATACATAGTAACTTTAGAATAATGAGGAAATATATTTTTTTATTTATTTTTTATTTATCAATACAAACACAGAACACAGAAAATAGAGAACATCAAATAACATTTTTACATACAAAAACCCAGAACACAGAAAATTGGAAGGTTCTACTTCAGATATGACGCTAATACCCGCTGGTGTTTCCAAGGGGGCAATCTCCCAATCCGACGTCGAGCTGGGGAGCTGCTGCGCTGGGTTCAGCCAGCGATGGACATGCCGACGGTTACGGTCCAAAACCTCCTCCGCTTCCTCTTCGAACATGTCCATCAGCTCAGCCAACTCCTCAAGATTTTAGCTGAAAGAAAAACAATCTATTTGAGTAACCATCTACATAAACCATGGACGAAAATAACCTGTCATATAAAATTCAAGGACTTACAAAATTGGGCGCCCCTGCACGATTCGCACCGAGCTGGGTTTGGCAAAGCGGCACCGGTTCCCCCTTCGGCTTTATGGACCCCCTGGAGTCACCAGCACCGGTAGTCCATAGCTTCTGCAAAAATTATATAGATCGAATGTACTAAAATTCGTGCAAAATTAAGTGTAAAGCCTTGCGTACAGTTAGTAAGACAATATTTACCGCGGTGGGCTCCTCTCCACTCTTGAGTCCATAGCCGGCAGCTCGGATGCGAGCCTCATGACGAGGTTTCGCCTCGCCGTCACACCCGGGTTAGAATCGATAGTACAATCGAATAGTGCTGATCGACAGGAGCCTGGCCTGTCGCCTAAAATAAAAATAAATACAAATAAAAAATAACGAACAGACTGACCCATCCTTTTTTCCTCCTCACTTTCACCCTTCACTTCCACTCAAACAAAGCAAGTAAATTTATGTACAAAATAATATAAGAAAAATATTCTCAACTACACGAAAAAAAAATCCGCTATTCCCTATACCACCACATTCCAACAATGCAGGATATTACGTACGCAATCAAAAAAATAGAAGTAAACAATTTCAATAATATCACCGAAAATTTTTTGTCACTAAAACTGCTCACCTACCAACCCTAGCACAATTATACGAAAAAAACAAAAGAACATGGCTGCTCGTCAGTATTGAGTAAAAATGTGTATAATGAGGTAAACGGTATAAATATTGATGTAAATGTGAACCTATTCACTAAATCTGTTTTGTGTATGGTAATAAACTAACTATATTATCAGAAACCAATTGTTTCTTATTAGAAATCAATGTATTTACGTAATAATCGACGTAAAACATGACGCCATCTTAGTTGCGACAACGATGGTTCGTCACAAATGAGATGTTTTTGGTTACATATTTTGTTTATTTCTAATGAACAACACTTTACACACAATCTACAGTAAATTATCTACACTTATATGTATAAATCTTATAAGAATACTTACATTTTTCTAACACTCTTGGCGAAATAGCACACGACAACAAACACGTCACTTCGCGCGATCCGTCACTGAGAATTTGTGTCAAATTTTATTTTTTTGTGGTTGCATCACCCACAGAAAATCATGTCCGAAAATCGTAAACGATAGCCAATTTTATATACTCTGTGACTGTATTTATTTCTGATTGGTCGGTTTATATGATTGGCCAAAAACAACTACCAACCACAAAGCGTTTGGTCAACGCGTAGTTGGGTCAACGTATGACCCAAAAACATTTGAGCGCTTACTTTTTCATGGGTCATACGTTGACCCAAAAACGCGCAAGGGGAATGGGGAAAAGGCAAGGGGAAAAGCATGGGAGTGCCCAATCATATTTTATTTGCTGTCAGCTAAATATGCTATTAATCACGTTAAAGAATGCCGACCGCCTTCTCAGGTCACGTTGTCAGTCATTTAAGAACGGCACAAAGTAACAGCCAGTGACAGTTGCACGTTCAAATTTCAAATCTTAAAAAGTATTAATTCTCTGTTTGCAGAACACGAAGAAAGCGAAAGACATAAAAAGAGCAAACGCGGAAAAAAATACAGGTTGGCACATATGTTTTATTCTACTGATTTTCATAATAATACTACCAGTTTCATTTACTAAAGTGATATGTATGTACGAGGAAAACATTATTTATAACCGGAGATACGGTCGTATCTCGCGCAAAAAGTACACAATCAAACGCGCGACTTTCTATTCTCGGCTCGTATGTGGGTATGACGTCACTTATTTTGCAAATGCCTCATTTTCAGCATTTACAGTCCCGCAGCTATAATTTTCACTCATTTTATAGGAAATATAAAGTTTAAAATGCATTTTTTTAGACATTGTTGGTGCTTGGAAGTTGAATTTTTTTTTAGAATCAAAATGCTACTCAGGTGCTTTGTAATAAGGTTCCTTTTAACCTGTTAGCGGTGTCACCCGAATATTATTTGTAATGCCATGGCAACGTAAAACTAGGGTTGAATATGTACACAAGGTATTTTTACAAATGTAGGGTTGCTAAACATCTACCAGGGGATAAAAAAAGTCGTTGAAAATCATTGACTTATTATTACTATAGTCAATGTTGAAAATGTAAAAAAATTGGTTACTTGGTGTGCATTATTTATGGATCATGCCGGTCGATAGTAATAAACATATAACGTGAATACTTTGATTCATACTACTACTAATGAACAACAACACTATTATTCACACCAAGTTACCCCAAATTTTTTTATATTTTCAACGATTTTTTTTATTGTTCTGTAACATTTCAAGTACGTGGTTGTTTTTTAATTTAATTGTTTTTTGCAGTGACTATTTTGTGCACTTGTCGCGTCAATTTACAGTATATAACTGTGTTTTGTGTGATACCATTATCTTATAATTACACATTTAGTCACATGGATCATATCATTGTTACAGATCATCTGACGACGAAGAATCAGATAATGACAGGTAAAGAATTGTTTTATCAATTAACACTTTGAACAAGCGATTTTATGTGTTTGAAAGTCTATACGAAGGAGTTTGGCCTGTGTAAAATATGGAGACGATTTCACGAGGACCTTTTAACTGCTGTCTGTCCCTCTGTAAACTTAGGTCCTTTTAACTATGCAGTAGATTTTGACACTATCATGCAGATTTTTTTTCATGATGCATGTTATACTTATAAAAAATATTTAAAAAGTCAATGTTTAGTAACAAACTGGGATTTTCAGCGCTTTGAAGGAGGTTATAGACATCGTTAAATATATTTTTGTTTATTTAAGAATACTTGATTTTTTACAGTCTTCAAAATGATCTACAGAGTGCCTCCGAAAGCAAATCTGTATTTTTTTTAATATCTGTATTTCTCAATTTTTACAGTCCAAAGAAAAAGAAACGGAAGAAGGACAAGAGACAAAGTTCTAAAAACAAAAAGAAGAGGCGAGAAGACGAGGAAATAGAAGAGGAAGTAACCGAAATTAAAATCGATTTAGAAAGCACATTGAAAGAGTTACGTACAACTTCTCCCACTAAAGAGTTGGGTCTGCACATAGACGAGGATAGTCAAAACAGTATCGTGCGTAAACTGTCGACAGATGAGTCCGGAGGAGAAGCAAGGGCGACAAAGAAGAGTAAGAAAGAAAGAGAGTATAGCGAGGGGGAGTGGTCGAGTGACAGTGACGGGTCTTCCACGGCCAGTTAGATGATTTTTAATATCGATGTGTGCATTTTGTAACTTAAATATTATATGAATAAAATCGGAGTATTTGTCATTCCTTATTTAATATATCTGTATAAAATATACATTGCAGGTTATCATTTCTCACACCACCCAGTGTTGAGTAATTACTAAGCTGGAGTTAATTGTGCCATTTTCAATATCACAAATTTTATATTACGTCCAGGATTATGAACTTTATATCTGAATGTTATAATTACCCTTTGCGAAATTACCATAATCTTTGGAATTATTATATTGGAAACATCTTCACACAAAGTATGCAAACACTACGTTTTACAATTTAAATTATATATAAGTAGAGTAAATAAATAATATAGAATGGAAGAATACTCCACCACGCTGCTCCAGTGCGGATTGATGGAGGGGTAAGTGGCCAACCTAAGTGTCGGAAAATTTTATGCCGCCCGAAAGAATCCGACATGGCTTAACGACTGCTACCAAATGATAACAATCGGGACCGACGGCTTTACGTGCCCTCCGAAGCACGGAAACGCCGTTAAAATTCCGTCAAACTTACTTTACATTGACACTACGTACACGTTTCAAACGTCAAAGGCATA
This sequence comes from Ochlodes sylvanus, assembly GCA_905404295.2. Lineage (NCBI taxonomy): Eukaryota > Metazoa > Arthropoda > Insecta > Lepidoptera > Hesperiidae > Ochlodes > Ochlodes sylvanus. The sequence goes on from FR990129.1 coordinate 7,076,581, forward strand.
TTAAAAAAAAAATTCTGCCACCAAGTCAGGATCTGATGATGGAATCCGAGGGAAACCCTCAATGTTTTTTATTACTTGTAGATATTTTTGAAGTCGGTGTTTTGTTTTGCAGAAATTATTGCTTCACGTATTAATATAATGACGTACTTAGAAATCCCCTCATATGTTATCCGTATTTAAATGGTTTGAACTCTTGTCTTGTTTTGTCTAAATATATCAGTCGATAAAACCGATCAGCTTCGAATATTACCATTTTATTGACTATTGTATCTTTATCAGACCAAGTGATAGAAAACACTTGTTATTGCAATATTTGGCGGTAGTTCAAATAAAACATTACACTATCAGTAAACCTTAAGCCTATAATCTAAAAATTGAAAGCCGATGTTGGAGTGTCGATCAAATGACTTAAACTACATACTTTGTAGGTACTTTGTAAAACCCTTAATCGGCCCGACTTTGTATTATCCGTCATAATCTATAAATATTTACATTAGCGCTAATCTTGCGATTATCTGATAGAAAGTGATTAGAATAAGATCTATTATGAAGATGATCTATGATGAGATAATTGTCAGATTAAATATTAATTGTAGCATTGTTTAGAATACCTAATCTCTACTTGAAAATAATATTTTAGAAAGGTTCATGAAAGAACGGGTCCCCATTGCAAACATGCTTGAAGTTTGCTTAAGATTCATTTATTGCGGTTTCAGATTGATAAGTACATGATAAAATGTGGCCGTATTGGGGCGACCTAGAATAATGACCCTCATACTGGCAGGCTTACCTACGTCTTGAGTCGGAGTTGAGTTTACGTAATATGTGTAGATGTTAACATTCGTTTTGATGAAGGTAAATATCGTAAGGAAAACTGCATCAAGTATGCAGTTCTGTTCTGAGCTTTTTTCTTTTGGTAGAGTCGCTGCATCCTTCCTCCACTTTACCATTTTCCCTTTCTGTAACCCTATGCTGGAGGAACTTGGAGTACGCTCACTTAGCACAGTTTCAGGAGACCTGTCACCTGTACCATACAAAGGGCCGCTAATATGAACGTAAATTATTTAATTATTATAGCGCCTCGTCCCTCCAGGCGATGTCGCATCCGATGAAGGCTTAGAGGCCACAGGGCCAAAGACATCCCCAAGGCGGTGTTTATTGGGTAAGAGTCCCACATAACCAATACAGACGGCTGTGTTGGTATGCTATGAGCATTCACCGCCTCCCTCCCGAGAGGGTGTCTTTTTCTTGGACAGAAAAAAAAAATATTTTGTTACATTTGTTGGTTTGGTAAGTTAAAAATAGTGTGTGTGGGACCTAAGTAATACCTCTAGTTACGAATATGAAAGATTTTATCTAACTTGAATTTAATCCCTATTTATCTAGAGATATTGTTAATATCTAACTAGAGATACTTAACTATAAAAGGCGGAGATAATGTTTCTTCACATTCACAAGGAGACAAAGCAGGGAGTCTGATAAAAATATTTTTTGTTGAAGACAACAACAATAAAATATGGCAGTTGAAGTGGTAAGTATACATAATTATATATATGTAGGCCAATATTAGTTAGGTAAGTAGGTAGGTACATTGAGAGCGGCCATGAGGACTGGAGGCTTAACTTCAGCCCCACCTTTATTCGTCAGTATTTTAATCCTTGGCCTCTTCATTGGCCACTTATCCTACACCCTAATACGCAGAAACTAATTCCAGAGGGTATTTAGCATTACGTACACAAGTTTCCCTCACTAAAAAAAATAAGCACTAAGTACCTTTATAGGGCAAATAAAAGCTTTCATCAGGGCAAAATAAAGCTTTCATAAAAGTGAAGTGATGAACTGACTTGAATTACAAGCTGTATCATAACTTGTAGAATGAATTTAACACTTCTTGCTTGCTACTTCTGGATGCCTCTTGAGTTATAATTTACGAAAATATTGTAGGTACCTAGATAAAAAAACTTTTACTTCATCAGAAAGGTCCAGTATCCATGATCGATCCCTCTCAGCTGCTGCGTCCGGAACCGACGTTCAATGACAAACCGATCGAGGCCTTCCGAGACTACAGCGTGGACGACTCCGACCCCATCAAGGAGCGCGTCCGCAGGACTTACTACACCATGCATAGTAACGTCACTGTGGACCTTGTGAAACGTAAGCAATATTACTTTATTTTAAGATTGTATTGTAGAAAATAACCTGCAAATTATTATTAAGTACATACTAGAAAACCTGTCCTCGCTTCGCTTGGGGAAACATTTTCCTTAGTTCATTCGGAAATTGTTAGGCGTTATTCTTGAAATAAAATAAACACTACATGTTATGTGAGCTTACCACAATATATTAGTAAAAACCGCATCCAAATCGGATAAGCGGTTTCGGAGATTAGCGCGTACAAAACCATAGATAAACAGTCAAAAATTCTAAAAATCATTGTTTTGGGTTCTATTGCGATAACAAAGACCCCATGTAAAAGGTTTTTGCATATAAGTATCTTCCATGCACAGACAGAGATCAGTAACAGATTTATTACCTATATTTACAGATGAGGATGGTCTTGCTACAGGTTTACGAGAGTTCGGTTGCTTTAGCAAACGCGATGCCTTTTGAAGGATCATGAAACCAATTAGCATTACTTACACCAAATGACAACCCTGTAGCCTTGTTGGTAGTGGCCGTGCCGGCAAATCGTTTGGGATTTGATTTCATACAGGGGCAGATTTTTATGTGGCAGATAAATTGTTAGTGATGTGTTATTTGTGTTGTCCATGCCACCCGCGGAAAACAGGGACTCCTAGTGCGAGGGTATGAGTGTTTAGCGTTTATTTATTTAGGAATGCCTACTTGGCAGTAGGTACTTAACACATTTTGTGTGTGTCCTCCTAGAAATTCCCTTCAATAAATTAAAAAAAATGCGTATAATATTATATTACTCGTAACTAATGAGCAAATTAAGATAAGATTAACGTATTAGTAATGTTTTGACCCAACCCACTAACACTTTTATCTAAATCACGCGGTTATTAAAATTTATTTTAGGAATCATAACGGTTGTGATCAAACTTTATAAAATAAAAACACGGTAAAGTAAACGTTTCAAAAATATATTATAACCAAGACCAGACAATAAACATTTAGATACTGCGAGTATTTGGGGCGTTAAGGGGTTCCATGGCCCATTTGTCATCATATCTAAGGAAAACTCCCCTGGCAGTGGTAGGTACATAGTACATACTACTGAACGACGGACGTAGCTATCGCAACTGTCAGAGGTCTCTGGAAGGAGCCAGGTCCAGGTGTACCTAACACTAATAATGAGGGTCCGCTGCTTCTTCGGTCGGCAGCGCGTAGGTGATGAAAGATAGGTGATGTAGGTGATAAAAGCGTGTTTAAGCTTTTTTAACATTTAATTTATTCATCTAGAAAAACGTGAAAAATGGCTCAAGTTCAACCATTTCAAGTCAACGGTGAAGGACGCTCTGATTAAACTCAACGAACTGGTGGACGAGTCGGACCCCGACACCGACCTGCCTAACATCGTCCACGCCTTCCAGACTGCCGAGAGGATCCGCCAGGACCACCCGGAAGATGACTGGTTCCACCTCACTGGACTCATTCATGACTTAGGAAAGGTAATAAGGTCAACTTGAATACATATATAATAGAAATATGTCTATTTCTATACTACCACTACCAACTATACTACCACTATACTAGCTACACTTTTTTAGAGGCGACCATCTCGGCCCTCAAGGGTAGCAACACATCTGTGACTGAATTATAACGAGACTTACTAACAATTACTAACTGTACTATTACTAGCAATAACTAACAGGACGAACTTTCACTAACAGTCCCTGTCCCAGTCCTCATACTTACAAAATAACCAGTTAATGTTCTAACAGTTTTAGAACGCATTACCTAACACTAGAAGGCATTAACACTAGCAGAAAGTGTGATCATCATTGATATTTCAGGTGATGGCGTTCTATGGCGAGCCCCAGTGGTGTGTGGTGGGAGACACGTTCCCCGTGGGCTGCCAGTGGGCAAACTCCATCGTGTACGGGCCTGAGAGCTTCAAGGAGAACCCTGACACCTACAACCCTAAATACAAGTAAGGACCTGGAGCGATTTGTAGGCAAGGAGGAAGATCGAAAAGTATGGAATTCTGTTTTCTGTTTGAGTTCTAGCCAACCTCCCGTGTTCGCCGTTAAACAACGGACGAGGCTATGTACCTACCAGTCCTACCACCTCGTTTAATTAAGATGGTACTCGTATTGTATAGGTGTTACTGTAATACTATCCGAATTCTTTTCTTTCTTCTTAGCCGACAAGGCATTGGTGAAGCTTTTGATGTTACTGATATCCAGCGGTGACGCTGATCACTATCACTTGAAATTAGATAGCGCGTCTGCTAGTTTTTCGTAAGAAAATAATTCGCCTCATCATTTATCGTCTGTTGACATAAAAGCGATATTTTTATTGTTATTCAGCACAAAATATGGCATGTACAAGCCTAACTGCGGTCTGGACCAGCTGCTGATGTCGTGGAGTCACGACGAGTACCTCTACCAGTTCCTACTGCACAACAAGTCCAAGCTGCCCGAGAAGGCCTTGTATATGATCAGGTCAGTATTGAGATGTATTACAAACCAACTGTAGGGGGAATCAATTATTCGGAGAGTTCGATGGTCTAAAATGATGGTCACATGTATGGAATAGTGAATGTATTTAGCGGCAAGAGCAACTAGACTAACTATCCTAGTCGCCATTTGAGTCTGGTTCTTAGTCGGTCACAGTTGTCATGGGCGGCAGCGGAATGTTGGTTCTGCATACCTGGTTGCTACCTTAATTCAATAAAAAATATACGAGGTAGGTACTTATAATTATATTATGTATTAAAGGTATCTACTATTATACATAGTATAACATTTCAAAGAATCACTGTAAATCAGAGGTAGGATAAACTAAAAAAATTATTCAGCTAGTATCTAACAAAACACCCAGCTCACTGCGAAATCGGGAAAGACGTAGCGCGACGATGACGAAGTATCTACTAAGTAAAGTTATTATAGATTCTGATTATGATCTACTTTACAAAATAGTTTACGAACTGTTCTGTAATATGTTTTTCGCATGGAAACATTCCAATGGTTTCAGATATCACTCGTTCTACCCGTGGCACGCCGGCGGCGATTACCGCCACCTCACCGATGAGAAGGATGAACAGATTCTGCGGTGGGTGCTCGAGTTTAAGTGAGTGGTTTACATTATAACACCCTGATGCCTTGTTGATGGTGACCCTGTCTGCCGACAGAAGGGTCGGGCAGAGATGTAAAAACAGACAACTCTATCGATATATTGCTTTGTAAATGATGGTATTATTTTTTACGTCAACTGGCGGTAAGAGACGAACGCCCGACCTGATGGTAAGTGGTTACCGTTGTTATCATTAACCGTGATAAATTGATGCCAAGAAAATTGAACATGATAATATGTAAGTAACAAAATTATTCGTGAAATTCAATTTTGTCGCTTAGTTACAACTTTGTCATTTCCAGCAAATATGATCTATACACAAAGAGTGAGAAGACGCCAGACATCGAAGCTCTGTGGCCGTACTACGAGACCCTCATCGAGAAATACATTCCTGGAGTTTGTGAGTGGTGAACAGTTTAGAGAAGAAGAATAAAAAGAAGACACAATTATAATAAAATATCGTTATGTTTTATTTACCAAAGGTTTATCATTATAATAATATATGTTTTAATCATAAATATGTTATTTAATTATGAATTTTATACGTATTGTATATTTATATTAAATCAAATAATGAAGTGTAGGTACATAATTATATAAATATTTTATTTATGAATTAAATAAATAAATACATGAGTACGTTACACACTCATATCCCAGCACACAAAGACAATAAGAACATACCCAGACCAAGAACAGAAATTAAGAAATTAGAATAAAGAATTTACCGCCTTGATGGGAATCAAACCTAGAATCTTCAAACAGCGGTCCTGTAAGGTGCCCATTGCGCTATACGGGTTGGGATCAATATTACAAAATTGATAATATGAATATGACACAGACATTGACACTATTACATAACATCTGGGTATCACTCGCGAAGTCGCAATATACGCAAAAGCTATCTGTTTGTTATTATCCATTTAATATTTTTTGCGCAGTATCGCGCCCATGACCTTACCTTGAGTTCGGATACAATACCTAACATATAATAACAGAGTAAGCGAGTAGCTACTTTTTTCTGCAGATTTTAGGCTACATGGAACACTAAATTGGTAAATAGCTAAGCATCTATGAACACGTAATTTTTTTACAAAATGCCTTTATCACAACAGTTGGATATAAATTCCAAAGGGGAAATTATTAGATTAACAAAACCACGATTACGTATATATTTTCAGAATGGCCTTACGCCCATATCTCCGAAGAAAGACTCGTAAGTACAGTATTTCAGTATAGAAAAGATGTACCTACTCGTACCTACCCAATCTCCCCTAGATTGGGATAGTACGATTTTTATAACGTCTTAATCTCGTCTCGCCTGTCTGATAATTTAAATTTATATAATTAGGGAACATTAACTATTACGAGATTGGAATTACATTTTGGTTCTTCTTCGCAACCACAACTGTCTAACTACTGAAAATTATTACGTTTTGTTTATTTAACAGTACCTACTCGTCCACTCTTTTAAACTTAAGAAATACTCTCTTCTCGTGAGAAGTAGGATAACTGTCTTATCATGATGTATAAGCTCCGTCCGAGATCCATCTGTTGATTGCTACATCCTCTTTTGCAGTATAAATTTAGATTGTAATAGAGCCCGCTGCAGTAGTAAAATGATTCTTAGTCTATATATAAATATACCTAAGTATATTCAGTCATATTTGGAGTTGGGCAAAAAATAAAATTAAATAACGCTACACACTTGTAGCCCCACACTAGGACTCCCTGTGTCGTGGGTGCCATAGACAACACAGAAGACAAGAACACACACACCCAGTCCAAGAACGGAAATGTAAATTCATCATTCAAATTTCCGCCTTGCTGGGAATCGAACCCAAGACCCTCGGAACGGCGATCCGGCGTGTTAACCATTGCGCCATCCGGGTCGTCAATCACCTTCTGTTAACAAGAGCATTTGCCGATTTCCAAATGCACAATTTGTAGTTTATTATACAATTTATTATTAGTTTATTATACAACTTATTATTAATGGTACCTATCTACTTAAGTACTAGTTTATTTGGATTTATTTATTTTTCCACACAATGTATTTTCTGCAGTTAAATAAATATTAATTTGTAAAAAAATACCACTCGGAAAATAATTACTAAGAAAATAATTAACTAAAAACACGCTCATTATAATATTACTTGATTTTACTTTCAAACATGGCTTAATTATTCTGTTTATATAAGTTTTGGTGCAAAATTGTAATTTAGGCATGAGAATTAGAGAATGACGTAGGTAGAGTATCGCGATATTAACTGATAAGGTCTTGACCCAAGATATTATAGCTCAGGTCGCCAGCTCGGAGGCGGGGTCTTCAGTCGAAGCTGACCCACCAGCAGATTAACACACCACCATGAAGATCAAACTGGTAAGCCCCCAATTTATCGGATTTCAACTATTTTATATATGTTGTCCACAAGCAACTGAAAACCAATTGTTTATTGCAAATTAAAAAAAAGTTAAACTTGATGATTTTTTTGTATGACATAATTGAAAATATTGTAAATACTTAATTGAAAAATTAAATATATTCATTTATTTATTTCATAACATAAATATCGTAACATTTTAGTTTAAAAAATAAAATTAATGAGATGCACCACTGTGGCTATTTTTTGTTCTCAAATAAAACAAAAACATTTACGGTGTTTATTTTTATCTTTCATGTTATACCTATTTGTGTTGAAAAGCTGATAAAAATGTTGTTTCAATAAAAAAAACTTTACTTAAGTATTTAATAGGTACAACATAATTATGCTTTGATTATATTATTATTCCCATACATGCCTACTATTCAAATGAAGTGTAGCTTGTACGAGTCATTAGAAATTAAATATTATAATAAGTAGGTACTCAATTGATTCATATGTCATTAATGTTCTTGACTAATAATAAGAAAGCAGAATTATTTGACAACTATACACTAAAACAGTAGCTAAATAGATATGCTATTGAGAAAAAAGCAGCAAAAAGCAGTGATGGCCGGCAGTGAAGCCGTGTGGTTGAACGTTGGACTGCCGAACCGGAGGTTCCGGGTTCAAACCCCGCACGCACCACTAATTTTCAAAAATTATGTGCGTATTAAAATTTAATTATCACTTGCTTCGATGAAGGAAAACATCGTGAGGAAACCTGCACACCTGAGAGTTCTCCATAATGTTCTCAAAGGTGTGTGAAGTCCACCAACCACCAACCCGCACTTGGCCAGCGTGGTGGACTATGGCCTATACCCCTCTCATTGTGAGAGGAGACCCGTGCCCAGCAGTGGGACAGTTATGGGTTGTGATGATGATGATGATGATGATTGAGAAAAAAACTCAATAATAAATAATAAATGCCGATGCAGATACATTCCTTACAATAGGTACTCTTCGCGTATGCATCGCGTACGCTAATAATTCGTACGTAGTGTAGTATCCGTCATCACATCCTGTCATCACATCCCTGTGTTACATAACGTCCGCCCCAGCCCTCGACCAGGGCAGAGCCGAGTTATATTTCAGCCCAATTGGATGGATGCCTTTACGTCACGTAAATTATTTACTTACATAATAATGAAATTAATATAAAAATAAAAAATTCTGACCAGGATAATGCCGTGTCTATGATTGATCCCTCCCTTCTCCTACGTCCGGAGAAGGTATACGACGGGAAGCCCATAGAAGCGTTCCGGGACTATGATGTGGACGTAAATGACCCCATCAAGGAGAGAGTCAGAAGGACGTACTATGAAATGCACTCCAAAATGACCGTCGATTTTGTTAAAGGTACGTGTTGCAGTGATTATCATAATCAAAATATTTTTTACAAAGCTTGTTAACAAAAAAAAATTAAATTCAATTTAATGCGCAACTATTTTCGGTTGAGGTTTATTTAACATATTATTTTTTATAGCAAACATATTCACTTTACGTCAGCATTTATTTGAAATCATTCACCAGAACATCAGCATATTCTTCGCGGTCGGAATTATCCCAAAGCAATATCTAGATAGCTATTAACTTCCTCTCTTCCTATTCCCATTAGTTGCTGATAACCTACACTAGATTAGACATGATAACGTTCATAATAAACAACATTCAATTGATTTGCGCAGTATAGGTCAAGATTAATAAGCTAATGCTAATTACTCACGTAATTGCTGACGCCTATTTTATAATATTCTACGTTCTCTTTCATAGCCAAACAAGATTAGTAAATAATGACACGCCATATACCGGTCTACATTATTACTTACTAGACATAGTAAATAATAGTAAAGTCTCTACCAATTCATACTGGGGCTGCGTGATGGAGTATGCTCTTTGCCTTCTGACTAATGAGGAAAGACCAGTGCTCAGTAGTGGGCCATTAACGGGTTTAAGCCAATTAAAATGGCAGTGGCATTACTTTCTAATCGAAATGCAAGCAGTAGTACTTACTGTCCTTGGATATCTTCAATCCATTATTGTGGCTCATTGTAAGACACGGTTAATGCACATACCTAGGGAAACTTAGAGCGTCGCAAAATACACCACATCGCTCCACTCCAGAACGTTTCTTTCGAAGAGTGTTTCAACGATTGCTAACTGACAACAGTAGGTGACTAACAAGTAGGTAACAACCGGTACCGACCTAACATGCATTGCATCCTAAGCATGAGTTTAAAAAATGCCGCAAGCGATCGCCCATTCAAATTAAGCTCAAACATCTTCGCAGGAAAGATGTCCAAATGGCTCCAGTTCAACCACTTCAAGTCGACGATCAAAGACGCCCTGATCAAGTTGAACGACCTGGTGGACGAATCGGACCCTGACATCGACCTGCCCAACATCATCCATGCGTTCCAGACAGCCGAGCGCATCCGCGAGGACCACCCTCACGACGACTGGTTCCACCTCATTGGCCTCATACATGACCTTGGAAAGGTAATTGGAAGCTAGTGTTTAATTGTAGAATATAATAAAAATCGTTTATGAAATAAATTGTTTTCAAAGATTCAAATCCCATTAATGGCTACAGCACATGCCTCATCTGAGGAACCCTAGTATATCAAAAAACATCAGGTACTTTATTTTGAATAAAACTTTGTATATTTTGTGTGTACATTAATTAAAATTAAATCCTGTAGATTTTGTGTGGAAGACAGTTTGAATTTTGTATAGGATCAGTCCCTATTATATTCTTGTTTGTCGTGTCTTTGTTCCACCATGTTTAACACTTTAACACTTATACTTAAACTTAACTTTTTATTAGTTACTGTACTTGTATATCAGGTAATGGCATTCTACGACGAGCCACAATGGTGCGTCGTGGGCGATACATTCCCAGTGGGCTGCCAGTGGGGCAAGAGTATTGTGTATGGCGAGCACAGCTTTCAGGACAACCCTGATACCTACGATTCCAGATACAAGTAAGATGAGATAATCGCAGACTACCACATATTTTTTATGTAACTGAATATACACTAGCTACTACTACAGACACACTAGTTGACGAGCCGCCCGATAGGAAGTAGTCACATAAGTCACACAGTCAGCAACACCAAATGTATCAGAGGTGCTTGTTCAAGAAAGAAGATAAATTACTTTTTTCTTACAGTGATGGGCGCGCATCTTAAAATTTCACTCTCGTCATTTTTTCATAACGCGCCCAAAGTATAATAACTTCAAAAAATAATCATGTGTATCTTAAGGAAAGTTGAAATGGGAAACATTTAAAATCCACTTGGTTAAAAATAAATGAGCCTATATTATTCTGAACGAAATAATTGTTTCCAGCACGAAGTATGGGATGTACGAGCCAAAGTGCGGCATCGAGCGGCTGGTGATGTCGTGGGGACACGACGAGTACCTCTATCAGGTTCTGCTCCACAACAACGCTAAGCTCCCCACGGAAGGACTTTTCATGATCAGGTGTGGAAATGTATTTTTTTAATTTTTACATAATTTTAAAATAATTTTGAATCCGCTTTTTTGTTGTATATTTATTCCATATTCTATTGATTATTATGATAGTTGATATGCTAAAATTAGGAAATATTGTTCTTTTAACTACGAGAAAAATCCCTTCCCCTTCCCTCTAAAAACATAGTTACTCCCGATTTTAAAGATATTTCAAAATTGTAATTAAATAAAATTTGGAATGCGCTACAATAAAAATATAATATACTCATTTAAGATTGCTACAATTCACAGATACCATTCGTTCTACCCTTGGCATGCAGGCGGAGACTACCAGCATCTCATGACTAAAAGCGATGAGAAAATAAAACAAGCAGTATTGAAATTCAAGTAAGTTATAATCAGAGGACTTCTTCTCTATACATTGTAAACAGCTCTGCCTTAGAAAGAAGTGCCAATTTCACGGGAAATCCGAAATTCAGCATAAAATATTGGATCTTTCTGTGGGTGCCACAGGTGTCAAATACATCAAATAACTTTTTAAACGTGGTGTTTGTGTATTCTATGGTTTTAATTGAAAACCATTTAAACTTTTAATATTAAAATGTAGCCAATTTGTGACGTACGGGTAAGAAAATTAAAGTTAAGTAAATGTAATATTTGCGTACTTGATATATACCTATTATTTTCTTTTTCAGTCAATATGACCTATACACCAAAAGCGCGGGAATTCCAGACATTGAAGCTCTGTGGCCGTACTACGAATCATTGATCGATAAATACATACCCGGCGTTCTCGAGTTTTAAATTATTATTATGCATTATTAAATAATAAGTCAATGATTATTAAGCAAACAAGTATCCTGTAATTGATTTAAGTTTATTATTATTGTTGAATAAAGTAATTTATTTTATTATACTATTGATGTTTTAGTAAAGTTGTAGTTAAGTAAGCTAGGGTGAGGCTCCAAACTTACAGACATTTTGAGAAGTGCCGTAACCGTAAACGTGATATACCTTTTTATTTTATACTAGTGACCTCGCCCTCGTTTCGCTTCCGGAAAAAGCATTGTATTGGGTTCTATTGCGTTTATAAACACTCACTACACATTCACATACAACATTCTATAAATTTTGATATATTTTTAGGAAATGCTCATTAAATGCAATAACTTTTTCTATGCCTTCGATGTCTCCAATAGTTTCGCTGATCTCTTGGTCAATTTCGACAACAGCGCCACATACCGGTTCTAATTGTGAATCTAAACCATCCATAGAACCACTCAAACACAAAAAAATTCATTAAAATCGGTCCAGCCGTTGGAGTTCAGTGATATACACACGCACGGAAGAAGACATTATATTAAGATATTTAAATAATAACAACTGTATTATAAATCAGGAACTTTATTTAAGCTATATTTACAGTAATACAAATATCAGAAAATATATAATTAACTATTCTATGTAGCTTCAACAACCAGTCAGAACTCAAACGATAATTGGTAATAGCTTTCGTAAACAACCATTGACATAAATACTATGGACTTAGGGTCTCCTACTAAAATCGCGAAAATAATGTCCCAGTTTGACATCACAAGAATTTAAATGTTTACAAGGTAATTTAAGCACTAAAATCATTACATCACGGTTTCATTTCGATTGCAACAAACACTGATACATCAATGACACCTTATGATACTTCGAGTGCTCAACACACCATAATCACCATATGCAGCTCATAGTGAAATAAAACGCGACTAATAAAGTAATAGAGTAGTGTTTATTTAAAATAATACATTATTTATTTTTATTTTTATTACACATTAATTACATTTTTTAACTGAAACTTTTTTCGGAACGTTATGAATTGGATTCAATGAAACGAAAAAGAGTAATGAAAAAGATACAACTTATGAAATGAAATGAAATTTATTCGAAGTTGGTTTTTTACAAACACTTTTCGAAAGTCAATCTACGCCATCGCTTTAACAAATCCCTACCGTGAGTAGTCTTGGAAGAAGAAGCGGCAAGAAACTTCCAAGAAGCTTGGCACAGCTGTGTTTTTTATTCTTCTTATGCCTTTGCCAGTTATGTACATGTCATCTTCTTTAAAATGATCCGAGCATACAACGTAGGCTGCTTTCGGCATAAAATATTCTTCCTCTCGCGATGTAGCAATAATACTTCTCCATGCTTAACAACGTATTGGGTCTAAAGGAAATCTAGAAGAAATATATTTTATTGTACTAAAAAAAATTTAAACATAATCTATTTATATAACATCAACAGCGACTCTATGGAAACTTTTGTTCTATATCTTGCATTTATTCGTTTACTATTGTGCAATCGTGAAATCGTGCAAAATAATTTAAACTAAAGTAATGGATATGTTTATCTCTTTCTGACTACAGTCTGTATAGCGAGAAGACAAAGACAAAGATATATTTTTGATTCTTTTGAGTGATTCTGAGATTTATTTACGAAATTAATTCGATTTAAAATAAAATAGTGTGTATTCGTAGCAAACCAATACTTTAAAAGATAAAACAATATTTTACTTACCGAAAATATGATACACCATCGGCTTTTTTCACTTTACTTGCGTAGTTTTTACACGATTTCAAAATACAATACGGCATCATTGATGTCTAGTTGTCAGCACGGTCAAAAAGTGACTAACGGGGCATTGTTGTTCTACTTGCGTATTGTTGTTGAGTTGGCTCGGACATTTTTTAGCGCGGACCGTGCGTCCATAGTAATATCATATGTCAATGTAAACAACACATTTAATTTGTTTACAATTCTCAATAATATGTAACGAATATTTATAATGGCGTAAAGCACATCGACATTCACTTTAATAACGCAATATAGGTATATCGACTGCTTTATACTGTTGATGTAAATCAAAAGTTTCTTAAAACATTATATAATGTTAGGAAAAAGAAAATATATTTGATTAAGTATAATGTCATAAGTCGAGAGAGACAACGCTTGGATCAGGTGGGATTGTAGTAAAGCGCTGTTCAACTTGTAGTTGAAGTAGTTATACCATTAATATTGCATAATACCTAAGACTTCATGTGTACTTTTGAAATTTATATGATCAGTATAATTGAAAAATCATACAAAAAAAACATCATTCCCTTACTCCTACTTGCAAACATGGACATTTTTGAAAATCACATATTTTCTACACTCAAAAAAGTACAAACAAAATACATTCATAAACACATGCCAATAATTCCACGGGGCACAATCAATGTCCATAAAAACATTTGCTCACTTTCAATTTAATTAAAATTAATTTTAAAAACATTTGCTCACTTTCAATTTAATTAAAATTAATTTTAATTAAATTATTGCAACGTAAAAAAATTATAAGTACCTATATCAAGGTTAGGTAGGTAGGTACCTACTTATTACTATAGATAATTATACACTGACAATTCCATTTGCGACAAATTAATTTCTATCATCCCTCTCTTTCGAAGGTATATTGTAGGTATATTTACAACTGTAACCACCTTCACTTCGTTTCGAGAAAGCCGTCATAATTCTCGTACTCAAAACAGTTGCTTATACTCGTGTTATAATAATGATAATTTTAATTTAAAAAATGGATTGAAATAAAATAATAACGAAGTAAATGTTACCCCAAGTTTACTTCTATACCTCAGACAAAACCATATTCAAATCAGTAAAGCCGGGTCTAAAATAAGGGGGGGAAACGCACAGACAATCTGACAATTAGGATACTAAAAAATATTGGCATGGGATCTATTACGCTTGTAAATACCCCTATAATATATTTTCTTAACATTGTTTCTTCCATTATTCACATTTCCATCCGTCAGTTTTATTATAGATTGCATTTATTATTATTGAAGATTGATAATAATTAAACATACCTATGTATGCTATGTATTACGGGATGAATGGTATGTCTTAAATAATGCATTTAATAATTTTATTTTTGTAACTATTAAGATTAAGAAGTTATAGCTGATTTTGATATTTATGTTTATAACACTCAGGAACGGACACGCGGACAAATATTAATATTATTATGATTATACCGACTACTGTGTATGTACATTTTATAAAAGTGTATGTTATTATGTTCTACAACATTAAGGAAGACAATATTATATGGAATTTTATATATGCCTTGCTGATGATAGGGACAAACCGAGGAGCGACTCCGCGGCCGAAAGTGAAGCACCGTAAGTATGCCGCTCACGCACGCATCTACAGCATAGCATAACAATGCCATATTTTCCAATCGACTATTTGCTATAACAGTCAATCGAGGGTCCATGTAGGTTTTAAAAATAAAATTTGGATCCATATCTTGCATTGTGAAATTGACGAAAAAACATTTTTTCATTCCTAAAAACTAACAGATAAGTAACAGTAATTTTCATATTCTTTGTAAATTAACAAAGACGCATAGGTACGAACGGTGCTTCAATTTCATAATCAAGGGCTCAGGAGACGTTTTTTAATCCGGGGCTGATAATTAAAAAATATCAAATCGTCAAACGTTGATAACATACTATAGTAGAGAAACAGAAAATTAAATATTTGTTAGAACACAACTCTACAACTGTACGTAAATTATGGCAATTGGCAATACAGCCAGTCCTCGATTTAGTTACGTCGTTTCGATAACGCAAGCACGAGTACAGCTTGTATTTGAATTTTATGCCGACACAACGAAACAAATTTGCCTTAAATCGAAACTACAAATGGCCCAAGAGTATTATGTATGCAATCATCCACAAGTTTGGTGCTAATATAGGCATATTTATAAAAAGGCTTTTATATGCAATATTTCAATATATAAACAACATCAAAGGCATTAACAGACACCGATTACATTTTAACTACGCGAAAATGTATGACTGTTCTATTCAACAGTGACGTAAACATTTATATAAACAGTGAAATAACTCTACTAGATATTAATGAAGTTAGGTTAATTAAATTTTACCGCTCTGAACATAGCACAAGCAACGTCGCAGGCAAATTGAGTTTATAGTAATAGCTGATTGAGTTTATAATGATACCTCAATTGCACATACCAAATTATACTTATGGTCCATTTAATTAGGTATACCAATCCTCAACTGAACACGTCAGATTTTCGTTATAGAACTAACTATAGCACATGGCATAGGCAAGATTATGCCGCTATAAGGTCAAGTGTATAAGAACCTTATGCTACATTCAGAATGATAGCTTTTTCAATGTAAATATGAGTAATATCATGGAATTAATATGCTTGAAAGGGGACTGTGTGATTATGATTATACTAATATAAGTACATAATTTATTTTAAATACTAAAATATCTATGGTTATAATAGTCTTTGAATGTGTAATCTGCAAAAGTTATAACTTCATAAAGATTTTCCTATATTTGGAGTGATTTGTATACATTTAGAGATGTTAATAAATACTATACAATTATTGGTAAAAATCCTCAAGAACGATGTTGTACCGTTACCAAATAGTTAAATTAAGTTTTAGGTCTCGAAAAAAGTGTTTCTTATGCCATAACGTAAATGTTTTCCAGAATATTTTTTTCTCTAACTACTACAGAGGTATTTGTTGTTTATAAAGTATTTTTAATCATAAACTCAGTATCATATTTTATCATTCAGTAGCAATATTCACCACTAATGTACTTAATACAAACAGTACCAAAAATTTACCTACCCTCTCTTTCTTGTAGGTCGTTAAATATTACATCTTATTCTCAAGTAGCAAAATATACGTATGCGTGCACATTTCAAGGCCTCCCTTTCTAGATCTAAGGCATTCATCTCACTATCTCTATCCTAAACTAACGGCTACTTTTGTGTAGAACAATTTTAAAGATATTTTTTATGATGTTACCAGACCATATTAATTATAAGTTACTTTGAATCCACAACTATTATTATCTTGGTAGTTTAATTTTTAATCCGGTGTGACATGATGACTCCGACATAGTTAGAAGCATATTTAGAAAATCTTTAAAAACTGTTCCACACATAAGACACACACGATCTTGTTAAACTATCATATCAGTCTTTATATATGGAAAGACGGCTATCAATTCCTTACAAATGTAGTAAAGGCCAAGCAAAGCAGATGGCGCTGACGATAAGTTTGCAAAATTGCAGCGTCCACAAAATGTCGGATACAGCACAAAATGGCGGACACTAAAGAGAGTGGCAACATCACATTTAGAAAGATTTAATAGAAAAAATCCGTAAATATCACACACGCATCATATAAGTATCATAATAAATTGTAAAACCTGGTCGATTTCCACGTAACCTAACAACGAACATAGATATTGTCCAACATAGCATAGCAGTAGTAGAACTATCCTTCATTTTAAATTACTAGCTGGTAATAATTATAACATATCCATCCTTTACTATCTGCAAAATCTCATCTTGGATAGAAGACAGATCCAAGTCAGCTACAGATTAACTTCATAAGTAGAAATTTTTATTAGGACGAGAAAGTCCGGTTACAGATATTTCAGTATGATCACCTATTGACAAGGGGTTGATACGTTATAGAAACCGTCTAGGGATGCTTCTCGTTTTCTCGCTTTCTCTCTCTTTCTCCCTCGTATCTAACAATACTTTTCCTTTTTCTGTTTTAGAAACTTTACATTACTTCACATGTAATTGTTTCGGATGGGAGATATTAAGTGGCATCAGACTTAGTTTTTCAAACTTGTTTTTTGTGCTTTTCACGGTAATTTTTCGTCTCACAAATAAAACTGACAGTTAATTCCGCGGAGAGATTATTATTTAAAAGATGATATTATTATTTAGAACATTGATAATCACATCACAACATTTACGTCTCCGCAGAATCAGCTGCGATATTTGTGAAATTCTAGTGTCACTGAGTCAATATAAGATTTTACATCAAGTGTGGTGCGAACTAATTAATTCAGACCTTTGTCTGAACCCGCCGTTAGGTATTTTATTGTATACCAACCTATGTAAAAGAATTTAATCTTAATCGTATTAGTAATAGAGTCTATGTTTCGAAATGTTTGTAAATGCTGGTGACGTAAGCCATTACAAGCTGCCAGTCGGGTCGCTCCTGCTGGATCATATCTTGGATGTTCTGCAACAAAATATTGGTAAACAATAACTTATTTACAAGTTCTGAGAAACGAAGGGTTCCAGGCCGGATTCCCGGTCGGGGCAGATATTTAAATGACAAATAAATGTTTGTGTTCGTGTCATGGATGTTAATGATGTATTATTTGTGTTGTCCATATCACCCGCGACACGGAATCCTAGTGCGGGGATGGGGGGGGGGGGGATAGGGTGCGGGGTACAATGTGTACAAGCATTTATAATTCAACATTTGATAAGTTTTCACTCAGCTTATTCCCCGAGTATTAGCAAGCCGTCAAAAAGGACAACTTTGACCTAACCTTGTACGTTGGCCAATATCAGGAAATCTTATCCACCACCCTACTTGGCAGAGAGTATAGCTGCCGGTTCATGCGACCAGCTAGTAAAGGGTTGAAGCTACATAACATTGCCTTCTGAGGTGATATAATTGGACTGTACGGCGGACGGCACTGACCAGCGTGGTGGGCACGCCGACGGCCTCGGCGGCGGCGAACGCGACGCTGAAGTTGGTCCGCTTGTCGTGCGGCGACAGCGACGCGTACGGCACGCGCGCGTCCCCGAGGTACGAGTGCAGCAGCGCGCACAGCGCCATGCCGTCGTTCCACGATGAACTACGACAGCAATCACATACATTGATTGGTAGTGCTCCATATTTAGTAAGGACTATACTCACCGGGAAACCACGGCGAGGTGGCAAAATCGCCGGCTATTTTAGCCAAATATTACGTACATAAGTACATTGCAATTGAAAGTAGAGGTATGGCCTAAAACATTATTATTACGTAGTAAAACATAACAACAAACAAGGTTGTGTATGATGTACACTATCGTGTAGTTACTCGAGCACATAAAATATTGTGTCCAATGATAAGAATATCCCGGTGGACTGGTATAAAATGACATTCATAAACGCGACTCTGGTAGATGATATCAATAACCGACAAATGAGCATACGATCCACCCGATGCTAAGTGGTCACCGTCGCGCGTCGCCCGCGGACGTCACCAACTTTAAAGTCATCGCCGATGCGTTGCCGGCAAGGAAAGATGGAAGGGGAACAAACAAATCCAACAATACATTACCTGAAGTTAGTAATATCGATGTTGTTGTAGCCCGTCGTCTTCTGCTGACACCACTTCAACAGCGCGTTCCGCTTCGAGCCGCCGTTCTTCACCTGCAGCGCGTTCAGCGGGTCTTTCCTCTCACCTGACACAACACACACGTAGTTCACTATACAAATATAGCTCTGGTACAAGTACTGGTATAAAGCGGACGTGGTCGATGTGATGCCACATTCACATTCTAAGGAACTTTTTGTGTCGATCATGAATTCGACTTTTTTTAGAAGCACTGATTGATATTGCATTTTAGTCATTGATTTTACTTCTAACTATAATTTCTTCCAAATAATGTTTGAAGAAATAATGTTCAAAATGTTTGAAGTCAATTACACATGTGAGACAGGTTATAAAAACCCTTTTTAGGGTTCCGTAACATAATGGTAATACGGAATTATTTCTATTAAAAACGAAATGGTGACCATACAACAAGCCATCGGGCCACGGCTACCTTGAAATGTGTGCGCGAAAATATCAATTTTTTTCGACTGCACTTTCGTGCACTGTGAGATAAGTATTTGACGTTTATTTGTCATTGTCTTGTAATGGATGAAATAATTCTACGTGTGCGAGTCCGACTCGCACTTGACCAGTTTCATTTAAAACCTTGTTTTAATTACTACTTCATTAAAGGTATGTATTTATATTAAATTATATGTATTTCTATGTAAATATATCATAATGTACAAATTGCGCCAAACTTAATGACCCGTCTGAAGTAAGCTTAGGTAGAATCTCATGCATTATGATGCGAGATTAAACGCGGGTTGCGGGAGACAAAACTCGCCACTCGCTCGCTTTCTTCGCATCCAAATTTTTCAGCCACACCCACGATATTGCTTACCGACCATTATTCACAGGCCATAAAGTTTTGCGCAAGGAATACTTGTTCTCTTGTGTAGCAATGTGAGCACTCACATATATCCCCGTAGCTGTTGCGCCTCACGAACGACTCCATGGCCTTCTGTTGGAGCGAGGCGAGCGCGCGCTGCTCGTCCGGGATGTTGGCGCCGCCCGCCGCCTCTGCCCCCCAGCGTTAGACACACGCGGTAATGCGACAGTACAATACGTGGCCAGTTACGATACTACACGTTCAGTGTTTACTGACGTACGTACGGGCGAGGCGTCTCGAATTAATGTAGCGAATGTTGTGGCTAATGCCACTTTTGTAATTAATTAGTCTTTCTTTATAATTGTTTATTATGCCATAACTGCTTTCTAACGTACAGATAAACAACAGGTATAGTGGACTACCGTACTTTCTGCTTATTTATGTGAAACACTTTCTTAGGCGATTCTAATACATACCTACCTCTTACGGCCGGTAAAACCCTAATCAGCTGAGAAGCTGTAGATATTACATAACGTTTTTGCTCATGATTAACACAGTCATGTGTACCCATGTATTTAATCTTTAAACTGAATAACTATTTAATCAACAGTAAAACGGATAATAATAATTAACTGCAGTGAGGGAAATATAGATAAGAACCAGCCATGGCATACCTACACATTAAGTACCTAAAGTAAGCCACTTCGGAGATTTCTATTTTGGTTCGCACTACAGACACACATACTAATTTACTTATCTACTTTGTGATAATAAGTATTAATACTTACTAAACATACCTAATATTGAGATGTGAATATCTATAAAATTTTTAATTAGAAGACGGCTGGCCCGCATTTTAAGTAAGTAAGTATAATAAAAATTGTTCGGGTTTTGTACTGCCGAATGACCAGTTGATAGTAAAAGGTTGTGTGTGTTTATTCTTATCATCATAAAAATTTACTCAGTGAATGCTAGTTCAAGCCAGCATACCACTATGTGAAGGCTATTGAATGCACATCTTTTACTCAATCAGCGTGAAGAAAAAGGAAGTAATGATCATCATAATTTAACAAATGAGATATTATCAGAAGCGTCTCGATTAAAGGCTATGTGAGGTCACACTAAATTGAATAACACGGCCTCTAGGACATAAAATCATAAATTAAAACACTTATATTTTAAAGGTGCCGTGTTGTGCATCAAATAAAGGGGTTAATTAGCACATTTTAAATCCCTATCTTTTTATAAGCAGTCCGATTTTAAGGTTTAAACGTATATCCTGAAAATTCTAAACTGTCAGACGGGATTTTAGTGGAGCATTAACTAATAATAAGTAAATATAAAGAACCTCAAACATAAATTCAGATAAACTATTTTAACAAACAATATTATTAATACAAAAACTACAGGAGGTTTCATGCCAATAGAGTTATTTACAAGGGAAGTTAAAGTGTGTAACCATAAACAAATTAACAAACGCCTGATAACAAGGAGTAAAAATAGTTAAGGTTTGCAGAGAATTATGTTTTCCAAAGTGATGTTGTTTCACAAGTTTAAACGGAGTATGCACTGGCCTTATCGTAAGCAGTGTATGCACGCCATCATTATCAATTCCAATAAACATACACAAACCTTTGAAGAAAGTGGAGAGCGTAATCGTCTCAATGTTAGTGACAATGAATTAAAGTGTGAGGAAAAACATTTACACAAAATAGTTACTAGATAAAAGTGAACAGAAAGTAGTAGAAAAGCGACACAAACAGTAAAACACAGGAAAATATGCTAAGTTTATTAGCGAAATAGTTCCATCATAAATCTTATTCAATCATGACAGCTTTCAAAAGCAGTCAGCATCATGACCTCATCATAATGGGTAAATTCGTTTAGGAGCTATTAATATACTCGTAAGTAACCTTAATTTTTTCACTAGGTACCCGCCCCGTATTCACAGGGGTAGTAGCCAGGGGTAGTAGTATTATTATTATGCCTACACTTTTCTTTCTGTCGTAGGGTCGCATCAGCTTCTTGCGTCGAAGAAATCATGACTTTTAAATTTATTTTTGCTTGAATTGATTTTCGTGCGCGTTAGTTTGTATTTCGCGATAACTTTTAAGATTGGAAACGTTTAAAATGTAACGATGGATCATATCATACATTGTCCTGATCTAAATTATTCTATTTTTTCGATTGTCAGTGTTATTTACTATAGGTTACTGAGCGATACAAAAACGTGCATAAAGAAATAATTATTACCTAATGATATCATGCGACAAAAAATTAAATTATTAGTTATCAGTTAGTTGAATGAAAAAGATTTTAAGACGTAAGTACTTAATAATTAATCAATTAATAGCAATATATTTTATTGAATGTGTGCGTTTGAATTGAATTGACGAACTGAGTAAGGAGAAACAACTCCTTGAAAGCAATCCCATGCCAAGAAGCCCCATGGATGCGTGTAATGTTGGATTTAAGTTTAAAAAATGTTACACGCTTAACTGCGGAATATTTATTTTATCAGTCATTGCTTTTTTGTAGTATGACAACTACATATTACAAATAGAATCGTTAAAATGTTTAGGTACTGTCAGAAATTATATCAATATTTTTTTTTCACTGTACATTTCATTAATAGGGAGAGAGAAAAAATAAAACAGAATCTCGTGCACGCATATAATAAGTCGAGAAATAAATAAATTATAAACACAAACACACGAAGCACGAATAAGTTAGAAATATAGATAGAAAGGCGTGGTTTAGGCGCCTGTGTCATGCCGCCATGCTGTAAGAGAAAAAATATAAAGCAAAAACTAACATGCCGTCAAGGATCAAACACGGTGAAAGTTAGTTATCGACGAGTATACCGGGGATCATAACTCACGTCTACATTATACAAATAGCTTTGAAATGTTACTTGTAGCCTAGCAGTATAAAACTATAAATAAGTACAGTTAAAACATACTCACTGCTGCCCGACAACAATATTCATTGAACCATTTCTAAAATTTTTATTGACAATGAATCTAATTTATGTGGTCCAACGGATAAATGATCACAAATCAATTTATTGCAATGGAGTTTACATGACTAGTATAGTTCCGTATTATAGTGATACAGAACTATACTGTAATACCACATTATTTTTTTTACACCAATGAGTACAAAAAAGCAAAGTCGATAAACGACTGTCAGCGATCAAATTGTGTCAGTAAACGAGAGAGGATCTTAAATAACGGTACATCAGAAATAAATTCTTAGGGCCTGTTTCACCGGTTACATATAAAGTTCCGGATAGTTATCTGACATTTAATGCTATCTACCTATTATAGGCTGCTAATAACTTTTTTCTGTTTCACCATCTAACTCCCGGATAATTTAACTGATACATAAAGTTGTCGGCCACTTGACAGTTAACGGAACGGCAACGTCGCTTTTTTGCGTTTCGTTACTACTACGTAAATTATCGTCATTTGAAAACAATTTTAAAAACCTAAATAATAAAATACTTTTTGATCAAAATAATCCAAGTCAAGTTTTATTATATTATCAAGTTTAATTTATCAATAAAGAACGGAAATAGTAGGATTCCTATGCTTTACTAGGTATACAAATTCTAAATGTGTTTATAGAAACAAAACGCAAGACATGTGTCATTTTATTTTTTTCGTTTCCGCCATTTGACTTGACAGATTTTTTATCCGTCGCATAACGCCTCTAACAGCCACTTGAAGTGGCAGTTATCATAACCAACACTTTATTTGTCAGATACTTCTATCCGAGACCTGTGAAACCAAAAGTTGTAGTTTATTTGGGAGTTAAGTTCCTAATAGGCTATCCGGAACTTTATCCGTAACCGGTGAAACTGGCCCTTAATGTTATTGTTTAGAGTTAGAGAAAACGCCAATATTTCACATGCACTTTAAAAATGTATTCATTACATTTTTTAAAATAATTAGAAACAAAATACAAAGAACAATTTTATTGTTATGAAATATGTTTTGTATTTTAATTCTAACATATATTATAATATTAATGATAATAAGAATAGGTATTAACCTGCAGCGTTGGGCGAAGGCCTGGCGTTCCGCGCGGCGGGGGGCTTCGCCGCGAAATTGTTGTTCGCTATGCCGTTGGTGGGGGGCGTGGTCGGCTCCGCGAGCCCGTTCTTAATGTTGTTTGTCGTTGTCGTTACCGGGGGTTGGACCTGGGGAGGGGTTATATGTTAAGAGGAAATAATACACGGGCTTATTATCTTATTATCAGTTTAAAAACGTTTAAATTACACAAAATGATCCATGAATCCATGATTGGTCTTCTGACTTTGAAAACTCTATGGATAACTGTCAGATTAATTGTAGGTTGACTTACAATGTTTTCTTTTCTTTTCTTTAACCAAAGCTGTATTATATTGGAAAATGTTAAAACATTGTCCGTCCGTCCGTCCGTCCGTCCGTCCGTCCGTCCGTCCGTCCGTCATTGTAAACAAGTCCGTCAAAAGAGAGTTATAATTATAATATAGGAAAGAAAAAATGGAAGAAAAAAATTAATTCGCAGTCTAAATGCCACAGCTGAACATGGTAGTAAACACAAGATAAACACAGTTATATACTACACATAAGAATAAGAGACACTAAACTTAGATAAATAATGAATAAACGTTTGTCCTTTGGCAATGAGGGTTAGGGTAGTAGCGCCTACCTGTGGCCACTCGGTGACCGGCGTGGTGGCCGGCGACTGCTTCGCCGCCTTGGCCGCGTTCTCGATGCTCTCGATGAGCGACTTCACGGACAGCCGCGAGTCTTGCCGGCTGACGCCTGCAACATCAATAACTCACTGTTTTACAGTGTAACGCCGAACTCGGATGACAAAACTTCCTTAGATCTTTTGAAGTGAATACTTCTTTAGTATCGTTGTGATTTGGAAATCGTTGAAACGGAAATGACGCGAATGAAGCATCGGCAAAATGGCGGCTGCCGTAATCAAAGCAAAACATCAATATTTGGACTGACAGTATTCGTTGTTATGAAGTTTCACTTGTAGCACGTGTGAATTGCACACATTTTTTTAAATTGTAAATCGTTAGAATACGCTTTTACACAATGGACCAGGCAAACGAATTTTTTTTTACACGTCAAATAAATCTATAAAAAATTACAAGAAAAACTGTGTTTTTACTTTTTCCATATCTCAATAAATGGCTGAGATATTAACGATCAAAGTGCGTATTTACGGACGTTGGTTTTTTTAAAAACGCAGGCGGGCGGTCACTACTCGATGACGTCATCTCTCAGTAGTCGCGCGTAGTTGATAGGGATTTTTGACCGAAATGTTAATTTAAACTCAAGTAAAGCCGCGAGCAAACCTTAGTTATCAATAATAAAATAACATATATAATTCACATACTATCTACTACATCTATGCAAAATTTCAAGTCTGTATCTATAGAAATAAGAAAGTTATAGATTTTTGAACTGCATAGACCCATATTTTCTATACTTGCGCCGTATCATGCTCGCGGCCGAGCCACGTCGTGACGTCATAGCGTAAGCGCGGAAATTCAAAAAAGGGCTTGAACTTCTCGTCTTTATAACTTCGGAAATACTGCATGTATTGAAGTGAAATAAAAAGTTATGTAATGTATATGACCTAAGCTCGGATTTTAGGTGTATTTGATAGTAATATTTTGACCCTTTTGCCTTCTCCATAATGGGTTTTATATCCGCTGGTTTGCCTCCTATAATTATTTCCATTGCAACAGTATTTACAAAGCGGTGTTATGTAATATGTAACTAAACTAGTATTAGCCCGTATTCTTCATTTCCTCTTCCTTCTTTCTTGGCGTCAGTGACCATTGGCAAGTGGCTCCACTGCTGGTTAGACGGCTATTCACATAAAAAACGAACTTCTTCCGCTTCTTTTGTTACTCTCATAAAATTGAAACGTGATATATTTCTCCTTATGATTTTTCCATCCAATTCAAACAGTTATTGCCAATTCGTAAAAGACAAAATACCTTTAGTCCGCCTGTGCGAGGCAGCCGTCGCCATTATGTCTTGCAGGGACGCACTGGTCAGCAGCGGAGGGGGCGGCGGGGTCTCCTCCGTGCGGGGGGGCATGGCTGCGAACACAACTCAATATCTTAAGAACACTCTATATGTCTTTACTTCTATTATCGCTGCGAAGCTACCATTCCCTTCGACATATTTTTGTTTCAAATTTCTGTACAATTTTGAGTATAACGTAATAGGCTATTTCGGTTTCAAAAAAAGTTATGACTACCCTCAATACAAAAGTGTATTCCTTGATTATGTGTATTTGAAAACAAATAATGCTATATTTTAAAACCATCACCTCAGGCATGACTGCATGCTTTCAAAATAAGCTGTGTACAGTATTTCATTCAAAGAAAGCTTTCAAACATTTGTATAAATAAATACACAGTTTTAGATTAACCCCTCGAGTGTAGTTGTCCCCTCCGTCGGGGCAAAAAATTTTCTAGGCCAACGTGAAGTGCACCCCCTACGGAGGGGCAAACTAAATACAATCGTATTGAAGGACGATTATTGTCTATTTCATAATATTTTGATCTCATTGGTTGGATTCAAATTGAACCTACGTTCATTAGCTACGAAATACCGACTGTGATTGGCTGCAAAGTCGAATGATAAACAGGAAAATATTTATTTGAAAGTTGTACAGTACGGTCGCTACGCTCGTTTCGCGTCATTTGAGTTCGCAACATTTTATAAAATTGTTTTCGAGAAGGAAACGGTGAATTAACTGATGAGATTTATACTTATTATTACTGGAAAAGTTGTGCAGATTACGTGTAAAGTGCTAGTTTTGTGAATGGTGATAAAAAAGTTGGTGAAAAAAGTAAATAACTTTTGAACAACATAGTTACAGTGTCGTTGAAGTCGACAAGCTGTGTAAATTTTCATATAAATATAGGTACAGCAAGTTTGGTTTTATAGTATTACACATTCTTAGCTAATTAATCTAGCAACATATTGATTACAATATTTACCACAAAATTGACCAAAAATAAAATAACTTCGGCCGCTAAGCGGCTCGCTAAAAATATGCCGGTATTGGCACCGTTTTCGTGTTAGTTTTCTAACTTCTTTTACCGTGTAATTACTGTGTTTCCAAATGAAATAATGTATTATATCGATGCGTAAATATGTATACTAAGTAGTGATAGTGTTAGTTTTGATTAATGTGCATTGTGAGTTAGTGAAATGTGGAAAAATGTGTCCCCATTGTGTTTGAAAATTTCGAAGTTGAAAAGAAATTGAATAATTTCTTACGCAGGTAAGTTTTTTTGCTTTAATTTAATTGTTTTAGATGTTAGGCAATTTCGTTGTGATAACAATGATGTATAATTTATGTGATATAATTATAACATAAACCCGTACAATTCATTTTTACGATGACCTAGCGACAAGATCGCGCGAGTTACGAATAGGCGTGACACGTTGGCCATGTTTTACATTCGGGGGTCTCGACACTCCAGGGGTTAAGTACAAATTATTTCAAATGCGCTACGCTATAATTTTAAGTTTAAATCCAAAAAAAATTGGATTGTAAGTATATAACACGTGTTCTCACGATATGTGAAACGTAGTGTAAGTTCGCATATTAGGTGTAGTAAAAATACGTCATTATCGAGTATTGTTCGATTTAATTGTAATTGTGTACATAATTATAATGTTTAATCATCAAACTAATTAATCCCAATGCATTCAGAAATTACTGTGACACAGAACATCCCCAATCTTATATGATGGATCTATCTCATATTTCTTTAGTCAACTTAAATGTCAATAATTAAACGAGACGTTCACAATAACTGCAGCATTGGAATTAAACCTATAACAGTGTCTAAATAGTGCATCAAACATTAGACAAAAGCTCCCCACCACCTGACCATAACAAAATTAATCCGAAAGCCTCTCACCACCTTACCACCACCGAATGGAAAACGGAACACGACACACACATTGCGAACACAAACGCTGTTTACAGTTATTTACACAGAGCTCACACGGACGCGTATCGATCGTACGCAAAAGCCCACTTACGTAGCGGCCGGGGGGGCGGCGGGTCGTTCAGAGATCTGATCGGATGCGACAGTCGCTTGTGTTCCAATGTCTTCCAGTGATACGTCTTACGGTCCAGTGAACCCGTGTTCAGATCCACGCCCGGTGCCCTCTGTCCCTGCAGAGACCAATTCCGCAACTTCACCTCGCCTTCAGGCTTATTCTTTTCAAGAGTTTGGACTATATTCTCTATCGTGTTACTCGCTTTCATAGTCTTAGTCGTTATAACATCTTTGGCGCTCGGCGTGCGAGACAAAGATATCACTGATTTGGTCATGCTTGCCATTTCTTTGACGACATCGGTTGGGGTTTCAATCTCAGAGGACTCCGATTTCGATTCATATCTTTTTGGCTTCTTTGGCCGTCGTGGTACTTTCAGAAGTTCTTCTCTAGTCACTGTAGCAAAATCCTCAATATCGGATGAAATTTTACGAATTTTGTCATCATCTGCTATGTTTTTATTTTCTGACTGAATTGGAGTGGTCACCGTCGGTTGTCCAATTTCTTCATAATAATTCTCTTGTTCGGGTTCTTTCTTTCCATCGATTAAAGGAAGAAACGGATTGCTACTCAAACGGGACGGTTCCTCCGTAGCCCTTCCGGCCTTTGGCGTTGGAAATGTCTGGATCGTATTGATCTTAAACGGAACATTTTCCATTGGTTGATAATATTTATTGTCTATTAACCATTCCGGTGATTTAGATAGCTTACCTACATTTGGCTTAGATGATCCCAATTTTTTTGCATCTGGTGTCCTATTAGGTGATGGTGACAAATCTGTTAAGTTGTCATTTGATCCTGACGCTTTCCAAGAAAGAAATGGCAAGTGTTTTGCCTTATTATTCTTCTGATAAAAACTTTTTTTTTTAGTCTCATTTTCAGTTTTCTGGGCTCCTAATGAATTACTCGCATTTTTAGTATCTGTAGCAATAACTTGATCGATATCGTCGTAGTACACGGTGCTCCTCTTATTTTCTAGCTTATTTGTAATATTATCCACGGGCATATTGTAAGGTTTAAAGAATATAGGTTGTACTAGCACTGGACTTAGTATAATAGGAGAATTTCTACCGTCAATATTAGCATTTACTATATTGATTGGAGTTAAGAAAGTCTTCAAACGATTAACGTCCGTGTTGAATTTGAAAATAGGTAGATTGTTCTGTGTAGTGATTGGTTTCGATATCTCTGTTGACGGAACATCGTTGATAGTGTTTATTTTTAAATGATAACTGACATTATCGTCAACTGGTTTAGGTTGTGTCATTTTTAAATCGTCTGGGTTGTTTTGACTTATCGATTCTTTAAATGGATTTGTATTGTCGTTTCTATCGATTTTGATACTTGCCGCCAAGTCACTTTCCATAATTTTAAGTTTTTCTACGTGTAAATCGGAGTTTACATCTGCTGGTTTATTATCATTTTTGGTACCAGAGTGCGAAGGTACTAATGGAATATTTTCTTTTTGTATTTCCTTGAGTATTACATCTTTATCGTCCTCAATTAGCTTCATTGTATCTTCATCACCTACTAATTTTGTTTCAGATGTCGATTGCCTTAATGTCCCACTACTCATAATTCTATCTACAGCTGCTTCAAAATTATGTTTCAATTCTTCATTAACTTTTTTAAAATCATTTTCGACTTTATTATCAATGTCAGCTGATTGTAGTGGGTTAGAGGATTCAGACAGATTAATGTTACTTTTGCTATTATCTGGGTAGGGATAGGGTAAGATACTTTCAGCTTTAACAATCGGTATTTTATCATCAGCAATTTGGGTACCATAATTTTTTTCCATTACTTCAGACCTATTATCTCGCTTATTAGTAGGAGCAAGAAACACGCTATCAGAACCTTCTGTACATAGGGAAATTTCGCTATAGTTATGACTATTATCAAAAAAATCAATACTTGTAGCCTCTCTTAAAGCATTTTTAAATTCGCTGTTAGTATTTAAGTTTTCAGTACTATATGATTTTGGTTTACCGTGATATAATCCTGTAAGGTTTCTGCTAAAAATTGTTTCTCTCATTGGTATGGGTTTATAAGTAATTGCAGATTCTGACTTAGTTACCATTTTAATATTATCGTTACTACTACAATAAGTATTAT
Organism: Ochlodes sylvanus; assembly: GCA_905404295.2. Taxonomy (NCBI): domain Eukaryota; kingdom Metazoa; phylum Arthropoda; class Insecta; order Lepidoptera; family Hesperiidae; genus Ochlodes; species Ochlodes sylvanus. The sequence continues at coordinate 7,107,066 of FR990129.1, forward strand.
TATTACTATCGCTATCGATCAGATCGTTAAAACTAGCGCATTCTAGTGCGTCCTGTCGATGAAGCTTTGGTTCACAAAAGTCGATAGCATCCTGCCTCTTGATCTCTTTGTTTTCAAAGAGGGGTAGGACAGCTTCAGGTAGTACTCGATTATTCAACTCATCTTTGGTGTCTAAGGAAGATTTTTCGCTGACATTATCATAACTTTCATCTGTTGTCACGTTTTGTATTTCAAATTTAAATTGATCTGGAACTGTTTCGTTGCTTTCTCTCTTAGATATGTTACCATTAGCCTTGCAAAAAGCTTGGTCGACTATACTTTTATCATTTGTATTAGGATCTGTTACACTGTGAACTCTGGAAAGATATCGGGTTCTAATACTTCTGAAAATGTCTTTGGGGGAACTATCGCTCAGGTGGTCCATGCTATCATCATCATCTGTTCTCCCAACTTCATTACACAAATCCTGGGCGTCATTCAACGTTTCTGTCCTGTCTACACCTGTTTTGATACATCAAATAATGATTAGACATTTTAAATTAATAATAATGTTCACGATACATCTGATGGCTTATCTAGTCAACTGTTAGTTCTATGCTACTATACTTTGAAGCTCGTACATAGAATTAGTGCGTGATAATGCCAGTTAACGCCAAAGTTAATCCTGAACTTTATTATAATGTTTCTAACTACTTCATTGGGCAATTTACATGCAAAATGCAACATAAATGTTGTTTGATGTCCGAAATGAACAACATAATATACACACCGTTGAAATTAGCAAACAATGTTTATTATGAATAATGATTTTGATAAGTTCAATAACTTCATAAATGTTGTAAGCCTATCGTAGAATCTTAATTCCATACATTACAGTACATTTATGTTAACTAATACGTAATGTTAAAAGTTAAATATGAAATAAATACTGTAATATTTTTTAATTAATTTTTATATTTTTCAAAACACCAACAATCGTATGCTACGGGCAAACAAACTAAAATGAAAATTCAAGCAAGGACTAACTACATCTCAATAAAGTATCTTTAAAAATTTCAATCAAACATGATAATCGTAATCACAGGCATGCATGCTCTAGACTAGAATGACGACTTATCCTTTGCAGAAGGCGTTACGTATTATATACAGATACAGAATTACTTTTTGTTATCCGATAGAAAAAATAAATTAAAAAGTTGCGTCTGAGTTTTTACAAAGCCAATAAAGAACTAGACCATCTTTGCAATTTGTAAAATATCAAGGCAAAGACAGGCAATTTTTCCTGTCCTACGCAAAGCATAGAAGTTTATCTATTATCCGTTTTTATCGTTATTTAACCCCACAGACTGAACATTTACAAACCTTATCTATCTATCTTAATGTACAGACTTAATAAACGTATTTTTGCCTATTTAAATTTGAATTTCGGCTATTTTCAACAGTCCATTAACTTATGTATCTGTCCATAATCTCCGGATCACTTAGTAAAAAGGAAAAGGAATAAAAACTACTACACTATAATATTGTGACTTTTTGACAGTTGCTAGGCAACTGACAAATGATTATGAATAGATATTATATTTCGGACAGCCGTCAGTAACCGCTAAGAAAATAGGGTCAGACCGTGACGTACGACAGCGCCATCAAGCGATCACTAAGCACCTCAACATGGACACATCGCTTACCCTTGAGCGAGTGTATCTGGTCTTCGAGCAGCCGGATCCGGTCCCTGGCGACCTTGTTCTCGGAGACCAGCCGCTCCAGCTCACGCTGCGCCTCGGTCTTGAAGTCGTTCGCGACGCGGACCGTCATCAGAAGGTCGCTTTGGAACTGTTTCCATTCCGTTTCCTGCATGGCGAATGGGGATAGTTGTTTTAACATAAATCTTCACAAAATCGAAAGTGATGGCGCAGTTTGACCTTGATAAGTGTTTGTAAACCTTCTTCGAGTAAAATTTCATTTTATTATCGATAAATAATAAATATTATCAAGAGACGAAATGGAGTCCTTGGCTTCGGCTTTGGGATTGGGTACTAAATATGTACAAGCGAATTACAGCAGAAAATATCATAGACCTTAATTATCAATGGCTTGTGTCCAGCACCTTGCGAAGCGGCGATAGTATTAAAAAAATAACGTGCATTAAGTGATTCCTATATGAATAAACGATTTTGAATTGAAAAAAAAACTGAATCTTTTCTGAGCCATAAGAAGAAAATCATTATTTTTCTCTTTCCCTCTAGGCAACTTCTATACTGACATCTTTCTCTCTCTCGCGCGCCAGCTGCGCGTTCTTGGTGCGCGCGTCCTGCAGCTGCCGCTCGAGCTCCGCGACGCGCGCCAGCGCCTCCCCCGCGCGGCTCATCAGGGCAAGCTTCTCGTCTGACGTCACTTGCACCTGTCAAAGGACCAAGTCATTTCAGATCGGCTCAAAATTATAATTATTATAGCTTTTCCCTTGTAAAGCAATCAGTAGCTTTAAATGCCCTCTGCTCAGTTTGCGGTTGGGCTAAAAGTTCATAAGGTATAAAATACTAACATGCCTCAATAACGTGATGACGCGTACGCATTTGCCGCGCTTAGGACGCGTTCTTTAACGTCATGTTCAAGTTATACGAGCGCGTACGTTAATGTGTTTTTTTATTTTTTACTTTGTACCTTATTTTACTTGAACCAAAAATGACGCATTAAACTGTCTGTTTTTATAGTTATTTACCTTTATTGGTATATTATACTCGTAGTAAATTGGATTTGGTTGTACTCTGATCGAGTAACGTATATGACAGTGGGCGCGGACCTGTATCTGCAGCTCGCTGGCGTTCTCCCTGGCCGTGTGCAGCTCCGCCACCAGCGCCGCCTTCTCCTGCCGCAACTGCTCCAGCTGGAACTCCAGCTCCGATATTGTCGACTTGGCGTTGTTTCGCGACACCTGGATATACGAATACGAACAACAATATAATTGCATTAATTCTTTCCAAAATTTAGTACCAATCATAGTACGAAGCATCTCTGTATTCTACAGACATTTTTAAAAATGTGTACTGAAATTGCAACATTTAATTACCTCATACCATTTTCACCATTGTGCATCATGGTGTTAACATTTCTCTGGTACCGATGTAGCGTTCCGTGTCGGTGCCTCCTTCCATTATAATATAAGTATCTTCAACAGGAAGAGGGAACAAGAGGCTCTTACTAAGCTAGTGAATGCACTTAACGACTCTGAGCCACATTTCTATTTACCGTCAGCTACGATTGTAACCAAGCAACAAAATAATCTGCAAAGTATTACAACTAACATTGAAATGTCACTGCTACTTTCCCCCACCTCCTAGCTCATCGCTCCGCCGTGGGACTCACCAACGCATCATCGTGCAGCTTCCTAGCGTCGGAGTGCGCGCGGTCGAGCTGGCGCTGCGCGTGCGCGAGCCGCTCGGCCAGCGCGTGCGCGCGCGCCGCCGCCGCGTCCGCCTCGCGCCGCGCCGACGCCGCCGCCGCCGCCTCCGCCGCCGCCGCGCCCTCCGCCGCGCCCGCCAACTTTATACAACGCCACATTTGTGCTATCATTTTTAGGGTTTCGTAGACAACATGGACCCTTGTATTTTGCAAGATCCATCAATCTATTTCTCCGTCTGTTTTTCCGCGACTTAGCTCAGAGTTTTAGAGTTAAATCTTATCGAAAGTGCAACGGCATTTGCCGGCAATTGCCTTAACATTGCTAAATATTACTGAGTATTTCGAATTATTTTTAGTGTAAATAAATTTGAACTTTATCCACTTCTTAAAACGTAACACAATAAGCGATCTATATCGGTGTCGGTAGGGGTACCTTGGCCTTGGCGGCGTCGAGCAGCTCGCCGAGCGTGGTGAGCTGGTGCTGGCGCGCGGCGGCCAGCTCGCGCGCGGCGCCCGCCTCTTGCTCCCACTGCGAGCGCTCCGCCTCCGCGCGCTCCAGCGTGCCCTCCACCGCCCTACACCGCCACAGAGCGATTCAGCCTCTCTTATTGCACTAAGGTTCAATTTTCATTGACAAAGCATCCGTAGGTTCTTTTCGATGCAATAATGCCCGATAAGCATTGCATTTTGAACCGAACGAATAATAAATTTGAACTTTAGCCATTAGTACGTAAGGTTTAGAAAGTTCGGTAATTATTTTGCACCGAACGCCCCAATGCTTGCTGCTGTTTTACTGGGATTTGATCCTATCTCACCGTCAACTTCACTCCAACTCCGCTTAAGACATAATTGAAATATGAGCTCAATATCGGCTTCGTAACGGCTGAATTTTCAACGATCGATGCGTCATGTACCGCCCAACACAGATCCGACCGAAAATCTTTAGAAAGTGCTCTTCGCCGTCCAGTAATACTAATAGGTATCATCATAAGTGAACCATTCAATATACCTACATTATTTACCTACAACAAATCTTACAGATTTTTTTCAATAAATCGAAAACATTGATTGATCCGCATTATATCAGTCGCACGCAAGATAAAATGAATATATCGATGAACTGATTAGTTCAAATGATAACAAAACATCACTTACCTTATCCTGTCGTTGAGTGTTTCATTTTCTTTGGTTTTCTCTTCCAATGACTTCTTGGTCTCCGTTAGATCAGCCTCCAGTTGTTCTTGCTTGCTCAGCAGGTGCCTTCGCTCTTCTTGAGATAGCTGGCAACGAATTTTAGAATTAAAATAAAATAACGCTTAAAAATATATTCCATGGACAATTACAAGATGACACACGCATTGTTGACTTACTTTGAGGACAGCAAACAATTGTTGATCCGGATCGCTGGAGACCAGAGTCTCGGGCTCCACTCCTTCTCTGAGCAGCAGCTCTTGAAGTGTATCTACCTGCAATGTGAAAGTACATGGATACATAAAGCTTCTAATCGTAATAGTATACTATAATAAATGTAAGTGGCATTTTGAAATTAACTTTTGGTATGTCATTATAAAGTCTGTATGTCATTGTATGGCGGCAAAATCTATGCCTTTACTTTCAAATTTATTATTTTGTCTGGTAAACGTTTCCAAAACATTTTTATATTAAAGTTACTCAACTAACCTTAAAAGCCAACCGTGCCATGAAGTAGAACTTGGATTAGTTTATAGGAAAACTTAGCACAAATATTCCTATGAACATTTATGAAGTAACATCAGTCAGTTTACTCGCCTTTTCATGTACCTATAAGTTAAAGTTCCAAAAACCTAGAACCGGGCAGCGTCTAGACTCTAGACTAAGGGCATATCCGTACGTCACCTGGCCGACACGTCCAAGGCTACAAACCTTAGTCCTGCTGTCCTCGAGCTTCTCCGTTTGGCGGCAGAGCGACTCGAGCAGCACCTGCTTCTCGTCGGCCAGCCGCTCGTTGTCCGCGTGCGCGTCCGCCAGCTGCGCCTGCAGGTCCGCCAGCTCCGCCAGCGTCGCCTGCAGCTCCTCGCTCGTGCTGGGACACACAGACACGTCTAGTTAATGCGCAGGTCGGCAATACTTTGCACGACTGCCCAAAAAAGGAGTCGCCCGCAGCTCCTCGCTCGTGCTGGGGGGGACACACATCCACACACACATGCAACTTGATACAGCTCGCACGCATGTTCACACGCTGAGGTCGTAGAACGTCCCTGGATTGCATGCTACATAATTATGGCAAACTGCTTACGGGTTAAGGGACAATTCAGCACGCGACGGACGATAACGACAGTCAGCAATGGCAAGAAAAGCGACCGCGAATTTGTACGAGATAGATTCCGACAAACCACTGCAATGGACCAGGCAAACGAATTTTTTTTTACACGTCAAATAAATCTATAAAAAATTACAAGAAAAACTGTGTTTTTACTTTTTCCATATCTCAATAAATGGCTGAGATATTAACGATCAAAGTGCGTATTTACGGACGTTGGTTTTTTTAAAAACGAAGGCGGGCGGTCACTACTCGATGACGTCATCTCTCAGTAGTCGCGCGTAGTTGATAGGGATTTTTGACCGAAATGTTAATTTAAACTCAAGTAAAGCCGCGAGCAAACCTTAGTTATCAATAATAAAATAACATATATAATTCACATACTATCTACTACATCTATGCAAAATTTCAAGTCTGTATCTATAGAAATAAGAAAGTTATAGATTTTTGAACTGCATAGACCCATATTTTCTATACTTGCGCCGTATCATGCTCGCGGCCGAGCCACGTCGTGACGTCATAGCGTAAGCGCGGAAATTCAAAAAAGGGCTTGAACTTCTCGTCTTTATAACTTCGGAAATACTGCATGTATTGAAGTGAAATAAAAAGTTATGTAATGTATATGACCTAAGCTCGGATTTTAGGTGTATTTGATAGTAATATTTTGACCCTTTTGCCTTCTCCATTGCACTCGACTGCTGCGTGAAAATAGAATCTATCGCGTAGAATGGAATCTTTAGTGCCTTAAAATGTGGAGTGCATTATACCCACCTTTATTGATAAAACTGTCAAATAGGCTCAAAAATATCTAAGTATTATACTGTTGTGTTCTTATCATTCCCATGAGTAACACTAACCTGTAGTGATGTTCCTCCATCTGCAGGATGCGGTCCTGCAGGCAGGCCACGGACACCTCGCTCAGCGAGGACGACGAGTGCTTGTCCCATTCCGGCGTGCTGGCGTCGCCGCTGTCGCCCTCGCCCTGAAACATACATCGTACAATGACTCCATTCGTCCAACCTCCACCCATGAGGCACCACCACCCATGAGTGATAGAAAAACCAAGCAACGAATTATCGATAGACAAGAATGTTTTTTTTTTTTGTATTTTCATTCAGCATACCATAATATATTAAGCAATATTATGATATCTTATTAATATACCAGGGGCCCAAGTCTGCTAATTTACAAATTCTTTAATTGCGTCGTGTCGCAACAGCACATTTGGCGTATGAAACGTGTCAAAAATGTGTCAAAGTACTCCGACACGACGCGCCGCTAGGCAGTGGAGCATCAACAGTTCAACACTCAACAGGCAACGACAGAGACAGCACGAGCAACTCACGTTGTGCGCGAGCGCGATGGAGGCGGGCGCGGAGGAGTGCATGCGGCGCGGCGCCGGCGCCAGCAGCAGCTGCCGCTTCTCGCTGTCGGAGAGCGGCGAGTGCGCCACGCCGCGCAGCCGCGCGCGCAGCGCCCCGTTCTCGTCCGCCAGCCGCGAGAGCGCCGCCTCGCGTTCCGCCTCCGCTGACTAACACCGTAACAACTTAATTTATTCGTGTTTGTTTGTCTTCTTACCCTTAACAGACCTATTGCTGGGATCGGACGTCCATCTTACATAAGTATTGAGCGGATATGGGCAAAATGTATTTATGCCTTTCAAGAAAAGGTAGAGCGTTCTTGGCGGCGGCATTTGCGGGCCTCCAGATGCAATTGTAATCTGTAATCATGATTACATTTTGCCCTTCTCTAGTATGTAGTACATGCCAATGTCCACCACAATGAACATGTCGATGGTCGACATGTTCATTGGCGTCTCTTTAGTTCAGCCGTAAACCCTAAGTAATGCTTAAAATTCATCAGTTTACGATGGCAATTACCAAAATGCTGCGTAAACTGGTAAAAACCTCTAGTTCTGATTGTCGTTTCCCTCTTAATTGTAATATGTTGTGATGATAACCTTCATTCTCTCTAGCTCCACCCTCAACCGGTCGGCCTCGCTGGCCCGCTCCAGCAATTCCTCAACCCTGGACTGCAGCTGCGCCCGCTCCATGACGCTGGCCTCCAGCTCTCGGCGCAGCGTCTCCAGTTCTCGCACCCCAGACGTCAGCGATGCCTTTTGAAACAGCACAACAATATTAAAAGTGGAAGAGAAATGGAGATACATAGTCAGCCTTCATATTATGCATAGTAAAGCGGTTTCAAAAATCAATTCATAAAATTTCACAAACAAAATTTCGTTTTTCTTGTATGGCAATCTTACGCTAGTCATCAATTTCAACCAAACGTTCGCAAATTGTTTTACTCATAATGATGACCAAATACAAAAACATCTATATCATTCGCAAAAAGATATAAGTAGGTAGGTATAGCCGATATATATGGCCTTATTTCCAAAATATGTGTTGTTATAAATCTCAGCTTTGCCTGAATCCTTAGACTCTGAATCATGTAACTCGATCTCCCTGACAGTCCATTACAGTAGCTCAGAAACATAAGACAAGAAATTTAAATTACTAACACTGCCAGCATTGATACAATTGCACAAGAACTATTCTATTAGTTATGGTACACCCACAACACTCGACTGACGGGACCGTTAATAGGCCTACAAATGCAAATGCCATTGTTTGTATGCACAAACTACCTGTCTTAAAAGGTCATCCGGTACTGAATCAAATACGTCTATTTGAAATATGCTTCCTGACAATGGAGAAACCAAATCTGTACATGTCGGTGTATCAAAGGCCTTTGGATGGTCTTAATTTCCATAAATACAATCAATATTGATGTAAAGCTTCTTAAAAACTTTGACCTACCAAATGAAGAGAAAAGAGAATATCATCAGAAAAGAATTGGTCTTACCTCAGATGGTACTCTAGGCCTGAGCTCCACCTCCTGGAAGCCCGGCATGTGTTCGGCGTTCAGCGTCACTGGTAGACTGATGCACTCCTGAGAGCCTCTCTCCTCTACGGACCCAACCCCCAGTTCCTCGGCGCTGCCATAGTCGTGGTCGTGAATCTGCCCATCGTCGTACCCTTCCAAGCTTTCCCGCAACTCAGGATCCTCTAATACAGCGTTGTTGTTCCCCAAGTCCTTCTTCTTGTGCGCCTTGTGGAGCTTCTCTTTCGAACCGAAGATTTTTAACGCCTTGTCTCTAGCCGGCGCTACCTTGTGATGTTTCGAGTCTAAGCTGGAGACGGAAGGAGCACCCTTCAAGGTGTTCTCCTGCTTTCCCTGACTCGGCCCTCTACGGAACAACGATTTAAATTTCATCATCTTGGCACTATTTCATTTCATGTTCGTTTTCGTATCACTGATCGAATTTTGTATATGAATTTGCATAGTCTTCGTAGCGGTCACTGTGCTTTCTGTTACGTGATCGGAATTATTGTATGTAAACGAATAGCTGTCGTGCCAAATGTGGGTCGTTCCAGTGTGCGTTTGTCGTGTCATAAAATGACACCACCCAGAATACTATGGGAATTTACTGTTATACGTGATACTAATGGTGTTGAGTTAGGATATAAAAAAACTTCCAATGAGCTTAATTAAAAGTATGAGTACCTATGAGTTTTAATATTTAGTGGGTTCATACTGGACAACGTATGTAATGTATACAACCTCGGATCACGGTTACCTACAATTTGATTTCTCCGAGATTCACTTCATGGGGAATTACTGTAAATCAATAGAACAACTCAACCGGTGTTTTAGGACGCTATCGATTGTATCTCAAAACGTATTCAAGGCAAATTAATTTCAGAGAACGTTTGCGACCTTAAAGTTGCAATGATCGGAGATAATAACCATCAAATGAAACGGAATGCATAAAATTGTTCGAATCGCTATTACCTAATCGCCGATTCTGTAATAGTTATTAGTGACAACAAGTTCTGCTAAATAAACATAAAATAACTAGGAATGTCAGTGGGCGTGTTTATTACTTCGTCAGTGAATGTAGATAGTGATTATCTACTAGTTCCCATTTGATGAGCTAATATAGACATAATATGTAGATACATTTCTGTTGATAACATCTACACACAGATAAGTCTATTATTTAAATCGATATGCTGAATATATTGACATTGAAAAGACTGGGAATGCGTAAGACGACACTAAATCTGAAGTAACTTTTATTGTTTATTGATAATCCGGTCATTTAGCAAGGGTTTTAACTGACTAACTGACTGGTAAGAACTGGACCAAATTGATAGGGGACCACACGGGAAGGACAAGCTTTCAAATAAAAAAAGTATCATCAAAATCGCTTCACCCAGTCGAAAATTCTGAGGTAAGAAGACTTTAAACGTTAAAACACTCATACCCCGCACTATGATTTCCTGTGTCCATGGTGGCATGGACAACACGAATTACACGTCGCTAACACCCATGATCCGAGAACAAACATTTATCTATCACATAAACATCTGCTCCGGCGGGGAATCGAACCCGGGACCCCTCGCTTCGCAAGGCAGGGTCACTACCAACTAGGCTACGGGGTCGTCAAATTCAATACTTACACCTACTTCTACTAATCTCAATTAACCGTTTAAAGGCGAGGGTACATACTGTTTTGCATTCGCTACTACCACAGTATAAATGCTACTACTATCTCCACGGTAATAGTATCATTATATTACCGTGCTATCTTTCTCTGTCTGCCGTATTGATGAACATCTATGACCAATTAATATCCAATCGAAAGTATTGTAAGTTTAGATACAATAAATTAGTACTCATCCAAATCTTTTTCGGATGCATCTAGTTATTACTACACTGCAAGCTACAAGGCAAAGATATGTTCGTGATTAAATTATTTAACAAATACCACATCAATCACGCTGCTTAAATTGCCAAGTTAGCTAAGTATTATCGACTGTTTCCTTGTAACTGTATTTAAAACAACAACTTGCCAGACATGCAAAACATTAGATTAGAACAAGGAAAACGGTATGAGTCAGCCGCCGCTCTTAATAAAATTAAGTGTTCTTATTAGTTGCGGGGCGTGACAGGAGAATTTGGGTTCTGCCAGACTTCCTTGACCGCAGCCTGCTTTCATACACGTGTGTTGTATGTATCGATTTATTATTTTATGATATTCAATTACCAAACTGGTCTGTACGTAATTCCGGCTTTAAGCTTCCACTGAAAAATGTTCACGAGCAGGAAATAGTCAAGCCGTACTCCACACGGCTATTCACGTACAACAATTTTTATCATTTTCATTTATAGTCGTCCACGGTCAGAAACAAGCGACCTAATTTGAACTCCTCCTGCTCGCTGATCTCTATCTCTATTTATATTATTATCTCCCTATCTCTTTGTTGGTGAAAGTGTTAGTATATACCTAAGCAGTTTTCCTCTACTAGTTAAACGAAATTCGTACGTTGCCTGCTTCGTCCGCATTGGTCCGCATGGATATTTCAATATCTCAAAAAAATCAACATTAAACTAATAAGTGGTAGGTATCTTAACTAATCTCAATGCACACGAGATGCCTCAAGTTGAATATGTGTATAGTTCCAATAGTGAAATCGCATTTCAATTGCAAAGCAGTCACATGATAGCAACATGAAACACGTATTTATAAACATTATTCGTAGGTACCTACACTGTATGTATTGACAGAGTAATAATGTATAGCTTTGTAAGAAGTTTATGTGCATACAGCTTGGATCTATGTACTTACGTCGCGTAAAGACGTGATAGAAGAAGACAGTCTGGTTAATCGGAGACTTCCTCTAAAGAGGGAGTTACTTTATCTTGATTGAAGTAATCTATTTATACGTAGGTAGCGTATTTTTACTATGTACTTACAACAGTTTTTGCTGATAAGTATAAGAAATATAAATAAAACAAATATTTCGTTATCTATAACTTTTGATTAACAAAGTATCTATTAAATTTAAATAAGAACCAAAAAAGTTAACTAACTTATAAGTCTTAAACAATAAACAATTTGTAACTACCTACCTACATTATTAAATTATTATTTATTTATTTCTTTATAACTCTCTATTGTACATCAAGAACAGGACATTAACAATTATATAAATAGACAATTATAGAGTAGGTACAAAAGGCGGTCTTATCGCTACATAGCGATCTCTTCCAGACAACCTTAAGACATATTATTTAGCGATGATAAAATTCAAAAACCTTAATATAATGGAATGACTCAAAAATCGTTTAGCCACATTTTGAAATACATGTAAGAATTCGCCACCGTAAACCAAACGCTAGATTGTCGACAGATCCTGTGATAGCGATCGGTAACGATTCACGCATGTACCTACTACAACACACCTACCTACAAATACATAGATACATATACAAAGGACAGCACACAGCACATTAGGTGACTAATAACAAAAGCTAGGCTTAAAAACCCTTTCATGATACCACACTCTAATTAGCGACCCTCTCATTATTAGCCTCCCCTTGCATAGGTACCCACTATTTTCACAGAAACGATCGAGCGATTGCTTTATTTTATACTGAGTTAGTTACCATTACCACTACTAGTTTTACTCGCCCGCATGACCCGAGTTTCGGAAAACGACCAATTACTGTTAAAATTTCTCAATTTAACTGTATTATCGGGGAAAAACGACCTATCCTATGCCCTTTCCGGATCTCAATCAATCTCCATACCAAACATCTTACTACAGCAGTAGCACCATTCCAGATAATTCTAATCTGTTAGTCCGAACTTAATTTTTCTTTCTTACTTAATTTTACTTAATTATATTTTACCCATTAAAAAAAATGCTACAAAACTCTGCAACCTAGTTTATTCATATAAGAATTTAAATTAATTTAACAATCGTACAACTTGTTTCAAACGCAATTTATAATTTGTTAAATAAAAAATTAAAACCATTTCAAAATATAACACCAATACTATCGAGAACTCAAGAACGCTGCAATAAAAACTAAGCATATTTAAATTGAAATAACAAGATCAACGCATTAATTGATTTCTTTACGAATTTTTATCTCATGAAAATTTAACTGCCATTTTAAGTCCCAACGCAATTCTTTAATATCGCTTCAAAGATCGTAATTATGTCGGTCAAAGCTACTCAAATCGCAAAATTCTCTCATGGTCGTAAAGTAATTTTTTTGTTTAATTGTAAAACTAGTTCCATCCACGATCGGTGTCAACAACTGGCATTGGAGTGTAAAAATAAATCTTGTTCCCGCCGTATCGGATCCACGGCTCTTATTCCGTTCCTATTGAATAGCTTACGATAGACGGCATCGTCACTAGGATGAGCATGATTTTATGATACAAAGAAACAAAAATATTAATTATCATACATGTAAGAATCTTAATCCATTCCAATTCACTCTAGAACTGTACGTGATCTAGAGTCGTAATAGTTCTTATTAAAGAATACCTACCATGTCAAAAATTAAATAAGGATAACTAATGATTTTGGATAATAAAAGCTTATGTTTACATCTTATATTATTTAGATTTCTAGAATGTTCAATGTGCAATTTTATTAGGTTGGCATAAGTAGATACCTACATAATTAGTCCTAAAGTGAAAATTTACAATTTCTGATGATGATTAAGTTCATACCAAATATTATGACGTAGATAAAACCTTAAGCGCAAAATATTACTCAAAAGTAAAAACATTAAATTCAAATTCAACACAATCAAACACCTTCAAGACCGACCGAGGTTTGAACTAGTAAGTCCGCATTTCGTGCTGACAAATGATGTACACTTGAAAACGAATAAATAAATCCTAGAGCTGATGGCGTGACCATGAGTAAGTTTTAATCAATAGCGTCCTTCACAACTGTAAACAGATGGTGACCGTACCAGCTAGGATGCAATGAGAGGTGAACGGCCAACGACGCTGCGACGGCCGCGCGGCCTAGCCATCGCGCCACTTCAATACGCCTTTCAGATAAAGATAAATGGCTATTTGTTTATCCGCACGACAAAAACTGGCCAAAAAACGGTGTATCCTTTCCTGTTTGTTAAAGAGACATTTGTTCTTTATATAGGTAACTCGTAAAAGTACAACTCGCGTTTAATGAACGTAACGCATCTATAGTTTTAATTTCTTTGTTTGGAATAGTATTTTATAATGAAGCCCGTTAAAGCCAGTCAATTCAACATGGGTCATTCGCCGTCACGAAAACATGAAGAAAGCTAGGGGTCAAACGTGAACAGTCAATCGGATAAAGAAATTAAATGTTACATTTTGTAGCTAAGCACTACGTGAATTGACATCACAAAATGTGCTGGCTAAGAGAATCATTAATTCCACGTTTAACAATACATAGGTAATAATTAAATTGCTTGACGCATGCAGATATTTTACTGTAGGTAGTCTTATAAAGATTTCCACTAGCGACGAATGTGACAGGACTGGAGGACTACGTGGAAGATTGTAGTCGTCTCCTCATCACAACTTGATTGTCCCACTGCTGGGCTAGGGTTTCCTCAATGAGAACCAGAAAGAAATTAAGTATATAACTTGCCACACTAGCCAAATGCAGATTGATAGACTCTGCTTATCTAAGCTAAGTCTAAGCTAAATCTATTCATATTTAAGAACAGAAGTTCAGGTTTTCTCACAATATTTTCTTTTGCCGAACCAAGTAATAATAATAATATTCTAATACTTACACAGATAATTCAAAAAATATAGCTGCGCGCAAGTATCAAAAACGAGTAAACCCTGCAGGAATCTGAAGTTCAACTAAATTATATTACTTCTTTAATTAATCGTCGTCAAGCGGGACCATTCCACTTCAAATCAGAATTTGAAGTCAAATACCTTGGGGAAGTATTGCATGATTGAACATCGAAGTTGAAACATGTAAAATGTAAAGACAATGAAAGTACGTGTACCATAAATTCACGGTTAAAGGTTTTTAATTTAGGCCCGAAGGCGTGTTGGTGTATTCTCAAACGAAAATTGACCAGAAACAAATAAAGTAGCTGCACAACGAAATGCAAAGTAAAGAAAAAAATCTCGGTCATGTCTGATGATTGCCCTCTAAATAGCCAAAAAGATTACCACAAACCTTCTACTACAAAACTACTTTCTAGACATATTTGAACATTCCACAGACAGCGACGGGCTCGGAATCGATTCCAGCCGTGTTCGCAGCTCCTATAAATTGTAACGTAGTGTTTTTTTCTTTTTCTAACGAACTAGGTCAACAGTCTCCAAGCCGCCTCTTGTACGTTCACATGGTAAGCACCTCTCATAGGAACAAAGCTCCACTCCGTCCTGTCTAATAAGAATCTTTTACGAGAAGGATGCTAACAGCGTTCCTGTTTCAAGATAGAGATTAAAACCTTTAAATAGGTCATTTTAAAAGGGATTTTTTTCGGGCAATTTTAACGTCATAATCATAGAGAGAGAGACACTTCCATTTCCTACAAAAAATCGGTCCCAAAGGAAGGATTAAAGATCAAATACTCATTCTGCACTGAACCAGCAAGATTAATCACTTTTCACTGTACCTATGAGAAATATGAATCACTCTACACTGAAACAACAATATGAGCGTACACCAGGACACCAGTCTTGGAAGACTCGTACACTGCGGGGTCATTAATAGGTCGTAGAACTTGGAGCTGGAAAAAAACTATTAATATTATGGTATATCAGGAAGTGTCATTATATGCCGGTGCTCGTATTAGGTTACATAACCACAGTCCGGCGTGTCATCTCAACCACATTATGAGTCTAGTAGAATTCAATTATAACGGTCACCTTTTTGCGTTCACTGGACAGCAATTTCAAAATTATATACGCAGTGTAAGTAGGAAGTTATTACGTTTTAGACCACCATTAAAGATAATATGACGCTTTAATCCTCTAAGAAATGCCTAATGGAGAAGGCAAAAGGGTCAAAATATTACTATCAAATACACCTAAAATCCGAGCTTAGGTCATATACATTACATAACTTTTTATTTCACTTCAATACATGCAGTATTTCCGAAGTTATAAAGACGAGAAGTTCAAGCCCTTTTTTGAATTTCCGCGCTTACGCTATGACGTCACAAGTTAGTTCGGCCGCGAGCACGATACCTACGGCGGAAGTATAGAAAATATGGGTCTATGCAGTTCAAAAATCTATAACTTTCTTATTTCTATAGATACAGACTTGAAATTTTGCATAGATGTAGTAGATAGTATGTGAATTATATATGTTATTTTATTATTGATAACTAAGGTTTGCTCGCGGCTTTACTTGAGTTTAAATTAACATTTCGGTCAAAAATCCCTATCAACTACGCGCGACTACTGAGAGATGACGTCATCGAGTAGTGACCGCCCGCCTGCGTTTTTAAAAAAACCAACGGCCGTAAATACGCACTTTGATCGTTAATATCTCAGCCATTTATTGAGATATGGAAAAAGTAAAAACACAGTTTTTCTTTTAATTTTTTATAGATTTATTTGACGTGTAAAAAAAATTTCGTTTGCCTGGTCCATTATATTAAACCAAAATATTATAATATTACGTTTCAAACGAATTTGTTTAAAGTAAGTATGTCTTGTCAATTAAAATCGTTTAAATAAGAGCTTGAAAAGGTCTGGTAATTACATCAAATGCAGGCAGCAAATCATATTCAATTCGGTGTAATTAGGTCCTCCGATTTTAAACTTAAAAGTGTGAGTAAATTTTTCGCGCGCAATATACTTGCGTAAAGCAGAATATCAGCATAGTTAATTAATTACAAATATATTTATTTATTGACAAAATTATGTACAAAATAAACTGATCAATCAATGTCTTCATTTTTACATTATGATTTATAAATATTATACAATCTATTCTGAATTTCAAACTCTAGAATTGGATAGAAGTGTCATCAGTTCACACGGTATTTATCAATATGCAATATCAGCTAGAAGCGACACACACAGACATAGTTATAAACATATTCATGTCAAAACTAATGACAGCGCTGGCGCCGCGCCGCGCCGTTGTGACGTCTTATCAATTTACTTAGAATAGACGCAGGGCTACCATAACCATAACCATAAAATAAGTAGTCTGAAAATCAGAGATGGTCAAAGTGAATCATGATTACAGATTACAATTTCATCTCGTACATTTCTTCCAAAATGTAATCATGATTATGGATTATGATTACATCTAGTGACACGAAAATGCCTCCGCCAAGACCGCTCTAACTGCGTAATTATGTAGGTACCTTTTGTCGAAAGGCGCTCGCGCGGACATTTCCGGGCTTCCAGAAGTAAAATTATAATCTGTTATAATGATTTCATTTTTCCCATCTGTCCTGAAAATTAAACGCGGCAAAAGCGACGGTACATCTGAAACATTCATATTTTGTACCACAAATGAGCGAGTCGTAAGATCAACGTTACTACGGGAGACGGAACTTGAAACCAACTATTAAAGGCGATTCTAAAAGTCAACCGGAAATTGGTAAATGATGTTTAATTTGGTACTTCTGCATCATGTTAGTGATCATTTTATTGACCAACGATTAATCATGGTTCTGTTTTTAAAAACTTCAAGTTTTTTGCATTCCTAGAAAAAGCTGATACCATCTGTTGAGTGGGAAATGAACAGCTTACTCTAACAGTGGTGTAGCACTGTAGCACACACCAACAGACCTTATTATCTTTATTTATTATTTTTATTTAGGTCTTGTTTTGTGTCGGTCGGCCGATGCCAGGATGCCACCCATGGCAACCGATGCGTAGCATCCTGGCATCGGAAAGTGCTGCATGTTGTTAACCTGTGGCTGCATGCTTGTTGTTGTTGCTGTAACAAATCTAATTGTTAACGCGCCGAAAGACTTTCTCCCAAAATAGTCCATAATTAATAGGCAACCCTAATCACATATTTATATTACTATTGTAGCGAAAGATTTAATTCGACGTCTACTTAAATTCCAATAATCATAACTTTGGTTGATGTGAGTCATTGAATGTCCCTGCGTTTTACTAAATATTTGAATAGTAAGTAGTAGGTATCTACTAGTGTTTCGATAACAATAAGACACAGGAAAATACTCGTGTCTCCTTAATCATCTTATTACATTAATTTAAAATGTTATAAATACATTTTGACACACTGATCTGTGTGAACTTGTGAAGAGTCACACTACTCACACTCGCACTAGTAGGTACCTAAGTTAAAAAGAGGTTAAATTGTTTAATACAAACTAAAATTAAATATATACGCATAGTATATTACCTAAGTAGGTTTAAATCGGAATAGTGACGTCACTGCAGCCAGTATGAATATAAACTTCTAAGTATACATATAAATGCCCTAATAAATCTTGTGGTTGGGCTTTATTCAACCGGACACAGGATAAAATACCTACAAATTTCATATACTTATGCTTATTTCAAACACTTATTTGATGTTTTAGCTGTCGTATATGTATGTGCCTACTTTTCCTAGATACTCATAACTGTAATACTCTTAGTAATAGCCTTTAACGTTAAACCATACTTCTACTGGGTTTAAATGGCTACCAAATTCTAAATCAGTTGGATATTCATATTCGCAATGAACATACATTTCTATAAGTATTGATGACCAAATAGATAGTCAATATTAAAATGTAATAACTTCCTTACTCCCTGTGGATGCAAGATGATATCCAATTACAAACGAATACGACAGGATTTAAAAAAAGTGAGTAAAATGGCAGGACGCTAAGAATTTTAATGGAACTACATTCCCCGGCGCCTTTACAGACGACTATTTTAAGCGAAATCAAATAATTAAACTGAGGTTTCAATGAGAGGATAAGTATAGAAATGCGGTCTTAGATGGATATATAATTACAAGAGATAAATTTGAAAATGGATAATACGGTTGATAGATAAATGAACATTTTGTGTTCCAGTTAAATAGGTGTGAAGCCAGTTACACTTTTTTGAAGCGAACATCTCAGTCCTCAAGGGTAGTAACGCATCCGTGACCGAATTAGAACAAGACTCTTACTAACAATTACAAACTGGACTATTACTAACGACTAACATGACTAACTATCACTATCATTCCCTGTCCCAGTCCTCATACTTACTAACGAACTAGTCAACTAATATTCTAAAACCGTCTTCTAACCGGACTAACTATCCTTAGATCGGTTACAGTTGTCATGGGCGGCAGCGGAACGGTGGTGCTGCATGCCTGTATGATACCTTAATTCTATAAAAAAAGGCTCTATACACTCATAGCCTCACCACACTAGGATCCTCTGTGTCGTGGGTACCATGGACAAAACACACAACCAGACCGAGAACAGAAATTTAAACTCTTCATTAAAATCATAAATTGAATTTTATTGTTTGAAGATACAGATAAAAACAAATAGAGAAAAACAAGAAGGTTTACCATAAGTGTCGCAGTAAGATATGACGAATTTGTAATATACGTATAAGTTGATATGTAATGTGTATACAGAAAATGAGAGTTTCTTTATAATCGGTTAGTCAAATTCAACTTGGTTTATTATAACAGACAATACACACTTTAAAACAGGTGTTGTTATTGTACATTATTATGATGAAATTAATACAAATTAGGTAGGCACATTGTGTATCCTATCTAAAAGTATTATGCATAATCAAAATAATTGAAACCCTGTCAACTAGATACAATGTCACGGTTAATAATACCTAACCTAACCATAATTAGAAAAGCATTAATGACACTCAGCACGACATCATTATTTGTCCAATTTCGCACGAACTCGAAACTCTGACTAAGGAGGCAACCCAACCGAATGTGATTCAACCAATCGATGAGTTCGTCACATAAAACTGTAGGTATTGTTAAAACCATCGTGCTACCTTGTTTTGCACCAACCGTAGACGTAACATCCTTGGGTCGCACTTGGACAAATAAACGTTATCGAACACCGGCCACCTACTATAACTGGGGACACTGGTACATTCTCGATTCGCTACATCATGTATTTAAGGTAAAAGATCACCCTTCGACATATCACCTACATACTTACAATCATGGAGACATTTGTATCACCTATACCAAGGAGACAAATGTACGTTCGACCTTAACACAACCTTGCCTAAAAGGTTACACTACTCGTATAATTATAAATATTATGATACAATTTATTTCTCTTACGATAGACAAATCGAATTTATTTTTAAGCATTCAGTTATAGAATCGTAAAGAATAAACTTTCGAGTCCAATGATTCAAATCATTATCAAATATACTCAATCATCATCAATCATTAGGTATCAGAAATAAATTTCGTGACTTTATAACTGCAAAGGATAAGGTTAGTCTGAAAGAATACGAGAATATGATAAAAAGAAATCAAATTGGAAATGCAAGAAATTGACCTAAATTACATGTAGGTAACATGTAATAAATTATATTGAGTTTGAGATTTGAGTTTTGAATTAAACATCGATTTTACATAATTATGTAATTATTCAACATCAAAAATGTCAATTTTATGTATATTATAAATTCGGAAATGATATAACTTATTGAATGATAAAATCGACATCAACTATGTATACTCCGACACTTGAAATGCAATAAGTAAAGAACGACATCCTCTGAACTGAGTAAGTGGTTGTTTGATTCGCTATAATGGTCGCATCGCATCGGATGGGATGTCGTCATCAGGACCGATTCCAGCTCATGTGAGTCGAATGCGTTAGTAAGTAGAGCTGTGCGAGCCGTTTTATAATTCCACTGGCTGGTTAACAAGTTAATTATTACGAGACGAGAAACGTCCATCTGATAAGCATTGGAATCAGTGTAGTTAATACTCGTACGTGATGGGATGCTTTATCTGCAGATGTGATAATATACGTCTTATATTTAAGTAGGTACTTCAAATATAGTCTTTGCAGTGTTATTAAATGGAAGCTGCAAATCCTGAAATCTATTAACTACAGCATAGATGCGTATTCTCAAGAACCTTTTTACAAAAGATAAAGAACTCATCTCAAACTTATGTAATGTCATGAAAAACTGGGATTTCAATGGAAAACTAAATTATGAGCTTATTGATTTATATCCTTGGTGGCTTTTTATTCTTCAAATTACATGATAAGCATTCCAATGAATCCGTAAGAAGTCGGTAACTTTTAAAGGACCAAAACATATTATGTACTCAGTCAAACACTCAAGTTGAACCACGGGCAACAATAAATTGTCCATGGCACAACTACTTGAATTACGGGTAACATTGCCCGAAATTAAACTAGTAGTATCACTCAATTTCAGTTAATGGTATTGGTGGTGGTGGTGGTGGGTGCGGATAAACGACCTCTGCACGTTATAAAGGAACATTTTTGCGTGTTCATCGTTGTTTTGCATGAACGACCAATTTAATGTTCTGAATGTAATTCGTTATACCAATTGGCCTTTTACTTTCAGTGCCATATAATATAAATAAATGGAATAATTAATATTGGTTCATAAAAAAATACTGTCGTGCAATTCTATCTAGGGTAATATCGTCAGGTAGGACGATAAACCATGTTTTAGGTCTTTAGGAGTCATTGAAAGTTCCAACACTTGACCTCTTCCGCACTATATCCGCGTGGCGGAGTATGCTCTAGGTCTAGACCTCCATTGGTATCAGTAAAGACTATGGTTGTTAAGAGGCTGAATCCCCTGGCAACTCACAACATCTTTCGGTTAATCTGCATTCATAGAGTATTTTATGAGGATATTGAAACAAATGAAACTCGAGTAATACAAATGTTATTTAGAAAATATATGTACCTACTTAAAAATTTAAAATGTATGGCAGTAAATCTCAAGTTTCACTGGTTACACCATTTAAGTATAGCACGAACTGTTTTCAATGAGGTGTACAGATTCATATCTGAAGATTATAATTTTTCAACACGAGAAAATAATTGTTTAAAAACACAAGTATGTAACTTTTCTCACAAAAATTGTGCATAAAGCATATGCCACCATGGACTAATGAGGTATCGCTTCAGCTTATTCTAGGATTTAAAGGATTATCCGTAGTCAGAAGACTTAACCTTTCAGAAGCTTTTGTTACCTTTACGCTTGGAAATAAACATTTGCAGCTGCTGCTCAATAACAGTAGTGGTGCAAAATATTGTTGTAACTAGTGTAGGTGTCCTTTACTTTATATTCTTTTCATCATAGATTAACTTTCTTTGTTTACCTGTGCTTCTCATTAATAAGATCCTTTCCAAAACAGTGGCAGAAGCAAAATCTTCGACGTTCATAAGAATATTTATTAAGACCTACAAGTAATAAATGATTCATTCATTTCATTTCAAGATACCAGATTACCCAAGTTTTAATATATAGAATAATGAATACTTAAAAATCTCTCAATGTAGGTACTAATAAAAGCGTCATGTGTATGATTTTATAAATAAATGTATCTTAAATCTACTGGGACAAAATCGAAAGGTGTTCTCGAATGTCAGGAGACGGCGCAAAAAAGCGCGGGAACACCAAAAAAGATCTCCATTGTTCTTTTTAGCACAAACAAGATGTGGTGTTGACGTAAATGAGGGTACTTTAGGCTTTGGACGGTTGCGATTTTACAACGAGTTTACAACTTCATTTTCACATAATATTGAACAATTCCTAAGATTTCTTAAAGTTTTCATCCTTATAAACATACGCTTGAGACAAGTCCCATCGTCTGTACACGAGACTTTTAAGGCGACAAGACACGAGCAGCAAAAACCACGTGACAAATAGCTACAGCCTTGGAGACGACATTACAATGCATAAATAAGTTTCTATGCGTATTTCAGAGCATTATTTAAGTAGGTTACCCTGAAAAGATGTGCAATTTAATCGTATATTTGAAGGTCTTAGAGTCTTAGAAAATTGCAGTAATTTCATCAATTGCAGTTTTCCTGCATTAATTTTGACAAATTTGTATTAAAATTGATTGGTTGTACCTATTGTATAGCTACTTCACATTATTATTTAAAATATAGATTCCTTGCTTTGATTCAATGCAAAGCAAGGAACTCGTGTTTGGCTGATCTCATACGGGGATAACAGAAATGATATAGGCGATAGGTATATGTTGTTTATAGAAACTTAATCGAGCTGAACAAATGTGGATTGACATACTTCACATACCCTTAAGGCATGTAGGATTAAGAATTAACATAAATGAAGTTTCATGAGATATATTTAATTAATTTACCTATGTAGTTAATTTAGGCCCTGGATTCAAATTTCGATTTAGAAAAGTTTATAAGATTTTCATCATAAGGAGTGGGGACCTACGCATATTTCAGACATAACGCTTTTATTATCAGGTTAAATCCTTATCTAAATTGTGACCGCCAATTTCTGACTTTATCGTAAAACTTAACAGTTTGTTAATCTGTAGATCAATAGATTGGCTCACCAAGTTATATTACCTACCGGAAATTGGTCACAGTTCAACAACAACGATAACCGAGTAACGGGAAGTCAATTGAGAAATCACGCAAAAAATATGTAAAACATGTAGCAATGGAAGGTAAGACAGTACTTGATTCTCCGTAATAGATGCAATCGTTACTATTACTACTACTTAAAATGTACTCGTAAAGAATATACGATGCACTACATAGATGCCAATAACATGAGTCAATTGACTCGCACGTACCATTAGAAGTCATAAAAGAAACATTGACCCCAAAATGGGGGCATCTACAACTACATATCTTAATGTTATTCAATGAGCATGATTTAACGTCCCGGCGGACGTGTCACGACTGATTTATGCTTAAGACATATTAATATAATTAGATTTGATACGTTAACGTATCAATTTGTAATGTATCAACCAATTTTAAGAAATCACAATATGCTGGGAATGGCCAATGGTACACTTCGTTTCTCGTCTTCTAATTATCGTTTTCACATTTTTTCAGACCTTTTATTTGCCCTTAATTAAACGTTGTTCCATTTATGCCAAAATAGGTATCTGTTACTTTGGATTTTTAATCTAGACTGCAAAGCGCTCCTTCGGTTCTTTCAACTACAATTTGAAAGTTTACTAATAGAAGTTCACGAGCTAGATTGAATGTCTTTTTCCTGTCTCTTATTTGTTACTGTTACAATTACCTGTTGTAATTGGTATAGTGGAGAGCTAGACGCACTAATATGCGTCAAAAATTTAAAACGTATTAAATTGAACTTTACAAAATTACGTACACACTTTTCTTCCTTTGTTTTTAGTGCGTTTTATTTATATCTACTCTCTCTTCCTATTTTAATATAAAAAACAGACACACAAAAAGAAAGGACCAAGAAAATAATAACTAGTTGTTTATCATGACAGATTCGTGACAAATCAACCCATTTTCTTCTTCTTCAGCGTCTTACGCTTCATACAAAATTTTATCTTTCGTTTCTTGTTTTATCTTTGCGGGGGATTTTTTAATTTAATGAGTATTTTATCTTTAATAGGTACTCCTCCTCCTTCGATTTTTTTTATTTTGCTTCTTTATCATAAATTGCATCTGTTGCTTGGAATGGAGTTTCTCACAAAAGTCAATGTTCAAAGTCGAATGATATCATTATTAATATTTTTGTAATTTGTGCAGTATATAAACGAGAAATCATTGAATTTATTAGATGCACCAACTCTAATTTTCTATTTAGTTGATTTGACATCGATTGCTTTCCATTTCTCTTCTTCCTCATCACTCATCACACACAGTAGTAACATACCTTGCGATAATGAATATTGGCGTCATGAGTTAATGACATCAACTGTTTTGATAAAAATTAATATCTTATCGCCGTGGGATAAAATTAAATTTGCCACTGGAAGTACGGCCCTGAGATTTCATAACACATAAGGCCAGCGATTATCTCGAATCGATAAATAAATGTCCGTAAATGTCATAGAGGTATAAAATAAAACTTTTTATTAGGGTAATTTCGCCTGTTCGCGTCCATCGCCCAATTCGCGTCCATTTTGCGGATCTCCCTTTAAAAATCCTCGAAAATAAGTTAACTAATACACCAATCAAACGAAAAGTCATTACCGCTAATACTTCAATGTATAAGAGACACGTACACATGGACAAAAGTTCTGTGCGTCAAACCAATCCCGTTTAGAAAAAATAGTTAGTCTCGGCTGTTCAACAAGGAAGCGCGTACGCGCGGGATGTTTAGATAAAAATTAGTGTGCAGCGCCGCGTTTCATGGTAAGTTTTTATTGTTTTATGTGAATTTTAGGATACATAGCTGTTTTTACACTTTTATGATGAAAAAAGGAATAATATTAATTATGAATTTGCTTATGTTTTTTATATTTAACGAATAAAATAAGGTGGACGCGAATTACTACATCGAATTTTACAAAACTTCCACTTTGCGTCCGCAATGGACGCAAACTATACCTACAGGGGATAACAATAAACCATATTGCGTCCACTATTTTCGTTAAATACTTGCTTGTAAAAATAATTTAAAATGTAGTGTTTATTACTATTATTTATTTATTTATTTATTTAATCCTTTATTATAAATTTGTTACAATGGGCGGACTTAATGCCTAATAGCATTCTCTACCAGTCACCCCTTGGTTACGATGAGAATGTGTGGTAGGCTTAAACTTTAAGAATGTAAGATTAAATTAATAATTGTTACACAACTGAAATAATATATAAAACCTAAATACATACATAAATATATACAATATCCATACATAAATAAGTACCTTCATAAATATGTCAATTTATACACATACAAACAAATATATACAAATAAATAAACATATGTATATATAAATATATATTATATATATACATATAATTGCACAATTGACATTCAAATACTAAAAAATGTACTATTACAACAAAAAATGTACAATAGTACATTTTTTATTAAGACTACGTATTTATAATTCTATTTTGAATTGAAATGGGTAATTTATTTCATTCTTATTTTTTTCCATTTAAGATGAGTTCTTCGGAGACAAGAAAGAAGAAGGAAAAGAGGACATACACAGAAGAAGATTTAAAGAAAGCGTTAAATGAAATTCGAGAGAATAATAAATCAATAAGACAAATATGCAAAGAATATGCTATTCCTAAGACCACAATTTTTTAATATTTATATTCTTAAATAAAGAAATTGTTAAAATACAATCTTTCTTTACAAATTATTAAAAATATCACACCTATATTCCTTTTCTAAGCTGCTGGACGCTAAATGGTCCACGGGTGGACGCGATTTGGATTTTGTGGACGCAAAGTGGGTAAAACGCCTAATTGTGAAGTTTATCTATTTAAAAAGAAAACACAAGATGTTTCTAATAAAACTGAAAGTTAATCTTAAAATAGACTATATAATGAATACATTACACAATTTTTTCATAGAAATTAGTGCTAGGACATTTTTATTATCACCGCCAAACTTGCCAACTGCACTAAATGGACGCGAACAGGCGAAACGACCCTAAGTACTCTCAAAGTCTGGTACATTACGATTAGTAAAATTAATTTAAAAACACTTGGTTTAATAGGTAGGTACTACTAGACATAAGTTTTGTTATGGTCAAATATCGATAATATCAATTTATAATACAAAAGCAGCAACTAAAATAAATACCTATGGACTTAGTAAATTGAATTTGGAAAAGTGACTGTTAACGAAGTTCAATAAGATAAAAAAATAATAACAAAAATCTTATCAAATGTCAAGCAATAGTCAATGACAAAATCAAAGATATAGAAGTCATCTAATAAGGATAAATTCAGAATTAGATTAGTTAACTTTCACGCCAAGACGTATTCCACTTTGAAATAATGCGAGACGAGAAAGCGGGTAACGCCACACTGCATTAACTTTAAATTTTTGTTGTACTCCACATCTGGACGAACAGACAGATTTGAGAAAACACAAACACCACGAATAAGTAATAACTCCGATCACACAACACCATCAAACACTAAACGCACAATACAAACGCACCATTATAAAATTCTATCAAAGTTCGTTTCGTTTTTTAACCGAGTTCGAAATTCAAAACACCACCAGCCACAGGACACGTCCGCGGCCAACCGTAGCAAACAAACTTGCTAACCGGCTAGTATGAGGAACCGCTTGTCTTCTACTTTTCGAATCCGACCAATATGAAAATACACCACAACAGTCCTCGCAACACGTACCTAGACGACGAGCGGAATTAGTAGCGTTATTTTAAAAGTAAAACATTCCACGTGCTAGAAGAGCACCGCCAGAGTGAGCGGCACACCTTAGCAAGAAAGAGATAAACGTATCTAGAACAAGACAGGAATATGAACAAAAAATATTTCGTCACGTGCGATAATGAAATCCTTGCTGCTGTAGTAAATGCGACCGTGGTCACTAGCGATAAGAATGATTACTAAATTGGCTATGATTTTCTTTTCTTCTGTTGAATGTGACACCACTAACTTAGTTTAGTAGGTATGTTTGTAATTTGATTCAAAGTTACGGGCACAGCTGAAATTAAATATGCGCGTGTGAGTTATTTGCATATGAAGGCGCAAAGGATAAAACTGATTCGATCAGTGATATTAAACTCCGTTTCGATGAGCCCGCTTATGCTGCTTACTTACGTTGATCTAATAATCGTTTTCTTTTTATCTGTCCATGGCAAAACAAAGAGGAACAATCATTATTTTACCATTCCATTTAGGTTTATACGTTTGTTTACCAAAGGTATGACCTGTAGTATAGCGCCTATTACTACAGAGCCGATATTGTTGAACAAGGTATTAATCATTTCCTTATTTTGGTCAGGATGACATAGGCTACTTACATCTCACATTATAGAACTATAATCTGAGGGCTACATTGAACGAAATTAATATGACGGATTTTCCATATCAATTCCAATACCATAAGCTACATGCTATATAGTTAATACTAAATTAATGTAAGTACATAGTACATAATAATATAGTATTTCAGAGTTTATGAATGCCTACTACTAGCGCCATCTGTCTTAATTAGCACATTTCAAATGATATTTGAAAGAAAATCTCGGTACTTAAGTTATTATTTTATCAACATTATGGTTTTGGTAGAGTAGGTACCTATAGCTACTGAACTATCTATCCGAATATAAGATTAATCGTATTTTTCGGTATTATTTAATAATATTATGCACAGAAGAAGATAGAATCACTTCGTAGGTTAAGCATTCAATTTATCCGCTACCCTTTTATTATTATTAATTTTTACCCAATAAATAATAATTTTCTTACCTTAAAGGTATCGCTGAGGCATCAATATCACTAATCGCGACATTAGCATTCGTCCAAACATCGTTATTGTTCACCAATTTGGCCCTTTTCAATTTAGCTTTTTCAGAAACGCTCGGCTTTAAAGAGGGCGGCAAAACACTGTCACCCCTGACAGGTGGTTTTGGCGCCGGTCGTGGCGGCGCGGGCGTTTTCTTGACTATTTTTAAAACTATATTCTGACTCAAGTCATGTTTTTTTGTTTCTGATTCGGATATTGCTGTTTTAACCCGTATCGGCCGCTCCGGTTCCAGTGGTTGGTCTAGTCTCTGAACGGGTTGAGATCGAGATAAACCTCGCTTTGGTTTTTCTTTGCTTGACGATTCCTTTGGAAGCGCTAGGGGTGAAATAATTTCAGTTTAATATGAATTGCATTTGAATAAATACCTAATTATATTTTCAGAATTTGAAGTAAATAAATAACGCTAAACACTCATAGCCCCACACTAAGATTATAATTATGTCGTGGATGCCATGGCATGGACAAAAGAAAAAAAAGAACACAGACATTCACATTACCCAATAAATAGAAATTTAAATTTTAAACTCAATTAAAATTTTAGCCGCTCCCCAGGACTCTTCGAAAGACAGTCCGGCATGGTAACCATTGCGCCACATGAGTCCTCAAATATTTCAAAATAAATAATCTAAGTAGGTACGTAATATTTTTTTTTCTCAAAATAAATTGTTGCTACTTTCAATATAGGGCAATTGGAAAAGTATCTAATATCACAGTAGGTACACTATAAATTTAATAAATTAATGTTTTTTATTTTTTCTATTAACTTGTAAGTATTTTATAATTTAAAACTTATCAAAACATAATATTATAATATAATTTGTTATAATAATAAAATTTGTCTGTTGTTGTAAACGGGCGCCATGAAAATAACAATAATTGGAAAGCTTTCA
Organism: Ochlodes sylvanus; assembly: GCA_905404295.2. Classification (NCBI taxonomy): domain Eukaryota; kingdom Metazoa; phylum Arthropoda; class Insecta; order Lepidoptera; family Hesperiidae; genus Ochlodes; species Ochlodes sylvanus. The sequence goes on from FR990129.1 coordinate 7,135,957, forward strand.
TATTTTTGCATATTTCGAAATTTTATAATGTCAATTTTATATGCCTTTTTGATACTTTTAATAGAATTTCTTAAACTTATTTTTATGGTCAAGTGGTAATACTTGCCTGTCCTAGGCCTATTTCTAGTTACAGGCTTGGTCTCCGCGCTGCCTATCTTGGTAGTTTCCTCAACCTTAGGGTAAGAAAGGGCCGGTAGCGCCTTGCTGCGTGAACTAAATGTCGCTTTAAAGAAATTTCCGGAAATACTCCTCTTTGCAGAGTTTGAAGGTTGCCTGCAATAAAAAACAATCGATTTAATTTTAATCGATAACAGTAAAAATGATTGAAACAACAATAATCATTAATCACTATTGTCTTTATTGTTTTATCAAAATTCAAAAAGTACGTGAATAACACTAGGGGACACCCGGGTTTGAACCGGGGACCTCTCGATCTGCAGTCGAATGCTCTACCACTGAGCTATATCCCCGTTAACGCAGCGAATGAAAATAACCTTTAGATTCTACGTCGCTTACTATTTAGTTCAAGAGACGTTCAATAGATGGCATTAGTAGGGGAAAACTTCAATGACAATTTATATTTACGAACGAATCTATATTATTTCTATGTATTAATATATGTATAAATCAATCCAAGACGAAACATGAGACTTACTGGAGTTTTATATTGCTAGGCACCAAAGGCACCTTCTGCTGCATAACCTCCTCGATCTGAAACAAAGATACATAATTATATAAAATTAAACGCAAAATCAAAACGCAATAATTTTTCTTAAAAAAAATCCGTGCAATGCAATTAACATACACTGCCGAGATTCATAATAAACACAACATGTTAACAAGTTTTGTGTGCAACTCAAAGACAAAACTGCGATGCAGCCACTTCAAAATTTACACTTGAATTGAATCATAGGTAGGTTGGTATTTTGTTATCGGTAAGATTACAATCCTTATTGATTATTTGTTTGCATTTACCACGATAAACTGATACTCTCTCTTCCGTCTGACGCTTGTCCACATGTTGAACTTTTAATTATCAATCTTATATTTATACTTAGTACTTTTATACTAATGATAATACGTCGGGCATGTAATAAGTTTCGCGATTATATTCTTATTAATTATATAATAATATTAATGTAATTAAATAATACAATGATTGAGTAAGTCCTCGAATGAATTGTATTGAAAGCGTTATAATGACATTTATATGACATAATTGTAACTTTTTTATCTTCAAAAACGCGGATATATTTATTTTGGACTTCGTGATTCATCACGGGTCTCTGTTCTGGGATCTATATTCTATAAATATCTGTCTATATAAATAGATATTCACAAAACCCAACTAAAATTTTAATGTAAGTATATCATATAATTTGCTTTTTCAGTCTCATTTTGTGCTTATCTTTGAATAGCGCTTCGACTAATAAACAGAGAGGCTACTTGATAATAAATTATTACCGCCTATCTGGGTAGGTAGGTATATCATCAAATTCAAAAACACGTTTAAACATTTCACTGATAATTTTAAAAGGAGGCTGATACATAGCTTACTAGGCATAAACCCTGTCACCCTGCGTGTGATTAGATATCGAGAATCCAGCGAACCAGCTGTACATCGACCTCTATAGGAACCGGTGCCATACCCTCGTTTGTTGTAAGATCCACCATAGGACAAACTGCCTGGCTTGGATCCAAGTCCGGTTGCAGTTCCTTAAGTAGGTACTCTCATTTGTCAGAAGGATTAGAATGGAGGTAGGGAATGGTTTGGCCAAAAAGACATCTAATAATACGCCACTTCGTTACACTACAACTACGGTGTAAATTAGGAAGGTCCTTGAACACTGTCCACGTCATGTGAACACCACCAAGGTGGACAGATAATTTAAACAAAACAACAAGAAGCCGTTGGGAGTCAAAGGGACCAGCACAGTCAAATAACTCCAATTTATTAGCGTTAGAGTAAACTTAGGCTAGGGACGCTAAGTAAGTAGTAAGTAGAATAAAGTTTAAGTAGGTACTTACTTATAATTATAAGCACTCTAAACAAGTGAACTCGTAAAATATATTTTTGTGTACCTACAGAAAACTAACCTTTATATACGACGACGAATACGACTTTTTATACGACGAGCGCCCATAATTATTAAAATTATTTTATAAGTACTCCTAAGTATTTCTTAGGATCACTTCGAATCCTGCACCAGTTTAATGAATGAAAACGCAACGTTATGGGTAAAAAAATCTGGTGAAGATGCTAAATTCGTGACTGTCCAAGTGAAAACCTTTTCGACGACCGCTTCAATGTTTCACGCCTATTGAAACAATAATTGGCGAACATATATTATATTGTAAGTGTGGGACACATTACAATGAATAATAAATAGTAATTTAAATTATAAGGTGGATATGCTGTGTTAGTATGTATGGTTTCGTGCATAGCCATCGGTTTACAAGTAGCTGAATCGATTAATTGTTGTCAAATTGTAGTTAGGTTTGGAGCAGCCACTGCTTATCGCTCAAAATGATCAAAAGCTATTTCTAATGACCTCACTTCCTAGACCAAGATTTCTCAACTCTACTCACGTCACTTTCAATATGTCATGAGGGGAGGCCCTTTAACCTATCAACGGGATCACAGGCACAAGTATCTTTAAACTCGATTAATGCGGAAAACCTAATGAATTTCGGTTAAATTTCGTTCAACAGCACAGAAATTTACTCGCCGTAAATTGTGTCGTCTGTTGAAGGCCCCCCATAATTCAATAGCATTCAATAGCGGTCAAATCCCGGGTGGACTGAAACAATTTGTCATCGTATTAACCGCATTGTTAACTGCATCCGTTACGAGGTATGTCTTTTCACTGTTTTTTAATTTCATTAGACGCCGTTTTGAGTTGGGCTCATATTTACATACTACTCGAAGGTTGGTCCTGTCCTGCAGGTCTAGCGGGTTTGCCATGACAAGAGTGAAACGACATCCTGCAGTCGTCATTTTCTCACGTTAAATGTTAGATATAATTATGTAGATTATGGTAGACGGTTTAATCCTCGTGGTACCACAAACTCGTACCTTGTATGACGCATAAGTAATTGTTTCTTTTTAAACCCGATACTTAATTAGGTTTTAACAAACAATTTTATCGTGACCAACACTTGTCTTATATTTTGTATATCATGTGATGCATTTAAATTAGGTGTTTACTAAATTAGGTGGATTAATTATTACAAAATTGCCCAAAACGGACCATGTGTTTAGCAGATTACAATAAGTGTTTACTTTATTCTTTTTATCTTACATAACAAAACTCACTATTATTTTTAATTAATTTTACTTTATTAATTTACTTTTGAACTACTCAATGTTCCTTTTCTGTGCATGTACCTAAGTAATAAGTACAAACCTCGTTTAAGCGATGTTGTAAATTTTGTTTTGATAACCCCCTAAAATCAGTTATCAAAACTTTCACCAGGCACAATCACAAAATTCACAAATATTTTGCTTCACTTTCGCAAGCAAAAATTTCAGAAAACAATAAAATATTCCACTCGCGACCGCCGATTACAGAAAGAACTGAAACTACACCATTACGCTATCCTTATCAGCGGCTCAAAAGATTTGATAACGCAGGCTCTAAATTCCAACGTAAACTTTATTTTTTAACGGTCACGTGCAATTTTTATTCTATCGTGGTTCGGTTCGCGCGCTCGTACTGTCACTGTCGGTAAAACGCGGGAAACGCCGCCATTGCGTCAACTGAGCCGGTGCGGCGGCGGCGCGGCGGTGCAGTGGGTGTGATAAGCCTTCTATTCTACGAAATTGTACTTCATTCAATGAGAAATGTATCACCTCGGATGTGTTTCTGTTTACCTTAATCGACGTAGCCTTGAGAGTTGAGAACAAAATTTCATTCAGTACATTTTTTAATTTGCATTTATATGGGTACTTCTATCAGTAAGGTAGTTTTCTTTTACGATTTGTGTCATACTCTTAAAATGCATTCAAACCAACAGCTTTTAGGGCTGAACGCGACAGTACGATCGTGAAGTTTGTATCAAACTTTAATAAGATTAAAACGGATCGTACCTTTTATGTTATAGGTACATTTTGATAGATTTTGTCACTGAAAAAAATGCCTATCCGTATTTTAAGTAAGGTGTCCCGTGATTAGCAGCAAAATTACATGAAGAACTGTTGACTAACCGAATAAGTTGACTGTTATACTGAATAGGTAGGAACGTTCCTAGATATTTAATGCAATCACAGTTATTTTAATAGGTATGTTGACACTATGTTGGAATTGGAACTTCCTCGGCTGTTAAAATCGTGCTTGGGAGAATAATTACATCCATTTAAAGACTGTAAAAAGGAAGTAAATAGTTTGTGCAATGTTTATATAAAAGTTTATTAACAATCAAGTGCATCTTGGATTACGCGCAGTGTAGGGTTCCGTAGTTCACCCATATATACTACTATTAGGTACTAGTTACTTGTTAACCCTAGAAACCTACGTATAGCTGCGACATTTTTCTATAGTGTTTAAATATTCTACTGTCGTTGTCGCGTCGTCATTTTTTTCACTTATGAAAGAAGCCTTTGACGAAGTTTGGTAATTTACATCGCAGTTTCCACAGGAACATTGCCATTGTTAGTTGCCTCTTTCGTCGTTGTGGTAAACGTTCCACAGGAAAGCGGGGCCGCGGCGACGGATTTAACTATTTATTTATATTCATTTACTTCCATATCTATATTCGATCTCATTAATGTCGTTCTGAAAATCAGTGGTCCTGCCCGTAAATATTAATATACAATATCCTGACAGTAAAATGTCTTCTGGTTTACGGTCTGAAGAATATGAATGCGGCTAACTGACAAACAAGACAATGATTATGAGCATTCAGAATTACGAATGCCTCTTCATAGAACAGCGCTATTAAACGGATAGCATGAGAAACGACAATGACGACTTTCCGGTGTGTAGCAAACCTGCTTCCTGCTGACTGCTGAAAAGCCATTGTCCAAAGTCATTCTTGAACAATTCACCAAAACGTCTTTAATATGGTTTGCGCAAGCTTGTACAAAATGTCGACACTACTCGCCCGCCAACGCTTCGCCACCTCCAGTTTCCATTCATTACAGCACTTTGTAACTGATACCAGTCCGACCTTGACTGGCATGAGCAATGACAAACAATAACCGAAAATTTAACTAAGTAATATGTATTCAATAAAATGGTTAACACGGTAACACAATAGGGTCAACTATTTTTATGCTAAAGCCGGCACTGGGCCTACAAGCCATTTGGTGGTAAGTGGTCATCGACGCCTTTTGTTTGTGATCAGTAGAGTAAAGAAGCGGTAAACACTGTTCGCTGACACTCTCACGTTACAGCTGTATGCATTTGTCTTTCAACGCCCTCTGGTCGCTCTATACGAGGTTTCAAATGTGGCACCGCCCTAAAGCAGCTCCTGTTGGCGCCCTCTGCTGGCGTCTAGAGCGACTGCTCTTCTCACTTTTTTCCAGGGTGGGTCCGAATCACGATACATTTTAGGTGGTAAATAGCTAGTTAAATGAAAAACCTCACCACCTGGTAATATGACAATGCCACTGTTATTTCTTTTTTAAGTGACCACTGATCCTGGCCTCTGGTGACGATGGTCGCAGTGAATACTTATAATGTTGGTTTCAATTTCGTTATGACAGTTTTTCTTACATAATGATAGCCAGTGATAAAATTTGCCAGTGTAACAGGAATTAAAAAGATTTAGTTCCTGTGCCTTTAAACCATTGACATATATTTAAGAGGATTCAGCAACAGCTTGCTAGCCAACTTGCTCAAGATACAGCTCGGCATTTGCGGCATAAGCTAACAATGCTGCCTTGTTTAACAAATATATCTATTAATATTGTTAGTGGAGATAAAATACGACCTCGCTTATCCTAAACAGTCTGATGTTTAGTCAGTTCTTTGGACATATATCAATAAAGAATATGACAGCTGACTGAATGAATGATATGATTAAATATCATACGTAAACAGAAGTGTGAAATCTGTTCAGTAAATATTTACTTGTAAATAGTCTGTTTGCTATCGCAGACCACTCTGTGTTTGCTATACCTACTTGCTAACAATATAGTACCTGACTTAATAGATTTTAATGTCTGTAATTCACACCTTCACTCAAGGTGTGATTTTAATGAAAAATAGAAGGTATTTCATTTTCAATTACGTATACGTTTTGTGCCGTAACAAGTTGTTAAAATATTAGGTATGTAGCTGAGTAAATTCAAAGAAAATGGATTGACTAATTTGACTGTATAGCATAGCATATATTTGGTATAGCAATACTAACAATAACCAACAAACTAACCAGCTAATGTTCTAATACCGTCTCCTAATCGGAGTAGGTAAGTATCTCAGTATTCCCAGTCCCCATAGTCCTCATTCCAGTCTCGTTCTAAGTTGGTCGCAGGCGCAGTTGTCATGGGCGACAGCGGAAGATGGTGCTGTATGCTGGTTGGCTACCTTAATACCATAAAAAACCCTTATCCGTGTTCCGTCGTCGTCTTTAACTTTTCAGTAGGTCTCAAATATCTGTATATTTGCCTGTCTGTTCTTACTCACATCCGTTTATTACTGAATCTACTAGACGGAAAAAATACACGTGAAATAATAAAAACATTCTTATGGAAGGTGGTGAGATGAGATCTTTACCAACTGTCTCCAAATCTAGTATACAATATTCTATGGGCTAAATTTTTGATAAAAAATTATCAATTTTACATGACGTATCAAATTAAAGAAATTATTATCGGTGCGAAAATTTATCAGTAAGTAGATAGGTATATCAAAAGCATAACCGCTGCATTGTCGGTCGAGCAAAAAGGTAGAGGAAAGACAGGAAATACTCTCAAGCCCCCAGACGGAACACAAGTCGCTTGGCGGCCTACTCAAACAAGAGGGTGGTCGGGCTTTAACCGAGTAAATATACTTTCATTTTATATTATCTAACCTTTTCATTACGTATTGGAATTGGAACTGATTCCACTCCATTGATTCGTTGACTATTACATCGACCTACTTCGTCTTGTCATATAATATGAATAGACTTTTATGAATTAACAACACAATCAATCAATTAGGCAAATCATTAGACGATGTATGATAATGTTTTGGGCTAATGTCTCGCGTGGGAGGGATTGTGTCGTGTGTTGACATTTTAATGGATATCACAACAGCTACTGCACAATAATTTGTCTGGCTGTATAAATAAATGATTGTGACAATAGAATACATAGCTGTCAGTGTCAAAATTCGAATGATAAATTCAAACATTAGAACATTTTTGTCGATACGGAAGTAGGTACTTTGTAGTCGTATCTCGGATCACACACCAAAATCTTTGCTGATTACTAAATGAATTCTTTATGATTAAACGAACCATGGGAAATTAATAAATATCTTCACATGCGCGCTCAGAGAAAAAGTCTCTAGGTCTAGACGCAAGCGATCCACTACTAGGGGATCACGATCCTCAGTATTGAGGAAAACGACGCAAGAGGGAGGAGGAAGGGATAATAATTTGATATATTTCTAACCCATTATTAAGTAAACAAAAATATTAGCTTTCTGCACTCCTTTATATAAACTTAAACTGTGCCAAATTTCATATTCCTCTGCTTAATTTTGTAAAAAAGGGTAGGTCCCTAGAATTCCCAAGTACATAATCAAATGAAATAAGAAGCCTGCTATGAAAGCTTATTGCCAATATTTCCATCAAAACAATCATATTTAAATCCCAATATGAGTTTCGTTAATTAAAGCCAATATCCAACCGCGTTGATTGAGCGTGGGCCGTTCCGCTGATAGTGACATATTAGACTCAAACAAGTTCAAGGAAAACCGCTTCATGGAGTTCGCAAATTTGAACTCGATTGGACGTTTCGAAAATAAAATAACATTTATATCAATTTGGTATGAATAATTCGGTTTCAGATCTGCATACATTTCATCATAGCCCATAACTATTCCTCTGATCGGTTAAGTTTTAAGGGTTCCGTAGCCAACTAGTAGGTAATCTAGGATGTACTTCTTCCTTCTGACTGGCTCAACCCGTTAATAGCCCACTACTGAGCATAGGTCACCTTCTCTTACCTGAGGAGGCCTAGAACATACTCCACTAAGCTGCTCCGGTGCGGATTGGTGCAGGGGTTAGTGGCCGACCCAGTGTCAGAATTTTTGTTTGCCGCCCGAAGACGTCCAACATGGCTTAACGACTGTTACCAAATGGTAACAAACGAGACCGACGGCGTACGTGCCCTACGAAGCACGGAAGCGCCCAAGAATTTTTTGCCACAAGCGGTCACCCCTTCAACTACCGACCGACCGCGCCCACTGTTTTTGTCGATCACCAAGCCGCCGGGCTAAGAGTTCTTCATATGTCAACTGCTTCATAACAATACATTTATCGCATTTACATTACTTAACTTATGGTCTATCTTTATTTTACAAAGATCCTTGCCTAACAAAATCCGGCTCGAAGAATTACTAAATCTGTCAGGATGTAACTAAAGTTGCATAAGTAGAATAACCAGTGAAACGCTTAAAATTCAAGTAGTATTAATAGTTACGGAGATACATAAACAGAATGAATGATTTCAAGTCTTCAAGCAAGTCGCAGTCAAACTCTGAAATTTGAGCAAAATGGTATAGGATACTAAGTTCATTCGTTCTATTTATATAGGCAGTAGCAAACCAAGCAAAGACTAGTGAGTGAGTGACTACCTCATCATCATCACAACCCATAATTGTCCCACTGCTGGGCACAAATCATTAGAAATCATGAGCAACTAGGGTATATAATGAACTTCTTTGTTTTTGATTCCCTTCTGCTCAAGCATGACGATGGCTAGAGGAAAAAACTTAGTGGGCAAATATTGCGGATTACTTACTAAACCGGCTTGTTATATAGAATACTAAAAGTGTATATAATACTACCCAATTACTACGGTTCTTATTCTACATATCGTTTGGCTCACTGTAACAAACTGGACCCTTCACATAATCCAACTAAAGTGTATCTCGCTACTACGTGTAAATGCATGCAAAGGCACTAGGCGTATGCGTCGGCGAGACATTCGGGTCACGATGGCACGTGGGCTCCTAGCCAGTCTGCTGCGATTGGCAGTACAGCACTGCAGTGCTTCTGATTAATAATAATTGGACGTGTACACGCACCTTGCAGAATGTTTATTTATTTATTTATTCTTTATTGAACCTAAGATAAGCAATGGAATAAAAGGCGGACTTAATGCTAAGAGTTTTCTGCCAGTCAATGTTCTTTGTGATGCAGGTAGCGTGTGAATCTATTTAGATGTTTTTTATTTATTTATTTAGTTCATGTAAGTACATGGAAACAATATGATAAACAATATACGATAAACTTTGTACAAAGGTACTGCTTATTTTAATAGAAATATCTTCCAGCAGACCTGGGAATGGTAATGAATCGAATCTAAGTAGTTGTTATTGTTAGTCGAAGTATAAAATATTATAAAATAACGAAAGGATACCCATTCACTCACTTACCTACTCACTGACTAAACACGAAGTCTCGAAAAGAACCCAGGTAGGTAAGAGTAGGAGGTACTCTATGAATAGGAGACATCTGCTAAAAATGTATTTTATCATATTCCATCCCTAAAAGGACGTCAAATAGGGGTTAGGAGTTAGCTAGTAACAAATAAAAATGGGCGACCGGGCGACCACCCTGCGTGGTAACTCAGTACCTACTTCAATATGTTAATTTTGTTTCAGTGATTAACCCCACGCAATTTGCTTCCAAACGGTCGCAAATCGCAACCCCTCCTTTTGTGCAACACAACTCTGCTTTTTATTTCTTGCAGATCTTAACGACGTCTAAAAGAAGGTGGCTAGGTACGTAATGTCTTTAGCGTACAGAAAAGGTTAAAATTGTTTAATTTTAACCTTTTTAACCGGATTTGCGTCCATCCAAGTTATAATGATAAGTCTTGGTTGGATGGGTGATCGTTACTGGCTAAATTTCTTGAATAGGTACTTTTGTGCTCCAAAGGAAATGTAATTTCGTCGGTTCCAGATGTTATCTTTAGGTACTAGTCGTTAGGCCATATCGGAGGCCTTCGGTCCCGTTATTCCGATTCCGCAGGTAAGAAACGTACTCTGCAAGTAACAATTGGAAAATAAAAGGCTTTTGGCACAGAGCAGATAATAGTAGGTAGGTATACTTTTGGCATAAGTCCAGCACGATGTACTATATACCTTTCTATTTATCAACTCCAAAGATCAATGTACTTGTACGGGCCTGAATCTTTGACCTAGGTTTTTATGCTAAGATATAGGAGTAAGATATATATTGATAGATTATTATTAACTTAATACATATATTGGCAAAGTTCCTATCTTCGGAATATTATAGGTCTATCTACTAAGTATATAGGTAAGTTCATCTGGACCTACAGTTCGGTTAACTCAGAACTGATATATTTTAGCTATTGTAGTAACAACTAAGTAGTTTTGTAGTAGATACCTATGTCTATTAAAACACCATGACGTATAAAAATAAAATGTTTTAACTTTTCAGTAAGAAAATTGAAAATTTTCAAAAATAGAGAAGTTATTAATTTTAAATTACTCAGCTTATAAGTGTATTAAGTTGTTGAAAAGTAGGACCGGACTTTAATAAGATTAATCAGATCAGAAAATTTTATTAAAATAATATAATTAAACGTTAACTTACCCATCGTAACAGTCAACTTCTTCGGTCGCAAATTTAGTCCACACTCCATAAACACACAACTCACTTAAGTCAGTCAAAGAATTAAAGTTTGTTTTTAAATAAATTGCAGTACACTTCACTTTTCACAAAATAAACGTTTCTCAGTCACATTTTTATACATTTACGTATGTTATATTACAGTCTGTGGTCTACTGTTGGGTCTGTTGGTAATCGTTCGTTAGATGAGCCAGCCTCGCACAGGCTTGAAGAGTTACTAATGTTTTCTATTCGTAGGGTAACCATGACACAGCAGTTCGCCGGATCGATACCGTTCAGATACTTGTGTTGCTACTTGCGGTTCAATTATGTATTCGAACGATTGAAACTGTTCACTCAGATTCTAGAACATAACGTCGGTATGAAGCCGATTGTTTCTTGATTTACTTAAACTAATAATAATAAGAGACAAAAGAAGTTACTAAGTGTAAAGCAAATCCTGGATAAAGATTTAAATCTTTATGTCCGGGGATTTTTATATGCAATTTTGAATAAAAACCTATAAGAACCACCGTTCATAAAAAGAACTGCCTCTGAATGCAACTGCTTAATTGACATCCCTAGATATAATAAATTAAAAATAACGTTAATACACTCTCATAGCCCCACACTAGAATTCTCTGTATCGAAGATGCGTTCACATAAATATACGCCACACTCAGACCGAGAACAGATAATAATATTTAATCATCTAAAGCAATTTTCAGTAGAGAAAACGACGAATATTAAAAAAATATCAGGGTAATTTAATTAATAGTTTAATTTGAATACAGAGTAAAATATAAACATCTACATACAAACCGTCAAAAAAATACCGTAACATCTGGGGTTTTTATTAATCACTAACTACCCTCGGTACAGCCGGCGAACACCAAAACCCATTGTCGCTCTAGTGTAATAAACGTCAACAAAAGAAATCGAGCAGCTGAGGTTAACTCGGCGAAAAACAACGACCGCACGCAACTTTCACGAAACGAACGGATTGTTTTATTGCTCGGACCATTGTAGGAACGGTATGTATACGAGAATAACGAGATAACTTGAGATAAGTGTAACAATCTTCCGTCTCTATAGATTGGGTACGAATGAGTAAAATTTAAACGGTTTCACTGAGAGCAACCGCGATGCCTTTTATTTTGCTGTTACTTTCAATTAAAGAACGTAGATTTTTTTGCTAACGGCAAACACGCAGGCTTGATTATTTGAAAGCTCTATTGATTATGGACAGATCACTAATATCAACAGAGGCCTCGCCAAGAAGTTGCCAGACTGAAAGATCAGGCAGACGAGGCACTTGATGGTGCCAACAGTCTCCTATAGATATAAGTAACACCAAAGATATTACCGACACTTCGCTGACCTAAAAGGAAGAATGGGGACCCGAAGGATTTTGGAAGCTAGCCAGGCGGGTATAACTTCAAGGAATACCCCAATTTAGCGACCCCGTAGCCTAGTCGGTATGACCTTGCCTGCGAAGCTAGATTCTCGTAAGGTCTCTGATATGATTTTCGACCGGGACAGATATTTATGACAGATAAATGTTTGTTCTCGGGTCGTGGGTGTTAGTTACAACTTATTTGCACTGGTCATGCCACCCGCGATACATGGACTTCTAGTGCGAGGGTGAATGTGTAAATGTTATCACGAGTGACTATAGTAATTCCAATTATTTGTCTTCAGTGTTGTTTTGGGTAACCACTATTTACAATTCACAGCTATATACCTAGGGGTTTGTGGACAATAGCATCGAACTAGATTTTCTAGACAAAGGGTGCCAGAGCCTTGCTAAACTTTACAGTAGCCACATAACTCGTTTCAAGTCACTCGTTTGTGTCAAAACGAGTCCTTAGTCCTATTTGTACGTCGTAGTTTCAGTTGTAATAGACTGGTTAGGTACAGATGTCAGGAGATAATGATTTCTAATTCCAAAGTCCGAACCGAGTAATGACGCGGAATTACGAGGTACCCTCGGCACACCCATTTCCCTCGTGAAGTAATACCTTTTTTCAGTCAGTGAACTACAAGTGTAATCATAATCAAGAGGCTTCTTCAAATTCTTTGTTTTGCTTATCGCGTCGAATCATTACCTACATAATTGTGTGCATTGTTGCGAACTAAAGTTCGTAAAGTTCCAAAACTCTCGTTCAAACGGCTCTCTACTACCTACTACAGATTTGCAGACAGAAGATTACGGATCGGTAGGATGGAGGGTTATGGCTAATCTGACCGCATATGGTGCTTCAGACTGTTGGGTTTCCGATTTTCCGAATCTTGGGTTTACCACTATAACTAAGTATTTCACTGGAGCAACGTGGTAGGTATGCTCTTATCATCACAACATTTACAATTTACAACCCTTAGTAGTTAATTGTTGGGCTCGGGTTCTTACATGGAGATGGGTTAAGACTACGCTAGCCACCTGTGGATATGCGGAGTTCACTTTGCCTCCTCACTTACAACGTTAGTGAAGCCCAATGTGATTTCTAATGGGCCTCTAATGGGTTGAAGCCAAAAGCCGGTTAGGTTGAACAAATTTAATTTAATTTTTATACTAACTTGCTATAAATGTCAATTTAATAGACTCATTAAATTTATCTTTATTACGTAGAAACCTTAATGAGGAAAATATTATCAAATTCGTTATAATATTGGCTTTTGCCTGTATTAATAACCTTATAAAAAATAACGTCCTTGTCAACGCTATGAGTGGTAGATAATAGCTATTACTTAATTGGTAAAATTGATAGGTAGGCATTTATCACATAAACGTTTCCTAAGTAAACAAGCAGACGGGCTACATGATGGTCAGTGGATCGTAGATCTATAGATATATCGTAACGTAACGCTGAGGCATTACCAGGAAATAAATCTGCAAAACGTACCTAATTGTAGCCAACTAGGGTAAGGAACTTACCATAATGTAATGACCACAATTTATTTTAATACTGTGAAAACGATTTTAACAAGAGGAACTAGCAACGAATTAAAATATAATATGACGCGTCCTACCGCCACTAGTGTTCAAAGCATAGTGAGCAATTCGCATATAGCCATATAGGCCAATATAATTTCATAATCAGCAGTCGATTAAATAATTAGTTTATCCCGTCTGGCATCTATAACATTAACATGTGGTACAGAGTGGTAACTTCGCTTCTTTTTTCATAAAGTTGTCACAGACGGCACACCTACAATATTTGGAACAGCATAATAACTTACCGAAACAGTAAGTCTACCAGATCGATGGTCGGGTCGACCTACTTCTTGACTGGCTTTCCAGCTCTGCAACCGACTTTTTCGGCCGTTCCCAATGAGTAGGTATTTTTTCCATAATCTCTGGATAAGTTAGAAGTTTTACCTACCTCCTACTTTTTAACCTCTCGACGCAAAAAGATGCATGTTGTTTGACATGCCTGTGTGTCGATATGTGGCATCACAAAGAAGTATTCTTCTTCTTTCTGTATTCCGTGTGTGGCATCGTAACTCCTAAACGAGTGGATCGAATTAGATGCGTTTTTTTCGTTTGGAAGCTGACTTTGTTCGCCGTGGTCGACGTGGTTATTCAGGCGTTTGATGATCATCAGCTCATTGCAAATTTTCTTAGTCGGGGTTTTATTTAAATTTATAATAACTAATCGACATTGTGACTCTTTATCAGCTTTTAGGCAACTTAAATGATTGAAAATCGCTATTATCGGTTGATTTTTAAACACACGCCCGTGTGTTTAAAAATCAACCGATAATATGGACCAACCGGATGGAGTCTGCCATTAATTATGAACCTTCGGGATTGATTTGCCACTTATAAATATTATAAGCATAGATTATAAGTACAATAAAATGCTAGTTATAGGTACGCGCTTGAGACCGATTTTTATACTCGATACAAACAAGGACAAACAAAATCTATTGATTGATAAACTTCATGTTTAACATTGCTTATTTTTTACAAAAACATAATTTTTACATAATATGACTAGAACGTAAGACTACAATGAAGGAATAGGAGCATCCAACAGAAGCCAGTTCTCAGCACAAAATACTACAATTACAATTATCTTCAGCAAATCTTGTGTCTGCGACGTGTACGGTTTCCTTACGTCACAGCATTTAGACCGTGTATGAGTCTGCTAGCGATGTAATATCAGCAGTACGGATGTACAGTGCAAAATAAATCAGCATAATTTAATGTTATATTTTACTCAGTCAGTTTCATCTAAAACTAATTTTGGATAACAGATAACAGCTTAGGTACTTGGGTAGCATTAATGTAATGTTAAAGGCCCAATAATAATTAAACCCTGTATGTTTTTAATCGAAAAACGAAACCAAACATTTCAGTATTTTCATTACAAAATATATATCTACTAGATAATAAGCCCATATATAAGCAAAAGACTTGTTGCAGTACTTGCAGTGATATTTATGCCACATACAAAAAAAATCCCACTCAGGTTAGTGTCATAATAATTGCTTGAACATACTGAAAATCTAACATATTATGTACCTACCTACTTACAAAATTAGTCGCACCCTCGCACTTAGCTTTAAGAATACTAACAGAGTACGATAAAATAAATAGATTTCGAGTGCATAAAAATTGCAACGACACTCACCGGCATTATTAAGAACAAAAAAAATAATTTAACATGTCAGGCATTTAAGTATGATGGAAGCGATAAAGGAACTCCTACGAAAAACCCAACTAATAGGTACTTAATCATTATGGTCCTTCGAGTCGCATATATTATAATCTTTTTTTCTTCTTTTCAACTATGGTAACTAGCTTACTACCAAGGACTATTATATTTACACTAACGTTGCATAATAACATGGTCCTTTATACCGATATGGTAATTGTGTTATTTTTTGAAGCTTGTAGATTCAACGCAATTTCCTACTGGATAATTATATTTTCTTCTATTCTCTTCTAGTAAATTGGTTATCACATGACAAGTATAATGTAGCATGTACCTATTGCATATGATGCAAATATACTCGTAGCAGTCTTTATTAAATTAGTTACGATTCCTAAGATAGATTAATGATAAACTCTGACACCCATTATCATTTACAAAGTCAAATATAATATTGATATTCAGGGACAAATATGTTTTGAATTTTGGCTTTTTCGATGCGCATTATCACAACACAACATAAGATAACAAAATATACAATTCAATTATTGGGATTACGTATATTATATACCTATATTATTACGTGACTGGCTTTCCTTACACATGTAAAAAATAACAAATCTGATCTACGTCAAATCGATTGTAAATAATAGGCAACCTATAAATCAACTGCCGCACGTTACGGTTACGTTAGTAAAAACTAGTATAGCCAGTCCATTAAAAAGAAATAAAGAATTCGAGTTAACTGAGAAGGCAACAAAATAGTATCTCGATCCGAAATAGCTCGCTTAGCTTAATCAATAGCTTATATAATTGGAGCCTTAGATACTCATAAAATAAAGCTCTCCTTTTAAAATATTCTACAGCTATATTATTTAATGCATGTAGGGACAACAGGATAAAAACATTAGTTTAAAGTATATTGTCAAATAGAGCTAATAAAACAAGGTGTTAAAACAGAAGCGAGATGTAAACAAAATCACACAATTCATCATCCGGCACCGGTGCATTGCAGTGGCGCGACCGATCGATAAACCGAACACCCTAAAAAATGTTTTCCCGCGTTTTTTCTCCACAGACCCGCAATTCGTCAAACTTGATCTTCACTCTCACTTTAAAGAACCCGGGGCACGTTATTCATGTCGATTTTATTGTTACACCACTAATTAAGTCACATAGTGTAAAACAGAACAGACGCGACACTTACTACGCTCGTCGCGTAACTGACGGCAGACCGGCCGGGTGGGAAACGGCAGGACGCTTGCTAGAGCGCGCGCCCAAACTATAACCTAGCGAGTTGTAATAGTAGGGTGAGAGCGTAGGCCAATTGCAAGGGACAGATGTTTATAAAAATGGGGCGCATTGTCTGTCATTCATTCATGGCATGACGCCGCGGCACCGGGCGTGCAAGTCGTGCAACTGGAACGGGAGACGGCACTAAACACCCGCGGACGTGCGGGCGCGTAAAAACAACATCCATTTCATACAAACTTTATTTAAATGAAAAAATAAAGTCTACAATAATGCTTTATTTTATTAATATTAATGTGTATAGTAATAAATTTGTTTCAGCTTTATTCAATTCTTCGTTAGCACACTTCACTCCGTAACCACCGCGTTACACCCAAGGCATCCTTACCCTCCAACTTTTTACGATTTACATCGTACTTGTAAAACATAACAGCCCCTAACTTATACCAAATCCATTATGCGCAACACAAACTGGGTTTAAAACTAAAACGACACGAGAGTCCCTCGTTTGATAAAAAGAAAATATTTGAAAACGTGCGACGGATTAATACTATTACTACTTATTCGAAGTGATGAGTTCAATTAAACCTTCAACATGTCGTCAAACATGAAAAATACCAACTTCATGGTAGTAATAAAATAATTGACTGTTTGCTTACACTACAAATAGCGCTCGACCCGAGAACCACAACCAACAGCATACCACGAAGGGACTCTGGTATTCACAAAGTAAAATGCACCAAATAGTGCACACGTCTCAATCAATTTTACTAAAACCTTAACACAATTATCTTAACAAATTATATTATATTCCTCTTTTATACCTAAGTTACACAGCATAAAATTTATCTTCAATAAAAATACATAATATCTCAAGTTATCAAAGAACACTTCACCTATTATTTGTTGTTTAGTCGGTAACAAATGAGGCACATTAATAATATTACTTATTAAATTAATTTTTCCTATATGTACATTAATATCGGACTGTTTAAATGTTATACAACACATTCGACGCGAGAATTCAGTCCATTATTATATTCCTTTATGTCTTCATAACTCAAAATTCATAGCTAATTAAAATAAAACAATAATGTAATTTACAGTTTCAACAAAATTGCAGTTGCACAAAACCTTTTTTGGTTTTTATAATAAATCAATGGTTTCGTGATCACAATATATTTCTTTCACAAAATAAAACATAATTTTATCACGGAGATGTGAATGAATATGAAAAAAGAAAAAGCAATGTTTTTGTCTATAATTCACAGAGTCTAAAGAAACACCAAATAAAATAACAATATTTCGAGAACAAGAAAGATATGTAAGCCAAAGATTTAAACAAACATTATAAGCTAATACAATTTTCATCATTTTACTAAAAACTAAGTATGTCGCATCAACTTAAATTGATGCAATATTGGTTGAAAATTACTAAAGCTTTCTTTAGGAAGTATATAAATATTTCTTTTCCCAAAAGAATAACGTGGCTATTACTTAGTTTCTTAAAAATATGTATGCCAATAAAATTTACATAAGATTTTGACGGCGCCTGTACAAAATATATATCTCGTTTATATAATTTTTGTTTTATATTATAATTATATTCCTTAAATATATTTTTGAGAAAAGCACTGTTGGTATTGATGAATTTCCTAATACATAACATAGAATTATTGCGTGATTCCGCCGCCATACATTCTGTTTATCTTACATTTTAAAAATGATTGATAAGGTTTTAAATAAATAGTGTAAAAGTTATACCACATTAATTAAGGCTTTACTAATTATCTTGTATAATAATGTGTATAAATGGTTATACATGAAAAACATGTATGTACGATATGTACAGCCCGAGCCTAAGGACATGACACGCGTAAGTGCTACTCGTTGTTTCGTTGCAACAGAAAGCGGTTGTTTTACACTATTTCTTTAAAACATATTGCTGTATTTAAAAACGACGTACAACAATATTTTTCAGAAAATTACTATGTAGCCTCTAACTCGAGATGAACTGCATGAAAATCACATTTTCATATTTGTCTAAAGTTAAATGCAATACGATAGACGCTATAAATATAGATAAAATAAACATCTATTTGGGCTAATTTCATGCGCCTGGTCCTCACGTTCAACTTACATGTTAACTATTCAATATAATTTTTTGTACTATCCTTTACTTTCGACTGACACCTACCTAAGTTTCTTCTGGGGAATAGTAACAGAATAATTATACGAAACGTTCGGGGAGGCCTGGGACAGTCGAAGAGGGGGCCGCGGGAGCGGCGAAGGAGACGCATCAAGCGACGCGACCCTCGTCCGGGGATAAAATAAAAAGTAACAACAGAAGTTTAACCGTATACGACACAGTCATCTTTGGATCCATCGCGAACCGCAGACCGATTCCTATAAAATATGAAACGTCAAAAAGTACTTTGGCAGTACTAGAAGGCACCGTTGCAACACACTCTCACAGGTAACACGACGATCACGCCGCGGCGGCGGTCGTTACTTGGCGAGCCGGCGGCGCAGGCGGTTCCGCAGGGCCAGCGCGGGCGCCCACGGGCCCGACGCCCGCTTACCAAGCGCGCGCGCCACGCGCTCCGCCGCCGCCTTCGGCGCCTCCGCGCCCACCACGGTCGCGGGTGGGTCGCAACGCGCCCGCTTTGCACCCGGTTCGCGCCCCTCCCTCCGCTGAGGAGACTCCGCGTCGTTGCGTGACCGCAGCGCCCGCGTCACCGGCCATAGCGGTTCGCTCGTCGTCGAGTGCACCTCAGGCTCGTCCCGTGGGCTATCCGCGGGGCGCGTGCGCGGGCGCGACGGCGGCGGCACGGGATCGACGCGGGCGCGGGCGCGGCGTCTCGCGGCGCCTATGTTCTCCTTCGAGCGGTCCGCGCGCCGCGTCGGCGCCTCCCGCCGCGCCGCCGGGGGCCGCCGCGCCGGCCCCGGGGCGCGACCCGAGTTTCCCGCCCGAGTCTCCCGCGTCTCTCGTGCGACGATGCCGACGCTTCGCGTGATCTTTTGCACGAGAGGGATCGACGGAGGATTTTGCGAGCGCGTCGGCCGTGCGATCGCTCGCCGAACCTCCTCATCGAGCGGTGGCGGCTCAGGCGCAGGCGGGCGGCGCATCTGCGAGCGGCCGTCCGCCGGCGGGGGCTTCGGAGAAGTAACAATGGGTCCGCGCCGGTTGAGGATGACGACGCGCTCGACCGCAGGCGGCCGGGTGCGTGAAGTCGTCTGCCGGGTGTGCGGCCGCTGCGGCTCTGGCTCGTGGTGGGAGCGCAACACGCGGTCGTTGGGCGCGGCCGCGGGCGCCTCCCGTTTCGCTTCGCCTCGCGGCCTCCTGCCGCGCGGTCGCGGAGGGTTGTCCGCGGGGGAGCTAGAAGACACCTCGTTGATTTGAATCTCGACGTCGTCCTCGTCGCCGCGAGCGACCGCGTCGTCACCGACCGGACAGTCGCCGGCGCCGCTCTCCTGACGGTCGTCCTCGGGCCGTGAGTTCGCCTCGGGGACGTCTCCGGCGGCGCCCGGCTCCGGAACCGCGGTGGTGGCCGGCGGGGACGGTTCGCGCGCCTCCGATGCGGCCCGCGATCGAGCCCCTTCTACGATCTCCTCGTATACGTCGGACAGGGTGTTGACGACGCGACTGCGGTTGAGCAGGCGAGCCATGAAGTACGATTCGGCTGGGTTCCCGTAGTTACCGATCGCGTCGCTCTCCTCGGCATCTTCGTCGCGCGGCTCGTCTTGCGGCCCGACAGAAAAGCGGCCGTCTAGCGTGGCGCACGGCGGCAGGGGCGTTCGTTCGGGGGTGTCGGGTGAGGGCGCCGGCGCCGGCGCCGGCTTGTCCGTGTCTGAGTACCGGGTCATGATCGTGAGACCGTTTTGGGGCACTTGCCGCGCCTCCTCGGCGACCGTCTCGGTCTTGGCGTCCCCCGGCTTGCATGGCGCAGCGAGCGTGGCCGGAGCTGCGGTTTGCGCCGTAGACTGCGGCTTCTGTGCCGTTGTTCTCGTGCGAAGCACCGTCGCCCGCGGCGGGCCAGGAGGATCTAGCATAAGTGTGACGACAGATGTGTTGTCGGCCCTCATTCGTGTGTTAGACCATCTGTAAAGAGACATACAAGTTCAGAAAATTTCAAAACATACGATTTAAATTTTTGCTAATAAAAAATATTTTACTGTTATTAGCAATTGCTAATAACATACCTTTCGAGGGCGTGATCGACTAAACTTTTGGATGGATTGAGCCAATCTCTCGGCTGGTTACCGCTGCCGCTGACCAATGCTGCTTCATTGTGACGTTCCGTCGCTTGTACTAGACTAACAGCACCTTCTGGAGATATCATATTCCAGAGGCCATCTGTCCCAAAAATGAGACACCTGAAACAAGCATATCATGACAATAAATTAGTAATTGTTATCAAAAATTGTTGTCTTCCTGTGTTTCATGTAGAAACCACTGAATAGATTTAGAAGATACTTTGCAGATTTGTAACTTCTATATAGAATACTTTTTAACCTAGGCGTCAGGCAATTTATCTGTTCCTGTAGTTTCAAAGTTAAAGTTAGACGTAAGCTATATGGTACATAGGTCCTGGTAAGAGATTATTAATTTATGTATTCACTGCTTTTGTGTATCTTCTATTGCAATTAATATCTTTCTTATTTTAATAATGATATTTGGGCAAACATATTAAATGTGATAAATATGAGTAACTGTATGTATGTATGTTTTATGTAATAAATATAAAAATGTACTCAGTGCATATAAAATACTTATTTATGCATTTTATATTTATTTATGCAAATTTATAAATGTGTGTATTTTTGTACTTAAATGTTTCTATTGTTAGGAATCAAATAAATTACTTAAATGTATATGTATAAGTATTGTTACTGTATATTAAATATCTATATATCGTCATCATATATTACAAAACCACCGTTCGTGTATTTCTGCTTGGCCCAATGGTTAGCTGGTAGAAAATGCAATTAGCATTAAGCTCTCCATTTGTTCCGCAATATTTTATTGTGGTCAATAAAGTTTAATAAAATAAATAAAATATCCTTAATCCTATTTGTGTCCCAGAATTTATGTTATAGAAGTATGTATGTACAGGTAAAAAATCTTTATTTAATTACCGAAATTTTGTAGGGTCAATGGTTAAAACTCCAACATCCGGATCAGGACTAACAATGAATTCATCATTTTGAGGGTTGTAACTCCAAAGATCACCGAGTGATCTTGCTACTGCTAGGAAAGGTATTTCATCCATTGGGGTATTTTTTTTTATTGGTCCTTTGTGGCCTGGTCGAGGCCTGTTCCATACCACACGTGGTACTCCTGCCTTCGATATCACTTTGCCACCACATCTCTGAATCCTCTCTATTTCTGTTGTAGATTCTGGCTTGTGGTCTGATGTCAAAGGCTTTGCTGCCCACTCTTCACTGCCTAAAACATATAGTTTATATTAAAATGAGAAAACTTATGAAATATTATGAAAGTTACTATTATCTTTACCATTGTTACATTGATATTAAGTGTACACTGGTATCAACATTGTAAATACCTCACAAAAATACTATACATATTGGTAAACTTTACACACCTTTGAGGACATAATAGAGAATTCTTAGGTATGGTAGTCCCCTTGAAATGTTTATTTACAAACTCAACAACAATTTATTTGTGATATGCACAAAACTACACATAGTTACAGAATTCAAACACAAGTTTTTTTGTGGCAGCTTAATGTTTAAACCAATAAAGAATCTACTGCTAATTTTTGCATATTGCATCCCTTGGCTTACAACACCGCTCAAGTTGAAAATTGGGGGTTTTCATATTTAATGTCTTTGGATGGAGCTGCTCATTGTGCAATCATTGGTTTACTTCATAAGGGTTGTTAGCAGAGCAAAGTGATGTGTACAAAAGTTACACATCTTGTCTCCCCTCTATTCAATGGTACAATGAGGCATTGGCCAAAAGAATGCACACATTTACTATTTACCACAATATATTTTCTTTATCCGATTACCTTTGCTTCATTACAGAATGTATACCTAAATAAATTATTTAAACATCATTGTATGAGAACCATTACATTAGACTTAGTAACATATAAATATGTATTGAAACTGTAGAAATACAAACCCTCTTTCTGATAACCAAGTACAATAGCGGAATCACCAACATGTCCAATATAAATTTTTCCTCGTCTTATAAAAGCAACACTTGCTGTGGTACCGGCTGTGCTAGGCAGTCCCGTTACGGTCTTTGGCCATTTTTCTGGAAAAAAGTAATATAAAAACCTTTAAAACTTATTTCCAATTGATTTTGTGAAATGACTCTGATGATTACATTACTGTTGTTGTGTGTATTTAAAACCCATTTAAACAGTGTTTACATCCAATAAAAGATGGCTCTTGTGTACGAGCTTAGTTGTGAGTCGATATATTGGTGGTTGTGCGAGTTGGTACAATCTTTTGGTAAAAGGCGATACGAAATCGTGTAAAAATTGAACTGGCAAAACTGCTTTCACTTCGGCCCACTGTTTGTGTGGGATCTCAAAAACTTGTGAAACAACTACGCGTGTGAACGCAACGATACGTTATCTAACATCTTTTCAAAACAAAACAACCACAGCCATTTGAAATTCTTTTGTCAAGTCAATGTCAAAGCACTCAAGTAAAAATAATGAGCAGATAAATACAACAAGGTCAACAAAAACATTTTGTACAATCACTCTCAATTCGCCTTGAATTTTCTTGAATACTGCGGTGCGAGTTAAAAACTGTGAATTGGGTTTATATCGCTAACATTTTGACATTTACCTAGTTCTTTCCACATGTTCAAGTGGGTCACCATGTAACCATTACGAATGGCTTTCAGCACGTCCTCGTCATTATCAGACCAAAATTGTCGTTGTTTCACTATTGAATCCATCAAGTGCTCCTTAGCAAACGCTGCCGCCTCGCCACCGCCATGTCCATCGTATATTCCAAAGAAAGCGTACTCCAAATCCCTCTCATCCTCAGTTTGTTGATACGCAACGGAAAACAAGTCTTCCATGTACTTTCTCCCGCCCTGGCTACAGTGGCCAGTGACGCGCAAATTAACACCAATGGATGCTGGCATCTTGTTAACTATATCACAACGACTAACCACAATATAATTTGATTCTACAGAAACACAAACGTTTCCACATTTTGCATTTGCAATTACGCGACTTACGAGTAGACTGAGGAAACTGACGACAGGTCACGTGGACATAATATATTGATTGATCACTACGCTTACGCTTACCCAATTCCGTATAGCATTTTCTATGAGTAAGAAAGAGTAAGCTATATATTTATTGACTGCTCTATGAAAAGAGATAGACGCCATAATGGATTCCGCCATTTTCGTTTCAGTCAACTGATCATCTTAATATAATAATAATAGTAAAGGCATATATAATGAACCTTACAGTAAAATTTTATATTTTCAAAATAAAAAACTTAAATTATAACACCCTTTTAGTATTAAGTTAAGGTGTAATAACAAATATGAAAATTAAAAGAAGTAGACGACATAAAGATGCATTCAAATAATTTTGTAGATGCATTCAATTTAGTGTAGAACAATATTAAAAATAAATATGATATTAAAGATAATAAATAGGTAATTAAATAGCAATAGATTATATTACTTTAAATTACATTACGAAAAATATTTCAAAGTCAACTAGAACATTAAAAACTTTATTTATTTTAATATTAACCTAATATAACATATTAAGAAGATAAAGGATCTTTAGAGAAAGTCCATGAGAAATTATATAAATTAGACTTCCTTAGTTATGAGTTTCAAATTGAATTTTCTAGCTCAGTTCAAATAATAATATTTCATGATTAATCAATCATTCATTGCATGGCAGTGCCCCCAGCCACCCACTATGAAGAGTATTTTTTAAAGCAACTCAAGCAAATGTATGATCTAAGGGCGCGTTCACATAGAACGTCCGTTAATGGATCTGTTTTAACGGGTCAGTATTTCCGTTGTGTGTGGGATTTTTTACTGGATCCGGCATACTGGATTCTGTGTGAAATCGCTCATACAACTACATACGCTAATAACATATCCGTTTAAACGGATCTAGTAAAACGGATTGCTGTTTATTTTGTTGGATCGGTATTTTTTACTGGGTCCAGAATACTGAATTCTGTGTGAAACCGCTCATACAACTACATACGTTACTAGCATCCAGTATTCCGGATCCAGTAAAACGGCCGGTCTATGTGAACGCGCCCTAGGGGTGTCTTAAATTAATGAAGAGTTTAAGTATTAGCCATAATGAGAACAATCTTCGAACAATAACATACTCATACCCCCAGTGTAGGATTCCCTGTCACAGTTGGCATGGACAACACAAACAGCATATCACTAACATGCATAACCGAGAAAATATATCTATATAAGGATAGCAGTCACGACTACTACCATCTAGGGTATGGGGTCATATATTTACAATACTATTTAACTTTACTACAGCATTTTGAAATTTCAGACTGAGAAAGGTAATAAAAGAAAAAGATAGTCAGTTAAAGCTTTTAATACAATCTAATTCATAATAACCCTATTTCTAATCTTCGGTAACTTCCCAAGGTTTTTCCGGTCTTAACATATCCCATGGATTTGGTTTTTTGTAAACATCCATTTCTTGTAATCTAACACCTCCCTTCACAACTTCTTCAAGAAATTTTTCCACCTTTCCACCTTCTTTGGGTTTTAAATTGCAGTACATTTCAGTGATACCACATTCCAGACACCGCTGAGCAAACACTCTGCCTAGATTTATAAAAGCACTTGTATCCTTGATACTGTAAAGATGTTTGCGCAAAGCCCATTCTGATGTACGTGCTTCAATAACAGGACCATTTAGGAAGTGTACTACTTGAGCTGACACCAGACGATTAGTCTGAGTTAATTGTAGCCTGGAAATGAGACTTTATTAATATTTGCAGTGCATTCCAATTAGGATATCAATGCAAAATAGCAGAAACATAACCCACACTCATATTTTTTCCAATTTTTTTAAGTCACATGAATCATTTTAATACAGCAGTCACATTACCTAATCATTAATAAGGCATATAAAATTATAAATACGTAACTTGGAGTTTTAGTAATTGTCGGTCTTTTGAACTTCAAAACTTGAACTGTAAAAATTTGTTATATGGGATCCTATTTTTATAGATTATTATAGACTACTAGCTGACCCAGCGAACGTTGTTCCGCCATATAGATTTTTATGCCATTTTTAGGGTGGACAACCCCTATCACTTAGGGGTATGAAAAATAGATACATAGTAGCCGATACTCAGACCAACTCTATATGCATATAAAATTTTATAACTTTGTGACACGAGAGTTTTATTTATAAGAAATCATAAAGGTCATTATAGCTAAAAACCATACTTATGCCAAAACTTCCGTCCAGGTTTGTCCAAATGATAACCATCGGGTTTCCTGGCGATTCGAAGTCGCTCTAAATTTCTAGGGTTTCTGTTAACAAATTCTGCAGATGAGGTTGAACTAAATCTAGCTAGGTTTGGCAGAAAACGTAAATCTTTTAACAACATCATTGTTATACTATACATAAATTATTTGGCTATATTGCATTTGCAATAAAAAATATTTTTTAATAAAATGAAAAATGTTAGACAGTTGACACATGACATGACTGACAGTGACATGTAAAATGGATTTTTTAATATGGCGTTGGCGTTGGCGACAAATCGCTCAGCCAAAGATGAATGAGCGTCAAGATGTGAAAATACTAAAAAATCAATGTTGGAAAAGGAATGATCAGAAAATTGAGGAAGACCAAAAATACTCTGAGCACATGACATGTACTTACAATTAACCATGTGCATATATAAACAATTTCATAAAAATAAATTGACAGATTACTAACCGTAAACATTTGGAAAACCGATAAAATCCTGTTGGTATATTATAACCGGTAAAAAGCATTTCAGTAGTTCAAAATCTATAAGTTTCTAAATATATAAATAGAGGATTCATTTAAATTAACTAATCAATATTGTATGTTCAGCGAAAATTGTGTATGATTCATTTTCAGCTTGCAATGAAAACTCTTTTCTCACCACAAAGAACGCCGTTTCGTATTGAAAAAAGTAAACTGTGGCAACTGGATATAACCCACACAAATCTAGATGGTTACAAATTATAAGCTGGGAAAGGCTCGAAACAGGTTTACATTATTTAACCATATAGCACTGTTCTCAAAAGGCATATGGCGGACGTTTTATATATTTTTGCATTGAAAACTGATAAATTCTTTTAGTTATGAATATCTTGTGACCGCTAGAGCGTATTTGTAAAATTAGCTGATAAAAGTTAGATTTTAATGTGTACATAAGTTTATTATACCTTGAGTCTTGTAAATATTGATATTATTATAAATGGACGTTTTTATTATTCTTATTGTTTAGTGAAAAACGAAAAGTCTGTGATATAAACAATACTTAGGTGATAGAATAATTTCTGGAACAAGTTTGTAAATACTGTATATAGTTATTTTAGAATTTTAGTAGAGATAATATATTGAGAGAAGACTGAGAATTAGTGTGGTATTAGCAAGCTATGTCAGCTGTTACATTGCTGCCTGCGTTGAAAGAGAAACCGTCAGAGGAAAGCCAGCAGAATGGTCCCAACCAATCAGGTAACTATGATGAACATCCATCATTTGTTTTTCATTTTGAAAGCTGTTTTATAAATTTTTACCAGGTATATCTTTGAACTGACCACGTCAACTTCCGATCGCTGTTTAGGATTAATGGAATTAGAATGTCTATTGCGAATTTGCGAGGCATTTTTATAGTGCACCCGTGCGTGGGGAGGTATTACTCTCAATTTACAGATGTGTATTGGTTTAACAAGTAGGACTTTGAAATGGGTCATTTATAGTAATTGAATTGTGTTCATTTTTGTTTACTAAAATCAAGTATAGTATGATCATTCCTTCTATGTTATATCCCAATAGCAGTGAAAGAACGTAAACTTAATTAAAAAGGAATTTCTAAGTTAACCTTTGGGCTGTGGTCTTGACTTGTTACCCGTTTTACCAGTGAATTGAATACATCGGGCTATACAATTAAGTTCACACTTTTATCCCATTTGTTATTGTAATATTAAATGCTATTCATATAGTTATGTAAACAAAGACATGAAATGAAAACAAGTAAAATGGACATACTGTATAAAGGTACTGCTTTTTTCTAAAAAATATATTCCAGCAGACCTAGATATGTTGGAGACTATTAGATTTAAAGATGTACTGAGAAGTTACTTTCTCCATTTCTTCTCAATGATAAAGCATCATTAAGAAATGGTTAAAGATTCAAATAATGATTTGCATGAAAGTGTTGATAAGCAGCCTACAAATATTATGATTTTAAACTTTTGATTTTAGAATTATCATTGTGGATAGTAAACATTTTAACTGTAACGGGTTCTCACGATCTTTATTACTTTATTATTAATACCGATATTATGACCATGGTATAAATAATAAAGATTGTGAGAACCCAATACTGTTAAAAAGCCTACAAAATAAATTATTTTGAATTTGAATAGTACATGAATGGCCTAAAATATGCGTTGTCACAGTACTTCTGTTACTGAATGACTTACAGACAATGTACAGCCGAAACTACTGAACGTAAGAACCTGAAATTTGGCATGTATGCTCCTTGGGGAATGTAGAGGAGCACTAAGAGAAGATTTTTGGAAATCCCCCCCCCCCCCAGGGGGATTAAAAGGAACTTAAACTGAAACTTTTTATTTCTTCAATGGAACCACTTGAAACTTTGTATATAGGTTCCTATTGGCGGGCTAAGCCTTGGGGGAAAGCTCTCTCTATATACTCTTTCTCATATGGTTTTTTTAAAGATCGTTTTTTTAACTTTTTAGTGTCTGTAATAGTTAGTTCTGTGAACTACAGGACGATTTTTCTAGATTACGTCAGGTAAACTATACCATTTTTTTGCTTTTTACTGTCATATATTAAAAAGTAATTCTTTTAAGTAGCTATGGGTAGGCCTACGAAAGGTGCAGCACCTTAAACAATATGGATCCCAAGAAACTGCAACGGAATAAAATTACATCATCCACGTAAACAAAAATGTTCATAAAATGAAAACTACTGGGCTTAATTATATTAAATTTTTATGGGACCATATGGCAACTATTCCGCATTCAACTAAAAAATAATCGCGTAAATGGGATCATAAATCTCAGAGTAATCGGTGTTAATACATAAAAAAATTGAAAACTACTGGGCCAAACTATGTTAAATTTTTACGGGACCACATGTCAAATATTCCGCATCAAACTAAAGAAGCATCACGTAAATCGCATCATAAGTCTCATCGTAAGCGGTGTACAACCATAAAAACTATTGGGCCAAACTATGTTAAATTTTTGAGGGACGAAATGGCAACTATTCCGCATCAAACTAAAGAAGAATCTTAGCATAATCGGTGTATATACATAAAAAAAATACCAACCGAATCAAGAATCCTTTTAAAGATTGGCTAAAAATATAGTGGGTTTTTGAAAAATGAGGTGTTTTTGGAATGCCAAAAAATTTTAAAGAAACATTTTGTGTCATTTATACTACGTAATAATTAAATTTTTACCTCTAAAACGACGCCAGGTATTTGTTACGAGTGTTACGACTGCATCATAAAACACTGAACGCCGTATTATAAAAAAATCTCGACTTAATTGCATCCGAACGGAAACTTTAGAGTTAACTCAATACAAAAGGGTGGTGTTCGGAAGGGATATTGAAGGTCAAGGGTGGATTCTCCCCTCACTGTACACAGTAATCCATTGATCAAAGCTATTCATCAACATCATGCAAATGTCACTCAGTGCATATTCTATAGGAAATTTTGTCACAAACCCGTTTTAAGTTGTATCGATATTTTTTTTTGCCTTTTGTGATTATCGCTATTTTATCGCGGTATATTTAAGTATAGAAACTGCTATAACAATTTTCTATATTTTTTTTTTTACAAAAACTGAAATTAGTCAGTACTTTACAATAGGCAGCAAAATAAGAATAGGCCCTTCAATAAGTTAAATCTTATAAGATTGACTTTTCATTACAAGGAATATAGATACTAAAATTTAATTGGGCAGTTATGATGTCAAATAAATTGTGCTTGTATTACGGTGATTAAAACTTCAATTATCTGTACCTACCGCAACAATTACTTTGTATGTTTTATGACACGGATACTCGCGATATGTACGCTAAACTTTTAGCCATGTCTACGATCCGAAGATCAGATGATTTCAACTGGGCCCAAATACCAGCATACATAATTTGTATCTACCCAACTACCCATTTAATTTAATAGAAACTGTACACAATCCACAATGAGTTTCTTTAAAATCATAATTATATTTATTGTAATATGATACTTTCTACTTTTTCTCCGATTTATGCTATTTAGCAACCTATTTATGTAATGGTTAAGCGATGAATATTTTCAAAACATTCACTAGTAAAATTGAGTTGAGACTGTATTTCGCATGTTACCCTTAGTATAACAAGTACCTTAGCTTTGTGCAATGAAAGGGTATATTATGCCCTTTCATCATGTCCATTATGTATTGTACTTTGTACTGCCGGACCAAGGGGTGAAAGTGCCGGACAAAATAACCAATGCTCAATGACTATAATCCGTCTTTTATTCGGAAAGCTGGGAGCAATCTGGTTTATGTATTTCAGGGGAAGGTTTCGCAAGGTGAAAGCTGCATTCTATTCTATAACAAATATCCGTGTGTATAGTATGTGTTTAGTTAATACCTGTCCCAATGAACTTCGTGCCGCTCTATAATTAATTAATAAACACGTATCGTGACATATAGACAGCAGTGCCACCTACCGGGTCCAACTTTCATTCCCTATTTCCTATTGTTATTTTAAACTCTTGAGGATAAAATATCGAAATACAAAAATTAGACGTCTCTAACAAGCAAAATAAAAATATATTTGTATGTTAAATATAATATTATGCACTTTGAGCATTATCATTTAACCCGGGACTCGTCTGACCCGGAAAGACTAAATTTTGGTCAAAAACTATATTTTGGTTAAAATTTAAACATTGATCATCACAATGATAATTCGTTGTATTTTTGGATATAATGTAGTTTTAAAAATATGTTAAATTCTAAATCCAAGGATTCGGAATTGAAATCACGCATATTGATTTAAAATATGACCATAAATAAAATAGTTCCATTCTTATGCCATTTCCTTTTACAAGCTCCGAGAACAAAAGTTTCCATTCATTTATCATTACAACCAGTATTCACGAAATATTGAAGAAAGCGAGGGTAGTTCGTTAAGGTGCGTCTGCGCCCTCCATCTTGCGATAGTCTTTGAGACGTGTCCGATCGCTGCGTGGCTTCCGCGATAGTTTCGGTGGAAACTGAAAGATTTCCTCCCAATTTCGATTAATTTGTTACATCCATATCGCTCTAGTTTACGACCTACGTAATTTGTGACACTGGTTGTCTTCGTACGTAGGAACGCGCGTAGATTCAGTCTCTCGGACAACCCTAGTGTATAAGTAGTTTTAATTGTGTTTGTTTTCAATATTTATTGCAATAACTGTGTTTGTTGTTTTTATTCGTTAATGTTATTTTGGTTTTATTACGGGTTTTAATTTTTATTATTGATTAGTTGGATAGTTTAGTTTATAAGTTTTTTTTCGCTCCGCCATTTTGTCATCGGGTCGCGTTTACGTGGTTTCCGGATTTTGCGATGGCTAGTAAGGACGTTCCGAGCGATGTGACGAAGAGAAGTCGCAGGCGGCGTCGTAGGGCCGGCAACAGGGCGGCAAAGCGACGTGCGCGCAAAATGGCCGCCGTGGCTATGGGTCCTCAGGAGGCCTCGTCGCCGATCAAATGTGCAGTTCACGCGTTTCTGTTGCGGTACCAGAGCGCGCTGAGGCGGGTCCCAGCGCAGCTCCCGCCACGGGTACACGCGGGGCCTCCGTCGAAAAGGACCAAACGGGTTTCCTGGCGTGAGTTTTCTTAGTGTCTTCGAACATCAAACTTAATTATTTAGTAGATTATAACCCTTTACCTTTAACAGGAGCCATTGGAATAATAACTTAAGTTACTGGAAAACTAAAGTGATTCCAGAATTTCAGTAATATTTTTTGATAGGATACTTAATTATTATTTTAACCATATATCAATCACCCGTGTCAAGTCGTCAGGGTTCTGCCATGGTACTGGCTGTCTGGCGTTGTGAACTGTAGCAAATAAAAAAGTATATACATATAAGAGACTAACGCCTGAATTGGCTATTAATTTAGCACTATGCACTTGTGTTAACTCAGTTTGATGGGGAATAAATTTTAATATATCCAATTGTCTGCGATAGAAGTAGATACTAATTGCAGCACTTGAATGATAAATATACATATCTACATAGTTTTAGCACTGAGCGAATTACGATATCGCTTCGATGTGAATGTCTTTTGTTTGTTGTCGTGCATAAAATAATCATCACGTATCCACGTTAATTCCATATTCTCCGAGTCGATAGGCCTTCGTCCTAAGACGTTTTTGATGAGTTACTGACCAATCCAGGAAACATAAGGTTGGGCAAGTTTAGTGTTGTCGTAGCTTCACGCATCTTTGACATCATCATCAAGTATTCTCATTTTGTATTTCCTTACGGAAGCAATTACTTTTTTTAAATGTAATGCGTCTACAATATTGTTTAATGCTTTTGTGAGCAATAAAAAAAGATTCGAATACGTACAGTTCCCCCAAGTACTATCGCTCTATTTAGTGCCCACTGTTTATTTAATTGTGTAATCTCAAAAAATTGCATAGCAACTACTTGCAACATGAGTGCAGCTCCACGCCGCGTCACTACAATCTTTTGATTGAATTACATGCATCCTATATAACCTAGAGGGATATACTCAGGGCATCGAGTGAAACTTTGTTTTTTAAATCGTATACAAAAAGAGGGGTGAGGGGTGCTGTGTGTTTGCTACCCTTGTCCTTCGCATTGTTGGGCCGGCCGTCACGGATATCACGATGAATATCGGTGCATTAATAGTCGCATTTATCGTCGTAGTATAAAATTTATTGTGATTCAAGGGTGCTTATATAAATTGAATTGTCTATTATTTTTTTATATTTTTTCTGTTTCTTTTTCTATTATCGTTTTGGAATAAAAATATCTGGTTTTGATTTTTTTTGATCGGTGTCGTATTTTATCGAATATTTTATTGATGTTTAACTAAAAGTTTAACTTGCCTTAGTTTTAATTTGCAAAAT
This sequence comes from Ochlodes sylvanus, assembly GCA_905404295.2. NCBI lineage: Eukaryota > Metazoa > Arthropoda > Insecta > Lepidoptera > Hesperiidae > Ochlodes > Ochlodes sylvanus. The sequence continues at coordinate 7,169,053 of FR990129.1, forward strand.
GAAGCTTAAATTATGTCAATGGAGGAGCTTTGTTTTTATATGTAAGTAAGGTTTTATGTGCGAGATTAAAACATACTAATTTTGTTGACAACGACGACTATAGCAAAATTCGAATATAATTCTTATTTTATCCTATTTATCACTGATATTCAAAGGTATCTTTCGATACATACTAGATTTATTTGTGTTCTAATGCGAGAGTTGTAGCGTTTATTTATAACTAGTAAACCCGCCCTCGCTTCGCTACGGGAAAACCAATTTACACAAAACTTTAATATATTATACATATAAACTTTCCTCTTGAATCATTATATCTATTAAAAAAACCGCATCAAAATCCGTTGCGTAGTTTTAAAGATCTAAGCATACATAGGGTCAGAGAAAGCGACTTTGTTTTATACTATGTAGTGATTATGTATTTGCGCAGGTCTTGACGAAAGCGGCGGCGGCGGTGGGGGGGACCCGGCGGTGCTGGCGATGGGCCCCGCGCGCCGCCCGCTCACCTACACCCGGGAGGAGTTGGTCAGGCTGCGCAACTCGCCGTTGGTGAAGCGCGGCCTGGAGAACGCCTTCGCCGGATGCGAGGCACTTGCGCTGTGAGTCGTCAACCCGTAACTGACCTATTATTACCAAAGTAAACAAAGAACAGAATGACTTGGGGTCCTTCATGGAGCGGGTCCATCGCTTCCCTGTTGGCCGACTGTTGTTGCCAATTTCCATGGGCGATGGTAATCGCTTACCATCAGGTGAGTCGACTGCTCGTTTGCCTCCTTAAGCCATAAAAAACCTAGATTTTCTTCACTGTCGTTGGTAAAAAGGCTAGTTTGTGGGCGCTCTGCGGCGTGCACAAATCAGGCCGCGTTGGTGCTTTTTTTTGAAGATAATATAATATTTGTAAATATACTTCAGTCTTCATACACAAAATGAGCGGTAAAGGTCGTAGGCCACCTCGCAGGACAAGTTTGTGTTACACCCTTCAGTGAGCGTTTCGTTGCGTTGTGTAGTGCGTTGTCTTAAATTATTATTCTGTTGCAGTGTTTTGAAGAAACGTTCCGATTCACCGAATGAAGATGACCGGGGGGCTCGTGGAGATGCACCGAACGAAAATCATAAGGTACGGTATTAAAATGTTTGTTTTAAATATGTAATGTATGATAACGTTGCCAGAATTGTCACGTAGTAAGCGGTAATACACAGTGTGTCCATTTTTTTCAAAATTTTAAATTTGTTACTATAGGAGAGAGAAGAGGAGTTGAGTTGAGGCATTATTTGTGTGCTAGCATTCTCAGGCTTCTAACGAAATCATTTATGAGCAAATGAGCCGCGGTGGTACCGTTTGGTGGATCATACTTGTTCATATAGTTCGTTCCACCGCAGGGCGTGTACGGGCGCGAGCGCGAGCGCCGGTCGGCGGACCCGCGCGAGCGCGTGCGCAAGGAGAGCGAGCCGAGCGGCGGCGGCATCGTGCTGTCGCCGCAGCGGCGCTCGTTCACGTCGGGCTGCGGCGCGCCGGCCGCGGGCGCCGCGCCGCCGCCGCACCTCGCGCGCACGCGCCCCGACTCGCCGCTGTCGCAGCAACACCCGCCGCAGCAGAAGACCGCCGAGCAAGGTCGGTTGGGTGCTCCCTGGATGTTTATAGTTGTTTTTTTATGTGAATACTTAAATAGCCAAGGTGGTCGTTGTAGTCTATGGATATCAGTAATATTAAAAGCATCAAAAAAGTAAGGAAGAATCTAAATGTCCGTGGATATTTCGATTTTGCTTTAAATTGGCTTACTCACTAAAAAAGTAGCAACTAATTCTTAAAAAACCGCCGAGCAATGTCAGTCGCTCTAAAACATAACTTTATGTAATAAGTGTTTCATGTGTGTTCTTACACAAAATCCACCTTTGAAGTTTTATAGTTTCACTTATTGAAATAGGCTGAGATATCATGCCACGGACATAATAGGAAGGGCTCTTGGAATCGTCCCTCGTTAAAATATTGAACTTATGTTCGCGCGGGTAGAACAACAAACAATATTGCTGGGTATCTATCTATTCTGTTTGTTGTTCTATTTGTCGATTGGAAAATGTGTTTTTGATCTTGTCAGTAATGACTATTTGAGCTTACTTAAATTTCTCTAATTAGATGTTTATCAATATTATATTTAAATTTGAAATTATAAATATGTTATTGTAATATTATGAAATTATAAACATTATGTAGTGTATCCTGAGTTAAGCGGGGTTATAATTTGTTTTTAAAAACCATTTTGTTTATTTTCTTAAGAAACCTAATAGAAATATTCGGCGATTTTTATTTTGGCCGATAGCTAGGTACTTTTGTAAAAATAAACGGTGCTTACAGTTAGACAAGGACCGAGGGTCACAGCCGTGTTAAATGCATTGCGTCGCATGTTGGCATTACATTGGTATTCTGAAAATAACTAGCCTCAAAAGTGTACATTATTTACTTACAAATCAACTACTCAACATCCACCAGGTACAAAAGAGTACATTTTACAATAATCGATTTTTAACGAGATTTAACTTTGCTTCAATTTAATTATATGCCCTCATGTGTTAAACAACACTATTTAGAACGAAACGAAAACACTATTATGTTGTATTAATTCATTTGTGGACGCTCGGCGCTTCGCCCGCACAATGCGAATTCATTCAGAGCGTTGCGGCCGGGCCGGGGTCGGGTTACAGTGTGGAGTGGACCTACCTCCCCATCCAATACAATTTCAAACTTACACTTTTTATTTTATTTTGATATGCCCTTTGTTTCGACGCTGAACATTTTTCTCTTTGATTCGTCTCCATTGCGTTGCGAAGCCGTTTATTAGTTCTATCGATTTCCTTGTCTTTGTATATTTAATTTAGTATTTTACTCAATTAAAAGCGTTTGAGGGATAACTATTTTAATTATTTTTTTTTATTGTTATTGCAATTTTGATAAAGATTTAAGTTGATTTGAAATTATTTAAAGATTTAACCCCGTATTCTCAAACAATACACACCGATATACACACCGATTTTGATTATTATTTATGAAAACGGAGACTAAATGAGTGTGTATATTGTGAAAAATATCTTAACATCACTCACATTCCCTGTTTTGAACACTTATTCGCGTCATACAGTTATACAAAAATTTAAGAAACATAGAGAATTGTGAAAAGTATTTATTATTAAGTATTGTAACACCAATGACATCAATAAAGTGAAATTTGATTTACGATTCCGACTGTATCATACAAATAGTATACGACGTGCGTGGTTTAATTTGGCCGTCTCTATTAGCATGCATATCGATACCACGTGTATGTATTTGTATGCTTTAGGGGTTTGGACACGCGGCCTATAATGAATGGCAGACACAGGTGACACGTGCTTTTAGTTATAGTATAGTGTTGTATGAGTCTGCCTACATTTACAAGAAATATTCAGATGTATGTAATAAATGTTTATTGATGAGATTTTATACATTTAAATGTATTCGCCAAGACACAGCACTTTTCAATAATTTTAAACAATTTAGTTGTTTCGTGAAAATGCAATTATCACATATTTATAAAAGTGTTAATTGTACGAAGTGTTCACGACATATCGTATGATTTTAAGTTGTCGTTGAATGAATGAATTTCTGGTGGTTGGTACCAAACCAAGTGTTAAATATATTGGTACCAGTACATATGTAATGCTTTACAAGTAAACCTCATAGTTTTTGAATGTATGTGTATTTGTGTTGTGTGGTAAACATTCTCAGATAAAAAATATATTAAATGCTCACACACTCACATTAGAGTCCCCATGTTCTTATGATAACATTATATATTATATTATGTATATGTTCTTACCAACTAGGCTATATTTTTTCATACTATAATTTTAATACCATATACCTAAGTTATTATAAAGTGTGCTACTATAACATAGAACATAATATATTATGTATATTTATTTTAGATAAGCAAAGTATTGTGTCTATAAACATAGTGTGTGTGGTCCACGTACAGCCGGACGGCGCATCGGCTCCGGGCGCATCATGGTGCGCGACAAGGCCGGGCGCGGGCGCGAGGAGGGCGAGTACCGCAGCACCGCCGAGCCGTACCGCCCGCCGGCCACGCGCGGCGACCACGCCCGCTCCAACAACGACAGGTGAGGGCTTTGGGCTTGTACGACCTCTTGTTAACTCGGTACATTAGTAATAGAAAATAAGAGACTTGTTTGTATATATATATATATATATATATAAAAGTAGAAGAGCGAGCACCCGCAGCCCTTGATGGCTAATTGCGAACTAAGTAAAGATTTATTATCTATGATTGAATTGGGTCGCGCGTGACGCGTAAAATAGCTGACCCCAGCAGATGCACTGTTGCACCATACAGGGCTTACTACACTTTGAGACAGGGTTCCGTGCCTCAAAAGATAACATGCAAACTTTGTAGGATCTCTTTGTCCATCTGTCTGCCTGTCTTGTATGTCAAGACCCGGTCAAGACCCCTTTTCTCCGGAACTGGAGAGGTCAGCTAAAATGAATGTCAAATACTCAGCCGCTACTTAAGAAATTGTTTTTTTTTTATTGTACTTTGTTTGGTACATTTGGAAATGTGAATAAGAGTGTTTTTTTTATGTTTGAAGTTCCACTATTTCATGTCATGTTGCTATAGACTACTGTTGAATAATAAACAATCCACGTGTGCAGGTTCGATCGTCGCTCGTTCAGCCGTGACTCCTTCTCCTCTGACATCAAGAGGGAACGGGACGATAGATTCAACAATGATAAGAATCACAGGTATGTTAATTTACATTTGCAATACATGTTAGGCTTAAGTGTCAATAAGATTTCTTATTGACCACTCAGCGGTACAAGTTGATCAAAGTTTTTCACTCCAAAGATAAAATAAGCACACAAATTTTGCAAGCACTCAAGTTTACTTAATCTTAACTTAATCCTAGTCTGCATCTAAACTCAATCTTATTAGTTGATTGAGGGTGTAGAGTAATGAGATTTAGTTTGTAATATCTGTAACAGTTTTTATTTTGTTTCAGAGATGACAACCGTAGGTCGGGTGGTCGCTTCTCTCAACGACGCTTTGAGAAGGAAGATGAGCCCGAATGGTCAGTTACTGGATTCAGTTTTATACCTTTTTCGATCTATTTTAAATCTTGATTGGATGTTTTCTAATTGGCACACGATGTTTCTTACTAACAAGATATTAAAAATGTTGTTAAGTTGTGTAAACAACAGTGAAGAATATAATTGTCTTTAATTATTTAATTTGAGGTTTTTATTGGATTAAAAAAGGAAGAATTTTGATGTCAATTCACTATTATTTTGTGTAGCACAGTATTTAAATATATCCAAAGCTGATATATTTCATATATTAATCATCATAACAGTCCCATTGCTATTCCCGGGTCTCCACTTATAATGTGAAGGGCACAGGCCATACTGATCTCATACCATCCACCTAATAATGTGTTAATGTGTGGTACAATGCAGGTTCAGCGGAGGGCCGACATCCCAGCTGGAGACGATTGAGCTGCGCGGCTTCGACGAGCCGATCAAGAAGAATGGTAGCGCCAACAGTTCCGGCAAGGAGAATGAGGTGGGTCTCGTTATGTTCGACGTCTTCTATTCAATTATAAACGGTGTTGCGTGATTTTTTAAACTTTGATGTGGGTCATAAGCCCATTGGTGCACAATAATTGTACTGATAATGAGTGCTTATATTACCATCAGTAGTAGGACATGTTTGGGAAACCATGAGTGTAGACAGGAGAGGCTTTAGACCTTGAAACTCACTCTAAAATGAGCAATATTTTACTAGCTTCTGCGCCGCAACTTTGTCTGCGTGGACTTAAGAATTGATTAACTAAGTCCATGCCGGATGATCCACCGCGATTCAAACGCCCGACCCTGGATCGTGATTGCGGATCGTCGATTTTAAATTTTAATGGATCTTTCTGGTTAGGCCCAGCTATTCGACACGGCATCATTGATGATATTTCGTACTGGTGCTACTATATTGGTGTTTAATTTATTAATTTATTATTGCAGCGATGGAACAATAGTGGTGGCGGTGGCGGCGGTAGGTCGCCGACGGAGCGCTGGCGCGCAGACCCCGAGCCCGCGCCGCAGCCCCAAGAAGACTCCCTCGATACTAACACCGTAAGACTTCCAAATATTGTAGACATGCCAAAATTGTTCACTTTTAGCCCATAGGCTTTGAGACGATAACTCATAAGCGGATACCCGTTTCTTTTGATATGAGTGGTAGAGCGTGCTTGTAAGAAAGTACTCGCAACCGGTAGGGATTGTTGGTTAGTGTTTAGCTGTCTAAAAAGAGCATGGTGTTAAGACTGATTCACGGAGGTAATCAGAGCAATGAGCACAGAAACAACCCGTTTATGTCGGGTAACTGTCTTTTTATCGAATATTCCATTAAATCACTATTACATCATTAAAATTAAAACCAAATGGGTTAAACCTGTACATTTTATATTTTTTTAAATTTTGTTAGGCTTTGTTATTGATATAAAGACCGAATCATTTCTTTTTTGATCTATCTAAAATTTGTAACATAAATGAGTGGGGCAATGTTTTCTGTTGCGTGTATTTATAGATTTATCGCACCAAAGCAAGGGCGCGTTATGAAGCACATAATGTGGATGTTGCGAACTCCAATTTATATGTGATCGCGCACAGGACAAGGATTCCGGCGTGGAGACGAAGAGCGAGGAGCCGGCGCCGCCCGCGGACCACGCGGACTTCAACCTGGACGAGTTCCTCAAGTTCGACACCATTCCTGACGTGCTGACGGTGAGGATTATGGTGTTATCCAATCACTAGGAGTGCTGCAGTGGGAAGTGTAAGGGGTGATGCACGCTGCTGGTCATCGGAACGGACTATGGTGCAGATACCTCTTGTTGGAGTTTATTGGATTCCACCCAGTTCAACCCCGATGGTACTCTTGCCTGGTGGTACGGTTTTCGGCTCACTGGGCTATCTACCACGCTTTTTTTAAAGTTGACCTTGAAATGTTTGTATTTTTCGTTCAGTGTCTGAGCGTGGACAATAATACAGGTCTCCCACTCCTTTTATAGTTGGCACTGTATCAGTGATGCCTTCGCTGTTACCGTTGTCCGATGGCAACGGTGACCACTTGCCATGAAGTGGCTCATCTGCTTGTTACATAAAAAAATGCAAAAACCATATCAATCACAGTTGCTTGAAGTCGGTTTACAACAGAATTGGAAAGATTAAAATAAAGGTAACATACATGTATATATGAATATGCGACAATTATCATCATATCATTAGGAATATTTAGATTACACTGGTATCCTATGTATAATATCAATAGTTTTATCCTATGAAGATCAAAAGTATTCTTTTTGTTCATTCAGAACGGAAGCAGCGAGACCGAAGGTAGTCGTTTCAGCAGATGGTTCCGAAGAGACAGCCCGACCAATGACAGCCGCCACGTCGAACGGATCATGAACAATATGGTGGACGGTAAGTGATAGCGATATTATTATCTATCACTCGGAGGTTAACTATTTCGGGCCCATATTTGATGAAACAGAAGTATACATTAGGTTAAAGTGTATCATCATAGCTTAGCTAAATTACACCGAAGTTTTCATAAAAGTAGCAAACGCATATATTCCCGCAGGCTTTCTAAACTATTTATCATAATTATACAAATGGGATATCATTAGAAGCGTCTTTATTCGCTGGTTACAGACTGTGATGTCACTCTAACTTCAATCAAACCAAACAAACATGGTCACCATGTCCAATATCGAATTAAAGGGCTTGATTAGCACATTTCAAATATAATAATACTTACATTTCGATTTTGCCGTATTTTAACGTACAATACAAATAGATGAACCATGTGTAACCGCGTGTTGTCGTTGCTTGCTTCAAGACCTCGACAAGTCGACGCGCATCGACCCGCCGCCGCCGGAGACGTCGCACGTGTTCGCGCCGATCTCTCCCGCGGCGCCGGTGGGCATGCCGCACGGCGCGCCGCCCATGGCCGGCATGCAGCGGCAGGCGGCGCGGCCCTCGCTGCTCGAGCTGCTCACCAGGGCGAACGCCAACCCGGACACTAGACCCGGTGAGGCTTTGGACTTTGTAGTGTTTAGAAGACCCCGTAGCATGGTCGGTATCCGGGAAGCGAGGAGCTCACCAGGGCGAACGCCAACCCGGACACTAGACCCGGTGAGGCTTTAGACTTTGTAGTGTTTAGAAGACCCCGTAGCATGGTCGGTATCCGGAAAGCGAGGAGCTCACCAGGGCGAACGCCAACCCGGACACTAGACCCGGTGAGGCTTTAGACTTTGTAGTGTTTAGAAGACCCCGTAGCATGGTCGGTATCCGGAAAGCGAGGAGCTCACCAGGGCGAACGCCAACCCGGACACTAGACCCGGTGAGGCTTTAGACTTTGTAGTGTTTAGAAGACCCCGTAGCATGGTCGGTATCCGGAAAGCGAGGATTTCACCAGGGCGAACGCCAACCCGGACACTAGACCCGGTCAGTCTTTGGACTTTGTAGTGTTTAGAAGACCCCGTAGCATGGTCGGTATCCGGAAAGCGAGGATTTCACCAGGGCGAACGCCAACCCGGACACTAGACCCGGTCAGTCTTTGGACTTTGTAGTGTTTAGAAGACGGACGGTTAGTCGGTATCCGGGGAGTGAGGTTATTGGACTTTATAGTTCATGGACAATCCACTTTGCTTACTTGGTAGTGATTTAAGGCCGGGTCAGACGTTTGTCGGATAGATAAATGTTTGTGGATGGGGTTGTGGGTGTTAGTGATATCATATTTATGCTGTCAATGCCACTCGCAACGCGGAGTCCTAGTGCAGGGGTATGGGAGTGGCAGCGGTTACTCACAGCTTATGTTCTACTAGTGGTAGTGAAGATTATTCTGTGGAAGTCTCAGTGATTTTTGCTATATTATGTATAGTAAATTTTAGCTAGATCAGGTTCGTGGTTGAAGAGTTTACAATTATAGTCACTTACCATTTATAATACGCATTGACTTATTAATACTCTGGACGTCGGGCCCGCGCTAAAAATTGTCTCTAAAAACGCAAAAAGAGCTACAATCGACTGCAATCGAAATTAAACCGTGATACACTAAAACCATTACGGTTTTAGTGTTTAACTTACCTTGTTAACATTTCTATTCTCGCGATGCCTCTGACTGGGATTTTTTTTCGCGATGTTAGTATAAGACCCAACTTCTATAGTAATAATAAGTTAATGATAATACGTATTAAAATACTGATATAGAGGGTACGCGTGTCATAATCAATCATTACATAACTATGTAGGGTAGCCGTGGATTCTATCCGCGCGACTGGGAAATGTCGGCGTATTAAATATTCTTTATCCGTGTCATGCAATGCAGGGCATTGTTAACGTATTTAAAGTAACGTTGGAATTATATTATTATGTTGCAGCGAACAACTACATGCCGGAGATGAACTCGATAGGCGCGAAGATACACAGCCTGGAGGAGTTGGAGGCGAGGCTGCGGCCGCAGCACAGCGCGCCGCACTCGGGGCCCGCCGCCGACGCGGACATGTCCGCCTTCAAACGGCTCGTGAGTGGAAATTATTGCTGTTGTCCAATTTCGTATGTGTATCTGATAGATAAAAACAGTATGAGCTGTCAAATGGGGGCCTAATAAGTAGTGTTTTTTGACAATTGAAACGAATATTAACGAGTTTTATGGCGTATATAGTATTTCGAGGTTAGAATATATTTTTTTTTTCAATTTTCGCGGAAACGATGCGTCGCCGATAGGTACGAGTGGTACTGTTGTAATCAGGTGAAGAACCACTACACCGAATCTATCAGATTTAGATGTACTTAAATACTTTGCTGCACAAAATAATAGTGAATTGACATGTAAATACTTGAAATTATATTTTACAGATGGCGCAAGTGTCTGGTGGGCATGCCATTGCGGCGGAATCCAGGGTGCAACCGCAACCTATGAGTTTAATTCAGGTTAAGAATTCAATTTTTTTTTATTTGACAAGCCACTAACTCTATGCTAACGCCGGACGTTAGCATAGTTACTTTTTGACATTGATAGTTTTAAGGTTGACTTAACTTTTAAATACCAAATGTTTCATTTCGATTGAGTGATATCCACTTTCGATATTGTTGATCTGTAATAAAGCATTCTTTATACAGTTATATCAACCATAATAATATTTCTCCATCAGATGCTGAACAAGAGTGTGGAGGCAGCTCAGAAGGCGGCCGTTCAGCAGCATCAGCAGCAACAACAACAGCAGCAGCAGCAACAGCAAGCGCCGCACATCCCCCAGGATCTGGTCGTTAAGCTGTTACAAGTACAGGTTAGTGTCGAAAGCGGTTTGGTTTGGTGATCCCCTGGGGTAGTCTATTTTCTATATAAGTAACCGACAAATCAGCTGATGAGCCCCCTGATAGCAAGTGTTCATCGTCGCCCATAGATATATTAAATACTAAAGGCGTATGCGTTGCCGGGCAACAAGGAGGGAAGATAAAAGAAATAAAAGTACAGGCTCTCGAGCCACCAGCCAGGTCCTGACACGTTGGTTGGCGGCTAACTCGGGCAAAGTGGTAGTAGCTGTCCAGGAAGGCTTCACATCGATACAAATAAATAAAATTGGAGTGTCTTTTTGTAATATTAAAATAGCCGCTGTTTACTTAATGCATATTATGGATGTATACACGGGGCAAATACCAAAATAACATTTTTTTTTTTAATTTTTGTCTGTCTGTCTATTTGTTTGAGCTAATCTCTGGAACGGCTGGACCGATTTTGACGGGACTTTCACTTGCAAATTTCTGATGTCATAAGTCATCTGTGACCGAATTAGGCCGCCGCAATACGGCCAAAAATGTATCTGCAAATATGTTTTGTATCGGCAGCAACAGCAGCAGCAACAACAGCAGCAGCAACAGCGGCAACAGCAGGCCATGAACGAGATGGGCATCACGTCGGCCGACCGCGAGCTGTTGCAGCGGCCGGAGGCGCAGGCCATCATACACGGTATATGATTATTTATTATTTATTAATTAGTTTATTATTGTGACTAGTTTATTCTTCCGGTATGTACACGGTTTGAACATGATTGCGGCACGTGGTGGCCGTTTTTAACACGGCTTCAGAACCGATTTGTTTAGTTGCTCACGTAAAATTTCAATCAACCAATTTAATAAGCTCGTCCATGTCCAAAGTATGAGTGTATTTGCTATTTGTAAAATTTTCAATATTTGTTTTTTTGTTTTCAGTTATTGATGATATTCATGATATTCATATCAACTATAATTAATTTTTTAATTAACTAAACTCAATACAATGTATGTTGAAAATATGAAATGTTGTCAATTCTCACAGGACACATTTTGATGTGACAATGAGGCAATTGTAACCGACGTACGGTTTCAGGACTGAAGGCTGGCGAGATCACGGTGCAGCACCTGATGCAGCAGCTCGGCAACCCCGGCCTGCAGAGCCGCCACCGCGAGGTGCTGCTCACCATCCTGAGGTTGCATCAGCAAAGACAGGTATTGTTATACACTTCTTTGGACGGAAACATCTTAGTTCTCAACAGGGATGTTATCATCATCACAACCCATAACTGTCCCACTGCTGGGCACGGGTCTCCTCTCACAGTGTGAGGGGTATAGGCCATAGTCCACCCCGCTAGCCAAGTGCGGATTGGTGGACTTCACACACCTTTGAGAACATTATGGAGAACTCCCAGGTGTGCAGATTTCCTCACGATGTTTTCCTTCACCGAAGCAAGTGATAATTAAATATTAATACGCACATAATTTTTGAAAATTAGTGGTGCGTGCGGGGTTTGAACCCGGACCCTCCGGTTCGGCAGTCCAACGTCAGTGCTGTACGTAATAAGTTATTTTCATTAATTTAATTTTTCCTTCCCAGATGGGCGGTTCACCGCTGCCAGGGGGAATGGGAGCTCCTTCACACCTGGTGGTACCACCCACGCATCAACCGTTAAGAATTTCTCCACTACCAAGTAAGTCAATTATCATATCAGTTTTATAGTGCTAACAGTTTAAATGTAATACTGTGCATTTGGAGTCTTAGACAGATATAATAAAAACCATTACTTTGCAAAAAGTCCCTAATCTAACATGGCTAATATAATACCCATCCTAAGAGGTATGTAGGCTATGCGTACGTCCGTGCGTATGTAGATGATAAACTAAATAGATTAAAGGGTGTTTTGCGCGCCTTGTACATAATATATGTTACTAAAACGAGATTTGCTTACTGCAAAAATAAATGTTTCTATTTTTAGAGACGTATCTTTAACTGTTGTTAAAGAAAAATGAATGATGCTATGATTTACAATCGTTAAAGTATCATTATAACGCTTTTATTAAGGTGCCTTACGTTTATTGAATATTCCTGCATTATGCTAGACTAGTTTCTTAACCTTGCTTTAGTGCCCATAAAATTAGTAAGCTAGTCACTATACTTTACTGTTCCCCTGGACGCAGCCTACCCTTGTGTATCGCCAATCGCGGCGATGGGCAGCCCAAACACCCTCGGGGTGCATCATCCAGGTAATGTAAATCAGCTTGGATTGATCTGATGATACAAAGGTTCCGGTTACTTAGACCGTAAGGTATACTTTTAGTAGATTGTTATACTTACACTAGATTGTCAGTATGTCTATACATTTTTTTAAACAAGAGGTCTGCGGGTTTCTGACCCAGCCGCTCCTGTGCGGGAATCCGATCTTCAAAGCACTTGAGTAACACTTGAATATTTATGTCATAGCGTAGCTACGCTACCGGGTCGTTGGTAGTGACCCTGCCTACGAAGCAAGGGGTCTTGGTTTCGATATCCGGCCAAGGCAGATATTTGTGACAGATAAATGTTTGTTCTCGGGTCATTGGTATCAATGATGTGCTATATTATGTGTTTATGCCACCCGCGACGCAAGGGATGTGTTAGCTTTATTAATGCTCCCATTTTGTGGTGACGCAGGCGTGCCGGCGCGCATCCCGTCCCCGCGCGAGCTCGCCGCGCACACGCAGTCGATAATGCAGAGCGCGCTCATCAAGAAGAAGCTGGAGGAGCAGCGGGAGAACTACCGCCGCCGCCACGAGCAGCCGCCCAAACAGTCCACGCCCATCTCCTTCACGCCCACCTCGGTGCGTATACGCTGTCTCTGTCTTATCGACCTGAGCGCGGGAGCTCCATGTACCGCCGTTATTCATAAACCATCTGTTTCATCCATAAACGCTCTATAAGTTAGTAGGTAACGTAATATTTATTTTATCCTTCATAGTTCGCTTTTCTAGATCATTTTTGCCACGTACAGAGCCCATCGACTTGCACTCGAAGGAACATTCGTCATAGCTTTGTCCGATCAGCAGAGTACCTAACTTTTGTTACGTACTGGCAAAAATATACATTATACTTTCGATCCGCAGGTGTTACGTAAAATGACCGCCGAGAAGGAATCCGAAGCGCCCAGTCCGAAACAACAACAACAGTGGGGGCCGCATAAGTTACCGCAGGGGAGGCCTATCGTCAAGGTACGTTGAAATTGCCTGGAGCTGTGTGTTGTTATGATATTTCTCTTTAGACAAAAACAAGACCTAAGGTACTATGCCACAGAATGCAGACGGCGCAAGGCCGCAACAAACGGCGATGATAATAATATGTGACAAGGCAGGCAGCATTCTGTTGTATGAGATCGAAGACCGATTCCAACATACATCTGCAACAGAACTGCAGTCTGCAAGTTCGGTGTCATACAAATGAATAATGCAGAGTACTTAATGTAGTTTGCCCCCGTGTCATATGCAATCGCCGTCTGACGCGTTCTGCGGTGTTTCACTTTTACAAAAGAAGTAATAATTGATATCAAAAGGCTCATTGACTCTGTATATCAAATTCTGTGTACTATATTCTTCAGAATACTTGGAGTGATAAATGTAACTTCAAAATTCATTTTCTTATTGTTAATTGAGATGCACAACGGAACTATATTTTTCCATTTTAGTTTTTTTTTTCCTTATCTAAAATGATCATTCACCTACACTTGAGCAATAGAGGCCGCTTAAATTTCAGTATGTAGAAGAATAAATTCCTCATAGTGATAATTAAAAATGTCTGGAAGGAAGCTTAAAAGATTAAAGGTTTTAAAAAAATAGTAGTATGTTTTAAGTTCCGTTGAAGAATATCATGTAAATTAAAGATAGCATCGCTAGACAAAGTGATATTATAACTGGCATGCTGTATAATGTATGTAATGGTTTCAGGGTAACCAAAGTGGTGTAGCAACATACACAGAGTATCCACAGCACTACATGGGCCAACCGCCGGTTAGTCTATACAGATAATAGTCATTTATATTAATGTATGACTCTGTGCACAGATAAAAAATACTAATCTACTACTACTGCTACTGCTAGGAAATATAGCTCGCCTAAATGCTACTAACAATGCTTTGGATAACATTATAACAATCAATTTGTGAACACTAAAATCAGGGTAAATAATATAATTGGTAATAATTGTGCGATGGTATGGGATTACTTTGTGAAAGATTACTATTATTATTAGTATACAAAGATCAAATCTTTGTATTTTATTTGCTGGTAAATATATACATACCTATTCTTTTTCTATAAAAATTAACATGAAAGGGTGGAGGTGCCTTCTTTAAATATTATTGGGGATGTGGTATTTTGGCTTTATTCCTTTTAACAAATGGACCGCGCTTAATCTTTCCTCTCTCATTTAAAATGTATCCCAACTTTTCGACTTATTCGATTTCGATTACTGACAATTTTACTGTTACTATATATTTCTTTAGTATTACTTACATGAATTTGTAAAGTATGTTTCGTTACATTCATTCAATTGCAGTCTTAAAATCAGTCCTAGCGTATTCTTATGCGTGCTGACTTCGTGAAGTGATTCCTAATCATAATTATGTTTCGTACATTTGACAATAACTACTGTGAATGTTTGTCCATAAAATAAAGTTTTTTTTTTCAAAATTGTGTATTTAATTCCCGTCTTTTTGAGTACTAAAACATTGTTGTGTAATGTGTGTGTTAGTTCATGAGTACATTTGTTTTAATTTCAGCAAATGGTCAGTGGCGGCCGTTCGTTCCCCCACCCACAACAGAGGCAGCAGGTTCCTAACAACGTGAGTTTAGTATTAATAACTTTGTACATTAATTTTTTTACATTACAGGATTATAACCATTGACTCTAGTAATAATAAGTCAATTTAAGCAACTGAAAAAAGACTTTTGTTATTAATTCAGTGATATAATAGGTATCTAGTATATAAAAAGCTTATTAGTGAATTATTACATTAAAAACTCACATTACTTACATTCTGGAATCTAAAGTCTGACTTTTGATGTGATGAATTTTGTGATTAAAATTTCTAGGTTATTAATACAGTATTATGTTTTTGTACGTAATTTAATCAGAAGAGTAAGCAAAGACTAAATCATTTTCATGAGGGTGTAACGCACATTTGTCAGTCAGTATGATGCGATCCCATTTGACGGTGTTGAACTTGTTTGTTCCAGTATAACAACATGAACATCGGCAACATGGGCAACGTGCCCGGCATTCGCGGCATGCCCGCCGGCACCACGCTGCACCAGCTGTTGGTGCAGTCGCACCAGAGGAATATCAACGGTAAATATTGCTACAACACTTTTATCATCTACGCTGAAATCATGTTGTATGTTTAATGTATTTCATGGTTCGCTTACTTAGTTTTTTGGGTGTAAGTGAAGTAACGGATCAAAGTAAGGCATAATGGAACCAAATAACTGATTAGTACTATGGGAATACCTCGATGTTTAGCCTTCATACCTCGTTTGAAGACTACACCAAGTACTATAAATACAATACCATACAATATTAACTAGTGCTCTCTCCTAATTAAGTATGGTGTTAATGATGATGATATTTATATCATCATCATAATCCGCAATGGTTAAAAGGGTGAACATGCCTAAGCTCCGAATTTTTTTTTAGAATTTCAATAACATTTGTGAATTCGAATCCTGAGCGAGAGTCTGATTTTTGAACAACTATGTCGGCTCACTGGTTTACTTATGATGAAAGAAGATTAAGCGTACAAAATATTGCTATAATAAGCGTCCAAATCTCTCGACAGAAATGGCAGGCAACGGCGCTGGAGGCGGCGACAACCAGCTGGCGAGATGGTTCTCCCCGGAGCTGCTGGCGAGAGCCTCCGCTGGCAAGCTGCCCTCGGTGCACGTCCCGAACGCGCTGTCGCTGGAGGACCTCGAGCGGCACCACCACTCGCCGGCGCCGCCCGTGCGCAACTGAGCCCGCTCGTGCGCGCGCACTGTGCGTGCAGTGCGTTCGGTGCGTACGGCACGCGACGTGAGGGGGGATGATTTAGTTGAGGCCGACTTGGTATCATTGATCTCTTTTATATAGATACACTGGACGGGATACACAGCTATCTATTGACAGTGTAGCCACAGAGTGAACGAAAGATTTTTGATTGCGTTGATTTGGACGGTTCATATCATGATACAAAATATTGTAATGAAATAAATAATTATAGTATTCGCGGTTGTGTATAAATTTATATTAGGCTTGTCTGGAAAATCTCGTAGTCTTGGGAATGTCGTCGTCACTACGGGTCTAAATATCTAGAGCCAGGCGTCTTTGTTGGCTGTTTGAAAGAGGTTGTTTGACCTGTGGTTTGTTTTGTGACCATTTAAGGTCACGGTCCCCACCAAGGAACTGTGTTAGTTCTCCGCTGGCTGGTTGATTAGCTCAGCGCCAAAAGTAGGGTCAAAATGTGGTAGTGATGTCCTATCCAGTGTATTTATATTACAGAGATCAGCGGTTGTTGTAAAGAAAGATGCGATATATTTTGTGTGAACTTATTATACAAAGATTCTTGTCTTGATGAAAGGATGAAGTGGACGCATGTTTGTGAAAAGTGCGAGTCAAAATTTTTTGTGTGAGTACGAGGTAGATAATCAACTTTTCGATATATACACGTGTTAATAGAATCAAATTGTATGTATTATTGTACGAATCCACCCTCGACCCCTCACATTGAGTTTGATAAGTTCGAATCGAAGATGATAAATATGTCTTCGTATATGATTAGATGATTACGTACTCTATCGAACGTAGTCATGAAATATTTGTCAATGATCGATTCAATAATTTCGAGTATTACATGTATTAGGTGCGATGTATAGTGAGGCGATATTCGGTTAAGAATTTCGACTTGCCTATGAACGTACCCGAAATTAATACTAGACAGTCGTGTGTACATTATATTGTGTTAGATATAATGTAGATGTTAAGGTGAACGTTCGGATGTAAATTGACGTGGGATGTGACCTCTTTATGCCCTTTGATTTTTGTTCATTGTGTAAAAGAATATTTAGGTATTTATCAAATTTCAATGGTCCTACGTTCGTAAATGATTCAGACATCAATTTTATTTTCACACACAAATTGAAGACCATTGATGTTTGTTAACGACTTAGGCATTCGTCCTTTTCGGATTGTACAATTTAGCGTGAGAGATACATATATATTGTAAATATACTCCCAATGTACTTGTAGGTTCGGTGGAAGCTGTCAGTGGGGTCGTTTGGTGTATTCATTTGAAATTAAATTTACCGCGTTTGTAAAAAGCACAAGTAGACTAAATAAATGTAGGCAAGTCATGGTTTATTTACCACCATAGAACATTTTTAGGTATTGTCTAAAACAAAGATCTGTCATTAAAATCATTAGGTACTTTTATGTGAAGTAGTGTTGTTTTTCGATAAATATACATTATTTAAAATACTTTAGAACAAATATTTTACACACTCATAAATAACACAGGGCTGTTAAATTAAATATTATTCAATCATATTTCACATTCCATCTCATTTGTTATAAAATATATTATGTAGTATGGGTTAGCCTTCATAACACATGAAAAAATTATGTAACATGTCTTGTTTACATTTAATAATAAAAAAAAAAAGTTAAATAATTTCGGCGCTTGTATTTCGTTTCAACCATATGACAGCTCCCTGCCTGTTTAACAGAAAAAAATGTCGGTGAATTTTGTCGAGTAAGGGGTGAATAAATATTTAAGATAAAACAAAGGTTAGTACTGACGTAACTGCATGTTAGGAATAGTGATGAAAGGTGATGATGAGAAAGATGAAATAGTGAGGAATTAGTACTGCCAATATTGAGAAAGAACTATATGTGTTTGTGGTGTTTTTATTTGAAAATTATAAATGAAAAATGATTGAGTAAGGTCTCCCTATGTTATGTCTGAAAATTCCCCGTTATGCCCCTTCTAGACCATGTAAAGAATTGGTTTAACTATCTGCAGTTATGTCAGTAGCCGGCCTCGGGTAGGAAGGGAACTTATTTAAAGTAAATCTTCTTTTACAATGCCTGTGAATTAACTTGACATGAGACAAATATTTGTGAGGGTGCGGTTAGATGATCGAGCGTTGGATTTATGACCGACGACATTTACCATAGTACTTGTTAAGAGCAGTTGTTTCAAACTTAAAACCCGTGTTTAGCAAGACTGGTTTGAACCAGTTAATCTTGCTAAAAGTAAATCCTCTTTTACAATAGTCATGATCACGTGTATTCAAATTATTCTATGGGGGAATCAATTCTGGAAAACTGCATAAATAGCAGAATATAACATACTGACTGAAAGTGTTTTTTGAGGCTTGCGGGCATCAATCTGGTCAACGGGGTTGAAAGATCTAATCAGTATTTACATACAAGGAACCCTCCTATAATACAGAAGAGTAAAAAATGTCTGCATCTATTTTCAGACTGATTGCAGATTTTTAAGGGTTTACAGATGTGCAATGACTGGTGTGACATCTTAAAATGGTCTTTATACGCTGTTCTTAAAGTAAACCTTGGAATGGCCAGCTCTCGGCAAATTAAATTCTTAACGCGCGATCAATTCTGCTCGCCCATTGTTATGAAATGTGTGAATTTATGTCTACGGTTGTGTTTGTACAAGCATTTTTGTTACATGTAATGTTTACCTGGTCCGTGTGTGGTAATATCGGACGCGTTGCAGCCACTATTGGTCTTTACGATCTATTAGTGATGTTTCTGAATCCGAGAGGTGTCAGTGAACGCCTCTCCTCCCCTCATCCCGTTTTTTTGTAATTGTTTACACCCCCGATCTTTGGAGAGTTTTTTTATTTCGACACCCAGCTCGATATGTGAATATAGAAATATTATGTGTCAATTATTATTGTTTATTATTCTATGGATTCACATTCGGACAATAGCGTTTTTGAACCGTCCAAGCTGTGTCTAGATGTTATCTCTGCTCTAAATCCTACTTTGTTTGGATATTATGATTGTTAGGCTTGCGTTTTTACTACGGGAGTTTTGGCGTTAAAACATTGAAAACTGCAGTCTTTTACTCACGCAAAATTAAAGCGAATATTTACTGCTACAAAGCGTATGTAAAATAAGTTTTTATTCCGTCTTAAATACTATAAATACTCTGTACGTATAAATAATATCTCCTCTATGTTAAAAATAAACGATTAGTTTTATCTAAACAGTTTCACTTTTTGATGCCAAAATAATTCTTCTGTTCTTTCAATTTACGAGTATATTGATAGAATAAAATAATCCTTTACGGTAACAATGAAATGAAAAAATTGTAGGAACGTTGTAATAAAATAGGGAACGCTTTTCATTCGTCATGTATTCGGTGTCGATTCCGTTGATAAAAAGTTTTCGGCGTCAGTTCCCGTAGTAGAGAGGCTGCCTGGATCAAGCCTATGCCCTTTGCGAACCGAATATGACCGTAAAAGATACAGGAACAGCGAAGCGCG
The DNA here is from genome assembly GCA_905404295.2 of Ochlodes sylvanus. Classification (NCBI taxonomy): domain Eukaryota; kingdom Metazoa; phylum Arthropoda; class Insecta; order Lepidoptera; family Hesperiidae; genus Ochlodes; species Ochlodes sylvanus. The sequence goes on from FR990129.1 coordinate 7,188,980, forward strand.
GTTGACTGTGTGTTTGTGTGACGAATGGCTCGGTGACTGTGCGCGTGTGTTGCGTGTCGTATTTTTGACACGTATTTTGATGTTTTCCTTTGCGACGACTGGCAAGCGGCCCGCATTAGATGCGGCCCCGCTATTATGTTCTCATTTTAGCGGTAATAGAGGCGAAATTTCTGTTTGTCGAACGTGTTGATGGTTTTCGTTCGTTGGCCGCGGTACGTGAGATTCGCTTACGTTAACAAACAAAACAAGATATGTCTCCTGTAAGCTTTAAATTATTGATTAAAGAGAAATTTGAAAGTTTCCCGTGGTTTTATTAAGTGTCCTGTTATATTTACTTAATGTCTGTATGATGAACTTCATTTTTTTTAGTGAATTTAGAATTTAGCAATTTTTTGTAACCCATATTTTATAAAAAATTATAGCCAAAGAAATATGTACAGCCTTATTCACAGCATTCCATAAGTTACGGACGTATACATACAATAGAGACGAGATTTTTTTTTAATAGTGCTACGCACTCGCTCATAGCCCACACTAGGATTTGCTGTGTCGTGGGTGGGTGGACAACACAGCTGTTGTCCATGACAACAATCACAACAACAAACACCACAGAGTACTTTATCATGTGACGAACACGCACCGAGACCGAAAAAAGAAATTTAAACTCCTCATAGCAACGGGTGGTTCGCCGCGTTCTATTCTCAAAAGAAAGATGTGTATAATGAAGCAAATCGCTATAATACTTTATGGAAATATTATAGGATTATTAAATAAATATTATTATAAATTGTATTGAAGTTCTTTAGAGCCATTACGCACTGTCGACTGGTCGCCAGCGACTCAGTCCCTCGGCGACCCAAAGAGGATATAAACACTGCGGCACCAAGACAGGCAACTAGGGCCATGAGACCAAGCCGAGCGAGTCGAGCGACAATATTCCAAGTACGTTCGTGCAGAATGGACAGTGGAATGGCAGAAATCTTCTCTTAAAAATATTGCTCGCATTTTTTTCTATTTATTTTCAATCTCACCTGGTTATGATATATGATCAATGATATATTACACTAGATACGCCACCAAGGCTCCTAACGCGTGCAGTGGAAACGACCCTACGTGTGACCGTTTCAATCGGTCGAGCTGTCGGCTGTCATTGTGAGCGCACGATACTAAAAAAGGTAAAATGCCTGCTTGTGCATTTCGAAAGTGCAACAATTATGATAGAAAGGTGAAGAAAGAGGACGGTATATCATATCACAGGTAAATGTATAAAAATATTGAAATTTTAAATAGATTAATTTATAATTTGTAATTTTAATGAATCACAGCTTGTTTCCAAACGATAAAAGAGACAGAACATTGCTTCACTCACAGGTGTAACAAAGATAGCACAAACGCTAAGATCATAGATTAGAGGCAACAATGCAGACAGTAGGTACAATAGGTAGACAAGAAATTGTTAGTATAACGATGAGATTTTTTTATGAATTTAGGCTGAATTATTTTGTTTCTATGTTAAGTAAACCGTTATTTGTTTAATGTTCCGTAGATTTCCTACCAACAAGGTTAATCAACAAAATTGGATAACTGTTGTGCGGAGACAAAGATGTGAATATGATTGGATGCCTTCAAATTGTAGTAGGATTTTCTAATTTAATTTAATTTTTTTGTTTAATGTAAATTAAATTTAATGTTCTTTTTTGGTTATGATCCTTAATTAAAATTAAATGTTAATAATATGTACTTCCAAGAGTCATAGCAGTTTTAGGCATAAATCATTCTAAGAATAAATGTCTCGTCTGTAACATTTATCTATGACACTTATGGTTAACGTCAATAGACGTCAGTGCAATATTTCGGATCGTTTGTCAGGTTCAATTTTCATATAAGTAACATGTCTACCTCTTTTTACTTATAATGTCATTGTATATGATATGATTATGAGAAGAGATTTTTGAAAATGAATTATAAATTATTTCAATATTATCTGATATTTTCATTCTTCGACTATGCCAACAGCGTCAAGCGACAGTGACCACATAAAATCAGGTTCAGGGGTTGCAACTGTCGTCTAGCGGCTATTTACTTAAATAGACGTTGTCGCGACGACGGCTAAGTAAATAAAGTACTTGATTATGTTAACTATCGATACAATTTTCGATAAAATGTTTATGATAATTATTTGTCATCATGTTGACGTGTATTACTCTTTGGTTCTCTTGTTTGTATATTGTCACAAACTAAATATTGTGGTATTGTCAACGGCCATAATAAAAACCGAGTATGTACATAATAGATCTTGTATTGTTCAATAGATGGCGTTGCTTGACAGAAAACTAGCGAGAGAGACCGAGTTTCCGAGACCAATCCCCAAGTTATTTTAATTTATTTAAGTAGGTCAAGAATCATATCCTGAATTCCTGACGTTGTGCGAGCACTTTAAACTATGTATGTTCACCGATTTATCCGTCAATCGTGGACCTGTTTCGATTTTTTTTTTAATTGAACACCTATAACAATAATATTCTATTCTAATTTCTAATACAAGCACATAGACCGCTTGCATTGACCGCTGCGTTCTTTCCGTATATTATAAATTATAAAGTACTCTGTGGTTCACACGAGATCTTGGCTTGATAGTCACCATAATTATTATATGCGGTTGGTTGAGGGGAGGGGGTTTTATTGAGTAGGAAATAGAAAACCCTCTTAACTCGCAAACTATGTGGTCGCCTGGTCGGCTATCTTATAAAGATTATTTCTCGAAGAAGATCCTTCTAACGTTTTTCAATTAATTGTCTCTCTCAACCGGCGCTCCGCGAAACAACATTAGTACACAAGAGTTAAAAAGTTAAAAATACATAATAAGTATGGCCCGTGATTGATTTAATAAGTAATTATACTTTTATCAGGCCTCCATCAGTCACATATAGGTACCTACGGCGATAAGCACTTGACAACTCGAAGCTGCTAATCAGTCCTGCATGGTTTGCAATTCGGATTAAGTACCTATCCGAAATCTGGATTAGGTACTCGGATTTTGACGGCCTTTTTGTAATCTGGATGTTAAGAAATTACGGATTCTTTGAATATTCATATCTGCGGATGCTTGCAGAACATTGATGTAAAAAACTATTGCAGAAACATAATATTCTATGCTTCTGTTCTTGGTTTTCTTTCTTTGTTGTACCGCCTACTTGGTTCTCTGCACTTTCTCAAGGTTGACTGTTAGAGAATGCTGTTTAGCATTAAGTCCGCCCATTGTAACACGTGTTGTTGGAACAATAAAGAATAAATAAATAATTCTTACATATAAAATAATAATGTCTGGAAGAAAAGCGATTTCTTCCAGACAACCTTAGGGTATGGAGTTGGAAGAGTGAGAATACAATCTACGGGGCGGGGTGTACAAACACAATTTGATTTACGACCATCTGTTGTAGGTACCTATATATTTAGTGGATAATAAAACAAATAATTATATGAAGAAATATATTATTTATTTTCAAAGTGAATATAATATTTCTTAGTGAATGTACCTTAATAGAAGTTGATTTATTTTTACAGTGTTTTATTACATACCTGTTAACAAAAAACTTACCTTTCAAAATTTCAATCATAATAATTAGAAGCAGGTAACTAGGTATTTACTTACCTGCCTGCTTCTACCTGCCTCAAAAATGATTCCTTCCTCGTAGTGAAAGCTTATTGTAGGTGAATGATGACTATCTTTGTGGCTTACCCGAGTGCATCATGTCATGAAATAAATAGGGATAAAACAGAAGTTTATTGTCTAAAAATATATATATGAGGCATTAACATGCCTCCACGAAATACTTCTAACGAAGTCATGACGTAACATGGAATATCAACTGACATTAATAGGTATATTACACCGAAATAATATCTACTATTTAGAATAATTACACTATAGAAACGAAGTCCGCGCGGCCGTTTTGAAGCACCTTAATTGGAGTCAGAAATGACTCCAAACACCGGGCAGCTCATGTCAACGCACGCCAAACGTGTCTCGCGAAAAAAAAAGAATTATGACGATTTGTCCAGTTAAACTGTGTCACAAAATATCTGAAAAGCTATTTATGTATTATTGCTAAAAACATATGATTATCCGCAGCCGAATCATTCCCCGCTTTCGGGAAAGTTTCGGTTTAGTGCTTCACTTTAGACAGAGCGCTTGCATGAAGACTGTCTTTCTATAGTGTTATTACTCTAAGATCTACTAGGTATATAAAGCAATTTATTTAACACCAGTAAGTAAATTTCAAGGTAAATAACAGCAATGCTGAAAACACGTTCGCTCCAAACGATAGTCGAGGTTAGGAGTAGCTGCCTGGAGTAGGACAGAAATGACAGAATGCCCAGAATAATGGACACCGACAGACAGATTGACAAAAATGATTGATGGAGATATGGCAATATTGGCATGGCAATTGATGACAATTTATGAAAATGACAGAACCGAAAAAAAAAATTAAATCTGACACCTCAGTACCAACTTACCAACCAATATTATCTATACAGGGTGTAATCGTTAAGTGTGCACAGGCGATTATTCCGTAACTATTACAGATATCAAAAAGCTTTAAACTGATATCGAAAGCACTTTACCTAATGAGTAAAATTACAATAATAATTTATTAAAATAAAAACCAGAAATATCCAAAAAAATTACATTAAACTCTCCCATACATTTAGTATGAGATAGTAGAAAGGTTTTACTTTCTTTATTTAAAGTGGAATAGTACCTACTCATTTTACCCTTATCATTTTATAATTATGTATGATATGATATTGATGAATTTCAAGTAGATACACATGTGTAGATTAATTATCTTACCACTTAAAATTAATAATAAACCTTGTTTCAATATCGTATTGATTTGAACTGGCTGAAAAGCAACATAATAAATAAAAACAAAAAGAAAGATACTCTTTGAGTCTTTGGTGTTCGTTCTAAATTCAAATTCTTTATCGCGGGAGTAGGTACTATTCCACTTTAAATAATGTAAGTAAAACCTTTCTACTATTTCATACTAAATGTATGGGAGAGTTTAATGTAATTTTTTTGGATATTTCTGGTTTTTATTTTAATAAATTATTATTGTAATTTTACTCATTAGGTATAGTGCTTTCCCTATGAGTTTAAAGTTTTTTGATATCTGTAATAGTTACGGAATAATCGCCTGTGCACACTTAACGATTACACCCTGTATATTCTTTACCAACCAACGCAATGATACCAACATTCCCACATGATAACGAGATCAGCTATTCTATGCATTGCATTACATTGAATATAAATTCCAAAAAAAATTGCGCTAAGTTGTTGTTTCATAAGTAGGTAAGTATTTTTTTTATCATGTTCGAAATGCTTAATTGCTTACGCTACCTAATTACTACGTACTATCAAGTAGCAAGTAGAAATGCAACAAAATTATCAAATTCACTTCACAGTTCACACCTTTTTACGTATAAAACTAATGAAGCTGGCTTGAAAAGTAACAATTGAGGTCTTAATGAATAAAACACTAAAAGAACAATATTGTTTTGTTTGACGCTAGGTCACTAAATTGCGCGGATGTGTCGAGTGTCGACCGTATAAAAATATTAACTGACTAAATAAGTAACTGTGCACTGTGAGAATTGCGTTCAATGTAGAATAGAATAGAACAGTTGCTAACGGCCGTCAACCGCGAGGCTCTCCGCACGGATAGAAATCCGTCGATCGAATGCCAGCCAGAGCAGACTGCGCAGAGCACAGTCGGCGCCCGCAGCCCGCAGCCCGCAGCCCGTACTCGTGCGTAGGTGTAGCCGATCAATTCGTTGACTCGTTTTTGTTCTTCACTTCAGCTAAGCCTGCGTCCCGTTCGGCCAGTGCGAGGGGAGCCGCGCACCGCGCGTGCCTAGTTGTGTGAGTGTGAGTGTACGTCCCGTCCCGCGCTACTGTGGGGGGACCTGAAATGATCGTCTCATTCTCATGACGCCAACACCAACAGTATTACATTCCACGGCGCACACTTCGTTTGCTTGCACAGTGTCGTCGCCCTGACTGACCTAAGCTGAGGAACCTATTAAACAAAGGAGACCTACAAGTCTACAGTGGCACGGCCATGTATATAATTACATCCCGTGTTCGGTATCTGTGAATAGGATATTGCATTGAACTTTACTATTTGCTATTATCGATCATATTTTCGACAAAAAGGTTAGTGCAATTTGATGAGATCGTTTAATCGTTACAAGTACGGCAATAATCGTAGCAGATCCGGTCGCGTTTTGTTGCATGCGTAATGGCGTCGGCTACCATGTAGAAAATATATTAAAGATTGAATTGTTCGTGCTTCGTGCTACGAATTGAAATGTGAAATATTTAGTGGGGATGGACAAAATAACACGTTGCGTGTTACATTATTTTACAACAAAGGAAGAACTTGTTCGTAAAAAGTAGAAATGAGATTTTGATACAATCAAAATGCTACGACGCGCGACGTGATAGTACTAAACATGCCAAGGGTATTGGTATCATCGGCAAAATTTACGGTACTTAAATAGAAATAAGTAGGTATCTGTCAGCTTATGTACATAACAATTCATTATTATAGGTATAATTACGTAATAATGGTGCTACTTTTATTCGCTCACTAATCGAGCAAGTGGACGAGTATTGACACTGCTAAGCATAAAAGTCTTTAAAATGATTGGAAGTCGAAGGTATGTATGTACTTAGTTAGTTTAGTTTTAAAACAAACACAAAATAGCCCGTACCTATCGCTAGGTACTACCTATTGATAAATTAAATTATTTCAACAGGTACCTATTAGTTGTTTGAGTTTCGTTTGAACAAAATATTTAATGACTATAATGAGTCGATATCATAATAAATATAGGTTAGCTTATATTTAATAAATTCACCATTCCTCGATTTAATTTTTGCATTACGTTACGTTTTTCTTTAATGTTAAATAATTTATTCTTGACCGTTCCATGTTTTTGTTGAATTCAGCTGAACTCATACACATGCACAGTAGACGCAGTACAAAAACACTACAATGTAATAAGTACGAAACGATTAACATAATATAGATAGATACATATTATACGTTCGTTCCCGTTTGCGCTGTACCTGTAGACTTGTATTATGTATACCTTCATCGGCGCCCTCGGCTCGGCGCGACAGGGCGCGCCCAGCCGCCATTTTGTATTTGCTCACTCGTTCTGTTGCTGATCCGATCCGTTTTACCTCTCATTCGTTTGACGTCGTTCATTAGAACCGAAGCCGACCGAACCGAAGGCAAAGACAGTAGAGAGAGCAAGCTCGACTCCGGCGCGCTGCGCAGTTGTTTAACCAATTTAAAGTGTATTTTTGTCAATGTGAATTTATTACTATTTAGTGCTTACAATAATTATAGACGTTTCGTAAAAATATAAAGGTATATATTATTAACAGTCTGTTTTGAAACGTGTTACGATTTTTGTTGTACGAATGCTCGGTACATTGATACATTCGTACAACAAATATTGCATTATATGCGTATGCTTCAATTCAGTCGCACGATAAGATGGCGGACGGTTTAGAATGTCTCGATTAAAAGAATTGCTCATTGTTTAGAATTCTAAATAAGTTTTCATAGTAGATTTTTCGCAATAACTAACGGACATTGTGATATTTTCAATTATAACAAGGTGTTGAAGTTATTGATATGTGGCAATCACAGGATCAATTTTAATTCGCTTTTTTTATAAATTGTGATACCGTTTGGTTAATAGTGAACAGTGTTTTCAAAAATTTTATAATAATATATGTGGTAGGTGAGTTTCTTACCAAGTGTTTTAATTTTCATTACCTACTTAAAAACTTTTTTACTTGTTAATTGTAATTACAATAAATATAACAGGTACTTACATCTAAGTAAGTATATTATAATTATAATATAGCTACAACGTTATTATGCTCAGTAAAAGGAAATATGTACATATGTAGGTATATAAATCAATGCACATTATTACGAATTCATATCTACATTAATAGGTTAACTTTGTTTTGTGATGCCTGGATGTTGACGTGTCAATAATTAAGTAGGTACCGGAAGGATTGCATTTATTCGCAGACAGTGATTGACATTCGTAACTATTGTTGACTAGCGACCCGCCCTCGCTTCGCTTTGGGAAACTTATTCCTTCGGTTTGCAAATATTTAGTTGTATATTTTGGATAATTCACACTATCTTATATATAAAATTCTCGTGTCACAATATTAGTTACCATACTCCTCCGAAACGGCTCGACCGATTCTCATGAAATTTTGTGCATATCGAGTAGGTCTGAGAATCGGCCAACATCTATTTTTCATACCCCTAAGTGTTAAGGGTGGCTCGCCCTAAAAAAAAATTTATAATTTTTTGGACACATTTTTTATCGGTTATTTTTTTATGGGATGGCATAAAAAAATACACATAATCTTAAATTTTCACTTCCCTCCCCATAAAATTTAAATCGCGCCTTTTGTATCTACATATATGGCGGAACAACGTTCGCGGGGTCAGCTAGTATCTTTATAAATTATAGCCTATGTGTTATTCTGATGTGTAAGCTATATTATTGTAAAGTTTCATCATAATCCATTCGGTAGTTTTTGCGTGAGAGTAACAAACATACAAACTTTCGCATTTATAATATTAATAATAGGATATGAAAGCAATAGTGACCGCGTAAACAATTTACCGCAAGTTGCAGATGAATCAGTTGCATCCAAGCTTTTAATAATCCAAAAATACGTAAGACAGTTTTGGGATTTGACCAAAGAGGTGAATCAATTTATTTAATACAATCTTTTTTGTCTTGCACTTTTTTATTTAGATAGGTATAGACTGTAACAACCTTTGTATATCTATAGTATGTAACTTTGTATACTTAGATATACTTGCTATAACAGTAACACTGAGTGTTAGATATGATATTGCAAGTTTAAGATAGGTACTAAAGTCAAATATTTGACTTCACTAGATAGCAGAGTGGTTTGAACGTTGACTCCCGAACCAGGGGTCGATCCTGCACGCACCCCTAATTTTCAAAAATAATGTGTAGGTATATTAGAATTCTATTATCCCTTGCGTTGGTGAAGGAAAGCATCGTGAGGACACCTGAACACCTGAGACTACTCTATAATGTCTCAAAGGTGTATGAAGTCCGCCAATCCGCACTAGGGATGCCCATAAAGTGTATTGTTTCGATATATCGCATCGTAACTGTATCGAATCTGTTTGTGTCCATGCACGATATTATCGCTTCCCTTTGTATAGATATATAGTATCGTAACAGTCTGGCATGCTTTTGAATCATTACATAATAATGGTATAAGTAGTGTATATCAGTGTTAAACTGTTAAGGGGTATTTTTAGTGTTTTACCAACAAGTGCCACTGACTGACCGGCACTTAAACAGCGCATAAACAATTATATTCAAGCGCTGTGGATTTTATCCAATGCGACGTTCAGAAAGTGTGGATCCGGATAGAGAAGGAAGGAGCTCAGAAGGTACCGACGTTGCAGACACATATAAATACCGCAGATCTAAATCACTTGGTCAGGCCAAATACTGCTTCTTGTGGTCCAGTAAAATATAGGATTTGTGTGTGTGGTTTGGAAGATGTATTAAAATAATCGAAATCTACCTACAAGTCCAAACATAAGCTGTCTGCTGTTGTTCTGAAAATAATTTTGTTAGCGGAGTCTCGTATTCTGAATAACAATATATTCAATAGCACTGTTTATATTAATAATTTATCTTGGTGTAATAGTAATTAAAAAAAAAACAGTAAATTGTGTCGTGGGACACCAGGTAGGAACGAAGTTCCTTCGGCTACTGTCGCGCCTGTGCACGTCTCATTTAACGGTTTTATTCCACGCACTTTTTTCCACGCTTACGGTTTTACTATCACATATTTTTCAGTTCGGTCGCGCAGCAAAATCCCTATCCCCTCCAAGCCTGCCGTAAGAATCTTCGTTCCAATATAAAACATTGCCATAGTTTGATACGATACGTCAATGCGATATTTATATGGGACGTATTAAATATATCTATATTATATATATCTTATAGTGCTGTATCGATGTTGCAATATATCGCATCGTATTGGGCATCCCTAATCCGCACTTCAGGGACATAATTATTATGTCTTGACTTCGTCTAAAATTATTTACGGCCTGTTCAAATATGCGCGTTATCGTCTACCGCCGGCGATAGCGGTATCCGAGTGGGTATGCGATATTTCTAGGCGGTACGGAATGTTTCGCGTCCATACCATACAATCGTTTTTATCTTCGGCCGTTCCTATCATGTGTCCGAGACGTTTTTCTCTAGAATAGTCTAGACAGTTGCCCCAGACAGACATTGTTATGGTGGTTCGCGTAAGAAACGCCATCCACAATACTATGGAATGGACATGTTACGATGGAAATGCTACGTGTAATGTTGCAGTCTGAGTGATTTTGGTTACAAATTTTTGCTGTGTGGTGTGCACCCAGCAGAAGAATACAGCATTACCTGTTCGGAAATAAAATTGCTACCGCCTGCGGTAAAGAATACCGCGTATATTTGAAAAGGCACTGAAATAGGTATAGTTTCATGTTGACGTCTTGCTTTCCATGTAACTAAGTGAGAATCTAGTTGAAGCGTATGACAGCTGGTTGTGGCCGGCAGGAGGTATGATTACCTAGTCGTTTTTTAAACCATTGTCTTTAATTTGCCTGCATTTTGTATACGCTACTGCCACTTGTGATTCGTGTGACATTTCGTAAAGTACAAATCCTGCTTCAAACACTTGAAGCTATAGCTTTTATTGGATAGGAATTTTAGAGATTTTTGTTTTTTTTATTTGGTTAACGTTCTGACTTGGGAGACCGATTGGTTGGTGTCGCGCATGTTGTGATTGTGATTGAATTTTAATGAATATTGGGGACTCATGGCGGGTGGTGTGCAGTCACTGCCATACGCCGGCGTGGAAAACATACATACCTTAAGTATATAAAATCTGGAAATTTAAAAAAAACATTCATGTTGTGCGTATAGCGGCGCATGTCGTGACGGCGGTTTTAGCGGTGTTCGAGAGTTCATTCCAATTGATATTTGGCCCAAGTGCGAAAAGCTTTGCGTTTTTAGTTTAAAGGTATTTTTTTATCTTCTGACCGATATGAAAATAAAATGGTCCAATCATTTGTTTTTGTCGCCTTTATTAACTTCTTTTGTATTGTAAGACGGATAGACATGTTTAAGTCTGTTTCTCTGTTTCAATCTCAACTATTGTTTTTATTTGTAATCTGGTCTAAAATTCACGTCAGAATGTTTGAATTTGAATGTGGAGTCCGTGTTGTGAGATGTTTATCATTTTATTTAACAGCTAACAACAAACAATCTATTAGATATCGCATGATATCCATGGAGGACTTCATTATGAAATACATTTGAAATACTATAAGGTACAGATACAAATGTATTTTAAAAGCATGCTCTTTAGCTGTCTTCGTGTACGTATTGTCTACGAGCTTGCTTATTTCGAGCAAAATACGTATACACAAACATGTTTGTAATGAGCAAGTGCTCACTAAAAGCATGCTTTCGTGCTTGAAATAATCATGTATTTCTGTACCAAAACTGAAATAACTCCCTACTCGACCGATTATAACCCAGACTATCGATAAATAGCTGAAAATTTATTTATTTACTAGTAAACCCGCCCTCGCTTCCCTTCGGGAAACCTGTCCCTTAGTACCCAAGTTCAAAATTGTTTGCGAAATTTTTTAATATATTATACATATAAACTTTCCTCTTGAATCATTCTATCTATTAAAAAAAACCCATCAAAATCCGTTGCGTAGTTTTAAAGATCTAAGCATACATAGGGACAGAGAAAGCGACTTTGTTTTATACTATGTAGTGATGATTAAACAAAGACAATAAAAATGTAAAAATTGCAGATTACAATAAGTCCCATTTGTGGTACATGCATGTTAATGGTCGACGGTACCATTTACAAGGATTTAGATAAACACGTAATTACATAACTCTTCTAAGTATATCGATACTTTAATATCCCTTGCTGGAAAAATTTCATACATAGGGATTATTTTTGAGGTAAAAACTATTTAGCGGATTAGGTGTGTAGCAGCAGACAGACAGTATAGTACGGATTTTATTCAAACCCACTTATCCTCCTTACCTAAAAGAACGCCCCAAATATTTGCTTGCACGTTATCCACGAGTCCACGACCCATACTTCCGGTCGATTGCAACTGCTATCCGTCTTTGGAATTCCCTTTTCATAGCCATCCAATTCTCCCAGTCCCTTGACTCTTTCAAGAATTAAATCCAATTGTATTTTGCTATTTACATAAATGTTAGATGTCAAGCATTTAGAAAAATGTTATTACCGCTGCACCACTATTATCGGGATGTTCAGGGCGAATCCCCCAAAACTGATACCCTAAGAGATAAGTGATATTTTCAAAATATTTTCTATTCCGGTTTGATCCGCTAAAGGTTTATTCATTAAAAAAGAAAAAGGATCAGACTACTATGGTAAAGCTTACAGCAGATCTGACCGGAATTAAAAAATAATAATAATTGGCAGTGGATCAGTTTGGGGGATCAGACCGGAATAACTACTATTATCAAACGGCGTTTTGGTTTCCATAAATGCCTTCAGTTTGATCTTATAATTTCATCACTATTATTATAGGCTACTAGTAAACCCGCCCTCGCTTTGCTTCCCTTCCCGTAGTAACCTCACTCCAAACTTGTTAGACGTAACCCGCGCACGATTTTATTTTCACGCGTGTTAGTGTTCTAATAACTCCTAAGATGGTGATGGAGCGTGTAATTAATACACAGCTCCTCGGATATCTAGAGGATCGCCAGCTGATCAGCGAACGGCAATACGGTTTTCGCCATGGCCGCTCAGCTGGCGATCTTCTGGTTTATCTGACACACCGCTGGGCTCAGGCCCTAGACAGCAACGGGGAAGCATTGGCAGTCAGCCTCGATATCGCTAAGGCCTTCGACCGGGTCTGGCACAAGGCTCTTCTCGCGAAGCTACCATCTTACGGTCTCCCTGAGAGGTTATGCAGTTGGGTAGCCAGCTTTCTATCTGAGCGACATATCAAGGTCGTAGTCGACGGTTGTTGCTCAGATATGAAACCTATTAATGCTGGCGTTCCCCAAGGGTCTGTGCTATCTCCTGCACTGTTTATTCTGCATATCAATGACATGCTGCAGTGTGCTGACGGCATTCATTGCTATGCAGATGACAGTACGGGGGATGCCTATTATACAGGCCCTGCAAATTGCTCTCAGTCGCAAGTGGAGGATAGCAGAATCAAACTTGTGTCTGAAGTCGAGCACTCTCTGGAGCAAGTCTCGGAATGGGGTCGACTCAATCTAGTTGAGGTCAACCCCACAAAGACACAGGTTTGCGCGTTTACCGCTAAGAAAACCCCATTTGTCATGGCACCTCAATTCCAGGGTACCGCGCTCACTGTTAGTAATAGTGTTGGGATTCTGGGTGTTGACATTTCGAGCGACTTGCAGTATCGGTGTCACTTGGAAGCTAAGGCCAAGTTGTCCTCTAAAAAGCTTGGCATCCTGAACCGAGTGAAGCAGTACTTCACTGCGGGGCACCTGCTGATGCTTTATAAAGCTCAGGTCAGGCCTCACATGGAGTACTGTTCCCATCTCTGGTCAGGGGCGCCACAATACCAGCTTAGCCCATTTGACGCCTTGCAAAAGCGCGCTGTCCAAATTATCAATAACCCACGAATCACTCACAGGTTAGAACACCTGAGTCTTAGGAGAGACATTGGATGTCTCTGCGTGTTCTACCGACTTTACAACGATGAGTGCTCCGAGGAATTGTTCGACTTGGTGCCTACTTCACTCTTCCATCATTACACCACTCGCCGAAGATTGAAGTTCCATCCACATCGATTGGACTCGTGGAGAAAGTCTAAGGTCCGATTCTCTAGATCGTTTTTGCCTCGCACCTGCAAACTGTGGAATGGACTTCCTTCTGAGGTTTTCCGGAGCGCTATGACATGGGGTTCTTCAAAAATGGTGTAAAAAGAGTTCTCCTTCAGGGCCGGCGTTGCACTGGTGACTCCCCTGGTGTTGCTCGTGTCCATAGGCGACGATGACCACTTACCATCAGGTGGCTCGTCTGCTTTTTTCGTCAGCCCTTCAGGCTATAAAAAAAACTGCTAAGATATTAATTTAAACTAGTTACCCGCTCTGCGCTCGAAATTACATCGTAATTCATTCGGTCAAACGGTAACTTTACATTGACATTATAAACGTACACATTTCAGACGTGTCAAATGCATGTTAGTGTGCATAGAGTGAATGTGTATGTGTAATGTTATATTTATTGATTTAATGTATATTTTATGCATTACTTTTAAAAAATATTACCACTGCACTCTATCATCAATAACTAATAATAAATCTGTAGCTGGTCGCTGTCCGTTCATAATATGCTACGTATAATAAGCTATCTTTTATTTATTTATAATATAAAAATGAATCGCTATTTCCCTTGGTCACAGCATCACGCGTGAACGGCTGGGCCGATTTCGCTAATTCTTTTTTTGTTGTGTTTGTTATTGACATGAGAAGAAGCTTATGAAAGAATAAATTAAGAAAATTGTGCTATAAATTGGAAAATTCAAGAATACTTAACCACCATATTATATTTTCTAATGTAACCTTATTATTTTTGGCACTATAAACTTTTTTAATTTAACCTTATGGCGTTTGACATAACATTGACAGAATGCGTGCAAAGATGATGTAAAAAACTGAATTTCTTAGTGCACATAGTTAAGAATATATATAGTTAAGACAGCTTCTGTCGGGTCAGCTAGTCTACAATATTTTATTATTATTAGGTATTCAATGTAAACAATTTGATTACAGCCAGCAAAATGGATTTGGAGTACGATCAAAAGTTCGAGGAGATGAAGAAATATATCCCATTTTTGGAGAGAATGATAAAAAGATTGGAAACTACGAACAATGGAGTTAAAAATCCTCGAAAAGCTCAACTCGACAAAATTAGGTCGCTAAGAGACTTACTTCTAGTAAAAAACAAAAGGTCGGGATGAGTCGTCAATACACATTGCTTTAATTTATTGGGTTTTAAATTGCAATATAAAATACTAATTGTTTACCATATTCCAGGATGAAAATGGAAAATTTGCTAAAATGTGAGCAAGTTCTGGTCAATTTGTACGCGAAAGTTGAACAGGTATGATTTTGTTACCTTTTTATTTGTTGCTTTTTAAAACTAAATTTCTTATAATATTATAAATTTATTTATTATAATTTAAGCGGGACTCAATGGCAGACATCAAGGAAGATAATACTGATCAAACTCCAGACAAGAGCGATTTGAATACTGTTAGAAACAAACTAAAATCTGTAGTTTCTAAACTTCACGATGATGTGCCTGAAACCCTGCCGGAAATTGCAAGGGCGACAAATACAGAAGTGGTTTGTACACCAGGAAGTAAGGAACCGGCCTTGTTTCAAAGAAGACCAAACAAGGCATCACCACTTCGTCAATCATCAAGCAGTCACAATGACGATAACTCAAGTAGTAAGCGTCATTATACACGTGTACTCAAGTCTCCAGAGCATAAGAAGAAAGAATGGTTGGAAAATTCGGAGACGAGTGATAAACCACTTTTTAGTCGGAGGTCACCTAGAAGATCACCGCGCAGGTATTCACCATCATATAAAAAAGAAAGGAAAAAGTCTTCCAAACAACGATCTAAATCGAGCCAACATGCCAAAGACCTCAACATTACATTGAAAGTGCCACAAGAAAGTTTAAGTTCTTTGAATACCAAAGACATTTTGTCTAGGATCATTAATTGTAGTGACAGTGATGTCGATATTGATACTTTACGTGGATTGCGATCACAAATTCTTGGTGAATTAAAACAAACAGGAACCAAAGATGACATATCGGATTTGATTTTAAAATCTTATAAAAAGAAGGAAAAGCGTTCTAAGAAAAAAGATGAAGTAGAAGAAGGTGAATTATCGGACAGTGAGAGTGAAGCCATAGAAAACATATATGGCAGCCTCGTTGTGGTCAATCATGGTGAAGGTAATTCAAATATTAATAAAATTTCAAGTGAAAAGGAACAGCCAAGGAAAATACAAATTTGTCTGGTGATTAATTCAGATAAAGATAAAGACGGTAAAGTTAATGATCAAATATTGAATACCCCCCTTGATATTACTGATTTTGAACCAAATACGGAGATTAAGGCAGCAAGTGAATCTTGTTCACAAATAACCGGTGATAAAATAATTAAGGAGTCAACTAGAACCGAAGTAGACGGAAAAGAAAAAAATATATCTTTAGAGGAAATAAAAAGTCCACTAAAGGTTGTAGAAGAAAGTTGTGAATCCCCTATAAAAGATACTACGAAAATAGAAAAACTTCAGAATGTACCTGAAGAAAAATACAAACAATCTTCAACTGAAACTTTTAAACCGAACTTTTATCAACCTGCTATAGAAGAAAACACAAATCCCGCAGAATGCCCTGTGGAACAAAGTTCATGTAAATCTTCTAACGAAGTTACCGTTACGGAGAAAGATGAAAGTAGTAAAGCAGCAGAAGTTATTAAAACTATTGAAACTCCTGATCCTAGTGCCAAAAAAGCTCGAACAAAAAAAGAAGTTGTATCAGAAATAGACATTTTGCAAGCCCTAAAGAAAGAAATATTAGGCGAAACAGCAACAGTACCGATACCCGATGCAGTTACGCCACCTTTGCATCAACCCAAAATTATGAAAGTTCGTAGTGCTCAAGAAGTAGTATCCAAAAAACGAATCTCAATTGAAAAATATAAACAAAAATCAGAATCTTCGGTAAAACAGCCACTGTATCATTCTGTTAGACGGCAATCATCGTCGAAGGATGATAACGCAAAGAAGCAGAGTCTGAAGCTTACAGAGAAAGAATGTGAAAGATTTAACTTCCCTGTTAATGTGTCACCAGTTGATAGTTCTGACGATGATGATTTACTTAATGAGGGACCTATTTCACCCGATACAAAAACTAGCGATAAATCTTCTTTAGAATTTAAATTTCTCCGTGGTGACTCTGCTCCTAAATCACCTGATCATGAGGATTTTGCTGATGCTGGTATTAGACCACCAGTTATTATTCCAAGTGACCCTATTAAAAACATTGCACCCAGTACAAAAACGGATATTGATATGAGAACCTTAATGCCGTTGGTATCTGCGGTTTCACTTGATGGTTCAAGGAAAAGTTTGTCATCACCTTTAGTTACTAGCGAAAAGGTTCTTGAAGCAACATGGAGTGAAAAAGGAAACAATAATGAAAAAGTTAGAAAAACAGAACCCAATCATCCAACAGCAAAAAATAGTCCGAATTCTTATATAAATGACTCTGAGAGAGTGTCAAGAACTAGTACGAACCACGCAAATGTGCCTCATAGTGTATCGTCAAATATACCTCCTCTTATGTCACTTAATGTCTCTACACATAAGACGCAACCTCCGAATCCGAATGGCAATATAAATCCAATTATGACGCCAAATTTAAATTCAAATATACCCTTACTTTTGAATCCTATTATGACACCAAATATGACGGCAACCATGAGTCCTGGCTTGTTGCCAAATCCTAGTATGACGCCGAGTAGGATGATGCCTAGTATGGTATACCTGGATGGTATGAATCCAATGATGACTCCTATTTTGACACCGAATGCTAGATCATATGAAATGACTCCACGACCAAATTTTGACATTGATGACTATACTAATCAGAAACATGTTTATGCTCCAATGTTTCCTATATTTGATCCACATGATTTTTCGGAAAAGGATTCTCACCATATGAATCAAACTAAAGAAAGTAATAAATGGGAAGATCGAAATATTTGTAGTACGTCCGTGCAACGAGACATAGATTATCATAGAAATAGAAATGATAGGTTTGTAGGAGATAAAAGATTAAACAGTCCACAAATTCGAATGGAGTGTCCACCAACACCCAATGCTTCCTTTGGCAGAATGGAATGTCCCTCAACACCTAATCCTTCATTTGGCAGAATGGAATGTCCCTCAACACCTAACCCTTCATTTGGTAGAATGGACTGCCCGCCAACACCTAACCCGTCTTTTGGTAGAATGGACTGTCCGTCGACACCTAATCCATCGTTTGGTAGAATGGACTGCCCGTCTACACCCAATCCATCGTTTGGAAGAATGGAAACACCCATGACACCAGTTCATTCCTTCGGAAGGTCTGATTGCCCCATGACTCCCAGCCATCCCTTCGGTCGGCCTGACACCAATATGACACAAGCGAATGTTTTTGGACGAGGAGACTATCACAACCACCACAACTCGTCCAGCTTTAATCATAAATACATGAAATCTCAAGATCCGAGACTCAACCGAAACTCTGATTATGATAAATGCCATAATCGCAATGACGAGAGAAATCGTTCGTATTTTGAAGATGATCGTAGTATGACTGAAAATGGTGATGGATACAGGAGAAGTCACGTCAAATCTTACGAACATGATAATCGAAATAGTAGCGATCGTATGCCCCGTCGAGATTCAAGTGTTGGACAGTCTTTATCCCGGGATTATGAAACTGATGACTCATATAATAAGGATTATTATAAAAACGGGTATCAGCATCGTAAAGATAAGTATAAATGTATTGCCGATATAAATAATAAAAGAAACTATCGTGCAAGAAGTATAGGGCGAATGAATACATCTGAAGATAATTATTCGATGGATAGAGAAAGACGGGTGGCAAGAACTTATACCAGAGAGGATTCAATAGAAAAGCCAATATCTGTACAGTCTCATACTGGTCGCTCGTTTAATATTGATACAAGCTTTAATAGAACTTTTCAAGAAACTAAGTCATCGTCGTTCGACACATCATTTGACGCTCGAAGACAACGTGCATCAAGTGTCGGTCGTTCTTTACGTAGCAGTCCCTTAGAGGACTCAAATCAACCGTGTACCCATAAAAGTAAATTTGATTTAGTTAACGGTACAGATCGTAAGGTTACACAATTCCGACGCGCATGTAGTGTTGGAAGGGAACTTAAGGATTATAATTCCAACAAAAATTTTAAAGATATAAAGGATGATCTTCGGTCACATAAATTCAAGAATTACAATTTTGGCATGCAAAATCGAGATCATAAAAGCAAACCGGGCAATAATTATTGTAATGAAAAAGTTAGCTCTAATGAGTTTCATAGCAGTCGAGAGATGCGCACTATTGATACAACTTTAAAAAAATCTACTGAACACCAGAGCAATCGTGATCCTCGTACAAGAGGACGCGACTTGGATTTAAATATAAAGAGGACTGACGACTTCAAGTATTCTCCGAAAAAAAATTACCGTGATCCTAGAGTGCGACGTGAAATAGATATTAAAAATACAAGCAAAGATAAATATAAAGACAGGGACAGGAGTTTAAGTGGTTCAAGCTATAAAAACTATGGTATAGTATATTCTAATGATAATATAGCTAAAGGTAAAATTTTAGCATCCGCTGCTGGAGTGAAAAACTTCAAAATACCAAAAATTAAGCGTTCTATTGTAGAAAAAGAAGTTGAAACCATTAGCCAAGTTAATACTGATGTTAAAAGAGAAATATCCTGTAAAAATGCAAAGAAGGACGATAGTACGATCACTGCGCAAAGGAGGAAAGCGGAAATAAAATTGACAAGGTTAGATACGAACGCAAATAAACGCCATGATATAGAAAATATTACCACAGATGTTTCTGTTAAAGTAGATAGACCTAAATCTAATGAAGATTTGACCTTAACAAACAAAATATCAGA
Organism: Ochlodes sylvanus; assembly: GCA_905404295.2. NCBI lineage: Eukaryota > Metazoa > Arthropoda > Insecta > Lepidoptera > Hesperiidae > Ochlodes > Ochlodes sylvanus. Next base: position 7,208,920 of record FR990129.1, read on the forward strand.
TGACTTAAAAACTGAACATGAGAATTCGCATTCATTTAATTCAATATCAGATGGTTGTGAGAGGCGCATCACTAGATCTGCTGTAAAAGGAGGAACTCCAACGAAACAAATTTGCAATACGTTACCTGTTAAGAAATTAAGGAGGATTAAAAAACCTATTATATATGACTCCGATTCTGATTCTCAAGAACATGTAAATAGTAATAAAAATGCAAAGAAAAATAGTGATGAAAATAAAAAATTACACAGTAAAGTAACTCCTAGAAATGACGTAGTTGTTGAAAAAGAAGAAAGAATAGAAAAATCTAATGTGAAACAAGATGATAAAACAGATCGTATAGAGTCAAGGAGTTGTAAGAATGAAAAGGATACTATCATTAATATAACAAGTGAAAAGAATACGTCAGATAATATAACAGAAAAATCAACACCTGTCACAAATGAATTGAGTGACGGACAGAATGATTCATTAGATATTAGCTTTGGTGTTGATGATGATTTGTTTTCAGATAATGTTGGATCAGGATCTGTACTTGACAATATTAATGCTTTAATAGCTGACCTTGACCATGACATAGAAGCACCGAAGATTAACGATTTTAACGATAAATTTATAAGCAATATAGTGGGATGTATTTCTTCCAACGATTCTCCTATTCCATTGAGTGCAAATAAAACAGATATTACTGATAACATCTCATTAAACGATAAATTAAGTTTCGTCGGTGACGTTGAAACTGCTATAAAATGCACTAATGCCCAAGTTGCCATTAGTGAAGATCCAATAAAAACTAATAAAATTGAAAATAACATTGAATTTGTAAACGCCTTAACTCAGCGTGACCAAAATTTATGTATTCAGGACAAAAACAAAGAAATTGAAAATAATGAAACACAGCATTTAATGCAGATCATAACCCAAAACGACGATAAAACTGAGGTGCAAGAAAAGCCTGTTCAATGTACTGGTGAGATTCAAGAAATCATTAATAATTTAAATTCTGAAGCTATAGTGTCGACGACAGGATATGATGAAAACTCCCGAGAAAATCCAAAAAAATTACAGTGTCTGATAAATAACACTGCTCAGAAATGTTATCCTTTTGCACCTGATAGTACCAATATTTCGAATGAAAATAACATTAATGAAAATTACAAAGCTATACAAGAAAGTGTTCCGGATAGCACAAATGAATTAGCATCTGAAATGAATATCACTTCAACTCATATTTCTAATGATATTTCAAAGGAACTCTCCGATGCCAGTTCCACTTGTGCTGATAATCTTCCTCGTATTGATTCTATTGGTAAATTATTATCTATTTTAGAAGATAAAAATAAAATCAAGGAACTGCTCACGATGCTAAGTAAAGATTCAGGTGAAAATGAGAAAATAAAAAAGAAGTTAGAAAAACTAAGTGAAATTGTGTCAGATGAGGAAGAAAATTCAGAAGAGGCTAGTAATAAAGAGGCAGGCAATAAAGAAAAAAAATTAGGTATTGTTGAACAAAACGATGACAATAATGAATCCGTTGATGACGCTAAAGAATACGGTGAAGTATCTGTTATAGAAAGCCTAGATATTAAAGGAACCATGTTAAGTAATAATGCAGTGCAAAGTATTTGTGAAACAGTTGAAAAAAACGAACTGAATAAAATTGATAATAAACATATATCCGAGAATATTAAGGGACAAGAAAATGTTAACGTCATTAAAGATTTAGAACTGAATAAATTGGTCATGGATAGTACAGAGAAATTAGAAAGTTGTGTCGAAAAAAAAGATATCAGCGAAAATATAGTAAAAGTACTAACGGATTCAAGTATTGATAAAGAGGCTGATGAAACTAAAACGGTCGAAAATGTTACCAACATTGAACAGCATGACGAACAAACTTCGGAAGAAAATGTAAAGGATTTAATAAAAACAGTACCCGCTCCAGTGAAATCTGGAAAGAAAATTGCCAAGAAATCTAAAATAACCAAAAGAGGAAGATCGAAGCTAGCCAAACAACTTTTATTAAATAAAGATAAACGTGTTACACGATCAGAGGCTGGAAATTCAAATGCACAAATTCCTCCTGTACCGAAAAAACCATCAAGAGAATTGTTAAAATTACAAGAAGACATTCGGGATATGTTTATAAGCGAAGATATCCTCAATGCAACCGGAATTAGAATGTGTCGTTTAGCGAAATTAGTAGATGACAAAAATTCAAAAGGTGACACGCCTACTGCCGATGCGGAGCCAGAGCCTGTCGTAATATTGGAAAATATTAAAAGTAAGATGGTTTCCGATGAATCTTGTAGTGCAGTAGAAAAAAATAAAAAGAAAACATCTAAAAGCAAACCTAATATTGAGTTTTCGGATTCAGAATCTAAAGAAAAACTAAAGTATAAGCCAGGACCTAAATCTAAAACCAAAAAGCAAGATGATCCATATAATTTTGAAACTGAATATGTTGCGGAATCTAATAATACTGGTGATACTATAGACCATAATACTGATTCGGAAAGTGATTCAGTTTCAACAAAAAGTTTCGAAAGTTCAGAATTGCTAGTCGAATTAAAAAAGAAAACTAAACGTAAGAGACGTAGTTGGCAGTTAGGAGTTATAAAGAGAAAGAATGTCAAAGCCAAATCCATTGCGAAAAATACTGAATTTTCAATACCTGCTTCCCAAGAGTTTGGGACACACGAAACAAATGATAAGAACAAATACGATATAGCAGATATTAACTGTTTCACTGATAAATCTTATTGCTTTCATAAAAATGTCAAAGTTTATTTATGTCGTCTATGTGGATACCGTGGGAATGACATTGTTACGCATTATAAAAAACATCATCCTCATTCAGAAATACCTTTGTCCCGTCTGAGTCCAGGAATAGCCAAGGAGGCTATAGAACAATGTGAAAATATGAATTTACAAGCAATCAGTAAAATACAAACTGCGAAGTATGTTTGTCGATTTTGTTTCCAAGAATTTAGTAAACAAAATACTGCATTAGAAACGTTCTTTTGGCATGTTGTTAGCGTGCACACAGGTGAATATAAACACATCTGTCCTGAATGTATAAATGTCACCAGATGCCCATTTCATTTAGACATACCACCCCCTCCTAAGAATGTTAAAGGTCAGCTTATTGGTTACATATGTGGAAGATGTAACTTTACCCAAGTTTCATTAGAAAATTTAAAAACTCACGTGATTAATCGTCATGATGACGAGCAAACAGAAGTGTATTCTATAAATTTAGGTGAAATCCCAAGAAAAGCTTTGCTATCTCTTGTATCGAAAGCTACTGATTCTTCAAGTGAAGCATTGAGAGTGTTACGTAGTACTCGTTCCAACCAAAGTATAACTGAACCTAGTGATGACCATAGTGATATTAGTGACAGCACTGATCGCATTGTTAGTTTGAACGACGGACGAGATAATCTTTCCCAAGAAATAACCCCAGAGCCACCGGAAATTGTATTGAAAAATAAAATCCAAGCAAAATTCATTTTTGAAAACGACTATAATAGTGATACTTCTAGCTATACAAAAAATGACGAAATTATAAAAGCAAACATTAAACGGGAAAAAGATGATGAAGCTCTGGATTCTTATTATGATTCCCAGGAAGAGGTGCTTGAACCAGTCGATATGCCAGTACCGGAGCAACAACCGCAACTTATTGAAAATGTTAAAAACGCTGATGTGCAAACTCAGTTAACACCATCCACTGATGTGTTAGACTATCCTCATTTCAAAATCAAATTAACTGTTTCTGGGATCAAAGAATACATATGCTGCATTAATGGGAAAGACAATCATTATAAAACAACATTGCTTATATCATTTAAGAAACATGTGCAGTTGAAACACTCTGAAAATTGGGATGGATATTGTTTTGTATGTAAAGTCATAGTGACAAGCCAAGGTAAACACACATTTAAGGACTGTCTGCAACATTTTCTTGATAAACATATGGACAACTTTCCTATATTACAAGAAATTTCTGAGCCACCAGTCAAGGATGTTTCTGAAACGGTTACTCCTACACCTATCAAAGATGCACCGACATATATTAATGTTCGTCCACTCTCTGAACTTATTTCTACACAACAAAGTGAAATTCAAGTAGTTAACCCGCCGCTGCCTAAAATACAGAGTTCAGATGATCGTATCAATACTGAAATAGAAAAAGATGAAAAAGTATATAATTATGAGCAAGCACAAGCTGACATTATGAAAAAGAAACATCCGGTAGTATTGGAAGCAATGTTACGCCCTGAAAAATTGGTTCAAATTTTCAAATGTGCTGGTCGGTATTGTTCGTATACAACAAATAATGCTGAAGATGCTTTAATTCATGCTTCAACACATCAGAGGATTGGTGGGGATGGCTCTTTGAAGTGCACTTATTGTGACTTTGATTGTTCAGGAAATGCTATTGATTTAGTGATGCATGTATTTAAGCATTACAATCATTGTTCATACGCCTGTAGTAAATGTTTTTACCGGGCCATAGGGAGTCATCTTGTCTATGTACATATAAAGAGAGTTCACACTGAATTTGATGCTGATAAAGTTCCTGTACTCAGTTCCGCAACGGTTGGGAAAAACAATTTGCCAGACTACTTGATGTCCCGTGATGATGCTGTGTTTTACTACAAGTGTAATAACCGTAAGTCTAAGTTTGTTACACTAATTACATATTTAATTGAATTTAACTGGTACACTTTTTGTTTTTAGTTGGTTGCTTTAAAATAAACATTTAATATTGCACTAAACCTAAGTTCTTGTCGATGCATTGACTTGATCAGGCCAGAGTGAAAGAACCACATTTTGAGTTCGTTAAATAAAACAGTTAATATTATTTTGATAGAACTGGAGTGGCCTAAGTCATTCTCTGGTTATCCAACAGAAGCTTGCAAAACCAAATCAGATGATTGGTTCCTTAGTTAAGCTAACAACAATATATTTTATATTAGAATACAGTAATAATATACTTAAGCAATCATTTTACCCACCGCATGTTTGTACGATGTACTCGTAGATACGGATGTATTAATTAAAGTTAGTCATTAATGTGAGACTAAATCGTAATAATAAAATCGTCAGAGTTTAGTGGTTTGAACACAGGTCTCCCCTGCACAGGTGCCGAAATTACACTTTTCCACTCACTACAATTAGACCGTTATAATATTGGAAATTATTAATTTGTTACAATTAATAGCACTGTCAGGAAACCTGCGTAGCTGAATGTTATCCATAATGATCTAAACGCTTAATCAAAATGGTAACAGCGGCATTTAACTCTCTCAATATGAGAGTTATGGGCTGTGTTATAAATTACTTTAACATAATTCTTAACGCAACCTTTCACTTTACAGGGGATCCAGAAAAAAGAGATATTTGTCAATTTCAGACGTATGTGTTAACAAAGTTTCGTGAACACCTGCAAAAGAGACACGAAGATGATCAAGAGTACTCTTGCTTCGTATGTACATTATTATTTGACATGAATAAAATGCGTATGACTTGGATATAGAACACCAGTCACAAATAGCTTGAACATAATTTAATTGCTTGTGAATCTATTGCCTATTTCTGATTTTCATTCCTAACATGCCTTTTAGATCAGCTATGTATTTTATAAGTTATTTTGACTAGTTTGCCATTTGCCTACCGTGAACCATTAAGCGTATTAAATATTATTTATTGAGGTAAAAAAACTTTGTAAGTAGTTTATTCTACGTGACTATTGCTTTACATACAAAATCTCCTAGTAATAATGTGATTTGTTTAAATCTAAATTTTTATTACAATGAATTTATGTAATACTTTATTTGACAGATGTGTGATGTTTCTACGACATTACCGAAACTCCTTGCGCATTTGAAATCTCACGGCCTCAGATTATATCAGTGTTGTCGGTGTTTATTTGGAGCTGACAATGAGCCAGAGATGTTGTCCCACGCCTCGGAAAAACACCCGATTAGAGTACCAAAGGCATACTTAAGGATAACAACTTCTAAGGTTTGTTAAACTCATGCAATGCTAATTTAATTGTATATTAAATACTAATAATTTAATTGTATATTTGCTACGGAGGGCACATAAAGCCGTGGGTCCTGGTTTTTATCATGAGGTTAAGCCATCTCGTCTGGCGTAAAACTTCCGACACTTGGGTAGGCTACTAACCTCTCCACCAATCTGTAGTGGAGCAGCGTGGTGTATGTTTTAGGGCCTTCTAGGCATCCTCGGTTATAAGGAGAGACCCGTGCTCAGTAGTGGACCATTAATGGGAAGCTAAATCAAGATTATATTCCACACCTTATTTATATTACAACAAGCTGACCCGACGTTGTCCCGTCTTAACTATATATATTCTTAACCATGTGTACTAAGAAATTCAGATATTTTACCTTCCTCTTTGACGATATTTGCAGCACGCATGTCAATGTTATATCATACGCTATAAGGTTACATTAAAAAAGGTTATACTGTCAAAAGCGCTAAGGTTACATTATAAAATCATTGCATAGACATTTACATGCAAAATCTAGGCAACCATGGACTAGATCAACTTTTAAACAAGGTAACTTAATACAGGCAAATTAAGAATAAAATAAGCTTGCATTTGACATTTTTTCTAACTGATGAGGGTATAATTAAATAACATTTACTCACCTGTTTATACCAAGCAACCCCATAGTTGCGCAGTGGTGAAAATAGGCAACATTTACGTTTTCAATTCTGTTAGTGTACATTTTTTAATAACCAATGAGGGTAGTAGATATTTTTTTTAGTTAAAAGGTAATTATTTAATATTATCCGGGCGCAATTTAACTAGGTAACATATTTGCAATATGTCAATGTGAATATTATCTAATATTATCTTTTATTTATTTCTTATCACTAATCAATAACAGATGATATATATTTCTTATACCGGATCTCGTACTATGACCAAGATAGGGATATTATTTATATTTATATAATTATTACAATACAATATTATTACAGGGTGGCGGTTCGGAAACTAGGGTACTACCGTTGGCCATACTCGGCAAGACGTCCGTTGAATGCACCGTTGTTGCACCGAGCATTGATACAGAGAGTCCTGTAAAACAAGCAGAAAGATCGATTGATCTAGAAAAGCTCATCGGTCAAACCAACTTACTGATTGAGTCAATGCATACCATAACAAACGCAGCAACCATCGAGCCAGTAAATTCAATAACAAATGAAATAACAAATGAAAAACAAATACAATTAGACAACGGAGAAAGATCTTGCTTGAATTCTCAGGTGGAAGCTGATAGGTCATCACCAGCTGTTTTGACACTGCTGAGCGATCCAAAAGACACATCCCTTAGTCCGAGTGTTACTGTGAAAATTGAACCTGTTGAAACCCAAGCTATTACATCAGAAATACCACACGACGGCTCTTCATCGGCCCCATCAGATCCTGATGTAGTTTGTTTGGACAGCGACGATGATATTTCACATTCAAATATCATCGACCTTTCGTGTGAGGATACTCCAGTGGAATTAAACACAAATAAGAAACAAGAGGATATAGATATTAAGATTCCTCGAGCACGTTTATATAAATGTTCCAAATGTCACATTGTCAGTAAAAGCGAGGGAATGTTCAAAAGACATATTATATCTTGTTTTCCGAATCCGAACGAAATTACCAAATGTGAATATTGCTCATATACCACTGCCGCAAATGGAATGGTCAGTCATTACAATGTCAATCACTTAGAGAATATTGTGCCATATAGATGTGCAAAATGCAACGGAAAATTTGTTTCGTATGCGGTTGCAAAGAAGCACATGAAGCTCATACATAATGAGACTTCGACAGTTGTTAACTCGAACATGTCTTCTACTGGGGTTCCCCAATATGTTATAGATTCAGATTTAAAAGAACGTCAAGTACCTAAAAGAAAGTTTTCTAGCGAAATTGGCAATAAGATCTCCGAACCGGCACCAAAAATGAAAAAGTACGGGCCTCAAGATATCGACAAGTTACCAATATGTCCGATTTTGGATGACTTGGTATACTGTTCGCTATGCGAGTTTAATACCAAAGTTCGGCTCAACATGGTGAGACATTTGCAACTACACGCCGAACAGCAGCCGGTGCCGAGGACTGCACCTGTTAACCCAGTCCCACATCTCGAGTCGAATGAGAAGCATTTTGACAAGATGCTGAATCTAGCGTCAAGTTCGATTAACACTAGCAACAGAACTTCAAAGGATGGAGTTGCTACGACGGAGTATTTGTCGCCGGAAGCGGCGGCGAAGTATCCAAAATATGTGCCCGATAAACACCGTTACACTTGTGGAGCTAAAGGTTGCTCATATATATCTGTTAACGAATCGATGTTCAAAATTCACTGGGAGACGCTGCATGCTGGCACGAATGACTACCATTGCGTGCACTGCCCGCCATATCAACATCTGGATACAAGTAAGCCCTTGACGGCCGTGAGGATAATTGCTCATCTGAAAATGCACGACATGAAATTATATGCCTGTTCATCTTGTACGTTTTATCACTCTACCCGTAAACTGATCGAAAAACATTTGAAAGAGGAACACAACGGGAAAGTGATAATTGTAAGAGAGGACGGAGCTGCGTCACCTTCCCCAGTCAACGCCCCTGCTCCCGTCCAGACTTCCACCGCTCCTACGATGGACTTGAAGCCGTGGCAGTGCGGCTGCTGCAAATTTAAAAGCATGATTCGTCCTGAAGTCGTCGACCACTGCGGTAAATTCCACCAATCGAAGATGCAATTTAAATGCATGTACTGCGGTTTTAGGACGTCGAACATCGAGAATATATCGAAACATCAGTCGAAGCAGCATCCTGGGAAAAGGGAAGAAGTGTTCTACTTTTACTACCGGGAGGGTTCTATTCCAGACGAGCCCGACGGTACCGCTCGCTGGCAAAAGCAATCGCAAAGTAGCGAGTCCGAAATCAAAACAGAAACAGATATTCTTCCAACTGAGTCGGTGCCCGTATTACCGAAACCGGCGCCTCCAAAACCAGCCGTGAACCTTGATATCGTGAAGAAGGAGGTTGTCGAGCCAGAAATGAATGTCGCGACCGGGGATAGTAACGTGAACCTGTGCAAGAAGTTTGGACAGTATTGCGACCCTAACGGTCTTAAATACAAGTGTCCCCTCTGTAAAGTTATTATCGAAGATACAAAAGAAGCTATGCAATCCCACTTGTACGAAGAATTGCAGTATAGAAAGTAAGTATATCATTATGTAATCTATTTTTTTATAAGAAAACTCGCTGATCCCCAGCTGCTGAATGTATCAGGTTCTAAGCAGCGTGTTAAGATAAAACATGCACCAGTTTTTAAGTTAGACCCCCAGCAATACTCTGCGAAATCCGAAAATCTTATTCAGTCAATCTTATCAGATTTATACTACATAATTGAAAATTAATATACGAGGCAAGTGACAATTTTTCAGACATATGGCGAGCCAAACTAGCAGAGGCCCAAGTCTTATAATTTATAAATGCTTCAATTGCGTCGTGTACTTGTTTCTAAAGTGGTTTTAATAAGTATCTAGAAATATCTTTCATTTGCTTTTTGATATTTCACAATAAACCTGTGATTCGTAGATGGGGATGCGCCGTGTGTTCGTACAAGGCGTTCCACAAGCCGGGTCTTCAGCAGCACGTGCAGACAGAGCACAGAGTCAGCCGCGAGGCCAAGGAACCGATCGAACTGAAAGTAGAGAACAGTATCGAGACCTGGGTCACTGGACTGCTCGAATACCAGACAGCTGTCATTGAGAGGAACAAGGAGAATCTCGCCAAACAAAAGGCCGAAATCCTGAGAGCCAACCCTGGACCGAGTCCTAAAGCTGTGGAGAAACCAGTGGAACCACCAACCCCCGCATCGAAGCCTAATGTGAGCATGGCTGAACTGGAGAAATTGTTTGGACCGTTTGGAGTTCCCAGTAACCTGAATTACACTTGCCCGAAGTGTAACATCAGTGCTAGGGCCGAAGCAGTCATGCAAGAGCATCTGGAGAGCGAACTGAATAAAATAAGGTAAGGCTTTTATCTATCATTGTATTCATGAATAGTAAAAAATTCTTCAGGGCCGGTATTGTATTGTATTGGTTAAAATTTGCAGCACATAATAAAATGAATGAATTAAATATATCTTTAACATTATAACAAAAAGTGAGACTATTAAAAAAAGTAACATAAGATTATATACTTAACAAGTTTTACAATAACATTAAAATAAATAACATTTCGTGTTAACTAATTTCAGATGGTGCTGCAATATCTGCAGCGTTACTTTCCAAACTTACCACGAGGCACAGTTCCACTGTCGGAGTGTTCATCCAGGCCAGTCGTCTCGGCCAGTCGAAGCCACTAGAGACGTCAGTCTCCGAGCCGCGTGGGTGAGCGCAGTACTTCGCGTCCAAAAACTCAGCATGAATTACATGCCGGTCACAGAGACACATCCACCAGAGATTCCAGCTCCGCCTCCGGACAACCCGCCAGATGACTCTCTCCTAGTCGTGCATTACGAGCAAAAAGTGCCAACTCCCGAGGAACTAATGAAAAGCAACAAGAGAGCGGACACCGATGACGATAAATCCGCCTCGAACGAGCCGGAAAAGAAGAAATCATCGGAATTCGTATGTCAGTACTGCAACGCTACGTACAGAAACGAAAGCTTCTTCCAAGGCCACATATTGAAACATTATGGCTTAAAGCCGTTCACCTGTCCGTATTGCCCGCACACCGATCACAGGAAGCCTATGGACGCGCACATAAAGAATAAACATCCGAACAGATCAACGGTTTACTTGAACACACCGATTCCATCCCACCGACCTCTTCTCGATGGCACGAACAAAGCCTCGAGTACATCTAAACCCATTGTTATTGACGCTGAACCTATGATCATATGTTTGGGTTGCGAAGAGGCAATGACCAGAGCTGAAAGTCTAACTCATTTCCACGACAATGTAAGACCGCAGTTCGGTATGAAGGGCACCGTAGTCTATAGATGTTGGAGTTGTCTGACTTTACATAAAACTAGCAATGATTTTAATTTACATTATAAGCAGTTCCATGCGAATGAAAAGAAGAACTCATCTTTTTACAAACTTAACGATGATAATAGATCCGTATTTTGTGGTCAATGCAACGAAAATTTTGGTAACATGGCCCAGTACAGGTCGCATCAACAAATAAAGCATGGTTTGAAGGTCTACTCGTCTGGTACACTGACCGTTTCGGATGTGGTGATTGATTCTGATAATGAGGTGGAAGGAGGCAAGAGGAAGGCTGACGATACCTCGATTTTGCCGACTCCGAAGCGAGTTGCTAAGAAATCCACTACTAAGCTGCCCAGTGCGATGGCTGTAGCGAGGAAGTCTACCACCAAATTGCCTTTCGACGTCCCTTCCTATGATGAGGAATACTCATTCTACGGAACGAAACCCTCAGTGGATAACCTAGAGAATGTTACTACGCTTATGCCGTTCAATAATACGTTTGTTCCATTCACACTGGAAAAATTGAATCAGATTATAAAAATTTATCCCGTTGTAGTTGTTAAGGATATTAACTATAAAAAGTGATAGCATCTGTGTGCCAGTGAGTGATTTTCAATGGAAATTGAAGTGTTTTGATTGCAACAGTGTACATTATTGTATTATGGATGATTTAGTTGAAAACGAATTGTTTTGTATATTAAATAGATTTATCAGTGTACAAAGTTAATTATTAATGTTTAAATTTATTACTAAAGTATATTGTAGGTACACTCAGTAAATGACAGTAATTAATAGATGTTACGTAAACTTGATAAAATTAGTTATCAAAGCCTTAAAATCTTGTCAAATATTGTTTTTACTATGATTAGTGATATGAAGCACTCCATTAGATTACAATGTACAATGGTAAATGCGGAACAAAGTCTACGTTGAGTAAAATAATTATTTATGTGAATCGTTGAGCCAACAGATAATTAGCATAGTTTAGTTTCAACTGTCTTTAATTTGGACCCTTTGTTATCATTATCTATCACCAGTGTAGTATAATGGAGAAGAAAACTTTAATTTTTGATAAAAGGGTTTACTTTAAGGACATGATTGAAGTTCATGTAAATGAATACAGCAATTTAATGTCGCTATAAAGTAGCATTTTTAAATGAATCGATATTGTCATTTTTGTTTATCAGTATTGAAATAATTTTTGTTAAGTGTGTGAATGTTGAAGTGATATTTTTCTGTTATTTACTAAGATTTTGTGCAGCTACAGACTGATTTGCCTAATATAGACTGATTGTATTAAAATCTTTGCCAAAATGAAAGATTGTTTTTGTAAGCGATTGGCCGAATCGGTTTATGATTTTGATTGATACTCAATGACGTGTCTAGATCAAAGATTTAAATTGAAGTACGTGTTAGAACAAAATTTATCACCTTGCAATACATTTGTGTGAGTTACTTCATTATTTTTTGTCTCTATTTTTTCTCTGATCACTACTTAAAGAGTGATTGATGGTTGGCGAAGTTCCGCAAATCCATACCTAAATAAATTGTTTACAATATGTTCACTTCAAAAATTCTCACTATTTACTCGTTTTGACTCATTCTTCTTCATAACGTGAACTTTGTAACAACTTAGTATATTACCTCTGATTAGGTTAGAACTCTATTTAAGTATTGTTATAAATACTAAAACTGAGAACTGGAACTGGAAATTTCATCTTTTATAGATTGTTCCATTTATGGCAGTTGAGATATGCATCTCATCTCGGTATGGTTGTAATTATTAAAATTATTAACGGGTTCAAATGCGATTATATTTGTTGTATTTTTTGTCCTGTGCTGATTGAATGAAGATTTTTTTTTAAAGTAGGATTGTATTTTTGTTTTTTGTATGAGTATCTTATATCAGCTGCTATGTCTGATAATTTTCAAATAGGTTCACATGTAAGTGTTTAATTATACTGTATGGTTACTATAGTAATAATTCCTTACTTTAGTTTAAATGTATGTATGTCAGATCCACAAATGAATAAAACGTGCATTTTTTTTTATATTTTTTCTATTTTCCTTTTAAGTTCAGAATGTCCAATTCGCGTCCTTCTCAATAACATAATGTAACGGAGGAATTTTGTACCTCTACTAAAACAACTGCGAGGAGCAGGATCAGCAGGAAATGGTCATATGAGGTGTGGGGACCAGAGGTGAGGTGTGGTGAGCTGGTGAGGCGAGGTGTGGAGTGGTGAGGTGCAGGCTTGAGGAGTGGAGAGTAGATTGAGGAGCGGAGAGGAGAGATATTCAGTTGGTAGTCTTTCATAGGTTTCAGGTATTCTAGCAAAATGTTACTGGCCGGCGAACAGGCCATCTACAAGAATAAACGGATGATTATGAAGAACAAAGGAATTATGTCAATATTGTCATTCAATAGAAATGTATTGTAAAATGGAGCTCGTGTATTAATTTGCCCTTTTACAATAATTATGCTACAGGTGTTTTGGTATAAGACGAAGACACATACTTTTAACAGGAACATTACTGCAAACAGGTTTATTAGGTTTATTGGTATCTGATTTATATCAACTCGTACGCCTGGTACAACTATGGCTTTTTGAAACGCGCGCTTTGATAACGCGCGTTTGCATCTGTACTGTAGACTGTAGGTACACGTTTAAAGGACCTCTTAGTATTAAAGTCCTTAAATCGCGCGATAAAAGCGTCGAGTGTGTACCAGGGGATGGGGGTGCCATGCCCTGAGGTTTCACACATTTGATCGAAACAGTTATTATGATTCTGGCTATAAAATATCGGTAGAGGACGCTACTCTATAGTGTTCTGTGACGCTACTGCTTCTACAGGCCATTGCCGCGCCTTGTCTGATATTTACTGGATATACCTAAACCTAAGATAAGTGTGTTAAAACGAAGATGGCGCTCTTATCTTACCCTGAATTAATGGCCGCAACTTCTAAATGTGAAAACAGATGGCAGAACTAGTTTTTTCGGGAACATATTTATTTTGTTACCGTTTCTTTTAAATAAAATTACTAACGTTCTGTTAACTATAGCCTACGACCACATAGTGGTATGAGTTCCCTGCCGCTCTTGAGTTTCAAATATCAAAGGCGTTAGCGTCGAAGTCGATCAGAGTTCAACGACCTTAAAAGTTAGGACATAACAGACTCAGTAGGGTCCACCGCGATGTGAGGAAGAGGTTGCCTTGAACTCAACTACGGAAAAAGCTTTTAACACAGGCATACCCTTACATCTAAAACCTAACCTAATCGAAACCTAGGTAATTGTCATCGCAATTACCTAGGTTTCGATGTAAAAGGTAAATATTGAAGACCAGTGCAGCAGAAGAACTTGTTATCATTTTAAAAATTATTTTAACGATCTCATCTTTGAAAGGTATTTTAAATTGAATTATGTATTTTATACATTCTGTAAGCAGTTTACGGCGGGCCATGTCACGATTATTAATATTTACAACACCCAGGAGAGTACCACTGCGCTGTTACCTTACAGTGTATTGGATGAGGCATCTTCTTAATCTCGTCTTGATTTTTTTAACAGCCAATGACCAGACAAGCCACCTGATGGTAAGCCTCTATCGCCCATGGACATTAATAACACCAACGACATTGCTGGTTACTGGGCGGCCTTTAAAATGAGAGAAGAGACAAAATACTGGCTCTCGAGCAACCAGCTAAACACGAAGAGATGTCTAGTGGCGACTGACACAACTCAAACGTGGAAATGGAAAGTACTTAGCTATCCAGGCGTAGGCATGAGCGTAGCCAGCCATGGGCTCATGGTGGGGCAGCAGTCTAAAATAATATGAAACTAGCTACGAAAATAATTTTTCATACAGTTTTTCTGTGTCGACAGACGACTGTCGAGTGTGAACTTTCTTATGGATTTAAGTATTGTAGTTCGAACCTAGATAATTAAGTTTGATTAGGTACCTTACAGGTCAGAGCCAGGGTGGGGCAAGCGCCCCACCCTGCCCCACCGTGCCTACGCCCATGGGCGTAGGTAGGTGAATAAAGTTAGGTAGGTCTTTCCTTCTGTCAAACTTACCTTTCAAACTTGGATCTAGTTGTACCTCGAAGTTACACTCGTAAACACAGATGTAGCACATTTTTTACGATATATTTTTTAATACGATGATTTTGAGTAAAACTATGATAAAAACTTTGATTACAGGGTGAGTAAATCGTCTGTGAAGTTTACTGTGTAGAGACATACCTATAAGTAGAGATATCCAGGTTAATTTATACGAGTAAATGCTTCAATTGCGTCGCGCGTCGTGTCGGATTAGTTGAATTATTTATAAATTAGCGGACTTAGGTCCCTGATCCCTCCATTCCAAATGTAAACGATTTCACACTTCAATGTAAACATACTGGAGGATTCATGTCCAAAAATAACAAATTGCCAAACGCCTGTAACCTTGTACGTGCGCGGGATTTATTGCCTCTCCACACATCTCCAGTAAGGACCCTCGTCATAAATATTTTATTCGTATCGATGTTCCATCTCGGAACACACGAGTATCGTCTCGACCATTAAATTAGGGATTTATCTTACTTCTATCAGGATTTTATAGTCAATGTACTAAAATTATATTATCCTCAGTATCTTGTCACGATAATAATAAAGGCGATGGCATACTTAATAAAACATTAACTTCACATGAACTCTATTTGGCTATTTTTGATAAATGTAAAAATATGATTTTAAACTTAACTCATCGCGGATTGTACTCATTTTATTATGATCAGCCGTGTTCACGTGACAGTTCAGCCGTGACCACGATCCATGCAACTGGGTCGAAATATCGGCGTTTCAAAATACATATCGTGAGTACCCGTATCATAATAAAATGTAAAAATACTTTTTATTTTATCATGCTAAGTACCTACTAGGTAAGTAGGTACCTACATAATATGTCCTCTACGCAGGCAGCATTTCATTAGCACCTTAGAACATTTATTTGGATAATAATCGGAGATACTTGAAAATTGAAATGAACACATTTGACATTGCTTTCGGTTACCTACTATAGGTAATCTTCTTTCTACAGTTTGTACCGTTGTACACGGTGCCCACCCAGGCTCCATACATTTGGGACACATATAGGTACTTTGCCTTGCCCAATGAACAATGATGCCAAAAAATTATTATCTCATTGGTAGTGCTTTGACGGTAATTATTGTAAAAATGTGTGCCCAAACACGTATTTATTTCAGTTTGCGTTTCACTTGGCGCTTTATAACCCAAATGAATAAAAAAGTTACTCAAAACGATTTTTATTGATTTTTTATTAATTAATTAAGTAGGTACCTATTGTTATCTCGAATAAATCATAATCACTTAACTGCGTTGGATTCACGTTGACAAGGCTGGATGTAGTTCAGATTGTAATATGTAAACACTATGACGTTGCCGACAAAGTGAACCGCTGAAAATAAATAAAATTAAGTATAAGTAAAAAAAAATAGTTTGCAAAACTAAAAACACGCTTTTATACCTAAATGCAATGCAATAAATTTTGTGACTGTGCTTTTAACCGTTGAGGAGTTCCTGTGTCTGGAGCCAATCCTGAGCGTGGCATTGGCATCCCGTCATGCTTGTCATAAAATTGCATTGTCATCTGTACTAAAGGCGTTTTCATCGCACACTTTTGTACAAGGTTTTAAAAAATCTCTTGTAAAAAAGAGGCAGTACAGTGCACCATCGGTGTTAAGGTCAGTGATATTGATACAGCGAGCTCTATCCGTCGTCCAAGTTAACCTACGAATGACTGAACCCTGGCGCCTTTAGCCGAGGTGATCGCCGTGGCAGCAGATAACTCCGGATCATTCTAGTCGTTCACCAAACAGTAGTACAAATAAAAACCATTTGGGGTGTAACGACCCCTATCCGCTTACATCAAAACATTCTGTTCATGGTGCACTTTACTGAACATCGAATTATTACACCAAGGGATCAAGACCGCTTATTTATAAAAGCTTCAATTACGAGTACGTAGTGCATATTGTGACTTTTTCTACGCTATCTTAGCATCGTGGGATTAGAAAGTGAAGGATTGGTGTTATTATACACCATTGTGTCGATGTGGTCTAATATATCGTCAGCAATGATTACTTATTAGATATAAGATGATTTAGCTGCTGGTTTGCAGATCATCATTATAAAAATAACTGGCGGATACTCAGTCAATGGGGATGACGTTCCATATCCATTATAGTTTCATATCTAATAGGTTATTCCGTTTTCTTACCAGATCCCAATAGTGTTAAAAGCCCCATAAGGCAAGCTGCACTGGAGAAAAAGTTTTGGTTTTCTCTGCATCCTACTTCTGGGGACTCTATAATACGAAATGACAGTATATTACAAAGTAAAGAATCTTCTAAAATTAAAAGCGAATCTACAAAAAGTTTAAGAGTATTTTATCAATACCCACTCGAAAAACATCTTTGGTTTACTGATTAGCATTGCTTTATACATAACTACGATGTTTACCCTCACATTGTAAGAGTAGACCTGATCCTAGCAGTGGGTCAGTTATAGGTTGTAATTATAATGAACTTGTTACTAAAGTTATAATCATACCTTTGTTAATTATCGCAATACCATAATGTATTTTAAACAAAGACAATATAAAAATGTAGACGCCAAGTATTGTAGAAATGAACACGTGGACCTGAAAATTACATCCAATATTTTGTAAAAGGGCAAATTAAATACTCGAGCTACATTTTAAAATACATTTTTTTTTGAATGACCATATTGACATAATTCTTTTGTTCTTCTTAATCATCTGTTTATTCTTGAAGGCCTGTTCGCTGGCCAGTAACATTTTGCTGGAATACCTGAAACCTATAAAAGGCTCCCAACTGAATATCTCTCCTCTTCGCTCCTCAATCTCGTCTCCACTCTTCAAGCCTGCACCTCACCACTCCACACCGCGCCTCACCAGCTCACCACTCCTCACCTCTTGTCCCCACACCTCATATGACCATTTCCTGCTGATCCTGCTCCCCGCAGTTGTTTTAGTAGAGGTACAAAATTCCTCCGTAACAATTTTATTGTACTATCGAGCTGCGTATAATTTAGGTGAGGTTCTGTGGAGCCTGCCTGTGTTGGTAACTAAGTACGTGTGTGTCGTGTGTCGAGTAGGCTAGTCGTGTTATGACAGTAATTCTTCTTTGCTTTTCTTTTGGCCATATCGGTGAACCTTTTGTGTAGCTGTTGTCCGTGGGCGATGGTGACCTCTTACCATCTTTCTTCTCGTTCTTCACTTACCATCTTCTCGTTTCGGTGTATTTTAGACCGGAAGTGTAAGAAGAAGAAGAATTATAGCAAAGGAATAGACTGAACATTAAAACGATCTATTTCCTCTTTTTTATATACGAAATCTCTAAAACTGTTTGACACATGAAGATGAAAATTTGGAGAGAGGTGGGTTGTGAATAGGATACGTCAGCTTAGAACGCATTGTATCGTATACAGCTTCTAAGGGGGTTCACTTAGAGACGAAAGTTTGGTTTGAAAGTATGTAAGTATGTTAAAAATACTTCAAAACAGGCCAACCCGCGGACAATAGCTAGTACAAATTCTACATACGCACCAACATTAGTCGTCGAATCTTCCAAATAATTGAAATAATTAACATACATCCAGTTATCGAGAGGGTTATAGAACCATTTAGACAAGCCACTGTGATCACTAGAAAATAAATTGTTAAGTTGGTTAATACCAGAGATGGGCAAAAGTTGATCATGATTACAGATTACAATTTAATGTAGTTAATGCATTTGCAAATGAAATCATGTTTATGGATAAATGCCCCGCCAAGAACGCTCTGACTACCTGTTCTCGAAAGGCGCTTTGGGGCATTCCGATCCTCCAGATGTAAATGTAATCTGTGATAATGACTACATTTTGCCTATTTCTACTTAATACCTATATTCAGTGATTGCTGCGGCTAATTTATAGCCAATAATTAAGTTACTATAAAGGTCTGCTCACATTTGATCAACTCAAATCCGACTTGACTTCCCTTAAGGGGGTAAAAGGGGGCACAAAGTTAGTATAAAAGTTTCCTGAAAGCTAGTTAAACATAATATCGCTGTTCATAAAAATGCATTTTCTACAGCGTAAATTAAACGTAATATACATATTTCCAATTTTTTTTAAGCTATTGCATAGCTTTTATCGCGGGCCTTGAGCGTGGGGACCGAAACCAGAAATTCCGTAACGAAAAAAACCTAACACCCCCATTCAGCGCCATCTAGTACCTTAATACTAAGGTATGGTACGTATGTTTTCTACAAACTAGATGGCGCTGTTCTGATATAACTATTTAACTTCTAATAATTATAATTGCATAACTTGATAAAAAATGCTATGCAATAGCTTTACCGCGGCAGTTTCCGAGTGCCACATGTATTTTTTTTTCCCTTACCTCTCAAATCTTCAGTCCCATACAATACGTCATAATCATACCCATACAATAACATTAAGGATATGAAAATAATTCCAAATAATATTTCCATTACACCAACAACAACCAACATTGGCTGTAATTTTTCTACCAATCCATATCTGGCAAAAGCACAAGGTTTGTGCCAAGGAGTTCTACAGTGTCTTTTATCACAAGTTCCTAGAGTGCATTTTTGCTTATTCTCAATTGAAGCTTTATGTAACGTGGTATCTGCCTCCAATTGACTTTTGCCTAAGTTAGAAGTTGAAACCATTTCCAAGTAAATTGCAAACACTTTAAAATTTGTACTCATACTATTATAATTTAATACTTTATTATAAATGTTTGTGTTTCTCAAAATTACGTGTCAAAGTCTAAATTGACATTTTAAGAAAAACATTATAAACAGACAGTTAACACGGTCGTGTTGCAAATTAATTACCTATTTATGTCGACTTTTAAATATTTTTATGTAACTTGTTTATTTAGTTTAAAATATTTTTAAAAACGCAGTATTTAAACAGATGCGTTGTATTTTAGAATTTAGAACAGCGATATTCTTTTGGTCTAATATCTTGCTACTTAGGTACCTACTGACCTCTATTGTTCAACCTACGTGTATCTCACTGATCTCTTCAATTAACATCGGACCGATTATAAGATCAAATTTGACCAAATATGCAGCTGATTTTAAAATATGGCTGTCGATGCCTGATTGATGAATTACCACTAACCACAGACCAGCGTACAACAAACTTTGCTGGAAAGTATCTTCAAACTGTATAAGGTAGTTGTCCCACCGCCGGCTAAGAAGCGACTAACTATCGGCTAATTTCTCACTCAAGAAACGTACAATAGATATTATGTAGGTACATACATTCCGTGTAAACAAAAGAGATGCATATATTAATAGTGGATCGCTGAGGAAATCTGGCAGGGAGGTAGTTTATACACAGTTAGTTGACGTCCGATAAGAACAGATTTTGTCATATTCATACTGAGGGCTTAAATAGGGGTTGACAGTTTGTTAGAAATTCCGCCGATTGTGTAGCAGATATTATGAAAATTGCTCTTTGGGAATAAATGTACCTTTGGTTAGAAATAATGAAACACCTGTTTCAAAACTTTTGGTAAATCAACCCCTAAGGGGGTAAAATAAGGGATGAAAGTTTATTTGAAAATCAGTTAAAAATACTTCCACGTGGGCGAAGGCGGGTAACAGGTAGTAATAAATGAGTGTCTGTGTCGGTCACAGTTGTCATTTTGGCAGCGGAAGGGTTATGGTCGTTGCTATCTTAAGTCCATTAAAGGCAAACGGAATGTTGGAGGTTTTCATGTACTTTTGAGTCTGTCTGGGAGTAGAAATGTCACTTAAGTTTAATAACTCTCCACTCCACAATATATAAAAAATCTCTCGTCTCGTTTAATTAACACTTTGGCTGCGGCGATAGTAATTTTCTATGGAAAAAACACCACGTAGGTATACGTGACCCGCAGCGAACGTGTTAAAGCGCCCAAGAGATATAAACACAGAAACGCCATTCACAACGAAAATGTAAACCGTTGGCCATTATGGAAAAGATTAATCTTTGATTAAATGAAAACACTGAACGAGTTAAAAAGCACTTTGAAACTTGTAAGCGAATGGAAAGAGATTTTTTATTAATCTGACCCGTAGTACGGGGTCTAAGCCTTACTCAATTTTTTTTCTCACGGGCCACATCTATTTGTAATATACATACATATTATATAAAATTGTAGTGTCTATCTGTGATTTCAAAATAGCTGTACCGATTTTGCTGGGCCTTTCACTGGAAGTTCGGTTATAGTGCAACATACCTATAGGCTACTTTTTAACCCGTATTTCCTCGGGGATCGGAATTTACGCAGGAGCTTTTCCCACGCCAACGAAGTCGCAGGCACAACTGGTATATTTATAGGTAGAGGAAACTTATGTACCTCTTTTTAAGAATAATGCTCACAAGTAGGAATGTGAGATTTGATATAGTTAGTAAAGTTTACATGGAGAAGAAGTGCAGATAGCTCAATGTTATAGGTATAATAAAATGCGAAGTACCTATATGTAGTTGTCCACCGCCACCAAGTCAGGATCTGACGATGGAATGCTGGGGAAATCGAGGGACGCCCTAAAATTTTTAAATGTTAAATGATTAAAGATGAGCTAATGATTTTTATTCACCGTTCTTCTCCTCGTTAATCTGCACATATAATAAATCTGTAACCAACTTTCATAAAGATCGATCAAGCCGTTCTTTACTTATAGCGGGACGATACAGATACAATTTTCAAAAATGAGTCATAAAACAAAAATGAAATTTGAAAAAAATTGAATGTACAGGCAGAAATAACAGTTTTATATGTACTATGTATAAATTGGCACATCGCTTTGTTAATTGAAGTAAGGACCTCATCATTACCGAGGTAAGTAGGTAAATAATATTTTATGAGCCAACTAGAAACAAGAGCTAAGTAATAATTCGTGTATTTCGAAACTTTTAACGAGGTCAGAAAGAATATTAATATTAATCTGAAACTGCTAACTTTGCTAATTAGTTCGTTTTATATTAGAGTTAGTTTGTCTCGGGAAAATTTAAGGTAAATAGCGCGAAATAAACAATTTATATTATTTTACCGGCTGAGGAAATCTGAATTAGGTAAATTATTATTTTTTTGTCCCTTTCGTCTTCTTTTGACGACACCGTAGCCTAGTTGGTAGCGACCCTGCCTGCGAAGCAAGGCGTCCCGGGTTCGATTCCCGGCCGGAGCAGATGTTTATGTGACAGACAAATGTTTGTTTTCGGGTCACGGGTGTTAGTGATGTGTAATTCGTGTTGTCCATGCTACCCGCGGCACAGGGAATCCTAGTGCGGGGGTATGAGTGTGCTAACGTCTATTTACTTTCTCATCTTTTTTTGCCGACAGCATTACTGATGCTTTTGGTTCTACTCGTCCATGGGTGACGGTGATCAGTTACGTATCATCTGATCGCTTTTCTGGAGCCCAAGTCTACTAATTTATAAATGCTTCAATTTCGTCGTCGAATAGAATGATTCGGTTTCGCATTCACCATCATCACAACCTGTAACTGTCCCACTGCTGGGCACGGGTCTCTTCTAACAACGTGAGAGGGATACAGGCCATAGTCTACTGTGGCCAAGTGCGGATTGGTAGACTTCACAACACCTTTGAGAACATTATGGAGAACTCCCAGGTGTACAGGTTTTCTCGCGATGTTTTTCTTCACTGAAGCAAGAGATAATTAATTTCAAATAAGCACATCATTTTTGAAAATTAGAGGTGCGTAGGATACGAAACTTCGTCCCCTCGGCTATCACTGCTCGTTTCGCATTACTGTAAAAGCCGTATTAAAGAAAAGGCCTGTGTTATTTTCAAAACTTGTATACATATATGTAATTCTTTTCAGGTCGGTGAGGCCTAGCCCACCGCACGAATGGGCACCAACACACATATCATGGGGCCGTGGTCCACCACACGGAACTCGAAGGGAATAACGTGCATCTGAAAAATGTAAAAAATATTGATAAATAAATAAATAACGCTACACTATCATAGCCCCACACTAGTAGTCCCTGTGTCGTGGGTGCCATCGACACCACACAAGACAAGAACACACACCCAGACCGAGAGCAGAAATTTTAACTCATCATTCAAATTTCCGCCTCGCTGGAAATCGCACCCAGGACGCCTGGAACGGCAATCCGGCATGTTAACCATTGCGCTATACGGGTCGTCATGCTTACGCACATACAAGGTACAAGATTTTCCTATCTCGCGGATGGCATAGATAGACAAGAGACATTATTCAGATTGACACACATAACCATGGCCAAATATTTTTCTATCACATAAATGTTGGCCCCGCGGGAATCGAACCCTGGACATCTCGCATTGCAGGTAGGGCCACTATCAAATAGGCTACGGGGCAATAGATACAATTGTTATTGTACTTGTACTCGTGCTATAGTAGATACAGAACGTATCCCACCTTTATCCGATGAATTAATGATATTTCAATGCTTTTTTATGAACTGAACCTGATCGGAGTTGGAGTTGAGTCGTTTTTGCAGTAAACGAGCATGCAGCACCACCCTTCCGCTGCAACCCATGACAACTGTGACCGACCCAGAACAAGACTCAAATGGGGACTACGATTGTAAGTCCGGTTAGGAGACGGTATTAGAACATTAGTTGGTTAGTTTGTTAGTAAGTATGAGTATTGGGACAGGGACTGTTAGTGATAGTTAGTTCTGTTAATTGTTGTAAGCAATAGTCCAGTCACTAATTGTAAGAGTCTTCTAATTCGGTCCTGAGATGGTCGCCTCTAAAAAGTGTATCTATGTACGTACCAGTGGGACGCCAGTAATATTCATTCTCAAGGTGAAGTTGACGAGCTCGCCGTTAGGGACTGGACACCGTCTGTTGGTCAGGATGTTGCAGGTGTTAGCAGCAGTTCCCAGGTTGACTTGCGTGGGCAGGATGGCGTTGCCCAGGTTGAAGTAAAACGTTGCCAGAGTCAGCATGTTGTTCAGGGGGCGGGCTAAAGATAAATAGAGATTTTATAAAAAGAAAAGAAAAGTAACACTTCACACTTATAGCCCCGTACTAGGATTCGCTGTGTCGTTGGTGCCATGGATAACCTAAAGACAAGAACATACACACCAGACCATGACAAGAAATGTAGTCATAATTCAATTTTCAAAACAAAAACAAAGGGATCGGACCCACACACTCACGTGTCACGTTCCTCAAGTGACACAAGTGAGCACAAAGTCGGCTACACTTTTTTGGAGGTGACTTTCTCAGTCCTCAAAGGTAGCAACTAGCAACACATCTGTGACCGAATTATAACAAGACTCATACTAACAACTCCTAACTGGACTATTACTAACAACAACTAACAGGACTAACATTCACTAACAGTCCCTGTCCCAGTCCTCATACTTACAAACTAACCAACTAATGTTCTAACGCCGTCACCTAACCGGACTAATTTATCCCAGTCCCCATTTGAGTCTTGGTCTAAGTCGGTCACTGTCACGGTCACGTAATGCTAGTTTATTATATAATTTATTTAAATAAACTTATGAAAATATTTCATTCAAATATCAGTTAGGTACATAATTATTCGTAACATCAATCCGGCCTTGTCCAGCGTGGTGGATCATGACATTACCCCTTGCATAGTGAGAGGAGTCTACAGCCCAGCAGTGGAATAGATGCAGTAAGCGATGATGTTTCGTAACGTGCATGTAAAGCTTTATATAATGCCACCTAGCCGGACTAACTATCCCAGTCCCCATATGAGTCTTGTTCTAAGTCGGTCACAGTTGTCATGGGCGGCAGCGGAAGGTGGTGCTGCATGCTCGTTTGCTGCCTTAAATCAATAAAAAATAAATAAATAAAATGTAAAAACGAACTTACGAGCTCTGAAAGATATGTTGATGTTAAAAGGCCTTCCGTGCCACAGTGGGCAAGGTGGGGTGGTGCATCCTTCGACGACGGTGCTCTGGGGCAACACGCCAGGATTGCGCATACCTGGGTAATAAATGAAATGTTATAAACTTGTATTTATATTTGATAATGTTCTTTTTATTACTTACTAGCTGACCCGGCGAACTGCGTAACGCCTAACAGTCGATTCTTAATTTTTTTTTAACTTATTCTGCTATTCGGGACAACTTCCCGGAACCCCTCCACTAAAAATTAAACTTTATGGTATGGTATTAAAGTTAAAATTGACTTTTAAGTATTATTACCAATCTTTTGTATGGGAATATAGAAAAGTGTTGTTTTTAGACATTTTCAGGTAATTTTAAAAATTTTTCTCGCCGTAACAACCGTATAAAAGAAGAATTAGCGAAATCGGTTCAGCTGTTCTCGAGATTTGCGCTTAGCAACAAAATCAGCAATTCATTTTTGTATAATAGATTTAATTTTTATTGTAACTTTGAGACGTAAGCTGGCCGCTGGGTGGAGTGCAGAGCACTGCGATCTCGCACCTTTTTTTTGGCAGACAACGTGAGAGGTGTATTGGTGTCTCTAATAGCTATTCACATAACAAAATAAAGTTACTTACACGGGTTTACAACTTGGCCATTAGATATTGTCAAGACTATTGTTAAAGTTACAATAATTTTATACATGTTGCAAAATCTCTAGAACGTGTTTATTCCACCAATTTCTTACTTACTAATGAGGTGGATTATCTGTTATCATCCGATTTATTAATCCAATCAGAAATAATCGGATGATGTTTGATTAATGACTTAATTCCGTGATAATTATAATTTTATTTAATATATGCTTAGAGACTTGTCTGGTATGATTCTTTTAATAAAAATAAGCTGGGTCATATAACATATTTGTATGACATCTTAAATAAAAGTCTGCATCATTTGTTGTTTTGTTGCTCAAAGATTGTTCATCCAGATGATGTAGACTGCGTGACTGATTGTATTTGAATCTCGTTAACTTAATGCCTATACCTAAGGCATAAGCAATGGCATAAAAACTTTCAGGTGTGCAAATTTCCTCACGACGTGTCTTTCGTCACTTAGCTTTAGCAAGCGACAATAGTATATAATGGAAACAACTTAACTATCCGATACGCCTTATTTAGATACTCGCTCGAAAATTCGGCCGACTTTCTCGCTGAATATTCGTTCACGAGATCCACACGTTTACATCGTACACTCGTTTACTTCGTGGCTACACATATAATCTCTCTCTTTCTCTCTCGTAGATTTTTAAACAACGACGTAAGACGCGCTGCCACAGGTTACTGTACAATACTTCATAAACATCTTACTATTCCCTGTGCATTAACTAATATAAATGGTCGCAACTTAAACAGGCGTAGACCGATTCCTCCTTGCTCTACTGTAAGGCACCGGACTGTTTTTTCTAGCAGACACTTTCATGTAACAAGTGAAAAATTGTATAATAAAATGCACAAACTATGGAATATTTTAACTTAATCTAAACATGACTTTAAAGCTAAACTTAAAAACTACCTACTAATTATGGACTATGATTACACAGAACAAATTCTCATATAAATAAGTAATAAGTACCATTCACAACTTTCCCTCACGTAACCACGCACACACACTCAACACGCACGTACATTCACACATCATTTCTATGCTAGTTCAAAGCTAAGAGTACATTAAAGTGAAATTTGTATGCAGAATGATTTTACTAATACCTAATTATAAGAACTACTAACTACTACAGATTACTTGAAACCCACCGTAACTACTCGTATATTATGTAATGGAGAAGCGCCGACTCCTGAGACTCCCGAGATGAGATCCAACTCAAATAATGACTTAGTTTAGGAGACAGAGAGACCCCGCTATTAATCCCCCATAACTTAGGTTTAGTAAAATTGTAACGAAATGTACATACCTAGTGTACTGTTTTAAGCTATGGAATAAATTTATATTATTATCATCCCATTAACATCAAATTAACCCTCTCAACAAAGTTCACGATTCAACTGAACAATGACGAATAATTATGTAAACGCACACGAATTCAGACTAGAATACGTTTGATCCGCGTCAAAAAACCGACATTGAGCCGAGAACAAGTGAATTTATACTCTAGTCTACGTGCTTGTATTAGTGGGTTCTCGCCTTTTCTCGCCGAGTATGTAAACGGAGCGTTGGACTAGCCACTAGATACGATCTATTGCCAACGTGTCCATTAATGTACGCTATTGTTTGCAACGCTTTGGCAAAATTCCCGAATATGCTCGTATACGTCCAGCCGTTATGCGGCCCCTAGGCGTTGATCAAATATAGATTAGATACAAATATTGGACCACGTTCTTGGAAAACAACTACCCCGAATATTGATATATGACGCTATGATGTAGAAGGTATTTGGTAGTAACTCCTTTAACTGCCACTTTTTAAAATACATATGTATGTATATTCTTCATTTTACTGATAGAACATAACACTTAGATACCTACGAGTACTACGTTGTATAAAACTATATAAAATCGGAATAATTGGAAAATGCATATGAGTTTCACCTAATTCCAAAAATCGTTTCTTAGCGCTACCCTACACTCCCCAAGGAACATAATTATGTACATGCCAAATATTCTTCCAAATTGTCCATGCCAAAAATTCTTGCGTTCAGTAGTTTCGGCTGTGCGTTGTCTGTCAGTCACTCAGGAACGGAAGAGTTTTATATAGAGATTTTGCCAGCATTAAAACCATTAAAATTATAAAACGTTTTTATTAAACGAGTTATTGAGTGTGGTCTGTGTGGTAACTGAAATTTTCACCTTTGAATATTGGCGTTCTTTAACAACCTTAACTTTATAGAGTTCGAATTATGTTTCAATCTATCAACACAATTTGTACTGAAAAGCACTTAACCCGTATAAAATATTGAATTCAGTTTTATTTACAATTTGCAGAGACTTTATTTGCTGGCGAAAATAAATATTGCGTCCATCAGTTTCAGAGCTTCCAACTTTTGACAGCTATCAATTACCGACCCAAAATGGCGGACGATGAAAACGGGGGAAAAGTACGAGAGTTTCACAGTTCGCATTGGCAGGAAATAAGTTCCACCTGACTTATTTTAATGTATGAATAAATGTTACAAAATTCATTATTAATTTGTTTGAGGCACGTATCCTTTGCACCTATTAAATACAGGATATAAAAAAAAAATGTTGAATTTCAAACGGTATTATTTTTCGCTGGTTTCGTACCTATAACTATACCTATAGTTACACATAAGATAACAAAGATTTGATACCAGCTACACGATTTAGGTTTCTGTAAGTTGCGGTTGACACAGCAAAGTGTCGTTCTAACGGAATTTATGATGCCATTTATCATATTTATAGCTGTAAGTCTTGTTATGGAGCGCTATTCCCTCTGAAACGTAATAAATTATATGTTGCTTTCTGTCAAATTACTACAAGTAATCCGTTGATTACTATTACTTAAATTGTACTTTGTCAAGTGTTGAATTTTGAAATATTGATGATCGCTATAGTGAAACCCTCCTAGCCCGTATTGCGTCGATTCTAAGTGGTCGATCACTTAGAATCCGGGTGACCGCTAGTGGCAAAATTACTTGAGCGCTTCGTGTTTCGGAACTTTCGGAGGGCACATAAAGCAGTCAGTCCCGGTTGTTATTATACTACTACTATACTATAGTATTTCGAGAATTCGGATCCATCGCTTCCATCGCAACGCGCACTTGGGCGACGGTTTGGCGGTGATCGCGTACCATCAGATGACCCCTAAATAATAGATATTACTGTTAAGACATACGTAGGTATTGTACCAACATGACATGTGGTTATTGTAATTCGCCTTTTTTCAATGATAAGCTAGCGAACGAGCACTGGTGACAGGTAAACACCAGTGTGTACCTGTCACCAGTGGCCATAGTAATAACCTGAGTTCGTAAGCTTTTTAATTTTTTTTATTTAACTTGCAATATTTGTACCTATGTATGTTCGGGATCAATCTCGCAACCTGAATAAAAACTACCTACATTCTTTGAAAATAGCCTAGTCAAGTCAATCCCATGCCTGCAGACCAGGGTGTCGTAACCAACGACAGCCGGCGCCTGGTCGGTGCTGGGGCTAATGTCCGGCTGCACACTACGCACTCTTACTTCAGCCAGCCGTCAAACGACTTCTGTTCTGGTTTGGAGCTTGAGAGCCAGTACTTTCTGTCTTTCCTTTTTTTTCTTTCCTGGAAGACACCACCATCGTCCGTGGCCGACGGCGACCATTTACCGTCAATAATTGCTTCGTTATCTATCAACAAAGATTAGCGAAATAAAATAGACAAACAGTAGAATTCAATTTCCGTTGAGTCAATAAAATATGCAGATCCCTGACGAATTAATTACTATCAACTCCTCAATCCTTGTTAGGGACCTGTCGTGACTCTGACGTTAGCGATAAGCGTTATTTACGCTTTTCCCAATTAATAATATTAATCAATAACGCTGCACAGTCTTATCTCTATCGTCATAACCTGTATCGTGGGTGACAAGAACAGACACGGAACGTGAACAGATTTTTAACTCATTTCACCCCTTATTTACCCCCTACTTATTACTTACTACTTATAAGTAAAAAAGAAATAGATGTCACTAGCGTGCAAAAAGTTGGACACTCTAATTTTGCTAATTGTCCTACTTTTCTCTTTCTGTCTCATTCGTTCGAAATTGTCTTCCACATGCATAGCTACAGCAATGTCATGCAACTGCAAATGTCAACATCGTTGTATGAACTGATCTATAGTTTAACTATTTTTGCCTCCTACACCTTTTGATGAAATAATCGACTTGACTTTGACATTTATCTTTTGCACGCGCACGGCTGAACATCCGCGGTGGCTACATTAAGATCTGCTAGAAAAGGCTTTCGAGGTCGAATTATTTATGAGCTGATCGGAGATTATTTTCTTGCGCCTCCGATCCTTCTTAATTGTCGAATATATTATCCGCGCCTACACAGTCCTATAATGGAGTATAAGGGCTGCGGGGGGTGTATTCACCCTCAAGCCGAGTCGACCTCTAATATATTGTAAATATGTAGTCATCGTCTTTCATACAATACAAAACACCAATACGTTGACGTAGGAAGGATTGTGGTAACTTATTACTGAGTCACCAATATTGCTCTCGAAACTTTCAGGATGTAGGGGCTCCGTCCGTCCTGGAGTTCAAGCTGACCTCACCTTCTCGGGGTGTAATTCGATCGAAAAGTGCAATTCGCATTGTACTAATGTAACGCATCTACATATAATTACTAGTTACCCGCTCTGGGGTCAAAATTCGGCCGTAATTCAGTCAGTCAAAGGGTTACTTATTATTGACTTTATGAACGATGACCCTACGACACAATGTTAAATTTCGTGTCATGTCAAAGTTACAGCAGTGCGAATAGAGTAACTTACTTATATTAATTAAGTAGTGTCTGTAATGTTTTATTTATTCATTTAATGTATTTTTTATGCATTTTAAAAAATATTATCATTCTGCACTCTTCTATGTAAATCATAAGTGTGCCAAATCATACTCATGATATTGACCGCGCACTTTTCGTCAAAAGGGGTACAAAGTTTTCGCTACACGTATAATATAATGATAATATCTTTGCTATTATTACATTCTTGACATTGTGTACTAAATATAATTCTTTGTGGCAATTTTGTCCGCGAATTCCTGTTTGATTATATCTCGGAGGTTTCTCAAATGTTTACGAGGACATATAGGTACTCACGAATTCTTATTCGTAAAACTCTGCTTTTCTTAAATTCAATATTTATCTTAAATTTACCTGTTTGTCCCCGTGTCGAAGAGCCAGAAATAATGCAAATTCCCCGCTTCGTTTTTGGCCGTCAAAGCATTGTGATGTCTTTGGTGTTCTTGATGGTAATTAATGGCTTTCCGCTCGTTTGTCTAAAAGAAGTCAAGATGTGTTCATCATCGCAACCCATAACTGTCCCAGTGCTGGGATTGGTTCTCCTCTCACAATGTCAGAGAACGTGCGGATTGGCAGACTTCACTAACTTTAACTTTTTTTTTAACTTTTACTTTATTTTATATTCAGTAAAAAAAATAACAATGATACAATAAAAAAAATCTAATAGGTGTACATTTAACTTTGGAAATATGTGTCCAGGATGCAAACCTTGAACCCAGACCGAAAACTCATCATTCAGATTGCTGCCTGGCTGGGAATCGATTCTAGGACTCTTTAAACGGTAGTCCGGCATGGTAACTGTTTCTCTGAAGCACAAAAATGAGTAGATAAAAAGTGCTGAAAGATGTACGTGTGTTTTCATTCAGAAGTATTTTAATTAAACACGTTAAACGAAATCAACTGTGCGTAAATGTTTTCTTTGAACGCACACGGTAACTCTATTTCAAATTTATTGTTGGATGTAATGTCTCTGTTCGCTTGATATAAAAAACAATACTCGCTGAAACATCACGAAGGTTAGCCAGTAAATACAAAATTGTAGGTACACTGTTCTAACATTCTGAGCAAACTAAAATGTAAGGCAAACGATCACTGTCGTGGGTAAATAATCGCTGGCTACAAAGTAAATCAATTTTGTCAGAGAAACAACAAACAACTCCAATAATACTTACGTTTAACAAGGAGAAATACTGCTCAGTGCTTAGTGTGTTGTCGTTGAAGATATTTCACTGAAAGTTTCACCTACAATGTTAACTCAGAAATAAAAACTTTTAACCAAAACATCGATATCTTAGCAAACTTGCGGTGAATTTTCAGGAAAATTGAGATATTTGTATCATTTTTCACAACAATTAAAAAGTATCTACAACTTAATCAAAGCACACCTTAATTAAAAAGTTATCCGCCCTCGTTTCGCTCCGAGAAACCTATGCCTTAGTTTCACCTGAAACAATTCCTACTCATTTTTATGATAATAGAATAAAATAGAACAGAGTACTCTGTACAATAGTAAACAAATAATAATATGTGTTTTAATCTCTTTACAACAAAGTTCTGTATGTTTTGTACGATAGAACTGTAAGTGCCTACTACGTTGGAACTTAGAAATAATATAATCTAAACATTGGGTGTTCAACTGTTTAGATTCCGCCCTGTTACAGTATTATTTATATTACTAATGAATAAAAACTTCTATAAAGGATGCTTTACAGCTGCAAGCCATTCAGTGAAAAACGGGGACAGGAATGAAATTATTGGAAAACCGATTGAGGTAATTAGGTCTGGACCAAAGATGAACGCTGTTGCGACGCGGGCGGTGGGTTCTATAATAAGAATTCTTAATTTAAAATGTCCTTGTCTTAGAATATCTCCCGTAGTTATTTTATGTATATTATGACCGAGTAGTTGAAGTTAAATAATTAATTGAAGTTGCTTAATTTGAAATGTGTTAGAAACTGGTTATAGCTACGAGGCTGTGTTACGAGAAGGTGAACTTTTTGAGTACAATTTTGGTTCCGCTTACTTCCAACCTAGTACATGGCGACCGTTACGGTGCGATGTAGCGGCTGCCATGTCGGACTGCTAATCGTAGAGTGAGTTTGATTCCCAGCGAGACAGCAATGATAAGTATAAATTTCTGTTCTCGTTCTGGGTTTGTGATCCTGTCTTTGCGTATTGTCCATGGCGACCCACGATATACGAAATATAGTGTGGGGCTGTGAGTGTGTAGCGTTATATGTTATTGTACTTCAAAATGAGTAGCAATTGGTCGTCCAGTTCTGACAATGTCATTCATGAGAAATTCTTTGCATTTGGTAATCAATAACGATATTAAGTAATTACGATGTGCTTCACGAGCCCAATCGGTTTTCACTATGCATAAACGAGAATGATATAGGAAATAATAAATAATCAAATATCACTTAACTTCGATCTATTGTCATAAAACCAACCGCGACCGAAAATCACATGAAAATATTATTCAGGCGGTTGACACAAAACAACACGGGGAAATAACGTTTGTTGTTTTACTATTTGGCTATAACTACAGCATCGTCTTAGGGTAGTATGTATTCATAGATCTAACGCGGAGAACAGTTTTATTTCGCATCGACGGGGAACTATTCTATTGGAGTAATTTAATTGCATCGGCTTCCGTCAGCCAATTTGCCAACGAGCAGCGCAAAACAAAGTCCCATTAATTGATCCGAAGCTGTAAATGGTAGAACGAAATGGAGTTTCTTGGGGACTTTCTGGTAGATTGGATAGATTATTTAAGCCAATTTTACAAGCTTCTGTTTAACTTGCAATGTTTGTGTTTGGATCAAATCTTGCAAGCTCAATTAAAACCACTTCTTCTTGCTCTAAGGACTTGAAATTCTGCACATTAGTTTAGTTCCGATGACAGTAGTAGTGGAATTGTGAAATTCACATAGCTTCATTAATTCTTCTGAAGATTCTTTTCTTCCGATGACTTGTCCTTGAATTTTGATAACATTCTGATTATTTTTATTACAATAATCAACATAATTAACACTTTTATTCACCTACTTTCTTTGACGAGTTCTTACGCTTTGATTTTTCGTAAAATCTTATCTTAATAACTCATAGTTTTTGTGAAGTGAGAATTGGTTATGACCATGTTAAGAGTATGAAGCAGGGCTTAACTAGTTCAGATAAGATTTGTATCAATAACTTTGATACTTGCAAAGTGATCTCAGGAGGGAGTAATTTATCTTGTATGTATAGAACGAGGGTTTGTATCTTGACAGATTAAGTACTCTTATCTTATCTGCGTATCAGAATATCTGTAGGCAGTATGAGAACTAAATGCTCTTAATAACACGCATTTAATGAATCGGCAATAATTACATCAATACTAAAAGCAAAGTGTAAAACTCAGTAAGTATTGTCGCGTAAATTAAAAATAAAAGAAAAAGAAAATTTGAAAATAGAATTTATAAAATGTTTTCGACGCTAAATTAAAAGAAAACCTTTGAATTTGGAATGATTGAAATTGGTGGTATATAAGGCGATTCCGGCCAAGGCAGAGTCAGTTGAGTCTTGGTAGCGAGTCGGGAAGCGCGCCAGTAGGAAGAAGAAATAGGAATAGTGAAGTGCCGTTTCACAGTACAGTGTCGCGAGTGAAGTGAAGTGCCGTTTCACAATACAGTGTCGCGAGTGTGAAGTGAAGTGTGAAAGGAAGTAAAGTGTACAGTAAAGTGTATAGTACCGTGTTTCGAGTGTTACCGTTTTACAGTGAAAATAAAACAACATCTATTGAAGCCGGCCTTATGTTTTCCCATCCCCTACCCACGGCTGTGACAGTATATTTATAAGGCTGTACTTTTCACGCTTTGTCTGGTGAACCGATTGATACGCTATTTGTTATGGAGATAGTTTGAGACCCTCGAAAGATCATAGGAAAGTTTTACGAAATAATCCATTAAAGGGATAAGGAGGGGGATGGACATTTATATGGGGAATCGATAATTTTTCCAATAAGGTATATAAAACTCATCATAATTATACCTAACTTATTAGATTGCGATAAAAATGGAACCCTGGTAGACCTGGATTGAGACAGGATATTTTATACCCGGTAATACTTCTGGGATAATTTTAACAGTTTTACTGGTATTAACAGTTCAATTTTATCATTCTCCGACGCCCACACGGGCGAAGCCGCGGGAATTGCGGGCAATAACTAGTGTTTTATACATATGTGTGATCCGTGCTTAACAGGTTCAATGTAACCTTATACAGCCCTTGGATCTGCAGAAACCTGTAAATAATTCTGATACAATTATTGTAAATCAGGCCTGCTTAACTACCCACCAACAATAACATTACTGTGTGTAATTACAGTAAACTAATTAACTCGTTGTAGAGGGTTAATTAACCATCTCCCGATACCCATGTCACTTAATTAACGTAACTAATTGAGATGAAAATGTCACAGCGGAATACCAACTTTAACGCTGCTAATCAGAGTCTGGATTTAACGCAATTAATTTTGTGTTAAGAGACACTTGTGTTACTATTTTGTTGTTAAATTAACTTTGAAATCACCTTTATATATAATCCTTTAATGGTGTAGAAGTAGCTTAAAACGAGCGTGCAGCGCCACCATTCCGCTGACACTCATGACAACTTTTCAAATCGGGATTAGGATAGTTAGTACAGTTAGCAAAGGGTGTTATTAAGAACCTTAGTTTGTTAATTCTGTAGTAGCACATATGGCAAAATGTTATCATGATTCCAAATTGGTACAATTACATCTGGAAGTACGGAAGATCCCCCGCGAGCGCCTTTCGAGTAAAAGTAGTTAAAGCGTTCTTGGTGTGGGCATATCTGCGCTTCCAGATGTAATCGTAACCATAATTACATTTTGCCTGTCTCTGGTTGGTAGGTATGAAGACTGGTGCAAAAAGTTATAGTGTTGTTTGGCTGGATTGCTATGTAGGTATAAGTAATTTATAACTAGTAAAACTCTGATCGATATCTGTACAAAGAAATTCGTGATAAACCATTACTTAATAGTGGTATTTTATAACAGTACATTTTATTAAAATAGCTATGTAATGTGACCATGTATAAAATTTGGAACAGCAAAATTTTTGGTACAAAGATGTTATTAGATGATAAATTGACCTGATGTCAATGCCTGGAGAAAATGAATTTTTGGCGAATCTATTTTAGCTGTTTACTTTATTTAATCTGCGTTGTCAATTTCATGAAACGTCAGAAGGAATCAACCATCTTTCAAGCCTTAGTTTTATCTCAGAATTTAATTAAATAAAACCTGTATTCTCCATTCAACATGACGAA
Organism: Ochlodes sylvanus; assembly: GCA_905404295.2. Taxonomy (NCBI): domain Eukaryota; kingdom Metazoa; phylum Arthropoda; class Insecta; order Lepidoptera; family Hesperiidae; genus Ochlodes; species Ochlodes sylvanus. The sequence continues at coordinate 7,244,814 of FR990129.1, forward strand.
AAGCATTACAGACGACTACACTCATACTAAGTCTACCGACAAGAGACGAAGCTCGAGCCGATCTACGGTGGTGCCTTTGCATTTCACCGTCCACAAGCCTGGATGTCATTTCGAGAGTTGTTGTGGCATTTGCAACTTATTCCCTGGAGTTTTGCTGGTCGCCTTCTGCCAAATCCTCGTTGGTTCAATCCTCATGACCTTACTTCTGACACACAGCAAGCAGTATGATGAAATGCATCAGACACAGTCTTCGCAGGGTGGGTGTGATGATCTTGGTACATTTCTATTTTAAAGGGCGTAAAGGAATCTTTGGCCATACCGTGAGCCATGACGTGGCTAATCGTAGAACACAGCCATGAACGTTGTTCAGCAGTTAGGCACAACCAAGGGAGGTTGGCTTGGAATTATTAATTATTGTGTTAATAGTTATTACTATAATTGTAATAGATTCCTTTACTTATGGATAATTTATTTAATTTCAGTTATAAGCATGGCTACTGGTGCTATTTTGACTGGAGTGATTGGTGCTGGCGTGTTGTTGATGATCGTGGCGCTTACTGAGAGCTGCCGGGCTATGCTGGCAAGTTCTTAAAGTTGTCAAAACTGGTACACTTACCCCAGGGCTAGGAGCTGCAATGCTTGTTAGTAGACCGCTGCAGAACTGGTCGTCTCCATGCGTCATTGTTACATTCTAATTTAAATAAGAATAACTCTTTGCAGTTGTAATTTAATATGTTTCTTGAACATCAGAATACAACTATTGCTAGTATAATTTTATTTGATGACTCCATAGCCTACTTGGTAGTGGCCCTGCCTGCGAAGCGAAGGATCCCGGGTTCGATTCCCGGTCAGAACTGTGTATGATATTTGTGTCACCCGTGATATAGGGAATCCTAGTGCGGGTATTATTATTCAACTTCATAATTATTGACGAATCATGTTTTTTAATTATTATAATTATGATGATCAACTTTCCTCAGGTTTACCTGCTTGTAGCAGTGATGGTATGGGTGGGCATACTGTCACTCGCGGTGACGAAAATTGGGCGTGCTTGTGGGCGGTTTAAGGATGGTAAGTTTTATTTTATTCATTAAAACAATGGTTTAACATTTAACTCGATAATGGCCCATTACTAAAAGACCTTTAGTATATTACATGCTTCTCTAGTGCGGACTATTATGAAGGGTCAGTGGCCAACCCAAGTATCGGAAGTTTTTATGTCGACCTCCGACCTGGCTTAATAACTGATATCTGACGATAACAACCGAGACAAACGGCTTTACGTGCCCTCCGAAGCACGTATTGCTCGATAAATGGTTGCCATTAGCGATCACTCATCCTCTTCCGGGGTGCTGTTCTCAGTTTCTGAACTCAGTCGATTATTTAGGATCGACGCGAGCCGCTGGACTATAAGCGCTTGAAATTAAAAGAAATGCTTGTCTACGATCCGACCAATCCGCAATGGAGCAGCTTTGTGGAGTATGCTCTAAGTCTCCTCAGTTATTAGACCCTGTTGCGACTCCTCATTTATGAGGAGTGCCCTGTAGTGTGGCAAAAATGGGTTGAAGCCAAAGCGTAAACGTTAAAATCTACTGTAGATCTGTTTAAACGGCACCTAATAAACGAACTGGTTGGCGAATTTGCCAAATCAAATAAACGGATACCATAATTGAATAAAAATATGATTTCCTCATATTGAATCCGTTTTGCAAACAGGGTAGCAGAGATTATAGATAGTACAGAGCACTGATGAAATCTATAAAAGTTAATTTAGGAGTGTATAATAAAAATATGGTGGACTTATATTTTTTTTGTGAACAATGTGTGATATGTTCTTGAAGGAATATTGTAATGTTGTTTACAACTGATATTTGGGGGTTGCAATGGCCACACTTCGTTCACCACCGCACGTCAATAATTGTTACACTTTTAGAATTGTTACAATATCAAATGCTAAAGTTTCCTTAACTGTCTGTCAAACAATGTTTGTGCGTTTGAAGATGTAGTCACCTGAGGTGCTCCTTTTTTACTTTGTGTAAGTTAGCGCTTGACTACGATACCACCTGATGGTAGTGTCAACATAGCCCTTAAGATAAAATGCGCTAACTGAGAGAAAACCTATTCACTTTTGACTTAAAAACAACCTTGTAATGGCACGGGGTTTCGCGGACGCAGGCAAGTTATTCCAGTCCTTCGCGGTACGCATGATGAAAGACGAAGTAAAGCGTGTCATTCGAACCTGTGAGATCAAATGAAACGATGGATACTCGCCGTGCGTCGGCTTGTCCGTTGTTTCTTAATACCATATAAAGAGTCGTAAATCCTTCAACTAGAGGTGAGACCCAATGGAACTTATATTGAAGCGCAAGTTTTCCCATTTTCTATAATGCTTGGATAATCCACCATTTTACGTGTGGAAATGACCTCCAAGACGGTGAGGGCACTAAGAACCTACAATCTCATATTGAAAAGATAATTATCTTTCCTTTTTCCTAGTGTTGGCTTTGGTACATACTATGTTATAGGTACTTTGAATAAGTTAAGTGTGTCTAACATCTTAGACTTCATCGCCACTAACATCCGGTGAGATTGTTGTCAAGCATTAACTTATATCATAAACATAAAAAACTTTAATGATGGTACACAGAATTTTAACAACAAATGCGTTAACTTAACTTTAACAATAAATCTTTAACTCTTTTCGATTAAAAATTTAACACAAATGATAGCGCTATATTTTCGGAGCGTATTTCTGCGTCTCTTCTATAACGGTTGTACGTAGTTATAACAGAAATGTGGAATAAAATTTGTGCTGGTAACTTAATTAAAATCAATGTTATTGAATTTGCAGCGCCGAAAATAAAGGGTGAACAGCACAGGCTAGCAAACCTCGCGTGTGTCACTGGATTGTTCACGTTTTTGGGAGCCGGTATGACGTGTTTTGTTTTATTTTACGTCTAACGAACCATGTCTGATACTGGTTCTGGCAAATTGCTGCCCACAAAAAAACTGAATTTCAATCGGGCTCTATGTGAACTGGTCCGTCTGTTGCGCTGGACTGATTAAGGTTATATTTGCAATAGTTCTTCTATATATATGAATGTGAAGGTAATTTTTTACGTTTGTTACTCGATCACACAAAAACGGTGTAATCGATTTGGATGTGATTTGTGACATAGATCCTTTTATCCCACTAATATACGAATAGTCTTTAGACATACAACGCAAAATTAAAGAGCGATTTTCATTTCCTTTATTGAAGTTAATTGGAACGTAAGTTATAAATTTCATTAAACTATTACGCAGTTAAATTATAAACTATCAACAAAGTAATAAAATTATTCTAGATATAATAAGCTTATCCATCTGTTAACCGTTCCCTGTAAAATAAATAGGTAATCGGAATAACTCTTAGCGTTGGCTTCAAACTGTAAAATCTATGAGTAAACTTTGAAATCCAATCCATTAGCTCCCATACTACATTTCACATTTACTTTATTTCAATCCTGTGACGGGTTGTGTCATCGCAAGCTGTAAGCTAAAAGATAACAGCATATTCGATAAACGGGCACACATACCTACTATGTACTAGATAAGATGCAATTGAAAAGAAACATGCATAAGATAAATAATTATATTTTTTACGATTCCATTTATTCGTGAATGAATGGATATCTTAGTACAGGATGAGGTACTGGATTTACTGAATTGGATGTTTATCTATTATAATATACCATAATATGTTACATAATATTAACATATTGAAGCGATCAAGAAATTTTGCCAGTAGCGCTACCCGAAGGCTTCATGAGAAAAATGCTTGTATAGAGGTATTTATTATTAAATGCATTATGTCTATAGAACTAATTTAATAGCTTTAGTAAATCATCAATATAACTGAGAAATGATCTGAAACATTTAATAACGTGGAAAAAACGAGAAGCTGAAACATAGAGGGCGCCACCCATCTGTTTTCTCGTTCGCTCGCATTACACCATATAGTGAGACGCGTCCCTAGTCCACAAGATGGAGTAAATGCTTTTAATCCAGGCTTCCATTTACCGATTGATATAACGTGCTGTAACTGAAGCTAAATGGGATTTAAAAAATGTTGTCAAATGTATTTATAAAATAATTTTGCTTACTTAATACGCTAAGTGTATGTGTGCATTTGAAAATTAGAGATGGATGCAGACAGGATTTAAAACTGAGTCACCCATAGTCTACGTTGAACCCACTGTAGGCTCCCGCTATGAATTGATGTGTAACCGGTGAAGAAATCGGGATCGACTTTACGTGCCCTCCGAAGCACGGAAGCGCCCAAGAAATTTTTGCCACTAGCGGCCCCCCATCCAACTACCGACCGCGCACGCTTTGTCGATCAGTTAAGATCGGGAAGTCACCAAAGATTATTCATGGAATAATAATTGTTTCAGTGATATATTTATTCTCTTTCGTGGTGGTATTCAGCTTCTACCACTTTCGGTACGTAAGGCGTGCCATTTTGCTGCATGAAGCGGAGTGTGGATAAACAGCTTTATATTTGAATCGAAATTGCGTGTTGTCTTAATTTATTGTATATTTTAGTTTGAAAAAGTTTATTCTATTGTTTGTTAAATTTGTTGTGTTTGTAATAAAAGTTGTTTCATTTTTAACCTATTTGCGTATGTTATTCAGTGGTAGGGTTGACACAGCTTCGAAACTCGATGATTCTGCAAAGTATAAATCATGAATCAAGTGTTAAAATAGACATGGTTTCAACTGCACGTGTCTCCCCTCATGACCGAGGAGAGCTAGAGCGTACTGCTCTAATGCCGTTTGGTGGAGGGGCCAATCACGTGTCGGAAGATTGTATGCCGTCCGAAGGCCTCCGTCATGGCATAACGACGATTATCTAATGATAACAGCCGGGACCGACTGCTTTACGCGCCCTCCGAAGCACGGAAGCGCTGAACACATTTTCCAATTACCCACCGTGCCTACTATTGCTTAACTTGATGTATCACTTATGATCGAAGCATAAGACGCATAGAAATAAAAGAGCAAAATTAAGATCGGTCAATGGATTTTTATAATGGATTTCAGTGGAGATTATGTGAAAATCTGTGACCTACGAAAAGGAATAGTAAGAGTTAATCCACAAGTATGGATAGTTTGACTTCGAGTTCCGGATAGACCTGGATGTGAACAAAAATAATGGTTCCGTTTATCAATACGGGGATTTGTAACGATCAGGGTGACTATGTCTTCTTGTAAATGAAGTTATTCTTATAATTATTTTATTCGGGATCATGAGAGATACAAACTTGCGCAGTAAAGGCTTTATTTAGTTTCTTTATTTAGTTTTATGGTATAGTTATCCACATAAGTGCATATGGTTTAGTATTTACGTATTCTGGCTTTAGTGCCAGCATACGTAAATACGTAAAATTGTTACCGCAAACCAACTCAAGAGAACGCATTGAAAACACCTTCGAAGAAATTGATAAAAATTTTAGTTTAAAAATTAGAAGTGCAGGATTCGAATTCAACCCCGAGCGGGAAACCAACGTTCAAACGATAGGCTACTGGATCACTGCTGACCAATATGCTTAATAGTTTCTTTCTTCTTGGCCGGCAACGCATCGGTGATACCTTTGATGTTTCCTATATCTGTGGGTGACTTTGACCACTTAACATCAGGTGGCTAGTTTGTCGGTTTATTGACATAAATAACTTTTTATATAAAATATCGACTTCAGAATACAAATATGGTTTTATATGGTATTTATGGCCACACGGGGAGCACCAGCTTTCAAATAAAAAAAGAATCATCAAAATCGGTTCACGCACGGAAAGTTCTGAGGTAACAAACATAAAAATACAGTCAAATTGAGAGCCTTCTTTTTTAAATCGGTTAAAAATACATCCTAGTCTTGTTCTGTGTCTGTCACATTTGTCACGGGTGGCAGCGGAAGGGTGGTGCTGCATTCTCGTTTGCTATCTTTAACTATAAAAAAGTGATTAGGAATGTCCTAGTTTACATCTTTCATGGCGACCCCACATTTTCTCCGTTGGGTCACAAATCGAGCTATCGTCGTTCTCTGTGATTTATAAGTGCCTCCCGTGTGGTACACGATTCGGTTATTTCTCCCGATAATGCTAAGAAAATGTGTATCGCAATTTATTACCGGATTGCCTCTGTGAAATCATATTTGCGATCGCGTTTTCTTGCTGTTTTGACCGATGTTTGAAATATTGTTTGCTAATGTAACGAAGGAATTTTATACGTCTACTAAAATAACAGCGAGTGGGATTAGCAGCAAGTGGTGAGATTTGTGTTGTAAGACGAGGTTAGGTGTGAAAAATTCAAAAACGTTTATTCATTTAAGTATCACTATACTGCATGTATTTTTTGGATTCAAATATCATTTTAGAAGGGTGCTTTAACATCGAGGCGAAGTAACGGCGAAAGAATCTCTCTACATTTGCTGCACGAGATCTGCTAATGCTCATCACGTGCATTACGTTGCTACGAGTAAGTGCACCTAACAGTGCTCGCCCGGTATTTTTACAATATTCTATTACTGTTCAGTGAAAAATTATAATATGTTATAAGTACATAATTATAATACAACTGTAACTGACCGATGTCTGTATATGGAAGGTATAAAAGAAAAATATGATTGGAAGTACTTGTTTATGTGTTTAGGTAATAGGTTCCAGTAAAATGTTTTTTTTTTTTAATTCTTGTCTGTTTATCAGCATGTCTGTGCGTTTGTTCCCGCTAAGAAAGAGCTTAATCGAATTGGAGGCGGTTTTCACTAATATTAGGTTAGGAGTGTACCAGAGTGAAAGTGAGTGATGAGATTCGCGTAATATATGTCGGAGAATATTTTATTTGGTCGATGAGGCGAGTAGCGCCATCTAGTTTGTACGCAGTGAGTTTATATGGATCCAATGTCGATTGTCATTCACTGAGTCAGTAGTTCGAGTGAATTGTCAGTGGTAGCATCGCAGTAACGAAAAAGGGGCGGGCAGCCATCTTTGGGCCGACGGCGACACTGGCATTAGTGATTAGTGATTAGTCTGATCCTAGCTCGACAGTGCCCTGCGTGCGCACTGACTCTTAACGATAAATATGGCGGACGGTAACCCTATTTGCAATCCGTGTGTATTTGTGCGATCCGTTCTTATTTGGCGAGAAGGTTGTGTACACGAGTTATTAAAAGGCTTAGCTGAACCTGAGTGGTATTATTTTGGATCCTACGCCATGATTGACCTTTCTGATAGCGAGACACCCCACTTACCCTCGAGATCAGAAGTTGGGATAAAGGACCTATTTCAGCTTTTCAGGTTACTGTGATAATATGATCTACAAACATCTCTTTACTTGCTGGAGATACGTTGTATCAGGTGGTGGTAAGCCATAAGGATTTTCAAGTAAGACGGCGAGTATCGGTATGCCATAATTTTTATTTCATTACACCTATTGTGATAGAAAAATCTTAATTAGATTTTTGGTTAACCGTTGTGATCCCTCACATTATCAGAGGGGCCCCGTGCCCGGGAGCGGGACGGTGGCTGTGGATGTGATAATGATGAAGTGATCGACGGCATAGGTGTCAATTAGGAAATCGGTGGTTCCGGTGGTAATTCAATTTAATGTCTCATTTTCCTTTTTCACTTCGCTGTAAAGAAAAGAATCATTCAAGGCTGGGTGGCGTCAAAATTAACTCTAGTTAAAGTTAATGAAGGTAGATTTGACTTTTCAGTCGTGTAGAAAAAGAAAACCACTTTAAATTAGTTCGTGGTTCCTTCAGATTTAGTTACGCTTTCGGGTAATAATATCATGCAGTGACGGGAAATAACTTTTATTTCAAGTGTTGGTTATTTTTATTGCATTGCATTTGATAGAGTGGGTGAACCGTCAGTATCTGACAAATAACGGGAAATCCAATAGTGTTTTTCTAGTATTGGTGGCGTTCCAGCTACGGTTTAATGGAACCTTTAATATGGTATGGTATTACAAAGGTCTTCGTATTTGCGCTGAAAAGAAGAATTATTCAAGCCCTGTAAATTATAAATACCTCTAGAATAACAAATAAATTTGTTCGCGGTATTTATGCCCAGTTTTGAGCATTCATTTTACATGGTGAAATGAATTGACTAGTGTACGGGGATCGGTTAAACATTTGTTAGTAGATTTAGTGGTGTGGTACCCCGTTCGAGCTTCTTAATAACTTCATTAAGTGGTGTATTAAAAGTGCAATGCAATGATTTTATTTAAACTTTTATTTACCTCATGATGCCAATATGTTTTGAATATTTCTCACATATCGGCGCATATCGCGATGCAATGCTTATCTTATTCTGTATTCCAGTAAAGCTATTGAAGAAGTACAGGTCATTGGAAAAATCACATTGTTCTACATCTAAGGACATGGAACCTGCGATGACTACATGTGGAGCGGTTAAGTGGCCTTGTGTCGTGTGGGACCGCATCGTCTGTCACGTGCTGGCGCTGATACTGGCGAGGGAGGCCGGGACAAACGCCATTTCTCGCGCCTCTGGTGTCATGGCTCACGGTTGCGAGTGTGGTGTGACGGGTGATTTGTATCATTTTGTTTTCTTATCGCTTTACTGAAGAATAATTATTACTTTTGTTTTTGAGGTCACTTGCAAATGAGCTTTATATCAAGCGGTGGTACATTTGACAACTACCTGTTTGCATTCTCATACTATGGATATTTAGTAATGATCGTTGCGGGTTGTTTTACAACTTTACGAGTATGTAGCAACTTGAGTTACCTTATGAGTATTAGGGTAAAGTGTTTAATTAATGGCACATAAAAGAAATATTTTGTTATTAAACAAAGTTAGTGGATATGGTTTCAATTTGATCTGGGTACTTTTTGAGTTTGAGTTGTTAATGGTATCCATTAGTTAGGAATTAGAATAACATCAAAATAATAAAATGAGAATCTAGACAGAATGGAACTAAATTATCAAGGAGTTTTTGAAGTTAAAGAGTTGTAATTATGACATTATAACTTTTTGGTAATTTTGTGGTAATATGGTACTAGGAGTATAACATTTGAAGTACTTGCCCATCTTTGGTTTTATCACACAGGGTTTACTGGTGATATAGGTAGCAGATTAATTGGATACTTAGAGACGGTAACATAATTAATTATTAACAGTTACGGTTAAATTGATAGTTAATAGTTAAAAAGAGAATATGGGTGTAACATATGGAGCTATTTATGACATGGCTTAGTAAGTTAGCCAGACTAATTGATGATTAATTCGCTGTAATGAGATTTATTTTGTTTTGTAAGATTTAACAAAATTCAGCCATCTTGTCGAATGTAACTTATTGAAATTATTATTTGATCGTTGTTATTTTTGTACAATGCATAGCCCTTATATGATAGAGAGAGGTGTTCAGTTCTGTTATTGTAGGGCTGCCCGAGTGTGAAGTTCCCTTGGAGGTAGACAACGATATTGATATGAATGACGGTCAGGACATTAGCACTGACGTGTCGCTTCCAACTTTTAAGTTTGGTGTAATGAACGTCCGACTATGTGGTGAAGCCCGGGTCTCAGAGGAGACTACAATTGGCTACTTGGTGTAGCCCGAATCCATGTGGGGATACAGAGTTATGGTTGAATCACGAGGTGTGATATTAACCTGGGTGACTAGAAAGCCACTACTTACTCCGCTGTATGTGACAGCTGGGCCAAATGTTGTTCGATCAAGTGACTTTTGAATAATTGTTGATTTATTTTGTGATTAAATGGGAACGACTCATTCGGATGATGGTTTTGATAATTTGCTGATCAGAATTAAGTCCCAACTTGTTTGAGAAAATCTAACTTATTTCGAGAAAAAAAATAAGTTGTTTTGTAAAAAGTTAATTTATTTTAGTTAAACAGTTGGTGACATGTAAGTTGTTTAGGAGATAATCTATAGTGACCAGTTAATTTAATTTGAGTACGTACAAGATATTACGTATTGAGTTGGTATAAATTGAACTCCACAAGCTTATTGGATACGGGGGATATTGTTTAACCAGTATGTTCGTGTAACTTTATTATTGTTCATAACCTGGTTTGGTTTGATGAAGGCTTTTGTTAGCCGTGATGTTGATGATGAAAGTGCCTGGAGGTCAGGTTGTTATTGTTGAGTAACGAGAAAATTAAGGTGGCAGGTGGGCCTAGAGATAGACAACACGATGTTTAGTGACTGGGGAATTGGTCCCTTGTGTTAGAGACACTGGTGTTATAGCTTCAGAGAGGCTGTTTTGTAAGTACTAAGCAGAGTGGTGATGTTGTCGACTAAAGTTTGTTTTAATTTGACTTAAATGACCTTCAGCCATTTCAGTTCAAGGGTGAACTGTGACAGATTGTTTAAATACTGGTTGGAACTGGAACTTGAAGTGGTGTAAATACTGGTTTAATAATAGCTCATGTGTTGAATACTGGTTGCTGCTGATCATACGATTTTGAAAGTTAACATTGATGAGGTCGGACAGAGACTAGATTTTCGAGACTGCCCTTTGGCTACAACCCATTAATGGTAATGCCCTTTATTGGTCAGAAAAGGCCGAGCTTGGAGAGATACTCGCGTTTGTGTTTTGATGTTACAGGTAATCTCCAATGCCAAGTATGTACGTGTTGCCGCTGGTAGAGCGTTTGTGAAGATGGATCACGTGGAGACGCCGAATCACGTAGATTTATACGGTGACGACGTACCGATTAAAAGTTTACAATCGCGCAAATAATTGATTGATAATCTTGTTCAAACATGTGTTGTAATGTTATGGAGTTTGTTCCGCTGCTTCTTCTCCATAGCGACACTTGGAAGCAGTGGTAGTTTACGGTAGTTAGGGATAACAAAAAAAATGCAATACAAAGTTAATTAAAATTTACTCGCACTAGTAGCCATTTTCCTATGTCTTGAAAGCGCTAATAGTAATCCTGTGCCACGTTGACAGAGCGACTATCAGACGCCAGATGCAGGTTGTCTTGAGTGAGACTATCAGACGCCGGATGCAGCAGTATAGCATTGAAAGGCTCCGCGCTTTGTGCTTCAGCAGTATAGCATTGAAAGGCTCCGCGCTTTGTGCTTCAGCAGTATAGCATTGAAAGGCTCCGCGCTTTGTGCTTCAGCAGTATAGCATTGAAAGGCTCCGCGCTTTGTGCTTCAGCAGTATAGCATTGAAAGGCTCCGCGCTTTGTGCTTCAGCAGTATAGCATTGAAAGGCTCCGCGCTTTGTGCTTCAGCAGTATAGCATTGAAAGGCTCCGCGCTTTGTGCTTCAGCAGTATAGCATTGAAAGGCTCCGCGCTTTGTGCTTCAGCAGTATAGCATTGAAAGGCTCCGCGCTTTGTGCTTCAGCAGTATAGCATTGAAAGGCTCCGCGCTTTGTGCTTCAGCAGTATAGCATTGAAAGGCTCCGCGCTTTGTGCTTCAGCAGTATAGCATTGAAAGGCTCCGCGCTTTGTGCTTCAGCAGTATAGCATTGAAAGGCTCCGCGCTTTGTGCTTCAGCAGTATAGCATTGAAAGGCTCCGCGCTTTGTGCTTCAGCAGTATAGCATTGAAAGGCTCCGCGCTTTGTGCTTCAGCAGTATAGCATTGAAAGGCTCCGCGCTTTGTGCTTCAGCAGTATAGCATTGAAAGGCTCCGCGCTTTGTGCTTCAGCAGTATAGCATTGAAAGGCTCCGCGCTTTGTGCTTCAGCAGCATAGCATTGAAAGGCTCCGCGCTTTGTGCTTCAGCAGCATAGCATTGAAAGGCTCCGCGCTTTGTGCTTCAGCAGCATAGCATTGAAAGGCTCCGCGCTTTATGCTTCAACTCTATAGCAACAGGAACCAACAGCATTGTACTCCAAGGCAGCCAAGTTCGACTGCCGAAGTTCTGTCGTTCGAGATTGACTTGTAACTCGAGTCACACCTCACGTGTCTCATGATACTTGCTAACTGGATTCTCGTTAAACAAAAGAGCGCGAGAGCGCGCTCCTATTCAGAATGGCCGTGTCGGAGAATATTTTATTTGGTCGATGAGGCGAGTAGCGCCATCTAGTTTGTACGCAGTGAGTTTATATGGATCCAATGTCGATTGTCATTCACTGAGTCAGTAGTTCGAGTGAATTGTCAGTGGTAGCATCGCAGTAACGAAAAAGGGGCGGGCAGCCATCTTTGGGCCGACGGCGACACTGGCATTAGTGATTAGTGATTAGTCTGATCCTAGCTCGACAGTGCCCTGCGTGCGCACTGACTCTTAACGATAAATATGGCAGACGGTAACCCTATTTGCAATCCGTGTGTATTTGTGCGATCCGTTCTTATTTGGCGAGAAGGTTGTGTACACGAGTTATTAAAAGGCTTAGCTGAACCTGAGTGGTATTATTTTGGATCCTACGCCATGATTGACCTTTCTGATAGCGAGACACCCCACTTACCCTCGAGATATATATGTAAAAATACCGCCTACGTAAACGGTATGTTTCACAATAGCCGAGGTATCTAGGCCGGTAAATTGCGCGATATTTTTTCGCTACCAACAGCAGTAGCCGATACCGCATCTGACAGGTCTTAATCAGATTTGAGTAAAATGTAAAGCTATTGTTCTAGAATATCTTAAATATTCACTAAATACAAACTGCGAGTGACATTAAATTCAGGCTATTTATTCATCATAACAATCTGAAGGGTAAACAGTTGTAAATTTCTCTAACAATGTCTTTTGCGATATTGTTCAATGTAATAAAGTCTTTGTGGATTCTCCGCACGTACAGACGTACAACATACCTATATCTAAATATTTTAACAAATTTTCGCACTTCTATTGTCTTCACACACAAGAGCAGGCAGACATTCGTGTCTAATTACTCCTCGTCGAGTTATTTTCCTAATTACAGGCACGACTGTTGAGAATTGAGGAAATATGAGCAGGAATTTTTAGAAAAAAAAGTAGGTAGGCACCTTGCCATATTATTACACCAATGGAAGATAAAAGTGATTGTTCATCTTGAAAGTAGTTATCACAAATTAATTGATTGCAAGTTAAATATAATAACAGTAAATTAAAGTGAATTTTAGTAAATATTTTATGTTTTGAAGTTATTATTTTCATTTTTATTACAATAGGTGTTTAATTTATTCATATATCATTTATATATTATCCTTTAGCCGCAATAAGTGCCTTAATTCGTCGTGTCTTATGTACTTTTTAAGCATGACTGTATAATATGTTGAAGATGGAGATTATGGTTCCACCCGAAAATAAACATTTCAACTACTTAGTAATTTTTTTTAGTTTTGATGGTAGATTTTCCTATTTCTCTTTCTAGAAGTTCTTAGCCTACCTTAGCCTTACCCTGGGCTCTTTGAAAGCCGGCATTACAACCATTGGGCCGTACGAGTGAACTTATAAAACCCCTGCAACATTTTACTAGCAAAACCATTATTGGACAAAATTTAATTCGCATACATATTGCTATTGAACGTAACTTTAATGCATTTTCGATTACAGTCCAAACACACGGAATGGAAATCCAGGTCTCTATTCAAAGCGAATTTAATTGTATCCGATTCCATCAGATCCGATCAATCACCCGCATTCGATACTGTCCGTTTACAATTTGATTACGCATGGGTGGATTTCATTCTGTGGATTAGTTAGCAGATCAAATCATGATTATATTACCTAACGTTGGCGTTTTCATGTCTGAACGACGGCAATGGTTGTAGACAATGCCAATAGGCATTAAGTCCGTCCTTTGTCAAACCTAGTCTTAGGATGTTACTATTTCTTTATCCTCGAATGAAATAAAATAAATAAATGTACTAGTCAGCTTGATCTTTGATGGTGCCCTTAGCTAATGAACTTAAAGAGTGAAAATATACCTACACTCATTATTCAAATGTCCGCTTCGTTGGGAATCGAAGCCAGGACAGCCAAGCCAGCCAGCCAGCCAGGCAGCCAGGAGCCATACGGGTGGGGTCAAGCTGCTACATTTAGGGCGTGTTCTATTTAGTAGAACATCATATCGCTCTAAACATTCCTTTTTCTGTAGAAAGAAGAATCGTTTTGAGCGTTGTGATCGTGTGTGAGTGGAACGCGCCTCTAGTTGCCAATTTATTATGAAACATGCATTGTATTATGATCCAATACATGTATCCAATACTGATTCTAAGTACATGTAATGTATCATCAACTGTATCAGTCCTATATGTTGTACACTCTCGTGGCCTGTTTATGGCTGACAAATCAGTACGACGGGCAAAAGTGAGTGTGGCGGGTCACGGGACCCTCGTCACTGTCACGTGTTCCACGTGTCTGTTACAATGTACGCTGCAGGATGGTAATCTCCACGTGTCAGTTCGAGGAACTACATGACGTCTGCTGATTGCTAAAGTTAAGACGGACGTGGTGTAAAGCAATGGTATGGTTGCAATTTTTTAACCGACTTCAAAACAGGAGGAGGTTATAATATGTTCGACGACTATATTTTTTTTAATGTATCTCCAGTGATTTTTCTTTGCGAACTGATTTATATTATTTTCTTTACTTGAAAGAACGTACTTCCGAGGTGGTCACACTGCTACAGAATCAGTGCCACAAAATGGGGGTCTGATTTTGGAATTCCAAGGAAATCGAGGGAAACCTTCAATTTTTTTTATTGCTTTGAAGTCGGTTTTTTGTTTCGTTCAATTTATTTGTGGTATTAAGATAGCAAACAAATAACGACAAGCGATAACCGTTGGGAAAGAATGGTCCTCGAATGGAGACCACGGCTTGGAAAAATGAGTATAGGGCGCCCCCCGACTAGGTGGACTGACGACTTGAAGAGGGCAGCGGGCAACCGCTGGATTCAGAAAGCTCAGGACTGGTCAGAGTGGCGCAAGTTAGGAGAGGCTTATGTCCAGCAGCGGACTCTTAGGAGCTGTTAGATGTATGGATGGGGATGCAAACGAGCGTGCAGCACCACCTTCCGCTGCGGCCCATGGCAACTGTGACTGGGCTAGAACAAGACTCATATCTGGACTAGGATGGTTAGTTCAGTTAGTAGACGATGTCAGAACGTTAGTTGAGTAGTTAGTTAGTAGGCATGAGTACCGGAACAAGGGCTGTTAGTGTATAGTTGCACAAAAAAATGGCCAAAGCGTAGTAGCAAAATTAACCATAAATTACACCTAAATAATAAATATCTACTAACACAGATAAATTGTTCAAACTCGAAGTCTAGTCTGTCCGCGAGTACAAAGATAACTTTTACTACGTAATGTAGTGCGCTAATGGGTTGTATTTTCCTTTGTAGTAGAAAATATCGAATGCTTTCAAAGCGTAGTAGCACGACTTGGTAGCTTACGCTTTTATATCCATTAGCGAGCGAGAAGAAACATAATGAACAGCGCACATGTACTCGTAACGACGGTGCGAGTGCGTGCCCCGACAGAATGATACAGGGTTCCGTAGGGTTTTTATGGAAATAGCTGAAAAACGAGGAGACGAAAGATTTTGTAGTAAGTTTTTATTATTTATTTATTTAGTAACCTTAATCTAGGATTATAGGGTATACAAGGTGGATACCATCATACGACATTAAATGAAAACACAAGCCCTACTCCCTCCTAGGAACATGTTGCATCAATTAAAAAACTGTTAACATCAAATTAAAAAAAAACAAATTTTCAAACAAACTTAATAGCAAAAAATGGGGTAAAAAATAGAACATCATTTGTAAACACTGTTCACTAACCTTTGACAGCGCACTTTCGTCACGTGATCTTTTGATTGTTGTTTTGATTGACGCAATGTGATTCTTATGACTTTGTTATAAGGTTCAATGTGCATTATGTATTTAATTTGATAAATTTGCTTGTTCCGTCTGGGGTCATTAAACTTTTATGATAGACTGATTTTAGACACAGCGTGTAGAAAATTTCAAAAGTGAAGAAAAATTCCTGTGCCTAAAGTATTGAAGATATTTGATTGAAAATTTGTTTGTAGACTTGGAAGATGGATAGGTACATGCAGTTAAATTTAATGTCGTATGATAGTATCCACCTTGTATAAAAGCAAAAACTTAATGCCTAAAGGCATTCTCTACCAGTCAGCCCTGGGTGGATGTGGAAAAGGTAGATGGTAGGGTTAATAACATTAATTAATAATATTCATAAAGGATTATGTTCTTAAGCCAGCCATACACGCAAGGGTGTACCTGACAAGTTTGTCTACAGTTAATCATAACAGGTAAACTTAACTACGTAGTACACAGTAGACCTGTACAGGTAAACATGTCGGGTAGTCCCTAGCGTGTAAGGCTAGCTTTAGAAGAAGCTCTACAAGCAAGCGAGTCAACAATAAGATAAACCAGTATTTTTCACAGACAGAATTTTTCTCAGTATTCCCTTTTATTCCCAACGAATCCCTAAACAAGGTAAAAACGACTTATTTAGCTCCCCGTTTTATTTCGTTTTGCAGGACAATGTCCGAGCGGAGCTGATGTAAAAACATTTGTCTTCACAAAACAACTGCTGGGAAGCGGATACTCACTTCATTCTTCATTCTGTTTGTTTTCTTCTTTTTTCTTCACTTTTGAACAAGTAGACGCGATAACACACTATACTTCTAACACCTTTACTGCACCTTCATTAGGAAACGGTTTTGAGTCGTATGTTTTCTGTCACGTTTATTCATGCAGATATTTTATTTAGGCTCATAATAATTATTACACAATGATAATGTCATTGTACTTGCAGGTATGTACGAACAACGTATTTTTGCTTAAGTATTTCTTTATTTATTGTTTTGAGACTGCTTAAAGTAGAGGCGAACTTAATGCCTTCATAATGGGATTCTCTGCTAGTTGACCATGCGTGATAGTAAAAATGCGAGGTTGACACAAAAAATACAATAATATACAAAATAACACTCTTTTCTTTTTTCAAAATACAGAACCCCAGTAAAGGTAAACTTGCCCTAGTAAGACAAGTTTGTTACATAACTGTTGCGTTGAATGTGATATCCGAAAAGTTAGAAGCCCATCGGATATTTGGCGGAACGAGAGACTATTTACAGGACACTGGTTTATTTTACGTGTTTTGTAACTGGCAAAGTTATTTAATTATTCTAAGATGTTTTTTACGACATTTTAAGACATTACAAGTTCGTATGACGTGGGCATTTCAATAATCTTGTACATATCACTAATCTTGTACCAGATTGATAGACGAACCTGTTCTGTAAAAGTCTTCTGATAAATCCTTCGGTTTTATGAAAGGTATTAAATATATTTCCTAACTGGTCTTTGGCTTTAGCACGATATCAAATATGTCATCGTTATGACACGCCAACCCTCGTAAATTTATTAGCGACCCTTGTCCCAAAGCAATTATTGAAATTGTTTTTGTATAAGCGAGAATAATTTCCTTGTTTATGTTATCAACGGTGTAAAAAGGATTAATTTGTAATAATTTAAAGATATAAAATAAAACATGAAAATGTGTCAAAAAAAAACAATTCACATGTGCTAGAAGTGAAAGCTTCAAAAAAACGTTTTCATGATAAGGCAGAATATTCATAATAGTAGTAAGCACAAAAGCTATTAAACGCACATCCAGAAACTAGTTTGCCCAGAATCGTTAACTTAATCGATATCACGCATTTTTAATGTAGGTAATTTTTTCCCAAAAATAATTAAAATTAAGTAAACGATGTCACTCAATCCTTTAAAGTTAATCAGTCGAAACCAACAAAAATGAACTTTAAGTCAATTGCGACAAAACCTATTCAATCTTGAATTAAAGCCCACATTATAATCTGACGGGCACAGACTCAGACAAGTTATTCCAGCTCCAGACAAGAACGCACACTCCCAGACCGAGAACGGAAATTTTAACTCATTATTCAAAGTTCGGTTCGCTGGGAATCGAACCTAGAACCCTCCGAGCGGCAGTAAGGCACGGTAATCTTTGCGCCATATGGGTCGTCACAGCTACAGTTTCATTTTATTATATTAGAAAGTAGATTTACGTAATTTAACACTAAATACCAATAACAGACAAAAGCGTATTAAAGTTATTACGAGCAGACTTGGACTGTACGTATTGGTCACAGATGCGTGAAGGGATGTTTAATTTAAAAAAGCCATTTTCCATGCCGTTTGGTTCACCGTACGACGTACGTGATAATACCAGACAATAGGATATGTGTTGAATATTGCGCAGTACGGACGCTGTGCTCTGATGATATTTTATAAAGCTCTACTCAGACATGCGCGGTATCCGCTATCATACCGACAGGTAGGATAATTTATTTGAATATTTTCGGTAAGCGGTATTCTTATGCTGGGTGTGGACCACACTGCAAAATTTTATAACCAATATATCACTCGGATTGCAACATTACACGTTTGTACAACACTATACCGCGCATATTGAACAGCCTTAAAGCCCTCTTCAGATTCACGCGATATTCGCTGACGCTCTGGGTAATGAAAAAAAAATCAGTTGTCTGTAAAGTCGGTTTACGGACGATAGTTTTACGTGATAAAGTCATAAAGAAACATTGATGAAAACACGTTGTCTCGTATTCAACTTTTAATTTTGTTATAAATAATCCGTCGAGATGGGCGGGGGTTATTGTAAAAGTTGTCGAACAAGCTCGCGTGGCGGCGTTCCAGTAGTAGAACTATTCTCACTGCTAGTTCTCACGTCAGGCTCGTACGTCACGCTCTGACGTTAGCGGAACGGGAAACTCTTTCGATGGCGCTGCCCATCAATTTATAAGACGTTATCACGTCAAAATATTGCGGCCAGGTTTATAGTTGCTATTATGCGCTATACCGTCCAGTAGGCAATTCTTTTTGTTTGACTTGTGAAACGAGTTCCACTGGACGGAGAAGAGGTAAAGGAATGCCTCTTCCACAGGCATAACTCAACAAAGTTCCCCTATCCAGACGATATTCGCTTAGGTTTTAACGTAAGATAATAAAGTTGCCTTGGACTGCGCTATCTACATCGATAGCGAAAAAACACGTATGTCTGAAAGGGGCCTTAATTCGGACGTATTCCAGTCCGTGGTATTTACGTGTTGGTTAATTCAAAGCTGGGAAAGAATCTTACCTTTTTTAATTGTATGATACATTTATGTCCCAACATACCTCGCCGGGCGGACGTTCAAATATTGTTTTATGTAGATAGACGCCAGACGGTAAACGATCAGACGAGACGCTGATGGTAAGTGGGCCCCGTCACCTATGGACCTAATGCATCGAGCAGCATCATGCATCATGCAGTCAAGAATACAGAAGAGAGTTGTCTACTTGTTAACTTAGTTACTTACTTATTAATTAATAATTGATTTAATATTTTAAGTCCTAAAATCCATATTTAACTGCTGGTCTGTGTGTGTTTGTGTGTACATTTATTTCCAAATAAAAGAGATATTATGCCAATTTAAAATCTAAACATTTTTCAAGTAGGTAAGGTTTCTTTATGCAAAGCGACGCAGCAACTACTAAAATAATCTAGTACAGCAGATAAAGGCTGTTGTGGTTGTAGATATAAATTTAAAAGCGATATCATTGGACGATAAATCCACAAATAAGTCAAACAAAAATAACGCTCTAAAACCAATTTGAAATTTTGATTAAAACGCTGCCCACTCGCCTAATGAATGGAGACTTGCAAAGAGCTCTTGCTAAACGCGATAGAACATCTTATAAATTGGCTTAAACTCGACGCTGACAATCAAGTCTATTCTGACTACGAAAAAACCTTTGACATGCGAAAGTTTTAATCATGTTAGAGTCAAAGGCTAAACTTCCCACGGCCTCTCATTAGTGCTAACTCTTCGTTTCCATAGCCACGCTCGGCATAAAGCGGCCTTTGATACCCCAAGTGTTGGTGTGGTTCACGCTCGAGGCTTGTTCAAAAGGAACTTGGACTTTTCATGTGTTTCTTGTCAGGAAAGTAGCAAACTTTTACCGCGAGTACCACGTTGTTACATTTACGTTTATTAATTTTGCTTCGAAATTGTTTTGGTTGCTTATGTGTTTATTGTAATTGACTCATCGTTATATGACCCGAAGCCTAGTTGGTAGTGGACCTACCTTCTAAGCGAGAGGTCATGGGGTCGATTCCCGGCCGGGCAGATATTTATTCATGTCATTTTCATTTAGTCAGCCAATAGCAGCCAACACTAATACCCCCGCACCATCATATTAATAACACTCATGGCCCGAGAACAAACATTTATCTGTCACATAAATGTCTACTTCACCCGGAAATCGAACCTGTACCATCTGGTTTTGCAGGCAGGGCCACTACCAACTACGCTACGGGGTCGTCATGCCATCAGATGGCTCATCTGCTCGTGTCAGCTCACATTCACATCAAAAAATGAAGGGAAGGATGGGTTGTTTCATTCGGCCTTTAATGAACAAACAGCATCAGTCTATCCCACTTCATGTCTAGGTCTTCATCTCATCAACATCATCATCATCGCAAACCATATCTGTTTTACTGCTGCACTTGGTCTACCACGCTGGCCAAGTGCGAATTGACGGACTTCACATTATCTTTGAGAATATTATGGAGTACTCTCAGGTTTGCAGGTTTGCTCACGATGTTTTCCTTCACCGAAGCAAGTGATGATAAGTTTCTAACACGAGCCAAATTTTTTGGAATTAGAGGTCCGTGCATTGTGATTCGATTCCAGGCTCCCATTCGGGAGCCCAACGTTAATACCGCTAAACGAATACGAGAAAATGAAAATATCAGGAAACTACGATTTAATGTTATTGTTTCCAATATTATTCGTACTAGAATTGCTAGAGCAACCTCATTTAATTAATTACTCATTGCGAGAAAACTTTCAGTTTGATAGCTATCCCAATAGAAGTTCACTCTATTTTAATTGATATTATAAATTTTGTTTTGGGTATTGTTAATAGCTTTGTTGATTACTGTTGTTGGAAGTGGTTGGATTTATTTCGTTTCCGGGGTAATAATACCTTGTGTTTGGGGTGACAGCTTTTATGTTTCGTTGTAAAGAGTTTTGTTGGGGAAGTAATTTAAATTTGATGAGCGGGTGAAGTGTCTGGGATTTTAGTACTCCAATAACGTTTGATACATCTAGTATTTACATAATTATACATAGTATACTCGTAAACCCGCCCTTGCTACGCGTCGGGATACAATGCCTTGATATATCTGTAATTTTAACAAAAGATCTTTTAATCCGCTTACATATGACAGAATAACATATTATTATACATTTGCATAATATACATGTGACATTAACATCCGGTAACATTACACTCAGTTCTATACTATACAATTATACACGAATGTACACAGTGAACACTACATCGAGCTATTAATTTGGGAAACAGATGCGTTAGCGGGTGCTTTGACAAATGAATACTGACTAATGGGTTCCGAGTCGGGCACATGAGAAGAGACTAATACGTTAAGTTTCAGTTTGGGTTGGATCTCAGATTGAATGTATTTTAATTGTTTGGTAACAACCCAAGCTTTGGGGAATCGCCGGTTGCTTTAGTATTCACACTTGTTAAATGTTCTGACGTGATTCTTTAAATTGTCATGTTTTACGTATTGTAATAGGTTTGGAACCCAGATGCTATACACTTGTATATTTCTCTTCTCTCTCTTTTATCACACTGCTATTTTGTTTACTGGCAGAGATTACCTAAGCGCGCGTTTTTACCCCAACACTCCTATTCCCTGAAACGTCATCGCTACGCAGAGTACACAAATTTCACGCGTGTCGCTCTGAAAATTCGTTTGTCTAAAATTTGCATGTATATTGGATTCCATTGAATAGATGTCGGAAGATTGCGGCGGCGAAATACGTCTTCTGTGTCACTCTTACTTTCTGCTTCGCTTCGGTAACGTGTGAAGAACTTCTGTAGTTTTGTGAGGTATCGTTTGGACGTCGAAGTTTTTTGTTTTTTACGATATGAATCGTCGTTGTCACCAGACATCTACTAGTAGCGTATTATGTTTATTAACCATGCGTAGTCCTTTGATTATATATATAATCATCGTCTAGTTATCATCGTCTTATACATTTACTTATCAATACCTATATTAATACGTGAAGCAAAAACTTTGTACCCCATTTAACGAAAATTGCGCGGGCAGAGGAGTATGAAATTTGGAACACTTATAGTTTATAAATGACTAAATAAAACATTACAGACTAATATAAGTTACTCTATTCACAATGCCATATATTTGATACTATGACGTTTAAAATGTGTCAAAAGGTCATCTTTCATATACATTGCCTTATTATTATGATACATAGAGTTATTACTCATTTTTCAACGTTCATAGTGCCAATGTGAACTAACACGATAATAGAATGGCTAACGGTCGAATTTATATACTTGTCTATTATTATCGCTTACTATCACCACAGTATGAAAAGCTATAAACGTTTTAAACAAACAACAATTTAATTTATAACTCGTATAAATAGACCTAAAATTGTAGTAATAGTTTACAAACTTTGATCCCAACCCTTTGTACAAAATAATATGAGTTCAGTCATAACTTATATAAATGTTGCTTTTGCAAAATTTATTATGAGGATAAATTTTAACGGAGGGTAATTCGGAGTTATTAACGAACATACGAATTACTTTAAGTTTGTTACAGAAAAATATTTTTAATTACGTTCTGGAACTTTTACCATTAAAATTTTTAATGTTTTGGCTTCAACCCATTAGTGGCCCACTACTGAGCACGCATCTCTCCTCATTCTTGAGGAGGCCAAGAGCATACTCTATCACGCTGCTCCAGTTGGTAGAAGGGTTAGTGGTCAACCCAAGTGTTGGAAATTCTTATGCCGCCCGAAGGCATTCGACATGGCTTAACGACTGCTACCAAATGGTAACAACCAAGACCGACCGCTTTACGTGACCTTCGAAGCACAGAAGCGCCCAAAAATTTTGCCACTAGCGGTCACCCAACCAACTACAGATCGCGCCCGCTGTTGCTTAACTTTGTCGATCACTTAAGATCGACGCAAACACCGGGCTATGATTTTTAATGTAGTACCTACCACGCAAACGAGCAGGCGGACCATCTGATGGTTAGTAGTCACTGTCGTCACGGTAATAGTATCATACAGTATTGTGACTTGACCATGTCCTTGAAATAAATGCCTACAGCCCCGTGCGCTCTTTCTGGTTGTAGTGAATGTAAGTGGGTAGGTAATACGCACGCTTCCTGATTACAAATCCACACGATCGATCGTCCCTATGGCGCTTCTGTGGCTGTTGTGTACTTAGTGTGTACTAAACTCCGTGGTGCGTAGGTATGATTCGCGTTCCGACCGTTTGTATGAAGACGGAATACTGTATGATACTATTACCGTGCCGTCGTCCTTGCCCTCAGTAATACTTAAGAGGGGGTATAAAGCTAGGAAAAAATCAAATTTCACCCGCGCACCCCGCCCCGGCCGTCAAATAGATGCGCCGCAGCAGTTGCGCGTCCGGTTGCATCTGACTTTATTAGCGGCTGTACACTCTCGCGAGACTGCTAGCCGAGTGCACTCGTATGAGAATGTACTTGGTAGCGCTCGCCTCGCCTCGTGATGTCTCGGGGGGTCTCGCCTACTGTCGCTCCCATGACGTCTCGGCCGAGGCGTCACGAGACATGGCGAGTACTCTCGCATGAGAGTGTACAGCCGCTATTATATAACATGGCATCAGTCAAGAATACGGCACAGTATAATGTAAAAAATGAGACAAATTTCGGCTCAATAAATGTAGAATCATCTACCTCAAAAATGGCAAGCTGTTTTTTTCTTTATTAGGGTTAGATTTTTATACAATGTTAATAGCTAGAGAGCCAGTGAATGGCAGACAACACATTATTAGGTGTCATTAATAATTTTGAATATATTATTATGTAGGTATCTATCAATCTAAAGCAATTCTTCTCGCTGTAACTATCTGTATTTCTGAAACTAATAACATTTATAGGTAGTGTCGGTCGCATCATGTAACCATAGCGCTGGAAACCTAGTGTAGGGAGCGATTGAATCACTTTTATGACAAGAAAGGCAGTATAATGTTCGTACTGGTGTGACCATTAAATCATTTAAATTCTCGCAAAGCAGAATATCTGCTCTATTTTTACGTGATGAAACCTGTATGCCGTATAACATGTAAATAAATAACACGTACAATGTTTTACAGACATTTATTATTATACATAACATTGTTTTCATTTTTTCGCTACAAAAAGATAAAGTAAGTTATCCTTTAAATTTATTTAAATCGAACGAAATCCTTCGCCAGAAAACAGAAAAATTACAAATGCCACTGCCGTCATTATAAGGAAACTAATTAAGTGACAATAATATCATAAAAAAGTTGACAATCACTAACTTCTTGAGCGACAATTGTTAGCTTTAAAAATATAGGAAAAAACACTGTGTGAAATATGATGCGTGATGATATAATTATGCGTGAGAACAGGAAAAATGTATAATGGGTATTAAAAATATTTAAGGTATGGTAAGAACACATAAGTCATCAAACTAAACAAGTTTTTGAAGATTAAAAATAAGCATAAAATCGAACAAAGCTTACTTAAAACCAAAATGAATTTATTCAAAATCAAGTTTAATTCACTAACTCCAAAATCCGTCTAGAAAAAATAAAATGCCAAAATTATGCATGGTTGGAAGTTTTAATTGTTCAAAAAAATATATCTTGTCTATTATAAGTCGTTGACTTGTCTCACATGTGTATTTAGTATCGTCGTTAGTCTTGATATTTGTCTTGACCCGTTCATAAACACGAGGCTTGGTGTTACTGAAATTAAAAAAAAGTCAAACACTATTATACTTCCTAACATTGAAACTGATGATGTCAGGTATCACTTCGCGCCATTTATAATCGGTTGAAAGTTTTAGATAGGACTAAATTACATAAATACTTTCTTTTAATGCCAGCCGTTCCGGTGCAATAAATTCGTCTGCATTTGGATCTGTATGTTCTAAAATTTCTACATTTTGTAAAAGCGTAATAGTAATACTGACAATATTTTTTTTAACAATTAGCAATTAAGAAGTAAATAAAAAAGTCGCTTTAAAATGCATTTATACAAAATGTTATGTTTTTGTTAAAGTAATTTTGCCTAACTATGCATGTATGTATAGTATAAAAAAAGTTTAGTTTATGTGTTATTTTGTAGATTCGTTACAATGCAACAACAAGCAAATAATAAATGAAACAATACATACACAGATGAATTGATACGCACTTCTCTGGTGTAATGTTCCCGTCATCATCAATATATTTTGGAATATTTTCTTATTCTCTCTTCTCATATCTTGATTTTGGATTAAATCTTGTTCTGAAATGAAAATACAATAATAGTTTCAAACACACACAAGTAACAACTACTGTAGGGATTGATCAAATTGACTACCAGAAATATAGGTGTTGCTTTAAAAACAAAATTATGGGGCAAAGAGGAAATAATTAACTCAAAATTAAATTTGCTTTTGGATAAAGCTGTATAATTTGTTTTAAAGTACATACCTATACTAACTATTAATGATACATACAATGTGAATTTTTCGTATATACTATGCTGCTTCAGCGATCAAACATCAACATCAACATTGTATTGTGAGCACAAAAGTTAAAACAATAAGGTCTAATTTTGAATATGAAATAGTACTTGTCAACTCACCTCTGACAACTAGCCATGACTTGAATGGACCAGGCAAACGAATTTTTTTTTACACGTCAAATAAATCTATAAAAAATTACAAGAAAAACTGTGTTTTTACTTTTTCCATATCTCAATAAATGGCTGAGATATTAACGATCAAAGTGCGTATTTACGGACGTTGGTTTTTTAAAAACGCAGGCGGGCGGTCACTACTCGATGACGTCATCTCTCAGTAGTCGCGCGTAGTTGATAGGGATTTTTGACCGAAATGTTAATTTAAACTCAAGTAAAGCCGCGAGCAAACCTTAGTTATCAATAATAAAATAACATATATAATTCACATACTATCTACTACATCTATGCAAAATTTCAAGTCTGTATCTATAGAAATAGGAAAGTTATAGATTTTTGAACTGCATAGACCCATATTTTCTATACTTGCGCCGTATCATGCTCGCGGCCGAGCCACGTCGTGACGTCATAGCGTAAGCGCGGAAATTCAAAAAAGGGCTTGAACTTCTCGTCTTTATAACTTCGGAAATACTGCATGTATTGAAGTGAAATAAAAAGTTATGTAATGTATATGACCTAAGCTCGGATTTTAGGTGTATTTGATAGTAATATTTGGACCCTTTTGCCTTCTCCATTTTCAGCTTTCTATGTTCCCTTTTTTAATGTTGATTTTATTCCGTTTGTTACCCATGTTGGATTTTAGAGTCTTTTAACTTTAGTTCACACACACACAATTATTGTTTTTGTAATAAAAACTACGCTCTCAGTCACAAATGTACACCAGAAAATAATTTCACATGTCGAGCAGACTGACACAGACTTCCCGTCTCAATGGAGCAATGGTGACTGATTAATGAAACAGAGCATGTCAAAATCCTACAAATTCTACAAATGTATTTTATTTTAATAATTCGTAAATTATAGATTTGATTTTGAAATCGCTAATCTAATCCCTCCGTGATACTAATTAGCATAATATATTAAAATATTGACTCTTAAATATGCACCATATTGAAAATAAATTGATTTTAGTGAAAAATTAGACCTAACTTTGTGATTTTTTTCTATCGACAAAATTTTATTTTTTTCTGTTTTTGCTTACATCTTGCACTCAATAATATAATGAAGTATAACTATGTTTTTCGTCAGGTTCTAGAAACTTGATCTACTACTGTAAAAATTGAATCTAAGATTGCCAATTTTGCTTTATACCCCCTCTTAAGGCGTCACCGATGCGTTGAGGACCTGAATTATTATTGGTTGTAGTTGCGTTGTGATTGTGACGTGGCCAGTACTGTCAACATTCATCACGTCATTTCATATCGTATACACCAATCAAATGTGGACCATGTAAATAGAGCTATGCATTTTTAAACGAATATTCGCCCGCCCACGTTTCGGTACTTAATGGGCTAAAACCAGCCGAATGGTTTAAACATGATTACCGCAGATAATCATCTCATTTTGGAAGCCTTGGTTTTGCTTTGTATGTTATTGTACACGACCGAGAGCTTTATAATGAGAGGTCAAAAAGATTGGCGCACGTCTACGAGTGTATAGCTGAAATGATTAATTGGGCAGAAACACTCGCAAGTTTTGCAAAAAATCACGTTCATTTGGTACCAAAAACGCTCAAAATGGCATGGTGACAAATATTAAAATATTTCATTTATTATTTAAAAAAGTAATAAATTTATATCTGTCTCCATATCTATGATTGGCAGGCATACACAAATAAAAATACATGTTCACTGCATACGTATTATAATAACATATTTATATTTACATTTGCTAAGATATGTATTCACAAACTATATTAAAAAAAGGTTATACCTCCACTACGCGGTTTCAAAGTCAGTAATTACAATTATCGTAAACTTGACAACAATATTTAATATTACAAAATATTGTAACTTATGTAGGTAGTAGCGATATTGGCTTAGAATCAATTGTTAATTTAAGGTATAACTGAAGTCTTAAAAGTGCTAGTTATAATATGAATATGAAATGAATCAGCTCTATATTGGTTTAAGTATTTTCGTATAAGTTACTATGCATTAGTTCATGATGTTACAAAGTTACAATACAGAACATGTGACAAAAATGTTACAACACAGACAATATTGTAACATAAAAACTTCGAAATAAAAGTTATGTAATTAGTATAATAAGAATTTCAATAACTATAGTAGGTACGATTTTTAATTCGTTGCACTACCTACATTGCCATAGATGAAATTCGTTTATAGTGATATGATTAAAATGAAATAATATTACTTAAAAAAATCGAAAAATGTAAGGAATATAACAATAAATTCAAACATCTCCCGTTTCTTCATATAGTATGCTAAGCTGTGATCAATACGCATAATTAAGCACATAATTGTACGTGATCTTGAATGAATCGTTTATTTTTGTGTTTTACATTAGATGAAAGAATACAAGACATGATCCTTATCTTTATCACAGAGGATATTTGGTTATTCCCACCCTAAGGTGATAAAAAAGGGGATAAACTGAAACTTTTTGTTTCTTCAATGGATTCACTTGAAACTTTGTGTATAGGTTCCTTAAGGACGCAAGTGAGAACTAAGACACAATTTTTAGAAATTAAGAATTTCACGCGGGCGAAGTCGCGAGCGGAAAACTATTAGGTATTATTATACAAAAAATATTTTTGAAATCAAATGAATGATGTTACATCACTATTTCGTTGTTGACCGAAACACTATATTTAAGTCAGTTTTATGTCAGTTTACTGCATCGGATTAAAAGTTGAAATATAAAGTGTTCGATATTTGAAATACCACAATTTCGTAACAAGAAAATAACTTATAAATATGTTAAAAAAAAATAAAAAAAGTTAAAAAATTGTGTAACAATTATTGTAATTCATGAAATTGGCGCTAAAACTATATTAAGTAAATAAGTAGGTACCAAAAATTAGCAATACCAACTGAATGTTTGTTGAGATTTTGACTATTTTGAGAGTTACCATCAATTTAATTCCCACATGTAGGCATGTAACCAGTTTCTTAAACGTTATTGAACTGAGCGTATCCGGTAAATAATTCAGCGCGTATAATTACTAACTTGTACCTACTCGGAGAACATCATGATTTATGCGGACAGAAATTGCTCAGGACTACATAATGTATCTTCGTTTGAGGTTCGGGGGCTATTTTGCTAGGTTACGTAAAAATAATTGTTATCTAGGTGCTGCTGGAAAATATTGATATTACGTAGATTCCTGTAATCTAATAAAAACGAGTTATAGCGCAAGTCTTGTATGTCTTAACTTATTATCGTTAGAAATAAACTCAATATCGAAATGTGTCCCCAAACATCTTAGATACTTTTACGTCATAATGTTTTACTCAAAAAACGCCAAATAGTGGATTTGATATCAAAATCATATTTTTGATAATTAAAAAAATATTAGATGTTGCTTCTTTAATATAGGCAGATTAATTCTAAGAGTAATAATAAAAAGCCTTAAATTTCAACCACAAAATATCATTCGCATCTCCAATGCGTATCTAATACAATCTTGTTCTTAGCAAATAAATAAAGATGATGTCGGAATCGGAATTGAAGAAATTTTTATTTGAAATAAGTAATCTTCAAAGTTGCTAAAATTAATCTTCGTTCCAAATTTGAAATATCTATTACATTTAAATACGTCTCGCGCAAATACGTATTTTTTTTGATAAACTTGGAAGCAAGTGCGTAGAGTTTTGATGCCAAATTTCATATATTTTTCTAACTTATTAAAAGGACTAGTAAATGGCTGCTAAGTTAATGAAAGAAGTTGGGTAGACATTCTTCGTTCAAAATTTATATTAACCAATGATCGTTGCACTAAAATGATTTTCAGTTGCTAAAATTAAATAAAGGAGAGATCACGTTCCAATTTTTTAATATGTTCATTTTGCTTATTATTAAAAATGTATTTACCCTTACCAATTAGCGAATAAGAGCTAGATTCACTAATCTCTATAGTATCTATAGAATTATAATATTATTCCATGAGAGTCATTTGATTAGTGACTTTGAATGAAGATGATAATATGTATATCGTTGTCCATTTAAAACAATAGTTTGAAGTGTCAATATAATTAATGAGTAATTTGAAATGAGACTTCCATAATGAGTATTCGTTTTTAAATGATATGCGTCAGTAGGATAGATTACGTATGTTTGAACGTTTTCTTTAACTTTGTTCGTTTTTCATTCGTATTTCATTCATGTCTTTTCGACACAGATAAATAATAGGTACTTTGAATAACTGATAAGTAGATTTTGTCACACGGGAAAAAAAATCAACAAAATATGGTGAGGTGTTTTATTACGACGTACATTGAAAGTTTATCATGATAAGTCAGTCGTTTCTATAAATCGTATGTCATCCCAAACACCTTCAACATGGGACCAAGCACATGAAAAGAAGACTATGGTGTCAAACCCAAACCCCTGTATCTATCAGTGTCTACCAACTAAAATTCTATAGTACTCTGTCTACTCAACGCCAAGTTAAACGAAGATAAAGTCAGGGTTGAGGCAGCAGTCACTCTGCCGTTCCAGCTGCCTCACTCGAATCCACTTCCCGCGGCAGTGGGGCGACATTATCGCGTAGAACCGCGTCGAGTGGTGGGTGACCCCGTGCCCGCTGCAGCGCCACTGAAGGTCCCGGCGCAGCGCTGCTGTCTCGCAGGATACGCAGACAGTTGATCCTGAGTTAGAGAAATTGTTACGTTACGTACGAGTCTTTTGAGGACCGAATGGCGCAATGCGTGCCGGACCGCAGTTCGAAGGGCCCTTGGTTCGATTTCCAGTGGGGTGAAAATTTTATAGATGAGTTTATATTATTTTTATTATTATTAAAGTTCTGCTCTCCATCTGGGAATCCTAGTGTGGGGCTATGAGGGTGTAGCATGATTTAATATTTATACTTAATAAAAAAGTTCCGTCTCTTTAAAATCCAAAGCAAAATAATTCTAAAATGTTTTCCTTTCCAATTTAGCTTCGAAAGTTTTATAACAGCGGAATAAAAATAATCAAGACGGACAAAGCAATTCCAGAGATTAATTTATTTTTTATATTTATTTCATTGTAAAAATTTGAAAGGAATTATTTGATGCCGCCAGACTTTGCATTGTTTTGGTGTACTTATTCTGGAAATTTTTTAAATATCGTTACGTGCCAGGGCTCGGGGCTTCAATAAAAAAACGGAAATGTCAAAAAGAGCTTTTATGCGCCACAATTTTACACAACAAGAGGAAATAGTTAATATAAGGTAGAAGAAAGTATGAAAAAAGCCGATCCAAGGGATCACAACAAGCCGTTTTAGAGGCTGGTAGCGCACCAGCCAGGCTGTGGCTATAACCTCAATCAATTCATAGTAACATACATACATGTTATGTTTGATGTTTATATTTATGTTTACATAGCGTACCTTCTCTCAATGGTTTGTAATCAGAGTCTGTGTGGCAAGCCTTCGACACTTTCGTCACTTCGAACTGTACGCAGTATCTGTAAAAGATATAATCTGTTATACAAGTTGAATAGAATAAGTTTATTATATTATTTTTCGGCGAATCCATAGCAGAGTTGGTAGTGACCCTGCCTTCGTAGTTCGATGTCCTGCCGAGGTGTGACAGCCCTTAATATGTGTAACGATTACATAATCGTTTTTAATGAAATTAGATATGTTTGTAGTCTTGTTTTAGTTCAATAAGATTTAGTTTAGGTCCAGGCAACGATATTATGGTCCAGGGGTAAAACATTTCACGGCTTTTAAATTTTGTACAAATTAAATATTTTCTTGTGTGACATGACACGTGCAAGAAAAAATGTGTGTTTATTTTGACTTTTTTTTGAATACGTACTCCCTATGAGAATTGGACTCTGGGTCGTCTGGATTTCGCATGCGCAGGTTTTTGCGCACGTCCACGGTTTCGTTGGAGTGACGGCTGATCGACGAGGTCCCTGGTAGGATCATCGCTGTCTCTTCTGGAACAATAGATGATCAACAATTTTCGTCATTGAAATGAAATGAAATTAATTGAAACGAAATGTTTTTTTAAATGAAATGATTTTTTTATTCGAATTTGGTTTTTACAAAAGTTTTTACACTTTTCGAAAGGCAAAGTACGCCTTCGCTTCAACAAATCCCGACCATTAGTGGTCTTGGAAGAAGAAGCGGCAAGAAGCTCAACTCTTTGAAGTTATCATCCAGTTTGAAATAACGCGTTTACTGTTGAATACTGCCCCTGATGACATAGGTAAGTTAACCACGGTTTAATGGACTAAGTCTAAGTTGTAGAGCTTGTTTTTCTTATAAATAATGAACCAAGGTTACAAGCAAATCGTAAAAATAATCATCAGTTGACCTCGTTGCGGCAGATCGCTGTCTGGCGGGCAGTTCCTGTGCGACTGGCAGGCGCGGCGCTGCAGCAGCGAGGGGCAGTGGCGGCCGCCGCGCGCTGCCGCCTGCAGCACCTCGCGGCTGCGCTGCATGCTGCCGGAGCCGCAGTCCGTGTCGCACTCGGACCACTCGCCCCAACCAGAAACAACGCAGTCCAGCACTGTGACAACAATGCGAATTAGTAAGTTTGTGAGTGCTTATAGTGTAATGATGATGTAAGGAATAAGGAAGGATAAGCGCGATGAGTGAGAGATACCAATGCTGAGTAAATACTGTTTAACAAATCAGATAATACTGTATTAGATCATAATACATCTGTTACACATTAGGTACCCCCACATTCGGGGACTTGTAGTATGTTCATGTGGACACTTCAAAGTAGTTACTGGTCTTATCTATGATTTTTATGCAAATTTTCTATGACCAAAGAGCGTGTTTTCAGCAAACTTGCATAAAATCATGTCACAGTGTCAAAGTAAACTCACATCGCTGCAACATTTTACGTAACCTTAATAAGACAACTGCAGGAAATTTCCGTTCCTTATTGTTACTGCGCAAAACATGGCAAAACATCTCTTTGAATTTTCTCTCCTCTTTTCTCTCGACATTTAGATACGCCGTTTATTAAGGACGTTGAAAGCTCAACACATAAATATATCACTATATTTCTTCCCCTTTCTGAGTTATAGCCTGAACTAGTGAATCTATTCCCGAAATGTAAGCAACAATGTTGCTCCGAAATTGGTTTTGGTTTCGAGATGAGTATGAATAGCAAGTTAAAGTAATATGATATTTAGAATATTACTTTACTCGGTACATTTTTTATGATCAGTAATTAGTTAATACTCACAATGTTAAATAGCGTTTTACCCGACTACGGCGAAGGCAAAAGAAGAGTTATTATTTCAGACCTTGTTTGTATGTTCATCAGTTCCCGCAATATTGTCGTAGTGAAACTGCGTCCAATTCGGTTAAGTCATTTTCGAGATTAGCGAGAACTAATGCACAGAAAAACTGAACCAAATTCCAAAAATCCCGAGATCTATTGTGTTAGTTGTGTAAAAAAAAAAAAATTAATTATCACTTGCTTCGGTGAAGGAAAACATCGTGAGGAAACCTGCACACCTGAGAGTTCTCCAGAATGTTCTCAAAGGTGTGTGAAGTCCACCAATCCGCACTTGGCCAGCGTGGTGGACTATGGCCTATACCCCTCACACTGTGAGAGGAGACCCGTGCCCAGCAGTGGGACAGTTATGGGTTGTGATGATGATGATGATGATGATTGTATTAGTAAATAGGTAAACGCTTAAGTATTCTCAAACATCTTCCATGTACACAAAGAATTGATCACTTTCAGTGTGTATAATATGTGTTTAAAGTACCAGCTGGGTTGTGGGTTAATTAATGTCCTTAGTAAAATCACGATATATTTGTACAATATGAGACTAGGCTAGTCAAAGTCCCCCTTTGATCGTATTTAGTTTTGGCGTTTGTATGTCCAATACAGCCTCTCCTAGGATTAGACATAGCTACCTGAAACTAACTCTAACGCGCAAACTCGTTAGTAGTTTGCACTTTGATTAGGATATAATGCCAGATCAGAAGTTGGACTAGCCAAACCGAGGAGAACCGAAGTTTTGATGTTTGACCATAAACGCTGAACAATTACACAATCTTACCCCCGCGCTAGGATTCCCTGTGTCGCGGGTGGAATGGACAACACAAATAACAGATCACTAACACTTAGAACAAACATTCATCTGTCACATAAATGTTTGCTTTGGCCGGGAATCGAACCCGGGTCCCCCACTTCGCAGACAAGGTCACTACCACTAACACCTATTTCCGAGAATAAACATTGATCTGTCACTTAATAGTTTTTCCCGGAATCGAACCCGAGACCCATTACTTCGCAGGTAGGGTCACTACCAACTAGGCTAGGTCGTCATATGACACTAATATATACAATTTTTTGTGTGGAACACCATACAAAAGTATAAGTGTGCATTATCAGCTGAAAACCGATAAATTTCACACGTTTCATTACACCACGATTGTCGAATCACATTCCCACACGTTTATTGGAAGTTGCTGTTAACTGCCCATAAACCAGGCTATTTGTCGGGAATGGCTTATGGGGAGCCGTTGAGCTCAGAAGTGTTCATTCAGATTATGAGCTTATGTTTATATACCCCATAAACGAGTCAGTAACGACATCTGTTAAGGTAATATATCGAAGAAGACATAAAGATAATGCTGACAACCCTATCGCCAAGTCTGCAAAAATACAGAAAGTACAGAAGGTAAACTCATCATCAAGCATCAAAGCGGATGATAATATCGATTGATCTATTCAAAAACATTCCTAATTGTTGATATAATTTTGTGTCATGTTATATGCGTTGTTCAAACGCGCAGTGCTTGGAGTTTTATTTTTATACTCTCAGTATTTTGTGTAGACCGTACTACCTGCTAAGCAAAGAGTTCTGAGTTCGGATTCCCGGAGCAAACAAATAAATGGTTACCTAATATTTGTTTTTGTCAACCATACTAAATTTCAAAAGAGGACAAAGGTCAACACGGTCATCATAACATAATTCATTCTTTATTCAAAACGGTTTTCGTCACTGAGTAAGCGAAATTTAACTTTTTAATCATTTTAACAAAATAAATAACTGACTTCAACATCGACAAGTTAGTAATAAAATGAGAACATCGTCAACGTAGTCGAAGTCAATTGAATTATTCGTAATAATACATTACGAATAACTCAGAAACTACTATCAACTCAAATTAAAATAGGACTACATGATAGGCACGAGCTTTCGAATACAAAAAAATCGGGTCACAAATGACGGAAATCGCTGGAGATACAAAAAAAATTAATGTGTTTGTACTTATGTACACGCTTTAGAAGTTATACTTCTTTGGCGTAACAAGATAAAAATCTTTTCAAAATTTTCATTTATTATAATAATATAATGAGAAATATTATTATTATTTTATTTGTATCTATTTTTAATATACCACCAACTATCTACTTAATCCATACTAACGAGTTCTATTATTCTACTATTATTTACTAGATGGCGCTAGGCCGATGGCGTTCTTATTCTTTAAGTTACGAAGGTTCACCCCTAGATGGTGCTGTGCTTAAAACCCGCTTCGAATAAAACAATCAATGTAGTAATTTCATTCTAAATTATCTTTAAATAGTTATAATTTATGAACTGTGATATTGCAATTAAATAAATTATATGTGTATCAAATCAAACTAAAAAATACTAGAATATACAACTTGAACATAGTTATCAATTTTCATACCACCTAGAACTAACTTCATGCTGTTAAATTTAGGTGTCGCAGCCAACTTCACATATTAAAATTTCACTCTCATCATTTTTTCATAACGCGCCTAAAGAAGTATAACTTCAAAAAACATACAACGTCGAACATACAACATAGGTACACCTTTTTTGAAGTCGGTTAAAAACGTATCTATAATACCCTTTTCGAGATAAAGAGGCGAAAACCCTTTATATATGTAGGCATCTACGAAATTAATAAGATTTTGTATGATTAATAACAAGCACGTACAAAGCTAATATAAAATATGTTTTAAAGGAGAAATTTTGCTAAGAATTCAACGCTTGTAATGTGAATGTTGGATCTTTATACGAATATTTCGCTTTTGGAAGCGCTTGGCGCGTTCATAATTTTATTAAAAGGGTAGGATCATAATGAATGCATTTTTGGTAAACGGTGCGATATTAAAATTTATATACAGAAAGGTTATAATATGCGTAATTAATTGCCTTCGAAAGTGGCAGTTGATTAAATTAACTTGTAAAACTTTATTATAAGTTCCTCGTCTGTTATTGATTGTTTTGGGTAGACACTGAGTTTTCGGTCATGGTTTTCGAAAATATTTTAATGGATCTTATCTATGGATAATTATGTTTGTAAGAATTAGTAAGAACTGATAGGTGGCGTAATAGTCAAGTTATAAATTCATTCTATTTATACATAATATTACGATTATTTATGTAATATACCTATGGGAGAGTTATTACGAACACTTTGAAGGCACATGAAGTGCCTAAACTTCCATTAGGCTATAAAAAAATTCTACAATGCTAGCATAATTATAGAAATTGCGAGCGAATATTTTAACAACAGTTACTTTAAAAAATTAATTGTGCGGTTGGGAGACCCCCGTCGGGAACGAAGTTCCTTACGTTTTTTCTTCAACTCCATAAATACTGTACCACCGTATGTTGAGGTAATATTATGATAAACCGCTATTAAAAACACACAACGGCTTTCGCTACGTGACGATTCCTACTAAATCTCACTACCGGTACTTCGTTCCAAAAATTATTACCAATTGACTATTAATCGACGGCTAAGTATACTGTGTCAACTGTACTTTTATAAGATTCGATTTTAGGTTCGATTATAAGAGTTTTTATTTTTTATTTTATTTACTTGGATTACCAACATAAGACACAGCAAATACTTGTTTATAATACAGATTTGAAATACAGGATACTACTGGCTTAGCTGATCTTAAAATTATAGGTAACCACAGCATGCTTAATAAAATAAAACCGTTATACGTATCACTACTGAATTGAAAATAAATAGATACATGTAATGAAAAGTTTTGAAAGATAAAATAAATAAATAAATAAATATAACATAGAATGACTATAGAATAGAACATAGCCAAGCTTTACATAATCGGCACCACTCCGCTTAACTATGAACCCTCAGAATCCGACCGGTTTCCTCTTCGGTCTATTTTCAGAATTAATAAAATATTTCCTATTTCCTTTCTCTTTATAATCCCCTGACCCGTGGGTTCTAAAGGAAGCTTACTCAAGTGTTTCTTGGAAAAAGCGTGTTTTCTTCTCGTGATAATTCTATTTTTAGGTAAGGCGCGTCAAACTCCGCTATTTTGTCGTGATTTGGACACATATTATCAACATAAAAAAATCGGTTGTCTGTGAAGTCAGTTTACGGACGAAGGTTTTACGTGATAACGTCTTAAAGAAAATCTGATGGAAACACGTTGTCGCGTATTCAACATTTGTTATAAATAATGGCTCCCGTCGAGGTGGGCGGGGGTTATTGTAAAAGTTCTCGAAGAAGCTCGCGTGGCGGCGTTCCAGTAGCAGAACTATTCTAACTGCTAGCTCTGACGTCACGATCTTACGTCACGCTCTGACATGTCTGACATGTGAAAATGTAAAGAATATGAGTGACTTGGTGTGCATACAGTATCGCTTTCCTCACATCATATATTTATCGTTCCATTGGCAATAAAACGGAGGACAATAAAATTCATATTGAGATTATTCTTAGTATGACGAATCTCGAGATACGTAGTTACTTTGTGAAATATATTGCAGGTAGGATCTCTTTTATTATCTACCTCGGAAAGGTTAGAGATTTATGTGGCTTGTTGCTCCAGAATATTCTAAGCGCGGTTTTATGGGTCATATAAGAGCTCAAGATCTGCGTAAGGTCGGCCGTAAAACATTTTTTGGTGGTATAAATATTTTCACAACGGCTAATAAGTTCTGTTGTTTGGAAGAACTGCAAACAGTAACATGTCTTAAGCATTGTATCGAAATCCAACTCTTGATGTGGAAATTACAATATTATAATCTTTAGTAACAAATCTTGCAGGGAAATTATGATAACAGAGATTTATACAAATCTCGAGGGGCGATCAACACGGATGCTGTTTAAATATGTACATACATTATATACTTTTATTAATATAATACATAAACATAGATTAACTAATATAATTATATAATTATAATAATATAATTATATTATTATAACAATATAATTATATTATTATAATAATATAATTATATTATTATAATCATAGATTAACTAGATGGAACATTCAATAGACATAACATAGGCCACTTTAGCATTTATGTGTGCGTGACAACGCTAATAGTATTATTCACACTAAGAAACTTACATTTTAATTGGTCGGTACTTGTCAACTTCAAATAGTCTATCAAACCGGCTGTTATTAGTTGAAAATGCACCTTAATACTTTACCTTAATTTTTATTTTTCCTTGCCATATTTGGTGTCTTCTTACCTTCATCAATTAAGAACATAATATTTATAAAGTTCGTCTATCGCTATTGAACGCTAGATGGCGTGACTGGTATCTATAACAGATTGACCTTACGCATATAGTCTTAAGTTACATTTTTGGTTAACAACTGCTTCAGGCATAGTACCATTATCGGTTTAGGCTTAGTGATGTGCCGGTGCTTTTGCCACGTTATCGACAATTATCGACAGTTTATTGTTGCATGGTCTAGAACTAGATCTACAATACATTATTATTATGTTGCTTTTTTATATGAAAACGATAGAAACTGGTACTGTATTGTTTACTCGTATAATATTTGTTAATCATAATTATAAAAGGCAGTAATAGCCTAGTGCTATTACTTATATTATTATAATATTATGTTATTTATTATAACATTCAATAGACAGAACATAGGCCACTTTAGCATTGATGTATGTATGCGTGACAACGAGGAAAGCCACTGTAGGGACACGTGTATCTCTGTGTGCGTGTAATGTTGCTAGGTATTGAATAAGTTCCCGTTATTTACAAACTAAAATATTTTATTATTATAATTAAAATAAAAGATAAATAATATATTAATTCAATATAATATACATAATAAATAAATAAACTTTAATGAACGTTTTTTGAAAATATATTGTCCGTGGCGGGTTTTGAATCCGCCATCTTACGTGTAGTGACATGTCACGTTATTACTACAACAGACGGCCGTGATTACATTTTATGACAATATTGTGATATAATTAATTTATCACACACAGGGGTAATAACATATTTAGGTGTTTTGAATTTGAGAGACATAAATACGTAGGTAACTTAAAATATTTATTCAAAACACAGATAACAACTTCACAAAATGTCATTACAATTGAATGAACGGCATAGAAAATAGTACATTCTATTTTGTCAAAAATTTTCATCCCTTACGCATAACAACTAACCAAAATCTCATTACAATTGGATGAACAGCTTGGAGTGGTGTAGAGGGCAAAATATAATAATTATTTATTCCACACCATGTAGCAGAACTGTATACACATGTTTTTTTTATTGATTTAAGGCAGCAAACGAGCATGCAGCACCACCTTCCGCTGCCGCCCATGACAACTGTGACCGACTTAGAACAAAACTCATAATTATTCATTTAAAAATTATTAACTAGAAATAACATAATAAAATTGTCGATATCGATAAATTTTTACCCCATTCCTTCACGAGTAGCATAGAAAGTTCTGGAAGTAGCACTACTACTTAAAACTTAAAACGAACCTTATTGCCAAGTAACTGAGTAGCTTTTTGGTTATAAAATATTTATTTATTTTATTTATTTCTTTATTTATTTACATGGGTAAATATACAACAAAACAGTGAAATAAAAATAGTTATCTGTGAAAAGATATCCCATCTTCGTTTTTATGTGTTTGGGAACAACTTTTACAATGTTTAAATATACAAGACGGCATTTTTAAGTTGTAGTAATGCGTGACGCGTGATTACGCGTGACGTCTAAACAGTACGACGGTCTGAATAGCACTAATGCGAGTTTGTATTCGCTTTTGAATATGTATTTGCTTTTGTGGCTTCACTTTTTTGTTCTGCACGCTCCATCTGCCTTTCTTTCTATATCGCTGATTATAATATAATTAGTTTATTTGTTAACCTAAGTACATAAATAACAATGATGGACAATCACACTGAGACACAAACCGGCAAATGGGCAACATGACAAATGGATAAACGAAAAACAGGTATGGTGGTAAGTAATGATCAATGAATTGACTCCAAATTGAGATGGTGATTTTTATTACGATATGAAAAATATACAGACGTAGAAAGTGAAGGGGAAAGAAGAATTTGACAAGCGATGTTATTTACAATGCCATGGCAACTGAAAGTTAGGGTTGTACATAGATAGACACTATACATCATAAATGTAGGATCGCTACAAAAGCAAAACGATAAAAAATGGGCAACCTGACAAATGGATAAACGAACAAACGGTAAAACAGAGACAAAAATCTGAAAATCATTGTTATGGCACTTCGAATCTAGCTGACACAAACGATAAATTTGCAACTTTTTAAATTGGATGTCGCATTGACGATACTAGGCGATATTTCGGTAAATTGCTTCCTGTAACGGTCGTTTCTCGTGTCGTTTACATCCGTGGTGTACGGCGACCCTAAAATGATAAGTGATCCGTGATCACGCTATTTAAGCGATATCCCGCACGGCTGTACTTGAGTGATTTATATAAATATTGTTTTTGTTATGGATAAGATAGCAAACGAGCATGCAGCACCGCCTTTCCACCTTCCTGTGAATTGTTAATAACAATGTTAATTGGTCAGTTCGTTAGTATGTATGAGGACTTAGTTAGTGATAGTTAGTTCTGTTAGTAGTGATAGTCTCGATTAGTCATTGTAAAAATTTTACTGTCTGTCTGTCTTAATATTACTCCGTGCCGCTCATAACTCTTTAGCAGGAAACATAGAGAATATTAAATATATTGTATATGCGGAATATAACCTTGGAACAAAGAATACTGAGAACTATTATTATACTGAGATACAATTATACTGAGAGCTATAAAAAACTGGAATACTACGTGAAGCACGAAAAATACTTGGATGGGTGACCGCTAGCGGCAAAAAATTTCTTGAGCGCTTCCGTGCTTCGGAGGGCATGTAAAGCCGTCGGTCCCGGTTGTTACCATTTGGTAGCAGTTTTAAGCCATGTCAGATACCTTCGGGCGGCTTAAAAATTTCTGACACTTGGGTTGGCCACTAACCCCTCCACCAATCCGCACTGGAGCAGCGTGGTGGAGTATGCTCTAGGCCTCCTTAGGTATGAGGGGAGACCCGTGCTCCATAGTGGGCCATCAATGGGTTGAAGCCCAAACGTAAAGAACAAGTTACCCGAAGCGGAGCGAGGGCGGATCCACTACTTTACTTCATAAAATTGAAGATTCGATTTAATTTATATTACATGAAATTTAAACGAGGTGGCCGAAACCTTAATACCTATTAGGTACAGATTAGATTTTCAAATTCCAGCCGGGAAATAAGGAGTAGGAATTTCATTTTGTCAGTATTAATTTCAATTGGAGTTATTTCCAAATAGGTATTCGGAGTAAAGTCAACATTACTTTGGCAAATTGCTCATTGTAGGATGTTTCACAAGACTGTTAAATTTATGTAAATCCTAAAAGATTTCTGAAGTATAATTTTTAACGTAGGTAAGTATACATAAGTTTATTGACGCCTATTCACTCTTCGACTTGAATACACCTACTAAGCTAGTGCGCTCTATCACTCTGTAAGACTATATCGCCAATTAACATCAGATCTGGGGCCCAAGTCTACTAATTTTAATTGCGTCTTGTTTCAATAGTTTGACACATTGTATCAAAACATGCCAAACTATTCAAAAAGGACGCAATCGAAGCATTTTTAAATAAGCAGACCTAGGCACCTGATCATTTGCTGTAGTCAATCATAAACTTATAAAATAAATAATAATAAAAAATCAAAAAGTAAAATTTCAAATCACATTGAAGAATAAAAAAATAAAACCACTTTACATCTTCCAGAGGAGCATACTTCTACTCTACTACTTTGAAGTGGAGAAGTACTTAACAAAATAACAACACTTGATTACTTCAACCAAGTAACTGAAAATCTATGTCAATATTGCTCAAGTTGAATTTTTCCGCTAGAGTAACTCAAAGATATGACAATATTGCAACAGTGAAGTACTTCCAGGAGAGCAACTGTTGAGTGGTTTTAAACCAGGAAATATTACGAACTACTGAATCGGAATGTGAATCAGAAAATTAAGAACTATGAAAACTTCAAAAGGATGATTCATGGAGACTTCATGGAGACTCAGGATTGCGTAATCAAAAGTGACTCCAGCACGATCTGGTACGTTCCAGGCAAATGAGAATGATATAGTGTAAGGGGATCTATTTTGAGACTCTAAGCTTACTTCCACTACACTACTTTGATACAAAGTAGGCAATGAACTTAGGAGCATCTGAACCTACAACACGCACTTTAGGGTATCCAGCAGCACTTGAGTCTATGTCATCATTGTGGTGGTTCCTGATGAACAATCGATTAGGCAACAGCGTTCCCTCCTGCTGATGGTCACTAGTCTAGTTCCACCCAAGTGTATGCTGGTAAAGTTTAAGTGTTGCCCGGCTGGATCTATAGTCAATAATTGTTAAATCGTTAAAGTCCAACTTTATTTTAATGTCAAAATTTCAGGTGAATTAATAGCAAAACCAATATCATCCTTTTTGTTGCTTTTATCAGTCTCCGGTGAATCCTGTACCTTCTAACACACATATACCTTTTTAAACGGTCACAGTTTTTACGCATAGCAGCGAAAAGGTGGTGCATGCTCGTTTACTATTTTTATAGCCTGAAAGGCTTAGGTAAAAGCAGGCGAGTTGCTTGATTGTCATCGTTCACTAAAGACACGAACAACATTAGGGGAGTCGTCAATGTAACGAGCGCAAAAATAAGTCAATAACGTAATGTCAATACGTATGGACGTATATACTATGGACATATGGACGTATGAGTTATAAAAGATACCGCTTCACATAACCGAAAGAAATAAAACCTAAAAAATTAACTCACAGAAAAGAGTAGTTGATTGCTGACTGTGAAATAAGCATCGATAAGTTTAATATGAGTTTCTTCGCAATAGCACTGTCGGCTGACTTTTAAAATAATTTTATACTATAATCGCACATACTCCAACAACAACTCCAACACGAGTTTAAATCGAGTGGAGTAAATCGTGTCAGCGGTTGAACTCGGAAATGTAGAACTACTGAACCGGAATACGAATCAGAACGTAAGAAAACTTCAAAAGGAATTATTCATGGAGTCTTGTGACTGTGTGGAACTGTGGACCGAGTGCGCGAAGGCAAGGACTTTTGTAAATCCCCCATTCACGAACCGTGTCCGTAAGTGCAGGTGAATAAACACGAGTTTTGTTTTAAAAGTTTTATACTCGTGTGTAGCCAGTACAACTTCTTGCTACTCCGTGCTAAATTCTTTAGCATACTATCAGAAGGAAACCTTTTTATCACGCTCTTATTCGTTTCACCTCTATCTAAAAATGTAACGGAATCTTTACAACTTTTTCAACAAATATTTAAACACAAGAAGGTACTTACTATTTTTGCAAGCTTTTTATTAACTTACTTGACTGCCAGAGAATGCTCTTAGCTTTAACTCCTGCTTTTGTTCCACTACTTATGTAAGGTTCAATAAAGTATAAATAAAATAAATATTTGTACCTATTTGTTGTTGTAATATTTGTTGTTCGGATAAACCGGATACTGCGCTCAGGATTGGCTCCAGACAAGGAAATTCTTAACGCTCAAAA
The DNA here is from genome assembly GCA_905404295.2 of Ochlodes sylvanus. Taxonomy (NCBI): domain Eukaryota; kingdom Metazoa; phylum Arthropoda; class Insecta; order Lepidoptera; family Hesperiidae; genus Ochlodes; species Ochlodes sylvanus. Next base: position 7,288,509 of record FR990129.1, read on the forward strand.
AATCATTGTTTTGCATTTATGATAGGTACACCGAGTTTTTCAAGCTACTTATTAATTTCATACGTGATACGTGATAGTGAAGACTATTATTTAAAATGTAATAACATTACACTTTGAACAACTCCGTTAGGGCTGCCACAATCAGAGTGATATTACGCTACGATAAATTAAATGCCGGCGTGTTTCCGTCTTTTATTTACATAACTAGTAAACAAACAAACAGACAAGCCATCATGGAAGGCTCACCGTCGCCCATTGAACTCAGTAACACCAAAGACATCACCCATGCGTTCTCGGCCAACAAAAAAGGCCGAGAAAAGACAGTAAATTACTTCATTTTCTAAACGGTTCTTGTTTTTAGGAACCTTATACATAGTTCATACTGACGGCTGACGCAAGTAAGTGGTTGGTAGCTAGCCAAGCAGGCTTCAAGCAGGGAAGATAAATGATACCAGTAAAAATATTGATGATTTAAAAATATTTATAATCGTTACGCGAAGTCCTACCATCAAGCAAGGTTGCAGGCGTCTGACGCCTCTTCGACACCTTGGTCTGCGAGCACTCTATTGGGGTCATATTGTAGGCCGTCCCAATATGGCCAATAATTATACTTTGCTTAGGCACAAGACACATAATGTTATTTTTTGTGGAACTTCACATTCTTATAAGTATCATATAGGTCTTTATCATCTTTTCCTGAGTATGTTATCCTATGGCTAACTTAGTCTGTTGGTGTTGTTTAAGTCCAGCTAAACCGCTTTTGTGTAAGAAGATTTTCGGCTCAAAACCATAATTCTTGGCCTCGTTTAAAGCGCTTTATCGCTTAAATACAGTTTTCGCCTGTAATGTTTATCCCAATTATTACCCTTTGTGAGGCAAGCCAAAGTGCTTCTTTGTATCCTCCTTATTTTTATAACGTTACAAGGATGAAATATTACGGTATAAGTTTTCTAATACTGACCTGTAGTTAAGTTGGTGGAAATCCTGACTACGAAGCAAGGGCTGTGGCAAGGGATCGATTTGATATCCGATCGGGACTGACATTTTATGAAAAAATTAAAAATGTACGCCGTGGATATTTGTGTTGATTTTTGTGTCACTCTTTATGCCACTCGTTACAGAAGAAATCTTAATTATTGTTTATGTTTTAATTTATTTTAAAGCAAGGGTCTATATAGTAATAGTATAGTGTCTATGCAGACACTAGAGGGCCAAACAACTTACTAAAGTTCAACTAACCTACACGTGGCGCATTCTGATGAACAACCGACGGCGACGTGGCTATAATAAAAAAAACGTTTACAAACTCATACCTTCGACCTACAATTCACTGTGTAGCGGGAGGCATGGACAACACAGATATGAAATCATTAACATTACAAGACCCGAGACCAAACATTTATCTGCCACAAGAATATTTGCTCCGGTCAGGAATTGAACCCTTGCTTCGCAGGCAATATCACTAACGAATAGAATATGGGGCCGATGCTAATGGTTTTTGGCCCCTTTTATTTTGAGGTTTCTGGGCTCCGTAACACCCAACATATTCCTAAAGATTTTCATTGGCTTCATTGAATTCAACCCATTAATGACCCACTACTGGGCACGGGTCTCTCCTCATACCTGAGGAAGCCTAGAACATACTCCACCACGCTGCTCCAGTGCACGCAGATAAAAATGACACTGAAAAATAATAAAATAATGCATTGGAAATTCAAACTTTCTCATTTTTTTCAAGTTAATGGAAGCAACCGCGTCAGAAAAGTAATTTCCTCATTGTAGTTACGGTAAGCCAGTAGAGTGAAGGGTATTCTCAGAGGTGTGGAAAAACAACAGGCTGGCTACATTTTGAATTTTTTGTGACATGCTCCGGTTAAAAGCAGTGTTCATATATTTTCCTCGTCTTTGTATGATAATAACCAGTTAACTCGGCGGTTTGCGTCCATCTTAACTGTTTGGATTAAGCAACAACGGGTGCGGTTGGTAGTTAGGTGGGTGACCACTACTTAGTAGCAAAAAAATTTTTTAACGTTTCGTCGACTAAGTCAAACCCACTTGATATCATTAGATACGAGTAGCTGTCGTTACGCCATGTCAGAGGTCTAGAGTGGTATAAAAACTTCCGATACTTGGGTTGGCCAACTCCACCAATCCGCACTGGAGCAGCGTGATGGAGTATGCTGTAGGTCTCCTCAATGATGATCAGAGACTCGCACTCTGTAGTGGGGCATTAATAGGTTGAAGCCATAGTTTTATTATGAACAGACTACAGAATATTACCGGCTACTCACACGCGGTTAAACAAGTTTGACACAGTCGAGTCGAGTTGAGAACACTTCTAAGTGCAAAGTTGGAGCTAGACTGAATTAGAGCGTATACTGCAATTCAATTTGAAATTCGAGTAACACACTTTTAGTTTCACTCACTGCCTGTGAGTTTAAGCAGATTTTAAGCACTTATTTTTTGAGTAACGTTGTAATTTTTTTTTGTTTACTAGTTAGTATACCTCTCTCGTTTCGGGAAATCAACTTTACTACTAGTTGTTAATGACGTCATTAACTACTACTAGTTGTCAACTAGTTTATTTTTCCTATTAGTGATGTCCATGTGTGATGGCGACCACATACCAACAGGTGACTCGTCTGTTCGTTGGTCGACTATTAGCATAAAAAATCTTGTGTGGCATATTTCATGTAATTCCGTTCAGCCTTACTCATTTATAATAGGTTGCCGAAGTAAGTTAAGAAAAGAATTCTTTGCCCGTTTACCAGTTCCAATCTATAAAGGACTTCATAAACTGTGAATTCAATTTATCGGAAAATGAAGCAATATTTAAAATGTAATCTCGCTCTAACTACCGGATGAAGCAGAGAGCTGATATTTCTTTGTTGAAAACTTTGTGCACTTTGCAGCAACTTTAGTCTTTCGAGGCGGTTCAATGAGATCCTGTTTATTTTAAAATGGATTGTGCCTGTCTTGTAAAAAAATAATATAAGTATAAGTATAAGTATAAGTCATGTAACGGAATCGTTTGGATACCCAATACCCAATGTTTGGCTTTAATGGTAATCGAATACAGATTTACATAATAGCCGAATTGTAACTAATTATTTTGTTGTAACTTTATTTTCTATCATGCGATATTTTTTTTTAATGTAGAATTGGTAGCGCTCGTAATTTTCATCGCTGGAACCATTTAGTACGATTTTATTTTGATGAAGTGCGTAAATTTAGACTCCATTTTGTATTTTAATCGCAAATTCGAAGGTCTATTTTTATTCATTTATTATTCAATGTAAAATAATAAATAAATAAACTCTTTTACACTTAGACCACCGTAGACCACCGTATCGTGATCGTGGGGTCAAAACTACGGCGGTACGGGGTCAACTTAAGATTAAAAGAATATTGTTCACAAATTCTAGTAATCACTATCACCTGCTTTTTGTTTAAAGTAATTTTTAAGCTATTGCATAGCTTTTATCGCGGGCCTTGAGCGTGGGGACCGAATCCAGAAATTCCGTAACGAAAAAAACCTAACACCCCCAATCAGCGCCATCTAGTACCTTAATACTAAGGTATGGTCCGCATGTTTTCTACAAACCAGATGGCGCTGTTCTGATATAACTATATAACTTCTAATAATTATAATTGCATAAGTTGATAAAAAATGCTATGCAATAGCTTTACCGCGGCAGTCTCCGAGTGCCACATTTTATTTTACTTATACGAGTAACGCATAAGTGATATTATATTGAAATAGGTCAAATTCGGGCGCGAGCGAGTTGAATGGTTAACCACCGGTAGCGAAATTCCGTGAGAACTTTCATACTTCGAGAGCGTTTTAAGCTTTGTCATTATAGTTTGTAGTATATTCTTGTAATTTAAGCTCGGGAAGCTTTGTCGGATACACAGGTACTTTCTAGGCGATATTCCGGTTGATAACAAATGTCCCTTGTTTCTTTCTGGTGTGTAATGGTGGTGACCATCCACCACTAACTACCACCATTCACCACCGTCAGGTAATCCAGTTGCTCGTGATAATTTTGTACCTATACCTATTACTACGAAGCAAATCTAACAATGTATGTGGCATATACATGGTTAAAACACGATATGTATTCAAATGCCTAAGTTACCAAAATTACGATGAATAAAGCAGACTTTAGCGCAGCAGATTTAAGGTGGGTACGAAATAGGAGCCGGAACTACTATTTTATACTTTGCCCCCGAAAATGTCCGCTCAGCCAAAGATGCTCATTTATTTTGATGTTCACAACCGTGCGTCCAGAGATTTGAGGTTTTGCAGGATACGGTTGGTAAATGTAATGCTTTGAAGTAAAGTTTATGTGGTCACTAAAGGGCAGTATTATACTAATCAGACTCTGGATACCAGTAAAACAGTAAAAGACGTCACTAACACGTCAACGGCCAAAAAGAAACGGAGGACTCACATTATTAATGGCTTTTCGACCCTGCGACCGAAACATGTAAAAATACATTTCACGGTCGATTTGAATTGAGCGTTTTCATCTCCATCATTCTCTCTCAGCATCTCGTAATATTAAAGTTGTTGAGGCACTTAGGGTCCTTTATGGGTAATCGGAGACAATACTGCAGTACATTAAAAGCCAAGTAGGCAATATAATCCAAAGGATATAGCATAACACCTTTTCAAGATTTCCTTTGCTTTAGAAATAAGACACAAAACTACTATTACTATACCAAAGCTATGGAAATATCGTGTCGTCCGTTCTTACAATGACCCTCATTTATTTTGATGTTAGCAATCAGATAGCCAGCGAATTACAGTTTGCAGGATAAATCCGGCTGCGGTGAAAGTTTGCCAAGATAGATAAGGCTTACGAAGAAGGCATAAAGTGGTGCAGTGGGAACTTAAATCCCCCGAGACTCGTACGTGATGCTCGGGCCACACTAACGGGAAATGCCGTTAATTATCGCGATGATCGTAGGTGTAGCCACGACTTCAACGCGATAATTTCACAACGGCATTCACATTGCCGTGTTAATTTTATCGCAATAATTATCGCGACGTTCGGCATTGCCGTTGACGTTGACGATTTCGTTAGTGTGGCCCGAGCATGAGGAAATGCGCGACGGTTACGGTGCGTTTACTTTATTCACTTATCGTAGGTAAGTTAAACGCTTGAATAATTGACAACGAACTCACTTGATGATACTGAAGCACACTTCCATTGTAAATATCTAAGTTCAATGTCTATTCACTCTTCAACCCGTAGCTTAGTTGCTAGTGATCTTGCCTGTGAAGCGAGGGGTCCCGGGTTCGATTCCCTGCCGTGGCTGGTGTTTGTGACTGTGTCATGGGTGTTAGTGGGTAGTAGTAGTAGTAGTAGGTAGTAGTGGTTTATGGGTAGTAGTTAGATGTGTTATTTGTTGCCCATGCCACCCGCGGCACAGGGAATCCTAGTGCGGGGGTATGAGCTTGTTAGGGTTTATTTATTAATCAGTTTACACTCACAAGACGCATTTCAAGTCGGACAAAGAGAAATGGGATTAGGAATAGGAATAGTTCAAAACTATAAACTGTTCGCTCCTTGAAGTTTGTTTGGTGAATTAATTAAACTACCAAGTTACTTGCATCCTGTTGACATGCTGAGGAATATTATCCGTTGCCTGTGGTAATTAAAATCTTAGTCATAAGTTTTTGAATTAACTCCCAGCACCTACCTTAATATGTATGCGAGTCTAATTGTAAAATTTTGTTGTTGGTCGGTTTGATAGAAACTGTTATTAAAATATGTATGGCCCTCAGTTTTTTTGACGAACCCCGTGATTATTACGTCCGTGTTCGGGTCATCAAACGGTATTTGTGCTGTAACAAATTTCAACTTTTTTCTTCCATTAAATCCGGGGATTAGGGTGGGACAGACGTATATACACACATGAATGTTTGGCATTAAAAATACGCCCATTTAAGAGCAATTGCGTATGCGTGGAAGTCGGAAAAATACAAAATATCATATAATTATCCCATAAGAATCTATTATTGGGAATAAAGTTTTCCAGTAAGGGTTCCAGTGCAAATCATGGCCTACCCATGTACCAAATTTAATCTGCTAACTACAATTTTATTATGATGTATTTTATATCCATTGAAATTTGAAAAAATCACCTTTAAAAATCAAATTTAATCTGAATCGATTCAGCGGATTGAAGAAGTATCAGACAGATAGACAGACAGAACTACTCTCGCATTTGTAATATTAGTAAAGAAGAGAAAGGGTTATAACATAAAGAATCTTAACAATGTCTCAAAAATAAAACACCAAGCCACCCTACATCACTGCAATGGAGAATACGTGTACCAGATGTCGTAATTTTTATTCCAGTAAAATATTTTGAGATCCTTTCCCTGTTTGTAAATAATATTACGGTTTAAATAATGTCTAGACATTTACCTTCCCTAAATGACGCCGTTGTACATGCTACGGGATATCTTTTACTTTTCGGAGAGCCATTGTATATTTTTATTTATTAAGTTTAATTGACTGCTTTTTCTTTGTTTGTAGAAAAAATATTGTAACTAGATGTTACGTTCGTATAACAAGATTCGCACTTTTTGATCCGCTTCGATGATATTATTGTAACTATCGATGCGAAAGATAATAATTATAGAATGTGAGAGACAGAAAGAGAAAATAACGACAATTAGCTGAATTGCCTGCCGCACTTTTTGAGATACACAATTCCGTAGAACATCACTCTGATCTATCTACTTCGTAAAGTTCGGTCAGCGTTATCAATTAATCGAAATACTAGCCGTTGTATATTTTATGTAAAAAAAAATTATAATAATCATGTTTTTAGAATACTTATTACAATAATAATCATCTGTATATGCTCTGTATATTATCTGATAAATAGTGAAAACCGCAAAAAAATCCGTTGCTTAGTAAAAGATCTAAGCTTTCAGACACGAAAACCAACCTCATTTTATAGGTAATACGAGTATGTAAGGAATAAAAAAGACATTACTTAAAGGTCGCGCGCTACAGTAGTAATTTGTTATAATAACATTAAAGGTGGAATATTTCCTGAACTCGGACGTAGATTCAGATGTAAATCGCTTCGTATATATAAAGGTACTGTCTGTCTGTACCGACACAAGAACAGAACAAACACAGGTACGTAATTGGACTTAAATCATCGCGGTTTCCGGCGTTTGCGCTCTTCTAATTAATTAAGTTAATTGAAGGTCCCTTCAGCCGCTCTTTTGAGTGGCTGAATAAACAATAATTTTGTTATTCATTTGCGAATACAATAAGTATAAAAGCTATTCGTGGTACTATCGCCCGCCAAGGTACTCAGTACCAATTCTACCGTGTAATAAAATTGTTTTAACATCAATGGTGATAGAAAGGTGTGGAGCCGGCTACACTTTTTTACGACCATCTCAGTCCTCGAGGGTAGCAACACATATGTGACCGAATTATAACGAGATTCTTAATAACAATTACTAATTGGACTATTACTAACAATAACTAACAGGACTAACATTCACTAACAGTCCCAGTCCCAGTCCTCATCCAGCTAATGATCTAACACCGTCACCTAACCGGCCTAACTATCCCAGTCAGTCCCCATTTGAGTCTTATTCTAAATCGGTTACAGTTGTCATGGGCGGCAGTGTAAGCGTGGTGCTGTATGCTCGTTTGCTGCCTTAATTCCAGAAAAAAAGAGATATTTAATGAAACGTGCGAAAACGCGTGAATTGATGCCATGACCAAGGGAAACGGATTCATTTTTATATACGTTTGTCACCCTTTGGGGACCCCCTAATTAACGCTGGATTATACTGGATAATTTCACATCAGAACCTTAAAAGAATATTTTCTTCACTTTGCAACTTTTGATGCACTGTAAATGTAAGAGTTGAGACGGTTCTTTGTGAAGTGCTCGTCATCTGCTTCCAGTTGGGGCAGTGAGGCGGTATAATTTGATTGCGCTGAAATTAAAGCGGACTCGCTTGCCTTGTAAAGCGTTTAGTTTTTGACGAGAAAATAAGAAACTTATTATTTCGTCTATTACTCGGATGTAGATAGAAATAATTAATTTAATTTACATTGATTTTGTTGAAACAAAGCGAATTCACACAGGTTTCTAGAAATGGACGTTAAAAGTAATTACCTTATATAGGGTTCCTTATAAAGGAAGTTATTAAGGGGATCCTACTAAGATTTCGCTGTCCGTACGTACGGTTGTCACAGGGCTCTCTGAACCATTTTAGACACATGTCCATGGGTGTTCCCATTAGATTATAATGTTGAGGGCTTCAAATGTGCGCTTTACCATCCAAGACTGCATCACTGCACATGCACTGCATTAGTGGTCAAGGATTAACTTATAATTATTTAAAAAAACATTAAATCAGAAAATATGTATTACTATAGCGGTACATACCTACATACCTACAAACATTGCAAATTAAACATAAGCTTGTAAAAATAGTCAAATATTTGCGATGAATATGATGACCATAAGAATAATTAAATTTATTTAAAATAATACCTTGTACGAGATAGAAGTATATGAATATGAACTTAAGAATTGAATTTATTCTATACAGAATTCGTTGATTCTACCGACTACGTACCGACGAAGCTAATGGTAGTGTCCAAAATAATTCTAATGTAGTTGAATAGGTCGCTACAAAATTTACATTGGTCTATTACTGTAGATGGGCTGCGGTCTAATACCGCTGTCTAATAAAGTACCTACCTAAGTTTAATATGAATAAGTAAATTCCTATTTATTCCTTTTCATATTACAGCATAAATGCTGCTGCACCTTTTGAATTTTAGTAATACTGGACTATTCAACAGCTACCGTGGAATTCCGATTCCCGACGTCTATTGCTATCGAGCGTAAATCGCATTTCAATACAGAATCGATCTATATTTAAAATTTATTCATAGGACACGGTGTGGAATTGAATATTAATAACGGCTCGTTAAAAATGGTGCTTACTTTGACTTAATTTAGCTATTTTTCTATTGTACTCGTATCTCTACTGTTATAGATCCGTAAGGTGATTTTTTTATTGGCGACAATTTCAAAGGAACCAACACATTTCAAGCAGAGGTTGGTTATAAAAATGACACCAAGTTTGGTAGTAAAAACTAAATTAAAGTGAGTTAACAAGTTTGGTAGTAAAAACTAAATTAAAGTGAGTCATAATAAATATTTCAATTGGTAATTACAACTTTAAGTTAAATAAATAATTAATTGGACAGTAAAATTATTAAATCAACAGATACGTAAGGGTTGTTTATACCAATCAGGTTACCAATCAGGTAATAATTACTAATTAATATAACTAATAATTTTGTCAATATACTAATAACTAATAATTTTGCCAATATACTAGCTTACCTCCGCGGCTTCGCCTGCCGATTTCCAAAAATCCTCTCTTATTGCTCATTTGCGTCACTTGAGGCACCCATAATATATAAAGTTTCAAGTGAATCCATTGAAGAAATAAAAAGTTTGCGCTAATATCTATTTTAATTATATTATAAGAGCTTTATAACTTTTATATCTTCTATATGTATACAACTATTCCGTTACTGAGTGACTGACAGACAACGCACAGTCGAAACTACTGAACGCAATAAGCTGAAATTTGACGTTTGTATGTTCCTTGGTGAGTGCAGGGAAGCACTATGAAAGGATTTTTGGAAATTCCCCCCTAAGGTGATAAAAAGACGATAACTGATGATTGATGGGATGGATTCACTTGAAACTTTGCTTATGATGTATAAGTGACGCAAGTGACAACTAAGAAAGGGTTTTTGGAAATTAAAATTTTCACGCAGGCCAAACCGCGAGCGAGAAACTAGTCTACATACATAATTATGTATATTTGTGAGATATCTATATGCTTGTTTTAAAAAAGGCGTTTGCCTACAAGCCTGACCAGACACAATTTACGACCGACCGAAACTCTATTTGTCCATCATTTATTGGTAGAGCCAATAATTTTCCACTGCGGAATGATTATACAGGACAATCATTTGGCGTTAAATGGTAATGTAATGAATTCGTTATAAAACATTAATGAGGTACGCAACGCAGCGTTAATTAAGAAAAAAAGGAAAAGGAAAGATTGTCGAAGTCCAAATATACTTAAAATTAAACGCATTATACTCAGTTACTAATATCTGCCAAAATGTATAATCTGTTATAAATGTATAATATTATTTATTTAATTTGATGATGATTGATGATGATAGATGATTTGTGTTAAACGCACACACATTTAACACAAATCAAATGGCATTTTCTGGGTCAGTATATAAGTTTTTCATGCTTACAGAGTCTTTATTTTTCTCGTTTTTAATTACTTGTAATTAAAGGTCTAATTAGTCTACCTACGTTTTTTATTCTAGTAGCCGGCAAAGGAGCAGACGAGCCACCTGATATAGTGGTAACCGTCGTCCATGGACATCATAACCAAAGTCATCACCGATTTTCTGTTTCTGACTAAAAAAAGTGGAAAGAAAATTAAAATGACAAAATGGTAACGCCGAGATCAGCTGACGAAAAGGCGAAAATGTAAGCGATCCCTTTCGACTATCGCAGTATAATCGGACAGAGGGTTAACTGGAAACAATTTCCCTGGCAATTTTTCCACGCTTCCCGTTCTAAATTTGTGGATGGAATACCTTTTTGTTTGCCGTTACGGACGTACAATGCCCTCCGGTGTATCGGGTATCAGGATATTTTTGAAATATAAGTAACTGGGAATTAACTTTTGGGTCAGAGGGGTCTTTAGTTCTGGAGATATTTTGAACTGTTTGAACTGTTGGATATTCAAAGAAATAAAAAAAATTGACAACCGTGTGTTGAGGCTATATTTATGATAAATAAACGTAATATAGTGATTTTTTTAACAACACCATCTAGGCACTCTCATCTGAACTAATATAATACATTGTAAAGCAGAGCTGTACTGTGCTATCTAGTTACATAATAATACTGTAGATGACGTACACCACTATTAAAAATACACACATACACAGCATACGGAATTTCATTACGTGACGATTTCTACTAAATCGCACTATCCGTAAGCCGCGTGAAGGAAGTTCGTTCCAATATTTGGATTAGACTTAGTATTTACGTTTAGACTTAGTGCATATTTTTCGCAACATTTAATTTGTTTATAAATAAATAAACAAATGTCCAAATAACGCCAGGTAGACTCTTCAAGGAAATTAATTTTTCTCCCGGAACATTTTCCTCGCTGCTTTAAAAAGTTTTAATTAATTTCAAATATTGAAGCTAAACGTAACCTGTTTGAACGTCGATTTTCATTTAAATCGGTCAAGTTTGAACCGAATTCGCTTGGATGTGTTCGTATCAATGATATTATATTCGACGGTCCCTACGTACAAACCCCTAACTACAAAAATTACAAATTTTACAGGAGAGAGCTTTAAAGTTTCAAACATGTGTATTATCTGTTCTGTAATGTGATGAAATTTGGTATAAAGGTTTAATATGTGACATATTTTATAATAAATAAAAAGATAGGTCATAAAGCTCACTTCTTCTGTATCATTTGCCACTTACTTACACACAGATCGGAATCATCCCTATTTCTCATAGCTTAAGTGGTACTTATTGACTTTTACGTGGTAGTTTCTAAAGAAATCGAAGTCGTAATTGGCATTTATGAAATTGTACGTGGGGTATATGGGACATATGTCACCGGCATTACCCGCAAGTAGTAGTTGCGGGAGAGGCGCGCGGTATCCCCGTGATTCCAACGTAAAATTACTGGATTACCACTACTGTGGTTCTTCGTCGGAAATTTTAGTAAAATTTTAAGTAACGTGAGATGTCGTGTGCGGATTTAAAGGTAAGTTACGTCTACACTTACTTTTGGTAAACTAAACGATAATTTACGGTGTCCTGAAGGCTACGATGACTAAAAGTGATCATGTGAGATCACCTATCTAACGTAGGAACCGTCGAATGTTAAAAAGAAGAAGATATGTATGTATGTATGTCATTAGCACGCGAAAAGCGGTACAGTCAAATTTGGCTAATTGGCTCAATTTTCACTTTGGAAGTGTTTATAATTACCAAGTTTTTATGTCTTTGCAACCCCAACACAGGGAATTTTCGTGCGATGGAGTACTCAAATTGGTTTACTCCCAACGGCCACCACTAAAACATCCACCAGTGGTGGCCGTTAGATCAGTGCATAATTTTTTGGCCCAACGGCCATCACAGGCGGACATTGGGACATTAAAAATAATATTTATTTTCAATGTTTTGTCAATGTAATCTAACTATAGCAAATGTCATATATAATTAACTAACAGATTGCTTCTAGATAATGTTTAATTCAACAATTTGTGACTGGTCAGTTAATTCGGTTTACTACTTAATATTATTCCCTTAGAATAATGACATAGACTAACATAATGAAAGAAACTAACATAACATATAGTAACTTCTCCCTTGACTTCCGTTACTTCTCCCCTGACTTCCTCCTTCACAACTTCTATCCTAGAGGCGTTGGCCCGGATCCCGGCCACCAGATACTTGCTAAGGCCGTCCTGGAGCTCCTGTAAACGCTCTTTTTGGTGGCGTGCTTCTTCCTCCTGGCGGCGTGCTTCTTCCTCCCGGCGGCGTGCTTCCTCCTCTCGGTGGCGCGCTTGCTCCTCCTGCATTACACGCAGCTGCTCCTCCTGGCGGCGTGCTTCTTCCTCCCGGCGGCGTGCTTCTTCCTCCCGGTGGCGAGCTTGCTCCTCCTGCAGTGCACGCAGCTGCTCCTCCTGGCGATGAGCTTGGTCGTCCTGGCGGCGAGCTTGCTCCTCCTGCAGTGCACGCAGCTGCTCCTCCTGGCGGCGAGCTTGCTCCTGCATCATGGCAGTCATCTGCTGCAGGAGCGCACCGGTGTCCATTGACGCAGGCGGTGAAACGGCCGGAGTCGCCATTGCGTCGTCTCCGGTGCTAGGTCCCTCTTGCGACTGCTCTTCTGCCGCTGCAGCTCCTGCTCTGTTGGTTACCTCTCTCTCTCGTTCCTTGGCACGATCGGCATCTTTCCCATCCCACTTCTGACACCAGTTGTTACAGCCGTGGGTAGGGGATGGGAAGAAATAAGGCCGGCTTCAATAGATGATGTTTTATTTTCACTGTAAAAAGGTAACACACGCGACACGGTACTATACACTTTACTGTACACTTTACTTCCCTTCACACTTCACTTCACACTCGCGACACTGTACTGTGAAACGGCACTTCACTATTTCTATTTCTTCTTCCCACTGGCGCGCTTCCCGACTCGCTACCAACAATCGACTGACTCTGCCTTGGCCGGAATCGCCCGCCTCATATACCACCAATTTCAATCATTCCAAATTCAAAAGTAATTTTTTTAATTTATCATCGAAAACATTTTAGAAATTCTATTTTCAAATTTTCTTTTTCTTTTATTTTATTTTATTTTTAATTTACGCGACAGTATATTTAATATTGGAATAAAACTTTTTTACTCAATGCTGTTATTAAAATATGCTAAGTTCCTGTGTTTATGCTGATGATCATGATGCTCAGATACGTAAAAGATATGTAAAAAAATAAATAGTAAAAAAAATGATGTTATTATTTTCTAAATGATTTGTAACACGGTCTACCTACATTCGAGCTCGATCGGTCTAACTGTAATTGCCACCAATGGCAGGGGCAGTTGACACAATAAATAATAATTATTAATCCTAACGACCCCCAGTGGTGGCAGTTTAGTGGTGGCCGTTGAGATTGAGACAAATATTATTTTTTAATGTCCCAATGTCCGCCTGTGATGGCCGTTGGGCCAAAAAATTATGCACTGATCTAACGGCCACCACTGGTGGATGTTTTAGTGGTGGCCGTTGGGAGTAAACCCTCAAATTTGATAAGAATCTATAATAGTTCTTCTGACAAATTGATATTCACATACAGGCAGATACTGGCATGTATATGGGTTTCGTGTTATTTATTTTTCGCAAGGAACCCTGAAACTGTATTGAAAAAGCAAATGTGTAATTATAAACCTTTCCAAATTTTAATTAGAAATTATAAAAGGTATGGAAGCGGTTTAAAATGTAATTATTTTGTTATTCCAGTAATGAGCCCGCATATCTTTTATATTATTAACAATTTTTTTGTATACTAGTTAATACCGCTGTTTCGCTGTGACACGGTGGCCACAGCATCGCTAGTAGCAAGTGTGCGAACGTTTTAAAATGTTTTTCAGCAGATAATGAAATGTTCGGTTGTTCTAAAACCCGATACCTTTTAATTTTAATTTAAACCCTGGTGTTTCGACCTGATTGCAATCTCGCTGTGACCATGATACAAAATCGTGAGTACCCATTACAGTTACAATCTATTCTATTAATAAATCTGTAATCTGGTCGCTGTCTGTACATAGAAGATATATGAGAAAACCTTTAGCTGGGGGTCTTTATTAACGCAATTGAACCCAAAACAATGATTTTTAGAATTTTTGTCTGTCTGTGGTTTTGAACGCGCTAACTCTCTCCGTAACTGTTTATCCGATTTGGGTGCAATTATTACTAATATATTGTGGTAAGCTTAACATTTAATGTTTGTTTTAGTTCAATTGATTGATAAATAAAAAAAGTTCTGTCAGTTTAAAGAATAACATCTAACAGCGTACTAGAGGTGTCCCTCTAGTACGCTGTTAGACGTGATTCTTTCTTGTCTTACGAACCCAAGCGAGGGCGGGTCCACTAGTACTTAATATGGTGTAGGAATAGATATTTTTAAAACTTCGTTGACCTCGACGTCTAACAGAGAAGAAGAAATGAATTAAAGGTAAACATCGCAGTGGTCGCCATTTTTAATATTTTTCCTGTAATTGTTTCCAAGGCGAGGGTTGGTTTAGGTCACCGTCGGGATTCAATCAACTCAAGATTTGATGGCATTGCGTTATTAGGAATTTGTTCAAACAAGGCACGAGGAAATAGGAATTGTTTTTGTATTTATTCGTTTTTATTTTGTTATTTTTGTTTACGTTGTCGACAATGTGTACAATCCGGTATTGAGTTGAATATCTAGGCATTTCATTATTTTCCTAGGAAAATACGGGATATTTTACGGCAATATATTAAATATGCAATGTGCAATGAATACGGGTCGAAAAATGGGTCAGAAAAAGTCCTAGTAGAACTGTTCTTGGAATTATTGGGTACAAGCTTTCCGCCCACGACTTTGCCGTTACGTTACGTGCGTTCATACAACACAAGTTGCACTTTTGGGTCCGCTCCGATGACATTATTACTATGGATGTGACAGATAACTACGGAACTCATGAGACAAAAAGAGATAGCTACATGAAAAGTAGGACAATTAGCAAAGTTTGACTGTCCCACTTTTCGTACGCTAGTGACAAATCTACTTCTTGTCTACTAAAAATATCTTCGTAGGTAGGTATAGTAATTTTCCTGTGCGTGTGTACGCGTAATGCAAAAATTATTATTTAATGTATTCAACGTTATTCCATTAAAACCAACTTGAGTTCGCTCGTTACGTTCGTATTGTGTACATTTTCATTCTGCTTAAGTGTTCATTCGACGCATAAATTGTACACTTTTTGAGTAAGATAAATCATCGTTATTTATGTGTCAAGCGTTTTATTGTGAATTTTTAAGGTAAAACTAAGTAGTAAACAATAAATTTTACTACAAAAATACACGCGTATGAAGTATTATTATCTTTCTGTGTAACTCGGCTGGCTACCCACCACCCACTTGCTTGAGGCAGCCTCTAAACGTTAATATTAGAAGAAAAACATCCGTCCAATACGGCATATTTATTTAACGATTGTTGATATTCGGGGCAAATGTAGCAGTTAAAAACTGTATGTAGGGTGAAAAAAGAGGTAGACACCTACTATTTAAAAAAACAACAATATTATGAGCATATTACCGGTAGTCACATCAAAAAAAACTATTTAATATGCCTATCTTATCTCGCTCCCTACAATCTTTTGTTCTTGTTTATTTTAATTTTAACAAGATCTATGTTATAAACACTGAATTAAAACAACATTCACCTGTAGGTAATTACTAAAATTGTGGAATGAAATTTACCGTATATTCGCTACCAACATTAAGTGTTAATATAAAATGCAACGTCATATGTTTCATCATAACCATTTAGCTTTTTATTAAATGGTGCCTAAAAGCGAGCCATTTTCTATTGTACCTTGCATTTCTAGAAAATGGCGCACACATCATTATAAAAGATAATGGGGCTGGGTTGGAGTTAGTGAACGCACAACCGGCGAGCGCGCTACAAACGAAAATAATGATGGCAAGTTCCATAGATTTACACAATTTCCTTGTACGTCCGAAGTATGAAATTAGAAAAAATATATCTGTTCTTACAAAAGCATTTAATGCTTGTTTCACACTCATGCCTCTTAAAGACAATAGCGAATAATTATAGCTTGTGGTATAGATAAATAAGTTTACTCACTCAAAATTTAAGTTATTCTTTTAACTGTGGTGCAAGTGTCAGAGTGTGTGTATGTAAGTAATACGAAAGTGACGGACAAAGAATTGTGTGATGTAGCTAAGATGTGTTCAAATATTTATCTGCCACTTATATATATGTGTCCCGGTCGAACGAATTCGACAGGATCGTAACCAAAGAGCCAGGAGATTGCCTAATCCTGGTTGAAATCACTTACAAAAACTCCCCTCCCTCCCACGGAAATTAGAGCAGCGGAATAAACGTAATACTCTGGGGTATATTCACTTGTAGATAACAGAGACAATAATATTGTAGCCACGTTTAGTAAAAAATATATTCAAACTCAAAATAAAAAGTTGAAGACCCATAAGACGCATTACATTATGACGACTTATAATGTGGGGCGATGAGAGTGAAGTGTTCAAAACATGTAGGTTTTGTCAATATACGTACGTACAATGACATTATAAGCGTACGTAAGTATATTTTGTCAATACAAAAATGTCAAATGTCAATGTCATATAATTTTTTTTATGAACATAATTTTTTTAACTACCACCATCTCGGAAAGGTGTATCAAGGAGAAGAAACGGCGAAAAATATACATACCTTGTAATTATGTAAATCGCGTACTGTTCTTATTAAGACCATTCCCTAAAGAATCTAGTTTCACCTAACAATGTGTTTAGAAAATGGGTTTTACAGGCACCCTCGTACGGTACGAATATTAAAGCTATTATATTGTACTTATTTTAAAGGCAGCGCTTAAAATTTAATTGGTATGTGTTTTAAACAGGAAAATCAGTTTTTTATCCCACTGATGTATTTTTATTTCCATAAAATAAATAAATATCCATGTGTCGTGTCGTGGGTTTTATGGACAAGAATGCATACACAGATTGAGAACCAAAATTGAAACTCATCATTTCCACCTCATCGGGAAGGGAAGAAGGAAGAGGAATAAAATAAATCAGACTCTTAAGCTCCAGGCCGGAGCACGAACGGAGCAAGTTGTTTAAGGATAGGTTAATATGGTGGTTAAGTGTTCTTGAATTTTCTAATTTTCCGCGCAATTTTCAAAAATTTTCTTTCATGACCTTCTTCTCCTGACAATAACAAACACAACAAAAAAGAATTAGCGACATCAGTCCAGCCGTTCACGCGTGATCCCGGTACTAAGGGAAATAGGGATTCATTTTTATATATGTATATAGATTGATGAATTATTTATCTAATAAGGTACATAAGTAAGCATTCTTTGTAAGAATTCACTTATTCATTTGGCTCACCAATATCATATGTTGAGCTAAATGTTATGTTTATTAATTTCGAAGCTACGTCATCACCCCCTTGCACATTTATTATTTATGCGCTGCCCTGCAGAGCTTAATATTTAATAACATTATCCATATATCACGGCCGACGTAGCTGGGTACAGCAATAACGAAGAACAAAATAAAACGTTACTTTACAATCCTTTAAAATCCTTTTGATACATTCCGCTGATGAAAAAGTATAGAAACTTAGGATAATTTGGTGTATTCCCAGAAGTTTCGATGTAGTTTTCCCGTGACGATGTTAAAAATAATTTCCAATTAAATATTAATTCAATAATAATTTCCATTAATGGAATAAGTGGGAGTTTTCTTAGTATTTTCTTACTTATAAATAAATAATTAAATAAAGGTACACACTCATAGCCCTACACTAAAATTTCCTGTGTGTGCAATGGACAACACACTAAGATAAGCACACTATGAACGTCCAGACCGAGATCAGAAATTTGAACTGATCATGAAAATTTCCGCCTCGCTGGAATCGAACTCAGTACCCCATGAACGGTGCTCCAGCGTGGTAACTATTTCGCCATACGGATTGTCTTACAAATCTATATGGGATAAGTCAAGTACCTGCTATGTTCAAATTCATACAACCATCCTCTTTGGCAGGCAACGTGTTGGTGATGCCGTTGGTGATAATCATGTCTATGGGTGACGGTTACTTACCATCATCATCATCATCATCATCATAGGGTGGCTCGTCTGTTCGTTTGTCGACTAACCACGTAGTTAAATCTAGATTCGTTTATAAAGTTCATTCAGTAAAATATTTTTCGATTTAACTGTACATGAAAACTGTTCACGAATGTGAACTGCAAAAAGCTTTTGATAGTTGTGTTCAACCAAATGTATTTCGCAGAAAGCTTATAAAATAAAGCTCTCTAAAAATGGTATATCAGAGTAGTTTAGAGAAATCTCATTATTAAAAAAAATGTTAACAAATTAAAACAATAGCTAAATATAGCTGCGAAAGATAAAAATTTACGGAAAACCACTAGAGAACTGCGCACATTACACCAACTCGACGTCGACTCAACTCCGACTCCGACCGTTCCGTTGCGTTCATGGGTGTGCGGCGAGTGGTACACATCTTACAAGTATACGTTCGAAATTCAATCTTGCGTGCTCAAGCTCATATTTTTTTAGTTTTGTTGAGTCTTTAGTTAAGTAGGTGACGGGTAAGAGTTGAGTGGGTCTAATGTGCGCACTGCGCGGTCCTTGAACCAACTTAATTCAACTTCTTTTTATGGCTTGTCTTCGAAGATTATTCTGATTTTGCGCTGTCATTTCACTGCGCTTGCATTTAAATACCTGTCTTTTATATCGAAAGTAATATCGCCATCTCTTGTTTCTCCTCTGTTCACCGTCTTTGTAAGACCTTAATTTTCGACTCAGACACTCTCATCAGGTCTTGCAAACCTGATGCGTATAAACAATGCAGCCTTAGACGCAACGAAATGGGAATTCCCATTGTCTTGTGGAAGAGTTCACAAAAATCGAAAAAGATAGGCTTTTTCGATTGTTAAAAAAGTGATTTTTTAGACACAGCTCATTGTTAAAGATCCTTTTGTTACGATGCCTATTTTTGGTTAGAAGAGTCGTGTTTTAACATGAACTAACGAAGAAGTACCACGTACGTATAAATAACGAAAAAATATTTAGACGGGATTCAGTTCGGGAAAACAGTTCCGTTGTCCTCAAAAGTAGGTACCTACTGGCAATGAACGGGTTGTACGTCGGTATTTACACGAATTTCGAATTCGTCAAACGTTCTAGTTTAATTTTGATTTTTTTTACATTCAAAAGTTCATACATGACGTTAGAATTTCGACTGCTAAATAACCAACACTTGGAAAAAAATTAACACTTGCTTTTGAGTACGAAAGTATAGCTGAATACCTACAGTGAACTTTGCAGTTTGTAATCAGCCTTTACCACTTATATTGCGAGAGGAGATCTGAGCCCAACAGTGGGACAGTTACAGGGGGTTACGATGCATCAATTAACTTACCGCCACAAGTTTCTCTGAAGTCAGGACAACAATCACCAAGCTTCAAACACGCATGGTCGCAGTAGCATGGCTTGTCCGTCAATTCTTCAATTATCGCATTCTGGTGGGCTTTCTGTACGACACAGGAGCTGTCTCGACCAGGGCAACATAAATTGGCATCCCTGCAGTAATTCGCGCCGCAAAATGCCGCGTAGAAAATTATGCTCGTAAAATATAGCCAATAGCGGAACATTTTAAAAACACAAACTACAGACCACTAATTCAATTGAAATTAAAATATTTTATTTTTTGTTAATTTAACTTCAAATGTTTAGGTAAGTGAATTTAAAAAAGGTTTTTTTTCGTGTAAAAATGTTTGATACCGAATTACGTCACTTTTTAACATTCCAATATTTCGTGTGCATGTATTTCTAGGCTGATTATCTGAAACAAAAAAATAATGGTTATTAAATAATAATAAAAAATAACTACATATTAGTCTATAGTCTATACGATCCTAAGTTTGTGAAGTCAACCAATCTACGCTTGCCAACGTGGTGGACCTTATAATAATTTTATTCCGTACATGATGACCCACCCTAACCCAGCAGTGGGAATGATATATTTTGTTTTGTTATATGATTTACGCTAGAAAATAGTTTGTTATGTAACTAATAAAATGTATAAAAACCTTCTTATTAGTTACAAATGAACAATGAACAATGAAAAATTAGTAAAAATACTTCAAGAAATATCAAAACATTTATCCCAGAAGCTTGCTGCCTCCTGTGAGGTTTGAACTCACGACCCCTGGTTTACGAGACCAGTGCTCTACCACTGAGCTAAAGAGGCGTGATAAACAGATGCGAATTTTAGTATAATGTTCTACCAACAATATCATATCAATCGTGGTGGTATATTATTGAAATATTCTTCTATATAATATTATATAATATTATTCTTTAACAATAATAATTATTATATTTCTACAACAAAATAACTTTTGTGCCGAATAAAATTAATTAACAAAGGCAAGATACACAGGTACAAGTTTCTAGAGTTTTTAATATTTAAAACGCAAGCAGCAAAAATAAATTTAAAATAATTAATATATGAAATAGTTTCTCAGGCTCAGTAGTCCGAAAGTAGGTCTTTGAAGGTTTGGGTTCGAATCCAATAACGTTGGTATAAATATCTTGTATTTATTATTTTATGACGGCTATTTAAATTAAACATTTCTTTAGCGCAGTTAACCAATTTTGCATTTATGCATCGAGATTTAAGTACTAACGTACATCTCGATGCATTTATGAGATTTTTGTGTAGTGACGTCACCGCCGTAACACGTCGCGTTGTGCTTTTCAATCCACTTCAAAGCCAGACAAACAGACCTTACACATCATAAAGATTTGAAATTAATAAAATTCCTGTGAATTTTAAATGAATGGTGCATCCAGGATTTTGATCCAAGTTCCTTGAGGAATAGCTCTTAGGAGATGTTCCTGTGAGAAAAATCCTTGCAAATTTCCTGTAGTCTCCGTTTTCGGGACTGTTCTATTAAAAATGCCATTATCATTACGATTACGCTAATGCTACGAAATTAAAAGGGTCTTACATTCGGTATTTAAATTAAGAACACAACGTCACTATACGAATTCTGCCCCTCGTACAATTAAAGCTTCTTTTGTGAACAAATTACTTAATTACAACATCAAAAACCGTAAAACGAAATTCCTAAACTCATTGTAACAACCAAATTAGGAAACGAATCAGAAATTCCGAGCGAGTCTCCCTTCTACAATACTTCGAAGATATACTTATAGTACAGGATTTGGTTAATGCAATTTCGATTCTTATACCTTGGTTATAAGGACTACAATAAGGAATTATGGAGTGTTGTACCGTACCATATTACGGTTTAATAAGATTTAACAACCTTATTAATCGCTAGAATACAATTTTATTGGAGTTTTCCGGAATGTTTTCGTATCCACTAATTATTTATTATATTTGCTTGTCAATACTTTTTTTTACTTTATTTAATGAGCGAAATCAAGATATTAGCGAAATTAAAACGATACCGTATGTTGTCATTTATTAAAGGTTTAAGAATCTTTATTCCTCAAAAGATTTTATTAGATACAAACACTTATAAATATAAATAACATACCTACCTAGTTAATAATTTAAAAAACAAAAAATCGACAAGTAATAAATAAATGTAGGTTTCCCTTGATTTCCCTGGGATTTCATTATCTGTTCGCAAGAAGCGCAAATACTGAACGCAAGAAGCTAAAATTTGGAACGTATATGAGAAAGATGTGAGGGGTGATGATGAGAAGTGTAGGGGAGCACTAAGAGAGGATTTTTGGAAATTCTCCCCTAGGGTTATAAAAAAGGGGATAAAATGATACTTTTTATTTCTTCAATGGATTCACTTGAAACTTTGATATATTATGTAGGAGCTTCAAGTCACGTACATAAATGAGAAGTAAGAAAGGATTTTTGGAAATTAAAAACTACACGCAGGCGAACCCGCGAGCGGAGAACTAGTCATTTAATACAATCTAAATAGTAATTTAAATCCAGATTGGATTCTCCGCTACCTCTTTGCCGGTATCTTAAACAAATATAATTATAAAGTTTAATCTTCACTAGGATACCTTAACGGACCTTATGCCGTCACATTCTGAAACACCGCAGCGCTTTACCAGTATGGTTTCCGACGTCTTCACATTTAATACTCAAAAGGTCCACTTCAAAGCATGCCTTTAATTGGTGCCATTCCAACCAGTTCTCAACCCTTTGAATACCTGATGAAATGAGGCTTGAGTAATTCTAAGTAACAAATATGACAGAATTATAAATGAGCTCTGGAGTGTCAAGTTTTAGGTAAAATATGCAAATTTAATGTAGGCGCCTTTCCTCTTAGACGTTGATGAATGGCTTGGTCCTATTTGCGACTTCTTTCACGTTCACGATTTGGAATTTCTTGTCCGTGTGTTTTAAATTATAAAGTTTGTTACCTAGGAATTCGAATTAATCATTTTGATTTAGATAGATTTGTCGACCCCGTAGCCTAGTAGTGACCTTGCCTGCGAAGCGAGTGGTCCCGGGTTCGATTCCCGGTCAGGGCAGATGTTTATGTGACAGATAAATGTTTGTTCTCGGGTCATGGGTGTTAGTGATGTGTAATTCGTGTTGTCCATGCCACCCGCGACACAGGGAATCCTAGTGCAGGGGTATGAGTGTGTTAACGTTAAAAAAAAAAGGATTTTCTACAAAGTTCAACTGTTCAGGTAAACCTATCGGCTACATCCTAGCGTTTGGGTAGCTTTATATGCAGGGAATTAGGATACAAAGTTTTAAATGAAATCAAAGCTGTTCGAAAAGCTCCGAAAACTTTAAGGGGTTGTAAACATTTAAAGCAGGTTTACCTTACTACCTAACGAAAATTTTATCTTTGTTGTTTAAGAAAAACACACTTTGGTTTTCTGGGAACTGAAGTTTGCAGGTGAATTTAAAAGTGGACACGAATGCAAGTCGGCGATGTGGAAGAAGTCTTTAGTAGGGCTGGCAAAATATTTTGATCGTAGTCTGAAACAGTTTTAGGTGATAAGCATAGCTTGAATATTCATTTCGCGCAGGACAATAGCTTCTGATTTTTAAAATTTGCTTGGTGCTATGTTACTTGCTTCTTTTTGGTTGGCAGCACGTATACCTTTGGAATTACTGATGTAATCCCTTTGATTGATACCCCCGCACTAGGATTCCCTGTGATGCGCGCGGCATGGACAATACAAATAATACACTATTAACACCCTGAACAAACGTAACTTTCACATGAATCGAACCCGGAACACCTCGCTTTGCAGGCAGGCTCACTACCAACAAGGCCGTTGGGTAGGGGGCGTAGATGTCAGTACATTAATCTTGGACGTTTTACAATTACAACATTAAATAAATTAAATAACGCGAAGCGCTACACACTCATAACGTCAGCGTAAGATTCCCTGTTCAGGTTTTTTTTGATGGAGAGTTCCTGCTTCACAGCTTCACGTGAACAGAGGGCGAGCCTGGAGGGGCTCAGCCGAGAAGAAAAATTGCGAAGGAGCAGTGGCTTATTCGAGCCCCCTGTGTCTTGGGTGACAATATAAAAAGACAAAACCAGAAATTTAAAATCATCATTCAAATCGCCTCGCTGGGACTGGCACCCAGGACCTTTTGAACGGCGTAGCCATTGCGCCTGGTAAAAATCGAAGTTGTTGTTCGTAACAATTTCGAATTAAAAAATTTTAAACTGTCAAAAGTAACAACCCTACTTACCTGTCAGTATTAAATTTGCAACGGCTGCGCAGTCGAACGGTGCCAACTTGGTTCTGAATAAATCGTAAGCTAATCTCTGCGGCTTATCTCTGAACAAATTGTTTTTCAAACCAGCGTAACCTTTTTGTACAGAGTGGTATCGGTATCGGTAGCGGTAGCGATAATAAATTAGAAAATACTAAACTTTTTAAACGTAAAAATGAAATTAACTTTATGAACATTAAAATGAAATATTAAATTGAAGGTGTGGTATTTTTTCTTTTCTTTTTAATCTTTGATGTGGGAGTCTATAAAAAGACAGTGAATAGGGTTTTACTGTGTTAGAATAATTTATTATCTGTGCGATACTGCCTTGACTAATAGTGAGTAACCCACAGAACAGAGACAAGGAGTAGCCGGTAACTGTGACAGGCACTGAGTTAAATATGACAGGTGGATGGTAATGAGTAATGACTCTTCGGATGGATTCAAATGTAAACACAGTTTAAAAGTGTTACTTAATAAACCTTGTGAACACATTTGCTTTACTGAGATAAAAACCTCTTTTATAATTATAAGTGCGCTTACCAACGTGAATGTCACCAGCACTAAGAATCCGAAACTTGTTGTCACGCATTAACATATTATAAAAAGTAAAAAACAAGGATTTTTATTAAAATTTTCCATCCAAATACCGACCGCGCCCGCCTTAATTAACCGCTTAACCGCCAAGCTATGAGCGCTTCATTTTCTAGTAGCTAGCTAGCCGGTTTCAAACCATTGCCACTAACCTAAAGTACCTTAGGGACTTAACTAGATGGTAGAATCCCACGACCTCTGCAAAGAGGGACCGGTAACCTCGTCCGTTGTTAAGCAGGATGTTCCATAGCAGGGGAGGACGGCTCGAACTCAAATAAGGTTGGAGCCCCTTACGTCCGAACTTGAAATTTTGAATGAATTTAGAGGTTTCAATTACATCTTCAATTCGCTTGGTATTAGACGCGTACGTAAGTATGCAGAAACCCCGTTAAGCGATGTATGTCAATAGCATATTGTTAATTATTTAGATTAATTCAGTAATAATGAACTCCACGAACATAATTGAAAATTCAATCCAATTTGTTACAGGTCTAAGGGAAGTCATATTATTCTGTTCTCATTGCCATTAAATTTTGAATGCGTAAAGCTTCTTGATACCTTAATTAATATGGTAATTAGTTCACGCGTGGTTTGAATATGGGCCGAGGAATTTTGTAACTCATAAGTAAACTCAATTTGGAAAAGTTTTACCGTTATAACCTTGTTACGGTACTTGGATACGAGCGATTACCGAAGTCTTCGTGTGCGATAAACTTTGGCATATTGTTTGAACTGTTCGAAAGGCAAGGTAAGATACGTTTTCTTCCTGCTGTGAGTCGCAAAGTTTTATTCGATGATTTCAAAATGTTACAAAAATTTATAATCCCACCAAAAACAAAAATGTAAAAAAAAGCCAAGTTCGTAATAAATTTGTTAAATAAGTCATGCAGGGTGCCTAATAAAACAAATGATATCTAGCTGGATACCAAGTTCCAAGTTACAGCCTCGAGGGGAAGTCTCCAGGTTTTTTTTTTATTAAATTTGTTACGTTCCTTGCTGCTTGATAGCAATCGGTCACCAGCCCATTCGCATGTGTACGCGAAGGAGACACAGGAGATTTTTGGGCCTGAGCAAGTATCAGCAGTTGGGCCATCCAGTGGTGGAACATTAGCATTCATCAACATCCATTCGTCCCTAAAGCTTACTTATTGGACGACTCAATGGCGCAATGGTCATCATGCCGATTCGAAGGGTCCTGGTTACGATTCCCAGCGAGCCAGTAACTTGAATATTTTAAATCTAAAATCGTTTAACGTACGAACATTTTCGTTTCACGTATTGATATAAAAAGATACTAGTAAAAAGTCGTGGCCTTCACATACCTACCTATTTTATTTACATTCAAACAGCCTGGTTAAATGTATTAAATTCAAATCTGAACCGATGCCAACTGTTTTCACTCTAATTTGGAGATGCTGTTGGCAGTACAGTGCTTATTTAAATATATTTCCATTTTCAACATAATTCGAACTTGGCAACGCTAACATTGCCAATTATTTACAAAAATATACAAAATAGTTTATTACTAGGCTCAAATTGAATCTTGAGATTTTGGTGCACTCTGATTTTAAATTTAAATCTGCTTATGCAAACAAGAAATCATGCCTTATTACTACTAATAAACAAAAACTTACGAATGAACTCAAGGGTTTCTCTCAGGGTAGCTAAAGAACACTAAAATAGAGCTTGTATAAAAATTCAGCTCCATTTTTTGGGCTATAAGGAAAATACATATTTTACGTATTACAGTTTACTGTTAGTGGTTGTCTACCATCCTACTTGATGGTAACTGGTGTTGTGGAAGAAACCTATTGACCTAAAAAGAGATATATTCCTATTACTAATTAAAACACAATCATTATGTACACCCTGGCACAAGGATTCTTTGTGTCACGGGTGGCATAAACACATTATAAATAAAACATCTCACACACACACATACACACACACACACACACACACACGCACACACACACGATTCCAGCGCAAACAGAATCGAAGAACAGATCAAACAGAAGATCGAACCTGGGACTCCTTGCTTCGCAGGCCTCGCAGGGTCACAATCAACTGGGCTACAGAAATTAAAATTTGAAAGGGCGACGCGACGCCACGAAATACAGAGAGAAGTGGAAATGGTACAAGTGTTGATTAATAAGGAAACCACGGTAGCAAAATAAACACAAGTAAATCCCTAATCGTATTATTCACACTAAGAAACTTACATTTTAATTGGTTGGTAGTTGTTGTAGCTGTAGCTGTATTGTAGCTGTTTATAGTTGAAAATGCACCTTCACATGTAATCTTAGTTTTTATTTTTCCTTGCCATATTTGGTGTTTTGTTACCTTTATAAATTATACTATTTCCATTTCTTTATTTTCTCGATGACAGCTCCTGTGAAAACTTGAACGAGCGTCTTTTTTACATTATGTATGCATTATTTTATAAAAATATGACGTTTTCACACGTACAAGGTTATACCACCTGATTCGGAGAAACTGATAGGGATAGGCTATATCGATAAACGTAACACGATAACAGACCCGATATTTTTACAAAATGTAAGAAACTAACTGCTGCCGGATACTTTTGTACAAATTTATTAACTAATATTATACTATATTTCATTACAAGATGTTACACGTATTTATTCTTGATTGATAATGCCAAGTACTTTAAAATTTTCGAAGATGTTGTAAAATAAGTAGGTATAGGTAGATACTCGAATTAATAATTATAAAAGGCAGTAATAGCCTAGTCACTAGTGGTTAATATTTCGGTCTCCTGTTCGGGGGGTCTAGAGGGTTCTGACTTTTCGGAATTGTGTGCGTTTTAAGTATTTAAATATTATCATTAATTTGCTAAAACGGTGAAGGAAAACGTTTTGAGAAAACCTGCAGCAAACAAGCAAATTCCGGATTATCCGATAAATAAACATATAACTACTTTAATGCAATGTTCATAATTATATGTACCTACTGAAATAAAAATAAATAAAAATACGGTTTCCAGTTAAATTACATAACATACATATATTCATAATTATCATTAGATACTTACATGCTTACCACGTCTTACGTTAGTGCGTCTTTTACGACGGCTAGGATGTTTTTGTTTTCCTACAGAGTATAATACATAATTATATATGTCGGCGACATCCATTGTGGGCTTATTTCATGTCTGGATTTCAGTTTAGGATAGCAAATAAAACACAGGTTCCGGACAAACACATGAAGAACACGTTTATTCAATGATCACTGTCCGGCTTGGCATAAATTCTCTCTTTTACTTTGGTTATTTGGTTGTTTACGCGGAACTCCGTTTCCGACATATTTGATTTACTCAGCGATACGCAATATTGATGTTATCGATCGAACCACTCGCTCAATCCGCGATATCACATTTTATTAGAACTTTAATAACAACTTGCTCTTTCCGAAATTTTCAATTACTTCAAACCAAAGCAAAACTCAAAATCTTTAACATAGGAAAAATGGCTACTAGTGGCGAGTGGATTTTAATAAACTTTTTATCGCATTTTTTATCCCTAACTACCGTAAACTATCACTGCTTCCAATGTCCAATTATTATCGAGAACATTAAAGAAGAAATTCTATTTTTAAATTAGGTACTTCTATGTGTCTCGTCAACAGATAAATCAACGCGACAATATTCATATGATTAATAATTCATATTGACTGAGTTCACTGTTAGAGAATGCCAACAACACCAGCGTATTTATATGTATTATAATATATGTATTTATATTATTTTATATTTATTAACAATGGAATTATTTGTGAAGCTATTTATTTGATAAATAGCAATTTAAACCCTAATCAGTCTTGGCCGTTGATCGTTTTTTGGCAATAACTTGCCTGTAGTATGTAGTATAAAAATAGTAAATTGTTTTATAATAACTTCACAAAATGTCATTACAATTGAATGTACGGCATAGGAAATAGTGCTTTCTATTTTGTCAAAAATGTCCATCCCTAACGCATAACAACTAACCAAAATCCCATTGCAATTGGATGAACGGCTTGGAATGGTGTGGAGGGCAAAATGAAATATTCTTTATTCCACACCATCTAGCAGAACTGTATACACATGTTGTTAAATAAATGGTAAATTTAATATTGATATGAATTTTTTTAACTAGAAATAATATAATAAAATTGTCGATATCGATTTTTTTTACCGCATCCCTGCACGAGTAGCATAGAATTTTCTGGGAATAGCACTACTTCTTAAAACTTAAAACGAACCTTATTGCAAAGGGACTGAGTAGCTTTTGGTTATAAATTATAGTTTCTTTTAATTGTATGTTTTTGATTTTTTGGTTTTCAAATTAATTTAAAACTAGGCTTACCTATGGTACGAAACTCCGCCATTAGATAAATTCTAAGCTCTGCTATCATTTTTGCACTCCAAAATTGCACAGTAAGGCATATTTACGTAGTTTATTAAGAATTTAATTTATGCAATGCACAACTGACGCATCTCAGTGACAGTTAAGCAATACCGGCCATTTTCCAGCAATTACGCGGAGCTCCGCGCAACCTTAGTGCGTGTGCCACGCCTACTTTGCACTTCCACTTCTCTCTCTGTATTCCGTGGGCGACGCGGACAAGTGATAAATGACGAAGCAAAGCGCTTTGTCCGCACGGGAAAAATGTTCACTACGAAAGGACTTGATGTGTGGATTGTTCGATACTGGGGATTGAATAATGGGAAGAAGGGGATTAAATCAAGGAATTTTAGACTCTTTTAACTCTTTTTTAGGTTCTATTACATCGTTTACACATAGCATGGTCATACAATGACATCACAATCCGCCTCGCTGGGAATTGAAATCAGGACCTTTCGAACGGCGGTCTGGAATGGTAACATGGCCATACAGGTCGTCAAAAGGGCAGAACGTGTACTCTAGAGCAAAACTTTCGTTATAGGTCCCAAAAGTCCTATCCCGGCCGGGTTTCACCAATAACCTGGCCATAAAGTCGACGTCACGGCCGAAGCAACAGGTCAGCTAATGGACCGACCCTAATAAAATACGGCCATCGATTACACTATGTTCCCTGATAAAGGGTGCGCTAGGATTTTTAACTAATATCATCGCGAACGCTAAACATTTGTAAATATGTACGATATTCACGACACTGTTTTATTCCGATATGTCGTCGAGACCATGAGCAATGAGTTTGTTAGCGTTTGTTTTTATTATCTGGGTCGAAATATCAGTGTAATACATAGGAATCGTGCGAACATATTGAGATTTTAAAAAAATCATACACGTGCAGTGTATGATTTTTTTATATCGACGTTGGGAGAAATAGTACTTAGTAATTATGTCAAAAAGTCACGAAAATTATTGCTGTTATTATATATTTTCCGACACGGGACGACATAATGAATAACGGTCGTTGTATGGTGGTGATTTATTCTTATTTGTTATATAAATATTTTTATTTTTTAGTGATTTATCATATAAATACTATTTTTATACAAGGCGATGTAATACATAAAGTTGTAAGATAAAAAGAGTATAATAAAGTGATTTTTAATTCGAAATTTTTAAAAAGAAGTTCCGAAGTATGTGCCATGATACACCTCTCCATGATAATTCATGTGGATCGCGCTCTAAATAGCCGAACCTGTTGTAGTAGGTAAAACGAGATGTGATAGTACATTAGCATCGCGCGTATCTCATTGTGTGAGAGGTTGAACGTTGACACCCCACGATAAAAGGTGTCATATATCACTGAATTAGATTTATTCACTCTACGATAGTACATTAAAATGTATTGGACGAACTGAACTATTTCACGAGTACATACTTATATTGTTTTTAAGGGTTAAATTTGTTTCAAAACTTTGAAACTTTTCGGCTTTGTATTTCTCATATTTTATGCAAGCCTGTCACTTCTGCCCTGTCAAGCCTGCCCTGCACATTCCCAACGAGGTGGGAATGTGCAGGGCAGGTGGCAGGTGGGCAGTAGCCCCCATATTGATGATATTTTTTTTTACTTTTTACATTGACTTATTATTACTAATAAGTCAACAACTTTTTATTTATTTTTTACTTCCTGTGACGAGCTGTCTTTTCTCTTATGCGGAAACAACTGAATAGATTTAGATGATACCTAAATATTTCTAGTTTTTATTATTGTTAGAACCTTATATAGATAGGAAGCAAATTGTATCAGGCGCAGAACTGAAACATCTTCACAAATGTCCGTCGTTCTAAAAATTTAAGAAGACAGACATAACCAAAATAATTATGCTTTAAAATAAACGCTAAGGTTCTTGGGAAACACCTACATACATTTTTACTGAGATAAATCTCACAAGTTTGTTCAACTTTGACCTATATGGGTTATCTCTGAGGAAGTTATGCGGTTATGCCACTCATGCATGTTTTCTAATAAACAATATTGTTATCAGTGACTTCTTGTTACGACATCGAAACCTACACTGCTTTCATTTGTTATCATCGGAGACTGCCTATTAGCAGGATGTCTCAAGTTGTAAGACAAACTTAAACGGAAGATAGCTTGAGGATGGACCTACCAGATGTCAAAAAATCACTTTAGTAAAACTATCTTCGTTTTCTAGGTTTTTTCACCTTTGCTTTTTTCGGATTTTTTTACTTTTTTTCCAATTATAAAATACCTAATATGTAGTATCTACCTAATGTTACCTTTATGTTACTTAATTATAAAATGGTAATGGTATTTATTTTTCTTTTTTTGACTAGATTGTTGGTAGAGTTTCTTTTCAGGCAAAACATAATTATTACTTCTTTCCTTCTAATAAACGTTTTAACAATACCATCTTATCGTTTTAATACGAAAATTCACCACTCAATAAGCGGTAAACGTCAAACCGTTGGTTAATAACATGACGGAGATACGTCTTTGACGTAAACATGACCGCAACATATTGCGGAATTAACGTTTGAGCAAAGCGTTGCTATGCTTATACGTTTGAGTGGTTGTAAAGATATAAAATTGTTGTATTATTAATATATGTATACCCGCTTTGCTCGCGTGGGATTTGAAAAACGATAGAATGTATTACGACGTCCCGGATGGCGCAATGGTTAACACGGATCGCCGTTCCGAGGGTCCTGGGGTCGATTCCCATCGAGGCGGAAATTTGAATGATGAATTTAAATTTCCGTTCTTGGTCTGGGTGTGTGTGTTCTTGTCTTGTGTGTTGTCTATGGCACACACGATACAGGGAATCGTAGTGTGGGGCTATGAGTGTGTAGCGTTATCTATTTTTATTTATTTATTTTATTACTAATTATGCCAAGGGAACGTTTTCCGGAATAAAAACTACATTAAAATCACTTGAGTTTAGAACTGATAAGTTTTACCAAATATTTATTATTCGAATAATCATCATTAACACCCATGACCCGAGAACATTTATTTGTCACATAAATATCTGCCCCGGCCGGGAATCGAACCCGGGACCCCTCGCTTCGCCGGCTAGGTCACTCACACCAACTAGGCTGCTGGGTCGTCAACGTCATAATATATTATCAATACAAGTTTAATTAGTTTTTGAGCAACAAGTTGTCAAGTTAAGCCTTACTTGGAATCAATTTAATATCAGTCTATGCACTGGGGACAGCCGGATAGTCCTTTTAGTAGTATCTGAGGTACCCATACTGACAGTTTGATTGACGGATACCGCAAAGGATTTAGTTTGGTACTTTGAGTTGTACATACAATTTATACAAACCATGGACGTATTATATTAGGGACACGACATATTGTTCTATACGTACAATTGCTTATTTTAATTGCATTTTGAAGGCACACACATAAACATAATTATATCTATCTCGTTCTTACTCAGCACTGTAACTCGCAGGAAAACAATATAACAGTATTTCAGTGCGTACATAAGAATTTATTTAATCTCTGAAAATTTAATTATAATAAATAATTCCTAGTTTTAGAAGTACAAATAAAATGTAATTGACGGCTCTCTTAATTGCTTTACTCTGCACTACGTGTCCTGTTCATTACATTCGATTAATTACCTTACCTTTCTCTATTTACAATTACCCAGATTGTAAATTAGAGCAATTTGTTGTCGCCACTTACCTTAATGGTAATCATTAATCTTTACCTTTGAAACGTATACGTTGATCGACCCTATTCTCTTTAATAGAAAACCGTGAATTGCAGAAAATTGTTTTCAACGTTTCTGGTGTTGATAACCTGATATAAAAGGTTTGGGGTAGAAACTAGGAACTGGTATACCAGTGTTGTTTGCAAGACCACCTGGAGTATTTCCAGCCTTAGATCAAGTATCGGGCCTTGCAAAGGACTTTAGTAAAACTTAAGGTTCCGACTTTGGAAACCAGAAGCCAGCTGTTTAAAACACTGAAACCCGGATTTTGAAATGAATACTTTTTTAGTATCGTTCGTACCCCCTAGGAGGTAAAACGGGGGTGCAAAGTTAGTATGAAAATTTGCCGTTTTTGGAGTTATTCGAATGAAATTCAGTATGAAGGTTTTTCATTGAAAGTCATGAAACACTTATAAAATATTTTTTCGAAAATCATCCCTTAAGGGAAAAAGGGGGTGCAAAGTTAGTATCAAAGTTCTCTGATTTTATTAACTTTTACTTATTTCGGGATTGTTGGTACTGATGTGTGTGCGACGGTGTCAGGGACTCTTATCAAAGGGTGGCTTGTCTGCTCGTTTACCCCCAATTAAACTACTTACATGAAAAATACATTAGAGTATCCTGTTATTCATAAGAAACACCATAATATTCACATGGGATTAATTCATTAACGCTATAGTTGAATCATTGAGGTTTGTATACCTATCGAAGAACCGTTTAGTTCTCATCAATGCAACGCGGGGATTACTGACTGTATACTACTACGTAATTAAATTTCTAGCAGTGTCCCAGTTTCCTTCATTGGAGTGGCGTTTGTGACCGACTTCGTGAGACGCAACCCGGCCTTACCCCAAAGAGGTCAGGTATCTTTTGAACATTTCCTCTGTTACCAAAATACAGAAGCATGTTGAGACTTATTCCTGCATCTCTGCAATATGTTGCCGAGTTCGACATGATAAATAATGATCATCATCATCATCATCATCACAACCCATAACTGTCCCACTGCTGGGTACGGGTCTCCTCTCACAATGAGAGGGGTATAGGGCATAGTCCACCACGCTGGCCAAGTGCGGATTGGCGGACTTCACACACCTTTGAGAACATTATGGAGAACTCTCAGGTGTGCAGGTTCCCTCACGATGTTTTTCTTCACCGAAGCAAGTGATAATTAAATTTTAATACGCACATAATTTTTGAAAATTAGTGGTGCGTGCGGGGTTTGAACCCGGAACCTCCGGTTCGGCAGTCCAACGTTCAACCACACGGCTATCACTGCTTTACTTTTGCTTTCTGATAAATAATGATAAAAGTTTAAAATCATAACATGCCAATGGACCAGGCAAACGAATTTTTTTTTACACGTCAAATAAATCTATAAAAAATTACAAGAAAAACTGTGTTTTTACTTTTTCCATATCTCAATAAATGGCTGAGATATTAACGATCAAAGTGCGTATTTACGGACGTTGGTTTTTTTAAAAACGCAGGCGGGCGGTCACTACTCGATGACGTCATCTCTCAGTAGTCGCGCGTAGTTGATAGGGATTTTTGACCGAAATGTTAATTTAAACTCAAGTAAAGCCGCGAGCAAACCTTAGTTATCAATAATAAAATAACATATATAATTCACATACTATCTACTACATCTATGCAAAATTTCAAGTCTGTATCTATAGAAATAAGAAAGTTATAGATTTTTGAACTGCATAGACCCATATTTTCTATACTTGCGCCGTATCATGCTCGCGGCCGAGCCACGTCGTGACGTCATAGCGTAAGCGCGGAAATTCAAAAAAGGGCTTGAACTTCTCGTCTTTATAACTTCGGAAATACTGCATGTATTGAAGTGAAATAAAAAGTTATGTAATGTATATGACCTAAGCTCGGATTTTAGGTGTATTTGATAGTAATATTTTGACCCTTTTGCCTTCTCCATTGAATCCCGTCCTAAATTTTTTTGGAATGTTACTCAGATAAGTCATTTCTAGAAGCAAAACGATTACTAGTGATTTTAATATTATCAAGACTGTTCTAGACAACTATATGAAATGCTCATCAATCTCATCTCCGCAATCTCGATAAGCATCTCAATAATTAATTATGTTATCATCGCGGAAGGATTACTGAATGTTATTATTAGGTAAAGCGTAGTACCTTTTATTACCTACAGGTTGTCCACTTATAAATTAACAAGCTGGCCTGGTTGGCGTTGTTATACTTACATATAATGTATTGTATGTAAACCGACGAAGAAGCAAACAAGATTTCGTGATGTGTTTTAGTGTTTTTTACAACAAACATGACACAGGGAATTCTATGTAAGCGTGTGTAAGCGTATATTCAAGCTTATGTGCAAGCTTTTATATCTAGAAGCTTTTCTTGCCGACCCCATTGTTACTTCATCGTTAGTCAAACGCTAATGCGTTAGATGGTATTTCTGAAAGCTTTGTAAACTTTGTACTAACACTATAATGACTTTCTAAGACTTTACTAAGACCGCGGTCTGGTTTACTGAAATACTTTACAAGCTAATTTCAATACAGTCTACGAAACTCCGCCTTAGTTACACGTTTTGAATATAGTTACCTCATACGGTTTGGGTCTGACCCAAATTAGTGTTGCCTAGGAAACATAACTTACTCTTGAGACGAACGTGAAATTCATAATTGCAGTTAACTTACTGAAGTACCTGCCTTTGTGGTCTGCTCGACGTACGACGGTGTGACGTTAGAACCACCTCGTAACGTCAAGTGCAACCACAACGCTAGGGTGCAAGTTACAACGCAGTGTAAAGTGATGATGATGATTAATGATGATGATTAATAGGTATTTTAACAGGACTGTACCCCACTGAGGTACTACTTACGCTAGTAATATACATAGTTCAATGCTATACCCATTTTAACTTCTACAAAAATGGTCACGTAAAATGCGGTAATTGAAAAGCAATTTAGACGGATACAATAAATATTTACATATTACTAGCTGACCCCGCGAACGTTGTTCCGCCATATATGTAGATACAAAAGGCGCGATTTAAACTTGATGGGTGGGGGTAGGGAAGTGAAAATTTAAGATTATGTGTATTTTTTTATGCCACACCATAAAAAAATAACCAAAATAAATTTGACCAAAAAATGAAAAAAAAAATCTAGGGTGAACATCCCTTAACATTTAGGGCTATGAAAAATAGATGTTGCTCGATTCTCATACCTACTCGATAGGCACACAAAATTTCATGAGAATCGGTCGAGCCGTTTCGGAGGAGTATGGTAACTAACATTGTGACACGAGAATTTTATATATAGGTATAGAGATAAAATAACCAAACCAGATACACAAAACACCTTCCTTTACTAAAACAGAAAGAAAGCACTTAGCCCTATTGTAAAGCGGGTGAGTTCACCTGTCTCACTAACTCGCAAGGATATGAAAGGGACGGCGTTTCCAATTTAAATGGCTTAAGTACGTCACCATAACTCCAAAACATTGTTATAGACAAACAGACAATACGACCACGAACAATAGGGGAGCCATTAATAAAAGGTGCTAAGTACAAAAATGGTCGAATAACGCGTAAAGTGAAGGGTTCTGTACACCATTTGTATAATCATTTGGTAAAGGACTCGCAGGATCTAAGATTACAGACCGAGACGTAGCAATTTATCATCGTACTCGTACACTGTGTATCTATATAATATCTAAATATATACATATAATTGAAATGTTTGTATGTCATTTCAAAATAACTGTTTATTAATGCTTATAGTTAGGTATTTAACCAATTCTATAACGAAAACAATAAAAAAAAATTTCTGTCTGTCTGGGGGGGCGGGGGATTGAGTTCCCTTGGATTAGGCTGGATTCCTAGGGAGACCGTCTCCCAGGGCCCATCGAACGGCACTATATCATGGTAACCATAGCGCCGCCATACGGGTCATCAAAAGGTGATACTGGTATACTTTAGTTCTTCCAAACTACACTATAGTTTTTTCTTAAATTACTTTCCACATACAGACATCGATCAATTACAGTTTTTTACATGATATTTTAGTACAGATACCACCGGTCCCTCTACTGTGTAACCCTCACCAACCGAATCCTAATAGGCACCCTTATAACTGACAACCTTTGTGTATTCAGAAAGGTTATTAGCATGTCTTTGTCCGTGTCGGGAAAGGACATTTGAATGAGAAGACTTAAATGCGGTGTTGTTCTTCATATTTTGTTTGGTATTAATATTAAATTAGTGAGGGTGTTGTGGTACAAGGTGGGCTGGAGTTTCGGGTTCGAACCGGTCGATTTTTTGTTATAGTGTTAGAATGAAGTAGTCTAGTCGTTTCTTACACTTGTAGCGACACAAATAATAAACTTAGAAGGTAAGGTGACAGCTATTTCTCTGAGAAGTTAGTAGTCAATGGAGGTCTAAACCTCATCCTTACCTCGGTTACCACGGTAATGATATCTATACAGTAATTTGACTCGGCCCTATCCTTAAAATAAGTGCCTAAAATTACACGCGCTAGGGCTGCCTCTTTCTAGTTGTAGTGAATGTAAGTAGGTAGGTAAATCGCACGCTTCCTGATTACAAACCCACACGTTCGTTCGTCCCTACGGCGCATCTGCGGCTGTTGTGTACCGAGTGATGACCGAGTGTGTACCGAACTCCGAGGAGTGTTGGTATGACTCGCGTTCCGACCGTTTGTATGAAGATAGAACACCATTACCATGTCCTTACTAATGAAATGTTTGCTCCAGGATCGAACCCGGTACCCTTCGATTATTAGGGTGGCAAAGCAGGCGTTCAACCGATCGTTTTACCAGTAACTCGTTAAAGTCGTTCCTTATAATCTTTTCTTATAAGAACACTTATTAGTTATGCCTCGTAGGTAGTTCCAATAGCCGTAAGCAAAACGAATCGTTTTTCGAATACAGAAACCGGACATAAGCCCGCAACGTAACAACTAATCGTTAAAATGAAGCCCCAATGTGGAGGCGCTTTAATGGCATTGTGACGTTATAATGCACCATAAAACAACATCACATTCCAATAGTCGTTGGAGATAAGGGCCATAAACATCGCACCATTGGACAATAAGATACAAAAACTAGTTGTGTAGCGGAATGTCTTCGGTTCGTAATACGGGTCATTGACCTCCGGACATTTTTTCTTTACACCCTCTGACATCTAATGATGATAGATAACACTATCTAATGCGTTGAGATAAAAGAAAAAATAGTATGACGTAAAATAACATTAAAGACAATGTATGAAGGTGATTTGTACGCATTTTCGGATTTTCGGTGTTTTGTGCATTGACTTTTGTTATGTGCTTAAGAATTATAATGAACCTTAAACTAAATCGTTTTGTGCCTATTTATGAAGTTAACTAGTTGATGAAATGTTGATTGATACAGGCGTTATGTAGGTGCACTATATTTGATAAAAATAGCACAGTATTGGATGAAGATGGTATTTTGAATATTTTTTTTAACAAAACGTAAATACTTAGTATTGAAAGCCGGAAAGCAATGTTAGCCAAGTGGTTTGAACGGTTGACTCCTGAACAGAGGGATCTGGTTTCGAATCCGTCGCGTTGTGTAAAGATAATCGAGCCTAACAGTGGGATAGTAAAATATAGTATTGTATGGTTGGGACTAGTAAAACATGTATTAATTTTAGTATGATACGGGTACTCACGATATTTATTTTTGTACGCCTTGTTGTATTTTTGATATGTAGTTTAGGCGTACAAAAATACATATCGTGAGTATCCGTATCATAATAAAATGTG
Source organism: Ochlodes sylvanus (assembly GCA_905404295.2). NCBI lineage: Eukaryota > Metazoa > Arthropoda > Insecta > Lepidoptera > Hesperiidae > Ochlodes > Ochlodes sylvanus. The sequence continues at coordinate 7,327,269 of FR990129.1, forward strand.
TCCAATCCGCTATGAATTGAGTTTAAAATCAAAACATGCATTATCTAAACACTAAGGCTAATTCATTACAAATTTATAACTTCTCGGTCTGCAACTCAAAAAAGAAGAACTTAAGATGTTTGAAAAAGAAGAACGAAGAAGTAGATTATTGAATGCGTGGCGGTGATCGTTAAGCATCTCAATGATTTTGTGTAGGTAAATGAAAGTAACTTGCTTCTAAGGAAAAATAATTATGCTGGCATTTCTGAGAGCTTATTGTTCTCAATAAAGTGTAAAGTTTGCTATATTTGACGACCCTGTAACTCGCAACTTGGATGAACCTGTATAACAAGGGTTCCGGGTTCGAATCCTGGTTAGGGCATTTATTTTAAGGTTTGTTTTTGGGTTGTTCGTGTTTGTGTTGTAGGTATCTATGACCTGTCATACGGAGAATTATACCGCGAGGCGAATGAGGATGTGAATTCCTTTTTCTCCTTTTTGGCAATAGATTTTTTTTTTGTTTAAATGTTCCTTTTTAAACTTGTTATAGTGGTATTGAACAGCAAGTACATAGGAAAGTTTATAAGAGTATACAAATGTTGTCCTCAATTTTCAATATAAAAATTGGATTGTCGATCGATCGACATAATTAATGCATATTTTAATCTTAACTCATCGCCAATTGTACACATTTTATTTTGATACTAATACAATATGTAAATGTATTTTGTACGCCGATATTTCGACCTCATTCGATGGATCGTGGTGTCGGCTGAAATGCGGTGGTTAATGAATCATTATATTGACCATTGGCAGTCACTAGCAGCGAAATAGTTGTAGGTTATGATGAGGAATAGTTATGTTATATTAAGTCAAATTCATAATCGTTTATTCATATCATATCACTGATACATTTGTCGACGTAATTTTATTCTACCAGGTTATCGAATGGGTGCTTTAACATAGAAAAAAAGAAAATTCGAAAGAAACTCCTCAGCACATTGATTGATATTATTATTGATTGATATTTATTGATTTATTCTTGATTTTTTTATTTACTTACATATTTATTGATTGTTGTCAAGCACTAACTTATAAGAAGTAAACAAAAAAACATAAAAAATGTCAAAAATTTAATTCAAAAATATTTTCTAATCTGAGCAAAATCGGCTGCAGAGCTGGTAACTTCTATCTTTGTTTGTCATTAGAATACTTATCTATATCCACCAAATACACATTCAAATTTACCAATCAAATGTTCCTAAAGGTCCCCGACTGTGAGTCGTTCTGTTCAGCATTAGAATTCATGATTTTTTTCGGGTATGTGGATCGATTTTATAACCATTTCAATGGAGTATTTTTTACCCTTAATAGACTTCTGAACTACTGGGCTTTTTATTAATGGCACATTTATTCACGAATTTTTATATTGTTTCTACGCAGTCGGGCTTTTAGTTTGTTTCATTGTTTTAATTACACGTCTCTCGAATAATTAAAAATTACACATTCATACCTACCTCCGCCTACAAATAAGACATCACTAACAACCACGTCCCGAGAACAAACATTTATGTTTCAAATAAATGTTTGCCCCGGCCGGGAATCGAACCGGAGACCCCTCGCGCATTATTATGGCAGGTCCACAGTTAATGATTCCCAGTTTCCTGCCCACCAGAGCGAGTCAGTCATACTTATGGCAAACACGCAAACGCGTCGAGTCTTGCAACGCCGCAACTTGATAAAATTATATTAAAAAAATACCCGTTAGTTGCTAAATATTCTAAGTACATTTAAACTAAAATAAATATAGCCTTTTCATATTATGTAATTACATGTAGGTAAGCTACAATCTTTAAACATGTATAAACAGTTTAACACTGTTTTTATATTGTAATTTTACTATAGTTTCTTCTACACTATTTAATTAAGTATAAAAATGATCTATGTTGTTATAAAATTTACACTATTTATTTAGAAACAATCGCAGTACGTCATATTTTCCATATAAACAAAAAAATGCAACAAAAAATTAAAAAAGAATCGAATAACATTCGAAGTTCAAACCATTACTGTAACTAGTTTACGAACAAATTCGAAATTTAAAAATTGATAAGTACCAATAATTTCATAAATTAAAAAAAAAGACTCGACTCGACTTACATTCAAAAATGCCGGGAACACGACACTATGAACACGCACCCCGAGCAGCGTGCAACGGGCACGGGAGCGACGAAACGACTGATTCCCTACCCGACTCCCGGTACTGAGGGAGTCATCACATATAGTACACGTACATTTATATCAAACCGCCTACAGACTTACATAATGGTCGCAAAAGGCTACTTTTAATTTCAGTAACTGGGATTAGGTAGGTACTTAAATTAATCCATGCTTCTATAATTTTTGAACATTTCTACGTGCTTAACTATTTGGGCTTATCGTAAGCACATTAATATTTAAGTAACTTGCGGGACTTAAGTGTGAAAAATACGACATAATAAGTAAATGGTTGACTTTAATGTTGTCTAACTACTGAGTTTGAGGTGGAAATAGTTTAAATCCTAAACCTTTTATAATTGGCGGTGCAAATAGCCTACAATCAAGCAGACTAACAACTTTGGAAGTGGTCACCGACGCTCATGACAATATTAACACAAAAGGCATCACCAACGCGTTGCCAACCGTGGAGGCTGGGTAGGTCCCGCGTTATTACTGGCTATCCCACTTTGCAACCGAAACACTCATAAACATTTAATGGCAATTGTAGAAATAACATGGTAGCTAGCTAGACGGGCAAAAAACCCTACCACCTTCCAAATGTCTTTGGAATAACCTGGACAATAAAGAACCCAGCAACATTCCGCCCAATCCGCACTGGAGCAGCGTGGTGGAGTGTGATCTAGGCTTCCTCATTTATGAGGAGCTTTGTAATGGACCCGTGCTCATTAGTGTGACATTAATGGGTTAAAACCAGTGTACTTTGTACTTAGGTCTCTACCTACATTAAATTATATTTCCATTTTCTCCTTTTTCATGTCTTGATTATTTCTTGTCGCATTTCATTCGCAAGGTATTATAAACTGTATAAAGAAAACTACGCACCCGAAACTTTTGAATAACGAAAAAGAAACTGGAATATCCATTCCAGTCCCGATTTGAGTCTTGTTCTGAATCGGTCACAGTTTCCATTGGTGGAAACTGCATGCACGTTTGCTATTTTAAATCCATAAAAAATGATGTTAAATATGTTTCAATTCTGCTCACCCGTACTGAGCTAGCCCCTCCTCACATTGTGTGGAAAAAATCGAGCTTAACAGTGCACACTTATGGGTTAAATGGCGGACGAAGCGAATTCTCGCCGATAAGTGTATATACTTCCTAAGGGTATGCCTTTCTTTGTTGATAAGATGCCGTGGACATTCAATTAGCTGGAAACAGCTTTGCTTAAGGAGTTGTAAAAGGAAAACAATTTAAAATCGAATGCCGTGGACTCTTTTATACCCTGTTTCATACAGGCTGTTGCCTTGTTGATTGTCTTTTTAGGGTTTCGTTCCTTAAGAATAAGTAAATAAAATCATTTACAATACAATAAAATTGTACTACAAATAATTTAGGTCAATACGTCTTAAATTATACCAACAATAAAATTATTTTCAGCGCCCCATGGCAACTTATAGGCTCTTTATATTTTACTGTAAACTTTACGTATACAATACAATACAATACAAATATTCTTTATTGTGCACATAGAAATAATAAATACGTAAATACATATTTATATTACCTATACTAAAACTTAGCTTAGTAATACATATGTTGGGGAAAGGGGGATCGAGAAGCGAAACGGACAGACCGGATAGATCAACAAACCGAAAGACCAATAGACCCATATACTGATAGACCGATAGTCTGAAAGACCGATAGACCGAAAGACCGATATACCGATAGACCGATAGACCGATAGACCGATAGACCGATAGACCGATAGACCGATAGACCGATAGACCGATATACCGATAAATCGATATACCTATAGATCGATATGCTGATAGATCGATATACTGATAGACCGATAGACCAATATAAACAGCAGTGGCTTCGATGGTTTATTAGATACATATTATATAATTATACCATATCCAAGCGGGAGTGCTTGACCCGTTCAAATCGAGGACAGCCCTTAGGGTGAATGTCTTTCTATTTTGATAAGGCGGCCTGTTCACTGACATCGTGTCGGCCTTTCGTACGTAATTAACTACAAACAGTCATGTTTACGGTTATTTTATTAGAAAAGGAATGATGTAACAGAGAACATTGTTATTAGTTAGGACCAATTCAGATATATGTACTTACTCTAATTATTTGGTCAATTACAAGCCCTTTCACGGTAACTTGTATGGGAACTCCATTGAGATCTTAATTTTTATTATTTGTTGTGATAACGGCACAGTAACTAGCATTCTGTAAAAATTTCAGATGTCTGCCTATTTCCGTTCAACGTATGTATATGTAGATTCCTGTCACAGTGACAGGCAGACAGATAGGCGGAGACATAATTAAGAGGGTTCCGTTTGTTAATTTTTTTGTACGGAACCCTAAATCAATAATGGCCCTTAATATTAAAATGTAAGAAATAAATAATAAGGAAGATAGCAAATGTTTCAGAAGCTGTAATTCGCTAAGTAAGAATATATAACTAATGTTTATTGCACAGACCACTTAACCGTTTATTGTCACAACGAACAGATGACATGTGCGACTCACCCGCAGAGAGCAGTAATAAATTATTTATAATTATAGAAATATTTGTGACGGTATACGGTACGGTATTCAGTTATTCAGATGATAACTGGACTAACTTACCCGCGTCTTCCCTCGTCTTAAGAGATTTACCCTATTGTAATTTAGTTATTAGTTTAAGCTTTGTGATTATGAATCAGTCAGGGACTACATGTGTGGTTGTATGTGTAGGTGTATAAACTAAGTGTAGTTATAAGTAAAATTAAATAATCTTACAAGTAAATGAATTAAAAATAAAAAACTTTATTTAAATGCGCTAAAAATGGTCTAAAAAGAATATAATATAGGTACTTTTTCCTCAAACTTTTACTATCATCTTATAACGTCGTTACACAATTTATATGACATACCTAAAAGCTAATAACCACCGCAAGGAAACTTTCTAATAAAAAAACTGCATCGAAATCGGTCCATCCCTTTGGGAGCTACGATGCCACAGACAGACAGTAGTAGTAGTAATGAATAATTTTAGGCTCTCATATAATAATATCATCATAATGACGCAATCGTTAATAAAAACAAAAATAAACGAGGGTAGGTACATTACAAACGTCTTGAAGTGTTTTAAAGTAAGACTGTTTCGTAGGGACGTTTTAATATTTAATTATAATTTAAATATAATTTATAATCATATTGATATAATATAGTTATATAACCTAATTACAACAAACAACATTGTTTGTATACAACATCGACAAACGTAGTACTTTGGACATGTTTGGCGACAGTAAGTTTATGAATAGTTCGGTGTTGGGAAAAGTATGGCGAGTGGGTAATTGGCGAACGATAACAGAAACAGAGGCAATTAGTTTACCAAGAGTCTGGTAAGTTTTCTCCTTTTTAATATTTCTCAATCGAGCGGACGAGCCGCCTGATGGTAGGACGAGCCGCCAGATGGTAGGACGAGCCGCCTGGTGGTAGGACGAGCCGAGTGGTAGTAGTACGAGCCGCCTGGTGGTAGGACGAGCCGCCTGGTGGTAGGACGAGCCGCCTGGTGGTAGTACGAGCCGCCTGGTGGTAGGACGAGCCGCCTGGTGGTAGGACGAGCCGCCTAGTGGTAAGACGAGCCGCTTGGTGGTAGGACGAGCCGCCTGGTGGTAGGACGAGCCGCCTGGTGGTAGGACGAGCCGCGTGATGGTAGGTTACCGTCACGGTCGCAGGGGTGGCCCTTGGACACCAAGAACATCAAGGGCATCACCGCTGCCAGCCAAGAAAGAAAATAAGAGGAAAGAAGTAAAGAAAAACTGGCTCTCAAGCCTCCAGCCGCAACGCGACAAGTCGTTTGGCGGCAGACTCAAGCAAGAGGGTGACTTGGACTCATAGATGAATGGAGCACACACTGCACACACCCCAATTATTCTTGTAGTAATTAGTCTTGAATGGTATGTCACGCAGTTTGCTCACAAATACACGCACACGAAACATTGCTACTCATTTATTTCAGGCATTGTATACATTTTATGTTGTTGTTAAAGAATCGACTATTGGTATTGGGGATTTACAAATAGTCGATTCTTTAATTTCTAAACACTTCAACTTTATGGTAGGGTATTAAAGTTCAAATTGACTTTTACGTATCGAATCTTTTGTATAGGAATAGAGAAAAGTGTTGTTTGTAGAATTTTACAGGCGATTTTTTAAAATTTTCTCTCCGTAATAACCATCCTCGTACTTTAAGCAATATTATAAAAAAAGAATAAGCGAAATTCAGCTGTTGTCGAGATTTGCGCTTACCAACAAAGTCAGCGATTCATTTTTATATAATAGATTATATTATATTGATAGATATAGTGCAGTTTCTTTACTACTTTATTTTTTTTACTGAAAATAGAGCTAGGAAATCCTAGTAAGTGTGTGAGCGTTATTATAATGATACAACCAATCCCTTGATGCTTGTTCAACATCCTTCATTCATGGTTGCGGTTTCTGCATATTAGCACAAACCTAACCAAACTAACGTGGAAATTATTAACAAACTTCGGCACAAGTATTGAATATTTGGACAAGGCTCGTTAGTACTTTAAGATGTATCCTTAGGTTCTCCCGATGGAATCCTATATCGATATTTGTGATTTGAGTAGTTGTTCTAAGGATCTGAACTTTGCAAGGCGTTTTACATCTTATATTTCCACTCGTGCTTGGTTGAAAGACGATAGTAATTCGTTTAATTTTTGATCTCTATATGGAGTAGTCTGTGCGAATCTTTGATTACAGAGTTGGTTATTAGCATTGAAACTATGATCTGTACAGTTCATTTTATTCTATGCAACTATTATTAAATAAATCCTCACTTTCTTACTAATATTATAAATGCGAAATACTCAGTCTGTCTGTCTGATAGTTTGTTTACTGATACTTTTTACGCTTAAGCTGCTAAACTAATTTATATGAAAAGACAATGATCATGAAGTATGGGACCATGGGCTAAAATGGCGTCAGAATCACTTTTATGATCAGCTAATAAATTAATTAAATCGTAAATAAAATCACGTTAGTATTTTTAAAGGTAAACCGGGGTTAGAATTATATTTATGTTATTAGGATATTTACAGTTCAACATACATTCTCGTCATAGATGACAACTTTAACATAAAAACATGATTAACTACTGTGATTTACATACATACGTACATTGCAAATTAAATAAAAGCTTTTAATTAGTAACAATGGAGTTGTAGACAGAAAACGTGTGCAGAATGTCCGCAAATAGCTACCCATTTAAAAACAAGTAAAAAATGCAGCCTCAACAAGTTCCAAATATTTGTTTCAATCAGGGAATTCCGCTGTTTATTTTGTTAAAAGCCGTATCGCTGAATTTGACTAAAATACTGGAGAAACCTAAGCGAACTAGGTTTCGTAATACTGAAATGCTCATAGCTCAGTAGCTTAAGTGATCGGCCGAGTTTAACAACAGCAGGCCCGATCTGTAGGATGGGTGATATCAGGTGGCAAACATTTTTGAACGCTTCCGTGATTTTGTCATTTTCCACCTCTAGGGGGTAAGATAAAGATTGAAAATTTGTTTGAAAATCCGCCAAATGTAAAGCAGGTAATATAATGAAAATTGGTCTTTGGGTATATTACCATTATATTATAATATTATAACCCGAGAACATTGATCTATCATCTAAACATCTGCCCCTGCCGGGAATCGAACCCGATTCGCAGACAGGGCTACTAACAACTAGGCTACTGGGTTGTCGTTTTGTTTGCTAGCTAATTAAAAAATCTAGAATTCATATACCTGGTAGAGTCGATTATTGGTGATTAACCTTCATTATTTTCTTCAGTACTTCTCTCAACTCATATTTGGACGGCATGGAGTTACAACCAAGTAAAGTGCCACTCAAGACATCATCTGTACTGATCTACGGGGCGGCTAAGCTGTATGAAGCTGAAGTAAATAATCTCATGCGAGGTAAGATTTCTTTGTATTAATGTTAACTATACCAGCAAACCTTATTTTTCTTGTTTACAGATATTCAGAATAATTGCGTCCGTAACTCCGTCCGTCCGTTCTCCACACTGTTCTCACAGGTGTGTCAAAGGTGTGTGTGGTCGAAGCCCGTCAATCCCCTGTACCCCTAACATTATAAGACGAAACCCATGCCCAGCAGTGAGACAGTTATGGCTTGTGATCATTGACATAAATACTATGTGATGATCATGATTCCTAGATATTACTCTCTATATGTTGTGATATTACTTACCTGTAACACTTCATTATAAATTCATATTACTTGATAGAACCATATTAGTCTGTTCGTGAAATGAAATGCAAATACGACTTACAGAGCATGTTATTTTAACATTTCAGAGAGCTATAAATTGGATACGGAGATGGCGATAAAGAAAACAAGGATGGCTAAATTAGATGTCGGGAATAACGAAAGCTCTCGTCAAAACGTATCTTCAGAGTCTTCTAATCAGGACTGCAGCGAGACAGCTAATGGTAAATATTTTCAGCTTGTTGCATTCATCCATCCATCAGCCTTTAAAAGTCCACTAATGGACACAGGCCTCCCCAAACATGCGATGTTCCTGAACCTTCGGAATACAGCGGTTGCCTGCTGTTCTCTTCAAGTCGTCAGTCAACCTGGTCGGGGGGTGCCCTCCTTTTTTCGAGTCGTGGTCTCCGCTCGAGGACCTTTCTTCCCCAGCGGTTATCAGTCCTTGTTGCGTTATCAATTATTATTATTCTTAGTATGTAACAAAACAAAGAAGTGTATTTTATAGAGTGTATGCAATGGCAATTTAACGATTTATAAATCAGTTGTCAAGATCTTTATACTATTACATTCATAATAGACTGAACGATAACAATAATAACGAATAATCTCGCAGCTAGTCGACATGAAATGAAGTATGAATGGAGTATTTACATTAGTACAGCTGAATGTTCTAATTAAGCATAATTATTATGAACGTGTCATTTTCGAGTATATACACGAGTTAACACAAACCACAAACATTTGGGCACGAACATTTGTCTCTATTTGGCAAATATAGCAATCCTGTTAATACAAAGTTTTGAGAATTAGATGAAAATAATAAATGGTGGTAGAATTATGTTATGCCTGTCTTTTTTCCTGTCCGTTGGTGAGAAAGTTATTAAAATTGTTATATAAATCAAACCAGGAGACACGATGGAGGTACATATATTTACTAAAATGATTCTTGTTTTGCGAGTAACATTTTGACCTTTTTACGCTGATAACCAAAAATAAGTATTATAACCGGAGTTGAACATTTTGATCTGTTCCGATGATGTTAGTGTAACTATGGATGCGAAAGAAAATTGCGGAACATTTGAGACAGAGAAAGATAGCTAATTTAACATTATATCAATGGGGATATGACTGCTTCACTTTTGGCGCGCTAGTGACATTATTATCTACGGTTATAATATCATTGGCAATAACCACAGAACATGTGTTGTCTCTGTCTTCCGTAGCATTATCTCGAAAACGAACAATCAGATGCTTAGTGACCAGAAACGTCACGGGTTGTCTGTTAAGGACCCGGAATGTTGGCCACTCTCAATTATTATTCGTAACGTAAGAATATTTAGTAATTTCATTGTAACGCTTTAGGTTCCAGTTTATCCAAAAGAAAACGTCAATCAACGCCAAACCATTTTCATAAAGAAATTAGAAGTCGTTCCGCACCATCAACTGATTCTTCTGGAGATATGGATCAGAGTATTGGAGACGACATCAATCTAGGTAGTGGTGATAGGAGCAGCGAAGTAAGGAATGAGTTTAATGTGCCAACTAAACAACAAGTAAGTGTTACGAGTAAGTTTACCCATATTTGTGTCATGTAAACTTTTAACTTTCCATGTTAGTTAATTAGTGTGGAACCAATCTTTCAAGCTAAATTTGACCCCCTTCTCAGTATCTCAAATTTGGAATACGCCTTTAGTATGTATGTAATGCAATTATGTAAATAAACAGTATTGTCATTATTCAAAAATGGCCGCCGCAACAAAATGACGGATTAGGTACACAGTACATATTTTTGTACAATCTACCCAATACGGGTATTAAATGAAACGACTTAACTTGTAAAATACAATGCAATTATGAAAAAGCTTTTTAATTAATTTTTATTAATAATATTAATCTTCAAATATCTTTTACTTTTTTATAAACTATGTTTTTTGTTCCAGAACAATAAACAAACACAAGAACAAGGAATTCAGACAAATCAATCTTATATAAACGATTTACAGCGAAATAATAATAGGAATAACCAATCGAACGATCCTGCCTTTGGATTTTTGCTGTTATTTGAAAACAGCAACGATTGGTTGCCTCGCGAGATCCTGTGCTCTTCCTTCAAATCTGGTGCTACAAATTTGTAATTAAACTTTTCAGATATACGCAATCTGCCGCTGTGGGTAGCGTTATCCGAGTGCGTAAGCGGTATGAAGTAAGCGGTACCTTTACATCTAAGCGAATATCGTTAGCGTTATGCGTAGCGAATCTTGGTATTTATCGTCCACTAATAGTAAGTTAATGCGTTTATTGTGTGCGATGCGGAACTGTGGACGCATAAAAACATATGTATATCCCGCGTCATCTTTCAATATTTTGCAATAGCCGATGATGTAACAGATGCCGCATATATCTATCTGTTTTATATATTCGTTACCGAATTATGTTTATTATTATTACCATTAGGTATTGTTTATAATTTGATCTTAGAGGATTATTTAGTTTTATAGTTTCCACAAATTATTTTACTGTTCAAAAGCTTTATTTAGAATTAATTTACCTTTAGTTCGGTTTGAATTAAAATTAGTGGGTAAGAAGATATTTTGTTTCATTTTCAACTGTAATACTTATACTTAGTCATCGGTGTTGTATGGTGTGACTAGGGGGGGCACGATAGTGTCGCCGCCAAGTCGAGCAAAAACCACAGCCCTACCAATCTTTACTCTAAGGCTTTTAGGACTCTTTTATACCTTTTAACTTCGATGTTATCCACATCGAAACCTCGCTAAAATATCTAAAATAATGCCTGAAAAGTAAAAAAGGCATGCCTACAAAAAAATGGGATCCCATCTAAAACATAACATCTACGTAATATCGCTGTGCAGTTCTTCTTCCATAAAAGTTGTGAGACCTCATGTAAAGCAATGTCTTGTAACAAGCTTGGGGAATATTTAGAGTACGTTTTCTTTTGATCGATTTGTTTAAAAAATCACGCCTAAAAATATATAAATGTACCTACAACAATTAAAAAAAGTTTCCGAATCTAACCTAAACGGCGGAAGTTACTACATAGAATCGTAAGAATTTCCTTATTCACAGTCGAAAATCCGTGAATTTCCTCTGAAGCACTAGTGTACCTACTTCAACCCAGATTTAGTATCTAGACCACTCGGCTTTTAACAAATGGCTCTTGCGGTGAGATTACAGGAGCATTTTGTTAAATAAAGATAGAAAAATGGTAGCTTGGAACGTGCAACGAATGGATTCAGTTTTGTAATTGGAACTGAATGGTTTGTTGTCATTAAACCATAAATAACCGGTACTCATAATGTTCCGTGTACTTAATATTACTTATTCTTGTATTATTTAGTGTTGCTCCCGGCGGCTTGCGTCGTATGTGATGCGGGCGCGGTCGGTAGTTGGATGGGTGACCGCTAGTGGTGCTAATCTTGGTCGGCTTCACCAATTTGAATGCGGTTTTCACTGATGAATTTCGTGAACTTAGATTATTCGTAATTTTATTTCAATTGATTCTCTAATAAAAAGAAAACAATTTTATTTAAAGAATGCCGTCGAAACATTTTTGAGTACGGATAATTAGGTTTGGCAAAGTGAAGTCACTATACCGTATAGGTAGGTTACTCAAGATAGTAATTAAAATGATTGTGGTACGATTGTTGAAACATTATAAATAATTATAAATATTGTAATTGGATACATTATGTCACTAAATTTTCCTTATTCAGATGTGGAGGCGTAGTTATAAAAATGTTAATTTAAATGATCTGCCAAAACCAACTGAAAACTCAACAAAGTTGAGAGGGCTAAGTTCGTATCATACTTCGCTTCGGATTAGCTTGATGTAAGAAATTAATTTAATAAGATTAAGTAACTAACCACATAAACCTTGCATGAATCAAATTTTACTTTAATTACAGTTTGAAGTCATTCTAAAAGTTTATTTGCAAATCATTGCTGAAAACGTTGGAACAAATCCTGTAAGTAGTCAGTATATTAGGAACATAACTATGGTTATATTAACCAATTACATTATTGAAATTTTATTATATTCAACGTATATTTCTTACACTGTTTAGAGGCGAACATCTCAGGCCTTCCCATCAGTAAAAATCTCAGTAATTCCCCGTCAGCTTATCTTCGTTTTACTAAATGGCTGACTAACAGATTGATAAGTTAAGGTTTGGAAGTTATCGCTCGATAGCGATAAGAACACCTTTTGTACTACTTTTTACAAAATTATAATGTACTTTATTAATTGTTACTTGTCTAGAGTATAAAACAAATAAACGTTAACACACTCATACGCACTCGGAGTCCCTGTGTCGTGGGTGGCATGGGCAACTCAAATTACACATCACGAACACCCATGACCCGAGAACAAACATCTATCTGTCACATAAACATCTGCCCCGGCCGGGAATCGAACCCGGGACCTTTCGCCACGCAGACAGGGTCATTACCAACTAGGCTACGGGGTCGTCAAAGAGTATTTTTTATTTTATTGGATAGTTTCGTTGTGAATTTAACAATAAATAGTAAGGAACGAAACTAAACGTAAACTAGCCAACGTTCCTACGATCCGATGGTACATATTTATTTTATTCTCTTTCGATGGACGAAACGAACGTTTAACTCTTTTATTTTGCTCCAAGTTTGAAGCAAAGCAAATAGGGTTGGCAGTTCATTTAAATGTCTCTAAATATTCCTCCGACTTTCGATTAAGACTTAAGATTCTTGAGGGGAACAAATGCACTGAAAAAGACAAAAATTCTAAAACTCATTGTTAGAGGATCCATTGCGCTAATAAAAACTCCCTGTAAAAGCTAATACTCAAATGACTTCCATGTACTGTGTGTACAAACATCGATTAGTTAGAATTTTACTTTATGTAAGTATGATAATATCATGCGGTCATTTGTTACCGGTGGAAGATCTTGAATTGAATTAAAAACGTTACATACATAGGTAGCGTTTTTTTTGGCGTGACCTTCTTTACAATGCTATTACGTATAATTGATCACTCTGCTATGTTTTCATACGATTTTCGTCTAATTTTTGAATTTGAACAAAGTACAAAAACAGCTAAGCAGTGATAGCCGTGTGGTTGAACGTTGGACTGCCGAACCGGAGGTTCAAAAACGCACGCACGCACCACTAATTTTCAAAAATTATGTGCGTATTAAAAATTTAATTATCACTTGCTTCGGTGAAGGAAAACATCGTGAGGAAACCTGCACACCTGAGAGTTCAAACTCAAACTCAAACTCAAACTCAAATCATTTATTTCATGTAGGTATTTTTCAATACACTTATGAACGTCATTTTTTGCATCTACCACCGTTTTGCTAAGGTGCCTTTAAATTTTAAATCTTTAAGGAGAAGAAACGGCGAAAGAAACTCCTCGGCACATCTTTTGAAAAAAAAGGAAATGCTTACAATTACTTAACTACTTAACTGATTTTATACCTACATACAAATACATTCATACATACTAACATGAGCAGAACCGGTCGCGGATGTCTATTGCCAAGCATCTTTGTCATTAATATATTCATCGACTGTATAATACCCTTTCTCTATGAGTCGTGTTTTAACATGTTTCTTAAATATTTGCATGGGCAAATCAATAATAGACTTCGGTACTTTATTAAAAAAGCGTAACCCGAGCCCCACAAATGACCGCTGGACCCTACGAAGGCGGTACGAGGAAGTCACTAAATGGTGCATATTTCTAGTTTGCCGATTAGTAATATCGGATTTTTGTTTATAACAACTCAAATTTTTCTTAATAAATATTAAATTGCTATAAACATATTGAGAAGCTACAGTTAGTACACCTATTTCTTTGAATTTGTCACGCAATGATTCGCGTGATTTTAATTTATAAATTGCCCTAATAGCTCTTTTCTGTAAGACAAAGATTGTATCAATATCCGCTGATTTACCCCAAAGTAAAATACCATATGACATAATACTATGAAAGTAGGCAAAATAGACAAGCCTTGCTGTTTCAACGTCAGTAAACTGTCTTATTTTTCTTATAGCATAAACAGCCTTACTAAGTTTACCCGCAAGTGTCGCTATATGTGTCCCCCACTGGAGCTTACAGTCTAAAGTTATCCCCAAAAATACTGTACGACTTTCCATATTTAATATTTCCTTATTCAATTTAATGTCCTTATGAACGCTTTTAACATTTGGCAATGCAAATTCAACACATTTCGTTTTATTAGCATTAAGAAGTAAGTTATTTACAGAAAACCAGTATGAGATGTGGGCGAGAGTACTGTTCACATCGTCAAAATTTACTTTATCTCTATTAGTTTTAAATATGAGTGAAGTATCATCTGCAAACAGTACAATATCTGCATACTTACTAATATGAAATGGAAGATCATTTATATATACTAAAAAAAGGAATGGACCTAAAATTGAACCCTGAGGGACACCAATCGAGACTGGTGCTCCTGATGATTTAGCTCCGTTTATACAAACACTTTGAACCCTACGATTTAAGTAGGACGATATAAGTTCAAGTGCCATGTTTTTAAGGCCATAATGACCCAATTTAAAAATTAGTGTTTCATGTTCTACACAATCAAACGCTTTCGAGAGATCACAAAATACACCAATAGCGTTCTGAGATGCTTCCCAGGCCTCATATATATGATTTAAGAGCCTAGCACCTGCATCAATTGTACTACGACCTTTAGTGAACCCGTACTGCTCTTTATGAAGTAGATTATTAACAGAGAAATGAGTAATCATTTGATTTAACATAATTTTTTCAAAAACCTTGCTGAGTGTCGGCAAAATAGCAACTGGTCTGTAATTATTAACATCTGTTCTATCTCCGGACTTAAGTAGTGGTATTATTTTACTATATTTCATAAGATCGGGAAAAGTACCCAGATCTACACAATTATTAAAGATTACAGCTAGGTGAGGGGCTACAACATCTATTATATTATTTATTACTTGTACAGATATCCCCCACAAGTCACCTGTTCTTTTGTTTTTCAAAGATTGGAAGGTTTTAGTTATCTCTGTCGTCGTAGTATGTTTGAATTCGAACAGAACACTACATTTACTAACGAGCGCTTTTAAGAGAGTATATGCTGTTGCCGGAGAAGATTGAAGAGAGTTAGTTAATGAGAGTGGTATATTTCGGAAGTGATCTTCAAAAGCGTTTGCTACCTCGTTATCAGAGGTGATTTTGTTGTCGTTAATAATCAGTTCAAAATTATGGTCACGTGATTTAGTGGTACCGGATTCATCACTAATGACCTCCCAAGTAGCTTTTATTTTATTGTCGGAGTTTATAATTTTGTCTTTAATATATAGCGACTTAGCCTGTATGCAAACGGCTTTAAATATTTTAGAATAAGTTCTTACATGTTCGCGGAACGCCGTACTATGATTATATTGCTTTTCATCATATAGGTCGTAAAGCTTGTTCCTACTTTTGAAAATGCCTTTAGTAGCCCAATCATTAAAATTACTTTCTTTATTTACGTGAACGGACTTAAATTTAAAAACTCTGTTAAATTCCTCGTTAATATTTTTGAATAATAAAAATTGATAAGTTCTCCATAATGTTCTGAAAGGCGTGTGAAGTCCGCCAATCCGCACTTGGCCAGCGTGGTAGACTATTGCCTATACCCCTCTCATTGTGAGAGGAGACCCGTGCCCAGCAGTGGGACAGTTATGGGTTGTGATGATGATGACAAAAACAGCTGAAACTCTTAGTTGTACTAAACTTTTGTCTTCCATGACTTTCACTTTAAATTTAATTTATGCGCACACTTCACATGTCAATAAGTTGCAATGAATTTTATGAATTTTTTTTTTGACATGTAATTAATTATGCATAATATGTTTAACACGCGTCTGTGCTGTCTCGCCGTTTCATCGGACAGAACAGAACATAACCGAATAATAAATAAATCCTTCCACACTCATACTCTCGCACTAGTATTCGCTGTGTCGCGGGTGGCATGGACAACCTAAACAATCGGACCCAAGAACAAATATTTATCTGTTACACTGATATCTGCCCGAGCCGGGAACTGAACCTGGGAACTCTCGCTTCGCAGGCAGGCAGGAACACTATCAGCTAGGCTACGGGGTGTATGAACTTAATTATTTTGTCAAAAGTTAATTGAACCAACCCTAGAACAAAAGTTTCTGGTATTTTATTCCGCATCGAATACGGAGAAACTAAAATAGTTATTTTATCATCCATTTTAAATGTAAGACTCATTTTATTTGCATGCGAACTATTTCAACGTCCTATCGGATTGTTTCATTTAAACTTCACAATAAATAAAATCCAGATTGAAAAGGAACGTGATGAATGAACGTGGATTAAGGAACATAATAAGTAATATTTACATACAATATGTAACATTAATTAATATACATAAGTAATATTAAATTACAATCTGTATAATATAAAACTCTTCCGTTATTGAGTGACTGACAGACAACGCACAGCCGAAACTACTGGACTGAACTTGAGGAATGTAGGGGAGCACTAAGACAGGGTTTTTGGAAACTCTCCCCTAACGGGATAAAAAGGGGATAAAATTATGGGGGAATGCTCGTAAGTGATAGAGGAGCAACGAGTTTTGTTTTAAAGCTTTTTTCATGTTAATAGCGGACAAACGAGCAGACGAGCCAGCTGATGGTGGGGCTGATGGGAAGTGGTCACCATCACCGTCGCCCATGGTGCTCCATGGTGCACCAAAGACATCACTGATAGGTTAGCGGGCAGGAAATAAGGGGGAGGAAAGAAAGAGTATCAGAAAAGTTAATGCTTTCGCTATCATCGTAACACACAACTGACCCACTGTTGGTCTCGGATCTCATAAAGTGAGGAGTACAGGGTCCAGTCCACCACGCTGGCCAAGTATAGATTGGCGGACTGCACACTTTTGAGTATATTATAATACGTTTAAGTTTCCCGAAGCGAAGCCCACAAGTAACATATAAAATAATATGATTTACTGGAACACTTTGATGCCTCAAATACATCAATGGCCTATATTTTAAAGATCAAAGATGGGTTTCATACTATTTGGTCGAAAACAAATTATCACATTAATCGAAAATCAAATAATCTAATCAATAAATCTAATAATTGTATCAAATACCACAATCTTGAAATGATATCACGTATCGCTATTTATATTTACTGTATCTGATTTTCAGTGCTCACTTTGAATTTGGTCATGATGTGTGTCTCAACGATTTTGATTTTTATAGGCGCTCTAGGTTTTATAGGTACGTATTAGTGGTAATATCTTTTGACTCTCATCGCCATCATCATTGGCTTCAACCCATTAATGGCCCACTACTGGGCACGGTTCTCTCCTCGTACCTGAGGAGGCCTGCTCTAGACCACTACAACACGCTACTCCACCACGCTACTCCGGTGCGGATTGGTGGTGGGGTTAGTGGTCAACTCAAGGGTTGGAATTTTTTATGCCGCCCGAAGGCATCCGACATGGCTTAACGACTGCTACCAAATAGTAACAACCCAGACCGACGGCTTGACGTGCCCTCCGAAGCACGGAAGTGAAGAAATTTTGCCACTAGCGGTCACCCATCCAACTACCGACTGCGCCCGCTGTTGCTTAACTTTGTAGCGTCGAGCTTTGATCACTTCCACCATCATCATTATCTACCAACAAACACTTCAATCTATGACGTTGTTTGCTTTAAGTTGGTGTTATTGTTACTTAATGATTTGGGATTTGGTTGAATTTATCAGCTAATTGTTGTGGCGGGACCTAGTTATGTATTATTGTGAAGCAGTCAACATATCGGAAGACGTTCAAGATAGTAAATAGCCGACAACAAGGTAGTAAATTACGGTGTGTAAGAGGAAGTCTCTCTTGAGTCCAAGCCAACCTCCCCTGCTCGTGGCCCATCCTGCTGAACAACGAGGCTATGCCGCCAGATGTCTGTGTTGGAGATCACTGGCCACTGTACCCCAGTTTAACCCAGTACTACTCATGCATGGTGGTAGGGTTTATGCTTTTCTAGATAGCTTTGACAATCCTTCTAAAATCGACCTTAAAATACTTTTTTACGTGTTTCGGTTGCACTGTCTGCGAGCCAGTAATGGTGCAGATACCCCGCTTGCTTAAGTTATATGTTACATAACCTATAGGAAAACTACACTACCTACTTAAATTACAAACTGACACACTTAGGAACACATAATTTAAAAATAATTATATTATGTAGAAGTGGATAAATTCTCATCATCACTTTCCAGGCGCTTCTCCATCCCAAAGAATCATTGGTGGAATAGAGACTACAATCGACGAGTATCCTTTTGCGGTTGCTGTACTTTTTGACAGTAATGACAGATGGATGCATGTCTGTGGTGGCACAATTATCAATGATAGATCATTTCTATCTGCTGCATCTTGCTACTGGTAATTACAAACACTATTACACTCAAATAAGTAAATTATTACCTCTGTTGTTAACAAAACGGACTACCTATATTAGAAAAATCTGCTACTGGGTTGCTCCGCGAGGACATCCGTCCGTTAAAAGTAGCTACGTACTTTTAATTGTAACCCCTATTTGCCCAATGATATATTACACAATGTCATTGTATTTGCCCCTTATAGCGCCTCTACACTCTCGTGCGAGAGCACTCGTCTATGTCTCGTCCGAGCGCCTCGGCCGAGACATGCGCAGTCGGGAGCGTACTCGGCTGCGCACTCGTACACTTCAGTCAGGCGGTCAGGCTCTCTCACTCTCTCAGGCTCAGTTGCAGTTGCGGACGTCGAGAGGATGGACGTCTTAGAAATTGCATCCGCTTTTGCAATATGCGCCGCTAATTATTATAAGAATGTCAAAACATATCACGACAAAAAATTAATTATTAATTAAAATACTTATTTTTAATTTAATGAAATATAGTTTGAATCTTTTTATACGTGAAGTGTACTCCATCACGCTGATTAGTGGAAAGTATAATAAATTACATGATAGATAATTATTGTATTTTGGAGTACAGAACGAAATCACAAAAACCTGAGTGTACTTGTAGGTGACTTTAAGGCCTATCACTTACAAACTGATAAGGATGTTTTTTTTTTTATATTTGGTTTAACGCAATAATATTCAAGTTTTGGAAGTGATTAGAGTGTATCGTACAATAAGTATATATAAAATTTCGTGTCACAATGTTACTTACTCCTCCGAAACGGTTTGCCCTATTTTTATGAAATTTTATAATGCATATTCAGTAGGTCTGAGAATCGACTTCTTAAAGTTTATTTTTCATACCCCTAAGTGATAAGGGTTATCCACCCCTAACATTTTAAAAGAAAAAAATTTTTTTGCAGGCAAGGGACGCCTATCCCGCGCACACGCAAAAACAGACTGAAGATCCCATAGCTCATTGATTCTCGTATTTCCTTCCAGTCATTCATCATAAACCAACAAGACCGAGAATAATTCAAGAGTGCTACAGACAACCCGAATTATATTAATTAAGAAAACTAAATTCATATGGCACTAAATATTCCTTACAATATTTTATAAACAAATTATACTAATATTATTTCTAATGGATGTTTAATTGCGGAGAAATAATTTAGCAAATATAAACGAAGTAGTCCTCCACCAATCCGCACTGGAGCAGCGTGGTGGAGTATACTCTAGGCCTCCTCAGGTATGAGGACTGGAGAGACCCGTGCTCAGTAGTGAGCCATTAATGGGTTGAAGCCAAACGAAGTAGTATCGGCATAGACAAAGTGAATGTAATCTATGGCTGGAATTTAATATAATCTATGGCAATCTATGGCCTTTGACTCGGGCGCAAAAAACCGCCACGGGAGCGAGAGCAGGCGAGAGCGAGCGTGACAGCCCGAGACATCACGAGGCGAGGCGAGCGCTACCCATTACACTCTCGAAGTCTCGTACGAGTGCACTCGGCTAGCAGTCTCGCGGGAGTGTAAAGCCGCGGTCATGGGAGCGAGAGCAGGCGAGACATCACGAGGCGAGGCGAGAGCTACCATGTACACTCTCGTACTCGGCACTCGGCTAGCAGTCTCGCAGGAGTGTAAAGCCGCGGTTACAATATCCCAAAATCCATTCATTTCTGACATCTACTGATCTAAGCGACCTTACTGCAAAATTTTTATAGTTTAAGTACTTAGTTTTCGAAATTTCTTGTTTAACTTTTGTACATAAAATAACTTTCATATTTTTTGAAAATGTTCAGTTTTCTTAACGGGAAGTTAAAAAAATCTACACAATCTGCAAAATCTTTGTTTCAGGGGTCTCTCGCCGAGTCAAATCAGAGCTCGGGTTGGTTCTAGTCTTGCTCATATAGCCGGCTCAGTTTATGACGCTAGTCAACTCATTCTTCATCCGTTGTATACCACCCGGTCGCATGACAATGACATCGCAATAGTGAGAGTAACCTCCGCGTTTACCTTCGGTCCCAACGTTAGCCCTGCTGCCATCGCCGGTCCAAACTACCCAATCGCTGATAATAGCTCTGTGTGGGTTATTGGATGGGGCGAAGTAGTTGTAAGTATTCTTATTGATTATAATTGATGGGTTATAATTGATAGTAATTACAATCCTTACGCAAAGCCTTACCAACAAACAAGGGTGACATTCTGTCCTGGTCTACTGGCATGAAATTGGGCCTAGTATTCAAGGCCCTATGCGGCGAAAACGACTTATACTTTTTTTGGGGTGCTTTGAACGGTGGACTCTCTAACAATGGGGGCCGGGTTCAAATGCTGCACCTCTAATTTTCAAAAAAATATGTGCGTATTAGCATTTAATTATCACTTACTCCGGTGAAGAAAGACATCGTGATAAAATCTGCCCACCTGAGAGTTCGCCGTAATGTTCTCAAAGGTGTAATTTCGCCAATCCTCACTTGGCCAGCGTGGCCTGTGCCCCTCAAATTGTGAGAGCAGACCCGTGCTGGACAGTTATGGGTTGCAATGTTACTTTTATTTTGCAACTTCTAGCCACAAGGCAAGCCTTCAGAGCAAATACGTCACGTGGAGGTGTGGACGGTGAATCAAGCGACGTGCAGGGAGCGGCACTTTGTCCAAATAACTGACAACATGTTATGCGCTGGGTTTCTCGATGTGGGCGGCCGTGACGTGTGCACCGGGGACACTGGTGGACCCCTCTTGCACAACAACGTGGTCATCGGAATCGCCTCGCGGGGCCTGATGTGTGGCTCGGAGATTCGCCCCAGCATCTATACCAGAGTACCCCGGTTCATTGATTGGATCCAACAAAACGCTTGAAATAAATTTTTTATCAAATTAGTTGTTTTTATGGACTAAAGATAGCAAACGAGCATTTCTGCTGCCGCCCATGACAACTGTCACTGTTAGTCCCGGTTTCCGGAACACAATTATTCGGTAGGATTAGTACCTACTAGGTACAGTGGCGGGTCCAACTCTAGGCTCTACCACTGAGAATCATTAACGTATTCAGGAGTATCAACAAGATTGAAGAAGTAGTCTAGAATGTCGAAATAAAATAAACAGTACCTGACACAACAAAATAGGCCGTTTTATCAGAAAATTCGTCCCTATTTTTTTATTGTCTTACGTATATATCAGAAGCATGACTTCCATTGCGTTATTTAAAGGTGAAAAATTGCGTCAATTTTTCTGAATTAAGCCCAACTAAGCGTGTAATTGTAGAACGAAATCTGTGGTCGATGACTGAGAAAATTGAGAGATCAGTCAAACCTAGCTTTGTGAGCTAAAGGTTCAAAGTACTTATGTACTTCAGCCCTTCTAGTATAAATCATAATCAGAAACAGTCATTATTTAATACACGAATATCTACACGAAATACTGCTTTGCGCTTGAAATTCGACAGTTCTTTCAAGATTAATACTATGAACATGAACGTACATTTTATCTATAAATATGTATTCGTAACACATATTTTGTATACAATTTAGCTTTCTGCAATTCTTCTACTTACAAATTTTAACTAAAGGTACCAAATCTCACACTCCTAAGCATGTGCGTTATTCCTAAAAACATACCTATAATAAATCTGTAAATGATCGCTGTCTGTACATGAAAAAATAAAGAAAAAACTATTATTGTTTTTTTTTTATTATTGCAATAGAACCCAAAACAGTGATTTTTAGAATTTTTGTCTGTTTGTCACTAATGTATTGTGGTAAGCTTCACTTAACATTTTAGTGTTTGTTTTATTTGAATCAGTTCATTAATAAATAATTAAAATAAAATAAAACTTTTTTAAAACAAGCTTTTATTTAAATGTGCTAAAAGAATTAAATAAACTTTTCCTTCAAATCTTTTACTACTTATACTTATGTACGGTGTAACCGTTTACTCTTTCTTTACTATGCACTTTTACGCGCCACGCGCCGTAATTAATGTAATTACAATTTAGTACGTATTCGGGAAACGAGCAAACCACGCGTGCTCACTACCATTCATTTAGCAACATCTAGAATTGGTCCTTATAATTAATCTTTTATAAAAGCAACAACAATCTTTCGTTTAACTATCGTATGGTAGCAACAACCCGTACAACTTATAAAATATAATCTTTTAACATAAAAGCTGTATAAAAAACCTCTTCAAGCAAAGCGAGCGCAAGTACATGTTTAAAATAAAAGTGCATTCGCGTCAAGAATGTTAGATTTCCTAAAATTAAGTTGAAAAGGTCACAAGACAACAATAGCTTATTAACAAGCCATATTTAAAAATTTGTATAATAAGTCTCCTTCAAAACTGGAATATTAAATCACGCTAATACTTAAATAACCTACAATATTAATTATTACCTTGAAAATTTTATATTATATAATTATACAGAATTATAACTTACACACACAATACAATAGACCATACCAGGAAGTTACCATACAAGTTTACTGTTCTAACGCCGTCTACTAACCGAAATAACTATCCTAGTCCCCATCTGAGTCTTGTCCTAGATCAGTCACAGTTGTCATGGGCAGCGGAATATATATTTAATTGATTAATTATTAATTTGCTACCTTAATTCTATTAAAAAAATCAAAATTTCGTTCTACCATCAGTAGTTTCGGGTCTGCCTCGATTTGTGAGTCACACAAAAAGGTCTTTTTTATTACACTAACTACACACTAACCACATCAAATGTCATTTAATAGTTTTGCGTAATGCGCGGATGAACGGACTCGGATAAACAAAAATTCTAAAAATAATATTTTTTGTTTCCATTGACCCTATGAAGACCCTTTATACATTTTTTTCTCAAATCTCAAAATCAATGTCATTTTCAAATTTATATTATGTTAAGATGGTATTTTTTTAATAAAATGTGGTATAATTATAAAATATGGTAATGTAATTTAAACAAAATAAATACTTTCCCTACGCTCACTATAAATCATCATCAAAATATCATCATCAAAAAAATTACATTCAAATCTGTCATGCCGTTTCTAAGATTAACGATAAGAAATACAGACACACATAAAAGTTTAAATAACATGTCTCTCAAATGTCTACCATATTCCACAGTAGGTCCGACATCAGTATTTTTATATACAAGGTGATTCGTAAGTCACTTAATAGGGGATACTCAGTACTCTATTTTCGTTCCAAATACGTACCTAATTAAAAGGGGTGCTTAATATTTGATCTAATTATCCATTACAAACCCATAATGTGGACAAACTGAGTACGCACGTACGCACATTAAACCACTCCACAAAAGGTCATTAACCCCAGCCGCTCGGCCCCGCCGCGCCGCGCCGTAGCGCAAAAATATGTAGACCATACTCGTGCGTTGCGAGTATTTTTAGATAATTTTGATTGCCATTTTTGAAATAATTATCGTTTAGAATTTTGACTTTATATTTTATTTATTATAATCGCATTACCTATTATAATCACCCAGAATACATAAACATGATACAGATATGTATACTGGGTGATTTTTTTTCACTTGTCATACTCGAGGACATGAAATGTTATATGATAATAAGTAAGTATATGTACCTGTTTAAAACTATGAAATCAAAATTCTGCACGATAAATATTTAAAAAATGGTACTCTACTAATAGATAGTGGATAAATATCTAAAGATCCTCGGGAAGTATGGACACTGTGTGCAAACGCTCAAAATATTGTCAAGTGACTAAAAAATCACCTTGTATACCTGTCTTTGACTAATTTATGCATTACGGATACGCTGTTCAAATTACATACATTTTGAGTGTTATAAATTCATTTGAAAATTGTTTAATTCACATCGTGTTGGGTCATAATAATAACAACGTTGCTTTAAGTGTAAGTACAGTTTTTTTTTAGCTGCCAGCATCTTGGGTACTGCACCGCAGGGGCCTAGCTACATTATTAGCTACATTATTTTATTTCATGTTACTTTTATGTTTTTGCATCTATTGTAATGAATAAAGTAGCTTCTTTATATTTTTAATGTTAATATGGGTAATAATGTTAACAAGGAAGCGCCAAAGATTTTTTTTGCCACTGGCGGTCACCCATCCAACTACCGACCGCGCCCACTATTGCTTAATTCGGTTGATCACTTGGATCGACACAAGCCGTCAGGCGATAAAAGTAATGGAATGAGCAATAAATTCCAGACTCCCAGAGATTCCAGAGACTCTCAGTTTTCAATGATGAGTTTTAATTTTTGTTCTTGGTCAGGGGGTGGGTTCTTGTATTTATTTGTTGTCTATGGCACCCACAGAACAGTGTGGGACTATGAGTACGTAGCGTTATTATTATAGACAGACAGACAGACAGACCGACAGACAGATAAAAAATGTATTTTATTTTATTTTGGAATATGTACCGTGTATACATACATCCATTATGCATTTAGTAAAAAGCGGTTATTTTAATAATTTTGTAAATATTTGTAAACCGATGTTCTATGCTGTGCATTTCGTTATCAGGTCATCGGTGATAATGTCGGAACGGTTGAAATCAGGATATGAAATGTCCCATCCAGACCCTGGAGAGGAGGTCCTAATAACAGGACTTGCGGGATATTTTCCAGAGAGTGGTTCAGTGGCTGAGTTACAAAAGAATCTTTTTAATAAGGTGCGATGATTGCATTTAGTAAAAAGCGGTTATTTTAATATTACAAACAGACACTCCAATTTTATTTATTATTAATTAACAATTAATAGTAGATAATTAATAGTAATAAGTAATAATTAATTAAAATTATTAATTATAAGTTAAGGCTTGACTACGATTCCACCTGATGGTAAGTGATGATGTAGTACTGGATGGTGAAGCGCACTAACTTAGTAAAAGCCTATTCACTCTTGATTTGAATACACCAACTACCAACTAACCAACTAGATTATAATAATGTAACACCGACGCTGGCAATTTATTCCAGTCTTGCGCGGTACGCATAATAAATGACGAACCAAAGCGCGTTGTCCGTATTGGAGGGATGTCAACGACGAAATCATGGATACCCGCCGTGCGTCGAGACGTGCCACAGTGGAAGGGAGATGGGGGAATTACCCGTGCAATTCCTGCGCAGACTGTTCGAAACAAACCACACACACCGTTTCACACACCTTATAGCCTTAAAACAGCTTTTACTGGCGATAATTCAAATTGTATGTTATTCAGGTTAACATGGTGACCCGTGACGAGCGTCGTTGGAAGTTCTTTAAGTCGGAGATTCCTGATGAAGTTGGAAAGATCAGCAAGTTGGAGAACTTTGATGCAACTTTCTTTGGGGTTGATTTCAAGCTTGCTCACAATGCAGATCTGATGTCCAGATTACTATTGGAACGAACTTACGAAGCTATTATTGATGCAGGTTAATTTCAAATCCTAAAAATATTATCCATTCTTGTTTACTTTTACGACTGTTTAATCTTTAATATCATCAACGTAAAATTTAATAGTAGGTACCATATTAAAATATACTTTAAAAATAAATGTGTCTCAGGAATGAACCCTGCGGAATTCCGAAACACTAGAACGGGAGTATTTGCTGGATGCTGCTTCTATGAATCAGAAAAAGAACTGCTTTATGAAAAAGTTAATTGTAATGAACATGGTATTATCGGGTAAGAATAAGTTATTATAATTTAAGCTATAATAATAGGTAACTTTATAAGATAAAGTATGCTTTATTGCCTTGATTTTGGTATTATAATACTCATTTGTGATATGCGGACAGCAACTAAAGTTGTCATAATAATGAAAACCAGCAGTGTTGGAGAGGGGGTCAATTAAATTAAGGTAGCAAACGAGCTTGCAGCACCACCCTTCCGCTGCCACCCATAACAACTGTGATCGACCTAGAACAAGAGTCAAATGGCGACTAGGATAGTGAGTTCAGTTAGGAGACGGTGTTCGAACATTAGTTGGTTAGTTTGATAGTAAGCATGATTTAGTGATAGTTGGTCTTTATTGATAGTTAGTTGTTTTTAGTAAAAGTCTCGTTCTAATTCGATCACAGATGTGTTGCAGTCCTCAAGGACTGAGATAGTCGCCTCTAAAGGTTTAGCCGGCTCCACACGGTGTTTATTGAAATTGAGTAAAACTTAAAAAATGAAGATGTATTTTGATTATCTGGTGATTGTGTATCTTATTTTTCTATATATTTTATGCACGACGGTCATGGTACGGAAAAGTTGCCGTTAATTAAATTGTATTTGTTTGAATATTTCTAGATGTTCTCAAAGTAGCTTGGCTTGTCGCGTTGCCCACTGGCTAGGCGTCACTGGCCCAGCGTTTACCATCGATACAGCATGCTCCAGTTCCGCTTACGCTTTAGAAAGGGCCTTCAAAGCTTTAAGGAGTGGCGACTGTGATACTGCGATCGTATGCGGAGTCAATGTCACCTTGCATCCATATATTTCCCTGTTGTTCTCTAGGTAAAACGAAAATTTTACATTTTTTTAATTACAAATTTGCTCTGAAACAGCAGAGATGTCAATCCACATTGGCGAAGAAGGAAGCCAAGTCAAATTTAATAATGAATTTATAAAATATAATAAAAAAAGGCAATAGAACTCCCAAGTTTATTGCTAAACTTTTTATTTTTATTAATCTTCTCAGAATGGGAATCTTATCTCCTGATGGAAAATCGAAATCTTTTGACGAGTCTGCGAACGGCTACGCACGTGCCGAAGCTGTTGTAGTCTGTTTGTTGCAAAAGGCTAAAGATTCTCGAAGGTGAGTTATCAATAAAAATGTTAAGGGTTTTAAAAGAAAATAAGAAATCAGTGAAATTATATTTATGAAAAAGACTTATTAAATTTAATTTTACTTGATTTATTTTCACGATTTCTTATAACACTCAATTGTGCAGGTTTCCTCACGATGTTTTCCTTCACTAAAGCAAGTGATAATAAAATTCTAATACAATCATAAATTAATAATAATTATTTTTGAAAATCAGAGGTTCGAACCTGGGCCCCCCGGTTTGGGAGTCCAACGTGCAACCACTCGGCTATTACTGCTATTACTGAAAGTATTTACTGGTTTATACATTTCAGAGCATACGCCCAGCTCGTCTATGCAAAAACGAACTGTGATGGCTTCAAAGATAAAGGTATAATTTATCCCTCGGGGATAATTCAAAGAAATTTGCTTAATGACTTCTACGAGGAGTGTGACATTCCACCTAATACTGTGGAGTTTATCGAAGCGCATGGGACAGGTGAGTTTAGCAAAATTTTATAATACTTATCTTGTAGAAAAAGTAATTACAAAGAATTTATAAAGAAATCGTAATTACAAGGAATAGGACTGAGAACTATCAATAAGACAAATTACCTATTGTCTTGATTTGCATCTCTTCTGTTCAGAAGTAAGAACACACTAGCATAATTATAAACTTTGAGTTTCTAGTTCCGTCATTCTTTCACAATGTTCTTAAACAACTGGAATGGAATGGAATTTCTTCTAAGTACGAGATTACTGTAAATTCGTTATTATCGTTGATGATGTTTTTCTACGTCGAAGAATAAATAACAGAAGCTGATTCGATTCTAACACTAATTATGATTACGTCACAAGGATCGGAATCTTATGATGTATGTTTATCTACTAAAATAGGAACGACTGTGGGTGATCCTGAGGAACTAAATGCTGTCGATGATGTATTGTGCAAGGATAGAACCGGGCCTCTTCTCATTGGCACAATAAAGTCAAACATGGGGCACACTGAAGCGGCTTCAGGACTTTGTTCTATCACAAAGGTAAATTATGAAATATTATTTAATCTATTGCTACGTTTCATTTAGTGACGCTGTATGGAACTATACATTGTCTCATGTACATGAAAAGAGGGGTGGGGAAGGGGAGGTTGTGTATCGACTGTACACATAGCTAGATGTGTACCGATATCTGTTTTTTTGTGTTACATATTTCAAACTATAGCTTACAGATTCTCAAATAATGTATACTTACTTAAATATTTGCTACATCAGGTCTGCATCGCTTATCATTCTGGTTATATTCCACCTAACATCCACTACAATGTACCCCGAAAATCAATACCAGCTCTTAGTGAAGGAAGACTAAAAGTAGTGACTGAAAAACAGGCCTGGAATTGTGGTTTGGCTGGAGTCAGCGGATTTGGGTTCGGTGGTGCTAATGCACATGTTTTATTGAGGAATTTCAATAAAAAGAAGGTAACAGAAATAATTAAGCTACATAATTTCATATTATTACTATTATTTATTGTTTATGTTTTGTTTGATAGCACGAAGCAATTAATACTAATTGAGAAATTTAAATTCGTGTTCATATTAATCTTTATTCAATTTGTACATGTATTGTAAAAAATAAAATTTAATAAATGAATCGTTTAAAAAACTATTGACGCGCTTTTAAAATACTTCCAACGTGTAGAAGTTCCTACGCAATTTGGGAGTTGGAAAGTCGCGCAATAATTCCATGCTCCATGTTTCTGATTTGAACAATCTCAAACTCTTGTCTGGTTCTGAATTCAAGTCTTGAGGTGTCGTGGAAGATTCCACTGCGAATTTTAAAGCGTTCCACTCTGCGCCACCAGTGGCGCGTCTTGGTGGGGCAAAGTGGAATAATCCTCAAATCAAAATTTCAGGTCAATAACGGTAAACCTAATGATAATCTGCCTCGTCTTGTGTGCGTATCAGGTCGTACTAAATCAGCAGTAGAACTGATATTGAACTCTTTGGAAGAAAGGGCAGTAGATGCTGAAGAAATACGACTATGGCATGCAATACACGAAAACAATATAGACGGTCACAAATACAGAGGATTCGTAATCTTAGGTAAGTTTAGAAAAAATATTTTTTCAAACATTTTTTTACTGATCTCGTTAAGTTGAATTTAGAATGGGAGGAATTTTATACCTCTAAGGTGTAAGTGTTATTACACCTTATATGATTGTTATATGTGGTGTATTGTATTTTTGGTGAATAAACTATTATTATTATGTTACTCGATTTATAAAATACTATTGATTCCTTTATTAATCATCTGACTATTTTTGAAGACGACCTGCTCGCTGGCCAGTAACGTTTTGTTGGAACACCTGAAAATCCTTGGAAGACTCCCTCCCCATCATATCTTTCCTTTCGCCAAACTACTCTCCTCTCCCCTCTTCAAACCTCTCACCGCACCTTACCAGCACGCCACATCTCACCCGGCTTCACCACACTTCATCTCAACACTGCCTGGTGACCTTCTCCTCGCTGTTGTTTTAGTAGAGGTATAAAGTTCCTGGCTTCAACCCATTAATGGCCCACTACTTAGCACGGGTGTCTCCTTATATCTGAGGAGGCATAGAGCATACCCCATCACGCTCCTCTAGTGTGGATTGGTGGAGGGATTAGTGGCCAACCCAAGTGTCGGAAATTTTTAAGCCACCCGAAGGCATCCGACATGGCTTAACGACTGCTCCCAAATGGTAACAACCGGGGCCGACGGCTTGACGTCAAACGAAAGCGCTCCAGAAATTTTGCCACTAGCGGTCACCCATCCAACTACCACCGCGCCTACTATTGCTTAACTTTGTCGATCACTTAAGATTGACGCAAGCCGCCGGGCTATGAGCGTTTCGTAAAATTCCTACGTCATAATATAGGTATTACTTATTTTATTATTCTACAATTTCTTTTTTAGAATCAACTGAAGCTGAGACTATCACCGTTGCTCATGATGTACTCCGCTACAGAAATACTCACCGACCTATCTGCTGTGTATACCCAAGTGTTTGTTCACAATTGCAGAACGTTAAAGAACTTATGGATATACCTGTATTCGCTTCTGCCATTTACAAGTATTGAAATTATTGATCTTCAAATATATTTAACAAAACTGCATTATTTAAGATAACAATTATTTACAAAATTTTTTGGTCAACTTTTTCAATGCAAATATGTTTTATTCGTGGTTAATAGTATTAATACAATGTGCACTTTCTTTTTACTGATTTCTATCTTATTTTTTAGATGTGATGCAGCATTAAAGGCTAAAAGTGTTAACTTGATTGATATTATTGCTGGAAATTCAGCAAAATGTATCAGTCACTTACACTTGTATATTGCTACTGTAGCTCTTCAAATCGCTGTTACTGATGTGCTCCAGAGCGTTGGTGTCACACCAGATATATTCTGTATTCTGGGTAAGGTATATTTAGTAATTAAGAAATATAATTAATATCAATAAACTACTAACTACTAAATATTTTTATTATAAAATTATAATTATTAAGTTTTACACCTTTTCTGTAAGTTTTACACTCATTTATTTCGTACCGTTGAGACAGCATTCGTAACAAACGCATTCACCTTTTGTCTTCAACTTACATTGCAAACGCCTCGATTAGACGGTATTATTATATCTTTAAACGAGCAATTCTTGTATATATATATATCTATATAATTGGAATCTCGGAATCGGCTCCATCGATTTTCATGAAATTTAGTATATAGGGGGTTTCGGGGGCGATAAATCGATCTAGCTAGGAATCATTTTCAGAAAATGTCATTTTATTCGTGTTTTTGTAGTCCCAATTTAAACTGAAAAATATGACTCTTCCTGACATCTATTGGCGAATATTAATACTTTTTTGTGAGAAACTTAATTGCTTTAACGACACAACAGCAGATGGCGTTGTTAAGTAACACGAAGTCAAAAAACACAATTTATAAAAAAAAAATCGATCGACCGATTTATAATTAAAAATATCGGTCATCCAGATATTTTTAATTGAAACAAGTTAAAAGTGACCCAAGACGATCCTTAAAGTGCAATACTTACTGGTGCCGTAACTTTTGAAATCGGAGGATTGGTGCGTAGATCTTCAAACTTAGATACAATTTACAAACTTTACTTCTTTAGAATATTAGTGTAAATATCAACGTATGTTTCACAATTTACTACTTATGGTACATAATTATATTATGCTTTGACACTTTAAATTATTTTCATATCATTCCTATCCTACAAAGTAATCAACTCATCCAAGGTGGTATTTTCGCTAGATCAACATCCAATCTTAGTGAATTTGAAAAAAAACTTTTGTTTAGTACTTAACCTTTTCCGTATTATTATTATTCACTGTTATTGTTGTATTTATAAAATTTCAGTTTATGGCGATAAAAGAGCACTGAAGCAAGATAATTATTTTTATTTTTATTTAAATAATAATCATAATTTTTTAGGTTACGGCATAGGCGAACTAGGTAGTGCATATGCTAATGGATTTCTCACTGTTGAAAAAGCTATGGAAAGAGCATATTATCAGGGTTGGGACTTCAAAGAAACGTCAGCTTATAATTTTAATGAAAAAGAAGTAAGTAATACATTTGGTAATAAATAACAAAAAATTAGTATTGGTATAACCTAAACCAGAATTTCAGATTAGATTGAGTTGTTTGACATACAGAAGTGACCAACAGTGTCATTGAAAAATTACATACTCAGAATTGTTTACGAGAGATTTAAATTAAATTTTAAATATTTAAATTTAAGTAGTATAACACTTGTAATTCAATAGAATAATAACAGCAGACGTGCCATTTAAAATAGTGTGGTCGAAGTTGCTTGCCAGTCAGAAGTAGGAGACTAGAATATAGACAGACCGAAACATGATATCTTATTATCCCTAATAGGTGGAAGGACTTCAATTAGAGATAGATTGAGCCCTTTATTTTCCTTTTTGTAATTTATGCAAGTCATATTTTTTCTTAATATGTAAATTTAAAACTTTAATTGGACGTAATATTTATTTAAACAGGTTATCGGTAAGGATATACTAAATATGGAAAACGGCACAGGAAACAAGATTAATAACAATGGACTCAATGTCAATAACGTTAACATCAATAGTGAAGATGTTTGTAGCAGTAAACATAATAAATCCAGCGATTCAATCGAAGTAAGTGCGATTTCTAAGAAATAGATAATGCATATTTTCTTGTCAAAATAAAGTTTTTTATAGGCGTAAGATGGCAGTCAAGCATGCACCACCCCTCCGCTGCGGCCCATGACAACTGCGACTGACAAAGAACAAGTCTCAAATCGGGACTAGGATGATTAGTCCAGTTAGCAGACAGTGTTATTAAGAATATTGTTGGTCAGTGATGTTAGAGGTCCGACTATTAGTGATAGTTAGTTCTATGAGTTGTTGTTAGAAATAGTCCAGTTAGTCCATAAGAGTCTCGTTCTAAACCAGTCACAGATATGTCACAGAGGAGGACTAAGATGGTCGCCTTTATAAAAATGTAACCAGATCCAGAGACGCCTCTAAAAAAGTTGATATTGATTAAGATAATAATTTTATGAATAATATATTTTTTTCTCAGTGTTCACTTACTGCCAAGGATATTGTTCGTCAGATTTCTTCTGATGCTATAATTATTCAAGTAACTTCAGACCACAGCTTCAAAGATACCTTGATGAGTTACGTCAAGAATATAGTCGAAATAAATTTGACTGAAAAAAAAACAGGGAATGCAGTGCACGATTTTCTTATTGGTTTAGGCAGGTAAGCAAATAACACAATACATGCAAATAAGTAATTAATAACAAATACAAATAAATAACACACTCATACCCTCCCGCAATAGATTTAAGTAATAATGAAGTCAAAATTTACGTAATATCTTATTTTCTTCAAAATCTCGTTCATTTAATGTAATGTCAAAATGGAGAAATAGTGATAAAAATTAACCAAAATTGTCGTAGATGCAGCCAATTTCGATGAAACCAAGCTAAACTTTTATAATTTTTTTTAATAGTTGCAATATTTAAATGATCAGGTTGTTATTTTTAAGTAACTTTATAAATTTCATTGTAACTGGCCTGTTATATTTTATATTTTTTAGATTATATGAAGCCGGTCTTAATTTAAAACTAGAAAAACTCTATCCCCATGTATCGTTTCCTGTGTCACAGAGTACACCAATGCTATCCCATTTAGTAGAGTGGGATCATCGTGAAATATGGTAAGCATTCATGCAATATAATACTTAGAATACACACACACACACACCCACACGCGCACACATACACACACACACACACGCACACACATACACACACACACACACACACAAATACACACACACAAACACACACACACACAAACATTTTAAAATGGAAGTTACTAGTATAAGTTGGCCGAAGTAAAGCGATGGTGGGTTTAAAAGTTTACTGACGTTACTTCAATTACAGGTTTAGGAGTTGTTTTACGGGTAAAAAAAAATTTACGGCGGTAGAAAGAATTGTGCAGATTTCAATGGACAATGATGAGTATAATTATTTACTTGGACACCGTATCGGAGGTAAATAACGCACTATCATCTATAAAAGTACAAAATTAACACCAATTAATTTCTTTGGTAAATGTTAACTATGTTAAAGTATAAAACATGAATCTACATTATAAAGGATAGAATATACAGTTACTAGTAAAATCAGTAACCCAACGGAATGTGGCAGCGAAGATGTACATTTACTACCAAAAATGTACATTCTATTCCTATATTATACTTAACCCGCTTTTTAAGATATTTCGATTTTTTAGATAACCAACTTCTCAACTACTGGTCTATTACTAACATTAACTAACAGGACTAACTTTCAATAACAGTCACTGTCCCAGTCCTCGTACTAACAAACTAATCAGCTAATCTTCTAACACCGTCACCTAACCGGACTATCCCAGTGCCCCATTTGAGTCTTATTCTAAATCGGTCACAGTTGTCATGGGCGGCAGCGGAAGGTGGTGCTGCATGCTCGTTTGCTACCTTAATTCCATAAAAATAGTCTTTTTATTTTTTTCTACGATTATTACAGGCCGTCACCTATATCCTGGAGCAGGATATCTTCTAATGGCCTGGGAAACATTGGCGATGATGCACAGCCGTGAATACGTTGACTTTTCCGTCGTTTTCGAAAACGTACAATTCCTCAGAGCAACAACCCTTCCTAAAACGGGAAATTTAAAATTCAACATTTCTATAAACCCTGTTAGCGGCGCATTTGAGGTATTTTGAGTACTTTATGACCATATCTAAAGGAAAATTCATTGAATTTGAAATGACTCTGTTTATATTTATTTAAGTCCAAATGTTAATTAAATATAGTAAAATGTCTCATCTAGAACAAATTTCAGAAGCTTCAATAATAGTTCTGTTGATTTTATACTACATAAAATAGTGTTCCCAAAAAAAATAGTTAACATCAGTCTCATCTCATCAGAAATATAATTATCTAGTGTTATTAAAAAGTATTGAGAACTGTATTTGTATTTTTTGATACACTATCTAAGCTCACTGCACTTAATTATGACCAGTATTTTTAGATGCACACACAGACACACTAAAATACTGAGATCACTGATGGACCTGTGTTATAAATATTTTTTATAGATTACTGAAAATAAAGCAGCAGTTGTAATTGGTATTATAAATCCCAAGAAAAATGTTGATAAAGCTTTTGAAACGCCTTCACTAGAACATAACTACGATCCTAGTACCTTAAAGCTATCACAAAAGGATTTCTATAAAGAATTGAAACTCCGAGGCTATGATTACAGGTAATGTTAACTATAGGTGCGGCACAAAAGGAAGGCCCCGATGAAGTTTATTTGACGTCTGTCCGATCATCAAGTTTCGTATAAATTATTACATAAATTTGAAATAGCAAATTGCTGTTCTTCATGGTCTATAGTGATGTGCAAAAAGTCATAAAATTTATCGAATGTATAACTTTAAGACCCAAAGTTAATTAATTACATGGATATTGAAACAATATATATATTTAAATATTATGGGACCATATAAACAAAGTATATGGTACCGCGAACAAATTCCTTCACGTTTTTACTAACAAAATACAGTGCCACCTTTAATAAAGTAAGTAAGTCAATTACATAAATGAATATACTATAAATAATCTCAACCCAACAAGGCCCACTACTGAGCTCAAAGCCGAGGAGACCTTAAATATAAGGTGATTCGTAAGACTCTTGTGATATTAATAGGGGGTACTCAGTATTCGATTCTCATTCCAAAATATGTAATTAAAAAGGGTGCTTAAAATTTTTATTCCAAAAATGTATCGATGCGACTCGCACTTGACACTATTTTTTCGATACTAAATTAACATTTTTCACGTCACTATTTTAATGTGTCAAAGGGGCCTTAATTTTTTGCCGTTACTATAAGGGAAACTTTATTGTCATAACTACGAATGTAAAATATTAAGAACATACATTAGCTTTTGACAGCTGTATTTATTAATTGTTATTACTTTTCAGTGGTTTATTTAAGGGTGTTCTCGATACTAGCATAGATGGATATTTTAGCCGTGTTGTCTGGAACAGCAATAATTGGATTGTCTATATGGACTACGTTTTCCAAGTTATAGGATTTATTAAAGACACAAGAAACCTATACGTACCTACAACTTGTGCCAAATTATCTATTGATGTGGATCGACATTACAAAATACTAGCTAAAGCTAAAGCTGGGCCCGATCAGCAATACCTTGATGTATTTATTGACAAAGATACACAAGTTACAAGGTATTTGTTTAATTTTTATTCAATTAACATTTAAATTTAAACTGGAATATCAATATTGAAAAATATACTGTTTTACAGGAAAATGCAAATAATTATTTTTACTTTTATTAATGCTATTTCGTTAGTAGTAAGTATCAGATGGATTATCTTTATCATTTAGATGGATTCTGGTCTCCTCTTACAATGTGGTAGTTTACCAAGTCGTCACCGTCGGTCATATTGTTAGATAACACAAACATTAGATAGAATTTCAGGTACACAAGTTATCTCACGATGTTTTTCTTCAACGAAGCAAGTTATAATTAATTTGTAATACCCACTTAACTTAAAATATTAGCGGTATGTGCAGGTTTTGGACCCAGACCCTCTTATTTAGGGATGGGTCTACGCTAGACGAGCCGAGCACGAGCCGAGCCGAAATTCGTGTAGTGTGGACCGACTTACGAGCCTCGAACGCCATACTTGATACTGCGAGCGAGCGGCTCGGCTTGTGCTCCGCTCGTGCTCGGCTCGTCTAGCGTAGACCCACCCTAAGAAACCAATGTTCAAACCAAAAAGCGATCACTGCTTATAAATAATTGATGACTAATGATAAGATAGACTATAACTTTCATTTTATTACATTTTCTTTTTAGATCTGGAGGATTGGAAATTCGAGGTTTCATCGCTACATCGGTGTCAAAAAAAGCAGATTTGACTAATCCAATATTCGAAAAATATGAGTTTGTTCCAAGTTATACGAACGATATAGCGCCAGTAAGTGCCTTTTATGATTTATACTCATACAACTCGAATACCTATAGGAATCTTGTCTATCAATTTTATATGGTTATGTTCCCAAATGAATGTTATTGATATTTTAACAAAACATTTAAGATCGAGAAAATAATTCGCCATTATGTGGAAATAATTATTGAAAATACACAAGTACACAAATTCAAAGCAATCGAAGTAGTTGATGAAGAATACACGAAGAAAAACTATCCAACTGTCGTAGAACAAATTGACAAAGTGTTTGAAATCATACCACAAGCATGGGGTGAATTATACATTATGACTAATGACAAAAATACCCTTAATAATTATTCATTAAATATTCCACCTCATATTACTGAATTAACTAAGTTGACGGGAGATAAAAGTGCAGTATTGTTTATTGGTGATAATTTATCCCGAAAAGCACAGGTAATATTAACATTTTTTATTTACTTTTAACGAAATATTGGATTCCACTTATGAATGGCTCACTACTGTGCATGAGTCTCTCCTCGTCATTGGGGAGATCTAGAGCATACTCCACCATGCTGCCTCAGGTGATTGATGAAATTGTTGGAGGGGTTAGGGTTAGTGGCCAACCCAAGTATCGGATTTTTTTATGCCGCCCGAAGCCCTCCAAAATGGCTTAAAGACTGCTTTACGTGCTCTCCGAAGCTCTTTTTTTCCCACCAGCCGTCATCCATCCAACTACCGACAGCGCCCGCTGTTGCTGAGTTGTTGCGGCCGGGCTATGAGCGCTTCTTGTTTACTAAAACAATTTTTATTGTCAAATTGTTTGTTTTTTTATGTGTAATATTTGTAAAAATAAATGTAATAGATTTTTCAGACATTTTGGTTTATTTTAACTTTAATTATGATTATCATATTTTAATAAGTTCACTTATTTTACTAGATTATAAAAGAATGTGAGCCATGTTTACGTGACGGGGGTTTTATCTTAAGTCGAGAAGAAGACGTTACATCTATTATAAAACTTAATGATGACTTTGATATAATTGCTACGCACCGTACTTATGATGAGACGTTTGTACTGTTTAAAAGGAAAAATGGAAAAGTAAATAAAATATTAATAGAAATTGAAGCTTTG
This sequence comes from Ochlodes sylvanus, assembly GCA_905404295.2. Taxonomy (NCBI): domain Eukaryota; kingdom Metazoa; phylum Arthropoda; class Insecta; order Lepidoptera; family Hesperiidae; genus Ochlodes; species Ochlodes sylvanus. The sequence continues at coordinate 7,365,730 of FR990129.1, forward strand.
GATCAATCATTCTTGTGGATATCAAAACTTAAAGAGGCAATTGAACAACATAAGAAAATAGTATTATTCGCAAAAGACGACATCAGCGGAATCTTAGGACTTGTTAATTGTTTACGAAAAGAGCCTGGCGGTAACATGATTCAATGCCTATTTGTTACTGATCCAGTTAAACCTTCAAACGATCTACTACAATTGTATGAAAGTCAACTTGATAAGGATTTGGCATTCAATATTTTGAAGGATGTAAGTATTTTTTTCTAACTGTTGTAAATAATCTTTTTCGATATTGTATCAAACCACAGTTTTACTTTAACGTACGATTATGATTGCTGCTAAAAAGTTTCACAGTTAATAACTTTCAAATAATGCCTGATATTGTTACTAATACAGTGCTTCTTATCTTTTTTAACTTCGCGCTAAGAAAATAGAAAGTTGCGATAACCATTTTTGTAAACTTTTGAAGTTTTGGTAATTCTATAATTGTTTGTAATATGATTATATCAGTAATAATAATTGTATTTCAGTGATCTTTAGAAGGGTAATATTTTATTTTAATATACATAAGTTCAAAATTTGATAATTCCATATTGTTATGTTATCAGGGTCAATGGGGTACGTACAGGCATAGTACATTGAAAAGCTTCGAAATAATAAAACCATTACCACATGCTTATTTGAATATCGAAACTATTGGAGACCTTTCTTCTATAAAATGGCTTGAAGGTGGTTTGAACGAAAGTGTACAGAGAAATGATGATAATCTAATCATCGTCCATGTAAGTTAATTTCGTTAATTGATAAAATATGAGTTTAAAATGATGCATCCTAATTGTATTGTCATATTCAACTTATTGAACGTGGTACATCCTTTACAGAGAGATAGCGCGATAATAGAAGATAGCGCAAATATTTTTATTAGTTTAAACAAAAATCAAATCAAAATTCTAATTTATCCTTCAGGTGTACTGTGCCGCTTTAAACTTCCGAGATATTGTGATAGCCACAGGCCGTGTTGGAGTGGATGCAGTATCTCGTGGACGATTGGCACAAGAACGTGTGCAAGGTTTTGAATTTGCTGGAAAACTTGCAAAGTATGTCACTTATTTCTTTTAATTTAAAATTTCGTACTTCGTATCTTACAATATAATTTTTATTTCTTAATAAACTAATTTATTTAACTATAGCAGTTAAAGCGGCTATTTCAAGCTTGACAACATTTTCAAGTGATGGTATGTGGCGATGAAGTCTTTGATGTTGAATGCAATAATTCAGTAAAAGCCTGTTTACTTTCCTGAAGACTCTTGTATCATACTTAAGTGGGAACATGTTCGAAGGCAAACTATTCCAATCCTTCGCGGCACGCATAACGAATGACGTGGCAAACCGTGTGTGTACTTTGTTTATGAGTGTTTTCTAGAGGCATTTATTTTCTAGTGGCATGAGAATTGCTGGAATAGCCGAAAGATCAATATCAAATATGTTATTGTGCCATAAAAATCTTATTTTGTGCATACCTGATGAATGGACTTTCAATGAGGGTGCTACCGTTATGGCTGCATATGCGACTGTATATTTGGCATTTGTAAGTTTTTTGACATGATTAAATAACTAATCCTTATAAATAAAATATTGTTTAAGGGCCAAAAAAAGTAATTTATTCTCTTCTACTAACATTAACAACACCTAATCTTTTAGTAATTTTATTAGGATGTTCTGGGAAAGATAAAGCCTGGAGAATCAATACTAATTCATGCTGGTTCTGGAGCTGTAGGTCAAGCAGCAATAAATGTCGCTTTACATCGTGGATGTAACGTATTTACAACAGTGGGGACCAAACAGAAAGCTGACTTTATCAAAAAACTCTATCCTCAGCTCAAGGGTAATTAATTCGGATTTTTAAATATGTAACATATTAATTATAGGATCATAGATATTATTATTATATTTATCCAAATTCCAATTTTATCCAAAATTTTATCCAAATTTTCTGGAAACCTTGACATTGATGGAACGTAAATATTAAGCTGATACGTTTGGAAAATCAAATAATACGTTAAAAAAATACAAGAATTTTAAATTAGAACCATTTCTGTTTATGGATAAAGATAGCAAATCCGGTTCAGCTCTAAAATGGTATAGCATTCTTGAGTAATATCTCATTACATAATTAAATTAACACCCACGACTAGTTAAATATCAATTTGTAATTATTAATAATAATATTTTTCACTTAACAGATAATCAGATTGGCAATTCCCGTGATACATCTTTTGAGCAAATGGTAATGAAAGAAACCAACGGCCGAGGAGTTGATTTAGTGCTTAATTCTTTGGCTGAGGATAAACTGTTGGTAAGTGACAAACTTTAATCTCCCAATGATATCTCATAGATAGCTCAAAGAATAAGCCGACTGATGTAGCAATGAGCTAGCCACATACTCGTATATCGAAGGACCGATAACCGTTGTGAATGAAAGGTCCTCGAGTCTAGTCCCACTCTCAGGAAAAATGACAACCCTAACAAATTAATTGACAACCCTAGTTTCATTACCTCAATCTTAGCTATACAATAGCTTAAAAGCTTAGGAAACCTCCCGATCAGGTAGGCATCCGCATTCGATGCATTCAGAAAGCTCAGAACCGGTCAGAGTGTCGCTAGTTTGGGGCCGCCATGTGCAGCAGCGGACGCACAAAAGCTAACGAATGAATGTCCGTGGAGAATATAAATTACCATCAGCCTCTTTACTTTAACGGCTATTTCTATTAAATTGCCCGTTTGCATAAATTAAATACTTATTACAAGTATTAAACTTTAGGGGCTTTAAATAAAAATTTAAATTAATCCATTATTGTTGCAGGCCTCCGTTCGTTGTCTGGCTCGTAAGGGCAGATTTTTGGAAATTGGCAAATATGATATCTTTAAAAATACACCTATTGAAATGGTATTTCATAAAAATGAGGTCTCTTTCCACGGTGTGATGCTTGATTATGTCTTCGATAATACCAGCGATGGAAGGGTAAAATATATTTTTTGCGTATTCGAACATTATATAAACCTATTAAATTAAACTTTAACAAATATGTAAATTGTTTTTTTTAGTTTCAATCAAGATGTGCACTGTTATCTCCTTACAGCCATTTTTTTATTATTGTCTTTGTCTGTATGGATGTTTTGGGTTATCCATTAAAAGTCTTGAGTCTCTTCGGTAGTCGTTTATTTGTATGGAAGAGCACAGTCCAGTCACAACTTCACAAGTCGGCAGTTACAACCAGTCTCGAACAAGTCTCGACAGGAATACAGGATTCGAATTACACAGTTAGCACTGTCACTGTCTGTACGGTAGTGGTGGTTGACAACTCACTGACATATTGACAGTTCACTGACTGGCGTTGTGAGGTGTTGCCAGTGTCAATATGCCAGTGCAATGTGTCGCCACACCACCCCCCTACGAAGTAACTAAAAATATAATTTTTACATTACTACTAATAGGGATACACTGGTATTATATTCATAAAACTATACAAAGGACTAAAAATAAAATGTTGCAATAAACAATATAATGACATAAACAATGCAATGAAAATAAACAATATAAAAAAAAATGACAACCAAAGAAAAACTTTGCAATGTAAAACAATAAATAACAACATTAGATTTTCTTATAACTATAAATCTAATACAGATTTGAATTTTACAGTACGACCTGAACGGGTTACAGTTGGTTGTGGTGGTCGTACGTTGTCGGAGAGCTTTGGCGGAGACACGGTAGGAGATGCAGCAGGAGTTGTAGAAGGAGCTATTGTCTGATCGAGGCTACTGTCCGGGTCAGACATGAGGTAGGCTGGTTTTACACGGTCTATGCTCACTTCTTGGTGTTTACCTGCGATGTCGAGGGTTATGGTCTTGTTACCGTGTTTCAACACCTTGTACGGTCCGGTGTAAGGCGGCTGTAAAGAGCGACGAACGGTGTCGTCCCGCAGGAAAACATGGGTTGAAGAAGGCAGATCTCTAAATATGAACGATGTGCGATTGCTGTGACGAGATGCTGGGATGGGACGAACGTCCGTCATCTTACGCCTTAGCTGCGAAACAAAACTCTCGGTTTCATGTTGGTCCCCTTGAGAAACACTGGGCGCCAAGAATTCTCCTGGCAACCTTAGTGGTTCTCCGTAGAGCATTTCTGCTGCGGAGCATTTGAGGTCGTCCTTGAGAGAGGTGCGAATGCCGAGAAGGACGAGAGGAAGGGCTCTGTGCCAGGTGTTGTTATGGCACATTAGAGCTCCCTTCAATTGGCGGTGAAAACGTTCCACCATGCCGTTCGCCTGAGGATGGTAACTGGTCGTGCGGGCACGTCTGGTGGCTCCGAAGTCCATGAGGCGTCGGAACAACGTAGATTCAAATTGACGTCCCTGGTCCGTTGTTACCGTGATGGGGATGCCGTAACGCGCAATCCAGCCGTTGAAAAAATGTTCGGCAACCTCCTCAGCGGTGATGGATGTCATGGGCCAGGCTTCTGGCCACCTGGAGAAACGGTCTATTGCCGTAAGACAATAATTGAATCCATTCGAAGGTGGTAGAGGGCCTATAATGTCAAGATGCACGTGCCTGAACCTTCCTGGTGGTGTAGGGATATCACCAAGTGGGGATGTGATGTGTCGCGTGACTTTGCTTTTCTGGCAGGCTTGACACTCGCGTGCCCACGTGCGGCAGTCTTTGGCGATGCCAGGCCAGACAAAGCGGTCGGCGATCAGGCGCGCTGTTGCACGCGCTCCCGGATGGCTTAAATTGTGTAGACGCTCGAAGGTTGGGCGTCGGTGACTCGGTGTCAAATACGGTCGCGGCTTTCCGGTAGATACGTCGCAGTAAATGGTGGTACCGGTTCCTGGTATCACTGTAGCTTCCAATTTTAATGATGACTCTTTGCGCATCTTGTCGAGCTCTGCGTCACAACGCTGAGACTCTGCGAGGGCGGTGTAGTCATCATCCAGCTGAATCGCTTCGATCCGGGACATAGTATCTGCGACAACGTTGTCTTTGCCGTGGATGTGCAAGATATTTGTGGTAAATTGAGAAATGAATGACAGCTGATTAAGTTGTACGGGAGGTAACTTCTCACGTCGTTGAAGAAACGCGTAGATGAGAGGTTTGTGGTCGGTATATATAGTGATCTCCTGTGCCTCCAAAATGTGTCGGAAATGTTGAACGGCTTCATATACTGCTAGCAGCTCCCTATAATACGCAGGCCAGGTGGATTGGCGCGAGGTAAGCTTCTTGCTGAAAAAGGCAAGTGGCTGCCAGCAATTGTCCACACGTTGTTGCAGACAAGCACCAACGTGAGTGGAGGATGCGTCTGTAAATAGTCCGAGGAGAGCGCCAGGTTTTGGATGACACAGAAGAGTTGCCTGGGCAAGATGATCTTTACAACTTTGGAATGCTTGCTCAAGGTTCGGTGTCCATGGGACGGGTTTAGCTCCCTTTAGCTGGCTCGACGCTAGGATGTCGTTTAGCGGAGCTTGTAGTTCTGCAGCCTTTGGGATGAATCGTCGGTAAAAGTTGACCATTCCGAGAAACCTGCGGAGGCCTTCTACGGTCTTAGGTAAAGGGTAGTTCCGCAGAGCTTCAATTCTGTCCTGTGGTGGACGTATGCCTTCGTGTGAAATGTGGTAGCCTAAGAAGACAATTTCTTTCTCGGCTAGGACACACTTGGCGGGATTTATGACTACACCATATTTGGAAAGTCGTTGGAACAAGGTGCGTAAGTTCCGTGCGTGGTCATCGGCCGAGCGCGAAAACAGCAGAATGTCATCGACATATGGGAAGCAGAAATCGAGTCCCCTTACGACTTCGTCTATAAACCGCTGAAAAGTTTGCCCAGCGTTGCGCAAACCGAACGTCATAAAGGGGAACTCGAAAAGTCCAAATGGTGTTGTGATTGCTGTTTTCGCAACATCTGGCTCGTATACCGGAATTTGTTGGTAGGCCTTAACTAGGTCGATTTTCCCAAATATAGTGGCGCCAGCCAGGTTGTGTCCAAAATCGGCAATGTGCCGTACGGGGTATCTATCTGGGACGGTCCTTGCGTTCAGGGCACGATAATCGCCGCAAGGCCGCCAACCGTTCTCACCCTTCTTGGCCAGGTGCAGGGGTGAAGCCCAGGGACTCTTTGAGGGTCTCGCGGTGCCACATTGTACCATGTCCTCAAATTCCTTCTTCGCAATTGAGAGCTTTTCAGGTGCAAGTCTCCTGGGTCGGCATGCTACGGGTGGGCCATCTGTTGTCAAAATGTGGTGTATTGTAGTGTGTTTGACTGTTCTTGGAAGTCCAGGTGGCCTGGTGATGTCAGGGAACTCCTGGAGTATTTCAGAGAACTGGTTGTTCGTCACAACCACAGCCTTAATACTTACCTGTGCTACGTCAGTCACCTGTGCTGGGGTTGAGAGGTTAGTTAATCCGTCAATCAGTTTTTGATTAGCACAGTCTGGCAGTAGGTTGTAATGTGCCAGGAAATCAGATCCGATTATAGGAATGCTGACGTCAGCAATTATGAAGTCCCACTTGAAGTCGCGGCGAAGATTTAAATTTAAATTTAGAGTGAGTGGGCCATAGGTCCGGATAATGCTTCCGTTGGCGGCGCAGGCTTCATAATTTGTCGGATGCACCGTGCCCTTAACTAAATTTCGTGGGAAGCAGGAGAGATCAGACCCAGTGTCGATCAAAAACTGACTCCTGGATCTAAGATCTCTAATGAATAACCGGCGGCCAGGTTTCAAGCAATCAGCAGCCGCCACTACTGACTGCTTAGGTCGTTTCCCTTCTCAGCCCAGGAGCAGGGGCTGGTACACTTCGTTGCTTTGTCAGCAAATCTTTTATGGTACCAGCATGTCCCCACCTTTTGTTTGGTTGCTGATCGACTGCGTGAACGAGGCCGGTGGGATGTCGATCTATTATGCCTGTGCTGGTTTAAGCTGAGGGTCTCGACCCTCTTTGACAGTTCTTCTAACCGTTGTAGTATGGTGTGAAGATCGGTTGAGTTAGGGCTGGCAACCGCGTGTATTGCTGGTGGTGGTGGGAGAGATGAATCTACGATGGCATCTGCTATTTGTGCTACCCTGTCTAATGGTAAGTCAAGTTGTGCCATTAATATACGCTGGACTTCTTGAGGTAGCCTACGTATCCATAATTCCCGGATAATGGATTCATCACCCGTGTTGTTACCTGCCAAGGAACGAAGGTGCCGGAGAAAAGCTGAAGGTTTCCTATCCCCCAACATTTCCTCACTGAGCAATTGCCGTACACGCTGTTCGCTGGATACTGAGAAACGCTTAATTAACTCTGTTTTGAGGTACTCATATTTGTCTTTGGAGGGAGGATTGGATATAATATCCTCAACCTGGTCTGCCAATCTTGCATCCAGCATAGCAAGCACATGTCCATACTTAGTAGCATCCTGTGTTATGTTTGCAATCTCAAACTGTGCCTCGGCCATCGCAAACCACATTTTTGGTTTCTCCGGCCAAAAATTGCTTAACTTTACTGCTACACCCATGATATTTGCTTCGGGTTTAGTGAGAGCTGCAAGTTGAGCTTGAAGCTCAATAACTTGCCTCTGTACCTCATCCTGAGACATGTTAGTAAATATAAAGACACAACACCGGTAAAGCAAAATGTATAACAATAATAGAGTTCAAAATAGTAAAGTGCAAAGTAAAATTAATAATTAGTGGTAAAATAATCAGTAATTGTAAATAAAAGATGATATTATAACCTTCCACTAATTAGTATTTGGCATTCACATGAGTAGGCATGAATGTCATGCAACAATGTAATATAATAAAGTAAAAAAAATTTAGAACTGTTAGGTATTAACATAAACACAATGCAGGATATTAATAGTTCTTATAAGACAAGACACAAATTGTACGCGAACACGTTATGCAGTGAGTTATTTTAGTTGTCGTAAGAATGTCTTAGAATGTTCAAAGACTTACGTACAGTTCTGACGTAAAACCACCCTTGCAGGAACGGAACGCAATAAGACTTGACGTTTTGACGTATGTCAGTTACTTTGACGTGTCACGTCACTATGAGACGTGACGTACGTTGTCAAAGTATGGCCGTTAGCTTCCCGCAAATTTTAGTTCCGATGAAAAAACACTTGGTGGCGCTGATGTCTTTGTTCGACGATTTATGTTAAAAAAACTGAATTTGTTTGAAAAAACGCACTTTCACACACACTATTCACACAATACAATACACACTGTGAGCTATATGTAGGTCGCATGTATGACCTCGGGGGCTCCTTGCGCGCCGAATAGGTTCCGTGCCGGCGATCTGTACAGGGGATCGTGCGGCCGAAGTTGCGACGAAAATTGACGAAACGATGAATATTCGCGCTGACTGCTTCGTGCAGGCGGTGCAGGTCCTCAGTGCGACCTCCAGGGCACCATACACGATGCTCGGGCTCCTTGCCAGGCTTGCCAGCGATCTCTTCAATAGATCGAAGGGTGGCAAGTTTGTGGCGAAGACGAATATTTACGTAGACTCTTGTTCTTATAGTCGGGTCACCATTTATGGATGTTTTGGGTTATCCATTAAAAGTCTTGAGTCTCTTCGGTAGTCGTTTATTTGTATGGAAGAGCACAGTCCAGTCACAACTTCACAAGTCGGCAGTTACAACCAGTCTCGAACAAGTCTCGACAGGAATACAGGATTCGAATTACACAGTTAGCACTGTCACTGTCTGTACGGTAGTGGTGGTTGACAACTCACTGACATATTGACAGTTCACTGACTGGCGTTGTGAGGTGTTGCCAGTGTCAATATGCCAGTGCAATGTGTCGCCACATCTGTATCATGCAGAAATTAGAGAACTGATTAAAATGATAGGTACGTACGTACGGATGTTTATAGCATCACGGATCTGACTCTATGATTCTTCCCAGAGGATAACATGGAGGTTCTGTGGAAAGATTAGTACCTAATTAATATTTTGTAAAATGAATATCTTTGTAACTCATACAACAGCAATAATAAATTTCCTCCAAATCGCTTAAATGAGGTAAAAAATAAATTTATGTAACATCCATTGACTTTAGTAATAATAAGTCAATTGTCACACCTGAAATAAATGGGTAACAACATTTCGGGTATATTGTATGTAGGCACAGATTTTACAAAGCAAAGCGCGTGCGGGTTACAAATTAATATTAATAATTTAAAAAGTATGCCACAACTTTTACTTGCAGAGGGTAGTTGAGTTTGTTACAAAGGGCATAGTAAAGGGTGAGGTTCGTCCTATAACCAATTGCACGTTTGAGAAGTCGGAGGCCGAAGCTGCTTACCGCTACATGGCCAGTGGCAAACATATAGGAAAGGTATGAGTGAATCATTAATAACTTCAATTTATATAAAAACTAGTTAATATAATTAATTAACTTTTCGTTTTGATATTCAGGTGATAATTAAAATAAGGAACGAAGAGGACGATAATTCGATTAAGCCTGATCCCATACTTATTGAAGCACATAGGCGGTAAGTGTTTTGGGAGGTATTATTATCTTTCGGTGAAGATTGTTTGACTAGTTACCAACCTCTTGCTTGACCCAGCCGCCGTCTTCTTTCTTGCTTGTTTCTCGGCGTCTTCTTGCTTCTTTTCTCTCCTTTCTTACCGCAAACGCAATATTGATATTCTTATTGCCTTTAGTGTTACTAAGTAATATCCATGGCCCATGGTGGCCACTTATATCAGATGGCTTCATATTTCGTTACATTTCTACTAAATACACATCAAGTCAAGACACATCTAAACTAGATGACTATGATACACTAAATAACATTGATGAGTTACGATGGAAGATCTGTCTTAGACGTAGTTTCATCTTTATCAAGTCACTTCATCTAAGTTGGAGCACGGTGGTTGGATGTGTCTTTGTTAGGTACTACTAATATATTTCGCCTACTAATATTATTATTATAATTAATATGATTGTAGTGGGCATTATCATAAATAAAAAATAAACAACCAAGAAATCTTGTAACTAACTTACAAACTAAACTTACAAGTTACTTCAGTGCTAAAACTAACTGACAGCACAAGCTCATTTTCAAAAAAGATATTACGACATTTTGAAATATATACTCTCATCATCTCTTTACCGCTAACAAGAGTTTTAAACAAACAAAAAGAAAATAATTTTCATTACTGAAAAACAAAAATAATTATACTAAATTATCAACATTATTATTACAGCAATTAGCATTAGGTATTGTTTAAAAATTCATTTTTACAACGCTCCGGTTAATAGTTTAATTATTATAATAAGAATAATAAGCCCAAAATAACATTTTACCATCTTCAGGGTTTTGTTTAAGATTCAGTTCGAAATTTTGTGCTTCACGTATTTTAACATAATTACATAATAATATGTAATTTACTTGCAATCTGTTACTTTTGTTAATGATAATTAAACATTTATTCACAGGTACACGTGTCGCGAAGATTATGTGTACATCTTAGTGGGAGGTCTTGGCGGATTTGGCCTGGAGTTAGCTGACTGGCTTGTACTAAGAGAAGCTAGAAAATTGGTGCTGGTCTCCTCCAGAGGCATTACTACTGGATATCAAGCGAGAAGAATCGAGTATGAATAACATCTTAATAATTATATCTTTGAATTACTTTTCCATAATGACACTCTTTGAAGACGCTTGGAAATGCTTATAATTTATTTTATTATGATACGGGTACTCACGATATGTATTTTGAAACGCATATCGAGAGTACCCGTATCATAATAAAATGAGTACAATCCGCGATGAGTTAAGTTTTAAATCATATGCTTATAATTTGACGGTTAGTGTAACGTATTCGGTATCTTTGCTCGGGATCTTTAAATTGGATTAGTGTCATTACTAACTGGAAATTTTAAGTAGAAACATAAACATAGCATTACATTAATACATAATTTTGTATTTGCTACTGATTGCCTAATTAAGTAGCAAATAATATTGTATTTTATAATTAAGCATGGTCACAGGCATTGTATCAACAACTGCTGAATTTACACTCTTTATAATATTACTTTATAACATTTCAGAACATGGAAATCTTATGGAGTTCAGATTCGTGTATTAACAGACGATGTTACAACAGAGTCTGGTTGTAAAAGAATTTTAGAATCAGCAATGGAAATGGGACACGTGGAAGCTATTTTCAACCTTGCTGGTATATTAAATGATGCATTATTCCAACAACAATCACCAGAATTGTTTAAAGAAACGTACAAGCCGAAAGCGCTAGCTACCCTATATTTGGACAAGCTTTCAAGAAATATGTGCCCGGAATTAAGGTATGTTTTTATGTTAACAGTCGAAATCAACAAATGAACCGGTACGCATATCTAATCTGTTACAAATTTTTACAAACGAATACTTATATAAAAATACAAAATTTAATTGTAAATTTTTTCAAACTAACGAAATTATGATTATTTCAAATATTAATATTTCGTTAATCAAGAAATGACCGTATAAATGCATAATACAATTAACTCATCGCATGACGCTTAAAATGAAATTTTTTTTCTTGAATTTTCCAATTTGAAACCAATAATTGCCCTATACCCTTACCTTAGAGTAAAAATTAGAGACTCTAAGCCTATACCCCACCAATCCTTTAAGCATTCGATATTTTATCTGATGTTTGAATAGTCAGTGTAGAAGTGACGGCAAATAGGAAAGAATGGAGAGAGATAGAGAAGAACATATTGCGCCGACCCAAAATAAATTTGGGAAATGGGCAGGAAGATGATGATAAATTACACCACATTTTTGTTCCAGAGATTTCGTAGTATTTTCTTCATTGGCTTGTGGTCGAGGAAATAGTGAACAGACCAACTATGGTCTAGCCAACTCTGTTATGGAGAGAATTTGTGAAAAGAGAAGGAACGATGGTTTACCTGGATTAGCGATTCAATGGGGGGCAATTGGTGATGTGAGTTTCCCACTTGATATACTTAACAAATTACACGTACCTTCATGTTTTAATTTTTTTTTCTACACAAAAGTGCTGTTTACTCCTAATTCATACAAAATTTACAAAAAATAATCTGTACACGTTGGTATATTATATAAAACTCTTCCGTTACTGAGACTGACAGACAACGCACCACCGAAACTATTGAACGCAAGAAGCTGCAATTTGGCATGTATGTACCTCAGGGAGTGTAGGAGAGCACTAGGAAAGGTATTTTAGAAATTCCTTCTCTAAAGGGATAAAAAAGGGGATAAACTGAAACTTTTATTTCTTCAATGGACTCACTTGAAACTTTGTAAATTCATTAGAATTTAAAATACATGGCCAATAGCACGTATACTAAGAAGCTGCAGGCGGAAAGCTAGTATGACATAAAATTACAAGACTTATTTAAGGGTCAATTAAAAATCCTGATTAAACTTTCTTTTTAATGGGGGTACTAGACATAGGTTTTATTTGTACGCAATAATACCATTAACGAAATCTATTTTCGAATCGGATTTGGCGTCTATGAACCTTAAAACGGGAAACCGTTTTATTTAATGTAACTTTATTTTAAATCAGGTGGGGATGGTAGCAGATTTTGGAGATGTGACAGATGTAACGGATATCGCTGGATTTGTGCCTCAAAGAATATCATCATGTCTCCAATCTCTCGATGTGCTTTTGCTGCAGAAGGACGCTATTGTATCAACTTTCGTATTAGCACAGAAAACATCGGTTTCAGATAACGATAGGAAAACGGCTGTAGAGACTATTGCTCAAATAATAGGTAAGCTATTGTCTGGCGTGCCGTTTCTATATGAAATCTCATAGTTACAACGTGCTCAACTATAATTTAACAAAACAAAAACGGACTTCAACGTTGACAATTAATATAAAAAAGTTTTGAGAGTTTCCCTTGATTTCCCTGGGATTCCATCATTAGATCCTGACTTTGTGGCAGTGGGACCACCTCGAAAGTTTGTTCTTTCACATCATAAAAAATAACAAAAATTGTTCACAAATGACGGCTGATGAAATCGCTGGACATATAGAAAAATATCGTCGTCGAACATATAAACTCTTCCTTTTTTGAAAATGTACAAGAACGAGTCAACGTACGGTCCTTTTTAACCGACTTCTAAAAGGAGGAGGTTCTCAATTCGATTTGAGCATCTGATTTTTGACATCGAATTTGGCCCAGTACTTTTCATTTTTTATGTTTATAACCGATAATCGAGCAGACTACCCACCTGATGATAAGAGGTTACTGTCGCCCATGGACATCAGGAATACCAAAGGCATGACCAATGTGTTGTCGGCCAATAAAGATTTTACGAGCCTAAGGAGTGCCGTAGTGAACGAGTTCAGCTCTATAATCTAGTGACTGGTCAAAACACAAGAGTCGTGTGTATTGTTACTTCCGAGAACTAAGATGATAAGGTAATATAAGATGATAATGATAAGCTCTGAAATCTATATTACAATATGTATGTACATCTTTCTTGCCGAAACACAAAGTTATTCGTTGCTTACGTCATTGCAGAGGTGTGGAGGAAGATCTGCTCCATTCGAATCGTATTAAGTTATTTTAAATAATCAATTTCGATTTCCAATTATTTACCTATTTATATAATAACGTTTGTTCCAAAGAAACATTTTGGAGTTTTGATTTCTTTATAGTTTACTAAATCGAACCTTAAATATAATACCAGGTAGCTCGATTATTATTTTTATATTTGTGACAAATTTTGTTGTCAGGAGTCAAAGATTTGAAAACTATATCATATCAAGTATCTTTAGCTGAGTTAGGAATGGACAGTATCATGGCTTTAGAAATCAAACAAACTTTGGAGAGAGATTTTGATATAGTTTTGACAGCTCAAGATCTAAGGACGATAACTATTGCCAAGTAAGTTTACTTATACTTATTCAAGATCCTAATAACAAACAAACAATCTATAGATAGATGCCGGTTCGGTTCGTATATTCGAAAAACGATTCTTTTTATTATGAATAGTAGAACTACAACATAACTAAAAAGTGTTGTTGTTGTATTCTGCATAACTAGGTCCAACTATCACTAATACTAATAAATACTAATTAAATACTAACTTAAATAAAACAGCCACATATTTCCTGTACCGAAACTTCTAACATAATGAAATTCGTCTAAAACAGCCAAGTAGTTCGGCTGACATCTGAGATTTAGGGTATCGGGCTTAAGCAAAATTTGGCTGCATTTTACACCGTCTTCACAAAATATTTTAGTTGACAAGGCGGTATTCGACCATTTGTATATCCGTCAATAAACAAGATTTCGAGCTGGTTGTCTTCGCAAAAATCCGCAATATCGACATCAGTATGGCTGTGTTACTAACTCAGTTTTGGAAAAACTGTTACATTGCTGCTTTCTGCATAGTAAACTTAAAGAACAAATTTTCCCGAAGCGAATCGAACGCAGGACCACTAGTTTAAGTATAAAATGTAAATTCTTGCATACATTATTAAAATTATAAATGTTTTCAGATTAATGAGCCTAGCAGCAGAACAACAGGAGTCCACTTCTAATGACAACAGCGCCATTGTTCAAGTAAAACCTCAAGTTAATGACGATTGGACTTTCGACATACGTTACTTTTTACAGAATGTCGGCGAGGAAGAGAATGCCTTAAAACCTTATATTATTATGCCTACAGCACCTTTCTCAAGTAATGAGGTAAGTTGACGACAAAGTGACTAAATTTATTTGTTTGCATTTATAATTCACCAGGTATTAAAATGGCTTGTTTTAGTTTTTTAAACTATTCGTTTATTCAGATCTGTTTACCAGCATTTGCATCAAAACTTAACACGGTAATCATTTTTAATCTTTTTTCAGAATATGAACAAAACATTGTTCATGATACCTGGAGTAGAAGGATCTGCGAACAGTTTAGAGCCGTTGTGTCGCCGGCTACATACAAACGCTTGTGTCTTACAACTTCCTTTTGAAAATACGAGTGATTTGCAGGATATGTGTGATAAACTACATAAGGTAAATTATTTATTTTATATGTATAAGAAAACAATAACAATTTCATTTTTACCACCTAATTTCCAAATGCCTTAGCTTAGGTGGTAAATCCTATAAAGCTCGAACGGGGTGATACCACCCGCAACGGTAACTAAGTAACACCATTTCTACCGTGTAATAATTATTTTAAAAGCAATTGTGTTCCGGTTAGAAAAGTGTGGATCCAGTCACACTTTTTTAGAGGCGTCTCAGTCATCAAGGATAGCATCAAATCTGTGACCGAATTCCAACGGGACGAGGCGGTAGGAAGCGTGGTGCTGGATGCTCGTTTGCTATCTTAAATCGATAAAAAATGTAACCAACAACGTATAAATAATAAGAAGAATCTACAGTTTATTTAAAACCTTCATTTAAAAACATACATTTTTACATAATTATTTGATTTTTCTCCAGGTTATGAAACCGCTGATAACCACAACCAGTACGTTCAATCTGCTTGGCTATAGTTATGGGACAGTCCCTCTCCTCTCACTAGCTGCCAAACTTGAAAGTGAAGGTACTGTAATCATCGCTTGTAGTCAAACTACCATCAAACACGTTTTTTCGTGTTAAACCGGTAAAAGAGCACACGAGCCACCTGATGGTAGTTTATCACCGTCGCTAATGGACAACAATAACACCAAAGGCGTCACCGATGCGTTGTCGGCCATCTTTCATGACCACGGAAGAGGAAAGGAAGGAAAAATTGCTTATATTGATCTCGTAAATACATTTGCCTACGAGTTATTTCCTCCGTTTTTTTAACCATTTTTATCGTCATTAATATCTTTATCATTATGACTCATCTTAATCATATCACTTGTCAAGTTTAAAACTATTATGAATGTGAATGAAATGAAATTATTTTTTTGCACATTGTTATTAATGACGACTCGAATATCACAATTGTCACCATGTCGGACTGCCGTTCGAAGGATCTTGGGTTCGATTCCCAGCGAGGGGCAATTTGAATGATGAGTTAAAATTTTTGTTCTCGGTCTGTGTGTTATTGTCCTCATGTGCCAGTCATGGCGCAAACTACACAGAATATATTAGTGTGGGTTTGGGGCTATGAGTGAGCAATTTATAATTTCTAATTATTTATATAAGAAAAAGCTATCAACGTATTTTAAAAAACACCTTATTACTACGGCTGAACTTGTGAGAACTTTTGTTGTATACCAACTAGCATACTCCTTAATTATATCTTCAAAAAGCCGAGGCTTAATCTATCGTTTATTTTTTCTTTCAGGTCATAGAGGAACGGTGTTCTGTATTGATGGATCCCCAATGTGGATCAAATCAATTTTCAAAAACAGGCTTGATGCCACTGACGATTTAACATTACTAGACAGCTCTTTAGAATTCGTGTGTGAAGCAACTCAACCCGTAGGCAGTACAATTGCGAACGTTTTTGAGAAAACCAAAGTATTATCCAATTTTGATGATAAAATTGATTATATTTTTGAACATTCACCAATAGAATTGAAATATTCAAAAGAATTCTTCAAAAAAATGTGCAAAGCAAGTAATGATCGCCTTAAAATTATCAAAGATTATAACGACGGTGTTATTAATAAGTTAAAATCTCCTATAGTTCTTCTTCGCCCGGAATATGGAATTATCCGTAATTTTGCTGATAATTATGAACTTGATAAATTCACTGAAGGTGGTGTAACGGTAGAGTATTTGAAAGGAAACCATGTTAGTATCCTTGATGATCCAAATTGTGCTATGATCATTGAAAAATATTTAGGTATAAAGTAATTTAAAATTGTTACTGTGCATTCTAGTTTTGTTACAAATATTATAGATATCATATTTCATACTTATCGTTCGATTGATTGCTTTATCCAATTTATTTCTTTGTTGAGTTTTTCTGTAGGTACGCAAGCATTCATAATTATGATGTCAGCTTTGCCCAAGTTAAAACTATTGGTGTTTTTTGTGATTTAATTAATTTTATTGGACTAACTTTTCCTTTCGGCTCCGCTCGTGTGAATCTTCTGATAGCAAAGATGATTATATTCCTATCTGTGGTCTTGAAAATAATTGGTAAGTCGAAAGTCAGTCGGGTAAGAAGATAGGGCGTGAAGGTGTTATTAACTGACAAAATCACAAATTAAAATATAATTGGTATGGTATAGGAGTTGCAGCCGATATATGTAAGTTGTTGCATCTATTTATGAGCAATAATAATAGATATAAGTAGTTTAATAAATAATCATTAGGTGTTTTGTGTCTCAATACAAATAAAGTGTTTTTCCAAAAATATATGACTTTTAATTATATTTCCTTGACATAAAATGAAAATCTTATACAACAAGGTTATACAATATACTAAGAACAATCTAACCAAGTATCTATTACACCTACCAAACTCGTACACGTACCACATAATATAAATTGTTTAGAATTATTTTCTGGTCTTATTATATACACTACCAAGATATAATATGTTTGGTTGAGGCCAAAAAAGTTAAGTTTCAGATGATGTTAAAAATAATCTAGCTAAAAGGCTCACTAAAAATACTAAAATATAAAAATAGTTACTTACGTAACAAAATAAACTAATTTTTTGAATTAATATAATAATAATTATATTACTAAGGTCGCGATAAGAGTTCAAACTTTTCAACATTAATAAGTAATAAAAATAATTTTCATAATACTGTGTATCAAAAATAATAATTAGAAAAAATACTACAAATAGGTTTAATTAAAAGAAGAAGTGAACATTAGTTACTTTATTTTAAAACAAGAAAATAACTTTACAGGACTTACAAGAATAGTGAAAACTCATATCAACATTAACCATCAATTTCCAGAGTCGAGTTACTCGTTGCAACCGGAGGAACGATCCTAATACCAGTTCGGAAGCAGAACACTGGTACGTTGAAGTCGTCGACCACTCTAAACTCGATGCTTACCGACGTACCCTAAAATAAAAATAAATTTAAAAACCTTTTTAAAAACAGGTTTTTATTTAAATTACCTAATAATAATAAAATAAACTTTTCCTTAAAAACTTTTACTATCGAAATATAACGTTATTATACAATTTGCATTCATTGTCATTATTCAAAGCTTGTCGCGAGATTACTCGTATACACTTAGTTTAAAGTAATTTAATTTACACAGGTAAATCTCACATGACAGGTGAAACTAAATAAAAGCTTGTAATTCTTTGTTTAACAACAGAAGTTGACCATGAGCATACAGACACTACTACTACTACACTACTACACTACTACTACAGATTACCGTAAAACGGTTTTTTTACTTTGTATTTATACATAATTTTGATGTACATTTTATCGCTTTTATTTAATCCATATTAAGTATACATATTTGGGAAACCAAAAGCATGCTATATAACATACATACCACTGGGAAAAAAGGTTCAATGAACATTTTCAGGGTATACTGTATGACCTCCCCCTTCAGTACTGGACAGAAACTGTTGGTCAGGAAGTTGCAGGTGAACGAGTTCGGTCCAAGATCATATGGTATTGGTAACGTGATTATACCAATTGACATAAAAGCCGTTGCCAAAGTCCTCATATTACGCATGGTACGAGCTGAAACAATTAGTTTATCAGTGCTTATAATCACTATGCAGTTCAGAAATTACAACAGTACGATTAAAAAAGTAATCATTTGTTAGGCCAAGCAGTGGAGATACAGTGGTTGCATATTATCATCGCAACCCATAACTGTCCCACTGCTGGGAACGGATGTCCTCACACCATCTGAGGAATAGTCCGCGACGCTGGTCAAGTACGGATGGGCGGACTTCACAAACCTTTGAGAACATTATGGAGAACTCTCATGTGTGAAGATTTCCTCACAATGGTTTTCTTTACCGATGAATAAAGTGAAAATTAAATTCTAATACGCACATCATTTTGCGTACAGGTTTTAATTCCAGACGGAGGGTCTGCAATTTGGAGCTTTTGAAACTATAACTGTTTTCACATGTATCTAATATAATTGTTAGATTCAGTATACATACAGAAGATAGTGTTATGATACCTTGGGTTTTTATTTTTTGATTAAGATTCAAAGAAAGATTATACACTCACGTGCTTGAAATACTATGTGCATTACTACATTTTGCAACTGTGGCAGATCACAAGGAGGAGTACTACATCCTATGATATTGGTATTCAGTGGCAGATCGCCAGGATTACTGGTACCTGAAATAAAAGAGGAAAAAGTTATACCATTCTCGATTCCAAGTCCTAATGGTGCGGCTTTATAAGTGGAGAACGAGGAGGTTATGGGCATCTGGTGAGCGTGGTGAACATGGGATAGCATGAGGAAGTACAATTGTATGTGGCACAAGGAAAGTATGACATCAGCTGTCAAATTTGTAACAACTGTGCTTTGCTTGAAAAAAAAACAGCCACGCAGAGTGAGTCAATATTATCATTCTGTCTTATTTTTTTCATGTCATTGGCGTAAGTTGATGATTTTCTTGTGTGAGTGCGATAGATGGCATCCATAGGTCTATACGCTTCTGCGTCTACGTTTAAAACTCATTTTTTTTCTGTCATGTTACTCATGGTTGTTAACTCGCAGAATATTAATACTGTCAATGAGCGCGGTTTCCTCGTCCTGAGGCGACCAGGAATTTATATGAGGTCCGGATAATCGCCAATCTGTATAACTGAGGTCCGGATACTCAAGTCTCTACTGTTTATAGTGCCAAGCAGTTGATTTGCTGTATGTAAATTTTATCGGTTTATCATAATACGAGTAAAACTGTAAGATGTAAGGGGCTCCATACATCATTTAGTCCAAGCCTCCTGCTAAACAATGAATGAAGTTACGGCGCCCTGTCCCTTTTTAATGTCGCTGGCCTATGTATCATGTGGTTTAATCCTGAAGGAACTCTAGACTTGGGGGTTGGCCAAGCCCAGTTGACTAGCTACCATCTTCTTGCTTGAGTCATCCGCCAAGCGACTTGTCGTGTTTCAGTAATTTATATTTTTCTTTATTTCCTCGTTCCTTCTTTCTTGTGCGACAACGGATCGTTTATGCCTTGGAATTGGTGTTGATGGTGACTTGCCATCAGACGGCTCGTTTGCTGGCTATTAACATAGAAATAAAGAATAACTTACACTGTCCAACCAGAGTGCTTTGTCCTGAAACAGACACAGCTAGAACACACGTTATCACAATTAATCGAAACATGTTTCAAATGTGTAAACTGAATGTGTTTGCTAATGCATTAACCAAAATTACGTCTGTTATAATATATTAACAGCTTATCAACCAGGTGTTCTAATCTTTCTTTCTATCTGTAACAGTAGATAAGGGAAATTCGTTCAGATCACTGGTAATTAATTTACAATCACCAATACTATGCATGTGGCCGGGACACCTGGTAGATATGAAGGATTATCACTTTTAGTAACAACTAGTAAACACGCCTTGCAACATTGCAAAACAATGCCTTAGTCGTCATTAGTACCCACACGCAAAAAAGGGTTTACACTAAATTCTCTACCGATAGAAATAAAACAAACATTCAAGCTTATTGCAATACATCAGTGAAAATCGCATTCAATGCGGTTAAGCTGTTTCTGTTATGGGCTTTATTGCGTTAATAAATACCGCTAATAAAATACAATAGTTTTTCTCAAATATCTTTCGCGTACAGACAGAAAAGTTAAGTTTTATTATACGTACTCGTATGTGTGATAAGGAAATTGGAATTTCTTAATGATCTTGCGGTTAATTTAAATTGATTGTTTTTCAGGTCCTTATCTATTCTATATGGAAAAGATGGTAATATGACCCCCGCGGTGTGGCCCCTACGATATTACAAATTTAGAAACACGCTACCTTGTTAGACATTTATTTTAGAAGGAGTATGAGTGATAGTTATGATTTACTGCCAAAACTTTGAATAAGGTGTATCCCACGAACAAAGGTAAATAATGTAATAAAGCTTCAGACGCATAAAACATTTGATCAGTATTTAATAAATAAAATTATTGAGAATAGTCTGAATCTGTCGTATTTATCCCAAAAGTATCTAATGTGCCACGTAGTTTATTTTCAATCCTTAAATTGAGCACACTACCGATATGTGCAACTTTTTAAATTCCTATCCAAAGGCTCTCTGGAAGTGATCGCTGTTGAGCGATAAGACCGCCTTTAGTGAAATTCCGTTCATTATATTTATTTATTTCTAATCTCCTGTTAATGCACAATAAAAATATATTTTATATTGTATTGTATGTACAATAATTGTGTACCTACCGCGTCATAGAAAAGTCATAATTATGAGGTAAAAACATATTAATGAATAGGTACTTACCTAATTATTTTCAAAAAGTAATTTCTGACTTTGAATTTGAAATCACTTTGACTTTGGAACTGCGAAGCCAGACATTTTAGTTCCAAATAGCTTGTATTAGAATTGGTAATTTCCTAAGTAATTTTAATAATACCTATGTATTTTAACTAATTCAAATTAACTCATGTAGATTCTATATGAATTATATAAATAATTTACATACAATATCAATTTAGTTACTTATTTTATGACATTATTTCCATGCTTCTATTGAATATTTAACACACATATTAATTACCTAAATATATCCCGCGGCTTTGCCAGCACAGTAGCGTGTAGTTGCATTTCAAATGTATTGATTTCTTTTCTTACAAATCATCCCTTCACTTTATTCTTTATTTTACGCTTTTCGAGGTTAAATTTCCAAAACGAACTCCTAGATACGTTGAGGTGTTCCACTCTACGTTTCCAGATCTCATTATCAGATGCTCACGATATTTGAGTGGAATTAACGTGAAAAAATTAATTACACAACAAAAAATAACCAACAAATTTACTGAATGATATCTCTTATCCCGCGCGAACAGAGTCATTTTCCTGAATTAAAACTAACCTATACTTAGTTTAAGATTAAACTAAATTCGTTGATCCGTTTTTGCATGATTGAATAGCAAACATCCAAACTTTTACATGTATACATAATATTAGTTAAATCAATAAATTATGTGACCAAATTACTTGTAATTATAAATAACGCACGTAATATATTTTATGTCACAGTGTGATTAGGTCTTCCTTCCCTCACACCATATTTTCTTGATCAGGAATCGTTTAGTCATTAGGTAAGTAGGCATCATTAGATATAGAATAGAAGTAAGCTAATAGAATAGAAGTAAGCTAATTTCTTACCTAATCATCACACCATATTGTAATAAAACTCTGACTAATATATTTATAGATATAAATTAATATACCTACAGAGTGAGTGTGTGTTGTGTGTTATCCATGACACCCAAGACATGGAATCCTGTTGTGTTGTGAAGCTATGAGTGTGTAGGGTTTTTTATATTCCCACTGAATCCTACTAATATTATAAATCCGAAAGTTTGTATGGATGTATGAATGTTTGTTACTCTTTCATGCAAAAACTAGTGAATGGATTACTGAAACTTTACAATAATATAGCTTTCACATCAGAATAACATATAGGCTGTAATTTATAAAGGAATAGTGGTGAATTATCCAAAATATATAACTAAATCTTTGCAAACAGAAGGAATAAGTTTCCCGAGCGAAGCGAGGGCGGGCCACTAGTAAAGAATAAATAGAATATTTCGGTTTTAAATAAAGTTTACTCAACTAGGATGTTTCTACATTTCTAGCACCATGACGCCGTCGCCCCAAGAAACTCGTACTCAATATGAGATTCCAAATTCAAGTGGAGACAGGGTGGTCATCAGTGGAATGTCCGGTATCTACCCAAAAGCTCCCCACGTCAAAGCTTTTTCTGAAATATTGTATAATAAGGTATTTATACTAAATTGTAGATAGGTTGAGAATTTTATGTGTATTTGAAGGGAGAGTTTTACTCTCCAGGATGATATTGCAATATGATACTGAATTAGAGCTACATTAAATTATTAACTAACACATTACATGCACTAATATAAGTTAATCTATGCACACTACCATGCGTTTGACATAACTAAATATGACATTTGAAATGTGTACGTTCAATGTGAAGTAACCCTACCGTGCATAAAAAGGGCCGTTGCTTATCATAATAATTATTTTTTCCTAAAGGTCTGTTCAGACAGTCGCGGTATCCGCTGTCGCTGTAGGTCCACGATATCCGCGTGGCATTTTCATAATATTCGACCATTTCTATCGATTTCTATTTTCGAGACGGTTTTCCCAGGACAGTTACGTCGCTACGCTGATTTGCGTACGTGTAACTTTATAGTCCGAGTGATATGTCGGTTGCACCATTTTGCCGTGTGGTGTGAACCGGCATGAGAATATCGCTTTCCCACTCGGATACCGCGACTAACCGCGATAGCGGATACCGTGCTTATCTAAACAGGCCTTAAAGCGTCAAATTGTACGTCAGGTGGATCCAATAACAAAAGAAATTCCCCGCTGGGATTTCAAGCATCCTGAACTAAACAACCATCTTGGTATGGCCCCGGACTTAAACAGATTCGACTCCCAGTTTTTTAAATTGAGTCATCGCAATGGGTACACGATGGATGTCGTATCGAGAAAACTCTTGGAGCAGACGTATCAAGCGATATATGACGCTGGTATGATCTTTAATATCTATATTTGCTCATTGCTTTTGTGTAGTGAAATCATAATAAATTATTAGTTAACACGTAAAACCCGACTAAGTAAATACTTAGTCAGGTTTTACGTGTTAACTATTATAGGATTTTAGGGAGAATAGTTGCTAACCAATTTTTAATCGTGATATATTCTACGAGTACCTACATGATTATATCGAAATGAATAACTTGCAAGCAACCGATATTTTTGAAATGTGTTAATTGAGGCCCTTTATTTGATAACCAACACGGCCTCATATTTTTTTGAATTCATGACTTTATGTCCTCTAGAGGGCGCCCCATCCAGTGTTATGTGACGTCACATAATCCAGAACAAGCGGACGAAGAGGACGCTTGCAACGATAATATTTCATCATATTCATGAACATACATACCGGTCAAACATAATCCTGTGCCGTAGTCGGTAAAACAGAGAACAATAATAAAACAATGTAATATATTTTTTCAGGTCTAAGCCCTGAACATCTCCGTGGCAAGAATATTGGCGTATATATAGGATCATGTTTTTCGGAAACGGAAAAGGCGTGTCTCTCTACCGACAACAGTCTGGTTACTGGAATAATTGGGTACGTAGTAGCCTCGTATGGCTTCGAACTTCGACCAATTAATGGCCCACTAGAGGGCACGGGTCATTCCTGATATCCGAGGAACTGAGAACTACTAGTGCATACTCTATCCCGCTCTTCCATTGCGCGCATTGGTGGAGGAGTTAGTGGCCTAAATATCTGAAGTTTTATGTTGTTTGCCCGAGACAACTTTACATTCCCTCAGAAGAATAGAAACACCTAAGAAACTTTGCCTTGCCAACTAAGTAGTTGTCATCCATCCAATAGCTGCCATCGCGTCTTTTCAATTGATGGCAAATAAAGAGGAATGATAAAAATGCGTAGCAATTAATTCAAATGAAATACTTTTAGTCATTTAGGTTTCGTGAAGTGAAGC
Source organism: Ochlodes sylvanus (assembly GCA_905404295.2). Classification (NCBI taxonomy): domain Eukaryota; kingdom Metazoa; phylum Arthropoda; class Insecta; order Lepidoptera; family Hesperiidae; genus Ochlodes; species Ochlodes sylvanus. The sequence goes on from FR990129.1 coordinate 7,390,395, forward strand.
GAAGTCGGATTACTAAAAGTAAATTTACCTTAACTGTCCTCGCACAGGTGTCCTCTCACAATGTAAGGGGTGTAAGTCATAGTCCCCACACTAGCCCAGTGTGGATTATCGGACTTCTCACACCTTGAGAACATTATGAGGATTGACATTTAGGGAAATCTCAAGTGAGAACTCTCAGGTGTGCAGATTTATACTCACTATATTTTCCTTCACCGAAGCAAGTGATACTTAAATTCTAATATGCACATCATTTTTTAAATTAGAAGTCCGTGCAGGATTCGAATCCAGACCCCCTCGTTCGAGAGTCGAACATTGAAACATCTAGACTTTTACTTTAATTACTTATTATTATCTATTCATTATAGGTCAAGTAAAGCTATGTTTGCCAATCGGATATCCTATTGGCTAGACGTGAAAGGACCTTCGTTCACTGTAGACCAGTCATGCTGCAGTTCCATCGCCGCCCTGGAGGCTGCGTACCGTGCAATCCAGGGAGGGGAATGTGAAGCTGCCGTCGTTGGTGCTGGGAATATCTGCTTATATCCTCAAACTATGATACATTTTGGAAGGTACTTCTCTCTTCTGTGTCACTTGTCTGCTTTTTCAATTATCACGTGCGAAGTACCCTGTCACCCAGTTGTGACTCTGCCTGCGACTGACCCCGGGGTCAATTTACGGTTGGAAAGCAATGACATATTGTAATAATTGTTTGTTCTCGGGTGGTGAATATTATGATATTTTAACCCAAACCAAGCCAAGCCAAAACAAGCCCGCTCACCTTGACTCCTACTTTTCAGTAGGTATAATTGGAAAACTGGGTTTTCTCATTTTCTTGGATGTATTCTACTAAGATTGGACTGAAATAAATATTACTTAATCTGATTCATTTTTTTAGGGTTATCTCCTTGAGTCCAAATGGAAAAACGAAATCTTTTGATGAAAATGCCGATGGATGCGTAAAATCTGAAGCCATCGGCGTTTTGTTTCTACAAAAGGCTAAGAATGCTTTAAGGTAAAATATAATCATCCAAACCTAGTTTGAATAATATTCTTGTCTTTAGAAATATTCAAGCATTAATATTTAGGAACTAAAGTGTAAATACAAAACATGAATTATATTTTAGAATATATGGTGACGTAGTCCACGTGAACAGTACCTTTACATCAGTGGTTGAGGGAGAAAATGGTCCCAAGTATGGATTTTATAGAGATGCGGAGTTGATGGCCAATTACCTGAAAGATTTCTACAGGAAAGCGAATGTTTCTCCCAATTCCGTAGATTATGTGGAAGCTTTTGGGGCAGGTAATTTTTAGAAGCTTTTATTTTAACTTGCAATGTCTGTATGTAAGTTCGGGACAAATCTTGCAATTTCACCACTTACCATCAGGTGGATTGTGGTCAAAGCTAAATTATAATACCTACTTCCTCTTACTCTAGTGAGTTGAAATTTTGCATATTGCTTTAGTTCCGATGATAATGCAATTTTATGTTATGAATGACCGGGTACTACGCTCAGTTAATTTCCGCAACGGTTAACAGCACAGTGACAAAATTTATGTATCACCTAATAAAAAAACGTGTGTTCTTTATAAACTATTCATTATTTGATTATAAAGTAAGCGGAATTTATTAATTTTCATAAAGTACAATGTCGTCAAATATTGTTACTTGATAATCTGTCCATACCATTGAATTATTATTACTATGGACGTCGAGCCCGCGCTAAAAAATTGTCCGAACCAAATGAGCAACAAATCACAAAAAGAGCTACAATCGACTGCAACCGAAATTAAACCGTGATTTAATGATTTTAGTGTTTAAATTACCTTGTTAACATTTCTATTCTTGCGATGGCTGTGACTGGGACATTTTTTTCGCGATTTTAGCATGAGACCCGACGTACATAGTAATAATAAGTAAATGGTCCATACGATAACTAAACATATTAAGACTGTTAACAGGTTCTCGTGAAATCGACAAAGCTGAGTTGGATGCGTTTGAAGAAGTATTCTGCGTTGATCGAAAAGATCCTCTGGTTGTGGGAAGTGTTATGTCTAACATTGGCTACACTGAAGCAGCTTCAGGAATCACTTCTATTTCAAAGGTATTGAAGCTATCGAAGGTATCCTTCATCATCATTGACATAAATACTATATCTCAATGTTCATCATTATTAGTAATCAAATGTTTCTCTGCACTAAGTTAAACGTAAAATAAAATAAAATCGTCTTAAAAAATCATGAACTATAAAATAATGAATTTGTTAAGGTCGGCCTAGTTATTTAATATGTTATTTCGTAATGCAACTTTACCTGAAAACTGGAATAGTTATTTTACCTATTTTGATTTTCTTATATTAATATGAGAATTCTAGGTTTATATATAAATAAATAATAGTATGTTGTTAATGTTAATAAAAAAATACGTTGTTAGTTTTAATACTTTAAATTTATTTATTTCTACAAGGTGTTGTGGTCTAATCGCACAACAATCATGACACAGAAATCGCACTTTTACTTTTTGAATGAATCTTTCATGTGGCCCATTTTTAAGATCATTAACTTTATGATAATTGAGCCTAACATGTAGCTATTAAACCTAACTGTACCATTTTATGTAATCCACAGATCCTCCTTGGTTACCAGAAAGGTGAAATAGCTGGTAATCTCCATTTCGAGAGCCCTCGTCAGGACATCCGTGCCCTCAGAGAGAAACGCATAACCATTGCTACGGAACACCAACCGATAGATCGTTCCAACAGTTCCTATACTGCAATCAATAATCTGTCTTATTACGGAGTAAATGGCCACGTCTTACTTCACCACCGTTACAAACCAAAGGTCAGGCCATTACAACTCACAATTGCCATTTTGTTGGACTATTTTAATTTCATAATAAGAAAGGTTAAGCGAATACTCCTACAGTCTACAGTCTACAGTGCGCATGTAAATTTATTCTTTCTTTTCTGTCGAAAGTGACAAATCATACCTGCTACGTATTAAATTTAAAAATTATAGGTGTCGGATTCGATGTCGGGCTTTGCGATCAGGATACCAACACAACATTCACTGATACATTACTGAGGACTGGGGCAGGAGCTGTTAGTGATAAAGTTATTAGTGATACAACAACAACAACAGCCTAAATACAGCAAGTGATACAACAACAACAACAACCTGAATAAAGATTTTACGTTGTGGTAATACTATTTCTACAAAGGCCTGATAACGAAAATTAGCAAAACTTAACCTCGAATAAGCTTAATTTTCTACACTTAATACATAGTCAAATACATTGAGCGCTTTATACAAATAGATTCCATGGTCCTACTTTTTTGTACTACAAGAGCCACGAGGGTATATTTCTCCTGGTCCTACTATTCTTTGCTAGACCTCAGAACTCCTTATACCACCATAACGAGTTCTGGCTGTTACTTTCTAAAAATCAGCTATGGAGCAAAGTGGTACGACAGTAGATACCTAGTAATTTCCAGGCTTTCTCAATCACGAAGAGAAGCATGCTCCCTGCGGTGGATTAAACACCAAATTATATTTACAGAACTTGGATCAATATAAATCATCTTTGCCACGCTTGGTGACAGTCTCCGGAAGAAATGTTAATGCTGTGCAGCGCATTTTAGACGACCTCAAATCCCATCCTATCGACCCGGAGGAGCTGGCCCTGCTGTACAACATCCACGAGAACAGAATCAATGGACATATAGAACGAGGATACGCTCTTTTTGGTAAGATCGCTGTTTAAATGGTACTCGTGCACTGTGATAAGGTCTCAGTGTGAAAGACCATAGTCCACCACGCTCGCTGGCCAAGTGCGGATTAGCGGACATCCACACCTTTGGGAACATTATGGTGACTAATAAGGTGTACACGTTATCTCACGATGTTACAGTTGTCAGCTTTAGAGATATATTTCTTACTATTTCATAATTATATTTCTTGATATTGATTACAGACACAAATTCAGATGGGAAGACTATTAGTCTAGGCGAAAGTGTCCAGCATTTCGACGATGTTGAGCGCCCACTTTGGTTCGTGTACAGTGGAATGGGATCTCAATGGCATCAGATGGGATTGCATCTCATGCAGATCCCAATTTTTACTGCTTCTATCAAACGGTAAATACTTCACCATTATAACCTAGGAGTGCCTAAGATCTACCTAGTATTTTTACACACAAGGAAGGAACACAAAGAAGGATTATGTATTTATCAGTCTACGTGTTCCTTGGTGACGCTCTAAAGAATAACACTGACAACAATCCCCTTTCCTTTGTCTTTAAATGCATTTATTTAACTTGCAATGTATGTATTTATCTATGTATATAAAGAAGTAAATTCTGATTGATTTTATTTATTTATCTTGACTCTTGTAGCTTCGTAAAACAATGTGAAAGATTCTTTAAATACTTAGGTATACATAAATGATATATCTTTTTGACATACTATAGTGTACAATAACCTGGCCAGTTTCGGCGTAGTGAATATTACGCTCTTTAAAGGCCAACCCTCAAAAATAGTTTTAATTATTTATCGATAAAATGTTTAGTGCGATAAGATCGAAGGATAATTTTATTTAATAATAATAGAATAATAAATTTCCTTAATAATATATCCACACTATAATACATACCCACTCGCACTAATTCTATGAATTTGCATGATTTACAGTTGCCATGAAGTCCTTAAGCCAAAAGGAGTTGATCTCATCCATGTTTTAACTACTGAAGATAAAACTATATTCAACAACATCTTGCACGCCTTCGTGGGGATCACTGCTATTCAGATTGGTCTTACAGATGTCATTAAGGAAATTGGAATTGTTCCTCATAATATTATTGGTATTTTTATGAATGCTATATAATTATAGTAATGCGCTGAGAATAAAAATTAAATGTTAAGTTAGGACCATGAACTTGTAAAGTTTTTTTTCTTCTCTTTGCGGGTAGATGTCCCTACTCTGTGTCGACCGCTCGTCACTCATCGATAGATATGGAATAGCTCTATAGCTATTTAATACAACATAAGAAACTTGAAAAAAAATTCCACGGTATAAACCAGTAACTTCGTCTTTGTGATTTAAAATATGAGTACCTACGTAAACACAGTACAACTTCCAGTTTCAAAAAACGTATCGCCAGTACAAATACGAATACCTTAAAACGATAAAATACTCGCTATGTGTCGGGTAATTCCATGGTGGAAGATTTTGTCCGAATGTTATAAGATAGTCGTCATAAATTTGGTTAAGAATAACATAATTATCAAAACTTCATCTTTTTACATACTTATAATATTTTCTACAGGTCATAGTCTCGGAGAAGTTGCGTGCGCATACGCAGATAATACCTTAACTTTAGAACAAGCGATCCTAGCTTCGTATGCCCGTGGCCGTGTGTCAGTAGACATCCCAGTCATTAAGGGATCTATGGCAGCTGTTGGACTTGGCTACCAACAGATCAAGGATATCTGCCCTGGAGACATCACCGTTGCCTGTCACAATGGACCCGACTCTTGCACTCTGTCAGGACCAACAGAATCTGTAAAAAAATATGTTGACAGTTTAAGTTCGCAGGGAATATTTGCCAAGGAAGTCCAAACCTGTAATATTGCTTACCATTCAAAATATATCAAGGATATGAGTAAGTGGAAATTATTATATTATTTTGTATGATAAAATTTAATTTCATATTATCGTGATCGTAGATTTCGATCGCACGTGTTTTTATATAGTTTATAAGGTAAAAGCTCCTATTAACGACCCCCAAAAATGTGACTCTATTACCGATCCAATTTTTAAATCACTCATATTAGACATAATATAGGGTTCCAGAAAAGTCATACCTTAAAAATTAGTTACGTATTTTTGTTGGACAACAAATAGAGTAAAGTTTGTGTGTTTAAACAGCCAGTGAAAGAAATAATTTGAAAGTAAGTGGGACGCGCCCGAAGCGGACGCATGTTTCATAGTGTTGCGACTCCGGCCACGTAAGTAGACCTAAATATTAATTAAGGAAAATAACACACTAAAAATGGATTTGTCTTCTTGCTATCACATTACAAATGTAACGTATATATTAGTTTTCTAAACTAACTCTTAATATAATACTTTTTATTGGGTTTTGTGTTATTAAATCATGTTTTAATTTAAGGCGGTAATAGAATCCATATTTCATAACTTGATTCTAATAACGACCCATGGCGTTGTTTAAATTTTGAGAACATTTAGTATATTAAAATAATATCTATTATATACTACCTCATTTGATTTAATTTTTTTCTTGTTCAATTCTTAAAATTATTTTACTTCGTTAGATCTATTAACGACAAAGCTATTTCTTAAAGTTTTTGTGTAAAACTCGATTCAACGTTACACAATATTCCTATTATTATAAGGATATTATACTGTAAATAACCTTTATTATCTGAATTAAAGACTAACTGTCATTAAAAGAAATAATATAGCAATGAGATCGAATTTAACAGTATCCCATAAAGTGGATATTTTATCTGTTTATTATTAATTTTATTGGTCGCTAATAGAATATTGTAACCTTCATACTTGATTCTATTACCGACTCACAGCTGTGACGATATTATTTTTTGGTAATATTACAGTACACAAATACAAAATGTATATTTTTGAACAAATTGGCTGATTTCTTGCATACGTGACGTTATGATAGATTTTGTCACAGGCCATAATTATTATTAATGTAAAATAATATTTGCTATCCAGTTTCATTCATGGCTTCATGGCTTCATGGCATTGGCTATATTTCATATGTTTTCAAATAAAAATGGCGGGACGGAATGGGGGCCATGTAACTTTTTAAAGCTTCTTTGGAAGATTTAAATTCTACAGGGTGTTAGGGGCTCCACCAGAAACCTCGTAATCACGCTTTTGGACCGTGATTCTAAGTAATACTACATGGAGAAAAAAAAATTCAGTGCCCTTTTTTATTCCATATAAAATTAAATAATTTTTTTTCTTAAATATCGAAATATGACACTATTCTTGCGGCCCATCCGAACTACAGCGAATGAAAATTACTATTCCCATTCAGTCCTACACGTAGACCTCAAGCACACCTCAAGGTAGCGCTCTAATCTGTCACGGTTCGAATTGTCTTGGTACTTGATTTTAAATCAATCTTATTCTGCGATGAAAATGTTAGAATTATTTAATGTAACTTACATAATTATCTTCGTAATGAACATTACGATTAATGTTATACCTACAACCTTAAAATGATTAGACGAAAGTTATGGTAGAATTTGATACCTAACGAAATACACTGCCCAGGTCAAATGTACTCTGACAACAAATTAATCTGAATTCTACACTGTCAGAATGTGGCTTGGCAATATAAAAAAAGAATAATTTACCTACCAATACCGAATTATCTAAGTTAACATACCTACATTGAAAAGAGAAAATACATAATTAAAAAACGTCATTAATAAGGAATTTGTCAATATTTATCTAAAGCATTAGAAATAAATAAAAGTTTCACTTTAAAAATAACACCTACGTAGCTGTACTCATGAAAATACAAACTAGGTAATCTTACACTGCTTACAATATTAAAATCGTTTGGTCGCGGTATAAATTCAAAAATTAAATCTTCAAAGTTATAAACTCACACAGACACAACGCAGAAACGCACACTAATAGTTTGCAACGTTATAGGTACCTATCAGGCATCAGCTTTGCCGCCGCGCATCAAAAGAGGCCGCCATGTTCGCTCTTGCCATTCAGGCGCTTCCCAGTTTTCGAGCATTTGTTGTTATTGAAAATTTGATTTACACTGTTGAGAATGCAATCGATTAATCGTAAATTAATCGATGTGTGTTATCATGAAAAGTACGTATGTATTTATTATCCAACATAGATAAACAGTCAATTAGTTATTAATAATTGTAATGGTCGGCATTATGAGTAAATAAATAAATAAATAAATTAGAATAAAAACGATTCCGCCTATCTACTTAGCGCATACTGTATCTAGAAATAAAATATTAAAAACTGGTCGATTATTCAATGAAGAGTTCGTCTTAAATAATATCATTAGATTCTTAATAATAAAATTTAACTTACATTTCAATTGTGAAATAGGATAATGTAAAAAAGATAAATAAATAATATGCCTTGTGTCACTTGTGTGCAGTTTGCATACAAACATAACTTAAAGATAAAACATAATGTTAATAATAAATACATTTATTTATTATTATTTTGTAGCACATGAGTTTATCGAATAAATCGATTTTACAAAGATACTTCTTCTACTTCTGAACCGTAAACGTTACCTAATCGATTAACGTTACACAAGCACTTGAAGTTATCTTTATCTAAATAAAATAATAAATGTAAGTAGATTTATTTGGTTTGCCAAAGAACGGATTTATTAAAAGAAAATAATCGATTCTTCTATTCAAAGAATTCAAATCGATAGAACTGCTCTATGATTACGGAGCCTCGTCGCGCCGTGCCTTTGAGCGGCTTCGCATTCTTTTGGCGGTTTGGCGGCAAAACATTCAAAGATGCGGCATGTGTACCAGGGATGTTATGGATATGAAATGATTTGTTACTGATTTATAATATCTAATTAGTATGTATGTAGGTAATGAAAAAGTAAGCATTTAATTATTTGAAGACTGTTTTCTGAGACTGATTATATTTTTTATTAATTAAAATAACAAAAATTAAGTACTCTAAGCGTTGCAATAAATAATTATGTTCCTATTGTAATCATGTTGATCTCATAACTATCGTTATTATATAATAAATACCTTAAAAACAATTTTTTAATTTATTTAATAGTATAGAAGAAGTGACAACTTCGTAGCGGTCGGTAATAGAAGTAGAAAAATCGTTAATAGAATCTTACTGCATTTATGGGTCGGTAATAGAATTAACTACTCTTTTGGATTAAATAATTATTTAGTAACTAATGTGTTATTAAATATTGAATTTAAGTACTGAATTGCAAAGAATACTTCGTTGAGATTAATTATAAATTATAACATCTTTCCTAACAATACAGCTTATATCTATTTTTTTAAAGTGAATCCTAAGACAGCTAAAACTGGCGGTAATAGGAGCTTTTACCTTAACACAATTTCGATGAAATTGAAAATATGATGAAAATTCGAATGAAATTACATAAATGAGAATTTTAATTTGACCAACCCACCTTAATTTACGGCTTAAAAAATCTGGGCATCATATTATTAATATATGTTGCAACAATTACTTTTTGTAAATGGCGACAAACGAGCAGCAGAGCCAACTGATGGCAAGTGGTCACTGTCGCCCATGAACATCAGTAACCTGGTCAGTATCACTGAAGCGCTTCAAGCCAAGTAAGAAGAGAGAAGAAGAGAGAAGAAGAGAGAAGAAGACAAGAATGTTCTGACTCACAAGCTTCCAGCCGGAACACAATGAGCCATTTATTCTACAATTTTATCAATTGTCTGTTCCAGGCGAGCCTCATTTAAAATTTTTGAGAGAGGTCATTAAAAACCCCGTCGCTAGAAGTAACCGGTGGATATCTACTTCAATACCTCAAGACAGATGGCATGAAGATATCGCCAAGTATTCATCTCCCGAATATCATAACAACAATATGTCGGTCAGTTACAACATTATTGGTACATAATATTTAGAATCTAGTCTATGCGTTTATTTTTGCTAATCTCGGAAAAGACTACGCTCATTTGGATGGGCTATTGTAGTAAACTTGGAGTAAAATTTAGTTTTTGTTTTATTTAAAGAATTCCGTCTAAACATTTTCATTGAGCATGCAGCAGCATTCTTCCGCTGCCGCCCATGAAAACTGCGACTAACCCAGAATAAGGCTCAAATGGTTACTAGGATAGTTAATCCGGTTAGGAGACGGTGTAAGAACATTAGTTGGTTAGTTTGTTAGTGAGTATGAGGAATGGCACGTGGACTGTTAGTGTATAAAGTTAGTGATTACTAAAGTATAGATTTATTTAATAGAGACGGCGATTACTTATTAAAAATAAAATGTATCTTTCTCCACTTCTTCTCCACATAAATTTTAAATAATGCCTTTTCTCATACGCCTACGTCAGTGAATTTATTCTCAAAAAGCGTTGCAAAATTTACTCATCACGTATGTATGAATAAAGATTATTATGCAAAACGCTTCAAATACCTACTGTTTTCTTACAGAGCCCAGTGCTTTTTGAAGAAATGCTGAAACTGGTGCCCTCAAATGCTGTTCTTATTGAAATTGCTCCCCATGGTCTCCTAGAAGCAATTCTGAAGCGATCTCTGCCCTCAAACTGTCGCTATATACCACTGACCTCGCGTAAACATGAAGACAACGCCGTATACTTTCTCAGTGCTCTTGGAAGGTAAGGAAAATTTTATTGCCCCTTTTTCTGTACCCAAAAGATAATAAATTATTAGGCAGTGATCGCCAAGTTGTTTCAACATTGGACTCTCGAACAGGGGGGGGACTGGGTATGAATGCTGCACGCTCCTCAATTTTCAAAAGATGCCAACGGGAACGTATTCTCAAGAGCCACATAAAAGCTATTATATATATATATATATATATATATAGCTATAGCTAAGAACCGATCTTAAAAGACACTTTCAAATATAAAAAAAATAGCATTTATAGTTGCAATAACAACAAATAATAAAATAGATAAGAATAATAAATACATTTAATAGGAGTTCCTATAAAAGTCACAGGTTTTTTTGACTTTAATATAACACTGTTCTAGCTTTTTATTTTTGATCTAAAACGTTTGCTGTCCCGTAACTCTGAGAGAACTGTATGTTATGACCAGCTAAAACTATTTCTAAATGCATCTTTTCAGCCTTTTCATGGAAGGATACCACCCACAAGTGTGTAAACTCTATCCCAAAGTGGAGTTCCCTGTCTCAACTGAAACCGCGTCTCTGTCTCATCTTATCGGTTGGACACACGACGAAAGATGGTATTTTGTATTTTCTAAATTATATGTATCTCGCCTTTACTTAGAGGGCTCACACCGTACTTAATAGATAGGTCTAGAGAGTACTCAATCAGTCAGTCCGTTATTATTAATATTTAATTTTAATTAACAACTTATACAAATAATTACAATGCAATAATAAAAATACCAATCAATGTTCTATCTATCCATAATCTCTCGATAAATAAGTAGGTAAAGGAATAACAACATTGATAGACAAGTGGTGAGCGTTGGACTCCCTAACAGGAGGGCCTGGATTTGCATCCATCACACACTAATTTAAAAATTGTCGTGCGAATTCAAGGCAGCGAAAAATAATACTTTATAGCTCGTTGATTCTAGACGCTGTGCGTATTACATTTCATTTGTATTGATGGTTGCTAAACAACCCACGTGAGGATCATGGAAAGATAGAACATTGATCCACCCAAGTGCGGAGAATTCATCATTAACTTACACAGGGACCTTCCGTTATACGTTGCTGGCGAGAAGCACATGTCTTCAACTACGAAGCATCTCATAACACTTCATGATGAAGAGTACACGTACTTGCGAGGGAATGTTGTGCGAGGTTGGTTAAACATATAAAAACGAAATAGAAAAGATGATATTTTGTAATATTAAATCGCTTAGATATAATTAGCAACAAGAAAAGCAAATGAGTGCAAAGGGTGCAATAAACATAATGTATATAACATACTAATAAACATGGTGGATTATGGTGGAATAATTTAAGATTCTGTTAAAAGCGCTTGTTTGGATATTAAGTACAAATCCACCGTACATGCCCTATTTTACCGCTCAGCTCACCATTCATTTGTCGAACCACTTTTTAAGACTTTACAATTATAGACTTTGAGTAAAATTTTATCAGACCTTCTACGTAAATGCGGTCTCTTCTGCCCGTGGACATCAGTAACATTAAGGACATGTCTACCGCGCAGATTTAAACTTTAGAGAATGTAGGTACTAATTAATCCTTCAAATCTGCTTTCAGGTCAAGTTATATATCCCTTCGCGGCGGCCCTAGTAGCGGCTTGGGACACACTAGCCATGTCCTTAGGCTTAGAAAAGAAAAAGATATCGGTGCATTTTCGTGATGTCCATCTCTTCGCGCAGCCAATCCTTCACGATCAAAGACAGCTGAGACTAAATGTGAAATTACACAATGGGACGGGGAAATTCGAGGTATCATAACTGTTTGAACTCGTAACAAATATTTTCTTTTTTTATATAGCTCGACTTCTACTTCTTTAATAGGTACTGTAGGCAAAGCATGAGTCGCTTGAGTGGTTAAAATTGTAGCATATCTGAATGTCGCAAGTACCTACTGTCATCCGAAGACATCTGACAAGATTTAACCATTTTAACCGTACGAAAACAACCAATGTATGTCTGAATTACTGTAGTATCCATAAAATTATGACAGTATCGGCCGTACAAGACTACATTGCTGGTATTTTCGATGGCTTAAAAAAACCGGTCCCCCTATTCGTACAAATTAAATACAGTGAAAACTACTGTTCAACAGATATCCGATGAGTCTTCCAAAGTGGCAACTGGTTACATAATTGGAAATCTAAAAGATATTATTCTACCTAAAATGCCGTTGCAATCTACAGAGCCTTTGGATCTTGAATCAATAGATGTTTATGAATTGCTACAGGAAAAGGATTATTCATATAGGTATGAAGTATATTAATTTATCCTACCAGTAATCCCCTTATATCCTATTTTATTAATTTATCATTATGTATACCTTCGGCACCGTTTTTATTTATAGGATTAATTTCTTTATCGAAAACTAAAATTATTTTTAATCATTTTACGATTACAATTATTAAGCCTTAATATTCAGGTATGGTTTTCCATATTCAACCTTTACGGTTTATGTATTTCCTAAGCTCCAACCCTAAGTACCTCGGGGAGAAACAGATATCTCTCTCCCTGCAAATATAGTATTTGTACAAGTAATAAGTAGTAGGTACTTTAACAGTCTATATAAATAGTAAATATTTTTAAGTATTTCTATTTTTTGTATTCAGGCATGAATTTCGCTCTATATACAAAGCCAATGCTGCACTAACAGAAGCGCAGCTATTATGGACCGATAACTGGGCAACGCACATTGATGGCATTCTTCAACTAAACGCCCTGAGAGTGTTCCATAGCACTGTTTGTCAGCCAACATACATCAGAAGGATTTGTATAGATGTCGACGAGCACACAGAAAAGATAAATCCATCAGGCGACAAGAAAATCGTCACCGCATATGTTAATGACGTCCATGATATGACCAAGTAAGATCTTACCCTTCCCTTGTCAAATAAAGTTAAACTAACAACGTAACTGTCTCCGCTTCGCTTCGGGAGCAAGTCTTAGTATCCACACTCGAAAAAGGATTCACACAGGACAGGACAAGGACAAGGACAAGGATTCTTTCAATTGGGTGTTTATTTGTAAACCAATTAAAATATTATGTTACCCTAAAAAAATGTTACCCTAAGATGATTATTATCGTCGTCATCGATGAAAACTGATAAATATTAATAGAATGAATAAAAAAATATATATAAGCTGTTTTAAATATTTTGAACAGCATTCTACACACAGTCCATAATTAAACCATTTAATATTATTTCTGAAATTACAGATGCGGAGGAATTACTATGGATAACATAACATTCCATAAATTACCACCTCTTGTTCAAGACTCGGTAACATTAAAAACAATTCAATTTGTTCCTTATTTTCCGACCTGTGTCATAAATGTAAGTATAATACTGTTTATTTCATTTGATTATGGGTTTTATTATTCATATCAGAAACATATTTTTAAACCTTGGGCCCAAGTCTGCTAATGGTATACGAATGTATCAAATTATTCCAACACGACGCAATTGAAGCATTTATAAATTAGCAGAATTAGACGCCAGGACTGTTTAGAAAAATATCTTGTAGCAATAAGTATTAACCATTTAATACTATAATTTATTTTTACTGAAACTTTTAAGCAATTAAAAATACTTTTAAAAGTTATGTCATATTTAATCGGGTTTTAAAATGTTATATATTTTTAGATAAAGTCAGCTTTTGAAGTATATATTCAGTTATTGAGGGAAAATGTAAATAAAGACGAAATAAATGCAGTGGGAATTATAAACGACTCAAATGAAACAATATTTGATGAATTTAAAGAGGTAGTCAAACAGAACGGGATCAACATTAATTACTGTAAGATATTAGAAGACAAAGTTCAGGAGAATATACATATTATTATGTTGTCTAAAGCACACCTAGTTCTGACCAAAAATCTATTAACGCAGCAAAATGTAAGTACGTACTCGTAAAATGTAATAAAATCATTGACATATGAATAAAATGCTTATATTGTTGTATATATCGTTGATAAGATAAACAAATATGTATTTATACCTTACCAACAGGTCTTCAAAGTATTATGTGACTCATTGCATCGAGAAGCATTCGTATTGAATTTTAATGATCAAATAATATATGAAAATGTTTCAACTGTCTCAACGCTGCCTCGCACAATAACGTCTATCAATACTGGTGAAATGTTACTGGAATTAATCAAAATAGGACCTGAAACCAAAACCTTTGAAAATGCTGTATCAGTTACTTCTCAAGATGATATATCTCAATTGAATTCACATTTCAAAAATTCGCCTTTAAAAGAAGGCATTTTCATAGTAGCTATTGCACCAGCACTCCCAGGATTAAAAGAGCAGATAAAAAAATGGAGAAGAGAATTTGGGAACAAAATTTCAATGATAACAGTTGACAAAACTGTGATTGAAGATGAAATTGTTAACAATATTCCAGATATATCATTTAGTGTTTTGAAAAATGTAAGATTTATATTTATTTTTCTATACAATTCTATTAATGATACATACCTACTTTATTATTTTAAGTATACACACAGTTTTACACATCGTATTTTATAATGTCTTACAAACATAAAATTTTAAAATTAAATCAATATTTAAGGGTGTTTGGGGTGGCGAGTACCTATTGCCATGGCAAGGAGAATCTCACATAAGTCAAGGTGTGATACTTCAAAGTACTCACATAGGTAATGTACAATCTTTGAAATGGGTTGAAGCCTCGGAACCTACAGAAACTGCCATTGTTAATGTGAGTATGTTTATAATAACGTCGATTCAATAGTTCTTAAATTAATTTTTTTACACATCATAGATTATTTTGTGATACAAGATATAAAAATTACTCATCATCACAACCTACAACTTTCCCACTGCTGGGTCTCGTCTCACAATGTGAGGGGTATAGGCCATAGTCCACCACGCTGGCCAAGTGCGGATTGGCGGACTTCACATACCTTTGAGAACATTATGGAGAACTCTCATGCGTACAGGTTTCCTCACGATGTTTTCTTTCACCGAAGGAAGTGATAATTAAATTTTAATATGCACATAATTTTTGCCAATTAGTGGTGTGCGCGAGGTTTAAACCCGGACCTTCGGTTCGGGAGTCCAACGTTCAACCACACGGCTATCACTGCTGCTAAAAATTACTAATTACTAACCCATAATAATAATCTAGACAAGGAAACCAAATAAGGTATTTTAAAAAGCCTCAGAAGTTTTATCATTTTTATTGAAATCATCTACAAATTAGATAAATCATTAACATGTGTACTATCTAAATAAATTATTTCAGAAGATATCCGTTGTATTATATATATCCCATGTGTTCTTTGTGTTCATTAATGAGAATAAAAACAATAAAATGATTAATTATGTACATGAACTTGTAACTGAACCGAATGTTTTTAACTCGTGCAACTGTACCACAATTTCACTATCGGCAGCGACTGTAGACGTCAAATAACATTTATTACATGAGAAAACGATCGGAATACTAATCAAACGCGTTCGTACATTGAGTTATTATTACTACAATGCGTTCGTAAGTTACTTGACTACAGGTAAAATGTCTCGTCTGGTTGGCTTCAGAATTTTTTATACCCATCATAACGCCAAGACATTGGTAGTGATGACGTAATACTTTTAACAGCAATTTGATTATGCAATTTAGATTTTACTTCAATGAAAAAACGTAACTATCTTATTTTAAAACGCAAAATTTAGTTTTAATTTCAAGTTCTATATACATATTGAAATAGTTTTTAAGCGCGTTTTTAAATAAATATAAACGCCTGTTATAAACTTTTAATATGTTAATGGATTCAGGTTCATTTTGCTGGTGTAAATGACTGCGATTCAAAAAGAGTGACAGGAGTTATTCCATTTAAAGATAACCAAGATATCGTTTATGGAATGGACTACAGTGGCAAGACAGAAAGGTATTAAAATATACTTTTATTATCCACAAGTCAATTAATTACTTTATGTATTAATCATTATTACCCACGAGTAATATGTCAATAAAAAAACTAATATGTGTGCAATTCACACGTGGCAGAAGTGAAACTTTCAAAAAAACGAATACTGTTAGTCCAAATATTGATGTTTTGCTTTGCTTACGTAAGCCGCCATTTTGCCGTAAAAAGTATTGCTCTAGGACCCCGACCTAGGAGCACGGAAGCGGATCATGCTTCCTATCTCATTTTCTCCCACCCACGTTAAAATGTGTCTGTCTCTTGTTACTGTCACTTTTTCGCATCATTTCCGTTTCATCGACATTCAAATCACAACGATGCTAAAGAAGTTTTCAGTTCAATAAATCATAATATAATAATTTATCTCACTACAAAAGGTTACAATGCTTTAACGCTAGGAATTAAATACGAGTGCATAATATCTAAACCTTTCCTAGTGAGAGCCTAATATAATTTACTTTAAATATGATATACTTTAAACTTTAAAGTATGAAATTAATATAAACCAAATCCCGCAGTGGTGCTCCTGTGATGGGACTAGTTAGAAGTGGAGCACTTTGCACCAAAGTTGCCGCATGTCCTGATCTCCTTTGGGATGTACCATCCGAGTGGTCACTAGAAGATGCTGCAACTGTACCCTTAGCTTATTCTATGGCCTTTTACTGCCTCGTAAGTATTATTTCATGGATGGCAAATTCACGGTGTTATAAAGTATTTAACCGTAAATGTTAACCGTAAATGTTTGACATACGTTTTACTTCACATGGACACTACGAAAGTACAAACGTGGTTTTTTTTTTATCTAAATGTATTAGTAACACATTTTATATATTGAATGATATTCATTTTATACACAATGTTTCTGCACTTCTTCTCCACAAATATTAACTACTCGTATAGTAAATCTGAAACTCCTAAAAAAGGATACAAATTTATGTAAATTATATAATGTTACGTCTTTATTCTACAGAAACTAAAAGCTGAAATTGCTCGTGGAATGACTATTCTTATCTTGGGAGGCGCTGGAGCTTTGGGCCAAGCAGTGATATCTATCGCGTTAGCTTATGACTGCAAGGTGTTTACAACTGTCAGTGACAACAATAAGAAGCAGTTGTTGTTGAAGTTATTTCCGAAACTGGATGGTAAAATCTCAGAGAATTTGCTAAATTAGCCATGATAGTAAATGTTAAAACTATGTTAAATGTTTGGGTTAGAGCTTACGAGAAGTAAATAATCGATTTGATGTTTCAGAACAAAACATTGGTTATTCTCGAGATTTACTATTTGGCGACATGGTGCTCAAGACAACTAAAGGCGAAGGCTGTAATATCGTCATAACTTGCGCTACTGGAGAGCTTAAAGATGTAAGAATGTTTACCATAACCATTAACCATGTTTCGTACTGGCACGTATACTAAAACTTTGCTAATATGAGTAGTCAACACACGACTACATAAAGGGACATATTTCCTGAATCGAAGCGAAGGTGGGCCACTAGTAAAAAATAAAACTACATATACAGGCAGACTTAAAGAGTCGAATAACCATGATTACCATCGAAATAAAACTGCGTGGTTGAAAACCCGACGAGTTCAAACAACGTTAAACTTCTAACGCTAAACTTCTTTTTATACATTTATACATTTATATTTTATAAATGGATTTAGCAAATTAAATTTATTCACACGATTAAAATCGTATAATGTACTACGGCGATGTTTCCGATAATCTTAATCTTGAAGTGTAAGTGTGGCGGTAGTGCACCATGTCACGGTAATAATATCATACAGTATTACATCTTCATACAAACGGTCGGAACGCGAATCATACCTACGCGCCTCGGAGTTTAGTACACAACAGCCACAGAAGCGCCATAGGGACGATCGAACGTGTGGGTTTGTAATCAGGAAATGTGCGTATTACCTACCCACTTACATTCACTACAACTAGAAAGAGGCGGCCCTAGCGCGCGGGTCTGTACGCATTTAATTCAAGGACAGGAACCGAGTCACAATACTGTATGATATTATTACCGTGCTATTACCGTGGCCATGTTCTGGCGTAGCCATCGCCGTAGGCCGTTGGTTACGCTACACTGGTTTTATTCACAAGCCGAAACACGGTACATAGAGATCCATAAATATCCACTAATCTTAATGTTGAACTTTCTTCACAGATGTCACTAAACTGCTGTGCGTTCTCGGGCGTCACTGTCGACACGGTACAAATACACAGCAAGGAAAACTATTCTTTCGGCTTAAGACATCTCACGAAGCAACGTTCCTACATGGCTGTTGACTTCTCCTCTATTTTCGACTACCCAGAGGATATGGAGGTAAACCTACCTACCTACCGTTATTAACTGTTATATGTTTTTTTTGTTAGGGTCTAATAGTCCGCTGAAATACTTAAGGTGCAACATGTCAAATTCGCAAATAATCCAAAAAACTTTTTTAGGACAGACTTTGATTGTAGACTACGTATGTATATACGTATATAATATATAATAATATGTATACTAAGTATACACAACTGATATTATAATTTTACTAACTCAATAAACCCGCACATGAAGTTAATGTCTTTGAGGTCTAGAGTATACCACGCTGCTCCAGTGCAGAATAATGGAGGAGTTATTGGCCAACCCACGTTTCTGAAGTTTTTATGCCGCCCGAAGGCCTATTTGACTATTTGACAACAACACCCGGCAATGACGAGTTTACCTGCCATCCGAAGCACGGAAGCGCTCAAGAAATTTTTGCCACTAGCGGTCACCCATCCAACCGTCGCTCGACCGCCCGCTATTGCTTAACTCGGTCGATTGTTAGGAAGGTCTTACATGCTTTTTTGCAGTCGGTATCTGCATATTCTTCCGATGACGCGACGCCACGTTTGACAGTCGTCTAATTGTTGTGGTGGACATAGGTCCACCAAACATAAAAATATGCGATATAGTATAGACTTGTTTCGTCGCAAATTCGGAGAGCCGTTAATGCGGTTGATAGGTTCTTTGTTTTTACCATTATTAAAGGGCGACCGTGACCACTTAGCATCAGGTGGCTCGACTGCCTGTTTATCGTCTTGTTAAATAAGAAAAGATTAACCGTAGTATCTTATTCTACAGAACATCAAAAAACTAGTATCAGAAGGTATTAAGAAAGGTTATGTACGTCCTTTGACGCACGTTACATACGGCCCGAAAGACGTCGTAACGGCATTCAAGCTGTTAGAGTCAAGTCGTCGAATTGGAAGGGTACTTATAAACCTTTGCGATTCCCCTGTGGAGGCCGAGTCTAGGTAATTCTGATGTTGTTTTTATTGATATACAAATAGAAAAAGGAATAGTTAATGGTTGATGTAATAAATTAAAGTCACACTTCATTAATTAATCAGTAATAAATAACCTATTATACGATATTATGACTTAAATAACACACTTGAAAGGTATTATTGAGATCATCGTTTGAATTAATTGAGGAACAAACTTTTTTCATTCTTTACTAAATTAAAAATACTTATGTATGTGTACTATGTATAGTGTTACGTAATTCCTTTACATAAATAACTTGTTTACTAAGAAATTAGATCTAACTATAAAATATATTGCTTATTTCAGATTCACCTGCTCTCCAAATAATTGGCAAATAGTTTTTTGCGACGATGTAATAGGAATCCAATTTACTGAAAAGCTAATATATCATGGAGCAAGAAAGGTGCTTCTAAATTGTTCGGCTCAATCTGGTCATCTCCAAGTTAAGATAAGGTATGTTTATTTCAAAGTAAAACATGAATTAGTAAGTCATAAGTTATCACCCTCAGATAAGGTACATTATAAACTTTTTATAAGCTTTTGTGACTGTATGTTCGGGTCAAATATTATAAGCTGAATTACAACTACTTCCTCTTACTGCACGGATTTGAAATTTTGCGTATTGCTTTAGTTGCAATGACAGTGCAATTTTATGACAAGCTTTACTGATTACTCAATTTCATGACTGATTACTACGCTCAGGATTGGCTTCAGACAAGGGAACTCCAGAACGATTGACAGCATAGTGACTGAATTTGTTGCTTTGCTTTCAAATTCACTAAGCAATACAAACCCGTGTTAACAGTTTTTCAAACCATTCGTTTATTTTAATAACGTTTAATCGTTGTTTCGATTAATATTTTTCAGAGCATGGGCTAAAGTGGGAGTTGACGTCGATATATCTACAAAGGATTTGACCAAAAGTGGTGTAGTTGAATCTATATTAAAAAATATTACTCGTAAGGGGCAAGTTGAGGGAATATTTACATTGATAAATAATACTGGTAATGAAGAATTAGAAAACAATTTTGCGAAACTGGATGTAATTTCAAGAAAACTTTGCCCTTCTTTAAGGTAAGTGATAGAAGTAATTGAGTAGTTATTTCACTCCATTATACATAGACTTGTTACTGTGCGTTTAAGATGAGTCTTATTATAATATTTTTTTTTTCTCAATTGTCAAAATTAATCATTATGTGAGATTTTAAACTGTATTTTTTGTAGGCACTTCGTAGTGGCTTCAACTAGTCACTCATTTGGTGATAAGATTTACTTATCAAGAAAGCAAGATCAACTGCCAGTTTCAGTGATATACTTACCATCTTTTGCACAAGTAAGATAATTTTGACATTACTGAACATAATATTCTAAAATTATGAACGGCGACCTAGCCAAGTTGGTCATGGATTCGATTCCTGGCCAGGGCAGATACTTATATGACAGCTAAATGTTTGTTCTTGAGGCATGAGCTTTAGTGATATGTTATAATATCCATGACACTGGCTACACAGGGAATCCTGGTGTGGGGGTACGAATGTGTTAGCGTAAATTTTTTTAATGAATTATTCGTTTTAGGACACTATAAATATTAGTACTAATGGTTCGATACCCAGAAGCATAGCTATTGATGCTACTCTAAAAGCTCTTGCTACTCCGATAACAAATGTTTTCGCATGTGTAAAGAAAAAGGAACAAAAATCGCTGTTACAGGAACTGGCATCGATTGCAGGTATGATGTAAAACTTAAATTGGATGTTGATAAAGGTCTTACATCAAGTCTACTCCAACAATTCCAAGGAGTAATTTCTCTTGTCTTGTTACTTTTCAGACATCGAAATTCCAAGGATTTTTTCTGGTGACACTACACTTCAGGACTTAGGGGTAGTTGATAGTAAAACACTTGCAATCAGAGCTTATCTACGAGATGCACACAATACTTACTTCGAAGAAGATGTGATAAGATCTTTGACTGTGGAAAAGTACGTAAAATAATTACCAATTTATTGAGTGTTTGAATAAAATTGTAGGAAACAATGATCAATTCTGAATTTTAAGTAATACCTACACTGTTCGGCTCGGGTCAGTGTAAGCAAACACTTCAAAAAGTTTTGTAAAACTTACAATTTTTATTTAAGCAGCTTTCTTCACGTGGGGGAAAAAAATTATCTGCTTTTGCTTAAATCAAATAATGATAATCATTATAAATGATACTACTAATTCAATAATTAAAATTATAAAAAATAAATTAAAATTAATCTAATTTCAAAATTATCTTCGTTTGAAATATTGAGTTTTGCTCTTCTACTTTTATCCTTCACTAGCTTTCCCCGCAGCTTCGCCAGCCAATTAATTTCCAAAAATCCTCTCTAAGTGCTCGCCTACACTCCCCAAGGAACATACATGCCAAATTTCAGCTTTTTGCGTTGAGTAGTTGCTGTACGTTGTCTGTCACTCAGTAACGGAAGAGTTTTATATATTCAGATAAATTCTAATAAAATAGCATGTATATATAAATATAGTATAATTTTCAACAGAATTCGCGACATTGAGAAAAATTCCAAATGGCATGGTTTTGAAGATTTGAAGGGATTACAGATCTTCTACTCGCATTTTGATTCAGATGAAATCCTTACAAGCACACCTACTGTGTTGATGAAAACTCGTGCAAAATACTGGGTTAGTTGACAATAAAATTGTAATTTATTTAATAATTTTTTCATTGAGTTTAATATTTTATCTTCTTTTTACAATAAAATGTATCTCATGAAAATAATACTGTAATACTTATGTGTTTAAAACGCCATCAATAAAATTTAAAAAGAATGAAGTTGATGAGTTGTATGTATTTTTTCCAGAGAGAATTCGAATTCGACGGGGACGTACAATCAATGTGCATTATACCAGGATTAGAAGGTCATTATGATCGGTTCCAACTAATGTGCGAAAGGTTGAAGCTACCTGCGTTTACGTTACAGACAGCATGTTATAATCCTAAACCACAGGAATCTATTCAACACATGGCTCAAATATTTGCTCAGGTACATTTTTCCCTAAATAGTCTCCTTTTTATGTTTATTTTTTAATGTGAAGCCGACAAACTAGAAGAATTACAATTAATTGTAAGATAGATTAAGAAAGTCAAACCTGTATGTTATGAATAAAAGTAAAACCAAGAAGGAAGCAATTGTTTACCTCGTTGGTTCCCTAAACTGCAACCAAAAACTGTGACTTGGTTGGTCCTAGAAGGAGATTAATAGATAGCTAGAATGTAAAATTAATTAAATAAATAATGTTAATAAACACAGTGGTGAAGATAAGCAACGTCTATCAGAATGGACCCTGTGCCATTGCCTTATCCATATTTGGCACAGGTATAACACTTGGTTGGTTTATACACAAAGATGATTTTACGTATGTTGAAACTAGTTGACAAACGAACATACAAACCACATGATGATAAATGGTCACCGCCACCAATGTACATCAACACCAAAAGTATCACCAACGCAAAGGCATTAAAGCGTTATTTTATTGCATACCAAAGTACTTTTAATTTCGTAAGAATTAGTGTCCCATTTTTTGTTATTGTCTGATCTATTATATTATTAAATTTATTCTAATTTATTCTACAAATACAGCTACATGTTTGTGAAATACAAAAAAATAAATACCCATAGAAACTTAAAATTGTTAATATATTTTCACAGAGTCTTACAAAGAAAATGAAGATCAATGACAATTTTTATATTTTGGGTTACGAAAGTGGAATACTGTTGGCATTAGAGACAGCTAAAATCCTGGAAAGAGATGGTAATAATATAGAATAATAATAATATTTAGATTTATATCAAGAAAGTGATAAAAAATAATTGGCTTGCTAAATTTCAGGTCGCAAAGGCACCATTTTTTGCGTAGGCCCACCTCCTAAAGAACTAAAAACTACAATAGAAAATGTGATTGAGACATTGTGCAAAGACAATGTAGACTTAGAAGACGCTGTTGCCAAACATATGGTGAATTTGATAAAAAGTGATGACAAGGCATTTGCTAAAATTGAAGCAGATGTAAAAGCCGCATCTAATTGGAACGACAAATTGGAAATTTGCGTCGAAGAACTCGTAGGTCTTGATGGGCATACATATCAGTACATCCAAGATGTAATTAATGCAGCTCTCGAAAGAATTTTACAAGTCAGGTCCTACAACATTGAAGAATTTGAATTGGTATCTAAAATTGTGCTGATACATCCTTCATCAACGCTTTTCCCGACATCAATGCAACGGTTTTCAAAACAACCTATCGCAGTTCATGAAATTGACACTCCTTTGGGACATTTGGCGCAAGATCTTCGTTGCTCGTCAATCATCAATCAACATTTAAGCCAAGACATATTGGACCTATTTGAACATAACAATCTTTGTGAAACATATCTGTTTAATGGTAACACTTACTTATTTGGCCCATGCCTTGAAGAAACTGGTTCGTAAAAGTTCTCCAATAGGTTTTAAAGTCATTTATTTGTTTTCATTTGGTATACGGTATTTAAAAATCAATGTTAAAATTTACAAGAACTTAGTTTCCAAATAGTTTCAAGAAAATAAATATTTAAAATGGTTTCTTTTATGTTTTGTTTATTTCTTTCCTTTTTATAAAATCTTTTCATAAAATCATTCATCTTGTGTTATTTCTCGAATTAGTAGGTATTTAACTTTCGTTCATATGAAATTCTACTTGAATAAAGTAATGTAATCGAACAGTAAAGGTCAGGAAATGGGCTTAGCTACAGAAACACCTCATCTACATACAATACGAGTATTCTACCGTGTGGTTAATCGTAAATGTTGA
This sequence comes from Ochlodes sylvanus, assembly GCA_905404295.2. NCBI lineage: Eukaryota > Metazoa > Arthropoda > Insecta > Lepidoptera > Hesperiidae > Ochlodes > Ochlodes sylvanus. The sequence continues at coordinate 7,414,957 of FR990129.1, forward strand.
GTCGAGAACGAAAATATGTTATTTTAAAAAACACCTAAAGCTGATAATAACGATATGTCAATTTAAAGAATCTCTACAATTTGCTTTATTAATTTGACAGGTCATGTTTAATTACTCGACTATAAAAATACAAGTTAGTAGCGATTTCAATAATTTTGACAAACAATCTGACAAAAAATCTGGGTTTAGTACTAGATTTAATAAAATAATTTGTCTTTAATTTTTCATTACCTCAGTACACAAGACTATATTGCTAACTTATTTCCGATCGTGACACATCACTATTTTAAAAATAGCAAAAACTTGCAACACACGGAATGTCAAATTACTCTATCGGTTTTTTTTATTTTTTGGGCCTTTTCATATCAATTATGCGATTAAAAACAGACTGTTCAAATTTTTTCGTGTGGGTACCTAGTACCTACTAAGGCATAGGGTTCTCAAAGCGATGCGCTGTTGATGGCTTCAACCCATTAATGGCCCACTACTGAGCACGGGTCTCTCCTCATACCTGAGGAGGCCTAGAGCATACTCCACCACGCTGCTCCAGTGCGGATTGGTGGAGGGATTAGTGGCCAACCCAAGTGTCGGAAATTTTAAGCCGCCCGAAGGTATCCGACATGGCTTAACGACTGCTACCAAATGATAACAACCAGGACCGACGGATTTACGTGCCCTCAGAAGCACGGAAGCGCTCAAGAAATTTTTGCCACTAGCGGTCACCCATCCAACTACCGACCGCCCCCGCTGTTGCTTAACTTTGTCGATCACTTCAGATCGACGCAAGCCGCCGGGCTATGAGCGCTTCACTAGTAGTTACTAGCGCCAGCTACTAGCGCTGTTACTAGTACGATTAAATAGACTAAGGGCCTGTTTCACCGGTTACATATAAAGTTCCGGATAGTTATCTGACATTTAATGCTATCTACCTATTATAGGCTGCTAATAACTTTTTTCTGTTTCACCATCTAACTCCCGGATAATTTAACTGATACATAAAGTTGACAGTTGACGGAACGGCAACGTCGCTTTTTTGCGTTTCGTTACTACTACGTAAATTATCGTCATTTGAAAACAATTTTAAAAACCTAAATAATAAAATACTTTTTGATCAAAATAATCCAAGTCAAGTTTTATTATATTATCAAGTTTAATTTATCAATAAAGAACGGAAATAGTTGGATTCCTATGCTTTACTAGGTATTCAAATTCTAAATGTGTTTATAGAAACAAAACGCAAGACATGTGTCATTTTATTTTTTTCGTTTCCGCCATTTGACTTGACAGATTTTTTATCCGTCGCATAACGCCTCTAACAGCCACTTGAAGTGGCAGTTATCATAACCAACACTTTATTTGTCAGATACTTCTATCCGAGACCTGTGAAACCAAAAGTTGTAGTTTATTTGGGAGTTAAGTTCCTAATAGGCTATCCGGAACTTTATCCGTAACCGGTGAAACAGGCCCTAAGGGCCTGTTTCACCGGTTACATATAAAGTTCCGGATAGTTATCTGACATTTAATGCTATCTACCTATTATAGGCTGCTAATAACTTTTTTCTGTTTCACCATCTAACTCCCGGATAATTTAACTGATACATAAAGTTGACAGTTGACGGAACGGCAACGTCGCTTTTTTGCGTTTCGTTACTACTACGTAAATTATCGTCATTTGAAAACAATTTTAAAAACCTAAATAATAAAATACTTTTTGATCAAAATAATCCAAGTCAAGTTTTATTATATTATCAAGTTTAATTTATCAATAAAGAACGGAAATAGTTGGATTCCTATGCTTTACTAGGTATTCAAATTCTAAATGTGTTTATAGAAACAAAACGCAAGACATGTGTCATTTTATTAGGGCCTGTTTCACCGGTTACGGATAAAGTTCCGGATAGCCTATTAGGAACTTAACTCCCAAATAAACTACAACTTTTGGTTTCACAGGTCTCGGATAGAAGTATCTGACAAATAAAGTGTTGGTTATGATAACTGCCACTTCAAGTGGCTGTTAGAGGCGTTATGCGACGGATAAAAAATCTGTCAAGTCAAATGGCGGAAACGAAAAAAATAAAATGACACATGTCTTGCGTTTTGTTTCTATAAACACATTTAGAATTTGAATACCTAGTAAAGCATAGGAATCCAACTATTTCCGTTCTTTATTGATAAATTAAACTTGATAATATAATAAAACTTGACTTGGATTATTTTGATCAAAAAGTATTTTATTATTTAGGTTTTTAAAATTGTTTTCAAATGACGATAATTTACGTAGTAGTAACGAAACGCAAAAAAGCGACGTTGCCGTTCCGTTAACTGTCAAGTGGCCGACAACTTTATGTATCAGTTAAATTATCCGGGAGTTAGATGGTGAAACAGAAAAAAGTTATTAGCAGCCTATAATAGGTAGATAGCATTAAATGTCAGATAACTATCCGGAACTTTATATGTAACCGGTGAAACAGGCCCTTAGTAAACAAAAAAAGGACAAAAATGTTAATCGGTCCATTTTCCTAATTAGTAAATTTAATTCAATTTAATGTTTCAATATTCTAAAACTTTGGAAAGAGAATTTTTTTCTAATGTTTCAATATTTGAAATATCAAATCAATAAACAACAAAATATCAAATCAACAAAGTCCAATTAAACCATTGTTTAAAATTTACCATATTAATTCGAATCCCGTTAAAGTGGATTTAATATAAACAATCATATGGTAATAGACCCTTTTGAGTTTGCTTACAATCAAACTGTATACGCTTTTTTTTATCCACCTTTTATATACGTCGCGACGAGTCCGGCTTATTCAAACGTCTGGTGGTCAGCAGTCGGTCACCACGATTTGGAGCCGTTGCATATTGACTTTTGTCATTCGTGAACAGTGAAACATAAGGGTAAGTACTAAACGCATTAAACCCTGATTTTCAATGCTCCCGATCGTTGACTTGCCCCCAATCGTCTAAATTTGCCTAACATGATTAGAATAACCCCATATTCATAAATGTTTGTGAAAATCGATGCTTACGTACTATTTTTTATTGAAGTGAAACTTCTTAGTGGACTTCGAACACGGTTGCGGTAAATATTTAACGCTACTTTGGGGGGACGTGAGTTGCGGGAATGAAAAGAAGTGTATGAATAGAAATTAAATTAAGTCTTTAATTGTAAAAAATATAATAAAGTTTGTATTATAAAAATATGAAAAAATATGAATTAAAATAACCTCCACTTTTGAATTTCATAGTGTCAAAGTTCACTTCCTCTGCGCGTAGGGACTTTATGCAGTCTTTTTTATTTTTCTTAATAACTTAATAAATAGTTTAGTTACGTCGACACACCCATTGGAGTAGAATACCGTGATTACATACATTTGTGAATAAAGGGGTAAATAAAAATAACTACTTGGAGACGAAAGTGTGTAAATACGATCCGGGAGCTTTTAAGTAAATAGGCCAGTTTACACAAAGTGTTACGCACGAAATCCACGACTACAAAGAAAGTACTGAGTTTATTGGTGATTAAATCTTTTTATCTCTCCTATTTTAGTACTCTACATATTAGTTATAATAGGATAACTTTCTAATAGAAAGAAAATTGTTGAAGTTATGGGTTGCAGGGTTTAATTAAACGCAGTGGTTGAAGTCGTTGACACTCAGTCACACATCCCTCAGCTAAATTACACCACAGAGGTATAAACAAACATCTAAACCCACAGATACACAACTATAGTGTATATTAATTCCTAAGAAAAATTAACGCTTTTTGAAATTCTGGACACATGTCTCCATAATTGGCGCTGATACAAGCGATTCTGCAGTTATTTGTCTTATATTTAGTAGATTAATAGAAAAGAAAGAAATTTACTGTCCAACATTAACATTTCTTTGTGTCGTGAACCCAAAATTGGATCGGATTAGAGGCGGCGAATCAAGGCTTCCGCAAATTATTGACAGAGGTAAAGGAAATCGTTTGTTGTGCCATCATCATTAACTACGTCAATTTGGAGGGTAGGTTGAATGGTTACTTGCGATTACGACGGTTAGATGTTACAGTACGACTATTTAATAAAATAGACGAAAAAGGAAGAGGAAGAAAAAGGAAGGGTAATCAATAGATAACCCTTCCTTTTTCTTAGGCGTTGGCTGTCCTTGTGTTGCGGTATTTTTTTTTTGTATGAGCAAATGAACAGATTACCAGGAGAGAAAAATAGATAATAAAATAGATCTATGCGATTGGCCCCTGAACCTTGTAACAGGTATTTCAAGAGTAACTTTAATCAAGTGAAATTTTCTAGAGTGGTGTAAAGTGAAAAAAAAACAAATGTATAAAGTGGTTTCGCGTGATTTTTACTACTATATTATCATGTTAATCTACACCTTAACGTCCAAAAGTTAAAAAAAAGTTTATAGTTTTAACAAGAACCCTTTGCCAAATGAATTATGGTCCAGTTTCGAGCTCAGAGCGGGTCTCTAGTTAATAAAAGAGATTGTAAAAGAATTAATATGTACTCTCCTGATAGGTGATTAGAACAAACGGTCAAGAATGTCAATAATTTATAATATGTAATTTATAACTTGAAAAAATGAAAAATATCATTTAAATTTATTTAGTAGTTGCTGTGAGTATCCTCACACAGGAAGACGGATAGACAATTATTTCCAAAAAATGCCCGTTAAAATTTAATTATCACAATACATAACATTTTCCAATATCATTAAAACAACAATCCAAACTCAATGAATTAATTTGCATGTTTGTACACTTATTCAGACAGTTACATGCGTTAATCGCAAAGGTCGGTATGCCAACGTCCTGGCTGCATTGTTGAAACAGTTATCTACTCGTATGTACGAAATACACAAATAATTAATGCTGCTCCTCGATGTTATTTTAATCTATTAGGTACCTATATATAAAATTCTCGTGTCACAATGTTAGTTACCATACTCCTCCGAAACGGCTCGACCGATTCTCATGAAATTTTGTGTGCGTATCCAGTAGGTCTGAGAATCGGCCAACATCTATTTTTCATACCCCTAAATGTTAAGGGTTGTGCACCCTAAAATATATTTTTTTAATTTTTTCGACAAATTTTTTATGGTTATTTTTTATGGTGTGGCATTAAAAAATACACATGATCCCAAATTTTCACTTCCCTACCCCCGCCCCTCAAATTTAAATCGCGCTTTCTGTATCTACATATATGGCGGAACAAAATTCGCGGGGTGAGCTAGTAGAGGTATAAAATTCCTCCGTTACACTATCCATCCATCAGCCTTTAATAGTGCACTGCTGGACATAGGCCTCTCCTAACTTGCGCCACTCGGTCCGGTCCTGTGCTTTCTGAATCCAGCGGTTTGCTGTCCTCTTCAAGTCGTCAGTCCACCTGGTCGGGGGGGCGCACTATGCTCCTTTTTCCAAGACGTGGTCTCCATTCGACGACCTTTCTTCCCCAACGGTTATCGGTGCGTCGAACTATGTGACCAGCCCATTGCCACTTCAGCCGGCTAATTCTCAGGGCTTTGTCGGTTAACCTCGTTCGTCTACGGATTTCATCATTTTTAATGCGATCACGTAGAGAAATACCGAGCATAGCTCTCTCCATAGCCCACTGAGCGGCTTTGAACTTGTGCATTAGGCCAATAGTGATGCAGTTAGTGGAGAGGTTCCGGGAAGGTGTCCTGAATAGCAGAATAAGTATTAAAAAAAATTAAAGAATCGACTGTTAGGCGGTACGAAGTTCGCCGGGTCAGCTAGTAATATAATAAAATTATAACTGATCGATGTCAATAATTATCAAAGATATTTAAGATAGAATAATTGAGGGTAGGTATTTATTAACGCATAACAATATTTTAAGAATATAATATCTGTTTGTATGAGCGTTTGTTCCCTGTAATCTCAGAAACTGCTTAATCGATTTGAATTAAGTTTTCACTGAAGTTACGTTGTAAGCTTGTCTAATAATGTTTGTTTTCAATCTCGAGCGGTTCACAAATAAAAAGAGTATGTAAATTTAAATAATCCTACCTGAAAAAAATCGAGTGTGGGTACCTAAAGTACCTACCGACGCATAGGTTTTCCAAGCGAAATTTTAAGTATGTTAAATTACAAAATTTATATTCATACATTTCCATTTCCTGGAAGCCCCTCTTCCCTTTGTTATAAATCCCGCTTCGAACTGGGTATTGATAACTTTACGTCCTTAATTATATTAATGTGGACTTATTTATATGTAAACTTAATTGACTTTTAAATTGTTTTGCACTCCGCTCACCTTTTACGGGATTGTATAAACTGTTATTTACATTTAAATTTGTATGTTATACATACTTGCAATGATGTATTCAACCAACGGTTTAAGCATCTACAATAACACAATTATTTGTAAAAAGCTCCTCGCCTCTATCCTCCCTAAGGGTACAATATAATAAAGTCTGTTCTTAGATGACCTCTGCCAAATTTCATCTTCAAAACACAGAATAAAAAACAGTTATAAAAAACGACAAAAAACAGAACAAAAAATAGTTTTTTATACTTTCTATTTTTTATCATTTAATCGTTTTAACTTGTAAACCAAACCGCCGTTAAAATAAAAACAGCAGTCATTTTCAATAAAAAGAATTATGTATAAAGAATAGTAACTTACTACATAAAAAATAGAAAAGAATTTATTTGTAGATAATAAATACAATACATTGAGGAACTTTACAAAGGATACTTTTTTCATGTACTTTTTTTATTTCGCCAGTATACATATATACCTACATATACAGATGTAATTAATGTATAATTTCTTATGCAGATGGCTCCAACAGTGGTTTCCGAAGACAGGCTGACGTCAGGACACCGGCTGTCCCACCCTCCTCCCGGTGATGAGGTTCTCATCACCGGAGTATCTGGTTACTTCCCTGACTCCGATTCCGTCATACATCTGCAGGAGAATTTGTTTAATAAGGTAAGAAATAAATTAATAAATCATTAGATTAGCCCAAGTCACACCTGTTTCTGTACATCTCTAGGTTTTGTATCACCCATTTTAAACCTAATGCTACTTGTACATGTTCAGATAAAATGAAAAATAAAAAGCAGCAGTACTTTAAAAGTATTTTTCAAGTGATTGTCTAAATTTTCTTTCATCATTGACCTGTACAAACCCAGGTGGACCTGATCTCTGAAGATGGCCGACGATGGAAGCTCGCGCACCCCGAGATACCCCAACGGACCGGAAAAATCAACAACGTCAATAAATTCGATGCTTCGTTCTTCGGGGTCCACTTCAAGCAAGCTCACACCATGGATCCGATGTGCAGGATTATCCTCGAGAAGGCATATGAAGCTGTCATTGACGCTGGTAAGTTTGGTTTTGTTGACTGAAAAAAAAAATGGAATATTGTTTCTACACCACAAATTAAAAATAGCCATAAAAGCACACGAAGGAATACAAAACCAGCTTAAAGTTTAAGTATGTGACAGTTAAATGTTTGTTCTCGGGTCATGCATGGGTGTTAGTGATGTATTATTTGTGTTGTCCATGCCGTCCATGACACAGGGAATCCTAGTGGGGGTATGAGTGTGTTTACGTTAAAAAAAACCTGAGCGGTTTATCCGATCATGGTTGTCATCAAATAGCATTGTCATCAGAACTAACACAGTATGCGAAATTTCACGTCCGTAGAGTACTTAATTACAATTCAGCTTTCAAGATTTGACTCGAAACTACATACATTTGATACATTGCAAGTGACATATAAGCTTGTAAAAAGTAAACATTTTAGAACGATACTCTTCGCCTCATCTCTGACCGCCTTGCAGGGCGCAATCCGTGTGGAATACGCAATGTACATACTTGTATTATTGAAAAATTAAAAAAAAAACATAAAATTAAAATAAACATAAAATTAAAAAAAATCAATAATAAAAATCAAAAATTGATTAAAATTTAGACATCCTTAAAAAATATTTTTGTAATTATAAAACTTGAAATAATTCATAGAAATGAAACCCAATCATGTTACTGTTGAATATCATTGAATGTTGATAGATAAATATATTACATACTAAAGCAAGCAAATCGATAAAACGTCTTAGCACTTGTATTGTATTTCTAAATACTTCTATATAGGTACCTAATCTCCAAAGAAACCCGAAATTGGATAATCTCCGACAGTTATTTGATGGCACATTGTCCTCCTATCACGCTCTTATCAGTCAAAAGAAATACAACACAACACCGAAAACCTGAATAAAATAGTTTCGTGTCCCTGTTAGTACCTAAACAGGTCTCGCAAATTTTTACGGTAAAATATATTTTATTGGAACGTAGTAAATGTCACAATAGTTTGAGCAAATTGGATGAATTGTCGCGTTTCTCCGTGAGAACAAATGAAATTGCTTCAATGTGGCGTCCTATCACACTGACGGAAAATATTAATTACAAATATTTTTTTATTTAAGTAGATGAATGTATGTATGTTTTGTTACAAATGTTGACTTCACCAGAATGATACAAATTAAGCTGTTGCATTTTGTAAGTGTTGGTGCCAAAAACACTCAAAATTGCAGTGCGTTATTTCTGTAAATTTCTGGTCGACAGAAAATGCACAGAGCAACTCACCTCGTTTCTCCAAGGTAATGTAGGGAGGAGGTACCTCGGATAAGCGTAAATCCGAACGACACGGGAGGCATAAGAAATTCATATTCAGAAATTAAATTATATTCAGAAATAGTTTAATTGATTTTTATATTTTTTAACTTTTAACCGTAGATCACACGAAAGTATTATAGCAAATTTATAATAATCAAATTTCGTATTATCCGAGTACATACACCTGACTAATACAACAACGAATACACCTGAATTTATGCGGAGTGCTCGGATCAGTCCATTGTCTAGGATAACGCGGGGGCTCCGTGGATCAGGGGCCGGATAGTCGAGGTCCTAAAACCCAGTAGATACAAAACATTTATCACATTAATTAAATATCTAAATAACAAAGATCTCTAAGAAATTGGACCCTACTAACATTCTCTACTTTTAATTTCCATATTTTGTGTTACGGTACGGTGTTAAAGCATCCAATCTACAAGTACATCCGTATATCCGACGATTCCTTCCCTCTTTAGTAATGAGACCAATTTATCTGATCCGAAAATTCGGCAGCTCCCTGCAGATTAAATTCGTTGCGGTCATTGGAGACGTCAATTGGTGTTCAGGGGTTTTGTGGTTTCTACTTAAGAATTCTATTTGATTGCTGAGGTGTAGCGGATAGCGGGATGATGATTCGACATATTGGCTGACTTTTCTAATAAATACTTTATACCTAAAGGCACGAAATACTAAATTTTCAATCGATAATACCAATTCAAGTTGTAGTCAAACACCTGAAAACATTTTCTTCAATAGAAAGAATAGAATACAATCTGTTTATCCGGTTTGGAACTAAAATGCTACTGACAGACAGACATACTTATATCATATTCATTTAATTCTTATTATATTTCACTCCTAACTTTTAGCGTGGGGAGCACAGATGAACAAAAAAAGGTGGGGAGTTAAAAAACCGGAATGTATAACTAGCCTTTAGATCTCAATATACGTCACTGTGAGTCTTTTAGATTGGATCTCTTATCTGCGAATCCATTAAAACTTTTACTCTGTTAGTAATTATAACTCAATATTGTCTCTGGTCGGACCAATTCCAAATTCAAATTTAATATTCAAAATTTAAAGGATTACCGTTACATTAATTGATATCCGTTGGGCATGTTCTGGAGACGACTTTTTGATGTTTCTTTACTTTAGGTTAATAAATCTAATATGATTTGGGTAGATAGATCGACTTGGTAAAAGAGATAGGGGACATTCAAGAGTTTAAACCTTTACGATGCATGAAGAGCTTCAACATGGTTTAACGCCTACTATTTATAAAAATGCTCTGTTTGAACATAAAGAAATATGTTAATAAATATTAAATAAGTACCTACTTATTTTCTTTTATCAGGTGTCAATCCCAAAGAGCTGAAGAACACCAAGACCGGCGTGTTTATTGGCGCCTGCTTCTCAGAGTCAGAGAAGACATGGTTCTACGAGAAAATGCAGGTCAACGGCTTCGGAGTTACTGGGTGAGACAATTAAAACCGACACCTTATCTATGCATCGTGGCGATTCATTGAATTTAATATAAAACTACGTAAATATGTGTCTAATATAAATAAAGACGTCAATTCTATATAATAATTAAACATAGTAGTAAGTGTAACTGCGTGTGACTATGAAAGGAAATACCTCCTTGGGAGTTTATCTTATGGCTTCTTAGTACTTAGGGGTTTACATTATATCAATGACGTAATTTGACTTTCGTAAAATGTTTGTAAAAACAACTTTGAATACAATTCATTTGGATGTTTATCTCACGTTGTCCTTTATTAATTGTTAAACGATAAATTAAATCGACTTTTCTATATTATGTAGGTATAGTCTTTTAATGTAAAGCGATTACTTCTAATCTGCCTGTACAGGGATTACGAGTAGAGTACTTATAAATGGATTAAATTATAACCTGACGTAAATATTGTATATCCTCTGTTTTACTGGTTTTGAAGCTTATAACTAAACCTCTTTTACAGGTGTTCTCGAGCCATGTTGGCTAACCGCATATCGTACTGGCTGGGGGTAACTGGCCCATCGTACACCGTTGACTCAGCGTGCTCCAGCTCCCTCTATGCCCTGGAACACGCCTTCAGAGCTATACGTGATGGCCACTGCGAGTCCGCCATCGTTGGGGGCTCCAACTTGTGCCTACATCCTTATGTATCACTGCAGTTCTCGAGGTAAATTTTAAACCAGCAATTTTTGCACTCTTAGATGAATAGTAGATATAATAAAAACGCACACATACACAGCATACGGCATTTCGTTACGTGACGATATCTACTAAATCACTCGATCCAATAAACGCTTACATACTAGACCCCCCGCAGTAGGGTTCCTTCATCGCAGGTGGTATGGACAAAACAATGGCATCACAAAGACTCTTAACCTGAAAACAAACATTTATCTGACATATTAATGTCTGCCGAGGGCAGAAATCACATCCGAGACTCCTCACTTTGCGGGCGGAATTTCTACCAACTGGGTTGGCGACCTGGCCAGGAATCCCCTTCTAGACCCTTTTCTTCGAATATTTAAACTGGGGAGTTTGCCATGTAGCTTCATGGGTAGGCTGGACACACATTAGCAATATTTAAGCTACTCGTACGTCAGGCCATAGTTCACCACGCTAAATTAAATTCTAATACCCCCGGTTTGGGAGTCCAACATTCAACCACACGGCTATCACTATCGGGCGGCATAAAAGGCTTTGACTTAGCAGCGTGGTGGAGTATGCTCTAGGCCTCCTCAGTTTATGGATACTGTTGTATAATGATCCTATTATTGTTCCAGATTAGGCGTGTTATCCCCTGACGGAAGATGCAAGAGTTTCGACAACTCAGCCAACGGTTACGCGAGATCAGAAGCTATTGTTGTTTGTTTCCTGCAAAAAGCTAAGGATTCTCGGAGGTATGTTACTAAGACCAAGACGTTGTACCATAATTACTATATACAAATTATGTAAATTGTATTAAATAAATAAATAAATAAAATAAGAATAAAATTTAAACTTTTTATCATGTTAATGACTTCGATTCGAATGTACAGCTGTAGAGAATAAGACCAATTAATTTGACGTTTTGTATAATAGAAACGATCCTGCATAAAAACTTTGTACCCCTTTTTAAGATTCCTTTTGCTCCTTTTCTCCACCACAGAGTTTACGCCCAACTTCTCCACGCGAAGACTAACTGCGATGGTTATAAGGAACAAGGTATCACCTACCCAGCTGGAAATATCCAGAAGCTTCTACTTAGCGAGTTCTACGAAGAGTGCTCTATCCCGCCATCCAGCTTGGAATACGTGGAAGCCCATGGAACTGGTAAGTCTTATATTAATATAATATAATATTAACCCTTGTATTAATAGTACAGCCCAGAGACCTGTCCCTAATCGACTTGAAATCCCTGACGTTTCTGTACTCGATTAAAGTCTCTGAAGTGTTTGAGAAATAGATGAATTCAGTAAAAAAAGACTCCTTACCTCAATAGTTTTTAATCGTGAAGGAAGGTAAATTATGGGGAATGGTGAAGTTGACGGAACCCCGGGGCGCTGGGTTCCTACTTCTGTTTTATTTCGTTTAACCTAACATAACTAACATCTTCCATGAATTGAACATCTTTTTTTAGGGATTTCATGATTCAGCCCTCAGCATCTATTATTGAAAAAAAACTCGTACAGATTGAACCCAATTACAGTTTCGTTATTAGTGTACAAGAAAGAAACGCTCCTAGTATTAATGACAATTACAGCATTCCTTAAGTTATAAGGAATTTAAGGGAGGAATCTAAGGTGCTGTTAAGGATTTCTTGAAGGCTGTGAATTAGTAATACCAAAGCACTCCAGTCACACTTTTCATTTTAATGAATCTGCGAAGTGTCTGCACTATGATAATGCCACTTCTAAAGGATGACGAGCATTACGGATTTCATCGAAATGATTAATAATTTAATGTAAATCAAATAGAAGCATAGAGCCTGAATATAAGCAACAAGAGGAATTGGAATTGTAATCTTAACAAAGCCGCATAAAAAATATTTTCCTTTAAATGACTTCTATTGTTTTGACTCTATGTTAATAGGTCTTTATATATTTTCTTATGCCTATCTTGTATTCGTTCGTAAAGCTTTTAGCAAGAGTAGCTGTATTAAAATATTTCTTAACTGTTTAATAATTCATGGGAAGCTCTCCCATAACTATAGCCACTTTGTTATATTATACATTTTAGCGAACTTCCCCGAATTTCATCTACCGACCATAGGTACTAACCTAAACTTTAAGTCGATAGCAGCTAAAACCTAATATTATCTCATGTTGTAAAATTGATATATTAATAGATAAACTCTTAATTGTTCAGACAAAACTTTATTGTTTGCACACCACGGAAAAAAAGGAATTAAACAAAAAGAAGAAGTAGAAAACAGCAGGTGGCCTTACGCCACATAGCGATTTCTTTATATAAGTATAATTATATAAAATGTAGGTAATACGAAAAGTACCTAAGTATTAAATCGTTTTGCCATTTTTTAAACTAATGTGTAGATATTAAAATCTTTCTTTTAATCGACCACTTAGGACGAGGAGGACGAAGACTTACGTGAACGTGTCTCATAGTTACATTCAATCAAAATTACCAATAAGAAACTTACTCATATTATCTTTTCAACAAAGCTTCCTAGTACTCGTACCTCAAGACCACAACTCGTCAAATTAAAAGGTCTTTTCAAGCTCCACTGTTGTTTGGATACAAAGAGCAAGATAGAGGGCGAGTAGGTACACTATCGAAACTAAGGATTTCAATTAATGTGAGTAGCAGCTTTAGGAGACGGTCCGAGTGAAATAAATATGGTTCGTGAAGATACGAGTATCATTGACAGCGCTGTACTTGTCCATGATACGTAAAATAGCGGTAACTATCTGTTCAACCAAATGGATTGGTTTATACTCGTATTTGTATTGAGAAAAACGAAAGATTTTTTTCATCCATAACAGGAGAAATAACCGTGTATATTTCAATACTTATTTATTTAAAATTTAGCAGTTAAGTAAAATAATAGAAATGATACATAAAAATTTAATACTACTTTATTTATACCACTCTCAAGATATCATTGCATTAGGTCAGATCAGAAATCCTCGTTTTAAATAACTTACTATTTTTTATCAAGTCTGTGTAAGTCCTACCTACCTACTACCTACTGTGTAAGTGTACCTACTTACACAAACTAAATAAAAATTAAATCAAACACATGCAACTTCCTTCTGTTCTCCTGATACGCTATTATCAGTCTAAGGGCAACTTAATCGTGAAACCTACAGTCTCATTTAAGAGTTAATTAAAACTTAGTTATCGCTTGCAGTGACGCCTTTACGCCAGGTAAATTGAATTCCCGATTGCTTTTATTGAAAGGAAATAAGGATTTTTATTTTCTTATCACATAGGTCGACCAACAACAGTGCCGAGGGAGCACTCCGTCGTGAAATTAAAAGCTTTCAGCTATTAAAAGAAGCTTTCACTATTGTACCGACACAAAGCGTTTTGATAGCGACGCGAACGTCGGCGTCACTTACCTGATATACCTACCAGCGTCATTCTTTAAAAGTTCACTTAAAAATATTACTGCAGCAGTTACCCACCCACTTTTCGCTTCGGAGAGCATGATCCTTACGTGCACAAATAGAAATCACATTAAAAAAATTCAAAATGTTTTTCCAGGCGTTTTCGATCAGATATACCTACCACATGCATTAAAACCTTCCTTGTAAATAATTCCATCTAACTGTAACAAAAAACCGACTTCATTACTTGGTAATTTTACCTCGACAAGTAATTAATTGAGAACACCATCTACCTAGTCGAAGTCAATTAAATATGCATTCTTATTCTTATTATTTTAATTTTACGCATTCAAAAACTACTCGGATCAAATTTAAATGTGAGTACGTGACAAGTACTAGCTTTCGAATATAAAAATAATCATTAAAATCGGTACACCCGTTAAAACTTATTATATGAGACAACATACATGAAAAAAAATACAGCCGAGTTGAGAACCTCCTTCTTTTTTAAGGTGGTTAAAATCCAAATCCATTCATTCATCCAGGTCATTACGGATGCATGCAATTCAGTTCTAGCTATTCTATCATTGCTCAATTTCTGCCACAGGTACGAGAGTCGGAGACCCAGAAGAACTGCTGGCAATAGACGAAATCTTCTGCACCGGCCGGTCCGAACCACTCTGGATCGGTTCAATCAAGTCAAACTTGGGTCATAGTGAACCTGCGTCAGGTCTTTGTTCAATTGCCAAAGTTAGTATTCACTGTAAGCCGCTCTCGCTTAGTTTAAGTACAGCACCCGACACTCAAAGCGCTCCAAAAAGTTATGAAATCTACAAGCAAATAATGTAATCCTTCATGAGCCGTGACTCGGAACTAATCACACACATCGTTGTCACAATTGTAATTTGTATAACCCTTACTCTCAGACAGACTTTCGGACAGATTTGGAAAGCCGCCAATCATTTCGGTTCATATTTCGTGCAATTACTAAACCATTTTAAGCATTTGAATTACTCGATTTTATGCATCGGAGCACTTCGTTAATTTATCGATATATTAGTTTGTCGATACAATTCTATATAATAAGAGAGGTATGTCATTTTTGGATAATTACATCTTTTCACTGATATGAAATTAGGAAATTTATGACAAAGGATACGGTTAAGAATGCCACCTTACTTGTAGAGAGCAGACAAGTCAGCTCATGTCAGGTGGACACAACAGCCTATTCACATCAGAAGATCAAAAGCATCGCTGACAAGTCTTTTATTTAATTTCGGAATCCTATCCTCAACTTATTCGACAACTCAACCATAACCTATTCGAAGCTCACGCAAGTTCTTATGGCGTCTAAAAGTTACCATTTACCATTACTTTCGTGATGGCGTCTATTTCTTGTTTTCCTACTTTTTTTACTTCCCTAAAGTTAAGTGGCAGGGAACACTTAGCATTAAGTCCACTTCTATTTTTTATGTGCATGTGTCGTAAAAAAAAAATTCTTACCATACCCATATTAATTCAATATTTATAGCTTTGCATAGCCTACACTACTGGCTACATTCCACCGAACCTAAACTACTCGGTGCCCAGAGAGAATGTGGCAGCGTTGGCTGAAGGTCGCCTCAAGGTTGTGACAGACAAGACTCCTTGGAATCGAGGAATGACTGGCGTGAACAGCTTCGGTTTTGGTGGTGCTAATGCGCACGTACTGTTGAATAACGTTGCGAAGGCCAAGGTTTGTATTATTTGAATTCTGGTGGATTTGAATGAAAGTGACAAATTATGATAATGAGGGGCAATATAATTAGGCATGGATATTTAGGCAACTGTGTCAGCGAGTCTCAAATAATATGTAACGGTAAATGGAACGGGTATAAGGCGGGAAAAAGACTAGAATTTTCTTTGAGGATTTCAAAGTCGGCTCATTAGTCAGGTTGTGGGGAAGCAGATATAAAGTTATACTGGATAACAGACGGTTAGATCAAGTAGTACAATAAATACAAAGTGTGAGTCGACTTATATGAAAGGAAGAATAGATTAGATACAGATTAAATACAGATCCTCTCACTGTTGCTTTCTTTTGTCATAATTATTATCTTTGGCAGGTAAATAACGGTATGCCAGCGGACGACTTACCTCGTCTCGTCTGTGCTTCGGGTCGCACAGAAGCAGCTGTAGCCAGAATACTGGACGAACTGGAGTCGAAAACAGTTGATGTGGAGCAAATCAGACTTTGGCACGCTGTCTATGACGAGGATATTGGTGGGCACGTTGTACGAGGGTTTACTTTACTTCGTAAGTATTAAGACATCTATTTAAATTTACGCACGATCACACACCCATGCCATTATTATGAAAAATATTGTGTTAAAAATTTTTTTTAAATTAAAAGGTCCCATACAAGTTTTTAGATTTTTCCATTAGTAGATTATTTCATTTTTCCATTAGTAAAATATTTTTATTTCAGTTTTTACATTCATCACACTTCTTAAACCCATTTTTTATTTTGGGAGTGTAATCTATTTATTTTGTATTTCATTCATGAAATTATTATATTTACAGATTCTACTCCTACTAAGGGTGTATCACTAAGCCGAGATATCCAGTACTTCTCAGGCGTCCGCCGACCTGTTTGGTTCGTGTACTCCGGGATGGGGTCGCAATGGGCTGGAATGGCCACACAGTTAATGAGGATTCCAGTGTTCTCAGCTGCTATTGAGAAGTAAGTTAATCAATTTGTACGTTCGATTCGGCGATCGTAATTTTCTATGGTCTATGGAAAACACACAGCGAACGTGTTAATAATAAAGTCTTTAAGGGATTCACTTTATCATAATGACATAACTAAATCAATACAATAGTATCTAGTGTAAATTTTACATCTTAGACTAGAACTATCATCCACAGTTAGTCAGAAATTACTTACTCGAACTCACGAACTTACATAATTAATGGTTAAACTACTTTTTAATTTATTGCAAAGTTAAAAAGATCGTAGTACATAAAAGAAGAAAAAGCCATTTGTATTGTACTTAATACAATATATAATATTTAAAAGATACTAAATGCAGTAAATTCAGATGCTATCATAATTCCTCTAATTTCTGGATTAAACATATTTCTTTTTTATTTTAGATGTCACAAAGCTCTTGAACCGAAGGGTATTAACCTAACGAAAATCATCACAGAACCTGACCCAAGGATCTATGACAATATCCTGAATTCCTTTATTGGAATCGCTGCAGTCCAAATCGGGTTAACTGACGTTTTAAAAACTGTTGGCATTGAACCCGATTACATAATTGGTAAGTATAAAGGACTTTAAAATATACTTTGAACTAATCATAGACCTAGATCTAACCTTAAAATTTTAGTATGTTACATGTATAGATACCTATAGGAAACTTATGAATGACTCTCCATATTTAAAACCCAAAAAACGTTTTGATACAAGATCATCCTTTGTTACATTAATACATTAGGGTATAAATGCCTTCACTGATCCTTGAGTCCAAACTAACTGGACTTTCGCGTTTGTATCATGGACAAATGAAATCTGTAGTGGCCACTTACTATTATTTTACTATGGTTTAAATAAAAAACTACGTTTTTCTGAAATCTTGATTTTTACCTTTCCCATTCTAAGCCTTTAATTATATTTTTGTCATAGGTCATAGTGTGGGTGAGCTAGGCTGCGCATACGCAGACGGTTGCTTCACAGCTGAACAGATGATTCTATCTGCATACAGCCGCGGCCTCGCATCTATCGAGACTCCTTTCATTAAAGGCTCAATGGCAGCAATTGGTCTTAGCTTTAAACAGGTAAAGTTCTTTACTTAAAGAAATTGTTAATGGTAACGAACAGTCGTAATACATTATCAACCATAATTATTTATTACATGTTAAATTACGATTACAATATTATTTTCTCCAAAATGAGACTCTCTAAATATTAACTTTGTGTTTTTGTACAGTATAGTATTATCTGCAAGGATATTGTTTACAACTTTTGGATATTCAGTTTAAACTTCACCAAAAACAACGGCCGTAGCTTTAACATTACCTAATTCAGCAGAAATCAATAAATATTTTTTTAATGTCACAGATCAAAACCATGTGCCCACCCGAAATCGAAGTAGCTTGCCACAATGGGCCAGACTCGAGCACGATCTCGGGGCCAGCGGATATCATGAAGACCTTTGTTGCTCAGTTAGTGAGCCAAGGAATATTTGCCAAGGAAGTCCCATGTTCCAATATTGCTTATCATTCCCGGTATATTTCTGAAGCTGGTAAGTTAATGTCGTAATAACCGTAACAGACAATAAAAGGTGTTATTTATCTAGTGCGCTGACACTTACAGGCTTAAAGCAAGATATAATCAAATAGTTAACTCCGCTTACTGTTTACCTAATCCTGTGTATTTGGACTAAATTATTAATAACAAATAGTTTATTAATAACTAATATGGGGTTGATAAAAATCCAAAAAGTACAGTAACTTAGTACATTCCTATATTTAATAAGTACCTATCTGCTAATTTTAATAATACTCTGGATTAGGTTAACACATTTGTCGATTGACCTTCAATGAAACGATTCACCTATGATCCAGGTCCTAAACTAATGAAGTATCTGAAAGAAGTGATTCCTGAACCCAAAAAACGATCAGAACGGTGGGTGTCAACATCCATTCCTCAAGTCCACTGGAAGGATCCAAAAGCTGAATTATCTTCAGCTGAATACCATACCAACAATCTCTTGGTAAGTCAATATAAACTTTATTGACCACAATATAAACATATTATAGTACAAATGGCTTAATTCTAATTGCATTCTCTACCAGCTAACTATTAGGCCAACCCGAAATCTACACGAAAAGTGGTTTAATTTACGTGATAGTTAATTAAAAATTATTTCAAAAATTACTATTTTAGAGAATAAATACTTGATTTACTTAGATTTTAGAAAATAAAGTACTGTACTGTCATCAAATAAATAATTTTAATTTAAAGTTTCTTGTGGGTCCTTTCTTCTCTCCAATATTTAAGAGTCCATTTTTTTGTTTTTAAACAGAGTGCAGTACTATTCGAAGAAACCTCTCGACTCATCCAACCCAACGCCATTACCATAGAAATAGCTCCTCATGGTCTTCTCCAAGCCATTCTGAGAAGATCACTCAAGAAGGACGTTTTCAATGTTCCTCTAACGCAGAAGAAACATGAAGATAATGTGCAAGTCCTGTTCACCGCTTTGGGAAAGTGAGTATTTTAGGCTAATTATAGACAATAATAATTATATTTATTGTGGATATAATATTAAAAGAATTGAACGAAGAATAAAGATGCTAATGGATTTTTATTATGTTTTAAAACTCTTTGTTTCGATACTAAACATTTCATTTAATTAACCATCTAGTTAATGTCCAAATTCTTAATCATACTAGAAATTTCCGTACCACAACACAACACAAATAATACCTTTATAAAGTATACCTAATTATGCAAATATTAAAAAAAGCTATAACTCAAAAACTATTATCATCTAAACACAGATTCAACCCCGAAAAACGGCTAAAAGGTCGTCAGTAGACAAAAGGGATTCTGTTGAAATTACTAGATCTCAAAATCTTCAATAGCGACTTTTGTTACTTTTAATATCCTGGGGCTTACAATCATTAATCTTCAAGACTATGTAGTTGATTAAACATTTTTTAATAATATTATTTTACTTGAGATTCGTTGCTGCAGTCAGACAGGAAAATGAATTGGTTATCTAACTGCATGCTTCACTTCTATTTCCATGTTATAAATAAATCGAAAAAAGATATTATGGAGTAGAAAAAAGAGTTCGACAAATACTGCAATTAATTGCCGTTGCAGAAATACTTTAGGTACAAAAATGTCTTTGTTCCAGATTGTACGAAGCTGGCCTAAACCCACATTTGGCCAACATTTACCCCCACGTGTCTTTCCCCGTTTCCCAGGGTACACCCATGCTATCCCACTTGGTTGAATGGGAGCACAGTGAAGATTGGTAAGATTCTTTTTTATTTTTATTATACACTTCCGAATGAAAGTCTATTCTATAATTTAAATAAAATTTCACCTATAAGCCTTTGTATACACAGTGCGATTTTTTATAATCTCATTGAGAGCTCCACACACAAGCCCAAGAGGCTAAATTAAAATCTGAATACAGACCCAATTACCTACATAATTTGATCTTGTCTCAAAATTGCATAAATATTTCAAATCTCTTATCGACTTTAGAAAATCCAAAGGGTTTGAACAATAAAATTACATGTAGCCTGAAATTTTTTTGTCAATTATATAATTATCTAATATAGATATAATATAGGTAATTATAATTATATCGACGGTGCAGTGCGAATGTCTTCTATCCAACAAAAACAAAATTTTACAGGAGACAAAAAAATGATTCATTAATTAAATGTTGTTTATCAATAAACGTTAACTATTGTAATTGGTATCAAATTATATGAAAATTTCAATGAAGTTAGTCACATTGGTCTATGATGGGCTATTTTTATTTTAAACTTTAAATCCAATGGCATACATAACATAACATTTTCACTTAAAATGTTAGATAGAAGATATTCGCACTTCACGTGATATATCACCTACTAAGATATTACGAGTGGGTAGTTAAATTTTAAATTATCTGATATTGCTTAAACATACATAGCATATAGTTTGGTATGATTAATTTGGTCCCAATAATTATAGTAATATTTTTATTTCCTTAGCTGTTTACTATTGTCCATTCTAATTTCAAAAAGACTTTGATTAAGCGTTTAAATGTTGTTTAACCTTCAATGAATTAAAGATCCATCTATTTTGAGCCAGAATCTAAACTACTGAAGAGTCTGGGAGCAGTGATTTATTAAATAAGTTATTTGTGTAATAATAAACAGAACAGTTGATCTCTTTTAGAGCTTACAAAATCCGCCTAAACACTTTCGAAAAAACTTAGGCAAGTTTTGTACCGTAACAACAACCTTACGCGCAAATTGAACAGTCGGTTGCTTTATTTAGAACTAACATCTTATTTATTTATTTATTTACTTTCTCCGAGATAGAGATCCTTAAATAAGTGAAAATACTTCACCACCGAAACTCCCAGAAATGCAATAAAGACTAACAACCAAATATTATTTGTCTGTTAACCGACAAAACAAAAACATACGGATGAAGATTTTGATCTGAATTACTTTAGAGGACAATACTTATACAGTCAGATCAAAAGCTCAATGACATTATAAGCAAAAGCTACCCAACTTTGAACACTTTGTTTATTTTTTTTACACATACAAAGTATTTTTGTAAAAATTTAATCTTCTTTTAATGTATTCTCTGTGTTATGCTAAGGTCATTTATGAATTAATTTATTAATATTGTTTTAATTTAAACTTCTTTCTATGATCTTCATGACATTTCTTAAAAGGTGACATAAATATACCATTATAGCGATAAAAGCAACATAATTACACCTTTTAATTACTTTATTTATGTATATTTGTAAGAGTGCAATTCTAAAGATATCCCAAAACAACAAGTCAAACGTCACGGTATTATCCCGTGAGACCCCAAATGAAGTAGCCACAAATATGTCTCACAGCAGTGTTAGCACATCTATCAGGTACGTCCCGGGCTGATCTATTGCGCTCACTTTGTTCACCGACTTCAATATTAACAGCCGAAAACAGCATTTTTCAATGTGTTAGATACTATGTATAGTGGTAATGTTCTTAGCTTAGTGTTGTAATCGAACGGAAAAGTTGACCGATGCGAATATTTTATACCAGATTATTTTATATTATACTAACGACCCGCCCTCGTTTCGCTTCTGGAAACTTATTCGGTTTGCAAAGATTTAGTTATATATTTTAAATAATTCACACCATATCTTTATAACTTATAGCTTAAGTGTTATTCTGATGTGTAAGCTATATTATTGGAAAGTTTCAGTAAAATACATTCTGTAGTTTTTGCGTCAAAGCGTAACAAACATTCATACATCCATACAAACTTTCGAATTTATAATATTAAATAGGATAGGATTTCCATGCATTGTTTCCTTTTTGATTTTTAACCGACTCCAGTTCATAAAAGTAACTTTGTAACACAATGTATCTACTAGTTAGATTTACACGAGGTTAGATGTGAAAATTAATTAATTGAAAGGATTTGGTCTGTCTGGTCTATTTTTTTGTACTACGAGTACCTACCATTTCCCTGCATTACAGATAAGAAGTATAATGGTCAAGTCGAATGCATTGGTCAATTACACCCTGAATCATGAACTCCCTCGCTCTCTTTACCTTATCTTACGCCAGAAAATCAATTAGGTGAATTAAGTAGTGCCTAAAAAAGACAGGTTTTATTCACACAAGTGATTTGTTCACGCGAGTTAAGTTTGAATTCCGGAAGGTATGGAACTTTCCATTAGTTTTATATTATTTTATAATTAGAGTGATATATTTTTAACAGGTATGTGACATCCTATAAGGCACAAGAAAAAATGAAATCCGGCGAGAGAACAGTTAGAATGTCAATAGTTGATGAAGACAGCGAATACATGGCCGGCCACACTATCGATGGTAGGATGTTAACCTATCTCGCTTATATTTTGTTTGTGTGACTCACTCTATACTGCTCACTAATATACACTTCTTATGGTGATGGCCTAATGATTCGAACATTGGTTTCCCGCGCACTTTTGCACCTTCTCGTGATTATGTTGGGATCTAATCCTGTGCCCCAATTGAGAAATTGATGAATACTTGATTCAGTTCATTCTTTCTTCTTGCTTTCCTTATTCTCTCTTCTATGCCGGCTGACATCTGTGATACCTTTGGATTTACTGATGTCTACGAGCGACAGTGACCACTTACGATCAGGTGGCTTGTCTGCTCGTCTGTTGGCTATTCACAGACAGGAGCAAATTTATATGACAGATTAATGTTAACTTTCGGGGCGTGGTTGTTTGTGATGTTTCATTTGTCTGTGTCCATGCCACCTGCGCCGTGGGGAATCCTGTGCGACGGTGTTAATGTTTAATCGTTATTTATTTATTGTACTCTCAATTGTTGTAAGGTACATCTTAACTTATCTTGCTAACTTAATCTACTTTTCATAAAAAAATAAAATCCTACTGCACAATATAATTTTTGTTTAGGTCGTAACCTTTACCCCGCGACTGGCTATTTAGTCCTCGTATGGGAAACTCTGGGTATGATGATGGGTGAACTGTATACAGAAGTCTCTGTAGTATTCGAGAATGTTCGCTTCCAACGAGCCACCAACATTCCAAAGGAGGGAAATTTGGAATTCATCATTATGATCCAAAAAGGAAGTGGGCAATTTGAGGTTAGTTTTAAATAATAAGCACAAAATTTAAGCATTGGATAAAGTATTTTACGTGTTTCTTCAAGGCCACTTATGTTACGAGGAAACCTTTGAGAATTATTTGGTAAGGGAAGCTCCAGAATACCTCATATTTCATTCTCGTCGCATACTTATATACTCCTAACCATCAAAAGCCTCAGCACAATCATTCAATAGATACACATGAAAAGGCTCCAAAAGTCTTTGAAATCTTAACGTATATTTTATACGTATTTTAATAGAATTACATAATCAAAGCAATAATCTACGTAATTCTTTTTTAAACAAATGTTTTTACAATATTCATTTTTAGATCGTAGAAAGTGGAGCTTCCATAGTAACAGGTCGTATCTACGCTAAAAAGAATGTAGGTCAAGACTACAGACACCTTGCGCCGATGCCGGAAACAACTGGTCCTAATATCAAGCATTTATTGACAAAGGACTTTTATAAAGAACTCCGTCTTAGAGGATACCAATATAGGTATAAAAACCTGCTTTAAAAATTTTATTCGATTAAGTGTCCCATCAAATGATATTCAATTACGTCTATGTTAGAGTATTTTTAGAATGAAATAAATATTTATTTCGTTAAAAACACACTAACAAATAATCTTAAAAGTAAAACGTTTTCACGTCTTAAACTTTTTTCTTTTTTACAGTGGTCTCTTCCGTGGTATTCTGGGTTGCAACATCGAAGGGACCCGTGGTCGTATCGCCTGGGTTAACAATTGGGTTACTTTCATGGATTGTATGTTGCAAATGAAGATTATTGGACAGGACACCCGTGGACTCTACGTTCCAACGAGACTCGAAAAGCTTTGCATTGATGCCACCATGCATTATGATGCTATATCCAAGATGAATTCTGACTCCAACAGGCAATCTTTTGAAATACGATACTATCCTAACGTCGATGTTATTAGGTAAGAATAAGGTTTCTTTATAAATTCTTAAATGTGAGAGTACATTTCAAATTAAAAAGAATTTCAGTGGTCGTGTTCGCTAACTTCAGTTTTTATATTATCTACGTTACCCTGGTTATTCTAAGTAGTTATATCAAACAATCTACAACATGGTTGTATTTTCAGGGCTGGCGGAGTGGAAATTCGAGGACTACACGCAACGCCAATCACTAAGAGAATTCCTCTTGGTATTCCAGTTCTTGAAAAGAACGTGTTCATACCTAACTTTAGCAAACAAACAATGAAGGTAAACTTGATTACCAGTACTGTTGTAGTTCATGTTACAAGTTATATTTTATTTTTGAAACCTATATTGCAACAAATTTGATGAGGAATTTAATTACTGTTTTAGCTTGAAGATGTTATTCGCGCTAATATCCAAATGGTATTAGAGAACATTCAAACATACAAAGTAAAGAGTATTGAGGTTATAGATGAAGAATATAAGAATAATAATTTCAAACCTATAATTGAAAAGGTTGGTGATATGCTTGGCGATCTGCCCCTTGTGCAAGCCGAACTTTTGGTCATCTCCGAGGATTCCATAGAAATGCCGTCCCATATCACTGTAGAAAATAAAAAATTCGCCGGAGAAACTAATGCTGTGCTCTTTATTGGTGCCAATCTTCTACAAAGGCCACAAGTCTTACAACAGGCAGCAGCGACTTTACGAGATAAATGTTTCATTATCAGCCGTGAAAAGGAACGCCCTAATCCTAAAAACCACGCTGATAATTATGACATTATCACAATTCATGATACTGGCATTGAATATATAGTCTTATTAAGAAAGAGGGTTGGATCAAAGCCAGCTAAATTTATCAAGATTGAAACTACTGATCAAACGTATGCGTGGATCGACAAAGTCAAGGAGGAGCTAAAAGATGGACAAAAAATTGTCCTTTATACTCAAGATGAGCATATAAATGGGTTATTAGGACTGGTTAACTGTTTAAGAAAAGAACCTGGAGGTGAAGTTGTTTATGGTGTATTGATTACCGACCCTTCGTTCCCACCGTTCAATCCGGATTTAGAAATTTACGAAGAGCAGCTGGATAAAGATCTTGCTCTTAATGTGTTACAAGATGTAAGTAACTTAACTAATATTCATTAGTTATGACAAAAAGGCCATTACCTGATTTACAATAAAAGTGTATAAAATTTTTAAAGGTAAAATTTGTATTTTCAATTACTCTTACCATCTGTTGGGACTGACGTCCCTTTTAATTTTTGTAGTGGTACAAATTACTACTATTAAAATGTTCTTGACGCAATCTATTATAATACTTGGAATTTACAAAATTTCAGGGTCAATGGGGTACATACCGCCATCTGGTTCTTGGAGATATAGAGACAGTACGCGCTGACCACGCTTTTGTAAACACGTTAACCATCGGAGACTTGTCTTCTTTGACTTGGCTTGAAGGTCCCATACGAGCAGAGAAGCCCTTCAAGAACCCAGAGAGTGTTCTGATTCATGTAAGTATGATCCCATTAAAACATAAATGTGAAAGAAAGCCAAGTTTGTAATAAGAATTTTCCTAAATAAGTTAATTATCCCCCAAATGAAAAGTTTCGAAAGAGAAAGTAAGCTATGTTTTTCCTCTTAGGTATACTGCTCAGCTCTTAACTTCCGTGACGTCATGACGGCCACTGGCCGTGTGACAGCCGATGCGGTAGCGCGCGGCAGATTGGCTCAAGAGTGTGTTCAAGGTTTCGAAATTGTTGGAAGAACGCCTAAGTAAGTATTCAAATGAAATATTCATTGAAATCATTTTTGACATTATATATTGTAGATCTTGTTTTCTCATTGGATCATCAGATAAAATAAGGAAATAAGATTTTAGTCAATCATTAATTTATTTAAATTTATTTTCATGTCAGTACTTATCCATTGATCACAGTGTTGTCTAACGCCATTGTATTTTTAAATCAATAATGTTACTGGAAAAAACTTATGTAACTATGTTGAATGGTATCCTTCAGTTTTATTTTACTTCCATAATTAATTTAAGCAAAAAATATTAACTATTTGTTTACCTTCTCACCACCACAGCGGATCTCGTGTGATGGCGATGGTACGCAGCGCCGCCTTGAGCAACATGGTCGAGGGAGACAAAGCCCTCATGTGGTCAGTGCCCGATGAGTGGACCTTTGAGGAAGCAGCAACGGTTCCCGTAGCCTACGGGACAGTATATTATGCTATGGTCAGTTTAACTTTAATAATAAACATATTAATAATATCTTGTATTGGGTTGGAAACGGTACACACTCATAGCCCAACACTATGATTTTCTGTGTCGTGGGTGCCATAGATAGATGATACAAGAAACAAGAACACACATCCAGACGGAGAACTGTTTAAACTCATCATCCAAACTTCCGCTTCGCTGTAAATGGAACTCAGGACAGTTCGAACAGCGGTCCGGCCAGCGAAAATAATACCTAGCTCGTTGGGTCCGGCATATTCGCACTCAAACCCATAATGATAGGAAGATAAATAATTATTGATTCATGTTATTATTACCTACCTTTTATTACCTTTCCGTAAAACCTGGCTGGCAAGCCACCACCCACTTGCCTGAGTCAGTCACTATACGACTTGTCGTGTATCGGCTAAGAGCTTGAGAGTCAGTACCTCCAGTACTTTCTCTCTTTGTTTTTGGCTGGAAACGCATGGTGAGTCCTGATCATGTTCCTGATGGCTATGATCAAACATTATCATTTACTTCCAGATGTTATGTCTGCTTGTTTGTCGGTTGTTTACATAGAAAACCCAAAAAGTAACTCCGTATACTTATAAAAAAGTTAATTGTAAAAATAAAACTTTATATTTTTTGATTTGCAATTGATATTCTTATAGATCATGGTAGGCCAAATGCAACGTGGCGAATCGATCCTTATCCACGCCGGGTCGGGCGGCGTCGGACAGGCGGCCATCAATGTAGCCCTGCACTACGGCTGTGAGGTGTTCACTACCGTCGGTACTGCGGAAAAGAGAGCCTTCATCAAAAAACTGTTCCCGCAATTGAAAGGTAACTAGAAACATTTGTTAACATTTTCACAAATTCAACATACTCAATAACTCACATTCACAACATCACAACATCACTCATTCACAAATTCAATAACTTTTTGCCGATAATACTTATAACATAATTGAAATTGCCTTCATTACAGATAGCCACATCGGTAACTCCAGAGATACGTCGTTCGAAGACATGGTCCGTAAAGAAACCCAAGGTAAAGGCGTTGATTTGGTCCTCAACTCGCTGTCAGATGAAAAACTACAGGTTAGTTTCAAGGGTACTTGTATTATATTTCTATTATTATATTTATGAGATTATTTAACTTTCCTCGACTTGCATATTTTAAAGTCACTTAATAAATTTGATTAGGTACTTATTTTTTCTGTTATTCTAGAATCATATTTATCTGTCTATATTAATTTTATCTTTACAGGCATCTGTCCGCTGTCTGAGCTATCGTGGTAGATTCCTGGAAATCGGTAAATTCGACATTACCAACAACACACCCATTGGCATGTACTTCTTGCTCAAAGAAACTTCCTTCCACGGCATCATGTTGGACTATCTTTTCGACCAGAGCTACGAGTTCAGGAGGGTATTTACTTTTTCTTCTTTTGTAACATTCATCTTTTGATTTTACATGCATGTTACGTTTATTTTTTTCTCTACTATTATTTTTACTTTCATTCATGTCTTCTACGAATCCAGTTCTAATTAGACAGTACTCTTTCGCAGCAGTTCGTACTATTTTTTACAAAAAGAAGATGAACCGTTATATAGCAGAACATTGTTAAGCTTGCTTGCTGTAGAGCTGTGGATGTAGCAATTTAGGTAGCATCTACCTACAAACAAGTCGACTTCCAACCCAGTGTAATAAGACAACAGTTGGAAAAGGAAAAAATGTAAATTAATATTAATGGATACAATTATTGACAAAGCCACGGCTATCACTGTAGCCAAGTTTGAACGTTGAACTCTCGAACAGAGGAGCCTGGATTCGACTCATGCCTCCCTGAATTATGTTCTATAAATAAATTAATTATATGAATTATCTTTCTATATAAAAAAATGAATCGCTGTTTTTGTTGCTAAGCGCAAATCTCGAGAACCGCTGCTCCGATTTCGCTAATTCTTGTTTTTATAATATTCCTTAAAGTACGAAGATGGTTCTGGACGGACGGAGGACGATGGACGGAGAGAAAAATTTTAAAAATTGCCTGCAAAAGTCTAAAAACAACACTTTTCTATATTCCCATACAAAAGATTCGTAATAATACTTAAAAGTCAATTTGAACTTTAATACCATACCATAAAGTTTACGTGTTAGTGGAGGGGTTCCGGGAAGGTGTCCCGAATAGCAGAATAAGTATTAAAAAAATAAAAAAATGAAGAATCGACAGTTAAGCGGTACATAGTTCGCCGGGTCAGCTAGTGTATTATAAATTAATTGTCACGTACTTCGTAAAGAACATATCGTGAGGAAACTTGCACACCTCAGAGCTCTCCGTGATGTTCTCATAGGTACATATGTTTGCCAACCCACGCTTAATTAAGAAGTGATGATGACCTGAGACCCACACATTGTGAAAGGAGACCCGAGTGCAGCAGTAGGCGAGTTACGATTAAATTAGTTGAACTAACAACATTTAAACGTCATTTACAACAGAGAGTCCAAGATCTCCTGCTAACTGGTATCGAGAGTGGCGCCGTGCGACCCCTCACCTACTGCACGTTCGAAAAGAATGAAGTCGAATCTGCCTTCCGTTACATGGCAGCCGGAAAACACATCGGAAAGGTATTATATTATTTATGATACATATACCTATATTATTTAGACACTACAGTGTAGTGTAGTGTTAGTGTTTATAGTGCAAAATATTTTTAATCCAACAAAACGTGCTGCTGATATGAATCGAAAATACTTTCACCCGAATAAACAAAACATCCTTTTTTATTTATTAAGATTTATGTAAAAACAGGTGATTATCAAGATTCGCGACTCAGAACGAACGGACCGCCCAGTAAAGCCGACAGTTATGCCAATTGAAGCCATGCCGAGGTAATATTGTTAAATTAATAATTATAACCTAACCATTGCGTAGGAATTTCAAGAACCTAATTAGTAGGTACTTAGTAGTAGTAATCATCGTCAGTTTTGTCATGAACTTTTAGAATAATAAAATAGATTATTGTTCCTTTTAATAATTTATTGTTCAACCTAACATTGTACCTATAATATATTTGAGCTGTTCTATTATAAGAAGACATCTTTAATATTTAAATTCCACAGGTACATGTGCCACGAAGACTTTGTCTACATAGTGGTGGGTGGTCTCGGAGGTTTCGGCTTAGAATTGGCCGACTGGCTTATCCTGAGGGGCGCTCGGAAGATCCTCCTTACCTCCAGACGAGGCATTAGCAATGGTTACCAATCATCACGGATCAAGTTAGTGTTAGCTTCATAATAGAAATAAAAATAATTGGAAATTATGATCACTGACTGACACATGAACGATCATCAATTGATTTATTATGATGATAAATATGATTAATGATTATTACCACAGAAACTGACAGAAAAGGAAGAATATAACCAAGATTAAAATATTCCATAATTTATAATGTTTCAGAGCGTGGACAGGCTACGGTGCCGATGTACAGATTTCAATCCATGATGTGACCACAGAAGCAGGATGCGAAGAGATGCTCAAAATGGCCAATTCAATGGGCCCTGTCGAAGCCATCTTCAACTTGGCTGTAATCTTGAAGGACTCGATCTTCCAGAATCAGACCCCAGAGAACTTCAGGACTTCCTTCGCACCCAAAGCCTTAGCTACGATGCACTTGGACAAACTTTCAAAGAAGATGTGCCCGGGATTGAAGTAAGTGAAAATATGTCGATAAATCCAAAAACACATGAATTGATAAAACAAATTCCATTCTTTCATTCCCCACTTTATGATAAATGAATCAATCTTAATGTTACATATAAATAGTATACAGTTCTAACGAAATTAAACATATCCGCCACTACTAATAACTTGCAAAATTAAAGATAAGTAGTTACTCATATTTTTCAGTAAAAACTATGAATTTCCATTTGCGCTAAAATTTTCTGGAATCCAAACATGTGTCGTAGTGAAGGCTAGGCGTTGGAAAAAATTTAATTCGTGCTTCGTCCGTGTGACATTTTAACTCACATTATGAATTTGTCATGAAAATATGCCGTGCGTGACCTAAATTTTAGTTTTACGCTTCGCCTGCGTGTGGTGCATTCTAGTAGGAGATGATGTGAATAAATAAAATTATTTTGAAATTTAAAAGTGATGTTGACTCGAAATGTATGGAGCCATCCATATTTGAACAAATTATTTAAAAACTTAACAAATTTATAATTTGGCTATTACCAATTGGGAAACCTAACCGTAGACCTGGCATGCTCATCACTGCTGCAGCTCAACGCTGATCACGATTTGCTCCTCACGAGATCTCCCGCCAGACGAGACGACATGCCAGACTTTTGTAGGTACTTCACCACACGAGGGCTAATAATAGGCGTGGTCATGGACTTAGTACCAAGCATCGACAGTTCTTGACCATACAGACCATGACAGACCATAAATATACTTTTATGTGATACCCCCCGACAATGATGCTAGATAATGTAACAGCACCTATTAGTGTTGGAAAATACCGATAAAAGTATTCCAAGAAAATTCTGGACGACTATTCTGATAAAAACTAACCAATGCCTTTTCTTGAGTTTAAAACTATCTCTATACCAAATTTCAACGTGAAAAGGTAGCAGACAGACCTACAGATTTACT
Source organism: Ochlodes sylvanus (assembly GCA_905404295.2). NCBI lineage: Eukaryota > Metazoa > Arthropoda > Insecta > Lepidoptera > Hesperiidae > Ochlodes > Ochlodes sylvanus. The sequence continues at coordinate 7,446,402 of FR990129.1, forward strand.
TTTACATTTATAATATTAGTATGGAATAGGTACTTATAATGTCATTGCCCTCAAAAAAGCGCACAATTGAAAATTTCCTGCCCATTATGTTGAATACTGCATAATATACTGCTAAACTGAAAATTGAAATCCACATAATGTGTATTGTGATTAACAATCAAACTAATGTGTTCCAAATTATATTGTTTAGTTGATACTTACAAAACAACTTTAGTTAGTGTCAATGAAATTTATATCTTCCAAGATTAATTAAAAACGCATCAAATTTACCACTTTGAAACTATTTTCCATTAAATACAAAACCCACTTTCTCGTTAACAGAAACTTCGTAATATTTTCGTCCGTGTCGTGTGGAAGAGGTAATGCCGGTCAAACGAACTACGGCTGGTCGAACTCCGTGATGGAGAGGATCTGCGAATGGAGGAAGAAGCTGGGTTTACCAGCTCTGGCTGTCCAGTGGGGAGCCGTTGGTGACGTGAGTGTCTTTAACTCAATCAACTACATTATCCAATTGAAACAAAAACTTCATATTCCTCAGTCATAAGATATGATTTAATGTGTTACGTTTTCTAGTATTTAATGCGCTCATTCATTCTACATGTTGCTTAACTTTACAGTAAGCATTTATAACTTTGCGCTTCATGTAGTTGTGGAATTAAAATTAATAATAGTAATAATAAGTGGACTATTTACACTTGAAGTTGATATACACATGTATGCTGTCTTCTACCTACTCATAATATACAATCATCAGTATACTTAATTTTTCAAGTATATTATATCAGGATACCATACGCAACCGGACACCATACATAGTGGTATATCGGTCAGTCATTTCAAGACTTGAAGAAAGGCTTTTGTCAAAGGGCGGTCGGAACTAGTATACATGCGGGCGATATAGAAAACTTCAATAGCGTGATTCAGGCTTGTCATGACGTCACTGTATGACGCGTGCGAGATATCGCCGCAGGCTCTTCATAAGATAATTTATTTGTCACCAGGTTGGCCTTGTAGCGGACATGCAAGACGAAGACGTCCAACTAGAGATAGGTGGCACGCTGCAACAAAGAATTTCCTCTTGCCTTCTCGCTCTTGACAAATTTTTGAAACAAGATGCCGTCATTGTATCTTCTATTGTGGTCGCTGAGAAAAAAGCAGGAGGCTCTGGTTGCGGAAACATTGTGGATGCTGTCGCTTCTATTATGGGTGAGTTTGAAAAATCATCTGCTAATGATATTTAATATTTTGATATTAAAATTAAAGGATAATGTGATGAAACATGCTTTAAATCTTTTAGCATGACATAAGTTTCAGAGCTGCTTTTCGTAGGTGAATACTTACCCATCACATTATTATGGTGTTAGTTACCCTTAGTATTACTATCAGAATAAATCCTTTAAATCCCTTACAAAAAAAATCTGGATTAAACAGGAATTAAGGACTTGAAGACAGTATCACAGCAAGTGTCACTAGCTGAACTGGGTATGGACAGCATGATGGCTGTGGAAATCAAACAGACCTTGGAGAGAGAGTTCGAGGTATTCCTCACTGCACAGGACATTAGGACCTTGACGTTTGCTAGGTATGTATTTTTTACATGAGATAAGTTAATGCTTGACAACTATCCCACCTGATGTATAATTTGATTGTATAATAAACATTACGCCTACTAACTAATAAGACTGACAATGTAAATTTTGCTAAATATTTACAACGCTTAACAACGATCTCAGGTTGGTAGAACTAACAGCCCAACGAGAAGCAGAAGCGTCTACTGCCGCATCAGCAAGGCCTGGTGTAGTTGACGCGGCTGGCTTACGAGTCCTCGTCAGAAATTTCGGTGATGAAAAGCTCGTGTCAGAACCTATCATTTACATGCCCACCATGGTCAGTGATGGTACTGAGGTGAGTTGGATATTAGCCATTTTGGATGTAAACGGTAAAAAAGACTACCTACTAATATTTTTATCAATGATTGAGTTTTAATAACCATCCCTTACGTTTCATGGTTGTAATACAAATGATAAATCATGAACTTTGAATTATTGATACACATTCAGTTATTGAAAATAGAGCTTACCTAATAGTGATTGGAGATAAGTAAATTAAAAGCACTTTTGTAAGTCATTGTTAAATTTTTTATATGATTCTACTTTCAGGGTGAAGAATCTGTTAATGATACCGAGGGTCTGCTGTTCCTGGTCCCAGGAGTAGAAGGTTGTGTGGCCGGTTTGGAACCATTGTGTCGTAGACTGAAGGTCAAAGTATGTGGCTTGCAACTGGGAATAGAATACTTGAACGACACTCTGGATACCATCGTCGATAGATTGCACCAGGTAGGAAAAGAAATATAATGATTTATAAAAATGTTTAATCTCTGATTATCGTCTTGTTTCGTTGGACGTGCTATGGACAACAGACTATTTTTACTAGTTAACTCTTCCTGCAAGCCGCATTAAGGAATTTTGTGCCAAATAGAATATCGTTTCAGAAATCAGTGTGATAATGATTTATTAATGTTATTTAATGTATTTTACAGTCCGTAAGATCCCGTTTGAATCCTGGGGCACCTTTCGTTCTGCTTGGCTACAGTTTTGGCTGTTTACCTCTTCTTAAGCTAGCCAATGTACTGGAAAGCGAAGGTACGTAACATAATTCGTCACTTGTAACTAAATCGAAATAACCGTCAATTGAGCAGACGAGCCACTGACATTAAAGGCATCTGATATTTTGCCTATGATATGTACCAATATGCTACTGCTTATTAAAATCTACGGATATTCTGTTCACAGGTCATACAGGTATAGTGTTCTGTTTGGACGGCGCCCCTGACTTCCTTTACACGATGCTTACAATGGTACTGAATGCAAAGAATGACACCGAGTTACAAAACAGTCTCATCTGTCACACTGTCGATGTCGTTGCACCGAACAATAACGTCACTAGTACCCTAAGAGAAAAACTTAAAGAAATAGAATCATACGAAGAAAGAGTAAAACTAGCAATTGATATGTGCCCCGTACAAGATAAGTACAGTAAAAAATTCATTGGTACTATGGCTGTCGCGACCTACGATAGACTGAAGGTCGTTCTTAATTATAAACCTGCGGATATTAAAAAATTGAAATCTCCTATTGTTTTGTTACGTCCAAAAGAGAACCCATCGTATCTGACAACAGAAGAAAACTATGGTCTCGATAAATTTTCTGAAATTCCGATTACAGTACATTACTTTGAAGGGAATCATACTACTATAATTGAAAATAAGGATTGTGCTAATGTTATTAATAGGATTCTACTTGAGCGCGAGAGTGTGCCGGGGAAGACTGCGCATAACATTGTCGCGAGAATGGTAGAGAATGAGCGATCTATACAAGTTTGAATTTCCTGTTTTGACTATTGTTTCTTTAAAATACAAATAAGTTAAATATGTAACTGTTGAAATATTTCAGTGTCGCTTTATAACCATTTACTTTTAAACGAAGAAGAGTTTAAGGGTTTATAGGAACACATAATAATATCTTGAATTAGTTAGATCGTAATTTTGTAGTAAATTGAATTAGCAAATAAGTAATTTTAGTGTTTTTCATAAGTTTGTCTAAGTAAACAATTATTTATTATTATTATTTTTAAGCATTTCTCGCTAAGAGACCAGTACCAAATAAAATATTCAAATTATTATAATTGTATAAGCTATTGTAATATTAGTTGTTTTGTTGTTGTTGATGGGAATGGAATATTTAATTCATTTTAATTATTGTGATTTCATATTTCTATGAATTTTACGGGTTTTTGTGACGGTGTGGATATTAATACATAATATTGAACAATTTTGAATAAGAACTTTTCTTTTCTTTCTATTTAGCACAACAAAATATATGATGTAACTTAGGCAACTTTTATTTTAAAGTTTTTTGTTAAATTTCATGCCGACGAAGTCACGGGCACAGCTCGTAAAATGAATCGTAGAATAAATAGCCGGCCCCAATATTCTATCTATCCTAATCCTCACTAGCTTCAACCCATTAATGGTCAACTACTGAGCTCGGCATTGAGGAGGCTTAGAGCATACTTTTTGCCATCCGAAGACTTCCGACATGGCTTATCTAACAATAGCAACGACCGACGGCATTACATTCCCTCCAATACGTGCTAACTCGGATTTTTCACGTGATAACGTCTTATAAAATGATGAACACCGGCAGCGCGCACTAATAAGTGTCCCGTTCCGCTTGAGCCAGTGCGAGCAAGTGAGAGCGCAGAACAAGCGATATAGGGGCACGATCGGCCTTAACGCATCTATCTCACATCTCTTATGACGTTATCACGTAAAAATATTCTTCGGTAAACCGACTTTACAGAGAGCCATTTTTTGCCACTAGCGGTCACCCATCCAACTACCAACTGCGCTCAATGGTGCTTTAACCCGGTCGATCACGCATCAATAGTTTGTCATTTACTACTAAGAAATTATAGATAATTATGTAGATAATTATTTATTTTATTTATTTATTTAGACTTTTTTGAACCATACAAAGTATAAGAACAAAAGGCGGACTTAATGCTAAAAGCATTCATTATAAGTTAGGAACTTCCGTAATATTATTATACATATCTGTGGATAGAATAATCAAATGTGGAATGGGCTGGCTGACGTCAGCCAAGTACCGCTTGGTCAGTGTTTGTCAAACATTTGATGTACGCTTGTGGTTCCGTGAATTAATTAATTGATCACTGAAACTGCATTGTTTGGTCGTGTTGAGATGAAATGTTGCTGTCTCGTAATTTGAAACATTACAAAAATACTATTACATTAGTATTCCATTCACTTTTTAATAAACTATGTTCGCTATAGAGCTTTTAAAAAACGTTATTTTTAAAGTTGAAATCTTGCCTTAGAATATTCTATATCTGTTGTGAATTTGGCTACAACCCATTAATGGCCCACTACTCAGCACAGGTCTCTCCTCATACCTGAGGAACCTAGAACATACTCCACCACGCTGCTCCAGTGCGGATTGGTGGAGGGGTTAGTGGCCAACCCAAGTGTCGGAAATTTTAAGCCGCCCGAAGGTATCCGACATGGCTTAACGACTGCTACCAAATGATAACAACCGGGACCGACGGCTTTAGGTGCCCTCCGAAGCACGGAAGCGCTCAAGAAATTTTTGCCACTAGCGGTCACCCATCCAACTACCGACCGCGCCCGCTGTTGCTTAACTTTGTCGATCACTTGAGATCAACGCAAGCCGCAGGGCTATGAGCGCTTCGTTGTGAATTTAGAGAGTTGGAATGTTTCTGTAACTTATTTTTATAGATTAAAGAGAGCACACAGCACCACACCATACCTGCCGATACCGACCCACAACCAAGGATACTCCTGCACAAGAAAACAAAATCTAAATCGAGTCCAATTTCTTTAAACGAGAATGTGTAGGCACAAAACCGAACACAACATTGATTAAGATTTTCTTGCAGCTGATATAATCCCACAGACCCATAATTAAAATAAAGCAAACAAAAACGCATAAATGTATAAACAGTGCTGGATATTATTTATAACAAAAATAATACAACCTTCCCAAAATAAAATTATAAATTACCAGGAATATTTTCTAAAGCTCAACAATATGCTAAAATCTTTAAATACGAAATAAAATTTTGCTGTTTTGTATTTTTTGCGAGAAACTTTCTCGTTTTACAAAGAACCTTTTAACAACCACACCTTTAACAACACACCTTTGCAATATACGATAACTTTAGTACGCAAAGCTTTGCGAACCACATCATTACGGGTAACGTAAATAGACCGGGGCAATTTACCTACGATGTAGCCGCCTACAGCGTAGGCCGACGTAGCAACTTTGCTACGTGGTTTATGAGTAAACAAACCGCTACCACGAGTCTTTTACAAACTCGAAAATAGATATATAAAATTTTTCAACAGCTTGTAGTCAGAACATTTGATTAAATCATAATTATCGATCTACCTAAAGAAAAGAGTGAACAGGAATCTAAGTTAATGCGCTTACCATCTTTGGACATATTATCCCGCCAGGCGAGACGACATGCCTGGGGAGCGGCCGACCTCTAACTGATCTCAGTCGGAAATTATATACATGCGAGCGGTGTAAAAAACTTCATTAGTGTGATTCAGGCTTGACATGACGTCACCGTATGACGTGTGAGCGATGTGGCCACACATGTAAGAACCACCGTTGCTAGCCTTTTAAGTAATATTCATACTAAATGAAATGAGACGAAAAACAATACATCTTTCTTTTTAGGTATTAATTGTAAAAACGTGGACATAATAGTTTAACAAAAAAACCGACTTCTACATGGACAAGTAAAAAATGAGAACATCATCAGTGTAGTCGAACTAGTCGGTCAATTAAATACACTTTATTTATTAAAGATAACTTAAAAACTACTCGTCAGTTCTCGCTCAAATTTAAGCGGGACTACATGAGAAGCACCAGGTTTTGAATACAAAAAAAATCGTTTCACAAATGACGGAAAAATCGCTGGACATACATAAAAAATATAGTCGTCGAACATATCATTGTATAACCTCCTCCTCTTTTGAAGCCTGTCAAAAATATGCGTTCGAAGTCTACGTTTTTTAATATTAAACATAAAACTCACACATCAAATTTCGAGAATACGTGTTAATCCTAAAGATTGTGTAAGGTAAATGGTAGTTTTCATTAAGGGGCGTAATGCTTCCGTAAATTTGACTTGCGTCCTACGAAACATATAGAGACCCTGAGAACTAGAGTGACCTTACTATATTTATAATATTACGTTTATGGTTTCAAACTGTATTTTTATCAAAGATGTTAAAACTATAGATACTTTACATACTTACAACAAAAGTTGCACTTTTAGACCCACTCCGATGACATTATTAAGGAGTGCGCACATTACACCAACTCGACGTCAACTCCACTCCGACTCCACTCCGTTTCAACTCCGACGTTCCGTTCCGCGATCAACGCTTCATCGACGTCAACTCAACTCCGTCTCCACTCCGTTTCAACTCCGACGCTAGTTACATTACGTCATTGTGTCGGTCGACGCGTGGACTACTCGTCTACGGTGAGTCGTCAACGCAACGTCGACGCGTTGGTCTCGAAACGGAACGGCTATGGGTGTAGGGCGAGCCGTACAGGGCTTTTAAGTATAAGTTCGAAATTCAACCTTACCTTCAAAGATATAAGGCTCATAATTGAATGTTAGCTTTGTCAAGGTTTTAGTCGCGTTGGCGTCGGTCGGTCGTGGAGTCGTTGTAATGTGCGCACTCCTTAAGTCAACTATCTAAGTCGGGAAGTCATTTAACGAAGTAAATATAAAAAGTAAAATAAAAAGATGTCATGGCATACTTGTTTACAGGAATAAAGCTCCCTCCGCTTTTTTGTATTGAATAGTGAGAAAATTTTAGTTTACAAAATTGGCAACGAAATTCAATTTTACAATACGCAACGTTACTTAACGTATACAGCTGCCGAGTACTATTGTACAATAGTAATACTTATAGGTACATACCTAGAGTTTAGATCCCTACTAATATTATAAATGCGAAAGTAACTCTGTCTGTCTGTCTGTCTGTCTGTCTGTCTGTCTGTCTGTCTGTTACGCTTTCCCGCTTAAACCTCTCAACCGATTTTGATGAAATTTGGCACAGACAATCTTTAGACCCTGAGAAAGGACATAGGCTACCTTTTATTGCGAAAAAAAGGGATGAAGAGGGTGAAATAGAGGTTGAAAGTTTGTATGGACCGAAGGAATTAGTTTCCCGAAGCGAAGCGAGGGCGGTTCGCTAGTATTAAATAAAATAATAATCATCTCAATAGCCCCACACTAGGATTCCCAATGCCGTGAGTGCAAACAAAGAACACATACACCCAAACCGATAAAAGAATAAATTTTCACCTAACTGAGAATCGAACCCAGGACCAATCAATCAATCGAAACAGCAAACGTTGCCTCTTTCTCTCTCGTTACCCGTCAGTACCAATAATACCAAATGATCGAAGGTTTAAATAGTACAATATTTTGACAAATCTACAAAAAGCGACGGCAGGTAGACGGCAGAAGTCAAGAAGTTTTGAGAAACTTAGAAATTAACTTCTATGGGTAAAATATTTTAATTATATCTTTTCGAAGAACTCGCCACCAGTCTCTAATTCTCTATACAAAGTTTCTGCGTCTGATGCGTGATAACAAGTGTAATTACGAAATAATCATCATTGCTGACCAGTTTGCGTGTGCGCAATGTCAAGTTAAACTGTGCTGATCATTGATCATTCATCTCTTTCATTCTTATGGCCTCTATCTGCCCTCTCACTTTGAAGGCTATCTTAAACCGTCGTAAACTTGACCTTTAGATATTACTTTTATAATTCCTTGTCATTCGCCGAGATACATTCACAGGCATAGCACGTCAAGTGCTTTCGTGAAAAATTGTTTCGAAACATTGTTTGCGACTAATGTACGCGGAGTTAAGTTAATAATGGTAAGATTTATAATAGTGATCTTTGTGTGTTGTCGTTATTGTGTTTAATTGCTTGTGGTAAAATAATTTTATAATTGGTTTAAAGGAAGTTTCCGTGGAGTTCTAGTGTCGATGTAAGTATCGTTTTTAACCGGTTTCTCGTGGGTTGACTTGAACCCGATTGACATTTGCGAATGAGGAAAAAATAGTATTACCGTGAAACAGGATGCGTGTTATATAATTTCGGGTACCCTAAGGATAATTACGTAAGTAATCGTGAAATTTCAAAGAAGCTTCTGAAGTCTTGTTAAGAAGCTTCATTCAACGTTTGAAGAATATAAGTGAACAAAGGATTTCTCATTGTAAGACCTGACAGGCTGGCAATGTTGAACAAATGGTCCAAAACATTGAATTAGGGAACTTTGATAGGGATATGAAGAAAAAGTGATACTGCAATAATTAATAACAACACTGAAATGAGCCAAAAAAACTGACCTATCTATTCATTGCAGAGTGAACACTAATGTATAATTTTAAAGTAGATACACTACAGCTAGGTATAATATTAACAACATTGTAAGGAAGTATTCGTAATGGTTAATGTTTTTAAAATGCAAATGCCTACACTTCAAGTCTTTAGTTTGTTTATTTCCTCATAATAATATGTTAGGCAGACTGGTACCCAATCAACGCTGATCGTCAATATTATTGACGATCAGCGTTGTTGTTATGTTTTTGCTCGTAAATTCATTTCGTCGATGTTGTATTGTTTCGTCCTTCTTTTCCTATATTAAATTCAATTAAATCTGCTACTATTTACATAATGCTCTCAAAACCTACATTCAGCGCCCTTCTTTAGATTGCCGTTCCTTCTCTGTTTATAGTCCAAAATTCACAATAGGCTTTGAAGTTTTGGACTTACATAATTTCACTTCTTGAACAGCATCATACGTCAGAATCTACCACCTATTCGAGGAAAAAAACAAAAACAGGACGTTAAACCGGCTTGTGTCCTGCATTATGATTCTAAAAATAATAGCAGGTGCAAAATACTCCGCGCCGTCTTCACCTAAGCATATTGAAGATTTAATTCTCTATTAAGTATATCGTTTGTGCGTCGGAATAATATTGTGTGAATATGACGTCAATAGGTCAAGTCGTCTAGAAGATACATTATCATAGTAATATTGTCTAGGCGCTGGTACGATGCTACAATCTGATAAAGTAACGCTTTTAATTATAAATATACTAGTAATCCACACCAACTTTTCCGAAAACGTTACTTTCGTACATTCACTCAAAATAATTGCTACTCATTTTTATCAGGCATTATAAACTTCATGTTTTTATCGTTTTAGGAGACAACTTTCATGCTTTTTTAATGAGAAAGAATATTAATTGCAATAAAATCAATCAAAATATTAAGTAATTATCAAACTCTTGACAGAACATCCATACTAACTTTTATTTCATATACCGCGGGCATAGATAAATTTTCTGAGATGAAAATGATCCTAGAAGAAGACACTCAATATAGGTTACACACCAAGTATTATACAAATCTAGTCAGTAGTTTATTCAATGAAATCACGTTCACGGTCCGAAAGCGTAGTTACAAGGTTTCTATTTGAGCCCCTAACACCCTGTATATAAAACTTCCGTTACTGAGTGACTGACAGACAACGCACAGCCGAAACTACTGAACGCAACAAGCTGAAATTTGGCATGTACCTACATATGTTCCTTGGGGAGTGTAGGGTAGTGCTAAGAGAGGATTTGTGGAAATTTCGCCCCCCCCCCCCCTCAGGGGATAAACTGAAACATTTTATTTCTTTAATGGATTCACTTGAAACTTTATGCCAGGTATACCTATAGGTAAACCTATAGGCAATTAAGAATATCACGCGGGCGAAGCCGCGAGCGGAAACTAGTTATACTATGAAAAGGATGCAAACAGCTTCCTTTTCATGTAATAACATAGTTAACAGGCTCGTTTAGTGAAAGTAATATAACGTTATAATCAAACGTACATTTGGAAAAACCTTAGCGGTAAGTGGAACTCGACCGAAGCGGGGATTTACTAAATTCCGGTTAATGTTGATTCAACTTTTATTTATATGTAATTATTAAGTCGTCAATGAATGATGATAAATTGTGTTCATCTGGAATTTTTGGACTCGTTTTGATGTTTAATTAAATCGTTAGTTATATAATGTTTTGTTCTTGGATTAATACTTAGGTATATGAAATGTTCGTTGAATCATTCAATTCTAATTTCGAAAATCTTATTTTAATAAGCTTAAGACAATATCTACTTTTCGATCTTATGGTGCTGTTTAGAAGCATCCAACCACATAATTATTCTTTGAAATTGTACCTACTACCTAATATTACCTACCTACTTTATGATCTTGACTTTCGGATCCTGTATGATACCTAAGTTGATAAAAGAAAATTTAAAAAGGCAATCATTCATTTATTGATTTATTATTATCAAAAAGGTGCTGTAATTCTTAAATTCAGATGAAGTTAGGGTCAGAAAATGTTGATAGGGTTTATGCTGTTGTACTGTTGAAATCAAGTTCTTGTGTGTGTGTGTGCGCAGTGACGCCAGTGACTCTCTTCAGTCGTCTTGACGGGTGTAGTGATATATGTAATGGGTATCATACATATCATCACATTTATAAAGATATCAATCGCATAGCTTTGTTTGTTATTGTGCGGTGTAATTATAAGGAAAATTATAAAATACCTGTCGCAATAATTCTTGGAAACATACGTAAGCGTCAGTTAAATATACCTACACTGTATTTCTACATATAAATAAATGTTACCCGGCTTAATCTTGACGGTACTCGTGTATGATAGCAGTTTTATACCTGCTTGGTTGATTAACCCCGCCGCGCCGTTTAGAATCAACCGTGAAAAGTTATAATACGTGTGTTGGTTCCAGAGTCTGAAATCTAGTATATAATAATACAGGTCCTACTCTTATTTATGAACGGCAACGCGTCGGTTACTTTAGTATTGCTGATATCAATGGGAAAACGCTTAACGCTTACACTTACACAAAATAACACAACCACTGTCATGGGTGTCATGACCCGAAATCCGAGAATAATATTTATATGTCACATAAATGCCGGGAATCGAACCCGGATCGAACCCTTCTTCGCCAGCAGAGTCACTACCAACTAGGCTAGGAGGTCCTCGTTGGTGATGGTGACAGCTTCCCATCAGATGGCTCGAGTGCTCATTTGACACTATTTACATTTAGAAAGTTACAACGTGTTAATTACGATTCAATATTTGTCATTTGTATCCTACGTTCGTGGTTCACTCGTTACACGTGAATAGTTACCGGTAATTATTGGGAAATTAGCGCTGCTATTGGGTAATTAGACGGGAACGGGTGCGAGCGCTCGCCAATTACCTACGTGACTCGTTTGTCAACTAATGGACGAATATATCGATTATATCGGAACACTAATAGGTACCTAAATAAATGCTTTGGGTAAAGATGCTCCCGTATTTATCACAATCATCGGGGTTGCTCATGCCTGTCACAGACGCAAGTGCCTGTAATAAAAAAAATTGGTTGTCTGTAAAGTCGGTTTACTGACGATAGTTGAACGTGACAACGTCTTAAGAAAATACTGATGGAATGGTAGCATTTTTCAAAAGAAAATTTTAATTTCATTTGTTTAATAGATTTTGTAAATGTACTATAGTATAGCAGCTGTCCACGCAGACGCATCGCTCACTCAATTATGAGAGAGACGGATGTCGAACGCTGCCGAACGCAAAGGCCGATTGTGCTTCGCCGTTACGGTAACGCCGGTAACGACGGTGAGTCATGTTTTTTCATGCGTGCCACCGGCTCTATCGAATTATAAGACGTTGTCACGTCAAAACACGTTCGCGTCACTCACGATCCAAAAAGAAACACTTAATAATCCGTCACAATAATATGGCTCTCACTGCTGCTGGAATCGGACCCGAGACCCATCACATAGAAGGCCGAATCACCACTAAATTTATACTTTGCAATACGCACAAAAACATTAAACAGAAATACAGAAATTTCCGAGAAGTATACTACAGTGTCAACGATAAACAAGTTGGTTCCTTCCCGGAAAGCATCTCATTTCTAGATTCGATAGACGCTCTACTTATTTCGTAGACTCATCTACATATGTATGTATATGCACGTTAGTTTATCACACAAACAAGCCAAACATGATTAGAGATGACATAGTTAACAACATAGATGTTAACAATGTAAATTAATTTTTCTTTTTTCAAATTACTTTCACCATCAACGTTCCTTTATCGACAGATTGGAGCAATAACCGCAATTCTAGTCACATTACTAGCGGCTCCCTCCTACGAGCAGAGTACGCCGCAGACGCCCTGCCCCAACGTTTTCCAGTATGAGCCAACGGGGAACGAGCCTGGACGGTGGTATGGGGTCGTCAACCTCTCCACGGACAGCACCTTGCATTCCTTGTGGTTAAACATTGTGTTGGACGGCAAGGCTGATATACTTGGGGTAAGTCCATAACTATTCCTTATAAAGTTTTCTTTTTGAGATAAGCCCTGCACAAGATTATGACCAGATGTTTATGAAAAAAAAATTAAAATCGTTTTTGTGTACGTTTTTATATTCTATCCAAGACGAATTGAGTTGAAATAATATTCAAGGTGGATATAAAATCTCCAAACCAATTAACTGAAACGCATTTTTATAACGGCAAAAACAGGTTCGTTAGTGGGTTCCATTAAAACCTAACAGTCCTATCAAGATTAGGTACTAAAGGTGAACCGGAATTCAACGAAAAACACTTTTTATCCTCCCTCAAGTCAGTTTCGTTCTGCCATTACTTTGTGTCCTAATGAACCTTTCTAATCTCAAATTATCTTTCAGAATTGGGTAGGCGACGTCACCACGACAGACAATATAGATTTCAAGGTAGAAAACACGAAGATGAAAATACACGCTGGACCCGCGGTTGCAGTACGCTTTTTCGTACAGTACAATCCACTAAACAAAGTGCCAAGGTTACGCGCGATAAGACTAAACGGAAGAGAGATTTGCAACGCCGACACTCCCCAGCCTGCGATCGACAGGCCCGATGACACGAGTTCTAGTAGACCAACAAGAAGACCAGATTCATCGGATAATCTATCCGGCAGTTCTTCAGATGTGTCCAAAGAAAGACCAGGGGGATCGAGACCCGAGTCCCGGCCTTCCCAGAGACCAAGCACACATAACACAAGGCCAGTTATAAGACCAGAAGACAGTCCTAAAACGAAGCCTGTGTTTGGTCAACCTGCAGGAGAAGGGCCTGTTTACGTTCCCGCGGCACCTTCAGGTCAAAGCAACGCAAATACTTACAGCATGTAAGTCAAAGTCATTTTATTATTATAATTCCTAACTCGTAATAATTATGCTCCTAAACACGACAACAGAGCCACCAATTGGAAAGAAAAAATCGTTGATTCAATTTGGAAATCTAGTTACCAACAGTTGATACTAAGTATAGGCCTATATACATATGTACCTACCTAGTACACCGGCAAACTTCCATCCACAGATATTAAATAACAGTTCTTGAATTCCGCGCACGATTTAACATTTTTGTTATTAATCCAGTAAATTGCACTATAGTTGCCACATAGTTGACAAACGCTGTAGTTAATTTATAAATTTATTTTCTGCACGATACTCGTTTAATATTTGGACAAGTCTTGAAAACAAATTAGAACTCCTAACCTTGGATCTGAAAAATCCCTTGTTTATGCACGGTTACCAACACTCTTCTTCCTTCTGTCAGTCAAGAATTCGTTTTTTAGAATGTTGCGGAAAGCGACTGTCCAATAACCCTTGAACTTAGACCTTAGTTTCTTCAAACTAAAAGCATTGTTCCCACGTAGCTAGCACCTAACAATTTCACGTAGTGGCTAACATTTTAACAGCGGTGGGGGTCATGTTCCCTCCCAGAGCGTCACGCGCCGCCCGGAATATCAGCTCACCACCACATCATACCGCCCTGTCATTCGGGATGATGACGATTTTGACAGCGACGGGTAAGTCATCTATACTATATTATAATAAAATTGTTAACTGATCGCTGTTTGCATTTATTTACTTATTGTTCCTAGTTTGTACATTGAAGATATTTGAGAAAAACTATCATCGTTGGTGCGTTTGTTACCCCGGTTATCCCAGAATAGACCTATAAATATGAAAAAAACGGTATAAAATACAAAAATCCTGAGTACCGGCTGGCGTCTCATTTGATCCTGGTTGATAGGAAAAGTGCTCATAGTGTGTACACTATCCGCAGAAAATTCCGAAGGAGGAAATAATTATGATCGTTGACGTTAATACGGAGAGCTAGTAATAACTGGGTCATAGGTCATAGGGTTCATAGCTTTGGTAAAATTTAAGGGTCTACAATGTCCTATTTATTAAGGTCCTAGGTTAGATTCTACGCATGTAATTAATCGGTCGGGAAAAAAATATTTTCCATAGTACCTATTTTTCTGCTTCTTTTTCTTCTAGAATTAGTACCCTTAGACATTTACAATTAACCTGCTATCACAATAAATGTTCAATAAACTCACACACACCCACACATGCTTCCGCAATCTGCATAATATACCTATCGTTATAATATTATAATGCAATAGTATTTTATGATAATAGCCGACAAGGCAATATCAAAAGAAAGAGGCGAAGCTACCTGATTGTAAGTGGAATCACCATCGCCCATGGACAACAGTGACACCTAAACCATCACTGACGCGCTGTCGGTCAAGAAAGAATAGAAAAGAACGAAACTGAAAAAAGAAATATAAAAAAGTACGGTATTGGTATGGTCATTGTATTCAGACGTGTTTTGCAGTAAACCGGATCCAAGCGATTACTTCACTGGCGGTCAACCGACGTTCATCGTGCCTAGCAACTCGGGGTCCAACAGCAATTCTGGCAGCAGTAACGGCCATCGTAATAATAATAATAATAACAACAGACCGAAACAAGTAAGTGCAAATAGGTATACTATAACACATGATGCTTTTTAAGTAGATAGTAATTGCACCCAAAACAAATGTTGCTCGTTTTTAGGGTTCCGTACCCAAAGGGTGAAAAACGGAACCCTTATATGCCTGTGCTGTCTGTCTGTCACAGGGCGCTATCTCTTGAACCGAAATAAGCAGACACCTGAAATATTACAGCATGCGTGTTATTCTGGTATACACAATCTGGCTATCACAACAAATAATAAAAAAGTAAAAAAGTTAGATCCCAAAAAGGGGTTATTTACTAAATAATTTGAGTTAATATCGATCGGTGCTATGGAACCGTTACTGTGCAACTTGCACTTAACCGTTTTTTTCAAGCGTTTCAGTTTTCCTTCGTTTTACTACCTATACCTAAAACCTCCTCGTAAGTCACTCTATCGAATGGGCACTGTAAAATATTTAGTACTTAAGTATTCTAACTCTAAGTGCATAATTATCATGTACATATGTACATTGTACATACCTAAATGAACTATCTATGCCATGACTTCATATTAAAATATGCGATGACGTTCCCTTGCCTTAGAAAAAACCCAAACCAAACAAAGTAAGTATGGTGCAATGAACTGCATTATATTGGACAAGATTCAAGTGTCACTCATAGGCTAAGCTGACATTAAATGTCGTGGGCAATAAATTAAATTTACCTGTAGACTATTCGGAATCATCAACGTATGGATTACATTTCAATATTATCCATAAATCGACTACCTACCTCAGGGTGTAAAAAGCCATATTTACCCATTCTGTCTAACTGCGAGTTAGTAATTGTGGCTTTGTTTAAAAGAGAGATGTTCGAATGAAACATTTTTTGTATAAAAACCTAGTAATTAATTTCCGATGAGTTAAAAATTGCAAGTCAATGCTCATGCTTGTTCTTCTTTTTTGCATGTTGTTTGTACACCCATCATGGAAAAGTTATAAACTTATATCGGGTTTTTGCTTAATTTGTGTTTTACCTTATAACATATTAGGTATCTTCGCACTTTTTATTGTAATCGGCTGTCGAAAATGTACGTTCCATAAAAAAGGCACGCATTAGGTAAGCTTGGAGAAACGCCGACAATAAAAAAGAACTACCTACTACTCGCATTAGTTAATTAGTTAGTTTATTCAATAGCTTTGAAGTAGGCATCATTAATTTTTTTCATCTAAGTACCTACCGTTTGCGTTACCATTGCATAACAATTATAGCATCAGACAGAATGAACCCCGTAATTGAACATCTTGATTTAACAACAAACCCGTTTGCCGTCATATAACTCGTTTCGTTAATGTTCTGCAACGAATAACTAAAATAGCACAGAGACACGCTAACCAGTTTACAGTCTACCTATTTTGTCCATTATTCTATCTGCTACTAAGTAGATAAGTATTTACTTATGCGTTTTAAATAAGATGAATAAAAAAATATGCATTAATTCAATGTTACGGCAATATTAACCAGTAACTTATTCATACTTTGTACCTATTATTGCATTCTCTCACTGGGAATGTTTTCTTGTCACTGACACCCATGGAAATCCATTAAACCAAGAAAGTACCTACCAAGAATCTATGACGTTACTGGCAGAAAAGAAAATGATATATCGCTTCTTTGAGGTTCGATAACGTACATGCTCTTTTTTGTATCATTTTAAAAATGATATAAGCAAAATTATCTCAAATCTATCTACCTCATTAATTTATGTATCTACTTCAATAAATACATAGGTATAATAAGTCAATGTACTTAGGTCTAAAAAAATTAAAATATTACGGTAGTCGTGAGAATGTTCTTCGCTTCATTTTAATACAAAAACGCGTTGATGATGCTTACAGTGTGACATAATTATGGGACAATGCGCTAATCACCATGTTTCTGTTCTGCTCGTAGAAATATTGGCTTCAGCCATATAATTAGGGCAACACCAGACACACGCACATACACACAACAGCAACACGCGTGCGCACTTCCACGCTCTTCTTTTTCTTTTTCTTTCCAGTTATGTCATATTTTATTGCCGCCCGAAAGCCTCGCTTGACCGGGGGTGACCAGCTACATACGTTCGAATTATTATTTACAATAAACTTCAATTAAGTAACTGTTTCACTCGTAATTCACATTAGAAGATTGTTTTAACCGCTTGCGACCAATTACCTACACCATCTAATTAGCATAGACTGTTATCCAATCTATTGTGTTCTATTACGTTGTGACATCAAATGAACTTAGACATGTTGATAAGGAAGTCAATTAAATATTTACGGAAGTAACATAGAGGTCATTAAGAAATCGCTTCAGAGTTGATCTGACTATTACGCATACCTATGTAATTAATTAATAATTAAATAAATAATTATTAATCAATTACATAAACATAGTTAAACAACAATTTAAGTACACGAAGAGTTGTTATTCGTTGTTTAGGCGGTTTTGTAAACGAAGGCAAAAAACACAGAAATGTAGGTTCTTTGTTAATTAATTAGAAACTAGCAAACAAACTTTGTTTAAATAACGCCTTAAGCGAAAAAAGCCTTTATTTAAATAACTATACCTACCCATCTGCGCAAGTGTTAAATTCTTTTGACGGAATTATCAGATATCAGCCTAACCCAAACCATTTTTACTGACACCGATTATTCATAGCCATCGGATGAACAATCCACCATGGAGAGCAAACTATAGCAACTCATTTATGTGTGAATAATTTTGATCATCTAATTTGTCACGCATCTTTCACTAATTCCAGGAAGAATGCGGTAAAGTAGTGAAAAACAACCCGAATCTTCTTGTCGTGAACGGCAGGCCCACGCTGGAAGGACAGTGGCCGTGGCAAATCGCCTTATATCAAACACAAGTATGTATAAATCTTAATATATATATTTCTTGTGTGCGTGTGTATGTGACTGAACTCCTCCTAAACGGCTTGACCGATTTGGTTGAAATTTTTTGTGTGTCTTCAGGTGGATCCGAGAATGGTTTAGATTCACAATTGGACCCGGTAGGTGGCGTTGCTGTCGATATATCACTAAAACATTTTTTAATTATAAAGCGGTACGAAGTACGCTGGGACCACTAGTATGATTATAATTGTAAGATAGTATAAGACGTAAGTAGTTAACACCAGGTGGGATTGTTGTCAAGGATTAACTTGACATCGTCTAAAAAAACTATTATACCACAGAAATTGTTTTTATTAAGTATAGATTTTTTTTTAACATACCCGACATTAATTTAATGCCCGATGGTAAGTGACGATGGAGTCCAGACTCTTGGCACCAACTTTATACTGAGTTAAGCTGGCGGTTCGCGGCCGAGACCGAGACAGGATACCGAAACAGGAGACCGAGACAGGAGACCGCGACCGTCACTTTGTTTAGGCGCGACAGATTGTCTCGGTCTCGGTCGCGAGTTGTCGCCTATACATTGCCTATGGTTAAGTGCCGGTCGCGGTCTGCTGTCTCGGTCTCCTGTCTCGGTCTCGGCCGCGAACTGCCAGCTTTAGTTTACTAAGGCCATTCACTCCTTTCAAGACTCCAACATAATAATTTATGGACTTACATCGATTTGCCTAAACTGTTTAATGTTATGAGCTTCCATGTACCTAGTTAGGTACTTTAAAGCAGTGTAAATACAAAACCTATGTTTTCGCTGTATCTACTTAAGTTTTAACAGTACATTCCTCTATTTCTCCAGACTGTTGACAACAAATACATCTGTGGGGGTACCCTCATATCGCACCAGCATGTGATCACAGCGGCTCACTGCGTCACTAGGAAGGGCTCCAGCCGCGTGGTGAATAAGAACACCCTCACCGTCTACCTCGGAAAGCATAATTTGAGAACATCCGTGGAAGGAGTACAGATACGACTGGTAAGTGCACCATTAATAAATGTACTATTAATAAAATATAAAAATATTCTGCTCATTATATTTAGCGTTAACCTACACGTTCTGAAAAAGTTCATTGTGACGGTAGAAAGACCCAAAAAATGTTGCCATTCCGATAAGAGGATGGAAAAGATAGATATATATAGATAATGTTAAGTTTAGGTACCTACATTTGTATAAAAACTTTGAAATGAAGAAAAAACTGACAGAAGCTAATGGAGAAGTTATTGCAACGCATCTTTGTCATAGATTAAGACATAGCAATCTCATTTAGTTTGATTCTGAGACTCGTAGACAATTAGATTAATCTAACCATCATCCTAAGCTTTACCTAAATCCTGACCTCTTAAGCTCCTTAGGCCATTCTCTTGAGGTGGCCTAGAGACATTATCCGCCCATCTAAGAATAGATGGGCGGATAATGTTTTGTAGATGCATTTATCTGGGTGTAAATAATACCTAATACAAAATTCTCCATTGCTAGGTGGGCGATATCATAGTTCACCCGGAGTACAATGCGTCTTCCTTCGTCAAGGATATAAGCATCCTCAAACTCCGGGAACCAGTACAGTACTCGGAGTACGTGAGACCTGCTTGTCTGTGGCCTGAAAACCTGCTGAACCTCAACAATGTCATCGGGAAGAAGGGATCTGTGAGTATAGACACAGTACAGTTAGCTGGAATATTGTTTGATTCCCTAGAACCTAGAAGTTAGATTTTTGGTTGAAAATGGGATTAACAGGTACACGCATAATAAAGCACATTTGAAACCTGATTAGAAATCATTTTAATACAGGTTCAACAGACATTTTTTAAATCATTCGTTAAAATGTTGAAAAATTACGTTAGATCTTTGAACGCTGATGAAAAATGACCGTATATTCCAGGTAGTTGGATGGGGTTTCGACGATACTGGGGTAGCAACCGAAGAGCTCACTTTGGTTGAGATGCCCGTGGTTGACCAGGAGACCTGCATCAGATCGTACAGCGAGTTCTTCGCACGATTCACGTCAAACTACACCTTCTGTGCGGGCTACAGAGACGGTAAGTTACGTTCTTATCTTATTGTGTGTCAGAATTTGGTTTCACCAAAAGTCTGTTCTATCACCAGATCACCAGACAGAATGGTCCCGAATCCATATATTAAAAACGGCTAAATACTGTAGAATTATGTATACGGTTTCCGGTTTCTAAATGTATCCTTGGTGTACGTGGATGTGAATGTAAATGAATTTATGGTAGTTTAGGTGGGCATAATAATTATATACCTACTACCCTCTTCCATAAATTTATACTTTTATATAATATAACAGTCCCAAGTCATCTTGAAAGGTATGTACATAAAAATATACATTGTCAATGTCAACTTGCTATCACTATAAACGCTTTTACACACTTCCTAAAAATTTTATGTCGGTAAGAAGTTATAATCCAAAGTCCAAATAGGACTTAAAATCAGAGAGGTGAATTTCTTAGTTAAGGTCAAATTGAATTATTTTCAATTCTAAATTTTCTCGTACTTACCTATATGCAACCAATATGATGCTTCTAAATGCTCTAATCTAAGCTCTACCTACAAAAGACAAGAGTAGGTAGTAGGTAACAAATTCTAGATAAAAGGTAAAAAAATATAGATACTATATTAGATAAGTTATATATTTTGTGTATGCATATGGAAATACACCAAATATATAACTTGTGCTGTCATACCTACGTTTTAAATTGCAGGAGTCACCGATTCACGTACTGGAACTAGGAAAAGTATGTCAATCATAGAGCATTTACTATTTACTTTATCTTTAACCTACCCTCAGATAACCCTAACCAAACTTAAACTTAATTTCAATCTGGAATGCTACTAATGCCCACTAACTACAACCTACTTACTGCAATTTTAAAACGGAAAGTAAACAAGGTTTTAGAAATTAATTAATATTTTAATACTTTTTTTTACTTTTAATAAGTTAATGCTTGACTACAATCCCACCTGATGGTAAGCAGCGATGTAGTCTTGGGTGGTAAGGCGCATTAACTTAGAAGCCTATTCACTCTTGACTTGAAGACACCTACATATGACATTTAGCAGCACCAGCCCAAATGTGACAGCAGAAATACTATTAAATTTAACTTGTTTTTATTAAAATTTGTCAATGTGTTTTACAAATACGAGTACGTTTAGGTATAGGTATAATGCTTCTCTCGATAAATATTTAAACATGCTCTGAACCCGTAGACGGAAAAGAGAACCTATGGATGCCATCTATCGCACTCACACAAGAAAAGGGGCAAGTTACGCCAATGACACGTAAAACACGAGACAGAATGATAATATGGTTTGCCTAACTCTATGTGTCGGTTTTTTCGAGGAAAGCACAGTTGCCAGTTGCTTAAAAACCGTTAATGACCGTCGAATTTTTCTTGTGCCAAATACAATTGCATTTTCTCGTGCTATCTCATGTTGGCCACGGTACCAGAAGTATAATATATAATTCTCTGTCTACGTCTGAAGTCTGAACTATACAAAAGTACAGATAACTTCTTCCATTGGAGAAAACAGACTTCGAAAAACTATTTAGGCACTGTTGTCAAACTTTCGTTCGCTAATCTAAAATAATTTGATAGCCTAGTCGCATGATGTTCGGCCTCTTGGTCGTGATAGTGGCTTTATCAAGCATGGAAACTAGTTACATCACTATCACAATCTTTGCATTGTCATTACTTATTAAAGTTACTTCTCAAAAGAGCTTTTAAACGCCTTATCTATCATCGCTCCAAGTGCATTGTGACTAACAACTGAGACAGGTCCCTCATGACGCTCCCCTTCACTGACTTTTGACCTTTTACTAAACGTACATTGAATATCCTCAGGTACATCGGTTTGTAACGGTGACAGTGGCGGCGGAATGGTGTTCAACTTAAACGGGAACTGGCATATCAGAGGACTGGTGTCTCTCTCTGTGGCGCGCCAGAACGAGTACCGATGCGATCCGAACCATTACGTGGTGTTCACAGACCTCGCGAAATTGCTGCCCTGGATACAAGATCAGCTCCGGTATTGATGGAATAATCACGGTAGTAGATGAGGCACTCCATCTTAGTCCTCATGACTTACAGACACTCGCTAGAGTAACTTTATTGTAGAATTGGGTAATGGACATTGTGAAATAGTGCAAGTCGTCTTTAATCTCGCCGTAATAATATATGAGCCCAACGAATATCCACAATACGAAATATCCACATATTACAATACGTCACTAAACTAAAGCACAGATTAAATAATGGTACAAATGGTAACCATTTGCCTAGGCTCAACATCGAGTCGAGTGTTAACTAATACAATTTTGTAAGCCATCAAACTCGCCATTTATAATAAAATTATCCGCTGGTACGCGAAATATTTTGTTTGACCTAAATTAACTATTAAACTGGAATTAAACTATTACAATATAGTCTATCTTGAATATAGTTAAAGCCATAAATGTATAATCTATGTCTATGGTTAAGGCTATGCTATACAATTCTTTGTTTAGGTCAGCGTAGCACTAAAAGCGAAAAAATTAAATTAAAGAACTCTTATTTCTTGGGACTCTGAATTGAGTGCGCGCGAAGATCAACGCCGTCGTATAATTTGACGCTAAATTCAAAACATTTGCACAGTGACATAAAAATTGACAAAGGACAAAATATTTGTTTATTTATTATTCATTCTCTGACAAACTTATTCTTAAAAAAAGTTACCCGATTTCAAACTATTTAAATAAATACAGATTAGATAAAATGATCCGTCCATTAATTATTTAATAGATTGTAGGTAACAAAAGCTTGGTACATTGTAATAATAACAGAAAAGATGTTCCATCGACCACACAGCCCAAAGACGCCGAATAACAGGCGAATGGTTCAGGCGAACAACATATCTGGCTTATAGTACCAATATAAATGTCCGTGCGCTAAAGTACCGATATAAACACGATCGGAGTGCATATAGAAAGTGCTAAAAAAACTCAAAATGCTTAAATGTAGCAGTAAAAAAAGCAACACACCTAATATGGAGAAAGTAGGGTAACATTTCACTCGTAAGTAACTATAATCTTTATTTGTTTTGGAGAAACAAGGAAATCATCAAATTTTTTCGCAAGTACAGAGTTCACGGTTCACTGATCGTGGTTTTTACACAAAGTACCCACTCAAACTATCGTGCCGTCTCATTCTTCCCCGTTGCGTAAATAAATCTATTTCTTTCCAACGTTTCGTGTGGCCTTAAACTAGCCAATCACAGCATTGCAACCCCGCTTCGTCTTACCACAGCTAGTTGCAAGAATGCATTCAATACGGAAAATCTAACATAAGGCGTCTACGGGCTGTGTTGTCGGTGGATAGTTCCGTAGGGATTTGTTCCAGCCAACTCGCATTTTTGGAACTGAAGTTGGAATTCAACTTTGTAACTGTTCTCGTAAAATAGTTACTGAATCACGGTTGCTTGAAGTTTTAAAATATTAAAAAATGCAATAAGGTTCGAATAAGTTGTCCGAACTACATTTCCAGTCCATCGGTAGGGTATATTAAATTTAGTCAAAGACACTTAGGATCGTTTTATTTAAATAAATTTGATATTTGGTCAAATAATTATAATGTATACAGGTACCTATAATTATCATAAATGTATAAGTACTTAATTTTCAATATTCTTGCCAACATAAAACAGAGTTCCAGTTAGAACTTAGACATAGACTTAATAAAAACTTGAATATTAGTGATATATTTTTATTTCGCAGAAATTTCAAAATACTAGATGTCAAAATAATAATAATAAATACTTTTAAGAATGAACATGTATTAATTATATACCATTATTTACTTTTAAGTGCTATTGTTAAAACTTATAGGTTGGTGCAATTGTTAAACACACGAAAATTTTTATTTAATCATATTAGTCAACTTTTTAAATCTGTATACAAGATTAATTGAAGTTTTCTTGTAGCTATACTTCGTTATTTTGGCTTTGACATTAGCTGTACATACATGGATTTATAAACTTAATAGGCAGTCCTATTAGATTTATTGGAATATTTTTATTTATAAAAACTTTGAAAGTTTGCTCAATAAATTACAATGACTCTTGAAATTTTATAATAAAACTGTTGAAAATACCTATTTTTATACCGATAATGAGATTTTAGTGATTGTAGGTATGTATGATAGACTGAACGTGACTGTATTAAAGTACGAAAATGCAATAAAATTTAATTTTAATTAAGAACTTCTTGTTTCATTATAGTATTTTTTTAAGTGTACCCATAGCAGCCATGGCGGATGTACAAGATGAATTAAAAATAGAACTTAATAGTAAGACAACAAAGTTGAAATTTCTGACCGCGCCCCCAGTTACCAACATATAATTAACTTGGTCGATCACTTAGTAACGACAGTAGCCGCTGGATTAGCACTACTTCAAGATTTAAATAAAACAATCCAAACAGTTAACGCGCTGCGCTTCTATATTTAAAATAAAAGTTAGATAAAAACAAAAAAATATCGAACATTTACAAGTACACAATATTTATGTAGACAATTTTTTTGTCGATAAATTCATCACTCAGTCACTTTAACACGCCTGTCTTATATGTTAAAATGTACTCACAGTCTTAAAAAACATGTAATTTATATAAATAAGCACACACTAGGTGGCCCCATACTCCTCTATAAAGTTAGTTACTGACTGAGTAATAACTTGTTTTACAATACGCACATAGAATTAAAACAAAAAAATACATTTTTTACATGAAAAGGGTCTCGTAATATTTATCCTATAAATATTATTTACATACCATCTCGACCAAAGTAATAAAAAAAAGTAATTCTTTCGCATATACATAACGTTGGAAAAATAAGTTCTTAATGTGACAAAGTACAAATGAAAAGAAAATTTTATTAATCCTTTTCAAATAGCATGTTGCTTTGACATTCTGTGTACACGTGACTTTTATCAAACAAGTTACCTTACTTTTGTATGGCCTTAAAATTGCCAGCAACAAAACATATAAAAATTTAAGTTGGTTAAAGTCAAATAATATGGCTTACAGAATCCATCTTTTAATATAACGTCATACACAATTATAATGAAAAATTTAACTGCGATCTTAACTTTGTTTTCACTTCATTTAAATTTGAGACAATAATTTTTGAACTTTTTACACATTCGACAAAAGTAAGGCTGGTATTAAAAGGAACAGCATTTAACGAAACCTCGTTTTCATAGCATGCATGCAATTTGAAAAAGATTTATACATTAAAGTAGGATTAAATAAAACCTCATGCACATTGCAACAAAGAACGTAAAATTACATAATAATAATACTTTACTTTTACAGATACCGAAAAAACCATTACTCGAACATATCAACAACTAATTCATTATTCAACAAAACAATTCAAAGACACGCTACTTAAAGGACTTTATTTATTCTTTAAAAAAGTTTTAAAACATAATACACAAAAAAAAATATTTTATAACTAATTTTATTAGCTACCGGTACGCGTTAGGCGTCACCGCGCGTTTTTCTAACGCGTTTTTTAAGAACTGTCACTGTCAAAACGTTGTATAATTATGTAAAGGCGTAATCATGCACTCAAAATATTTTGATGTTTCCAACAGGTTTAAATTTTACTAGACTAGACTTCATCCCTTACCAATATTTTCACATCTAATTCTAGGTCGATTCGATTTTTAGATATATTTTATCCAATACTTTGTTTTGTGCATTATAATATCAATATATCCGATGATATAGATTTAAATAAATGCAATCCGGTTAGCTTCGATAAATGTCATTGCGATCCACATAAATAATTTATTATTGCACAATATATAATTTAGAACATGTTTGAGATAGTTCATAATGCATTATAACAACGGATAGGGTTATACAGCGTTTGTATTTACATGACGCCGATCAGGCATGACTTATTCATCACAACAACCCATAACTCCTTCACTCTGGCAATGTGAGGGCTACGAGCCATAATCGACAACACTGGTCAAGCGTGGATTGGCGGACTTCACACACCTTCGAGACAACACTAGGAGAGAGACACTGGAGAACACTGGAGAACACTAAGGTGTGCAAGTTTATTAACGATGTTTTCTTAAACTGAAGTGAGAGATAATTACATTATATTATTTACTTTAATTAAATAAATAATAAATAACGCTACACACTCATAGCCCCACACTAGGATTCCCTGTGTCATGGGTGCCATGGACAACACACTAGACAAGAACACTCACACCCAGACCGAGAACGGAAATTTAAATTCATCATTCAAATTTCCGCTTCGCTGGGAATCGAACCCAGGACCCTCGGAACGGCGATCCGGCGTGTTAACCATTGCGCCATCCGGATCGTATAACATCTGTAATTCCCTAATCTCACTTGACTACAAATTGCCAACACATCATTTTTAAATACTAAAATATAAGTATGTTACTTCGTACAATAATGCTTTATTGGCATTACAGTAACGTATAGTTTTTTCTTTTTTCTTTCTTGACTGACCACGCATCGCGCAAAGCTGATGGTATTGGTGTTTCTGATGAAGACGGTGACCACTTACCGGCAGTTAGGTCGTCTGCCCCACCGCTTTTTACATAAAAATTAATATATTTTAGAGGTGAAATTAGATCAATTTATTATTAAAAATCCTGCTTTTAATCACTTTGCCTTGGACATAATTTTAAGATGGCGCTGTATATTGACACACTCAATTCTGTTGCCCTATGTTCTTCATTACAAATATTATCTATCATTGAAAATGAATATCCTACCAGAAAAATCATTTTAATTATTTACAGTCTGAAAATTTTGTAACTAATTTATTTAAACAAATTAATTTATTTAGTACAATGTTTAGAAAAAAATTTCTGTCTGGAAAGATTACTACTATTACTTACACATAACCAATTCCATTGCAAAAACCACATTTGATGATGTTAAATCATTAATGCAGTTATAATTTTACTAATAATTAGTAGACAGCTATCATCTACGATAATTCAAAATTACTAATAAACGAATAAAATCGTAAATAAACTCGATACATATAAAATAGTACCGCCCTACCAAGGTACCGCCGCTTCTAGGAACTTTACAAACTTCGCTACAACACATACGAATACTTGCACGCGACATACTATATGTACAACATGAGATCATAACCATTCGCTGGAACTAGCGGAGACTTTTACCAATATGGCGCCGGGCCGTTTCTGCACCGTTGCCCCTTAAACCCATCGCCGTAGCCGGTGCCCCAAGGTAAATTCCGCCCTCGAGATGGCCTCGTATTCTTCATTGGATTAGGGTAGTTAGAGTATCCACCCCTATTGCACCCGGGCCTGCACCCATTTCTGGGGGTGCTTGGAAGACTCGAGGGCGGCGGGGGGGAACCAAATTGATCCCACTGATCTGTCATGTCACAGTTTCCGCAGCCCCACGTGTAGTCGCCTGTAAATAGGGTTTATTATGACATTAAGTTGAATATAATATAAATAATTTGTATATGCACATAATGAACGAAGAGAAATAGTAACTTTTTTCCTATAAATTTGTTTTAAATAATTTCAATATACATACATTTTCATCCATGAAACTGACTATAAAATAATAATAAGTTAAATTATTATTATACCATTAATTATAAAATATTTATATTGTATTTAATAAAATCAAACAAATTTAGAAATTCCTTGTTCTGTTAGTATGTTTTCTAATATTTGCCGCTTGCTCGTTTTTTCGCTACCTTAATTCCATAAATAAATTAACATAAAACTTAAATTCAACGGATAACTAATGGTAACATTGACTTATTATTACTATGGACGTCGGGTCTGCGCTAAAAAAATGTCCGAGCCAAATGAGCTTCAAAACGCAAAAAGAGCTACAATTCCGCGTTCACGACTGCAATCGAAATTAAACCGTGGTGATAAACGTTTAAGTGTTAACATTACCTTGTTAACGTTTCTATTCTTGCAATGGCTGCGACTGGCATATTTTTTTCGCGAATTTATTATGAGACACGATGTCCATAGAAATCAATAGTTATAAAGAACACTTTCATGTCACTATGTGATAAAAGGGAGTAAATATAAGATACTAGTGATCAATAATTATTTATTTTTACACTACTTTTTGGCCAGAATTTGGAAGAATATCTTTGCTCGTTTCGTTCTGTTAACACATCTTAGTACATTAAAATTCATTACCACTAAGTTACATTAGAAACATAACATACAATTACACATACATAAAATACCGAAACGGAAAATACAACAAAAGTATCTTAAATTGCAAGAGTGACGTAGGGAACACATTAAAACCAAATTCGAAAATAGACTCCTTCAGGGTTCAATAAGATTAGTGTATCCCCCACTGTTTATATATTACTGGTACTCTGTCTATAATAATTTAAACTATTCAAAATATACAACACAACAACCTTTGCAATGATATCTTTTGCAATGATGATTATAACAAAGAAATACAGATATCAAAATTACTTATTAATTATTATTTTTATTAATTAATAATTTGATCTCATGCATTCCCTCATTATTAAATATATTTAATAGTAACAAATAATAATATATGTATAAAAATATAGGTTTTTGCTGTAATTAAATCAACATAAAACCATTTGACTATAATATCTTTTATATTCTCACACTGTGTATTCGAAAGATTGACTTACAAAATTATACCTTAACGACTTTAATAATAATCTTGATTAAATAAATTAATCTACAGCCTACACGCATATTGACCAAATTATTGAGCAAATTTATGATAGGCCAAAATAATTCAAAAGAGAATATTGAATCAAATCCATGTACTGCTATGCTAATTCTAGTAGGAATTACTTTTAAATATTCAGCACTAACATTAAAATTATATAAATACTGTTACTGAGAAATACGATTTAATGTAGGTACATCAACCGCGGGATATTAAAATATAACTATAATAGTGGAGAATCTATACTATACGCAACTTGCGGTCAATTTCATACAATACAGTTATTGCCAGAACTTAGACCTTCTAAGACAATTCACATAATATGAGTGTACAGTCAGACATATCAATTTTTATATTATGAACCAACTGCTGACCAAAATTCTTCTAGCATTTAATAAAATTAAAACACTTTTATCCAACCACTAACAATTTTGAATACAAAATATTTCAATACATATGTACTAAAAAACCAATCAGAGGTCTATGTTATTTTGTTGATAGTAAAATAATTCTAATCTAAACATATCGTAAGGCAAATACAATCTAATACCTAAGACATACAAAGTGTTTATAAAGCTATAACAATAATTCATATATATGTATATTACTAAATATTTGTATCATACTAATAATGAATTAATAGTATAATATAAAAACGTTTTAATTTAATTATAAAGAACATTGTATCTACTTTAATCTAGTAAAACTATTACAGTAATTATAAAAATCTTAAATGAAATTCCATTTTTATAATACATAATTTATAATATCCTTGAAACACTTGAATAATTTTTTTTTTGCATTTTTACCGAATCCGACGTGGCTAGCTAATATATTTTAAAATATGTATTTGAATATGCCATCGCATTATTTTGTTACGAGATATAATTACCTCTTTAATAAATTCATACTATGTTATAAAGTATTATGTTATTAATTGACACACAACTTGTTAACATGCTTTTTAGTTGTGGAAGATGAAAACTTATTTAAGGCGACAAAGAAAAAATATATTTTCCGTCTAATTCAAAACAATCTGCCACATACAGAACATAAGAGTACCATATTACCATATAATTATTACGCATAATTAGGCACATATCACGTTTCACACTAGTTCTAGCATTCTATACCTACAATCCACATTTATCAAGAAAATCTGCCACTATCATTCAACCTTATATTTAATAATTATAATTTAAATACTGATTAGCTAATTATTTATAATTCACAATGAAATCGATGCAAGTAATTATAAAGCTAGTAGCAGACTTTCTTAAACATTTTCAATTTTGTAACTTGTCTACATCCGTTTCATAATATATAATAGTTAAAGTCATTAATTATAGTAAAAAAATTAATATATGTAACAGCTAAACAAAAAAGGGGCACTTGTGATGAATGTCAGAAATTTAAAAGTTATTATTATATAAATAGTTTGAGATTTAGACAAACCTTGTCAAATTTAATGGAGTTATCAAGTTGCGTAAATATGTTAAATTTTTGACTCAAGTTTTAGTTGTTTATACACAATCCCTGACACCCATCACATAGATTTAGAAACTATGCTTAGGAACAGTTCAGATAACTAGTCGTTATTCCATCACATCTACTAAACATTCGAATCACCGTTGCATATTGTCACTGTAACGACTCGAATCACAGTAATCTTGTATCATAATTTATTTCTAATCCAGCCTTTAGAATTCATTATTAATGGATGTAATCGCTGAGGAAGTAAATGTACTTGCAAATATTGTTTTGATAAAGAGCGATAACCGTTTGATATTTCGTTATTATTTATCTATATTAAGTTATATTAAGTTATTCAATTGTGATAAGCATTTAGTAAATACTTAAGGTACATATGTATATAAATTGAAGGTCTCGAATACCTGATTAGGAAAACTAAAGGATCAGCCAAAGTAACTCTAATTTTTAAAGTGTGAGTATTCAAAATTACCACTGTCTTTAGTAAAGGAAAACAAAATTTAAGCACAGTTTAATTTAAAAAAGTGTCTAAATGTTCAACATATTTCATATTTGTTTAGCAATATATTCATATGCTTATAAAAATTGATACCCAACATATTTCTTAACTATTTTCACACAATTTGACATGAAATTCAGTTACATTTACAGTTTAGTCTGAATAATAGAATACCGTGCCAGAACCAGATTGGAGCCTCCAAAGACTGATTTAGCTGCCCACAAGTTCACTATGATTGGAGTCTAATTTCCACCCGAACCTGTCTTTACATCATACACCAAAAAAATATAATCAAGTATGTAAATATTATCTTGAGAGTTACAAAAACTACAATAATCTTGTGACTAAAACTATACGCTATATAGAAAATAAATCTCTTCAAATAGATAACAAAATATAGTTTATAAATGATTAAATATTGAGTTTAGAAGGCAGCTAACAATAAGTGAATAAGGTGCATTCATTACACGAATTATTTTAATACTTATCTGTGAATTAATGTTGATGATATAATGATTGGAGCCAAACTTTATGACCGCTCGGAATATGCGTAACTACATAAATTGGAATAATATCGCAACATTCGTGCACTTAATAGCTTTACAAGAGTAAATACGCGTATTACAACCAGTAGCGCAGTTAAGAGGGGTCAACAAGATTGACAAGCGCAAAATTGCATTAAAAGCATAGTTTTACATCGCAGCACGGACATCGAACAATTTTTAAAAAGATGATTGAAGTAAACACAGTGAACAAATGGTTGAATATTGTTTAAACGTGTGCAATTTGAAATCTGACGTTATTGTTGGCCGTGTGTCCGACCGTGACGAAATACTTTTGATTTATTGTATTACACAATATAAAACGCTTGGTCGATAGTTAACACCTCCATGCTAGGGATCACAAGACAAATCTCTAATTCCGGTTGATATTGTCAAATGGCAGGTATCAAACGGTGTCAAAAGACATTCAAACGGCTTAAGATCTTCCGAACTTAACTTTTTCATGCAATAATTTAAACTAAGAAGAACCAGCAAGAAAGGCTGAAGTTATGTTTCACACGTGTATTGCAGTTACAGTAAGTACTAAGAGAATTTTATGTTCAATATCCATGCCACGATATAGGTATCGCCAATTAGTCCTCGTATAGAACTGTAGTCAGCGTTAATACTTACCTACATTCCAACCAGCTCTGAATTACAGTTCAAAAACGACCACAGGAATTCATTACACAGCGCATTTTAACACAAATATGAATATTAAAGCTAAAATGTTAAGGATGCAAGATTGTTGTGCGAAATGCACTCGGTTAAATAACACCATCATATCTCGTATGATGCGAATCACATTTATGCGAATGGCCATTATTTCCATGTTATAGTTACGTCCTAATACTAAAGTTCGAATAACGTTTACCGAATATAATACAGATAGTATCAAGTCTATGCTAATGATTTCTAATTCACATCGAATTAGAATCAATGTTAAAATCAAAAAACAATATTTCGAGGAGTGATTCCCCCGAATTGTGTTTTGATTCAGCTATACACTAACGGTCTTTAAGATCAAAACTACTAGGGGCCCAAGTCTGCTATTTTTAAATATTTTACTTAAGCAATAAATAATATAACGCTTCACACTCATAGCCCCACACTAGGATTCCCTGTCGTGGGTGCCATGGACAACAGACAAGACAAAAACACACACACCCAGACCAAAAACGGAAATTTAAACTCATAATTCAAATTTCCGCCTCGCTGGGAATCGAACCCAGGACCCTCGGAACGGCGATCCGGCGTGTTAACCATTGCGCCATCCGGGTCGTACTTAAGCAATGTTACGTCGAAATAAAAGTCATTCAAGCAAACGTGATTGAAAAAGTCAGAAAAATATTTTCGGAAGAAAAATATTTATCAGATACCTCTTATCATCATATTCGTGGTTCGAATGAATGATCATTGATTTAACCAAGTATATTTTGCACAAAGGTCTAGCACCCTCCATGCAACAATATTATAATATCCATCACATATGTAACAACGAAGCGAGTACAAGACCTATAGTTATGCTGTTTAACAGACGAATAAAACTATTGAGCACATCCATGATTCATAAATCGTGATTAACAACGCACGAGCGATTATACAATAAAACGAAATCGTAACGGTAGATAATAATTACACTAATCTCTTATTTTATTCATAAGACAATAACCAGTATTTACAAATTCAACTACAATGAATATTTCTAACATCAAAACATTAAGTGCCGTGCGACTGTTTTTAATACGGCTTTCGGCCATTTTCCTTTTTCTTCGAAATCTTCGTGCTGTTTGCGTCATGCTTTTAATGCCTCGTCTAGATAATCAACCAAACAGTCGGCTTACTTTCATATGACGCATGATTTACTTAAAGTGTAAGTTTTTTATTGTATAATCTGCCGCACAAAAATGAATAAATTGACACTAGCATAACTTACACAATAAAAATTGGTTACAGACATGGGACTTCGAATACATTGCTTGAAAATATTTTTAGCTAAAGTCATATTTTCTGATTGAAACTGCAGCAAAATCTTTTCAAAATAGTAATTTTGTTGGTAGAAAAACTTGGAAGATATTTTTTATAGAGTACATTGCCTAAATCGATTAATTAAGTAGATAATTCTCGTAGGTCATTTTTTGCAACCGTATTTTTACTAATACTCATTTAACTTAAAAATTTTATATTAAATGCTACTTTACTATAACGAGAATTTTTTCGAATCGGAAATCGCAATAGAACACACTAAATAATTAATAAATGTCTGGTCATCGATATTTCACGTGCTCTATCGATACTTAAAACTCGTCTAGAACAATCTAATAGTAAACAACAATCGAATTTGTGCTGAGACAGGGTCCCTTATTTTTATAGTTATAGTTTAGAAGAAATAGTTTTCGTACTGAGCTTCGAGTCGTAACACTTATCTAAATTCCCTTAATTTACTGCCAACATCGAAAATACCAAAGTGGATTTTAGATTCGACTATATCAGTATAAAAATTAATGATATTTATTATAATCCCATTAGAAAACAAACAATTATATGCAATGATCAAAGAGGAAGTCATGTAAGATTTAATATTTTTTTTTCATTGTCCGAATTCGGTTTAAAGCCATTCCGCGCGTGCATTCTTTTTTGTTTCATATTCAATGGTTGTCTTACAGTCGTTTTTGTATAGAATAAACAGGTCATGTAATATTAAAAATACGTTTAACATTAGGTAACATTTAACATAGGACAATGTGAAAACAAGGCAACAAATAGTAGATAAAAATTTAACTTCTCGTTAATCAGACATATAGGCGCTGGAAATTACCATAATTTTATCGCTAATAGTTTATTTTTGTACTAGGGAGTTCTCTGAGAATCAATGTGGTTTGGGTAGCAGCAAAAATAAAAAATAAATATTCCCAAAAGACGTAGCATGATATCGCTACTGACAAAGATCACATTTAATCGTCTATGCCTATCGGAAAATAATAATGATAATAAAGATATTTTTACCCGTTATTAATGTGTGTGTGCTATGTACATCCAAAAACAAGGAAAATTCGAACCCGGAAACCCAAAAAATACACAAATCCGAAATATACATTTCTACTTCTGTCCGTTTTCTAACGCTCAGCACGAAACTATCACACATTTAACCTTCAACTTTTACGAATAGTTAATTTTAAATCTAATAATCATTTAAAACATTTTTCAGTCTAAACGCGAAGATGTTTTTGTGAACAATTTTTGTTCTAACTGTTCACAAAAACTGGTAACCCAGAAAATTTTACACGATTATTCATTATATATTTTTATTTATTATATATAACAACTTAGTTTAGAGATAACAAGCATTAGGAGTTCAACAGTGGAGAGGGGTCTAAGCGCAAATTAATACAATTTATTCATTATGAATGGGAATGTTCTGGAATATATAGTAAAAATTATGAATTTGTAGCATCTTCAGGAACATCTAAAACTAATCTCATTAAGCAATATTAATAGTTCCGTAAAACGAATGCCTTTTAAATTACAAATTTGTAATAGAAAACGCTTAAATCACTTTTTATAATTATAAATTACATATAAATGTCAAAATAATATAACGTTAATCTGTCTATAATGCACTCTACGAACCTAGGACTGCCCGCCCAGTGATTATTCGACGATCCCGTACCGTACCCTACTTGATAGTGACACTGCGTGCGAAACGAGGCAACCCTAGTTCGATGCCTGCCTTTACGACGTGACGAAAACCTAAATACTAAATCATTATTCGTTCACTTTTGCCACCAACCTAAAATCTCCAGCAAGGGTCTCTCCTCAAAACGGAGAAGGCTTAGAGCATACTCAACCACTCTGCTCCAACGCAGATTGGTGGACAACAATTTAGATATAAATGAATAGTCCATGAAACGACCATATTCAATAACAACCTATAATTTCCAGAACATTCTCCCGTAACCTTATCTAAACCAATATCACTCACAACACTGCACCAACTAAAAATAATAGAAAACGATAGTCCTCGCCGCCTATATCCTCGAATCGGTCAGGCGGAACTTTTTACAGTACAGCCCTTTTCAAAACGGGCGATGGTGTCCCATATAAGCCGGCTGGTTATAGATGTCGCGTCGGTAGAGCCGGTTGGTCGGTGCGGGGTACATCCCGTAGTTGGTCGTGTAGTCGTGCCGGCTGTGTAGCATATCCAATTGGTCGAGACTGTGATGACGGTGGGGGTAGTGCATCGAAGCTGTTTCCGAGGCAGCGTGCGCAATTTTGGTACATTTTACATTAAATCGCTAGAAGCGTTGATAACATCTTCTACTTATTAATCAATAGCCACGACAAAGCCTACAATTTTAAATTTTCAAACTTACTCCGGCAAGTTCGGGATTTTTTTTTCGTGTTATACCTACTTACAAAACTGTTGCTTTTTAAAAATTACAAGACATTCAAATATTACACAAGGACAAAATATTGTGGGAGAGAGATAAATATTCAAGTCTATTGTGTTCGTAATAATTTTCCCGTAACTATACGCCATCTTTTATTATAGTGAACCCATCCATAATATCAAGTATTACCTCTGTTATGATGGAACCCTGCCGCCCATCCAGCGTAGTACGCTGCTTTCTGCTTACCGTGTTCCTCTGCTACCTGAAAATTACATATATTTAAATGCCAACTTATATTTAAACTGTAACTAAATACATATATGAAATAACAATAACAGCTAAGATCTTAAATTACTGGTATACCAATTAACAACGAATTATAGGACAAATTGACCGTTTCCATAACAAGCAATTTAGAAACATTGCTTGTGATTTATACCCGAATTTATGTGCTACCCGAATTTTAGAAAAAAAATCGGGTAGTTTTAAATGCAAAATTGCTGGTACCTTCAACCCACGATAAATGTTACCTGATATGCCACCCCATTACATAGTAATTGTAATTAAGCGTCCATTAAGCGTGAGAAGCGCTCATAGCCCGGCGGCTTGCGTCGATCTCAAGTGATCGATAAAGTTAAGCAACAGCGGGCGCGGTCGGTAGTTGGATGGGTGACCGCTAGTGGCAAAATTTCTTGAGCGCTTCCGTGCTTCGGAGGGCACGTAAAGCCGTCGGTCCCGGTTGTTATCATTTGGTAGCAGTCGTTAAGCCATGTCGGATACCTTCGGGCGGCTTAAAATTTCCGACACTTGGGTTGGCCACTAACCCCTCCACCAATTCGCACTGGAGCAGCGTGGTGGAGTATGCTCTAGGCCTCCTCAGGTATGAGGAGAGACCCGTGCTCAGTAGTGGGCCATTAATGGGTTGTAGCCAGCCAGTAATTAAGCGTTATTTTTTTTAATAGTCACTTTCAACATACATATTCCTAACTCTACCCACTGTTTAAGTGTATAATTACATCAAACATTTCCATAGCCTTATAAACTACTTAAAACTCTTAGCATACTATATTTCACAAAACACGTGATGAAATAGATTCAGAAGTACAGTAAAAAAATATGTAATGTAAGACTCCTAGACACACTATTGAATAAGTTCTAACAAAATGACTTAGCAGCTACTAGTGAATAAAAATCCAATCACAATAAAAGTACCACTCCAAATTATCATGACTGTTACAATGCTGGATACCACACATAAAGCACTTTTGTCATATTTTAATAGTTGGATGGACTTACATTTCACATGTATGCACATGCCATCCATAAGACAAATTCGTGATACGTATACACATTTATACAGCATTATTTATTTTACCCCGCACGGTAATAATCACATTCCCCCTATATGTTTCGATCTATTTCAATGCACACCACAACCAGTGCACTTCATATTAATTACTCTAGTACTTATTTAGCTGGGAACAGCCAATGTGCAATCAGCTAGTACAACAACTATATATTTATAGTTACGAATGCCAGGGTAACAGCCACGTTAATAAACCATTGGGCCCGACTAAGTTACTATTGAACAAGCCAAGACATCCAATGTCGAATGAGCCGGACCGAAACAGTCGGGGGAGTTGCCGCAGAATGAATGATAAGTGTCACTTTAGGTTCAAAAATTCAAAAATTCAAAAATATTTTATTTAGTCTCCAACACAAATTACAAAACATGGCATAACACAATACTGATAACAATAGTTGAGTTGAGTTTGTAATCTGTGGGAGACCTGGTGTCTAAACTAAGCCTAGGCCTGTATCTTAGCACACCAGGGACCCCCTAGATCATTAAACTAGAAACTAAATGTATGTCTGTGTGCGTGTGTGAGCGTGTGTGTATGTGTGAGTGTGATGTGTAATGTTATTATATGTAGGTACATATTGCAATATTTAATATACAATATAAATATATTATGTTAGTAGATAGTTTTATCTACCTACTTTGTTATTATTATTAAATTCTCTGTTTCATTGTAATCCAGATCAAGAAGCCAGGTTGTTAATTTATCCTTGCAAGAATATTTATTAAGATGTAATATCTTAAGAATTTTATTAAATTTGTTGTATAATTTGCAGCTACGAAAGTTGTAAAATTTTTGTGCGAAAGATGTTCGAACTATAGGAGTTTTACATATTGCATGGTGTCTTTTGTTATGTGTAGTATTATTTTTTAATTCTGTAGATAGTGTTGAGTGTTTACGTAATATAGTTAATATAATGTATAATTGACGGACTGTGAGTATGTTAGCTTCCTTGTGTAATAAGTGTGTAGGATATAACCGTGGTTTATATAGACTTATTTTAATAATCAGTCTTTGGGCTCTTTCAATTTCAATCATGTTTGTTTTATCTGCCCCGCCCCAGACAGTAATGCAGTATGTGATGATAGATTTTGCTAATGCTTCATATAACATTTTTATTGTTTCGAAATCTGCTATTACACGGATTTGTTTAAAAAAGTAAGCAAGTTTACGTAGTTTTTGAGATATAGACTGGATATGTTTTTTAAATGTTAAATTATTATCTATAACTACTCCTAGATATTTTATATTATCAATGGATTTAATTTTAGGGCAATCACAATCAGGGTCTGGAGGGAATTTACATTTGTGGGCGGTAATATTATTCGATGGACAGGTATATATATCAGTTCTGTTTTGAATAGTAAATTTCATAAATTTAGTTTTTTCTTCATTTAGGGTAAGAGAGTTAGCGGCAAGCCAATTACAAATTTTATCAAAACCAATTTGAGTGAGACGGTAAAGTTCATTCCATGAGTCTGCGTAAAAGGTAAGTGTGGTATCATCTGCATAGGAAAGTAAGTGACAGTTGTCAATTTTTAAGTTGGAAAGATCGTTAATATAGCATAAAAAAAGTGTTGGGCCTAGAATACTGCCCTGTGGGACTCCATATTCAATCCATGAATCGGCACTGGTTTTGTCACCTATTTTGACATATTGCGTTCTGTTATTTAGATAGTCTGACAATAATGAAAGAGGAACACCCCTAATGCCAAAATCAGATAATTTACGAATAAGGCGAGGAACAGAAACCGTATCGAAAGCTTTTTTTATGTCGATAAAGATTGTAAGACATTTATATTTATTATCTATTTTATCTACAAGAAAATTAGTAAAATTATGGATTGCGTCCTCAGCGGAACGTCTTGATCTAAAGCCAAACTGATTGTCCGAAAGCAAGTTATATTTTTCTAAAAATTTAGTCAATCTATTATTTATTATACGCTCAAATATTTTTGAAAATGATGTCAAGATAGCAATTGGTCTATAGTTACTAGGAGAATTTCTGTTTCCCGCCTTGTATATAGGGTGAACTGTTGCTTTTTTGAGTGCATCAGGGAATATTCCGGAATCAAAACAACGGTTTATTATGCTTGTCAATATAGGTGAGACTAATTTCAAGATACTTTTAAGTGTGCTAGCAGTGATAGTGTCCCAGCCAGGGGAAGTGTCACTTTTTAAGTTTTTTATTACGTTTTCAACTTCTTCGATGTCTGTAAGCAATAATACAAATGAATTTGACGGATTGTACGAATTTGTTTTAAGGTTGATGTTAGGAGAAATATTTATGGATAGCTGTTTGCCTATATTAGAAAAATATTGATTAATATTATTTATTGCTATATCAGGATTATTGCAGGTTGAAAGTAGCTCTAATGGTAATTGTAGAATTGTAATTGTAGAATGGTAATTGAGAATAACACAAGCTATTTACACGACACTCAAACAAACTAATCACTTTCAAATTACTTAATAGATGTTTATTACCCCTTCACATTCTTCTAGGATTCCTGATAATGATAATGATGCTTAGACTAATTGGCCAGTAAGTGTAAGATTGTAAGCGGATGATTGATGATTCAGGAATTTTTAAGTGATGTACGTTATCTAGGTCATTAAAAATGGGAAAAAATGACGGCGATAGAATAAAAAAACAGTGACGTGCAAAGTGTATCAGTGATACCTAATTGAATAAATCATTTTGAATTTGAATCTGTTTTACACTGTTAAAGAGTAGCTTTAACAACTACTAACCAAACAGTAGTTTAGTTGCATATTTTTCTTTGAAGTAGTGCTGGACTGCATTATCACCAATTGTTATGAGTTAGTAATAAAATAAAATGTACCATCCAGAAGTGTTAAGCAATGGATATAGTGATAAAATTGGTGAAGAGTATCGAACACGAGTATCGATGGTTGAACAATGTCCTACTAGCGTATCATAATGTGGGGTAATATTGTTATTTACAAAAATATCGATAATTAGTGATTGGTTTATTTAGAGTTACAGAGTTACACAGTTTAGAGTTACCCTAAATGAAAACATCGCTTCGAAACCTTTTGTTTTTAGCTAAGTCTAAACGTCAAACATTTCATATCAAATATGTAACGATTCTAATCCAATTTCAATATTGATTTTCTTCCATAGTTCTTATTAATTGTTAAGTACTATAAAATAAAAATATAAATTTATTATTTATTTTCCGTTATTAACTTGAGCAAGAATGTATGCGATAATCGAAATTACAATAATCAAAATCTGTTAATGTTCAGATGGTAGTGGGGCAATACAAGCTAATAGTTTTTACCGCGAAAGATGCTCCAGTCAGTTAACAAAATCGGATTAGAATTAAGAAGCATTCAAGTATTACGTAAATATTCTGTAAGGTTGGCATAACAAAGCGCGGGTTAACGAATTCTATGAGAAACATTTCATTCATCATCAATATTATTTATTATCGACTCGTATCGATTTTAAGTACCTCTATAGATATACATTTTTATAATGTATCAAAAATATACATCGCATATGCCTTCAATAAAATGAACCTACGCTCCTGATATCCATGCAATAAAGTAATATCTCTCGCGCGGCTTACGTATTACTCGAACGCTACAATCGAAATGTATGGTAGCGGCATTGATCTTTAAGACACACTGGATAGGCTGTACTCCAAAAAACCGACAGATTTTTATGTGCCCCTAGGCCCCTACCAAGTAGCGCCACCGAGCGGGACCTCCGAGAAATAGAACTTCTATCTTCTTGGTTTTATCCCTGTCCTAAAAGCACTGCCCATTCAACAAACGACAACAAACCGACTTTTTCAACCTAATAGGGAAGACGTGCTCGTAAGTCGTAACCATGACTCGTGTCAATCTAATTGATCGACTAAAATAAATTTGGAATTAGCTTGGGTGATAGCAAAATTTCGTGCATCGAAATAGCAGTCCTTAAGACTTAAGCCACATCGAGGTTTTATCAGACAGCATAAGAATCCCACCGAGATAAATCCGTACTGAATCACTTGATGGAGCACTTCTTAAGTTTCAAGTATGATCAGAGGTCAAATAATGCTTTATAGGGCAAGTAAGCACATATAGAAGTAACAGCCTATCCATGTACAGTACGCGTCAAATAACTATGCCGCTCTGAAGCTAGGCTTTCCTAACAACGGCGCAGGTACTATCGCGTAAAAAGTGTTCACTGACGTAGGTAGTACGGTAGGTAATAATTATAAGCGTAGCACTTTTCGCATCGACGACCGTACGGTACTGTGCGAGCGGAACACAAGCTGGTATCGGACGTATACGAGCGACTGAGATAGAAACATAACACTGAGGTTCGTCTATTGCATCGTTAGCCGCGCATGCGCAGTGCTGTCTTTTTTCGTAAAATTGATTAATGCGTAAATTGACTTCAGAGCGGCAAAGTTAGTTGAAGAGAACTGTATGTACGCCATAAAGACCAATGGCCAGTGTCGATCGTCCCGGGCGTGTCTCGCACCTCGCGGTCGCGCAGTCGCAGGCGGCTCGCGCGCAAGCACGCAGCAACGCGCTCGCTCATCGCCGGACGCGCACGCAACCGCCCCACGCACCCCTGCACGCAAGCACCGACCGTGTCAACCACCGTCCCACCCTCGTCAACTCATGCTACTGTTTTTTCTTTGACAACTGCCCCAGAGCCTGGTTAGCTTTATGCATAAATATCATTCACTAAACAGTGAATGTTATGAGCAGACCTTAAACGAAAACGAACGAAGTTGGAGTTTTCCGACTCGACCGGATATTAAACATATATGTAAATTAAGGTTTATTTCGTGTGGCTTACGGCCGAATTTTATATTTACATTATACGCATACAATGCCCCAATGGATCAGTTCTTTCAAATAAATTATGAAAATTATAAATCGCTTAGATAAAAATAAATAATAATTATGTGTATAATTGTAACATTACATTTAACCATTATGTCGTAATATAATCGTGATTTAGTGCGTGCCAACAAGGGGTTATATGCCCATTGTTTTACATTTAAAATATCTGCATTATTTACGGAGAAATATAATATAACCAATATTGTATAAAAAGTGAAACTATAAGTACCGTTATATTATGTTCAATTTCCCTTTTTAAAATATCTCTAACTGAATTACCTGTCATACAGTTATTTTTTACAGTTGTACACATATAAAAGCATATTAAAAAAGTAAGTATAAATTAAACTACGAATCTTCCAGACTTTATTCTTATTTACCAAATAATAAGACGAAAAAAAACTTAGTCATTTCTTCTAAAGTTTTCTGGAATCATTTACTAGGTTATCAACGCACCTTTAGGGCTGATTTTATATTTATTTATAGTTATAAAAAATATAACACGTTCTTATTACAAAAAAGTAGTTCAACCATTGAATTACTGATAAAAAAAAACAATTGAACTATTGAAGCTAGCAAATTATTTCAAACATAATAACAATTACGCACCTTCACGCTGAGTGGCTCAGTGCCGCCCTCTGGAATGACGTTGTTTAACGCAGCTATCGCCTCCTGAGCCTCTTCTCGCTTATCAAACCTTCAAATTACAAAAAAAAACATTTAAAACATCTTTTTTTACTTCTTATAAGGTAGTGCTTGACAACAATCCCACCTGATGGTAAGTGGCGATGAAGTCCTTGAAATGTTGAGCGCACTAACTTAGTTAAAGCCTATGCCTATGAAGATTTAGAAATTTTAGAACGCTTAAGACGCGTCATGCACAAACAGATGTAAACCACAGTCAGTCATAGTCATAGACACAGAACAAGACAAAAATTGAGATTAGGATTGTTAGTCCAGTTAGCAGATGGTGTTAGAACATTAGTTGGTTAGTTTGTTAATAGTTATGAGCAATGAGGAAGGGCTGTTAGTGATAGTTAGTCCTGTTAGTTGTTGTTAGTAATAATCCAGTTAGTAAGAATCTCGTTATATTAATCTATTCTCTATTATTCTATCAATTGCTGTTGAAACCATTATTGCACGGTAGAAACGGTACTAAGAACCGTGGCTGGTGGTGGTACTACTTTGACAGTGTTTCGTCAACAATGTTATAACAATACAATACATCCTTACCTGACAAACGCGACACCCCGGGGCGAGCCGTTATTCTTGTCTCTAAGTATGTGCTTCTGGACTATCCGGCCGTACTTGCCGAATATCGTCTCCAGTTGCTCCTCAGTGATCGCGCGGGGTAAGTTCGTCACGTAGAGGTTCGTGTCCTTTATGTCGTCGCCTGAGGGTCGCGCGTATGATACCTATAATGTATTAAGTAGAGCTTCGTAATTTAAATAAAAACTTGAAAACTTGGTAGGTCGCGTGTTTCTTGATATAACGGAACACAAACAATAGAATAAGGTGTATCTGTGTATATTTGTTTCTCTGTCTGTTTGGCCATATAAGGCTCGAAGGACCAACAAATTTCCAATTTTTAATAGAATATACTATAAAGCTGAGGCTCACTTTTAACCGCTTGTTCCGTAGCTGGTAACCGTTGAAGGTGTCAATCGCCCTGGCAGCATCCTCTTCTCTCGCGAAGTTCACGAAGCCGAATCCGTAACTGTAGCCGGTCTGAAATAACAATACGCAAAATTAGGTAGCTTAACAAGATACGTTCATTCTTGTTATATTCGTCGATATTTATTGTAAACTATAAAATTCGATTTCGAAATTTTAAATGCGAATTACCACTTTTATCCTGCAACGTTTATTAGTCCTTAAGGTCTAGATTATCAAGAAAAATATCGGTAAACTGCCAACACTTGCTTTTTGTGTTGACTATGGAGTCTATGTCTAATTAACTTTTCTGCTATTCAAAACGAATTTTATA
The DNA here is from genome assembly GCA_905404295.2 of Ochlodes sylvanus. Lineage (NCBI taxonomy): Eukaryota > Metazoa > Arthropoda > Insecta > Lepidoptera > Hesperiidae > Ochlodes > Ochlodes sylvanus. The sequence goes on from FR990129.1 coordinate 7,490,795, forward strand.
ACCATTTTTCTTTCTTAACTCCTCCTTCTTTCTCAGTCTGGTGTCCATGTGCGACGGTGAACGCTTACCATCAGGTGGTTCCACTATCCACAATGCTCGTTTGTTGGTTATTAATATAAAAAAATAGATCATTTTACACTGAGCTATACTCTCTCTATACAGACTATTATCAGAGGTCCAAAAACGAGATACCTTAAAGTCCTTCATAACCCTACAGCTTTCGATAGGGCCGATGGTCATGAACATGGCGTACAGGTCCTTCTCGGTCATAGTCTGCGGCAAGTAGTTGACGATGAGGTTCGTCCGGCAGGTGTCGCCGCCCGCCGCGGACACCCCGCCGCCCTCGGACATGCTGCCCCAGCAACGACCGCCGGCACCTATCCGACCCCGGTATTGCTGCTGAATTTGCTGGAAAAGATAAAATTCTTCTTTTTAGATAACAAGCAAACCCGCCCTGATTCGCTTCGGGAAACCGTTTCGTCACGTTTATAATTTTAAGTTTCATTGTCGCCGTAGCACGTCATCTATAAGCTCACGAATATACAAAGAATCATCAAAATAAATACACCCAATAAAAAGTTACGAGGTAACACACAAAAAGTTACTTGTTAAAGTTGAATTGAGAACCTCCGGCTTTTTTTTTGAAGTCGGTTTAAAATATACATAATGTAAGACATCACGAGCAACAACAAACATTTATCTGTACATAAATACCTGCTCCGGCCAAGAACCGAACCTAAGAGCCTTTAGACAGGCAGACTCAGAAATCGAACCTAAGCTTCAGGCAAGCAAACAGACCTGTCCGTATGCAGTCAGTATTTACCAATGGCATCCGAGTTATGAGATCCACAAGACACTTAGGAGTGTACCGAACGAGTAAAATGATTATTATTAATCATTATTTTATTCATGTACTGTTCGGTAGAGAGATAAATTCCTAGCTGATATCAATTAGATGCATCATGACACCTATCTATCCTATAACGCTTACGTACATAAAATATTTCACCACTACAAATACAATCAGTATGTTTTGCCTCCCTGGTGTGTTTTAGATATCGAAACCCGATCGCAAAGCCGCTTCAAACATTATGCAAATTCCATTCCGTTCGCAGCAACTAATAACAAAGTTAGATCCATTTCACTGGAAACCACAGTAAAGCTGGCATTTACGCTATACCCCTTTTATAGTGGCCACATGGTATGCCCACTTTGGAACTGCCTCTTTAACTACTTGAATAAAACAGTAATTCTACTAATAGTTACCAGCTGTCTCGGCGAGCTTCGTACCATTATTGATAAATGTTGTGGTAACGCATTAGTTGAAACACTTGTTACTCTATCACGAAACAAAAACAAAAGAAAACCTAATCCTAACGCGAAGAGATAAAAAGGCCACGGGCCCTTTCAAGGGTCTCAAACTACCCCAATACCAAATTTAATGGAAATCGGTTAAGCGAATTAAGTGTAAAAACGTAGCAGACAGTTACTTTTGGAAATGAAAGGGAAACATTTGTGGTGAAACCATCACGCCTGAAAGTTCCTTAACGTTCTCAAAGGCAAGTGAACTCCACCAACACTTATCCGGCCTGATGGGCCACAGTCCATCAGGCCGGATGGCACAGCCACTTGCATTGTGGGAGGACATTCGAGCCCAGTAGTCGGGCAGTATAGGGTGAATAGAGAGAAAGAGAGAGAAAACTTCTGTGTAGAAAAATTGTTAGATAATTTAGACCTCTTAGGAAAGGCTACACTTTTTATCTTTATTATCTACCTTTATTAATCTAAATTATCGAACAATTTAAATATGAAAAACCTAATAAAAGGAAAAACTTACTATTACAACATATCGGCAAGTTAAACAAACAACTGAAAAAAGAACATATTACTACGAGAATTACGCCTCGCTTTATTTTAAATGCCGTTTAACAATTACTCGTATTGTATTGTTATGAAACGCTGAATATACCGGAAGCTCAATTTGCTGCCAAGCGCACTACCAAGTAAAGTAGAACACATACAGCCCATAAAGTTTGCAATCATCCGAAAAAGTGGGACGAATTGTGACCCTGACCCGTTATCGGATGGGAGGCTGCCGTAGATAATTATGCTGTAGCACGGCCACAGACAAGATAATCAAATAGATACGGCACGGGAGGCGATGCTTACACCATACACATTATACCACAGACTCTATTATTAGACATTGTAAATTGAGAAATTGAATGTTTATGGGTCGCCATTAGATAAAGAACTAATTTTCATTATTATAAAAGCTTCACGAATTTTACTTCTGATTTAAGATCATCTATTTCTGTATATTTGTGTTGTGTGTGTGTGTTTGTCTACACAGGGATATTATTTAAATAATAATTATTTATACACAATAACAAAATTCAAAATTTGAATACGTATTCAGACTATATTTTGCGGTTGTTACTTTAATTTGAACACAAGGCTGAATAAACAAACTTATTTTTAATAAACTAAAACTAATATTTTAGATACTTACATTAAAAACCCCCGGCTAAGAAAATCTGTAACGAGCTGAAGATCGTCAAACGCTTGATCTTCATAATTGTATTATAGCTAGGAACCAAGTCAATCACGTCAGCTTTCAAACATTATACTGGCACGCGTGAAGCACTTCGACTAATCATACACAAAAATGCCTTAGATCATTTTGGAAATGAGCTGATACTCTTACAATGCTGGACCATATTAACCAAACATAGCTAAGAACCACCGCAGGGACACTGGCTTTCCAAGTTGGACTCTATGGAATGATAGTACTAAATTTCATTTTTATCCAAATTTAGTCTAACGCCGCCATTACCGCATTTATACGTGTTCTAAGGAGTGTATATAAGGTCTACGACGTACTACCCTCACGACGTCTTTTTACCTCACCTACGTCACTTCATCTTCATTAAAAAAGAAAGGCCTCAGTTCTTTAAGGCCGCGGGCGTTTATTATGCTGACATTTCAATAAATTTTAACGAAGACACCAGCAAAGTCTTAAGTGACATAACTTTTGCGACACGCGATGACGTGCCAAGGCCATCTATCTACTATACTTTTCATGTATAATGTCTAGGTCAATAAGAACGCCTACACCGATCGCGAGCAGTCAATTCCAAACTTTCAGTGATGGGACTGATATATGTGTACAAGGTGATTTTTTAGTCGCTTGACATAATATTAATAGGGGGTACTCAGTATTCGATTCTCATTCCAAATATGTAACTAAAAACAAGCCTATGACCATGTTCTTTCATGTCCGCCAGTATGTCATGTGAAATGAAAATCACCCAGTATAGTTTAAGTGTTCATACGAAAAAGATCGTAGAATGGTCTCGATCTTTTTCGTATGAACACTTAAACTATACTGACTAACTAACTGATCTCAGTTGCCTGATGACTTGAAGCAACATAGTAGGCAACAAATGCTGACCCAATGAATAAAAGCTACCGACTTCAATCAATCTTTGTTTTACTCGACAGCTTAAATTTCAAACAGTGGCGTGAATTAAGTTAAGACAAAGAATATAATTATATTTACTAACTGGTGTTTGTGACGGTTCACTCTACAACACGATATTTGATTTTAGGACTTGTGTATAAAGTCTCTATTTCCACAAACACCCTTGTGTTTAAATATTCCCTATTCCGCGGTTAAACCTATCTTTGACTAAACTAATATAACAACAAAGATGTGTAAACTATACAAAGAGTAATTGGTCTTTATCGTCGGTTTATACTAGATCGAATAATTCCATAATCTAAATGAATAGCCCCAAAAACCAATGATATTATAATATCTTTTCCCAAAACGATACAATCCAAAAAATTGCAACACGAAGAACTCTCGGTTATAGCACGAATATTTCGGTTCTTACAGAAGAATAGGCAACGAGTAAGCCGGATCGATCAAATGATTTGGATAAGTGCCATTTATGAAGTAGCATGTGAAATAATATAACGAAAAGAATGTGAAAATAAGTATCCGCCCAGAAATAACTCCTGATAGTATGGCGAATCAAAGGTTAGTGGCTATGACAAGATTGTAACAGTTTACTTTCGTACATAGGGATTGAACTGTACTAGATTATATCGACCTTATTTAGCAACTTACTCTGGAGAGATCTCGACTTAAGACGATTGATTTTGCTTGATTCCTGAACGAACGATAAAAATATCGGTATCGCGTTTATCACAATTCTTTGACCGCAGACAGACTGCAGTCTGTCTTCTTTCAGGATAGTAAGACAGAGCCGATCGTAGGGTAGAATGAGAGGAATGATGCTTAATTGCTTTAGGCGCTGAATTGCAACATGCAACAGTTTTTTTTGAAAAGAGCGCCAATTTGGGGAATCTCTCGCTTCAGGTACCTACCACCTAAAAATTGATAAAACAGAAAGGTGAAGTAAAAGCATCGGCCATAGGCGCTAATAGACATCTCGCTCTTCCCTGATCAAGGATTAGGACAGGCGCTTTGATAGAATTAATATCACAGGATTGATTTACTTTAAGAGGTACCTTATATTTATAATTTACGGCTAGTACTCAACATTATGGAAATTTTGGCACATTCGCAAGATTCCTCATGATTAGTCTCCTTAACCTGAGGCAAAATGATATCTACTCTAAAGACACTGGAGTAGACGGTTGTGTTCACATCACACCAGATAATAGTAGATTATCCTGAAAAAAAGTCTATAGGAATTTCCGTAAAAATATCGCTATCGATACAGTAGGCGTGTTAATGAACCATTCATCTCAATAGGTCCATTCCAAAGAGTGGCACTTAGCAGAGCTACATATCGGAGACGCCCTTGTAGTAAGTAGATGACGTGAATATCTAGACCATACCTATAAGCTTTGTATAAGCACTAATACAATTAGTGAACTGAAATGAAATGAAACCCCACTCAATAATTGATTTCCCAATTCAACCTGAAAACTATAACCAATATTGTCGCTACCTAGCACACTACGATAAATTTCGGAGAACGACTACAGCACAGTTTGGCCAAACAGTCGCAATATTTATGCGCCCATGGCCTTAAAACATGGGAAAGTTGCATAAGACCGCAAACCGGCGACAAGAGCCTTTGGCGAGTTTCCAATGTTCCTAAAATCAGCTTCTTTGTAAAGTTATGGGTAACCCTATATTTGATCTGCAAACACGTGAATGTTACGGTGAGGGATAAATACTCAAATTACTAAACGGCTATAATCCGTGTCGGATCACGCCTAACTTACGATTCTTAAAACCTAATTATTTATTGCTACATATTTCGCTAAAATTCAAAAGTATATTTTCTAGTTTTTAACTTTACACATATAGAAGTTAAAAATGATACCCTGAAAAAACTTTGCCCGAAAAAAGAAACTTTGAAAAAATATTTATCACGTGATTAATTACTTTTATACCGGATAATAAGGTGATTGACTGAAGACCAAGCAATACTTGCGTGTACCGTGTACGTGCGTAGTAATCTACGCGAAATACCGAAATAACGCGATAAGCTGGAAAGTTAGTTCATTTAACGCCTACTTTTTGCATTGAACCCATTGTCTTGTAATTTTGGTCAAAGCCTATACATAGGTCTCAAACTTCAGTAATATTCCTCTCTTCGTCATCCAACTTTTAAATACTATCACACTTGTAAAAACAATAACTTTCAAGCAGTAAAATGAGTTTTGCAGTAATTTATGTGTGGCTCAGCTCCAATATTAATTGAAATACTAGCTAATGAAATACGGAAACTCTATTTGAATAGCTGCTATTTCGGGGCACCACTATTCATAAATGAGGAGATGGACCACTTGCCGCGAGACGGTGAGCGGTCACCGCTAGTTATATTATGTACAACATACGTAATCCGTAACACTAACAGCGTCTCTAATGCATTGACGACCAAAGAGTAAACGATTATCATATTTGTTAAGTAGGTTGTCAACATTACAATTAAGTAAAATTTTCACGATGGAACAGTACCAACGTGTTCAGACAACTTCTTAACAAATTAGCATTATATTTAAGAAAGAAATATAAAGTTTGAAAGTGGTCATAAAATTTCATCAGTAGCGGTTACCCATCGGCCCGATCGCACCTGATCACGTCCTAAACTTTCATAACATAAACATGAATTCCTGTAATATTTACTGCCCATTATAATTTTTCGACAAAGCCCGCCGACAAGAAGTGCTGGCACGTTTCCAATGCAAATGGAACAGCCTTCTTCGTAAAGCTTAGTTGTCGTACGTACGCTTGCTGGCGCCTTCACCGAGATCATTAATAATGCACAGTGTCACGTCATTATCTGCCTTCTTGTATCTTTACTTTATTCTGACCTCTCCTTTCGGTTACAAGAGGAATAAAACTTTAATTACTGTTGGGTTTGCCGGATGGGAATGGAATTGTTTTGTTGCGGTAACGATTGCGATAAAGCTTATAGACGAATGGCTGTAGCTCGGAGCCATAAATCTTTCGAGTAAATGATTCGATTTGTTTGCGATTCTTGGTTAGCGAATTTGAGGGATTATACATATTATTCGTATGATCGTTTGATTTTGATTCTCGGTTAGTGATATCTCATGTTCTTACAACGAGTGTGAAGATAACACTGTTCATGTCTGTTGTCGGAACTCGTCAAGCTCCAATGACCTAAGAACTCCATCAGGGTGGAGTACCTTCAGATTTAGTAAAGGGTTGTAGATTGTAGCCAGCACACCTATGATCAACTTCAAATCATATTATCGTACTATGCCAAGCCAATTGTTTCACTGGACATTGCATGGCATGGGCCATGGCATGGGCCATTGGCCAGCATGGCCATTCATCACTCAAAAACATTAAATAATCAACTTACTTGATATAAACGCGACTCAAGCCACAATAACTCAAAATAACCAACACAAAATTAATTAAGTAATTAACAAAGCCAATAGCCAAACCAAAATTACTTTAAAATAATGAAAATTAAAACACGCCCGTTACATATAAAGAAACAACAAAAACTGATTGTTTTCGGTGACCAACTGGATTTTTTAACAAATCTATATGGTCACAATTTTAACTTTTAAAACAACTTTTAATTTACATAGGTATCACTGCTACCTAGCAGCCTAGCATTTCAAAACACCTACATTGTAAAGTTATGAGCATAATAGAAATTAATTCACTTGTTTGACTCAAGAAAAGCATAACTATGAGTTCTCATTCTCAATAATGTTCTTAGAAGTGTGTAAAATTCACCATTCCAAACTAAACATTCATAGAAATTGTCCTTCATAGACACAATTTAATATGATGTATTACACACTAATTAGCCTTAGCTTCTCTGCCGAAAGAAGTAGGAATTTATACAAAATTAGTACTCGCACTCAAAAGAATTGTTACTCAATTTCATATAATTGACGCGAGTTTAAGAGCATGCTGCTAGACATTCTTACTTAGAATAATTACACTATAGAATAGAAAGACAGTCTTCATACAAGCGCTCTATCTAGAGTGTAGCACTAAACCAAAACTTTCCCGAACTTCGGCTGCGGATAATCATATGTTTTTAACAATAATACATAAATAGCTTTTTAGATATTTTGTGACACAATTTAACTGGACAAATCGTCATAATTCTTTTTTTTTTCGCGAGACACGTTTGGCGTGCGTTGACATTGAACACTACGGAGCTGCCCGGTGTTTGGAGTCATTTCTGACTCCAATTAAGCTGCTTCAAAATGGCCACGCGGACTTGGTTTCTATAGTAATTATTCTAAGCATTTTTATCTTTGTAACATATATTGGACAATTTTCACAGTCTTTTTAAATTATAGCCGTGTTAATTCAATGTATAAGCTTACTATACCATTTTACTGTACAATTTCATCAAAATCTGTTCAGAAGCTTTTTCTTGAAAGACCATGAAACATACATAAATATCAGCCCCAGCCGGGAACTAAATTCGGGATTCTACCAGTAGGCATTCGGGATCACTGTCAAGAGCTACATGTTGTCAACATTTTGTTTCCTTGTCTTAATTTTTTGTTGCTTTTTGCTTTATCTTTATTTTCATAAACTTTATAAACAACAGTGTTAATCAAGAATTAGTAGATAATTGAGCCTGTGATGTTATTTATATTTGGAATAAATTATATGTCACTGGTCTTACTGGTCTCACATAAGTGAGGTTTGCCGTTTTTTTGCATTGATATGAGGTTCCATAAAAAAATTACCAAGAGGATAGTACTTACATTTTCAAATGAGTTAAATCCTCTGTCCCAACTGCTCACTGGTGTTCCACCGAACAAAAACCCAGGGTACCGGTCACACATTTATCTATCTTTTAGAACACTTGTCACAAAAAAATGTATTTACTGCGCGGCTGAATGTCAGCTTATAATGACTTCATCGTAATCTATATCTCTGACGTTAGTGCTTTGTTTCCTTTGAAGTTTTGAAGATTCCTGTAAAGAAAAAATAATTACCAACATAGTACTGAAAAATGAAAATCAACTGTAAGGGACATGATATAAAACTCATATTTCAATGCTTTCCTTAAGTTCAATTGGAGTGCTTTAGAGCAGAGTTGATGTAATATGCACATATTAAATATAAGCCAAATGTGTGTATGCAAAACAAACTCCATTGCATATATCTATGTATATAACAAACACCAATTTAATTAAAGTTTAAGTTTTTTACCATATCGTAATGGTTAATTTGTGTGTATTTTATGTACATACTTCTGTATTTTTATTTTCTTTGCCAAGAACAATTAATATACACTGATTGTATTATCAAGCTTCAAGGTAAGAATGAATAGGCTCTTACTGTGAATGTGTCTTACAACATATTCATGCATATATGAACAGGTAAAGAAAAATAAAAAAAAGGAATAAATGCTCAGAGTTTAACTTAATGGTGCCTTTTACACTCACACTTTTAATTATTTTACATTAAATTTGTTTTATGGAATTAAGGTAGCAAACAAGCACACAGCACCACCCATCTGCTACCCGCCATGACAACTGTAAACAACCTAGATCAAGACTCAAATGGGGACTAGGATGGTAAGTCTGGTTAGGAGACAGTGTTAGAACTTTAGTTGGTTATTTTGTTAGTAAGTATGAGGACTGGGACAGGGACTGTTAGTGTTGGTTAGTCCTGTTAGTTGTTATTAGTAATAGTCCAGTTAGTAATTCTTAGAACGAGTCTTGTTCTAATTCGGTAACAGAGGTGTTGCTAACCTTGAAGACTGAGATGGTCGCCTCTTAAAAGTGTGACAAGCTCCACAAAAAGCCCACAAGCTGGTGGTAAGTGGTCACTAAATGTATATGATGTATAATAACATATTCCATAAAATGACCCAAAAACTTTTAGCTAAAATGTAATGGAATGTAATATACATTTCATGCAATACAAATTGAAACACATAAAGATTAGAAAGCTATAAAGAATAAAAACTAACTCTATGTGGCTATGCTGGTTCAATGACCCAGTCAAGCAAGCTTAAATATTTTTAGTAATTCAGCTCAAATATTAAAACTTAATTTTTTTCTATAATATTTCCTTGTATATAGTCACTTGATAGGAATGATATTGAAAGTAGGTATTATCAATTTAAAAAAACTGATCCATTTTATTACGAAAAAGATTTCATAAGTTTCATAGAATCAATTTACAACATATTTCAATTTAAAGTATGTATAATAAAAAGTGAGTTACAAAATTTAAGCAGTTACTTAAAGTTATAATTTCCATTTTCATTTTTAAATTATAGGGCTTTGTCTGACCACTTTCATGGGAAAGTTTACACACACATTACTATATTTTTAGACATGGTAGTGGAACTTGGTAGTAGTTTATGTCTAGCATTGGGCCAAAGTTATAGTCTTGATATTAAAAAATACATTTTTTTTTATATCAAGTCTCTGTTTATCATATCGCTAATTGTAATGAATCACGATAACACAAAATTATCCAAGCATAATGTCGATAATACAGTTTTTTCAAACCAAACTTAGATGCCTGAGTTATTTAGTCAGTAAGTATCCCACAGTAATTACATTAAGCGAGCGATTAAAAACAAATAACAATGTCTATACACCTAAGACATAACATACTCACGTCAATTCTTTTGGCAAAAAGGAACTAATTCATAGATATTCAAACAGTTTTAACAAGACCAACATCAGATTTTATTCTTTAATTTATTAAAATGAAAATCTGATCAGATTCGTGAACAGAACAGAAACGTCAGAAACGTCAATTCAATTCAATTGCCCGAATTTGACGGTTGTCGGTTACAGAGTAGTTATAACTAGAAGTGGCTTGGCAACATAGATGTTTAATATCTTAATATCTAAAGTCTATATCTATAGCCAGACTGCAGCAGAGTCACAGATCAGAATATTATTGGGAGAATGGACGATAGAGTAAGGAAGACCATATTGTATCTGTGTATTAAAAAGCGTCCGACGAACGAAAAATTGGCGCTTTATTTCATCCGAGTGAATATCAAACTGTTTTTAAAATTATCCACTACTTAATTTCTATGTCATAATAATTATAGTTATGTGTCTTTTAGTATCGACTAACGACATACAAGCATCGATGACCATAGAGATATTATTAATAGATCAAGCTGATCAAGGAAGCCAGGCTTCCTACTGTTTCTCGATTAGAAGTAAAAAAGATTGCGTTGCCTTCTTTATCTCTCTCCTCTTGAGCATGTGTAATTCGCCAGTTCCGTACTGTGGCTGTGATTGAATTTCTTGACGTTAGTTTCTATACTTTACCATCAATGGTAAAAACTAAAAGTAACTTTTACATCATAATGTTTTTCCTTCTTTTCCGTTTTCCGCAATACTAGCTTATGTAAAGTTACTCTATGAAAAAGCATAAAAGGTAAACACTTGCACGAAATGCTATCAAATTGCTGTATTATCTATGATTGCAGATTATTGTAGGGCGCTTTCAATTTAGACGGTTGGACCCGGACTGCTGCCGTGCGGCTGCCGTGCGGGAGCAGTGCGGCGCACGTCCGTTAGCCGCACGGTTACAATGCATATACCACCTGTGTTCGCTAGTGCAATGAACGTGACAGATAGATGGGTCAAAATAGTATGTTCTAATAAAATTTAAAGAATGTTATACACTCAGCGGCACGGAATCTTGGCCAAACTCATAGCATTCGATAACATTTTTTTAAGTGTGTGTAACTTTGTTCTTAATGTATAATTGGGTGGAAATAATGTTTACGTTAATCCTAAGAGGCTAATTAACTAAGTTGAAGTGCATTTTGATTTGATTTCTGAAGTTTAGTTGAACCGTGTCATTTATCCGACGAAGTCTACGTTTTGAATTGTGATCTGGAATTTGCAAGCGTTAAGTTGTCGAAGTTCTTTGGTTTCATTGTGATCAATAAACATCTAAAGGCGCCTTAGGATCCATAAAAATGCCTCTATCACCAAGTCAGATAGCACAAGCAGTGGCATTAGTCGAACTAGGGATGACCCATCGTGAAGTGGCTACTATCCTTAACGTACCGGGTTCTTCGATGCAATATGCACTAAAACGGTACCAAGAGACTGGCCTCTGCACACGCAGACCAGGTAGTGGCGGTGTACGTTGCACGTCAGCTCGTGACGACCACTTTATTGTGTTAGAGATTTTAAGAAATCGCTTCCTTACTGATGTCGAGATCCGGCAGCGGCTTCAAATCTCCAGGAATGTAAATGTTAGTGAGCGTACGGTGAGAAGACGTATGGAGGAAGTTTTTAAGATCAAGAAGACCAGCCCGTGGCCCACAGCTTCTCCCACAGCATAGAGCAGCGCGATTTCAATTTGCCCGCGAACATGCTAACTGGTCTCATGAACAATGGGAAAGAGTTTTGTTTACGGACGAGTGCAGGATCGCTTTAAATGCACCTGATGGTCGACAACGTGTCTGGAGAAGGAATGGTGAACGATATCTGGCGATTACTACCACTCCCACAATGAGTTTTGGTGGAGGCTCTATAATCGTATGGGGTGGCGTTAGTTCTGATGCACGTACAGAATTGGTCATCGTCAATAACTCTCTAACTGCAACACGATACGTCGAGGATATCCTTCAAGAACATGTTATACCCTTTGAAGGGTTTATTGCATATTACCGATTCATTTTAATGCATGATAATGCACGACCATACGTCGCTCATATCGTAAATGAGTACCGTCAAGAGGTTGGTATTCAAAAATTGCAGTGGCCAGCTTGCAGCCCCGACTTAAACCCAATAGAGCACATTTGGGATAAGCTAAAAACGACAATTAAAACAGCATCGAACCTACCACAAACCCTTAGCTAGCTTCGAGATGCTGCATTGACTGCGTGGCGCGACTTATCGCAAGTGGACATTAAAAAATGTCATCCAAAGCATGCCAGACCGAATGCAGGCAATCATAAGGGCTAGAGGAGGAAACACGCGATATTAGAAAGTACAAAATGTTGTCAAAGATCAAACAGTTTTTAATTCCTAGTGCTCAAAACTGCAGTGTTTAATTTTGTGTAAATGTGATTTTGCGCTTAAACTTCATTAAAAACTTAAAAAGACGTTATTTATGAGTAAAAATGATTAAAGACGTTAAGTGGATGAACAACGATCAAATTGGCCTAAATTAGAAGTGTACAAACTGAAAAAAACTGAAGTTATCACAAATTTTGTAAGTGGCCAAGTTTCCGTGCCGGTCAGTATAGTAATAAATGAGCATTATAAAATATCAGTGGTAATACTATATTATTTATGTAAGTATTTAATTTTAATCGAAAATTTAATCGGCGGATATAGTATTTTTTAATTTATTTTCTTCACGTTAAATTCCATTTCTAACTAAGTCATTAACATTCTCTAGACATTCTAAAATAGTTCAAAAATCAGCTGAGTTTTCTTTCAATCTTGGGTAAAGTGTATAAAAATCACCAGTTTTATATGTTAAAGAAAACATTGACGACGCTCTAGTACGGCGTCGTTTATGTTGCTTCCGTAGCAAGAGAACTAACAATAACACTTCCTCGTCAGAGTCCATGGCACCGACTGAAGTCTGATTTCGATGGACATCACTAAAATTCGCCCGCACTGCAGCCGCATATCTGTTCAAATAAGACGATTCGCGCCGAACTGCAGCCGCAAGGCAGCCGCACGGGTCCAACCGTCTAATTTGTAAGCGCCCGTATAATATTCACCGGATTCCAGAGTTGCAAAAAATTTAGTGGCTAACATTTTTAGCCACACTTTAAAGCTACTTTCAACACAATGCAGAAGGACCTTCAACATTATAAGGTGACATCGATTTTGAAGACATTTTTCTGTACATAATAATGTAAGAGAAAGAATTAAAAAAATTAAAGACATATCATCCTGTGTTGCCTTTTTTTTTGTTTAGCCACTTTTGTCAACTTAAAAGAATATTTAATTTTTTTTCGAAACTAGCATCTTCGTACCGTATTTTACTATGTTTAGCAACATAGAGTAACTTATATTTAGCAACTTTTTATTTGGGCAAGGTGGCAACACTGCCGGATTCGCCCGTTCGGCTTCGTTCCTGTCCCGTCGCCATTTTGTATTGTCGAATCCTACTTGATTGACCGCCTTGCATTTTGCGTTATTTGCGTTTGATGGTGGACTTGGATGATTTTACATTGTATGTGTTATTCTGCTGTGAACTAATTGTGATGAAAATGTATTGCATTGCTTAAATTCGTGCGAGAATTAGTGTTAGGATCAATTTAGGTAAGTAAATTATAAATCATCGCATGACCAGTCACTATCACTAAGCAATGGCGATTTGGTCATGTAATAAACCATAGCTATGTTAATCTACTATTCAATAACGTACGAAGTTTTCTTTATTTTATTTACTTGGATTTTGAGTAATATCATGATACATTGTCAAAACAAAAATATTGAAAGCGCTTTTGCAGATGTGCTTATTTTTTGGCATTAACAGCAGCGTTTTCGAATTTTGTGGTTGACAAAATGGAATATTAATGTAGATTTGAATGGCGTTTCTCATTGGAAATGCGAAAGAAACCCTCACTGCTTAAATAATTATTTAACCAGTGAGACCACGGCAGCCATGTTAATAATTAGAATAATTGCAATTATATGTATATCGATTTATTTGAAATAGAACTCATAAAATGTCAGTGACAGTGGCGCTTGGCTCTATTGTGATTTAAGTTCTGATATTATTTAATTTTTAGCTATTCTTTTTTCCCGAATATTCCTTGAATAATTTTAATTTTTTTTTATTAAATGTAATATATTGAATGAACAAAGTTTTACAAAGCAAAATTGGATGGGCTCTTACCTCTTTTTATAGATAACGACACCAACGACAGTGACCATGAGTGTCATCATAAGACTCCAGAACCTTCCATGGTCAGCGAATGCACTCGACATTAGGAATTTCTTTCGGGGCCTCTCAATTCCTGAGGGGGGCGTGCACATCGTAGGAGGAGAACTTGGGGACGCATTCATTGCCTTCAGGTAGATATGATGTTAATCACAAATTTATGTAAAACATTACAAAGTAATATTTTAAATATGCTAAGCAGATGAGGTATTGTATGAATAGACCTCATTAGGCCATAGACGTACGTACCAATTATAAAATCGTGTTGTTATAGTTGGCTGATGAATTATCTTAACACGTTTGCTGCGGAGCACATATACATTGTGTTTTTCCATAGAAAATGTGTTAATCACTGTAAAATTGTAGAAGGAAGAAAACAATTACATACCAGATATTAACCAGGTTCTCTGTTCTATCCTTTCTTTTATCTTCTTATTTGCCAGCAATGCATTGGTTATGATGGTGTTACTTATGTCCTTGGGTAATGATGGCTGTTCACCATCAGGTGGCCCGTCTGCTTGTTTATCAGTATTATAAAAAAGTAATAATGACTGTCCTTGAAGTTGATGTTGGTTGAAGATGTCTTTAGGCTGTTTAGGATGTTGTCAAGGTCTGCATGGTGTAATATGTTTTAAAAACAAAAACTTGTGCGAGTTCCAAAAAAAATTGGTACAACATTAGTATTATAGGCAATCTATATTAAAAATATTAGGATGTTTAACTACTGAACACTTACCTCATCCATACATAATATGTATAAGTATAATGTAAATTATAATTATTTAATAAATGACCCAAAATACATCCTGTTTTTAGATCAACGTAACACAATGAATACACATTTAAAAGAACGGATTTTATTCTATAAACTTGTTATATATATATGTATGTAATATTTATATACATTTCTTAATTAACGAATATTGATGATTGATATGCTTTTTCGAATTTGTCAGTAAATCTTGGTATACATTCTGCACCGCTTTTGTTTGAATTGTTGTTGGTAAGGAGAAAAATAGGTATGAACAGTAAGCTCATTATGGGTTTTTCTAAAATAAGCATATTATTGAAAATAGGCAATACTTATTGTACTAGTGAGACGCTGTTTTCATTCCTCACAGTGTGGACAGAGAGACATTCTAGCACAGAATAAACTTCAACTTAATAAAGTTCAGTTCATTCAATGCATTATGTCTAGTTTTGTCAAGAAATACTTAAGGTTGGTTAGTTACAAATTAGTTAGTTAGCTGTTTTTGCCTTATAAAATAAATAGTGTAACTAACACAACTTTCTTTTTTATATAATTTGTGTGTATAGATTTACAACCCCTTAAATATTTTGGATGCTATCTTTCTTAGTTTACCATGAATATATAAAACATTACACATTTCTAATCTCTAAACTATGTACGGCAGATTGTACGAAACACACTTGTTTCGTTGAAAATGGGAATGTGGAAAGTTAGACCATGCATCGTATCTTAATCTTTCTAGTGATTCATGTTAATGTGAGTGCTGCTTGTCATGAAATTGTTAAAGTATTGCACAGAGCAGCATAAGTCAGTCATCTTACTGATGTGATTAATGTGAACTCTGACTACATCAAACTCAAAATTATTTATTAACTAATTGATTATCATCTATTTTAAATTTTACATGCATTTAAATTTTACATGCAAAAAGCATTTATTTTACATGCAATGTTTGAGGTGGGATCACATTTTGCAAGCTGAACTAAAACTAGAAGAATAACATAAATAACAAGATGTTCTTATTCTACAGAGTAGGATTTTTACATGTTGCTTTAGTTACAATGACAATTCAATTTTATGATTAGCATGACTTGATACTCTCAGGAATGGTTCCAGACCAGGAACTTCCCTATTGTTATTAACACACATATTATTTATGTATATTCAATTATGAAAGCCTGTTCTATACTCCATCACGACCAGACTACCACACCCACGGATGGCTCCATATGAAAAATATCCTCAGCGGTCAACAGCGGTCAGGAATTTTTCTATGCATATTTTATTACAAAGTCACTAAAATTGAGTTCATACTCCCTGGGTTGGCTTCAGACAAAGAAACTCCTCAATGGTCAACACCAAAGTGACTGAAGTTTTTGCTTTTTAATTAGGTAGTATAAAAGCGTAAATTTTTAATAAGTATAATAGGGTATTCTAAAACTAATTACTTATCAATAAGGTCCCTCTATCTCAATGACAAAACGTTTCTATTTTACAATACGCTTTAGTAGCCTTATTTGTATTCAACCGTACATTTAATTAGCATTTAACAACATCCATTATGAAAACACGGCTTACTTTAGGACGACGTGCAGTATGATTTACGAATGTAACGTTCTAAAGCTTTGTAAAAATAGGGATGTTTTCGTTGGAGTGGAATTGTACTGGAACTATTACCGCCCTAGAGTAACAACACGTAGAAGGGCCTTTTATTATTTCTTCCTTGTCTCTCCTTCCTTGGCCGGCAACGCATCGATGATATCTTTGGTGCGACTGATGTATATGGACGACGGTCTGCTCGTTTGACAGCTATTTACATAAATAAAACTTAATCTATAGGGGGAAAAGATACAGTAGGTAGGTGGTAATAAGCGGTTTAGATCATGTAGACACACGCACATACATTGACATCGTTTTCAACTGTCGTCTGGAACACTGGTTTGCGCTTGAAAACTGATGCCCAGGAGTCGCCAAAATTAACAATGTGATACGGACGTAGAAAATATGACATGCTTGCAACTGGGCACTGACATCTTCAAGGTTCAACTAGTTAGCATGTCTCTTTAATCTGATTATCTCAAACTGGATCATTATGCTAAGTAAGTTTGTCTCATAAAATGCACTGATTAAGATTCAAACTACAAAATATAGTTACGATATACTTGAAATCTATATGCAAAAATATTGCAACTTGGTTCATGGCAGCATTTTTTGGGTGTTAACCAACCTTGCCTATGAAGCAGTCTACACAAAAACGGACAAGGCTACGGAGCCCAATGGAGATCACTTAACCTTAACCCTAAGGGAATTTATCCATAATGGTACAATTTTTACCTGCCTGATCAGCTGCGACCTTTTTAAAATCAACCGTGAAGTGTTTTAATTTAAATGTTTCCTATAGATTGACGGAGGGTAAGAAAGTCCATTGCTTATGAAATGAGTCTTTTAGGACCTCCACCGCTTAGCATCATAATCGTAAAGATATACCCGCATCGTTGTAAACTTTTCTTAGGTATTATATGTACATGGTAATCGTGCAAGAAAGTGCAATAGCAAAATCATGATTTTAGGAATAGCAATGCTTTGCAGCATATTTGAGTTATAGCATTTAGTCAAGATCCATATAACCTAACAAGCAACTATAAATTCTCGGAAATTTAGAAACGCGTGAGACATTTAGGGCAAGTATGGTCCGATGCTTGTAGGGGAAAAACGAATGCGTAAAATTTTCGTTTCCAAACAAGAGTTATGCTGGTTATAATATCTGGATCGCGGAATCTAGGATTTATGACATCACCTTTTTGTTGTGAGTTGTGCTCGGTGTTTCATACAATAAACCTATTTTGGCTCCACGGCGTTGCAAAATCTGCCAACTTATGGGGGTTGAAGGGTAGATTTTTCGAAGGTGTGTATTTTTCGCGACTCACGACTAAAAAATATATGCTCGTTTAGCTGAGCACTTACAATGAAAAGCAGGAAACATCGTTTTCCTCGTCGTACCCGCAAATTTCTCATTTGTTCTTGATTGCTACTAAATTAGGTACTTAATCAGGCAATATTGTAGGTTCTTAGTCAATAATGCTTACTTATCGATGAATGTTACAAACTTTAAATTGACTAAATTTAAAACTGCTGTGAACAAGTATTGTAATCATGGTTTAGGAAGTCTCAAATTAAGGAAGGTACTTCTACCTTATCCCAAAATTTATCATGCAGAAGTTTTATGAACCTACAACGAATCCACTTTATAAGCGTTATAAAAAGATGTTTCTAGTTGGTAATCAAAGGTGCTAAGGGGAAACATATACAAAGGTACAGGTATTACGGAACCAACTAGTCGGTAGGTGTCGTAACTAATAGGTGCTGTGGCTATTAGACAATAGTTTCTCTGGAATGTAGATTTAGATGCAGTGGATTACGCGTGTACTTTTGTGAAACAACAGGTATGGTACTTGGTATGGTAAGCTTAAGCTTTATTCCGATTTCATGTGGTGCGTATCCATTGATACTATGTCTGATGCTCTCATCTTTTCTGCGTTAAATGTTATGTTGCTCCGTGCTGATGGTAAAGATATTTGTCAAATTCTAACATCTTTGTCAACACTACCGAAGTTGACAACAATATTACTAAAAGGCTAAATGGGTACTACTAATAGATCAGATGAATTTAGTGCGTTCATCTAATTTAACTTTATTTTTGTAGACAATAGGTACTATATTGTGTTTTTATTTACCTGGATGCTTTTTAATATTATTCAAGTAATTTTAAGATTTTGAAGCTATTCTATAAGGGATATCTTATTGTACAAATAACCGGTGGTACCCCAAACTTCCTCTTACGATACAGGACTACTTCGAGTTCGATGGGTGGGAAATTTCCTGAGTAGCGGCTGGAGGGAATCATTCCTTGAAGGTGGCACCGTACTTGTATTGGAAAAGGAACACTTAAGCCCATACATATCCCGCGTAATTCTTACACCATAATCTATCTTGGGCTGTAAAAGTATGCATGATGCTGCAGGAAATAGGCGATACCGACACCATCACGTTTTGATGGTTACCGCAAAAGAACGGGCAAAAACTTGCAAATCACTGTTCCCGTAATAATGCTAACTCTATTAGATATTAACTAGTTTTCCGCTCACGGCTTCGCCCGCGTAAAGTTCTTAATTACCAAAATCCTTTATTAGTTCTCACTTGCGTCACTTGAGGAAGCTATTTACAAGTGAATCCATTGATGAAATAAAAAGTTTCAGTTTATCCTCTTTTTTATCAACTTAGGAGGGGGAAGGGAGATTGTCCCTTAGTGCTCCCCTACACTCCCCAAGGAGCATACATGCCAAATTTCAGGTTATTGCGTTGAGTAGTTTCGGCTGTGCGTTGTCTGTCAGTCACTCAGTAATCGAAGAGTTTTATATATTAAGATTTTTATATATTGAGTTATGGATGATATCGTACAAATATTTGCGTTGTCCAACCTTATCATACTTACATTATATTATACATTTGCACATCTCATATTATAGATTTAAAATGGTAGAAAGCAATCATTCTAGCACTTTGTCCTAGTTTAGTCTCCTGGCGCTTTTGCTGATGTATAACATATCACACATTTATTGCTATATAATCTTAAACGCTAAACGGTTTCTAACTTCCTGCTGGAGGGATGATAGCTCAAAAGGACACGAGATTAGCATGATAATCCTATGATTGTTTTACTGGAGATAAGGATTGTTTTAGAGCAACAATTACACACTAGGGTCAGTACACTCTTGGTTGGTGGAAAATACAAACACGTTGATTACTGGCGATTTATCTATTTATTTGTTGTTCGTTCTAAAGTCACAACGTAATCTGGAAACGACGACCAGCACAAGACCCTGCGTGTGAAGGAGAGCACTTACAGTACAAAGTTTTCACAATTACGTACCTACTTCCTTCGGCTGTTTTGGGAGAGTTGGAACTTTACGAGTTAACTTTTGTTATCAAGAGGGAAAATCTTCAAAATGTCTACTACATCGGCGGTGATCGACGGTTGTGAGAATTATCTTCCAAAGTAAATTCGGAAGTCACCTATCGCACATACTTTGATTGATTTCGATTGAACACACCAGTGCAGCGCCAGCATTTTTAGGGACACGAAAATCCTTACTGCTTACATTCTCATGACAGGTTCGACAGCTAGTCACAAAAAGCTGCTCTTTGGGGATCGCACATCGCACATATGATCACAAGCCCTTTACAGATAAGCAGGACTGCTATGGCCGCTATGGATAACGAAATATTTATAGATTCTGCGAAATTAGATCAAATGAATTCGTAGCGAACGCAACATGAAAATCGTACGATTTTCCCATTTTCGAAATCCGAGGAAATCCTTGAAAGTAAATTATTTACTTTAATTTATGATAGGAGCTATTTATTAAATGATTAAAGTCTGCAATCTAACTAGGCTTTAGCTCTTACTAATTTTGGCAAATCTGTTCTATATTATAACAAAGGAATTGTAAGCTAGGTAGGCAAGTACATTTTGTAGTATTGAGGTAGTAAATTGTTTAGGTAAAGTTAGTGCAATAACTATTCTATGCTACATATTAAGTAGGTAGGTATTTCTTCTGAAGTTGTTTTCACTGGTTTTTGTTGTGAATGGTATGGTAATATAATGTAGGTAGGAATCTTAAGAAGTGATTTACATTAGATTAGTTAGTTTATGGTGACAGGTATAGGTACTCGTCGTCATTTATTGAAATATTAATACCTACTCAGTTCTTGTAAATATTTATTGTGTTATGAGATATGGAAGTCTTATTACGCTGAAGGACCACCTTGAACTTAAACTGAATGCAGGTAACTAATTAAATAATAACTACTTTTCAAATGATTGGCTGGATTTTCAATTGTTTGAGAAGTTAAGGCCTGGTGCATTAATAACTCAAAAGTATAACACGATCATTCGAAACACCTAAAACTACCCAAAATGGTTCAGGTTGTCGCCAAAGAATGACTGGCTACTATGTAGATATGTGGTTATCTACTGGTAAACAAACAAAAAACAATTACAAAGCAGTCGAACAGAGGTTGCAACTTATTTCGTCTACCGCCCACTTTGAAAGCCAATTATTTTTCAGCGCTCTGGAGTTTAACTTACATTCTAAGCCAGACTGTTTACCAGTAAGAGCAATTAAAACAACCAACTTTTACAAACCCGAGTATTTTTGGGCTCCCTACCGCCCCCTTCTGGGTCTTCAGCGCCTACAAGGGGGCGTTATCGCCCACTTTGGTAAATACTGCAGTAGATACTAAAGCACATAAAATTATCAACCAGAACAAAATTAACCACTGCCCTGAGTAACCAGTCAATTATAATGTCACTGTTGCTGTTTTGACGCAAGGAATGGAATGAGTTTGGAAACGTGATTTTTTACTGGTTAGTGCTTGACACAATCGTGATGGTAAGTTGTGACGCATCTATTAAATCGCGCAATTATTATAAAGCCTAATGACAGATCAGAAATGGACATGACCGCAAACATGGGCTAACTTGGCTGATGGTGTAGCTGTTCCAGTTGTCTGTCAATCTAGCTTTTTAGAATTTAAGACCTTATGTAATTTTATTTAAGTATTTTATTGAAATGCATTAAGTCGTAGATCCGATGGCGATGGAGGCAAACAAGTTCTCCAAAGAAAAATACAAATTGGTTGTCGCCGTACATAATGTCCTGCAAAATCTACTCTAAAAATCAATTTCTCCATCCATCCATGGTTATTTTAGCACTTTTATCCTTGTTTGAATTCTATCCAGGTTGTTATCAGCGAAAGTGTTGTGACACGTTTTGGCAGAGGCCTAAGTATGTCCAACAAGGAAAAGAGAACTAGAACAGTTGCATAGTTCTCGATAAGGTTTCGGCCAAATTTTTTCATAAAAATGTCCGAAATCTAAAATTGTATGACCCCAGAAGCAGATAATATTTAATTTTTTAATGATGGAACCAACCAATACAATCGATTCTTACTGGTCAAGCTATAAATCGCGGCACATAAGTTGAACCAAAATGGCTGCCGTTTGCGCAGTTACTACGGATGGAGAGGGACGGAAAGCGACTGTGCGCATGCGTGTGAGCGGAACTGATCGAGTGACGTACCGCTCCCGCGTCCCCCGCTTCGATTGAGACCCGAAAATGTGTTACTGCGCACTCAAGGACATAGTTCAACTTATACGCCGCTTATATATAATATGACGTGCTCGTATGACCACCAATTAACGGCCGATTGGACGGAGGGTACTATTATTTCAAACGTATCAAGAACTGTAGAATTACTATTAAATAATGGCTGGCGTCCGCAACTTCGTTTCATATTCATATTATAAACTTTTACTTTCAATTTTATTAAGGGATAAATTTTGAAAAATTCTGTTAAACGGTTAGGTATAATATTATTGGCCTTAAGATAAGTAAAATCAGTTTCAAGTAAATTGGACGAAGGGAGACCGACCACTTTGACGGTATCAAAGGATAAAGTAAAGACTTAGTATGAAAGTAAGGACTTTTATACTCATATCCACCGGCATTTTTTACATTTTTACCCTTTTAGGGTTTAGCTTAGCTTGAACCCTCAAGCCTTTTAGGCCCCGTTCCCGCTACGCCGGAGTTTAGCCGGTAAACGGACACCGGACAGAGGTGTTCACATTACACCGGATCCCACAAGAAAATCGGACAGTCAAGTTTGGTTCACCAGCAGGCTCTGATAAGTTCAGTCTTCGTACACGATGGACGACGACGACATCCCAGTGTTGGGTGGTGTTTAAGAAAAATAAGAAGAAGTAAAAGAAAACATTGGGTGCATCCTATTCTACGAGAAAGATTTTCAGCTGGAACATTTGAAACATTAATGGGTCAATTAGGAAATGGTGAAACCAAGTTCTTTAATTAATTTCGGCGTTTAGACGGCTCTTCGCTGTGGCAAGACGTCCGTCTACAAACCCCGAACCGTTCTTTTTATCGGATCCGTCTAAAAGTGAACATTGACATATAAATTGTACTGCCACTGGCATATTCGTCTCTTTAGTTAAATGAACCGAGAAAACAGACGGTCCGTCTAAATAGGAACGGGCCCATAAGGTGATTTTCTATCTTGTCGTGATAACTTAAACTATTTGTCCAATTTACCAAACTACTAACTTAAGACAAAGTTTATCAACATTAAATACTTAAAGCGACAAATTGTAACAAGTTCCGTTTCCGGTGCCGCTATATTCATATTGATAGCAATGATTAAATATTAGATTTATATAATTAAACATAATTATTATATTCACAAGTGGATTTATAAGAATAATCGCAATATTAAGATTCCTTCAAATTAATTAAAGTGTATGAAATGTATTTGCTACTTAAAAATATGTACTGAAGGCGGCCATATTGAAAGATAGGAATGAAAGCGGGTTGACGTGCTGAATGCTTATTTAATTGTTATTTATTAAATACTCCTGTAATAAAATGTATCAATTTTGATAAGAATTAGATAAATATTCTTAAATATGCATTGTAAAAAAAGTACCCAATTTAATTGTAAGTAGGTAGGTACTATACGAGTACACTATTTTGGAAATAGTGGTTTCCAAAAAGAAACTAGGTACCTATATAAATATGCTATCGCGGACGTTCCGCCTGAGCCTGTGCGTGCAAGCGAGAGCGCGGAACAAGCGATAGAGAGGCACGATCGCCCTCAAATAAGGGAAGAGAGATAGATGCGTTGCAAGCCGCACGCTGAGGTCCTCAACGTTCGGCTTGCAAAGCATCTATCTCTCTTCCCTTAGGATGCTATTATTATCACGTAAATTTATCGTCCGGAAACCGACTTTACAGCCAACTATTTAAGACAAACAAACTTACGGTACATTATCTTCGTGTAACTCCAACGGGTTAGGCAGCGCACGCCAAGACAGCTACTCGTAATTAGAGTGCAGGATATTTTCCTATTTATCGTTATTTTATGGCCAAATTACACACTCTTTATAAATTGTATCCCATGTGTAATTCTGATGTTTAAGTTACATTACCGTAAAGGTTATAATATTAATAGGATTTTAGTGAAAATAGGTGTTTTCCTGCGGTATAAAGTAACCTACATCATTCTTCACGTAGGTACCGTTTCGATGTAAAAGTCGCACAAATCAATGCATTTCCCATGGGAATTCAATGTTATTCAACTGTTAAAAGTTAAAGAAAGAGAATACACATTGTCACTGATGTTAGTGTTACCGTTATGAATCAAATACGCCATTATGATAATAGACCTTTTCGTGGGAATAAGAAGTTTTATCGGCGCAAAAAGTAGTTTAAGTTACTCTCCAGCCTCCTGAGCCTCCTACATATTTCCACACACAAATTATACCATAAATCGCTCCATTGAGACGTGAAAGAAGTACAAACAAATAAACTTATAAGTATGGATTAAGATTCGTATAATCGACCGAATATTTGTGCACGAGAATTACCACATACACCCGTTTAACACATTCTAAACTCTCATATTCATTCTCAATCTCTCATTTCAAAAACTCATTCATAACTATTGATATCGTCAATTTTTCTTTCTCATATTGTACCTAGATCTTTTAAACAAGGATGACATCCACACGAACACGGACTGAAATCATTTGTTTTATGCCAATAAACCGACACCGAGCAGAGGATGAAAATACTCGTATCGTCAATGCATGAATAGGTCTTTAGCAGGTTCCGAGTTTCGATCACGTCGAAGTCACCAGTTTGGCAAAGGGAGATCTCCTGCCAAGCGAGGCGTCATGCCTGGGGAGCGGCCGAGCTCCGAGTGATCTCTTTCGTAACTTGAATATATGCGAGCGGTGTAGAAAACTTCAATAGCGTGATTCAGGCTTGTCGTGACGTTTGTACGATGTCGCCACAGTCGTTTGCGTACTCGTATTCGCGCGTTCTCGCCTCTTCTCTGCAAGTATATCTAAAAAGGTGTTAGAGTTGTATGTGATTACTTGATATTTTATGGAGAAATAAATTTGACATTTGTTATTAAGAATGTTAGGTAATGAGTTCGTTAGTTAAGTAGGTAGGTACGTGTGAGGACTGGGATAGGGAGTGTTAGTGACAACAGTTAGTTCTGTTAATTATTGTCCAGTCAGTATGTTGAAAAATTAATAATAGGACTACCAGTGTTTCAGGTTTAAGTATATAGGTAGGCATATATTTATTCAACATTTTCGAGGTTTCATGTTTCATGTCTTTACGTAAATCATGTTTATTTATAAGGGTTATATTACGCTGTTTACGCACAAATATTTAATAACACAGTCGAATTTATCATAGGTTCTAAAAAGTTCTAAAGTGGAATTTCTGGACTGAGTTCACGTTAGGTACCTATGTGTTTGTCGTACTAACAAGAAGTGTCCCGGAGTATACCTATGTTATTAGCACAGAAATATAAAAATAAATAAATAATCTTGAACTAACAATCTATCTCACGAACATATTTCCCTACTTACCTACACTGGGTTAGATACTCACTACACATATAAATACTTCTGTATAAAATCATTTATTAGTTTCACTGTTCTCCAACATAGTCTTTTTATGCATAAGGGTCTAACTAAACGTAGGGATTACAAATCCGTCTATCTTTTAATCCAAGCAGACCTCTGCGCGTGGTGCCCTCTGCTTAGCAACGGAGGAGGTTACGCGGCCTAGTCACTCTTTTTAGAGGTCGCTGGACTCGACCATCCAATTAAGTCCCGAAGGTACACTAAGCTGGGTGGTAGGGCTGAAGCCCTGCTGGTCAGTTCTATCTTGCTTGAGTTGGATCAGCCGCCAAACAATTAGTCGTGTTCCGGCTGGGGGCTTGAGAGCCAGTATTTTCCTATACTGGGTGATTTATAATTAACTTGCCATACTCGAGGACATGAAAGAACATGGTCATAGGTAATTATTAAAAATATAAAGTTAAAATTCTACACGATAATTATTTCAAAAATAGCAATCAAAATTATCTAAAAATACACGGAATGTATGGCGAACAGCTGTGTGGGTACTACGACCGACCCGCCGTCGGCTCAGCGGCCGGGTTGGGTTGAGACCTTGTTTATACCGCGCGGTCAATATGTCTGCATTATCGGCTTGCAATGGATAATTACGTCAAATTTTCAGCACCCTTTTAGTTAGATATTTGGAATGAGAATCGAATAATGAGTACGCCCTATTAATATCGCAAGTGTCTTGGGAATCGCCTTGTATACTGTTACTTCTTTCTTGGCCAAAAACATCCGTGATGCCTTTGGTGATAGGTATTGATGTTAATAGGGGAAGGCGACCACTTACCCACTTAAGCAAAAAAATCACAATCCACGCAAAGGAGGCAGAGGGAGGTCGTCAATAAGGCCTATTTCAATTACCTCCCTACTCTGTAACATTATGGAGCGTATAGTAAACTCGAGTCTTATGGCATACCTAGAACAAAACGACCTTCGACAAAAAAGCGACTGAAACTGGACGACCGGAAACTTTCTTGCGTATGCTACTCACTCATGGGGCGAAACCCTCTAGAAGACCGACGTCTTCGATATCTCAAAGGCCTCTATACTGGTAGATCACTCGTTGGACCTAAGTCAAATCTGCGGTGGGCGTCCTACTTGACACTGCATGAGTGTAGGAGGATGAACGCTAACAGGTAAAAATGGAAAAGATAGTGAAGAAGATAACAACTACCTGCAACATGACATGACGGCCATGACCGCTCTGTCAAGAGCGTACCGACTGAGAAAAAGATATCCTTACCCTTAAAAATGTTTATAAAAATAAACACAACTAAAACTGTTTTAAAAAATTTGCATGAAGTAGGTACATAAAAAGGGAAATCCCACAAAACACAGTTCTATTGTAAACTGACGCCCAAACAAAAACAAAATATTGTTCTGTAACGTAGATTGTTGTTTTTTTATTAACAGAAGTAAATCAACTTAGAAAATAAATATCTTAGAGAGTTACCGCAAAATGAAAACTAACGCGCGTCAAAATGGAGTTGGAGCGTGGGTGGGAACCATAATTAAGTAGGTACATATATTTGACGCAACAATACTTATGTTGGCTGTGTGGTCCGTGCATAATATTAAAAAGTATCCATTTTATGCTATGTACGTAATTGGCTTTGCGTGATGTTAAGCATTAGTTAAAGCCCGAAATGTCAAATCCTCAGAATTACACGTACCTGTAGATAGATAAGTAGGTAGCCACTTGGTCAATTTATAAAACGTCAAATTTCTTTACGTAAATATATAAACAGCCGACATACGCGCAGACTAGCTACCTAGGTAATGGTAAGTGGTCATCACGGACATTAGTAGGTACGTACCACCGAAGCGTTGCCGGCCTGAAAGGAGATTGTGGGTAGTCCCACAATGTTACCCACAACATAGTTCATGTCTTACTTCGTCTAAAGTTTAGTACAATCAGAAAATTCTCTGTTCACGCAACTTCTTCATCAGTCTAAATCTAAAACAATATATGTTCCATTTTTAACTATGTATAAAGGACTATTTCGAGGCGGTGATTTGTTCACGTCAAAAGTCTGGGTTCAAGGACAATATTCCAGATTCAGGAGGACAAATGTCCTTCTACCGTTCCACCTCTTCGACCGAGACAACCCAGATTAGGAGCTTTCCAGCAATGAATGGGAAGTCGTATTTTTTCATTTATGTTAGATAATTGCTACCTACTAGTGTTTATACCTAATACCTAGATACAGGAGTAATAACTGGATGTACTCCATGTCAAGTTTGGTCAGGTCGTCAGGTAACAACCTTGTTATAGAGGACCTATAACAAGTAAGTATAATAGTTACAACAATTATAACATAATTACAACTATAACACTTATAACAAGTATTTTAACATTTGATAGTAAGAACCTAGCTCGAACTGAGATTAAAAAATTGGTATGAAGACCTATTCGATGTTATACTTATGCTCAAAATTTACATTTTAACTGGACTGGTAGTCAGGACTTTTAGCCCGGCGGTTTGCGTCGAATCTAAGTGATTGTCTGAGTTGAGCAACTGCGGGCGCGGCCGGTAGTAGGATAGGGTGACTGCTAGTTGCAAAATATTATTGGCACGTGAAGCCGTCGGTCCCGGTTGGTATCGTTAGATATGTCGGAGGCCTTCGGGTGTCATAAAAGCTTCTGATAATTGGATTGGTCACTAACCTCTTCACCATTCCGCACTGGAGCAGCGTGGTGAAGTATGCTCTAGGCCTCAATGATAAGGAGAGACCTGAGCTTTGTAGTGGGCCATTAATGGGTTGAAGTAAAAAAATTCACTAAAATAACACGATAAACATTCGCTACCCTGCGGTGCCTATCATCAGTGCGATAGGGGCAGACGCGTACAGTGCTGCTTATCATGACAGATTACGTTTACACCTGGAGGCCCGGAAGGGCCTCCGCGAACGCCTTTCGAAAAAGGCATTTCAAGTGTTCTTAGCAGGGACATTTTCTTGCCTCCAGATGGAGGCAATCGTAATCATGGTTACATTTTGCCCATCTCTGCTTATCAGACGAGCACGGTACGTGGCCAGTACAGACGGAAGACCATCCTAACATAGTGGAATATGCGCAAGACTTATTCTCGCCCCTTATTTATGGCGGAGACTTGTGTTGTTCAGTCGAACTCTCCCTTGTTATACAATGAAAACAGCGCAGACAAAAATAGCTTAAAAACTTAGGTACCTAATAACCTAAGTACTAACATACCCTCCTGCATCGAATTTAACTGTTTGAATAGTAGGTGTAGGTATATAATATACAAATACTATACAAATGAACACAGGTAAATGTTGGTCCCTGTCGGGCTTAGTTGCGATCCTCGCTTATAATACCCCAAAGGTCATTTTTAGGGTTCCGTAACCAAATGTCAACCCGTAAGTTTCAGCCACTTGAATACTTTAAGTATATTCGGATTATCTATTGTAACAGTATATTTATCTATGGGAACAGGGTTACAGAGTGTGACATGGACGGGAATAGTGTATCCAGTAGTACTATTTAATGACACGAAATTTTGATGGTTCGTGTATGAAACCGGAATTGCACGAGTTAATTCCCCCATGCCCCTTTCGTCGTTAACATCCCTCCGGTACGGACGACGCGCTTCGGTTCATTTATTATTCGTACCACGAAAGATTTGAATAAATTGTCAGCGTCGGTGTTCCCATTAGATTACAAGTTGGTGTCTTCAAATCAAGAGTGAATAGGCTTTTAATAAGTTACTACTCTTTACCATCCACTATATCATCACTAACCATACCATACCAGGTGGGATTGTAGTCAAGGATTAACTTACAATTGATAAAAACAAAATGAAATCGCTACATAAATAAAGAAACCACATTTCGATTAAACAATTAGTATCCCTTGCAGGTCGACAACGAAATACTTCCTTTACAACTCAGGTACCTACACTTAAAAGTAACACAGATATTATTGGAACTCCAGTTTAATTTAGAATGTGAAGAAGTACTTCTTCAGACTTTTCTCACATACCAACAGCTGAATATGATATCCTGGCAACATTTGAAAAAATTACCTAGAACTCCATAACGTAGTCAAGTCAATTTGCTTCATCAATTTCTATCATTTTCCCAATCCGAAATATATAATTTATATTGCGAAATACGTCATATATTATAATGATACCTATTATTATAATAAATTACTACTACAATAAGAGACTTTTTCAAATTGAAAATGGTGCTGAACTGAACCATTCCTGAACTGTTCCATTACATACTTTCCCGAAAAATTTGCAAATAAAGAAAAAGAGTAGTCTGGGGTCCCGGGGTGTAACGAATTCCATGATTCCAAGTTAACCTCCCCAGCTCGTGCACTGCTGAAAAACTAATGACGCTGTGCCAATAGGTCCTCCGGTAAAATCAACCGTGAAATGATTAGTAACTACGTATTTCGGTCGAAGTGTAGTAGAATCAGTAATAATAAGTACTCTTATCTCGTTTCGTCCAGCAACGCATCTATGATGTCTTCTGTCGTTATTAACCATCCAGGTGGGCCGTGAGTCGTCGTCGGCTTGTTTTCTATTTAAACGAAAATGTTGGGAACATGATTATGCATGATAGGAAATAGAAAACCTTTCATACATGGCTGGCTTCAACCCATTAATGGCCCACTACTGAGCACGGGTCTCTTCTCATACTAGAGGAGGCCTAGAGCATCCACCACGCTGCTGCAGTGCAGATTGTAGGAGGGGTTAGTAGCAAACCCAAGTGTCGGAAATTTTTAAGCCGCTCGAAGGTATCCGACATGGCTTAACGACTGCTACCAAATGATAACAACCGGGACCGACGGCTTTACGTGCCCTCCGAAGCACGGAAGCGCTCAAGAAATTTTTGCCACTAGCATTCACCCATCCAACTACCGACCGCGCCCGCTGTTGCTTAACTTGAGATCGACGCAAGCCGCCGGGCTATGAGGGCTTCGCAATACCTTTATTATATTTTATATAATATTATAACTTTCATAAGTCATGTTTCCATTGTTGCAGTACTGACGAAGATGCACGACAAGGGATGATGCTCAATGGGGGTAAGATCAAGGAAATCCAGGTGAAACTATTGCTGAGCTCCCGCTCGGAGATGCACAAGGTCATCGAAGCAGCGCGTCAAAGCGTGCCCATCCTTTCTTTGACGACCCCTGCCCCAGCCCCCGTCCCTGCACCACCTGCCCCTCCCGTCATACAAACACCGACTCCACCTACCATCACTCCTTTCTCTGCCGCCTTAGGCACAAACCCGCTCTCCAGCTTCAGCATCCCCGGCTTGGGAAACCCGCAAGAGATCCCTCAACCCGCTGTAATTGAAATCCCAGGCCCCATGACCAGTCCCACTCAAAACACATCGAACAACGAAGACGATAAAGAAGATGACAAGCCGGATAAATTGCGTAGACAAGAGAAAGATAGGCGTCGCTCTCGGTCGAGCTCAAGATCTAGGGACAGGGAGAGGAAGGATCGCAAGAGAGATCGTCGGGATAGATCTCGATCTCGGGAAAGAAGGCGCCGAGACCGTAGTCGAAGCAGAGATCGTAGAGATCGGAAAAGGGATCGGAAGGAACGTAGTCGATCACGGGACCGGTCGCCATCACGTCGGTCCCGTGACAAACGTGGCGATCGTAAGTCACCTCTGAATGTTAGTCAAGAGCGATCCCTTGACGGTATGTCGGATAGTCAAGGCTCGCTGATGTCAAACACGAAATATCCCATCAAAATGCCTCCCATGCTACCGTCACCACAGATGCCGATGATGCAACCCGGAGGTATGCCGAATGGACCTATGGGGGTTATGAATCAGAACGAGGGTCGTTTCAATGACCCTTCGCTTGCTGATACTTTCAATAAACTGCAAGAGTTGGGTAAGAAACGTAATCCTAACGCATTTCAAGGCGATCAACAAAATGGCAGTAGATTTGGGGGAAATCGAGGTGGGGGTAATGTATCACGCGGTGGAGGTAATTTCCGGAATAATCGTCCTTCTCGATTCGATGAACAACAAATAGATTGTTGCGTCGCAATTAGAAATGCACCTAATCACACCAGTTACGGTGATGTTCGTCGCTTCTTCCCATTCATGATCGATAAGCATGGAATTAAAATGATAAACGATAACATGGGACGCCGCACGGGAAACATTTTCGTTCGGTTTTGTGATACTCGGTCCAAGCAACTCGCCTTGCAAAGGAAGTCGAATGAGTTAAAGGGCGCTCAAGTAACTGTCGAATCGTTAGATGATGAATCTTACGAATCAGCCGTAGATTCCTTCCTTCCATTCCGAGAAGAAAATGATGATGAAGATCCCAGTCTCATTATCGCTGAGACTGAGGAAAGCAGTACACAACCACCTGTAAACGTGCTTAAATTAAGTGATCTACCCAATTTTGTAAAAGAACTTGATATTATCAAGACATTTAGCGATTTTTCTCTCTTATCCATTACAATCAAGGATTGTCGCGTGACTAGGTCTAAAATAGCATTTGTACATTTTGTTAAATCTGAAGATGCTAAGTTAGTTTTGGACCGTAAAGAAACTTACCTCTTCGGAAGACGTCATCCTACAATTACACCTGCGTCTAACGACGAATTGGAAAATGAGAAAACAATTATATCTGAAAAAATTCAGGATACACCTCCCCAGAATGGCATGGAACAGACTCAAGAATTACCCGGTCCGAGAGATCCAAGACAAAGACGACCGCAAATGGATGCTGGACCCCCGTTACAAGCAGCTATACCGGGCCAGCCTCCAGGACCAATACCTTTCTTCCCAAATCCGCAATTTCCTTTACAACCACAGAACTTCGGAACAACGTATCCCAGCCCACAGTTTGGAACGTTTCCTGCAAGACCTCCAATCGTACCACAAATCCCGCGAGGCACTGCTAATAATTGGCAAAACCGACTTCCATTTCATAATCCAACAGAACAAGCCTCAGCGATACCAGCGGTTCCAAACCCACGTGTTATTTCTGTCGAAATGGAAAACGAGGCCTTGGATTGTATCCTCATGAAGGGTCTCCCCGAGGAAGCCAATGACAGGAGTATTGTGACGTTCCTCTCAGATACGGGCGCCGTCCCAGCAAGAATACATATCATGCTAGATGGCAACGGCGCACCCTCCGGTGAATGTTTTTGTGAGTTCCGTTCAACGCAGGAAGCAATACAAGCAGCGGCAAAGAACGGCCAATGTTTAGATGATAGCCAACTGACGATTGAGCTGGTTACAAAGAGAGTAGTAGAAGAGGCCCTGGAGGGTCCTAAACAAGGAGAAACAAAACGAGAGGCATTGCTAGGGAACGGACCTAATCAGATGTTTTTCGAACCCCCTCGGGGAGGCTTCACTCCACGAGGGTCCTATCGTGGTCGAGGTGGGTTTGACAGGGGTGGTTTTGATCGAGGCGGGTTCAATAGAGGTGGATTTGATCAAGGCCGCGGAAGTTTTGATCAGAGTCGAGGAGGGTTTGACCATGGGCGAGGAGAATTCAACCAAGGACGAGGGGCATACCGAGGCAGAGGCTGGACCGAACGTGGCACACGTGGGTACGACAGAGGCAGGGGGAGGGGATTTATGAGAGGACGAGGAGGGATAACCAACTTTGAAAACGGACGCGAGCGTGAAGTGCGCGCTGAGGAGGATAATGACCCTGCATTGGAAGACTTCGGTGCCCCTGGGTGCGTCGTATCAATGGAAAATGTGCCGTTCCGTGGTACGATAGATGACATCCTCGCGTTTTTCTCAGATTTTGATCTGTCACAAGACGATGTGATCCGCCGGTACAATGAACGTGGACAACCCACGGGCGACGCGCGCGTGGCATTCCGCTCTCCATTTGACGCACAGCGCGCTGTTCAAACCTACCACTTAAAAACAATCCACGACAGACGCATCCATCTATGCGTCCTATAGCCCCGGCTTCGTAGCGTCCGCCCTGAAGTCATCTCACTTCCGATTTCGAAGTCGAAGACGTCTGATTTGTAAAACAAGATATATTGTACTCGCACATCGGTGCACCATGTGTGGAGTGAATGTTTAAACAATAGGGATTACAACTTTAAACTACGAGCGAGTAGTCCGTTTTATGTTAAGTATAGATTAAGGGATTAAATTTTAAGGTTCTTGAAAATAAAATATTATGAACGATATTGGACTTTTTTATTTTAAAATACGAAAGCCTTACGAAGACGAATTTTATAAAGTTCCATCTCTTTTGATAATCCTATAACATCTCTAGGATTCTACAGTTTTATCTAAAGACTCCCTATGAATACTCCCCGACGATATTAAAGACTCAGTGGGAATAATAAATAACAAGAATTGGTCAATTAGATACGCAACATTTTATTTCAACTCTGATACAACTTTATTCCATAAACCTACAATGTTGAGTAGGACAAAAAGTCACACCTATCCGCACAGGACAGCAAAAAATCCAATTAGTCTGTACACATTTTAAATAATATGTATACTATTTGCTACTGCAATTCGACATTCATTTCATTCACTGAAGGTATTGTAGCGTAGCGTATAAATTGGTTTTCGAAAACTTAAATTGCAAATTAAATAAATATTTTTTTTTCTTAATTGTAGTAGGACCTTTTGTGACCTCAACTTTGCCTGGGTAAAATTGACCATAGAATTCATAGACATTGAAAGTAATACTATCCTAAGAAGTTACTAATAATATCATAAACAACATAATATTTAACTTATGCTGATAAAAAAACCATCTGGTTTTAATTTAAAACCTGTATTCGAAAACCAAATGAAAACATTGGCGTTAAAATTAAAAGCATTTAAATAACATCGGTGCTAAAGGTGATAAAAACAATAAAATAGTTTTGACTTAATCCAATATTTTCCTTCAATCTAATCTCAATTCTTCCTATAAAATAGTTATCAAGTGTGTATCAGCTGTGAAAACAATCTGTTTTCTAAGGATTTTAAATTACAAGTTTTTGTTGGAAACTTATCTTTCGTAATCAACCAATACTTAAAATGGCTAATTAAATCACCCGAGTATCTGAGAAATATGATTTTAAACATAAATCAATGGGTCGAAATATCGGTAAAACAAAAATCGTGAGGACCCGTTTCCACTTAAAATATCTAAAAAATGTATTTCATTGAAGTTTTTTAAGGTTTATATTGGAAAAGATAAACAATTATTTTCACTATTTTACCTAGTTTCATTTTAATTCTAAAAAAACAGGTACATACACTGGAGATACTATACGTTAACTAAAAAGGATTATGCCAATATTAAGAAATTAGATTAAAATCCATAGACTAGCTATGTGTTTACACTATATCTTTACCAACAATTGATAAATAGATATTTAACTTATCTGGTTACACAAATCACACAAATCGCCTGAATAATTTTGAAAAAGTTAACATTCGCAACACTGGGAATTGATTCTCGGTATTCAGTTGATTCGTATTCAACGTTAAGACAACACTACAATTTTTAGATCGGCCTACTCAATTTAACAGGGACCAAATTATGCTCAATCACACATGATGAAAATTGCTTTAAATTGGTTTTATCCAAATCGTTTGAAATGCCGAGAATCTATTCCCGTTCAAAATAACATGCGCTTTCGAGTTTTTTTCTTTATATTAAACCCGTTTATGTAACCGGCCGTCGCACAATACCGGTAGATACAACTAGTTAAAAGATAACAATTATACTAAAATTAACCGCGTGCTTCAAGCAAAGCGCGCGAAGCGTACAAAAGCCTAATCATCAAACTTTGACATGACAACACAATTTGGTATTTACTTGAACTTGTGATAATGCTAACTTACAAATTCCTTCATCACTTAAGAAGCTAAACTTATATATTAGGAATATAGATGCGTGCAAGCATCCTCCGAATTACATGTCCGATCATTGCGTTTTAATAAAATTGTTGACGACATCAAGCGACACTGGTGACAATCTTATCTTATAATATAAAGTTGCGAAGCACATAAGTCACCCTGGATCCAGCAAAACGGCATCAATTCAAGTTACGGTAATACATGGAGAGAAAATTATTACAAAGTTCGGAACTCCTCAGATCTACTTGGAAATCCTCGCAACTCCTCTCGGACTACCCACTATGTCCAAATTAATGCTGTGTGGAAATAGTGTCAAGTCCTCAACAATTCTCCCTGAATTACGCTTATGCACAGTCATAATAATAATATATTCTGAACACTTATCCTCTCGAGCGTAAAACCCAGCCGCCCTAGGTGGGTTATTAAGCCCCTATATAGTTAAATATACATTGCATAAATTAGCCTATTTAATCGTATCAATACCACTAAATGTAACGACTTAACATACATAACATAACTTTCCTTACATTGAAAAAAAAAGTGTTTTCTCAGAAATTAAGAGATTAACGGAAATTATATTTAAGAGACAGTATATGTATAACAATATAACCATTAAGATTACAATTTATAAACTTAAATGTTTCATATCAAGTAACCAAAAAAGGATGGATAAAATATTGTACAATTACACAAATACTTTAAAATGGAATTCAAAAGTATTCATCGAAGATATTAAAAAAATACATAAATCGAATGGAACGTTAAAAACTTTTCTAAAAAGAAATTGTTAGGAAACTTTCGATTAAAAATATTTATCTAAATTTTAAACATCACCAGAATATTGTATAAAGATACAACTGTCATGTATGTATATAATATAATAATAGACATAGACAAAATGAAGTTCGAGATTAAGATAATATACGGAATATAGAATGAAAGATATATTTGTGTATATATTTTTATAAATATTATTTTAAGGATACAGCTAAATTAAAGTTTACATCAGAAAATACATCATCTTTTCACTGGGACAGTGAGCAATAAATACATTTACAATTAAATGTTATATAAAATGCAGTTACACTGTACATGATTTTATTCATAGTGGAATAGCTTCACGTGTATTCGTAGTACAACTTATTACAATACGAGCAAGTTACCTAAAAGTATTTATCGTCTATCATATGAATGTCGGTATTCATTATCGAAATAAAAGAATATTAAAATTTGTTTTTTTTTCACAATTCTATGTCCATGTTTATTTTGGGAATGTTTCATGTTCATCTGTATATGGGAGCCTACTTCAATCATATTCTACTGTGATTCTATTGGCAAAATTACTACACATTATTGAAATAGCCTTGCAAGTAAGTGGAAGTGACTTAGAAACCTATGTTTAAAACTTCCAAAAGTTTAATGAATCAGTCTAAAACCAAAAGTATTACAATGAAATATTCGTATAGTTTTTTATAATATATGCTTCGTATGAACATAATGTTACAATTATGCATTGCGAAACGGTGAATATAATAAAATGCACTCGCATAGTTATTTCAGTGACTAAATGTTATTTTATTACTATAGAGACCGATATAGCTATTTATAAACTCCATGTACACATTGTACACTACACAGTGTATGTCTCTAACGTAAACTCACACTTAAAGTGTACACGTCTCGCAACGAAAAGTGATAACAGTAATAAGCTGCAAATAACATCGCGGCGACATTCTTAAATATTAATGTATCGCTACACGTGACTATCTTGGACTCTCTGATACGACTGTTGGCCTTCAAATTATAACGAAAGAAATTATAACCGTTGCCTTGCGACTCGAATCAAAAGGTTTGTCTTGTCGTTAATCATATGATATTTTAATTGGTTTAGCTTCAATAATAAGGAAATCCGCTCAATTACTAACAATAATTTCCCCTGGTGCGCAAAGTTACGGGTAATACTTTTCCCTTAATATTACAGAAGATTTCAATATGATAACAACGCGAAACTTTAACTGCTATCAAGAGATGAACGCAAACGGAAGCTAAATTCTAAACCACCACTGCCCGCTTCTAAATTATGTTATATAATTCATTTATTTAAAATAACGTTATAAATATTCTTTCTCTCATCCCATCCCTATAGTTCGCGAATGGTACACTATTCAGAACACTCTACTTTAAACAAATGAACTTTACACAGATCACAAACTTATCACAAACACGCTCAGAAGATACTTACAATAATATACTTCAAATTCAAGACATGCATACATAAATAGTTATATCAAAAGTAGCGCTCCTTCGTATAATCCACCCACGTGGTCCCAGATTGAAGAATAAAATACGCTTACACAAATATTTACATAACATGTATGTAATGTATACACAATATAGGGAATCCCAATCGAATAATTTTTACTTTACAGGAAATACATATATAGATATTTATAATAATTCCATAGCTCTTAACTTACCTTTTCATACACATACCATAGTTAAGACGCATATTGATTTAGAAACATATTCAGCTTAGTGTTACAATACATCTAAAATAAAATTCGAATTATACATTTCATACAAATTCGAATT
The DNA here is from genome assembly GCA_905404295.2 of Ochlodes sylvanus. Taxonomy (NCBI): domain Eukaryota; kingdom Metazoa; phylum Arthropoda; class Insecta; order Lepidoptera; family Hesperiidae; genus Ochlodes; species Ochlodes sylvanus. The sequence continues at coordinate 7,528,952 of FR990129.1, forward strand.
ATACATGCGCATAATTTCAGAATCTAAAAGTATTATACAAAAATTATATTGCATAGTAACAATGTTTGAACTAATTATAAATATCTTCCGTACAAACTTTAGTGATTGCAATTGTATTTTTACTAAACATCACAAAAGTAATTATATTCAATGTATTATTAATTCAATTCAAGTTCTGAAGAAAAATTTATATACATATAATATTCACAATTGAATAACAGATGTTTGTGTATCCCCATATAGTTTACAATTTTTACGACGTCGAATAACATAACCGTACTCACAATTTATAAATTCAAAGCTAATCAAAGCACATTATTAATTAATTAATTTAATACTTTATCGTACATTCGCACTAAAGTATTTCCCTCGTTACTATCTTGTGACCTTGAACCACTATTTAACATTCATCCAGTCTATGTATAACATCATGAAACACCTTGCATAAAAACCAATCGTCACCTCACACAGCGACCACTGCACAGCACGAGCATAGAGTTGCCGTCTTTCGAAAACACCAGAAAAAACAATGTCAATCCCCAACTGATTGTTGATTGTTGGACCTTGTATATATGCGAGCAGTGTAGAAAACTTCGATAGCGTGATTCAGGCTTCGTGACGTCCGTGTGCCGTCCATACACCCCAGGTCACCTAACAGTCACGGTCGCCAAATTATGTTTCGTGTGAACATATGGAATTTTCTTAAGAGAACTCAATGCGATATTCGCATATAAATTTATTTTAATAGGAAAAGAAACACCTAACAGCAAGAAAAAGTACGATCCGTCGTCCGAAACGTCAAGTTTCGTTTTGCGTTGTAGGCCTTAAGGACTAGGATTGCTGAAGTTGTAGGTGGCGTGGTCAACGCTGGCATCCATCACTCGTGAACAAACATTCATCTGTCACATAAACGTCTGTCCCGGCCGGGATCCAACCCTCCATTTACTTTGCAAGCAAGGCTCGCTATAAACTATAACTATGCTTTGGAAAATGGAACTGATGTTTTCTTTTTCGCAGACGCGATGAATGTTGTCTATAATGCTAGTTTCCTTATCGTGGACATCCCAATAGTCTATTCTCGATAAGGCAATTTTACCTACACCACAATCTTCTGTCAAAAATTCGCAATTCTATCAATGAATTATGTCAACTTTTGACAAAAGACATAGTATACATGAGATATATACAATTTAGAATTGAATTTTACGACCTACTTAAAAATATGCAGCAATTATATTTAATACTAGTGGACCCAGCCTCGCTTCGCTTCGGGAAACACGTTAGTACGCATTCTTTAAACGGACATATTTTTTTTTTATCAACCGATTGAAATAAAACAAACACTAAATGTTAAGTGAAGCTTACCACAACATATAAGTGAAAATCGCATCCAAATCGGATAAGCCGTTTCTGAGATTAGCACGTACAAAACCACAGACAAACAGACAAAAACAATTTAAAATCATTATTTTGGGTTCTATTGCGTTAATAAAGAATCACAGTAAAAGATTTTCTCATATAATTATCTTCTATGTACAGACAGCGACCAGATTACAGATTTATTATTAGTATAGATATAGATTGAGAATTAGTATCATATAATTATTGTTAATAAATAATTGTAACCAAGAACTTGTTGAACAATATCCAATCATCCGTTTGTATTCTACACTAATTTCCTAATTTAAGATAATTTTAAATTTTTGGTTATTAAAGGTGTAACAAAACTTTAGCGCCTCGTAAATAAACTAAAAGTAATTTTTTAGGGTTCCACACAAAAAGGGTACCAGGAGGACCCTATTACGACTGATGTCTGTCCATTCATCCGTCTGTTTCAAGGCTCAATCTCTTGAACTGTAATAGGTAGACATTTATATACAGCAAACCGCTTTAACATCTAATATTAGAAAAAGAAATATTATGTTCATGTAATATGGTACTATTGGCGTTTTCCGGGCATTTTTCCAATAGGTATGTCCTGCTACAGCTGCCATAACAACCAATATCAGGCTCCTCATACAAGAAACACGTTTTGTTCTGCGTAAGTTATACACGGTGGTACGGAACCCTTTGTGGGCGATCTTCAAATATCATAAAAAAAATAAAACTTTAAAATAATAAATAACATCAGAAATTCAGTGCAGAATACACCCACTACGGTACCTATACTAAGTTTACATATTACAGTTTATAATCCACACAGGGGTTTGACTCAAAATTTTAATAATAACACAAAAATCTTTCAAGCAAATAATCACACCACTGAAAGTGCACCGTCACACCCTCAATGCGGACTCATGCAGAAATTTAACTAAAATCCTATTATATCAGATATCCCTCTACCACGACAACGGTAGATATAACATAGTACAAAATAGAATAAATGTATTCTAAAAATATGTATGTAAATATGAAATGTACCCGAGATCCAGCAAGTGATGTACAAATTGTATGTTCTATGCAGTTCCTTAGTTGTATGCATTATGTGTTTCTGGAAAGAAGGGAAATCACTATTTTAATCTTTGCAATATTGGGAAACATTTTGTGTAAACATTTTACCATGATACGGGTCCTCACGATTTGTATTTTGTACGGAGAGCATTTGTTTTAATTTTTTTCATGTGTCATCCTGTCAAAAGTTTCTCCGCGCCACCGCAGTTCAGCCGTGATCACGATCTATGCAACTGGGACGAAATATCGGCGTTTCAAAATACATATCGTGAGTACCCGTATCATGGTCAAATAGGTACAATCCGCGATGAGTTAAGTTTAAAACCATACTTTATGTTAGAAATTAACTGAGTTGCAACTTCAGTTCTTCATAACATGATAAATTAATAAATAAATGCTTACACACTCATACCCCTACTTTGCCCGAGAACAAACATTTATCTGTCATAAACATCTTATTCGGCCGGGAATCGAACCCGGGAACCAGGCTAAAAAATGATGCTAAGTGTTAATATAAAACACAGAACCGAGTTGTTTTATCTCAATACACTGATTTTCTTAACAACTTGGGTGTTATCAATCGGCAAAGTACCAAACCTACTGGTCACTAACCGTAATATTATGTAATCAGCAAAAAATAATACATAGTAGTGTAACTACCGATCAAAAATACAGTAATGAATACTAGACCCAGGTCTAGTAGGCAAGGTCAGCCCATTCGTCGTCCCGTATTTATGGTTTTACTGACTTTGAAATTAGCCAATCACGGCTGGCCTTGTGTAATGCGGCATAAAATAAGAACCAATTGTGAACTTGTAGCGGTTTAAGTCACGTGAGTGATTTGGTACAATTTTCGAATGACTGTCTGTATGGAAGGGCGTCCTCTATACTTTATAGCTCGTTGTATGTAATATGATCTCATACTAACTTCTTATTGTTGGCGCGACTGGGCGAGCTGTGGTTCGAATGATTGGGAGAGTCACTCAGCTCTGAACTGGAACTCCTAATATCACCCTCCATCTGGAAATTGATCGAATCAAATCTCATTTATTGTGAAATACAGGTCATATAAAAAAATCAAAATGTCTGCGATTCACACGTGCTAGAAGTGAAAATTTCAAAACACGAATACTGTCAGTCCAAATATTGATGTTTTGCTTTGCTTACGTAAGCCGCCATTGACTCTTTTTCGTTTCCGTTTCGTTTCATTTGCGCGTCAATTCCGTTTCATAGACTTCCAAATCACAACGATACTAAGGAAGTTTTCACTTCAAAAGCTATTACATACATACATTGGCCGAACGCAAAACAATGATTAAAACTACATTCAATCATTTTATTATTGCTTATCAAGTTAATTAGTAATTTTTCGGTTACACTACTGCTTGCTTTGTAAAGTCTTCGGTAAACGTCACCCTTCCATTTAATAAGAAAATAAAACATGACAGAACAGACAGAGAGACAGACATGATTGTTCAATGATAGCAGGATGGTTCAGTCATCTATCGATATAGATGTCGCTGTACCTATTTCTGAATCACGCTGATAACATTTCTAGTAGTTCCTTTATGTATTATATTATATTACTCTTTTTATACACAACCATCTTTGGGGCTTGCACAATGACTGATATCATAAGGGTTTTTTTTTGTATGATGACGTTTGGCATTTTGACATTTGGTGAAGATGTTAATTGGTGATTACGTTTGTTGATGATGATATTTGTTGGTGAAGATGTCTCCTAGGGCGGACGTTTGTTGGCGAGGATGTCGTTGGGTGATGATGTTTACTAGTGACGACAGTCGTTAACGACAACATTTGTTGTTGTTTGTTGCGTGTCGGCGACAACGTTGGCCAGCGCCGAGGTGGGTACCTGTCCAGCGCGGATGGTGTTGTACGCGATCTGCAGGATAAGCACCGTCCACACGATGTGCAGCACCAGCAGCAATATCAGCAGCGAATTGAAGATGTAGTAGGCGGGGAACATTGGAAGCAGCATCGGCGCGCGGATCGAGGTACTGGAGACGAAATTGTAGCATATAAATTACAACAGGAAAGCAATACATTTATTCACCACTCGCCGAAGATCGAAGTTTCATCTACCTTTCCCAAAGTGGGCGCTGAAGGCCCAGAGGGGGGCAGTGAAGAGCCCAATAAAAGGTCGGGGATGTTAAAAAATTGAAAAAATAAAATAAAAATCAAATATTTAAATTTGAAATACTGACCTCCAGATGATGTAGAATGGGTAGATCCCAACCCTGGTGCCAATCCACGTTACAATCAGCAGGAGGAACAGGAAGTCGCACAGCTTCTGATAACCCGAATACTTGGACGCCTTCACTGACTGAAATGGATATTGATTAATGGAATCAGTAGATTGTAGTATTGTATGTACAATGAGGAACAAGAAAATGTACGCCCACGGCAGCTGCGAATCAAGAGTATATCTGAATAAGCCCTTCCTGCGACTTTACTCGAGAATAAGGTCGACCGGGATCAAAAGTTGTCAGAGGCAATGTTAGGTTGTACGTTTTTCAAAGTGCCTCTACTCTTTCGTCTTCGCCGAACTTAGATCAACTTCCCTGGAAGTAGCTTTTTTTAATTAAGATAGCAAATGATTTTGCAGCACCATCGTTCCGCTGCCGCCCATGACAACTGTGACTGACACTGAATTACACTCAAATCGGGAGTAGGATGGTTAGTCAGTTACTAAACGGTGTAAGAACGTTAGTTGGTTAGTTTGTTTGTTAGGTATAATGACTGGAGTACTGTAAGTGATAGTTAGTCCTGTTAGTATGTAGTTGTTAGTAATAGTCCAGTTAGTAGTTGTTAGAGTCTTGTTGTAATTCGATTTTTTTTGGGTGGTATTGGAAACAGTAAGCACTGGTACTGTTTTGACATGTCCATGGAGAATAATGACGTCACGCCGGTGTTTCGTTCCGACATTTATTTTCCACTTTTTATTTATTAATATTCGGGATTTTATAGCGAAGTATAGTGTATCAATATAAAATAATGTTAAAGATGTAAGTATTTATTTTAGCGATAGACTGTAAAAAAAATAACTAACATTCGCATCACACGCATGTTCCCTATTACTGCAAAAAAAAAAACAAACAAAAAAGCACACCTCAACAAATATATCAGCGCAGTCATGCAGCAACAGCACGAGCGTGCCGATGCGGTGCAGGTTGCACACCCAGCTGAACGACAGCAGCGCGATCGTGGCGATGTGGTGCACGAACATCTGCCAGAAGTCCTTGCGCCGCACGTCCCAGAACTGCGACAGCGTCAGCGACCAGTAGAACGCCGACGATATCATGTAGTACCACCATACGTCCGTCGTCAGGCCCTGGAAGTTCGGTAAGTAAGTGAGTATGCGGTTATGCAGTCAGCGTGCTTGTAACCGTTCTGAGTGTAGTAGCAGTACCAGGTCTCACTTGTTACATTTCATCGTCATCAAAACTAAAGCAATACGAAAAATTTCAAGTAGGTACGTAGATTAAGTGGAAGTTGAATTCAGCTTGCAAGATTTGACCCGGACACATACAGACAATATTAAAAGTTGAACAAAAGCTTATAATAAGTGAATTCCAGTTTAAATCATAGTACTAAGTTTTTTGACACTTCTTCAAGGAAACTTGCGTTTTATTATTATTTTATGACACTTGTTCTTTATAAAACAGCTAATTGGTGTTGAATAAATATTTGTATTTAACACTAACCTCAGGCCATAGCGAGTTGTAATTTTTTTTTATTTATGTTTGATATGATTGGGCCAATACATTTTTGTCGTATTTGACTTTAAAATTTAAATAACATATTGTTTAGATGTCGCTTCACTAGCTGCAAATTTTTTTTTTTCAGGCATTACTATTATCCTACTTTTTTTTATTTAAATAAGACATTGCGCATAATTACGCCCTAGGTACAGCTATACTTCAGCCTCCAGCAATCCAAACTGGAGCAACATGGTAGAGTGTTCCAAACCTCGGTCGGTTACGACAAACCCGTGCAACTTCAAACCCAAGAAGACTTCGTCAGTTAGTGCCCTGTTTTAGTCGGCGCCTTTTAATAATACTGCCTTTTTCTGTATCATCACGTCAGTTAATAGCTGTACACACACTGACCTGATGAGGGTAACCGAGATAGGCATGATCGATGTTCCACAGCCATTCCTTATCCCAAAGGATGACCAGTCCGAACGTGAAGTTGCATACGTAGAAGGTGAACTTCCACGCGTTCTCGCAAAACTTGACCAGCGTCGTCGGCTTATCCTGGCTGCGACGGATACGCCACCAGCGATCCACTTGCCGCTCTGTCATATCCAGCTGTTTCGCTAGAGCGTATAACTGGAAATAGAAAAAAGTCAAGGTGAAAGTCGAATAATAAGGTTTCACGGGCTCAATTCATCCTTGATTCCACCAACTTTCAGGTTTCACCTTGATGAATGTCGAGCCAATAAACCTGAGTCGATTCTGTTGAAGCTTGCTTACTAGGATGGGATCTGTGCCTTCCAGTTAAATCTCGACGGTAGACTTACGAGTACGGTAAGTTTATACCAAATGGCTACCACACTTCTAGCGTGGAATAAATAAAGCGTGAATGTTTTTACACGTTTCTATTTCGGTGTACGCCTACTGGCGGGGTAATAAACGTCCGCTTAGTCCTTGACCAGCAAAGCGATAACGTCTGTAAGGTAATGATGGTCAACGGTAAATAAAGTTAAGTTTTAGGAGCAGCAATGGATAACCATTTAACTGTAAGATTCACCGTTTTCCTCTTGGCGGCAATGAACGATTCAAATAATGTTGCTAGAGACCCTACCTGCGAAGTGACGGGCCCCGGCTTAAATTCCTAACCGAGACAAACATTTATGTTACATAAATTGATTTCGGGACGATGTTATTCATCATATTTGTGTTTATGCTATCCGCGATAGGAAATTATAGTGGGAGGTTGTGGTATGTGAACATTATTTATTTATTCCCTTGAAGTTACTGAAGACGGCAGTGGCCACCTACCATCTAGTGGCAGCTTATTTGCCGGTGTACATAAAACAATGGCACTTCTAATAAAAGGGATTTATTCAATCGCTTACACTTGAGCCTTATTCGATATCTATTGATAAAGAACAAAATAAAAAGATTATGCAGAATAGACAATCTCTATTGTCATTTAGATTGAATTTTCAATGTCACGTCATAAATAACTCATATTTAATCTACATCGGTAATCTATAAATAAAAAAATTGTGCGTCTCGGGACGCCCGACAGGATTGATAACTTAAACTAATCTAAGTTGAACTATTTAACTACTTTACTATACTAATATGATAATGTAAGGAAGGGTTATGTATTCATAAAATCTTTTATTTATTACTAGTAAACCCGCCCTAGCTTCGCTTGTCTTTTAGTACCCTCACTCCAAAGTTGGTAAACGTAATCCGCGCACGAATTTATTTTCACGCGCGTTATTTTTCATTTTGTAATAACTCCTAAGATATTCATTTAAATTATATGGTGTAACGGCTTATCATAATGTGCCTGAAATGCTTAAGGTGTCTTACATATTTAAGTCGATAAGGATTAATATTGTTGTATCCCTCTAAATAGCTTTCTAATTACCGCATTGTACGTGACCATTTTTTAAAAACTCAGAATGGGTATAGTAAGCTATCCTTAAAGATAGACATAATATATGCCATCGCGGACGATATTGTAAACCAATCAAAGAGGAATATTCCACCTATACATTGTTTTGTTATATCTCAAAGGGATTAGACAGCGTTGGAGGCTTGATTTTTCCGACTTTCTCAAATATTTTAACCAATTTATACAAAACTTTAATACTTTCACTTATAATTAATTGATTACGATGTGATCGAATCGCATGAGACACGGACAGACACACACAGTTAGTTTTGGAGCAAAATTTAATTGCGCTGAGGCCAAGCTGAGGCCCATTTTTTCGTGATTTCGACAATTGAGCCTAACAGATTTTTTTTATATAATAATTATGAGCTTTAAAATGTTACTGGTACGTGGAGATAACTTACTTCCTTCGGCCTCGCGGAGCTATTCGCTTTATAAGCTGCCTCTAGTTTAGGGATGTTCTGTGCCTGCTTAGGTCTCCCGGCTTTGATGCCTAGGTATAAGCCGAATGGTGCGTAAATATATCTGTAACAAAGGTATGTATACTATACATTTAATGATTAAATTGATGAGAATCTACAACTAGAAATGGCGTTATCGAGACATTTGTATGTACGTTATCTGTTTGAGCATTTACTTATCCTTTACTGAAAACGTGCCCACCGAATAAAGAATTTGCCGCTGCCTGCACTTGAATAACTCCGTCGATCACTTAAGATCGACGCAAGTCGTCAGGTTATAAGCGGTTAAAAACCATACCTATATGAGTATTAGTTGTAGATAGCATGTACAAAACCCTTAAAGATAGAAATCCTTTGGTCGAAGCGAAAGTCCAAATTTTATCAGGAACAAAATAGGTGGAATCATTACGGCGAAGGCCAAATAGATAAAGCAGGTAACAACACAATTTTCCGTATATTGCCGATGACTGTTATCTATTTAACATAAATATAGCCGTGTCACGAATTTTTGTGTAATATAATGAGTATTTTAATATCTCGTGATATGCAAACCTTTATGGAACCAACTGATAATATTCATCAAGCTCACTCTGGCACATTTTAATCCGGATCCATAAAGCAAATGAATTGTTAATTCGTTTAATTAATGGATCAATATCGTATTCATAATATAGTGTAACGGAGGAATTTTGTACCTCTACTAAAACAACTGCGAGGAGCAGGATCAGCAGGAAATGGTCATATGAGGTGTGGGGACCAGAGGTGAGGTGTGGTGAGCTGGTGAGGCGAGGTGTGGAGTGGTGAGGTGCAGGCTTGAGGAGAGGAGACGAGATTGAGGAGCGGAGAGGAGAGATATTCAGTTGGTAGTTTTTCATAGGTTTCAGGTATTCTAACAAAATGTTACTGGCCGGCGAACAGGCCAACTTCAAGAATAAACAGATGATTAAGAAGAACAAAGGAATTATGTCAATATTGTCATTCAATAAAAATGTATTGTAAAATGGAGTCGAGTATTTAATTTGCTCTTTTACATTCAGAAGTGGCATGTTTATGTTGTAGAACATAATACCTACGTGCTAAGAATGGAAAGAATAAAAAGCAATTGCCGGAATTGAAAGTTTTCTCGATTAAAAGGAGTAAGATTTCAAATAAGATATGACATTATGGCTATGTGTCAGATGGATTATAAATGATGATGTCCTCTCGATATAACTAAATGGATAAAATTTGGATTTAGCAATTTGATGAAGAGTTCAGAAAGATGTGAATTGTGCCGTTATAAAAAGAGTTTCTCCCTGAAGATATTATGTAAAGCAAAGAAATAACAATATTCTGCGATGTAGAAAATATAAGCAGATATAAGTGCATGTTTTCAGAGTTATAAAATGATGTAGAGGAGATATAGAGGAGGAGTATATTTCGGCATGAATAGGGTGATGTATACCTTGATCTGTAATTACAGTGTTCAATTTGATTTCGATTTTCTCGAGTGTTGATACTTTTGTATGCGTGCCAATTGCGGGCCGCAATTGTTTCAGGATGGCCGACTGTAACGGAGGAATTTTGTACCTCTACTAAAACAACTGCGAGGAGCAGGATCAGCAGGAAATGGTCATATGAGGTGTGGGGACCAGAGGTGAGGTGTGGTGAGCTGGTGAGGCGAGGTGTGGAGTGGTGAGGTGCAGGCTTGAGGAGAGGAGACGAGATTGAGGAGCGGAGAGGAGAGATATTCAGTTGGTAGTTTTTCATAGGTTTCAGGTATTCTAACAAAATGTTACTGGCCGGCGAACAGGCCAACTTCAAGAATAAACAGATGATTAAGAAGAACAAAGGAATTATGTCAATATTGTCATTCAATAAAAATGTATTGTAAAATGGAGTCGAGTATTTAATTTGCTCTTTTACAATAGGGTTTCGTATTATGGCTAATAAAATAATATTTTTTTTTTCACTCCTTTTATCACTCACTTTTATATTGCGCATATTGTCTTTATATGTCACATTCTGTATATTATTTACTCGATATATTTTGAAGTAGGTTGAGACGATTTCTGAAATCGTAGTGTTATACCATTAGCTACTTCCAGCCGAACTGCAAGCTACCCACGACATAATACCACCACATTCCACATTCCCAGTGGAGTCATGTTTAAATGTAAAAATTAAATGAAGTTCGCAGACGTTAAAATTTAATTTACGTCAAGTGGTTCAAGCGGGCGATCCGTCTGGCGGCCGTACCAATACCAACCAACGCATGGGATGTACGAAATACAAATGAAGCATTCCATTTAATTGTTATTATGTTCTATGTAAATAACCTATAAACTAGCAGAAGAGCCACCTGATAGTAAATGGCCAGTGTGGTCACCGTCGACTTCAACAACATCAAAGGCATCGCCGCCGTTGCTGTTTGCTGTCCTGAAACGAAGCGGGGTTTCCCGCTTTATTCCTTTTTCCATAATATATCATCACAACCCATAACTGTCCCACTGCTGGGCACAGGTCTCTTGTCAATGTGAGGGGTACAGGCCATAGTCCACCACGCTGGCACAGTGCGGATTGGCGGACTTCACACACCTTTGAGAACATTATGAAGAACTCAGGTGTACAGGTTTCCTCACGATGCTTTCCTTCACCGAAGCAAGTGATAATTAAATTCTAATACGCACATGTTTTTTTAAATAGGAGGTGCGTGCGGGGTTGGAACCCGGGCCCTCCGGTTCGGGAGTCCAACGTTCCACTCGGCTGCAATTTAGCAATATACATATGTACGTACACGCTTTCAAGAAATTGTTAGTTTACAAAAATATGTTAGTCCATATTGTACTTTATACGTATAATGTACCTAATTATAAACATTATAATAGCCTTAACCTCTGTTTGCTACTTACATAAAAAAATGGTTAGTAAAACAATAATTATTGACACTTCGCGTGTCTACGTGCTATCAGAAAATTTTTCAAATGTACGCGATGTACCCTATCGAGAATTCCATCGATTTTTAAATTGGTACCAACTAAAAGCAAATTTTAAAATGGTTAAAAACCCCGTCGCTACGAACAATATTACTTATTGCCTTCGCCTGTACTTACATACGACATTGAAATATTCACAAATGAATACCGCGAGGACGGCAATTAGTCAAGATGTTCGTGTGAACGTACCCATTTCTGTAACTTAATAAAAACATTTTAGGCTGCATGAAAATTATGAAAACACAATTATTAGGTGCCTACCTACTTATTAAATTATCATAAATATATAATAAGAATACTGATCAATGTCATACAACATAGAAGATATTTGAGAAAAAACGATGATAATTTTATTAACACAAGACGCGGCTCATAGTTACTGACCCTGCCTACAGAGCGAGGGCAACTGGGTTCGATTCCTGATATAGGTTACGAGTTCGTAAAGTTTACTAATGGCTCTCAAGTTTAATGATAAATAAGAACATTGTCAAAAGATATTAATAGTATATAATGTAATAATAGTAAAATATGACAAAATAGACCTGCGTATGCAGATCTGCGTATTACGATTTAAACGTGAATTGCAGTCCTGCAGTACACTAAATATCAAGTGACTACATTTACAAACGAAAAAATGCTATATAATTATCAGTAAACGAAATCCTCTAGCCTCTAAAGCCTATTGGAAATCAGTCCATTGCTAAAAATGGAGGTTATAGCAAAGGCATCCATTAGACCGAAACGCAAGTTTTTACATTAAATGTAAGTATTAACTACAACTCCACAAAGTAGGTATTGTTTTTACAGTAACAATAAAATCGATAACGCTTAACGAGTTTCTGTTTCAAGTGAAGCTTGGCCCTAATCTGCCCTTTATTGCCTTACAAGTCGTTCAACTACGAGTGAGGGTTCAATACTTCGAATGCCGTGACACCGTCAGCAAGCGGTGCCAAGAGCCCTGATTTGCGTAGAATTTACCGATTTGCCTATTCATTTTCGGGGCTCATTTGCTCACATTAACCGACGCCTGAACTGAACTATGTTGTTTTCGCCCTTATTGCTAAAGACAGAGCTGTTCGTAAACCGCTTAAGCCGATTCCACGTCGTTTGATATGCAAAAATCATACGCTTCACACTGGATACGTCAAAAACAAAAATACGATTTGGAAGGAGGATGGTAGAAAGCAAAAAAGCAGTGATAGCTTTGATAGGTTTGATTTGAATGTTGGACTAACAACAAGAGGGCCTGGGTTCTATTCCTGCACGCACCTCTAGTTTTCAAAAATGATGTGCGTATTATAATTTAATTATCACTTGCTTCGGTGAAGGAAAATATCGTGAGGAAACCTGCACACCTGAAAGTTCTCCATAATGTTTTCAAAGGTGTGTGAAGTTCCCCAATCCGCACTTGGCCAGCGTGGTGGACTATAAACTGTATGCCTCACATTGTGAGACCTGTGCCATCAGTGGGACGTAAGGTACAGGCAGGTAAGATACCTTACCACCTAGGAAGCCAGTCCAGAAAAAACTAGATGGTATGGTATATCCCAACTATTTACCCAGCCAGAAATGAAAACTGAAAGTCACACATGGAAACTCTATATTGATTACTGAGCAGTTTAGTTTCTAGTTCTAGACCATTTTTTTTGTTCTAGTCTGGGCAACTACAACTTATTCCAACATTGTTTACTTAATGATAGCAATATGTTGGCTTATCACTGCTCAGAAGTCAGAGAAATCATTTATCAGGAGTATGTGACATTATCTAAGTTTACTAGAGGACACCGCTTTTTTTTTATCACGTAAGTATAAAAACCGCGCACATTACATCAACTCAAATCAGACTCCACTACGATGCAACTCAAAGGAAAACATTGAAGTATGTTCCTTGAAAGAACTGTTTCACGTGCAATGGCAGTGTAAAACCTACAGCCACCTCCAATCCGTCCTTAAATTCGATAGTAAGCAACACGAAATATTTAAATGCTTTCCTATAATAATAATAGCGTAATTTATAACTTTTACTTAGTTAAATACATAATATCATAGAAAATCATAGCACATAAAATGTGTAATTTATTAAGCAACAGAAAAATGATTATTATCAATCAGCAATCAACACTATTACGTCAATATGATAATCAATGAATCATGTGATAAAAACAGGTAATTACATAAATAAAAATTGTAAATATTTGTATATAAGCTTAATAGACTTACAAGTGATTAAGTGATTATTTAACACCAATGATCAATCGGCACAATACATTGTTTTAAAAAGTATGTAACTCTCCTAAAAAGATAGTTTCTTAAAAATAGTAAATGGTGCACACTTGCAGTCTGTACCAAATAACAACTAATAATACAGTCAATTTATAATCTGTTGTCAATTCAGACCACCACCACGCCACGTCAGACTATCGTTCAGTTAGATTCCCGCGAGGCAGTATTCTCAATGATGACTTTAAATTAACTATTCTTGGTCTGGGTGTGTGGTTGTCATTGTGTGTTGTGGCACCCATGACGTAACAATCTTGACCATTGATTGGTCATGGTTTATTTGGCACACTCAGGGACAGGTGTAACTTGTCAAAATATATAACCATTTTCCCTATTCCGTTGCTTAAGGGGTTCCCCTGCTGCAGATTTAACTTGGACATTCCATTGGTTTAATGCTCAATATTGAAGAAGATCATAAAATGTTTTTGTGTCCAAGGATTAAATTGTAAGTAGTATTATATTCAGCATCAAGACAAACACCAAATTCATCATACAATGAATGAATTGTGCCGGTCAAGTCAATGCACAACCAATGCCCAGGTGATGGTTGTGTTATTGCTGCTACAATTTTATTAAATTGTAATAACGTTTTACGGACAAAATCACACCGTATACCTTTAATATTTATGAACAGTCATAAAACAATTTAAAAAACAACAACATCTTTCATTTATGTGTATAGAAGTGAACGACAAGCACACACTCCTTATATGTATAAATAGAAATAACTGTTGAAATGAAAGAATAGAACACCTACGTAATGTTAACTGGTTCGTTGGGCTAGCAAAATCGACAAATAAGTGGACGCCCTCATACTTAGTAAAACGGAAATAGTTACTACGCTTACGAAATAATTAAACTAAGGTTATATACTCACTTTTCTAGTAGATAGCGTAGAGTGATGAATACGAATGCTAACGGTATCGGTATAAAAACGTGCCGGTAATCCGTATATACAACTGCCTTTTCGGGCGCTGGTGCGATGTCGGCCCACGTTGTATTAGGCGGCAACCACACATTTTCACTCCAAAACGTATCTAACACCGTCCGCAGCATGTCAGCAAGTAACAAAACAAACACTGAACTGAAACTACTTATTCAGCGCCGACCTCAATGTTGTAATACACTAGAAATAATTTTGACGATAAAAAGAATTTCAATGCACTGCACTGACTGAACTCGATTTGATTTGACTTTTGATTTGACTAACGCGGAGTGGAATGGAAGTGGAACTTGGAAGTGGACTGGAGGGAGTGGCGGGCGCGGGCGGGGTGCAGTCTAAGTGTATAATCTATGGTGCAGTCTGTTCACAGACGACTCAGTCAGACACAGACTATGAGACTCATAGATTATACACTTAATGAGTCTGTTCTGTCTGATGTCGTCACTTAAATCGACGATTTACTAAGTATTTGACGGATGAATGAATAAAAAAATAAAAGTAAAATTAAAAATGTTTTATTGATATAAACACATTCACATTTTCTAGTCGCAAGGGCCCTCGCATGAATAGGCTGGCTGGAATGAAGTACTAAACAAAACACAGACTGCATAGATTTAGTGCACACAGTGTGGAGTGTAGAATTAAGGAGAGCCAGCCGCCATCTCATAGTGACATGTAGAAAAGATTGAAACATACAGTAACAGAAAGAAAACATGTAGAAGTGGTGTCGTGGGACACCAAATAGGAACGAAGTTCCTTATTATAAAAATATTAATTTCAAGTTCTATTCGAGGTATAAATTTCCGTTTTGTTTCATTTGCGCGTCATTTCCGTTTCATCGAATTCCAAATCACAACGATAATATATAAGTTTTCACTTCAAAAGTATATAATAACAACGGCATCTAGGTACTCTCATCTGAACTAATATAAGACATTGTAAAACAGAGCAGTACTGTACTACGTATGTAGTTACAAAATAATTCTGTAAATGGCGTACACCACTATTGCTATCTTGGATTTTCAAATGTTACTTACGTTACGGTACGTTTTTTGCCGCCTAGGATACTTAGGATATAAGGAACTTCGGGCTAAAAATGTCCGGTAGCGAGCAATAAATAATAATTCAAAAACCCACCAAACTGGCATTAGAGCAGCTTAGCTGTATGATATGAACTGAGCAGTTGTAGACAGAGTGAAGTGTGCTCATTTTAAAAAGTTTAATAAATTAATAATATTGGTGATCACATTCAAATCAAATTTAAATCGCGCTTTAATGATTCACTACAAGTTATCTATATGGCGGAACAACGTTCGCTGGGTCAACTAGTACACTATGCATTTACATAATTACAAATGTAGGGTTGCTACAATATTCTTAAGAAAAAATTTAGTAATGTTCAAAATGAACATTTATACGCATAATCATTTAACAAGAAATAAACATAATTTGGTTACGTTTTCGTTTCGCCGTCGTAATCTGCAGCGATCTTTCCTGGGGCTTGGTATTTAATTTTACAATAATGTACCCAAGTAGGTAGTTACGTGATTTACCTATTGGAGTGCTCAAGGGACGAGTAAAATACAAATTGTCATTGAATAAAATGGATTGTAACACGGAGCACGAGTATTTTATTTTGCCTTTTATACATTCTTTCCTACATTAAAACTACAACAACTTAACATTAACTCTTATGCACTAGTGGCACTACATTCTATTGGTCTAAAACACCAAAAACCCAGTGGATTTCAATTGTTTATAGCTCTGGTACACACAAACTTAGAGTAGTATAAAAAAAAACACATTTCTATTCAACAAAAGCTCAGCTATATTTCAGGATTAACCATTCTTTCTGGGACATAAATATACAAATATAATTTTTTAAATAATTTAAATAAAACAAAAACAAGTTGATGTAATACTTTTATTACCATTCATCATTTATTCGCATACAAAAGATATGATACGTATTGTGCAAAACAAAGCTATTCATACATTTCAGCCCATACACCCTTGACAATTTAACTGTACAACCACATATAAAACATCCTAATAAAAAAAAACATTTAAACAAATTTAAGCAAAGTTCTATTAAGCACCCACATTTCATAGGTGCTAATTTAGTTTTAAGTATACAGAATAAAAAGGAAATAACCAATCGCGTAAAGTTTATCAATAAACAGGGAATGTATAATATTATATTCCAGTAATTTTTAATGGAAGTTTTAAACATAACATAATAATAAATATTATGTCATACTTGGCATTAACGAATTTTATTATCATTGTAAATTTGTATGATATTACTAAAATATTAAGATTTTAATAAATACTAAGATTTTTAGGGAAAATATCGAGTTACATTTAATAATTATATTCCGCAGACGAAACCAGAGCATATCAATTTCTAATATCTCTGCAGAAGAGGCCAATTCGCGTCCTAAATAAATGAAACTTTTCATGATAGCTAAGCTTTGTGATGTAGCTTTACCTTATAATTTACAAATCCTTGAGGTAAGCAAGCGCAAGGTAAAATGTTTACGATTTAAGTCCCAAATATTTATACAATTCGTTTAAAGAGATTAGGACGGATGACCTTAAGTATTCTCGTATGACAAGATCATGGATTACATTATGACACATAAGTTTAAATAATTTTGTCTTGTATCGTGTGACAGGAAATCAATAAAGGTAAACAACAAAAAAAAACCCTTAGCACATTCGCTGCGGAGCACGCGTACGTCGTGTTATCCTCCATAGAAAATTACGATCGCCGCTGCAAACGTGCTAAGCTCTAAACCAAAACAACAAATAAGAATAATAATACAGTTCCACTTGGGTGACCCATATACAAGCAAAACTTCTTTCATAAAAAAAATATTATGTACTTAGGCTAAAAATGCATTTAGGGCGACAGAGATCAACGCGTCTATTATATATTTTTCAACCAACCAAACATGTGACAAATTTCACATAAAAACTGCACGAATTAAATCTTTTTTATTTTCAATATGATGGTCTCTAACATTTGCCAAAGTTAATTAAAACGAGTGCGAAATTTAAAAAAGGAATAATACTGTTTTTGCGTTAATTGACGTGTGATAAAAATCAATCATTAAATTTATGATACGGATACGAACTTATTTTTCAAGTCAAAACAACAAAGTCAAAACAAGACAAATTTGGTTGATTGTGAATGTTAAATTGAATTGGTTTAGAATTTTGAACAATCTGTTTCCGTCAGTATGTATAATAGATAACAATTATATCTAAACGTTACTTATACATATATTTAACACACCAACTTATTAAAAGGCACAAAAATATCATAAGAAAATCCAATTGTTTTTTTTAAGTGGTATTACTATATATTTTATGTATACCTCTAATGGCTGCTTATCTAATCAATGTTTCATTTTGTGATCAAGTCTCAAGGCTAGACCTAGAGTTTAAGTTACCCAGTCATATTATCTATATACCAGACCATAAATGAAACATTCATTACATCAACATAAAATAAACTTATAAACATTAATAATATTGGTGACTAAAAAATCTAATTAAAAACCGTGAACATTACTATTACCTAATACATATATCTAACATAACATTCATAAAGTTATTAAACATTTAATAACAATTAAATAAAACTTAATAGCTCTATACTGAAATAACAGACAAATTAAACCAACGTTGTTACAAGTTAACCTC
Organism: Ochlodes sylvanus; assembly: GCA_905404295.2. Lineage (NCBI taxonomy): Eukaryota > Metazoa > Arthropoda > Insecta > Lepidoptera > Hesperiidae > Ochlodes > Ochlodes sylvanus. Next base: position 7,547,428 of record FR990129.1, read on the forward strand.
AAACAACTTGGTTTACTTCGAGCCAAATGCAAATTTAACATTTCAGTTACAAGAAATAAAAAAACAAATATAAAATATAATCTAACCATACAAAGCGTCTTTGGATATTTAGTTCTTATACAAATAAAAATAAAATAATGTACAAATTGTGCCAATTTACAATGTACACATTACACTATATCGATTGATATGAATATTTGGTATTGATCTATGTGAATCTAACATTACACATATTAGTGATATCATACCACAGAACATATTGCACACCACAACCACACTAGTGTAACAAAGAATTTATAATACAACTTTATTAATTGGTTATGCATATAGTCTAAGAAAATAGGGAAATATAGTAGAGCCTAGAGTTCGCCCGGGGTAGTACTACCGCCCGCCACGGTACTTAGTACCATTTCTGCCGTATAACAATATTGTTTTAACAGCAATTGTGTTCCGGTTAGAATGATGTGGAGCCGGTTACACTTAGGCGACCACCATTCCATAAAAAATGTGCTTATTGTACTTATATCGTATATAAAACAATGTACTTTTTGGTTACGTGATTATTACGGTCGACGCCCGTTAGTTACTAGATCTACGAGTGTAGTTAAAAAAAATGAACCACCTTTCAAACTTGCCTAACGATTAGAACAGGGATTGGTTAAGAGACTGTATAAGCTCTTTGTAAAATTATACACATTTCTGACGATAAATGTTATTTACTTTTTTACTTTCTATTATATATTATTATATTCTATTATAATTTCTTTATTACACGCAATATCTCTTAGGCACAAGACAATAATTACATTAACCGATAATTAATATATATCCTATCTAATTTTTTCAATTACTATTTATTATCGAGTAAAACACTCGACATTCAACACTCTGCTTAGCACCAGGTTATTTCGAGGTCTTACTTTTATAATAAGAAATCCTTTCCATTCCCGATTAGCACAATTTGAATTATTGCACAATATAAAGTTGAATTAATTTTAGTGGTCACAAAAAATGCATACCTACTTACAAGTTCATATTCAGCGATAGTAACATTAGGTAAGCACGACTTACAGTGATTTTGTATGTAGAATACATGAAGGAAACTTATGGGAGAACATTTTGTAGCTTACTATGTAAATTTTTGTGTTATATTGTAGCAAGTACGTTAATAGAATATGCAAATTTATAAATATTTTATTACTACGTATTATTATAGTGAAAAGATTAAAGTTTAATGCGAATACTGTTATACCAATTTTTGTCATTTTCTATTTTTGTTTTGAGTTACATAAATACTGTTAACATTTTGTAATTAATATGTGTTTCATAACCATTAATATGTTTAAAGCGCAAATATGTATTAAATAATTGTATATTCACTTAGGGTAGTGTTTATTTTTGTGAACAAACAATTGGTTTATACAACACACAACAATAATTCCAGCCATCAGTTTGGGTGTGCCAATATTACTTAAATATTTTGTTTATTTTACTCCAACAAAAAACATTAACAGCTGTTACGACCGAGTCAACAAGTACCTATTTATTCACGTAAACAATAAAGGCTTATAATATTATTAATAAGTAAGTGCCGGTAATACATAATTAAAATACAATATTTATACAAAATTGGAGTTAATTTTAGATATTTAATTAATTAATGTTGTTCATATCATTTCTTTGTTAAATTTATTTTTAGATTAATAAATTACATTCAACTATGTGGTCCCAATTAGAAAATAATACGAAATACTATTGAACCAAAAATTGTAGCATTATTATATTCAATGTCCAGCGTAAGGGAATAAAGCAGTGATAACCAGGGTTTGAACATTGAACTTCCGAACAAGAGGCTCTGGGTGCAAATCCTCCACACCCCTAATTTTTGAAAAGTTTGTGCTTGGCATGTTTTTGTAGTAGACTATGGCATGTACTCCACATATTGTAACAGTTGGCCACAGCCCAGCAGAGTACAGTATGGTGGACAACGGTGATCATAATATGGGAATAAAGTGTAAGTAAAGTTTTAGAAGGGGATGAAGGAAAACTTGATTACAATTAGATAATAACAACAATTAAATATAGAAAGTTAAGCAATAATGATCTTTATAAATAAGGAACTGGCTGAATTGTGATCATGAGTTTGACGGACATGGTGATCTTTTCCCATCCCATTTAAATGCATGAGGGTATAGTGACAATAAAGAGTATGGATTCCACTCGTATTGTGTAATCTATACCTAAATCTCAAGAGGATATTCTTATAATTTTAATTAGAATGAGCTACACATGAGCGTACATTGTCGGACACTAACAACTTCCATTTATTATTCTTTAATAATGACCGCTGACAGTGTCCGACACAAAAAAAAATACTTAAATTGTGCAATTGTGACACTAGACAATATACATTTTGTGTAATGCATCTTAAAGTAAATATTATGTATTAATCTCTGATGACTATGACGATGGTACAATTTGATTACACGGATGTTATGACAATAACGAGTATTATAAAGTTAATATAGGTATTGTATATAATCTCGTTATAAATCTCAGGAATTTAATTAATTAATACTGATTTTGAATTTATTAGTTCAGTGTCGGCTTGTGTCGATCTATGTTATAATAATCGACGATTGCTGATTGCCAGTGTCTGACACTACTAGATACGAATACGCGAAAGGACATTTAGATATATTAAGTATTTATCTCCAATTAATTAGTAAAGCGTAAACTTAATAAATGAAATTATTAGTAATATAGTAAATTAAATTAAAATTAGTAGCATTATACTATACGTCTTTGAAAAAACACCTGCTGAATTTTATATTTTTTGATACGATGGCATAGGCTTTAGAGTTCTTATATTGAAAAAAATTTAAATGATACATAGGATAACGAGAGAATCTGCAAACAATTATTTAATAAATTTTATACTATATTATATTAGCTATTCTAATAGTCAGTTAAATTAAAACTATTACAACACATAGCAATTATTGTGTGTACTTAAATAGGTTAGAAGTTATATTTCTTTGGTGTGATTGAAAACTAAGTTTAACAGTATATCTATCATATGATAACGGTACGGCACATACCGACCACTAACCTCGTACCATCTCTACCATTTCCACAACCATCAACAATGCATTAACCGCGCCTTTACACGCCATTAACAACATTGACAGATTTGTGACCAACCAAAGGAACGTACGTAAGTACGTAAGTAAAGGATTAGACGGAGACGACAGATTAGTTATATTCTCTCTCACTTGTGCACAAAACACAGCACATGCATCATGCTTGGTTAAACGTAAAACAGGCAAAATTATAATTTATCCATGTGTGCGTGGGCATTGATCATACAATTTTTAATTTGACTTAACTTTTATATTGTATTTATATGACTTTTATGTTTTTTTTATAATTTAAAGGAATTTTAAACCAATATTATTCTATCAAAACATGACATTTTGTCTAGTCTGGCTACGTCGAATAGTCGTATATTATAATATTTGCCATACTGTTTCTGCATTTTAAGTCTATCTTTCGTCAATTATAAGTGTTAACCCCGAAAGCCTGCTCCAAATGTTCAAAGAACAAGTATTAAACAATTCAATGTACACGCAGTAAAACTCAATCACACATACCTACATACATCAAATTTTTACAGGAATGAATTTTTTACCAATTTAGGAACTCGTTTAGTCAAACGCTCATTATGTTAATTAAACTTAATTACAAGTTAAAGCCGAATTATATTGTGATCTCGCAAATCGTACACAAATTTCAGTAAATCACAACTAGGCCAATGTCAATCTCTTCAATAAATTATTTGTGACCTGACTCATAAGTGTATCTATCCTAATTTTATGTCAATCAATAAAATTGACAAAAAAAGTATTAAATTTAAATTAACTAACATTGAACAGTTAAAAATATGAAAAGAAACAATATTCATATAATTAGGACATTTAACTAAATTTGGTTGAAAAAATACTAATTGTTTTTTTATTAATTTGTTCTTGTACTCTAATATCTAGAACATATGCTTATCGAGTTTAATTATAACTTCGCATGCTCATCAGCTTAAACCTTCCATAAAGTCAATCTCACTTCAACAGTAACAAAATCTCCTCTGTATTCTGACTTTTTTTGTGTAAAATGTCTCTTTGCCGCAACTTTTATACGTTACACCATACCTACAATTTTTTATCATATCCAATAAATCTTGTATCTTGTTAACAACATTTTTGTTGTGTTACAATACATTCCAGGATTACCTCCAGCTGTACTGTTGCTTTGCTTTCGAAAGAACGCGAAGGAGCTACTTGCAAAATTTAGTGAGAATTTGTAAATTTAAATAAGTTACTTGGGATTAAACTGCGTGTGTGACGTTATGTTTATTTAACCCAAATTATTTTTTAAGTCTTTCCTTAAGACTGCCAAGATTTACACTTTTAAAACAATCAGTGATATAATTTGATGGGGAAAGTCGGGGTTATATTAGAAGTGCAAATACGAGTAGGGCTTCCTCCGAGGAGTACCTCACTTTTGGGAGGTTCAAGTCATAACAATAATTTTTCTCATACATTAACTAGTCCACAAAACAAATCAGTACGGGGCATCCAATCATACCTGAAATCCTCTTCGATAAGCTACAAATATGCCCTTGAAACGTATTGCATTTTAAACAAACAACCCAATAAACAGAACCTGACAGAAATCTCTTCAATCCATTCGTTATAATAGACCATATAAAACATAAGGTAAACTTCACCCTAAGCCCTTTCCAACAAATTTCAAACCTCAGAGTCCAAAGAGCTCAGCAGCCCAGCACCGTATAGTGTGATGTATCATGAAATGCTTTAAGCGTAATCCCGCTGCGTAGACCAGTTCGGGAGTCGAAGACACGTGACCGGCCCACCCCTATGTGTCCCTGAAACGAACAAATGCTTCTTTTAGGGCACGTTCACATAGGACGTCCGTTTTACTGGATCCGGAATACTGTATGCTAGTAACGTATGTAGTTGTATGAGCGATTTCACACAGAATCCAGTATACCGGTTCCAGTAAAAAATCCCACACACAACGGAAATACTGACCCGTTAAAACGGATCCAGTAAAACGTACGTTCTATGTGAACGCGCTCTTAGAGCTGCCTTCCTCAGAGTGAGCGATAACGGCCCTATGGCGGTAAAAGTAATGAAGACGATCGGAAACCTATGGATAGACCGTATCGGAACATTACATAAATACATTACATATTTCCCATAATTTATTAATTATTTTTACTTAATCAGCCCATCAGCTAGCCAGATGAGACAACCATGACCTGGTTTAAGCAAGTATTAATAACATTAACCGGTTGAAGCAAGTACTTACTTTTTATTATTAACACGATTCGGCGTGCTGTGGTTCGAGTGGTGCGAACTGTCGCTGATCTCCGAGCTGGAGCTGCGGATGTCACCTTCCATCTGTAACAGGTATTCGCATGTTTTGAAGCAGTGAAACACTATCCAACATGGAAGATGTCCGAAGAAAAACTATCAATAATTTTTCTTCGAACATCTTCCATGGTTTTCGTGACCGCAATTGATCCAACTACAATGGTTTTTGCGAGTAACACGGTTATGTTAGCTCGACCTGTATGTATGTACGTAAGTATGTTCAATTGTTCATCCACCAATTTCAAAGAGTCTGATTGACTTGAAAATTTTGCACAGAGGTCAAGGGCCGATGACAATACAATTATTTTAGAGTTTCGTTCTGATTTCTTGACTAAGATCATCGGGATAAACAGGAAAATGGAAATATATAATTTATTTTTAGATTTTTTGTCGGTTTGTCGGTTACTATGTGCGACTGTTCCCGCTATGCTCAGAAACTTAAAACTTAACTTAGCTTAACCCATTTGAATTCCATTGATCACTGATTAATCTACCCACCAGTCCAGCATTGATCGACTTGTACACCACCTGCACGATGAGCCAGGTCCACATCATGTGCAGCGCGAGCAGCAATATCAGCAGCGAGTTGAAGATGTAGTACGCTGCAAACATCGGCAGCAGCATCGGCGCTCGGATCGACGTGCTGCAACCGTCAAACAATCAAATGTAGTAAGAAGTACTATTCAGGTGTTGTAGAATGTAGATGTACTAGTACTAGGTACTAGTAGATAGTTGTAGTTGTATTTAACAATATCTCAAATTAGATAAACGTAAAACAACATCTTTCAATTTTAACTAATAATCATGATAAAATGATGATATGATATCATGATCATGACAAAATTAAACATGATCAAGAAAACTGCTACGAATCGTACAATACCGTTCGTTCGCCGTCGAAAACCTTCGCTACGTTAACTCCATTAAAAACATAGGTACTGTAAAATGTCGGTGCTGGGTTCTGACGCATAGTGACTGGTGTTGACCTACCTTTAAAGTGCCTACCTACTTCGTACTTCTGATAACATATCAAGAGCCACTTATGCTTTAATTGATAATTTAATTAAATATCTTTACGTAACTAAACAAACAATAATATATACCTTGCTGTTGCCCGTATAATATATATTTTTGGTAAGTACCTAAGTACATAAATACGTCATTCCAAAATTCTTTGCTTATTTAAATATATTATTTAAATAAGTAATAAAACAACATTAAAATTTGACTTTTAGTCATTTTTAGTGACTTTCAATTGAAAATATCCATGTAGCAAGTGTAAATAATTGTACCTAAAGCAAATCTAAATTGTTCGACGTAATTTGATGAGTAATTTTTATCAGTAATAATTTAACAGTAATGTACCCACATTTTTGATAAACATGTAAATCTTTAATACAACCATCAAGTATGCTTACCTCCAAATAATATAGAATGGATAAAATCCAAGCCTAGTTATTATCCACAACACGGTGAAAACAGCGAACACCGAATCGCAGAGCTTTTGGTAACTCGCGTACTTTGCTGCTTTAGCCGCCTGTCAAAATAGTTTTTAGTGTGAAACTTCTATACAAAAGTACCTACTCGGAAAAATATTTGTAATATTTAATAGAACCCTACCGGGGTTTAATTCCGATATAATTAAATAATTTGTCAAAGAAATTTATATTATGTCTGTAAGTAGTAGGTACTGAAAAGAAGGCCGATGCTATCAATTGTATATATAAGATAAGTGCTAATAAGAAATAATATGTAGTATTTGTTATCGGCGGGCATTATAAAATGAGTAATTTCGTGTCCATACCTTTAAATAAAATTGAATGTGAATTACCAATCTTGATTACAGACTGATAATATTGTCACGCGATATACAAAGTTCATAAAATATGACTACTACTACTATTCATTCATTAAAAAAAAATTTTAACAGTACGAAATTAAGTGAGCACCAAAAAGATTTGGCGGGAAATTATCATAAATAATAAAATAATGGATCTAATATGGAACCCTGAATATGCCAAGCCATACAAAATTGACCAAAGTAATTAGAATCGTAACAAAAATAAATACCTGACCATTATTTAACGTTATTTATTAAGCTAGATAAACATTTTAGGAAGGCTATATTCGTTACAAGATAAGAAATAATAAAGCCTATTAAGACGACTAGTTAAAATACAAACCTCCAAAAATATATCAGCACAATCGTGTAGCAACAGCATCAAGGTGCCGATCCGGTGCAAGTTGCACACCCAACTGAAGGAGAGCAACGCGATGGTGGCGAAATGGTGCACGAACATTTGCCAGAAGTCCTTGCGTCGGACATCCCAGAACTGGGACATAGTCAACGCCCAATAGAACGCTGACGATATCATATAATACCACCACACGTCACTTGTTAGACCCTGCAAACGATAGGTATAAAAATCGAAAACCTGGTAAAAAATCTGGTAAAAAATGATGAAGCAGTGATTTCACCTTAACTGCTTATCAAATGTAACAAGGCTGATATCAATATCAGATTAGTGGTCATAGCTTCCTGAATATTTGCTAAACACGTAAACGGAAAAGCTAAAATGACTAATACGATATGCTGAATCAAACACGTTATCAAGTAGAATTTTGTGATTACGACACTATTAAAGTACATGCTATATTTAATCAATTCAGATCATAATTATTATCATATAAATAATAAAAAAAAACTAACGATTCCTATCGCTATCGCTACTAAACGAAGCACTCCGTGTTTGATTGCTGACAATAATTCGAAGTCAGTATTGAAATGTTTAATTTAAAATTTGGAATGTAGTGCTGTGCGAGTTTATTACGCAGCTTACCTGATGCGGATAGCCAATGTAGCATTGGTCAATATCCCAGAGCCACTCTTTATCCCAGAGGATAAAGAGGCCGTAGGAGAAATTGTAAAGGTAGAAGGTACACCGCCAGGCGTTCTCGCAGAACTTGACGAGCGTGGAGGGCTTCTCCTGACTGCGTCGGAGCCGCCACCATCGCTCCACCTGTCGCTCTGTCATATCCAACTGCTTTGCTAGTGCACATATCTGTGAATGTAAGTGCGTTTTACAGAATACTCTGTGGCGACTTAGGTGGTGATCGTAGTTTATGAGTTTGGTACAGTTGAAGACAAAGGTAAACGCCTTGATGCTGTCGCTATACAACTATACTATGTAATAATAAGAAACTGCAATAACGGTTATTCTTGATTGTTCAAAGACAGTAACAACTGAAAAACATAATTTCGACTTCAAAAACACAAAAATAAATAACATACCTAAGTTAACTTAAGAAAAAAAATACTTTCATATTACTAATTCGTTCATTTCTAGGTTAATAATCAGAATAATAATAATTAGTGAATACGACAATTTGCCGTCGATGTCGAAGCTTCACGCTTCTTAAACGTCACCAATTACAAAATTTTATACTGCCACAATCTAAAATTCTAAATAGTGGAAGCAACTCTGTACAATGCCCCCAAAATAGGAGTGGGAAACAAGGTAATTCTGCGAATAATTTTCGTTTCACTTTGAAGGGTGTTGTAGAGGCCAGTTTTCTGGAAAAGCAATATGCCTGTAACTGAGCTCAATGAGAAATACGGTTGCATTTGAAGCCCTTTCAAAGGTGCTGGCATGAGAAGCGCATGTAAGTTTGCTATATCTATACATTGACCAATGTCCGCCATAAATAATAAGATTTAGAATTTAACAATGCACTCTTACATATTTTATTATGATACGGGAACTATATCTCATAGGTACTTCGATTATCCACGTAAATTTTATTCCTAAGCAGTATATTGGAACAGAAAAGCTTCATTATTTACGACCTAGAGAGGAATAAGCAATATGTTATAACAACAGCTCCAAGTCGTAGCCGAGTATAAATTGCAAGGATCACTACTTAAATACTTTTCAACACTACCACTGCGCCACCCTAATGTTTCCCTTTCTGAAACAGGACATTGTAATGTTGAGTTACCCGTATCATCTATTTAGTCAAATGCCCTTTATTTAACCCTATCCGAACATACCATCAAGTAATTATTTGATAACCGTGCCGAACATCAATTTAGAGAGACCAAATAATGAGTTATATCTGGTTCCGAGGTAACATTACTATAATATTATTATAGTAGAAATATTCGTGTGTCTATAAAAATACACTCATTTAGCTAATCATGAATTAATTAATTATACGAACTAAATAGGATCACTTTAGCGCCAATGCTGAAATTTTTGAATTTCTTAAAGTGTAACTTCTAGCAATATTAAAAACAGAAGAAAAGACATGATTTAAAAAAAAAAAGCATAATATTTTGCAGACTTCTTGATTTATGCAATTATGCTATGGACAAAAGTAATACTTAAGACATTTTTCAACAGAATAATATTATGAAGTAATATATCTTCATAAATTGCAATTTGGTTAAAAATGTATGACCTTTTCCTTGAATAGGAATATCTAACAATGCTAGTTCATTGAACATGATATAACGAAGATATTCCAAGGCACTCCGAACATCAATTGACAGTCCGTTCGAGATATTAAAAACACGTGTCAATAAAAACTGTACGTACCAAAGAACATCTGTTAACTAGGTCAGTAGATTCACGCGCCCACAGTATTCAATGCTTTTAAGTTCCCCTGATTTTATTGGATACAATGTCTGGTACCAAAATAAGGTATATTCAATCCATAGACCACTAACAGCATGAAACAGGACGCTATAATTTTAACACAGAATTTCATAAATCTTAACGCGTCAACCATTAACATGTTTCCCAAATTTTTCCTAACTTGGAAATCACTGAAGCTGGATTTTATATGTACTTTCGAGTTTAAAAAATAAACTGGAACGAATGACATTCGTCATCATCGTTCGTCTACTTTAAAATTTGAACTATAAAAATTAAAGTCATTTGAATAAAATGATTGTTAACTTTGAAGTTTAATGGACCAATAAAATTGTCTATGTTTCATCATATTACAACATCCAGATTTAAATCCCTGGATCTCACTTTTCTGGGTTGTGATCTTGTGATGTGTGGAACTTGGTTCATCGTTGGTAGTAGCTAACTGTGTTTACAATGTGTTGTATTAACGTTCTTTGCTCGCAGTCAATTAACAATCAATTTGATCTAACAGCGCGGAATGAACGGGGATATTACAATCACCGATGAAGACATCGATTAAACTGATTTCGGTATCTAATGTTTATTATTTGCGCCTCATTGGAACGCTCTTATTTATATATATCGGAATATATAATATATAATATTTAGTTACTTTCTTAAACCTTCTAATATTCGCGCGTCCTTTTTGTCTCGATACAAAGGTGAGCATTACGTGGTAGAAATAAAATGTGAATTTAACATGTGAATTTCAAGATACGACTCTTCGATGCGCTACAACTCTGCGCTAGTCTAGTATAAATCGCCCCACACAAAATATTCTGACAGTGAATGACCTACTAAGTTAAAGTTTCTTTAAAACTGATTCAAGTTTGCGTCATTAAAAGTTTATTGCTTCTATTGATAAGCCGACTTTGCATGTCGCATAGGCTGTTCAGAATAAAACCCTGGCTCCAGCCCACGCGTATCGATTATGTGTGACAGTCTAAAACGAATAAACTTTTAGCTCAATCCTTTTTGCTATATTATATACAAACTATTATTAGAGTATTTCACATTAAAAAAGGCGATCGGCAAAGTGCGATTAAAGTGGAAGGTCTTGGCCGCTCACGGTGACTAGGTTTAGTAATCACGAGAAAACAGACTGATGGAAGCGGTAGTCTGTGATGGATATATATTATTTATTTATTACACTCTTTATTGGAAAAACTTAAAACTAGGAATTACAATGGGTGGACTTAATGTCTAATGGCATTCTCTACGAGTCAACCCTTTGTTCTGTTCTGCCTAAAGTAACGACTTAAGTTTTAAAAACTAAAGGAAAGAATGGAAGGGAATCTGAAACTGCTTTCTATTGTAAAACAGGAGCCGAAAGACTAATGCAAGAGTTTCTGTATATAAAATTCCAAATAAATTGATCACTTGACTACACACACCGCGCGGTCAGTAGGTATGTCTACATTATCGGTTTGTACCTAATGGATAATTACGTCAAATTTTAAGCACCCATTTTAATTACATATTTGGAATGAGAATCGAATACTGAGTACCCCCTATTAATATCGCAAGTGTCTTACGAATCACCTTGTATAATGCATTGGTAAACAATACCAATATTCTATACGCATGAAAATGTATCAACGCACTCCGTTTCATGAAAACAAAGCACCCCTTGTTGCGAATAAGAACAATACGCAAAACAAACGTTGACCTTTACTACAATAGGCCTCGCAATGGATGCCGAAGGATTTTTAATCAATAATTCATTAAATTGTCGCGCTCTGCATTCAATAGGGTTATTCATACCCTACCAAGAACACAAAAAGTTATTTTTTTACACTTTTTTGGGAAATATCACTTTTAGTTAAGTCCCACATGGAATAGCAAACAAATAATTAAGCAAACTGCATAAAATATATGTATTATGTTATATTGAACAATTTGAGATATTTTTCTAAAATCTGTCAAATACCCTATTACACTAATGAGTATTAGTTCAGATCATTTAATTATGTACCTACGAATATTCCTACGAATACTTATGTATGAATAGAATATTCATGTATGCAAATACATAATACTTGTATTCTGTCTTTGATCGAAGCCTTCAATAAATATTTTTTCTCTTAATTGATTGAAATGTTTTCGGCGTCTCGAGCACCAATACATATATTCACCAAATGTAAATTACGACATTGCACTGTCTAACCAACGATGATTTATTTGAAGCTACCATTATGCTAATAACTTACAAGATATGGACATTCATTAAGTATATCAATTTTCAAAAATTTCCCATCTATAAAAAAACAATATCGCTTGGAATGTTTTGATGTGAAATCAGGCATGGCTGTAAAGCAGTCCCCGATAAAATCCGATCAGGAAAGCATTAATAATCCCCCGTACTAGCTGCACTCCTAAATGTGCTCCTGAGCGCCAACAATGAGTGGGACTTTATTGCGGACGTATTGACACTCACCCGAAGTCCAGGAGCCGCAACGCTCAAAGGTAATTCGCTATGCGCTGAAAGCGTCAGCGTCTAAGCCTTAGAATCTAAGGCCACGAAATTGCGCTGCAAATTGTAACAATATAATTTGAATTTCATAATAGAAATACCGCGTATAACGAATGAAAGCCTGCAGCGAGGTGTTTCAATCGGAATTTTTAAACGAATAGGATGTTTTTTCGTGTACGTAATAGAGTAAACTTTATTAGTAAAATATATAAATAATAGTAAATAATATAGGAAGTAAGTAAAAGGAATAGCTTTATCGATACTCGCCGTTGGTGAAACTATTTGACTATGTACCGTCATAATGAATGATCATACAGTCAATTGTCTATATGGCCTTAGGTACTATTGAAAATTATTGTACCAATTGTCTGTTTGTCAGTGTTAATTCTTTTATGGCGTTTGCTCCACTTCTTTGATATGATAAACGCTTGGAATTCCATTACATACTATTAAACACACTTCACTGAATAGAGAAGGCAAAAATATTCTTTGTTTACTTTACGCTGGCAAGATTAAAGTTTTTAAAATTTTGAAAAAAGATACTTTTAAAACATTCCCACCAGTTATTGGTTTATTTAATGAACCAATTTAACAACGAAACTATATCTTTTTCAGTTAAGCGACATCGTCGCACTTGCATGTGTAATATTCTAATAGCCAAATATGTAAATAAAAAATTTAAAAGTTTACATTTAATTTGTTACCTGTGTTTATTCACGGAATTCAAAATTTCACAAGATTTTCTCGCAGACGTATTATTACGGGAAATCGAGATTTTTTGCGAATAAAATATTATTTTTTATTTCAACGATCAAACAGATTCAATACATTTTAAACTTAATCATCGTCGTATTTTGACCATGTATGATGTATAAATGACTACCCAGTTGTCATTATTGTGTAATCCCTACCTTCTCTAGTAGTTTATGTTTTGTTTACAATCATTTTTCTACCAATCCTCTGGTCATTTGAATGTTTTATAATAATCCGCATTGTTCTCTTACACTGACCCCGATATACTTGGATGGATTGATGCCCTTGCAATTGAAACTTTTTTTGTAATTCAAAACAGTTTTATTGATGGTTTATATAAATGGCCAATTATAATTATAATTCACTTGAAATGATATAATTATATCTCTGATACGAAAACAGCTGAAATTTAATAATTATTGAAATAAAACTCCTCTATTGACGTTACTTTGTCTATGTAAGCATACATTTTTATTATTTTAAAATATCACGGCATTCACCTAACGAATTTACAAAGCAACAACAAAGTACCCTATCTACTGAGGTAAAGAGTGGAGTGGGATATAAAATTGAAGTTATATTTGAGGGAGGGTGGAGGGTGAAGCTAAATGTGAGGGTAAACGTGAAAAAGTTGAAGGTAAAAGTTTTTAGAACATTAGAGGTCAACTATGGGATAAATCGTCTCTTAAAGAGAACTAATGATCACAAAACAACTTGTGACAAAAACCTAAGTGTAAATTAGATACCTACTAGTAAACAAGGTTCTGTCGAAAATGCTACACTTCAACCTCATTATTTGTCTAATTACTTGCTATGATGCAGTGACATTAAAGTCACTGCATTGAAAAAAATAACTGTTTAGACGACTGAATATTATACTATTATATACATATAAACAGTAATAATCACTTTTAATTTGTGTACACAGACAGGTGTGCCTACATGTTCACAAGGAAAAATATATAGTACATTTATTGACATACATATATTATGTATGTATATATTTATATGCTACTTCAACGGCAAAAGGAAAATACTTCTGCGATATGAGGATAAAATAATAAATTCATTAAAATGAATAAATAATAATCCAGTTCAAAGTTTTCGATATAGATAAGTAGTATTATTAGTACATTCGACATCAAAACACCTGAAAATTAAAAAATGAGTGTATTGATATGCTTGCCAGGGTTATAATTTTTTTATGGAATGATGGTAGCAAAGGAGCATGCAGCACCTCCTTCCATGACAACTGTGACCAACTTAGAACAAGACTCGAATGAGGACTGGGATAGTTAGTTTCCGGTTAGGAGACGGATTAGAACATAGCTGGTTAGTTTGTTAGTAACTATGAGGACTGGGACAGGGACTGTTAGTGAAAGTTAATCTTGTTAGTAATAGTCCAGTTAATAATTGTTAGTAAGACTCCCGTAGTTATTTATAATTTTTTTATTACTACAGGCAAGTGAAAAAGTAAACTAGTTTATATTAACCGAGCCTATGCAATACTGTTCCAGCAGCATGACCCGGTTTTCTATTTAGCAAAAAGCCCATTAGTAGGTACGTCGCGTCCGCAATGCGTCCAGGAACATAAAAAATATCTTACCATAAACCCATGTCATATTTAATATTAGCAATTAGTCAGAAATTATAAGGTATGTTTCCAAAAAAAACCTAATAGCAGAAAGCTATGTGACGCATAAATAACCTAGTAATACCAACAATTAAACCGCTCTCCACATTTTTTTTACACAGGCACTTTCACCTTCGGACAAAATCTCAAATGTCACACACAATTTTATAAATTCGACAAAAACACTTAAACTTTGGATATCTCTTATCTCCAATAAAACAATCAAAGTAATACTACGAGTATACATGTCATATAATTATAATACGAAATAATTTTATACGAGTATAGTATGTACTGGGAATCTGGGATTCTCCCTGTCAGACAAAAGTACAAAAGAATATCAAAACAAAAAACATCAAAACGCTCATTTTTATCATTTCACGATTTAACATGATATGAAAAAGTTAATAAAAGATTTACCGCATTGCGTATGGTATTGGATGGTATGGTATTGATTGAGTAGTGGAGAAGAGAGATATTGAGTTGGGAGTCTTTCAAAGGTTTCAGGTACTCCAGCAAAATGCTACTGGCGAGCGAACAGGCCATCTTCAAGAATAAACACAAAGGAATCATGTCATTGAATAAAATAGATTATGACACGGAGCACTAGTATTTAATTTGCCCTTTATAATATACCACGGTCAATGAGAAGCAATTTCTAACATTTCTGTGTGAGATGCGTTCTTTGGTTTGGACGCAAAGGGGCCACGGCCAAGCGGCGCTAAACAATGCCCAGTCGTACGATCTCAGGAGATTACTCCGTCAGTATTTGACGTCAGCAGTCCGTACCGTGTTGATACTAGCTAATACCTGTGTTTAGAGTACTTAGCTGTAATGATATTAGCACAGCTGAACTGAAAATCGCGAAGGTTCGAGATAAAGACTGAAAAGATAAAGGTATAATGTGGTCCATCCATCCTCGATGCCAAGGCAAGCGCCGCTGCACAACAACAGACGAGGCTGTGGGGGGATAGGCCGCTCCTGATAGTTAATATCTCCGGTACTTGCATGGACGCAGGGTGGTAGGATACTTTGGCCGCCTGGTTAGCTGCCACCTAACCACCTTCCTTCTTAAATCGATAATGACATGTTTTGTACTCATTTCGATCAGAGTCAGAGAGCTAGTAATAATGCCGGTCGGTCATGACTTTGGTGTTAATGACGTCCACGGCCGCTAACCATGAAGCGACTTCTACTTTTTGTCGACTTACTTAAAAACACTGCTCTATCATCGACCTAACTGCAAGTTGTTATGAAATCAGAGCGTTAGTACAATAGGGCAAGCTTTCATTGAGCTACCAATTATCGCCACGACTACGGCTGGCGCAGCCTTCAGAAAATTAATTTGCGCCTCCGTGGCCTATTTCTTGATCACGACTCGAGTGTACGATGATATTTGCTTTAGCTAAGTGAATCTGATTTAAACATTAAAACGACGCTTTCGTGAACAACCGTGTAAAATGGACACCGATACGTTGCAGGCCAATAAAGAACGAAGAAATCAAGTACATATATTACTAGAAAGGTAATATACTTGATTTACTTTTCCCAATGCCAACCATTAACAGATGGGGAAGAATATTTTGTTTCACTATCATCGTGGAATCAAGTTCCAGAAACCATAACTTTAACTTGTACACGGGTCTCCTGTCACAATTTGAGGATAGATGTTGAGTCATAGTAACCTTAGTAACCGTATTCATGGTTAGAGATATTCGAAGGTTCAATGTGTGCAATCTGGAAGAAAGTTCGTTCGAATTTCGATTAATCAGTCAAATTTTTGATTGAAGTGAAGAGTAGGTAACAAGTGTAAGGAAACGTTCAGTATTCTGAACATGGATGACACGATCGAAGATGAACAGAGAAGATGAATTTATCGAACGAGATGTAGTGAACTAGAGATCCTTAAAATTCGGCCTTTCCGGTGGTCGCAGCATGCTAGATAATTTCATGGAACGGCTATTCCGTGACGATGTTGGTTTAGTAGGTACTTTTAACTGCTTTATCTCAAGCATGTCGTTATGAATAGGATGGATTTTGCAGTAACGAAATTAAAACGTAATCTTAAGCCTTCTTATCATGCACGTTTAACGGTTTAAATTACTGAAGCATCGCAAACATACTGCTTTATTATAAATCTTACCCAATGTATGTCCTACATAGGTTTGAGTTACCTGGGACTCCAGTCTCCTAATTTGGAAATGCTTCAATAGTGTCGCGTAGGTACAGAATAATATACAGGGTGTAATCGTTAAGTGTGCACAGGCGATTATTCCGTAACTATTACAGATATCAAAAAACTTTAAACTGATATCGAAAACACTTTACCTAATGAGTAAAATTACAATAATAATTTATTAAAATAAAAACGAGAAATATCCAAAAAAATTACATTAAACTCTCCCATACATTTAGTATGAGATAGTAGAAAGGTTTTACTTTCTTTATTTAAAGTGGAATAGTACCTACTCATTTTACCCTTATCATTTTATAATTATGTATAATATGATATTGATGAATTTCAAGTAGATACACACGTGAAGATTAATTATCTTACCACTTCAAATTAATAATAAACCTTGTTTCAATATCGTATTGATTTG
Source organism: Ochlodes sylvanus (assembly GCA_905404295.2). NCBI lineage: Eukaryota > Metazoa > Arthropoda > Insecta > Lepidoptera > Hesperiidae > Ochlodes > Ochlodes sylvanus. The sequence goes on from FR990129.1 coordinate 7,565,037, forward strand.
AACTGGCTGAAAAGCAACATACTAAATAAAAACAAAAAGAAAGATACTCTTTGGTGTTCGTTCTAAATTCAAATTCTTTATCGCGGGAGTAGGTACTATTCCACTTTAAATAAAGAAAGTAAAACCTTTCTACTATCTCATACTAAATGTATGGGAGAGTTTAATATAATTTTTTTGGATATTTCTCGTTTTATTTTTAATAAATTATTATTGTCATTTTACTCATTAGGTAAAGTGCTTTCGATATCAGTTTAAAGTTTTTTGATATCTGTAATAGTTTCGGAATAATCGCCTGTGCACACTTAACGATTACACCCTGTATACTATTCTGTCGGGATACTCTTTTGACAGGATACAATTGAAGCATTTATAATTTAGCAGACTTGGTCCCCTATTTAGTCACTTCAAGTAGTGATTGGTAAAGGTATTTTATGGCTGAGACACGAAACAAACGCCCAGCTAGAAGCTTTTTAACGCTACAAGATATCGCTACGATTTGCAGCGCAATTTCGTGGTCATATAAGGTCGAACATAATATACATTTGTTTTTGATGCTCGACGCTGACGCTTGCAACGCTCAGCGAATTCGCTATAAGCGTTGCGTATCACGGTCCCCATGTTAGACTTCCTTACATCAATGATCAGGACCTAAAAAAACGCGACATTGTAGGATGTCTTCGATCTCAATGGATTTTCTCAAAATGTCAATGTATAAGACGTTGAATTTTGATACGACATTCATATAATTATGTGATGATGAATAAATAATGTTTTTTTTTTCAAACTTACAAATTATGTTAACGATAAATTTTCAATCGTACAATTCGGAATAAAGCTTCCCAGGTATTTTATAAACTCTATTCAATAAAATTATATTCTTTGAAAATAAATTTACTTACATGTACAAATATTATATCTCCCGCAAGATATTCTGTAAATGAAGTAAAATTTATTGGTTATTTTTTTGGATAATTGGTAATTTGTTTGTGCAACTTATACACATTAATTCAAGGATTAATAGCTGAATTTAAGTTTAGTCCGGCAAAGTCGTTTAGCACAAACCTATGCAACTGACAGTTTTAAAAAGTAAAAATAAATAAAAAATATGATTTATTTTCTAATTTAGAAGCAAAGGTCGGATTGAACATAACTTAAACAGAAGAAAACCTAACTTCTTCTAATTTAACCACCCCTAGAAAGGGCTTACGTTGCTGCTTGTTAAATAAAATTAGTTATTAATAGCTTACTACATTCGATAAGGGCCTCATTATCGTCCAGCGATGCATAAAACCGATAAAGTTGTTATCGTAAGCGCTACCGTGCCATGTTATAGCTCTGGGACTATGATAACTTCAACATATCCTACAATATGGTATGTACGAGTAGTGTGCCTGAAAAAGCAATAGGTACTCACCATCAGAACGCCAAGCCAATATGGCTGGCTATCTAGCCAAAAATTTCATATTGAACTGTATGACAACTAAGACAAGGACTGACGTTGTTAATTGAGAAAAACAATAAAAAAAATTGACTCAATAATATGCCATGTTTCGATGGCGGGTCTCTTAGTGGGATATTATTTTCTCTTTAAATTAAGTTTTTAATGGTGTGCAATAAAGTGGTTTGTATTGTATTGTATGTATTGTTAAAACTTTCTATACCTTTGAATAGAACAACTCTAACCTGCACAATGAATTCAGCTGCAGATTTAATTATGATTATCAACTATATTAAACTATTTGTATACAATGAGTCAGCACGTCAGATAAATTTATCATCAATCTACAAACGAGCTTAGTCACCAATGTGACGAGCTTAAGGAAATTAAAGATGAGTCAGTCATTCAAAGACTTTCCTTTTTAAACTTCGGCGAACCCTTACGATAAGGATTTTGTTAGTTGGTTTTTACCACTCGTTTCCTACCTGTGTTCTAGGTACGTATTAATTTTCCTTTATATAATCACGTGCATGATCTTAAAGTTCTTCAAATTGATGGTCCCCGAAAACTCTCTGTTTCTGGATAAGTGTCTGTTTACGTAGGTATGTAAAAATATCGGATGGTGCTTGACAACTTTTGAATTTATATTTAAATTATTATTTTATAATTTATTTTGAATACCTGTTTAAAGATAATAAATATATTACCTAATCATACAATTACAAAAGTGTAAGCAAAAAATTTTGAGACCTCTTTATATTACTTTTTTATTAGGAACTTCAGCTGTATAATCTAGCCCCTGCAAGTCTTTTCCGTAGTGTATAGTAAACTGTGGGTGCATTTTTTTGTATAGAATTGGTTTCGATAATTTATAATACATTTTTTTATTTATTGTAGCTGCGTATACCTGTACAGAGACCTTCATTTGATTCTCTTATCATGCTAATTATAATTCAGCAAATCACTCAACGATCTTCCGTTGACTCCTTATGCCTTCCCATTAACAATCAATTCCCTAGCATCAATCAACCACTGTTCATGTATTACCCACATTGTTCTACAGTATTGAGCCGTAGCATTGAAGTTGTATTAGTTCCATTATAATTCTAATGTTCATTACACGTTTGTCATTGAACAAACCACTTGTAATATATAAATACAGTGTCAAAACAGAGAAAATTAGAATACAAAAAAGTATCTCTGTTCTTAACACATTTAAATATGTTTCGTAATTTGCGAAAAATAACGGAGTTGAATGACTAGACATTTTGATATGGTTCTGTCGTCCACGTCTGAATTTCAGCAGTATAGTTTTTTTTTTCTCCGTCGTTACTTAGGGACATTTACTGCGATGCGTTAATCAGAGATTAGAAGCAAGCAGACAACACAGTTTTCAAAGAAGCAAAAAGTCAACAGACCTTTCAGGGTGCTGAGGCTGAAGCTATGAACAAACCTTGCCCGTGGATTTTTGTGCATTACACAGAGTATAATGTTGCAGCCCTTAATTACTAATTTAGCTACCCTTTAAACATCGCATAGAATTTTTCTATAACACATAAAATTATCTTTGTATACATTTTTCGATCTCGAATAATCAGATACACATGTCAGGGATTAAATTTATATTTTTCATTTAATGTAGATCATAAATGTTAATTGTTGTTTAGAAAAATCGATTTACTTTTGTTCACACTTAGGTGCCTACACGTTTTTCAAATCACATAACGTTAATTTAAGAATACAAACTAATCATTCTCTTTAGTTCTAATAGGACTTTTTACTGACTTAATGTAATAAACATTTGAGTCCGTAAAAAGGCTTTTACTTGAAAACTTTTAATTTTAACCGACCTAGCCGAAGCTAATAAACAGGGCACATTTGGCATGTAAACATGAACACGCTACGACCTCTAATTAACCTCGTTTTGATAAAGAAAGTAAAAAATCTTTTTTAAACCGTCTATCATAAAAAAATATGTTTTTAGATAACCATCTTATTTCAGAGTTTACCCAATAAAAAGTGAAATGAAATTGTGGCGAACCATTTCTTTACTTGTTACACTAATATCTCGGCTTGGTAATTTGCTTATTTCTACAGAAATCAGTATATAAATAAGCTTATATTATTAAATCCATTTAAAACCAGCACCAAAATAATGCAATATCGGCAACAGTCCTGTTACAAGAATATTATGTCCATGTATCGTGAATTCGTGATACAATTTTCGACCACCACTATATTCCAGAGTGCATATCAAACAGAGTAGTGGTTTAGCTGACTTCAGTGAACTCCGATACTCTATTTGACTACTACCCTTCAACAACCGTCACTGAGGTGGAGATATGTTTTCAGCCTCCTCGATGTAGAGAGAGAGAGAGTGATGCAGATCTCTGTATTAGAGCTGATTACAAGCGGAGTGCAACAAACCTGTTCCATTTCGTGTTTCGTGCAATAAATTAGCATGCATACATAAAACGTGCAACATTTACCTCATCCTTGCTCAAATAGAACTGAAAAGAAAACGAGGCACAGTTAAGGTTTAACAAGCACAAACATGTTACACCAACTGCACTCAGAGACGTTATTAGTAAGTGATTAAAATTACTGAAATGAGTTTAACGGGTGATTAAAAGTACTGACAGGAGAAAAATAGATTAACATCGATCACTTGGTAATTTACGTCTCTGGGCGCGACAGTTAAACGATTATTACACTGTTAGCAATTAAAATCCATCTAAAATTGCAATTAGCTCAGTCATTACGAGATTCATGAACAAACCAATCAGGCTATTGTTTTCTTCCAAAAGTAGTAAACGAAATAGACAACGCCTAATGAAGTGATTCAATTTATTTTACGCAAAATACTTAATCTGCACAAAGTCTCGTTAAATTGACAGAATGTCATCATTTTCATATCACAAGTGCCTCGGGTGAACTATGATCTAGTTCATCATTCGTCATTGGAATTGGGCAGGAATGTATATGATGTGTCCAGATTAGTTGATAATATAGAATCCCTGAGCTTGTCTAATGATGGAGCTCATGAGTGGACGATAGAACCCTGAAATTCCTGCTAAGAGATCCATTATTGTGGACCCTTTAGCCAGATTTCACTCCTTTTTTATTAGAGCGTGGTAATGACTTGAGCTGGCAATTCTAAATGCAATTTTACTAGTCACACATTAGGAACGCGATCTTATATAAGATAGTTTTATTATATCAGTATACCTAGTATAAGTGACATTGATTCACTACAAGATTAGCTACTTATATAATGGCCATATAGTCAACAAAACGTGGCGATTGGAGCCTTGGACATCAATAACCAACAGCAAAGTACATCACAATCCTCTACTGGTATATCAGTGTTGCCATGACTTTAGCTTTCTGAAGATTTTGTAATTAAAACGGTATCCAGGACATTAATTTATCCAAATACTCCTGAATTGTTGGTATGTCCCTATGTCGGCAATTTAAGCAATGGCAGCTCTTAATGTGCCAAACATTTTCTTTATTCATATCATCATCACAACCCATAACTGTCCCACTGCTGGGCACGGGTCTCCTCTCACAGTGTGAGGGGTATAGGCCATAGTCCACCACGCTGGCCAAGTGCGGATTGGTGGACTTCACACACCTTTGAGAACATTATGGAGAACTCTCAGGTGTGCAGGTTTTCTCACGATGTTTTCCTTCACCGAAGCAAGTGATAATTTTTTTTTTTTTATATTCATATACCACTAGTTAAATGACTTGGAGACATAATACACATATATGTACATAATTATAACCAATCATTAAATTGTAAGAAAACCCAATATCACTCATACAGATCCTGTCATGAAAAACTTTTGGATCTTTTAGTTTAGAATAAGATTAAAAAGTACTTAAATTAAATCGCGTTTAGTTATCAGTAACATCCAGCAAAACCCACACACAGTCAAAAGCCGTACTGAGAGATGAATTATCTCACAAGCGCCAATTAAAGGCTCAGGATAAGGACATCTCTAAATCTGGCTGTAAATGGCTAAATGCGACGTTGACGTGACATTGTTTATTTTTACGTTATTTATTCACCCGTACCCATAATAGGGTTACCACTTATAAAAGAAATGTAAAAAAATATATTAATTTTATCGCATTCATATCGCATTCATATCGCATCGCTTTAGTTCTTTAGTCCAGCTAAAATTCTGCCACTAGCCTCTGGTAACTCTATATATACCTGAATTAGTAGATCAGTAGCAAATTGTATAATAGCATACGCACACCCACACAACCATGCAGATTATTATAGTTACAGTAATCCTCGCTTCACTTCGGGGACCTATTCCTTGTTTACCTACTAGTAGGTAGGTAGGTACATAGGACTGATATCCGAAAAAAAATTGCTTCTTATTTTTAATAGCTTAGTTATTGCTTTGTTTCACCTAAGGAACAGTTTTAATTGTATAAATAAAAACACATGAATTTATTGCAATTACGCAAGCTCACAACATTAATTACTTACCTCTTTAAAAACTCCGTAGTAAATTGATATCCCTAACATGTCCCAGGATGATAAGTATCCTAGACAACCCATAATATAAGTTACAAATGTTCTTATTATTATCAAAATTATAATAATAATTATGTTCAGTGGTATCCGCGTGAAACTCTTGATCCAAACCGATATAAGTTAAATAAAATAAATCTCATAGACAGACGAGCTGGAAATTGGCCGTTTGACGAAGCTAGCAGGTAGGCATACGATCGTAGTACATACTAACACTACCCAATCGTCCACATCTCGTCCATCAGAAAATACGTGACGTCTGGTGGCCCTGGGATCTTGGACCAAAAGAAGAGGAAAGAAAATACTAGTTGTCACGAATCTCAATCTCCCCGGCCGGATCACGACACGACCAATCGTTTGACGGCTGATTCGAGATTTGAGAACTTCGGGTCCATAAATGTTTGTGGTCTTTCTAATTATTTTTGTATGTTCGTGTTTTTGATATGAAATTTTGCCATTTGTGTGGAACGCACAAAATGTAAGCCGTACACTACGTTCTTCTCATTCCCTTACCCAAGGACGAAAGAACTCTATGCAACGCGTCTGTCTTGGTGTCTAGAAAGCATTTATTTTCTTTTTCTTACTGCAATCATATAAAAAGTGACAATCCTTTGACCTGTATAATATCATTTGATCACGTTATCTTTAAGCCTAACATGTAAATTTTGCTGATATATTAAAGTACGAGTATGTGCATTGAAATCCATAGAAGTGTAAGGCGTGTGTATAGTGTATATTGACCAAGATTGTCCAAGATATGATTCAACTTGTTATCAACCAAAATAAAGTGAAAAGTGAATCATACATAATTATGTTCATTATACATGCTGCTTTCAACTGACTAAGCAAATATACCGAATGTACATAATGTAACATGGTTAAAACCACCTATGTATTTATCCGAAACTGCTGATCCAGCCTTCATCAAATCTTCGTGGATGACTGGCTCATTAGACTAGAAATTTAGTTCCTATATTTATCTACTCGAGTCCTCCCGGCTCTCAGCTTTTAGTCATTATCAAATTATTAGCTAAAGTAACAACAACAAGGACGTCAACCTTTATTGTAATAACAGTAATGAGGGTATTAGCTAAGATGAGAGTGACTGTAGTCCATCCAATATCATCAAGGTAAACTTGATTTAAAACCTAATTTTTAGGTATATTAATTTTAAACTGTTAGTTGTACACTTTGATTCGTATACCGGCGGTGTGTTTTATCTCCTTTGATTCGATATGTAAATTTGTTTAAGTTTTTATTAAAAAATATAGTCTGCGTTCGCAGACTAAGTATGATGGTACCTTCTACTGTACGCAACTACCGTGCGTCACATTTTAAAAAGATCCCCGAATTTAAAAACGGCAAATAATGTTATATGTGACATATAATCATGATCTACAAACGTAACCCGACTGGTTAAATATGATTTACTGGTTTTCGCATCCGTATAAAAGCGGAAGCCGAGATTACAAATTCAGTTTATATCATAACAGCTGTTTCCCGCGCACTTTGGGACAGAGTATGAATAGTCGATCGTAATTATTTTTCTAATTTTATACCGGCTAGACATGTGAATTTGATTCATAGCAATGGTATGTGGCGATGACAAATTTAAGTGCCTTGGGTATACAAAATAGCATAAAAATATATCTAAAATTCCATCAAAAACTATCTCACTGGCAGTCCACAAGTTTACAAAGTGAATTTGGTACACTGGCCATATTTTATAAAGAAGAGATCTAATATTTTCTTCTACTGTTGAATATTTTGGAAATATGCGAAATTTGTTACTAACTGAGAAGAGAAAATGGTTTTCTCTCTTCGTAACCGGGAGGTCTAAAACGCACTCCACCATGCTGATCGAGTACGTATTTGTTGCGATGTGACTTCACGACACGTGACTGATCGACCCAACAGTTGCTGGAAGTTTTTTTATCACCTGAAGACTGAAGGCAATGCCTTAACGATTGCTCTGACGTAAATTAGGATTTTTTGAGCTTTAAAAAAAGGGGAAAATTGCGCGATCCTATCAACGTAAACTCACGTAGTGAGTACGGAGTATGTTAGCATAGAAAAATAATTTTCTTATATTATTTCATACATTTACATCAATATACTAACATAGGATGGTCTGGTCTTATAACCCCGTGCACACACTAAGCGCTGTTTTGAAATGCGCGTTTGTTTCTGTACACTTATCTATTTATTACCTCGTTAGTTCTCAAAACGCGCGTTATCAAAACACACGTTTCGAATTGCGTAATATGTGCAAATAGGTAATAGAGAAAATAATAGAGAAAATATTAACAAATGTGTATACCTGCTTATGTTTAATTTTTGTTTGTGTCTGGTACGCGGCTTCTAGCTTAGGGTTATTTGGCGCTTTCTTTGGTCTTGTATTCTTAATACCTAATGACTTCCCGAACGGCGCAAACCAGTACCTGAAACAAGAAACCATTTTATGATATATTTATGATTAAAACTATTATTATAGATTTTTTATGTTAATAAGGTCATTAAACATGCTCATGAGCTACATGATTGTAGGTGCCCACCCTAGCTCAAGGACTTAATAACAAATGCATCAATAATGCATTGTAAGCTGTAAAAGAAGTGATGAACCCGCATTATTTTGGATCTACGACACTGCAACCGTACTATCATGCTTACTCATGGAGAACACATTCGCTGTCAAGATTAAACTAGGCGGTAAATAGCACAGTGACATTCAACAGGAGGAGGAGGAGTATGAATATTTTCTGTTTTCCTTATAATTAAAAATTAAAAGTTGACTATAAGTAATCTTATCTAATAACAACGCCTATTTATTTATTCTACTTTTGTAAAATAAATTTACCATTGGAATCTTGTTTTATAATTAAGTTCCATTTGGTTACATATAACTTATGTGGGTGTTATGTAAAATGCTCAAATACATATTAAATTTTAATGAATTGTTTAAGTCATATATTCATTTTACATAAAAAAACAAAAGCAAAATATTGATTAAACAAACCAACATTAAATCGAATTGCTAGAGCATTTTCTCAAATCATATAATTCATTTAATCTACAAATATTATCTACTATCATACAGACATCTGATAACAGTATTGAGTCACGGATGACCAGCGGCTGAGCGGCATACTGACACAGATACTACTATTCAGGTCAACACTTACTTCTCCAGCACATGGCGCAGCACTATTAGCACCAGAGCCAGGGGCAGAGGGTACAAAAGGTGCCTATAGTCAGCATAAACCACCGCTTTATCAGGACCTGGCTCTATATCCTCCCAAGTGGTGTTCGGCGGCAGCCATACATCCTCATCCCAAAATTTATCCAAAATTGCCCGCAACATTATCAACACTACACTTAACTATTCACACAGTCACTAAGAGTAACTTAAACTAATAAATGTAAGTAAATAAATCACGCCATAAATAACAAATGAAACCAACTGAACAATTTCGATGAAACGTCAATCAAACGAAACGAACGACCGCTCTCTCTACTGTCTGACTGATTAATATTGAATTGACTTGACTTGACTTGACAGTAGTTGACAGCATTTGTCGAATTTTTTCTTGCGTCGGATATTCGGATATATTTGTTATGATAACGAAATATATAATCTGCATAATATGCCACAATAATCGATTAGAAATCGATTTAACAAAAACCTTAATTAATTATTATAACATAGTTCATTTTATCACCTAAGAATAAATAATACGAACAAATTATGTTCTGCAAGTATTCTACTTAATGTGCACTATAAATTTTAAAAACTGTAAAATCTTTTTCGAAGCACGTACGAACCAATAAATGAAGGAATAAACAGAAATTTCTCTTTATATCTTATAATAAGAGACCAACTCAGGCAACTCACGCATTCTTTTACTTCAATTTTGTCCGAAGGTAGCAGTCACGTCACGTCTTACAATCAAATGGTGAATTAATTGAATACTGTAATAATACGATTGAGTAATCGAAAATGTATAATCGATTTTGTAACACTTTTTGTGACATTTCAATGGTTTGTTTGACTTTATATATTATCTGTGAAAGGTTAATGTTGCAAGTTGCAACTCACAATTCTTTTCCTTTTACTTGGGACTCTCCTTCTAATAAAAAATAAAATATTGTTTTTTAATAATCGCACCATTACTGGTGAGATTACATTGCGCTTTCATACAATGGCCAAGTCAAGCTATTTATTTAAAACAAAAGATTTTATAAATTGATATGGTAAGATATAAGATATAAGATGATTATTATAAGATGATTTTAGGTTAGCTAATTACGTAATTATTTAAGACAGACCCTTAAGTAGGAACTGAATAAATTAACTGACTTGGTATTACATGGATCTTACAATTTTTACGGTAGAAGAACTGAGCTGCGAGACTTGCTTTTTTTACAAGTTATGATTTTCATGGTATGGGTCTTACATGCCCTCCGAAGCATAGAAATAGAAACTTCTTGCCATTACGGGTCACCCATCCAACTACTGACCGTGTTTGCTGTTACTTGACATTAACACAGTCGATCACTTAAGATACTATTGTACAAATAAAATAATTTAATATATAAGTTTCTATATTAATTTTTAAGGTAATTCTAAACTTTTATAGACATCCTGTATTTAAATTTTAAACTTTAATGTCAAATTGACGTTGTCAATGTCATTCAATCAGAATTCTGACTTCTGTTTCTGAAATCAGTCAATCAATCAATTTCAATTCAAATTTTCAAAAGGTTATGATGGGCAAATTGGGCAATTGAGCTGACATTTTAAAAATATTAGAGTTCAATAATACATAATTGTTAAGAACGGCGTTATCGCAATATTATGATTACATAATGCGTACTTATTTATCATCATTATCTTCAATATAATGTTGTTTTGTCCAACGTGTGCAAACATACTCATAGTTGAAGAAGCACCTGAGCAAGGGCTCAGGTATGCGTGCAACACGTGCCCTTACGTATATAACATCAGGAAGAAGGTGTCATCGCGTACATTCCCTAAGCTAAAGGTTAGTTTTGATTTTGATATGTATTGCATCAGCTTATGTACTTAGCTGTAAGTTGATATTTGCTGATCCCTTTAAATAATTCTAATAACTATAATCTTTATTTTTCAGGAACTCGATTATATTATGGGCGGGGCTGCAGCCTGGGAGAACGTGGACTCAACTGACGCTGTTTGTCCCAAATGCAGTCACGGGAGAGCGTTTTTTATGCAGCTGCAAACTCGGTCTGCTGATGAGCCAATGACAACATTTTACCGTTGCTGCAACCATAAATGTGCACACAATTGGCGGGACTAGGTTTTTAAGTGTTGTGCGCGAGTTTCCATTAAGGCTGTGTTTCTTATTGCAAAGTAATTGATATAAATTTACAACATAAAAACTAAGTGGATGATGAAAATAGTACATAAAGTGTTTCATAATTACTGTGTAGTTAGAAATAAATGTGCATCAGTTAAGATGAAGATAGATAAAATGATTCCGGTTATATCATGCAAAGAAGAACATGCACACTTGAAAGCGGCTGAGTTTCTAGGAAACGGGCAAGTTATAGCAGTGCCAACTGACACCATTTACGGATTAGCATGCAGTGCTAATTGTCCAAAAGCTATTAAGAAGCTTTACACAATAAAAGGAAGAGATTCTGCCAAGCCCGTTGCTATTTGCGTCACAACGGTTGCAGATGTTCGTAAATGGGGAGAATCTGATCATTTGAGTGATGACCTTCTGCAAAGTTTGTTGCCAGGGCCTGTTACAGTGGTCCTAGAAAAAACTAAGCTGCTAGACAATCCCATTTTAAACCCAAAAACATCAAAGATTGGTATTAGAATTCCAAACCATGCATTTATGAACAACGTCACTTGTACATTCAATATGCCTGTTGCTTTAACTAGTGCTAACTTCAGTAATGAACCCTCTACTTTATCGGTTAAAGAATTTCAGCATCTGTTTTGTAATTTGGCTGCAGTCTTTGATGGAGGGGTGTTGAGTCAATTGGAACAGAATAGAAGTGGATCCACTGTGATAGATTTATCTAAAAATAATTATTACACTATTATAAGAAAAGGTATTTCATACGAAAATGTAGTTAATATTGTAGAAAGTTATGGTTTGACAAAATTAAATGCAGTTGCTTAACTTTTTGTTTCATTGTTAGGTATGTATGATAAACTGTATGGTATACTTTAAAGTCTTTAAACTTTCATTTTTATTAAGGGGACGAATTTAATTTTTTCCCCATCCTTGTCACACATGGTCACAAATGTGTGACACCCACTTCCCTTGTGTGACATATTTTGCAATTTTAATACTTTTGCATTGGAGTTTAAGCTTATAGTTTCAGCATTAATTGAGATGTTATGATTGTGTTCTGCCATGAAGCCTATGACCAGTTCTCCTGTCCCACTGGCGACCCCTTCAACTAAATTCGTGACATGATTTGTGGACAGCCTATAGTTCATTAAAATGTTTTATTTCAAGCCCTTAAGTTCATTTATGTATTATAGTTATATAGCAGCTAAAAAAATATATGTACAGTATCAATATTGAAAATAAAACAGTTGTAACAGAATCATTTATTTTTTTAATCACTAGTAATTATAAGCCAAGTTTCAAGTTTTTTCTAAAAATACTGTATTGACTTGTAGTGTCCCCAATTAGGCTTTTAATATTTTAAGTACAGAAGATCAAAATATTTAGATTTATCTTCTTGAAAACTTTTCAAAATTCAATAAAAAAAAGTTTAATAAATGGAGAACATTTTTTATATAAGTTAAAAATAAGTGGATATGTTGCATAACAATTTAACAATGCTTTTCTGAATTTCTAGTTATACTGATTTACTTGCCCAATGAATTATGCAACTTATCAACTTATTCATGCCATGAACCAATTTTTAACTACATGAATACATGGAGACTATGGATGCACCATAGAAAATATGTAGTTAAATAGACTAGACACAAAGTTAGTCTGTAAATACAATATATATATTTAATTTTAATTTGTACATGTTTTTGTTTTTTATTCAACAAAAATATTTTTACCTAGATGACATTTAAATAAAATGATTTAGTCTAAAGTTTACTCACATTAAGACCCCAGTAAAGGAAAGACTAGCTCAGAAAGATCTAGATTCAGAAGTAAGATTTTCTTACCACAGGAACTTATTTTACCCAATAACAATCATAGATTATATATAACAATAACAAATTGACACACTCGACGTAGTGAGTGTTAGAATGTGCACATCAATATGTTGATCAAACAGTTTCATAAAGACCTATTCAAATATGTGTGGCAACTGCTGCCACTGTGGGTAGTGGATATCGGAATTGGTAAGTAGTATTCCTAATGCAAATATTTCTACCCACCTACCTATTCACTGTGGCATGTTTCACAAGAACCCTGGTACTTGGGCTGGTATATTGCGCATTATTTTTTCCTACCAACAGCAGTAGCAGATACGGCACATATCGGAACAGGCTATAATAAATTATAACTTTGTTTCGTGAATATATTTGAATTTTAACTAACATATCATGATACCAAATTACCCTATACATATTATCGAAGTTGATTCAGTTAGTTGTATAAATTGCTTTTATTAAAAATAATTAAATGGTAACAAATTGGTTCAACAATTCATTTCACATTTTTGTACACATTGCCTATAATTTTTTATACATATTTTTCTTTGACACCAACACAGTTAGAACCTATAATATAATCAATAAATAGCAATCAAATTCCATTAAAATGTATCTAGTTTTGTCCACTAAGAGGTATTTATATCACTTTAAAACATTCACTATATAGATGTGCTAACTGGCTTCCGGTGGTCAGGCACTTTGGTTTCAAGCTGCTGCCATCTACTAGGGGGCCAAACTATACAGACTGCGCGAGCATTAATTAGGCCTAGACAGACCGGTCCAAAGGTATTACTATCTAGTGTATGACCAGTGTGATCACCTTCTACCCAACAATGGCCTTCAGGCACCTTCACGAACTGGTTTTTGTATCCAATAGTGTTCACAATGTCCCCTTGAAGGGCTACTACACGTTTGATTATTTTTTGATTCGGGTCCTTGGGAGACACGAGTGATATAACATCGCCCCTCTGTACCTTGTAGTCTCTGACTGCCCATCGCGACAGAAACACGTAGTCCGTGTTTGTGGACTCCGGGTTGAGTACCGGCTGCATGGATATACCTTCCACTCTCGCAACATAACCCACGGTGTCTAGAAAGGTTACTCCGACAGGAATGCCGACGATGACAGACCTAAACAAACTTTTGAGTGACATTTATGAATCGTTACAAACTCTGGCTGTAAATTTACCCGGCATTGTCGTTTAACCACTTCCTTTTTTATTTTTTATTTCAAAAACATCTTGAAAAACAACTTTTGTAGGTTCCTGCTTTTAAAAATACCTCACTTGCACAAAGGGAAGGGCTATTGCCCTTTTGACATAATTATGTTGACAATTGACATTGACATTACTTGATTTTTTGTGAATTTCATTTTGCGGCAACGAGCACAGACTAAGTTACAAGACGCACTAGACTACATACCTAGCCTTAATTAAGGTATGATTGCACACATTTAGTAATAAGTCAATGGATGCATATGCTTATTTTAAGCACGTAAGCATGCTTTCAGTGTGCACTTACTACTTACAAGCATGTGTATGTATTCGTATAAATGTACGTTGTTCGAAATGAACATGCTTATTTTGATCATGCACAAAAATCAACTGCGATTATTTTATTGAGCATGCTACCTGCGCCGCGGGTGGAAGCGGGTACAGAACAGAGTGATGATGAGATAATGGAGACGTGCTCAATCCATGCCGACCCCCATTAAAAAATCCTAGCTAGCCACAATTGTCTACGAGCATGCTTATTGAAGTGAATTCTTCTTATCGTTGTGATTTGGAGTTCGTTGAAACGGAAATGACGCGAATGAAGCATCGGCAAAATGGCGGCTGACGTAAGCAAAACAAAACATCAATATTTGGCCTGACAGTATTCGTTGTTATGAAGTTTCACTTCTAGCATACCGTGTGAATACCACACATTTTTCAATTTATACAAGCTAAGAGCATGCTGATTTTACATAAATGTTCATAAGTTCGTTTTTTAAAAGATTGTTTTTCTGTCTATACCTTTCTATTTATATCCTTATTATTATTAATGTGACTGTAAGTTTGTTTGCTACGCTTTTGCACGTTGTTTTTGCACGTTGCACGGAAACTACTTAATACATTTTTTTCACAAAGTTTAAATTAATTGAACTTTAAATACATTTTTATATGCACAGTTCGTACTGTTAAATAGCTATTAGGCGAACGGAAGCACGTAACCGGGGCCGGGGCAAGAGGGTTAACGGAGTCCCACATCGGCGAGTCATAAGGGCGGGGATGGCGAGATATAAGCTGTGGGTCGCTGTGGCTACGCACGAAATGACACGACACGCCACAATCCACATTAAGCAGAGAGACTGGTGGTTTAGGGAGCGGGGTACCTACGTAACACCGTTCGATACTGATGAATGTGCGTTGTTAAAATTATGTCATATCAAAAAATCAAAATGTGTGCAATTCACACGTGCTAGAAGTGAAATTAAAAAAAAAAACAAAAACTGGTTACGGCGCATTCACATAGAACGTCCGTTTTACAGGACCGTTTAACCGGATATGCTAGTAGCGTATGTAGTTGTATGAGCGATTTCACACAGAATCCAGTATACCGGATCCAGTAAAAAATACCGAACCAACAAAATAAACAGCAATCCGTTTTACAGGATCCGTTTAAACGGATATGTTATTAGCGTATGTAGTTGTATGAGCGATTTCACACAGAATCCAGTATACCGGATCCAGTAAAAAATCCCACACACAACGGAAATACTGACCTGTTAAAACGGACGTTCTATGTGAACGCGCCCTTAGGTTTGTAGTTCATGAAAGCTCGCCGAGCTTTGCCAAGCACGTAAACCCGGCATTAAAATTCATTACATATTACAGTGATAATGAATGAATAAAAAATATCTTATTATTAATATTTTTTATCTATTATAATATTTTATACAAGGCAATAACAAATCTTACTCTATGTTTGTCACGTCACTCAGAATCAGCGAATGAATGACCATAGATTACAAAATTTCGGACTCGAGTCTTTACTTTATTACAAATACTCTAAAAAAGTGTTGATGCTTTCTGTAGTAATTTACAACCACAACTAATCAGACTGAAATTTCGGACATTTGTCGTGCAGCAATCACTATATAACTTAAAATTGGTTCAATAAACAAAAGTTTCTCTCATTCGGAACTCAACAAGCATTTTAGAAAGGAAGGGGTACAGATGGAAGTGTTCCGTGATCAAGAAAAACTTACAACCTGCATAATCAGCTGTCAGTGAGATAGATCATCTGTAGTAGTAAATATAAAAGTGGAAACGATCAAAACACGACGAGGCGCACCGCGCGCGATCGTCGTCGCGAGGTGAGGGGTCACGATGTGAGCTGGACGCCGCGCTCGGTGGGCTCCAACTGACGGGCAGATATGGGATAATAACCTATCACGGAGCGAGGACATCGCGATGGCCGGACTCCCGTGAGCTCGTCGGGAGCGTCTCTCGCCCGCAGCGCCCACGAACGCCGAGCCATGTCCGGCGACTTCCCGTTCCCGGCGAAGACGGTGAGTCCGCTGAAGTGCAACGAGAAGCCGTGGGACGTGTGGGTGGGGGAGATCGGGTATCGGTCTCCGCGGCGCGAGGAGGAGGCGGCCAAGCCGGAGCGGCGGCGGCGCGGCGGGCTCAGCCGGCTACGGCAAGACGCCATGCCGCTGCACGGACTGTTGCCGCAGATGGACACGCTGGACGCCGCCGTCTGCCACATGTGCGGCTCCGTCGTTAAGTGCAGCGCCGCCTACCGCCACCTGCTGGAGGCGCACTCGGGCGCTGAGCCGCTGCTGCCTCCGCCGCCCGCACCCGCGCCCGCCGCCAAGCCCAAGACTGCCCCCAGTCGCAGCCGACACAAAAAGGAGCCGCCGCCCCCACCTCCGCCCGATGTCCTGCCCAAGATGGAGACGTCGCCGATCCCCCCGGCCGCGCCGCCAGATCTCCAGTATTCCGAGGAAGCCGGGGCCTCCGCTGCACTGGCGGGGGAACTGCAGGTGAGCGTCGAGACCGGGGACCTGCCCGTCGTCAGCATCCAGGACCCGGAGGATCTCCCCCTCGGCGAGAACCTAACCGACGACATCTTCGCCATCATGAACTCGGAGGGGATTCAGAGCGCGGACGACATTACGAACGCGGCGGACTGGAAGAACATAATCAGGGATATTGGCAATATGCAGGAGATCCATTTTCCGTCGGTTGTGGACCCAATGGCCAGCGTAGACCCGTACGCCCCCGCGGACCCCCCGACGACCGGATACACGGCGCCCGACCCGGAGCCGGCCGCGCTGCGGTTCGCGCCGGACGCGTCCCCCGCGCGCCCGGCCGCGTCCGAAGCCGGCGCCCTCGCCGCTCCCCCGCCGAAAGCGACGACGCCCTCGACGAAGGCCTCGCGGAGGAACAGCAAACCAAAATTCAATCTTCGTGAGTACGACCCTAATAAGCACTGCGGTGTGGTGACCGGCGAGAACCCGAAGCCATGCACGCGTTCGCTGACCTGCAAGGCTCATGCGCTGTCGCTGCGGCGCGCGGTGGAGGGCCGTGCCAAGCCGTTCGATGCGCTGCTTGCCGAGCACCGCGCGGCGCGAGAGGCCGCGCACGCGCCGCCGCCGCTGGCGCCCGTCGACCTGGCCGCGCTCACAGACGTGGCCGACGAGCAGCGCGTGGACGACATCTACGCGAGCCTGCTCGGCGACGAGGCGCTAGCGGAGGACGCTGTGCTGCCGGACACGTCCGGCATCGCCGCGCTGCTCAGCCAGCCGGCGGCCGACGACGAGCCGGAGCGGGAGGCGGACGGCGTGTGTTGGTACGCGGCGGTCCCGCGGCCGCTGGCGCTGTGCACGTACAATGCGTCGCACGCGGGCGGCTCGGTGGCGCTGGGCAAGCGGTACGCGACGGTCCGTGGAAACGTGAAGTCGTCGCTGGCGCGGCCGTGCAAGGCGGCAGCGGGCGCGTGCGTGGGGCGCGGCGCAGCGCGACGACCGGAGCTGCGGCGACTGGTGGTGGCGGCTTGCGGCCCGCGCGACGTGCACCAGACGCTTAGTGAGCTGTTCGGCGCGGAGGCGCGGCTCAATGGGCACGCGCCGCACAAGCCGCGGCTCAAACCGCCGCCGCCCGGCAAGCGCCCGGCCGCGCTCGACCTGGGCTTCTCGCTCGACCCGCTCCTCGCCGACGAGAAGTGTTGAGGTGCCCGACGAACTCTAGCCGCCGGAATGTATATTTATTTTCGTGGAGGAGACCGGGACTCCCGTGTAAATGTTGAAAGAGCACGAATTTTGTCCCCGATTCTATCAATGTGTAAATCGGAAGCGAATTAATGTTTGTATTATTTTGTAAATTATTTATAAGATTCTTTTTGTAAAATCTCTCGTCGCCGAGGAGCCGAGTAGATCTTTAGGAATGGTTGTACTTTTCGAGATGACGTAACTCAATGTTGATACTGAAATGAATACTGAGAAATGGCCTAGGATTAATGTTTAATGTGATGAAAATTTCCATGTAAAAATATAAATACTATTAAAATGTAAGTATATCCGTAATAGTGAATCGCCTCCTCGTAAAAATACCTCAGGAACTGAAACGTCGATTTCGTAACATCGATGCATATATTATGTGAACTTGTTGAGATATTCTCACGAATTGTGAAAGCGGTGATTCGTGTAGAAACATGTTTCAAAAAAATATTTCGATACTCTGCGCTCGAGAAATGATGACGATGCATGCGCCTCTTTGTGCCAACTCTTAATTTTTTACCATCGAGACAACCGAAACTCGAGTGGACATACTGCCTTTCATTTTTAATCCAATGGTTAGATTGGCCGCAAGACTGACGAGATTACATTAAAATAAAATAGTAATTCTTCATTATGCACTAGCCTGTCGTTTTTATTTCTTGAGCGCGTGTATCAAATTTTGTATTTTTTTTTTATTCTACAGTGGAGCAAAATATGGTGTTATTTTATTTTTTTAAGAAAATAATGATTGACAACCGCAAATGTCTGCCTCTACACCGGTAAATAATGCCCACATGCAATTTTGGCATCAATACAACTAGCTTTATGGAAATAAAACAATTGATAACTACTATTTGCATTAAAAAGAATTTAATAAGGGTTTCTCTTTTTATTTGCTATTGTGTGAATTACTGGTGAACCCTTGCTTCTTTTCTGGAAAACTATAATAAAGCGAATCACAAGGACTAAATTATCACACTAATAATCTCACAATCGAGACGCGTTGTTTCATCTTTTATGATACTGAATTCTGAAGATATAACCCGGTGGCCCGATGGCTTCTATTTTAGACTGTAGAAAACATAATAATAGGAAGAGGAATAATAGGAAAACATATAATTAGGTGATAAAATATTTTCTTTCACGTTAGTGGCCTTGGATATGAGATGAAGCCGTGTAGCGAGTTCATGGACGGAAAACATAATTATAGGTAGTTGGTACGCCGTTAGTAAGAGCAAAATCTGTCATATTGAATTGTGTTGAAGGGCATCTTTCCTTCATTAACACGCTTCTTGAAATGAAATGATAATTCTTTTAGCGCTCTTGTAAGGTAAAAGACAAGGTATGTGATCACAACATTTGCTACAACAGAAGACGGGAGCAGTAGTTAAATCAAACCCCTTAGTTCTTAAGTAGATATCTCATTTCACCCTCTTTGATTACAATACAAATACTACTAAGTTCGAAACAGGAAACATTACGATTAAAAACCAATATTTTTTACAGGTTGCCTACACATGACCCTCAGTCTCTGTGCGTAGGTAACTGAGTAATTACCTACATATATTTTCATGTATATAGAATAGACTTCAAACAAATCTGACGGTATGTGGTCACTGGTCACCATCGACCATGGGATGTCCATCAGATTGATAACAGTTAACACTAAAAGCATCCGTTCTTTATCAACATCGTTAATTCACGTTTTAAAGCTTCTATAAAATGGTGAGCCAATACACAGGGAGGGAGAGAAACGACAGGCACCTTAGTACCCATCAAATCAAATAGTACCTACCTATATAGTAATATGTCAATGGTATATACTTAAACACTACGTTTTAGTACTCCTCTCAATTTGAAGTTTGTCGTGGGGAATCTGCGAGTCGACCTTATTTCCGTGCTAATTATTACACGCTTCTGCTACAATTGTCGGTAAGGAGTACAGACAAATATAGGGATTCGACATATAAGGCGACTCATGGTAATGTCATGACTTGATACGTAGGTTGGTGCCTGAGTAGTGAAATGAATAAATCTAAGTATTTCATAAATCATTCATATGAATGACGATTTGCGAGTACTTATCTTACATGTATTTTACAATACGAAAATCTAAAACGCTATGATGGTAGGTATTATTAATATTTTCGAGATCTTATTGGCCACTGTAAGTTACTAAGTTGTACATACTTAGTTACCTTTGCCAGCTTTAATCATTTCGCACCCTTAGCAAAAATGCATTCTAGACGAGAAATTTCAGCTCAATAACATAATATTTATACCATTGACAATGTTTAAAATGTTAAGAAACTTCAGGTTTTGTCGTGATATTTTCTGGTGTTCTGGTTCCAAATAAAACAAAAATAGTATTTTTTAAGATTTTAGTTATACTCCTCCTATCACAACTTCATAACGCATAAATATAATATTTTTTGTAACATTATAGTGTATTAACACAACAATGACAAAAATCAGTAAATTTTCTTGTGAGTTAAAAAATATATACAGGCAAATCTTTTTTATTTTTAATTAACACAAGTAATTACATAATAATAATTCACTACAAACTTCAATAACATCACAACTGACTATCCCACACAACAGCTGCGACAAGATCTCAATTCAGAATTAGAGGTATTCGAAGAGCTTAAGTAATACTATAATGATAATTTATGAGAAGACAAACATTGATGAAAATTAAAAAAAAAATATCAAAAATGTTTTTAACACTTCACATTTGTAACACTTCATTAATAACACAGCATTTAAAAGTGCGAGAATATTCCCTTTACTAGCAAAGCTCTTTTCTTACAGATTTGTAATGAGGATTTTTGATATTATATTTTGAACTCAATGCTCCGAGTCGCAGCCATTCTGAGGTATACAACAGCCGCATCGGCAATTTAAATTTTGCACTAAATAGACCCGCTAACGTTGACACCGGGTACCGGGATACATTTAATTAAATTAAACAAATCAAATCATTTGTTTTTCTTCGTTTTTATTTTGACACCTTTCGTCTTCGACTTGACAACTCCTTTGAACTGCTTGGATGTGACAGCCTTTTTCCTAGAAAGCAACAATACATAAGTTTAAAACTAATTTTTTTTTTAACGCTACACACTCATGGCCCCACACTAGGATTCCCTGTGTCGTGGGTGCCATGGACAACACACAAGACAAGAACACACACACCCAGACCAAGAACGGAAATTTAAATTCATCATTCAAATTTCCGCCTCGCTGGGAATCGAACCCAGGACCCTCGGAACGGCGATCCGGCGTGTTAACCATTGCGCCATCCGGGTCGTCATATATGTATGTATGTGTAGCAACTATCAAGTCTGTACTCAATAACTTACGAAAGCGTTTAACTAATATCCCGGGCTTTTCCTCTTGCATATAATATTTAACATGCACTCCGAAGCAAAGAAACCCTAACGATTTATTTTTGCCACCAACGTCAACGTCACCCATGCAACTATCGACCGCGCCTCTGTTGCTAAACTCGGTCACTCGATCACTTAGGATAGACACGAGCCGGGCTAGCAACGCTGAGAGTTCATCTATAGAAATAAATAAAATTGGAGTGTCTGTTTGTAATATTAAAATAATCGCTTTTTATTAAATGCACATGGATGTGTACACGTACATACACCTTTTTTTTACAATTTTTGTCTGTCTGTTTGTTTTGGCTAATCTCTGGAACGGTTGGACCGATCATGACGGGACTTTCATTGGCAGATAGCTGATGTAATAAGGAGTAACTTAGGCTGCTTTTATTTTAAAAATTTCCCCGTACCAATTAAAATTCCACGCGGACGAAGACGCGGGCACAGGTAGTAAATAAATAAATAAATGTAATCATAGATGTTAATAAAAAGAAAAATGTTCACCTCTTGTTAAGGTTTTTCCTGGAGAGTGGCAAGTATGCATATGGGTCATGTTTCCCTTTCTTCTTGATATCCCCCTTGGCTTTCTTCGACCTGTAATCGGTTCCAGCTGTGGAAGCTACAGACGCTGCCGAGCTCAGCGGTCTGGAATATAGATAGAATTCAGTGTAAATATAAACAGGGGTTTTATAAATATTTCATTTTTTCCATAAATAGCTGGTAGATGAACAGATGGGCCACCTGTTGGTACGTTGTCACAGTCACCTATGGACATCAGGAACACCTAAGGTTGACCAATGAAACCAGTAAAAGAAAAGGGTTTAATCAAATCCAAAAATGATAATCCCATTGAGTGAATAGGTATTGACTAAATTAATATGCTTACCATCTTTGGACATCATCGCTTACTTAACATCAGGTGCGATTGTTGTCAAAGATAACTTAGCATCGCTTAGATTAGTCGGTACCAGTCAACCGTAGCGGTATATACTAACGCAGTACCGTACCTGTGTATACCCTTCCCCCCGGCGCGGTATCCGCCGAACGTGGCCGTGGAGGCCTTGCTCTTCCCGCTGCGGATGCTCAGGATGTCGTCGTACTTGCGCTTCGCGCCCGGCTTCACCAGCTTCGATGTCTTTGAGGGTGCTTCGTCATCTGGGAAATTGGAAAAATATTACAATCACCTAACGATTTCAGCAAGCAAGAATGCTTGACCAACCCTAGGGTTATTCTAATACTTATTATCATCTTTTCTAAATACAAAAGAGCAAAATAATCCCAATAGAAAAAAATGTTGTCTTAAAAAATGTACACCAGTTAAAAATTTGAACACCTTGAAATGGGTAAAAATTTCACAAATAGATACATTAAACACGCACAACCGAGGATTAGTAAAGATTTTTTTTTTGTTTAGAAGGCGGAGGTTTACAAAAATTGATATTCAGCCATATGGTTTACCAGTATCATCAGTGTCGGAGTCCACTTCCCCGCTGGGCCTGGGCTCCTCGTCTTCATCTTCTAGGAAGGTATCATCTGAGATTATCAGCCTTCCGTCTGGAGCAGTCTTGAAGCCACCATCCTTCTTCTTTGGTTTCTCTTCAATCACCTTCTTCTTGGTTGGATCCGTTGCTAAGAAAAAAATATGGTTATGTAAAAAAATACTTTACCAAGAAAAATAAATATGGTCATGTAAAAAAATATATTAGCCTAAATGGCAGTGACCTTGTCTGCAAGCGAGGGGCTCAGGTTCGAATGCCGGCGGGGCCAGATATTTTTATGAATGTTTGGTTTCGCGTTAGTGACATGTCATGTTATTTGTTTGAGTATGAGAGTGTAAACGTATAATTTACACTATTTACGTTCAAATTAAAAGTGAACATTAAAAAAACATTAAATACCGTTTGATTTTTTTTTTAATATTATGTAATCATTATCTAAGTAAATTGTAAAAGAATATTAAAATAGAATTAATATTCAGCAATTTTATTTTAAGACTTATTCTTTTTGTTTATTTTTGAAAACATAACAGAACTTTAAACTCATCAATAAGACTGCCAAAGACAATTTCACCCATTATGAATTTCTGACAATTCAAACAGTTACCTGTAATCTTCCTAGAAGAGGACATGTCAGCCAAGTCCACAATATTTTCGGGGTCATCCTGGATCCAGGCGCGGTTCTTGCCCTTCTTCGCTTTAACCTTGGGCCGCTCCTCCTCCAGATACTCCATCTCGGAGTCGGAGTCCCGAAGAATGTCTTCCAGCGTCTTGGATGTGCCTTTCACTGAGAATTCCGTCTCCGAGTCTGAATCTCTGTCTCTGACAATCACAAATCTGTTTAAATATTTCATTACCTTCCAAAATCACCTATACTAAACTAATAACATCATGATTTGTACCGTTAATTCTAATACATACATACGAGTAAGATATTTCATGCAGATTAGTCAAAATAAGTATTTACATAAAAGGCAAATCTTTCCATTTCTTAAAAGCATTTATGCTTTCTATGTTAATTGGCCAACTATGAGGTACATTTCAAGCCTTCGCACTTACTGAACACACACTTTGACTATTTTGCAGTTACACAGAAAAGTAATTTTAAAGAAATCTGAATAAATATCAAACTGACCTCTGATTCTCTTTCTGCCGTTTCTTTCTATTATCCATCTTGCGGATATTCCTCAGCCTCTTGATCATAACCTCATCCTCTGCTGGTATCAGTTTCTCCACTGTCTCCGCTCCATACTTCCTGGTCATCCGACTGAGGAAGTACCCGATCTCCAGACGAGCGTGACGCTTACAGTCCTCAGACATAGAGGAGAGAGTCTTAAAGATTAATGGTAGACTGCCAGAGAGTACTTCAGTTGGTAGTACTTTTGTGTATACCTAAAATAAAAAAATATGTGTAAGCATTTTTTGTTGCATAACATGAAGTTCAGTTTAAAATTAAATTTATGTTTCTTTCGCAATTCTTTTTATTTTATTCGATTTCTAAACTCAGGTGGCAATAAACTACTCTACCAAATTTTGCAACCACATAATTGAAAAACTTATGCGTCATATGCGTGTAATAATAAGACATAGCAATGCAATAAGAAAACATAGCAATGCGACTTCCGTTCTAACACAACTTGTATTTAAAGAAAACCATTGCAAGTTCTTTTTTTACCCTATTATATCCATATAGAAGTTTCACTTCACTACATAGTATAAAACAAAGTCGCTATTTCTGTCCCTATGTATGCTTAGATCTTTAAAACTACGCAACGGATTTTGATGCGGTTTTTTTAATAGATATAATGATTCAAGAGGAAAGTTTATATGTATAATATATTGAAGTTTTGTGTAAATTGGTTTTCCCGAAGCGAAGCGAAGGCGGGTTTACTAGTCAATAATAATTAAAATATTTATTTGATTAGTAACAATACTTACCTTAAGGAAGCTCAAAGCCGCGGCGACAACTTCTCGGTTGTTCTTCAACATCTCAGCAGCCACCTTCTCCAGCAGTCCCTGGACGATCTCCAAGCCCATGTCCTCGGACAGGTTGAAGAGCGCGGACGCCACCGCCCGCAAGGTGGCGCTGGTGACGCGCGGCAGCGGGGCCGACAGTCCAGACAGTAGCATGTCGATGAATGCTTGCATGCCTGTGGGATGAAACGGGACATTACTGGACTGTATATCCATAGGTCGCTGGTATATCCGGCTCGAAGGACCAAATATGTACGGGCTTATTACTTGTCGATGTCAATGAAGACGCGTCTGTCATTGACGAAGCCTTTAATTGCACTGAATATTGCTTAATATAAAAAATGCCTATCTGCATGATGCACTGCAAATGTACGAGTAAGCTCGTACAGACCTCCTTAAAACATTAATAAATTAATAATTTCGAAAACTAAAAACTCGTTTTTATCATGCCAAGTGAGTAATAAATGCACAGCAATAATTTTAATCTCTGTGGTATCAACCATTGAGTACATAGTTCCTTCATTCCCTTGGACGTAGCGGCGAGATCTTTTTTGTATACATGTTTTTATTGAAATTCTTTGCCTGTGTTTATTTATGGTGTACAAATAAAGAGTTTATCTATTACATCCAGTAACGCTCGTCATAAAATTGTATTGTGAAACTAAAGAATGTGCAAATTTGTCCTTGTAATTGTTGTGTTGAATAGTAGAAGTAGTTCTAACTTACGGTGTCCCATATACTACACTAACTAACAAGGCAAGATAATGTATATAAGCTTGTAATAATGTAGTTTACAGCAGTACATTTACGAACTAACCTCCCTCCTGGTTCTTCAGTACGTTCCCCACTGTATTGATGAGGTTAAAGGCGCACTGACGACACTTGGAGTTGATATCCTTGGTGCATATCACAGACTCTGCCACTGCACTCTTCAACAGCTTGCTTTCAGCGTTCAAGTTGTTTGTGGAGTTGATTAGATGCTCTATACACCTGAAAATAAGGTCTAGATTAGTCTAGGACTTGAAGACTTAAGGATGCAGTTATCCCAAACAACTGATATCCAATTCTTTATGCTTACTTCACAATACTTCGCTAGTCTTGTCTGTCCTAATATCTACTAACAAACTAACCAACTATTGTTCAACTAATCTGCTAACCGTATTTAACCATTCTAGTCCCGATTTGTGTCTTGTTCTGTGTCCGTCACAGTTGTCATGGGCGGCAGCGGAAGGTGGTGCTGCATGCTCGTTTGCTACCTTAATACCATAAAAAAATCAACATGACACTAGTTATTTAATATGATACATACCTCAACCTTGCAGCTTTACTGCTGTCAGCTACCTTACTTAGGGAATTCATGAGCAATTTCTTGATCTTCTTATGGTTATCCTTCAAAAACTGCTTGCAACTGTCTGTATCACTCTTGAAAATCTCCTCCAATATCCTGTACGCCTTCTTATGCTCCATTTCAAGCAGCCGAGCCTTGTCCTTGTATCTCATGCTTTTATTTCCTTCATTTTCCTCTACGTCCATACCCTCCGTCTTGACTTCTTTCTTCTTAGCCTTCTTGAACTTTCTAGGATCTTCTAAAACCGTCTCGCAGAGTGGGAATACCCATTTGTCAAAGAGGTTGGTGATTTGGTCACTATTTTGGTAGAGAACGAGTAATCTAATGACGTCGAGGATGGACTCCCTTTGGAAGTGGTTGTCTTTGGAAGCTTCCAACTGCTGGAGGGCATTGGTGAAGAGTTCTTCGCGTAGAGATTGGTCGCTTATTGTTAGGTACACCTATTGAAATGAAGGGGTTTTTATTAGATGGTCAACATTTAATAGCAATATTAAGTAAAATTTACTGTTTTTTTAATTAATAATAAGTTAATGGTTGACAACCATTTCACGAAATGTTCTATTCATCTTTGCAATAAACTTAAATGATTAACATTTCTATGGTAGTTGCAAACACAAAAAAAAATGCATTGCTACAATCTAACTCAGTTAAAATATGGATAAATAAATAGTGAGTATCTATGACATCGATACAAAAAAATCTACACTAAAATCTATGTGGTTAGAAAAGCGTAATCAATGTTTTGTAAAATGCTGCCAAGTTAAGTGTTCCAGGTTCATTTTCAGACCATGTCGTCTGTCCTACCAGCAACAAAGTATGACTGTAACAGTATATGAGCATTTACTTTGTATATTGTTATAAAGATACCTGTATAGTTTCCAATGCAGCTAACCTCTGCCCCTCAGCACTGCTACCCTGAACCGGAGACATGTATATATTCAGAAGGATTGGGACATAGTTCTTGGCAAACCTGCTCAACTCTTTCATGTCTTCCTCATTCTCCATCGAGGAAGAGATCAGTTTCCTTAGCGCTTGCATCACTGACAGCCTAAATTCTGGATTATCCTTCAACACATTACCCAAAACACGGGCCAACGCTTTGAAATTCTCCTTAATGTCCTTGGGACAGTTGCAAAAACTGGGCAGCAAGGCCCAGAACTGATTGCACAGCAAGTCGTAAGTATGAGAGCCGGGCATATCCTTCTCTTGTGCGAGGTCCCGGGATTTCTTTCTGCAAAAGGTTGCCATCTCCAATATTTCCGTTGCAAAGAACTTCAAGTTTGAATTGGTGATTTTCTCTCTCAAAACTGGTATTAACCAGCTCCGATCCAAGTTTATATTGGTGCCGTCTCGTAACGGTATGATTTGTAGAACGAACTCCGGTCCTAACGACTTGATAGCGCACCCAGTAGCGTATTCTACTTCTTTCTCGTTAAAGAAGTTGTGACTTTCGCGGCGTTCAATCATCTTTCTTAGCAGGGGACCTAGTACATAGATGACTTTGTCATTGCCAATCTGTAACAAGATTTTTGGTCAGGGGAATTATGTAACTGGCTGGCTTCAACCCATTAATGGCCCACTACTGAGAGCTGGTCTCATTATTGAGGAGGCCTAGCGCATACTACACCACATAGTCCCAGCGCGGTTTGGTCTAGGGTGTGACTTAACTGGGCATTTGAAATTAATACCTGAATTACCTTATTGTTGGTTGTATTTGTACCGTTTTTAAAAGATGTGCCTAGGAGTTTATTTCGCCGCTTCCTTACTCCTCGAAAATTATAAGTTGTAAATTTAAAACGAAACGGTGGTAAATGCAAAGAAATGACGTTCGTAGTGTATTTAAAAATTCCTACATGAAATAAATTATCTGAGTTCGAATACTACATGACGCGTTGGCAGCTGAGAAGAATATGGTAAATTCACCCTTACAACTTACCTTGCACATTACTAAAATTGCAGCCAAAACTCCGCTAAAATACATTTCAAAGTTGATTCTACATCATGGGTGAAAACTACCGATGGTAGTTAAAACCCTTACCACCCTGTATCAGTTTAAGGGTCTCACTGCGATAGAACCCAATGAAGTCCAACAGAAGGCATTACGTCCAATGTCTCATTGCTAATGGATCACAATCATAGTAAATCAATTAAGATTGATATCCAAATAAAGCCCTTGTCATTCAAATTAAATAGATAAATTTAGAATTTTAACTCACTAATAATACAATTAATGCAGCACAATCATTAGTTCTACTCTTACCTCAAAACATACAGCTAGGGTCATTATGACATGTTTTATGGCCTGGTTGAAAGGATTGTCCAGACCGGTGCCTATTGTCTTGAAGATGTTGTCAATGTGGGACTTATGCTTGATGAGACACTCATCTGACTCTATTGCTGGCTTCACACAGTCTAGGAGAATGGCCTGAGGAGATGCATAATATTATTATAACAAATAATATCAGTTAACAAACATTTTTGGTATGTAAATGTGTCTTAGTTACTGGTAAAACTGTGCTTCTTTTTTGGTACAATTATTTTAAATCTAAATTATGTAAAGCACTCCTCCCAATATTTTTTTACGGATTTAAGCAAATGAGTACACAGCCCCACCCTTCCGCTTCCACTCATGACAACTGTGACTGTGCTAGAACAAGACTCAAATCGGGACTAGGTTGGTTAGTCCACTTAGCCGAGTTAGAATGTTAGTCATTTCTTTGTAGGTGAGGACTGGGCCGGGACTGTTAGTGTTAGTCAAGTTACCTATTGTTAGTAGAAGTCTCGTTCTAATTCTGTCACAGATATGCTTCTACTCTTGAAGACAAAGATGGTTGCCACTAAAAGTGTAATCAGATCTTCACCTATATTGCCAGATGGCAGACATTTCCAATTTATCTTATTTTCCTATGCTACTATACTCGTAGAATCAATATAAATCTGTGTCAGCTCACCTTCAGGGCGTTAGTGGCAGCGGCGTTGACGTCACCAACGTCAGAGAGCCACAGCTCCGAGACACAGATGTTGACAAACGCGGGTAGATTGGGGATGCAAAGGTTCAAATCCAAACTGAGGACCAATGGATTATGATTATTGATGCGGGTGGCATGGACAACACTAATAACACATAGCTAACATCCATGACCCGTGAACAAATTATTTATTTGTCACACAAATATCTGCTCCAGGCGGAAATCGTAAACGGGACCCCTCGACTCACAGGCAGAGCCACTACTAGTTAGCCGACAAGGTCGTCATTAAACAAACTAATTATTAAGAGCCTATTATGTAAGGGATGACAAAAATTCTAAAAATGCTCTATTCATATTCATTCTAAAATGATTTTATGACTCTCGTAAAAAGTCAAAAAAAGTACTTTGTCACGTGAGTATCTTTTACATTATTAATTAAACATTTTGGGCCTTGCGAAAATTGAGAATTTTGTTTTTGTTCTTATTATGTTGTAGTAATTACGTTATGTTTTATTCTGTACGGGATGATGTGGTCGCCCAGCGACAAATTCCCTTCAATAAATAAAAAAACATTAAACATTTTAATTGTACTTTGATTATACAGATTCTGTAGTTCGTATTATAATCATGAATGTAATTAAAGGTAATTAAGACCTGAGTATACTGTATCCTGTAATTTATACAGTATTTTCATTTATGTCAAATTTTCAAAGCCACATTTCATCAACACAGGGCAGTACTGATATAGGCTCAGTCAAATTTAATGTGATCATAGTGGAATATGATGATACTCACCCAGCGAGACAGCCATATCCCTGCTGTAACACCGCAGCCCAGGCCAGGACCTGCCCACTATCATTGGCTGGAGGCCTCGCAGCCATCAAGGCCCGCGTTAGCTGCGCGGCCAACCCCGCGGTTAGGTTACAAGTGTCCTTTGGCGCTGATAACAGCGCATGCATGGTGTGCAGACAGCATGTTTTGATGTAAACATTATTATGAGTCATTAGAGACAGGATTGCTTCTGATATTGTCTAGAAAAGAAAATTCGTTATGTAATACCAATTTTTCTGCAGAACTGTCACATGGTTGCTTTTGCAATGTGATTTGTGTGAATTTAAATCTAATTATAATTCATTATTATTTCAAATAGGGCTTTCGTTTAAATATTAAGATTATTAAGGTTATTACGTTATTAGTACTCATTTTGGTGATAAAATCGTGATTGCTATAAGAACTGTTTATAAGTTAAAATATATATTTTAATATATAAATTGTTACTACAGCTTCTACGTAAAACCTGTGATTACCTTAATATGGTCCTTGCTGAAGACTGGTAATACGTCACGCAGCATGGTCAATGTGTGCAGAACCGGCCTGTGGCCTGACAATAAGGCCTCTGGTGTGATCTGGGATAAAGTGTAGTCAGCAACCCGGTTGGAAGCTGGGTGGACCTTTGGAGGCTGAAAAGAATATATGATCATCACCATCACCAACAACTGTTATTTTTAGGTAACTTCAAAAAGGAAGAAAGGGATTAAACAACTACAATAATTTTCCTCTAAAAAATTGATTAATTTTTCAATTAATGATGAAGATAAACCAGGGAATATGAGATTTTGTTTGAATTTTAAAATGTTGAATTGGAATTGAAATTCATATAGGTATCACTAATACCCCTTATCACTTTTTTTTATTCTACTGCCGTTTCGCAAAGGTGCTTTACCTTGATCTTCTGGTCTTCAGAGGGTATCATGAAGCAGCTTCCACGTAGGATCGCCATCACAGCATGCTGTGCCGCTTTACGAACCTACAAATGATACAAATCTATTAAAATAGCCTCTTTTTGTTACAGTTTCAACTTTATGTTACAAATCCAAAAATAAAGTCTTACTTAGTCTTTAAATCACAATCAACCTTACCTTTGGTTTAGAGTGCAACGAAAAAGCGAGCACTGAGTCAAATACTTTCATAGTGGAGGAATCGCCCCATAAGGCATATTCCTGTGCCCTCAACAGCACAGACAGACATCCAATCACGCTTCTCAGCAAAGTCCCATTTTCAGTCTGAGAATTCTTCTCCATGATATCCATGAAGACTGTTGCAGAATCAGAAAATTGCTTTCTTAGTACTGCTTGGGAGACAGATTTGATGCCCATGGATAAGAGAGACAGTGTTGCTAGCATATTGTCTTCTCCCTCAGATGCTTTTAGGGTTTCCATCTATAAACATTATTCATTAAGTACAAAAAGAATTAACAAATAAATAGGAAACTCAGTCTTTGGTCTCATTCTTAGTCTATCACCTAGACTCTTAGTCTTCTTATTTGAAGCAGATGAATGAGGCACTGCTACTGTTAGAAATTATTATTTTAAATCTACGCATTTTTAACATGCAAATCCAGCGAAAAATAATACCAATATTTTTTTTATAATATTGACAATAGATTTATCAATAGATCAAGACAAGCTATGTTTTAGCAGACATGTTGAAGGTACATTATGTGAAATTTCACTAATGAATTTTGACTGTGGGCAACTGCTGTTTTGCCATGATCCACCTCCAAGGCTGTACCTGTTACACTTTAAATTAAACTCATAGTGTGTTTAGAAAAATACATACCAATGCAGCAAAATACTCAGTGCTGGACTCCTTTCCACCTTGCTCTTTGATTACTTCAGTGACAGCAGCTAGCACAGCGAGCATCTCCTTATGTAAAGCATTATTTGAGTCAAACCTGCTGAGTAACCTGTGATGGGAGCAGAGTAAAATTATTCCCAGCAAATATTTGTTCTTGGACTAGAGAACAAACATTTATCTGCCACGATTATGTTTGCCATTTAATTATATGGATATTATGTGTTAGTGATGTGGTATTTGTGTTTTCCACGGCACATGAGTCACAGGGAATCTTAGTACACTTACTAACTAGTACACTTACTGTGTACTTAGTACACTTACTGTGTGTATAAGACATTGCTTTCTAAATAAGGTCTTCTCATTGTATGAGTCAGATTAAATGGATGTAGCTATCCGAATATGTTGTCTGATACTCACTTGCTAAAACTAACATTGGAACATTGACTCCAATCTGAGGCAAATGTTTGGAAAGTTCTGAATGTTCCAGATTTCGAGGTACCACTGTATTCTGTGTCAGACTCCTCTCCCGACCTCATAGACATGCTCTCAAACTCCTTAGCTATACTCAGGTCATTCTCTGGCGGTTTGGGTTTGCTGGTGCTATGGCTGTACGTCATCATTGCATCATGTTTCTGTATTGCTTGCTGTGTTAACCCTGAGTTGCCTGTGAAAAGTAGATTAATTTAATAATAAGTATGTAAAAAGATGTAGAATTTATATATGCATGTGACAATCACATGATTTGATAAAGTTTCTTGTGTTATCAATTTATGAAAAATTATCTGGGTGTTGAGTAAAATGTAGTTAAGTAAATAAGTTAGAAGTAAGTACATACTCATACTATAATAAGCCTATTAATATAATTGAATATAATTAAGTATTCAATGCTATAACTGGGAAATGTGATATTGTATTGCTAGCTGTACTGCTAGATGAGAGATCGAATAATGAACAGCAAGAGTTGTGATGATGTCAAAGGGAAAAACTATAAGATGCATTGTGTTGTTGAAATTAATATAAAGAGTAACATTAGAAGATGTGTATTTATTTTTCCACATAAAACATTTCTGACGCTGTAAGATGTGCAGCGTAACAATATCAGACGTTATTATTCAATGGCAAGCTCGGCTGATCAGGGCAAGGTTAGCTTTGTTAAATTTCAAACAACCAAATTCTTTCTCTACATATCATGATATTTAGTGAATAATGCTAGTGACAACGTTCAAAATCTGCATTAATTGTGAATCTTTAAAGCTACAAAAATAATGAAATACCGAGATTTTCTTGAAAAAACCGGGATTTTGCCATCTCTCTGTACTT
Organism: Ochlodes sylvanus; assembly: GCA_905404295.2. NCBI lineage: Eukaryota > Metazoa > Arthropoda > Insecta > Lepidoptera > Hesperiidae > Ochlodes > Ochlodes sylvanus. The sequence goes on from FR990129.1 coordinate 7,598,618, forward strand.
CTGAATTTTTGGATTGGAATTCGATGACTGTCCTTTCTGCCATCTTTTGCCCTTTGTTTTCCCTTTTATTTTTGACCGGAATTTACCCATTTTCTTATTTCATAACACCTATAAACTTTTCAAAACACGATTTCACCACGTGCGTAATGTATTTTGCACTGCACGTCTTCAAATTTCAAATTGTATTTTATTACTACATGACATTGACATGACATGCATGACATGACATGACATGACAATGTCAATATTATCAATGTCAAGAAAATGTAAAAAAAAATTAGTAGCCACTATCCACAGAATCCACAGATATTACGAGTTCCATATAATACACAGATGTATGTAATAATACTAATAATAAAAAAAAATATTTATATTGACAAAATGAAAGACCTTTCAATGTTCAACAAAATTTTTTTTATAGGTACTTCTGCCGATAACAATATCATAATATATATTTAATGGAAATATCTGTGATATAAATAGACCCATTGAAAAGTTTAATACAATGTCACAAGAAAAAACATAAATCTAATCTATCAGATGAACCGTGAATCGAAATTGAAATGTCAATTTAGATTTCCGCACTATTTTTCTTCATTCACCTCGCATTCTTGTTTTATTGACGTTACTTTTGTTTGTAAATAATAGCAGCTAGAAATAGTATGCGATGTGATATTACACGCGTTGCTTCGTATTGCACATTACGTAAACTTGTCAGTGTTAGCTGTTGGTTGCTAATTGAACTATATTACAACAATCATAACCTATTATTTTAACGAGTTCAGTGTATTTGAGAAATGTAAGTGAAAATGCCACCGTTTAGAAGAAAGAAGGCTTCAAAGTCTTTCCCAGTCAAAGTGTGTACGTTGGATGCTGAACTAGAATTCAACCTTGAGGTAAACCGATGTGTTACATATTTAGAAACAATTAATATCTTACAATGCAATGGTTGTGAGTCATCTTGACCTCAGGTCACTCGTGTAAATTATTGCAAGAATTTCCTTTATAACTATAACAAATTATAACTAATTGCTTGATAGCATATAGTTTCAGGGTAGCAGGTTTGATTTCCTGATGAGCATTTATGTTTTAGCAGCATACTGTTCCATTTGTTTGTTTATTATAATTATGTATTTATATGACAATCTATCCATCTAGTAAGTAATTTTGTTGTCATATTTTGAACACACTGCCATTTTCCTCTGCCACTGCCTGAAAAAAATTGGGTTTCGGTTGAATTACATAATTATTTTAATTCAAAGACACTTGTGGATAAATCTTACAGCTGGGTCACTCATATACATATAAAAATCTGTGTACATCAATGTGTATCAATATAATTACATATTATTGTAGTTTACATTACCTCTATCTATGTAAACCATTGAAGTCATTCAACTCTTATCAAAGGGAAGTTGATTTTTAAATAGAGCTATTTAATTTGTCTGTTGACCAGGGATGTGTTCTGCATAATGGAATAGGCACATTTTGTGCAAAACTTTAATTTGGTTTGATGTGTGACATAGGTTAATATTATTAAAATCAAATGGCATGACAACTGTTATCTGATGATAACACCCGGAACAGACTGCTTTACGTGCCCTCCGAAGCACAGAAGCGGTCAAAAAAATTTACCACTACTATCCAACTACCGACTGCGCCTGCTATTCCTTAACTTGGTCAATCACTTAGAATCAATGCAGGCCTCCAGTTGTTGCAGAATAAGAACTACGCTATGTTGATGCTAAACTTTTTTTAATAATGGAGTTAAAATACCAAAGGAGCATACAGCACCATTCTTCCGTTGCCACCCATGACAACTATGAGTGACACAGAACAAGTCTCAAATCAGGACTGGGTTTATTATTATTATTAGGGCCCGTTTCACCGGTTACGGATAAAGTTCCGGATAGCCCTAGGAACTCAACTCCCAGATAAACTACATTTTTTGGCTTCTCAGGTAATCTGATACAAGTGACAGAGAAAAGTGTTGGTTAAGCTATCTGCCAGTTCAAGTGGCTGTTAGGCGTTATCTGACGGATAAAAAATGTTTCAAGTGGCGTTTCTATAACACATTTGGAATTTGAACTGTAGTACATCATATTATTATAAATCCTACTATTTTCGTTCTTTAATGATAAAATTATACTGGAAAATATTAAAAAAGTCGAATTGGATTATTTTGAACAAAAAGTATTTTATTAATTAAGTTTTCAAAATAATTTTCAAATGACAATAATTTACGTAGTAGTAACGAAACGCAAAAAGCGACGTTGCCGCTCCGTCAACTGTTAAGTGGCAGATAAATTCCTGGGTCTATCCGGAACTTTATCCGGAACCGGTGAAACTGGCCCTAAGGGCCTGTTTCACCGGAGCGACGCTGCCGACGAGGAGCGACGTTGCCGCTCCGTCAACTGTTAAGTGGCAGATAAATTCCTAGGGCTATCCGGAACTTTATCCGGAACCGGTGAAACTGGCCCTAAGTCTAGTTAACAGTCAGTTATCTAGTAGGTATGAGGACTGGGACGGGGACTGTTAATGTTATTTCTGTTTGTATGAAATCCTTTATAATCTGTTACCGTTTTGCATTAACTCGTCAATCTAGGATAAAGGATAGTCCTGCAAAGGTTTATTTTACTAATTAATGCAATACATTTCCTTTAGTGGCGAGCAACTGGACGTGATCTGTTTGACCTGGTGTGCAGGACAATCGGGTTGCGTGAGACATGGTTCTTTGGGCTTCAATTTGAAGACACCAAGCATTTTATAAGCTGGCTCAAGTTGGACAAAAGAGGTAGTTATGATTTTGTTTGGTTACAAAGTTACAGACCACTACGTAACAGTACTCAGTACTAGACATGTGTATCGATACAGTTAAGAGAGTTTTTAGCGTCATAACTCCAACAGTGGTCCAGTGGAATTCGGAAAAAGTGTTTATGAGCCAACTTGCTTTCAACTTGCTTTTGGTAAATTATGTTGTTTTGTTTTAAGTTTTTCTGAAAAAGCTTTACATTATATGAAAATCAAACAATGAAACAAATGAAATAAATATGTAATGAAAGTGTACCTACAATTAATAATATAATAGCTTAAAAATGTCTGTGGTCACGTTGTACATAGGTATGCAACAAACATGTTTGACTCTTGAATAGAAAGAATAAAATCTATTTTAAGTTAGAAGTTATAAGTTAATGCTTGACTACAGTTTCCCCCTGATGGGACATGGAAACATAGTTTAGGTGGTAAAGTACATTAGATTAACTCATCTTTGATGGAATACCATTAATAACACTTTAAGCAATATGCACTCTCTTCACAGTCCAGGACCAATGCGTGTCCCAGATGCCGGGCACCCCGTTCATGCTGCTCTGCAAGCTGTATCCAGAGGATGTGGCCGAGGAGCTAATCCAGGAGGTGACGCAGCACCTGCTCTTCCTGCAGGTGAAGCAGGCCATCCTCAGTATGGACATCTACTGCCCGCCCGAGGCTTCTGTTCTACTTGCTAGCTATGCCGTCCAAGCAAAGGTTAGTGGAAGGAAACATTCATAAAATTCATGTTTTTCTTGCAACTTGCATAATGTAATGCCAGTAGTGATATTGAATAGGTAATATACCCCCAACCTAATCAACTCAATAAAAACCGAAATTCTATAATAATTATAGAATTTTTATTGAGTTGATTAGGTTGGGGGTATATTACCTATTCAATATCACTACTGGCATTACATTATTATAATATTATCTGAGAGGTGGCAGTTGTACTAGTTAACTGTAACGTCCTACTTATAGATATAGCCCTTTCAATTTTCAGTACGGCGACTACGACGAGTGCGCTTACAAACCGGGCATGCTGGCCAGCGAGGATCTGTTGCCGCAGCGGGTCATCGACCAGTACCAGATGACGCCCGAGATGTGGGAGGAGAGGATTAAGATCTGGTAAGGATGCAAGCAGCATAGGGATAAGGCAGCATTTTGTGTAATTAAATTTGACAACTGATTTTGTTTTTCTTAGTGTAAGAGAAAGATTGTGTGTATTGTTAGTATTTTGGCGTTGACTTATTATTACTAAGTCAATGTATTTTGGCCATATTATTCGTGCATGTACCAGGCTGCGAATAAATTATACGCACGTTTCGATTATACGAATGAATGCGTGTTTCTTGCGCCAACCTGTATGGCGTAATTCTCGCATTATCGGAACGTGTTGCGCGACCCCGGCAACATAAATGCGTTATTTTTGTACTTTAAAGTAGCGATAGATTCGTTCCCTTTAATAATTTAGTCGCTCATAATAATAAAAACTAAAATCAGGATACCTACTTCTTGTATGATTGCCAATCGTTGGCGACCTGGTTGTCAGTTTCCTCGTTTGAACTTTTTTTTTTTAATTTTTCTTTAATACTAGGTACGCAGACCATAAAGGCATGTCGAGGGATGAGGCCGAGATGGAGTATTTGAAGATAGCCCAGGACCTGGATATGTATGGAATTAACTATTTTGCCATTAATGTAAGTATTTATCATATACTAGTAATACCCTAGCGTCCCCCGGGAAAACATTAATTTTATTTCCAATTCAAATATTCAGATATATTATTATCTTATTTGTTTGAGAACCGATTGAAATACTTGTTGTCCAAAATTATAGTACTACAGGACGTTACTGAAAACTGCTTCTAAACTGGTTAAACCGTTTCTGGGAACAAACCCATAGACAAAGAGATAAAATTTCTAAAAATCATTGTCAGGGTTTCTTACACTCCAAATTTGTAAAGTTCATACAAACAGTTGACTTGTCTTGTTAGCAGAGATTTGTAATGACCAACCGAGTGAACCCTTACCAAACCCGCGGGTGTGAACGTTAAATTGGATACCAGGCGTGAATAAGTTGTTATGTCGACTTGCATATATTTTGTTTTCATTGTACTTGGCATTAGAATTGTTTGCTTTATAGGGTGAATAAATCAGTAAGTCGATAGGTCTTTTATAATAGCACACACCAGTCTTGTGAATTACCCTATAAAGCAAAAAATTCTAATGCCAAGTACGATGTAAAAAAATATATGCAAGTCGACTTATCAACTTATTCACGCCTGGTATCCGATAATAATACATAATATGTAACAAAGATTAAATAATTGTTTACAGAATAAAAAAGAAACCGACCTGTATCTAGGCGTGACCGCGCTTGGGCTAAATATATACGAGAAGGACAACAAGCTGACGCCCAAGACGACGTTTCCCTGGTCAGAGATCAAGCACATCTCCTTCGACGACAAGAAGTTCGTCATTAAGTTCGTCGACAAGTCTGTCACTAACTTTATATTTTTCTCGCCCAAGGGAATGAATAAGCTGGTGAGTTTTTATAACAACAGAAGAAAAAAACTACTACAGTAATATAAGTACACACAAATCTTTTTGAAGTGAAACTTTGTTAGAGTCATTGTTATTGGAAATTCAATGAAATTGATATGAGAGTTAGACAAAGGGACAATATAGGATAAAGCCGGCGAGAGAATGATATAGAATACACTACACAGTATTTTAATTGTGGTATAGACCATCTAAAGTATCATTTTGTATCTGGATCCAGATAGTATTCTATGGCACTACTTTACAATGTATTGTAATAGTTCCGATGAGGTTGCCTAGGTGGCATTGTTACAAAAAATTACTGCTACATTTTTATGTTCTGATACTCTAGTTTCTAAAGTTACACTTTTACCGTGCGTGAATTGCACACACTTTTTTTTCATTTTCATTTTAATTGGTATTTCAGATATTGGATCTGTGCATCGGTAACCACGATTTATACATGCGGAGGAGAAAACCGGATACCATGGAGGTCCAGCAGATGAAAGCTCAAGCCAAAGAGGAGAAACTGGTTGGTATAAATATCTACTACTATTTGTATATAAATACACACACACACACGTTACTGACACATATAATGATAATTTAAGTCTGTAAGAATATTAGGATTCTGGCTTTATGTCATCCGTCTGTCGGTCTGTTTGTAAGGGCTCGCGTGAATGTCTTATTGATGACTCCGTAGCCTGGCTGGTAGTGGCGACCAGCCTGCGTAGCGAAGGGTCATATTTATGTGACAGATAAATATTTGTTCTCGGGTAATAGGTTTTAGTGACGTTATTTATGTTGTCCATGCAGCCATGTCCAATGCGGGGTTATGAGTGTGTAGCGAACAGGGATGTTATAAAAGTTTCGGTTAGTGACGAATAGGGGCGAAACCTGAATGAGACGTGTTATGACAGGCTTTTGTTTTTCCCGACGGAGCCGACACTAGCCGCGCGCGAGTCTTGCATATTTTGTTATTATTTATATTGCTTAGTCATAACAATATCCGATATCCGTAACCGAAACCAACGGATAATCCGAAAAAAATACATATCCGTATCCAGATCGGGCATATTATATCCATAACATGCCCGATAGCGAGCGTGTGGAAATGTACGTTGACTGTGTTGTGCAGCGTCGTCAGATAGAGCGGAACAAGCTGGCGCGCGAGAAGCAGCTGCGCGAGGCGGCGGAGCGCGAGCGCACGGCCGCCGAGCAGCGGCTGCTGCAGTACCAGGAGGAGATCCGGCTCGCCAACGACGCGCTGGTGAGACGCACGCCGCCGCTTGAACACGCCTACAAACGCACACGCACGCACCAACTTGCACGCATTCACGATCGTACACTGCGTCGTCCCCAAAAGTACGCGCACGCACGTATAAGCACTAGCTCTGAAAGGAGATTTGGTTCCGCCGCACCCTGCCTCTTGAACAGGACTATCAACGCACACGCACGCACCAACGCAACCGCACGCACCAACTTGCACGCATTCACGATCGTACAGTGCGTCGTCCCCAAAAGTACGCGCACGCACGTATAAGCACAATCTCTGAAAGGAGACTTGGTTTTTTTAGTAGTACATAGTTACGGCTTGCTATCCTACCTGATAGTAATTGGCAACGTTGTCCTTAGATGGTAAAGCGCGCTGATTTAGAAAAATCCTATTCACTCTTGACTTGAATGCGCCCACAATATAATGGAACGGCAACTCCGACGCAGGCAAGTTATTCCAGTCCTTCGCTATACGCAACGTAAAAGACGAAGTGGATGTCAGAATGGAGACGGGGAAATTATGACATGTTATTATTATTTTTCCAAATGCGCTATTGAAGACTTTTTTTAAATTATTGATTAGTATTATTAAATTTTCATTAATTACAACGTAATTTCATTGAAAATATGAGAATAACAAGTCGAAGTTTTCACAAACGTACAAAGCTGAAACGGGATGTGCTAATAATGTCATCTTCCCCACAGCGGCGGTCCGAGGAGACGGCGGAGCTCCTGGCGGAGAAGGGGCGCGTGGCCGAGGAGGAGGCGTCGTTGTTGGCTCAGAAGGCCGCTGACGCTGAGAGGGAGAACGCTAGGTTGAGGCTATCCGCTATTAAGACTGAAGAGGAAAAGGTATGTATGGACGTTGGATAAAATAAAAGTACATATTAAAATTATGTGATTGGGTATATTGAAGCAGTGGTCCTGATTGATTAGTCATAAGTATTTATCACAAGGCTAATCACTACCTGTGCAGGTTTAAAAAACACCATAAGCCCTTGTTGTTGTGCCCTTAAACGAATTGCATAAAATTGTTTTTATTTATCTACATTGATTTAAAGATTTAATTTTTTACCGATAAATTTTAATTTTTTAAGTGGGATAAGCAGCAATTTGAAGCCTAACTATTCAACATATTAACCCCTCGAGTGTAGTTGTCCCCTCCGTCGGGGCAAAAAATTTTCTAGGCCAACGTGAAGTGCACCCCCTACGGAGGGGCAAACTAAATACAATCGTATTGAAGGACGATTATTGTCTATTTCATAATATTTTGATCTCATTGGTTGGATTCAAATTGAACCTACGTTCATTAGCTACGAAATACCGACTGTGATTGGCTGCAAAGTCGAATGATAAACAGGAAAATATTTATTTGAAAGTTGTACAGTACGGTCGCTACGCTCGTTTCGCGTCATTTGAGTTCGCAACATTTTATAAAATTGTTTTCGAGAAGGAAATGGTGAATTAACTGATGAGATTTTTACTTATTATTACTGGAAAAGTTGTGCAGATTACGTGTAAAGTGCTAGTTTTGTGAATGGTGATAAAAAAGTTGGTGAAAAAAGTAAATAACTTTTGAACAACATAGTTACAGTGTCGTTGAAGTCGACAAGCTGTGTAAATTTTCATATAAATATAGGTACAGCAAGTTTGGTTTTATAGTATTATACATTCTTAGCTAATTAATCTAGCAACATATTGATTACAATATTTACCACAAAATTGACCAAAAATAAAATAACTTCGGCCGCTAAGCGGCTCGCTAAAAATATGCCGGTATTGGCACCGTTTTCGTGTTAGTTTTCTAACTTCTTTTACCGTGTAATTACTGTGTTTCCAAATGAAATAATGTATTATATCGATGCGTAAATATGTATTCTAAGTAGTGATAGTGTTAGTTTTGATTAATGTGCATTGTGAGTTAGTGAAATGTGGAAAAATGTGTCTCCATTGTGTTTGAAAATTTCGAAGTTGAAAAGAAATTGAATAATTTCTTACGCAGGTAAGTTTTTTTGCTTTAATTTAATTGTTTTAGATGTTAGGCAATTTCGTTGTGATAACAATGATGTATAATTTATGTGATATAATTATAACATAATCCCGTACAATTCATTTTTACGATGACCTAGCGACAAGATCGCGCGAGTTACGAATAGGCGTGACACGTTGGCCATGTTTTACATTCGGGGGTCTCGTCACTCCAGGGGTTAAAAGAGCTCATACTTAAAGCTGCGTACTTCAAAACTTTATAGCCGTTTCTAACCGCTATTAAACTCGCCATTTATGTGTGTTATTGTATTTATCTGCATTTATGTGTGTCTGTAGATACGACCAACATTTTGACCTTGTTTTAGGTGCACCTGGAGCGCAAGACCCGCGAGGCGGAGTTCCTGACGGCGCGGCTGGTGGAGGAGTCGGAGAAGCGCGCGGCGGAGGCCGAGCGGCTGAGGGCGGAGCTGCTGGCCGCCAAGGTGGCCGAGAAGCAGGCCAAGGAGAAGCTCGTCAACTTCCTCAGCAGGACCTCCACTGGCTCCATGCCGCCGGCGAGCGATGTACGGACCTCACCCTTTAGTTTTTATCGCCGATACCAGATGTTCAATGTAACGGGTGGCCTGCCTGTATAACGCTCAATAACTACGCATAACGCTTAATAACTAACATTACATTTTTAAAAACATTGGATTTCCAAATAAAAATGATATTGATTTTGATTTATGGAATTATGACAGCAAACGAGAATGCAGCATCACCCTTCTGCTGCCGCCCATGACAACTGTGACATAGCAACCACAATAACCCAGAATAAGTAGGGGACTACAATAGTTAGTCCAGTTAGCAGACGGTGTCAGAACGTTAGTTGGTTATTGTGTTATTAGGTAATAAGGGCTGGGGCGGGTGCTGTTAGTTATAGTTAGTGCTATTAATTGTTGTTGGTAATAGTCCAGACACTATGTACTTTGTATTGTATAGACTATAGTATTGTATGAATGCAGTCGTCGTCAACGGTCCCGTCGAGTCTGTTCCCGTCGACGTGCTCGCTGCCGGCGGAGCTGGGCGGGGAGCCCCCGGTCAACGGGGACGCCGGGCCCGACGCCGAGCTCAACTCCTACCAGCTGATGCCCGACGACCACGACCCGCACATACACCGGCTGTCGCTTGAGATCGAGAAGGAGAGGTAGGGGCTAGGGGACATACATCTATGTCGTTCTCTCAAATACAATTGCCGTAAGAAAGTTCTTCTTGTTTGTAGGGACTGTATTTCTGCTATTTTGACGTTTCTGTAATTGTTTGAGTCTTTCAAGTTTTACCCTAAGCATGCAATTCCTGTATTCGATTGTATTTAATTATATGTTACCTCATAACTATTTACTGGCTGTATCGATTTTGATGATACTTTTTATATTCGAAAGCTGAAACTTGCGTTGTGTGTGATCCCATTTAAATTGAGAACATCCGACGAGTAGTTTTCGAGTTCGCTTCAATAATATGAGTCAGTTGAATTTTTTGAAATGACCATTTATTGAAAACGCACAATATCCAGGGTGGAGTACCTGGCGAAGTCGAAACACCTGCAGCAGCAGCTGGAGTCGCTCCGCGGCGAGTTCTCGGTGCTGCGCGTGGAGCAGCCGGCGGGCGGCGCGCTCGACCGGCTGCACGAGGCGCGCGCGCGCGCCGGCGACGACAAGTACACCACGCTGCGCCGGCTGAAGCACCGCTCGGCGAACACGCGCGTCGCCTTCTACGAGGAGCTCTGAGGTAGGTGGCGGGCCCGCGCGTTGGAGAGAGAGAGAGAGAGAGAGATTAATAATACTCCTATCCTATTAATATTATGAATGCGAAAGTTTATATGGATGTATAAATGTTTGTTACTCTTTCACGCAAAAACTACCGAATGGATTCAAAATCCAATCGGTAGTTTTTGCGTTGTTTTGAAACTTTACAATAATATAGATTACACATCAGAATGACACATAGGCTATAATTTATAAAGATATAGTGTGAATTATCCAAAATATATAACTAAATCTTTGCAAACCGAAGGAATAAGTTCCCCGATGCGAAACGAGGGCGGGTCGCTAGTAAATAATATTAATATCTCCGGACAACTCACACTTATCTGATTCCAAACTAAGCAAAGCTTGTCTTATGGTAACCAGACAACTGATAAACATACTTATATATTTTTAAACACCTAACATAAATTAGATAAATAACACCCAGACACAGAACAAATGATCATGCTCATCACACAAAGATTTGTCCTGGGTGGGAATCGAACCCACGATCGAGATTGGTTATATCTAAAGTTCGCCTTTAAATCGCATGCAGTAAACTGACAACTGTGTTGGAGCTTAGGGAACGTGCCCATACTGCCCATACTACGTGATCCGTTGTTTATAATTTTTTTTAATTTTCCAAGACCCCCCTAAAAATACGGAGTTAAATCTATGCTTCGCAGATTCCTAATTATTATCATCTCAAAGCTTTCTTAAGTAAGAAATAGGAGCTCTAAATATTTTTTATGTTTTCAGATGTCACGCTACACCAACATTATATAAATTAAACGAACTACCAACTGGTAATGAAGCAAGGTTGTTTAACGGGGGTAAGTCATATTAGTAATACAAAACATAATATTATTTTTAACTGTATGACATGTATACATACTAGGTATTAAATTATATTGACACAGACACAAATACATTTATAATATTTTTTGAATAGGCTACAATTTTTATTTGATGATTGTGTACAGATAAATTAGATATCGCAATGTTTGCCATGTATCGAAATGCTACAAAGTATAGGTAAAATATATTTAAATATTTTTATACCAATCCCAAATCGACTGAACTAACTTGTTCTGTTCCTAAATTGTTAATGAAATCACTAAATTAGGATAGATTAATTTGTTTAAGGTTTACAACGATTATTTTTACTACTTCTGGATATTAGTAACGTAATTAATTAAATAAAATTCACGTGTTTTTCAAAGATTACAAAATTCTAATTGCACATTACAAGCCTGACCTTGGAAATATACAAATAGCCGGTTCGTGTGGTTATTTAAAAAATTGCTATTGTGGATTTTCAACAAATCCGCTCATTTCCTTTGGAAATATTTAATTACGCCATTATGTGGATTCGTAAGTGCAAGGTACTGTTGCCATACATAATTATTTTGTATTATTTTTGCCATATAAAGTATATTATATTTCAACATCACTTGTCTTACTGACATAATATATCTGGAAATAGTAAAAGTATCCATGTATTGGTCTCACTCAATACATTTGTATTTTTATACAGATAAATAATTATAATAGGTTTGACACGAAAACTTGTTGGTGACTAATAAAACATTGTATACGCTTTTTTGTACTGTTATCTATGTTTAATGCTCTAAAGATGGCTTGCACACCGACTTGTCAACAAACATTTGAAACGGTGGTACCGACCACTACGACCTGGTTACAACAATACTTTATCTTTAAATTGAAGCATTACCAGTATTTAGTAAACTTTATCCAGTTTGCGGTTGCTCTTTGTTTCTATAAACTGCATTGATTTAGTACTTAACACCACGTGGTAGTCACCACTTGAGTCCACTTCAATCAGACACTCTCAATCTTTCTGAATCAATCTATTTCACTGTATAAAGAAATCGAAATTATACAATTGGATGGATGAATCTTTTCAATCAATGTCACCCAAATTGGTGACCCCCAAGGTGATTGGGATATGGACTCGTGTACACTTTTAACTCCAGATCTATATTCCGATTTGTATACTTTTGATGGTTGTTTTTTTCTCGTTGTTTTTCTTTCGGAATCATTTAATGCCGCTTCACTTATCACTACTTAATACGTATCTTATCTTATCTATCGTATCTATGTATATGTAATTGAAGAGTGTACTTTCCGTTGGCGACCCTTAATAAATAAATAAATCTTATTTGAATTGAGTCTTTGATGTGCAATAGTGCAGTACCTTGTCGCCGCGGGAAGGCGTCAGCGAATGTGACCAAAGAGTAACACAGATTAGAGACTAGGAGTGTTGTAGTGTGTCGAGCATTATGTTGACACGGGACGACACGAATTTCGGCGCACAATAAAAAAGACAGCATATATTAATATAATATATACTATACGCGTATTCGTCGATTTGACGAAGGTTGCTGGTCCAATTGTTCGAGATACAGAATTGTCTGTTTGAGTTTGATTTGCAAGCCACCTTTAATACTTCTATTTAAGATCTGCTTATTTATTGTTCTGTATAATATTAGTTAGTTTAAGATCATTTTTATATTTTTTTAATGGACCAATATATAGGCACATATCGTAACCTAAGTTGTTGGTATTGAGGGCAGAAATTCAAAATGCCTACAAAAAATGTATTGTTTATAGATTACAGCTAAAATATTTTTATGTGGGTATTATAACATACCAATAAATTAGGTGATGATTATGATGGTAAGCGCCGCATATTTGTTGCAGGGTTTTAACGCACAAAAGGTTGTTTTTTAAAATGTTTCCATGTTATTACAAATATTTTCCACTCCTTAAATAATTGCTTTAATTCATATCGTAATATTTGATTTTATTTCAGGTATTAAAAATAATTTGACAGTATCATGCATCGCTTACCGACTGCCGAAAATAGTTCAAAATGTTTTATCAGACCATTCTTGTACGTACCTTCGATATATTTCTTAGTAAATGTATGTTCTTTATTAACTGTATTTGTAATTTAAGGTGACTTTCATGTTATCACAGTTGTAATATTCATATCACAATATATCAGTAGGTATACCTAAGTATATACAACATGGGTTTCAAACTTAGAGTATAATATACTCTAACGGCCATATTAATAAACATAGACTAGAGCAAGAGTAACTTTAAAACTTGTCGTAAATAAGATTTAATTAAATTCATTATTAATAAACATGTAGTAGCGAAGAAGTAAGCTACTCCAAGTCTTATCTCAGAATCAAAGATAGTCCATGTCGCTACATAGTTTAGCGACCGATTAGGCGTGCATGGACGACATTGACGTTGACTTGACGCCTTCTAAACGTCTATGATATTTATTTATAACCTTTGATAAATTCGTAGGTTTTGGTTCTGTTCGTTTTTACTTGTTATTATGATGGATAGATGTTTTTAATAAAAAAATAAAGGAATACGAAACGAAATACCTACTTAAAGTAAATCAATTTTAAATGTTACAAGTAACAAACTGCGAGGAGCCAGGTTACAGTTATAGCGGCTGTACACTCTCGTGCGAGAGCACTCGATGTCTCGTCCGACACGCCTCGGCCGAGACGTGCGCACTCGGGTAATCTCTCGTCAGGCTCAGTTGCAGTTGCGGACGTCGAGAGGATGGACGTATTAGAAATCGCATCCGCTTTTGCACTATGCGCTGCTAATTATTATATGAACGTACAAACATATGACGACAAAAAATTAATTATTCATTAAAAGATTTATTTTTAACTAGCTGATCCGGGGTCAAAAGACTACCTGATTATGAATCTTTTGTATGGGAATATAGCGCTACCAAGTACACTCTGGTACGAGTGCACTCGGTTAGCAGTCTCGCGGGAGTGTAGAGCCGCCGTTAGGTAGGCGCTTGAAATTAAAATTTGAAAGCTGAACTGTCGTCCAGTTTGAAGTTGTCAATTCCAAAATATGAGCTATTACTGTCATTTTAATGCATGAAGTCGTTCACTGACTCACTCTTTTTACTTTTAAATTTTAAAGGTTGCCATATTTTACTCGTTCAACCCGGACTAAGAAATGTATTGTTCGTCCGACGCTACTCCATGTTTATTAATAGCATTTCAATTACGAAGTTGTTACTAGGTTAATCAAGAATTAACTAGTCAAAGTGTAGATTCGGATGACGCTTGGAGTAAGCGATTTTTATTAATAAGGCTGTTAGGTTTCAAAACTAATTTAGATTATATAAACGAACACGAAAGCTTCGTAAAGAGTAGTCGTATTACAACTTTTTAAATAAATTATCACCACCATCCGGAGAGCTACAATGGAGCATTGCAGCTGCTGATTATAGATAATTATATTTCATCCCATTTTTTCGGATATCTGGGTTACTTACGTCACGATCACGGTGAAACTATTATCAAAATTTCAATTGTCTCCCATGCCTGCTTCGATTAGTGGTTTAAATATATCATTAGTTTCACCTGAAAACTACCTTCTGTTTTAAAAAATACTAATAAATTAATTTGAAATATCTTCCATGACCCTTAAAAATATTTACTCATTGCAATTATTTTGTTCTTCATTTGAAGTTAATTAATTAATAATGTCCTTCTTAAGTTTATTAAACGTTTATTTACCTTTTCCAAACCTAATTAAAACATTCAAAAATTGACCTTGGAAAATTGCGACCTTGACTTTTTCGTTTTAACTGTAAAGGGTTCTCACGATGTTTATTATTTATACCGATATTTGGATCCAATTCCATGTTTGCAATGTTTATGGTCCGCGATGATAAAAGTTAAAAAAAATAATTATTATGTTGAGTTTTTCGGTTTACTATGTACTTTAAAATACCTTTGATGAAGTTAATGGATAGTTCCATAAATTCAGCCTTGAGCCATTGACCGTAAGATCATAGTATTGACCGAAAAAGTCAAGTTCCCTTCTCTCGTGTTTTAATTATGTTTGGAAGAATGGTCGTGCTAGTTATATACATAATATTTACTTTTATATACCTAATGTCTTGCGCAAAATGTTTTATATTTTGTATCTAAGTATGTGCCTACTTTGTGAAAGATAAAGGGTGGTAAGTTTTAATATACATAAATTGAATTCCGCTCCTGAACTCTTGTATGTGCCTTTTAAAGTCTCTTAGACTAACGACTAGTTATAATAAATTGTGATTGAAATAAAAATATTGTTTACCGAATATAAGTGCCTTGTAAAAGATATTTAGAAGCTATTTTTTGTAAATATATTTAAAGTCATTTTTATTCAGTTGTTTTATTTCACCATTAGATGGTGTTATTTATTTTTAGGTTTCTCTACGCCATCGCTGACATAGTTATTATGAAAAGTGATACGTCTGTGTCCTGCATTTAAAATGATTAAATATATCGATTTTATAGACGTTTTGACCTTGATTTGAACATTGGGTGTCAGTTGGGGAGAGCTAGTTTCGACGTTTGCCCGCGCTATGTGCGTGCGTGTATTAAATTTATCACTTTTTTCGGTATAGAAAAATGCCTTCATACGTGGGACATAGAGCAAAATGAACACTAGTATCTCTCGAAATATAAGGGAGTAAAACAAGGAATTTGACCCAACCTGAGGAAGCAGTGGACAGACATTACATTGAGATAATGTAATGAATGCATCTCAAGCCTATCTTCCACACATCAAGTCCCCCATTTCTTACACTCAACAACACGCAATGAGATCACATTACTCTCGTGATGGAATATCCTTTCTGGTAACTACAGTACCTATAATTAATATGTAATGCTTTTCAACCAAATTATGCTCTAAGGCACCGAAGGCACGTAAGTATGAACTGAAAACTTTAAATCCACTACGCCGCGTTGCTGCTGTAAGGTTGCTGGAAAAATTAGTCAAACAAGCGGCCATTTGCTTGACTGGCAACGCGTTAGTGACGTCCTATTGCATTGCAAAGGGTTGTAGATACTTGGAGGTTTGTAATCACTCCGCGGCACAAGCCGAGTGGTTAAACGTTGACTTCCGCACCGGGGGGGCCGGGTTCAAACCCCAGCACGCACCTCTTATTTTCAAAAAATTAAGTGCGTGTTAGAAATTTAATTATCACTTGCTTCGGTGAAGGAAAACACCGTGAGGAAACCTGCATACCTGAGAGTTCTTCAATGTTTGTCAAGTCCGCCAATCCGCACTTGGCCAGCGTGGTGGACTATGACCCTCACGTAGTGAGCGGAGTCTCCTGCCCAGCAGTAGGACAGTTATGGGTTATGATGATAATGATGAAGGGGAAATTTTAAATAAAAAAGAAAGTTAACACATACATAACTTGGCATTTAATTTAAAAAATATACACCAGAATCTTACAACAATATAATTATTTCTATATTAAGATTGTATAGAATATAATCAATATTATATACAGTTCAACGAAGAAATGCCACAAAAGCATTTCTAATAAAATAAATTAATTAATGCACATATTTTATTGTGATACATACCTACAAACATACACAAATTTAACTTTTTACAATATCTTCTAAAAATTTAATGTTTTGTGCCAGATAAAATATAAATAAAACATACGATTCATGCTATACGATAATAAACATAGGAATGGATAATGAAAGGTAAGCCGGAATTGCTTTATCTTCTGAATACTGTAAATTATTTCCATCTGGTGGTATTAAACACAGATCTTCAAATCTATATCTCAGAGTCATTTAACTCCCTTTTTACAAGACTCCAAGCCAAACTTGCTTTCTTTACTTATGTGTTCTTTGTAAAGTTTGTGCTTGACTACGATCCCACCTGATGGTAAGTAGCAACGAAGCCCTTATAAGGTGGTAAAGCGCGCTAAATTAGAAAACACTTATTTACTCCCGACTAAAGACTATTCCAGTTTCATATAGTAGACTATTTCAGTACTATGACTGGGTACCTTCCGTTCTTATCATTAACATTGATTAAATCGCGCGAAATTAAACTCAAGACCTAACATGTTCATTCTCCAAAACGTTAATCATACATGTTTTGGGTTCTCATATTATAACAATGTATAATTATATATTATAAATAATGCTTAAATCAAACGATTGCTATACTGTGTTTATTCTTAGAGATCAAATGAAGTCGGTTAATAAAATAAATATCCATTTCAAAGCTACAATACTGTTAAACAATTTGCTGTTACCAATTTTTAACAATTACTCATTACTTAATGATCGATGTTTTATCAAGACAGTATTATTATGTTTGAAATAATGTTTCAATTAAGTAATACATAATATATATTTTATGCTTTTATTTATACATTTTTGATGTATTCTCTAAAAAACGTCATAAAGGAGGAAATTTATTTTTCACACATACTGTTGGCATAATATGTATAATAATGTTCTTTTGTTAAACCACTAACATGTTTTACATTTTAAAAACGAAGGCCTGATAAGAGACAAGATACCAGCTACTATCTCCCGAACAAATTGCATTTTAGCTTCATATTCACACCAGAACTTGTGTTTGGTCATGGCATAATGATAATGAACCAATATTTGGGCCCTTAATTAGGTTAAACTGAAATACAAATATTACATGAAATAACCATTTATTTTAAGACAGCTCTATAATATTATTGTTGGAAAAATGAAGCTGAATGTTACAATTTATTTATATTGGGATTGAATAACATTGTCACAACTGGTCAATGTTTTATTGTCATTCAGGATATTGATAGTGAAAATTAAGAATATTCAAGCTGGATATATTTCCCTTTAGTCAGTCATGGACACAGATGGTGCAACCATCATAGACTACTCACACAATAAGGCAACATTACCTCAAGCTTTATTATAAAACCTTTTGTAACCAACATTCGAAGCACTGTCACAGAATTCATTCATAATTATTCTACAAAGGAACAAGTGGAACATGACTATTAAAACTATTATTGATACCCAAAACAGAGGGTTTAGACCACCCAGCGAATGGCCATGTTTATGAAGTGCTATCACATGATGCTCATGAGCAGGGGCTTCAACCACCTCATGGATATGGATAGCATGTCTTAAGTCATCCATATGTTCTTTATCTGCTGTTATATACAAAATGGCAGTCAACGGGTTAGACAATTTCACTGGGAAGTATTTCCTGTATGGTCCCAATTGTACAGCAGGCTCGAGACAGCCTGCATCACAAGCATAATAAGTCTTATCTGATCTGTCTAAAGCGACAAATAGAGCGGCCTTATTATCTTCTTGTACGACAACACTTATATTCACATGAGTCATGTTTCCATAGTTAATTCGACGGAATAGGAAGTCTCTGTGTAATTTTGATGGATGGATATTGTACTCCAAATGTTGATTGCTGAAACGTAAACTACCAAAACTGAGGATCATTGCTTGATTCACACCACTTGCACCGGCTTTCAGTAAGTTATGACAGCCTTGTTTCTCTAAAGTTAACATCCATACACTAGCTACGGCATTTAAACTGTCTAAGGAGTTTAATGGCTTCCATAAATTGAATGCTTCTAATGTTGAGAAGCCTTCATAACAGCCTTCGGAGTAGGTTAAGGTACGTAGAATCTCTGATTTGGTTGCTAGTTTGATGTGCTCCTCATGTTCATAACTTCTTACTTGAGACAGTATAGCATATATTGTGGCATTTATACGGTCACCATTAATTACACCTTCAGCTTTAGAGTCTGATATATAGAATCCAGTGTACCACAGTCCTTGCCACACCCTTGAATGGTTGTCACGGAGGCTCCTGACTGCAATACGGTCTCCGGTTAGGGCTATAGCTTTTTCCATTTCATCTATAGCCTTTTTCTCTACAATATCCTTTTGTTTTGCATACTCTGACTTTTTTATGGGTTTGCTATATTGTACTGTCGTCATAATTAGTATATCTAATCCATCTCTGGCATCAACTTTTACAGTTTTATCCATCTTTCTACAAACAACAGAAACTGCGAGAACATTTTCACTATCCGGTATTGCAATCATACCTGTTACAACTTCATATTCTTTAGCATCAACACCTTGGTGCAGTTTTATTATCTGTTTCACTGATGTTGGCCAGTCGGACACACGAGGTGTTGAGAATTGCAACGTTTTAACATCATTTACAGGGTTATTCACATGGATTTCTTGGACAAATAATGAAGGAATAGTCCTGTGTGCGTAATAACGATAAGCAACATGCAAACCGCTGCTGCTACACTGAAATCTATGGACAATTCCTTTTTTGTACTCTACCACGGTAGATTCTTTCATGTCGTAATCATTTAAAATGTACAACGGATGGTAATATAAAGGTAACGATAAGGTTCTACCAAATTTAATGTTAAGATAAGAGTCATGTTCTAAGGCTAGTCCTAATAGGCCATTACCAATGTAAGGCACGAAATTGTGGCTGAGACTGGACTGAGTAGCGGACGTCTCTAGCCTTAGATAGGCATCATACTCCATCAAAGCATCTTGGAAGGGATCCAGCAAGTTACGATGACAGATATTTTGCTTGCTAGCTGAATCGTTTTCTGAGTAAAATAACCAATTTAACAACGTCGGGCCAGCGTACAGAATTAAAAATATTATTACTAGAAATATAATTATTAGCTTTTTTCTCGTTAAAGGACCGTCTGTTATTCTGTTTATACGCCGTAACACTTCCCCGGCGCGACGATTCATATCGGTCAAGTTTGTGTTCGGTCTTTCCATCACCAAAACACCTTCACACTTATCCTTATAGATTTTTGACGTTCCTCAGGTACTTATATTAAAAGTAAGCTCAGTGATCGTCATTGTGAACGTGTGTTAAATTAATTAATTACTGCAACATTTTACAACAATAAAATTTGTAAATCCAATAATTCACCATTCAATAAAAAGTAATAGTCAAATGATTTCCAGTTTCCACAGAGTACTAAAATCTTTAGAACGTCCACACTCCACAGACCTGGTAGAGATAAGGAACAGATATACATATTAAAAAGCATGCTTAAAATTAATCCTTATATAGGTAATTATTATTTGCTTAAAATAAGCAAGCTCATAGACAATACGGCTAGGATTTTTGTATATTTTGTTGTGAAGACCTGCTCAAAGCACACCCCCTTCCACTCTGTTCTATGCCCCCTTCCACCCGCACCGCAGGTAGCATGCTCGATAAAAGCATTATAATTATTTATGTGTTCAGCAAAAGCATGCTTTCGTGCTTAATATAGCAATGTATTGTGTGACTGCAACTAAAGAGATACTAAGCACAAAAATGACTGATAAGCTTTCTCTCAATCACCAATAAAAATGACAATTGTATATTGTCTGTCAGTTCATCAGTTAGATTCAGATAACAGTAGTGTTGGTCTGTGTTAGTCATGTGTTACTATTGGTCACTTGTGACATAGACTATACACTTATACTTGTCATGTCTGTCACTAGTGTCACTATTGTCACTCAGTCAGTCTCAGTCTGTCTCTGTTTGGCACTTGTCGTCTTGTCGACTGTCGTTGTCGTGTCGTGTCACTAATGTCACTTGTTTTGTTCTCTCGGGTGTGAGTGAATGTGAATCATATTCCGTAAACTTTCTATTACGGTTTGTATCATTATCAGTTTATTCAGTTTATCACAACAAATCGAACCGTGTGGTTTAACGCACAATGTTTATTGCGATTCATGTTATTAGTGTTTTAATTGCCCTATAAACGCGTGTTCGATCAAAGCGTATGTGTCGCTAACGCGAGTTTCGCCTACAACTACAACCATGGTGTCATATCTTCACGGTTGTTTATTCGTCGTATTTGCGGTATTCATCAATGGTTGCGTGCCACGCTCCATACAGGAGGACGACGAGTTTTTCTTAGCGAACCCAAAGTATACGAATTACGATGATGTAGTGAGTTTGTTTGATAAGTTAGTGGCGAGTTATCCGGAACTGGCGAAAGTGTATTCGATCGGGCACTCTGTCGAAGGACGGAAATTGTTAGTTCTTCAGATCAATGAAGGTATGAA
Source organism: Ochlodes sylvanus (assembly GCA_905404295.2). Lineage (NCBI taxonomy): Eukaryota > Metazoa > Arthropoda > Insecta > Lepidoptera > Hesperiidae > Ochlodes > Ochlodes sylvanus. The sequence continues at coordinate 7,619,981 of FR990129.1, forward strand.
TGCCTCCGGGCCAGAAAAGCCTGCGTTCAAGTATGTCGCTAATATGCATGGCGATGAAACCATTGGGAGGGAGCTGGTTATATACTTGGCTCAATATCTGCTTATTAATTACGGCAAGGACGACAGAGTGACGAAACTGGTGAACAGCACTGAGATTCATCTAATGCCATCACTAAATCCTGATGGATTTGAAAAGAGTAAGGTGAGTGAATACTTTTGTATAATGTACCTATTTCTATTGACAGGATTTAAAATATTCTTTCCACTTTACATTATGAAGTAAGAGTCTTTCCTTATTATAAGGTAATTACTTGAATACAATTACACCTAATGGTAAGTGGCAATTTAAACTGAACTAATTTATTAAAAACCTGTTTAGTCCTACAATGCTATAATGGCAGTGAATGAAGAACTTTTCTTAATAAATTCTAAATCTGAAGAAATGCTGTAACATGATTCCACGTTTCGAAAAGATTATAATAAGTAATTACAGGCCAGTTTGTACCTATATTAATTACCAACTTGTAGTAAAGATTTTTGAAAAGAAATATACTGAATCAAATGCTTATTATAATTAATAAAGTCATGAAGTACAGATAACCAAAATCACCTTGGCATTTTTTGGACCCCACTCCCACCTGAGTGAGATATTATAAAATTTTGTTGAATAATTAATGGATGCCTCCCAATACGGTATTAATACAGGTTGTAGTACTAGTGATAGTGGGGTTAGGCATTTAAAGCAAATTTATTAATGTTTAAATTTAATTTTTCTACAATATAAAACTTGAAAAATGAAATTAATAAGTACCTAATACAAAATTTATATTTTACTGTCCGCAGTCTGTCTAAATTTAATTGATGCATTATTATTTTTATTACACTATCTAGTTAGTTGCATTACACGCAACTAACGTAAAACTTGAAACCGTAAAACTACATCCACTTAACACCAACTATGGCATGGCATGGCAACATAATTATATATACATTACAATGGTAAAAAAATTAAAATTTTATAGACCTTCAATAAGTGTTAATTTTTTAAGCTACAAGTCTTTAAGGCTCTAAGCCTTGAAGGCTCTAAGCCTTTAAAGCTGCAAGCCTTAAAGGTTTTAAGGCTTTAAAGTTTCAGCCTTTAAAGCTTCAGGCTTGAGGCTCGAGGCTCAAGGCTCAAGGCTTAAATTTACAACACTACTACAAGCAATGGAAAAGTGTGGCATAAATGTTGGTTTAGGTCACAGAGTGCTATAAAAATAATTTTTATAATATGCCTGTTTTGTACAAAGTTAAACAAAAGTATATAGGTAGGTACTTATAATATGCAATTAAGAGATGGTCAACATGCTTTTCGAAGGAATTCGTTTTTCATTTTAGAAAGAAGAAGAGTAAAAGAAATAGGAGATAAAAAAGTTACATGAAAACGTTATAGTAAATAGTTTCTAATTACAAATCACGTGAAAGTAATAGTTATTAATATCAATATTAGTAATTAGGTGCTGACGTAATTTTCCGTCGCTTTAATCCGGTTTACGCCCGGTTCGTAAAATCAGGTGACTGCAATGTCGCGTAATATGAATTTATAATGCTTCTCACATCAATTAACGTATTATAAATAAATATTTCAATGACTTCGGTCGTCTCTAGTCTCTACGAGTGACGTAGTGCATTTCCTACGGAAAAGGTAGAGATATTTTCTCACCATGCAAATGATTTTTTTAATTACATGGATCAAAAATAGACAGGACATATTTTTTTAATTACATGGATCAAAAATAGACAGGACATAGAATGGAATGAAACCCACAGTTTTCTTTTGACGTAATAGTTAGATTTGCTCTACTCACTGTTTTTTTTAACAAAGGACGCTAATTTCGAAGACGCTTCTAACTTTAACATTGACGTGCGTGCACGAAGAATTTCGAACCAGTAATTTTAATCAAGATTAAGATTTTTTCATGTATCATCGTCACCATCGCAACCCATACCAGTCCCACTGCTGGGCACGTATACTATACTCTTTCATGTATACTATGATTTTAAACTTAACTTATTGTGGAATATACACATTATTATGATACAGGTACTCATGTTATATTGATTTATGATATTTTGTTCGCCGATATTTCGTCATAGTGATACGAATCTTGGTCACTGCCGAGTCTTAGTTCGCGAACGTAATTATCGTGAGTACCCGTATCATAATAAAATGTATGTATATCGGTTCTGTTCTAAAAGCCTTCATAATCAAAGTACGCACGCCTGTTACAATTGCACCTGACGCCGAGGGTGAAAGGCGTAGATAGAATACTATGCCTCGGGGAAACTACTACTAGTGCTACAAATCTATCACTCAGCTTTGTTTGTTTGATACGTGTGTATTACTTACAATGGCAAACCTAAATTCTCTTTAAGTAAATTGTTGTTAATTGTTCAGACAAATAAGGCTTAGACCATAAACAGATACATATGGCACTTTTACTTCTATGTATGTATGTTTTTTGCGTTTCGTACAAGAAGACGTGCAACTTGCAAGCCAAATCGTGCAAACCTAGGCTTTCACTTCCATTTGGTACAAGTTTGCAACTCTGAATATTTTTTCGGTCTTAACTCTGTGGCTAAAATGAAATAAGATTATGCTCATCCACCTCAGTTGTAATATCATCATCAATAACAATATATGTCTTACAAAACTCTTGCTTCTGAGTGACTGCCATAGCCTAGCTGGACGCCTGTGGAATAGGGGAGGGGTATTGGTAGCAGATTTAAAGGAGTGCGCACAGTACAACGACGCCACGACCGACAGACGCCAACGCGACTAAAACCTTGACAAAGCTAACATTCAATTATGAGCCTTATATCTTTGAAGGTAAGGTTGAATTTCGAACTTATACTTAAAAGCCCTGTACGGCCCCTCCCCGCCCTACACCCATAGCCGTTCCGTTTCGAGACCAACGCGTCGACGTTGCGTTGACGACTCACCGTAGACGAGTAGTCCACGCGTCGACCGACACAATGACGTAATGTACCTAGAACGGAACGTCGGAGTTGAAACGGAGTGGAGACGGAGTCGAGTTTACGTCGATGAAGCGTTGATCGCGGAACAGAACGTCGGAGTTGAAACGGAGTGGAGTCGGAGTGGAGTTGACGTCGAGTTGGTGTAATGTGCGCACTCCTTAATTCCGTCAATAATCCGCATCAGATAAGCGTGGTGATCTAAGCTCCAGGCCTCATGAATACGGAGACGGCAGCGACGGGTCGGTTAAAACCAACCACGTCTGAACCACGAGTTAGAGGAGTCTAAATCTGACGACTGTGTGTGTTCACGCGAGATCCCAGTGCATCCCAACATGTCGAGGGTGTTTTAGTGGGTACAAATCCCGCATAATCCACACCTGTAGGGTATCTTTAGAACATTACAAATACAAATAAAAGTGGCCTCTTGGAAAACGTGGCTTGCTGCGTAATTATCGACCTGTCACCTGCGGGAATAGATCCATTAAAATACCCGGAGTGAAAAGGATTAGTTATCCAGATTATAAACCAGCCGTGTGCCAAGTTTTATCCAAATTGATTGAGTAACAAGCATCCGAACTATTTGTAATATTAGATTCGTTTATTCCTACGAATACCCAATGTATTCGTAGTAATAAACGAATATACTTGGAATTAATATTTTATTGATATTGCGCAGGGACTTTTTAGTTTTGTCCGCCTATCTCATTCCAGTTGGTGTGATAAAAACTGCGAAATGATATTGCGGTACAATACAAAGAAATATTTATTGAATGATATATTAAATTATTTGTGCAAATTCTACGGATAAGTTTCGGGGATTCACGTTTTAGTAGCTTTTCTGACGTTATTAATCTCATAAAACCAAACTACGTAATCTGATAACAAGCCATTTCAAACAAGTATTGTCAACAAAAGTATTTCCTCTCTTATTTATGTAGAAAAATGAGAACGGTTAAACCTCATTTGACTCTCTCTCTTCTACTATCTCCATAGCCAATTTTGTCTATTTATCTCTGTAGTCTATAGCCAATTACGTCCCTAGTTCCTGCCTCCTTTAATGCTTCGTATTTCTTCCTATCCTTTGTGCATTTTCTTTTGTAAATGTTGGCCTATAAATAGAGAAACGTATGCCGTGGTAACCAATTGGTGGTGGTGGTCTAAATTATTGAGACGACATTATAAAGTTTTAAGATAGATTTAGTTGTAATCATAATCATACTGTCTTGTTGATTATTCTTATAAAATAAAGTTGACATTAATATTGTTGATAGTTATCAATAAAGGGTCTATCCCACTAATTTCTTGGCCTAGTCCGACGATGGGACATGAAATATTGTATTTTACTGAACGGTTGGAGAGCATTACGTTGCCAAATTTCCGGTCTCGTGACTAGGTCAGTTCGGTAGTACCATAGGTTTGCTCGTATTGTTAACGAAATAGTGTTGCTATTTCAAAGTTTCGAATTAACACTACACTAGAAAACTAGCGATAGACAGTGAACTAATATACTATTAATTTATCTCTTCAACAATCTAGTTCTGCGGTGTTGCCGAGTTATATAAATAAAATTGTTAAACGAATAAAAAGAGACAAAAAATGGAGTGACGTAGGCAACTTGAAAACTTCCTGCTTTGTTTATTTTCGCAGATATTTAGACAACGATAGCTCTCGATCGGTTTAATTGGTATTTTTTGTATCGTTGTGATTTAATAACTATTTCGGATTAAGAGAATTTATTCATTTATGTAAGTAAAATGCGAAACAACATTTTGTGAACACTTTATGAAATCAGAAATTTAGATATAAATGGACTTTACAAAGTGAAGTTCTAGTCTTATTTGAAAGAAATTATATTTTTGTAAACCGAACTAAACTCCACAACTTTATTAATATTATTACAGTTCATTTAAATTGAATAAGGTGTTAGCAATATGGCCCTATTACAATATTTATTCTCAGTTGTTGCAAACCCAAAAAAAATATTTGTTATATTTGTGTCCTTGTCCATGCACAAATTTTCTAAGATAAAAATGAGAATAAAGAAAACTTTAAGAATAAAGTTTTGTTGACTTCGAAATTTCTCGAAGAACTAATTCCTTCTATTCTGAAAGGGTGTATGGCGATTGACAGCTGTTATCTTTGTCTTTGTGCAATGCCGTGCAAACTATTGCGCTTGCTTCTCTGCCTTTGAACTAAGTACATACATATCTCTAGACCTTCAGGTCAACACTTGGATCGCGGGACGTTGCAATGGCGATAAATGAGTTGTTTGTGACGCACTTAACTGTCTTATTTATAGAACTTGTCGTGTGACAAAAGAAACATATAGGAACCCTTGAGTCTAATGAGGCATACAGATTTTATATTTCCATGGTTATTTCCCAATTCAAAGGCTTCACCGACGCGTAGCCGGGCAAAAAAAAATCGGGGGACATGCATTGTTTCTGGCTCTTCGACACTGCGATGAAACATGTTTAAATAAAACATTTTACGATTTATTGTATTTTAGTCGAGGGTGGTCAAATCAAGAGGTATTTCACGAAACAAAATCTTATCTGCTTCAACCTTACAACAGCGGGCACGCTGGGTGGACATTCTCTTCGGAGTTCATTTGTCTCTATGGTAACATACCACCTTGAGATTGTGTCTCAAGGTGGTATGCTTATATTACATGGTGGTATTATATTACCTACGCTAACATTCAATTAACGAAAGTAGGTATTTGCTAAGGACTAAGTATTACTACGATTTTATTTTATTACAACTATTCTCATGCTCCACTAACGTCCAGTTTCTATAACCCATCTCTTCCTTACTGCTGGTTATTGCACCGTTCTGCTTCGTGGTATAAATTCTGTATCATCATCATTTATGCTCTTGGAGCGATGGGCAGATAAAGAGTAGAAATGTGTAATAGAATATCGTCGTAGGTTTGACCCTAGTACTCATTTGGCGTTTTGAACCATGCGATATGATAAGGAGCGTTTAGGAACTAATTTGTAGCCATGTGAAATTGTGCTTAGTTTTAAAACGCGCGTTATAAAATCTTACGATTAAAACGCCAAATGTGTACCAGCTGATATAGCATGATGTTTTGAACATAAGGATAAGGGATTCATAGTTCACAGGAGTCCGTCATAAATCTTCACGAAGCTCAGAAGCGCCAAGTTTTAAGTAATATTTCAAGGTTTTAATATGACTTTTATACGATTTGTGTGTGCACAGACCTTAATGAGACTTAATTCGCCACGGCGATATTAGCTCAGGTGAATATTGCACTGAATCCGCTCTTTACGTCGTCACTCATGTTTTTTCAGTAGAAGAACGTAAAAAATAGTAATTCAGTAGGTAGCTAATGTCCACTGGCGGCGGTGATCACTGCCAAACAGTGGCTCGTCCGCGCCATTTTCAGCTATTAATGATAAATATATGCATAATAACATTAAAACTACTTCCAGGAGGGTCTGTGCGAATCTCTCCCGGAGTTGGTCGGGCGCTGCAATGCGAAGGGCGTAGACCTGAACCGAGACTTCCCCGACCAGTTCGACAGGCACAAGTCGAATGATGAGGAGTACTTGTTCGGCGGACGGCAGCCGGAGACCAGCGCCGCTATGCGGTGGATACTCGGCAAGCAGTTCGTGCTCTCGGGGAACCTTCACGGCGGGGCCATCGTCGCGAGCTACCCTTACGATGATTCCAAGTAAAATAAAATAACATTTTTTATTAAAAATGATTAAGTATGCGATGGTAAAGTGAACGTGTGTGGTTCAGAGCTCTGAATTAGTTCGTATGTAGATCAGCTCAATTCATAAGTCCTATTAATTATTACGAAAATGATCTATAAAGTGTGAGTCGGCTAATGACTCAATAATTTGTGTATTTGTGTGCCTCAAATGACTCAATGCCATTAAGAGTCCATGAAAACTTGTGATTCAGGTCAGCTACACTGACACTATGCTTCTCAAAATATTTCGAATATTTGTTGAGCTGTGAGATTCTTATAACGATTTTGTTCTAAGTATTCAAAACGATTCGCAGTTGAGTTACACTTCATTACTTCTGAAACGTGCTACATGCAATTTAGTGTTTCGGAAGGATATTAGTGCTAGCTATATTAATGAATCTAACTAATTCGTGTAGGTATATTTTCCTCAAGATTTAGTAGTACCCAGTAATGTTTTATTCTGGGTATTGTGGTTGAGCTCCCGTATAAACATGGTAATAATCATAACAATAATATGTAATGCGTGCAAAGATTTATTTACGAAATATAATATGTATTATTGCAAATATCTGTAGTCTACGTATGATTTCAAACTTAACTCATCGCGGATTGTGTACATTTTATTATATCTCTAGTCTAGTGTTATGTTGTTTTTGCTAAAACAACTTTTTTTGGCTCCATTAATGGCCCATTAGTGAACACGGGTCTCATCTTATAACTGAGGAACTCTAAAGCATACTCTACCACGCTGCTTTAGTGCGGATTGGTGGAGGAAACTTTTTCTTACGTAGCTAGAAGTTGTCACTTTTGGAGCTTTGAGATGAGGAGCCTGGTGTATACATTCATTTATGTATTTATATTTATGTATAGTGTTGTATAATTATGTCTGAATTATAATTCAAGATAACTGATATTCTCCAGGTCTGGGAAGCAATGCTGCGTGGAGAGTCGTTCTCCGGACGACGGCGTATTCAAGCATCTAGCGCAGACATACGCGCAGCTACACTCGAATATGCGCCGTGGTGACTACTGCCCACCGGACAACTTTACCGACGGGGTCACCAATGGCGCTTTCTGGTACAATGTGCCAGGTAATGTAAAATTATTATATCATAGCGTAGTAAAGTAATACGATATAATAGGCATAGAAAATCTTGGATTATGATTGTATTGGCCACAGACTTTTTTCCGGGGTCACCAAAAACGTTCACGGCCTTTGTTGTTTTAAGTTTGTTTTGCTTTGTTTATTCAATAAAGAAACAGAAAAAGATTATGTAGAGACGCCTTAACCTCAAGTTAATTTTCAACCATTTCTAATCTAATCACAAGATTGGTAGTACTTTATAAAAACGTTTTATACAAGTGTTTTTGTACTACTCAATTTTACTGCCCGAAAATATTATTCCCATTACCATATAGGCACCAGAGGCGTCACCAACAAGTTGCTAGCGGAAAAAAATTAGCGAATCTGCTTTTAACTCCCACTTCAAGTAATAAATGGTTTGCGGGATCAGAAAAGACGTTGTTTAGTAAGACATAATAATTATGATATACGGTGATCCTCAAGTTAATTTTCATCTCCAAAAAGCTTGTTTTGATCTTTCCAGGCGGCATGCAAGACTTCAACTACCTCCATTCGAACTGCTTTGAGGTGACTTTCGAGCTGTCTTGCTGCAAGTATCCCAAGGCAGAAGAACTGCCCGCCTATTGGAAAATGAACCGGGAGAGTCTTCTGGCGTTCATCGAGCAGACCCACATGGGAGTCAGGGGTGTCGTGGCGAATGAAGATGGGGAACCTATAAAGGTTAGTATTTACCTACATACAACGTTTAATGTGTTTTGTTTTGCATAGCATCATTTTGCGATATTGATGCTCCGGTCATCATAAGGTAGTCCTGCTAAGATAATTGGTATTTTGATTTTTAGATTTTGAACGATTTATTCTGAAAGTCGTCAAGTCAAGACAAGTCTTATTTCATTTATTGAATAAATTCAACTGCTTCGTTATGGACGTAAAATATATTGATGAAAACTTACGTTGTAAAACTCCAAATAGTATACAATTTTAGAATTATATCTATACTGATTAGAGTTGCTAACATTTTTCCTTACATATTTTTTCATTTGTTAATAAGTGGTGTGTTTCTAGAACGCTCAAATCAAAGTGGATGGTATTGACCACGTGGTGCGGAGTACGGACACCGGCTCTTTCTGGCGAATGCTGCTCCCTGGCCAGTATAATGTCACCGCTGTAGCTTCTGGGTAAGATTTTCCTTTCCATAAATGGCAATATGTTTTATAAGAAGAGAGTATACCAAGTGCAGAATTTGCAGAGGTTCAGTTTGAGTTCGTCTTTATTTTCAAGAATAGAATATTTTTGTATACTATATTCTTCATATCAGATACGATAGAATGGGAAAGAGAAGAAGGCGTAATTGAAGCGTGTACTCTAGCACTGTTCGATTGGGCATCACGGGAGATGTTATTTAATCTAGGAACTAATTGTTAAAATAACTATGTATTGTTTTATTTTATATTTATATAATTTAACAGTTATATTAAAATAATTTAACAGGTATATCACACCTGACCCAATGACGGTGACGGTCGCTCAGGACCAACCTGCCACCGTCAAGTTTACGCTGCACCGCCGACCGCGGTCGCTATTGGACGGTAAGTTACCACCAACGTTGCGCTACCACGACAACGCCGGGGTCACGCTAACTCACTGTTGGGTGTTGGTCGCTAACCTGGTATTAGTGCTCATTATTAGAGGTTGAAGGTGGTGGATGGTCGGAAGGTGGTAGAATCCAACATGATTTAGAATTCAATTTTAGAAAACATTCCGCCATCTTGGTCTGTTAGTTATGCTCGAATATAATTTATATACATAATTATAATTGAGTAAAGTTAAAAAAGGTTAAAGGGGCGTGCAGTATTAAAACGCAAGCTGGCCGTGCGTGAACAATAATTGTTACCATATTATGAAAAACTTTGAAAATTTAATTAAATACTTTCTTATTGACGTAATAGTAAACTTTATTGTTCCAACTTCACTCATTAATACGGTATTAAATACACCGTTTAATTTTACTAGTCTTTACAGAAAATGTTTTTGAGTATTCGACTAGCAATACTAATTTTTACACATAATATAACATTTACATAATATCATTTTTTAAACTGTTTCTGTATAATAATTGTATGTGAGTATTATTTATTATGTACATAATGATTACATAGTTTAAATAATCATTTATTTTATAATAATTTAATGTTTGTTGGTGTTGTAGATCTATAACGGGATGTGATAAAATCAGCATTATTAGTTAAGATGTCGTAAGTTGTGTTTGAGTGATTATGTGGACGTTGTGTTGGACTAACATGTCATTCATAATAGTACACTTTTATAAATAATTAATTGCATGATTAGATAAATAGTGGACAGCAAGTTTTTTATGTTGAAGGTAAATAAAAAAAAATACAATAATAATAATAATTTATTTCATCAATAAAATTATTTAAATGTTGTGTTATAAATATATCTATCAAATTCAGTCACAAAGAATTTTCGTGAGTAAAAGAGTCATTTCAATTGAGCTATGTATTTGGATTTGGTAAGGTCAGTTCGAGCTTTAACCAAGCCAAATTGCCTGCAAGTACAATTTATAGTATGACATGGACAGTACATATTTAGTACATAAATTCTCTCCACTCTCTTAGATACTGTTAGTATATAAAGCAATAAATAGTGATAAGGTTGAAGGATATGTGCAACTCAAAATTGAAATATGAAGCGATGGTTTGATCAAAATACAATGCTGCTTTTGTTTTTCAATGGAAAATAAATTCTAGTCATATGTACAGACGGTGTTATTTTGTAAAGCATTTGTGTAAAATAGCTTTTTAACGCTGCTTAAAAAGTTAAATTAATCCAATGCTATGATTCTATTAACCGATTCAGTTATTTCGTCTGTTATAGACTTGCTTCTAATTTTAACGTGATATTATTTTTTTGTTGGTTGTTTTATTAACTGCCTCAAAGGTTTTTCGTAAAAAACGTTTCTCGAATATAATACCAAATCGCTCGTGAAGTATATTCTTTAGATGTTATTTAATTTCTTTGTAACAGTTTTATGAATTAAGTGAGCTTATTCAGGTAGAATTAATATGTCAGTCTAGTGTAGTGACGTCATAAGTAGGTGTTAGCGGTGTTGTAGCAATTACGAAGTACGAGTATATTATTTCATTATGTCTTGCTCACGCACAATATTAATTATTTTCCTCTGCCATCATAACCAAACCAGTCTTGCTAACAGATACGCTTAATCATTATGCAAATTGCAAGAGATTTGTATACATTATCGAATATCGTGTGACCCTAGTTTTCCTCTGTTTATCTCTATTCTCATTAGATAAATATTAATAATATTGATATCAAATTTGCCATTTGACATTGTGATATGTTTATGGGGAGACAGTATTATGTAGAAAGTATACAATGATATACCATGATTTATGATAATTCTAATCTTATAGGATAATTAATAATATCAGGGATTACTAAGCAGAATTCCGTCAACAATCCGCGACCATTGTATGATGGTAAATATATAAAGAAAACGTGCACTTATAATAATAGAAGTATATATCAAAAATACCACTTTAAACTTTGTCACATTGTCGTAATCGTATTCCGTTTAGTGGCGAAACTCGATTTTTGGTATTGTGTACTTTTAGCAGTTCTAAATGCATGTTTCCTTTGTGGGAATGATGTTTTGTGCGATGCTGAAGGTTACTGCATATATGTCATCGTATATGGTATGATACTAGCTCATTGTTACAATGTAGACCAATACATGCATACTACATTGTTATACTGATAATTCACGCTCGACTGTGTTATTGTAAGGGTGGGAAATGTGTATATTTATTTGCATAGTATTAATGATTACTAAAACCTTAACATAATATTAATATTGTATTAACACCAACAATACTCATAACTAAAATGTGCTGTTGTAATTTAATAATTAATAATAATGCTTTGAAAAAATATCTGCGGAATTTCTGTGTTGGGCTTCCCTATTTTATCTTTTTTCCTTTTATAAGAAGGTAAGGTAACATTTTAGAGAAAAAATATTGAAGAAAATTACAATGAATTGATAATTATGTTGAAATTTCTTGAATTTTAAAATTTTTCTTCAATAATTTTACTAAAACTATATTGGGTTGTATTTTATTTCTGTATTGTTTTTTTTGCTAAAAATACATTTCATATTTGGTATTTAGATTTATTTTGTTTGTTTGGTGTTTGTGTAAAATATTATAAAATACAATACAATAAAGACATTCATTGTATAGACTAATATCTAAATAAAAATATTAGTGTCAAATCAAAATTTTGCTCATTCAATGTAATAAAAAAGTTTATTAATAAATATTATTTATAAAAGTACACTCTTTTATTAGTATTATTTACTTTTGTGTTATAATTTTTGTTTTTTTTTGTTACCTGGTGATTGTGTTTGGTTATTTGTTTTCTCCAGTTACGCTCTTTTGATTTGCCCTGTTTGTTTTAATACCTATTTCTATTCTTTTTCTCCTTTTTGCCCTTCTTAAAGTAGATAAATCGGTGAGCACAGTTACTAATTTACGTGTTAAAATCTAACGCAGTTTATGTTACACGCTTCTGATTATAGATTTTTTCATATAAAGTACTGTAATAAAGCTTTGAAATTCCATTCCTACCTAAGTCTGATATCTTATTTAACATACATATAAAACAACATTGTTATAACCAAATGTCATTAAAGTATAATACTCGTACAAGGACATACAAAGTTACCGTTCAAATACAAGACTGCGTGATACATTGCAATATGACCTTCATATCGTTTAGATCAAGATAATTATACATATTTAACTAAACAAATACAGAGCTTTACGCCTATGCCTATGCCAATTCCTGGTGTTGTGTGTCCTGCATGGATTTAAATGTGGTGTTTCCTGTAACGAATTGTTGAGAGTAAACATTTATTTGTCACATGAATTTGTTTCGGCCGCTTGACACTACAAATTCAGTTATAGGGTCCTCTTAAATAATATCTGATATCGATTTATTTTGAAACTGCTAATGTAGATTAATTAAATTACAAGCTGATATCGGTGAATTAAATTTTACAATAAGTTTAGATAGGTAAATTTTATACATAATGTGTTACAACATTCACTAATGATAAGGTTTACGATCATAGTGTCACAGAACATACACGAACATACATGACTTAGTAAACTATGCATCTTCTCCTCGATTTCATTAAAACCTAGAAAAAACATTTGAAACGGGCGAATCTCCAGAGCGTAGCAGGCGAAATCGTGACGACTTCGCCGGTCTTTCCGCAGCGGACTTCGTGCACCATGACTACCTGAAGATGGAGAGGTTTCTCCAGGATCTCCGGGACGAGTATCCCCACATCACCCGGCTGAGCAGCATCGGCCAGTCCGTGGAGGGCCGCGAGCTGTACGTCCTCGAATTGACCAATGAACCTGGACAGCATATACCGGGTGAGGGGGCTTTGTGCAGTTAGACAAACTTTTATAATCATACTAGCAAATGGACCGGCGGTCGATGGTTAGTTGGTTACCTTTGCCCAACTATGCGAAATGAGTATGCTGTGTCGAAGAAAAAACTTTGTACGCATTTTTAAGAATAATGCGCAAGCTTAGGAATGTGAGCTTTGGCATAGTTTACTAGGTGTACTTGGAGAAGTATAGAAATCTAAATTTTATGTAATGTTTTACAAATACAGTAAAGAAAATAAAACATTAATTGTTGTCAATGTTAAGTAACCTATGTCACAATGACTTACGGTCGATTTTGGACTGCATTGCGTGAGTCGCTAGTCTAAAATCATTTTTAATATCTCACAAATAGGCAAACCGGAGTTCAAGTATGTGGCAAACATGCATGGCGACGAAGCAGTCGGGCGGGAAATGTTGCTTCTGCTGGCCAAGTACCTGTGCCAGCAGTACACCGCTGGCGACGAGAGGATCCAGCGCCTGCTCAATACCACCAGGATCCACTTGATGCCCAGCATGAACCCTGACGGCTACGAGAGATCGCATGAAGGTAAGGCTGCCTAATGCGCGGTTGCTATACGAGTATTGAACCAATCGTTAAACCGATAGTTTTCAAGTTACCAATATGAGTCGTTAAAGAAAGAATATATTATAAGGACAGATCCCTTTTTAGTTACGTCCCGTAGATAGTTTTGCTATCCGTAATCATAACGAATAGTTTTTCGAACAGAGGAACCAGCAATAACTCAGTTTGGGTGGATGTGGTAACAGTTTATTTTTAAAGAAATGGTTATCTTTAATGTGCGAGATTATCCTCTCTGGACATTTATCAGCAGTTAATGATGAATTCAAAAAGGAAACTGATAATAAATATTCGTGATAGACTGAATTTTTAAAAAGAAGATTCGAAAATGGCGTGCAGTAGCTGTATTTGCGAATATTAATTATCCTACAAAATTATTACACAAAATAAATAATGGTATTCTTAAATGTAAGGAAAACATTGTAAGGAAACCTGTGCTCCTAATAGGTATCTATCGTCTGCAAATCCGCACTTAACAGTAGAGTACAGTTGGTAATCCTCACATCATGAGGCCCGAGTCAAGCAGAGGAAAAATTATGAATTACATTTGCAGGTGTCAGTCGGAACCCGCTCGGCAGGGTCAACGCTCATAATATGGACCTCAACAGAAACTTTCCGGACCAATTCGGACCTACTGAAGTAAGCAACGTTTTAAGTTTGAACTTTTCTTTCGGCTCTCATGTGACTAGCCAGCGATTGGAATTTGATCTGGTCGGGTTGGTAAAGTTGTATTAAAGATAAAATAATAATAATATATTAATTTTCCTAAATTTCAATGCTGTTAATAAGAACGCTTGGGAGAAACGCTTACAGTGAAAGAAAAGTTGCCAATGTTAGAGAATTTTAAAGTATGGAAGGCACTTCTATTTTTATAATTATTTTTTATACCATGGAGCATCTAATCTTTAATGGCAAAATAGGAAATAATGATAAGTAATAATAATAATAAAGTAGTTCTATCTTTTGTCAAAGATATGTAATGATAAGTATAATATAAACTAAATAAGAGCGTATTAAAAAGAAACTTTCTTTTACTAAATGCGCTCACCACCTTAAGAAATCATCGCCGCTTAACATCAGCTGCGACTGTTGTCAAGTATTAACTTAGTTTCGTGTAACAAAGAAAAACAAATTTACATTCCATTATATTTCCAGGACAATAGATTCCCTGAGCCCGAAACCAAAGCAGTAATGGATTGGTCTCAGTCCATCCCCTTCGTATTGTCGGCCAACCTGCACGGGGGTGCGCTGGTGGCGAACTACCCCTTCGACGGCAACCAGGGCATGACCAGTGGCGTGGAGAACCCGTCGCCGGATAAGGATGTCTTTCTGCACCTGGCTCATGTTTACTCTGACGTAAGTGACTTATTTAAGTCCATGTAGCGATAATTTTATGGTAACAGCTGGCAAATGAAAAGTCAGATCACATTAAAGGAAGATTTCGATTCAGGTTAATTTTCAAGAGAATGAGATGAATAAATTATACTAGAGGTAAACAGAGGGAGAGCGATTGATCGACAACTTTTTTATTGATCAAAGTAAGAAAGAACGAAGGAAAAACGCGTTATAAGTCCCGAATGGGCTATTTATTTTATTACACTTTTTCGTTTCATAAAATCGATTCACACAGTCCGAAAAGAAGTTTCACTTCAATAATATAGAGATGAGCGCTTTGAATCTACATAAGTAGGTTGATTTTAGCCATTATAGTATTTATTTTTTGCAGGCTCACCATAGAATGCACCTAGGTCAACCTTGTAAAAACCAACCGAGAGAGAAATTCCCCGAAGGCGTCGTCAACGGAGCAAAATGGTATGTGAATCTAGAAAGTTATTTGACCTATAACGATGAAATTTGGCAGAGATATAGTTTATGAGTAGAAGAGAGCTAAGAACGGAATTTGTGATATTACACACCTAAATTTATTAAGTTATATAAGGGATAAAAAGTTTAGAAAATTAGTTACGTTAGGCGGCCCAAACCGCAGGCAACAGCCAGCAATCATGGTGTTCCATGCTCGTATGCTAACGTAATTCCATAAAAATAAAAATAATATGCCTCTATAGTGTTATTGAACTTTTAGATAGTAATTTAAATTAGTTTTATCATTTGACTACTGTAACGTATTAACATACCTATGTTAATAATAAACTTCAATACAAACACCAGCATCAAGTGAAATAATTTTGCATGCCTTAAGTAAGAAATGGCAAATGTGAGGCCCCAATGTAACTAACATATCTATGATGGCCCCGTAGCCTAGTTGGTAGTGACCCTGCCTGCGAAGCGAGGGGTCGCGGGTTCGGTTCCCGAACGTGGCAGATGTCTACGTGAATGATGAATGTTATCGAGTCATGGGTGTTAGTCTTATGTAATTTGTGTTGTCCATGCCACCCGCGACACAGGGAATCTTAGTGC
This sequence comes from Ochlodes sylvanus, assembly GCA_905404295.2. Classification (NCBI taxonomy): domain Eukaryota; kingdom Metazoa; phylum Arthropoda; class Insecta; order Lepidoptera; family Hesperiidae; genus Ochlodes; species Ochlodes sylvanus. The sequence goes on from FR990129.1 coordinate 7,636,306, forward strand.
GGGGGGATGACTGTGTTAACGCTTATTATCCTAAGCATGTGACCACATATAATCACGCATTTATACATACATAATAATCGCGCCTCTTTCCCGTAGGGGTAGGCAGAGACCACTTCTTTCCACTTGCTACGATCCTTATATACTGGTTTCGCTTCGTCCACTCTCATTATTCCCTTCATACATGCTCTTCTTATAAGCAGTGATAGCCGTGTGGTTGAACGTTGGACTGCCGAACCGGAGGTTCCGGGTTCAAACCCCGCACGCACCACTAATTTTCAAAAATTATGTGCGTATTAAAATTTAATTATCACTTGCTTCGGTGAAGGAAAACATCGTGAGGAAACCTGCACACCTGAGAGTTCTCCATAATGTTCTCAAAGGTGTGTGAAGTCCGCCAATCCGCACTTGGCCAGCGTGGTGGACTATGGCCTATACCCCTCACACTGTGAGAGGAGACCCGTGCCCAGCAGTGGGACAGTTATGGGTTGTGATGATGATGATGATGATGACATGCTCTTCGGTTTTGGGTTCTTTTGACCTGGCCTTTTTTCAAGACGTCCCTAATTTGGTCTCGAAACGTCCGCCTAGGTCTACCCCTCTCAACACTTTCATTCACACTCGCCTTATACACTTCCAATCAATCGTTCTCCATTCATTCTCTCGACATGGCCAAACCATCTCAGCATACCTTTCTCAATTTTTGTCAGTACATCTTCTTTCACATTTATGCAAATAAAATATTGTTCACTCATTCAAAAGAATAGACCGTCCGCTCGTTGGTCGCCTATTTGCATAGCAAAACATGTTCTCAGGTACGTACTGTCGGGCGGCATGCAGGACTGGAACTACCTGCACACCAACGACATGGAGCTCACCCTGGAGCTGGGCTGCTTCAAGTTCCCGCCGGCCGCGGACCTGCCCTCCTACTGGGAGGACAACCGAGAGGCGCTCGTACAGTACATCGAACAGGCGAGTACAGGGATTTGTTACCCCGGGTGTCCAAGGTCAAGTCCCAGAATTGAGTCGGTCGGAACGAAATACAGACGTACTTATACTGACCTATTATTGGATGATTGTGCCACTAAGAGCTTAGATTTCACCAAGTAATGGAAGTAGTTGTGTAACTATCAATCTATTAGTAAATGTTACGTGTAATCCGCGATGCGATTCTAGTTGAAGGATAAGAGCGTGTGAACGCTTATGATACGTGTGCTGTAGATAGTAGAGCCTAGAATTCGCCCGGGGTAGTACATCCGCCACGGTACTTAGTACCATTTCTACCGTGTATCAATTTTATTATCTTAAAATCAATTGTATTCGAGTTAGATAGGTGTATACCCGGTTACACTATTTTAGAGGCGACCATCTCCTCAAGGGTAGCAACACATCTGTGACCGACATAGAACTAGACTTACTGACAATTACTAACTGGACTATTACTAACAACTATCCTACACCCGATTTGAGTCTTGTTTTGCGTGTGTCGCAGTTGTCACGAGCGACAGCGGAAGGGTGGTGCTGCATGCTCGTTTGCTACCTTAATGCCGTAAAAAAAAAACCAAAGCGAGCCCGTATCGAACGTAACCTTTGTTCACGCGCTTTGTTCAGGTGCATAGAGGCGTGCACGGGTTCGTCAGCAGCCACATCGGGCACCGTCTGTCGAACGCCACCATCACGGTGCAGGGCATCAGGCACGCCGTGCGGACCGCCGCCGACGGCGACTACTGGCGGCTGCTGCTGCCGGGCACTTACAACATCACCGCCAGTAAGATTGGGTGAGTGTCCCGTGCTGTTTGTATGAGAAAAGGAAATGGAGTTTTGATGACTTGTATGTGATAGACGCCTGATTGTTAGAAGGGTCCTTTTCGATTTCCAGCGAGGTGGAATTTGAATGAGTTTAAATTTCTGTGCTCGGTCTGAGTGTGTTTGCTCTTGTGGGGTTTAGACAGTGTAACGTTATTAATTAATTAATTTATTGTTATGTGTTATCCATGGAACAATAACCCAATAACCCAGGGACTCCTATAGTTCGACTTTTAATTCGATGTAACAATTGAAATGTCAGTTTACTGCATCGAGTTAAAAGTCGAAATATAGTGTGGAACTATGATACCCTTTATTTATTTATTTGTTTATTTATCAATACAGTTACGAGAGCGTGACGGAGCAAGTGACGGTGCCGGCGGCGGGCGCGGCGAGCGTCAACTTCACGCTGATGCCGGACGACCCGCAGCACTGGTCCTCCGCCTACGACTTCCGGTAAGACAGCACCACCACCATACTTCACCGTCCGTTCCTATTTGACCGTCGCGGCACGTCACCAAAGATACAATACAGAGGCTAATTTTCATTCTGTCTAAACATATTTCGATTAAAATTCAGTTAAATTCAAATCAGACAAAAATCAATGTAGATTTATTAAAAGTGCTCTCACATTTCTCACAATATGAAGTTAACTCTGTATTGTTTCTTTACTCATGTGGCAATGTCCCAAAAAGTTATTGTATTTGCCCCACACAAGTAAAGATTTATTACGAAATATTGTTATGTTATTAACAAAGTTTTGTAAGTGAACACATTTAATTATCATACTATTTTGAAATAATGTCCCTTTAGTCCAACCCGACAACCGAAGTAAAATATCAAGTCTTCAACTTATTCAAGGTCATTATTATCCTGTATACAACTATCGCTAATGCTCATCGGATATAGAGTTCATTTTGCTTTGTACTTTCTCGTCGCTTGTGACTTTTGTGCTTGTCTTGAGCTAATGATTTTTCGATGGAGGTAGTTTGATATTGCAGAAAAATTTAGTCCGTCCAATGCAGACTTTATTATGTTTTACTTAGATGTCTAAAAGAGTTTATTTTATATGTTATACAAGAGTTTATTAAAGGTATTATTCAGTAGTTATTAATTGAGATTATGGTGATGAGATTACTTTTTGAACAATTTATTTTTAGGGTTTGAATATCAAATTTGCCTCCAATATTATTCTACTTAATACATGTAGTAAAGTCTATGTATGTAATTGTATTGTAATATCTTTATGTTCGTGTTCTCTTACTCATCACTCGCCTTAAACTTTCTGTTTGTAAATCTGATGTATATCACCGCCCGCAATGAACAGATTTTATCAGTGTGGTGGATGGTTTTTACGTTGTAAGACACCTGAACCCCTACAGTGGGGTTTAGTTGATTTTAATTTCATATCACAGAATATTTATACTATTTGCTACAAGAAGCTGCAATAGCGTTTGTTCATATCGTATAGCACCTAAGCTGTTAAGACGACATTCATATCTTATACATAATTACGTATATCAAAATCAATTTATATTTTCATTATTATAGTAACATACTTAGAGTGTCAAATATTTATTAAAATGCTACATATAAGAGATTTACAAGCAGAATAACAAAAAATATATTTTTTGCATAATAATATTGCTGTTAACACTTTATGTATCGATGTTATGTACTATTTTCATATAATATTATTATAATTAATAAACTATATTTGCACGTTCATCTGTGTATATTTTCGACTAACTTTGTGCGTGTACTAACATTACCTCTCTCTCTCTCTCCAAATTAATATTTAAAATAGCATGCATTTTTATACTGATCATTGCAACCTATGTATCGCTTGCATGCTTCAATCCAACATATAGCGGTACGAGTAATACTTTACCTGGTTTAGTTTGTGTAGAAATGTACGGGCACTAAGTGAGTTGGCGACGAAATGGCTACATACAATTTATTAAAAAATATTTTACTGATTATATTATTTGACGGGTGCGTATCCGGTGATATCCTTAATGATGTCCCGTTGAAGTATGCCTCTTAATGTTTTGCTCTTACAGTCTATATTACACTGAGATGGTACAACAGGATAAAGAAAACAGTGGAGAGGCGAACAAAATAGTTTGGTAGATCACTGTATACTCTTAGATCATACAGCTCAGATTTACTTATCATCTGCTTGGTTATTGGTTTGGTATCACAGAATGTTATTAGTAGCTTAACTACGCTTCTATGTTGACATTCAATTATCGTGTTCCCGCTGGGGTCTTAAGAGCCTGTACAATACTTTTCTCTAACCACTCACGAACCGATTGCTCATACACTCGTATGCTCATATGTCTAACATTTAATGACGTCACACATTCGGCAGTTTCATTCGGTTAGCATTCGGTAACAACACCCAGGATCTGACAATAGTACCGTCGCCGCGTCTAGGTGTAATATAGATTTAATTTTTGACGAAGCAAATGACTCGACGCTCGTAACTTAATGCATTTGACCGACAAGTAAACTTATAAAGATATAAAGAAGCATAGCTCATTAAGTCATTATCCACCACCACCATCCAAAATTTATGGTCACCATACTTTGCCAACACCTTATTACAATTTTGTTATAAACTTCGTAAATGGATGATCACCGCTGTTACAATATTCCTACAGTAGGAGTATTGTAAAGTAGGAGTCCTACTCCATATACCAAAAGTGTAAGAAAGTGGAAGTGTAAGTTATTTCTATTTATTCCACATTGTTTATTTTTCTATATATTCGTTGTAATGGGAATTTTTTCCCCATTCAGTGTCCTGGACAACGTGCTGGTGAAGCAGTACCACACTCCGCTGGAGATGTACGCTCAGCTGTCCGAGCTGGAGAACAAGTTCCCCAACGTGGCCGAGTTCCGCTCCGGGGACAGCCTGGACACTGCTGTTCTGCATGAATTGAAGCTCACCGACCAGGTATGCAATGCACCGAACACCGACAGTTAATGCCATAGTCACAAATTACAAGTTAAAAACCGACTTTAAAATACCAAATTTAAGAATTATATGGTCTCATGGATGCCAGTTTCAGAACTGGACCAAATTGCAAAAAATAGAATCAGCTTTCAAACAAAAAAAGAATCATCAAATTTGGTTCACCCAGTCGATAGTTCTTAGGTAACAAACATAAATAAAATAAAAATACAGCCGAATTGAAAACCTCCTCCTTTTTTAAAGTCGGTTATAAAAGGAATTTGAATATTGGTCACCTGAGGAGGGAGTTCGGGTGAAGGATTTGTGTTTGAATGCTTCATGGGTCTGTAATTTTCAAGGTATCCGTATTAGACATGAATTATCTCCATAATGTTCTCAAAAGTGTGAGAAATCTGCCAATACACACTATTCCAGCTTGGTAGACTATGGCCTGAAAATCTCACACAGAAAAATCCGACCCTAGCAGTGGGATAGTTAGCCGATTAGTAATAATAATATAGTACTTTTAAAAACGTGACTAATTTCTAAACTTAAAAATTTCAGATGGGTTCTCCAGAAGAAACCAAATATCACGTGGCTATAATCAGCAACCTGTACGCCTCTCAGCCAATAGGCCAGGAGGTGTTGTTAAACTTCGCGCGCCACATGGCCAACGCCTACACGATAGGAGAGCCGATACACCGACGGCTCTTACAAAACACTGTTCTGCACTTCATACCGAACCTGGATCCGCTGTTCAAGAAAATATTGGACAATTACGACGGCACCGACAAATGTAACGTGTCACCATTGGAGGAGGAGTTTGGGGATAGCCTGTACAGCTACATAACGAAGAAGGATTTGAATCCGCTGTCCAATTACACGAGGGAAAAGGCGTTTGTCAATCTGCTGGAATCGGAACGGTTCGACTTAGTCCTGAACCTGGCTTCGGGGACCGAAGACGTGATCTATCCAGATTTTTCGAAGAATATCTATGAGAAATTCGCAGCGAAGTACCAGGAGAACAGAGTGTACAGTGAGGTGTACGAGTGTAAACAGGAGGATCGAGTGAAGACGGGCAATTTGATAGACGTGTTGAGCGAGCGGTACAATGTGCCCGTGGTGTCGGTGGGGCTCAGTTGCTGCAAGATGCCCGCTGAGAATTTCATCTCGTGGGTGTGGAGGAACAACCTTCGGGGCGTCATGAAGTTCATTGAAACCGCTAACACTGGTGAGTTAGATTCATAGTTGATTAGTCTTTTCGAGGTTATGTGTTGGGTATTCACGATGTTTATATCTTATTTATTACTCAACCTAGTTAATTATTTGTTAAATAATTGTGTATGATCACACATTATTGTATGTAATGTGTGTATTGTCACATTCACATCTTATTGTTTCTATTAATACCAATGGTAAAAATTAATTACGTATTGTGTGTTAGTGTGTATTTTTACGTGTATATAATGTCATTTTAAATTTTTATGCTTTCATAAGGGATTGATTTTGAGGTGAGATAATATTATCAATTTATAAAGTCCACAATAGCAACGACATTTTTATATACCTAACATGTTACTGCATAATAATCCACTGTTAAAGACTCGATCAATAAAGGTGTGTAATTTTCTCATTTTTTTTTAAATTACACATTATACTATAGTAATCTGTAATTTTTAAAATTACAATTTTCCATGTATAACTTCCGTTCATCAACTTGATTGTACAAAATAATACTGTAATATTATAATAATGACAGGCGTGAAAGGCTACGTGAAGAACGAGAGCGGCGCGGCGATGCGCAAGGCGAGCGTGGCGATCGCGGGCACCGAGCGGCAGTACAGCGTGTCCGGGAACGCCGCGCACTTCCGTTTCATCCTGCCGCCCGGGGACTACAAGGTCGTGGTGCGCTGCCACGGGTACAAGGACCAGGTGGGTTGTGGATCCGGTTACACTTTTAGGTCTCGACGGTAGCAGCGCATCTGTCGTCAAAATAGAACAAGACTATTACTAATAACTACTAACAGGCCAGGTCCTCATACCTACTAATGAACTAACGTTCTAACATCGTTAGCTAACTTACTAATCGTCCCGATTTGTCTTATTCTGTGTTGGTCACAGTCATGGGCGGCAGCGGAAGGGTGGTGCTGTGTGCTCGTTTGCTATGGTATGGTATGGTATTAAGACCATAAAAAAGGTTGGCGACATGTTGGCGACATTGCTTTTTGTATTGTAATGGCTGGCATAGCAGTGTTAAATTTTGAAAAGGTTCCATCGGTAATAGAACTAGCTGGTCTTACCCAGCGACCACCAAGAAGGGATTACTCAGTATTAGAGTATACATGTGACCCCTGGAGAATTGGCTAACCAAGTGTAATACAAACCGAAGCTATTCACGACCATTCCAGATGTTGACCTGGCGTGTAGTGGACGGCGTGGTGAAGCAGAAGGACGTGGTCATGAAGCGGCTGCACGCGGACGGCGACCCCACGTGGGACGTGCCGCCGGTCGCCAACGACCCCGACATGGTGTACATCACAGGTGGGGCGCGGCGCAGGGTCGTAGCTGGAACAACTTGACTTTTCTTTCGCCGTTTCTTTTTCTCTTCATGGATTTAAAATTTAAAAATTCAATATTTAAAGGCACCTAAGCGAAACGGTGATAAATGCAAAAAATTGACTTTCATAAATGTGTTAAAAATACCTACATGAAATAAATGATTTGAGTTTGAGTTTATTGGACGTAGTTTCTGAACCAACCCACACTCGTGTCGAAATTGAGTTAATAATCATTTCATTTCATTCATTTCATTTGGCCGAGAGATTTTGGTCTTAATTGTTAGCGGTTTGACTTGTTAAGATTTATCTTTCCTGGTTTTACCTTAAATTTTTGTACTTAACTGGACATTTAAAATATTTAAATCAATACTTAAATATAATCACTTACTTTTCATCAGTTTTGCTCATACAAAGTTAAACATGGTTGCTTCTAGGCCTAGTCCTGGATTTCAACAGCAACCCGCTGCACGAGGCCCGGCTGTCGGTGAAGGTGGACCCGCGCAAGGCCTCCGTCGTAACGAACACGACCGACGCCAGGGGGCGCTTCGTGCTCGCGCTGCCGGTCACGTACATGGGCCGGGAGGTGCTCCTCACCGCAGCGTTGGAGCCCTACATCACTAGAAGCAGACATGTTAAGGTACAATGGTTTATGTTAAACTTTAGCTCAAGTTTGGTGGTAACTGAAATAGTTAGTTAGTATAGTAGTTTGCTTTGCTTTGCTTATTTTTGATGACATGGGGGGTGGGGGTGTCTAGATGGTGATTACGTCAGTAGTATAAATACTTTTTTTGACTTATTCAGATTTCTCACCTTTTTTTCAAAATTCTTTTGAATTAATAAATAAATCATTGAATGCAAGTACCAATGTTTACGTAAGTATGGGGGGAGGGGTAAGAGATTTGCTTACTTTTGCTGACATGGAGGACGGGGGGGGGGGGGGGGGGTTAAAAATTGCAAAAAAATCTGCTTACGTAATACTTGAATGGCCCCTTATGACAAAATACTAATAATTTATTGCGTCACAATTGTTACAGATTAGCAGCAGCGAGAGCACGACGCCGAACGTGCTGTTCAAGTTGGAGCACGACGACGCGGTGCTCGGCATGCCGCGGCTGGTGTTCGTCATGGTCGCCGGTGAGTACCCGCTCGGGGGTACCTACAGTCACGAGCAATAATATGTCTACATTGTCACGTTTTCTAAAATATCTCAACTTGTACCAATCTAGAAAGAATTGAACAACAAAAAAGAAGTGAATATATAAATGACAAAGATGCTTGGATATAGACATCCGCGACCGGTTCTGCTCATGTTATTATGTATGTATCTGTATGTATGTAGGTATAAAATTTGTAACGTAGCATTTTTAAAAGATGTGCCGAGGAGTTTCTTTCGCTGTTTCTTTTTCTCCTCAAAGATTTAAAAAATCAATATTTAAAGGCACCTTAGCGAAACGGTGGTAAATGCAAAAAATTGACGTTCATAAGTGTATGTATCATACCTACATGAAATAAATGATTTGAGTTTGAGATTCGTTCTAAATTAACTAACCATTAAACGATGTCAAAATAAGGTATAATATACAATTTAGAACGAATTGTTGTTGTTGTTCAAGTTAAGATATTTTAGAAGACGTGTCAATGTATACATAAATATTATTGCTCGTGACTGTACTGGTCGCTATAATAGCGACGATCGGTCTATTGAACAGCACTGTTGCTGATTGGTCCGACAGTGCGTACAGTACGTGAATGAGTGAATGTGCACGTGTGTGAATCATTTACCGTAAATGATGGATGTGTATGTGCTTGTATGCTGATGAAAGATTGAATGCGACTGTATGTGTGTGTGGATGAATGTGTACGTGTATGCATGCTCGCGTGTGTGCGTGGCTGAGTAAATAAATACACATGTGTGGCGTGTATGCGAAAGTTATCGAGTAAAGTAGTAGTAGAGTAGATTACAGTGTGTTGTGTGAATTGACAGCTGAGAACGAAACGTGGCACCCATGTTTTAAATTCTTGTTTGTCATTGCAACCAAAGTGATTATCCCGTGATTCACCTCACATATAAAACTAAATTCGAACTGGTCAAGTGGAACAGTTACTTGTCGGAAGGAATGGTGGTATTACAAAATCGGGTGAGGCCGTGTCGGGAGTACAAGGCCAAGTTTACCGTGAAACGTTGGTAGCTTTATTCTCACACGTCAATTTATATAATCACTATTGCGATATCGGTTTTTCAAGTCGAGTATTATGACATCGACGAGTGCAGACAAGCGACGCTAACATCTGCATATAAAATCGTAATTACTCTGTCCTTTTCTTTTTGCATAGTGCCACCTTATTCTCAAATAGTATTCCTCGAACAAATGTATGTAAATGTAAACCTAAATGAAAGATGTTTTATGCCAAAAGCTTAATTGTTTAGTGTATTGAATGTAAAATAATGAATCTATAACGGCGGCGACGTTCGCAGGCGTGGTGGGCGTGGCGCTGGTGGCGCTCGCGGCGTGGTGCTTCAGCTGCCGGCGGCGCTCGCGGGAGTCGCGCCGCGAGTACCTCTTCACGCAGATACCGTCCGACGACAAGCGCCCGCTCTGCGACAACGTCGACGATGGTAAGTTGGTAACAATTGTTTTGTTCTGCGCGTGCGCTGCCGTTGCAACAAACTCGTAGTTTAAGTTACAATATCGCACTGACCTCACAGCCAATAGACATCTAATGTTTCATTTTCCGTATTGAACGCATTCTGGCAACTAGCTGAGGTAAGAGGAAGCGGGGCGACTGGCTAATTCAACGCTGTGATTACCTAATTCAAGGCCACACGAAACGTTGGAATGAAATAGATTAATTTAAGCAACGGGAAAGAATGAGACGGCACGAATTTATATCGGTACTATAAGCCAGATGTGTTGAAGCCATTCGCCTGTTATTAGGAGTCTATTGGCTGTGTGGTCGATGCAATATCGTAATTTAAGATTACTATAAGATTTAAAGATATTTGGTACGTAGGTATATAAAAAACAAAATAACCATACTATAGTTCTGGCAACGTATCGGTGATGATTTCGGTTACCATTCCGGACTGCAGTGTAATGGTCTTGGGTTCAATTCCCAGCGAGATAGAAATTTGAAAGATGAGTTTAAACATCTCTTCTCCGTGTGCTTTTATGTTGTACATGACACCCACGATATATTAAAACACATTTTATTTATTATCATATGGCTACTGTGCTAAAGTTTATATTATTGTTATAACAGATATAGTGAAACAACCGTACTACGATGATGAAGTTATACCACCTTCGGAGACAGATTCAGAAGACGAGATCGTGTTACTTCGGTCCGACCGCGAGTGGAAAGCCGTCGAACAAGACTAGTGAAGGAGATTTATTTCAATAGCCTACCACACTGATCTCTGTTATACCTATACTAAGGAGGTAAGTGCAATAGAGGTCTGTGAACAGTACCGTAACGACGTATTTGTAGAAGAGTGATTTTTGATAAATTAATATTGTATATCTTTATTTTATTACTAATTATATCTTCTATAGAAGAAGAATAACTTAAATGTAAACAATCTCTGTATGGCCAGCCATAGTATTAAAAAAACTATACCCATTGCACTGACCTCTAATATACGTACATTGAGCATAATATACGCTTACCCTGATTGGTACCACTAACTGGTCCCTGGGCCCTCCATCAATGTTTTCTTTAGGTCATAATTATCGGAGGGCTAGAGTAAGTACAATGAAGATTATAATATACTCACCCAGTTTCTATTAGTAAATTAATATTTACGTAAACATTACTTTATTATAAAAGTTTTAACAATGAGTAGCAGGTTCTGATGTGAATAGTGTAGCAGTTATTTTTGTATTACGTAGTTTTATTGGTTATTTAAAGTTATATATATACATATGTACCTAATATGAATCAAACATTCAAGTTTTACTATTTATGATTAATTACGAATTTATGTAGTGTAGTATAAATTACATTTTATTAATTAGCCTACTTGATTGTTAGACAAGTTAAAAAACTTAAGAAATTAATCACTACATTGGAAATTTTTGGCGTCCTATCGATATTTTAATTCCATCCGTATTCTATTTGGTAGTATTTCAAAGACTGGTTCCTTAACAATATCTTGTGAATTTTTGATAGTAAGTAGATTGATTATAAATGTGAGTGATTATATAAAAAATAACATTAAATATATGCATTTGTACACAATTCCGAAGTGATATATTTTTATGGATATTTTCTTGTTTATACAATATTTTTTTTAGGAATTATGTGAGTTTAAACCAGATATTAAAAAAAATACCAATCGAGTTGAGAACCTTCTCCTTTTAGAAGTCGGTTAATAAGCTCAGGGTTCCTGTCTCGAATTTATATAACTAAGATTAACTCTGACAATTATTTACTAAAACATAACGGCTGCAATATAGAAGAAACATATAACATAGTATTAAATTCATTCCTGTAGTACGATAGTTACTTACAGTAGTACTACAATATTATTAATCACATTCCTTGAAATCCGTTACAGTTTAAATAGTTCACGCGACTTATTACTCACGACTTTGTTTATTACGACTAAACAAAATAAATAAGAAATATAGTTGTCACTCATAAATGAAAATAATTGAGTAATAAAACTTTTAAGATATTTAGTTAAATGGTTGCATAGTTTGAGTATTATTTTAGGACATTATTTCTTGTGATAGATGAGAAAACAATATCAAAAATCAAAGCTTTCTTGCTTAAAAGCACCATATTAAAAGCGCCACTGTCTGTATTTTAGGTCCAAGTTAAGTTAGTGTACAAGTCGCAATACTGACAACTATTTTCATCAGTTACAAAATATTATTTATGTTGTGTTACGGGCGCAGTTATCGTTAGGATCGTAACTGTTGTCACACTACGTTGTCCTGTAATGTACATTAGTAAAGTAAAGGTACTATTCTCGCCCAATATAATTATTTAGTAGTATAATTCTAGACCTACCGAAGCAGATTCCTCGCACAAATGTACTGAACTCACATACCATATTTTATAGGTCACGAATAAGTAAATAGATAAATGTATTTAGAATTTATGTAATATTATTTGTTTACTAAATTATATTAATCGAATTTTGATCATGAATCTCTGTTCTGAATTAGAAACATTGTTATTTAGCATCGACTATAAATAATTACTTAATAATTTAGTTAAAAGTAGTGTTTTAGTATGTAACAAAATAAAATAAAGTATTATTTTGATTTCATTAAATTCGAATTTATTCCAAATTACTATTTTAGTTCAAAACACATTTTTGTTATAAAAACGGTGCTCTTAATATAAAAATCTGTTTCTTATAATTGGTATTTCAACTAAATGTATTTAAATATGTGATAATTAAACTTTATTTATGAAATTAATATACAAATAATATTTAACTTTGTTTTATTTCTATAGTTACTGATTAAATTAAAAAAAAACACTTTTAGTTGCACAATGCCTGTAGACCCCGTACCACATTATAGTGGCCTTATCTGCGACGAGAGAGTTCTCGGGTTCGATTCCCGACCGGGGCAGATATTTACGATACCGATAAATATTATTTGTGCTGACCATGCCACCCGTGACCCCCCCTAAGAATCCTAGAACTGAAGTATGAGTGTGTTAGTATTAATGGGTTCTATGGCTTAAAACCATCTCATTAATTGATACCAAGAACGTCACCATTACTTTAGGACCTCTTTGAATTTCGTCTTGTTATTCTCAAGGATGGAATAACATCCATTTTTAAGTGTCCTCCAGAAAGTATATCCAGAAAGAAATAATAAACAAATTAAAAATAATTTTATGGCATTTAATTTAAATCATTCGTAATAACTATCATTATCACAACGCATTCGAATTGTGCTTTAAATAAAAACAAAATAATTGCATACAAACATTGTCTTACGCTAGCAACACTTAAAAAAATATAATACAAAAAGGGCAACCCTCCACATTTCACATAACAATTACATAAGTAATATTAAATTAACATAAAACTTACATCAATATGAACACAGTGTAATCAAGATGGTTCTACAGTGACACAGAGACATGGGTATTTATTTATTTTGTGTTGATAAATTCTCATAGAATAACGTTGCGACATTGCGATTGATATTAAAAGCTCAGAAATACAAATACGAAAATAATTGTTTTTTTTACAATAAAAAATAAAAATATGTATTACAAATTTTGCGAATTGGCAATTTACTGTTTACAAATAGAATTAGAACACAGTCCCTTTCCATTTTTATAAATAAATACCCATTAATTATAACAGTACCTACTTCTAACAACATAACAAACATAATTATTATCATTGCTGAGCTCCCAGGGAAAGATCAACTTTAAACAAATTACTCTAATGCTGAGGCCACACTATCGCGATAACGCGAAGATTTGCGTTGTCGCGACACGTTCGGCCAAAGAATTCGCCTTATCGCGAATCATCTCCGCGAATACCAATGCCCTTCGCGCCGCTGTCGGTAAATTGCGGCACATCAAAGGGTTTTGTCGCGACAAAGTTCGTGCGGTTGCGACAAGGTGGTGAAGTGTAGCCACACTTCACGCCCCCTAGTTGACTGCGATTGTTTAGTTGTTCTAGAATATAGACCAACTCAATAGTGTCCAGAATCTAGATTATCGCGACGTAGTGAATAGTGAAGTTTTTTGATGTGGCCAAGCACTTCGTCATGGATCGAATACGAAGTTTTATCGTGACAACGCGAACACGAATCTTCGGCTTCAAGTGTGGCCGTAGCATAACAAATAAATATTTTCTACACGCTAAGCAATTGCATGTGCCACAAATCAAAAGTGAACGTAGTTCAATCCCTTGGGAGACACAAAGTAGTTAAAATAACATTAAAAGTTTGATAATAATTACTATTAAATAATCAATTGGCTATGGGGTTTAAAGCTTGTAAGAAATAATTGAAATACATTATTTACTTAAACCACTTATCACAGAAGTAAAAGATGACACGTCATATTATTATACGGTAATGAGTTTTAATTTTTAGGAGGACCATACATTATGCGTTTTGTATGAGATGCAACCCACAATTTGCAGCAAGTGGCTCATCACTGTTGGTAGTTTCTGTATTAAAAGCAACAAAATTATATAGGAAAATATAGGCGTAAAAAAGTGGTCTGAGCCTAGAGAAATATCGACATAAAAATAGTGAATGGTGTTTCTGGTCTCTATTCTGAAACACCTTTTTGAAATCGCTTTTATATGTCTTGATAGTGTTTACAACATTGAGCATCCTTGTTAGCGCTCTAAGAGCTAATAAATCGGTTCATATATTTTGAATAAAGGCTAATAAAAGCATTTTGCTCGACAATTGCAAACATTACATATTTTTTTGTTGATTAATTAATAACATTAATTTTCCCAAATTTAATTTAGGTACCAAAAAAGCTCTATTTTAGCCAATACATGCAGCTGATTGCAGCTGGACCACATACCACAAATTCTCAGACATCTATTGAAGCACGAATCTCGGCACATATTTATTAATATGTACGACAAAATAGCAGGAACGGCTGAAGCCATTTTGATACAATCAATAGCATATTTTCGTTCGGTTTGTTTTATACATTAAATACTATTCGTGTAGTATTCTACTCAAAACTTCAGGATTTATAATAGAAAAACATACATTACTTAATAGGTGCAATGTTCTACGTATTATGGAGTACTTTGTAGCGAAACAATTAATACTTCGTAAAACAATAAACCCTTCGATTAAAACGTCAGTTGAATAAAATATGTACAGTATTTTAGTACTTCTTCAACTATTAAGTCTATTAATTTTGCAGTTTTGTCCAATCTTGACACAACTTTATATCGAAATTGGGCTACAATTAAATTTTACCCGAATCTTTAAATGCATAGTTACAATATTTGAAGAAGTAGGTACTAAAATACTGTATTTTATTCAACTGACGTTTTAATCGAAGGGTTTATTGTTTTACGAAGTATTTATGTAAATTAGTAAGTATTAATTGTTTCGCTACAAAGTACTCCATAAAGTTGGAGTTGGAAGGAAAGTTGTAAAATTTATAGTAAAATGTAAATTCTTAGAAATCAAAGGCACAGCTTGTGTCATTTTGTGCTCTTCTTAACTATTACATGCTACATCAAAATGTTATCTTACAGTCTCAGGACGGCAAATTTAATACAAAAAAGCTTTTCAAAAACACTACGGCCCTGTATCTTAATCAATCAAATAATACGCAAATACTCGATTTAGGCTTTCTTGAAAGTCGTTTATAATAATACTTTCAACAAGCGCTAAATAGTTAGCCGTTAAAATGCCTAAATACTAGCGACATTGACACTCAACCACACAAAAGCAAGGTTTACAGCGTCCACTCCGCCTAATTTAGAAGAGTAATAAAAAATTGACATTCACATCTACCAACAATTTAAGAGGGGGTATAAAGCAAAATTGGCAATCGTAGATTCAATTTTTACAGTAGTAGATCAAGTTTCTAGAAGCTGAAGAAAAACATAGTTATACTTCATCATATTATTGAGTGAATGCAAGAAGCAAAAACATAAAAAAATTAAATTTTCTCGATAGAAAAAAATCACAAAGTTAGGTCTAATTTTCAACTAAAATCAATTTATTTTCAATATGGTGCATGTTTTTGAGTCAATATTTTAATATATTATGCTAATTAGTATCACGGAGGGATTTGTAGATCGATTTCTAAATCAAATCTATAATTTACGAATTATTTAAATAAAATACATTTATCTTTATAGCTCTAGGATTTTGACATGCTCTGTTCCATTTATCAGTACCGTTGCTCCATTGAGACGGGCGGGTGAAATTTGATTTTTTTCCTAGCTTTATACCCCCTCTTAATATGATTATAAAATTTGATTACCTACTTACTGTTAAAAATACTTTAATATAAACATTTTCGTTATTGAATGCGTCTGTATTCAACATTCGTTGTAGATAATTTATATAATTTCTTCCGTGAAATGACAATACTGAAATGTTGCACATAGATTAAACATTTATGTTACTAATGACTCACGTATCAAAGTTATGTTTCCATCGCTTACTTCAGGTACGGTTTATCTCGAATGGTAGTAATCTATATTTTAAACCGGGAACTGAAAGATAAGGCTGTTAAAAATCAATCTATCATCAATGTTTACTTACATCAACAGATTGGCAAGTATTGGTATG
The DNA here is from genome assembly GCA_905404295.2 of Ochlodes sylvanus. NCBI lineage: Eukaryota > Metazoa > Arthropoda > Insecta > Lepidoptera > Hesperiidae > Ochlodes > Ochlodes sylvanus. The sequence goes on from FR990129.1 coordinate 7,652,892, forward strand.
GCGTAAGTATTTTAGGTATTATTACATTCACAGTTCGCGTCTAATTTTATGATCAACATTATGTATAAGCAAGAGGTTAAGTTGTGTAGTTCAAAGGCGCCAATAAGATTAGCACTAACTAAGCAATACAAATTACGAATCAGATGAAATCACGGTAGATTTATATTTTTTACACCTTATTACAATTAGGTACATAATTACTTTAAATAAATCTTACGAATAATATTTATTACACGTAGAAATACAATGCTTTATAAACAAGGCACTTCGATATTACATCGAATAAGAATAGGTAAGTATATCTTACTTAGTTTCCTGATGTAAAAATTTACACATCTACCCTCGGATTGAATTGTGTAAACATTCCTAATACATGTAATATGTATAATAATATACTTAGATGCCTTAAACTTGTGCGTATTTTATTCAAGTCTTTATTTTATAAAATTGTGCCGTCAGTCGTTACCATAGACAATTAAAAAGTGATAAAAGATATTTTTACTACTTAGAAAACCATAGTATCGTAATAGGTAATGCGTATTAATATTTAATGTACAGGACAAAAGGCACAGTTACATTATTTGGTAATTATTTTTACATTTGGCTTCTCAGTTGTAGAAACTGCTTAATTGTAAAACAACTTGAAGAGGACGTTGGGGAAAATAGTTTCCGTATTTAAATTCTTAAGATTATAATAAGTTTAAGTTCGATGTTCTTTGTCAATTACATTTTAAAATTATGTTTAATTGATCTAAGAAATGGTTTCATGAGCTGCAACTATTGTCTTTTAAAACTATTGATGTTAATCCATTATTCCCGATAGTCGTTTTAATTTATTTTTCCTTTAATTGTCTACTGATAGCAATGGTCCCTACTAAATTCGATTCAACACTATTGTCCTTAGGTTAACTCATAATAATTTAGATGTTAAGATTACAAATAAAAGATTATCATCTCATATATTATCTCGTTATACTCATCATATTACATCAAACCGATTATTTTGCAAGCTATATTTTCGGGTAAGACTACCACCATTTGCCACCATTTTTTATCATAAACTTTCGTTTCGATCTTTGAAATTAGAAAAACAACCATTCCGTTAACTTATTTAGGAAAACTCATAGGAATAAACAATTCATATAACTGCAATCAGATTTTCCCCCGGCGCGGGGTAAACAAGAGGTTTGGGTAAGGTAGCACAATGTGTGCTAATTCTAGATGGTACGTTCTTTTTTAATGGTGTGTAAATCAGAATATACACACACTTCAATATGCACGGCGAAAACATTGTGATTCATTTTATTTTATGTCGGAAGAAAAACATAACAGTCGGTCATATTTTTGACACTATGATAATGTAAAATAATATAGTGAAAAACATATTATTATAGTGCTTGTATGGTTTTACTAATTGACCAAGGTGCACACAAAATGCAACTTACACTACACTTCCCCGAACATTGTTACGAGATCTGAGACGTTTCTTACCATTCACATTCACACCCCGCATGAATTACCTGTCTTAACATGACCGTTGATTTACTGTGTAACAGTTCTTTAAGTTTTGATTACTAACACATACACTCTCTTTTCTCTTATCCCAAACCTCATTTAAGATAAATACAATAGTCGGCTTCAACACCAGCAGATTGACTGTATTATAAGAAGTGGGAGGTCCAGAATATGTTGGCCAGTATGCCCGCGATCATGAGAGCACAGTACAAAACCACCGCCGCCCACCATAGCCGCTTCTCCCATTTCCTCTTCTCTAGGTTACGAAGCACTCCTATACCCACTAGAAGACCTGAAAAGATACACACGCTTTGTCAACTCACTCAACGGAGTCTTCTTTCAGAGTTCACAAACAGAGACTAAGTATAAACTGAAACTTTTTATTTCTTCAATGGATTCACTTGATACTTTGTATGTTGGTTCCTCAAGTGACGCAAGTGAAAACTAAGAAAGGATTTTTGGAAATTAAAAGAAATTGACGCGTGCGTAGCCGCGAGCGGAGAACTAGTTTGTTATAAAAACCAGCAAAATCTAAATGCTTTCTTCTTAAAATACTACAATTTAGCTGAACGATCTGAACAATTTTTTGTCTTTGTGCCATAACCAAAACCTTAAACAAATGTCTTCCTCGTTAAAAAGTTTATCAGGTTCTCACCAGCAACGGCACCAGCAAAGTGGGCCACGTAGCCGATGTTCTGCTGCATCTGTCTGAAGTATCTGTAGTACACTGCGGTGCCGACGTCCACTGCCGCCAGCAGTAGGAACACCAGCAGCTGAATTATTGCGAACTCCATCTCCGCCCAATTCTGCAACATTGTTTTTGAATAACTCCATTTAGGCCAAAAGTTGTGGCTTATATTTAGCATACTTTTAATAGTCTTAAATAAAACTCTGTGAGTGTGTATGCAGGTGGGTGTGAGTAGGTGTGCATATGTGTGTTTGTGTATGTGAGTATCAATGCACGGTACTTAATAAATTTTAATCTATTAGTGTCACATTAATTTTAGTACCTACCTTCAATAGAAATTATCAGTTCGATCTTTTTTTTTTTTATTAAAGGGAATTTGTCGCTGGGCGACCACATCATCCCGTACAGAAAAAAACAAAAAGACAACTGGAAACTAACCATGATAATAGTTGCAATATGGGCAGCGATGAGAGCGTAAACACCACCCGAAGCGCCGGCGAGGTAGACCCGCGGGTCAGTGAGGCTGGTGGCCAGCGAGCCCGCCGCCACGCCCGCCAGGTACACCAGCGTCACGCGCCACCACTTGTGCACCATCTCGAGAGGCACCCCGAGGAACAGTTGCACCAGCAAGTTGACTAGAAGATGCACAACGCTGGAATTGAAAACTTTGCTATGAATCATACCTCAACTATGCCGTGGGATAAATTGCTTTAAAGAATTGGCACTGACGAAAAGTACAATTGAATCGATCCATCAGTGTTCAGGAGTAGCATCTAGCAGTGTACTATGCAGTTTTATTAGATTTTGCGTTGATAGCCACATACCATCATTTTATAACACAACGGCTTGTGTCATTGTACCTAATTCATCGTGTTTTGTACTTTCGGCCGCAATCGGCAATTGTGAGGGTTTGCTACTAATAGAATAATTTCTTGACTCGTTCGTGAAGGGTGTGATCAGTCATCAGTACCAGTTTTAAAGTAATCTAATAAAATTGTGCTAGTTTTTGCCCGTGGCTTCGCCTTCGATATCTAACGGCAACATACAGTTAAAATTATGCCAAGGAATCGTTGAGATTAAAACTATCCTATGTCCTTTCTGGGGTCTCAAACTATCTCCATTTGAGTTTACTGCCTTCATAATTGAAAGACTATTAGTGATGGTTAGTTCTTTTAATAATAGTCCGGTTATCAATTCTTTAGTAAGAGCCTTGTGTAATTCGGTTACAGATGTGTTGCTATCCTTGAGGACAAAGATGGGAAAAGTCTAACAGGATCCACAGCTTTCCAACCGAAACACAATTGCACGGTTGATTATTACACGGTTAATTAATACTTTGCAAGGTTCATTAACCCGCACTCGACATTTGGCAAGCTTCAGTCTTACTACCTACATCTAGACACGATCGAATTTTACGATATTACATTTATAATATTACAAATGCAAAAGCGACTCTGTCTGTCTGTTACCTTTTCACGCTTAAGCTGCTAAACCGATATAAACCGGATGAAATTTGGTATGGAGTTAGTTAGAGAACCGAAAAAGGACATAGAATAGTTTTTATCCCGATAATCCGTACGTAGGTACCTATCCTCGAGATAATTTTAACTGCATTTTGTCGTTTTCCGATTCCCACGCAGGCAAAGTCGCGGGCAAAAACTAGTATAGGATATGGATGTCAACCGATACTTACTTAACATGCACCAGCATATAGGTCAAGAAGCGCCACGCCTCGTGCCTCTTGTTGGGGTTGTAGATAAATATGACTGCCATCGGGCCGGTGGTGTCCGGCTTGCCCTGCGCGGCGTCATAGCAGAACAGAACTATCTCCAGCAGGGAGAACAGAATCATGCAGACCGCTGGCGGCCAACAGCTGTACTCCTCCTCGTAGGTCCCGTCTGTGTACGTGAATAGGCCTTTGCTACGGGTCGGGACTGTATACGCAACACAATGGGCGGGACCGGTAAAGGGATAGAGATGGAAATGGGAGAGGAATTCGAGGCAGTAGGGGTAATGTGGTATAAGTTTCGTTTTATCAGTTGGTTGTGGCATTTAAATTTTAAAGTTGATTTTATTGTGGTTTAATATATATTTTTAATATGGTTTAGTATGAATGAAACGCAATAGTAAGTAATAATTAACCGGAAACGAATCATAATTTAAATTGATTATATTGTAAATTAGCAAGAAATTAATGACGTACAAAACCGCAAACAAAATACAATGAAATTAAAGCCACGTTTTGAAGGAACCCGAAGGAGTCAACGGCATTATTTCGTAACGCGAACGATTAATCATCCAATGAATAATTTCCGGGAGCGTTCATTAAATGGTCGTATAAATAGCATACGCGAAAATAGACACAAGTCATTCAATTATTTAAGACGGGATTATTTTTAATTGAGAGCAATAATTTACATTTCCATTTGCGTTTTTAAATTTCGAAAAGTGTTTTTTTAATATATTTTGTTTTTTATTTTTAATCCAAATTTGGTTTTTTAACACAGCAGATTTTCCGAAAATTGTCCATATTTTATGTAATTTAAAATATTATATTATATAATTTAAAATAAACCGTGTTGACACGGCAAAATGCCACGATTTGTTAAAACGACGGCACGTCAGCACAGGACGCATTATATCCATTATGGCCGCGTTGAAAAGGGCGAATTAGTGTTAACAGAATAATCGGTTCCGATTTTATCGCCACGTGCAATAAGCGTGACCAGAAAATTTTACAATATTTTTTAAGGTTTTGTGTGTACACAGGACAGGAGTAACAAAAACAAAACAACAGGAGGATAGAAAAACAAAAAAATATTGTTAGTAATCATGCATGTGATTATCATAAAAATACAGAGTTAGCACTATAATATAAAGAATACAAAAACAATTAACCTCAAAGTTACGTATTTTGCTATGGCCACCACCTTCTAACTGTAGCATAATTTTCATTAAACCAGTGAAATTACCTGAAGTGTGGTAGATACCACTCCAACAGACAAACTTTAAAACTTCTGATAAAGATACTGACGACTGTTACTTAACGAAAATAACCACGACCCACAGCTTAACAATTTACATCGTGCAAATCTTGCGTTTAATGATTTTTTTGTCGTAAGCGGTCACTTTTACGACGCTATTCGCTTATGTAAGTTTGTCGCAGGGTTAAGCTTAAGAGCCATTCGGTGATTTTAAATTATTGTTATGATTACTGAGTATTTATAATAATACTTACATTTGTACAAAAACTTATAGCAAAAATACGACTACATAGGCACCAATTGATAAGACAACAAAAGCTACACTGTCAATGTTACCAGTGTGAATACGTCTTTACACGATCGTGAATTCAAACCACATTAACCTTTCACCTTTAACAATGAGGCAGAAGACGTGCAATTATCGAACTTAAGGCGATTGTAGATGTGCTATTTTCATACCCAATAGATTAGAAACGGATTATTTTCATAATACTAATACCATGACATTTTTTAATAAAACAGTTTTATTTTTACTAAATTAATACTTATAATAGTTTTCTGGTGTTTAAATGAAATTATAGCTTGTTCATTTTGTAACATACCAATTAACTTAAACCCAACCTTTTTAGTACCTGATATTGCAGAGATGTCATGCTTCCTCGATATATTAATATTTATTTTGTAATCTGGTAAAGCAGTATCCAAAATCGGCCTAAGTTCAAGCGGCACAATTGATCTGATGCAAATAATTAAGCCCAAGGTCACATGTGCATGCAAAAGTAAAATAAATTAGTGGTTCTCGGTTAGTATGATTTGCCTTATTTGAAGGTGAATGTGAAATGCGAATACATTTGCGATATTAGGCGATGGATGAAACAATGTGTTTAAAAGTGAAAATTAACCAGACCAGATGGAAAAATTCTGTAGGTACCTACCTATTATTAGGATAAAATTGTAATTATCTTAAAGTAAATTGAATACGAAATAAATAATTAACTTTTGTATAATTATAGGTAATAATATCTCGTACGTACCTACGGTCCACCAAAAACTACATAATATTTGTTTTGCAATAATATTTGAAAATATTTTACCTTATTTTTGCTACAGTTCTATGGATATAGTTGTGGTTATTTATAATTGCACTGAATAACAAAACCTTAATAATTTATGTTCAAGTTATAAAGGTTTTTCCTTTCGTGTTTCGTATTTTCTAATGATTAAGGAAAACAGTAAAACTGTTCTTGGATTAATATCACAATATATATTTTATGTAACTTTAACTAATACCACATCATTTAAGTTAACAGAGAGATTTGGCGAGCTTAAACAATAATATTTTATTGGTGCATCACATTAGTGCAATAAATACAAAATAAATAAAATATAATATTATTGTCATAGGTGCATACTTCGTGTCAATCTTTATTACATGGTATATATTTTGCATTGCACTATAATCCTTTTAATCCTAGGAGTTTGCATGCAAAGTGTTAATTAATTATAATTTATGTTGTATACATACATTTTTAATGAAGTAAGAAGTACATTCTTATAAGGCCTAAACAAAGCAGTTAATTTACAAATGCTTTATTACAACTTTGATTAAAAAAACAATCATACCAAAATAGCGCAGCACTCGCTTAACATATCCTACGAATTTCTTCGATAGCTTAATGAGAAATAAATTGTCCTTCTGTTTATGCAAGTCCTTGGAACAAACACATTTGCACATCCTAATCCACGTTCAAAAACAACCATAACTTTACAATTGTTAATTTATCTGGCTGATAGGACATGATGACAGTATGACATCATATGTTATGACAGTATGACAATACATTTGTGGGCAATTAAAAATACATTTCTTTAACATTTAGTAATTATCTGGAGAATGTGTCAAAATTGCGTCACAAACCGGAAAAATGATGCCAAAGATGATAAAATAAAGTACGTTAAAATAAGAAACAAAAAGTATCCATGTCCTTTATGCCCCAACGTCCCCTTTTTGATTTTCTAACAGACGAAAATGGATTACAGGATTATATTGCAACTATACGTGCATTTGGTTGCGCGTCTTGCTGTAATACTGCGGAAAACGCGTGTGGTGGACACTGGACAAACGGACAGAGAGAACGTGTGTTGCAAGGCGCCATGGACGGAGCAAGCGAGAATGAGACATCGGTTCATTAATTACACTTCCCAAGACTTGCCAAGACAACTGCAGTTTATTTGAGTGACAGCTATTTACGAGTATAACAGAGTTCTGGTAAGAAAAAATTAAATAATAACTTTATTTATGTCCATATACAGTCAAAATTGATAACTATCAGTCTCAGCTCAGTTAGTTACGTCTCTATCTGACCGATCGGTCCTTCATCAGATTTCCTGCTCAAGCAAACATTTGAGTTCAGCGATCAGAGAGGTCAGAGATCTTTTGGAAAATCAGTGTAAGATGTGTTAAGAGTTTAAACCTACCAAAAGGAGGAAATAAAGAATGATTTTTGATCATCTAACAATATAAGTTGAGGTAAAGATTTGAATAAACATAAAACATAATGTCATTAGTTTTAACAACCCACATCGACCATGCACTTTGACACTGAGTTAAATGAGGCTTACAGTCATGTCCTTATTATAACCAATGGTTCGTTTTGCTGCTCGAAGGTAATAATGATGTTCGTTTTTAAAAATCATTATACATTTTTATGTAAGAACTATTTTTATTATTTAGAAATAATTAAGGTAAAATGTAAATATGTAATAATGAATTAAAATCTTTATTATTAACTGATGACATGCCGTTTAGCACCGTCCTAGCGAGCGTCCTGCTATTCACAATCACAATGGCTTGTGAGCAAATCAGACCTCTGTGTTACCTCAATCATGAAGGACATCAGACCTCGTGTGACAACTGCCGTGTAGCGTCCGAAGCGTCGACGTTTCAGTCTGTTTCAGCTCAATTCAAATACTTCGTTCGACCGTTCGAACAGATATAAGTTCAGATCTTCCCGCCAAAATTCAAATACAGAATTTTGGTCTGCACACAATACAAGATCCATTTATTTTTTATCGTGCTTTTTTATGAAATAAGTTTAATAATGATTAGGATTTTTTGCAATAAATTGTTTTCATGCAACTTCGCTGATTAAAAGTACTTTTCGGCTCGTCTGAGCGTTTTGTGTCTCGCGTGAGTCATTTTGAGTGTGAAAACAGAAATGTTTGAAAAATACTGGCTAGCTTCTTACGCCGCTTCACGGCAGCGGAAGGGTGGTGCTGCATGCTCGTTAGCTATCTTAAGTCCACAAAAAATATATAAATATCACAAGCGTTGCCGCCGCAAACAAACGAACATGTAAAGCTGATTCACTCTTCCATTGTATAATAAAATGCGTTATGTTTATTCACCGCACATTTATTATTACCTGTAAGCACTCTCCGATAGCGCTTCGTAATCTTATCCGGTAGGTTATCTGTTAACCTTGTGTTAAATTCTGAGTATCTGCTTTACACCTATCACCTATATCCGCTTAATATATACTTACACTAACTTTACTTTAAACTATTAGAGATAGATTTTGATTAGTCTACTCTCACAATGTGAGGGTAACAGATAGACAAAGGCAAAGGCAAAGTGTAAGTTGGCAAGGACATGGAGAAATCAAATGTATAAAACACATTATGAAGAAATAATCATGATTTGTTTAGGTGATGAGGCGTTTTTTTATTCGAAGCGGTCACAGCAAGCATTCGGTAGTTGGATAGGTGTGCGTTTCTGTGCTTCGGAGGGCACATCAAGCTCTTGGTCCCGGATGTTATCATTAGATAACAGTCGTTAAGCCATCGGAGTGAGTCAGAGGCCTTTGAACGGCATAAATATTTCCAACGCGGTGGTTGACCACCTTTCCACAGGTCCGCACTGAATCAGCGTGGTGGAATATACGACGGTGAAGTGAAGGATTCTTACTTAGACCAACCGGGTGGAAGGCCAAATGACTAATCCAAGCTATTATTCCAAAAACAAATGTGTGTATAACAATAACAAATAACTTACGATCCAAAATAAATATTACGGAAATATACAAAACAATGAGCGATTGTGTAAACGTACACAGAAACAAACGGATCGCTTCATTAATAGATATTGCCATTAGCACGGATTGAATTGAGGTCAACCGTCAATGTTTTTATTACCAAGGAAATGGATGGAGGCCTAACCCTTTACAGACAATTGTCTGGAGGTCTCACCAATCGAATGCCTCCAAAATGCCTTAATGAAACCATCTCCCGTACCGACTTATATTCGAAGCTTATATTTTACAAATACATACACTTTTAATAAATATATTTGTAAACCTTTCCCGTTTTTATACCGTGACTATTCTCTGAGTTTTTATAATCATAAACCTTTATAAATTCATACACGCTTTCATTCAGACACGCTTCGCTCAGCAGCCGCAGTCTACCAACTGTATTTTATTCGTACCTAATTCCCTTAGCTATGTATTGCACACCAACATTTTTTCGAGTGCGGGTATACGCATAGGGCAGTTACCAGTCGCTCATAAAATACTGTCATACCTATGCATTTACAGTGTATCAATTATGTTCATAATACATCTTTATTAAGGGTATATAATATATCCCATCGTCATCAGGTCATCACATCAGCATAATTTAAACAAATGAGGTCTTGAGTCTACTCCAAATTGGGGTTAAAGTTGGGTCAAATTGCTCACGGAAGGTAACACTGAAGGCTCCAGAATGACGACAGCAACCAGATGTCACGTATCACAGATAACAAGTAGAGAATAGTAAGCCGCGTTGTATTGTTTAGGCGATGCGTAAACCACACAAATTAATAAATCCATTTCATACTCAATTCTCTAAGTCTAAACAACAGTGCTATTGACGTAACGTAACTAACGAGTAATACGTCGTCTGATATAACTGAATAGGCAATAGAAAAAAAAAACAGCTATCTATCAGTCTAGACAGTAACTGATGTCTGTACTCTGCAAGTCTGTACATGGAGGATACAATGTACATAAAAGTAAAACTATGTATAGTCGGGGGTATATTTCAACGCAATAGATCCCATAACAATTATTTAGAGTATTTTTGTATGTTTGTCTGTGTGTTCGTTCCTGCTAATCTAAGAAATTACTTTTTTCTTTACTACGAACACTATTTTTTTTAAATACAAATACATAGATACTTTACAATCAGTATTGAGGCGGTCTAAAATACTGACCGATCCCATTCCGGCCGACCAGGGTGTCGGGAGACGCGACAGACGCCGGCCCCCGCCTGGTGGTAGGGCGGAGGCCCGGCCGGCTAGCCACCGCCTCGCTCGAGCCGGCCGCCCAACGTCTTGCCGTCTCCCGGCTAGGAGTTCGAGAGCCAGTACTATCTGTCTGTCCTCTTCCTTCTCTCTTGGCCGACAACGCGTCTGTCATGAATTCGGTGTTACTGATACATGTACTAGTGACCAGTTACCATCACGTGTCTGCTCGTTTCTTGACCATTAACATAAAAAGCGAAGTGGTTTTTATTGACATTTAACAGAAGTGTAGTCATAAAAGTAAATTACATTACAGTATAATATTATTAGTATATGATACTGTAATTTAATTATGTCCTAATCACGATCAAATCTACATTATTTATAGTGTTTAATATGATTGACAGTATTTCAATAAACGCCGTGATCTCTTTTGTAATGTTCAGTCTATGTGAATGCTATACTATCCCATTATTATAATGACTGTATTATGTGCTTGCTAATTAAACTGTTTCATTGGTTTGGCTTCAACAAATTATTAGTAATTGTAGGAAACAGTAACTGAAAAAGTACCTAGAACCTATTCCAACTTGCTTCAGTGCAGATCGGTAAAGAACCAACAACTCAAATATCGAAAGTTTTTTGTACAGATCACTGAATTTTTAACGAGGGAACTATATCATTAAAATATAAATACTAAATATTGAAGTTTAATCAAACTATGCATGAATGAAGAATATAAGTACCTACTTCTATTATTTTTTATCGTAGTAACAGATCTATAGATATGTAAATAGAACTAAAAGTAGACAGAGAATAATGACGCATGAAAATGATTTTTATACATGCAATGTTTCGATGGATAACGGATCTTACGATCTAACATGCGTTGGCTTAAGCGTGACATAGACGACAGGACGGACAGAATGACAATTTTAATTTATGAAAACAATTTGGAATTTGGCTAATGATACAAAAAACCCAATGGCAGCATGAATGATCAAATCACATGTATGTACAACGTGTAAAACAGGTTTTGTTTGAACTGTTGATGAAACTATACGTAAGGAAGGGTATTTCCCGTTATTTTATGTTACCTACCTACTCGAAATATTTTTTTATGTTTCTCCCAGTAGTTTTATTGGGCAGCTCTGTTGATAGAAATACTTTTATCATATTAGTAACGCTTATTTATAGAAATTATACGTTTCATATTACCGAATATTATGGAGTATATGGGGTTATCTGTCCGTGAATCAACAACAATCTTACAAGTAAAAAAACCGACTTCAAAATAATGCAAATTTAAGACTTATATGGTTTTCTCATGGATGCCATTGTCAGAGCTAACGAAATAAAATAACCTTCATCATATGTTACGTTAATTCCATTTTTTCAAAAATTTTCGTGTTCACTTTTAGTTTTATCCCACTCATTAAAAATTTCATCAACAGGTCAACAAATTAGACCATGTTTACACCTGCACATAATTTTACTAATAATGGCCGAATGATAAACAACCAATGAGAAACAAAAAAAAACAATAAATGTAGTAAGTACCGCCATCTGATGTCGACACAGCCCGGAACCCTGGCCACGTCCCTAGCAAACAGAATTAGTCATTACGCTAATTTACATACAGTGTAAAATCGTGTTAAATACATGCTATAAAATAATTTGTAAGCCACTTTGCAATATAACTATCAATATCTATAGAGAAAATAGTATTGTATCAAGTGAAAGTTGGCTTTGATTTTTTATAAAAATGCCAAAGTCAAAAATTTATATATTTTTAACTTGCACACATATATTTTCTCTATGGATTTAAAAGTCCAATGCATTCAAATAAAGAAATAATGAATTAAGAAATAAAGAATACACAGTTACGTACGACTTCCCGGTATAATGTAAAATATGTTTTGTTTTTATAATTAAATGTTGCTGTCAATTTATCAAGGAAAACAATTAAAAATATCAATTGTTCTACTTCATTTATTTTCTGATCAAAATACATTGGATTAAATAATATAGTGTTGTAATATTTACAATGATCAGGTGCGTGTGTAATGTGTTAACACATAACATTTTTAAACAGGCGGCTATACATTCTTGCATAAATAAATTGTGCATAATTATTTTACTGCACTGTTATCACGATAATAACATAATCCAAACCTCAATTTAATTCAGGATAAAAATAAGAATAATTAAAAAGCAGAAGAAACAATACATACTGATACATTTGATAACAGTATGAGAAAATATAAAAATATCCTCTTGTTGCATACTAGAAAATTTTGTAAGAGTGTAAAATCACGATCATTTAAAGCCCGTTCCAGCAGTCGCAGCAGAATTACAAAGAAGATGTACTCGTAGTTAACGAAGCTGCTGTATTCAAAAGCTCTACTATTCACGAAACTGCTGTAAGTGAAACTTCTTTCAAAGTAAGTTCGTTAATATAACCTCAAAATATATGATATAGTAGCGACACCCTTATTTAATACCTTACTGCGGACATTGTTAAAGCACAGAGATGGTGCTCCTTAGGTCGACACTTCATAAAAAAATGATATGTGAGACGTTAGTCATTTGAAAACCATCAGTTTTTTTCTGAAATTACAGTTGTCATGACGATTATTAGTTTTGTTAAATATTCTGCTAGAACGGACTTTAGCCATCTATAGTTTAGCTAACCTTCATGATGGTGATATCTTGGTGGCAGGACTAAAGAGGTACTACGTGTAGGGCTACTCACCTGTAGTATCAACAGGGCTCCGATGAGGGATGATGGAGTGTATGTAGCGCGCGACGAAGTGTCCGAACACCGCCTTCAGGTCAGGATGTTGCATCATCTCGACAAACTCGCGGAAGTCCAGGTACCCCGAGTTGTCCCGGTCGGCCAGCGCCATTATCTTGTCGACCACGTTGTCTGGCAAATCGTGGTCGTACTCGCGCGACTCGATGATCCCCTTGAGCTCCACGTAGGAGATCTTGCCGTCTTTATCTTTGTCATACTGGGGAAAAGGGAAAAAAACTTTATCTTCCTATTCCGCGGGTACAGGAGGCCGGCCTACTACGAAAAACGAAAGTCGACGTTTCGGACGACGGATCGTACTTTTTCTTACTGTTACATGTCTCTTTTCCTATTAAAATAAATTTATATACGAAAATCGCACTGATTTTCTTTAAAAAAATGCCATAATATAATGTTCACACGAAACATAATTTGGCGACCGTGACTGGTAGGAAAAAGTACGATGATGGGAAATTCTGGAAATTTATTATCCCCATAATCTCATTCGACGATACTGTTATACCGTGGCTGAAACTTAACTTTTCAAATATTGCGAAGTATTCTTGTGAAGTGCTCATTTTGCGAAGTGCTTATTTCGCGAAGCGCTCATTTTGCGAACTGCTCATTTTGCGAACTGCTCATTTTATGAAATGCACATTCTGCGTCCAAGCTACGGCTCTTTCTGCACTGAATGACGTGGAGCATAGAAAATAATAAGATTATTAATTTTATAACCACCAACACTTTTGTGTCTCTTTATGTTGGCCGATGACCACACTCTACGCCTAAACGCACACCACAGTCACGCACTCAATGTATTATCTCCTACACTATTAGATCAGAAAACACATATCACCAGGGCTGGCAAACAGGTGGCTATAACTATTAGTAATATGAGTTTAGTATTACATTAGGTTGCGTAGGATAAGTCATATATTTTGAGACCGCAATCATACCACAACCTAGTCTTTCTTAGTAAAAAATAGTTTCAAGGCAATAACTTGAAACCACACAGATACCGCATAATTGTAGGCATTGTAGCAATTCAAGTATTACTTCTGCTCAATGAGCATGCTCCTTAAGCTCATTTAACTCATTACTTTTTAGGGTTCCGTACCAAAATGGTAAAAAACGGAACCCTATTAATATGCCTCTGATGTCTGTCTGTCCGCCTACCCGTCTGTCAGTCACAGGGCTCTATACAGACTAAATTATCTGGAATATATCAATAATACTGAATGTATTATATTGTATTTTTGTTTAAACAATTTTTTGTGTCAAATGTGTAAAACATCTCTAAAAAGTTGTAAAATACCGGCGACAACCCTAACAGTGATCTTTCATCATCACGTCCAAATATTTGCCCGACTACTTTGTATGTAAACCGGTGAGCCATGTGTAGTTAGTAACTGAACTAACAATTACTATTACTTCTATTTCGGGTATGATGTAGTTGTCGACAAATTTCACAAAGTATTAAATTTGAATAGCTGCCTGCTTAAATAGCGAATACCATAGAACTATGGCATTGTCCATTGGTTGTCAGAGACTCAGAGTTTCTATGATTCCTAGAGTGTAACTTAATTATTTCAGATCGCATTATAATCTAACCATGGGTTCAGAGGTTGTAGGGCGCCGGTCGCCGGTCCTGTGCGTTGATCAGGGCAGAGCGAGATTGTCTTATGCCAAGTTCCTGTATTGGAAAAACTATTCGTTTTGTTTACGGATAGTTTGCTTATCTACTTTTTGCGGATAGTAACAAAAAATTCCTATAAGAAACGATTATATAGAACGATTTCAACGACTCTTTACTGGTAACTCGCAAAAGATCGATATAAGGAATGATTAAATAAATCGATATAAGAAATAATAATATAGGAATATAGGATAGGAAAGTGATTTCAACGACTCTTTACTGGTAACGTAATTGGCATTTCATTATTAAGAATATTCCGCAGTTATCAGAAAAAATAATAAAAATTAGAAAATCCGCATACTAAAACCCCTAGTACATGAGGTTTTCTACATTCCATCTTGTTATTGACCAAACAATTAGAGTTAATATAGATTGTTAGTACGGAATAACGGAACCCTACGTGTGCGGAACCACTACACCGGTTTTTTGTCAATCGTCTACATGTTACTCCAATTGTGTATGACTCACTTGGACAGGAAAACTATTTCAGTAATCAAGATGGCTGAATCACCAAGGCAATATCGCCCCAATTGGCAATGACTTTGTCACATAAGATTTTATAATAGAATAGAAGATAGCAATGACTCCATGAGTAAGAAATCACATACTGTGCAAGAACTGACAAGAATCTATATATATAAAAATCAATGCCACTTTCCGTTGTTAATGAACTCCTCCTAAACGGTTGTACCGATTTGGTTGAAATTTTTTGTGTGTCTTCAGGTGGATCCAAGAATGGTTTAGATTCACAATTGGACCCAGTAGGTGGCGCTGCTGTCGTTATGTCCCCAAATTTATTTATTAATTATAGAGCGGTACGAAGTTCGCTGGGACAGGTAATGCTAGAATATGCAAAAATGAAGAAAAAGTAGGTATGTGTATTTCCATTGCAAAGATCAACGTGATGAATTGATGTATCACATCATATAAATAATAGTAATATTATGGTATTTATACGTGATAAGGGATATAATTATCCAACTTCCTAACAGAGATTGCAAATGTTGTAATACACATTCTAGGTGTTATCAACAATTGATAATTAATTATAATAAACATTGACACATGCTGGCATGACCCTGCGCTAGGAATCTCGTGTTGTGGACAGCATGAACATCAATATTGATACACAACAAACTATTGTTACTGTGCCAAAGAACAATTATTTATTTACGAAAATAAATAAAATAAACAAATAAATGATTACACACCAATACCGAGCAGCAGGATACCCTGTGTTGCGTATACATAGCATGGACAATACATATTACGTCACTAACGCCAACACCACCAACAAACGTTTATCTATCACATGTCCACCCTCTTTGGAGATTTAACCTCAGAATTCATGCCCTGTAGGTATGAACGCTACTCACAGTGTTGTTTCCCCGAGACAATGACCCGAGAACAAACATTTATCTGTCACATAAAATCTGCCCCCTTGCTTCAGGCAGGGTCACTACCAACTAGGCTATGGGGTCGTCAAATACAACAATTATGATTAATTATAATATAAATATAAGTATATAACATCTGTATAAATCACTTTTTTCTTATTATTACAAAAGTGAATCCTGGTGCTAAGCGGCTAGTTACTAGTGTTACTACTGTCCCGGCTACTATGTAGTAGAAATAAATTATGAATTATAGGCTGAACTGAGGACTGAGAACCTCATAAATCAATATTATAAATAAGGTCTGATTGAAGAGCTCTACTAAGATATGCTTGTTAGTATCAAATACATTTACGATAGAAACTTGTGGGTGAGCCGCAGATTGTCTGTTTTGTACATGTTGATAAAATTCCTTCAATATGCAGTACAGTTGGAGCGATGCCAGATTTAAATTGTTCTTCGTTTAAATAGAATATCGTACGATAGAAGAGTATGTAACATTATGAATGGTAAGTATTATGCAGTATATTTATGAGGACTTTGTAGCCCAGTTGATGGTCACCATGCTGAGTGAAGAAATCAATGTTTAATGTATGGGTAGACATTTTTTTAACTTGGGATTGTTTCAGATGATTTAATTATATCTTAAGGCCTGCTCTGTAATCGAAATTCAACTGTAGTTCATTCAGACTGGTTACTTCACATTGACACTATGAACCAAATACTTACTAATATAGTCAGCATTTTATTTATTCATATTTTTAATAATTAATAATAATTCACCTTCTCCATATAAATAAACTTTAACCGTGCCAAATTTAATACTCTGTAAAATTTTCATAAAAAGGGGAACAAAGTTTTTGCTTCACATATTAATGGATCTAGATTATGTATGGCATTTACCTCAGTATATGGGATCTGAATACAGATGTTTAAGTGGTGAAGTTCGTTTATTTATTCAAGTGAGCCTTCTCTTGTGAAGCACACTTAGAATGGTGATTGTATTCAATACAATTTAATCATTCGTCAAAAATATTTTTGAGTCATCACCACTGCTATTTATAAAAGATTTTATGGCATTGCAATATTGTAGCCCTATAAATACGGGACATACAGTAATGCAGTATCTAAACTCCAACTTTTGAACAATTCATTTGATTGAATCCATTCATTACTACCTCAATTTGCATACTTGAACTGTAGTTAATTTATAAGGGTTGATTTAAAAAATAATAAATTGATTGTTTTTAAAAACGAAAAGCAAATTGTTACAATTCAAGCCAAATAAAGCAAAAGAGCTTGAGGCATACTTGTGAGGTATCAATCACTAAGTTATGACAAAATATCGGTAAATTTGCGAGACGGTCAGAAAAATAGATTTCAAATATTTGCAAAACCTTGTCTCAACTTTCACTTATTACAGCAAGCTTGAAAATGTACGAGAACGGAAATTACTGACATAAAAACGATTAATATTACCTTCTCAAAAATTCTCCGCCAATACAGATCTGATCTTGTCGGTGTTAAAGGCACCGATACCGTAGTTTCCCGCTGCCCAGACGGCATTTTTCACCAAGAATAGGAACGAATTGTTGATTGGAAAAATGTTAAACACCAACTACTTAATAAAACACCATCACGTTCGCAAAGCGCGGCGATTATTCATGATCGACTTGTTGCAACGCGCGATAAGATATTGGCTCGGATTATAACTTTATCTCGATTTAGTTTATTCGCGTTTATCTTCTTCGCTGTTATCATATACAATAACTAAACGAAGGTATACCGTTATTACCCGTTCACAAATGACAACTGAGCTGAGCTGAGCAAGTGACAAACTGACAAGGGAAGGGAGAACATTGAATTTGATTGAATACTGATCAAATAACTGACTTGATGACTTTAGTTCAGTTCAGTCTTCAAGTTAAATGAGCGTACGGAGACCACAGACTATAACTGAGACTGTGTCACAGATGACTGAGTTCAACTTCAATAGGTTCAATTTACATCTTAATGACTATAGATAATCTGTAGTATAAGATGGCTGCCATAGTCACAGATTAGTAATAGTACTCACGTACCATAGTCACGCACGGTAATTATTACCGTGCCATAGTGATATTTTTATGAGGCCAACAAAACATGAACGAGCGAGGTAGGTAGATCACCTACCTAGATCAGTAGACATCTTCTGTCACTGTCAGTGTCACAATCACATGAATCACAACAAAGTGTCATGTGGAAGTATGCTATCATGATACGTCCATGTGACAAGTCCAATGATGTTATGATGTAAACTTTGTGATTGATGGATCATAATTTGTTTTGTTAGAATTTATACACGGTATAAATTTATAAGGAATATAATTTAACATGAACGATTTCGTAAAGTGCAATAAAGTAAATGGAGTATATTGGTTGAAGAAACCGATTGACACGTTGACGATTAAGTATGAAACTAAATTACTCTTCGGTTCCTTTCCTTACCCTCTACTTAACTTTTAAGTTAAGCTATAGTAATTAGGCACGCTGCTGACTAAGGGTTGTGTTATTGGTATTAGATCTTTTTGGAGGTTGCTGTGCAATGCAACATCCTGCTATATATCAATACATATTTTATCTTGGCTTGGATAGCCTTCTTCTAAAGTAAACTATGAAAAGATTATTCTCTGCCTCATTTTTGGCCTGCAGCATGTTGATAATGGCCATGAATGAACTTTTGGACGTAATTGCCTTACGCGTGGCCTCTATTCATTTGCAGTTTACAATGACAAAAAAACTCTCTAGAGAATCCAACTAAATTGACACATAGTTGTGCACATAGTAATAGTTTTCTCGTCCGTCAAAATGTCATATGTGTGACTGGTGTTCCTTTTGTATCTTTTCAGTATAAAATTAAAAACAAAAGATGGCATTATCCAACTGCCCAAGTTCGAACAATATACCAGGCCTGATAAAATTAAGCAAAAGTTAAGCGAGTGTACACCAGACGAAACTACTTTTAAATGGCAAGAAAAGGTTTTCAGTCGCAACGAACTTGAGAAATATAGCAATGTTCACAACTGCATAACGGACACAGAATTGTCTTATTTTGAGTTACTGGAAAAAACGGAACATAAAGGAAATAAAATATTTACATACATCAATCCAGATTATTACAGGCCATTGCCATTAGTTAGCCGAAAAGAATATAAATCAGTTATTCCAAACAGTTTCAATTATTGTTTTGGAAAGATGAGTCTGAAAACAAATGATAAACTTGGAAGAGTTTTTGATGGATCAAGTTCAATGACTCGTTTGTTTAGAAGCAATGAGGACATTTCTCTGGAGACCGAGCAGTGGATATCAATGCATGTGATGTATGATAATTCAGAATATACAGAGTAAGTATATGTACTGTACTAAGTTCATTTAAATAGCTTTGTTCAATAGTATAATTTGAGTAGATTATCATAACAGCCGAAAAGAGGTATTTTTTAATGAAAATAGTTCACAAACAGATGAGTTACCTGTGGTTGCCATTGGTCATGGCTATCGGTAACTCTCAAGGCATTATACATGCATTACCCAGGCATTATCCAGCCAAAATATAATAATAATATAATACAAATTTAGCCTTGACTACATTAATTTATGTCTCATGGTAAGCGGCGATCTACACTTGGGTGGTAAAGCACACTAACTTAGAACCTAAGTTAGTTAAAAAACATTAATTTATATTTTATTATAAACTTAAATTGTAATATCATATTCCTCGGATTCTGCAGACTATACGTATACAAATTAACTGATTCTAATACATTTCAGGGACTCCCAACTATTACTGAAACATGAGTCTGCCCTCCTGTCTCTCTACTACAATGCATCAAAGAACTACCTGATATTATCACCAGACATCAATGATTTAGTATTTAACCCTTACACAATTGATGGTGATGACAGCGGGCTACAGTATTCAGTGGAAATTAGCTATGGAGAAGAGGATATTAGCGATGAACTTACTAAGATGGTGAGATTTTTTTATAATACAAGCAAAGAGATTATAACTCCTGATAATACTTTACTCCATACTCCTGATAATGCGTTATTAGTGTTCTGGTTTATCACAACAATAAGCTAGGATGAATTTTTTGGCATAAAAAATAAATATAGTTTTGAATTATGTATGACATAATTTGACCAAATGGACTAACACTCAACATGATTATGGGTGACTGGTTGATTGTTAATGTTATATTAGCAGCGAATATTGTAACTTTCAACTCAATTAAATACAGGAATTTTCCTTTATAGATTGTTGAAAGGAATTTTTATGAAATTATTTATTAAACATTAATTATTTTTAATCCCAGCTAATCGTTAGTAGTGATGTAGACGACTTAAGGAGTGCGCACATTACACCAACTCGACGTCAACTCCACTCCGACTCCACTCCGTTTCAACTCCGACGTTCCGTTCCGCGATCAACGCTTCATCGACGTCAACTCGACTCCGTCTCTACTCCGTTTCAACTCCGACGTTCCGTTCTAGGTACATTACGTCATTGTGTCGGTCGACGCGTGGACTACTCGTCTACGGTGAGTCGTCAACGCAACGTCGATGCGTTGGTCTCGAAACGGAACGGTTATGGGTGTAGGGCGAGCAGTACAGGGCTTTTAAGTATAAGTTCGAAATTCAACCTTACCTTCAAAGATATAAAGCTCATAATTGAATATTAGCTTTGTCAAGGTTTTAGTCGCGTTGGCGTCGGTCGGTCGTGGAGTCGTTGTAATGTGCGCACTCCTTTATACATATAGGCCGTCAAATTGCTATATAGGTCCAAGAAAGTGCAAGTATCTTATATGATATACATATTTTAATGTTCTACTTTTTTGATTTCAGCTCAATAAATTGCATAAGAAATGGGAGAAGAAGCATAAACAGCTGGTAAACTTCACCATCCCACAGCTTGGGAAGAAGATGATGTATAGGACATTTGAAATTGTGTCTGCAAAAAACTTTGAATCCGACAATATTTATGTGGAATTTCATATTAAGGTGCCTTTAGAAATACTATAGCAATTCGATTGATTTGATTCCTCAGGAGCACGAGATACATGAAGAGCGGACGGTCCATCTGATGGTGTGGTCGGCACCGCCCAAGGCCATTGTCGCCAACGCGTTTCCTGCCAACAATCAAAACCGAATCCGCTTATCAGCTATTTCTAGCCTGTCACTGTTTTTTACAGTTGGTTTTAGAACTAATGAAATAGATGAAAGATTAGTAAGAATTAGTAATTACATGACATGAATTGTATTTTGAATAAGTATTGTTAGGATGTCTTTGTTACTATAACTTCAACACAAAAAGCTGACTTCAACATCTACAAGTAAAAAAATGAGAACATTATCAACTTGAATTAAATCGAAGTCAGTTAAATACGCATTTAGTATTAGGGATAACTCAAAAACTACTCATCAGATCGCCCTCAAATTTAAATGGGATCACATGAAAAGCTCCAGCTTTCAATTAAAAAATAAATCTGTTTACAAATGACGGATAAATCGCTGGACATACATAAAAAAAATAGTTGTGGAACATAGAACTTCCTCCTTTTTTTGAAGTCGGTTAAAACCTAAACTGTTTGTGAAACTTTAAGAAAGTCCTAGAAGTGAGATGTATAGTAAAATTATTTCAAAAACCCATTTCGTAAGATTCCAGACGACATCCAATGCCGAGGTACTGTACATGGAAAAACACACACGACCAGTGCATTGAAAACGGAATACGTGGAAGAATGGAAATACGGACACACTGTTGATTTGGAAATGGAAATTTCTACAGGAATAGGTATGTCTTGAGCTTTAGCTCGATAAATATGGGTGCCTTATTAAATGTATGAACTATCCATAGTAACATTTAAACTACTCCTTCCAGTGCCACCACCCATAAAAGTATACTTGGAAGTGATCTCAACAGACTGGTGGGGGAGACATCGCACTGAGGGGTATGCCTGTCTTCAAATACCCATAGACCCAGGGTGGCATTCACGGACCTTATCCTGCGCGCGGCCTGAGGAGTTGGATACGGTGGAAGGCGAGACCAGGAGGTTTTTTGTGGGGGGATGTAACCTCATCAAGGATCTGGAGGTGCTAGATAACCCGTCGCAGGTACGTTTTTACAAGGTGTTATTTAACTTGCAATCTTTTGTCCACATCACTCGCGACACAGGTGTGAGTGTGTAAGCGTTTTAGCATCTTTAATTATAAATTTCTAGTTTGAATTTTCGAGTTACGTGTACTTTCTGTGTGTCCTTTTGGGAGCCAGCTGCCAGAGTCATTACTCATGCGTATTAACTGATTTTTTTTTATCAGTAATGCAGTTTCTTTATAATTGAAATGAAACTTCAATAGGCGCGTTAGACAATTTTTGGTAGGGGAAAATCTTATGGATTCTCGTCAGCAACATGCTGTGACGTACTGGCCGGACCGGCGACGTGCAGCGGTCTGCTAACTTACATACTATTAAATGATTTTCTAAAGTTTTAAGTTTTAACTTTTTATTTTTATGTTTTGTCCACAGAGCACAAACTACCGTTGGAGAACAACAGGCTCGGTCCATGTCCGATGGAGTACCCTGGTCCAGAGCGCAGCGCGAGGGTCTGCCGCGAGCGAGGGCGGCGCTGACGCGGCGCTGCGTCGGTACCGCCGGGCCGTGGCCACCCTGGCCGCTGCCAGGGAATTGTACACCCGGGAGTCGGATAAATAGCACCAGAGAATGATATGGAAAGCAGTTGAGGAGTTTAAAGGCCTGGTCGCTGTCGTGGCGAAAAATATCGCTCGGTATACCATATTCCATACCGTGTCGGTAGGCGGTATTTATTTCGCCGGAAGGCGCGAGATAAGAATAAGCTTACACAGTTCCGCATAGTACACAATAGACGCATTGGATACCTTCTATTGTCTATGGTAGACAAGCAACAAGTTTCGCTACCCATAGCCGTAGCGATATTCGCAAACGTGTAACGGTAGGATACAAGTAATACAACATACCCATTTGGATACCGCTACCCACAGCGGCAGCGTATACCGCGCATATTTGACCAGGCCTTAAGAGAAAAGACAAGTTGAGCGTTCGTTCCTGGTTTGGTTTGGTTGTAGTACAACTACAAACGGCCGCTGGCGATAAACTGAGAGTAGTAATACTCAGATAATAACCATTTACGAAATAGCCGGAAATTAAGAAATAAGTTAAGGACAAACACTTCTCAAGGCTTGGTGAAATTCACAATAATCCATAATTACGTGGATTGAGTTATATGGAATGAGAAGCATTTATTTCTGTCCTATTGATGAATGAGAATGTAAATGAACATCAAATTAACTCCAGAAATAAATACCATTATTATAATGCGACGTCATTATTTTCTCACCCATTGTTTAGTTATATTCAGAGATGGACAATTATATTAGAAAATTAAGAATATTTTTTTTATTGCTATATTTTATTCCAAACATACATTGGTAGTAAATGGAAAACATAAGTAATTAACTGCATACAAAAAGTGAGTAACATGTTATGTAAACTACGAGTAATAGTTCCTTAACGATACATTGAGGTAGTTTTTATTTATATCTATAACCACGTATAAATTAACTAATACCTAAATCCAAGTGAATATTTACCATAATGACTATTAAACTAGTTATTCACTTGTTTTTGCTTGCGGCTTCGCCCGCGTGTTTGTCGGAAAACGGTAAAATGGTTGGCCGACTGAGAGCAAGGCTCAATTCAGGACAAGGATGGTTAGTCGAGTTAGCAGAGGTGTTGTTAAGAACGTTGGAATAGTACCTACTTAGTTCAGTATATTAGTTTAAAGGCGGGGACTGAACTCCTGTTAGTTATAGTCAGTAAAAATCTCGTACTTATTCGATCACGTAATATGTATGTAGGTACCCCTTAGTACCTATACCTAATTGTGTTAATATTGAGGGATATTTAGTCTTAAAAAGATGCTACCAGAAAAACAATTCGCACCAATGATTCAAGATCTTTCCCCTTTAATAGCGTCTCGTAGTCGCGCGGTGAGAGCAGCCAACCTAGCCGCGCGTACCCGCCGGGAGTCGCGCGCCTGCCGCAACCGGGAGCGTCGCGCGTCTTTTAGCGCCGTTGCCGCTATCACACACGCGCGTTTAGCCGCGTCTTGGGCTGCCACTTCTTGTTGTAACATTGTTGACTCCCAAGAGCTGAGAGCATTGGATATCGCGACACGCTGGAAAAATTAAATTGGTTTAGGCATCTGATCTTTTTCTTGCGTAGTCCTAAAAGTTTGATTTTTCTCCGATCCAAGGGATTGCAGTAGCAGACCTGAGTATTTGATACTAATTTCAGCTGATAAGTCCACTCGTTCCCAAGAAAAAGTGTCTTGACAGTCAGACAGACGGACGGACAACAAAGTGATACCATAAGGGTTTTGTTTTTCTTTTGCGGTACGGAACCCTAAAAATATAGTTCTATCTGGTTACCTGGGTAGCATCTTTCAGCAACGCGTCCTTCCGCCTCCTGGCGTCCTCTGCCCGCTTGTCCGCGTCCACTAGCTGCGCCTTCCGCCGCCACTCCTCGCTGGCCCCTATCCTCCAGCGACGG
This sequence comes from Ochlodes sylvanus, assembly GCA_905404295.2. Taxonomy (NCBI): domain Eukaryota; kingdom Metazoa; phylum Arthropoda; class Insecta; order Lepidoptera; family Hesperiidae; genus Ochlodes; species Ochlodes sylvanus. The sequence continues at coordinate 7,677,873 of FR990129.1, forward strand.
TCCGCCGCCAGCAACGCACGAGCGTCTTCCTCTATTGCCTTTGTCACGAGTTCTGTCACCTGTTTTAATGAAGTCGTATCATTGCAGAACTTATTCCTGTTCTAAATGTTTGATACCACTTTAGGGACTCATTTGGGTCATTTAAGAATTTAGAAATCTTCATGATACCTAATTACTTATTTGTGTCGATAATCTTTAACTGGGAAGTGGTAAAATTCATTTCTAATACCCAAGACGCCTTGAATTAAGAAGTACATGTAGGATTTGTGCCGGTGACTAAGGTTCAAACCACTAGATTATCACTGTTCTCTTCGAATGCTCACGAGCACGACGACGAAAATTTTCGGAACAAAACAAATAGCAGATTCACTATGTTTGAGGATATAGGAATGCTGACCTTTTGATCATCCCTGCACGCCAATAAGTCCGCACTCCGTTTCTCTTTGTGCTTAATACAGCTGATCAGCTGTCCCCTTTTAATTCCGTCATCGAGATCTCTTTCTAGACGCTTGTATTCGAGCCAGGAACGTTCCTGTTCACGTTTTTCTTGAAGATATTTCTTGTACTGTTCTGAAGTTTCTGCTTCTACCTGAGAGACAAGAAGGAAATGGAAAGAGATATCACATGTATTGTCCACATATCAATTGAATCGTACTGACATTTTATAAGGCAACATGTTTGTCGACAATTCCTTCTCTAAGAAATATCACGTGAAATTGCCCAATAGCAAATAATTATTCGCCTAAAAGAGCATAAGCTTGCTCCCATATTAAAACAATATTTTTATCAAACCCACCAGCTGCCTTTGCTCTTTTTCTCTCGTCCACATTTTCTGGAACATCTGGGCGAGTCTTTCCCGCTCCTCATTCTCTTGTCGTTTCCGTGCGAGCGCTGCCAGAAGCTTCCAGTCCCGCTCAGGTATCGAGTCCAGGATATCGCTGCCGTACGTCTCATAGTCCAGGGTACCGATGAGCTGGGACACTGAACTAAGCACTAGAGTGGAGGATTTGTATTAAGAGAAAGAAAACTCGCATCAGATCATCAGGTCTTAGGTACTACAATTCTGGGGGTTTGAAAAAAAGGGTTATTGGCAAAGCAAGACCTAATAATTACCCTAAATACAGTGCAGGTAAGGGTCAATAAATTGTAACTCTGACATTAAAGCTGTAACTCCTTTTATCATCTAGTTTGTTGAACACTTACTATTATCTAGCCTCCCGGCAGGGGACGCTTTCCTCGGCGAAGGACATAGCGATCTTCGCGGCGATTCTGTCACGGTTTTGTAACAGAATACCATAGTGACCAATCGCTAAAAAAAATCTTTTCCAAAATTTAGCCAAGACTTTTAAATCTCACTTTTTTAATCCAAATTCATTTCTATAAAAACATAAGAGACACTGTTAATTTACCTACTGAATGGCTTACATAAATTATGTAGGTATATATTTTCGAATAATCACTGTACCTACAGTTACTTATTACCATAGTTACGATGACTATGCTGTTATGCAAGTGCCTTAATCCCTTGAGAATTTTTACTTAGTATTCTCGAGTTTGTTTAGGTAGGTACTTCATCTATTTCCTAACTATCAATCTATGATATGAGAAAATGGAAAGCAATTAAAGTAAACATGGCGGTTAACATATGGCAGTAAACATGGTTTTGTTATGTTGATAAGTAAATATAGCTAGCTGGTTATCCTAAAGCAATTTTAAAATATTTAGCCAATTAATTGATGCTATAGTAATATATTTACTTAGTAGTTATATTGACGAAAGAACTAGACTTTACAGGAAGTGGTCATACGGAAACTGGCCATTATAAGAACGAAATCTTTTAGTATCCAAGAAATGAGGATTGGATGCAACATTTTGGTCAACCAGATTAACAGACTAAGTTACTAAAACGAATGTCAATAACACGCACTTTTAAAACAACACCGAGATCACAAAAATAAAATTTAAATGATACTTAAACACTCTCCACCAGCACACAAAGTAAAAGATACATGTTACTACATCTAAAGTGCTTTCTTAGATAGTTGATATGGTTCCGTTGCTATGTTGATATCGATCCTTCTAGAGCTCGTGGCTTTGTGGTACCTAACAGGGAGATCAAAATGCCTTCGATCATTGGGGTTCCTTAATCAGGGATTAAATAATAATGGTGTTTAAATTAGAATCTACCTACTTAGTTAAGACAAAATATACTTTTAATATTAATTACTCTACTTGGTTAATTTTATGTAATATTAATTTATTTTTCTAGTCATTAAATCTAGCTAGGGGATAACTTATATCGAAATATTTAAGTATTAAAACTAGGAGATGACAATTAATCAAAATATACACCTTTTTTTCTAAAATTGTTCCACAATAATTCAATAGCAAACCAAATCAATAAAACAATTCATTTATTGTGTATCTTCAAAATCGAAACAACATCAGGAGAGTCCCTTATCAGGGCTTATCATTTAAGATATCGCGGCTGACGATATGGCAGTCGAGAGCGCGCCGCGGGGCCGTGGTGACGTACCATCATGGACGACAAAACCGATAAGCCTAAGCCGGGAATAAGAAGAGCAGTGGTACTGAACAAGCTGAATACCGAAAATCTACAACTTCTAGAACGGGGCCTGCTAGGAGATCTGCCCGATAGATTCAAGAATCAAGCTATCAATAACGTCAAAGGACCAGTGCGAGGCGATTTAAACAAAGAGCTCGTCGTTGCCAAACCTACAGGCATCCTGTCAGCATGCCTACCAGTGGTACCCGACTCACCATCCCCCAGTGACCGAATATCTTCAGATGACGACAGCGTTTCCCCATTAAAAAAGTCTTTCAGCTTTCGAGATCGTTTCTCAAGAATCAGCTTCTTTGGCAAAGACAAACACGAAAAGCCTAAATGGAAAACCATAGTGGAGGATGATCGGACGAAAGAAGCATGCTTGACTCCGCCTTCATCACCGAATCGCGTAATTAAATATGAGCAGGAACACAAATCTAGTAAACGTTTTTGGTTCTTCCATAAAAAAGACTTAGTAGAGAGACGTCAAAAACAAAGACCTGCGTACATTAGAAGTAAAAGCTTTGAATTCCTGCCAAGAGCCGTTCACGACGAAAGCGTAAAGAAAACCAAGTTGATCAAAAATAGTTCGTACGCTTTCGGCAGCAGTGATACGATTACAGACCCCTGGTCTTCCTGCGAAAGTCTCGAGCACATATCGAATGTTTACTATGATAACGACGACACTGTTTTCCTAAAAAGCTTCAAAGAGATCCCTGCTGATGATTCCTCGAATAAAAACTCCAGCGTTTCCACCGTAAATTCAGGATCTAGTGGATTAGTCATGAACATGATGAAGACAGAATCAGTTCAAGACTTGCTTGATGAATTTGATAAAACTGTTGATATGTTCAGTGAAAACTACATGAGTGACTGTGAGCCGTATACAAAGAATTATGAGCAATTATCGAAGCAGGAGAAACGTAAGAGTTCCTCGTTCTGCACTCTCCCATCACCTAAAGTGGTGCAAATGACAAAAATGAATGAACCAAGTAAAGATTTCGAGACGGAGTTGTCCAAACTGTTAGAAGTGAAACGGGCCAGTGGTAATCCCAGGACTGAAGCGTTTAAGACAGAGTTGTCTAAAGTGCTAGAATTGCGTGGTGCTAGTGAATGTCCAAAGAGTTGCAGACGAGGTTCCGTGACGGATTGGTTTGTGCTAGAAGACAACGGAATGCAAGCATCGTGCGCTGTGGAGGAGAATAAATACCGAAGAGCACAGAAGAAGCCATCGAAACGGGTGCGCAGAATAAGTTCCACGAAATACGTAAGTGTTTTATCAATATTTTTGTGCCGTAATATCATAGGATATCTTTAAGACACTATCTTATCTTGGACAGAGGCCATGCCTTTTCCAATAGTCTCATTCTGTTCTGTTTGTGCCATCCTTTGTTGACATGCGATTCCTCTGCAAACGGATACACCGGGGATGTCGTATGAGCAGGTTTTCTAAACAATCGTTCGAGCATAACTGCAGCAATTCTGCGAATAGCGGCTTCGATATGACTTTATTAGACGTGCCCAACAAGCTGTGTTGTTTGTGTTGCACAGTAATTTAACCTTTATCTTAAATCGATTGAAATGACCTTTCAAAGTCTCTTTTTCTTCCTAGTCCTCTTCTTGAGTTTTACCTAAACTCCAGTAACCGTAGTTCATCCCTCCAAACAACAGACGGTAAAATGCGTGCGGTCCCTTTTTATATTGCAGGAATGCTCTACAATTAATTATTTATTCAAAATTATACCTACCTAACAATTTCCATAGTATTATTATACCCTATTCCAAAAGCCCTCGTTTCCCACCACGATGAAGTGATCTCACAAATTATCAATATGCTATCATAATAGAAAAAACTGGTATAAGTACTTAGGTACAAACCTAACAATAAGAGTTCTCTTATTATTAATCACCGTGGCCTAGCGTACCTACCTACTTACAATTTTATTATGAAACTCTGATTCTGTATTCATATTTGAAGTAAGTACAGCGATACTACAAGTGGCATTCAAATCCAAACCTCGGGTTCTATATAGGTCTTGAGAATGGTTAAAATAAACTTAATTTCTATCGCCGACCTCAACGAGCGTCCTGCGTGTTATTGAGAAACAATATGCCACAATTTATCACACGAGACATCCGACTTCCGATCTCAGAACAATACCTGGATGTGCGCAAGAGATTATGTTATATAAGATAACATTAAATGTTCACCATTTACTATTAACGGGGTCTGGACAAGATAATACATAAGACAATACTGGGGGAATAAATTCACAAAAGTATAGTAGTAGTAAATCATATTAATTTCTAACCCGAATTAAATTAAACTAAATAGGTAAATATTTTAACTATTAACAAAACACGCTTAATAATGCAAAGCAATAAATACAGCGACTGTCCTGATCCTGAGAGTAGTATGCGGTCATGCTTTTCATACAGTTGCATTGTCATCAGAACTAAACCAATGTGCAGAACTTCAAGTTAATAGAGTAAGAGGAAGTAGTTTTAATTGAGCTTGCAAGATTTCACCCGAACACAAACATCGCAAGTTAAATAAAAGCTTGTAAAAAATATGCGATATAGATTCGAACCCAGATCTTTCACGCGCCTGATGGTAAGGTAAATGGAAAGTTATTTGTCGAATACTACATAATGTAGAATGGAAGAATTCATGACAATAGACCACAATGCATTATCACAATATCAGTTGGCGCGATAAGCGCGACGTACCATACTATAATATTTTTTGAGATATTAATAATATACCTACCTAACATACAACTGACTCAGAGTTATCGGTTAATTTAATCATTACTGTTTCAGAAGTAGGTAACATTCTTTAAATATTTCATCGATGTATGTATATAGATACAAGTACGTCGTTATTAATACTAGAGACCCTTTCTGCGCTTGAAAATCGACCGTAATTAATTTGGTCAAAGGTTACTTCACTTAGACACTTCGACGTCATTTCAAACGTCATGTCAACGTCATGTCACGTCATGTGAAATGCATGGAAGTGTGCAGTGAGTGACTTATGTTAGCGAGTGTAATGTTTAAAAGAAAACCTACGGTTCTTTATGTTCTGTTTCTGTCTCCTCAGACCTCCACGTTACTTGCAAACCAAATGACGTGGACAATAATATTTGACTTATCAATTGATCGAGATTACAATACACGTGATGGATGTAGGAACGCTTGGCTGTTTGATAGTGAAAAGTGAAAACAATGACAGATAGCGTATTGAAGAGGGTACAGAGCTTCCGCTCAATCTATGTGAGTTGTGAGCTGATCTGAACGAGTTTATTTTACCAGCTGGTTTCTGTATTCTACCTATCCCTTACTGCCAATATGGGATCGTATTATTAATATAGTAGCTGCATTATTAGGTATTTCATTTTCTTTAAATACAATGCAATATTTAAATGTTTTATAATCACGGACACTAAATATTTTATCTGTAACCGGTAAAAAAAAGTTCAAGCAACTCCTCGTTCGTTAACATCAAACTCAAAGAAAGACATTTCAGACTGGAACGTAAAGTGACTTAAATCGCTTTTGATGAAAATTTAACAAACAAAACTCACTCGCAACGTGCCCCAGTTTCGACTAATCCCTATCTAAGTCAAGGGGTCAAACACCGTTTGATATTTCGCCCAGCAATGCACTTTATGCACTGTTGTGTAACACCTGCGGGCACAGCTTGATTATGATACCCTCAGAGCTGTGCACGCGTCAAAGGTAATTCTCGAACCTCGCTTCGACCTAGTTGCATTCGTTAAAACTATAGGCATTCGTTAAACATAAGCCTTTACGGACGTAAGTATAGATTGGCTGAAATTAACTAAATAGGCTAAAATATTAAATAACACTCGCGTGTAATTCAAATTTTTGTTAGCAGCTCTTGCTCCAGTCTAACAAAAATTAATTTAAAAATTTGCGTTACTTCAATATTTCATATCGTTTTATTTTATATTCATCTGGATGGATTTATTAACATAATCTAAAGAACTGTACAAACAATTCAAGTTTCTATGGCTAAACAGGGAACTGGTGTGCCGTCGCGTCGTAGGATTAGAGTCAATATTCCATGCTACCTAACTTCACCTAAGTACGACCTAATAAAAGTAGTTTCTGGTGATTGGACACTACCAGATTTCTCAGCTATTGAAATTAAAAAGTGTAGGTACTGTTGACTTTTCCGCTAGATCTTGCTGTGGGCCGGTTGTGTATAGAACCCATGTCATAGTCACAATGACTGTAACTAATATCAGGTGGAATGTTTTAGCTTTCTTACGCACACATTACACAGAAAGAGGAGCGAAAAAGTTTTAATTGCTACTAGATCGTTTCATTACCAAAGGTAAGCCTTTGATTCAACCCTTTCACACGGTTACCACGTCAGAGAGGGTTAACACGCCGCTTGACATGGTTTCGTGACAAGTGCTTTTTAGCAAGTCCAACGAAACATTAATTAGTAGATGTAGCTGCCAAAGAGATGGCATTGGCAAAGATTAAGCGTCCAGAACGTTCAGAGCTAATGAAATATGACATTATATATGACGAAAGTATTTTTATTGTCATCAATGCCTAATCTCAAATGAAATTACAAGTAAGAATACCCTTAACAAATACTTTATTTTTCTTTTCTATACTCTTTTACGTTTTTGTTTTTGTTTCAAAATTTTTGAAATAATTCGCTGTTGGCGGTTTACATGTAGGTAATTTAAGTACTTAGGTTAAAAAAATGTTATATTGTAAAATGATAAAGTTTTAGTTATTTAAGTACCTAGTGCATTTTAAATAAATAATTCATAACATAAATCTTCACCATGCACAACTGCGTTAAAACTAATACAAATCAACAACTACTATGAACAATTTATTTAATTGGCACTACTATTTTGGTATACAAACAAAGTGAAGAAATAATTAAATACGGAAGGATTTTTAAATTGGGTTAGAAATTCATCCCTTAGAAGTAAAGGTGGGGAAACGTTTGTCTATACTTCTATACTAATATTATAAAGAGGAAAGATTTGATTGTTTGTTTGTTTGCATCGAATAGGCTTCAAAACTACTGAACCGATTTGAAAAATTCTTTCACTGTTGGAAAGCTACACTATCCCCGGGTGACATAGGCTATATCATATATTATAAAAATGAATTGCTGTGCGTTAGTCACGCTAAAACTCAAAAACGGCTGTACCGATTCGGTTGAAATTTTTTGTGTGTCTTCAGGTGTATCCAAGAATGGTTTTGATTTACAATTGGACCCGGTAGGTGGCGCTGCTGTCGATATGTCACCATATTATTATTTGTTTATTAATTATACAGCGGTACGAAGTTCGCTGGGGCAGCTAGTATGCGTATAAAAATCAACCTCATCGGATTCACTAGAAACAGTGACGTCGCAAGTACGAGCTAGTAGGTACAATATAAACAGAGCATCATCCAGCCAGATGACATTTTAATCACCAACGTCGGTAAAACCGAGAGTGTGACGGAAGCTGCCCACAACAATAGCAGCACCAGCACGATCAACAAGTACCGACTGGGTACAAAAAAGGGAAACTACGACATTTAGGGCGTGACGGACGGACCCAGTCTTTCACCGGTACCTTTTGTTGGTACGGAACTAAACGGGTATGCGGCCCATCGGCCACCTGCTAATACTCGTACCCACTGGCTGGACCCTTCGAACAACACACTAATACCGAGAAGATTTTATTCGCCGTTTCTTCTCCAAGTTTTAAAAGCTTTCCGAAACGGTAGTTGAACTGTCTATTTATAAAAATCGAGGGAACTTTAAATTTTGTATTCAACTTCAATTTCATGTTTTGTATGAGTTTTACTTGTTGTCAATAATCTTTAAATCGATTAAATACTAAAAAGTAAATTTGACTTACTTAAAATCGTCGTTTCTTTTTGCGTCCAATACTCGTTGTCTAAAACTAATTTTAACGTTTGTAGGCTGCTAAAAACTCTTATGCGGGCTTCAGACGTTGTTTTATTTGTCAAATCAAATCTTTCAGCCCGCATGTTGTACTTATTTACTTTAAAGAAATGAGTTTGAAAGCGTAATGTAGAACCTACTTTCAATTGGTTCCCAGACTGCCAAATGTTTACCTACAAGTCTTCGAAGGACTTTCACGAACTACGAAATGAAAAAAACTGTTATGAAGATAGTGGGTCCATCTCATTACTGTGATATGATGTCATAATGAATCCTCAAATTTCCTGCCAGTGATGTAATCGTAGCACCGTTAATCCTAGTCGTAAATACAGTTATCGTTGGTTACTCAATGACTCTTTATCGTTGAGTTTAATGCTTAAGATTGAACAGTCGACTAACGAGCGGATGTGCCAAAAAAGAGAAGTACTGGAAAAGATGAGGCTTTTACTGCGCGTGTACTCAGACTTCATTGCCACGTACCATCAGGTGGGATTGCAGACAAGCATTAAGGTCATGTCAAGAAACGAGCTAACTCCGTCACAGTGCACATAATGTAATACAAGGTAAGTCACAGAAGTGTTATTAACCAAATCCAAACGCAAAATGAACCTGAATACAACTGAAACACGTTAAAAAACTTTTTAAGTAGGCAGATAAAAACAACCCCCTAATTTTTTACTTTTACACTAAACTTTTTTTAATGGTTAATCAGCTTACAATTTTTGTAACATGTGGTCAAGAGTCATTAAAATTATAAACTCAATTAGTAAGGTACATACATACCTACGTTACGTCGAAGAACTTGGCTAGAAGGCTAGAACACATTAATGGCCCACTACTGAGCGCAGGTCTCTCCTCATAACTGATGAGGCTTAGGCCAACAGATAATAAAAACACAATGTATCTTGCAAGTAACACATACTATATTATATTAGATTGTTTAGTACCATTTCCAAGTCAATATATTTATTTGAAACATAAAAGATTCATAATATTGATATGGTCACTATAAGATGTTGTTAGGTTAGCTTATTACGTAACAACTTAATTAACTTAACAAACACACACGGACAATAGTGACTATGTAGATCATGCCAGTTGACACAGTAAGTACGCGATAATTAGAAAACCGTTAATTACGCAATTACACGCCATAACCAACCGTTACGGCCGTGTCACCGACGCGATGGAAGCCCGATAAAAACTATTAATTCTAGATTAGAAAGTTAGTCTACGGTGCTACAATACGATGGTACTTAGAGAGGTGTTAATTAATTAATGTTTGATAATGTTATCTTTATATATTCTTGCAACTGCGAAAAAAGAAGCGAAATTCTTTCGGCCGACCGCGACGCTAAATTTTGGGCTAAAAATCGGGACTTCCCGCCAAAATCGGAATTGACAACGCATAAATAGAGTGCAATAAACATAACAAAGAGGTAAATGATTTGTGCTTACCATATTCACCCTCAGGTTATAAGTAAGGGGGAACGAAAATTTCGTCACGACTTGATTCATGGTGGACAAGCCAGAAGGCAGCAGATAATTTTAAGTTTTAACTTTAATACTTATATAAATAAACTATGTCGGGATGGGTGAAAGAACGTACTTCTTCCCACAAAAAACAAACAATAGGAAGACCAGATTTCCAGACAAAAAATACAACAGTGTAATCAAATACGCAAACAATATTTAATTGCGTTCTTACTACAACGTAGGTACCTTAAATTAAATTAATGTTGAAAGGTGAAGTCTTCAATTATAATATCGGAAAGCAATGCACTGCGTCCGACAGGACCGCTACCTCGACGTGTGTACATAAAATGAATTAAGTAATTGCGGCTACACATTAATCTTTTTGATTGTTTTACAACATTATGCTGAGTATGTAGGAAGAGAGATCTATTTGGACTTTGTATATTATGTGCGTAAGTACTTATTAGCAAATAATTATCACTTGCATCGGTGGAGGAAAATATCGTGAGGAAACCGACACACCTGAGAGTTCTCCATAATGTTCTCAAAGGTGTGTAACCAAAAGTTATAGGTTAAATAGGACAAAAAAATGTATCATTAAATTTCTAAATTGCACTAATATTAAGAAATTAAGAAGCCCAAATTAAGAAGTATTCCAAACAAATACCTAACATAAAACCCATATAAATTATAAATAATTTATTATTATATTCGAAAAGTCGAACATGGCGTCCAAAATATACCTGTAAATCTTTTTTATGGAATTAAGGTAGCAAGCGAGTATGCAGCACCACCCTTCCGCTGCCGACGATGACAACTGTGACCGTTGTAGAACAAGACTCAAATGGGGGCGGTACTACCCCGGGCGAACTCTAGGTTCTACTATCTATCTATGATAAATTATGTAACAAAATCTCTCTAATCTAATAAGAGGAAACATTTCTATATTATTTTGTGCTTATTGCTTTAAATAGGAAATATTTCTTTACTCTTCAGCACAAAGACTAGCATCTGACCCCAATCTCATCTGTGAGTGCCAATTGTGAGACGGCAATCTCTCTACAGAAGGGCCTATTCATCCACTCTGTTTCTTGCTTCTAAGAAGCATTTAAGACTCTACAACTCTACATCTTAATAATACCATGAAAATTGCTTTTCTTGAATTCTGAGATGCAAATACAATAAAATATTCAAAATTATATTTTTCTACACAAATACTTATGACCACCCTACACCTACAGTTAAACCCACCTTTCAGTAACTCCTGGACCGTCCTGGAGTCGGAGAACCAGTAAAATCCATTCCTTTTTTTCTTTTTTATCTGTACTTGGACCGATTTTTTTTTATAAGAATACTAATCCAAAAGTATACGACTGGTTATTTAGAATTACCTATTTAATCTAAAAATTAGCTAGGTACTTTTTCAAATTTTTCTATAGTTTACTAGGTATTCGTATTTTTGCCGTTTTTTGTAACTGCCTGATTTAAAAATCAGATTCTCGATTATTTTAACGGACCAACGGACTAGGAAACCCAATTTATTTATTTCGATTTTTATAAAAGTACTTAGTCATAAAATCATTATCACTTATACAAAGCATCTTAAAAACTTGGGATGAAACAATTGAACCTGGTAGGCGGCGCTGCTGTCGGCATATCGCTTAAAGCTTTTCCGGGCAGGACGACGACTGCAAGGACAGCTAATTATAAATAAACACTACTTATTGCATTAATTAGGTATGAGCCACATCACAGGAAAACGTATAGATATATCTTAAAGTTCAATCATAAAATTGGATCACCTGTCAAAATTTACGGAGTTTTAAATAATGCAGATCTGCCGCGTCCTTTTTGGTTGGCAATGTATCGGTGATGGCCTCACCATCAGGACCAGGTGGCTCATATGCTCATTTATCTTATAATAATATATAAAATTCTCGTGTCACAATGTTAGTTAGTTACCATACTCCTCCGAAACGGCTTGACCGATTTTTATGAAATTTTATATGCATACTAGCTGTCCCAGCGAACTTCGTACCGCTCTATAATTAATAGACAAATAATTTGCAATAAAATAAAATTGCGACTATAATTAAAGATCTAAGCTATCCTATCTCTCAAGTTGGACCAGACTGCTCACGGTGTGCCAATTTAATTTAAAATCGGTTAAGTAGTTTAGGAATCCATCGCGGACAAACATCGTGACAGGAGATTTATATATATTAAGATTCAGGAGGTCTGAGAATCGGCTACTATCTATTTTTCATACCCCTAAGTGATAAGGGTTGTCCACCTTAAAAAAAATTTTTTTTGGACATATTTTTTTGGTTATTTGTGTGGCAGAAAAAAATACACATAATCCCAAATTTTTACCTCCCTACCCTCACCCCTCAAATTTAAATCACGCTTTAATCATTCACAATCTACATGTATGGCGAAACAACGTTCGCTGGGGCAGCTAGTTTATATATAAAAAACCCTATATTACACGAGTCTGAATCAAACTTGATCCGGTTTTATTTTAATACATTTCTACATTTTCTTATAAATTACTTTCAATACGTGATAAAAGATAGATCGTGATTTCAGACTGCGCATTGAGAGTTGAGACACATGAATAGACGTCACGACACACCTTTTACTTTCACGACGTGAAGGACGATTGATATCTTACTGTCGTCGCCGTCGTCGTGTCACAGTGTAAAATGTCTTTTGATTAATATGCCGAAAGCGAAAACAGACTACTTAAATATGTAATTTAATAACATTGTATACCATAAACTTAGTCATAACGAATAAATTGATTTGGTGTAGTAGTATCTAGTAGTCGTAGTATACTGCTGTAAAATTCTCTACCATTTTATCAACACATTTTTGCACATATTTTGTTTTTTCGAAAACGCACATAAGCGCTGGTTACACAGAAAGTTACACAGATGATGTCACAAAAAGCCTGTAACAAAACAACTCACACCAACCAACGCAGGCTCCTTAACCGATCAAGCCAGTTCCTCGCCGTAAGATGTGAATCGTCTTTCGTACATATATATGCAAATCGCATTGCATTATGATTGTTAATTGATTCATTAATATATGGAAACGGTTACAACTCCGATAGTTTTATTGACTTGTGGTTAGTTTGTATGCGGAAGCTGATCGCGGCTAAACGTATTATTACTCAATCCTTGCATCATAAATTCATAATTATAGACAATCTACACTACGATAATAACATCCGATCTATTCGTAATATACCTAGCGATCAGCCTTGCTGTGCACTCGTTTGTTGAAAGGTAAAATCCTCAAATGAAAATCCTCCGTCTGAGTCAAAATTTTCTTAAGTTACTATGGACAAATTCTTTTGTGATTCGTCTGTTCGTTTCGTTCGGATATTAATATAAAACAAGAAAAAGGATCGTAGGGCGCGACCCAGGCTCGGCTCTGGTACGTGTAGCGCCCGGATGCAATCAATATCCTGGCGCCCTTTTGTATCAAAATACGCAGTCGAAATGGAATAGGTACCTATTTACAAGACGCTCTCGGCGCCCCCTAACAACCGGCACCCGGGTGCACCGCACCCCCTGCACTATAGGTAAAGCTGCCCCTGGCGCGGCCGTGATTCCTTATTTCATTCAGTCACTTATGTTACAGATAATAGGTATTTATAGTTGTTTTAGTGATGAGTATTTGTTATTTCTTATTTGTCTGTTTATGTCATAACACAGGGAATTCTATTGCAGTGTTATGAGAATGTGCATTTGTTAAATTTAAATCCCTGTTTACGTTACTTTCTTAACTACCGTACATAAAAAAAGTTCATTTATTTTTATATCAACAACGTTCGTCTTAACAGCTGCGCTCATTGAATCAGTCCAGAAATACATCTGTCTATAAAGGTGCTTGTACAATAGGGCGTCGAAGCCGAATGGAACATAAAAGTATTACAGGAACGGCACACGTGCGTCCGGGACGTCCTGAGGGGCACGTGTTATAAGTCGAAATAAGTTGAAGTAGCTCGAGTGTGTGATAAGCGGAGCGGTTACTGATTAGAGCGGACAGCGGACTGCCTTGCCTATTATGCAGAACAAAGACAAAAATACAAATCGTCATGGAACAACAACAATAACAATATGTACTAATGTTACTCCTAAAATAACTGCACTACTAGAAATTAATCAATAGTTATTTTTCAATGCAAATCTCTTGTAATAATTGTAAATATTTTTTGACGTGATAACGTGTTATAAATTGATTGACAGCCACCAACTGACCGAGAATTAAAATTAAAATATCAAGTGTAAATTACACCCAAAGAACCCCTTATTCGAATCTTGTTTAATAAATGATAAGTAAATAAATAATTGTAGTCGTGAAGTATGTACGCTAATAGACCAGCTTTGTAACGCCAGTCGTGTGTACCTACTATTGTAAAAATAGCGCATTACTTAGCTACAGGATCTTTAGGCCATAATTATTTAGATCGTTATTGTTCGGCTACTTGCACTTTATGAAACGTTGCGTTGCCAGTAATTAGGAAAACTTCTTGAGGGCATAGCCTAGATCTAGACGGTTCATGGGATGGTACGGTATCCGTTTATCGCTTCTGCCATCACAGTGCCCTGCACCCAACCGCCCATACTCGGAAGTCGAGTGCTGCGTGCGTGACAGTGCAACCAACCCGTCCCGCATATAGCGTGATTGTTTCTTTTGTACGTAATTAATGACCGTTTCAAATTCACTGACACTGACTTCTAAAATATTAAGTAGGAAAGCGTATTACATGACATGTGTGTTACTAATATGTTACATGCTTATTTGTAATTTTCATTATAACATGTGTTGACAAAATTGCGTATAGGTACGCTCACTGTTAACCAATAAGTAATTCTTAAGAATTACTTTGTGTTTTGGACGACGCTGTAGCTTGGTTAATCTGCTGTGGGCAAGGGTCGCAGGTTTAATTCCTGGCCTCGGCAGACGTTTAAGGAACTTATATTTGTTTTCAGGTCGTAGGTTTTTTAACGATACCTAGATACTTATCATAAGTAGATCACATTCTGTATATTAACACACGTGAAGAAAAACTTTGTTACCCTTTAATATTACTATAATTGCGCGGACGGAGCAGTACGAAATTTGACACACTTATAGTTTAAATAGAGAAGGAGTGCAGAATGCTAATATTTTTAATGCATATAAAAAGTATTGAATAAAAATACATTATATATTAATAAATATAACAGTACACACACTAGTGTTAGTTACTCGATGCACAATAACATGCCTTTGACACGACATGACGTTTGAAATGTGTACGCACATTGTAGGTATGTGAAGTGTCAATGTAAAGTAAACGTTTGACAGAATGAATTACGGTCGAATTTCGAGCGCAGAGCGGGTAACTAGTAACAATAAAATCACATATTAATTACGAGAAGATTTATAGCCAAACTATATCACAACTACTGATTTAACAGACAAACGAGTCTGTAGAGCCGCGGTGAGTATAATCTCTAGCTGGCTAACCGCAGAGATGAATATCATATTACGAAAGGTTTATTTTGTGTCTAATGTACGTATGTCGCAGTCAAAATGTCTTTTAGACGAATTATCATTAGTCTGGGGGCTAGATAACGTTACATTTTGTTGTGATGAAGGAAATTCGATTATTCAGTAGTTATAGGAAACGCCATAAATGCAATAGGCAATAAAAAATAAATATTATCTATGAGTATTATATGGGAATTATTTGGTCTTCATTACCTCTAGTTAAACTTGATTAGTATATAAAAAAACCTACAGAACAAGTGAGGCAATTTTGTCGGGCTTTAGGAAGCCGTTTTCTTTAATGCCTGAAAGCCTGAAACACAATGACCTCATGCAACAAATTGTGGGCTCATTTGTCAGATTAAGAGAATTACCATGTTGAACTTAGAAGTTGTTGCTTCTACGATTAGGATGGCAAAAAGATTGGACTTTAATACCTACCCGTTTTTTTTTACATAAGTTAATGCTTGACAACAATCCCACCTGCTAGTAAGTGGCAATACAGTCTAAGGGCGCGTACACTTAGAACGTCCGTTTTACTGGATCCGGAATACTGGATTCTGTGTAAAATCGCTCATACAACTACATACGCTAATAACATATCCGTTTAAACGGATCCCGTAACACGGATTGCTGTTAATTTTGTTGGATCGGTATTTTTTACTGGATTCGGAAAACTGGATTCTGTGTGAAATCGCTCATACAACTACATACGCTAATAACATATCTGTTTAAACGGACATGTAAAACGAACGTTCTATGTGAACGCGCCGAAGATGTTGGACGAACTTATTAAAAACCTATTCACTCCAAAATACGCCGAATTACCGATTTTACAGTCGGACAGCGACATGTTTTTCGTAATAGTATTAGTTGATATAGTTAACGTACGACGGGATTATCATTGCAGGTTTCGCTTTGCGGTTTGTTCAGTGTTTCAGTTGACATTAATGTGTTATTTTACATTTGTATGACTGACTTCATTTATTTTCTGGTGTCTTAAAATATGTAAGCATGTATAAAGGCAATAAGAAGCTTAGTGGTTTGAATTAATTTATACATATTTATTTATGTGCGTATTAAAAAATAATATGATTTTTTTTTAATTTCACGGATTCGAACCCGGTACCTCGCACTTTACTATCGAGGTTTAGGAGTTGCAATCCACTGGGTTATTGACAGTTGAACAGAAATTGCGATATATTTTGGGCTCACCAATAACAATATGAAATTTTGGGTTAGTTATGTAATTCTCAGCAGTTATGTAATTCCATTTTAAAAACTCATACTGTATACGTTAGCAAATCAATAGATTAATTTTCAGCTAGTTAGTAAAATTTTGGGTCAAGAAACTATGGGGTTAAATTAGCAAAATTCGCTATGGCACACGCACGATTCTACATGAAAATTTTACAAACAATAACTACTTGATAATTCCATAAAAAATGTAAGGTATGTAACATTTCAAAAAGGAAATAGAAAAACACTAATCCCTAATTATATTATGTTATAAAATGGTAAATTTATGATTTATGAAACTCATTTATGTAAGTATTTACTGAATAAATAATAATTGTATTCTTACAATTTTTCAACGTACTTAATCTTAAAACCACTCTCGCAAATTAACTGCTGCACAGATTTCCTTGACCAAGTTCCGAGTTCCAAGAGTGTACGAAAATCATGAATATTTTAACGTTCCAAACTGGCGTTAAGTCGTTGCGGTCCACTTGTGCCATATTTTTTATTAATGCCTCCTCTATTCTTATTTAACTTTACATTTTCTTCTGAAAGTTATGCTGAAGAAAGTTTAGACTTTAATGTTTAGATTAATAAAGTCAGAGATTTTATACAATTAGATTATTGAGGACTTGTTTGCCTCAAGCCGCCAAACGACTTGTCGTATTCCAGCTGGGTGCTTGAGAGCCTTTAATTTCTTTCTTTCCTTTTTCTTCTTTCCTAGCCGGCAACGCATCGGGGATGCCTTCGGAGCTGATGACACCCATGAGCGATGGTGATCACTTACAATCAGGTGATTCATCTTCTTGTCTGATAAACAAGAAATGTAAACTTTCAAGCATTTTACATTAACAATGCAATAATGGGAACGCGAAGAAGATACTTAATAGTCCGCCTAGTAAACTCTCCATATAAATTGGGATCAATCAGCCCACGCTACGTACAGCCGCGGCGGAATATCGCCAGATAACGGTGTTCGTGTAGGAAACAAATTGTTTGACTCATCGCCGCCGTATAAAGCTAATTCGGTTAATAGTGAGATCGCATCGTGGTATCCGCAGTAATTTAATACCAGTTTTCGACAATTGGGATTGGTCACCAAATGATTTTATAAGTAAAAAAAAGTACCTATACCTATATTTCACTAGGGCGCGAAATATGGGACAGTCAAACTTGGCCAATTGTCGTATTTTTCATGTAACTATCGATTTCTGTCTCTTAAGTTCCGTAATTGCCTTTCGTCTCCTTCGTTACAATAATGTCATCGTACGGGTCCAAAAGTGTACGCGTTGTATGAAAGTAACGCATTTTTAGTTTCAATCTTTGCATCTTTGGAGTCCCCTTTAAGAATAAAACGAGCAAAAGGTAAAGGAAAGTTGCTACCCTAAGGTAAGATACCCTTGCCAATTCGGAGCTGGTTATTAACGACCAAACCAGACCATGTCATTGTAGTTGGGCTGCATTATTTGCCACTTGAACAGCAACAGAAAGAACAAAACCGATGTATTTGTAGAGAAAGTAGTGCGACGCGCCCTAATCTACTTGACAGGTGACAGATGCCCGCGGAGTGTAAAATCACCTCTCAATATCTTGCGGACTGCACGCTCGTGTCCTAAGTATCACGGAGACATCACTGTATCAGAGCTTGGCGTTACGCTTGGGCGAGACGGGTCATCATTGTCAATCGACCAATCATCATAGCAGACTAACCGGAAATATGTATATACTTTTTATGTCTAAAAACCTTGATAAAGCCTAAACGATAAAATCTATAGATATTTGAGCAGTGCACTGGGGTGTACGAATTAAACATAGGTAGGTAATATTATTTGAACGCTGTGTGTGCATTACAAATTATTTATTTTAAATTCTTCGGTGACGAAAGTATTGTAAGAAATGTTACACTCTTTTAAACCCATACTAATATTGTATTTATTACTCGCTGACCCCGCGAACGTTGTTCCGCCATATAATTATGTATGTAGATACAAAAAGCGCGATTTAAATTTTATGGATGGGGGTGAAAAAGTGAAAATTTAAAAATGTGTATTTTTTTAACCCGCACCATAAAAAAATAACCAATAAAAAATTGACCAAAAAATGAAAAAATAATTAAGGGGGAGCCACCCTTACACTTAGGGGTATGAAAAATAGATGCTGCTGGCCGATTCTCAGACCTACTCGATATGCACACAAAATTTCATGAGAATTGGTCGAGCCGTTTCGGAGGAGTATGGTAACTAACATTGTGACACGAGAATTTTATAAGATAAATCCGAAAGTGACTCTGTTACCTTTTCACGCTTCCAGTGAACCGATTTAGTTAGATTAAATTTAATAACGGAGTTAGTTTGAGACCCGGGAAAAGTTCCCGTTCCCTTGCGATCATTCATTGTAACGGTATTTCATCCATCCGACCTCCACGCGGCCGAAGCCGCGAGCAAAAGCTACATAATTCTCTACAAAATGACTGACTGACTATACTTCTAGGGAGTCTGTAAAGTCCCTCTTAGCCAAGTTGGATTATAGTTTTTACGCCTCACACTGTGAACAGACGAGAGGTCAAGAGCGAAGCGAGTGGTGTAGTTGCGATAATAATACCTAGTAAATACCCTCAGAGTTCTTTAAGCTCTACGTAGAGCTCAGAATCAATGAACAACAGCAATACCCCCACCTCAAAACAAAAGGTAGTGTTCTATTTTGTTTAACAATTCAACGTTCACGCTCCGTATGCGTAGAAAAATAAGGTAAGTCAACTCCCTGAGAGTCCCCGCATGTGGGTAATTCGATATTTCATTGGGCACATCCGGAACATTTTTTATAATCCAAGCTGCGAAGCAAAATGTACTCTGTTGTTTAGTGTTAGCGTTTGTTGTCGCTAGATAAGTGTTATTTTAAAGTTAAAATTTCATGGGAAACCGTGCTCTATTGTAAACGAAGATAGTGTAGTGTAGAGTTTAGAGGTCGTATTAAAGACCAGTCTACACTATTTTTGTAGTATCTTAGGCTGAGATCTATAGACGCTACTTAGCCTTAGCTCAGACTTTACTTACGAAAAATTTGACTTTGCAAAGACTGCGATTTGGTATTTATAGACATGTCACGCTGAGATTGTGTTCAGCATAAGCTAAGACCGCTGATGTCATAATACCACTATTGGTTTCATTACATGCAATACACCTGCAAAGTTTTTCGTAAGTAAAGTCTGAGCTAAGGCTAAGTATCGTCTATAGATCTCAGCCTTAGAATGATACGCCTGAGTACCTATAATCAGCGTAAGGTTATACCTACTCATATTTGTATTTATTTAATGAAAAAGTTAATACAAATATAAGAAAATAAAAAATACGGTTCTGTTTTTCACTCTTTGGGTACGAAAGTCTCCTAAGGCTGGAGAATCTAATATGTACATGTCATGTACAATATAGACATTATAAATATAATTATGTAGAAACAATTGAAATTTTTATTTGTAGTAATTACTTTCATCATTCACCAGTTAATGTTTAAATAAATACAAAAAATATAATTACTTTAACTAATATAATTACTTCAGTTAGTATAAATACGGTAAGTAGGTAAAAATATTCTTAATTAGTCACTGCATGTGTTTCGCTTCGCTTCTCTTTTATTTGTGAACCGATTGAAATGAAACAAACACGAAACTTAATTCCAAGGTAAACAAAAAAACTTGAGCGGTGTCAAGGGACACCCGGATGGAACGAAGTTTCTTTCGATTAATTAGTGAAGAAATTGTAAAAAAAAATATAATATTTAGATTATGTATATAAATACACATACATATATATATAACTATTATATATGTTATACTAATAATATAAAACATGCGCACGCCGCACGGCTTACAATAGCTTACTATAGAAAAAAGTGTCGTGACAACTTTTCGTAAGAATTTTTTCCGTCTAGCCCCCTTTCACAACGCGCGAACTTCGTTCCAATTACAATACCCAATAGAAAACCACATTCAAATCGGCTCAACCGATTTCTGAGATTAGCACGATAGCAAGAACAAACAGACAAAAACTCTAATCCGTTGTTATCGCTATCGCTATTCAGTGAATAATACAGGTAACATCTTCTCTGTTCAGCACAACGAACAGTTACATATTTATTATGTGTACGTACTAAAGATTAAGTTGTGTGTATGTGTACACGCCCTAAAACGAATGTAATTTTAGTGATGATAATAGACCGGAAGTTCCAGATAGAGCTGATGCGGCGACATTGAGTTAATGGAGCGGAATCGATTACCATTCGTTCATTTATTTATACCACGTGTTGTTAATTTTACATGTCAATAATCGAAAGAGATTGGCCACCAAAACACGGTCACCACCGCCCATGGACGTCGGTAAGTAATTTCACATGTATCGGTCACAGTTGTCATGAGAGGCAGCGGAAGGGTGTGCTGCATGCTTGTTTGCCTCCTTAACATGGGAGACCCGTGGCTTGATTATGTTGGTTGGTTGTAGCTGTAACCATAATTGAGTCGTAGCTTTAACCGTATCAGCTACATTCATAGCTCCACAATAGTTTCCCAACAATGGGGCAGGTTGCCCCATATTCCGACAGCTGACGGTTTACGCAATCTCCACTGTTTCCAATATGTTTGTTGCCAACAAGTCTCGTACGGTAATAGGTTATTATGTACAGGGTGGTACTAATTACATAACAATACTTCGACAGATTGAACTCTTACAGGTCTTTATTTACGTCTGTATTATTTATGTCTATCTATATTTAATTTGAATTTAGGAAAATATTTGTATATAATAAAAATAATTTAAAAAAATTTGAAGAGATGTTTGGCCGTTGTCAATGAATAAGGTTTTCAGTTCACCAGTCTATTGAAATCGAGAATCAAAAATAGACAGTTTTAGAAACAATGTCGAAAGAATAATATCAGAGACAGTAGGTATTAATAAAAACGTAAAGATAATTTGTGAAACACACATATACACACGTACACTTACAAGAGGGCGTACACGTTCTATAAATCTCTCTCAATCAATACATCACACATCACGGTTTACTGAAAATTCTATTTTTGTAATCTGTTAATAAGTGAAAAAAAACTATCATAAGGTTAGATAGGTAACAATTTCTACATTAATGTAATGAAGCCCAGCTGGCTAACTATCACCTTCTAGGGCTTTGAGAGCCAATATGTTTCTTTCCTCTTTTTCTTACTTAGCCTGCAACTGCATGGGCGAAGTAACCACTTACCACCAACTGGCTTGTCTTGTCGTTTGTCGGCATTAACATAAAATACGATGTCCAAAAACATCGCCCTGTATACTATTAGACTGTTTCTGGAACAACGCGATAGAGCCGCAGCGACAGGTTATTTCTGTAATTTAAAATCGTAATACGACACGTTTTCTAAAACATAACATGGAAATGTAGGTAATAAGTATAAATTACCTAATTTTATTATAATGTCGAACATGGTTCGAAATTTTAATATATCAGTCAGCTTTGCACCACATTACATGACAAAATTTAGGTGGGTCGCTTACAACCTTTTTATTTAAGTATTTTTGTACCATGCAACGTATAAGAACAAAAGGCGGACTTGATGCTAAAAGCATTCTCTGCCAGTAAACCTAAGTTAAGACTGAGTTAATTACACTTAAACTCTAGAAATACTTAGTTTCATAATAATGCTAAAATTTACTGATACAAGAATTCAAAATTTACATAACCCTTCCTTAACCCAACACAATATCACAGGGATTTTATCCTATATAAGTATAACAGAATTAGCCACATCGATCAGCTGACTGAAACTAAACTGAAATGTAAAAAGAACGATAATAAGCGATAATACAATAAGACACAAGAGAATTGCGCAACCGCAGCCCGCGGACGAATCTGCGCACGCGACGGTGTGATGCAACGCGCTCGGTGCGATGAGAGACGATCGCGTTTAATTACCCCAACCAAACCATGAATAACGTACAGAGGAACATAGATAACGCGCTTTTGTACCTATTTTGGTTATCCTCGAGTTACCTGTAAGTTAAATGTCGAACGAGTGTCTCGCGTTTAATTCTTTTACGTAGCCGACAAACGGAACAGACAACCCATCTGATGGTAAGTGATCACCGTCAACCGTGGACTTCAGCGACACCAAAGGTGATGACTATGGCCAATGCCTTACCGCCCAAGAAAGAAGAAAGAGAGACTATTGTAGTTTCGTAAGATTCGATTCACCGATAGAGGAAACGTTTGTTACAATTAAGTACAAATAACTGCGTATTCGTGCCTCGGAAGTTTTGTTTGTGTATGCATAAATCCTCGTACGAGGGCGTGAATGAGCATCAGTACCTAAAAGCCCAAGTTAGTTATTAGGTCACCGAACAATTTCTCAAAAATCACGAGTCCTTAACAAAATTAATCCTTTTTCTTTTTTATATATGACCGATATGCTGGCCAAGAAACAAGAAAGAAATATGATTCTTCAACAATGATTTTACCTAACATACCTTCTGAGACTGTCTGATCACCAGCCGGTCTACCAGAGCCGCTGGCGCAGTGAAAGCGAGCGGAAACGACGTACACAGCGGGCATGTACAATGGCGTATTAATTTCTTATACGCCGACATAATTTGACGGTTTATTAGACGTTACGAAATTGCGTGCTGAAGTCAATTGGAGACAGCTATAGTTTCTGAACTACGAGTGTGTTCCGTTATCTGGGAGTAAACTCTATGGAGTATTTAAGCCAACCCTCTCTGCTCGATGTGCCAGGGTTCGTTCTATTGGAAGTCACTAGATTCTGTAGCAACCTATTTTATCTAGAGTGCAATCATAAATGGTGATAGGATATTTAACCCACCGGGAAAGCTACTACAGTTTTTCTAAAATTACCGTGAAATGTTTGAGGCATGTTTCAGTTACATTGTCGGAGAGCGGAATAATGCGGAAACCCGGCTTTCTTTTTTCCGACTCTCAGCTTCAATGATACTAATGACCAATATGTCTAACTGCGACGGTGACCATCTTTCATCATATCATCGTGCTTGTGTGCGCGTCTCTACTATTTACATTAAAAAAATCTGACTGGCTTTAAGAGCGCCAGATCCATTGACAATGGACATCTTGAAAATTACTAATGCATTACCAAGAATAGCGAGAGTGTCCCAAGAATAACTCCTCATAATTATCTAAAACCAGATTTAACTCAGATTTAGTCATTTTAATTACTTTATAATACTGAAATTGGCACGGCTACGCTTCTAGCTAGATAGCAATCTAAAGATGCGTGATAATTAATAAGGGTTTAGACACAATGGGTGTTTTAAACACGTTTTAATACCCCGGGCTCTGTCGTTTCTTTTAAAACTTCCTGAAGGAGATACTACGCTTACAAATTACTACCCCCTTACTGAATTTTCTGTATTGCGGGGGTGGATATTACTCATAAGACATCACAAACACCCACTATCCGAGAAAAAACATTTTTCCGTCACATAAACCTACTCAGACCGGGAATCGTACCCGAAACTCGGCTCGCAGGCAAGATACTGAACACTTATCTCTACTAACTTATCTACGGAGTTGATAAATAAAAGAATCAAAGCCCTATATAATGAGAAAGCTAGAATTCACAAAAACAACGCCTTTGTAAAAAGAAATTTCTGATTTTTAAAACACTTTGGCCCACGAGGTGGACTATGGCTTGTACCCCTCACATTTCAGAAGAGATCCGTAGTCAACAGTGGGATAGTTGTGTCAAAGATGACGATAAAGACAATTAAATTTTTAGATATTTCACAGCAGAATTTACATAACTACATAGATATTTTGTCAAGTCACTCATCGTCAGACTTGCGTCCCTATGTTCATTGTGAAACGACTTTGCTGTTTTTATCGCAAAATAATCAAAAGTTGCAGTGTCGTCGTCGTGATATGTAACTGTTTGGTAACGCTCAGCGGGCGAGTATGATTTACTCACCTAGTTATAACATTACGCTGGTTGCGTTATAAATTAGGTAATACTTGTGGATCAGAGATTGACAGCTGCACAGCCGGATTCAGGCAATTAAAGTGACGTGATGATGATCCGTGAAGGGGTTGATCAATGGACTCCCGAACCGGAGGGCTCGGGTTCAAATCCTACACGCAACTCTAATTTTAAAAAATTAATGCGTATGAGAATTTGATTATCACTTGCTTTTGTGATCTCTAAATCTCTAAATTTCTTATGATAACCCTGGGAAATTAATGTAATTGGAATACTACTATAACTACACTAAGTACTTGAATAATATTAAATTCGCATGTTTCTGGAAACTTTTCGAAGTTTTGTCTATTTTATGGCTCACTGGTTACCAGTGCGAGCCACCATCCAAAGGGTCCTGGGTTCGATTCACAGCGAGAGAGAAATTTAAATGAACCGTTTAAAGGAGAATGATTATTTTTGCCTACACTTTTCTCATGCGGCAAGTGTACTCCAGATCCCTAATTATTACTTTTTTATCTTACCGTCGCCGCGTCGTCTAGGCATTAGAATTTTGAACAGGGGATATTATTTAAGATATATTAAGTAAGGAAACAAACCGGAACTAAACAATTTACCTATTTATGATTATATTATTATTGATCCAACACTTGATCCAGATTTAAAATAATAGTAATCATGATATGAGTAAAATGAATGAAGTTATCATCTAGTGCGAGAAGTTGTTGAACTGAAAAAATCTATATCTATATAAATATATAGTTTAAACCCGACTTTACCATCAAAAATATTAACGTGACATTGGAATGGATTTAATTAACTAAGATGGTCAAAAAAATTTATTCCGATGCCATTTTAGCCCATGGTCCCATACTTCAGTAATCATTGTCCTTTCCGTTCATGTGCTGGTTTGTGTTCTTGTCTTTGTATGTTTTTTATAGAACCCACGACACAGGGAATACTAGAGTGGGGTTATGACTGTCTTGCGGTGTTGTACGTATTTGGTAAATTATTATACTGGGTTTAATACCAGTGGGAACAATATAGTGATAGCCTAGTGGTTTGAATGCTGGTATTGGTATCGGACTGAGGTCATTTGAATGCGGTTGTAATGTGAACACTATCTTGTATTACAAAATTATGATTTCAATTGAAATATCAATTGTTTTGGTAAGGAAACGGACAGAGAGACAATCTTAAAGGTCAAGGTCAGTTTGAAAAGGTTCTCCACAATCTTTCCCTGGTAGCCGGTAGCCTATTTGGTAGTGATCCTGTCTGCGAAGCTTGGGGTCCCGTGTTCGACTCCCGGCCAAGACATTTATACGACGGATAAATGTTTGTTCTCCTGATCGTCGGTGTTAGAAACGTCTTGTCTTGTCAAACAGTTGTCCATGCCACCCACGACACAGAGAGTCCCAGTTCGGGGTATGAGTATGTAACCGTTTATATATCATTTATTTATTTACACATTTGGTTAACTTAGTCCCGAATATACTCAACGAAGATTAGAGTATTTGCTCACCAGTTTTTTTTATTTCTGAACGCAAGGTTTTATTTATTTATGATTATAAGACACGATCTAGTTTCAATTCCATTGTGAATATTGCGATACATATTGTAACACAATACTGAGTGTAGCTTGCTTGCTTTATAAATCATATTGCGTAATAAAATAGTTGTCCGTGCTTCAGAGAGCACGGTAATCGTCTCGGTGTTAATAATTATAAATTATACAAACACTAAATATTTTACCATGTAACTTAATTATTAAAATCACGTAATTTGTGAATTAATTATATTATGACACATTTTTCTAACCATCGTAAAACTCAATACCTTCCATGCTTCTCTAAATGATTATTCCTGGGGATTGGATTTCATTTATTTATTGAATTAATTAGCACGGTGATAACCAATTAGGACGCTAAATGATAGAATGCTGCATTATTCAATAAAAATGTCAAACAATAGTATGTGTAGATAAAAATTATTGCAAAAGAATACAATTACAATAAAGAACAGGTGTCTAAAATACAGCTACATAAATAAAATAATATATTTTTTTAGACAAAAATAATTATAAGTATCAAGCAAAAATGTATTTTAAACATGCATACTTACATCACGCATTCATTATACAATACCACATGAGTACCTACTCATGTGACAATGCTGCAGGTGCTTCTTCGAAAACTGAATTCCTGGCAATAATTAATCATAATCACACAGAAACTGTATTAATGATTGAGATGGGTAATCGGAAGATATTTCGTCATGCGATTCGTGACAGACAAAAAACGAAAGTGAAATTTCGAATGTCGGAATAATCACCTGCAAAGGAGCTTTAAAAGTCGTTAAAGGAAGAATTATTTATCGCTGATAATAATCTAATCCGGGTGTCAAAACAAAACCGCTTCGCAAATTAAAGATGCAATCGCATTGACAAAGTTGAACTACTTACTTATGTATACAAAACAATAAAAATGTTAGCAGCTTCAGTTTTTATCGGCCGAAGAATTGCGAATTTGACACAAAAATATTTGCAAGACACGTAGGATTACAAAAAACAAATTGCAAAAATTTGTCGCTAAGTTTTTAAACGACTAAAATAGAAATATCAAAGTAACATTGTAAAATTGCGTTTAACAGAATATCTTTTTATAAATATACTGTAGGTACCTACTTACTCACAGTCTCTAAAAAAGTGATGGTTAGAAATGGTTCGATCGTCGTTGATTCGATTTTCGGCCTAAACGTATCTCTAACTTTTTGAAGTTATGTGCAAACTGCAAATTGCAATTGTAAAAATTGCAATCATTTCCGCTTTACTTAGGGGAGCCTATGCCTTAGTGTCAGTACACTTGAAAAATGTTAAGACGGGATTTTTAAATTCTTTTTTTGTTTTATTTTTAACAAATTACCCTGTCTGGCCAAGACAGAAGAAAGACGAAAAAAAGAAAAAATATTGTTGTACAAATCTAACTTTGCTCCAGGATGTAATAGTAATTTTTCTCAATGATGACACCTCGACTCAGGTCGTCTAGCCTCCCTTTGCATATCTGTGAGTTTGTAAGCATTTACTAATTACACTTACTAAAACGCATTATCACATCTAACCGTTCTAGATCCTAGTTTGCTAATACGTCTCTAATTACCCCAGTTTTCTCACTATGTCACTAATTTTTCAAGGATAGCTCGCCGGCATACTCAACCTGCGATGCAGTGCGCTTTTCCGCATATCCTATTAAATTTATGCTCCACTTGACCCTCTGTGGAGAGCGAAGGACTGACCCAATTACTGAAATAAGAGTCGCGTCACACTGGTGGTCGGCTTGTTAGGAAGAAGTTTCCACGGGTAGGTAATCTTTGATCTTTGAAGAGGACTGCATCGATAACTACGCTGAGGAAACAAAAAAATGAGTCTGTAGGGAATGATACCAGTGAGCAGCCAAAATTAGTTACAGTACCTATTATAATGTAGTAGTTATATATAAAATTAAATATGTATATTTTGACTTTCGTAACGTAAGCCGTCAATTCCTAAGACGAAAGACTCCTAAATGATCTGAATTTGAATTCCCATAGTAGAAATCCCATATAACCCAGCCAATCCCATAAAGATATCAGCTAACTAGTTACAGAAGTAGGTTAATCTATCCGGAAGATAAACAAATATATGCATAATATATTACATTAGTAAGAGACTAGAGAAATCTTACGCCCAGAGAAGTAGATAACACTGTACGTAGCCTATTACATAAGACCGCCTACGATCTTATACGTCCGCATTGAAACGATGAGAATATAATCCAAATAAACAACGTGATCTACTCCGCTACGCTTTAGTAGTTAAACACCCTAATGGGCTCTTGATGATAGGAACAAGATCATTCTACCGTGGAATTAGATTGACTACAAGTAAGTACTACAACCAGAAAGGAACAAAATGTAACGTTGATTACAGATTACAATATCTTCTGGTGCAGTTTTGAGTTGCAATGATGATGATAGAACTAAGTTGGTAACACTGTCTACGAAGCAAGGAGTCCCGTTGTCTGGAGGGGGTAGACATTTATGCGACAGATAAAATTGTTCTCGGGTCGTGGGTGTTCGTACTGTAATATTTGTGTTGTCCATGTCGCCCGCGCCACAGGGAATCTTACTGCGGGGGTATAAGTGTCATCGTTTTATATTACATTTTTAGTTACTAACGTTCGTTGCTAGAGCACTTCAACATACTGTGGTAGAGCATTACCGACCTATCGCTTTTGCTCTACCTATCGATAATCATTGGATAAGTTGGGAGTCTGACATTATGAGTTGACTAGCAACTGCCATACAGTTGTTTGTCAACTAAGGTACGACGGGTTAAATGATCGGGTTAGAGTCCTCGTATGGCTTGCTGCATATAACTACGCAGTCTCTCGTTCATTGACAAATAAAAAAATGATGAAATTTAAATAATTTGGTAGATAAAAAAACTGAAAACACGCTTTTATAATACAAAGTGAAATATAAATGCAAAGCAATACATTGCTTGTCTGTGCTGTGAACAGTTGAGGGGTTCCCTTGTCTGGAGGCAAGCCTGAGTATCCTGTCATGATTGTCATAAAATAGCATTGTCATCGAAACCAAAGCAATACGCAAAAATTTAAGTCATCAGAGTAACAGAAAATATGTGGTTCTAATTCAGCTTTCAAGATTTGACCCGAAAATACAAACATTGCAAATTAAAAAAGATCTTTTCAAAAATCGCCTGGTAATCAGTCTGCCTGCGGGCTAAATGCATTACCGTATGCCATGTACCGGTACGCTCTAGGTATAATGTGAGAGTGTGGAGCGGACGGCGGACGCAACAGTGGGAAATGGGACACGGGCCTTACAAAGGGTCCTACACCTGGCTACATAATTCTATATGCGAATCTTTGTCGCGTATCGCATCTACGTAACGTATCGTATCTCGTATCTTTATATCGTATTACAAGTCGTTTCGTACAGAACAGTCCGCAAAGAGTGTACCGTAGCCGTTAATTATTGTGCCGAAAGAAAAATGGCATATTTGGATTTTGGATCCCCTTTCGACAAACAAACGCTGCTTATTTCACAATGTAACTTCTTTAGACATTGAATTAGTAAACAATATTTAAAAATATTTTTTCATTTAAGGTGTATCTCCTTAACTACTTGATATCGTAGGTGTATCCTGTTGAACAGAAATCGTTTGCGGAACACTGGTATGGAGAGCTAGTGCGGTTACAAACTATACAACTGGGTAGAGACCCAGTAGATATCCAGGTAGAGTCTAGAGACCCAGTTGTATAGTTTGTAACCGCACCTATATTTAGAATTTAATTACCATTTTATGTGAATTTATTCATCGTAAAGTCCATGGCAGCACCGTTACTGTAGCGAACAAGCAGGAACGACATTGAACTTCTTTGAATTTTAATCGCCGCGCTGATTTAAATAGCAAAACTATTTGAGAACAGACGCGTTGACTAGAACATGTAACAAAATTAAGAACCTTTCTCCGCCTTATCTTTAGATTTTTCTCCAGATTTGTGTAAACACAGTTTATTGCGATATAATCTGGTATTGCATTTGGTACTGATACTATTAACGAAATTGAACTTGCTTGAGTTTCGATCGCATTCATTTTAGGAGTTAAACAATTCGGGAAGATAAGCGTAAAATATCAAACGTTATATTTTGTTAAAAATGTCTATTAGCTATTATTTACCACACATTAATCTTTGACCTCGAAATTGAGCGATCGCTCTTTGCGCGTGTGTTGAACAGAACAGAAACAGACAGACGGCCACACTACACTACAAGTAAAGTAAAACTTCAGTCGCGCTCCAGCTATGGATGTGAATGGTTGTGTTGTACCGTGTATCGCAGTGATGAAATTGTATACGTGAACGTACATTCGTGCTATTGTGAAGTGACAGTAAATGTTACAGTGGTTTTGTGTTGTGCGTGAAAATGGCGAATCTGACGCTGAGATACCTGGATGAGCTCTCGTACGTGCTGAACAGCAGGAAGCACCTGGCCAGTCAGGCGAAAGCATCTTCTGTTGGTGATCTGCTGAATACGGAGGAAGATCGCTACCCACCGGTATGTCAGGCCAAATTTGAATCAACTGCGGAATTTTGATGCATTTTTTAAGTACTAGGAATTTTCACAATTTCCCTGAAAACTATTAGCAACAAAATTTTGACACAACTGAAAAATAGTGAAGTGATTATTCTGAATTTGTGAAAGGTATGGTCTATGGTCTAATCAGGTCCGACAATATAAGGTCGGAGGTACACGACCTTTGTCGAAACCTCATTCATTGTTTAGGTCTTTAGGTAACTGCATGTTGGACAAAAACGTTAGCACTTTGATAGTACCAATTAAATGCAATGATGACGTTGCTTCCGTTATGGAAATTGCGCACGGTTTCTTTATTCTGTCTTCTATTCGGCTACTGAATTGAACTGTAAATTTCGTGTACGTATTAAGAATTAATTAACTTTTTTATAACGAACGTAAATTGGTAATAGGGTTGTCGACTTTTCTGAAGAGATGAAACCGAGATGAAACTGAATTATTGACTTGAAAGACCTTGAAAGTCGGTGGCATGCTCGAAGGACCTGAATTAAAATCCTGCTCGCAGCGAACTATTATTATGAAGAACTTGGGAAGGTAATCCGCAGCCAAGTTCTCCATAATGTACAATGTTATAATTATATTTGCCGAGCCCGCACTTAGCTGGCTTAATGGATTATTATGTACTACCTGCTATAATTCCGAGGGAAGCCCCGTTCAGATAATGTTTGACGCATAATTTCTTCAAAAACCTATTCAATACGTCCTTAGACTTTCCTTAAAAAACATGTTTTGTATTATTTAGGTATTTCTTGCAATAATTCAATTACCAATGTTATCTGCATTATTCTAGTTT
The DNA here is from genome assembly GCA_905404295.2 of Ochlodes sylvanus. Lineage (NCBI taxonomy): Eukaryota > Metazoa > Arthropoda > Insecta > Lepidoptera > Hesperiidae > Ochlodes > Ochlodes sylvanus. The sequence continues at coordinate 7,709,593 of FR990129.1, forward strand.
AAAGAACTTACTGCATACTGCCAAAGAACAATAAGACTTACCCCTAAAACGATACAATGGAATAATATTCATGGAATTTGTGCAATGCCTGATAAAAATCTGTGGGAACTGTTTCCAATGCATTGGTTTCCTGGAAAAAACGAGGGCGAGTTTATGGTAGTTATTAAAATAAGTGAAATATTAACAAAATACTCTAATTGCGAATACCAAATAGGATGTAGGTATTACGTATGTATATGTACGTAGAGTGTAGAGTACGTACTGGCGCTGGGAGATGAGACTGTAAATAAAAATTTTACGCTACATGTGACGGTCCAGTGGCCCTCAATTCTCATTAGGGCACGCAATAGGTAGGTACTCTATGTAATTGGGTCCGACGACGTGTGAGTCCCGTGACGAGATTGAGCATATATTTTCTCCGTCGCAGCTAGCTACTCTGTAATATTTGTAATAACTAATCTGACATATGAGTCGTAACGTCTCAGTATAATTTTATGTTTTTTATATGTGTGTAGTGACAACCCTAACGACATTTAAGTATTTATTTAAATATTTATAGCTATATAACCAACAATGTGCACGCTAAATGCTTCTCGTACCACCTTTCCACTCCAAGGTCTGCTGGAAGAGATTTTTATTAGAAACTAGTTGTGCCCGCGACTTCGTCCGCGTGGAATTTTAATTGTTACAGGGAAATTTCTAAAACAAAAACACAAAGTTATTCCTTATTACATCAGCTATCTGCCAGTGAAAGTCGTGTCAAAATTGGTCCAGCCGTTCCAGAGATTAGCTCAAACAAACAGACAGACAGACACTGACAAAAATTGTAAAAAACCATATTGGAAGTATTTATAGAACCATAATAATATAAATTATTGAAGCGCTATAGCCCGGCGGCTTGTGTGATCGACAAAGTTAGCAACAGCGGGCGCGGTCGGTAGTTGGATGGGTGACCGCTAGTGGCAAAAACTCTTGTGCTCTTCCGTGCTTCGGAGGGCACGTAAAGCCGTCGGTCCCCGTTGTTATCACTTGGTATCAATCGTTCAGCCATGTCGCATGCCTTCGGCATGGCATAACCCTTTCTGACACTTGAGTTGGCCACTAACCACTCAACCAATCTGTACTCTAGCAGCGGGGTGGAGTATACTCTAGGCCTCCACAGGTATGGGCCATTAATGGGTTGGAACCAGCCATATAAATTTTTAGTAAAACAATGTAAGAGCGATTTTTACCAGTCAACCTTAGACCTTAGACTTTGACAAAGAAAAAAAGGTCCACAAAAAGTAGGTCCACACTGAAAACCAGTAGTCACGGGTGTCGACACTTGACACAAACTGAGTGTGAACCATTTTCGTTGCTTTACATTTTAGTGTTTACAATTTCTTCATTTTTCTGTCATATTTTTTTCTCCCTATTTTTACGTGTTGTTCAGTTGTTGTTAGCGGCGAAATAAATGTTTTCTATTTCAATTTCAATTTCTAAAAACACACAACATACACATACCTTTGATTATATATATAATCAAAGACACATACATAGGTGGAGGTTCAAACGAGTATTTTGATCGTTTCTTTGTAACATTACTCATATTGTTATGTGGTTTATGACCATTATTAATAATAAATAACAATGGATAATTAATTTTACTAAACAGAACAGTTGTAACGAGTAATTAGTGAAACAGGGAAAAATTTGCATACTTTCATACCGGACTAACCATCCTAGTCCCCATTTGAGTATTATCCTAGGTCGGTCACAATTGTCATGGGCGGCAGCGGAAGGTGATGCTGCATGCTTGTGTGCTACCTTAATACCATAAGAAAAGCTCGTTTGTTTTGTATCAAGAAATGAAATGAAATGAAAAAGAATTTATTCATGATAATTTACCCCTATTATATGTATAACTTAAAAATAACACAATACTAATTATAATAGGTAACAATTATGTATCAAGAAAAGGCCCCAGGTCAACTTTATACTAGCTGTCTAGAGCAGATTACGCTGATCTTCCGCTGGGCCCGAAAGAAAATATTAACACAAAAAAGTTATAAATTCGAACTAGCAAATGGAATGAACATAAAAATGTTATCTAACAAACTATTCCGACAATATACGAGATTTAGGTAATCAGTCAACAGTATGCTAAATTAACTCGCAGTCATTTCTTACTTAATCTATGACTTTATAGCTCAGATTATGTATTAAATGAAACGAACACAATATAGCAATTACCTGTGGTATTTTCTCACGCCGCCATTTTGATTATGGTTGATGCAATGATGAGAAAGGCGACTTCGGAGACGGGTGGCGAGGTGGTGACGGTAATCACAATCGACATTACCATGTTGCGATGCGACATACGTATCAAACAAACAATTTTATAATGCACTCATTGATGCTCTATGGATGGAGATCTTGCAATGTTTGGTACGTAGACGGAGATGAATATAGACCCATGGATGTCATCTATCCCACTCACACAATAAAAGGAACAACTAACGCCGATGACACGAAAAAAACGAGACAGAATGGTACGATGTTTTGTCTCACATTGCGTGACGGTTTTTTCATGGAAAGCACAGTTAGTTACAAGAGAATTTGACTTTATGTAATAAACTAGCTGTCCCAGCGAAGATCGTACCGCTCTATAATTAATAAACAAATTTGGTGACATATCGACAGCAGCGCCACCTACCGGGCCCAATTGTGAGTCATCCATTCTCGGATCTACGTGAAGACACACAAAAAATTTCAGCCAAATCGGTACAGCCGTTTAGGAGTTCAATTACGTACCTACGCACGCACAGGAGATATTTATATACTTACTAGCTGACCATACCACGCGTTGCTGTGGCTCAGGATGACGAATCAACCAACAGCGCCATCTATGGGAAATCCATAGAACTAAACAATAAATGAACATTATTAATGTTTAATAAATATTTAATTTCCAATAAAAATAAATAAAAAACTATCCTATCTCTCAAGTTGGACCAGACTGCTCACGGTGTGCCAATTTAATTTAAAATCGGTTAAGTAGTTTAGGAATCCATCGCGGACAAACATCGTGACAGGAGATTTATATATATTAAGATGATAATGCTAAACACTCATAGTCCCACACTAAGATTCCCTGTGTCGTGGCTGACATAGACAACACAAGGCAAGAACACACATACCCAGACCAAGAACAGAAAACTCATCATTTAAATTTCTGCCTCGCTGGGAATCGAGCCCAGGACCCTTTGAAAGGCAGTCCGGCATAATAACCATTGCGCCACAAATCGTCAACATGTATAAGTAGAATTATGTTACATTTACACAACACATGAAATCCATATTTATTACAATATTTTTGTTTCTGAAGTAAAACTCGTCAGACCATAGATACATAATGGATGCGTAACTTCTCCACGATGTCAGTTCTATCAACACGTATGGAGAACACCGTTACATAATATGTTACAGCTGACTAGATATTGACTACATAATGTAACGCGTTTTGTAGGTATGTACATATGTACATGTACGACTCAGCCTCTCATATTACATTACATTACACATACATATATGTAGTATCATTGCACATTATAATACAGTTCTTGGTTACAACTACAGTCTATGTAATACCGTTGCATGTAATTATGTTTGTTACACTACTAATAAGTGAAAACACTGGTGCGTAACTCTAAGCACAGATGAAGTGAAACTTCACACTGGAATTCAAAAGATGAGGTTATTTTAACTGTTTTTTTGTTTGTTAATTAAATTTATTATTATAGAAAGACCATAAAACTTATCTACGATTAATCGTACAATTTCCCTGCCCCCAGGTGTAATCGTAATTCGTAATCTGATTAAATTTTGCCCATCTCTGCCACAAACAAACAATTTCTCACCCTAATCGCATATTATATCTTCGCCCTTAGATGAATGTTAAGAAAGTTGAAATTCGTAAAATGCTTAATAATGAGTAACAAATTCGGGTGTGTTCATTTTTAGTATGTAATTGTAAAATAAATATAATAACTGTAAAAAATCCTCCGCGTTTGAATTTCATAGTGTATGTATAGTGTAACTTTATCTGGACGTAGGTACTCAACGTAGTTTTTTATTAAACTATTAGACCCGCCCTCTTCTCGCTTCGGGAAACTTGTTCTTTCCGTCCACAAATAGTAAAAATATTTTCCCACTTTTGCAATTCGTATATCGTCATCGTATTTATACCTTCCTCGATGAATGGACTATCCATTACAAAAATATTTTTCAAATCGAACCAGTAGTTCCTGAGATTTGCTCGTTCAAACAATCAATCATCAGCTTTATAATATTAGTATATACTCGTAGATACATAAGTCTGAAGTCTCTCGCTGTATCTGAACTTGGTTTTTATAAACACTGCATACCTTCCGGAAGCCGTATCTGTCTTACAACATTATCCTGTTTGATAGGTGAATCTTGTGGTAATCTTATTACAGGATCGCATCACATTATGTAATTGGTTTATTGCATAACAAAACAAGTACCTTACGTCTCTTCGGGAAAATATAATCATCATTATCATTGCAACACATAATTGGCCCACGGTTGGCTTGGGTCTCCTGTCAGACTGTGATGTGGGTCACGACAATCCACCACGCTGGCCAAGGCGGATTGGAAGACTTAACACCATCTGGGTTCTATCCCAGGCCCGTCTGTCGAGGAGTCCGATGTACAAACCACTGCTTTCAATGCTTTATATACTTACTAAGTACATAGGAACAGCTGTACTCGTAAATGCTTCGACGGGATTATTTAAATTGAAATAATATTTTTTTATTCGTTATATAATTGAAATAATATAAACATTCCAATTCAGGCGAAGGTTTTCACTGATGCTACAATGCATCAGTAAAAACTGCATCCAAATAAATTAACTGTTTCAGAGTTTAATTTGGAACAGCAATAATAGGATTTCGCAAATATCTTCCGTGTATAAAAATCGACACATTGTGTAAGGTTCATGATTTTCTTGGCTGAATATATTGTTGACTGTACGGATTTGCAAAACTGGCCGGTAAAAAATAAAAAAGGACGTACGGCGTAGATAATTACGTCGGCGAGTGGGGACATTATGGCGGGAACGCGAGTGAGAAGATCTTGAGGTGTAAAGTCTAGAAAATAATTATGTAGATTGTTTTACTACATTTGTATGAGACCAGAGACCAGTTCTGGGACAATTATTGATTGACTCCGGTCAACAATACCAACTGTTGATCGAAGGATAGCGATGATGTTACAGTCTCAGTTATTATACTACATATTTATGGATATGTATCTAATTAGATGTATTTCATTAACAAGATCTGCCATACGTAATGTAATAACTTTTAATGATCTGGATACACGCATCGACGTAATATTAGTATAATTACTAATAATATAACTAATTGCACAGTAAACAATTCAATTAATTTTATGTAAGCAAGTAGGAAAATAAACAGATCGGAAATTATTTATCGTACGTATCCCTACTAATATTATAAATGCGAAAGTAACTCTGTCTGTCTGTCTGTCTGTGTCGCTTTCCCGCTTAAACCTCTCAACCGATTTTGATGAAATTTGACACAGACAATCTTTAGACCCTGAGAAAGGACATAGGCTACCTTTTATTGCGACAAAAAGGGATGAAGAGGTTGAAATAAAGGTTGAAAGTTTGTATGGGATTTCTTCGGGTTTTAAGCACAGCGCCATCTAGGGGTGAACCTTCCTAACTTAAAGAATAAGAACGCCTAGCGCCATCTCTTAAAGAACCATGAAACTTTATATTTAAGCACTTGATAATAAGTTTCCCGAAGCGAAGCGAGGGCGGGTCGCTAGTTTATTAATATTGAGGATACCAATCATCTGCATCGAATTCTATCGTACCGGAAAAGTTACGGTCCACAGACTGCCTTCTTTTCAAAGATAACGGATACGCGTACCAACACTTTCATTAAAAATAAAAGATTTTCCGTTAACAAAGAAAATTAACAGAATCGGCTTTATGGAGCAAAGCTTGTCGTGTTAAAATCCTTACTATTATTAATGTGTACGTAAGTTTGTTTTGTTACGCTTTCACGCGAAAAAGACTTAACCGATCATCATGAAACTTTGTACACATATTCTTGGAGGTAGGGGTAACATAGGATACTTTTAACAGACTCAAGAAGTTCAGATAATAGCGGTCACCCATCCAATTACTGACCGCGCCTTACTTAACTTGGACGATCACATAGGATGGACATAGCCGCTAGGCGATAAGCGCGTAATTATCAAAGCTGTAACGGGCAGGACATGGTCAATACCATTTTGTCAGTCACGACCCTGTAGCTCGGTTAGCAGTGACCTAGTGACCCTGTCTATCTAACAAAGGGCGTCGTCTTCCGGCTAGGGGCTGGAGAGTCAGTACTATCTTTCTGTTTCTGTTTTCTGTTAGTGATAGTTAGTCCTACTCCTGTTGGTTATTGTTAGTAACTGTTAGTAAGAATCTCGTTTTAATTCGGTCACAAATGTTTTTCTACCCTTGAAGACTGAGATGGTCGCCTCTAAAAAAGTGCAACCCGCTCCACACCAATCGCCACATCATCTGGTGCTTTGTTAGCTATTTAACTTTAAAGCAAAGTATAAGAGGCATTTTACTTACTACGTTACGATCTTGCGTCTTTAGAATATATTCTATCTTTTCACCGCATGCCATTGCCTTTAAACACAAACAATACTCTCCGTTCCAGCGGAGGCAGGTAATCGATTCGGTCAAGAGCGAGCCGACCCGCTCAGCTGCCATTACGACAGCCGACCCACTAATGCGGCCTTGAAAATATTTTTGTGTTATGAAAGTATATTTTACGTACTTAGCCAAAAAGGAGGTGAAAATTTAAATAATTTATAATTTAATTAGTTGATATGATTGTGTAAGTTTTTGTCTGTATGTCTGTCAAGTAACCTTGATTTCCGGTTTGAAGAGTGTAGAGAGAAAAAAGTGTTGCATATTTTCTGAACAATGAACAACTAGACCCGTTGTTCATAATTTTTGATGAAAATATTCAACGCTTTTTTATGTTTACAATAGCAATCGAGCATGCAGCACCACCTGCGGACACCTTTTGAAATTTCGCATTAGATACCAGAAAAAACAGTAAAAATAAAAGCATCACCAAGGGCGCTTAAGACTGAAAGAAAATCTCGCTCTACCCTGATCGAGGACTAGGGCCGTCTTCAGGACCTAACCAACTCAACCTCTCACTCCTAGAGACCTAGAGAATACTTCACCACGCTACTCCAGTGCGGAATGGTGGAGTGTACACTGTACAATCTATCGTATTTATTCTATGTACATAATTAACACTTTAGAAATTGATTAAGCAACAGCATATCCATGTTTAGAGCCTGATTAGTCAGTAAGACAGTGAAAGAGATATTGGCATGCGAAGAGTAACGTCATTGTTTATAATTAATCGCGATGGTTTGAATACGAATTGCAATTTTCTATTTCTATATTTATGTAAGTGATGTGACAGTAAAACTTTCGTTTAAAATTACCTATTACCATCAGCTGGCTCGTCTGCTTTCACGTCAGCCCTTTAAGAGGAAATACCACGCAAACCCTTTTTCAAATTTGGGATTTTTTCACTCAATATCTCTGTTGCGCTTGCGAGCGGCGTGTATGTCAGTGCGATAGGGACAACTGCAGCTCCGTGTAAAAACCCGAGGAAAAAATCATCAAAATCGAGGTTCCGTTCTCGACTAATCCCCCCGCCAAAACTAAAGCAATCTTAACGAAATTTTGGAAATTGAAGGGGTAGGAGATATTCTGTGTCGGACCGTTTAGCTTTTTGTGCTAATTATTATACAATTTGTGTACTAGGCGTTTGTTTGCGGCATATTTATTTGGCCGTTTTAAGCGCTGTTTGAAGTAGCCTAAAACTTTTGAAAACAAAATATCAAAAAAATCAAAACGTACCGACATAGATAATGATGATATTATTCTTGTGTGAAAAAATTATTGATCTAGAGTCAAAAACCAGCGAGGGATTAGTCGAGAACGTTTGTATGGAAAAATGACCCGTAGCATTTCCTCTTAAGGCTTTAGAAAAATGTTGGAAAGAAAGCACTATGAAACATTTTGTTCGCAACTCAACTCGTGCAGTCTTCCACACCATTTCATGCAATGACAACATTGCCAACATCAATTCATCTTCCATTGTTTTCCCTCTCAACACTTTCTGCTAATTCTGCATCTATCTGCTTAGTAGAGGTAGTATTCCTACGCTATAATTTATTTTTAGGCAACGATGTTTATTTGGAATTTACTCTGTGGTATACCTTAACGATGCTGAACTAGGTTTCCGGTATTCCCCGTGTCACAGCCATTTACTTACACAAATGCGACATCACATATACTCATTTGGCTAATCAAATATTTGTCTCGCCTGCCCGGCATATGCCCCGACCTTGAATTGAACTAGAGACCTTTCGCGCGACAAACGGGGTCACTTTCGACTGGACCAGTGGCTCTTCATAGATGTAAAACTAGTTATTGTTCGCCCGCGTGGGATTCGTGAAATGACAAATACCGTTAAGATTATCCCAAGGGATCAGTCAAATCCAGATCCGCAGTCCTTTCCAGGTTTTCAAACGTTCTCAGTACCAAACTTCATCTAAATTGGTTCAGCGGATTAGGCGTGGAAAAGTAGCAGATAGACAGTCATTTATCCACTGGGTCAAGCGAAACCGTTTCTAAATAGTTTTTTAAATTAATTATAAGTTAATGCTTCACCACAGTCCCACCTGATGGTAAGTGGAGATGTGGTCTTGGGTGGTAGAGCGTTTTCAAACAGAATAGGGTATTTGACTACAATGAAAATATAGATCAAACTGTTGTTAGCTTAAAAGTATAATATGTTTTTAAACCAATTTAGCCTACACATTATTTTAAAATTATTTGGATTTTTATTAAAAATCGATAATAAAATGATGAATTTTTCGTGTTTGATCACGTGATCGAAATCACGCGATTTGGCTGAATGACGTCACTTGCTAGTACTGCTTACTATACGCAATGACAGCATTGACAGCTTAGTATGGTTATTTGACCAGGTGACGTCATAACCTATTTTAAAATGGAGTATTAGCGTTTTGGCGGCTTTTTTGTTCATTTAAACTTTGATGGTGATTTTCATAGAAAATAGATATTGTCGCGTAAATTAAAAATAAAAGAAAAAGAAAATTTGAAAATAGAATTTATAAAATGTTTTCGACGCTAAATTAAAAGAAAACCTTTGAATTTGGAATGATTGAAATTGGTGGTATATAAGGCGATTCCGGCCAAGGCAGAGTCAGTCGAGTCTTGGTAGCGAGTCGGGAAGCGCGCCAGTGGGAAGAAGACATAGGAATAGTGAAGTGCCGTTTCGCAGTACAGTGTCGCGAGTGTGAAGTGAAGTGTGCAGGGAAGTAAAGTGTACAGTAAAGTGTATAGTACCGTGTCGTGTGTTACCCTTTTACAGTAAAGAAATAAAACATCATCTATTGAAGCCGGCCTTGTTTCTTCCCATCCCCTACCCACGGTTGTGACAACTGGTGTCAGAAGTGGATGGGAAAGATGCCGATCGTGCCGAGGAACGAGAGAGGGGTAACCACCAGAGCGGGAGCTGCAGCGGCAGAAGAACAGTCGCAAGAGGGGCCTAGCACCGGAGACGGCGCCATGGCGACTCCGGCCGTTTCACCGCCTGCGTCAATGGACATGGGTGCGCTCCTGCAGCAAATGACGGCCATGATGCAGGAGCAAGCTCGCCGCCAAGAGGAGCAGGTACGTGCAATGCAGGAGGAGCAAGCGCGCCACCGGGAGGAAGAAGCACGCCACCGGGAGGAAGAAGCTCGCCGCCGGGAGAACCAAGCGCGCCGCCAGGAGGAGCAGCTGCGTACAATGCAGGAAGAGCAAGCACGCCGCCAGGAGGAAGAAGCACGCCGCCAGGAGGAGCAAGCTCGCCGCCAGGAGGAGCAGCTGCGTGCAATGCAGGAGGAGCAAGCGCGCCACCGGAAGGAAGAAGCACGCCGCCAAGAAGAGCGTTTACAGGAGCTTCAGGACGGCCTTAGCAAGGATCTGGTAGCCGGGATCCGGGCCAACGCCTCTAGGATAGAAGTTGTGAAAGAGGAAGTCAAGGGAGAAATTACGGAAGTCAAGGGAGAAGTTACAGAAGTCAAGGGAGAAGTTACGGAAGTCAAGGGAACGCTTCAACAGCTCAATCAACGAATGAAGCTCCTGGAGGTCGGGGGTTCCGTAACTACGTCCGAAGTAACTTCCGGTAGACATCTGAAGGTTCCTCCATATGATGGAAAATCCTCTTGGGCTGCCTTCAAACTTCAACTGGAGACAGTCAAAAGAACCAGCTGCTGGAGTGACCAGGAGGCGCAGTCAGCGCTGATCTTAGCGCTACGGGACGAGGCTCTCTCCGTGTTGGAAGCACTCGCTGGTGGGAAAAAGGAGGTCTCTTACGACGAGTTAGTGAACGCGCTGGAGGCCAGATATGGCGACAGTCACCTGGAGCATGTATATCGAGCGCAGCTTAAGGATCGCATTCAACGGGTTAACGAGACTATACAACAATGGTCCGTTGAAGTGGAGAGACTGGTACGCAAGGCATATCAGTCGTCGCCGTCCGTGGTTGAGGATATGCTTCTGCAAGTATTCATCGACGGAATACGGGATTCTGAGGTCAGGGCCACCGTACGACTTGAACACCACGCTACCTTGAAGGAAGCAGTAGCTCATGCTCTTGAGGTAGAAGCTGTGCGACATGACTTGCGTTCTCCGAGGCTGCGGGAAGTTATAGCAGCGGATAACAATAGACGGCGACCGTACAATCCCATATGTTATGAATGCGGAGAACGGGGTCATATACGTAGCACTTGCCCTAGGCGTGAGCGTACCAATTTCCGACGTCAGGTGGATGCGGCGGTATCGACGTCGGAACAGCCGGAGGAAAACTAGAGAAGGCCAGAGCAGTGGGGTGCGCGCTGGCCGCTAGCAGTAAAGCCCCAGAGATCGTTGTAAAACAGACGAATGATGGAAACACTCTTGTGATAGACGGAACAATCAACGGACGACCTTGCCAATTAACGTTGGACACGGGTGCCTCGCGTACAGTTATCAGTAACCTCAGATTTAAGGACATCGGAGGGCGGTACATTCGAACGAAAGGAAGCCTCACGTTAACGACTGCTACCGGTCAGCGTATCTCAACCCAAGGTGAAAAAGTTGTGGCTATCAAGATTGGTGACACACTTTATTGGCAAAAAGTCATTATAGCGAACATATCTGATGACTGCATTATTGGTTTGGACTTTTTACAAAATCATCAGTGCAACATCGACTTGAAACAAGGCGTTCTAAAACATGGAAATGATGAAATTCCAATGAAGGGGGGCAATTTCGGAAAAGTGCTATGTTTGAAGGACACCATCCTAAAACCAAGATCCCAGACATTAGTTCCTGTTAGACTACCGCAGAACGATGGAGGAATACAGCGAAGATGTGCCATCATAGAGAGAGGAATCGTGGGCTCACCATGGATACCGGCCAGGACTTTAGTGGGAAGCGGCTGTGTTACGATGGTACCTGTATTCAATCCTGATGACGATGAACAAACAGTGGAAAAGGGAACGGTTGTCGGAACCTGTGATGAGGTGGCCTGGCTAAGGAAGTGCGAAGAAGGACAACAGCGAAGAGTTCCGAGTCAAGAAGAAAATGTGGCAAAGCTTTTGGAAGAATGTAAAAATAATCTTACCAAGCTGCAATTAATAAAAGCAAGAAATTTTCTATTCCGTTATACCGATCTTTTCTCGAAAAACGACCAAGACATTGGCAGAACTGATTTGGTGAAACACAAAATTGATACGGGTAATATAGCACCCATACGACAGAGACCACGACCTGTTCCATTTGCTCGTGAGCAAGAAGTTGAAGACATGATTCTGGAGATGAGGAAGAACGGCGTAATAGAACCTTCGTCAAGTCCATGGTGTTCACCGATTGTATTAGTGAAGAAGAAAGATGGATCGACCAGATTTTGTGTGGACTATCGGCGAGTGAATGATGTAACGAAAAAGGACAGTTATCCATTGCCTAGAATCAATGACACCCTGGATTCACTTTGTGGAATGACGTGGTTTTCCACCCTTGATCTGAAAAGTGGATATTGGCAAGTTGAAATGGACTCCAAAGACAAGGAAAAAACTGCGTTCTCGACTGGAAAAGGCTTATGGCAGTTCAAAACCATGCCATTTGGATTATGCAACGCGCCTGCTACATTTGAGAGATTGATGGAACATGTGCTGGCAGGTTTGCTGGGAGAAACCTGCTTAGTCTATTTAGACGATATCATCATAATGGGGCGTGATTTTGAAGATCATCTCAAGAAACTTGAAAGTGTGTTCACAAAGCTACGGGGCGCAAATTTGAAGTTGAGTCCGAAGAAGTGTTCATTCTTTCAACGTCAAGTGGATTACTTGGGACATGTTATATCGGAGCGAGGTGTTGCAACTGACCCATCCAAGATAAGTGCTGTTAAAGATTGGCCGACGCCGACGGATAAGTCGCAAGTGAGAGCCTTCCTGGGTCTGTGCTCATACTATCGACGCTTTGTCAAAGGTTTTTCTGACATAGCTAAGCCATTACATCGCCTAACAGAAGAGAAACGAGCATTTTCTTGGGACGAAGACTGCAAGCAAGCTTTCCAGAATCTCAAAATGTGTCTATGTGAATCACCTATTCTCGGATATCCTGACACAGAGGGAAGATTTATCGTGGACACTGATGCAAGTAACACTGGAATTGGAGGTGTTCTTTCTCAACAGAGAGGAGATCAGGAAGTTGTGATTGCCTACTTCAGCAAATCTTTATCAAGGCCGGAAAGGAATTACTGCGTAACTCGCAGGGAATTGTTGGCTGTTGTAAAGACCTTGCAACATTTTAAGAAATATTTGCTCGGTCGTAAATTCTTAGTAAGAACGGATCACGTCGCACTAAAATGGCTGCTGGAATTCAGGAATCCCGAAGGACAAGTGGCCAGATGGTTAGAGCAACTGCAAGAGTATGAGTTTGAGATTGAACATCGTGGTGGAAAAATTCATGGCAACGCAGACGCCCTGTCCAGAAGACCATGCTCTGAAGAATGCAGGCATTGTAATCGGCAAGAGGAGAAAGAGGAAATAAAAGTTCAACTTATCCGAACAGATTCTATCGATTTGAATTGGAGCAATGACACCATGAGAAGAGCCCAAAAGGATGATAAGGATCTTCAACCGCTCCTAGACTGGCTGGAAAGTGGAACCCCTAAGCCGAAATGGTCAGAAGTGGCCAAATACAGTACGGCCACGAAGAGTCTCTGGGCACAGTGGGAAAGCCTGGTACTCCACAATGGATTGCTCTGCCGCAAGTGGGAGACTCCTAAAGGCAAAGATTGTCATCTTCAGATGGTTGTTCCAAGAGCAAAAGTGAACGAGGTGTTGAAGACTTACCATGATGGTTCTTCGGGAGGACACCTGGGAATAAGAAGAACTCTCACTAAAATCAAAGAACGATTCTACTGGTTGCATTGCCGTGACGATGTGGAAGACTGGTGTCGGCGGTGTCAGAGTTGTGCAGCCGTTAAGGGACCGCAGACTAGAAGCAGGGGTGCAATGAAGCTGTATAATGTTGGGGTTCCTTGGGAAAGAGTGGCTCTTGATATAGCTGGACCGTTTCCAGTCACGAATGCTGGAAATCGATACATTTTGGTAGTGATGGACTATTTCACGAAATGGCCAGAAGCGTTTGCACTACCCAACCAGGAGGCTATCACCGTGGCAACGAAGCTTGTTACTGAAGTGTTCTGCAGATTTGGCGTACCACTAGAGATGCATAGTGATCAAGGACGGAACTTTGAGTCGCAAGTTTTTCCAGAAGTTTGTAAAGTGATGGGAATACATAAAACTCGGACGACGCCTTATCACCCGCAATCTGATGGAATGGTTGAGAGATTTAATCAAACGTTGGAACGGCATCTGGCAAAAGTGGTGGATAATCATCAGAAGAACTGGGACGAGTATATTCCACTGTTTCTCATGTCCTATAGGACTGCGGTTCATGAGACCACAACAGTCACTCCGGCGTATGCTAATTTTGGAAGGGAACTGCGACTGCCAGCCGATTTGCTCTCGAGTGCTCCACCGGATACACCAAAAGAAATAACTGACTACGCAAGCGATCTACGCAACAAGATGGTTGACGTGTATGAGCAAATCAGAGAAGCAGGATATAAGGCCAGCGAACGAATGAAAACCCGCTACGACCGACGGGCCAACGGGCCTAGCTTTGAAGAAGGAACCCTGGTTTGGTTACATAACCCCGTTAGACGAAAAGGGAAGTCTCCGAAGCTTCAACCGAGTTGGGAAGGGCCTTATAGAGTTGTGACTAAGATCAACGACGTCACTCTCCGAATTCAGCGTACTCCTCGCAGTCCTCCAAAGATCGTACATGTGGATCGGTTGGCACGATATCACGGAAGCAACGATGATCGGGACGATCATGTCTTGAGAGGGGGCAGTGTCGCGTAAATTAAAAATAAAAGAAAAAGAAAATTTGAAAATAGAATTTATAAAATGTTTTCGACGCTAAATTAAAAGAAAACCTTTGAATTTGGAATGATTGAAATTGGTGGTATATAAGGCGATTCCGGCCAAGGCAGAGTCAGTCGAGTCTTGGTAGCGAGTCGGGAAGCGCGCCAGTGGGAAGAAGACATAGGAATAGTGAAGTGCCGTTTCGCAGTACAGTGTCGCGAGTGTGAAGTGAAGTGTGCAGGGAAGTAAAGTGTACAGTAAAGTGTATAGTACCGTGTCGTGTGTTACCCTTTTACAGTAAAGAAATAAAACATCATCTATTGAAGCCGGCCTTGTTTCTTCCCATCCCCTACCCACGGTTGTGACAATATATTTACAAAGAATTAAGCAAACTGCATAATGTATTATGTTATATTGAACAATTTGAGTTATTTTTCTAAAAGGTGTCAAATACCCTATTAAATGCAAGCACGGATTCCGATAAAGATAGCTTTAAATACACGCATGTTCACGATAGTTAAAAATAATAAACTCGGTCCGTGCAACAAAAGATTTCTCCTCCGGTATCTCTATTGAATTTGGCCGAACAATGGAATGAAATCGTGATGGGTACCTTTACGACAGATGTGCTTTAAAGCTGCTCACTGTATTAATACGAGATAAACGATTGAATCACCCTATTTTTAGCACGACTGTTCCGTAGAATAGTTGGTAGTGACCCTGCCTGCGGAGCGAGGGGTCCCGGGTTCGACTCCCGGCCGGGGCAGATATTCATGTGACAGATAAAATAATGCTTGTTCTCTGGTCATGGGTAATGTGTTATTTGTTATCCATGCATGCCACCCCGCCACATGTGTTACCGTTAAGTTATTTATTTATAATCGCGGAAGTTAGAAAACATCGCTCGTTTATCCTTTTTATTATTTTTTAAAAGAACCGATTGAAACTTAAATACACTTGAAAAAATGTTTATATGGGATTTTTTAAGTTGAAGTGAACCGGTTGAAATAAAACGCAAAAGATGTTACCGATAAGCAATCTACATTATACTTATAAGTGAAAAGATCACTCAAATAGGCCTGTTTTTTTTAAGGATTGCAAAGATCTGACTCTATGGCCTTCATTTAATATTTGCATACCCAGTTAGTAGGTGTAACTCGTAATATTACCCACTCTAAAATATTTTCCATGTACATACTTACATACAGATTAATTATAAACCTATTAGTTTATAAGAGAAATATTCGCGATCCCAGAGGAGTCACATATACAACGCCAAAGCTAAAAACTCCGCAATGGAATTAACATAGAATTAAACTTCACATGATATTATTGTTTATTGATGAAATATTTGTAAAAATGCAGACTTACTCCAACATAAAATGTTATCATGCAGCGTCGACCATAATTTTCTAAATAAAACTATTGAAATGACGCCACTAAATCACTGAATACGCCAGTCACCACATCCGCACAGATTTTGAACATTTCTACAGCTACGGGAATATAAACCTTATTGCATCGTTACAATTATCAATACCGAAAAGATTTGCGTTACCCTTGCCATTTAATTTTCGACCTTATTCAATTGTATTACAGCGTTTGTATTCATCCAGGCGTTTAAATCGACGTCATTGCTATTGAAATTTGGACTTAACTGCATCGTAATAGGGTGTTCCTACGGGCCACTACAGGAAGTAGGGGAACTGTCAGCTAAGTGACAGGAAGGTAGCAATTGTCTAATGGACTGCCCTTGCAGCAAAGACCATCCTGTTGTACTGCCATTGTTTGTTTATGATTATAACCATTTATATCGAAAAATTACTAAATCTATTTTTACTGTAACGCGTATTCGTGATTTTTGTATTTTATAACTTAAAATAAATGATACAGTTATTTTTATTACACCGATCATATTGCTCACCTAAATCTAAGCGCTTCTAGGCATTGAGGCGGTTGTGTCGGTTTTATCCATTTACTGCAACTTTTGTATACATACATTCTATTAAATAGTAAACCCGTGGGAACAGATCTATTTACCTGAAGGCTAAGATGTTCGCCTCTAAAAAGTATAGTCCTGATATTTGTTATTAGGTTACGCATAAATACTTGATCGTCAACGGTAAGGTTTATAACATTCTAGTTTTTCACTGCAATCTGCATGAGTTTTACATAACTGCTTGTAAACGCCGTTACTGCTACGTTTCATGCTCGGACGTGATAAAATATTGTGTTACGTGATTGTAGGCGGCCATTAATATTATTTTTTGCTAAAGGACTTGCTTCACGGTCTATGGGTTGACTACTTAGCAAGAGAATATATCTACATACACAGGTATGTATTTATTTCGATTTGATTAGTAACATGAAAGCAATGATTAATCTGTATACGAACGTCGAACAACTAGAGAACACAGAGAAAATTGGTTTTGCATAACCTTTACATCTGTGACTCACGTTCCCCCGTCACACTAGTTAAATGTTTAACGCAACCTTTACTGAAATTCTCTAGGAAGTTTCATTAAAAAATAAACATCTTTATCTTCTTCAAAATATTTTATAGATTTCTTTTTACTGGGTATCATTTGAAGCAATCTAATCCACACGTTAGCAATATATAAACACGGTACGATCCGTTACGGAATCCGTCGTTGTACATCTCACTGAAAGATTTCTGCATAATCGTACTCGTTAACGCTTTCCAATATTGTCTGGCTTTGAATGTACGAGTTATGCAACGTGGGAATACTCGTGAACAGCGGAAAGGATGGAGCACCTACATTATACTGTAAATGACTGGAGAACAAACATCTGTCACATAAATATCTACCCCGGCCAGGAATCGAACCTTTACCCCTCGCAGGGACATTAGGCAGGATCACTACGAAGTACGCTACAAGGTCGTCAAGGTGGATAAATTACGTAAAATGTACGTAAGTATTTACGTAAATACTAAGTACCTAGCAATTAATTTCGCTAAATATTTAGTCACAACGTCATACTTAACCATTAATATTATCGCGCAACTGAACAAACGGCACGCACACATTCACAAAATATTTAATCATTAATTAACTACACTCGCCTCATTGTTGTCACGTCAAAAATTAATGTTATTATCTATTCTATGAATAAGCGTAATTAATCGTCCATAATGGGGACTTTGGAAGATGATCAGTTTTTAGATCGCACGTCTGGTAACTGGTAAATGATGCGTTTTTTAGAATGCAATAGACAGTAGAGCCTAGAGTTCGCCCGCCCGGGGTAAGACTACGTACTTATTACCATTTCTCCTGTGTAACAATTGTTTAACAGCAATTGTGTTCCGGATAGAAAGGTGTGGAGCCGGTTACACTTTTTAGAGGCGACCATCTCAGTCCTCAAAGGTCAAGGCAACAAAGCCTCAAAGGCAAAGGCAACACATCTGTGACCGAATTAGATCGAAACCCTACTAACAATTACTAACTGGACTGATACTAACAACAACTAACAGTCCCTGTCCCTGTTCTCATACTTACTAACAAACTAATGTTCTAACACCGTCTGGTAACAGGACTAACCATCCTAGTCTGTATTTGAGTCTTGTTCTAGGTCGGTCACAGCTGTTGTCATGGGCGGCAGCGGAAGGGTGGTGCTGCCAGTGTTGCATGCTTTAAAACGCTCTAAAATGCTCTAAACTAAAAGAGATTTTTAGCCAACAAATAGCCGAAGTTTAATAATAATCGATGACGAAATTGAGTTCAATATTTAGTTACATATACACAGTAGCTGTACGATTTTCTACATAAAGAAAAATACAAAGTTGAATGGTAAATACATATGTACATACATAATATGTACTCTGGATAGTGGACACTCCTACCACGTCACCTTACAGTTGCTTACAGCGTTAATCGATCGTGTTGCACGGTAAAATCGATTTCTACTAAGCAATTATCGATTCAAACGAACGATAACGTTACATTCTTCTTACAACCTCTGGCGTGTTTTTATGTTCTGTGGGAAGCATTGACAATGGACATGAAAAACTACAAAAGCAAATCTTTATGATTGTCTTTTTTATAAATACTTGCGCTATGGAAAATGGAAACACTTTTACTTTTCACCGTCACTATTAATTTTGTCGAATGTTTTTTTAGTTTATGGCTTAGGGTTGTCGATTTTAAGATGATTTTTAATAAAAGCTTTCATGAAGTTACAATGTTTATTACTTGAAATGAATAATAATCCCTTCCTCTCATCTTACGATGTTGAAATTTTACATGTTGCTTTAGTTCCGATGACAATGCATTTTTAGGATGTGTATGATATGCTCAGGAAGGTCACCACACGAGAGAACTCCTCGCCATTGAACCGCATGGTTATGCATTATTTGGCTTTTAATTTAGTGAAGAATATAAAAGTGTTTTTAGTTTTTAATTATTAATGTATTCAATCTGTCGATGTTAAAAGTGTGGACATAAAAGACTTTTAGAGGGTTAATTATAAAAACTTATCGAGGCCTTAATATAACATAAAACGCATTGTTGTATACAATTATGTATTTAGACAGATTTTGTGTCAATAACTTTATTTACAATTTTATTGTTGAATTTCAAAGAGGGCGGTGTTTGAAAAAAGTTTGAAAACCTCTACATTAGAGGAATTGAGTTGACAGTAACACATAAAAAGTATTATTATTATTATTTAGTAACTGTTATTGTCACTTCATGTTTACGTAAGAGCAAACGAAATACAATTTCAAAGTGTGGTGAACAGCTGTTTATATTATAAAGCTAACTTGTGAAAGTCATCAAACGCGACAACACAAGTTGAGGTTTGGTTTATGTGTAGGGTTGTGAAAACTTTCAAATTACGTATGTCTCATTTAAGCGGTTGTAAGTATGCTAGTATTGCATTAAATTATTTAAGGTATCGTGAATTAATTATAAGCATTTTGTAATAATGTAAATTCTTTGGTAATTATTGCAATCGTCATAAATTTTATATTTACACTTGTTCATAGTCAGAACGTGTACAATTCTGGCTTATTTCATACAAATTGCTGGGTAGGATCTTTTGTGGAGAGGTGTAAAACAAGTACGGGTATTATAATTTAAAGTTAGCGCGACAACCCTATTTATGTGACATCAAGCAATGCTGTTGTCATTATTGTGTAGACTTTGTTCGAACGAGTTCGTGACGTCGAGAGTAAAGCTACACGTATGTCACGTAAATAAAAATTATTGCTACATTTACGTGAGATTTTTTTATAATAAAAAATTAAAATCATGTTTTTCAGTAGCCAATAGGTGTAGGTAACCTGTCACTACACGACCTGTTTGTAACTTATCTTAAGGATTTTTAATAAAACATTTTTATTTATTTTTTCTCTTTGT
Organism: Ochlodes sylvanus; assembly: GCA_905404295.2. Lineage (NCBI taxonomy): Eukaryota > Metazoa > Arthropoda > Insecta > Lepidoptera > Hesperiidae > Ochlodes > Ochlodes sylvanus. The sequence goes on from FR990129.1 coordinate 7,729,587, forward strand.
TGCTGCCGCCCTCTTCACACTCCCACTGCACTGCTCTAAGATTGACTAGCAGATAATGGTCTTAGCATTAAGTCCGCCTTTTGTTCCATTATGTAAGGTTCAATAAAGAATAAATAAAGTGTAAGGTAAATAAAAATAATATTTAAAGTTATATTTTTAACAGGAAAACAATAACTGATTATGTAATGTGCCAAAGTATAAATTTACCTACGATTGCACAATGCACAGTGCAAAATTGCACAGAACCTACTGTGCAATTTTTGCGTAACCAATAGTTTTATTTAATTATAGTCACGTTTATATGAGAAGAAATAGTCAAGATTTTCTTGCCGATAAATTAAAATAACACGTTATCATAACCTTTGAGCAAAGAGTAGTTCTTTGCTGGCCTTGAATGCTGTTACAATGAAAGGGGTTAATATTTAAATTTTATTGACGACAAAATTAATACGGACGATAAAGTGGAGGTATGATAAAAATGGCGAAATCTACCACCTTACCATCAGGCTAAACTGATAAACACGAAAAACGGTTTGAAAACTAATTGGGGTTTATATTTATGGAATATTGGATTACACTGGTACATTATACTTAATGCAGCAGCCTGATGCTAAGTGACTTTCATGAACGACGCTAAGCATCACCTGTCCGGTGCCGTTCAGAAAGATGATATCAGAAAGCTTGGAGCATTGATGGCTTGGCGACTCGAATTACTACTGCCTTTCTGAAACTGCCACCAAACCAAAGAATATTTTACGGTAGATTTTACAATGAGATTGTAAACCCAGCGAGTAGCAAAAGTAGTAAAAAGTTTTTTTTGCATTTCCATAAAAAAATTATACTTGGTTGACAAAATATTTGCAGGCATAAAAAATAAAGGAAGGGTTACTACTTAGAATAATTACTATAGAAACCAAGTCCGCACGGCCATTTTGAAGCACCTTAATTGGAGTCAGAAATGACTCCAAACACCGGGCAGCTCCGTAGTGTTCAATGTCAACGCACGCCAAACGTGTCTCGCGAAAAAAAAAGAATTATGACGATTTGTCCAGTTAAACTGTGTCACAAAATATCTGAAAAGCTATTTATGTATTATTGCTAAAAACATATTATGACTATCCGCAGCCGAAGTTCGGGAAAGTTTCGGTTTAGTGCTTCACTTTAGACAGAGCGCTTGTATGAAGACTGTCTTTCTATTGTGTTATTATTCTAAGGGTTACTAGTTATATGTGGAAGATCTGGTGTATATACTAAGCCTCATCCTGTAAGTACACCAGGATAAAATGCATACTGCGCATAGCAGAAAACCCATACAGTGAACAATAAGAACGATCGCTATCACTTTTCTGCCTTGACCCTCAATCGTACAGGATATTTTATATGCATGCGTTGCATGTACTAGTAGGTATATGTAGTGAAGTTTCGATTAAATTGTACGATAATTGCTACACAAAAAACAAACTGACAAAGTAGACCAGAATGTGAGTTCCAATTCAAACTGCCCCGCACTAAAGTCTTCGACTGTTAGACGTGTTTACCTATTAGTAAATAATTATTATTAGGGAGCTAATTCAGCGGTCGTCGCGGCATTTTCGTTTTTTGAACCACTTTTGAACGCTCGGGAAAACAAAAATAGTTGAGTTCATCGCGCCAGCAGTAGATGGCGCTACTCAGATTAATTTTGAGTCATGCTGTTCAGGTTTTCTGTGAGTTGAATACAGAAAAATATTATTGTTTGAATTCGTTCTGAATAATACGGACTTAGTGTTCTCGTTTGTACAGGGAGCGTACGATTTGTTATGATAAGTGGTAGAGATAAGAGCTAGTTTACCATCATCAGACGGACTTACCTCTTTGGGGTTCACATCAAGTAGGTATATCTCATATGATCTTTATAGCCCAAGAGCCCACGACGGGCAGACCTTCGTTATTTTATAAAAGTTGAAATTTTCTCTGTACATGTCTCCTATACAGGTAAGAACGACCAGCGACTATAGAGTTTGGGTTGTGGTTACCTGGGCAGGTAACAGGTAGTAAAGGTGTATAAAATAGTACTTAAAATTTGTTAGAGCATAAAGCTCCATGTTTTTATATTTTCTTCGGGATAACTATAGAAATCTCGTCATCCATTGCCGGACACTTATGACAGTTGCTACCCCTTGCCAGACACCCCTAAACTTTGATAAATTACAATTATACTTTCGTTATAGTATAAAAGCTAAATTTTATATATGTTACTTGGGGACCTATAAAAAGATGTTACCTCAATAGCCGGACAGTTTTTGTGGTTTTTACATCTTGCCAGACACATTGAAAGTCCACTGTAGATGCGAGCGCGAGGTAACAACTGTTCAAGCGGGTGCGAGTGAGATAGAGCACTTAGTCGAGTGCGTTCTTTTACTGCGCACCATATTTTGTTATTTAGTGATGTATTATATAGAAACGGCCCGACGTCGAGCCGTTGCAATCAGTCGAGCTGTCGGCTGTCATTGTGAGCGCACGTGTCGACTACATACTAAAAAAAGGTAAAATGCCTTCTTGTGCATTTCGAAAGTGCAACAATTATGATAGAAAGGTAAAGAAAGAGGACGGTATATCATATCATAGGTGTATATAAATATTTTTAAAATTTAAATAGATTAATTTATAATTTGTAATTTTAAAGAATCACAGCTTGTTTCCAAACGATAAAAGAGATAGAGCATTGCTTCACTCACAGGTGTAACAAAGATAACACATACGCTAAGATCATACATTAGAGGCAACAATGCAGACAGTAGGTACAATAGGTAGACAAGAAATTGTTAGTGTAACGATGAGATTTTTTATGAATTTAGGCTGAATTCTTTTGTTTCTACGTTAAGTAAACCGTTATTTTTTTAATGTTCCGTAGATTTCCTACCAACAAGGTTAATCAACAAAATTGGATAACTGTTGTGCGGAGACAAAGATGTGAATATTATTTAATGCCTTCAAATTATAGTAGGATTTGTAGTAACCACTTTAAAAATGAAGGCAAATATACGTCAAGAAAAGGTTTGACATAGATGACAAATTAATTTAATTCATTAATTTAACTCATAATAACCATGATTTTACATCTAAATCACGTGCTGCATTAAAAACATATTTCACTTATACCATAATATTTTGTTTTAATTTTTTTATATAATATTTTCTTACTTATAATATCTTTATAATAAAACCCCCTGTTCAAAATGCTGATTCTAATACTTAGACGACGCCGACGGTTAGATTAAAAACTAATATTATGGTTCTGGAGTTCATCGGAAGTGTGAAAAAATTGCAGGACAAAATAATCATTCTCCTTTGTAATGTAGTTGTAAGCATTTCTTTTTTAAAGATGTGCCGAGGAGTTTCTTTCAGAAACTGACGAAGAAGGTGATGTTGAGGACGATGATGCCATCGACTGGAGTAGTAGTGATGAAGAAAATGAAAACATTGACGACAATGCTTAAATTAATAAACAAGTTTAAATATTTTTTTTACCTGTAATCATACTTTTTATTATATTTTTATGATATTAAACTAATATTTTTTACTTTATACAACATGGCTATGAACGTAATAAAATTATTTTTTATTAGATATCTTAAAAAATAGTAATCGACTAAGTATTCGCACTCGCACCTACAGTGGTCTTTCGATGTGTCTGGCAAGATGTAAAAACCACAAAAACTGTCCGGCTATTGAGGTAACATCTTTTTATAGGTCCCCAACTAACATATATAAAATTTAGCTTTTATACTATAACGAAAGTATAATTGTAATTTATCAAAGTTTAGGGGTGTCTGGCAAGGGGTAGCAACTGTCATAAGTGTCCGGCAATGGATGACGAGATTTCTATAGTTATCCCGAAGAAAATATAAAAAAATTGAGCTTTATGCTCTAACAAATTTTAAGTACTATTTTATACACCTTTACTACCTGTTACCTGCCCAGGTAACCACAACCCAAACTCTATAGTCGCTGGTCGTTCTTACCTGTATAGGAGACATGTACAGAGAAAATTTCAACTTTTATAAAATAACGAAGGTCTGGCCGTCGTGGGCTCTTGCTCTATTAAACTTATCATCGCGGACACCAAACATTTTAACCGGGTACTGTTGTACGGGTACAGTTGAGAGGCTTATCCGTCAAGTGTCAACTGTCAATAATTTCGCCCCGCCACCGCAGTCTCGCCGTGACAATGATCCATGCTATTGCATCGAAATATCGGTCTAAGTAATAAAAATCGTGGGCACCCGCTACATTTAAAAAGCATAGCTCAGCTGCAAACACATTGCTCTATTTTTAAGTAACAGGGTGGCGAAACAAGAGTAACATTATCAGTGTAAGTGAACGGATAACCTCGACAGATCGCGCTCTTGTTTTTGTGCTGTGGGCGCGTTGTCTGTCGCCGGTAGAGTCTGGTTGGGTGTCTTTTTAATTTTGTTTCCTATATCGATAATAAGCTATCTTTAGGTGCCAGTTATTTTGAGCAAAATTAAAGACTTATTAAGCTATTGCATAGCTTTTACCGCGGGCCTTGAGCGTGGGGACCGAATCCAGGAATTCCGTAACGAAAAAACCTAACACCCCCAATCAGCGCCATCTAGTACATTAATACTAAGGTATGGTACGTATGTTTTCTACAAACTAGATGGCGCTGTTCTGATATAACTATATAACTTCTAATAATTATAATTGCATAAGTTGATAAAAAATGCTATGCAATAGCTTTACCGCGGCAGTCTCCGAGTGCCACATTTCTTTTTTTTGAAAAATTTTATGAATAAGAAAACTGTTATTTTTTATCACACATTCATATAAAATTAACGTGTAACGACCACTACCCAAAACAAAGCTGTTATCTTTCACATGTGTTACTACCTGGGATCGAATACATAGGATCCCTTGCTCTGCAGGCAGTCTCTACAAACTGTTTAGATTTACAAGTTGCAAGTAAGTAGGTACCTATTATATTTCGACCGCGTATTTTGATACAAACGGGCACCAGTGTATTGATTGCACCCGGGCGCTACATGTACTAGAGGCGAACCTTCCCGGTACCGGTTGTTATCGTTAAACAGCTGTCGTTAAGTCATGTCGAAGGCCTTCAGGCGGCATAAGAACCTTCCGACACTTGGGATGGCGTTGGTCTTGGCACAACACCTTCCACCAGTCTGCACTAGAGCAACGTAGTAGAATATGCTCTATGCCCCTTCCCCCTTTGAATCCAAGCAATAAAAATGAGACCATCGTACCAGTAATATGTCAAAATCATTTTAATTTGTAATACGACGAATGCCAGTGGTAAATTGTTTATTTCTTAACAAAATTACTCCATATATCAGTTGGTCATGTGTGTCGAGTGTTACGTAAATTTTTGTTCTAATTATTTATATTATATTAAGTACGTGTTGCTGTAGGTACGTGCGTAATGACTTGATACAATTACGCAAAAGAAAAAAGTAAAGAAATCAGCAGTCAATCTAGTACAGTCGTAGCTCAGTCTAGACAGCGACCGTAATTTAGTTACGGAAAAGTATAAATAAATCAATTTATTGTTGTATAATCAATATATATAAAACTCTTCCGTTACTGAGTTACTGACAGACAACGCACAGCCGAAGCTTGAACGCAAGAAGCTAAAATTTGGCATGAATGTTTAGAATCCTGTCCGCACCAATAACATTCAACAATTATGAAGGTACCTATTAGAAATCAATTATCACTTGCTTCGGTGAGGGCAAAAAAAAAACATCGTGTGGAAACCGGACACCAGAGATTTCTCCATAATGTTCTCAAAGGTGTGTGAAGTCCGCCAATCCGCACTTGGCCAGCGTGGACTATGGCCTCTACCCTCACATTGTGAAACCCGAGCCCAGCAGTGGGACAGTTATGGGTTGCGATGATCACGTTGATGACAGCTAATCGACTTACTCCATATTGTTATATGTATTTGTAAGTATGTATGTAGAGTAGGTAATACCTAAGTAGAGTTTTTAACATTTAAAAATCCTTTAATAGTTTTCTAACCGCAATAATGATTCAAAACACTAGAAATCTTAAGCTTAATCGTAATAACTAATCGACGCCAAGGTAACAAACAAATATAATTACTGGATAAAATTGCCGTGTAAATCGGTCAAGTATTGTGTACTTGTTATACCTGATCGTTATATGATAAATTGTCGATAAAAAATATCTATCGAAAATAAAATATAATTATGGTAAATGATAATCCCTGTAGTTAATTATTTCGGACTTTCAATTGACATTTAAAAATAACATGCTAAAATGCTTAGTATAAACTTGTCTTCTTGAATGTATAATTTATTTGACCTATAAAATCCGCCATTTTGGTTTTACTTTTAACATACCAGATAAGAATATGGAAAAAAATACTATTAGGAAACAAATCGCGAGGTTATTTATAAGTAAGTAGTATTATAATACTATAGGTGGTCGGTGACCAAATTATAAAGGACAGAATTTCGAATTTTTAACATAACTCTACTTTGAAAGAAACAATATTCAATAAAGTAGGTACTAAAGAAAAATATGTAATGATGAATTTATCAACTAAAACAACCATATAAATCATATTTACACATACACACACATCACAGGAATAACATAAAATGTGTACCTACTGTTCTGTTCCTCATAATTCGGGAACGTACTGTTATTCTATAAATATTGATATTTTTGGTACAATCATGGCATCTTTGTTTATTTATAAAGCTTTATTTAAAGTTGGATGCCGGGATAGACATTTATGCGACAGACAACTGTTTGTATGTTTGGTGATGTGTATGTAGATTCCATCCATTTAATTGTAGATTCTTGTGGGTGACAGGAATCCAAATGAGAGGTATAAGTGCGTGCGCGCTTCTTTCTCCTTAGAAAGTTCCAAATAGAAACATTCCCAGGGCTCCAGTTCCAGAAATATCTTAGTAATTTAGAGAAAATGAGCTCGGTACTACTTATTCATGCTGCAACTTGGAAATTAAACCTCGTCCGCTCTCGGCATGTTATTTTGAATGTTTTGTGAACATTGTAACTCTGACAATGAGAGTTGGTGAATTAAATTGTTGTAAACACCTCCAGCTTCGTGTATGAGGGAGTTGGGTACATAACTATGCTGAAAGATAGTAAAAATAAACGCTTACAACCTCATACCCCCGCACTAGGATTCCCTGCGTCCGCGTCGCAGGTGTCATAGGCATCACAAATTCAATAAGACATTATTAACATAACAGTGTAGGATATATTTATTACATCTGAGAGCAAAAGATTCAATCAGTATGGCCGGCGGTTCTAGGCCGCTCTGAACTTTGTTCGGATCGCTGCGCAAAAGTCAATTTTAGGGTCGAAATGGTGGCAAGACGCGCGGGGTGTCACTTTGAGCATTGTTTGTTTCAGTCACACGCTCAGTGTTCGTGTCACTATCTCTCTCTAAAGTACAATACCTGCGCACTATATCCGAAAGCCTAACTTCAGAGCGGCCGTACTATACCTGTTCTTTATGTACGTTACTATAGAGCCGTAATACCACTTGCTACTTACCCATAGTGGGACACGAGAATTCACGAGATTCCCGACATCCGGATGAAATCAGACAGATTAATTTTACTCTTTCCTCTGATAAAATGTGTTTCAGAATTTCCATATTTTAAAGCGTTTAACGTTATCAATATGAGTGCAAGCGAATGGTTTTATAACAAATACTAGCTACCATACCACGCGTTGCTGTGGTTCAGGATGACGAATCAACCAACAGCGCCATCTATGAGAAATCCATAGAACTAAACAATAAATGAACATTATTAATGTTTAATAAACATTTCATTTCCAATAAAAATAAATAAAAAACTATCCTATCTCTCAAGTTGGACCAGACTGCTCACGGTGTGCCAATTTAATTTAAAATCGGTTAAGTAGTTTAGGAATCCATCGCGGACAAACATCGTGGCAGCAGATTTATATATATTAAGATTACTTGCGTTTAGATGCTTCTACTTTTAAGGGTTTCGTGTACAAAGGTTGACCAACGGAACCTTCTTAATATGCCTTCGCTGTCTCTCTGTCTGTCTGTTGAATGGAGATAAGAAGACATCTAATTTTTTCAAAAGTTTGCCTGTTTCAAAAGCATTAACTTTGTGATATAAGTAAAGAAAACCATCACATAAGACAGTTAGTGTAAAGTTTTAATAAGTAGATGTCGTAGTTACAATTAAAATTCACTACATACAAAGAAAATTTATAGTGTTCTTTGTCTTATTAAAGGAAATATTTTGCCTGAATTTCAACCTTATTTTTGTATAAATAAAAGTCATTGTATATTGTAAGTACCTAGTGTTTAATTTATGCGCATGTGTGTTATTCATTGGCAATGTATCGCTCACAATGGGTAATAGAATAATAAACTTAATTCTTTCTATTTAATTGCATGCAGTCGTCTACCACCTACGTATTCTTTATGCAAGGCTATGAATAACAAAAGCTCTCTCTATCTCTCTCTCTCTCTCAAACACACACACACACAAACATGTACCCTTGTGACTTTACTGTTGTTGGTGGCAAACTGGCATAGCCATTCACAAATTATTGATACATCTGAAACAACGAAAACTACACAGCAAGCATTTTAGTCAGGCATTAAAATAATAAGTGGCGTCAACACATTAATGGCCCATTACTGAGCTAGGGTCTCCTGATACCTAAGGAGGCCCAGAGCATACTTTACCATGCTGCTCCAGTGCGGATTGGTGGAGAATAATAAGTAAATAATAAGTAAAAGAAAATATGTTTATCATTTAAGTACCCAGTACCCACCTACCTAAATTTAATTGAGTACTTAGATATGCGATGTGAGTCACAAAATACTTTAATATAATATGAGTTTATAACGCAACTGTAATGAGAATTCGTAATTTAATTCAAGGTGAAACGAAATACTTTTCTGTACAATAAAAATTTTAGTGCCACAGAATATTCAACGTACGACGCAAAGAGTAACGTTAAAAATAGAGACAAAAACAGTTGCCGGAGTTGGGTGTTCAAAGCGCTCTCGTCTGAGTTACAGCTCCGGTCTGTGGAGGTCAAGGGCGCGTTACGTAACCTTGGGCGCACTGCAGCATCATCCCCCACCCCCGGCTCTGGCTGTAGGGCTGCTACAAATGCGAATGTTAAATTAAAATATTTTATATTAAACGAGCTGTGCCCGCGACATCGGCCGCGTGGGATTTAACAAAAAAATATATAAAATAAAAGTAGCCTAAGTTACTCCTTATGACATCAGCAATCTGCCAGTGAAAGTCCCGTCTAAATCGGTCCAGCCGTTCCAGAGATTAGCTCAAACAAAGATATGAAAAGATATCTTTGAATGGCTATTCAATTCCATCAATATTCATCTAATAGATTCAAAGACATTTATGGCTATGGCTTTCCAAGTCAAACATAAAGAACAAAAATAACATTTTTGACAGCCCTACTCTCACCCTATGAGAATGCATAATTGGCAAGGCGGGAGTTCGCGCCATTCGGATCAATTATACCAATTTAATACTATCACATCTCTTTCTAACAAGCCACAGTCCCAAATGTTGGAAAGAGACGACGAAAAAACTTACAGATAAAACATAAATCTGAAAGTATATGAATATCGTTGCGTAACATTTAGTCTGGGAGTCTGGGAGGTTATAAGATTGTGATAAAATGGCTTACGTACATCTATTCTTGTTTAAAATGTACGCGGTTCTTTCTTACTTATCACAGTTGTACTGGTTATTTTATTTCAATAAAAGTTCACAGACCATAGTATTATGGATTCTGTTGACTTTAAATGATGTTGATAATAAATAACTCCATGTTTAGCGCTTAGAGCAAATGGCAGAAGAACTTTTTTGTATCACACTGATGCTGATGTTCGAAGGGCTACTGGGACCAAGTGGATCGCTCATTTGTCTCGTCAAAAAGAAGAAAGAGGAAAGAATCTTTTTTCTTTCCTTTTTCTTTCCCTTTACTGGCTTTCAAGCTCCCAGCCCGAGCACGGCAAGTCATTTGGCGGCGGACCTAAGCAAGAGAGTGGTAGTTATCTGGTGGTGTGGCTTGTGGGCTTACCGCCTACCACCAAGCGAGGCTAGATGTCGCCTCTTACACTCTGGTCTGTCGGCATGGACCGGGGACAGTATTCTACGCCGCAATATATGGCCTTACTTTTCAAGGACGTGGCTGGAATAAAGATTCCACGAACAATACCATAGCCGTGATGGTGAAAGAAAGGAAGACGTGCAGTACTGAAGAAAGACTTGAACACTCGCTGGTAGTGGAGAAAACGCGTTGGCAAGGAATAAAAAAAGTCGAATTTAAATTGCAAATGAGTTCGCGCAAGCAAGGTTAAAAATAACAAAATGTATTGTTTTATTAGTCAAATGAGTGACAGTACTCATTTGTAGGATTTGGGTTGATTTACACGGATTGTTTTTGTCGTATAATAATTTTGAATTGTATAGACATATCATACCAGTAACTGGTAGGTACCTACTTAATATAAAGACGTACTTAATCATTTTCATCTATTAATTTGTACTAAATTCTGATATACATAATAATCTTTGGGGTTAAATATTTTATGAAAAAAAAAAATACTATTGATAAATGTATCACGTGACGTAGTTATTATATACATACATAAAAAGGTTTTATTTGTTATGAGCGACACAAATATATATTTTTTATAATCTTCGGAACGGTAAATCGGATCACAAATATGCATTATCATTGAGTAGAATATGTGGCAAAAGACACCTCAGCATATCTTTCAACATTTTTTACGTGGCGTTTTTTAAGTAGCGATTAAGTCCAAGATGTTGAACCACTAACTTATAAAAACCTATTCACTCTCCTCACACTCTGTTCGCTTACTAACTTACCCATGAGTGGCTGCAAGTGCTGCAACACTATTTACATGCAAATAAAATATAAAAACCCAACCCGTATGGATCGACCTTCATGGAGCTGATCCCATTGGTTTACAAGTGGTTTGCCCTTCAACCAGTTTAGGTCGTTGAACTAGCACGGTAATCGGGATAATGACCACTTAACTCACATACCTAATTATGTTAATGTATTACTAACAATAACTAACAGGACTAACATTCACTAACAGTCCCTGTCCCAGTCCTCATACTTACAAACTAACCAACTAATGTTCTAACACCGTCACATAACCGGACTAACTATCCCAGTCCCCATATGAGTCTTGTTTTAAGTCGGTCACAGTTGTCATGGGCGGCAGCGGAAGGTGGTGCTGCATGCTCGTTTGCTGCCTTAAATCAATAAAAAAATGCAATAACTTTTTATTGGGCAGCATTTCGATGTCTATTTTTTCCAATAGTTTGGCTGATCTCTATAAAATCTTGGTAAAAGTGCCACCTACTTAGTCTTTCTAATTGTACATCACCATCCAAAGAACAACAGAAACACAAAAAAAAACATCAAAATCGATCCAACCGGTTAGAAGTTCAGTAAATATACATACGGACAGAATAATTATATAGGTACCTAAACATAATTAGAACAAATGTTTTACGTAAGGCGGTTGTAGCCGGTTTTTCTGTATAATTACTAATCATTTTCCATCAGACCGTCCCCGGGACTATAGGATGATGTTGGAACAGATAATAATCGTTGGGGAAGAAAGGTCCTCGATAGTTACAATACAACGCCATATCAACGAAGCACACGCATTAGTCAACTTTTTAAAACTTGCGACAGCGATGGGACATCGACGCGACATAGATTGCGATTGCGACCGACAACGTCGCACATTTGGACTGCATAATGTCGCCCGTGTGAATGAAACTGAATTTCATACAAATTCGCGCCCGTCAACATCGTACAACATTTGATCGTGTCGCACATGTGAATAGACTAGTTTAAATGCACGTCACGTTTCTGATTATTCCGAGTTACCGCGAGTTGGCAAGCTCCAGTCCCATAAACCGATGTATGTATTTATTTTGGAACTAGGTTAAACCGTTTTCGTAGGTTACTATCGATCCTGTGCAAGTATTTGTATAGATTCAAGGGCAAACGAATTTATTTAAAAATTTAAACATGTCGAGCAATAGTGATACACAATCTTAATATATATAATTCGAGTGTGAGTGTGTATGTCACTGAACTCCTCCTAAACGGCTTGACCGATTTGGTTGACATTTTTTGTGTGTCTTCAGGTGGATCCGAGAATGGTTTAGATTCACAATTGGACCCGGTAGGTGGCGTTGCTGTCGATATATCACCAAAACATTTTTTAATTATAATGCGGTACGAAGTACGCCGGGACAACTTGTCGTCTAATAAAAAAGGCATCTCTCTTTCGGGAGTTTACGTCTTATCACCGTAAGGTGAGGTATGAAACAGCTAACGATAGGGCTGGGTATATAATTATTTACGCGTAGATCGTCGTATCGTCACCACAGTCTGGTAGGCTAAATGACACCAAATGCGAAAAAAATTAAAAATGGGAATTAACGTTTGCTATCGATTTATTACTATATTTTCAGAAATTTAGACGTTTTCAAATATCGCCAACCGTCCCTGAAGTTGGATAGAGTAGGCTAGAACACAGAGGGCTAGGACCACCCTACCTGTATTATATTGTAGTATCGTATTTTATTTTAACATATTCACTGGTAAAATATAATTATGTACCTCATATATTTTGTGGTCATTAAAGTTTAAATAAATAAAGTATATGTACAATGATTAACAAGGCATGTGTACTATATATTTTCGTCAACTTTCTAAAAGAACAATATTTTTTGTTATATTCCTCAAAAGAGTTCTATTTTTCTCACAATGAACGGTGGCAACCCCTAACCTAATATTTCCTATACACAACCACGTGTAACCAATCAGTGTAACCAGACAGACTTTATCGCGTACGTTGCTAATTCGCAAGCAATCGATAAAATACACCGTTATTCCTCACTCCGATGCGTGAGTTTTGGAAACAGATGATACTTCCGTTCGTGTCGACAAACTTTAACGTAGGTACTCGCAATGTGGTAGTATTCAGCAGGAATGCCACGCCACCTGCAGACCGGCTGGACGGGTCTCGGAGTAGCGATGCGATACCGTTGTTTTAGGACTTTTTCGTACTAGTGTTTTTGACGTTGTGTAGGTACGGATATTAGATACCTTTAGGTAGGTACTAGAATTACTAGATACATTATTTATTTATTTTTAAATTTATGTACACGTATAGGTACTTTTACATACAAGAAAAGAAAAAACAAGTAATTTTGTACAAAGGTACTGCCACGCTGATTGCCGGAAAGTATAATAAATTAAATGATTTGTATTTTGCAGTAACGAACAATTAAGAACCAAATCAGACAAAATTTTCTAAAAACCTGAGTTTAGATAACTTAAAGAGCTATCAGTACCTATCACCTACGAGCTGATAAGGATGTTGTATTGATATTTGGTTTAACGCAATAATATTCAAGTTTTGGATGTGATACGAGTGTATTTTGCAATAAGTGTAATAGATACTATACAATTATGATGGAACTTGTAGAAATTAAATTGAAAACACAAAGATTTGTAATTTTGACAGTGCCAAAATTTTGATGACCCTAATATCGGTTTGTTTGCGTAGTTTCTTTTCCGAGCATGCCGCTGAATAAATATGTATTAAACCTTAAAAAATACAACGTAATTCATAGTTTATTGGCGTAGTCCGTACTTGTTAATCATCTGCAATTAATGATCGACCTTGACTGCAAAGTTTACCGTTCGACACGCGCGTTTACTCCGCCTCGTGTTAATTGGGCCTACAGCCGATAACGCTAATAAATGTAAATAAATACGAACGAACGCATGCATAGATGCGAGCTTTCTCTTATCCTTACGTCGGAGATCCGTTAATTGTATAGATCACTTCGTTTTATTAAATTGAACATAAGCATAGAGTAAGTATATATGTGTACGTGCCACAGCTCTTTTTTATTTGATACGTAAAATCTATGTACATCGATACTTACTAATAAATATATCCGTTATCTGTCTGTACATTCATTTTTTGTCAATATTCGTTTTATGGCTCATTGCCATTAAATTTACCACTTTTGAATACCGGCATAATTTATTTAGAACAAGACAACTTTTTACGAATAATATACTATGAAACATATCTATGATAATAAAATAAATACCTAAATTATAATACACGCTCATCATACCAACGCACTAGGATTCCCTATGTCGCAAATGGCATGGACAATACTGACTATACAACAAAATAAACTCCCACGGCCCGATAACATAAATGAGTTCCGTGGCCGGTAAACACAAAACAAACCTGGGATGGGACCCACCTGCTTCAGATAGTCCCTATCATTACGGGGTCGTCAATGATTTCATATTATCTCTCAAATTTTAAAGGATACTGGATAGGTTAAATAAGTTTGTATCTAATTTTTTTGAAGTGTAAACTTGTTTAGTATCGTTGTGAATGTTGTGATTTAGAAGTCGATGAAACGGAAATTACGCGCAAATGAAACGAAACGGAAACGAATAATTAATAGTTTGAAAAACTGAAAACACGCTTTTATAATGCTATCTATAATGCTACGTACAATTTTATTATGAGATATCTAATAATTTTATCAGATTAGTGTATTGTCATCGGTCCTCAATAAATCTACAAAGTTTGAACGAAATCTGGCCGTTTAAAGTGGGTTAAAATCGCGCCCAAAGAAGTCGGTTACAAACAAACATACAGGTGAAGCTAATATAAAGCGTGTAAAAAGAGTCAAAATGACGGCTTACGTAAGCAAAGCAAAATATCAATATTTGAACTGACAGTATTCGTTGTTTTGAAGTTTCACTTCTAGCACATGTGAATTGCACACATTATGATTTTTTTTGAATGAAGAATTTTCTAATAACCTTACTTATCCAGCCAGACCACATCGTTACAACGATAAACCGCTTTTAAAGTGGTACAAATGTCACCTTCATTATCCTTTCAATAAACAAAGGCCGTGCCGAGAGCCGTGATTAATGACGGTAAAGTGTGTTTGTCTGTCTGTCCCACATTCTACATAGATAATAATATTAATTTGTGTCAACCGCAAGCACAAGGCTACTTGGATTGGCTCGTTATTTTAAAACTATCGGTCCTTTTCGAATTTCGAATGTGTTGAACATGGTTGTAATTTGGTATCGTAATACAATGAACACCTTTTTGATTCTGAATGTTCCTATTCCTACATAATATTCATGCGATAAGCCCTTCTCTCTTTGTGTGTGCGTTCGGGAGTGTGTGTGAGTATGTGTGTGTCTGTATATGTTTGTTTTTTTTTCTGTTACAACTGTCCACTTTAAATGTTCTTCAAACCATTTTATAATTTCCTAAAGGTATATAATTTATTTAAATGTCCATAGATATGATTTGAGTATAATACAACAATACATTACTATTGTATTGTAATTATCACATTATTCTACTAATATAGTGTTTCAATAAGAATAATTGTTGAGTTTATCTGCTTTTGTGTATTATTTTTTTAACAGAAAGTAAAAAAATGTGAAATGAAATGAATATCTGATGGCTTTTCCAATCGTTTTCGATTTACCATTAACGAGTCGTTAAAGTCGTTCCATAAATCGTTTCTTATGGGAACTCTTTTTAGTTAAGCCTCGTAGATAGTTGTAGTACCTACTATCCTTAAGCAAAACGAATCTTTTTGCGAATATAGAACATATGTAGGAACCGGGCATAAATCCTCTAACGAACCCGAATGACACGTCCCACACGCAAGGTCTTTTGACAACGTCGCCTTCCCCAATCACAGGATCTGCAATGCAGGTTACATAGTGATCTTCCAGTAGATCTGTTGAACTACAAATGTTGGGAAATGTTCGTAACATATTTTAAAAGAAGGCTATGACTTCGTCGGTATTTTTGAATGTGAATACTTTTTAAGTTAGCCATATTTTATTTTAATAAGGCTATTGACCCCAACCCCGTGTCAGCAGACCAGGGTATCGTTAGAGGCGAAACCAACCGACCCCTTCTTGGTGGTAGAGCTGAAGCCTGGATACCTGGAGCCTGGATGGTCTCGTGCTTGATTGACAGTATTTTTGAAGTGAAAACTTCTATAGTATCGTTGTGATTTGGAATTCGATGAAACGGAACGTGATTCGTTCCATTTGAAATGTAGTGATAGCGCGGCGCTACGATTGGCTAAATATTAAATCTATACAAATAAATAAAATTGGAGTGTCTGTTTGTAATATTAATATTACCGCTTTTTAATGAATGCATATGGATGTATACACGGTACATATACCAAAATAACATTTTTTACAATTTTTTTCTGTCTGTCTGTTTGTTTGAGCTAATCTCTGAAACGGCTGGACCAATTTTGACGGGACTTTCACTGGCAGATTGCTGTTGTCATAAGGAGTAACTTATGCTACTTTTATTTTAGATTTTTTTTTATTAAATTCCACGCGGACGAAGTCGCGGCCACCGTTCGTTGCAAATATGTGCGTAACCTTCATATTTTAAATTTGAGTACAGATGTAGTGGACGTGAAAGGTGGGGCAGAATCGGCGACATCAGTTTTCATACGAACTTCGACTGATCGCCATTCTAACTCTTTTTAAATGCTCTGTGGTAGAGATATTATTAATTACAGCTAACTTAAGACACTTTAATATTGTGAAGGAGTACTGAATTCAATTAAAAAGCTTCGCACCCAGACGTGGACAGTTAAATGTGGAATATAAATAGCTGGTAGATATGTAGGGCAGACGGTTTGGCGGCGAACCAAATGGGAGAACAGTAGTTGATAACAATTGGTTTGCAGTAAGAACCGCGTATACTTTCGGATACTTCATAAAAATGAAATATTTGAAAAATTCAACGATACTTTGTGATGCCTTGTGGATATTATGTCAATGCTGCTAGAAGCAGTTAGTTGGTTTGGATAAAAGTTTTAGGAGGAATCTAAGCGCGCAAACTTTAACATGTAACAATTGATGAATGAATTGATGTATTTATATGATACGCTGTTTTACAAAATAACTTGTAAGGTGCTCCTGAATTCCAAGCCAACCTCCTTGACCAACGGATGAGGTTGTTGGCACCCTGTTGACCAACGGATGAGGTTATGGGGCCAGGTCTCTCCAGTTGTAGGCTGGACTATTGGTGGCTTCTGGGTGGATGGGTGACCAACACTAGTGGCAAAAATTTCTTGAACGCTTCCGTGCTTCGGAGGGCACGTAAAGCCGTCGTTCCCGGTTGTCATTGATAGATAGCAGTCGTAAAGCGACGTCGGCCGTCGGGCGGCGTAATAACTTCCGATACTTGAGTAGGGCTCCTCAATGATAAATGGGTTGAAACCAGCCAAGCCAATATATTTATTAGTAATCAAAATATTTAATAATTGACCTGGGTTAGTAGCCTAGTATTTTACAAACATCAAAAAAGGTTTATTTTCTCTGAAATAATAAAATTGTCGTGGTGAAAGTGGACGAGAAGGAATCAAACAAGATGTTTCTGTACTTCGCTCTTGTTTATGATTCAATTTATTCCGATATTGCGATAACACTATTTCTGATGAACTCATTAACGTAAGCTACCTACAATATTTTATCTGTACCGTATAGCTATAGCAAGATTTATTTGCACAATTTGTAAATAGAGCATGATTACGATCGGTTCGCGGGCTTATCGCGCGTCCATTTTGAATTGAAAATGGCGCGTTTAAAATATGGCTTCCCTGACCTTGACCACATTTATAAATGCTGATATTGTTGATATAGCGTGTTTTGGTTTCATTGCGCTCAACCAGAATTTACTATTCGTGCTTTGCCGGTAACGGTGATGAACATTTACCATCTTGTCTCTGGTCTGTTTGTTTGACGGTTCTTAGTTTAAAAATATCGATTATTTTGATCCACTTCTTTGCTTGCTGGATTTTGTACAATCAAGTTTAATCCCGAACGTAGGTACTCGAGGCTTGCTTGCTAGTTGGTAGGGCTGGTTAGCCTTCCACCGTCTTACTTGAATTAGTCCCCAAGCGATTAGTCGACTCGAGAGCCAGTAGCTGTAATTATTTCTTTTTTCTTCATTATTTCTTGGCTGGCAAAGCCTCGGTGATGTCTTTGGTGTTACTTATGTCTAAGGCCGTTGGTGACATGACGATTTATCATCAGATAGCTCTTCTGCCCGTTTGTTGATTATTTGTATAGTAAAAATGATAGCCGCAAGTCTACACTTTAGTAAAAATAAGTTGAATATGTTTACCTAATTAATTAATGTAGGTACACATTGATAGAATTGGTATTTTCGGGTGCCATCCACATTTGTTTCAAGTAGTCCCAGGCATGTTTCTGCGTCTAGATTCTATTGATTTCTTCCCGTCCTGCTTAATGCGGTTATCCGACAGTTGACCTTGATGGGTTATCGTTAAGGATGTATTGAGGACCAATGCGCTGGTAGAAACTAGGTTCCTACGTGTCTCATGAGGAGTCGAAGAGTAGACTAATAAGTAGATATGTAGATAATAAAAATAATAAAATTGTAAGTGATAGTGGTAGGTTACTGGAGGAATACCTATCAAAACAATGGATTTTAGGATTTTTGTGTATGCCAGTTTGATGCGTTAATGTTCCCGCTAATGGTACTATTACTTAATCTGTGCTAATGGCGTGTACCGTATTGTAATGAGCTTGTGGTAAATTTTACTTAGCATTAGTATTTTTTCAATCTGTCAAATTCGAGATGTATGTATGTATGTAATAAAAACATGTAAATCAAGTTCAGGGATGTATCAAGATCGTACTACCAATCGAAAACTTGACGCCATTGCTAAGTTCATTGGCCAATAAGGTGTACCAAGACTGAGCGTGGCTTAGATTTCAGGGCGGATGCCCAATTGCCCACACTCATTATTAGTTTCACCTCAACTCTATAGCGACTACTGAAGGTCCGGCGTCATGTTAAGAGGCTTGAGGATAAACTAATACCTACATAAATAAATGCACGCAAACACTCACATCCCTGTACTGGGATTCACTATGGCGTGTGTAGCAAATTTTTATTTTTTTAAGTATTTATTTATTCTATAGTGAACCTTACATATAAGTAATGGAACAAAGGTGGACTTAATGTTAAGAGCATTCTCTGCCAGTCAACCTCAGGGCAGTGGGAGAATGAAGAAGACGGTAGCAACAAAGAGAGATAGAAATAAGTCAGCAGAAATAAAACAAACTCACGACCCGAGAACAAACATTTATCTGTCACATATTTGTCTGACCGGAAATCGAACCCGGGACCCCTCGCCGCGCAGTTAGGTACTATCAGATCATTTAATTTTCTTGATTTACCTTGGTACTATGCCCTAACTGGCCATAGGTCGTCGAGATAACAATGATCACGTATAACAATGATAACATCACGATCTATGCATATTTGTGATGATTGCATCGCAAGCGAGTGTACAAGACGGACGCGTCGTAGATAATTATTAAATTACCTTATTTGTATACGATCTATTATAAACTCTACGCGACTTGCTTAAAACAGTTTTTTACAAATCAACTGTGAGCCATCTACATCTAAAGCCCGACAAGTGAGCGGGAAATCATCGGCGCAGCTACGCACGACTCCTGTGAGTAAAAGAGACAGTTGTCTCGGCCCCGATTACTTTTTTCCTTCGATCACAGAAGTGTGCACGCGCCAGCCTCGGGACTACACGGATATAAGATGAGTGTACTACGCTCGCCGACTGGAAGTGACTCCAGCAGAAGACTCGGTGGTTCTCAACCAAATTTATTAGATGGACAGACAGAGACAGAACCCAGCCAACATGTAACACTTCGCAGCAAAAGAAAATGCACTGACGATACCGACTACATACGAACTGAGCTGGCAGGACTACGTCAACAGATGTCCGAAATGATGACAGTTTTAACTTCCGTAACAACTGATCAAACTGAAAATATTAACAAACTGCGTCAAGATGTCACAGCCATAAAAAGTGAAGTAAGTAACATAAGTTCTACCATAGAAAACATTATTTTGGAACATAGTAATTTGAAGAGTACTCTGTCAAGCCTGGCGAGCGTTACTGAAAATACGGAGAAAAAAGTTAATCTGCTTGAAGCCAATGTCAATAAACTCAAAAATTTAACATCTGCTACTAGTTCTTCTCAAGAGTCAACCAGTCAAGAAGAAATTATTAGTGAAATCTATGAGCGAAATGTGCGATCAAAAAATATTATTGTTGTGGGTGTTCCCGAATCTGAGGCGACATCAGCAAAGGAAAGGCTTGATTGTGAAAAGACAGAAATAACCAAAATAATCAAACATATTTATAAGGACTGCCCTGAGCCTGAAAAACTAATTCGATTAGGTAAATATATCCTCGATCGCACCCGTCCTATCAAATTATGTTTTAAATCTGAGGACACAGCAAAATATATACTACGCAACAAAAGTACATTGCAAAACGACAACATTAAGATATACTCCGATCAAACCCCTAACCAACGTAAATATATGCTTAATTTGAAGAACGAACTTGACAAACGTGTCGCTGCAGGAGAGACAAATTTACAAATTAAATATATTAAAGGAACCCCTAAAATTATTATAGCTTCCGAGAATAAACCAGCAACAAAAACATCAACATCAAAAAACTAATTACCACTTCACAAAAAAATACTTATCATATCACTACAAACTACTCAGATATAACCTTTACAAACAAGTCATTGAAGTGCTTCTACGCTAACGCTCGCAGCATTGTAACGCCGGGAAAATTCGATGAACTGCGATGTGTAATTACCTCTCTTCAAACTATAACACATATAATTGTACTTACCGAGACTTGGATTAAAAGTGAAGATGAGGCAAAAAGACTTCTAATCCCAGGATACACGCATTATTTTAACTTTAGACAAGCTAAGAGAGGAGGTGGTGTCTCCATTTTCGTCCACGATAGCTTAAGGCACAATTTTATAGAAGAAAACTGCATCGATGATATTCATTACCTCTGGGTGCACGTAAAAAAATTTTCTCTCGATGTTGGTGCAATCTATAAACCGAATAAAACTAAAATAAGCAACTTCCTTGACGTATATGGACCACAATTACAGAGTAAGAGAAGGGCCGTAGTATTCGGGGATTTCAATCTTGACCTGCTCAATCCAGACCAAGCAGTTCGTGATTACAAGGATACTTTAAAAGAGAGCAACTACAAAATTATAAACAAAATTAATCAGAAATATTGCACTCGTGAAACTAGCACCACGAAATCCTTATTAGATCATGTATGCTCCAACCTAAAAGAGTACATTTTTCATCTGACTATCGTTGAGTCTTCGATGTCCGACCACAAACAAATGTTTTTAGAAATTAAAAATTATCAAACTAATCCTGTAAAGAGAATCGAATATACAAAAATCAACTATCCTAACTTATATAAGCATTATGAAGAAACCACAAGTAAAGATGAAAAACCTACATATGAGAAATTTGAAGAGAAATTGCTTTCTTCTCTATTAAAAAGCAAAATTACAAAATCTAAAATTCTTAATCCCCCCCAGCAAGACTGGATTAAAAAGGACATAATACATGATATTAACTACCGTAATTCTCTGTCCAAAGAATGTAAGAAAAATACAACGGACTTGGATCTTGCAAAACGATACGAAATGGTGAAATCCAGAGTATTCAAGACAATTCAAACGGCGAAAAACACATATTATTATAAACAAATTTCGGACAACATGACTAAACCTCGCAAAATGTGGAGACTTCTAAATGATCTCTCCAAAAATAAAATAAAAGAAACTAAAGGACCTGATAAGATTGAAACAGACGCCGGATCAATTACAAACAAAGCCGAAATATGTAAATACTTCAACTCATACTTTTCGAATGTTGGATCCTCATTAGCACAACTCATCCCCGACAAATATAAACAGACTGAGTATCAGAAAACTACAGAAAGTGTCGACACTTTGAAACTTGAGTCCATTGCTCCAGCTACTCCTGACGAAATTATTAAGATCATAGACAAATTAGACCCAAATACTGCATCTGGAATTGATGGCATTACTACAAAATGTATAAAATGTTTAAAAAACCTAATTGTGACCGAACTTACAGAGTGTATTAACTCATGTCTAGACCAAGGCATCTTTCCAGATAGCTTAAAGATTGCCAAAGTGAGTCCAATATATAAATCTGGAAGCAAGAGTGACTGTAGTAATTACCGACCTATCTCTGTTCTCCCAGTCATTTCGAAAATTTTTGAAAAGGTTCTTTACACACGTTTAGAAAGTTTTTTAAAATTGAAAAAATTTATTTATCCAAAGCAATACGGATTCCGACCGAGATCAAACACTCTTTCAGCAACGATTGACCTTGTAACTAAAATAAAAAACAAAATTGATAAAAAACAGATAGCTTTAGGAATCTTTATAGATTTCAAGAAAGCATTTGATACCATAAGCCCTAACTTATTGCTTCAAAAATTGTCACACATTGGTATCACGGGCAAAGCTCTTGAAATCTTTAAATCATATCTACAAAATCGTAAACAAATAGTCAAAATAGGTGAGTACCAAAGTGGCTCTAGTACAATTACATGTGGCGTACCGCAGGGCTCGATATTAGGCCCACTTTTGTTCCTAATATATATCAACAACATCAGTCTCCTTGGCCTAAAAGGTGACGTATCTTTATACGCCGATGATACTAGCCTATTCTACTATGGTCATTCAGTCGAATCATTAACACCTCATATACAAAATGATTTAAATGTATTAAACGAATGGTTTAAGTATAATTTGCTCACTATTAATATCACTAAAACTAACTATGTAATATTTGCCGCAAAGAATAAAAGAATACCAAATAATATACAATTAAAAATAAATAATCAACCAATTGAAAGAAAAACAAAGGAAAAATATCTTGGTCTCGTTTTGGACAGCCAGTTGAATTGGAAACCACACATAGAAAGGTTAAAAAATAAATTATTGTCATTAACAGGGATCCTTCATAGTTTGAAACATAAACTTCCGCGAAAAGTGCAATATATAATTTATAATTCATTAGTTAAACCACACATCGACTATTTGATAGAAATTTGGGGTACAGCGGCTAAAACCAATTTAGAAAATATTCAAAAGGTACAAAATAAACTAATAAAAGTCTTATTTAATTATAAATTCAGAACTCCTAGTAAACAATTATATGAAGATACGAAAATAATGAACGTCAAACAATCATATATATACTATACATGCATATTAATACGCAAAATACTTAATAAAGAAATAAATTCTAGCTTATCCTTTACCAAAAAACATGAAATACAAAAAATAAAATTGAGAAATGCTAACTTTTTAGTAACACGCTCTCCAAGAACCAATTATGGAAAGAAAAATATAGAATTTGAAGGTGTAAATACATATAATAAAATACCGACGGATGTAAAAAATGCTAAAACAATGGCTTCATTCAAAAAGTTGCTAAAACTACATATTACTAGTATATATAAGTAAAATACATAATAAGTATACAGTAAAATATAAAATTTAAACATAAGTAAATAAATTTCCTATACAAACCATAAATAAAAGTTTAATATAAACGCAAGTACCACTAAAACTACATATAACCAGTATATACAAATAAAATAATAAATATTTACATACATAGTAAAATATATAATGTGAACATAAATAAACAAATAGATTTTTTTTTATACTTAATCACATTAAAGTTTAACTTAAACACAACTACTGCTAAAACTACGTATTACCAGTATGAAAAAAATAAAATATATAAACAAGTACATAATAACATATTTAAAATGACCAAATAAATAAATTGATCCCCTATGCTTCATTAAATAAAAGTTAACCACATTCGGTATTAGTACACTCACCTTGTTTTTCACTTCCAGTCGATTCTGTTTTAGATCTTTGTATCTGCGATTATCTACGCATGTGTTGATACAGTCACAGTATAGTTTTAGATGTACCCTCATTGTGTGTTATATTTATTAGTTTGTAAATTGATATTTCTCTCTAAGTGAATAATGTATTTATTCTTTGAGAAATAAAGTTCTTTAACCACATGTGATGTGCGAGAGTGAATGATGTTGGAGATAATAATTTATTATATAATTATGGTCGTTGAAGGCTGTTTAATAAAAGTCGGTCAGCCATTGAGCGGTTGCCATTACGGACCCATTCAAGTGTTTGTTTAAAAACGATACTTTGTCCGTATTTGGGTCGAAGAAAGTTAACAATGACGATATTTATCGTCGTGGGAATTGGGGCTCCTGTTATTGATGGCCCAAGTTTTGATCGCCTTAGGACAAAACAACATGAAAAATAATGTCTTAATTTCTATTGGTGTTTCATTATTCGCCAAAAACAAAGAATTTGACGAGAATTGTTTAAGTTTAATTGGACGAGATTTGTCGGACGTCTTGTTATTGTTTCGTAAAGAATCGAAAATTTGTCAAATACCGAAGTGCATAAATAATGACCTATTTCAAAACATTTCGTGGCTGAACCGCTCAAGTCGTCAAAAGTGGTTGTTTAATCCCAAGGTCATCTACAACTTGCATTAATTAGCAAACTCTAGAGCAACTATCTTCTTTCTTTTTTATTCTTTCTTTCTTGGCAACGCATTGGTGATTCCTTCGGCATTTCTGGTGCCCATGGGCCAAGGTGACCACTTACTAACGGATGGCTTGATTGTCAGCTACTGCTATCAGCTAGCAGCTGCTACAAAAATTAGAGTTGTAATCCGTCGCATCAGAAGCAATGTTTCAAAATAATCATAACTTTATAATAATTTTATTATTAAATTATTTGTTATAGTTTTAAACCAAAGAGGATATAAAGTTATAAACTAGCATTATACCGCCATCTGTGAGACGTGCGGGAACTAAAGTAGCGACATCTAAAGTTGCGCTTAGGACTATTTTATGCTACTGAGACTCTACGAGCAAGTGGTACAAATATATTATAAGAGATGGCGCTAGTGATAGCTCTAATATTTGTTGTACGTTAGGTGTACCTCGATACTATTATCGTCTCTATTTGATTTGATGGTATTATGTTATTATTGTAATTCTTATTATAATACTACTGACCATCCCTCGCTTCCATTCAGGAAACGAATGCCTTAATACGTGTACCAGAAACTGATTAATAGTTATAACTTTTTTAACAGGCATTATTTATAAATTTCTTACTTTCATTTCATAGCCCGGTGGGTGGTTTTCATCGATCATAATATTCATTTAATAAAATTATGATGATCGGCCGAGAGCAATATACGTAAAGCAATTACGGGCGCGGTGGCAAGGTGGGTGACGGGAATTTTTGCAGGGATTCCTATTTTTTTAATAAAATGTGTACAGATAAAATGTGTATATATAATTATGTGTTCTAAATAATATTATTACCACTCGGAAAAGTTGGAATCATATTGTGTTCAAAGTTTGTAATAATATCTATTTAGGTATAAATTGACTAGCTGACCCGGCGAACTTCGTACCGCCTAACAGTCAATTTTTTTTAATACTTATTCTGCTATTCGGGACACCTACCCGGAAACCCTCCACTAACACGTAAACTTTATGGTATGGTATTAAAGTTTAAATTGATTTTTAAGTATTATTACAAATCTTTTGTATGGGAATATAGAAAAGTGTTGTTTTTAGACTTTTCAGGCAATTTTTTAAAATTATCTCTCCGTAAAAACATATCCTCGTACTTTAAGGAATACTATAAAAAAAGAATTAGCGAAATCGGTTCAGCTGTTCTCGAGATTTGCGCTTAGCAACAAAATCAGCGATTAATTTTTATATAATTATAAGATGTGCAGAATAAATATTGGTTATAAATTTTGTCATAACTTCATAGAACTTCAAAAACAGTAATAAACTATTTATATTTTGTATTTTCATGTGGTTTTTACCAATAAATAGATTGGAGGGTATTATTGTACGCTGGGCCCTTTGAGATTCATTAGTAAGGTTGCAATGTGATGTGATGTGATAAATGAAAGATATAAGCCAGATATTTTTTGAAGATTTTTTATATAGATAATATTATCTTCCTTAAACAGACAGCGATCAGTTATATTTTTATTATCTTATATGTATAGATTTACAATTAATTGTAACCTGACTAAATATTATCGAGCAATTGGCCGCAGTGATTAAAGAATCATCGAGTCTCACTTACCACCTCATATTAACAGCGTGTTTACTATAAATATTGTTGAAAATAACCCTCAATAAGTGTTTAACGGCCGACCACCCACCACCCATCATCAACACCAGCTTACCACTTCCTCAAAAGATACAACGATGTTCTGTGCGTCATCCAACGTAAATAAAATATGATGCACAAGAATTACATGTTATAAGGGTTCTGTACATTAAATTAAATGAAGGAAACCTAAAATAATGTGTTACAAAAGAAAAAGTTTAAACTTGGTTTTATATTTCTAAGACTTAAATTTCATCTTTACGGGATAAATTTTCATATTATTTGAAAATTCTGGGCGGATTGTGCAGGGGCTCTATTTTTGAATTTCACCGATGACTTATCATATTGGTATACGAAACCTTTTCACTTGTGATTTTCGTAGCGAGTGGTCACAATTACTGCATTTTTGAACCATTCGAAACTATGTTGCGAAGTAATTAAATGAGTAATATTTTAATCGTTTCACGCAGAAGAAATGTCAATAAGTACTAATCGGTAATGGAAATAAACACCTATAACGTGTCTTAGCCTGAAACGGAACGTTAAATAACGACTTGACATTTAACATTTCATTTCAAATTGTGACATGACGTTTGACACATTCTATCGAGCGAATTATGAATTCGAATGGTCAAGACCACTCGCTAACAAACTCGTCTATGCGAATTTCAAAAATAAGGAAATATGAAATTCGTATACGTTTTCGAGATTTTCGTATACGAGTGAAATTCAAAAATAGAGCCCCAGATTCCACTGCGGTACGGCTATGATATGCTGCTTTGATACTCACGACACGATATGTGTCCACCCCGCTGGGAATCGAACCCAGGACCGTTCAAACGGCAGTGCGGCAGAGTAACCATTGCACCATACGGATCGTTATATATCAATATCGCGTTACAAAAAAATATGAGCCCCTTTATCGGCTCTATAATTTTAAAAACATCAACGTATTTTTACATGAGTAGGTATCGGCACTATAATAAAAAAACTAAAAAAAAACAATTTGTTTTTACGGAACTGGGGGTTGTTCACACATCATTATAACTGATGTGCTGTGATTCCCTTCAATGAATGAATTACTGGGTTCTAGTAAATACCGCTTTTAAATTGAGCCGTTTACAGCACTAATTTACAATCAAAATATACGGGTATGATCACAGGGTACAGAACCCCATAGCCGACACCCTGCGCAACCAGACACAATTAAGAAATGACACGTATTGTGTTGATTGATTGATGGCTTTCGTAATTAAAATGGAAAATCTGTCCATAGCCTGACGATTTATCACGACATCGATACAAAATGGATGATTTACAAAAGACTGCTTGGACATGGCTTTTTTACTATAATTATTACGGTAATAATGTGTTCTATAAACCTAATTGTGAACAGGAAAAACGTCTAATTAGATTTCTTGCCAAAAGTAATATTTTTGATAGCAAATATCGAAATCTTTTATAGTAATTTATGATTATGATTATTAGGTATCAGGGTTAATATGACCAAAAATAGTTTGCCGAAACTTTAACTTTTCTGTGATGGCTGGCTACAACCCATTAATGGCCCATTACTGAGCACGGGTCTCTTCTCATATCTGAGGAGGCCTAGAGCATACTCCACCACGCTGCTCCAGTGCGGATTGGTGGAGGGGTTAGTGGCCAACCCAAGTGTCGGAAATTTTAAGCCGCCCGAAGGTATCCGACATGGCTTAACGACTGCTACCAAATGATAACAACCGGGACCGACGGCTTTACGTGCCCTCCGAAGCACGGAAGCGCTCAAGAAATTTTGCCACTAGCGGTCACCCATCCAACTACCGACCGCTCCCGCTGTTGCTTAACTTTGTCGATCACTTGAGATCGACGCAAGCCGCCGGGCTATGAGCGCTTCCTAACTTTTCTGTGATACTAAGTATTATATTTGACTTTATTGGAACGAAGTTCCTTATCGCGGGTTGTGAAAGGGGGCTAGACGGAAAAAATTCTTACGAAAAGTTGTCACGACAGTTTTAATTCTTACGAAAAGTTGTCACGACACTTTTTGCTATAGTAAGCTATTGTAAGCCGTGCGGCGTGCGCATGTTTTATATTATTAGTATAACATATATAATAGTTATATATATATGTATGTGTATTTATATACATAATCTAAATATTTTTTTTTTTTAATTTCTTCACTAATTAATCGAAAGAAACTTCGTTCCATCCCTTGTCCATCCATGTCCCTTGACACCTCTCAAGTTTTTTTATTTATTATGGAGCCAGATAGCAAAAAGCTAACGTTTACTTCCGGTACAAGTATAAAAAGACAATGGAAGTATCATGCAAAAATACGTTTCTCTATGGTCACGTTATTATGTTGTAGTGAGGTACCACAGAGCACATTACAAGTAGACCTGGCCTTAATTAACGCATTAAGGCATAACGCATTGTCTAATAAACTATTTACCGGTTCGAATAAAAATGTATTTAACGACCGGGATAGTCTATTTACCCTATTTAAGTGTATTCTAGTTAGAGTTAGATAAATAAAACTAGGTACATAAGTAAAAATGTTCTCTTGAAAGCCAGTAGGTTCTTTTTTCCATATTCTTCTTTAGTCACGGTGCTGTTAACCGTTGAGGAGTTCCCTTGTATGATGTAACGTGTTCGATGTCATGAACTTCGATGTAATGGAATTCGATGTGGCGTATGGAACCCTTTGGAGAGTGGGTCAAATTTAACTTGCAAGATTTGACCCACACTAACTAACAAGTTAAATAAAAGCTTGTAATGAGTATGTGATACACAAGCGCTTGCCAGCATTGAAGACAAATGAAATATTAAGGATAGTAGTTACATTTGTTACTCTATGGCTTCAAACAAACAGTACTCTTCAATCATGGGGTATAGCGGTTCGATTCCCGGCATTAATATTAATGGACAAGCCTCAATAGCCGTCATGATCTGTTTCTGATGGACGGAGAGACGTATGATTGATTACAAATAGTGTGCTGAATTGCAAAAAATTATAATGTAAATATTGCATAAATATTACATACTGTAACATTATGTAAATGCAGTCATTAGAAGATTAATTAATTTATATATGTAATCCAATGGGTTATTTTATTGTCTAATTGAGATGCTTCTTAGATTAATATTGTTCTAAATACAAGTATTTTTTTTATAATATAACATCATTAATACAATAGTTTAATTTGTTTACCAAATTATTGTAATCAGAATGAAATTTTATTCAAACAAAAAATCATGACGTGACAGAAAAATGTTCTTAAATATAATGTAGCTAATGTTAAATATTAAGTTAAACCTACTTTTTTTTAGACTAGAAGATTATTAGTTGCGCTCTTTTGCACTTTCCTAAAACAATAGGTTAGTGACTTCATTTAAGTAAAAAAACTAATAGAGTAATATATTATATTTTCAAATATAAGAATATATACCTAAGTATAATAAAACGCGGACTTCATATGAATTTAATAATAGAATCCACTGAACGCGTCGTGCAAAAGAACACGAGACATAAAAACATCCGACAGACGGACAGAAATAATAATTCCCCTAATTATCTGAAGGGCGTTCGTGTAACATATTTAACTTCGCCTGTAAGATTTATTATTACTTTCATACGACGGATTTTCGTATGTGAATCAATCACTGGAATTCAACAAAATAATTATTAGCAATTTCGACCCAAAGGGGTCGTTAACGACCACTTTGGGAATCCCTGCTCTAGATGGTCTTTAAGATTTTTTATGGCATTAAGGTAGCAAACGAGCATGCACCACCTTCCGCTGCCGCCCATGACAACTGTGTCCGACGTAGAACAAGACTCAAATGGGGACTGGGATAGTTAGTCCGGTTATGACGGTGTTAGAACATTTGGTTTGTTTGCAAGTATGGGGTCTGGGACAGGGACTGTTAGTGAATGTTAGTCCTGTTAGTTGTTGTTAGAAATAGTCCAGTTAGTAATTGTCAGTAAGTCTCGAGTTGGCCGTTTTGGGTCGGCTTGGATACTTACTTTCTTGTCCCTTCCTATTTCTCGGCCGGCAAAGCATCGCGTGGTGCTTTTGGTATTACTGATATTAAAAAGTCTGAGAGTGTATTTCAGTGTAGCCCACGATAAAATAATATAGGATTTCATGAAGCATAATACGACGAGTAGGATGGTTCAGATACACTATAAGTAATTGATTGAATGGAGCATACTGACATGACTGACGCTCGGCTAGGGTTGTCAACATTTACTGGTATGTTACACAATAATCTATCCAAAATAAATAGTATTTTAAAATGATCAACAAAGAAAGATTTATAAATGTGTATTTGTTGTAGAAAGATTAAGTAAGGTGCCTTTATAAACGGTTTGTTTGTAAGATTTGTTCATTAAAAATAGAGATCGATCGATGTAACTGAAATAGTATTTTGCATACTATTTCGGCGACAGTATTGGACGCAATCTTGGCGTACGATACTATAATTATCATATTTTTTTATTGATTTATATTTCAACTTTTAATATAGCACAGTTGGCAACCCTACCTGCCGCGACTGTCGACAGCTGTGTCACCCGTCTCCAATTCAGACAATTTACAGCTACAATTACTAATTGCACCCAATAGAGCTCAATTCGTTAATGTATGTTTTTTGACGACGGGAGACGGCACGGAATGATTCAAGTTCGACTATTACGAAATGTTTTAATATCTATCTTAAAAATACTTATGAGTTATGTTTAATTTTTCTTTCGCAGGTAAGTATCTCAACATCGGTTGTTTTATGGTACAAAGGACAGTCGTTGCAAGGAACAAAGTCAGGTAAAGAGGGTTTCTCCATGAACCGGTTATCCTGGGTGACCGTGTACCCTGCAAATCTGGTGAGTAATATAATAATAAAACTAAACCGACTAAACTGCTGGGTAAAAACTGAGAGTGTTGGAGCCATTTGATGAATGCTTGGTTTAGGATACGTTGTGTCGAACTTCGTTGTGGATAAAGCTACGCTGTTTAGAGTCCAAGACTATGGCTCTATGCAAGTCGATTGTTTTTACTTAACTAGACATAGACATAAGAATGTACTATGCGAGGCAAGTGACTTGTTTGCTGATAGCTTTGATTTAAATAACGAAGGTGCTCCCCTATATATTAACTCAATTACCTTGATTTTCATGAGACCTCGCGGACTAGTTGCAAGATTTCTATTTTTACAATTTTTGGCATGGTAGTGGCATTTTGGTGTCTCCGCTTAAGTTCTCTATGCCAGCAATTCGTCAGGCAATTCTACAATAATACTTAAACCCTGTTTAGGCATTTAGCATTGACAAGCATAAAGTTAATCTAAATGTAAACAGCAGCAGTCATCGCATCGCACTTCCATGCCTTTTTTACGTATTTTAACTTACTGCGATGTACCTACTCTTTGGTGGTAACACTTCTCTCACAATAGAAAGTTAAAACAAAACAAAAGCCACTGTTTCCAAGTTACCATCATTTAGTACGAAGCATATGTACATCTCATCTGCTACCTAATTAACTGCACAATATTTTCGCCTTCAAACTGTTCACATATGCGAAACGTAACAGTAGCCATTGACAAACGATGCGGTCCATAACATCATATGTCAGCAAGCTGGATGTGATAATAGCCCGTCGAACCATGAGATAAAGGCGAGAATGGTGTAAGGTATTCGAAGATCGAAATTTCCTATGAATGAATTCGCCTTGTGGTCAGCCCATGCGTTCATTCAGTAGTCAATGCTCCTCAAAGTTTAGGTCGCGTCTGTGCAAAGTATTATCCCATTTAAATACCAGTTTTAATAAAGATATTTCATTGTTTTGTAGTAACTTCGCTAGCGCATTAGGGCCAACAACGTAATGTTAGTTGTAAGGTTGTAAGTTTAAAAATAACTAAGTCATTGAAAATATTGAAACAACTGTATTGCGCATGTTTTATTAATAGGTTTCAATCAAAAGAAAGGGCAAAAACCATGCGAGAAAGAACGAGAATCATTTGAATTATGATAATTAAGACCGATTTATTTTAAATGCAAACAGGTACTCACGATTATTATACCGATATTTTGACATAAACCTCCTTGCATAGTGCTACTGCTCCCATTGGTAGTAAACTTTATCATAGTTCTTTTATATAGCTTAAAAGTCTTATGAATACTTTTTAATAATAACTGACATTGTAAATCAAATAAGTATGATATAAATTGTGGATTATTGCAGAACTATCTTTAAAAATTAAAAATATTACCAAACGCATCACCGATGGCTTCAACCCATTTATGGTCCATTACCGGGCACGGGTGTCTCCTCATCATTCAAACAATATTATGTAACAAGACTATGTAAACGCATTTGATATATCGTCTGTAAAGTTTATATAGTGATTATGTAAATAAATAAATAAATAATTGAGGAGGTCTAGAGCATTATCCACAACGCTGCTCCAGTCCGGTTCCGTAGAGGGGTTAGTGGCCAATCCAAGTATCGGTAACTTTTTAAGACGTCGCAAGGCCTCCGAAGGCTTAACGTCTGATAACTAACTTTAACAACAGGGCAAAGGCTAAAATAAGGAAAGTACTTGCTCTCAAGCTACAATTTGTATTCAAGAGAAGAGAAGTTTGAGAATCTCTGCAGCAGTGGAACTCAACCTCCGGACGACCACATTAAAGTTCTCTTTGTAGTTATTGAACGTCTCGACGGTAATGCAATGGGTTTATCGTTGGAAATACCTGTAAACCGGTTTTTATACCTTTATTAAAACCCTTTTTTACCGGTTTCAAAGTCTAGTCGGGATAAAGTCATTGTAACACTTGGCTAGCGTGGGTTGAAATTTTGCACGCATCCTAATTTTTCGGAAGTTTTGAACGTATTAGAAACTGTCCATTATAACTGAAATATATGATGTACATACGATGATACAATTTTAAAATCATAAGATTAATAGGTACCTTTCTGTGTTAAAGCATGCATTTAAATGAGGCGTTCATAATGACTCCAATTCTAATAAGAGGGGATGGAATTCTATCTAGACGTGTCCGCCTGCTTCAACAATAGAAAATTATCTCCTTTTGTAGAATTGACTGATGGTAAGCGATAAGACCGTGTTGGACGGATGGTAAATCCCTTTGTTTTATGAATGAAGTGCTTAAATGACTACAGATAATAAAAATATAGATTAAAATCATTATTGACCAAATCTTGTAATAATAGTGCCGCAGACAGTGACAAAAAATAATATCACCCTATTTTCCTTGTCTCCCTAAAGTGTGCGAGTGAGATGGAATTTAAACAATGAGTGTACAGTATTTTCTGTTTACGAATAATAATAAAGAGTACTTTACTCTGTATAATATTGTTCTTAAGTATTGTTAGGTATAAGAAACTTATATTATTGTTACATTATAGTTTATCTCTCCGTATGTCTTTTGTATACTCACGTAAATAAATGAATAGTTATAAAAACTAAAAGCACGCTTTATAGTGCTAAGTGAATAATAATTTTATCAAATTAGTGTATTGTCATCGGTCCTCAATAAATCTACAAAGTTTGAACGAAATCTGGCCGTTTAAAGTGGGTCAAAATCGCGCCCAAAGAAGTCGGTTACAAACAAACATACAAACATACAGGTGAAGCTAATAAAAAGCGTGTAAAAAGTGTTACTCACGTTAAAAGTCGACTCTACGATGATTATTCGCAATATGAATTCGCAAAGTTCTTCTATAGTCCAGTTGCACTGATAAAGTTCCATATCGGGCCTAAACTCGTGTTTATGCTGGTATCTATGTCTTAGTTATTGTAAGTTTATGTTCTTTTAAATCAGGTAGGTACTCGCATGTAATACCTAAGTTGTACAGAATCAGATGCTTCCATAAATCGATCTCGCAAATTATTGCAAAATTCAAGAAATATAATACAATTGGTTGTTAATACAATAATTTTAAGGCAAAATTACAGTAGGTACATTATTATTGTGTATTACAGTCATTATTCTACTTAATTACACTGATTTGATATATCAGAATCGTACATCCACACGTAATAAATATATAGAAGTACATCGACACTAACTGTTGTGTAAATTGTAATATGTAATACGTATTTTCCTCCAACTTATTGACATTACGAATCAGAACGTGAGCGTTGTTTTATGTCAACGCAGATAAACCGATGTGTTCTAACTAAATTAAGTTCTGGGAAACAATTACGATGACACATGAATATAAAGCAATAGATATACATAAATAAATATACCTACGTACGTATACGTAGTCATTTTTATTACAGAGGTTTAAAAAAAAAATTCGAAAAATCCTAAATTACGTTGTATATTTTATCTTCAAGCCAATGAATTGAGAATAATAAACGCAAAAATATATTTTCTATAATCTACTAAATTCCTTGCATTTTAGTTTTTTCTGTGTGTATAACAAAAAATGACGGAAGAGTTAACACGAATGTACACAATAAGCGTAACGAAGAAGGTAATTGCAAGGTTTATTATCTGAAAGATATGCGGGCCGGCAGTTAATAACTCGCGTACTGCGTACCTAATAGACATTATGTAGGCTTGCCTCGGCGCCCGATCTGCCTCATTTATCTAATGCACATTGCATTTGCTTTTAGTTTTTAGTGCGGTTACGCCATGCTCGCTCTGCCACAGAAATAACGTAGAATATCGGTCACAGACTCCGCTCCGAGCGGGCTGAGCATCGAATTAATTGCTCGATGGTACACCACTATCGCGGTGGACGCGGCGCGAACGGACGCTTCCGCTCCGTTTTTAAATTAAGAAAAGCGCGCCAACGCTGACAGCGCGGCAAAGAGTTTGACATTAGTTTTTTTCACGCGTCAAAAAATTCCGACTTATTATTTTTTTAAACATGATCGCGTTCGGAAACAGAGTGTGACTGATAAGAAACTTATTAAAAATAATTAAACAAGCAAAAATATCGTCCGATATCAGAAAGGTCAGCCAGGTCCCTGTGCGGGATGTTTTCGTAACATCGCGTTTATATTAGGAGTATAATGTCACGATAAGTAATCGCGGCCGAGTGCAAATGTCGCCGATATCGCCGGCCAAACGGCTTGCTCTACACTTCATAACACATTGTAATAGGCTAGAAAAGTGTGGTGCATTGAGGCTAAACCGTCCCTTCGCGGAATCCCGCGTGCTGAATCATACACCGGTTATCGTGTTTTGAAGCGAGCGGTAGTATGTGTGAGGTCACAAGTTGGATTCCGAACGCCGTAGTGGCGACACTACTCGCGGATCGCTCTGCGGAGCCCGTAGTCGCGTGGTTAAATGCAATTCGATCTTCTATCGAAGAATACGATCCTTTGGTCGTGGTACGACCGCCGTCAGTCACTTCGCAAACATCGGAGGCTTCCGATAGCGCTTTCGATGAAATACTCTCCCAACTCGGAAAGGAGATCTTCAAACTCGATGAGTATCAGCGGAACCTCGTCCCTACGGAGAAGGAGGTGTCTCTCAGCATACTGAACCTTTTCGATGACTGTTTGGAAAACATGAACGGGAAACGTTCGGTCGAAATCGGTACCCAGACCGATATGGAGCCGTTGGAGGAAAACACAACGCCAAAACAAATACCAGTGCCAAATGATTGTATTATAAACGGTGCAGACGAATGCAGTGACGGTGAATCGACATTATCAGATATCTCTTTCGTAACAAGCACGCCCAGTAGGAGTGAGAAAGTGTCAACTAGTGTTAGTGATGTTCCACCTGTGCCGCCGAGGACAAGATTAAAAACGGACTCCAGTTCCTCCTCCACTTACGATAACGTAGAATTCAATCCCGTAGGAGCTTACAATCGGCTGGAATCCGACAGTGATTCGGCAAGTACCTGTTGGAGTTACAAGGAGTGTAATCAGGGAGATGTGGCAAAAACTTACGCAGCGGTGTGGTCGCACTCGAGCGGTTTCCACAACTCCGACGAGATACTCCGGAAGGTGATACAGCAAGCTCAGCAGAGGGCGGTTTCGCGATTGTCCTTCGACACGGCTACTGACTTTTCGCCGCCGAAGTTTTCTGTGTATGCGCTCGAAGAGGTGGGAGACAGGTGTGCGCCAGTCGCTGCCATGACGCCGGACAAACCGCTCGATGACGGCTACGAGCCCGTCCGAGATGCGTTGACCGCTGACGAGAATATTTACGAGGAAATCGAGTACGGGTGCAGTTTTACAGACGAGGGATGCTCCTGTGCTGGTAGTGTGGAGGTCGAGAGTTGTTCCATAAGTGCCAGTTCGGAAGGTGTCGGCCGCGAGAGTCCGTTCTACGCCAATCTCAGAGATCACGATGCATATGCGATTCCCCCGGATGTTATTTATTGGAAGAATCAGCTCCTGGACCCATTTTACAACGATGACGAGGAAGACGAGGTAAGTTTCCCGCTTTTATTTATATTGGAAGCATGGCAATATTAAACGAATAATTATAATTGTAATACATTTTTTCAAGTTAAATTGCTAATTTACATTTTTTTGTGAGCTATTTTCGTCCATTTTATTACAATTTCGTTTGATGGTCGTAGTAGGTATGCTACGAAAGGAGAAAAAATTTCACGTAATTTTTTTAATCGGTTTTAAATCTAAATACAAAAATATATTAAGAAATTTCTTAACAATTTACTTATTTACTTACCAAAAATGTGTGTTCATACGTACGTACGTACTGTAAAATATAATGACTATCAATTTAAAACGTCACTAATACTATTTACTTTGCAATATCGCTTCAAAGTTAACTGGATTTTACTCATTAATAAACGATAATATGACAAACATAAGTTTCATAATTACTTTACTATCAGAACGTATTATCAAATGTGATTAAGAAACGTGATATCTTGAAATGTATGTGGTATTTGATCAACATCAGCACTGCTATGGTAGGATGAATAATGAACAATGGTTTTAAATAGCTGCCACACGTAAATGTTATTTGGTAATAGGTTTAGGGCTGCAATAATCTTTTATCTGTTTTGTGTCTACTAAAGATGTCTAGTAGGTACATTCAAAAGATGATTTTTCTCTAGCTCAAAATCGTCTTAAATAGAGGCTTAAGTAAAATAAATAAATAAAATATATAAATGCTTTCATAAAATAACGATATTTTATGAAAGCATTGTATTAAGAAGGCTCTTTCACACGATCTTATCTCACGATTTCACGGTTTGGTTGGGTGTAAATACAAGGCCCGAATTTAAAAGTTGATATAACATAGGTAATATACGAGTAGGCAATAAATGAATAATGATACCTTATTCGATATTAATATCCGGAATAAATATTTTTTAAACGTACGATAACATTCCCTGTGTTGCGCGTCATGATCACACACATTCAGAAATCACTAACACCCGAAAACAAACATCTATCTATCACTTAAATGTCAAGTTGTTGAATTATATTCATATAACATGGGTCTGAAATACAGGTATAAATATGAAGAGTATTTGGTTAAATAACCGACGTTCACGGCACTATTATCTTGGGAAAGACACAATCGGTGGTATTATACCCAGCGTTGTGACTACCACGGCTACCACCCTTATCATTTACATCAATCGTATCTCATATACGAAGGAAATGTTGTAAAGTACAGGTTTTTACCTAGGTAGGTACACATGTTTATTAAATTTCTGATGTAAAAGAAAGAAATAAAGAAACATTCGAGGTATACGTTTGCAGCACATGGACACAGAGAGCTAAAAATTAAACTTAAATTATATAACTTATCTACATATATTTTACTTAACTACTTAGGTACTTATGAGTATTAATTTCTGATATCATACAAAAGTGTAACTGATGAACAAATTATTTTAGAACTAATACTCGTATAATATAACGAATTTCAGTTCCTTCTCTCTTTTTCGCACTCCTGCTTAGATTTTTGAAATGATCCGAAAATGTATTTTAACGTAATGCCGTTACATAAACATAACATAATCTATGTACTCACCATCAAGTGACCAGTCGCTCGTCGTATAAAAATACTAACATACTATTTTTTCATACCGACACTACAAAAAGTTAACTGCGTCGGTAATAATGTTGTCTTACTACATATCCGTATCCGGACAGACCAGGTTTAAAAGAAAGGATACATTAAAATGCGTGATAGCGCATAAAACTACACCATATATAGTTTATGTAATTAACGACTATTGCTTTAGGTTTAACTTCGATTTTAATCTAGGCTTCGGGCTGCTAAGCTCACCTTGAAAGGATAAAAGATAAGCGATACCTAAAATTGAAGGGAGGGCCAATAATAATGCGGGGGTCCCCGCTTCTATTGTGACGGGCAATGCAACGGGCAGCCGTCCAATCCTTCAAATGTGGGCAATTACTACACTATACATTACTTAAGTAAACATAAGTATAATAATTTCTCGCCTAACTCTTCTAGTGCATAGTAAAACAAGTGCTCTATCAAAGTCGTAGTACTTTAATTGTATTGAATATTAATTTGTGGCGTTGCAAATGGCTGCCTTTCTTGGTGCGCGATAAAGTCATTATGTGATGATGTAAATTTGCGCGTCAGATTTAATAATGAGCTGGCTCAATGCCGCATAGATTCTGACTTCAATATAACTTGCTTAATGCTTGTTTGATTGATATTGTACTCCACTTGGTAGTCATTGCGCTATGTTCATAGGGAAGTGGCCTGGATTAGTTGCCCAAGTCTGTGACTTATTCATCAAATATGGCTTAGGTAGGTACTATCGGTAAGGTACGATTTGATATTTGTAAGCAAAGGATATCTTAAAGACGATGTTCGCCCATTGAGTCTTGTTCTGTGTCGGTCACAGTTGCCATGGGCGACAGCGGTACGAGCTACATGCTAGTTTGCTTCTTAAATCCTTCAAAGAACTTCTGATAGCCTTGGCTGCCGTCGTATTATGGAACGCATGTGACCGTCCCAGTAACAGTCGGTGTCCATTCGATGCTAATGTGGACATCTACTAGTCAAGAGTGAAAAGGTTTTTACTAATTTAGTGCGCTTTATAAGCAAGACTACATTGC
The DNA here is from genome assembly GCA_905404295.2 of Ochlodes sylvanus. Taxonomy (NCBI): domain Eukaryota; kingdom Metazoa; phylum Arthropoda; class Insecta; order Lepidoptera; family Hesperiidae; genus Ochlodes; species Ochlodes sylvanus. Next base: position 7,769,001 of record FR990129.1, read on the forward strand.
CACTTACCTCTAGGTGGGATTGTAATCAACCGCTAACTTGCACTTAGTAAAAAATAGATGTCTACTAAGGGCCACACAAAACGTAGGTAAGTCCAAGGACTTGTACCAATCGTGTGACTGACGGACTTAAGCACCTTCGGAATCGATCATCGATCAATAAACTACAAGATTACCGGTTATTTGTTAAGCGCTCCTAAGCTTAGCGAACATGTAATGCAATCAATTTAAATGTCTTAATGTCATATAAGACATTCAGGTAGCTTAATAGATTGGTACTTGATTCATCTTGTAACAGTTTTAGTTTTTTCATTGATATTGAAACTGATAACTTATAGACTTTGTTAAGCGACGTCGACCGCGTGGGCGTTGGAAAACGATAAAATATTAAAAATTATTCTAAGAGAACGTATTATTGGAATAAAAACTATCCTATGTCCTTTACAGTGTTACAGAATATCTCCATACTTTTGATTTTTATCGGTTTCGTGGATAAAGCGGAAAAAGATAGCAGACTGAGTTATTTTCCCATTTTTAATATCAGTATGGATGGATTTCGATCATTAACTTAGGTAGGTAGGTATAAAAAAAAGTTTACACTTCGCTTATGTTGAATCAGTACAAAAATGCGTTAGAAACTTCTTTATTAAAGAAATACTTTACAACTGCGTATTGCTAAAATCGGTTTCTATAATTACGTAAGTTAATGTTAAAATAGTTCATGATTTTACATCATGAACTATTTTAACATTATAGATATTGAGAATTTAATAGTATTGGTTGTGTGAATCATTGAATTATTATTAATCACTTAGGTACGGACTGGAAAGTCCGCCGCAGATTAAAAAAAGAAAAACAATTATATTCACAATTCTTGCAACTGCTAATTTTATTTCATCTTCAGCATGTGTTTTGCATACGACAGAGATTGTATACGGTGCCATAAGAATTATAAACTATGCGAATCTTAAATACGTGTACATACATTAAATAAGTATCTACATAATGTTTGGGATAAAATATGTAGGTACATATTGACGTAGACACTATAATGAAACGCATTTTTAGTTTTGTCTATTGTTTGAATATTACAAATCTAGTAACTCTAAGTTACCACTTAGACCAGTAGTTAATTATAAGTTTGAATTTATAAAGCAAATTAATGTTGCCTGTTGTTTAATAGAGGTTTTCAAGATTCCAGTTATATGAATCGTAAGGTATACAATGTATTTGTTTTGCCGATTTTTTTTTGATAGAGAAGATAAATCTTAAATCTAAATTAGGTTGAATAATGGCGACCAATATTAAACTGACATCCACTGTATTGCTCGAAAAAATTATAATGCAAGTTAGAAGGGATTTATTTTATAAAAAATTGTTTGTCTTTAATTTTTAATTACCTCGAATATTTTATTTAAACACAAATCGGAAAATATTGATTACTTCTTTCCGATTGAGGTACATCACTATTAAAAAAATGGTAAAAACTTGCAACACGGGATTGTAAACAGTCATAACAGATTCCATCATTTCCATCTCCAAAATTTAATACCAGGATTTGAAGATAGAAAAATGAAAGTACCGAAACATTTCAACACAACAACAGTTTAGAGCAGTTTTTAATTGAATAAACTAATATTATTGTAATATAATAATATTGTTGTGTTTATAAGAATCTGTGTAAGAATAGATAGCATTGATCAAACTCTCGGAATTTATTCAGTAAAATATGCCTGTTATAAGAAGGGTAGGTACCCACTTTCTATTTCTGGATCATTCATCCGAATCCGTCCTTTACGATTTGATTGATTGACAAGCATCCGTCCGATCCCTATATTTATAATATTGCGTTAATTTAAAATATACTTCAGAACGGTCTACGTTAGCTACTTAAAAGTTTTTTTTTTACTTTTTTAAGTTGTTCAACTATAAACTGCGTGTTTGACCTTTTGATTAATGCATTTTATTAATATTATTATTATGTATTTTAGCGTTGTAAAGCTCATTTATAGCCTATACATTGCATTGATTTAATGGTTATAATTGTACAGAAAATAACAATTCAATTGTTAAAATTTTATGATATACTATGACGAGAAATTTAATCATTAATAGAGGATGCGTCACCTAATTAAACCTCTTTGTTCGAAAACATTGGCTGTGATGTGAATTATAATGAGTAATATGGTTTGTAAACCACAAGAATCATCTGTGACGCTGCTGGCTCTTGGTCCGGATTTCATTGTAAATCGTGACAAACGGACATCAAATAAATCTCTACTTATAAGAAAATTGTAACGTACATATATAGGTACGTGGAAGATATTGGAGAAAAAGTATTTTTATATTTATTAAAGCAATAAGTAACAATAACAATGATTTTTAGAATTTTTAATCTGATTCAAAGCGTTTAAAACAAAATGTCCCGCTTATTTTTCGGTGTAAAAGTAAATATTTTTTTATCCAATCTGTCCAACCTTACCTTCCCTTCCAGTTTGTAATGGAACAGGTTAAAAGGATGAGGCTATATCGCTTAGTTCCATTCCTTCTGTTAGACGTCTTTAGGCGACTCTGTTCAATCCCGAGTATCCCGACTTGTTTAGTACCCGGACGGAAGTACGATTACTTACCTAACTAAAATAGCTACTTTACCTACTCCAACTCCTTTGCTTTCTTCCCTGTCATTGTGTTAATATGCCTAAATAATTACGAATGTCGAACAAGGGTTGACCACATACCATCAGTGTACATCGATTCGTTCGTCACGTTATTGACACCAAAATAAATTGAATTCAATGTCTCCGTTTAAACACTCTTCATTCGCAATATTTTTTGTTTACCTTGTAGAAAATGGACGCGGTTTCCCGGTACGCAAGTAGAAGGGTCGGTTTACTTAGAATACGGTCAAAGACTTATTATTAGAAGTATTTTATTTACCCGTGGCTTACGCTTACAATACAACATTACGTACTGCTACCTGATGTTTGTTTTGTAAAGTTTGCGTTTTTTAATTATTATTAAGTATTATTTTAGTTAATTACGTTTTTATGTCATCGAATTCCCGGCATTCGACCTAAAAATAAAAATGTTTGCAACTGGTATATCCTGTACGAAGATATAAAAAGCCCTGCGCTTTTAATTCATTCGTTCAAAAATGCAATTGAACACGTTTATTAACCGATGCAGTGCAATAGCTAATCGGTCCAGTAATCGTCACGAATATGTTAATTACTTTATTTCGACATCTAATTACGGTAGGTATGACAAGAAGCTTAACGATAATGACTGTTTGGGGTTTTTACTGTCTGTATATGGTTTTTACTTTATTTATCTGTACGCTAAGTAGTAGGTACTTAGGTAGGTTAATAGGTACTAATAGTAGCTGAGCTGTCAATGCAAAAGGGTAATGAGCGGGGATTCGGGGAATAGTCTACTAAAGTAAATAATAGATGATCGGATGATGTAAAGATCATGCTAACGAAATGAAAGGTTTGGAGATCGATTTCCGGTGAAGACATTTATATTTATATGATTGGTAAATGTTTATTGTCAGGTGTTTGTGATGTTTTGTTATCGAATGTGTGTGTGTGTCACGCACATCTTGGTGGTCACAGACTGTGCGAGCGTTAATGATTAATTTTTTCATTCGCTCTTTTATTGTGTCCAACGAAAGTAATGCCTCTATGTGTTTAGGGACTCTTTCATAACCATACATTGGAGCATTAAAAGTAATTTTACCAATGATATCAATAAAGTAATCAAAATTACAGATTATCTCCTTTGACCCCATCAAATAAATCATAGAAAATCTTTATCTTGTCGGCACGGAATAGAGCTTTTGTGTAATTTATAGCCGAAAAAAGGACAGATAAAAATACAACTGTCACTTGTATTTACAAACGAAGCACAGTTTAGTAAAAAAACAATTGTCGCTGTCATTATAAATCATTTCACAGACAGCGTATGAGGCCACAGAGTACTAATTTGTAATGTAGATTAAATAGAAAACGGTTGACTGGCTTAACTTAAGTAAGCAATGCAGTAAAAAAACGCAAAAAGTAATGAACATAACGTGTGGCAAAATGGCCAATTTACTGCCCAGTAATTCCGTGTTTTGTAACAGTGTTTACCGTTTTTTAATGTGTTATTAAGCAATCGTAACTGTTGTAACGGATTAAAAATGTTGATTAGGTGTGCATTCATTTTGGATATTGCCTAAATTGAATTACTTTGCAGGTTTGGTAAGATAATAATATTTAGCTTCTCCAGAAGCTCGGTGAAGGTGAATGAACATAATTCAGTATTTGTTGACCTTTTAATTTTACCGTGACGGTAAGTTGTGAAAATCTTATGACACAAGTACATACAGTGATTGTACAATCCAATTCGGTAGTTAATGTTGTCTCTTCGTGCTTTAATGCACAGATAAGATAAGAGTTAGAATACAGTTGTTTTAGCACACGTTATATACCATAGTTACTAGGCTATTTACTGTAGATAGTGACCGTGCCTTCGGAGCAAGGGTTCCCGGGTTCAATTCACGTCACGTTAGTCGTGTCCCTGTACATTGTACAGGGACACGACAACTCCGTCGATACATTGTATAACATTTACATACATCACAAATAATATGAGCATGAATGATATAATGCGTAATGTGCACTTATCAAAGCATTAAGAGCCATCTGGCGTGGATAATGTGGACTGGTGATGGCACTGCCCTCTCACTAACACTGTTGTTAATATCATATCGATGTTTTATTTTTATAGTTTGTAATTGATATAGTCGTAAATCTGTCAACAGTGAAGTAAAAAGTAGTTAAATTAAAAAGTTGACTCCGGAATAAAATGTGAATGCTAGAATGTTTTAAATCCATAATCGAAATCGAATCGGGAAAATATTAGAAGTTCGATGTTTGCGGATATAGCCTTATATGTACTTGCTACCTATACCTGGTTAGGTATACTCGATGGTTTCGAATTTATTTTTCCAATTCTTTTTTTACTGAACAGCTGAAAGACGAGCAAATCAGCCGAAAAGGAATCGGCGGTCCTGCATTATTGCCAGCTCTATGATTTAATAAAAAACACTCTAGAATCTAGATGATCTAGACTAGAGTCATGTAGATCTAGTCAAGTAGATCATGCATGAGTATCTGGAATGTGTATTAAAACAATTACCTAAATTTATTCTGCCCATGTAATAAGACTTACAAATCCTTCGTTTATAATGATCTAAATTTGAATTGAATTACTAAGAACAAGACGAATGATGTCCAAGTTGCAAAATTATTCAGAACAAGCGATAGCCTATAACCGATGCTTGTTCCTCAAAGATCTCCGTATCTCAACCTAAATCATACAGACTTGTACTATCGCAGTTAGAGAACGATAAAATATGTTATAGGACAAGCAATGTTCAGTTTTCAAACTTTCATTGAGTAGACTTCTATGTCATTCAGTAAAGTCCACCGTATGTCCTGCGAGCTGCCTACCTCGCTTATTAGGTACTTCATTTGTTAGTTTTTGTATATTGACTCGAATTTTCGATCTTTACTGTAATCTGGTAGTGGTCTAGTAGGCACTGTAGTGTTAATAACCTCAGATTGCAACAAAATGATTGTAGCCCAAACCGACGTCATTATCCTTACATAAAATAATTGAAATTCGCTCATTCCCTCGCAATACGTTGTGTGCCTTTTATACATAATATAATTCGTGGATGTTCGTGGGCCATTTTACCATATGTGTTGGTTGAGATGTCCGCCGTATGATGTGCGCCAAAACCATTATGCTGTTGCGATGCGTCTGGTATCTACGTTTGTGGAGGGTGGACGACTCAGGACAGTCTTCATTCATAAAAGGAATAATGCAGGAATAATAAAATGCAGAATGCAGACTTGCATTCTGTATTTTATGATATTATTAACGAGGTGAGTACACTTTGTATTTTGAATATTTAGTATTCACGTTGATATAACTTGAGAATGTTATCTTATGCTTAAACAGACACTATGCTACACACTACGCGTATTTTTAGTTTCTATTAATTTATTCCTTATAGTTCAAAGAGTCAGATTGCGGTTTGATAGCGGTATTATGGTACATACTAATTGCTATCATAAATTTTAATTATCTTCACTCTGTCGTGTGCAAAGCAGATGCTAAGGTATGGATGCAATGATTAGCGCTAACTCCTAAGGGTTTTATTATTTTTATCTGTAGCTGACTTTCCGGTTTTTAATTTTTAAACTGTGCTGTAAATAAGCGAGGCAACTGGCTGGAATCTGCCTGCCCTTGGGCAAATAGAATACCTAGTGAATATAAACGATTAGCTTGGTGACACTTCATTGGTACATCATATTAAAGAATTGATTTAAATTGCACGAAATAAACGCTATGCAACAAGTAACAAAAATAATGATTTTTGTTTTACGTTTCTGACCAAGAAAGAAATACAGAGGGTGTTAGTTAACCAGCTGAGCTAACTGATAATAGTACCAGTAATATTCGTGCTTAAATAATATTATACATACTATAAGCCCTACCGCCAAGCATGGCCGGCTACTGTCACCTCCTACGAGCTTACGACACCATGGTCCCACCAATACGGCACAATATTGTAGGTGCCTTCCTAATATTAAACTACCGATACAAATTAATTTCATTATGTTTATCTATGTTTTAGTTTAGTTATTTAGTTTACTCTTATTAATTTTCCCGTTAGAATTCCCAACAACAGACAGTTTATAAATACATAGCTACCGGAAACTTGAAGCTATTTGATTGGCCAGTTAAATAGTTCAATGTGTTTTACCTGATATTTTTACGAGCTCTATATTACTTATTAAGTTTGAATTTAAGTGCTTAAGCAGTGCAATATGTAGGTACTTTAATTGTAAAAAAATTGAAATTTATAGTCCAAATTTGATTATTTTAAAATGAGTTCAAATAGGTACAGTTTGTGATACTACTGTTTGTGATCACGATTTTCATGTGTGAAACTTACAATAAAAGCTTTTAAAAATAAGGACTGAGTATTATTTTTAAAGAAAAATAGGTAACGGCTTTTACTCTCTTAGGTTTAAAAGATCCTGGTCGTTCTAGAAAAGTTCCAGGTTATGGTGGAATACATTCTAAAACCCCTGTACTCTTACTCCATACGGAGGAACTACGGAATCTCCTGCGAATGCACTGATGTCTTTCCTTGTTCTGCCCTCTTTTTTGCTGAAATGTTTAATACAGTCTGTAAGGTTATGTGGGGTATTGCTTTAAATCCCCATCCATCCGGGGCAAAGACTTCAACCTTTTATAATGACACCAATGCGTCTCCTAAGCATTAGCCTCAAGTAATGCCCATCCAACCGCCCCGCCAGTTCAATGGCTCACAAAATGAATAATTATTCGATTGAGCACAATTATAATTGTCTATTGCTACCTCTCACTATTTATAGAGTCGGCCATCGATTGTGCAAACACGCAATAAATTAACATTACGTTATTAAGACTTAGTATTCAGTGACTAATTATGCTGGCTAGGCAGGTGTAGCGTGCTTAGAATCTAGATAGCTCGGCCATGGGCCCTGAAATAGTCGAACGTGAATTAGAAATAGCTTGTATATTTAATGTTGTGGACAGACCATTGACAGGACAGACATGGAAATTAGAGCTTCAACAGTATTCACTATGTATTGGTGAATGATGTAATCGATTTCCCTAAAAACAGTTAACGATGTCGGTGACACCTCAAATGATTAAGCATTATCAATTATTTGTTTGAACGCTTTATAATTAATGAAAATAATATGCTCGTCTAGTCTCTTTGCAACTGATAAATATTTATTTATCACCATGAATCAAAATCTTTGCATACGATTACACATAAAATATTTTCATACGATTCTTATCAATAGATTTATGAGTGATTCTTAAACGAAGGTGAGATGTATGAAAAAATTAAGCAAATAGCTAAGTTATAAGCAACTGATGGAGTCTGAAGTTTAAATCTACATTTAAACACAAGGTTTACCTTTAGAAGCGAAAATCCTTTGAATTTATGAATCTACATCGATCACTTCGAAGGCCCAAGTGACGAATGACACAAAGTTTCAAGAGCTTTTGTTCTGTGATTTAAGTATTCAAAGTGAATCATTACTACGCCTACTTGCCATTTCTGTTTCAGAGAATAGCTATGGTTTCCCATATACGGAAGGCGTTATTGTAGTGTTTACTGCTTGGGCGTCAGTTTGTCTGTCTTTGTGCATACGTGACTGCCGGCAGATTCATTATTTTGTTGCTGCGCCTCCGATGAATATAATATCGATTGTCATGTCTTTGAAATATGGAAGACGTTGGTTGATTTCAGAATTAAGGGAGGGTATTAGGTTAGGAGAGCTTTAACACCAGCATGAGGAGGGAAATGGAACTCGTGTTGAGTTTGAATCGCGTCTAACTTTTTTTATGTAAATAAGCAGATCAGTTACCTGATGGTATAAGTGGTCACAGTCACCCATGGATATGAATAACGGCAAATTAAATGCATCAAAGGCATCACAAATACATAGTCGGTCAAGAATGTAAGAAGGGAAGGAACTCATTACTCCTGTACCTGTAATCTAAGAGATCTTGATACAGTTTTTATTATAAGGCTTGTATTTACTTTCAGAAGTCCCAAATTATTTTGATTTTCTAGTCACCTGAAGAGTTCATAATCGTCGGAAATACAAAAAGATATTTAATTATCCTCAACTTCATCGCCACTTACCATCAGGTTGGATTGTTGTCAAGCATTACCTTATGTAAAAAAAACTTCAGAAATTAAAGAAATTACGAATGCATCCATCAGACGCTTTAAGTTTAGATGCCCAAAATATCTTGATAATTGAAAGCTTTAAAATACATAGGAGGAGGATTCTGTCATTCTTCGCTCATCTTCCTCGTCAGACAAAGCATTGTTGATGCGTTTGATGTTTCTAATGTCCATGGGTCACGGTGACCAATTCATGAGCCATATGAGTCTGTTCGCTTGCTGTCTATTTACACAAAAAATGTCTGATTTATTAAAGGTCTAAATCCTAAAACATCTCGATCGACGAAGTCCATAAAGATTCCTTCAAACAGTACGTCTCAGGTACGTCTCCATTAACCAACTGGGTCTATAAAAGGTAATAGATATTCACTAAGGGTAAAAGTTAATGTACTTCACGAACTGGCCGTAAAGTCAAATATAAACATTTTTAGAACCGCCATTAATCCAGGCCAGCGTTTTATTGGGAACTATGATGTAAAAATACTGATGCTATCCCGATCTCGGTCTGCGTTACGTCACGGCTGTGTTGTAACATTGTTATAATTGAATCTTATAGTTCAGTTCAACTATAGTTCCTAAAGATGAAATAAAAAGTTTCAAATTTAAATTCTAAATTATTTATTCATGTGTGTTTTGTTAATACATACACTTGTGCTCGTCGTTTTTGGACTCTACCACCGATTCGGAAAGGTGTGTTTTGTGTCGGTTACAGTTCTTTGCCATGGACAGCAACGGAAGTGTTGCTGTATGGTCGTTTGATATCTTAAATAAAAAAAAATACTAAGATAATTATATATCTATATACATAATTATGTTTATTTGAATAGTTATTTAATGCTGTTTCCAGTCGTTGAAATTTTTTTTATTGATTTAAAAAACACCATACATGATTTAAAATTATCTATTTTTAGCTGGATACATAACTTACTCTCGCATTACATCAGCCCTAGCTGTCTAGTAAAAACAGAACTTCCTGTATACTACGAACTGACGAACCATAAAATTTACTATTGTATCTCGACTGAAATACGACTCGCTTCTTCAATAAACTATTTTTTTTATGTTTTAGTAAAATTTTAATTTCATGATTAAATTCAGAGATTCTCTTTCAGATTCCCTTATTAGAGATTATCAGAAGATTCTCTTATTTTAAAAACACACATTTATACAGAAAATCTTTATACATACAATAAGATTTCTTATACATACATTAAGTAAATTTTTAATAATGTCCAACATAATTAAGTATATATGATAGAGCATACAGACATTGGCTTCTACCATTAATGTCTCACAAATGGCATGGGTCTGTCCTTACAACTGAGGCGGCCTACAGCATATTCCACCAGCTGCTCCCGTGTGGATTGCATGGCAAAAATGCGAGATTGGTTCGAGATTCGATAGTAGTTGAAAGGTCAAGCAAAATGTAGGCTATTGCTCCATCGTGAAGTAAACAATAGCACGTTCAACGTATCATAATGAATCACGCTTCCACCGTTAGGTGATAACAGATAAAATAAAGGAAATGGAGGTACACTTACATGTGTAGTCTGTGATTTAGTCTCTACTCTCTGGTTATAAATACATAGGTCAATCAATAAGCAGCATAAGCAGCTTGGAATATTTCATACACTTTATTGCTTGAAATATCTGCAGGTTCCTTTGGGAACATTTGCAGTAATCTTGACCAATTTAAATGTTTATTAAAAGGTTGAATAAGCTATTTGAGCAAATAGGTCGAAATCTGATACTTTTTTGTTGCTGTTGGCCCTAACGGCCTTTCTGCGGGTCAGGAATGTAGAAGTAGGCGAGAGAATTTGCCTATAATCTAGCAATCCAACAGAGAATACACAGAATACCACTCTTCCGCTAAAGTACTTAGGGCTGTAGAACATTCTAATGAATAAATTTAATATAAATATAGGTAACTTTATCATCTAAGGTCTACGTTGCCAATTACCATCACTTGGGATCGTAGTTAAGCGGTAACATAGGTATATACAAAATCGTATTATCTACGTAAAAGGCCTAATCAATCCGATTCAATGACAGTGGCATTCAAGTGATTCACTATTCACGGGACGCATTCCTCGTGAGTGGGGAATTATCTTTTAATTCATGATGTCATAGGCTTAGGTCATGAGTGGCGCCTTGATATTGAGAATCGAGAATTCCAGACACTATTTGAACGTCATCGATAACTTTGTCTAGTCGGTTTCTACTTCCAATACTGCGTTGCCAAATTAGGATGGGACACAAAATCTTTTTAATAACGTTAACGGCTAAATAAAGCTATGTCAGGTTCTTTGTATGTGTATACACGTATTAGATAGTGATAATATGAACCAAATACTTATTACAGTACTCTATCACATCTTCGAATAACTTTTCGTAAAAGTCATAAGTGTCATAACAACAAATGCGCGCCAATTGAGCTGTCAAATTCCGCGTGGCGTTATAATATTATTGCGACAATGAAAGATAAATTAAAACTATAGTTATGCGTTACGTTCACACAACTCGAATTGCACTTTTGAATCCGCTCCGTTGACATTATTACAACTATGGATGAAATACATAAATACATAACATGAGATAGAAAGAGATAGCCACATGAAATGTACGTCAATTTCGCGCGCCAGTGACATAAACCTTCTTTTTTACATAAAATATCATTGGCGACAATGGAGTTGCACTCCAATGTCCTATTTTTTTTATAAAATGCATGTACATATATTATATATTTAAAATAATTGAACGCTTATTTTCGCAGCTGTATTAAAATATCACGCATGCGAAAATAATTTGATTTTGAGCAGACAACGAACGAACGAAGGCCAAGGTTCTCGTAAAGAAATAAACAAAGCATATAAGATCGAGGTATCCAAAATGTTCCGCGTATCCGCTGTGTTTGGACGTTTCGTTTATTTGAGCGTCTGTTCGTTGATCTGAAGTTTATTGCATATTGAGATTTGAGATGTATTGGTTTAACATTTATATGGTTTTGTCATGGATGCCATTGTCAGAACTGGACCAAATTAAAATGGGATCACACGGGAAGCACCAGCTTTCAAAGAAAAAAAAAACATTAAAATCGTTTCACCCAGTCGCAAGTTCTGAGGCAACAAACATAAAAAAATACCGTTGAATTGACAACCTCCTCCTTTTTTGAAGTTGATTAAACACAGAGTCTTCGGAGACGCTATTATTATAGCTCAGCTCTGCTAAACCACATCATATAATTACATTATTATATCAAACTGCTTGTTAAACATCATTATAACGGCTTCTTAACGATGATTTCATGCTATCAATACCAGTCAACCCTGGATTTGGAAAAAGTATTAGCTCTTTTCTGTCTTTTAATTGTTTAAATTACATACAAATTGTTATAGATCTGCGAATACTTACCTACAACTACACAAATAAACAAGAATTGAACTCGTCTAAACTTTAGTTCATTGACTTCAAACTCAATCTTACATTTATAATTATGACGCTAAGAATATAAACATCAAAGATATTCGTCTCAAAAAATGTCAGTCCATGCGTTTAAATTATTGTCGTTTGCGATTTATTAATGGCATTGTCCAAGCATTTTATTATCACGATTTCTTTTGTTTTTTATGGATTATAAAAATAAGAAATGGGTATGCCGTTTAGTTAGTGTTAGCGACTCAGTCGAATAAAATTATTATAATCGGACTGTTAGGGGTAGGACAGCAGTCTGCAGAAGTCTGTGGTAAAATAGGATTATATTCCTGTTTGAGGATGCTACTTTTTTTTTATAGATTTAAGGTAGCAAACGAGCATGCAGCACCACCTTCTGCTGCCGCCCATGACAACTGTGACCGACTTAGAACAAGACTCATGGGTACTGGGATAGTTAGTCCGGTTAGGTGACGATGTTAGAACATTAGTTGGTTAGTTTGTAAGTATGAGGACTGGGACAGGGACTGTTAGTAAATGTTAGTCCTGTTAGTTGTTGTTAGTAATAGTCCAGTTAGTAAATGTTAGAAAGAGTCTCGTTATAATTCGGTCACAGATGTGTTGCTACCCTTGAAGACTGAGATGGTCGCCTCTAAAAAGTATAGCCGGCTACAAACGCTACTTCCACAAGAGAGAGGGAGAGGGGTACAGAGGGGATTAGGAGGAAGCGAGAAGAAGGGAATTTTTATCACAAATGGGATGCAATACAGGGATCCACAGAATTATTATTATTCACAGAGTCTTAATAATAAAAATTCTCCTGCCAATTCGCGTATTCATAATGTTCATATTGATTCGGCTATGAATTTCGGCTATAAATTCCTCAATCACCATCAGTAATTACTGATGGTGTGAAGTAACAGTATAATGAGGCGAAATCAGATTTCTATGTAAACGCTGCGCTCTGCGACTGATCACGCGTGAAGAGTGAAGAAAACGGTTCACGTTCTGTTTACATCCTCACATCCACTTAACTGGTGCCAATGTCTCATGGTAATGTGGTACTTGTAGTAACTGGTCAAGGTGATTTAATAAACGGCTTTATAATTGCCCTGAATCATTTGTCGCCATTCAGACGATGGCGTATTTGAGGTCGTAAATAACCGTCCAATCAATTAATGAATTGATGAAAATTGCGTTAAAGGTCTTTTTGAACGTCTAAGTACGTGGAAGCTACGCCATTGTGTCAGATAGTCCCTGCCATGAGCAAACCAGCGAGTATGGTTTAGTTTAGGCGTACTTAGGTATACCTAACATGAGAAATGCACAAGGACTGATTTTTTTATTTAAGGTTTGCAGAGAACACGTTACTTACCTATGTATTGACGTAATGTCCAATAAAAAAATCTGTGTAGTCTACAGGATTGCCTTACATTGCCATAAATTGCTTTGAATTTACAAAGCGTAACTTCAATCTATAATTTCATTATGCGGGTACCCCGCTTCGGTCGACAACGCTTAGATGATGCCTTTGGTGATGCTGTTGTTCGGGCGACGGTGCCTTACCTTCAGGCGGCTCGTCTGCTCCTTTTTTAACTTCAAAAAATTCGAATGTATTTTTTTATGTTTGTTACCTCACAAATTTCGACTGGGTGAACTGATTTTGATGATTGTTTTCTATTTGAAAACTGGTACTTCCCGTGTGGTCCCATGTCAATTTGGTCCAGTTCTGACAATGGTACCCATGAGAAAACCATATAAGTCTTAAATTTGCATTATTTTGAAGTCGGTTTTTTTTCATTACAATTATTTAATAAAAAATATTTATAAAGGATTTCATCAATTTTATTATGATCATGTCATCTTTATAGGAATATTTACAAGTTAACACTCTACGCTTGATTACCAAATTTACCAGTTTATATAACATCTTGGCTTCGTCCGATTGATGATGAGCAAGGATGCTATTATCCTCCTGACGCCCAAACTTTTATAAGCTTGCAACAAATAGCAGCCCAACGTCCTATCTATAGGACTCAATGGTTACGACCCAGAATTTCGGAGATTAAAAAATATAGTGTATGATAATTGCATTAAAGATATTTTTTTTCTGTGCGTCTAGGACCATTAAGAGCCTCGAATGAAACATAAAATAACGTAATATATGATGACCTTTTTTAGGACTCGGGATCGCAATATTTCAAAGAAGTGATATCACTAAAAAAATTTTTTAATTCAAACAATGTATAATTTATGTATCTTTTATCGTGGTACTTTCAATAGGACCGTGGGTTATTAAGAGCTGAAACTGACTTTATTGCTGGGTCATAACCACTACTGAAGGAAGGTCCTTAAAATAGGACCGTGGGCGTCAGGAGGTTATAATTGCCAACATCCCAGAAATTAAAATTGTATTTCTGCATTATTATACTTCGTTTTTCAGCTTCGATCCGTATTATACACTCAACCAAAACCTGGTAAACGTCCTCTAAACGTCACACTCGTCTGCTCGTTTGTAGAATAATAGAGTAAGAAAATGAGAGAAAACGTATCATAAAAATTTAAACGCGTTTAAAAAATTTGCATGTCTTGCATATGTCTTGCCAACAAAACAAACTAAGTAGGTACACTGTTTCTCATTTCTCATTCGTATTGCCTCATTTCCGGAGATCGCTGTCCGCTTTTCATTCATTCAATCTACACGCGTTAGAAAGAGACAGGCAACCATGAATGAAACTACGTCACTAAGGTCAATAAGTTGATTCAACTCTTGATCCTGATAATTGGGGCCAAATCGACGCGCCACCGTCTGCCAACTGTGTTATTTGTTTTAATTGAAATTAATTGGTGTGCACGACGATGCGGGGTTTGAAACCAGTTATGGTATAAAAACTTGGTTTCAAACATCTACGCTTAGTGTATCTTCGTTTTTACATATTAAATTTCCATCATGATTTACGATATGTCGCGCGAGAAAATTCTTATGCTGCGGCGCACTGGTGTATTCTGGTTATTAATTAGTGTGCTGCAGGTAAATTTGCAAATTTGGATCGCCTTTGCTTACTTAAACGCCTTATTTCTAGACACACTTGAGAACATCTTGAAGAACTTATGGGTGCGCAGGTTTTCTCACGATGTTTTCCTTCACCGAAGCAGGAGATTTTCTGTAATACGCAAATATTTTTGAAGAAAAGATGGTGCGTGCAGTATTTGATCCCAGGCCACCCTGTTCGGGAGTCCAACGTTCAAACCACGCTATCACTGCTTACTCACTATTATTCACTAGTGATTGAGGTCAAGGATCATTTAGGACCGGTTGTTGCGAAACCATTCATTCATAAACACCTTCGTTGATGTTCGGTGATTCATAGATTAGTTTTTATCTTAAAGGTTTATTACAATCGGGTTTTATTTTGGTTTTTAGTGTAGGTTGGTCGGTACATAATGTACTTAGTACAGTATTATTGATATTTTCTGATACAATCGCAGTATCTGTTCATTCTAATAGAAGTTCATTCTAATAGAGGTGTCTTATCAGAATAATAGAATGATTCTAAATCTAAATCTAAGCTGATATAAATCTAATATAAGAAAAGATGCAGGTGTCTTATCAGAATAATAGAAGATTTATTTAAAAGATTGTAATATTTAGGGAATTTTGCTTAAAACTCATAACATTTGATGAGCTTTATTTACATAATTTTAAAGATTTAAGTAAGTAGGTAAGTATTACGTTTACGTACCTTCATAAAATAATTCTCATATTCGTTTGGTCACCACAATATCGCCAACACAAACTAAGAAAATATTTTTTGATTAGTCATAACGACCATAACTCCTCAAGAATCGAACACGGAACTGCGAGTTAGTAACCAGACGACGTCACTAAACGGAAGTTTGTAGTGAGAGGCGAGACAGTTATTTTATTATTATATCCATCTTGAGTATACTAAATAATACAATTTGAATTATGTTGGTACATAGTTACGTACTTAGTTTGGAAGATAGCTGTGTATTGTTTGTAATTGTGTGGGAGATAATGATGCATTTTCTGTTTTGGTCATAGTATGTTGGATACACTTACATATCTTATCGTTGCATATAATATATTAGAGGTTAAGCACAAGATATCAGGCTGAGAAAATTTCTATTAAAATTTAGTAGCAGTTTCCATGTAATACAAAACGCAAAAACTTTTTGCCAGCGAGATAGTTCACCAGTTTAAGCGGAGTTACGTTGAAATTGAAAAAGGTCTTAAAAGAAGACCAGATAAAAGTCATTATGGCCTTACCGCATGATGTTAGGATGCAGTTTTTTTAATTCTATTCCGCAGTTCGAAAACTATTACATGACTTGTAACAAACCAACTTTCTGTCCGATCAACTGCATGCTGTATTTATAGCACAATGCACGATCCCGGCGCCTCTCGCAAATCGCCTGCCTCCGGTGTTCCTCTCAATACGGCCGTTGTTGCACGTCCGGTGCAAGGCTCCTTGAGGCTGACCATGGACCAAACCAATCACATATTTTGCAAGCCGTTTATTCAACGCGAGACATATACCTAGGCATATGCTAGGAATTATACAACTTGCGGTTTACAATTTTAATTTTTTAATGACGATTAATTTTGACGACCTGTTAGCATGCTGGACTGCCGTTTGAAGGGTCTTCATGAACGGAATGGAATGGAATGAATGGAAGGACTATATATGAACTACGAGTACTTTGATAATTAAAGTAGCTAAAATCATGAACATCCTAATTAGGGCCTCGAGGAAATTTAGATAGATGTCTCTGGGATCGCGGGTTGGTCGACAAGTAGGAAGTTGCGGTTATGGGTTACGTGACCAAATTTTATGGCTCGCTTCCGACCTCCAGAAAACAAGCGTTTGTTGTAGCAAGATAACGTGATTTGAATGTGCTACTCTTCGATCATTAAAACTATTGATGATAGAAGGTGTTACTCCAAGAAAGCTAGGGATCTCCAATGCTAAAAAGATATCTCTGATTTATTTTTATCCTACCCAAAGTGTGACAAGTTAAGATCGCTAGACGAAATAAGGCTGCCCTTTACCATAGTTTACTTTTCATTTTATTGCAATTAGTGTAGGTACAAATATATTGCACATATACCTTGCCAGTTTGAGTGTGTGCTAAACTTTCATTTAACAGTGGTTTCCGTGTCTTGCATCATAAATACTCACTTATTTTATTTGTTGCAGTGGATCACGCCTGAAGAATGTGAAGTGTACAGCCGGGAGCGAAGGCCTCCCCTTGTCATCCCCCGTATCACACAGTACCGCGCCCCGCGGCGGGATGTGAGGCCCCAGCCCCAAACATATCCGGAGGTGAGATTTGATTTTTTAATACTTTCCCCCTCCCAGTCTTTCCTCCAAACCCGGAGCCAGAGCCGGTTACACGGGTAGTGCAGCATGCTCGTTTGCTACCTTAGTACCATAAAAAAATTACCTACATAGACATTTAACAGTACTTTCATTGTGAAGTAATTAACATTTCCGTGACAGGCTCTGTTAGTTGCCTATGCTCTGTTTGCAAAATTAGGGTTTTTGATAGCAAAAACCCCAATTTGCAAACAGAGGCCCGGCCAAGCCGTGATGAGTCAAATTTCCGGACAACAAGACCATAATCTTGTGTTAATGTATTCGATTACTCTGTGTATTCATAATTATGCGCGACCGCACAATGTACAGCCAATATGGCGTCGCGTTCGCGCCAATACTGAGCATCCGGTACGCCATTGATTGAATGGTTTGAGAATCGAATGCTTTCAATGGAATACGATACTTTTTAAAATATTTAGAGTTGATTAATTAACAATCAATTAATTATTAGCATTCGCGATATAATACTTACTTAGTTATTTTATTTTTGCTTTTATTCACATTTTCGTCTGAAGATTTTTTCATATAAGAATTACGCGAATGTGAATGATTGCGTGGAACGCATACTTTTATTCTCCGCGTCCGCGCGTCCAAGGATCTAACGATAAAATAATTATCAAAATATTGCGTACGCAAGGCATAAACGCAAAGTTTTAGCGCAACTAATACCAGCCACTGTGTACAAACAATTATTAGACTGGGGTACAGCATTATAAAACAAGAAAATGGTAATATTATACAGAAAACTGCCGTGGCACTGTCTTGTCGTATCGTACAAATTCTCTACCGTTAAATTGTACAGTTGAATAGATTCTGTTCAGTCCAATCGTAGATCAGTATTGGACCCGTTAACAAACATCCACTTGTCAGTTGACTGACTGCTCGTTAACCAATTTATAGTACAATACGTAGCAGTAATGTATGCGCAATTCTAGGGTTGTTAATTTTGTGTATGTTTTTCTTACTATATTTTATAGTTTTAAAATAGTTAAATATTTTAATCTTGTAATTTAATCGTAGGAAAGATACATTTTGTTATTTATACAGCAATAAAATAAAAAATAAAATGATTGTTTTAAATAATTAATAAAATCAAATTGATGAAGCAGCTTGCGACGAATAACATAATTGGGTATTATAACATAAAACAGCTTTAAATTAATACGAAAATAAAAATATGTTGTAAAGAAGTTTCACTTCCTACGTGTATCCACTACCAAGTGCACACTTATTTAAATATTTTTTGAGACATGTTTTAATAGAGTTTATTAAACAATATATTTAACAGCGCACTAAATCATTAGAAACGTATTTAAATACAAACATTGACTGGTTGACTCGGAGAGAATGTTTTTAGCATTAAGTCCACCACTGTTCAGTACTGTGTGGTGCGTAAAGTTTTAAGTAAATATATACCTTAATATAAGAACATGTTTATCGCTTGCCAACCCTAGCTAGTTGGTTGCAAACAAGCTCTCAAGTATCAAACCTATTATTATGCAATCTTATCACTTACTCACGGCGCTACCTATTTACATATAT
Organism: Ochlodes sylvanus; assembly: GCA_905404295.2. NCBI lineage: Eukaryota > Metazoa > Arthropoda > Insecta > Lepidoptera > Hesperiidae > Ochlodes > Ochlodes sylvanus. The sequence goes on from FR990129.1 coordinate 7,788,180, forward strand.
TATCTGTAATCGGCGTACCGCGTAGAATACAACGCTTTGTATTGTTACGAAGAAGGTTGTACCATGGGTGAAGAATAGATATTTTGTTGTCTATGTGTCGTACTTGCCAGCTTACGTTACGTATGGGTATCTTCCGTTTGTACAACGAATAATAAAACATTGATTGTTGGTACTGATCGAGTTGATTGCAATTTTTCTGTTTGGTTTTTGTTTCTATTTTGTAAACATTCGAGTGGTATGGAGTATGTAGAGAGAGGTAGAGGTCAACGCCCTCCAATAGAAGAACCTGGCGCCTCAGCCTCCATTGTTCAATAGAATATTTGACCAATTGACAATTTTGTGCAGCATAGAAAAGAAATCTTATTTATATACATTATCTTCTGAAATCTCAAAAGTTTATCGGCTCTAATGAACATTTTCTATTTAGTGGCGTTTAGAACGTTATTTTGAAAGAACATACTGACGATGTGGTCCCACTGCCACCAAATCTGAATCTGATATTGGAGTCCCAGGATCTCGAGGTAAACCCTCATTGATTTTGAAGTTGGTTTTTGTTTTATTAAATTATTTTATAACAATAATGCCTTTGCAACAAAGCTGCAGTAGGTACCGATACCTACTTATATATATTTATATTTGTAACCTTTTCCTTATTATTTAATTAGCTTAAACACAATGCATTGTTGCCATTGAATTCAAAATTTGTTTAGGGTTAAACAGTACTGCCTGAGATGATCTGAGTTGGTATGTATAATTGTTGGTGCGTCTTATAATGGAGTGAATACCGCTAATATACGAGTACACTTAGAGAATTCTACGGTAAATCACAGGCAATGTGTACTTGACGATACCACTTCTTCCTAATATTCTGAAAGTTTAACGGACCGGTAATCATTGTTTGAGAAGAAGAAGGAGATGATGATATCTACTTGTGATCGTAAAGACTAAACTGGACGATAAAACTACAAAATTGTAGCAAATTTGTCGCAACATTCCGTAAATTTGAAGTTGCATTGTAGGTAAGTCGTTAACCGTCATATAATGGCAATCGTTTTACGTACTGTATAATGTATACACGTGAAAGTTGTGTTTGTATAACTGGCTCATTGAGCGTTCCGCGCGAGCAATCAGTGAGCGCGTAATAAAGTGTAAGATAAGGGTTTCCTAACGTCGAATCGACGACCGCGGGCTGATAACACGGCAACAGGGAGGCGAACGACATATCGATAGACTGTTCCCCTCTCTTCCCCGCTAGTTTCCCCCAAACTGCCCCCTCTGATGTTCCAACTAGTGCGGACTTTCAATAAGAACCCATGCTGACTTTGTAGAGAAGGATTAAATATTAATTGCTATGATATATACTAATGTTACTTGTCAGGACCGTGAGAAAGTATTTAGATATTTATACGTAATATGACTGACATTTACTCGATTTTGCATTGCCTTCGATGTTACCCAAATTATGGTCAATTCGTATTTTTTTTGCGAAATTCAAGTGTAGGAAATAATTTTGCTTTACCTTTTATACTTAGTAAGAATCTCTGAGAGATGCGCAGGATCTTTTCGAAGTTTTCCTTTACCGAACTATGAAATACAAGGAAGATTATCGATTATTTCAAGAGCAAAGCTTAAAACGATTCTGTGCTCGAAAATGGAATACAAAATATTCCTAAAAGTACCGATAAGTTGCTGCCGCAGTTCCCAACACTCCAACAATATCATCACGCCGCGTTATTCTGCTGTAGTGTGTCATAGCAATGAGGTCTATAGAATTAAATACGACATTTTCCCGTTTTCATGTTGATTTATTTATGGATTTAGTTCGCCGCGTTCGTACTTAGTGACATGTAGTTTGTTTGCGAAATGTGAATAATGTATTGGTTTCGTGTGAATTTTGAAGTTGAAGTGAATTACCTTTGAAGTATGTTTAAAAGGACCAAGACGTGGTTCCGTGAGGTAATTGTATGTGGATATTTATAGATATTGTATGTGCTTGTGTGGGCTTTCGTGTTGTGATGGGAAAGACAAAAGGGGAGGGGGGAGGGTAATTGTAAGCAAAGATCTAACATTCTTTGGTTCTGTTAAAATGTGTCTATCTCTGTCCATAGTGCATGGGTCTCTTTCACACGTATGAGGTTAGCATATAGCTGGAGAGGTGCTTTTAAGATGTGTGGTTGCCAGTAAGAAGGTTTATAATTTGGAATCAATGGATCGGTTACCCATGGGTCTAAACTTGGTGTTCAATAACTATGAAAATATTAATTAAGTATTAACAAACAATGTTTTAATTGAAAACCTGATAATTAATTAAATTGTAGTATGTAATTAATTTGCTATAAGGAAAATAATGTCAGCTTATATTCTACTGGGGTTCAATGCTACAGGGTTCATATTCGCTTGAACTATTCAAATCATTACTGGTTACGGGGTCTTGTTTACTTCCACCTATCGTTAAGTTGTCCTGAGTTACCGAACGCAAATTATTTTCGACACTATGGGTTGAATTTGCCACGCAAATGGTTTTTTTTTTTGTGTTTGATGGCACATAATTAAATAACATTCATATAAGTAGGTTAATTATACATTGTTTTTGTATTTATTCAAATCGCCAAATTTCGTGGCTTAATGATTTGTGTTACATTTGATTTGCGTTTAGCAAGTGATGGCAGAGAGCTTGAATAAAATGTTGAATAAAATGAATGCTTTATGTTCCTGAGAGCTCTCGCGTTCACAGGAACAGGAACCCTTATAAGGAATTAATTGTATCTTAAAAACTGTTTTCCTTATTAGACTCATCGTTAAATTACCGATTACGTTATGTTCACTAATATGATTTATTGGGTTGGTCTCTCCCTGGCCCCTTTGCGATACGATGTCTTGTCAACGAATTCATTCCCTCTTATCGTGCAACGTAAGTTAAGGATCACAACATGGATACCTTCGGGTCTCAAGTTCGGGTTAGCCAATAAACCCTTTCATTCGTTCATTGGTGGAGTACCAAAATCGAGTGCAGATAGAACAATCACATCCTTAAACAAAGCCTCATCAAGGGGTTTAGAAGAACGGTACAGAAGATTCTCCTAGACTAAAATGTCTATTATGGACTGTCAATTTATGACTAGGGCTAGAAGTAGAACCCAGCGACTTTATATTAATTTTGTATCAGCAGTTTGTTATCTGTCTGTTTGATTGAAGTAAAGGGATAATCCTCTGTATTGGGTTTCAGGACACTCTCCAAGACGTACCGGCCAAATCATGGAACTGGAGTCCTACCTCGGAGCGCAGCCGCGGCGAGCTGGAACGCAGCTTCAGCAAGGCCAACTCCGACAGTCCGCCTTTCGGCAGGATCAACAAGAGATTAGGTCAGTTTTACTGTCTGTACTATTAAAAACCCGCACGAGAGTTTGAGATTATGACTTTCTTCTTCCTTTGACTTTTTTCGCAATATTAGTTCACTATGCGAAAAGAGATGATATCATATTTATCTGGATCAAACTATCAAGATGTTTTAAGATTTTTTGTAAATAGCAAAGGCATCCTTGATGTGTTGCCGACCTAAACAAAAGAGAGAAGAAAAAAGAAAGGATGACTGGTCTGCAGGATTATCTAGCCTGGCAGAAGGTCTTTTTTGCTACCTTTTTACTTATGGATATATTGCTGCGATATACTTCTTCGCGTCCTAATTTCACAAATAGTACCTACCAATGTGGATAATATATGGCACTCGCATAAATTCCACTAGTCCCATCAGTTTGGACCTGAATACTGTAGTGATCCTACTTATTCAAGCCGCATTCTGCCATGGCACCTCGAGAGTAAATTTTAATTTAAGAAATATGTATCTTCTCAAATAAACACTAATGACTGTTGAATACAGGACTTAGAAGTTGGAATAGTAATCAGGCTGTTTCCCTTAATAACAAGGAACAACCTATTGTTTATTGGCAAAATGACACTAATATAATTACTTATCGTGTTACAGGGGGCTCAACAGAGAACCTGTTAGCCAACACTCGCAGGCCGAACCATCTCCAACTTCCACCCTCGTCTTCTGGAGACAGTCTGGACGTGGAGGTGCGGAGAGAGCCGGGCTACGCCAGGAATCGGAAGTCAAAGTCGATGGTGGCGCAAAAACACAGGATGCGATCGCCGGTCCCGGCGCCGAGGATGATGATACATCAGCCGGCAGAGGTTTGGGCTCGCCACAAATTATAACCCGTTATTCTTGTATCATTGGAGCAGTGATAGCCGTGTGGTTGAACGTTGGACTGCCGAATCGGAGGGTCCGGGTTCAAACCCCGCACGCACCACTAATTTTCAAAAATTATGTGCGTATTAAAAATTTAATTATCACTTGCTTCGGTGAAGGAAAACATCGTGAGGAAACCTGCACACCAGAGAGTTCTCCAGAATGTTCTCAAACGTGTGTGAAGTCCACCAATCCGCACTTGGCCAGCGTGGTGGACTATGGCCTATACCCCTCACACTGTGAGAGGAGACCCGTGCCCAGCAGTGGGACAGTTATGGGTTGTGATGATGATGATGATTCTTGTATCCTTTAGTATTGCGGAGGATTTGGCGATGATGTGGCAGAATCTCTCAAATGAACTTCCTTAGTGTAGTTTGTACTTAAAGGCATAGTGAGCGGCCAAAACCCTTCTTTTTGTGATGGAAGAACCATCCTAAGAAAACCGAAATAGAATTCTACCTCCAGCCTTTTTTGGGAATTAACATGAACGTATCGCATTAGCATAGCTTAGAAATATATATTCGAGGTGGTAAAACCAACTTTCATGGTCATTAAAGTAAGTTATGAGTCGTATACAATTACTTTGACTTTAAGTATTGTCGCGTCGTGTTCCGGCGATCACTTACCGCCAGGGCTGTCAGCTCATATTTATATTAAAAAAAAGAAACTAAATTTTCTTAATCTAATCAACGACAAAGCCTTACTATTTATTTTTCTCTGATTCCAGTCATCAGTGATTTTGGAAACCACTTTGAAACGCACCAAATTCGCTGAAAACGGGAAGAAGTGTAAAAAGAACTGGACCGAGTGCTACATGATCCTCACATCCACTGCCCTGTACTTCTATAAGGACCAGAGGACGTATCAGGCTACGGTAAGTCGAATTTTATTTGGACCTAAATTATTGTGATGAATGATTAAATGCGGAAGAAGCACACACACACACACACAGGTCACAGTTGTCATGGGCGGCAGCAGAAGAGTACTGCATGTTTTACATGATTTCCATAAAAAGCGCTCAAAAACGGTAACCCATCTACATACCGACCTCGCTCACTGTTACCTCACTCGGTTGATCACCTTGGATCGGCAGAAGCCGCAGAAATAATAGCGCTTTAGGTTTCGATGATTTCTATACTTAAAATACAGAAAAGGTAAATTCCGATGCAGTTTTCTACTATTTATTATTACTATGATTATTGCAGTTTGCAGCACAGAGTGTTACACGTCGTCCGCTATTTATAGACATTAAATAAATAAAGTTACACAATTAGATAACGCCTAAGTACAAAGAACACACAAACCCAGGTAGAGAGCAGAAAAAACTCTCCTTTTCAAAATTTCTAGTAATTTATACCTAGATTGTCGGGTTTTGAAACTTATACCTTGTTTATGCCGTTGTCTTCAGAAGGTGCCGAAGCCGCCGGGCACTCCGCCCAGCCCCACGGCGCCACGTGCGGAGCTGGTGCTGCCGCTGCGGTACGCCAACATCATGCAGTGTATTCAGATGCATACCAGAAGGTAAGGCAATTATCATCGCAACCCATCAGTGTCCTACTGCTAGACGCGGGTCTCCTCGGACAATGTAAGGAGTACAGGCCATAGTCCACCACGCTAGCCAAGTGCGGATTGGCGAACTTCACACACCTTTGAGAACATTATGAAGAACTCTCAGGTGTGCAGGTTTCCTCACGATGTTTTCCTTCACCGAAGCAAGTGATAATTTAATTCTAATACGCACATCATTTTTGAAAATTAGAGGTGCGTGCTGGGGTTTGACCTACATTTAACCATTTAAGCACTCGGTTATCATTCATACGTGTTATATACGTTGGTGAAAATCGAATGCTTTGTGGTTATAAATCACAGGGCACGCTGAGGTAGGGTGCGGAGACTACCCCTGACCAAACTGCACAAGGGAGATGATTGGCCGTGGTTAGTGGGTTGGAGTATTTGATCAGCTTTGATTAGGACCGCACTTGGGCCTAAGTGGGCCTAACTGAAGAACCTTTTGCACAAAAAAATCGTAATTCAATCTATTTGTAGCGCATGAAAATATTTTCTATATCTTTGTGATTATTGTGTTAAAGATAGAATAAACACTAATGTCATACTCGCCCTACTAGTAGTAAACTAGGATTCACTGTGTCGCGAGTGGCATGGACAATACAATACAAATTACACATCACACCTACATGACCAGAGAACAAACATTTATCTGCCTCATAAATATGTACTCGTATCTGCCTCGGCAATCGAACCCGAGACCCCTCGCTTCGCAGGCAGAGCCTATCTTGGTTATGGGGTCGTCAATGAGTCTATGAGGTTGTACATAATAATTTTGTGGCAGGTACACCCGATCCGTAGTGCTGACAGTGAGGTATGACCAGTACCTCCTTCAAGTGGACTCCGAAGACGGCGCTAAGCACTTATTGAAGTGCATACTCAATGTCATTTATAAATTGGTAAGAAACCTAAAAATTAAATGTGGCACTCGGAGACTGCCGCGGTAAAGCTGTTGCATAGCATTTTTTATCAACTTATGCAATTGTAATTATTAGAAGTTATATAGTTATATCAGAACAGCGCCATCTAGTTTGTAGAAAACATACGTACCATACCTTAGTATTAAGGTACTAGATGGCGCTGATTGGGGGTGTTAGGTTTTTTTCGTTACGGAATTTCTGGATTCGGTCCCCACGCTCAAGGCCCGCGATAAAAGCTATGCAATAGCTTAATAAAATAAGAAAATAAGGTGGGAGTTTTTCTTCCTTTTCTTTCCTAACACCATCTTCTTCACCGCCAGGGCCCTCCAATAGTGGACGAGCACACGACGCCGCAGTACCAGAGCAGCAACACTGACCTGGAGAGCCTGGGCCGCACGCCGCCAGCTTCGAGGCACGCTGACAGAAATAAACCAAAAGGTAAGTTGCACTTCATCATCCGTCAGACTATTCAGGACGTTCGTCGACCATCGCAGGTTTGGAGTAAAGGTAAAAATACTGATAGAACAATCGTAGCAATGTTTGTTATTTTCCAAGAGGTTGAGGTAGGTTCTATTCCAGATACGTTTCGCCAAAATGTCCAATTTATTGTCCAGAAATGGTACGGTCACTGCCCGCTACGTAAGTTTAGTATCCGCGTGATGTGTGAAGGGGGGAGGTTATGTGAACGAGATTTGACTCATGAGGTAGTTTGGAGAGGCTAAAAAGATTGGCGAGCATTAATGGAAGGTTATTTTTTGACGTGATATCGTCTTATAAATTGTTGAACACCGGCAGCGCGCACGCAAAAGTGTCCCGTTCCGCCTGAGCCCTGTGCGTGCAAGCGAGAGCGCGGAACAAGCGATAGAGAGGCTCGATCGGCCTAAACGTTTATGTGGAAATCGTAAGAGAGCGGGATGAAGTCTTTTAGGGGTCAATATTGACCAATTTAACAGATATTTTTCTAATACTGAAGGATTATTTGAAAGTCTTATCCACGGCCGCAATACGTACCAGCACAGACAGAAATGATCCAGGTACGAATAATAAAACTGTAGGGGTCAAATCTGTAAATTAGTAATTCTGGTCTGTTTGTCTGTCAGTTGGTGCATCACGCAGAAACCAATGAACAGAACTGAGAAATGAAACGTTTTTACCCCGAATCGGGCTGGTTCCCGCAGGATAACGGATAAAACTGGGTATATATTGTGGTATACGTAGAGATTCTATGAAGGGGTTGTTAATGAATGTATGACAAAATGTGTGCAACTATTGCAAAAAATGATTATTATCTTTCTAATTTAATGGACATCCAAAATTGTCTTTTTAATCGATAAATTGAAGTAAACATGATGTACCTAAACATGACATTTATCTAATGTCTAAAATAAATGAATAACAATAAATGAATACAAATAATACTTGTGTGAGACACATGTTGTGTGATGTGATGTGTGTATTGAAGAGAAGCGAGGGCAGTTTATTAGTTTTAAATAAAATAGTTTAAAGTAACGTAACGGGCTGTCTGAGAACCAATACTGAGTTTCTGCCACAAAGCAGCCTCAGATCTGAATTATAAGTGCAATGTCCTTATACAAAACCAGCTGCCAGTTTCTAACGCGAGCTCCCAGCTCTGATGTAGAGATTTGCCATCTTTGAGCTTTTAGAAGCTCACTCCTAGGCTGAAGACTGACTAATATTAAGTCATTAGTCCAACTAGCCAACTACACTTCAAAAAAAGACTTTCGGCAACATGCTCACCGGCCTTGACCAGCTAACAGTCGCTGGTATTTTTGCTGTTTTCCTAAACTTTACGTAGTGTGGTACACAGAGAACTTAAACGCTACGGTTAGTGTGGTCTTAGGATGTCCATTACTAATCTCTGACGCAAATTATGTAGGTAGTTGTTTCCCCAGTCTCTCGCAATATGATCATCGCATGACTAACGCGCTTCCCGCTACGTTTTGTTATTTCGTTTTCCTCTTCAGTCTTTGTGCGTAAATGATCTGGATACTTTGTAGTTGTACAGTTAAACGAAGTAAATAATTTTTGTGTTGCAATTTCGATCCGCCCCTCACAGATGAAAATTAGAAAATTCATCTGCAAGTGTCCTATTTTTTACTCTGTGTTTTGTATCGGTAAAGATAAGTGTCAAGATTAAACATTTTTTTTTATGAACATTCAATTATGGTTTTTTTCTATGATGACATGTGGATGTGATGGATTCCGTAGGTTACGGCTGTGTAAGTAGTTTAAATCATCTAGAGAATCTAGACAATTATGACCAATGACATTGTACCTAATTAGGGACGCGAACAAAACGTATTTAGAAAGAAAGAGATAGCTATCAATTAATCTATTAATTTAAAATTATTGACGACTCGGTAGCCTTGTTGGTAGTGACTCTGCCTGCGAAGCGAGGGGTTCCGGGTTCGAGTTCCGGCTAGGGCAGATGTTTATGTGACAGATAAATGTTTGTTTTCGGGTCATGGATGTTAGTGATGTGTAATTCGTGTTGTCCATGCCACCCGCGGACACAGGAAATCCTAGTGCGGGGGTATGAGTGTGTTAACGTTTATTTTATTAATAATTTTTCCATAATATACATTTCATTAAACCTACTCATAAACAGCAATACAGATACATAACAATTTCAATAATACGCTTATTAAATTTAGATTTAAGATTAAAATAAATGCAGAGCACATTGCAGTGCCAGATTTGTTCTACTCAAATAACTCCATTCAAATTATTATTTATTGAAAACGGCATGCTCTTGGTCTAATTTAATGTAGGTACTTAGGTAATATTTATGTTTTTATACAGCGGCCAGTGTTTTCAATTTATTAACGTTTCAATAAAGGATCGATAAGACCGCTTGCGTCAATTATCGCGATAAGCCGCCTTGGGTTCACCTATCAGATAAACGTCCGGAAGATATGATTAGGTTTTAGTTTCGAAGCGAAACCGTGGCTTACCAGTCGGCCTGTATTACAGTATTATCAATTAAAGTGCTAAGATTCTTCCTTATCCAAAAAAGTATAAAATAATATACCTACTTAAAGAATATGCCATAAACATTATTGTGGTTAAATCTCGCATCACTGAAATGTAAAAATCGTTGTAGTTCTAATTCGAAATTTGAATAATTGTGTTTGTGACTACCAAGTTGTGATCGTGAATGTGACAATGAAAATGATATTTTTAGTGACGATGTTTTTCATTAAGTAGTGCAGTGTTGTTCAATTTTGGTTGTTATTTTTAATGAAATGGAGTATCAATTGGTGCAAGCGATATTTACATCTGAACATTGGACTTTAAAGGGAGTTACAATGGATAAGCCGAAAAAAAGTCCTTCGGAGAAAAGCCCACATTCGAAAATTAAACAGTTCTTTCATCATCACAAACGTAATTAAAAAGATTTATCTTTTATAAAAAAGATGTTAGGTTAGGTTAGGTTAGGTTACACTTTTACAATCACTCACTCACTCTCTCACACACACACACAGACACACACAGATAGAGAGAAAGAGAGAGAAAAAAAAATACCGTATAAATAAACTTACATCCTTCACGATACAATGGTAACGTCACGTTTTTTGTGTCAAGTATGAAACTAACTTGATAATATGTATTTATGTACATAGTTTATAACAAAAAAATACTATTTTCTTCGCTGAAACAAGATATAGATGATAAAAAGTTAGATAAACATTAAAAAATAATTCCAAAACATTTTGTTTTACACGCGAACGTCCTGTGACTCAGACTGTTTACTTACGCAGTGATTTCACTGTTTGAAGTTGATTTCAGAATCCCAAAATTCAACAAGACAGTCTATGAAAGTAACGCTGTTATTTCCTCACTACGAAACGTACTTACCTACCTACCTACACGCGGCTGTAGCAGCAATATCGCACAATCTTGATAACTTTCTTATCGCCAGTGTCATTGATAACATAATCTACTTTATCCGACCGACCTTAGAAAACGTTTAACTATTTTACCAGTGTATTGATTATTTTTTTGACGATATATGTATTTCTGAGAAGTCTTGTAAACCGAATGCTCGGCCGAATATTTGGTTTATATTAACGATTATTATGTATGTAAACGCGAATTGAAAAGAAAAAGCTTTGATTTGCGCCAAAAAAACTGACACCTAGTTGGGAACGAGAGAACGCTCGTAGCGATTGGCGAAGATGCACAAATAGGCCGGTCACATACTCGTATTCGCGTGTTTTCATCTGTTCTCGCCGGGTATCTAAACGGGTCGTTAAATTTTGAACATCATGCTGGGGTTAAGAATTATTTGTTTTATGATCGTCTGGGAAAAATTAAAATTGATAGATACTTAAATTCAGAACGTTAAATCACAGCCACTATGGTCTAGTGGCTAGGGATACCTGGAATGATACCTCTCACTCTGGAGACTCGGGTTTGATTCACGGTGTTGGAATAGAAAATAAATTACCGTAACATTGACTTGTTATTACTAATAAGTCAATGTATTATTACTAATAAGTCAATGTACCGTAACTATTTTTTTGTTATATTTATGTACTAATTAATTAAAAGTGAAATGCTATTTTTTGACAAATGTCATAAAAGTAGGTGAAGCAGTCAAAAATTCCACGTTTATTCTATAATATTATTTTCTTTGATTATATACACGTCATTATTTTATTTCCCTCTCGTCATCATAATTCTAAACGTCGTCGTTATTACAGAGTTTACAATTTCTCACTGAGTTCAAACCATAGTATAGGTATATAACCACGCGGGCTGTAGGATATATTACAGAAAATTTTCTCGTCAAATCAAAAAAAGAGTAGATTTTAAATGTTCAATCATTATCATAATATTTAGTACTTGGAACTGCCAAAGATTAAGTTTCTGATTCAGATATGGTTTGTGATTTTATGATTTACTGATAATTTTAATATTCATGGAGATAATATGAATGGAGAGACTATATTACATAAAATTTTACTATACTTACTGTGCAGAATTTTACATAATATCTACTCTAGGGGACGTAAAACAGTGATATCGTATACCTACCTAATCAATTTTTTCTATAATTTATTTAGTGATGAAAATTGGATGTGCCTGCAGATTACATTATATGGATTGAAACCTTGAATTATGTTGGTTGCTATAATAGAATTATCCGTATGATATAGGAAGAACTACGCAGTAACATAAGGTAAATTCCGAATTTAAGAGTTAATCTGGTTTTGATTAATTCGAATAAAGTTATGTTCGTATGTACCTACGTCTTATTTACCGTAACATAGTGACTGTTTCAACACTACTTCTTCTGGTATTCGGTAACATACTGTGATTCCTATTTTACTGTTAAAAAGAGGGACTTATCTTTTTAATATTAATGTTTAAGTTACTTTATATGTTGGAAGGGTTTTAATTAGATGTAAGTTTCTTTTTATCGATGTTAAAACGTACTTGTTTTGTGTTGGTGGTATGATCACTAACTTTTTCCTATCTCTGTGTCTTTCTTAGCTTCAACCTCCAATCTTTTGCTAATTAACACTCACATCTTCCATTATTTCTCTTTTCAACACACTATATTGTCATAATGTTGGCTCTTTCAGCTGGCGGGAGTAGCAACGAAGACCTCAGCGATCCGGAGGCACCCATCCAGAAGTCGCATGTGAAGAGTAGATTAAGGAAGTTCTTCGCCAAGCGCCCTGGTGTGGAAGTTCTGGTGAAGAAAGGAATCTATAAAGGTTCGATAAGCTAACTTTAGTGGTGTAAGGAGCTTTAGTAGGTGCACTAGAGGCAGTTTGATTAATGCAGCGTACATTTTAATATTTTCTTTTTGTTTTTTTTGCTATGTAGCTGTAACCTGTTTGGTTTTTGCTGTAACTTACGGTGTATGGTTTTTTTAATATGTTTGTAAAGTACTGTAATACAAAGAATCTCAACTAGTTTATTAACGTATAAAAAAATTTAAATGTTTTTTGATTGTTTAGTAACAAAATTTAAAAGTCAAAATTGGAAAGTTTTTTTTTTATGTTTTGATTGGTGGTGTATATATTTATGAAAATACGAAAATGACTCGAATTTTTTTCTCCCTATTTTATATTATTGGATTTTTACTGAGAAGGTGTACTAAAAGGTAAGTGTATAGTAATATTTTTCAATTGTATGGTTTGATGTATTGTATAGTTTGAATTTTTATTGAATAGATTTAGTAGTTAATTTTTTGGTGTTTTATTTCATAATGGACCCGGTATTATCCTTAGATTTAATGGTGGATGGCTGTGCACCTTAGTTTTAGAGTAGTGCTGGCATGGTTTTAGTTTTTGGTGTGTGGTAGTTAAAACACTAATTAAAGCATTTCACAGGAACTGATTGCAAAGTATTTGGTATAAGAAATGCCTAAGTATCTGACATTGCTAATTGCAATGCTCATAGATTTTCGTTTTCATATTTTTACTATTTTGAGTTAAGCAAATCAAAACAGCGTGCGTGTTCGAAAATTTGCACATGTTCCGTGCTTTAGTACACATGTGTAATACCCTTGAAAATCCTTCAAAAATATTTTTTTTTGCATGAAATGATATCGCCCACGTATCCTTTAAAAGTATAATTATATAAATTTTATATAAAGAGTGCATAATTAACTGCCCCCTTTAGTAGAAAGATATCTGTAGGTATTGGACAATATTGGACAGTAATATTGTGATGATGATAAAAATAAACTTGGTACTCATAATACGAGTATGTATGTACAATAAATGATTGTAAAAAGTGTACAATAATTGGCTTGTAATTGGATGTCGGTTTAACTTGAGGTTATTGTATTATGTACATTTAATTTGTAAAATTGGCTTAATTCCATTCAAAATATTTTCTAAGGTGAATGTAAGTAAAAAAATGGATATATACCTACTATCTTTTAATTATTTTTATCTTTTACTCGGTATGTACGTTTTCTTTTATTATATTTGCATTTAATTTTGTTATAAAAATATCTTCAGGTAATAAATATTTTCAGGTAACTTTCTTGTGTCTAAGTATAAGATTTTTGTTTATTTTGCGTATAATTTTCACAACAACAACACAAAATTTTCGTTTGCAATTAAACAGTCTTTTAAACTGAAATAAAAAATTGATTACGTCTAAAATACAATATTTGAGATGAGACCGACTTGATTTTCAAATACTCATTTCATATGTAACTTTGAATCATAATTTTCCCACTAATGTTTATAGATGAACCTGTATTCGGTCGGAAGTTGGAGGAGGTGTGTCCGGCCACCAGTCCCCGCGTGCCGGTGTTCGTGGAGGCGTGTGTGAAGGAGATAGAGAGCTGCGAGGACAACATGTGCACGGACGGGCTGTACCGCGCTAGCGGGAACCTCAGCCAAGTGCAGAAGATACGTTTGGAGGTGAGTTGTAGCTTTGGGTCCTCATCATCATCGCAACCCTTAACTGCCCCGCTCCGGACCCTGACCCGCCCCGGGCCATAGTCCACAACTGGGCAAGTGCCGATTGGCGGACTTCGCACAACTTTGAGAACATTATAGAGAACTCAGGTATGCAGGTTTCTTCACGATGTTTCCCTTTACCGAAGCAAGTGATAGTTTAATTCTAATAAGCTTTAGGTATTAGAATTAAATTATGCTTTTATTGGCAGTATTCCTTTCTGATCTACCGAAGACATCCAGGTTATATAACCTGGATGTTCCTATTACCTCAATCATATGGTCGAGAGATTTACGAGGAATTTCCACTCCGCGGCACTCGGCATTCCCCCGTAAATCCCCTTCAGCTCGTCTGACGTTGTTACTGACGTCCATGGCCGACGGTTACTGCTTGTTATCAGGTGCTTCGTATATTCGTTTGGTTATTTAAATAGAAAACTTAACATACTACTGAAAACTTGCTACTTTTTAGAAAGAAACAAAAAGGATTTATCCACGATAACTAACCCCTACACATCAAACTTAAAAATAATATTTCCTCGTCCCCAGATCGACCAGCATAACCTGGCCGTGATAGAAAACAGCACAGACATCCACGTGCTGACTGGCTCCCTGAAGCTGTTCTTCCGCGAGCTGAAGCAGCCTCTCATACCGTGCAGCATGTTCGACAGGGTGTTGGCTGCGTGCTGTGAGTATCTTCGTCATTTGTCCAAGATTTTTTGGGCATTGAACCTCATAAATTGAGCGTGTATTTCAGCCATTGGCCAACGTGTAGCTTATTCCAACCTGTTTGATATATGTAGGTAGAAGTCACATTTGGTAAAACACACCTATGTATGGAAAATGCGCTTCCCTTTCAGTTCAGTTTCAGTTCAAACATATTGCATAAGAAAAATTACTGGTATATAAATAGTTAATAGTAACACTACTACGTTCCTTGAGATTGAAATCGTGCTCGAACATTTTTTGTTGTACACCTTTTTCGAAGTATTCATTACTTGCTAGAAAGTTGTCAATGAATTTTTTCTTAAAACGCCTTTCTATTTCCACAGCAATAAAACCGCGAGAAGCGAGGGTTAAGGAGTTTCGGGACATAGTCCAAGCCCTCCCTCCTTGCAACAGGGACACCCTCAAGTTCCTATTAGAACATTTACTAAAGTAAGTAACTATGCAATTTTCAGTACATTTATTGCCTTCTATATTCTATTCTGTGTTTTAGTATATAACCTACTTACTATTATGTATTAGTATAACTTGACATATTGACTGATCACATAGCATTCGTTCTCTCCTTTTGTGTAATTTTTAATTATTCAAAACATGTGCATAATTTCTGCCATTTTTTTTATCTGTTGACTAATCAACCAAATTGAAATCGTCAGGGTAACAGAGCGCAGTGAACGCAACCGAATGCACACAGCGAACCTGGCGATAGTGTTCGGCCCCACGTTACTGTGGGCGCCGGAGGAGCAAGCCCACAACATCGCCATCGACTGCATCCAGCAAAATAACGTCGTCGAAATACTACTTAACGACTTCAAAGATATCTTTGGAGAAGAACCCGCTAAGGGGAAGAAGAAGCCGTGATCGATTGACTGAGCTATGAATAAATGTTTATGAACGTGTTTCGGTCGTATATAGTTGCTTATAGTGACTGAAATAGGCAAAAGTGTTGTGTGAAATTGATCAATTCGATCCGCAAACTTTAACGCTAGAAGCATCCCTTGGTGAAAATATGCGAATAGACTTCTACTCGTAAAGTTGTTTAATTTAACAAATTAGTAACAAAAACGGATATAAAATGTGTTTTTAGAAATACTGGATTTCATATTTTGAAATTGCTGCGGAAAAGAAAGTTGTACTGCTGTAGTTGAACTGTTTGTGAGGTAAGTGCTGTTTATAATCAAAGCGGCGTGTAGTCAGATCGTGTTGTGGTTGTTGGATTATTTCAGATATTATTATTATATTAATAAAGACATAGCGAATATATCATTATTTTGTAATAGACGTAAACAGTTCTCGTAAGTTGCTTGGGCTGTTGAAGTAACGTACTCGATGTAATATATAAACATCGAAAAATATTATTCATGACTTAAACTTAAAATCATACATGTAAAAATAATATTAAACTTAGTTCCCAAAATTCGTTCCCAGAAAATATAAATTAGAGACATGGACTTAATTGATCTCCAATTTCGAAGTATTTAAAGATATTATGACAGAACCGAATACATATTTACTATTTGAATGATAAAATTATTTATTGTTAATGCCTTGAGTCAGAAAACAGTCTGTACTGGTATAGACATTACTGTCTGGTTTAATTTCCATTGATGCAGAGCCAAAGCGAAGTCAAGCGACTATTTCAATTATGATATAGGATTTATTTACGTCTATTTCCACATCATAATGCACAAATTTTGCAAAAGACGTATGAACGGAGACTTCTACATTCGCATGTCTTTTACTATCTCGGTAGAAACGCATTTTGTTGTGAAGATAAACGTTGATAAGCTTCGGTTATATCAAGTTAAGCTCTGTTGCTTCACTCCGCCTCAATTGGACTGCTTCAGTGCAGATTACCATTAAGACCTGTTGAGGACGAAATGTATAAGTTTGTAGGGATGTGTGATTTTCCAATCCAATCCAATTCCAATCGAGCGTGATGTGTTGTCAAGCAATATGATACACGTAAAGACTGTTTGTTGAAGGCTATAGAAATATATTAATGTTAATATATCAATATTCAAATATAAATTATCTAATTGTATAGCGACGTAGCCGTAGCTGTCGGTGTGATGTATTTATGTTAAGGTTCTTAATTTGTGACGGAATTATTTTCGGGGCCAAATGTGTATTAAACGTGTCCTTCTGTTCGTTGGCGGGCTTTAAGAAAGCTTGCATTGTGCCTTAAGCGAAGGTACAGGGTGTTCGCAAATGTGATTTTGCTTTTATTTTTATTTATTCAGGCAAATAATTGGGTTTACAATCTATTTACTATATGGAGTTTTTTTGGGTTAGGAAGCCTATTGTCATCTTTTGTCTGTATATTTGATTGCCACTTGAAGTAAAAAACTTTGCTGATATTAAAATTAGGTATTATCATAAGACAATTCAGTCTTTCCGACTATAAATTCACTTTATAAAGAGATTTATTTCATAAATTTTTAGATGATTCGCGAACATCCTGTATTGTAATTATTATTGTAAATATTCATCATAGATGATTAATCATGTTATGTGATAAAGTTGTGTTGTTGTGTTCTAGTTTCCGTGGTTTAAATTGCAAATTAAAGGAATGTATATTTCTTAGGCTGCGTTCTAATGTGTTGTGACGTTTTTTCATCGTTGGACAGTCTTTGATTCCAGTGTTTGGTCGTTAATGTCATTGTAACGACAATAAATCGTGCCACGATAAAATTGACATGTCACGTCACGACACAGTGTGAACTTGCCCTTAGCAAAGTGACAGTCTAGTCCTCGTTGTTGTAAAATGGACTTTATTATCTGTGTCAGTAGTTGGAATTAACTTAATGACCTAACTATATTTAAATATAAGTGTAGGTAGGTGGTTATTAGTCTGGGGATTCGAGGTCAAAACAATATTGTCAATAAAACTTAGCTACAGTTCAAAGATAAATTGGTCGTGTAAGTAACGTTTTCCTGTGACTTTTTGAACGTGTAAGTTTCATTATTTCACTATATAAGTAATACATACATTACTTTAATACTGTTTCTCCTCTGTCGCCTGTCTCAAACATCACCCCAGTACCTACAGCTTCAGAATGAAACAATTTAAACTTCAAATGTATCTTGAGAAGTCATTGTAATCGAAGAATACTTACTTTAATCGCTGGTAAGCACATTTTGATTGTAAATAACCCATACAAACCAAAATGTAGGTATTTGTGTCGAAGTTGAGTGAGATGAATTATAAAAATCACCGAGTGAGATGAATAATAAATATTTGCAATAATTGTGGTTACATAACGATCTTAATTAAAATATATTACATCTTACAATTAGCCATTTACTTTATGGCATGCAAATGTCCATTAATGTTATGTACAGCTTTCTGTGGCATTATGACAAACAATATCATAAAATGTGCACCTAATTCAATACAGAATTATTGTTTCAAATATTTAAAAAATACAATATTTAAAAATTACTTACTACTTTGTTTTCGCGAATGTGCTTCGGTAAAGTTACGTAAAGCTTTTGGTTTTTCATCATATTTTACTTACGTACGATACGAAAACCAATTACGTAATATAAAACAAGTAATATAAAAACAGTGTGAGCTTACTATGCATTTTTAGTTTGAGATACCGTTGATTTATGTATGTGTATGACCAGTGACCACCTGCCATAAACATTGCGTATTTATTATGCAGACTTACGAACACCAATTGACACACGTATTGGAATAAATGTAATATTTAAATAAGCTAGGAACCAAAGTTTTGTATTTCGGCTGATAGTGTATCTATCTATATGAAAGTAACGTTGTGTACTATTATAGTGTATAAAATTATTTTAACGCCAATAATGCTTGAGAACAGAATAGATGAATTATGTGAATAAAAAAACACTTAATCATATCAACTTGTTTTTGTATGCCCTTTTCGTCTAAAACAGTAAATACTGATAATAGGAAATAAACAATGAACGTCTTTTGAAACGCGTATGTAGCGCAATTTTGCTGTGGAAATTAAGAACTTATCAAAAGAAAGATTTCAACAATTATTAACTAAAGTTCTAGACGTTGTCAGCAATAAACAGATCCTCGATTTAATAATTGTGAATGTTTTTCTTACCTATATCACAAAGTAGATAAGTAACCTATATGTACCTACTTACAATACACTTCTGAATACCTGAATATGACCATTGTTTAAATGTGTTATAAACTCATTCGAGCAAGTTGTGCACAAAAATAAAAACAAAACAGATTTTTTGTGCGGTTTCATGTGTTTTTTGTGATCTTAATTTTAGTATACTTATGGTACTTACCCATCTAGTCATTCTGTTTTTTATCATTCGAAGTATAATCCTGAATATTGCTTTTTAATTTACATTTTTATTAATTTGAACGTTAAATTTATTCTAACGGGTCGTTTCACCTGTCTAACCTTACAGGTATCTCACATTTACATATTGTACTCATACCATTAAATAAAGGCTAAGAATAGAACTGTTCATCGGACTTTCTCATTAAGTAAAGTGGTAATGACCCGCCCTCAGAGCCTGTAAACATGGCGTGTCCATTATTGCAATTAACTAACGCAAACAATTGTTTTCTTTGTTAATTTGTTATAGTTCACGAGTTGATAATACTTACTGTGAATGTCAACAGGTTAAACATATAAAAATCATCGCTTTTTTATAGTTTGAAGGGCAAACCAAATGGCCGATGAGAGGACCTGATGGTATACTGACATGACAGTATACTGGATCCAGTAAAACGGACGTCCTATGTGAACGCGCCCTTAGTTGGGTAAAATTACACAGAACACTCGAACAGAGAAAAAAGGGCGATGAAATTAAAAAAGGTTTAGTTAATTAAAACAATTTTAATAATGCCAGTAATGTTATGTGTATAAACTAAATCATTTACAGAGTATCTTTTTTTTTCGGCATTTTTATGTTTTTCCAGTCTTATTTTGCATTTCTCAACACGGACATTTTTACATACAGTTTGTTGTCGTTAATAATAAAGGAATGTTTTATTTCTACAGAAAATAATATAAAATATTTAAACTAATCCAAAAAAGCCAAAAAACTTAAGAAATATTTGTGTCCTTAACGAATATTAAATGTTACACATGTATTTAAAACATCTTTAGTAGGTACGTTAAAATCTTATCGTAGAACAGATTTCTGTTTAAAACTAGCATACAATAATAATAAAACAAACATATTAAATAAAAAGCTATATTATAATATAATTCATTACGATTCAGATGGGTACAGGTAACATTTTCTCTTGAGATTAGTATAATAATTGTGCAAAATTATTTAATACCTGTCCTGTCAGTAATTAATAATCTTTAATTAGGGTGGACACCACGAACTAATCATGTCACACAGACAATCCCAGAATCTTGATGAAAAATGTTGGCGCGAAACATCTATCTACACTAGATACAGTCAATTAATGCATCTATTACAATAAAATCACGAAGCTCATGTTTTTTATGTTATGTCATATAAATACAATATAAATACATAATTTTATGGTAAAACAACACTTGCACTGAGAGCATTTTTGTAATTTTGTAATTTATTTATTTTCTTGGCACATTAGTTCGATATCGCAATTGTACAGATAAATAAAATTGATTACTGTCATGATGATAAACTTTACCTTCATCCGATAATTTACCTGATATATTTTACATTACTTTTTTTAATTGTTGTATTAATGATAATTATATAAAATTAATTTTGGAACAAAGTAAATGTAAATTTAATATCACATTTTAATAGTTTCATTTGATTAGGTTCCTAAGTATATTTTAAAACGTGATTTAAATAGTATTGCAACAAATTATACCTTGATATAGATAGAGGATTGGTTATTTTTCGATTTACTACACTTTAAATTAAACCTTTACGTAGGTACTTAGAACATCGTTGAAGACATATTATTATTAGGGCGTCAAACGAGACGTCATACTTAATTATTGTAGATAATAAAAAAAATTCAGTACTTATGTAGGTACTGCGTTTAATGAAAGTTTAAATTTCATTAATCCAATATCTTCTATATCGAAAAAACAATGTAGCATATTATACAAATTTACATATATTTTACGTATACTTATTTAACGAAATAGATTTAATAAAATATGTTATTTCACTTCACGTTTTGTCTTTATCATCATATTTTTATTTCACGTCTTTGCAGTTCATGTACTAAACAGGTGCCTTAACTTCGGTAGCATGGTGATTATAAAGTGACCATGTACACACAGATATAATAAATGAAACTATAGTATTATATTATAGATTAAAAAAATAATTTATATCAAAGGGGTGTTTCTAACCAATGCTCTCAGGATAAAGCGTAGGTATACAAATATACGTAATATAAACAGTAATTACGCGACGACCTGTGAAAATTTGTTTTAGTTTAGATTACATAGGTAACATACCATACTTACATACCTTACATACTTAGTTTCATTGTTTTCATTTTATACACTTACAATAGTAAGAAGTCTCATTTGGACGTAGATCTCGTTTTCTGGTCAACGTTGGAAATATGAAAAAAAAATCCCCAGATCGCCGCGATTACAGTACGATCATTAATAATAAAACTCTACTATTCACAACAGCATATTATACAAAAACTTTTCAGATGTACAAATATATAAAAAGTGCATAAAATGTTCCAAAAATGTGTATCAACAATCCTTTGATCCGATCTCTTTTTTCTTTATAAATCTATCCACTATTCATTATAATCTAAATCACGAACGACTTTGCAAATAAAAGTATAAATCTACTTTAACTTCAGTTAATGACAACACTTCTAAAGACAAAGTTTTTATTTATTCAGTTTAAGAATTTAAATGTGTACCTACCTGTACATATTTCGTTTAAAGTTGTTCGAATAGTAAGACGTACCTACTACAGCGATAAAGACGTCAACATAAGTGCAGCCTGAAAAAAAAAATAAGAAATACCTACATAATTCATTCTTACATTTTTTTTCGTGTTCATAAAAGAACGTTTTCCGATATAAAACCAATTCACTAATTTAGAAGTGCTGTCACTGAACGTGAATAAAATGGATATTTCTCACTACGACGATATAATGTATAAGCTCTCTATTCTTAAAATAGCATCACTTTTGTTCCGAATGAAATATTGCAAAATCAATTAAGAGAATCTGCTCTTTCTGCTTTGTACTTAATTTCCAAATTAGACTACTTAGATATTAAACCTCAATATGCCTTGAATTTCAATAGTATGTATCTGGAAGCAGAACACTGCAACACTACCTTGGAATAGGAAACTGTGTAGTCTGTGTAGTCGGCTGGAAAATTCTAGTGTATTGACCTACATTGTAATTTAATCTTATTACTTACAGGTATTAGAGTGACCTAACTTGTTAAGTCACGTGAATCCTAAACACATTTCCAGGGTAAGGTCAAGCTTATCAGACTAAGGACAGACGGCGTTACCTATTTGTCTCATATAAAATTACAAACTAATATTCGCACAGTAACGTGGTAGTTATCACATATTTTTATTACGATACGAGGACTCTGATATTACATAGTTACCTTGGATTCTTTAGTTTAGTTATAACCACAGTAACATCGTATATATCTGTATTACAGCGTGGTAACCTTTAAATGCTATAATTATTATTTTGTTTATTGAATAAAGCAAGAATTTAGTCAGACATGAGTGTGTGTGTGTAACAAATGTCATTTTTTTCATCATGTTTTGAGGGTCAACATCTGGACTGGTGTTAGTTAACTTTTGCTCACTCTGAACATTCTAGAACCCATCACATCAAGCGCATCAGGTAATTGTCCACCTGTTCAGGGCACGTATGACCATTTTAATAATCGATAGAAATTCCTATATTTTTATTCGAAGATCTCTCTCCCTCAATATATTATCGGTCCTTCGAGCTACGTAAGTTGCAAGAATAATACAAGGAGGAAGAAAGGAATACCTACAAGTAAAATGTCACGCTCACCACTCTGTAGTAGCTGTAGCAGGCGACATACATTTGATCTAACAATCTCAATAGATCACACAGATTTGGTCACTTAACCTGCAAAGGAACAGCTGACAAAATTAGATCTAATATTGAAGGTTTACTATCTCCAATTAATCTACGCGTTACGTTGCAATATATTATTTTCCCCAACAGATATCTGATTATGAAACTGGCATCTGTGACGTTATTGGAATGTTTCAGTTAGTTTTAATTTAATTTCTTGCAATATTCTATACGTTATTTAAACGTTTCGCCTCTTGTATTCTTTACATTATGATAAATAAATAGCAGACAGATAAGTAATTTGCCCTTTGTGTTCGGTCTGTTCGTCTTCAAGGATAATAAACGTAGCTATTACCGTGAAGTAATTAAATTTAGCAATATTTCATTCAGAATTTTTACATTAACTTACATTATATACCTACATACCTACGTCACGATTATAGAATTACGTTTCGAGCCGGTTCTAGAATAGCTTACTAAGATTTATACTAACAATTATTTAATTATCTAGTTATAATGATTTGAATTACGTTTACGGCCCAGCTTAACGGTGTAATTTGTAAGTTACCAAACTTTTGGCAAAATAGATATTATTAGGCAGAAAAGAAAAACCACCCGCCACCTAAGCTTTGCTTTAGGAAACTTAATAGTATTCGTACCCACCGTATCCACACTGGAAAAATGTTTAGACGCGATTCATTAAATTAATCATTATCATTTGCAAAGTGATTGAAAGATCATACACTAAATGTTAGTCCAGGTGTTTCGCAACTCATTAGGGAAAACCGCATCCAAATCTGTTAAGGCACGTCTGACAATAACGGGAACAAACTCGCAGCTAAGCAGACAAACTAATGAACTGACAAAAAATCTAAAAATAAAATAATTGTTACGGTACCTATCTTAAGAATAGTGTAATTATTTTAAAGTATGGGATCTATAGAGGTAATAAATACCCCGATACCAAGTTTTTCTCAAATACCTTTCATGTAGAGAGACATCGACTACTTGGTCTTAGTTACAATTTTATTGTAAAAATTAAAATATATTATACGTAGATTAAAAACTCATTCTTAAATTATTAAAACCATAATACCATTAAAGCAACAAAGTAAGATCACAATATATTTCGTGCATCGCACAGGCGGCGCCTATTATCAATGTTGAGTAAATCATACTTTATTTACATACGGAACATTCAAGGTGATCAGGAGTGGCCTTGACTGTATTCACGCAATAGAATCGATGCCGTGGAGCGATATTTTTATTTATTACACGTGATCTTCCATTTTTTGGGTCAAGTAGCCAGCTGGATCCAATAAAATGGGGCCTTTTATGGGGGTTTATTGCGTAATGTAGAGAACATTCCTCCAATGAATTGGGTACTATTATTGATTTTTCATGTGGGTGAGGATGAGACCAAGTTTGATCAAGGTATATATAATAGACTGATTAATTAGTTTGATTTGGATTTGGTAACATTACTATTAAAAAAAAACTTCTATGAATGATGAATTGGTTTTCATTTCTGTTGTATACTTAGTTAAGTAGATATTTTTACACCGTTTATTTCATTCAATTTATTTTCCATTCAAAAGAATTCTACATAGATCGATGCGACGTAATTATTAAAAGAGAGTTAAATAACGATGCTAAGGATTATAACACATACGAATACCTAACTAACTTATAACCAGTGCCTTAGTACGAAACCTAATTCATTGGAAAAAACTAAGAAGCGCAATATCAGCTGCATCAGATTTAACAGGAGACAGATTTGCCAATGGTGAAGAGGCGAGTTGGTTTTTCGATTATGTACTTCTTTTTAACATGTTTCAAAAATTGAAAAAAGTTATTTACATTCGTAGTGAAACAAAATTCTTGCATTTTCTTCTCTTTATAACGAAAGGCAAGTAGTATTGCCAAGTCAATTAAAAAAACAAAACTATACTTTAATAATCTAACATGCAGCAGAATTGTGTGCCAAGACTGATGTAACTCCTTTCGTTATTTTGCATCGACACGCTTAAATTGTAATAAAATTTACATTAAATAAATAACACTTCATAATTTCTTCACATATTTGAATTCTATAACTACGAAACCGTAATTCTATAAGGACGCATTGATAGCTTAGTCCCTGCTGGAATATATAACAACCATGATAATATATTATGTATAACTACGGGTGAAACACTAAATACAAGCGGGGCTCTATCAATACCAAATAACTTCGTCAAAACCGATTAGGAACATTTTAATACAAAACAAGATACTTAATATTACAAATTATTATTATCTGATAACATCGTTTCTGGTAACTCCTGACAACATTAAAAAGCACTATTCGCAGTCTGTGGGATGAACCACCGATATATTATATAAAAAAATCTATTATTCACCTTACGACTGCTAAATTTCATCCGAATCCGACCTTATAGAATCATAATTGGACGTTTTGCTTCTAAGCATTCTAAGGAAAGAGCCGACGGCGAAGATAGTTCTCCTGTGCCTATGAAAGATACCCTGATATAGTGCCTCCCTGAGGGCTTTCCGGTCATCGGACATGGAAGGCTGTGTGCTCAGCGTTATGTCCGAGTGTGCTACGATCGATTTCTGGTGCCGAAGGCTACCGTGTTTCTTTTCCAAAGATTTCTGGTTCGGTAAACTCATAGTTGACTCTATTGAGGAATTTTTCGTTTTCCTTAAATTCAGTAACTTTTTCCCCGAGGTTTGTGTCTCTGATGCTGATCGAGTTGGAGCTAATTTTGATCGATGTAATGGGTTACTAGAATTTTCTGGATGCACTACTAACTCAACAGATTTCTGACTAACCGCACTGGATCTTGTGAGCGTTCTCTGTGAGCTCGATGGCTCAACTTTAGGTATCCTCTCCTCCTTCGGCATTGGCTGCTCAGATTCTAACGCAATCATTTTCATTAGTTTGATTCTGGAATAGACTAAGTGCGCAGTTTTATCCAATTGGCTAACAAAGCGAAGGTCACATCATAGGCGGACGGGATTCAGTGATACTATCAATAGCGGGTACAGCCAGATGAATGACAACGTCCGTATTGTTAGGCGTATCACTGTTCGCCCGGCCTTCACAACAATTGCTGAATGTTATCGCAGGGACCTTCGCATCACTGTCAATTTGGACCGTATTCAAGTTTTGTACTAAACAGTCGACGCTCAAGTCGCTATTGTCCTGAGATTGATGTCGTTCGTCGGAGTTTGCACTCATAATCGGTTCGAGCCATTCCTTTTCATCACAGGTTTCAGATTTATCTATTTCGGGGGACGGACCTAGTTCGTCGCGATACGGGGATGTTGGAGACACCCCTTCGCCATTCACGTGAAGGCTGATCAAACTGGCCAAGTTAACGTTAAAGTTCTTAGAACGCGTGCCGCTTTTTTCACCTTCGGTATCTTTAACTTCTTCTGCTACTATACGGTCAGTAATTGTTTCTATCTCCTGTTGCAACGCTTGATCATCATCATAGAATTCAGAAAGATCTTGGAGGTTTTCGTACCAATTATTTTCTAATAAGCTCACTGTCGGATTACCCGGTTCATCGGCTTTGCTTTGACGATAGCGATCAATAAGAGGTTGCAGAGATTCTTCGTGCTGCTGGAAGAGATAGTGGTAGGCCTGACTGACTGCTCGGAGAGAGTAGGATGATCGAGGTCGAGGCAGAAAAGAGGCGGATGGAGTTTGTGCAGCTACACTTCCCCTCCACACATGACCATGAGCTCGTTCCCACAGTATTGCATTAGAATTAAGAATCCTTTCAAAGTCTGACACTTGTTCGGCTTCGCTGATCTGCAAGAGTAGTTTGTTTTCCGTCTCTTTTCCGCCGATACTTTGACACAGCCTCTTCTTGTCACTGACCTGTTTGGGATTAGAAGACTTATTTCGGTTATCGATTCGCAAGTTATTACCTAAATTGCGTGGCTTGGAGGTTGAATTCTTAGGGTTATCTGCATAGGTCATGGGTATAGATAAATTTTGAACGGAGACCGCAAACGGAACTTTTTCGACTACTTTTCTGTTTTGTTTTTTGACGACCACGTTGTTCGACTTGAAGTTACGCTTTTTGTTATCGGTAGATGATATGGTGTGGTGAAAAAACTGCTTTTCAGCAAAACGCAGACGATTAGAGTCCGCGCTGCGTACGTTTCTGGCATATTGAGAACGAGGTCGTTCTGCGAGAGAAACGCTTTTTGCTCTCAATGGGTAATCGGAACGTTCCTTAGCTGATGAAGCCACAGTGATGGTAGAATTTTGTCGTCTGCAGATTTGAGAAACGTTCATGAGCGAACGAGCGACTGCGCTCTAAGGCCCGGAGTGACTGCCCGCAAATCATGCATCGCTTTCTTCGAAAATTCTATTGAGTAGCGTAAAAAGTAATTTATCGCCGTAGCGTGATGGGGTCGATCGATTGCTCGGTTGGGTACGCCCGCCTAAATAAAGATGCGCATAAAATTCGCCAAATATCGTATGCACGGTCTCATGCCATTTTATGATATTACGAGATTTCGTGAGTGACTCGCGATTTTTATCAACAGACGATATTTTTTGGGGAATAACCATTTTTGCACACATGGACACAGTTGTGTAATGTTGACAAAATGAAAAAGGAATAACACACAAAGTTACAACGGTACTAATAATTAGTAGTGTCAGTGAACTCGGTGAAGAGGTAAGGCAGTAAAGCGTTGAGTAACAAAGTACCTAATACACAACCAATGCTAAGTCGATTCAGATAGGAAATAAGCATTTTGGAAAATTCCAAATATCATTAGGTTGACTGGGAGAGAATGCCCGCATTACCATTCTTAGGCTTAGGTATTACATTAAGAAGAAAATTAAATAATGTAGATTTCAGTAAACAGTTTTAAGGTTGTTATTGTAAGGTGATTGATCGAATTAATTTGAGTAATGAGTATGACCGATTGTGGCAAAAATATCGAGGGGTTTTATGATTATGCAGACGTTAAGCCGTTGAATTAATTTTTTTCGGGCGCGAAAAGAACATCTTACAGGAGGATTATCTAG
This sequence comes from Ochlodes sylvanus, assembly GCA_905404295.2. Taxonomy (NCBI): domain Eukaryota; kingdom Metazoa; phylum Arthropoda; class Insecta; order Lepidoptera; family Hesperiidae; genus Ochlodes; species Ochlodes sylvanus. Next base: position 7,816,174 of record FR990129.1, read on the forward strand.
AAACTCTCGCCATCTATCCACAAAATAACAACCATGTGAAGTGTGCTCTAGGCCTCCTCATCATGAGAGATCCGTGCCGCTAATGAATTGGAACCAATTAGTTTTACATAATCGTTGCAAAAATAAATTAAGTTGGAAATATAGGTACCTACTAATATAATTAGGTATACTATTATATATTTTGTGTTTGCAATTTTCGAAGCTAAGTACCTACATAATGTCTAAAGAGTTACAAAATACTACCTACCTAATACCTAAGAAGATCAACAGTTTTATAATACTAAGGATTGGTGGAGGGGTTAGTGGCCAACCCAAGCGTCGGAAATTTTCAAGCCCCCCGAAGGTATCCGAGAAACTCTGCACGCACCACTAATTTTCGAAAACTACGTGCGTGTTAGAATTTAATTGTAATTTCAATGACAATTAAAGAACTTCTGATGTCCCGGGGGCATTTTAAATTTGAAATACATACCTCGCAAACGTTTTTTAATTTTTTTATTAAATAATAAAGTTACGCAGTAATAGTGTTACAGTTTAATTTATTACATACAGTTAATTAAGTTTTTATTGGTCAGTGTGTTCTTTTCGCAGAACATAAACTTGTTAATGATTCAATTGTCTAGTTACCTATTATCTGTAATATTTTCAATATACTACCATACTAAATTTGGCTTTGAAGTTACACACTTCCATAAAATTCAAACAAAAGCAGACCTTCTTGGCAGAAAATGGTTTTATAATCAGAAACCCAAGATTAAATCAGTTTATTGACAGTGATTCTAAACCTGAATAAATAAGTAAATCAGACCATGATTCTCACAGAATACATGTTTGTAATGTCAGCTGTCTTGTTGGTCTGTTGGCAGTTCGCCAGGGCATGTGTGATGCTCGGGGGATATTAATCATGCACAATTAGAAGAGGAAAAGAAGTGAGTGTCTAACATTTCCTATCTGTGGCTTCAGTTTCGTGCGAACTCGTATCGATCCGAGCAAGGTTATCAACCCTGGATAACGTAAAACTTATTTTTGTGGAAATAGCCCCAAAGGTGCTGATGAATGTGACCCTAAAAGGACCTTAGTATCACCAGAGGGGTCAACGTTGCCGGCCAAAGGAGCTAATGAACCGACTTGTTAATTGCCTTGACACTTTACAAACGAATCGCGCTTAAATTTTATTTACAGGTAGGGTAGGGCACCTATAATGTTACTCAATTTTAATGACTATTCATTTATGAATACCATTAAAATAAAAAAATAGCTTTGATATTTATATAAATTTAAAAAAAAACACTAAGTATAATATGTGAAATGGACCATACTAAACAAAAAATATTATGAAAAAAAACCTAGTTTCCAAAATGATAAAAACTTTTGAGATATTTACAAGAAAATAAACAGTTGAGAACAATGTTAAATTAGTTTTACCAATTACAGTTCTTTCCGTCGTCGACTTATATACCTTATATTATTATAATATCCCTTTTGTGGTTTTCAGTTCACCCAACTGTGGTGAAGCCGAAACGGTGTGTATGTGTCCGTTTCTTTGTTCCCAAATTATTTATTTACATGGAGGGCTGAGCTGAGGCTGCTGTAGCTATAACTTATTCAGGATAATCGAATTTGCGTTGAGGTATGAAACATGGTTTAATCTCAGTCTGATAATAATTCTAAAAGTGGCATTAGATATAAATGTACACATAACTTTGTAAAAGTGCAACGCTTAATCTACATTGCTATTACAGCTCCTAGTCCGTAATGATATTGTCTATGCTCTATAATAGTCAAAGAAACATCACACCCAATCTAAATTATTTGCACAGCCATAGTCAACCTACTCCTAAGTTAAAGTAGTCCTAAGTACCTACCTACTCATAACATCACAATCATAAGTCTCTCGTAAATAGTCCTAATTTTTACAAATGTTGTCTTACAAATATTTACATTACACGATGCAATGTAAGCAATGGATTAAATATATTAAAATATCAATAAATATAAATAACATTAAGTCAATGGTAAATAAGGTTATAGATAGTAATGACCTATAGATATCATAGCAGGTACAAAATGTTGCCATGCGGGCTTTATTTGACTTTCTAGCAAACCCTGAATGAAACTTGAATTCCCTGTGACGCCACACATTACGAAATTTTTGCCACTAGCGGTCATCCATCCAACTACCGACCGCGCCTGCTGTAACTACTTTTATTTTAGGGAACTTTTTCTACCATGGGATAAGCTGCTGCGATTGGCACCGTAGCCCTAAGAGCAAGCGAAGGTGACTGTCCATTTTTCCATTTTGGTTGGTTCCAATCCAAAGCGATTTTTGTTTGCATAGGGGTATCCTTAGAGTATTGCCTAGCAATTATCAAAAAGACTCATAGTAATAACATTGGTTATTACCTACTTACTAATTTATCCAGAGATTATGGAAAGATAGAATATCTGGTCCAGTCGTAAGTAAGTAGACTCTTATCTCGATAGCTTACTAGCAGCCAAGTAGATCGAGCAGTTGACCGAGTTAAGCAAGTTCAGGCTCAGTGGTACGTTAATCGTCGATCTCGGTTACTATCGTTATAAATACTTACCTACTACTAGTGTACTATCTACTAGTAAATAAGGCTAATACGCTAAGCCATCTCAGGTGCCGTCAAGTGGTACAACTAATTCGAGACTCTTCTGTCAGTTACCAACTCCTGCTCCTGCTGCTTGGATTTCGTTGTGTCGGAATAGTTTCGTACACACGTCACGTACACATTTCGTATATCAAATGTGTCATTGCAACAGGACGCTATTGAAGCATTTATTTAGCAGAATTGGGCCCCTGATGGTAAGTGGTCGTGGAGCAATCATGCAAGACCAATCACCAAGCAGAGGCCGACTTCGGTCGCCTCTAACGACACCCTAGTCTGCCGGCATGGAATTGGGGTCAGTACTCTAGGTAACTTCAATACAACCGTGGCGAAGTTTGCTCCAAGCCTTCTCAATAGATACCAGATTCCTACAATCGGCCACTGATATGCTGAACTCCCAAGGACAGTTAAAAAGTTAGTGTTCAAAATGATGCTGGTCACACGTGGTAGAAACATCAATTGCGTAATCGCTTCGTATGTTTCAACGATACATCGTTCGTTTACAAATTATATAAAATATATATTTTTTTAATTTATTTATAATTATGATGGAATGGTTTAGCAATGTTACCAACAACAAATATTTTTAAACACGGTTATATTACTTCCAAATATTGAGAAGTTCCACTCTTCATGTCCAGAGCCTATCATCGGATCCTCACCGTATTTTACTGTGGAATGTACATTTTAGAATAGTTAAATAAAATAATTAAGTACATTCTTATTTTTGGAATCGTTCATGACATCGAAATAATCATAAAATATAGAACAACTGAATATGATGTAAGTAAGTAAACAAGAGTGTGTTAGATATTATGTACCATCAGGGCGCAAAAGATGCCAGGCACTATCAATAACGATAATCGTCCCGTAAACAAAAACATTCAACCTCCAAGCCTAGCCATTTTAATCTATAATTATAATTACCACTTAATCCTACTTCAATCCATGGATAGACACAAAGAAGCACTCGCTACAATCCCCTGTCAAATATGTTTGAATCGATTAAGATATTTAATCAATCACAGGTGACCTACTTACTTACCGGCAATCGATGCAGCCAATACCTGCCAAACGTATAACCGTAACACTTTTGCGAAGGCACTGTTTTTTATTTAAACAAAAATCACTACGCCACAACAAGTTCTGACGGGGATGAGTTGCGAAAAAATATCATTTCGTAGCATTGAAAATCAATAGCTCTGCCATTCCGTACAACGGACTGGCGATAATAGATTTGCTGCGAAGACTGCGCTTCATTCAATAACTGCTGCTGGAGCATGCGTAGTTCGCGCGGCGATAGGGCGCCATTGACGTAAAGCGCGGGAAATCTGACGTTTTACTTTTCCTCTTACCTGACATGTCAAAACAAAAAGGCAAAAGCAGCAGCTTAAATCTTTGATTCTGATACCTCTAACTTTTTGTCTATGCTTCTATTGTTGCTATGAATATGTGTACATTTATTGTGCTAAAATTATAGATGTACCTAATACTTATTATCTTTTTATAAAATAAACATACTAAGTACCTGGTTAGATAACAATAAACACAAGGAACAACACTTCTTGCATGTTTTTTTAACAATACTGAGCCTTTAGTAGGTATTTACCACAAAGTATATAGATACCTAAGTAAAATTTATTATGAAATTCATTATCAAAGAGGTATGTATCTATCTACCTACTTATATAGGTATTTATCTAATGCTGCCCGTTTAAACGCTTTTAATTAAATACCTATCTTTACTCAGGCATTAAAAAGTTTAGTGTCCTGTGCTGTGTATACCTGCCTTAGTGTAAGGTTATTATAGAAAATTAATAATTCGTAGTTTATCAATGAACTTACTTAAGTGTAAATATCACCAAGTTCATTGATTCGACTTTCAAATAAATTAGACTACCGGGGACTTATGTACTACCTACCCAAAGTTGCCACAGCACAGAGCTCTATCTATTGAACGGAAATATTTAGAAATGTGTAGATTAACCATTACCGCTTTACCGCTCATGTGAGTTTTCTCCATCACACGCTATAAAAGTAATTTTATACAAAAGCATACTTATCCTGCGATGGACTTCCGTTACAAACAAGATGTCTTCAGACTATTTTTAGCTCGGTCATTTAATCTATTAGTTAATGCGTGTGGAGTTGGAGCTAGGGTCATCAACTCACCACCAAAGAATATAAAAATGAATTGCTGTTCGTTAGTGACGCTAAAACTCGAGAACGGCTGGAACGATTCGGTTGAAATTTTTTGTGTCTTTAGGTGGATCCAAGAATGGTTTAGATTCACAATTGGACCCGGTAGGTGGCGCTGCTGTCGATATGCCACCATATCAGTTGCTGTTCGTTAGTGACCCCAAAACTCGAGAACGGCTGGACCGATTCGGTTGAAATTTTTTGTGTGTCTTCAGGTGGATGGAGAATGGTTTAGATTCACAATTGGACCCAGTAGGTGGCGCTGCTGTCGATATGCCACCATATCAATTGCTGTTCGTTAGTGACCCCAAAACTCGAGAACGGCTGGACCGATTCGGTTGAAATTTTTTGTGTCTTCAGGTGGATGGAGAATGGTTTAGATTCACAATTTGACCCGGTAGGTGGCGCTGCTGTAGATATGCCACCATATTTGTTTATTAATTATAAAGCGGTACGAAGTTCGCTGGGGCAGCTAGTCATTATATAAGTTTTCTTCATACAACAACCAATTCTAACTGAAGTCCATAGGTTTACGAAAATCTATTCATAAATTTATAACGTAGGAACCATGACTAGCCGATCTTGCCGTCAATTCGTGTGGTACTGCGACTTGCGCATTTCCTGTTTGCAATTCCAGACAAGGACGACTAGGATTATATCAATTGCTTGTGCATACTTACGACCGACCTACTGAATCAAAAACAAGACAAAACAGCGTAATATGTTCTAAGTCTTTATTTGGCAAGATTATAAATACTTAATAACAAAATACCTACTTATGGTTAAGATTGACATAGATGTAAAAGGAAAAAAGGTGTAAAAGGAAACCGTGTATAAATAAGCTAAAAACAAAAAATACACCTACAGTGTAATTTCATTTCATATTTCAATAAAATAATAAAAACCTAAGTAAAAAAACTGTCTGACAGTATTATACAAAACTGAATTGTAAAAAATAAATTAGATTAAGTACAAGGCGGGTACTGATGCTTTGGAACTTAATAATTATTATTTATACTTTGGGTGGAGTAAAATAAGTTATAAGTATTGTATTTCTTAATTTTATATAACAATGTTAAATTAACAGCAACCCAATTGAGGACAAAAAAACTTTTATAAATTAATTAAACTGATTAATTTTACTTCACAATCAATCATTTTCTAATATAACATACATATTACAAAAATATTCAAACATCTCCGAAAACAGAAAGAGATATCCAATACTTATTTTGTGTTGGGTCATGGTTGTAAAAATTGTAAGAGAGCTTTCTTAATATAGTTCTTAAAATTTAACTTAACTAGAAATCTCAACATCGCAATTATAATTGGCAATCAAACACCAAAATAGTGCATAAATAAATTCAAGATAATGCGAAATTTCATTAACACTTAATTTCGCTTTTCATTGCTTAATTATACCTTTGTACCATTCTTACCTACTCATGTAATTTTTAATGAATGTATCCACATGTACATAAATTATTAAATAAATAAATAAATAAATGAGAATTTGGCAAGATATAATACTCATATGACTACAATATAAAAAGGTCTTAATTAAGTAGCAATATTACTTTTAAACTTGCTTTAATATCACATGTTTTGTTGTAAGAACTTTCTTTCATTTATGCAGTTTTCCAGTTCATCGTGATATCTTTCAATCTTTGCATCAAAACCTGGGCTTTGTATATCACAATCGAAACTATCGCCCGTGATTATTTTCTCACGATTCAACGTCGAATCGAACCGCACTTTTTTGCCAGGAGTATTTGTTTTATTTTGTGAAACATCCATATTTTCAATAACTCTTTCTTTTAATGGAGTAACATTCATGTTAAGTCGCGTATTTCTAATCGTTTTTATAGTTTCATATTGATGTTCATCATCTTCGATTTCTTCAAACTCAATATCATCTGAATTATCTAAATTTAAAGCAGGATTCTCGATACCAGCTTCTTTCTTCACTGTCTTTGGTTTAGAAGTCTTTCTCGGCACTTCATAAGGATTCAAAGATACATTACTATCCACTTTCTCGCCTTTGAATGTTTTCTTCAGAGTTTTAAAAACTTTTTTTGATAACTTATTACCAGCTTTTAAAATCTGCTTCTTCAAATCCTTTTTACTATCAGTAGATTCATTTGAAGTGTTTGTTTGACTTGTTCTGTTTAAGTTCATGATATCAATTGCACTAAATTGCGACACGTCATGCCCTAAAATTTTGCTTTGCTTATTAAAATTTGAGTCAATCATATCATCGCCTATGTTTTCATAGATTGGACTTTCTGCTCTATAGTTGTCAATATTTTCGTATTCGTTAGTTACACAACTCGATTCATTTACTGTTGAAATTGTGCTGTTCGTATCACATGCAAACAGTCTGCGGGGAATTAAATCATTACCATGATGTACCTGAGTATCATCAGGTTTATTTAATGCTGCAACATTATACTCTAATTCCGATTTTGTGGCATTTGCATCGAGGAACGGGTTGTCTACTTCATCATCAATTTCAACATTTATGTTAGGATCTAAGAAGGGATTAGTACTTTTCTTACATGGTATTACCTTCTTTTTGGTAATAATTGTTATAGTTTTGATTTCCATGATATTACTTTCATTTAAATCATCATCCAAATACAAAGACTGATTTGATGCACACGGGGAATCTAAGGCCAGTCGATCTATAAAACTTAAGCTTAAATTGCTGTTATTGTTAACAATGATTTGATTAGTTATATTGGTTTGGATATTACTGGTATTTATAGCAGACAAATCAGTTTTATCAAAAGTATCAGTATTTGATAATTTTTGCTCTAAAACTGAAATACCTGAAGCCATTTCTATATCATTCATAGTGTTTTCGGTGTTTGGAATATTGTATTTTAAAATATTTTCTGCTTTGGCTGATGTAGGATCATTAGGGGATTCCTTTTCAATTGGACTTTTTGAGCTAGTCTGGATTGGCAAGTCAGTTATATCATTTAAATTAGCATACAAAGGTTCATGAACATCATTATTTTCAACAAAAACAGGTTTGGGTGGATGTTTAATAGGAGTCTCATAGTTCCGAATATTTTTCTTGACATTCTCTAGCTCTCTGGCTAGGAATTCATTGACAGCACTTTTACTTATACCTAAATCTAAAGCAGAGTTCTCAAAAGCTGCAATATTACATTTTGTTGCACATTTTCTCCGTTTATTGGGTGTTATTTCCATTGCTGTGTTGCACATGGGATCTTCATTTGCCAGTAAATCAAGTGCAGGGTTCAAATACACATTTGGACAATGTGAAGTAATTTTCCTTTTGCTTGTTGGCTTCACTTCAAACTGGTTGTTATCAACAGGTTCCATGATATACTGAAAACAAGACATTTGTATGTTAGAGCTAAAGGTTTAAATAGCTTATCAACAGCAACAGCATCAACAAGGCATTAGCCACTCTTTGCTGGTCAAGAAGAACAATAAATAAGGTTTAACAAATGAGGAAGATGAGGATAATTCAGGATGTCATTTAACATGATGTAAAATTATTTTAATAATATAATAAAAAGAGTGAATTAAAAATTACCTGATAACAGGTACAGATTACTGGATATGAATCCTCGCCATGTTAAAAAAGTTTATCTGTATTTTAAGCTTGATAAACCTACTAGAGTTATCCATACTCTTACCAAAATTCAGTCAATTGTGAATTGTGTCAGTCAGTTGGTCAGTGGCCTTCATCCTTTTAAGAGATCTTAGTTCATATAGCCCAGTATAAATAATTAATTGTAATGAAAACAATGAGCTGGTTACACAAGAAATCTTGTTACCATTGGTAACAAGATGTTTGGTAACTTACCAAACAACGAGGTGATATACATATACTTACCAGTTAACAGGGAGATAAAATGGTACTACTATTGGTAGTGACTAGTAAAGTAATGCTCCTAATTACTGTAATTTACATAACACATGATATTTTGTGCATTGATAAATGACCTATTGAAGAATACCATCACATCAGGCACTAAGGCCACCAATAACAAACTTTTGCCTTTTTTGGTTTACAATAAAGAAGAAATAAGTCAATTAATTAAAAAAGTAAACACAGACACCCTGTATTAAGAGACTGCTTTTTGTTAAACTCAAATATTGTTTATTATAACAGGTATATTGACATAAGTTATGGACTTATTTAAACGAAAAATTTACAAACTAGACCTGGATGATGAAACATGAATTTATTCCAGGCGATTAATTTAAGACTGCACCGTTTTTTTGTTTTTAAATAATTTTTTTCCTTACTAAGGTGCATTATAGGATGCATGTTTGGAAATATCACATTCTCATTTTGATCACCAAATAAAAAAATGTATGTAACCACTATTGTAATTACTAAATATCAGATAAAACACCTGTCATATATCCACAGTAATTATAGCTCCAGTAAAACATTAATTACTAGAATTTATGAACCATAATTAAGATAAATCAATAAATATTTTAATTTAATAAAATTAAAGTCACATTACAGTTATAAAATAAAGTATTTAAGCGTTAGTAATTTATCAAACAAACTTACTTACGTACTCATTTATTTGCAGGAAATTCTTGTTGCCACCGACGTATCTCTACACTGGTCTTTAATACATCACAATTATAGTTATATATAATGAAATATGATGGGTAAAATAATATTTTTCATTCATAAATTTATCTTTCACATAACAAAAACTGCCGGCAGGTGTTCATTCCAAAGAGACGGTTATTTTATTTGTTTGACATTAAGACATTGACTGACATTCATTTCTGACATTGACAGAATTTGACTGATCTTGTTTTGACAACATAGAAATATGAAACCTATGGAAGTGACATATCAACAAAAAATGCGTGCCACTGTTATGTCATCTGGACACAAAACATGGCGGCTTTAGTGCTGACCTATAAGTCATGACATCAACTACTCATGACCTATAACTGCACATAAGAACCTTGCTAATTAGAATGTAAATCTTCCTTTATTTTCCCGGCAACATTAACAATAACCAATATTTTTAATGTTATTTATAGCGTATCTGTGTATGGTTTAAAATGGCTGATTTGACTCGGCTGAACTGACTGACAATGTTATCTGGACACAAAACATGGCGGATTTTCGGCCTCATTAGACAGTAGCATTTTAGTACTAAAAGAACAATATTTCGTGTCCCTGTTATATAGGTCAATGTTTGACAATCATGATTACAGTTATTTTAGGGTAGCCATAATTCAAACAGGAATTACTTCTATGCATTTCATATTTCCACTTCATAATTCAAATAGCTTTTACACGATGTATAATAATGCATAATATTTCGAGTTAAGTATTCTTTGTATCAAAACTTCATAAAACAATAATTACAACCTTGCTTCGGAACAAGCTCTCGAATTAACGGAACTTGGCGACAAATCAGGTCGTAGCCGCATTTACGTCTCGCCGACGCGGAGCCCCACTTACTACGCTGCGCTCTGCTTCCTTCAACTATCGTTTAGCCATAAGTGCGGAGATACTGAACCAACGTTTCAGCTTGATAGGTGTGCAATAACTGACATTTAGCTGAAAATTTTAATTATTATTAAGTTTTTTCATTTAGGTGTAAATTAATTTAATTGATACTAAGTTGTAATAACCAACTTTAAATTGACCAACTCATTAAGATCTCGGATAATGAAAACTAATAATAATCAACAAACTATTCTTGTAAAAGCAGTATATGACGGTATCCAAATTCTTAGCCTTTTGATTGGATAAATCCAGTTCAGTCTCTACCATAAGGGTTCACGGGTCCCATGGCCAGGGGTGGCCAGCCCAAATGGCTTGCAAATTTTTCTTTTAAATCTACCGAAAGTGAATTTTAAAGGTAATATGGAATCACAATCCTAAAATACTGATGTAATTTTTCAGAAAACATTAATTTCGTTTATCCTCAACGTGCGACAAACATAACTGAATATCTACCAATTCTGTTTTAAGATATTACAGATCTGAGATAAACCTATTTTAAATATGTAGGTATGGGTATTTGCCATTACAAACACATTTACAGTGATCATCAGTTAATAACGTCACTGCATACATTGTCTTTTACGTTGGTACCATTATAACAAACTTCGGGTTTGCACACTGGCCCTTTTTATAATACTTTCCAATGGGCTCCAAGTTTGTGTGCGCCCAAGGGCCTCACCCTAAAACAAGTGGGTTGACTGATTCAATTTATTCAATAGGTAATAAATAAATATTCGTCTAATATTTTTTTATTGCTAACCAAATCACAATAAACGGTTCCCTGAACCAAATTACTCTATATATAACAAAACATATCACAATACATGATTTAGGACAACATTCAGATATCAAAAAGAAAGTACTAAGCCTTTAACAACATCTAATGTTTTCACCGTCACCACACACTAAAAAGATACATTATATACAAACACCAATTACTTACAACATATTAAGTACACCAATAAGAAACAAAAATATTTATAAACCGTCTATGCTTAACGGAACAAAGGCAACAATTCTTCCAACAGAGAATCATACTCAAATGATCAAGTACAGGCCATCTGTGAGTTTTAAGTACATATAGAAGTCAAATGCGATCACAATTTTAAATGCATTTTATAAATCTACTTGCACACATCGAGAAACTACGAAATATAGGAATGTAAACTAGTAAGATTCATAAAAAGTATAGGGAACACATAAGCTAATCAAATTTGTTACTTGTTATTATGACAAAAATAGTCTATACAACTCAAGGTAAGATACTATGGCGGAAAGGAAGGTCAGGTGGCAGTAAAATTATGTAGTGACCCCAATCTTTTTTATGCATAATTTTTATAGTTAACTTCACAGTTGAAAATTCAATTAAGTACCTGCTAAGTCTTCTCTATCGTTTTCAATTTGTACTTTACGATACTTACAATATTGATAAAAATGTTTAGTTTTTATAATAAATATTTCTTCAGTATATTACTAATTCTTGAGATAATTGTCTACAACACACAATTATCATTAAATATAAAAATATTTTAAATAGAGTTTTGTTATGTTACCAAATTGTACATATCAGGGATTCGAGATTCTATTAACGTCTTAATATTATGATGACAAAGTTAATATTATAACATAACACTTATTATTAAGAGATTGGCTCAAAGCTCACAGCTCTTAATTACAATTGTAATTAATAACTACATAATCGGAATAAGTGTACATCAATTAGCAAGCATTAACATGAGCTCATATCACTTCTCTGTTACAAAGAGTAATAAGGTAATACTAATGCCCTATAATTTAAAGAACTTTGCGTATAAAATGTAAGTTTTTGTTTATATGGATGCGTACATAAATAGAATTAAATACGAAAAGATGTAAATTTTTATTTGGAGAGCAACTACTCGGATATGAGATTGTTGCGATGAAAATTTTTTTAATGGTTTAATTAAACTTTTGGATTATACAATTGGCTCCTGGTCAAAACTATTTTCAGTGAATTTGATTTGACTAGGTAAATCATAATCATTCATATCTTATATTAAAATAATTATGTGAAACATTAAAATATACTGGTCATGAAAACCCCATATCCACAAAAATACTTTAATGCAAACCATTATATTGCGTTTGTTTAATTCAATTTAATAATTAAGTTATTTAATTTTTCTATTAATGTCAAGTATTAACATAGCATCATATAAAAAAAATTCGACGCGTATGTAAATAGCTATATTTACGAACCCCTCGATTTTGACAAGCGCATCGTAGTAGATTGCACTGACGAACTGTTTGTTAATACGGGAGTAAGGAACACCCTTACCCAGTTCTACTAAGTTTCATAAAATAGACAATATTAAGAAAAAAAACAAGTATTAAAGCGAAAATGTCATGATAATTGCAAAAAATAAAAAAATTAAAGCACTAAAATTTTCGCCAACACGCGATTATCATGATGTTTTTGTATTTATGGTTATTATAATCAGTCACTATAATTGTCAAAAATTCAATTTTGTTCTATAATTTCACTAATAACATATATTTCTTATTATAATGATAGGTAATGTAATGAGTAAATAAAAATATAAAAGGCTATCTAAATTCTACGACGCTACAGCCACTATTGAGATTGACCACGATAATTGACTTATAGTGGCAACACTATACTGTCATCCTCAGTGCCCCATATGTTCCAAACTAAAATAGAATATAACTTAAAGTATAATCACAGATAACAAATGCGTATTTAATCTATATCCAAGTTCTTAAAAGCCTTTTCCATTTTGTCGCGTTTGTCCAATGCCCTGGCTCTTTGCTGCTCCTCCGCTATGAAATACGGCTCCAATTCCTTCAACTGCTGCATACACTTTTTATGCAACGTTTGACTATCTGGTAGCGTACCACCATACTGAGGCGGCAACGCCGATCGGGGTATGACTGTCTCATAGAATTTCTCAAGATCCTCAGTTTTGTGATGAAATTTTATCTGTAAAATGAAATAATAGTTGTGATTTAAAATTATTGAAGTAATTTATTAACATTCTATAAAAGAGCGATATGCGCTATGCCATTCCCTAAGCAGATAAATGAACAAAATGAACATTAGTTTGACACTCGCTACTCCGATGTTAACCATTAATAAACAATGTCCCAATTTAAAAAAATTGCCTGATTAAAAGCACAAAATAAAATGGATAGGCCTTTTGAGTTTTTCTTCCAAAAAGGGCCTGTTTTGTGACTACATATTTGCTTCAATTATGTATTCATTTATTTTTCGTCAAAAAGGTACATAAAGTTTAATTCGTGCATAAATAATGTCCTTTAAAAGAACGACAACGACAGAGTCGTTGAAACTGTGATAAAATCATTGACATTGACACACGAACGTTAACCCACATTGTTTGTTTTTTAATTATGAAACAACTGTTGACAGGTTGACACATAAATTATACAATATTTCGTTTTGTGGACACATCTTGTAAACATCGTTTTGTAAACATATTAATTAAAATGAGTACACCTACACGGCCCGTACCTTAGGCTCACAAGTTAGTTAGTTCTGAAGCGTACCTACTATATCATGCTACCTTAGTACCGAAGGGTGGATTGTCATAGTTTTCAAAGCTATCAATTATGTCGAAAACAATGCGCGCCAATAAATCGTAAAAGGGTGGGTGTTGAACGAAGCACAGAATACTGACTATATCGAAGAACTTCTTATCCATGAATGGCCTGATGAGCATCAGTAACTTATCGAGAACCGGCTCGGTGTTGAGAATGTGGATCGCCTTCATCCTCACCGGCATCGCCTCTTGCACGTATTGAAAGAACTTTCGCAGAGGCCTGCGGAAAGGTTAAGAAAAGTGAATCAAAATTTTTATTGTCATGGATATATAAGCTTCTAGTAGGTTCTTTATTCATTTGAATATGAGCATGTATTCAATGGGTGCATAACGGCACAGTCATCCGAGCACGTAAAATACATTTACGAGCAGCAGGAAAGCGGTAACATGATACAAAGTGATTAAATAATATATCTAATGAAGTTCCGTCTTTATATTATCTCGTTTCATATTTCAATTTCAAAGTTCTAAACCATTAAGAGAAGAATGTTATGGGTACGATGCAACGTTGAGGAGCTCACGATACGCTTTTTTGGTCGGTTACCTTTGTTTATCCTTTTGAAAGCTAAAACATATAAATACATATAGATAAAGTTACAAATTTACGAAATAAAGTAAAAGTTACATACATAGATGTTCTGCATTAATTATTATTGTATATTGAACGAAACTCATATTTCATCCGCATTGGGCGCTATGGCCATGTTTAACAAAAAAAAAATATAATTGTTTGAAGTTAATTAATACAATACCCATAATTAATAAATATATACATATTAGGTATCAAAAATACGTTAGATATTATAAACAAAAAGTGAATGTTTTATGTACTATAATATTCCGTTACTCTAGCTAGGGTGTAACGGAACTCCTCAAATACTCACAATAAACTAACTCTCGTGAGATGACCAAGTCTGACACCCTGCATGTCAAATAGGAAAATGTAGCCCGGCTGTGGCCCTCTCTTACATAGACACGCATCTGGAATTGTAAAAGATATTCATTTAATTACAAAACAACAAGTTGCACCAATTTCTTTTACATTTAATTAACAGGGTGGTAGAAATATTTACTGTTACTGTGGCCGCAACACAAAAATGAATAAAAAAATATTTCGTAAAGGAAATGGCACATACATACATACAAGACTATGTGACCAAATAATGAGTGTTAATATTGCTCGGTGTCACAGTACCGTAAGTGTGCGAATCCGATTCGCACTTGACTGTTAGGTATTTTATTTTTAAATATGTAGGTATATTAAATAAATTATAGGTATTTGCAGAATAATGAAGGTTGGTGGTTTATTTACCTTTTGACACAAACATCTCAAAACATTTATTTGCAATACTTGTTGTTCAACGTGATTTCGTTTCGCAATGACATTATCATTATTAACATTTCGTTATTTCGCGATTCATTAACATTATTATGGCAATTCATAACTATCCCATAGCTGGGAACGGATCACCTCCACAGATTCGTGGTCATGGCATGACATGGCATGGCGTTCTCTTTCGTAATACCTTCAAACAACCATGTAATGTACCTACTTATTACGAAATATAATTTCAATATAGCCCCTCTTATAGATCTGTAACCATAAAGTGAAGGTTAATTTATAGCGTGCGAATTAAGAAGTGTTGTTGCGTGTCATTGACCTTCATAACTTAATAAGCGCCAATATCGCCTCATCCTTGACCTACAGATACTTTTTGCACGGTGTATCGCCCAGTTATCAGTATTTGTGAAATAGACATCTTAGTTTTATAGACATTCTACTACTAAGTCGCAACTCGCAACATACAACCAATTAACTAGCCGAGAAGATTAAGTTAACTATTCAATAAATTCAGATCGTCTTACATAAATTTGTGTCGAACCCAACATAAATAAACAGTTAAAAATTAAATAGGTATTAGGTAGGTAAGGTAGGTAGGTAGGTTACGACAATCCATTACAAGTTTGTTAACCTTTTCACGTCATAAGGCTTTGGTTATCAACAATTAATTAACTGAAAATTAAATCCTATATAAACTTCGATACCCGGTGGATTTATAAACAAAGATCAACTTAATTTATGGCAATTTGGCCATTATGCGAACGTCAACGTCTTTCATAATAATCAATCAAAATAGTCTCTCAAGAAACAATCATGCATTTAAACGCCAGATTATATTCGTTGTTTTTGTTTTTCACCGTCATTTATCGAGGAAACACTGTTTTTTTAGTTATTCCCTCAAGTTTTTGTTAACGCAATATTAATGCATAGGTATTTAGTTAAACGATCTATGTTTTTAATTTCTTTAAAGAGTTGTTATCTTTTAGTTACAGTTTATAATTTGTGTTATTATCAGCATGGGCTAGAGATTATTTACATTTTTAATTTAATTAATATTAAAACTAAGTATCAAAATAAAATTAAAATAAGTTATTTTTATAGCTAAAGGACTCCGTCTGTCAATCATGTATGTAGGTACTTACAACATACGATTTTAAATACATAATACGCAGGTCTGTATGTGTATAAATAAGTCTTTTATTTTTCATTCTAATTCGTCATTAGAATAATTATTGGCTCGCTTCGCTCACATCGCAGATAAAATTGTGAGAACGATTAAGTTCAAAATTGAGTTGATTTCAATTTAATAAGATTAAAAATAATGTATTTAATTAATTCCACTCCACATGGTTCTTATTTCAATACCGTTTTTAAATTGATTATGTTCGTAGGGATTTGATCAATATCCCGTTTTCATCATGCGCGACATAACAAATACTGTGTGTATCATGTTCTAAGTTAAAATAGTACCTACACTAAGCTCAGGCAACCGTAAAATTCGCTTGTCCGCACGAGGCGAACCCCATGACATTACTATTTTCAAACTTGCGTCTATGGCCTTCGTATAGGTA
Organism: Ochlodes sylvanus; assembly: GCA_905404295.2. Classification (NCBI taxonomy): domain Eukaryota; kingdom Metazoa; phylum Arthropoda; class Insecta; order Lepidoptera; family Hesperiidae; genus Ochlodes; species Ochlodes sylvanus. Next base: position 7,833,069 of record FR990129.1, read on the forward strand.
CCTTTCCATCGGGGAGACATCGGTATTGTTGCGAGGAGACATCCTCAATTTAACACTCTCATGAAGCACTTGTAACGCTGTAATTTTTTATGAAAAACGAGCCCGCAGCACCACCCTTTCGCTGCCCCTTATGACAACTGTGACACAGAGCAAGGCAAGGGTCAAATCAGGACTAGGATGGTTAATCCAGTTATCAAATGGTGCTAGAACGTTAGTTGGCTAGTTTGTTAGTAGGTCTGAGGATTTGGCAGGGGCTGTTAGTGATTCCTGTGTTGTTATTGTTATAGTCCAATTAGTAATTGTTAGTAAGCGTCTCGTTCAAATCGATCACAGATGTGTTGCTCCCCTTGAGGACTAAGATAGTCGCACTATAAAAACAATCTATATAAAAAAGTTTAACCGGATACGAATCGGATTCACACCTTTCTAACCAGAACACAATTGATGTCAATGTCTTAAGGGTCGTACAGTGTCAATGAATAGTCCTAAGTCCTGAGCCTTCGTCATTACAAACTACTAGGTCCACACTTCGGCCTATAGAACGGCTTTACTACATAATTATTAAAGCTAATAACCGTGTGCCATTTTCCTGCCTGTTTTAGCTTAGGCACTACTTATGTATGTAGCGATACCTTCCAAGTGCAATATAATGTAAGTACTCGGAAATAGACGTTACTTAATTAAAGGCCATTTATATACATATATCCACAAGTATTGAATGTGGAAACACGTGACCCGTAAAACAATCTAATACATTATGAGTAAAGATTGGTATAATAACAAATCGTTCTTTATTATGTACAGAGTAGATGCTAATTTATTTTCATTGTTTTTAATCTATACGTATAATAAAACGGTAACAGATTAATGTCTGTTTAATCTGTCTGTATATCTGCTACCTTATCACGCTTAATCCGCTGAACCGATTTGATAAAGATAGAATGAGAGATAGTATAAGACCCGGGAAAGGACATTTTTCTTCCCAATAACCTATATTATGTATTCAATATATTTAACCAATCGTTAAACGGATAGTTTTCGAGTTACCAGTAAATCGTGTCTCACAATCTTTTCTTACAGAAACACTGTTTTGTTACGCCGCATATTGATGGCCACAGAACTCGCTGGCATAAATAATGATTTCATACAAAAAGGTATTTCGTATGATAAATAGGTACTCCCAAACTCAAAAGGTAAACGGTGTGGTTACCACAATTAGTACCGCCTAGCGCTTAATGATGCACTTGCTAATTAATCATAATATAACTGGTCAAGGAAAACCGAAGACTTTTGCATGTGGCATCGTGCCTCTCTATCGCTTGCTCCGCGCTCTCGCTTGCACACTCGGCTCAGGCGGAACGTGACAATGACATCATACTTTCGTGCGTGCAGCCGGCGTTCATCGATTTATAAGACGTTATAACGTCAAAAATACAAAACATTATATTTCTACTACTCAGCCACAGTCCGTCTCCAACTCTAAGAGCGCCCACGCCCAATGTGAGACCTGATATATGTACATCTTAGTCGAACCGAATTAACCAGTTCGTTAGGGATTAGGCTATACAGCAAGGTCACTATAGGTGAATACTGCTGGCACCGCGCCATACAATGCCTCCACCTTCTCCACTCCAAGGCTTTCAGTTTTTACTGGATACAATCAACGTAATGACGCTTTCTAACGAAACGGTGTGATTAAAGTACAAGTACATTGTATTTTCTACTCTATTTCTACGCCATTGAGTCTTGAATATGGACTCAAATAGATCTATAACAACTGTGTAAATAAGTGTATGAAACGGAGTTCCGAATTAAAAACTGACGTATGACTTAACATAAACTGAATAATTACTTAATATTAATTTCTACTATTTCCCAGATATTTGTCGCAGAAAGTAATATTAGTAGCAATTTATAAAAACATGTTTCTTGTATGAGAACCAGCTTTAATTTTGTTGTTTTAGCGGCCATAATACACATTTGTGAATATCTTAAGTGTCCACTCATTGCCAGAGTAAATTTAAACAAGTAATTTCAATCAAAGGCGAGAATGCTTTTAGCATTAAGACCGCCTTTTGCCTTTTATGTGTTGGTACAAAAAAGTCTGAATAAATAAATACCTAAAAATATTCTTATGACATGTGCAATTGTGCACCCTGCCTTCTCTGTATCTTTTGTTTCACTTCTACAAGACTCGGTTGTCTGGAAGAGATCGGTCTTAGCAATAAGAGCTCCTGTTGTCTGCACCTAAATGTGCTTAACTGTATTTGTAATGATAACATTGTAATTAGTGGTGTACAATAAAGTGTTATTGTATTGAATTGTATTGTTCAAGAGATAAAGCCCTGTACAGGACGTGAACCGCAGATAGAGATACATACGTAGTATAAACAAGGGCTGACTCACCAACAGTCATGAATAGCAGTTTACAGCCAGGCTCGAAGAAGTACTTGGAGGGTTCAGTGTTGTAGAGTCGGTGATAGATGATGTCGTAACCCTCGCATGACTTCTGTGGCAAGAAGGAAAACTCCCTGAAATTCAAACGAACAACCGTCTTTAAAATAATAATTTAATGTTAGATACCTACCTAAGTAGATAAAACTCCGATGAAATGAACTGATGATTATCAAACAATGAACGGATCTTCATAAGTTATAGCTAGGAACCATGTCGATCACGTCAGCTTTCAGACATAAAAGCGGCATTTAAGTAATTCGGTCCATTCGCTTAGGAGCTACGATGCCAGAGAAAGACATATAAACAGTCTACAAACACATCAAACTTATAACACCTATATTTACTTAACTATATACTTTGTGACCTATACAAATACCCCATTGATGACTCCGTAGCTCATTTGGTGACCCTGCCAGCGACGCTAATGGCTTTTGAGTTTTGAGTTTATCAGACAGAGACAGAGACGCGGCAGGGGACTTTGTTTATAACGTGTTCAAATATAACTTGCTCCTCACTAGAACAATTTTATTGAAGGACTGCCTGCCTGCCTGTAATGAGATATTTCTGTATTTTTTTTATGGAATTAAGATAGCAAACGATAATGCTGCACCAGCCTAGTTAGTAGACCGGTGTGAGGACCTAGGCAGGGACTATTACTACAAAAGTGTAACCGGATACTGCAAAACTGAAATGTCTCTATCAGAGACCAAATTCCCTTGCAGCTGACTTCCCTAAAATTTCCTGCTACGCTACGTCGTCGGCGTCGCTACAATACACGGAAGATTAGTGCGACGAAGCGCGACGGATCGCAAAAACACCACTCCGCAATGCGATGGGTTGACGCAACGGAAAAATTTAATCCTATACAGCATCGAACTAGAAACATTTTATTGAGATGTATTGTGTACGGCAGCGAAAGGGAAGTGCTGCATGCTCGTTTGCTATCTTAAATCCATGAAAAAATGTGGCCCGCGCCGCACAGCAACCCAGCGTGACAACATAACAAACCACCAAGTATCCCAGCTGTAAGCAGTACTGGAGGGTCGAAACGCAAAACTCCATTTACGAATTCATTTACAAACAGTCACCAAAACCGGGGTCTTGCCTTGTCGCATTGGATCGCAGCATCGCACCGCATCAAATTCGTCGGCCATCGCGCTAATTCGCAGTTTTGTGTGCGGTTTGACCTTAAACGGATGCGCAACGTTGCATCGCAGGTTTATAAATGCGATGCCGCATCGTATCATAAACTACAGACGAGGCTATATTGTGGTGCGACAACGTACCATAAATCAACGACGTGGCACAACACGTCGTGGAAATTTTCGATGCGACGACGTACTGCCAATCGATGATGATGATGATGGTGGGATGGGATGGCTTCTAATCGCTTCCATCGTTATTCAAAAGTTCAAAATGGATGCACCCAGTAGGTACTTTCTTTGTTTTTTCTAGATGCGTCTTATCGCAAGCAGAATATGTAGTGCGATCCTGTCATATACCCGGGTCCTATATTTAAACGATCGTTTTCGAGTTTTAATGCTTTTATGCATTAAGTCCGCCTTTTGTAACTACCTAACTTTAGGTGTATACAATACAGCGTAAATAATTTATATGGCTGTCTATAGTCTCAAGTAATACAATGTCTGTATAATAAAATATTATGCAAGTTATAAACGGATTACATAAGAACTCGTTATAAAGTACCACCTATAATGATGGCGAGCGGGCGGCCTCGCAGGGTCAGTAGGTGAATGGATTAGCGATCCTGTAGGTAAATGTATTATGTTTAACAACAGTAGGTACCTACTTACTAACCTACCTAACTACCTACCTATATTTAGACACAGCGACGTATTTCTACGTTAAGCCATATTGGTACGTAGTAGTAGATATTATTAGGTCTGTGGTATTAGGGCGACCTAGAATACCTACAATGCCGTCCCTGCAGCCCAAGCTGTCTTAAAAGACGACAGAACCCGAACCCCCAGGTTTCCAGTAAGGATTGTACCTATTATTCTTCTTCTTGTCACCCTTTATCAGTCCACATCTGGACATAGACCTCTCTAAGGGTGTGCTACAACACTCTCTTCTTTCTTGACCAATATGCGATTAGTGTTAATGTCTACGACCGATGCCAGGCTGGTCAGTTTGTAAGGTTATTGAAAAAAATTTAAAAAATTAAAAGTATTTAAAAAAAAAACATAATGTGCATTAAAAAATAACTAAGTAGTCTATCATCTTTAGTGATCCGCTATGTTGGATTTAAAATGACATACACACACACACACACACACATGTAAAATGTCACACATCTAACCATGCATTGTCATCCAAACTAAACGTGTCAGCGATATAGAAAAAAAGGCAGATGGAGCGTGCAGAACAAAAAAGTGAAGCCACAAAAGCAAATACAAATTCAAAAGCGAATACAAACTCGCATTAGTGCTATTCAGACCGTCGTACTGTTTAGACGTCACGCGTAATCACGCGTCACGCATTACTACAACTTAAAAATGCCGTCTTGTATATTTAAACATTGTAAAAGTTGTTCCCAAACACATAAAAACGAAGATGGGATATCTTTTCACAGATAACTATTTTTATTTCACCGTTTTGTTGTATATTTACCCATGTAAATAAATAAAGAAATAAATAAAATAAATAAATATTTTATAACCAAAAAGCTACTCAGTTACTTGGCAATAAGGTTCGTTTTAAGTTTTAAGTAGTAGTGCTACTTCCAGAACTTTCTATGCTACTCGTGAAGGAATGGGGTAAAAATGTATCGATATCGACAATTTTATTATGTTATTTCTAGTTAAAAATTTTCAAATGAATAATTATGAGTCTTGTTCTAAGTCGGTCACAGTTGTCATGGGCGGCAGCGGAAGGTGGTGCTGCATGCTCGTTTGCTGCCTTAAATCAATAAAAAAAACATGTGTATACAGTTCTGCTACATGGTGTGGAATAAATAATTATTATATTTTGCCCTCTACACCACTCCAAGCTGTTCATCCAATTGTAATGAGATTTTGGTTAGTTGTTATGCGTAAGGGATGAAAATGCAAAATAAAGGTGGTTAAGATTTAATACCTATGATTATCTGTGATTTGAATAAATATTTTAAGTTACCTACGTATTTATGTCTCTCAAATTCAAAACACCTTAATATGTTATTACCCCTGTGTGTGATAAATTAATTATATCACAATATTATCATAAAATGTAATCACGGCCGTCTGTTGTAGTAATAACGTGACATGTCACTACACGTAAGATGGCGGATTCAAAACCCGCCACGGACAATATATTTTCAAAAAACGTTCATTAAAGTTTATTTATTTATTATGTATATTATATTGAATTAATATATTATTTATCTTTTATTTTAATTATAATAATAAAATATTTTAGTTTTAAATAACGGGAACTTATTCAATACCTAGCAACATTACACGCACACAGAGATACACGTGTCCCTACAGTGGCATTCCTCGTTGTCACGCATACATACATCAATGCTAAAGTGGCCTATGTTCTGTATATTGAATGTTATAATAAATAACATAATATTATAATAATATAAGTAATAGCACTAGGCTATTACTGCCTTTCATAATTATGATTAACAAATATTATACGAGTAAACAATACAGTACCAGTTTCTATCGTTTTCATATAAAAAAGCAACATCATAATAATGTATTGTAGATCTAGTTCTAGACCATGCAACAATAAACTGTCGATAATTGTCGATAACGTGGCAAAAACACCGGCACATCACTAAGCCTAAACCGATAATGGTACTATGCCTGAAGCAGTTGTTAACCAAAAATGTAACTTAAGACTATATGCGTAAGGTCAATCTGTTATAGATACCAGTCACGCCATCTAGCGTTCAATAGCGTTACATAAAATTCCATTGCCATCTAGCGGTGGATAGACGAACTTTATAAATATTATGTACTTAATTGATGAAGGTAAGAAGACACCAAATATGGCAAGGAAAAATAAAAATTAAGATAAAGTGTTAAGGTGCATTTTCAACTAATAACAGCCGGTTTGATAGACTATTTGAAGTTGACAAGTACCGACCAATTAAAATGTAAGTTTCTTAGTGTGAATAATACTATTAGCGTTGTCACGCACACATAAATGCTAAAGTGGCCTATGTTATGTCTATTGAATGTTCCATCTAGTTAATCTATGAAACGTGTATACAAAATTTCAGCTCAACTGGTTGGAAGATATCTGCTTTAAAATTGAGTTGCAAGATTCCACCCGAACAAACATAGTTACATACATACCTATATTGCAAGTTAAATAAAAGCTTTTAAAAACTCAAAAATCGAAAACTTAGTAGCCAGACCCATAGACGTTATGTCACCAAGACATACTGTTAAAATGTTAGGACGTTTTTATCTTTCCATATCCCCAATTTTTTCAAAAGCGATTAGGCTAGGATTTGATAACGTAGGTATACGATTAAAGGAGTGCGCACATTAGGTACACCAACTCGACGTCAACTCCACTCCGACTCCACTCCGTTTCAACTCCGACGTTCCGTTCCGCGATCAACGCTTCATCGACGTCAACTCGACTCCGTCTCCACTCCGTTTCAACTCCGACGCTAGTTACATTACGTCATTGTGTCGGTCGACGCGTGGACTACTCGTCTACGGTGAGTCGTCAACGCAACGTCGACGGGTTGGTCTCGAAACGGAACGGCTATGGGTGTAGAGCGAGCCGTACAGGGCTTTTAAGTATAAGTTCGAAATTCAACCTTACCTTCAAAGATATAAGGCTCATAATTGAATGTTAGCTTTGTGAAGGTTTTAGTCGCGTTGGCGTCGGTCGGTCGTGGAGTCGTTGTAATGTGCGCACTCCTTTATAGGTTCCTACATGATGGATGTTTAGTCTGTATTAGATGTTCCATGAGTTTACAGAATACTGAAATTGGGAACATGTTTCTCAATCGGCGCCAAACTAGCGTTTACAATGTAGGTAATCGATCGTCCCGAAACTTGGCACTAATTTGCGTCACGTGATAATACAATTTTGTACCTACTGCAATACCTACTTTGCTACGTCATCACACCAAATGGGTCTTGCGTCTGCTATGAAAATGAAAATGTCAATAAACCTCACATTGAAACATTGAACCAATGGTCAATGGTCAAAATATGGGCGAAAAATATGCAAATCTACACAGTCTTTGGGGCCGTCCTTTAATTATGTGAGGTGATTTTGCCATTTTCTCGACCCAATCTTGGTGAGATTTCATGAGATTTGGTACAATCCCCTCCTTCCCCACCCTTAATCTCACGTGATATTTTACAAATTATTTTAGTGTAATAATATGTGTGATGGATTGCACTGGATTTATTAAAAAATATAATTGTGTTGGATGTTAGATTGACAGTTTTGTAGCCATAATTCTGTGAAAAAACCTGTTTAACTTAACACAGTTTCATCGCAATTTCTTGCGGAAAAAATTACGTGATATTTGCCAAGACCCCTCCTCTCCCCCACTTGAGATTGCGTGAGATTCTCTTCGACAAAATTGTTCTGGAACCTTGACATGACATGGCAGTACTGATTCAATTAATTTAACCAACATGACATATCCCGAAAACAATTACTTTGATATTGATGTAATAGGTAGGTAGCTGTACTGACAAAATAACTCATATTCTCCTATTTAAAACTTTTAACATAATTAGGTACATTTAGGGCCAGTTTCACCGGTTCCGGATAAAGTTCCGGATAGCCCTAGGAATTTATCTGCCACTTAACAGTTGACGGAGCGGCAACGTCGCTTTTTGCGTTTCGTTACTACTACGTAAATTATTGTCATTTGAAAATTATTTTGAAAACTTAATTAATAAAATACTTTGTGTTCAAAATAATCCAATTCGACTTTTTTAATATTTTCCAGTATAATTTTATCATTATAGAACGAAAATAGTAGGATTTATAATAATATGATGTACTACAGTTCAAATTCCAAATGTGTTATAGAAACGCCACTTGAAACATTTTTTATCCGTCAGATAACGCCTAACAGCCACTTGAACTGGCAGATAGCTTAACCAACACTTTTCTCTGTCACTTCTATCAGATTACCTGAGCAGCCAAAAAATGTAGTTTATCTGGGAGTTGAGTTCCTAGGGCTATCCGGAACTTTATCCGTAACCGGTGAAACGGGCCCTTAACCTTCATAAAACCAACAGATATATACAATCGAGTACAAAAACAGTATTTTTCCAACATATTGCGCAGTCAATGACAAAACAAATATTTGACGATCTCATAGTGACTTTTACCGTCAAGTTACATTACATGTCAATATGCATGAGTAAATATAAAATATTGTGTTCTTAGCAATGTTACTTATAATGTCATTGGTTCTTAGCGCAACAGCTTGCATGTATTGCTATCGCAATCCATACTGTGCCACTGATGGGCACGCCTCTTCTCTCACATCTTGAGGGATGAGTGGTCCAGGCCATACTCCACCACGCTGGCCAAGTTCGGATTGGCGGACTTCACACACCTTTGAGATTATACAGAACTCTCGAGGTGCAGGTTTCCTCATGATGTTTTCTTTCACCGAAGCAAGTGATAATAAGAGGTACGTGCAGGATTCGAACCAGGCCCACCGGTTCGGGCGTCCAATGTTCAAACCTCTGGGCTATCACTACAAGCTTGCACTTTTGATCCGCTCCGATAAGATTATTGTAAGTATGGAATCGAAAGATAATCGTGTCATTTAATCTGTCCTGTCTATTCTTCTTTGTAACTGTAAATGTTTTTTGGCTTCGCCAAAATAATATTATATAGTCAAAAAGTGATTTGAATTCTGTTCTTTCTTTTTCATTTTCAACCAAACAACACTTCAATCAAACTGGAGTGCTATAAGTCCACAATGACAATACATTTATTTATTTTGTAACACCTTAAACTAGGGTAGACAAGGTCAAAAACTAAATGCCTAACTCTACCAATCAACCCTGTATGGATGTAAAAAAGACATAATGGTCACAGTGACAGTGGACAGATGTACAAAGGTGTTAAAAACAGCAAAAGAAGAAAAGAAATACATTCACGTAGGTAAATAAATAACGCTACACACTCATAGCCCCACACTAGGATTCCCTGTGTGAGTGCCATTGACAACAAACATTCAGACCAAACATAAACATTTTTAGTCAAATTTCCGCCTCGCTGGGAATCGAACGGAAGGTTCTCGAACGGCAGTCGGCACGATAACCATTGCGCCACCATACGGGTTGTATATTATCCACTTTTTATTTTCCTACGTCAAACCTTTTTGCTGTCGGAGGCAACTTTACTAGTGCGACCGCCATGTTAATGTATAAAAACCGACTAAGTAGGTACATGTTAATTACTCGTAATTTTTTTTTTTTATCTTTTTTCGATAAGATGCCGAGAGATATATATAAATATATAGGCATACCAAATCACAGCTGTGTAGTACTTCTTTATGCTACTAGAAAAATTAAAGGATCAAAAAACAACCTAAGTACTTACTTACATTTTTTTCGATTTTTCAAATAGCCGTAACTTTGTTAAACATTGTCGTATTGGATTCGTAAAAGTAGCAATTTGAAGCTAAGTAAATTCTAGTTTCAAGTTAAATAAAAGCTTTAAAACATCGTTTTATTTTTCATTTGGAAAAATATAATCCGTAATGGCGTAAGGGTGTAAATGTTCGAAGAGTCCTGGGTTCAACTCCCAGCGAGGCGATTACACTATGATTTCAAATTTCTGTTCTTGTGTTTATGTATTGTATTGTCTATGACAGCCACGACACACGGAATCCTTATGGAACAAAGGTAGGTACAACAGGCTCATAAATATAAATTACAAAACATTACCCGCGTCTTCGGTGTATTTCATTTATTCAGAACAACTCCTACAGTTCGCAGACGTCATAAATAACATAACAAGGTATCTAATGTTTGTGTATTATTCAAAAATTCATTTCATTCTTCAAGGCCCGATTCAAACCCGAGCATTACAAATACAATATCGCTTCAGAAACATATTACAAATAAATTAAGTATGTATAGTACAAAAAATACTATATTTTCGTGGCGAATTAAACATGGCATGGCATTTTTTGTTTAACTTACTTACTGTGACTCGGGTCTAACGAGTTTGTTGATTTTGAGGTTAATTAAACTTAAACACCTTTAATTGCTATGAATGCCATAAAATAAAAACAAAGGAAAATTAACAAAAATTAAAAATATACGTAGGTACATTACGTAAATTATCTACAGGCAATATTATTTTATGCTATTTATATCAGAAGAAAGTATGTAGTATATTTCATTATATTTTTTGCAAAAGGACAAGTTTTCTTTCAAAACCTTTTCTTTTTGTTATCTTTTGTTATCTTTTCAGGTCATTGTTTCTTGATTCGAAAACATATTTGTTGTATGTAGTAAAGTTCGATCATCATGATTAAACTAGGTTCAATGATCGAAGAATAAAATCCGAAAATCTAACATTATTTATTAATAACTTAACAGAATTTCCAAACTAAACTTTCTATACGAAAAAGTCAACTTTCCATATTTAGCGTAGACCAATAACAATTAGTTCTCGATTTTTTATGGATTTAAGGCAGCAAACGATGCAGCATGCAGCACCACCCTTCCGCTGCACTGCCACCACAGACCACTTAACCAGGTGGTTGGTTAAGTGGTCTGTGACTGCCGCCCATGGCAACTGCATCCGTCGCAGAACAAGACTCAAATCGAGACTAGGGTGGTTAGTCTAGTTATCTGTGTATTTCCGCGTGATTCTAACCTAACCTGTGATGCTGCTATTGACAAAGACAAACATACAAAACATACAGACATATGTGTTTCCGCCATTGTATTTAACAAACTTAGCCATTTTAAAAATTTCAAAATATAATTATTGTACAGGAAGTTTTGATCAAAAATTACACGTATGTATTCCTGGTTATAAATTAAACTGTTTTAATTAATATACACTATAAGTACATATATATTTATTTCAATTATACATTAACGCGTGTTATTCTCGGCCAATCCACGTAATGTTACATAATTTATCAATCGTGTCGTTTATATTAACTTATAAACTTAAAAGGTTAAACATTTTACAGCAAAATGTTTACGAATTACTACAGAATTACGCACGTAACATAGTAACATACATTTGTAAGCTAACTTCCTTACACAATTGTACACGTACATACATAATTGTAAAGATATTATTAATAGTTTACGAGATATGAGCAAAAAACTCCAAAGGGACCTTCCTCCACCTTCGCCACCGCCGGCTCACACTGACCACCCTTTAAACTGAATGGTACAGAGCCCAGCGGCTTCTGAAAAGAGGGACCTGGTGCCAAAGCCTCATTGCGCAAGGTGCACCACGAGCAGGGGAGACTGTCTTGAACTCAAGATGCATGGAACTCCACATCCCAGAGCCCCTTACCTTCTTCATACCAATAACAAACCTCCACAATGCAAATCTGACACAGAAGGCAAGATTTCATAATAGCATGATGAATGTTTTCACATCCAAATAAAACTGTGACCGTCCGTGAGAACCTTTACAGTTCTTAATAGCTGTTGCCTAAGATACTGACGTCACAAGTCCACTTACGTAACTTACGTTCGTGTTTTAAAGTTATTTATTTATTAAACTTTGTGGCAAAACAAGTATTATAGAGAGGCAAAGATATTTCAAGCAAAAGTCGGGGTAAATCTGCTGATGGGCATGTGCTTTACCATGTAGCCCGTGCTGCCCAAGAAATAGAAACGGACAACACTGCAATCCAAAACTTAAAAACTGGAGCATATTTCATCTTATTACGCCGCTTAGAACCTGAGATTTAAAGTCAGTCAGTCAGTGTCAGTCGTGTCAGCTATTGAGAAATAATAATGCACTTAAACTAGAACCCCGACATTAGGTAAGTCCTTTTTAACACTTTAACTTTTATATATGTAACACATTAGATATTTCTATTCGTCCCAATTCTACAGTATTATCCTGTAAATAATAACAGTCTTGAACATTCAGCGATATATTTCCTGCTGGTTGGTTTAGTGCCAACTGAAACCAACCTCGCAGTCGAAATTGGCCGAGAAATAGCCCGCTTTGTTTAGGCAGTATGGCAAAGATAAATACGTGTATGACTTGTGTGTCATGTAACTCTTATTTCTGCGTTTTCATCATTGCACTTTTGATTTTACTATAAATACGTACTTGATTTGACAACACTTTCTAGGCCTAAGCTAAGAGGGTTTGAAAATACGACGAAATGTTTTGTTAAAAGGGAAGGTAGCGCGGACTTGGCAGGGGAATTTCGTGCCCTCAGATGTAATCGTAATCTGTAATCATGATTACATTTTGTTCATCTCTGCTTTCGATGAACTGTACCTACTGTTGATCGAAGATCTCTGCTCACAACCAATTACACACTAAAAAATTTGTAATCTCTTATTACAATGAGATTACAATTTTTTAAGTGAAAACTTCTATAACCGCGTTGGGCACTTATGGGTTCGCGTCACCGACATGCTGTCACGTATTTTCTAAAGTTTTAAAGTTTCACTTCTGTCGGCAGTCCTGATGACTGCCTCCGATTTTTTTATGAACCTAAACAGAATGAGACATGACGATAATAAATGGCAAACGAGTTGACAACACCTGAAGATGAAGGTCACAGTTGCCTGTGGACATCAGTAACACCAATGTCATCACCGATGTGAACCGGCCAAGAGAGAAGAAATAGATGGCTGAGGCTGACTGTCCACTGAAGCGGAGCGAGGCTGCGGAGCGGAGAAACGGAGAAATATTCATCAATAGGATTGCTTCAAAATCTCCACTCGGCTCCAGTGGACAGGGATTTGCGAGCCTATTGGTGAATATTTCTCCGTCCCTCCGCTACGCAGCCTCGCTCCGCTTCAGTGGACGGGCAGCCTGAAGCCCCCAGCCGAAACACGACGAGTCGTTGTCGTTAACTCAAGGCCAGCCAGACTTCACGGAAATATACCAGTAATAAACCTTCAATTAATTCACACCAAGTCAATATCTCGCTATAGTTAATCTGTTAATATAAAAAAAGTTATAAACTGAGTTTGGAGGCCGTTTAGAAATATCTTACTAATAAAAGAAGTAACAAGACTTATTCAATGAGGTTTTTTTTACACGATGCCTACAAATGAATCCTTGCCAACAATCCCACCGGATATTACTCGTAAGTGGCGATGATGTCCAAAGATGGTAACCGCATTAACTTCATAAAAGCAGGCGGGAATGCCGATAAGAGATTAGAGATAATTTAAATTTTTAGAAAACAATTTGTAAGATTTAAATATTTGTAAACTATAAAATTATCCCAAGGGGATATTTCCGGGATCAAAATTATCCTAAGATAAGGCGTGAAAAGGTAACAGACTGACAGACAGACAGAGTTACTTTCTCATTTATATCATGTATGGATTCAACGGCAGTACAGAGTACAGACAGTATTATAGTAGTAAGCGATAAGGTCTTGGCTCATGGTGGTCCATTCTCTAGTGCGTTCCAATTCGTAGTGTACCTTAAATGCATTTTTCTCAATTCGTTATGGTGCAGAGAGTGGTGGTAAAAGAGTTTTAAATCCATACTAAAATTATACCTTTATTTGTCCTTATTTCACGTGAAAGTGAAAACGGAACATCGGATCGATGTGATTCTTGTAATGGAGATATTTGAAAGATTGGAAAATTGATCAAAATTGCATGCTGCTCTGCATCTTTTCGCCGAAAATGTCTAATTTCTACGGGAAAACAGGTTTTAATCAATCACACATTAATATTAATAATTAAAAACACATGATAAAAATGTAACTGGTTTAGGCCCGTACATAGGAGATATTTGAGAAAAAACTGTATAAGCAATAGATGGCATAAATATTATTTTTAGAATTTTTATCTGCCTGTCTGTATGTTTGCCAGCACATCACGCCCACTAATAAACTACTAACTAACTTACTAACTAACGTGTGTAACTAACAACACACATAAAGCATGTTAGATTGTGATAATCCTAATACAGATACCGCTCGGCTGGCGGCTGGCCTGCTGCGGCCTTAGGTAAACATTGAATTCACTGATGATTTATTGAACAAATGAACAAAGCCATGCGCAATGGTCGATTGAACTTGAACAAGTCTCATTGTTTCATTAATTACTTATAATTTTCTCTATTGTACCTACTCTCAAGCAATATTTATTACTTATGTGTAATTTTATTAGAGATGTGCCGATTATGAGTTTGGCTTTGACTATTTTTTTTAATTATTATTATATGATTTTATATTATGATTGATATTATGTTGTTTGTTACTTAAGATACTAATTTCTTTTTGATAAATGTCATAGATACTATGTAATATGTATGTTTTCCGACTGAATAGATCCGAAGCATGTGTAAGTACACTAGTAACCTAGTAATGCCCGTTTCTTATATTCGAAAAACGATTCGTTTTGCTTACAGATAGCAGAACTATCTTTAAGGTGTAACTGAACCTTTATGAAGAGATTCTAAGGAAGTTCTTTAACGAGTCTTAATTGGTTACTCGAAAACGATAGTCTAACTACTACCTAACTAGTATAACTAAAACCGGCTAAAAGATGAGAAAAAGAGAGACGCGATGGACAATATTAATTATAATTTTTATGATGTTTAAATCATCTGATATTTCATCATGATGACCCCATAGCCTCATAGCCTAGTTGGCAGTGGCCCTGCCTGCTAACCGGGAGTTTCCCGGGTTCGATTCCAGGAGGAGATATTTATGTGACAGATAAATGTTTGTTCTCAGGTCATTTGATGTGTTGTTCATGCTGTCTACGACACAGAGAAATCCTAGTGCAGGGCTGCAGGGTTAGGATGTATTATAGGAGTAAGCTCTTATCATAATACCTTATATTTTCACAACATTATCAGTTACTAGCACATACATACAAGTTTTTTTTTATAGAGCAGTTTGTATTACAATCACACTAATATGCACTAACATAAAAATTTTTCAAATAATCGAATATAATCCCTACAGACTTACGTTTTTCTTGATAAACTAATTACTTCTTAATCTACAATTTGGTTATAAGACAAGCTCGAAGTGTAGGAACATACCTGTTCATACCTACAATAAACAAACGCAAAAAAACTTGTTAAAGTTTATTATTTGTAGCAAAATTAATGTTTGTAATCGGAATGGCTGAATTCTAATCAACGTTGAGATAACATACAAAAATGTTTTTTTATTTGTTAATCTAATCAAATTATTAATACATTGCATAACATATTTATAATGTAAATAGGTGACAAAAAAGCACAGAGGTCACCGGAAGTGGTAGATACCAGTCTTGGGCATTAATAATACCAGTGTACCATCATCTATAGACTAGAAACACATTTGCATTTCTTGACCTATGTCTGTCATTCGAGGTATACCTAGACTGCCCAGATTACACTCTGCTATTACTGATAACATGAAGCGCTCATAGCTCGGCGGCTTGCGTCGATCTCAAGTGATCGACAAAGTTAAGCAACAGCGGGCGCGGTCGGTAGTTGGATGGGTGACCGCTAGTGGCAAAAATTTCTTGAGCGCTTCCGTGCTTCGGAGGGCACGTAAAGCCGTCGGTCCCGGTTGTTATCATTTGGTAGCAGTCGTTAAGCCATGTCGGATACCTTCGGGCGGCTTAAAATTTCCGACACTTGGGTTGGCCACTAACCCCTCCACCAATCCGCACTGGAGCAGCGTGGTGGAGTATGCTCTAGGCCTCCTCAGGTACGAGGAGAGACCCGTGGTCAGTAGTGGGCCATTAATGGGTTGTAGCCAGCCATTACTGATAACATGGGACTTGGTGCAGGCCTTTAGAAAAGCTGTTTTTTAACATCTTCTTAATCTTGTATCTTTTCTTTATGGAATTAAGGATGCAGCATCAAACGAGCATGCAGCATCACCATAAAGGTGATGCTCATGTGAAGAGAAAAGTTTGCACCCCTTGTAAGAGACAGTAGTTCTAATTTGGCCCACACATACACACATTGTAAGTTAAAAGCTTTTAAAAAGATTGCAATTATTTTAGTTGAATGTACAAGAGATTGCATATAATAAAAAATTTATATAAAGTTTGCATTACCATTCAGTATGACAGACTAAAAAAAATTAATAAATAATAATGAAGTATACTTAAATAAAGAATATTCGACTATTCTGTTACTTCAGAAAATAAACCTAGAATACTGAACTAAATAGTGTTCATAAATTAATGTTATTGATTTTATGCTATTAGGATAGTAGGATGAAATGTACCTGTCTAAAAACTTCAAAGAATAAAGTTTTCACGTCAATAACAGTGAATTCCGCAATTTTACTTATTATATATTATTTGTTTAAGTTATTAAATACTTACAATGCATCAATAGACGGCTTGAGGTCATCACTTAGCACTCTGTTCGAGAACATTTCTGGGGTATTCTTTCTAATTGCATAGTATTTCTCTATGCACGCTTTAGTTTTATCCAAATCGCCGTAACAAGCATTGTAAAACAGTAAAATCTGTTTATCGCCTAAATCTTTTGGCACATATTTTGATTTATCTAACATCTGAATCCACTTTTGTAAGTTATTTATATCATTTTGCGAAAACACGTCCATTGTGGCTACTGCCGCATCATAATCGAATTCTAAATCTACAGGCATTTTTAATTTTTTAATCTCGTAATTTTTCGCGACGATTTTGTTTAATCGATACACATCCAACTTCGATATCGGTAATCTGACAACTAAATTAAAATATTGTTAATATTCTATTATGTCTATGTCACATGTCACGTCACTAAAGTCATTGCCAGAATGTCAGATCAGAATCAAACTTGTCAGAGATTGTCACTATCTTTTTTTTAGACACATTCTGCCTTGGATTCTAGCATTTTAATGCCGGGTAATCATGTCTATGTTGTTTCTTTAGACATTGGAAGACCACTAAAGAGAACCTAAAAGTAATGAGAATTACATTATAGGTACTCCGACCCAGTCTATTAAATGCAAACTTTAATAATTATGTTATTAAACTTAATCTCAAACCAAACCATTAAAATTAGGCACGCGTCCAAAAAATCATTGTCAGCCATTTGTCAGCATGATGACAAAACAAAATACAGAGAGCACAAAAAGTAATAATGTATGTACTCATTGACTTATTATTACTATAAGTCAATGTATGTACTTCATTTTTTATGCTGTATGTGTGCTTTCACGCTAGGAAAGTCATCTAAGTTCAGGTTCAGTTCAAAGTTCAGGTTATACAAAAAGAAAATTAAGTACAGAATTAAAAACTAAACTATGTAATTAGGTACATAGGTAGCTGTATTATAATTATCTAGTTGTTTGATTAACTAGCCCCCTCTACGCTTCCCTGTCCCTTAGCTATAACTTTGTACCTACTTAGCTCATTCCAAAATTGTTAGACGTAACCCGCGCACGAATTTATTTTCACGCACGTTAGTTTTTATTCTGCGATGACAATATAATTGCGATATTCATTTAACATGTTAAATTGTTGCTAATATAAAAAGTAAATGAAATACCTTCTTTTAAAGGTCCGTAAACCCGTGATAAATTAATTTTAATAACAAGAATAACATCTATGTACGGGCAAATAGAAAGTGATAGATTGTATAATGTCGCCATGCTGCTCTTGATGTTAATTACATGAGGCGATGTCGTAAATAACCCATTGAATGACCTGCCCTACCTAGCTCAAAAACCCAACTTATGTGTCTCAAATCCTGATAGAATTTACTAAGTGTCTATAATAATTTAATAGTAGGTACTCTGTTAGCCATCGAGATTTAATAATGACAGTAAGTACAAAATCGTTGATCTTAGTGCGAATATACGCAATATTAGAATGGACACGGAACAATCGTGAGTTTTTTACAGAATAATTTTATCATGTTATTTCTCAGCAATGCTGTATAACAACTCAAACGTCCTGTTTTACCAATTTCAGAGTTAATAATATTATTGTAATGAGTAATCAAATGCGACTTAGGTTATTCTACAAAACATATAAAAATACTATATTGTTACTAACAATCCCATTAATTCTTTTACCTGTTGTTTTCATTGGCGATAAAAACGTAAGTGGACATCCAATTCATAAGTTCCCATTTTTATACAGCCTGGACTAAATATTTTCATTGCTGTAACCATTATTGTTTTAATATTATTAAAACCCTCAACCTGCGTGATGTAATACCTACATTTATTTATTTAATCTTTATTGAACCCCAAAATAGTGGTACAATTGGCCGGCTTAATATTTAATAGTAATCTCTAACGGTCAACCTTCAGGATGATGAGTATGCACCAACATTGTAGCTCAAAAATAATATACATTACAAGAATTATCTTAGAGTATATTAGGCTGACTGTCCACTGAAGCGGAGCGAGGCTGCGGAGCGGAGAAACGGAGAAATATTCATCAATAGGATTGCTTCAAAATCTCCACTCGGCTCCAGTGGACAGGGATTTGCGAGCCTATTGGTGAATATTTCTCCGTCCCTCCGCTACGCAGCCTCGCTCCGCTTCAGTGGACGGGCAGCCTGAAGCCCCCAGCCGAAACACGACGAGTCGTTGTCGTTAACTCAAGGCCAGCCAGACTTCACGGAAATATACCAGTAATAAACCTTCAATTAATTCACACCAAGTCAATATCTCGCTATAGTTAATCTGTTAATATAAAAAAAGTTATAAACTGAGTTTGGAGGCCGTTTAGAAATATCTTACTAATAAAAGAAGTAACAAGACTTATTCAATGAGGTTTTTTTTACACGATGCCTACAAATGAATCCTTGCCAACAATCCCACCGGATATTACTCGTAAGTGGCGATGATGTCCAAAGATGGTAACCGCATTAACTTCATAAAAGCAGGCGGGAATGCCGATAAGAGATTAGAGATAATTTAAATTTTTAGAAAACAATTTGTAAGATTTAAATATTTGTAAACTATAAAATTATCCCAAGGGGATATTTCCGGGATCAAAATTATCCTAAGATAAGGCGTGAAAAGGTAACAGACTGACAGACAGACAGAGTTACTTTCTCATTTATATCATGTATGGATTCAACGGCAGTACAGAGTACAGACAGTATTATAGTAGTAAGCGATAAGGTCTTGGCTCATGGTGGTCCATTCTCTAGTGCGTTCCAATTCGTAGTGTACCTTAAATGCATTTTTCTCAATTCGTTATGGTGCAGAGAGTGGTGGTAAAAGAGTTTTAAATCCATACTAAAATTATACCTTTATTTGTCCTTATTTCACGTGAAAGTGAAAACGGAACATCGGATCGATGTGATTCTTGTAATGGAGATATTTGAAAGATTGGAAAATTGATCAAAATTGCATGCTGCTCTGCATCTTTTCGCCGAAAATGTCTAATTTCTACGGGAAAACAGGTTTTAATCAATCACACATTAATATTAATAATTAAAAACACATGATAAAAATGTAACTGGTTTAGGCCCGTACATAGGAGATATTTGAGAAAAAACTGTATAAGCAATAGATGGCATAAATATTATTTTTAGAATTTTTATCTGCCTGTCTGTATGTTTGCCAGCACATCACGCCCACTAATAAACTACTAACTAACTTACTAACTAACGTGTGTAACTAACAACACACATAAAGCATGTTAGATTGTGATAATCCTAATACAGATACCGCTCGGCTGGCGGCTGGCCTGCTGCGGCCTTAGGTAAACATTGAATTCACTGATGATTTATTGAACAAATGAACAAAGCCATGCGCAATGGTCGATTGAACTTGAACAAGTCTCATTGTTTCATTAATTACTTATAATTTTCTCTATTGTACCTACTCTCAAGCAATATTTATTACTTATGTGTAATTTTATTAGAGATGTGCCGATTATGAGTTTGGCTTTGACTATTTTTTTTAATTATTATTATATGATTTTATATTATGATTGATATTATGTTGTTTGTTACTTAAGATACTAATTTCTTTTTGATAAATGTCATAGATACTATGTAATATGTATGTTTTCCGACTGAATAGATCCGAAGCATGTGTAAGTACACTAGTAACCTAGTAATGCCCGTTTCTTATATTCGAAAAACGATTCGTTTTGCTTACAGATAGCAGAACTATCTTTAAGGTGTAACTGAACCTTTATGAAGAGATTCTAAGGAAGTTCTTTAACGAGTCTTAATTGGTTACTCGAAAACGATAGTCTAACTACTACCTAACTAGTATAACTAAAACCGGCTAAAAGATGAGAAAAAGAGAGACGCGATGGACAATATTAATTATAATTTTTATGATGTTTAAATCATCTGATATTTCATCATGATGACCCCATAGCCTCATAGCCTAGTTGGCAGTGGCCCTGCCTGCTAACCGGGAGTTTCCCGGGTTCGATTCCAGGAGGAGATATTTATGTGACAGATAAATGTTTGTTCTCAGGTCATTTGATGTGTTGTTCATGCTGTCTACGACACAGAGAAATCCTAGTGCAGGGCTGCAGGGTTAGGATGTATTATAGGAGTAAGCTCTTATCATAATACCTTATATTTTCACAACATTATCAGTTACTAGCACATACATACAAGTTTTTTTTTATAGAGCAGTTTGTATTACAATCACACTAATATGCACTAACATAAAAATTTTTCAAATAATCGAATATAATCCCTACAGACTTACGTTTTTCTTGATAAACTAATTACTTCTTAATCTACAATTTGGTTATAAGACAAGCTCGAAGTGTAGGAACATACCTGTTCATACCTACAATAAACAAACGCAAAAAAACTTGTTAAAGTTTATTATTTGTAGCAAAATTAATGTTTGTAATCGGAATGGCTGAATTCTAATCAACGTTGAGATAACATACAAAAATGTTTTTTTATTTGTTAATCTAATCAAATTATTAATACATTGCATAACATATTTATAATGTAAATAGGTGACAAAAAAGCACAGAGGTCACCGGAAGTGGTAGATACCAGTCTTGGGCATTAATAATACCAGTGTACCATCATCTATAGACTAGAAACACATTTGCATTTCTTGACCTATGTCTGTCATTCGAGGTATACCTAGACTGCCCAGATTACACTCTGCTATTACTGATAACATGAAGCGCTCATAGCTCGGCGGCTTGCGTCGATCTCAAGTGATCGACAAAGTTAAGCAACAGCGGGCGCGGTCGGTAGTTGGATGGGTGACCGCTAGTGGCAAAAATTTCTTGAGCGCTTCCGTGCTTCGGAGGGCACGTAAAGCCGTCGGTCCCGGTTGTTATCATTTGGTAGCAGTCGTTAAGCCATGTCGGATACCTTCGGGCGGCTTAAAATTTCCGACACTTGGGTTGGCCACTAACCCCTCCACCAATCCGCACTGGAGCAGCGTGGTGGAGTATGCTCTAGGCCTCCTCAGGTACGAGGAGAGACCCGTGGTCAGTAGTGGGCCATTAATGGGTTGTAGCCAGCCATTACTGATAACATGGGACTTGGTGCAGGCCTTTAGAAAAGCTGTTTTTTAACATCTTCTTAATCTTGTATCTTTTCTTTATGGAATTAAGGATGCAGCATCAAACGAGCATGCAGCATCACCATAAAGGTGATGCTCATGTGAAGAGAAAAGTTTGCACCCCTTGTAAGAGACAGTAGTTCTAATTTGGCCCACACATACACACATTGTAAGTTAAAAGCTTTTAAAAAGATTGCAATTATTTTAGTTGAATGTACAAGAGATTGCATATAATAAAAAATTTATATAAAGTTTGCATTACCATTCAGTATGACAGACTAAAAAAAATTAATAAATAATAATGAAGTATACTTAAATAAAGAATATTCGACTATTCTGTTACTTCAGAAAATAAACCTAGAATACTGAACTAAATAGTGTTCATAAATTAATGTTATTGATTTTATGCTATTAGGATAGTAGGATGAAATGTACCTGTCTAAAAACTTCAAAGAATAAAGTTTTCACGTCAATAACAGTGAATTCCGCAATTTTACTTATTATATATTATTTGTTTAAGTTATTAAATACTTACAATGCATCAATAGACGGCTTGAGGTCATCACTTAGCACTCTGTTCGAGAACATTTCTGGGGTATTCTTTCTAATTGCATAGTATTTCTCTATGCACGCTTTAGTTTTATCCAAATCGCCGTAACAAGCATTGTAAAACAGTAAAATCTGTTTATCGCCTAAATCTTTTGGCACATATTTTGATTTATCTAACATCTGAATCCACTTTTGTAAGTTATTTATATCATTTTGCGAAAACACGTCCATTGTGGCTACTGCCGCATCATAATCGAATTCTAAATCTACAGGCATTTTTAATTTTTTAATCTCGTAATTTTTCGCGACGATTTTGTTTAATCGATACACATCCAACTTCGATATCGGTAATCTGACAACTAAATTAAAATATTGTTAATATTCTATTATGTCTATGTCACATGTCACGTCACTAAAGTCATTGCCAGAATGTCAGATCAGAATCAAACTTGTCAGAGATTGTCACTATCTTTTTTTTAGACACATTCTGCCTTGGATTCTAGCATTTTAATGCCGGGTAATCATGTCTATGTTGTTTCTTTAGACATTGGAAGACCACTAAAGAGAACCTAAAAGTAATGAGAATTACATTATAGGTACTCCGACCCAGTCTATTAAATGCAAACTTTAATAATTATGTTATTAAACTTAATCTCAAACCAAACCATTAAAATTAGGCACGCGTCCAAAAAATCATTGTCAGCCATTTGTCAGCATGATGACAAAACAAAATACAGAGAGCACAAAAAGTAATAATGTATGTACTCATTGACTTATTATTACTATAAGTCAATGTATGTACTTCATTTTTTATGCTGTATGTGTGCTTTCACGCTAGGAAAGTCATCTAAGTTCAGGTTCAGTTCAAAGTTCAGGTTATACAAAAAGAAAATTAAGTACAGAATTAAAAACTAAACTATGTAATTAGGTACATAGGTAGCTGTATTATAATTATCTAGTTGTTTGATTAACTAGCCCCCTCTACGCTTCCCTGTCCCTTAGCTATAACTTTGTACCTACTTAGCTCATTCCAAAATTGTTAGACGTAACCCGCGCACGAATTTATTTTCACGCACGTTAGTTTTTATTCTGCGATGACAATATAATTGCGATATTCATTTAACATGTTAAATTGTTGCTAATATAAAAAGTAAATGAAATACCTTCTTTTAAAGGTCCGTAAACCCGTGATAAATTAATTTTAATAACAAGAATAACATCTATGTACGGGCAAATAGAAAGTGATAGATTGTATAATGTCGCCATGCTGCTCTTGATGTTAATTACATGAGGCGATGTCGTAAATAACCCATTGAATGACCTGCCCTACCTAGCTCAAAAACCCAACTTATGTGTCTCAAATCCTGATAGAATTTACTAAGTGTCTATAATAATTTAATAGTAGGTACTCTGTTAGCCATCGAGATTTAATAATGACAGTAAGTACAAAATCGTTGATCTTAGTGCGAATATACGCAATATTAGAATGGACACGGAACAATCGTGAGTTTTTTACAGAATAATTTTATCATGTTATTTCTCAGCAATGCTGTATAACAACTCAAACGTCCTGTTTTACCAATTTCAGAGTTAATAATATTATTGTAATGAGTAATCAAATGCGACTTAGGTTATTCTACAAAACATATAAAAATACTATATTGTTACTAACAATCCCATTAATTCTTTTACCTGTTGTTTTCATTGGCGATAAAAACGTAAGTGGACATCCAATTCATAAGTTCCCATTTTTATACAGCCTGGACTAAATATTTTCATTGCTGTAACCATTATTGTTTTAATATTATTAAAACCCTCAACCTGCGTGATGTAATACCTACATTTATTTATTTAATCTTTATTGAACCCCAAAATAGTGGTACAATTGGCCGGCTTAATATTTAATAGTAATCTCTAACGGTCAACCTTCAGGATGATGAGTATGCACCAACATTGTAGCTCAAAAATAATATACATTACAAGAATTATCTTAGAGTATATTTTTACTCTAAGAGAATTATGTATTATCCGGTAAGGTGCTTTGAGTCAGGTACTCAGCTAGGGTACTGAAATGAAATGAAATGAAATGAAATTCGGGATTCCCCTACTTGTGTTTCGCTTATCGCTTGTGGATCGCTTAGATCCTGGTACATTTCATTGCTTACTTCTTTTCTATTCTTGTTTATTTCTCTCTTCTTTTTTGGCTAAACTATGCATCGGTGATGCCTTTAATGTTACTGACATCCATGGGTGACTGTGACCACTTACCATCAGGTGGCTCTGACTCGTCAGTTCTTTTGTCGGCTATTTACATAATACACTGACAATAAAGATGCGGACATGAGAGTCTTGCCTGTACTCAAAAATTAATTTGTTTTTAGGCCTATTTATGCTTCTATGCATTTTTAATTACTGCTGCATATTGGATATTTGAAGTACTTCATCCGGCTACTGTTTCCTTGCTCCCTATTGCCCTGTCGACAATCATTAACGCTTTAGGGTATGAAATAATAAGCGTTGTAAGTTATGTTGTTTTATGTTTTTACACCTGGGCATATCACATTTTATAAAAGAAAAAGTATCGTACACAATAAGTAAAAGTAAGTAATTAAGTAATGTAATGCATACAACGGCAAGACTAGACAGTTAATCGGATAATGTCAATGTCCAAAACGCCAAGCGGCAAGCCTGATAATTATGATAAGATAACCCACGTCCCACGTAGAATACAATTTTGTTCAGAACCATTATCCGAGAATGGGCGTAATGTGGATGTGGTATGAGTAATGTTGCCAAACCATCCGGTAGATGGCGTTGATAATTCATACTTAAAAAAATGGTTCCGTTCACATTTTACTTCGTTTCCCCTACTGCAATTAAAAATTAAATCTTATATTTTACAGATATACATTCGCCATGCATTGTTCGAGTGTTTTGGAACCCTAATATTCGTAGTAGCTATAGAAGACAGCCACATACATAAACGAATCGCGTTGAAAATATTGCTGATATTCGGCTGTTCGCATTACAGGTTTCATGCCCCCTTCTTAGTGCGTTGTGCTAAATGGGTAACTGTTACAATGCTTAGATCTATCGAATTGCCTGAGGATCCAACACTAACAGATTGTCAATTTTACATCATAACGAACTATTTCATATTCTTCGTCTTTAGTTCCTAGTTTACTTATCTACTTTGTAGTTCCTAGCGAAATTTATCAAAGAGGTTTTTTACCTATTACATAAATATTTATTAAGTTAACTAGCTCGTTGATGGTAAAGAACCATTAACCTGTACTGTACCTTGGTTGAGAACGTCATTCATATTCTCAATCTCAAGTAACAATGTGTATGTTTCTTAATTATGCACACTTAAAATTAAAATCATCATCGATTTTCACACTAAGTATCTACCTACCATCATCATCCGTACTTACTCCAGATTCTGTTTAATGAGCTCTGTACTAATACATACGTTGGTAAATAATTATTAGGAATTTAATGTGTGTTTTTGTATTTTGTGATTTTTCATTATTTCAGGTTATGCTTTATATTGTTTTTTACAACGATGATATTATCGATGTGGTTTTCAAATACACTAGCATGTGGATTTATGTTACCAATAGTAAAAGCGACTATGATAGAATTGGAAAAGGTAATTTTATTTATTTTTGGTGGTTTATTTTTTAAGGCGCAATATTGCTTTTTAAACGATTTTTGATTTGAATTTAGAAGAATAATACAAAAAAACGAAAAATCATTTTTTACCAAGATATTTTGATACCTTCTTCTTAGTAAACTTTTCCTATGTTATTTTTGTTTCCAGATGGGAATTTTAGAATGGTACGAAACAACAGGAGACGGAAAAGAAGAACAGCGTAATAGAATTAATAAAAGGTATTCGACCAAAGGTATTTTTTTAGTTTAAATTTCACTTTATAACTTAGATTTGTCTGAATCATAAACAAATAATTATAATAGTTTAACCGCATAATTACCTTACATGTAATAAAATATAGTATAACTAATTTACAATTTTTTTTTATTAAAAACTAAAAAAACATTTTTAATTATTGAGTGTTAGTTTTTCAATAATGTAACTCAAATTGAATTTTAAAAACTTCAAAAAGTATTTCCAACTGTTCAGGCCCCGACGAGATTCGAACTCGTGATCTCCTGTTTACTAGACAGGCGCTTTAACCAACTAAGCCACGGCGCCGATACTGTGTGCGTCGAAATTGTTGATAACATAAATTATAGCGCGTGTGACATTAACAATGAACAGGAAGAAATAATAATGATGTACGTTTTGAAATTGACAATTCTGAATATTTTGACAACCCGTATGGCGTAATGGTCGCCATGCTGCACCGTCATGAACACCGCACTGGGTTCGATTCCCAGCGAGGCAGAAATCTGATATGCGTATAAATATCTGTTCACTGTCTAGGTGTAGGTATGTGCTCTTGTCTTGTACATAATTAAGTTGTCCACACACCCACGACACGAGGAATCCTATTGGGGGTTTCTATGAGTATGTAACGTTATTATTTTATTATGATTACTCTGATCTGCACTGTTCGTGCTTACCATGAACACACGTATGTAAGCAATTTTTTTGTAAAACGTATAGTAGGAGATCCCTCCATAGAAGGACCTTCACCCATCGCGTTACGGGATGAAAGTTACTTTTATATAAAATTTGATGTGTTAAAAAACTTATTCAGAGAAGGTTGCCTAAAAATTTTGATGCAAAGTGCGATAAATTAGTAATAAAAAAAAAATTTTTTCTTTAAATTACAGTCATTCGCTTATGCAATAAATTGCATACTAATCGAAAGTATGTAGCTTATAGAGTATGTATATGCTGGGTTGACTACTTCTTTCCGGTGCAATCATTGGGTAGGCAGGCATATACAGGTAAGTCAATAGCAGTGATTTGCACCCATCCGCTTACGCGGTAAACCGTATACCGAAGTAAAGATAATTTTATTGCGAACATAATGATATAAGGTTGACTGCGAAATATTGGTGTTGAATACGGGTTGTCGACTTTTAAAAATCTAAATATTCGTGCGAGTATCCAATCGCAGTGCGGCAGAGAGGTCCGAGGAACGTATCCAGTGAGATAGAAAAGGACGCAACATATATAAATATATATAATGTATATTTGTGGCGATATCGGACACACGTCACACGGTGCGTCACGAAGCCTGAGTCACGCTATCGAAGTTTTCTACACCGCCCGCATATAACAAGTTCTAACATACTCTATAAGCTACATACTTTCGATTAGTATGCAATTTATTGCGTAAGCGAACGAGTGTAATTTAAAGAAATTTTTTTTTTAAATTACTAATTTATCGCACTTTGCATCAAAATTTTTAGGCAACCTTCTCTGAATAAGTTTTTTATATAAAAGTAACTTTCATCCCGTAACGCGATGGGTGAAGGTCCTTCTATGGAGGGATCTTAGACCAGTAGATTTAATTTATATAAATATTCCATTGCGTATTTTTAGGATGCAAAAGCCGTCAGATTTTATAATGTTTTATTTTCTGGGCATCGCTTATTCATCGTCTGTCGGAGGAATGGCTACGGTGGTGGGCAGTCAAACAAACCAAATCTTCAAGGCGTATAGCGAAACGTTAGTATATAACTTTTTATGGTTATATTAACTTTTATACGCGAGCCAGCAGAACCACCGCTGCCACTCATAAAAACTGTTACCGACAAGCAAGAAGAGAACAAGACTCAAATCGGGAGTACGATGGTTAGTCCAGATAGCCAACTTAGTTGGTCAATTCGTTAGTAGGTATGAGGACTGGGGCAAGGACTAGGTATACCTAGTTAGTCCTGTTACGAGTACCTACTTAGTTGTTGTTAGTAACAGTCCAGTTAACTAGTGTAGGTCTTAATTTATAGAGAGTAGTAGGTAACAGGCTCGTTCTAATTCGGTCACTGACCTATGTGTTGCTATCGTCGTATAGTGGCCTCTAAAAAGTGTAACAGGACAGGATCCACACCTATCTAGCCGGAACCTGTGCCGGAACACAAGAGCTGTTAAAACTATTATTACACTGTAGAAATGGTACTAGGTACCGCGGCGAGCGGTGGTACTACTCGGGCGAACTTTATAGTCTCTAGAACCTATTAATATCACGAGGCTATTCATTACCTGTTTAAATATAAGTTGCCATAATCTGACGTTTTCAATTTCTCTCAATCAAAGGCTATTTCCCTTTGCGCCGAAGATTGAGTTCCCGGAGTTTGTGCTGCTGACTCTACCCTGTGTCTTGGTATTGGAGATGGGCGTGTATCTCTGGATGAATTTTTACTTCTTGGGCTTGTTTAGGTAATATATTTATACTTTATACATACTTAAATAAGTAGGGAAACGTCTGTTCCAAAGAACGAGTTATTTCGTTCGGATCCCTAAAAAAACTCAAATAATTGTCCTGATTTTTTGTTAGGTATTTATCGTTACTTATTTAGGGCTTTAGTTTTATCAAAATAATAATAATTCAAACTGATTTGTATTTTTTCGTAAGTATACATAAAAGTTTCAGATATAGGCACGAGTAACTCTAACTACAGATGAATTGTATGAAAGAAGTATAAATGTTCGAAGCTTCTAAATTCATTCCTTTTGTTTTTAATATTGGTCATGGTGGAATTACGGCTAGGAAAACACTTATTATTTATTTTTTAGAATCCACAACTACTCTGCGCTCCATACGGGTTCAACAGAAGAGGAAGCACAGTTTGCTAAAACTTTACTGAAGAATCAGTATCAACAACTGGGCAACATATCAAACAAAGAATGGGTACCTAATTGTAGTATGTAATCTAACGTACTCGTAGTCTATTAAAGATGGGCCAAATGTAATCATTTCGGAGTTTCGGAAATGCCCCCGCGAACACCTTTCGAGAAAAGGTAGTTCTTGACGGCGGCATTTCCGTGCCTTCAGATGTAATCGCAATCCGTAATAATGATTACATTTTGGGCAAAATGCACCAGATGAAATTGTAATCTGTAATCATTTTCAGTCAATCTGTATTGATTGCAAAGTGAGTAAGACGCTCAAAATCATGTAGATCACACTTATAAAAGAGGTATCACTAAGCACTAAATTATGTATCGTCTTCTCATATTAAGTATGTAGTGTAGGTAGATATATCTTGTTGGTGTGACAAATAAAATACAAAAAAATAAAAAATAAATGATTACATTTAGCCCATCTCTGGTCCCTACCAATCACAGAATTTATAAAAGTACGTGGCTCCAGCCACCTGACAAAAAGTCATCTTCGCTGCTAATGGCTATAATCAACTCTGAAAGTATCACGGACGCGTTAGAAAGGAGGGAAGCGAGAGCTCTTATATTCTTCTCTCTCTCCGTTTCTCGGGCTTTCCAACAGAATGCGAAGAAGGAGGGTAGCAACAACTAACTAACTATCACTAACAATCCCTGCCTCAGTTTTATAGCTACTAACTAACAGAACCACTAACATACTTATTAACACCCTCTGTACTGACTGACCCTAGTCCCGATTTGTGTCTTATTCTGTATCTGCCACACTGTTGTCATGGGCTGCAGCGGAACAGTGGTGTTGCATGCTCGATTGCTGTAGCACTACTTGAATAGTTTTATTTTTAATAGATTAATAGATAAATTATAATTTAATTCCAGATAGTAGGCGCTACCATACTGCTGTGTGTACTGTTGCAAATGACTACTTCGTCTTATTTGTGTAATCATACTTGGAACTACTCCAAAAGGTTATTATATCACAAGAAAATATTTTGGTGAACGTAAAGAACTTAACATGTAATATCTTGTAAATCTTGGATATGACAGTTTTTACTAGGGCAACACAAATGAAAAACACAAACACACCCCCATCCGCGAATAAAAAATGATCCAGTATATAAATATCTGCACCGATCGGGTATCGAATTCGAACCCTTTGCTCGAACCTTCCGCTAGCAGTCGTTGCGGAAGGCCTTCCAATTCCAAGCTTCCAAAGATGCATACCTGTTACTCTGAATATCATTGGCTATATTGTTGGCACATTTCAGCCACGTCCCTGTAACCGCTCCAATAATATTATGCACGCTAATATTATTTATATTTCCGACAAACCTGGAGTTCTTGAAGTTTTGCAAGAAGCAATCGGGTAAGTCTTATTTTTATTTAATTAAATCTGTTATAACTTTCATAAGTAATACAAAACAATATAATTATCTTATTGCTTAAAGTAGCAATTTTAACCTAAGTGTACCTCGGTACGTAATTTTATATCATCTAATTATAGATATCAGTTTAAATACGCTGCCGTCGGCCGCCGGAAAACCATGTTTGGAGTGGAAAACCGTTAGAAATGAAATCCATTGGAATGTTATTTTAGTAACGGGTCAGTTTATTAGTTAAATTTAAAACAAGACACCACACTAAAACACACAAAATAAATTTTGTTCATTTAATTATCAGTTCTGTGCAGTAATAGTGTTCTGTGGTACCGTACGTTCTTAACACGTTTGCTGCCGAGCACGTATTGTTTTTCCATACAAAAATACGATCGCCGCAGTGAATGTGTTAAAATACCTAATCAACAGGGGCTAGCTGCGCGATGTTGGAGGCATTAAATCAGTCGAGAATGACGGACGAATTTGAGAGGTTCCTCCGAATGTTCGGTGACTGGCCCGCCACGGCTCTAGTTCTCATGGTGGTCATCTTCTGCAAGGTCCTGACGGAGTTCGCGAGCAACGTCTGCGTGGGAGCTGGCCGCCTCGCGGATGCAGCGCATGCTTGACCTACTGCCAGACTGGTTGGACAGATGGAGGATAGCCGTCAACGTCGGGAAGACGGTCCCTATTCTGTTCTCCAGGAAGCGAAAACTACCGCCGCCGCTACGCCTTCGTGATCGTGAGGTTGAGTGGCACACGACCGTCAAGTACCTGGGATGCACCATCGATAGCGCGATGCGGATGGCTCGACACTGTGACCAGATGGTCCAGCAGGCGAGGGCCGCTCGCGCTATTCTCCGACCGATGTTTGCATCTCGGTTACCAATCCGTACAAAACGGACGTTGTATTACTCATACGTCCGATCACGACTGGCCTACGCGGCGCCGGCTTGGTACGCGTTGGCAAGTAGGTGGCAGCGCAAGCGCCTCCAGCAGCAGCAGAACCTGGCTCTGCGAGCTCTCGTGAAGGCGCCGGGCGTCGTGAGGAACGACGTGGTGGCGCGCGACCTCAAAGTACCAACAGTCGCGGAGCATGTGGCCCGGTTGGCGCGATCAATGTTCGATCGCGCCGACCACGGGCCACATGAGTCGCTCAGGGGTATCGCGCCCCTCCACGCTCGACCTCCCGATGGTTACCCGCTTCCACGGGAGCTCTTAGAGTCAGACGACGATGACCCCCCGACCACCAGGGGGGCCGCCGCTGACTGCGACTAATAGCCTGCACATACGGACCCGAAAGGACCCGCTCAACAGCGGGGCCTCCCCCCCACCGGGAGACTCTAGTTCTCCCGAGTTTATGCCCGGGTAAAAAGGTGACCCTTGAGACCCGCAGATCCCCTCCCTGTCCCCTGCAAAGAGTGCGACAGCGCAGGAAGACGGTTAGTAGTAACGTCTGCGTGGCTCATTGCATGCTTCATCATGTCACTAGAGTGGTAGGCAGATTGCAAACACGTTACTAATCCGTCATATTATATACGATATTGCACTAACTACCTTTTAGTTTCACCAATTTTTCTTTAACCAGAGCCTAACATCCCACGTAAACCCTCACTACCTGATGCTCGCTACGATCCTGTCCAGCTCGGTGCCGTTCCACTTGATAACGGGAACGCCGGCCCACGCTATGGTCGCCTCTTACTTCAACATCCCCCATCGGACAATGGTCAGTTCTTATTACCTATTTCGACGCGAAAAGCGGAAACGCTGTCACCCACTAGTTAGAAAATGTTCACCCAAGCCGATTTACTTTTGAGATTTCAGAACATATTATAATGTATGAAATCTGTACAAAATTTTCTATTGGTCGTAGAACCACGAGACGTAGAAAATTCGACCATTCGACGCAGAATTAAATAGGTACTATTATCATTCAAATAAAGCTGGTATATATAATAATCATTAAAATACTAGTATCAATAAATAATTCAATCAAAAAGTTGATAAACTATTCTATTTGTAGAATCATTATTGTGACTTGTACTTGACTACAAGAATAAATAATTATACATAAAAATTGGAAATAATTTCCAGATGTATGCAGGCATCGGTCCAACAATATTCTCCATATTTATCATATGGTTCACCGTCACAGTTTGGTCCAAGGCTATATGGACTGATATTAACGTGTTTCCACAGTGGGCAAATACTCATCGAAATATAACTATGCTTTTCTAACATTAAATAAATAATTAAAAATGTTTAAACTTTAATCTTATTTATTTATTATTTTAATTATTTACAGCAAATTAAAATATCAATTTGTCCAAAGAGGATATATTTATATTCGTCTAAACATTCAATTGTGTCAACTTGAAAGGGTTGCCGTTTACAAAATGTTTACAATATAAGTAGGTACGGCGGAAAAGGGCTCAGAGCGGAAGTCACTCGCTCATTTTGTTATTTATGCCTGTAATTTTAAAGTAAGTATAATTAACTAAAGTATAATTAAGTAGTTCTTGAAAATAGTAAAGTAAATAGAATAAAAACGGATTATTTCAAATAATTTTATTTCACATATAACAACAACACCGACCACATCACCAATATTTACAATATGCTAAACTTATCTTATTTACACAATCATATCCATTTCTGCAATTATGATTATACGCGTTTCTGTTTTAATTGTATCCATTAATTAAAATTAAAACAATATAATACGCACTTTAATAGCTATACTATTTACTTGTGCTTATACAAAATACTTAAATATGTATACCGACTGAATTTTAAATTGAAAAAATAAGTTTTTTCTTCTTTCCCCATTAAAACTAGTATCAATGAGAAAAAAAAGATCTTACTATAAGTTACAGGTAACCTATCCCGTGTGCAGTTTATTATGACTGCAAAGGCACGTGGAATATTCACATGTATCTTAAAAACTATTCACAATATCACATTGTGTATCTTCAGATATAAAAATAGATTAATTATATAAAATACTATTTATTTACATATTTTATTAAGTATTTATTAAAGGTATTTTAACGATTACAATAAACAGTTTTACTAACAAAATACGAAATGGAATTATTAATTTCACAAATCAAATATGCCTTGAAATGCATAAGTATATTGCAACTCTCTATATGTGTAATATTAGGAGCTTTGATTATAGACGTGTATATAATTAAAGATTAGGAGATTATTTCGAGATTCGATTTTTCTTTTTATCTGATATCACTCCCAATCCCAACGTTTAATGGATCAGGCGATGTATTCGCTTATTTGAATGTAAAGTATGACTGAAGTAGGTATTTTAAAAACAATTAGAAAAATGAGGGAACCATTGCCTTCATCTACAGAAGAGTCTAAAACATAAGTTATGTAAATTGCTTTAAGAAATAAAGTAAATAAATAAATAAAATCACGTAGGTATACCTTATACACTATTATCACACGCATGCATACAATATAATAGGGACTAATACAATATTAATTATAACTAGGAACTATTTCAATGAAATATCATATCAAAATTATTATTATTATTACCTATATTTCGCTTAGTCATATTTTCTTCTGAGGAATAACAGGATCATAGATCCTTCTAATATTTCTTTATGCATTGAAATTGTAAAAGTTATAAGGTAGGTACTTATATAAATGCTAATATTTATTATTGAACACAGCTTCGTATTAATAAATACACTGATCGCTGAACAAACTTAATCTGAAAAATTCTTGGTGTATATGTATAAGTAGATGTCGAATCTAAATACTCCTCATATAATAAATACAATATAATCAAAGATACTTTAACTATGGATACGTTACGGTCATATGACCAGTCTGCATATGACTGTATATGACTGTTGATCCGCTCCTACGACTTTCTCTAAAAGATAATTACGGAACGTATGAGACAAAAAGAGATAAATGAAAATTAAGACAATTAGCCGAATTTGACTATCACTTTTCGCGCGCTATTCGTGACATACCTATCTACTTCTTATTTACTTACAATAAATAGATAGGATTACCTAGCTATTAATAGACAAAATAAATTTTACGACGAATAATATTTACATAACAGCTTTAAATAACAGAGGCGATTAAACAAAAGCAATTTTAATACTAAAATATTTTTTTAGTCACAAATAAAAAATATAACTTATAATTTCGCACACTAGATCTTTTGTACGGTCTTTCAAAATTAAAAAACAAATTTCGAACTTCAACCTTCAACCCAATAATTTTGCACCAACATTTGCGTATTTACAGTTGAAGTTACATCTATTTATATACTTGTGTGTTACATTGTGTTTGTCTGTATGTTGTCTTTTCGCGTTAATACCGACCGATATAATCTTATACAAATATTGGTTTACGCGTAACTATTGCCAAAAAAGAGCACAGAAGTTAAACTTCATACACAGTACAATACCGCTACAATACTGCTTTAGCGGTGTTCTGTGCTTTTGCATAGTATCTACTAAATACATATTTGTCTTATAAGTATAAATTCACTACTTAAAATAACAAAAATATAAGATACAATTATTTATTATATGTCTGCAATTTTTTTATTATAAAAGATACATAATTATGTATAAAATGTGGTAGACTTCAGACTCTTTCAGACTCTTCTTTGTCAATAGGATTATTAAGACTATCAGAAGAATAACATAGAAATAGCATTTTTCCCTTATGAAATTTGATTATGGAACATAATTTGAAAACATTCATAATTAACAATAAGTTTGTAACTTTTGTTTGATCTGTATCATAAGTCAGACCACGCTTACAATTTTAACTATCCGTTATAGTGAACTTTATCAAAATACTCACATCTGTGTGGTAGTGGTAGTTTAGTACAATCATTTTATATTCAACGTTATAGTGAAATTCGATGTAATTATTTATATAAATAATGTTTCCTGCCTGCCGAATAGACTCTATGGACGGTGTCGACTTTTTTACGACATCAAACGAAATGAAACCACTGTAATTCTTATATCGCGATATTACACTATTTCTGTACATAATTATTATAACAGCACGGATTTTTATTTGGCTTGTAAAATAGTTACATAGATTCATATGAATCAGAAAAAAACGAAATCAAATTGTGTTTCCCAATGCTGCTATGCTTAAGTACTAGTCTATTTTCAACCTAAATAGTTTCGTAATAGGGTATAATTATTATCCACATTAGTTTATCTTTCTGTGCTGACAGGTATGGTAATTTTACTAAAATTAGCTCTTACTTAGTGGTTGGTAATTACAAGAGAAGAGTCCTTTGGCAATGTCAGCGATCGTGCTGTTGGTGTTAGTATAAGGCAGGTTACAGGTGAAGTTCCTCACGGTAGCCAGGGCGGTTGGTGTGGCGTCACAGCTCAGGGTGATGTTCTGGACGAGGGGCGAGAGGGTGGAGGCCTCGCTGGGTTTCTGGAGGGCCGCGATGTCTTCTGGCTTGAAGATCAGAGAGCCCCAGGTGGGGTAGGAGCCCCAGACTATGAGGGTGGTGATGATCTTGGGCCCTATGCCGCCGACGGCCTGGGGATCAAGAAAATGTTTATTAACTATAAATACGCCGCAAACCATAATGCTATCACATTGGTTGAAGGCAGTTTATAGTAAGGCGTATTTCGCTTGACCCAAAGACGTATGCTCAAGTCTTTCAATGAGTTTCCCGCTTTCGTCGTTGAAATACTTTTTGTGTTAATGAGTTTCCGATGCTTTCTCGCGAAATGTCGCGGGAATCCCGCGCCATCCCGCGGCGGGATGATAATTGTAAGTAGTATTAAAAATGACTTGAACTACTACAAAGTTCGTAAATATACAAATAATTTAACAAACCACAAACAACTTCGACTCGGGAACAAATATTTATCTGTCGCAAAATTTTATGCTCCGGCCGGGAATCGAACCCAAGACACCGCATTCTATGTAATCACGTGTCAAAAGCATACTGACCATCTTCGATGTAGGTATGTGGGCGACGCCAGCCACGATGGCGTTAGGAGGAGTCCCCACCGGCATGTGGAAGGCCATGGAGCAGGCCAGGGTGGCCGGGATCATCAGGTACCGAGGGTCCATGTTCAGGGTTCGGGCCTGGGGACGAACAAGTTCTGTTAGTTTACCTGAAATTTTAAAACATTTCAGGAGACCAATATGTATGAGTATTGTAAACGCGACGTATTGTGCCGACCTAAGTGTGTAAGTTGGTGGCTGTAGGTGTTGGTAGGACTTATTGCAGATTATTGATTATATTGTCAGTATTATTGACTGCTTGCCTACGCGGGAATAAATAAATAAATGTGGCGACAGTGTGCAATCAATGCCCTGGCGCCCTTTTATATCACAATACGCGGTCGAAATGGAGTAGATACCTACAAGACGCTCTCGGCAACCCCCTACTACCGGCGCCCGGGTGCCCCGCACCCCCTGCACTTATAGGTAAAGCCGCCAGCCTTAACGCACTAATATCAGGTGGGATAGTCGTTACGTTAACTTAGCGACGTGCAAATAAATGCACTGACCATGTTCGCGAGCACGGGCAGAATGAGGTTGGCGATGGCCACGTTGGAGGTGAACTCGGTGATGAACTGCGTGACGAGCACCACCACCAGCAGCACCACCGCCGGGTGCAGCCCGTTGAGGCCGTTCAGCGAGGTCCCGATCATTGAGGACAGGCCCGTGGCCTTGCTGCCCTCCGCCAGCGCGAAACCACCGCCTGGAATAGGCGAACATTGGTTTAGAGAGGAAAATCCCGAATCTTACAAACATATAAATAGTTAAATACATATCATTAGTACTCGTGTAGCAAACTGTGAACCGTCCACGATGAATCAAGTTTAAATTGACGATGCCACTAACCCAGCAGAAACAGTAGTCCCCAGGGTATCTTCTCCTTCAGGATACCCCACGTCACGATACTCGCCGAGGGTTTGGATGCCGCTAACTCCTCATCTGGAAACAATAATAAAATATCAAATATTAGCTATGCAACATCTAATCCTATTCATCCATTTTAAAAGTGCAGTTGATACTATGCCAGTGGGATTCGGGAAAGATGCGCTTTATCGCGACTAAAAGTGTGCGCACACTACTCAACTCCGACTCGACTTGGATTCAACTTGTAGGAAAGCATTGAAATACGAGCTATCGATATATTGGCGTCATTGTTGGTAAATTTGCACGCATCGAGTTTCATTGCGACAAATCGCTGGTAATGTAAAAGGTCTTACATGACGAAGAAGCCGAGAAGAACTTGAAGAAGTCCACCGACATGGGGATGATGAACATCAGCACCACGATGAACATTGACGTCACGCCGTCCTTCACTTTCCTGGATACATTATCAAATTACTTTGCTATGTTACCTATGTAATACTCAGATATTTATTGCTTAACTATTAAATTCGCCCTCGCTTCATGATAAAATAATGCCCTAAAATTATTTAGACGGGATTCTTTAGATTGATATAAGTATTACATCTTTTTTATTTGAAAACTGATTGGAATAAAATCATTGTTTTAGGTTTTATAATATAATAGCGTAATTATAGGTAAGTATATGTAATTAGATCCTCCGTGTACACACAGCGATCAATTACATTTTTATTATAAGCATGTATAATGCATAATTATGCAAATATACATAAAAGATTGAATAGGTCGTCGGCTCGTTAGCTGTATGTATATCAATACATCCATAGCTCTTATGAAGGAACTTACATGGTAGTAACAACGTCAGCCCAACCCGTCATGAACCCTGGCTTCCTGAAGATATACAGGAACACGGCCAAGATGAAGAGAAAACCAGAGGCCTGGAAAGAATTGCGTATAGTTTTAGGATTGTGGGATTAAATTGGCAATATTTCGTATTTCAATAGTAGTGTAAATAATATTCGTAATTAAGTTTGAAGTGAATAAGTAATGTAATAAATCTCTACTATATGATTTCAAGCGTACCTATATCATCGCGAATGTTATTTTAGATGCAGATGGGTCCTCACGATTTGTGTATGTTATCTTATAATGAAACTCGATTAAGAGAGTTTGAATGTTAACTAATTTTATGTGAAATAGCCCAAAATTACCTTCTCGTGGAATGTAACGGGCCCAAGGTTCTTGTAGCGTTCGTTAATAACCTTCATCGTGGTCTCGGACCCTGATGACGCTCTGTTCACCTTTTTCGATGCTTCACTGTTGGGCCTGGAAGATATATTATTATGATGAAAAGTAGCAAGAACATAGACAAACATCATAAACAAATGTTTCGTAAGAAACATTTTACTGTCACCTAGACCGGGAATCGAATGTGGGACCTACAGTCGACGAAACGGTTCACTACCAACTGGGGGTTTGAATTTGACTCGTCCAAACAAAATTACACAAAAAGAAACGCACACTTAACAACAAATAAATATGACTATTTTCTTGAGGAAACTCCTCACAACTTAGGAGGATATCCTCACCTGAACAACCCCATGAAGGTGACCTGCAGAGACAGCCAGACCAGCAACTGCATCAACAGCATCGGCGGTGTGCTGTACGCCATGAACCAGAAGAAGTTTACAGCGCCGGAAACTTCGGGGAATTCGCTGAAAACGATAAAAATTACATTGGTTATAGTAATAAGTTGATTAAACTAAAAAGTGCAGATGCCAGCGAATTGGAGATTACCTACTGCGCGTTACTGAACTTTCTAATTTCTCTAAATTATCCTCTAAGATAGATACGTCAGCACGAAAACTTTTACTTTGAAGAAGCACTTACGAATCAAAGATCCCTTTGAAGGCAGAGTTGGTAGCAGTTCCCACGAGAGTGCCGCAGCCACCGAGAGTGGATGCGTACGCTATGCTCAGGTAGTAGCAGATTGTGATGTCGCTCGGCATCGGAGGTCTGAAGAAGATGAAGTCCATATAGAAATCTTAGATATACATTACACAATTTAAGTACATACATATACCTATCGCTACATTTAGGGTCCAAAATAAACCTGTCTTTCAAGCTGCCATTTTGCACATTCACCAATTTCATTGATATTTGAACTTGGTTGGTGGTCCAAAATTACCATGTACTGACATGGTATAAGATATTTAAACTAAGATGAGTGATGAGATGAGATGAGCTTTAATCGGAAGTAAGGTACTGTTGATTGTATCCGAGGTAAGCTGTAATGCTTTTAGCCTTGGATAATGTTTATGGAAAAGTACCTTATAGGCACTCTCGATTTTCAACATTTATATAACCATTTGTTGTTAAAGTTCCTAACAATCATCCCTCATTTTCAACAGCGTTTATTTCAATTGTATGTTTACAATTGCTAGTATAATTTGCTATTAGGCACACAATTTCAACAGCAGTTTAGCCAGTGGCTATTTCAGTTACTAAGAATAAACTGCCGTTTCCGACAGCATTTATTTCCATGATATTTTTACAACAACATATTAATGACACTTCCTAATTCACAAATTCGCCATCCTGGTCATTGAAAGATACGAAGATATTTCGCTGATTGTGTTCATTCTATTATTTCAAAATCTTATAAGAACATTACAACTTACTCTTCTTCTGTATTCTTGGCTTGAGCTGGTTTCACATCTTTCCCGTTTTCTGGTAAAGCGTTCTTCTTCCTATTAATGTAGACATCCCCAAGCCCTTGCTGAAAGTGAATACTTAAAAATAAAATAACTAATACTTAATACTTTTAAAATTTAGTTATTATTTGTTTTTGCGGCAACATACGTTGATGTGCAGTTTGTGTGTCGATTAAGTGAATAAATAAAGTCATTTAAGTGCAAATGTGTGTGAAATTAAGAAAAGCTGTGAAGTCAACTGGTAGGTATGTATGTTGTATGTCCTGCTTTCTACTTACTCCCTTTTTAGTTTTCTTTCTACCACTCTCGAAACTGTAACCTAATAACCTTCCGGGTCTATTTCGATATATTAGTCGAAATATAACGAGAATGTTTTTTGCAGCAAGCGACGTGAAGATAATTTTATGATACTAACCTTGTCTATGTAAATACTGTGCTTTAGCATTTGTGTCAATTGTCTTGGATTAAACTGTCTTTATCGCTAGATTAAAAGCGTAATTTGCATTTCAAGGATCCATCCCATACAGCACTCAAAATACAGTGTAAGTACAACAATTATTTACGCTGTAGTAATTGGTATATTAAGGGCCTTAGGTAGGCAAGATATACCTACATACAAATCCAAGTCCTACCCCTTGGAGCTGCTGGTCTGATTAGATTATACGGCTTATGAAAAGCGATTGGGTACTTGTGTCGTAGCAGGCGAGATTACAGGCAAATCAAAAAGGAATTATAAGCATTTCAGTCGAGTTTCAGAGCACCATTCAGATGAGGTTTCATAAATCCGTACCGTAGTTTTCTGCAGTTCGTTTTCGATGAACTGCAGAAAATAATTACTAATATTACTAATGGTTTTTAAAAGTTTAGAAAATTATGTTTGTTTTGTATGATGTTAAGCCTGTTTTATCTATTATGAGTATGTTTTCGTCCCAGGTATAAAAGAAAGCATCCGGAGGTTGTAAGGCTACATTTCTAATGTGATTATTAAGCGCTATACAATTTACTATCTACTAGAAATCACATTGTACAAAGAGAAGAAACTATTAACAACAACAAAAAACAAGTTTAAAGCTGAAAAATAGAAATACCTGTTCCAAGACTTCCAGAATGGCTTCCACGATAGGCACCATCATTGTGGTAGCCGCCGCATTCGACACCCACATAGATATGAACATCGTGACGAATGTTAGTCCGAAGTTTAATCTGGAAACACCATGTTTTATTTCGTATTTCGACTTATTTCTTATGTAAACAGCTGAGAAACCAGACGAGCCAACTGATTGTAAGTGAACATCTTCGCTGATGGACATCAGCTCCAACCAAAGGCATCACTGGTCCTTGTCTCTCAAAAATGCGACATAGCTTGCTTTGCACCTACCTAACTCTCTACCTGCTTTGTTCAATAGACCTATCGCCTAAATTTCTTGTAAAATCCTATTCTATCCGAAAGGTTTCCTATTTACTGCCAATCAAGGATAATCCATATTAACTATTCCCTCACCTCCTATGCGAACATCCCACCACCTGGACAGTCCATAGCGCGACTCGCTTCGGCAGCTTGGAGTGCTGGACACCAGCCGCTATCATCAGCCCTCCCATGAACATCATGTTCGTCTCCTTCATGTACGCTGCACAGGTCTTGTCCGAGTCCAGGATGCCTAGCGTTGGGAACAACACTATGGGCAACATTGACGTCACGGGCAGCGGAAGAAGCTCCAACACCCAGTACGTCGCCATTATTAAGACCACGTACATGCATTTGTAGGCCTGCAAAAGTGATTTTTTTTTTAATTTTGTTATACTTATGCTCTCATCGACATTTGTACATAACAGATATCTATCGATCGGAATAGTATCAGTGGGGGTAGGTTAACGTAAGAGATCAAATAATATTTTTTTACATTTTTGTCGGTTTGACTGTTACTCTGTGCGTTTAGTTCCGCTTGTTACAGCAGTGGCTTTATAGAAATTAACCTACTCCGCGGACCTACAAGTCGTATTTGTGAAAACATAGAAAAAAAAATTGTGAGTTTTAGCAATTATCACAAATAAACTGACTAATATTAAAAAAAATAACAAACCTTTATAGGTTTAATGAAAAATAAGCTGATATTTTAAGATAAAAAATACGTACCGGAGCAGATTCCGAGCCGGAATTTAAAATAGGAATGGGCAGCAGTAAAAGCGGTGTCAGCACCACTATTAGTGACTTCCAGTAAATGGAGACGAAGAGACTGATCCGTTGCCATACTGTGGCGGCCGACCGCTCTCTGGAAAAGAAATATGTGGTGCCACTGGAACAGAAAAAATGGTTGCCTGTAAAGTCGGTTTTACGGGCGAAGATTTTACGTGACAACGTCTTTTTCTCGGTAGAATATTTATTGATATGAATATAATTAAATTGCGCAATAGGAACAAGGAATTGAATGAAAATAAGAATTGCACAAATTTTAACTATAGAAATATATTTTGTTTACTAAAACATTGTACATGTAAACTTAAACTTAACGCGCCGATTCAATGCGCCTAATTCTCTAGTGCTGCGCGCGCGACAGACCGATCATAGTTGAGTGGGAGAGAGACGCAAGGCATTCGGCGGGCCTCTCTCTCGTTCGGTGACTCATCGTAACGTTACCGAGCGTTACTATTTTTCATAAGTGACTCCCAGCTAACCTAATTTAAGACGTTGTCACGTCAAAATACACGTTAATGACATCTGCTGCTCGGGTACATACATAACATAACATAGACATACAATAACATGTGCGTAACAATGAATATAACACGAGTGTAACAAAAACAACATTTAAATCTCATGAAGAGCCGAGCGCCCCTGCGGGAATTATATTCGTAAAATCGTTGCATCAAACGCATTTAATAGTTTCATTTTCATATTTCAATGAAATATGCGCTTTATGGAGGAATTATTCGTTTAATTCATCTAATTAGTAAATGTATCAATAAGTATTT
This sequence comes from Ochlodes sylvanus, assembly GCA_905404295.2. NCBI lineage: Eukaryota > Metazoa > Arthropoda > Insecta > Lepidoptera > Hesperiidae > Ochlodes > Ochlodes sylvanus. The sequence continues at coordinate 7,876,476 of FR990129.1, forward strand.
AAAAATTAGGAAGGCAGAGGTACGTAAATATGTAAGTAATGTATTGCACTATTGACGATATGTAGGTACTAAACTTATAATGTCATTGGTACCTATACAGTCTTATAGGTATGATTTTTTATGCATAAAGGGCCGGCCGGGCAGATCACCGATTTAAATCTTTGATCAACAAATTGTACTAACATTTACTAATTTCAATAATAAACAAATAGGAACAGGCAACATTACTACGAATATAACATTTTCAATTCTTAGTTACTATATTTACATATTAACTATGTAGTTATAATATAGAGTGGAAACGGCATTATGAAACTGCATATTGTTATAAAAAGTGATATTTTTTCTGAAAAAAAGAAATCATCAAAAATTGCATGCAACAAAAAATATTTTAATAAAGTCTTCAACCATGGGTTCGAAATTGTGCTTATTTTAAAACATTATGTCTGTGTATTGTGGATGTTAGGGTTGTGGTAAGGTGCTAACCATTGCACTGTAACATTGTTAGTCCGACTCCTTAACTTTTCTATGTTTTCCGTGATTTTTAACTATCCGGGTACTTATTTTAAGCAAAGGATAAGTACAAACTACAAGTACCTTCACGGCGAACATGGCGAATATACGGCGAAAGTATAATCAAGCTAGTCTTTAACAGGACATTTATTCGAGTCTAGAAGCAGTAGGCACTTTGGACCTAACTTTAGTCTACTTACCTACTTATTTGAAATGGTTACAATATAAAAAAAACTGAAACAAAGCCACTAAGTAGGTACCTACTAAAAGAATTTAATTAAATAATACCATAAAATAAACATAAAATGTATGAAGTTGCATATTTAGTTGAATTAAGTAATGAAACGCGTGTTTAATCTATGTAGGTACTTATGCACTCAGTCTGTAAGAGGTCTTTGAGTGTATAGGATGCATGTACAAATATCGAAAATACAATAGGTAGTTGAAACGGCTTTGCCTCACAACATTCTTGATTGCTATTGTGTTCATTTCGTGCTAGGTGCCATATGTTAGGTTTTTGTGCTAGACAAAATGAAAATAGTGCTACAACTAGCACTGTAAGTGATAAGTTAGCAACACTAGTTCCGATCGCAATGCAAATGTTGCCACTTACAACAAAATTAGTAGCAGGCCTAGACAGCTATCAAATTGTGTTTATATTCTGAAATACTCTGAAAAAAATCACACTCTTAATTCTTCTTTAATATTATATGTTCTAAAACAAAAATCTGACCTCCAAAATTCACAAATATTTCTATGGTTTACTAAAATGCCAAATAATTGAAATATATAAACTGGCATGCCGAAAGGCGGTACACTTTCACCCGTAGTGTTTCCTTTGCTTACTAACACAATCATATTCTATTTCCATGTTGCCTGTATGCCGATGACCACTCTTATAGAAAATAGCAAATGTAACTGACAAAAAAAAATTAAGTAGGTACTGCAAATTACGGCATTTCAATAAATTCTTTTGTATGACAAAGAATTTAATTTAACTCATTCACATAAATATTTGGACGCGGTTAATTATAATTTTCCTACTTTTTATAGCAATCAATTACGTTAATCATCGCGCATTGGTCCCAGTCTCATATAACGTACTCAAGAGTCATTATTGTATAGCCGTGGTTATTCCATTGTGTCTGGCATTCCATCGGTATTCGCTATAAGTTTCGATACTCGGGTTGGCTACCCCTCCATACTAATCCGTACCAAAACAGTAATTAAGTTGATTAGGTTTACGTATTAGGTATACACCTACCTATTTTACTTTAAGGCTTCCTCAATTACTAGAAGGAAGCGAAACTCGTAGTTAGCTGTGCTTGTGATCCGGTAATGAGTTCAGTTTGTATCTTATTTTTTTTATTGGCTGAAGGACTGATGTAAAAGCAGACGTGCCACTTGATGGTAAGTGGTCATCGTCGCCAGTGCAACGAGAACTCTTTTTAAACTTTTTTGTAGCGCTTTTGTAGCGCTTCAGGAATGTTTCAGAAGGAAGTTCATTCCACAAATTGCACGTACGTGGCAAAAATTATCGTGAAAATCGGACCGTAGCGTAGAGGTCCAATTGATGTGGATGAAACTTTAGTCTTCAGTGAAGTAGGCACCATGTCGTATAATTCCTCGGAACACTTATTTAATATGTTTAAAAGTAGGTAGGTATGCACCTAGTTATTGTTAATTAATTAACGAAATTTAATTGATTTTAATAAAATTATACCTATTTAGTTTAATATTTATGTAATAATAACAAAAACAATTACCGTGTATCCTCATGACCGTGGATACCGTTTTCTACGGTATTAGACATTTTTGAAAATGATCGTAATAATCTAATAATGAATCTCGAAAGAAACTGGATGGGTGTTCGGTCGTGTTCTCCTTTTCACATTCTAGCTCCGATCTGAAAAAAATAACGAAGATTTTAAAATGAAAATACATAAAGCCAAAATATGCATCGTAGGTATCTAAGCGCCTCAAGAAAATATCTCTTCTTATTCTTAATAGGTATAATTATAATATAATCCACTCTTATTTCAATATAATGTTATTGTAAGTATCATTACTCTCGGAAATACCTATATCAATAAAAACAAGTGAAAACAATAAATTTAATTAAGACGTGTTGAATCACCTGCTGAGAAGCTGATTGAAATTTTAAATATTTTGGAACGAAACAAGACGAAACTTGTTGCACTTGCACGTGGTGAGACGGTGGGGTGGGTGTGGGTAGATGTTTAGGTACCTTGAAAGTTAGTTACCCAAGGAAACGATTTTTTAATACCGAATGCGAGATTTGTACCATAACTTACTTAATAATTATACATTAAAAATTCACAAAAATATATGAACAAGATTAACAAGACGAAAGTAATAGAATACATCTGAAGTAATTGAAGTATCAGAACGCTACAGATGTATATTTCTTATCTGTGAGTACTGTCAATGTAATAGCTTTGTTGGGTTGGGATTGGTCGGAAGCCGGCACTACTGTCATGCATGTCACTCATTTGACTCATGTCAGTCGAACCAAAACGTCAGATAGGCAAGTCAAAAGATTTATGAAAAATATTTGTAAAGTAACAACAAAATGAATGAATAATTTAAAAGGAACACCATAAAATTGATAAATGATAACAGTTGGGAGATTCGTATAACTGTGTACTGTTAGTGCAAGTGTAATCGGTGTGAAGGAAAATGTCTCAAACAACTAAACTTTACAGTAAATCTGACGCAGAAGGTAAGTCATAAAATTATAGGATTATTAATGCTTTAGTGGTATTATTAGAAAAACTAGTTAGATATTTAGGGCACTAATAATAGCCAACGTGTGTAACGTATTTATATTTTTACATGTTTTCTATAGAAACAATCTGATTTACAATCGTAAACATAACCTATAAATTACTTGCAACTTTTTGTGTAACCAGAGGTAGGTTGTCAACTTTATTTTGTAAGTGCTCAGTTCCGGTCACATAATTCACATCACCAAGATTATTAAGATTCGAGATAAAAACCTACTAAGTAACACTGATAAATAAATAAACCTCTTGCCTCACAGGCCAACCAACTAGGCTTAAATTCCTCATATTTATTTTACTATTACCATCATCAAGTAAGTATTATAACTTTAATCACTTAATACTACGTTTTAGAGAAGAGACAAAACACACAATTTCAATCACAGGTACACAAAATGACTTTGAACACTGGACACAAATATTAAGAAACAAAACCTCAATGGCAGATTTCCTAATACATAAATACATTCAAACTATTGTGGTGTCTAGGCTGACCACTAACTTAACACATTTGCTGTGGCGATCGTAGTCTGGAAAAACCGATCTATTCATGCTCAGCAGCTAACGTGTTAATGTTCATTACTTATATGGCCAGTAAATACATATATACTGCATTATGTTTATTGAAAATCAAGCATTGTTTACAAATTATGTTATTTTGCTCCTTACCATGACAGTTATATATATTATTATCACAGTTCATGCAATTTACATTATGCATAACAATATATGAATGGTAATCCAGATGTTGTGATAAACAAATATGATGTTAACAACACATAGATTAAGTTAAGATCAAGTTGTTTGTTTACATCATGTCAGTGTGTTAAATGACGTAGATATATCTAATCTTGATTTCACTTTTCTTAGGTCACTTGATGTAATGCTAGGTTATGATATGTTTTATTGAAGTGAAAGGTAAGGAATGTTAAAGGGTATTTAGTACATTGCAGAATAATTTATTCCCTTTAATATGAACTAGTTACCTGCTCTGCACTCGAAATTCAACCACTATTTACTCTGTCAAGTGAATATTGAACATTGACACTACACATACAATGCAATGACCATGAACACAATGCATTTGTATAAGTAAATTAGAGTATTAAAACCATCCAAAATCACAATATGAGTTCAAGAAAATTTACTTTTATCTTGTGGTGTCTTATTGTTCAAATACTATTTGAACAATAAGTATAATTAAACATTATGTTGGATTTTGGACCACTAAAACCACCAAGACAACTCTAGTTATGTTGGTAACAAACTCTCCTAGGTTTGAACCCATCTGAAGCTGATAATTAAGACAGATAATTTCCTGTTCTTGAGTCATTGCTACTTGTAATATCATATTTATTTTGTCCTTGTCCTTCAAAAACACATCTGTGAAGCATCAGTGGAATATATTAGTTTGAGATTTTATTGTAAAAAAGGCAGCACACAAGGTAATATTTATAAATGCCTACATTGTATGCGGTAAGTATTTAAACTATGATTAAAGTAGGTATAGGTAATTGCAGTGGAGTATATCAAGAAGCCATACATATTTAAAAGTTAATTATATAGTAGGTATGTAATATTAGTTACAAATAGGTAAATCAGCCATGCATGTCTTCTGACTGTATTCACCAAGGCTCCAAGTATAGATTTTATAAGTTGATAAACAAAGTAATATTTAATAGTTCTGTTTATTGTTATGGAAATAAACAGCTATAAAGTGGACTTTATGGTCACTTACTTGTGTTAAATTGCTATTGTATAGCATACACATTAAACTTTTTTTCAGAACCACAGATCATATTTGTTTGCAATGTCGTTTCTAATGATTGAATTAGAGTTTGAAGCGGTCATCATTCTGCTGCACTACTTTGTATGGTGACCGAGGTGCATTAGTGAGTGCATGAGAGATGACAGCCATGCTTTATAATCCAGGACTTATCGCAATAGTGTATTGTTTCAATCAAATTTAAAAAGCGCGTGAGTTTAACTGTGAGGTGTGAATGAAATAGTTATTTTTGCTTGGTTTTCTTTATAACTTCCCCCATAAGGCTTTACTGGCTCTGTCTACTGTTTCATTCTTTTTACCCGATTACGGCGAAGGGTAATGTGTTAGTCCAATATTGTATGTTCATCTATTCTGTTCCCTCATAATTTCTAAACTACTCATCATAATTAGACAAATGAGGTATCGCTGGAACCATCGTCACATTAAACTGAATATGGCGCCCTCTAGAGGAGAGAGGTTACGACGTAGATTATGCAGTTAAAATAATTTTTACACGGTAGAAATGGTACTAGCCAATGTGCCATGGCCATACCAGATATATGTACGAATAGATAATAGGCCCTATCATATACTAAATCGAATGACCAGTACTTGAGGTAAGTTAAGCATTTCATAAGTTGTATTAATTCAATGGCCTCTTGTTCACACGCGTTTCCGTCGTTAGGGTTTCTTGTTCACACACGTGTTTCCGTCGTTAAAAACTACGGTTTACATACATATCTTTATGGTCGTTGCTGGTATAACTACATATATTTGAAAAATTATTTCATCATAATTCAAGTAAAAATAAAAATGTTTTGGAAAATTGTTGATACTTTATGCCTAGTTCCTTCGAAAACGATAGCATCTCAAAATACTGAGAGAGAGCGCAGTAATACTCTAGACTAGACATTGCCTGATAGGCTTTCACTGCCGCCGGTCAGTCTGAACTATATGATGTAGTTTATTCTGGTCATTTCTAGATTCAATTTATTCTGTGGTCGACCAGTCAACCTACCAGCTGTACGAGATGACGCGGTCGGTATTATTCAAATAGATTGCCGTCAGTAAGTTGTTTGCTCGTATGATTTTATATGACCATGGAATAGTTTACGTTTTTATAGCCCAGTGGTCTCTCCGCAAAAGGAAACCTGTGTACGTTTCGTTGTGGGTTAGTGGTCAACTGAAGCGTCAGAAGATTTAATAAACGCTAAAATTCGCGCAGATGCATTATTGTGACAAATAGTTTGAGCAGGCATAGACACGCGCGTGTGACGGGATTTGACACGCGCATTGGGCGACGGGAGCACGGTGCGGATGGCCGTAAAAGATGGGCCATCTTACGGGCTTATTTTTCACCACCATTACCATTTTAGCACCAACATTATGTTTCGCGGCTCCTATTGCGCGGATCCCACACTTCGAAGGTTACAGCTTCACATATAAATTAGAGGTCATTGAAATTGCACCTATAGTGATGCTGCAAAAGTTGGACGAACATGATGGGTCCTAGGTTCACGTCAGAGGTACAGACTAGAGTGTGCACTTGCAAGTTGTACTCGAACCCACGGGAGGGCTAGCGTTGGCCCTAAAGCCGCTTATCGAACAAGGCTTGAATATTAGCTATCTATACCGTGATTATTAACTTTATGTTTAGTACTTGAAGCAACATGTTATTAGATCTTAGATTGAATTGATTACGATAGGCGATAATCAGTGTGTAGTAAAATAATCGCGTATCGCCCTACTATGATTATTAGGGAACGGGGTTAGCGGTTTTTTGACCACAGAGTCAGTGATAACTGATGTCATACCCACCCAACGGAAGGTAAAAGCGTAAATTTCACATTACCTAACATTAAAAAAGCTATGTAGAACACCCTCATGAATATTTGTCATAGTTGTTATAGAATATCTACTACATACGATAACTATTTATAACAACTGGCGATTTAACCAGCAAACTCAGTTGTAGAAAGTAAAAAATTGTACGAACGATTTAATTTCGTCGGTCTTACATTAAAATGGACTCGGTTCCCTTATAAGAACGAAGCAGGAAGGCACGAATGTATATTGAATATTCAGACCGCTAGTTCAACATATTTGACTGGCTCACATTTAAGTGCCTATTTCTGTCGCACGTCGTCATCACACATTAAAAAAAGCAATAATACTAGTTAAGTCTGGACTGTACATTTAGAAATATTGCCTCGTTTCCTGTAGAAATTGAAGGACTTTGGATTTTCCATGAATATGTCACAATAACAAAAAATATGTACAGATCCGGAGCCAGGAGTCCTGGGGTAGGCTCCCGGCCGAGGCACACATATGAATGTCGTTACACATAAAATCTATGTCTATCTATGACATATAAATGGTCGTTGTCTTATGGTGGATGTCAGTGACGTCACATTTCGTCAACATTAGCTGCAAGCACAATTCGTGTATATTTTATACTAGTTTTTTTCTCGTATCTTCGCCCGCATGGACGTCGGTAAACAACAAAATATCGCAAGGGAACGTATTATCGGGATAAAGTCCTTTCCAAGGTCTCAAGCTATATACCAAATTTCATCTAAATCGGTTCAGCGTGAAAAGGTAGCAGACAGACAAACAGATATTTGCATTTATAACATAAAGTATTGAAGTTTAAAACATATTTTTATTTAATAAAACATTATAGCATCTTAACTGTATCCATCCATACGAAAAAGCCTTTTCCAATGACGTAGAAGTGGCTGATGTGTCTCGTACATTCATAGATGACATAACATGTAATAAATAAACAATTGGGTCAAATTGTGTAGCAAAACGAGTCCTTGTTGCGCTATTGTTTCAATTTATGTGTCGGAGGTTATTTATGACTGTGTGTACTGTTTGTCTAGATTCTAGATTATAATTATAACCTAGTCCTGAAATACTTTGCATTGTTTTTAATGTTTGAACTATGTAGGTAGTTGAAACTAGTTCTTGCTGTGCTATTTAGAACTAGTATTACTAACTGATTAATGACTGAGATCAATGTTCATTCAATCGACAATAATTTAAAAGATACAGTGTATTTTTAACAAAAAGTTGCAGTTACAATTAAAAATACAAGGAAAAAGTCTGTAGTATATTTAGCTCCTAACAAGAAAAAAACACCTTACAAATATAAATTGTAGTAGGTATAATTAATTGTTATAATTGTATTATCAGTTATAAATTGAGTGGTACTCACGTTTTTTTTGGTTTTGTAGGTTTTAAATACACAAATGAGTATGAATAAAATATATAAGTATTTTATTACTACTAAGGAAATATAAAAATTAATAAATTTATAAATAATCAGCTCATTAATATGCGATCGTATTGCACGTTAATATAAGGTGGCGTAATTCTAATGCTAAGGATAATTTTGCATACATAGGAATAATACAATCGATAATAAACTAATGAAACTTTAACACTAATAAATAAATGAAGTAGGTAGGTACAATCAAAGTACTGTTCAACACGGAATTTAATACTTTATGACGCGTTAAATGTACTTGGGAACGTGCGTAGTTTTTTAACGCTTGTGTGTAATAACGAAGACGTTCTAGATACACGCAAAATTTTGCCCAGATGTGAAACGTATTTATTTGAAATGAACTTTTGTAGCTAAGACATTACTTTGTGCGTCATATACTCTAGAATTAAATCGAGATATGATTTTATTGGATGTTTGGAGAGATTTTGTGATTATGAAGTAAGTTGTTGGGTTAATTAATGAAAAGGATTGAATAGATGAATAAAAAAAAGGCAGACAAAACAAGAAATGTGTTATCGCTTAACCCCAAATGATTGCATAAGCAGAAAAGTATGCTGATGACATTATAAGAAAGCTCCGAGCGCACGGAAGTTAATGAATATTTGGTAATTGTTTGATACAGGTGGTCCCTAGGAATTAGTAGTTGGGGTCAATTTGGCATTGTACAATACGCAGAGCTAGAACTAATTCGTTCACATAAGACCCCAGAAAAGGCTACTTAGGGATTTTGGCAATGGGTGATAGGCAATTTGTTATATTACCCAGAACCGATCTTTTGAATACAAGTACAAGTTGGTTAAATTCGAATCTTACCAAATTCTAAACGTCTTTGTTTTTCCACTACGGTTTAACTTTTCGGGTCAAATGCCATTCGTTGTATGCAAAACGAAATACTTGTACGTCATTGTATATATATTACAGACTTGAGAGTCATAACCACAAATTTAATTCGTCTCTGTGTTACTTTTATGTAAGTAAACTATCATTTACATGAACTTAAAGTTGTCCAAGTTACAAAGTAATTTTATTATCCATCTATACTAGCAAATTCTACAAACTTCTTCTCTGACATCTGATAAGCTATTAGGGTATACAAAATGAATTGAAATGAGTCTAATAGGAATTTACGAAATGAAAAGTACAAAGTTTAAAAATAATGCATTGACTTATTATAGTAATGATGTAATGCAATGAAATAATGTGATTAAAGTAGAGATTTGATTTATGCTAAACGGTTAGAAAACAAAAGAAACTACTAAAATAATATGTTCTAGTTATCATTATTCGCCTCCTTGTATTTAATCAGTTCAAGAAGACGCAGTAGTGCGAATCAATTGTTACACATCTATAGATGTCGTGAACAATGATTGTGAATTAAATCAATCGAATGCTGACTGCTATTTTGAGATCTGTAAAATAATTTCTGCATGTTCCCGCGGAATCACGTAAAATTATTTTAGAATTCACACGTAACCTTCGCAAAGTCAAATCAATTTGATAAAAGATTAGCTTTCTTTTAGTCAGTGAAATTAGTAAGGAATACTATACTACTGTACCATTATCTCATGTGTGGGTATCACACAGAGAATATCTTAACTTAAAAGCCTAAGGTATCTAATCTATTCCATAAATATCTTTAATGAAGAAATTAAAAAAAGAGCAGATGGCTGCTAATGAAATCAATCCTTTCATCATTCTTGAAACTCTTCACGAAATTATGATGCCTGTTAGGTAGTATATCGGCAAAGAGCGCATTAAAAATCTAGACTATGTAACTTGTGTTACTGCTAATGTGTGTAACAATGTAACTTCTCTAATCTGAGTAAATAAGTTAAATGGAATTTTCAAGGTTTCTTCCAGTAAAATACATTTCAATTTACTTCAAAATATTGATGTTAGGTACCACGTCTTAATTTATCGACTATAGGAAAATTATTGACTTCGGTTTATTTACACTTCTGAAGCTGCTCTTCTTAATTTTTCCAATAATATTTCCAATAATAAATCATTCATCACTGTCAGCACTTAACGTTCGCCAGGTGGAGATCGCCAAAAATATTCGATAAATCTTTATAGTCCACGAGCTTCCAGTCCAAGGTGGTTTTAGGAGAGGTTGTGCGAGTTGCGTATGTATGACGCCAGTCCTGGGGTCATGTGAATACAGTTGGGGGCGTGCCGTATTTGCGTCAGCCATAATTCAGTCATGTTAGTGTTCAGAAGTCTATTTATGCCTTGTGTTCGACTGGAATACATTTATGTTTCGAAAGCATCTTAATAGCTTTTATGCTGTTGAGCAAATGGAATGAAGATGTAATTTTTGTTTACTGAAAGTTATTTTTGATTTAGGCGGTCTGATGACTTGAAGCGGATGAGATTATATAATATAGCTTATAGGTAGGATATACAGGATGTACAAATAGGAAATAACAATCTACATTTATAAAATTCTCGGAATATGGTCAATCAAATTTGAGACGACTTTAAGTACTCGTGAACGCAGTGGTGAGCAGGTAGTGATGACAACGGTGATGATAATAAAAATCATCTTAAGAAGTCTTACAAGTTATCACGTAAACTATTCATATTACATCTGCCAGAATTATGCGAAGAAATGAAGACGAAAATGAAGAAAAACAATTTGCTAGATGATTGATGTGTAACACAATTTGAATTTCTTACTCCAAAGAAAAATAATAACAATTTAACCACACACGTTCCTAGTCGATAAACTTAAAGAAATGGAAACAAGGTCACATAAAGCGTCCTTTGTGATATTAACATATAAATAGTGTTTCCATTCAGTAATTCAGTACAGACAAGTTTATTGTATACGATGAAAGAAGGGACAGTAGACGCTTTATAAACGATATCGCATTGTTAGACATCCTGCACGTTTACTGACAAATATATGATAGACATACATTACTAGCTGACCCAGCAAACGTTGTTCCGCCATATAGATTACTTGTAGTGAATGAATACAAAAAGCGCGATTTAAATTTCAGGGGTGGGGGGAAATAAAAATTTGGGATTATGTGAATTTTTTTATGCTGAATCAATAAAAAATAACCCAACCCTTATCACTTAGGGGTATGAAAAAAAAATAGATAGTAGCCGATATCAGACTTACTGAATATGCAAGCCGTTTCGGAGGAGTATGGCTATGGTATCTAACATTGTGACACGAGAATTTTATATATAAGTTAGTATCATTATTCAGTACTAGTTTGGTGCTAGGGCTTTGTGTTAGGATTATATTAATATTGTCATTATTATTATATTTTAGTAATTAACATTATTACTGGTCTTCTCTGGCCTGTCTGGCTTGAGAGACACCACTTTCTTCTCTATTCTTTCTTGGCTGACAATTTATCGGTATTTAATGCCTTTGGTGGTTCTGGTGAGGCGACAGTAACCACTATCAAGTGGCTCGTCTATTCTTTTGTCGGCTATTTACGAAAAGAAACAATTATTTTATTATAGTTAAATTATTCACTTTTTAAAAGCAGTTTCAGTTAGTTTTAAACGTATAGAGTACCTAGTTTGATAGCCATATATTCGTCCTAATAACCTGAACATGTATGTGTATATGTGCGGTAACAAGGCGTAATACGTACATACGTATAACAATGAACACGTTATCACCGTGAAATTCTAGAGTTCTATGCGTTTAATTATTAGCGAGGACATTATAATAATAGTAATAACTGTGAGCTATTTAAGAGTAATTGTAAATTATAATAAACGTTCACACTCATGTCCCCGCACTAGAGTTCCGTGTCACGATCACATGGATATACAAAGTTAACATGTCAGAAAAGATTATATTTATCTGTCTAGTAAATATATGCCCTAGCGTAGATTCGACCCGTGAAACTTAAGCTCAGCAGCGTTCGCTACCCTCGCCATTGAGTTTCTTGGCGGCTCCTTAATTTATAAAATTAATACATTTTCCAAATTGATGGTAGCTGAATTTTCTACCTTTGCTTTTAAGGTTAATAATGAAATATCTTTTATCTATAATTACAGAATAAAGTAAATCCCCTTACGTAGATACGAGTAATTATTTCCTGTAAAGACTCCTTGACTAATCTGTACTACAATCGATACTTCATTAGATAATTTCATTGTACACTTGTACTTTATTTTCTCCGATTGTTACTTTTACATATTTTATACATTTAACGTATTCATTGATCCATCTTTTTCATTCAATATTCTATTTAAAAAAAATTTGGACGTGGCTACAACAAAGCCATCCGTTTTCCCGTAATTTCATGGTCTCCTTAACTTTTGGTAAGAACTTCATCAAAATAATTCAGTAGGTACTAATGTGACGCGCTTCGTGAAATTGACTAAACATTCTTAATTTTATCATATTTCCTAAAAAAGTTCATGAAAAAAATATTATTTTCACTTGTCACCAGACGGCGTAGGTATTTGTGAAGTTCTCTTGGCCATAAATACTGCGCTCAATGCCAGGCGCCCTATAGTCACGGAGCCGTGGATTGTGTGGGGTGCGTGTTTTGCAATAGGGTGCGTCAATTGGGGTTGTGAGGGTGTTTTATTATTTAAGAAATTTCACAGTAGTCATCGATTATTTCGCAGAATTTTGTTAAGCAAAACATTTGTTTTGCTTAACAATTTACAAGAAAAGTCTGCGAAGTCAGTCGCGAAGTCAGTCAGATGTGTTGATCTACTATTTGCATTGTTTATGCATTTTTGAGAGCCTATCTGACCGCAGGCCAGTCGCATTGGGCAGATATGGCGATTTGGAGGTGTGTCAGTGATGTAATATCAGCCTTCAATGGTAAGTGTAACACCATTATGACGTAATTGACGACCAGCATTATAACTGCTCACGTCGTTCCGCTATTTTATCGCGTTATATTACTAAAACAAAATTGCACAATCTTTACTCCATAATATTCATCCATAATCCAGATTGCTGATATTGATAATGGCATTGTTTGACTAGATTAGAAACGATGTTGCGGTCCAAAATAGAGATCTACATCCATACATCAACTTCCTTCTAGACCGGCAAATCGACGTGAGTAACGCTCCTGGAGTTAGCATTTCCTACTGTGGTGATCTTTAATGAGCAACACCAACGCCGCCGTCGATGCGTTGTCGGCAAAAAATGAAGTGGGCGCGTTATTTCTGGTTCTCTGATACACCTACCGAATCCTACCATCCTACTTCCTGACCTACTAATATTAACAATGCGAAAGTTTGTATGTATGGATTTATGTTTGTCACACAAAACTACCGAAACGGGTTTAGATGAAACTTTACAGTAATATAGCTATGCGCCTATGTCGTCATTGGTGGCTTATTTGCTCCACTCATAAATAAAAGTACTAGGATTACCCCAACACCGCTTAACAACATCTACTGAAGTAGCTTTAATGTTGCTGTGTCGTCAATAGATGTCAAAAAGAGTCATATTTTTCAGTTTGTTTAAACACTGATAAAATGACGTTTTCTAAAAATGAAACCTACTTATGTCGATTTAACGCCCCAGAAACCTCCAGCATACTAAATGGCATGAAAATTTCAGAGATTTGCGAGAGATTCCGACATAGGTACATACATACAAGAATTGCCTGTTTAAAGGTATTAGATAGTGATATAAACACAACAACAAATAACATTCTAGTGTTGTTTCCTACTCTAAAACGTATTCATCGATAGTACAGAATTGCGGTCGTGGTATGTCACGCGATCGTGATGTCATTTACGCAAAAAGTTTCGGAGTTCTAATCTAACAAATTAGGTGTGAAAGAGGAAACAAATGGAATATTAATGTGTTACATTGGGTATTGTGAACATACGATGTTATTATATATAACTGAGAATAGTGAAAATGACTTAAAGAGAAAAAAAACTGCCTACTTGCAAAAATCGTATTTTTTATCGTCAACAGACGAGCAGACGAGCTATCTGATGGTAATTGGTCACAGTCGCCCATGGACTTTTTTTGCCGACGAGGAAAGAAAGAAATTACTGGTCTTCAAGCTCTCAGCCGGAACACGACAAGTCGGTCGGTTCGGTCGCTGTTTTAAGCAAGAGAGTGGTAGCCAGCCAACTCGGCTTCAGCCCAATTAAGCGAGGGGCCCGCTTTTGTTGCCTTTTACAAGACCCTGGTTTGCTCCCGGCATGGGATTAGTATTCTAGGCCGCTACAATACGGTGCAAATTTATTGTCTTTAAATTAATGCTTACCTGAAAAGAGTTGGTTATATTTTCCTGGTACCTAGAATACTGGCACACAATCCACCATTTAAAAAAAGCTGTGTTTCGTCAGCCAGTTATAAAATTTTCAATGCTCTTTGTATTTATTAATTATTATAATAGAAAGTAGTAGCTTTAGCTTTTTGATATTTAGCATGTATGTGCTTTATGATTGGGATGTTTGCAGTGGGTCAATTTGCAAATAGGACGTTTTGCGTCTAAACCTTTTAATTTCCGATTACAGTAAGCCACGTAGGTAAGTAAGTAGGTAAAGTATCAGATATGAACATACTCTGCTGCGAATGAAATGAAGGTACTACAACGTAAGGGAAAAAATAATAAGCGCAACTTAGGGGGGCGTGGTTAACACGAACGCTGTCACGCGATCATGACGCCATGTTTGCAATTCGGCGTCATTTTCAAGGACAAATACGGCGTGTGCGCACGAGTATTATTGAATTAATTATCTGTCTATTTAAGAGTTAAACATGGAACGAATTATTGGTTTCACTCCCGTTTACAGAGATGGTCAAAATGTAATCATGATTATAGATTACAATTCCATCCGGTGCATTTTGCCCAAAATGATTACCAATTATGATTACGATAATTCGTACATCTTGGAAACGCGGAAATGCTCCCGCCAAGAACGCTCGTTATTAGATATGCGCTCGGGAGAGCATCCCGGCCTCTATAAATAATTTGTAATCTGAAATCATGATTATATTTTTCCCGGCTCTGCTGGTTTATTTATATTTAAATTTAACTACGATTTTAACCGAATTCCTGTATCGCCTACCAAAATTTTGATATAAGTTGGTACGTATAATATCATTCTTAGACAATTTTTCGCAATATAAATTAACACCTGTTGCCATTATACAATAGTGCCAAGGTCAGTAAATAGGTTCCTACTTTATAACTTTAATATCAATATGTAGATAATAAATAATAAGCCCACATTACGGCTAGTGACGAGCTATTGGTGAGTAGTGACATCATGGATCCGCGTGGTCCCGGGGAATCCCCTGTTCCTTTTCTTCAGTAGGTGGAACGGAGATTGGGGAACAGCCCCCCCCCCCCCCCCCCCATCTCTGTGCTTGCCTTAACCGGCCGGCCAGAGTCGTTCTAACGACTCCACTTTGGCCGTACATAAATAGCTCTAGCTATGTATATGCCCGAGCATATGGTGGAAGTGTCTAAGGGTGTAATAGCGAGGAAGCCCGCAGCCCGCTCATGGGCGTATACCCCCTCTGAATGGTGAATTCGGTGCCCCACATCTCTACACCTCTAGCTCATGCCAATGTTGCAATAAAAAAAATACCAAGCAATGTTTGGTCATCCAGTTACTGAAGTAAGTAGCCGACAAACAAGTGAACGAGTCGCTTTATGATAGGTCGTAGTATGGTAGGTATGGTAGGTACGTAGGTATGGTACGCGTGCCTGTGTGTAGCACGCGTCGCTGAGAAGGAAACGATAGACATACTTGGTTAGGTGCCATAAACAGCGTATCAAACTGGTTTTTAAATCAGTAATATTTAATGCTGTGTGAATATTACCTCCAGTAGCGAAGGCTCAGTTAAAACGAATCCGGTAAAACGGACGTTCTATGTGTACGCGCCCTTAATGTCTTATTTAACTGCGTAGTAGATTAGCGGACACAGACAGACGCTCTCGGATAACTTTCATTTTTGTTTGATTACCGGTTCAACTTGGGCTCGTAACTCCAACAACACTTTACTGTCACGCGATCATGACGTCACGAATGTTACGGCGGTCATCATAACTATAAGCCGCTGGTGCAGTGATCTTGAACGTGGTAATTATGTTAAAAGGAAAAAAATGGAATATAAAAAGCCGATACGTTGCCAACCATGAAAGAAGAAGGATGAAATGAAGAATGTAATACAGGCCAGTATTACATTCTTCTCTCAAGCTCCCAGCCGGAACAATTTCGAGCTGTAGATAACACGTTGAACCATCCAGTCCGGGTTATAGGACTTGTCGAAGAACTTCGGACGGTATAAGAACTTCCAACACGTATTGGAAGGATGTTTTTCACAAAAGACAATTCCGAATTTTGGAAACATCAAAATGACAAGAAACGTTCCGTGGCCTAATGTAGGCAATGCCTTAAATGTTGGAACGAAATCTGCGAATTGCAATGACTGATACAATGACTTTTATGTAACATTGTGTTGTCTTTCACAATGCTTGCCAATTCTCAATGTCAAGGCTGAAGTGTTCATTGAACTTAAGAAATTTACTCATTCACAGTTCAAAGAACAGTTTGACTGAGTTTTATATCAACGTAATCGGTATTCATCGCCTTCACCTCGGGTAGCAACTAGCATCGCGGTGATGACACGCTTTAGTGTTACGAATGTGGTGATCACTTACATCTTTTTTGCCGCGTGATTTTCTGCCAAATTTAGGCAATAAAAAATAAAAACTAGAATGTCAGGACTTTAAATGTTCTCAAAAAACGTTATACGTTTATTCCCAGGTAAGTACCTAATTATGCCTGATTACAAATATTAAATTTTATGTCCAAATACAATGACGCATATGCATATAATGCATAATATGCATTAACATCTGATATGAAAAACCTTATTACAATTTTGAGATGGAGCTCTCAATGTGCAAATAGGATACATTTTCAGGTATAAAATGCACGACTGTGTTAAAAATAATCCAGTGCAGTTAATGAAACTTTTAATAATAATTACAAATGGAATATTTATTGCGCAAATTTAGTTTTTATCTGGACAGGAAATAGGTTAAAACCGCACGTTTCCTCTATGAAATGTACTGGTGCTGCTTGGTCTATATAATCTACATTACCTACATTTAAATTTCAAACTGACATTAAAAAGTATACTGTAAGCTAAAAGGAAACTGTAAACTAAAGCATAAAAACCCCAATTAAAAAAAACTTCTAAAAAGTTACCCTGTTAAGACCATTCCAATGAGTCCTTACACCTCTACTATCAATTTGTGAGTTGGGTATCCTTCTGATTCCAGATTTTGCTGCAACAGCAAGTTAGGGATGCTGTCTTGGTAATATCATTTTAAATATAAAATATTTATCGGACCAGTAGAAGTTGCTCATATCTCTTCAGCAATTATGAAAAGCTGAGGATTTTCAAACAGCTCAACAGATTTACCTTTACATTTACCTTTACATCAACCATAGGTTAAAACATTCTCGATAACTAAAAATCCGGTCAATTGCGAGTTGGACTTGCACACGTAGGGTTCCGTACCACCGAGCGATATTAACTGAATTACATTTCAAGAAAATGACTGTTAGAACTAATTTGTTTGATTATTTCTGATTATTCATATTTATTGATATTAGAAATAAATAAAAATAATTATTTGTTTTAATTTATTCCTGTATAACGCGAAGTTCGAAAAATTACGTTAGTTTCTTGTATGGGAGCCCCTCTTAGGAATAAAATTGTTATTTTTATAATTTGTTGTGATCTACTTTGAGAAAATTTCAAGTGTCGATCTCTAACGGTTTATGAGATAAAACAACCCCTTTTTTAAGATTACTTGTATGGGGACCCCCTTTGGGATCTAACTTTTTGTGTTTTTATCATTTTGTTGTTATAGCAGCCACAGTACAGTGAAATTTCATCTACCTATTTCCGTTCAAGAGATATAGCCCTGTGTCAGGATAGACAGACAGACTGACTGACAGACAGACGAACATGGGAGGCAATTACTATTAAGCAGTATATTTAATTCAGCTTTAATATTACCGATAGTTACTATATTTAAGGCAGACTCTACTTCTTCAATTCTTCTCCGACGCTGTCTTTATTAAATCAAAAAAATCAGTGGGTTAGAAACCGAATACTTAACATCTACTTTAATGTTCTTTATGTAGCTTACGTAAGATATCTATTTACCTTAACGTCAATAGAATTCTATTGACGTTAAGGTAAATAACTTGCACTTCGTAGTTTTAAAAATATCGCTAATTGACCACGAGTCACTGACGTACATATATATTTATGTTTGCGTAATTTATGTTATTAACTATGTTTTCCGGTTAGACAAACAACAGCTTCTACTGTGGGATAGACCCTAACCAAAGGATTATTAATAATATTATCTGTTTTCTTTCCTTAAGGTTTTACATACAGCTCTTGAACAAGAGATATTTAAAAACCAAAATGGATATACAAATTACTTTACGCATCACGACAATGGCTCATATCAAACTAAACTCGTGGTTTCATCGATTTTTAAAATTGAAGCTACATTTGGGAACCAAAATTTATTTAGGTACATACAAATAAGTTTGTTTCACGATCAATATACAGTTAAATCAAAATGAATACCTATACAAATTACTTTATGCATCACGAAAAAGGCACAGATGAAACTAAATGACATGTACTTTACGTCATGGTTTTTAACAACTCTACAAGTTGTTACATTTTTGTAACCAAAATGTATACACAATTTACTTTATGCATTACGATGGCGATATATCTCTGTCCGAAACCAAAATCTATTGGGCAATAATAACGATAGTTAACGTTGTTTCCAATTTTTGGTTTCGTTAATCTCTTCCATTTGAAATTGATAAAAGCTCGGGATGATGGCTTTGATATCGCCATGTCGGCGGCACCGTGCGTCGGAGGCTGAGCACCAGAAATAACCACCAAAATCAAGGTTATTGCGTATATTTCGTGCAATATACAGACCAACCTATATTTGGATACGTGTCAATGTTGCTTACGAATTTTAAAATCACATCGGGATGATTCAAAACAGAACAATTAGCAACTAGGCCTTTGTAATATTATAGAAACATGTCTTACTTATATTCGGGGAATTTTTACTGTCCGAAAGTTACGAAGTTCGCCTAGCGATCACCTTGTCCGATAACTCCGAAACCATTCCAAATCCAATACTAATGTCCGTAATACGTCATATAGCTCAGATTTATTTATCGATAGTTATCAACTTCGAATAAACGACGAAGAAAAGAAAAGAATTTGCTGCTGTATTAAACTTAAAAATTTTGATGGGATAAGTCTTAACTATTTGATGAGCTCGACTCTCGCTTACTTTGAGACTGCGGTTATAAGTTATTATTTTCTCAGATCAAGTTTTCCCAACTTAGTTCCCAACTACCCAACAACTCTCTTATGTTGTAAAGACATTGGAGAAAATAAAAAAATATGAGGATTCTTTATTGCGATTAATTATAATTACATTGTGCTCACGGCGATGTTTTATTTTAAATGTTACGGAAAAAACAAGAAACAATATCAAAACTGGTTCAATTTAAAACCGGTTAAAATTCGCTTGTGTTTGACGGTTTGACTGTATAATTGTATATTTGCAAAAACAAACAGAATGTGTACCTACCTATCTATTTTTTATTATCTGCAGTTTTGTTTGCACATTGATTTACTGTCGTAGTAACTTCTGCGTAAAATATACCAACTGGCTTTATAATCTCCTATTTACTGTGCCTCACTAATCTGATGCTAGCAAAAAATGTGTAAAAACTTAATTTCGATTCAAGTCACCTCATTATGTCAAGGTTGTAACTGGTTCCTTGTTGTTTTTCCAGTAAAAACTAGTAGTATACGGTTCACACTTGCAAACATTCGTCTAGCTAGCGTAGCTAACATTAGTTGCATACGATTCTGCAACGATTCGACATAGAATAAAACGACCAGTTCATTTCGTGGGCGTGTCCGCTACGTATGTTACGTCACAGAACATTGAAAGTATCAACAGTGTTCCGGGTTCTCGGCAGCACGCAATTTGATACAGTGAAGGGTTTGAAGTTTATTTACTGCTAGGATTACTGTATCCGAATTAAAGTGAGTAATACTTCTAGGGTTGTTTTACTAATCTATTTCTTTAGCGGCACACAGACATAGTTATGTTAGCAAAATAAACAATTAATAAATATTAAACAATCAATTATCGACGAAGCACAGAACATTAACTTGCAGATCAGTGTATTTTTGTTTGATTATGATTTGAAAGTCAATCATGCATTATGAAATTAAGAAATCATTTATTTTCTTTGTTACAGTAATAATTCGCAATTTGACGTTAAACTCAAGGACACACACAATAAATATTAATTTTGGTAGTAAGCTTTAACGTGTTAGATATCGAAATCACCATGTTTTATGCTAATCTATCACAAATGTTTCGACATTGTATCGTTTTGATTGCACATAAAACCATAATCGACTACATTCGTTATCTTTTCCTGTGAACTAGCTTTGTAGCTCAATTCATAATATTTCTCATTATTCATATGATAAATCACTTTGTCACTCGTCCTAACTATTATTCTAATCAATAGTAAAATCTATTCAAGCGGAAAATGTCTCATTCGTACAATATCACGAGACAGAAAATCACGCGCTTTTTGTCTTTTCTTGTGTTCGTCCTCGTGACGGTTGGTAAATAGGTCTTCATCCATGTCTTGTGTTATCTACCAGCAAACACTGTCCTGTCAGTTATTGTCGCCACGTCTAACATTATTCAAGCCATAGTTTGATATCCTTGGACGTCTGCTAATCTTCAAAGAGTTGCTATTCAAACATCTTTTAACATTTGCATTGGCCTGTTAAAAATTACCTATTTTCTGAAAGTCAGCATTACATACGAGTACGTAACGAAACCAATCAATGTTTTGTTCTTGATCAAAATTAGAACGGAACTAATGTAAATTCACCAAAATAAACAAAAGCATAATCAATATATAAATCACTTGCGTTTCCGACAGACAACGCACAGCCGATACTACTGAACGCAAGAAGCTGAAATTTGGCATGTATGTTCCTTAGGGAGTGTAGGGTAGCACTAAGAGAGGATTTTCGGGAATTCCTCCCCCAAGGTGATAAAGAAGGGGATTAACTGAAACTTTTTATTTCTTCAATGGACTCACCAGAAACTTTGTATAACGGTTCCTCAAGTGACGCAAGTGAGCACTAAGGAATTTTAGAAATTGGCGGGCGAAGCCGCGAGGGAAAGGTAGTGAAATATAAAACGAATTATCAGTAATAGTTTAACACTATTTGTTTAAAAAAAAAATTAACTAGATATCAGTTACATCGATTATACTATTTAAAAAAATTATTTCTGAAGGTTTTTATATGTATTCATGTTGCGTTATATCGAAACTGTAAAGAACCAACTAGTGTATGTCACTTTGTTGTAGCACATACGAGTAATACGAGTCTGGTCAAAGTCACATCTCTGATACTATGCTACTTCCTTTACTGGATACGAATTGTTAACAGCATTGATAATGTGCCGAGTTATGTTGGAATAGCCGAAATTATGCTCATTTAACCGGAAACTAATTAGTTTTGATATGCTTATAAAGTAATGCCTGGTCGAATATTTCGTATGGATAAGTGTTCCTTATGTTTTCTGATTCGTAATACTTCGTTTTAAGACGTAGTTTTACCACTGCAGATCGTCTGCAAATTAAAATCTGTTGCCATTTTCTCGTCCATGGCCAACAAGGTGCGATGTACTGGAAAGGTCAGTTGGGATTCAAGATTAGATGTTACCCTGTACAACTATCCCTCACTAAATAATAACTTTGTAGTCAAAATTGTTATCTCATTTAGTTTTCGTCTCGTTTAAATTTTAGTTTTTATTCAATAATTTAGTAGCATTTTATTGCACCTGTAGCAATAAATATATTTTTTACTTTTGCATAAATTACATTTCCAGAAGCAAAAAGACGTGTAAAAACTAATAATGGTGATTACACTATAAAATGTATGGTAAATACGTTATTTGAAAACGGCAACAAAATCTATTGCGTTGTTCCAAAAAAACTTATCGTAAAAACATAATTAAAGATATGGATACATGTTATGTGCAATTGCATTAAAAATTTGCAATCGGCCTCGATCGTCTAATCCTTAAAGAAATGGAAGCAATAACCTTCACGTGTCAAACTGTAGAAGTGATTAAATAAAGGTAAAACGTAAGTTATTGCTTTAGATAGACTTCCCGCGTGGGTCGGAAGTGTCAGGTCGGACTCGGAACATGTTCTCCTTATCTATTGTAAGGTCTTTCCTTCATTTACCACTAACATTCTTTGAAAAACCTTGCTAATCTTGGCATATTTTTCACATTAATTATATCTATGTTCCATTTTAAGACGGGTTTTTGCTCAGTAATAATAGTATTTAAAATTTTCTCCTATGTTTATTTGTCAATCTGTTTTTTTTTGTTTGATAGCTGATGATGAGTTTTAGTGCTTTAAGAATTTATTTTATTTCATTTCATGATATTAAATTTATTTATGTAAGTACATAAAAAAGTTTATGGTTTATGTTTGTAACATGAAATTCATATATTTTCCTCAAATCAATAATGATTACATAACGGTCGATTTTCCGCGACACACTAGAAGTCAACAATACAATACAATAATACTTTACTGTAATAATCTGTGACTGTACACCAATTAGGAACAGTAACAATATTTATAAAAATATCACACTACTAATAATAATTGAGTCACTAAAATTAAATTAGATCTAGTGCTGATTTAAGACTATTATTATTTAAGAATTTCCATAAATAGATGGGTTATATTATGGAGGATAGCTTAGGCAAAATTGCGGACTTGTTTAATATAATACCGGCAAAAAAACAGACTATTGAGTTGATCCGAAAATAAAACTACCTTGAATAGATACATTGAATGTATCTTATCTCAAGTTTTACAAATGTTACAAACCTAATCGTAATTTGCCATAGGTTTTGAAAAGCAGAAAAAAATCTTAAAGGTGTTCATGAATTAGACCAGATCGGATTTTGGTGCAGCGTGGTGGAGTATGCTCTAGGCGTCCTCAGGTATGAGGAAAGACCCGTGCTCAGTAATGGGTCATTAATTGGTTGAAGTCATACCTGAAAATTAGTTCTTGTATCGTTGGAGTAGATATGCTGCTATCTCACCAATATTTCATCCATAAAAATTTTGATACTCCAACCACTAATATTACACGTTTGAACAGTCGTTTTGAAATTGTAGCACTCCTGATGACCGACTTTACTTCCTAGTTCATTTGGTGGAACAAGTTCTGGCTGGTAATCAAAGCCTGTGCTTAACTTGTCAACAGGTAATCACCACCTACAGCATGTTAACAATTGATAACGAGTATTTTGACAAAGTTTACCAGTTTTTCAGCATAACATGATAGACAACAATAAGACAGCAAAGAAACGAGGAAAAGAGAGGCAAATACGTAGCAAGGACACAAACCAGTGGAGAATGTCATTCAGGTTAACCTTTTGTCGTCAAAGGCACTTAATAGCACGGAAATTGAGACGTTTGGCAATTTGGAGGGTCTAATAAATTAATTTATCTTTTTGTAAGGAATATTAATATTTTTTGTAAGGTAAGTAAAGTATTAAGTGAGTGGTTTGTCCATCTGGTGTTTTGTACCCCTGTCATCGTGTGAACCGCGTATTTTTGTCCGTATTGGCCGTGTTTCAATCTGAAATATTTAAAAACTTCTCGGAACTAATAGGCGGCAGAGTGATACAGGTATCGATATATGGGAAAATGGAAACATTGCGCTGGAATAGACTGATGAGGTCTACTGAATTATTAGATGCATATTTTTTCGTTCTTTATTACAAAATTTCTTAAACTATACAACTAACTATCCCATGTTTCCTTATTCTGTATCATTAAGATCGATCCATCCTTGAGGCCAATTTCCTGAAGTAGCGAAAAGAGATGAACTTTCACAGAAATCTCAAATGATTGGACATACGCAATCTCATACATCCATGCATCCGGCATATCATCCATGATAGTGATGGATGATCCATAACTGTCGAAGCATGTGTGTAGTTGCAGTTACGGGAATGAGGAACTACGTTACGTACTACTTTTCATACATCGTTACTGGACGCAATTCATTAGATTATAAGACTCTTGACAAAGTATTTAAATTTATAAACTCCTGATTGATACGAAAAACATAATAAAACATTAAAAACAAGAAGCGGCTTTAACGCTACATAACGATTTCTTCCAGGCAAATCTTTAAGGCATAGGAATTCAAGTGTAATAATAGTAGGTTCACGCCACCTATTGAATTTTATTAGTTTATTACCAATCCACTTGCGTTATTCTAGATGTTATTTTCGTGCACCCACTTCTTTTTGTAACTTGAATCACCAATTAATCGAACTAACAAGCAAAATCTACGCAGTCTGTTCGCATTTAACTTAACGACTAATGTATATTATAATTTATATTTATTTGCGGTGACAGTCGCTAAAATACGTGCATTCCATTATGGTTGCTGTTACATATTATACCAAAATCATGTATGTTATTTATTTTAAAGAATTTTGTCAATGGTTTAACGTCAGTTGGCTATTATTTTTGAAATTAAGAATCCTCGTTCATGCCATGAATGCCAAACTTTATGGCCATCGATGATTGTTGAGTTGTCTAAATGTTCATTATCAATTTTGCTGATATTTAAATTTCGATGGTAAAAGCAATACAAGGTCCCATTTTTATTTTATTTCGTAAAATAAAATCTTAAGTTTCGTAATGGGGTACAATTTTCGACGGGGTGCTGCATGGTCATATGCTACCTTAATTCCGTAAAAAAATGCTCGTAGATATATTATAAGTAACCTTGATATTTGTAATAATCTAGAGGTCAAAATCCCTAACAAAATTCATTGACATGCGCACTGCGCTTGGGTTTATATTCATAAACCTGTTTCGGAATATTAACTAAAAGTTCGCTGACAATTATTTTGAATTGTAAAATTTGAACTGAAAACTTAATAATTTTTAGGTTTTGTGAAATTTAGAAGGCTGTTGAAAGGTTTATTCGGTTATTTGGTCTTCCTATGTTAAATTATGTTCAATTAGACCTTCTGAATTCAAAATTTGAAATCTGTATGTATAATAATACTATTGTGGAAAGCCGAACGAACGATTAGCGCAAAGACATACTGGAAAAAACTCGACAGCATCTTTTAAACTTACATAATCAGTTGGTTTCTGTTTTATTAAGTATTTAGTCACATTTAACTACTGGAGATACGCTACCCATCAAAGAGGTCGATAAGCCAACTATGGAATGCACAGAACCGGTCTGATCCGGAGTACTCTCCCATGCCACCGATAGATAACAGTATTCCCCATGCACAGTTTAATCACATATCACGATCCAATCGCAATATAAAGAAATCAATATGATTGACGCATGTCACGGCGAGCTAAATAATTCGGGAAAATAACAAAAGCGCAGGAGGTGCAACACTTGGCGACACGGAGCCCACTTTCAACAAAAGGATCTGGTGCCAAATTTAGGCCCATAGCCATGTTCGATGTGCAGCAGGCTGTATTACGAGCTAAGAAAGCTGATTTGGATGTAAGGATAGACAAAAAGTGACGAAACCCCTTCCATGCCAAACTTTATTTAAACTTACCTGAAACGACTGTGACCGATTCAACTTTTTTAATTTTAATTAGGTACTGGGTATGTATCTAGTAATCTTTCACAAAACCAGTTTTACTCTCTTGTGAATCGAAGTTGTGTTATATTTATCAAAGTATGTTTAACAAAAAGGTTGAACAATTTTTCTTCGCAAAACAAACCGGTTTGAACGAACTATCACACCTCGTTCTACCACTATAATTTTCATTCATAAAAGTAGTGATCGTGTAACTTTATAATAGGTCATGACATTCTGGACTCAGCACGCGGCTAGGGTTATCTGTGTCATTACCAGCGAATGCACGGAAAGCATGGAATCATTCGGTCTTAAAGTCTTTATCTATCAAACTCGAAACTCGTATGCGTGGATAGCACGTGTTCTTTTTGCTGTTTTACTCATTCTTTGCCTATTTTACGCAGGTTTATTTAGTACCTGTAAGCTAATATAAAGAATTTAATTCCACTTCATCTTCTAGTTGTTCTTGCGTGGCAATGGATGGCTAAAATTCTAAAAAAGATAAGTCTGGCCTTTGTCGATAATCATTTCCAAAATTGCTATTTGATTACAACCCTGTTACCGATTTATTTATTATAGATAGAGCATGTCTTAGTTATTTACTTAATAATTAAAAACGAATTACATAACTAATATTGTTTATTTAATTAATGAATACTATTGTAGTCCAGTCTTAACATTCACAATAGTTCACGTCATAATTTTGCATCTCTATGCAGGTGTTTTACTTTGTGTAGTATATTATGTACTAAGTTTGCTAGAAAAATATAATTTAAATTTTACGGTTGTTGTCATAGGAGTTGTACTTTTTACAATAATAACTTTTACAGCCGATTTTACAACAAATATCATAAATAAAGAAAAAGTAAGTATTTTAGGATTTATCCCAGCGTCGGTTTAACTAACGAACGCTTCTACGGTGTTTAATAGTCCCAATACCAAAATGAACATAGGAATGTTAAGTAGTACGTGTAAAGTGACTAAATTTAGTTTGACTTCACAGTGCTCAATTCATACGTATTCATCGTTGCAATGCGTTCTACACTGTACGCAAGCTCTCACTTTTGTTCAGAGTGACGTATACGCTTACAAATTATATAAATTTAATGACAATGATAATATTGATATCAGTATAAATATTACCAATAGTTGCAAAGTTCACTCAATTGACCATGATATTCACGTGTCTATTAATGTAACGCAAAATTCATGATACGCTTAAGCCTTGCTTATCAGTAATCACCGGTAATATGGATGACCTGTAGTTCGAGTTTGTTATAGAAATCGTTTACGAATATAGCTTCTGCAATTTTATCTTTTCCTGTTTTAACTGGATTTCACTTGCTGCTTCTTTTACGTTGACACTTGTTACAATATTTACTTGGCTGTCTGGTTGAAGTGGCAAGAAATGAGGCAAGGGCTACCATCGATCGATATCCTAGGATCATTTGGGAATAGAGATAAAAACTTTCTCTAAGCATAGGCGCATAGATACGCTTTTGTGAGATTTTTCTTGTGTATGTTTGAGACATTTGGGACCTGGCGGATGCGAAGATATCTGATGGCTTGGATATTTCTAAGTAAGGACTACTTAAGCTATTCATGGTAATTCATTCTTTAACGCCAACTATTAATGATGTTTTTTCCTTTTAAATCTTAGGAACTCAGATTTCACCAAAATGCTGAAAGCATGTGAATTTTTTTCTAACCACACTCAACCTCCAAAGTGTGCTATATAGCATTCAATTTCTCATTAAGTGATTAAATTGTTAAGAATTCATGCGGTTGGATATGTATGTGTAATGTTGCCAACCCATTAAATATAATTATGAGGATTAGTATTAATTCTACAATGGTTACTTAGGTTAGTGGCAGGTCTTTCAATGCTAATTTTATTTCAAATTACACGGATTTTTAAAGGTACTTAAAAAAAAATAGCCGCTGGGCCACCTGATACTAAGTGGTCACTGCAGTCCATGGACGTCAGAAATACCAAAGGCGTCATCGATGCGTTATCGGTCAAGAAAGAAGAGAGACAAAAGAAAAGTATAATAACATTATTAGAGTGGGAGACTTTATGAATTGTAATAGCTTCTAAGAATTTACTAAGCTTATGTTTAGTTTATTGTTTCCTATACTTACTGTTTTCTTTTCTAGTAATTGTAATTCTTTTGGTTGCTTTTGTATACAAATCTCAATTTATGTGTTCTTAAATCACTGTCCCTTCCCTGTACAAGTACGAATATTTCGGGAAAACACTCAATTCTTTGTCTCGCCCTTGAGTGAATCATCTCTCACACCCGTGTATTTAGGTTGTGTTTAAATTAACGCGGCGCATACATTAAACGATTTTATTTAACTAAGATGTACCTATATTTTACTTATATGGTACTCCTAACGTAAAACCATAGTAAAATAAACACTTACAAAAATATTTGTATTTACTATCAGTCTTTTATTGTCTTTCTTTGTATATGTAGCATTTCAGTCAATTTTGATTCGAAATTTTTAATTATTAATTAAATGATTTATTTACATTTTAATTCAACCAAGCCATTGCCATGAAAAATGACTCTTTATTGTGTCCTACTTTATCTTTAGTTTGGACGAAGTGTTGTCATTTGGAAGCATTCCCGATACACGAAGCTGTATGTTGAGTAATATTTTTCGTCGAAACGTCGAATACGTGTTTAGAAAGATCAGTACATTTCAGTAGTACTTCCCTTCGCCCTAAAAATGATAATGATAAACTTTGCAGTAACACTTAATTATTTTATTTATAACTCATATTATAAACTAGTGGACCCGCCCTGGCTTCGCTTCGGGAATCATGCCCCTTAGTACGCACATTCGGAAATTGTTAGGGATGATTAAAGAATCATTCCATAAAAAAGTTATGTCAGAGTAAAGACTCTGACAACTTTTTTATTTTCTAACCGATTGTAATAAAACAAAGCTTACCACAATATATTAGTAAAAACCGCACCGAAATCGGATAAGCCGTTTCGGAGATATAGCGTACAAAACCACAGACAAACGGACAAGAATTCTAAAAATCATTGTTTTGGGTTCTATTGCGTTAATAAAGACCCCCAGTAAAAGTTTTCTCATATAATCTTCTATGTATAGACAGCGACCAGTTATAGAGTTATTATTAGTATAGATAGTACCTAAT
Source organism: Ochlodes sylvanus (assembly GCA_905404295.2). Classification (NCBI taxonomy): domain Eukaryota; kingdom Metazoa; phylum Arthropoda; class Insecta; order Lepidoptera; family Hesperiidae; genus Ochlodes; species Ochlodes sylvanus. The sequence continues at coordinate 7,905,778 of FR990129.1, forward strand.
TAAGATTTCAATAAGTATTTTGTTTCATTATAAGTTAATTAAACATATATAACATAGTTAAACATTCTTCATTAATTCCTAATCAATTAACATCATTTATGTATATTTGGCGACTGTCAACAAAGTGATTATGTGTTTCTTGCAATTAAAAATGGAATAAAGGCGAACTTATGTGTAAATTGTTGCTAAAAAGTTAGTTTGTGCGTTAAAAGTGACAAATAAATAAAAAGACACAGTGCTGAAGCTAAAAAAGTGAAATAAACCTAGGTGAAAATTTTGAACGGAACAATGACAGTTTCAAACAATGAGTTCGTAAAAAAAAGTGGAAAAATACACATCAAAAACTAATCAAGAAGGACAAAAATAGTGTAAAAATAGTAACTTGACATGAATATAAGGAGAAGCAAGCCAAAGAAGCAAAAAGTGAAGAAAATATAAATACCTGTACTAAATAATACTAGATCTTACCTATAATGCCATCTAGTGACGAATAGCGACACTATAAAGAACCCGAAGAACATTCCATGCAATTAATTATCAACAAAGTAATAAATAAGCGCCACCTACCGGCTAGTAGCCCATTGAAAACATATAAAAGTTTTAGACTATCGCCACTAGAGGGCACTACCCGTATAAAAAATATATATAAACAAACCTGCTATCTACAAAATTGAAATACAACAAATTAACCATGGACGAGGTCATGTGTGCCCTTCGCAAAATACAAAACGAACTTGATGACCAGAGATCAACCATATTAAAAAGCGCAGAAAATGTAACACAAAACATCAATAAAATATTAAATGAAAAGTTTAACATATTGGAAGAAAAGTATAATAGCCTTAGCGAACAAGTTAATCATCAAGAAAAAAGACTCCACTTCTTGGAAAGACAAGCAAGAGAGAGAAATATTGTATTATTTGGATTAGAGGAAAACGAAAAATCATACGCAAATTTAGAAAGTATAATCATTGACTTCGTAAGTAGACACCTATCAATAAAAATAGAACCAAGGGACATACAAACTATAAAAAGAATAGGAAAAAAAGGAGAACGACCTCGTCCAGTAACTATGACGCTGTCCACACTTGGCACAAAAATACACATATTCAAAAACAAATATAAGTTGAATAACACAGCCTACTACATAAAGGAAGATTTTCCACAACACATTCTAAATAAAAGGAGAGAACTGCAAGCCGAATTAAAGCTAGAGCGGGAAAAAGGAAACCAAGCAATAATAAAATACGACAAATTAGTGGTCCTTAAAAGTAAGTCAACATCATTTCTATATAACAACAAGAAGAGAAATCTATCGCTATCCCCTGAAAAAGCCCAAAGCCCAATAACAAATACATACACCCACGCTGCCAAGAAAAACAAAGCACCCCACAGCAATCAAGAGAAACCTCAAAAGCCATCGGCTAGCTCGGAAGTTGCAAAACCAGGCATGCTGAACTTTCTGATAAATAAAAATCTAACTAGTACACAAGAAAACACAAACAGGAATAAATAGCAATTAATACCCCTCTCTACAAAAAATTACAGCAATGCACAATATCAAGACAAAATTGATACACATCTTCCAACCCGGTTGGTCACCGAGGAAGATTATGACCAAAACCCTCCAATGAAACAAACTCCAATACATTCCATAACTAACGAAAGAATGAAGAACCAGCTATACATAATGACATATAACGTTAGAACTCTCTCGTCGTTTGAACGTTTAATTGAATTAAATGAAGCAATCAAAGAAATTAAATATGACATCATAGGCTTATGTGAGACGAGACGTTCTGGGATCAAAATAGAAGAACACAAAGACTTCATACTATGCTATACAGGCTTGTTACCCGGCAAATACGGTGTCGGCTTCTTAATAAATAAATCCCTTAAGCAAAACATTGAAAGCTTTACGGGAATAACCGATAGAGTTGCAATATTGCATCTTAACTTACAATCATTTAAAATATCCATTATACAAGTGTACGCGCCAACAGAAACATCAAGCGAAGATGAAATTGAACAATTCTATGCTACCATCAGCCGAACCATAGATATGGCATACAAAACCTTTATAATAATGGGGGACTTCAATGCTAAAATTGGACAACCTAAGCAAAACGAGTTTTTAGTAATGAAACAAAACGGCTATGGCTTAAGAAATGGAAGAGGACAAAGGTTGATAGAATTTGCTATAGAACATAAACTTGCAATCATGAACACGTATTTTAAGAAAAATCAAAACCGCAAATGGACCTGGAGGTCTCCAAATGGACAATACAAGAATGAAATTGATTTTATTTTATCAACTCACCCCGGAATGTTTGAAAACGTTGAAACACTAAATTTGAACTATCCATCGGATCATAGGCCCGTTAGAGCAACATTAAGCCTTGGAAAAATCAAAAAGAGTAGAACCACATATAGAGGCAAACCTAAAAGCTCACTGGAAACGGAAGAAGAATGTTCCAAATATTTAGAATGCCTAAATACCTATCTACCTGACCTACTGAGCTTGAACAATAAGTCGACGGTGGAACTCTACTATAACAAAATAGTTAATGCTATCAATCTCAGCCTACAACATGCCCGGTCAGCAATCGTCACCTCGAGTAGCAATAATACATTATCAACACGGACAAAAACTCTCATAAAAAGAAGACAAGAATTACAAAACACAAAGAATAAAACACGAGCCATGAAAAACGAACTCTCTGCTCTTTACAAACTAATCAGCAAATACATCAATTATGACTATACTCTATACAGATCCAGAACTATAGAAAAGCATATTAACCAATTAGGCAGCACGAAAAAAGCTTACAAAGAGTTAAGAACGAGCAAAACATGGATAGAAGGTTTTAATAAATCAATGAAAACTAGTAGCCGCAAGGACATACTTAAAATCGCAACGAACTTCTATAAACAATTATATAATGAAGAAATACCCATAAACACCAGCTATACCCCAGGTTTAAACGATATGGAAATAAACATCGGAATCCACAAAAAACAAATACAAGAAATTACAGAGAAAGAAGTTTTAGAAGCTATTAAGCGTTTGAAAGTAGACAAAAGCCCAGGATCTGACAACATCACCAATGAAGCCATAAAAATCGCCCGAAACATTCTTGCACAACCACTATCACTTCTATTTAATTTAATTATAGAAAAGTCAGTTACACCCTCAGAATGGTCAGAAGCAAATATAATTCTTATATACAAAAAAGGAGACCCAAAAGACATCAAAAACTACAGGCCTATAAGCTTACTTCCGAGTCTCTACAAACTTTTTTCATCCATTTTAAACCAGAGAATAAGTTCTACCATAGAAAAGCATCAACCAATAGAGCAAGCAGGCTTTAGAAAGGGCTTCTCTACAATAGACCATATACATACACTAGAATTGCTCTTCGAAAAATATCACGAACATCAAAGGCCTTTATATGTCGCCTTTATAGACTACCAAAAAGCTTTTGACACGATATCACATACAAGTATATGGGAAGCTTTAGAAGCTCAAAGAGTAGAGATAGAATATATCAAAGTCATCAAAAATATCTACCAAAACAGTACTAGTCGAATAAAATTAGACTCTATCGGTCCCAGCTTTCCTATAAAAAGAGGCGTGAGACAAGGCGACCCAATGTCCCCAAACATTTTCATAGCGGTATTGGAGTCAATTATTAATAAATTGGACTGGAAAGATTGTGGAATAAATATACAAGGAAAATACCTAAGCCATCTTAGATTTGCAGACGACCTAGTGCTACTATCAGAAAGCCCATCGCAGTTACAGTCGATGGTTGAAGCACTTCATAGGGGTAGTATAGACGTTGGCTTACAAATAAACCTCACTAAAACAATGACAATGACTAACAGCACAAAAACAATAATATTAGTCGAAGGCAAACCACTGCAATATACCGACTTGTATATATATCTAGGAAAACAACTTGGATTTGACAGGAAAAGCAATGTACTTGAAATTGAACGTAGAGTGCAATCAACGTGGAATAAGTATTGGAGTTTAAAAGAAATCTTCAAAAGTAACATGCCAATAGTATTAAAAACAAAAGTAATGAATACATGTCTTCTACCATGCTTGACCTACGGCTGCCAGACGTGGAAGTTCACCAATAAAATAAAAAATAAGATTGTCTCCTGTCAACGAGGGATGGAGCGCAGCATGCTAAATTTAAATAAAAGACACAAAATAAGACACACAATAATACGAAACAAGACAAAGGCAGCGAGTGCTCTAGGATTCGCCAAAAAGCTAAAATGGAAATGGGCAGGGCATATAGCGCGACTCCGTGATCAGCGCTGGACTCAAAGGGTGACATGGTGGAAAGGCCCTCGAGGGAAGCGCTGTGTAGGAAGACCATACACACGCTGGGATGATGAGATAAAGAGGACAGCGGGACCACAATGGCGAAAAATAGCCCAAGATAGAAATAAATGGCAATCATTGGAGGAGGCCTTTACCTATGAAGGGGTTCTTGCATATGACAACTCAAATTGACATTAATAATTATTATAATTTTACTGACAAAAAAAAAGAGACATTTGATAAATAATTGTTGACATGTAATTAAATAAAAGATTAAATTAAAACTAGAAATTAGAACTAGAATAATTATAATAAGATAAATATAAATATATTAAACGAATAAATTATTGTAAACTAATTAATTATTGTAAAATAAATTATTGTAAACAAGCATGGAAATGTATTAATGACAATATATTAATGAAATGTATTATGTATTATTATTGACAATTGCAAGAAATAAAAGGCTTTTTTTTTTTTTTTTTTTTTTTTATTTTTATTTATTTATGTATATTTGGCATGGATGTTAATTATAATTACATTTGATTTTGCTTCAAATAGCAGTAAAAGTAATCACCAAAATGATGAAAATACTTTTTAAATTAGTTAATCTCACTTCCTTAAAATTAATCTGTTTATGAATTGATGACGTGTCTTGCACGCCCACTTATTTTTATCAGATCCGATTGTATAACGTGCACAATTATGTCAGTCGGTGCAAGAATGCCTGAGGCTTCGCTTTGACCTTCCGCACCGGTAACAGACACACCTTCTATTCTCATTGACGTAAAACCATCGTATGTATTGCCCAACATTACTAACATCCATTGCATCTTTCTTTAAGAAAGAACAAGGGCCTTCGATTAAAATTAAGCCATGTATTATCAAATTTCCATACCGATTGCTATTCCGTGGATGCAGTGTCATGTGCCAGATGTTTTGTGTTGACTCAAGCGAAACGTGAAACACAATTGTTGTTTAATTGCTGTATTCAAGCGAATTTGTAGAGCCTTTGTTCGTTCTTATGTGAAGTAAAATCGGACGTGATGGTGACTATCGCGAAATATTAAAAACTATATACACTAATTCAAGATATTTATGATTAGTATAAATATTTGTTGTGGCATGTTTATCGAAGACCCTTCGGATTTGTGTCTCACGTTTTAAATAAATTGATTTGTCAATTTATAATGAATGGAATACTTTTATAGCGATATCTGATAGTAGGTACATTAATATTATACATTCATTTCATAATTATCAACAGCTACTAAGAGCGCTAGCTAAAACAGGTAGGTATTTAGATAGATTTAGATGAATCCCGTTTGGCTTTCTTCATTACATGCTGGCTGTAACTTTTTATCTTCCATTTTCTTTTTATCAGCAATGAAAGTTGATTCGCTACTTACTTAATAGTTCTTTTAAAATTGTTGACGAATTATTTTAGTTAAAAATTTAACTACGCATCCGCAACGTCCCTACGTAAAACGTATTATCATAAATAATAATGTATGTTTATGGTACATCTTAAGTTCCCTCAGGATTTCAATGTCTCATTATAATTAACCGTAAATCTTTAGTACCTACCTACCTACATGATTAGTTTATGGACTATAATCACTATTGTTTTTATAATATTAGCTTTCTGAGAAACTTATTTCAAGTCTATACTAATATTGTAAGGCTTAAAAGTTTGTTTAATTGTTTGAACTAGCTGATCTCAGGAAGTACTGGTTCAATTTGAATAATTATTTTGTGATGTATAGTCCGTTAATCGAGGATGGCTATAGGCTAGGTATACACCACGCTACGAACAATAGGAACAAAACATCAATAAAAATGTTGCATAAATCGGAAACTATTTGTAAACCTAAAGAACAAGTTTCCCAAAGCAAAGCGAGGACGGGTCCACTAGTGAATGGATAAAATAAATCTCATTAGATAGAAGATTTAGATCAGAAAATGTAATATATTGTAACGTAGTTACAGTATGTACAACATCTTCTTTTAATGTTAGGAAACATTAATTCAAATCTGTCTAACAAATATTTTCTTACAACTTTGTTAAGATAACAGAATGTTGTAAGCTAATCACAACCATAGCTATTAATCGTAGCGTTAAGTAAAAAAGACGCATTTACTGAAAACGTTAAAGATAAATTAGATATTACGATGCGTAAAATACATCAACATATTGATAAAATCGCTGTAAATGAGTACAGCAAAATCGAGTAACGTTAGTGGACGGGGCTAAGGGCAAAACGATCTACATACAATGCCAAGGGCAACTGGTGTCGACAAGAAACTGAAACGGAGATTTCTCTCAAGTTCAAGAACAATGGGAACTTTCGTAATATAGAAACATCCGAGCGTTTTTCATCTGCTGCTATAATTATACTTAATTAGAAATTGAAGGTAAATTGATTACTTGAAGCATATAAATATTTGTAAATAAATGCGAATAAAATGGGTTACAAAACTCATATTTGACCAAATATTGAGGGTTTTCTTTTATAAACAGAGTCATTAGTTGTAAGACAAAATATTCAACATACTTACGACATAATTATTTCGTTTGCAACTGATAATTAATTTTGAAATTTTGAATATTTCTTTATTTCACAATCATCTCGAAATTAACAACGACAATTAAAATTATTTTTAATAGATGGTAGGTACATGAGAAGATTTATGTAAATTACTAATCGTATCAAGAATGTAAACAAAGTTGTCGAATTTTTAATACAATTTGTAGTTAATACGTGTGTTACCTATTGAAATTCGTCAGACAATTTGAATTAAATTTTCAATAATAGTATTTAATTAGCTTGTTTGAACTTTGAACGAATGTTAAAAACCATTCCTTCAAAAAAAATTATGTTGCATCACGTCAATTCATGTCAATAAATAGTTTGAATTAGAGTTTCCAAACCCATACTTACATGGATTCCAGATAAAAAAACTCAAAATCTGTTTCAAAATAAATACATTTAAACATAAACTAACCGTCTTATGTGAGAAAATCCTCTGTTGCAGCAGATTTCGGTCTCTCGTACTGCCGACAGAAATAACACTTCACTATTATAAACTTCGCGATCACTGATACAAAACCGTTTAGGTGCAGGTTGGCGGGAATTTTGACAACCGCGGGAACGTATTATCTGCGTGCGCCGCGGAAGCCGACTGACCGCGATGGCGACGATGGTGTTAGCTTTTTCGTGTAGTATTCCCGCGTTGGCATACACACGGGACGCGTTGTTTGTCTCTGCCTACTTTTATTTTTAATTTATGTCAGTGCGTGAAGCGTGAACCTGTTCGATGTAACATTTTATAGCGCCGCCCTGATGTATGCAGGTTTGTTTGTGACATTAAATTCCGTTCCGCATGACGTAGTTACAGCAGTAGCAGTATTGGTGGTCGACGACGATACTACGACGCGTATTCTACTGAGTGTATTATACATATAAACATAAATTAGCATTGGCTAACGCAATTGTACTGTAGCGGAAGGATAAAAAATTTTACCCCAAGCAATGGCCAGTACAATAAAATTTCCTTATGAAGTATGATCTAGTCCTGTCTTTCCTGTCCCTGTCTTTTTACTTCAGCCTTAAGTGCTATGAAATAGAATTTTTCTGAAACCTATTTTTTTATTTTAGTAACCTTGTAATTCGGGATAACTGAACATTTTCGAAAATCCCATTGTCAAAACTTCTAAAAAAAGTCAATTGACGTTAAACATACCATAAACAAACCTTCCTAAACACATAATATGAGATAAGTTGATTTTTACACAAATCAAAAATAAGCAAACGAAAACTTGTCTTATAGGTACAATATTTTTATTGGTGTACCTTTTACAAAAAATATTTATGACCAATTTTTCATGTCACATAGTGCTGAAAAACATTGTTTATTTCAAAAATAAAAATTTAGAAAATCATCCATAATTATTGTTGATCAAAAAATTTCGCTTAGCGTAATTTTTTTTATGGTACATCATGTTAATTTCTACATTTTAAACAGGGTTACACTACTACTGGTTAAAGTTTCGGAGAGTATAGAGTCCATACTAACCTTCCCATGTCACCCGCTGTATAACAAAATAGGCTGTGGCGTTGGTCCCTCATTTTGGCGTTCGATTAACTTTGCCGCTTAGGGATCTTGTTGGATGGTAGATTTTTACCTGCTCTCTGTCATCCTATTAAAAACTATTTCTACCTTATTTCAGTTGCTAAATTGGCAAACCAGCTGAGCAGCGCATTTATTTATCTATTTCTTTCTGGGCCAGAAATGCCTCCGTCACTCTAATTTTCCAGATGAATATGGACGGTGGTGATTAAGTACCATCACGTGGTCTTTCTGCTTTATCACTCGTTTTTAATTAAAAGCTTGAATATTCTTTCCATAAACACAAAATTGCTTATGTCTAAACGGCGAAGAATCTTTTAATATATGTCTTTGAACCCTTTACCTAAGCTACTTTGTGACCTAAGTAATTTACCGCACCGCATAGTTATTCGAGCATGTCGTTATTAGGGTCGTGTGATCGTGTCACAGCAACGAGTAATCTACGAGTACTATAATGATTTCCATCACGTATTCTGTAGCCGCTCCAACATGTAATTTATAATGGCAAATAATACCTATATGTTCAACACATATAATAAGTCTGTAACTGATCGCTGTCTGTACATAAAAGTTGTATTTTTTTTTTATTGGGGGCCTTCATTAACGCAATAGAACTCAAAACAATGATTTTGAGAATTTTTGTCTGTTTACCTGTTTGTTTGTGGTTTTGTACGCGCTAATCTATTGTGGTAAGCTTTTTTATTTCAATCCGTTCATAAATAAAAAAAGATAGTGTCAGTTAAATGAATCGAGTATAAAAAAATTTGAGTGTTTGTATTAAGGGACAGGTTTCCCGAAGCGAAGTGAGGACGGATTTACTAGTAGATTATATAATTTAAAAAACAAACGCGGAAGCTGATGTAGGCGTTTTATTTCATGTGGATTTATTTTTGATTTCAATGACAGGGCCATGTCTGCCATTGGCTTCGGCGTCCAGTCTGTTCCTACGTTGTTTATTCCGTAAATATCATTTAAACTCAAATATTTTAACAAATGAAGAATTGTTTATGTAATGTATCTGTAACTGAATCCCTATTTCCCTTGCTCATGGCATCATGCGTGAACGGCTAATTCTGTTTTTGTTGTGTTTGTTATTGTCAGGAGAAGGAAGAAAAATTTAAGAACATTGCGCGGAAAATTAGAAAATTTCTAAATACTAAACCATTAAAATTTTCTAATGTAACCTTAGCGCTTTTGACAATATACACTTTTTTAATGTAACCTGGCCTTTGACGTAACATTGAAATGCAGGCTGCAAATATTCTAATTCAATATTCATAGCTAAGACAGGACAACGTCTACCGGGTCAGCTAGTATGTAATATATTTATTTAAGGGCAATGCGCAACCTGCTCTCTGTGGATTCAGTCTTGTGATTCAATTATTTTTAAATCGCTGAGTTAATTGTTATTTCCATTAGTTAAAAATATCACTGAACGTCGCCGCGGTGTCGGCGGTTTTCCTCCTTTCCAATGTAACTACAAATTAATGTTTTACGTTAATTCAGACCTTGAAGTAAACATAATGTATGTACATTTTGAAATAAACTATATAGTTTATTTCAAAACCATTGACATGAAAAACATTAACATTGCAGACGACTTTTTAGACATATTTGTAGCAAACACACAATATAATTATTATAATAATGGCTAACATCGGCATTGCAAGGGTCCTGGGTTCCATTCCATTCCAAGCGAGACGGAAATTTTAATGATTAGGTTAAATTTCTGTTCTCGGTCTGTCTTGTGTGTTGTCCATGGCACCCGCGACACCGAGAATCCTAGTGTGGGGCTATGAGTGTATTTTCAGATAAAATTTAGGCTACCTACTTAACAAAATTTAAAATTTCCGGATCTATTACTCATGCAATATATTTATGTGTATATTTAAACCAATAAAGTAATTTAGGTAGCCTTTTTAATTATTTAAGTATACTGTCAATAACATGACTTTTCTTTATTTCTTCGACACGGTCAGCAGTTCTTTGTATTCAAATTTAAGACTGTCTAACTATACCGACAGAAACAACTACAATGTAAATGGTTGATTTGAGTAGTATTTTTAATTTAATAGATTGCTGATTGCGCAAATTGTGTCTGTGGCCGTGGTTTCGGTGTCTGTGGTCGGCGGCCCGTTTGCGCTTACCCTAATGATTTTGAGAATTTTTAAGTTCCGAGGTTTTACATCGAAACAAGTAACAGTTAGTCCCAGTCTACTTAGTCCAGTATTATAATGACATGATAATCACAGAAAACTATGTGGCCATGATGATTACAGACAACTGTGTCAGCAGGTTTCCAACGTGGTCGCATTAACTGTGCTAAGGAATGATTACATCGGCGTAAAAACTTGCAAAATAATTGACCCATCAAACCATACGTACTTATTTATGTTCTCAAGAATTTGCTCTGACGGAATTAATCTTAACATTGTTCATTGGGTGCTCTCATGCCCTTTAAAATTGTAAAATAAAATTAAAATAATAATCGGTTATGTTTGATAACATCCCACCTGATATCTATGGTAGAAGATCCGAACCTACATCGACCTTCACCGGGTTGATAATAGAATCAAACTTACTTTATAATAAATTTTGTATATTAGAAAATATATTAAAAATGGTTTGACAAAAAAAAATCCTGGACAGAATATTTCTAATTATTTTAAAAAAAATTGTTTTTTACATTAAATGTTGCAACATGAAGATAATAATAAAATTTTATACTGGCCTTAAAGTATAAAACATATAGAATGTGCAGACGTAGGTTGACTATTATTTACCTGGACGAACTACTGGGTTGATAGGTAAACAGGTATGTCAATACTAGTTACAAAAAAGTTAAAATAATAGTTAAAATTAGTTAAAATTATTAGTTATTATTATTAGTTAGTTAAAATTTTATTATTATCTTCATGTTGCAACATTTAATGAAAAATCATTGTTTTTAAATAATGAATAATATTCTGTCCAGGATTTTTTTTTGTCAACCCATTTTTAATATATTTTCTAATATACGAAATTTATTATAAAATAAGTTTGATTCTATTATTATCAACCCGGTGAAGGTCGATGTAGGTTCGGATCTTAGAACACTAGCAGATATAATGTAACTACCATAGAACTCTGTAACTCAATGAAAACAGCGGTAATTTTTTTTTATTTGTCTGAACACTTAGATTTCACGCTTCCTTATCATACAATTCCATAGATAAAGGACAATGAAGGTACCTTACAGCGAAATGAGAAAATATGGCGTAATACATCCATCGCCACTATTAAACTCCGATTCTATTATCCAACAAATTTCGTCATAAATGTTGTGAAATTATTCTGTACCTTTTAGCTACACATAGGATTCCAATGGATAAATTGGATAACCTCAATCCACTTATTTAAACTGAACACTAACCATCCGTGTTTCGCTTCGTTTGATTGGCAGTCTACCATCATTACCATAAAGAGAGTAAAAGGGCTGCGGATACTAGACGGCTCTGTCCTAGATCCCTTTAATCTAATTGTCTAACCGACGCCTTACTTCTGTGTGTAAAATGTGTCGCAATCTGCTTGTGACTAGTATTGTTAAGTTTGGCCAACCTTTAATATTTATGCACAGTAATGTTAATAACACCTTCAACTTGGATTCATGCTTGTTGATCTGTATCAACAACGATTGGATTGATGGGATAGGAAATTACTATGTGTGTTTTTGTGTTTTGTTCTATTTTTTCCTTTTTAATAGCCTTACTTGTATTTGGCGCTATAAATTTCGGTGTCTTAGTTTCGATGGTATCAATCATAAATCATTAGAATTCCTCGTTGCAATAGGTACTGGTAATACTGACGATATATATGATTCTTATATGTGTTTCAAGTAAACCATAACATTGATTCGGCATTTAGAAGCTTGTTTCTAAAGGCACGTCAAAAAAATTAATAATTTCTAAGAATCTATGACTATTACGTTTTAACTAACAAAGTAAACTCGAGTAATTGATTTATGATTTAAATCCGCTTGCATCCCAATTACACTTGTTAATTTTATTAAAATAGTCACTAAGTCAAATATAAGGATTATAATCATAAAATTATGCGTCTTTAGTTTCGACAAGCTCTCAGTCGAATGACGAAATATTTAAACAATTAATTGTTTGCCCGCCTTAGGAGTTACAACGGTCTTATCGCTTTATTACGCTTTGCGGTATTCAAGTTTATAAGCAACGCGTATTGACGTAATAGGATTATCGTCTTCATCAAGTAACAGATTAATTACATTGTGATGTAAAATTAAGAGGTTTAAATATTTACCATACTCCTTCTTCGGAATCAGCAAGAATTAAGTAAAAGGAGACTTAGTAGCAGACTTGATTGAAACGTCCTTATAATCCAAATAAAAGGTTAGTTTAAAAATCATGTCAAGTAATCAAGGCGTATATCCTTTCATGTAGATACATACTACAGCGCAATGACTTCATATTCCTAATATACCTTACAATTATTATAAATTTTAAAACAATCTTGCTTATACTTAACATATATCCTCATCGTGTACCTATGATTTATATTACATAATTTGAAATTGTAATTTCTCGTTCGGTGAATCTTTGTAATATATTCTTTTGTGAAATAAAATCTTCATCCATAATTTAGGTACTCTAAACCTTATTGTCGAACTAAATGGTGTTGTAGGTTAAGGTGAAACGCCTGCCGCCGTTATCTTGCTTACCTCTGACTATTTCACATAATTAATAGATGTGTCATTAAAATGGTAAACATTTGCGGTGGTAAATATTTTACTTAAAACTTCCACATCTTAACGATCCATGTTTTTTATGTTGATAGCCGACAAACGACCAGGCGAACCATCTGATGGTAAGTCACCTGCGCCCATGGACATTAGAGCAGACGCCTCATTGATGCGCTGACGGTCAAGACAGAATAGAAATGATAGAAAGCAGTCAAGAATGGTACTGGCGACGTTAAATAATATTGAATTAAAGAACCTGCTGATTATATTGAATTAAGAAACCATGTGGCCGTGGTATTAAAAGTGTCAAAACCCAAAAAAAAAAGAAACAGTGCAATAAACCCCACAAACATAAAATTTTGGCGCATAATAATAAGATGTTGGAAGATTTTCGTAATCTGAACCGGATTCGTCTGGACTTTAATCATGGCTACGTGCATGAGTAGGTACGTCAAACATTCTAAATGTAATCGCAAACAGTCAAAACTCGTTACAATATCAATGTACAACGGAAAGTAAATAAAACTTAGCACTTGTGAATGTGCGAATAACGAATTGACACTTTCGGGCTTATTTTTAGGGTTCCCACAAAAAATCTAATTATGGTGAACCTTGAAGGATTCCCACGTATGAGTCCCACGTATGGAATTCAATGTCCCATTCTACGGGTGACAAAGTTTTGTAAATATTTTAAAAATATTTAGTTCAAGAAAATAAACGAAAGGAAATTGACCACAATGAGAGAATTAAAACCTGTTCAGACTGTGAGTAAGCCACTATTAGCATTTTATTAGGTAGATAGATATCGGACCTATTAATATTATCTATGATTATAGTACGGAGCCCTAACAATAAAAATATGTTCGGATTTGACGATTATTTTTGATTTCGAAAGTCGGCTAACAGAGGCCCTCTACATTGTATGATGATTTGCCTTGATATGCTAATTGAAAGCAAACGCCATTTGAAGGTAAAATACATATTACGATTTGGCAGACCTTATCGTGTCATCAATATGTTTGAATATTTACAATTCACCAACGTAAATCTAACATTTTTCCAAAGCTATTCTAATATCATTTGTCTTCAAAATATGACCTTCGAATGAATCGATTTTTACAAATTTTACTTTCTATAGGTACCAATATTGAAATTTCTTTCTCACTATCAAGTTCAAAATCCTTTTTACGTATACACATATCGCGGCTTGCTCACGTTTATATTTGTCGGATTCGCCCGACTAATTAGTAATAATATTATTTGGTTACGGCTTATTTGGTTACGTAATATTGCAAGTAAAAAGAAAATGTAATTAATACTTATCTGCCTCATATCAGTTAATACTGGACGAGGTAGGTACAGAGAAGTGGAAATTCAAAAATTCACAAGCCTAAATCATTATCTGTTATATTTTTACGATTTCAACTCCCTAGGTAGTAAGCAATAAGAAAGCCTTCCTGGAGGCTGTTTAAAATTAGAATCTCGAAGTAATTAATAACCGGTCCCCTAATCTGTATTGTCGACAGCCTTCCTACAAACTGTTTAAAACTTTTCGAATCTCGAAGTAATCGCTAACTCGCTCTCTAATCTGCCTTTTCAAAAGCCTTTATGGGGCCTGTTTAAAACTCAGAATCTCCAATTAATCACTAAGTAACTGCACTATAGCAGTATTCTGAGTACACTTAAGGTAATTCAATGAACTATTAATGAGTTGCAATCTTGCTGTGTATAGGTACATTAAGATGGATTAAAATTAAATGCTTCTCCATATATGCAATGCAAATGTTTGAGTTTGTTATGCATTTAACACAATATGCGCAGTTTTCAAGAATGATGGAGTAGGTACTGTAATCCAATCTTCTCGGAATTGTTAACAAACAGCCTAGCCTGTACTGCGTGATAGACAAACATGATATAGACTATTGTAAGGCAAGTAGGGAAGGGAAATGTTTGTTTCAAGGCTTAAGTTGTTCTTATATACTACCAGACCCATAGACATAGTTGCAAAACCGAGCATCGAAATCGCTTTAATAAATAAACTAGTAAACCAGCCCTCGCTACGCTTTGGTTTCTGTCCCTTAGTATCCTCACTCCAAAATCAGTGATATGCGCATCTCACATAATATAAGTAATCAAAACTAAACCGTGTAAATTGTTCTCAATTACCCTTCGTGTGGTTGTTTAACACCTGACCCCGCGCTGGTGTGCTGCGCAGTGGTCACTGAACACCGCCAGTGTACGAAGACACAGCATCTGTATGCCCTACGACAGCGGGACGGTCGCAGCGAGCTGGTCAGCTCCAATCGAGCAGTCCGAACGCGTTTAATTAGTCTTCATTCGTTGTATCACGCCACGTTTGTCATAGATATTGAATGTACGACTAAGAACTTATGGTGAAACTATTATACCCTTGCATTGTTTGATGAAAACAGACTCGGGCGCGCAGCGTCATATAAAGGAGTCATTTAATTGCCTCTACGTAATCGAATCCAAAATGTTACAATCCACAGATGAAAAAGGATACCGACACAAATTGCAAAAATACCCAATTGAAATGGTTAGTAATATTTGGAGAGCGCATGAGCTCGAAGGACCAATAGCGAATGCCCTAGAAAATAAGCACAACTTTCTACGTCACTCGAATAAATGGACGACGTTAAAAAGAGCGGTTCCATTGAATTCAAAAAGATCAAGAATGGTCCTGATTTGGGGTGTATGAGACTGCATCCATCTAGAGTCCAAGCTGTTTTTTACGTATTTCGGCCGCACTGTCGGAGTACTAGAAAGAACGCGGATCACCGCTACTTTTCCGGACTTTGGTGTTACTAATGTCCAGGAGTAATGGTGACCAATTACCATCAGATGACTTGTAAGCATATTTATTAAATTTAAAATTTAAAAACCCCCCGGCTAAGAAAAACCTCTTATGAGCCGATAATAATTCAGCAAAAGCCTGAACACCTCGGACACATCAGCTTTCAAACAAGAAAAAACGCGTCTTCGGTCCTTCGGTTTGGAAGTACGATGCCACAGACAGACTCACAGACACGTCAAACTAATAACACCCCTATCTTTTTGCCCACTTTTGGCGTCGGAGGTTAAAATTTGGATTCGATCCGAAGTTTGGTGGGAGATACTTGTAATTAGCTTATCAATTCATGATACTAGAATTTACAGACATGCCGTAATGTTAATATTTAATAACCTAATTGTATTAGCGCTAAGAATTGTACGTAACAAGTTTACAACTACTCACGCTGCTGTTCGAAACGGGTCGTGTGTCGTTTATAAAACAAATCCATTGTTCCACTGTTTTGGTACAGTTCGATAGGTGTGTTTATGTACGTTTGTGTATTTAGTTCGCGCTCCTGATCAATGTCGTTTTGTTTACTAATGTCATTGACTTGACTTGGCATTTAATGTTTTTTATAATGTTGAAGTAATTAAGGACTGTGCATCCATCTCGTTCCATCCCTTCTTATGACATTGTATCCGATGGTTGGTCACCGGCCGATAGGATGCGATACGAGCATGCAGCACTACCATTCCGCCCTCCGCGGCCCATGACAACTGTGACCGACCCGGAACAAGATTCAAATTGGGACCAGGATAGTTAGTCCACTTAGGAGAATGTTATTAAGAACGTTAGTTGGTTAGTTCGTTACTAGCTTTGAGGAATGAGGCTGGCACTGTTTATTTATTTAGTCCTGTTGTTGTTAATAATCCAGTTAGTAAGAGTCTCGTTCCAATTCGGTATATACAGATGTGTTGCTACCTTTAAGGACTAATATGGTGGCCTCTAAAAAAGTAAAACCGTCTCCACCCACACCTTTTTAACCGTAACGCAATTGGTATTAAAGCAATTATCACACTGTAGAAATGGTACCAGGTAC
This sequence comes from Ochlodes sylvanus, assembly GCA_905404295.2. Lineage (NCBI taxonomy): Eukaryota > Metazoa > Arthropoda > Insecta > Lepidoptera > Hesperiidae > Ochlodes > Ochlodes sylvanus. The sequence goes on from FR990129.1 coordinate 7,922,888, forward strand.
CGTGGCGGGCGGTGATACTCCTCCAGGCGAACTCTAGGATCTACAACCTCATAAATAAAAATATTATTTAACAGTAGTACGTTTAGGTTCAACAATATTATTTAACAATAGTACGTTCTAGAAGCTAGATTAAAGCTTTTTGTCATGTGCCGCATTCAACGCAGAGTACGTAAAGTAGTTCTCACGCAATCTGATACTTGCAGTATCTGCGGTAATGGTGGATTTGTGGCTTATCGTTCACTTGCTGTTGTTATTTTGGTGGTCATATTCGACACAATCGTTTAGCGCTTAATAATTCGTGACAACTTCTCCACCAGGATTATTACTGATGAATGCTTTTGATTGTTGCAGAGTCCAATCGCATGTGGGCGAGCGCCTCCTTCGTGGGTGTGCTGATCGTCATCGGATTACCGTTATGGTGGAAGACGACTGAAGTTTACAGGTATGATACTTCCACTATTGGTTCCAGACAGGACAGCTCTAGTGCGGTGAGACACCTAGCACGACTGATCTATCCTTTGGGCACGGAGCGTTGGGAACCAATCTCCTGCTTGTGTTGTATGCGTATCCTCGGCGAGGCTTTTGGCTTCCCTCAGTGATGGACAAGACAAGGGTGTCATGTTCCTTCTTTTCGGTGATCTGTATGATATGCTTTGGAGCTCGGTAACACCGACAATACTCAAGCAAAGTGGTGAAGATTTTTGCTCATATGGTTAGCTATTCCCCTCTTGCAATGTCTGTTAACGTGTTACATAGGACAAAGTGTATTCGTTTTTTCTCTTCCAGGGTATCTCTTCCCTACGACGAGATCAACTCATTCGACACAGAGTCCCATTACATTACTAGTGAGCTGGTGGTGCTCGCTAATGATGAACCCACGGCGTACGAAGTGGCCGGACACATTGAACACGCTTTGAATAGTTCCGGTGAGCAAACACACGCACGCACGCACATACGTACGAACAACAACAAGCACGTACGTAGTTTCGCACGCACGCACTCGGTTAGGTACGCGTCAACATCTACACGCAGAGGGTAGCTCCTAGAAGTCACGGACAAGCAATGAATACCTAAAATACATAACAATAAAAGTAGCACAACTATAAATAAACAACTTTACCTTAAGACAAACTTACCTACATAGGCTAATTGTCTAGTTTCCCTTCAAAATATAGGTATGTTTCTTTATTGCTCAACTATTCGTAGACTGGTAGAAAAACTAATATACCAACTATTAATAGATGAATCAAAATAAGTCTTTATTTAGGTATTTAATGATAACAGTCGCAATTTTTTATAGACCGAGTTACGTAACAAATATGTTTGCGTCCGGTTTAGAAGCAAACTTGTTTTATGTTAGAATAAAAAGTTGCCGGGTGAGACTGACCGAAGTGGGTTTGGGGCTACATAATAAAGAAATATTTATGTTAAATGCACTAATGACTATGAAATAAGTTTAAGATACAACAGAACAATGACATCTTAAAAAAAATTAAATTGTTAAGAAACCGACACGATTATCGAACGATAGATGCAGGTATTCGAGTCCGTCACGGTACGCAGATATTTCTAACGAAAGGTTGGCGATGCACAAACGGGCCATCGGATCATCGGATGGTAAATTTCATTCTCAATTTCCAGGCGTGATAAAACTAAAAGTGAAGCGGCTGGTTCTCTCCGAGGAGTTGCACTCGGTGCTGGACTCGGTGACGGACGAGCACGAGGCAGTGGAGGAGGTGGGCGCGTTGGTGGACCTGACAAGGCACAACACCCTGTACGTGGTGCAGCGGAAGCCTCTGTTCCAGGATGTCTGGATGGCTGGCGAGAGGGTCGTGCTGTTCAGGAGCTACAAGTGTAAGTGTTAACGTATGTTTGGGAGAAATGTTATGATTATTTCAGATTACGATTACATCTAGGGCAAGAAAATGCTTGGTTACAATCTAAAATCAGCATAATAGAAAAATAAATCATATTATACCAGGTACCGCCCTAGTCCCGCTTGAGCAAACCTTCCACGGGAAAAAATAAAAGGTGCTCAATTCGACTGTTTTTTATTTGATACATCATTACTTTTTACTGGGTGTACCGAATTTGATGATTGTTTTTATATTCGAAAGTTGGTATTTGTCATGTGGTTCCATTTCAATTTGATTTGACAAGTTGGTATTTTTTTGGTATCCTTATTAATGCATTTAATTGACTATGATCGTGATGTTCTCATTTTATAATTTGTCGATGTACCTAAAATGAACAATTTTTGAAGTCGATTTTTATTAATAATTATTATATTATTAAATGAAATTAAGTATATGTTTTTTATTAGTGTACGGAGAGTAGTGTTATTTATAAAACAAACACTTAATCTTAGCTTAGTACATGAGTGAAAACCGCATCCAAATCGGTTGCGTCCTTCGTGAGACTAGCGGGACCGAATGAGTGAATCGAAATGGAAATTCGATTTCTTTTGAGTTAGAAGTACATTATCTGTCACTTACATTTCACGTCGTATCTTCCAGCGATCAAGAAGATAGTGGAAGTGGTGACGACGTGGGTGTACCAGCCGTCGGTGCTGGCGGGCGCGCGCGGCGAGGCGGCGGACGCGGCGCGCCAGACCCGCTTCCCCCCCGACCAGGGGTACCATGTGGCGCTGTCCGTGGTGCATCCCGCGCCGCAGGAGCTGAAGGTCGACTTCCAGGCCGGGGAGGCTGTTGAGGGTAAGACCTTGAAGACTGGGTCTGTACTAGGTATTGTCCTTTCCACCATCAAAAGACACTTCGCAACGCGGATATCCATCCCTTCGTCGTTAAAATCCCTCCGGTACCGACGGCACGCTGATCACGGCACGATCGCTGTCGACTTATAGAATCCCGAATCGACTTCCCAGGGTCACTACCAACTAGGCTACGGGTCGTTTTTCTGCAATTTGTGATACTTATTTTTATGTTTTATTTTACAGATTACATAGGTTCCTTCACGGACGAATTGAGTGAACTGCACAATTTCACTCTCAAATCCCAGTGGCTGTATCTTTTGGACTTTGACTTCCAAGCAACCGAGGTTAGTATAATACGGATATATTCATCATAATTATTCAAGTAAAATCGTATTGAATCATTATTAGTTATTTTCAAAGAGTTTTGTTGTTGTTGATGTTTATGTTGGGATAATCTGTGAGAATTGATATTTTTATGAGAAATAACATACATGTTTTATATAAGAAACTAAGTAGTTCTCGATTTTTCTATATATTGTGATAAACGATCATTAATTAAAATGTATTATTTTTTATGTAAATAGACGACTATGCCATTTTGATGGCATAGTCGTCTATTTAATGTTTTCGTTAATTAAATCGTCAATTAAATGTCTCGTCCACAATCTTTAAAACGTGAACTCCCAAAAAACTACTTTTTTTGTATTGTGACGTTATATAAGGGCGCGATGTGTAGTTGTCATTCCTTTTTCTATAGAAAAGAATTGTTTAAGCGGTGTGATCGCTTAGGATTTTTGTATTGTGCCGTTATATTACATTACTAAGGGTGCGATATGTGGTTGTAATTCCTTGTTCTATAGGAAAGAGCTGTTCGAAGCGTTGCGATCGCTTAGCGGAACGCGCCCCACATGACATGACTCGATGTTGTCAGGTGAACGACTCGTCGGAGTGGGGCCGCCACCTCGCGGTGCGGCGGGACCGGCTGCCGCAGCTGCTGACGCGGCTGGAGGAGCGCGCCGCCACGCTGGTCGCCGACCAGCCGACCATCAACCTGGCGCTGTACGCCGTGCCCTGCAGGATGGCGCCGCTGGTCATATACGATAGCGACGGTAGGCGGGATTGCGGCGTCGCCGTGTACTGATATGTATATACATATATGTATGTTATACGACTACGTGTGAATAGATGTAACTTGTTTGTTAGAATATGGTATACGATGAATCAAAATGGTTGCAATTCACGCGTGCTACAAGTTTACGAATATTGTCAGTCCAAATATTGATGTATTGCTTTGCTTACGTAAGCCGCCATTTTGCCGATGCTTCCTATCTCATTTTCTCGCACGTTAAAATGTGTCTGTGTATTTTTCGTTTCCGTTTCATTTCATTTGCGCGTCATTTCCGTTTCATCGAATTCCAAATCACAACGATACCATAGAGGCTTTCACTTTAAAAAGTGAAACCCTACCGAAGTGACGTGGTGAAGTAATGTGACAATTATATAGACTGAGTCTAGAAAGACGATAAACAAATTAATGTTCTCATCACGTCCATGGTATATCCCCAGGTAACAAGGTACAGGCGCCGGTGCAGGCGTTCATGTCACCCAAGTGGGGCGGCGTGGTGCTGGGGAGCCCCACCGCGGCGGAGTGCCGGGCCGAAGCGCCCACCTGGGAGCCGCCGACGAAACTCATCATGGGGACATTCATCGCTCAACTGCGGATACTACTGGGTATCACTGATAAGGTTATTGTCATGTTTCATATCCATGTCAATATCATCACGCTTACAATTAAGATATCACACTGACAATGTGGCAATATTTCTTTCTTTTTCTTTCTTGGTCGCCATCGTGTCGGTGACACTGATTGATTTGGTGTTGCTGATGTCCATAGACCCATAGTTGACGTTGACCATCAGGTCAACATCAGGTCAGCGCAAAAAAAAACTTCTGGCGGTATAGAGGCGGCCTAGAATACTGACAACTTACAAAATTTATATTTTTTTCCTACCTTCAAAAATTCAATGGCAAATTTTTATGTGCATTTACAACGGATTATTTATTCGCTATGAAAATATACTTCCAGGAGCCCATAGCGGGGGCGTTCCTGGAGCCCCTGCGGTCGGTGTCTCCGCGCGCGTGGGAGGTGGACGCGCTGCTGCGCATCCGCACCCTGGAGCAGATCGCCTCCGCCGAGAGGAGTCTAAAGTCGCTCGCCAGGTTGTTGGGTACGTTGACAATAATTCTACCTGGTAGTAAGTAAGCAACGATGAAATCCAAAATAGTGAGTAATTCATTTTAAATTACAGTTAATGCTTGGCTACGATCACAGCTACACAGATAGTAAGTGGTGATGTATTCTTAGATGATTATTATTGAAAAAACCAACATTATAATGTAATTGTAATGGATCCGCCGACGCTGGAAATGTATCCCACGCTATCGCGGTACGCGTGATAAATGACGGGATATTTTCCAGGCGAGATACCCAACATAGTGATAACGGACGAGGTGGGCGCGCGCATCGCGGCGGCGGTGGGCGGCGTGCGCGCGGCCGCGCGGCTGGCGGCGGCGGGCGACCTGCCGGCGGCGCAGCGCGGGGCCTCCGAGGCCCTGCGCGCCGCGGAGGCCGCCTTCGTCGACCCCAGTCTGCTCGCGTTGCTCTACTTCCCGGATGATCAGAAGTGAGTGTATATGTCTTTGTAGTGTATTATAATATAATATATTTATATAGTCTTCTCTTCCATGTATTTTTATTTTCCTCTTCTTAATTTTATTAACACCGCTCTTCGTGTTTTTCTGTTTGGCCTCATGGTTAGCAGGTAGAGAATGCAATTAGCATTAAGCTCGCCATTTGTACCGTAATATTGTATTGTGGTCAATAAGGTTTAAATGAATAAATTGGCAAGAGCGGGCCGCTTCGGGAGGCGGGGGCGTCACTTAAGATCTGTTGATGGATTTCATGGTCAATTATAGGAGAGTGGTAGTTAGCCAGGGTCTTCTTATTCATAAATGTAATCGATAACTTTATTTGTACCCAGATACGCTATCTACATTCCTCTGTTCCTGCCCATCATGGTGCCGGTGCTGCTGTCGCTCAAGAACCTATTCCTCTGGTTCCGCGGCAGGCCGCTGCACGCGGACGACAAGGAGAAGGTGGAATAGGACGACGTTTTAGTTCTTAAATTAAATTAATGTTTTATTAACATAAATTGTGTTTAATTTTAATAGACTGATTAGACAGATTATCACCAAAGTAATATGATTAGAAAGAAACGCATAATTAAGACTATCTTCGATGCTTTACTGATTAAGGTCATTGCAACTCGTCTACAATCATATCAGTAAGGAAAGGGCATTATTGACGCCACACAAAAGGATGATTTTATTTTTATTCTTTTCACTTTTCACACATTGTTTCTGTGTGGCATGGGACTTGCCAAAAATTAGTCGAAAAATAAAAACATTTATCTTTTCCTTAAATGCCCGCCTTGACCAAGAATCGACCCTGGAACCACTCGCTGAGCAAGAAGGGTTGCTATACAAAGGTAACATTTTAATAGCCCCATCCACAATCTTGTAGGCCTAACAAAGGAACAATAAAAAACCATTTTAGCGCGTTAACTATACATATAATATATTTATTAAATATAATACTGAGGTACATTTGTCACAATCAAAAATCACTTATATAAATAGGTAATCATACTCGTACTATCCGAGTGAGTTAAATTTTTTGTAAAATTATTATGACTACCGATCTGCAGTTGAAATTCGACCGTAATTCATTTTTCAAAGGGTTATTTTACATTGACACAATTAACGTAATTATTTTCTTTAATAAAATTGTATTTGTAACATTATATGCATACAAAATTTATTCTTATATACATACCTCTGTATATAAACTTCAGCTATGCTGAATCTCGGAGTTCTATGTGCGTGTACTATTCTTAAAAAATGGAATCAACTTTCTTTTCGAATTTGAGTCGATTTAATGTATTAGCATTGTAGCACTTAAATAAATTTGTATTTTAAACCAATTTAACCGCTTGATTTTGATGGTTATTCACACCATCACATGAGGATGAGGTAACGCTTAAAATCATTTTCCAACCATACACAGAACAAACGGTGTTCAAGATCATTCCAAGTTACTAATTTTTACTTCATAAGCTAACAATAATCGCAAATTCTTAACTCACCGGGACAGTACACGATGTCGGTGAACCTACCGTCTGTTTAAAACATTTATCTGAATGGGATTGGTTCCAATTGGAAGTGAAACGTCAACGGAGCGTTCAACTTTCTGATACCTACGTATCTGTAACCAGCTCTATTTCTTATCTTGTTAGAGATTTAACCTGCAACTTCAGAATTTTATTTAATTTTCACTAAAAACTTTAACAGACAGTGCACTCTACTTGAGTAACGTTGTGCAGAATTACAATGTGAATATTAATAATAAACCTTATATTTAATTAGGAATTTTAGATACTTTATTTATATTTTGTAATTTTTGTATGTTGTTCATTATACTCTGACTATGTTGATATGTACATACATTTCTCAGTCTCGCTCGATGTATAGGTTATTTCAATTATTTATGTTTGCTTGTTTAACATGTCAATATTAGCATACAATTTACTCAAAGTGATATGAAAAAATTAACAAAAATTTTAATAGAACTTACAAGCGCAAAGATTAATGCCATTTTCAGGTCCATACGATTAACGATGGTTCTCAATAATATATCTTTTCTCAACGTTCATTTGCCTAGCAACGGTCAGAAATTACTTCAGTGCTATTATAATTGTTATTTTTTTACTTGTTAACCAGAGATGGCTAGATAGTAAAAATGGCACATACGCATGACGCATATTACGATAGGGCCTACCGTAATATGCGCAAAATAGAAAATACTGTATGTTCGAACGACAAATTAGACGCATAATATTAGTAAACACAAAATTAACAAGACATTTCAAAACATTCCCACACCTGTGATATTAATATAAATTGGAGATTAGGTATTTTGTCAAGCAGAAAAAACGTTAATCAAATTCCGTATGGATAAATGTATATTATGTATAATATATTATTAATATACCTATCTAGCATTCGATTATAAATTAACATGCATCGTCATCAATTTGATTGTGTTCTCAAGATTACGATTTTAATTTTAAAACGTTCAGTATGATCTCACACAATCAGTTTGTAAAATAAGCGAAATCTCGTAATAAGTAAGTCCAGTAATTATCTTGCTAACACTAGACCACGATGCTTCTCAATATTAGGACTCGATCCAATCGGTTTCCGTTAATATAGCCACGTTCTCGCCTTTGCCCAGCAAGTATTCGAACTCCCACAACGAGTTACCCAGAACTAGAGTCTCCCCTTCGTTCACCTCTAAATTGAGGATGTAACAAATATCTTCACAGGGGGCTCTCGGTTTTAGCTGGACATATGTCTTCCCTTTTAACTGAGACATGATAATCAGACCGATATCGAGTTCTAGATGCTTAAATCGATGCGTGTCGTAATCCTTGGACAGCAGCAGCCAGTTGAAATGCGAGGGAGGGATATGGGAGGACAGGAAGTACGGCCTAGGTGCGAGGACTCGGAAAGACTTAACAGCTTTTAAGTCGCAGTTCTGGAAGTGAACGAACCAGCTAGGTATGTTACTGTCAGTGATTCGAGAAGCTATTTCTTCTAAGTCCATGGGCTGCTTGCCTATCCTAATGTTGGTCAAGAGTCTGCAGGGTACGGAGTCGCGGAGACGGTCTTCTTCATTTATGAGGCTCGTGAGGTTCAGCTCGGACCAGTCGTAGTAGGCGTCCAACACGATGACCGGAGCTCCGCGCATCAGATGATGCTCGAATACCTCGTTGTAACTCGTGTCGGAAATACGAGATATGGATCCTGGAAGCAATGTTTATAGTACTTCATTATTTATTATTACAACCCACTTATGGGCTTGGGTTTTGTATTACAGTAAGGGTCTACTGTCCCCACATAGATAGATAACTGCCCTGGTTTCGCTGTAGTTAAACTTAAGTTTCGCTCTAAGTAAAACAACTGGTTTTATTTTTGAACCAATAAAAATAAAACAAATTACAATAAACCAGTGATCGCATTAAAGCCAAGTTGAACAAAATTCTAAAAATCCTTATATTATTTCTAGAATAATGTTTTCATTCCACAAAACCTACCACTGGTATATTTTAAATATGAATAAGTATATTAATTTTGTTGGTTAAATAAACATCTTGATAGCCCCCAATACTGAATAGATTTTCTGAAATATTTTGCATATCAATCAGTTAGATTTTGAATAAACTGGCTATTTTAGTTATAACACAAATACTAATCTAAAGTATTTAACATAGGTACTCGATGGTATCAAATTGTGTTTTACAATTCAAACAGTAAAATTTAATGAAGCGAGCCTCGTGTCGAACCGGTGTCATGCGCAGAACAAGAGTAAAGTACAACACCCATTTCCCGCACTGACTGCATTTTTATTAATTGGGTATGCGCTAATGTTATCATAAATTAGATACTCACTAATAGCTTCACAAGCGATGCAGTCCGCGGATGAAACAGAGTCGGAATCAGTTGCATAGGTCTGGGAACGCTCTAATAAGCATTTATTGTAGTATAATGGAGTCCAATCCCATATCGGCAAAATTTTAATTAACGCAATTCTTGTCACGGCAGTCGCGTGCCATTGAAACGTATCGGTTTGGCTCACCGTATACCCGATCGCCAGAACCATAACGATCGCTAAAAAGATCCTCGTCCATCTCTTAACAGAAGCCTTCCGCACTGCATTCGTCAACGGCCGACAAATTATATCCATTTCTTCATCGCTCATTCCTGCCTCTTTACAATATTCGTAAAACGAACGCACTTCCGAGTTAATTAGCTCAAATTTCTCACGTTGAGACATTGTTGCAGCGGGTTTAGCACTCATTTTTGCGTGACCCACAAAAAATCTCTCTACTTCGATCAATAACAAACGTAAGATGGTAAGATAGGAATGAATAGGAACCTGCCACGCTTGCGTTCTGCATATTGAAATTCGCGCGCACCGCCCGCACGCCTGAGATCCCGCCTTCAACCATAGAATATTGAAATACTTTTACAGACTAAACAAAAACATAAATTGAGAGGAAATTTTTCTTAATATCATTTTTTAAAAAGTAACTTATGATTAACGAATATAACATAAAGATTGACTGTATTTTTGCTCATTTTATAGCATTTGTCGGTATATAGCCTATATGCTACGAAAAAACAATTCACCAACTATTTCTATGATGTTAGCAATATTTTGATAGCAACACCATAAGTCAATATGGCGGAAATAAGTAATTTCCGCCATATTGAAAGTTCTCAAGTGGCAGTGGTCAAAAGCTGACTTTATAAATTTTTTGGTATTCAATAAGCAGTGGTAATATTTATTGATGTGGACCAAAAATTAGATTATATATTTATAGTTTTGCGTTTTGTGACTGATTTTTAATTAAGTGCATTTTTTATATTTTGCAATTCTTTTGATGAATACGTCACAGCGCCATGTTGTATTCCTGCGCTGATTGCAGGCACGAGAAATCTGCCAACCCGTATAATTTTTGGGACTAGTTCCCGAGAAAATCGAACTGCGATTTTGTACTCAAATATACTTTAATTTATATTTGTTGGCAAATGTTATAGAACTTTAGTGAACTAGATGCATTTCTGTGATCATTTAATGAGTGGTAGCTCCTAATTTCAACTGCAGTTTAGTGCATCCGCGAAAGTCGAAAAGACTGTGTTGTAAAAGAAAGAAGTGATAAATTGCCAAAATTCCGGTCCCTACGCGTAGACGCGAAGGTGCCTACCCGCCGGGGCAGTCGGGCGACGGAGATATGAACAACAAACGCAAAAATCGCCAAGGGCCGCCGAGGTAAATCAACTTTTCTATTCATTAACTTTCAGCATTGGTTGGGTTGACATGTCTTTGTTATTGGGGCCGTCGCCCCTCGTGTTGCGAATTTTAGTGGTGCGTGTTGTCAATATGACAGATTTTCTTCGGTAAGCGTGGTTATAACAATGGCAGTGTAAACAAAACGTTAGATTCAATAGATGAGAGCGGCGCGGCGCTAGGTATGCAGCGACGAACCGTGCGTACAATTTAATCTAGATGTTTGGCCTACTTTTGCCGTGTACGGTGTGATTAATATAGCCGCCTACAATCAGCTGATGCCCAGTACTCATACCATAAACTTCTTGCTATACTTTGAACCAAAATTGCTGTAACAAAGTAAAGGTCTTAGTGGAGATTCCGATTTTTTTTCTTTTCTAAGGAGTGTCTATTCATCCTCTTTGAAGATCATCAAGTAAAAAAATGTATGTAATAATATTTTCTTACCAATCATTAGACATGGTTTATTACATTAGGACTCCATTGTCCATTTTTCACTGCATGGCTTGTGGTTGTTTAAATTTCATAGCCGCACTGCATTACTTAAGTATATTAAATAAAAATTCTGATTAATTTGTTTTTACATTTAGTATGATTCTGCTTGCGGCTCTGCCCACATTTCATTACATTGTGTGTCCATGTTTAAAAAAATAGCAAAATGTTTTTGAGAAGTCCCTATCAAAGCCACTTAGATAGCTATATTATCAACCAGGATATGCATCGTGATCATACATATTGAATATCCTTTTTTTAATTTTGTCATTAGCCTCGGGTTTTGCCCGCATACAAATTTGTAGACATAGGAAACATGCATACACCTAATTCAACTGCTTCATTCTGAAATAAATATCCGTATTCGAAGCAGTCTTGTAGGTATATGTCTGTTATAGCTTTTAGGAATTTGAACAATCTGGAAATATTTATTAAAAATTTGGTATCTACTTTTCTTACTAGTCATTGTACTAGGTCAAAGTCAATATGCAATTATTGTATGTTCCATTTGTTTCAAATTTTGATATAATTTCTTTTATTTAAGTACTATATTTTATTACAGAGACATAGTAAAGGGGTTTATAAAGAGATTATTGGTTAATCACGACTCCTGCATAGCATGATTTTATGCATCTGATTTTATGAACTGGTTCAAGCTTACAATTTTTTTCAATGTTTATTCTTGGGTTGTGTGTTATTTTGTGAAGTACATGCCACCCATAACATAGCATAGCATCCTACAGAAGGAGTAAGACAGTGGAAGCATTTATCCCTAAGCCCAATGTAGATACTAAAGTCTATGATCTTATATCATATATTGAAACTTTGGTGATGTTAAAGGGTTTTAATCTTTTTACCTTGGCTCTTTCTTTGGAATGTACTCTTGGAATACATAAACATACTTATATCCTTCAGTTGTTGGGTGTAGAAGTATTATTGTACCATAATAGGTTGGTTCGCTCATAGCCCGGCGGCTTGCGTCGATTTCAAGTGATCGACAAAGTTAAGCAACAGCGGGCGCGGTCGGTAGTTGGATGGTTGACCGCTAGTGGCTAAATTTCTTGAGCGCTTCCGTGCTTCGGAGGGCACGTAAAGCCGTCGGTCCCGGTTGTTATCATTTGGTAGCAGTCGTTAAGCCATGTCGGATACCTTCGGCCGGTTTAAAATTTCCGACACTTGGGTTGGCCACTAACCCCTCCACCAATCCGCACTGGAGCAGTGTGGTGGAGTATGCTCTAGGCCTCCTCAGGTATGAGGAGAGACGCGTGCTCAGTAGTGGGCCATTATTGGGTTGTAGTCAATAGGTTGGTAGTGTACTATCCTAGCAAAAGTGCAGTATTCCACACAACATCGGCTTCTAATCTAAACTAATAATAATCGTACATAAATCTTGTATTAAGGGTAGTTTCAGTGACATCCCTTCCATTATGCACTTAAGCACAGCCTGCAAATGTAAATCATACATTATTCGTGTATAATGGCATTAATTTAAATTATATTTTTAATTAGTTTTTAATATTTAGTTAAGTTTTGTTTGATGTGTCTTCCACATTGGGTTTAACCCTGCAGTGGTAGGCATTATGAGTAAATAAATAAATATATCTACTGGATCCATACCTTATATGACCAGTAAATCCCCCAAAACTTAGCATTGATTAAACAACAGTGGTGGTAATGGTAAGTTATCTCAACTGTTACCTAACAAAGCACCCAATCTTAACTTTGCCTAACTTAATCTTTTTTAAAGTTAAGTGTTTGAGTAAAATCTAATCCCAAGGTGAGTTTATTTATTATTATTGTTACCTATACCATTAATTACCTGACAATAGACACACTGTGGTAAAACATGCCCCTTTTATAATTTATGCGGTACTAATGTATGCTGATACAATTGTTTCATAAGCATTTGATCCACAGGGAATTCATTACAAAACTGCAATTATTTATTATGTGTAGAAATAGATTGATTTTCCTGAGGGAGTTATTCAGAAACAAAATACAGTTCAATTCTTATGTGAAATATCTCTAGGTCCAAGTTGATAACTAGGTAGTTTTGTAATTATGCTATCCTTAAAATTAGTGTTTTGGATAATTATAAAGGATAAATGGATTTTTATTTTATGTAAAGTGTCAGGGTGCAATAGAAAGGGTTATGATTTTGGTTGTCTACTAAAGTACTGATTCAGTCGGCTAATTTACTTTATTTATTTTTTATGGAATTAGGGCAGCAAACGAGAATGCAGCTCACCCTTCCGCTGCTGCCCATGACAACTGTGACCGATTTATAATAAGACTCAAATGGGGACGGGGTTAGTTAGTCCGTTTAAGTGACGGTGTTAGATCATTAGCTGGTTAGTTTAAATTTAAGGACTGGGAGAGGAACTGTTAGTGAATGTTAATCCTGTTAGTTATTGTTAGGAATTGTTAGTGTGAGTCTCATTATTATTCGGTCACAGATGTTTTGCTACCCCTTGAAGACTGAGATTGTTGCCTCTAAAAAGTGTAGCTGGCTCCACACCTTTTTATCCGGTACACAATTGCTGATAAAACAAGTTTTTTATTTACATTTTGTTGTATAAACCTAAAGTTAGGCAGTTGCTAAAGACGGTAGTTATGATATTTTTATTGTTTCATTGATATATATATGATATATTTCATTAGCTTATGAAAATGCTTATGAAAATTAAGCAAAATGTAGTTTTAAGTGATAGTTTACAACAATTTCAAAATAAAAGTATGATCTCTAATGTCTTTGCTATCAGAATAGATTGTAGGTATTATAGCCAATTAAATCATTCTCCAACCACTTTTTCATTAGACAATATGTATTGCATTCAAATTGGCTTACTACCCTACATCGCAGAATTACGCATGTAAATGGAAAGCATACATTAAAGATGGTGAATACATTATTGTGGATATCATGTATGTTGTTAATTGTTTTAAATCCGTCTAATTGGGGACAAGTCTGTACGATTTCCAATTCTGAAAAATTCAATCATGATTATGATTATAATTATCCCCTTACTTTTCTACCCTTTGCTTGAACATATTATTAGGGCTCGCTTCGCTCAACCTATCACTATTCCACAATCTGAGCAATTTTTGTTACACTTTACTGAAAAACTATCACGCCCATAGATTTGTGCTAACATAGTAATTTAACTTCATATCTAAATGTGTTATCTCTCAAAAAAAGTTTTAACCATTAAAAAAATTAACATTAACAATTTTGTATTAAGTGGATAGAATTTTATTGTACTACTAATGCCAATTTCTTTCAATCACTTAATGTGTGAAATAAGTTGAGTTAATATTTTAGATAGATACTCGTACATATTCCTCATCACAGAACCTCGTCATATTCCAGCTCCTTTTCGATGCATGCAGTTAGGTTGTGTAATCCACTGCCGCCAAGCATTCATCAATCTCAAACAATTTACTCGTTCAAAAAAGTCTTATTTCTCCTGTGTTAAGTAATTAAACTCTCTTACCTATAAATTATTATCATTGTTATATTTTAACTTGTTCCTATTTATGCAATATATATCTTTCTTTTGTAGATATAATTATTATAATATATATGTATGTATTTATGTATGTAGTATTTATATGTTATAACTGTTGCTATATATTATCAATGTAGGTAATATTATTATTTACAGACAAGTGCACGCTAAATTTAATTTTACATCACTACACATGCCTAGGTCTGCTGGAAGAGATATTTTGAGAAATAAGCAGTACCTTGTACATAAATACTTTGTTCGGTATTCTTGTATGGTTTTCTACAAAATCTTCATTTGTAAATTTCTCCTAAACACCTATTTGACACAATCCTGAAACCTGACGTCCTGTGGACGGATACCAGGTATCAATATGGTATTTGTGTACTGACATTGCAGCGTTAAAAATTGGAGTGTGTGCCTACCAGGGATTAGAATTTTTGTTTCTTTCTGCGTAGGGTGTAGGTATCCAGTGAACTATAGTGATAACTGCAAAATCCATCAAGGTACAAGTAAATACTTAGATTCACAACAACCAACATAATTACTTTGTCCCACACTGTGCAAAACGTAATACCATCTTGCATAAATGTTACTTAGTAACCGAGGATATTACCTAGTAACCACGTTTTATAGAATGGTAAATTGAATTGCAAAGTTTGGGTCGCTGAAATGTTTCTAACACCTGTTGTAATTTTCTTTATGACCACCTATTTTACTCATGACTACTAAAACACATAACATTAATCCTACCACTGTTACGACATAAACAATGATCGTTGCTTCAGAATAGACAGTAAAGTTGCAACATATTTACTTCTTATGGTGCACTAATTTATTTGCTTACTCTATACTTGAATGCTAGGCTAGGGCTCGTAAAGTGCAATTTTTGATGTAACATTACTTATTGCAATAATTAATCACAAAGTTAAAGTCTAATTATAAACATTTCGTAATGTCTTACGACATAATTATTAAATAATAATTCTGTTAATCCAAAATATTAATTAATAAACAGCAGACAACTAGTAAAGACAGGGATACCGTGATAATTCTGTATATATATGTATGTATCGTTTATTAAATTCATGATGAACAAAAATCACGTACGGATTATATTTTTGTGATCGCCTTCGTTATTTTTCCACTGCCCAAAAGATGACTGGCAGATAATACTTTTAGCATCAAGTCCTTGTTTTGTACTGTAGTGTATGGTACAAAAAGTTCTAAATAATATACAATAAACAAATAGTGTTTCTGGCCGTTGACTGAACCTTCCCGCAAAGTAGTAAAAAAAAACCGATAATGATAAATTTGTCTGAGGAAAATATATCTAACACAAAATTAGTGGTGGAATATCTTATCGTAAAATCGTTGCAGGAAAATATAATTATGTACACTTTCAAAAACTTCACCAAACCGGAATGTTTTCGGATGTCCTTCGAACTCCACTTGTCTGCATTGTCCTTATTACTATTATTTTATACTTGTGAATACAATAATTATGTAGTATAAGATAACAGATTTATAAAATAACTTTTAAAATAATTTAAAAATGTAAGCCAATGTTCAACGTAACGCCTGGGGCTATACATTTGGTCTGAAGGATGGTTTGTAGATGTATTAGTCCAACGAGGCAGGGCAAGATCGAACGACACGTTGGATATCGACAATACAAAAGTGTAATTCTTAATAATTATATTCTTAATTGTAGGGACAGGTCACTTGACGTCGATCAAGCTTGTTATTACAATTATCTACATAATGCTCGCGTATCTTCTTTTCTACATTGTGACGAAAAGACCTTCTTGTATAACTTCTCTTTACATAAATACCATGATAAAGAACATAAATTCGCGTGCTCCATAACGCAAGTCGTCGGTACACACGCATTACACGATACTACAAACGTGATACTATCTATTGTATAGAACAAATATAGAAATGTTTAATAACTAGGAAATTATGTAGAAAGTCGCGTAGATTTAGTAGCCAGTGACTGTCCACGAGCGCATGCCATTTGAGCTGTTTATTTCTTGTATGGACTACAGTAATTTCAATAGGTAGTAGAGCCTAGAGTACTACCGCCCGCTACGGTACTTGTACCATTTGAATTGTGTTCGGGTTAGAAAGGTGTGGAGTCGGTTAAACCATTTTTAGAGGCGACCATCTCATTCCGCTCGGATTGTAACACATCTGACCGAATTGGGACGATACCCCTGCTAACTGGATTATGACTAACAACTAACAGGACTAACTATCACTAACAGTCCCTGTCCCAGTCCTCGTACTTACTAATTAACTAAAATGTTCTAACTTCTAACACCGTCTCCTAACCGGATTAACTATCCTACTCCCAATTTGAGTCTTGTTCTTGGTCGGTCATAGTTGTCACAAGCGGCAGCGGAAGGGTGGTGCTGTGAAGCATACTTGTTTGCTACCTTAATTCCATAAAAAAGTAATAAAATACTCTTCCACAATCAGCATAACCAAGCACTGTCTCACCGAGTCTAAAAGTGACTGCGAAAAAGCCTTGTCTACAGATGACTGCAGCAGTCCGGCTCACGGTCGGCAACAACCGTGCGGCAGCAGTCCGGCACCAACCGTCTAATTTGAAAGCGCCCTTAGTGTTGAATCGAAAAGAACATTTGACCGATTGGTATGGTCAGAGTACTGAACGGAGTCAATGTGAAAGCCAAGAACCTTCAGTATATAAGGAACATCTGTAAAAAGACTTGTGCTTCTAGGACTACCGGTTTAGTCTATGCTTTGTCTAGATAAATGTGTAAATAGATGTTCCTAAAGCTAATTGCTTTAACAAAAGCCAAACTGTAGGTTTCATTATAAAATTAAAAGTACTCAGAAATCTCCTTCAAATATTTCCGTTACAGTGTTGTTATATTAATATGTATGTACATATATTGCTAGTTACATCACTATTCCGATAATATAAATGCGAAAGTTAGGTCGTTTGTTATTCAATCATGCCGAAACGACCGTTATCGTTTCGGGTTTACATTAACATTTTATTAATACACTTTCATACAAGTGTGGAATGCATATTTTGTTAGGCTCAAATGCCGAAATCGGTCAATGAGCGCAAAAATGGTCCACAACGTCTACAATGCAGTGAAGCTTCTCTCAAACGACCACAAAGCGTTATCGTAATGAATAAATTTATGGTTTTATTAACGAGGTGAAAAAGCGAGGGTAGTAGGGGATACAGCCCGTAGACGCTCCGAGAGGAGAGGGGAGTAAAAGTTGACAGAACTGAAATGGAAGAATTATGATTTTTAGAGTTCGCTGTGCTTACTTAATTGACCTCACGTCGCTGTATGTCTTAATACTACATAATAACTACTTGGGGCAACGCGTTAAGGTGCATAACGAACACGTCATACTTTTAATTTTTGAGTGAAGCTACATTGCGTTGTGGTCCATTTTTTCACTCAATGAGCGATTTAAGCAATTTAGCCTGACACATTAGTCAAAATTTATTTACAATGTTAATTCTATGCTCGTATTGTTTTGAAATACAAGAAACAATTTGGTACAGCACACCATCATCGTCATTATTACATTGAATGAATGAGAATAAGAGGAGATAAAATTGGTACACTTGGTTCGCAGGTTACGTCACTATGGTTTTCCTTTGAATAGTGATAATAATATCTAACACGCTTGTTATTTAAAAGAAGCATAATATAATTGAACCAACAATATAATTGAATTGAAAAAATAAACAATATGTAATTCATCTTAAACGCCAACGTTGATTACAATAATAATTACAATGTATACATAGTTTATAGAGCACACGTTTAATTTATTTATGTCGCATCACGATTGTTAAATATATTTTATTTGGTTACCTTCTTATCACACTTACCTTTCTTGTACTGACGTATTGACGATACTAGCTGCCCGAGTATTAGCTTCGGGAAACTTATTTTTTACGTTTAAAATATTAAGTATTCATTAAAACTTTTTCCGTCGAAATTAGATATTTTTCCGCGAAAAAACCAGTCTATGTCAGTCTTGAACTATCCCTTGAACCAACCCTTGAACTATCTTCATGCCATAAATCTCATCGCTTTGCTCCGTTTTGATATGGTAGAAGGGTGAACAATCACTTTCGCATTTATAATATTAATATGGATGGATTACTTGCCGATTCTATGGTTCCTATGCCATTAAAATATTGCATCGTTATTTATACACAATTTTGGTCTCGAGAAATTTCGGCGAATCGGCAAGTCGTATCAACGAATCATTTCCTTATAACTCTTTCGTCGTATCATGCTGTTGAGTTAATGGAATTGGCAGTTTATTCAATACACTCTTCGATGAACACCTCGTACACAATTGTATAGTTCAAGGTAGTATAGGTAGGTACGTAGTTCCTGTACTCTTTACTGGCATCGTCAGCTCCGGAGCGGGCGCTAGTCGGTTCGGTTAGTTCAGTAATCTGCGGTGAACAGCGAACAGTATCGATCCAGACGCATCTCGCCAGCTGAACGGCGCCCGACGTCGTAAATGCAAGGCCGTTGCTCCATTCGCGTTCACACGTAATATTGCATAGTCCGGGAGATGGCGTGGTTTCTTTGTCATGTTCTGGTGACAAATTGACAGTCTGGCGACATACGGACGGCTGTAATTAATAAAATTACTTTAAAATTTTGATTCGTTGTAGACTTTGTCTACAACTAGCATTCTTCTACTTAAGAAACGTGTCGGTTTTGCAATGTTAGTAGAAATAAAATTGTAAATACAAATAGATACTATAAATGCGACGCTCTCACGCTGAGCAATTTTGCTTTTTGCCGTATAATGTATAGTAGTGTTACAAATCGCAGCGAAATAAAAATTAATTTCCGCTCACAGCGAATAAATTTTTCAAGCGGGATCATCTCTTCCTAATATAAATGAATATGCAATCGGAACCATTATTTGCTGGATTTTTTTTACAAGTTTGCTATTACAATTTCAATGCTGTCTTCTGGACTATAATAGGTCGATGGAATTATATCGTCATTCTTATAATGCCATTCTTCTCCGCTCGTACGAATAGGTATTGCAAATGAGAAAGTTTTGATGATATTTATTATTCTACAAAAAACAGCCAAGTGCTTGTCTTCGTGATTTGACGTTGACGTGACGTTCATTTTATGAACAGCTAAAATAGATTAATTTGTATTTCACAGTATTGCATTAAGGTTTTTCGACGATAAGTCCTGAAACAGAATGTGACCAAATATGGCCTTGCCTCAGAACTATAGCAAATTATCCACTCATCCATAAACAGTTCGAAGCAAAGCAAACTCTGGTAATTGAACTAACCATCCTAGTCCCGATTTGAGTCTTGTTCTGTCATCACAGTTGTCATGGGCGGCAGCGGAAGGGTGGTACTGCGTCCACCATCCATAAAAAAGATTTCCCGCTAATAACGACTGCCTACAGGGACCAAATAATTATTTTCCAAGTTTCATGAACCCTATATTATCACTATCCTTCATTATTCATACAACTGACCCCGATGGGCGGTCGTAATTCGACAGGAACTTAATTTTATCAAAGGATCACTCTATATTAACACAAATCAATGTTTTATTTTCTTTAATAAAATTTATTTGTAATACGCACTACTTTATGCCCAACTATGTTAATAATTTCTGCATCTGTGCATTTTTTACAAAAGGTTGTACAAAATCCTTGCTGCAGTAAAATATTTACCTAATGGAAAAATAAATGCTTTTCTATCTTTCTTCAAATGTATTTATTTATCATAAAATGAAATTCATCATTCAGCACTTCTTCATACCTATAAACTTTACACATACCAAATCTCACACATCCTACGTGTGTGTATTATTCTTAAAAGAGTGTAGATACTAAGCTTTCTCTTCAAGTATATACATAGTTAAAATATGCATAGATATCAAATTAAGGAGGGCGAACACTGAATAGATAGAGCAACAGCCTTGCAATCTGCACTGACAGGTGATTCAACTTGCGAGCTGCGTCTGGGACGGGCGATCGATAGCGCGCGCGAGGTCCCGGCAAATTGCTCCTGATCTCGAAACCGCATAGACACGCGCGCGTTCGACACAATTCATGGATTTGACGTGTAGTGGCCGACTGATTCATTTGGATATCTTGGGAATGATTGATTGTGTTACGAGCTATGGACCCGGTTGATGGCGTAACGAAGAAGTGAGGACAACGGAATTGGGAAATCAATAACAAAGAATGTTAATTGAAATTGAGCAGTTCCTTTATTCCATTCGAATTCGCCCAAGGCAGCAGCCCTTTGATTTCTCTGTTATGTACGTATTCAATATTATTCATTATTGTCCGTTTTTTACTTCTATTACTTAGGGCAACGTCCTCCGGGAATCCAGAATATTGTTCTAAAATGTTCTGTATTGTGATGTCTGTGTGCGCATGCCGGTCTATGACCATAATAGATGTGGGGAGATTGAGACTGGAGGGACAGTGATGTCTTGTTGATGTTTATGATGAAGTCGCATCAGAGGACCATTGACATGGCAGCGGGAGGTGGTGTGACGTCACGGTTTTTGTGCTGCGCTCAATAAATCGTCCGGTACATCCAATGCCAGCGCCACCGGGCTCGTGACATTGAAATCAAATGAACATCGCTGCGAATTGAAACGAAGGGAAACTATGAATCATACGTGTATTATCTTTATTGTGTTGGTGCGTTTAGTCGATGCATTACCTAGCGTTCTGTGCAGCTTTGCTGATAGTCGTTGCCTCAATCTTCACGGCCGTTTTGAATTAACCATCTATCCACAATCCTGGATAAGTTAGTAAGGATAGAAATAACAACACTATCCGGATCAAAGTTGGCCATCGGTGTACAACGCCTCAATCGTGCGTGGATAAGTTCTTTGAAGTAAATGATGACAATTCAGCCGTAAGTAAATCTGAGTCGAGTTGGGGTTGAGTTGTGTCCTTTTGAAAGTTGCTAGGCTTTAGAAACGGTTAGTTAGTTCTTCTTAAAGTAACAAAAGCGCTGATGCCATAATTGATTGCTGTTATTTATGGGTTTGTTAATACGAACAATTTTAATGTCTTAGAAACCGACTAATATCAAGGTTCATTTAGGACCATTATTTTTGTTCGGATAATACCTAGCCAAAGTTTTTGGTAAGTCGTCTATTTCATGAACTTATTAGACTTTGCTCAGCTCGTACTCAGCCAAGTCAAAGATCGCTTTATAAATACGAACGCTGTCTTAACTCAGAGTAAAGTCTGAGCTAAGTCCTTAAATTTGAAAAACATGAAAATACTCTAAAAGCCAAATCTCGCGTCATCATTTTCCTTCGTACGGTTCATTGAGTTGTCTAATGCGTCACCAAATTCGTTACACTAGGATGTACAACTTCATTCTGTGATTGGTTGTTTTCAGTTTGAAATAATAATATGAGTTGAGTTTCAGCGCGGCTCCCTGCTGGACGCTTTTAAGTGAATAACTGTTTAGTATAACTTCCATTTTGCTAGCATAATTATGATTTTGATGTGTATAACCTTTTCTGTTGATTGAAACGTGCAGGCTTCGTCATCTACTCCCCGACAATGTTAATGTACCGTACATATAAAATTAGTGAGAAGCACCCTTCTACATTTCATTTTGCAAATTTAAAATGATGTTAAATAAGAAATTAATAATAACCAGCAGCGGATGGGTGATGCTGCATGCTCGTTAAAAATAATAATCAGTATTTGTGAATATACTTTTAGCATGTTTTTTTGGTTCTACCCCCGTTTTCTGATTAAGGATTAAGGTGAAAGAAACTCCTAAGCAAATTTAAGGTTATAGACATAGTTATTTATGGCCATATACGAGTCAAATTGTCACAATAGTTGTTCCGTTCATGAACCTTTTCAGTTCTAAAACAGATTTTACAATGGGATTTTAACCAGAGATAGTTTATCTGAGAATCACAATGTGGATGTCACAAAGCCTTAATGGAAAATAAAGTTTTTCAAGCCGCGACGTTTTCAACGAGCGTTCCGGCAAAAAGTAGAAAATAGGGTGGCTCGGTCTTTCTCTAAGACAAGTAGCTTCGGACTTGGGAATAATAGGAACTGGACTAGAGAATGGAATAAAAAGAAAAAACAACTTGAGAATAAAATAATGGAAATGGGTGTTAATGCCGGAGGAATATATTAAATACTATACTATTTCCATTTCTTTATTTCCTCGATGACAGTTCTGTAGTAGTGTTGTGACCAAATAAGTAATGATATCGATCGCATATATTTATTATATTAAATTCATCAGATTTTGATTAAAATAAATAAACAAAGATTGAGTACCTGTCGTTATAATTATTTCGTTTCATTGTCGAGTATCTACCTATACCTACTTATTTTACAACATCTTCGAAAATGTTAAAGTACTTGATTGATAATCAATCAAGAGTAAATACGTGTAAAATCTTGTAATGAAATATAGTATAATATTAGTTAATAAATTTGCACAAAAGTATCCGGCAGCAGTTAGTTTTTTACATTTTGTAAAAAAATATCGGGTCTGTTATCGTGTTACGTTTATCGATATAGCCCATCCCTATCAGTTTCTCTGAATCAGGTATAACCGTGTACGTGTGTAAACGTCATATTTTTATAAAATAATGCATACATAATGTAAAAAAGACGCTCGTTCAAGTTTTCACAAGAGCTGTCATCGAGAAAATAAAGAAATGGAAATAGTATAGTAAACGTCTGCACACATGACATCAACTCAACTCCAATGCAACTCATAGGAAAAAAATTAAATATGAGCTTTATATCGAGTTAGGGTTCAATTTCAACATTTACTCGAAAGAACTGATCACTCGCGATAGAGGCTAGTATATCTGCCAACTCCGATCCGACTGAAAATGCGACGTTAAGGGACATGTAATAAAGCTCATATCTATGAGTTGAATCGGAGTCGAGTCAAAACTAAGTTGTTGAACCTAATGTGCGCGAACCTAAACTCTGTTTAGAAATATTATCTATACAGTGTTTCATGGCCTAATTCCTTGTTTCGGGTGCCGTAGTTGTTGCAATAGCTGCAGAAAACAAATAAAAATTTTGTTTACATCTTTTTAAACCACTCTCATGCTAAATAATTATCCCGCGGGCACAAGTCCTAAAAAGTATCTTAGACAGTGACATGACATGGGATAATCTTTAGCTCCTGCTAGTGGTTCCTGGTTATGTAGGAATTATTCTGTTTTTTAAGTATTAGAGGTTTGGACAACTTCCTTCTGAGATATTCCCTGAGTGCTATGGCATGGGGTTCTTTAAAGGTGTAAAGAGAGTTCTCCATCAGGGCCGGGGCGCAGCATTATTGACTCCCCTGGTGTTGTTCGTGTCCATGGACGACGATGACCATTTACCATCAGGTGGCTCGTCTGCTTTTACGTCAGCCCTTCCAGGCCATAAAAAAACTCAGTTTAACCCAGGGATATTTTCAGGTACTGGAATATTCCCAAATGGAATGTTACAGCATGTAAATGTTATAGTTGAGACATCGTCGTGACACCCACTTAGCAGGTGTACATTGCCATGGCCGTCTCCTACTTTCACTTTAAAAATCTAGCCCAGACTAGATAGAGCTGATGTGGTGATATTTATTGACACAAATGACAAACATTAGGTATAACCGTCGATAATGCTAATTAGTTTCATCAAAATCATACACCTATAGCATTTATACAAAAAATAAAATATTAAACTTCGAAAAATGTAAGGTATAGTATAGCACGGTATACGGTTGTTCAGTTCCCACGGCAGTACGGAAATTATTTATTATGACGTATGCAGCACGACCATTTTTACTGAAACAATAAAATTGTTGTGATATTATAATTTATTTTATAAGTACGTATTATGAAATAAGTAATCGATGTCTGCACATGGTAGATATTTGATTGGGGGTAGGTACATATTTACAAAGATTACAACATAGGTATATCTCATAACAACGATTTTTAATATTTTTGTCTCTGTGCGTTTGTTCCCACTAATCTAAGATCAACCGATTCGAATGCGGTTTTCACTGTCGGTGTAGCTCGAGGTAACAAAGTTTATTTCAATCGGTTCGGTATTAAAGTCCCGAACATTTTTTGTAGGGTTCTAGAATAGGTTTTCTGTAGCAAAGCGAGGGTGTATACTAGAATGTACAGAGTTTACCGAGCGAAATATGTCCAGCATACGCACAACGACATATACATAATATGTCTCGTCGCACTAGCAAGCTGTGCCGCTCGGGGTACCCTGTAACATGACAACAGCCATTAATAAAAGAGTCATAGTCGCGTCCACTTCCGTACTCCACGCTTCCGTATGTCGCTTGGCGGGATATGGTACACATTTAGATACTAAGTACAAAATTACTACTCGCATTGCTCCCTGGACTTTTGAGTGCTTATTGCTGTCATAGGGTGTTTTTAGCGTGAAGTCATCATATCTTTTTCGAAATTTTCTATCCATAAATTGATAATAGATTTACATAAGATCGCTCTGTATTGTTTCTAGTAATCAAGTCGAGAGTTCGGCTCGGTGAAGCGCCAGATTTATCTTGGATGGTGTTTCAACATTGTTCATACGAACCGATGTCTGCCTTCGCGAATATTATGACTTTTCGTTACATTAGTAAGTACCTAGTAGGCCCGTGTAACAATTACTGATAGTGATCTTTAGTTTGGATTATTGAATGTTTTTTCTTATTTAAAATAATATCTGTAACTGATCGCTGTTTGTACCTACATGGAAAATATTTGAAAAAATCACAGCTACTCATAAGCAGTCACAACATAGATTACTTCCTAAACTCTTAACAGAACTCCATATTAAGCTGTATCTTATCGCGCGGTAACATATCAACATAAATTCATATCCCGGCCCGAAACTATCTCACGTAATTACCCATTACAGTTTAAAATATGTCAAAACATATTTAATGTACAGATTTTGCCGTGTTACATTTTCATTGTTACAATATTAGTATAGATTATATAAATTTTTCTGTCCGTCAAATTTTCGTTTTCCTAGATGTACCGTGAACACAAAAAGTCTGCGGAACACTGATTTAGATAACTTGGTTACATTTTTCCCTATAATTCAATTTCTAACTAGACAGATTTTTTCCATTTTATTGTGCCCAGCCTACCTGAAGTCCCTTAGGCCAGCACCAGTTGGTATCACTACCCTGAAAATACTCCATTGGTGTTATTGCCACATTACTAGGTTTCTTGGAGTTATTAAAGAAGGCGAAATATCTAAAATATCCCGTATTGTGAATGGTTTTAAAATGCATTGACCCAATATAATTTTCAAAACGATGTTACTGATCTGAGAATGTGTTTCTCCCCACACGCTTCGCGCCTTTGACCTTTCAATCATTCCTTCGACTTGGCCCCCTTGTAGCTTCCATGTTTATTGAATACTTGCTCCTCGCATGAGATTCATTCCTCCCCTCAATCATTTATTCCGGTTCGTATTTCCGACATGTTGTTGTTGTATTTCCCTCGTATTTACTCGTGTTTAAAGGCGCCATTCGAGTGCGTTCTTGTTCCTAGATTTGAGGAGTGTTCAATCGTGTTTGCGAAATATGCTTAGTCAATATTGACATTCTAGGAAAACGTGCGCAATGTTTTATATGACCATGGTGTTATGTTAAATAATATGAATTAGAAATTGTATTTTTAATGTTCCTTCTTTACAAACTTAGAAACACGAACGCATACTAGAACTACATTGGACTCATCATCATCATCATCATCACAACCCATAACTGTCCCACTGCTGGGCACGGGTCTCCTCTCACAATGAGAGGGGTATAGGCCATAGTCCACCACGCTGGCCAAGTGCGGATTGGTGGACTTCACACACCTTTGAGAACATTATGGAGAACTCTCAGGTGTGCAGGTTTCCTCACGATTTTTTCCTTCACCGAAGCAAGTGATAATTAAATTTTAATACGCACATAATTTTTGAAAATTAGTGGTGCGTGCGGGGTTTGAACCCGGAACCTCCGGTTCGGCAGTCCAACGTTCAACCACACGGCTATCACTGCTCATAACATTGGACTATCCTGACAATATTACCATTGATGAGCATAAAATGACTTTCAATCTCGTATGTAGTCATCATCACGGGTTGTGTACGGCTGATCTGATGAGGGTGCTGAGTGACGACTCAGCGGAAATTTATCACTTATCGCTCCACATTCTTAAAGTTAATTCCTTACATCGGATACTTCGCGAAACTTTTGCGGTTTTTGTAGGGTTTCGCAGTCTGAGTATTGAGGCTGTGAAGTGGCATAACAATATAATATGTTGTTATACATATTGTACTGAAATAGACGGTAATGCGTCAAATAGAATAAATTATAATGTAATTTGTACATCGGGTCACAGGTCGGGCTATGTTAACTAAATATTTTCTGTTCGTACGTCAGATATTTTATGTTTATAATAGTATGTTATACTATCATAGTTTGTATGTATGTGATAATGTTATATTATGCATCGCATTGTGGAACCTTTTGGAATTAAAGGAAGAAAGAAACAAGACCACTTGTTACATGTTAATTTGCAAACAGTTTGCAAAATCATACAAAATATACACCTCATTAATAAAATTTAGACTACTGTGAAGATTGTGTCCTTTGAAACCAGACTGGTCTTTCCATACCACTCTCTCTGTCTATTCTATAATTTCTTAAAATAATTACCAATAGCCCTATCCATGTCAATCTTTGATCAGCACGCCAACTGCAACTTAAATAATTTGTATGATATATTATATTGTGGAACTCTGGTACTTAGATTTATTGATTTTGGCTTTAATTGATATTCATTTAAATGCATTCAATATTTTTTGCTTAACGCATTTAAATAGATTTTTAATCCCGTACGCTGCTGATACAGTCATTTGTACATAATTATCATGTGTGTCGTAGCGTAGTACTAGTTCATAGAAATTCAGAATAATTCAGTTCATTTTGAATTATCATGAATCATTTTGAAATTATGTAAATGTAGATGTACAATGTCGTCCACACATGCAATGCGGAGCGTATTTCTGAATCTCTATGATCATAATATTAATTTATTTCTCTCTCTCCCATCCAGATCGCCTCGTGGCCGTGTTGTAGCCGAGGGCGTCTACAACAACGCTCATTTCATGCACGCAGCGACGTCGCATGTCGGCGACATCGTGCAGGTGCTCACGCAGTCAGGCAGCTTGTGGGAGGGGGTCTTCAAGACTTTCAGCGCTCAGTTTGAGGTGCGTATTCTGTGTTATGTGAAGCTATGTGAACGAAGTGAATGGGTCTAAAATTGCATGTGCTTAAGTAGTAGGGCAGTCTGTAGGAGGGTGTAGGCAAAATGTTCTTAGGTCAGTTTGAGGAGCGTACTCTCCTCTTGAACCCTTATACTCTTGACAAATGCTCTGGATTTTCGCGTTGACTGTTCAATTGGAGGAGGGTAAGCAGTTTAGAGTTAGAAGTAGAACCAATGAATAGCAACACTAATGTTCAATCGATTTAGGCTAAGAACTAACTAGCTACCGTTCTCTAGAGCTATAGTCGTTGGATAGGAATAACGCTGTCAACTAGGACTGGTCAATCTTGTGAGGCAACGTACATATATATAATTATTTATATAAAAATGTAGACGGAAAACGATGGGTTGTTATTTTCTTGTAAGACTGCGGTATGTATGACGGAAGCTACCTGACGACAATCGCCGTACTTGTAACTTGGCAAATTGAATTAATTTCAAAGTTATTCGTGGATATCCTGATAAACGATAACCTACTTTGTTGGCATATCGGTATCTCGAACCGATTGAATTCGAATCTTGCACGCTATTCTAATTTTTCAAATTATGTGCGCATTTGAAATTCGTTATCGCTTCGGTGAATGAAAATATATCGTGAGAAGATTTGCATACCTGAATTATACATAGTGCTCTCCAAATGTGTGAAGTATTCCAATTCGCTATTGGACATCGTGGTTGACTGTGACCTTAACCATCGTAGAAATACGAGAGACGTGTCTGACATTAGACAAGGCTTCTGCAAAAGGGTAATAAGTGGGAAGTATGAACCGAGCGCAGTACAATTATAATAGGTTGCACCTTCCATTTGTTTTGATATATCTTTTTGTTTTGAGTATTGATTATAATATTATTTGGCTTCCACTGCCAGATGGTAAAACTCATTTTGACTCTTCTTGCTCGCTCAGTCCTGTCCACTAGACTAGATTATTTGTTGGTGAAAGTGATTGTATAATATTATTCCTCTTTGAGTTAAGGTCCGTACGGAGCGTGGATCTCGCTTCGTTCCCGGTGGATGGCCGGCTTTAAAAACGTGAAACGCGATACATTAGAAATAAATTAAATATAATTTCATTCAAACGTAACGTCTAATAATTCCTACAGTGATGCCGGATCAACCCTTGCTTTTCCAAGTAAACTGCGCGTATGTCATTATGCGAATTAAATAGGTCAGTCAGGGGGACTTATCCAGGCGTGCCCGACAGTTACGAACGAATAAGTTAATGGCATATACCGTTACGTGCTATTGAGCGGACGGACGTGTTTACATACCGACGGATTAATATTCATATATATTCATATTGTTCCGTTATATGCTATGAATAAAAAAGTTTTGATGTGATGGGACTGACGAACGAGGCGCGCGGGCGCATCGACGATGTTCGATAATACTTAGTATATAGTACCGCCGGCGGTTCTAGGCCGGTCTGAACTTTGTTCGGATCGCTGCGCAGAAGTCAACTTTAGGGTCGAAATGGTGGCAAGACGCTCGGGGTGTCACTTTGAGCATTGTTTGTTTCAGACACACGCTCAGTGTTCGTGTCGCTGTCTCTCTCTAAAGTACTGTACCTGCGCACAATATCCGAAAGCCTAACTTCAGACCGGCCGAGAACCGTCGGCCGTACTATACCACAGTGCAATTATTCGTATAGTATGCCAACAATCCAAACAAAACGTTCATTAACCGGCTTCAGAGGAGCATCATATTCATCATATTCAGATGAGTTCGAGGTTTGGCCGTATGGGCGGCCTAGTATACTAACCCTCCATTCCCATGCCGGCAAACCAGGCTGTCTTAAGATGAGACGGACGCTGGTCCCCGCTTGGTGTTAGGGCTGAAGCCCGGCTGAAAGATTGAGAGCCGGTAATTTATTTTATTCCGCACTCTGGCTATCGTTCTTCCGTGGCCGGCAACGCATTGGTGATGCCTTTGCTGTTACTGATGTCCATGGGCGACGGTGACCATCTGGTGGCTGGTCTGTTCTGTTCTGGTCTGTTTTTTAATTTGGAAAGGCACTTAATTTTTAATCGTTTATGACGAGAAAATAAGTTAAGTTTTTTTTCTAGAGCCTCGTTTTTATACTAAGGTATTCCTGCCGTTCGCACTTCCATAAATTAACAAGTGTTCCGGTCTGAAACTTATGAAGCTAGTACGCAAAACCGTTACTGATCGTCCGGCATTCGGCTTTTGCTATGTAGACAGTATATTAATTTATACAAAAAAACTTTCAAGTGCGCGTCGGACTCACACACGAAGGGTTAGGTACTTATCACTGTGCAATTTATTTAATATTTCTAAAAATGTGTAGTTATTGTTGTGTTGGGAAGAACGGTAAAAACCGTTTTACTATAGAACGAAAACAGAAAGTGTGTCCTTAAGGGCCAAGTTGTAAAAAACAGATTGTAAAAAAAAATTCAACTCGCTATAGCAATTGACTATAAAATGTGTTGTTGAAATCTGACATTTTCCGAGCAGCAGGCTATCGGCACCCACACGTGCATAATAAAATTGTGCACGTCTCCAACTATCACTTAAAATATGCTGAAATTATGTACTTCAGTCAGATGTTATCTTGATAAAAGAAGATGACCTTTTCGTATATCTTATCTGTGATGTAATACATAAAAATATCGGTATTCAATGACATGATACACATCAATCATCCGGTGTTGTAGTGTGAGAGGCCATATTGTATGCCTTTGATCTCATGAGCTAACTCACACGTTCAAGCAATTAGGCTCTTTGAATAGTCAGTTCGATGGATTTAACACAATACCGTTATAATAACGTGGGAGATATTTTAATAGTACATATTTTGATAATTGTCCTTTTAAATAGATTTAGAACAAATAACCTTCGATAGGCTGAGACTCAATTAAATTGATGTATTAGGTAATTTAGGTATACAATGTATAGATAATGAGTCGGTTGAAAAAATTTGATAGTAGCAAATGATTTAGCTTGGCATACATTAACCTCTGAATTAACTAATTTTTGAATTTCGTTATGACAAAAATTTCCAGAATTTTCCGAATCAAAGCGTTTACTTATAAATATGTATAATAATTATGTTGTAAATATGCCAAGTATTAAAAATTGTTTTATGATTTTCGTAATATCTTTTCAGACAGGCATCAAATATTCCAAAATACTTATGTATATTTGGTTCACTATATAAACAACAAATTATAACTACATACATACTTACATTCAAATATGTAAAAATGTTTTACATATTTGAATTTATCTACATTACATATTTAAGTTTATCTCATTACGTTTTTGTTAGTAGTATAAAAAATATTCAAAGAACTTAATACATCGACGACCCGGAGGGCGCAATGGTTAAGAGGGGGTATAAAGCAAAATTGGCAATCGTAGATTCAATTTTTACAATAGTAGATCAAGTTTCTAGAAGCTGAAGAAAAACATAGTTATACTTCATCATATTATTGAGTGAATGCAAGAAGCAAAAACATAAAAAAATTAAATTTTCTCGATAGAAAAAAATCACAAAGTTAGGTCTAATTTTTAACTAAAATCAATTTATTTTCAATATGGTGCATGTTTTTGAGTCAATATTTTAATATATAGCATTATTAGTATCACGGAGGGATTTGTAGATCGATTTCTAAATCAAATCTATAATTTACGAATTATTTAAATAAAATACATTTATCTTTATAGCTCTAGGATTTTGACATGCTCTGTTCCATTTATCAGTACCGTTGCTCCATTGAGACGGGCGGGTGAAATTTGATTTTTTCCTAGCTTTATACCCCCTCTTAACACGCCGGATCGCCGTGCCGAGGGTCCTGGGTTCGATTCCCAGCGAGGCGGAAATTTGAATGATGAGTTTAAATTTCCGTTCTTGGTCTGGGTGTGTGTGTTCTTGTCTTGTGTGTTGTCCATGGCACCCACGACACATTATTGTTAATTATTGTAAATAAAGTAAACGTAGTACTATGTATCAAGTTTCAAAGTTGAATTTATACTAAATAATATTTTGTACTGTTTCACCAAGTTATTTTCACCTTTCGCTTGCATCGCCGACACTTCAATTTGTATTCCACACAAGTAAATACATTAGATTTGTAGCAACCTTGCCAAGAAAGGTAATTCTCTTGACAAGCTTAGGACAACTTAAAAGCAATTGTAGGGATGCGAATGTTCGGTTTTTCATATTAAAATATAAGTGTGCGTTGAGAAAACGCACAATCTGTCTTACTTATCGAATAAAGGGTGAATTTTTTATGTTAAGGTCCCTAAGTTCATGCGTGATTTACCCAATAAAATGTTCATATAACCGTGACGTCACGGACTTGTGAAACTGTAAACGGTATTTTTTTAGGTTGAGAATGTTATGGTTACAATAAAATTATTTATTCCATATGGTGTTCTCCATCTCCGTGTTAGTTTCGTTGAGGCGTATTATCGCCGCTAGCGATTCATTGATGCCCGCATTGTGCTGTTCCTTATCGCTTTACGCTTCCTGGTTTCATCAGCTCTGGCGCGTACCTAACTCCGCTTAGATCTATTTTTGTTTTTCAAATTTAGAATGTGGTTACCTTCACCAATCCTTCATCATTAAATCACCAATCATTCATCTTTAAAGTTCTCTCTTGCTAGTTGTGCTTCTTTATTGATGTTGATGGGATATACCACGTCATATCAAACATGGATAACATTAAAATTTTCAATAGAGCCTACTACACTGTTCAAGCAAAGTAATGTAAAAAGTTGTAATATAACTAACTTCCTTCCGGAATCTAGTCCCGATTTTTATATTTATAAGAAAATTAACTATTTAATAAATGGTGGTGAATACATTTCGTGGTTTTTGTACAAGTATTCAACAGTTTATTGCAAAAAGTTTGTTTCAAAAATGTCAAACAAGGTTTTCTACGGCCAAAGCAAAAAAGTGTGTGTATTAATACTTATTGCTCACGTCTTGCCTCCTTCACAAGCCCTCAAGCCTCAAGGTATAAAGCCCTTGTAAAGTGTGATGAATGGGCCGGATAGTGCGGGCATGGCACTTGAGGAAAGCTAACTTCAAACATTACAAGTGTTGAGTATAAAAACGGGGCACAAAACACTTAACTGAATTTAAATCAGTTTTAAGTTCATTAGGGTATCAACGATCGCAACAGTTTGTTTTGTAGAATGTTGACAGTCACAAGGCGTATTCCGCCATAATTAAATCTGCAGGTATGAACTAACCAGCATTGCAAATCATAAGGTCTTGCCTGCTCCAACCCACTGTAGGGTTCAGAAGGAGAGTTGTGCGACATGATTAAAACATGTATATATACACCGCAATAGGAGCAAAGTGAATAAATTATTGCCCTCAAATTGACGCTAGCGGGAAATGGAGAAAACGTACCGATATTATTATTGAGGTCCATAAAAAAGAGGTCCCCGATTCTAACAATTTCTTTTTTTTCACTCAGGTGGTAATAGAAGTAGCACACCGCGTCGACCAGGAAGGCGTGGTGGCTGTGGACTCAGTGGTGGATAAACTGATTTTCAAGCCTCAAGATGTGGTCTCCATCAGGGCTAAGGACTCTGATCTGGAGTACGCTACACACGACGTGTTTCAGACGGACGCGGCAATATCAAGCAAATTTAATGGTAAGTGCATATTATCTTGCTGTCAATAGTAAATTACGAGCAATATGGGAGCTTTCTTGCTACAAGACATGTGAATCTAATGGTGTCAATTCTTACTGGCGATAGCGATTCAACGGTTAGACAATTTCGTAATCCTTTTAAAATACTATAAACGCTCTGCGGTACTTAACACTGTTACGTAACAGTGTTTCTTCCCTATTAGTCCAAGAGCCCAGAGCGATCTGACAACTTATTTTCACGTGGATGAAATCTTAATTTCTCAGTAGCGTCCATGTTCTTTGAATACCTGCGTGCTTGTGGAAGGTCACCTCGTGACACCTGGGCAGGTACCAGATAAGAAAGGCAGGTAAAAATAAGAGCTACTTCAGTTATTTTCACATAGCTGATTTTTATATATGTTTTGTAGAATATTATTCTTGAATAGTATCCATAAGTGTCAGACACTTTCCACGGGCCAAAACTTTTGTCAGACGTCGTGGTGCGTGGAGCTAAGTTATGTCAGATCGCTCTGGGCTCTTAATCTATATTACATCTCATATTAAAATCCAATCATTCAAAACTCCATTCCTCCAATGGTTCACCCCTTTCGCTTAGCAGTTACAAGAGACATCGAGAAGTATCTTTGTACAATTCGTTTTATTTAGGTCACTGTTGTAAACGTGCCCAATATATCTTTGACCTTTTACGTTCTGACACATTCACTGTTGAACTATGTCCACGCCTGTGTATACGCTTATCTATTTGGTTGTTTTCGATACATTATTAACAAAATCTTCTCACTACTTGCGGTTAGTTTATAGAACACTTCACTATTGGCCACGTCTGCCACGATGTTTGCTTCGTAAGTGTATGACGTCTGTCCGGTGTGCATTAGTAATTAGGAGCCCATTGTCTGTAGCTGTCCGTGGTCCGGGTGTCCGTGGGCTTAATGAAAAGCCTGCAGAAAAGTATCGTACTCATAAGAAAAAAGATAGAATGCCTTATTACAATTGTACCTGACACTGCGGGAGGCCATTGATGGCTCGTAACTTGTTTTCTGAAACCTACTTCAGGCACCAAACTATTACGTAGTTAGATCTATAGGAATAGGATCCTAAGCCAACTACCGAGCAGATGTGCCACCAAAGGTGAAGAAGGGAGACAGAAGACAGAAAGATAGTTATTATTAATTTCCAATCCGTTTGGACAGGTAACGGGCGGTCAGCGGAGGAGCGGCATCTAGAGCCGTGGGACGGCTGCGACGGTGACGTCGTCGACACGCCGTCGCTGAACGGGGACGCTCGCGCGGACGAGCTCGACCTGGACTCGCGCGCCAACGGCTGGGACGCGAACGACATGTTCAGGAAGAACGAGGAGGTGTACGGCGTACACAGCACGTACGACCACTCGCTCGCCGGATACACGTTGCCGCTACAGAGGAAGGACACTCAGGATTACAGGTTGGTGTGGTACATGGTTTGTAGCTGAGTAGGTGTACTCGCCGGTGTTCAATTTAACCTTTTCGAGAGGTAGCATTATTATTCACGCTAAATGGAATCGCTCTGAATAGAAATGTTCTACGTGCAGTAACAAAATTTCAGGTATCAAAATAACGCGGGTGGCGAGAAGGCGAGCGATCTATTCTATTTGTGTAAAACGTCGATATGGTCAAATAGTGTGAATTAGGTTTCGATGTGTCGCCACATACATATATGGCTCTCTAAATCGTTTTCGCCCAACTTCGACCAACATGGCGAGGCCAGGTATACTTTTATTTTATGAAGGCCAATTTTTTACCCAAGCAATAAGAGCTGCGGAACTGAACCATGTTGTAAACAACCAATCGGATATCATTATTTACATAATATCCTCTAAGCTCAGCTTCGAACATCCAAGTTGAAAGAAGGGGGCATTTCAGTACCTTTGTACCGCCCACATGCAATAACTCAGCCCAGCTCTGATTTAGCCAGCTCCTCCCATCTCCGATCCGCATTGAACTCTCTACACACCCCTACTGTTATCTTTGATACCGGCGCTGACCGACACGTCACCGACCCGCCAGGGACGCGGAGGCGAAGGCGGAGGAGATAGCCGCGGAGATAGAGAACGCGCCGTCGTACAAGGCGCGCATCGAGCTCGAGAACGGCGACGAGGAGGAGCGGTTCGCGGCCGTCGCGCGGCCCGCCGACACCGGCGCCGGCAAATACGTCATACCGAACAAGAGGAAGGGGAACATGCAGGTACGGCGCTTAGACGGAGTATGTTTATTGTTTGTCGGTTTATAAGTTTGGCTGTAGTTGTTGAGGGGTCTAGACTACCCCGATACCATGACGTATCAAGCAGGATGTAATAAATGGCGACAGAAGTCAGTCAGCATTATCAATACTATTATTTTAGTCATGAATGTAATTAGTGGTATCTTCCCTTGAAACCTGCCTCGCCAGCTATCGTCTTCTTGCTTAAGACGTCCGCCAAACGACTCGTCGTGTTCAGACTAGGAACTCGAATGCCGGTGCTTTCTTTCTTC
Source organism: Ochlodes sylvanus (assembly GCA_905404295.2). Lineage (NCBI taxonomy): Eukaryota > Metazoa > Arthropoda > Insecta > Lepidoptera > Hesperiidae > Ochlodes > Ochlodes sylvanus. Next base: position 7,959,070 of record FR990129.1, read on the forward strand.
CTTATTTCTTAGCTCAAAGTAATCCTCGTCCGGTGGTATGATTTATAAGCTAGGCTAGGCTATAGGCTAGCTGACCCGGCAAAGTACCGCCTCAGAATCAAAAAAACTAATGTATATTATAGACGTGACTCATTGCACTAGTCCTCCCCCAACTTTTATTTACTTCGCCTGTGGTGGAAGCATTACATAGCTATATTTGGTTACATACTCTTTTAGTATAACATTGACGACGATGAAAAACATTTCCAGGCGGGTAAGCTAGTGAAGCCGACGGGCAACGGCAGCGCGGGCGGCGGGCCGGGGGGCGCGGGCGGCGCGGGCGGGTCGGGGGGCGCGGGCGGCGCGGGCAAGCCGGGCTTCAAGGACCCCCGCGACAAGGACCCCCGCCCACCCAGGCACCACCTCACGCCGCCCGCCGAACGACGGCTGGACGACCATGCGGTGAGAACTGTGTACTATTTCTTGGCTTCCACCCATTAATGGCCCACTACTGAGCACGGGTCTCTCCTCATACCTCAGGAGGCCTAGAGCATACTCCACCACGCTGCTCCAGTGCGGATTGGTGGAGGGGTTAGTGGCCAACCCAAGTGTCGGAAATTTTAACCCGCCCGAAGGTATCCGACATGGCTTAACGACTGCTACCAAATGATAACAACTGGGACCGACGGCTTTACGTGCCCTCCAAAGCACGGAAGCGCTCAAGAAATTTTTACTACCGACCGCGCCCGCTGTTGCTTAACTTTGTCGATCACTTGAGATCGACGCAAGCCGCCGGGCTATGAGCGCTTCTACTATTGCTACTATTTCTTATTGAATGGTATTTGCTTTGTTTGATTTCAGTTTTCAATTTTTAATTCCTAAAGACTTAAATCAGAGTTAAGTAATTTTTAGTAAGTTTTATGGCGGACCTTTCGTTATAGTATTTTTTAATTATGAAACTTACTAACAATGTTAATTTTATCGCCCAGTAGTAATATTTGCTATGTAAATAAACATGTAAATGAAGACGAGGCATTAACACGTCTATTACGTACCCAGCAGTCGTCGAGCCCCGCGGCGCTCGCGGCGTCCCCGGGCGCGGCGCCGGCCCCGGGCGCGCCCGCCGGCGGCAAGAGCTACGCGGCGCAGGCGGGCGGCTACCACGCGCCGCCGCCCTTCCCGCACCACCACCACCACCACCACCACCCCCCGTGAGTACCATGAACATACCATGTACCATGGGATATACCGCACCACACTAGCCAGCTGTTGCCCATGACAACTGTAATCAACACATATCAAGACTCAAATGGGAACTAGGACAGCAAGTCCGGTTAGAAGACGGTGTTAGAACATTAGTTGGTTAGTTTGTTAAAGAGTATAGTTTCAATTTGGTCACAGATGTGTTCCTACCCTTGAGGACTGAGATGGTCGTCTCTAAAAGAGTGTGACCGGCTCCACACTAACTCTTATAGATATTTAGTTATATTGTATTTTATATCCTTAACTTACCAATACGTTTTTTTATTGCAGACCTACTGGCAAGTTAAACGGGGAGCCCCGGGCGGCGCCTCTACCTCGGCAGGGATTCCCCCCTCATCATCACCACGTGAGTTATTTTACGTACTTTTGTACAATTTTAGATGTCAATGCTTGTTTATGTTAATAGAAGTTAACCTGGATCACTCGAATTAGAGAGTGGTAGCTAGCCAACCGGGCTTGAGCCCTACCACCGACCTTCGAGATTAAACTGGATGGTACAAAGTCCAGCGACGTCTGAAAAGGGACTGGGTTCCGTTACGTAGTCCGGTGTTCATCAGCGTGCCGCACGAGCCGGGGAGGTCAGTGCGGACCCAGAGATGGATGGGGTCCTTTATACCCCAAGATATTTGTAGGGAACAAAAGAAAATGTGTGCACATTCTTTGCAGCGAAATAATAGTGTATAGATTTACACTTCTTCTAAGTCGCTGCACTCTTGGCAGAGTGGTCGTGGTCATTCGGTATTTGTGGCACGCCTCACAACTCGCCGCCATTCTTCACGAATCGCTGCTCTTCGTGTGCATTCGTGGACGGGGGCGTCCACAGCAGCTTTAATCTGGTCTGTCCAGCGCATCGGAGATCTGCCACGAGGTCTTGTGCCTTCAACTTTCCCTTGTACTACAAGTTTTTCAATGGAACCATGTCCACGCCGCGAAACATGTCCAAAGAACGACAGAATGCGAGCTCGTATTGTGGAAGACAGACGCTGTTTTACACCTATCTCCTTGAGAATAGATATATTTGTGCGAAAAGAAGTCCAGGAAACTCGCAACATTCTTCTCCAGCACCACATTTCTAGAGCGTCTATCTTCCGCCTTTCACTCTCCCGCAGTGTCCACGTTTCTGCCGCATAGAGAAATATGGGGAATATCAGTGCCTTGACTAAGCGGGTTTTGGTGGTTTTTGTAATATTACGGTTTCCCCATATTCTCTTCATCTTATCCATAGCAGACCGCGTAATTGCCATGCGTCGCTTTATCTCATCCATGCATCCGCCACTGTTTGAGATAAGTGCCCCTAGATAGATGTATGATTGCACCACTTGACAGTTCGCAATTTGGGTGATTTCGGGCAAGTTGTTATTGACCCTGTCCACAATCATAATCTTGGTCTTGTTGCGATTAATTTTAAGTCCGAATTCCAGGCTAGTGCACTCTAATTTCTGCAACAGTTGCTCCAAATGACGATCACTGGATGCGAATAAGGTGGTATCATCCGCATAGCGTAAGTTCGATATTTTCAAGCCACCAATTGAAACTCCATCTGTCCAATCTTCAAGGGTGATTCTCATTATAAGCTCTGTGTAGATGTTGAACAGAAGTGGTGATATTATGCACCCTTGACGAACTCCGGCACTTGGGTGAAAATGGCTTGAATAGGTATCGTCTGCTCTTACAGATGCTGTTCCGTCTTCATAGAGCCGTCTAAGGAGGTGTACGAGGTGTGTTGGAGTGCCCATTTCCATAAGAGTATTCCAAAGTTTGGGCCATTTAATGGAGTCGAAGGCCTTCGCGAAATCAACGAAGCATATGTAAATAGGCCTGTTGAACTCGCGGGCTTTCTCGATTATTTGGCGTACTATTAGAATTTGTTCTCTGGTACCCTTTCCCTTAACGAAGCCTGCTTGCTCTGGCGCTATTTCTTTTGAAAGATATGACTTGAGCCTTTCGTTCAACACGTGTAGTAAAATTTTGCTTGCGTGTGAGATAAGTGCAATAAGGCGGTAGTTACTACACACTTTCGTGGATCCTTTCTTATGTAGCGGGACAAGTACAGTATGAGCCCAGTCTCGAGGCCATGTTCCTGTGTGCCATACTTTGTTGCATAATTGATGAAAGATCTGGATACCATACTCTCCTGAGGCTTTAATGGTCTCAATGGGAATTGAATCCCTGCCTGTGGCTTTTCCGTCTTTCAAGTGTTTTATGGCGGCCCGGATTTCATCCTTGAGAATGATTGGCTCCCTGTCCTCATCTCGTGGCTCTGTCGACCTACCATAGTGCGCTTGTGGGTCGTTAAACAGAGATTGACAGTATTCCTTCCATGTTTCGGCAATCTTATCTATCTCTGTCACTGTTTCACCTTCAGATTTACACTACTGCGGTTTAAAATATAAAAATACTAGCGACCCGCCCTCGCTTCGCTTCGGGAAACTTATTATCAAGTGCTTAAATATAAAGTTTCATGGTTCTTTAAGAGATGGCGCTAGGCGTTCTTATTCTTTAAGTTAGGAAGGTTCACCCCTAGATGGCGCTGTGCTTAAAACCCGAAGAAATCCCATACAAACTTTCAACCTCTATTTCAACCTCTTCATCCCTTTTTGTCGCAATAAAAGGTAGCCTATGTCCTTTCTCAGGGTCTAAAGATTGTCTGTGTCAAATTTCATCAAAATCGGTTGAGAGGTTTAAGCGGGAAAGCGACAAAGACAGACAGACAGAGTTACTTTCGCATTTATAATATTAGTAGTAGGGATACACGTTATATTTTTACTAAATTGTTTGTCGTCATGTTTGGAAAGTTATCACAGGAAAACGCAAAACATTTTCATTGTTTATTAGTACTTATGTAAGTATGTTAGTTACATATGGGTGATATATAAAAGGGGTCTATCTTTTTTGTTTGACAGAACCCTCCTCCAGCGGCGGAAAACCACGCGCGGCCGCCGCGGCACCACGCGCCGCCGCCGGAGCCCCGCCGACAGGAGGAGGTCAAGGTTCGATTCTCGTTTACTACCTAGCTACTAAGTTTTGTACAGGTATTATTTATAACACGCTTCGTGTAACGCAAAAATTATGACTCAGTACAAAACAAATTACAACTAAATTTTTTTTGCTCTCACCACTCCTAACTGTGTAATTAATGGTAATTTTATGTATTATGTATTTTATGTAATCTATGGTACAGATTTATAGTATTATTTAGTTGTATATTTCGTTCATAGGAACTTCTCAAGTTCCAACAAGAGTTCCAGCTGGTGACCGCCGGCGGGCCGGTGCCGCAACAGCCGCAACAGCCGCAGCAGCAGCCGCATGTGCCGCAGCCGCACGTGCCGCAGGCGAATCCTCACCCGCAGGTATGACGTTGTTTCAGAGTTTTAGGCTATGTTCAGTGATACAAGATCATCGCGTATCATTGCTTATTTTACTATGAAATTACCAACCACGTATTCCCGATTTGGAGCATACAATCCACAATATTTACGACGGAATTCGTACCATTTCATATCTTTACATTTAGATTAAATGCCTTTAATAGCGTAATTGACAGGTTTCCTTGGGACGTTTGAAAGGCACTACGCGGGATCTCTTGAGTAACTAAATTTTTATTAACTTTATCCCGTCACCGCCTCAATGTCGGAAACAAATTTGGACATCACTTACTTCGACGATGATATCGCATCATACTATTCTATTCTGTCGTCGTAACTGAAGCGTTGTGTAGCGACAAAAGAACCAACCAAGCTGACACATGACGTTTGGTCGCACAGCAACTGCCCCCGCCGCCGTCCAGCCCGCCGGTGGTGTCGGCGAACGCGGGCGCGCCGTCGGAGCCGAAGCGCGAGCGCGGCAAGCACGAGCCGCACGCGCACCACCCGCACGCGCCGCACCAGCAGCACGCGCAGCACCAGCAGCAACACCAGCAGCATCCGCATCAGCACGCTCACAAGGTAACGGATTTTTACTGCAGTACACATAAGTCGCGCAAAACTTTATGGCCTCTCTTACCTAGCGAGTGTGAGTGAGGTCGAGATTGAAATTGAATTAATTGAATTTTACTCGAAATTGGTTTACTCGAAAGTCAACCTACGCCATAGCTTTAACAAACCCCAGCCGTGAGTAGTCTTGGAAGAAGCGGCAAGAAACTTCCAAGGAGCTTCTTTTTCTACTCACAGTTATAGATAGCGCTTACTACTTACGGCTAAAATAAAAGTCATGTCCAATCAGTTTGATCTTTGAAATAATCGACGTCATAATAATCTTCAGGACTTTATGCAGGGTAAGCGAGAGTTCGCTGTCGAAAGACTCGACGCTTCGACGATGCCCGGAAATTGCGTACGGCATAACGTCGCGTTTTTTTGAGCTGCCATAAAGTTAAACGCGAGTGCATAACAAAACACATTAAACTTACGATGGTTCCATCGTCTTAGATTTCGGAACGTGTAGCCTAGCTGCATACTAAAGTTCGCTCTATTATATCCGGTGTCTCCAACAGCCGCCGCCAGCGCCGAAGCCGGAGGAGGCGCCCGAGGAGCGGTCGCCGGCCGCGTCCCCGCCGACCGCAGCGTCCCCCGCTCTCTCGACGATGGAGCGCGCCACCGCCACCCTCAAGAAGTCCACCCTCAACCCCAACGCGAAGGAGTTCAACCCGAGCGCGAAGAGCTTCGCCCCGCGCAGCCCCACCACGCCCAACCCCAGCAGGTGAGATAAATAAACCCCGCTCCTAAACTTTAAACAACTTATAATAATATGTTAGTGACGGTCCTTATGTCACATTTTGCTACCACCCTCGCGTTTGAGTCAACCGACATACATAAACGTGATACTGACGTCCGTGAGTAACCACAATTCTGTGATCTAGTAAAATTACTAATTAAACATCGCGTCAATAGGTGAACTTAAATACTTGCTCTCTTTAATCGTAATATATTTAACCCCACAGACCGCACACCCCGGGCACGCCGGGAGGTGGATTAGGCGTGGGTGTAGGCGGAGTGGGCGTGGGCGTGGGACTCGGTGGAGTGGGCGTAGTTGGAGCCGGCGTGAGCTACGTGCCGGCGCCGCCGCCGCCACCGCATATGGTGAGTGCTATATTATCTATACATACAATAAAACAGTAACTAAGGTCTAATATCTAAGGTCCGTTTCAGTTGCCTATTCAAAATAAAATATAACGTTGCCCTTGTCTGATAACATAAATCTCCCAAAGACAATATCATTGTTATGGGTCGCAACAAAGCAAAAACATCATATAGGTAACTGAACTCTTAGTAAAAACTGAAATGATATTCAAATAAAAAATGAATTATACATACATAATTTCTTCAATGCAATGCAAATGCAAAAGATATTAATGCGAAACTATTATTGCAAGAAGGCAGATACAATAATCGTAATCGTTCTCCGCAGATGGCCGCAATTCCTTACGGACTAGTTTCGGCTGCGGCTGCGGCCGCGCAGACGCCGCCGTACGCTCTGCCACACCCACATCCGGTACGTACGCTCTTCAACTACTTTGGTACATAACCTCGATCATCGTATTATAATAGGTTCTGAGAAAGCACGTATCAGGTACATATAATGAAAAATAGGACGAATAAATACAGCATCTATTAAGTGACAGTTGCTCGATTATTAATATCTTGTCAATAGAAACATGTATCTGATAGGCAACCGACAAGGATGTAGTATCAGCTAATTTAGGTATACTCGATAGCTCTTGATTAACTGATAGAGAGAGAGAAGTTTGATTCACTCGTAGTTATCTTTCGCGGTGGCTATATTACCTAAATTAACGAATTCAGCAACCCTTTTACGAGTCTTTACTAAAGGGTAAGGTGGGGAACGCTATTATGTTATTATTACTAAAATAAACTTTTACCTTTAGGCCTAAATTTTGCCCAAATTTGCATCTGTTGTTATTGTCACAATTGGTAAAGTGTGTGCTACGATTATATGTAAGATCTTCAATCTATTGCTCGCTTACGGAAAGGATCGAGGTTGGATTTACCTCCAGTCTAGTGGAGTAGTGTAAAAATTCGAACTCAAAAGATAACGTCACACTAATCTATCGTATAGAGCTTTGTACATCTGAATCTTGCTATTAAACCTGAAATTAAATTTATCAATCAATATTATATAAAACTCTTGCGTTACTAAGTGACAACGAACAGCCGAAGCTACTGTACGCAAGAAGCTAAAATTTGGCATGTACGTTCCTTGGGGAGTGTGTATTGGAGCACTAAGAGAGGATTGATGGAAACTATGAATTTCACACCGGCGAGGCTGCGAGCGGAAAACTTGTCTTAATATATTGAGGTAGTTTGTAAATGTTCACTGACTGAATGAGTCAGTATTTCAACACAGAAAGATTGCGTAGCGCTGAATAGGACACCATTATAAAGTAAGTTTTGCGCGTGTTAGATGGAGGGCGCGTGCGAGTGCGCGCAATTCGGACCGCCGATACTGCTGCTCGACAAGCGGGAGCGACGGGAGGTACGCGGCACAGGTTCGGTGTCCGCTCGCTGTGATAATGACTGTGTAAATGAATTCGGCTCGAAGGACCAATTTTTTTAACACTTTATCATCTGGAACTTCATATTAGGTTCGCTTTCAATCAAGTAGGAAATAAAATATGTATTATAACTAATTTTACAGTAATTTGAATGCGTTTCTAGAATAATTTATGTAATTGATTTACAGCTACCTGTACTTATTGATTTAGGTCTGCACGATCATATGTCAGCTGTTATATCACTAATTGACCTTACGACTTTATACACATGACGTTAATTCTGATAATTGACTCATAACTATACATAAATATAAATTATATGGTCCTAACGAAGACGTGTTATTGTCAGATTTGTCCAATCAATTAATGATAAAGGTCAGTCGTTATCGTAAAAAATGTCGCTGGTGAGCCGACGATAAGCCGATTGTACATCCGGGATGAAAGTTATGTGGAAATTACCGAAAAATTGCTTTGTGTCCTATTTACGTATAATTACATTTGTTTGAGCTTATTGACATTGGTGAACGCAAACAGATCATGAGTATTGCTACTTAATAAATAAATAATTATTATATCAAAGCCCAATTATATTTAATGTTTGTAAGTCGTTCGTAACGTGTCATTCACATCTAGTCATAAATAATAGACGTAAATGTTTTATCAAACATAATTACTCTTTATAATTCTTACTAATATTACTTTTCCATTATTTTCAAAGAATTTTATTGACATAGGTAATTGTTTTTTGAATTAGATAACTTTATAAATTATAATGAAATGAGTCATGGTTATCTGAAATTTTGGCGTCTTAAACATAATTAAAAATATACATATTATACAATTATATTAGTTAGAAGTGGTCATTATCATAGCGAGTTGGGTATCATGAACAGCAAGCTGCATTGAGTTCTGAGTTTGAATGGATTTATGATGAGCTATTATATTTATTGATGGATTAGTTTTCTATCTGAATAGATTTGTCGAAAGTAATCCCTCGATATAATCTGCTCAATATAACAATTGGGTTGGTTTGTCTGAAAGTAACTGCTTGTGATGTTGTTTATTGAATTTGACATGTTGAGTCAATACATTCAGTTACCAGTTAGTGTAACATTTATGTGATAGTTTGTTTTCGGGTGCAAGTCTCTTATAACTGTTTGAATTTAGGAATAATCAGGTTATTTATTTTGAGAATTTTTAGTGTTTGTTTTGTGTTAATAAAATAATTTTGTGTTGGTTTTTGTCTTACGTTTTTAACAGTGTGTATTTTTGAGTGAACATTTATCTAACATCTTGTGATGTGTTGTAATATCGAATTTAATGTAATGAAATGCCCGAATGAAACTTGACTTATAAACAATATAATCAATTAAAAAACAATACGTCATGGCAACCTTTTACGAAGCAAATTAAATAACTAAAATTAATTGTCATATGCGGCCGTCAAATTTTTTCATCCGAAGATAACTTGACGAGGTTTTCGGATAACGCCCATAGCTTCCCGGCCAGATCCTCGTCGTCGGCCGTAGAGGACGGTCTGACCTCCCGACAGTCCTCGAAGTACCTGCCGTTGGTTTGGTCACAGTCATCCGATACGGCAAGGTACACTGAAGTCTGGGCGCCTTCAGCTGGGCTCTTGAAAAACGCATATAGCAGCAAACATCGTATCTTCTCCAAAATCGTTGAACTCCTATACAAGGAAGTGTTCACCTGTCCCGGGTTCAAGCAGTTGGCGACCACGCCAGAACCCTCCAGTTTCCTGGCCAGCTCCTTGCAAAACAAAATATTGCAAAGCTTGCTGTTTGCGTAGGCTTGGATGTATCCGTGCTTGTCCGTGTTCAAGTTGTCAACGGTACCTAGTTTGTGCCAGGCGGACGACACGACGACTACGCGACTTGGCTCGGACTTCTTTAGCAACGGTACTAAAAGTACGGTCAGCAGGAAGGGGCCGAAGTGGTTTATCTGCATGTCCTTTAGTATACCGTCTTCTGTGCGCTCCCTTTTCGTGCAAATCGCTCCAGCGTTGTTGACCAATACGTCCAGCTTGGCCTCCGTTCGCTTCACTTCATCAACGAAGCGTCGGATGGACGCTAGGGAGGTTAAGTCCAAATTGCAGTATCTGACGCTTTTGTTCTTGGTTGTTCGCTCAATACGTCTTACGGCCTTCGCCCCCTTTGCATCGTTCCGACACGCCAAGATGACTCTAGCCCCGCGCCTGGCTAGCTCCAGCGCGGTTTCGTACCCGATCCCTCCGCTCGCGCCCGTCACGATGATCACCTTCCCTGTCATCACTGTGTTGGCGTAACATTTGCCGGACGTCAGCTTGTTGAAGAGTCTCAACGCCGCAAGGAAAATTATAATCCAAAATATCAACCACATTTTGTTGAGCTTAACGCACTTTCAAAGTCACTTTACAGTTTTTATTGCTGTTTCCGATTTAAAATTGTTAAAACTCAGTGGTGACGTGCTAATGTGTACGAATGTTTTTAGAAATATGATTATACAATTCACATAATGTTTAATGTCCACTGGTTTTTAGTAGTGGCAACATACGCGCCGTAGCAGTTTAATTTGTATTCATCTTCAGTGAAACACAATCACAAATTAAAGTAATCAGTTTTCAGAAACAGCAATATAATGACCTATACTCAGTGCTGGTTTGCTCCAACATTGCTACGATTGTACTACGGTAATTAATTAAATACGAGGAGGAGGTGTATAGAGTATTGCACTTAATAACTTTGATTTGCTATCTTTAAATTTGATCTGTTTTAGGCATTGAACTTTTATATACGTTCTAATTATCACAAAAAATGACATAATATTGCATCGAGAGTGCGTGACTTATATAATTTATTTTTATTATGAAATTGGTATAAATTATATTTTTATACAATGCTTTTCTCTAAATACATACTTGTACATCATAATTGGTAAACGAACCTGAGAATCGCGTCTTATTTTTATTATTAGCCTTTTACCGACATATATTTTTAATTATGCTAATCACTCAATATTAAGTTGAATTGTTACAAGCGAATGAAGCGAAATTTCCAAACAATAACATATAAAAGTGATGTTGTTAGAATATATGATGCTACGACAATAAAAAGCCAACATTTTTATAAGGTGATTCCTTTAAATCTCTCGTATGATACCTACTTCAAACAAACCTAAATAAAACCAAAAACGATTGTCAATTCGTACCTTAAAACAAAACACATTCGTATACATTACTCGTGCCACTGTCACAAAAACACTTTCCCTTGTAAACACGATTTGGTTCACATCTGTTTTAAATAACGATTTAAATCGACGTCCGTATGTGTGAGTGGTAGAAACGAGACTGATAACACATCACAGACACATGCAAATCTCAAATGGCCACAGACTGAATAACGTGTAGAATTATCTCATAATCCGGACGAGTTTTATGATTATCGCTATTTGATTAAGTGTTATCACGGAAAGTATGAGACGTGATTATCATAAGAATTAAACTTTTTTTATTGAATTATGAACGTTTTTTAATCAAAAATTCAGCTAATTTTATTGGCTGAAAAGTAATTCCGTCACAGATAATTGTTTGTTTTGATAATAATGCGTAACAAGTTTAGTATATACGGAACTTGTATGATATTAAGTTGGAGTAGTAAGTTTATCACTTTGTGGTTAACCTATCATGATTTTTATCAATATCTGACCGAGAGAAAAGATAGATAATTAAAAGACCTTGGTTATCCATTTTCATATTAAAATTACACTAAACTTAAACTAAAAACATATTGTCTCAATATTAATTCCTTCTATTTCATGGACATATATTTACATATCATTTATATTTACAGTTGTACGGATCAGCCATGGCCGGGGGGGCGTCGGTGGCAGGTGGCGCTGGCCAGCATGCCCCAATGCCCGCTCAACCTCAGAGAAACTTCAGGAAAGGTAAGTATATCCCGCTAATGTCCAAATTTATTATTGTATAACATAATCTCACTTGTTCACTGACAACATTATATAGGTGTCATCAACTAGCTCCATCTATACATATTTGAATTTACATAAAACTTCGTATATCATTGCTAGTTCTCGTTTGAAAATAGAACAGTAAGTATGCTATTTAACGCTGAAGGATCGTTTATATGTTATATTAGTATAATTTAATTAAGAGAAAATTCTCTTTAATCAGAAAAAAATTATTATTATAATACATGCAATTCATAACCCATACCAAACTCGAAAAAGTAAAATATAATTGTATAAAGTAAATCTAACAATATATATCTTTTATCTTGCTGCATATAAATGCCATAACTTCAGTCCTACCTTTTAAAATTGTCGTAACTACGCTGCCTTCAGGCCATTGGTTCACGCAAAAAGGAATAATCAAGTTGTTCTTTCAGCCATTAAAGTTTCATCTCCTTAATCTCTTAACTTATGTTACCTGGCAAACCTAGATTAAAAAGATCTCTGCTCTATTTTTCTAAATTTTAATATTACGCTCCAAGCGCATTTTCTAAAGACATCCAAAATTAATTCAGGTTTAATTTTGAACTTTGAACAAACGATAATTTCACTGTTTCTCAGAAGTCTTACCTGATGTGGTTGTATTAAATGACAGACAAAGCAGCGATTAAAAAATAATATCTTTAAAATCTATATCATTTTGTGAATATGTATAGACCATTTCCACCATTCTTCATATTCATCGACCATTACTTAATATTCATCATCTATCCCCTCATTAATCATCATGTCTTTAATTTATTCACCATCAGTCAACTGTGCAAAGGTCTCTTCAGAATGTGAGAGGTTTAAAGGTTATGATTTAATATTTAATTAATTTTATTATATATTTATTTAGTCAGATTACTTAACACCATTAAGTTCGTCTTGGCGCACTGTTGTAACGCACATGTGGTGGAATTTACAGTTCGCTTAGGAACACTATCACTGCCGCGGTCTAAATGGACTTGTAATTTGCGAGGTAAGGTGTTGCCAGCTACAAATGAGATTAAAAAACTATTTGTGGCAATACAGACTAAAGACTAGGCCTGCCTATTTTGACAGGTGGTACAAGTTGCCTAAGAACGTGTTTCGCTTAGCGTTGCCATCTAAAAAGGATACCGAGGATTTCGCTTTTTATTTTATTAAATGGTTTTAACTCCAAATAACTTTTACCTCTATTTTTTCTTAATGTTGCATTGGTATATAATACTTGGAAATCGGGAACGAACGCCTAAATGCGTCGCTGGCCTCTCTACAACTATTAATTCGAACCGATACGAAGTTCGAAAGAGTACAGTGTGTGAAATCTTGACTTACTACAGAATCTGTGGTCGTAATTTCTTCCAAAGCGAGCTGTAAATGTTAATCACTTATTCTATTTGAGATGACTTGTTGGTATAGACGACCTACAGTGACTACGTAAGTAGTTATGTAGGCCTAAAGTTAAGCATACGCGTTGCCAATAAAAATGGAGTTTGAACAGATTGTACAGACTTATAAACAGTGTTTTTCTTTGCAGGGAGCAAATGGAAAATAGGTAGATTTTGTTAACTAGCTTTTTGGAACATTCTCGGCGATCTTTACGTTACTACAAAGATCACTATCACTAATGGCATATGTTTTTTATAGCACGTTGTGACCAAACATGTTGTGAATAGATTCTCCGTGTTAGTGGGGCACATCGGGAACGAGGAAGACAATTATTCCATCCTTGTCTATCCTAACCCGTCATACACAACTCATAACTTTTGCGCTGCAAAGCTCGGTTTGCTAAATGATAGATGTTTTGAGTTTTTAGCACATTAGACTAACTCAGCGTCAAATCCACTCTATATTAAGCCGTGATGAGTTGTGAAGATGGTACATTTTCCCTTGTGTCATATTAACAGACAGCTAGTGTCGATTAAATAACCTGATAATAAAAAAAAATCCTTACTTGCGTTGAAGACGTGAAAAAAATATATGGAAATACTTGAGCCACAGCTGCACTAGAAGACTAGTCAGTAACAATATTTTAAACGAAGCGCGCACTCCATACATCATAGGGTAGTTGATAAAAAATGAAATAACGCTAAAACATGATAAATAAATGCTTAATACAATATATCAAATTACGTTTACATCACATTTTAATCTCAAAGTAGTCAACTACCCTATCAACCGCTTTATTAATTATAATACAATGCAATACAACACATACAATAAAACACAGCTAACAATAAACCGGTCACTGGCCGAGTGCAGCCATAGCCTAAACTAAAACAGAATAAAAATATACAGTATATGATTGTGTACGGCGCTCTGTACACAGGCGAACGGATGCGATCGCAGTGTACGCACGTATGACGTGAGCTTATTCTATATTTTAATAACTAAAAACTGCTTTATTCATCCTACCTCAGTAAACCATGTTTGTCACAAAAGCTACAGCATATAGCTACAACGTATAGGCCGTGAATCGCTTGAAACGCGCCGTGTGTACGAAGCTGTAAGGAACTTACAGTGGTATACGACGTCTAGACATTGCGTCGTTTCGCGCAAGGTAAACAACACATGAAAACATAATACAAAACTCTAGTAATCTTTTTATTTTCAACAATATGCTAACCCATAACAATTTAAAGAGATTTACGCGTTAGACTTTGCGCTGCACGATTGACATGTCTAGACGCGTCCGTTAGAAATAGTATGTTAGGTTGGTTGTACGTTGCGTGTGCTAGACATGTGTGCGTGTTGCAGTGGGCGTGGGCTCGGGCGTCCAGGTGGCGGCGGCTACGGGGCAGCCGCTGCTCGCGCCGGCGCCGATGCAGCCCTTCATGCCGTACCCCCACCCCCACCCGGGCCCTCCGCAGCCCTCGCTGCACCAGTATCAACACATGGTGAGTTATACAAATACCACTCTCACACGTGTATGCATACGGACACGTAATTTATTACACGCACGTTTATTCGTGTGTGCGTTAATGTACATGTTAATATTGTTACCAAGTAGATCACGACTTTTCTATTGTATCTGAATGGAAGAGATTAAAGTCAACCTTCAGGTTTCTTGATCATGTTGTCATAACAAATTAAGAATTACATCCCACCCTCCTGGGAGTAGCAGTTCATCTTTAATGAAATGTAAATAGGACATTGTACCTCTTTGAGATTATATTATTTTTATATACGAGTATTGTCTGTAAATCCTGAAAAATCCTAACCTTCGATGGACCTCACAAAACAATGATCGGTCGGAAGCGTCATCGATCCGTATCATTTCGACCATCAGGTGCGCATGTACCACGGCGGCGGCGTTGGCGTGGGCATGAACATGAACATGAACATGGGGGGCAACATGGGCGTGGGCGGCGGCGTGGGGCACGCGGTGCCCGGCGAGAACTACGCACCGCAAGCGCCCTCCCCGGCGGCCAACTCGCCCGCGCTGTACCCGCCGCCCTCGCCGGCGCACACGCCGCACCCGCACCCGCATCCGCACCCCCACCCGCATCCGCACCACCATTACCAGCAGCCGCCGTTCCAGGTTAGTTGGCAACGCAGCAATTGCAAACATCTAACAGGATACACAAATTATCCTCCTCATATTGACATTACATGTTGATATCAAACGTACAGTAAGTAGGGCGTGCCCTTGATGCACCCAAGTTGCCACGCCCTATTTTATTTTTACCACTAATACTATATGGAATTGTGTGGAACAATTAGTATGCGAGCGTGCTCCAGTATAAATACAGAAACTCGTCACTTGGGAAGAAGGATAACCTTGTCCTATAACAGGACGATGCGATGAAGCCAGTGGTTCACATTAACAGCCTAGGGGTTATTTTGTCAACCCACACGGTGAATATCTTTATGGAACCCAAACTCGATCGACATATATTATGAACATTAATGAGAGAGATAACATTTAATAACAATAAATAATATTTCGAACTTGCGACAGTACATAATTATACTAAAATTGGAAGGATACAGAGAAGATTAGCGTGGCAAGTATGCACGCAAGCATGTCACTCAATTGTTGCCATTGTTCTGTTGCAGGTGCTGTGCCCACTGATGGGCCCCGGGAGCGCGGCGCACCACCATCACCACCACCACGTGGCCTATCTCAACCACGCGCCGCCGACGGCGTCGCCACCCCACCACCCCCACCAAGTGCAGGTCCGACCGTCATGACTCACCACTACCGATCACTCTACCTTATCACACACCGCCAACAACACGACCATCACATACTTAATTCTAAACTTAACATAAATATAATTCGTCGCTTATCACATTGTATACACAGACGCGATTTTACGATTATTTTAAACCAACTGTTGCGCCAGGCAAAGTTGATAATAACATTAACCACTCGAACCATTTCAGTTAATTAGTGTAAAATTTGTTAAAAAGTTTCCCACAGCGCCACCTGTCGTTTTCAGTCGTATGTAATGCCCTAAATTGAAGCTCGTCTGTGATTTCAAACTGATGTGGTGTGTCGTTACAGCAGGTGCTCCTCCCGCCGCAGCACCAGTCGTCGGGCTCGACGACGCCGGGAATGCACGGCGGGGCGCACCCGTAGGGGGAGCGCAGCGCGCGCGCGCCCCGCCCCCGGCCCCGCCCCCCGCCGCGCCCGCGTCACCCCGCCGTGCTAGGCGCCCGTGCACCGCCCCGGCACAACCACGGGTATACCTCCAATACGAACTATACGCCCGCGGTCTACCGTACTACGACGGAGAGACTCGTGATCACCGGGGGCTGTGGTGTCATGTGATTTCATCACGTCGTGACGTCACCCCCCCAGTTTAGTGACGGGCTATAAACATAAATTATATAGTATGTACATAATTATGTAAAACAGTAGGATTTGAATCGTCTCCTGTACATAACTATTGTAGAAGTCGAGTTTTCGATTTATCTCCGATATTCTTGTCGAATGTAGTTGTGTACTTAAAACACCGCTGTGTATAAATACCGCGATTTTAAGGCTTTTCGGATAATTTTTGCGACTTACGTTCGTGATACATACGTTCGAAATTCGATTACGACTGATATGTATCCGTCGTAATCGAATTTCAGATTTTCTTTTGAATACAACCCTTTATAAGTTATCAGATATTTATTCATTTGGATTGAATTTCAAATTGTATTATAAGCTTTAATAACAATCTTCAGAAAAATATATATATATATATATTGGTTGCACTTTCACATATAAATATATTTCCAGTAGATATTAATAAATTAGCTGTTAGTGTTTAAATTAGAACTGAATTCGGATATTCATTTAAACTGAAACTCAAACTGTACATTTCATAAATTACAGTACAGACACGATAAATTAGTGTAAAGTTATCACCAGTTAAAATACTTTCATGTTTTATCATCTTAGCCGTACCCCATTCGTTGGTATACAGTATGTTAGGAATAAAATTCTTGATAAAAACTTAGAATCGGTTGCTTTTTGAAGATTTTTTCTAATAAAATATTTAATGGAGATATACCTATTTAGTTTTAACAATAAAGACTATATGTGTGATATGTATTTAATAGGGACGGAAGTTAAATACGACAGAGCTTGGGTTTATATTGCGAAATTAAAAGAACTTAATATTTATATTAAATGTTACACAAGGTATGACCTTTAAATAGTTGAGTTATATGAAATTGTATTCAGGATATGTGAACATTGGTTCGAACATAAAAATATATTACTTTTATTTTTTTACATAATTTAATATATTATTTATAAAGAATTGAGTATTGAATGTCTATAACAATTCGGAATAATTGCATAAATAAGCAAACCTAAAACAAAATCAAGCTCTTTCGTATTAAATTGGGTTGGTAAAGATAACATCACATTCGCTGGCACTTCTGTTGCATATGACATAATTGTAAAAAGAATTATATATATATAAATAATAATTGTAAAGTATATGTAACTGTAAAGGTTGTATGGTTCCGTATCGCAGGTGATGCAATAATAATTCAATGTGTGTCTTAAAATTGGTGTATATTGATGTATTAAAAAAACTTGGTAGAGACGAAGTTTTATGTATGGCAACACTTTGGAGTATTAAATTGGCAAAAACACGAGTGTTCAAGAAAGAATTAAAAAACAAAAAGAGTAATCTCTTTGCGTCGATCTTAGTTTGAACGATTGATTTTTATTCAGTTTTTAATAATTGCGATTTGGATTCCAGTATTTTTGCCAGTTGCAAATATATTATAGTAAGTAAAAGGTGTTGCCATTTAAAAATATTGTAATTGCCAGCGTGTAAAATATAAATAGGTGTTTATATGCTAGTGGTGTACATAATTGATGAAGCCTGCATAGTTCGCTTAGCACGGCGGGGTAAGAGAATAAAACCATTGTCTATGTATGTAAGAATAGTTTTTGTTTGTTTGTTTGTTGAAAGTGTGTTGCGGTTGTCTCTGTCGCTCGGCCACAACGAAGCCGTATCGCCGAGCGATAGACTGTGTACTATAAGTAGATAATTTTCTCTATTGTTCACACCGAATTGTAGGTTGTTCGGCGAATGTTTCTTACGAGGCGGACGACTGATTCGTAGGATGGTTTTAGTTGAATTTTTCAGTTCAGTGAATGATCACTATGAGTGACAGATATAAATGGAAAATAGATGTTTGGAAAATCCCGAAAATTTCGTTGTCAAAGAACTAAACATATTCTCGACGATTGCAATATACAACGCACCAAAATTTGATTATGAAGGCAGCTTCAAAAAATTTTTAAATAGTAACGTTAAATACTTAAAGGGAGAGTAGAGATTTTTCAAGTTAAAGTAACCAAATAACCTACAAGCTCGGTCTGACATTGTTTTATCAACGCCTACTCAGCGCGCGTCGCGTGTGACGTCACTCGACGCGTGCATTGTATTTATTTAGTGCTACGTTAGTTACGTTCACCTTGTACGTTTCAAACCCTTTGCATTGTCTCATCGCGAAAAAATCCTGTGTCAATTAGGTGTAAAATGGAAAAATCTTAAAAATTTCGCGATTAAATTTGGTATATACCTATCAGGTATATAATATATAACTAAATAGATATTATAACGGTATATGAATGAATTTTTTGTACTTTTCTATAATAGCGTGCGTTCTTCCAGTTCGCTTCGTTTTTTGGAATGTTTGTGAACGATTTTATTTTTCTTTTTTTTCGATGAACGTGCGTGAGTTTCCTTTGCGATTGATTAGATTTCATATACGACAATATATTTATATATGGATGTATATACATATTTAATTCGTACGATTACTGCCTATATTACGTTGTGCTACATTTATTGAAAACCAGTGCGCGTTCGTCGCAAGTAGATTCATAGATTTGACAATAAAAAGAATATGTAGGTATAGTGTAGTTGTGCCGGTGTCGCGGGGATATGGCATCTACGAAGTTCGTAATACGGACCACATTCGAATACACCCCCGATCGCTGGCACACCATTTTTAACATCAGCTCTTTACGCATTCTTTTGTCATTGTTTTAGGAAGGATAACGTTTAGTTTATAATTCGAATTTTATCCTTGCGGTGTAATTATACATTGTCGAGTCGCAGCTGATAATTGCAGTTGGTAGGTCGCTCTTATCACAACGGCGTAAGGCTTGAGTTCCATCGAAACGTTGCACAACTAGGTTTCCCTTTCGTTCGTCCCGTTCGTATATATTTGAATATTGCGTTACCGTCGAGTCCTTTTGAGATTTCAATGACTTAGCATTTATAGAAATTAATGTAATATAAATAATATGTATTTTTCCTCGATATTTGGATTTTTTTGGGAACATTTTTTTGTAGGTCGCCGGTGGTCCCGTCGTCGGCTATGTATATTTATTGTAGACTATCAAAAGTTATAAAACTCAAAATCTACAAAAAAAATCTAAAAGTTTTTACCTTATTCTTATATCTTAAAAGATGAGTTAAACTGTACATAAATATATATATATAATATATATATGTATATGAAGGTATTTTGAAGTCCTATAAAAGTCACATCGATTTAAGAGTATTGTGGCGATATTTTATCCTTACGAAACACTGGGTTCGTGGTGGGTGTCTGGCGAATGTTTAGACAATGATTTTACTCATTCAAAGATTTCTTGGTCAGGCCAAGGGTGATCTGACGTAAGGCTTTGTGATAGCGCCTGGCGAATGGCCGAGCGGGGATTATCTTAGGAGTATGACGGGTGGATAATTGAGTTTACTCAGTTCTGAAGGGATGAAACGATCGATATGAGCTTGGGCTATTTTGACAACTTATTTTGTTATGCCCTACTTTTTTATATTAAAAATACAATGGCACGATTGAAGAGTGCTGCCATCTGGTATGAATCAATTTAAGATCGTTTTCGAAATGGGTCAATTATTGTGAATGAAAATGATTTTACCTCATATAGTGTGTTCTATAGCTATAAAGTATAAAAGTGTTTCTTTCAATTTCTATTTACATAGTATCATTTATTGAAATACCTGAGTGGTTGTTAAGAAAAAATAGAACTATTTTCAAGACCCAACAAATTAATGTTGTATTCTTTTAAAATATTACGTTATTTTTGAGTTGAGGTTGTACTTTGAATGAGTGAAATCGTATAGATTTATATATAATATATATATTATATTTAAATATAAACATGTCTGTCGTCTCAAGTTATCCTATCGGTCAAGTTTGAATCGATGTTTCAAAGTTTTATACATACTCGTGTATTGGAAATAGATTGTGTGTGAATATGTTAACTTATGTGTGGCCAAAAAGGCAGTGCTGTCGCCTTTATGGCCGTAAATGGGGGTCATGTCCCAAGTTTATTTTATAGCGGTTTCAATATGGAACGATAAGTGTTATAATCTTTAATTGTTTAAACCTTATGCTCTCTACCAAAATATCAGTATAGGTTACCATTAGATGATTTTTCTTAAATATGCACACCGCCTTGAGGCGTTTTAAGCGTTTAACATAAATACCAAAACTAATATTTACATTAGATTTATATATTTAAATATTTTAAACCTACATTAGTATAACCTATGGAAAGTCTTATTCCATAGAACAATATTAACCATGTGGCGTCAGGCTTCACCAGTCCATTTTGTCGTTCCTTATTTATACTCAAAGTTCCATAAAAGGTGACCTGCGCCATTGAATCTTCGAAGCCCCTAGCAACACTAACAGCGTGCTTTTTTACCGATTCATAGAGAAGATTCGTCAACACTTATCTTTCCATATGTAAAATCTTATAAAAACCGCCCAGTCCACGCTGGTATCCAAACAGGGGTCAACCGTAAACGGTGCCAGATTATTATATTTAAATGTTTGTATGTATGTTTGTGTTCGAATCAAGGGGGGCTCAGTCCATGACCTCCGCGCGGTGCTCCCTGGGTAGCGCCAAATGTGGACTCCTATTCACATTTAGGGCTCGTACGCCGAACGTTGGCGATGCGAATGTCAATTGCACCAACAATAATGTATCTATAATTACTCAAACAGTAGTGTATAACTCAAATACGCCTATAAAAAAGTTTTGTTACTATTTATTGTAATGTTTGAACGGTCTAACTAACGCCTATCTTGCCTAAAGTTAGGCGCGTCTATGTAGAAATGCTATTTGATGAGTTCCAATTATTAATATAGTAATTTGGGTAAACAGCAAAAATATCTGCGTTGCAACGCCTAATCTTATCAGTTGAATGGTGATTGAAAATTACTTAAGTTACATAAAAAACTGTATACGTTTTTGACATTTTGCATTTTGACATCTTGAAATTATGACATTTTGCGTCCTTGACGTTGTGCGTACGAGCCGCATTTATCATTCGAGGCAAATGTCCATGAGGTGAACACACGATAGGGAATTTAAAATTAGATTTATTCACGCGAGGATGATGTTGTGAATGCGTTTGATACAAATTTTGAATTATGACTTTTTTTTTGTTAAGGACGCTTTGAACCTGACGGATAACACACCGTTTTATTGAAATTTAATTCAGATATTTATTTCTTTTAACTTCTGTAATTTTAAGACGTAGATTCTTCAAAATTGGCTTTTTCGTGCATAAATATTTTAAGTGGCTTTTTGTTTATTGTGCTTCATATTTTTTTACATCATAAACGCCATTACAAATGTTCAGTTTACATTGTTGATAAATGGGAAATTAGAGACAGCTCTGATGAAAATTAATTCTACTTGATTTTCCGTCAGGTGAAAGGCTTCTGTACATAAATATATATAAAAATTTAAACTATCCAACTCGAAGACAATATATAAATCTTTAAAAAAAATCGCTCATCTGTTAGGGCCAGATCAAAACTCAATTGTGAAATGTGGAATTGACGTTCGATCAGTGAAATCCGCTGAAACTCGGTTCAGGCTAAATATTTAAGCCTTACTAAAACATAACACAACAATTAGTCATCCGTTAAAAACGCGTGAAAAACTTAAATTATATAAATGTTTTCCTAAGTACGTGGATAGTTCGTAAGTTAGTTGTAAATATGTACATAAGGAATATATATATACATGGAAATGTAACGTTCCGTTGTGCGTGCCCTTTCCCGATAAACGGCTTCTATTCGTCTGCGGTATTGAGAAAAGGGCCTAAGACCAGTACTACGTTCCTGACGATTTCGGCTCGAGAACGTAGTGCCCGTCGCGTGTATTATCGTGTATTACTATAATTAACTATTATTGTTTTTATCTTCCTTTCATTTTCTCTTTCTTGTCTTCGTCATCTTTTGTTTTATTTTTTCGTTTTTTAAATTTTATCGTAACGCGTATGTGTTTGTTGCTAGTGACGAGAGTGAAAAGAAATCTAAGTGCGTTTGTTGTTTGTTGTGCACCATTATGATAAAAAGATATAATATTACAATATAACTATTATATCTATGATTATTTCGCGCGCCGCAACGTCGCGCGCTGCGTGCGCATTTGTTTGTTTGTTAATTTCATGGTGAGTGGATGTATTCATGTTTGTATGCGTGTGCGTGTGGGAGGATACGTGGATCCTCTCGGGAGGTTTTAGTAGACATTTTTTAAATAAAATCTTGGAACTGTAAAGATTTTATTGCAACACGAATATCGCGGAGTTCCTTTTGACGAATCAAACAAACGGTTGTGGATTAAAACTTTCTTAAGCGACATGATTACTCGTGGATTAAACCTTGTCTTTTTTTCATTTCAAATCGGAGCATCAGACCGCTGATTTTATATATTTTTGTGAAATAAATAACATAACATTGTAATATTTGTTGTTTTATCTATAATACAAATATTTATCGCGTTTAAAATATACAACTACAATGAGGATCGTGTTGTACTACGTTTAATATGACGTGGTTTCAAGTAATGTCACGATTCATGCGGCTTTCGTATTTAAGGAGGCCCAGTGTTACTATAAATTTGCGTGTTCAACAAAAAGGTACCGACAAGAATAAGAAAGAAATATCCACACTATGATATGAACAATGTTATGAGTGGGTCTCTAATATGTCGGTGATGTCTTTGGTATTACTGTGCAGCGTTTACAAGCTATTCGGTAGATCGTTTGTCGCCTTTTAAAATTATAAGATCGTTAAATTCACGCGGCGGGTCAATTCCTCTATAAAATATCTTCATACTACTTCCCAAAGTGTAATTCTAGTCTCTAAACATTTTTTATCTAATAAAAGGACTAATTTCAAGGTCAACAAATTAAACCTAAATACTTCCTATGTTCACAATTATCTATAAGTTGAGATATATGAAATCAGTCGGTCCTAGTGAAGTCGTTGATTGGGACATCGTTTGAAAGTTCGCAATTAAAATCAAAGACTTGCAACTTTATATAAATACCTAATATACAGGGTGTAATCGTTAAGTGTGCACAGGCGATTATTCCGTAACTATTACAGATATCAAAAAGCTTTAAACTGATATCGAAAGCACTTTACCTAATGAGTAAAATTACAATAATAATTTATTAAAATAAAAACGAGAAATATCCAAAAAATTTACATTTAACTCTCCCATACATTTAGTATGAGATAGTAGAAAGGTTTTACTTTCTTTATTTAAAGTGAAATAGTACCTACTCATTTTACCCTTATAATTTTATAATTATGTATGATATGATATTGATGAATTTCAAGTAGATACACACGTGTAGATTAATTATCTTACCACTTCACATTAATAATATCTTGTTTCAATATCGTATTGATTTGAACTGGCTGAAAAGCAACATACTAAATAAAAACAAAAAGAAAGATACTCTTTGGTGTTCGTTCTAAATTCAAATTCTTTATCGGGGGAGTAGGTACTATTCCACTTTAAATAAAGAAAGTAAAACCTTTCTAGGTACTATCTCATACTAAATGTATGGGAGAGTTTAATGTAATTTTTTTGGATATTTCTCGTTTTATTTTTAATAAAGTATTATTGTCATTTTACTCATTAGGTAAAGTGCTTTCGATATCAGTTTAAAGTTTTTTGATATCTGTAATAGTTACGGAATAATCGCCTGTGCACACTTAACGATTACACCCTGTATATACTATTGGTACTATTGGCTATTATATACAAAACAGATATATAAACTACGTGTCAATCTTTTGTTATGTACTGTATAATACAATGAGATTATAGGACTTACATGCAAGCCGGATTACAATTTTTTCGATAATCCATTTATACAAGAACATAATTAATAAAACATAATTATATTTGTATTTTATTTGTGAAGTTGCAGGTCGCCAACTTACTGTTTTTAGTTAAGCACAGAAATTGTATTTCTTTGCAATTGGATTTGTGTCGCCCGCTCATGTGTGAATATTTTCTTTATTCTACCTACCGTGTGATGTACGCTACGCATATGTTGTGTACAGTCAAGTTGTATATTTTGAACCCAGGGAGCGGTGCGCACTGTTTACATACCGTTATGTAACTGTGCATATAAAGGTGGAAATGGCTACATTTTCATAATATCTTTGATATTACGTATAGTGTATTTTTAGTTTTGTCTCTATGCATAACACAGGTCATATTAAAATGTGTTATTTAAACTATTATAATGAATTTGTCACCATTCCCACCGAATAACATTAAAGTGTTATAGATGTGTTTATTTGATTCCAAAATTGATTCACTTTAAAAAAATACTACAAGAAACAGTCAAAACAGCAGATACGGAGGTCCTCATGTTTATTGATCCATGCTGTTTTTAATTACTAAAGCGATTTAGTTGACAGCTATCAGAATTGTAAAACTGATGTAAAACACAACCTGTTACGCTTCGCAATATTGTTTGCTAACGTGAAAACTATGTTTTCAAATTGTTTTGTACCTGAAACATGGCACTATGATTTGCGAATTTAATTATGTACTGTCGTCTGACAGTACTGTGGAGGGTTGTAAGTATTGTGGACAACGCAGCCGGCGCCTATATGAAGCTATTTTTTAAGCTGATTTACACCTTAACGCTATTATAAATAAGGGCTAAGATTGACGGCTCGTAACTGCGTTGTCAACATTTGTGTATATGCCTTATAGATGTGTGCCGTTAAGGCGATAAGGGTGACGATTCACTATAAAAACTAAGCAATATTACAACCAATAAATTTTTTAAAGTTTGATAAATGGTTACAATTTCAATGTAGTGAATTGGCAGCCTAAAGGTTTCAACATCGTCTGTACCGACCAAAGTGGATCAGATAACAAAATAACAAGAGCATAAGTAACGATCGCCGATAACTGCTGAATGCTAAAAATGCATCTAAAATTCGTGGTTTATCTTTATTACAATGCTAATATTGTAATCGAAAGTCGACCGTATCATTAACTAAACTAGGTTTTGTTTGAGGAAAGTCTAGCCGTCATAGGTAATTTAATATTTTGCTTCCACCCAAGGTTTTGTTATCTATATAAAATTCAAGAACTAATGCGTCAAAGTGATGAGTCGTCTCTCCAAAACTAAAGGAAATAATTTTACAAAACAGTAAACAGAGTTCAAAATCGACAAGTAATAAAAAAATTAAGGGTTGCCCTCGATTTCTCTGGGATGTCATAATCAGATCCAGGTTTCTTTGTCATGGTACCACCCGTGTAATATCTACTTTACAACAAAAAAATAATCATCAAAATCGGTCCATAACCAACCAAGTTTTCCGTAACCACATATAAAAATATATATACATATATTAAGGTCGAATTGAGAAACGTCCTGTTTTGAAGTCTGTTAATAACTAAATACGATTCCATGAATATCAACTAATTACTGTTATAGATCTGATAATGTTGTCCAGTTTGGTCGGGCGAGACATTTTTGCCTTAAGACTGAGGTGTGAGGAGTTTCGAGTATAAAGTCGGGTACGTTTGCTTATACCATCGGCTTGTAATAATTTCCATTTGATGGCGCCGCGAGTGCGTCACGCTTGTTTTGTACGGCGCCAAAGTGCGCGGACGTGCCAAAGCGAGGCACCGTTTCTGTATGCTGTAACGCGCTCACCGGCGTTGGTATTTTTCATAAAACAAATAAAAAATGTGTTTTGAACACAACAATTTTCGTGTTTTATTTACTGATAGACCTGGGCAGCTTGAATATGGCTACGGTTATGGCGAAAGGAGCAACTATGCCAAATAACTTATTAGCGAAGCGTTTTAAGGGACTGAGCGGCTGACTGACTTGTCGGAAGCGAGCTCTCGTCGGCGACGGCTGTTGCTGGACAAAGGAGCCCGGAAAGTCCGAAACTAGTCAGGCGAATCCGACAAGTATAATACGTGAGGTAAGCCGTGATATACTCGTAAAATGAAATTATGGATTAGTTGAAGATACATAACAACAATTTTATTTAACTTTTATCACGCTCTTTTAGTTCATCAGTGTTATTTTTATTCATTGTTGCAACATCTGCACGTAGTACTATTATATACTCTGTGGTGTGTACCTAATTTACCGTCAAAATATTATTTTGCCTTCAATAGCCGCGTCTCCACCGGACGCATGCTCGGGTGAGGCAGCCTCATGAGCGAAATGCTCGGTCGGTGTGGACGTGCCTCGGGGTTGTGCGGGCGCACGGTGCCTCGGCCGAGCATGCATCGGAGCCGAGCCATGCGGCGTCGGTAAAGCGCGCGTGATCAAAGGTATCAACTGCACTGTGCGTTCGGTGGGGACGGTAGTACGTTTGGCTCGCGAGCCACGAAGTTTTCGTTCATATTATTTCGTAAATATGGACACTCAAGAAGCCTCGATAAACTTTATTAAATTATAATGCTTCACACACGATGTTGTGGGATCCTAAGAATCCCAAATATTTAAATAAAAGTCAGCGGGAAGACGCATGGAAGCAAATTGCGATAGAAATGGGGTGTGCTGTGACGCACTCGCTGTCGGCGGCTCGGGGTGGTTCGGCTTGCCCAGCTTGCCCTGCGAGATCCACCTCGATGACTACGAGGCTGCCTCGCGAGCCAGCCTCAGCCGAACCGTTCGCCCGGTGGAGACGCGGCTATTCAATTTACCGTCTATTTCCGCATTAAACGTTAGTTAACTCCATAATTTCAGGACTTCAATAAAACCACATCAATATTTTCCATCTTAATCAAATACTTTTTATCAAACTTATTAATATGTTTTCAGATACATTAGACCAGGCGCCAGAGGTAGTTGAGTATGCAAAATGTGAGGACCGGCAACTATGTTCAAATTCTTTTACCTGAGACCCTAAATAATAGAAAATCACATGTTGCCGGCAGCTGTACTGGTCCATTTCCCTTTCCCCCACCCACCCCATTTTTATAGGCTAATTAACGTTTATTTCATGCAAAAAAATTTGCATTTTCGAAATTTTGAATGATAAACGAGTTCTGATTTTGGAGATTTCCTGTCAAAAAGGTACTTGCACTTTTCTGACAGGAAATCTCCAAACTTATTGGAGAAATGTACCTGATTTAGTTACAGTATAAACGCATTTTCTGAGAAAATTTACCATAGTAATGTATTTTTTTTTTTGCACCATCAGAAAGTAGATATTGCAACGAACAAAAAGCGTACCGACTTTAAAAAAAAAAAAGATTTTTTCACGCGAGAATTTTCGATTGAAAATCAGGGTGCTTTTTTGATATTAAGTCAATATAAGGTGCAAAAATGAATATTTTAAATCAAAAAAATTACAGTGTGTTTAAGACAAAAAAAGGCAAGTTTTTACCAAATTTCGTGAAAAAAGAACAAATTTTTGAAAAGTTAAAAATAAAAAACCAAAAACTTGGTTTTTTGAATTTTTCATATACATTTTGAGGTTATGTGAAAAAAAAGTTAAAACAAAAGTTGTACATCTTTATATTAACTACAACTTTGCCATTCAACTTTTTTCCATCAGACTTGTAGTTTTTTAGAAAATCGAGATAATCCGTTTTTTTATCCTAAAAACCAACGTTTTACTACAGCCTTTTAATTACACCTTCTTAGGTAAAGCTTAGGCTTTTAGGCTTAGGAAAAGAAAGATGGTAAATTATACCCACGAGAAATGACGAACGAAACGAGCAACCACTGCCGGAATTGTTGATTCAACCCTGTAAATGTACGTCCAATTGTAAATAATGGCTGGCTCTTGTAAAAAGTTACATAGGCATTGATTGTATTTCGTTATGCAAATTCATAAATAACGATTGTCAAAATAAAAAAAGATTGATTAGTACAATTTTTTATGATAATTATGTCTCTGTCTTGATGTCTAAGGGGGCGGGGTGTAAAAAAAAATTGGACCAATATACCTCCTGGCAACATCCAGAATCATTATGTGCATGCTTTTCTGAGTTCAAAACCATTCACCGAATGCGGTCCTCACATTTTGCACACTCAACTCCATCCAGCGCCCGG
The DNA here is from genome assembly GCA_905404295.2 of Ochlodes sylvanus. NCBI lineage: Eukaryota > Metazoa > Arthropoda > Insecta > Lepidoptera > Hesperiidae > Ochlodes > Ochlodes sylvanus. The sequence continues at coordinate 7,987,672 of FR990129.1, forward strand.
TCTACATAGCATATCTAATACCTTTAAACGAGCAATTCTTGTATATATATATATAATTGGAATCTCGGAATCGGCTCCAACGATTTTCATGGGGGTTTCGGGGGCGATAAATCGATCTAGCTAGGAATCATTTATATATAAAATGTCATTTTATTCGTGTTTTTGTAGTCCCAATTTAAACTGAAAAATACATTGACATAAATACTATAGACATAGGGTCTCCTACTAGAATCGCGAAAATAATGTCCCAGTTTGACATTACAAGAATAGGAATGTTGACAAGGTAATTTAAACACTAAATTCATTAAATCACGGTTTTATTTAGATTGCAACAAACACATACGTCAATGGCACCTTATGACACAACGATTACACTACACGTCATAATGACATAGTGCAAAATAATCTAAACAAAAGTAACTGATATATTTGTCTCTTTCTGACTTTATAGCCTGAATGGGGAAAAGACAAAGATATACTGACCGGCACGGAAACTTGGCCACCTACAAAATTTGTGATAACTTCAGTTTTTTTCAGTTTGTACACTTCTAATTTAGGCCAATTTAATCGTTGTTCATCCACTTAACGTCTTTAATCATTTTTACTCATAAATAACGTCTTTTTAAGTTTTTAATGAAGTTTAAGCGCAAAATCACATTTACACAAAATTAAACACTGCAGTTTTGAGCACTAGGAATTAAAAACTGTTTGATCTTTGACAACATTTTGTACTTTCTAATATCGCGTGTTTCCTCCTCTAGCCCTTATGACCGCCTGCATTCGGTCTGGCATGCTTTGGATGACATTTTTTAATGTCCACTTGCGATAAGTTGCGCCACTTGCGCCACGCAGTCAGTGCAGCATCTCGAAGCTGGCTAAGGGTTTGTGGTAGGTTCGATGCTGTTTTAATTGTCGTTTTTAGCTTATCCCAAATGTGCTCTATTGGGTTTAAGTCGGGGCTGCGAGCTGGCCACTGCAATTTTTGAATACCAACCTCTTGACGGTACTCATTTACGATATGAGCGACGTATGGTCGTGCATTATCATACAATAAAATGAATCGGTCATATCCAATAAACCCTCCAAAGGGTACAACATGTTCTTGAAGGATATCCTCGACGTATCGTGTTGCAGTTAGAGAGTTATTGACGATGACCAATTCTGTACGTGCATCAGAACTAACGCCACCCCATACGATTATAGAGCCTCCACCAAAACTCACTGTGGGAGTGGTAGTAATCGCCAGATATCGTTCACCATTCCTTCTCCAGACACGTTGTCGACCATCAGGTACATTTAAAGCGATCCTGCACTCGTCCGTAAACAAAATCCTTTCCCATTTTTCATGAGACCAGTTGGCAGGTTCGCGGGAAAATTGAAATCGCGCTGCTCTATGCTGTGGGAGAAGCTGTGGGCCACGGGCTGGTCTTCTTGATCTTAAAAACTTCCTCCATACGTCTTCTCACCGTACGCTCACTAACATTTACATTCCTGGAGATTTGAAGCCGCTGCCGGATCTCGACATCAGTAAGGAAGCGATTTCTTAAAATCTCTAACACATTAAAGTGGTCGTCACGAGCTGACGTGCAACGTACACCGCCACTACCTGGTCTGCGTGTGCAGAGGCCAGTCTCTTGGTACCGTTTTTGTGCATATTGCATCGAAGAACCTGGTACTTTAAGGATAGTAGCCACTTCACGATGGGTCATCCCTAGTTCGACTAATGCCACTGCTTGTGCTATCTGACTTGGTGATAGAGGCATTTTTATGGATCCTAATGCGCCTTTAGATGTTTATTGATCACAATGAAACCAAATAACTTCGACAACTTAACACTTGCAAATTCCAGAACACAATTCAAAACGTAGACTTCGTCGGATAAATGACACGGTTCAACTAAACTTCAGAAATCAAATCAAAATGCACTTCAACTTAGTTAATTAGCCTCTTAGGATTAACGTAAACATTATTTCCACCCAATTATACATTAAGAACAAAGTTACACACACTTAAAAAATTGTTATCGTACGCTATGAGTTTGGCCAAGATTCCGTGCCGCTGAGTATATATTTTTGATTATTTTGACTGATTCTGCAATTAGTTTTTTCCATTGCAATATGTCAATGGAAAAATATAACTCTACCTGACATCTATTGGCGAATAATAATACTTTTTTGTGAGCAACTAATTGCTTTAACGACACAACAGCAGATGGCTTTGTTAAGTAACACGAAGTCAATGAGTGTTTGCTTTGAGGTTAGACTAAGAAAATCAATTGTTATGCTATTGCATTGCTTTTATCGCGGGCCTTGAGCGTGGGGACCGAATTCCGTAACGAAAAAACCTAACACCCCCCACTCCAACCGGCACAGCGGTGATACTTTTTAGTTTTTCCATCTATCGATAAATACCAGAACTTTTTCGTCATGGGTGTCGTTTTCATGGTTTTCGAGGGTGTTGAAGCCGATAGTTCTGTCAAAATAGAAATCCAAGATGGCGGCTGCGCGAAATTATCAACCTTTTCGTCATGGGTGTCGTTTTCATGGTTTTCTATGGTACTAAAGCCGATAATTCCGTCAAAATAGATATCCAAGATGGCGGCTGCGCAAAATTATCAACTTTTCGTCATGGGTGTCGTTTTCATGGTTTTCGAGGGTGTTGAAGCCGATAGTGCTGTAAAAATAGAAATCCAATATGGCGGCTGCGCGAAATTATCAACTTTTCGTCATGGGTATCGTTTTCATGGTTTTCGAGGGTGTTGAAGCCGATGGTGCCGTCAAAATAGAAATCCAAGATGGCGGCTGTGCGAAATTATCAACTTTTCGTCATGGGTATCGTTTTCATGGTTTTCGAGGGTGGTGAAGCCGATAGTGCTGTCAAAATAGAAATCCAAGATGGCGGCTGCGCGAAATTATCAACTTTTCGTCATGGGTATCGTTTTCATGGTTTTCGAGGGTGTTGAAGCCGATAGTGCTGTCAAAATAGAAATCCAAGATGGCGGCTGCGCGAAATTATCAACTTTTCGTCATGGGTATCGTTTTCATGGTTTTCGAGGGTGTTGAAGTCGATGGTGCTGTCAAAATAGAAATCCAAGATGGCGGCTGCGCAAAATTATCAACTTTATCTAATTGTATAAAAATTTTTATTCATCTAATTTTTATAATTGCATAGGTTGATAAAAAATGCTAGGCAATAGCTTTACCGCGGCAGTCACCGTGTGCCACATTTAATTTTTTATTTATATTATTTGTGTCTTCTTAATATTATTATTCGTACTTAAATATAATTTCCAAAAAAGACAATTTATAAAAAAAAAACCGAGCAAAGCTCTGTCTTCCAGGTACTAACATTTAATTTACATTAAGTATAACAATCAATTACATACAATCATTATCATATTTTATGAATTAATAAATAACTATTATTAATAACCTAAAAACTAATTTGACTATAGCCACGAAGCTTTTTAATCTTACATAATTTTTAACATGATTATCTATTTTTGCGATATTTGACAACTATTTAGGTTATCAATATTTACCTTTTTTATGTGGTATCCATGTAATGTAATGTAATAAACAATAAATAACGGCATTTTTTGCTATTACTGAGTGCAATCAAATATCTAAATTATAGGAGATCGTAACAAATAAAAGTGTAAATAAAACGAATATTTTAACATGTAAATATTGAGTAAAAACAAAAAATTAAATAATTTGTATATGAAATTCGATCGTCGTCAATCGTCAATATGTCTATTAGCTGAATGAATGAATTCATTAGGCAGTAGAATCATCAACTTTTTCCTGACGTCGCGTCGTAGTACTCTCAACATCGCAAAAATATTATGTGGCAGTTAACACTCCCCCACAACTGACTTGACTGAGGGCTTATTCCTACACATTCCTAATATGTCTCGTATGGATCCTATGAATGCCGGCCATTGCATTTTTGATCTCCTCCATAAACGATGCGGAGTTATGTATCGTCGTGCCTCCTAGGACTATCTTGACACCGGGGTAGGCCTGGTTGAGCTGATGCACGCACAAGGCCTCCTCGTACGTGGCCCCACCCACCATGAACACGATAATGTCCTGAGGCCTCCTTTGGCTGTTGAGGTCTTCTCCCCCCACTGTAGGGTAAAGATTCTCGCGAAGTTTTCCCTTGATGAGGTCTTCCAACGTATCCTTTAGGAGCGGGGTATGTTGCGTGTAGATATTTTCTACGCCACTCAAACCCTGTAACAATAAACATTCATTTTCATGAATGGTGTCGTATTAGTCTTATATACAATAGCGATCCTACGACGTTAACGAAGTAAATATTTGGATATTACCGAAAAATTCATCAAAATTTCATTTCTAATAGTAGTAAATCGTCGGACAACGCGTCGGTGTTAGCGATGTCTAAAGATGATCACTTAGAATACTTAGATGATGACTCGACGGCTCGTTTGTCGATTAAGTTACATAAAAATTAAAAATAAATAGCTTGTTGCACCTGGTAAGTCTACTCAATTCAGCTCTCTACTGAGATGCTGCCGTGAATATCGACTACTAGATCTGTGCCCATTTCCATACTTAGATGTGATCTACATGGGCGTAACCGGGCAGGATAAGGAACTGGTGACAATCCACATAACAAACCTTAAACAACCGCTTGGTGATCTTAACGGCGTCCTGCAGGCCGAACAGATCGCTCTGCCGCGCGTGCGCGCCGCCGTACTCGAGCGCGAGCACGGCCGCGCGCGCGCCCTGCTCGCCGGCGCGCGCGCGCAGCGCCTCCACCAGCGACGGCAACGCGTTGCCCGCGTGCTTCTCGTACCGCAGCCCGTACAGGATCACCAGCTTCACGGCGTCCTCGTCGCGCACCGCCTCGTCCGATAGGATCGCCTTGAGACGCTGGGAAATGTTTTGGTATAGGTTAACAAACTGATATGATAATGTTCATGTGGCGACGTCGCACGCACGTAACACGGTGACGTCTCCACAAGCCTGAACCGCGCTATCGAAGTTTCCTACACCGCCTCCCTTAAATAAGTTCCAAACATTAACAGGCGGAGCATGGCCGCTCGGGCATGACCATATATTATGGCGGGAGATCTCCCATTGCTAGACTTCTAACTAACAGGACTAACTATCACTAACAGCCCTGCCCCAGTCGTCATACTTACTAACAAACTAACCAATCAATATTCTAACACCTGCCAACCGTACTAACTATTCTAGTCCCCATTTGAGTCTCGTTCTGCGTCGGTCACAGTTGCCATGGGCGGCAGCGGCAGGGTGGTGCTGCCTTAATCCACCAACACCGACCTGCAGGTGTTTCCCGTGGTCGCTCTGGCAGGCCAGCTCCTGCTCCAGCTCGGAGGCCTGCAGCAGCCGGTGCCGCTCCACGCGCGCCGACAGCTCGCCCACCACCGTCACGTGCTTCGTCACCGTGCCCGACATTTTCTGGGAAATTTACCGTTTTATTATTATCTTATATGTATATGGCCATACTGGATCCCCGTTCGAAGGGTTCGATTCATCTGTCTATTTGTCAAGACCAATAGGTAGTGACTCTACCTGTAAAGTGAAAGGTCCCGAGTTCGATTGCAGCGACTACTTACCGTCAGCTGGCTCGCCTGATCATTTTTTTTATAGCCTAAGCAGACAAAAGAGTAGACGGTTCACCTGATGGTAAGTGACCACCGTCGCCCACGAACATTGGCAACACCAGAACGTCATCTCATTGAGATGACGTTCCCGACCAAGAAGGAAGCGATGGACCCGCTTATTGATGGACCCCATGTCATATTTACGTAACAAAATGTAAAATACCTTGAACAACGGGTACTGCTCCACGAACTGTTTCATGTCGGCGATGCTCTCCAGCTGCTTGTGGCTCTTGGCCTTCCGCTGGAACTCGTCCATCAGGGACTTCATTGTCTGTCCAATCTCGCCGTAGTTCGAGTACAGGTTCTGTCAACAAAACGGTAACACCTATATCATAGTTATTATTAACTACTAAACCCTCGCTCAGTTCCTTTCGGGGAACATGTCGCTTAGTACGCACATTAGGAAATTGTTAGGTGTTTTTAAAATTTTTAGTGATCCTTTGAACTGACATATAACTTTTTTTATATATTAATAAATTAAAACCGTACCCAAATCAATTAAGCCAGACTAACAAACAAAATTCTAACCCCCAGTTTTCTCATTTATATTCCATTTACAGACCGTGATCAGTTACAGATTAAACATGTGTAGATATTCAACACTTACTAGTAACTAGTAACACTTCACTTCAGGGTACCTACATAACGCTTTGATGACAATTCATATTTTTTCTTTTTGAACTAATTAAAATACAACAAACACTAAATGTTCAATACAGAAGTAGTATGCTGTCTGTAAATTATAATAGTGATAATACAATTAACATCAAGTGTAAACTCGTACACTGCTACATCTGTGTGTGCAACACGAGCCCATTCCTTTGTATATATTGTAATATAAATAAAAATAAAAATTAATTTTATATTGTGTTGGTGAGTTTGTTTCAACACAATTAAAGTAAAGAAAAAAGGTTGCACCGGAATAGAGCAATTGGACTGTAAAAGGCTTTTATTTATATTACAATGGGGTTTATTTGAAAAAGTAAACCGCATTAAGTTAAAAAATAGATATTTATTTAATGCCAAAATGATACAATATATTACCACCATTTTATTATATCGTGTCTTTCGCCAAAACAATACATATTGTCTTAAATTTTCATTCTATATCAAACAGTTTCTACTAAATTTAATCTTTTTTACCGAAAAGTGAATTTATAATTTTGCTATTAATTTTGATATATTAATTTTATTTAAGGAAAGCTAATAACAATAATTATCGGGCGCCAGGATGCTTAGATTACATCCGATAAAGAAATTTTTAAAGAAATTAAATATCAAAACAAAATGTACAGAAATGCTAAGTTGCAATCCGACTTAAAATTAACTAGTATACATTAATCTAGTCTTAAAATTAAATCTCGCAGAATTATAATAAAGTTGAATGCCGAGTTCTTGAGTGTGTAATAAAATTAGTCTACATACCAGAACCGTAGCAATCCAAAAGTAAAGTAATAAATTTAACCAAAGTTGTCAAAATAATAAACGGGGCTCGGTGTCCTTTCCAATGGTAGCGGGTACCGGCGAAACCGTTGAAGTGAATCGAAGGTAGTGCAGAATTTACTTCGTTTCCAGTTTGCAAAATGTTATAAGAATGATTAAATGTATAACATATCCAAAAAACCGCGTATGAAAACACGTTTAAACAGGAGAAAAATTAGTTGAAAAACCCATAATATATAAAAAAAACTGTGGACAAAAGAGAAAACCTACGTTAGTATTATTGTCCAATTCGAAATTCAAAATTTACGAAAACTTGCAAAGTGGAACTTACCCGGGGAACAAAACCGGTGTTTTTGAGTAAAGAAATCCATCAATCGTACGGAAAAGTACTTAATTTGGAAGCCTGTAATTTCAAAAACCACTATATAACACGAGAATTTCAATCAGAAACCAATTCGAACAAAAATGTTTTATGCTACTTACCATGAGGTAAAGAATATCGCACAATATTTAGCGAATCCAAATGAATTTTACTATAAATCCATTATATACAAGCTAATAAGCTTGTTTTAAAATAAATTTTCCCATTATTTTGGGTTTTTTGAAGAAAAAAATAACTAATTTAAACAAAATTCGGCGACATTGTCCGCCTTTGAGCTAATCGGCCAGGAAAGTAAAATTTTTCTATGACAAATTAATGTCTTAATTACGAAGAAAAAATAATAGACCTAGATAACATCTATTCAGCCAATTAAAGATCATAGAGCAAGGTCGATGCACATGCAAAGTGCAGCAAAAATGCATCTCAACGTAGACACGGGTAGATGTACACCTATGTTTGAACAAGATTAATCGTTTTTACTCTATGCAAATTAAGACATCTGTCAAATGACAGATGGTGAAGTACCATTGACAGCGACAACCGACAGCTACAATGACAGATAAAAGTATTGACAATTAAACGAAATATGAAAGATTTGTTTGAAAAGAACTAATTTAATAAGTTTGAGGTTGTAAATGACGTCAAGTAATATAAACAATGTGAATGAAATTAATTTTAATGCAATAAGGATGAAAATATGGTTTATTTTGACGAAAGGACGACGTAAGACACGCATGTAACGTAAAATACGTTACATTACCCCCCTGCCAAAAATAAAAGAGAAGAAACTCTTTCCGACTAAAGAATCTTGAAAACAAAAATGTGAGAGTCCGAGGAATCTACAAAAGTAATAATATTATAGATGCAAAATACTAAAAACTTACAGAAACAATCGTAAAACTAAAATATTGTTTAGTTGTAACAGACTCTACAACTCTACAATTCCAAAACTCTACATTGACTTGAAGAGGTAATCGAAAGACTAGCTCTACAAAGCACTAAGTTAAATGAAACCATGTTTGATACTTGAACTACACTCGACATTGGAGTCAAAAGTCAAAAGAAAAACCTGAACTCGAACGAAAACGAAGTCAGTAAGTACAAACTTAAGGTAGAGCTTGTAAACAATAAGCTCTAAGTCTAATAAGCGAAAGTATAATAGTTGATGAGCAACTAATATAAGCGAAAGCTAAACGTAATTATTTTTCACTCTAAGGAGATGAAAATTACCAACGTATTTGTCATAAAGTAGACAACGTGAAACTAATGTAATCGTGATCGACACAACACCATCGACTTTTCGAGCACGAAGACATGAAAAGATCAAAATCAAGAAATGATTTGAACCAAAAGAATGAATTCCCAAAAGTTGAATTCACCAAAAATAATGAATTCCGCGGTCGACTCTACACCATCGGCTTTTCGAACACGAAACCATCAAAAACTTGTCTGTGATCGGCTCCACACCACCGAACTCCCGAGCACAGAACGAAAAAGTAACTAGTAGCAACAAACAATGGCTACCAATTGACCAAAATCAAAACAAATGTTAACTGTGACCGGCTCTACTCCACCGACTTTCCGAACACAGAACAGAATTTTTGTAATAACAACTACAAATATGAGCTGTATTACTAAAAGTGTGATAAGCAACTACAAATGTGAGTGCTATCAACAAAGGGTGTGATGAACAACTACAAGACGAGTGTTATCAACAAAAAGTGAAATGTCAAAGCAAAATAACTATCACTGCAGTGTAAGACAAATCCGAGAAGTCAAATCCGGGTATACAAAATTTAAGCTTCAAAATATTTACAAATAAGCTTAAAAGTTTTACATGTTTGATATTACACAAAACATGCAAATAAAGTTTATAATATTTACAATAAATTATGCAAATTATTAAAGGAAACAAGATCCTTATAAAGACAGATCTATAAAAATATACAAGATCCTTAAAAAGATAGATCTATAAAAATATACAACAAACTTAAATCTAACTAAGATCGTATGTTTTGGGGAAAAGTTTAGGAATTTTAATTTTATATTATATTAATCCAAAATGTCCTAAGTTAAACTTAGTAATCTAATTATGAAGTACTGCTGAAAGTTCAAGTTTGTTCCTAACATTCAATCCTCACACATGGGTCAATTCTTACACTCTTCACACTAATCCTTCCACAAACATAAAACCCAGAAACTATCACAAACGACAGTTCAACAAAATAAGATTTGTACGAAATGTACTTAACCAAAAATTAATTAATTTTAATAATATCCTTAATATGATAACGACCAACGGAACGTTTTCCTATATCTTTTAAAATGTAAACATTATCTGAAATTTTATTTATTATTTTAGATTTAACAAACTTAGGAGCAAGTTTTGCCGAAAAATAATGCAATGCATTAGACTGAACAAAATTCCGTCTCCAAACAATATCTCCCAAAGCATAGGAAATGACTTTCCTGCCTTTATTATAATAAGCAGCATTCTTACGATATGCCTTTAACAAAGATGTGGCAACACATTCAAAAATTGAACTAAGAGAGTTCAAGGAAGAAGAATACCTCTCACGACTTCCTAATTGAATGTCTTCTAAATTATTAATAGAGTTACTAAATTTATGTAGCGAAGCATCAATTATTACTTCTCTACCAAACATTAGAAAATTAGGGGTAAATTCAGTAGCTAAATTAACACTACTATTCAAAGCTAATTGAACATGATTTATGAACTTCGGCCAAGTACGATGATCTTCACCAACGTAACAAGCTAAACAGGTTTCTAAAGTTTTATGATAACGCTCTACAGGATTATTTTGAGGCGTATACAAAGTGTTATAAAATATTTTATCAATATTATAATTTCTCAAAAATTCTACAAAATGTTTAGAAATGAATTGTTTTCCATTATCGCAAACAAAAATCTTTGGACAACCAAATTTTAAGAAAATATCTTTTTCAAGAAATCTACAGATAGATTTGGTAGTGGCATTACCCATTGGACATAACCAACAGTATTTAGAAAATACGTCGACAACTGAACAAATGAAACGGTGACCAGAATAAGATCTAGGCAAAGGACCTATGATATCAATAGATAACATAGTCATGGGTGAATTTACAATCTTAGGATTGGACATGAAACCTAGGGGAGGAGAATTTGAATGTTTATAAGCTTTACAAATTTCACATTTTGAAATATATTCTTTTACATCTTTAACCATATTAGGCCAGTAATAATGAATTCTTAATTTATTTAATGTTTTGAAAATACCAAGGTGAGCAGAATTTAAGTTATCATGATTATTACGAATAGTTTCTAATATATTTTCTTTAGGAATGACAATTTTCCAAGATAAATTACTCTGAATTTCAAATTTAGGTTTACAGAACCTGTAAAGAACATGATTATCAACTCTGAAGTTCTTATACCTTAAAGGATATTTTTGGCAACCAATAAAAATACGTTTATACCAAGGATCGTTAATTTCATCATCAGGTTGAACAATTTCTGATGGAATATCAATAGCGTTAATTTGAATACGAGACAAAGTGTCAGGTACAACATGTAAATTACCTTTTTTATGCAAAATATCAAATGTAAATTGTGATATACGAGCAGCCCAACGAGCTAATCTTCCACTCGGATTATTTAAAGTTAACAGCCATTTTAAACTAGCATGATCAGTTATAACTGTAAATTTCATACCTTCAATGTATGGTCTAAAATGTTCAATTGAATCTAAAATTGCAAGAAGTTCTTTTTCAGTTGTGCTATAATTAATTTCACATTTACCAAAAGTTCTAGAATAAAATGCAACAGGATGTTGATTATCATCTTCATCTTTTTGACATAAAACACTACCAATAGCATATGAACTAGCGTCACAATGTAAGTAAAATGGTTTTTCAAAATCAGGGCAAATTAAAACAGGAGCTGACAATAGAGCTTGTTTAAGTTGAACAAAAGAGTTTTCACAATTAGAATTCCACTCAATTTGACGTTTAGAATTTTTACTACCTCCAGTTAGTTTCGATAAAGGTGTAGCAATATCAGCAAAATTATTAATGAATCTACGATAATATGAACACATACCTAAAAAACTTCTAACCTCCTTAACGGTTTTAGGTTGGGGAAAATTTTCAATTACTGATAACTTAGAAGGATCAGTATGTAAACCTTTACTATCAACTATATAACCTAAATATCGCAAACGATCTTTACAAAATTCGCACTTCTTTAAGTTAACGGTAAGACCAGCTTCTTTCAAGCGTAAATAAATTTTACGTAACAACGTTAAATGACTTGAAAAATCGTTAGAAACAGCTATTAAGTCGTCTAAATATACAAAAACTTGTGAATCAAATTCAGGACCAAATAATCTATCAACTAAACGTTGAAGTTCAGCAGGAGCGTTAGTTAAACCGAAAGGCATTCGAACAAATTCGAATAATCCTTTTCCGGGGATTACAAATGCAGTTTTCTCACAAGAAGATTTCTCTAAAGGTATTTGAAGAAAAGCTTTTGATAAATCAATAGCGGAGATAAACTTAGCACCACGCAAATTATCCAAGATTCGCGATGTGTAAGGTAAAGGATAAGCATCTTTTACAGTAACAGAATTTAATTTTCTAGAATCTAAACACAATCTAGTCGAACCATCTTTTTTCTCAACAGCTAAAACAGGAGAAGACCAAGGGGATTTTGAACGTTGAATAATTCCTTCATTAAGTAAAACTTCTACTTCATCATAAATTTCTTTTTGCTTAGCAGGACTAATAGGAAAATAACGTTGTTTGATAGGATCACCAACAGTTACGATTTTATGTTCTGTCAAATGAGTTAAACCTAAACCTTTCTTTTCATAAGAAATTTCCTCAAAAAGTTTAATGACTTGATCTAATTGATCTTTGTCAGCGCAAGAAAGTTGAACTGAAGAAGTTACAGAATTTATATTAATATCATCAAAAGAATTGATTTTATTTTCAAAATTATTAAGAGAATTAACTTTATTTTCAAAAACTAAGTTATTAAATAAATCTTTAGCTATATCAAATACTAACCAAAAGTCAAAACCTAGAATAAAATCTGGTTTAAGAGAAGGTATAACCATAAATTCTACCATACGAGTAGTGTTATCACAAGTGATTGGAATATCCATAGTACCTAATACTTCTTGATGTTTACCATCAGCAGTATGAGCTTTATGACAATTATTAGTTTTAAGTTTAAATCCTAAGTCAATAAGTTTTAAGTGACAATTAGAACCTAGAACACTCTTATTAGCACCACTATCTAATAAACCTGTAAATGTTTTACCACAAATGTGAAACTTCAAGAATGGACGTGAGTCATTATTCTTTGTAAAAAGTATGGGAGCAAGTTTATTTATTTGAAAAAATACTTTTAAGTAATTACACCAATCTGAAAATTCTTTATGTATTTGAAATGAATTAGGACGCGAATAATTAAACGATGTCAGATCACTGTTTTCTTTATTAAGAATCCGTGACTGACAGAGCTTTATACGTTTTTTGGAATCTTTCCATTAGATTTACAAATATCGCAAAGTTTAGTAGTAACACCTGGTTTACCACATTTAAAGCAAATGACACCTGGAATCTTATTACATTGCTTATAAGTGTGTCCAGTCTCTTTACACTTAAGACAATTTAAAGTTTGAACAGAATTAATATTCTTAATCTTAGAATCAAAATTATAGTATTTATTACTATTAGAAACATGAAAGTCATCAATTTGTTTAGAAAGGTTAACTAAAACTGTTAAAGAATCTATGGAACGACCAACTAAATGTATAGAGTACATAGGCAACATATTATGTTTAATTATTTCCAAAAGAGTAGACTCGGCCAAAGGATGGGTAAGCCTCTTAGACATATCTTCAATTTCAATAATAAAATCTGACAACGATTCACTAGACTTCTGCTTCCTAGTCCTCAAGTTGTATTCTAAATTGTAGTCAAAATTGAGCTTATCAAAACGCTTCAATAATTCAAGCTTAAGTTGCTTCCAAGAAGTTATAGAACCACGAACAGATCTAAACCATTTCAGTGCTAAGTCTGAAAGTACCTCAGTAAACGATATGAGTATATGATCATCATGAATATCACGAGCCAAACAGTATTCCTCAAAAGTGAGTAAGAATTCACGGACACAAGTTCTGCCACTAAATCTGTGCTTAAACTTAGACAAATCAGGTCTCTTAATATATGAGTGTTTATTTGCATTCGCAAAAGACAAGTTAGGATGAAACGACAAATCTAATAAATCATTAGAAGCAGTAGGCAAAGCCTGTGAATAATTATTTGTTTCAACAAGATTAGAGTTATCAATATTAATATTAGAAGTTAAGTTATTCAAGTTAACGTCACTACTAGGTAGTTGTTGAACAGTAGATAAAGATTCCTTGTCCGACATATTTGAGAAGTCCTCAATCTTCAGCGATAATATTAAGTTTAATTATTTCTAAAAATGTTAAGTTCAATGAACTCAAAAACTCAAGTTACAAAATAGTTAGTTAGTGTTGCTAACTACAGTTAATATAATAAATGAACTTGGCATTCAATTAACAAAGTAAGCATAGCTTGCATGTAAACATGTTAAAGATACATCAACACAATGGTCGAAATTCTTATAAAAGTTCTAATACAAAATCCAAGGTTACAAATATGGTAACTACGAAGTTGGCATAAGTTATCAAGTCCCTACATTCGCAGCGCCAGTTGTAATATAAATAAAAATAAAAATTAAAATTTATTTTGTGTTGGTGTGTTTCAACACAATTAAAGTAAAGAAAAAAGGTTGCACCGGAATAGAGCAATTGGACTGTAAAAGGCTTTTATTTATATTACAATGGGGTTTATTTGAAAAAGTAAACCGCATTAAGTTAAAAAATAGATATTTATTTAATGCCAAAATGATACAATATATTACCACCATTTTATTATATCGTGTCTTTCGCCAAAACAATACATATTGTCTTAAATTTTCATTCTATATCAAACAGTTTCTACTAAATTTAATCTTTTTTACCGAAAAGTGAATTTATAATTTTGCTATTAATTTTGATATATTAATTTTATTTAAGGAAAGCTAATAACAATAATTATCGGGCGCCAGGATGCTTAGATTACATCCGATAAAGAAATTTTTAAAGAAATTAAATATCAAAACAAAATGTACAGAAATGCTAAGTTGCAATCCGACTTAAAATTAACTAGTATACATTAATCTAGTCTTAAAATTAAATCTCGCAGAATTATAATAAAGTTGAATGCCGAGTTCTTGAGTGTGTAATAAAATTAGTCTACATACCAGAACCGTAGCAATCCAAAAGTAAAGTAATAAATTTAACCAAAGTTGTCAAAATAATAAACGGGGCTCGGTGTCCTTTCCAATGGTAGCGGGTACCGGCGAAACCGTTGAAGTGAATCGAAGGTAGTGCAGAATTTACTTCGTTTCCAGTTTGCAAAATGTTATAAGAATGATTAAATGTATAACATATCCAAAAAACCGCGTATGAAAACACGTTTAAACAGGAGAAAAATTAGTTGAAAAACCCATAATATATAAAAAAAACTGTGGACAAAAGAGAAAACCTACGTTAGTATTATTGTCCAATTCGAAATTCAAAATTTACGAAAACTTGCAAAGTGGAACTTACCCGGGGAACAAAACCGGTGTTTTTGAGTAAAGAAATCCATCAATCGTACGGAAAAGTACTTAATTTGGAAGCCTGTAATTTCAAAAACCACTATATAACACGAGAATTTCAATCAGAAACCAATTCGAACAAAAATGTTTTATGCTACTTACCATGAGGTAAAGAATATCGCACAATATTTAGCGAATCCAAATGAATTTTACTATAAATCCATTATATACAAGCTAATAAGCTTGTTTTAAAATAAATTTTCCCATTATTTTGGGTTTTTTGAAGAAAAAAATAACTAATTTAAACAAAATTCGGCGACATTGTCCGCCTTTGAGCTAATCGGCCAGGAAAGTAAAATTTTTCTATGACAAATTAATGTCTTAATTACGAAGAAAAAATAATAGACCTAGATAACATCTATTCAGCCAATTAAAGATCATAGAGCAAGGTCGATGCACATGCAAAGTGCAGCAAAAATGCATCTCAACGTAGACACGGGTAGATGTACACCTATGTTTGAACAAGATTAATCGTTTTTACTCTATGCAAATTAAGACATCTGTCAAATGACAGATGGTGAAGTACCATTGACAGCGACAACCGACAGCTACAATGACAGATAAAAGTATTGACAATTAAACGAAATATGAAAGATTTGTTTGAAAAGAACTAATTTAATAAGTTTGAGGTTGTAAATGACGTCAAGTAATATAAACAATGTGAATGAAATTAATTTTAATGCAATAAGGATGAAAATATGGTTTATTTTGACGAAAGGACGACGTAAGACACGCATGTAACGTAAAATACGTTACAATATGTATATACCTTAGCGTAGAACTCGTCCTGTTCAGCGCTGAGCACCACCTCCCGGAAGTCCTTGGGCACGTCGGCCACGCCCTCCAGCGACACGCGGTTGTTGTTGATGGTCAGCAACTCGTGCACCATCGCCTGGTACGTCCACTGGACAAACACACCATTTTAATTTAAAACCTCCGAACAACAAACGACGCAATAGCGCCTGGGCTCTTCTACAGTCTCCACTCGCACACACACACTCACCACACGGGTCTCCTCTCACAATGTGAGTGGAGACCCGTGTGGTCAAGTGCGCAACGCAAATTGAGTCACGCAAGTGAACACTAAGAAAGGATTTTAGGAAATTGGTGGGCGAAGTCACAGGGGAAAACTAGTATCAAAGAGCATATAAACACTACGTTTTAGCTAGTATATTATAAAACTTGAAGTCCATAGGCAGACGTGACAACTTGCCGTCGAAACGAAACCAAAGTCTTACTCTTGGTACTTCTAGAAAATTGAGTTATAGGCCTTACCTGGTGCAACAATGGGGTGACTGGGTCATCCCGTCTGTCCACAATGAGCAGCTGCGGTTGGGGCGCTGTGCCATTGTATGGTACGTTGTTGTCCAGCAGTACGGCTTCCCGCCGCATGAGGTCCCGCAGGCGCTCCGCGAGGCGCGCGCACGGTTCCGACGCCGCCTCGTAGCGGACCACCGCGCGCCGCTTCAGCGAGAGCAACAGCGCGAGGAGACCTTGCGAGCAACGCTGCAGGTGGTTCTGGTTCCAGGATCGACCTGGATGCATTATTTCTTGACCAACTTCTCATCGGTGATGCCTATAGTGTTACTGATGTCCTGGGTTAATGGTGACCATTTACCAAGGCGGCTTGTCTGCACTTATATATTTCTTATGTTAATGCCCGGCAAAAAGAGCAAACAACCCACCTCATGGTAAGTAGTGACCATTGCTCATGGCGGTCAGTAACACCGAAGGCATTTAAAACATGTTGTCTTGTTGGTAAATCGATGTGTGAAATTCAAGTAACTCGCAATTTACCAATAGCCTTGATCATAATTTTAAGCCCAAAGTGAGCCAAATCATGAGATGTAAAACTCACCATGCAAACATCCCACAATATTGAAGGAGAACAGATGCCTATCAACAGCTAAATAGTCTGCAAACACCTCCTGGACTTCTCTCACAACCTCCTGCTCATCACACTCGGCTAGTGTCTTTATATCTGCTTTTGATATCACATTGCTGAAGTCTGAAAAATTGAAAATTGATTCAGAATTAATCCAATTTAACACATTAGCTGCAGCAATGGTAATTGTCTATGGAATCATGACACAACAAATACATTCTCAGCAGCTAGCATGTTAGTTAGTTAGTTTTCAATTGATGAACATTAAATTTAAGGCTTCTAAGATTCAGGCCTCCAACACATCTACATTTTGTAGACATATCCCATATATATACACACATCTTAGTTGCTACAAAAAATATAATACAAGCAAATAAACATGTCATAACTTACAAATGAAATAAACCCCATATTTGGGATTCCTGAGCTCTCTAGATAGAAGAGCAATATTTTCTGAGGTGGGTCGCAAGAATACAATGCATTTCATATGCTTCAAATTGTCCCATTTTGCATGATTGTCTATCCTCTCAAAAAGGTACACCTCCTTCTGCAGGATTTCCGATTGACTGAACACCATGCTAACAATACTCGTCTGTGAAGGCAGATATAAATTTAAGGGATATGGTGGCTTAAATGGCTTTAACTTAATTTCAAAAAACCTAATTTAGATAATAAATAAGTCACCGGAATTGCCTACTTAGAGACTTGATTTGATAAAGGTTGTTTGATAGTGTTCTGACATTCTCGTAATATTTTAAGATGAATGCAACTCAGACATAGACACAGGTGTAAGGTGGGATGGTGATTCCTATCACTTTACACCTGCATCCTGCTGGTTATGTATGTGTAGCATAAAATTGACATACAAATAACGTGGCGATATATATGTATGTGGTTTATCAAAACTTATCATTCAGTGTATTAATTTTATCATTAAAACATGCAACAACATTGATATGAATACATACAGTATCTTTATCCATTAAAATAACTTTCATTCCAGGACCACTTTCTTCAGTCATCTTCGTTATATATAATTTCACAGCCTGTATCACGTTCATTTTTATATATGTATACTTACAACACCTTTTTTTATTAAAAACAAAATGTAATCAATGAGTTTAATTATTTTTGTTTTCAACTTTTCAATGTAATGTTTGTAACTGTATAACGTCATTAACGTCAAGTGATAATGTCATTGTCAATTTAATGTCATATTTAGGCCACTAACACTAATCACCATAGAATAAACACTTATTTAGGAGTATGAGACTAATCACTGTCAATGTTTGAGAGATAAACACAGATAAACATATTGATATTGAAGATTCAATAAAAATTATCTACACTACGGATTATCCATGATTCTCACTTCGATTCGATCCGAAATAAAAATAATGACTTCCTCTAGCACTCTCGCACTGCCACTGATGCCAAGTTAGCATTTTTTCAAGAGATTTATTTGAAAAAATAAACAATTTTAAGTATTAGTAATAAATTTTTTCGAATGATGAAATCGACATATTTTATCCCTGCTATTCCTGTTAGCTCCCACAATCGAGATTTTTCGTTCAGAAATTCTTGGGCGTCTCATCAAAATTAAGCTACTCACGAAAAATTAGCTTGTTAGTAATCAGATAAAAAAACCAATATATTTTATGTGCAAAAATTATTTAGAATTCGTCGTATAAAGACGAATTGTAAATCTCGTCAAGTCGTCATTAAGATACTAAACGAGCATTCTTCATAGCTAAAGCATTTTATGCTTTAGCTATGCTTAATAATAAATTAATATTAATGAATTTAATATTGAATGTCAAATTATTATCGATTTATGATTTTATGCTGAATCGAGTACTACATACTTCAAAGTTAACTTAATCGACTGCACAGATCGACTGACTCGATTTATTATTGTGAAACTTTTCCTCTTCAAGTCTTCACTATCTTTTGAAGTTTTGACGTATAGTGATGACGACAAAAGTCAAATTACATCACTAGCACTTCTGTAATCTCCGAAAGGTCGCTCGGGTCAGTGGGGAGTAGCGCTGTTTGGTTAATTACTGTAAAACTTCCAATCCAAATAATATAATAAAATGTTTTCGCGCGCTCTGAAGCCTGTCGCCACAGTTGCAGCCCAAAATGGGGTGAAGAATTTCTCCACATCATCGCAGGTAACCTTACCTTTTATATCTACTTGTAACCATATTTATCGCCTTACTATTTTAGAAATTCGTGGTATTCGTGGTATTTCGTTAAATCCTTGTGAATACAGCCTAGTTTCGAAAATATATCGTATCAGAAGACACTTGTTATTACTTCAGAAAAACTTCAAAGTTGTGGTGGCTGGCGCCTCCGGAGGCATCGGGCAACCTCTGGCGCTGCTGCTGAAGCAGAACCCACTGGTGACCCAGCTGGCGCTGTACGACATCGCGCCAGTCACCCCCGGCGTGGCCGTCGACCTCTCCCACATGGACACGCCGGCCAAGGTCAGTGGCCACAAGGGTCCTGAGGAACTCTCCGCAGCCATCAAAGGTACGCTGGTTGAACTATACCATAGATTAAAAATGTTCCTAGAGTTATATAACAACTCATATCTAACCCATATCTATAAGTAGATTCTTTGCCAAGGTGACTGTAATCTTATTTTAGGTCAAGTGCAAAAATGTTTTAAGTAAAATGTTCTTGTTTTTCTCACTTTTCACAATCTTGGTGACATAATCTTTCTTTTATACAATTGTGTAGAGGTAACAAAGCTAACATTTATTAGGTTAATGTTATAAAGAAGGATAACATTAAAACAATTATGGTACATTCATAGTATTACATTAATATGACTGTTTTTAAAAGCAATAGATAATAATGGTAATAAATGGTAGTTTATGTTGTTTGTTTAGTTGCAAGTAGTTGTGGTACATACTATTTACATACCTTTAACAGCACTAGTACCTGTTTACTATATTTATGAAGTAATTACTCAGTTTGTTAAATGTAATGAATTAGCAATTATCAGGTAATATCATTAGATTTTATGTCATAATTGTTTTAAAATAGGTAAATATTGAGATAAGAAACAGTTATTGCTACATCATTTGAGTATGCTACATGTACTTACTTGATAATCAAAATATTAGTTACTGTCAATTAATTCACAAAGGTATCACACCACCTAGTTTATACTATTCTAAATTCTATTTTCCATATGAAAACTTTAATAACAGAATTCATTCATGAAACAATTACTAGCATTAAGTGAAACAAGTTTAGGGTTTAATAATGTAGTCCAACTGTTTAAATTTGAGTCCATTCTACTCAACAAATCTTAAAAGGCCTAACCAAATAAATTTCAGCTTCAGCAAGAACTTAACTTATATTATGTTAAATCTTTTTGCCAGTATTCAACTTCAAACTGTTCGTCACCACCACCAGTTTTGTCACCTTTACTAATCAATGATCGCTCACCATCAAATATGTACAATTGTACATTATGGAGGACAGCTTTGCCACAATGTTTTGTGTCATAACAGAAATTATAATAGAACAAGGATTAAATTCACTGAGCTTTACAGAATGCCTACATTGATTGATTAACGAATGACTTTGCTACCACCTATATTATAATTCATAAAATGATGGTCATAAGTCTCAAAGACTTTATATTATTCTCCTGTGTTATATTTCTCTCTGTGTTATTTTACGTCGTACTTGTCCCCTGTTAGGTGCGGATGTAGTAGTGATCCCCGCTGGAGTTCCCCGCAAGCCGGGCATGACCCGCGACGATCTGTTCAACACCAACGCGTCGATCGTGCGCGACCTGGCCGTCTCCGTCGCGCAGAACTCGCCCAAGGCCATCATCGCTATCATCACCAACCCTGTCAACTCCATGGTGCCCATCGCTTCTGAGGTGCTCAAGAAGGTGAGTTCAACCATATAAGCCTTACCATGTCGAGCTGAATTAAAAAGTATGTAAGGATCGTAGCAAGTGGAAATATGTAGTATCTGCCTACCCCTACGGGAAAGAGGCGTGATTATATATATATGTATGTAATTTAACATAAGAGGTAGGCAATGGTACTTAAATCAAATTATTTGGTAAAATTATTAGGTCAAGACGTAGACGGTCCGATAATTGAAACAAGCCGAAGTTTATTTATCGTGTTCTTTACCCTTAGGCCGGAGTATACGACCCCAAAAGAGTACTGGGCGTGACCACTTTGGATGTTGTCCGTGCCGCGGCCTTCATCGGCGAGATCAACGGTGTAGACCCTCGCTCAGTCACGATCCCGGTCATTGGAGGCCACTCGGGTGTCACCATCATCCCCGTGCTGAGCCAAAGCCAGCCGGCCGTCAAGCTCAGTGACCAGGGCAAGATCAAGGCCTTGACCGAGAGGATACAGGAAGCCGGTACTGAGGTAGGTTTTGTTGTTAAATGAATTTATAAAATGCTAATGAAAATAACATAAACACTAAGGCTCAGTGCAAATTGGCCTCCACCACCGGTGGCTGTGGTCGCAGGCTTTTCATCCTACAGTCAAAATCAAACATATTGGATGGGTTTATGTTGGCAGAGTGCTCTCTGCATTGACCAATTTATATTGAATACTTACATAAATTTATTCATTACCAGGTAGTAAAGGCGAAGGCCGGCGGCGGATCCGCCACTCTGTCCATGGCGTACGCTGGTGCCCGACTTACCAACTCTGTACTCAGAGGACTTAAGGTTAATATTATACTATTTTATCCTTGAAGTACAATTTTATGCTTATTGTATTAATGTTTGTTGGCCCATTTAACTTAGATCCAGGTATTATGCATCTTTGTAATAGAAATAATAGAATTGGTATAGTCTTTGTTGTGCTAAGAAAGCATGCGAGGACATACAGCTATACATCAATTGGAGACTCAAATTAAGATGTACTAATTGTAGTATCTCTGATCGGTGATGCATATGGTGTTATTGATGTGTGTGGGCGTGAGGACTGTGGCTAATTAGTCGGGTATAAGCCACGCTTACTTTTCATGTTTTCCTCTATCGCCAAGAATTATCAGTAGTTTTATTTATTTACTTATCGTGCATTTATCATAATGTCACATGACAATACTATTATATTTTATCTATCTGCATGATTTATTAATAAATGATAATTGTGTTCCTAGATATTGATGTCAACTTGAAATCAAGATACTTATTTGACCCAAGTTATGTACTGCTACATCTAGACTAGGTTGTGTGTAATGTACCTAAACCTTTCAATATAACTACAGTTTTATCCTCTCTGTGGTTTCAAGGGAGAATCCAACGTAGTCGAGTGCGCGTACATCAAATCCGACGTGACCGAGGCCGCCTACTTCGCCAACCCAGTGGTGCTGGGCAAGAACGGCGTGGAGAAGAACCTCGGCTTCGGCAAGCTCAACGAGTTCGAGCAGCAGCTGCTGAAGGCTGCCATCCCCGAGCTGCTGAAGAACATCAAGACTGGCGAGGACTTCGCCAAGAAGTAAACTTAGCAACAGATCGTAACGACCGGACCGGACAGCGGAGGGTTAAGAGACTAGGAGTGGTAGGAAGTTTAGGGATACAGTATTGATCTGCTTATTATCTATCATAGGTCTTTAAGTGTAAAGGTGTTATGGTGATCCGGAAGAAGTGTTGTTGTCAGCCTTAAAATTTACTTTTAGATCCCAAGAATAGGTCAATCATATTATGTATCACTAGTATTGAAAATGAAATAAATTTTGGTTGTTAGTTTGGGCATAGATACGTTTTGTAGAATTATAATAATGTCCAGATTATCAGAGTACGAGAGATGTCCTGTGTAGGTATATAGTTGACGAAACACCTCCGAGTGACTATAGAATAGTCTCAATATGGTCCGGTCAACAAATAGGTAATGGTAGAAAATGTTAAGTGTAAACCACAGTGAGAATGAATTCAAATTGTTAATTATTTCTTTTGTTTAAGTCGGTTTTAAATTGTAAGCATGTTTTATATTTTATTTGTTACGAATCTTTTTTAGTATTTTAATTGCATTTTATCAAAGCATCAAAGAATAAAATGAACGATAGTTTTGTTATATCGCGTAATATTCCGTAACATTTCTGCCGCCATGATGAAGCTGTGTGGGAAATGAAAGCAATTTTATTGTACATAACTGTCGTGACTCAGTGTCGTGTTGGTGATAAATGTTATTATTTATATAGACGTTTTATTTCCCAAAAAACATAACATCATTGACATGAGAATAAATGTGTATGCTATTATTTGATGCGAAGCGTTGTGTTGCTCAGATTTCTTAAATTTCCCTTGCATTGTTTGGGTTAGTGATTTGTGATACATAAAATTGGCACATTGATCATACACGTTGTTCCATGCGCATTAAACAATAAATAATCAATCAAAATAACGATGTCTTTGTATAAGGACCCACTCGGTAGTAAACAAATAGTAGAATAGAAATAGTCGAATTAAAATTATGAATTTTACTATCTATATGGAAACCTTAGTCTTTACGACATATTATCAGACCTCGAAATAATCAATGATGTTTTGCTGTTTTTGCAATTACCAACAACCAATAACTAACTCCTGTCCGTTGAGGAGTTCTTTTATAATAGGGCGGTGCGAAGTTCGCCGGGACAGCTAGTGTTAATATAAATTACTTAAGCATTAAAACGGACGAATACAAAAGACTCAGCTTATTGTACTTATATTATCATAGTTACTAAACTTGACATAGAACCTCATAAACCACATTAAACGTAGAAAGATTACTCAACATTAAGTAGTACTCATTAGTCAACATTGCATCTTTCACTGGTATACTTAAAGCAATAACTCCAAAAGTCGGAAATCTAGTTTTCTGTTTCACTGCTTCATTGACACAAACATGTTGCACATTTTATTATAGATGCGTAGATGTGACTTGTTTTCGAAAAACTCGATGTAAATTTCCACCATCAAGAGCACTAGGTACGCGGAAAACACTGTCACCCCGGTCCAGGACCTATTTTTGGGGTTACTGTAGCACACCCTGGGACTCCTGTCCGAATCCATGACTTGGTATTGAAAATTTTGAAGGCCAGTGACGTCGATTTTGGCAGATGACCAATGGCTATTGGCTTATTTATTATTAGACTGCCGCCGCCGAAGCTTGTGATCTCCTTCGCACCGATCTTTACGTACTTAAACAGTATACATCGCCATCGCTAGGTAGCGGCGATGCTATTACGTCCTGGTATGGTATGGTAAAAGTCAGGGTAATTAATACGACTTCGTACTTACATCGATTCTATTCTAGATTCATATTTCAAAAATAGATTCCATTGTAGGTTACATAAGTTTAAGTACCCAGTTTAGATACCGTAAACTTTGGATAAGTTATTTCAGGATTTCTTACAACGCCGTCTGTAGTATACAAAGACCTTGTAACTCTGTGCTGCGCGAGAAGCGTTGGATATCTAGGTTTGAATCCCAGTCGAATTAAACATTTATATGACTTCAAGTGGAGAGTGGAGCTGCCTGATTAGCTAAAGTTCAGACGGCTAAGAGCACACATGCCAGTGACTCTCACTACCCAACAAGTAAATAAAACACAGTAAATAGATTTTCTTCTTATTTATTGATTCGTCCTCCCAAAACTTTGTTTTCGCCTGATCGGACATACATGGATGATCTCCCTTCCGTCTACTTACAGTACATTACAGTTTTATAAAGAAATCACAAAGTGGAGCCATCGCCGCGCGTCAACGTTCAAAGTAAATTTAATCAGTCGAGTTTATATATTCAAAACATTTACAAGGACCGCGCAACCGACCGCCATCTCGCGAAGCTATGTACAGCTACATTACAATACACAACTAGTTTTCAGTTACAATACGTTTATACACCGTTGACCACTTCTATGTTCAGTTAAGTGTAAGTTTCATCTTTATAAGACTTTCGGTACACTAAATATAACAGCTAACAACATGTAACAGTTTCAAAACAATTGAATAGCGAGTTTACAGCGGGAGGGTTATAGTACATCGGGTGGAACTTAACAATCAAAGGGTACATCGATGCGAGTCGATTCCGCGGTCGAAAGGTTACGTCACAATTAAAATGCAGGCGCGCGGCGACACACACGCGCACACGCACACACACACACACACGTACGCACACACACGCAGGCACGCACACATCCGCACTCGGAGCTCATCTGTATTTATAACCGGTCGCGGCGACCGCCCTAACTAAAACTGAAAAATCTCTATCGTTACATTATTCTAACCTGTATAATTACAAATGCACAGTATGTATACATAATAACCATACACTTTTACAATATGTATATAATTTACCGTTCCTTATCCGATGACAGTTCATATGTATAACGTCCGCGCCGTCCGTCGCCGTTGCGCGTCCATCGTAACAAACATAACCGATCGATGCTATATTTACAAGAAAATAATGAGAATTCAACTACGCGTATACTAAGAGTGATGCGGCGACGGCGACTCACGGGGCGGCACAGTGTTATCTTACAGCGGTCGTACTCCGGCCGGGGAACGTCCACGCGCGTTCCGACGCCGAGGACGTTCCGCAATCGAGTGACCTCTATACACAATGTACACCCTAATACTACGTTGCTAAGAATGGACGAAGTCGCGGTACCTACCGGTGTGTCGGAACGATGGAAGACAGTGGGGCGCACGCCCCCGGCGCGGCGGAGCGAACGAAGCCACCCACGAAAACCAGTCAGCATAAACTATTTTGGTCCTATATTTGCTGCGGTTCGTGCGAGTCACACAGATATCACACAGTCGCATATTGAACAGTTATTTTGTTTTAACATACATCCATGCCTTATTATACGTCGTTGTAGTACATGACAGTCGCTGATCGATCGTGTTAAGATATAAAAAAATATGTATTATTCAGCGCTACAACTACTACGATATCGATCGGAGAACGAAACCCTTAAACGAATAAATAACGATTTAACATTGATCACATGACCGACGAACGTCGCTTACCTAGGAAGTGTAGAAAGGTTTTATACAAAAGTGTCATACAATCTATTTTATACAAACTCGACATAAAGCCAAAATGCTTCAATGGACAACGGACAGTTCCGAACCAAATCAAATTTTGATTCTTATAGTCTTCACAGTTCGAATTGGGCGCAACTCTTTATTGTTGAACTCGTTCACACTAACAATGTTTATTGATCGTCCGCCCGCGACTGTACGTCAGCACACTCACAGACACCGACACCGCCCCAGTACCCGCTTAGCACACACTGAGAACACTTCACCCTGCTCGCGTATAACTTGTAAAAAATCCTGTCTGTTGTAAATAATAAACTTCAATAACCCGAGTTAGCAATATTTTCCTTCAACCTTCAAATTCTAACCGTCCATTTCCTGTTCCTCAACTTAAATTCAAGTTAAAACTAATAACTTGAATAAGATTTTCCATGATTTTCTTTGACAGACATCAGTTGCTTGGTATGAACTTGACTAAAAAAAGGATGTTGCATGTTGTATAAACCTTCATTCTCTTTGACTCGTCATTCAACACAATCTGAGAGCACAAACGAAGCACGACTCCAACCGTGGGATCAACTGCGAGGCACGCTGAAGCAGATGACGCTGGTCCGAGACGCGGCGCCCTCCGAGTCCGGGGGCTCCTGCGCCGGCGCGGGCCCGGGCTCGCTTGCGCCGTCGGAGCGCTTGTCGTCCGGCGCGTCGGGCGGTGCGCTCGGCGGCTTGCTCCGCCCGTACCCGCGGTTGCTGGTCGGCGTGAGGATCGCCCGCAGCTGGTCGGGCGTGAGCGTGCGGCCCAGCAGCGCCCGCAGGTGCCGGTGCGTGCCGGGGGGCGGGGGCGCGGGCGGGGCGCGGCGCTAGGAGGGCGCGGGCGGGGGCTTCGGCGCGGGATGTCAGTCCTCGTCCGACAGCGGTTCGTACTGCGCGGACATGAGCGGCGCCGGCTCGGACGCGGGCGGCGCCGCGGGCGCCACGCTGCTCGGCGGCGCCGACGTGGGGGCGGGGGCTGCGCCTGCGAACACGATTATTATTTTAGTTCGTTATACTGATAGCTCATAATAAAATCTTTAAATTTTTCAAAAAGAAACACTAAGTAGCTGTAAATACATGCATGCGCATGTATTTATTGAGCGAAATGAAAAATACAATAAAAAACTGTAAACGTGTGTTTATAATTATGAGTTTATGACAGATAAATATTTGTGCACGGATTGTGGATGTTTGTGATGTCTCAGTTACGTGTCCATGGCACTCGCGAGTCCCGTGGCAGAGTATTAAAATGCGCCGATGTAAGAATAATTAAAATTGTCAAAAAAAAATTACCATCCGTGGTGGTGACATTGAGCGCCGAGTACGGATACGCGTACGCAGTGGGGAACGGGAGGGGCTTGGCGCGCTCATCCGCGTCCGACCGCATCACCTCCACGATGCGGTTGGTGACGTAGTCGTACGCCGTGAGCACGCCGCCCACGCCCACGCCCACGCCGCTGTACCGCCGCGCAGAGTTGTTGTTACTGCTTCTGGGGAGAGACGGCAGCATTATAACATTATGTACAATTGTACAGCTACAACGTGTAACTTTGAACATCCGCGTAACTTATTTTATGTAAATAGCCGGCAAACCGTTCACTTCAACCGGTCACTGTTCCTCAAAGACATCATTAATACCAAAGGTATTACCGAAGTGTTGTCGACAAAAAAGGAAGCGGGCAACCCGCTTAATTTCTGCCCCTCCAAAGTACAACGTAGGTACGCGATAACTGTCCTAACGGGTGAAAAACCATACAAGTGTCGTCGATATTAAACTGGCTCGTACGGATTCTAGCAACCTGCAACAGGACGGACAAGAATCATAACCTTCGTCCGTTGTTTAGCAGGGGCTTGAACGAGTCGTCCTCTGTATACATGTATATTGTCGGTACGTACCTGGAATGATGCGTGTCGGGCGGGCTGACGGGCTCGAGATAGGGCGCGTGCTTGGGGGCGTCGCGACGCCACTCCTCCCCCGCGGCGCCCCCGCCCCCGCCCGAGCCGCCCCCGCCCGCGCCGCCGTAGCCCTCGCCGCCGCTAACGAACCTGCTGGGAGACAATAATTATATGATAATATACCAACATACGATAATTCCGGGTAACTTTGAGTTTAGGTGTACCCATGAAGCGAATATTTTAGGTTAAATTAAAATAAACCTTAATAAGAAATCCCGTTTTTCGGAGCTCAACTTAACATTTAAATTATAGACTTGGATTTAGACTTATTGAAAAACAAAAGTTCTTAACAAACTTATGAGACAAATCCTGGATGTCTAATGCCCAGATTTCATCACCTTGTTTTACTTTTTGGCGACATACAAACTACAAGTGTAAATAATTACCAGCCGTCCCCATTAATCCATCTATCCATAATCTTGAATGAAGCTCGGTAGTAGCTAAAATAATAACTAGCACAATAATGTTCGCGCCTTGCCTGACAGTTGTTTAGTAAGTTACTGTATCGGATTTGTCTTAAGATAATAATATCTATCTATTCTAATTTACCCAACAGTCATAACTAAAAAAAACACTTACTTATGATGTAACATAGAGGTAGTGGGGCTGCAGAAGTCCCTGGTGATGATTTTGGAGGCCAGGTCCCCCAGCTTCATGCTGGTGGTGTGCGCCGTCGCCTGGGCGTCGTCGCCGAGCGCGCGCTCCAGGGCCCGCTCGGGGGGTCGCTCGGGGGGCCGCTCCGCCGGCGTGTGCCGCTCCGACGGCGGCGGGGGGCCGCCCTGGGGGTCCGTCTCCCGTATTATCTGGAAGTAATCGTATCATAAGGCGAGTGTACAAAATAGCAACGATCGTAACTTCGAAATTATTTCGGTAATTTTTGTTGTTTGTCAAAATATATGAATATTTGTCTCTATTCACCCCATTAGTGCATGTGCTCATCGTGCCTTCTAACTAAGACCAAATTTCCAGTGGTCAACTCACCGGGAACCTGTCGGTGGTCTGGCTGATCTGGTGCGTGATGATGGCGTTGATGAGCGAGGCGGCGGTGAGCGTGCCGTCCACCGGGCGCCGTTCCCCCGCCGCGCCCGCCGCAGCCCCCGGCGCCGCCGCCCCCGCGCCCGCCGCGCCGCCCGCACTGCTCGCCGGCGCCACCAGCGTCGGCGCTGACGACACCGCCGTTCGACTGTCGAACAACAACAACATAATCATGTTTAATTTGGTAGGTACGTCACTAACGGACAAGTGGAGTAGTCAATTTCGGCCAAATGTCCTACTTTTAGTCCTATCCGTCTATTTATTCTACCTATTTCTTTCTGTCTCGTACGTTCCATAATCTAGTCTATATTTGTACACGATAATGTGATATGGTTAAATACTTACACGTCCTTTCTATCCATGGGATGCGGCATGGGTGCTCTTAATTTCTGTGCAGGACTGTACGCGGTGGCGTTGCCAACGCTACTGCCCACACCGACAGGGACGCGCCGGTCCTCTGACGACACCACATTCTGACAAAGCAACGTAGGAAAATATTAATATTTTTAAATAAAGATTTTTTTATAATTCACTCACCATATTTAAGATCAGACCGTTTACAAATAGTATTTCGAGGTAAATTAAAGTATTTCAAGTCAAAAAATGTTGGTCCTTCGAGCCGTAAAAATAAACTATGTTAATCACCTGCTGCGCATGCATGTGGTGTATGCTGGTCTGGTGCTGGTGCTGATGCTGTTGATGCTGCTGATGCGGATGCTGCTGTAGTTGGTGCTGCTCCAGAACGTAGTGCCGCTCCGTCATACCCGGTATCCGTTCCCGCTCTCTACTGCAAGACCAATGGATGTTAAGAAAAGAGATAAATTTAAATAAAAATATTACCACAATACACTTTCAGGCAATATAACCTACCTGTCCCTAGTCTGAGTGATCGGTTGCCTGTCCCGTTGCGGGTCAGCGTACTGCGACTGGGGTACTCTCCTGTCTCGATCCGCGCTCGAATAAGGGATCTGATGGTATTTCTGACTCATTCCGTAGTCCCGCTGAGTTCTGGAATAAGACACAAAATGAACACATTAATACTTAAAAGTTTCCTGGTCTAATCAATAACACTACACTACACTACCCAGTTGACATAGACAATGAATGCCAAACGAAGGGGACAGATAGTCGTTTCTCAATATTTCTTTTGTGACGTATTCAAATAAAAAATGTCCAACCAACCTGATCTCATGATGTTGTTGATGGCTTTGATGCTGCGGATGCGGCGCGTGCGGCCTGTGCTGATGCTGATGCTGCTGATGCGTTTGATGTGTTTGATGCGTCTGATGCGGCTGATGCGGCTGATGCGTCTGATGCGGCTGATGCGTCTGATGCGGCTGATGCGTCTGATGAGACTGATGCGGCTGGTGGTGGTGCATGCTGTCCGAGGGCTCCGGCTGCTCCCTCGTCCGCGGCACGGGCAGCGCGGGCGCCGCTGACGCTGCGTTCACCAGGTTCGTGAACGCTTCGTGACCTGTTCAACGACACGAGTTGTAAAGGATGGTTTTTATTGAAGTGGAAGTAGGAAATCTTCTTGTGTACTGTTCAGTTACAAAGTTAGCTTTATTTTGTTGTCCAAACCATTGGTGCAGTGTCGTTACATTTCTACGTTTGAAGGTCGCTAGAGTATGTTTTATGCAGTTTAGTCCCGACTATACATCTCATCATATCTATCAACATCTATACAACTCACCAGGCGCGGGGTACGCGTGCCGCTGTATGACAGACACGGAGTCACGGTCGCGGCGGTGTTGCTGTTGCTGCTGCTGCTGCTGCTGCTGCTGCTGCTGCTGTTGTTGTTGCTGCTGTTGGTGCTGCTGGTGGTGGTCGCGCCGCGCGCCGCCGTGCATCTGCTGCGACGTGATGTAGTCCGTCAGGATTATCTTCCGCTGCTCAATGCCGTACGCGCCGCGCGGGCTCTGCGCCGTAGATACTTGCTGCTAGAACGAAGTTATTTGTTCAATAAAACATCAGCTGTAGCAAAACCTTTCACAGTGTGTATAGTGAAATTTAATTAATTCAGTTTAAATGTTTCTCATGTAAGTGTGATATTGTTATGAAAATAATAAGAAAAAAAAAGAGTAAGTTAACTAATAAGTCAATACCGTGGAGAAGGATGGCGACTGCGGCCTGGGCTGACTCGTCGCACTCGCATAGTAAGCGCCGCCGGGACTCCTGCCCTTGTAATAATTGAAATTCCTATTCTCCGGCATATGGTGCGGCCCGTGGACGGGCGTGCCGGCCGTGATCGACCCCGTCTTGGGGTCCGGGGGGGTTCTTCTCGCGTCGAACCGCGTCTCCACGGGGGTGCCGAGCGTGATCGACCCCTTGGGGTTGGGCGGCAGCTTGAGCGCCGGCCTGGGGGACGCCACCGCAACAGGTTTCACTTTGGAGTTGTACTGGTTGGGGGACTCCCGCTCCTGTTGCGCTCGGTACGTTACGAACTCTGTCGCGTTTCTGAGAGGCTGCGGGGAAAAATTTAATTCAGTTACAGTTGATATAAGGGCAATAGTATATTCATATATATTTTCATTTTCATTAATTTTCATCTAATTCTTAAATTTAGGAAACACAGGTTAGCAGTATGTATCTCCTCCTACTTTTTTCTACTAATAGAACCTACTTCCCTATTAACAGGACTATAAAGTCGATTATTGAAATTTGCTGTATTTATGGTCATAATGAACAAAACGTGACGATACTCACACTGACTAACTTGGCGGGATGCGCGTGGTCGTGCCTCTGCCGCTTGACGCTGAGGTCGAGCAGGGGCTCGGCGCGCGGCTCGGCTCGAAGCTCGGCGCGCGGCTCGGGGCGCGGCTCGATGTGCAGCAGCATGAGCCCGTCCTTGTCACTCACGGGGGTGATGGTGGCGCGGTGCGGGGAGCGCGGGGAGTGCGGCGAGCGCGGCGAGTGGCTCGCGTGCGAGGCGCTCACCACCGTCAGTGTCGCCAGCGAGTCGTGCTGCGGTGGCTGGGGGTTACACATCGAATAGAATCATCAAACAACGTCGTTAAAAAAAGTTTGTTATGGTTAGATTTAACTATTCCACAAATGGTAAAGCTGAACCAACAACCCTCATACATAATTATGTAATATATATAATTGGTCCTTCGAGCCGGATTAACCTAATAAATTGTTCTAACATTAAAACTTATGATACTTATGATGTGATGATATCATATAATATCAGCCAATTCCTTGGGACTCATAATCTAGAGTAGGTTCTGTCTACTAAGTACTTTATCAGTTACCTTGGGCGGTGGATGGTGGTGTGGCGGCCGGCTGTTTTTCATCAGGCTGACCTCGATCATGTTGAGCACCACGTCCCGCACCGTCAGCGGCTGGCTGCTCACCGACACCGACACGGCCGACACCGCCGACACCGCGGACACGGCCGACACGGGTGGTAGCGGTGGTGGTACCGCCTGTGTCGAGAGAGAGGTATACCATTAACGCTGATATCGAGAACTCAACATTATATAAACAATTTACTATGATTTCAGCTTGTGTTTGTGATATTTTGTGTGAGAAAGAAAAGGATACAAAGTGAATATAACGACTGTTTTCCTAATAATGTGTACAATATAAAATACACTAGATACACACCTTTGCACTGGGGGCTTCATTTTCCTCATCAGCGGTTTCCGTCGCCGACGAGTCGTATTCATCCCTCCTGTGCCTCCTGGGGGCCACCGCGTCTGTCCTCGGGCCGGGCAGGGGCGGCGGCCGGGGGGACTCCGCGCTGGCCGTGTCCGTGTCGCCGGAGCTCACTATACTGTCGTCCGTATCGCTTCCTTTCGATGGCTGTCGTTCCGTTAGCAACAGGTCTAATTGTAGTCTCTTTCTGTACGTGAAGTAGAAGGCTTTCAAGCTGGCCGGCGTCCGCCCACTGGTCGCAGCCATGCGGTCCCACGCTGTCCCATGCTCCCGCAACAGGTTGCGGAAGCGGGACGCCTCCTCCTCCGTAGGTTCGGGGGCGGAGCCGCCCTCCCCTATGGTATCAAGCCGTCGCGTTATCCGCTTGAAACATGTTAAGCAGCACTTGCTCAAATCGCTTGGAATTTCTGAAAAATGGGGAAATAAAATTAATTAGCGAAGGCAAAAATACGTACAATATTTGAAAATATGTATATCAACTTTTGTAGTTTTATAACATTTTTACTAGACTGTACTGTACTTGTACTATTCGACTATAAAAGAAACCACAAAAGGCGCCTTTGACCTCTACCGTTTACATCAAAAGGTTTTTTAGCAAAATGAACTTTGGTGACAGATGTGGTTGATGGTGTCATATTTTTACCACCGTGACCACCAAGGGATTGGTACACAACACCACATTAAACCACACAAAACGATACTCACGGAACTCATCCATGAGCGGCCTCTTCAAATCGTGCGGGAGGTCGTGCCACCGCGGCGGCAGGTGTCGCAGCCGCTTGACGCGCGGGCCCGTGCACGAGGGGACCGAGCACCGGCTGCGTCTCGCTCGCACGCAGCGGCAGTGGCACGCCTCGCACACGCGCGCGCCCGCGCCCGCGCCCGCGGCCTCCAGCCCGTACTGCGCGGCGCGGGAGGGCGTGACGGCGCGCGCGGCGCCCGCGCTGCCACACACCGCGCACGTGCTCGTCACCGGCGTCACGGTGGCTGTGGGCGTGCTCGCCGGCGTCACGGGCGTCAGCGGGGTGCCTGTTCGCTCGATCACCGCTGTGGACAGAAATGTGTGGTTAGGTCTAGGTGATAAATACTCAATGCTATAGTAATCTAAGTTGCATTGCGAACACCCCCTACTGATGCTGCCGCATGAATATTGAGACGATACAAACAAAAGTAATAAGCGCACTGGTGCTTCCTAATTTTTGAACAACACTTAACCAACGAATAACTTAAAAGTAATACTTAATTAACTAAATTCCTAATCCAGATACAAAGATAGTACAGATTTCGAGGACCCGTGGATATATTATATAGCAGAACTACTTATATTCAAAAACTAACAGCCTTGAGCACGTCTTCACATCATTTAAACAAGTTATTTAAGCGCAATTTCATCCCTTAAACATACCCCTAACATTCTATACGATAGTCTGTATTGCATTAATACTTTAAAATATTAATTTCGCAATAATATCACGTGAGGTATCCCAACAACTGCGAGTACTTGTTACTACGAACACTATCATGTTTTAAGCATATTCAGCGTTCAACGCATTTATGAATCATGAGAATATAACCACGTTGAAGTTGTTTGATTTGCAAGGTTACCGAATAAAAATGCATAAAGTAGTAGGTACCTATAAATATCAAACATCCCCAAATGTTTCTTAACCCTGCCAAATAAATCAAGGATAAAAATCTAGACATTGGTAAACAAAAATATTGATAAAGTTACTGATTGTACATAAATATACCATAACAAAAGTACACCAATAAAAGTACGCGGTCAAACAACAAACGCGATTTTTGCTCTTTAAGTAAATATTAACTCAACTACCCTTAACACAATTAACCTGATCATTACACGTCGTGTGCCTGAACCATTGAAAGCCCCAGCGAACATTAATCTGAGTAGTGGCACAAATACCTTTCAGTTGGACAAAGCGATACATAATTAATAAGCGATTATGCAGCACTGCATTCGTACCGCCGGCTAATCCGTCGCTCTGCAAATTGGCGCCCAACTAGGGACTGAATATTACATTGTCTGACAGAACGTACACAGACTGTGCGATGTTTGCATGCTGTTTGTTAGTGTACACAGTGTTTAAATGAAAAACTTTTTGACATGGTTATTGCTGTGATTAAAGAACCACAGAATGGTTATTCCTGTGGTTAAAGAACCACAGAAATACATTGGTTTTTTACATCAATGGGAATGAACGAAGTATAACAGCTAATTGTATATAACAATATTATGTTATTGTATGAATGTTATTTTGCCAGTTTATATTAAATAGTAAAATAATATCATTTATGTACACTATGTGTGTATTATATACGTATCCATCACAACGAAAAACATTTATTTAGTTTTAACCTTTTAATCGAAATTCCAATAGTAAATGATTTTACCAACAAAATGTTCTTATAAATTAACAACACTTCCAATGGCGCCCACCGAGGGGCATGAATACTGAATGAACGGGGCAGCCTAACGCTGTCACATTATCATATAACCAGAAAATCTGATTTACTCCGTGACATCCGACGCTTTACATTTTTATCGTTAAGAATATGATTACTACCCACTTAATTTGAAAAAAAAATGAGATTATTTAAATAATTTATTAAATAAAAAAACAAGTTCTGAAATATTTAACACATTAATTAAACACATCTTAAAGATTAAAGCACTTTTATTATGCCCCTCGGTGGGCGCCAGCTCAGCCGCACGCTAATGAGCACATCGGAGTGTTTAATTACACCCGAGATGAACGGATCCCGGTCCAATTAGCTCTTGTCCAAATAACAGTAATTGCTAGATTTATCGACCGTGCCGACGTAGCACTACGGGCTTGCGAACTCCGGCTTCATTTTAGGAAATTAATTGTTCTCGCAGTTATTACTGACGACTTCACTGTCTTAAAATTTCTACACCTATCGCCGGTAATGTGTTTGATGAATGTTCCTGACTAATGCACGTACATGACTATTGCACGTACGCTATAATTTACAGCAGTTTTCCATTTTCACAATAAAAGTGTTCGTAAAACAAACACACTCAATATTTTTTTGTACAACAACCGTCCGTAGAACTAGCCTCAGGGCTAACAGATTTTTTATTATACCTACTGTAATTTTCCTCTCAAGTAATTATGTTGGCTGTATATTTATGAATTTTGAATTTAGTTACTACAACATAGACTCTGGCACATTACATTGTTAACGAGAGAACCTATGATAGCTACTCAGCTGAATACCTAGAAGAGGTAATCCTAGCGGAATAACAGCAGACACCGACGCGCAGACAAACTTCTGCGGTTTGCTCAGTGCGCCTGCACTAATTACTGAGCGAAACTAAACAGTCTTTAAAGAGAACGTATCTGCAATTATGCTGAATGGTTTTCATAGAATAATATATGGTTTATAACGATTCCGCAAAATAAATTAGACCAAGAAATATTTGACCCAGTCGCCGTTGAAATATGAGTTTTAAAGCATTTCAGTTTGAAAGAATATGCCAGCTAGTTTGCAATTTTATACCGCCCTTAGATTTCCTATATATCTGACGTCTTGCCCAATACTATTTTCAAAGAGGACCGGTGGCTTAACGTGTCCCCCGAAGCACTGAAACGTCCAATTTAACAAATTTAAGGTCAACCATGTAACCACTTACACTCGAATTCAATGCCTCAAATTTACCTATCCGTTTAATCTCATCAACATTCACAATTGGATCGTCAAATAACCGTAGCTAGTAATCTGCAAGATGTCCCCGTCCCCGGTGTTTGCGCTCGTGGGCGCGCTCGTTAAATTGCGCCGCTCCACGGGATACGCAAACACACGACACGCATAGCCTTCAGCGCTGTCCCCGCTCGGGGACAGACACATACAAAGCGAGGGGAGATACGCGAAATGTACTGTTGAAAGAGATTTAAGCAGCTTCAAGGCAGCATAAAAGATCATCGAACCTGTCAAAAATCGGCTTGAGGATATACACAATACTATAATAATAATAATAATAATAATAACTTTATTGTCATAAGTTTAGGTATACATAAAATAAAACAAAACATAGTTCCCACACTAGGATTCCCTGTGTTGTGGGTAACTATACTATGTCTGGTCACCTTTAACCCTTCGGTCAACTTAGCCATTAGGCCACCCGCATTTATTCACATCTATCCGACAACTGTCGATGGGACCGTATTAGAAACAACTGAATCTCCACGGTCTTTATTTTACGATGTAAAACGTGTAAATATGAAATTATTTTAACGGGAATTAAGTTTCAGCATATTAATGTTTTAGTGAAAATGTTTTTCAATACATTACTTGTTCGTTCCTATACCTACTATATTCTAGTATGGTTAAAAAAAGGAAAATAAATTAACATAATACATATACGCTGGTGAGAGGAAAATAATTTACAGATAAGACTCTCAGAACATGGAAGAATATTTTTAGCTAGATGTATAACTATACTAAAATCTCTTATTTTACTTTTCCACCATGTTCGCCAAATGCATTATCGAAAATTATTAGGTGTCCTTTACTGTTTACTGAAAAAATATTTTTATAATTAACCATATGACATTTCTGTAATCAATTTTGAGTCATATCTACTAAAATATAGGTAAAGTGGGGATATTTTTGGTATAATTAAATATTTATATTATCTGTTGGTTAGACACAATATCAAACTCCGACGCGGCTACCCCCGAGACTCTCAGTACTTTGACTAATATTGTGAAGGGATGTTTGTCGAGACGTAAACAAGCAACCTCTAGAGACTAGTAGAAAAAAATCACAAAAATAGTGTATAAAATTAAGACGAAAACTCGGTTCAAATACAGAGAGACAATTTATATTTAAGGAGGGAAAACTCTAAGTACATACATATATGTATGTGCGGTTATTTGACTACCTGTTACTTAAGTAATACATTACGAGTATTACGAGTACCTACATCCGAATGTGTATGGATGCAGCTGAAGTTGAAGCTTTGAATACTTCTAATAATAAAATATCTTGAAAATGAAAATTAATGATAAAAATTAAATGTTAACTAAACATTTTGCGGTAATCATCGAAAACCTTAATCCAAAAAAGCTTCCTATTGCAATACGTTCACCACCAATATATCATAATAAAAAATCAGCACAGAAACGTCGGACAGAATCAAGCTCGTCCCAATTATTATCGATCCAATTTCCAGCTGCAAGTTTACACATAACCGGATTAATCATATCAACGACGCCAATTACATTACCGGTTAATTCCCGTCATTGCGGGTAATCCCGGTGATCCCGCGCG
The DNA here is from genome assembly GCA_905404295.2 of Ochlodes sylvanus. NCBI lineage: Eukaryota > Metazoa > Arthropoda > Insecta > Lepidoptera > Hesperiidae > Ochlodes > Ochlodes sylvanus. The sequence goes on from FR990129.1 coordinate 8,025,803, forward strand.
CGGTAATCCCGTGCCTTGTGTCACACGGAATCGCAAATTGGCTCAGCGTACTACACGGTCACCATTCTTTGTATATTTCCAATGCGTTGTCATATTCCGTGAATCGTGATCGCCTGTGACGAATATTTTATCTAGGCGAAAGATGTAACGCTGTTTTTAATTTTTGTCGTTAGATAGTTTTCGTTATCTTTGATTTTTTTATATTAACAGCGGACAAACGAGAAGGGCCACTTTAAACTTATAGTAACATACCATCTACGAGTATTATTATAAAGAGGTAGCAGCTTTCTAAGTTTGGGCATTGCCTTAGAAAATTCGATATTGAAATTCAATATTCGATATTTGAAATCAGTTGATTTCAAAACACCACAATTAAAAATCTGCTTATACAGCGGTTAAACATTTCGTTTCGTTCGTGCACTTTGGGATGCGCTGTTATGAATACCATTCTTACAAACCTATAACAGTATGTCGAAAAAAATTTAATAATTCTGCTCTCTTGAGCGCAAGGAATTTTATTGATATTGTCATAAAAGCTCATAATATTAAAAATATGAAAAAAAAGATAATGAGTTAAAATTTAAAGAATACAATCAAAAATCTGAGAAGTTCTAGTACTACATAATATAAGCGATATAAAACCAACAAGAGGGTCAAGAGTCTGCTCTCAAATTAGCACAAAGCGACTACAGACGCGCTCAAACAAGTCTTTCATCGCACTTAAATATTAAAACGGCGCGCTCAATTAAGCAAAAAGTTTACACAATTAAATATTAACGACCATGTTCTCATTATGTTCTCTTTTACTAAGTAGCACCCAAACCAGGGGGTAAGCGTTGATGACTTATAGGCAACTTTGCTCCATTTTGGGGCAATGTGATCCTGTAGATTTAAATAAACGTAAAAGTTGTAGATGTAGTTATACTTGTAGATTCGTAAAAATCCGCTTCAAGCTAATTTCAAGACAATTGAAATTGTCATTTTTCGCAAATATTACTGGTTTCCTTCAATTATTTGGGCTATAGTAAACATGCAATAAACTGAAATACAATTTTTGCAACTATTTGCTTGAAGGCGGAATTAACGTGCGATTCTGCCAAGGCAGATTTTGCAAATATGGGCATTCTTTCGCCTAAACGGTTTGTAATATAGTTCTATCTATAGATGAAGACCACCCTGCTCTTACTCGTATCTGGGACAACAAGCCCCATTTTGAAAACATTCGGAGGCGTTCGTAAAAACCTAGATTAGAATAGATTTAGACTAGAAAAACCTACACAGTTCGCGTTTTAATGCTCAATCGAAAAAAGGACTACGTATTACCAGTAGTAGTAAAATACTATTGTACATTTTAAATTTCAATTAATTTAATCTGGTTTTCCATTGAACGCCGCACATTCAAAATCTATGTTAATATCGCTGTACAAATTAAAACGTCCAGTATTCCACTTAAAATCTAGATTGCGCCCCGTCCCCATCCCCTGTCCATGTTTCAACAATGGCTGCTACGATATTCCTCCTCCAGTAGCTCAGCAAACACTTAATTCACTTAGCGGTCCCTCGCGGCCCGCTCGACGCTCCCGCTGAGGATTCACACTCATTCTTGTACTAACAATTTCTTTATTCATACTTCTTTTTTCCTTCTTTTTATTTCTATCGATTCGTGTGGATTTTGTAGAGAAATTATTATTTTCACACGTGGACGAGGCCACAATTTTCGATTTTCGATAAGATTTATTTCACAGTCACATGCTCAAGTTATTTTCTAATGAAATGTCATCATAGTATAGACATAAAATACAATAATCGTAAGTACCCGTTGCACTCTCGAACGAAGTGTCCGCGATGTTATAAGTTGAAAATTAATTGGTAGATGTCTTGTTAAACGCGATCTACATAAGTATTCCTATCTATCAACCGATTTTAGAAAAAATTCTAACTTTTTTTACAGTTTTTGTAGATATCGCTTTTATAGAGTATTATTTCTTATTAAATTACATGCATACTTGTCTTGTTTCTTACTCTTGCAGCATTTCATTTGTGGCGCAACTGCGAGCGTGTCAAATGAACCAACTGACGGAGAATTGTTTCTGATAGGACAATGTTCAACGAGAACACACTAGTGATTTGCAATTCCCTGTGGCGCGGGCGCCCGAATCCCGGCCGACAGTCACCGCGGGCCAGAGCTCGCTCACGTGAAGGATTACCTCGTTACAGTGCCGTCCATTTATTTATTGACACTAAGCGTATCTAGCCTCCTCTTGGTCGGAAATATGAAAAATTTTAAATGTGGTTCGGTCGTAGAAGTGTCTAATAAGCGTGTCATCTGCTCTCTTCTTGACCGGTAACGCGTCGACACTGCCTTAGAAGGCACGGTGAAACATTTGGCGGTGACGGAATATTTTATGGTTATTAACTTTTTTAGTTTTAATAACCGAAATATTGTAATTATTGAAGTATCTTTATTTTAATAAAAAGTAACATTTAACGCATTTTATTACGTTTCAATAAAAATAAACTCTTTGGCAACCTCTGGAATATTAGGAATATCATAATATCTCATAATATCACCCTAAAATCTAAGGATATAGGTAGGTACTACACGTGAAGACAAACAAAATCGAAGAATGCACGATCGTGTAACGTGTAAGTAAACACTGGAAGCACTCGCACCCCCCAATTAGCTATAAAACCGAAACACGTCGCCGGGATCGCGCAATATTTACAAATCGCGCGCTATATAAGGCCCGCTCGGAGGGACCGCCTGCCATTGTGGGATCGGACGTCGGCAGACCATGTTGTCGCTGTACCGGGCCTGGCTGGGCCCGAGCCCGTGCGTCGCGAGGCCGGCGCCGCCGCCGGGGGCCCACCGGCCGGTCCCGCGCCGCGCGAAGGCGCCCTCCCCGCCGGCGACGCCGCCCCCGCCGTCGCCGTCGTCGACGACGTCCAGCGAGCTCGACGTGGAGCGTATCGAAGCGCCAGATCCTCCGAAGCGACAGTCCAACACGGTGCTGGACATCGCGTCGTGCGACGGCCCGGTGCGGTTCAGCCGCGTGCTGAACGCGGCGTGGCAGCAGTCGGCGGAGCGCGAGTGGGGCCGGCCGCGTAGGCCGGCGCGCGCCGCGCTGCACTACTACCCGTGCAAGACGTGCGGCTCCAAGTTCCCGTCCTACTACTTCGTGCACAAGCACCGGAAGCGCTGCCACGCCGAGGAGACCGCCGCCCAGGACGACCCCGAGCCCTCCACCTCCACGGCCAACACGTGAACCGACCCCGGATCGACCTTCCATTTCTTTCTTGGCACGTCTAGATAGTAAGCACTTTTGCCACTTCTGAATATTTCGAGTGTTCTTTCAAAAGTGAATTCCAAAGTGACAGTTCGGAGAATTAACAAAATGAGGTGATTCAAACATATCAGTATTAGCGCGGAGCTTATTTAGAATTAGGTTAAATATCGATAATTTAGTTAATCATAATTGTGGCGTTGTTGGAATAAATGTTTTAATTAACTTGTGTGTCGTTTTATTTCAATTACGTGATTGAATGTTTGTGCACTGCAAATATTGCAAAATGTTCGAGTATTAATTTCATTTGAGCCAGTTTACGAATTATTTCGGGGCAATAGAAAGGGTTGTATTATTTGCATTTATTATTTTTTATCAACAGTTAGTGTAGAAATTACCATTATTTAAAAATCCCATCGAATAGTTTTAATACAATTTATAATCGAAGAACAAGTATAATCTAAAAATACTAACTAGACCAAAAATTTAATGCTCTTAGAAACATTCTAACTCTAAAATGGTGGCGAGGAAAGTGTCGGACAACAATATTTTTTTTCGCGCTGTTTTTTATAAGATTTGCATTTTGAAGTTACAATACGTACTTATTCATGACTCACAAATAACTTTTCCTTACATTGGCCACTGTCTAACACACTGGCCATGTGCGGAATGGCAGACTTTACATACCTGTGAGTACATTGAACAATTTGTCAGGTGTGCAGGTTTCTTCTGAAGTTTGCCTTCACCAAAGCAATTTTTAATTAAATGTTACGCACAGATTTTTTTTAAACTAGTGGTTTCGAACCCAGGCCCCTCGGTTGCGGAGTGTAACATTCGAACCACTCAGCTATCACTGCAATTTATTAATAATATTATACTAATAGAGAAAGTCCTAAGATTTTGCCTAAAAACAGACATTAACCTAATTTTAGACAACTTAAAAAAGTAATCATAAGATATGGAAGACGATGATAAAAGTAATGCAAGTTTCTTTCGCCGTCCCTTCTACACGGTGATAAAGCGTCTTTCCAAACGGTGGCGGTAATAATTTAATCAAATACGTTGATTACCAAATGGTCAATGTGGATTTGGAATTTAGAACTTTGAATTTTTATAATAAGTGTAGTAAAGTAAATAGACTCACCAGTTTCTGGCGTGGGCGGGGGCTGGCTGGGCGTGGGCGTGGGCGGCTGCGCCGGCTGCGGCGTTGGCGGCGCGCTGCCCGACGTGGTGGTGGACGGCGCCGCGGGCACCGACGTCGGCAGGGACGGTAGCGACGGCACGGACGGCAGCGAGGTGGGCAGCGGCGACGGCAGCGACGACGCCAGCGACGACGGAATTGACGGTGGCAGCGAAGGTGGTAGCGACGACGGCAACGATATTGGTAACGACGCGTTGAGGGGCGGCGTCGTCTGTTGAGAGGACAACACTTTCATTCAAGTGTCAAGGACTTCATTTTTACTGATGATTTTTACTCCTATCTTTATTACTATTTACTGATCTAATTACGTCTAAATGGTGGAGGATATTAAGGACCCTTCGAACGGCAGTCCAGCATGGGAAACATTACGCCAAATGGGTCATCAGTGATAATATAATAGAAAACCTTTTTACTTTAAACAACATACATAATTATAGAAACAACCTACTTGATATTACGTACACAAACTATTGGTTTAAATTAACCCTGCGTAAATAAGGATACACCTACCGTGATAACTCCAACGGCACAACTGCTGACGACCACGCTGTTGGAGACTATCGTCAGCTGCGTGTCCGAGCAGATGGGTATCGTCAGGGAGCCGGGCAGCGGCGAGTCGTGCGCCGGGGGCGTCGGCGCCGGCGTCGGAGCGCCCGGCGTGCCCGGCGCGGGCGGCGCCGACGACGCCGGCGGCGGGGACGGGGGCAGCGGGGGCGTTCGCGTCAGCTCCGACCTGGTGACAATACGAATCTTGTTACAAGGGTTATTAACAAACACGCTAAAACGTTACATGTTTTGTGCAATTTTATCCTGCTTCTTTAACGTTACTCACTAGATGACATTTTAGAATGCTACGAAATTTTCTAAGGTAGACCAGTCTAATCCAATGACGTCAAACTCAGCCTATGAGATACAATTAGTCGACAATTAGTACAAATTTATTTGGGAAGATGGGAAGTTTCTGGAGAAAAAACAAAAGCCGTTAGTAAGTATCACACCTAATACATACTTTCTTCCAATCAAACTATTTTGATTGGGTCAAGCTAGTCGTCAACTTGGCAAATTGTGGTCAAACTTTACATGACATACCGAGAGATATCCATAATCAAACGAGCAAACACAATATGCCTCCCCATAGTGTCATCATAATAATAATCAATGCAATTACCGGCAGCAAACAGCGTGAAACATTGAACCGCGGGTTAATAAGCAGCTGAGCGCAGTTATTAAAATCGCACGTGGCCCGGCCGGTGTAAAGAGTGTGCCACGGTAATTATGTTTGCTGTTCGGCCACCGATGTAATGAAGTTAGGTCCATGTTGGGACGGTGATACTTTATTTATGATCGCATTAGAGGATTGTTAATCAGTAGTTGATGAAGCAATGCAAACAGCTCGAGATTAATCTAGGTTGATAAATCATCGATTCATCGTTATCATTGACACATTTCTCGGCTTCGCTCTCCTCTCGTGCATCGATTAGACTACTCATCGAAGTTTCTCGCCGAAGTACACGTTACCCGAGTACAAGTTCCCGGAGTAAAGAGGTTTGTCGCTACACTAATCACTCAAGCGAGCGTCCAAGAGATTCGCGAAACTTTGTCCTTTTGACTCGCGCTAAAAACCGACAATGTACGGTATGGCGTGTGTAAGTCCCGGGGCCGAGGAAGCAAGAAGTTATTCGAGGTGATACTCTACATTATCGTCTACGCTCAACTTCGCGAGTTGTGTAGAGGCCGCATGAGAATTAAAGCACTTACGGCACGCCATCAGTAACTAATGGCTCGGGTTTCGTCTTAGAAGCACACCACAGCACTGGCGAGGGTGTATCGTCAGATTTAACGAAATTACCTATGTTATTCTGATCAGCTTTCCTCATAACTACCGAACATATAATAACGTTTCTTATCATATTAGTTAACACAAGTATAAGGCTAGGCGTATGCCGGAATGCAGGCGACGCAGTACAGCAAATCACAGTTCAGTACACTTTAGAGCAGTTGAGGCAGACATGTGCCCCCTCACTACTGCTACGATAATACAGTTTACACTATGTTTCCTTTTTGTATTGCCTAAGCAAAACCCACCCATTGCCTTTGTTTATTTAAACGAACAACGCTGTTATTATAGTAGTTACTTAATTCAATCTCCTATCAACAGTAACGAATTATATAAAAAATGTCCAATTGCATCTCGCCTCACCAGCGATACGACCGCCGACACCAGCCAATACGAACATACCCACTTGTCGGTTACCGCCACTTGCAAATAGACTGTGCGCCAATTAAAACCGGGATTCATTCGATTGTCGACACGACTTGTTTGCCTTTGTTTGTATCGAGTAATTGATATCCATTTGCGTATTATATTTTGTGAAGCTTATTCAATTTTGTTTGTGTTGTTTTGAATATGAGTAGTTACATGCAGTAACTTCATAATTATTTAATTTACGTGCTTAGTTTATTTTTGGATAAAAAACTAGATCAGAATTAACTAATGAGACATACAAATAAGGTGTTTAGTTTCAGTCCTCAGGGACGCCACTCAAGTTCAGCTAAAACCTTTTTGTTTACAAGCCACCAAGTAAAGTAATTATCATCGCAACCCATAACTATCTCACTGCTGGGCACGGGTCTCCTTTTGCAATGTGAGGGGTACAGACCATAGTTCACCACGCTGGCCAAGTGCAGATTGGTAACGCTTTTGAGAACATTAAAGGGAACTCTCAGGTGTGCAGGTTTCTTCACGATGTTTTCCTACTTTAAATTCTAATACGCACATAATTTTTGAAAATTAGACGTGCGTGCCGCATTCGAACCTGGGCCCGCCAGTTTGGGTGCCCAACGTTCAAACCGCTCGACTATCGCTGCTTATCAAGTACAAATTCCATAGACAATAACGATGCCGATGGCATCTTTATCTTCATAATGATACGTGATGCCATCCATCTCCCACAGGGAGGGGTGAGAGGGGGAGTATCGGTAATTAATTCGATTGTAGGCCCGTGGATGCTGCCGCCCCACCGCGCCGTACTAATTGGCCGGATTTTAATTACGTTCAAATACAGATATCGCCGATGAGATATTTTCGTGTTTTCGCGCAAAAATTGTGCAGCTCGGCTTTTATTGTTTTGGGCTTTGTTGGTGGCATTCGAGTACAGTGTGAACAAGCGGTGAATTGATAATTATATATGTAGGTTAATGTTATTATTTTTAAGATCGGACTTATAATAAACTCTTGGTACTAGGGTCATGACAATGGAGTGTGTGTTCACACGAGATCCCGGGCTCTCCCCATACACGTCACATGGATGCCGAGGGTGAATGACGTGAGTGGGTACGAATCCCACATAACCCGCAAACTGTAAGTTCGGGATTTTCGGAAGGTTTGCCACTCAAAAAAAAAGGTCATGACGATAAACAGAGAAAGTTATGTCTGCAGATAGGAACTACATAATATGTATTAAATATTATTTGACAAATTCCTATATATATCATAAATACACACTTTGAGGGCATTCTTACGCTTATCAATAATGAGTTCTTAGAAGAGAGACCATTTTATATGCCTCATGTTTGGAACATTGTCGTATTAAACACTATCCCAATCATTTCATTACCTCAACTACAACAGTAAACCAAAAACAGAAACCAACAATGACAATCACAAGGCTATTTAAAAATTCCTCATCAAATTGTTCATACTTCTCCAATCACAACTCATCAACATAGAAATCACAATGTAAACAACGCGGAGAGAAACGTCGGCCGATATCACAATAAACACATTTGAAAAACTGGGAAAAACGCCTTTGAAAATAAAATAAAAATGCTGTAGCATCCAACCGCGGGCTCACTTCTCGATTGCGGGGCTTTTAATTAAGGCAATTAGAAAGATGGACCGGTGTTTGCGCAAAAATCTAAACAAGCCGCGTAGGGATGCCACCCCGCGACCGCTGTCGATGTTTTATACATAATGAATGTAGCAACGGAGCAAATATATATTTTGTGTTGATATTGGCAAATGGAATTAAAGAATACACTCAATAACTGTACATGTTGGCAACGTTACCCGGTGGAAGTGTGCACAGATTGATATTAACATTTTAAATATTTTAAAATAAAAAAAGTTCATAAAGAAATATTGTTATAGGAGATTTAGAGGAAAAGAAACTTTTACAGTATTCATGACAATAATTATGACTTGGGAAGGTGTTTAACATAAGAAAAATTTAAGGGAATGATTACCAAAATATACTTCAGTTAGTTTTTGGACGTGACATTCTCAAATATGTATTCCATTGAAAATAACTCCATGTAAAACAATCTGGAGTTTACGCTTATTTTTATGAAAACAGTCGACAAAACGGCGGACGAGTCACCCGATGAACGGTGGTAACCGTCGAACCAAAGCCATCACCGATCATCATTAAGATCCGCATTTGACACACAGCCGTGACTTTCGTGAGACATTAATCTGTGCCAGTACCAACTCAAAAGCGTCACGATAGACCAAACAAACTGCTATCAGAAGCACTAACATCGACAAATCAACACATTCGTATACATCCCAGCGTCCCGCGGGCTCCTTTGCAAATAATAACCGAAGTGATTGTCAACACACGCACCGATATCAACCCATTATTATTCTGTATTTTCTTTAACTCTCCTCCCCCGCATCCCACCCCAGGTACCCTACGCGAACCCTCATGGGAGATCTTAAATGTTTGCTCAAATATCAGAGCCAATTGAATGAAATGTATTGTTTCCTACATTAATATCCCAGTCTTTGATTGCTTCGGCTCAATCGACGTCTATATTTATTACGAGTGTTTTTCATACCTTTTAGTTAAAAGTTTTATGAAAAACACTCCTCCACAACTCAACTTCACAACCCGCAACGCAGTTTGTTTAGTTAAGCAAACTGTGTTGCGATCAATTTTATTTGTGTCGAAATACATAGAATCTTTTTAGGACAGAAACGCAAGAAAATAGGTGCCTTGCCAGGGAAAATGTTAGAACTCAGTTCAGTTCAGTTCAGTTTTTGGTTTCAGGCAGACTTTAGGAAAGGCAAAGAGAAAGTAAAAGGAAAAATGTAAAATAAATAAACAGCCCAAGGAGTTCTATCCATGCTTGCACCCAAGCCTACCTCCGGTGTAAGTACATGCTCGGTGGTACCCACGTTCAAAGATCACCATGACATAGTTTTCACGTGCTTCAGCTGCAAAATCGGTGAAATAGAGGAATATAGTGGCTTTGGTGTTACCGATACTCAATGTCTGCCAATTTCCTAACCTTATTTTAATCATCTCTTATTGCGTTTACAAAAATGATGTTTATATGAATTATTTCGATTATTGTGATCATCGATGACTAAACTAATAATAATTTATTTATTTATTGTACTCTTTATTGAAAAACCTAAGGCTAGAAGTTAAAATGAAAGGCCTTAATGCCTAATGGCCTTCTCTACCAGTCTTCAACTATTTGATTTGATCTGATTTAATAATATTTGATTTGTGATTGATCTAAAATTTCAATTTTTCCTTATTACGAATAATAGTCATATCGCCTAACAGTCATATTTTTAATTATGAAATTATCTGTTGTGTAGTAACCATCGGATATTTCTGCTCGTTAGTCAGGTTTCCACCTGACACTTCCTTGTAAAAAAACATAATGTGTCTGGCACGTGCAATTTGATCAGCTCTCACGATAACATAACGTGCATAGCGCTCTTTATCACTCAATTAAAACAAAATAACAACGACTATGCCACCACAAAGCAATCAATATCGATATCAAAGAGGATAAATTAATAGAAACAGAATTCAAATGAGTGAACGACATCCCGCCCCCAGTACAGACTGTAAAAAAGTGGTCGGAGCGAGAGTAAATGAAACAAAAGTATGAATTTTAAACGATTAATCCCAAGATGAGATATCCGAACTCCATAAACGTGAGTGAGCAAACAGCGGCGCGGGCACTTGGCTTTGGTTAAAGGAGGGTGCACACTGAAGGAACAACGAATATAAACCTGATATTAACGAATAAAATGTTACCATTAAAGAGTACTTGATAGAAGTCAATACTTTGCATCATATTTGTGTTATCACGCACGCATACATACGCACGCGTAAGCATCTACGGCCGCACACGCGTACGTTACGTACTCAGTCACATAGAAAATACGTAAACAAATATTTAAAATACAAATAAATTAAAAGGACGAATTTATTTTTATTAGTGTCTGATTTTATTGCTTCTCTTTTTAACAATAAATCAATTATTAAAATGGTTTTATGATGCAAAGCACCTCTTTAAGTAGTTTTATATGATAATTGAATGCGTAATAACAATACCGTCTAATGGTCAATGATGATGAAGTCCAAGATGCTAAGCGCACTATCTTGGTAAAGCCCTATCCAATATTTTTTTGATGTAAACCTAATTAACTGCTCATTTATAAAATAACCGATTGAAGTAATCTATCCGATTAACGATATCTAACCGATTTAAGTATAAACTACACCAGACCAGTGTAGAACCACCCTAACGTCGCCTCTGACGGTCTTTTGAACGCTTTACGAAGATTAAATGTTCAATTGTTTTATGCATGAAGTTTAGTATTAGATTAAATCGCAGGTACGGCCAGGCCTTTGGAGAAATCAGTTTCACAACGTTTGTCCTGAAAAGTGAAAACTTTATTCAAAGCTACTTGAAACTACGGCCTTATAATTGTCAACGGCTGATTGTATACGACATACGGGATTCTTGAATCTGGGAGTATTCGATCAGAAAAGAAGATCACCGTAAGGGAACCTGTACAACTTGGAGTTCTCCATAACTCCCTCAAAGGTGTTTGAATTCTGGCAACCTTCACATGGCCAGTATGGTAGACAACGACCTGTACCCTTATTATTGTGAGATGAGACACGTACCCAGCATTGAAACAATTTTGGGTTGCGAAGACGCTAAATCAGAGACGTCGAGTTCAATCCAAGCCTCTTCAGCCTTTACAATGTTCCTATGAGTCTTCGAGTTGATTAATATTTACGATTACTGAAAGCTGTATTCTAATCGCTACGTTTATAGTATTTTTTATCTGGTAATCTAACTAATCTAACCAGGAAAAAATACTTAAAAACTACGAGCGATATCAGATCAATGATTTCCAATTTTTAATTAGAATAAATAAAATGGAATTGTTCATTGCCACTAACAATGGTTACGTAGGGCTACACTATAATAATAGATTATTTAAAAAATTTGTCCAAGGGTTTCGACAGTGTTCCCGTGGAACCCCGTCGCCCGCTAGTTAAATAATTGAAGCCGCACTGTTGACACGATGTAATTAAAAAGCCCTCTTCGTACTACACACTTCTTTCTATACCTCTTGATCATAATGGAGGTGAAATATAGGTATTGTAATTGGTGAGTTTTTTCTTGATCTGATCTTACGTTTCTTCATATCTGACGAATGTTCATCGACTTTGTTATCCCACGATTGGGCAAAAGCTTAAGTTCATAGTTGGACTAACTTTCATAATTTATTTATTAACATATTTCATATAGGTATTATGATGAAAACTATATAGTGTTATTTTTTCGATTTCGAACGAACATGAATTCTATTTGAGGTTCCATTCCATTCTGGCTCACGGAGTTTTATTGCTATGGTTTTCTTTGCTATGGAAATAAATAATAAACCTATGTTGAGCATAAAAGTGGTGAGTCGGAATCACCATTATTATGATAACTTCGAAATGATTTTACATTTAAGAGTAATTTGGCTTTCACGACCTTAGTATCTGCTCCGTGTTCACGACTGAAAACTGCTGCCCTCTAGCGAATAACATTTAAATTAGGGGTTGCAACCGCCCTCTGTCCGCAAGTTTGGTAATTAAACGGTTCCTGTTCTTAGCAAAATGCAAAGGAGAAAAAGGACTACGAAATAGTTCCGATTGCAATAACTAGATGGCGCTGTTCGCTCAAAGAAAAATTATGACCGGGCATTCGGCATGCTTGGAAATAGTAATCTGTGGATTAAATCGAACACTACATGAACAATTGAACACCATACGCCACTGATAACGATATATTATGATGATCGGTTAAATAGTTTTCGCGTGAAAGCGTAACAAACAAACTTACATTTACATATTTATAATATTAAGGATGTACGACCTAGTAACTGATAAATAAATGTCCAATATATATAAAACATTTGATCATTCTATGTTCAAACACCCACTTCAAAACTTACTTATTCAGTACTTAAATATCCAATGGTCATAAATCCTATGTCCATTCCGTAACTCTACAAATAAGCGAATAAAGACACGAACGTAAGATTGAGGGACAGGACTGTCGGAAGTGAATATTTGGGGAAAAATATGGTGGTGTGGCATCCCAGAGAAATCGTAAAAAGATGCAAATCTTCGCTTCACGACTGTGTCGAGTCCACGTTAAACGTATGAAATGTTGTAAACAACTTATCGCAAACAACCCGTCTCCCTTTCCCCGTCACGCTCTCTGCGTTCCGCGACGAGCTATCTGCGGGGCGTAAGGATCACTTTTGACCGGGCATGGACACTGGTGGTGTCCAGCGACTGGTGTCTAAACCCCATTTGCGAAGAGGGTATTCGCAAGTCTTAGTTCGACCACGAAGACCTTAGTTCCCTAGTCACGACCACATACAAGAACAGAGCATACGTCGTTACTATACTTTACTGTAACTGAAAACACCATAAAAATATGGCGATGATAGATGTGTTGTCACCCTTGAGGACTGAGATGGTCGCCTGTAGGATCCACAGATGTCCCCTAATCCCCTAGGTCGCGACGTGGACATACCTGGCGGGGTGCGCGGGCGCCGCGGGCGGCACGGGGATGCCCGACACGTCCGTCGTCATGCCCTCCTCCGCGGACTCCTTGTTCTCCGTCCGCACTGAACCTGCACAAGAAAACATCTTCACTCAACTCACTGTGTGGTACATCTGTCCATATAATTAAATCTAATAAGCTTCAATTAAATATTTGTTAACCCTCCAAAACCCTCCAAAAATCCGCTCTTGAGCAGCGTGGCTCCGCTCTGGGCCTCCTCAAGCATGAGAAAGACCCGTGCTCAGTAGGACATTAATATATTGAAGCCATGCCACAGAAGACACTCGAAGACACACAGATAACAAAATAACACGTAAAAAAATGTAGCGTCGGTTAAAAAAGGCGAACAAACGCATACATCCACCCATACCAAACAATATATAAAAGTATGTACGCACCCTGTGACCGCTGCATGCCCTGCGCGCGCGTGGTGACCCCGGCGGTGAGCTCGGGCTCCGGCGCCGGCCGCGGCCGTGTGTGGCGCCTCTGTCGCGGCTTGCGCAGCAACTGCTTGTAGTTCTCAGCCTTTTTCGATAGGTAGTAAAATCTGTGCCAAACGGTGTCACAGTTAGAAAGCGTTTGTAAGTAATATATTAATAAGTACATACATAATATACCACATTACATAATATACAATACATGGTCTTCAACTAAATCGTAAATATCCATAGACCACCGACCACACAGCCACTAGACTCCTAATAACAGGCGAGTGGCTTCTGTCAACACATCTGGCTTATAGTAACGATATAAATTCGTGCCGTCTCATTATTTCCAGTTGCTTAAATTAATCTATTTCTTTCCAACGTTTCGTGTGGCCTTGAATTAGCCAATCACAGCGTTGAATTAGCCAGTCACCCCGCTTCGTCTTACCTCAGCTAGTTGCCAGAATGCATTCAATACGGAAAATCAAACATTAGGTGTCTATTGGCTGTGTGGTCGGTGAGGTCAGTTCTGTGGCCGCCCAAGCACACTTACCTAACACAATCCTTCACGCTCTTCCTGGGCAGGAAGGAGGCGATCTGTCCGAAGTTCTTCGGATGCTGCAGGTACTTCTCCCGGAAGAGCTCGCGCTCGCCGCACGACCACACGTTGCGCATCATCAGCTCCTTGTGCTCCGTCTCCATGTCCATGACCCTGACTGGGGGAGGGCGGGGTTACGATATACACTCGTTATAACATAACAACAGTCAATATTATGTACTTTACGTCGATCCTAGACTTTGTACCATTACATAGCTAATCTGGGCTTTGTGGTAAGGCTGAACACCGGCTGCCTAGGCACCATCCTCTTGTTTCAATCAGCCGCCAAACGACTTTTCGTCTTCCGACAGAGGCTTGAGCCAGTATTTTGTTTCTTTCCTATTCCTTTTTCATTGACCATAACAGGTAGTAGAGCCTAGAGTTCGCCCGGGGTAGTACTACCGCCCGCCACGGTACCTAGTACCATTTCTACCGTGTAACAATTGTTTTAAATGCAATTGTGGTCCGGATAGAAAGTTGTGGAGACGGCTACACTTTTTTAGAGGCCACCATCTCAGTCCTCAAAGGTAGCAACACATCTGTGACCGAATTAGAACGAGACTCTTACTAACGATTACTAACTGGACTATTACTAATAACAACTAACAGGACTATCACTAACAATCCCAGTCCTCATACCTACGAACTAACCAACTAATGGCATACCATCCTCTGCTAAATGGACTAACCATCCTAGTCCCTATATGAGTCATGTTCTGTGTCGGTCACAGTTCTCTTTTCATGGGCGGAACGGAACGGAAGGGTGGTGCTGCATGCTCATTTGCTACCTGAATTCCAGAAAAAAAATTAACAGCACCGAATCTGTCATCGTTACTGATGCCCATACACGACGGTAATCACTTACCATCTATTGGTTCATTTGCTCCTTTGCCGAAACAAAAAATGCACTCAGACGAGAGAACAAACTCTTATCTACATATCTCAAAGACGGGTGATCGACCCCAGCGCCCACAACGCACACATCCCATCACTTACAGTTGGTGTCCCTGAGCAGCGGCTTGGGCGCGCGCGGGTCGCGCAGCAGCGGCGGGACGACCGTCAGCGAGCGCATCTTCTTGTCCTCGTGCTCCTGCTCGTGCAGCCCGTCCGCGATCTCCTCCAGCTCGGCCTCCGACTTGACGCGCGCGCCCAGCCGGTTGAACCGCTCGCGCTCCTCGCGCTGCTTGCGCAGCTCCGGGAACACCTGCCGGGGACGCGCGGTCATCACTACGTGTGATGTGGGGGACTTCGAGAGGAGAGTGACTAGGTTTTTTACTAAGTTAGTGCGCTCTACATTAAGGACTTCATCGCCTAAGTGCCAAGTGGCGAACGTCTTAGTCCTCAATGGTTAACAACACATCTGTTACCGAATTAGAACAAGACTCTTACTAACATATAATAACTGGACTATTACTAAATTGAGTAACTTGACTGTCACTAACAGTCACTGACATAGTCCCTACCTAGTCCTCATACTTACTAACCAACTAACGTTCTAACACAGTCTGCTAACCGGACTACCTATCCTAGTCCCCATTTGAGTCTTGTTCTAGGTCAGTCACAGTTGTCATGAGCGACAGCGGCAAGGTGGTGCTACTTGCTCGTTTGCTATTTTAATTGCATAAAAAAAATAAGTTCCAACCGTGAACAGTCGGAGCTTGGCCACTTCCCAGGCATGACGCCCCACTTGACGGCAGATCTATCTTTGTCAAACTTTTGACCCTCAAACACGACCCTTCCGAGCACCGATAGCAGGGGAAAGATCATCACACACTTCACTATGAGAACTAGACTATTCAGTACTATAATAAGGTAATTAGACCAAAGAGTGGAATGACAGCCCCTCCCTCTTACCGCCCCAGGGACCGTTAAGTACTGTTCGCAGCGTAATTCCTCCACACTTGTTACACTTACGCTATTGTTTTTTCTGTTTTGTTATTATTTTTGTAAATTGTCAAGTAAGTTTTGTTTTGTCACTTTGTATTAAGTGTATTTAAACTTCGATATATCAGTCAACGAAGAGAGGGGTTTTCATAATGATGATACCAGCCAAAGAAAGCATTTATTATTTGTCATATTTGTGGGTACGTACTAAAAAATATTATTTACCCTAACATTGGCATAGTACATAAGTAAAAGAGTAAAAAACATTTTTATCAAATTACATCTTCGTACATACTTTTTTTGCTATCGGTTTCTGCATATCTTTTCGATGCCGTAACATTTGACAGGCTCCTAATTGCGTGGTGGAGTTATACGTTTTACCTTGTGGCTTCATTTGATTCTAATGACAAATACAATGGCGTATGAAATATTTATAAATTTTTATTTAGATAACAATCGATGAACGAATGATGAACGATTAACATAAAAATGAATGCAATAATGAAAACGCTATAAAAAGCAAATTGACATATAAAAAAATCATTATACGTCACTGTTATTATTTCATACAATTAATTATTACCATGTAATAACATGATTGATTTATACGTAATTAAATTGTTAATGCAATTAACTTTTCATGAGTAAAAGAGTTAATAGATATTTTTATAAAGGAACACAAAATTTTTAATTTTCTTATCATACTTTATTGTCGTTGTGGAATGTAGATATTATTATATATCCCCTAATTATATTATAATTTCCCCCTTAATTACCCATTGTACCGTACAATTGAGCAAGTAAAAGATGCGATCCTGAAGTCTGTCGGTTGGCCGATAACTAGTGATGACCGTTTAAAATCAGTTATAAAAGTGGTTGTTGTGGGGACATAGATAGCGCAAATATTTTTCTTTACTTTATTACTATTACCTAATAAACAACCAAACACCCTATCGAATCAAATTATTAAAAAAAAACTTTAATTTTATAATTTAATGACAGATACCGTTATAATTACCCAGTATTTTTGGCACAGAACTAAATATGAGTCTGGGCGTACCTTGTTAAAATGAAACCATTTTGCTATGTGCATTATAGTCAAGTTATAAACATCGATAGGATCGATATGCGATACCATCTCGTCAGTAAACCAAAGGCATCGATGCGTTGTCGGCCAAAAGAGAAGGAAGAGGAAACAACTAAAATACTATCTCTCATCCCCCAGCCGGAACATGCCAAGCTTTGGCGGCTGATTAAAGCTATAATTATTATGTGATGATGATAAACGTTTGTACTCGTATCGTAGGTCTTTGTGACGTATGCTTTGTGTTATTCGCCCACCCAACGGGGAGTCCTGAATGTTGCTGTCCGCGTTGATATTATATTAAAATCATAGAGAATACTTATGATAGTGACCTTTTCAAAGAATTCCCGGTTCCTGGCGTCCTTCGCTTTCCTCTTCTGACCCTGTTCTATCCGCTCGACCCTGCGCAGCCACTCCGCCGCCCGTCTGCTGTACGCCTCCGTTAGCGCGTCTTCTCTCTGCGAAATAACAATTGTAACAACCTTCAATACGTAAATAGATCTCATTCGTTTAATCTTTCACTGCACAAATAAACATCAAAATTGCACCAATTTCATATGGTTATCTGGAGGTAACGTCACAGACACATTCAATTTGACGGGTGCTGGTATCAGTAACATATTTTTCATGTTTAAGCCAGCCAAACGAGAAACAAACCAGTGGGTTTAGGTACCACCAGGTGGTTAGTGGTCACTTAAACCGTTGCCAGTGGACATCAATAACACCGAAGTCATAACCGATGCGTCGTCAGCCACGAAAGAAGGAAGAGATAAAAGATAATTATTGGCTCTTAAGCCATCAGCTGGAAAACGACAAGTGGTTTGCCGGCAGACTTAAGCACGAGGGTGGTACTGGTGGTAGCCAGCCAGTGGAGCTTCAATCCTACCACGAAGCAAGTCAATTCAACGTGCCGGATATGATTACAAATGACCATGGATTTGAGAGGCAAAGATTATTTTTTGGTTACAAATTAAACTTGTTTATTATCGTTATTTCGAAGCACTGACTGCCTAAAAGCTAGCATCTAATTGAAGCACAGGCGATTTTGAAGCACTACCTTACTACCGGTCCCTATCATTAATATTAGAGAGCTACCCGCCAGCCGTTCTCAATATTCTATCTATGACATTATAGCGTTAGTAGTTATTGTCTGATATATTTTATTAAGAATGGCCTTTAGCTACGTCGTCGGTCGTACAGGCAGCGTACATAATTCCGATACTCCAGTAAACCACCAACCAAACCAACGATGCGCACTGGTACGCTTAAACCTATATGTCTTATGGAGGACCATTACAGGATGATAGTAAATTGTAGGCATCATTTTCTTAATTATAATCTATAAAAATACGTAAAGCAGAATGGTACCTTTTCAGTCTCCAGCCTCAACCTCCGCAGATGTTCTGATAATCGTTTCCTAAATGTCCGATGTTTTCTGATGTTATCGTGATATATTGTCGTGTCTTGAGGTTGGTTGTACAGTGGATATAGCACGGGCGGACCCAGGTGCGCCAGTGCTGCATGGGCGGCTGCCGCCTGGAGGCAAGGTACAATAGAATGTTAATTAAGCTACAAATAATTATATAGAATTTATTATATAAAACAACAAGGGGCAAAATACAGTGCCTTAAAGTACTCCTTATAAATAATGAGAAGTTTTAACAACTTCTCATTCTGAATTATACATAATTATCTACACTCATAATTATGTTTATCAATAATATTAACGCAAAGTTATACAAATAAACCATCGAGGTGCTATATTCGGTCTTTTCTTGGATCATATTATGAACATTATAAAATTATAACATGATTCTTATTAATTTATATTCAAAACAAGTCTTTAGAACGCCCCACATCTATGTATGTATATCTAACTAAATTTCGGTAAAGTTGACAATAAACTTAACATGTTCATTAATTATCCTAGTAATAATAAGTCAATGCATAAATTAAATATTCTCCTTACGAATATTATATTATGTCTAATAAAATAATTAAAAGTTCCGTATAAAACTTACCCTTTTCCTATTATCTGCATATATACATTGAGCTAAGCTCCTATGCCTCGGCACCGCCTCTTCAGGCTCCTCGGCCTTGGCCGGCTTCGACGCCGACTGCTCCAACTCCTCCATCTTCTTCTTCAACTTCGACAGCATCGCGTCCGCTAACGCCACCTCTCGGTCCACCTGCAAACCAAATGCATGTCTATACGTATAATAACATCTTGGACTTTGGTAAAGCATGATAGTGAGAGACTACAATCTAGACGTTCTTTATCACTTTAAGACGGAAAATAAACGTACTCTAGGTTGACTCAAATTAACGGTCACTGCAGGTGCAATTACCCTTTATTAGCTTAGAGTACTTATACAATTTTTGTCAGTACCACCTAGATACCTAAACCATCAAATAAGGCGCTTTTTCTTGATCTTCATCTTCACTTGAACATTTAATATTTTACTTTGCATAGGCATACACAACATGATTTATCTTTGCCTCGCCAACTATGTATGTAAAACCCAAAATCTCTGGCACCTGTCAATAATTGAAATTATCAAAATTATAGCTTTTGGTTCATTAAAGTGTCTAATAAAGACATTTTTATCAAATACAGTTAATTGGCAAATTTCTCAAAACCCCTCCTAATTTAAAGGTAAATACAAATAATTTTATTAATTTAATAAAAATATTGTTTTTCCAAACACTTTTGAGTTCTACAACTGAGAATTGACAAACTCTCCAAGTGAATGACCTTAGATAGCACTCTGACATTTCTATAAATGTGACATGTCAACATTATGTTTGTCCCCCATGGTCTAGTCCGAAATAATAATTATAATATAATTACAAAGACTTAGGACCGCCGACCACTGTACTTACTATTTGTGACGGCATTTAGAAGCTATTTACAATCCATATTTTACATACACCATCGAATCGAGTAGCTTCAACAACACCGACGTTATTAAAAATAACTAAGTCGTAGTAATTGCACTAATTGCAGTGTTTAGAAACATGACTGTTATCTTGATTGCAAGGAGTTGAATAACTTAGGAATGCTATTGGACTCCCAATTAAATTTTAAAGAACACATCAGCTATAAACAGATTATTATGTCATCTGTTTCCATACTTTCATAATTTCCTAAATCCTCAGGTTATGTTAGTGCCTATCCTATACCTAATATACAACATGATGAAAGCTTAAATCTGGAGGATTGCTATTTAACCGACACAACCCATTGCGTATCTCTTTGGCCAAGGGTGACCAATGATTCGATAAATTAAAGTATTGTTTCGAAAGCCATAAGAGCCCATAGCCTAAATTTTCATTAATTATTAACAGATGCCAGAAAGAGACAGGCAGAGATAGAATTTAGTCACGCCCGGTTACTATCTATTTATGAAGCTGTGACATATTTACCATGAAGAGAAACAAAGTGTAAAGAATTAATGCATGCAAATATTTAACAGTTATTATCATAAATCATAATCACTCAAGAACGGCTGAAACAATTTTTATGATTTTTGTATTTTTGGATTCGTCTCCGTCAGGAATAGTACAAGTGTTAAAACATTTAAAAAGTAAAAAAAAATATTGAATGTCCATAGCAACATAATTGACTCGAATTCGAATTATAGACAGTGTTTAGTTTGTCTTTTGTGGCAGTGTTTTGTTTTTGTTTCGTGATGGTGTATAGTACGGCCGACGGTTCTAACTGTGGTTCTAGGCCGGTCTAAGTTAGGCTTTTGAATATTGTGCGCAGGTACAGTACTTTAGAGAGAGATAGTGACACGAATACTGAGTGCGTGGCTGAAAAAACAATGCTCAAAGTGACACTCCGCGCGTCTTGCCACCATATCGACCCTAAAATTGACTTCTGTGCAGCGATCCGAACAAAGTTCAGACAGGCCTAGAACCGCCGGCCGTACTATACGTGTTTCAGGTAATAAGTTACTACAACATTTAATTAAATTAGAGAGCGGTACGAAGTTCGCCGGGACAGCTAATGTTTAAATACAAAATTCAGTGTAATATACATTATGAAATGACGATGGTATTATGGAACAGCCAAGTCACAATAGAAATTAAAGACGAGCCTACCTGGCTGCCAATGTCCCAATATCAACTAGCTAATGTTAAACTTTTCTGACCAAATGGGGGAGGATCCCCCATACGTCCCCGGGAATTTAAGATTTGATCGCTTTTAATTTTCAAAGCAATAAAGTCTTTTTTTCTGCCATTTATGGCATTTAAAGTTCTCAGACCCATTTAGACACGTCCAGTTACCTGATCATTATCAGAAAGAGGATGACGTGAGCAAAAAATATTGTAAGCAACGATTTTTTGTCGATGACTGTAAGATTTTTCAAAATCATTTAATGTATTTGAAATATCTAGCTATACTTTCCTGCAGACAACGTTTATCCATCGTTTATTTATCCATCCGTACTGGTATTTTAAACGAGTTTAAGAGAAAGGATCTTTTCATCAATGAATGTGTTGTGTTACAAGGGTACGACGAAAGTAATTTAAGGATAATGGTTTAAACACGAACCTTGGATATCTGCTGTAACAGCTCATCCTTGGTGGCGCGGAAGGTCTGGTCCTCCATCGTGGGCTCCGATGGGGGATTCGGGGAGAGAACCTCCACCGTATTGTAAGAGTTCATCAGTGGTTCCTGCAATGGCGTAGAGGAGGAAAGTTTTAGATCTGCTTTATATTATAAAACCAACTTATAGTACAACGTATTCGAGTCCAACTTCCACTGCAGAGCTGAGTAGTCCTTTAACATTCCCCGACACATATCTTTTGTTAGAGTGTCGGAGGGGTTAAGGGTCTTATCAATGTTGGCCCTGCCTCTGATGAATGAGTTAAAGCTCCTTTGTAAGCATGATCTGTCAACCGTACCCTATCAAATGTCATAATTATATGAACGGATATAAATCGACATGTATGTAAAGTTGCCCTTATCCCGAATGTTTACTCTGCAACAGAGAATGGAACGCCGAGACCCTTTTCCACTCACCCTTGTGTCAACCCTCAGCGGCTGGTGCGGCATCGCGGCACCGGGCCGCTCGGCAGATAGCCGGATCTTCTTGAAGGGCGGTGGATCCGCCGGCGGCGGATGGTGCACGGGGGGCGCGGGGGGCGGCAGGTATCCCCCCAGCAGCGACATCCGCGCCCCCGACCGGTACTCACCCCCGCCGCGACCATAGCTGTTATCCCTGCAAAATACAAAGGTAGCATTAATAACATCTCGAAGAATTGCTTCACACGGGGGGAGGTATTTAGGTTTGCACCACCGAGTAAGGCACATTTGAGAAGGGTTTAGGTACCTAAACATAAAATTGTACAACTCATCAGGATGGTATCAGAGAATTGACCAGCTCGGTTTTGGATATTTCCATATGACTATAATGAACACGCAGCATCACTCCTATTCTATCTGGATGCGTCAATTATTATAATATATGAATTCTGAAATAATAAACTGCTATTGCATAAACAAGCCAAAACCAACCAGTAGGCAAATTAATTTAAGGTCAAATCCGTTGCATTATCAAACAATTGAAAATAAAAAATGACGATTCAGAAGAATGTACGAACATCCGGCGGTCGATCCCGGCGCAATGTTGAAAAAATTCTCCACGTGGTCACCGCGAATTCCACGTCATCGTTTACGATGTCACAGAATACTTATCGTGTGGAAATGGCTCACAGTGACCCTGAGTTATGCCTGCATTTCATTTAAATATTTCTTACTGCCGTGCAACGTGGCACCGTCTAGTTTTTTCAAGTCTTCTATATTCTATATTCTTTTTATATTCTTCGCAAAATTTAATATATCCTATAACAATTAAGTAGGTAAAAGTTGAAAGTTGTGCCGTTTTCTGTTTTTGTAAAATATAACCTCAAACACTTTTTAAATCTTAAAATTCTGTGTCATAAATGAAATGCTTTAAATCAGCATGATATCGAATTCTAATTGTATTTGTTATTTATTTTTATTCCACAAACTAAGTATTTTTGTTAAGACACCTGGCTAGGATACCCTGGTTGGGAACTATGACGTTTAATCCATATACATTTGTTAATAAATAAAAATAAATTAAATTATGTCCGCACGTACATTCAAATTATAGAATACAAAAAACTATAAAAGACAAAATGAAATGAAAATGGATTATGATATTTAAGTCCTAAGTCTTCTTTATTCATTTATTAAACACGGCGTTTCTGACAGATACCCGGTCTGTGGCGCCCGTCTCCGCGGGGAGGGGGAAGGCCAAGGTTGCCGCGGGAGGGGGTCGCGGGAGGGGGGGGGGACTTTATAACTGTAGCTCGATGCGGTTTACTTTTTATTATTATTCGGCGCTCGTCTCGCACACGTGGGGGCCAACGTGGCGGGGCTAAATTCGGACGGCGCGCGGCGGCGACGTGAGTGTGCCGTGACGACACACTGCACTCGTGTGGGTCACATTGTTGTATTGTTGGCGAGCAGGGCGGCCGCGGCCGGTTCGGTTATTTTGTAGGGCTTTTGGCAGTAGGTCGGACTTTTAAATGAGGATTACGTTCACGCCGAAGGAAATAAAAAGGGGTTTGCATTGTTGCTAGGGCTGGAATTTCGCAATTCCTCGACGAAATAATGTATGCGGCGATAAATGTGAATTATGTTTGAGAGAGTCCATGTCCTCCGCGGGCCTTACATTTAATAGTTCGACCCACTCGTACAGAGCTACCCACACACCCGCAGGTTAATGCATTGTAGAGTTCTTTACGCTTCACTCAACACTACACAATGGCGAGTCCATTAGGCGTTGGAAGTGGAACCGGTTTCAGCCGGCTGATGTCATCACACACTGGCGAACGAGCCTCAAGTCCGCTCAAGTCCCACTGGCATGCAGCAATCGCATCTATCTATAATCGCAAACGCCTCGAATATTATGAAATATAGTCAAAATAAATCGTCGCGAGGTACTCACTGTCTGAACAAACATGCGCTTGTTTTCATTCTTTTCAACTCTGTATGTGCCAAGTTGATCAAGATTCAAAACAGTTGAACAGCTGGTCAACATGGCAGTTTTACTAATCTATAAGGGTTTCATTTCCTCTTCTTCTCCATCTAATGGAAAGTCAGTTGAGAATTCACAATGACGCAGTTGATATAAGATTATGGTGGTTCGTTATTAGGTATAAATAAATAGAAGTTTGTGAAGTCAAGTTACCAAACTTGCGATACACTTTCCACATAAAACCAGATGAAAATAAAGATATAAAATTCGTCACTATATGCTTTAAAGGGCTACAGGAGTTATCCCCCAGGGTAACAAAGTCGACTACGCTGAAATATCAGACGCTGACAAAGTTTTCATTACAAAATGTCTAAACTTCAACCTGCGGCGATCCCCGCAATTATTCTTTGAATCCGCGATACAACATTGTGACGGGCAGGTAACACAGAATCAACAGGCGTTTTATCCTCGCTCGTGCTATTTTGTTCCATACTAACAATAACAAACGAATGAGAGTTTGTGGTTCTAAATTTTAGACTGATTCTTATGACATTTAAAATTACTTCGTCTTAAATTATTAATTTCGTAACAACAGCTATCAAACTTCACGGCGATTTTCAAAAGTTAGAGACGCTCTGTCATGTAAAGTTTATCAATTACACGTTTACACGTGATTTTACTTATGGCAGTTAATCTATATATATATTAAAATATATTAAAATCAATTAAAATCAATTGTTGTTTGTTAGTCTCGCTAAAACTCGAGAACGGCTGGAGTGATTTGGCTAATTTTAGTTTTGAATTATATGTGGAAGTCCAGGGAAGGTTTAAGGACTCTACCTCACCGA
Source organism: Ochlodes sylvanus (assembly GCA_905404295.2). NCBI lineage: Eukaryota > Metazoa > Arthropoda > Insecta > Lepidoptera > Hesperiidae > Ochlodes > Ochlodes sylvanus. The sequence goes on from FR990129.1 coordinate 8,051,029, forward strand.
GACGCCATGGCGACGTCGCCGGCTCACTCACTCACTTGGCTACGGTTTGGTAACGCCACCAATTTGGAAGCGTAGCCACGACACTCGCTGTGTGGAGTCTGGAGACCCTGGCGACGTCGATAGTGGACAATGGACCCGATGAACAGATGGACTAAGATTCGTTATGACACCAAAACTGGTACAAAAGTATGAATTAACACCCGTTTGTATGTAGAAAACGAAAACTTAAATACATATTTTCTATAAAATATACACATACAAAATTACAAACGTCCTGGAGTGGCGCCAACCGGAGCAGTTATGAAAGGCGTCCCGAAATAGCGGGATGTAGGAGAATATAGCGGAATATAGCAGCTCATCCGTTCGTCGACACCGAAGTTATTTATTTACGTCTTAACTAACGCAGAGGACCGACTTTGCTCGGCGCTTACGAAGAATCTGTAAGCTAGGTCTACCTTATGTGGGAAATGTTAAGCGATACCCTGATAGCCATTTCATGGAAGCAAATACATCGTAGCCCCCAAAAGATAAAAGTGTAAAGTAACTGTACATATAAAATTAAAGATTCTGTTACTATGAGACACTGGGTTACGGTGTTCAAATAATAAACCATTTTCGGTGACGTTCAAACTGACAAATGGAGAAAGATCAGAAAATGTAGGATTTCATCACTGACGTTACAGGAGCGTCTCCCTTGCCAGTGTTTTTGTTGGAATGTCTTCAATGAACAGATCTCTTTTACAGTATTAATAGTATGGATGTAACAGCCAAGACAAACAAAAGGTGCAGTAATGAAAGGTTGTTAGAACTTCACAAGGGAGCTGGGAAGTAAGATAAGATGGAATATTTACTATAATTAATTAATTTTCGTTGCGAATTATAAGCAAACAGTATAAAGGATGAGAAAATCAGTATCATTATACTGATGTGTAAGTAATCGCATAGATTTCTCACAGATGATAATTATTATAGAATGTTAGATTTCTGTCCACGAAACCATTTTTATGAACCGAGTAAAATTTATTTTATTGTCATGCAATTATCAACGAATGTGATAACTGTAACGTGATCTCAGGCAAATCATGCTATCGCCTAATAAGCAGCATCCTATATTTAAATACACTACTCTCCCAGCTGCAGTTAATTGTCATCGACTAAATGAAATATCTGGTGCATACCTCCAACATTTGCCAGACTGCAAACCCTACCTACGAGTACATGGAGAAAGTTTATCTGCGCTGCACCTAGTACACTGTGTAAAATCTTTCAATCTCTTGCTACCAATCATGGCTATCATCTATATTGTAAACTTCATGTTTACTTATATATTCACCTATGCCTAACCTAACGTACTCGTGTCTATTTTAAAACAACCAATTACATATTTACACACCTAACAACGTTGCTTTGATGTCGGTGCTTGTGTTGATTTCACTGAGTTCCAAAGTGATTTCATCCGTGAGTTTGAATACATAAAACAGATTGTAAATCACTTGCGCTATCACCAGAACAATAAATTAATTAAGTGATACAAGTGATTCTCACAGTGTTCTCTTTTATATTTTTTAAATAATTTAGGTATCTTTGTAATATAATGAATAAGTTTTAACATCCTGGTCTACATCAACACTTTCTATCAGGTTAGATTATTGTTAAGTATTAACTTTTATGTATAAAAACGTATCAGTTTTCCCCCGTTTACCGAAGAGCCCACATCTAGGACCTTTTTCCTAAGCAATGTCGTATTTTCGAACAATATGCCCATAGCCACATCAGCCTACAAGTTGTGTAGACTATGTGAAGTAGTTTCTACATTCTCTTAGAAAAAATATTTTAACATTGTTTGCCTTCGCTCTCTACGAAAACAACAAATCTCGTAAGATTTATTTTTGCACGCCAAGACGTCAACTCAGCACTTCCGAACGAGATGCTCATCTCGAGGGACCGTAGGCTTATCTCAACGAGTCATCACGTATGCGTATCTACATACAAAACGCCTCCATTTTTATTTATTTAGTAAATAGGATCTGGCGACAGTCTACTGTTTTCGCTTTTCGGAGAAACGCTGTGACTCTTGAAGATGGTCATAATTATATTCTATAAACGTGAATTTAAATTCACGTTGCACGTTATAACTGAATTTGTGATGAAAATGGAACATGCTTGGGTGTTAAGACATAGCTATATGCGTATTTCATCAGAAAGTGGTAATTTTTATCAGTAAAAAATTGTTAAACGTACATTTATGTACATTTCTAGAGTTTGAAGAAATATAATTAATTAAAACTATCCCAGTAAGAGCACTAAATCAATAGAATGTGATAAGATATGTATAACTTTAAAATGGGTCGGCATCTAGAAAAGTTTTTACGCTGAAAAACGGATGGATTCCTGTGGAATGGGAAGTGACAGAAAGAGTGTGAGGTCTTTTGGGGGGCTAGTAAATAAAGTTTCAATAACTATTTGTGATTATTGCAATAAAGGAATTTGTTTCTTATTTTCTAAATAACTCGGAAAACATATCGTAGAGCCAAAAACATAAAAAAATGGGGTAAACATAAATTTGTAACATGTCTGACAAAAATGATAAATAATTTCTTTGATAGATAGATAGATAGTAGATGCTGGCACTATTTGTAAACGTGACTTCGTGTGCCAAAGTGAAACGTGAGCGGGTTGCTACTCATTAAATAGAATATTAATCAATTTGATGATACAAAGTGTTCCAAATCCTAAGAATAACAGCAAGTACTAAAGAGTAAAGAGTACAAGCGCAGCTGTGCCGTTTCACACCCGGCGCCGCAGCGTTATTCGAAGCCGAGCTTCAACTACCCACACCAGCTACATAATCAAACAATACACCTGAGGCCGTGGCTTATCGAATATCATCCGTAGTACAGTCAACTGATACCTACATAATAATATATATAGTAACACACCCACACTCGCACCGGACAAACAGTCCGCAAACAGTACCTACCTTTCGGTGCAACTTTAAAAATACCAATTTAAGAGAATCAAAGACAGACGGATAAGTATTCTAGAATCAATATCATTTTTACTTGAAGACTTCCCAAAAAATTTCACCCCAAAATTATGATAATTATAAAATTCCAATCGCTGATATCAAATACTACGAAATCGAACGATGGATCGTTTTTTTCGTATCCGTAATATAATATGTCCTTCACACATAGGTAATAACTATATGCACATATTATAATACATATTGTGAATCCGCTATCAGATTTGGTCATGGCCACTAATCAAGGGTCCCCAAGCAGACGTCCACAGACAAGTTAAAATTAGCTAATTGTTAAAACTTGCTGCGATTTGCTAACAGATACTTCATCCTGTATTCGTGTTCATATGGATGTTTCTTTAGGGACGAAGATACATACATGAAGGTAAGGTAAGTTCCTTTGGTTTTGTTTTGATGGTGCCAATGTATTTAAAAACAAGTATTGTCACAAGTGGCTCATAGCCCGACTTTGTCGATCTTAAGTGATCGACGAAATTAAGGAACAGCGGGCGCGGTCGGTAGTTGGATAGGTGACCGCTAGTGGCAAAATTTCTTGGGCGCTTCCGTGCTTCGGAGGGCAAAGCCGTCGGTCCCGGTTGTTACCATTTGGTCGCAGTTGTAAGGCCATGTCGGATGTCTTCGGGAGGCATAACTTCCAACACTTGGGTTGGCCACTAACCCCTCCACCAATCCGCACTGGAGCAGCGTAATGGAGTATGCTCCAGGCCTTCTCACTTATGAGGAGAGACCCGTGCTCAGTAGGGCCATTAATGGGTTAAAGCCAGCCAAGTCATTTACATCCACGGATATGCAATATTGGTGGTCATAAAATCCTCACCTATAAGAAAGCGCCGCTGAGCCATACCCGGGCTGGTGCAGCCGGAGCTGCGCGGGCGGGTATGCCGGCGCGTAGGGCGCGGCGGGCGCGCGCGCGGTCGGCACCACGCCCGCCACTTGTTTGCCGCCGTACGCCAGCGCCCCGTGCCCGTGCTCTGTCTGCCCGGGCCTGGAAACAACAAAACAACGAGATTGTAGAACCAAACAATGATTTCCAAATATATGTGCAAGGGTATCCTGCAAAAATTCACATTGTAAGTCAACACCCTGGCAAAAAGTTTGGATCGCAAAGCCTTACCAGTAGAATTACTGGAAGTATTCTCGAAGAACGCTGTTCATTTCGTTAGCAAAGGCACAATATTGTGCTGCTCAAACTTCTGAGAGACTTCAATGCTCGTGTTGTATAAATTGTTCTATCTAACACCCATAAAATGTTTTCGGTCTTCTCCGAGTTTAATTCCTGAATGTCCACACAAAAGTCGTTAAAGCACTTGGTAAAGTATGCACGCATATACATACTTAATTAATGTGCAAAGTGTACACAGTAAAAGAACACAGTACACAAAAACGGCTTAAACACCACTGGTTCGGAAAAAAATAACGATAATAAGTATAACCAACGGAATATTTCCGCGACGGCAACTAAACAGGTTTCGGGTCGCATGTTGGCGTTGTGCGTTCACGATTTTATCGACTAGAGATAAGAGTCATTTCTGGCGTGAAAACAAGCATGTTTATATGAGTCAAGGTGAATGTACAGGAAAACAAATCGACGACGATAATGTAAGAGATTGTTATAAAAAATATGCATTAGTCATTAACACAAATAACACTTATCTGAAGCGTAATATATAAGTACCTATCTAGCTATCTACGCATGACATGATAGACATAAAAACGTGTCTAGGTATTAAGTAATACCAGAGAATGTTAATGTGATTAACAATAAACTTAACTTTAAAGAAGTTAAATAGTTACGTATCATATATTATGAATCATGGAGATTAATGCACTGTCTTACTGTCTGAGCTATGGTATGGTGGCCAAAGCGGTAGTAGTGAAACTAATTTGGCTGTTAGAAATATAATCTTTCTTTAAAACGACCCTCGTACATTACATACTCCCACATCATTTCATTTTATCATCATGAAAAACTGTATAATCTTGTATGTATGTAATGTAATGTATAATCTTATTCCTGATTTACGTCACACCATTGCCGTATTATCATAATGTGTATTGGCAAAATAAATATGTATAGATGTGGTACTCGACACCACAAGCTGCAAGTTATTTCTTTTCGTTAGTTAAATAGACTTATAACAACTTTAAAATGACTTCATATCTGAAAATTTATCAGTATGTCAGCAAAGTAAGTGGTTAGTCCGTTGTTTTGAAAACAATGAGTAGCGCTTCCATTTTTGGCAGGCTTGTAACGTATCGTCAATTATGGCACCGCATATTTTCAAAACATAATCTACTTGTTGAGTAATTCAAGAAAGTTTCTCCAGGTACTAAATAGTTATAGCTAAACAATAGTTATCAGTTAAACGACACTTTTCAATGTCATCAATCGTTTCAATGCATTTTTTATCTTTGCGACGGTATCTGATAAATTGTGAAAAGATAGCAAAAACCAGCTTTATTCAGCTAAAGTTAATAGTAGTGAAGAATAAAAGTAATAGCTACTTAATCTTTTCTAAAGTACAGTTACACCTACTTCGATTAAAAAAATCTGAACGTGTTAAAAGAAATTTAAGAAAAAGCCACGGCTGACAGTTTCTAGCTATTAATAAGAGATAAATGTAGGGGAATAACAAAATGCTAAGCAAAGGATTCTTGTGTTCCGTTTTTATTTATTTAACTTTTAAAGAAAGATACCATCGGGTGTATTTCCTGAAAGAGATTGCAGTTTTACTGATAATAGCAACGTCACTATCACCTCCTTTGATCACGAACCTGACTTATCTGATTTTGTTTACTTTACTCGTCTAAAGTAAAACTTCATTTGGAGCTATATCTACGCAGTAATAAATCACGTTAACGATTTACTAAGAAAATTCATGAGGTTACTAATTAAAAATTCAAATCAGAGGCACTTATAAACGTGTTTGATATAAAGCGAAAGACCAAATTAAATTATCATAAAAGAGGCATAAGTAACAGTAATAAACAAGATAATTGAATGCTATCACGGCAAACTTTATTATTTTCAATGTTAAACGTAAAAGCAGAATTCTCGGAGATCGCCGACAGACAACTATTAAATGATCTAAACTCTTGGCAAATATAAAAGACAAGCAAAAGACGAATTAAAATTTACTTTGCCTCGTATAAGACTTGAATTACCAACATTAAAAGAAATTTCAGAACATAAAATGCAACACAGACCACGCCTGTAAGAAATCTCTTACCTAGTTTCCTTAGTTTATATCCTGTAATTAACTAAAACTGATAAATATTGCTATTCTGAAGCATTCCCAAAATAAGAGAAACGAAGCAAAATGGAAACCTTTCATAAAAACGACCTCTCTCACATTGGAATATTCCGGATGCTAATGTCTTTCACATCATTGAACAATTGGTCAAATAGTCTTTTATATAATGAATGCTCATCGCCAACGACCGACCGATGCAATGTTGGCGACGTATTGAATTGAAACAATGCTTTATTAACAAACATACCAAATTAACCATGTGAATGTCAAGCGTTATAATTGTATAACTGTGGCGAACAGATTTGTTTTAGTTGACGTAGATTTAGGGAGATATATACTTGGTAATTCAAATAGTTTCTAGAAATTTAAATAGTTTTTTAATGTGTCATCATTATCATCATCGCAACCCATAAATGTCCCACTGCTGGGCCCGGCTCTCCTCTCACAACCGTAATATTTATTTTAATGTGTATAACTGACAAATGTGCAGAGAAGCCACATGGAGGCAAGTCGTCACGGCTGTCCATGGATGATGATAGCGTTAAACCGACGGAACAGAGAGTTACTGTGAGTAAACCTGATTATTATACTTATTATTGACTTTTCGACGCTGCAACTGAAACACGTAAAAACATTTGACATTGGATTCTAAAAGTTTTGATCTAGAAGGTTTTGGTTAATAGGCTTCTAATTTAAATTAAGAACACGGAGAGAGAAAATAATGATGATGAGTAGTGTACCTAATTCAACAAGAAAAGATAATCGAATATTATTAAACCGGCCAGAGGCCATGGAACATCCCGTACAGACACAATATCACTACATTACTGCTAATGATTACTGATAGTTACTGATTGCTTTACGGTCGTGTTACATAAATAACTGGCATGACTCAGACAATTCAAAGTATAGGTGTTGTACCCACGTTTATAATTGCTATTCATTTTCCTTGTTTGTTAATTGCTAGACGATGCCTGCGACTTTATCCGTTACTCCGATATAATAACAAATGACTGAATAATGTAATACGTAATTTATAGAATGCAAACATAAATAATAATTATCTGCGTTTATCTTCAACATAGAGAGACAGAGAGAAAGATAAGAATAATTGCGCACCAACAATAAAAGTACCGTAATATGAAGTACACGATGGTGTTATCTTCAAACAAACAACAGAATTTCTTCAGGTTACCTCTGTACTATACAAAACGCAATTATCTGCTAATAATTTAAACACATACTTACTAGTTTAAGAGCAATAATTATAAAAATACTTCTTAAAGTGATTCATAATCGGAACGCATATAAACAACCGTTTCGTTTACAATTAACGACATTAACGCACAGACATGAAATAGGTATATGAATGTTAACTACGCAAACTAAAGACATAAAAACAAGTCAACGCTCCCAGGAAACCAGTTACGTATGTATAGATGCATCTATTTCGCTATACAACTACACAGACGGAGACGTAGGTATGACAACAGGTGTAAATAACTGACGCACACGATACATTGTTATTCCCCTCCTCGAGGATATAACATGAGAAGGTGAAACAATAGGCCGTTGTGAGATGACACAGCCCGCTAACAATGGCTATCACACTGCATCACAAGTAACAACGAGAAATAACAGCGATTCTTCAAAGTACACGACGATCTGAAACGTTCGGCAGATTCCATGATATTTGGTATGTCGCAATTAGGAATTGCTCGTGGATTCCGCAATGCTATAACTGAATTAAAATATCTGAAGGCATTGTAGCAACGGCGGATAAGGATCAGAGGATTCAGTTATGTGATAAATTTCAGACATCGATTATTCATCACTGTTTTCCAGAAACAATATTAATTTGTATTCAACGTCGATAGTAAAAAACGTCTATGCGTACATATGAACAATGATAATTTCTTAATAAAAAAACAACGAGCAGAATTACTTTACTTCGTCAGCTTTATCTGTGAAGTGCTTCTACTTCAGACTTGTCGTAAGCTTAAAACTTAGTAACTTCCTAATACTTCAATTTGATACATAAAATGCAAACTTTATTTTAATTAAGTTAACTTTATTTAGTTAACTTTATTTTAATTTTTTTTTTAATTTTTTTAGTATCCAAGTTTCTCTCATTAAGATCTCAAGTACAATAATAATTCTCAAAAGACTTTCCTAAGTTAGAAGCGTTTTCAAATCTTCAGAAGTAACTGTCGTGACCTCACCTCCATTATACCGAAGAGTGGTCTCTTGTTCGGTTCCAACCTTCCAACCCTTCAAAGTTTCCACTGACAGACAAACAAAAGCCCTCCAAATTAAAAAACTGAAACTTTGCGCTTGTTTATCTAGCTAGACCGTACTCTGTAACAGCTAAGGTTGAGGAATCCAAAAACTTCGTGCAGTTGCAGTGCTTCTTGAAGACTGGTAAAATCACTTTTCATTATGAATAACTTTCTCAAATTCCAATCAAAACAACAAAACCTGAATCTCAATCCGATATCATAGATCAGCAAAATCAGATACAATAACTGTTAAAAATTCTGTGTAATATTCCTGTAAAATATAATTTTATTCACAGACGTTATTCCTTCCCCATCCAGCCCTTCTGATCACCACAATTCCGAAGTCGGTCACAGTAATGCCTCTCCGGAGGATGTCGTGCAACAACCGCATTCTATCTGCACGACCTCCATAATCTAGAAAGTTAAACCCGAACGGTCGGGGAGTAAAGAGGCCGATATGAATATGCATTGTGTTATGCAAACAATCAGAGTCGCGCGCGGATGCGCCGGCTTCGTGAATCATTGCCCTATTGTTGTGACCGGATGGCCCGCGCTGACTCACCGTCTTTGATGCCATATACATTTTAACAAGTCCACGTATATCCTTGGATTGGTTAAGGGCTCGAATTATAAAAGGAGGAGAAGGTAAAACCATAATCATAAACATAATCAATTATAAAGAAATAAATTTTACAATTCATTGTGATAACATCGCCTTGAACCTTGCCTCGAATTTGGATAATTTAGAATTTGGATTAGAATCTACATTTTTAAACTTGTTATTTAAATTGTGTGACATTTTATGCAACATTGTAACTGTTTAAGCGCTCTCGACATAAAATAAATAAAACATGAAATATGAGTATTGCAAATAAATAAAAACATGAAAACAAACAACTGAAAAGAGAAAAAAGTGACCTTCACCAATATTTAATAAAGAATTCAAAAAGAATTCGTCGTAAGATGCAAAGCAATATAAACATAGTATTTGCGAAATTAATTTCTTAGTCGTATTGCCACGAATAATTTATAAATGTGCCTTCAGTACTTTTCAAATTCTTGGCACACGTTTTGATAAAAATATATTACAATGAAGCCATCGCACGAAACTTAAATCGAGAAATACAGTGTAGACAAACAAATATTTATGTTAATGTTTGCATCATCTCTGCCTTTAATTTTTTTTCTCATCAATCTGATTTCAGGATAAAAAAATTCCAAAACAAAAGCCCTTCCAGCTCAAACAGATCTTCTGCACACGTCTTTTTTGCCGTTCTCGACGACACATTTGTCTTAACAAAACCTGTTTGGGCACAATTCTATACTATAACAATCTACAGGCTATTTAAAACTAGACCGCGTTCCATAAACGCCCGCACACAATAAGCCTTCTGTCTGTGCATCTCGACTAGTGAAAGTAGACGTAATAAAGACTCTCACAAGTGGGTATAGAGTTTCGCGGAACCGAGTAATGCTAGGCAATTTCCGGCTGTGCGCAGACGCAACCTGGCTATTGCCTCAGACCAGTGAATGAAAGAGACTAACAACAGACTATGTAAATGTACATCAAATACGACTGAGAATTCAAATGTAATATTAACCGAAAAGTCTTGCAATCTATTTCTTAATAAAGGTTCGCTGATTTTAGACGACGGTTGTAATCGAATTGACAAAAACTTTGGCAGTTTAAGTAAAAAATATATAGGTACTCTTCGACAAGCTATTCTCGTCAAGTCTTGAAATATTACTCTTTGTGAATTATATGAGCGTTGTGAACGTGTAATAATGAAACATAATACGTATAAGCCTAATCCATGAGAGAGGAATGCTGTTCAGTTACACCTACGTCCAAATTTTATCAGATGGGAGTCTGACTGCACGAACGACGTGTAATCTTAAATCAGTTGAATGGAAAAGCGTATGATACAAGTGTAGGCACGGGTAAGCATGACTAAAACTACATAATTCAACTCAACTGCTGTAAGGTTGAATCTGACACAAATATTCAAATAATTTAAAGTAATCTTCGCAATAGAAATAAAATATGTACTAGGGATTTTATTTGTATTTCGCTATTCACATTAAATTACACAGCCACGCCAGAATTCAATCAATTTAAATTTAAAACAAGTCTATTCAAGGTAATAATGAAAAATTCCATAAAGCTAAAATAACCTAAAATAATTACGAATCGTCTGCAAAATTTCTAACAGGTCCTAAACAACTAAATTGATTATAATAACCTTTAGAAAAGTTTAACAAAAGGTGCTATGTAGTTTTGTTAGTTTACGTAACGTTCCCACTTTGCACGTACGCAATATGATATAACACGTTTATTTACTTAATTTTAACCTGTTTTTTTTTTGTTTAAAGATTGGCATCAATGGAAGTTGGCAGGCAGACAAAAAATAAATTAAACACCGTATGAGAATAACATTTAATTTTGACTGAGTCACAAAATGAGTCTAGGTATCCAAATCTTAATGAGCTGTCTAAATCTGTAACGGTAGATGATTTTAACTGAGTATATATCAGCTTTTCTCGTTTTGGCTTACAGGCAGCAGATATTGTATACTGTGTACTGTGTTAGACCCAAAATTAACTTGGATCCGATCAAAAAAGTCGACGCTAGCCAAATGCACGAGATGTTCAGACCACCTTGAAGAACTAAATACTGATAATATATGTAGGTACCTCACGCATATAATTACGGACAGCAAACCAGTTGCTATCGCTCAGAAGATTCCAGGAGACTTGTAAGAGGCGATTCTAAGAGAACGAATACCCTTAGTTAGATTTATAAGTACTTCTCCTAAGTCTTTAGTCCGTCCCGATGTCCCGAACTGTAAACGCACGAAAACTAACAAAGGAGTTGGAAATACTCAGATATTGTAAAAGAAGTATAGAATCGAGTGTCGATGATCAAGTTGGGGCGAAATTCAGTCTTTTTTCACGTAAATATCCGGAAAACGAGCATGGACTCAAACATGGATGGAGCCCCTTACACCCTTACGTTACAGTGATCACCAGTGTCGTTATACCTACTCGTAATATTGAATAAGGTTATCATTAAGAATTAATTACCACTGACTTAGGTAAAAAGCATCATAAGGAAATCTGCACACATGATTGCTAACCACAACTTTCCTATAGTTTGTGAAATCTGCTAAACAATACTTAACGAGAACAAGAGACTTGCTCCTCCGATACCATTGTAAGAGAGATCATAGTCCAACAGAGGGGGCATTGACCAAAGCCAGGGTTGTTTATATACTTTCTATTTCTAATTATAATTAAATCTTAGCTAAGACCACGTACGCCACGTACCACATTGAAGCATTTTCGAGAACACTCCGCCCCGGCGCCGCGGCGCACCTCTACAAATGTACCGTATTATAGGTACCGGGAACAATTAAAAATCCGTTCCGCAATTTAAAATGACACACGAGAATATATAAATCCAAAGTTTATACGTGACTAATAACGAAACAAGTTTATAGTGAATGAGAAGCCAGTTCCAGCAATTGAAAACAATAATAAATTCTTTATGTATTTTTTTTTAGTTACATTTACGCCTACCGCACATTCTCAACAAAATCAAGGGTTGACTGGTAGAGAATACATAGGCATTAAGTCTGCCCATTGTTGAATTTTACAATTAAGGGTAAATAAATAAATAAGACAGTTGGTACAATGTTTGCGCGTGGACGTGACAGCGGCGCCCCATGCTAGCTGGTCACGTGACACGCGGCCACCAGATAAAACCACTATTTATTTATAGTAACGATAACAACAACACGTGTATACACAACAGTGTTGCATTTGCGTATATACATTATTGATTAATTTGTTGATTTATGTCAAGATGCAACATCACACAACGCCCGTCTGAAGGTGACGATAAGTCTAGCTCTAGAGCACGAAATATAATATCCAGTTGAATTAGTTATCTATCCTATAATGGATGATAATGATGATGCAGATTTTACCAACAGATGTCATATTAGCATTATAATAATTCTGACGGTCTGACACATCATCTGTTTTTAATAAAGTATTGAAAGTAATAAGAACGCATACACACTTATGAAGCTGCTTTCAACCCATTAGTGGAGGACATTTCTAATTGAGGCTTGATTTCTAATTAAGGAACAGAACCATTTTACAAACAGATTGCCATTGGATATTACAAACAGTTTGCGTTCTGAATTCTGAAATAACGCGTAAACAGATCTGAGTAAACAAACCAAATTGACGCGAAACCGGTGGATGGCGTCACACTACTTCATCATTCGCCAGGTCCGCTCCAAGGCTCCAAATGATGATGTCTATATATTTTGCACTTGACTACTGACGAATAATTACCATAAAGTCAGAAAAAAACGTAATGTAGTCCTTAAAGCATCAAACTCCAATGTTTAAGTGCCGAATTCCACGTATTAATATCGGTGGGTTAAAACATCTGGAAGACATATTTTAACATTACTAGGAAATTAGAATTTTTCAAGAGTTTCAAGCTTAGAGTATATATTAACTATTTATATACTCTAAGGTTTCAAGGGTAATAACTACCGGATCGTTTAGATTAAGCATTATAGTAATTTAGCATTAAACATCTAATATTTTGTAGACTGCATTTTTAGCTAGAACCCCGTCGCGACCCTGTGACCCTGTCTGACGCGGTCTTAAAGCGAATGTAGATTTTGTATTGAAACTACCGAAGATGTCCCGAGGAAGGCGTAGATCCTGCTACATTTTATAGAGGCGAATATCGTAGTCCTCAAGGGTAGCAACACATTAGTGACTTATTTAGTATAACTAACACTAACAGTCCCTGCCGCAGTCCTCATATCTAACGATTTGACCAACTTACATTCTTTATACCCCCTGGACTAACTATCCAATTCCGATTTGAGTCTTGTTCTGGGTTGGTCAAAGTTGTCATGGGCGGCAGCGGAAGGGTAACACTACCTAATTAAATCCATAACAAAAACCCTTTTTACGTGTGAATTTTACAAGACCCGTCTTGTAATTGCTTCAAAAATTCACACGTAAAACATGTAACTGAACAGAAAACCTTGTTAAAATTGGCCAAGAACATTGAAAATCAATCGTTTTCCTGAAAACAACTGCAGGCGTCGCGCCGTATCCTAACAAAGCGCTCAATGTCAAGGGCAGGCGTATCAGTGATAAAGTTGGCTGACCCCTGAAGGTTACCAACCGCGCAAATATTATATTAGCGCTGATAATTTGCATGCGAACGCTTTGTGTTCGACACGGACGAGGAGACATGACGAATTGAGTGTCGGTGTCGGATGGCTGGGAGTTACCGAGGTACCGACGCCGACGCCGCGTGCTAGAGGAAATGTGAATGGTACGGATTCGAACATTTTGCCACACACACCTGATGGGCGTGGTGATTTTGATGTGCAGCCATCATGATCTCGTCACTATCTATAACTTTCCCCCATACTCCATGTTGTCCTCCCCTTCTTCCAGGTTTTGAAGCCAAAGTACGTTGTGACTGGTTACCAATTACCAACTAACTGGACTGAGCTTCAACGTAGACAGAAAACGATCCATCTATTTCGAACTCGCAAACAGACATACAGACGAGAGAGAGAGACAAGTTTGAAACGCAGATTACAAACTTAAAATAACGCGTTTAACATCACGCTTCGAAAATAAACTAATTACGATCATACCGTAGATCCTGGCTGGTTTGTTTACACAGCGGGGTCTTTGAGAGTGGCCGTTACAGACAGACGGACGTGTTAGCACGGTTCTTACAAACACTGCGGAGTGAACAACCGGACGAGACGTCCGACTATAAATACATCACCGTCGTTTCTCCCGTACGTTTCATGGTCAAATGAAGGAATTTTTGCTGTTTGATTAACGATGTGCATGTACTGGGCGCTGGTAGACTAATGGCGTACTGTACGGTCGCCGTTCCAAGGGTAAGGGGTATGAGTTGAACGCCCACTGGTAATCAAAATAATATCTAGTATTAGAAATTCATTATATTATATTTATTTATTATATCTGTATCAGTGAAGGCGGTTTAAGAAAACCGTGCTCTATATTTATAAAACTCTGTGTGTAACAGTCCTCAACAGTCCTCGTGGTTTGTAGTCTCTCTCTGGTCTCTGGTCTCTGGTCACGAAATAGACGCAATACAAATAAGTATTTCAAACATCTTGGTATTTGGCAGGACCTACGTACAATATTACCTATATTGTTTCCTTTGTAGTTTAAGGTTTACATGAAAATTTAAATATATAAATAAATATTTCTGGTTCAAGATTGTTGCAACATACTCCATCCAAATTAACGAACAATTCGCCAGGAGGGATACACGTCTAAACAAACCTCTGCCACACTTACAAAATTCCCACTTTTCTTGGCGTCACATAATTTATGCGATTTCATTAATATTGGTCCAGCACTCCCTATTAGTATGCAGCGTAGATGTGCGCTCATTATAAATGCATGATGGCCCGGCCGTTGACCCCGCTAATCTTTCTCTATGTAAAGCATATGCATGCTAATGTATGTCCGTACATCAAAAGCGGTTGATGCCGACTTTTGAGAACTATAACTGTCGTATTAATGTTCTGAAAGCTGAAATGTAGACCTAACCTAGTTACTTTGTTACAGTTACTTTGCTATATGCCATTAATGCTCTTATTAAAAAAATATTAATGGAAAGCATTGATGGAAGGTAAAGGCTTTTTGTCGGCCTTTATAATTGTTGCTAAGCAACTGTGTTGCCGTGCGAAACGTATCGGCGCGCCGCTATCTGGTATCTCATCGAGTGGGTGAGCAAACCAGTACGCATTTCACAAAAATATTTCTATATGACCACGATAACATATCTATATCTGCCTCATGACTAAATCGTCACCGACTGATTACCAGTATGTTGAAAATATTAAGCGAAAAGGTAAACAGATTATATTATTTATAGGTGTGCCTAATTTGCTTAATAATTATAATTTTATGCTTAAGTTGCCAGATTTTTAATTGTTCTTCAAAATCGCCTCGCGGCCGGACTAAAATATTCACCATGCAGCCAGTTCTCCAAAATAAATTATGACAAGAGGCGCGCCGACTTGTCATTTTTGTGTGTCTCTGGCATCAGTCCGAAGGGTGTGGAAAGCTCACACTAACAAATGGGTTTAAGAACAACTTCGAATTGGACGAAGGCCGGTTTTGAGAAGA
This sequence comes from Ochlodes sylvanus, assembly GCA_905404295.2. Lineage (NCBI taxonomy): Eukaryota > Metazoa > Arthropoda > Insecta > Lepidoptera > Hesperiidae > Ochlodes > Ochlodes sylvanus. Next base: position 8,066,829 of record FR990129.1, read on the forward strand.
AAAACATTAATTATGCGCTGTTTATGAAAAACAAAACTGAATTATAATAACTCCAGAACACGAAACTAGACGAGAAAAGAAACACAACGAAAATAATTAACAAAAAAAGTTGCGGCGATTGAATAAAGTTAATGCACAGAACTTTGAGCATTTAGCAATTACTGAAAGGCACAGAAGAATGATTGGAATGGATGAGTCCTCTGCAGCACACAGGCTTTAATTCCCAACCGATCTCGTTTCACGTTAATCAAGTCGCTTGATCCGACTGTGCTTAAGACTGAGGCAATCCAGGGGGCTTTGTGGGAGGAAGATATCGCTTGTACACGAAACAGTACGAAAACTGCCGTATACATTATACACAATGATGTATAATTATGCAATTGTATCATAGGTACATATTTCTTTGTTAACTACTACAATGTAATACGAAATTTTAGCCATGTATTGTGAACGGGAATAATGAAGAACTGCACTGAACTGCTTTTTTTTAAATATCCAACGTCACGACTTAACACCAACGCAGTTGAAATAGGATGCAGCAAGTACCAACTAAATAAGTAAGTAGGTATGCACCAGCTCAGCATACCTATTTAGGCTTACTTACCTATTTAGGGCATAGACACTGTGTGTCTGTGTCAAAGACACTTGACAGTATCTATCGCTCCACGTCCTCGTTGTAGGTTTTTATTCGCCTAATTTCTATTGACTCCTTCCGAATCAATAAAAATGTAGTCCAATTGGCTGAAGTGACAAAACCTCAAGAATTTCAGCCTTTTGTTATCATTATGAATAATTATATCCATTGTCATCGCTTATACCTTAGATATATATCCAGATAGAGTTAAGAATGTGCCCCATTGTTGTGAGACAGTCGAGTTAATTTAGATCACCATTGTCTGAGATTGCCTAAAAGACAGACGTAAGACAATAGTACTATATCAAGCGATAAACCAAACTAGGGCATCTTAAGTCATATCTGGTTATTAATTCCACCACCGTTCGATTTCACAGATGCTTTTTAGGTACGCACTGCAGAAGCTTCTGCAGTGCGTACCTAATGAACTTTCAGAAGTGCTATGACATGCAGTTCTTCAAAACTGTGTAAAACATTTCTCCAGGACTTGTTGTTCTGCGGTGAGCCCAATAAATTGGCCATATTCATAGGAGATGAGGATTTTCGTCGTTAGGTCTTCCAGCTTTAAAAATAAATACCCTAGCAATGTAATCTTTTATTTATGTAACTATCTATCTAGTAAGGTTAATCGCTCATCGATTAAACGATCTACGAGAAATCAATTAAAAAGGCGTTCAATACTGTACTGTAAATTCAATAATTACCCCCGTCACAGCTATTGCCACCTAGCGTGAAGTGAAGGAACCTTTCATTGTTGTTCTCTATAATTAAAATAATGTTTCAGTTACCGCTTGTAACATGTCTCCGTTTTTTGTTTACCTCGTAACATTGTGATTTGTATTGCATCCGATCAATTGAGATAGCGTCATTCGTGTACTATGGATGGGATTTTTGTTAATTTATCTTCACACTGACATCATTGCCATTTAAGATCCACAAAATTATATGATTTTTTATTAATATTTTAATGTACATTTATGGATAGGGCATGCATGCTGCTTTGAGGTAAGCCAGTCGCTAAGCTGGTCTACTTTAGCAATCTTTCCGATGAGACCGTATGGTCTGGCAGGTTGAATGTTTAAAAATAATAATAAAAAACGGCCATATACTCATATTTCCGCATTAGGATTCCCTTATCGAAGTTGGAGGGAACAAATCACAAACAGACAAAAAGATATTGGAGGCATTTTTGTCACATAAAAATCTGCCCAGATTTGAAATAAAATCGGGGTCTCTTCCTTCTACAGGCAGGGTCACTACCAACAGTACCAACTGAGCAGGGTTACCACTAAATACGCTTCCATCCACTTCTTTTTAGGTCGACTACACATCGATAATGCCTTTGGTATTACTGATATCCATCGTGAATGCCTTTCTTTCACGTCATCAAATGAACGGATCAATCTCGCGTGAATAATTCAAAACAATGCTACTTCGTCGTTCATTCCTCGCCAATAATAGATTACGATCCCCAAACTATCAGACCTATCCTCACTCCGACGGGAAATTAGCCCAGTCACATCTAGATGTAAGCCGCCGGCCACCGGACCGCGACAGATTGCTCCTATTAATAGACCAAAGGCGTCTCACGCTCTCGGCGCGCCCCAAACTGCTTTATTTCCGGGTTTTGGTGACAGGGTTGCCTACCACCTACCACAAGATTCTTAACGGTAGTACTGAGTAGCCAACTCTCATGTACCAGTTTAATGGTTGTGCCTATCGACGTATACGCACTTAATTTTAACCAGAAGCCCGCAGTGTTTACAATAAAAACAACGTGCATCAGTGATTCTTAAAGTTCGAAATCGTCAATACAATACACTCAAATCCCTCCTTCACGTAATCATGTGAGAAATAAGCAAATATGAATAGCTTTTTATCAACATTTTACTCTTTGGAATATAATTCTCGCAATGACTGCGACAGCCCTATCGAATACGATGAAGTAACATCGTCTGTTCATTATATTTATTGACATGTTTCTGCTTCAAAACCTAGCTCTTAGTGAAACCACGGCGCAGATCAAAGGTGTCGTTGATTGCGGGGCAAAAACAGACACAGAGGTCTGGATATCTGCCGTCCTAAACCTATGATGCCGTAATCCGACGTATTTTATCTTTTTGATATTCCGATCTATACACAACATCGACACGTGTAAGCTTGTCTATAAGATTTTTTTTACAATTTACTATAATGTACATATGGGATAGAGAGAAGAGCTGGTAGTTAGCCAGACAGATAAAACCCCCACCACCATCATGCACCATTACCATGCTGGAGTCCCTTGCTTACACTCTTTAATTTTATTAAGGAATCGCTCAATTAATGATAACAAACAGTGTCTATCATGCGGCTAGGCCTCATAGATGCCGAAAAACTTTTCCGTGAATGCCCTGCCCATCATTTCATCTAAACAATCCGGTATTACAGTAAGAGTGCCGAGTAATACACTGATTAGCAAACGTAATTAAGCCATTACCCACGTTTCTAAATCCAAACGGGTATATCTAGTATATCTAGTTCGGCGAGAGAAAGGCATCGCGCGGGAACAGCCGACACCCACGGCTCCTCACCTTATACAGAAACAGCTACATCAAGTAGTTGCTTCACTGACAGCTGACAACTAACAAATATCTTGGATGCTTCCAAAGGCTATTGCTATAGCCTTCCCTTGTTTATATTAAAGCCGATGAACGAGCGGACGAGCCATCATGGTAAGTGGTCACCGTCGCTACACATCAATCATCAAAAGCGTCACCGATGCGTCGTCGGCCAAGAAAGAACGAAAGTTGAGGAATTAAAAGTCAGAAACGCAAAACAACAGATTAGCGAATTGTCAGTTGTCAGGCTTCAGTAAAAAAATACAAAAAAAATCACGGTGTTGTAAGGTGGTACACGACACCAGAATTACGCTTATTTCTAACCCGACGATAATGGAACCTGAGTCCTCTCAAACGGCAGGTAGCTTCTTTATCAACAGTACTCCAAGATCGTAAGGTGATAAAGCCGGTTTGGTAACGGTAAAGTTTAAAACACATTTTAATATTAAATAATAATATTGACGCAGGAAGGCGATCTTGTCGTATCTTCTCGTATCACTTTCCTATTATTTCCCGTGTAAATAATTAGCACGAGAATTAATTGACGATACTAATTTAAACGATTATACACCTTTAATGATGATACGGGTTCTCACAATATCTATTTTGAACGCCGATATTTCGACCCAGTTGCATGGATCGTGATCACGGCACGGCTGAACTCTTATATACGATCATTTTAAACTATTTCACTGCTTTGTTTTACAGGCTCTAGCTCTACAAATGTACAAGAAATTCTAACACATTTCTTTTTTTTGTAAATCGACTACAATAGAGCAGATTAGCCACCTGACGGCAAGCGTTCACCATCGTCCAAGGACATCACTAACACTAAAGCATCACCGACATGTTAACGGTCAAGAACAACGAAAGAAGGTAGCACTGGCTCACAAACCCTCAGGCGTAAATGCATAAATAATTTGACGGAATATAAGCCTTCCGCGTAACCCCACCAGCCCCACCACCAAGCAGAGGGCGGCTTCTATTGTCTTACGACACCCTGGGCTGGCATGGAATGGTTCAGTATTGTAGGCTAGGACACCCCAATTACATAATTAAATCGAACATATCTATGTCTCTGAGTATTGTTATCACACCACAGCCATGCACGGTCAGCACCACCAATATCATCACCACTATACCACTAACCAAAAGATTTTATTTAAATATTGAGTTAGCACCACGTAACACTAAAAGCCTAAAGCGAATGCAAATTTTATTAATATACCGTAGCGTGCATTTGCACGGCACGGCGCCGTTAGCGACCTAAAAAATGAAAAAAGCGGTTGAATATTAAAGCGGGCCTCAATTTTCGCTGATAAATAAGTCATAAAAGGTAAGTACCATTTCTAACCGAATTCGCTTATTTAAATCCAATTAGGATAAACTATGATTACATACAAACGTAAATTATTATTAATATAGATTCATCGAAAATAATAATCTACATCTCCGTAGAAATTCCAGATTTTGGAAAGTAAGCCTTACATTTAAGAGTTGTCAAAATGATAAACATGGGTGCGAGACAAATAAAGGAATATCATTTTTATCACAATGAAAACAGACAGAATTCTACAAAGAGATGTAAAAAGAAATGTTAGTACTTATCTAAAAAAAATTGCTTCATATTTTCTTTATCGAGATATCAAATAATATCTTTTCGTTTATAGGAAAATTCCACTACTGTACATTGTACTCTGCAATACGTAATAGAATTTAATATTCAGCCAAAATACGCTTTCAAGTACCTATTTGCTGATCCCTCTTTATTTATAGACAGACCGCGGCCACACAGCTAGTTCACTCTAAGTTGTATAAACTAAGAATCGCTGAGGAACGCAGTTTCACACAGTGCGTCTATTTTTCTCAACATAACTCAAGTGCGCTTGAATATTTCTTACGAAACGAAGTCTGCGTTCGCGCCTCTCCACTCACGCCAAAAACATCTCTAACGACTCGCGATAAGGTGCCAAATAGCCAGCTGCATAAAACGCAATGTCTGTTTCAAACAGTTTTTGAAACGGTGCACTTGTACGCGTACAAAAATAATAACGTACACTTTCCACTCACACATTTACATCCGAACATCCTATAAACATCGAGCCCTCGACGAAAATGAAGCTATATGCAATAGTGTACAAGGTTGAATTTACGTGGCCGCGCTACACACTTGAGTCGTTCTGTGTACGGAAGCAAGCGATGCGTCACAAGCATGGCGGCCGCCGGATCGGGTCATCGAGCTAAGCAGAAACTACTTTGTTATTCGTGCTATATATACGTATAGATCGTACTACGCTGTTGCCAGCCAGTCGCGAAGGTCACTCGACTCGCCTACGCCTGTGTGTGTCGCTGTCGAGTGTACGCGCATATAATATTTAATCGGCGGCAGAAGTTTCTTTGGAACGAACGGCTAGGCGTTATTCATTATCTACGCTTTCTATGGGTGAATGACAGGCCAGCAACAATACTGCGAGTCGTGATCGGATTCCGATTGACTTAGCTCAACGCGTTTGACAATTTGATTGATGCTAGCTAAAACAAAAAAGACTAAAACAGAACTAAGTTTGAACATAAAAATGACACATGTCGTTCGAGTAGAGTTTAAAGCTTCGTTAAAACTTAGAAAACACCGTTTTGCATGTAATATTTAAACTTTAAATTAAGTTTACCTATGTTATAAAATTTTCATTAGTCATGGACAGGATTTCGTTAAGGTACCATATTAATCATGTTAAAGTAAATATTGATAAAGTAAATATTGAGTTTCCTTATGCAGGGTACCTAGTAACTACTTATCTAATTTACGCACTTTAGATTGTCTATACGTAGCACTATAAATACTTGAAACATACTAACATAATTATAAAAGTAGCCATCAGGTACCAAAAGCCGAAGAAAAAAATCCATGAGGGTTCGAGTCGCACCTACCTGACTACTGCCCCGAAAAGTGCCAATTGTTGTCAGACCTTTCTGACTTCAATAGAAATGGATGTTTCCAATTTTCGGGTAAAATTATGTTATGTACTTTTAAACATTTACAAACACGTCGACAAGTTCAGACAACGATTTTTATTCACACATTGGAAACAAATTGTGTAGGTAGGTAACAAGTTCTTTTGGTTTGTCATAATTTAATACAGCCCAGTGGTTTGAAAGTAGGATTCCCGAACAAAAGGCCTGGGTTCGATTCCTGCACACATCCACTTATTTTCAAAAATTATGTGCGTGTTAGATTTGAATTATAACTTGCATCGGTGTAGTTTTTAAACAACTAGGCGTACTGGGAGATAATATACGAATATTTTTATGTTTTCAGCAGAATGGTTATTAACACCCTAGACTAGAGGATTCACTAGATGACTCCGTAGAACCGTAAACTCAAAATTATTCATATATTTAAATATAAACGTTACTTGTCATACAAGAATAAAGCGTCTCTCGTGCCAAGTAGATCTTTATAGAGTAATTAAAATGAGTTATTAGTTAGGCCAAAGGCAAGATAAAAACTTCATTATTAATACTCTTGTCTCCATTCCTATTTTATTGCCAAGGATTTTAACTAATTTCAACTCATCATTCGAATTTCTGCGTCACTAAGAATCGAACCCAGAATCCTCTGAACGGCAGTCCGGTCTGGTAACAATTGCACTAGTATTGCATTGTCGTTGAAATCTATAATAGGTGTGTAGTAATGCCCCAGTCAACATCGACACAGACAAATAACACTGGTGCACAACTTCGCGACACCTGCCGAGGACAGTGGGGACAGTGCGAGGGTGACGCTTTGTCCTTGACTGCTCTCGAAATACTCACTCAACGCGGAGAGATCGCCGTCTCCCGCTCCAGTTGGTGACACGTTTTTTCCCAGCCTATTTCGGGATGTCACGAGCCGGTGCATTGTCGGCGCACACTGTTTACGAACCTATTAACACATTAAAACTATACTACTCAACGCTACAACGTAACTATAACGTTAAGTCTTGGATAACTCTTTTATTCCTATATGACTTCGCGAGGCAAATAACATTGCAAATGTATTTTATGGTGGAAACGTTATAAATATAAGTTTCCTTCTTCGATTCCACTCACAGAGTTCTAAGACGGCCCTCAAGTTCAATATCACCGAATTAAGTCACATAATTAGACGACTTTACCTTACAAGAACTTCTAAAACAAAACCGAGAAATATTTTTATTTTTTATGGAATTAAGGTAGCAAACGAGCATGCAGCACCTCCCTTCCGCTGCCGCCCAGGACAATTGTGACCGTGTGTAACTTTTATTACTACAATTTGGGGATTTCCCTAAAGTATTGTGATATCAGTTTGTTTTATAATTTTCACAATGTTTTCGTCTCCTTATCATGTGTTTTCATTTTATCTACACACGTAAACTGATACGACGTTACTACACGTAATCCGCAATACAATCCAACCTGAGTGCTAAATTATTCGATATAAACATTACGAATTCCTTCTAGAAGCGAGACATAATATCTTTTGTCCGTTGGAATGACGTCACATACACAAATATACACAAACACAACGCGTACGTAAATATAATAGTCTACCTCTACTCTATTGTTTATGTATAAACAAAAACAAATTAAAACTTGTCCATAAATGTCTGGTCGACATTTGCGACAGAGACGCGATAACGATGCGACACCGATACGATGCGGCAGCGCCACGACATAATGACGCACGTATGAATAGTCAATGCGAAATTTTAACATTGCGTTGTCGCAACCACAAAAATACGTCTTTACGACACAGTTACGAGATGGTTGGGTTTTGAGTAATATTTGTAAAACTGAAACTAATCTTGTTTGGAAGGAAATAGGAGGCTCTCCCGTTGAAACTGTCGCGACCTCGTCGTAACAGAAGTAATCAAACCGTTACTTTTTACTACATAACGAGTTACACAATGTTTCTCAAGAATGCCATAAAGAAGAAACATGGACACATTAATAGACAAATTACTATTTTACATCACATATTTCACATCCCTATGTAAAATTAGCAGCACTGCAGTGGCATTACATTAAGTTTTTAATTTACTGAAGTAGTTGAAAGTAGGAAAAACTACTGCAACACTACACGAAAGTAAATAGCACTCTGTGATTATGATAAATCTCATATCTACGACAAATTTATCACAAAAAAAGAACTTAAAGTACACAAAAGAAATATTGGTACTATTCATATATAGGCTAATCCCTGCAAGTAGATCTAGAAAGTGTTACGCAGTCGTTAAGAACGCCATAAAAGGGATTCAGATCCCAGAGAAAACCCGGAAAAGTTTGGGAGACACTTGAATTACCATGTTTTCATTCTTGTGAATTTGGGAGCCAGCCAGGTTACTACCATAAATCGAGCAAAGGAATGCGCTGGCGCCTAGCTGACGAGTAACGAGCAAAGGCGAGCGAGTCATCTAGTTCAACGAGGATATCATATAATATCCTGTCATGCCCTCATATACTATCCATCAATCCATTTCCATTACTATCCATCAATCAAACTTTAAACTTACATAATAGCTGAAACAGAAGCAACTTTGAAGATTTTTACTGCTCGTATACTTACTTATTTTATAGGTTTGAAAGAAAAATTTAAGTGGATTTGGAGACAAGTGACACATGTTGTAAAGAGCATGTGAATCTGCACAAGCAATCTTAAATGGAACCACGTTCCCTTATGACTAATAACATATTTTTATATTGATGACTAGTAAACCCGCCCTCGCTTCGCTTCGGGAAACCTGTCCCTTAGTACCCAAGTCCAAAATTGTTTGCGAAAAACTTTAATATATTATACATTATAAACTTTCCTCTTGAATCATTTTAAAAAAAACCCCATCAAAATCCGCTGCGTAGTTTTAAAGATCTAGCATACATAGGGACAGAGAAAGCGACTTTATTTTATACTATGTAGTGATGATGATACGTCACCGGCTCGGAAACCATACATAAAACAGAAACGCTACAACCACATCATCTAATTTGACTTAAGAGCAAATATCACAACAGTCAAGAATCATTTCATTCCTTAACTATCGCTTCCAAGCAATGTGTGGAACTACTGGTTGGCACTGAGGAAGCAGCGAGTAGAAGTTCATGTTACACGCAATATTGGGAGCGAAATTTGGCAAAGTAGAAGAGAAAAATTGTAGCTCGAAAAACACTTGAAATAAATTCTGGCAAAGGGTGCACCCTTTGAATAAACACAGTAAAAATTATACGTACAGGTAGTTAATGAAGACAAACGTGGCACTCTTTGTGGCTTGTAACATGATTGCAACACGCTCGCGGGCAATGTGGTACTATAATATAGCGGTTGCGGCTGGAAACTTCAAGTTACGGTCGCGAAATATTAATAAAAGTCGAAATCATAAAGCACGCTGATACTTTTAAAGATTGTGCGTTATAATCGAAACGAAATATTGATACGTGTGATTAATTATTTTACTAACAAAGTCCAAACCATAAGTATTTTTATTTGAGAAACTGAATATGTAATATATATCCTATGTTCACCCGATTCAACTTTAATGAAAATACTTGTTCAAATTTCTCAAAGCGTTTACAGAAATTAATTGTTTAGCTAATAAATATAATAAATGAAGCGAATAGTTATAAATTTATCGTATAAAATAATGGGGACACAAATTCTAGAGAACGTCGGCGTATCTATGTACTTATGTATTAATAAAATACATAAAAGTTATCCAACCCGAAGTGACATTCAAGCATCCTATCTAAGTTGAGGGAGCAATTTAGGCCAGAAAATCCCGAAGGACGCAAACTGATAAATAAGGGAAAGCCTTATACTTATCTGGATTTCTGTCAGTAGAGTTCTTGACGTAAAGTAGAAAAGACGAGAAATCTCTGAGGATGTCAAAACTCTCGTAGAGAAATTCACGAAATCTAGTAACCTTATCAAGCGTTATTGAAGCTTCGGAGTCAATTTCAAGAAACGAAAAAAGATAAGCGTGTACGCGTATATTTTTTCTTGAAGTTTATTATGTACTTATATTAAGCCTGTAGTAATCTAATCAGATAGGTATGTTACATAACTGTGCCATGATTCACACCTAATTATTGAAATACTTTTAAATATGTGCATAAATTCAATTTTTAAATACCATATCTATTATTAGACATTAATTACTGTACAGATAGATATATTCATTAACACTAATGGAAAAGTATTATGCCATAATGAATAATACTTCAGTAATTAGTAACATTTCAATGAATAGTATCCAATGACAACAACAATCTAGTAAGCTTAATAATCAACTAGAATGCTATAGATTTAGAAGATTTTAAAATACGTTGTATCAGTAGCGTAAATAACTCCCACAATACCGTACCAGCATCTCTATAAGCTCGTGATTTTGGAAATGATACGGAAATACCAGTGACAAAGTAAATTAGTAATAAAACGTTTGACGAAGTTATTTCAATAAATTAACATAAACACACGGTGCTATCGAATATGCTAAGTAGTTTAATGCAGAAAACGATAGTAACTTCGACACAGTAAACACACACAGTATAGATGACGTAAATGATTGTGAAATAATCTAATCGTCCGTGTCATCGCACTGAAAGCAACGGTGTCATAGACTTTGTACCTATTTATGAGCGGCGTTTAATCAGACGATAGCCAGAGGTCAGTGAAAGTTATTGATAAGTTATTTACTATTTTGACTATCTGGTACAAGGTTTTAGTCGAACTGGCCATCAATGTAACGTTATTTGCATATAAGTGTCTAGAACTACAGTCTACACTTAACATCAGTGTTAAAAACATGCCTAGAGGGAAAAAGAAACAAAGAGTTAAATGTGTTTTTGCAATAATATTTGTCGACGCTCAGAAATTAAAATTTGTGCTTTTTCTCTGGAAGGTTTTCAACAAAAAATTAGCTTGAAATAAATTAGATGTCACGATATCACTAGTTTAAAGTACAACCTAAATATCCATGGTATACTTGATATTAAAATTTGGTTGGCAACCCTACTTACTATGATCAGTTTTTTTTAGTTCTTACATATATTAGGATGTAATTTAAAATGTTTTTCCTCTCATCAACGATCATGTATTATTTTGAGGCTATGTGATTGATTAGTTTTAAACATCGTAAACAATGTAAACATGATGATTGTCAGAAATAGTGAGCTCATCATCGGAGTCTAAATTTTATTACATTAATTTAAGGCGGTTGTGTTGAGTTTTAAGATTTTAAGCCTCCAAACTGCCAGTTTGGAAACAGAAACTAACCGATATTATATCCTACTGCTTAAAATTACCTTGATTTCATTAACATCATGCTTTTCACAATTTAATAAAAATACTCACTCAATATTATTTGACTTCGTCGATTGACCTCGTTAAACAATTTATGAAACTAGAGGTTTGGTTAACCTTGATTTTAACCTTACAAAACTTTATTGCGTGGTATTTAGAAATATTGAGTTATAGCATCAGATTCTACAAGGCGTTGTTTTTATTATTTTCAAAGTCATTGCAGAGGAGTCTAATCGATATAATGTAAGTTTCTATGCGACATTACATCATAAGACTTACACCCACGACATCTGCTGCGGCTATTATGTCAGTTATTACTGTCTATATGTACTTCATAATCATTTACTGTTCTTCATATCCAACAATAGTGCGGGCAGAGATTAGATCACAGCGCTAGAGTATCGCACTGCAGCTTTGGATCTTATCTCTGCAGACGAATGAGTATCCGTGGTTATCTAGATTCTGACCAACTTTCTACTTATTATGTTTTTCTGTAGCACGGTGACTCATGGATGTTGCCTCGTGATGCTTACAGTTAATCTATTTGAATAAATTTTGCCTTCTGTCACGCAGACTTTTCCAGTTACTCACATATTTGTATTATTTTTTTCCACTCATTTGAATATTCATAATAAGACTAATTAAGATATACATACATACATTTCATATCACGTCCTGGTACGGTCCTAGAAAATTCCGATTAAAACAGTGTCGTATTTTTAATTAAGCTTACGACATACTTTTATTATTTAAACATGATTTCTGCAGTTTCAAGCAAAATCCCAGACTTAGATTCATTTTCCTTTACTAAAGAAATATAGTCAGTTCGAGTTCGTTATAAACGTGCATAACTCTAGCGAGACCAGAATGTACCGAGTCATTGGGAGTTAATAATAGCAGGAGTAAAAAATAACGTGACGCAGAAGAAATAAAATATGGTTGAATTCTGACGGAAGAAGCTGGCATAAGGAAGACTAATGGACAGACTCTTTCGTATTCTGGAAGATTTGCAAATACATATATTATAGCTGAAAACTTTTTACGCATTTGATTAAGTTTTCATTTCTTTTCACACGAAAAATATATAAAAATATATAAAAATATATAAAAATATTAAACTAGCTTTTTATCGTCCCATAGCACAACAGCTAAGAACTCTAGAAAGAAATGTTTTCAACGATGAAATCCTTTCCTATAGTCCTATATTTATAGTTCTAGTCTCCTCCTCTCCTCCATAACCTATAGTTCAGGGCTTTAGATCTGGTTTCTTTTAAATCTTACTTAAATATTTTTTTAATCTTAAACGATATACATACCCAATATGACCCTTCAAGTACCAATTTTGATGCTGCTCAAGATAAAAATAAAATTAAATAAGAAGCTGTTACTGGTTCTCAGTACAAAAGATTTTATTTTGCGCAAGACTGGTTTCCAAATTGTTTGTTCAATATACGCTAGGGCTCTTTTAATATATTTTTTAGTGACACAATTGCAATATTTATATTAAACAATGCTAGCCGGATACAAATACGAAAAATCCTAATTTAAATATTTAATATAAAGCTCTTATTCATGTTAAGTAACTATGGGAAACAATCAATTAACCTAATATTTCACTTTAGCCTCTTTTTCTTTCGTCCCTCCTCGTTTAAAAAGTTACTGCTTTATCTTTTCTGGGAACAAATAATAAAAATTAGACGTTAATAGTAATAAAAATGTCCTATAAAGAAGAATGTCAATTGGAAGACAAAATTTAAGGAAAAATAATATAGTACTGCCTAAAGCTTCACGGCCAAGACAAGTCAGTACGTTAATATAATAGCTGCCGTTAGTAACTAACTAATCTTCATCTTAATGTAACCTTGAATCGACACAATCCATTACAATTATAAATTTTAGTTTAGTAAGTACATGCATTAATTATTATTAGGCTGGAGAATAAACCATTACCATTCGACTACTTTATGACAATTTACTTTTTTCTTAGTTTTTATCATATAACTATTTCCAAGTTTATTTTTTATTATGCTATTTGCATGTTTCTCTGTTTAATGAATGAACTAAACAATGCCAACGCATTAATATGAAAAATGAAAATGATTTACGAAGCAAACCAACAAATACAATAAATCAGTGCCACTAGCTCCCACAGAGCTTTGTGCTACTTTTCGTAACAAATAGGTGATTCTAGCATGCTTTTGGAGTCACCATCTTTTGCAATGACTGTCCAGTCTGTCCGTCTGTGCACGCGTGATATGAACTGTTTTGAAACAAAGGCTGTTGCAAACAAAGAAAGAATGATCGTTATTCTTGTTTGGGATATACTGAATATAAACATACAACAGTTAAGTTATAAATGTTGCGAACCGAGCGTGTAGACCATCTACGTTGGTAAAGATACTCAAGTTAACGAATTCTTTGATAGTTTCGTTTCTCAGTGTAATTTAATTGTATGCAAGATAATATTAGGAATCTGTGCTTCGTGATAAGATAGTGTCCTATCGTCAAGGCGACCTAAAAGAACCTTGTTGTTCTGTTACGAAATGACAAACACTGTTGTTTTCACATGTGAATTTGATTCTATTTATTGTAAAAACTATACGACTTATTGTTTCAGTTATGAATAATAAATATACTTAAAACAGTCATTTTTGATTGTCATAGTTAATCTTCTTAATATATATAAATTACGCGTCACGTTGTTTGTCCGCGATGGACTCCTAAACTACTTAACCGATTTTAATCAAATTTGCACACCGTGTGCAGTTTGATCCAACTTGAAAGATAGGATAGCTTACATCTCAATTTATAGTCGCAATATTATTTTATTGCAAATTATTTGTCTATTAATTATAGAGCGGTACGAAGTTCGCTGGGACAGCTAGTGTATTTTAAAAACGAAACCATAATCAAAACACTTGAATAGAGTGTTCCTTATGTTATGTAACTATTGCATCTCGTAATACACATAGGTAATCTCTAGCTATCTATGTATTTGGTAATCTGAGTGTTTTTGTTGTTTGATAAATAGTGTGATTTTCCTCATGGCAAAAAGTTGAAGTCATGACTAACGTGTGATGTGTAAAATTGTTAAAAATAATTAAAACCAGTAGTGCTGTGATTAAGGTTGGAAACTCCAACAACATTCAATCTATATCGTTAAATATTATGTATAACGTCTTGGTCGGTGATAGAAGATGTGTGATCTTAATGAATGGGGATGGTGCAGATCGAACCATTTCTCCGTACAGGAAGATTGCGTATTGGATAATGTATATAAGATTCTGACACCAGCAGAACCATACATACGGTGTTCGAACTCTTCAAATAGCGGCCTTTCCAAGGGATACATGGCTAACCCCAAAATTCTAATCTGATCCTATCTATGTAGGATTACTACTACTATTAGTAGTAGTACTACTATTAGAAGTAATCTAGACGAGGATGTTAGAGAAGCTCATTTCTGACTGAAACTTGCACCACTGATATGGCCGCTGCGGTACGTAAATATGTATAATATTATAGATACTAGTCCTGGGGTGTAAGGTTGAAGTAATTATTGATGCAGCTTCTTTAATGTCAGATTAGTAGAAGCTGTTACTGCAGCTGAAGGAAGTAACACCAATACCCACTTATGTTATGACTCAAACCAAACATGACTCATTATTTATACACATGGATTTGATCAGGCATACGATGACATATTCGTCATATTACCACATTTGCATGTGTATTCACACTTATGCTGTCAGCTGGCCATGGTGCATCTAATTTGCAATTGATACACGAGTAACTAATTACCATTCGAAACCCGAGTCCTGACTTTTAGTGAAGTCGCGATAGAGGTCAATGAAGATACATTATGATAACAAGGAAACCACGTGGCAAAGCTCTATATCTATCAAATAGCACGACGACCTACATACGCAAGGAACAATAAGTGAATTCAGTCTTGAATAGACTGAATTCACTTACCACCGATGAGTCAAGCTTCAATCTACCCTTGTCAACATGAAGATACCAGTCAAAATTTCCAAACGTGTTTCGAGACGATGGCCAGTGTCCACTGAACGGGCCACGTCAGAGACATAAAACAAACCAAATCCGTTACCTTGAAACGATATCTATGAGGACCTCCCCAGAAGGCGCCGACCACACCATTACACTATGCACTACACAACAGAATCACCTGAGAACGTACACCATCACACGCGCGGTTCAGGAACCCGGCTCCCGAATGATAACGCGGCCAAACAAAAAAAAACCGGGGGTCCTAAGAAGGTCGAATCTGGTATTTTTTTCTGTTGAGCTGGCAACGTCGCGCCGGTGGCCGGACGCGCGTTCAGTCCGCGCGCCGCTCATTGGCCAAATGCGACGGCGGCCATCGCTGCGCGCCAAACGCTCGTCCAATGACGTCGCACCCCGCACGCCCCGCCCACATCCTCTCGGCCTGTTGAATGAACCTCGCGGCAGTCGCATCGTGACCGTCAGCCGATTTAGGCGCGTCTCAGCAACTTGCAGTTGAAAACTCGACCATGTTTAGAGTGTTGTCGATATGAGATACGATACAACGTGAAAATTGAATGAAATCATAAGAAAGGTAATGCAAGTGGGAGAAAGAAGATTCAATAAATGAAAACAAAGTTACAGATGAGTTAAATATGTCGAAACAAGTAATAAAAAGCAGTGAATTGAGACATGCTGTGGAAGCAGGATCTTTACACAATCTCACCACAATGAAGAATCCCGATTAAGAATGTCTCATCTTGTTAATACCTGTAAAAGAAAGAATCACTATTAGGTTTTTGTGATAAAAAGTGATCTTATATTCATTGAATAATTTACAATGTTTAGGCTGGTTAAATTAAATTAAGATAATAAATGGAAAATATTCGAAAGCGGTTGATCGTAACAGGTTAGTTGATAAAAATGAATGTGAATATTTTTTAGCTAATGAAATCTTTGGAATGCTTTTCCGGTTCGTTGCATTTATTGCGTAGATTTTTTGATTCTTGTTTTCAAACATATTTTATGACAAATAAAATAAAGATACAGCAATACTGTAGTAAACATAAAGAAAAAAGAAAAAGAAAGATTATTTTAATAGATTATTTACAAAAGTCCTACGTGAAATTTGACTTTGAAATTTTTGTATTTTTAATATCATATTATTGGCTTGAACAATACAATAACTAAATCCAGGAAAATGTGTCAATAACACAATATTAATTACATATCATTATGTTATTTTTTTATTATAATATGTTATTTTTTTTCCATTATTCTAATGTTGCCCTCAGTATTGTTATTAAGAGCAATTCGAGTCGACCCAAATTAATTAGCCTGAAGGACGAAAATTTTCATTATCGTAATTTATTTCGATAACATTCATTCGTATAACATCAACAGCAAACACGTGTGTCCTCCGCGAAGGTTTTGTAGCTACTAGCGAGCTAACTGAGGGCACTGAGGCCGCGAGCGTCCTGCCGTTTCGCTGAGGCCGAGCAAACAGGAGGAACGCAGAGGGGTGGAGGAGGGTTGCGTATGTCTATTTATAACGGACCGATACTTGGAATAGAAAAGAAAACGATTTTCAAGCAAAACCGGGAAGTTTTTCCAGCAAATGGTCGAACTTTTTGAAAGAACTGAAGGACTTACAAATTTCTACGTTACCTTTAGAAATTTTCTGGCGAATATGCAAACATGAAAAAGATTAATTTGATTACTTTATTATCTCTTTGGTAAGAAAGTTAACGAATAGTTAACATTAAAGATGATGGTAATTGTATGGGGTAACCATCGAATCAAATTGACGAATTTTCGAATTTATTTCGAACCAACCTCTAACCTGATTTATGTTTTGAACCCTGTGAAGCAGCACTAAGATTCAAGCACAATAGAATCCATGACTTTACAGTAAACACAACATAACACGAAACTTCATTAAATACAAAAATCATTTGAGACTTTAATAAACATCCATAAATATTAGTTTCAAAATTTCTCCCTGACTGATGATCATCATATCGCCAAAGAGGAATTGAAAGGCATTTTGCCACTGTATGCGCGGGAATTCTACTTAAAATGCTATCAGTTCCGAGACGTACGGTATGCGTGAACCGCATGCATTGATTACAAATACCACAGAAAGTCAGAGGTCGGTCCATATTTCTAAGGGTAATTAATTGCCTTCGAAGGGAGATTGCCTAGCTTCCACTCCACCTATGTATTCGTACTCGTACGTTAGAAGCTTCAGTAACTTGGGTCTATTCGAGTATTCTATTTACGACGCAGGTAATTTCAATTGAACTTCTAATATAATTAAAATAATATTGTGTAAGTGCGTAATTCCTTTCACGAAGCTTTTGGCTTTCATGAAGTACCCACTTAATTGCATCCTTGTGACCTAGTATTGCATTAACTACACATTGATTTATTATATACTTACATGCTGAGAGGAACTCTATTCACTTAGAATGGTTTATTTTATCCATCTATGTACGTCCGCACATTCTAGCGTGTTTATATTGGCATAGTGTATTTTCACGAATTAGTTAATGATTATGATTATGATATTTATACAGATGACTATTGTCATTATTAATGAGTCAATTACAAGTCGTTCAAACTTAAAGAAATTAAACTCGGAATAGACAGTTCGAAGATAACTTTAATGTACCTGTCGGGAATGGAACCGGTTCACGCGTGTACCTACCCATTCGTATATAGATAGGGTAGGGTGCCTTTCATTGCACGTTCGGTGCGGGCCCCTCGACAATAGAACAGCTGATTGCCCCTCAAGGTCTCCCCACCACCCGCGCAACACCCCAGCTTTCCAAGGGTTTAAAGATACGATACGAATTTTCACGGAATTTATTGAGAAGAAAAAATAAGTAGATTGTTGTGAAATATTAATATTTTATGAAATGGACGAAAAATGTAACAGCTTCACTTCTTGTCATCAACGTAACATCGCAGTAATCACCAAGTAGATTGATTAAAATTTCATCATCAGTGAATTTATGCTATACATGCTATTTGATCTCATTATGGATGTTTTGCACTCGAATACAGTTTTGAGAATACTTTATACGTAATATCAATAATGATCAAGTACAAGATTTATTTACTAGCTTAAAGTGCAAACGCTTGATCGAGTAGATTTCCTTACTGGGTCGGGCCACATCCATCTCCTAGCATCAACCGTGAACAGTTCTGAAAGTGTCTGCAGTGTCGGATAGCTTATATTCGAGCGTTTTCCTCGATTCCTCCTTGATTAACGTTAATACTGATCTTTTTGTAGTTGGATACCACTTACCATCACCACCACCAAGTTCTTCAAGACAGAGTTAGCAGGAGCAGTGCCTATTCTACAAACAGATATCAAAATAACTTTCGGGTGCATTTATAATACCTACTCCGTGATGAGGATGCCGATTAAATTTTAATTTAATAAATTTAGATAATTAGGTACTTAATTCAAAACATCTTCGTTTTCATTGTCTCAAAATACTAGAATTGCTTAATTTTATAAACGTTTTATAAACTCGGATTCTAATAATTTGTGAACTTCATCATCTTTATCATTGAAATTTACATTCACATTATAACCGTAAATGGCCAAAGCAATAATAAGGCTAGGCGTATGCTGGAATGCAGGCGTCGCAGTACTGCAAATCACAGTTCAGTACACCTCATGCTCGGGCCACACTAACGAAATCGTCAACGTCAACGGCAAATGGCAATGTGAATTCCGTTGTGAAATTATCCGTTGAGCGTGGCTACACCTACGATCATCGCGATAATTAACGGCATTTCCCGTTAGTGTGGCCCGAGCATCAGGGCAGTTGAGGCAGACATGTGCCCCCTCCGTATGCTGCGACGCAACTCATTCGCATCTTAGCTAGTACAAAGAATAGACGTTTGACAATGATTCTATTAAACGTTCTGTCATGACTGTCATTGCAACAAAACTATGCCGCGCGTCGCGCAGAAATCTGTGCCGGCTCTACAACGGGACGCAGAGCAGGACTGACACATGTCAGCGTCTCACGTGCCTGCGCCGCAGCATACGTAGCTCAATGACGTTCCATACTTTACAAAATCTGCTCTGTTCTGCGCTGCGTGGGACTGCGTCACCTGCGTTCCAGCATACGCCTAGCCTAAATGCGAAATAAATCCGGTTTGAAACAAAGGCGCGCACATAAAGAATACTAAGAAGATACAATCAAAATGTATCATTCTGTGAGATTGTACATATAAATCTTAGGTCAGAATAAAACCCGATGTGGCCAGAACTGTTCACTAACTTACTAAAAATGTAAGCGACGTCATCGTGTATTAGAATTTGTAACCTATGTGGCTGGAATTCAAACTTTAATATTCACCGAGCGAACAACAAACTGAATCATGTTTAGTAAGTCACCAAGCCGCAGCCGCGGGAAGGTCACGCGACGTTCGAAAGGCACACACAGGTATCCACAGTATCAAAGATATTAAAACTATAGATGCGTTACATTCATAAGACGCGAGTTCTGTTGTACTTTTGGATCCACTCCGATGACATTTGTATGGCTCTATGGATGAGAAAGATAATTACAAAATGTATGAGACAGAAAGAAATAGCTACATGAAACGTAAGCCAAATGGCCAAAATAAACTGTACCGCTTTTCACGCGCTAATGACAATCTACTAATTTTTTAAAATTTAATATCATTGCACAGTAGGTATCGTTTGCAATAATAATTGTAAGAACTGAATGGATTGCAGATTGCCTTCACATAGATAACTCTTTTATCATTACTATTGAAATAAAAAATCATAATATGCATAAATCTTCAATAAACGTATTTTTTCATAGACTAAATTAAATGATTAGAATCTGAATGGCTACATGGCTCCAACCCATTAATGGCCCACTACTGAGCACGGGTCTCTCCTCGTACCTGAGGAGGCCTAGAGCATACTCCACCACGCTGCTCCAGTGCGGATTGGTGGAGGGGTTAGTGGCCAACCCAAGTGTCGGAAATTTTAAGCCGCCCGAAGGTATCGGACATGGCTTAACGACTGCTACCAAATGATAACAACCAGGACCGACGGCTTTACGTGCCCTCCGAAGCACGGAAGCGCTCAAGAAATTTTTGCCACTAGCGGTCACCCATCCAACTACCGACCGCGCCCGCTGTTGCTTAACTTTGTCGATCGACGCAAGCCATTTTAGGCCATTTCCCCATACTTTAATGATCATTGTCCTTTCAGGTGTCTACCTATTTTCGTTCAAGTGATAGAGCCCCGTGAGGGACAGACGGACAGACAGACAGACATTGGAAGCATATTAATAGGGTTCCGTTTTTTACGTTTTTGATAGGGTATCGTAACCCTAAAATATCACGATGCATCAACAACACGTGAAACTCTATAGGGAACTTATCATGCATGAAAGTACCAGTGAACGAAGAAACTTGTATTAGGTAAGTATCTAAGTGTGAAATAAATTATAAAATATATATTTAAATCATTACGGCGATACCCAGATTAAATCGAAACCTTTCAATATGAGAGCCAAGTCACGCGCATGGAATCCGAGTATGTATAGAGCCCACAAAGAAACCGAACTGCGTCGAAAGGACGAGGACGATTTGATAACAGATAAAATAAGATCTTGGCTTGATAAAATTACGCACGCGGCGTTGCCGGTCCGCCGCGCGACGTTGCCAGCCCGCCGCCGCCATTTGCAATTCAAAGCGCCGCGCCGGTTACGCCACACGCTCTCTCAAAATAAAAACATTGTTTTTAGTTTACGAACTAACATTCCGTCCGCGACTGTATGTTTACGGAAATTAGTTTTTTGTTCGTCATTGAATCTAATTAATTAATTCTTTGTTAAGTAATAAGTATACTGTTGTTATTTATTCAGGTGACAAATGTTTCCTTAAATATTTACCTGTTTACTAATTGATCGCCAGTACAAAGTCCCAAAGGATTTATCGATATGACAATGCAAAATTATAGATATAACAACCACAAATTATCTAAAGCACCTTACTTTAACGTCTAGATCCTTTTAAGCGGACTTTCTTCTATAATTCTGTTGTTTTAAACTTTACTATTCGCGGGACATTCAAAATGAAGAGTGAAGTTGTCCCAGGTTCGTTTCCCAGCCCACAGATGGATATTTCTGAAGTGACTTGCCAACTAATTACTACCAACTGCGTAACTGATAGTTCTTAAAAAGCATCGACCTATCGTGAACTAGAGAATTTTATCACGACCAGAAACCAGTTACTACAGTGGCGGAGAGTATTTCTCAGATCAAATCAAAGTGCGGATTAGAAACCAGTTCAAGTTTCAAAAGTGTATAAGCTGACCCAAGTCCTCCGACAAGGTTCAACGGCTGCTATTTAACCACTACGTACATCTATCGCAAGTCCAGATCGCACCCGATGGTATAACTTTGTCGATTACGATCGAAAAAGACGTTCAGACTTGGGCTATGAACTCTCTGATCTGATCGACTAAGAATATAGCGAGAAAGATGAGGATACCAAGTGTTAACATGTTACATGATTACAACTATAAAGTTTTTATCCCAATTGAACATTATGGCGCAATGGTTACTATGCGGGACTGCCGTTCAAAGGCAGGACCAGTTCGATTCCCAGCCAAGTGGGAATTTGAATGTTAAATTCTGTTCTTGGTCTGGGAGTTTTTGTCTTTGTGCGTTATCTACCCATGTCACTAGAATCATACTGTGGTGAGAGTGTGTAGCATAATTTATTTTAAGAAAAAAGCTATTTTATTTGCAAGTCAGTAAACTATCACAAACTTACCGTGTGCGATCCCTCATACAGAGAGAAAAAAGGCATGCCTACATTGCCTACAGTAAGTTATTATCCTGTGTAGCAGCACCACCGCGATGGTATAGGACAGCCGATGACTTTCAAACGGATCAAATAACTCGTGTAGTGTTCTCGTACACCGATCTCGTATGTATGTGCAGTCGTACAGGAACACTAATAAAGGATATGTCATATTGACGACGAGCGACGATGTGTGAAAGACGCGAATTCTTAACTTCATGTTTGTGTTAAATCAAAATGTTCCATTACAGTCCCCAGGGTATCAAAAATAAAACATGTTGTAGAAATGTAATTTGAGGGTAGTTAAGTTTCCTTTGCGTTGCAGTAGCCACATTATATTTTGTGTACACAAGCCTTTTTTAATACGCTTTTATTACACGCTTTATATTAGCTTCACCTGTATGTTTGTTTGTAACCGACTTCTTTGGGCGCGATTTTGACCCACTTTAAACGGCCAGATTTCGTTCAAACTTTGTAGATTTATTGAGGACCGATGACAATACACTAATTTGATAAAATTATTAGATATCTTATAATAAAATTGTACGTAGCATTATAGATAGCATTATAAAAGCGTGTTTTCAGTTTTTCAAACTATTAATTATTAGCTTCATTTTAAACTCTACTTTTAAAAGATATACAATCCATAATTATAGTTTGATACACTTTATCTTATTACCCTTTGCCAAATTAACTTTCAAGGCCATTGCGTCCGTTGCTTAGCTAGATGCATCACGTGAATAAATTCGAGGATGGAGGATGGTCCTTACATTCCAAATGTATGGTTCTATACATTCCATCTATTTCAACTCATCATAACTCCCATACACGGTAGGACGTACGGTACGGTTAGACGTATGTTTTCAGCGATTCATCGCGGGTACCTTCCTTCATGGCTTGACAGCTAGTAACCCCCTCACTGTACAACAAGTGGGTCGGTAACACCGGTGGCTGTAGGGAACAAGGTGCAAATGACCATGTGTTGACCGACCGACGAAAGGTGCGTCACAAACAGCTGACTCACATTACCGTCACAACCAACTAAATTATCTCACTGCTATCGAGATCAATGTTGTTTTCTCGGCTCGGCTAATCACCGTGTCGCAAATTGGATTACGTGGGTGGCACAAATGGGGGTTTTTAGATGATGATCTTTACGAATGATCAGAATTATTATTAAGTTGTATACACGAAGTTCAAGGTTATATTTTGTGTTTGTGCACAGTAAATACTCGTATTTGCGCCATTCAATCTGATTTTCTGTTAAATTTATCCTTGTTTCTAGTAGACTATAACCTTTTATTGCACGATTTTATTTTGCTTGCCCTGTTCGTTACTTACTTTGCACGTGTAAATCTTGCTAGCTGAATCATAATTACTCATCTAACCGAGTTGAAGCTCTATAACATGTAGCTTGGAAAGTCCATTTTTATGACATGCAGAACCTGATACTGCGCTCAGGATTAGCTCCAGGAGCCAGATGAGGGCACTTCTCAATAGTTGAGATCATAGACATGATTTTTTTATTTCGTTGAATTATGATAGACTGTTCATCAATAATTCAGATAATTAACTTATTCATATATAGATAATTTATTTATATATAGATAATCCCTTCACTTAACAAACTTATTTATATATAGATAATCCCTTCCATAGCCAAACTAGAAGCGTGATTTCTAGATGGAGTTCATCCCAAGATGGCCTCCAGCCGCTGCGACGTGGAAGCGAGTGATAAAATTATATTCTTTTGCATATTACATGAGCTAGAATTCCGCATTACACGGGACGATATGGCTTCGATATAGTAACGATGCACTTCATACATACGAGGTCATTCATCGGATAATGACGATCTGCCAGCGTGAAGAGCCAATTACAGCACCCTTGGTTTTGGTTATCAAACATTTTAATGTAAAATTTGTTTATTTTTATTACCTTCTACTACAATTTACACTACTCGACAAATTACCTTTAAAACTATCCCAAAGGAACGCATTTCCGTGATAAAAAACATTCTATGGTCCTTTCCAGAATCTCAAACTATTGTCATAGCAAATTTCATCTAAATTGGTTCAGCGAATTAAGCGTGAAAACGTAGCAAATAAACAGTTACTTTCACATTTATAATAATATAAGTTTGTATTGTAAGTAAAATAATCAGCTTGCCAAATAAGCAGCCAAGTAGAAGATTACAACGCTATGCTAAATTTGAAATCCATATAAAATGTCATGATGCTGGCACGGGCTGAATTTCCTCTGGGAGATCGTCGAAGCTCCAGCCACGGGATAATCTCGGAGATGTCCAGTGTCGCGTTGGTTTTAGAATTTTAAAACTAATAAATAATTTTAAATGCCAACCAATAAAAAAAATGCGGGTTTTTTATATAATTAGGTACTACGTTAATGGTAAACGAAAATACTCAGTTTAAGAGCATAATAAATAATTAACTATGTATTCTTCATGCTCTAGCATAGAACAGACCAAGCCTTTTCAAGGTAGCCAGGTAAAAAGATATTAATTAGCCATGATTGTGTATAGTAATTGTACGGAATAATTGGGACATGGCAGTATAGTAATTGTACGGAATAATTGGGACATGGCATGATTTCCTCCTGTTCATCTTTCCAGTTCGGAGTCCGGACATCTCCAAGAGCTTATTCTTGTAGACTTTTACGATAACTTAAAAGTGCATGGAGTTAAGTGGCCACTTACACTTAGTACCAGGGTTGTTGCAGTACTACCAAATGCGGTGAAGTTAACTCCATAATTATAAATATTAGTAGGGTAGACTGGGTACGGTTGAAACGGTGGACGGTTGAAACAAAGCGAATATCTCGTGAACAGTGCGTGATGAGGTGAGGGGTCCAAAGGAAGTACGAAGCGGGCGACAAGTAAAAACACGAATTTTTGTGTTGCGTCGCTTTTCGCGCGCTGTGCTTGTGTGTAGGAGGCCCCATTGTGTTTTTTGACGGAAAAGTAAGTATTTTTGTTCGAACTTATTTGTGATTATTATAGTTTCGATGCAAGTTACCGTTTTGAGAGATTTTTATGGTTTTAATTGAAGTTTGTAGAATATGGAAGTATGCTTAGTTTTTATTTAAATTTATTATCATTCTTACTGTGAACCGTTTTATACCTAGAAAGGGGGTTGGGGACAGTTGAAACATTTTTTGTGGGTACGGTTGAAACACTATATTTATTTGATTTTCTTGTTTCTTAGATGCCAATGTACGCCAAAAGACCACGAGAGGTGGAGGTGACTTATTAGCGTATAAACTAGCATATGAAGATGTAAAAGCGGGATCTTATTTAAGAACAGCAGCAGAATAAATCGGATTGAACAACTGTTCCCTTTTGAGATATATAGTAAACGAGATGCGGCTGGTGGCGATGAAAATCAAGAAGTGGGATATAAGGCACACAATCGAGTGTTTGACCAGAAACAAGACCATGAGTTGTCTAAATATTTAATTTGATGTGCAGATATATAATTAGATGTGCAGATATATATTTCCTAACTAAAAAGGCAGTTAGGAAATTAGCATACGAATTAACCGTCAAGTACGACTTATCACGACCTCATACTTGGGATGACAACGAAATGGCTGGCGAAGAATGGTTTCGCATGTTTATGAAAAGAAATCCTTTAAAAATATTGTGTTGTGGAAAAATATTAATTGTTAAGTATATATTGTAATAAGTCTTTAGTTTTTATAAAATCTAGTTTATAATTAATACTGTTGATAAAAATTACCGTCACCGCTATTAGATTATTAATAAAACATGAAAATTTCTAATATTTTGTATTATTTGCATGTGTTTCAATTGACCCCAGGCACTGTTTCAACCGACCCTGGCATGGGGACGGTTGAAACAAATTACGTTTTTTTTTTAATATGATTTTACAAAGAAAATATAATACAGTGATCTCAAATAACATTGCCCATTAGTAGACGGATAAACGGTCTTTTATTTAACATATTTTCGTCATCCCCAGCTTATCTAATCCTGATGCTATACATGATAAACCCTAAAATGTTTCAACCGTACCCAGTCTACCCTATATTTTATAACCTCCAAGAATATTCTCCTTCCTAGCTGGTCGTGGTAAAGTGAAAGAAAATACTATTCTAAAATATAATTCCATTTCGCATCCCGGGCCGGCTACCCTCCCCGAAGCGGAATGGGTCGCCTCAACCTCAATAATTCTCAGTAACGCTACGGAACCTCTGTGCGCATGTCACGTTTACGGTTGATTGATTTTTCCCTCGCCACGTATTTTATGGTTTTTATAATCTAATGGTTACCATTTGCGTATGTATATGTAAGGTATTTGCAGGAAGATCTAATGCTAACATACCCAGGAGTACTGCAGCAACGTGGAGCAAAATATGGTATAAAAAAAATGTATACAACTATTCAGCGCAAGTTCAAAATTAAACATAAATGAAATAATGAATAATATAAATGAAGGTATTTTTTAAATAATGTACTACTAGTATCACTCACAGAACCATTGGAATCACAACATTGCAGTTATAATTCTTTATAAGCTCCATCTACCTAAAAATCTATGAAATATAAAGACTTAAATAGTTTGCATTCCAGCATGCCATCACGCACTGCATCCTGCATCCTAATCACTCCAAACTATTTAAAAAAATTGAAGTAGAATTTATGGTACCAAGGAGTAATTACACAAAGTAGGTACCATGCTTGCTACTTCCATATAATTAAAAAGTAAAAAAAGAAGGAAAAATTACTGGAATGACGTTACACTATAACTTTCCAGATAGCCGTCCAAGATTGATACAAAGTTGTGCAGAATCACGTTACGAGAGAAGCCTAACGGGTGGTATATAGTTACCACATACTCTGTATACATATCGTATATATATACCCACCACACTCTAGAGATCCTCCATGCTATATCGTTAGGGCTGTGCCGTATGAGTTTCATTAACAAATATAGAAACTGATTCTGGTTAGGTAGTTAGTGAAGTGGTCTATAATTTTTCTTCAATTCTGAGTTCTGACTAAGCAGTACGCGTGACATGGCTTTGTTCACATTTATTGTAAAACAACTGTTTACTCGTCTCTTCAACTTTTTGTTTACTCAACTGTTAAAATGTCTAGGTAATTATGCACTATTCATTCAAATGTAGTGAAATTTATACTCTGACGTAATAAGGGTTATAATATTGAAATTAAATTGTAATAAATTATGCATTACAAGATAGTTGCGGCAACCCTAGAAGCCAACAAGTTTCAAGTGGCCCGCGCCCGCTCGCCGGACGTATTCCCTTTCACGTAACCAACATACAAACGTACTACTGTCATGTACATATTCATTTCATATACAGAATTGATATGTGCGGATGAGAACTAATTCTATACTGACTACTGAAGTGTCTTACTCAAAACACTCGGAACCGACACACAAGAGTAGTTTTGTTAATTTAAATATAAGCTTGTAAAAAGGACAAAAGACGAAACGCCACATGCTAAGTAGTCCCTGCGACGTCTTTTGTGGATGTCAGGAAAATCAAAGGCATCGCCGATTTAGTTGCCCACGAATTGCCACCATATTGGAATATTACCAATTCACATGGGATTTTTCTTGTTGTTAATTTGTGTCCTCGCCTTAACATCATGTTTACAGCAATACCAAGTTCTAGGGTTGATCCCCCTATCAAAATGCAAAGTGTTAAGTAAAACCTGACACTGGCAATAACCAGAGTCCCTGAATGGAAGACGAGGCTATCTTTCACTGTTATTTTATCATCGTAACATTAACCGACAATATTTAGGTACAATAACAAAACTATCCATATTCAACGTACTGCTTATATACAGAAATAATAACAATACTTAATACATTTTATCAACTAAAATTGATAACATCATAAATTATTTAATGTTGCTACAAAGTGCAACTGATAACTCCGGTATGTTAATAATCATTAACATTATCATCGTGTGATAAAATTGACAACAGTTCCTCCCCGTACCTCCTTACCTTCCCAATACCCTCCCACACTTCGACTATACATCACTATTTACATAATCTTACAAGTAAAAAAACCAACTTCAAAATTGGTATTGGTACATCCCAGATGTACCAAAAAGTGCACAACGCCGCTAAAGAAGTTTTCTCTTCAAAAATACAGTCGAATTGAGAACCCCCTCCTTTTTTGAAGTCGGTTAAAAAAAGACAAACTAATAATTGAAATAGCAAAAATTGTAGTATATACCTATTTCCAAAATGTAATACCACTTGGAATTAATCCTGAATGGCCATATCACAAATCCACTTGTACCGTCGACCTACTAACAAAAGTTTACATAAGGCGCTTCGTCGACGAGAGACCTTTATTACTTATCAATAAAACTGTCTTCGCGAGTACTCTGTGAGTACCAGCGAAGGTAGTGCAGGTAATTTGTCTGCCTCGCATCAGCCACCTTATATTATTATAACTTGATATAATTATCATGAGATGAAGCAAGTGAAACGAGAGCGAGGAGCACCTAGCACGCTTTGCGTTTCTAATAGCAATTCCTTAAAGTAAATACGGTACATCCTCACCATTAGACTACGAAAATATCGGAAAATAGTAATAGAATTCCGCATGTTAACATCAGACAAATTTCCATTAGTACTAAATAATTAAAGCGACAAAAATTCGTCCTAAGTTTCAGTGATATCCCAACGTAAAATAGCCAAAAAAAGAAGAACATGAAGGATAATTAATATTGCCGATAGCTACTAAATAATGTTCTAGTATTTGAAATATTGCTCTACAGTGGACGTCGCCCATAAATGTTCCGACTGTAGTCAATTTTTGTGTTTCTAGTTGACGCGCAGCTCGCTCCTGGCAAATCTCCATACTGGCATAAATCCGAGGTCCCGTACAATTCAATATTTGCACCGTTCCTTGGCACGGGAGCCGCTAGCTACGCTCCCTTACTCGTTCTGAACATAGTTTTAAACCATAGCGTACATTTTGCCACTTTAGCCATAACCCTCGTAAGTAGTTGCAGGTCACTGTTCCACACCCTTCCGCTGGAATCGCTATCTCTTTACGACAGAGGTAGGTGTGTCGGTAGAAATAGTCCAATCGTAAAATTTCTGACGTGCTGTAATTTGGAGACCATTTAAACTGTTATGGAGAGTGGCCACTATCTGATTCCGTCGACCCCGTTTCACTATCAAACATCAGCGAGGCGGTACCACCCTTCACTCAATATGGCCGAAGTCGCAACGAATCAAACAGGACGAACCTAGGTTCGTTCGAGCATGTTATGCTGCCTGTATGGATGTAACATCCATTTGTCGTATTGTCATGGACAAGAAATTCCTCAGCATTCAAATCATACGAATTAATTTTCTACATTTTGTTATGTTAGGCATTGGTTGCTGGACAGAATTAATGGATGTATCGCTATCAAAAAGCGATAACACAGACCAAGAATTTTCTGCATATATTATGATATCTACAACCATCGCTATATTTATATGATGCACAGTCACACCATTACCATGGTACCGTAAACTGGACAACAATTTGTATTACATTGTATCCTATCAGCACACTTTAACGATGAGTGTGTTAACGTTTATTATTTATTTATTTAATCATAAAATATCATGCCATATAAAAAGCTGTAATTGTTTATTGACTGTGATTGCTCGCACCTGTATATAGCGTCTTACTGATACGTCTTGATGATTTCAGCTGGTCGACAAATATTAAACTATTTTGCAATTTTTCAATTTCACAAGAAAGAACTACACATAGCACGAACGGTAAGTACCGGAAAACAAATTATTCACTAGCAAACTGTACTTCAAGCCTTTGGAATATTTCAAGTTGTTTCAGCGAAATTGTTGTGAGCCTTCACAGCGCTCCGAATACCGACCATTCTCTCGAATATTTTTGCGAATACTTCTCGCACTGTTATTTAGGGGTGCGTTTTTAGCCGGTGAAACCTGGTAGAAAATTTTTGAAGTAAGAATTCATCGATAGCATGGCGTAAAATTTGATAGTCACTTGAACATTTTGTCCCCTTGTGTGACTACTTCGACGAGTCAAACAGATGGAGCACATCTTTTTTTCTCCTATGGTTGGAGGAAATCCTCATGAATACCAAATGGTCCACACCACTTGGCATGCCCGACTTCACCGAGAAGGTGTCTCAGAGGCCTACGGACTTAAACCTTCCATCCATTTCTCCACATTCACATGACCTATATTGAAAAGACCAGCCATATTATGTAGGTACATAACGCTACAATACTCGTATAGTGACCGGGCTGGGCGCTGATAGCTCGGGTGATGCTCGGTCGGTCGGGGCAGCTAATGGGGCGTGCTGTTGCTATCCCCCGCGGCCCCTTCCCCTGCATCGGCCACTTTTCCACTATTATACGTGATTTATGTATCCACATAACACATAGATACGTATTATTGTGGAATATATGTATAAGGCTGAAATAATACCAACCATGTAGGTATATTTGTCCTACATTTTTCTGTGTAATAAATTTATTCCGACCACGATAAAACTATCTCACAAGAGTCACAGGCGTATAGGCGCACTTACTATATATATTAGTAACTTGTACCTGCTAGCTGCTCGCCTGCAAGATAATAGCTAAGGATAAATAATATCTGTCTATTAAACAGTAGGTACCCTACCTAGTAAAATATACCTAATCTCGTTCAGGTCACAATAATTAAAAAGGTAGTATAGGGTACTAACTTAAGTTTAATCTAATTAGTGATTATCTACCAACCACTATATATACCTAATAAGTAGACGAGTAATTCTGTAATGCTATGCTATGCCACAACGATCGTTCAAGTACCTACCTACCCATCCTATTCTTATGTAACGTTACAATAACATAATCGGTTTACATAGAAATACACAGCTCGTTGGAAATACACATAAAAAACCGATCATAGAACCAATCACATTTAATTCGGAATGTCATGTCACTAGAATATCGGACTGCCAGTCGACAAGTGAGTCACGTGACACGGAATTCGAACACAAAATAATGTTATTGATGTAGGTATCTAATGCACCAGTTCCTATAAAAATAGAAACGTCTATAAACTAAGAATAGTATCAAATCCAGTAATAATGGCCACATAAATCGCTGCATGTAGGTATTTTTCAAATTCATTAAAACTTCGTTGCTACTAATTGAATGAATGGTATTTTACGGTTTAGACGGGCGCGGCGGCAACGTCGCATGGCGCTCGCAGTGAGCGCACGGAGCGGCAACGTGGCGCCATCGTATCCGGTGCGGCAACGTCGCGCGAGCGGAGCGGCAACGCCGCACTGATTCAGCACAAACTTCGCATTCGCATCGCATTTCGCATATATTATGAATGTTTGTGATGTGATTTACTCAGCATTTGTTATTATGGTCCCATGCCAGCTTTCCTCCATCACTGTTTTATATACTTTTATAAAATATACCAATAGGTATACGATATAAATTGTAACGTTACTTCGCTATTTGGTAGTGTAGTTGGTAGGTACTAATTTATTTTAAATTCATCGTTGAAGCTTTAAATAAACCTACTTATCTACTTCAAAGCAATACGACAATCATGTCCGGTAGGTATATTTTAACTTTGGTACTACATACACCCCAAATTATTTAAATAGGTATTTCGTTGACTACATTCTACATAAAACAACAAATTTTCTACCGGTTTAGATATGTAGTAGGCAAGTATAGTATAGGTACAATCTTTAAGGAGAAAGATAATTACTACCAAATAAAAACTCGCTTTTCAACATGTAACCTTGGCTCCTAAATCCTATCGTAATTGCTTACTCGCTATAGTTGCTAACTACATTTTAATGACTACAACATTATCGAACTTTGATTCTTTGATGTTGCCTCAATGTTGCTATGTTTTGAAGATCCAAACAAACTTGTACTGTAGGTATAATAACTTTTAATTGAAGCTAGTAAAATGATTCGTCACCTCTCGTAACACTCATAATTGAGTAAAAAATGATCACAATTGAATAATAATTGACATTATTACAACGGACAGCTAATCGTTGGAATTTATTTTAACTTCAATTGATTACAGAGGATTTTATCAATTACGAGTAATGAAGATTGATATAATTAATGCAACACTTATTACAGTCTAATTTTACGCTTAATTAGTAGAACTGAATTTATATAACATCTAGGTCTTTCTTCTGATCCACGACTCAATGTGTCGAAGTCACATTGAGTTCCGTTAATATAACTACATAATACATAATGTATTACCACTATTAACTACTCGATACAGGCAACAAAACGCGTGTCAGTGCGTTCTAGGTATTAACAGGCCGTCAACATAATCAATTTAATTGATTAGTTATCTGTCGTGGTGCTAGCCGCGTAGCGTGTCCCGAGTAACCTTACCACTCTATATTTAGATATCTCTCAACTTAAAACAACATTGATGGCTATCGAATCTAAACGCTGCAGTGCGGAGATCGTTTATCCTAGTGTTTATTTTTCATATTCGGCTTCGCCTGCGTAGAAGTTATAAAAGACAAAATATCGTTAAACATTATCCCAAAGGAACGTATTTCGGGATCAAAACCTTCCTTTGTCCTTCATCCTGGTCATCTGTCCTTCTGTTCCTTTGTACCCTCCAGGGTATGAAATTATCTTCATGCAAATTTTTGTGTAGCTCTTGAATACAGCCAAAATAAATATTGGACACGGCCTGCAACCTTGAGATGTTAATAGCTACTTGTACTTGCCTAAACGCTGCCCAAAACAAAACTCACTGGTAAGTGAGACCGCAGAAAGTTCTATACTGCCAATCAAAATTACTCAATAACTACTCAAGGATACCCTATCCCTATAACTATTAATTAAATGAAGCTGTAAACATTTAACTAATGTTAACTTTACGGGTCGTAGGTACGACGAATAAAATAAATCCACGAATATGATAAATTAATCCACGACCAAGACGCGGCCAGGGCCCGAACCCGGAACCTCCCGTCTCCGGCTGGGTCACCACCAACCGAGCTACGGTTCAATACATATATCCATTTCCATCCAATCGGGGTCGCGTCTCTCGCCCGGCGTCCCCGCGGGCCCGCGCTCACGTCCCGCTCGGGAACTAACTGATCGATCTGTCACCTCACCGTCAGACACCTGTCAATTTGTATGAAGAGTATTAATAATGGAACGGATTTTGCTTCGTTTGCACGCCAGTGTGCTTTTCGGACTGTATTTTGTATTGTAAAATAAATATACTACATATTCATATTGTAAATTTAATCCTTATCCAACTAGGTATAATAATATTTCGTGAAAGTTTTAACGTACCCATTCACGCAAATACAGTTTAATGGATTTTTAATAAAATCTGGCACTTAGGTAGTAGTTTATTCAGGTTTCAAAGTACTTACTATAAGTGCCTGAAAGAAAGTTTCATTAAAATACCTTTATTAGTTTAGTTAGTTAGTTTTCAAAAAAAAAAGTCGGGGACAGACCCTAGTTATTACATATATTTCTCACGATGGCAAAAATCACAGCAAACAGTAAAATTAAGTGACGATGCCAATTTTAAATTAGTTTTTCCACGAATACAAATAAAACATTGATATCGGAATTTTATATGGTTCGAAAAGTACATTCAGATCTAACACGATCTACGAATGAACGATTCGTCGAAGATACATACATCATTATCTATTATTATTGATACAAATATATTATAATTTGTAAAAAAAAAATGATGTGGTGTCGTGGGACACCAGGTAGGAACGAAGTTCCTTCGGCTAATGTAGAATCGACACAAATTGCAAAAAAAATCGTGCTCAATTTTATGTAGGTTTTCTTGATTTTTCTCTTAAATTTTGCTGATTAGTTTTTATTTAAGTACAAGAAAGTATTTAGGAAATTCAGTATTTTAAGAAATAATATAAAATAATATAAAATATAATATATAAAACAATAATATAAAACCCATGTGTATCCATTGTTATATAAAAGTATAGAATAGAAAATAAAAATGCATAAATTTCATTTGTGTTTTATTTAATTAGAGAATCTTGTATATTAATCAAATCACAAGCTATAGTAAAAATATGGTTAAATGGTATATTTGTCTGTTCTTGAATCAAGTTAACTAAATAATAACAAGTTAAAGGATTGCCAATATAAGAACGGGGGCTTTTTTTAATTTTATTCAAGGTACACTCTAAGGCATTTAAATTTTC
Organism: Ochlodes sylvanus; assembly: GCA_905404295.2. NCBI lineage: Eukaryota > Metazoa > Arthropoda > Insecta > Lepidoptera > Hesperiidae > Ochlodes > Ochlodes sylvanus. Next base: position 8,101,502 of record FR990129.1, read on the forward strand.
TCGTCTTTTGTCATCCTGTATAATCACTACAATCTGAAGAAGACTCCATTTGAAAAGATATTGATGATTCTGTGAAAGTTACAGAGGGAGTATAAGATGTATCACTATCTGATTGTTCTATTTTTTAACAATTTTACTCAAATAATGTTTAATTAAGTTTTTCCAAAACAACTCATTTATTCTCAAAATAAGTTAGCTTTTCTCAAACAAGTTGGCTTTTCTCAAAATGAGTAAACTTTTCCAAAACGAATAGGCTCATCGAACGTCACTCAATTAAATGTCTCTTAAAACAAGACTAAGAATAATTACATCTAACCTGTATACATAGCTCTCATATGTATCGTCCATCCCGATACAACTGTCCATTGGCACTCTCCAATAACAGAACTGAGCACCTCTCTCTAGTGTCTTATAAGAGCTATGCATTGTACAAAAATAACAATGATCAAATAATAATTTCAATGAGTTACGTTCGACAAGATGGCTGAATTTTATTAAATTTTCAAAAACAAAAGAAATCTCATTACAGTGAATTAATCACCAGTCTGGCTAACTTACTAAGCCATATCATAAATAAATCCATATGTTACAACCCTATTTTCTTTTTAACTATTAACTAACCATTTAACTGTAACTGTCAATAATTAATTATGTGACCGTCTCTAAGTATCTAGACTACACCAGTAAACCCTGTGTGATAAAGCCAAAGATGGGTAGGTACTTCAAATGTTATACTCCTAGTACCATATTACCACAAAATTACCAAAAAGTTATTAACTTTATCAATGTCATAATTAGAACTCAATATTTAACTTCAAAAACTCATTTTCTTGATAATTTAGTTCCATTGTGTCTAGATTATCATTTTATTATTTTGATGTTATTCTATTTCATAACTAATGAATAACAACTCAAACTCAAAAAGTACTTGGTCATACCTGACAAATCCTTCAGCGTGGACTTGTGGATAGCGACTCCTGGATACAGGTGATGCAGACTGCAGCTCATGTAACATCCTCACTCAATACTTGTATACCATGATATCATGGTATACAAGTACATGACATCTTGTACTTCATAGTCATCTCAAAGCATCGCAGCCTTGCTTGCCAGTTCATATTGACATCCAAGCTTTCTCAGTAGCTAGTTTCTTACGGATTCTTTATCCCAGCTTCTGATATCGGCGTCAGGTAGGCCGGGTGTGGGTGTTTGTATGGTTTTTCAGTCGATTCTACTCTGTTTAGCATGTATTTTCATGAAAGTAGGTATTCTTCACATAACCTCCGTTGTGGGCTTATTCAGCGATTCTCAATATTGATTTAAACGTTTTAACCACTCGCTCTATCCGCGATATCACATTTTATTATATTATAACTTCATCAACAACTCTATGAGACTCCGCGACTTATGACAACTTTCAAACTCAACATCATAGATTAACCTTTTTTTCTATATCGCTGCTCAACATAATCATATTCTCCGTTTTCTGACAGATCTCGCAAACTCCACTTACATAACCAATGTAAAATATATTATATTTATAAATATATATTTATTAATAAAGAATAAACTAATACTTACGTATTTAATTCTTTTGCACTGAATAAATATAGTAATAATTTCCCACTATTAGCACTGTCACTTTCACTTGCCATTTTCTTTTACTATATTTATTTACTATATTATTATTTTATATTACTATATTTTATTATTAGTTTATGAAATTATATGATATGAAAACTAATTAAGGCAACGGCGAACGAAATGAAACAGGGAGAAAGAGAAAGGTAATATACACTACTCGCTCGCGACTGTCGCGCATGCGCACGTCTCATTATTCCACGCATTCTTCCTTACGGTTTTACTATCATATATTTTTCAGTTCGGTCGCCGTAGCAAAACCTATCCCCTCCAAGCCTGCCGTAAGGAACTTCGTTCCAAAATTTGTAAAAATTGCCAGCCTTCTTCGAATCATCCTCAAACCGGTCCGCAATCCGCAACACAACCTTTGGACTATTTTACAAGTTCCAAGCTTTGTATCCAACCTACCTGACGTAAAGGTGCGAGCCTGCGAGGTTGATATATTCACATTTGCGTTACTTTACCGATGTTTACCACAAAATAATGATATTTTAAGGATGATGTTTACACAAAATCCGGTTTCCTCTTAGCAGGTAGAAAAAGGATTTTAGGGACGTCACTTCCCGGAATAAGGACTTGGTTAGTTTTTGGAAAGGAAAGGAATGTATGTGGTAATTACGGGTAGCTGCATATAACGCATTCTAACGTCTCCATTGAATCAGTTGCTAAAAGTAAAAAATACACTAATTTCAATAGCAGCGCCCACATTTCCTCATTGCATAGTAGTAGCTGATCCAAGAACAAACATTTTATTGTAACTTGCATGGACCGTCCTCACCAAGGATGTTCACTATGGCCTGTGCTATGGCTACAGTTAGGGTTGCCACCCGTACTCTGTAATATAGTATAGTCCTCTTTTTCGTGTAGGGTACTTTATATTCTATGACACCAATAAAGTACGCTACTGTGTACTTTATATCCGCTATGCTTGTGTACTTTATTTTTGTTACCCGGTAATGAAAAAAATACTTTATTCATCCTAAATAAAGGTGGCTACATTAGTCGTCACCTAGTCGTAAAAAGTTCCAGGGCATCCCTGGTCATCCAGTGCGAATGACGCGCGACCTCAATAACAATCAACAATGGATTTTAGCACTTTTCTACAAGACATGACATTAATGACTCCAGCTGTTGTATTCAGAATATACGAGTATCCGTCTTCTATAAAGAATTTTCTTAAATTACTTTCAATTAACTATGTTCAACAATGCAATGGTCACCGTTGATTCCATGCCTGCATTGAATATCCGTACTAGAGGTGGGTCGTACTAGGTTAATTTTGGACTAGGTGTACCTGTTCCTAGTATTTAAAAATACGTGATCCAAATACCTGTTCTACCTATTCCACCTCGTCTCAAGGTCAAGGACGTCAAAGGACTAAGTACGCGTATCATATACGCGTATCATATACGCGTACTTAGTCCTTTACTAAGTACATTGCTTGCGTACGTTGCGTTGTTTGCTGCGTAGTGCGTCGTACTTTATAGACATTTAATCAGTACGTTTTGTAATGTTAATTACTTATGAAATTACTAATGATACAAAGGAGACCTTCAGTTTTTGGTCAAAGTCCGTAATCTATAATATATATATATATACACAGACATGAGTGTGTGTGTGTGTGTGTGTATGATAATATATAACATGATTATTGAAAAAATATTGTATACAAGTCTCATGACTTGCAATGAAAAACCTTCATACTGAATTTCATTCCAATACGTTGAAGAACGGCAAAGTTTCATACATACTTTGCAACTTCGTTTTCAAAATTTCAAGTTTCTAACCCTTATAGGCCCTGCGTGGATATGTCAGTCAGTCTGTCAGTCAGTCAGCTTCTCCTTTTATTTAGATTGTCAGATAAATGGTCAAAAAATATGTATTACCTATCAGAAACTATGTTCAATAGAACGTGCGTTGTCCTGATTTGACAACTATCAAAGTGACAGTGACATTGTATTGCAGGTTGCATTCATAAAATTCATGTTGTTTTCATAAAATCTAAAAATATGAATAATTTTATCTTCTTTTAATTAATAAAATGATAAAAATAAATAACAAAAAACTAAATAACACTAACCAAAGACGAAAATAAAACTAAATACAGAAACTGAATAAACAATAGGACGTTGACATGTCAATTGCGGCATGGATGACAGTTCACTTTTGTTTATCGGCTTGGATAGTGGTCTTATAATATAATTATAATGTGATCTTAATTAATTGATTAGAATAGAACTATGGTTTTTACACCTATTTAAGTCGATCAGTCCTACTTCTTTATTAAACCCGAGAATCGTGTGACGTATTGTCACACTAAAAGCATATTATTGCCATGAACAATAATTGTGGTGCCACTTAACTATATCTTTGAACTATAATTTTTAAGGGTACAATTAATTTTAAAATGGAATTTAATTTAATAAAACTGAATTTTGTATTTTTAGATACGAGAAAAGTTACGTTATGATAAGGTGTCATTTCCATAGATACAGATGTAAAATCTCAAAGACGATCGCCAAAATTGGGTTATATATTTTCTGTTCGTTACAGAAACAATACTAGCACTAAAAAAAAAACTAGATTTTTTCTGTTTAAATATTTTATAAAAGGTTGTTAAATTTCTATGGGAATGTGAAAACTTACTTTACTTGTTGGACAATTTCAAGTAGGTTGACTAAAAACAAACGGTCATTCAATAGACAATCGAAATATTTAATGGACAAAATGACATTATAGGCATGTACAAAAATAATAAACAAACGAGAAATTAATAAATAACATCTTATTTATTTTAGCGATTAAAGTATTAACGAGCAATCGCATCATTGGATTTTTATTTTGGTGTCAATCTACACTATCTATCGGTAGTCATATGTCAAAGACAATCTGTCAATCATAAATCTGTACCTAGTAATGTCACTAATGTCAGTCGTACCGTATATTGATTGTTTGTCAATTGTCACTTTGTCTTGTCAGTTGTCACTTGTTAGTCTTGTCATTGTCACGCTCTCGGATCGGACGGACTCGCTACCTACTAGGTAGACTAGGTAGAGTAGGTATAGAGTATACTAGCATAGCGCTAATACTAGTATTGGACTAGGTACTTTCAAAATTAGAATAGGTATAACCTAGTATCGTTAAATACCTGTTTCCCGTACCTGTTCTAGTACATACGACTCACCTCTAATCCGTACGAAAAATGTAAAACACTTCGAAATTTAAAATAGACAAAAAATTGTGAATATCAAAACTGAGGCCCTTTATCCGCTCCGTTCTGTTCAGTAAGCCAGTACGCCATTGATAAGTCCTATACGTACAGCGCCGCGACGCGTAAAGTGCCTGCCGAACCGAAACAGCTTTTAGATCCATTGAATTAAAAGCAAAAACGAACCTAGGTTCAGCTCGAAGCGGAACACGTCGCCCCTGTTAATTCTTCTTGTAATTCTTCGGCTTAGCTGCTTTTCCCAACGTCCGTTACTACGAGTGCTGTACTGTATAGTATCAGCGCGGCGCCGCTCCGCCCAGCGCCCTCCCCGCGCCGACTGCCGGCTCCGACACTAGTCTGCGCGCGCCGTGAGCCGGCGTCGGTCGCTATTGAGTGTCCTCAATGTCCTCATCAGCCCCATCGTCCGTAGCGGTTGTAGGAAATCATAATAGGACTCGCCTTAGGGAAACCAAGTGCCGGAGGAAACCCTACACGTCACTTCCGACCGGCAATTACTTTTTGGATTAACTCGCATTGAAAAGTAAGAGAGACATACCCCCAGTGGTCCTGTTAAAACCAAAATCTACCCTGAAGTGCATAATTCAACCTGAATGTGACAAGGTTGAAACTTTAATTTTGATTTGGCAATACTATCTCGGCATGGCTACGGATGCTACGATAGACACGAACTTATTGATATATTTGGTCCGCAAGAGGCCTCACCTGTGGGACCGCGGGAACAGGCTCCACAGCAAACGACAGGTCGTGGACAAGTGCTGGAAGAAGATAGCTGCTGAATTAAACGGAGACGGTGAGTGGATTAACGGGCGATTGCAATACTGCGTTGTTCTGCCGAGTGATAACAACCGATTATACAAACATTTGTAACATAATAAAAGAGTTGTAACTTTATTCAAAGTTAATAGTCCTCGCTATTTCAATAGATTTTACGTTTATGAACTCATGATTATGCTAGCTAACATACTACACATAAATTGTATCGATTTTAATTTTTTTTTATTAAGAAAAAATTTCGCAAATTGTTATTTCTCTCTAAGTGTAGGTATATGTATTTATTCTTTGAGAAATAAAGTTCTTTAACCACAAAAATTGAGTTGTTATAAACACAATATCCTATATTACCAATCGGCAAATAAGAAGCATGCAGTATTTAGTGACTTCCTCATACCTCCTTCGTAGGGTCCAACGGCCATTTGTGGGTCTCGGTGTACGCTTTTTTAATAAAATACCAACGTCTATTATTGTTTTGCCCATACAAATATTTAAGAAACATGTAAAAACACATACTCATAGAGAAAGGGTATATGTAAGGGTAAGAAATAGACATCCGCGACCGGTTCTGCTCAAGTGCTCATGTTAGTATGTATGTATTTATGTACATATGTATGTATAAAATCTGTAATGTACCTACCTACCTTATGGTCCAAGAGCTACTGCCAATTTTTGGGTAGGTATTTGAGGCAAGCTGAAAACTTGTCTCATAACTCTCCTACTAAACCCCAACTCGGAGCTGCAGACCTGGCTGCTGAGTAGCGGGGCATTATGGACCCCTACAATTTTAAAAATGTTATTTTTTTATTCCAAAAAAAATGTTTGAGGCAATATGCAATTTTTATAATGTTGTAGTTTAATGTTTAAAGAATAGAAAAAAAAATAAGCCAGACGATTTAGTCGGGGCTTTGACATTGCCAGGCGCGTGCAAAAATTAAAAAAAAATAGTTTAAAAAAAGTGTTTGAGGCAACTTGAAATTTTAATAGGGTGTAATTTATAGCTAAAAAATAAGATTCTCAAAAAGACAGATCATTTCGGTGGGGCTTTCTACCCGCCAGGTGATCTAACAAATCAGGGTAAAAAACGGTTTATCTCGATTTCTGGCAAAACTACAAGTCCGATGGAAAAAAGTTTGATGACCAAGTTGTAGGTAATAAAAAGATCTATAATCTTTGTCTTGACACTTTTTTCACATAACCTCAAAATGTATGTGAAAAATTAAAAAAACCAAATTTTTGAGTTTTTATTTTTATCTCTTCCAAAAAAAATTTTTTTTTCACTAAATTTGGTGAAAACCTACCTTTTTTTGTCTCAAATACACTGTAATTTTTTTGATTTAAAATATTTATTTTTGCACCTTATATTGACTTAATATCGAAAAAGCACCCTAATTTTTAATCTAGTCTTCAATTCAATCAAAATTTCTATTTTTTAAGTCGGTGGGCTTTTTATCGTTGACATTTTGACTTTCTGATGGTTTAAAAAATATACATTACTATTGTAAATTTTCTCAGAAATGTGCAAAATGTGCCTGATTTAGTCGCAGTAAAGGCGCATTTTCTGAGAAAATTTACCATAGTAATACTCGAATATATGTCGGAGATGGTAAATCGATGGTATTGTTTATCAATGGATCGGGACTCCCGATCCATTGATAAACGCGTGATCTGTCAAAATGCAGTTCATTAAGATGTCGTCCCTCATAAAAGGAATTCTCGGGAGAAGTTATAAAGGTAATCTTAAAGGTAGCATTCGGTTCTTAGCGACCACGACCCGCAACCGCGCGGCTCCACGCGTCTCATCCACTGAATAGGCAGTGCCGTGTTACTGATGTGCCATTTCTTCTTGGTTTGATGTCTTGATTTATTAATCTGTTTACAAAATCAAACTGTTTATGACTTACTTACAATATTTTCTGAACTTTTCTTTATTTATAATTTAAATGTCGTTTTATGAGTATTTGAAAGCAACCCTCAACTTCTGGTGATGTGAAAATTGAGTCAATCTTCTTCCTTTTTTCCGGAGGCATAGATAATAACATAATAAGAATATCATCATCTTCATCCACCAATAGCTGATGGATAACTTTTACTTTGCTGCGGATAAATTGTCCGACATATCGTATTGCAACAGAACGACAACGAACACGACGACAACGAAATCTAGGGGTCGCCCCGCGACAGGCGACCATGGTCACGTAGTTGAATGGAGATGGACGCAGTCGCGCGTCGCGGTCGCTAAGAACCGAATGCTACCGTAAGGCGAGTAATCTCTGAAAGTGAGTTCTAATAAAATATCACATAACTCGCGGATAGAGCGAGTGGTTCGATCGATAAATCAATATTGCGTATCGCTGAGTAAATTAAACAGGTCGGAATCGGAGATCCGCGTAAATAACCAAATAAACAAAGTAAAAGAGCGTTAAAACGGAGCCAGACAGTGATCAGTGAATAAATGAGTTGTTTATGTGTTGGTCCGGACTCTTGTCTTTTATTTGAAATCCCAATCTGAAGTCCTGGCATGAAACAATCCCACAATGGATGTTTGATAAAGAATACCTACTTGCATGAAAATACATGCTACACAGAGTAAAATCGAGCGAAAACCCATACAAACACCCTGCCTACCTGATGCCGACATAATATATTTTTTTAACACCATCGGAAAGTTGATTTCAACGAACAAAAAGCCCACCGACTTAGAAAAAAAGAAATTTTGATTGAATTGAAGACAGATTGAAAATTAGGGTGCTTTTTCGATGTTAAGTCAATATAAGGTGCAAAAATAAATATTTTAAATCAAAAAAATTACAGTGTGTTTGAGACAAAAAAAAAGGTAGCTTTTCACCAAATTTAATGAAAAAAAAAAATTTTTTGGAAGAGATAAAAATAAAAACTCATAAATTTGGTTTTTTTAATTTTTCACATACATTTTGAGGTTATGTGAAAAAAGTGTCAAGACAAAGATTATAGATCTTTTTATTACCTACAACTTTGTCATTAAACTTTTTTCCATCGGACTTGTAGTTTTGCCAGAAATCGAGATAAACCGTTTTTTACCCTGATTTGTTAGATCACCTGGCGGGTAGAAAGCCCCACCGAAATGATCTGTCTTTTTGAGAATCTTATTTTTTAGCTATAAATTACACCCTATTAAAATTTCAAGTTGCCTCAAACACTTTTTTTAAACTATTTTTTTTTAATTTTTGCACGCGCCTGGCAATGTCAAAGCCCCGACTAAATCGTCTGGCTTATTTTTTTTCTATTCTTTAAACATTAAACTACAACATTATAAAAATTGCATATTGCCTCAAACATTTTTTTTGGAATAAAAAAATAACATCTTTAAAATTGTAGGGGTCCACATTGCCCCGCTACTCAGCAGCCAGGTCTGCAGCTCCGAGTTGGGGTTTAGTAGGAGAGCTATGAGACAAGTTTTCAGCTAGCCTCAAATACCTACCCAAAAATTGCCAGTAGTTCTCAATCTATTAGCGAAACGGCGGCAAATGCAAAAATTGACATTCATAAGTGTATTGAAAAAATCTACATGAAATAAAGGATTTGAGATTGATCGCGTAGCTCTAATGAGATGTTAAACTATGATACATAGACCAGGATTGAAAATGTTTAACAAATGCGAACACTGTTCACTCGTAACTAGGTGTGTAGGCTGGATCTATCGTGCACGTGGAGAAAAATATCTGTATTAAACTTGTCTCTCAAATAGTGACTTTTTATCACTTTCCGCCGTGAGACGGGGCTAGCAATGAGAATGTTGTCGGTCACGATAACGATGTGTTCCATTCCGAGGCGATGTGTGTTCTCAACTCTTGGATGTTTATGATACGTTATCAATAGCAATGACGCCCCATTCCATCCGAGATATTGTGCAGCTGTGTGTGTGCGCACGTGCAAATGATTGAGCAACCGCTGACTCGTAAATAACAAACATTCATTACTTCTGTAGGTACCTATATAACTTTAAACAGCATTATTCATAATACGTGTACTGACAGTACAATTATTTCGACGTTTGTGCGCGTAGGTCATTGATTTTCGTGACCCATATACTCATATTATGTAACTGTAGCAAATATTAATTCATTGGTGTCCATTAACAAATTAAATTTCAATTTATTGTGCAGAAATTAAACACTTAACGAAGAGATATTTTTCATATCAATGTTAGCACCTGTGTCGAATTTATTAAACTTGAACACCACTGTAGTTTAGTTTTTTAAGCTAGCTTGGGGTTAAGCTAGATAAGAAGTTGCTCTACTGACGCAGGTTTGAAGCAATATGATAGGGTTAAACCACAAGTAGTACAATAGAATAATCTTGCTACTTCTGAATCAAATTTGCGTTCACTATAAGTTATTAAATCTGTACCCACTTCCGCTGAGTTTCATGCTTTTAAAAGTGCCTGATAATAGTTTATCAGGTTATAAACGGCCCGCAACATTTTTTTAGTTAATAAGGTCTTTTTCTTCAACAGAAAACAAAATCAGAAGAAAATGGAAGTACCTACGAGACCAGTTCACGGTGGAGTTCGGAAAGATACCGCCCACTGGCTCCAAGGAAGTCTACGAGCCAAAGTGGAGATTCTACAAAGCATTGCAGTTCCTCGAAGATGTGGTCACACCACGCATCAATACCAGGAATCCTAGAAGAAACGGGGACGACAGCGATTCCGACAGTTCATCAACAGCGGATCCTCCTCCGCCGTCATTAGAGAGTAGACCAAAACCGCGTTATAACCACCGGCAGCCGGACGTAAAGAAACTTAAAGTGCGCTATGTTAGAGAAAGCCATGAAGATATGTCTGCCCCAGATTCAGTTAACGAGGAACACCTTCATTTCTTTAAAAGCCTCCTGCCGCACGTGCGCACCATACCGCCTCACCTACAGCTGTCTTTCAGGAATCGCGTTCAGGAAGTAGTGGACGAGTTCGCGTACCGGTCGGACCCCACGGCGACCGCCGAGAAACCTGACTTCCCGTCCAACGAGCCATACTTCATAACCTGTGCACCGGACGGGACCAAGTTCGAGCCACCGGACGCAGTAGACGAGTGCCAGGATGATAAAGACGACGATTCGTCATGACCATAGAGCATAATATGTAATGGCCATGACTTATAACATCATATTCACAAATTGTATTTTGCTGGATGAATAAGAGAATAAAGAAATGCGAAGACGCCTTTCTTATGGCATTAAGGTAGCAAACGAGCATGCAGCACCACCATATCGCTGTCGCCCATGACAACTGTGACCGACACAGAACAGAACTCAAACGGGGACTGGCTTTCACGAATTCTACGGTGTATAGTGAAGATTCTGTAAGCAATATAATTCTATATGACCCAAAAGCAAATGTTAATTATATTCGGTGTATCGGGTAAATCTTCAATATAATAGTATAATTATAATCAAAGTTCGAAAATTAAACCACAAGTTCGAATGAATAAAAAGGCGATATTTTTCAGCTGTTTACATATATTTGTAGCTACCTAGCTACCTCCGTTAGTCATTAGCATACATATTGCAGCATACGTTATTTTCCTTGGTATTAAACCCCATAATAGCATAATATGTAAGTAATCCCACATAAAACAGTAATGAAGTCAAGTACGTCGTAATTGGAATGGAGCATTATATGATGGCCATGGCCAAGGTTGAGAAGAGACGATGCAAACGCGTGTAGTATTGTAAATATATAATAGTAATAAAGTAAGTTGGATATTTATGTATACACAAAAGTATTATTTAGTCACGAGTGTATAAAAACGTTCTTATTATAATAATAAACAGTTCACGTTTAAGCCTGGCGCTGTCATGAGGATTAAATATTATTACTCATTACCTCTTTGTTTATTATGTACCTATATTGAAAACATAAGTAAATACTTGACAATACACACTAGCTTAGTCCAATGGTTTGAACGTTGGTCTTGCGGGCATGAAGGGCTGGGTTCGAATTCTGCATGCACTTAGTAGTAGGCTAGGAGTAAAAAGTTAACTAACACTTGCTTCGGTAAAGATATACATATTATTGACAAAACGTCGCACATGAGAAATCTCCCAAAGGTGTGAAAACTGCCATTCTGCACTTTTACAATGCGGTGGTATGGTCTGTCCGTCACACATTGTGCGAACTGAGACTCGAACACAGCTGTGGAACAGCTATTGGTTGCGATCACAATAACTGGGTCTATTCTGAGCTGTAAATAAACTAAAATGCGCCTAGGCACCGACGCCTGCTTTTCTGTCGTATCAAATGAACGACTTATTCCCCCCACATTGATCCACTGCCAATTATTACTATTTTTTAGTAATTCCGGTCTGATCACCTATTTTCGTAATGGATAAGCATTTACGGGGATCGGACCGAAATAGAAAATATGTATTCTAAAATATAACTGATCCCCTTTGGGCAATGACATTATGTATAATATGATATCCTTTGATTATATACATAATCAAAGATGATATCATTGCCTTTGGGCATTTAGAGACTAGAATGGAATAACTCAAATCAACTGACAGATTCAGAATTAAAAATGAATTAATGTGACCTACTTGATAGAAGACATAAAATCTTCAAACAGACGATTTCAAGTTTGTCATTTGACAAGGAAACAGTTACGCAGATTCACGGCAACGTTTTTCGTAATGTTTCTTTGATGTTTTTTGGCCAAGCACATCAAGCCCAGTTACAAATCTCACGGATTGACATTCGTAAATCAGTGTTTAAATCACAAAAGAATTGTACGAAATCGAGCAAAACTTACGGACAAACTTTTATCCAGTAGGTTTCCAGTAACCGGTGGATATTTCCGTAAAATAATTACTTCCTAACACGATAAAGCGGGCTATAAACAGTGTGTTCCATTCTAGCTTACGCTATTCAACGGTATTTATAGATAACTGTAGTACACAGAAAAGAAAAATCAAATGCTGGCCCAAATTTGACCCATTATTAAAATATATCTGCTGACTTAACTCCTGGTAGGTACTTGTAGATTATGCACTGACGGACATAATTATTAAACATTATTTTGTTTATTAGCTGATCAGCTAGATAAACAAGGAAAAATATAAATAACTTAACAACTCTCACCTCGACCGGTCGGGGCCAAAACAGCGTTTTTGAATAATTATATTGTTGAAGCAAATTGCCGGCAGACAGGATGTTGTATGAGATCCGCCGAGATAGGTGGGTCGATGAAATATTTTCCTACGTATGGTAGGTAATAAACGATAGACTCCACGAACGGGCGTATGCCGGCGACCTTAGCGTTAGCGCCGCGGGCATTGGATACTCATACGATTTATGTATCCAGCAACGCAACTGATAAATCAAAAGGTTTCGAAATTGTAATAAATGTAATAATCATAGATGTAAAAATTATTACTTTACTACTCTTAGATGCTTTTTTTAGACAAGAATTTTATTTTTTCTCGTACTCCAAAATAAACATTGTGTCATAATTATATTTAAAGGCAGTAAAAATTTTGTATCTTTTTCTCGTTTTTATAACGATAATGTATGCCAGTATCTTAAAAGCAGTTTAAAAGTAACTCGAAATATATATTATAGGCGACGGGTTTTAAGTTTAAAACTATACCGGGTCTTCTTGACCCCGGTCCAATTGACACAGACGAAAAGCTGCACCATGTACCTATTATAGCTCGTCACAAACACTGTGGGAAAATAAATATTTGAATTATTTGATACTATTTTTTATTACTCTTTGTTATATAAATATTATTATGTAGGCGTCAACTACATTCATTTTACATAAGTTATTTAGCACAAAATAAAATATTTTATTATCCTACAAAAATATAATCAAACATCAAAACAAAATGTTCACTCTGTCAACAATCACAATAAAACTGCGAGCAAATCAAAAACAATTTCATTTTCGTAACATTCATTCGTACTTCGCACTCACGGATTCTGATATTGACGTAACAGCCGCGTGGCCGCGCGCGTTGCCGCTCCGTGCGGACCGCTATGCGGCGTTGCCAGCCCGACCCATTTCCACCAGTCTTTCTCTTTTCACTCCGCCAAATTGCACGGCCGGGGTTTTGTTACTTTTGTTACAACTTTTTTCTGGATAATAAAATAACTCGGGTGCAATAATAATAAGTTTTACATGATTCATAACTGCAGGAAAGGTGTCCAAGACTTCGAGGACAGGACAAAACATTCCCAGCATCATTTTCACAATGGATTCATTCGTAAATAATGGTTGTCTCTTATTTACACTATAGAAAGACAGTCTTCATACAAGCGCTCTGTCTAAAGTGAAGCACTAAACCGAAACTCTCCCGAAAGCGGGGAATGATTCGGCTGCGGATAATCAATGTTTTTAGCAATAATACATAAATAGCTTTTCAGATATTTTGTGACACAATTTAACTGGACAAATCGTCTTAATTCTTTTTTTTTCGCGAGTCACGTTTGGCGTGCGATGACAGAGCTACCCGGTGTTTGGAGTAATTTCTGACTCCAATTAAGGTGCTTCAAAATGAATTATTCTAAGGGTTGCCTACTTTAACTATTTCCTACTTGGAATATCATGTAAATGTAAATGAGATGTACGAATAAGATGAAGAAGTAGAATCTGCATGTCATAAATTCGATTCTTTAACCTTTGGATTTTATGCGCTTTGGGTGTAATGAACAATCGATGTAATAAACTTGCGATGTGATGACAGATCGATATAATACAGTATACTTATAGTAAGCTATCGATGTGACGTGTTCGATGTCATGAACTTCCATGTTGTGTAATTCGATGTGGCGTATGGGTCCCAGAATTAACGTATTTCGCACAAGCTAGATATAAAAGCCAATAGTCGTAGTCTTTGTACCTTTGTAGTAGGAGATCACCGACCACACAGCCATTAGACTCCTAATGTTTGATTTTCCGTATGGAGAACATTCAGACCACTAGCTGAGGTAAGACGAGCGGGGGGACTGGCTAATTCAACGCTGTGATTGGCTAATTCAAGGCCACATGAAACGTTGGAAAGAAATAGATTAATTTAAGCAACGGGAAAGAACGAGACGGCACGAATTTATATCAGTACTATAAGCCAGATATGTTGTTTGAAACCATTCGCCTGTTATTAGGAGTCTAGTGGCTGTGTGGTCGGTGTAGGAGATAAAGCAACTAATTTATACATGAAATTTCGATATCAATCGTAATACTAAAACAATACCTTTTCAAATAACCTGACATCATTTTACCTGACATTAACATATAAATCCTTTTTGTCATTTTCAGTGTTTGTCTTACGATTTGATCTTTTGCTTCCGAACATAAATTATTTCACGTAATGAGAGATAAAAAGTAAAAAAAAACTAAATTTTAATTTTTCATTATTTTTCGTATAATATCAATGTTGGCGTATGTAGGTAGGTATAATCCTAAATTATTACTTTTTTTTGAACAATTTTTTTTGGGCCACATTTAATTTTCCGACAGTTTGTGGCAAACTAAAGCATTCGATCATTGCATCAAATGGCTGTCATGTTAGCAAAATAATTCCACTGCTTTTATTATGAAAACGTACATACGTTATACATCAACTTGACGTTAATAAAATATGGTTGCAAGAATAATTGTGCAGGAATGAAAGTAATTAAACCCGCTTTATGCAAAAATAGATGTTCAAATGGCGTAAATAGTATGGATGCAATCAATTAACGACGATATAAATAGCAATTGAATAAATTTAATTTATTCCGATTAGGTGACTCGGATTATGATTAAGACGTCCAATTTACTTATAATATCATTGATGACGTCTGAATACCCTATCAATGTGATACAAGTACAGAGCCGCTAGACAAAGAAGCCTAGTGTCGAGGTGTGTGTTTATTTTTATTATTTGTATTAAGATTAAATAAATATTGCTTTAAGAACGATAGTAAACAAAGTAAGGATATATATTATAACTAAAGACTTTGACTTGGTCCTATGACATTACTGTACCTACTTAACTATCTTTGATTCAAAGGTAACTATGTATGCAAAAGATTTACGGAACGTATGAGACAGAAAGAGTTTACATACAATTTGACCGACTGACTTTAGGCGCGCTAATGACATATCGATGTTTATAATATTATCGGCTACAATAGGCACATGAACTTCATTCAACGATTTCATTGTAAATGAAATAATGATAGTGACGTCTCACAACGCAAACCTCTAGATCACTCCGCATCAACAAGAGCGTCAAACAACACAGACGACGGCTTGCGTGGTGGGCATGGTTTACTGGTAGCTTTTTCTGGGAAGAACTATCGAGTAGTCAAACTAGTCAACAGTAGATACGAGTATAAACAGTATAAAATAAATAGAAAGAGAAAGACAGCAATATTTCACATACTTCACATATTACTTACATTAGACGACCCTTTCCTCATTATCATTATTAATTACGAAATTTATGTAACTTTATAATTATATTCTTATTTATTATAAATAAACCAATTGATTGCGACATTTGCGACGACCGACCAGTGCAGTATCATCACACCGGGCGAGCTGGCAACGTCGCAGCAAAAACAACTTATAATATGAAAAATAACCGATATGTTAAAGCATTATACACGAACATAACGTATCTAATTGCACTTAAGACCTACAGACAACTCGACTATAGAGCAATAACATTACAGTCACCTAACTACTAATTTTGTAAATCGCCGGATGAGACTACACTATAATTTGTTGACAGTGTTGACACGATTTTTACTAGTTTAATCTATATTTTTGTAACTGGCAGGATTGTATCCACGTGGAAAAATTGTTTTTAATTACTAATGTCTTACTTCAGGAGAAAGGTAAATTTGCAAATACAAATAAAAAAGTGAAAGTAAATTTCGTAGTAACGGAGTGTTATTATTAGTGACGTGATATGCGTGGGCAGGGGCAAAGACCTGAGGCTTTAATGGATCGCCTTCAGCCCCCACACCCCCTTTATCGATGCTTAAAGGTACTGACAGAACAGCTGTATTAAGCACATTACGACAGATGTTTATGGCTCGGGCATGTTGAATTACCAGTACGTGGAAAGTGTCACATATGATACTATTTTAGAATAATATTCTACAACAGACACATATATAAATCAGCCATCAATGAAGTAACTACCGTAATATATACTCTAAGATGGGACGCTACTGAGAACCTAAGGTTCCATCTATGTGAAAATAAGTTATGTCAGATCGCTCTGGGATCTTATTCTATCATGTAATGTCGTGAACACAATGTCATCAGATTAAAATTTAACGTTTTTGTACTCTTACTTGTCCTGCAGAATATAATATATTCACGTGGAAAGCCATTCGTTAACTTGCAGTCGAACAATCCACCTAAGCGGACTAGGAATATATCCAAAGAACTCCAACTTTTCAAAGAAACACGTGTTTAAGTTTGACTTTAACATTTCCCGAGGTAAGTAACGCAAATAAGACGAACGGTAATGACTATTTTACTTCCTGTTAAATTTGTTTGTCTAATTAGAAGATGATTATTTTGTCCATACTGTTATTTGTCCGATTGAACGCAGAGTCCAAAACCCATAATAAACGTCAATTGGCAGCAATTGGGCCGATAATGAGATAATTAGTGATCAGATTCTCAGTAAAATATTAATGTAATTAATTACGTTACACAAAGTAACCAAATATATACTTACCAAAGTACAAAAAAAAAGAAATTAGCTTCATAAAAATTCAAAACTGCAATCTTTGTTGAAAACCTATTCAAATTTAAATAAAAAAATAATACAAACAGTCGTACATAGATACTTTTACGGTACACGTAAAGTGCATCAAATAACAAACTCTTTTTGTATGGAGAAAAGCAATGCGCCGGGGCGGCAACGTCGCATCGTGTCGAGGTGGCAACATCGCGCGCCGCTTATTCAATAGAGAAAACATGTAAATGCGCGGGAATGTAAATTTAATTTTTTTTTTCTATACAAAGACAGGCAAAACGACATCCAGCCGGGCACTGCCGGGGCAGACCATTTGACGCTGAGTGGACATGAAGAATCTCTTGTAGAAGGTTTTAAGCGTAACGTTTTTAGTTATGGTAATTTTGAGCGTGTTAAATACATTAATACGAAGACACTTTAATATTATAAGTAAGTATATAAATTTCTACCTATATATAGTTTTATTCAGAGATGTGATCGGTAGAATTAGGGAAATATCAAAAACTAAAGTTCTTCCTTAGGAGCGTCATTTATTATGTTAATTATCTATATTGGCAGGCTACCACAACAGGAGAACTAAGAGTAACCACCGAGTTAGTGGCTTGCGTCATTGCATTGTTTTGTACTTCGTATTCGTAGGGAATTCCACGAGCAGAAGTCCATCCATTTCAGCGCGATTGATCAAGAAAAATAGTATTCATACTAAAACCATGGTTCGTGGACTTCGTGGACATTCAAACGTATTCAAAAGCTTGAATTCTACTCAGCAAAAGTACGTCCTCAAACAAAATTCTGTAGCCGCTATTGAAGTTGTTCAGGTTGTTTTGAATAATAAAACGCGTAAGAGTCCTTATTAAACATTTCCAACCTTCCATACCTACATACGCGGCAGATAACAAAAAATAAACATACGCAATCGATAGAGCAGCAGACGATGCGATGACGCAACCGAGCACCGAGCCCATTGACCGAGTGTTTACGAGACTACGAGTACGACAGCGCGACAGCGACACGGACTTCAGTCGCAGGGGGCGTGTCGCAGAAACGCAGCGCGCCAATCGAACCAGCCGGGCTTGCGCATCGGCGACCGCGACCGCGTACTGCGGACAGTCGCACGGTCGCGTTCGCTGAGTGGCGGCGTCGGTTCGGTCGCAAAACACGATAACTCAATATTCGGTCGATAGCTCCCGAGTAGTATTTGTGCCCTCGTCTCGCTCGTGCCTTGCGTACAGGTGTGAAAGGATCATGAAAGGGAACAGCCGGTCACTTTTTATTTACTTTGGGACATGGTGATAATACTGATAACAACAATAAAATTGTTTTTAAGTTTTATTAATAATATATAGCTTCCTTAGCCTTACACAGTTCCTTATCGGCAGTAAAAGAGACGGACAACAATCGAATACTTATTATAAGTTCGACTGGTATTTTAATAACAACGTAGAGCAGTCGCACGTCTCGTGACTCGTGTACATTACATACCTACCTTTTAGAATAATAGCGTTTTACGAAGTACCTACGTTTGTACGATGCGACATTGTCGGACGACGTCACGACATCGTACTATGTAAACAATATTTTTACATTTCGGTTTGTTGATAGAACTTTTGGAACTCATAAAGTCATAACGAAGGCACCATTTTTCTCCCTTTATTTACCATTGGTTGCCTTGCTGAATTAGGTACATTAATTTGGTGACTTACGACCATTTTAGGTATTCAGAAACGTCGTAATTGAAAGTAGACTTGGTTATGATCGATCGTCGCAGGAGTGAATGTAATCGTCGTTAAATAATATTAATGCCTAAACTGGGAATGTACGAGTTCAACCCGATCAGGTTGATAGACGAGGTGAAGAGTCGGCCGGGGTTGTACCGTGCGGACCAGCCCCTGGACAGGGAGGAGAAGCTGATGCTGTGGAAGGAGGTTGGAGCCAACCTGTACAGTGACTGGGCCACCTTTAGCAAAGCCACTGCTTATGATAGAGGTGTGTTGAGTTTGCTATGATAACTAGTTTTGATTATATGACCAACTTTTTTAGGTAACAAGGTTTTAGTTAGTTAAAATTACAAAAAGTTAAACTTCTCGACCTTTGTATAGTAAAATTCATATTCTATCACTTATTTTGATAAGTATTAAAATTAAGTGTTCATAGAATGACAAAATACTGTGTAAATATGAAATTATGTATAGCGCTATTCTACTGGCGATATAGAGTGGGAAGATCTACAAAGCTCCACGCAAACAGCAAAGCAACGAAAAAAACAAAGCCTGAACAGACAGAGAGACAGACAGACATCGATGACAAACTTATAACACCCCTCCTTTTGCGGTGGGGATTAAAAACGTTCTTATCATTAATGTGTGCCATTAAAAATATCTTGTTAATGACCAGTACTGCAACTCCAGCGGAAGTGGCGGTCTCTACGCGACGCGTACAACCGCGAGCTGAGGGCGCGGCGCTCGGGGGTGAGGGTCAACCGCCGGGTCTACATGTACTTTAAGAGGATGAGTTTCCTCGGCGGATTCGAGGGCTCCGTCAGCGAGGAGTAAGTGCCATAACCTTCGACGAAGAACTAATCTACACTTAGTAATTCTCCGGCCCCTTCTACAAAGCATCTCGAGCTGTTTATTATTCAACATCCTACGCTATCGAATTCCTCAGTTTCAAGTTTCCGAATAAATTTTCTTATTATTTTAATCGTTACGGATCTAGTCGATATCTTTGGCAATGAGAAGGTATGATAGAGAAAAGAGAAACGCTTCCGAACGTGCTGTGCAGGTGAAAGCGATCGGATTTTGTGGGATTTCCTCCACTCAAATCCTCCTCTTGGTAGTCTTTCCGTGCAAATGTACATAATTATGAACAGGATGCGGAGTCTTGCGATGTCTTTCCAATGCAATCCTTTGTCTCGTCTTGCAGGATTTTGCGAGACACTTTTTCGTAAGCCCTTTGCAACATCGTGGAATCTATCTCTATGAGTTTCCACAGGTTGCAGTTTTGCAGTTTAAATTATGACAAAGATTGAAATAACCCGCTTTAAAAATGATGTATTTAACTACGGAGCTCTGTAAGATGCAGGGGTAAGAGCTGATGAAAAAGTGCGATTTTAGTCCTTTGAGAACAGACAGAAATTATTCCTCAATATGATTACAGAAACTCATGATAGTCACGAGACAACATACACCACGGCATTACGATTCATTGCATCCTTACTTACGGCTCGCATCGTCCCCACCAGATTACTGTTTGCGCAACAATAGACGCGGCTAGAACAATCCATCGAATGCGGGTCAAACCACAGGCAAACCATAAGCACTTAATTGTTTCCTGATGACATTTTAATTCCCATTATGAATCGATCGTGGCCACTGACGTATCTAAGCGATTTATATTAAGCTACGATATCAAAATTTAAACATTTTGTAAAATAATAGGAAATTTACATGTAAATTAGGTAGTAAAATAAATTTTAACGAGACAGAAATTATAGTTTGGAGAGTCAATAGGAATTAATTAAGCAGGCGCCGCTCCTTGATGCATTTAAATTTAATGAAAAGTAAAATTGCTTTATGGCATGATAGAGAAAGGTGCGATAAAGTAGAAAGGTCATTTACATGACAGTGATAAGTTTAACATGGGACCAGGAATTTTGTAACGTAAATGAGGCTGCTTATATTAATATAATACATTAAACATCTCACAACTACACACAGTTTAACCTACGGGGTATGTCTTATCTAGCGTATGCGCTTAGAGTACTTTACTTTTTACTCTAAGCGTATGCGTATATAGCGTATGCGTAGCGTAGCGTACGAGTATTAGGGAGAACCCTGTTATGGTAGATATAAGTGTGGAAATGGATAAATAAATAAATCTAGTATTAATCCAAGGACCAATACAAGAACTATAACCATGTTCGCAACTAGGACAACTTACTCCTCAAATTTCCTAACACACACCAGTCCAACCACGTAATAGTATTTACTCTTAGCTATTTAGCAATCCGGTTCCTTCGCAATGTTTTAATTTGTTGTGAAACTGAGATATTTCTTCTAGTACGTTATTATTATAAACTTATACGCATTATAGATAACCAGGCAGTCAATATGATGTAAACTAATATAACAAATAATAATAATTAGCCAGACCCCAGCGATAATGTTAACGACGTTTAGATCAAATTGCGTGAGGTCATCGCTGGAGATAAAAGAGTCACGTGGAGAAAGCATGCTTACTCTATGTTATTGCAAATTAACTTTATTTTCATACATAAACTTATCCTATCTAATGTAAACTATAGCATTTGGCATGTTAAAAGCGCAATCGTGAGAAACTGTGTCTATAGTATATATCGGACAGGTTTATGAAAGTATTGAACACACTTATTTGCCCAACCTCCAGTGGTTTTATGGAAACTACACACATCAGTAGCGATACAATACTCACATATAAATTGATCCAGGTACATAGTAAGTTATTTATTGTTTCAGAGAAGACGTCGGTGCAGACGTCAACAGCGCGTGCGAAACGCATAGCATCCACGATGAAGCCGTCGACGATCCCCTCGTCGAGGAGACCGCACCGGTCAAACCCAAGAAGCAGAAACGAATCAAGAAGAAGGAGAAAAAGAAGGAGACATCCGACTTGCCCAGCGATGAAGTAGAGATGCCGGTATTCCCTATCACGGAGATGTCTAGCGACGAGACGGACAGCGACCGGCTGTTCCTACTCTCCTTCCTGCCTGAGATGAGGCAGCTGCCGCTGAATGTGAAGATGTGGGCTCGCGCGCAGATTGCCAACATCATGCAGGAGGCGGTAGCTAGCCACTTCTCAACGCACGGGCACGACAAAATCTTAAATTCCAGTACGGGAGATGTGAAAATACAGAGAAGAGACAGCTCCGAGGGCCATTAAACGTGACAATGATGATTGCGTAGTTGTGATCTTTCAAATAAGACTTGTTGTTATGTGAGTGGGTTATTTTAGGTGATTTTGATTTTAAAAAAGTTCTAAGAAGCGAATTAGAAAAAGGAGTGTAACATTATAGATAGTAAATTTAACTTGTTATGAATGTTATCATCTAAAGTGATATTACTAATGTCACGTACTTTAAAGAGTCATCGATTGTTTCATGGAAATATGTTGTTTATATATAATTAAAAAAATAAGTTTTAATAATGAAGTTTATTTTATGCAAACTGCACTACAGCGCCCGTAACTTAGTTCGTAACACAATCAAAATCAATTGACGTAAATAAAAGAAATCGATTGATTACTCAATTAAGGATTCTATAATTATGCTACCAGTAATTTTATTTTCAAGTGTAATTTTTGCTGCTAATCTAACCTTCACTTCTCACATAACGACACTTTAAATATATAACAGACTCAACCCATTGTCGCATAAATGATAATGATAACAGAATAATTTAAATTTCAGAAACATTATAACTTCACGGCCATTCGAGTACGTTCTCGCGGGTCAAGGCGAGATCATGTCACTGTCATTAGTCAACTGGTTTGAGAGTCAGTTTTAAAAGTAATAAATTAAGCATCTACGAACGACTTGAAAACAAAAACACATTTTGTGTTGTTGTCTATTTTATTCTATGTTAAAAGGTTATACATACTTGAAAGCAAGAATGTTCTAGAATAAGTAGATACGAAAGCGTATCAAGCCCCGAAGGTCTTAGTGTCCCGAAAGTTTGTTGTAATGCCATGGACAAGTCGTAAGCCTCGACTCAGAGTTGTCCCTCCATGTTCTACGTGGAACAACTTTAAAAGTAAAACTAAACAACTTTCAAAATTTCTCGTTTACCATTGAACAAGTTGGGAAATTTGACCCTGTTACATACTCCTTTATTTATTTCTTTCTGTATAATCATCATCATCGCAAGCCATAACCGTCCCGCTACTGGACATGGGTCTCCTTTCCGAATGTAAAGGGTATGAGTATAAACCATAGTCCGCCACGCTGGCCAAGTGTTGGCAAATTTCACACACCTTTGAGAACGAGTGTGCAGGTTTCCTCCCGAATATTTTCCTTCACATTAAATTTAAGCAACCCCGGTTCGTAAGTCGAATAATCACGGTAAAATCAAAGAGAGGGCTGTTTAATAGTTTAATAATAAAACCAATAAGATGTCTGTTAAACAATCTAGCTCGCGTTAGAAGTTTGGTTGGTTTTGAAAATAATGCCAGGTTTCAAACATACTAAACTTCGTAGTTAATGCAATAGCCAAGTCGAAGGTGCCAAGTCGAGCTCCGATATACTCCAAAAGTTGGCAACTTTGTAATTTTATATATCGTTTCATGTTTCACTGACGCATTTATTTTTATGCCCTGTTTTATTTTGCTTCGTACATCTTTTTGCTTTTTGTTTCAACAGTTTCAATAAATGCGAACATTATTGTAAAAGCGTAGGCACGTGACGTATACATATAGGCGGATGTTTATGGAAACTTTTAGCTTTCGAAAAGTGAATTACCGTATTACTATCGTAGTATTTTTTGCGTGAAATGTGGGCAAAGAAATTACGAGATAAATTCCGAAAATGTGCGCATGAAACTTTCTTACGTTATACCTATATGAAGTTTTTTTGGCCTATAAATTTAAACCTGCATTTATTTTAACTGCCTCAGACTCAGAGTCCTTTTACTTTACGCTACAAAATTTCACACACAAAAATATTATTTGATTTGGCTATCGTTACATGAGACAACCCAATTAGTGTTTTTAATGTACACATCATGGTTACAATTTTAATTATACCTATTTTAGTTAACAAGTTATTCCCGACCAAGTAACCGGGGTCGGTCGCGGCGTCCTTCAGCGACAACTTTGAAAACTACCAAATAAAACAACAGGTCAAATGTTATTTTACACTAAACAACTATTTTCACTCGCTCAACTTTTCTTCGACGGTTTTTGTTGTAAGTAGTTCTTTCGTTGTTCTTTGACAGCTATGAGAATACTAATATTTATACTATTTACGTCGATGTATGTGTATGCATCACTGGTGTATTCGATCTTGGGTATTGTAAGTTTTTGTGGTTGAATCAATTTCCATAGATTTATTTTCATAAGTTTTTATAATTAAAAAAATAACTGCGACCTATATGCAATAGCCCTAAATGTCTAATAGCCTCTATCATAAATGTTAAGCTCCTATAAATAAATAGTATTACGTCTACCTAGACTAGGTCGAGAGCCGTTTTGAGGATCACATAAGATGTCTCTACTGGATGTTAGACCATTTTTAATATGATTGCTATCCAAAACCTTCACAAAGTTGCCAAGCGACTATTAACAATCACACACATTGTAAATTTACTTACAGTTCACCCACATACTTATCCAGACATTTTGTTATAGACATCATTGGGAACTGTCTACCCTTTAAAGCCATATACATACATCCTCGTTACGAAGGTCCTTGGTAACCAATGGAATTAATAACATCAGTCACATCACTTACTGCGTTTTATTCATGTCCTTATAGATAAATTATTGTACCTGTAACAAAATTACATTTTTATTAGAACCATATCTTAAAAAGTATTTTAAAATATCATCATGTACACAATGAATTAAAGTTGTCTCAGATATACGCAATACAATACAAATTATGTGTCATTATTGTAGGTACACAATAATAAAACAACACTAAGCCAAAGAACTAAGATACAATTTGACGCCTTATCACTTATCATTTCTTTCTTGCTTTCCTGCTCTTTCTCTCTTGAACGGCAGTGCATCAATGATGCCTATGCCGAGGTTCCGTTCAACCATTGCTAGGAAAACCTATATAGGTTCTATATATCTTCTATATAGAAGATATCATACTATAAGTAGTAGATGTTCTCGAAGCATCTACCATACTACCACCGTTAATTACCTAGGGACGACACAATACCAACAGGTTCTATAGCTGCCTACCTGGATCAAAAACAATCGGACTGTCAACATGATTTATCGCCTCGTGTCAACGATCCCGACATTGTTCGTGCACCGCTGCGATTACTGCACCTTATTTTTTCAGTATAAAGGTTGCATTTCGAACAAACGACGAGTAAGTACAAGCTTACAATAATCATAACGCATAATTGTATCACTGCGGAGAGCGAGCCTCATTGACATAGTGAGGGTGTGTACTATATTCCTTTGTCCACCACAATGATAAAATTCACTACCTATAAAAGCGTTACGTTAAATTCCCAGATATGCAGATTTGTTTACCAATTGTGTTCTTCTATACTAATGTACGTAATTTATATAGGTACTCGCACATTCCAAGCACGTATCCCCATAAGCTTGAGAATTAATTATTAATACATTTATGATGTAAACCTACACCGCTGTTATAAATCCTATTATGTATTACAAATGTGAAAGATTCTATGAACGGCTAAATTGATGATAGTTTATAAACTGGTTAAATAACAGAATAATTTGAAGTTAACAATGGATTTGTTTCCGCGGGATAAGAGGATAATTTAGTATGGAGGATCCTTTAAGATTGGTAATTATTAAAAGTTAAACTTGCTTTTATGTACCCATGTATAGTTTTGAAAATGTTAACTTACTTTTTATTGATAACGTACTTTTCATTTCTCTGTGGACCCAATTCCCAATTCCTCCCAGACGTCGTGGGTCGAAGCTAGTAATTGTACTACGCTAAAGTACTACGTATTAGCATATTATAGTATGCTGGTACTGAGGTTCGATCAGATAATAATTATAATTGGAATGGAACACTAATGCAAATATTTCTGCGAAGTATTAAATTAAATTTATCAATAAAGGCGTAACCATAATGTATCTAGCACTATCAGTACTAGATTCTTGCGCTCGTATATCTAGTTCCATGGATTTATATAAACTTTATGTATAATGTGAACTTTTAAACCCGTTATACACCCGTGAGGCCATAAACTGCAGCCATAAAAGCACCATTATCCAACTTTTCGTGTTAAATGAAAATTTTCGCAATCACTCTTCAGTTACGTCTCGCGCAGTACGAAGAAAGGGAGTAACAAAACTTGCTTACGTTTAAATTGAAGATTTAAAATTATTAAACTTAAAAAGGTACAAACTTGTATAAGTACTCCATTATTAAACGCCCTCCCGCACTAGTCCCTGTGTCGCGAGTGGCCGATGGACACACGAATAAAACATCACGAACACCCACGACCAAAGAATACAAAATTTATACTATCACATAAATGTACACCCCGTCAGGCATCAATACTTGAACTCCTCGCTTGAGAAACAGGGTCAATATCAACTGAGCTACTGGGCTCTTGCTTCTGTGACAACAAAAACTGTTTAACAAACGCACACGCAGTCCCCGTAATGTTAGATAAACACCAACAGTTCAAATCGAATACAGATTATAATGTACTATGACGGAAGACGAATGAGGTCACCAACCAACCCCAATCATAATAACCCCTAGACGCGAAAATCTGAAAAAAGTGCAAGAAACATTTCTTTCGGCGAAAAATTGGAAATTTCGAATCATTGGGGCATAAATCGTTGATCAGCGGGGCGCGCAGCGGAGGGTGGAATCGGGCCC
This sequence comes from Ochlodes sylvanus, assembly GCA_905404295.2. Lineage (NCBI taxonomy): Eukaryota > Metazoa > Arthropoda > Insecta > Lepidoptera > Hesperiidae > Ochlodes > Ochlodes sylvanus. The sequence continues at coordinate 8,128,468 of FR990129.1, forward strand.
CAGGCGCGAGGGTCCATAAATCACCCTTACACTAAACGTCCTTGTAATGAACTATATAATTTACGGACTCGTTCCACTGACAGTTCGGTCGCGACGAGCGATGAAAAATTAAACCCTTGCTTTATCTAAAACGTTTCCTATATCAGAAGCTAATCGCGCTTAAAGTAGCATGTTCGTTGCAAAACCTATAAGTTCAACATAAAAAGTTAAAAACAAACAGTGTTAAAACTGCCGCAGTATCAGAAAGATGAGCGCTCTCCTCCCGCATGTGACGTCACCGTGACGTAGCCGATCGACAAACAATTTTACTGTTGTACCATACCTTGATCTTATTCCAATGGGTAACTGTCATGGCCCCGGGCAAAACCTCACATTATTGGGACCTATGATTATTTATAAAAAATAAGTTGAAAAACAGAACTCCTGGACTATATTTTCTCCTGGACTGGATTTTCAAGTGTTAGAACTAAGATCACATACATTTTATTACGACCATACAAAATTTATAACAATATTGAATAATTATACTCCAGAACGCTCAGTAGTACTGGTAACTACTGTAAATTGCAGTTGTACTTATAACAGAGTGGTTCAAACGTTGGGACTCCCGACCCGTGGCCCGTGCCCGGGTTGAAACCTCGCACGCACCTCTTCAAAAATGATGTTTAGAATTTAATTATCACTTGCTTCGGCGAAGGAAAACATCGTGAGAAAACTTACACACCTGAGAGTGCTCCATAATGTTGTCAAAGGTGTGCGAAGTCCGCCAATTCGCACTTGGCCCGCGTGGTGGACTATGGCCTGTAACCCTCACATTGTGAGAGGAGACCCATGCCCAGCAGTGAGACAGTTATGAGTTGCAATTATGACTGTAAATTGTAAATCATGTAGCCTGTGTAGGTCGTAGCGTTTATCGATGCGAAACGCCGGTTTCGGTAATAAATAAATAGTTATAATGATGTACTTATTGGACGAGTGCCACTACAATCCCTTTATTGGTTTCAGCACGAGCCGAGCCGTGGTGCCCGTGGTCCACATTGCCGCGTGTCAATGTCACTGAAGGTTGTATTCGACGCAAGTGTTACGCAATCCTGCAGATCCGCTGTAGGTACAGATTTCATTACTATGTCAACTTTACTTGGAATAAGTTAAGGGTACAAGCAGGCTTATGCCCGGATCCTATATCGTTTCGTTATATCGAACGTTTTTACCGAGTTACCAGTGACGAGTCGTTAAATTTTATAATTTATTTATTTATTTTAATGGATTACCAACACAAGATACAGCGCTTACATTTTATAATACAAATTTGGTTGTGGATACTATCTAACTGTTCTTATAATTACAGGTCATCACAGCATGCTTATATGTTAATTAATGACTTGTTGCTTATGTACTAGGTAATTAAATCGAATTTTAAGAATAACAAATTTTAAAATAGGAACTAAACTCAAGTAATTGTAATATAGAAAACATGTTTAAACGGAAACAAAACACAATTAAAAGAAAAATAAAATCTTACAATGTTAATAATAATAACAATAATCAATAATAATCGTTAAATCGGTAAATTTTAGTCGTTAAAACGATAACGTTCCTTATAATCTTTTCATAAACACTTTTTAGTTACGAATCGTAGATGGTTCTACTATCCGAAAGCAAAGTGAAAATAGTTTTTCGAATATCGGAACTTGGTATTACAAGGCAAATCGCAATATGGACGCCCCAGTGTTGTGTAATGGTGAATTTGGCTGTTGATAGCGTGGATAGGTAGCTCTGTTCAGCTAACTGAATAATAATTTTGGTACAATTACAAAGAATAACAATCATTATTCATAAGGAACGTGAATATTCATAATTTAGAAATTATTACTCAGAAATTCAAACGTAATGATATAAGTTCCAAGTTTTTAGAAAATAATGGAATGAGGTTGTTATAATTAATATACCTAAGTACATTTATTTTAACATTAACGTAAATTACATTAATACCCAATTGTACTAGCCCAGACATTTAATAGAGCTATTCTTATTTTTCATATTGTCCTGCCTAGTAACTATTAAGCTAAAAACATTTAAATAGAAATCTTATATTCAGATGAAAGATCTAGTTTCATAGTTTATATAAGATTCCGTTTTTTAAGCATAGCTACCAAGCAACATTAGTAACATTCAGCAAAGGCAACTTGCTTTGATTATATTTACTTGATTCGCCGGGCAATTTTACAATCCGCAAGCGTTGCCGCCCCGCCGATAAACAACATGCGACGTTGCCACGCCGGCAGCCACGCTGCGACGTTGCCGGCCGGCCGCGTGCGGCGTTGCCGTCCCGAGCAGCGTAACCGCAGCGAACGCGGGCGGCTGCCGCGACTGTCGCGCGGCGTATCGTTCGCGTATACTCCACGCGGTCACTCGTCCGTACATACCAGTTCTGTTATTATTATAAATCGCGTATTGTACCACGTAAACAACACGAAAACTGTGATTAAAGCGTACAAATGTCAGATAAATTGTACTTATAAAATTCGGATTATTTAACTTTTGAAGAACTCCCACAAGATTTAAATTATTATGGAACCACAATCACTAAAGATACATCGCATAATTTAACAAGCAAAATACGTAAGTTCTCAAGTTTCGATTTCTTACGAAATCGTATTGGTTAATAAAACCTGCAGGCTATTATGATAAAACCACCGCATAGAACTGCATAGCTGCGTAAAATGAGTAAGTTGCGAACGGAAGCTAGCACGTACAGCCTGGATGTGGAGGACTTCATCGCAGAGGTGAAGAATTACCCCGTGGTGTGGGACCTGAACTGCGAGGACAACAGGTACAAGACTAAGAAGCAGGCGGCCTGGTGTGAAATTGCTAAGAAATTCATTTTAGATTTCGATGAGCTTCCAGAATTAGAGAAAATGGATGTTTGTAAGTACAAATTTGTTAAAGGTACTCCAATCGTAGCTAGGCAGCTATAAAAGTTCTGTTCAAAAACTATCAAATGAGTTTTTAATTAAAGTATGAGTAAAATAGGTTTAATTACATAATTATTCGTTGGATAGCTTAATTTACTGGTTTTGGTATTTACTTAATGGTTACTTCCCAAAATAATAGTGTAATTTCTATGATATTTTTATAATTCAAAGATTTAGAGTTACATAATGGTTTTACATCTGAATTCTGAACGGTACTAAAACACAACAGAATACAAGAATTATTTAATTTTTAGGAGATTTGTATTTATTGTTTATCCTGTTTATATGTTATAATTTGAGTATTGATCTGTTGTCATAATTAATTATACTATATAAGTAGGTAGAATAAGTTTAAGTAAATTATTATTAACAATATATACGAACGTGTACTGTCTCAGGGGAATTATTTATATCTGACGCAATGCAGCAGCTCACTCATGCAGCGGTCTCGTTTGGGAAACGTTACCAATAAAGATATTGAGGAATTGTAGCTTCATTTTAAACTCAACTGCCACTGTTTTGGTTGAATACGATAACGACGACAAGGAAATGTGAACGTCTTTCCGATTTAGAAAGTACGTAGTTAATAAAGCAGACAACGATTAGAAAAAAGTTCCTGACTTTTTTGTAATCGTTGTCTTAGCCCTTAGCGATTGTACATTTTTCGGGAATTACTTTTACATAAATTTTAGTATCGTAGTGCAAAAAGAAAAGTATAATGGCGATTATGGTAGCCGTAATAACTTCATTGACAAACGCAACTATGACGCAAAAATTAAATTTTGGTCGTCACGGCATAATAAGCAGGAAAACATGGTTCCAATTACTGAAACAAATATTAACTTATGAAATTATAACAATACTTTTTGTCTGCCGCTAAATAATGTTTTTACGTTTGATGCCCAGAATAATAGAAGCTCGTGAACTTGTATCAATAACTCTTGAATAGATTTACTTTAGTATGCTCTGTCTCAAACTTCACCAAGATAACACATCTTTGTCTACAGATCGCAGATTGCACAGCAAGTGGCGAAACATTCGCGATTCGTACGTCCGACACATCAAACGACGGGAGAGCAAGCGAGGGTACATGTACGCTCGTCACCTGTCGTTCCTCAACAACCTGTACAACCACGTGGCCTATTCCACGGACGACGAGGACAATGAAAACGAGGGATCCGAGGACGAACCCTTGCAACGTCCCAAGAGACAATTCGAGCACAACGACACCACATGGCCGAGTGATACAGACGACTTTTCGATAGATGTAAAAAGGCGGAGGGTTAATCAGCCGACATTAGAAATAGAACCTTACGGCACCAGCAGGACGTATAGCAAAGAAGACGAGGACAAATCGTTTTTCGAATCCCTATTACCTGCAGTTAGAGAGTTCAATTTGGATCAAAAGCTGGAGTTTCGAAGCGAGGTGTTGACTCTCATTAGGAATATAAGGTGCAGCATCATTTCCAGTACTATCAAAGCTGATCCAACGGAGAACGAGTTTGAATAAGAATATGTACTGTTTATTACAATTACTACTACTCATTATTACTATGTACTTATTATCAATAGGTAAATTAATGCCTAATAAATAAGTAACCATTTAAACCGGACATGCGACCAGTTCAATTCTTCAGAATGGATTAGATATAAGAGTGGCTTCAATCTATACAAATAAATAAAATTGGAGTGTCTGTTTGTAATATTGAAATAACCGTTTTTTACTACATGTATATGAATATATATACGGTACATACACCAAAATAACATTTTTTACAATTTTTGTGTTTGTTCCGGCTAATCTCTGGAACGGCTGGACCGATTTTGACGGGACTTTCACTGGCCGATTGCTGATGTTATAAGGAGTAACTTAGGCTACTTTTATTTTAGATCTTTTTGTTAAATTCTACGCGGACGAAGTCGCGGGCACCGCTCGTTGTTAATACATTTGGAAATGTAATCTTTTTCTAAAAGACATTTTTTATTTAATAAAGACCCTTGTCTGAAAAATAATCCTCTATTTTTGTTTTGCTAACTCATTGGCAGTTGATTACTCTGACCCTCCACATTCTGTCTCGTATTATTTTTTATGGTATAGTGGTAGCATACGAGCATGCATCACCACGCTTCAGCTGCCGCCCATGACAACTGTGATCGACCGAGAACAAGACTCAAATGTGACTAGGATGGTTATTCGGACGGTGTTAGAACATGAGTTTGTTAATAAGTGTGAGGACTGGGACAAGGAAAGTTAGCAGGTAGCAACAGACAGGGTGATAGTTAACGGGCATTTGGTTTACATGATTTTAAGTGATCATTGTGGCTCAGTCATATCTCACCAACCTCAAATAGAACTACCGACAATACTGAATTCAATCATAAATATATGAAATGATATTGATTCTAGCAGTATCAATTCGATATTAGAATTGTTATGAATTTTGTATTTTATTTTCACTGATCTTAGTTGTCTCGCGGCTCGGGTCTCCTCTCAAAGTGAAAGAGGTTTAGTGCGGATTAGCAGAAACACGAACATAAACATCATGAAAAGTTTTCACTGTAACAAGTGATAATAATTTTCTAATCATCATCATCATCATCACAACCCATAACTGTCCCACTGCTGGGCACGGGTCTCCTCTCACAGTGTGAGGGGTATAGGCCATAATTTTCTAATACAGATGCACAATTACACACTTAGAAAAATTATAGGCGAAAAGTGTATTCGTAGTTTCGTACCTAGAACCTGTGCATCGACGTTAAAAGTTGAAAATGTTTTCTCTATCACTAATTAAGTCTAACAAAGGTTTGTTTAAACATATAATTAAAAAGATGGCGGGTACATGCGAGATCGTCCAAGTGTGATCGAATCGCAATATAATTTTATTGTTGCCTTTTACATTGTTCGACACAATAAACGTCGAGACAATGGGAATAGCGTTGAATGACTAACAGACAGACACTATAGTGCGGCGGTGGACGCGGGCCGTGCGTCAAACGAAACGCTTCCAATTCTAACATAGTTACACTATTTCAGTTACATGTATGTCTACAAGTATATACTTGTATAACATTATTTTTGTACATAAACATTCACACATACCCCCGCTTTAGGGCAGTAGGTAAGAGGTTTTGGGGTATGATGGGATCCAAGCCAACCTGCTGTGCTCGTGGTACACCATCCTGAACAACGGACGGAAGCTATATCGAAAGATCGTAACTATTGTCGATGGCTATATACTATCTAGTTAAATCTCGATTAAGTATTACTTTAAATGTAGTACTTAGGTTGTTTTTAAAAAGCCGTTGCGACATACATCAGAAACCAAATATGAATAGTCAGTCCTATTGAAATAGAACGTATAGCGACTGTTAAGGATTTAGATCCTAATATGTGTGCGCGGTCTAACAAACAGAAATACCAGTTTGTTCGAAATAATTTGTGTAAACAGTACAATCATTAATTAGCGTATTAACAGTTCCGCCCCAAGTAACTGTAGAGATTCTATCATATTCTAATACTAAAACATGTTTAAAATGGTTAATGGACAAATGATTACCACTAAAGTTCCGTTATAGGCCCTTTCTACAAAACCGTCGGATGAGTAAGTAATCAAAGGCGAACAACAAAAAAGAAAACAGCAAATATTTGATAGATACGAGAATAACCACCACTATTCACTTGTGAGGATATTACATCAGGTTAATATATTTAATTAATAGGTATTAATATGTACCCTGAATTATATTTACAATCCGTCCACAACACTACTATGAGCACGTGCACGTAAACATATTATACATAGACAGGCGCGCATAGATAGCTCAAGTTCGCTCGCAGGGGCCGACCCTGTATCGATCGCGCGCCGTTGCCAGCCCGCTACTTTCGCCGCGACGTTGCCAGCGCGACCGTTGACTTGTTGCTGACTGACTATTCTTGTTCTCCGAGTGGAATTGTGTGAAGATAGAGCTCGCTAGAGATAGATGGGATATTTTGTTTGTTGCCATTTTGATGTCTCCGTTGAGTTTGTTGAGCCTACTTTATGATTATGCCTCATTCTGGATCGCGGGCGTTGAGGTGTGCCCTTTAATTATATTGCACAACGTATTAAATTAAGTTAAATTTTCATTTTTACAGAAATATTATACAAGAAACGAAAGATTTCTCATTTTACCGGCAAAATTCATCCAAGGCACGTAATGTTTTTCTTTCATTTATTTGCATTTAGCGATCACTGGGTGTGTAGGTGAGTGTGATTTTTAATGTCATAATTCCGTTTCCAACGGCCACTGCGACCGGATATAAAATTATAATCTGCCTAAAATTTCACTATTGTAGCAGAATTTTCTAGCAGAATGTGTTGCACATTACTTCGATATTCCCTGTAAAGGGGGAGCGAGGCATTTCAGTGGGGATTCCTGGCCGCGGGCTTTGAGCCGGGCCGAGTGGACACAAACGTGAGCTTTGTAGGGATTTGGACATGAAATGCGTTTGTGAGATTATTTTGGGTTTTTTAACCTCTTCGTAGGGTCGAAAGGGTTCTACTCCCATCAAACCACGCCGATCCCCACACACATTAATTAGATTTTATAACGTTAATATTTCAGATTCCTAATTATCAAACTAAAAATATTTACTGCATTTAAAATATAACAGTAAACATTTTTTTTACTTTATTTTTTACATTTCTTTAGTGCAAGGAGAAAAACTGAAAAAATCTTGTTGAGCGCAATCATAACTCTTTAACAGAGTTTATATTTAACGTTTAAATATAAAACAAACTACGTAGTTACAAGTTTAGTTGAGACGTTGAAAGCCGAATGTACCGACTGTACGGTGATTAGTGTGTAACCTTGAAAGCTGCAACGGACTGAGCAGAGTAGGTATTTGAACTATCCAATGCCAGTCTTAGGTAGGGTTACCAACTCTTAATATTGAAAAAGTATTTTTAATATCTGGACAAATAAAATGGCTACAAGGGTATTATATCAAATAACGCTGAGTACAGAGTAAATAAGATGCGCAGTTTTGTATATGAAGAGCCGACAAACAGACTAACGTGTTTAGTGTTTTACGCCGCCCGTGGTCATGTTTAATAAAAAGGCATCAACACGTTTCCTCTCCAGCTCTGAAGAAATCGATAAAATCGCTTAATAAATAGTTTTTCGGCATTGTAACCGAAAAACGTTAAAATATTTCATGATTGATTATAAGACGTGGTATCCAGTCAGCTAGGGCTAGATCGCGACCACCAATACCCCAAATAACTTAGGACAGATACGTAGACTGACCGTCAGCTCGGTGCACCACGAGCAGGGAAGGTTGGCATTGGATGAAGGATGGATGACGTTACTTACATTATCTCAAAAGCGAGTACATATTTGACAAATCATTCAAAAGGAACCAATTTCACCAACATGAACGATTTTCTTTGCAAATTTTGCTACAAGCATTTGGGACTGAATTTAGGCCAAAACTCTTGGCTGTCCGTCCAATAAATAAAGTATTGCATTGGCTTGTCAAGCTATAATTATTTCAACGTATTATGAAGTGGGACGCCTGCTAATTGTACTACTGTGAACCAGGGCATCAACTTTTATAGACGTTAAAGATGATGAACTAGGGCATCAACTTTTATAGACGTTAAAAGATGCTGAAGGTAGGAAATAGCTAAGAAGTAACAACTTCAAAATAAAATAGGTAGTAAATTAAAACACTACACATTCATATCTCCACACTGGGACTCCCTGTGTCATGGGTGTTATGAACAACGCAATAAGAAAATAACACACACAAAATCAAATCATCTTTCCAATATTCTACGTCGCTGGGTGTAGAACCCACGACCCTACGAACAACAGTCCTTCAAGGTCCTTCTCATCCGACATTAGACCAATGATCGGTCTCTCATTGGGATTTTCAGTCTGAGGTTGATTGCAAAATGAGATCTGTGATTTAGTTATGACATCAATATTAAAGGTGGTTAAAAATCTACCTAGGAATAATCTCTGGATAAGTTAGTAGTAACATAATATAACACAAATTTTGCAACGTTTTGTAGTTGCTCAGCACCCGACTCGACGTTTAGTTAACGGTTATAGTTAGGCAAAATATTGAATACGAACGTAAAATGATCCTGTTTATTTCCCTGTTAAAGAAGACTATATCTTGCACAAGTTGAATGGTAGGTAAAAGTACTATAAAATTTAAGAGCAACATAGTAACCGGCATACCATAGGTAGGTGTACACGCTTATTTTGGTATAAAACTAAGGCAAATTATCCGTAGTTCCATTTCTAAAGTGGCATTTAAGCCTGTTTGCTCCGTAATACGGCGAACACCTGATGATAATGGCACCATCTGTGGCTGCGGGGCGGCGGGGGCAAGGAGCGGGGGAGGGGGACAGGGGAGGGGGCAGGTGCGCCGCGCCACCCCCGTGCACTTAGCCCGGATATCGTTCTAATATTCCGTAATATCTTTACCGACAATACGGAAAAAATATAGGTACATAAAATGTTTAGAACCTCCATTATCTACACAACAAAACTGTAACTGGATGTCTGTACGTGGTACATATATATTATAGAGAAAATATATTTGGTCGTAGTGTATTAATGCAATAGATATCATAATCATTATTTTAAAAATTCCATTCTGTACCCTCATTTGTTTAACTATCGGTTAACGTCGAAAACTATCAACATCGACTACCCACAGCCACAGCACACATTTCAAATGCTACCAATATGACACTGAAAGATCACAAGAAAATGAACGACAAAATATTTTACCAGACCACCTTAAGATACTCGTAATAATACCAATACCTCTATTTTTTAACAGACCAGATTTATATAAAATTCTTGTGTCACAGTTTTAGTGTTTATACTCCTCCGAAACGGCTTGAACGCTTTTGATTGATGAAATTTTATTATGTATATGGAGTAGGTATGAGAATAAGTTTATAACAAAATTTTATACCCCGAAGTGTTAAGGGTGGCTCACCCTAATTTATTTTTCATTTATCGACAAACTTTTTTGTTTATATTTTTAATGATTAATCATAAAAAATACACATATTTCCCTAACCAAATTTCCTTACTCAAATTTAAATCGCGCTTTTTGTATTTTTGTAAGAAAAATATCCAAATCATTCACTACAATGTTACAATACAAGTAATCTATATGGCGGTACACCGTTCGCTGAGTCAGAGTATAGATTAAATTAGTTCATCTACGAGTAGTATGACCCTAAAGAAATAAGTTAATCAAAGTGCTTAATTTATCTATGTTCTTCTAAAAAGTATATTAATTATGTATTATATTCAGACAATAGGTAAATATACATAAAACTTAATTTTCCAGTAATATCTAAGTAAGACTTTATTTGATTAACTCCGAATAGCAATGAGGCCGATAGTACGCCATTACGTAACGGCAAAACAATTTAGACCTTGAGGACGCGCCTGCGCGACACTTCAAACACGAGCGTGAAAAATGTGACCCACCATTCATATTGTAATCTTTATTCATTCATTGTAAAGGAAATTACGAAAATATTTTTTCTTGGAGCTATTTAGGTACATAAATATATTGGTTTGGATAGCCTTAAGAATTTAGGTAAATATTTTTGTGACCGTTTGATTTAAAAAGAGACGCGACGCGACAAAAGACGCGTGAGTATATGAATTGTCGTTATTGAAAATTAATTAACATTGCATTATGTAATGGATTATAAGATATAGTTGATTGGTTTGGCTAACCTTCACTCGGTAAGCCTGGGGCGAGAGCGAGGCCAATACAAATGATGATAGTAATTTAGCTTTTAAGCAAGCTTCAAGGAACGTGGTTCTCTATGTAAAAACGTAATTTTATTGGTGTTGAAATGAAACTTCATTTCGACCCTTGACTGTACATGAATGTCCAAAAACTACAGTTTTACGGTTTACATATTTTAGGTCCATAACAAATTATGAACTATGGGTTGTGTGTAGCGTGAATATCAAGTAGGTTGCAACACGTAGTCTACTTTCATAGCAAAAAGTTCGAATAAAAATATCTGCTGAACATAGCATCGTAGTAAACTCTCGCTCTAAACGAAAGCGCTCTAGCCTCTGACTAAAGGATCTAAGGCAAACCATGACCCATATGGCGCAATGGTGTAGCTGCCGTTTGTAGGGTTTGGATCCCCAGCGATGCGAATTTTTGGATGTCGATTTTAAATTTTAGTTCTCAGTCTGGGTGTGTTCTTGTCTTTGTGTGTTGTCCACGGCTCTCTCGAGCCATCAGGGATACACTATGTGGGACTATGAGTGTGTAGCTTTACTTGCTTTTACTTTATTTTTAACTATCTATTCTGTGCTGTTGGGCGGCAAGACAAGTAATACTTAGTTCATATAATTGTAAGCATATCAGCAGGTTCATTTACTTTAGATAGAAGTGTCGTATACTTTATAGCTCTTTGTATATATACATTTAATTACCGACAAAATAACTACAATCACACATTATCCTGCTGGCGCGATGGCGGTGTGAAATGTCATCCGTCATGCACACACGCACACACGCAACATCTTACTGGCATCGATCGGAGCGTTGCCGCTCCGTGCGGGCCACGACTGCCACGAGTCCACGAGCCACACGCTACGAGAGCTATGCTTGTAAGCTTAGCGGGATGCGACGTTGCCGCCCCTCGCCCTATTATTATTTAGATTTACAATTACCCGTCGCTTACGTCACTGCGTCCGAGCTAACCGAACTGCGAGTTTTTGAATGGCTCCGATGGCTTGTGAGAATTCTTTCCTGTTTACTTCATGAGGAGAATATTTTTGTATAGCGCTTACAAGGGATCAAAGCCCTCTCTATGTGATTCGTAGCGATGCATAGATCGGTACCTAAACCTAACTTATTTTATTAGCTATGCTGTACTTATCTCCGGCATGTAATAAATGTTGTAATCATTAGGTTTCATACTTCCATGGTAATCATACGTCGGCAGTCGCTGTCAATTGAGAATAAAATTAATTTTGTGGTACCCGTACACGACTTTAAAAACATTTGGCTAGAAAATGTGCCATCTTGTAAATTTAACAACTTTTGCTTATACTTAATTATGTATTCCCAATTCATTTCTTCTCGTCTCTTTTGTTGTTTTGTCATTAATTTATATGAAACATAACGAAGAGATAAGATAGATTCTGACTATTCTGAATAATGTTATTTGAAGTTGATTTTGATAAAAAACGTTTTAAACCTCCGAAGTTTTCTACATGATCAAAGTCGTTTCGTTGGCCGCAGTATAGGAACATACATAAAAACTTAAAAAGTAATTTCTTCACGCGTTCAATATAGAATATTTACGAAGTATAATTATGTTATAAAAACTTGTAATATCACATTTATTACCTAGTTTCGACAAAATCCCAACTAGAACGTGACGCCTACATCAAAGGCGAAACGAAATGAAAGGATATAATAACATTAAACAATCTTTAAGAACAACGTGGTGTTAAATAAAGAATGTTTACGTAATAATCCTGCATTCATTTGGTGACCCAATAGCCTAGTTGGAAGTTGCATTGCCTGCGAGGGGTCTCGGGTTTGACTCGACTATGACTCGAATCCGGTTCAGAAAGAGTCGGAGTGTACTTAGTGTAATGTGTGCAGACCTTTACATTACGTTGAAGTACGGCAGAAACTCGGGATCGCTCATAGCCGCGGGCAACGGTTTCAAATAGGAAAAGTATTCCATCTTTTTGAGCCGTTAATGCATTTCGTACTTATCTCACAAAGGATGAAAAGGCAAATCTCCCCTCCTGATCCGGTCCGCTGGACAGGCTCTTCTACCCTCCAAGTTTGAAATTTCACCCCAATAAGAATTAAAGGCCAAAAAGGATTAAGGGTAAATAGGTCGGCTTAATGATGGGTGGTTTTAGTGAGAGTTTGATCATAAAAAGGCCTTGTAGAACAGGTTTAAAGTCAGGATCTTATATAAAATATAAATAAATTGGTCAAGACAGAACCGATTTGGCGCTACTCTATAAAATTAAAATTTGCTGTTTACCATAATTTGGTCACCCAGCAACCTATGGACAGCAAGTGAGTGAAATAATCTACTCATTTAAATTTAGCCTCCCACTCAGATATCGACTGGATTAGAACCACGAACCTCTCAACTTTCCTCTCGTGATGAATGATTACTTTCCCACATAGATCACGAGAACATCTGTAATGTTCTCCGCGATTGTTTCAAAAAGCGTGTGTAATTCATCATTCGGCCATAGTCATTATGACGGGCTATGACTGAAGCTATAGGATGATCACTATTAGATTACCGATTCAATTAATACTGATTTATTTAACGACCTCGTAGTTTCATTGTTGGTAACAATCTGCGAAGCGAAGGGTCCTGTGTTCGATTTCTGGTTGGGGCAGATAATTATCTGACAGACAGATGTTTGTTCTCGGGTTATGGGTGTTAGTGATGTATTATTTTAAAGTCCATGTCGCCCGCGACAGTGTTATAGAACGGGCTGTATGAGCAAAAAAAAATCTTAATATTTTGTATAGATTGAACGACGCGGCGACGGTGGGGTCAATAACAAAGTACTCTTGAATACCAATGTCCTGAAATTAAGGTCAAATACGGCAGTTTCATATTCAAGGGTTTTTATGCTATATCCCACGGTTACAGTGACCACTTACAAGCCCTCTTACTCTGTAACCGATTTCAACTGAGTTTTATTTTTTGTATCTGTCACTGAATTGATAAACTCGAACATAAGTGCATTCTCGATTGCCCGGACGGAGTTCAGATTGGGTTGAATCGATAGTTGAAAACAAAATTGCAGTTGACATGATATACTGCGGATGAATGCTTTCGCTTTACTGCTCAACTGTCTTATACGGCTATAATTATTTAAACCTCTATTTTAACAGACATAGCCAAGGATTAAAATATGGTTTTAACTTTTGTGCGTCATTTGAATTGCAACACGCTTTTATTAGCTTCAGACGTATGTTACTATGTAGAATTACATACTCTATTTCATTTTCCGGGGACGCGGTATTGTTTCCTTCCGTGTATATAAGTATTTATTTAACAAAATAATAAATAAAAAAATATAGTTAAAAAACTAAAAACACACTTTTATAACAAATCGAAATAAAAAATAATCTTAAGTACAACGTGGGGCGCTTTGTGCAATATCTTTCGTATTTTTTTTTACTATAGTACGATACTATAGTAACTAACCTAACTAACTAGTAATGGCCTAATTATTGTAACTTTGCTCTCTTGTCACGTTCAGGCTATACTGTTGTGCCTTATCATTATCACTCACACTTTAAAGGCTGGTCCACTGCACTGCACAGCAATGCGTCCATAACAGTGTTTTAGGATGGTTTTGAGCTTAATATTAATCCCTGTACAAATGGTACCAAAGACAGGTTGATTAGGGTAATAAATTATGACATATATGCAAATTCATTATGTTTGGTTTCGGCCACAATAATGCTTATTCTGTACACATGATATTGATCTAACAATGATTGATGTCGTATATTCGAAGAACATGTTGGGTGTAGGAGAATTAATAGAGACAGGTATATTTTTAGATGAGAAAGTAGCGTAACGGATAGGCGGTCCATAAGCAAGATTACAGATATAACCTGCAATATATTCACTTAATATCTTGATCATTTTCTTTGTAAGTATACTAAATAGTACACAATACTTACACAAAAAATTAAAGCCTTATCTTAACCCAGATACAAGCCGCATTTTATTAAGTAGGTATTTGCGTAAACTCTTATACATATTTTTGATCCACAGGTTTCCTACACTACTAAAGATCAGTGACTAGATTGTCTGATATTGGCGAAGCGATGCATGCTCTAAAGCCGAAATGCAAACTTAATGGTCTGCCTATTCACAACTTTTTATAGCTCTCTGGTCTCTGCCCCCCGCTCTCATTTTAAGTCGAGTTCTGTAACTTTTCCAAAAAACCTGTGACTAGTCCGCCTGCTTACCCGCATTGCCCGCTCGTTACTTCCTTATCGCAAAAAGTAAAAAGATACTGGGAACTGGAAACCGCAACCCACGCCCCGCCTCGCCCCTGCCGCGGGGCCAATTAACTGCGAAATCCAAGTTTCGGGAGCCTTTCCGACTCGTTTAATTGGATGCTGGACCGTTACGGCATACCGCGTTTTAACAAACGCCTCTGAATCACATGTGATATGCCCTTTCATTACCTAAATACGTACTTACTTTATGAATATTTTTTAATGAAAAATTCACAATTCAACATCATTTTTCTTTTTATAAATAACGATACACACTGATAATCCCACACAAGGACTCCCTGTGTCGTAGGTGCCATGGACTACATATAAAGTTAACAGGCAAAGGCAGCCACCTAGACCGAGTACAGAAATTTAAAATGACCGAACGGCTGGTCGGCGCTGTAACCATTGCGCCATACAAAGAACTCATCTGGTTAAAGATCAAAAGGCATCATAGTTCTAAAAAAACAGATTTTAAAGATGTTCGCGAAATAAAACGAGAAAAACTTGGAGAAAAACTTCCACGAGCGCTGGCGTGATATCAGGAAAAAATTGATGATGCTTATAAAATCCATTGCATTTAGGTTATGGCTGATTCCGTTCATGGCAATCCTCAGTTTTCATCATATAAATTGAACAAGTTGTCCCGGCGTACTTCGTACCGCTTTATAATTAAAAAATGTTTTGGTGATATATCGACGGCAACGCCACCTATCGGGTCCAATTGTGAATCTAAAGGAGTGCGCACATTACACCAACTCGACGTCAACTCCACTCCGACTCCACTCCGTTTCAACTCCGACGTTCCGTTCCGCGATCAACGCTTCATCGACGTCAACTCGACTCCGTCTCCACTCCGTTTCAACTCCGACGCTATTTACATTACGTCATTGTGTCGGTCGACGCGTGGACTACTCGTCTACGGTGAGTCGTCAACGCAACGTCGACGCGTTGGTCTCGAAACGGAACGGCTATGGGTGTAGGGCGAGCCGTACAGGGCTTTTAAGTATAAGTTCGAAATTCAACCTTACCTTCAAAGATATAAGGCTCATAATTGAATGTTAGCTTTGTCAAGGTTTTAGTCGCGTTGGCGTCGGTCGGTCGTGGAGTCGTTGTAATGTGCGCACTCCTTAAACCATTCCCAGATCCCCTTGAACACACACAAAAAATTTCATCCAAATCGGTCCAGTCGTTAAAAAATGTTTTGGTGATATATCGACAGCAACGCCACCTACCGGGTCCAATTGTGAATCTAAACCATTCCCAGATCCCCTTGAACACACACAAAAAATTTCAACCAAATCGGTCAAGCCGTTTAGGAGGAGTTCACTCTCATACACACTCACACTCGAATTATATAATAATATATTAAGATTAAATTCGCTCGCCAGAAATACCATGCGATCTACGGAAGGAAATAGTACGTGGTGTATGGTTATTAATGTTATTATTAACCAACATTTATATTTAGTCATGAGATTTGAATAACACGCTCCAGCATGTACGCACCTACTAGTAGTAGATACAGATACAGTGGGTAGGGTGAAAATTATTATTACATTTCAAATTACGAAAAATTCTTCAGCGGTAGTATGGCAGAGCCACCTCGATATTTCGCATACCTATCGTTCAAATACCAGGTGAAAGGAACCTCCGAAGCTAAGAAATTTAAAAGTAATTCCAGATACTTCTTGTGATATTCGGATACAGGAATTCTCAGTAACGAGCTGGTGATGTTGCCTACTTTCCTATCGTCAACCTGCGTGTTGATAGTACATACTACTCCTTAAGAAACCAGGTCCTCCCGCTCTACAAGTAAGTACTACCAACTAACGTAGAAACCTCAATTATTAGTAAAGTTCGCAAAATATCGTACTTTATCCTCACAATAAAATTACGGCGCAAACCAAACCGCACCAAACGGATTCGAATTGCCAAACAAGTCTGTTGGGGATGTAATGCACGGTGCGGCAACGCCGCGAAGGAGGCGCGCGAGCTGGCAACGTCGCACGACCTACGGCTGCCAAAGCGGGCTTGATACAATTCAGCTCAGCTGATGGTTACCTCTCGACGCGATTGTTTACATACCTCTTATGCCTACGGATAACAGTGCGGCCGCGTCATGCGTTTGCGGCTCTTAAATTAATAACTTTTGTTTTGAATTTGTGGTTTTTATCCAAAAGGCGTTACTTTAAATGGAGCCGAAGAAAGTCTTTAATGATATTGCAATAATCATAATAAACCTTGTGGCCCTTTTAATAGGGTTATTTTATGAATGAAATGTCTTTCTATTTTATTAATAAAATGCTTTTCATGTAGACTTTTTATCTGTTTGCATTAATAAAAACGTTGTTTATTTTTTCAATTTAGTAAAATGTTATTTGATAGACTGAAGAATATTACAATGAAAAATTGTCAACTTTATTGTGATATCGGTTTACGTAAATTCTGAGATGTCGTTACTCGTTATGTAAATGTAACTCTATCTAATCCTTGTTAAATGGTACACTGTCAACACGTTCATTTAGTAGATTGTAATTTTGGTAAGTAATGATGTTGTAAAGTAAATTTTTTATTTACAAAATAAAAATTTTATTTTTAAATTTATTAGTCAAGTGGTACAAAATAAAGCAAGTCATCCAAAGCCTTTGTTGGCGTTTAAAAGTCAGATAATAGTGATAATTTCAGTTGGAAAAACTCCTTTATATCCAGTTAATTTTCAATCCACAAGAAGCCCGACGAACGTGACTGGGTGACATTGTTAATAGCGTCTCGTTACTGTCACCTCTGAAATTAAACACTGTAATGTCATTTGAGCTGGCTGGCGACCGCAAAAAATGACCGAAAAATGTTTTATACATTTTTAAAAGTAGCACTAAAATTTAAGTTAAATTTTTAAAGTCATGCCTCTGCGACTTTTATTTCTGAATGTAAAATATTTTTTATTATCCTGCAATTCTGGTTGCGTCCACGCCGAGCGTTAAGACAGGTACGCTAATTTTGCCTTGTAATTATAATTTTATCCCACAGACATAAAACACTTACTTTAAATCGATCACAAAACCCACAAGCTTATAGTAAGATACCACTTCCATCCGAAACCTCTTAAAAAAGTCCCAGGAAGATATCCCTCTAGGTGCAAGCAGAATTCTAGGCGTGTTTACAATTAAACGAGATCTGATGATGATCTCTTTTTAATAAAATTTTTACTGAAGACATTTTATCAACGTTTGCTTTCAAGGTGATATTATGATATTACCTATCATTATATTTATTTACAATAAATACATTTTAAAAGTGACCAAAGTATGTATTCAGTTTTGCTTAATCGCAATTAATTCATGTACGTCCTTGCTACAGAGAATGGTAGCCGCTTGGGTGTGAGTCTCAAAGCGTTTATCTCCAAAGTATACAACTAAAGCTTCATTTTGTTCCCCGTTACATTTCATTTCAGCATTATCTATTTAACACTTTTAACAAACCTCATTTATAAAGGCACACAGAGACAGGCCTCGGGCTGACCTAAATGAGTGACACGGTTCACATTCCCTCGTGCGATCAACTCTTTGTATCGCGTTCAGACGGCATTAGAAATTGTACGGTTGCTTTTTGACAGATCGTTTTACGTTTACATTGTTTGACATATTTATTACTTTGATGATGACAGGCAATGGTGCTATCACTCTATTTGTTTGTACGATCATGCGTGTCATATTATAACTAAAAGTATACTAACTATAACGCAAAGTAATCTCTCTACTCCTCCTCCTAGCTTCGATGTCCTGTGAGGGTCGTGAGTCGTGACCCCCTCCACGCATCACTTTTTTTTTATTTAAATCTGTCAGCTATCTTGTAAGTATACAATATCTGCTGCATCTGTAAATGGAAGTGAAGTGAATCGAAGTGTTTAATTTATTTGTAATGATAATTGTTAATATAGTTAATATACTTGCAGTGCGTTTTGGCATGAGCTGTAAGCACTGAAAGTAATTGAAATAAATAAATCAATCAATACGTAAATAAATAAATAAATCTGAATCAGGTTCAGGGTATGTATAGTCAGGTGTCAGATGTTCGACATTACACGGTGCTGTAGCTTACTCGCGGTTATAATCCGTAAAATATAAAATATGTATGCATAATGAATGGCTGACACCGAGCGGAGTGAGGTTCAAGGCAAATTACCAGCTGTGATCTATCCAACAGAGCTGTCAGTAAAAAGGTCAGACCACCTGCCAACAGTTCTTACTCAACACATAAAATGCTGCGCTTATCAGGAGCGTTATAACAAAATCATTTATCGTGTACGATCACTGAAAGCATGACGCAAACACGTGGTTATCGACGTTATCGTGTCGATGGGACTGCAACTTGCTGGTGGTTGTGTTTCGCGATATGCGTCGTGATGCGTGAGGCGTTCAGCTCGATAACTGATAATGTTTTGAAGAGGAGCAGTTAAATTTTTAATGGACGGAGTATTCTTTTAACGTGCACCTGAGCAACATTGTGGACTAAAGCTTACCTCAAAATTAGAGGAAGTTTGAACGTATCCTTTTTACACTTTTGAGTTGTGAAACTTATAGATTAGAAAAACGCACATCTACAGAAGATGCTACATTATTATCAGGGTTTCTGAACACAAAACCGACATTCAAACCATCATCATCTTAGTGCCTATTATCCAATTTTATTTGGGGGCGGCGCAATTAATAAATATTTCCATTCTAACCGACGTTCAAACCAAAACAAAATAAATGATTCACCTGCTATAACAGCAATATAATGCTCTTCACTCAAAATACCGTAGACTCACATTGTAGACTGTATTTGAGTTATATCACATAAAGCCATAGAAATATTATTGTAAAAATAAACAGAAGAAGCACCTCATCATTTAAACCTCCTTTCAATAAACAAAAGAAACACAATTACGACACTATATCATTATTATTAACCGCGTAAATCTTCTATGATTCATATATTTATTTTACAAGATATGCATTCTAATTGCAATAAATTCGAAGATTAAGTCCAACGTGCGCACCAGCTCAGCTCAAATCAGATCGATTAATTTTAGTTCGAGATAGTCTTGATTAATCGTTTCCCTCGAGTTATTGCATGGCGGATATTTAAAAAATTCAGCGTTACTCTTTGTAATTCCATTAAATTGTGACCTCGACTCCACGACGTTCTACTATCGAACATCTGTGACTTTATCGGTGAACCACGTGGATGTAGAATGTAAAAATTAAAAGACCCTAGGTTAAAACTAGGTAGTCAGGATAGTTATTCCTTAAATTTACAAACAACTACACTACCCGCGCTCGAAGAAAATTGCTACCCTCGTAATCAGACATTTTACAAATTCCATTTTATGACATTTTATCACTTTACCGAGTGGTTTTCCCAATTCTATAAATTATTCTGGTCAATCTCGTTAAAGGCAAAAACAAGCATTTTTAAAACAAATCGCAATCACCTCAATATCAAATTAAGCAAGTGCGGTATAGAAGACATCACATAATCATAGTCTTTACAAAACTAAAATAAAATTCATTAGAGTGTACTGATTATTTACAAAGTTACACAAACTATTTTAAGCATTCTTGTTTTATTGGTGTTATAAACTACCAAATCCCTACTAATATTATAAATGCGAAAGTAACTCTGTCTGTCTGTCTGTCTGTCTGTCTGTCTGTGTCGCTTTCCCGCTTAAACCTCTCAACCGATTTTGATGAAATTTGACACAGACAATCTTTAGACCCTGAGAAAGGACATAGGCTACCTTTTATTGCGACAAAAAGGGATGAAGAAGTTGAAATAAAGGTTGAAAGTTTGTATGGGATTTCTTCGTGTTTTAAGCACAGCGCCATCTAGGTGAACCTTCCTAACTTAAAGAATAAGAACGCCTAGCGCCATCTCTTAAAGAAATATTTAAGCACTTGATAATAAGTTTCCCGAAGCGAAGCGAGGGCGGGTCGCTAGTTAGGAAATAAATTACACAACTTCCAATTCAAAGTAAGAATATAATTATTAGGACCAGTTTCCATGTCAGAACTTTCTCGCAGCATATAATTATACACTAAATTAACTAGATTCCAATTCAACGGGACTAATTAATTAAAATTAAACTGTACTTTAAAAAACAGCTCAAATTAAAAATCATCCTTGTGATAAATTGTACTTTCTTGAACGACTTTGAGAGTATGTTTTAATAGAGTCCTTGATTACGTCTTTGCAGAAAGTCGTCAAGTTTTGTTATCTTATTAAACTTAATTATATATAATTTTATTCTTTGATGTTTTAATTAATAATCTTACATTTCTTCAGAACGCATAGAAATTAAGTTTTTTTGACGAAGTAGCGTGTCCGAAGAAGACTGGATAGAAGATTGGATTGGCACTGAATTTTGTCAGTCCTAGCATACGTGGATGAATAAATCAAAATAATCAGAAAATCAAAGTCAATAAGCTATCGGAGATTTTCATGTTGGAAGAAGGAAAAATAACTCAATGTACATTGTACCTTCCTTTTTTTACCATATACCTAACAAATCGTTCATCACTGCACGTACTCGTAGCTACTAAATATGGGGACTTTTTTCATTACACTTAGGTACGTAATGTTCTTTAAAATCGTCGTATAGGAAAAAGATGGAAGTGATCCATTTTGATTTACGGTTCTGTTACAAAAATCTACATAATGATGTTAATGACGAACTTCATTCAAAGTCGGGAACTAGTTCAAATTTACTCGAAGATTGTTCTTATTTTACTCCTTGTCTTGACCACCGGACCTGAATGTTGTGTCAAAGCCGTCTGGAGCCCTTAAAGCTACGTCATTAAAAGTTCTCTGAATGGAAGAAAGAAAAACGAGGGCCACCCTATTTTAGAAATTTGTCAGACGAGATGTTTTAATATTCCGTTTTTTATGTGAGGACTATACAGCTTGGAGCAGATTCTACCAGGCTTGTTCAATATAGGCTCTGCATTTTCTTTTGATGTTTTAAATAAATAAATAGCAAATAGAGTAGCCAAATGCTTCTCCAGGCCATGGGCAACATGTAATATTATTCCCGATTTAAATCATGGCGATCGGAAGTGAACTAACAAGTGACGGAATGTGAAGACAATCCGTTGGCAAAAATCAATTCATTCGTTTTTACGGCTTGAAACAAAGAAAATACACAATAATATACTATTTAAAGCAGTCTTCTTTACGTGCCCACCCATAACGCTCGGTTGAAACTAAAAATGTCTAGATTGCATCTCCAGTTTAAGTCTCATGCTCAAATTATACTTGACCGTGTGTAGACCGCTTTTCAGTCACGTCATTAAAGCCTCGTAATGTACGGAATAGTCGAAAAGGGCTTTTCGAGCGTCTCGTAATATGTCGAGACGGAATTTTTAAAACTGTTTTAATATTCCTTTTTTTCGGTCATGTCGCGATTGTCTCAGTGGGTTTTGTGAATCTTGGTTGAGAGTTAAAATAATAAGGTGGTTCACATTTAGACAGAAGCCTATTTTAAAACAGACTGACACAATAATTTACCGATCTCTTCTTACAAACCTGTTCGTTTTATAGTAAGTCAAGTTCAAGTTGGGCATTACATTCTTCAACTACTGGTCAACTATCTAGTGCTTTTGATCATTCACAATCTAGTGAAGTGTTTGTCCCATATTTATTTAATTTTTACATGCGTAAAATTAGAATGGTCTTTAATATAATTTTGTACATCGCTGGCAATATCACGGACGCTAGCTAGTGCTATTACTCACTGAGTGGTGGATGCTACAAATTCTGTTAAAAGTTCTAAAATTCTGACTTCATTAATTAAACTGGTTTCATGTCGTTGAAGAGTTGGCACGTCCATAAATTTAACTGGCCGGGCCGAGTTTAACTAGAGCTCATAATTCTGCAAGTAATTAGTTTCTAAATAAGTTAACCTCTATATAATGTTTTATGTGGACTAAATTACGTTAATGACCAAGTTCATCATCATAAAAATTAGTACTTTTCTTAATATCCGAAAGAGTTATAAAATATAATATTACCAAGAACTTATCAAAATATTTTTGCGATTTAAGTTTAAGTGATCGAATGAACACTAAGCAAAGTTTTTTCAAAAAGCAGGAAGTTGTTTTTTGTATAAACATTTATAACAATTTTTGCTATCATTAGCAAAATAGCACAAACCGGATAATAATTCGCAGAAATACATTTAAAGCAACCGTCTACCAATGTATCGTTCGTGTATGAATTTAATTTATTCACTAAAAGAAGTTGATGAACGCAGTGGAACTGACAACCTGATTCCCAACATTTTTCATTACATTCCTTTCTCATTACATAAAAGCGCACGATAAAATTGATTGAACTAAGATATCTGACCGTCATAATGATTTTTATTGACTATAATAGAAACCCGCTGACAACTGGCTATGGAGTACCGTTGGTGTCAAACCAAATCAATAACCAAAAGTAAAGAAAAATATCCAAATTGAAAAGAGTCTTTGAGAATAAACATAAGAAATACCAAATTGCTTAACTGTAAAATAGGTATTTTAATAGGTCATAGATTTCGAAGGCGAATACACAAAAAGGTACATCAGTATTCCGTCATCTATGTATAGGTATGTTTAAAAATGAATCCCTATTTCCCTTGGGCACGGCATCACGCGTGAACGGCTGGACTGGCTGGTTTTTTGTTGCGTTTGTTATTGTGAGGAGAAGGTTCTTATAAAAGAAAAAAAATAATAAAATTGCGCGGAAAATTAGAAAATGTAAGAATACTTAACGACCTTAAATTTTCTAATGATTTCCTAATGTAACCTTAGCACTTTTGATAATATAAACTTTTTTAATGTAACCTTATGGCGTTTGACATAACATTGACAGAATGCGTGCTTCAAATATTCAAATTCAGTATTCATACTCGTAGTTAACATAGGACGTGTGTCGGGTCAGAATAGTACTAGAATGTACTAAACATCCATATTTATTATCTTAATTTTTGAGAAACTTCTCGCAATATGTTACATAATAAAAGACCCACTGTATAAAAATATCGTCGAAAAAATACAACAAAGCCCTGAGGGAAATATTCCAAAAGAGGTACAGCCTGAAAATACATAAAAGAAAAACACAGGCGTAATTAGTACTGAACTTGGAATTCCAAATAAAATTACAATTTTACACAAACCCTCATAAAACAAAGGATTGAAAGTTGGAAGGGCCCGCTGGATTTACTGCCAATTACGGGACCCAAGGTTCACTGCGGCCCGCAGATTCAGTTCTCCTGACCTGAATCAAATGTCGAATCACCTAGACATTTCAAATTCGGAATTTTATAGGAACATTCAGCCAAAGGGCAAGTAAAGGTGCAGGGAAGGTGACTCACGAGGCGAAGGACGAATAGATGAATATGGAGATTTTATTTGGGTTCACAAATATATTGGAAAAGGAAAAGCTGGATCTGCACTATTAGTAGAATGACATACCCAGCATTAGAGTTTGCGACCTTGCTAATTCTGTCGCGACTCAATAAGTTCCTTTTGGGTCTCGTACGTAAGTAAATCATATTTGAGCGTAAGTTTTTCATTCACAGTATATCTAAATCCTATTCATGATATTAAAATTGAAATTAAAGTGAGAAATAAGATATAAATGTGAATTTGAAATAAAATACGATACAATAGAAAAGAAATCGTATTTTGAAAATTAAGTAATATAAAAAGTCTGAAAACCAATGTACTTGAAATGTGTTGCTTCGACTGATTAATATTATGTATTTCAAAGATTCTGTGTAAAAGCTTTGTCTATTCTGTGGTAAAAGTACTTCGGATTTATATCTCTTGAGGGATTAAATCATTTACGCTTTCAGAAAATATTACACATCAAAAAGCATCAACATTGTTAGGAATATTTTACAAAAGTATTGGAGCATAAAATTGCTTCATCAGAGTTCAGACATATTTCGCCCTTCCGACCGTTATAGTATAAAACTTGGGCAAGTACAAAAATACATCATCATTTGTGGCCAGTTAACCATCTTTGTATAGATTTAGTCAGAGGCCGTCCCGTTTAATCTGGTACAATCGATAGTTGTATCTAGGTAATCTATTTTTTAGTTACATTCATTCTCTTTTTATGTTTTGGACCTGATTATTTTCACACCTGAGCGAGATACATGTAAATTCAAAATATCACACGGTTTGTTAACAAACAACTGCTTATATACTCGTATTTATATATCGCAATTAGGTATTTACCATCTAAAATTGTATATAATTTAGAATCCTTATAAAAATTCAACTTCGTTATACGGAGAAGATGAAATGCCTAATAACTAGCCACGCAAATAACCAAAAGTACCTATTGATTAAATTGCTTAATATCACAAACCCTCTTTCAGGCTTATATCAATCTCGATTTGGCCGCAAGGACGAATCCCTACATCAGATCCAATCAATCCCTATCATTTAGGTCGGATAGGAATTGATAGGTTTTTTCGTTTCCAAGACATTGTACATAGGATAAAATATTGCTCCAATCCAAAATACGGTGAATCTCCTATCTTCCTTTCTCCTTCTTCCTCTTTCCTTCTGGGAGCTCAAAATCCATGAAAGGAAAATCATTTTTCGAAAATCTTGTCAAATTCGACTACCTTTTTTATATTTTACGAGAGTATTGAATTTTCATTTTGCGGTTTATTAAAATTTACTACAACTTGATCAACTAAATTCAAAATAGCGCAAAAAGGCCCATATTATAATCAATATCGGTTTGGTCGTTAGGTCGGATTCGGATCGCTAAATGACAAGGATTGGTAGTTCTGTTAAAACTTGCGGTTTTGTTTGGTTTCCTCGTATCGATTCGATAAGTTGAAGTCTAGACTTGATTATTGCATAAATCGCTTCATAGCAAGATGATTTGAGGTGGTACAAAACAGTACAGATAATGAAGTTAGGTAAGTCTGCCGAAGTATGGGTACACGATAAATCCGATAGAGTTCAAAATACATGACCTAATTTAGATGCTCAGTTCACAACAAGATAATGTACTCGTAATTGTACAGACTTTAAAATACACTAAACTTTTGAAGGGACGAATACTAAAAAAAAGGGCACAAATTTTCTATGAGAGGAAGAACCGAGAGCTGACGAGAGGATCACTTTTAAGACACCAGCGCCAGACCGTGGCTGTAAAATGAAAATACACGAAATTAAATGATATTTGATCATTAGTCTGATCATTGAGTACTAAATACAAATTAGTAGTAGTAGAACTGAAAATAATTTGTTTCCATCACAGCAATTAGTGTCCTACATTCACGCCACAGTTCACGTAGGTCAAGCTAGGTCACATTTTACATTTGAAATGATGTTAATCATTTATAACGCCTAGATTATTTACAATTTAAATATACTGATTACGTCATTCCTGTCGCCTTAGTTGACAGAAAAACATGAGGCCTTTGCCAAGGACGTCCTTCTTGGCCATTGTGACAAATTGGCAATGACAGGTTATATTTACAATTCTATAGCTGTCGTTGAAGATAATGCGTTGGAAAAATATTAAACATAACTGCATACTTATTTTTATTGTCTCTACTCTGTTCTTTTTTGTATTGTTCCATTTAACTCAATTGTTCTTCTCCTGTCTTCTTGTTACTTTCATTATACTGGTGTTTCTTAATTTTCCTATCTTGTTTAATTTACAACATGATGAGGCATGAAAATTTTGGATATTATCTTCTATATGTGAAAACTGAAACCTTTTCATGGACATGGGCAAATGTCGTTGCTCACTCACTTTTGGTAATTTTACTTTTGCCGTGTTTTAGTCTAAATCCGATTCCTGATAAGAGATAGATCGGAATTAGGTTCTAGCCTGATCAAAAGCTGGAGAACTTTAGTATGACCATGACCGCGACGCGTGTCTCAATACGCTAATGTCTTAGTATTTTTATTTTTTCTAGATTCTACAAGAACACATGGACAAGAACACAAGAACAAAATACATATATTTATTTCTGCAACTGAAATAGAATCCAACTGATAAACTTCGACAAAGCTGCCAAGCTCTGTTGTTGCCTGTCCGCGGATATGACATGACAGTCCTATGGCGCATGTTTTTTCTTTGTAGTGACTCACAGTTGTTGTTTATTCAGATTCAGTTTAAATGTATTTAGCTTACTTAATAACTGATTTACTTTTATAAAGTATGAGCATTACAATAAAATAAAATCTGAAGAAATCACAACTGAATAAATAAAACACAATTAACTTATTAAAGAACTTACTTTTTAATGTGTGACTACTCACTGTTACGGCCTAAAAGATCATATCTCCTATAAAAAGTAGTGTTCTTGCTGCTTTTAAGTTAATTTCACTATTATAAACCCGCGCCGAAGCAGTGGAACGCAGTTAAACTAATTAAGTTATTTACTAAATAAGAAATGAAAACCGAGTCTGTAGCGGCCCCTCCCACGCAGATAATATCTACATTTGAAGTAATTTATACCCACTGAGATCACAACATTAATAAAGAAGAAACACTGGATTGTGTTTGTGTGAACTAATAGATGTCGAAAACCACTGAACCAAATTAGGTATTTAATCCTCGGTGCTTGTATCCCCTGTTAACAAGGTTTACAGATTTATGCTAAGAAGTTCTGCAATTTTGCAATTAAATATAGCTTGTTTTTAATGTTTATTTTGTGTGATTATCCCACAGATATCTGTAAAGAAAACCAATGATTGCGTTTGTTATCTTTTAATAAATTTATTTACCTTAGTTACAAATTTATCGATATAGTCGACTGGTTGGTATTGCAACTTCGTCTCAATGTAGAACTTAGAAGTAGTTATAACTACGTAACACTTCGACTTATTCTGAGTTGCTTTTTATCAGTTTTTAGATCTTTTGCTTATTTCCCAAGGTTTTGACTGTAACGAATAGGTATTTAGTTCATGAATTAGAGACATTTAATTTTTTTAATTGAACTATGTTATTTGATAAGCGCCTAGTAACTCATTTTAATCTTAGGTGTCACAAAATAAGGGCCTATTCAAAATTTAAATATGTATTTCTTTCTCAAAAGGGCTAAGAATTATTTAAAAGTCATTCAAGTTCAGTTTGTTCTTTGTAGATTAGTCGGTTCTATAATAGTTTTCAATGAATTATTATTTTATTTTTGTTAAATCTAGATACGTAATCAATTTATCTTATCTAGATTCGGTTACAAGCCTGAAGCGTGTTTATTTTAATTGTGTTAAAATGATGCAAAATATTGTTTATATTATAAATAGAATAATAAAAATGTATGTATTTAAACTAGTGAATAATATAATATTTCGGATCATATACCCGTTAGCTACATCTTTGCCAATAAAAGGTCCTAAACTGGAATCCAACGTAGTTTTGCAAATCAGAATGAGCAAGTTGTACGCGCGATAAATATCAGTTAGTGTCCCGGGTAGAAATTACGAGGCGCCCATATTTCAGTAGTCTGCGTAAACAACCGCTGGCGTCGGCGGCCGGCACGCTGGCCCACTAATGTTTCTAATGCCAGAGTTTCTCAGAATGTATGACATAACTTTATTAATTCATGCAATGCACATTAGGGCAACGGAGCATTAATAAAGAGCCATTTCCTAACATCCCTCCGATACCCTTTTTGCTTTACGCTCTTGCCGCAGCCATTTCATTTCTGCTATCTCTCGCGAAAAGGGATTCGGCGAGCGGCGCATATATTATGTACATAATTATATCGAGACATCGAGTATGTATATGCATAATATACATACTCGATGTCTACGACATTATATCTTGTACGTTTTATACCGCCTTCGTTGATATCTGTTTTGACCAAAGGTTGACTGGTAGAGAATGCTTTTAGCATTAAGTCCGCCTTTTGTACCACATTGATTCTGGTATAATAAAGTTTAAATAAATAAATAAATAAATAAATAATATCGTATTCTAATCTAACCTTACATTTTTACCTCGTCAAAAAGCAAAAGCAATTTTGAGAATTGGTGCTCCAACGGTAACAATGGAAATTCAAAACAAAAATGATTAGTTTTCAAAGGGATGGTGAAATTACTTGCGCTATAATTAACTGCACTGCAGTGTAATTTATAGCACCTATTATAGCAGCTATTGCTACCTCAATTGGTGAATAAACAGGATATCAAATTATAATAACGATAATTAATTCAAAATTTAAAACTATCTTAATTTAAAGAACATTTAGTTTTGATTTAAAATATGCCATTGTTATGGAGAATAAATTAAAAGTAAAAAACCTTTTTTAAAAACAAGCTTTTATTTAAATGCGCTAAAAATTCCTTTACTAAAAAAAA
Organism: Ochlodes sylvanus; assembly: GCA_905404295.2. NCBI lineage: Eukaryota > Metazoa > Arthropoda > Insecta > Lepidoptera > Hesperiidae > Ochlodes > Ochlodes sylvanus. The sequence goes on from FR990129.1 coordinate 8,157,876, forward strand.
CGTTTACTAATAAATTATAACCTTTTCCTTATGATGATGGCTTTTCCCCACTCAACAAAATAAAGTTTTAGTTTATCCTCTTAGAGGGGGAATTTCAAAAACCCTCTTTTAGTGCTCCCCTACACTCCCCAAGGCCAAGGATCGTAAATGCCAAATTTCAGCTCCTTGCGTTCAGTAGTTTCGGCTGTGCGTTGTCTGTCATTCACTCAGTACCGCGCGGCAGTATAGACGCCGCACGCAATTTATATAATGAATTATTAACTTTGAACTGAAAACGCTGAAAATATTTTAATACAGCAATTATGATAATGCCTGTTCATGTTCAGCAATCTGCATTTTCAAAATTAATTTATTAAAATTTTTCCTCATTGCGCGGTTATTACCAAGACCGTGCATGAAATGCACATTGGATAATTAACATGTGGAAAGTTTTTCTATTTACTACTACTAAGCATCAGAAAGCTGTAATCTATCTATCTATATACATATATATAAAAGGAGAAGCATTATCAACACAGGGTTTTCAAGCATTATCAACGATAAGGGTTAGAAACTTGATATTTTGCACAGGGCTTCCTTTTGTAACGTGGGGAGCACTAAGAAAGGATTTTTGAAAATTCACCCCCGAAGGGGGTAAAAGGAGAGCGCATAGTTAGTATGAATATTCTCTCATTTTATGAACTTTTATATATTTAGGGATTTCTGGCGGGCGAAGCCGCGGGTGTGGGCTTGTTACTAATAACACAGAGTAGGTCCTTATAAGTAAGGCATGGGTGTCAAATATACATTTATCTATTTACTACACCGACAAAGTGATAAAATAAAATCTTAAAAGAAATAAAAGAAAAATAGTTTCTTTTCTATGATAGGTACGTAATGTACGGACAGATACATTTTGTTTTTTCATTAAATTACAAGTTAAGACCAAGAGCATTGACTTATTATATAAATGACCAAGAGACATTAATTCCGTTTAAAGATGCTACTTTAACAGTTTTTTATATCGTAAAATCGTAGTGCTGAATTTGGATTCAAATCAATACAAGAAATTTTCTCGATAACAGTAACAGACGTAATAGAAGAATATTCCTCCTCTACTAATAGTTAAAGAAAAGCTAGTCTGCACACGAAGTGGTCGTTACAAAGCGCCCTCTGTAGTCTGAAGGCTGCAGTCAGTGCACTAATAGCTGGTCAAACAAGCGGGCGATGCCCTTATCTAAGTGACTTGTCAACATCGCCTATACGTTTCGCCGTGTGTGTACAGCAAAATTCTCTGGATTTTTCCATTGTTTAACGGTACGAGAATAATTTTGTGTGCTATGTAAGTTTGAGCTTGGGGTTCCTCGCAGCTATAGCAGCGACTACACAGTAGCAACTTCGGATTGGCTTCAGATTTCATTGACTTGGATTTTATATGATGGCCATCACAATCACAAATTAATGGAGGACGTTACAAACTTCGTGACGTCATATTAATTAATTTCAAATGCTGAAGCTATAAAGTTAAATTTCAACGCAAAACTTTAAAATATTAAAGTCAACTGCATAAAAATTAATCGAATTAAATTGCAAAAAAATATAAATTGCAGATAAATGTGATATCGTGACGAAAATTTTACAGATGACCCCTAAACTCGAATGCAGTTTTCTGTCATCACCACCGTCATCACTATCTACTGCAGGGTTGCCAACTGTAAATTTAAGTGCCCTACCGGCCTACCGCTAACTAGACTGGAGTCTTGGAGTTCCAACAAAATTTTAACCATTATGCAAAGGGCTGGATTGTAGGTCAAAGGGCTGCATAACGCTACATAGGTCTGTATTTTCTTTATTGCCAATTTTGAAAACGAATACTAATAAGTAATTTTTAGGGCACCATTTTTTCCATCGGTATGGAACACTGAAAACCAACACCGAGTCACTAGTTTCAGGTCAGCAATCAGGTTGAATATAAACGGACGACGCTAATACGGTTGGGAATTGAATACGCGTACGATTATCCTGCTATTTAATTAGGCTATTAACAGTAAATTGGTTTATGACGCTAGTAACTCGGATTTCGCGAATTCTTCAGATCCAGCGACCTATCGTTTCCTCGTACGTTCAGTCGTAAATAGTCCAGTAATTATTAAAAATTAGCTTTCTTGTCGGGTTCAAACCGAACACATAACACTACATTGACATTCATGTACCAATGATACTACGTATGTTGATGAATTCAATACAAACTAAATTCTGAGATTTATTAAACCGAGATTGGTATTCCGGAATCTATTATTGCATCGAAATAGAACATTGAATTTGAAGATTGCCTGATCATCACCCTTTTTTACACGAAACGCAAAAGTTGCCCAAAAAAAACAAACGTGTCAGTAGTTCTTAGCCAGCAAGATTTACATAGATGTCTATTGTCAAGGCCGCGCGCGAGTGAGGTAAGCAATGCGAACACGCGATTGGTTAATCAGTCCGAGCCCAAAATTCCGGTCCCCGGACAATAATGGATGTCTAATAGTCTTCCATATTATTCTTATAAGTATTAATGCCTTATGGCGCGTCACTAAAACGAAGCTACATGTCTAAACTTTATTTATAGGTAATATTAAATTACCGTACTTTGAGAGGTTACCGCAGCGTATAATAATTACGTAAATTTCAACACAAGGAACGTGCTGCCAACCCTGTCATTTAACGGTGTGCTAGCACAAAATGATTGCGACAATTTTAACAAAGCCAAGTTTTGGCAACCCTGTAATTTAACGTTGTGCCAGCAAAGAATAATTGCTACAGGCTTTTTAGCAGCCCAGCCCCTTTGGCCCGAGTGCTTCATTTCCAACTACACTGACAACCAGGCAGCCAGGCATACAGCACAAAGTGCACAGATGTCAGAAGCACCGGGAGTGTATGATATAAGCAACTGATCCCGGCTACGCTCGTTTTTATTTTTCGTTCTTTCTTTACGGTCGAATTTAAAAATCACCGCAATGTTACTGCAGAAAAAAATATCTTAATAAAGCAGCAGTGTGCACGGTTAGGTGACCAACTGACTGATTACACACGAACTGAACCAGTGGCCCACTGAAAAAACTTTGTTCAAGACAGGGTTTCCTCATTTTATGTATAGGAGAGCACTAAGAAACAGTTTTTGAACATTCATCACTTAAAGAGATGGGTAAAAATTAGGGCATATAAGTATGAGAGAGTATGAAATTTTGTCCGACTTAGGTTTGAAAATTTAGCCTCTCGTTTAGAGGCTAGAACCCAAAATAAGTTGTAAATTTTTGTTAAAATAGAAAACGAAGTCGCAGGCACTAGTCAGTTATAAATATGTATATAAATTATATTTCTGTTTCTTTAAATAAGCTCTTCCATCACATGACACACACATAATTTTCTACACACACACACACACACACGTAATTTTTTTAACTTTCTAATCGATTCTCATCTCATCAATATTACCACGATAGATTACTAGTGTGCAAGTGTACGAAACCCACAGATGAGTGTTATACTATTACCTGTGCATCGGCGGAGTGAGTTGCGTGTACTGGGCCATTGGCTCGCCGGCATGGCTAGCGCAGCATGCCGCGGCGCCGCTAGCTGGCCATGCTCACACACACACACTACACATACACTGCGCCACACACCACCACCGCACCAACTGCCACCTGCAACAATGTGCATATTTATGTTATAATAATATATTAATATTGATACTCTATAATGTACACCATAGGAAGTAATATAAAAAGAATCATTTGAACAAAATGTAATACAACAGGCGGTCTTATCGCTAAAGAGCGATTTTTTCCAGAAAATCTTAAGGTAAGGAGTTTTAAAAGAGTGGAATGCAATATAGGGTCAGGGTGTACTAACAAACAAAAAAAAATTTGAATGACAAGTATAGATTAATAAAATAAAAAAGAAAATAAATATTACGAAAGCTTAAAGTAAGGCATAGGCTAATAGAAGTAGGAGGATTGTGGGGATTTAGAAAACACTGTCAAAGCTGTAGGTATCTTTGGCTAGTGTTTTGTCGTGTTTGTCGTAGTGTTTGTGTAGAGTTTTGCTGTCGTAGTGTCGATTGCTCCTCAGTAATATCGAGATAGCACACATCGGCATAGTCAAGAATAGGAAGAAGCAATGATTGAGAAAGCGAAATTTTTGTTGGAATGGGCAAGACATTCTTAAGCCTTCTGAGCGAGCCCACTGCAGCATTATACTTTATTCCACCTGTGATATTTAGCATGATTAAAGTTTACATGGTGAAGAAGTTCAGATAGGTACTTAAGTGAGAAGATTTAACGCAACATTACTGAGAGCGAACTTTTCGTTACTTTTACTACACGGCACTAAGTAAAAGAAAGATGGAGAAGTGAATGTGAATTACAAGTAACAATGTACCTAAGTGACATGTTGTAACTCCAGCAAAAGATAGATAATTTTATAGGACTCGACAGTAACAAAATTAGATACAGGTCAATACTGTTCTAACTATAATTAACAACATGTGAACTAAATGATTCGGAGCCGAGAAATTATGGGAAACTAGGTCATACGTTTTGAAGTGCTACTTCAGTAACAATCGATGAGCTGATATAGGACTGTGGAAACACTTATTGCATTCGAAATGATACAATCGATTAAATGAGCATTACATAATATCAACTTGTGTAGTCATGTGTTGCTTTAAATCGGAAAATTAACTTATCGAATTTATGCGATTAATTCAGATTTAAAAAGTTACATCATCGCGCAAAATAGCTAAACAGATTATGATGATACTTGGTACTAGACTTTTTCATAAACACTTTTTGATTAACAAAAGGATCTATTCTCATGGAATAACAATGTAAACGAATGTTTAGGGGGCTAATAATGATATTTTGTGTTAGTTTTAGCCATTAGATAAACAAATGTGTCTGTCTATGTGGGATCAAAAATAACAAACACTTATAAGAATTAGGTACTTACTAACTATACAGTTTTTAGATGTAATCTTCCGATAAACGACCAGACCATCACTGCCCATAAACGTTAAATACACTTAAAGAGTATTTTTTTTGAAGGTTTTATAAAAATTAACATAAAATTGGTCTGTGTGGTCGTACTTAGTAATACGTAAGTAATACAATATAACACCGAGGTGTTATGTTAAACGTGGGTTAGTAATAAGATACAAAAAAGATAAGAATAGAAGAAGAACACTCATCCAAAGTAATTCTGAGATATACTTAACGCTAGTCAGCTGTTTATAATATAAATCCGAAATCTGAATGCATTGCACTGACGTACTTAATTCCTTATTTCTCCAATTCCTCAAAGCCGGGCTTGCTGCCAAAACCACGTTAAATATTTACGAAGGTAATAAAATGTAACAGGTATGTTTAGGTACTTGTTAGATAATAATTGCTGATTTACTAGTGTTCCCGCTTATGAACACTCGATCGGACATTGACGGACTTAAATATTAATAAATGTATTACGATTTATGTAAGCACTGTTATTAAACAAAACAGGAAACTTAATAATTCAACAGACCGTTAAACCGTAAATAGCAACTTCTATAATTTGACATAATAAATTGATTATGAGATGTTGTTGTTATTCGATGTACCGTCTTTGTCAATTATAATTTTTTTATTCTGTTTCAATGTTAATTTTAACTTGCATCTAATTGCGTCATAGGTTAGTGACATTAGGTATACATGAAATTCATGTAAATGTAAAATTACTGCGCAAAAACTTGCAATGTTTGCATTATGAGTAATGAATAACGATCGGGCTCGTTCGAACACTTGGACACTTTAAACATTGCTTTTAAATTCTTATTTTACACTTTAATATCTAGTTTTCATTTTATTTTATGCTAATAATTTAAGGCGCTGAATATTGATCGAGTAGGTAACACTGCACGAAATTAGTGATGTGAGATTTTTGTTTCATTTTGCTCCTATAATCACGCAAATAGAATACGGAGTTTAATTCGATATCTTACGAGGTATTCTTTTTATTGACTTTCTTAGCACGACATTTTGGAAAACCGTTTTTGAAAGTGATGGAAAGTTATTTTATTCTAGAAAACTTGTGCTGGAAGCTACAAAATGCAAATTCCGATGTCGAAATACCTACCGACTACCTACACTAACTTAGATAAGTTAGCCTCTAAATTGTTGTTCATTACTTACCTACATCGTTATTTAAAAACAAAAGCGATGATATTGAAATGATAATTGCACATAATCTTAAACCAGCGTTTCTTTTGAAAATACCTGCAGCATATTGCGTAGTTAGGGTAAATTTAGCAAAACTGATCAGTGATATTGTATAATTTAGTTTGATCTCATGAAACATGAAGTTTCCGACCGTGTCGCAGTGAGAGGCACTGCAATGCTCGCGTGTAGCCTTGTGCTGTAGGCCTACGGTGAGCGGCCGATCGGTGTACTCGCTCTCGGTTGAACCGGGTTATTTTAGAGACTCTAAAGGGCACTTGGACCAAAATAACGTTGCAACCACCGACATCCCGTCTCCACATGATAAGCTTATCGTCTTACATAACTATGTCTCGGCACGTGGACAGTGATGCCAGCACAACAGTCACCGACCTCGATATCAGCCCGATACGTATGCCAACTCGTAAACCTACTCCGAGCCTGAATTTACGCAGTTAAGTTTGCAATACACGCATTACAATACAGTAACGGAACATTAAAGTAGGGGGAAGTAGACCAACAGTTTCACTCTACTACGGCACTATAACTGACTCTCAAACCACATCACAGAATTCTTCGTACACTGTATCATCCAAAAACTCACCTTATAGCCTAGAAAATACACAGAATCTCGAATCGGAACACCGGACCGGTCACAGCAGAAACACGCGCGGACACGAAAATCACACTCGTTAATCACAATATCTTACTTTACGTTACGTATTGCGCAACAACACTTTCTTCTTTACGTTTACGGCACGAGACGTTTCACGTCGGTTGACACGTTTAGAGTTTTCGAAAAGTCCATTGAACTGTTTCGGTTGAAATTTACGTCCAGCGAAATTATAAGTACGAAGTGGCAACGGTGTATAGACGTCGTATAGGTCGCGGCGCGTTGCCGCCAGGCGGCGCGGCGAGCGGCGGGGGGCGGGGCCGGGGAGCGGGCGAGCGAGACGGCAGGCAGCGGAAAGCGCGCCACGTCGCAACACGACAAAATGTTTTATCACGGTGTGCTTATGGGATCGGATGACGGAACCGCGATTGTTTGGATGGCGAAGAAGTTAGCCGATGGTGGAGAGTGGTGACCTTTTCGCGGTATCGCGTCAGCGCGGGTGGCGATAACGCGAGGTCGTCGGTCGAGCGTGCGACGTTGCCAGCCCGCGCGTTACGAAAGTGTCCTATACCTGCTGCGGCCCTAGCCGCGGCCGCCACGCCATCCATAGTGCCATGTGCTCTCCATGTAACCTACATTACATACCTAGTATAGTACTACAGTCTACAGTTGCTCACGCCGGCGCCGCCCCTGCTGACATACTACAAAAACTTTTATTTGCTTTGCTAATTGTGCTGTTTATGTCACGCAGTGAATCCATGTTGCATTGGTAGGTAAGGTAGGCATTCGATACGGTATTCGGAGTTAAGTATATTTGTGTGGTAAGAATATAATTTGCCCATTTCGTTTTAACCTAACCGTTAACTGTCTCGAAACGATAGTGCAAGTTTATCAGAGTTATCACAATTTCCCACGCACTGATAAAATATTATGCCATTTGTATTTTTTTCTACATCTCTAGATGTATGTATAGTTAGGGTTGCCAACATTTCAAATAGATCTAATTTCAAGTAAAGCATAAGTAAAGTATGTGCTTCCTTACATTACTTAACTTAAGTACACGCCATAAATATACTATTGTGTTATAACGTTTTATAGATACTAGTGAAGTGACTGAATATAATGACTTTATCAAAATAAATGACTAAATGTGTAACATCACTACTTCTAGTCACGCAGGAAAAACAATTGCTACTCATCTTATCAGGCATAATCATTGACTTATAATAAGTCAATGGGTATAATAAATATGTCATAATAATATTTTATGTACGTACATGCAATTTCGTTATTATAGGGTCATTGTAACCGTTCTCGAAATCTAAAAGATTTTTATGAATTGTAATAGAAACATAAAAGCAGTGAAATCAGGGGCGTAGCTGTGGTTGTCCCGGGCTACTGCCTCCGGTAATATAGAAGGATGTCGGAGGAGACAAATGGTGTATTTTGAAGAATATTACACCACCTACGTAGCTGTACAAGTAGGTATAGCCAGCACTTAAAACGTCATCAAATTCTCCAAAGCTAACAATAATGAAATTGGAGTATTGCGAACAGCACAATGCCATTCACATTCTCATATTGTGTGACCCTGCTTCCATATCGCTGTCATAGGATCCGCAGCTCAATACGTGCTCCGCACTGGAGTGTTGTCTTACAAACGTATTTACGTATGATATGACCTGTTGAGCAGACCACCTCAACCAATTACTGTAGGTGAGTTTTAGTACCACCCGTGAACAATAATGAAATATTCTATGGTTGGATGGTTGGATAAACTGTTTATCATTAGCCACTCCGGTGCTAGATGTTTCCTCGGATTCCCACGTGATACCGGGGACTCATGGGACAACATGCCCTCTCATGTTGTCCCATGAGTCCCCGGTTCAAGCGTTCAAAAGATTCGGGTATTGTTGGTTGCAAAACATATACAGAAATTACACAACCTTTTCTGCCATCTTGACATGACGATGCGACGGACGCCGAGTATCCATCCATCGTAACCATCCCGCCGGGACAGACGACACGCTTGGCTTCGTCGTTCATTATAACGAGGAATGCGAACCGCTGTAATAGACTAGCAATAACAGCACGATTTCGTTGGTGTTTCCATCCTCTTGTGTATGACCTTGATCACTAATTAGGGAACAAGTAATCGAAGGGGAATGTTTTCAAATCCAAAGTAAATAACCGTCGTAAACGTTCATACATTGACTCACACACCAGCGAATTAAGATTCTCTTCTACATACAATTACGTATCTAAAGGGTAGTATAGACGTGATCAGGTTAACATCACAAATGACCCGAGAAATAAGAAGGCCGAGAATCCATTCCACGATCCCTCGCACATCGGATCACTATCGACTAGGCTACAGCCGCTACAGGGTCCAGTGAGTATGCTAACCAGTCTGGACTGGTTAAGTACCCATGCTTACTCGAGTGTGGGGTCAACTACGTACGCTTATTATTAAACCGTACTTATAACCATTTCGTAGGAAACTTCTAGTTTATTACTCCGAGGAGTAGAAGCGAGCGCGCTTGTCTTTTATTACCAACATGTGGAGTTAGTAAATAAATAACTAGTTTGCATAACGCCCAGCTGTTCCGAGGATTTGCATCCCAAATGTAGTTTATTTGCATTGTTAATTTAATGCTTTTACCAATAACTTTGGGGTTACATTAAAAATTTAATTAAGATTTTCTCCGCCTCTAAAATAAATTCACCGCTTATTGAATAGAATTGCGGCTGGATTTTTGTAAATTTCATTTTAAAATAAGCAGTGTTGCCATTTAAAATAGTGACAATGTAAATAAACACCTGTACTGGTTTTCACAATTTGAAGAGTCACTGAAATATGTATTAGCAAGCCATGTGAAATTATTTGAAATTGTAGAATTATATTCTTAAATATCAAATATGTAGCGACAAAATAAAATAAGTACATGGAATCGTTAAGCAGTGAATAAGTATAATACTAAATTAATATAATAATGATATAATACTAATAATGCAATTAGCATTAAGCTTGCCATTTGTACCGTAATATTTTATTGTGATCAATAAAGTTTAAATAAATAAATAATATAATTTTGACTTTTTTTCAGTAGCTATGTATTAGGGTTATTGGTTTATTAAGTATAGTCGAAGTCGTCTTGTAGTAGAAGACGTCACCACGAAGTAGGTACGTGGGGGCTGACCTATATCTTAGGGAAGCGGAAAGGGAAGGGTAGGAAGGCGTAATTCGCACACATTTTCTGGTTGAAACCCGCGGTTTCGTACGCAATCCCTGTCGCCCCGTTCTGGTCGTCTACAGCTCTCTAGAGAGCGGTGTTGCAGGTTTTGCTTTTAGCATTGGTAAGTTTTAACATACACGTAGGTACGTGAGCGAAGCGTGTATATTACCGTTTCTCGCTAATTTTTGTGTCATTCGTGCATCGGGCATTGCCATACCTATTCGTAAATAAAAACCTTGTTATATGACAGGAGACTTTTTCATGTCATGACTTTGTGATATCAGGAAATTCGTCAACTTTTTTATTTGATATTTAAAATAAAAAAACATTGTTTTCAGTTTATTTATTTATTTATTTATTTATTATTAAGGTCTGCCAGTGGTTATTATACTATAAATAGACAAGTTTACTTAAAATCTAATTTCTAACTAAGTACATAACCTTTTAAGGCAAACACTACATGCACAGATTTTTATTTTACTTAAATTTTATAAAAGCCACGGATGTTATGTTATGTGTTACATTAATTAATACTATTTATTGTAACATAGGGCTACATTTTTTCGAAAAGTATGTAATGATAAGTGATTGACGTCCAAGTCAACTGATCCATCGCGCACGCACACGTTTTAAAGTGTACATAGTCGTGGGACTGCTGAATTCGCTCCCAGTACGGTTTTGCGAAGTGGGACATGGAGAGGAGCTACACGTCTCCTGTTGTTCGTTCGAGGCACATTAAAATTAAATTTATTTAAGAGATTTGGGCAATCCACATGGTTCCTAAGTACTTTGTACAAGAAAACTAAATCCAGTAACTCATGACGATTTTTTATTGAGGTTATTTTATAATGTTCTAGGCGTTTATCGTACGATGGGATTCGTTTTGATAAACCATCAGAAAAAGTCAGATGCCACAAAAATCTTTTTTGTAAATTAAGTGTGACAATCTATAGTTGTACTGCTGTATTTACAGTTTATTATTATTCACGAGAAATTCTCTATCATCTATCTATCATCCTGATAAAAAGATATATACAACATATATAATTATTATCTTACTGCAAATCAAACCTCGGTCAGCATTCGGTTTTACCTAGGCTCTGCAAGCATTAGGTACAACATCCTCTCAAAATCTAGTGATCCAGATAAATAACGGATCCACTTCAATAATTTAAAACAGATGAAAATACTGCTTCTCAATTTTAAATACTTTTTTTATGTACTCTATCTTTTACATTTTTATTCTCAAATTATTTCATTGAATGTGTCTGTAATTTCTCTACCTTCAAAAATGTGCTTGTTGTGGCAGGCACCGTAAATTATAGGTACACTAATAAATTTATTATTCTTTAGAATTCTGTTCCATAGTTTCGGGTGTCCTATTATTAAATAATTAAATACAAGCGGATTAGCAAAGACATTATTTTAATATTATCATCAGAGAATATCATGGAGAAATGAAATGTCAGAAGATATTTTCCTCGCGTGATTTTCTCCTTCACTAAAACAAAAAGTACCCAATTGGATTCTGATGTGTACATTGCTTCTACTTAACTAGTACAAACAACGGACTAACTATACATAAACACTATAATATAAACACTAGTTATACATATATACATACATAACATTTATAACATGACATAATATATATAAACACTAGTTACATTAGAAAAACGTTCGAATGAACAATATTAGGACCTCGTAAAATAATGTTAGGATTGTAACCATGACCACCATAATTGTAGGCTAAATTTCAAACTTCTACTCTATTGCTCTCTGCTGTTGCAGTCACACTTTTACTTATTAAAACGTTATCTATTTTATAATATGAAGCAATGCAAATAAGGCAGTTGACGCGAGTGCAGCCACATTCCAGTGCATAACGCGTGTGTAATTATAGCGAAGTGGCACAACGAACGGACTGAACGCACCACCACAGACTAAAGCCACGAGGTGCGCAGTACGATCACTTTAAATATCATCTGAATACAGATTGATTTTCTTTTGAAGCGTATTTGTGTGACCAAGGCGTGTACATTATTATTTGGGCTTGTTAATTGGTTTGACGAATATTTAGGAACTCGATTTTAGACTCGATATTGCTCGAATTTTCCATACCACAGATGAGAAATGCAAGTAACCCAAGACCAAAAAAAGTCTGCCATATTTGTGTCTGGGCAGAAAACAAACAAGCTATTTATAAGCTTACCAGACCCTGAATAAAATCGTCGAAGCTGTAAGTAACGAAAGACCGATAAGACAGTTGATCAACGCACTTTAATCTTACCTCTGAGTTATTGAACAGATGTAGGCATTAAACAACAAATTATTGAATACATAGTATCTGTTAGTTCTCAAGAACAGCTCGCATGCGTCTTGCGATAGCAACGATAACAACAGTCGAAGCCAAATAACTGTCAACGTGATACAGTCAACACATAGTCTTCAAACGAAACTTCGAAACAATCGTCATTGAAACGTTGAAACTACGTTGCGGTCGGTGGAACTCAATTCTTCGGTATATGCATGGGGTTGTTCCGGGGCTTAAGACAGCACTTCCTTTCATTCCTCTCTTTTTTTCCTTGGCCAGGCAAGGCATCGATGATACTCTTGTCACGGTAATAGTAACATACAGTAATGTGACTCGGCCCTGTCCTTGAAATAAATACCTACAGCCCCGCGTACTAGGGCCGCCTCTTTCTAATTGTAGTGAATGTAAGTGGGTAGGTAATACGCACGCTTCCTGATTACAAACCCACACGTTCGATCGTCCCTATGGCGCTGTGGCTGTTGTGTACTAAACTCCGAGCCTCGGAGTCCGAGGCGCGGTATATGATTCGCGTTCCGGCCGTTTGTATGAAGATGGAATACTGTATGATGCTATTACCGTGCTCTTGTCCAAAGGCAACGACGTCTCGTCGACTTGTTTAACCGCTATTTACGTAAAAAATGCTTAACAAAATGCCATTAATGCTATTTTTCCATCGATGGTATATAGGTAATAAAAAATGGTACAATTTATTGACATTTTTCATAGATATAATTTTATTAAATTTGGCATGAGTGTGTGCGTGTTTGTGGAAATTATAACTTGCATGTAGTGTTAAGAAAAATAATTTTGTCTTGTAAAGTTCGGATTCCTTTGAATTAAGTGCAGCGACCCGAATACAGCGGGAAATTCAGGCTGCCCGTTGTAATTACCGGCAGTTCATTGCACTCAGTACGAGATTAAAGAACTGGCTACGGTAACAACTCTCTTTAATTACATCTACGCATTACGGAAGCCCGCGCTAATGTTGTATTACAGGTAATAACAAAGCAACAAAGTATTAAGTACCTAAGTAGCACTCGTACATTAGTTGCATTTTTGGTCGGGTAAACGTTGCAACCTAAAAATGATAATATTTTGGTTCGGCAAGGAAAAAGCCAGGAGCAGAGAAAGTTGGTGTTATAGATGAGAGGCGGCTTTACAAAAATCTAGATGAGAGGCGGCTTTACAAAAATCCTGAATTATTTTCTACGTACTTTGTTACTTATATTCCTTTTAACGTTACAATACAGTAATAACGTTACACTTTCAAAGCCACACTAAGATCTCGTCGTGTCGTGGGTGCCATGGACAACACACACAGCCAGACCAAGAACAGAAATTTAAACTCATCATCCATGTTTCAGTTTTGCTGGGAATCGAACTCAGGGCCCTTGGAATTGTCCGGCATGGTAATCATTGCGCCATACGGGTTCTCTAACGTCTAACAATGAGGTACTTTTATTTTAACGTCTTCTAGCCCGCATCCGGACTTCATTGACGGTACATTATGTGGTTGACTCGTATGTGTATGGTGGTGAACAACGTCACAGCATGCAGCCGTTGGTGCTCTTTAATAATAAATGAGGGTAGGTTCACACCGTTATCGCATAACTCCACTCGATAATTTATTCGCTAGAATCTCAGATCAGATCTTTTTTTGTTGGTCTGTGGCTAGAATTAATAATATGCCCATACCACACCCAAAGTCATATCACTGATAGACTTGTGCAGGTTATGTTTTTTAGTTCACGTTCGTCGGAAGCTTGCTAAAAACAATCGTGGTGGAATAACATCAAGGAGCAACGGCGAAAGAAAAAGTTAAATGAGATATAGATCACTCAGGGGCCCTGGAAGGGGTCCAAATCTGAATCTATAGCTTTCTAAGTTTTGTGAGTATCCCTACTAATATTATAAATGCGAAAGTAACTCTGTCTGTCTGTCTGTCTGTCTGTCTGTCTGTCTGTCTGTCTGTCTGTCTTTGTCGCTTTCCCGCTTAAACCTCTCAACCGATTTTGATGAAATTTGACACAGACAATCTTTAGACCCTGAGAAAGGACATAGGCTACCTTTTATTGCGACAAAAAGGGATGAAGAGGTTGAAATAAAGGTTGAAAGTTTGTATGGGATTTCTTCGGGTTTTAAGCACAGCGCCATCTAGGGGTGAACCTTCCTAACTTAAAGAATAAGAACGCCTAGCGCCATCTCTTAAAGAACCATGAAACTTTATATTTAAGCACTTGATAATAAGTTTCCCGAAGCGAAGCGAGGGCGGGTCGCTAGTTAGAAATAAATCATAACTTGCGTCGCTGAACATAACAAACATTGTGAGGAAACCAACGCACTAGAATTCTAAATAAAGTTTTTAAAGGTGTGTGAAACTGTGAAGTCTGAAGAGTCGCACTTGGTCGAGACGTGGTAGACCTCATCTAATTATGAGAGGACATCTATGGCGAGCAGTGGAATAGTTATGGGTATTGTAATATAGTAGTGGTATATCTCAGATTTCGTCAGTATTAAATCAACGTACAAACTCAGTAAAGTTAGTCTAGTAAGGGCGCTCGTACCGCACGTAATTAAGTCCGTGTTCTGATAAGCGAACATCCCTCCTGCGGGTTGGACCGGGATTGGTCGATTGAATATACATCTATGTAGGTGTAAGATACAACATGAACGTCGTACGTCCGCTATCTTACTTTTATATTTATAGCCTGATATTAGGTACTACGTTGTACGGGACAGGGAGAAAAACAGATCTAAGAATGAGATTATTTTTGTTTTAGGATTCTAAAACCATGACTGATGATGACAGCATTCTTTGCATATGACTTCTTCTGCCCCTATTTGCGCGACATGATTGGGACTTGTTATTCGTGACCATTTTTCTATAATAATCGTAAAGAACGAATCCGCAATCGGGTCTTAGTAAGTGAAAATAAAAAATGCTTATAAACATTACACTTACTATATTACATACTTTACAAAATTTATCCGTCACATAAATATCTTCCCCGGCCGGGAATAGAATCAGGACCTGGCACTTCGTAGCACACTATTAAACTGACTAAAATTTCTCTTAACAGCTGGCAGCTCCCCCGAAGTGCTAATAAATATTCTTCCTGATTAAAAATTGTAGCTAAGAACATCTCTGCGAGGTTGGACGTCCAAATGAAGTCTATTCAACGAGAGGTCCCAACTCCCAGGCGGCCCGGGATCCCGCAGAAACTGCTCGGAGCCGCGTTTACATCGGAAAGTTCACCTGAATGTCTGGAAACTTTTTTGGCATTATAATACAACTAACAGAAACAAATGAGTGGTTCAAACATTGTCGAAATTATGAAAGCCGATTTTTACTTCGATCTATAACATCGTAACGTACTTCTGCCAAATGATACTGCAGCAAACAATTTTCAATTGTAAGACATTGGTTTTACAATTGAAACTTTTATAGGAATTTGATTCAACAAATATTTTTAGATACGAACATTAAGCCATAGGTATTTTCAGTTTTCATTACTTTTATACATAGTAATTTATTTAACAACCAAAATGATGCAATTTTCAAGAGTTTCGGCTGATTTGTTATAATCTTTGCCTGAACTGGTTTTATCTGCTCGAACAAAGTTTGTTAGCGAAAACCAGACCCGAGCAATATGAAAACCTAACTAAATCAGCAGAAGTATATAGCATCTCCAACTCCAGCCGTATTCTATAATAGTAGACCTCTCCAGCCACTATACTCATTCAAATATTCCGGCACCGTACTTCTAGCGGGGTTGAAGCTCCGGCGCCCAGAGGGGCTAGGGAGGGGACGGAGGGGAAGCTGTATGACAGAGGGCCGGGTGGGGGTGGGCTGACCTTCACGGAAACAACACGCACCCTGTAATTACTGCTCCCTACTAGAACATCACGTAGACACGTTCAATCGCAAATTACGTACACGGTTTTAAAGTTTTTAAACTAATGTTTGAACTTTGAATGTAACCTAAATTTAAATGGGCTAACTAGTTATTAGGATTCTGCGGAACGGAAATATTACAATAGATACTAGCAGTTGTCCTCGCTTCACTTTGTGAATTCTATGCTCCATCCATTAGCCAAAGTGGTAAAAATGTTTAGGCGGAATTCTTTACATATATTTTTATAAACAAACACTAAATGTTACTCCCAACTCACTACAATATATCAAAGAAAACAGAATCGAAACAGGTTGAGCCGTTTCTGAGATGTGCGGGAATAAAGGCACAGACAAACTGACTGACTGACAAACAGACAACATGGACGTTCTTGATGTTGCCCATGGCAACAAACTCCATAGACGGCGATGACCATTTACTATCAATAGGAACAGTTGCAAGCGGTTACCACAAAAACGGACCTAAACGTTACGTAACATTCTCCCGAGCTCTAACTTAAATTTTAACAAAGGCTCGCAATTGGCTTGATATCGTATAATAGGATGCGGCTTTTATAGACTTTCTTTTATCCGTAAGCTCTCGCCAAACGGCCAAGCGCCAAATGTTAATATAGATATAATATAGAATAATAATAGAGAATAATATAATATAGAATAACACATTTTCAATTTTAGTTTTTGAGTTAATTAAAAGAAACAATTTTAAAATGATGGTTGGCGGTTGACACGATTTAAATGTATACGACATAGGTATACGACGTACATACTTATATTCATATTTATACCATATTCTCATAAATAAGACCAATAGGTAGCAATAGGTATTGTATACGATGTAGGTACCTACTTCGTAACAACTCAAGCGATATGTCAAATCTGAAGATAAAAGCTACACTTACACTTACTAACACTTACTTAGACTGTTCTAAAATTATAATACAAACACAATTTAGTGTTATTTGATTTATATTTTTAAGCTATTGCATAGCTTTTATCGCGGGCCTTGAGCGTGGGGACCGAATCCAGAAATTCCGTAACGAAAAAAACCCTACAACCCCAAATAAGCGCCATCTAGTAACTTAATACTAAGGTATGGTACGTATGTTTTCTACAAACTAGATGGCGCTGTTCTGATATAACTATATAACTTCTAATAATTATAATTGCATAAGTTGATAAAAAATGCTATGCAATAGCTTTACCGCGGCAGTCTCCGAGTGCCACATTTAATTTTTTTTAAGGTATTCTGTATTTAATAACACTAAATATGGACATTTTTATCTGTGACATAAAAATCCACCTAAAATTATACAAACTATTTTAGTCTCTTTTTATATTGCCAATTTTCAAGGTTGAACGCGTGTTTTATCTATTCGAAGTAGATGTTATTTTGTAAGTACATACATACCAAGCCCGCATAAATAACGTTATTGTAGTCTTGATTGATACCGCTGTCCCTCTCTAACACGTTGTCTCCGTCTGACGCATGCAGCTCCGTCATGCAGCTGTCAAACCTGAATGTCCTGTGTGACAAATGATGGATGAGAGGAAGAGAGATGGTACAAGTCACAATCACATATTAGGACAATCATTTCGTATTTACAATTCTTTACACTTGAAATAAGCACGAATGATGATCCTTTAGAAGGCAGTGACCCTGCCTGCTGAGCGGAGGGTTTGATTCTCGGTCGGTGTAGATAATTATCATATTATACTAACTAATACACAGATGTTTGATTTCGAGCCGTGGCTTGTAATGTAATGACAGGATACCAGGATATCAAATGCAATATGAGAGAATAGTCTCACTCGCAAATTGAGCGGCATCCCGCGGGATTTGGGGGATTGCGGAGAACAGTCTATGCGTGGTAAGGGTAACACTGGTAACTCTTAACTTGAAAATTTAAAATGATGTTCCAGTAAGTAGTTAGTACTTTAATAAATACTATTTGTTTTCAAACATCTTTCATGTAATTGTACATGAAAGATTTTTAACCATTGTATTGTACAATTTAACTGTTGACACCTTATATTATTGTCTTAAATTCAAATTTACATCACTGATAGACCTCCCTTCACCGTGAAACGATATCTAAACTTGTTTTGTTAATGTAATTTGATTATGTATTCCGTAGAAATGGATGGGATAATGTTTTCTTAAAAAGAATTGTAGGAATCTATGGCCGTGAAGAACTTTACAGAAATGGCGCCTATTTATCTTTTTTATGTTGGCAGCAGTATATTTATGGTATCTTAGGCCGGCACCGGCAACCTTGAGATACAAAAATGTTGCTTTCACTAGACCTACGAATAGGGTTGCCAACCGTACTTTAAAAATATAAAGATTTTTTTATGTAAATAGCTGACAGACGAACAGATGACGACAGGCAGACAAAGACATACATGTATACGACTGCGGACTACAATACGACGTCGTGTCGGTGTCGTGTCGCGTAATTCTACGACGTGCATCGTGAAAAATCATTACACGGCCTGTGTTGATTGATGTGTTTCGACCCTTACTTACGTTTTAATATAATATGTATAAAAATGTATATCGTAAATATTCACTTCATTTTATTCTTTTAAATGCAAATAGCATAAATTAATGATACACAGCAAGGGACGAGTGACGTGGTGCACTATCATTTGTTACATACTAGTAAACCCGCCCTCGCTTCGCTACGGGAAACCTGTCCCTTAGTACCTTCACTACAAAATTGTTAAACGTAACCCGCGCACGAATTACTTTTCACGCGAGTTATTTTTCATTTTTCGATAACTCCTATGATATTTAAATTATAATGGCTAAACATAATGTGCCTGAAATGCTTGGTGACTAATATATTTAAGTCGATAAGGATTAATAGTGTATCCCTCTAAATAGCTTTCCAATGATCGCATTAAACGTGATAATTTTTTAAAAACTTAGAATGTGTATAGTAAGCTATCCTTAAAACATAGACATAATTATGCCATCACGAACTTTATTGTAGACCAATAAAAGAGGAATATTCCATCCACACATTGTTTTCTTATATCTCAAAGGGATTAGGCAGGGTTTTCGCTGAAAGCTCCCAGGCGGCCTGATTTTTTCCGAGTTTCTCAGCTGTCGTCGTCATATTTCAACCAATTTACATAAAACTTTAATATGTTATACACATAAACCTTCCTCTTGGATCACTCTATTTATTAAAAAAGTCATCAAATCATCATCGCACCGCATCAAAATCCGTTGCGTAGTTTTAAAGATCTAAGATTAATTCCGTAGTAGGCGTAATCATCATTATCATCATCGCAATCCATTACTGTCCCACTGTTGGGCCTCCTCTTACAATGTGAGGGGAACAGGCCATAGTCAACCGCGCTGGCCAACTGCGGATTGGCGGACTTCATACACCTTTGATACCATTATGGCGAACTCTCAGGTATACAGGTTTATTCACGATGTTTTCCTTCACCGAAGCAAGTGATAATTAAATTCTAATACGCACATAGTTTTTGAAAATTAGAGATGAGTACGGTTCCGGAGTTTAATGTTCAAACCACTCGGGTGTCACTGCTCTAGGCGAAATAGTGTTAGGGATTTCATCACCAAAACTCATAAACGGATCCAATTTTGTTCGGTTCTCCTGCCTTAAAGGAAGAAAACAATCACGCTAGCCAAGTGCGTACAACGGCAGACTTCACGGACTTTGAAGAACATGAGAACTGTTGGGAAATCCAATTTCCTCTCGATGTTTTCTTTCGAACTCACAAGTATTTTGGTTCGTTTATTCGTTTCTAGTTCCTAGTAAGCATATACATTTGAATTGAACGTACCTATGCAGAATTCAAATCAAGGTCCTTTGTCCGAGGAATGTGGAAGAACTCGAACGGGATTTAAAATCACTAGGCTATTACAGCTAAATTATTAAAAATGGCTTCAACCCAATAATATCCCACTACTGAGCACAGAGACCTGAGGAGACTTAGAGCATACTCCACGCCGCTCCAGTGTGGACTGGTGAAAGGGTAAGTGGACAAATCCCTTTACTAACTCTTGATTGTAGTTTATAATCAGGAATTTATAAATTCAATGTGTAGGTAAGACTTGCTGGGGCGAATAGAATTAGAATTTACATAATGTACGTAGGTACATGATGAGTTTAACTATCTAATTATGAAAGAAGAGAATTGCAATTAGCAGGGACCTATAGCCATACCAGAGATAACTATGTAGGTAGTTATTTATCTCATACGATTATGCATGTGATATTACAATGTTATCGTATTTAAGTACGTACATTTCTGATAAATAGCGACGTGAAACACGACCGCCCTCCATGACCGCTACTGCGGTTCTGAACTTCTGACTCTGTTAGTGTTCACGTTCAGCCAGCCACTGAGGTGGGGCTTGGTGTTGCTGGCTTCGGGGCTCGGGCTGGTTTCGAATTCGAACGAGCATGAACGCTCTCGTCTTGCAATAGCCGCGTTCGTAGCGGCAACGTCGCATTGTAAGGACGGCGGCACACTGCGCCATTACGTTATTTGCACCATTAATCATGAGAAATTGTATTTTGCTGTGGAATTTCTTATATTGCCGCAGGAAAACGGATATTTTTGAAACATTTTTGAATTATGGAACATGAGCAATGATTCAGGATTTAATTTTAGTGTTAGAATAAAATATACCTATTTGTATAAAATTCGACCAAAATATTAAATATTTCAAAATAGTTTGGCTTTTGCATAACAATACGCCGTTGTATTTGAAGTAAAACTTCTTTACGCACGCTTGACTTGGAGAGTAAGCTAGTGAATGCGTGACGAGAGGGTTACGAAAAGTGTGATCGGGCGAGGCGAACGGAATTTTGAGAGGGAGACAGTGAAGATAGAAAGAGGGGAAGTTATTGAAGATAGAAAGAGAGACAGAGTTACGTTTCGTATAGTACTGTTGGGGCAAGAGAAGGAGGTGCGAGCACATATTTTCTTTCTCTTTTTCTCTCATAGCTAGTTACGTTTCGTATATCGAAGACCCAGTGCAGGTCTGTTGTCTGTTTCACACTGTAGCAGCAAGAGAGAGAGAGAGCAGTGTGCGTCAGTATCTCAGTCAGTAGTTCGTTTGCGAGTTTGCTAGCGTTACGCGAACGGTGATTTTTTGATTATTTCGTAATTTCATTTCGTTCTTGAAGAATTTTATAAATAAATATTTTGTTCAATACATTAAAATAAATATTCTACGTTTAAAGTAAATAAAATTGTAAATAAATTTTAAAGTTCATATTCTGTGAATTTTCGGGTGAATAATAACAAATATACATATATATAGATAGAGCTAATGAAGTTTTACTTCACACAGTCGTGTGGTCTAAGGCACACACGTTTTTTTTTAATTTAAAATTAGGTTTGTACTGTTTTTAAATTCTCACGATCATTTCAAGCGTGTGTCTTGCATCGCTTTTTTCATACTGTTGGTGATGTTAAATACTTTTTTTACAGTTTTAATAATTGTAGATTACAATATAGTTGTTAAAAACAAAATGTCAAAAACTTTGATCAAATGAATCAAGTACCTACTTAACTACTTACACTTATTCAGGTCTATCCAACGAGCTATAAAGCAGCTATTGTATAATTTGAGTGATCACGTACACACATACACACATGCGCCCACATACATATTACTATACTTTCAACATATTTTCAATGTTATATTAAGAGAATTACAATGCTTTTCAAGTTTTAACAAAATTTTCATTATATTCGCGTTTTCATTGATTAGAAGGCATCGTCGGATTTAATGTTTTAAAGTTTCTACTAATGCATAATATAATAATGATGTCAGTACCTTCGCTAATAATGTAGAAACATCTAGTGTGTTTTTGCCTTATCCTCGCCTACTTTGTAGCTTGGCGCGGGATGTCCGACCCAGTCTCCGTTTTATATCTATACATACATACTAGCCTCTAAGTCTACCTTAAGTTTGTTTCCACCGCACCCTTTCAACTGAAAATTTTTCATTATCAATAATTTACATAGAAAGTCCTCATGTCGACCGTTTTGGCGTTTCATGTTGGCAAAAGATTGAACAGGCCATATAAAAGTCTGTATTATCGCCCATAGAAATTCGTTAAAAAGCGCATCACCAACCCGTTGCAAAACAAAGAAAAAATATTGAATTCGTGTATTCACAAACACACACTTCACACTTCGACGGCGAATTTTATGTTACCACTTTTCAGTTCTTTATTTTCTACCTTTCTACACTTGGGTCAGGAAAAGGAATAATTCAAATGAAAACGCGAGAACACTTAGCTTACTTATCACAAAATAAAAATGTTGGCATACCTACAGGCTTTCTTGAACGTATTTTATTCTTTATTCTTGATAAGTAGGTACTTTCAAGAAAACCTGTATTTTCTTGAAAGTATCAAGAATAAAATGGTAAAAAACACGCATGAAAATATTTTCTCACGTTAGTGAGTTCTGTAGCACAAATTCAAAAAGCAAGATATCTTTTTTTTTATATTTAAAAGCCCACATATTTTTATTAGTAGGTGAATGTTGTACCTGATACGGATTTGACAATGGGCACAGTCCTCGTACTTGCAGTTAAGGCTAGCTGAGAACACCTACGTCGTGCTTACTGTTCTGAGATCAAGGTTTCTAGAGCCAGTACTGAGCGCCCAGCCTGGCACACGGAGTCCGAACAAGTTCCGAGATCTTGTCTCACGGAGACACAACTTTTACTTGTCTACGTCTGTCTGTGTGGAGCGGATTGTAAACATCCGTCGTTTCTCCGTGCGAATACCTTTGACATATATTAAGAATTCAAATTGAGTGCTCCTGTATGTTGTAGCTGGGTAATCTAAATTAGAAAATAAGTAGTTTTGTAAATATTTTATTGTTGTTGTTGTTGTTGTTGTTGTATATTACACACGTCACACGTGGCAGGGATAGACAAATGAGACATGTATACATTCACGAGTCACGACTGGAGCATAAATCTTTTCTGTCACTGAAAAGTTTTTGCCTTATTGAGAACCGAATCCTGAACTTCTTACTCGAAAAATAGGGTCACCAACAACTGGGCTATAAGGTCGTCTCGGTCTGTTATTGTTTATTTTAACTTGAATAAACATGTTAGTTACACATAAAATTTGCTCAGCCTAAACAAACAATCGTGATACCAAAAACTCTTCTAAGCTACCTGGCAAATCCTTGATGGTGTTCCGGCGTGTTGAAGGTTCCCTTGTAGTCTTATTATATTATCATTGCTGATGTTATTTTATTAAAATAAGACTGTAATACGGAATTTATGGTGCGTTACGCAATTATCCAATCATTAACTTTATTGCCAACTTCATTTATTCATTCTTTATTCAACATATTTGTGAAACTAATTTAAAAAATCTCGTCGTAACAATTTTTCAGGTGCGGGTATCAATCAAGGCATAGGCCGCGGTTAAGTATTAAGTAAGTCCATATTAAGTTTAAACACGTTAAATAAGCACAGACAGCATTTCGTAGAGAAACAGCGTAATACAATAGTGTCGCATTGCGTATGTGGAGTTTACGAGATTACGGTTTAAAATATATACCTAGGCTATTAAGCTTACAGTTTAAAACTAAGTATGTCGCGTCCCTAATCCTTTTATAGACGTGCAACTAGGGCCCCGCCCGCGACTCCGTTTTGCTATCTAAAATTGGTTTCTTTCAGAAGACTATTAAAACTTTTTTAAATACACTAAATAAACGGCCTTTTTGTATCAGTTGATACCAAAGATTTTTACCTAGAATATCGTTCATTGTTTAGTACAACATTTCAAATATAAATTCGAAATTTGAGTTACTTAAGTAATAGGAATTACCTACTTAATAACGCAACAGCTGCTATTTGTAATATAAATAAACTTGAATAAAGTAGTTTTATAAGACTTAAAGAAAAATCTTCTAAGTACTAAAAGACAGCAAGAGTTTTGTGTTTTTGTCAACCGAACTAGGTACCTACTGCTAATTTAAATTAGCTGTTCTTCGGTCAACTGGACTAACAACCGAACTAAAAATATGTATGCGGTTACCAATACCAAGTATTGGTACGTATGCACCGTATGCATCATCATGCTCAAGTCTGCACAAGTATTAGACCTATGATATAATGAAAAATTGTTTCGAATTACGCTATAGGTAGGTACTATTGATGACATTAAGTTTTTAATTGCTAATAGATAATTATGGTAGTATGAGTTGCTTTATTTGTCACTTATAATAACCTTGAGCGGGTGACGAAAATACAGTTACTGGAAAGCGAATATCCTTATTACATTTCACTACGACGCACATCGCATAGGACTATCGACCGTACTACATTAACATAAAGTACAGCAAAAGGCAATTGACGCGTGTTCATGAAATATAGCAACTGTAGCGGGATCGAAAAAGAAACTTGAAACGATGCTTTCACGGATCGATCATGCGACGTTGCCGCTCCGTACGGGCCACTTGCCGCCATATTTATTTTACTGCTTGTTGCCAATCAATTATAGTACGGAATAATGACACCTGCTCTCGAGATGGTATTCATATTGTTAGAGTGCTTTCACACTATGTTAATTAGAAATATCATTTCGGAAGATTACAACGTCATCATCCAATGGGCACTATTACGTAAATAAGTAATACAATTTTGCGAAATAAAGTGATTGGTAGCTCTATTTTCAAGCGTTTTTAGTTTTTACTTCTAATAATTAATAATTTAAAGTTATTTAACGGTATCTATTTACTTTTTGTAGTTTCAATTGTAGTATTTATATAAAGTAGACCGGTATCTAATTTAATTGATCGGTGATATATTGCGATAATAATGTAGTTAAATTAATATTAGGTACCTACTGTACTTGTAAAGTACTTGTTGTACTTGTAAGGTTATGAAGTTTAATAAAGTTATAAACATGGGACTGTGACAGGGTCCATTCACCCGTCTGATCGCAGTGCACCCTGCTGGACAACGGAGAGGCGCGGATTTCTTTTTGGTGGTCGCCAGTCTTATTACCTACCACCTAGTTTAATGCCGACGGTACCTCATGCTAGCAGGCTATAAAACATCCGCCTGGCTAGCAACAGCCCTCCTCAAATCGGCCGTAAGACCTTGACATGATGTCGATAGATACCTGTCTAGGTCGCACTGTCCCGTTGTCCGAGAGACACTACACTTTTTTAGAGGCGACCATCTCAGTCCTCAAGGGTAGCAACACATCGGTGACCGAATTATAACGAGACTCTTACTAACAATTATTAACTGGATTATAACTAACAACAACTAACAGGACTAACATTCACTAACAGTCCCTCAGTAATTACAACCTAACCAGCTAATCAGCTAATGTTCTAACACCGTCACCTAACCGGTCATAGTTTTCATGGGCGGCAGCGGAAGGTGGTGCTGAATGCTTGTTTACTACCTTAATTCCATAAAAAAATACTGTAATGATGCGGCTCCTCCACTCCCTGCCGGTCACGGTCAGCAACGTGACGGTGACCATTTACCACCAGGTGACTTGTTCTCGTCTGCTCCTTTGTAGGCCATTTACACACACTACTTAATGTATAGTTATATAATAAAGTATCTATTGATTCAAATTTCATAATTCTTAAAAGTTTATTTTGACGTGACAACGTCTTAAATTAGGTTAGCTGGGAGTCACTTATGAAAAATAGTAACGCTCGGTAACGTTACGATGAGTCACCGAACGAGAGAGAGGCCCGCCGAATGCCTTGCGTCTCTCTCCCACTCAACTATGATCGGTCTGTCGCGCGCGCAGCACTAGAGAATTAGGCGCATTGAATCGGCGCGTTAAGTTTAAGTTTACATGTACAATGTTTTAGTAAACAAAATATATTTCTATAGTTAAAATTTGTGCAATTCTTATTTTCATTCAATTCCTTGTTCCTATTGCGCAATTTAATTATATTCATATCAATAAATATTCTACCGAGAAAAAGACGTTGTCACGTAAAATCTTCGCCCGTAAAACCGACTTTACAGGCAACCATTTTTTTTAATAGTAATGGGTATACAACAGCAATTAAGATATTTATTAATACTTAATAATTTATTATTAATACTTTATTAATATTACTAAAGTTTTTTATTACAATCGATTAAGTTCACAAATATCGCATAAAATATTCGAAATTAAGTACTTAGTGTAAATTTGAATCCTAATTATAATTTGAAAGAGGTGCTAACCTATGCCTCAAGATAATCCTGATAATCGATACATCTACATAGTTACCGTGTTCTATATCGTAGAACGCACAGGATAAGGACCTAATAGAACTACAGTAATAATAATGGTATAGTCCGCCTGGGGCCGAAGCCGTACTCACATTGCACCTGCTAAAGCTAATTCTATTCTTCAGAACAAGTTTAAGTTACTTCAATTAAATACTTAGTTAATTTAGTTCAATGGAGTCGTTTTATTTAAGTCCTCTGATGTATCATTTGCATTTTATTTTGATGGTGTGATGGATAGAAAATTTCTTTTAAAAGGGGATTTGTTAAACATGTTTTTTGGGTTCCCATTTTGTGGCATTCATTTAAAAGAAGATAAAAAAAAAAACTCAAAATCACAACTCTGTATCTACACATATGCTCGTACGTAGTCTATCAATAAATATCCCGCCTTGCAAAATTTTGCTTAATCTGCCCGGATTTCGTTTTCGATCAACGCCAACTTGGCGCGATAATCCCACAGAGTATAAGACTTATTTAATAACGCTAAAAATAGCCGCAAAAGAGCCGTAATTACCGTAAGCTAAAAAAAGGCTTCGTACTTATCAGGTAGCAACACTACGATTTACTTTGTTTGTATTAGATATGAATAGATTATCTATAACTAAATGTTTAAGTGCGCGGTCGTTGTACAGTAGTGTTATTTCTGCGCGTGGTCTGCGATCTGTCGAGGTAAACAGCTGGGTTGTCGTGTGGGGGTCGCTGCAGGCGGCCCGGAGCCGGCGGAGGCGGCGCCCTGGTCTGCTCCACTTGGATCCTGTTAGGCTGCACTATGATGTCCTGCCGTGGCGCCATTGCTGAAACATACATTTTGAGTGGCTTACTAATTCGTAATTGATATGTTGTCATATATGCCATTCAGTAATAGGCGTGGCGATTCTTCCAAACATATTATTGTAACGGTGCTGAATCTGGGCACTATTAAAACCTATCCGTAAAGTTCGTCGTATAAAAGTACTACTTAGTAGGTATAAAATGATAAAAGTATCCTATTTCATTCACTAGTAGGTATGTATCCCTATTTCGGGGCAGTATCTCTGATTCCAATTCAAGTTACTATATGCAGTGAACGTTACGACGTATTAATTGTTATCGGCGCAATTTGGTGGGAAAACTACGCGTCCGAGAGATTGTACGGCGTACTGCGTAGTGCGTACTGTCGCGCTCGCGATCGGTACGAACTACGTACCGATACGGCCGATACCTGTCCCGTCCCCGTCAGTCGCCGCTCGGCACCGCGGGAGGCGGGCGGGATCGGTTCTGTACTTGCGCACAATCGGTAAACAGCGCGACGACTTTTTACGAGTATTACCTATACCTATTATTAGCTGATGTTGTCAACATGGAGAAAGATCAGTTAACACATATCGCGCTGGTTTTGGAAGTGGAGAAACACGAATGTCTGTACAATACCTCTCTGCCAGATTATGCTCGACGAGATTTAACGGAGGAAGCGTGGACGAAGATCTCTAATAACTTAAAATTACCAGGTGGGTGCATCTACTAAAACTATTACAAGTACTAAAATTATTAAATGTGTATATTATGCAGATGTACTATTGGACAATAACATGACTATGCATTCTATATACGCATTATAGATACGCAGCTATAAATATTTATTATATTTAATTAAATGATTGACTACTTACAATCACATAATATGAAGGTTAGTAGCCAACCACCAGGTTTGTAATCCAGTGAAACTTTATTCTGTATGCAAACTTTGTACGTAGGACGTGACCATTCGACCTTTTTCAGTTCTATATCTTTTAGTCTATCTAATCTATATCTATATATCTAATGTTGTCTAATTTGTATTTTCGTTGTAAGTTGAGCTATTTTAAAAGTATTACGTTTGTAAACTTTAAGTTAGTACATATTGTAGCAAATTTTGTTCTATGGGCTTCTCTGTAAGTGAATTGTATTATTCTTAAGAGGAACAATAAAGATCTTAAACCTTAAACCTTAGTCTTTTACTTATTAACAGCTCTAATACAAAATTATTCTTGTAGATTTCATGGATCATTTCAGACTTTCGAAACATTTTAAAGTCACCAGTGTAACTTTCACGTTACAGATAATAATTTAAATACCTCTGAGATAAGATCCGTATATGAAAACCCTAGTCGTTGGTCCACTGTCGATAAAATGACAGGATAAAGAGTTTTCAAAACTTTATGTTACAGTGGCTGAATGCAAGGATAAATGGCGTAACATCAGGTCTACATATCGACGCAGCTTTAAACCGTCAAGAAATGG
This sequence comes from Ochlodes sylvanus, assembly GCA_905404295.2. Classification (NCBI taxonomy): domain Eukaryota; kingdom Metazoa; phylum Arthropoda; class Insecta; order Lepidoptera; family Hesperiidae; genus Ochlodes; species Ochlodes sylvanus. Next base: position 8,186,702 of record FR990129.1, read on the forward strand.
CAAATCAAAAAGGACTTACTATCTAAGTAGGTACCTCAATTTTATTTTGCCGTACTCTAAGCCGATGGACGATTCTATCTTTCGGGAAACGGACAACGAGGATAATGACTTCATGGTAGTTCTAAAAGACGTAGATTTGGACAGCGAGAATTCCATGACCGAAGAAATATACTTACCATCGTCTTCGCAGCCACAATCGTCTTCACAAGACATTCAGGAATTTCAAAACGACAATGAAACAGATGTAAAGTTTAATCCCAATCCAGATGTACAAACCAACACGAGCCGACAAACAATGTCCAGCGAAGAAGACTTCTCCATTCCAGAACACTTAAAGGGAACATCAGAAAAGGACTGCGTCATGGATCAGAGCGAGAGGGAGCACATGAAGTATTTCTTTCTGAGTCTTCTGCCAGAGTTTAGAAATATGTCAGAGAAACAGACGAGGGCATTCAAGATCAAAGTTTTGCAGCTTATTGACGACATTAAAAATGAACGGTTGCCAGTTTAGAATTGTGATAAAGCGAAGGAATTACATATATTTCGTGTTTTATTGTTGATATTAGGTTTAACAGGGTTTATATACATAGATATAATTTTTAATGTATGAGCTGGGCTCTAAATAAATCTTCCTCTTCAAATAATGGACAGGGCTGCCATAAAACCCTATTGATGTAAGTTATGAAGACTGGAATTTAAATTCTGTAGGTACGTATTAAAAGAACCTTCAAGAAAATCATTTATTTGTAACAATCTAAAAAATAGCAACATGAAGAAAAATTGTATAAATTGGGTCATAATGTGGGCGAAGTTTTCTGTCATACTTTAGTTGACAGGCTAAGTGTCTTTGGTCTTGAACCTTGACTCGAGGGAAGAGCCAAGCCCATTAAGCGACTAATATGAGGTTTGATGTTGAAATTATTATAATTTAAACATTGACATAAATACTAATTAAATATTTAAAGCATATAATTTGGAGTTTTTTTGTGGTTATTACTGAATAAATGGTCTCTGCGATTGGGTCGCCTACTAATCCTACCGACTATATAATACTAATATTATAAACGCTCATAGAATTCTTTTCATTGCGGGAAATAAGTTTTTCTGTTGGATAAGTTTGTAGTTACTAGATCTGTCATGTTTACGCTATTATTTTTAAAATGAAAACATCTTGATGAAGAGTTCAAGGTTGCGTTATCGACATGCTCGGAAGTCAAGTCATAATTTGACTTTATCGAGGAACCCATACAAGTAGGTTATTCGTTCCGCCCATGGCGAGACCCAAACTAATAAAAACCAAACTACTGTTTAGTTAATACCTTTTGGGTAGATGACCACGAGTAGCATAATTCTTAAGTACCACAGCAGGTAATCAACACAGTTATTATCGGGTAACACTGCTAGCTCTGCTCAGCTAGCTAGCAGAGTTTTAGCCGTGTCAGCGTCTTTAAGCGGCATAGGAACTTACTACTTGGTTTCCTAAAAATTTTGCTATTGCCGCCATGGATAAAACCGAAATACGTGCGTCTGTTATAGAGCGCTGAAAGACAATGTCGTTCTATCCTGATCTAGGGCTAGAGCTGATACTGCCTGGGTCTCTAACCTTACCATCTGATATCGTAATTGAGTAGTCTAGGCTTATTGCGCTGTCGTGTTAAAGCCATCAAATAAATGTTGATTAACTTACCCTGATGTTAACCAAAAATAAGATATAATCCAAGGTTTTTTCAGTTGTTATAGATCTCAAATTTCGGAAATGCAGAATTTTTCTATGGAGTTCACTATAATCCTTAAAAGTGACGCTCAGCAGATGCAGCTGCAGCTAAAAAATCAAGGGTAAGTATTTTAGTTTTTTTTTATGGTAATAACCGACAAATGAGCAGACCAGCCACCTAATGGTAAATGCCATAAATGGTCCCTGTCCTGCATGGACTTCATTAACACCTAAGGCATCAGCAATGGGTCCCCGGCCGGGAAGGAAAGAGGAAAGAAATAAATTATTGGCCAGTGGTAGCCATCTTTATTCCTATCACCATGCAGGGGCATCTGTCCAATAGATAGCAGTGACCACTCGACACGCTCTGATCTTCCTTATAAGTTTCCTGGAAAGTTATAGAATTTAAAATAAAACGTCTAAAGATGAGTGGTCAAAGAAGAAAAGTGGGTCATGCACTCGGAAGCTCTAGAGAAGACGTGGTCGTTGCTGTGAAGCACTTTATTTTTATTTCAAATAAAAGTTTTTGGTCAGTGTTTTGCTGAAGGTGCTTTAAGTTCTTATCTGTGTGATCTTAACACATCGTCAAAAATTGAAACGTCATTAATGGTAGGTACAAAAAAAATGCAAAAATGAAGCTTTGTACCCAACGAGATATTATTTTTCGCTGTTTGTTCCTCCATATCGAAGACATTATAAGCAATTGACCTATATAGTAGGTATATTATATTGTTATTAATAGTAAATTGTAACGATGTACAAGGATGTAACTGGCTGTCCATGTGCTGATAATTTTAAACATTTCGACCCGATATTATATTGATTTGCTCATAGCCCGGCGGCTTGCGTCGATCTCAAGTGATCGAAAAAGTTAAGCAACAGCGGGCGCGGTCGGTAGTTGGATGGGTGACCGCTAGTGGCAAACATTTCTTGAGCGCTTCCGTGCTTCGGAGGGCACGTAAAGCCGTCGGTCCTGGTTGTTATCATTTGGTAGAAGTCGTAAAGCCATGTCGGATACCTTCGGGCGGCTTAAAATTTCCGACACTTGGGTTGGCCACTAACCCCTCCACCAATCCGCACTGGAGCAGCGTGGTGGAGTATGCTCTAGGCCTCTTCAGGTATGAGGAGAGACCCGGGCTCAGTAGTGGGCCATTAATGGGTTGAAGCCAATTATATTGATTTGGTCAAACAGTTTTTAGGTCATTTCTGCGAATAATTTTAAATTCAGGTCATTCTGCCAATCATGCGGCTTTGTGGTATTATTATCAAAACAAAACGATAACATCCCAGCTACCTCGATTGTGTTTGGATAACAGAAAATATTTTTGGCGTGGCAGAGAAATTGGTGACTAATTTATGTTTTCTGCGGTGGACTTAAGTGCTTGGGGACAAACGTTTTTATACAATTTTCTATTATTGTATTTTGTTATTACACAATAATTTACGGTAGGTACTGCCTGTGAGTACCTCTTAGGTAAGATTAGGATTTCACCCCAAAGGTATAGGTATGTACCTACGTATGTATTTTCACCTGTTCCCTGTCAACTTCTAACCTACTTGTTATTGGCTATGTAAGGTCACTTACGTCACACTAAATTAAATTTGGTGCCCTCTAGAAAGAACGCACTTTACCTTACTACATAAAATGTTTTTTAAAGGTGCCGTGGTGGTTTTCAAATGAATTTTATACCTATTTGTGTTATACTCGCCTACACAAAGGCGAGATATTAGTTTTAAACTTCTTGATATGTTTCTTATGTAGTGTTGTGATTACTGGGAAACAATGTATGTTCTTTCCACACAAAATGGATGAAGTTCAAAAGGTAAGGTAAGCATCTAAGTAGATTGAATATTCAATAATTCAATGCGTTGATTGTGCGATAAACAACTTTCTAATCTTTAAAGTGTTACATCTTGTCAGCTGGCAGTAAGGTTCCCAATTTTAGTAGAAATATTGGACTAATGTGTAATTTATGATAAGTAGCTATTTCAAATGGATCACTTCGTTTACAAAGTACCTACATTTTTTTGTGGTTTAGCTTATTGCCAACGTTAATGCCAAAGTGAAGTGTTGATAGACTGATAGTATTGTTTATCCAGCTACAGCGAAACCAAAAGGCTGGTTACTATTTCAGCCTGTATGTAGTATGTTTGTATGTTCACACTGACCCACAGAACTCCTTATCTATCTATCATTCATTTACAAATGGAGTAACCGTTAGATACCTACGTCTTGATCGTCCGAAAATTAATTGTGGTGTGACGTCAAAATATATTTTTTTAAAGATGTTGTGGAATGTGTCAATTATTACTAAGTGGGTTTTACTCAGTCGAGTGTTACTCATAAGGCTCGGCGCAAATTGGCCTCCGATCACAGCCATCCGTGGTCTTCACTTTACTAAATGCGGAGACTATGTATGAAAAGGCAAGTGAACTGCTTGCCGCTAGTCACCGGTGGCCAAATCGCGCGTACCTTAAACCCTACTCATTAACTTTCTGACTTTAAAACGGCCGTTATGTACAACGTAAAACGATTCACACACATAGCTGTTACATAAACTAGGAGCTATAATGATGTCTTCTTGAGGATCAATGCGATACAGTTATAACTGTCATATTATGATACCTACTTACTACGTATTTAAATTGATACCATGTAAAATTACCAACTGTTATTAATAAAATATTATACTTACAGTTATGTAAATAACTTTGCAGTACTTTGTTCTATCTTAGCGCCGGTTTAACGAAAAGTATTTCGTCATTTAATGAACAAAATATAATAAAGGCGTATGTAACAAGCAAACCGTGTGTGATATTATGAAAATGTATAGGTGTTTACGCTAAACATAAGTTTATCTCCACGATATCTTATCAAAGCGTTTATCAGCGAGATTATATTGTAGGATTCGTTATTGACAATAGACCACTTCTACTTGTGATATCGGTCATAGATGGGAGGAGATAATAACAAAAAATATCTTGTTCGTGACAAAAATATCTCAGGCTATGTAAAAAAATTGAGGCATGGGGGCCGATGAGAGGCCAAGATCCGCTACGGCATAATCATCATCAAAGATCATCATAATAAGGGCCGTAAATGACATGATATTTCACTAGGCATCATGTTAGATTCGAGAAAATAAAAATACCACGTCTCTAACTCAATACTCAATGTTGTGTTGTGCTTATACTCTAAGTGACTCTTGACGAAACTACCAAATAAAACTTTTATTCGTGTAAATGGTCTTATAAATTGATGAACACCGGCAGCGCGCACGATAAAGTGTCCCGTTCTGCCTGAGCCTGTGCGTGCAACCGTGCAAGTCTCGCTTGCGCGGAACAAGCGATAGAGAGGCACGGTCGTCATACGCCACTTTTTTTTATTTAATAATAAAGAAATTAACGGTTATACCAACTAAAAAACAACATATTTTTGTCTATAAAAGTAGGTCTACTATTTTTATTTATATTATATTTTATTTTCTTGTGTGAAAATTATTGAACCTCGCACTGTATAATTATAATAAGTAGGTATGTTAATGAAAAATGAGGTAGTAGTACCCGTAGGACCACCAAAAAATCTATCCAACGAACTTAACCTGTGTTATTCTTCGAAATTCACGAACAACGAATTTAAGCTGTGTAAATAACTTCTTAACATAATTATAAGTTATTAAATTCTGTTGTGAAAAATGTTTTACATTTTATTTCGGATTTTTAGGGCCAGTTTCACCGGTTACGGATAAAGTTCCGGATAGTCCTAGGAAATTAGGAATTTATGTTTTCTGTTCCCTTGGATGTATCAATTCATTGCCAGCGCCTTCTTTTACTATAAGATAAAAAATAAACATGTCGGATAACCATAGTAATGTCAGTTTTGATTTTGATGTCTGTCAGTGTCAGGTCTGTAGGTTTGTTTGTACTTGGTTTGGTCTTTCTCTCATTCAGTCATTCTCAATTTCTCTTATTTCTTTCGTCAATTTCGTTATTCCTTTGCTGACACTGACAGGGACATAATCAAAGATTATTTTGATTAGTGACATCGAATTTAATTACAAACTTTAGAAAAATCTAACAACCGTCAACAGTGTCAACTTCTGTAGTTCTGACTTCTGTATACAGCGACAAGCGTGCTGCGTGAGTTCTCGCTTCTCGACTTTTCTGGATTTCCATGTGTTTTATGTTTCACGTTCATTAACTCTTGAAACGATTTTAAGCGATTTCATCATAAAGTATGAGTCACAGAATTTAAACAACTACCTATTTAAAGAGTTAGAGTTTGGAGTCTCAGTTTCATTAGTGTGCAGTGTGTGAAGTTAATAAGTGATTGCTTAGTGTTTATTAGTAAAATGGCGTCTAATAATCCTGGGAGCAACAATGCTATAGCTGGTGCAATCACATATCCAGCTGGCAACTCACAGATTCAGCCCATGGCGGAGCAGCCTCGACAGCCGAGAACTCTGCAGGTAATCCATAACCCTGATGATCTTGCTGGCTTTTAGTAACTTTGTTAACAATAACTGATATCCTGGGATGATGGACTGGTCCTATTAGCCAGCCTTTTTAAATAAAACAACAACAAAAAACTCGCAATAACTTGAAATAATTAGCAGTCTGGAAAAGTGGTTCAACCAGTGTATATATTTCGACCCTTGCTAAACTATATTGAATTCCTTTTTCTTGTCTTAGAGGTACAGTATTTTCTTAATAGGTATACATAGTTTTCATTACTATCTATTATGTCCTATTCTTGGATATGGGTCTTCTCACATCCTGACAAGCTGACAGCTTTAGAATTGTACCAATACAAGAAGAAGGGAGAGAGCGGGTTGTTTTCACTTAGGTATAGTATTCTCCCCCCTTTAAAAACCACACTTGAGTATGAGGTTTGTTCACACATGTTATCCCCACTCCAATCCAATGTTGAAACTCTTTTGCTATTACTGATATGTTAAATAATGTTTATTTTACTGTCTTTCAGGGTCTTCTGCGTTTTGCGATGGAGGCTACGAAAGCTGAAGATGCTCCTGGCAACTCAGAGCTGGGACCAATGGATGAAGAGGTACAATGACTGTGTTAATTTACTGATTTTATACTTAAAAAATTAACACTTGATTAGTGGTATTACACAAATAACACATCACTATCAATATAATATATATAAAACTCTTGCATTACTGACTGACTGACAGACAAAAAATAGCCAAAACACAAGAAAATGAAAATTGGCATGTATACTCGTTGGGGAGTGTAGAGGAGCACTAAGAAAGGATTTTTGGAAATTGGCGGTTGAAACTGCGGGAGAAAGCCAATAAATTATATTAATAGTCGTTTATACAGATAATGCACAAGAGTGTATCATTAAATTACAATACATTGAGTGACAATTCATAATGTACACTTTCGATAGTGAATTTAACATATTTGTGCACCACTGCTGCCTGTCACGGAACATGCATGTCATAATGCAGCTTTGCACAAAGACTAAAAAGTTATTAAGAATTGTACTGGGGATGCTGCAAGATGAACGCAAGCTGGTCCAACTCTTAGGTCCATGTCAGACATCCTAAGCGTGCACAAACATCCGCAGGCTCACAATATTAGTGTTGGCCCTAACATTTAACACCATACTTATATAGGTATTTTAGATCTGCATGAAACATACAATAAAATCATTTAATGGTGTACCTCGTCAGTTGTAGTAACCAAACTACAAATTTAACAATGTAAATTTAATTATTACATGTTTTATTTTATTACAGTATTATATTGCATGTATTTATTGTATGTAAGGTTATATCTTGCCAATGTTTATGTAACTATGTGCACGCTGTCTACCTTTCGGTCACCTCTCTGGTCGCGGGTAAGCTGGAAGAAATTTTATTAGTGATAAGCAGTACCTTTGTACACTGTATCCATGTTGTTTTGCCATTAATATCTGATCTATACATAAATGATAAATAAATTAATAATTTACTCTTCTGTAATCATTTCAGAGAAGAAGATTTCTAAATTCAGCTCTAAACGCACATACAGTGCAGGTAGCTGATATACTTAGAAAAAACATCGAAATATTATCAACAATGGAAAAGATCAGCTGTATAAAAAAAGATGATGACCTACCAGCAGAAATCCTCATGGCTTTCCACGAGCTCGGAGAATATATTGATGATATTGATGTTGCCAATGGTGAGGCTTGCCTAATTCCTATTGTAAATGAAAAAAAATTGCCATCACATGTTACTACTGATAAAATAATTATGTTAGAAAAGCGGTCTTTCTCTGACCAGTATTTCAAAATTTTCAAATAAAAGGTGTTTAGCATTCCTATATTTTTAGTTACTAATTAGTTAGTCTATGGTGATGTAATATGTATAGTTCATTGACATCAGTCTCACGGAGCGTAGTATTCACCGAGTTGCGTCAGATGATGATGGGCATGTGTCTTAATGCTTCTTCAGCATGGATTGATGGAGATTTATTTCAAGAAAAAAACTTATATTCTTTCAGATTTCGACAAAATGGGAGGTTTCAGAATATTTCCGATGTGCTACTCCTGTGACAGCATCGAGCTGCATCGCTGGGCCAACCTGACCTTGGCGCTGGTGTGTCAGAACAACCCGCGTTGCCAGCAGCGGGCGCTGGAGTGCTGCCTGCTGCCGGTGCTCCTGCACAGGCTGAGGGACCACCATTATGATGAAAGGAGTCTCAGGGCGTTGTCCAGTGAGTATCGAGTGGTCACTAATGACCAGACGACCGGTTTCTATGACCTGTCCAGCTAATAAGAGATAAACAGATACGCTCTTTATTGTTTGCACAATGTGTAGTCAGGGATGAGCTATTGGTAATGACTTTGCTTTGGGTTGTGAAACCTAAACATTATTACCCTGATCGACTGTAATATCTTTTCTCTGAGCCGATTAAAATAAAATAAGACTAAATTCCGCAAGCTTTCAACTGTTTTTGAGATTATCAAACTGAAAACCAACAAAAGAATTCAGAAAATCATTGTTATAGGATCTATACCGTTGATCAATACCCCCAACAAAAGTATTTCAAAACACTTCTGTATACAGACATTTTAAGTTTCATTATATGCATGATTTTTTCCAGGCATGATTCGTAACTACGAGCCGGGGACCACCGCGTTCGTGGCGCAGGGCGGCTGCGAGGTGCTCACGGAGTGCCTGCGGAACGTTCAGCGCTCCGAGCTGGGGAGCGCCGCGTTCCTCGTCACCTACTTGTGTAGGAACAGCAAGGAGGCCAGAGGTTAGTTGGTGTTGTGGATGTGGCCGGGGTCGGTAGTTCAATGGGTAACCGTTAGTAGGAATATTGAAAGTATATAATTACTTAAAAAACAGACTTCAAAACTATATAGTTTAATAGTAGTATTCATTTTACATCAACAAGTAATAAAATGTAAACATAATCAACATACTCGAAGTCGAATTATATACGCATCATTCGGGATAACTCAAAAAATACAAACACCAGCTTTCGAATATAAACAGAGTTAAGATTGGTATACCCAGTTAAAAATAAAGTTGAATTTAGAACCTCCTCCTTTTTTGGATTCAGTTAAAAACTGAGATAAACAACTTCTCCCTAGTTGAACTGCGGACACCGTTCGTCAAAGACCTGAAAGTAGTTTTTGCCGTAGACTACTATAATTATTTAAAATGACTTATGAATTTAACAATATTTTCTCCTTTTCAGATATATTCATAAAAAATAACACAATCCAGGCAATAGTGGACATTTTGAAAGGAACTATGGATACGTCATTCGAGTACTTGCTGAATATTCTGGTCACGCTCTTGGAGGAGCAGCCAGCTGACGTGGTGCCCATCTACCGGGACCCCGCGCTCGACCTCAGGCGGATCCTGGAAAACCACCTGCAGATCCCGGATGTCAAGAACGGGAGATTCATTGAAGAGAAGGAATACTGCGAGAAGATCATTCAAATTGCTTTTGGGCATGAGATGAATGGGACGATGGAAGATTCGGAAGACGTTGAGCCAGCTGATAGGTAGAATCTTGTGTGGATTGACTATGAAGATTTAGTTGGATTGAAAGAGAAGCATACCTTTCAAATAATGGTGCAAAGCAGTAACTACTGCGTTGTCTTTACAGTCTACACCTTGTTGTCTTTTGTATACAAACAAGTATCACATTTTATACGCTAAAAGTCGGCGCACATTACATCAACTAATCTCCGATTCAACTCATAGGAAGGCTTTCCTATGAGCTGAATCTTAATCGAGTTTGAGTTGATTTTATGTAATGTGCGCAGACCTAAATTCAATTAATTTGCATGTAAATAATTATATGTATTGTGTATAATATATCTGTTATATACAAGGTGAATATAAGTTATTGTTATGTTAATACCCTGAAATAAATTAAAGTATAAATTTATTTTACTCAATAAGTTAACAGAGTCTGTATCGCATTAATTTTTAAATTGGCGCATATAAACTTCTATGGGGCTTAAAATATGCGAAAAGATTTGTGCAAACTGTACTGTTATTGGTCTTATGTATATCGATAATGTATAGTGAAGTGGGTGCATTTATATGCAAGCTGGTGTGCTTGACAAACCTGAGTGTCTATTTGTTATATTGTCGTATAAATACGGATGCGTAGATTGTGGATGATTTTGTAGAATGAAGTAATAAACACTACAAATTATGTTAATTTTCTTTTATTTCCGGGAATATGCTTTTAAATTAATCCATGTTTGGGTCCGAGCCAACTTTCCCTGCTCGTGGTGCCCCTGCTGAACACCCGACGAGGTTACGGTGTCCGGTCGTTCTTTTCAGAGGTCGCTGGATTCAGTAACTACAAACAGTAATAAAACTCCCAATAGTCCCATCTATTGAAGCCGGCCTTATTTCTTTCCTGTTCCTTACCCACTCCTGTGACAATGCTATAGGGATGTTAACGTCGAAGAGGTGGAAACTCCGTATGTAGTTTGTCGGAAAGGAAATGGAGAAATTAAGTCACAATGACACAAAACATTTATTCTTAACTGCTAATTTATTGCATGAATTTTTGAAAATTGCTTTTGTTCAATCTTAACTAAACTATTTAATGCAATAGTTGATTTATTGCTTTACGTTTAGGCGTATACAGCGTCAACCCAATTCTGTTGACCGTCGGCAATGATGACGTCATCAGGTTCTTGTTCTGGGGCTTCTGGTAGGTCGGGCTCAATATCCGAGTAGGACCAGTCGAAGTTCAGGCCGGTGACCTCGGTGTACCAGGGGTGGTAGTGGCCGGGCCGCACGTACCCTAGCGTGAGAAGTTTTGCATTAGTTTAACTCTTATGGACAGAGGTAGGTATCATCATCGCATATTTGGTCTGGTCTCATATTACAGCGGGAGGTACTGGCAATAGTCCACGGCACTACACACGCTGGTAAGATGCGGATTGATAGACTTGACCTTCGAGCACACGATGGAATCTGCGCAGGTTGCTGAAGAAAGAAGAATCATTCCTGGTAGGACTTACCTCCAGGGAATGGGCTGTTACAACCAGTACTAGAGCCGAAGCTGACGACGCCTACCATCGTTAGTTTGTCGTCAACGTCCACGATTGTCAGAGGACCGCCACTGTCGCCCTGATGAAAATATAGATAAGTTTAATATGTTTAATCAGTACATCATGTTACGGTTCATAAAATACGTGTTTGAAACTTTGATTCTTACATAAGGTATCGCGAGTTGTTCTTCGTCTCGCAATATCTTTATAAATAAATAAATGCTTACACACTCATACCCCCGCTAGGATTGCCTGGGTAGGGCGCCATGGACAACACAAATAACATCAGACATCACTAACACCCACGACTCGAGAACAAACGTTTATTTCTTACATAAATCTGCCTCGGCCGGGATTCGAACCCGCGATCCGTCAATTTGCAGACAGGGCCCCTACCAAACCAATTCGCCAAACTTTATGACCTCTCTGAACGCAATGTGTTGACCCTCTGTGATTTGTGGTGTTGCATAGTACCTACGCAACTTTCTTATATCGCCGAAACGCACAGACGTAGACGGAGGTAGGAGCGGGAGGGGACACTCCCAATACGCATCCTTACGGCGCGTTCACATAGAACGTCCGTTTTACAGGTCCGTTTAAATGTTATTACGTATGTGGTTGTATGAGCCAGTTCACACACATGACAGTATTCCAGATCCAGTAAAACGGAAGTTCTATGTGAACGCGCCCTTATTAGTTTACAACATGTGTAACTGGAGCGCCATCCAGAGAAGCCGTGAAGTTTGGTACAACTCATACGAGTAACAAACTTACGGAGCAAGAAGACTGTGCGGTGACATTGTAGTAGGCGGCGCAAATTGTCTCCTCCTGGATGACTGTGCTGGTCGGGTACCAAAACAGACACTCTTCGTTGCTGATGCCGCGTAGGAACACCCAACGGAGCACCTCAGAAGCAGCACCACCTATAAACATGTAATCAGATTATTTAAACCACGATGATGTGCATTTGATCATTTCGAAATTTTAGACTTGAATATTTCATTTTATAACTCAGAATACTTAGTCAGTATATTTAGATTTGAGTTTCACTGAAGCAATTTGATATTGGTTTCTATATGCTTCTTAATATCGATAAACAAAGAGAAATACCTACACATTTATACCCATGATATTGCTCTATAAGTCGGAGTCTTTACCAAAACTTCAAAAATCTTACCGTTCCACCGGTCGTCAGTGAGTCCGAATCCGCTGACACGGTGAAAACTACTCCACTGTAGTCCTTGTTCTTTGTCTCGCTGTTCTGCAGACGGCAAGGTTGCACCAGAGCTGAGAAGACGAAAGTTGGAGGTGAGGTATGTAGTTTGAAACACAAAATTTAAGCTTCCTATTATTTGTGTTAAATTGTGTAAAAACTGTGTAATAAGCATAAATGGGCAAACATGTCTAAACTTATACCTAATTTTTATTATGGCTTATCTACATAAATTGATGTGATTGTTAGCCTTTATCAAGAATATGTACATGTAACATGAAAATCCCCTCCTGGACAAACAAGCAAATTTAGTTTAAATTCATACCTACAGTTCTTTTGACCGTTACGTTTTGAATTAGCTCGGCTCTTTCGTCTAGGTCTAGGTTTTAGGTGTCATACGAGTCATACGTCACTTATGTAACTTGTAGTAACTATTTTTATATGAGAACATAGAGAGGAACAGAAAAGAACATATATGCCAAGCGAAGCTTCTTGAGTGTCGTGGATACCCATTGGCTGCCATGCTTAATTACTCCAGAATAATCAAATTACATTACAAGCATTATGCTAGCAAACTTTTCACGGGATTTTTTTTATTTATATAATTATAAAAGTAATCAGATAGATGGTTTTTCACGTACGTCCATAAGGTATAGAGTGATCCAATCCTAGAAGGGCGATGTCATCAGTCTGCACTCCGGCCTGGATCTCGTTGTATCGAGGGTGGATGTACTTCTGATCTGACTCTACGATGTAAGCTGGACGAGTCAGGTTCTGGACCCCCAGGCGGACTACAAATGTGAGGCGGCTGCAAAATAACAAAGTTAGGTTATTTTAGTAATGTAGGTAGGTATATATGTCAAAAGTAGGCGAAGATTCGTGTCTTTATATTATTTGGCATATATTTGGTATCTCAATTTAATACAAGGGTTTTCCCGATTTTAAATAGCTGGATTAATCATTATACCCCCCTTAGCTTTTGATAATTTAAGTCAAATTTATGACAAGATTCTGTCAGGTACCTGAAGTAGGTGACTCCAAAATAAAGTTCTGGAATGTTTAAAGTTTGATCTATGAGACCCTGACCCCGATTTTTATAATTTGAAAACCAAAATATAGCATTTTGCCTATGTATGGATGCTTGATATCCAATTAACGCTTGATACTGACTTAGCAAGACAGTGTGCAGCAGTGAGGATCCATTGGTGATGGATGATGGACCCTCCGCAGGCGGTCACGCCACCAGCGTTGTTCACCATCCGAAGGCTGACTTGGTGCGGGATCTGACCGTCGCTGGCCTCCCAGCCTGCCACGATGCGAGATTGTCCTAGGAACATTCAGCTCGTTTATAACAACGTACATAAATACTCTGCTTATTATACAAAACGGCGTCTTGTAGCTAATTAGAAACCATTTCGTGGTTAGTTTTGCTATCACAATTATGTTTATCGCAGAATTAACTGATAATGAATATTTAGTTCATAAGTCCCAGGTCGATTGCCTGGGATTTATGGCTGAGAAATTCTTTACGCGACGTGAAAACTCGAATAACTTATATGCTAGTAGACGAGTAATTATTTAAATGAAATAGAAAAGGTTTGAAAGGCTAATTTATTTGTTTTTAGTTAATTACTAATATTTCGGATAGACTAATATTTCTTATAGATAAATTGAACAATCGTGTATAATGTAGGACGGGGTTACGTAGGGAGTTTACTTACCCCCTTGGAGCCGAACATCTTCAATAATCGCTGGTTCAGAAGTTAAGGGACTTCCCTGAAAAAATGTAACTCGAAGTGAATTAGGGAGTACCTAAGTAGTAGTACCTACCCAATCAGTTCTTATTGTAACGCTCTGTTGCAGTAAAATACAACAAACTTACAAGTATTAACAGCATCATAATAAAATTAGTATTTACCTGGGAAAGTCCCAAAACGGCCAGTATGCCAACAATGTATGCGACCGCCATGTTTCGTTGCTTCAGCCCGATTGAAAACGGATCTTTTCGCCATTAATCGTTGGTTTATATCTATCCGATAAGTATGATAGCAATAATTAATTATTATCAAATCAGGCACATTTACTCGCATCATTAATAATTGTCACGACTCATTAATAATTGTTTTTCGGTAGGTACATTTTGCAGGACTATCTACGTCTACGTGGTATTCTGATTAGGCAATTTATATTAGTATTTAGTAGCATAGTAGGTACCTGCACATGTCTAAAGGGATATTTTTTACAAATAAAAGCAAACAACAACAATTTTAATAACATTTATTTATAACTAAGTACCAGTTTCAGTTTTTTCTTTAGGTACAAAATATCACAAAATAACTTACTTTTAGTTCTAAACAGTTCTAATACAATTAGAACAGGATCATATATTAAACATATATCATAGGAATAGAGAAGAGTAGGTACATCTGAATAGCTGAATAAGGTTACATTGGTAAACGGCCGTTTTCAATATTTTATCTGTCTATATTCTCGGGATAACATGTATAGATATATACAACTATAGCTATAATTTTGTGACCTGCTGACACAGTTTGACAGTTTTTAACGACCGTAAACAAAGATATTATCGTCATCGTTTCGTTAGGCGTTAACAATCTGAAAATTTGGATTTTATTATCCCGGCAAAGCGCCTAGACAGACAGATGTACACAAGTTGGTATATTTCTACTCTTTCCTATACCTATTAATATATAAACTTCTAAATCACAATACTTCCTGATATCGACTCGCAGTAACATGCGGCGATTCTAAATAGACAACGGCCGGCAGTGGACAGGGACACTATGGGCAATAGAAGATACACCATAGTCGAAACCTTACAATAATAATTGTACAAAAAGATAGGGATAGATAAAAACGTATTATCATTCGAGGAAACATAAAGCACAGAAAAGCTTTATCGTCAAAATGTACATTCATATAAAAAGTATATGTACCTATATGTCAAACCAAATTATAAAAAAACGATCTATTAGGTATTAGGTACATACTTAAAAAAAAATATATAAAGTAAATTATATCTTTAAAAAAAAACATTTTTTATTATTACTAAGTGGATAGGTACTTAACTGTATACTTATCTGTAATGTATATGAACTTCTTAATATGAATATTTGAAAATCAACTGGGTGATTGAAGTAAAATTTCGAGAAAGGATAAGCACTCTTGTTGATTTTTGAAGACACATGTATTATTTAAGTACCATCATGTATCGTACTATATCTACTTCAACTTAATGCTAGTTAAGTATAAATAATATAAAAGTTAAGTAGCTTTTTTATTATTATGTTAACTTATACATGGAATAAATGGCAAAATACCTTTTTATCACATAGAACCAGCAAATAAATAATACATTGAAAGTTAAAAAATAAAAATAATTAAAATAATATTTCTGCATATGTTCTGTATCATGAAAAAATCTATAACTACGCTCGTAAAATATACTGAAAATAAGTACTTAACATCAAAATTCAAAAGTACCAACTAACTTGTCCTAAAAATAATCATAAAGCAGGAAAATTGCGACAAGTTTATTTCATTTAGCCACTGAACTTGCGGAACGAATCGTTGTGTGGTTGCCATGTATGAAAGAATTTCTTTAATAACCAATTCAATATAACATGGAGTTATTTCTAAAGCATTATGAAGCTGCGTAAATTGCTTAACGTAATATATAAATACCGTAATATATACTAAAAAAAAAGAAACCAAACATGACATCAAAAAATTCGGCCTTTTAATATTATAAAAATATCATGGAATATTTTAACGATCCTAATCTATCATTGGTCTATTTACGTAATAATTTATTGTAAAGTTTTAAAAACATAAAATACTCATAGGTAGGATATATTTTATATTAGGTAAGTACCTACTTTAATAAAAGTTATTTGTTTTTCAGCCTCTTTCGAAATATTAGGATTCTCTGAGATGGCCAGTTCAATTTTCAATTTCGTCTAGATTTTGATTTTTAGTTTAGACTTACAAGGAAAAAATATTTCAGTATGAGCTAACAGACCTTTTGTATGAGAACTATGATTTTTAATTAAGTTTAGTAATTAATTAGGTACTAAATTATTCGAACGTAAATTCGAGACAAAATGTTTTATTCGAACTTTAGCGTTTAGCTAATTGAACTGCATTCTCACAAAAAATACATAGGTATGTAATTATTTTACATTATTTAAAAACATGTTAAATGTGTTATATAGGCATTACGAATTCGCGAAATAATAAAAACCTATTACAATGTTTCTCTTAATCATATAAAACTCTTCCGATACTGAGTGCCTGACAGACAGACACACAACGGAAAGTACTGACGGCAAAAAGCTGAAATTAGGCATGTATGTTCCTTGGGGAGTGTAGGGGAGGATTCACTTGAAACTTTGTATACCTATAGGTTCCTCAAGTGATGCAAGTGAGAACTACTCGTAGAAAGGATATTTGGAAATTAAAAATTACACGCGGGCGAATTTGAATACAAAAATAATTGTAATATACATCGCATATGAATGCGGGCCCATACCAAGCGTAGGATATGGGCGTTGTAAAAGGCTACAGAATTCAGTTTGGTGGTAGCCTGTCTTCCCTTAACGAGAAATAATAAGTCTTCAATTTAATCATATTGGAATATTCCATACTTCGGTCGTCTTGTCTTATTTAAAATTGAGCCTAACTTGAGACCTGGAGCTCTACTACCTTACGTGGATCGGTGTTAAGCCAATCACGCGGGTATGGTGAGCGTGCCGTCCTTCCTGGCCTGCAGTATCTTGTAGTAGACCACCGCGTCGTGTACCGTGGGGAACGTGTCCAGCTGCAGCTGGTCCACCTCTAGAGAATTGTATCTCTCTATCATCTCCAGCACTGGACCTGGGGACCGGAAATGGTTCGGTTGTGTGATTGAATGGATTTGATTTGGCTGTAAGTATTTAACAACCTAAGGCTACCAACATGGCTTAACGACTACTACCTAATGTTAACAACTGGGACATACTGCTTTACGTGCCCTCCGAAGCACGGAAGCGCTCAAAAAATGTTGCCAGTAGAGGTCACCCATCCGGCTATCCAGTGCGAATGTTTATTTCATGATTTTCCATCACTTAGGATCAACGCAAGGTTTAGCTATGAGCGCTTCCTATGTCAGTTAAAGTTTTATTACGCAGATTAGCACTGTAGCACCCCAGTCGTGGGCCCCAAGCAAGGCGTAACAAGTGGTACCGACCGTTGGCGCCGGCGAGCAGCACGGCGATGCTGTTGGCGAGCAGCTCCCGCTGCGCCGCCACCAGGCTCTTGATGCCGGGCGCGTCCACGTACGACAGCGCCGTCGCGTCGATTATCACACATTGCACCTACCGGGGGTGTCGGGGGTGTTACTCGTATGAATTTCTCATTAATCAGGTAGGGTTGCGGTAAGCTGTATGCTAGATCAATCTTTAGAGATAATTAAGTAGAATTATAGGAAAAATTATTTTACCTGTAGGTAAAAGCCTAACACCTAGGTATTTTTATATTCTATCCTAATGTTGATCCTATACCTGGATATACCTGTATAACACACACACACATACACACATACGCACGCACGCACGCACGCACGCACGCACCCACGCACGCACGCACGCATACGCGCAAAGTCTATACGCACACACTTGGCTTTTTCAGACTCTGATATCTCTAACTAACTAAGACATCCTTTGTGTTTAACGAAAATATAATATAATAAATACCTATATTAATAGTCATGTTTATAGAAATTACTTTATTTATTTATTTATAGAAATTACTTACCCGATGACCAATAGTGGGGTCCCACTCGTAAGTGTCGCTTTTGGCAACATCCTCATCCTCGTGCGACTCCAAAGGCTTGAGAATCCCGATTTTCCTGAACAGCGTGGACCTGAAGAGGTTTTTACTGGCGAAGTTCAGCCCCCCGCAGTAGTGGAAGATCTTGATGCCGGGCAACTCTTCGGCCTGTTGGACACAATATTAACGTTTTTTATTTTATTTTAAGTGGTCTTAATATCTTGAGTAGGCTACATAAATTATATTTGATTGTTATTAATTTCGTTTATAATAAATAGCAAACGCAGTGTAGTAACGCAGTTATAAGGACTTGCTGCACGTGGGGTTTCAGATTCGATTCTCGGCCAGAGCAGTTATTTGAGTAATAAATATTCTTAAATGACAAGAATATGAAAACTTAAACGTAAAGTCAAGCAAAAAAGGAAGCAGGCGACCCGCACATGTTTAGGTACGTTGTTTGTGATATGTCATTGATATCCACGCGCGCGATCCTAAATAAATAAATAACGCTCATAGCCCCACACTAGGATTCCCTGTGTCGTGGGTGCCATGGACAACACACAAGACAAGAACACACACACCCAGACCAAGAACGGAAATTTAAATTCATCATTCAAATTTCCGCCTCGCTGGGAATCGAACCCAGGACCCTCGCCACGGTGATCCGGCGTGTTATCCATTGCGCAATCCGTGTCGTCATGTAAATTGTACTCGTAAAAATGGGATTTTATTGTGATAAAATTAATTTATAATAAAAAGTAAAAAAGCATAATTTCATGCTGCATAGAATTTCAAATGGACGATATCCAAGACCGTTAATTTTTTTATCAGAATCTTGCAAAATAAATGATTTGGTGTCGTGGGACACCAGGTAGGAACGAAGTTCCTTCGGCTACTGTCGCGCCTGCGCACGTCTCATTTAACGCTTTTATTCCACGCATTTTTTCTTACGGTTTTACTATCACATAGTTTTCAGTTCGGTCGCCGCAGCAAAACCTATCCCCTCCAAGCCTGACGTAAGGAACTCCGTTCCAATAAAAATATAATATAGGTATGTCTACTTGACACAATGGACAAGATGTCATCGAGATATATAATTAAACATTAACATTGTCCTTTAAAATAAATATTTACAATTGAACCAAACAAAATTTTATTCAATGAGGACTGACGCCATAATAATACAAAGCTGTTTTAGAAACGTAGTGTTTATATACTCTTTGCTGCTTTAGCTAACTTACTAAAAGTTGCCTTTCCACTTGTGATGATTGGAGCTGGATGTATCTAACTGGATGGCATTATAACAATAAGTTAATGAAAGAGAAGATCAAAACCATTCTTGTAACAATAACAGAAGAAAAATGAGAGATGCCAGGGAAACCTAATATAACTTTTAGTTAATTACTCAATTACCGAAAAAAAAACGGTCAATTCATGTAAAGAAGTAAAGGAAAAGAAGTAATGATGTTACTGTTTGTGTAACAAAGCGAATTTTAGACATCGAAATAATACTGAATGAGCCCAATGATATTACAAACTGAAAAGAGATACTTCTGCAATGAGCCAAACGAAATTAGGCGTCGGCAGAACGAGCTTCGGCTCTGCAAATTACCAAGCGGGGTTAGTGAACCTGATGAAATGGTGGCAATTCCTATTACTCACTGTGGTGCTAATGTACTCTGTGCAATACGTCATCTTGTCTCTGCACAACAATCATGAAATGGATATGCTTAGCCGAGGCTTCGTGGTAGCACAGTGAATAAACTATCCGCGTAACGGCCGTCCTAATAACCTATCCATAATATCTGGATAAGTTGCATGGTAAACTACTGATGCTAAGGAACGATTATGAGGATATAATTGAAAAATGCCGTAAATTAATTATTGTTCTGTTTTGTGAATAAAATATAGTGATCTGGTGTTTCCTAAAAACTGTAACGAAATTAAAATACAGTTTTCTCAGTATTTCATCTCTTTTTTCAGTACAGATTAAAAGAAATTAATTAATTAGGCAACGATCGCACCGTTTCCTTCAGAGTACTTGCTTGTCATCGTAAGCTAGAAATTTAGTTCCATTTATTGTGTCAACATTTGTGTTTTTAACTTCCCCATCCATTAATTAAATTCCCCATCTGTTCAATAGCCGGAGAATACGAAGAATAAGAATAAGAAACGTTTATTCCGTAAGTTCTACACTTCGACAGAGCTTACAGTCATATATGGTATCAGACAATGACAAAGGTGTAACAAAATTAAGTTAGTTAAGCTCAAATAGACTATTAGCCCTTGGTCTTAATTACGTAAACTAAGGATTTTCGTTCATCTATGACATAATGGGGAATATTGAGAGATATACTCACAGCTCTGTACCGGTTGATATCTAAATACAGATCTGTGTCGAGCACTCGTCCCAGCAGACACGTGTAGGGCTTCTGCGACCGACAGAAGAGCGCTCCGACGCTCGCTAGTAAACCTGCTCCGAGACTGAAACAAATCAACATTATGTTAATATTAAATTCGCTAGACACTTACAGATACTTTTGAGCTATTGAACCCTATAAAATGATTGAAATTATGAAATACATGAGTTTTTTTTTATAAAAAGTGACGATATAACAATATTTTTACGACTGCTAAGCAGTGGACTACGAGCTAAGAGGCATTGTGCAGACAAATTAGATCCGGAAAACATTGTTGATCGAAGAGAGAAAACCAGTGCTTTTTTGCACCCTAAAGTTTATCTCTACAAAAAAAATGAAATCGTAATCGTATCGTCTTTTTGTAATATTAAAAAACATACGTATACCAAAAACATACATATACAAAAACATACATATGTTTTACAATTTTTGTCTGTCTGTATGTCTGTCTGTCTGTCTATTTGTTCCGGCTAATCTCTGGAACGGCTGGCCAATTCTGACGGGACTTCACTGGTAGATAGCTAATAATAAGAAGTAACTTTGGCTACTTTTATTTTAGAAATTTCCCCATAACAATTAAAATTCCACGCGGACGAAGAATCGCGGGCATAGCAAGTTTATAAATAAAGTTAAGCATGAATACGAAGATGAAAAACTTGACCTAGGCTTTATAAATGTGAAAATGATGTTTTAAGACTTTTGTCGCAATTAATTTAAAAGTTACCTTAATAAAGCGAAATTATAGGTGATTTTTCTTCACTTACCCAATATCAATGTTAACCAACATGGTGACCAAGAACGTGACAAGCCATACAATTGCATCCAATTTGCTCAGTTTCCAAAACCTGAAACAATATATTTTGACGTGATAACGTCTTATAAATTGATGAACACCGGCAGCGCGCACGAAAATGTGTCCCGTTCCACCTGAGGGCGCGTTTATATGACGCGAAAGTTTTCGTACTTTCTCTCTTCCTTCCTGATCCACAAAACATCAATAAACAATACATCGCCCCCTGACACCCCGCGCCCAGGTGCAACGCACCCTCTGCACTATAGGTAAAGCCCTGTCTGCCGGCTATGTACAAAAAAGGGTCTTTATGGGACTCACTTGGCCAGCTCCTTGACTTGCATGAACATCCCCTTGAGCGAGACGACGATGATGGAGGCGAGCACGCAGCGCGGCAGCAGCTCGAAGAACGGCCCGACCCACAACAGCACGCACAGGATCAGCAGCGCGCTCACCACCGACGTTATGCCCGTTTTGCTGCCCGCCTGCGGACGGGGCAAACATGGGTGAAATGTAATCATGATGCCGGGTCACGATTACATCTGGTGGAACGAAAATACCCCTGCCAGGCCCGCACTATCTACTTATTATTACTATGGACGTCGGGTCCGCGCTAAAATGTCCGAGCCGAATGAGGAGCTCAACGTGAAACGCAAAAAGAGCTACAATCGACTACAATCGAAATTAAACCGTGATATAATGATTTTAGTGTTTAAATTACCTAACATTTCTATTCTCGCGATGGCTGTCACTGGGACATTTTTTCGCGATTTTGGTATGAGACCTGACATCCATAGTAATAATAAGTCAATGCTTATATGTTAACACGCACGCTACGGAGCACCTACACTTACGTCGTGTTTTTTTCCATAGAAAATAACAATCGCTGCAGCGAGTGCATATACTTAATATGAAATAAACAACATAATTATACACATTTATATTTAACAGATGCGTTACCTGATACTGAATGTAGGACCTGGACAAACTAGCGCAGAGCGGCGCACAGCAGAAGAACGACCCGAATATGTTACTGGCGCCCTGGAAACAATATCATTCGGTAAGTACTTTTGGAACGAACCCAGACCCACTCAACTCCCACCTGTCACCGACTTTTCAACAAAACTAAAATTCAATTATGAGCTTTATATCTTGTTACGCAAGGTTGTATTGCGAACGTATATTTGAAAGATGTGTACTACTCGCCGCACGCCCATGAACGGAACGGAACGGTCAGAGTCGGAGTTGGGTCGACGTCGAGTTGGTGTAATGTGCGCAGACCTTTACGCGGTTTACGGGTTGTGTGATTTATTAGACGTAAAGAAGTACGTAAAGAAGTGCCGTATGCTGTGTATGTGTGTGTTTTTAGTAGTGGTGTACGCCATCAACAGTATTATTTTGTAACTAGATAGGACAGTACAGCGCTGCTTTACAACGTATTATATTAGTTCAAATGAGAGTGCTTAGATGGCGTTGTTACAAAAAAACTACCTACCAAAGCCAGTAGCTCCTGGTTGGCATCGATCTCATACTTCTCCTTGGAGGCGAAAATCAGCGCCATCGACATGGAGATGGTGTAGGTGACCATCGTGATGGTGAACGCGTCCAGCGCTATGGACGGCAGCAGCTCCACCGGCGGGATGTCCGGGACTGGGAGCCTGCAAGACAAACAATACCATAAGGTATTTCATCTAACCTTTGTACCACTTGTATCACTTCAAAAGGTTTAAAACAATAGTATGTATAATGTTCATTGCCTTATTTAGTACGTTAATTAAGTCAATGATAATCTTGTTCAATTTCGATACGAACATATTTTTTTTTTATAAAGTTTCACTGCAATTTGTTACTGTACTATTTCTTGTTACCATAAATTTTGAATCGTTTATTTCAAATCCTGGTGGATATAATTGTAAAATTGCGATAAATTGCGGAATTCAAAATGATTTAAATACCCAGTTGGTATATTCCCGACGAGTGCGATCCCAAACTGTGCCTTCAGGTCCCAAAACCTGGACACCAGAGTCCCGATGACGATGGCCAGCAACTCTATAGGCACTGGGACTCTGCTCCGTTTACTGACCCAAGGCTGCGAAAATTATTAACGTATCACAAATACTTAGAAATACAAAAAAAAACGCTATGCTCTCATACCGATAAAATTTCTGTTCATCGTTCACTGGGAATGGAACCCAGGACCCTTGGAACGGCGATCCGGCATTGCACCATAGGGTCGTCAAACAGAATTTTTTTTCGTATTATTTTTAAAGTAATTATTTTAAAATATTCAACTACCCTCAAAAGATACGTAGTCGTTTTCCACACGTACCTTAAGTATTTCGTTGTTCAGCGCAATGATGGAACATGCTATTATCGATATGGTGAACGCTGCCCAGTTTAAATTTGTTATATTCTTCGCTATTTCGATGACTGTCTGCAATCAAATGAACAACACAGACTTTTTAGTCACTTGACATTAATAGGGATACTCAGTATTCGATTCTCATTCCAAATTATGTAATTAAACAGGGTGCTTAAAATTTAAAGGAATTATTTTGGAACAGCTGCCACCCATCCACCTACCGTCAACGCTCGATGCTGCTTAACTTCAACACTAACCCTACCACCAATCCGCACTGGAGCAGCGTGGCTGACTATACACTAGACTCACTAGAGCAAGGGCGAGCAACCTTTTTAATAAATGGGCCAATTTAAATTTTTTTTGGCGGGCCGCACATAGATTAACTCTTATTAATAATTTACGAAATTTTATTTAAAATAAATATTAGAATAAAAAAAAAATTAATTCAATTTTAGAAATGTTTGGTGGGCCGCATAAACATGTTAACGGGCCGCGGGTTGCTCATCCTTGCTCTAGAGTAGGTATACTCGACCACGCTGATATGAGATTGAGAAGAGTCCAGTGCCCTGTACTGAGCCAATAATAGATCGAAGCCACGGTACACACTTTTTGCGCTCGTTACTTACAAGTATAACTTTATAGCTGGGCCCCACTTTGGGTATCTTGACACCGACCAGGTCCTTGAGCTGCGAGGACAGCACGTGGAAGGAGGCGGCCGTGGTGAAGCCGGACACCAGCGGCTCGGACAGCAGCGTCGACACCGCGCCCAGCCGCAACACCCACATCATCACCTGGAATTGTTACAGGTGTCCATAACTTTGTTAACTTAACCTTGTGTAACTTTGGTCACTTTTCGACACCTAATGTCTAATTATGTGTATAAGCCCTAGTATGAGTGTAAACTGTGTAAAGCACATGACTATGACTAGTTGTTAGTGATAGTGCACGCCAAGGAAGTGGAGCCGGGTTCGCTTCCCGGTTGAGAAAACATACATACACATTACATTACATAGTCCTTGACTTCATAGTCCTTGCACTTATTTGTCTGTGTGTTTAAAAGTCGAGCTTTGGTCTCTTCTAAATATGAGAGTAGTGAAGTCTTTAGATGTAACAAAGACTTTAGAGATTTTTATAGCCTCTTAGGTACACACCTAAAGGGTTAATAGTCTAATTAAAAACAAACTGGTCTATCTATCACAATATTAGTTTTTGGGCGTATCTAATTATGTACTCACTTGCATTATACCCACTGTGAGGCACAATATACTAAGTACTTGTAGCGGAGTGTACACTGGTGCTCCCATGGCTAAATCTGAAATTTGAAACAATTAACGTTAACCGTTAATGCAGCTGGTACAGTCGTGGATAAGAAAAATGCTCCGTTTAGCGGATACCAATGTTGGGTTCATTAAAAAAACACGTTGCTATTGCTACATTTTTAGCAACGCATCTTGCAAGTTTTTGAATAGATGCAGGCCATTCTGCAATCAGCACTAGGCATCTAATAGTATATCAAATATAATACAAATATAATAATCTGCATAATTATAATATTAAATATTTCAGCTTGTTATTTGCCTTGCACGTTTGTTAATTTACTGTAGTTAAGCTTGTATGTACTCTATGTCGTTTACAATGCTTGCTGACCAAATAAAGGTGTTTCTGTTATATTCTATGCCTGCTCATGAGTTGTATCTCAATTTGTAACTTAAAAACAATAACTAACCTTCAACTACACTGGTTCTATTCAATAAATCACCTACAATAGGCTCGGGATGGGTCGCGTACTGCGTCACTACCTGCAAAATTAACGGACCATGTTAATTTACCGCTAATGACCTTTCGCTGATATCGCGTGATAAGGGCGCCAAGTGTCAGTTATTAAGGTGATAAGACATTATGACAGTCTAATGAGAATTCAATAGTTCGTTCATACAGAGATGTCTAGATAGGCGGATCGTGCGGGGTGCGCGGGGTAATACGGGTTCCCGAATCTGTAACAGCGATTGGGGAATAGCTTCGATGGTAGGCGCAATTTAAAAAGTAATTTGACAACAGAAAAGCTTCTTTACGCTTACAGTTTATTTAATTGTATAATAATGTGCGCGTTTACTTGTTTTATAATATACATATATCTTTAAACCAATTAACCTTACCTTTCCCGCCATAAGGCACGCCACGGCAAACGTCCCCATAGACACATGGGGTGAGGTTCCAAATATCACATAAATAAGCACTGGGAAAAACGCCATATACAGCCCGACAATGGGCGGTACTTCCGCCAACAGTGCGTACGCCATACCTGAAAAACAGATTAAGTAGTTTAAATGAAAAAGAAATACACAGAGTAGCAAGAACAGACGAACAGACTCCACACGATTTTAGAGCAATATTATGTATGAATGTACGGTTTTTGAAAATACTCCTGACAGTATAAAATAGAAATTCGTCGTACTCGTTGTCGTCATCGTCGTACGTGACTGATCTCAGTAAAACTATGATTGTTTTTATGAAAATAGCCGATAAACAAGCAGAGCGTACTGATAAATGATCACCATCACTCATGGACATAAGTTCCATCAAAGCCATCACCGATGTATCAAGAGAAAGGAAGGAAAAAGGATTAAATCAGTCGCAAAACTTGAGAGCCGATACTTTCTATCTTTCAGCTGGCTTCCTCTTGCAAGACGGAAGCCAGCTCGCTTAATAGTCGGGCTTCATGGAAAGATGATATTGATTACTTAATAATAATCTGTAGGTACGCGAAGCACTATCATTAAGGAGAGGGGTTGGCTTCTGTCGCCTCTTAAGACACTCTGTCCTCCAAGCACCGCTACCCCAATATGGCCAAAATTCCAAGTTACCTTGAGGTATATGCATCACGGCAGTGGTAGCTCCCGCCACCAGGTCCCCAATGAGGAACTGCTTGGGGCTGTACCGCGGCAACCATCTCGCTATCGGCAGCGAGTTCATGAAGCACTCCCCGAAGCCACAGTTCTGCACCGCTCGCTTGCAGCGGTACCCCACTGAAAGGTAATTTAAGTTATTTGGTTGTTATTTGTAATCTGAAGTCTTCATATCACGACGATATGTGTTACAACGTAGCTTCAAAACTGCTGGCGCGCTCGGTAGTCGTTCGTAAGTAGCAAAATTTTTAAGTACAGAGAGGTTTCTTTTTACTACCCGGTTGATTTTTTCACTTCAGTTTTATCATTAATTCTAGCAAAATGTTCAATAGTTGTGAGATCTTGAAAGTGCCACTCCTCTAAAAAAAGATCGCCAATGTCGACACAAGAGACGTCAACGGCTTTTGCTAACTGCCACTTGGAATAAGAAATCGTTGTTTCTAAAAGTTTTAGAAGGCTTAAACGGGCCTTATGCTGTTAGAATTGGCGCAATGACTTCACAACTCACTGGGTTTTTTCGGCACCTGGTAGTCCGCATCTTTGTTGAGGGCATCCTGCTGGTACACCCGTCTGATAACGTTGAACTGCTGACTCGGTCTTGATGATAACCTGGAACAAGTGAACGAACCTTATACCATTGTAAACTCTAACAATTAGATAACTTATTCACCATGTTAAGTGCTCATAGCTTGTGTCAATTGTAAATGATTAACAGGGAGAACCCTGCGGTCGGGAGTAGAATTTCGGCAAAATATAATTCTTAAATTATTAGCTTTTGTATACACGTACGAGTACCTACCTACAATACAGGTTATATTTGCCCGTTTATTGATCGTGGTCCAGTGGTGAAAACCGCATGAAAATCCGTTTAGTAGTTTTTAAGTTTATTGCGAACAAACAGACGCGGCGGTGGTCTTTGTTTTATATTACGTTAAGATTCTAAATTTTTATGGTAGGAAATCCTTTAGAAAATTCTCATCAATTACAATAACTTTTTCTATGGCTGCATTTCGATGTCTCCAATTGGGTGTTCTCTTTGTAAATCTACCACTCCCACCGTTTAGGAGGAGTTGATTGACGTACTCACGAAAGGAAGAATGAGGAAGAGTTCCAAACAGTTTTAGCTCATGGAGCTCTCCACGATCACGAGTAGAAAGGGTCTACTTGCCATTCAGTTTCGCTGTCCGTATCATCCTGAAGTAAGGGCGCGTTTTCATCGTCAACATTCCTAAACTCTCGCCGCCTAAAGTCTCTATCGAATACGAGAAAAGTCTTTTTCATACGCATTTTCACATCGAAACTGATAAACACGTCACTAATGCGGTTGAGCCATGATTTTCACACTTCAATCAAATGTAACATTAACTAAATACGCATTATTGAACAACTTAACCTGTGATTAGGAGAAATAATACAAATTATTGTGAATTTACTTGTTTGTGTTGTTATTGTGATATAGTATTGCTTGCATCAGTGACATACCTATTTAATATGACACTGTTAACAATAAACAATGTTTATAATAAAAGGTAAATATGACAAAATATTAGCTTTAGGTACATTAGTAAATATTAATGAAATGTGTTACGTTAAAATATTGAAATGTTTACTGGAACTATACAAATAATATGAAGTTACCTACTTTGCATATTGGTTCAAATTAGATCACTTGATTAGATCAGCTCAAATCACAACATTACATTTCTGACGATCCCGTAGCCTACTTGGTAGTGAGTAGTCACTTGCCTGAAGTTGCCTGCAAAGCGAGGGGTCCCGGGTTCGAAACCCGACCGACTCCGGTAGTGACCCGTTATGTCAGATATTTATGAGACAGATAAATGTTCGGATATAGTTAACTGGGATCTTCCATTATCCCAAATATTTTAATCTGTAGGTACTGTGTGAGGAGATTAGTAACAACAAATAATTAATAATTGTAATGCCGATTAAATTCTTATTTGATAGAAATTTTATATCAATATTAGGTTAATTGATTCTTATCTAGAATTCACTAATAACGCACGAGTTGTACTAGTAGCTGTTTTTGTTGTAAAGAAATTATTACAATAGATCAAGTAGAAATATACTTAAATGTAATTATATATTATTATTTTACAGTAAACATGGATCTATACGCGTTAAGTAAATACCTATAGGTGCCTTATACATATAATTATGTAGGTACATGTACATACATAATACATACCACGATAAATTAATCTTATAAATAAATACCTAATTAGGTACATTAATTTTATCATTATATCACTTCACTGGTCATGTAATTGTGAATTTAGTAAAATTTTTTATTAAAATATGGATAATAGGTATGTATAAATATTTTATTATTTCCCTATTTATAAATGTCGTATGTACCAAGTGGTACCAAGGTACATAAACAAATTAAGTATTAAATTAAATCACAGGCTTGTGAAGGGGTGGAGTGTATATTTATGTAGATATTCATCCAATAATTAATGAATGACTTATCTTTGTTATCCAATAATGCGTATTTAACTTAAAAGAAATATGAATCATACCTAAAAAATATTCCTACAAGTTCACACACGATTTATTTTTCCTAAAAATTATCTAAAAAAATACATGCGATCATGCTAAATTTAAACAGCGTTCGAAAATAGTTAATAAATTTTTTTCACACGTTTTGACCCTATATAAATATTATTACATTTAACACTTTATTATTACACTTTTTTTACACTTCGCCGTAAATCACATTAAACGTTCTTAATTCGAATTTAAGACACGACTGTTTGCTTACACACTATGATCGACAGCGCGAATCTTATCAACAAGAACGCAGAGTTAATCGTTTTTTGATATGTCACTTAGATATTTAACAGTATTTTACAATTTTTAAATAAATTTCGACGTCTTCAAGCGATTGCAAAGTTGGGACTGAAACTATTGGGACCTTAGCGATAACGCAACGATGTGGTCGAATAGTCAGCTGTCGAAAACAGATCTGAATTAAAAATAAAGTAAAATTTGTTACGTATTAGTGATTCTATTCAGCGTATTGTTGGCAGATTGCATGCCATTATTGATAGGTATTTCTGAAATTGTTGTTCCTCTATTTTATTCTATTTTATTGATATTTTAATTGAACTGCAAAGCAAATGGGCAATCATACCTCAGCGTTTTTTTTAATAACACGGTACTCTCTTAGTTGTACTCCAAGTTGCGTCCTATTTAATTACACCCTTGTGCCTTAGAATAATTATGTAATTATTCAAAGATATGCCGTTATGTTTCCGTCGGATTTCCATTTACGTCCCAGGGTAGCATGGACGAACACAAGATATCGCACATAGACACTAACTTACATGAATTAACACACATGAGACATGACACAAACATTGTTTTTGTCAAATGAAATTCTTTTCAGCTGAGATAGTGAACCTTTCAGCAATCAGGGTCACTCACTTTCCGCTATATCTAGCTAGCCACTGAAACACGGGAAACACCGAAAATCAAACTTCAGATCGATTCATGAGCTTGTTCCGAGCTCCCTAATTGACCGCCAACGCGTTGTCGACGATTTTTGTGTTAAAACTATGTCTATGACCACTTAACATCGTGTTTCGGCCGCATGTTAAGTCCAGTACCTAAATGACACAAATTAAAATAATCGTAATTTAATAAAAAGGTTGCTTCCCTCTGCATTGTTATCAGGAAGTCATGTGATTCAATAAATACCTACATACTTTGTTATGATAATTAAAAGTTTAATATACCAGTAACCTCGCACGAAATAATGAATCCCCTATCGATAATTTAACCTCATTAAGCTTGTGCTGCACTGTAGCGGAATGTTAGGACTATTTTTCCACCTTAGGAGATAACCGGCAAGAGAGCAAACAAACTTTTTAAAGGCAACCGCAAAACCTCAATTAATATTGACTCAGAAAAATGTAGCAAGGTATTAGTAATAAATTCATTGAATTAAAATACTCATGAAAATTTGTATGAGTATTAACGTTTATTTATTGTTATGTACGAGATGGCGCTCTTTGTATGTACAACGAATACATTGTATTCTATTACGGATTAGAAGTAAAAATCATCTAGCGACATCTATTAGATAACTTTGGAAGTAATTATTAAAAATACAATGCATTAGAAACAATCGTTGATTGATTGAAGACAAAAATTTATTTTATAAACATATAATAATAGTAGGACCTATCTATTATTATGGAAACAGTGAAGCTAAGGATATTTTTTAAAACCTGTAAGTAATGAAATTTCAAATAGAAGTACGTACCAGCCATTTGGATTTAGTTTCTCCTTCTCCCAGTCGGCGGCACCACTGTCGTTCTTCATATTTTACAAATATTTCACAATACTTTTACACTGGTTTCGTTTACAGCATTTTTATCACTTTACACGTGGAAATGAAGGACTTTTCATTACTTATTAGGTAAGTACTTGATTATAAGCAAAATATTCACGTCTTATGTACCGATTCGCAGTGTATTTTAAATAGCGTTACATTGAGGACTGAGGTAAGAACAAGTATTTAGACTTGAGGGCGATATCAAGTAAAGCGATGCTAATTTTACTAATAATTTGATTAATATTATTTGCATTCAAAACGTTTAAGTAAGTATAGTTTTCTTCTAATAGCAACAACAAATTTAAAAATAAAATTCTCACTTTGATAATCCCTGCTAAGTCTTATCCATGCACTGAACATAAGGCATTTAATACAAGGGTTTATTAAATTCTAAGTAATACCAAAGAACAGAAAATGGCGCGTTAATATACGAATTTTTTAAACAGTAGGTACCAGACCAATAGCGCCCCGACATTGTCAGCCGTAGATAGAGAATATTATAGACAGAGGAACATTCCGTCTCACTCACACAAGAAAGAAAGCAACTTGCGCGTCTGTGCGTCACGCTGATAAGAAACGACACAGTCATGATAAATCTGTGATCTCAAAACAAACTCTCAGACACAAAACAAACAGATTCAGGGCTAAGATTATCGTAATCTATTAACGAAACTGAAACTAGGCCCAGTCTGTTCGTTGTACTATATTTTTTTGGATTTTTTAATACAGTAGTAGGTACCTCAGTACTTCCACACTAATATTATAAATGCAAAAGTAACTTTGTCTTAACTTTGTCTATATGTCCATCTTTTCCACTGAACCGATTTAGATAAATTTCATATTTTCAACCGATTTAGATAAATTTCATATTTTCAACCGATTTAGATAAATTTCATATTTTCAACCGATTTAGATAAATTTCATATTTTCAACCGATTTAGATAAATTTCATATTTTCAACCGATTTAGATAAATTTCATATTTTCAACCGATTTAGATAAATTTCATATTTTCAACCGATTTAGATAAATTTCATATTTTCAACCGATTTAGATAAATTTCATATTTTCATCCCTTCTTTTCGGGAAGCGAAGCATGAACGATGCCACTCCAAACTTCTTTAACCTGTTTTTCTAAGTTTTTCAGAAGTATCATAAAAGTAAGCAATAATAAAATAAAATCTAGCAGTTTATAATCTGCATACTGAATATAAAATCCTTGGGGGCGAATATTCACACGTGGGGGTGGATTCCGCAGAACTGCTTTTCCTAGTGGATTCTGTAGAAAACCACAGATCTTGATCCGTGGTTAAAATTGCGCGGATTTATCCGCAAGTGTGTGTAGGTTCAAACAATGTCCATATTATTATGTCAAAAATTCGCGATTGCGCAATTATTCGAGCGGAAAAAAATATCAGTAGATAGGCGTAAGATTCGAGCCGGTCTAACAATTTTTTTTTTAATTTATCAATAACTGCACGTTCATAAACAGACCCTATAAAACTATGAACCACGCGTTCGACAAACAAAATTATATAATAAGGAGTAAATCAGGCTACTTTAATTTTAGTAAATTCCACGCGGACGTAGTCGCGGGCACAGCTATTCACTCACTATAACAACACAGATTATACTACTTAGTAAGTGGGTACTTAAGGAAATAGATTTAGTTGCTGATAGTGCTTAGCGCTCATAGCCCAGCGGCTTGCCTCGATCCTAAGTGATCGACCAAGTTAAGCCACAGCGGGCGCGGTCGGTAGTTGGATGGGTGACTGCCAGTGAGAGTCCCGTCAAAATCGGTCCAGCCGTTCCTAACCGGAATAGCCGGAACAAACGGACAGACGGTATTTGTACCGTGTATACACTTCATATGCATTTAGTAAAAAGCGGTTATTGTAATATTACTAACAAACACTCCAATTTTATTTATTTGTATAGAAGATAATGACATGTCATCGCGTTATGTAACGCTGTCCAATGTTAAGATCGTGAACAGTCGATGATCGCTTTGTGACCAGATAATGTAAGCAAAGTAAGTTGAAGTTTATCTATACTCTATACAAATAAATTAAATTGGAGTGTCTGTTTGTAATATTAAAATAACCGCTTTTTACTAAATGCATATGGATGTATAAACGGTGCAAACAATTTCTGTCTTGTCTGTTTGTTTGAGCTAATCTCTGGAACGGCTGGACCGATTTTGACAGGACTTTCACTGGCAGATTGCTGAATTGCTGATGTCATAAGGAGTAACTAAGGCTACTTTTATATTGCATTTTTTTTATTAAATTCCACGCAGACGTAGTTGCGGGCACAGCTCGTATTTAAATAAACGCTTACACCACGTAGTGTTATATACTCTTTTCGCTTACTCACTAATACTCCCGCACTAGGATTCCCTGAGTCGTGGTTAGCGTGGACAACTACCGTTATTTGCTAAGGCACCAGACACATTAAAATATCGAATTGTTTGGTATAAATAAATATGTAAGTAAAATACTCGTGAAAAATACAAACGCGCGAACAGGGGGTGTTAGGTTTTTTTCGTTACGGAATTTCTGGATTCGGTCCCCACGCTCAAGGCCCGCGATAAAAGCTATGCAATAGCTTAAAAATGTTCTTACATTCAGCAAAGAGGGTATGTTTCGCATAGTAACGTTAAAATTGTTTACTCAGTGTTGCTTTCAAGGTAAGGTCAAGAGCAAACATTTTTGTCAGAAGGTGAACAAGGTCTCGGGAAATAAACGAATGCGTACAGACAGAAGGCGGCACGAATTTATTTACAGGTACTTTTTAGGTAAGCGGAACCTCCCGGGTTTAGGAACCCGGTTTATCTCTCCGATACTTTTCATCCCGGAAATCAAATTTGTTCCCATAAAAGTTACTATGGAGGTTCTGTATTTTTTTTATAGGTAGCAGCAGAGCAACCGTATCACTGCGTCGATTAAAATAAGATACAAATCTTATTTATTACAGCCTTGATAATAATATTTATGTAGCACGATATAATATTGAGATCAACAATTCACAATTTGAAATGACTATTTCATACTAATTTATCAAAGTAGGTATGCCAAAGAAAACGAGAGCCCGTCAAATAAACTTATCTATAATGAAAGATGCCACTTGAAAATTTAAAATGTGTTGAAAACTCGTTGAGATGTAAACTGATTGATCACATGACAATTATCTTCAGAGATATTACATTACCGTACGATTGACTAACTATTTTATCAGAGACCTTTATGCGTCAGAAATAGGAGGGATTTTGAACGTTTCGTAGAAGACGTGGTCTAGGATTAAATAGATCTATACACAGGCTACACTTTTTAGAGGCGACCATCTCAGTCCTCAAGGGTAGCAACACATCTGTGACCGAATTATAACGAGACTCTTACTAACATTTACTAATTGGACTATTACTAACAACAACTAACAGGACTAACATTCACTAACAGTCCCTGTCCCAGTCCTCATACTTACAAACTAACCAAATAATGTTCTAACACCGTCACCTAACCGGACTAACTATCCTAGTCCCCATATGAGTCTTGTTCTAGGTCGGTCACAGTTGTCATGTGTGGCAGCGGACGGTGGTGCTGCATGCTCGTTTGCTACCTTAAATCAATAAAAAAAAAGATACACAGGACAGGAGTTATGAGTGGTTAGAGACTGGACTCCTTTTTATGTAAATAGACGATTAATGAGAAGACGAGACACCTTGATGATTAGTGGAGACAGTCACCCATGGATATTGGTATCTAACACCAACGCAAGAAAGAAGAGAGAAGAAAGAACAGAAGTAATGAGTCTTAAGACCCTAGTCGGAACGTGGAATCGTTTGTGACTTACTCAAGAAAAAAGTGTGGTATCACCAAGATTGTATTACATTAAAATAGAGTCAAAACGAGATCGTTCTGAGATCGAAAAGACCATTTCGTGGTTTATTAAATAATGTTGCCCTATTTCAATTCGATTTTTTTCCTACCTACCAACCATAATAATATACCTACCATGAAATAAATAAAACAAAAACAGCGATGAAATGGATTGATTTTGATACAATACATTTGTTTTGATGAAAAACGTCTTTTGTATTTTTTGTCATATTAAATTAAAGGTACCTACAAAATTGTTAAGTGGTCTGTGCTACAAAAGAAGCGTACGGGCAAAGTTTAATAAGCACTAACAAAGTCTCTCAAATGTTTTTCTTTGGTTCTTCATTCACACACAAGTAATTTTCCTGTTAGATGGGATTTCCCGTATTCATAGTTATTTAGCATAATTATATGAAGACCTATGGATCAAATACATCATCAGCTTTTATTTGAAAATTACTTTCGTAAATCTTATGTAATATTATTTCTCTTATAAATAGTTGTAACGTTATTCTTTACTTGCAGTGACTAGACTTCAGGCACAAATTTTATAGTAGGTTTCCTGGGTCTGCTGAGGAAATAAGCAGGACATATGTACAATATTACCTATATTGTTTCCTTTGTAGTTTAAGGTGTACATGAAAATTTAAATACCTAGGTATTAACTTTACTAGGTATCAGATGTACTACTACTATTCTACAACATTTACATTCATTATACATTACACGAGACACAAGGATACAACGACAATTACCATATACAATAAAATGATCAAGTTCCAAAGAAGAGCCTCACAAATAGGTAGGTACCTACACGAAACATTGCAATAAATCCTGAGTATGATACCTACTAACAGAGTTCAATGACTTTTCTGCACTACACAGTAGATGTCATGTAAGTTAATATATTTTATATTCATGTTATGTTTATGTGCGTTACCATCAAACATTAAGTATAATGCGAATTTGAAATGAAATAGGCACCTACCTACATCTCGTTTTTTTACGTCTAGCATGGGTTGTACGGGTGGTCATTGAATTAAAGTTAGAACATAAGAATATACCTAGGTACTTTTGATTGAGGGCTCTGTGATATCATCATTCAATCAACGTTTTTACTTTTATTATAGGGTGTACATTAATTATGTTGAATGGTAGGTATTACAGTCGGTATTACACCCACGGCACTAGGACTGCTAGTGTAGTGGGTGTGCAAAATTATAAGGTAATTTGTTCAAGTATCAATATTTAAAACAACCTAAGATGTTGAAGTGCGCAAGGTTGAATACTACTTGTGACGACAAGTACCTACGCTTTAATAAAACAAGGACAAACAGAAAGTGATGGTTAGTGCAGATAACAGGCTCTTTAGGTACCTGCTTATTATAATGTAAAAAATACATTGTTTTGTTTAAAGACTTAGTGAATTGAACACATCATCTGCAAAATGCAAAATGTGATTGTTTTGATTATATTTTTGTAGTATAAAATATGGAATAAGTGATAAAGACTTGTATAAAATTCACATCCAAGGCCGTGTTTGTAAAACCTCAAGAGATTATTTTTACGGTAAACATTATCCTAATTAGGCAAACTAGTTACCCGCTCTGCGGTCGAAATTCGACCGTAATTCATTCTGTCAAAGGGTTACTTAACACTAACACTGGCAGTGTGAATAGAGTAACTTAAATTAGTGTTTCATTTAGTGTATTTTTATGCAATATTAAAAAAAATAGCATTTTGCACTTCTTCTATCACTACATAGTATAAAACAAAGTCGCTTTCTCTGTCCCTATGTATGCTTAGATCTTTAAAACAACGCAACGGATTTTGATGCGGTTTTTTTTAATAGATATAATGATTCAAGAGGAAAGTTTACATGTATAATATATTAAAGTTTTGTGTAAATTGGTTTTCCTGAAGCGAAGCGAGGGCAGGTTTACTAGTAAACTATAAGTGTGCCAAATTTCATACTCCTCTGTCCGCGGGTCCGCGCTAGTTTCGTAAAAAGGGGTACCTACAAAGTTTTTGCTTCATGTATTAATCAATCATCATCAATACGAATACTAATCTGGTCGCTGTCTGTTCATAAAAGATAATTATTATTATATGACATTTTTTTACGGCGGGTCTTTATTAACGCAATAGAATACAAAACAATGATTTTTAGAATGTCTGTTTGTCTGTGGCTTTATTTATTTATCCTATTTATTTGGGTGCGGTTTTACGAAATAAAAAAAATATGTCCGTTTAAAGAATCACTGGTTTTCGGTATCACTGGTATGGTAGTTTTCGCGTTTTCACGCGAAACAAACAAACTTACATTCACATATAAAGTAGTAAAGATTTTTCCCATTTATGCCACATTAAATTTCTCATTAATGCTCCGCTCCTATTGGTCGTAGCGTGATGTTATACAGCCTACCTCGATAAATGGACTATCCAACACAAAAAGAATTTTACAATTCAAACTAGTAGTTCCTGAGATTATCCCGTTAAACAAACAAACTCTTCATCTTTATAGAGGAAGATATCTACGAAACTAAATGATTTCACTCTCAAATCCGATGACGGAAAACGCTGCTGCGTAACAAATAATATATTCTACATTTGTATAGATATTATACATAGCGTGCTAAATAGGCACACGTTCGTGTAAATATAGCGAGAAATATAAATACAGCGAGACGCAAACGAGACGTATTGCCAATGTTTATCGTTCTTATTTGCAATGGTCAGAATACTGAATCTTTGTTGTCTGTTCCGTTGATTGCTATTCAGTTAGTCAAAACATATCTATATGAATAAACGTTAGTTTATAACAATTTATCAAGCTAGCTTTCAAACCTGGTTGCTGGGTTTGTCCAACATGATAGGAAACAGTCACTGAATTATACATATAAAATTACTAGTTTTCGCTCGCGGCTTCGCCCGCGTGGGAGTCGAAAAACGACAAAATAACGGTTACGGTTTACGGTTTAAATAACGACAAATTAACGTTAAATTATCCAAAGGGAACGTATTAGTGGTGGGTATTAACTATCCTATGTCCTTTCCCGGGCCTCGAACTAACTCCATATTTCATTTAAATGGGTTCTCTGGATGAAGCGTGAAAAGGGAAAGACGGATACAGTTATTTTCGCGCTTATAATATGAATATGGATTATGAAGTACTAGTGACCCGCTTTTGGATAATTCACACTATATCTTTATAAATTATAGCCTATATGTTATTCTGATGTGTAAGCTATATTATTGTAAAGTTTCAGCAAAATCCATTCGGTAGTTTTTTCGTGAAAGAGTTACAAACATTCATACATCTATACAAACTTTCACATTTACATATAATATTAATAGGATACAAAGTAAGAATTACAGGTTTCATGGAAGTCGTAAAGTAAATATATCTGTCTGATCACGGAGAATAAGTAGGTGGACCATTAGGAAAACGATAAAAAGGTAAGTAAATTCAAGGCAAAGAACTTTGTAGTTAATAACGTCCATTTACCTGCTTGTGCTTGACAACCATCTAATAATAAAAAATATCATGTAAAAGCAGGTTAGATAATGACTAACATTTGAATTTTTTTTTATTTAAATTTGAAGTAATGGCACCAGTACATCAGTATTTTTTGTCATTTTATTTAGTATTTTGAATTTTGGAACGGACATGTTGGGGACGTAACGGAAATTCATCATGAATGTTGTCCTTATGGTGGAATAATAATTATTTGGATTATCAGGCCTCTTAAAGTTGAATGGAAATAATTTCGTAAGGACCTACCTATATACATTAATGGCGGGGATCTCCCGACTGAACCTTAATAAATAAAACATTATTAAATAGTTTTATTTTCAAATTGTAATAGTTTTTTGAACTTTTTTCCAATGTACACCGCTATTCAAAATACAATTCAATGGAAAAAAAATATTACAAATAAAATTATACCATAACATATTTGCAGAAATGCATAGTCAAGTAATTTATGACTAATAAATTGTCTTTATAAAAAACTTATAAACTTACTATTTGGAAACGAACAAGTTATACAATACACTGGTCCACTAATAAGTTAAAACTTGTACTAAAATATATTAATATTGTTGTCCTAAATACACGATATTTTGCTTCAAAGGTAAACAACATAACCTAAATAAACGTCATTGTCACTGAAATATGCACTGGTACTGAAGGAAGGTCAAAGTGTTAAATGACATAAATACTACGAACAGAACAGCTGATCAATGGCTGACTGTGTTGAACTATATATTTTTTAAATTGTACTATGATTAAAAATTATGGATATTATTTATGCGACAGTAATGATTCATAATGTGGAACAGTAAATTAAATTCAAATATATGTTTATATTATAAGAAAAGTTTGTGCGATTGTTTGTTTGAACGAGCTCATCTCAGGAACTACCGGTTCGAATTGAAAAAATATTTTTGTGCTGGATAGTCTATTTATCGGGGAAGGCTATTTAACATCACCTTACGACCAATAGGAGCGGAGCATCAATGAAAAATGTTGCAAAAATGGGAAAATATTTAATATTTGTAAACGTTTCCCGAAGCGAAACGAGGACGGGTCCATTAGTAAAAAATATTAAGCGTGGTCAAATTGAACTGCAATTATTATAAGTACCCTCCTAAAATTGCGCGTTAAACAAATTACTTAATGACAATAATTTTACGCTTTAATTTTAATTAATCAATCCATTACTGATTTGGGAGTAATTTTCAACATATATTATGGTAACATTTTAACAACTGTCATTGTCAGGCATTCATTCCATTCCATTGTCATTTTTCATTCGGTTTCATTCATTGTTTCAATCAAATCAAAATCTATAATCTACTCAAAGTGTCAAAGTGTCAACAAAACTAAATAAAAATGCAATATACGTCAAAGTGTCAACAAAACTAAATAAAAATGCAACATAATTTTGTGTTCGATTTGAGTTAAAAATAAAATAAATCTAGTGGTAATGTGGCGGTATGTGTTTATATTCAAACATCGAGAAATATAAAAATGGACATAAAAATTCGACCTTAGACTACGTCTATTAAATTCCACACAACTTGATAAAAGCGCATTCAATTTAGAAATTCAATAAGGTTTAGTTATCTAACAAGTTGGTGACGGTTATTGGTCATATTAATCAACATTATACAAGGCTAC
Organism: Ochlodes sylvanus; assembly: GCA_905404295.2. Taxonomy (NCBI): domain Eukaryota; kingdom Metazoa; phylum Arthropoda; class Insecta; order Lepidoptera; family Hesperiidae; genus Ochlodes; species Ochlodes sylvanus. Next base: position 8,226,905 of record FR990129.1, read on the forward strand.
AGGCAAATATTGACCCATCTGTCTGTGTAGTCGTGTTATCTACAAGAATCTACTTTTTACAGTGTGCCTTGCTTTCCCATAGCATAAAGCTGTAATTAATTGAACAATATGCCAGAACCGGATCTGTTTCGCGACACCTGGGTACGATATTTGGGTAAGAATATGATTATGTTAACATTAAATTTTTTTGCATACATAATAAAAAATTGTATTTAATATGTGTAATTACAAATAACAAAAACTCTGATTTCTGTCGCCGTTACATTTTTATGAAATAATGAGATTTTATTGGTATTTAATAAAATTGCAACATCTCTAATACAGATATCTTTTGTCAAACTTTTTTGTGATAGAGTCCGCTAGATGGTGGGCAAATGGGTAAAGTTAGCCTGTATAGACTTTAACATTTGTTCACAAAAAATGAAAAGTCACTCACCCTTCATCCTTAGTGATGAATCGATCACTGAACAGGTCCATTGTTGCAGGATATACCAATGAGGTGGGAGAGTCTTTCCGGCCGGTCGTCCCAGTTCAGGTGGTGCGAGCCAGCTATGGAGTGGCCTTTGCCTATGTGCTGGCTGACACTGCTGACAAGAGTTGGAAGATGTTTAGGGTAACTTTAAGGCCTCCGAGACCATATGACCAATGACATTCTCTTCATTCAAACAACTGTTCATTATGCCCAAGCTGTTAAAAAATCAGCATGTTTGAGTGACATCATATGCACAGACTTCACAAACATAACATAAAATTGTAAGAATTATTAATTATATAGGTAATTTGCTATTAATAATTTAATTATATAATTTTAAAATTTCAGAAAGACGGCAGGCCTAAGAATGTTCTCATTGAAACTGGAGATGCCCTCATATGGCAGACACTGGCATCTATTGTGCTACCAGGCTTTACAATCAATAGGTAGGTATTCTAAAATTGGTTTAATTACAGGAGTAGGTAATATTGAACTGCAAATTGTAAAAGAATACAATTTTTAGAATTTCAGTAGTCAAAAACATACTAAAAGCTATCGCTAACATTCTTGCACCCCCCACTAGGTTTACATGTGTTGCGGGTGGCATCGATGACACAAATAACACATTCGTAACACCCACAACCCGAGAGCAAGCATTTATGTGTCACATAAATATTTGCCCCGGAATCAAGCCACTGGCTTTGCAGATTACTAAAGTTGTGGGGTTGATGATGATAATACCAGTCTATCAATAACCCATTTTAAACCTTTAATCAACTTTTCCAGGATATGTGCTATTACTCAAAGCTTGCTTCAGAGGAAGGTGACCAAATTGCCGGCTACCCCAAGGAATATCCTCACCGTTGCCATTGGCTTGGCATCCATTCCCATCATAATCCACCCTATTGATCATGGCGTCACTGTTCTCATGAACCAAACTTACCGTAAGTGGGTGAATTCTGAATGAAAAGCTGCGGAGGCTATGACCATGCTAGTCAACTATTATCATAAGACTGCTATAACCAACATGAATCCAAAAAATCCTATTTGAAGCCAGCCTTGTATTTTTACTTATGGGAGGATGAAAGTAGATAGACTATGAGTAACTGATCTCAACAAGTTAGATGGATTTTGGGACACTATTTAACTAATTAGTCATTCCATCAATAGCCTTGAGTAGCACCCTGTCTGCGACTTCGAATAAGATTACAATACTGAGTTTGGTTATAGCATCATGCAGATGTACAGATCCGTGATGAAAAAAATATATCATAGATTTCCACACCTCCTTTGACTACATAATGTGAATAAAATATAGCATTAGGTGAATAGCATGGTCAACTTAGTTCATTTGGTGATATAAATTATATACAAAAGGCTTATTAGCTATTATATGAATTGCTTATATGCATATACCACAGACTTGTGGATAAGTAGATTATGGGGAGTTAATGGCAATGTTGTTCAGTCGGATTAGAAAAGCACAAAATTTAGTAAATAGCTGGACTTATAGATATGTAGTTGCTTAATGCATTAGTTAGATTCTTTCTGGAAAATGTGTAGCTTAAAAAATTTATTAGTTTGTTTACTCCCATACGATTTAAACATTATATAAATATCGATTTGATTTTGTTTTAAAATTGTACATTATCTGGTTCTTTTATTTATGGAATAATTGGAATTTCTTTCAATTTTGATCTACGTCCCGACTAAGCGCAAGTTCATTTTGTTTCAATTATTTTCACTGTTGCACTCTTTGCAATGCAAAATTTGATTCTAACTCAACTCGTTGGGAGTAAGCCCCTGGTTATGATTATGATTACATAGTATAATGTAGTGCAATTAGGCCAATTAGAAACGAAAAATATTCTCACTGCCGTTATGGACAATAGAAATTACGAATACTTAAACGACATCTATTGAAGTATTTGGGAAGGTATTGTTGTTGTTTCGTTTGCTCTGTAAGAGATGGCGTTGGTGTATTATGAATTATAATCACCTAGCTAGATTAATCAAAGATTGATGTTGGAAAAGGATTGTTAAGTGCCCTTATAATGAAATATTTATTTTAATATAAGAATAATTACAACAATGTGACAAATCTATTGTATTATATTTACTTTATTAATTGTGATCTATTTTTGTCGATTAAATCATTAAAGCACTAGATCTTTTTAAATTAAGAAATGTATAAAAATAAAAATACTCAAAACTTGTATTTTGTAATCAACTGCCATAATTATACCCTTGAGACTAAGTATATTATTTTGTAATTAATTTTATGCTGTCAAAAATAGCTTTGTAATATTTAGTAAAATGTACTAACTGTCGAATAGAAGAATGCTTTAATTAGTGAAATTCAACTGTGATGTGTTCAATTCCATCTTAGTTGTAGGGATAATGATTTAGTTACAGAAATACTCCAGCCAATAATTTATAAGTATTGTATTTTTTCACTGCGGTTGACTTGTTCTCGCAAAAAATGAAATATTTTTAATTCATGATTCGATTCTTATTTTAATCGCGCAAAATTGATTGGTAACCTTATAAAAAAACTTATTTCAAATTATGAAAACGGGTAACGATTTTATTTATTTAATAAAATGTATATTAGATGTACAATTTCATATTGTAAACCCAAAAAAAAATGTTATTGTACTTATCAAATTGAATCAGGTGCACATAAGCCTACAAATTATAATAATATACAACTGAAAGATTCTAAGCCAAATTTTATACTATAAATACCCAAAATGACTACTATTATACCTATTTTTATTATTATACTATTATTATTTACAAAAACTTTACTTGTTAGTTTCTTTAAATGGTGTAGGAGAAGTAAATAAACAATTTGAAATTTCTGGCTCTCTCCCGAGTCTTATGGCGTTTAAGATACAAGCATAGTGCTTACCTGAAGTTATTTTGTTAGTTTAAAATTAACTTTAAGTACACATAATAAAGGCTAAAATTCAAGCCTAGCCACATCAGTACCAATTCGCTGTTGGTATACGTACGACACTAAAGTATGAACTAAAATTCATTGAGTGGCACGTCCTCATTTATAGATTCTTGATATTAAAAGGGCTATAAAACTGAAATCTCTAAAGGAAAAGATTGACTAATGGTTTCCCAAATAAGAAGTAATGACTAGTAAGTTATTTTAACTTGCTTTAGACATTTGTTTTATCTATATGATTGTTTTCCTACTTAATTGTAGACATTTTGAGGAGTGGTTAGTGCCAGTATGAGATTAGGCGCTGCGCAGACGTTGACTAATAGGTATGTGTATTAAATTGACATTACGCGTGATATTTTTGTTTAGATAACATCTGAGAAAGTGCGTGATAGCGATCATATTTAATTTAGTTGCAATGATGATCATCATACGGGATCACTGATACCAAAAATCGTGCAAGCAATATGGCCTCGTATATGTAGATGAAGTGTGTACTTCATAATGGAAAGTGTGCTTAAAGTGTGTGTGAAATAATATACCTATGCACCATGTAAATTTTTGCCGATTACCGTAAAAAAATAGTGTAGTTTTTGGTTGTTTTTTAAACTACGTATGGCCAGTTTCGGTTTTTTGAGATTTTCACGTTTGTGTGTTTTTGAGGCCCCCTCAATTATTGAGTCACATGTTATGATGACATATTACTGTTAGGCAAAAATATTTTCTACCGCCCAAAAGTTAATCTTATATGTACTATGTTTTAGGTATACGTATTTAAATAACCTTTTTCGTCCAGTATAAGAAAATAATATAAGTAATAATAATAACATAATTATGTGACAGACAAACCGGACAAACGGTATTTCAGCCATCAGTTATTTCTATATGTATAAGGCATTTTTCACTCATGTATAAATTTCTTAAAATCTAAGACTCTTGAACACCTCTAAGCTGTAAGTTACCAGTAAAAATATCCGCCTAGTTGCCCTCTGGAGTGTCCATTGTCGGCAAAAAGTGTCCAAGTTTGCGCAACGCCTAAGCCTGGCTCTAGCTTCGAACCTACCTATTGTGATTTATAGATACGATGTATGAACTTAATTTATTACAAAGTAATATTTACATTTATAATGCTGCTGTTGAACTGTTAATAAAAGATGTTGACAATTAATGGCTTTGTTATTATACTTCGATCACAGATGGTCTGTGACTTCGATCAATAATACTGATCGAAGTTATTATATACATACATAATATATTATCATCATCATCGCAACCCATGACTGTCCAGTGCTCAGCTAGGGTCTTTTCTCATTATGTGAGAAGTACAGGCCATAGTCCACCACGCTGGTCAAGTGCCGATTGGCAGACTTCACCCATCTTTGAGAACATTGTGTTATATTATATCCTTTCCTTCACCGATCCATGAGATAATAGGTATTACTTTTTTACATTAGTCAAGACAGACAAGATAGTGATATATGTAATTATTATAAGAAAGATTAACATTTTTAAATGAAAAAAGTAAACATGAAATTACTGCCTTTGATCATGTTCCATATCTTATGACCAACATTGATGCAAATCTAAAACGTAAGCACCAAATAAACATTTTATCGTGGGTTGCGTGGTCCCTGTCATAGTCGATTGCTTACATTACCCACGTGGATGACCAGCGATTCATAAATGTTTTGATTTACCTAAGCTAGTTGATAGCCTCAATGTTTTTAATAGCAATGTCATAGTTATGGTAAGTTGGCTGCTCATTTGTTGGGTCTTTAAATGAAACAATCTACTATTTAGGTACAAAGAAATGTTGTAGGCAACCTAATATTTAAGTAGGTACTTAATAACTTTTTCACGAGAGTATTTTATTTTTATTTACTTATAAAAAATATGTAAGTAATTTAATAATAACCTTTTAATATTTTTTGCATTGCTAATGTGTAAAAAATCACAAAACAGAAAAGCTTTGTTAGTCTCGTGTGCTATAAAAAGATAAAGAAAAGAAAGAAGTCAAAAGCAATAAATACACTCTAAAGACTAAGGAGGTGGTAAAACATGATACAACGGTAATCCACGTTGACCCGTCTAACTCGTTCTGGATTAGTAAGTATGTTGTATTAACCAACGGTCAGTCCTATATTTCAATCCGGTTTCGATTGTGAGAACATTTATAAAAGGGTACCGCTGAATTTCGATAACGTCCTTTTCAGCTTTTGAGGTTATGACGTTGATTAAAGAGACTTCTACCTTCCTCAAACCAGCCGATAAATGATTTTAATTTGGTCAAAGCCAGATAAGAAGTAGTTCCGCTGCCTTCAATGCATTGTAACTCCTCTGGTACGTATCTATTATTATTATTTGTAAAAATTGGGCGTGCGATTGCTTTCCCAAAGGCCATTGCGACCACATTTGATCTGTTATAGCCAGACTCATTTGAGTAATAATTGGTTCCCAAGACCGTCATCCTGACGGTAGTCAGGATAACCCATAGGATATTTTTGGGTGCCAGATCCCTGATTTGATCAGGTCTGATTGGGTTGCCTCCCAATACGCGAGTTCTGCACTGGGCTATTGCCATGCAATTGAATGGTTAGGGGTTTCCTCTGGCCAGCGCAAATGTAGGCCTGTATCCCTTATTTTACCATAAATAATTTTACAAATAAGGCACATAATCATTCCACTGTTAGGGGATTAAAGACTCAGTATTGAGGAAAACGACACAAGGAGAAGTTTTCCAAAAATGTTGGAGTTTCAATTACATAAACTTTTTTTATTTATTGAATTAATTAGAACGGTTTACACACCAGTACCAATTGCACAGGTATACAAAAAAATACATACCTACTCTAAGATTTGAACCTTGATAAGAGCAACATTAAAAAAAACATATACCTAATACATACCTAGGTATCAAAAAACAAATTGTCACCTCTCTACCAAAAGTCAAGTAGTTTTCGAGATTTCGCCTTTATTCAGTGAGCAAGTATAATATCCTTTCGTTTTTAAATATGGATTAATTTTATTATGTATTTTTATTATGTATGTCACAACAATAAAACACTGTTGGTTATGTCAACTTGTGGTAAAAATTGGTCAAGTCTGAAATGGTCTCGTTTAGACAAAATTCCGTATCTGCTGTAAAATAGGTATATGTATTCACATTCAGAAATAATTAGAAAGTAAAGCTTATAAAGATCGGTCATTATCAGAGATTGTTGTGAAGATTGTGTATTTTTTATTAGGTATTTGAAAACTATGTAGGAATATTACGTATGTCTTAATATATCTTAATTAGTACCTACTGAGTTCGTTAATTTGATATGTACCTACTTAATTAGCATTTAAAGAATTTCTCTTACCATTTTTATTACCTACCTATTGTAAGTATCCAAAGTGACGTATCCTATAGAATCTGTTTATTGCGTCCCTTCCGTTCGTGTTGTTAGTTGTCTCCCATTTCCTCCCTTTGCAAGTGAGAAAATCGTGTACGATAGCCGGACAAACACGATTGTTCTTACAAAGTTTCTATTCTTCATCGATATTACGGAACCCTAAAACGTGAAACAAGAGAACTGCCAAGCAACACGAAGATATTATTCGCGTAATCGTTATGTAAGTAATTTTTGTGTAGACTTTAAGCGGCGCTATACAAAAATGACAGGTGTAAATCTTTGTAAATCTATCATAATTTATCTTAAATAATTGTTTGAAGATATTAAAGTGATAATAAACATTAATGGAGCAACAAACAGGAAAATTTACACAAGTGCTTAAAATTTGACGCGTCTTTAGAGACGTGAGCGAAGATTTAGGTTTTCATCAGACGTTAGATCTTTAGATGAATACCTACCTATATGGATTCGTTCTGATGAATCAGTCATTTGTACCTACTTATTAAATTTATTTATTTTATTTAAATTTTCATGTACACCTTAAACTACAAAGGAAACAATATATTTTGTGCATTCTGTGGTCCCCTGCTCGTGGTACGCCCTGAGGTGGATGACGGATGGGGCTATGTCGTCAGGAGGCCTACTACGAAAAACAAAAGTCGACGTTTCGGACGACGGATCGTACTTTTCCCTACCAATCACGGTCGCCAAATTATGTTTCGTGTGAACATATTACTTATGCCATTTTTTTTAAAGAAAACTCAATGTGATTGTCGTATATAAATCTATTTTAATAGGAAAAGAAACATGTAACAGTAAGAAAAAGTACGATCCGTCGTCCGAAACGTCGACTTTCGTTTTACGTAGTACGCCTCCAGGAGGTTAAATTATGGGAGGACAAATTGTCCGCAACGATGTTGCGGTTCGATAACAATGTGGGTGTCTTCAAATCGAGAGTGAATAGGCTTCTAAGTTAGAGCGTTCACCACCCAAGACTACATTCCACTTACCGTCAGGTGGGATTGTAGTCAAACTAGTCAAGCATTATCTTATAATTCGTTTAAATACAGTTTCATCTTTAACCGTAGGTATTAGGTTTTTGCCTGTCTAGTCTAGCTACCATTGTCGTCCTAAAATCGGACGTCAAATTTCATACATGTTTAGGTGGCAGTATCGGACTCGATATTATCCTTTCTCGATATATGGACTTTCCAACACAAAAATATTTCTTAAGTTCGAAAGGGGCGGGCGTCGGTACTATCCTGAGCGAACTTTTGTATACACCTATAATTTATAGGTTCCATAGAACTAAATTATTTATTGTCTGGTAGCATGTTCACTAGCTATGATTGTGATGTTGCCTTGTACATCTACGTCGGAGACTGAGATTAATTTGATTTGTATGTTTTGCGTTATCTTCAGGGTTAAGTCAATTTACATAGATGCACTGATCAACAGTTACTCATAATGATCAGAATAACAAAAATATAAGAACTTTATTTATTTAATATACATTTAAAAGATCCGTGACATTAAACAAGTTCGACCAGTTTGTCAACAAATCCTAATTATAATAATTAAACCTGCTTATGTAGCTATATTTAACCTGTAGAATATGTAGTTATAAATGTTATAATCAAAATTATATATATTAAAATTCCAAATCTTCACTATCTGAAGCATCCAAAAGCTACTAATGGGGTTTTATTGGCATCCCACATAAACTGGAAATTAAATATCGATACATGTAATAAATTGTATTTTATCGATGTTTGTTCGGTACGTGGAAGACTGGAAGATATTTCAGACAAACTTATTTGCGGGGTATATTAACGCAACATAACGGTAAGCTAGGGTTAATATTTAGTGTTTGCTTTAATTTAATCGGTCCACAAACAAAGATCTGTCAATTTAAAGATTTAGGTATAATCAAGGTTATAAGGGTATAATCAAGCATTATAGATAGATACTGAAAATATAAAAAGTGTTACCTACTAGTGAGTAGATACTTTAATATTTTGATACTACTTATTGCTCGCGGCTTCGCCCACGTTGGAATCGGAAAACCACAACATACCGTTAAAATTGTTCCAAGGTATTATGCGGATAAAACCTATGCTATGTCTTTTTCCGGTTTTAGGACAGAGTTTACTTTCGCATTTATAATATTAGTAAAGATTAAATGCAAAATAATCACAGTAAAAATGTGTCAGAAAAATGAAAATGTCAAAACGGTATAATGGTATAACCACCGACCACACATCGGTGGGTATAACTGTATGTAGGTATGTCATAATTATTACTTACCAAAATTAAATTCTACCGAAATTATTACCTACCTTATAGTATCTAATAATAAGTCAATGTACCTTATTATAATACCGAACCTATGTTTCGGCGAAGGAACAATTAATTTACAATGTTTATCGGTCCATCTGTCTATTATATTTGTAATTATATTCACGACGCGGAAATCAAATAGATTTCCTTATAGGTAGACGATAGGTACTATCGTTGATACCGTTAGAAGTTAGAAGATTACTTTTCTTATCGCATGTATAGGACTCTAGTAGTGGCACTTATTGTCTTATTATTTAATTATGCCGTAATATAAGATTGTTCTGAACAGCTTCGTGTTTTAGATTATACTGTGTTAGGGGTAAGTAACGCTTAACCGGTGTGTTAATCCCGGAGTTACAGTTAGTAAACAGGTAGTTTATAACCCAACTTAAACTCTAGAATACCTCGGGTCGCTGGAAATGAATCGGTTCCCGCGGAGCAAAATATATAATTGAGTTCTTCCGTTGTTTAAGAACCTAAATATTTTGATTATTCATTTTTATTGTGTATTAAAATTTTCCAAGTTGATCCCAATTAAATATTGTCGTGATCTGATGGTGGGTTCAAGAGGTTTAGAGTGGAACTCCTAAATGGTTGGGATAGGAGTAATTGAACCATGTTTGAAGATATTGAATTTTGGTTATATTAACATTACAAACCAGTTCATCTTTGATCACCTAGATAACTTTGATAATGTCGCAAAGATCTCTTGAGAGTCGTTAAAATTGAAATGAAAGACACAAAAATCACGATAATGTTATTTTAATTTGAAATATGGAAATTAATGGCATATTGACACTATTTTACTGTAGTTTACTTTTGTATTCATCGTTTATAGCTTATTTATGACTTTTTTATATGTACCTATATTATTTTATGCTTTAGAATAAATTATCTTTGGATTGGAAGTATTGTATGTTTATTGCAGCCGATGGTATTTAGGTTAATTTTTTATTTTATTCAGTATATTGACGGCAAATAGCGAGTTTTTATAGCAATTCAAAATATAAGAGGTTTTTAAATTGACTTGTATTTTAAAGTATAATTTTTGCAGAGTGCTCAGATTTGCATGATATTTTTTATCACACAGGTACAGATTGCAAAATATCATACTAATTCACCCACAATTTAGGTTAATATATCAATTGAGTGAATAATAATTTTATTTTATACTTAAATACACTGATAGTATACTTACCACCTACATATCGCACCATCGTGAATCGGTGAGACAAGGGCCGAAGTGCTAATTTTCAAATTGTTCAGGACAGACGTTTTAAAGTTTTTTTTAAATTATTATAGTGTTATTCTACCAATATTAATTTAAAATAGTTTTTTTGAATGTGAAGAAGTTTTTTTGAAGTGAATGTCTTTGTTCCTACGGATAGAAATTAGCTTTTAAGGCACATTGGCATATTGAACTCGTTTTCAGAATTTTTAGCACTTCGGCCCTTGTCCTACCGAAGGTGCGATATAAAAACCTACTTAAATTAAAGAAAGTCTGAAAGTGACACAAATAACAGAAACGTTTATAAGAGCCGAATGTCGTAATAAGGACGTGTGCTGTGACGAGAAGGGTGATAGATATGAATATGGGTAGACGAGGACAGCCATAGAACAGATGGATGGATTGTGTTAGAGATGATATGATAGATAATGCAGTCAGTGTAGAAGTGACGGCCAATAGGGAATATTGGAAGAAAGGGACATATTGCAGTGAGTCAAGTTAAAATAGGAAATGAACGGATGGATGATGACTTAAAAAATATTCAAAAATTGAATACCAACTGACCTTTCCAGCTCGTAGTGCATGCTGCTGAACAACGGACGCAGTTATGACACAATTTTGTTATAAATGAAAATTTAAGTTATAACTTAGGAGTTTTAATTTAACATAATTATAATGTAAGTATAAGTTAAGTTTTAAAACCTTAAACCTTAGATATAAGTTAAGTTTTAAGCACAAAAGTTTATATGAATAATTATGAAATTAGTCAGTTTTAATGTGCCAAAATAATAAATTAGCTCTTTAATTTAATATCAATTAATTATCAACAGATAATATGCTCCAATTTTCTTTTAAACCAATATAAACTTACCGTGGAATACTGCCAAAAGCCGGCTGTAATCACATTTCCTTCACCACTTTGGAACACTGTGGACTATCATTTTAATAATTACATCTATTATTTCGCTAATATTATTAATTATCGCGTGTGTACGATCTACGTGTGACGCGGGTGTTATAGCCGGCGAGGCGGCGCAATCTGTGGGGTTCTTGCTTCAGATTTAAATCATAAGTGGTTGCGGTTAAACGACCAGTTCGAGGTGACCCTTCCTGCCGCAGATACCTTGTTATTTGACAGACAAAATGTTAAAATTTGCATTATAATGTTGATAGTTCGTGGTGTTTGATTAAGTACTTATGATGATGATGACCCATATTATATGTATCAGAGGAAATCCTTGCAGGGTTGTGAGCAAAGTCCTAGTGCGGGAGTGTGAATAAAGATAAGTTGAAACTGTAGGTATTTATTTCATAGAATTGAATTGAACTGGACTGTTTTGATACTTCGTCATTAATTATGGTAGGTATCCAAAAGTAATATTAAAAAAAAACAATGATTTAAGCCTGCTTCATCTAGTTTTGGTTTACTAATACGTAGCACCCGCGACTGCACTAACTATCGGATACGGGCGTCACGCAAATCCATTATTATGGCTTATTCATTTACCAACATCTAATATAATTTTAAAATTCCAAACGTTATGAATATTTGTTAAGATATTTTCCTCACATGTTGTTACAGATACAGTTACATGTGTTTTAATCAATCTAGCTATCTCGCTACCGCCTATTGCTGAGACCACACTACGAAGTTCAATTACCTTAAGACGAACGGGAGACATTAATAGCATCCTACTTTATCATCCCAAGCCTCACTCCTATAGAGGTTTTTCAACACATCTGTGTTGATTTTCAACACCCCTATGACGATTTTAACATCTTTACACAGCCTTTTTAATATCCTATATGTATAGGGTACAACACCTCAGTAACATCCGTAAGTTTGACCAGTTTTGAACTAATACCGGAGATTCTTGAGGTATGCTGCCGTGTTACACACCCTGCTGTACAGATGAGGCTTCTGGGTCCTTCTGTTGGAGGTTACTGGGCCATGTAGTCTGTATCACCCAGTTTTTCGTTTTCAACTTTGGCGCATGATTTTATGTCTTGCCCGGTTATCTATCACCCCTTCTTCAATCAACCGACAGATTTTATTTAATAGCCGAAAAGGGGCGAATGCGTGTTATCTTCTCAGAATTTATTCAATCTCCAACAATGCAGAGTCGTAGTGCAAGTGAATTGAAGCGAAAATCCAATAGCATACTGTATTGAGTTTTATCTCAACAGTATAAGCAAAGAAAGTAATATGAGGAGCCCGGCGGTTTGTGTCGATCATAAGCAATCCATCGAGGCGGTTGGTAGTTGAATGGGTTTCTTGAGAGTTTCTGTGTTTCAAAGGGCACGTGAAACCGCCGGACTCGGTTGTTATTGTTAGATGAGAATCGCTGAGCCATATCGGAGGTATTAGGGCGGCATAAAAACTTCCAACACATGTTCCTAAACTTCCTAAAACTCATGTACGTACAACACAAGTGTCGGGATTTTTATGCCTTCTGAAGATCTCCGACATGGCTTCACGACTGATATCTATCGATCTGCTATCTAACGACAAGCTATCTATCTAGCAACCCGGACTGACGGCTTTACTTGCTCTCAGTAGCACAGAAGCTTTCAAGATATTTATTGCTACTAAGAATCAGCGCAAGCCGCCGGGCTATGACGGCTATACTATTATGTACATTATAATGTTCGTAATTCTAATTAGTGTACGCAGTTACGTGTCGACACTCCATTATCTATTTTGTACAATTTCCTAACAAATTTCCCAACGTGATAAACAATGGCCTTACTCACGATTACCGGTAATTGTATGTCATGTTTTTAAGAAAATTTCGCGTTCTTTATTAATTTTATCATTGTTTATAGAGGTTAACCGCGCAGCGGGTTCACGAATATGATCGCACTTGCTACTGCGACGAACGACGATGACGATCATCATCACAACTCGTAACTGACCCACTGCTGGGCACGGGTCTCCTCTCACCACGTGAGGGGTACGGGCCATAGTCCACCCCGCTGCCTAAGTGCGGATTGGCGGACTTCACACACCTTTGAGAACATTATGGAGAACTCTCAGGTGCGCAGGCTTCCTCACGATGTTTTCCTTCACCGAAGCAAGTGATAATTAAATTCTAATATGCAATTAATTTTTGAAAATTAGAGGTGCGTGTTGGGGCTCGATAATAAGTCTATAAATACTAATAATATGTAGTTACTAAGTAGTTGAATTTAAGATTAACCAAGACATACGTCATGCGTCATTCACGTAAACGGAACTCTTATTTACTCGTAGATGTCTCTCTCTGTACTCTACATTCTAAAGCGAGTGCACACAATGTGACACCTGCCACGGGTTGCCATTTTATGATGTGTACAGTGGGATTGTGTTGAAACAGCTCCTATTTCTCTGCGATAAGAGTGGTATTATTAGTAGTTATTAGGTATTGTTGAAATATGTATGTTAAAGTGAAAACCCACTTTTAGCTAATATGCGTTTTGACTAGAGAAACAAGCTGATCGTTGTCACTCGCTGATAGCCCAGCGACAAATGAATAGTCTTATAATCTTAAAAACGTGTTACCCATTATCTTGCTCGCCAACGCATTGGTGATTTGAAATTGAAAAAAAACTAAAGAAATTTTCCCACTTTCTTATTACTTATAACAATTCTACCGTCTGACGCATTTCAACAAATTTTGCGGCTTATAATTATGTCACATCATGATACGTAATTAGCAAAACATACTAAACAATTGATTTTAATTTTAATTATCTAAAAATTATAATTAATCACATGAATCAACCTGTGTGTCACACTCAACGTTATGTTTACGTATATTTTATTGAAATACGTTAGTAGATAAAGTTTATTAAATAACTAAATGTACTTAATTGAACATTTTTGATATATTTAAGTTCTCCTCGCCTAAGAGCTAATTTTAAAATTAAATAATATCAATTCCGTGGTAAATATTCTTTACGACGAGTAAATAATATAATACAATATTCATTAACAATAAATAATTTATTGACATTCAATTCAATAATTTCTAATCTAAAGTTAAGTAGGTATATAAATTTTTACTACTTTAAAATATAATCTAATATTTGTTTTGAGTGTCACACACAGTTATTTCTGACTAGAAAAAAAATCACATTATGTCCTTTAAATAAAATGTAATTTGACATTATAAATTTACACTAAAACATAGGTGTAGGTATGACTGTATGTACATTGTTATGTTGGCGATTATTTGTCGATTTTGTATTAAGTTTTGTTATAGTTCAAAATATATTAACAACTTGTTGAACGGGTTGAACGACTGCTTACAACGCAACGGCAGAATGTACACAATTGCAAAATTAGTGGTAAGTTATGTGCACAATTTTCAACTTTGGCTCTTGCAAATGGTACTTGTAGGAAGTTCAATACGATATCACAATATTGTAACAATATCGACAAATACTCGAAATGTTTTATGTTCCGTACATACGTTAATTTCAGTCGATAAGATAATAAAAGGACTAACTGTTGAAATTATGTCCAATCCTAAATCATAAAACACTGCAAAGGGTTATTGAACTATTGCATCCGTAACGAAACTTTACCCCATCATCTAAATTCTAAGGTATAATAGGTATGTAGGTATATCTATCTTTTATATCTAGATTAGTTAATCTGATTTTGAAGTCCTTCGCTTCGTCCTGTGGTATTACAATTAAATCTAAATATCTTTCTGTTACGTAAGTATTTAAATTTTTCTGACATTTTCTAAGTTTTGTGTTGTGTTTTACCTGCCTGTGTTGCATTGTTTTTTAGCTCTGGGATGTGATTATTTGACCTACCTTGCAGTACACTAGCAAAACCAATAATAGACAAATTTGTCTATTTGTTTTAACTTCATACGTTAAAAATATGTTCTTATTACTTAATACAAGTCATGTCAAACAACATTAAATAGACATGTTATTACACAGAATGTACTTCAGAATGATTCGTGTCCTTTGGTCTCTTTTTATCTTGTTCATGTATGCCATGTTTTTGTAGCATGTTCACGTTTTAATTGAGATGGAAACTAGCTGCAGCATTAACGTAGTTTGATTTTGCAAAAAGTAAAAAGTAAATTTTATACCTACATGAATAAACACGGAATACAGAGAGGAATAAACGATTTTGAATTTGAATAATTTTGTATGTTGATCAAAATCACACTTATTACTTTAAGATGCGAACCGTACATAACATTAGGTACTCCATAATTTCAACAGTAGATTTATTATCTCGCTCGCTCTTAGTGATAGTAACCAGTATAGATCTAGCCACTGCTTTACAATATTATTGATTGACCATACACCGGATTCACTTGGGTTTGTAACCAAAATTTGTATTTTGTGATAGATAGAGTAAATGTGATTTTTGGGGGAGATAACGCCTCTAATAATCTCAGTTTTATGTTTCGGTCCAACGGGTGTGAATGCCTACTTAGGAATAATAAATTTATACATCATTAACAATTCAGAAGTGTTACTTAATTTAAAAAAAAATCTCGGTTATCTAAGTGGAGTAGGTACTTAATGAAAATATTATTATATAAAAACATCTTTAAAACTTCAATAATAAAGCAATATGTTATAAAATATCTACTGATTAGCATAATTAATGTATATTTACTTAAAGGTTACCCGAAAACCTTATGATTCGGTGTATTTTCAACCTAATTGTTATATACAGTAAGCACTGTGTTTGTTACATCTCATAGATTAATTTTAAGTATGAGTTTAAGCTAATGGTAAATATTATGTTTTCAGCAAGAACATTTATATTTTACTATACATTACTTTACAATAGGCTTATAATACGAAATGTTTTAATTAAGGTTGACTGACTGTTAGATGTAAATTGACAATAGGATTGCAGATTGAATTTTGTTTGTTCATCTGTGGCTCTGATGTAAAAATTAGAAGGCGAGATCCATTTACTAAGATATACTAAGTACTTGGTTTGAAGTTGTGGCTAAGTTCACGTCCACATCCAATGGACCAATAGGAAGTACACAAAATGGACTTAATTACCACTGTAAAGTTAAACAATGGAAAAACATTTTAAATAGTTAATTGAATTAATCGGTTCGAGGTGTTTTATGTTATAATAACAATCATGTCAAACTACAATCCTGTTGACGGTACAAACACAGTGCTATTTTTTTGTCTAAATCTCATATAAAACCCGCTACTAAAGTACGAAATTATAAAAAATACACGGTGTCAACACGATCTACTACCCACAATGTCAGGACGGGACTTGTGTTCACTCCTTGATATCATCGCTTTTTGTGGCTTATTCAACATGCTCATCCAATTCAATTATGAACGTAAAGCTCCTTATCATCAAAGTTATTATTAATGGGTTATGTTTTCTAATTTTGTATAAACAACGCTATAGAACATCTAGCTGAACTTTTAAAACATATTTTAATGGAACACATCTTGAATAAGCCAACAAAGAAATCTTAAAAGGCGCCTTAGTTTTATTGCGACATCAAAATATTTGAGGCCATATTCGATGTATAAGTTATAGTTAAGGTAGCATTAAATAGCAGTTTAGTATTAATATTATTAAGTTTTACAAAATCTATCTTTATTAGTTAGATACGAAGATTAGGTAGGTACATTTCAAGGAGTGAATTACAATCCCCGAGTCAATATGCACGTCAGTAATATTACAGATTGCTACACCTATCATTATATTCTCTCATTAATCGGAAACTTCATACAAAAGCTTAGTTGAACTCAACAAAATAAACTACAGAATATTTCTGAAGCAATCCGTATGTCACAGTTTTCAAAAGCACGAATTTTATACGCGTCGGGGTGGACTTGGCGATTTTTACATATTATTATATATCTAATGTATTTTTCAGTCTCCTTTTGCCTGAGTTACATTGTTTTGACTACTAAAAAGACGGCATTTAAACTAAAAAATACATACATGTTATAAGGAGTATGGAGTGGACCCATTATAAAAATGAAACGTCTCATAGTTATGAAGTTATGATGCTAAAAGCGAACAAAATATTGTAAGTGTTTATGGGAAATTTTAAAATCAAGCTAATTATACTGGGACGAGATCAAGCATTCATTCTGCCCTGAAATAACCTTACTTATTCATATTATGATAAGACCATATCCCGCCTGACTGATCACCATCGCGGAGCCAAACCACTGAGGCCAGAAAGGTGAAATTGAAACAATAAGTTCCTTTTATGTACCTCATAAAGCTCTACCTCTCGGTCTCGGTCGCTCTACCTACTCGGAAATAACTTTTTCAAAATTCCCATGGGATAGGAAATAAAGTAGTTATGATTTTGATTTTAAGTTGCCCTTTTTCGGTAACGTTATTGCCAACGGCCACTTCCAAGTCCACACGAGCACAGCGCGAGCAGTTTACTAGTCTAGACTTTAGGACTAATTCATTGAAAAATCGAGCGTTGGAGTTGGAGATACTTCCAAATATTATTATTTTACCTGAGTATTCAGCAATCAGCGCCAAGTAGCTACAAATGTCATTTTAGTCATCTGGGTTGGTGACAGGAGTGCATGGGTTGCGAACTCGTTCGCTTCGTTATAAACTAATGTATCAAAATTATGACGACGTCTAGGTCACTGCTATCGTGATACGAAATATAGTGAAAATAAAAGTCGCAAGTAAGTTTTAACTAGTCAGATTAAGGTTAAGTATAGGGTACAAAAAAGGGTTTCTTGTGGGTAGGTTCAACAAAACCCGGAACCGGCCGGGTATGCTTTCTCCCGAAACAAAAGGAAATAAGAATGTAAATAAGTGTAACAGATCCATATAATTCTATATCTAATTTTATACATAATTGTAAGAACAATCTTATACAAATTGGATGGTGTTGAAACACAGAACAGATATCAAAAAGAAATGTTATTTTTTGCCCACAAATTGGACATTTGGGTAGAACGCTTATAGTTGAGGACACAGTAAATTTACGAACGGTTTGGCATACAAAAAAAAATTTATATTTTCTAACGTTTTTAGTTTTTAAATTTCAGCATTGTTTAAATCGTGACAAATCATTATTTTGCAATGTCTTTGCTTTGCATTTATTAAGTATTTAAAATAGAACGTCAGGGGTGCATTGCTTCCTCAAACTTTAAATAATTTGTTTCATCATCATTTATATTTTAAAATAGGTCGTCTGAGATGCATTGTTATGCTAAAACTTTCAATAATTTGGTTTCTTAACTGCACTAGAATCAAATACGCAGAGGATGCTCCATTATTTCGTTACATTTTTCTGTTCTTCTCATGTCATTATTTTCACGTAAAAGGATTGCTGCATGAAACAACTGGCAGCAATTTCTTACGCCTTTGTTCAATAAACAGTAAAATAATTGAATTGTTTAATAAGTGGACATTTCTACGATCGATGTCTGTTCTGTGGCAACCGCCAAGTCAACCCCGCGCTGAACTTACTCTACCGACGACGCTAATGCTCTTGGTCTGAAGACTCCACGTTTTCAGATTGTGCGAATTTGAGGAACACCTGCTCCAGTGTCGTTTGGCTGAAACTGTACTCTACGATGTTGAGTTTCTCTTTTGCTGAAAGAAAAGATAAAATAAATGAATAAAATTCTAATTTCCGCCTGACTGCGAATCAAACTAGGACTAGGCGGCAGTCCGGCATGGTAACTATTGTACAATATGGGTCAGCTTGATGAAAATATTTTTAGTTTGTCGTTATGATGAAAAGTTTGTTTGTTGTTGTTTTAGACAAAAATCATGCATTTTTGCTTGCTCTTTTATAGCCTTTGTTTGTTATTACTTAGACAAATTCTGAATTTTACATGATAAACTACCCATTTCCAACCAATTGTACAGAAGGTTTAGGCACATTACAAATTACCTTCTTCGATCTGCTGGAAGCACTTGGCGAGGCTGGAGACGGAGGACTGCGGCACGGAGAAGACCAGGCGCTCGGCGAAGTTCTCCTCCAGCACGGCTGCGGGGAAGATCTGGCCCACCAGCGCTATCGCCGCCTCCGCGCTCGCGCCGCCGCCCGACTCCGTCCTGTAGCAGTATTCATCGATATACTCGTAAGGTTCTCCAAGAAAGGATCAAATATGTTAATGAAACCGAACTACAATTTTTTTATGGATAATAATTTGATACTTGACAACAATCACACCTGATGGTGAGTGGAAATATTCAACTATTTTACAGTAATGTAACGAGGAATTAACATTCCCGTGTAGGTAAATTTTTTTTAACGCTACACACTCATAGCCCCACACTAGGATTCCCTGTGTCGTGGCCTCGTGGGTGCCATGGACAACGCACAAGACAAGAACACACACACCTAGATCAAGCACGGAAATTTAAATTTATCATTCAAAATTCCTCAAAAGATTCCTTCGTTAGTATTTATAATTTATCAAATAATGTGTAGGTACTATTTATGTATGAAATTATATGTTTAGTTACATTACTAAAGATCACTGTATGATGTATTGTTTGGTTAAAAGCCATGGTTTTGACAAAGAATAACACTTAGCGCTAAGATACGAAGATAGGCTAGGTAGATAGTTTTAGGTCCGAGTAGCATAATGATACAGATTTAATACTTATCATAAAATACTGAACGACAGAAAGTATTGACCGACCGACCAACCTTATTGCTGCAATATTTCTGTACCCATTAGATTTATTGATCATTACAGTATTTACAGTTATACCGCTTTGAAGGTGAACTTGGATTATTATAATCTAATTTTATAATATTACGTTCACTTCTTAATTATAATTGAAAGTATGACTTACAGAGTTTATCTATATATTTTTTAAGAATCGAAATCGGGATCACTCACTTCGCAGGCAGGGTCACTACCTACTCTGTTGTTAAAATATAGTATATTATAGAAAAAATTAATAAGTAATAATAATTTTAAATAACGCTACATTAATTCTTGGAAAGCGAGGAAGCCTTGGAAGCCTTGGCGAGGAGGAAATTTGGGTGTGTACACCCAAATTTCCTCCTCGCTGAGAATTAATGCAGGACCTTCGAACCTCGCAAAGGTTCGGCTGGTATGATTACCATCAGAGGTCGTCAAACTTATTTCGTCTACCGCCCATTTTGAAAGTCAATTTTTTTTCCCCTTCTAGGCCTTCAGCGCCCATATGGGGCGTTATTGCCCACTTTGAGAAAGGCTGCCATAGATGATAGATGACGAACCATGGGACGCAATGGTTACCATGCCGGACCGCCGTTCGAAAGGTCCTGTGTTAAACTCTCCCCAAGGCGGGAATTCGTTGACTTTAAATTTCAGTTCTCGGTTTGGACACGTGTTCTTGTCATTGTGTGTCGTCCATGGCGCGCTGTCATGAATCCCAGGGCGAGGCTGTGAGCGTTGCTGTCAGTGTATAGCGTAGAGAAACGTGAAGACTGACCGGTGATGGTGCTGGCGCGGCGGCGGCGTGCCGGCCACCAGCGGCGTGTGGATGCTCACGTCCACGGCCTCCGGCTCGCCCTCCGCGTCCGCCTCTACCGACACAGAACCCCCACCCGATACGCCTAAACATCGTGCCCGTTAATAAAAGAATTCACAATTTTACTATACTTCACTCATTTAGCTTAATTAACGTAAGGCCTCGTTGGTAATAAAAACATACTTTTTTTCAAAAAACTTCAAGTTTGTCGCGAACAGACAGACAACTACATGTCGTTTCTAAAAAACGGTTAATAGTATTTAATGCAATATATGCTATGTTTATCAACTTGTAATTTATCAAAAGAACTAACCTTCGTCAGCCTCTCCTAGTGAGGGCGAGTTCTCATTGGACCGCAACGGTGATGGCGCAATCGATAAATCTGATTCCATCATCTGCAACAAAACAACAGTTCTTTGCAAATGTCTAATGCGTAGACAGAGAACGATATAGACATCTGGTGAGCGCAGTCAGAGAGATAGAAGTAGAACGATTGAATGAGGCACAAGAAAAATTCGTCGGTCAGCTGTCAAATTAGCTTATATCTAGTTAATTGTGCTTTCCTTGAAAAAACCAACACGCAATGCGAAACAAAAAGTACTATCACTCTGTCCTGTTTTTTTCGTGTCTTTGGCGTAAGTCGTTTCTTTTGTTGGGTAAATATCATATTAAAATTGGTTGTCTGTAAAGTCGGTTTACTGACGATAGTTGAACGTGACAACGTCTTAAGAAAATAATTTCCTTTGAATGAGTAGGCAAGCACAATAAAAGAACACTTTTTCAATACAAGTTAAGTCATTTATTAAAAATGAATGCTGGATACTTATACATCCTACATCGTGATTCAGAATTATAGCGCCCCACTACTCAACGCCATCTAGTGTACTGCGAGTGAACTACCAGCTCAGCCAGCCTTCCTCCATCGATAAATGGACCCAATCGAACTTAATGAATAATTATTCACTGCACAATACATAGATGGCGCTGGTATAATAATTCACCAACGGTAACGACGGTAACGCATGAGTCATGTTTTTTCATGCGTGCCACCGAATTATAAGACGTTGTCACGTCAAAAACATAAATTTAGTACTGACCGTTGCTTTCTGATTATTCTGTCCGATTTTCATCTCCAGCGTGTAACCAGCTCCGTACAAATTTTTCAAATGCTGAGTTGATCCAATACACCTGGGGAAAATTCGATCATCCGACATTAATCTTCACGAAAGCATTTCGTTGAACTAAACTTTAGTTACAAGTCTATATGGGTACCTGTTAGTAAAGTCAGGAAATTAAAATAATTAGTAAGTTATAGCACCTTCGCGATAGGGCGGTAGATTAAAAAAAATACGCGCTTAAGTGTATCACTCATAATGAATAAATGATGAAATGAAATATAAGGTACTCTTCTTGCTGTAAGTATTTGAAACAATTATATTTTTAGGTTAGGTTAGTCTAAATTAGTTTAGGTTTGATTAGATTAAAATAAACGCGTTCATTCAAATTACCTTAACCCTCCTTTCACCATAATCCCCACCCTAGAACATAAAGCATCAGCCTCTTCCATGGAATGTGTAGTCAGTATAGCACCTTTCGTACCCTGCGGGGAAATATATCGAAAGGGTAAGTCACGGGGTAAGTAAGTCATCTAATTCAATACGAAGTCAGCACACTTTACAAATATTTAAATAATTTCCGTGTCAATAGATAACTTGATTGGGGCACTTTTCTATTCGCTCTCTTTGCTGATCATTATTCCAACCCATAACTGTCCTATTGCTGGGCATTCCTCTCCTCTCACAATTTGCTGGCCAAGTGCGGATTGGTGAACTTCACACACTTTTTGAGAACATCATGGAGAATTCTCAGGTGTACGGGTTTCCTCACGATGTTTTCCTTCACGCAAGCAAGTGATAATTAAATTTGAATACGCACATACTTTTTTAAAGTTAGCGGTGCGTGCAGGATTTGAACCCAGACCCCTGAGTTCCGGAATCCAATCACTCGGCTATCACTGCTTGCTGATCAATTCTCGAAACCGTTCCAGCGTCACTAGAAAAACCCATGGCAAGGGCTCCTAAACCCTCACCTGGAAGCTGGCCAGGATGGTGTCCCAGAGGAACCGCTTGCTGCGCGGGTCCATGCCGGTGGAGGGCTCGTCCAGCAGCACCACGCGCGGGGAGCCCACCATGGCCAGCGCGAACGACAGCTTCCGCCGCGTGCCGCCCGAACACTCGTCCGCGTTCTTACTCGCGTGCTCCATTATCTGGAGGCCGTTCAGGTACGCGTCTACTATCCTGGGAACCGTTTATGACTGTCAAGGACGTGGCGTTCAATCAAGTGATGCTCGTGATATTACGGATATGTCCAAAGCTTTTTGAACCGTTTCAAAAACTCGAGTATCCCAAGGAATATTTGAAGAACGATGAATAGTTTGTAAAATGTATACCAAATGTTTGGAGCCCAAACATTGGGTACTGTCTTTATCTGCCTACGTATCAGTGACTTTGAATAGAAATGCGGTTCTGTTGAAGTTAGTTACTTCCAATCATTCCATAAACCATATTCCAACCAAGACCTAAAAACAAACACTCAAAAAACCTACATGACTTTATGTTGTAATTCTGTAGAGTCCAAAGGATTCTAGGTTAATGATTATACCTGGGCGTATCGCTCTTGCTGACGCCGCGTATCGCCGCGTAGCACTCGATGTGTTCGCGAATCGTGACATTCTTCCAGAGTGCGTCGTGCTGCGGGCAGTAGCCCAGCATCTGGTATGCCGAGGACTGGGCCTCGTCAATTCTCTGTCCTCCCAGCATCACCTGCCAAAAATCCTCTCTTAGTGCTCCCCAAGGAACATACATGCCTTTCAGCTTCTTGCGTTCAATATTTTCGGTTGTACGTTGTCTGTCAGTCACTCAGTAAGGTAAGAGATATATATTGAAAAACATTCGACTAACGGGTTGGCAAGGTGGCACCTGATGGTAAGTGGTCACTGTTGCACATAGAGATGAGTAACAAGAAAGGAATCTCTTAGGCGTGCCGGCCAAGAGAAGAAATTACTGGCTTTTGTGGCGACATTACACACACTTCACACGGTGACGCCCCGACAAGCCTGAATCCCGCTATCGAAGTTTTCTACACCGCTCGCATATATACAAGTTCCGACCGACAAAAGTCGGAGCTCGGCCGCTCTCCAGGCTTGAGAGAGATGTCCCATTGAAATGAAATGAAATGAAATGAAATGAAATGAAATGAAATGAAATGAAATTTATTCGAAGTTGGTTTTTTACAAACACTTTTCGAAAGTCAATCTACGCCATCGCTTCGACAAATCCCTACCGTGAGTAGTCTTGGAAGAAGAAGCGGCAAGAAACTTCCAAGAAGCTTTTTTTTGCTACTCACATTACAGATAGCACTTACTACTACTTACTAGTTAGAATATCAAACTCATGTCCAAGCATTTTTATCTTTAAAATAATCATCAAGTTTGTAATAACCTTTCGTCATAAGAATGCCTTTGACATGATTTTTAAATTTACAGTATGGCATTTCCGTCAATCATCATTTATCAAACTGGTGACCACGACGGCGTCGCCATGATGTATTGCGAAACTCTCAAGCCACCAGCAGGAATACGACGAGTGGGACAAAATAAAAAAGGAAGGTATCTAACCGCGCCCCCGGTGGCCCGTTCCTCTCCAGTGACGATCTTCATGGTGGTGGTCTTCCCGGCACCGTTGTGGCCCAGCAGGCCGAACACCTCGCCGCCCTGCACGCACAGCGACAGCCGCGCCACGGCCGCGCGCTTCATCGGCGGCTCCGTGCCGCAGTAGCCGGACCCGCCCTGCCCACGCAGCTTGTACTCTTTGCGGAGGTTCTAAGGGTTAGAGGAACCGGTCAAACATTTAATCAGTGTATGGGACCTCATTTGTAGTCAATTTAATGTAGAAGGAATTGAAGATATATTATTCATAGTTTACGAGACATAACCAAAAAACTGAAAAAGGGGAAACTGAAAAATAATCTTCCTCCCCGTCATCGAATGACATCTGCCACAACTAAGTTCAACAATGAACTTCGAAAGGCTAGAAGATAGATATCCCCCTAATCCCCCTGAAACCTCATTCTATACTCACGTGCACAACCAGCACTGGAGCATTCTGGGGCGGCTGATTGAGAATGCTGGCGACTCGCCTACGTTCCTTCCTTACATCCTCGTCTTCCCTCGCTTCGCACCCCACGTCTTCTTCGGGGTCTGGTGGACCCCCTCCTGTTGGCTTTTTTTGCTGTTGAGATATAAGAATTAAATTTATATGGCAATTAGGTGACTACAATGTAGACTAGATTGGGTATGAAAGAAGAAAGAAGAATCACGTAAATCGGATCATAAATATCAGCGTAATCGGTGTACAGACGTAAAAAAAAGTTTACTCACCGGACACAGTCTTCCACCAGACTTGAGCCGGTCGGCGAAGAGTAACGCCGCGCCGCACGTCGGTATGTGGAACAGCATGGCGGCTACCAGCACCCACACCTCCGGCGTGAAGTAACTCCATAGCTCCGGGGTCGTGCAGACCCCACGAAGGTTGCACTTTACGTAGACCCTGGGACAACCAAATACGACGTACATACTCTGTGTTCTGCCCTGCAAAAATTTTCCTTGACCTATATAAACCTTTGACTTATTAACAACTTTTAATCTTTCATTAGTGTATATACATTCGTTAATTAATTTACTATGTTGCTCATTCTGCAGAAAAAGAGATGTTTGTGTGGACGACTTCTCTAGACGCGAGAAGAGCCAAATTCTTGACATACTCCTACAATAAAAATGGGCTTTTGAGCAGAGTGTTTATATTGTCTTACCTGTCTACGTAGTAAATAATAGCGTACGGTATGTACATAACGTCTAGAAAACTGAACACGAGGTGAAGACTGAAGGCGATGTCGCTACCTGGAACAAAATTACTTGTTCAAAAACTAGATAACGTCAATTACAACAGCAAAGGTAAATATTTTACGTGACCAGACAAGCGAGCAAACAATCCAGCTGATAGTAATTGGTCACTCATGTAATACCATACGTGAAGCCTTTGGCCGGCCGAGAAAAAAAAAGAGAACAAAATAAAACCGGACTCGCAACACTAGGGGTCCGTACCACCGAGTGATTTTAACTAATTATTTGATCAAAAACAAGATAGATGACAAAATATGTAAAAAGTCTAAAACAGAACTATCTATTAAACTCACCCCATTTAAAAGTGTCTAGAACAGCGACCAGGACAAAGGGAATAACGCCGATCCAAGTGGTGATATTGGGCATGATGCTCTGGGCTGAGTCCATTTTGTCGAACATGTAGGACAAGCAGGTGTTGAACAAAATGGCCGACGGACAGTACAGCATGAGGAGGAACGAGAGCATTGGGATCGCGGAGCCGCTGGTTAGGCTCGGGATGTCGTTTAGGATGACCTGGAAGAAATAAAAAAAGTATATTATGTTATTAGAAGTGCCATTTACTCAGATTTGAGTCTTCTTTTCTAAGTTTTAACATCTTTTGATGTGAAACGTCTTATAAATCATTGTCACATTCCGCCTGAGCTGAGCTTACAAGCGAGAGCGTGGAGTAAGCGATAGAGAGGCACTGGGTTTTCTTCAATGTTTCCTTATGACATTATCACGTATTCTTATGATATAATCGTCTGTAAACCGACTTTACCGTCAAATAGTACTTACAAGAACAAGCACTCCTATGCTGGTGAGGATCATGATGAAAATGAGGATTGTGATGTAGGTGAGGAAGTACATGCTCAGCGACAGCCCGTTCACACGCAACTGATTTTTGGCCTTTATCTGCAAATTAACAAATGTCACTGTGATGGCGGATTCTTTTCTACCCAAATCTCTGTACTGAGAATAGTGTATTTTATAATTTATTATTCGATTGTCGGTTTTGTTTGTTTCTTCGGTTTTGGTCGGTCTTGTCTGTGCGTTTGTTGTTGTGCGTGGTGTATGCTCTAGGACTCCTCAGTTCCGAGACGAGATCCATGTTTTGTAGTGGGCTAACAAATGAACTGAAGTCATTAAGCCTTCAACAGATTCTTTCGTGGATTTCTGCTTTATTTTATAAGGTACCATATTTTAAGGCTGCCATTAAAAAAACTGAACATGTTACAAGTTACAACGGTTCCCACCTCTCGATCATAAACGATATCCACGGCTAGCGTGACCGGCACGAGCGCGAAGATCATGCCCATGAAGATGGCGCACACCACGTTCCCCAGGTTGAACTCCTCCTGCTGCTCCGTCTGCTGGAAAGGATGCGTCATCACCTCGATCGGCCTGAAGTTGTCCGACTGGCCCGAGCTGGACATCAGGATTCTGGGGAATTGGGGACGGGTTACTGCTCTGAATGGATTCAGTGAATCAAATCTTGTTAAATCATATTTACCACTTTAAAATTCTTAAGTTTTGTTTTAAAATTATTTAAATAAGTTATAGGTAATTTATGTAGAATTCTATAGATGACTTCGGGATGTGCAACTAAATTTTTTTTTATATTTTCAAGAGCGCAAATTCTATTTCTGTTCGTAAATATAAATCGCGTCATTTTTTCTAAAAAGATAATTTTAAGGTTGTTGCCTTACCTGTATATACTATTGTCCAATAAATTTATAATGATTGGAAGACTGTGTGTGTACGTAGTGTTGTAGTAAGCCATAATTTTGCTATATGATCTGTCCTTTAAAGTGAACGCTCCAAAACTCTCCATATCCAGCAAACTCGAGAAGTTTCCATCGAAATCCAGGCTGGGGTATGCTCCAAGGGTGTCTAGCGAGTTTTGTAATTCGGTCAGCTCCTTGAAATCTCCCAAATCGCTGTGCAAGGCAATTGGAGTCTTGTTGGCATATGCATTGGGGTCCAATTTGAGTGGCTGCATTCGAAAAAACACGATCTGTCGCGATTTAATGTACAGACCGAGGGCGCAGGATACTGTGAAGAAATTTTCAGGGATTTGACCACGGAGAAAGATTTGACGCATAATATAATGAGAATTTTAGGACTTTGAGTTACATTTAATTATGCTCTGTAATAATTGCGAATGAAACATTTCAGGATTATTATCATTTTACACTTATCGCCACTTACCATCAGGTGGGATTGTAATCAAGCATTTACTTATCTTATGTAAAAAAGTAACCAAGTTTCACCAAAATACAAACTCCCACCAACAACATCTATAATAAAGTGCTGATACAATTCAAATGTTGGTACTCACTGATCGGCAGGAAGATCATGACATACAGCTTGTAAGGATCGCGGATCATCCGCACGGTGCGGATATAGACCATCGCGCAGAAGGTCCGCCAGCACGAGTGCTTGGTCTGCACCATCTCGCTCAGCTCTCCCACCGATATCGGCTCTGGGGTCACCTGGGGTAGAGGACAGTGGATTCAAGAGATGTACTGTAAACTTAAAACTCTTGTCAAAGGCATGCTGATAGCGAGTTTGATATTCTCCTTAGGTGTTTCTTGACTCTTCTTTTAAGAACACTCGCGGTTGAGATTTGTTGAAGCGATGGCGTAGTTTGACTTTCGAAAAGTGTTTGTAAAAAACAACTTCGAATAAACTTCATTTAATTCATTCATTAGAAGTTGCTTACAATGTTCTTCTACATGATGATGCACATTCAGCAGAAATATTAATACTATTTGTAACGGAATTTACCAAATCTATAATATAAAAAATATATAATATAAACAAGCGAATAGATTATAAATCTTAAAATAATGTTTTTCAACCAGATCGGTTGAAAAACATTATTTTAAGATGTACACAACCGGAAAGATACTGATGATATCTACTGTTTAACAACAAAATATACCCAAGCAAACAGATCACTATCTACTTTTAGAATAATTATACAAATTGTAGCTAGGTATAATTATTATTTATTTTTATTTGAGACAATCCATAAATGTGTTAGTAACAGTTTACACTTGCCTTAATCTAAAACACTTAAACTAAACAAAATAAAATAAATAAAAATAAACGAAACTAAACAAAACTTAATCTAGTATAAGTATATTAGAAACTCATTACAAACAATAAAACGTGGAGGAAGTGAAGGAAATACTGGATTATACGTCGGCAACAAGCCCAACCGACCAATATTGATGATTTATGGACGACTGAAGATGACATTTAAAAAAACATACTGTGTTTTCTATAATCAAAGTCTATTCTAACTCCGGCAATTTAAATAGCGTTCCACCCAATAAAGAATATTTTGATTGCCTCACCATTCTCACCTTAACGTGTTCAACTCCGTGAGTGGTGGAGTGCAGTGCGTGGGAGGCCGGCGGCGTCGGCAGTGACGTCGCCTTCTGCTGGTCCTTGTCGTTCAATTCCTGGAAAAGACAATTTAACAATTTAAAAGCCAATTTGATGGGAATAGTTAATCGTGTTCTTAAATTTTAAATGTACGTTAAATCAATGTATCGATACATGGGCAAACCGTGTGGTGCAACCGTTACCCTGTCGGATCGCCGTTCGAAGGGTCCTGGTTTTCTACAAACATTCTAAACGTACCTGATAACTCAAAGTCTTGCTTTGCAACGATAAACTTCTTGACAATGCCCTCGCTCTAACCAACTTGACAGAAGATACTCCTTCGACTGCTTCTGTTTCCTCAGCGTTCTCGCCTTCTAAGCTCAAGAACACTTCTTCCAAAGTCGTCATTGAAACGCCATAGCTTGTTATGCCTGAAGAGAAAATTAAGTGAATACTTTCACTTATTATTTTACTTTATTATTTATTTCAATGAGTTCATAAAAATAAAATAAAAACTTGTTATATGAGAAGCGAGGGCGGATTTACCGCTTAAGAACACATGCTGCAACGTACCCAGTCGGTTGGTGCGGTCGCGGATCTCGGCCTCGATAGCGTGGAACAGCGGCGGGAACAGGTGCACGGCGTAGTGCGGCAGGATGTACGACAGCTCGCGGCCGTGGCGGCGCGCCTTCTCCGCGCGCGCCACGTGCCCGCGCACCAGCCGCGTGATCTGGTGCTCGCGGCACGCACCTGGGTCGTACGTGGAAGATATCCATATTTAAAATAAACTACTGAAATATGGCTCAGCCTAATAGCAACGCAATCAAGCACAGTTCTCACGTGAGATTCAGCGGAGGGGGGGGGGGGGATTGAGGGAAATCTCACGACGTCTCACCAGGGTGAAACCCTCCCTTTCACCTTCCCTTTCACCTCACGTGAGAAATGGACGCCGCCTAATATGGTCGGTTAGATCCACTCACCGTCTAAAACCAGGGTAAGATGATAACCTATCCCGAATTTATTCTTCAAAAACAGCGATGTGCCAGCACAGCGCACCTGCAAACAAAAATGCCATTTCCAGTCTTATTCAGGGGTATTCAAGGTCTAGTTATAAAAAACTAAACTTGGAGAAATATGCAATAGTTATGAATAAATGTACAACTCACCCGTCCTTTACTGATAACCGCCTTTCGATCTCCGAGTATATCCGCCTCATCCATGAAGTGTGTGGTCAAGAGCAACACCCGCCCCCGCCGGGCTCGCTGCAGGATGCGCCACATCTGCCGCCGGGAGACCGGGTCCACCCCGGCCGTCGGCTCGTCCAGGATTATTATCTGTGGAAATTAGGAATGATCTGAATCTGAAGTGATGCCTAACGAGATCGATATTGGGAAGTTTGAGAAAGATTACACATGAATACTACTTAGTTCCATAAACCAATTTTTCGTCCATAAGATGTAACCGGAAGAATTTGTTTCATAAATCGCACAAAAAAACTGCAGTTTACCTTAGGATCTCCAATGAAAGCGATAGCTATGCTGAGTTTCCGTTTCTGTCCGCCGGAGAGATGTTTGGAGTAAGTCATCGCTTGATCTAAAAGTCCCACTTCAGCCATTGATTTGTGAATTTCATCCGGTATCCTTTTGCCAGGTATGCCCTGAAAATGATGGATGAGAAAATTTTGAAACTACACAAAATTTTGATTGGATTTCACAGTCATTTAACAGATTGCTTGCATCACGTCCACGTCTTAATAAAAACGAATACCTTAACAGCAGCAAAGAATTGCAGATGTTCCTTGACGGACAGCATGTCGAAGAGCACGTCTTGTTGCGGACACACACCTATCATCTGCCTGATCTCTTGCATGTCATTTGGGTCCCTGCACATATAAATCCTCATAAAATTGTTCATTTGGGCGTCTACAGTAGATCGAAATAAAAATGAAAGTTTTTTTGTCATATATTGAGATAAGTACATCATATTGCTGTTCAGTTAATTAAAAGCAAAATCAAGCCATGAATTGAAGGTTGGCTCGAAGGACCATTGTTGTATTTTATCAGACTTACCTAACATCCAGTCCATACACATATGCGGTCCCAGCTGTGGGTGCAGTCAGCCCAGTAAGTATGTTGAATAACGTGGACTTGCCGGCGCCATTGTGCCCCAGCACAGCTGTGATTTGCCCCTCATAGATACTTAGATCTATTCCGTCAATAGCTTTTATTTCTGGACGTCGACAGTGACGGAAGCTTTTCTGAAGACCAACGATCCGGATGGCTTCTTTCTCCTGGAGTTCCCTGGATAACAAAATGTATTGTTGTATTTTATTGACGTTTTCAATAGTCTAGTTGTCTATAAATCTCTAGACAAGTTATTATAGTGAGTAAGATTATAGTTATAAGCATGGATAACGAAAACTAGAATGTTGTAACTTGTAACCTTTTTGACAGTTGCTGAACAACTGAGATGATCATAATGTTGATAATATTGTCAATATAATAATATTGTCAATACATAGAATATTTAGGGCGGCCGTTGGAAAAGCTCGAAAAACCTAGCTTTTCCAACGGCCAATTAAAAAAGCTCATCAAATTCAGAACAGCAAATTATAATGGAAGTAAGCATAACGGGTTGTAGTTACCTGGGTACTGGTTCAATGTCCTT
The DNA here is from genome assembly GCA_905404295.2 of Ochlodes sylvanus. Taxonomy (NCBI): domain Eukaryota; kingdom Metazoa; phylum Arthropoda; class Insecta; order Lepidoptera; family Hesperiidae; genus Ochlodes; species Ochlodes sylvanus. Next base: position 8,258,766 of record FR990129.1, read on the forward strand.
GTTGTGGCCAGCTTCACCATTGGAATGAAAGTGCACGGCAGATACCCTCCCTCGACGGTTACCGAGCCAAAAAGATGGTAGCAAGCAGAACCAGGGCTTTTGTTTGATACCATATTCACCTGTGGGTAGATTCAAATATTTAATAACTTTTATTAGGACAATTGTGAATTTCAGCTTCTGAATATTAATTTTTGAATAGCAAATTTGGTTGTTGCTAAGGTGAAAGAGTCGTAAAAGCATTTTTTTTTATGTAATACGAGTTGTCAGTCCACTTTTCCTTTTCTTTCGAAGCGTCAACTCTTTTCATAAGTTTTACCATGGTACCGACTTGATCGCCAGAATTTGATCTAAAATGTCTTTCACCCTACTAGATTTGTCTCAATAATCCAATGGCCAATCTATTAAGTTTTGCTCGCAAGACATCATACTCACTAGGTATTACAGCATCCAACCAGTACGCAGCGAGTCCATACAGAACCGTGTCAACCGCCATCATGATAAGACTGCCTCCAAAAGGCATACCCGGCCCGTTCCACAGGTTGTCCCAGGTCACGCCCACACCGGCCATGTCTAGTACTAGAGCCTGTGAAAACCAAGAATTTCAAAAGACTTAGCCCTGTTGATATAGCATCGAACGTTAAGAAGAATAATACATAATAACCCGAAGGTAAAGATGGCAATATCAATACTATTATCAGTACCAAGCATATCGCGATAACATCAATACCAATATCGATACCAAGGATAGAATTAGTTAATTCGATATATCAATTAAAACCAATATTGATATCAGTGAGTTAAACCAGAGTGAAATCACCTCTGAGTAATTTCATAACGTTGTAACAGGTAGAATAAATGCGATGTCTGCAATAAAAAATCGTAAATTTTCCTAAATATCTGTTGTAATGTTTAAGATATGCCAGTACAATATTTACTTGATAATGTGTGGGGTAATTATATGAAGAAATACCTTATCCATAGCCAGAGCGTAACAACTTGAGCTGATGAGGGAGACGAACCAGAAGGATAGTGAGTCAGCGTTGGAAACGAACACCTGGATGAAATATAGCGCACTCATCAGGTTCACAGCGAAACTGCCCAGGATTCCAGCTGTCTGTGGAAAAGATAAATCATTTTTAATTCGACATGGTATTTTTTATTAGAATTGCCTTAGATCTAAATATTGATACTTGGATTAGCCACTAATATAATATCAGAGCTGTTTTATGACGACGCCATAAGTCTTCTCGTCAATTGTGGATAATTTTCCGTGTCAGACTCAAAGTTTATAAAAGATGTAAGTCCTTATACTCACTCGTGCTTTGTCGAAGAAGGGTGTTAGCATGAAGGCGAAAGTTATAATCGTGAACCCAAAGAGAAGCATCAACAGGAAGATTAGAATGTACGACGAATGTTGGAATACCTGGAAAGATAACACGTAGTTATAAGTTAATAGGTCTGAAATATAAGAATTAGTCATAAAAATATAAAACCACCTTACCTTTAAAGTAAATAGAAGTACCGTACTGACTATGGACAGTATGGTAACGAAAACAGTGTATATAAGAAACCAAGAACACCTGAAACAAAAAAATTGGTTGTCTGTAAAGTCGGTTTACTGACGATAGTTGAACGTGACAACGTCTTAAGAAAATAATTTCCTTTGAATGAGTAGGCAAGCACAATAAAAGAACACTTTTTCAATACAAGTTAAGTCATTTATTAAAAATGAATGCTGGATACTTATACATCCTACATCGTGATTCAGAATTATAGCGCTCCACTACTCAACGCCATCTAGTGTACTGCGAGTGAACTACCAGCTCAGCCAGCCTTCCTCCATCGATAAATGGACCCAATCGAACTTAATGAATAATTGTTCACTGCACAATACATAGATGGCGCTGGTATAATAATTCACCAACGGTAACGACGGTAACGCATGAGTCATATTTTTTCATGCGTGCCACCGAATTATAAGACGTTGTCACGTCAAAAAAACATCACTTTAATTTTATATAGTAATTCAAGGCACAAGATTAATTAATCCATATGTACAGTTTAAAAAGGTACGCCAAGAACTTTTTTGTTAGTTTCAAATATCGGCGCAGGTCTAATGGGTCTACTTGATACTGTTATATTTACAACAATACAATCAATCACATTTAGTAGGTTAGATAGGAGACAGATTTTAATTTCTAAGGACTACTTACATACGTTACGGCATTTAAAAAAAAACTCCAAGGATAGGAGTTAATAATAACTATTCCATATAAATGTACAATATCACTGGGATATGAATCCAACACGAACTACTTAAGTTATAAAAACTTCTTACCAGTAAACTGAATCCTTTAACCCCATGATCCTCATTCCCTCTCTTATCTTTTTCTCCTTCTCGCTGACAACAAACATCAGCAAGTAAGTGATGAACTGTGACAACGTCATCACCATGTACATTGGCATAATGATCCGGAAGATGACAAGCCAGTCACCAGTGTGCTGTTTTTTGGGGAACTGGCGAAGGTCTACACGTGGGGGATGAAAGGGAACACCTGTGTCGAGCTGGAAGAGAATACAATTTTACACGCATTATCGTGACATAATAGCTACATAACGGCAGGCCTTTACCCAATTCAATATTCTGTGTACAGAATATTAGTACAAAGGACCTATCTTCAAATTCTCATATAAAATTATCACTGTTGCCAATTTTCCCGATATTACGAGTTTGTGTCTATATTATGTTCTATAATTTATTATATTCTAGTGTCATGTAGTCAATGTCATACTTTGTGGAAGTATTTTTCTGCGAAATATATTTCAAGGCACTAATGCAATATTGCTACAAAATTAAATAACTACTTGAATTTTCCAACTTTCTTACAAGAACACTGGAGTATTTTCCCTTACCTTTATCTTAACATAGTCAATGAGAGTTTGCAACGCCAAGAACCCTGAGTAATAATACTGGAGCACTGGACAAGTATCCTCTTTGTGCATCTCACTTAATGGGACCAGCTGTCCTATCCTCGACCAGTCCTTAGAGCCGGTACGCTCCCGGCATTCCGCTGGCGAGGTGTAGAGCGTTCTGGTCGACGGCGTTCCACCGTTACGGGATGGATTGGCTCTAATGGTATACCTAATAACAAAGAAAGATATATAAAAAGTTACCCCTTCTTTTCCAATAAATCAGACAATCTCAAAGCGTACTCTTTCAATCAAACTTGATCATATAAAAATATGACCAAGTTGAACTGGACACGGACAGATTACGTTAACGATCGGTGATGGTTTTACATGTAAGTAGTCCATACCTAAGTGGTTCTCCTGGTGCCTGAGGGTCGGTGTGAAAGATGACGGTGATGGGGAATTGCTTGGCGTCGCCGTGGTACGCGTCGTTCAGTTCCGTAGTGTTGCTGTAGCGCACCCATCTGATGGGCGGCTGTCCAGATTGCACCAATAAATTGTTCATGTCTTCTAAGAAACCCTGGAACAACAATTTTGTTAGTCGGGAAATTATATGTATACCTAAATAAATATAAGAATAATAATGTACATTTAACTATGGAACAATAAAACGTGAAGAAAGGGAATTATTATTTAAGTAACTTTGGGAGGGATCGTAACATGGTTACTTATTAGGACTCGCGATCATATATTATATGAAGCCACTTCAGTATTTATGGTCTGAAACTTCAAATCGCAAGCATTAAAGTTGTAGATCCAATCGTCTAGAATTTATTTGACTTTATGTTAATGTTTAAATGAAGCATGGAAAACTATGTACAACAAAGTGATAATTTAATTATCTATAGACATAAATTATCTAGGTCATGGCGACAATGTGAATACTAATTGGATCTCAGATACCATCAAGATCAATGAACAAATCACATAGTCTAGGCGACCGGAAATCGAATCGAGTAAGCTTAGCAAGAAGGTCCAACTGACTAGAAAAATAGGCCGGAAAATCGTACGCGTTAAATCATACACGCGTTAACCATTTTGAAACATCGCACAATTCCCAAAATACTGTAGTTTTAGCACATTCAGATCTAGAATAATAATATACCCTAAGTACCTGATGGTAAGGGGGAAAAGAATAAGGAAGTATTTGTTTATTTGTCTGTGGGCGACGGTTTCCACTTATCATCGGTGGTTTGTCTGCTAGTCTTGTAAAAATGATCTCACCACTGTTCCATTGGCGTTCGACCAGTCCGCCACGACGGCTACAGAGTGGTTCTCTGCAAACGCATCATAGTGTATCCTCAGTAGACGACCAGGTTTTCTGACCTCCGGAAAGTTTGGATTCGGCATTAGCATCTTAAGAAATATCAGCACGCCTAAGCAGTAAAGTGGTACTAGCACCTCCTGTAAAGAAAAGAATGACATTATCAGGGATTTACCATTGACTTATTATTAGGTACTAATAAGTCAACTAGGCCATGAGGTCGATGACTCTAACATTCAGGTTAGAGTCGAATAATAATGCTTCGTTAACGATATTATATACATAGTATAATAGACCAGAGGTTTCCGACCTCTTGTCTGCCAATTATCTATTGAATAGCGTGTGGGTTTTGTCTACTTACAGTAGAACTGCTTTCAAAAAACACATTTCTATGATATTATAATAATTATGATAGGCAAAGGATAACTACAATAATATAAGGTCACTCTTATTAACTGCACGATGTAGGGGTGTTATTTGAAGTCTCACTGTAGCCAATGAACTTCACGATTTGACATAATTAGCTGATAATTTCCTCATATTAATACGTATGTAATACACAGATTTAGATGCTTCTTTACCTTATATCGGTAGTTCTTCTCAATATTATTTTCTAAGTGAATTTTCTGATACTCACAACGAGGGTTTTCCTAGTGTCCCGTTTCTTGAGCAACAGGTTCCGGAGCACGGTTGCCCACAGTTGGGGCCAGAAGGCCGCCGGCGGGCGCGTCCCCATCGCGCCTCGCAGTCTGCTACCTATGGCCACGCACTCCGGCTCCTTGACGCATGTCCTGCGAAAGAAGATGGACGAATTATTTTTTACGGATTTTAGACAGCAAACTAGCTTGCAGCACCTTAGTATGCTTAGTGTTGTGTATGGATGTAGGTTTGTTACATACTAAGAGCACGATCTTAAAATAAATTTTAATTAAAAGAACGTTTTTAAAAACAATCTTCTTTTTCATATTTCATTGTATTTGACAAGTTAAGAAGTTAATAAGATCCTCTTATTGGGTGGGTTGAACGAAGATATGTAATCAGCCATTTTGTTGCAATTGCATTGTCATCTGTATTGTAACACGGCAAGTTGAATAAAAGCTGGTAAAAAGAATTTTCATTATAGTTTTTCCTGTAAAAATAAAACAAGTTACAACCTTTTCGAGGACTAGTTGAATAAGTACCAATTTATTAATATTAACCGACTCGGTGACCCTAGCAGAAATTTCCCGGAAACAATAACCCAGTATTTATTTAACAACCCTCCGCCGCCGATCCCTCCGGTGCAGTTCCCAAGTGAATTTCCCAGGAAACTCGAAAAGTTCCGTCGCTCTACCGTCTATTTCTTGAGCATTTCCGGAGTCGTAAACATGGTTATAAGCGGATATTAACCCCAAATGTGATTGCTCACGACCCCAGGTTGGCTAATACTCTGCCTCGAGAAACATCAATCACTTTATTTTTTTTAAACAAACTAATTCAGTTTAATGTAGGGCAGCGATGGTAACACGATCAATCGACAAATACATCGACAAACATCGACAAATATCCTCTATAATTATTGTTAAATTGGTCTGATCAGGTCATATCGTCGTATTTGCCTTGTAAGTCTGAGTGAGAAATTGTTTAGACGCCACAAAAGTTAGTTTTTCAATCAATAATAACAAACAGTAGGGATGCATATGGGAAATTTCTAAGTGCATTAGTGTTTTAAGGTAGGTCATTGCTCCACAATACAAACTACTGCCGGGCTCTATAGCCCTTATAATTAATTCTATTGTTTTAGGTGTACAGGTTGTTTGGGTGTGGTTGCTAGCTACGACTTGTTCTTTTTTGGCTTGGGGCTTTACAGATAGTACTTTCCTTTTTCCTTCTTTCTTGGTTAACAACGTATCGGTTATGCCTTTACCTAACAGTCCTACTACTAACGTCCATGAGTGACATTGCTTAGTTATGAACCTATTGGAGCAAAAAAAAAATAACCCTTAACGATTCACGCTCCATGAAACACTGCTAATAATACTTAAATCGATGGCAAACGTCTACGACAAGTGTTATTGGAATCCTTTAAAATACCTCGTGAGGCTTCTTTTAAACCGATTGCATCGTATTAAATGTTCCGACATGACGACCTCACGTCGTAAGGAATTACTGGATTACAAAGAAGAACTGGTTTCCAAGAAAATCTTCAATACTAATGCAAAGGGGCAAAGTTTGTAGTATTGTAAATTTGTAACTTTGGATGTAACCAACGATCTTTGAAACTGTCCATTTGATTTCAAAAATAAAACTATCCTCTTTACGACGTTCCTTATGGCTTATGGATATGCCGGACTACCGTACGATGGTTCATAATAACGCTACACATTCATAGTTCCTCGTTGGCACCCGCGCCAAGGAGAACATACAAACATAAGAATACACACTCATACCGAGAACAGAAAAAAGTCTTGATTCAAGTTTCCACCTCGCTGCGGATCGAATCTTGTACCTTTCGGTCGGCAAGCATCTGCCAACTGAGCTACAGGCACTTGAAATATAAATTCATATTTAAATCTTAGGAAAAGTCTTCGAAATATTAGCCTGCGACTATCGTATACAGAAACTCAAGACTGCACTAGGACGAACAGGTATAACTTCTTTCGAACCGGTCGGTGTATCGAAAAAATGCCTTTCCTTTGTCTGTACGTGTGAGCTTTCCGTCTTCCACGACAATTGGTTATGTGAAACCCTAGGGCCCGGAAACTGGGGTGCTATGGGGTGCTCAGTGCTCGACAGGTGCGTGGCGCCGAGGGGGCGGCAAGGTGTACCTGGGGTTAGGGCTACCATCTCGAAATTTGGAAACTACGGACAATAGACGACCCTGTAAGACGACCCTGTTTGCTTATTTAATTACCTGGATTTTATTAAAAATCCGAACTTTTCTAAAAACGTCTAGGCATTTTAGTTACCAAATAAAATTAGTCTGCAATTTTTCGTTTTTAATTAAGTAAGTACCTATATATTTTTTTTATATTTGAATTAGAAGTTGCAAATTATTTGTTTAAAATAAAGATTACATTAGAAGACACTGATTGGTTATAATTATTACCTATATAGTTAAATAAAAAGACTTACTTATCTAATTTTATTTATTTTTAAGTACTTACCTAATTTTAATATCTAGATAAAACAAAAGCATGAAAAAAGCCAGACAGATGGTCAAAAGTCCGGAAATGTCCAGTCCAAACAAATCCGGAATTCTGGTAACCCTAACTGGAGCGCCCGTAATTGGTGGAATCAACCGTCATATACGATTCGGATATTATGTTACTAAAAAAGCATTGCCGACACGAAACAGAAATTTCTATAATATGAATTCTAAAAAATAACATTTACTTTATTATTTACGTGTTTCATTTATATTTTGAAGACCAAAATGTAATTAAATCACATAACACCAAAGTCAAGTTGTCAGTGATACTAGGTACTTAATTATATTATTTTACTGACCTGGGATTAGAATTTAAAACATAATTATACCCGTTCATAACAGCGCCACCAACCCTATCAAAGTTAGTAGTAGTTTTTCTCATATTTTATGTCTTCCATGTACAGACAACGACCAGTTCAATTCTATGTATAGATGTAAGTAGTTGAGTTTTAGGTTGCAAACTTATCATTTCGCTAATCTTTTACTGTAACTCAATGCTTGACTATATACGGACGATTTTTATGCATGAGACTAAGTAGTATGATAGTTAAGATATTTATACGGCGGTTGTCATTAGGTATCAAGTAACAGACGGTAACTAAATAAGCCGCGACCACTACTAAGGAAACACACGTGCAAGGAATAATTTATTGCGTGTAAATATAGCATAAAATGATTCATTAACTGCAACTTTGCTCTGCCTGATACAAATTAATGAAAGAATCTGGTCCTACTATGTATGTTTACTTAAATAGAGGAAAAAATTATAATAATACTATGTTGCAACATAAAATTAAAATGTTTATCGAATAGTATAATTATTTACATTCAACCTTGTGTACAATGAATTAGATGAGGTGTAAGGGGCTACATTTATCTTTGAATAATTGGATGTGGGCTTCCACATCCCCTGCTCATGGTACACCCTGATCAACAACGGATGAGGTTCCGGCGCCAGGCAGCAGCTAATTGACTTCATTAAGTCTAGTTCATCTTCTAACTACAACTATCATATTCACCATCATCGCAACCCATAACTGTCCTACTGCTGGAAACGGATCTCATCTCACAATGTGAGGTACAGCCCAAAGTCCGTCATGTTGTCCAAATGCGGATTTGATTTCACTCGCCTTTGAGAACATTATAAGAACTCTTAGGTGTGCAGGTTTCCTTACGATGATTTCCTTCAACGAAGCAAAGTGATGATTAATTTTTATTACACAGATTTTATTTGGAAACGAGCAGTGCCCGCGACTTCGTCCGCGTGGAATTTAACAATAAAAAATTAATATAAAAGTAGCCTAAGTTACTCCTTATGACATCAGTAATCTGCCAGTGAAAGTCCCGTCAAAATCGGTCCAGCCATTCCAGAGATGAGCAGGAACAAACAAACAGAAAGACAGACAGACAAAAATTGTAAAAAATGTTATTTTGGTGTAGGCACCGTGTATAAACCCATATGCATTTAATAAAAAGCGATTATTTTAATATTACAAACAGACACTCCAATTTTATTTTTGTATAGAATAAAGATGCGTGCAGGATTCAGACCTGGTGTAGATGAGGATGACAGCTTGAATTTGAACGTTGTATTCTAAACCTGTTTTGGAAATTGTAAAAAGCCAAATTCCATGATATAAGCCGCTTGTCCACAATTGTCTAAAGAGCAGATGTGCCATCTGGTATCACTCAGTAAACATAAAAGAGCGAAATTGGCTTTAATTCAGCCATAAATGGCTCCCCTCCAAGAAGGTCAAGGTTAGATTTTTATACGTTATAGGGGTCCAAAACAAAAGGTCCCTTTTTATATTGTCATACAATATTTTAAAGCGTGTGAGATTTTATTCTACATCCGTCTATTGTTCAAATTGCTCATGACCTTGACATGGCAGCGCCACGTGTCGTGATGGTAACAAACCGTTTTATAGTAATAACCCTTTATTGGGTGCTTAAATATTGCTTCGAACGGTTTCTCCGTTGAATTATTGACTAAGGGTGCATTTCCACCAGAGATGTGCTACGTGAGTCAATGAATGTGATTGGTGGATAGCAAATGCATCCATAGCAACGTAGCGTAGCACATCTTTGGTGGAAATGCACTCTAAGTCAGAGCTACTCAAACCTTCAGCTTCGCAGCCCCATTTTTAAAAACAACTGCAAATCACTTTTTTTTCAATCACTGACGAGCAAGAAAGAAGAGAGAAGAAAGAAAGAAAACACTGGTAATCAAGAAACCCGGAATATGAAGTGACAAATGCATGTTGAACCGATTTAGTTGAAATGATACTGAGATAGTCTGTCACCCTGTAAAGGACATTAGGATAGTTTTCATCCCGATAATAATACTGTTATAATGGTAGAATTTAACCGTATTTTTTAGTTTTCCTACTCCCAAGCGGATGAAGTCGCGAGCAGAAACTAGTGTACAATGTAAAATTCAATTGACATTGCATCATTTTACGTCTGTAAATTAAAACAGTCAACGTGCAGATAATTTAATCTCGTTTGCGGCTGCCGCACCTAATTATATTGTGAGGTTTCCACGTGCCATCGAAAATCAATAAAACTGAACTTCAACACCGGGAATTCTTCGGAAACTATTGTGGTGCATTAGGTTACAGATCAATTTATGTTTATAATTGGTTGGAACATTAGCAGTTCACTACAGGAGCGCTATTGACGTATAGTAGGTACCAGGTACAGTATAAACGTTTCATACAAATATTACCACTAAAACACTCATACCCCCGCGCTGAGTTTCCCTGTGTCGCGGGTGTCATTGACGGCACTTATTACCATAGAAATACGGAAACTATTACTGTTGCAACACCAATTGTGTTACGCTTAGAAAGGTGGAGCCGGTTACACTTTTTTAGAGACGACCACTTGAGTCCTTTAAAGTGGCAACACATCTGTGACCTTTATTAGAACGAGACTCTAGTTAGTAATAGTTCAGTTAGTAAACTAACAGGACTCACTATTACTAACAGTCCCTGCCCCAGTCCTCATACTTACTAACAACTCATACGTACTACTTCTAATACCGTCTCCTAACCGGACCAACTATGCTAGTCCCCATATTTCGGTCGCAGTTTTCATGGGCGGCAGCGGAAGGGTGGTGCTGCAAGGTCGTTTGCTGCCTTAATTCCGTAAAAAAAAATAACGCACATCACTCACACCCATGAACCGAGAACAAAAATTTTACAACAGTTTTACGTTTACGTACTTTTTATTATGATGAACTAAATCATCATTATCATCTAATATTTTATCGGACGTGTTATCGGGAATTAATTTGTATATGACATGATAAACGACTTGACAAGCCCAACCAGCGGCGGCTGATATGATGACATGCTATTGTACATATACTATGAACGAAAATTCATAGAACCTGCGAATTACATAGGGCAGTACATATTGGAAGGTGGAGAAATAAAGTTAACCAGGATAGTGAGATGTTATTGCTTTGTGATACGTGAATAGCCGACAAATGAGCAGACGAGCCACTTCATGTTAAGTGGTTACCGTCACCCATGGACGACAAAGACCACGGTCGATAATTTTTGAAAAAAAATAATAATATGTAGTAGAATGAAACAGAAAATCAAGTTTTTGGTTTTTTGTTTTTATCTTTTCCAAAAAAAAGCTTTTTCACGAAATTTGGTGAAAACTTATGTACTTATATCAAAAATACATTTATTAATTTATTATTTCCCTAGTAAGCTGCTAAAATAGACGTTGGTTCATAATAAAACAGATGCAACTGCTATCGTCATTCGTATCATAACACGATTGAAAGTCTTGGCAGACTCGTCTAATGCTACATTTGAGATGTAGGTACTCGTAGTTGAAATCTAGTCATTACTTGAACTAATTTTGTATATGTTAAGCTCAATTGCCGAAATTGCTCATTGAGCTTAATTTAACTGACCGAACTGCAATTTCTATTGTAGCTTTCATGCGATACGACTACAACGCTTAACAACAACAAAACTCGAGAAAAAAGGAATCTCAAAGCGGGGTTCCGTTGATATCTATGTCGTTATCATGTTACGACGTTACTAGTACTCTTATAGACTTAATTGACTCCATGCAGGTGTATGTTGTTATGGTCGAATTACATGAGAGCCATGTCACACATTATGTTTTTGTGTTAAGCTACATTACATTGTGGCCTGTTTTTTCACTCAATGAGAAATTTCGACAATCGTATTTGTTAAAGATACACAGTCATTCACTTTTTTGCATCTAACGTTTTAACTTCACCAAGTTTATAAACGTTAACAAGACACAATACATCCCTCTCTTACGAACGGAAGCCTGCTGAGACTTTTTGTTATGATCGTAGGCTCTTTAGAATTCACTTTTTATATTTTTTAAATTCTATTGAAATTCAAGATTCTTTTCTCGTGTGTTTTGGCACCGATTCAAATCTCTCAGGTCATCGACTTTGAATCTATTGACAACATAATCAATACTGTGGCATTAAACATTTCACGAGATATATTTTTTCCGGAAAATCATAAGGAATTATTCCATAGCAACTGTTTTTTTAGCTTTTTATTTAAATTGTTTACAAACACTAATTGGTGACAATAAATCACTAATGTGTTGCCAACCAAAAATATGCACTTTGTATTTAACCTACGTTACAGAAAAATATTGAAAAAATTCGAAGGTTCTCAAGTTTTACCAAACCAGAAGAAAAGCTCTTAAATGCCATGACGTTATAGGTGAAAATGGCGTTGGTAATTATCTATCTAAGGTTGTTGCTAAGAGTTAGGATGATTAAAAAGCTGTAAGGCCATGTCATTGTCATACGACAAAGGTCAGTCAAATGCCACTAGGGCGTATCATTATTTGAAGTGATGAAATCATTTTGGAACTATATTTTTTAGGCGAATGACGTTAAAAAATAAAAATACATCCCTTACAGTAGTAAGATTTGTTTTTATGCTTCTTTAACGACAAAACAGAACAACGTATCGATATATATTTTTGTATGGAGATAGTGGAAGTGGAAGTAGTTATTATTCTTCAGTTCATATACGTATAGCCAGGCTTTAGTAGCCTATAAACTAGTTTTTTCGCGAAAAAATAATAATATCTTATTTCCTTCAGAAAGCACGTTTTAATCAAATCAGCACTATAGATGGCGTTACGGGCGCAATAACGGTATGACGTGTAATTATGAATAGGTAATAAATCTTTGCCAACGTAAGGGAATATGTTACTCAAAGCAAAGTGACTACGGGTTAACTAATCACAAATATAATGTCACTAATGTTTTCTAGTCACCAGTTGCTTGAAATAGATGGAGTAATTATTCAGAAAGAACATGTAGAAGTGTAAACAATACTATATGTTAATGTAGTACAATACTTTATTTTATAAAGAATGAATTATGTTCCACAATTTCAAAGAACCGCTACAGTTGTTATTCTGGGAAGCCTACAATTTATTAAGGCAACTTAAATATCATTTAAACAATGTCGTCGCAGTGTTTGCGTCAGCAGTTTCGAGATCGATCGAACAAAGGTCACGGTAACCCTCGATAAGGACCCGAATAAGGACGTGGATTAACGAGGATCGAGTGGCTCCTACAAGGAGATTACGCTTGATTATGTACGCGTGGCGATATGGACACAGTTAGGAAGACTGGGAACTTAAGATATAAGTGAATGAGTCGAGAGGTAGCTTGACATTAGCATTACTTAGGAATAAGTACCTATTTTAGAGAAGTACTAGCCAAGTGGTCGAACGTTGGACTCCCGAGGAGGAGGGCCTGCGATTGACTCCTGCCCGGAACACTACACTAATTTTACGTAAGAAAACGTCGTTTTATCCGTGTTTTCAATTAATTTTTTTTATTATTTGGACGGTAATATCGAAAAATATTTTTCATAATTCATCAGCATGTAATTCGTATCTAATTTCCACAAAAACGATTTACAAAAAAAAATACTGAGCAAAGTTATTTACAAGCTATTTACCAAAATCCAGGTAGGTACTTTCAAATATAAAAAATATTTTTTTCGAATTTTAATTCTGGACAACAATGTTTATCCGACTGCATATAGTAAAAAAGGTAGGACAATAACTTTTACTTTTCACTTTACTCATTGCCACGGCTCAAACCACAAAAGCAGGACACAGAAAAAAATCATGAAAAGTAACGTTCCACTAACCAAATCGAACACACCTATAAAACCGGAAACCATTACCCAAGGGTAGCAACCCCCATACAATTAACGCTGCGGGCAATAATGATTCTTGTGGCTAATACGAAAAAGTCGTTATTTATATAATCGCTGCCCTACTGTCATTAGTGATGCACCAACACTAGGGCGTGATGGCCGCACGTGCTCCGAATGACGTCATATTAATTTTATAGCGTTGTTTAAACTGTGTACGCGTCTATTCGCTTGACAGGTTTCGCGGTTAGGGGTAAATATTTTCCTTTACGTAACACTAATGTCTAATGTAAGGTGCAGCTAATTTGGCAATAAAACTAGCAATTTTTGTTTCCTTGAATGATAAAGTAATTCTGCTCTTGTGACAGATTCGATCCATCCATCCATCAGCCTTTACAAGTTCACTATTGGACATAGGCCTCGACTAACTTCCGCCACTGTGACCGGTACAGAGCCCTCCGAAACCAGTGGTTATCGGTTCTCTTCTTCAGGTTGACAGTACACCTTGTCGGGTGGCGCCCCATGTTCCTTTTTTGGAAACAAGACTCTTTAATGGCCATTTTTATTAAGGTATTATTTTTTGAAGCTCACATAAGTAACGAAATAGAAGGCGGACTTATTCCAATATTCTACCCATAAACTATGAATGAATTATTAGGTAAACTGTTAAAAACTAACACTTCAATGTATGTGACTTTGGCAGTCGATAGGTAACTTACTGAGGATAATAAACATATGAGAAAAATATTAGAAATAGTCGTAAGTTGTTTACCGTCAGTTCAAAAATAGCTTTCATGTTTAATATTGAAAACTATAGCCCAAGTATTTACATAATACTTCGGACCTTCGGTCCCACGTTGGGCGCCAATTTTCAGCTATATGGAAAATTAATATATTTTGTGAAGTATTTGGCAACCGAGACGTCGCCATAGCTTCCCGAATGAACAACGGGCGGACAGTCTGCAGTCTGCGTGTATCGATTGAGTACGTGCGAGCGCATTTTGTACGCTGAAATGTAACAGGGCACACGTTCGCTAACAACTTTTATTACGTAGCTTTGCGACTTTGTTCTAGTTTTATTAGACCTCAGCGTGGCCATCTATAATGTTTATTATATAAAATAAAGCATACAACAACTGGTCTTATTTATAACGATGATAAAAGGTATATAAAAAATAACATCTACGTAACTACTTAGTTCACGTTATAAATTTCGCATAAGATAATGACTACTTTCTTCGATTGCATATTTGCTCAAAATAAATGAGGTGATCATTTAATATTCCAAGAAAGCATATAAATCGAATGTCGTATACATATATGTAATTCTTCTACTTCAAAGCGCGAGGAATGCTTGTGATAGCAAAGATATAATCAGAATGCCTATTAATTAGAAAAGCCTGAGACATTGAACTAATTAGTGATTTACAATTCTTCGTACAATTTATCAATATGTCAAACACTTCTTTGAATGTATACCTTATTAATTATTAGTTAGGTAAATGATATGATTGAGCATTAATATGTAATAAGGACATCACCTGAAAGCCAACATTAGCATTATTAAATATTAAATGAGCTTAGATTCTATTAAAATTATACTAATTGATTTTACGTATTGGCGCCCAAGCAGGGACCTTCGACTATACCGAGCACTCTATAATTATCAATTTAGTTAAAAAGTCTCACTTTGAAAAAAAAACGTTACAAAGAAACGCTAACATTCTGCAAAACAGTTCTCGGTGTCAAATGTTCCGTCCCTAATAACAAATCCTCATTTATCAAGACCACAGACGCATTTTCTTATCCTCATTAATGTCCATATGGAATTCAAAATGCTGTTGTAAAAAGTTACTTATTTTTCCGCGTAAGGGGTTGCAGTTGCAACTCGGTCAAATCTAGCGATAACCTTCCATAACATCTCGATCCTCTCTACAAGCTAGACAAACTGGCGGCTTTGGGTTCGATGCTTGGCAAGGTTCCCATTCAACTGACCTAGTGACGCTCCTATAACTTTATGCAAACAATCTGCAGATTACCGTTAAACAAGTTCTTGTTGTGATCTGAACGAAGGGGAAAATTAAAATGCAGTGTTGTAAACTTCAGGAGTATAGTTATAAAATACTGGTTACCTTAAGCTAAAGTAATTTCTAATTTAAACTTGTATTAATACAATACTATCGTCTACTGCGTCTGTGACCGATATGAAATTTTATGTAGCTTTGGTCTGTAAGACGTTGAGAGATTCATTCATCACAAAACCCTAGACAATCTTTCGTGATAATAATGAGTCCTGGTGACCATCGGTAAAATTTCTCTTGTCGTTGTATCAAAAACTTTTATCTTGACGGGACTTGTTAGTGACGCTGAAATAATCGCTTGGTTGGCATTACTTCCAAAAATCTAACGTGAAACATTTTTATAACGTTATTGGGTTGCAGTATTAAAAAGCTGGTACATAGAGTTCAGCGTTCCCGTCTTAGCCAATGACTTCTCTGACAAAAATAGACTGCAATTGTCACTAAACACCATTGTGAGTAAATGTGTGCTACTTTGTTTTTAAAATATGAAAGATAATAATCATAGCTCTGAAATCGATTTGTTAAATGCGCAACGTAAGGCTTAATTGATCAATTATATTATAGTTGAATCATAAGCGTTATAAACGTAAAATCGCTTCTTTGCTTCAAAAACGTGACAAGCTGTGGTTTGCAAGATAACACGTTATTGCAGCAAAAAGGCGACCTACCACCCACCTATCCACTGCTACCCACCTATCCTACTTGTTCCCAAGTCATTGAATAAACGAACGAAACGAATAAAAAAATAGGAATGTAATTAAATTAAAATTATACTAAATTTAATACTGTAATAATTAATTACTGCTTTAGAAACAATCAGCAGCTAATGTTATGGTAATACCTGCTCTTATCTTATCATCTTTATATGATCTTTTATCGTTTTTCATTTTTTGTCTTTACACTCCAAAGAAATTACTTTTTCTCGTCCAAAACCTTCAAAGGTAGGTATTTCGTTACATTTGCGTTTTGTTTTGACGTGACAACGTCTTAAATTAGGTTAGCTGGGAGTCACTTATGAAAAATAGTAACGCTCGGTAACGTTACGATGAGTCACCGAACGAGAGAGAGGCCCGCCGAATGCCTTGCGTCTCTCTCCCACTCAACTATGATCGGTCTGTCGCGCGCGCAGCACTAGAGAATTAGGCGCATTGAATCGGCGCGTTAAGTTTAAGTTTACATGTACAATGTTTTAGTAAACAAAATATATTTCTATAGTTAAAATTTGTGCAATTCTTATTTTCATTCAATTCCTTGTTCCTATTGCGCAATTTAATTATATTCATATCAATAAATATTCTACCGAGAAAAAGACGTTGTCACGTAAAATCTTCGCCCGTAAAACCGACTTTACAGGCAACCATTTTTTTTTCATTGGATGTTACCGTATCGAGAAAAAACAGCGTAAGAATAAATACAGTGCTATAACTGTTTTAAGTTTAGTATGTCAGGAGGCAAGCGTCTGCTCCAACGCTTATTGATCCCGGATGTCATCCAACCCACGCGAATAATGATATCCTGACATTCCTGACCTACGTCATGCCGTCTCCGTCGTTTCTTTATGAAAAGGGGCCTTAAGGAATTTGGACCTTAATTTAGGGAATTTAACGTTTAATTTATCCTGTCACGCTACAATTAAGGTGCTATTTAAATTGGCTCGTTTTGGGTTGTAATGCCACCCGTCACGCTCGACGTGAATGTGCAATTTCAAGTCATGCATGATTTATTATGAAAGCTATTAAAACAATTGCTTTCGCAGAACACCAAAGAGATTGGAACGTGGTTAATTTCTAGATACTGTCTATATTGTCTATGGAATTTGTCATGTAAACTCTTGATACTTGATATTTGATTGTGCATTCTTGATGAGACAAAACTACTTAATATCATTCTAACGACTAATAAACACTTGTCATCCACCTATCGGGTGACTAACAACACTCAGCCTGAACCACCGAATCTAGAAGTATGAATCTGTACAGGGGTTCCTTATTTTGTAGGTAGGTATACCTATTATGGGCGTACCCATAACCTGATCCAGGTTTTTAAAAGGTACAACAACCAAATTTATAGTCAGTAGGCACTTCATCCAATGTCCAGGGAGGTGGGGGGCGGAGGGGGGCAGCTGCCCTCGCCCTGCTCCCACCCGTCTTAGACGTAGACGGGTATATTAATAAGATAGTGTAAATATAGTGTATTTTAATAAACGCTACTCACTCATAGCCCCCCACTAGGATTCTCAGTGTCGTAGGTGTCATGGACAACACCGAAGACAAGTACACACACGCACACCGAGAACAGAAATTTTAACTTATTGTTCGGATTTTCGCCTCCCTAATTCCAGGATTAGAACCCAGGACCCATCGAACGGCAGTCCGGCCGGCAGTACCGACGAAGTAAATAAGTAATAAATAACGCTACACACTCATAGCCCCACACCATGTATGTATGTTTTACATACCTTAGAAAGTACACTACTAAATTGGTACCTTTGTTTGAAGATAGCCTATTAAATAGATAGATAAAGAAACTCTTTATTTCTACACCAGAAATAAATTAAGACAATGATTTTACGTATAAATACGTATCCAAAAGAATGCTTAGTGCTTTGTACGTTGAGCAATTGTACGACTAAATCACTGATCTCGTAACACACGTATCATCTCATTTTATATTTAACTAGCACATAAATAGATGTAGCGTATTTATAGACTACGTCGTTAACACTTGCGCTGAGGTTAACTTACGAACTGAACGGCGTAAATTGCTTCTTAATGGTCCCATGGTAAGGTTTTATCGCCATGTCCTTATAAAAGACAGATAGGACGATACTGACACCAGAGAACAGTTATCGATTTACCACGATCGGAAAGACGTCCCTAAACAAAATTTAGCGATTTGTATCTTCAAAACAAATATTGGAAGTAATAAAAAATGTAAATGGCAATTATTTCATAGGTAACATCTAGTTTATTTAGAGTACCCAGACTCTTGTGTCTGTTCTGGTACCGATTTGAGTCTTATTCGGTGTCTCTGACAGTTGTCCTGGGCGGCAGCGGAAGGGTTATGTTGCACGCATTCGGTAAAATAAAAATTATGTCAAAATTATCCAAATCTCTACTAACTTGTAGAGATTTGGATATTTTTTTGTAATAATGTTTTGTGTAATGGAGACATTTCTCGGACAGTTGAACATTTGACGGTGACGAAAATTTGACGGTGATAATTTTTAAGAAATTAACCAGCGTAAAAACAAAATAAAACAAAATTCTTGCATACGTAGGTATCTATCCAAAACAACGTTAATAGAATAATTATAATAAATTCATAAGCAACTATATATCCCTCACCCATTAGGAGACATAATGAAATTTTCCGGAACACGTTTTCCTATTAATTTTAATAATACATGTAGCGTCGAAAATACGCGTTATATACATACATACCCGTCCCTACTAAGTACGATACGCAATTTTAAAATCCACGTGTTCACTGTTAGGAAACCTAGAGCCTAGGTAACGGACATTAGGAAGCGCGCCAAAGAGTAAAAGAGTCGAACAATTTGGCAGTTGTTTCCTTCTAACGTCTGGCAATAATCATCTAAATGTATTCCAATTAAATCTCGATAATTGTTGCAGGAAATATTACACAATCATATTGGGTGATTAGTTCCATCTTTAACAAATAAGTACCAGGCAACAGTTCAGTCCGGGTACTTGTATGGTGGTAGGTATTATTTTTTAGTAATGCCGCGACGGTCCTGGAAAGTAATGTGGAAATAGATTGGAGGTTTTAGTTAGTCGGCCACTGAGACACCTTCTCAGTGAAGTCAAGCATGCCAAGTGGTATGGACCACCTGGACCCCGCAGGTACTGATCGTAGAGTGTTTTATAAGGTTGGGTCCAGTATAGGAGATCCAGTAAAAGATTAGGGGACTTCGTTTCCGTCTCACGTTAGTTGGCTAGTTCGTTCGTAGGAAACGTAGGTCTTTTTATTTACGTTATAATTTAATGCTCTTTAGATAAAGATGTAGGACCACATTTGTTAAAAGATACTGCACTAACAATACTATGCTACTACGATTGAGTTTTTTTGTACATCATTTTTATATTACACCAAACAATTTTCATTGAACACAGCATAAAATTTTCCACGTACAGTGACGTAGGGCGGTGCTACGTCGGTTTGGCTTCCCGCGTTTTGGCTTCCCGCCAACTTGCAACGACAGAATTCAATATTAAGGGAAATGTTACCTAAACAAACATTTATTATTTATTAAGCAAGAGAAATTACCGAATGCGTAGTAATGTTTAGTAATCAACAAGAGTTTCGTTCCGCACTGGAGCAGCGTGGTGGAGTCTGGAGTACCTCTTCGGTTATGAGGAGAGATCTGCGTTCTGTAGTGAGTCGTTAACACGTTCACTGCGTCACTATTTTTGATGGACTTTCAGCCAGTGCGGATGAGGTCTTTTCGAGGCAAAGTTGAACTTCTTTCCAGTGCGTTTGAGGGCTTTTCGACCTCACAAAATATTGTTTCTAAAAAACGCCTTAAATATAGCTCAAAATTGAAAATATTTGCTTGAAACTTTACCATTATAAACTTAAATAGTTTTTCAAGTTGAATCTAGCTTCGTACGTAGGTGTGACATTTCGGTATTGAATAAATGAAAAAAAGAATTATGCCATCGATTCTGCCTCACAACGCACTGAAAAGAAGTCCGATTTGTGTCTCTACTAGTGATGGGAATAAAATAGAAATGCAGGTGATATAACATTTATTTACTTAAATTAGGATTCTAAAGTACCATACACCTACCACACATACCAATTTTAGTTTTAAAGTATGTAAGTCAGTTTATGTGTGTGTATATGTGTATGAATGGATGTGTGCGTATTTGTGTGAATGGGTGGGTAATTGTGTGTGTTGTGTGTGTGTGTTTGTGTTGTGTGTTTGTGTGGTAATTAGTGGGTAGATAGATTTGTGTGTTTGTATGTACTCTTACTCATTGAGTATAACAGCTATGACCACTGCAGACACGAACAAAAGAGAAGATATACTTCCTCACCTAAAGGAATCTGGTATTGTAAACCGGAAATATAAACTATACAGAAGTTAAAAATACGAGTAGCTATTTATCAAATATTTCAAACCACATTCATGTTGTAGCAATATACATTTGAAAACACCCACACCTAGGGTAGGAAAAAAATAATAATATCTAGAGTATTAAAGTGATTTTCCTCTTTTGAAATATATTTATCATTATTTGAGTATTGTGTAGATTATAAAAGCAAAATAGGATTTGCGACGATTAAGGATTTGTTAGTGTAAGCAGCATGCGTATAAATGATGAGTGTTAAAAAATCGTGCTAAAAAAATTATCTTGAGTACAATTAGTTTAGTTGTCAACTAGCTAGCTGTAGCTTGGCTATTAGTAGGGGTCATTTTGGTTAAGAGGATGAAACGAGGTCCGCCAAAGTGGTACCAGACTGTATAGTAATCAATTTTGTATATTATATGAGTCATCTTATACGCTTTATTATGATACAAAACTTAAAGTTGTAGCTAGTGAGATTTTTTTATTGAATTTTACAATTTACTATCCTTACTCTTCGTCGTAATACTTTACGTGAAAAGGAACGTAACCAAGTGCAGTAGTGAAATTATTAAGTAAAAAAATCGATGTTAATAAATCCAATAAAAATACTTTTACTTTTAAATGGCTATTTACCGAAAGATTTTAAATGCAGTATATTATGAAAATCGATATTACTTGATGGCTGTTGGTTCTTTCTATTCTAATGTCAATGTCAATCTGTCAAAGTACTCAAATCAAAGTCACAAATAATAAGTCAATGACGAACAATAACAAAAATACTTAAAAAATCAGGCGAGTCGCGCGGACAAGAAGTGCGCTTCCGTATCGAAACTTGTCGCATCACTACGCGCCGCCCGCGCCGCCCGCGCTTCACTCCGTGCGTTTATGAGGCCTACAACTTTTGAGGCAGATTAGACCTCACTTCGCACTGGCGCATATTTTTTTCTATTCAGTGCGTTTGAGGGCTTTTCGACCTCATATCTTATTAAATAAGCCATTGGGCTCTACTTCGCAAGAGAAACAATTTTATGTATTTGTCTCTGTCATACTCAAAGAAATGTTAAAATTGTAGCCTCCCGCACGGAGTGAAAGAACGCGATTTTGATTGCCGCACCAGCGGGAAGTCATGCTTGAGACGTTTCGACCTCATAACGCACTGAACGTGTTAATGAATTGAAGACAAGCATAGCCTAAGAAAAAATCTTTTAGACAAAGAGAAAAATCTTATGCAACACGAGATGTAAATATTTATGTTAAAAATATCACTAAGAATCACAATCACATCAATAGAATGTTTTTTGTTGTTGGAAATTGGTTTTTATCACCACTCTTTGTCATATAAATAGTTAAATCGGAAACCGAGTAAGTATCATTTCTAGCGCTATCACAGTACCTATAATAAAATAGTAGAGACACTATTGTGCTCTAGATATCTACATACAATAATCACATTGGAAAATCCTTAGGTATAAATTAAACGAAATTGGTTCAGTGATGACGATATGAGGAAACGCATTAGTCGCCAAGTATTTTAAGAATACATATGTACCTAACTGTATACTTACTCAACCATTTCTGATACATTTGATGATCTGTTCAAAGAAAAATCTTGTTTTTGGGTTGACGCATGAATCTTTTTAATGGTAGAGTCGCAAACATGACTGTACGAGAGATTTCTTAAAACTTTTTACTGTATTTTAAATCTGCTGTCGCTGCACAGTTATGGAACTCTCCCCAGTCTACCGCTATCCTGACTTGGTCCATCTCTACATTCCTTTAAAAGTTAAGAGCACCGTTTACACATAAATGTGTACTCCGCACATTTTCTCCCCCTTTTTATTAGTCGTATTGTCGTTCAAAATGTCGATTCTTTACATCATAACCAAAAAATCTAAGTCCACTGTATTCTTTCTTGTAAATTGAATTACCTCTTTCTCTTACTACGCTCAATGATGCTGATTATTTATCGCATAATATAAAAAGATCTATACAGACGATAATAGACGCTATAATATACTTAAACGCAAACGTGACGTTGACATGTGACGTTGTTAATGAATTTGCTAACCGGAAACCAAGCATCTACTTATTAAAAGCGTATTAATAAAAAGCTAACGATTGACTGCCCCAACAAACAGCCCTAATGGACCTTGAAGCACGAAACTGCGTACAGAAGTTCGTTGCATAAGGAGAGGAGCATTATGAAAGGATTTTTGGAAATTTATCCATTAAAGGAATAAAATTACTAGTTAAGTGAAAAATATTTCATATTAAATCCCGGATGGTCACTTGCGAGAATTTAAAGCACACAAAGGTTTACGCTCTTACGAGTAGGATTGAGAATGAACCAGGATTAATATCTACGTCGCTGACCACTGTACTCATTCTACAAATACACTAGGTCAATTGATGCAACTTAGTTTACTGTAGAACTAGCGCTTATTGAAGCTATTGTTCTGGCAAGATGAACGATTGATCGGTAGAAGGATTTACTAATAAATTTTTCCTGAGTTAAAATAAGACAGAAAGCTGAGCCCTAATCATTCGTTTTCCAATATCTCCAAACTTGACTTTAAATATTAGATTGCTCTCCCTTAAGGACTAATAAATCTCAATATTCGTTTATACGAGTACGATACGTATATACGAGTATTCATACGTATTTGAACGGGTTCTCTCTTAATATGAGGGGCTCACATTACTTTACATTACAGAGAACTCTCAGGTGTGCAGGTTTCCCACGATGGTTTCCTCCACCGAGTGACAATTAAATTCTAATGCGCACAGAATTTTTGAGGACATTATCAAGAGCTCTCAGGATTGCAGGTTTCCTCACGATGTTGCTGTCTCTATGTATTATTTATTTTAAAATATTTCCATATAAATCTTCTCCACAAATCTTCCTTATAAATGTAGTTATTGATAAAAATCACCACTTTTACATGAATGACTTTATTTTATACTAAGTACATCGTATATATTGATAATAGTAATACTTACCGATAAAGTCATTTGTTTGTTTTTCAATTCAATACCTTATCTTAAACATTCAATAAAATCACCATGATGTAAAGTGTTTATACAAACGATACGATTTCGTAGTCCTCGAGACTTATTTAAAAACAGACAATAATGGAAAAAGCTTTTTGGGTACAAGAACATTGAAGTGCTGAATTTTTAGGAGATTGAATTTTGTATGGCTTGATCGTAATCACAGTTATGTTACCAAAAGCTAATTATAGTAAACTCAGTTCGTTGTTCGACGTCTAAATTTTTTATGTAAGTATGTTCAGCGATTTCGCCGTCATTTCTGAACCAACTTTAATTTTTTTTGTGTTCGAAAGCTTGTCACGTAGTCTCATTTAAATTTCAACGAGATCTGACGAATAGTTTTTGAGTTATCATTAATAATGCGTATTTAATTGACAACTACGTTGATTATGTTCTCATTTTATTACTTGTCGATGTTGAAAGTCGGTTTTTTGTTTTTATAAGGTTATTAAATTTTATATCGTACCTACGTATATTTTCGTGTCTGCGAACGAGGTCTATGTGTGCATGGCTTCAACGCGCAATGTATAAACTTTAGTGCTCTGTTTTGTAGAACTGTGAAGAAAATTTCCCCGTACCGTTTCCCGTCTCCAAGTCTGTAAAATCGATGACTTACATAACCTACATATGACGTGTGAGGATTCTAAATAATGGTATTATTTGGGCCATGTTCCCGTGACCTCACATTCTTTCTACAGAGCTTTAATGAGTGAAGTTTTCTTAGCTTGCGGTATGTGGGTACGAATAATACTTCTACTACTAAAAGGCCAACTATGGCTGACGTACCACGCACAGTCTGAACCAGTATGAAATCAAAAGCATGAAACTTTATTCAAGTGTTTCTTGCTTAGTTTGGGGAACATGCTTCAGGGATTTTTGTAAAGTGGTGGGAAATTATGTACAAGTATAAAAAAGTATCTTCGCTGGCACCACTTTATTATAATATATGGCTTCAATATATACCGGGGCTCGGGGCTCTCTCGTAATTGAATGTTCCAGTGGGGTGGAGTGCAGGGCACTATTAACCAATACTCATCACAGGAGTTCTTGGCGCCCGAACGGATGCCTTCACGTGGTTCAACGGCTACT
Organism: Ochlodes sylvanus; assembly: GCA_905404295.2. Classification (NCBI taxonomy): domain Eukaryota; kingdom Metazoa; phylum Arthropoda; class Insecta; order Lepidoptera; family Hesperiidae; genus Ochlodes; species Ochlodes sylvanus. The sequence continues at coordinate 8,283,704 of FR990129.1, forward strand.
ATCTAACGATTACAACTGAGCCCGACCATCAACATGTTCTTCGAAATAATAAAGGGTACCGCCAAGTAACGTAGCTTAACTCAATGGCTTAGGACGGACACAAGCTGCTGCATGAGTCCTTTTGTTTTTTTATGGTGTGAAATAAGTAAATAAACCCACATTGTACATTTACTTCTATTGAAACTTTATCCAAAGAAATTACGAAAGCTGACGCGTCATCACGAAAAGCCCTCCAGGGACAGTTTATGTTTCGTAAAAGTCACGCCAGTCGAACAAACTTTCTTTGGAACGAATGCAACGAGCTATTTTCGCTGGCCAAATGACTCCTGGAGCTATTGTCCCATTAGTTATTATTGTTCCAAGCTTGAAATTGTTTCTGTATGTTTTTCGTGTGTGGTACATACCAAAGTATTCATGTCTCAAGTCACCTTTATACCAGCTAATGCGATTCTAAACAACTCTTGTCTAAGGTCTAAGAAGTCTAAATCCATTGCAGCAAAAACAAATATTTTCAAATTTATAAGTTACGCCCCTGTTGCGTCCATACCTAATATCAACGAATCTTTTGTCCTCGTGGTTTTCCTTCTGGTCATAACAAATAGAGTATTTTTACTCAACACAGTGAAATTAAGTATGCTTCAAACATCACAACATATTAGGTAAGTGCTTTTTAACAATTCCCCTTTTATATTTCACCCCTGTTTATCTTTCGGTCTCATCTCCTTTTGAACTAGCTACCCTCATGAATTAAAAATATATTTGGTTAGCCACAAAATACTTTTTAGAACTGAGTTGTAATCTCAACTCAAACGCCATAAATATGTATATGGAATGCACTCCAGTGAAACAATAGGTGTCTTTAGTAGGGTGCGGTGAGAGTCTTCAAATTTATCCAAGAAGGGAGAATGTGCAATAGTGCACCTTAATGAAATAGGAATTTCAGTGAGGTGAGGATGTTGTTTCAAATCCTACATTCGACTCTACTTTGAAGGTATGTGCGTATTAATAGTCGCGGTAGTTGATGATGCTTATTCTGTCAACGTTTATTTGACCAATATCATCCTTAACCTCTCTCGGTCTTTGAATAAACGTGATCCCGATGGAGTCCGCATTATGAGTTGTGTTGCAAGTTGCAATAATCCATTTATTTTTCATTAGCTATCAGATTAATTACCCAGATTATTGTTGTTAAACCTACCGAAAATAAAAAAAACAAGTCCTGGCTCCCAGAGTAAAAAGGCATGAAAACGTTTTTTTTATTAATAATAAAACTTACAAGAAATTAATAAATTATATTAAAATCAATGTCGAAATTTCTTACGCTGCTGAATAAAAACGTGTGAATAAATCAGTTTGCACAACGTCCTGAGATTTTTTTTTATTACAAGCAAGTGATTTCTTAAAATGTTTGGCATTAATAATTTGGCATATTTTGTCTTGTCAGTACATAATTATTTTAAAAGAAGAAGTGTGACAAAATTTGAAAGCGGAATTAGGAAGCACTTCGAACTACCCAACAATAACGATCTTGTTCCACTAACACAGTTAATGAGTACGTGGTTCGTTCGTGGTCTTAGTCTGTAGCGATTTCTAAGGGTATATGGCGAATTTGTTTCTTAATTAAGGTGTTACTAACGTTAGCTGTTCGGTGCTGGCCGGCGAATGGCGTCCGTCGCGAGCGGTGGCCAGATCCCCATCGTGATCACTCATGCAACACAATATGGACGCACCGGCACACAGAAAACAGAATTGACCCGACACTGGACACTATAACATTATTGACCACAAAGTAATAAGAGCCCGGAACGTGCGAATTGCTTTTGTTTAAGTGTACGCGAAGCGCGCGCTGACGATCGCCATGTTGGTTTGAGGGCGCGATTCGCGCGCGCGCCAAACGTGGCGGTGTGTTGCTAGATGCAAATTTTTCCCTATTTCAAGGAACATATTATTTATACATTAATTCTTTTTAAGTCCCAGTTTTAGATTTGTGTGTATCCTATCCTACATTGTGTATTTCGGTACTCAATGCTGGAGCTCGAATTTCAAACCATTTATTGGCATCGAACTTACAGCTATCAGTCTCAATATCGCGATTCACATTGTCGTGTAAGATTTCCGATAGTATAAATTACAAGTACCAATATCCTAATTAATGAGTTTTTCAGATAACCATTGTTGGGAATATTTTGACATTATATAAATTTATTCAAAACATTTGTCTATTTGGTTGTCTTAAAATAAATCCAACAAGGATGGGTGATAGTGATTTAGGCAATACGACCATAATTACTTTTAATTACTTCCTCTTGTAACATTTACTTTTAAGATTCCTTGCTACTGAGGATGCGTTAGTGGTCAGTCTCATTATAATCATCGTAAGACAGTCATCATCATCATCACAACCCATATCTGGCCCACTGCTGGGCACGGGTCTCCTCTGACAATATAGGGGTATAGGTCCACCATGCTGGACAAGTGCGGATTGGTGGACATCACACACCTTTGAAAACATTATGGAGAACTCTCAGGTGTGCAGGTTTCCTCACGATGTTTTCCTTCACCGAAGCAAGTGATAATTAAATTACATATAATACGCACATAATTTGTGAAAATTAGAGGTGCGTGCGGGGTTTGAACCCGGAGCAACGTTCAACCACACGGCTATCACTGCTTCGTAAGACAGTAGCATTGCATAAAAATCAAATCAGCAATTAGCTACTCCATGAATGAATGTGCCGACTAAATTTTCCATCTCAAACTATCTTTAGTTACGGGGAATGATACGTAATAGTAAAAAACGAAATAACTTAAGATATACGAAATTCGCAATTTTAAAAAATAATAATAACTACCCTACATTTTACGGGTACATACATTCTCAAAGCTGGCAACATAGTCGCGCATGCGCGCATCGCAACCACTGCAATACGACGTCGTAGGGCAAGGACTGGACCTATTTTTACATTTCTTTGTGAATTAAACGCCAAAACGGCTTCAGACTCTTTCGACAGCGATAGTTCCTACAAAATACTGTTGTGATATTCTTTGTTCTGCTAGTTCTGTTCTAACCAATCTCTTTACTCTGTGGGTGTTCACTTGAATCACTAACACTTGGAATATTTTATTATGTAACTAATAGAATTTTGGTTCTAACAGATTATGATGCCGTCCAGTCTGGGAGTAAAGCATTTGTAATCAATCTTCCTGTACTGTAGCGCGGTTGAAGCCCGTTTTAGTCGATTGCTTATCTATTATAAACTAACTAGTAAACCCGCCCTCGCTTCGCTTCCGGAAAACCAATTTACACAAAACTTTAATATATTATACCTACATATAAACTTTCCTCTTGAATCATTATATCTATTAAAAAAACCGCATCAAAATCCGTTGCGTAGTTTTAAAGATCTAAGCATACATAGGGACAGAGAAAGCGACTTTGTTTTATACTATGTAGTGAAGACTCTTCTGTCTGAGGCGCAGTTACTTTTCGCCAGCCATCAGCTGTCTGTCAATAGTAACGATGCCATAGTGGAGGACAAGGGACCCGTTACGGGGACCTAGATTTGACTCTTGCACGCACTTAAATGTTTTCAATTAGGCGTATAGGAAAGTACTAACTCACTCTTTATGTTACTACTGTTACTAGTACCTATGTATGGTGTTATGTAAGATGTGCCGAGGAGTTTCTTTCGCCGTTTCTTTTTCTCCTCAAAGATTTAAAAATTCAAGATTTAAACAATTATTTAAAGGCACCTTAGCGAAGCGGGGGTAAATGCAAAAAATTGACGTTCATAAGCTTAGAGTAAAAAGTGTTCATAAGTGTATGTATCCTACCTACATGAAATAAATTATTTGAGTTTGAGATTGAGTTCTAAAATATCATGTCAAATTCAAATTCATTTAATCGTGTGGGTATTTAAAAAAACACTTATGAATTCTATTTCTTCTTCTCTCACCGTTTCGCAAGTTTTCATTACAGTTTTCACTACCAATGAGTAGGTAATGAGTCGCTCCGTTAACACGACCACGTAGGAGAAGGACGGATGACCGGACGTAGCACTATCGGGCATCCGCTTATCACCTGAACTTGACTGCTCCCAGCATCATTTTATATCAATTATGGCTGACTGCGAGTGAGAGCTGCCCGGACAGACTTCGTTGTGTCAAAAGTTAATACATAGTAAAAATTAACTAAATATAACGCTTTTCCCGGTAATGGTTACTGATACTAATTCCCGTGGAATTCAGACATTTCTATATTTTATATTTTTTATAATTTTTTTATTAATAGGTACCATCCGTGTGCCTTAAAGAACATACGAAAAAAAAATTAGCAGAATAAAATTGGTTGAGCCATTCTCGAGTTTTGCGCTTACCAACATCCATTTTTATTTATATATACATAACAAAATATAAAATATAGATAACAAAATAAAGACTATAGGTGCTCATACCCTCACACTCCCGACACACCTCCGAATTGGGCTCCATGTGTGGCGAATTGCATAGATACGAGTATGATCATATAACTCACCATCTCATCACAAACACCTGCGACTGCGACGCACTAACAAACATTTTCTGTCCCGGACGGAAAAAGATCACGGGACCCTTTGCTCAAAAAAGCGTCACAACCAACTGGACTATAACCGTTTGTTCCTTCATTTTATCATTCGTTTCGTAATTATCTTTCTCATCCATGGGTGTCCACTGTCCATGGTGCCATACAAAATGTCATCGGAGTGGATCCAAAAGTACAACTCGCATTGGATGAACGATACCCATCTATGATTTTAAGGTCTTTGCTTAGAACATACCTACTTAAGTGGTCCTTTTTGAAGTCTAGTCGACAAACTAAAATGCCTGTTATATTTATGTACGCTCCTTATATTAAATTAGGCTAATATACCCTCTAAAAGTAAATTATATAGCAACTTAGACGATCTAACGACATACTCGTTATTTTTAACAAGCGTAATTCTATACGTACATACCTTCGGGACCTTGGAATTATGGGCAGAATTCGGTTTACCGGAAGAGCGCGGAGAAAATTTTGTTTTTAAACTTGTGGGGGTAAACACGTGTAAGTAGCTATACTAATATTATAAAGCCGACGAGTTTGTTTGTTTGTTTGGTTGAACGGGCTAATCTCAGGAACTAGTTATGTAGTTACTGGTTCAAACGGTACGAGAGCGGTACGCAGTTCGCTGGGACAGTTAGATGCGTTAATGAAGTTCCTCAATAATAGGGCTAGTTTTAGTTCTCTTAAATGTATCTTTCATATACAGTGAACGAAATGTTACGTTTTTATTATAGATACGGAAAAAAACACTATTATTAAAGAAAATATATTTGCAATTCAAAAAACATAAATAATGAAATAAAGTAAAATGAGGCAAACCGATCAGACTTCAACTTTATAAAAGTATTTCCCTATTAAAAATAATACATTATATCAAAAATCTGTTTTTGTTTTTTTTATTTAGCGTTGGCAAGAGAGGAAAGAAAATTTTCCTTTATAAATAAATACTGGAAATCCGCTCCAGAAGTTGAAAAAAAAAACTCTTATATTTCCTTTTATGACACCTTTTGCTAGTTGGGGATTACGCCAACGGTGGTATCCTCTTGCACAGTAGTCGTAATCACTACCTCAGTTTTAGTCTCTTCTTTAGTAGTAGGCTCTTCTTCAGGAGCCTTAGTTGTCGATTCCTGACGGTCCCAGTCAAAATTGACGCCAGTGATTTCATAAAACCAGTCGTGATAGTGGCCCGGGCGGATAAACCCTGTAAACGCGGATAAAATTGTTGTTTGAATAAAACGATTTGAATGAAGTTCGCGAACATTTTATTTATTTATTTATTTATTTATTTATTTACTTTTTTTTTCAATTTGCGATTTCATCACTAACTGCATGGTCATCAAAGTAAAGATGAAACATCTGATGCTACTAATGTACATGAATAAAAGTGGCCAATTACTTAAACCAAAAAAAATATGCTCTATGCAAAAATCTCTTAAGAGCTACGGTTAAAATTTTAAAATTACCTTTCCTTAATTGGATCTCGTAGACTTCAGTATCAGAAACTGTGATAATCATATACATAATAGAGGTATATTTGGAATACGTCATGATTAGAACATACCTGCAGGGAACGGAGTATGGCATCCGGTAGAAGAAACGAAGGAAGATACTCCCACTTGAGTCTCTCGGCCATCATAGTCAATCGTCACTAACGAACCGCCACTGTCGCCCTGGTAGATACATAACGGCTATAGCTAAAGAATTGTTTTTCCTCTCTCTCTCCCTAAATATCTATAAGGACTGCCTTTTGTTGAATACGAACTGTTGCGACAACCGTGTCGTTGAAAAATATTAGAAAATATGTCACAGTCATTGTAAACATACCCACCTAGGAGCTATTTACCCTCATTAAAAATACAATAAAATCTCAGGTGTGCAGGTTTCCTCACGGAAACTCACGATGTTTTCCTCCACCGAAGCAAAAGTGATAAATAAATTCAAATAATATTCTTCTAGTGCGTGCAGAATTCAAACTCAGGCCCCCCTGTTCGGGAGCCCAACTTTAAAACCACTTGGCAACCGCTGCTGGATGGATGGATTTGGAAATAATAAAATATAGAATACAATTACCAAGAATAGCTCTGTTCGTATCACACGTTAAGAACCAAGTATTATGATGAAGATTCAATTACTTGGCAAGTAGACTGGCTGGTAACGTTGTAATACCGCGCGCAGATGGTGGAGTCAACGACGATCGGGCTACCACCGAACGCCATCCAACACTCGAAGTTTGAGACTCCAGTGAGGAACACCCAGTTCATGTGCTCGGGAGCCGGACCTGGATTAGAAGTAGGCATCATACGGGTATGGAGGGCAAAGTCTCAATAGCCTTCAAACCAAACAATCATCATCATCATCATCACTGCTGGGCACAGGTCCCCTCCCACAATGTGAGGGGTATGTAAAGGGGGATATGTAAAATCTCGCGTTGAATTTCAAACATCGACTAATCGTCTATAGATTAAATAGATCATCCAAGGTAACTTCTATTAAGTACTTCAATTAAGTAAGTTGAATCCTCCACATCATACCTCCAGTCCATGTGTGCCCCCAACCAGCTGCTTGCAGCCTGACTGCATTGTAGTTCGTATTCATATCACTGGAAGATTGTAGCCTGATAGGATAGATGAACTCTGTAACAAACGAGTCCGAATACCTAAATATTATTATTTTAATAACATCATTTTCTCCCACCCACACCACTTCACCCATTTCAAATCTCCCACCTCTTCATTCTCCCACAGCCCACTGCCCTTAGGTTGACTGGCAGAGTATGAATGAGAGTTGAGTGACAATGTAAGATTCAATAAAGAATAAATAGTTAAGTAAACAAAATATACATCAAATAATCACTCAGGACTATCAATGACAACTCATTACCACTTTACTTGACTTATATTTTGTACGCCTTCTGTTCTTTTCTGACCACACTGAAGCCCAAATAATTATAGTAAGGGCACTGCCTTTTCACATAATTATAATTATGTTTATAGCCGCAACAAACGAGCAGCCCAACCATCTGAAGGTAAGTGGTCACTGTCGCCCATGGACATTAGGCATAGGCATAACAGGTGCTTTTCCGGCATATAATTAACAATATAATTATTAATGCTTAACAATGGGGGCCAGGTTGGATACCAGCCTTAATGTGAGTGATGAGTATTTATGTGGCGCGTCCACCACGCTACGTCAAAGACGATTGGTGTAAACGCTGTATTTAGAGTACTAACCAGTATATCCCACGAAGCGGCCAAATTTGATGACACCAATATCATGAGGCTGCACGACACCTGCTAGTTCTTCAATGTACAACGGATGGTTGTAATACTCGGTTGTTTCGAAGATTAGAGCTGGACGGGTGAGGTTTACAGCACCGAATCGTAAGACCATTGTCACACGTCTGGAAACAGAAATATAATGTCGAAATATTATTACAAAAAACCATTTTTTTAAAGGCAAATGTAAAGCTAAATTCATTTTTCAATTAGGGGTGTGAATCAGGGAAAGAAACCTAATCATAAATCGAAAATAAATGATGTACTAGTAGATCAATTAACAAATTACATTGTTTCTGAATCGGATGCGAAACTCCTATCGGTATAGAATTATAGATTCTTCGCTATTCCAATAATTTCCATTTTAGCTATGCTAACACACAAACAGTTGTGTGGCTCGACGCATACTTGTCTCCAAATCGACCTTCCTTGCTCGGGGAGCCCCAACAGAAGAACTTATCGACAGATTCCAATGAACCTGAGCAGCAACTTTCAACCGATTTAGATCTTGATTTAATTTAAAACCAACAAAGAAATGTTTCGTATTCATTCAATTTACATTCCAAAAACGTTGCTCCTTTCATGAGTGGAGGTGCGGAATTGTCATCCTGCCATAAGTCAGTCTACTCATTCGTTGATTATTCCCACAAAGGCCCATACCTGGCAGTACAGTGAGCAGCGGTCAGCGCCCATTCGTGGTGAATGAGAGTTGCGCCGCAGCCACCGACAGCACCCGTGGGATTCACCATCCGAAGTGACAGCTGGTACGGGATCTGGCCTTCTTCCGCTTCCCATCCTGAGACTATGCGCTCGCCTGAAAACCATGTTTAACGGTATACCTACTCGTACATTTATGAATATAATTACTGATAAGAACACGATAGAGATAAAACGGTAGAAATGCGATATTTGATGACTACGTAAAATTTGTAACGTAAAGGTCATCCATCTTCGAGTTCTTTGGTTATTGATAGATCCTCGAAGCTAAAAATGTATTTCATAACTTCAAATGTATACCTTTTTTATGGAATTAATATAGCAAACGAGCATGTTGCACCACCCTTCCGACATTCCCACCTTCAGTGACCGACACAGAATAAGACTCAAATCGGGAATAACGTGTTAGAACGTTAGTTGGTTAGTTCGTTAGTAGGTATGAGGACTAGGACAGGGACTGTTATCCTGATATTCAGTCCTGTTATTAGTTGCTAGTAATAGTACAGTGAAGTAGCAGTTGTTACGTTGATTAAGAGTCTTGTTCTAATTCGGTCACAAAATATGTTGCTACCCTTGAGGACTAAGCAGTTCGCCTCTAAAAAAAGTGTAAATGGATCCAACCTGGACCTTACTTTAATTACGTTCAGTTACGTGCAGTTACGGCGTTAGGGCTGTTCGGAGATGATTATTGTGGTACCCAGCCGCAGCGGCCTTAAAAGTGTCGGTATCAATTAAATATCTACAAATATAGGTAGCTTTTGCTTTAAATACTAACCTCTGACATTTTCAGGGAAATCGAGCCTCGGATCGGCGGAAGTCTGAAATAATCAGAATTAATAATAATATATTTTATTTGTGGCAATTACAGCCCATAGATTTTTAATAATTACACAATTATTCTTAATTTTAGGGGTTAGTAAAATAAATAAAAAGACAGTAGGTAGGTACATACACACAAGACAGAAAAAGAAAAACACTAAACCTTAATTATATTTAGTGAAACAATTTAAGTAAGTAACTATATCAAATTTTAACAATGACATTTTTGATTACATATCTTTTGATCGTGACAAATTGCTTTAGCTAACGATAATAGATTTCTCAAATTTGTGCGAACCCCTATGTATGTGTCTATTGGGCATTGCGCAGGAGTAGTGTAGTGACAGAAGATCCTGGAGATTGTATGCAGTTCAAACTTGGCGTTTGCGAGGCGATTGCATGCCGAGGGGGTTTTTATGGGTAGCAATTTTACATAACCTAACCCTCTCATGTGTTGACTGGTATCTTTTAGACCTCCCTCCTATGGCAAAATAAAAAAATCTGTGTCGTGGGTGAAATATACTCAACTATATTTACAATTAATTAACTAACTCAATCAAATTGGTGCGTACGATAATCCTGGTTCCTGTATGAGATGTTCAAACAGCACCCACGGTCCATTGCTCAAAACTGAGGAGGCCTAGAGCTTACACCACCACGCTGCTCGACTTTGGATTATCCGAGGGTTACTGGCCCAAGTGTGGGTTAAACTTCTGACAATAAATAGCGGGGACGTCGGTTTAAGGTTTACTCCGAAGCAATTAAGCACGGAAGCACTCAAGAAATTGTGTAACAACCTTGTCACCAATCCACTGGTGGAAAAGTAGCCTAAGATCGACACAAGCCGCCGGGCTACGAACGCTCTCGTAAATAATATAAAATAATTCAACTTTACCCCGCTCCACGAACAAGCCAAGACGACCAGTAGAACACCCCAAGCCTCCATGTCGATAAATGAACGAATTAACTATATCACATGCCTAATTTTATTATAATCATGATAAATGACCGGGGATTTATTGATAATAATTTATAATCTGAGTAAAATGCGTCCGAGTTTAAAACATTTCGTAGTTTCTAGGCTACACAATTATTTGATTTTAATGACCTAACCTTGCATTCTTTTGGTACCTATTTAAAAGTAAAAGAAAAAGGGGTGTGAAAACATTTCAAAATGACGACATGCCAACCAATGACAAATAAATACCTGTTGTATGAACAAACCATTTATTTACATAAGAACAAAGATTTACAAAAGATTTTATTTTTTTAATAAATTTAGTTACAAGATTTCGTAATTCAACATTAGATCTTTGCTTTCATTCAAATAAGGCGAGGAAAATAGGGTGAAAGATTGATCATATCCACATTATCCTAATTCATACAAACACCACATACCATAAATAGACGAAACTGAATATTTTTTTGGGGTTTTATAAATACATTATTACGAATACTATACACATATTTGTGAAGATATTTTCTTTTATCTACATCCAATATCTTTCTTCGGTCCTTTCCAATATTTACTTAGTATTGGAAAGGAATTTATTTACTATCCGGTGAGACTTCATCTGCCTCTGTAGTGGTAGGCTCTGCTTCTGCTTCAGCCGTAGTTTCCGCTGCCTCAGTAGTAATTTCCGCTTCTTCAGTCGTAGTTTCCGCTGCTTCAGTTGTAGTTTCTGCTGCCTCAGTGGTAGTTTCAGGTGTGATTGTTGTCGTAATCTCTTGGCGATCCCAGTCGAAATCGATGCCTGTGACTTCTAAGAACCAGTCGTGGTAGTGGCCGGGGCGAATAAAACCTGTAAGAGAACATGAGAATTGAAATTTAATTTCTAATGTCACAGAAACCGGCCCTGCATTGGTAAGGCTGAAACCCTAGCTATCTATCCATAGAAAAGCTACTAAAACCCTAGCTATCTATCCCTAGAAAAGGTACTGAAACCCTAGCTATCTATAAAACCTATCAACCCCTAGAAAAGCTATCACTCTCTTGTCTGAGTCTGCTGCCAAACGACTTGTCGTGTTCCGGCTGGGAATTTGAATTTAGATTTTCATTCTGACCTTTTCATCTCTGAATTACTGTTTTAAACTAGCGATGGCTTGCTGGCTTTAAACCATTAATAGCCAACTACTGATCAGGTCTCTCCTTATCATTGTGGAGGCTTCGAGCGTACTCCACCAAACTGCTCCAGTGCGGATTGGTGGACTAGCAATACTTACCAGCCGGGAAACCCGTGTGGCAGCCTGAACTGGAGACGAAGGACGTGACGCCCACGAGGGTGTCGGCGCCGTCGTAATCTACTGTCACCAGAGTACCACCACTGTCTCCCTGTAACGTTAAGTAGTTATGAATTGAGTCGACCAATATTTTTTATGGATGTAAGGTAACAAAGTAACATACGTATGAAGCTAATAAAAGCCTTTTTTTAAAACCTGTCTTTTTAACTTGTAAGGGATTATCTCAAAAGATTCAACAATTTTAAAACACCTGATAAAGGCTGAAAAGCGCTTCAAATGCAGTTACTGTTTCGATCATGTAATGAACCTGTGTCACGCAGGGACAAAAGAGCGGGTGACATTGGGTTGGGTAGACAGAAAAATCTTAACATTTTTAAAGTACCCTCTTTTTTTGACGAAGAAATATATCTATACACTTACTTGGCAAGTAGACTGGCTGGTAACGTTGTAATACCGCGCGCAGATGGTGGAGTCAACGACGATCGGGCTACCACCGAAGGCCGTCCAACACTCGAAGTTTGAGACTCCAGTGAGGAACACCCAGTTCATGTGTTCGGGAGACGAACCTGAAGTTAGGTTATGTCATTCCGTGAAACATGAAATAAGTCGCTTAAATTAAATCGGGGTGAATACTCGTATGTAATAGATCTAGCACCTTTTGCTTATACCTAAAGTTGACGACCTTTAGGCTGGGCGTATGCTGGAACGCAGGCGACGCAGTTCCACGCAGCGCAGAACTGAGCAGATTTTGTAAAGTATGGAACGTCATTGAGCTACGTATGCTGCGACGCAGGCACGTCAGACGTTGACATGTGTCAGTCCTGCTCTGCGTCCCGTTGTAGAGCCGGCACAGATTTCCGCGCGACGCGCGGCGTAGTTTTGTTGCAATGACAGTCATGACAGAACGTTTAATAGAACAAACGTCAAACGTCTATTCTTTGTACTAGATAAGATGCGAATGGGTTGCGTCGCAGAATACGGAGGGGGCACATGTCTGCCTCAACTGCCCTGAGGTGTACTGATCCGTGATTTGCTGTACTGCGTCGCCTGCATTCCAGCATACGCCCAGCCTTATGGCGCAACGGTTACCATGCCGATCTGCCATTCGAAGGGTCCTGGGTTCGATTCTCAACGAGGCGAAAATTTTAATGGTGAGTTTAAGTTGTCTGGCCGTATGTGTTCTTGTCTTTTTATGTTGTACAAGGTATCCAAGTGGAAATCCTATTGTGGGGCTCTGAGTGTGTGGCGTTATGTATTTATACCTAATGTCCAGGTTCGACCCCAGCCGGCTGCTCTAAGTATGACGCCTCTGTATTCTGTATTCATGTCCGTGGAAGATTGAAGTCTGATTGGTTTGATTAGATCTGTGAAGCATAATAGGATATTGTTATTGTGATAATTAGAAATGAAATCGACCGAGAATAAACAAGTTTTGTCGTAAATATTTACAAATCAAATAGTTACTTTTCTTCCACGGCCTATTGCGAAGTAACCTCTATTATGTTCATATTTAAAATATCTTCACTTTCTTGCGCTGTTTGGAAGCATCGAAAGAATACCTTCACTGCAAAGATCTCCATAATGTTTTTGAAGGACTTCCTGACCTGACCAATCCTCAATTGACCAGTTATTTAGGATACGCAAACCCAGCCGTGCGAGGAACGAGTGGTGGAGGAGGTGCGAGGTGCGAGGAAATCGCTCAACGCACCTATAGAACTTGTACCTACTTAAAAAGAGTTTCTCATCTGTAAACTAACCATTGTACTCAATGAAGCGGTCGAACTTGATGACGCCAATGTCATGGGGCTGCACTACGCCTGCTATGGCCTCGATGTAGAGCGGATGGTTGTAGTACTCCGTGCTCTCGAAGATCAGCGCGGGCCGGGTCAGGTTGACCGTACCAGCGCGAATCACGATTGTAACTCGCCTGAAGACAAGTACTTATTTGATATTAATTTCAGGTTGATACCAGCACGCGTTGAGAAAAAGGGTCTTGACAGATGGACAAATAGACAGATAACAAAGTGATCCTTTAAGCCATAAGGGTTTCGTGAAGTTGAATTCGTTTTGAGTCCCTTTTCAAGAGCCCCATATCACAGCGCACATGGAAAATAACTATATACATTTTCACTGTGTGCTGCGATGTGAACTTTCTTCTGAAAGTTCTGATCAATCTGAATGCCAGATGTGTGTGGTAACTGTATTGTATTTTAATTATGGCACTATGCCTTATAAAGTAGCAGTTTAACTAGACAGCGGCTATCCTCCACGAAAACTAAATTGTTATCTGTTTATTTAAGTGTCTCTTTTTCCGTTTTAACTCCAGTGTTAATTCGGCCTCCTATTTCGCTACTTAAGCACTAAAAATTACGTAATTTGCAAATTGGTACAATCAAGTTGGCAATAAAATGTGATGTATTCAGTGTTTTTTTAAGGCAGTGTAATTTTAAATACATACTGAGCAGTACAATGTGCAGCTGTGATTGCCCATTCATTGTGAATGATGGAAGCTCCGCAGGCAGAGACCGCCCCCGTGGGGTTCACCATGCGCAGAGAGAGTTGGTAAGGAAACTGTCCCTCTGCGGATTCCCATCCTGATACAATGCGCCCGCCTGGAATTCGAGGAAGATATTTAAATAAGTACATGCCCCAGTTTGTCGAACGACGAAAGCCTGGTTCAATTATTGTGGAAGACATTATCACATACAAATGTGTGTTATAAGGTCGTTAATGTTTATGAAGTGCTAGTCTAGCCGCTTGTGTGTATCATAAGTGATCGATCGAGTTAAGCAACAGCCGGCGCGGTCGGTAGTTGGATGGGTAACCGCTAGTGGCAAAAATTTCTTGAGCTTGTGTTTTGTAAAGCCGTCAGTCCCGGTTGTTATCATTAGGTAGCAGTCATTAAGCTATGTCAGAGGTCTTAAGGCGGCATAAAATTTTCCGCTAAAATTTGGTCACTAACCCCTTCACAAATCCACATGGAGCATCGTGGTGGAGCATGCTTTAGGCCACCTCAGTTATAGAAGAGATTAGTACTCCGTAGTGGATAATTAATGGGTCGAATCAATGTTTGTGATGCCTAATTAGGGTAAGTCCATGCCACCCGCCGTAGAGGAACCCACAAGTCCAAATTATGTTGTTCTACGCTGTAATACCTAATGCTAGGGGCCAACATACAGTGTTATAAAAACAGACATTACGAAGAGAAAAGAGGGTTTAGATAACACTGAATTTAAATACATAGAGCTATTTGTGTGTTTACGTAATAAAACCCTGATGAATTTTATCGACCGCCAGATTACGATAACATAATGAAGCCAAATTAGAATAGTTAATCCTATCTAATGCTTCACGGAGATAAAACCTTAGATAGCTAGCTGTTATGAGCTTTTCTGGACGTAAACTGATTGGATCCTTACACCACAGTAATAAACATTCGTCTCGAAATAACAAACACGGGGTGATGAGATTGCAATGAGGGATTATGATTCATTAATATGCGAGAGAAACGACTGGGACACAATTCAATCATCCATGACAACTGTGACTAACATAAAGCAAGACTCAAATGGAGTCCCTGGGATAGTTAACCGGTTAGGAGGCGGTTTTAGAACATTAGTTGATTAGCAAGTATGGGGACTGGGACTGGATTGTTAGTGATAATCTTTCCTGTTGATGTTAGTAATTATTTGTGACAGTGTTATTCTAATTCGGTCAAAGATATGCTACCCTTGAGGACTAAGATGGTCGCTTCTAAAGAAGTGTAACCGGCTGATACAAACAAGCAAACGCAGTTTCGCATTACGATTTGAATTAGAATACTAACGATTATTTTTCCAAGGCATTTAAATCGTATTCCAGTAGAGTCAAATAAATAGGAGTTCATTAAAAGCTCTGTACGTAGTACTTAGCTGCCTGCTTTTTAGATGGGCCTCGGACTCGGGGCGCGTATTTACATTTTCATTTTTTTAAGAGAAGAGTTGAAATACGGCACGTATGGGTAGTTAGGATGAATCGTCAATAGATTCTGATTCAATTTATTCCCACATGTTAATGAAGAATAATAACGACAACTTTGAAAATTCTTACCTCTGAAATCTTCAGGATAGGCAAACCTGGAATCAGCAAAAGCCTGAAAAACATCAAAACTACTTTTATCATTAAAACCAAATACTTGGCCGGGAAAGGTCACACAAGGAAAGGGCAAAGTATCACTGAACTACAACACTGTTGATAATTTTAATATATCGATTGAGTAGTAGGTAGTCCCTCTAAAACCCCAAAAGATTGTATCTCAGAAGAAAAATACTGAGAAGAAAATATTTTTATACCTATCATTATGATTTGATTTCTCCAAAGAAAATACTGAGAACTGAGAAGAAAATATTATTTTTTAAGATTTGATTTCTCAGAACAAAAATACTTACACAGAAGAATATACCCTTACGTCTAGTAACAATAAGTTCTACTGAACTTACTGTATACCTTTATGTAGATACAAGATCACACTAAAAGCTATACCTAACTGCGATATTGCGTTTCAATAAACAAAATTAAATACACATTTAACAAAAATAAATAATTTAGGTACTTATGTACAAAATATTGGTACCTAGGTAAGTACCTAATTTAAAAAGTATACAGGTCGGTAACTTCTGCTAGGGATAGATTCATAAATGTTTTTCGATGATTAACAATAATTACCGCACTCCAGGAAAACGCCAAAGCAACAAAAAGGACAGCCCAAGCCATGTTGAATAGTGATCTAATAACCAACTAATGGATATCCAAAAAATACTTATCTTTTAAGGGATTTAAATGACAAATGTTAGAAGATCTGATAATACAATACATGTTACATCTGATAATACAATACATGTTAATCCTTACTAATATTATAAATGCGAAATTATCTCTGTCTGTCTGTCTGTCGCGCTTACACGCCAAAACTGCTGAACCTATTTAAATGAAATTTGGCACACAGTCTAGAGCTAGGGCCTGAGAAAGGACTACTTTTTAATGCGAAAAAGGGATTGTAAGTGATCGAAGTATCGTCATTTTTGGAGCTAGAAGCTTGAAACTTATTTTTCAGGCTGTCGATTCGATATAAATAAATCTGACATTCAAAGTGTGTAAAAGTTTTACCTTCAAGGGTAAAAATAACAATAGGGAATAAGGGATGAAAGTTGTATCCGGTAGGTGGCGCTGCTGTCGATATGTCACCAAATATAACTGTTAAATAGAGTATAGAGCTAGGACAGCTATACTCAGTATTTGTAAACTTAAAGAACAAGTTTCCCCAACAAGTTTCCAAAGCGAAGCGAGGGCCGGTGCACTAGATATAGCTATTTATTTCTAATAATCCATGTTTATAACAAACAAACTTTATCATTAATTAAACTTTATCATGAGATATCAGCTTTCGTCACTCTGATATTTATGATACCGTATTTCCTAGTAGGTATGTGCTTAAATACATTACCCAAAGAAGGGAAGCCATGAAATTATGTATACAATGTACTAGTAAACCCGACCTCGCTTCGGTTCAAGAAACAATGCCTTAGTACCTACCTACCCTCGAAAAAAGTTTTTAAACATGAATTTTAAATTTTATATTTCTGTAATTCCAAATGGTAATTATACGAGTATGTGTATGTAATTATGGCCTACTCGGCCTACACCCCTCACATTCATTACATTTTTTTTTTTTTTTTTTTAAATAATCCGGGCACTCTCAGGCCCGGCTCGCGAACTTAATGAACCCCTGACGTCTTCTCAGGGAACTTGTCATCATCTTTTAATTTGAACAAAAACAGAATACATTTTCCTTAAACCTACTACATTATTTCAGCTATTTCTATTTCTATCTTTTCTTAATACTATTTCTTATCTTAATACTATTTCTGTTTTCACTTTATTGAACTTATACATTAATTTAAATCTTACTTCCTTACTTGCTTTATAATGATATATTTTACTTTCTACGCCTTGTAAAGAACATAAATATAACCTTTTATTTTATTTACCAACTTACTTACTTTATTTTACTTAAACTTCTATACTATTACACAATATTTTATTTTTTTTCAATTTTAACACTAATAATACTTATAACTATCTTGTTTTATCTTATTTTATTTTGCCTATTTCCTACGATTACTAACGATATGTATAATAATTATACATATCTTAGTATATCTTTTTTGTCTATTTATTTCTATCTATTACCTTATTAGCTACAAACTTACAATAGTTTAAAAAGTATTCTCTGTTTTTACCATCCTCCATAATTTTGTATATACAATTTTCGTCTAGTTTTGTTTGTATTTTGTGCTCTAGATCTAATCGGTCTGTGGCATGAACTGGACAACTCAACAGCACATGGAGAATTCCCTCATTTTCATCTGGGTCGCATATACACGCCGGGTTCTCCTTACACTTAAATCGATGTAAGTATTCGGAGAACCCGCCGTGTCCCGTTAAAACCTGCACTAATATGGGATCCAACGGCATCTTTCTGATCACTTTATATGCTCTCACCGCATCTGGGAAGAAAATCTTTGTCGTACCTGCTGTTTCTCCTGTCTTGTACCGCCGGTTCCATTCGTCAAGCGAATCCAATCGGATTTGTCGCTTGACGAATGAAACAGGACACTTGTCGTAGTCAGGTTTCCTCTTTAATTTCCTTGCCGCATCCTTCGCGAGCTCGTCGACCCTCTCGTTGCCCTCCAACCCGACGTGAGCTTTCACCCAGAATAATCTCACGATTCTGCCATCTGCAATTATAGTTTGTAGGTTTGCGTAAGTTTTTGTCACTAAGGGGTGAAGGGAAACCCCGCCGACTACAGCATCGAGGGCCGACCTTGAGTCACAAAGGATGTTGCATACGGTGGAGCATTTCTGGGCCTGTATGGAGGCATCGTACAGAGCCAGGAGTTCCGCCTGATAGACCGTGCAGAATGGCTCAAGCTTTAGTTTACGGGTTGCGGTCTCAACGCCGCTATCCCATATGGATAGCGCCGCACCGACTTTTCCTTCTATTTTACTGCCATCCGTGTATATCATTTGGCCATTGATGTTCTGCTGAGCCAATTCTGCACTGTCCACCACACACTGGTAGACAAGTTGAGCGCGCTCCGCTGGGTGGGATCTTTTGGTAAAGGCGGTAGGTCTCTCCACTCCCCGGTCTCCTACTACTCGGCGGGTATACCCCCTCTTTATCTTGAAGAGAAGAGCCGCTTCTCGGACTCTCAGATCCAGAGGGAGCAACCCGGCGAGCACCAGGGCCGAGTTGAGGGAGACCGTCCTATATCCTTTTATCATTTTTTGGGCAAACCCGCGTTGCACTGCGTCAAGTTGCCTCCTGGTACGTAGTTTCCCAGCTTCCGGAGCCCAAGCGCTCGCCGCGTACAAGACAACCGGTTCGACCACTGCGGTGTAGATCGTTCTAATTACTTCCGGATCAAGACCCCACTGCACCTTTGCAGCTCTCGCGAGCTGTTTGTAGAGCCCGAGTGCTTTGCGACATGTGCGCTGAATGTGGGTGTTAAACGTTAGCTTGTCGTCGATCGTGAGGCCGAGTACTTTAATCTCTTTCGACAGTCCAACGTCCACCCCGCCCATGCTTAGGAGTGGTGAGTCAAATTTAAGTTTATTGGTGATCACCATAGCCTTGGTTTTCTGCGGCGCAAACTTTAATTTATTTTTGACTCCCCACTGCCTCACATGCTCGAGGGAGGCGTTGGCCTGCCGTTGGATATCCAACGCGGTCTCACCATCGAACACCAAGATGACGTCATCAGCGAAAGCTTGGCAGTAGTCGCCACGCTCCTCCAGCTCCTGGAGCAGTGGGTCCAGAAGTAAATTCCACAGTATTGGTCCCCCTATGGATCCCTGTACGCAGCCTTTGCTCGTGCTCTTCGAGGTCTCCTCCCCAGCATATCTCAGCCTTACACTCCTGTCGCAGAGATAGCTATCGAGCACGCGTCTAATATTTACCGGGCAACTTTCCTCAGCCAGCCGTACTTTAATTGCGGGCCACCAGGCGCTATCGAAGGCTCCCTCTATATCCAACGAGACCAGCGTGATCAGCTTCTTCTCGCTGAGTCTCTCTCGTATGTGTCTCATTAGGCTATAGAGGGAGTCTTCGGTGCTCTTCTGGGGCATAAAGCCGTACTGGCGAGTACTAAGCCTCGGTAAAAGATGCCACTTTAGTCTGGCCACCACCATTTTCTCCAGCACCTTACCCATTACCGGTAAAAGGCCAATTGGCCTATACGATTTTGGGTTTCGGTAGTCTTCCCTGCCCGGCTTCCTGAGGACTATCACCGTCGCCTCTTTCCACCTCTCAGGGAAGTAGCCTATCTATAAGCACTTGTTAGCCAGGGCAAGGAAGGATCCGTGGTCCTGGAGAATGGCTCTTCTGCATATGTCCGCAGTTAGGCCGTCTGCCCCGGGTGCCTTTTTTGGATCGAAACTTTCCACCGCCGTAATCAGTTCTTGACTCGTGAACGGTGGATCACGATAACCACTATCTGCTCCTTCGTTCACTTTTAGTGCCATTGCTCTGATTCGGCGGTGGTGAGCTTCATCGTCCGCTTCGTTGTCGTCAGGGTAGAACGTCCGCACCAAGAGGTCAGCTGAGTCCTTATTGCTCAGTTCAATGCCGTTCTGGATCAAGGTTATTTCCTCTGTCCTCGGAGTGGTCCTTCCAATTACCCTATAAATGCCGTCCCACATGCTTTCCCGATCCTGCTTTTTACAGAACGCCTTCCAACTCGCGGTCTGGGCTTCCCTGGCCATTTTTTCATATTCGTCCTTTGCTTCCAGGTACTCATTTACAACCTTCGTCCTCCGCACCGGTGCCGCGCATCGAATTCGGCGCCGTCTGGTGGCGACCTTCTGTTTTGCAGCAGCGAGCTCCTTTGACCACCACGGCATAGTCAGTTTTTCCTTTTTGTTTTTAATTGGCATACTTTCATTACACGCTGTTATAATATTATTAATATATGTACTTGTTATTTCCTCTAATTCTCTTTTATTATTTATGTTACCTATTTTTTCTAAATTTATATTATTGCTTATGTGTAGCTGGCTCAGTTTTTCATTAAACTGAGACCAGTTAGCTTTTTTAGTATTGTATTTTCTAGTAGTTCTTTGGATGTGGATTCCCGAATCTTTTCTTAACTTTACTTTAAAGACTATGCCGTTGTGGTCAGAGCTCGTCATGCCTTGCAATACCTTCCAGTCAACCACCAGATCCAGTACGTCTAAGGAACAGGCTGTCACGTCGACGATACTGGTGTACGATCTCCCCCCCCTTATCGTGTCGAATGTTGGTATATTGCCTGTGTTGAGTACCTGGAAGCCCAGTTCGTGCAGAGTCCCTGCAAGGTCCTCCCCGCGATGGTCGACGCTTGTACTACCCCACCATAGATTTTTGGCGTTTGCGTCGCCTCCCACAATGATGGCCCCAGGTCCCAGCTCCTTCGTAATCGTCGTAAGGTGCTCCAGGTATGGCCCAATCGGTTAGTCCGGTTCGAAGTAGAAGGATACCACAGTAATCTTCCAAGCCCTTGTGCGGATCCTCACTACCACGATGTTGTTAGTAGTGAGTTTAGGGAACTGTAGGACATCTATGCCTTGATCAAAGACAGCTATAGCTGCCTTAACAGTTCCCTCTCCTATTTCGGCATTTTGGAAGATTCTGGCTCCCTTGTAACTCTTCATACTTCGAATCGCACCAACGTAGGGCTCCTGGAGCAACGCGACCGATACGTTCAGCCTGGCTGCCTCGATCATAAGCTCGTCTGTTGCGAGCTGCTTTCTCTGCAGATTGGCCTGGGCCATCATGTAGGGTATTGCGACGTTTTCGCCTGAGGTGCCCTTAGCAATAGGCGACACTGGCTCTCGCCAACGCGTCCCACTTGCGCCTTATGGGGCATTCTCCACTAAAGGCATTGTGTCCCAGCTGGTCAAGCTTTACCTTACTGCAGTTGCAGCATGTTGGGGGCGCGTTGGCGAGCCAGTCCGCACAGTTGGCCTTTACGTGAGCTCCCCCACAGTGGCTACATTTAACCTCTGTTTCTTTGCAGAAGCGCCTGCCGTGCCCGTATCCTAGGCAGAGAGAGCATTGTAGGAGTGGGGAATAATCCTCCACTCCTATCCTCTGCAGATCTATGTGTGCGGATCCGGCTTCGGTCAGGCGCCTCCACACGATGGGGGATACTCTCATAACTACGTGGTTCACATGTGGGTTCCTGGTTTTTTTGCGGAAACGTATTTCCGCTCGCAAATCGCTACTTTTAATATCTTTGAATATTTCCTTATTTTGGTTTTTCAGGGCTTTCACTATCTCCTCATCGCTATTAAACTGGAGGACTCCACGGAGGATAACCAGAGGGTCTTTATTTTGTATGTCCTCTACAGTTAGGCGATCGCCTGCTTCTTTTAGGCGGTCCTTCACCTTCTTCCTTTCTTCTTCCGTGCTGCACCCCACTATCACCTTTCTGTCTTTGGCCTTGCGAATTTTTTCTACCTTTACCCAGCCGTCCTTCGCGTTGATCGCTTCCCGTATCTGGGTAAGTACCTCCTCTCCGGTGTCTGCCTCATTCTTGGAGGTAATGACTACCGAGTGCAACGTAGCCCTATTCTGCGTCGGTGTTTCTTTTTCGGTGGCAGTCACGTTTGCGTAGGTGGCCTTTTCCAATGTCTCATTCTGTTTTTCTAGCATTTCTTCGATCTTTCCGAGTTTTTCGTTGTTGTGTTTTAACAGTTTCTCATGCTCTTCTATTCTCTTTATAATCTCATCGCTTTTCCCTGTTTGTTCTCCTACTTTATTCTGTCCCTCCATTGCCACCTCTTTGTCCTCTTCCGCGTCCTTGACCAGTTGGTACAGTCTTTCTATTGCCTGTGTAACTTCGGCTTTTATATCCGTTCTTAGATTTCTCGAGATCCCCAGGTTATGTTTCGCTTTGTCAAGGCAGGCTTTAGCTTCAGCTACTCTCTTGGTGAGTTTTTGCTTGTAGGCTAAGCTTTCTGTTGTTTCCACTGAGGTTCTTCGAGCGGATATTTTATTATCCTGCGAGGGTTTAATCTTCGTGTCAAGTTTCGAGGATTTTGAGGGGCCTGGCGAGACTTGGAATGATGTTGGGGATTTGCTTTTTGAGCCCACCTTTCCTTGTTCCCAATCCCCAATGCTGCGTCTAACGGCTGATGCGTCTGAAGGATCTGCCTTCTCCATTGCCTCTGGTGTCTTCTGAGTCGTAGCTTGGGTCGTTTCTGTGGGTTTTTTAGCTGGTGTTCGGTGGGCGACGAACATTTTGACGTCAGGGGATGTCTAAAGGGGTGTGTCAAAAGAATAATAAAATAAAATAAAAAATTGTGTAGGAATAAATTCCTATAAATCAATATGTAATGGTCAAAAATGTCTGCGGTGTCAAAGCAAACAATAGTTTTTGTCTATTCAGGAAGTGTAAATTGCTTCCTGATTTTCAGTTCCTGATTATCGAGAAGTGTAAGGAGCTTTTCGACGGTCAGTTTAGACTAGCTAGTCTAGTGTCTATATTTTAGTTTTTACAAGGTTTCCCTATTAGAATATGGTTAATATAAGATGCTATTGCGTTTACAGGTTCATTCATTACATTGTGAGAGAAGACCCGTGACCGAGACAGAAATGGTCGCAATTATGATGTTACCTACATTTTTAAAATACATAATTTAGATAGGAAATCCGGTTTGTGATAAAAAATTGTGGTCGTTGATATCGAGTGTGAGTATACGTCTTGCGGAGGATTACGATAAGGCACTTAATTGAGGATACGGGAGTGCAACTCTTTGCCATATTTTCAAATCTTAATAATGCTTGGAAGCTCAATTTTTCAGAATGAATAACTGCAACAGACTACACAATGACCACACAATTTATTATAAAGCCAACGGTACAAGTACGTTTGCACGAACTTGATCGTTGCATCCCAAACGACAGCTTTAACAGATGATAATTAAATATCGACTCTATTCGTTTGGGCAAGCAGAGTAAGATACACTTTTTATTGCTGGAACTGCTTGGAGAACGAACGCGAAACGAAACGCCTTCGTTCTGAAGACGGGACGAGAGCCATATTTGAATCAATTTCAAATAATTCGAAGTCTCGTTTGTGGAACGAAGACTATTCGTTCCAGGAAGTAAAAACGTGCCATCTTCATGAAACCCCGCCCACGCCCACCGCTATTATTTACATCTATTTATCTATTACAGCGATGGCGGGTCCACCGGTTATTAAGAATTGCCTTCTTTTTTGGCAAATAAAATATCATATGGCAACATTCTGATGTGATTTGATTTTGATTGACAAGTGTTTGATTAGTGATTTGAGTAGTAATGACAGATCAGATCGTACTGATGACAGTGATAGCTGTCACTGTCAATGTCGGTGGGTGGCCTGCCTGCCTGCCTGTCTGTGATCTGTTCTGTGATTCTGTCCTTCTGCTTCTGTCATTCTGTGGGTTTTTTGGTTAAAGTCGGTAGTGTTATATTGTTGTCTATTTATTTTTCTGAGTGTTTTTTCGTTCCTGCAATCGTGGTTCGGCTACGTGGTTTTTCTAAATCTTAATATATTTTGTTTGATCGTAAATTTTCTATCAAAATGGGTGTTTGGCCAGAAGTGACGACGGCAAAGATTGAAAATCGGCATGAAATCAAGTTGGCGGGAGCCGCAATATCTAACCGAATTTCCGAAGAGGGTTTAGATAAAACCTTGTTTCAGTTAACAAATATCAACCTTTTGAACATAAGCGATACATGTCTTTCTTCCATTCCCAATGAAATTAAGTGTTTGGTGAATCTACAGTCGCTACTTCTGTATGGTAACAAACTCATGGAGTTTAACGAAAACATAACCTCACTGCCAAAGTTAAAGGTGCTAGATTTGTCAAGAAATCAAATCACAGCTATACCAGACAGCTTGACGGACATGAAAGAGTTGACTAGTATTAATTTCAGTTCAAATCAGATCGAAACAATGCCAAAAATTGGTGACATGCCCAATTTAATAATCGTTGATATTTCGAACAATAAACTAACCAGCTTCTTGGACTTGGAGAACGCTAACGTGCCACATCTCACTGATCTGAAGCTGAAAGGGAATGCAATAGACTCTATACCTGGTTACTTAGCTCGCAGTGTTCCCTCTCTAAAGAATTTTGACATGGGTGACAATCAAGTGAAAACAGTTCCTGGAGAATTAGCCGGGTTATCTAAATTGAAAGGTTAGTATTTTTGTAGTGTCCATATCTAATCATCAATGATCAGTATAGATACCAGACCTTAAACATGAACATTATATTGAATTAAATTTTACTTTTCATAAGTATGATGGGATATACTTGTGAAAATTAAATGATGACTTATTGTGCATTATCAAACTGATTGCACAATAAAACAATGTATTAAATAGCTTTCATAAAAAACAAGATGATTTAAAAATAAACTTATTACATCATCTTTATAAATTCATTTAATATGTAGGTATTTCCCTATAACATGTTGCAATTTATTGTAATTGCCAATTCTGATGTGATGCATCTATTATAGGATTGATATGTGATATGATATCTGATTTTATACATTCAATCTGCACCGAAGCATAGCATTGGCTATAAACTGGGTGTCATCAAATCAAAAGTGAAAAGGCTGCTACTAAGTTAATGTGCTCTACCAACCCAAGACCACATATCCACTCAACATCAGGGGGGATTATGGTCAAGCATTAACTAATAATTAATAAAAAAAATGGTGAAATATACTCCAGACCCCCTCAGTTATGAGGCCATACTCGAGCCCTATATTGATTAATCATTTGAATCTATATCAATTGTTTTCTAGTTTGTTACAAATTTTCCATAATATCATGGCATTTTTTTGTCTACATTTTATATTATTTGTGTACCCAACATATTAAGTATACTTTCAACTTAAGTTTTTTTCTTTGATTTTAATCAAATGTTTATTACTTTCAGAGTTCAACCTCAAAGGGAACAAATTGGCAGACAAACGATTAATGAAATTGGTAGACCAGTGTCGCACAAAACAAATCCTAGACTACATAAGAGAACACTGCCCCAAATCGGACCAAACTCAACCCACAGGCAAGAAGGGGAAGAAGGGAGGGAAGAAGCAAGATGAGCAGCCTCCCGAGGACACCGTCAATGACCTGTGTCATTCACTGAAGATATTACATGTTGAGGACAATGTAATTAGAGTGAAAATAGTTGAAGCAGAGGTTGCGAATGTCCGTCCATATATCCTGTGTTGTATTGTGGATGGATTAAACCTAAATGATGCGTTGTTTAAGAAGTTCATCCAGATGCAGACAAAGCTACATGACTCCGTATGTGATAAACGAAATGTTGCAACCATTGCGACTCATGATCTGAATAAGATTGCTCCAGGTAAATATATTTTCACACTTATAAGCACCCTTGTATTGATTGATTGATTTTGGTGTTCTTTGTGGTTGATTGCTGCTATCATTCCACCCCATATTATATCTTTAAATTAACATATAGTTCTGGACAGATTGAAACAATAAAACACTAACCTAAGTTTATTACTATACATTAGCAGATTCAAATTGTTGAAGCCATTTCTGAGATTAACGGGAATAAACGCACACATAATATTATTATTGTTATATATAAAAGTAAATTTACATTCAAATCATAAAGAACAATGGCCAAATTTCTATAGGAGCTGGACTCGACTTTTATTTTTGATGTCCCAAAATAAGCTATAGTTAGATCGGTTTGTTTTTATGTTCTAAACACCATCCTGTTTGAAAATTATTCCTAAATAGCCACGATTTTTTATAATAACGTCTGAAAGTCAACAATAATTTTGAGGTTAGAATCCACAAGTATCTTTTATCCGACTGTGGCGTAGCCTAAAAGTGTAGTTAGCGATAAGCGAGAAGGGTAATTATTGATCTTGTTTCTATTTGTTTCGATTTCTCCGAGAATTACCAAAAAAATAGAACATCTGTCAAAGAACACTAACCCCGTGTCTGTCTATATGACTCAATAAATTCAATGAAATTATAGATTGCTTTAACTTGCACAACATGTAGTTTAGAAAATAAGGATGGCATAACATCACACATGAAGCCTATCTTGAAAGACTTCAAGGCTTTATTGTGGTTTGACACCATCAATTCTGCCTGAGGAGAGTTAGTCGCTAGATACATACTGTCTTTCGGTATTCAATGCTCAAGTTGGACTTACATTGACAAATCGAGTAATGTAGTAGCTTACAGGAATAAATGTAGGTAGATCGGTAGGTAGTAAAGGTAGGATTTAAGAGTACTTAAAATGAAAGAAATAGGCTTGACAAAAATACTTTTTATTCATCATCCTCTCTTACAACTACAGCATCGAGGAATGCTGCTGGTTCTGATATTGTGGGCTGATGCCTGGCCCACCCAAGGTACCACACAAGTGTCATAACGTGTGCACAGCACCCAACAGTTCTTCTACCAACAAGGCAATTACAACAATATCCTACTATAGCTTCCCTTCCAGACACATTATTTTCAATTAATATATAAACATAATATACTTTTCTCGAAATGTGTCTGGATTTAATTTTGCCTCTTATTAGCGAATTATTTCCACTTCCTCTCAAACAATACTCATTTACATTAATGTTTTCTCTGCTTATTTCAATGCGATACCCTCCGTGTAACCTGACATGTTCACTATAACAGGACCTAGCCTGTCGAATCTGATATGTTCCTAGGGCAAATAATATAACTTCAGTATATTCTAAATGGGGGAATATTATATTAGTATTGGAATGAGCTGTTATACTAGTAAAATTAGATGTGCGTCTATTCATATTCATTGCGTTTACAAAATGAGATAAATTATTATTTAATGGAAATCGTTCCCTAATCACATTTATGATTTGCTCAGCATCATTTCTATTTTTTAACCGAACACGGAATTGATTTAAAAGGCTTGCAGCTATGGTAAACATTTGCATTATATGTGGAACGGTTTTATTAAAAAAAAATTGCCTGAATATTTTAAAGTCTCGTTTGAAGTACCCATTAACGACTTCCACCACCCAACGGCATATTGTAACGCAACAACTCCTGTTAGCTTGCTCGGTGGTGAGCTGATGTTGACCCTCAAGCAGGGATTCTGGCATATATGTTTTGTAGCTGCAAGCCTCTAACAAACTAATTGAATCTCTAAATCCCCTGTCTAGAATAAAAATATCATTATTTTGAAAGTATTGTCTGAGAGGAGAGTTTTCAGTGAGAGTTCAGTAAAAAGAGACTTCATTATATCTGCATCAGATGTGGTAGCTTTGTATGGGCCAAAGCAGTCAACAATGTAGCCATCAGGTGTCACCAGCAAAAATGGTTTTAACAAGTTTTTATATTTATGAAGGGAATATGTGTCCTTTTGGAACATATAATTGGAACTTTTGTTTATATAAATATAAGTACCATCACATATAATTATCGTATTTTTATTATTTTCATTATAAATAGCATTTGGAATTATTAAATTGTGTTGCAACAAATGTTCACGGGATACCAAGCCAATAATGAAACAAATGTTCATCAATTTTTCCAACACTTTCCATACTTGAGAAATCCAGAAATGTATTATAAGCATTCTAAACAAATATGAGCATTTATAAGCAAGTAATATTTGTATCTGCTTAGAGTTGTTGCTCTTAATGGGTCAGAAATCCTATGTAAATCTCTGTTCCGGCAACCAGAAAAAACACAATGTGCTGCAGTATTAGCTGCTCGTCTATACTGCGATAAAGTAATCAAATCGGATTCTTCTTCAGAATGCTCGTTGGTGTTTGTAGAGCTTGTAGGTTCTTGGGGTTGAAGCTCTGGCTCTGGCTCCGGTTCCCGCTCTGGCTCAGGCTCTGGTTCGACCTGCTGCTCAATATTTTGCTGCATATTAAGCATTGCAACTCTCTTGAGTCTCAGCCAACAGGGATGACAAACATGGTCTGATGGAGTTGCCTGAAACAACATACAGCCTTGTCTTAACATGTTGCAGCTCATTATTATTGAACCCAAGCAAATAAAGACATTGATATAAAATAATATTAGGTTGCAGTGATGAATTCACTATAACACTGATAACAATACAAAGAAAAAGTGCATAATATATAAATCATAATTACCTGCCATGGGGCAATTCTATTTTCAACTTCAATATGTATCGCTCAACTCTCGTATCAAGCTCAAAAACGAGATGGCGGCGTCTGCATGATATATCAGGTCTCTCACGAATCCAAAACCAAAAAGCAAAATCGGTGTCCAGAAGTCAAAAGCACAGGTAATCGTCACAAGTATCGTTATCAGTCCGTAAAACAATGCCAAGGTCAAAACAACAGAAGGAAATCCAAATAGCGCACTTCGTATCACAATTCACAACAACGTCAACATTCAACAACAAGGTGAAGTGAAGAAGTCGAAGTTATAAAGTACTCTGTGAGTCGAAGTAAAGCCATCATGCCATCCAGCCGCCAAAGAGTATAAAACATAGATTAGACACAAAAACTGCCTTTTAAGCCACAATGATGCTAGTAATAGAAAACTAATAATCGGGTCGCATCAGTGTTTCCAGATGCAAAAACTAGAAATACCGTGAATTCTACAAAATACGGTGTATTGTATGAGATTTGAGGTTTTCCCTATTGCAATCAGTTTTTGTGTGGGTCACAATACGGTAAAATGTACTAAAAACACTAAACATCGTTTACGGTAGACCTACCGTAATTATGTGGTATCTGGCAACACTGGGTCGGATCGATGGCCCGATGGGTCGATACCAAATGACGTTCACAGAGTACTTAATCACTACGATGACGTTCCGTTGTACGCAGTTGAACTAGACAAGTTAGTCCAAGAAAAGTTACACAAACAAAAATAAATGAAAATCTTTTTTTTGTGGCTACTTAAAGAGATATTTCTTATGTTTTTTAAGATCTTAAAAAATAAGGGTATTTTTCAAATATATGTCATATTGGGACGCTATCGTTTCGTCGTCGGGTACGATTTGGCCATCCTTCTTTAACTTTTTTCCAGGTGATTTAACCTACACTGCCAAGAGCCCCTCGAAGCTGGTTCTAACGCCCTTGACACGGTCGAAGCCCTATACCGGAGAACAGTTGTTCCAGCAGCTAACAGCGGAGGCAGAGGCGCTCAGGAAGGAGAAGAAAAGGAATGTTTATTCTGGAATTCATAAGTAAGCACTACTTTTTCTCTGAAATTCTTAATCTTATGATAATGTACATAACAACGCATAAAAGTGGAAGTGCTATAAAACACAAAATAGAAAATGTTCACCAAATCGCATGAAAGTGACGCTACAAAATGCGTTTGAGTAAAACAACATTGTGTTGTGGCTCATTTTTTCGCTCAATGAGCGATTTCGGCAACGGATCCTGACACATACATTGCATTTTGATAATATTACAAAATTACCTTTTATAAGTGAACTTATTCAATTCAGTTCTCTATATTTAAAGTAAAATAAATCATTTATTTTCAGATACTTATATCTATTGGAAGGCAAACCAAAGTACCCTTGCTTACAAGATGCCAGTGGAAAAGTGATAAGCTTCCCTCCAATTACAAATTCAGATGATACAAAGGTAAATTGATGCTATTTCTAGTCAATGTATTTCTTAAAAACATTTTTTATATTTAACCTTGACCTTTTTTGTCTGTGTGTGTATTTATGTGTGTTTCTTGCACACATTTGTATTTTAGAACCTTCTTTCTATGTTTTATAAAAAAAAACTTTTACGGTTTATACTTTGTTTGCGTTATTATTATAATCTTTACTGCTTATTGCTTACAAAAATCTTCAACCTGTCCTGCAGATGTCCAGTGAAAGCAAGTCTATGCTGGTGGAAGTGACCTCCCACTCCTCGCTGGGGGCCTGCAAGCTGGTAATGGACAAGTTACTCCAGGAGTGTCT
Organism: Ochlodes sylvanus; assembly: GCA_905404295.2. Classification (NCBI taxonomy): domain Eukaryota; kingdom Metazoa; phylum Arthropoda; class Insecta; order Lepidoptera; family Hesperiidae; genus Ochlodes; species Ochlodes sylvanus. The sequence continues at coordinate 8,314,355 of FR990129.1, forward strand.
AATGCTTGGCATTGGAGACGATCCTGAATGCACTGACTTCCATACACTAACTGTGCAACAGGTATAATTCTTTTGAAGTTAAACTGTTATATGAAAATTTTGTATAGGGTAAAACAAAAAAAAAAAAGTTTTTTTTATTGCATACCCGACAAACAGTCAAACCACCTTCGATACCGATAGTAAGCGGTCATCGTGGCTCACGGACATCGATAACGGCGGGGAATCACGATTACCACATCTTCTCTGACACTGCGGTCGGAACACGTAAAAATGTTTCACTGGTTTTAGGAGCATGTTACGGTTACCCCAATGTTCTATACTTCTATAATCTTCAAGTCAATTGCCTAAAGCTGTCAAAAAGTCCCATACATTGTAGTGTTATACCCCATTTGGATGGAATTCGATTGGAACGTCGAGAACGCGGGATTACGAGTATTTCAACTTTGGTGGAAATATTTCGGTGCTCTCATCATTATTCGCTGTTTGGTGACTCAAAAGGATTTCTCGTTTGTATTCGTGCGGGCTGCGTCATCCTTGTTTAACAGTGTTATGAGAGAGAAAAAGAGATGAAATGAAAAGTCATATATAAACGTGTGTATTTGTGGTCGTTCTCGGACACAATTAATCAGCATGAAAGTAAGCCTAATATTCGATCAAGTATCTAACTAAACTAACTAACTTATCCAAAATGTAGAGTTATTGGGAAATACCGAAATGTAGCCAAACAAGCAACTAGCCTCTAACAACCATTGATATCTATATTTTGTTGCAGGTAAAAATAGTGGACACAGAAGGTAATCTGAAGAGCGTGTACCCGTCGAGGACGGATTGCGCGTTCGAAAGCGCGAACGTCAAAGTGTACAGACTGACTAAGAAATAAATCATGTATACATTACGTACTTTTTTCCTTTTTATTTATTTAATAAGCTGTTAAATACCACAGAATAGTTAATGAATAGAAATGGTTATTAGAAGAAGTAGAATAAACGACTGCAAATACTAGATCAACTCAACTTCAAATGGACTCTTATTCAACTCATGGGAAAATTGAAATTTGAGCTTTATAGTATATTGTTAGGGTTGAAGTTTTAACATTAACTCGAAATAATTCATTCCCGCGTGAGGCGTCGACGGAAAATTCAACCTTAAGGATCAAGAAACAAAAGCTCATATTTCAATGCTTTCCTATGAGTTGAGTTTGAACCCAGTTGGAGTTGAGTTGACTTAATGTGTGCAGTAATTTATGGGGTTTTCACTGTCATTGCGACAGTATCCACGAGAGTAGGATAGATATTTACTAATAATAATAAAATTTAAAAACAAGTTCACTTTATAATGATGGACGCCTTTAGTTGATGTGTACAAAAAAATTAACTCTTGAAGAGTTGACTTATTTTAGTCATAGAAAAAAAAACGCGAAACAGCCAACTTCATGTGAGCCAACAGTAGTTCTTTGGGGGGTTGATTATGTTTATTAAGTAATCTGCCATATTCATCTCTAGTTGTTAATTATTCTGTGGATTGAAGAGTAACTTCCGTATGACGGCGGTCTCTTTATGTTTCTTTTGTGTCATCTTAGAAGAGAAGTAGACTTTTGCTTATATTATGTTTAATAAAACCTCGTACAACTCAGTATAAACTGTAATATCGATGTACAAAATGAAATAACTAATTTAACACTAATTATTTTTTAACACTAGCAGCTTATATCGCAATAACATCGCGATACCGAAAAGGCTATTCATTTTTAGATATGACTGTGTCTAGTGAACGAAAATGCTTATCTAGTACTAACAGTGGCAACGTGAGGGCAGTGCGTTATGTTTAAACGTATTTGATAGTGTCAAGACTCTCAGGCGTCGTCCTAATTGGCAGCGATGCGTTTTCGTCGTGCGATCGTTTCAAACATACAGATTTCATCAGAGTGTCCTATTTTAGCCTCGCAAGTAATTGTATTGAAATACCCATCGCACGACGAAAACGCATCGCGCCATCGTACGATCGCTGCCAATTAGGACGACGCCTCAAGCATTGACTAATATAATAGTATCCCTACTATAATATTATAAATGCGAAAGTAACTCTGTCTGTCTGTCTGTCTGTCTGTCTGTCTGTCTGTCTGTCTGTCTGTGTCGCTTTCCCGCTTAAACCTCTCAACCGATTTTGATGAAATTTGACACAGACAATCTTTAGACCCTGAGAAAGGACATAGGCTACCTTTTATTGCGACAAAAAGGGATGAAGAGGTTGAAATAAAGGTTGAAAGTTTGTATGGGATTTCTTCGGATTTTAAGCACAGCGCCATCTAGGGGTGAACCTTCCTAACTTAAAGAATAAGAACGCCTAGCGCCATCTCTTAAAGAACCATGAAACTAATAAGTTTCCCGAAGCGAAGCGAGGGCGGGTCGCTAGTATAATAATAAGTCAATGCTCTCAAGGTAAAACTTTTAAATAAAGAATTTTTGTTTTCTTATTTTTCTTTTTTTATTCGAGTGGTTGTTAACGTTTTTTTTGTATTGGTTTTAGAATGCACGTTTTTTTTGTTTATGTATTTATTTTTGAACTGATATACATATTTTATATTTTTGTAACAGTTTCCGACTTTTTCTCCTTTTCTTAGTCGAAATATGACTTATTATTCCAATATGGTCGATATCAATGTCGTCGAATTTTACGTTCTTTATTTAATTTTTAAGGCAATCGTTACTCTTATCAAAAAAAGAAAAACCCAGTTACTAATGTGATAAATCTGAAACTCTCACCGTGTACCTATATTTTGTGACATAAGTTACGCGCTGACTTTACATTATGTACCTAAATATATAAATTTATAAATGTGTTTGGTACCATAAAGTTTTCTATGATGCTAACTAGCTTATAGGTAGCTTTATAAATTAAATATCGTACACGGATATTTAATTTATATTAGCTATTTAACTTATGTAGCTAACACGTCACTTCATTCAATGTATCAGTCTGCACGCATGTAAAAGTCATGTTCACCTGGAAGGTCCAGGCCCAAGCCTGCTAATAAATATGAGGCAATTGAAACATTTCTAGATTAAATAAAATAAATAAATATTAACCATAATTATCCATTGTGGTTCCATTTAACTAAGTTGTGACTGCTTGCTAACATTGCAAAACTAGTAAAATGCATAATATTTTAACATAGGTACCTATTGTGTAATCATGATAGAAAAAAAAACTAAATATTTTATAACTCACCATTTAACCAATATGAACAACAACTGAATTACGGTATTGAAACAAAATATTACTATATATTACGTATATTATTGTATAATATATTCAGATACAAAATGTTTGTCATACCTACACGTTTGAAAAAAAAAGTATCTATCTTCGCACATATGCATTGCACAACGCAAATATGCATTACTATTTATCATCTCTTAACGTAGTAAGGGATAGGTTATACCTAGTTGCAGATTAAACATTTGCAAAAATTTTGTAAACAGTAATAGACACTGAGTACCTATCATGGCCAATTCAACGAGAACTATAAGCTTTTTGCACCCTGTGCGTAATTTTGTTTGATTTATTTCTAATCTCTGTGATCCATATAATAATGCTTTGTTGAAAACGTTCACTGTTTCCAAAAATAAAGTTTTTTGTACGACTGTATTGTTTTTTTTACCTATATAAAACTATAGCTCGTTGATATAAGACAATTTAGGACTGATAAACTGTTCTTTTCTGTAGTGGCGGCCGAGGCGTCTACAAATCTTTGAAAATCCGGATGTCTTGTGAAAAATAGGAACATCTAGCAACGCTATGCTTGAGACCCGAAATTGGACTGAAGTAAAATTTAGCGTTGAATCAAAATACTAGTGCGCCGAGTGTACGTGTATGACGTGCATCGGTGTATTAGCTGTGTGATACCTATGCTATGTGGTGTATGGCCAGTCAGTCCAGTGTCGGCGTCGGCATGTATAAAGACAAAAAAAATGAATATGTATTGTATTTTAAAATTATAAACATAGAATATCGGATGGCTGTAACTTTATCCATTACCAAATATGGCTTCTAATTTCTAATGTATACAAAATCATTTAATCTGATATTATTTTAACATCAAAGGTAACTTGCGACGGACCACCTTGCTTACAAGAAAGAACTATAAAAACTCTTGTTTTCAATAAATAATTAAATAGAGAAGCTACGCCGTATCATCGTATTTATTTCTCTCCAAAGTTTGCACATCACATGGTGACCTTGCCAGGATTCGAACCTGGAATCTTCTGATTATGACCGCACATCACACCTACACGAAAAAAATTGCTGAATTTCATGAAAGCGATAATTCTTCCTATTACGGCTGTTCCATCCATACGAAATGTATTCCTCGTACATGTTATTTGACCACATACGTTTTACTACATAGCTATTACTGTTCACGTGCATAGACGTTTATCATGACTAAAGAAAGACGTCGCTTTTTAATTTTGTAGGCGGGATTTCGCCTTGGTGTTATTTACGGTGACCACTAGCCATCAAGTGACTCGCTTGTCGTTTAGCAAGGTTGCTGACCTTGAGACTGTTCCTAATTTCAAAAATAGAAAGTCATTTTTGATGGTCAAATTTGGAAACGGTATACATTCGGTTCTAACCTAACGCTCAATCTTCGAATTTCAACATACTTACCTAGTTAAATAATTTTCACCTACTTCTGCTTCATGGTCACAGGTGTTTTTACTGCTGCACACCACACCAGACCTCTCCTCTTACCTAAACTTTGGTGACGTCTTCGTTACTGGTGGCTATGGGCGGCGGTGATCAGTGACTGATCACGACATAATATCCTGATTTTCATAAAAAACCATTACTTAGGTAATAATTAAACTTGCTCAGCTATTTTCCACGAATTAGATTTTAAGACTGGATTCTTTATATTGTCATTTATTTTTATCTCGGAACGTGCTCGGAACCGATTTAGGTATATATGTAGTTAGTTACCGTAGTTACCCGCTCTGCGGTCGAAATTCGATCGTCATTCATTCTGTCAAAGAGTTACTTAACAATGACGCTATAAACATCGTATCAAACGTATGGCAGTGTGAACTGTGAATAGAGTAACTTATATTAGTGGGTGTAATGTCTTATTTATTCATTGTGTTTCATGTATTTTTTATGCACTATTTTTAAATAATGTGAGCACTCTACAGTCTTTCCCAATATATAAACTATAATGTGTGCCTAATTGCATTTTCCTCCGTCCGCGCAATTTTCGTAAAAAGTGGTCGGTACAAAGTTTTTGCTTCACCTAAGGTAAATGTCCCATATTCCGGACTATTAAGGCACTTTTGACTTTGAGGTTGGTTTTTAGAAAAAGTAGGAAGGTTCTAGGGATAAAAATTGTTTTATTCTCTAGATTGGTATTATAAGATAAATGTTGAAAAATATTTTCCGTCGTAGCCGTTAATTTATAGGAATAATCGTTATTTTGCTGAACCTCACGTTAATCTCTAATTCCGTACTAAAATTTGGCGTCGGAGCTAATTCCGGAAATCACTGTACGTAATTCCGTACTATCTTTAGCATACGTTTTCTTTGACCTAAAATCATCATACATGTCTTTAAGAATATACTTAATGAATTAAACTACCTAATTGTATTAATTTATACTTTTATTAAAATTATTAAGTACGATATAATTGTTCTTTCGGATAAATAAAAAAAAAACAATTACCATAAAACTTCTGCGACAAAATGAGAGCTGCTGTTTACTAAATAATCACCATCGTGAAAATTTAATTAAAAAAAAAGTATAATTAACGAAAATTCAAAATTACAAACAATTTTACAACTTTTATTATGACAAAAATCTTAAAGAACATAAGTTATGAGTACTTACCTATTCTAAGGAACATCAATTCATAATAATATTAAGATCAGGCCTGGTTGGCTTCAACCCATTAATGGACCACTACTGAGCACGGGTCTCTCCTCATACCTGAGGAGGCCTTGAGCATAACCCTGAGCACCACGCTGCTCCAGTACAGATTGGTGGAGGGGTTAGTGGCCAACCCATGGTTTCGGAAGTATTTTATGCCGCCCGAAGGCCTCCGACATGGCCTAACGACTGCTACCAAATGATAACAACCGGGGCCGACGGCTTTACGTGCCCTCCGAAGCACGGAAGTTCCCCAGAAATTTTTTCCACTAGCGGTCACCCATCCAACTACTGACCACACCCACTGTTGCTTAACTTTGTAGATCAGTTAAGATCGACGCAAGCCGCTGGGCTATGAGCAGGCCTGGTTACCAAAGGTAAACCTAAAATATAAAATAAAATCGAGGTTACAGTTATAATGATAATTGTGAATAATATTAAAATGTTTTAAAATGCAAACGTATCGTTTTAAATTTTTGGATACATTTTGTGATTAATACAAAAATCTTGAAAAAATTGAGATTTGGCGTTTTATGTTGAAAACCAATGTTTCTGCTTCTTATTACTATACTACGTAATACCGTACGGTATACCGGAATATGGGACATAAGCAAAAAACTCTTGTCCCTTATTACGGCATTGAAGAAAATAGGTTAAATTAAAAAAATTAAATAAAATATCTGAATTTATTAAAAGTTAATATAACTATTATGTGCACAACATCGATATAAATAGTTATCCTTATTTACTTTTTGAAATAAACTTAATTTAATTTCGATAACATACTGTATTGATTCTTTAGTATAACATAAAATGTCATAATTTCAAACTCGATTTTAAGAATTATAATTAAAAAAAGCATATACCGTAATTACGTCACACTAATCTGTTATCATTACTGAATTAATTTATGTCATATTTATGTAAGTATTTAACCCCAGTTCGGAATAAAATCCATAAACACATCATACTAATTTACCCTTATTACGTAATACAGCACGTATTTATGTTCACCGTTTCACTGTTGTGAACATAATTCCGGCAGTCATATTTTCTCTCAAAATATGGTTTGTTATAACTCGAAATAACGCTGAAACCTTCTGTTAATAAGTAACAATTAATAATATTACAAAATTAAATTAAATTAACTTACCAGTGTCACATAAGATCCTTACGAAAATGCACTGTCGCTTTACGCTCACTGTTAACAACATAGTACTGAAACGTCGCGGGGGCCGCTACTGACTCTTCGGAAGCTCAATACGGCTTTAAGGATGATTATTTATATTCAAACATCATGTTATTTTGATTTTATATGAACTGTAGTTGTAGTGACATTCAATAAATTATGGATTTTACGGACAGTTTTCTTATTTTGCGACAAAAATCAAAATGTTACGGATTAATGTACTAGCCCGGAATATGGTACTTTTACCTTATTTGAATATTGGCACGGTATATGATACTATTACCGTGATATAGATAATGATATTAAGGCTTCTCGCCCACGTCTGATAATAGGTGACCGATTTTTTGTAGGAGAAAAATAGAACGTATTGATGCGACGCACACGTCCTACAAAAAGTCGGTCAGAAATACGGTCATTTAGCATCGGAGGAAACATCGACCCGATTAACTGTCCTACAAAAAGTCTGACGGATGCAAGACGTCTAAATGAAAATAACAAGCTTACTTTAAAACAATTGGGAAAACCAGTAAGAAAGAAAACTAATACTCGAATTTACTCTCGTACCACGTCCACGTCATCATGGTAAGATAGTTAGTTCCCTACTTGTTTAGCTATCTACACGGCTATCTCTATCTGTAACTCGATCTCATAATATTTTATACGTGTTTGTTATATAAAACGGTTTAGAATTTACTTACTTTGAAACCATTCTACTGTTCGATGCTTTCGAGGTACATAAGTAGTCGTAGACGTAACCTATTTATTGCATAATGGGGATTTGGGGAATATGAAATGTTTAAGTACTGCCTGTTGTAATATTTCCGCGATGCTCTTACTACGGTCATCTCTATAGTATTTAATTTAATGTGAAGGTTTCGACCACGGAGCAGCTTCGAAGAGGAGCCGGCCTAGGCAAAACCTTTGTATCTGCTCCGTGGTTTCTACTAAACGATAAGTACTTAAGTACCTAGGTACTTTCCTACTTAAATCGCAACAGTTCAGATGATATAGCAAATTATGATATGCCAACTTTCTTATGCTTTCCTTTTATTTCTTTCTTGGCTTGCAACGCAGTGATAACCGTGGTCCTAATATCCACGGGCCACGCGGCTAGGTCCTATTACTCCTATTACGGTGTCTCGTCTCGTCTACACGTCGGCTGTAGAATTAAAAAAAATATGAATACGGTCCAGTCCTCTACTTTACGGCATGTTTGAAATAACTTTCGAAGGTCAGGAAACCTGTATATAAATGATCAAGATCACATGGAACATAAAGATGACACTTGCGAAACGTCATGTCGCAAGCCCCAACCCAGCTATAGTGGGGTTCTTAAGAAAAGACAAAAAGTACTTGGATGCTGGCTTACCACATTGCCCGTCACGGTGACTTATCTGCAATCCGGTAAGTACCACCAAGTCCCAAGGCCGTGTGCACTTGCAATAGTTTAGTCGGGGCAAGCATCCAACGTTGGGTCAGTTTCTGGTGGTCATTGAAACGGTGCAGCGGAAAATAGATTAATCTCTCGAGACGAATTTAGTTTCCTTGAATTTTTATTTCTCGACGAAAATAATTCTTTCTTATTAAGTCATAAAAAAATGTATTCGTAAATTATTATTTGTAAAATAAAATAATTCGTAATAATTTTAATTTAAAATAATACTGCTCATACAGTGTTAAGTTTAAAAAATTAAACAGGTAAGTGTTATATTTTTTTTGTTAAAATTAACTATCAATTACTTTTAGCGGCAAAAAGTTGTATGAACATTTAAATGATTATCATAAAAAATACTACTTGTCAATAGTTAATAAAAGTTAATAAAATAGGGTTATCTGTAATAAAAATATATGTTTTATCAACCGGGGCTTCGTTATTTAATTTTATTTTAAATGGGGGTTATTAAAAGGACTACTACGAATATAATATTATCTAGATTCAGATCATTATTATGCAGTGCCCGAATCTTCTTGTCGTCAAAGGCCTAGAGCATTCTCCATCGCGCCGCCCAGTGTGAATGGGATGAATATTATCTATGTATGTATAAAGTACAGTTACTCCAAATTGGTTTAGGTACGATTTAATATGATTCACAATATTGAATAATAAAATTAACAATTACGCACTTTAATTACTGCTAATGGGTCGAAACACAAAACTGCGACGTGACGTGATGTCGCAACTCGCACCGTAGAATGCTGCGAGCTCTAAATGGTACCAACATCGGTTCAAAATAATTTTCCGAATTCATTCGAGCACGTCTTCGTGCCTTGCCGCACAAAATCATACGAAGCAATTCGCACTTTTGTTTTTCGACCGATCGATCTATCTATGAAGTGAATGCATTTTAGAATATTTTTATTTTTTTAACAACAAACTTAGAAATGCAAGGTGGTTGGGTTTGTCTTAAATATCAAAGAATTACTTTGAAATTTTATAGTTATCAGTGAACTAACCATAGCAAGATGGTACATAAATAGTATCATCGTACCTACTTTGAACTACCTACTTCTAACCAAAATGACGAGAGGCCGGCTGCAATGATTCGTCATTTTGAAAAATGTAATAACATTTATTCAGTACATATTCTACGGATTGATGAGAACCTTACGATTAACCAATTACCTACTTTCAATAGCACTCGTTGTGTTATAGGTAGGTCTGTAAGATGTCCGTGGGTTCCATGCTCCTATGACCACTTAACAACAGACCCATTGCAGCAGTGTAATCCTATATTCTATTGTCATACCAAAATAGCTCTTTTTCTACCAGAATAATATTGGAGACTTAGGTATGCCTACTTACATTTATATTATGTGTAATTTGTTCAGATACAATGACCTGTGAAGACGTCCGAAACATGGAGTTACCAGACCGGGTCGCAGAGACCTTCGCGGGGCAGACTGTGTTCATCACGGGCGGCACCGGGTTCTTGGGGAAAGTTCTCGTGGAGAAACTCTTGAGGTAGACCAATATGTACAAAGTAATTAGTAATTAAAACGGCGAAGACAGTTCACTACATGAAAAAGGTCCTGGTTGTCTGTAATTCGGTGCTATGCTCAGTACCTACAGCAGTCACTCGTTACGTAGATTCCCTCTTTTATTATTGAACATGAACACACAAAAATGAGACAACACTAACTAACACCCACGATTCGAAAACAAATTTTTATTGGAAAAATATTTTTTCAGGACTGGGTATCGAAACAGGGACCTCTAGGTCTGAGTTCCTGGTTTACATTTCCAGACTAGAATAAAACTAAGCAAAAGCTCAAAGCCAGGTCTTGACCTGGAAACAACCGTAGCAGGATAAAAGGCTACTTCTATTATTGAATACCCATAAACCTCAGCTCAGGCTAAACAGCGGACTAAACTATGACGTCACAGACTTTTTATTTAATTTTATAGAAAGTTACACAAAACAAAAATCTATACTAATATTATAAAGTTGAAGAGTTTGTTTGTGTGTGTGTTTGTTTGTTTGCTTGCTTGAACGAGGTAATCGCAGGAACTGGCTGGAATTATAAAAATCTTGTGTTGAATAAGCTCGAGGAAGGCTATACGCTATAAAATAACATCATGCTACAACCAATAGTAGCAGAGTATCAATGAATAATGTTGCAAAAATGGGAAAATATTTAATATTTGTAAAAGTGTAAAAGTTTCCCGAAGAAAAGCGAGGGCGGGTCCCTACCTACTAAGTATGTAAAGATTTCTCGCAATGATCCTTGGCCACTGGTCGCTGGTGGGCGGGTAGCAAGTAGAAACCAGAATCATGAAGGGAATCATCGTAAACGATTACGCATAGATTAAGGTTATATTTCACAAATGAGACCGAGGTACTTTTAAAATTATAAACGACAATTAATCGATAAAAATTTACTTTCATATTCGAATCTGCTACCGTGGTATTGCATGTTAGGCAACTCAATTGCATGTAGTGTTGTGAAATTTTACTATGATCTCCCGATTTTAGACATTGCAGTCAATGAATACATAGAAAAGTCTGTGTGACCGTCTGAACTGTCTTAGAATTTTGCCTTTTGGCCTATTTGGCTTTTTGTCTAAACTTTTCCGTACTTAGACTCTCGCTAATCTCAGTAACGGCTATATCGTTGCATGCGGGTATTAACGGTGTATTTAGGTAGTATAGTAATAAGATAATGGTCCAAATCTTTAATAATTACGATTATGTAGGTAGTGTAGACATAGACACACTGTGTAGCAATTAGTAATATAATATTTCACATCTAATTACAGAATCCCATTTTAATATTAACACGTTCGCTGCGGCGATCGTAATTGCGTAGATATGGAAAAAAATCGACCGATACGTGCTCCGCAACGAACGTGTTAAATCACAAGTTAGACACATCTGTACCGAAATGTCTGCTAATGGTCTGTCGAAATGCTATAATGGACTACCCATTATCGATTGCCTTAGCTGAACTAGACGGTTTACTTTTTTAATGCAATAGCGGGGTTAATGAAACCGCGTGTTTTTGTTATTTGTGTCGCGTCGAGTAATAGTTGTTTGCTATGGTAACCATGTTTAGAGCTTTCTTTGGGATATTCCTGACTAAAGATTCATGACTTCTACGAATTCAAACTTCGAGACACCTTTGTAATTTGTTAAACTAGGAAAAAGCTGAGTTTTGTGAGGGCTCGCGTAGTTTTTCTAACAGGTAATAATTTTAAGGGCTATGTGACATTCTCGCTTTCCTACCAAAACTCCGCCGTTATTTTACAACCTGATTCAAGTGGTGTCTGCCTGATTCATCTGGTATTAAATTGATTAGGTAACTACGATGTATTTGAGTATTGAGTTTAGTTACAGCGATGTTAACTCTTTGGTCTTTGTATCTAACAAATGGCGTTAGTAGAACAATAACATTCTATCCAATGAACACAAAATTGTTAATGTTCATTTTTTTTGGTATTAAATTTTTTTTTGACAGATAACACATCTATAGCACAAATCTATAGTCGTGATAGTTTTTCAGTAACTTTTCTGTACCAAAAATTGCTCAGATTATGGGATAGTAATATTAACAGACGGAATTTCGTGAGACGTGATGGCGTGAACGAGAGAAACGGGAACGTGAGAGATATTCGTATTTAGTGTGACGCACGCCGACCACACGCGACAATATCTAAAAACCGTTTCAAACGAATACTAAGCGGAGTACAGTCGGAACTGGCGGTTCAGCTGGGAAAACCTAATATACTGCTATCAAAATACATATTAGCCTACCAAACCATTTCACTAACTTTCATTTTATATGCTTTTAACAATTAACTTATCAGTAAACTCAACTCTGTACATCATTCTTACATTTAAATTCTGTTTAAAATTAAACATAAATAACCCCACAATATATCCTGTCATAAAACCGAACACCGTTTTATTTATTAAATGTGACCCATAATAAATAGCAGTGTATAATATATATACTATACCTACCGGTACATTATATTATACCTACTGGTACATTATGGGCCATCCATAAATTACGTCACACGGATCATCAGATGTTGTCACAAATGTGTGAAACATCTGATGCCCCCCCAAGCTTGGTGTAACGTCATTTTTTTAAATTTACATAGTTTTGCATTTTAATTTAAACTTTAACATTTGACATTTACAAATATGACGTCATGAGGCTGACCATCTGCCTCGACCTTCACGTGTTACTAGTAGAAATACAAAATAATGTACCTAAATATGAGTATAACGTCCTGCAATAATAATTAAAATGCTTGGTTACCTCCAGCCATATAACCGGTTGGCGAATGTTTCAAACGGAAAAGTTTTTAAAGTTACATCAACGCCTTTTCATAATCTGATGTCAATTAGATCGATTAAATATGATCAATGTCATACAAAGGATAAAAAATCATCACTCACTCACTCACTCTGATCACTCTGCGCTTGGACCTCAATAATATTATATACCTACATTACATTGTTGGACCTATTTGGATTTGGTGGTAATTTTTATTGTAAGCATGTCATCAAGAACATTAGGTATACCTAGGTATATTCATTGCTAGTAGCCCCCCTTTGATTCGCCTATATCTAAGTAAGTCATCATCATCAACATCATTGCCCACCCATAACTTTCCCACTGCTGGGCATGGGTCTCCTCTCACAATGTGCGGGGTACAGGCCATGGTCCGCCACGCTAACCAAGTTCTTCAGGTTCGTTGCTGCCGTTCAACGGATTCTTTAAATTGACTTAGGTACAGGTACTTTAAATATATGTTATTTGTGAAATATAACATACTAATTAAGAGAGTTAGAGTAAGATTGGAGGCAAAACAAATTGTGTTCCATTTTTGTTCCAGAAAATGCCCGGACATCCGCGAAATCGTCCTCTTGGTGCGGGAAAAAAAGGGTCAGTCTCCGCAAGAAAGACTGAAAACTATTTTCAGTAACCCGGTAAGAACGAACCTGCTTTCTGTTTAATATTCAATAGACCACCGCGGACAACAGGAACTCTGAAAGCATAGCAAGCGCGTTTTTCTAGACTCTAGAGCAGTGATTCTTAAACTTCTCACACCACAGAGCACAATAGCTGACATTTTATGGAAACCTATCATAATGATAAAAGAAAGACAAAAAAATATAATTATTAGTTTTTCATAGTTGGTTTTATATAAGTACTTTTTAACACCACACCCGAAGTCCGCCAGTCAGGCCTTGAGAAAACAGACCCTAGAGACTCTACAGGCCTTGAGACACCTAAGACCCTGTCATAAAAAACTATTGGACCAATTCTGTTGAAGTCTGCTATTCTCTAAGTTGACGTAACTTTACGTTAAGTTACATAGATTCCATTTGTTAAGTTGCATAAAAGAATACAAATCTGTACACAAACGAATCAGAGCTCATTATAATTCTGCGCTGTCTTATTATATATTAATTAATCTTTTACGCACAGTATTCCCAACAAGTAGCAACTTCAGACGGCCTTGTACTAGCCCAGTTGTTACACTAACTACGTAACATTACAACATATCAAACAATAAGTATTACGATATGCTATAGCCAAACCTTTTTCCTAGCTGTTTGAGCAACTGACGGCGCTTTACGGCGGCATCGAGAATGTTCTTGACAAAGTGAAGGTGATCGCCGGGGATGTGAGCCAACCGGAGCTGGCGATAAGCGAAGTTGACCGACAGTACCTGGTACAAAATGTCAACATACTGATTCACGCTGCTGCTACTATCAGGTAAGGATTATTATATCTAGTAAACCCGCCCTCACTTCGCTTCGACAAACAATGTTTAGTAGTTAGTACCCATAGTCGAAATGTTTAAGACAGGAACCTTAACTTTTTTATTATATGCATTATAATTATTATTAAATATATTTATTATTATAATTATTTATGATTAATACATCTGGATCAAATGATCTGAATTATAGTGAAATCCGCATCAAAACCCGTTGCGTATTTTAAAAGATCTAAGCGTACCTACATACAGACACGAAAACCAACTTTGGTGAATAGGTAGATACTAGGTATATGTTCAGATACGTCAATGAAAGTATTCTTGCTTGATGAGTGAAGGTCCCGGATTCAATTTATTAATGGGACTTCAACTTCAACCGTCGTATTTTTTTATTTTGACCTGCTTGCACGAAAATTATTGGGTTCCATTTCGAAAGAAACAAAAATTTAATTCAAATCGGAAGGTCCATTCAGAATAACTTAAACTCAGAATAAATAATAAACGCTTATTCGCTACACAATCTTACCTACAACGAACTAGGACTCCAGATTTTCACAATGTGACATATACCTTTTTCTGTCATTGTCTGTCCTTGCCTTTTCTGTTCTGGGTATTTTCATTATTTGATATCCCTCCTTCCTAGTTCTCTGCTTTGTCAAGGTTGAGTGTTAGAGAATGCTGTTTAGCATTAAGTCACAAGTTGTTGGAACAATAATGAATAAATAAATTAATAAATGTCACCACCAACTAGGCTTCATGGTCGTCACCATTCAGCAATCGCGAAGCGATGCCGGTAGGGATCATAGCCCACTACTGATAAGTACAAAAAAAACTGTTAAAGTAAAAAATAGCTTCGCTGTGCCAACTACGAGTACATATTACTTAACTGTTTCCCTCCCTATAATTATATTAGTTAAGTTTTGCGTACAACCACAAGCCGCAGCCAATCTTTGCTTTCGTGTTTCTCGTGTTAAACGTGAGTATAATTTTTAGATTTCATAAGTGTACACAAAGGACAGGTTAATCATTTTGGTTCTCGAATAAACATTTGTCCCAAAGGTATTGGGACAAAAATTATGCTTTGTCCCTTCCCGGGCCTGAACCTTTCTCCATCTTTTATCCTACAAATTAATAAAATTGGAGTGTCTGTTTGTGATATTAAAATAACCGCTTTTAAATTAAGCGTGAGAAGTTAGCAGACAGGCAAAATTATTTAAGCCCTTATAATAATCGTATCGATTTGGTATTAATTATGATGTAAACATTTTTATTATAATAGCTATCATTTGAATAACCACTCCATAAATCGAATGCTGACTCACAAGACTCTGATCTCACAAGTAATTAAACTATTTGGGAGGAAAGATTTGTATTTTTGTATGTTACGAATAAACTCAAAAAGTACTGGACCGATTTTAAAAATTCTTTCACCATTCGAAAGCTACATTATCTACGAGTAACATAGGCTAAATTTTATTTTGGAAAAAAAATAGGGATCCTTATAATGTAACCCAAGGTGTAAAAAAAAACCTAAAATATTCTTTACATCGCGTGCGCTGCGAAAACTATGGATAATAGAGCAAAGTGATGTACTACAGTTTTATAAAGGACATCAATATCTACAATAAAGTCTGCGATGGCATATGTCTAACTATTATAGTTATGGGTGATTATACAAAAGTTGGGCAACTCTATGTCATCAGCCAATATATACAAAGTCTTATTATATTTTATTGAAATTACAATTTATTTTAAAACAATGAAAAGTCCTTTATTTGGTCACCCAATTTCACTTCTTCATTTTAAATACAAGTTAGTAAAAAAACAAAATTAATACTTAAAACGTCAGTCCTTTGGCATGTCACAATCTCGAAAACCAATAGTCAAGTGACTATCCATTCAACATTTTCATTGATTTAAGAAAACTTACCAATCTACTACAATCTGTGATGTACATAGTATCATATACTGCAACTTTCATAATCCAATGTTCTCCACTTAATTAAAAAAATAATAAGAAACTTTGTGTTTGGTTTCGTTCGTCAGTCCGTTGTGTTTCTTAAAATTTGAAATTCTCGCCAAATATGACTGACTCAAGGTTCAATCCCTGTTTGAGTTTTAATGTTGGTAAGGAAGTTAATTGCGGACCGCACAATTTGACGGCCGCCATAACTGTACCAGTGCTTGGGTTGTGTTTGTCGTCTATACGCATGCTAAGCCAGTCAAAATATCAGTCCTGTGGTGAGTCGTTATTTTCTTGTTAATCTGAGGTTTATTTTTATTTATACATAGACAACTATGATTTGTTAAAATGTAGTTTGTTGATATTCGAAATTACCAAAAAAAACATTAGTTCTGATTATAACCTCAAATTATGTCTTTTTCGTCAGTCCGTTGGCGTCAGTCCTTTGTCAGGTATTGCGCTAGAGGTCATACGTATTCCATAGTACTGATGTTTTTTTTTTGTTTTAGAGCACTTTTATCTTAATTGCTACTGTGTATAAGCATTTCTATTATATATTTTAGTTTAAAACATCATGCGGCACGCTAAAAGCAAATTGACTAGGAAAGAAATTTTAAATAAAGAGAGAAGCCGAAAAGGCTCGTTTGGCCAGAATTAAAAGTGACCCCATTAAATTAGCGAAATACAAAGAAAAACAAAAACTTCAGTACTTAAGGAAAAAACAGAAAGGACCAAGAAAAAATGTTGAAGAAATGACACCACGAGAGCAACGAATAACTAGAAAAAAAAATGGAAAAATTATTCATTAAAATACAGGCAAAGAAAACAGCTATTGAAACAAACCACTAATAATTTTATACGCCAGAATACTCCTCCACCAACTGACGACGAAATACGACCCGTAGTTAAAGAAACAATCATACCTATTATTAACGAAGACCAAGGAGCAAAAGAAGCAGTATTACATATTAATAATTATTTTTGATGGTCACTAAGTGATTTTAATCCTTAAAAGACATGTGCCATTATTAAAACTAAGAGATTTGTACTAATTTTTATTAAAATTCATTATAATTCTTACAAAATTGTGTATTTTATCAGTACTATGTTACCCTCGTCAGTCCCCTGGCAGTCAAATTCAGAAAATTTTAAATATCTCACAATCTACTTAAAAAAGTGACTGGCCCGATTTGGAACAATATATTCATTAGATTAGCCATCATATACACCCGAATTTTTATTAATTTGATTTAATAATTATAGTAAACAAAATATCCTCAAAAGTTGCCCAACTTTTGTATAATCACCCTTATGCCGCAATAGGTGTTTTTTAATTTAAAAAACTTAATTGAGATACTGCCGCTGGAAAAGGCTCTTTATTTGTATCTTAGTATAAATCCTTAATCTAATCCTTATCAAAATAAATTAATTCATATTCAAGACTGCTTAATTACCTTTATATAACTTTTTAAATTATTCAATTCGGACATTCCATCCGAAAGATATCACGAGTTTAATAATTTAAGTATTAGAAAAAAGTTGCTCTGCATTAGGAGGAGCTGACTGACTGATTGACATGTCAATGCATGGCCTAAACTTAAGGGTTCGAAACTTGAAATTTTGCACAGGGGCTCCTTTTATAACGTGGGGGAGCACTATGAAAAGATTTTTGAAAATTCAAAAACTTTGCCGTTTTTGAAGGTATTCGAATGAAATTCAGTATGAAGGTTTTTTTTCATTGAGAGTTATGAAACATGTATAAAATATTTTTTCGAAAAAAATCCCTTAAGGGGGTAAATGGGGGGCGCAAATTTTTATCAACTTTTATATATTTACGGGTTTATGGCGGGCGAAGCTGCGGAGGAAAGCTATCATTTATAAAGATATCCTGTGAATTATCCAAAATATATAACTAAATCTTTGCAAACCGAAGGAATAAGTTTCCCGAAGCGAAGCGAGGGCGGGTCGCTAGGTATATTATAATCTTTTAGAATGGATAAAATTTGCGTAACAAATTATGACTGATGTCTAGAAAATTTTTAGAATAAAATTGCAGAATACGCCTATAGCTATAATGTTTACGTAATATAGGCATATGAATGCGATATGAATAATCGATAAGATTTACCGCTGTATGTCGGCAATCAAAAATTTTGATGAAAGGTTACAACAGTAACATTTTAGTAATTATTGGGAAGGTTAAATCTAAAATTGTTGCGGTGATTTTCTTGAGTCGGTTATACTATAGCGGTTATAGGTATACTGGGAGCAACGTTGTACCTACAAGTTTTTACCAAAAACTAGAATTAAAACTTTTACATTTTGTGATTTATGATAAAAGAAACATAAATTTTATAAGGTTCTAAAATTTTCATTTGAAACAATACTTGTTAAATATTTACCTACTTTAGATTATCCAATATGCCAGCAGGGAGATAGCATAAAAAACTAGTTTTTTTT
Organism: Ochlodes sylvanus; assembly: GCA_905404295.2. NCBI lineage: Eukaryota > Metazoa > Arthropoda > Insecta > Lepidoptera > Hesperiidae > Ochlodes > Ochlodes sylvanus. Next base: position 8,333,121 of record FR990129.1, read on the forward strand.
AAATAAGTATCTTCCATTTTGGTCTCCACAAATGTACCTACCTATATCTATTTGGGAATTATAAAGATATGTTGGGTTGTTAAGTAAAAGAAAACAACAATCAATAAGTATCTATTATTGATACAGGCAATGGAATAAAGGGTTGATAAAGGGACGATTTTACTAACATTCTCATCCACCTAAACCTTACAGTAATTTATATTGCTAATTGCCTAATTTTCACATTACATTATCGACGGTTGCTTAACTTGTTTTACTACCACTAGTCTTGTCAAATAGTCTACTTACCACAAAGTTTCATCACTACGTCGCGTGTTTAAGCCTTTTATCTTTACGCAAATTACAGTCCAAGTGACTTGCACACTCTAGAGCGGATTATTGTGAAATTTTTGTAATATGAGCTTAATTTGTTTTTAAGTTGTTATTAAAGTTCCACGATTCATTACTAACTACAATAATAAATAATAATTTCGTGGGAAATAAGATCCAAAACGGAAAACTATTTAATTCATTGATTTCGTAAATAAACTCTATTGATATCGTGTAATTTGTGTAATTATGAAATCTTTAAAAATGTATTTTTTGTCCTCGTTCGCAATTAGGGTCGAAACGTTCGATCAACAAAACCAATCGACGGTCGAAACATACTTAGGTATCGAAATAGTTGAGGTAACACACATTAAAAATACAGTCGAATTGAGAACTTCCTCCTTTTTTTGAAGTCGGTTAAAAAAATAATGGTAACTCGATAAAAGTGCTCACAATTTATTCTGCATAGACAATAAAAGTAATACTTCATGGTTGTTTTCACGCAGATTCGACGAAGCTTTAAAAAAAGCTATTCTGCTTAACGTCCGCGGCACCAAGCTGGTGCTGGAGCTGGCGCGGCAATGCAAGAAACTAAGGGTGAGAATAAATAAATAAAAGCCATCACACTCACCCCCGTACTCCCTGTCACATGGAAAACACAAATAATACATCACAACACCCATGACCCGAGATCTATCTCTTACATAAATATCTGAAGCTCTATTATTGAATCGCTCGTCCTACGGCGACGTTTACTGTCGAGTGATTTTCGTAGTAGGCCCCTCGTAGTAGTCGCTCTACTACGAGGGGCCTAAGGGCAGGTAAAAATAACTCGAAAGGATCGTTCGCTACTAGACGAGTGATTCAAAAATTAAGCCCCTGCCCCGGTCGGGTATCGAACCCTAGACCCCACACTTCGGTACAGGATCACTGCCTGTCCTGAAGCTATTCAAGAAAGTTTAATATGTCGTAATATGTCACAAACTTAATAAAATATGGTGTATAAAAGCGATTTTCTATGTAATAAAGCCCAAAATCTCTGTGATCTACTTTCATGTACTAGGTCTAGTATAGAAATCTTAATCTTATTTAAATACACACAAACATGGTGTTCATTTCCAGCTCTTCATTCACATATCAACGGCGTACTGCCATCTGAAGGAGAAGCTTCTAGAAGAGAAGGCGTACGACCCGCCCGCGAATCCGCACCACATTATGGCTGCTGCAGAAGTGCTGGATGACGACGCCGTGGAATCTATTGCTTCTAAGTATGTACCTACCATAATAAGTAGAAAAATAGTGTGTGCAATGCACACGCGGTAGAAGTCTAGTTTTAGAAACTAGAGCTTAAACACATCATAAAAAAATACTATGTTTCGTTAACAGTATTTTTTTGGTATCATCATCACAACCCATAACTGTCCCACTGCTGGGCACGGGTCTCCTCTCACAATGAGAGGGATATAGGCCATAGTCCACCACGCTGGCCAAGTGCGGATTGGCGGACTTCACACACCTTTGAGAACATTATGGAGAACTCTCAGGTGTGCAGGTTTCCTCACGATGTTTTCCTTCACCGAAGCAAGTGATAATTGAATTTTAATACGCACATAATTTTTGAAAATTAGTGGTGCGTGCGGGGTTTGAACCCGGAACCTCCGGTTCGGCAGTCCAACGTTCAACCACACGGCTATCACTGCTTTTTTTGGTATAGGTACCTTTATTCCCAAACTATTAAGAAATAAAATGTAATTTTCACCGCCTTATAATATTAACTACTTACTAAGTACTTATATTTTATGAGAAAAGTTTCATTCTTCATAACTTAAAAAAAAAGTATTAACTTTTGAATGTATTGTGATTGTGAGACGGCAATATTTGAACAAGTACATATATACAGGGTTACTGGTAAGTAGACCTGATCCTTTCAGGAGGTGATAGTAGGGGTCAGTACAAACAAATTTTACTATTAGGTTCCATGTGTAAATGTTAACCCATTTCGAGTTATGCTACTCTTAAGGTTTTTGTTAAAAAAAGTCACCTTGGGATCGATATTTATTTATTTTTTCTTTATGTAGGTCTTTCTTGTAGATTTCTCTGTAGTTTTAGGTAGAAAATTAATCATTTCAGATAAATAACATTTAAACCGACCGAAAAAATGGAAAATATTCAAGTAAAATATTTTTAAATCAAAATTTTAATTTTAATTTTGGCGAAGTTTCATTTATAATTAATATTTTCACAAAAAAATCTCCCTACATTCTTATGTGCAGATTATTTTAAAAACATCTACATTTAACTAGCTATCCCAAAAAGGTACAACATTTAGGCTAACTGAACATTCTTATAAAAAAATCGACGACGAACGGGCCAAGGTAGTCGATACCAAAGTAACGGTAATTCAAAGTAAGGGTAAAAAAAGTCCTCATTACAAAAAAATAATATGTTTATTGAAGATGTGCACGATTTTTTAATTCATTTTCTATGTGGCCACCTCTATTCCTAACGCAGACCCTCATCCTGCGTCGCAGACCACTCTTCACCACCCTACTTGTTAATTGAAGCCTAATTACGTCTGCTGCATCAATAATTCGTTGTTGAAGAATTTCAACAGTAGGTACGGGGTGGCCATCTTGGTACACAATACTTTTCATGTGTCCCCACACATAAAAATCCATTGGAGTTAAGTCCGGGCTTCTTGCTGGCCATGGCAGGGGACCACCTCTACCAATCCATTTATTTGGATAATTTTCATTTAACCAATCACGTACACCTCGTCGGTAATGTGCAGGGCAGCCATCATGTTGATACCACATGTTCTTTCTTACAGAAAGTGGTAAGTCCTCCATAAGAATAAATAATTCCTCACGGAGAAATTCTTCATAACATTCGCCATTTAAATTCTGCGGCATGAAGTATGGCCCAATCAAATGGTTATCAATAATGCCCATCCAAACATTTAAACTAAATCTCCTTTGTGAGCCTTTCACTCTTTTTTTATTGGGATTTCCATCTTCTTTAGGTGTCCAAAAATGGGCGTTGTGGTAATTTGTTATGCCATCCTTGTCAAATTTCGATTCGTCAGTCCATAAAATTTTTTTAAGAAATTGTGGATCCTCAATGTCAGCGTTCAACAAAAACCGGCAGAAATCTAGTCTTCTTAGCGAATCTCCTTCCTCAATCGCGTGCACCGGAGTGTAATGATATGGGTAGTAACCTGCAGTGTTCATTGTAAACCACACTTTCCATTGCGAAATGCCTAGAAGTTTCGCAACAACATTCGTAGACGTGGTTGGGTCTTCTATGAAGAGTCGTCGTATTTCATCTTCATCTTCTACGCGATAGCGGTGAGGTCTACCCATGTCTGACGTGCGTCTTCGGAAGGAACCAGTTTCTCTCAACCGGCGATAAACACCATCGAATACGCCTAAATCTGGCAATCGGCGCCCTGGGTAACGCAACGCGTATTCTGCTCGGGCATGTGTAGAAACTCCCTGACAAAATCCATAGCACATGATCATGTCAGCGTATTCTTCATTAGAATACATTGCCATGGTGACAAACACAATCGCACAATCCAACTCACGAGAAAATATCAAAGTCCAAGATTCACAGCCGTGTCAAATAAATAAAGAGCAGATACAGAGTCCAATTTACAAAGCCAAAGTCGATATCACAAAAAATTGTAGAGAAAACGCATGTACTACGTACGAATGACAGAAGCACACTACCGAAAGGGACAAGGGGATCATAACTAACTAATAAGATAACATTGTTTTGTTTGACGGACCAATCACACGCGTCAGGCTTCCTTGGAGTGGGGGCAGCGGTATTTTACCTGAATTACCGTTGCCAAGGGTATCGACTACCTGGGACCTTTGTTAATAATTTTCAAAAGTATGTTTAGAGTTATACTGACTAGCGTACCATTTTGGATAGCTAGTTAAATGTAGATGTTTTTAAAATAATCTGCACATAAGAATGTAGGGAGATTTTTTTGTGAAAATATTAATTATAAATGAAACTTCGCCAAAATTAAAATTAAAATTTTGATTTAAAAATATTTTACTTGAATATTTTCCATTTTTTCGGTCGGTTTAAATGTTATTTATCTGAAATGATTAATTTTCTACCTAAAACTACAGAGAAATCTACAAGAAAGACCTACATAAAGAAAAAATAAATAAATATCGATCCCAAGGTGACTTTTTTTAACAAAAACCTTAAGAGTAGCATAACTCGAAATGGGTTAACATTTACACATGGAACCTAATAGTAAAATTTGTTTGTACTGACCCCTACTATCACCTCCTGAAAGGATCAGGTCTACTTACCAGTAACCCTGTATATAACAAGATAGATAGATAGTGTAAAATTTTTATTTTTACATGAAAAATCACAATTTCCTGACATTTCTATCTTTAAATATCGAAATTTATAATTTTATAATTTGTGTACTCACTATTAAATCACAATTATTTTTATTACATATTAGGTTATTGAACAAGCTGCCTAACTCCTACGCGTTCACCAAAGCCCTGGGGGAAGCGTTGGCCGTGGAGGCAATGAAAGATATTCCTGTGCTGGTCCTCCGACCCTCCATTGGTGAGAGAACCAAGCAATATATTGACCATAACTGGCTGTTGAGCAAATATCTATCTTCGGTTCCAGCGTCTTTCATGAAACAATGTTATGATTATGACGTTCTCAAGACATTCGGTGAAAAGAAACCCAAATAGGTGGTTACTGCGTGATAATTTTAAAAACAGAACAACAGACGGACAACATTTTCGAATAATTATTATTTTACCGCTATATCGATACTAAAGCATTAAAATTTTCCAAAAAAAATAAATTAATTTTGATATTCGGTCCTACCAACTGTGAATTTCCTCCGTGTGAATACTAAATAATAGAAGAAATGGAGACACTTGATCCCTAACAATTAGTTATTGCCAGTTTTCTGTGTTTCACAGTGATTCCAATATGGAGAGAACCGGTACCAGGCTGGACAGATAATATAAACGGACCCACAGGATTACTTATTGGTGAGTTTGAATAAAATTTGAAATTGTTAATTTTACTGTGTCAAACAAGCAGACGTGCCATTTGAAGGTTAACGTCACCACTATATACCATCAGTATCACTTACTTACTACAAAATTAAGCCATTAAAGCGTTTTAGACTGCTCCGAATATACTTTTAAGCAATAACTGTTGATATTTATTGAACAAAGAACAGTTATCAAAACTTATCGAGCCTGCTCGAAGGACCACGTTTAAATTATGTGGTATTATGCAATATTAACCTGTAACGGTCTATGCGCAGGCGCAGGCAAGGGCGTGATCCGCACAATGTACTGTCGCAGCGACAGTTACGCGGACTACCTTCCAGTGGACGTGTTTATCAACGGCATCATGGTGGTAGTGTGGAACTATCTCAGCAACAGGTAAACCATACTATTATTGATTACCACTCACTCCCATCAGGTAATGTAATGCCGTAGCACGTACATTGGTTTGCAGCATGTTTGCCGTTAACGAGGGACTTTTCAAGTCAAATGCCAACCGTATGACTTATAGTCTATAACTCTATACGTTTAATAATATTGTAAGCAGAGATGTGCAAAATGTTATCATTATGTACCCTGAAACATATTTGGTTGTGATCCTACCTGATATCCTTGACAATGAGAATCTTACTGCTCACTTAGTGTGATTGTTTATTTTTATTTTTTATTACATCTAACTTATACCTACATCTAATAAATATGTAACTGATGGCAGCTGTCTGTACATGGAACATAATTATGAGAAAACCTTTTACTGTGGTCTGTATTAACGCAATAGAACCCAAAATGAAGAGTTTTAGTTTTTTTTTTCTGTTCGACTGTTATGTGTTTGTCTGTGTTTTTGTACGCGTTAATCTCAGAAACTGGTTAACCGATTAGTGTGCGGTTTTCACTAGTATATTGTGGTAAGCTTCACTTAACATTTAGGGTTGTTTTATTTCAAACAGTTCATAAATAAAAAAGTTATGTCACTCTAAAGCATCACAACTAGCAATTTCCGACCTTGGGTACCAAGGGACATGTTTCCCGAAGCGAAGCGAGGGCGGGTGTACTAGCTTTAAAATATTTATGATACAGTCCGCGACCTGTCATTTGAGAAGCAGTGTTGTAGAATAGTCTAGAGTCTAGACTATTCTAGAACACTGCGTCTAGACTCAAGATGATGTGTGTGTTGCAGCGACACGAGCCAGAAAATCTACAACTTCACGAGCTCGTCGGAGGTGAAGGTGACGTGGACGCAGCTCATCGAGACCGGCCGCGAGGTCATCATGAACCGGGTGCCGCTTAACGGCGTCGTGTGGTATGTTGCCATAACATTAAATTAGATCTTTTTTAACCGACTTAAAATAAAGGAGGAGGAGCAGGTTCTCAATGCGACTGTATTTTTTTTATGCGTTACCTCATTTGTTAACTCTAACTCAATATAATTTGACTCTAGAAATACAGCAAAGTATTTAACTTTACAGATTTTGCGTGTATATTTACTTGCTTCTTTGTCTTGATGATGATGTAATCGTAAACTCCTGCCTAGGTACCCCGGAGGATCCATGAAACATTCCCGCGCGCTTCACAACCTGTGCGCCATCTTGTTTCACTGGATCCCCGCCGTTTTGGTGGACGCACTGCTCCTTCTACTGCGATACGATCCCGTGTAAGTTATCTGTGGTTATAGATAGCAAGTACGATACAGTTGCAACCTTAAAAGGTTCACTGAAGGGTAGGTACTGGTCTCTACTACATAGTTAATCACTTTGATATCTTGGAGTATCAAAGATCTTGGAGTTCAAAAGATATCTTGTAGGGCTATAGAAGTGTATGCCCACTATTTCCGCTGTCGAGGCCTTTGCAGATACATTCATTAATATAAGAGCTTAATACGCATCGCAAAGGGCTGCAGTGCAGTTCCAGTTGTAATTCTCAAAGGCCTAGAAACAAAGCATGGTAGAAACAAGTGTTGCTAACATTGTTATTCTTTATCTATCTTCTTCAATTATATCCTCATCCTTATTTCATTTTCATCCTTATCCTAATTCCGTGGTCATCCTTGGCGTTATTCCATGTTCATCCTTGACCTTATTTTATTTACATCCTCATCCTGTTCAGGCTAATCCGGGTCCACAAGCGCATCAGCAAGGGATTCGACGTTTTCGAGTACTACACGACGCGGCAATGGGACTTCGTATCGGAGCGTGGCCAACAAATTCGGAGCAAGCTCAACGCTCGAGAGAAGGAAGACTACAAGATCGACCCTGAAGGTAATTATGACCTTACAAACCAATTTATGACCATATTTATTCCTTTACCGTTTCATCACCATGATAAAACGCCTTTTTGTAACGTACCTAAGTACCTACTAAATAACAGTAGGTGCCTAAAGTGATATTATATTGAAAAATGACATTGAGATCTTACCGTTGAGAACAGCTTAAGTATGTATATGTAGGTACATCTGATAAGGTCAAAAAAAAAATAGACTAAGTAGGTATAAGTAATAGTACATTTAATAAGAATAGCAAAAGCTACGTTGTGGGGCTATTTTACCCCACAACACAAGTGACGATTGTTGAAAGATTCTTGAACGAATATTTACATAGAATAAATATGAATGTGTTTTCCAGGACTAAGTATTCCAAAATACTTCGAAGACTGCGTACGGGCGGCGCGCGTGTTCATTTTAAAGGAAACAGATGACACCATACCGGCCGCTAAAAGACATATGAAAGTGTAAGATTTTTAAATATTTTAAATCATTTTAGTAAGTAATTTATTATAATTAGGTACTTTTATTACTTAAATGTCAAACGATCGAAACTTAACTTATATACTTGTAAACACTGTCACTTCTCTTCAAATTATTTTTTGAGATAAGCGGAAACTAACGAACAGACTGTCTATACATAGATATATACAATACAAAACTCTATACATAGATTATATTTTCGCATCATAAGTACCCGAATCATTAAAAAAACCACAATTAGTTAAGTATAAAACCATAATTTTATACATACATACATACATACAATAACTACATATTATACAGCAATAGAACTAATTATATACGTATTTATTAATAGACTTAATTATGTTTTGTTTCCAGAATGTGGACAGTGGACGTGGTATTCCGGTGTCTGTTCATGGGCCTGGTGGTGTGGATGGTCGCGCGCTGTTTCTCGTCGATCTTCACCACTCCAACCGACCACCTGCAGCTGGTGTAATAACACCTGCACGATCAAAGCCCTCGCCATATTACTATTGTGATAAATAGTATTATTATCGTCGCACGTTTTATAGCATCATTTTACAGGGAATAATTTGTACTTTAATATGTAGGTATAAGTAGGTTTATGCAGAAAAAACAAAAGTATTAAAATAAGGGTATCTGGGGTAAAATGTAGTCCACAGACCAGAGGCTTTGAATTTAATTCAATTAATGTTTTATGACTTGTCATGCTTGTTAAGCAGCGTTAAGTTTTTTGGAAACTTCTGTTTTTTACATAATTTGGAAAATTATAGAAATTTGGGGACGCAGGGCGAAGAGAATGGAATTTATTGTCTGTTGTGTATAGGTCATTTAAAATAAAAACTAAATATAGTTAAAATATATTTTTATTATTTACTTCATTTTATGAACCCTATAATATTAACAATAATAAAATTATACACGAAAAAAACGACCTAAAATTTTTACAACTTCACTTTTTCAAAAATAGGTTATTAGATTAGCCCAACTGAAACAGTATTTTTGAAGTTAACGTTTATACCATAAATGGAGGCCACGAAATTACAATTATACGAAATTTTGATTTTAAACCAATTGTTAAATGTAATAAAAAATAATTTAAATCGTCTGCATGTTATCTTATATATACATCCGACTTTGTTTTCCCTATATTATATTATTTCCTTATATATCCTACTACAAATATATACCTTATATCTACATACATATCCGTATAATTTATTATATCCTTATATACTATTCTATTCATAAACATCACATGAGAAAACTTATAATCTTTCTTTGAGATTATTGCTTTGAGACCGACAGCTTGGTTTTTTACAGATGTACCTAGTAATTAACTAGAACAACTTAATTTAAGTCCATATGACCAGCTGGGTGGCTGGGCAGAGTACCCCAGTTTCTCAGCTTCCTCGTTCACTTCGTATGGTCTTTTGAAAATCTTTAAAAGCAGTCGGACCTGAGAACAATACAATACTCTACTTTTGTTAATGCTCGATTATCGATTATAGAAGAGTAATGTAGTGTGCGGGCGTGGGTACGTCAGCGTCCGTGCGTACGTACGAGACTGTCCGTTCGTACGTGCGTATAGGTTTGTGCAATACATATTTTTATGTAAATAGTGCTTATAGCCCAGCGGCTTGTGACGATCCCAAGTGCGCGACCGAATTAATCAACAGCGCGATCGATAGTTGGATGGATGGCCGCGAGTAGAAAATTTCTTGAGCGTTTCCGTACAACCGTTGGACCCGGTAGTCGTTAGATAGCAGTCGTTAAGACAATACATGTCAGAGGCTTACGAGCGGTTGGCCACTAACCCCTCCACCAATATGCATATATTATCTGATATCGAAACCCACCTTGGCGAAGTCATTGTTCTCCGCGTCGGCGATGGCTTCCTGCAGCATCCAGTTCCGCGGTACGTACACTGGGTTCACCCGACGCATGCGCTCCCTACGAGTTTCATCAGATACTGTAAATATTAATTTACGTATTATCAGGCATTTAATAAAAATTCTTAATGGGTCTCGACAATTTTAGATTATTTTTGTATTTAACTTTTTGTTTTAGCTATGGTCGGATTCTTGTGTAAATAAATTATTGTCTAGATAAATACTAAATTTATCGATACATATTAATAAACTAAGGAAACTGTAACCAAATGTTGAACGCTTTGGGTCCATGTAGTGATGCCTGGTGATTGATTATGCGGGATGTCCCGATTTAGGCGATTCACTTCCTAATGTGTATGCAGGTACTGTATGTATTCTATAAATGCATTCGACTGTCTCAAACTGTAGTAGCGCCATTTATTTAGAGCTTTACGCTTTTTCTATTATATACATATGTCGCTAGCATGCATTTGGTGATACAGATGTGCACGTGCGATAACCATAGTAACTCGTCTGGTGTTGATAGTCTATCACCATATAAACGTACCATTCTCCCGAAGCAGTCTGTCGCTGTAACACTGCACCCAGTCCCGCCAGCGAGCCGACCCGCCCACTTTCTGCAGCGACCAGTGCGCCTCTAAAGCCGACTCATCCACCAGCCGGTCTATGGTCACCTACGAACGAACATTATATAACTGTGATGTGCCTCTTAACAGTTGATACTTGCAGGCACTGGTGACAGTTGTCAGTAACAGAACTGATGTCATGTCATGTTTGTGAATCACGTTTGTGTTTCACGTTTTAGGGTTTAGGGATCGATTTAGACAGATCGGACAAAGATCTTGCTTTTAAAGAACAGTCGATTGTTGGTCCCACAAATTCATCTCAATATACATAATTATTATTATGCTATAAACGTTTTATAATTATATGACTAAATGTGATTTAGCATGTTATGTAAGTTTTTTGTTTTTATCTGCAAATACTTATCTGCAAAGTACTTATCTGCAAATCGTAAAAAGGGGCTGTAAAAATAAATTAATAAGGCGTGTAAAATGTATGTGGAGACATTATGATTTTTTTCCCACCATACCATAAAAAATTTAACTTTAAAAACAAACTAGTACCATGGAGAGTTGCCGGAACGTAGCAGTGAAGTCAGCTGACGTGTCTTCCATTATGTGAAATAACTCCTTTATAAGATCTATGTCGCCATCCATGACTTCTTGTAGACCTAACTTCTGAATATAGGTTTTTCTGTAAACAACGTATAATATGTTTAGTTTCTTTCAACATGTAAGACTTACAACACCTAATCTGTTTCTATTGTAGTCTCGGACATCAATACTTAATATCTTAATATTAAATACATTTGTAACACTCACAATATCTTATCCTTAACATACTGATCAAGAGTTGATCGGATGTCCCGAATCTTCTTCAATTGATCTTCTGTCAGTATTGGCGTGATCGCTTCCGCAAACTTCTCCAGATTCCACAATATGATCTATTATACAAATAAATACACAAATAACTATGCTATACAGAATGCCCGCAAGTTAAAGAATAATGTCACTATATGTATGGTTTTAACTAGTTATAAACCACATAAAACTTATTTTTATTTAAATCTCCCGCTACAAAGCGAAGTGACCCGGTTAAATAACAGGCACGTTCATAGTTCATCATCATCTTTTCCCAAATTTATTTGGGGTCGGTGCAACATGGTCTTCTCTTTAATTCTTCCCTAATGGCCGTCACTTCTACACTGACTCCCTTATCTTTCATATCCTCTCTCACACCATCCATCCATCTTTTCTTTGGCCGTCCTCGTCCCCTTCGTCCATCCACATTCATATCAATCACTCTTCTCGTCACATGCATTGTATTCTCTGCTCCCGTTGCGACAGTGACCGTTACCATCAAAGGCTCGCCCGCTCGTTTGACGGCTATAAGTATAAAATAATCAAACAAATACTATTCATCTTTGCCATTGAAGTCTGCTGATATAGTCTATCCCAGAACGTTAGTCCAGTTAGCGAAGGGTGTAATAACTCCCACCTACTACTACCCCAAAGTTCTTTGAAAGAAATCGCTTTTTAGCGTTAAGACTATTACTTTTTGTACTTGTTGACTTTTTGTACAAATATCTTTCTTGTTAATGCCTTCCTAAGTAAACAAAAAAGCGTATTATTATTATCATTCGTCAGTTGTTATGAGGACTGGGGCCGGTACTAAAGTGTAGGAATATACTCACGTCCGGCTGTCGATTGAACGCGTACCGGCCCGCGTCGTCGGACGAGTTGGGCACGTAGTGTTCGTAGTAGTGGTCGAGGAACCCGTATGGGCCGTAGTCGATGGTCAGCCCCAGCACCGATATGTTGTCTGTGTTCAGCACCCCGTGCGTGAACCCCAGTCCTGGGGACGGACGATGTTATTGACGGACGGATGAAATCCAAAAATCCTTTCGCAGTTATCGCTTGTGTCACTTGGAGTAAAAAGTTTCGGTTTATCACCTTTTTATCACATTAAGGGGGAATTTCCAAAAATTGACTCTCAGTGCTCCCCAATACTCCCCAAGGAACACACATGCCAAATTTCAGCTTGTTGCATTCAGTAGTTTCAGCTGTCAGTCACTCAATAACACAAGAGTTTTATAATATAGATTGATTAAGGGGCCTACATGTCGATATAATTTCATATTCGAATAAGATTTTCAGATAATTTTAAATGAAGTATTTAACTTGTTACCTTGCCACGTGGCCACCATGTCGAGGTTGCTGTGTGCGATCTGCGAGTACCACTTGACGTACCTGTCCGTGTCTGACGGGTCGATGCTCGGGAAATGGTGCTAAGGACAACAACACACAATATAACCATTTTATTTATGTTATGGCTTCAACCCATTAATATAGCCTAGGCCATACGCCACAACGCTCCTCCTGAAGCCTGCTAAAGGCCTCAGACTTGTCTTAACGACTACTATCTAACCATAACAACCGGGACCGACGGCTTTGAGTGCCCTCAATCCTTTATGCCAATTGCGGTCATTCATCTTTCCACCAACCGGCCCGCTGTGCTCATTTAGGATTGAGGCAAGCTGACTATGAAGGCTACAAAATCCACTTAACGCACCACAATAACAAAGTCAGCGAGGGTCGCCATGAGGTCGGGCTCCTTCCGGCGGTGCAGGATCTCGAAGGAGCCCAGCCGGTACCAGGCGCGCGCCAGCCGCAGCACCACGGCCGCGCGCTCCTGCCGCGCGCGCCCGCTGTAGCACACGTCCCGCCACACCGTGCGCTCGTCGCTAGCTGCACACGGTCATACACGCGGTTGTATTATACACGAGCTGTGCTTGCGACTACGTCCGCGTGGAATTTACCAAAAAAATCTAAAATAAAAGTAGCCTAAGTTACTCCTTATGACATCAGCAATCTGCCAGTGAAAGTCCCGTCAAAATCGGTCCGGCCGTTCCAGAGATTAGTTTAGTTTTTTTTTTAGTTTTTAAAAATTCTTTATTCATCAATATAAATATTACAGGTCATATTTACAACGGCAGTATCACATTGCAAATAGAATCATCAGAAAATAAATGTTACATAGGCTAGTGCGCCTCTCTAAACAAACACAATGTTCATGTTATCGTTACAGTTACAAAAAAATGTTGTAATTCAATTCAAAGATGTTAATACAGGAATGCAAGGCTTGCTATAATGGCCATAACATATACCAAAAAATTGTTTATATGCGTGCCAAGACACGATTACATTAACATGCTACACAATTTAAATGCTGAATATTTATTTACCAAAGTAAATATGTATTCGTAAGACTGAATACTTAATACAATTTAGCTACTAATATCATAAATAAAAGTCGAACGGGTGGGTATCCGCACAAAACTTAACCGAGTTGTCGGTAGCCGGGCGGCTAGCCGGTCGCTGGTAGTTACGTATAGTCATGACTCGCTAAGAAAATAGTGATGGGGCAGTCGATATCTATTGTAAATCCCGGAGTAGGACAGTGTGTTTAACCTAGTTTTACCAATTGTTGATACAAGAATATTTGGATGTTTAGGATTTTTATATATGTAAAAATTTTTAGACATTTTTAAAATAAAGTTTTTAATGAAGGGAAATTTTATATTATGGTGTAATTTCTTTAAATTAGTTCGAAAAGGTGTATTGTAGGCAATTTTAAGGGCTTTGTTTTGAACCACTTGTAACTTGTTGTACTGTGTATCCGATATACTGCTCCAGACGGGAGCTGCATATGTTATACAGGGCCGGATAAGAGTGGAGTAAATTTTTAGTTAGGTTCTTGGACTAAGTTTTGATTGTCTGTTGAGAATAGGCCTTAAAGAATTTAAACTTTTAGTACCTTTAAGTAATAAACTTTTAGTATTTTCACACCAATTAATTTTATCATCTAGAACTAGGCCCAGGTATGTCACTTTACGACTCCAAGGAATAGGTTGCTCGTTGATCTTAACACATTTAGCAGGAAAAGTACGTTTTCAGGTAAACATTATACATTTTGTCTTTTTTGTGTTTAGTTTTAACTTCCATTTAGTAAAGTAGTTTAGTAATAATTCAGATGATAATTTTAACCTTTGAATAATTAGATCAGTATCTTTAGAGGAAGAAAATATTGCTGTATCATCTGCATATATTGCAAGCTTAGTATGTGGTTGTTTAGGAATATCATTAATGAATAAAGAAAATAGATATGGTCCTAAAATTGAACCTTGTGGTACGCCGGCGGGGATTGATCTAGCCGAAGAATTTACATTTCCTATAAATACTGAGAAGGACCTATCTAGCAGATATGACTGAATGAGCCTTACAAGTTCTAGGGGAGTATCATACACAATAAGCTTATGAATTAGTCCCTCATGCCAAACTGTGTCAAATGCTCTCTCAATATCGAAGAGCATCATGCCTGTGGACTCATTTAGATTTAGTCCGTGAGCTACATGCTCCATAACCCTTGCTAGCTGCTGCGTAGTTGAGTGATTTGGACGGAAGCCGAATTGTTCAGGGACAAGATGTTTATCTGTGGCTTTTGAGAGGCGGGTTAAGATAATAGCTTCAAACAGTTTTCCTTCCTTCCGTTCCAGAGATTAGCTCAAACAAACGACAGACAGACAGACTCATACTTGAATCACTTTGATCCCACAAAATTTATATAGGAATATTAAACAACAAATTTACATATTTTCCAATATCCGATTGCACAATTCACACACAATTATATACTGTTACAATCCTCACCTACTAATGCAGCAGCCCTAGTGGTTGGTATCCCAAGATGGTGACAAGCTTCAGAGGCTACCATCTCGCGGATGGAGGACCGCAGGACTGCCCTGCCGTCCCCGAAGCGGGAGTAAGGCGTCTCCCCTGATCCCTTGAGCTGAAGCTGCCAGGATTCGCCTTTACTGAAAATGATTACCAATAAATACCTTTAAAAAGAAGAGATGTCTTACTAACAAACTAACCAACTAATGTTATTAATAACACGATGGTAATTGGACTAACCATCCTAATCATGATTTGTCTTGTTCTATTTCAGTCACAGTTAACATGGGCGGCAGCAGAAGGGTGGTTCTGCATGCTTGTTTGCTATCTTAATTTGATAAGAAAAATCTTTCAATCTCAATAGCTTACCTATTGACATACTCTCCCAGGATGTGTGCTCTTCCATCCCCTAATTGATCTGCCCAGAAACCAAATTGGTAGCCGCCATATCTGTAAACATTAACAAATCTAGAATTGCTTAATACAAATTTAAAAGAAAATAAACCATTTTATTTATGTACTTAGGCTTCATTGGTCACATTGAAATAAACATTATGGTATAAACTGCAAGCTTAATGCTAGTTGCATTCTCTAAAAGCTAACCAGTAGGCTAAACAGAAAACATGAAAAGTTGTTTGAGCTGGTATAGTGACTTATTGATTATCTTAAGATTTTAGAAGTTTAGTAACTGGCCAGTAACTTAGATAAAGAAGCTTACAGTATGCAACAGTAGCAAGCTGAATTAAGCCGAGTCTAGCCTATCAAATCAAGTTGGCTATACGGTGAACCTACCTTCATAAAATAGAGGTTCAACAGCATATAAAAGCAGAAAGTTAAAGCTCCATGTAAATTACTTTAATTAAATCTAGGTTTAAGGGAAATTACCTGTGAGAAACACTCAAGCCACCCTCTGGCAGGTATGCCCCTGCAATAAACTGGATGAATTCTTCAGTCTCAGCAACTTTAGGATCCAAGTCCAAGATTTCAGTGAGGGCATCCTCTGACACACAGACCAGACGGAGCTTACCGCTGATCGGATCTGTAGGTACCTGTAATGACAAAACGAAAACATTTGAGGTCCACAAAAACATTTGAGGTTTCATAGTAAAGAGTGAATAGGACTCTACTGTGTTACTGCTATTAAAGCACTTTACCACAGAATACTACATTGCCACTTACGATCAGGTTGTATCAGGTCAAGCATTAACTAACAATTCATTTTAAATAAAAACTAAACTAAATGCGCATTTGTACTGTTTTCAAGTATATTGGTGTCATAACTATGTAAGCATATAATAATGTATCTGGATACAAGCTACAAAAAAATCGATTAAATAAGATAGAAATCTGAGTTGAATGGAAGGCTTTCTATCTTATCTGATTCTTCAAATTTATGAAAAGTGAAGTGACAGAACTTTCACACACATAAATTAAACTCGTTTGAACTGCACATATCTTACCTCTGAAAACACGGCATTCTTTACGGCTACTGGTTGTTGATACTCCGGATTGCGGTCGATAGGCAGCTGAGCATAATTTGGAGGATGGTGAAACTTCCACTCCTTAAAATCGCTTATTAATTTCGTGTTAAACATCGCTACTTTTTGGTCTTGCAAAAGAGCGGTAAGCACACAAAATGAACGCCTCATAGAAATAAACAGGTAATTACAATTTACTCAATTTAGATAAATAAAATGTTAAATTAATCATGACTGAACATTATTTTCTAATCTTGTTTAAATTTAGTAAAGCGTAATGTAAACTGACCTGGTGTAAACTGTAAAGGTAAACTAAACTCTGTCAGAAATGTCAGAACAGATTGATGTGACAGTAGCAGATTGCAGATCAGATCACAACACAGCTGACAATGGCATTGACATTTACTTATCATTCATTACATTCTGGTTTTATGAAATGCTCTATGGTGCAGACATGCTAACAGTGCCGACCGCTGTGCTGCTGATGATGATTATAACATAAAACCCTACTATGTCCGAACGTTTTTTTAAATAACTTTTAAAACTTCCCTATCTTTTGAAGTGAAATAAAACTGCTTTGATATATGTACCTACTCACTTCATTTATTTTGTATTCATTTAAATATAGGTATCTTTAAATTAATGCATGGCATGGTACAAAAAAAAGCAAATTTTTTTCATATCGCATCGTGTAATTAATCATATGAAGAACACTAAACTTTATAAAAAAACAATATTTTAAAATAATAAAATAATATAAATAATTTCAAAAAGTAAAATATCATTTATGTTGGTTGTTTAACTAGAGCAACTAATTTTTAATTCGTAAGCCCACTGCGGTGGTTGTGATGAAAATCCGCGTCTCTCTGCTTCAGGTTGTACATCGAATGGATGACGCATTACTTCCAATAAGAACCGCACCTAGGAAAAAATTATCAATAAAATAACATCGATTCAAAAAAAGTTCTTGTTATTAACGGATTCAATATTTTCGATAAAAGAAAGGATGTTAGTAGGTACAAGATAACATTTCACTTTCTATCTTGATACAGAAATGAAGTGATTACTGAGTACTAAAAATCTTATTAGTAGTAACCTTTTCGAAATCATCGCGTTCAGCGTCCACGATGGCTTCATGAAGCAGCCAGTTTCGCGGCACATAAGCTGGATTCACACTGAGCATGCGCCGTCGCCTCTCGTCTTCGAAAACACCTACTGAGCTTGCATCAACTATAAAAACAATAACTATACCATTACAACATTTACCTTACCACAAACGAGAAAATAAGAAAGGTTTCCATTGCTGTAAGGGCTAGTCTTCACATTGAGAACATTAAGGGCCATTGCCAAGGCAAAATTATGAGTAAGTAGATATGAAATACAGTATAGTAAATAATTTCTTAGTTTGTAAATATTATTTGCTCCAACGCGCAACGATAGAGAGAGCTTGAAACTAACCTGCTTCTTTATCCAACCTCTCCCGATACTGATCAAGCCAGCAGCCCCAGGATGCGTGGGAAGCCAAGCGCTTTAGCGACCACTTCTCCGTTAACTTCAACTCGCTTACCATTTCGTTTGGTTCCAGCTGATAAAGAATAATTTGCACAATTAAGTAGTATGGTATACCGTATAAGAATATAGTACAAAAAATGACTTAAAATTTTTATTAACGTGTAATCGAGCCAAATCTTAAAATTTTAATTATTTTGGAATCGGAACAACAAATACTTTGCACTGCCATTATGGCGAGGTATCTACGGATCTAAATTTTTGCTTAACTTTAACTCTACGATATACATAAACAAAAGCATATTATTATATTTAACAGCCGAGGTAACTGTACTTCCGCTAATTGTCTAAACGTGGTAGTAAAGTCCGCCCCTGTCTGCTGCATCATGTCCAAGAGTTTCTCCACCAGCTGTTCGTCACCCCACCGCTCTTCCTTCAAACCGATCTTCATGAGAAAAACTTCCCTGAGATGATAAAAAATATTTAGGTAAGTGTCAGCTTAAACTTTAAAGATGAGTATTCAAAATAAAAAAAATAGTAACATACTTGTATTTTGATTTTTTCATAACAACTTACAGGATTTTGTTTTTACAATACGTGTCCAAGGTTTTTAGGATGTGTGACATGTGGACTTGTTGAGAAGCGCTTAGAAGAGGCTTGATGGCATTCGCTAGCTGCCCGATGTTCCAGACCACAACCTGTAGATAAAAATAAAGTAAATATCTTAACGTAACGTAACGTAACGGTAGAAATTAACCCTGCATGCCGAGCAGATGAACCAGGTACACTATTATGCTGCAGGTTTATTATCGTAGCTTGGTTTTGCTAATGTCGTACGCGTGTCCTAAGCACTCACAATCGTAATCTATTCATTAAGAGGGGGTATAAAGCAAAATTGGCAATCTTAGATTCAATTTTTACAGTAGTAGATCAAGTTTCTAGAACCTGAAGAAAAACATAGTTATACTTCATTATATTATTGAGTGCAAGATGTAAGCAAAAACATAAAAAAATAAAATTTTCTCGATAGAAAAAAATCACAAAGTTAGGTCTAATTTTCCACTTAAATCAATTTATTTTCAATATGGTGCATATTTTAGAGTCAATATTTTAATATATTATGCTAATTAGTATCACGGAGGGATTAGATTAGCGATTTCTAAATCAAATCTATAATTTACGAATTATTTAAATAAAATACATTTGTAGGATTTTGACATGCTCTGTTTCATTAATCAGTCGCCATTGCTCCATTGAGACGCGAAGACTGTGTCAGTCTGCTCGGCATGTGAAAAATATTTCGTGGTGTACATTTGTGACTAAGAGCGTAGTTTTTATTACAAAAACAATAATTGTGTGTGTGTGAACTAAAGTTAAAAGACACTAGATCCAACATGGGTAACAAACGGAATAAAATCAACATTAAAAAAGGGAACACAGAAAGCTGAAAATTCAAGTCATGGCTAGTTGTCAGAGGTAAGTTGACAAGTACACTATTTCATATTCAAAATTAGACCTTATTGTTTTAACTTTTGTGCTCACAATACAATGTTGATGTTGATGTTTGATCGCTGAAGCAGCATAGTATATACGAAAAATTCAGATTGTATGTATCATTAATAGTTAGTATTGGTATGTACTTTCAAACAAAATATACAGCTTTATCCAAAAGCAAATTTAATTTTGAGTTAATTATTTCCTCTTTGCCCCATCATTTTGTTTTTAAAGCAACACCTATATCTCTGGTAGTCAATTTGATCAATCCCTACAGTAGTTGTTACTTGTGTGTGTTTGAAACTATTATTGTATTTTCATTTCAGAACAAGATTTAATCCAAAATCAAGATAAGAGAAGAGAGAATAAGAAAATATTCCAAAATCTATTGATGATGACTGGAACATTACACCAGAGAAGTGCGTATCAATTCATCGTTCTATGTATTGTTTCATTTATTATTTGCTTGTTGTTGCATTGTAACGAATCTACAAAATAACACATAAACTAAACTTTTTTTATACTATACATATTATGCATAGTTAGGCAAAATTACTTTAACAGAAACATAAAATTTTGTATAAATGCATTTTTAAAGCGACTTCTTTATTTACTTTTAATTGCTAATTGTGTTTTCTTAAAGAACAAAAAATGTTTTCAGGCTTACTATTACGCTTTTACAATATGTAGAAATTTTAGAACATACAGATCCAAATGCAGACGAATTTATTGCACCGGAACGGTTGGCATTAAAATAAAGTATTTATGTAATTTAGTCCTATCTAAAACGTTCAACCGATTATAAATGGCGCAAAGTGATACCTGACATCATCAGTTTCAATGTTAGAAAGTATAATAGCGTTTGACTTTTCTTTTAATTTCAGGAACATCAAGCCTCGTGTTTATGAACGGGTCAAGACAAATATCAAGACTAACGACGATACTAAATACACATGTGATACAAGTCAACGATTTATAATAGACAAGATATATTGTTTTGAACAATTAAAACTTCCATCCATGCATAATTTTGGCATTTTATTTTTTCTAGACGGATTTTGGAGTTAGTGAATTAAACTTGATTTCGAATAAATTCATTTTGGTTTTAAGTAAGCTTTGTTCGATTTTATGCTTATTTTTAATCTTCAAATAATTGTTTAGTTTGATGACTTATGTGTTCTTACCATACCTTAAATACTTTTAATACCCATTACACATTTTTTCTGTTCTCACGCATAATTATATCATCACGCATCATATTTCACACACTGTTTTTTCCTATATTTTTAAAGCTAACAACTGTCGCTAAAGAAGTTAGTGATTGTCATCTTTTTTATGATATTATTGTCACTTAATTAGTTTCCTTATAATAACGGCAGTGGCATTTGTAATTTTTCTGTTTTCTGGCATTTAAATAAATTTAAAGAATAACTTACTTTATCTTTTTGTAGCGAAAAAATGAAAACAATGTTATCTATAATAATAAATGTCTGAAAAACATTGTACGTGTCATTTATTTACATGTTATACGGCATACAGGTGTCATCACGTAAAAATAGAGCAGATATTCTGCTTTGCGAGAATTTAAATGAGTTAATGGTCACACCAGTACGAACATTATACTGCCTTTCTTGTCATAAAAGTGATTCAATCGCTCCCTACACTAGGTTTCCAGCGCTATGGTTACATGATGCGACCGACACTACCTATAAATGGTATTAGTTTTAGAAATACAGATAGTTACAGCGAGAAGAATTGCTTTAGATTAATAGATACCTACATAATAATATATTCAAAATTATTAATGACACCTAATAATGTGTTGTCTGCCATTCACTGGCTCTCTAGCTATTAACATTGTATAAAAATCTAACCCTAATAAAGAAAAAACAGCTTGCCATTTTTGAGGTAGATGATTCTACATTTATTGAGCCGAAATTTGTCTCATTTTTTACATGATACTGTGCCGTATTCTTGACTGATGCCATGTTATATAATAGCGGCTGTACACTCGCATGCGAGAGTACTCGCTATGTCTCGTGACGCCTCGGCCGAGACGTCATGGGAGCGAGAGTAGGCGAGACCCCCCGAGACATCACGAGGCGAGGCGAGCGCTACCAAGTACATTCTCATACGAGTGCACTCGGCTAGCAGTCTCGCGAGAGTGTACAGCCGCTAATAAAGTCAGATGCAACCGGACGCGCAACTGCTGCGGCGCATCTATTTGACGGGCGGGGCGGGGCGCGCGGGTGAAATTTGATTTTTTCCTAGCTTTATACCCCCTCTTAAGTTAAAACCATTCCAATGAGCTCAAACATAGTAGGTATCTCTGCTGTAAGTTGATGAGGAGATGGGTATCCCGTTGATTCCAGATGTTGATGCAGCATCAGGTAATCGTTACATTATGTTACATACCATTCCAGTCATAGGATACTAATAAATTTTGAATCGATCAGATCAGTCAAAGTTGCCCATATCCCTTCAACAACTATAAAAGCGCAAATCCAAACAGCTATAGGGATTTTCTTCAATAATATCTTCAGTGTCATGCTCTCATACATTATACGCAATTAAGTACGTATATATGCAAAGAACATATATCTTTGTACCTACTGGAAAGAAGTAAAGCTATTAATTAACCACTATTCTAAATAGTGTTTTTAACTTTTTTGTTACTAAAACATATTTAGATAATAAAAAATACTAAGCTTACATCAGGTTGTTTAGCAAGAGCATATCGTCCTTCTCCATCAGAGCAATTAGCGACGAAGCCTCCGTCATACGAGTCGAGAAATCCAAACGGACCATAGTCCAATGTCAGCCCTAGAAGACTCATATTATCCGTGTTCAGGAGACCATGTGTGAAACCTACCGCTGTGGAATTTTTTCTTTTTATCTTGTAATAATTTACTTCATTGTTAATTTTGTACAGTAGCTCTTAGAATTAGACGACTGAAGAAGTAATGGATTGGTCACATAAGGGGAATTACCAATAAAACTCCATAAAATGATTAGCGGACACCTCTAGTCTAAGTCTAAGTCATTCGTCGTTTTTTTAGACGACGTGATAGTTTTCACGCTCCCCTCCTGGTCCATAGCAAATTAAACTTTATAGACTAGTCCACAACGTACAAATTCTTAGCATTTACTTTACAGCGCGGCGGCCGCGCTACGATCATGCGAGTCATATAAACGCGCCCTAAAGTAGCCACGCGGTGTATCTGCTGCATGTAAAATGGAAAACGTTGGATATAGGAGGCTTACAATAATTTATTTAAAGCATATAAAGTAAACTTGAGGAAATGTTTATCTCGATAAGCTAGTACTCACCATGCCACTTGGCGACAAGATCCAGTGTTCGATGTGCGATTTCAGAGAATAACCTTATATACCGATTCTCATCTGTGAGGTGGATATCAGGATAATACTCCTGCAATATTTTATAAAAAGTATTCAATGTTTATTTTGAAGCTCAGACACGTAAGCATTTCCATTAGTTAAACTGGGGCCACCATCATGTGGAGTCATGAAAACTTAAGTCTAGACATTTAATTTCAAAACTAAGATTTAATTCTATACCTTGATAACAAAGTCAGACAACTGTTTAAGTACTGGTATCTCTCCGCTCCGCGCAAGGATTTCCAGAGAGCCGAAGCGGAAGAAGCTTTGTGCCACCCGCAATAATACTGCAGACTTCTCACGCCGGGGAATGCCGTTGTAGTACATGTCGCGGACTATTAGCTCATCACTAACTGGCGGAGGAATTTTTATCATACCGGAAAGAACAAAATTTCATTTTCAGAAGTATTCACTTCTATTTAGCAGAGCTTCTCTATTGTAGACTTGTAGAGTATAGAAGTTACGTGAAATAAGAAAATTTGTATTGGAGAATAACTAACCAACAATCCCACCAGACCTTGTAGTAGGTATACCCAGATGGTAGCAAGCCTCACTTCCAACCATTTCCCTGATGCAAGCCCGGAGTACGGCACGCCCGTCATGGATGCGAGAGTACGGCGTCTGTCCAGACCCCTTCAATTGGATTTGCCATCGCTGCCCTAGCCTGTTTTTCAATAAGTAAAGTCTTAAATTTAATATTATACGGTGCAAGTAAAAATATGTCATGCATGTATTGAAAGTCATTCTTTTAACAAAATGTTTTTAAATTATCTTTTACTCAAAATGAGATATGGATGAAAATGAAATTGCAATAAAAGTAATTAGTTTTCAAGCAAAGGTTCTCTCCGTGTTCTTTGCCATGCCGTCAACTAATACTATTGCTGTAGTACAGTTTTAATTAAATAAATCTTTACTTGTTAACGTATTCCCCAAGTATGTGAGCTCTGCCATCGCCTAACTGCCCAACCCATAAGCCATACTGATGGCCACCGTATCTGAAATAAGCAATAAGCTGTTTAAGCAGTCAACAATAAGAGATAAATAAAACAAAATTATTAAGCTCTGTCTTTAAGGTGTCATTTCACAAGACGCAGCATAAGACAAACACCCTTTAAAAGTCAGAAGTTCAGAACAAGTCACGAATGTTGTTGTTGCCCGGCAGTTGCAGTAGTAAGTATGTCGGAGTCGATTACAGTGGCTTACAGTGCCATACAAATTACATATTAAGAACTACAAAAGGGCAATATAATTTTATCATCCGCATTCGCGGCATGTGCCAACGGCGCCTGTCGGTGATATACTTAATAATATATCAATTCTAAAGGTGCGATGTGTCCTCTGGTGAAATGTCATAATTAAAAAGCAATTAAAAGGAATTTTCTTTACTCAATGTGAGAACAAAGAGATTTTGAAATAACTAATAAGAACATAGGTGAACAAATAAATAAAAAAAAAATGCTTTACCTATGAGCTACTGGTAAAGCCCCATAAGGTAATTTTCTTCCTGCAATAAACTCTACAAAATCCGGACAGCGTACAATTTCTGGATTCATATCCAAAATGTTGATTAAAACTTCTTCAGATGTGCAAACTAATCGCACATTTCTTTCCAGTGGCCTTGGAGTTGCCTGCCAAATTATACTTAATTAACGTAAAAAATATTGTTGCGCTGCAGATCCACAGGTTAAAATAACTATATGTGAGATACTTACCTACATTAAAAACCCCCGACTAAGAAAATCTATAATGAGCTGATGATCATCAGACGCTTGAACAGATCTTCATAAATTATAGCTAGGAACCAAGTCGATCACGTCAGCTTTCATTGAAAGCCTTTCAAACATTATACTGGCACGCGTGAAGCACTTAATCGAGTAATCATAAGCCAAAAATGCTTTACATCACGTTGGAAAAAGAGCTGATACGTTTACACTGCTGGAGCGATATTAACCAACCATAGTTAAGAACAATAAGAACCACCGCAAGGAAACTGGCTTTCAAATGAAAAAAAACTGCAATGAAATCGGTCCATCCGTTTGAGAGCTACGATGCCACAGACAGATTTTATTTTGTTGGATCGGTATTTTTTATTGGATCCAGAATACTGGATTCTGTGTGCAATCGCTCATACAACTACATACGCTACTATCATATCCGTTTAAACGGTCCTATATAACGGACGTTCTATGTGAACGCGCCGTGAAACTTTTTATAATACCCCTCTTTTTGCGTCGCCGGTTAAAAAGGACTAAGTAAACAAGATGACTGCAAATTACAATTAATTAATATCCTGAAATATCGTGAATTCCCTGAAATGGGCTCTTGAGTTCGTTTAATTTAAACAATAGTTATAGGTAACTATTGTTCATATAGCTGTTCATCTGGTATCAGGTAGGTCTGATAACAGCAACAATGGTTTAAATGTGTAATTTATTTGGCCGTTTATAAAATGAAGAATTTTGGACACACGTTAAGTATGCAAGTACCTACTCAATTAGTTTAGTGGTCAGCGTGTTGATATAATAGGTTTTAAAATTACCTCTGAATACACAATATTCTTTATGTTGGACTTAATTTGATCATGATTTTCCTCTATTGGTAATAAAATGTACTTTGGGTATTGACTGAATCTCCACTCCATTAAGTTTTTCTTGAGCAAAGCTGTTTCGCCTTCCATTTTCATCGCGAAATTTAAATCCTATATATCAGTGTTATAAAAATTGTATATAAAAATACAAAATGTAAATAAATTGACTAAACAAAATGTTGACAATATAGTTATGACATACGATTAAAGTAGCGAAAATAAATATGACAAAGTAAAGTACTTTAGGTACCTATATAAGTACATTAGAGGTCAGCAGCATAGAGTAACCTAAACATGTCAGAAGATTTTTTACGTGTCAGTAATTGTCAGTTAAGATGTTCAGTCCAGTTGTCATTGTCAATTGTCAAACGGTCAAAGTGGGTGGTAATCCGTGGTATTTGTATTGGAAAATTGTAATGTTATTTCTGTTTGCTTGCAAGATAAAATTTTAATTTTACATAAAATTGTTAAAATAAAAAGAAACACGAGACAAGTGTTTTTCTTAGTAACACGGCTCCATTTTGACGTCACCAATATCAAGAAAAATTTAGTTAAAAATCGTTTAGGTTATCATTATTAGTATTAACTATTTAAGTATAATGGTGTACACAGAAGAATATTTAAAAGATAAGCTTTCAAAGGAATTGGAAGCAGTTCATGTAGTAAGTATGGACAAACTGAGCGCTCATTGTTTAAACTAACCCACTAAAAGTCACTAACCCTGCCCGTACGGCTCCGCCGTAACACAAACAGCTGTGTTTCGGGCGTTTGCACACCATTAATTTTGCTGTATTAATTACAAGATAATTTTCATGTAGAATTTTCACAAAGTTGTCAATCCCTGCAACTTTGGAATTCACACAATATCCAGTAACTAGGATAACAGGCTTGGTCCATGTGGAAAATCTTGATAGCTTTGTTCTAGATAGATCTGACAGTTGAAACAGGTTTGATAATTCTATGGTGCAATGGTTACCATGCCGGACTGCCAGTAGATTCCCAGAGAGGCAGAAATTCGGATGAGTTTAAATTTCTGTTCTTGGTCTGGTATTTGTGTTCTTGAGTGTTGTCCATGGCACCCATAAGTCCCATAATACAGGGAATCCTAGTGGGTATATGATTGAGTAGCATTATTTAATATAATTGTACTGTCAAAGTCTCCTCCTTAATCACAATTTTTTAAGTTATATAAGTTATTCTCTTTTTTCAGGAGGTGGTTGATGAAAGTGATGGTTGTGGAGGAAAGTTCTCAGCTGTCATAGTCTCTGATAAGTTCCAGGGAAAGCCGTTACTTGCTCGCCACAGGTAATAAACAAATTAGTTTTAAGCTGAAGGGATTCTACGTGGGAATTGGTAAAAGCCAGTTAAAGAGCAAGCAGGGAACCCGCATGATTAATATTAAATAGCTATGCCTGCCTCTTGTTCATGTGGGAGGTTTTGCTGCATTAATCCCAGGAGAAACTTGAATGAGAAAAAAAATAAGAATTCAGGGATAAAAAGTATCTTAGATGTTGCTGTATAACCTCCTCTATCTTCCAGTTAAAGTTCCATTAAAATCGGTTCAACTGTTCCAGACAACCTGAAAGACATAGACAGACAAAAATTTAAGTTTTTATTTTAGTAGTTAGACAGTTATTTTGAAATCGCAGACAGACACTTAAATTTTATATTTATGAATATGAAATTACGAATTTTCTCTTTTCAGGCTAGTCAATTCTGTGTTACAAGAGGAACTGAAGACAATACATGCTTTCACACAAAAGACGCTAACAGTGGAACAGTGGAATGCACAAAAATAAAATTTATTATGTATATTTAAGGTTGATAATGTAATTATAAGTACATTTGGTTAAACAATATCTGAATTTTATTTTATTACTATACTGAGACGCTGATTTCACCGAGTTTGTTAACTTTTAATATCCCTTATTATATTTTAGTCTATATTTAGACTCCACCATTAAATTAGATGTGTTACTGTGGATATCCAAATGCAGTTTATCGTTAGAAATATCTACCTAACTCTTACAGTTTTTATCTGTTTTCAACTAATCCTATTCATTATGCAAAATTAAATCTGTTTGCCCATCTATCTACCTGTGTGTATGCCATGCTAGCGGCTGAGCAATTCGTGATAAGAATTGCTATATTATCTTGAATATATATTTCACATTGTAATAAAATCATCATACTAATTTGGCGTACATTCATTGTCCACCACTTGCACCACCGTAATGTACTATCATCAACATCATATTTGTATCGATATAAGACCCCCACGTGTCAGGCATTTAAATGCCTGACACCATTTACTTTGCCTTTGCCATTTTACTTTTCAATAAAACAACACATAATCAAATAACCATAAAATATGTTTATTTGAAAACAAATCAAAATAGTAGGTTTAATTTTAAAGATTATAATAGGTAGGTATAGTAGATGCAGCTCTCCAAACATTCCTGAGACAATCAATTTCATTTTCATTACGCATATATGAAAAGTCATGTTCATTGTTTACATGGAATAAATGTAAAAATATTATTTGACTTGTATTTATGATTATATAAATAAAAAAAGGGTTTAACTCACGATTTTAAATTGTTCTATCGATATTAAATTACATGGTTATGGCGATATCGGTATAACAATTCAAAAACCGTGTGCTCGGATTCATATTATCTGAGACCGTGTGTACCCACTCGTTTTTATTTAAAATGTTTAATATCCGTAATGATACTTGCAATCTGGCGCGTGCGCCATAATCTGCAGTTACACTTATGTATTTGTTCGGTAAGTCGCCTTCCTTATCCCCACCATGACAACATGTGAAACTGATTGCCTCAAGTTTATCATCATATTCCAGTGTACACAGTAAACAAAATAGTAATCGTTACAAGATACAATGAGATTTTTCCACTACGTTAAAACCAAACTACTTATAAATAGGAATACAGAGTGCAATATTGTCATAATTGGACTACGAGAGTCAATATGAATTGATAAAATAGTATACCACATTTTAAATACACTACAAGAATTTTATTTAACAAATTAAAATGTTCAGAATTAGTTTTATTGTCTGCTTGTACAGATAATGAGTTTTCCAAGTGTGTCAAATTCTTAAGCAGAAATTCGACCGCATCATTTTTGGCAAAAGAAAAAAATTCTATTCACAAATCGATTGTATCTCTATTGACAAATATACCGGGACTTCTTCCCTTATTCTTTCGGATTTACAAATCTTGGGAAAACCCTGTTCGATTCCTCGAATACGAATAGTGGGATTCCTATGATTATTTAAAATGTGGTGTACAATCGAGGTTTTTGATCATGAAACCTATTAAGTAAATAATCGAAATATAGTTTAATTTTTCATAAATAACAAAGAGATACTAAATACATCAAAACTAGAAATCAAAAATTAATATCTGTCAAAAGATACAAAAATATTGCAAAAATCATTGTGTGATAATTACATAGTTAACTATTTGGTTTATATATATTATCTGTGCTTTAGAGCAGTTAAATAATTGGACGTGCTTTTAATTATGATTGGAATAGATAAAGAGAGTTCCTCATTTGCAGATTTGTAGAATAAAAATAATTGAACGTCATATTTTAAACAAATACATCGAAATTTAATGCTAAGTGCATTGTTATGTAATAATAGGATTTAGAATATATTTTGGTTACTAATTTTATCTATAATTCAGGTCTAATCTCTCACGCAATTCCCTTTCAGACATTTTTATAAATTAAAATCTAATTAGCTTCTATAAAACACGCGACATTACAAAACGAATGTACATATTAAATATAAAGGAGCACTAGTGTATAAATCATATCAAAAATCATTAGGGGCATCAGACGAGTCTAGTCTAGAAAATCAGGTATTTGGTAATTCAATTTACCGCTTAACATTAAGACATAGTATCAGACATGTGTTTCTCTTATCACTAACGAATATTTTGGAGATGAGGTGACTGCCAAAACAAATGAAAAACAATGGCTACAACCCATTAATGGCCCACTAATGAGCACGGGTCTCTCCTCATACCTGAGGAGGCCTAGAGCATACTCCACCACGCTGCTCCAGTGCGGATTGGTGGAGGGGTTCGTGGCCAACCCAAGTGTCGGAAATTTTAAGCCGCCCGAAGGTATCCGACATGGCTTAACGACTGCTACCAAATGATAACAACCGGGACCGACAGCTTTACGTGCCCTCCGAAGCACGGAAGCGCTCAAAAAATTTTTTGCCACTAGCGGTCACCCATCCAACTACCGACCGCGCCCGCTGTTGCTTAACTTTATCGATCACTTGAGATCGACGCAAGCCGCCGGGCTATGAGCGCTTCCACAAAAACAATAAAACATCAATTTCAACTATAATAACACCATAAAAATTATTAAAGATAAAGCAAGACATTCGTTAAAAAAGAAAATTACAAAAACCATTGAATAAACTGGTATGCGTGGTACATAGTACCTACATACTCAGTTGCTGTACATTTGCCATAGTAAACAAGTAAACAGCGATAAAAAATGAAAAATCAAAGATGGCGCACATCTTCGCGCGCTTTTATTGATTACAAAATATGGCGGCACCCCATTACCAGTGCAATGAAAATGAGCATGCAATGATATGTACGTGCGTTAAATTTTAAAGTGAAAAACGAGTATCTAACTACCTACTAAGGTTTTAAATTACGTGACGTGATATAAAATGCGAAATAAATGCACTATCGAAAGACACCGATTGCACTACAGGTACGAGTAACGTTCACATGTAAATTTTATCTAAAATCTTATTAATTATAGAGACTACGCTTAATAAATTAAACACAAATCAGCATATGTTTAGCTATTTTGTTCCAGCATTAGAACCCGTAACACTCAACAGCATAGGGGACTATTAAAAATTGTTCGAGTAGCGCAAATTTAAATGGAATTAGGTATCAGCAAGTACTTAATACACGCATTTTCTAATTATGCTGGATTTAAATTATTAATTTCTTGATTCGAAAGAGGGACGAGTAAAATCTCACAGCTTATTATATGCTACGTAAAAGTAACTAAACAGTATTTTGGTTTAAATTTTCTTTCTAAATTTTTATACTTAGCCTTAAATTAATGATTTTATTTGTATTGTGTTCAAAAATAAATAATCTTTTTAGTGACAAATTCCCCATAACCGCAGTTTCGTACAAATTGCAATGCGAGAGAACCTAGCCAAATAACCATCAAATTCAATCGTCGCCACTACCCCGTTTAAGTAAATATTATTCGATTTAGCACACGTTTGTAAATTCGATCCAGATCAATCATCAAATTGACTACAGCACTTAGTGTACTGTGACATGATATCAACATTCATTTCGAATTGAAAATTTAACAATCATAAGATTCTAACAACCCCTAACTTCATATATTAGGAGGTAACGGAAAATATCAAGTTTCTACCAATCCCTAGCTCAGTTGAAAGTGGATTAAAAACTACATGATATTGCTGATCTAGCTAAATGACTAAAAAGGAAAGAGTATCGTTAAATTTATCGACTAGTGCAATTTTCGATTATCTCTAGTTTCTGTGTAATATACAACACACGATATTTGTAGCTATGTAACATTTGTAACAGTACCAGTTACCAAATCATTGCAAATCACGAGACTTATGCATTGGAGAATAGAACTTCATCGGTTAATCGGCTACTGAACAGCAACGAAATGGACTTCCGCAAGGGATGCAATAAATATGTCTATAACAAAACACACTGCACAGTCAGCCAGTCATCAGAATTAATTAATGTGGCCAATCTGTCTTGAGACGCTTCCTCAATAGGAACATTCGCCTTTGTTGCAACAGCTCAGATTCGCACATTTATAACATCAATGACCATGTTGGATGCTCGCTAATGCTTATCCATTACTGAGGCAATTATAATGTATGTACATAATGTAACATGTATTGTGTATAAGTATGTAATATAATATATGTAACGTAATGTTCAATTAAAATCTTGGATTATTATTTTACAGGCGAATGCTCTCGGTGAGGGAGCGCCTTTATAAGACAAAAACTATCTGAACTAGGTCAATTCAAAGAGTTCACCATAGCCAATAAGTCCATGGTACAACGTCAAGACCCAACTTTATAGAAGAAACGAGATTTAATTTTTTTCTTTTGTAGAAATTACTTTTGCTTCGGAACTTTAATAGTGTGCAAAGCAAACAACTTATGCAATTCGAGTCTTCTCTTCACTTTCAATTCGAGTCTCACAACTAATATTGAGATCATTATATTCTAAGAACTCTTGAACACAATGGTACACAAGTGGAACGTATCATTGGTAAGCTTTTTTACTATTCAGTAAAAAAATCAGAATAAAAAAGTCCTATTGAACCATAGTGTGCGAGAGTCGTATTATTACTTACTACATAATATTTTATTGTTAGTAGTGTGCGGATTATATCAATAACTATTATCTATTACATAAATTGGCACGTGCTTGATACCTATTTACTATAATAATTGAGTAACTATAACAATACTAGGTAATATTGAGCATTTGATATTAAATATTGCATACATTTCAATTTTAAGTCATCGAATCCTAGGTACCTAATTACTACAAAGGTACTACAATATAAGTACTTTTTTTGTTTTGATTTTATTTTATAGGTTGTTTCCCAGTTAAATTGGAGAACATATCAAGGCTGCACAGCAATATAATAAAAATAGTTTTTTGTATCCAAAAAAAATAAATTTATAAAACGTTTTATCGTCAATCTCTGTCATGTCAATGATCGATACCGAAGGCTGTATAAAAATCGTAGCTTCTTCGAATTTGCATACGATTTGGCGCCTCTTTTTTCACACGACCAAGTGCAAGCTGACGGGAATACCGAATAACAAATAACATAAGGCCATTTTTCTCGTTGACACAAGCTTACCAAGTCTTGGTAAATTGGATATACCTAAAACATCAATTAAAATTTCACGTACGAACGTACAAATATTCTAAAAACGCACGCAGCATTTAATGCTTTGGCATGAACGACAATAAATTTAGGTTAGACTTTAAGACAAACCTTACAAATAATTTCTAACGTCCAATTGGGGCACTGGGTGGTTGACTATAGGATATTTGGTGGAACTAGCGCGGCGGGGAGGCGGCGGCTATGCGTTGGCGCAGGCGCGCGAACTTGCCGTGCACGAGGCGCAGCTGCGTGCGGAGGCGAGAGGACAGCTCCCGCTGGAGCGTCTGCACTTCCATCAGCTCTCGACGCAGTTGTTGGTAATCAGAACGCACCTGGATTATCAAAAATTACGTCACTGCTATTTCATTCTCCATACCTTCCACACCCGTCAATAGAAGATCATCAGTTATTAGACTTATTTTGATAGATATTTCGCATCGTACGCATCATAAGTTAATAGATTTATTTTAATAGATACTTTGATTTTTTGTTATTAACTATAATAAATCGGACTTGTACAGCGAAGAAGTTTCGATTCAATAAAGGCATTTTACGTATTCTGTTCTTGTCCTAATCGCAACTATTCTACCAGATGTTGACATAAACAGGTAATGAAGACAAAGACAAGTTACAATACGCATGTTCAGGAAAGCGAAATTATGTAGAGAAATTGTTAAGGCATAGCACAAACGAACGGAATAAAATTTGACCTCAAAATGTAACATTTAATTGAAATGTTTAAATATAAAAATAAAAAGTTAGTTAGTACTAAGCCTTTTAAAGACAAATTTAAATGACTGCCAGTTGGGACTTAACTTGGTTCGAAATGGAATAGATGAACGATAACGGTGATACCATTTGAAGTATCTTGTAATGAATGCTATAATGAGAAAAGAATAACTTTGAAATAGAAGATATAAAGCATATACCTATTGTAATGTGCGATACTGGCTGGAATTCTGCTCGTTGCGTGTGCTAGGGATGTTATGAAAAAAAATGTGTGCAATCCCTACATCCCATGAAGGTGTATTATAACAGTCAACCCAATTTTGAAATGGCTGAATGGTCTCAACACTAACTTTTTCATTGGTTTCTTTTCACTCATTCTCAAACACGACACTAGTATAGGTAACTGTTTATGAGGATGAATTTTTAACAGCCAGTAACACGCATTATACACGTATTCTCCTACTAAATATTTGAAATGTATACCAAATCCGTCAAACCTTAAACAGTATGAAATTGATTAATAGGAGTAACACTCCTGCAACAAATATATACCAAGCCCTACTATAAAGCATTGTACACATCGGGCCCTGTTCTTTAGGCTTTAGAATAGACACGGCTTAAATTTGTACCACATTTAAGCCTTTCTCAACTAACAAGCATGATAGCTGCAGCTTGTCATTTTTTGAGTTTTCACAATATTAATATTTCCATAATAAACCTTACTTGAACATTGAAGTTAAATTCTTGGATCAACAATTGATACATTTTAGTGTAATTGCAATAATTGACTATTCGGGACAATTAGAAACTAAATTTAATGGATTTTAATAGATTAAAAGATTAATTTTAAAATAATTCTACTTTTAAGCAGTTGGCAAACTTTTAAGAAGGCATGATTTTTGTCAATTTTTACTGTCATTAGACATAAAGCTAGTAGATGATCATTGTTAACTTTAAATCAATTTTTATGTTGAATGTTGAATAACTATTTCAGGACCAAGATTTCACTCCAATGCACAGAAATATATTGATAATAATAAAAAAAAATCACAAGCTGTGAGCAACATGACATTGTACACAAAATTTTTCTGACCTTTCATCAACACTAATACCAAGGGGCTGAAAAACAAACATTTCATACTTTTAGAATAGATAACAGCATAATTATTTTATCTACAAATATAAAATTTCAAAACAATTTTTCTACAATATTGATAACATCAAAATTTATATACCAATAATGATTTACAAGAAGAAAGTAATGCTTAGCTATTAGGTACTAAATTAAACTTTTTTTCAATTAATAAATTACATAAAAATAGGTTGTGTTAAGTATTGTTTCAATAATTATAACACATAATATTATTCGGGAGCTGTAGATATTTGTAACATATAAAATAAATAAATATATGAAAAATATGAATTCATGTATCATGTATCATATTCATTTACATAATATACCATTTAATATATACAGTTTATCTCACTAGCAAGTGTGTGAATGAGTTTACTGTCCTAAGAGCTCAACAAGGTTGTATTCATTTAGGCAAATTGTTCCAAACTGACTCATCATAATCGCCTATGATTTCTAAGAAATACAAAGTGAACTCATAAAGAGAAATATATCTTGTATATACATTTGTTTAAAAAAACTGGTTATCTATATATATAAAAGGAGAAGCTGACTGACTGACTGACATATCAACGCAGGGCCTAAACTATAAGGGTTAGAAAATTTTGCACGGGGGTTCCTTTTATAATGTAGGGGAGCACTAAGAAAGGATTTTTGAAAATTCACCCCCTAAGGGGGTAAAACGGGGGTGCAAAGTTAGTATGAAACTTTGCCGTTTTTGAGGGTATTTGAATGTAAATCAGTATGAAGGTATTTCATTGAAAGTTATGAAACATGTTTAAATATTTTTTTTCGAAAATCATCCCTTAAGGAGGTAAAAGGGGGGCGCAAACTTAGTACGAAAGTTCTCTGATTTTATCAACTGTTATATATTTAGGGATTTTTGGCGGGCGAAGCCGCGGGTATAGGCTTGTAATACATTAAAAAATAAACATTTAGGCATATTTAAATATGTTACCTAGTAAAATACCAAGTTCCAATTTATAGGAGGGCAAAACCCTGCCCATACAAAGGTAGAAACACTTGCTGGCTTGTGTTTTTCTATTTAAAAAAAACATGTAATTTTATATGAAAAGTAACATGGATACCGTTAATTATATTATTGGAAAAACCTTTGCTACAAAAACCCACCCAACCGTGGGCACTAAAGACGTAAGCCATATTGACATCTCCTTTGGCAGGTTAGGGAATTACATATACATTTCGGAATCACAATAATACTGTAAATTTTTTTAAGATAAATACATTAGGATTATTTGCATTTGTTTTATGAAAATAATTCAGCACTTCAACGAAGCTTGGTAACACAAATCTTTTCATCTTTTTAGTGATGGCAATTTGGGTTCTAATTTTTAAATACAATGTTTGTTTATATAGAATTTCTTGTTATAATTTTTATCTTTAAACAGCAAGAAAAAGAAGTGAAATGACTCACTGGGCCACACAAAAAATATACAACATACCACAAGAGGCATGATTTAAAGCATTTCCCACCATCTGATCTTGTGTTGCTATTTGAACATGCCCGAAACTATCTCAAATACCACAACCTGCCCTTTGTATCAATATGGGATAACTACAATTATATTTCTTTTAAGTATGTATTATTTCTACATTACTCATAAATACAACTTACTTCCGAGACAGATTTGAGCAAATTCATAACGCAGACATCTTGGGTATCTGTTGGTTCTACGAGACTCTTTTCCACATTGTCCATCTTCCACTCCATGAGGTCCAGCTGTTCATCAGTTCTCTTCACCTGTGATAAAAAAGTGCTGCCCCAATGATATACACATTAAGCTAAGCTAACTAAGTACTTCTGCAGTATAAATCACATTATTGAGTATATTATCAACTAAATTCCAAAAATATTCATAATATTCGTTTGACCTTTTGCGTAAACAATGTTTTTTAACTGCAACCTCGACACGAATTTACTTTCAGTTATTCTTTGCTTTACCTCTTAGCAAACGTATAGCTTAACACCACGTTGAATAATGACAAAAGGGTTCAATTTAAATATTGAAAACAGCGGCACGGTGACCTAATTAGAATTTCATATTGAAAATATCTCAAATACAATCGTATTATTGGTAATACCCTTACCGTTTCTTCTAACTCTTCCATGGTTATCTCTTTTTCAGTCATCTTCACTAAACACTCTAAGGTTGTGACTAGAATAACATTAAAATAAATACAACCCAAATTCTGAAGCGGCCATTTCCGGCACACACAAATAATTTATATTGTAGTGACTTAATCATTATTGACATTTTTACTTGCATTGACAAAGCGATTTGACATTTTAAATTTTACAAATGTCATAAGCGTTTTGTTTCTACTTTATCGAGTTAGAGCAAGATAAGTAAATTTAAAAAATTACGAAAAACCACGATTATGTGCTACAAGTATACATTTTACTTTTGTATGGGTATAGACACATCTGTAAATAATCAAAACATTTTTATATTGACGTGTAATTCAAAGAAAATAATTACTTTCAAATGATAAATTTATCGACTCCAATGTAAACATTATTCTATAAAAGACAAATATGCATTCAATCATAGATTGAAATAGTAAAAAATTATGATCCGTTTAAAATAGTTATTAAAACCCTATTGTAGACTACTCGTGTTCCTACAATCAATGTTCGCATTAACATAATTAAATTGTAAATGACGCATGCGTGCTATGCAGGTTTTTTTGCATTTTTATTAACAAAACGGTTATTCTACAAGTTCGGTTAGTCGTACCAACTTCTTGTAACAAATTTAGAATTACAAATTGATTAAATGTAAACAATAAAAAAAATCTCACATGAATGATCCATTTTAGGTATTTGAATAGGTTTTTATTACAGTCATTCACTGAATTCACTGAATTTAATTAATTTGATTTTTTTAAATATCGGTACAAGCATCCAAACATGTAATTACAGTATTCTTTTCTCTTTGACTATTTTTTAATATGGCGGAAGCATTGACCGCCGTTGCGACGTCTGATTTTTATATCGTGTAAAAACCAAGTTATCGGAATTTCTTTCGTTTAATTGTGTGATTTAAACAAGGATTTAAATCTGTATTTCAGCATCGCCTTTAAAAAAATTGTGAAAGTGCCCTGAAAACGATAATTGGCGTATAAAAATGGTAATGATAGTTTTTTGTTTTGGTACTTTTTTACGAACTTTACTTGGTTGGAAATTGAGTGTATGGGCTTTTTATTTTTGTTACAAAGTTATTCCTATGTGTAATGTCTTCTTCACTTACTATTCTATGATCTGGCATTGTAAAAATCACATTTTTCCGCATTTTTTTCTTTGTTTTCAAGTATTATAACCAAAAAAAGTGTCAATGAGGTGATGCTTGGCTCACATGTTGATAAAACTTTTGTGTTTTATCCTAAATCTTAGATGTTCTTAGCACAATGGAGACGTTAATTATGCAAGATGGGTGTGGCTGTATCGATTTTCTTAGAAGGTTCTAGGTCTAGCGTTAGAACACGCCTAATGTATGCACTTAAGTAGTTGGCCTATCTT
This sequence comes from Ochlodes sylvanus, assembly GCA_905404295.2. Classification (NCBI taxonomy): domain Eukaryota; kingdom Metazoa; phylum Arthropoda; class Insecta; order Lepidoptera; family Hesperiidae; genus Ochlodes; species Ochlodes sylvanus. The sequence continues at coordinate 8,371,281 of FR990129.1, forward strand.
TGCAGTATAACGCGGTTAATACACTTACAATTTACAGTTATTCGTTCTTTTGGCTTACTTTTATGTCTTTATGAAGAGGTGTCGTTAATTTATAGTTATATAATTGCATTATATGATGAAAACCATGAGATAAATCAGGCTGTATAATCTCCTGCAGCTTACAAACCGTTTTCGTAATCGAATCGCATATTTTCTACAACGCTCGTAAATTGAACTTCGATTGTCGTAAAATCCCGCTGTAAAACCTCTTTATCAATTATGTAAGTACACCATCAGATTTGTGTGTTTGCCAGCACTGGTAGAACTCAAAGGAAATATGTGCCAAAATTGCTTTTTTTTTACACATTTTATATTCAGTAGTATTTTCGGTATTTAAAACGTTAGGGGTTTATTTTGATTTAATTAATGTTCTTAACCTTATTCAAGGTAAACAAGGTATAATACTCAATTAAATGTAGTTCAATTCCCACATAAAGCATAATGACAATATGTCATTAGTTAGCCAGTAAATCTCCTATATTATAAAATTTTATCTGTGGTTTTTCACACAGACAGGCAAACAATTTACATAATTTATTTCTATTTGGCTAGATCAGAGTCGAGTTACCATATAAGTTTACTTACATAAATCTTTTATAGCTGATCATCTTATGTGAGAGAAAGTAGCCACTCGCCTTAACACAAATTGAATTATTTTTACATATTACTTCAATAAATTGCCAAAGTCTAAACAGTATAATTTTTAGAATATAATTGAGTCATATGAAAAAAAAATTCAATTGTATATAGGTAATAAAAGATGCAGCACAAATTAAATAGATATTATTCTTGTGTAATAATATTTTAATAACAAAGTACAAAATTGTTCGATAAAAATTAAACTTAATCTAGTAATAGTTTTGGTTATGATTTCTCGTATTTGTTAGTGCTAACTATCTTAGAGATAAGTTAATACCTACTACCACATATCTAATTTAATAATTGGAATTCCCCTACTGCTGTAATGAATCACCCAATATTCTCAGAACCATGATTTGGGTTTACATCAATTTTGCATTTTAAATCAACATAATATTGGGGAAACGGTGAGGTCATGTGGGGTTATAATCAGACAATGCTAATACAATAATTACTATCTATGCAAGTTTAGAAAAGTGGCAGAACACAGTTTAATAACAAAAATATTACATCATTGCAAAAACATAAATGTTATGTGATTTTTATTAAACTATTTTTCTTAAATTTAGCAAATCACTGGATTCTGCATTAGGATACCTAGCTATTGTTTGAACGTAAAATGTCCACATTAGTGAGATACTGTCATGGATTGAAATTAAGAAATTGACCATGTGCTAGATTTATGTGCAGTTTAAGGACTTACTAATATCAATTACAGCACACGTGTGGGTGAACAATTTTTCATAAATTACATCTTTTAAATCCCAATCCTCATTCATACTAACCAACTGAAATTCTTAATATCACTATCTTATAACTAGATTAAACATCCTAGTCCCAATTCTAGTATCAGTCTGGGTTGGTCACAGTAGTCATGGGCGGCAGCAAATGCATGGTGCTGTATGCTTGTTTGCTATCTTAAATCCATACAAAATGCCTTACAAATCTGTTGAGCAGCCAGCTCCCATTGAGTGTGTTATTGTGGCAAAAGTTTGAATTACTCCAGTTAACTCATTTGATCTATACAAATTGTCTACTATTAGCTTGGTGTAATAAGAATTTTAGTTATCAAAATAGGCATGTTGGATTTATGTATCTATTATTATAAATTAAGATAAGCATAGTTTTAACTGGAGTCACTATTTAATTTTTATCACAACAATATTTGTTTCAGTCTAAACGGCGCACATTTGACGAGGACAATTCACCAGCCCCATCTGATGATGATTCTGACTTTGATGATGACGAAGATCCAGATAACTTGGAGGTGCCAGGTATGTTTAGACAAGTTCAACTTGAGTTATTCAAAAAAGGTGTAAAAAGCGTTCTTCTTTAAGGTCGGAGTTGCATTGGGGACTCCCCTGGTGTTGCTCGTGTCCATAGGCGACAATGACCACTTACCATCAGGTGGCGCGTCTGCTTTTACGTCAGCCCTCCAGGCAATAAAAACAAGAATAATTTGCAATACATTTAGTTTATTTACTTCAGGTTCAGACTTGCATGTTTCAATAAGTACATACTTAAACTATAAGAACAAATGAAGATAAAATAACTAGTAGTTTGGCAAATGTAATTTGTTAGAATTAATAAATTGTAAATGTTTGTGCTAATCACACTGTTGTAATTATCAAAATTAATTTATTGATAACAATAAATTCATACTGATAACAGTAAATCATAATTATATATATTGAATATTAATAAAATTTTCATAATAACTATTGTTATTATTATGTAAAAATAGAATAATTTCGCGAAAAGGAAATTCCTTTATTGTCAATAGTGAATAACCTCTATTTTTGTCATTGTATACACCTACACGAAACAATATTTTAAATAATAATAAATTATTTGACCCCATTACAATTATTTGTAAAAATGAGTCATAGTTTTGCTGTGTCTGCGTCTGTTATATGTATTAAGCCTCATTTTTGCAGGCTTACATGTTTTATTTGGTTGTACATCACAGAACATCACAGAATTACTATCAATTTATATTATGAAACATTATAAATGTCCAAAATTCGCAATATTTTAATATGTAAAAACAGCCAATAATATGTGACTAGGGACACAGTGGCGTCCCCGGCAAGTTAGTAAACACCAACCGCACCATCCTCTTCTCAAAACCATTCAAACCTTTCGATCCCCCAATAACTTTGATGTGGAAGAAGACAGGAAGGGTGCTTTATGAAAAACCACAGCCGATTTACAAGTAACAATACCCGAATAGAAAGAAAATTTTCTGATAGTTTTTATTTAAATACTACTAACTAAAACTAACTTAGCATTACATGAGATCTCCACAACTTTTTATAGGAAGAGCTGTGGGACCTGCTTTATGTTTTGTGTTTTTGATGTGTTGAAATTAAAACCTTGGTAATAAACAGGTGGAGGAAAAACGTTGGCGGCGGCGGCGCGCCTGGCGCCCGGCAAGGGAGCACCAATGCCGGCCACGGTCACAGTTCGGCCGACCACAAATCCACTTGCTGGTGAGTTTGGTTAACGGCGTGACCACAGATTTAGAGTAATTAATTAATGTTTCACCACTTATATTATCAATTGCTATTTAATAATATAATTCTAGAGGAATTGTTGGATTTAAATGTGATGTGTTTGTTATACAATTTATAGGAACACCCGTAGTCCATGGTCTACTATCGTAGACCAACACAGGGAGTCCTAATTTCCCCCATATTAGGGTGTGAAAGCGCTAATTGCTTATCTTACCAATTTCACTTTCATTAAAATTTGATTTGGGAGAAAATTGGATGATGCTTCAGCAATTGATGAATGCATTTAATAATTCATTTTGTTTCATAATTTAACTAGCTTCTTTAAAATTGCAAACAGATTATAAATTAGGAATGTATTATAGTGTGTTGATATTCCTTTACGATTTATATGGAAGTGGCAAAACGTGACAGCATCTTTTTCTCTTCCCAGCGGCATCTGGCGTAGCGTTCGGACAGGCGGCCAATGTAAAGCCGATCAAGATATCCGCCAGTTCACTGTCAAAACCCCTCAATTTGGGTGGATTGGGCAGAGGAGGTTGGTACTATTTAAGCTTGCTAGACCTATACACTTGCTATAGTTACAGCTGTAGTGCAGATTGTAGTCTCAAAAAAGACAGTGGAAAGTGGTCATATCATAGGCATAAATGCCTTTCAGACAACGTTATATAAGAAGACGTGGTCACGGTGAAAAAAAACGGTCGAGGTGTATCAAAAACTAAAGTGGTTGCCCTGAATAGTGGCTTAGCAACACGACTTATGCAATCGACTCATCCGAGCTGTATATCAATATGATATCTGTTGGTAGCGATGGCGGGGATGGGGGCGGCGGGCACCCCCTTCGCTGCGGGCTCCTCCGCAGCGTACAGCGCCGCCTCGTTGCTCTCGCAGAGTGAGTAACTCGTATTGAACAGAATATATACCGAACCAAACCGAATATACCTATACTCTTATATAGAAAAAAAATTGTACTAAATACTCCTACAAATAACTATGCAGTTGTAACTAGTTTGCCGGGTTTTTTTAATGTATTTTATGTACGTACATATTTTGTCAGAAAAAAAAGAATAAGATACAATGGCTTACTCCAGACATGAGTTGTTTAGGAGATCGAATGTGATGTAACTTCGTTGTGGTTAGAGCCCTTGAAAACGTGGCAAGTACATTGGTGGAAGAATTAACAATTATCAATATGCTTGAGTTCAATTGAACCAAATCAAACGTCCAATACAATTTAGGTCTCTTCTGGTCGCTGGGCTAGGCCAGATCCTAGTAATATATTATGATGGAAAATGAACTGAGTGAAATTAACATGCGTGGTTAAGGTTTAAGGGTGGTAATCATGAGGGCTGGAACCTAGGTAATTTACATGTTATTAATGTTTTCGGATTACGAAACATTTTAAAAAAATTATAATTTTGATTGAAAATTTGTTTGAGTCATCTAATGCTTTCGTGAATACGAATTTTAAATACAGTTCGTATCAAAACGATATCAAATAGAAAATTAATTTAATCCAAATTCGCTTGAGACGATATGATAGGGAATATAATAAGGAAAGTTGTGTATATGTTATTTTTTTGTTTTGATTTGTCTGTCGTTCACAGTGGAGATGGTGGGTATCCCGAACATGAACTCGTTCCTCCTGCAAAACCTCAACCAGATCCTCGCCAGCGGCATGGGCACGCCGCTGGCTAACATGCTGGGCCCGCTAGCGGGCATGGGACAGCGTGGGCTAGGTCAGCTGCCGCCCTGGGCCGGTGGCAAAGTCTGGCCGCACGACAAGGTAAATTGGACGAGCATTTCCATATTGTGTTGCTTTATTCCTCAGTCCATAGCGACTCTGCTAGTAGAACGGCTAGTAGTTTTATGATCGCATTAACAGCAAATGAGCAAGCATGCAGCACCACCGTTCTGCTGCCGCCCATAACTGTGACCGACCTAAAACAAGACTCTAATCGGAACTAGGATGGTTAGTCCAGTTAGCGGAGGGCGTTATTAAGAACCCAGTTAGTGGAGGGCGTTATTAAGAACGTTAGTTCGTCAGCTATGAGGACTGGGCTGGGTTAGAATCTATTTTCTGGATGGGGTTCCCGGACGTGGTAGACATTTTATTGTTTTCTTCAGGACCTTGTTTTACTTCAAGAAAATCTAAAATGCTCAGTGAATTTCGCGTGATGCAGACAAGATTCCAGAAAAATATTTCATATCGACAACAAAGCATCGTACATTAAATTTCCATAATATATTCAATATACAGATTTAGCGCAGATACTGTTTGTTTAGCATATTTTTTGTGTGATGGTAATGTTGTTTATACCGCACCTTATGTAAATGTGTGACTTGTGTGAACTTGTGTAGATGCCCGGCGAGGAGGAAGAAGTTGACGACGAGGAAATGGGTGTGGCCGAGACGTATGCGGACTATATGCCTACAAAGCGTAAGTCACATGTCTTTACAAACAATCTGTTTAGTTTTTTTTTCCCAAGTGAAATTTCTTAATAGGCATTATATACTCACCCACCTGGAATTTTCACGTAGTAATTTTATTAATAAATACAGGTTTTAATCATTTTTGGAAACAGAAAGTAAAAAAAAGATCAGTCATAGTCGTACCGGTCAATTCTCGTTGACTTTCTTGGCAACTTCACTGCACTGTAAACTGCCAGTTTCAGCTGACTTCGCGGCATAATTATATGCGTCAGTTTCGCCAACTGTGAGTTTTGAAACTGTTAATAATAAGCGTTAATGTTCCTGGAAAAAAATGCGAGACTTCTCTAGAGGTTAGCTTCGGATGAAAACCTCACCCCTATATGAGTCACATGGTATGGATACGTTCCCTGAGACAAAAAATAAATATTTGTGACGTTGAGTCCCCGTGTGTCCAGTGAAGCTGGGCCGCAAGCACCCGGACCCGGTGGTGGAGACGGCGTCGCTGTCGTCGGTGGAGCCGGCGGACATCTCGTACAAGGTGAGCCTGCCCGAGGACACCATCCGCGCGGGGCTGCTGTCCGCGCTGCAGCTCGAGGCCGTCGTGTACGCGTCGCAGGCGCACGAGCATCTGCTGCCGGACGGCACCAGGGCTGGATTCCTCATTGGTGAGCCGATCTTCTTACTGATACATGTCAATTGATGTGAAGTTTCGGTTAGAACTGGCTGTAAACATTAGTTAGGAATAGTTTTGAGAAAGAGATAGCGCTATACAAAAAGAAAACGACTATCACTACGATTTTATATGTATTATCTGTCAGGGTTACGCTTTAAGACTTGGCTTACACTGTGTTTGTCATCGGTGATGCCTTTGGTGTTGCCGATGTCCAGTAGCGACGGTGACCACTTACCATCAGGTGGCTCGTCTGCCCGTTTGTCGGCTGTTAACATAAAAAAAATAGTACCGAAACAACAGAAGTCAGTGGTGTACGCATGTCGTAAAAGCGAGATGTTTGCAGGCGACGGCGCCGGCGTGGGCAAGGGCCGCACGATAGCGGGCATCATCTTCGAGAACTATCTGAAGGGCCGCAAGCGCGCCATCTGGGTGTCTGTGTCCAACGATCTCAAGTACGACGCCGAGCGGGACTTGAGGGACATCGGCGCCGGGAAGATTGAGGTCCACCCGTTGAACAAGGTATTTTATGATCGCTGTGGGCGTCGCTTTTGAGAATATTGCAGACATCGTCATCACTCAATCCATAATTGTTGCATTACTGGGTCAATACTCAGTTTGCTTGCTAGTCACAGAAACCGTTCTCACAGTGTGAGGGATATAGGCCATAGTTTATCCTGCTAGCCAAGTACCAATGTCTTTGATACATATTTGAGAACACAATAGAGAACCCTTAACTTAATATTAACGAAAATGCTTGGTTTTTATTGATGTTGCTAATAAATTTTTATTAGATACCAAATTGAGGCTGGAGAATGTATTCAAAAGTATTCGTACACGCTTAATTTGTATGTGTTTTTTAAGTTAGTTTTGATCCAGATAATCCATAATTTTTCATACATACTAAGAAATGATAAGTATAAATACCATTGTTGTAAGTTCCTTAGAAAAGTGGTTTAACAAAATCAGGGATGTCACTACTTGCTACCAACCCATCGCCGAGTTGTACCATACGCTAGATGGCGCTAGTATATTTACCTATCTCTATGATAAACGCAGTATCAAACGTGGTTTGTCTAACCATGTTGGGCGTGTCGGCAGTTCAAGTACGCGAAGATATCGTCGGCGGTGAACGGGAACGTCAAAAAGGGCGTCGTGTTTAGCACGTACTCGGCGCTGATCGGGGAGACCCAAGCCAACACCAAGTACCGCACGCGGCTCAAGCAACTGCTGCAGTGGTGCGGCGAGGACTTTGATGGGACCGTATCCTTTTTTGGGGCTCGAAGGACCATATTTTTTATATATCGTTTCGTGGAAGTTAGGAGGATGTCACGAAATGCTGTGGTAATAGCTATTGGGAGAGTATTTTTGGTGATGGACAAAGATATAAAATTATTTTTCATGTACTTTCAAACTCAATAATATTAATTGGATTACATTGTAACAATAAAACATGCTTTTGTAACAATCTAGTCCATAAAATAGTTAGATATCAACTCTATTTCTGGCTAGCTCACTAATTGTTGTATTTGTTAAGGAACAGTTATAATTTTCCTGAATCCACACTTAGATCGTATTTGATGAGTGTCACAAGGCAAAGAATCTGTGCCCCGTGGGGTCCGGAAAAGCCACGAAGACGGGTCTCACAGCGCTGGAGCTACAGAATAAGTTGCCGAAGGCGCGCGTGGTGTACGCCTCGGCCACCGGGGCCTCAGAGCCCAGGAATATGGCCTACATGGTCCGGCTGGGCATCTGGGGGGAGGGCACGCCGTTCCCCACTTTCATGGACTTCATTAATGCTGTGGAGAAGAGGTGAGCTTATCGTCTTGATAACAAATATTTTTGAATGAAAGTAGAAAAAACAATAAAAATGATCATTGTTATATCAATTGGGATGTAATGGCGAACTACACATTGAGTCCAAGGCGAACTCTCCTGCTATTAATGCTGAACAGCGGTGAGGCTTTGGCGTCACCTTTCTCCTGTTGGAGGTCGCTGGCCTGGGCTGTGTACCATCCAAGCCTGACAGTTCTTATAGTGGCAGGGTTTTTATCCGCCTAGCTACCCGCCTAAAATCGACCGTGAAATGATTTCTACCTATTCCGTTTGCAGTGTCTTAGCCAGAATGCGAGGGACGCTTCCTTTGTGGGTGGTAACGCATAGGAAACGCATTCAATACGCGCCACGGATCTACGTCCCTCTGAGGTTGCATTTCGGGCCGAATTAGAGGGATGCGTAGGGGGCTAGGCTACCGTAATGTAACTGCCTCGCTCACTCGCTTATGTTGGTCGCATCATCTTATCTCGTTTACTCTTGTACACGCGCGATTATGTGCTACACCTAACGAGGGACAAAGATCCGTGGCGACCGCTGTACCTTTAGTGTTACTGATGTATATGTGTGACGATGGGCACTTGCCAACAGGTGTCTCGGCTACCCGTAAGGCGGCTATTTATGTTATTGATATAAAGTATATTTATTAAACTCAAATCATTTATTTTAATATACTTATGAACGTCATTTTTTGCATTTACCGCCTTTTCGTTAAGCTAATAATAAGCTGATACAGCTGATATTAAGCTAAGAATACGCTGATACAGGACTGAAATGAGGGACAATACATCTTTTATAGAACACAAAAGGTTAGCGAGTACGCTAACTGGAACAAAGCTAAGTTAACCGTTAAATTCAGGTCTAACAAAAACTGAACAAAACACTTAACCTCATGTAAATCAGCCAAGAGTTGTTGTCATAAGGTCAAGACTGATAAATATTTATTATGATAACATTGTCTGAAAAATGTATGTAAAACGTGGATGTGTATTGTATAGTATATTGTAGGATGGCGCGGCGATTACAATAATCAGATATGGCATGCCTGGAAATTTAGACACAAGTATTAAAAATCCTAGTATAGGTGTCATATCAATAAGAATTGAATTTAGATTATTTAATAATTTACAAATAGAATTAAGGTCTGCGCATATTACATCAACTCAATTCCAACTTGGCTCCACATAGATGATAGATTCCTTGAACTCATAGGAAAGCATTGAAATATGAGCTTTATTACGGTTAAAACAGTGACTAATTTACCTGCATGTCCTAGTAACAAAAGTTGTTAAAAGTATTAAAAGACAATTTAATTGATTAATCACTGACAAAAAAATGATTTGTTATCAGAGGCGTGGGCGCCATGGAAATAGTTGCGATGGACATGAAGCTCCGGGGGATGTACATAGCGCGCCAGCTGTCGTTTCATGGCGTGTCCTTCAAGATCGAAGAGGTGCCGCTCTCGGAGGCCTTCCGGGAGACCTACGACAAGGCGGTCGCGCTGGTACGTCTACTTAGTACCTTTTTTGTTGGATATACAATTTTATTGTTCTAAAAGGCACCTTTAGGGCGCGTTCATATGACACGCATGATCGTAGCGCGTCTGCCGCGCGGCGGTCGCCTCCTGTAGCATAGCAATTTAAACTTTATTTTCTTTACACGTAAATAAATAAAGTTACTTTTTAATTTTATACACGTAAAATAGATAAAAATTCGTTAACAAAGAGTTCAATGTTATTGGCCAGTGGGTAGAGGCAATGCAGCGGTTCACGGAGGCGGCTGAGCTGATCGACGCGGAGGCGCGCATGCGCAAGACTATGTGGGGACAGTTCTGGTCCGCGCACCAGCGATTCTTCAAATACCTCTGCATCGCCGCGAAGGTAACAAACACTCATTTTCTCCTATCATTTTAATGTCTCTTTTCTAGTTTCGACTCTGTTAAGAGTAGTTTAAATTGCAGATGATAAATGTTAATCAATGCTCAATGTATGTGACGTTGAGTTCCCATCCTTATATCTTTAATACTGCCCAATGTTCCTTGTCGTAACGCACCCACATACACTGCATGCACGTATGGTACGTATGTTCGTACGTGTTTCCTGTAAGTGTCAATATATTCCGTACGTACAGCAAACCCTGAAGTAAATGTGTCTCGGTCAGGAGTTTTCGTTGACTGACCAACGGATACACCCACCCGCACACGCGCTAGTTCGCACGCACCAACTCCAAACGCGTGACCAAATATTATAACGGATGTGTGTGGTGCGCGCAGGTGAACCACGCGGTGGTGACGGCGCGCGAGGCGGTCAAGTGCGGCAAGTGCGTGGTGATCGGGCTGCAGAGCACGGGCGAGGCGCGCACGCTGGACCAGCTCGAGCGGGACGACGGCGAGCTGTCGGACTTCGTCTCCACGGCCAAGTGAGTGGTGGTGGCTGGGGCGTGGCGACTTGGCGAGGGCCGTGGTACACCGTGACGTCTGCGGTGGTCGTGGTGGTGGGACAGGAAGGAAGCTGTGTGTGGTGACTAAGCGAATACGTTAGCATGTTCACGGATAATTGTAGGAACAATGTGAACACATTTCGTTTGTAGCGAAACCTGGCGGAAAGACTTTAAGATGCGTCTTTGTGCGATATATAGATATGTATATAGTTCTAATATCTTTGAGAAATGTCACATCAGACTCGCAAAAAACATATTACTCATCGATACCCTTATCTGTGGACAGGGGCGTGTTCCAAACCCTGGTGGAGAAGCACTTCCCAGCGCCGGACCGCGAGCGCATCAACCGGCTGCTGGGGCTGGAGCCGAAGGGGCGCGCGCCGCCCCCCGCGCCCGCGCCCGCGCCGCCCGCCGCGCTCAACGGCAGGAACGGGCTCGACGACGCCAACACTTCCAAGAGGAAGCGTGAGTTTCACCGGGTTCTCTTTCTCTCTCGTACTCGGGGTCATTTAATGTTGATGTTTTATTTGTATATTTGCACTGTTGTCGTGGTTGTTTGATGTTTAAATTGTAGTGGCCAGCCTGTGTTTGCTCCAAAAAGTAAACACTTTTAATAGGTTTATGTAACACTCTTTTTTTTGTTATTCGTTTTATGGATAACAAATTGTTATGGAAAAATAAAAGCTAATTTGATTTGACACGACTCTTAGACATGATGATTATTATTCGGAAATATATACAGATTTTTTATTGTTCCGAAATAAATCGTAGCGATCACTATGTATATAACTGCTATTGATTCTGAAATATCGTAAGTATACTGGTTACGTTATTTACCACAAATGTAATTCATACATCATCTCATCTCCACTGACCATCAGGTGGGATTGTGATCAAGCATTAACTTATAATTATTAAAAAAAAAATACATAACTTGTACTAAACGTCATAATGTCTGTGTACAGTGACAGCGCGGCAGCAGGCGAACGCGGCGGCGAAGCGCGCGCGCGGCGGCTCGTCTTCGGACGAGTTCATCCGCGGCTCGGACGACGAGCCGGACGGCGCCGACGGCTCCAACGACGAGTTCCGCGCCTCCGACACCGACAACGACACCAACCCCTTCGGCGCCGGCAGCGACAGCGACGAAGGTCACTAGTTCACTACCGTACCCGTTTCACCTGGCGTTCATAGGGTTATCGTCTGTCTTGATATATCCGGACTTTTCGATCTTCTGTCCGGTTCACGACTGCAATCGAAATTAAACCGTGATGTAATTATGTTAGTGTTTAAATTACCTTGTTAGCATTTCTATTCTTGCGATGACTGGGTCATTTTTTTATGAGATCCTCTTTCACTCATTAAAAACCCCGATGATCGGATGGTTTAACTTGCAAGTATTTTTACCAAATCAATTATGCCCTTTATTCTCAGATCCGTGGGTGAACCGTAAGAAGAAACCAGCGAAGAAGAAGAAGACGGGGCTGGCCAAGAAGAAGCCGAACACGACGCAGGACAAGATAGAGAACATGTTCGAGAGGAAGAACAGCACGCCGCAGAAGAGGGTCACCGTGACCGTGACCACGCCCGCCGGCCAGCGGCTCACCGGGACCCCGGTCGGCACCAATGGGATCTATCTAGGTAGGTCGATACCAACTGAAAACGTCCTTGTAATTATGGAGGCCTAATGGTACCATCGTGGTACTCCAGTGCGGATTGGTTTTTGGCAAAGGCAGATCTCCCGCCATTTTGGCAAAGGCAGATCTCCCGCCAGCCGGGGCGACTTGCCTGGGGAGTGGCCGTGCTCCGACTGTTCACAGTCAGTATTTGTATATATGAGAGCGATGTAGAAACTTTTATACTGTGATTGAAGCTTGTCGTGACGTCACCGTGTAACGTGTGTACGATGTCGCCACAGATGGAAGGGTTACTTGATTACCAAAATGTCAGAAGCTCTTACGTAATCCGGCACGGACCAACCACCGGTTTGAACTGACTGTTTAACGTGCCTTTCGAAACATGAAAACGTTCACCCAACGACCGAGACCAAGCTCAGAACTTCGCAGCGACTGTCACTAGCAACCTATGTTCGGCCGCGATATGTTTAGCTAGACTCGTACAGTAACGGTGTTGGTGGTGCGCACGCGCAGGTCCGAGCCGGGCCGCGGCGCCGGCGCGCTCGGCGATCGAGCGCGCGTGCAGCATGAAGGAGGAGCTGCTGGCGGCGATCGAGCGGCTCGGCCGCCGCCTGCCGCCGAACACGCTCGACCAGCTCGTCGACGAGCTCGGCGGGACGGAGAACGTCGCCGAGGTACGTCGGCACGACCACAGATATATTATGGAACAATTATATGTGAAAAGAAGTAGATGTCACTACCGTGCGAAAAGTGGGTTAGGCTATTTGTGATAATTGCCCTACTTTTTATATAGCTATCTTTTTATGTCTCATGCATCATCTCCGTGATTATCTATCACATCCATAGTTAAAGTGATGTCATCGAAGCGGATCCACAATTGCAACTTGCATTATATGAACATAACGTATCTATGGTTTTAATATTTGTTACATATACATAATTTCCGCCCGATTCCGCTGCTTAAAACTGACGAATACTTTGTGCTAAAGCACTTTACCAGTGTGCCGTAGTGCTGCAATATCACCTGATGATACATGGTTTAATTTGGATGGTACAGCGCACTAACTGAATAATTATATCCTATTGACTGTCGACGTTTGCAGATGACGGGTCGCAAGGGCCGCGTTGTGCAGACGGAGGACGGGCAGATCCTGTACGAGAGCCGGTCGGAGGCGGACGTGCCGCTGGAGACGCTCAACCTGACGGAGAAGCAGCGGTTCATGGACGGCGAAAAGGACGTCGCCATCATCTCCGAGGCGGCCTCCAGCGGTATCTCGTTGCAAAGCGATAGGAGGTAATATTGCAACCCATAACTGTCCCACTGCTGGGCACGAGACGAATCTCACAATGTGATGTACAGGCCGTGGTCCACCTCGCTGGCCGAGTGCGGATGGGCGAACTTGACACCTTTGAGATCATATGGAGAACTCTCAGGTGTGCAGGTTTCCTCACGATGTTTTCCTTCATTGAATATCCAAGTGGTAATTTAAAAAAAATATGGACATAATTTTTTTAAATTACATTAGGTGCGTGCGCAGGGGTTCCAACCCGGGCCCTTCCCCAGGACGGGAGTCCAACTTTCAAACCACACTCGGCTATCACTATCTAAGCTAAACATTATCACAATGAACAATAATGTATTCTTCGTGATATAAAGACGGTTTAAGTTAATTTCTTTTTTTTGTATTATAAATAGAGCGAGAAATCAAAGGCGGCGTGTACACATAACGTTGGAGCTGCCGTGGTCGGCCGACAGGGCGATACAGCAGTTTGGTAATATCTTTAACTATGACCTACACACCTATACAAATCGTCTAATCAGTTTTGAAATCGTCCAGATACTTGCGAAAATAGATCAGAGATAATTTCTTTGGCGTTTGGCGGAAGTTTCGCGTGCTCATGTGACACATACTTTATAATAAAAAAAAAATCAACGCAAATATACCTTTGAGAGTAATTGCGTAGAAGTAGCCGAAGTATAACTTTTATGTACGTTATATTTCTTTACTTGTGTGTTTAGACAGAGTATTGTTTATCACCGCACAGGGCGCACCCACCGATCGAACCAAGTGAACGCACCGGAGTACATATTCCTGATATCGGACCTGGCCGGCGAGCGGCGGTTCGCGAGCACCGTCGCCAAGCGGCTGGAGTCGCTCGGCGCGCTCACGCACGGCGACCGCCGCGCCACCGAGACCAGGGACCTGAGCCAGTTCAACATCGACAATAAGTACGGTGAGTGATGTCGCGGCACCGGTGCGACTACCTTATCACCGGTGCGACTACCTGAACTATTTGGATGAGTCGCGACACCGGTGCGACTACCTTATTACCGGTGCAACTACCTCAACTATTTGGAGGAGTCGCGGTACCGGTGCTACTACCTTATCACCGGTGCGACTACCTCAACTATTTGGATGAGTCGCGGTACCGGTGCGACTACCTCAACTTTGTTGGATTAGGTGGCGTTAAAGGTGCATTTACCTTATCTTGGTCAGATGTAGTCAAGTCACCAGTGCATCTACGTAACCTGACCTAGGTTGGACGTGGTCGTTTCACCGGTGCATCTACTTTATCTTGGTTGGATGTGGTCGTGTCATTGGTGTAACTACCTTAGTTGCACCCGTCTACCTGGTCTTGGTTATCCGGTATGAATATATTTCAATTATACTGTCTTCATTAATCTCGAGTTGCGATTTTCATGAAACAATTCGGCATTATTTGGTGTATTTTTTTCAAGGTCGTTGTGTCGCACTGAAATTAAATCTGAGTCAATGGTAGTTATTCTAGAATGATAATTGTATTTGACCATAATTGTGCAGGTCGCACCGCACTGGAGGCGGTGATGAAGGCAATAATGAAGTACGAGACGCCGCTGGTGGCGCCGCCGAGCGACTACGCCGGGGACTTCTTCCAGGACGTGGCCAACGCGCTCGTCGGGGTCGGCCTCATCGTCAACAGCGAGTCGGCGCCCGGCATGCTCTCCTTGGACAAGGTGCGTTGTCGAATCTCGGGATCCACTCAATGATATTAGTTATTCTTGAGATATCACAATTCGAATTTTAGAATAAAATTGTGTGCATTCAAATGACATAATTACAAAACCTATTCACTTCATTTATTTATTTATTTATTCTTTATTGTTCCAACAAATTGTGCCACTTAATGCTAAATAACATTTATGGTTAATGGATAAAACCGATCCTTCTGCAGGACTACAACAACATGTCCAAGTTCCTGAACAGGATACTGGGTATGCCCGTAGAACTTCAGAACAGGCTGTTCAAGTACTTTACCGATACCCTGGCTGCTGTCATGGAGCAAGGTGAATATAAGTTTGACCATTGCATTATTCGACTTGAATTTGACAGCTTGCATTACACACGATTTAAAATATTACTGTCAGGTCACATCGAGCTAGGTTTTAGTTGCAAATTTCAAGTGTTCTTGGAGTGAATACAATGAATTTTGTAAGTCAATTAATTAGCAAAAAAAAGCATTTGTATATGGTTAAATTAGGATAACAGTATGAATGGCTTTTTAATATACATAAATAGCCAATAAACGAGTGGTCACCATCGCTAATGGACATCGAGGCGTTCTCTGTTAGGAATATGGCGCGGGCTATAAAATGAAATTAAATGAAATTTATAAGCAGAAATATATACGTGTATAACAGAAAAATACGCAGAAAGTATCTAATGTAAAGTATCGAAGTATACCATAGCAATGTATGTTCAGCGAAGCGCAGCGGGCGCTTCGACCTGGGCATCCTGGACCTGGGCAGCGCGGGCGAGAGCGTGCGGCGCGTGCGCTGCGTGCGCTTCCTGCGGCGGCACGCCACCGGCCAGGCGCCCGTCGAGCTGCACACCGTGCAGACAGAGGTGAGTGTTACATACGCAATCTATCTTGGCCGGATTGAATGTAGCTACGAGTGCCTCTACCAATTGATCAATAAATCGTACGTGGTTGATTTCAGCGCGGCATGGATTGGTCGGAGGCGTTGGAGAAGTGGTCGGAGGCGTCGGCGCCGGGCGAGGGGTTCTACCTGACGTCGGCGGCTCGCGGCGGCCGGCATAACGCCGTGCTGTGCCTGGCCGCGCCGCAAGGGAACACCAGAAAGGAGCGTCTAGCTAAGAAGGATCAGTTGTTCCATCTGTATAGGTGTGTATTACGCTTACACGACAAGTGGCCTTTGAAGGCCATTAAGGTTGGAGCGAGTAATACACCCCTAAAATAACCTTAGCCTTGTAACATATTGTTACTTACGAGCTATTCCCCTTTTGCCTTGTTTGTATAATTAATTGGGAAACACTTTTTCACCGTCCAGGCCGAACACGGGCCAGCAGCTGAGGGCGGAGTCCCTCGCCGAGATAGAGAAAAAGTACCGCAAGGCGAGCAGCGAGGAGGCGGAGGCGGCGTGGAAGGCGCAGCACGCCGCCTCGCTGCGGGTGTGCGCGCACGCCTACCACCGCTCCACCTGCCGGAGCGCGCCCGACTGCGAGGTGAGACGCACGCCTAACGTACACGTAGCAGAACTAGTATTGACGTGAAGATGTAGGGTGGTGAAGGGAAAGTGTACATTATTACAATTAACTATTAATATTGAAATTGTCTTGTTACCGTCTTTTATGTCAAATTATTATCATTGTCTCTATAAACATAATACATACTATACAGTAAAAGATACTATTCCAACCAACACATTTCCCCAAGACACATTTATCTTGTGTTTATATCAATATTTTTTTTCTTTTGTTTTTCTTTTTTTTATCTTATATTATTAACATTGTGCGTCCGCCGGCAGGTGGGTCTGCGCGTGCGCTCGTACCACGTGCTGGCGGGCTCGGTGCTGGCGGTGTGGGCGCGCGTGGAGGCGGCGCTGGCGGCGCGCGCGCACGCGCATAAGATGCAGGTCGTGCGCATCAAGACCGACGACGGCCTCAAGATCGTCGGTCAGTGTTCTCTCCACTCTTCTTTGTTGGCCGACGTTGGTGTCGTGATTGCATTGGCGACATTGATCGCTTACCATCAGGGGGCCTGTGTGGTTTATTGGTTATTTCCATAAAAGATGATCGCTGTAATTTGTTGGCACTCAAGAATACACAGCTTTAACTATGTAGTTGATGTTATTAGTCAGGAGACTTATTGGTATTGCCCACGGAGCAAATACAAAGAGGAGGTGTTTTAATTAGATTTCCTTAAGAAACAGTGCGTGACATTTTGCGGGGTGCGAGGGGAATTAAGCCCCTGCCACATTTCTATTTTTCACCTACCGGCCAAAAGCAAAACTACTTTCTTCTTTACTACGTTGTTCAACCACAGGTTCAACTAGCTCACACTAGATGTCATGTCACTAAACGTCGGATTTAACAGGGACGTACTCAGAATTTTCGTAACAAGGATATTAAATTGCTTTTTTACAGCATTTTTTGTCATATTTATTTATTATGTTATGCATTTGTTATTTATTAGATTTTTTTGTTTTCGACCGATATTTTCATGCATAGGTGCATGGAGTATATAGGATGATCAAATAACAGACACTATTATAACATAATTTATTTACAAAACTTAATAGGTGTTATTTAAAAGATAGGTTTAGGAAGAAGCAACGGAACAAACTCCATAACATTACAACACTTGTTTGAACAAAATTACCAATCAATGATTTGCGGATTGTTTTAACTCTTACTTGATACGTCATTCCCGTAATCTGTCTGTTCGTGTGTAAATCCGTCATCGCGGTAAAACTCTACTCTATACGTAATTGCCCTAAAACTCTACTCGTTGCGGCGTCTTCATGTGCTCCATCCTCAAGAACTCTTTACCAGCGGCAACACATACTTAGCATTGGAGATAACCTGTAACAACAAAAAGAAGATCATCTATATAATTAAATATTAAATTAAACAGCGACTGCGTAAGCAAAGATGCATCGATAGCATGGATGTTTACTTTGATTAACAGAAATAAAATTGTTTGTACAAAGAAACACTAACTTATTTCGTACAAAACGGCAATTTCATAAGTAATTAATCTAATATTAATAATACATAGCCGTGTAGGTATGTATTACCACGTATTTAAATTTGTATATAATATTATAATTTATATTATATTACCATTAATTGATCTCTAAATGCGGCTCTGTCTGATGCACTCTAGTGCCACCTAGTGTCTAATAGATTTAAATGTATATGATAGCTGACGATAAGCGAGTTTTCTAGAAATATTTTAATTAAATTACGTATAAAATTACTTACACATGAAATGTGATGCTGTTCATTGCATCAGAACGTCTATCCGAGTACTTTTTGCACGATAAAACACAACACTTCATCGTTTTTTTCTTGATATCACGGAAATATGATTTATTTTGGAATGACAATACAGTGCACCCCACGTGCACGAAGTACGAACGCTGACAGGGTACTGACTAAAGCCACGTCCCCTATGATGACGTCAAGACCTAATTGATAATCACAGTGCACAGTTGCTTAGGCCGACTCCTCTTTATATTTGCTTCGTGGTATTGCCTTATTGTTCAGCAGGATGAATATTTTTCTTTTTGTACTTATCAGTTTGTCGTTTAGTATAGTAATCAGTTAATATAAACACAATTGATGTTGATCATGTACATTTATTGATAATTATGTTAAATTGCCTATAACCTTTAAATCATAAACATTTGTTTCCACAGGCACAGTTATCCCAAAGAATTGCGTGGAGACGCTGAAGGAGACGCTGGCGTCGGACGCGGTCACGGTGACCGAACAGAAGTTCGATCAGACGCCCTGAAGTCGCCTCTAGCGCTTACGGTATAGAGTTTAATTTAGCGCGGACCCCACGGTCGTGAACGGAGCGAAATTTAACTGATAAGCGGTTCGGGACCAGCCAAGTTGGGACGCGACGGTGGTGTGGTGTGGTTTGTGGTAGTGCTGTGATGATGTGTGCAGCGGTGGCGGCGGGCGGACTCTGCTCTCGGACGTAGTCGATTACGATCCACCGATTGTGTCAAATGTTTCTAGTTCTATACACTCTCAGCTCGGTTCCTATATAGAAATAATTATTATAATTGGATCGACAAAATTTTTTTTCCTATAATAATAGTTGTCCTATAAATGGTACAATATTATTTGGTTGTTTTGTCTGTTGATGCAATAACAAGCAACAGGAAATGTGTTATTACTTATAATTATACATTTTTTAAGTTATCAAGTAATGATCGTCAAATAGTGACTTTTTTCGATACTTGAATTGACGGTAGACGTAAATCTCTCTTATACAGGAACCGGGTTAGTGTTCCCTTGCCTTTATGATAATTACGGTGTGTGCAGACTACACCGGTTATGCGGTGAAAAATGTTTGTTTATTTAACGTAGACTACTTTTATATATTATTATGTAGTACATTTTGTACGGCACTGAAATATTCTTCTTCTTTTTATAATATTACGCCATATTTTCACAGTGGAAGAAGAAAATAATTTGAATATAAAAATATTTATTGTACCCTATTTAAAAACAAAATATATATTATATTACACTAAAAAATTAAAGGACAAAAATGCATCATTATAAAAACATGCGATGATTTGCTAACTTGATGACAAATACAATTCTTAGGATAGGGTCACTCCACGCGGCAAAGTGGATGTGACGCACGGATCTCTCTAACTCGATTATACACATGCAGAGGGCAGCCGATAACCGTTGTTGTCTATAAACGCACCCGTCGGTCTCATGACCCTGTTCGTTATTTGTTGCAAACAATGTCATTTAAACTATAGTAGTGACAGCTATCCTTAATTATTGTTTAGAGGGTAGGGAGGGGGAGGATCGAGCCGCAAGTTATTGTGATTGTTTTAATTTAATTTTGTTGTTGTATTGTGATGTTTTTACGGCGATAGTTGAAAGTGGAGAACGTTCGTCCAAGATACAAGTACCTCGCGAGTAGCTGATATTCTCAAAACGTTATTTTTATTAAATTCAAGTTGATTATAAACCGTTATTCGCGGTATTAAACACGTCTACATCCCATAATTTTCACACCTTCAGTTTTATTTGTGGGACGAGAGATAATGTAATTTTGAGATTAAGTAAATATTTAAACGCTTACAGACTCAATACATACCTCGAAATAAGATTCCTTGTGTGGGTGTTATGGACAACACTAACATCCACGGTCGGTTTATCTGGTACATGAATATCTGCCCCGGCCGAGTATCAAACCCTTGCCCGCACTTCTTAAACAGGATCACTGCCAACTACATTACAGGGTCGTCAATTCTTAAAGCTATTCCGAGAATGTGTTTATAAGATAAATAGGTATCCCATAGTATGTTTGCATTATGAATATAATTTCTCCATTTTCAACTGTCGCCGTAACTATGCACATGTGCATAAGACAATTAGTTTTGTATTAAATTAATTATGATATGTTACATTGTTTGAAGTATCGTATCAGTTTTGCAAAAATAATTTTCAGTTGGACCTGATGTCGAGTAATTAGCGAAATAAATATATAATACACTGTTCTTATAAGACTCTGTAATGTACATAAGTTTTACGTTATAATTTATAATATTAATAACCTTGACATGAATATTAATTATAATAGTAGCATTTGGGCACGCAGTCTGTTGGCGATAGTTGGCCATTGCAGCTCATGGACATTTATATCCAACCATAATTTGAGGACTGAAATGGTACGGCCCATTTCTAAATAGCTGGGTGTATGGCGCTGGCCTACTTTAAGGCCAAAATGTAATCAAATCCGGATAGCACAGGTCCTTTTGTAGGTTACACACGTGTCCATTAGCAACATTGACCACTTTGAGATGACGCTCACGCGTTACATGTTGTGCCACGACTTCTCGGCCCACCTGAGCATTCGGTTATGCGTATAATTAAAGTTTTATATTCACCATAATAAATACTGTAACCAACTGGTGATCCCGAATAAATCGCGTATTATTATTGTACAATAAATGAATAGTTCTCATTTTTTATGTATAAATTTCATTAAAATAAATCTATTTATAAATCGATAGTGAAATCAATTCAGTTTTACTAATTAATTTTAAGAATGTGATTCATTGCAATATTATTTTTTTTGAAGTTTTTCGCGATGCATTCTCCTCAGGCGGGCGAGATACTCGTTTTCTTGTGAATCGCTTTGTATTTATTTTAGTACTTTTTAATTGAACCAAAGTCTAATTTGATGGCGCTCGTTAGTATAGTAAGTATGACGGAAGATCATTTTTTGAATTGTGAATGTACAACATACGCTAAATATATTAAGAATGTCGCTTATTCCATTCTGATAAGAGTTCAGAGGGAACAGTTTGAATTAATGGATTCATTAGTTCAAACTGTTCCCTCTGAACTCAATACACTTGAAAGTAAAGCTTAGGATATTGCCTTACAATGTGTGTTCTGTGTTGTGCTCATGGTTCAATTCAATTTGTGGTCTGTAAATATTTCAGGTGAAAAGATAAATTACTATTATTTTTGTCGTACAGTACTAATAGGAGAACTGCATCGCTCGCTTTATATAAAGTTGAAAATTGGTAAAGTTACAAAATTTATATTTTTTTTATTTATAAACTGAATATTATTTAATTTTTTAAATAGTTTCTCGTTCAAGATTGCCTTTAATAAATGAATTGGCAAACGTTTCCGCGCACTTTATTTGATTCATATAAAATATGGTGCAATTCATAGTTTAGAATCTTGAAAATTATATGCGGTAATTATGTTACTGGGGCTGAATTATAATTTTATTTTAAATCTAAGTGTTGCCAGTCTGAAAAAATAGACACCCCTATGAAAATGTTGAATAATAAGTATAATTATAATACATAGTATAGAATACATTGTCACCAAAATAAATAGCTATCACCCTATTTTAATATATACTGCAACGTGCGTTATTTAATCGTAGTAGGGTGCATTTACAGAGGGAATCGACCATCTATAAAGGCACCCTTAAGCATGTATACAATGGACACTACGCCCACTAAGTACCTAGTCTTGTCGAGAAAGTAATGTTGATCTTATTTTTGTAACTATTCATAAATAAATATTTAGTGGTTTCGTTAAGATTTAATTAGGGATATTGTCTTATGAAGTGTAGATGTGTGCGAACGGCTGGCTCTTAGCGATCGTGGCGGGTGACGGGGGATGGAGCCCGGCAAGAAACTGACACGCCACGCTGGAAATCGTGTCTAAGTCTTTGTGTTAAAACAAATAAATGTATATATAGTAAACTGATTTCATGCATTTTATTTACTAGTAGTAGTCAGAAATTATTTATATACAGTTTTTGTCAAGTAACTGATTAGGACAAAGAAGCAAATAACCACAATTAATTGAATATATTCTTTATTTTTTTTACTTAAACAGCAGGTAAACCAACACATCTGGAATGCAGAGACGGAAACATCGTTGTTAATGCGTTAGTTAGAGTATTACAAAAATTAATTTGGAATCAATCGAATTAAACTAATTTAAACTAACAGATACCTACAATACTTTGTTATTGCAACATTTTACAAACAAAATGTATCACAGATAAGGATAAAACTCGACCACGATCGCACGTTAAACGAGATTACGAATTCCAATTACAAATAATTTAAAAATAACACGCCAATGCCTCAATCGAAATGTTGTGTCGAGCATAAAATCTATCGTAAATAATTTGATATAATTTATCTCAGCTTATATAACATAATACCAAAGTATCCATCCAAGAATGATAAGAATTATTTCATAACCCCATATAAGTTCACATAAAAACCAAAGATTTTTCTTATCACCTTTAGCAAATTCGCTCCACCTTTAGCCCAGTCGGTGCTGAGAAAATCCACATTAGAATAGTCGAATGAAGCTACTTAGTAAACCTCTGAATCACTAAATATCTGAAGATTTGATTTTCAAGTATTACAGAAATAACTGAAATAAAACTTATCGATCAAAAATCTCGATCGAAGCACTGTCGAAAAAAAATTAAGTAGTAAAAAAGTACAAAATGGCACCCTGTCATAAAATATTATTATCAGCCTTACAAGACTACTGCATTATAAAGAAAATTAAAATGTAAATAACCTAAACTGTTAATAAATTAATATTATTTACCATTATAAAGATTCATCGTAACAGTAGGGTAAACACTAAAATTAATGAATGAGCCATAATTTTATAACAAGCTAAATAAAATAAAATGTAATCACACGCTATTCTCAACACGCTATTCAATGGCACAAAACTATACAATTATCATCACAATTTGAAAGTTTTTATCAATTCAACATTTTTCTCCATCCAGAAAACTTTCAAAATCTGGTGAAACTTACATTAAACTATGAGTAAATATAATAATGAAATCTGTCACAAAACATTAATTGAAGACGGACAAAACCTTGTTCTATTAACTTAATAAACAAAGCTACGAGAGAATATATAAAATAGTGAATAATATGAAATCTCTCCTCTGTAATTTGTTGGACTTTTACAAAATATTTTTTTAATAAATCAGTTGATGATTTTGACTATAATATTTTTTCTACAATGTTCTAAATATTCGATATATTATATTTATAATACAAAATGTAATTATGTAATATCAAAATTAACTTGTGTAAATACACTAGTCACATCTACAAACAATTAGTCGAAATACCAACATGGAGGCAATTCGAATGAAATATGTAATTTAATATGGCTTTTGAAAATATATTTCTCTAGAGAAAAGTATAATCGAAGTGGTCTATTTATTACACACAAATTATCAATGACATACATAAAAATGCATTTTCTGATGATGGTAATTTCAGTTAGTATGGTATTTCTGAAAAGCTTGTTTTTAGGATTCCAAAATTAAATCTGTCGTACTAAAGCTGTAATTACGACACCTTTAAGGTCTATTGAAAAAATTTATTTCACTTCATTACTGAATATAAGACTTAAGACCCCAGCATCTTAGTCATGAGATAAGTAACTCGAAATTGTTATCCCCAATTAACTAGAGGTGAGAATGTAATTGACAATCGCATCTGCCTTATATGAATCAATCTTTTTTGTGGGTTTTATACCCATGGTACAACTACGTAGTTGAAATAATTGTACACGAATTTATTGCTCTCATTACAACTAGTTGAACTACGGTGGTTGGACCACAAGCAACAAACTCTTGTGTGACTCAAACGCACTACTTAGTGTGGTGTACAATACACACTTCTTATTACAATAGATTATGAGTCTGTTGCATGTTATCTACATTTGATGTATTACAGTTGATGTAACCCACACAATCTTTTGACAAAGGCATGAGCATAAAAATATAATGGATTACTTAGAAGCACCAACACTTACACATAGGCTACGACCCTCATGAATCCCACTATTGGGCAAAGACCTACTATTAGACGGGTGCTCCAACAAGAGATTTTAGAGGATTTATATATGCAATTATTGTGCTCAAAACAACCATTTAATACTACATAATAGCATTGATAACACTGTTTCAAAATCTCATCCAAAATTGCTTAGTATATTGTGTATAGGTATGTATCAAATGGAAGTAAATGAGGAAATAAGAACGTTGAGACTCTAAGGATATATAGCATTGTATTAAAATACAAAGTTTCTTAGAGACTAACTAGCAGAAATATACTGCCTACAAAACAGTCCGACATCAACAAATTGCGTTTGCTTTTCCTCAGAATCCCAACATATTACGTAAAAATGGCAAGTAGCAAAGCCCTAAATCTCAAAACAGCGAGCGCCCCGGCGCTCTTAACCTAAGTACAGAATGTACCAACAAATGTATATATCTACAGTAACATGGCAAGACTACTGAACCAGACTGGGCCCAAGTGATAAAAACATTCTGATTGCTTTGATATTAAGAACACTTCGTAAACTTTTACTTTATATCTATAAATGCATGAAAGGCACAGTAGTGTTAAAATAGTTTGGGACCTAATAGTCTTAATTTTAAAGACCTTAAGTAATAAATGCTTCATGGCAATAATATAAGTATTCAGTCAAATTTTTATTAAGGAATGTAGGTTTTAGCCAAATTTTTTATATAAAATGGAGTAATTGGAATGTATATATTTATATTATAATCATGAATGCCAGTCAGAATGGGCTCAGTCTTCAACAATTTTAAACCATAAACAATCTCGATACCTTACTATTCAACTTAACAATTCTAAATAATGTTAGGTGGTTAGATTATCTGTTGCAATTTTTGAAATGCAAAATATTTATAATTAGCTACAATTTGTTTGAGCCATTTTTGAGAATATCTAACATATACTTAGTACTGTTACTATAAGGCCTTACGTCTTACCTACTATAAGGCCTTATGTTTACCTTACGTCTTTCAGTGTCTCCGAACTTCTGCAACATTCAACAACACGACACTACACTATCAAACAAATCGGACCTATATACCGAACACAATAAAGTCCACTATCGCTCAAACAACACGTTCGGCCGGCGGTGTCGTCTCATCTTTGTCTTTAACGGACTGCCCTAACTCCTGCTTACTGATTCTGAGATTCGCTAGTCGCACGTAATTACTTCTAGTAATTCCTAGCTCCCTTTTTTTTACTTCTTTCCCGTCGTCCTTGACAGACTCGACGGTGGCCTTTTTCTCGATGACAGGAGCCAATGAGTTATTATTCGGCCGAATGAGTATCTTACTTTTCTCCGCCGAGGTCAGAGGTGCCTTGATTCTATTACGACCGACATCCACGAACCGCTCCTGGGTCTTGGGCTCGTACCTCCTGTTGTCCCGGCAACTGAATCTAAAGTTAGCGAAGTCGGACTTCTCCGACGGCAGGTGCCGTCTAAATATCGGCGTCATAGGCTTGCCCAAGCTGGCTAGCTTGATGTCACTCTTGAGAACGTCCTGATTCAGATTAGTTTTCCGCTGGTCGTCGGCGGGCCGCACCCGGTAGGAGGAGCGCACGATGCCGGGCGACGCCGGCCGCTGAATGAAGAACTTGCTCTTCGACTTCTCTTCTCTATTCTCATCGATCTCCTTGCTCCGCACCTCTTCGGGTGAATGTTGCTTGAACAATCTCTTGAACTTCGGAGACAGCAAATTCTTGGAGAAGAAGTTCGTCTGCTTCTCCGCGGGCTTCTCCAGCATCTTGGGAATGTTTTTCATGCTCTCCGCGATCATCGTCGACTGGGCGCCGTGGTAGTCTATGTTGAACCTTCTGGGATCGGCTTCGGTTATTCTCCGCTCGTTGGACTGCACCTCCGGGTGGCGCAGCGTCACGTCGGTGACGTCATAGCTGGCCTTCTTGGCTAGGATGTTGCCACCCTTGCGAACTATGTCCACGAGGTTACTCTTCAGCTGGTCCACGTCCATGTTGAGTCGGAAGCTGTCCTCGTCGGAGGAGTCGCTGTTGGTGTCGGAGCGCGAGCAGCACCCGTCCGGGATGCTGTCATGCCGGCAAAAGGGTAGCGGGTGGTCCACCTCATTCTTGGACGTGGTCTCCAGCCCCTCAACGGACTGGTTCCTGAGGAAGGAGGGCAGGGCGCCCTCGTCCTCCTCCAGTTTCCTGAACTTGGGATGGTCCGGCAAACTGTTGAGCTGGTAATCGGGGCTGGTCCGTTTCAACGGTTGTGGGGGATCCAGCCACTCGGTGATGTCGTCCACCTAGAAAATAATACGTTACTTATTGAATTATTGATGCCCATGGATGTCCACTTGCCATTATATAGCTAGATATTATTTGATAGGTAGTAATTTGGTACCTGGCACCAAAGCCTCGTTCGTTATTCTAGTGGAACGGATCAATGTCCTTACACGCCAACCATACCTTAGTGATGTCGATGTTCTGTCCGCGCGCGCGCAGGATGTACCCGGGCGCGAGCGCGTGCTGGCTGCGCGCGCGCCGCCCCGCCGGCAGCTCGCTGAGCGTGACGCGGCGCGGCGCCAGGTGGCTCGCCGACACGCACTTGCCCAGCGCCGCGCCGCGCGACGCCGGACACAGCGCCGCGTTCGACTTCGACTGTAAACAATTTTATTATTATATACATCACAATGTAGTTTTAGATGCATAGTATTCTTATTTATAGTCCGCCTTCAATGAAATGCTGAATTCCAACAGGCAAGATATTTACTTTGCTTTACATACAATTTGTTGTTGAAATAATGGAGTTGAACAACGTGAGTCTCTCGCGTACAGCGCCACCCGGTCAATGAGAATCCTGCGCGCCGTAGCGATATTATATAGAATGTCGCCGCGAACCACCTGCGGCTGCGCCGGCTTTCCATAGGTGTACATGTGTAGAATTTGTTCTCCGATCAACGACGTAACATTATGGAACCATGTAACTTATAATTACCCGACTGTCAAACCCATAAATAGCTTTAAAACTGTATTTATATAAAACTTCTTTTTTTCTTAAGAGAATTCGCTAACCATCTTCCTAGATAACGAAAAAGTTACAAGCCCTTACCTTAACGACGCCACAATCGGCCGGCAGCTCGTCCCCCCCGGCGCGCTCACAGCCGGCGCAGCAGCAGCACTGGCCGGGCCCGGGGCCGGCGAACAGTCCGGCCCGCTGGTGCGTGCAGCACTCGGGCGTGGCGTGCCCGCGCCGCGCCGCGCCGTGCGTGTACTGCAGGATGTCCGCGAGGAGCGTCCTCAGCCCCGCCGCCCCCGCCGCGCCGGCGGACAGCTGCATCACCAGACTCTCCAGCCATATCTCTATCACCTCGAACGGCGGTCTAGAATGCAATGTGATATTCTTACTGTTATATCTCTATGAATCTCTTCGAATCCCACCGATGGTACCAAATTTGTTAGGACAAATCCTTTTTTTTAAATAATGGTTTGTTTCTTTTAAACAAATATCAAAAGATTAAATTAAAGGTATCTGTTGTGATTCGTGTGGTTTTGAATTAAGTCACGTAATAGACTGGCTCTCCAGGGCTAAGGTTATATTGATAAAAGAAAGCCGGACGCCAGCTTATAGAATGGGAAGGAAAGGAAGGGTGCCTAATCAGCCTGATGCCCTAAAGATTCCAGGTATAACAATCCACTACATTTCAGGTCGAAGTAGCTCGTTGGAGTGACCTAAATACAAGCTATGTTGCCAGTATTACCATATTAGTGATCAAATTGATTTTATTAATCAGTAGCAGGTAGTGCACCTCATATCGGGGTCGAGGTGACAGGCAAGGAAGGCCACACGATAGAACGGCTCGGGACAGGCGCGACAGAACTTCTCCACGAAGGCCGTCTCGTTGAGACCGAAGTCCGAGCGGCGCGGCAAGAAGTCCGGGTCGGCGGACACGCGCCCGATGATCTGCGGATAATGACAACGTCACTACTGGACAAGTAGAGATAGCTTAATGGTTTGAAATTTTGCATCCACCCAGTCCGATCATGGTTTGGGGGTCCATATAATCAATACCTGATACATAACAATAATATTAGGTCTCCTTGAAGAATGAATGGATGCGAGGGAAATTCCAGTCTGTCCAGTCCAGAAAGTGAGGACTTTTGAGTTCCTGATGTCTTTGGGCGACAGTGACCCCTTACCATTTTGTGCCTCGTCTGCTCATTTGTCGGCTACATATAAAAACCTCACCTCACACAGTATAATCCCGAAGGAGAACACGTCGACCTTCTCATCGTAAACATTCCCGTTCATCATCTCCGGCGCCATCCAGTACGGGTTGCCGACCACCGTGTACCGCTTGCGGCGCAGCGTCGCGTGCGTGGCGCGCTGCACGATACGAGCGAGCCCGAAGTCCGCGACCACCACAGAGAGCTCCGCCCCCGGGCCTTCGCCGTCGCCCGGCACCGCCCCCTCGGCTCCGTCCCGCACTGGCCACGTGATAAGTTCATATTGTAGTATAGGGTAGAATATACTACTTGTTTAAGGTGCTTCTACATTTGTAACATTGGCATAATCGTTAAAATCATCTCTTGATTTAAAATATCCATTTTAAAAAAAACATTTTCATTGCACTATCATTAAAAGTCAACAATACTAATATTATAACAACTGCACAGAATTTGTAACACATAAAATTTTAGAGTCCAGAGTGATTCCAAATACATACAGCATAACACGCGCCAAAACTTATGGCAACTGATCAGAGTTGCCTAACGTTTGACACAAATTTTACAAACAATGTGCAGTCGCATTTAACATTTGTGCAAAATTTGACCAAAGCTTAGTTCAGACGAGCCATAAAGTTTGGCGCGAATTTTACGAATAATAAACAGTGCATACCGCGCACGAGGCAGTTGTGCGAGTTGAGATCGCGGTGGATGACGTTCATGCGGTGCAGGTACCCCACCCCGGCCGCCACGTCGCGCGCCAGCCGCGACCGCACCGCCCAGCTCAGCGACCGGCTGTGCTCCTTTTGACGAAATAATCAATATTACTTACATTAAACAAATACAGCTCATAAGCGGTTCTCGCAACTGATAAGTTTTAGAGCATACTCCACCACGTTGTTTGCTGTGGAAGAGGTTAGTGAAAAAGTTTGTTTTCAAAGACCTCACAATCAAAATAATTAATGCATAAAGAAAACTGACTTTTGAAAATATAATTAAATTATAAAAAAAAAGAATTTAATGTGACCGTTAAATTAAATTGAAAAGTTCTTCTATTACATACATATAATAATTTTTAGTAATTTTGGTGTGCTTCAGGGAACATACTTTGCCCCCTGTTTTATTATGGCACTAATGAATGCTTGTGCAGAATATAAACGCAGAAACATATACAGACCTGTAAAAGCGTATGCAGGGTGCCGCCAGTGACGTACTCGGTGACCAGATGCAACCTCTTATCCCTGTACAGCACCCCGACAAATCGTAGCACGTTGGGGTGCTTTAAGGACCGTAGAACCGCCACCTCCTTAAGGAAGTTCCTCTGGGCATCTTCATCGACTCTGTACAGTTGCTTGAGAACCATCACTTCATTTGTCGCCCGGTGAGTCACTTTGTACACTTGACCGAAGAAACCGGATCCTAGTAGTTCGCCCTGAAAATAATAAGAAACTGTACTGAAAATAATACAAAACGAAAGGAATAAAATAACATTGGTTGTGTGTCTGTTACATATTCTATTTAAAATGTTAATCTGGTTCCGTGCTATTCCAGGTCGGAGCAAACATTTCACAGATAAAATCTTGTTTTTGATCGTCCATCCGAGGTCAAGTATCTTAAATATAAAGTAATGAAAGCTTACCTGCAGTAAATCAGAAGCCCTGAAAACTTTGAGCGCGGGCGAAGGCTCCGTTCGGAACGACCGAGCACGGCTGAGGTCGCACTGCACCCCGCTCTGCTCCTGTCCCTCTGCGTTTCTGTGATACAAAACATGAGTCCAATCAATTCTACTATAGAGTGTAGCAAAACTTTAGTGGAATTAAATTGATTAAAATATTCCTATCTAATTCCAGATATTCAAATAATAATTTACAGTTAAATGATTAGAGCAATTATTAGAGCAATAATATACAGGGTGTTAGGGTTAAGACCAGAAACCTCGTAACCACGCTTTCGGACCATGATTCTAAGTAATACTACATAGAGAAAAAAAATGTCAGTGCCCTTTTTTTATTCCATATAAAATTAAATAACATTTTTTTTTTCTGAAATATTGAAATATGACACTATTCTTGCGGCCCATCCGAGCTATACAGTGAATGAAAATTACTATTCCCATTCAGTTCTACACGTAAACCTCAAGGTAGCGCTCTAATTTGTCACGGTTCGAATGATCTTGGTACTTGATTTTAAATCAATCTTATTCTGCGATGAAAATGTTAGAATTATTTAATGTAACTTAGGTACATAAATATCTTCGTAGTGAACATTACGATAAATGTTATACCTACAACGTTAAAATGATTAAACGAAAGTTATGGTAGAATTTGATACCTAACGAAACACACTGCCCAGCTCAAATGTACTCTGACAACAAATTAATCTGAATTCTACACTGTTAGAATGTGGCTTGGCAATAACAACACTATTAAAGAATAATTTACCTACCAATACCGAATTATCTAACTTAACATACCTACATTGAAAAGAGAAAATACATAATTAAAAAACGTCATTAATAAGGAATTTGTCAATACTTATCTAAAGCATTAGAAATAAATAAAAGTTTCACTTTAAAAATAACACCTACGTAGCTGTACTCATAAAAATACAAACTAGGTAATCTTACACTGCTTACAATATTAAAATCGTTTGGTCGCGGTACAAATTCAAAAATAAAATCTTCAAAGTCATAAACCCACACAGACACAACGCAGAAACGCACACTAATAGTTTGCAACGTTAGGTACCTATCAGGCTGTCAGGCCATTCAGGCGCTTCCCAGTTTTCGAGCATTTGTTGTTATTGAAAAATTGATATTTCACTGTTGAGAATGCAATCGATTAATCGTATATTAATCGATGTGTGTTAACATGAAAATTGCGTATGTATTTATTATCCAACATAGATAAACAGTCAATTAATTATTAATAATTGTAATGGTCGGCATTATGAGTAAATAAATAAATAAATAATTAGAATAAAAACGATTCCGCCTATCTACTTAGCGCGTACTGTATGTAGAAATAAAAAATTAAAAACTGGTCGATTATTCAATTAAGACGAATTGT
This sequence comes from Ochlodes sylvanus, assembly GCA_905404295.2. Classification (NCBI taxonomy): domain Eukaryota; kingdom Metazoa; phylum Arthropoda; class Insecta; order Lepidoptera; family Hesperiidae; genus Ochlodes; species Ochlodes sylvanus. The sequence goes on from FR990129.1 coordinate 8,403,158, forward strand.
TAAATAATATCATTAATTCTAAATAATAAAATTTAACTTACATTTCAATTGTGAACTATGATAATGTAAAAAAGATAAATAAATAATATGCCTTGTGTCACTTGTGTGCAGTTTGCTAAATAACATTAATGATAATAATAAATACATTTATTTATTATTATTTTGTAGCACATGAGTTACTCGAATAAATCGATTTTGCAAAGATATCTTTGAAATTGTACCTTCTTCTTAACTGTAATCGTTACCTAATCGATTAACGTTACACAAACACTTGAAGTTATCTTTATCTAAATAAAATAATAAATGTAAGTAGGTTTATTTGGTTTGCTAAACAGATTTATTAAAGGAAAATAATCGATTCTTCTATTTAAATAATTCAAATCGATAGAACTGCTCTATGATTACGGAGCCTCGTCGCGCCGCGCCTTGAGCGGCTTCGCATTCTTTTGGCGGTTTGGCCACGTTTGGCGGCAAAACATTCAAAGATGCGCGGCATGTGTACCAGGGATGTTATGGATATGAAATTTCGGATCTGGATACGGATATAGGAATAATATTATACCGGTTTTAGATACGGTTACGAATATGTAATTATTCCGCATTATCCGATAGTTTCAGATAGTTAGTCTAGTAGTAGTCGGTTACGGATATTAGATATAATTTTGACTAAACAATAGAAATAATAAAAGTGTGCAAGATTTGCGCGCGGCTAGTGTATGCTTCTCTGCTCAGCCGGCAGACATAAAAACCTGTCATTACATGTCTCATTTAGATGTCGCCCCTATTCGAAATTAACCGAAAATTGGACAGATAAAATTTTTATTTCGGATATCCGATACTTTCGGTTACGGTTACGGAGGTTCATAGATCCCGTATTTGTGCAATCGGAAGTCTTTCAAATTGACCGACTCTGTGTTATTTACCTACTTATTAATATTTTCGCTAACTTAAACTAAGACATACCAGTCGCTTGGTTTCGCAGGTCGGATATGGATGTGAATTGTGATTCTGTGAATTTAGTTAGTTATTTAGTTATTTTATCAATATGTCCACGTTTAGTTCCATCGAGTTTACGGACATGGTCCGCATACTGGCGACTTTGCTTTATTAGTAAAGTGTGTTTAGTGTAATTGAAGTGCTGTGGATTGAATCACATTAAATGCACCCTGCTCGGTAAGTAATTTTATTATTATGTAACTACTTAGGTATGTGATGTTTTATAAAAGTAAATTTAGTAGATATTTCGTTTAATAAATTAATACAAAATGTCCTAAAACAAAGGAGCTATTACAACAACAAATGTTTGAATAGGAATCACTTAGGTACCTATACTAACCATTCCTACCTTTAGTATGTTGTACTTGTAGGTACAATACTCAATAATATCACATCCTAGATAGGTATCTAGGATGTGATATTATTGAGTCGTATTTTTTCCTTTTGTTATGACATCGGTAGCTTTTATTAATAAGCTAATGCCGTTACATAAATAGTATTATATCTTGAAACCAAACAAAATTACATAAAATAAAAAGGTGATTAATTTACTATAACTGTAGGTACTGGTAGTAAACGATTGCCGCCATTGCTAGGTGCTCGCGTAGATGTAGTAGTGTAGCCGGACGCTACGCACACATGGCCATTTTCGTAATGAATAACGGCGTACGCGGCGCGCGTTTATAGTAATTATAGTACTAGCGTAGTGGAGGTTAGAGGAGGAGGAGGAGGAGTGGCATACTGTTATAAGTTCATTTGCATTTATTTTTGAATTAAAATGAAATTTGTAAATTGTGGGCAAATTAATGTATTAATAAATATAGTTTGTATGCCATACGACTTAACTTCACGGTCCGAAAGCGTGGTTACGAGGTTTCTGGTCTTAACCCTAACACCCTGTATAATAAAGAAAAATAGGTAATAACACAAAAAACTATTGTCCGTTGTTTATCTAGCTGCATACTATCAGAGGATGTTGGTACAAACTCAATAATGATCCTTGCGCTTCAAAATATATAACAGAATATAACTCACACATCTAGCAGCTTGGACATGCTGCTGCTGCGCTCCTTGGCCAGCGCTGCGCTCTGCTGTCGTTTGCTGCTCCTCACGCCGATGGCAGCGCCCTTGCGCTTGAACCGCTCGCGCTTCCCCCTATCGTCCCCCCCACCCCCGCCCCCGCCCTCGTCCGGGACATACTTCTTATCCTCCTTGATGATCTTCCGCTCCACCGGCGACTTGATCTCGTGTTTGTGTGACCGCTCGTCTTGAGGTTGTGTGTGTGCGTATGTGTCGGGTGTGGGGCGCTCGGAGTGATTCCGTTTTGAGTGTATTGTGTCCGGTATGTGTTCTATTGTCAGCTGTGGACATATCAGTTTATTATATCAGTATGTGGTTTATTATATTAATATAATTATCAAAAAATCTTAAATGTTCACTTATTATGCACTCATTATTATCAATACTAGATCGATAATCATTAGTTGATTTTAATTATAGCGATACGTTACCATATACAGGTATATTAATTCCATTTTAATAAATTGTGTCACCGGTATTCATCATAATACCGGCATCGTGGAATAATAACATAAGAATACTTCTAAGTCTTTTTAATTTTTATTGCCAATGATCATCTTACCAAGGCACCATCTGTACCACCACTGACCTGCACGAGAGCCGGCCGCGACAGCACACGTTCGATGTCCCCCCGCACCGGCGAGCCGTTCACCTCCAACACGCGGTCTCCGATGTGCAGTGTGAGCACCCCACAACCGGAATCGATTCTAACAGGAAAACCAATCGTCGTTCAAGAAACTAAGGGTCAAAGCAAATGCCCAAATTTTTTAATGTAACAGAAATGTTCATCGGAAGAGCCTAATGAACCTAATGAACAATGTCGTTAACAGTTCAAAATCAGCTTAAAGTTAACAGTTATTGGTTACAATTCCACCCGAGCATCACAGCCCTTTGTCTTACCTGGCTACTGTCGACGCCAAACTTTGGCATCTATTTCATACCTCAGGATATCTTCACATATCTCAGGGTATTAAACTGGTGCGCGCACTATATTTACCACTCGACACCTTTATGACCATGCAACAAGCTGTGAGCAACATGCAAATGTTACATCTAAGATCTCCACAAAAAACAAGCTGTTTACTACAATTTACTTATTAAAAGCGACATTCACAAACAGATACCGGGCCAGAATATTCTTCATGTTGGCTGCCATTCAAAATGTACTCGTACTTAAATTAAAATAGCGCCAAATTTACTGTACAAAGTCTTAATTTAATTACCATATTAACTAAATTAAAGCAATCATTTCCTTTAATAATTTTCTGCACCTTTCAACTGAACATGCAAAATTATTTTTTATTCATTTATCCAATATTGACAACGATTCTAGGATAAATAAACTACGCACGAATGGACTGTGTTAATTACAATATAAGGTTCAAATTCGCAATACTACTAACAAGAGCTTACAAACAAGGCCATGCAAAACTCTAGTCTAAATCGTACGGATATAGTGTACGATCTACGTACACTACTTTATACTTATACAAAATAGTTTTAAAGCCTTCAATGCAACTACTAAACCGCATAGTAACAGCCACGCCAAAATTTACTCTAAGTTCATTCCCAAAGGTTGTATATCGGCCGGTACCTATGACACGTGAGCTGTATACACACGGAGAGCGCGGCCCGCAGCAGCGCTTTCGCCAGCGCCGACAGCTTGCCGGCGCAGCGCCCGCTGTTAGTCAATTAGTGCTTTAATGATTAGGCATTAGAGTCCAAATTATCGCTATCGTGTGACCCACAGATTATGCGCAATCGCAGACCGTTAATTGATGGCATATTTAATTCATAAATGCAATTCTATTCGATTCAAAATTAGGCAATGAATCTGAATCGCAACAATCCCTAGTGATCTTTCATTTAAAGGTCTGTGTGTAAGTGATTTTAAGACAAAATAACAGGGTGCTGTGATGTATGAGTGGACTATTAGAGACAGTACAGTGACAACCCAAACAGTTGAGTTCATTTTAAATATGATTTTAAACTTAAGTCATCCTTTTACATAATTTTATTATGACACGGGTTTTCACGATATGTATGTACATATTTTGTACGCCGATACTCAGCCGTGACCACAATCCATGCAACTGGGTCGGAATATCGGCGCACAAAATACATATCGCCGTCTCTTTTAGATTAACATAATTATTATGAGTTTATGGTAACCTTAGTATATTAGTTTATGAATTTTATAGAGTCTATGTAAAACACGATGATTGTGGATTGATGTGTTATTTTAAAGGTGGAAGAATCTATGTAAGACGCAACATAAATGGTATAATCGTCTACTTTATTGCTCCCTTTTTATTATTTAAGACTCGTTATTGATAACAAGCTTTAATAGAAAAACGTTTCTTGTAACATAATTCACCATTTACAAAACTGTTTTCTGTGAGGAGTAGCAATCTATTTGCGACCTAAATAAAACAGGATTACAGTCTTATTTGTCATATTCTTTTTTACTTTGTTAAGTTACTACTTGACTATGATCCATCCCCTCACATTAAACGATGAAAAACATAACTCACACAAAACCATACACATATTCTACCACCTTGTTCCGCCCAGTATCGACGACCCCTGAACAGTACTTACTGCGACACAGTGACAGCTCCACAGCGGCTGGTGGCGAGACGGAACGCGTCGCCGGGCAGCCGCAGCACGCGAATTGCGTGCGAATCACGGCGCGCGCGCACGCACTCGCTGTAGCACGATCCACTAAACACATAACAATAGAATATTCAAATTTTAAGACTTAAATTAGTATGTAGATTTGTAGATAAATACTTAAACCATCCATTTCCTTTTTTGAATTATAATTAAATTATTTCTTTATTTATAATTCATTTAATGTCCAAGTGATAAACTTAATGCATTTATGGTCATATGTTTCGGAAGGGAACTGTTTTAAACAATGAAAAGGAGTATTAAGTATCTTCTATGTGCACAATAACTTTCGCGCCCGATGTTATTATATATTTTAATCTGTCAATTCGTTGATCAAGTCAGACAAGCACTACATGAACCACCAATGATTATTTTAATAGTGTGTGTAAAGATTTTTCCATATGTATGAATGCTTAGCGCACTGTACGTACCAGTAGAGCTGCGAGCGGTCGAGCAGAGCGTACGATTCACCGTCCTCGACGTGCGAGCCACACGCCACGCACGCAAAGCACTCGGGGTGGAAGCGGTGCTCGCCCGCCGCCATCACGGGTCCGGTTATCACCTGGGCATTGCATAATACGCGCTACGTTCATTTCAAAAATACCATATAAAAAGTGTTGTTCATGGTAGCTCGAAGGACCAAGTGGCTAGAGACGTAGGCTCGAAGGCTCATAGGCCTTTAACGGCCGTTTGCAGAGTAAGGATCTTCCTTTATGGTTAAGGAAACCTAGAGCGTACAATATCACGCTGCACGAGTGTGGATTGGTCGAAGGTTGCCAGTCCAAGTATAGGAAGGTCACAAGGCTAGCTATACGAAAAATAAATAAATAACGCTACACGCTCATAGCCCCACACTAGAATTCCATTAATCGTGGGTGCTATGGACAACGCACAAAGACAAGAGTTTAAGTTTTACCGTAACCGGCCCTTTATGGTACAAAAAATATAAGTTACCTGCGCGCATTGTTGACAGTTGTCGCCATATCTGTCCCAGTAGTCTCCCTGGCAGAACAAGAGTCCACCCTTCTCGAAGTACCATGTCGACAGCGGTGCGTCACACACAGAGCACCTGGTAAGTGAATGGATGACTTTAGGCACAAAAACAAGAGGACCAAGTTCGATGGACCACTCACTGTACTTAATTATGTCAAAAAGATGATATTTTTCATTGGATGTTAACTTGGTCGGTATAAAGCATGCTGGGTGCGAGAACTTATACCTTAGTCGTCCATAAAATTTCAATTAAGACGGCGCTATCCACGCAGATTACTCAGCAAGCATGTGGGCGCCAACGACCAATGAAAATACTTCCCCAGTTATAGAAATCTTCATAACCATACTATGGGCCCTATCAATTAATGAGAACTGTTCCCGCATACCTAGCTTGAGTGAACAGTGACTTAAATATCTCCATAATGCAATTAGCACAACAGTGACAGAAAAAAGATTCAAGTTTTAACTTACAATTTTCTATAGCATGATGAAAAGAAATGCTCACCTAAAGCAGTCCTTGTGCCAGTCCTGGCTGAGTGCAGACACATAGTCATCATCTCCAATATCATTCAGACATCCTGCACAACTGAGGGTCTCTGTAAGTTATATTGTATGAAACAGACAATGACCAACATACCATGACAAATAACAATTGATATACATACATTGTGGTAAAAACATATTGTAATTCTTCATTTCATTATATTATACAAAAAACCAATGATGCAATACAATTATGTAAGTGGGTAATTATTAATTTATATAAGCATCATTGCTAGTACAACTCATAATTGTTTTAAACAAAATGAATCATTAAATTTATAATTATTAAAATGAATGTGTCTACTTCTTAAATTTCAATATATATTTTGAAGAATCAGTATCACAATGCAAATGAGTTGTGTCATTAATGTATGAGTATTACAATAGTTTTGGTTCATTTATATGGAAACAAATTTAATGAACTTCAAATTAAAGAAATTTTATTTAATACTAGCTGACCCGCCGAACATTGTTCGGTAGTAGTAGGTACATAGATTACTTGTAGTGAATGATTTCGATATTGTTCATACAAAAAGTCGATTAAATTTGAGGGGTAGGGGTAAAATTGAAAATTTAGGATTATATGTCCTATGTATTTATTATGCTTAATCAATAAAAAATAAAAAATATTTTTTTCATCAAAAAAATAGATAGGGACACCCTAATCACCCAGTGGTACAAATTATACTTTACTACTTATTCTCATATCTAACAAATATACAAAAAAAGCCAGTAGAAAATGATCCCTGTGATTCATTAGATTTAATTAAATAATTAAAATGTCTGATACTTGCTGTGCTGTATGATTATTTTAATTGAAAATATTTATAACAATCATTGAGTGTGATTTTAAAACTAGTATTTAATTGTTTGCTATTTCTATATAAGCGCTATGCTATGCTAGTTGTATATACCTAAAGAAAAATATACAGAATTATATTCATTTATGGAATTATTGAAATCTGTTTAACTTTAAGCCACATGTGAACGAGGCCTTGATGCTGGATACATGCTTTTGATGAGTAATAGACGAACAAAAAGGGTAAAAATTAAGAATAGGCTGCCTGTTGTATATACGGCCCAATTAAATAATTATTCCGGCTACATTATACAATCTTACAGCATCATATTTTTTAATATATCGTCTTTCGTTAGTCACTAATGACGAGGGAGCAAACAAAAGACAATTTACAATCGGAAACAAGTTTCGCCCACACAAATCGCACTCCAATGACAAGGAATTCAAAACACTTATTAGTTATAAAATACAATGAACACTATTTTGACCATTTTGAAATCTTGACTCACTTACCTTTTATATTGGATCCTTCCATCGTATCACAATATCATTGTGTTTTTGTAAGGAGTAAAAAAACAATAAATTAAATGTTCATATTTCTATTGGAATCGGAATGAAAAATGAATGACGTGAGTGTGTGTGTGACTAAACAATTCCAATATAACTATTAACTTCAATAACTTCATATAAAATACCTACTCACACTGTACTACTTTAGCTAAAGTACCACTGGTCTGGTTTTGTCACTTGAAGTTTTGACATAACTTTTTTTTTTTTTTTTTTGGGGATTTTATGACCTGGTATTTAAAACCTTTAGGTCAGCTCTTATTTTCCATAGCTCATTCATAGGCGTAATATTACGCCTATGAGCACATTCAATTAAATTGTTTTAATTGTATTCTTGATGTATTTGTAGATATGCTTGAAATTAAGTTCGTCTTGTAGCAATTGTTTTAATGGCGGCGCACAGTGGGACGAAAATCAGCTTTCATAGACATAGGAATGTTAATTCATAAATATCGCTGTTTTTGTTGGATATGGCTTTTGTTTACAGTAACTAAGCCTACATATGTAAAAAAAAGTAATTGGGCATTTATGCGAATGATTTATATTGTTTTCGAGAAAAAATTGTATGGAGCTTTCTTGAAAAATCCGATTTTCTACGGACCTGCAAGTCAAACCGTAATATCCTTCTAGGGAGTGTTACTACTAATTATTTGTAATTTTTTGACATATCACATACAACGGTTACTTCTGCAGAATTTTTTTTAAAAATCGATATGTGTGATCCTTTTTTTATTTAATTTTATTGCATTGAGTTTTTTAAACACTAAGTACTAATTACATTTTATTACCTTTCTGGTGTGAATAAGTGATATTAACTAAGTAAACAATTATATTTTCTAATAGAACATACCAAAAAAAATTGTTATTGTTATTTTATTCTGAAAAGTGATTAGGTAATTAGGTAGGTTATTCTGAAAAGTGATTGGCTAATTAGGAATGAATTCTAGTAATAATAAAGAAGTAAAGATATGAGCACTAATTAACTATTATTAAAGAGAGTAATTAAGAAATCGTCAATTTGCTAATCATTTAAAATCAGTCCTATAACAACTATAAATGAACAATATTTTTAACACATAATTCAGTTTATTTCAAACTTTTGTGCTGTTAACATTAAATCGTAATCCCGAACTGTGAAATATTTAAAATGGAAAGTCTGCGTACCAATTTAGACTTGTTTGTTGTGCTGAGAAGGGAAGGTACTTCATTCGATTATGAAGTATTGTTTAGTGCAGTTGTAAATCGACTTGGTGATAGCATTTCGGACGAAGATCGGGTGACACTTAAGGAATTTTGTCGAAGATTCACACGTGCTGCATCACAAAGATGGCAGAAATCTCACCGCATTCTGGATACATTCAGAAAGCAGTACGAAAATTGGCTTCAGTCTAATGTCGATTGGCCAAGTTGCGTGCCAATCAGTATGGTCATGCCACAATCCAGTGAAGAAGAACAGCCAGGACCTAGTGCACTTTCAATCTGTCCAGGACCATCGACATCATCTATTGGGACAATGACAAAAACATCAAGGAAAGCATTTGAAGATCTTGGAAGCAAACAAAAGAAGAGAAGGTCTGATGATCACAAAAATGAAAATCCAAATGAATTGGCATATTCCGCTGCAGTTCTTTTAAAGGAAGAAGGTCGTGAAGATATCGCATCTGTTATCGAATATATGTTGAAGAATCCAGAAGCAGCAACAAAATTTAACGAAATGATTAACAAACCAGTTAAAAAAGTTATCTTTACTCCAGAAAAAGCACTAGGATTGCTTCTTTCGCTGAAATTGTCAAAGTGGCAATATATGACGCTGAGAGAGACTACCATCCGAGAGGGTGCAACTGACATTTATCCGTCATATTATAAAGTACAGCAAGTAAAAAAACAGTGTTACCCTAGTAAGCAATCAGTGACTGTAACGGATTCATCAGCAAGAATTACGCTTCAAGCATTGCTTGACATCACAGTGAAGAGGATCCTGGAAAGTCTTCCTGAAAGTGTGCAAAATAAGGACTTAAAGTTAATATCCAAGTGGGGCTTTGATGGTGCTTCGAACCAAAGTCGTTATAAACAGAAAATGGATGGACAACAAGAAGATTCAAGCATATTTATGACGTCCTTGGTGCCATTAAGCCTGACTGATGGAGACGAAATTTTGTGGTTGAATCCCAAGCCATGCTCAGCGTTATATTGTCGTCCAGTGCAGTTCACATTTATTAAGGAAAGTGAAGAAGTGGTCATCAGTCACAAAAAGCAAATGGACGACGAAATTAAGTTGCTTATCCCCACTGATTGCAACAGAAACAAGGTGAGCCATCAACTTAAGATGACAATGATTGATGCTAAAATTTGTACGTATCTTTCGGAAGCCAGATCGAATGCATCGTGTTATCTCTGCTTAGCTAAGCCTACAGAGATGAACCGCTTGGATATTGCAACGTCAAAAACAGTGAACAGTGATGTATACGAATTTGGACTATCATCGTTACACGCTCGTATAAATACGATGGAATGCCTTTTACATATTGCATACAGACTGGACTTCAAAAAGTGGGCTGCACGAGGACAAGAGCACAAGGATTTGCTAGAGAATCGAAAAAGAATAATTCAAAATAAATTCAAAGATGAACTCAATCTATTGATTGATATTGTGAAACAAGGCTCAGGGACAACAAATGACGGGAATACAGCAAGAAGGTTCTTCGAGTTCCCCGATATAACTGCAGCCATCACTGGGTTGGATGAAGAGCTAGTCAGAAGATTTGCTGTTATTCTTCAAGCAATAACATCTGGAGAGGTAATTGAGCTAATGAAATTTAAAGAATATGCACGTAAAACTGCAGAAAGATACGTGGAGTTATATGATTGGTACCATATGTCATCGACCGTTCATAAGCTGCTGATACATGGTGCAGACATAATCGCCAATAATAACATTGTTCCGATAGGTAAGCTTTCAGAAGAAGCCTCAGAGGCCCGCAACAAAGACTTTAGGAGATTTCGGGAACATAATTCGCGAAAAATGTCCAGGCAAGCTTCAAATGCCGATATATTAAATATGCTGATTCTTTCGTCTGATCCATTAATCTCTTCTCAAAGACCGAAATTGGAAACTAAGAAAGGTAAGGATTTCTTCGCTGAAACTTTAGAATTGATCAAGTTTCCAGAATCTCCATTTGAAGTTGTAGATATGTCCAATTTGGAACCTGATTCTGAATTGGGATCAGATGAAAGCGATTTTGATTAATTAGTAGATAAGTGCTTGTTGTATTTTTATTTTATTTTTTATACATTTTTTTATCATTTAAGGAAATTTTTTATTGCCCTGTACAAATTTTTCTGATCACAAAACATGGGGTCTGTTGACTTGCATCAGCTCCCCTCCCACAAACTTTAGTTAGTAATGTTATTTTTTTCTTTTGTAACTCTAGTCTTTAAGAGGCCTTGTTTGTAGAGATAAATAGACATTTTTATTTATTTATTTCTTGTATTGTTTTGTATAGTATTATCATACATAAGTAGTGTGTAGTAGGAGAGTTTAATTTTTTATTAATAGTTCTTTATTTTTATTTGAATATTATATAGGAAAATGTTATATAGTATACATTTTTTCATTTTTTTAATCAAGTGTTTTTGATATTTTTTGTCATAGTATTTGATATTTAAGCTCATTTAAATAATTTAATAAGCTAGCAACAATAAATATATGATATTTATAAATGAACAAAAGTATAATTATTTACTGCCCTCACTTCTCATAACTTATTAACTCTACAACGTGTCTGGGTTGCATGCTCTTACAAAATGATAATACACAATTTTTATCACTCATTTAGAAAATATTTAGAGTGGATGCCGAAAAATTAAGCTTTAAACTAAATAAAAAATGTACATTATACTTAACGATTTTTAAAAAAAATTCTGCAGCTGTAACCGTTGTATGTGATATGTCAAAAAATTACAAATAATTAGTAGTAACACTCCCTAGAAGGATATTACGGTTTGACTTGCAGGTCCGTAGAAAATCGGATTTTTCAAGAAAGCTCTATACAATTTTTTCTCGAAAACAATATAAATCATTCGCATAAATGCCCAATTACTTTTTTTTACATATGTAGGCTTAGTTACTGTAAACAAAAGCCATATCCAACAGAAACAGCGATATTTAAGAATTAACATTCCTATGTCTATGAAAGCTGATTTTCGTCCCACTGTGCGGCGGGCGGGACAATAAATCACACTTATTTTCAACATCACTAAGTTCACTGGCCAACACTAGTCTGTCGATTAAAAATTTTTGACAATCAAAGATAATGTGCTCCATAGTTCCATCACTTGAATTACAATATGAACAGTTTTTATTCGCAATAATGCCGAGTCGAGCAAGGTGTGACGGTGCAGTATTATGACCAAAACGCAGTCTATTTATGATAGTAATAAACTCTCTAGTAGCATCTTCCATTCGATGATACCAAGGTCTTGCAGGTAAGCTTTCTTGTATGCTTCCATACCATTTTCCTTTCGTATCTTGATCTTTCTTCCACATATCTAACCACAACTTTTGAATATTCTGGTCAATACATTGCAAGTAATCAGACATAGGAACATTCATTGTATGTCTAACGTCAACAGCATTAACTCCTTCATATGCAGTTTTATCAGCCATTTCATTGCCAGAGATACCTTTGTGGGAAGGCACCCATAGAAAGAAAACTTGGATATTTTTAATATGATATTGGTGAATTATTTGTTTAATGAAGTAAAGGATATAATTAGACTTGAATTTAACTGTGAGGGTAGTTAAAGCTGTTATCAAACTCAAGGAATCAGAAATTATTAAAAAATATTTAATGTTATTGATTTTACGAATATGCATTAATGCCTGATACACTGCATATGCCTCTGCCGTAAATATAGAGCAGGGTTCATGCAGAATAAAGCTTGAAGAAAGTTTTGCTTGTGGATCATATAGAGCAGCATGTACATAATCACTTGCTTTGCTCCCATCAGTGTAGATAACATAGTACTTTGTATTTTCCTCTAAAAATTTAAGCATTTCTGAATTATTGTTTATTGTCTCTTGAATTACATTAATTGGATGTGAAATACACTGATAAGAGAAAGAGTAACATGGCCATGGATACTGTTTTCTAATTTTAGATAAACTATTGTCTATTTCCAGAAATATATCGGACAGTGTTGGAGAATTGCCGCATAGTAGACCTTGTGCTGTTGTTAATGGTCTTCTTGGGGATCTATTTATATAAGGTACAATTTTGTTTATTACTTGAGTGTTATTTGATGCCAGTAATTTGAGACAGTATCTTTCAGCAAGTAAGATTCGTCTCAAAATCAAAGGCATCACTTTTGTCTCAACTTCCATGGCCCTTATGGGAGTCGAGCACATAGCACCAGATATTATTCTTAAAGCTTTATTCTGCAATATGTCTAATTTATTTACATGAGAACTATTCATATAAGCGAGTGAACTATAATCTAAGTGACTTCTAACAATACTTTTATACAATATAGACAATATTTTAGGGTCTGCACCCCATGTTACACCACAAAGTGATCTAATAACATTTAGTCCTATGTGAGCATTTTTGGATACATATTTAATATGTTCTTCAAAAGTTAGTTTTTGGTCCAGTATTATTCCTAAAAATTTCTTTGAATTGACTCTATTTATAATTTCATTATTGTAAATAATATTTGAATTTGAGGCTTCATTACCAAAAAACATAGCACTACTTTTAGAGGGGTTAATTTTCAAATGTAAATGATTGTTATAATATTGTAATAGTTGAAGTAAGGATTTGTTCATATTATCTATTGCAATCTCTAAGTTGTAATTACTACTATATAATACAATGTCATCAGCAAATTGTAAAATATTTATATCCTTATTATTTACATATTTACAAATCTCACTTGTGTATATATTGTACAGTAATGGAGATAACGTGGCACCTTGCATTGTACCTCTTGAGGCACATTTGGGTCCATATAAAATATTGTTATGCCTAGCATAGATTGTCCTGTTGCTCAAAAAATTATAAATCCATTCACATAAGTGCCCGGGCACACCTAACCTAGACATGACTTGAACTAGTATGCCAGGATCAACACTGTCAAAAGCACTTTGAACATCTAGGAATACGCAAACAGTATTTAATTTTCTATGTTTTGCATTTTTCAGGTCAGAGATTAAAGAGGTGAAACTGTCTGCACTACTACGTCCTCTACGGAAGCCATTTTGTATATGTGGAATTAAACACTTGGATTCAACATACCAATCAAGACGGACTTTCACCATATTTTCGAATATTTTACCAAGACAGGATGACAAGGAAATTGGTCTATAAGAACTAGCAAACTCAGGAGATTTGTCGGGCTTAAGTATTGGGACAACACACTGTGTTTTCCATGACTGTGGAATAACTTTATTACGCCAAAGCAAATTGAGGATTTTAAGAAACAACTTTTGGGCAGATACATCTAAGTTTTTAATTATAATGTAAGGATAATCATCTAAGCCAGGAGTTGTATTTCGTCTAGACTGCAAACTTGTTAAAAATTCAGACCATGAAAATGGATCTAGTAAAAATTTAGAATTTGGGTTATCATTGTTAATTTCAAAAAGAATGTTCAGTTGATCTACTTCAATTAAATTGTTATTATCTGATAATTTATCCAAAAGTGGAGATATAAACTCATCTGTATATGATTTATTCTTAGGTCTTATGCCTTTAAACATTTTTAATAAATTCCAAATTTTACTTATGGGAGTATTTCTATTAAAAGTGTTACACAAGTTATTCCATCCAATTTTTTTCTGTTCTGAAATTGTTCTCTTTTTCTGGGCATCTTTTCTTTTGTAATTAATGTAATTCTCAATAGTAGGCTCTTTTCTATATAGTTTTAGTGCATTATATGAAGCAATAACACTTTGTTCGCATATACTATTCCACCAAGGAGATGGTGGTCTGCTTATGAAAGTGTTTGTTTTAGTGAGCTTTGGAATTGACATTTCTTTAAGAGTATCTAAATGAGAACAGAAATTATTGTAGGTTGAAATAGGATCATGTGATTGAAGTACCAAATCATTAAACATTGTTTTTGAAAGAGCTGTGTATGTTGCCCAGTCAGCTTTTTTATATATGAACCTATCTACAGGTGAATTGAGATGATATTTATCTATATTTAATGAAATCTCTGTTATTGTTGGATAATGGTAACTTCCCATTGTGTCATCATGTACAGACCATTCACATAGTGGTGCAAGGCTGCCACTGATGAAGCTTACATCAATGGCAGAAGGAGTTTGTCTAGGGCGATTTACAGTTGTAGGTCTACCATCATTTAAAATACACAAATCTAAGTCATCAATTAAATTAAATAAATCCTGACCTCTACCTTTGGTTGACTGACAACCAAATGCAATATGATGAGCATTAAAATCACCACTCATAAATATGGGCTTTGGCAGATCATTAATAATGTAACGGAGTCTATTAATTCGTATTCGCCCACTTGAAGGTGGACAGTATACACAGAGAATTGTTAAACTACTATGTCCAGTTGATACAGACACAGCAACTGTTTGAATGTCTTCATAAAATCTGGTATTTAATATATTATACTTAAGGTATGGTTTAATCAGAATTGCAACTCCATTATGTGCATTGTTTGAATTTTTATTGTAAATGTTATATCCTGGTATTTTAAAATTATTATCTTTGAACCATGTCTCATTAAGAAGGCAAATATCAATATTATGTTGTTTTAAAAATTGAATTAATAAAGGTTTTTTACTATTTGCACTTTGAATGTTATACTGAGCGATACGTAGCTTGGATTGTGTAGGACTAGGCCCAACACAATCCATTATGTTAAGTTTTTTAATAATGCATCTTTAATAGTTTTAATATTAGTGGGTGTACTGTCATCTTTATTGGCTAATTCCACCAACGTCTGCACTAGGGCCATAAGTACATCGTTGTTGGAAATTATTTGAGTTTTAAGGTCTTCCTTAGAATTAACTATTTTAACTTTATTTACATCTCGTACAGACTTATTTACAGAGGTATTTACAGACTTATTTACAATAACATTACTATTTACAGGTTGTGGTTTTGGTGGTGGGAGTGTAGGGAAATCTGTTCCATTGATGGCGACCTGTTTTGTTAAGGCGGCACTTGCATAAGATATGTTGTTTTTCTTTTCTATAATCTTCTTAGTTTTAATCGGACATAATCTAGATATCGCGAGATGAGGCCCACTACAATTTATACAGCTGATTTCTGTTGGTTTATCACATTCCTTATACAAGTGTTCACCTCCACAAATACTACATCTTTGTTTACCATTACAAATCTTTGCTGAATGATTAAATTTAAAACACCTATAGCACTGTAGTAATGGTGGAATGTATTCAAAAACTCTGTACGAGAATAGATCATATTGTACATTATTAGGCAGTACATTAGATAAGAAAGTGATGCTTACAGTCTGCAATGGAATGCGCTCTTGTCCTACTTTCTTTGAAAACCTTCTTATTGCCACTATTTCATATGTTGAAGAAAGTCTTGTGTAAAGTTCTTTGTTAGATATATTCGCTGGAACAAATCTGATGATGCCGGTTTTTTCAATTTGCGCTGCCGGTATGAACGCCTTCATGTCATATTTTGTGAGGAAAGTTGTGTTATTAATGAAGTTATTGGCCGTATTATATTGCTTGAAGATAACTGCAATTTTATTGGCATTCACCCTCTGAATACCCGTCACACCTTTTATGTCCATTGCGAAAATATGGTTTAAGTAAGTAGGGCTCTTGTTGCCCAACCTATCGTCGCTTGTGGATTCCACATACACTTTAAAGTCTGTGTTGGTTGAGTTTTCCGGATATAGTCTTTTGTAATTCGGTTTGTAATAAGGGAGATATGCATCTCGCTCATCGCCGCAGTCCAATCGTCCAGAGCCTACGCCTCCTCCTTCATCCGTAGGCCGTGGCCGTTTTATTGAGGTGGGCGGGTGAGACCCGCCCCCCTCGTTTACCTCCATTGCTATTGCGCTTTTCAGCAGCTAATAGCCAAATTGTAAGTCACTTTAACTAAAAAAAAACACTACATAGAGGAAAATTTTAAAATTAAAGTAGAAAGACAACCGCGCTTTTTCAAGGTTCCCGCCAGAATCCACTTGACATAACTTGATTTTTGTCCACAGCACAGAGCACAATGACGGCACTATGCTCCTGTTTTTGTCTGTTTGACATGTCCATATGTCAGTTCATTGGAGATTGACATACGAGTGTTGCAATAGTTATTTCTCGTCTGGTTTGATAATTTTGAGAAGTTAAGACACAGTCTGACAATTTACTACTTCATCATAACGTCTGTCTGTTCGTGATGTACTGAAAAACTACCGAAAGGATTTTAATGTGGTTTTCACCATAGACAATAAAGAATTCATGAAGAAGGTTTAGGTGTTTAGTTTATTAAGCTTTTATGTAAATTGTTTGAAATATTTTGATAAAGCTTAAAAATATAACTGTAACGTAGTAATTTTTATATATCTACTTAAACAACGGCGAGGAGCAGTATCAGCAGGAAGTGGTCATCGGTCTATTCTTTGAGGAATAATAGATCGATGATCAACACAAACAAACGAAGATGAGTAATATTGTCAATGTACAAAATGTTTTGGAGGACGGTGCACTGGTATGTTTATTTCCCATTTTATTATACTACTTACTACCCCTGCGAATCTCGGACGGGTTGCTGCTAGTGAAATCATAAAATAAATGTGTAAGGGTGCTACTTAGAACTTGGGTATAAAAATTACATGTAATTTCATAAAATATGGGAAGCAGTCAAGCGGGTAAAATTAAATTGTATCTATGCCAATTTGTATAAACATTTATTTACCAAAGCAAAATAAAGTAGTTTTATTTCTCATAAATACATAATTTCATAATTAAGCATCCCTGTTTGTTCTAGACTTGGTAAACCTGACCTTAACTTTGACTTTCACTTCAAGCCTTTTAAGAATTTCTGACAATTCAGGATCTTCATCAGAGTCTTCTTCGCTCTCGGGTTCTGGCGGTGGAGGGGGCGGAGATGGGGGAGCAGGGGGTGGCGACGGCCGCGGAGGGCGAGAAGAGGGTGGTAATGGGGTCGTCGGTGACCACCCATCAGTCGTGTTCGTCGGTGACCACCCATCAGTCGTGTTCGTCGGTGACCACCCATCAGTCGAGTTCGTTGGTGACCACCCAGGAGTCGAGGTCGTTGGTGACCACCCAGGAGTCGAGTTCGTTGGTGACCACCCATCAGTCGAGTTCGTTGGTGACCACCCAGGAGTCGAGGTCGTTGGTGACCACCCAGGAGTCGAGTTCGTCGGTGACCACCCATCAGTCGTGTTCGTCGGTGACCACTCATCAGTCGAGTTCGTTGGTGACCACCCAGGAGTCGAGGTCGTTGGTGACCACCCATCAGTCGAGTTCGTTGGTGACCACCCAGGAGTCGACGTCGTTGGTGACCACCCAGGAGTCGAGTTCGTTGGTGACCACCCATCAGTCGAGTTAGTCGGTGACCACCCATCAGTCGAGTTTGTGGGCAAGAGGCTTGTTGTGGTGGTTGTAGGAGCCTCGATTTCTTCTTCTTCACTGCTGGCTTCTTCACTGCTGTCTTCTTCACTGCTGTCTTCTTCACTGCTATCTTCTTCGTTTAGATTTTCGAAGTCGATGCCAGTTACCTTTTCGAACCAAGGCAGGAACGGACCTGGACGAATAAAACCTGCAAAAAAATTAATATAAATACAATTATATCATACATAACTGACTAGTTCCCACCCTCGTGTTTGAATCAACCGCTAAACGACTCATCAAGTTCCGGTTGGAGGCTTGAGAGTCAGTATTTATTGACTTTCGTCCTTTTGAGGACTTTCCTATTCATCATTTGAGTCTTGTTCTAGGTCGGTCACAGTTGTCATGGGCAGCAGCGGAAGGGTGGAGCTGCGTGCTCATTTGCTACCTTAATTCCATAAAAAACACCTGTTTTTCCGTCATCGACACATCGATATTGCCTGATGATGAACTCATTTCTATGCACAAAGGTGACCAATTACCATCAGTTGGATGGTCTCCTCATTTGACGACTACGTAGCGCAGTGGTGAGTAGTGACCCTGCCTACGTGAGGGTTTAGTTTAGAGGTTCAATTCCCAGTTGGGGCATAAATGTTTATTCTCGGGTCGTAGTGTAGTGATGTCTATTTGTGTTTTCCATGCTACCCGCGACATAGAGTCTAGTAGTGCGGGATGTTTTTACCTGTTAATTACATAAAAAATATTTTATTTAGATAAGTATTTGATTAGTTAAACAATTCCATTTATTCAACAGGGAGTGTTCAATTCATTATGTAAGGGTACTATGAGTACTATCTACTTTCATTTCAAGCTTCGCTTTTATTTTGACTGTTCTTTAACTTTTATGTGTAGTTTGCTAGTTTGTGTTAAATATACAAATCGCCTGACAATACTAATAATAATTATTTCGGGTGCAATTACTGTTTAGTATTTAAAAACACGAAATTAAGAACAATATTAATGACGTGTTTCCGTTACGTCCGTAATAAAGTACTTTACAAATGTTGCCATATGAAATGTTAGATGTAGTAGGATCATGATGCCAAACTAAGGTCGCGTAACACTAAGCGATCACAACGCTCAAAACATTCCTTTTATGTAGAAAAGGAGTATTTTTTGATAATTGTTATCGCTTAGTGGAACGCGCTCGTAGTATTTTTAATCAAAAACAAACCTCCAGGTAAGCCTGAGTGGCAGCCAAAGTTTCCGCCCGCCACGAATGAGCTCACTCCAATAAGATAAGGTGTCCCATCTGAATCCTCGTGCACTAATGGACCACCGCTATCACCCTGAAATAAAATGATCAGATACCTAATACATATTATTTTTCATTGAACATTATCTGTGGAAGCTGGTACATTCGTTTTCGTGAATTTGATTAGTCAAGTATTTAAACATTCATCGCTTACGAATTCAATCAATCAGTTCACCTGGCAAATGGACTGCGAGGTGACGTTGTAGAAGGCCGCACAGGTGGTGGTGTCGGTGATAATGGTGCCGAAGATGCTGCGGCAGCGCGTGTTGGACACGCCCAGCAGGTACACCCAGTTCAGGGTCTCCGGTGTTGCACCTACACGTAATAACATTTAGATTAAACTTCTAAATTGACCAAATAATTAAAGTTCAAATTGTTCGGTTTTCGGTGGTACGGAACCCTACGAGTGCAAGTTGCTCACCCGTTAAAACGTTGTCTCTTGAAATGTCACAGATAGACGCTTGAATTTTTTACCGAATGTGAATAATTAATGCTGCCATAACAAAAAATAATAAAAATTAAATTAAATTAAAAATTTAGGGGGTCCCCATACAACAAATATGTTTTTTTTTCGGCGCGCGCACACACTGAACGATGGCACAGAACCCATCGTCTGCGAGTCCGACTCGCACTTGGCCTACTTTTTATTAATTAGTGTTTGATACATCAACCTGATGGTCGGTGGAGAGGTAGTCTCGGATGGAAAAGAGCATTATCCTAGTACAGCTTGGCAAAAAAGAGTTTGACGTGGCGACAGCGAGAACTAAAAATTTATACATGTGGCAATACTAACGTACTAGTCAATAATGTCAATTGCTATTACATTCTGTGTCAACAGTACGCTCATGCAAGTTGTATTCATAGATTTTCTAAAATTCTCAACGATCGTAGCATAAATTAGCCGTTTAAAATGAATAAAACTATTCGTAGTAGTGGTAGAGCAGTGATATATCAAGTTTCGGGTTGCCAGTGATACGATAGAGGCGACCTCATTTATTCCAGACTCTTTTTTGCCAAGCTGTAAGAGCGTATTCACTGTTGCACTGAAGACGCACACATCACTTGTCTTATAAGTAGGTAGGTACTTACTTCATCGGAATGGGAATTCTACTCGGAATTTTGTTCCACCTGCATACTGAAAGCATTCTCTAGGTCCAACCAGGACAGTACGAATTCAACTGAATTATGGCCTTAATATCCTTACCTCCAGTCCACAGTCTGCCGAAGCCACTGGCGTGTACCCTCTCCCCGTCGTAGTCCCTGAAGGCATCGCGTAATGGTTGAACGCGAATTGGACGCAAATATTCTATAATAAATAACATCTTTCGCATGAATTTTAATGTGCTTGCATAAATGAATATGTGTCTGTATGTACATATAAAATTAGAAATCTGTACTTAATACAACAAAGTCAGGTTTCGTGCCTGTACGCTTAGACCTTTTAAATTACACGACGGATTTTGATGCGGTTTTCACTGTCATTCAGATAAAACTTCTTCCAGGTGATTTAAAGGTATAATACATGCATATCATATTTACAGAAAATATATAAAAACAGTTAATTTTAAGATTCCCGTCTAAAGATTTCTTGAATGTGGGTACTGATATTTCCTAGTAAAGTATAATCCACAAACCACTATAGGTGACACGACGTAGCAGCTTCAGAATCGAGATGTCGTTAGGCTGCACCATGCTGGGCGTGTTCGCGTTGAAGGTGGGGTGGTTGTACCACTCGGTGGACTCGAACATGTACTGCGGCCGCGTCATGTGCGTCACGCCAGCCCGGATAACTATGGTCACGCTCCTGGGTAACAAGGTGAGATTTCTTTATTAACCCCGACGCAAAAAGAGGGGTGTTATAAGTTTGACGTGTCTGTGTGTATATCTATGTCTATGGCACCGTAGCCCCAAAACGAATGGACCGCCTTAGATGCGTTTTTTGTTATTACCATTAGATTACTCTCTTCTCTCAAAGCTTATTGACCCAATCACGTCTCACTTCTGATAGTTGGCTTGTCCACTAGAATCTTGATCAATGTAACATAGAGTAGGTACCTACACCTAACTAACTAAATGGACTCGCATGCCCTGCGATCTTTCCCCATTACAAATCTTCTGTTAATACAATGACTTTAGTCATCGAAAAGTGTACATACATAGTTTACATAAACATATACATTTAGTATGTCACGTTTACACATAATTACTCATTCTAACTGCGTTATTATCCTTGAATGGGAATATCCAGTACAATATTCATTCAATCAATCTTTAAACTTTAATATAACAGGAAATAAAATACTCGACTACTTGTGCGCCGTCTTTCAAACCATTTCATTCATTATTGACAACATCCAGTCCTCTTCCTTTGTGTTTATTCATCATGTCTATTCTCGAAGATGGCCGGCTGGCTGGTCAGTAAAATTTTGTTGGACACCGGCCAGAAACACCTTTGCTTCACCAGCTCACCACACTTCACCTCTCCTATACATCGTTTCACCACTTTCTGCTGATCCTCCACCTCGCTGTTGTTAGTAGAGATAAAAAAATCCTCTGTTACAATACAAAATCATTGCATTCAATCCTAAGCCAGACGGACCAGAGATTAATCCCTACAATATGAAGTCCTTACTGGAAACGTTCCAACTATATAGTCATTATGACATTGTTCGCGAGAAGCGATTTGGTCCAGACAGGGTTAACGCTCGCTGCGGCGCCGACGAAACGCCCCCAACGATAATGGATTATTACGAAAAAACATTTATCATCATGGCCAAGTTTGAGCGCAGTTCACTCAACATCCAGACGGAGTTACAATTCGAGTCAGAGGATTATTGAGCATTCTACAAGATAAGTAAGTCAAGTTAAGTATTTGGACACAGATAGGCATTTTTAGCAATGCGATGGCGACTCGGCTCTATAAGCCTCTGCAATGAAACTACCTCTACATTACGAATAAACATGTAGGGGTAAGTATGTGATTCCAAACACCTAAGTATTTTGGGATAATACCTATAGGTTCCTACACGATGTGTTTATGAATTTCATTCCTGATAAAATTGATGTAAGTAGGTATTATTAACTTTACCGAAACAGAGAAAATGAGTGTAAGTCTTGGAAATAGGTCTTGTTCATTCGGTTATATGAGGTCCTGGAACCTCCCCACGTGCACCGAATAGATAGAGAGAACCTTCTAAGGATTTCGCTTATAAAAAAAGTAGTTTACAAATAATATGTAGCTTAGAAACGGTTAGTGGGCTACCAGTAACGTACTTCTGATAGCCGACTCCCTGCATTGTGTACTCCACTCACCCGGCAGTACAGTGCGCAGCAGTGATGACCCACTCGCGATGTACCACAGAACCCCCGCAGCCGCTAACAGCACCTGCGGCGGTCACCTGCCGCAGGGCGACCTGGTGCGGGTGCTGGCCGGGCCTCGCCTCCCAGCCCGACACGATGCGGGATCCTGAACTCCCTGGAATGACGTCAGGTCGTCACAATATCTTCAACAGTACACACCGAAATAACAACGTCCGAAACTAGACTGTACCAACTTCTTTTAAAATTGCCAGCAAAATCCACAAACGACCTTGACATTTTGTAAGAAGTTACCTACGTAAAATGCGATGTCAGTATCGGCAGATGGCGCTTTATTTTCTTTTCTTTTTGATATATTTTTTACGCTACTTGGAGAATTAGGTCCCTAACGTAGGTATCCGACGTTAAGGATGTTTTAAAAAGTTAACAATCTCTAATGGTCGTATCCTTATTGGTACTAATCCTATCATCATAATATTGACTCCGTTTTATTGAGGAGTCCATTTTGAACGAAACTTCTCTTTGATAAATTGTTAAATTTCCAGGCATCTCCAATTTTAAATCAGACAAAAAGATAATAATATCCTTAGACGTTTTTCTTTATATTAATACTAGTTGTCCCAGCGTACTTCGTACCGCTTTATAATTAAAAAATGTTTTGGTGATATATCGACAGCAACGCAGGTGGCGTTGGGGTCCAATTGTGAATCTAAACCAATTAATCGGGTCCAATTGTGAATCTAAACCATTCCCAGATCCCCTTGAACACACACAAAAAATTTCATCCAAATCGGTCCAGTCGTTAAAAAATGTTTTGGTGATATATCGACAGCAACGCCACCTACCGGGTCCAATTGTGAATCTAAACCATTCTCGGATCCACCTGAAGACACACAAAAAATTTCAACCAAATCGGTCAAGCCGTTTAGGAGGAGTTCAGTGACATACACACTCACACTCGAATTATATATATTAAGATGTACCTTCCTAGGTATTAAATAGGTACAGATAAAATAATCGACTTCACATTACAGCGTTTATTCAGTAGCCTATGATATAAACATTATAAACACGTAATTCATTGGGATTACAGCTATGCAGCTTGAAATGTAATTTTAATGACGTTAATAGGTATTATGCTCTGATTTATGATATTGAAATCATGACAGTCAATTAGTGATAACGATAATACCTTAAGGCCTTAATACCTTAGTTTTACCTAATCATTTACCAGTAGCGAAAACAAAAAACACTAATTTAGAAGATACCTAGTTAGCTACTTAAAAATTGAATGTTCCCCGTAGCATTGGAATAATCGAAAATATACATAATTATGTAGGTAACGCGGCTAACGACATTCCCTAGGGATCTACTGAACTTAAATTTCCTGAAAATTTAACCGATTCGACCCCGTACATTTTGAGAAATTCCAAACAACCGAAAAAAAATTCGTTAAAACGATATTTTTCCAAATAACTTTCAAACTAAGTAGTAAGTACTGCATCGATTTGTTTCTAATTAAAAAATGCCGGTGGAAGCCGTCGGGATTCAAAATCGGTTGATCTGTTCGGGAGATATCGTTGACGAAACAATGTTTTATAATCAAAATTTCGAAATTTCGATGTAAGTAAACAGATAAATTTAGTATGAATGCACGATTTTACATCTGCATTAAGTTGAATATCGCTTTTACTACAAGCATTTAAGCCCCGACGAACACACGAAGAATGTGCAGGCGAGCGATGAGCCACAACAATAATTTTTATAACCTAGTACCTAAACCACATTGACCATTCATTTGGGTCTGATTATCTATAGGTAACCTATAAGTTGGTAATATAAAAGAAGAAATTGACTCCATGTCGTTGTTCAATTCTAATCGCAAAGATTTTTAAATCTAAAAAACTTACTTGCTACATCTTCAATGTAGACTGGTTTCGCAAATTCAGCCGGTACCTGTAGCAAAATTTAATAGGTAGAATCTTGATTTGTCTTCTGGTATTGACGTGATAACGTCTTATAAATTGATGAACACCGGCAGCGCGCACAAAAAAGGTTCCACCTGAACCTGTGCTCAGACGGAATGGGACCCTTTTTCCCGCCCTTTTAAGTCAGTTCCTCATTTAATAATTAAAAAATCAATGCTATAACAAGTGAACAAAAAATGTTTATTTTATTGTGTTTTGTCCATAGAAGTACCTAAATCTTTTTTCACACATTATCTTATGTTATACCTACATTTAATTTACATACATTTACATTATTTTATGAAGAGGCGTCGATGAGGTGCTTGCCTAGGGCGCTCTCGCATTTAATCCGCCCCTGGGTATACATAATGATATTTACTTTTAGTAGGTAGGTACTTATTAGCATACTTTAGTGAATATAAGTCTACGGCGGCAACACCCAGTGCCCCAGTTGATAGTGAATGTCTGAGAAGTGAGGGGTCCCGAGTTCACTACCCAGCTGGGGCATTTATGTGACAGATCAATTTATTGTTTTCGCGAAGTGGGTGTTAGTCTTATTTATGTTGTCCATGCCAGCCGTGACACCGGGAATAGTTTGGGGATAGTGCTAAGAGACTAAAGAAGACTTAAAATAAGTAATTAAAATTAAATGTCCACGACGTGCGCATATTTGAAGTGAAACTTCTTAACGTTTGGACAGTTACTTAAAATCATATTCTATTCACATATTTTGATGCAGTCTAAAATTAAGTGTAAACGAATGACACAATACTGTGTAAATATAAACATAAGTATAGCGCTATTCCATAGCCATCGATGAGTGGCGAGCGATTAACTAGCGTGTCAATTGTCATCTTGCATTTTTACTCTCTGCGCGGCTAAAGAAGTTTCACTTCAAAGCGTTGATAGCTGGGTACGTACCTGGTAGACCAGTAGAGCGACCAGAAGAGCCGTATGCCACAACATCTTGCAGCCCACTGACTGCCCCACTGCTGCTCGACGCTAAGTAAGGTACCATCATTATCTCCCTATCGTTCGCCAAATCAGGATAATAACTGTGACGGTGGTAATTAGGTGATATACGAAGAAAATTGATAAAACTTAGAATTAATTTTATCTTAATACGTATTAATATCTAATTACATACCTACTCCACTTATTTTGTTGTTGGCGCTACCTGGCCATCTGTTGGTGTGGTCGCCAAGAAATTGACAGTAGGAAGCGATAGGTACCCTTTCTGTCATTGACCACTTGTAAGCAATAGAAATTTAAGATCCTCACAGTAATTAGTAACGCACAGTAGTCCATTGAAGTGTTAATTTTTTAGGCTTAGCGTGCATTTGTCGAGAGGGGGTTAGTGTAAAGTCAAATCCAAGTTTGTGGGGTCGCAACTCTTATCCCTCGGCCGCCATCGTGGAAATAAGGTTGCAAATTATTTTATGGTTTATCTGGCAAACCATTGGTCCCACATAAAATTTGTAAGACTCACTTAGAATTTGTAAGAATATTTTTCGTACAATTTTAGTCCCGCAATTTTTAGTCGTAGAATCAAAAATTATCATTCAGGATCCCTGGAATTAATAATGTCGCATCCATCCCAACGTAATTTAAAAACTTATTAATAAAATATCTAGAAGCCTGTTGACTATTACGATGGTCCCGTAGCTAGTTCTGTTGGTAGTGACCCTGCCTTTGTAGTAAGGAGTCTCGGTTACCCCAACCGAGAATCGGACCGGAGACTCCTTTATGGAACAGATAAATGTTTGTTCTTAGGTCATGGTCTTAGGTGATGTCTTAATTATATTAGTGATGTCCGGGCCACCAGCGACACAGAAAACCTTGAGTATGAGTATTATTATTTTTATTTACAAAACAATCAGATCAGAAATAGAACGGAATTTAAAACACCGCATTGAATAATATATTCCTGGTTCATAATCAAAGGTTAGGGAAAACAGTAAATAAGACAACGGTGAAATTTTTACACATTTATAAAACATTCAGTGCAACAAGTTTACTAGTCAATCAATTACAATAGTAACATTTATATCACATCTAAACCTTAATGCCAAGCCAAAGCGTACATTACTAGCCCGACCATCAAATAAAAAGTTTTCTAAGGGCGTGTATTCACTGTCCGCACAAACAACGATATCGGATAAAGGTACGATACGTGTTATTGAAAAATTCAACTCTTAAATAAACTGATGATTGTAGATAAATATTGCCTTCGAACTAATTAACAAATTTCTTCTCTAGATGTTCAGTGCACTCCGATATCGATTCAGTGGCGGATAGTGTCCTAACGACTTAGGCCGCATACAATACAAATACGTATAGACCCATTAATCACTAGAAATGCCTACAAAATCCTCACACCGACCCATGCGATACATATTATACAATAAAGCAAGTATTTCCGTCGCCAAAATTATATTTAGGCCGGGTTGTTAAAATTAAAGTATCTATATGCAAAAAAATAATATAAACTGGTAACCCTAATCATATATGGCAGATCGGTTCAAGCATTAGAGATTTGTGCAAGCAATTTAATTTCCATAAATAAAGTTTCGCAAAATCAATTTTAAATTAATCAAACGTCCACACGTGTTATTCATACAACACAACTGATTAATATGACTCGATATTTACAGCGATTATCGATAGTTAGGGGAAATTCGAGTAATTATAACATTATATCTGCTTTACTTCTTTGACAATTTTTTATAATAGCACATTATGATTATATTTGTATTTATTATTTTTATTTATTATACACAAGAATTAGAGAAATTTTATAGCCTGAAGTCAGTTAACGTTTTAATAACATTTTAACAACTTTTTAACATCATAAGACCTGCAATAGTACCTCAATTATCAAATATCTAAAACACTGTAACACTCATTTTACCTTGTAATGATAAGATTTACTACTATTTCTACAGTATCAGTACTTCTAAATGCACAAAGAAATAAATTTTGTCTTAAAATATCAAGCTCATTTCATGTCACAGATTAATATGATATCAGAACTCTTTTTAAGAAAGGTGATTTTAATCGACAATGTGAGACAAAAATAATTTTAAAGGCAGTGGGGTCAAAAATAGTTTTACAGTAAAATATTCTTTAGGACTATCGCAATAAATAAATAAAAATTTGAACACTCATACCATCATTATGCACCAAATACATAATTGCTAAATAGTCCCAACAGACTCCACATCCACAGTCTGTTTGGACCAAACTACTTTTGACCGACATTTCGTCTCGTCTAAATAACTATTGGACAGAGTTCCGAGTATATTTAATTTCATATCATGTGAATTTATTTTAACAAAGTGATTTTTTTTTATTGATTACAGACAGCAAACAAGCACCTTCCGTTGCCGCCCATGACAACTGTGACCGACTTAGAACAAGACTCATATATTATTTCCGTTAAAATGCCTTCTAATTGTTAATTTCATTGTAAGCCACAAAAAATCAAAGAAAGATGTTATATAGCTTGAAAAAATATTACTTTTACAAATGCCTTATGTATTACATTTATTACAAACGTAAAATAAATTTTATTCTTCTTGGTAAAATTCAACTTATCATAGGTAACACTTAACTCGTCAATGTACTCAAGTAGAAATTCGACTCATTTTGAAATTCTTTTACAGTTTTAAAATATCACTTGACAGCTAAAAACCACTTATAATAGTCGGTAAATCAGAAAGACTGTAAGTAGGAAGAAAAATGCGTACATAATAAATGTCATAAAGTATTTGAAGATTTTATAATTGATGCATAATTATATATTAGACGCATAATAAGCAAAGGTTCAGAATGCAAATAATTTTCAAAAATTTTAAGTTTTAATATTAAATGGAAAAGTTTAGATATTTGGATACATAATTTTATTTTTATGGTTGAACTACAAATTCTATTTTTTATTATTATAACAAGCACATTTTTTAACGTCAAACCTTTTACTTTTACTTTTTAAATAAACGAAATTATCATCAAATAATTATAGATGGTACACTTCAGAATGTAAGACGTGATAGATATATTTTTTATGAACGTCCCATTCATTTCGTAAGAAAAACCTGCCTTCCAACACTATTTCCTTAAAGTTTTATCTAAGTTATGACAGGTAACACCTCCGAAAGACATTAATTTGTTGTACACTTGAGGATGACTTAGGGGGTTCAAAGCAGATAATGCAATTCGCTATTTACATCAATCGTCAATACATAACACTAGCCTCTGGTTTTTAATCTAAGTAATTAATTGACAATTGTCTTAGTAGAAACCACTGAAATTCTGAATATAAAAGGCCAAAATATTCGTTGAATTTAAGTTTAATCTATCCTCTTATATTGCAAACGCATGTCAGTTAACATAATATATTGATCAAAAATATATTATAATTAACAATATCGGAAACGAAATTCCTGTTCAGTGTACATCGATTAATGTGTAATTGTATCATGCTTATCAAGTCTATACAATCCAATCTATATTTTCAATGAACTCCTAGGCTAGTGAATAGTGAGTGGTATGGAGTGTCAGTAAAGAAATAACTCGTTTTAAATATAAAAGACAAAACAAGAAGAAAACATTCCTAATAGTATTTATGTTATGAGGTTCGTATTAAGTTTCCCGTTCGGACTAAGTCCTCGAAGGAACTATAATTTCAACTTTGAGACCTCGTACTTTATCTAGCAGTGGACTAGTAGACTTATGGTGAAATAAAAATAATGTAAACTTGAATTTACATGGAACTAAATAAATAATAATATTTTTCCGTTTCCAGAACACACGAAATTTTTTGTCTCTTATTAGAACATAAATAATAATAGAACTTATATGACCAACATATAAATATAAATGCAAATAAATACAAAGATTACTGTTATAAATGAGTAATGGTAATGTTAAGTGTATAATAAATCAATAATACAATACAATAAACTAATTTCTTTCTCTGCCAACGCTAAGCGTTCACCACGCTTTGCCCGTGTACGGAACCAAAGTTTCCTAACACATCGTTTAGATACTAGAAAGCGCGATAATACAAGTCTATGTCTACTCGAAAGATTTCTCGTCTGTATTAGTGCGCGCATCATCCTTGTTTAAAAATTCTATGATAGAGAATAACAGATGAATAGTCGCCAGTATGTAAACACGGGTGTATTCGTCGTTGTTCAGCTAAAAGGAGACCGAATATTCGACCGAGTATCTAAATGAGGCGTAACAAGGTACACGAAGCTATTTAAGTATTTTATAAAATTAGTACCGTCTACTTGTTGTTTACGACAGAACAAGTTACACGAAATCTATTCAAACGCCGTGGGTTTTATAAGTATAAATAACTCCTCATAATATCGTACGTTAATTACGTACATACAAGTAACAATTGCGTACGTTATTGTCTCCGAAACTTCAGCTTCGTACACGTTCAAATCGACCATCTTTAATACTAAGCAGATCTATTAACCAACAACTATCATAATAATACATTTACAAATAATATATTTTTATAGCGAACACATTATAACCAAGTCCATCTAACACACTGCTTACATTTCACTGTATTCGAACATCGACACATGTGTTTAACAAATTATACTACATGACAAGATTAAAAACACTTTATACCGTCCTTATCACCACCACAATAATGACCACCATCGTGACCATTCCGTACCACCTCCACCGCAACTATCACCTCACCACATCCTCATATAGCCAAATCGCCTTTAAAAGCGTTAGGTATGAATATGCTTTCCTTTGTTTTACATAGTAAAATCATTTAAATTGTTGTTACTACCCTCAAATCACATCATTTTATTTTTCTACACTTCTATGGTACAGTACCTTTCGAATAACATAGGTTTAATTATTCAGTCTAACAAATATTAAGTGAACGATAACTATTGAATGATTTTACGCAATAAAAAAATATTAAATTTACAGAAATGCAAGTTTGTGCTAAACATGCAAAAGTCATTTTGAAATAAGAGCCAAGATAACACGACACTATCTGAAATCACACCGCATTAAAAATAAACAGATTATAATCCGATATTTTTATGATAAGAGCAAAATTTTTTTACATGTGTCATATTATCCAATACGATACTATTAATGATAACATAATCAATGTCACAACGAAGATCACTTCCACTAAAAAAAGATTAAATGGAAGTAATTTAACAAACAAATAATACTCACGATATTTAATCTATTTTAATCAGTTTAAATTTAGTAAAACAGTATATAACCTCAAAATAATTTCACAGAAAAGCATCCCTAATTACCTAGACCTGATTTTAATATCCGATTTGCTTATCACAACTGTTAATGTACGAGTTTATTTGGTAACATTAGCTACTAATAAATTAGAAAAATAAGTAAACAATACAAATCTAAGTATTTTTGTCTGTTATTACGCATTAGAATCAGTGATGAAGTGGATGTCTTACAGGTCTTAATAAAAATAATAAATTAAATTAAAAAGCACATATTCAGATTACTTTAAATCCATGTACAAACACTTTTATTTTATACTAATTTTAAGTTAATCTCATTTGTCTGCAAAATATTCATTAATTTAATAAACTATCCACCCATCGTTCACTTGATCATTATTAGGTTTAGACAACATTTAATTGTTTCACAATTACCAACCAAAAAACTTAAAACAATTTAGTAACCAAAGAAAAAAGTTGCACAAAATTCGTTATAATGTTAAATCTATCATGATCATTATTAAAATACAAATTAATTATAATTTTATGGGTTTTTACCAACATTAACTGTAACTTAATAATATATCATACATTGTACTATACATAAGTAGTATTCACTATCTAGATTGTTCTTTGTACTACGAGTAAGAACTGAATTGAACGACCATAGCAACTGTTAATCTGACTATAAACTTTAATATTTTGTCCGCGACAGTCAATCGATTTTGCAGTACTAAAGCATAATATCTGAATAGCTCATCATTATATTACATTCATAAACGAAATTGAAATAACCTAAGGTACTTATGAGATTCGGTAGGTGCGTCAAACTAAGGAAATGGATATAAATTAACCAATACATAAATGCCTATTTATTAAATAAATATCATATAGAATAAAAAACTAAGGTCATTCAGCTGTAGTATTTACCGTTCAATTGTACATAAACACTAGATTCTTTTATTCGATCGTTATTGGTATTCGATTCAAGCATATTTTTAGTTATATTTCGACAACGATAAAATATCGCAATGTACAGACAAAATACGATAAACGCTCAATATACTATGAGTTAAGACTAAAAATATATTGTTCTATGACTTAAATTCACTTCGGTTGAAAGGCAGAAAAGCATTCGCTGTATATTGTCCCATTCGTTTCCATGTTTGAATTCAATTTAGTTGTTCAGAACATTTCAATAAATGGCAATAGGAAACTATGCATTTTCAGATTTAAAACCATTCTCACATTTATCAATAAATACATAGTTAACAATCAAGTCTAATAGCTAATGATATAAATACAAAATTATACAAGTCACTGCTTTCTATAACATAAATACACTGCACAGGCTGATGTTGACAGTTTTAATATGACCATGCGAAACAGAGCCACCACGCGGGATTCACAAGAAACTAAACTATCTACATAATTTGCTTTCAGTCACCCACCCCTAGCAAGATAATTCTGAAATATCACAGCTGATATAAAGCGCTACAATTAACTATGTTATAAGAAATGGTTTCATCGTTAGTAATAGTAAATATATCATTTGAATTAAAATGATCAAAATGGATCTAATACTTGCCGTGATAGATCTCAGCAAATTCAGCTTGATCAATGAGATTACAAAACTACCGCGCAGTGATAACAACTTTTGGACTAGTCAAAATGGCGCGAAACTAAATGTCACAATGACAGACTATACAGCGTATTCACGTGCTACAGACGAGTGAACAAGTATTATAATAATAAATATAATTAAAATAAATATGCGAATACCTCAATGCCGTTAGTCGTATTTCCTATAGACGCGCGCGCCCGACGCCTCACTCCCCGGAATGTTTGCCGTGGCCACGCCTGTGTCTGGTCCGATGTTTCGCCCGGCATCAACTGCGTTTGTCCGCGTCTCCTGGAACAGACAAACCTAGATGCCAAAATTCTCAAAGTCTTTAATTTGGGTTCTAAGCAGAATAAAATTAAATGTAAGTCGAACCCTCGACCTTTAAAAAGGTAACGCCATCTATACGGGTCGTTTACGTATACGCATGCAACTCAATGCGGGTGCGCAGGGAACGGGGGCTGGTACCTGCGGAGATCGGCTGCTGGCGGGGCCGCTTGCCGGCGAACACCTTGACGGCGCCCACCGACATCAGACAGAACCAGTACAGCTGCGGCAGCAGCAGGATGCAGATCGACACCTTGCAGCCCAACGGCAGCGACCTGATCGCCTGGAACACAGTCGCCATTGTCAATCAAAGCTTGACAACATTTTCGCAAAAAAGGTAGGTTGATTAGGGCCATCACACACTCGAAAAATGAAAGTTTGGATTTTCGGCTATTATTGAATGCTGAAAGATTGATTGATTTGAGAATTTGTATACTTAAAGATGTGTCTTTCTATATTAGATTTACGCCATAAATATTATAGTTATTTTCAGAAACTATTGCCAAGAAAGAGAGCATTCAGCCTGTTTTGTACATTTTTGGTGTTTTTACGAAACATTCCATGAACCATATTCGCTCTCTATCTCCCTTTCAGTGATTCTACTCGTTGTAATTAACTTCTCACCCGCACAGCGCCATCTACTACCGTATTCCTACAACTCACCTCCAAATAAGACAGTCCAAGCACGCGGCTGTACAAGAGGCACACGTACGGCAGACTGGCCACTCGGCACACGAAGAACGTGAGCAGCATCGCTATCCCGTTGACGAGGTACGCGCGGGTCGCCTTCAGCTTGAGCCGCGAGAGGATCCCGCGCGCCGACACGAACGGCGTCGACAGCTCCATCAGGTACACGAAGCCAAACACGCAGTCGCCGAGGCCGCCGCGGAGATACTGAGTTGGAAAAGGTATGGGTTAACGTCGATGGCTGCCGGCAAACGCCAAATCCCTAAAAACAACAGTGACCAACCGCAATCGATAGTAGGTCTGTGTTTATTGTAGTTCTCAGAACAGCTTGAGCTGATGCGTACGTAGATCGAGTATGGCGTTAATACAAAATCGGTAATTTTTCTGTCATGGTTGTCACTAATTAGGGGCAGGGGGCGAGGCAGGTGTCTCCCAGTGGACCTCGGATGAAGTCCCTACGGTTGGTTTACCCTTTAAAAATCTGTCTCAAAAATCAGGAGCTTTGCCCCCCTTGACCAGGAACTGGGTACACCCACGTATTCTGTCCTTTTCTTCCTGTATAGTGCCATCTCATTCCCAAAAAGCATTCCGCCCCTTGTGTTCCCTATAACCTATAAGAAAGGTCCACTTCAAAAACATAGTTCACACAATTAAGCACTGTACCACTCACCACGATGACCAGGAAGCCGAACCCGCCGATGAACAGATGGTGCATGAGTATGACGGGCTCCTGGCGGCAATAATCCAAGAACGAGGTTTCCGTCCCGTCCCGCTTGGCGCCACCGTCGCCCGAAGACTTGTCCCGTTTGTGCACCAGCGGGATCTTGTTCTTCGCGACGCCTTCCTTCTTCTGCGCCTCGCTTTTCATCGTGATGTGTATCTGGAGGAATACATAACAAAATTTGTAGATGCCATAGTAAGCCATTATTATCCCCGTATTGGGGGGGTACATGTTTTAAAAACGGAACTATGCTTTATAACGGTTACTAATTATCTATCTCAACATATTATTAATCAGTGTCTTCAGCCCCGTCTGTCCGTCTGTCTGTTCGCGATACAAAAACTACTGAACGGATTTTCATGCGGTTCTCACCAATAGACAGAGGGATTCGTGAGAAAGGTTTAGGTATATGGTATATTAAAGTTTTGTGTAAATTGATTGAAATATGACCATAACTGTTAAGAAAGTCGGAAAAAATCAGGTCGGCTGGGAGCTTTTAGCGAATACGCTGCCTAATCCCTTTGAGATATAACAAAACAATGGGTATGGGTGGAATATTCCTCTTTCTAAGTCTACATTAAAATCCCCGGTGGCATACGTCTATCGCTTAAGGATAGCTTACTATACCCATTTTAAGTTTTAAAAAAAGGTCACATAAATATATACCGTAATAACATAAGTGCAACTCACAATGTACATAGAGTATATGTCGTAGAAGAAGTATGCGGCGCCGAACCAGGCGTACCCCTCAGAGACCACGTGTGAGGCGCGCATGAAGTCTCTGGTGCACGACCACAGACACACCACGGCGCCCGTGATACACGAGAACACCGCCTGCACCGCCGACACCAGCCTGTACCGGATTGTTGGACCATGATAAAAATACCTAAGCTTTTGTTTAAAAAAAATCTGAATTGAATGTTACTTATAACGGTCAATGGTAAACAATACTTTGGAAACGAAGAGGAATCTTCAAAAGACACTCAGTATTTTGAGAGGATGCTTCGCATCACATATAACTTTAGCACCAAATAGCTTTATTATTACGCAGAGAATAATAAAAAGTTTTCTAAATTTGATATGCAGTCTCGTTCCTCATTTAATCCCCTCAATTGACCATTTCCCAAGTGTAATGTCACGTTTAATATTTTATTTTTGCGATGAAGTTTAAGTTGAGAGTTTTAGTATTCGGCATTTATACATATAACGCCATAAAGCCTATGCAAACCGAAGCGATTTATGATGTCATACTTTAATAGCGTGTGACGTAATTTATGCATAACACCGCACTAACTTGTTACAGATGTCCATGACGTCACCGGCTCCCAGGCGGAACTGCGATCGGAAGCGCGCGCCGGGCCCCGTGCACAGCGCCGCGCGCACGCACATCTCGTACAGGGACATGAAGTAGACGAACCCGAGCAGCGAAAGCGCACATCCTCGACGCACTGAGATCCTGGTAACACAACTTCGGTTTAGTGAATTTAGTCCAGTACTAAATGAGCTGAGGCTTAGAGCATAAGAGTAAAAATTCTGACAGTCTAAGGACAGGAGTTAAGAAATTCAACATTTAGGATGCTCTCATCATGATTAAAGAGAAACATTTTAGCCGTAGCGATATATACTAATTTGGTGATTTAATTTATTTTTAGTTTATATAAGTAACCGCTTGAAGTAGCATATGGTAAAGCGCGGTAACTTATGAATATTGTTTAACTATGTTTAAACTTGATCCTACCAAGGATAGCAATATCCATTAACAAACCTATAAACTTATTGGCTATTAAACAAAAGGACCTTTCTCAACAAATTGTTTCAATGTAAGGCGCGCACTCGTAACCTAAGGAGATTTTAGTGACGTAGACTCTATTTTTAAGTATAATGGCTGTGTCTTAGAAAAAATTTAATTTAGCAAACGAGCACGCAGCAGCACCTTCCGTTGCCGCCCATGACAACTATGACCGACTATACCGTGGCGGTCGGTAGTACTACCCCGGGTGAACTCTACTCTAGGCTCTGCTGAATATTAATTAATAACAATAATAAATAATTAATATACATACCTGTATGTAATTTGAATTAAAACGGATGAATAAGGATAATGAGTGCGATAAGGGAACAGCTGCGTGGACAATAGCACTTTGATCGGTGTTTTTTTCCATGCGCTCTTCAGGAAATCTAATCTACAATTATCATGCTACATTTTATCCTTCGTTATCGAGATGTCGTCCGTTAGTTTGTAATATATATTTGTAAGGAAAGCAGAATCTGTTGCTCAGTGGAAAAATAAACAAGTCCCCCATTCGGTGATGGCTTTAGTATTATAGATGCTCAGAAGAGGCAATAATCATGACATGAGGTAGCACGTCTGCTCAGTGATCGGCAATAAATATATTGCCACAATAAATATCATATTGCCACAATAAATACCATATTGCCACAATAAATACCATATTGCCACAATAAATACCATATTGCGCCAGCAAAACTCTAATTTAGCAAAGCGCGGTCTGAAAACGGACAAATTGTTTATATCTGATGATAATAAACCATAACCTAACCCTAGGACCTGATAAGAACGCACCAATACCATGGGAGTTTTAAATTTCTCTCGAGACGTAAACATGCTCGAACAGCTCTGACGGCTTACCATTTCGACTCCCGGTTTGTTTACAAGATACATTCGACGGACAAATTTGCCGACACTGTTAGAGCCTTGAACCTAAATTCAGTATAATTTTAAACATGTAACTATACGCTACTTATATAATTATTTTATCGCAAATGTAAACAATCAGCGATGATTACCCAATCTATTTCAGCTGTGGAATTACGCACACATACTTTATCGCGTATGTAGGTATACTACCAGTTAATCATATCTAGGAAGATCAAGCTATCCGTTTCGGCTGTGAAAAATGCGCAAACAAATAACCTGCAAGTTCAGCTATGAATGCGATACAAGTAGTTTTCAGCAAATTGTTGTTTCAGTTTTAAGGATGAGGTCATTAACACAAGATAATTCTGCCCTTCTCAATCAGGCTTACTTACGCATTATTTGTCATTTTACTAAAGTATGCCGAATAACTTAAACCCATGGATATAAGACTCAATACCACTTAGAAGCAGTTAATGGAAGCGCTCACTGCCCGGCGGTTTGCGTCGATCTTAAGTTATCGACAAAGTTTAGCAACAGCGGGCGCGGTCGGTAGCTGGATGGGTGACCGCTAGTGGTAAAATTTCTTGGGCATTTTGTGGGGCACGTAAACCGTCGGTCCCAGTTGTTATCATTTGGTAGCACTCGTTAAGCCATGCCGGAGGCCTTCAGGCGGCATAAAAACTTCCGATACTTCTGTTGACCACGTGATGGATGACCGCGTGATGGATAATTGTTTCCTAATGATGCATTTCCTATTTGATAATAAGCGCATGAAATTTTACCACTAACGATCTACCTCACTAAAAACCAAGAATCGCAAACATACATTTATCATTTTAAAGTCACCCCCTACCGGAAATGGTACCTAGACGACCTCATCATCACTAACTATGTATCAGGGTCGTCAATGTTGCCGTGAGCGTATGAGCAAGGATCCTTTATCGCCTCAGCTATGATAGTAACGGTTAAGTGCTAAACTTTACTGTTTCTTTAACCTTGAATGAAATTTTACGCCACGCTGCGCACATGTCGCTTCATCGCAATTCCTCCAAGGTTATTCTGATTTGTTTAACAACTAGTGACCCGCCCTCGCTTCGCTCCGGAAAAACATATTTTTAAATAAACATACTGAACGTTATCCGAAGGTTGCTACAATAAATCAGTGAAAACGGCATTCAAACCAGTTATTCTTTCTTTATGCATCTTTCTTTAATGGCTATCTTGAACTTTGGTGTTACTGTCCAGGCGCGACGGTGACCTGTTACCACCAGGTGGCTCGTCTGCTCATTTGCCGGCTATCAACATTAAGGAAAACATAAAAAAGCCCCATCTGAGATTTGCGGGATCCAAAGCACATACAAACAAATAAAAATTATAGTTTTCCTCAAATATTTTCCATGTACAGACATTTATTAGTTACTGTTTTATTATATGCACAGAATTTATATTGGATTAATCGCAGCAAAATTAAATGACGCCATAGGTACAGCACACTCATCTACTTGTTGACTCATGCTATCAAATACAGTGCAGATGGTATAAATTTTTCCTTATTCAATAAAGCAACTTAATTTAAGAGTAACAAGGGGACAATTGACATGGTTTATCTGCAATATGACGACTGCATAGCCTAATTCGTAGTAGCCCTGCCTGCGAAGCGGGGGTCACGGATTTGATTCCCGGCCAGGGCAGATGTTTATGTGTCAGATAAATGTTTGTTCTCGGGTCATGGGTGTTAGTGATGTGTAATTTGTGTTGTCCATGCTACCTGCGACACAGGTAATTCTAGTGCGGGGTATGAGTGTGTTAACAGTTTTTTTTATTTAATTATATAACCTTTGTGATTTGCTGAAGAAAAAAAATTAAACGAAAAAATTATAAAGAAAACAAAAATTTAATATATCTAGCATAGTAGTATATATGTAGACATTCTTGTTGTTCAGTTTGTAATGGCCTTGCCAACCAAGAGAGCAGTCCCTGATTCAATTCTCAACAAGGGCATGCATTTATGTGGCAGGTAAATATTATGTCTTATTTGTGTACATGCACTTGCAAAGCAACATTCAAAACCTAGAGGTAAAAAATGTGATGGGCCCCAATGCCCATATTGTTCTATAAGATACTAAAGTAAGTCTTACTGAACTCACTATAAAACCTATTAGTGATTACCTTTAAAACTTGTATTCTACAGGAAATTGCATTGACCCTGAAATAAACATGAACCTCACCTATCCTCAACCTTCAGTTCGAGCAACAGGCAGACTGCAGCGACCAGCGAAGCCACATTTGCAATCAGCACAAGACACATCAACGATCTGCGCACCTTGGTCTGTAACAGGATGAAATCCATGTGAATTTCTAGATAATTGTGACCATGAAGATTTGAAACAATAATTCTCGCTTTTTTATATTGTATCTTATAGATTCAGTATAATCCCATGCATATAATGAAACTGTAGTCTGTAATGTACAAAATTTATCGAAGACCCCTAGTCTATTTTATAATGGCCCTGCCTGTCATAATGAGAGGTCTCAGGTTTGATTCCCAGCCAGGACAGATATTTATGTGACTGATAAATATTTGTTTTTGGGAGTTGTTTGAGTTGTCCATACCACCTGCAATACAAAGAATCCTCGTATAGGGGTATGAGTATTTTAGCTTTTATTTATTTATTGATTAAAAACTACAGGGTACACAGGTTAGTGAGGTTGTAGTCAAGCACTATCCTACATTATGTAAAAAACACGAGATAGATGTGAGTGTGTAAGTTATAAGTCATAGTTTTAATTTGTTAAGTTAATAATTACAAAGTTAATAAAAATAAATTTGTTTACTTTAATTGGATATTTATAGTTTGTATTTATTTCCATATGGATGATATTATCATAATTAACAGATATTTTTTTATTAGATTCATACATTCCTTTACTGAAACTATTTAGTCCCTGTCCCATTCCGCCTTCATAATCTAATTTGTTTGATAGGGCAGGAAGTCTAACAAGTCTTAATCATTAACTATACAGATTTCTACTAACAGACGCTCTGACACAACCTTGACAACCATGTGTATTTACTGTTCAATGAGATAATCACCCAAGCATCACTATGGAGCCGCATAGATTAAAATTAAAAAAAAAATAGAGGTGTCTTTAAAACAACTCTTATTATATAAAACAGGTATTTCTTCACTTTAATTTATATAATTATTCATTTATTAAAACCATTTTTCATAGAAAAGTTATCAAAACATGAACAACGGATCTGTAATGTTTTGTATCAGAATTATTTATTTTACATAAAAATCTAGATAAATATTAGAGCAGCCTTAAAAATAGCAAATTTATAATGGTCTAAAATCCTTATGTCACAAATCCATAACAATATTGTAAAAATATCTGACTTAAAACTTTGCCCTCTGAGAGCATAAATTAGAGCAATAAAAGTTTTAAAAGGTAAATGTACATATTTAAAAAAATTGTAAATGAATTGGTCAATTTAAAATCAAATGCCAGAATTGATGACTGCAATATGACAGAGAAAATAATAATTATAACAAAACCAGATTTATGCAGAAACCAATTAAATAATCATTATGCTATTTTCAATGTATTTTATAAAGTTTAGATACTGAAGTAAAAAGTAATTTTGAAATTATTACCATGATACCACCGAATTCACTAATGTCTTTACTCATCGTGATATCCAAACTCATCACAAGTATTTTATAACATTGCAATATTTAGCTTATTATTATAAATTGAATATGAAACAAATTAATTTATTTTGTATTTCGATAACAGTTACAGAAAAAAATCTTTTACAAAAAGTCAAAAACAAATGTCATTCAGCTTCAGCTGTCATTGCCACCACAGAAAATGTACTCCATGCCACAGCCAACGATAAATATACCATAGACCATAAGCCGTGCGTACTGTCTTTGTCGCGTCGTCGTCGTTGCGTTATTTTTTAATTTTTTTGAGATAAATTAACAAATTAAAAAAATATCGATTATAGGTCGTCACAAAATAGTATTTATTTATTACGTTTACTTGAAAGAAAAAGAGCAATCACAATGACGTGAAATTAAAAATAAATAATCCCAAGAGCCAAATTAACATTTTCCTTAATGTTGTAATTTGAGATGAAAATTTAAAAGTATAGTAACGATCCATTGTAAGACCAATGACTAATGGCTTTCGAATCTTTCGATTACCGTATTAATAAATTTTCCTTCTATTAGCTCCTTCTGATGTCCTTTTTAACCTGTATTAAAGAGTGTCAACAGACTATTCTAACGGTATTTTTTTTGTTATGTATGGAGAGGGTAATCACAAAAAATACAAAATAACTTTTTTATTTTTGTAGGAAAGGTAAAAGTGCTAAAAACGTAAGCAGTTCAAGTAATCCTTAGTTACTATAGAAGTTACCTTTTAAAGTCATTTTAATATTTTACATAAGTTTACAATAATGAGCCGTATGGAATTGGACGGAGTAAGTATAAAATAAAACATCAAGTTTCATTCCTTTTTTATTGTTTGCTACGGTATCTAAAAACTAGAATCCTTTTCAGTGCTTATTTATTTAAATGTACTGTATTTAAATGTAATAATTTAGATCCTAAATTTATCAGATTGAATATTTTTCGAACGGTTTTCTTGTATTAGGTATGAATTTAGAAAATTAGTTTAGACCTTTGTAACTCGTGACCGTAATAAAGCTTAGTTTAGAATAAACTGTATTATTTAAATATAATTACGACTCTCTTTTTTAATTTAAATATTACTTTACAATTTTTCATTTGCAGGAAATTAAGAGGCACAGCAGCTTCACTAGCCCACAAATTAAAAGGGCACCTATTACAAAGAGGGTAGGCAGAGAAAGATGTCACAGCTACCATGCTCAATCTCATAATGTTTGTAAACCTACAGAAATACGCATAGAAGTACCAAAAGTAAGTTTAGTTTAGACACACCAAGTTCTCATTGAATATTTTACTTTTTTGCTTGTTATGGTTAGCACACACCTTCCATAAACTCGGTACGGTTTGCCTAAAATACCGTAACACCTCGTTATGATACTCGGCGAATAAAGACAAATACGCGCTAATATAACGATATTACAAGAGTATATAATTATGACTGATTCGCGTATAATTTGACTTTTAAGTTTTTGTTTTCGATCAACAATACCAACCAGATAACGCCTCACGTACAAAATCCACTTTAAACATTTCACAATATAAGTGTGCGTTGTTAAATATTATTAAGTTTCATATAAAGTTACGTTTAAGCACCGACCACTGGACTGTGTGGTTGGTGATACGTACAATTCTAGGATTGTTTAGGGCTCGAAGCAAAATATAGTCATATTTTTTTAGTTAATAGTGTATGCCAACCCTAAGTAAAAACCAGATAAGTATTTTATTAAAACTGAACGCATAATTAATGTACACTGACTATATTTTGTGACAATAATGTACACTGACTATATTTTGTGACTGACAGTGACAGTTGAAACTTGACAGTAGCGTGCCGCGTTCAAAATTATAAAATGTTGCGAATGTTGCCCAAATGAAAAGTTGTTAAAATAAAAATATATAATACGATAAAAGGACGTACTAAAATTAAATTTAAATTGATAAAAATTATAATTACATATTCCTTGACCTTAATAATATATAAGTCGTACTCCGGCAGATTTAAAATCAGTAAATGCAGTTGCTGTAAGCATTACCAAATATGGAGTTCGCTCGTTTTCCCAACCGTCCTCCCTTCGAACCTTAGCAGCTCTCAGTTTTATTTTCTTTTTTATTAAATTGAGTTAAATTCAAATGTTTTCATTGAAATACCTTGTGTAAATATTATTATTTCTTCTTTTACTCAAACGTGAGTTGATCGGCGTTATATTTTTTTCCCTAATGTCAATATAGGTCATACTGAGTTTATAGGTTATGTTTTATGTAGAATAATTCGGGCTAATACTTTAGTGGTTCTTACTGGTTGTTTTTGAGTGCGTGCGTTTGGTTTTGCAGATGTCGTTTAGAGTGGTGCGTAGTTCAAAATTCCGCCATGTGTACGGGCAGGCGTTGAAAAGGGAACAGTGTTATGATAACGTAAGAGTGTCGAAGAGTTCTTGGGACTCTACGTTCTGTGCTGTGAATCCCAAGTTCTTGGCGATCATCGTCGAGTCCGCTGGCGGTGGCGCCTTCATCGTTCTCCCTCACAATAAGGTAAGTTGGGGTTTCTGTAATGTTTTCTGGTTGCCCAGTAAGTATCCGTTTACATTGAAGCCGAGACAATCATCAGTATCTAGTACATATATTTAAACGTTATACAGAATGTTAAGAAAGGGGACATAAAGAGATTTCTTGAGTACTTTTATAAAATTCTAATATGTATATTTATAACATATTTTGTTACACAAACTTTATGATTACACTATAATTACATATTGACAGAAGTTTGTTTGCATGTTTGATAACCAAAGGCCTGCTCCAAGGCTGAGCTGGCCACAACAACTAGTTGTACTAAATGACAATAGTATTTATTTAACTTATTGGTAAAAGACAGACTAAATAATTGAAGGAAGACAGTGTGTATAAGAAATGAATCTAATCTATTAGATATCCTTCATATAGTAAAAGCTGATTATCCTTTGTTTAGTAAAAACAAAATAATGTCGGAAATACAGAATTTAAGGTTCTATATATTGTGGTCTTAATGGAGTGAGGTCTGCCAAATTCTGTGTCTTCTCGTGGCTCACATTATGAAAGTAACCTTAGCCCAGCATTTGAATATTAATGGGTTGTGATAAGGTAGACTAACTATATATTGCAAGAACCTTCAACATATGAATTAATCAATCAAAAATCTTAATTGTAGAAAACGGGTAATACAATAATGTCAGTAAAAATAAATAATGTAGCCTCCGCATTCCCGCCACACTTGGGCATACAATAGTCTTAATTTATATCTTCCTCTATCAAAATTTTA
Source organism: Ochlodes sylvanus (assembly GCA_905404295.2). Classification (NCBI taxonomy): domain Eukaryota; kingdom Metazoa; phylum Arthropoda; class Insecta; order Lepidoptera; family Hesperiidae; genus Ochlodes; species Ochlodes sylvanus. The sequence continues at coordinate 8,447,244 of FR990129.1, forward strand.
TATGGCATATAAAATAAAAAAATCCAAAGAAAATAAACCTCTAGTGATGGAACGCAATGGCTAATTTACGGCTTTATTAAAAGTAACTACTAAATATTTACTTTTAATTATGAAGATAGTTTTTATCGTAGTGTGGTAAACACTATGTGTTGGTGTAATAGATTAAATATTAAGCCTTTTGTTTATTTGCCCCTGAACATTTGTTATTAACTAGTTTACTTTACCATAACAACATTTAGCTGTGTATAATAATATGTGTTAAACCTAAATTGAATCATAATCTAATGTCAATTAAAGTCAATTATCCACTATTTTGGTCAATTTAGGGCAATACTGGCCGATATTGGTACAATAAAAACTTTTAACATTACCATAAAGTATAATTAAGTTGGTTCAGGTGTCCTGACTGTTGTTCTATCCTATGTAGAAATTCATGTAGTTCAATATGAAACATTACCAATAACTGTTTTATTTATAAAATTGTGTCAATTATACCAAATTCCCCGATAGCCAGTCCTCTACTCCCATAGAGTAAACATGGCTTCCCCTAGAATAACATTAGCTCGGATTTAATTATTATAATGCTGTAATTTTCAAATAATCAAATATTGCATGTTCTCACTCAATTGGCAAAATGTGTCTTAAGTCTTAACAGCTGAACAATGACCTTGAGTCAATAACATTGCTGGCAAAAGTATCCTTACTGGCTAAGATGGAACCAGGGAACCCACTAATTTGTAGATTATGAGAAGCAATTGTATGTGTTTATCCCAATGGTTGCTTATTATGTAAAGTTGCCATGCCTCAAAATTTATGACATTAATTTTACTCCAAAAAAATTTACATGCAAATAAATTTCTTAAATTAAAAAAGCCAGTTTATAGGCATATATACCTAAATTTGTTATTGGATTATACCAGGACTGGCAACATCATTTTTATATTAATTCCAAATTCCAAAGTAGGTCTAAAATATATTTTTTTAGAAATTAAGATATGATATTATGTATGTTCTCAATTTTTATGTGACACCAATCTCATTGTTACCCAACTGGTGATGTTATGACACCAGTGCAATGGAATTCAGGGAAAAAGTTTACAAATATTCCCACCTCTAGACATTCCACCATTGTTTTGATATTCTATGGGTCTGTTATAGCGAGAACCAGTAAAGTATAGTTATGACAGTAAATGACAGTGTAATGGAGTGAAAATTGTTTTTATTATAGACCACAATCTAATCCATAATGTTACCTCTATTTTTTATCTACATATTTATCATCTACCTACATTTAACTTGAGAGATTGTACGAAAGTAGTAGGAGGCGCATAGTCTACTACATTTTAAGAATATGAGGACATGAAACTCGCATCAAGTCACATGCTCGGCATATGTTCTAGCTCTAATGATGTAAGGCATTTTTAGCGTCATCTTCACACAGCTCCTACTCCTCCAACTCCTACTCCAACCAGAATTCAAACTATGGGCGAGTAGCTTTGCTATTATGACTTCAACGTTTGGTAAACAAAACCTGAGCTAACTATGTATGTATGAGTAAGGCTAAGTTATAACGCGTGCGTTGACTTGGCTCCGCGCGGTGTCGTGTCCCGTCTATTGTTCCCGCCATATTGGTTGCACAATGAGCTGTTAACTAACTCATTGTTTTGATCATGTTTCAATTAGCGACAGTCATTATTATGATTATCACTTAATCATTTTTGAAGTCCCATAAACCGCTTGGATCATCAATAATAATCACTCACGCTTCGTGTCATCTAAATGAGTTATTGGAATTGTCAACGTATTCTTGACCAAATTGAAGTCATTTTTGGATATTAATATATTAACTACCTATATCAATGTAAAGATGATGTCAAGTCAATGTCATAATGTCAAATGTCAATTAAAAATTAGAAGACGTGAGCCGCAGAAGAAGACCAATTACTCCTCAAAATGAAAATCGTTCAGTTCCCAACTCACTCCTTTATGTTTATGCGTGTTGCCTGTGGTGTTGCCAGACTTCCCAAGTTGTTGATTGAAACATAAAAAACTTATTTGTGATAAGTTTGTTTACAATTCTTATTTGAAATCGGTCAGAAGTGTAGCCTGAATTTCAAGCCACTAACACATTTAAAGACTGCTGACTGCTAATGTTCGTCATGACCGTACTATAGGTACGTAGGAAATACGTACCTATAATATAACACTTGTTACTTGAGGCGACACTATGGCGTGTCTGTATGATTTACATAATATATGTAAATTATAATGGCGTAAATTTATCGTGTAATAATGGCACAGCGCATCTGTAACTTGAGACTTGGGCAATGCAAAACTGTGGTATTCCTGATCTAGGATATCAAACCACCTTTGTTATCATTCATTCTTTTTCACACACGTTTTAAGGTCTATGGATTTAAAATTGCAAACGAGCATGCAGCACCAACCTTCCGCTGCTGACAACTGCTATGACAACTGTGACCAGAACAAGACTCAAATCGAGGCCAGAATGATTGGTCTAGTCCTTGTCGGTCTTCCCGACGCCACTCGCGCAAGGTGGTGTGGCGTGGCATGATGGTAAGATTGGTCAGAAACCCAGCTCACTGCCACTTTACACACAAGGGATTAACTTTCTAGGATTAACTGTGAAATGTTTTTAACGTGTTACGTATGCTTTGCGGAAGAATTAGTACAAAAGGCGGAATTCTCGCTACTTCAACTAGCAACGCGTCGAGGATCCCTTTAGAGCAGTGGTTCTTAACATGTGGGATCATTTGACAAAATTTCTATTTAATCACGGACCACTAAACGTTTGGTAGTACTAGAAAACCTAGTACTAGTAGTACTAGTACTAGTAGTAGTAGTAGTGACTGCGCAGTCTTTAATAATTTAATTTTCTGAATTGAACCGATCGATTTCGGTGCTTGTTTTTAATTATTAATATTTTTTTCGTATGGATAGCGGACCACTTTGGGTGCTTCCAGGGACTACCAGGGGTCACAGGACCATCGGTTAAGAACAACTGCTTTAGAGTGTTGCAATAATCTTGGACTACGGTGACCACTTGTATCAGATATGTCGTAGACATTTCGTTTATTTACGTTATTAAATACCGTATCTACTATCTACCCAATAAATTGCGAATTTAGTTGATTTATAACTATAACCTAAAATCACGTAATATTGTTTTATTACAGCTTCAATAAAACTTAACGAACACAGTAATCACATTCAATGTGTGTTCATTTCAAATAAAGATTGTAGATAAAACAACCGAGTTAAAACTTTGGCAGTTTGGCACACGAGACTGGAGGGAACCCTCTATTGTATAGCAGGAGTATTTGGCAACCAGTTTTATTACACCAAACGCTACAAACGTAGCAATAACAATAACAATGCATTTGCAATTCGTAAAAACGTGACGGACGACCGGTCGAGGACATTTGATATTTGGGGTTTATGAAGAGAGCTTAGTTACGAAATGTTTTTCTTGGTTATTCATTAGCGGCCTGTTCCGACTCCCAGTAAGTACTGCCTTACTTCGGGCCTACAACCCTCAAGTCTAGATATGTACATAAATTTCAAAGATCCTCTGCCTTTGTTTATTGAACACAAAAATGCAGTTACAGCTACTATGACATGATATTTTACCGTCAGTCGTAGATTAGCTGAAATTTGGCGAAAATAAATTTCAATAGTCACTTTTCGGAGTCTCTGTAGATGGTCTTATATAGCCACCCTTTCAAAGATAGAATGTGTTAAAAGCGTACTGAGACATATTTTTCGACATTTTGCGCTTTTCATTCATAAAACCTTATCGAACAATCGCCTGAATGTCTTTATCTGTTTTTGGCAGAGATACCACGTGGGCTTTTCGGTAACATTGTATGTGACATTCGATATGTCCTTGGTTCTGTGAAGTATCACTTATAAAAGTCCATTCCTATTAGTTACATTAAGCAATTTTTTTTATGGAATCAAGGTAGCAAACGAGTATGCATCACCACCCTTTCGCTTTCGCCCATGACAACTGTGACCGACCTAGAACAGGACCCAAATGGGGACTAGGATGGTTAGCCCGGTTAGCAGACGGTTTTCAGCATGCATCCAACAATTCTCATCACCTGAATCCGAATAAACCGCAGCTTCGACCCCATATTAATATCATGGAATAATACACTTTGCGCACGCGCCGCCGCCGGTGCGCGCTTTTCTCAGCAACGCGTGGGTGGGCCCTGGATTTCCGACCAGTGGCGAATTATTACCCAACCACGCGCCAGATATAAATACTGTTAATAATATAAAAATAACAAAACACATCGCATCGCCCAAACGATTAGAAGATGGTTTAAAACATGATCTGTTTCGTAACAATCAGTTTTCTTAACAGCACATAATTATGGACATATTTTTTGTTATCGAGTGTAATTAACGTGTCCGACAGGGTCGTGCCTTCACGCGAGGATAAGAGTCGTCAATCATTAGGACAGGCTGTCACGATAATGCATAAAAGGATGCATTAAGCAACCATGATAAGTTATCGTTAAAAGCTTGCTCATTACGGTCACATTTGGGCCACAGGCCACAGCAAGGGACCAACTGTAGTTATACATTATTTTCTTGACCTTTTCCCAAATAACACGGTACCGATACTACCGATGGAACTGTACATTGGCTGTGAGAGGAAGATTATTTTGTGGCTGATTCGATCAGATTGCGTGTATAAAAATCTAATTACTTAATCAAAATCAGTGTTATAATCCTACTTAGCTATCAATAGAAGCCAAAATTTGATATAGACTACTTGAGAAACAAGTATTTCAATATAAAAAATATAATGCTTATTTTATTGCGATTCATCTTCTTCTCTTCATTTTCTTGTAACAAGGATCTACTCGACAGCAGAGGATCAGAAGAATCCAAAAAATACCAACCACGCAATTAATTCCTGCCGCGATATATTCTCTATAATATATTATTCTGCATCTAACTTTATTAGGGAATCTTTAAAAATAGAATAACAAATAAACACTCGTAAATAATAACGCTATATTTAGCGTGTAAGCACATTATGCGTACATGTATTGCAATGGGCCAAATATAGCCGGGATCAGTCATTGCTACGCCCTGCCTCGTCATCATGAGTTTCACGAGAATCATTCCTGCCAATGTTATCAGCCACTTCACGCATCAAGTACCACAAATACTACGATCGAAAACTTCAGTTACAGTGACACAATGGGCAAACAGAAATACGCCTCGGAAAGTATGATATTTGTATCTTATCTAGATTTTTATTTCACACCTCTACGAGTTAGAAGCTGCTACAAGATAAAAAGATATTTACTTACCGCTTACCATCAGGTGGGATAGTTGTCAAGCATTAACTTATCTCATGTAAAAAAAAACTTTAACTTCTCCTTACAGATGAGATAGGTACGTGAAGTGTTTGTACTAGTAGTAGTTTTTTTCATATGTAGATATATTAGACTGTTTTGTTTGTTTTTTTTTTCGTTGAACTTCGTGGAAAAAAGGTCCACAGTGAAAACCAGAGGTCTAGACGACACTTGACACAAGCTGAGTGTCAACCTTTTTCGTCGCTGTATATATTGTGCAGTGTGTAAAATTTCTATGTTATTGTAAATTAATGTACACAGTGACGAAATGTTTTCTTTCAAATCAAGTGTCAAAATTAAAGTAGGTATATTATAAAACGATATTGACGTGGGGCGCAGTTAAGGTGTCTGTTAGCCGTAACTCAATAATCCAATTTTTATCAGCCTAAATAATTATTCAGAGCAAGCCATCATGAATGGTTTTTAATACTTCTAGAATAAACAAAAACTTTTTTACCTTCCCTCATGAATTTCACATCCTCCACTTGTATGTTTCACTGGTGATGACATCAGGTAAATATAACCAACTATGTTGCGTTGGAGCGTCAGTTGTACCCACAAATCAACTCATCATCTTGGCAATGGTGCAGTTCGACACGTGTACCTCATGTATGTATTTGCGAGTAACGCTCGGAGTTCTCATGGGAGATGAGTCATCGTCATCCATTATTAGAGATACTTTAAAGGGACATGATGTGATGCACATAATCAAATCAACAGTGGAATGATTAATTGATTCAGGAATGATATCATTAATTACGGTAGGTTGCTGGCTAAATACTGCATTGGCTAGGTCATCCTAGCATGAGATTTAGTATCACGCAAGCTGATTAACGAGCAGTCAAGCCAACTGATGGTAAGTGGTCACCGTCGCCCATGGACTTCAGTAACACCAAAGGCGTCAACGATGCCTTGCCGCCCAGAAACGATGGAAGAGGAAAGAAAGAAGCTCAAGCTCCCAGCATAAACGCTTGATCTTCGAACTGCTGCATATAAACTTTTACTCCATATTACTTTTGTCTAAGGAAATATTGTTGTTTAAGGAATAACTAGAGAATCATGCAAGCTCTTTGTTTTTTAAACAAGGAAAGTTTAGCCAAGCTATATTGGTCTGTTTTATGGATACACATTTTACCACTTCATTCCGCATTGAATGAATCAATTAATCTGGTGCAATAGTTGAATGAAGAACACACTTAATACCTTTCGTTGTTCCGGTGACTTTTAGAACATTACAAGGGGAATTTATATTTAAATCCGTTTGAACAGTCGGAACCCCTCTCGCGTAGCTCTGGGCGGTAGATGCGCAGCTATGCCTGGCGCGCGAGGTAATTCCGACGCGTTATTTATTGCGCTATTTACACGATTCGCGCGAACTTGACATAGTTTCGAGCGGGGTAAAGGTGGGAATCTACAGAAGACGCCATTCGACAAAATCTTTATGAATAAACAGGAGTAGACTTATTTGAAGTAGGTCATATTCATATAAGCCTTGAAAGGAAAACGAAAATAGCAGGTAACTCGAAGATCACTACTACCTACGAATTCGAATGAAACTACAAAAGCTGCCAATTCAACGATTTTTTAATTCATAAGTATCCTTTTCTTCATAATACTCCGGGAATACGGCATCAGAAGTCCCTAGCACGAGTCCCGAGTTTGTTAAGGAAAAAATTATTGGGTAAAAATGGTCGTGAAAATATGAATCCTACAGGCATTATATACGCATTTGTTTCTTAAATAATTACTACGTAAAGATTAATAACAAAAAAATATACTTAAATATGTATTAGACGGTGGAGGATCCGCACCATCAATCAATTACCGTAGATGGGACTTGGACGAATTGTGCGATGATGGAAGAGTGACGTGAGCATAAAATTGGACCGCTCTTCGCAGGGGCGGATCCAGCCCTTAAAAAAGGTTGTGGGCACAGCCACCCGAAAATCGGCCAAATGCAAATCAGAGCACGAACTCGCTCATGAACAATCATGAGTGACTTTTGAATTGATTATTGCATTTTTTCCGCTTTGGTCTTAGGAATGGAAATAATATATTTTTTTTATTGGAGGAAGTCAGACCCGATTTCGTCCAACTAAATAGTTAGTAATATACACTCAGCGGCACGGAATCTTGGCCAAACTCATAGCAGACTATAACATTTTTTTAAGTGTGTGTAACTTTGTTCTTAATGTATAATTGGGTGGAAATAATGTTTACGTTAATCTTAAGAGGCTAATTAACTAAGTTGAAGTGCATTTTGATTTGATTTCTGAAGTTTAGTTGAACCGTGTCATTTATCCGGCGAAGTCTACGTTTTGAATTGTGTTCTGGAATTTGCAAGCGTTAAGTTGTCGAAGTTCTTTGGTTTTATTGTGATAAATAAACATCTAAAGGCGCCTTAGAATCCATAAAAATGCCTCTATCACCAAGTCAGATAGCACAAGCAGTGGCATTAGTCGAACTAGGGATGACCCATCGTGAAGTGGCTACTATCCTTAACGTACCGGGTTCTTCGATGCAATATGCACTAAAACGGTACCAAGAGACTGGCCTCTGCACATGCAGACCAGGTAGTGGCGGTGTACGTTGCACGTCAGCTCGTGACGACCACTTTATTGTGTTAGAGATTTTAAGAAATCGCTTCCTTACTGATGTCGAGATCCGGCAGCGGCTTCAAATCTCCAGGAATGTAAATGTTAGTGAGCGTACGGTGAGAAGACGTATGGAGGAAGTTTTTAAGATCAAGAAGACCAGCCCGTGGCCCACAGCTTCTCCCACAGCATAGAGCAGCGCGATTTCAATTTGCCCGCGAACATGCTAACTGGTCTCATGAACAATGGGAAAGGGTTTTGTTTACGGACGAGTGCAGGATTGCTTTAAATGCACCTGATGGTCGACAACGTGTCTGGAGAAGGAATGGTGAACGATATCTGGCGATTACTACACTCTCACAGTGAGTTTTGGTGGAGGCTCTATAATCGTATGGGGTGGCGTTAGTTCTGATGCACGTACAGAATTGGTCATCGTCAATAACTCTCTAACTGCAACACGATACGTCAAGGATATCCTTCAAGAACATGTTGTACCCTTTGGAGGGTTTATTGGATATGACCGATTCATTTTAATGCATGATAATGCACGACCATACGTCGCTCATATCATAAATGAGTACCGTCAAGAGGTTGGTATTCAAAAATTGCAGTGGCCAGCTCGCAGCCCCGAGTTAAACCCAATAGAGCACATTTGGGATAAGCTAAAAACGACAATTAAAACAGCATCGTACCTACCACAAACCCTTAGCCAGCTTCGAGATGCTGCACTGACTGCGTGGCGCGACTTATCGCAAGTGGACATCAAGAATGTCATCCAAAGCATGCCAGACCGAATGCAGGCGGTCATAAGGGCTAGAGGAGGAAACACGCGATATTAAAAAGTACAAAATGTTGTCAAAGATCAAACAGTTTTTAATTCCTAGTGCTCAAAACTGCAGTGTTTAATTTTGTGTAAATGTGATTTTGCGCTTAAACTTCATTAAAAACTTAAAAAGACGTTATTTATGAATAAAAATAATTAAAGATCTATGTCTCCCGTCTTCACTACACCACGAAGGCCTCCGACGTCGTGGAGTATTTGGAGGTGAAGACGAAGCTCCGGGTGCATGTTGAGAAGTTGGAGTCGCGTAACGCGGTGAACTTCACTTCTTTCGTGGTACGCGCACCGACTCAACGCCTGGAGACTTTCCTAAAGGAGGAGCTGTGGCCGAAAGGGGTCGTGTTTCGGAAGTTCCGTGGACGTCGACCACCCCCACCGGTCACCGGACCCGCGCTTCACGTCGCCGCGAAAACGTGACACGTAGTTATAAGTTTTTATATTGTTATATGTATGTTAGTCTGTAAGGTATTTATGATATGGACCTCTGTACATACATAATACATGTAATTGTACATGTATTTGTATGTATATTGTCTGAAATAAAGATAAAGATTTATTATTATTATTATTAAAGACGTTAAGTGGATGAACAACGATTAAATTGGCCTAAATTAGAAGTGTACAAACTGAAAAAAACTGAAGTTATCACAAATTTTGTAGGTGGCCAAGTTTCCATGCCGGTCAGTATAGTTTTGATTGAATTCCAAATTGTTTTTTGATGTTTCTGGTGTAGTCAGTAATATCTGATAGCCTGAAGGAAAGCAACAACTGTCGACTACGATTTTAATAAGTTGCTCAGATAAAAAGCTGGCCGTGACGAAAACCATACTTTCAATCGCTGATCAGCTGGCGATCCTCTAGATATCTGAGGAACTAGGGAAATTATCGCTATCGGCCTGTTATTGGCCGGGTCACTGAGATCACCCTTTTTGGGGATGGGATGAACTATAGCTATTTTCTACGAAAACAGTACTATTCCTGTGGTGTAGGACAGCGAGAATAGGCGCGTAAGGCTGTATTTCCACCAATGCTGTGCGAGGATGCGTAGCGAGGAATATGTTTTTGAAAAACCAATAGAATTGCTTCATTTACCTAACCTTAGCGGAGCGAGGTTTTTTACGTACAAAACAAGTGAGAGAGTGTGGAAAAATGTGTTGCGAGGAATGCGTTGCGAGGTTTGCTGTATCAGCCAGTCCATAGACGCACGCTCGCACGGTTCGCACCACACATTAATGCACATTTCCACAGCTCCGCTACACATCCTCGTACGTCACATTTTCCTCGCACAGCTTTGGTGGAAACGCCCACAAATGCAGCCTAGACGGGCAACTCGGGAGTATCGAGGGACTGTAATGATCGTCTGATGGACTTTTGAGTAAAAAGTATATCGTTCAATGAGCTCTCATATCGTGGGATGTTAGGTGGTGTGGTCCTCCCATCGTCAAGGGTCGAGTTGGTGGCAAAGAGGATGCCCAGAATTCGGCTTTCCCCTTTGCCGTATGGACAACGGATTTGTCCTCGAAGAGATTAGCGACAAAAGTTGCCCTCGATAGCCTTAGCTAACGACCAGTAATCTCATTCTGCTCGCCAATTCTGCTGATAAACTTGGCTTTCGCCCTGGACATTTCTTTGCTGACCGGGAGGCAACGTTGAGCTTTCTCTTCAGCTCTGGCGCAGATGGATCGTTTGAAGCGTACGCTGATGTTCAGGCCTGGTAAGCGATATACCTGAGGTTTGAAGAGACCATATATGAACCGCTGTATCAGGGCTGGTTTTTTCCACCAAAAGATATGACAAAGCTGGGGATAAAACCTTCCATACCAGGTCATATCAAATCGGCTACCGAATCAGTGCACGCGTTTGGATCACCCGATACGAAACAGAGATGTATCCAGGGGTACGAACGCAAGAATTCCCTGACTTATAATGCCATACTAGACGCGTTCCTCTGGGCCGAAAGCCCTCTTGGCGCGTCCAGAGCACAGTGTTATTAGATTCGAACTACTGTATCGATCAGTTCCATAATCTATTTAAAAAAACAGCGTCGAATGCTGCGAAGTGCTTCAAAATCGGTTAATCCGTTCGAGAGATACCGTTGACGAAAATTTTTGAAAATGAGTACTGTTTTTTTCAATATTACTTCGAAATTTCATGACATATCAATTTAACGGGAATTTAAGGGAATTGCCTACAGGGTCAACCGATTTTTTAGGTTAAAAAAGGTGAAAATGTGACGTCACAAGTAATTTTGGTTGTGGGCATGCCCATCGTGCCCATAATAGTGGATCCGCCCTTGGCTCTTCGAGTACTGGACTTGTATATTAATGTTTTGCTATCCCCGATGGTACGGCTCATGTATAAGGAACCAGAATACACTGGTCAAATGCTGATCGTAAGTTACTTAACCAAACTTATAGGCGTCCTATAATCCGTTCCAAGGACAGCGCGTGTCATAAGATTATTGTTATATGAATAATGAAAATAAATTCCAAGCCAAACTTTAAACGGCATTGTGTTACGGATACTAATATCTGAAGCCGTTATCATCTCTGAACGTACTTCACTCTATCTTACGCGCGTTATCTGCGGAAACCGGTATGCATTGGTACCGTATCCAAATGCATTTTAAAACTTTGAGGCGCATACGGTAGGACATTTTTCGTACGCTACATGATAATAAACAAGTAAGACACATCGAAATAATTATGGCTTTACATGAATGGCGCTCATACTCTTAATTTAAAACCTTCGAGTTACTTTTGATGATCGAAGTTAAAAGCAGACTATGAGTGATCTAAACTCCATAGTCTTTAAACTTCAGAAAGCCGGTTAAGAAGTGTGTTTTCGGCCTCCTTACCAACAACGAGGAAGCGTCTGATGTAGAATTAACGGCGTTGGCCGCTGTCTTAAGATCGTGAGGCTTGTGTCCTCACAACTAATGACATAAACAGGCGCCCAGCAGTGGGACAGCTTTATGGCTATATCATCATAATATATGCCTGCTAAATGTCCACCATCGCGACCAATCGGAACCCAGAAAACCCAATACCAAAAGAATTAAGAATAAGTAAACCATACGTTTTTCTACAGTAGTCCAAAAGTCCATAGCGTCCGTCGTCTAATGAAGCTGACTAAGACGATAACCTAGCATATGTGGAGTAGTTATCAGCTCTCGCCTATCAAAGGAAGGCCATGCGCAAAGCCGCGTGCAAAACGCACTCCTAACCTATAAATAGTTCGTCTGTCAGACGTTGCGGCGTCGATTAACTAGCTGGAAGATGCAAAGGACTTAGGACTCTAAGGTATTGGAAGCTGAGTTCATTTTAACGTCATGGTTACTAATAGGAATCATGGCTACTTTTTTGGTGTGAAAGCTAACGGTTGTGTTGTTCACCTGGTGTTGCGCTGCCATTCCAACCCTAGCACTTGTTACCAAAAACTAGTATAGCACTACGAGTAGCAAAACTGCATTAAGTGCAAGATCTAGAAAAACAGTCCTATTTAAAACCGGTTACACATCGTTACTCTTAAGGATTAAGATGGAGAGATTTGATTGTAGCTAGGACTTAAATCTTTTGGAACCTAAAAGAAAATAACAAGTGACAAAAAATAGATTTATTTATGTCGCTTCGCTTCGGGAACATGTCAAACATGTCCCTCATATTCTTAAATTGTTTGACGTGATTCTTTAAACTGAAATCCTTTTTTATTTATTAACCGATTCAGATAAAATATGCACTCCATGTTAAGTGAAGCTTACCACAATATATTAGTGAAAACCGCACCCAAATTGCATAATCCTTTTCTGAGATTTCGCGTACAAAACCGCAGACAAACATAAACAGGCAAAAATTCCACAAATCATTGTGTTGGGTTCTATTTCGTAAATAAAGAGCCTCACATATAACTTCTATGTACAGACAGCGATAAGGTACAAATGTATTATATGTAGGTACAAGTTGTCCCGGCGTACTTCGTACCGCATTATAATTAAAAAATGTTTTGGTGATATATCGACAGCAACGCCACCTATCGGGTCCAATTGTGAATCTAAACCATTCCCAGATCCCCTTGACCACACACAAAAAATTTCATCCAAATCGGTCCAGTCGTTAAAAAATGTTTTGGTGATATATCGACAGCAACGCCACCTACCGGGTCCAATTGTGAATCTAAACCATTCTCGGATCCACCTGAAGACACACAAAAAATTTCAACCAAATCGGTCGAGCCGTTTAGGGGGAGTTCAGTATCATACACACTCACACTCGAATTATATATATTAAGATATTATATAGATAAGCACTAAATTACCACGAGGTGGCCAAGAATAATACAAAAGATACTAATAGCAAAAAAACAACGTCATTAGAAATTTACTTCGTCATTACGTCATCACAGTAGCCAGTTGTAACTGTGTCATCTATAAAAATCGTGCAAAACCAACAAAATATCGTAGAACAGTGCAATGTCCCGCTAACAGAGAAAGCATTCATTAGCACTATAATTACACGAGAGGCCAATTAGAGAATCTCGTGTTCTGCCAAGATTATTTTGTGTATAATGTAGGTCAGCTGGACGGTGGAGTCTGGGCTGACTAAGCTCGAATAACTAGGGCTTAAACGATCTAAATCTTCGCAGTTGCGTCGCTAAATGTGTTTCAACTTCTCCAGGTTTATTGTTGTCTGAAATATCATATCACTACTCATCTTGATTTCAGTTCTCCGTGAATGTCCAAATACGTCAACGAACGTAAAGAACGGTAGCTTGTCCTCCAATCATTGGTGAGGAGGCTTCTTTGCGTGCGCGCCGTGGATCGCACAGGAACGAAAATCTTTGTGTGCGTTCTAAGCTGCGTCCGCACATGGCGGCGTATCGGCGCGCATACAAACAAGCCCTGTTGGTACCTATGTTTAAAGATAAACTACTTGTTTAAATATAATTGGTTATTTATTGATAATAAATAAATAACGTTGCACATTCATACTCCACGCTAGGATTCCCTATTTCGTGGGTGCCGTAGACGACAATACAAAAATACGAGGATACACACTTAGAGCGAGAACAGAAATTTAAATTTCCACTTCGCTGGGAATCAAACCCAAGACCTTATCCAAGTAGATAAATTGTTATGATTTGAAATATACAATGTAAAAATTGGGTGTTCTCACTTCTCCGGGTTATATGGTTTTCTTAACGATACGTCTGCAATTTCAAATAGGATTCAATCCAGATTTGGTTATTTAAGGATACGAGATATTTCTTCATTAACAACAAATCATAAATTAATTGTGGCTAATTTTGTTTTGACAAGTGAGCACGGATGCGATTTCTCTCCGGAAATTGCACATTTAAATTGTAAATATTGCAGCGTTAATACAAGTTTCAATGAAGAGGAATGCAAGGCCTTAAACAATGTATTAAGTATAATTATAATTAGACATCGACACCTTCCGATTTAAGTTACGTATTTTGAATATTTACAATTAAATTTTACTGATTTAAGTTTGAGTAATTAATGAGATAATTATGTATAATAAAAATGTTACTTTCGCTATCTGTGCATGGAAGATATTCCAGAAAATTTGAGGCCTTTATTAATAGAATAGAAACCAAAATATTCATTTTTTTCTTTATGCCTGTACGTTTGTGCGCGCTAATCTCAAAAACGGCTTAACCGTATTTTGTGTGGTTTTCAATATTGTATTATGCTAAGCTTCACTCAAAATTTTGTATTTGTTTTATTTCAATCAGTTTATTAATAAAAAAGTTATGTCAGTTTTAAGAATCACTCAGTTATAAATAAGTTCCTATTTGACCAATTTTGTGTGACGAATCGAATGTAAGTTCGTTATACCTAAATGAATGGAGAATATTGATTTCAATTATCTGGTGCTTGTCCTCAGGTGGGCCGCATTCCAGCGGATCATCCACTGGTGGGCGGGCACAAAGGCCCAGTTTTGGACATTGCCTGGTGCCCACATAATGACAATGTCATCGCAAGTGGCTCCGAAGATTGCGTCGTCAAGGTAAGATAATCAAAAAGGAAAGTAAATAAATAAACACTAACACAGTCATACAGACAGTGGAATGACAAACACAAATAAATAACGCATCACTAACATCTGTGACCCGAGAACAAACATGAACCCGGGACCTCTAGCTTCGCAAGCAGAGCCATAACCAATTAGGGCAATTAGGCTATCGAGTCAAAGAAATTAAATTTTATTCCAAGATGATTTCCACTAACATTTTTCGAAAGTCAAACTACGCCATCGCTTTATTGTTCAGGAATCATGTTATAAAAGGCCCATAGTGCAAAGCAAAGTATAAAATTCTTGTTTTTATTAAATACCTTGTCTTGACGTTATCTAGTTAGTGTTTGGTCAAAATAAAAACAACACAATAACGTCCATTAAGCATTCTAGTTTTACCGTCTTATCGTGCGTAATCGGCGTAAAATGCAGATGTCTGCAATTTTGCAATCAAAGCAAATTGTCACATGCTTCGGCAAAATGTATGCAGCCAAACACGACCAGTCAAACCTGACGTCTAGGTCACTCAAAGTGTGATGATGTCTGATCCACTACTTACAGAAGATCAGGATATGGTCCAATAGTCTGGCCAAGTGCGGTTCAATATATCGTTCGCGTACATCGTTATGAATTTATATTCCACTTACATTTATAGATCATTAATTTTATGAACACGACACATCTCGTGAATTATGGGGAATGTGTGTCTTATATTAGACACATTGAATTAAATATTTACCTATTGCTTTCGAATATTAGTTGCTAAGGTGCAATGGGATGTCGAATAAAATAATTACATCAGTAAGAATAAGAATGGATCTTCAAATAATGAGCTTGCTATAGTAAAAAAATATAGGATGCCTGTCGCAAGATGAACTAAGCAAATAGACACATACATACACGTATTAGAATTAGCCAGTAGACTAGAAGTTATGCCAAAAAAAATACAAATCAGTGTAAAAAATTAGCCTACTTTTCTTGATTAGACACTAGACAGTATTTACTTTTCGTAAAAAGTAATAAGCCTACCTTTTAAAATTAAACATACATATTATAAAACAATGTCCCCCGCCGCGTCCGTCTGTCTGTCTGTTCGCGAGAAACTCAGAAACTTAAGCGGGCACATTATGATAAGCCTTTACACCATAATATATAATTTAAATGAATATCTCAGGTTGGGAGTTATCGTAAGCGAAGCGAAGTATATAAACGTTTACATATAAACGAATGTTACATATAAAATTTTGATTATTGCACTTCTTCTCCATATAGACTTAACGAAAGTATGATAAAAAACATTTTTTTCACATATTACTAACAACTATTCAATCGAATAACATTAGTTGTTGATGATACTAACGTTTTTATTGTTGCCCCGGCGCAGGTATGGCAGATCCCCGACGGTGGGCTGTCTCGCACGCTGTCAGAGCCGGTGGTGGACCTGGTGTACCACCAGCGGCGCGTGGGGCTGGTGCTGTGGCATCCCACCGCGCAGAACGTGCTTCTCACCGCCGGATCTGATAACCAGGTTTGTATTTTTTGGCTTTTAATAAAAAACCAAAATGAACAGCTACAGTAAGCTGTAAGTGGTCATTGTCGCTAAAAACGCATTGAAAGACGAAAAGAAAGCATCTTTTGACTAAACAGCCGCCAACTGAAAGATACAGAGAAAATCGATGATCCCGACTGGTCTCCGAAAGCTCCTGAAACCTTAACATGTAAACTTAATGCATATAGTGGAATTAGGAAGTAATTGAGCATGTAGCACCACCCTTCCGATGCCGCCCTAGACGAGACTCAAATCAGGACTAAGTTGATTAGTTAGCAGACAGTGTTAGAACGTTAGGTGGTTAGTTAGTAGTTATGAGCACTGGGGCAGGGACTGTTAGCTGGTAATTGTTAGGAAGGGTCTCGTTCTAATTCGGTCTTAAAACTGTAACCGGCCCTGCACCTTTATGGCCGGAGCACAACTGCTGTTAAAACAATTACTATACGGTACAAATTGTACTTAGTACCGTGGCTGACGTTGGCACTACTCCGGGCGAACACTAAGCTCTGACACCTATTAGTTTTTTGTCCTGAATACTATATATCTATATATGAGGTTGTATGTTAATTCTAGATAGCAATCTGGAATGTGGGTACGGGCGAGGTGCTGATCAGCCTGGACTGCCACCCGGACCTCATCTACTCGGCGTGCTGGAACTGGACCGGCTCCAAGCTGCTCACCACCTGCCGCGACAAGAAGATCAGGTGAGGTTGAGGGTGAGGGTGAGGGTGAGGTTGTGTGAATGTTGGGCTAGGGTTACTTGTTGCTACGGATTGCCTATTTCTACCTTAATTTTTCTGAAAAATACATACATACAAGTGTGTATGTCACGCACACATATTCACTTACACAAGTGAACAATACTTTTTCTGCAGTAGGTACAAAGAAATTTGGTGTAACTTATTATACATTTTTGTTGATACAGTTGTATATTTATGTTAAAAAACAAAATATGTTATTGAAGTAGGACTTTGTAATGAGATATTATAGAACCATGTCTTTATATGGGTGAACCATGTCTTGATGGGAAAATTCCAAAAATTGGTATTAACTGTTAAGTTTTCTTATTACTTATTTAGAAAGAATTTGTTTAGAAATGGTACAAAGTACCGTGGCGAGCGGTAGTACTGCCCCGGGCGAAATTATTAAGTAAAGTACCAATTAAGTAACACAATGTCACATATCGTTGACGTTTGAGTCGTGAACACAATAAATAGAAAACATGCATAAGTTGTAGAATTGGTAAATGGTACTACTAATATAACGACTATTATAATGAGTCGTTATTATTAGTAGAGCGTACTGACAAACAATTTTAGAAATCTATGTGAGTTGGACAAAGTCTAATTTCGCCTCTCATCGACAGCTTCCTTCTTGCCCGGTTCCTATATTCGAAAAACGATTCGATTTGCTTACGGATAGTAGAACTACGAGTCGTAACAAAGTGTTAACGCGACTTTAACGATTCGTTACTGGTTATCCGAAAACGATCGGTTTAAAATGTTTAAATATTTGTTAAATATAGGAAGCGGGCAATAGTCATTATTATCAGTAATAGCGTACTGTTAAAGAGTCTTAAAAGCTATGTGTGTTATAACAAGGTTGAATTTCGCCGTCTTGTCGACTATATAACTATCAATGAACAAGCATGATGTGTTTACAGAATAATAGATCCGCGGAAAGGAGAAGTGGAGGCAGAGGCCATCGCGCACGAGGGCAGCAAGGCCTCGCGCGCTATCTTCCTCAAACATGGCCTCGTCTTCACCACCGGGTGAGGACGTACACTTTCTATATCTTACACATTATGCACTCGATAACATTCAACTGTAATAGACATAAAAAGATACAACATAATAAGTGGTCTTGTAAGGCCATTTCCAATACTACTCATTACACTTCGGAAATGCTCCATATAAATACACTATACAATACATTGTCTAAGCAAATACATATACGCTACTCACAAACTTTAAAAAATTAGGAGGTGCTATAAAAACAAGTAACCTATCTATGAGAATTGTTGGTAGTTGTTGAGGACAACTTACTGAGGATTACAGATAGATAGAATATAATATGGATAATGGCTATAAGAAGAAATAAATAAATGGTAACGCACTTGCACCCCACCCCAACAGTAGAACACCCCAACAGTAGAATGCCCCCAAACACCCAAACACCCCAGCAGTAGAATGTCCTATGTCGCGGGCGGCATTATTTATATATCGCACCCGACAGCCCCCGTTTCGCAGGGATGCCACCAACAAGGGTATGGGGCTGTCGACATTAGGGTGAGGTGATATTTTTCAAATCGTATATGGGTCTGTGAGGCCCTGTTTCAACAACACAGTCTTAAATATTTACCCGTTCACTAAGGCATGTCTCAACTCTCAAGTTTCGCTACATTACAAACTAATGGACATTAAACATGTGTCGGCCAAAGATATTAAAACGTTGGATTATGATTGGATTACATTCATTTGGATCCACTCAGATGACATTGGTATGGCACTATGGATGAGAAAGATAATTACGAAACGTTTGAGACAGAAAGAGACAGCTACATGAAAGTAAGCCAATTAGTAAAATTATACTGCACCACTTTTCGCGCGCTAACGGCATGTCCACTTATTATTTTTAGATAATTATATTATTATTAAAAATTTTAGTAACGCCACTTCATTTTTAAATGACTTAAAGATGGAACAGTCGTGTTTTTTTAAATTTTGAGTTATGCCACTTAAATAAAATTCTAAAGGTGCGGTATAACATGTTCGGTGTGTGCAGGTTCAGCCGAATGTCGGAGCGGCAGTACTCGCTGCGCACGCCGGACGCGCTCGGCGAGCCCATCGTGACGGTCGAGATCGACACCAGCAACGGCGTCATGTTCCCGCTCTACGACCCCGACACCAACCTCATCTACCTCTGCGGGAAGGGGGACTCGGTCATCAGGTACTTTGAGGTGGGTGGCTGTTTGGTGAAGCGTTTGCATAAGTGACAGAGTTGGAAATTAAGGAATACATAATGTACTTCATTGAAACAAAAATACACGCGACTAGCACGACGGAACGCTTCGTGTGTCCGACTCGTATTTGCCCTTTATTTTGAGTGTACCACAGTTTCGTAAATGGTCGAAATCAATTATTCAAATTACTCTACTTCAATATGTATTCCGCTAAATTTAAAGTAAAAATGTAAAGGCATAATAAAAGACATTTAACATAAAATATGTTAATGTACATTCGGCACTAACTTTGTCTTTTATTTAAATAAACATGAAACATTACTGTGTGTATACAAATATCCGGTTATTAATAAAGAGTTGTAGTACCACATTTTATTTTTGTCCATTAGATTAGATCATTGAGACATATCTTTTCGATGGCACGCCATGTTTACACCGATCTTTCAATACGTGTCCTTGTCACGTTCACAGGTAACCCCAGAACCACCGTTCGTCCACTATATCAACACCTTCCAAACGCCAGATCCCCAGAGAGGTATGTACAGTATAGTAGTAGTAGTTTTGATTTTAAACCAAATTTTACTTAAATTGTTCGTTTGCTGTTATTTACATTATGGTATTTGGTTTATATTTGTACCTATAGAAACAATTAAAATTGAATGAAGTGTTCATTGGAATAAATATACCTTCCTGTAGGGCACTTGGTAGTGGTCTTGCTTGTTAAGCAGTGACCCCAGTTTAATTTGGGGCCAGTGCAGACTTATTCATGTTTAACTGTTTATGATGTGTGTGTGCACAAGCAATTTTAGAAAATAATCGCTAATTTATTGTAACGTTTTATGACTGCAGGCATCGGCATGATGCCGAAGCGAGGCTGTGACGTAGCGACGTGTGAAATCGCCAAGTTCTATCGTCTCAACAACTCTGGATTGTGTCAGGTAAAGATATAACCGAATAACGAATAATTCCGAATAAGAAAAAAACACAAATAATCGTTTTGAATAAGTTAAATCGAATCGTTAAAAGTTTTTATATAGACAGGTCAATATTTTCTAATTTCTAACTTTAGAAAATTGTAATGTAAAAAACTTAAAAAAAAAACACATGATATGTTTTATATATTTACCGTAAAGACCCTATTAAAAGCCAAAATTAATGTCACACCCTGCTGAAATGAGGTCCACTGTCGGGGGCTCCTATTTACATTTCATGGACCTTGCAGATCGTCGTCGATCCTTGGCTGTCGATATACCGCTTTGGGACTCACCGCTATGGACTAAAGTATTAATACTAATTGTATCAAATCAACATTGACGTACTGGTCGTACGGCGGCAGGTGGTGTCGATGACGGTGCCGCGCAAGTCGGAGCTGTTCCAGGAGGACCTGTACCCGGACACGCTCAGCGACGAGGCCAGCCTCACGGCGGACGAGTGGCTGGCGGGCGAGGACGCCGAGCCGTGCACCATGTCGCTCAAGGTAACCTCCCCAGCCAGGGCCGGGGAGTCCAATAGGCCCGTCGAGTGGGTCCTAACCTCTCCAGCCAACGGGTGTAAGCCCGTCGAGTGGGTCTAACATCCGTTTGGTACTATACGTCCACCGACCACACAGCCAATAGACTCCTAATAAAAGGTGAATAGCTTCTGTCAACACATCTGGCTTATAATACCAATACAAATTCGTGCCGTCTCACTCTTTCTCGTTCCTTAAATTAATCTATTTCTTTCTAACGTTTCGTGTGGCCTTGAATTAGCCAATCACAGTGTTGAATTAGCCAGTCACCCCAATTCGTCTCACCTCAGCTAGTTGCCAGAATGTATTCAATACGGAAAATCAAACATTAGGTGTCTATTGGCTGTGTGGTCGGTGTACACGTCCATAGTATGAACTTCATACCTTGAGGTGTGCTTTTGCTCCGCGCTCCGGTATTCCTAAATGGGCAAGTTTGGCAAACATAGACACTAGATGGCGATACTAGGCGCTACTTTTGTGAAGTCACATAAATTTCATTACAATGCTACTTGAATAGTTTGTTTTCGCGTTACTTAGATCGCATTGAATTATTTTCATAGTGACATCTAGAAGTCTGGAGTTTCTTTTGATAATATGTTATTGCATGATTTCCCACTAATTTATTGTTTTTTTTTTACGTATGATGTTTATTACAATTAATACATGATGACATTGACATTATACTTTTTTGTTGATAAAAGAGTTATTGTAACTGAAGTTATTTATATAAACGTGAAAACTATATTACGGGTAATAATCAGTGTTGTATTTAATTGCTTTTTCTTGGTTTGAATAATTAATGTTTAATATAGCAAGATAAGGTTGTTATAATTGCTTAAGGTGCTTCATTTTACTGTTATAACTTTATAATAAGCTATCTTTCATTTACAGAGTTTTAAAATCGGAATATAGATATATATTTTGTTAATCAATGCATAAATATGTTTATTAATTCATATTTATTTCATTCATTTCTATAAATTTGAATACAGCGTGAGTCGTAAGCTGAAGTAGCCACTGTTATGGTCAATCAGCCAACAAAACTCACACGGAACTGTGAAATAATAATATGTATTACTTTTTTGATGTACTAAAAGAATTGTTAGAGTTGCCACAATTGTTTACGTAAAAATATAATTTTAATGAATATCAATATTCGATTGGAATCCATAAAGATCAACACATCCCCAGGGTATTAAGTTGTATTTATATCCTGCATATATGTACATCACTAAGGATTCAAAGAAAATTATTTGATAACAATATTTTCAACACATAGCCTTATTAATTTGCTTTATTTTGACACATTGATATTTTCTATTTACTTGTTTTTTTAAATACATGTACAATATGGCAACCCTGACAATATTTAACCCTAACACTGTTTGTGTGGTGTGCCTACCCCGAGTTCATACTAATGTCATGCCGATAACTCACAGTTCAACCACATTGAATCAGTCAATATTGAAAATACAAACGTACTTTTCGAATCTCAATATCAATTTTTATTTATCTTGGATCGAGATTTTTAACTATTGTAGTTGTTTATTGGCAACTCAATATTTAAAAAGTTATTGCTCCATATTAATATTTAAATCGTTTTATCTTTATTGTCATTATTATTATTGAATACCAATTTTAAATGGTTGCATATTGATAGCCGTTTATTGTGCTTTAACCACTGTTTACGGTTATATAAATCATAAACAATGTTCTCATCATTCAAATCAAATCAAATGGTGTTCTTGATAATTGAGATTCGAAGATTACCATTTATAAAGAAACATTGTAAATCAATATTATAATATAATAAAGTACATTTTATTAATTGATTCAGTGTGGTCAGTGAGC
Organism: Ochlodes sylvanus; assembly: GCA_905404295.2. Taxonomy (NCBI): domain Eukaryota; kingdom Metazoa; phylum Arthropoda; class Insecta; order Lepidoptera; family Hesperiidae; genus Ochlodes; species Ochlodes sylvanus. Next base: position 8,469,982 of record FR990129.1, read on the forward strand.
GTGTAAGATTTGCATTACATGAACTCGTCAGTTGCTAGTAATGTCGGCGAGTGCTCTGTTGGCTACATATCTCATCCTCTAACGTTTTCGTGTGTTGAGTTTTAACTAACGGTACGTTAATACGTTGTTGAATGGACTATCGATGTTACTAACTTACTTAACAGTTTGGCCTTACGTGCTCCTATTATTGAGGATTTTTGTGACCTTGGGATTTTTTTTATTACTTTTAAAACAACGATTTCCTTTTTGTGTTATTTGGGTTTATTATGTCGTAACAAAGGGGAGTATAGTTTTGCTGTTTAAAGCTTATTTTGAAACAGATTTATTTACTGTTTTCACTTAAATGAAGTAACAAAATGTGACAGTAATCAGTGGTGTAAATAGTATCAAATTAAGTTTATTATAACATCACATTGTTCTTTCGGCCTCTAAGTACAGGGTTGATTTTAAGGTCCCGATATGATTGATGTCATTAATTAAAATGTATATTATTACCAATTTCTAAATTTGTTAATTATCTGTTAATATTTATAAGCGAAATCCTTACCAAAAACGACAAATATTTGTTTATTTGATTTGAAAAAAATACTTAGTTTGTAATAAAAAAAAATCCGAATAAAAAAATAAAAACATAAATATGAAAACAATTTCGTATACCAATCAAACGCGAAAGCCAACAGAGTATCAAAGGTGACTACTAGCTAGGGCTGCCACCAAACAGGAACGCGCGCTCGTGGTGCAGGGCGGGTACGTGGCCGGGCGGGCGCACACGCTCACCGTGACCAAGCGGAACGCGCTCGCGACGTCGCGGGACAAGGAGCGCGACAAGGACGCGCGCTCGCCGACGCCGCGCGCGGACAGGGAGCGCGCCGAGCACGCGGGCACGCCCGGCACGCCCGCGTCCGCGACGCCGCCGCCCGCCGCCACCGCCGCCATTGTGAGCACAGTTTGTAGTTCGTAGCCGTTGTGTAATACGGCCGGCGGTTCTAGGCCGGTCTGAACTTTGTTCGGATCGCTGCGCAGAAGTAAATTTTAGGGTCGAAATGGTGGCAACACGCGCGGGGTGTCACTTTGAGCATTGTTTGTTTCCGTCATACGCTCAGTGTTTGTGTCGCTATCTCTCTCTAAAGTACAATACCTACCTGCGCACTATATCCGAAAGCCTAACTTCTGAGCGGACCAGATCCGCCGGCCGTACTTTACGCCCTTCTCGCTGGAAAAATAACTAGAAATCTTTAAGGATATAATTATGTAATTTTAATTTTTTGTCATATCGGAAAATAAATATTTATACAGTAAAAGGGTATAAAGAGAAGCGCTCATAGCCCGGCGGCTTGCGTCGATCTCAAGTGATCGATAAAGTTAAGCAACAGCGGGCGCGGTCGGTAGTTGGATGGGTGACCGCTAGTGGCAAAATTTCTTGAGCGCTTCCGTGCTTCCTCAGGTATGAGGAGAGACCCGTGCTCAGTAGGTAGTGGGCCATTAATGGGTTGTAGCCAAAAAAGGGTATATTCGATCTTGTTTTATACCGATAATGCTATTTGAATAAATAATAAGAATACCAATTTTTCAGGAGAAGCAACTCTCGGACATGGTTGATGAGATCCGAAAGCTGAAATCGGTTATAGTGAAACAAGTAAGTGCCGTTACATTATTATAACTAGACTTTCAGATTATCCGATTTCACTAAAGTGTATAAGCACATTTTTCTACACTATATTCTTATTAAACTTCAAGAAAAGAGTGAACAGTGAATGCAGGCAGTTAACAGAACAGTTAGTGCACTCACCTTAGACATAATTTCTACTTAAAAAATGAACACTAATATATATAATATTATAGTATATATATAATATTATTGTATATATAATTATATTATATATAATATATCATAGACTACCATCCTGTCCATTATGTTTTTGTAAAATTAAATCTTTAAGTCTCTACAATAGTGTGTTATAAAAGAAAAAAATAACCTTTCTTACGACCACGATAAGGTACAATAACATATTTGTGGCGACCACTGAATATACTCGAATAATTACGAGGGAGGATCAAATAGTAATGATAATCGGATATTTGTAGTGCATATAAAAATATAAAAAAAATAGTTTTTGCTTCCTCATATATCCACTTCAGCATAAAAAAATCATATAAATAGGTCACGATTTACATTCATTTGAATACGAACAGACGGAGAGTAAACATCAAAATGGAGAAAAACGAAATCAGAGCTGTCATAAAGTACCTCTGTTTGAAAAAAATGTCTATCAAAGACATACACAGCGACCTAGTGGAAATATTGGGGGACTCTGCTCATCCATATTCCACAGTTGCGCGCTGGGCAAAGGAGGTCAAGCTGGGTAGAACATCCACAGAAGATGAACATCGCGAGGGACACCCATCCACGTCCCTCAATGCGGAAAACGTTAAAAAATCGAAGATGTCGTATTGGCAGATCGAAGAGTGACCATAAGGCATGTAGCTGAGGTCACAGGGATCTCATATGGCAGTGATCAAAGAATCTTTGCGAACGAACTGTATATCAAAAAGGTCTCTGCGGGTTGGGTGCCGAGAATGTTAACCGCCGAGCAAAGGAAAAATTGAGTCGACATTTCGAGGGCGAATCTCGAAAAGTTCCAGACGGATCAGGATTTTTTTTTGTCTCGTTTCGTAACCATGTATGAGACCTGGATCCATCATTTTGATCCGGAAACCAAACAACAGTCAATGACTTGGAAACGAGCCTCTTCCCCGACGTCGAAGAAATTCAAGGTGTCAAGTTCGGCAGGAAAGGTTATGTCCGTTTTTTGGGACGCTGAAAGAATTATAATGGTGGAATACTTGAACAAAGGAGCCACTATTACAGGTTCTTACTACGCAGACCAAATAAGAAGATTGCGGAAGGCCATCAAAGAAAAAAGACGAGGCAAACTCCGAGCTGGAGTGTTGTTTCACCAAAACAACGCACCGTCTCACAAAACCGCCATTGCGATGGCTGCCATTCAAGAAACGGGATTCCAATTGATCGAACACCCACCCTATTCGCCAGACCTGGCTCTCAGTGACTTTTACCTCTTTCCTCGGCTCAAGGAATACCTCCGAGGCAAAAAATTTGACGACGATAGCGAGGTGATGACTGCTGTAGAGGCGTTTTTGGAGGGTCAAGACAAAGAATTTTTTTCAAAGGGAATTATGGGTTTAGAAAAAAGATGGACTAAATTTATTCACTTGCTAGGAGACTATGTAGAGAAACAGATTTTTTTTTTTGGTTAAAATATCCTTATTTCATATTGATTATCATTACTTTTTGATCCCCCATTGTATGTTGTTTACAAACTTGTATTGGTTTGTATTCATTGCTCTCTGAGTATCTACATTTTTTTGCGTTTTATAATTAAATGCTTGACAACAATACCATTATACACCACTACTATTTTCCGCAGGAGAACCGAATCCGTGCTCTGGAAGCGGCCGAGAAGGCCCGCGAGGCGTCCCCGCCGCCGCCGGCGTCCCCCGCGCACAACCACGACGGCGACGGCATGGCGCCCGACGAGGTGTAGCGCCCCCCCGCACCCCCCGCCAGGTGACCCGGCTGTCTTGATTAAAGTTACACGCCAAACTCATCTAAGTTAACTTGACGTACGACAACGACAAAATAAATGTAGCTACATTTTGGAGCTTGTATATAAATGTGATTTTTCAAAGTGTGCTCGGTCCACAAATTAACTATAATGTATGGACATGGGATTACTCTGAAACTTAAGAGCTAAATTTGAGTCAATTGTTAGATATCGTAGTTTTTTTTTCGTCTACGACATTGCTTTGTTCCATCATCGATGTGACGGTTAGGTACATCTTTGGTTGTTATGCAAGATGTGTTAAAAAAGAGTTTTTACATTGGATTTTAGCTTGATTTAATAGCGCAGTACAGATGCCTGATAAAATTATTTTATACTGTGGTCAAACTTTAATCAGAATGGTCGGGGCTATATGTAATGCGTGAGAGCTTAATTTCCTTGATATGATACTAAATAATTATTTAAATGGAACAATTTTTCACAGATATGGCATACGATAAAATTTTCTTATAAGCTTCTGTTGGCTCTAGTCCCTAACTAATGAAGGTCGGGATAACTAGATGCATTTAAATAAAACGCGAACTGTAATAAGCTGGTATAATAATAACGTAAGACGAGTACAAAGGTGACGTGTGGGTGCTTTGGTCTCGTTATGGGCACTGTCGCGCAGGGCGGCGCCGACTGAGCTCCTCACGTTGCTGGCTGGGGCGGGGACCGGGGGACGCCGCGCTGCCCGCGCGTCTCCTCCCGTGCGTAAGCGCGTCCTTTAGACGCGTGAACATACTCCCCGCCTTGAAGTGTCTTCAATATTTGACACAGGTAGGGGGCATATCATGGTATATGCCCTACGAATGACGCCCTTGCGCGTCTTGATGTCAGCTACTCGTGCCACCCCATCCGATCCAGGGATGAGTCTGATGATGCGCCCCAGAAGCCATTGAAGTGGTGGTGCCGTCTTCTCCTTCACGACGACCAGTGATCCCACCTGCAGCTCTCCCTTTGATTTGCCCCATTTTGCTCTCTGTTGAAGCCAAACGACATATGTTGGCTCTAGTCCCTAACTAATGAAGGTCGGGATAACTAGATGCATTTAAATAAAACGCGAACTGTAATAAGCTGGTATAATAATAACGTAAGACGAGTACAAAGGTGACGTGTGGGTGCTTTGGTCTCGTTATGGGCACTGTCGCGCAGGGCGGCGCCGACTGAGCTCCTCACGTTGCTGGCTGGGGCGGGGACCGGGGGACGCCGCGCTGCCCGCGCGTCTCCTCCCGTGCGTAAGCGCGTCCTTTAGACGCGTGAACACTTCCGCTTTTCGGAATGCTTGCACGATGTATTATTTTTTGGGTTTTCGATCGAATTTATATACCATAAACTGTTGTACAGGTAAGACAGATAAAGAAGTGTACCACACCATGAATTAAGTGACAATATTATACATTGCCCTTAATAGAATTATCTTGAAATGGTATATTTGATGAAAAAGTCGATGTATTTATAATGGCTCTATCCAGCCATAGCTTTGGACTCGAATGCTAAAGCTAATGTAAAGATTACCTTTATCTTATTCTAAAACTGTATAAATTGTTCAAACCTTAGGTAATGATTAGGAAAACCGAAAAATTTGTAATGTTTCCGTTAAGTTTCTCGAAATTGTTAAAGGGATTTATAGTGTTTCATAAGGAGTTCTACCAGAAAGCATACTGGGTGCAATTATTTTTAACATGCACCTTTGTTGATATAATTTAGTCACGTGCAACTTGACAATAATTTTGTATGGTATAGTGTTTTTGACGGAAGCAAACATTTTGCCAAACATTTTGATATTTCATTATTATGCACATTGTAACATACGGTTTTGTCCTTTGTATTGAAAAATTGCTGAAAATTTTATTACGTTCCAAATAGTTTAGGTAAATAAAAAAAATAGTTAAAAATTTGATTGAAATAAAGTTTTTTTAAATTATTTTTAATCTTAAACTCTGTGTCACGCCACCATTTTATTGAGAAATTTTGGATAAGACCCGTATGTTACAAAGGCGATTATTTATTTTATACTTTTATATTGTAAATATTAAGAGTATTGCGGGGTGATATAACGATGTGCCTTATATTTTCAACATTAAAAATAATCGTCACAAAACTTATAATTGGCGTTGTATAGACACTGCATTTAGTAATATTTAGTGCGTTTATACACAATAACTACGAGGTGTGGTTATAGACATGGATCTCTTGAACGTACCATACGGCCTTAATACTTCTTCCCCGACGTAAATACTGAAATAAATGTTTGCCCTCGTCCCTTGTGAAGAATTGTGATATGTTACTTTACCTGATACGGTTGTACGAGTATGCGGTGCCTATTGCCAGTTTCATTTTGTTTATAGCCACGCCCCTCACTTATCATAAAAAATAACATATTTAGAAATCGTTTGCTCTTCGTCCCGTCTTAGCTTTAAGCCTTCTCAAACAATACTTTATTTGTGTAATTTAATCCCCTTTTTATAAGAGCGTTTCGCAAGTCTGGCTAGACTTACTGAAAAGGGAAAAAATCAAAAATCTGTAACATACTAAGCTAACACGTTCAGTGCCACCGACTCGCCCGCAGAGTCCACGTAAATTTTATTCCAGCGCCGTAGACTCGCCCGTCGAGTTCAATGTGTTTGCTATTTTTTTCCAAAATGCATGTGTATTTTCTGGTTAAAATGATACTGAAGACTAAATATACCCTAATCTAAAAAATTACGTGGTGAGCCGGTTGTGCAGACCCAGTTTATAATCGAAAGAAAATAAACTATTCTGCAATGCCTTGAACTCGCTAGGCGAGTTCACTGACTTAGATTCTCAAACTTTTATTAATGAAATATCTATATGTACGGTTGATACTTTTATTTTCATTTACACGCTACTTTATCACGCAATTGCCGACCTTATGTAAACACAATAAGGATAATAAATTGCATAGTTATTATTATGAAAAGCATTCCTAACCAATTCACATACTAAAACGCAATTATCGAACTTATGTCAAAGTAATAAGGATTATGTAATAGTGACTTAATACTTGTGGAATATAATGTGCAAATAGTTGTCTATGAGCTATTTTATATTTATTATAATCGTACCAAGTTTGTTATCATTGCTCTTGTGAGTCGGAAGATTGACAGCCACTGCATAAATTACGAAACAAACTTACCTTTTCTTTTATCTATAGTGTTTCTTGCCATTTTTATATGTTAAATTACACCGTATGTTAGTTAAACTCTTTTTAATTGCGTTAAACACGTAACGTACACTGTCACGGTCACAAAAATAACAAAACATTGTTTTTACCCTAACCCAATGCCACTGAACTCGCGTGGCGAGTGATTCAATACGTGATGCAGCGCCGGGGACTCGCCTAGCGAGTCCAACGTAAAATGTAGGCGGCATCCGAGAAAACATCGTGAAAATCGTAGTGGTAATGAATGTGCTAAGCTAAGAGGCTGTTCATACTCCTTCAATCTCTTAAGTAAAGTTTTAAAATGGACACATTTATTGATATAATTTCAATCGGTCCGAGGTCATTATGAATCTTACGATGTTTTATTTACTATATAGATCTTATATTTGATTGGAGTAATAAGAAATGACAGCGTAATCGTTATTATTGTAAGTCTTTATGCCATACTTGCATAGCGCTTTATATTAATATGGTGTTATTTTTGCGGCACACGACGTGAATTCAATAAGATCTATTTATTCCGTATTACGATAAATTTTAATAAGGATTCGCAGTAATCAACATTAATTAAATTCATGCTCTTTTATGGACTACTACGACGCTTCTGCTGTGTATTTGTATTTGCCTCAAGCTACGCTAGTTTGGAGATTTTCCACTAGGGGCTCTGTCCTAAATCAATTGCATAATATATTTTATGTCGTCGCAAAAGCTCATCGGTGAGTTGAGTATTAGCTTACAGGGTATACCTTGCCTGCGTAATGCAATTGTCGCGACGCAGGGAATGCTATTGCGGAGTTATGAGTGTGTATTGCGTTTATTACATAAAAAGTTAACAAAAATTTAATCATTTGAATCACGCCGTGTGGTCACTATTTACTTTAAGAAATATTAATATCTTGGTGCTTTCGAAAACGAGTCACGATGTACCATCCACCAATATTCGCCACTAATGTTCAACTTGACTCTTTGAAATATAAAAAATTGTTTCATAGATTTAAGCATTCGATTGATGAGAATAATGTATTATATGCCTGTATTATATATCAGAGCAATCAAATTAAAACAATTAAATTACATACATAATGCGTCTTTATATATTCATAATTATATAATTATTGATTTTTCTACTCACAGTATTGTCCCTAGAAGTTGGTTGATGGTATTAACTCGGTTTCAATGTTTATATTTTATTATTTAATACAATATAATATATTTCTAAGCGTTGTGCTATTAAAACGACTTCTGGCTCAATGCGTAGTTTTGTTAGTATTTTTTTTTAGTATAATTATGTATCTGTGAAGTTTTCCTTCGATACGCTATATTTGAATTTCTTTATACTAAAACTTTTGCGATATAAATGTACGTGCGTAATTTTATCAAAGTAATAAAATTATACTTGCGACACGACAAATGATAGTGAATCATAATCTGAAAATCACGTGTCATCTAGTTTTAAATTCTTAATTTTCTTATATCACAGATGAAAATATTATATTCGATAGGTAAATTCATTATTAAAGATATAACAATCACTTTGTAACAATTCCTATCTTAATTAATCTCTTTTTATTTTAAACACTATTTGTAGCGTAACCTTACAAAAGTAGAATATAATCTACGGTTTCGAAACCGGTCTATTATGACAGCTAGTCATGTCATTTTGACATTTGACAGTTTAAGTTATGTCGTCTAATTTAGGCGGCAAGTATTATAGTCTAATTGATTAAAGTTAAATAGTATTATTACGACGATTTTTTTTCTAATTATAAGATGGCGTATATTTAGGTGTTCTATTTTAAGATCATGACAAGGCAATTTATGGATTTAAAAATATGTATGAGTAATAAAAATGCTTGTTTTATACATTATGAGATAGGTTTTTGTGTAAATTATTTCTTGTATGTGAAGCTTTCTGTTTTTTGGTATAATTTATGTTTCTCTTCTATAATTTTGTTCGTAGGTGTAACAGTGTATCGTGAACGCAAAATAACAAAATATTATGTACTTATTGTAAATTTTCTTTGCAATATATATGTATAAGATGAATGCAGAAAATAATTTTTGACTGTTATATATTATGACGTTTGCGACAGTCACTATTTTATTTGCTGGCAATGTTTCTATTCGCTGTCGTCATTATCTGTGGCCATTTGGAGATGTACAGATTGTGATACAAACAATTGAATCATTGTCCAGTGTAAATTATTTTAAATGTTTACTTTGCTTATTGAGCTTCTCTAATATTAATTTGGAATGTGCGCACTGACATACAAACATTCGTAAATAGCGACGTGTAAATATCTGCACCGTTTTTAGAAAAATATTTAATCGAAACTGAAAATAGTAAAATAATAACGCACAATATTTTATGTAAGATTTTTAATTGGCTTCTTTTTTGTAACTTGAATAATTAGCTGTTAGCAGAGCCTAGTAAAATAGTATTTCCACAAACAGAAAAAGGCCTTAAAATAGTTAATGTTTAAAATTTTTTTTTTGTGATTTATATCTCAAAGTACGAAATAATTAATGTGCCTTCTTTAAATAAAATATATTGTACCTGCACTAAAGATGTACGGTCAGTTGTGGTGGGCAATATAAAATGTTGCCATGCAAATCATAATTAAAATTTACAGACAAAAAATGTTTACAATTAATTATGAAAAAAATTGGTAGTGAATGTAATTTACCTCGATTTTATTTTAACTATGTGGTCAAACTTGGCAACATTATTATTGTAAAACATACTTTTTTCACTTGTTAATGTTACCTGTCACAGTTGTGCATGCCTTTATGAACTGGTGCTAATAAATAAATGTAATTTAGTGTGCCAACGTTGTTATAAATTATTTATCATATCTAGTTGAAAAATAATAGAAAATTAACATCCCCAAAACACTCATGTGCCAATTTGTGCAATATACCTTCTGAAATCACAACACAAATACACAATGTGTCGATAAGAGTTTTCTATTATTTCAACTAAAAGATAAATACAAAATTGTCCCCTGATATTTTAAGATGTTATTGATCTTCATCGGACAGCCAATATTGTAATAGATTAAGTGCCTTGTTGTGTTAATAAATACTCAGGTTGCAATTATGAAAGCAGAAATAAATGTCTATTTTACTATTTTCATTGGTAGTATTATTTCTTTACGTTCATAACACTTTATATTAGCAGATTGTTTCCTAACAATAAACACGGGCAGATAGGTATTTGATGATAGGTAGGCGGTTGCCCACAGATTACGTATGATAACTTTCAGTGTGTTGATTAAATTAAAAGAGCTATTTCCTTCCTGGACCCTAATTAGATAAGTGATTAAACACAATCCTGGTTCAAGATCTGATGACACAGGTCACAATTAGTGGTTGCACGTTATTTTAATCTGACAAGGAATTTAGTGCATTCCTCAAAACATTGAAGATTAATAATAAACACAGAGTAATAATAATCTATAAATCCACCATTTAGACATACCGATTATATGCCAGAAAGTCAAATAAAAAAACTGTATGTACATATTCATTATTCTACTTCAAACTCCTTATCAAACTGTTCATTTGTAATTTTTCGACGTTTTAACTTTTTTATAAGAGCAACATCTGCTGCCAGTTCATCAAGTTCTGCCTGCGTCACTAATCGTCTCTTTCTCTTCCCCTGAACATTCTCTTTTTGTTTCAACTCTTTCCGTTTCTTTTTTCTCTGTTTCTTTTCTTCTTTATTCTGTTTTGTTTGTTCCCAGGGCTGCGTCTGTGCCTAAAAGCGGATATTTTATTTATTTAAGTATTGTCCATTCACAATTAATTTGATGGTGACAATGTGTTATATTTTAATCTTTATACATTGCCTTGAAAAATCTTTAAAAAACTCACCTTTTTCTTTTTCTTCTTAGAGGGCCATAAACCAGTCTTATGGTATTCTTGCAACTTCTGCAGCCTACTGTCCTCTCGCTGTTTATCTTTGTATGGTATGCTGTTAAAATCTATTTTATCCTTGGGTCCCACAAACTGAAGTTTATGTTCATCCTTAATCTCTGGCATTAAAGGCAGCTTTAGTAAGCCATAGCTGGTTGCGATGTGGCCCAAAGGCAACTCCTTAAGTTGAAGGAGAAGATTGCATTCGTGTTTGGAGTATGCTCGTATGTGGGAGACGAAGGCACGAAGACCTTTGTCTAGGATCGCCCTGTCCTTTAGCTGCTGATCGTGTAAGATGGAGAGCACCTAGAATGACAAAAACTGTTTACTTTGTAAGATATTTATTGAAGTCTATCAAAACCATCGCAAAAAAGACTTATGAAAGACGAAAAAGTCTATTAATTTTAGAGCGGTAGGAAGTTCGCTGGGAAAGCTAGTATACTTCTACATTGTTCATATAGGTATCAATGTTCAATATCTTTTTGGAATTAAGTACGTAATTAATGGTTTCTCATTATGTATAATGTCAAAAATGAACCCCAACATGGATCAATTGACGTAAACATGAATTTTGCATAATGCCTGAAATGTTAGCAGTATACTTATAATAGAGCGATTAGTACCAAATCAAACCCAATCGAATAATCCGAACACTCACTTTATCCTTCAGCTTCTCACTGATCTTGATTTCGTCTTTGCTCTGTCTCCAGTCCTTGAGCTCGACTTTTTGATTGGACTTGATGAAGGGTATGTAAGTATCCTCTGTGGGCAGCAGTGGCAGCAAGGAGCACCCTGCGGCTCCACCCCGTGCCGTGCGCCCCACGCGGTGTACGAGCGCCGACGGGTTGGTGGGCGGCTCCCATTGCAGTACCCACTCTACTTCAGGAATGTCCAGACCTCTGATGAATAAGTAATAATGAAATTATCCACATAGAGGACCGTGAAGGACTTGTATTAAAAGATCCATCTATCCATCAGACGTTGCAAATTAGACATAGGCCTCCCCTAACTTGCGCCACTTTTGAAAGATAAATTCGACAATTTATTAATTACCTACTGGAAACTTTTCGTCGATAAGTTTCGTTCGTTGTGTTTTTTGCAGAGCAAAAAAAAACTAAACAAACAAAATTTAAAAAAATAAGGTCACTCTTGCTACCCATCCTTTGTCCAACACTTGTCTCATCAATTCTGACTAGCTCTAAGATACAGTTAAGTGACCTTAAATTAATGTCCCTGAAACATTAAAAGCAATTGAAACATACCTGGCCAAAAGGTCTGTGCACAGCAAAATAGTATTATCAGCCTGCCTAAACTTCTCCAATATCTTGCTTCGCTTCAGTTTCATCTTTCCATGTATTGCAAACACTTTCATCTCCGGTAGGAACACCGGCAAAACATCAGCCCAATAGTCCACGCACGCGCACGTGGGCAAAAAGAAGAGACCTTTTAACATTTTGCGATTTCTAATAAAGTTTAGAAGGAACAGGAATTTATCCTGCGGTTCTACAATAACGTAGTAGTTTTCAAGCGCTATTGGCGTGCTGATAGTGGACTTTTCTTTGACGCAAATCAATACAGGGTTCCTTAAGCCGGCACGGACGAGGTCTTGCAGCTCCTTGGTTTGTGTGGCAGAGAACAGTCCAGTCCGTCGCTGGCGGGGCAAGTATTGCAGGATTGTTGTTAATGTTGCACTAAATCCCAGGTCCAGCAGACGATCAGCTTCATCTAAAACCAAGATTTCCTGAAATATCGGAAGGGCTTTAAAGTTTGAACAGTTAATTTTATAGTCTGATAGACAGAGGAACAACACTAAAATAAAACATACAACAAGGAACTTCCATATAATGTGACTGGGTCAGAGATATCAACTGAACGCCCAATAGACGCAATTTGATTCCAAAGTTTCCAAACCCAACCCCTGAAAGATTGTCCACGAAGTATTTCTTAAACCAAAGGTCAATAACATAAAATGATTTGTCTGTTTGTGTTACAATTTTGATGTATGTAAACAGGACATTGTCCTATTAGACTCATGTGTTAATTGAAATACATTTCACTTCCTGATTCACCTCATCAATGATAATATAACATCAGTTTCCTTGATGTGATTCACTTGTTAGTTTGTTATTGGCTCTTCCAGCAGACAGTACATTTGAAGTGTAGCAACTGAATACTTTCGAATCTGTCATTGTGTGAAGAATTAAAACTATAAGTGTAACTCACATTTATAGTTTCAATTGGGTACATTTAGCTTAATACTTCCATAGATTTTGGTCACATCATTAAGAAGAGAAATAATTATATTATGTAAGTAAATTTTGTTATTATCTAATGTAGCCTTGCCTGCAAAGCAATTTGTTCCAGGTTTGATTCCTGGTCAGGCCAAATATTATTGTAACAAATAAGTGTTCGTTCTTGGGTCATGGGTGTTAGAGACGTCATTTGTGTTGTCCATGCCAGCCGCGACTCTGTTACCAATTAAGTTTATTATTTTACATATTGATGTCTGAATATGGAAAAATTTAAGAAAATCTTTAGGTCGAGAAATTAATTGATGCAATTAATGGCTGCTAAAATATGTTTACTAGATGTATACAAGATTTTTTTAGTGATTGACACCCTGAAACTCAAATACTTACCAGCTCTTTAAGCCTCCCTGGCAAATTAAGCTGCTTTCTCTCCGACAAGAGATCCTCTAGCCTCCCTGGGGTGCACACAGCTATTTGAGCTCCCTTCTGAATAGTTTCCACATCTCTGTCCACTGAACGTCCTCCCACCAGCAAAGCTAATGTAAATTGGGATAGTTCTGGCTCTCGGAGAAATTGATCAATTACCTGGTAAATAAGGTTTGTGGATAAGTATATCTCATTTTATTTGGTGAATCAAGTAAAAGTTATTTTTAGTTAGAGAGAGGTGTGCAAGCATTTCTAACTTAAGAAGGCCTCGGCATGATAGATGACAAATGTTTTAACATGTTCACTGCGGAGCTCGTATATGTCGGGTTCTTTTGCATAGAAAATTACGATCGCCGCAGCGAATGTGTTAATGAGAAACATTAAAAATAAGATGTGGGTGTTCTATCCGAGGACAGGGACGAGTGTAGACTATTGGATGCCATCTATTACTCTCACCTACGAAAGCAACAACTAGGTAGGCTCAAAACAAACACTCACATTATAAATCTGTGTAGCCAATTCTCTTGTAGGTGATATAACAACTGCATAAACATAATCTTTTCTCAACGGACTATCCTTCTGTTTTTTAATAAGCATCTCTAACATCGGTACCACAAATGCCAGTGTTTTACCCGATCCGGTTACTGCTTCCGCAACTACATCCTTACAGGTCAATATTAAAGGAATTACTGCTGCTTGAATTGGCGTCATGGTTTTAAATCCCTGCTTATTGATGCATTCAAGCACTGCTTTGGACAGGGCAGGGGTTACTTTAGTCCAGTTTTTGTTAACCATTTTTAATAACTTTTTTCTAATGCACTAATTTTTATTAATGGAATCCACGTAAAAATGTAAATAGATATCATTTTATAATTCAGAAAATCAAAATAATAGAGCACTAGTCAACACATTAACCTCATATTTTATTTTCATATTTAGATGATACAAGATAAGATACAACATATTTCTCGTCAAACTTCAAAGTCAAAAACATGTGGTAATCACAGAGAACTCAAACGCAATGTCATAGACACAGAGTACTTAAACACTACCACAGACTTAAAAACCTAATTAAAAGTTTACAAAGTGCAGGTTCGTTTTCCTTCACCAAAGCAAGTGATAATTAAATCATAATACGCACAGAATTTTTGAAAATTAGAGGTGCGTGCGGGTTTTGAAACCGAACCCCCCGGTGCGAAAGTCCAACCACGCGGCTATCACAGCTTTCAGATTTATTATTAGTATTGATGGTATAAAATATTAAACTGATAATCATTAATTAGGTATCTACCTACCTATTGAGGTGTAGACAGTCAAGCTGTAGGCTGGTAATATACGATTATAAAAATTGTGTGGGTATGGCCTGCAATTATACTTTTCTTTTGTCATTGATGGCCTGTGGCTTGGGGCTGTCACTGTCAAAGTGTCAATACTGAATACTGTTACTGTCAAGCTGTCAACCGTCATCAAACAAATATGGCGCATTGGAAGTTGTTCTACGACTGATGTTGATAATGACAAATTGACAGCTGTGTTTTGCCTTTGTACTGGTGTAATTGGCGTTACATCGAGTTGTAATGCCTTTTTATACGTTTCCAGCCCTCACAACCAACAATTAACAATGTCGAGACCGTTCGGCAACAGTGAGAAACGTTTTTCGATCGACGACGCATTTGAAGAGGAGACCGACGAGGCTATAAAGGTGTATGGAGCAACGGGCAATAGATCCCCTTTACAAAATAAATACAAAAATGGAGGAGACTACCTGTCGAGGTAAGTTTTATTTTTAATATTTCCAGACCTTGTATACCAGAAAGGGTGGGGACGATTTTATTCTTTGTTTGAAATGCGTACAATGCTCTTGAACTTACGTGACTTACATTCAAGTGTGTATGAACTATTCGCCGTTATTCGTGCTCCATAAACCCACTATCGAGTGTTAATAAGTTTCCAATTCGCGTGCTAATTACCGATACAATTACCAGTATCAATCGCACATGAAATCACTACAAATGCCGTTATTGACTACTGTCAATACTTACTCATCTACATAATACGTACTACATAATACATACGTAAACATACACCATAATATTAATTTCATTTATAATACCCTCTTAGGTGTGGCAAAAATATTACTCTTGCCCTAATAGCTAAATCGAAATTATTCTAAAAACTACTTGCATTATATAATATTAGATCGTAAAGTGCTTCCTGCTCTTACTTGCCACTGCCTCTTTAAACTATTCTTTAAAATTATCAATACTGTACACATTCATGCCTGCTAGTGAAGTACTCAGAACAGCTACAACTATATATTATTGTACTTATAAGTCATTGTGATGGTCATTGAAGAAGTTCACAATTAGAAAAGACCTGCTGTAAATTCTTTGTAAGAAGTAAGCTGAAACTGGCAGAGCTTCATAACAATATGACTGATATTTTCCTGGATACGCACTTGAGTTATACTAAATAAATCTCACCTTATTCTTTGTTCTTGTTTATAGATTTATTATTAAGACTATATGTATAGCGAGAGAGTATTTTAAAATATTGAATCATTAATAAGTAATAATGTATAACAATATTTTAAATTAAAGTATTACATGCATTACACTTTTGCAACATCTTTCATTTTATTACAGTAAAACCTACAAATGCACAGAAGATACCACATCACGAGATTCAGACTCCCTCATACACGAGTATGTCGAATCATCACAATCTCTTTACTGTTGGAACCATCCCAAAGTGCGAGAAAACTGGAAGACAGTCTGTGCAGCCGTCATTCTCCTTATTGTGGGAGTAGGCCTCCTTGGCATGGGTGCCTTCGCTGTAGCTGAACCAGAAAATGGATTACAGGGTGCGGTGTTCTTTGTAGCAGGAATGATTTGCTTCGTACCAGGAGCATACCATGTTGTTTACATATGGCTTGCTGCAAGAGGACATCGAGGGTATGATTTCTACCACTTACCACTATTTACTTGATTTGTTTAAGTGAAAATCAACACTTAAATTTCACATAATTGATTTTGTAAAACTAATCCATAGACCCACATACATTTGCGCATCTGTAACAGGTTTTTCATAGTAGCACTACTTTGGCTTGAATATAGTGATGCGCTTTTAGTGATAATTTCCGTAATTCATGACTAAGTGAGAATTAATAAGAGAACATTTTATTGTGAATGAATGAATTTGTATTTGCATTTGTCACTAGACTATTATTGATATTTACGTCATTCAATTTTCCTTGAGAAATGAATGACTAATGTTATGATTTGGATTTGTTAAAATTATTATTAGTGTATAATTTTGGAGAGTGAATTTCATGTCATTATTATAAATATCTTATTGTGCAATGCTCTCTATGAACAAGAATACATGCAGCAATTGTCATTATTCTAACCATATTTATAAAAATATGGTTGTTGTTAGTAAATTACAACAAAAATGTGCCCATTTCTGATACTAACCTTAACTATACTTACTGGAGTTATTATCTTATTGGAATGTTATTTACATAATGTATGAATTTTTAAAAACATTACAAAATAATTTATGACAATTTTAATAAAAGGGAAATAGGTTCTGTCTCACTATTTTGATTGTGATTGAATTCATTTAATTTATTGTGATTTATACATGGTACTTTTTTATTTAACTTTCACTGTAGTTTAATTCTTTACATATACATGTATGTAAAATAATTTAGATGTAGTGTTGTAAATTACCTTTAAGTTATGTTTTTAAAGCTTTATTTTAAATTGTTTGGAGTTCTTTTAATTAGGAATATACTATGACACTACAACTATTTATTTACAAATTAAATTTGTCATTTTAGGAAGTTGTTGACTACAATTGACAAGAGAGGAATAAAGAGATATGCGTAAGAAGCTATGCATAAAAGAAATAGCTATGCAAAAAAATATATTAAAAGAGACCATTATTTATGCTGGGTTAAATACAATTTCCAGCTTGTTTGACTTTAACAATACTTTTGTTACTGCATTTAAACTATAGTGGTTCATACAAATGAACTTAAAATATACTGTTAGTTATAAAATTAAAAATAGACATTTTATTGTAGAGGTTTGGCGTGTTCCGACCGCTGTTCACTCTAATCCAATGATTTTGTTATATATTATGTTCGAAATGTTAAAAGAAAAAATCCATTTTTTATTTTTATTAAATATACATATAGATTCAAATCAAATATTATAATAAAAAAACAAAAATGTTGACTTGTCCTCTTATATAGCTACTAAATTATAATCTTCTTTTAACGAAGTATATTTAGAAGCATAGAAATAAATTGTTGTATGTATGTATGACTAAAGCGGTATTGCATGCATATATCTGTAATGTTTGCATATGCAAATTTCTGATGCATGACATGTTCTTGTATAAAACTTATCCACCCCATTTAACTAAACGGGCAGTAGGTGGATTAAATACCTAAATAAAATGGTTGCAAGCAGTATTTAATAATAACAGTTTTTTCTGTGTTGCTTTTTTGTCATAATAATTTAAGCGAATTATTAGGTTTTTTATTTTAGCATTGTTTTTTTTTGTGCTAGGCTAGCCTGATGTGTTCGCAAATGTATATTGCCATTTGAGATGTGCATTTTTAGGGTAACTTTAGAGTTAATACCATTATTCTGCCTAAAAATTCTCATATTTTTTTTTGTATAAATTTGGCAATAATTTTTGTGGCATGATTTTATGCATTGTTTATGATTTAACTTCAAGTTTTGTTTTAGATTAAAAATCAATTTTTAAATGAAATGGACGTGAGCAAAGTACTACAATGAGTTAATTATTTACTTTTAATAAATATCTTAAATATGTATGAAATATTGACGATCAGACATTTTCAAGTATACAAGTTATATAATCAGTAAAATTTTTGTATTGAAATGGATCATTTGACCATGGTTTGTTTATAGTGTTGTAAATTTATTTCATTCAACTTAATTATATATTTTATGAACTCATATTGGCAACTTACATTATAGCAATAAGTTATTTACAATGTTCATTTTGGTCTTGCTAAGAGATTGTAGAATCTGGTGATGTTGTAAAAAAAAAATTAAAAACAGGATCTAAATTATGCAGTTAGTGTGTGTTCAGATAATAATTGAACATATTTAATTTTCTATTTGTTTTTCAAAGTTACTCACTTTGACAAATGAATGTATGATTTGACCATTATTAAAGGCAGAACCCTTTCAACATTCAACCAAATAAGACATTGACATTTTTACCAGATTCTACTGATCTCAGCATAGAATATACCAAGTTAATTACTACATGAGTTATGATATGTTATTGTTTTAAGATTGTTTTGTGACTGATTTTCTGTAACATATCAAAATTGAGTAATGTCTATTCATGGTAGTTGCAGCTTGAACTGGTTTTATTTCTGTAAAAATTGTTCCTTGCTATTTCAAGTTGCACCCAACCCAATCTCTTATTGGTTGTATGAAAAGTTGTAAATATTAATTTAATAAATAGTCATCTATCATTTTAATGGTTCTTCTTTTTAACTTAAATTCGACCCTGGGTGGTCTGGGGACTTGTTTATTAAAGTCTTTTTAAGTACAATTCTTACCAAGAACTAATTTTTTTTTGTCTAATAATGAATATAATGGAGAAATTTTATACATCCACTGAAAACAGAAAAGGATTAGCAGGAATTGTTGAGGTAAGGTGAAGTGAAGGGAGGAGAGATGAGATGAGCGGAGTTTTCCAAATATTTCAAACCAGTGACCAACAAAATGTTAGTGGCCAGCTAAAAGGCCATCTTTGAAAATAGGCTAATGATTAAGAAAAGGAATGAAAGAGGGCTTGATGTCGTCAAAATTGCTATTAAATAAAATTGTATGGAAAACAGTGCACAAGTATTTTATTTCCCTTAGAAATGTTTGTGTTGAAACATAATGCACCAACTTACTCTTGTGCCTCAGAATGGACCCTACTGATATGCCGAGGGATTCAGAAAAGAAAGTGAAATGTGTTTTTTTAACGTCTATATTAAATGTTTCCGAGCAATTCGCTTCAATTTAAAATGCTGTATAAATCTAAGTTCACCATTCCAGTTTCTTAGCACACTCATTTCTTGCTGATCAAGGAGATCTGGCATCTCGAGTCCACAGGTTTCAAACTCCTCCGTTTCTCTGTCTTTAGTGATTTTGATAATGTCTTCACGACTGGCATGCTGCCGGCTTTTCCTTTGACCCACGCAGTTTTTTAATTTTATTTGCTCCAATTCCTCATTAAACCTTGCTAAATAAGCTTCTATTAAATCCAGTGTTTGTTGTTTATTCAAAACTAAACATCCTTCTGGTATTCTTTCCTTAAACCATAATATTTTTTCGCCTATTAAATTTTGCTTTATGTGAGTACCCAGCTTACTATTATTCTTTTTCTCGTTTTTTAACATTTTCTTGGCTAGAGATTTTGTTTTTCTGCTGTTGGGATGTTTCAAACTTTCAAGGTTTTTCTTTAATTTAGGCATTTTATATATATTAGATCAAAGAAATACGCACGTGTCGTTAATCCAAATTATGATTATTACGAATACGAGGCAAGACTGGCAAGACATGAATGAATGAACTTGAATGAAGTGGAAGACGGTGAAAACAAGACAAGATTTTGACAAATGCTGTCAACTGTCAATCATCAATAGTGTCAATTAAAATCTACGACCCATCCATCCCATGTCTACGACTATCGAACTCATAGAAATATGAAACCTATGGAATGGAAGTGACACGACATTGTTCTTTAGGTACTAAAACTTCTACTACTTAGTGACTAATGAGGCCGAAAATCCGCCATGTTTACCGACCCAAATGACATTGTCAGTCAGTTCAGCCGGACAGCCGGTACTTGTCTTGTCAAAAAGTCGTGGACGTCGAGGTCAAAGTCAAATTAGCCATCTTTAACCATACACAGGTACGTTAGAAATAACATTAAAAATGTTGGTTATTGTTTATGTTGTCGGGAAAATAAAGGAAGATTTAAATTATAATTAGCAAGGTTCTTATGTGCAGTTGTAGGTCATGAGTAGTTGATGTCATGACTTATAATATTATAAGTCAGCACTAAAGTCACCATGTTTGGTGGCCAGATGACGTGGCAACAGTGGCACGCATTTTTTGTTGACATGTCACTTCCATAGGTTTACTTCCATGCGAATTGTCGACTCTACCATAGATTAAAAACTGGACTCGACTATCAACTCCAACTGTGTCAACACTGTCAACTCAACTCAAATGTCAAACAAAATCAAAAGTTATCGCGCACCTGTCGAATTTTTACTTTTGAAGTATTTTCCTAAAATAATATTGCGATAACTTAAGAATAAACAGTTAAACCTGTTAAACATATAAATAAGTGTAAAATGATTAAGCGACCTAAACCAGGTGAAGGCGAAGAAGATATACTTCGAATGCAAGAAGAGTTTCTTCGCGAAAAAAGCCGGAATGAGTCCTTTACGCCGTCAGCTCAAGTTATAAATTTACGTCGAACTGAACACCAAACTACAAAAAGATCCAGTGCAACGGAGCCAAGTAAACGAAAACTATCAGTATATGCACAATCTAAAAGCCTCAATCAGAATAAGACCAGCAAAGCATCAAAAAAACCCGACGAAGATGATGATAAAGTGTATTTCCCTAAATTAATTCCTACTGTCATGGGAGAAATTGTTCAAAAAAATTTCAATAAATTTTACGACCTTGATCATCCAGGTCCTATGCCTTCTACAGGGTTTCCTGCTGTAACAAAATATAAATCTACTGAAGCCTCGGGTTCTGGAAGTACTAATGTCCTAGAAAAAAATAGATCATCAAAAATGGATGTTGATGAAACATCACAGAAAGTAGACGTACTGCCCTGTACTGTTCAAGAATCAAAAGCAGACCCTCTTAATCTTCCTACAAAAAGTTATATTGTGTCTAACAATGATGCCGGTGACATTCACCATGAAAATGTTGAAGTGTTGAAGAAAATGTCTGAAAAAGAAATTTTAGAAGAACAAAATAAACTCTTATCCTCACTAGACCCTATGTTAGTAGAGTTTCTAAAGACTAAAAGAAAAAAAACTTTACAGATAAAAGAGGAAATAGTTCACGCTAAAAATAAAACGGTGGAGGAAATGGTAGTGGAACAAACAGCACCAGATGAAGAAAATAATGATGACACATTATGGGATAATGATATCTTGTCTCATCCAGGAGTCAACAACTGGTTACACTTTGATTCCTTGGAGAAAGACAAACTACAATGGATGAAAGGCATAAAAGAGAGCAAAACTGTCAAACCTAATGAGCCTTATGAGGCAAGATTTGACTTTAATGGATATTTGCTACCATATTCCATTGAGTATACAGAGGATACGAAAACACTTTTTCACCATGGTGAAGAACCTCATAGACCAGGTTATTCCATATCAGAATTGATAGAATTGTCTCGTTCATCTATTACTCAGCAAAGAGTCATGGCTCTAAATACTATAGCTGGTCTCTTAGAGTACTTTAGTGCTGGCATGTATCAAGGTGTTATTGACCTACCATTGAGTAAAATATTCTTTGTAATAAGGTTTGCCATGGATGAAAATAAAATTATCATATTAGAACCTGCTTTAAAAGCAATGAGAAATTTGTTGTACAATAGAATAGATGAAGCGTGCTTAGATGCATTAATAGGTTTTGAGGAAGGCATGTTACAACCTTGCCTAGAGAATGACAAATCAGAAATTGAAGAATTAGATTCTAAAGAATCAGAATTAAAAGATTTCCATTTAGCCGAAATAGACATTATTGCAGCCATTTTGAGAACAGATATCTTGCAAAGATTATATTATATTATGGATATTGTCAAGCCTAGTTTTAACTGTGTCCAATATTCATTGCAAATACTAACCAGATTAGTGCGAGATTCTGTAGAGACTGCAAACAAGATTGTTCAGACTGAACACCTCATGTTGACTATTGTAAGAAACTTTATTCCTACAACAGGAATTAATTTTAGATTTGATCCAGATATAGTGTACAATGGGAAACCAATACTGGCAGCCCTAAAGCTAATCAGAATACTTTCTTTACAGTCAAGAGAGACTGGAGAAATGTTAATAGCTAAATATGACATCATAAAGCCAGTTTCAGAGTACATCAACTCTGGAGTAGATGGTACCTATGGTTTGCGATTGCAAATGGAGTCATACTGTATATTAACAAATTTGATTCACTATGACCTTGGCATAGAAGATGTGACTGCTCTTCTTCCCGTAATATTGACTAGTTTATACAAACATGTTCAGGGGACAGATATTTTAATCAGTACTGTAGTAGTATCATCCACTCATGCTGCTGTAGTTTTGCAGTTGATAAATAAACTATTGAATAGTAGCAGATTTGATGTAGCAAAGCATGGTACGCAAATATTCTCTTTAATCAAAGATGGAGTACTAAAGTGGATGGCTCAGTTAACTGGCATAGAAAGTTACACATGTGGCCATTTGAGAGTGATTTGTTCCATGTTGGATTGTTGTAATACAATTATGATTAAAGCAAAAGTTCCGTTAACATTTCTTAGTGATGCTCTAATAAAATTATCCAAATCAAAGGGTATTAATATTATAGTAAATAATTTAATATTAAGCTCAAATTTATTGTCTGGAATAGATGAGAAGAGTTTGAATTTAACACCAAATCTTGTTTCTCTTGGAGGAGCTGCTATAGAAACTGCACAAAAAATTTTGCCAGTCTTGAATGTCACATCACCAGTACCTTTCTTGTTGTCATTATTTAAAATATTAGTAAGAATAAGTGACAAAAAAATTGCATATCCTTACATAGATATGGTTTTACCATATCTCAAGAGGTTGACAACCACCATCCCCAGTTTGAGTCTTAATTGGTTTACCAGGATGGAAACTGATCTAGTATTCAATATAGTGAAATTATGCGTGCAAAGTGATGTCAATGACACGGTGAGAGACATTATTTATATTGTGGCTAATAAACTTTGTTTTATTTTAAGAATTGACAAAAACCGTGAGTTAAGCTTTGTTTTTGACCATGTTATATTCAACAGACAATGGTTCGCTGCTGAAAGACTTTTCAATTTGATATCCCTGGCAGATGCAGAAGAACTGTCTAAAGCCTTGAGCTCAATTGAGGACATAAAATTATGTTACAGCAAAATAATAAAATTAAAAAGTTCACAGGACTCTCCCAATATTATTTTAAAAAAATGGCAAGAACCATTACTACCGAGGGACTGGATATATCTGCCTATCTTATCCTTGTACAGTAAGATTCAAGAGACACCATCCAATGCCCCTACTGTTGTTGGAGATCATGCCAAAAGAATAGAAATTATGATAGCACAAGAAAAAGAACTAACTTTAAGGTGCAGTTTGGAATGGATTCTTTTTAACGAACTTTGTTTTCCAGATCTTCTCAATGATATCAAAGTTACGGATCGGCTGTGCCGAATCATGTGCGTCTTCTTATGCGATAATTCTCTATTTTTAGACAAAAAAATCAAGTTTCTTCTGCATAATTGCATGAAGAGACTCTTCAGGAAGTCCGCCGAATTTAATTTCGATAAACCATTGACGGGTTTGAATAATTTTCAAGATTTTTACACGCAGCTTTTAGAGCAGTTTCAATCTGTTAGTTACGGTGATCATAACTTCGCAGCGTGCGTCTTAGTTCCTTTGGCTCAGCATCACAATGTTAAATGGCGGAAATTATTGTGGTCTGAATATGCTGGTTGTCTGAGGGCACTAGACTGTCCAGATGATTATTTATGTTACGAGATGGACAAGTACTTACACCCTGAAGAGACAGACGAATCTCTTGTTAAATGTTACTTCAGAGCTCTCTCCAGTAATCTTTTGAGACCTGGTACGATTGTGCATAAAATAGCAATGCATCACGCTGAATCTTTTAAAAACCGAATGCGTAGTGGTGATAGTGATATGAATGTTTAATTTAAACAAGAAATAAAGCGTTTTTTTTCTGTATTTTTTGTTTTAATTTAATATTTTCAAGAAAAAAAATCCCCATCCTGCTATTAGTATCTCATCATCATCGCAATCCATAACTGTCCCACTGCTGGGCACGGGTCTCTCACAATGTGAGAGGTACAGGCACTACAGGCCATAGTCAACCACGTTAGCCAAGTGCGGATTGGCGGACTTCACACACCTTTGAGAACATTAAGGAGAACTCTCAGGTGTGCAGGTTTCTTCACGATGTTTACTTCGCCGAAGCAAGTGATAATTAAATTCAAATAATTACATAAGCACATATATTTTGAAAATTAGAGGTTCGCAACTTCGCGCCCGGGCCCCCCGGTTCGGGAGCCCAACGTTCAACCACTCGGCTATCACAGCCTAGTGCTGCTGCTGCATATAAGTGCTTAGAAGAACCTTAATGGCTTCAACCCTTTAATGGCCTGGTTGGTTGGTTATGTTAATTATTGCATTTATATATAGATAAACCCTAACTCTCGTGAGACCCAATTGGGTCATGTCATGATAAGAAGTTTCATTAATTTAGCGCAACGCGTCATTGCGCAGTTACTGGGCTCGGGTTACCTATTAATTACCTTGTAGTCCTCATGCCTCATACGTACATTGTGATGGGTACAGGGCTACAGGCCGTAGTCCATCTCGCTGGTCAATTGGTATTGGCAGCTTACACACATCTTTGAGAACATTATGTAAGACGCGTTCTCAGATGTGCCAGTTTGATGATCAAGCATTGACAAAGCGACGAAATTGACGAATCGTTGGTAAAATGCTCAACTCTTGAAAAAGAATTGTGTTGTGCATGATACAAACCCAGGCCGATCGCAGCAAAAAAATACCGTACGTACGATAAGATTTTGTTTTATTGACTTGAAGTTCCTGACTTACCTATTAAAATCAAAATGCTGAAAAGATGGCATCCAGGGCCGTTAAACCCACAGGTAAACCATTAAAAAAAGCAAATTTGGCGCGAATTTGCCTTTCATTCCGGTAACTTGACGATGACAATTTGTTTGTTTTTGACAAATAAAGTTAAAGTTTCAAAGCATGCAGAGAACTGAAAAGCAAGCACAGGTGTTCGAAAAATTCCACTTTTTTACCATTCATTAAGTTGTTATTAAACATGATTTCATGAAAAAATAATATACCAGATGCTATCTAGTCCAAAATGTTTATCGAGGACATAAGGAATGATTTCTACAACGTCTTACTTGGCAACGTAAGTTTGTTGACAAGAATCATATGTTCGGTAGTTCATTGTAAACTTAATTAACTTGTGAATATTTGCTTTCAGCGTGTATTATTGTTAGTGCATTACGACGTTGACGCGATCTGCGCTTGTAAAATATTACAAGGATTATTTAAATGTGACAATATTTCATATACATTAGTCCCTGTGGGGGGTATATCTGAGTTGAAGACTGCTTACGAAGAAAACAACGAAGAGATAAAATATGTAGTGTTGGTAAATTGTGGCGGGACCATAGACCTAGTGGATATACTACAGCCCGAAGAAGATGTAGTGTTTTTCGTGCTAGACTCTCATAAACCAACGGATATATGCAATGTTTACAGTGATGGCCAGGTTGGTAAATCTTTCTACTTATTACCATAAAAGTTGCAAATCTTATAAAAGAATTGTGTTTTCTAAAAATATAGTTATCTTTAGTAACTCTAATATAGGACCTCATAGTCTAATTAGTAGTGGCCATGCCTGCAAAGCTCGGGGTCACATCCGGGGCCAGGGCAGATATTTATGTGACAGATAAGTGTTTGTTCCTGGGTCACGTATTATTTGTGTTGTCCATGCGACAGGGAATCCTAGTGTGGGGGTATGAGTGTGTCAGCATTTATTTATTTATCAAATCAAAAGGTACACCGTTAACAGAAATTATGATAATGGTTATTCGTGAAGTAATTTAAAAGATGGGGAAAATGATATAATAACATTTTTACTTTATATTCTTACATGTTTTAGGTACGCCTTGTGTATAAAGATGATGAAGAGAACATTCCAAACTTCGATGATATCTTCAGAGATGATGAAGATGAAGAGGTGAATAATATTCTTGATTTAACTGTTATAACAATATACGGATATATAGCACAAACTGGTTTATGTGAAACACATATATGTATTGTGTTGATCAACTTTATCACCAGCAGTAGCAGCATTTGCTCTTTATAAATCATAGTGTATGTTGAAACACAAATGTTATTAAATTATTTGGTTCCAATCATACCTAGAAAGTATATGCTTCACCTGCATTCATTAGTTAATATATTTTATAGAATGAAGGTGAGATAGCTGGAAGAGATCTAGAGGCTGTGGTAGAGAGAAGAAGAGCTCGGAAGGCCTGGGAGGAGCGACGCCACACACTCATGTTTAACTACACACAGTTCTCCTATTACGGCAAACCTGTAAGGATGATTGTTACTTAATTACTCTGTTTTAGTTTTGTACATTGCTTTCAAGTATCCAGTTTACAAGTACAGTACTCGTACAATAGAAACAAGTACAGTTATAAAGACCTTTCATGAACAATTCGAAATATTTCCATGCAATTTCAAGTCTTCTTATTAGTTAGTATTTTGCAATTAAATTATAATAGTAAAATAGTTGTTTACTTGTTTTAAATGTAAAGTTGGAATTGTTTTTAAAAAGTTGTCATCATCATCATCACAACCCATAACTGTCCCACTGCTGGGCACGGGTCTCCTCTCACAGTGCGAGGGGTATAGGCCATAGTCCACCACGCTGGCCAAGTGCGGATTGGTGGATTTCACACACCTTTGAGAACATTATGGCGAACTCTCAGGTGTGCAGGTTTCCTCACGATGTTTTCCTTCACCGAAGCAAGTGATAATTAAATTTTAATACGCACATAATTTTTGAAAATTAGTGGTGCGTGCGGGGTTTGAACCCGGAACCTCCGGTTCAGCAGTCCAACGTTCAACCACACGGCTATCACTGCTTATTGAAAAAGTTGTATTCATCAGTAATCATGACTAAATTTTGTTTTCTCCTTGGCACCCATTTTATTCAATTATTGCAATACATGCAGAGCGCCAGCGTGTGTCTCGAGCTGGCGGCGCGGTCCTCCCGCGCGGGCACGGGGGTGCTGTGGGCGGCGGCGGTGGCGGCGGCGGCGCACGCGGCGTGCCACGCGCGCTCGCCCGCGCGCTGCCTGCTCGACGCGGAGCCGCTGCACCGGCACGTGGCCGCCGCGCAGCGGGACACCGACAACACTAGCGCGCATCGGGTACGATGACCATATTTTTATAGTCGTAAACATTGTAATATAGTACGGCCGGCGGTTCTTGGCCGCCCTGAACTTTGTTCGGATCGCTGCGCAGAAGTCAATTTTAGGGTCGAAATGGTGGCAAGACGCGCGGGGTGTCACTTTGAGCATTGTTTGTTTCAGTCACACGCTCAGTGTTCTATCTCTCTCTAAAGTACAATACCTGCGCACTATATCCTAGGCCTAGAACCGTCGGCACTACTATTTGTTCTGAAGACTTGTTAGTTCTATTCTATGCTCCATAGTATCATGTCTTTAGATTTGACTCCTACCAATGGAAGATCGAAGATAGTAATCTAAAAGATCACGGATTCAACTGAGATTGTGAAGCCTCTCCCTATTTTTAGTCGGCTACAAGGTAACAAGCTTACCCTTTTAGGGTAATAATATGACTCACAAAACCTTATCGATTGTCTACATACTCAAGCCACCTTTTTAATTTTCCCGACATGCAATCCGATCTGTGGTATGAATACTATTATAATGTTATAACTATTTCAGAGCGCGCAAGTGATAGTAGAAAAAGATGCATGGCTGCCTCTCTACCGTACGTGGTCATTGGAGGCCGCGCTCAGCCACTGCTCCAGTCTCGCGCCCAAACTGAAGCTTCACTCGAGATCTGGAGCCGCCAGGCTTCGACAGCTGCTCGCCGATATGGGGTGAGTTAGTTTGACAAGTTGGGTTTAATATAACTGTGGCCACATCGCACACACGTCACACGGTGACATCACGAAGCCTGAATCACGCTATCGAAGTTTTCTACACCGCTCGCATATATACAAGTTCCCACAACTCGTCAGTCGGGGCTTCACTGCCTCCCGGGCAAGTCGTCTTGCCCGGCCGGCCGGAGATCTCCCTTTGCCAAATAACTAACAACTAGGAATTTAACTCCATCGCAGCTTTACTTCTTATGGTGCGGTTAGATGACGCGTGCCGAGCCGTCCGTGTATGCTAACCGGGCGTCCGCGGATGCGCGCTGTGCCCACTCCGTACGCGAACCACTCCTTTACACCAACGGCTCCTTTGATCCGTGCAAAAACCCACAAGGGATGGAAGCGCGCGGAACGACGACGCGCAGGGCGGGCTAGTGCGAGCCAAACGTGGCTCGGCTTGGGCTAGCACGCGTCGTCTAAACGCTCCACTATCTTGTTCTTCAGAATACAGAACATTCACTCATTGTGTCTTGCCAACTGGCAACAGAGTTAAAATTGTAGAATCAACGAGCTGTACCCGCGACTTCGGTCGCGTGGAATTTAACAAAAAAAATTATAAAATAAAAGTAAGCCTAAGTTATTCCTTATGACATCAGCAATCTGCCAGTGAAAGTCCCGTCAAAATCGGTCCAGCCGTTCCAGAGATTAGCTCAAACAAACAGATAGACGGGACAGACAAAAATTGTAAAAATGTTGTTTTGGTATATGCACCGTGTATACATCCATATTATGCATTTAATAAAAAGCGGATATTTGAATATTGCAAACAGACACTCCAATTTTATTTATTTGTATAGATTATCCTACTCCTATGTCCAGGTTCCCCCTCCAACAAGCCCGCCAAGCGTACCGCTCGATGGACGTGGAGCTGCGGCGCTCGCTGCTGTCGGCGCTGGAGGCGGCCGCGCCCAAGCACAAGCTGCCCGCGCCCACGCGCGCCACCTTCCTGCTGCGCCGCCCGCACGCGCCGCCCCTCGCCGCCCTCGACACCGTGTACGCGATTATGGCTCTTATTGAACATGTGAGTATTTTTTTTTGGAATAGTAACGTCTTAGTCGAATTGTCCTTGCCACATGCGACACAGGAACCTATTGTGGAGTTATGTGGTGTGGCGACATTACATTTTTCGCATATACCATCACGCCATGGTCAACATCTGAATCACGATATTAAAATTGTATACATATAATGCTAGCATTATAAACAATAATAGTTCGGCCGCTTCCTAGATTTGTTCACCTAGTCGGGCGAAAGATTTTTTGCTAAAATAATTCCTTCGTTATAGCAGACTACCAAAGGAATTATTTTCTCCGAATAAAAATTTGTACGGAAATCAGAAATTAAAACTTTATACTAATATCCATGCATTTTACAGGAAACACTGCCAAGAGGCGAGGGTTTCCAGTTAGCGTTGGCGTCGCTGGAGGTGACCGGGGAGAACGAGAGCTGGACTCGCGGCGTGGGTTACGCGCGGCGGTCGCTGGAGGCCGTCGCCAGGCTGGCCCAGGCCACGCTGTCCGCGCGGGGACTGATGCTCGCTGGGCCTTTTAGCTACTTTATAGTTCAGGAGGTGATAATTTTTTTGCAACGGCAATACAAGCATTGTATGATGAAAATCTCCCACTTAACATTGAGAAGCACGTTTTTAAACGTATTGAAATGAATATAATAGTTAAATATTCGTTTCTGAATTGTTGTTTATGATGGTAGTTTGTAGTCATGACACGCTACGCCACGCATAGCTAGTATTAACTGAAACTAACCTTTATACATTTTAATATAACCTTTATTGACGATTAATTTATTGACGACCCGGATGGCGCAATGGTTAACACGCCGGATCGCCGCTCCGAGGGTCCTGGGTTCGATTCCCAGCGAGGCGGAAATTTGAACGATGAGTTTAAATTTCTGTTCTTGGTCCGAGTGTGTGTGTTCTTGTCTTGTGCGTTGTCCATGGCACCCACGACGCAGGGAATCCTAGTGTGGGGCTATGAGTGTGTAGCGTTAATTATACTCTATGTTCGAATAGAGTCGTCAGTCGAGTTTGGTCCCGACTGTAAGCCATTATAATGAAAAATGAAATGAAAAATGACACTTGACATTGACACAAAACAATTCGAAATCGTGAGTACCCGTATACATTATAATGTTTAGTGTCCGCGATAATATCAGTTTCAAATTATATGTAAGCGATTAGTTGACTAAATGAGTAAATTGTATGTCAGGGCACCCCGGAAGCGGCGGCAGTGTCCGGGCCGCTGTGGCTGGGCGAGGCGGCGCGCTGGGTGGCGGGCGCGGGCGCGGGCTCCCGGCCGCTGCTGGCGAGCGCGCCGCGCGCCGCCGGCGACTGCATCCTGCTCGGCCTGCCGCCGCGCTTCGACCAGGAGCCCAGGAAGTATGTTGCTGTTACTGTGCTCCATTAAATATAGCTTGATACATGAGACGTTAGAGTCTTGTTTCCCAACCGGTGGGGCACGCCCCCCCTTAGGGGGCGTAGATAAATTTCAGGTACTACTACTACTACGTTGACATTTGGGAACATTATGAAGAACTCTCAATTTTTTAAAAACACCGTTTCGGTCGAAGCTAAAATAATTATTTGTATTTGAAAAAAAATTGAAATTTTAGTTAATTCGACGACCCCAACGACGTTGGTAGTGGCCCTGCAGGCGAAGCGAGAGGTCCTGGGTTTGTATACCAGCTGGGGCAGGCTTTTATGTGGTTGATAAATGTTTGTTCTCGGGTTATGGGGGTTGGTGATGTGTTGTTTGTGTTGTCCATGTCACCCACGAAACAGGGATTCCTAGAGTTTGTATGTGGGGCATGAATGTAACCGTTTATTAATTTATTTTTAGCCTATTCGGCGCAGCGTTCGAGCAAGCGGCGGCTAAGAGCGGCGCAGCAGTGTCGCTAGACCACGTCGACACTTCCATCATCACATTGCCAGCGTCCCAACGGACTCAGTTCCTGGACGCACTCACTGCCTTACTCGCGTAGCACCTGTATGCACTATGGATTACAACTGTTATAAAAAAGAGTTTCTTTTAGATGTATTATTGACTGATTGATTGATTACTAACTTATGGCTGTTCCCAATTATCTATCTATAGTCTGTAGATAAGTTATGTATGATCAACCAACACTATATTGTGACATTTTAACAGTTGTTAGGCAACTTATTGAGGATTATGGATAGATACAATACTGAAAATAAATATTAGACAGCGGCTATGAAATCATCAGGTCAGGACAGCGAGAGCTTTCTCAAGTGGAATATTCTAAAAATAATGGCTTAATGAGTTACTATGTTAATCTTTAAACTTTGACGTTTTATGGTACACTCATGTTATGGTTTTAGTTATTCTTGAAAACAATAATCTATAATTTCTCCCAGTGTTTGTCAGTTGACTTATGTTATAGATTGAGAGCTACTGCCAATTTTTGGGTAGGTATTTGAGGCAAGCTGAAAACTTGTCTCATAGCTCTCCTACTAAACCCCAACTCGGAGCTGCAGACCTGGCTGCTGAGAAGCGGGGCATTATGGACCCCTACAATTTTAAAAATGTTATTTTTTTATTCCAAAAAAAATGTTTGAGGCAATATGCAGTTTTTATTATGTTGTAGTTTAATGTTTAAAGAATAGAAAAAAAAATAAGCCAGACGATTTAGTCGGGGCTTTGACATTGCCAGGCGCGTGCAAAAATTAAAAAAATAAGGTTTAAAAAAAGTGTTTGAGGCAACTTGAAATTTTAATAGGGTGTAATTTATAGCTAAAAAATGAGATTCTCAAAAAGACAGATCATTTCGGTGGGGCTTTCTACCCGCCAGGTGATCTAACAAATCAGGGTAAAAAACGGTTTATCTCGATTTTTGGCAAAACTACAAGTCCGATGGAAAAAAGTTTAATGACAAAGTTGTAGGTAATAAAAAGATCTATAATCTTTGTCTTAACACTTTTTTCAGATAACCTCAAAATTTATTTGAAAAATTAAAAAAACCAAATTTTTGGTTTTTTATTTTTATCTCTTCCAAAAAAAAATTTTTTTTCACTAAATTTGGTGAAAACCTACCTATTTTTGTCTCAAAGACGCTGTAATTTTTTTGATTTAAAATATTTATTTTTGCACCT
This sequence comes from Ochlodes sylvanus, assembly GCA_905404295.2. Classification (NCBI taxonomy): domain Eukaryota; kingdom Metazoa; phylum Arthropoda; class Insecta; order Lepidoptera; family Hesperiidae; genus Ochlodes; species Ochlodes sylvanus. Next base: position 8,502,576 of record FR990129.1, read on the forward strand.
TATATTGACTTAGTATCGAAAAGTACCCTAATTTTCAATCTAAAAGTCTTCAATTCAATCAAAATTTCATTTTTTTTAAGTCGGTGGGCTTTTTGTTCGTCGAAATCAACTTTCCGATGGTGTTAAAAAATATATTATGTCGGCATCAGGTAGGCAGGGTGTTTGTATGGGTTTTCAATCGATTCTACTCTGTGTAACATGTATTTTCATGCAAGTAAAGTAGGTATTCTTCATCAAACATCCATTGTGGGATTGTTTCATGTCAGGACTTCAGATTAGGATTTCAAATAAAAGACAAGAGTCCGGACCAACACATAAGCAACTCATTTATTCACTGATCACTGTCTGGCTCCGTTTTAACGCTCTTTTACTTTGTTTATTTAGTTATTTACGCGGATCTCCGATTCCAACTTGTTTAATTTACTCAGCGATACGCAATATTGATTTATCGAGCAAACCATTCGCTATATTCGCAAGTTATGTGATAGCACGTTTTATTAAAACTTTATTCACTTTCAGACATTACTCGCCTTAAGGTAGCATTCGGTTCTTAGCGACCGCGACGCGCGACTGCGTCCATCTCCATTCAACTACGCGACCATGGTCGCCTGTCGTGGGGCGACCCCTAGCTTTCGTTGTTGTCGTGTTCGTTGTCGTTCTATTGCAGTACGATAGGTATGTCGGACAGTTTAGTCGCAGCAAAGTAAGAGGTATCCATCTATCCAGCTATCGGTGGATGAAGATGATGATGTTATTATCTATGCCTCTGGAAAAAGGAAGAAGATTGACTCAATTTTCATATCACGAGAAGTTGAGGGTTGCTTTTAAATACTCATAAAACCACATTTTAATTATAAATACAGAAGAAAAGTTCAGAAAATATTGTAGGTAAATCATAAACAGTTTGATTTTGTGAACAGATTAATAAATAAAGACATCAGACCAAGAAGAAATGGCACATCAGTAACACGGCACTGCCTATTCAGTGGATGAGACGCGTGGAGCCGCGCGGTCGCGGGTCGTGGTCGCTGCTTAAATGCTACGTTTAAAATTACCTTTATAACTTCTCCCGAGAATTCCTATTACGCGGGACGACATCATAATGAACTCCATTTTGACAGATCACGCGATCTCCCGATCCATTGATAAACAATACCATCGATTAACGAGTATCACAGATTAATTCGTACCATCGATTTACCATCTCCGATATATAATTATATTACTATGGTAAATTTTCTCAGAAAATGCGCCTTTACTGCGACTAAATCAGGCACATTTTGCATATTTCTGAGAAAATTTACCATAGTAATGTATATTTTTTTACACCATCAGAAAGTCAGAATGTCAACTATAAAAAGCCCACCGACTTTAAAAAAAGAAATTTTGACGCGAGAATTTTAGATTGAAAATTAGGGTGCTTTTTCGATATTAAGTCAATATAAGGTGCAAAAATAAATATTTTGAATCAAAAAAATTACAGTGTGTTTGAGACAGAAATAGGTAGGTTTTTACCAAATTTAGTGAAAAAAAAAATTTTTTTTGGAAGAGATAAAAATAAAAAACCAAAAATTTGGTTTTTTTAATTTTTCAAATAAATTTTGAGGTTATCTGAAAAAAGTGTCAAGACAAAGATTATAGATCTTTTTATTACCTACAACTTTGTCGTTAAACTTTTTTCCATCGGACTTGTAGTTTTGCCAGAAATCGAGATAAACCGTTTTTTACCCTGATTTGTTAGATCACCTGGCGGGTAGAAAGCCCCACCGAAATGATCTGTCTTTTTGAGAATCTCATTTTTTAGCTATAAATTACACCCTATTAAAATTTCAAGTTGCCTCAAACACTTTTTTTAAACCTTATTTTTTTAATTTTTGCACGCGCCTGGCAATGTCAAAGCCCCGACTAAATCGTCTGGCTTATTTTTTTTTCTATTCTTTAAACATTAAACTACAACATAATAAAAACTGCATATTGCCTCAAACATTTTTTTTGGAATAAAAAAATAACATTTTTAAAATTGTAGGGGTCCATAATGCCCCGCTTCTCAGCAGCCAGGTCTGCAGCTCCGAGTTGGGGTTTAGTAGGAGAGCTATGAGACAAGTTTTCAGCTTGCCTCAAATACCTACCCAAAAATTGGCAGTAGCTCTTGGACCATTAGGCCTACACTACAGTCTATTGACATTCAGGCTTTGGACTTTATCATAGCTTAATTTTGGATAATAAATTTGTACCTGCAGTTTTAGAGATAGTTATTAATTCTAAGGACACATGATTTGTATATTGTCTTGAAATTTTGTAATTAGCAAAAAACATTTACATACACCTAAATTAAAATAAAAAAAATCTGTTGCGTAATTTGAAGCTGATCAACAATCACTCAGATAATTTAGAAAATTTCTTAATTCATGCAATGTTTTCAATTGTCATTTATTATAATCCTAATTATTAATTCAATTGACGTAATTATAATGATATTGTATAAGTTTTGTTATTTATTGTAATGTAATTTCTAGGAAAAATAAATGCCAATCATATTAAAAATCTTTATTTCATTTCACATCATATTAACACAGTAAATTTTATTTTATTGAGTATTCTTACATACAGATAACATACCACTGTAAACATACTTAACCTTTTCCCTGTATTATGAATTCATTTAAAAAAATAATCTGTATTAAAATTTATATTTTAACTAACAAGAACTTATTACAATCATTTAAATTTATTATGTATAAACTTAGTTATTAAGTCCAGTGCCCATTCAGGCTGATCATGTGGAACCATGTGACCTGCATTCCTAACTAAAACTTCCGTAAGGTTCCCTGCCTTTTTGTAGTATCCAGCTATATCTGTGTCTACTCTCCAAATATGACGTGGAGCGGTTTTATAAATATCTGCGCCACTGAAGTCTAAGTTACGTAGGAAGCTTTCAGTGAGCGGGTATGCTACGATTATATCTAGTTGACCATTGTAAAACAGGACTCTATAATGAGACAATAACTCGGTAAAGTAAGAGGCAACAGATTTCAAAATATCATATGCTAAGTGTATTTGGACCTGCTGGCCAGAGTTAAATGGTAAACCACCAACGTGTATCGACTTGCGGACATTATCATTGTGTATGAGATCAGCAAATACAGTCATGTCAATGTCTTCAACTGGTAGCAAGAAGTTGTAATAGTTACTGAATCCTGTAAAGTTTTTGAAGTATGAGAAATTCGTTAAATCTCCATCCAATAGGGTGTCCATGAGCATGTCAGCTTGGGCCCAGTTCTCTTTTTTTATCTCATTTACAATACTATATTGCATTTTTTGAAATATTTCTCTTTGATTTTGATCTATTAGCCCATGCTGGTACAAGTAGTTACCGTAACCAATTTGGTTAATTGGGTCACAATATGCATTGCCTAGTGCTAATCCTTTTAAGTTGATTATAAGGTTGTTACCAGCATTGGCAGCATTCATGCTATGTATTTCCATAGCCAATGACGGTATATATTTTCCAGCATAAGATTCTCCTGTAATATAAAATTCTCTGCCTTGTAAATTTGGAAACATGGTATAGAACTGTTGTAAAGCACTGTAAAGTCCTTTAGCAACACATTTTTCATCTGTGCAGTATCCTTTGTCATCATCAGTGAAACTAAACCCAGTTCCAACAGGGTTGTCAATAAAAATGAGGTGATTTTTAATGGCCCAATGGTATTTTCGGAGACCAAACCCATTTTTCTTAGCTGTCAGTGGGCCATTTTCAGTGAAAAGTCCGAAAAGCGAGCTGCCACCCGGGCCTCCTTGAAGCCAAAGAACTACCGGAGCAGAATCACTTTCTAAAATTGGCGGGAAGTACCAAAAATACAAGTTTGAATTGAATTGTTCATTGACGGTAAAGAATCCAGCATAGCTAGGAAAGCCAATTTTTTCCGTTAGCGATACTCTGGAGAGGTTTTGAGCTAGTTGTAAGGCATTTTTCTTTATGTAAGGCGTCAAAATTAACGGATCACCGGCATCGTCACTTTGTGTAGCTTCAAGTTTAATGCGCGGATAGACATAAGGAAAAGATGAAGATTGAACAAAAGAAAACGTAGTACATAGTAAAAGAAGTAGTATTTTATGGTATTTAGAAATCATTTTCGATAACTAATCCAATCAAAATAGAAATAAAACGATAATAAATTAATAGTTATATCACATCACGATATTGTCGATATTAAAAACTTAAAAATGATTAAAATGTCATGTCAATGTCATGTCAATTATAAATCAATTTCAAATCAAAGTCAAAATCATTAAGTAGGTTCTAAGTAGTAGGTTGTCTTTCATGCAACTGACTGTCAGTCAGTCTGACACTACAACTACAACGTACGTATAAACAGTCAATATTGCCAATTTAAATATTTTCCATTAAATCAGTACGTTTCTTCAGGAGCTTCAGCAGGCAGGTTATTAATTACTTTCCCTTAGGTTAATTATTAATAATAATTGTTAGTAGGTAGGTACGTAAAATACTGTACGTAATACGTATGCAACGTCGCGACTCACCTCATCCGTGGTAGGTAACTATTTTAATCTCTTACAATTTTATTGTATACCTACCTACTTTATGAAGGCTCATCAGTATATAGACATACGTAATATTATTTTCTACATTTATTTTTTGCAATATTTACCTAGTAATTAAGTAACGTAACATACTCTATGTCTATGGCGTAGTGTATAAAATTTTAGTACTATGTAGTATGTAGTCTGTGGTATATGTTGGCGTTTGCGTTTCGATTTCGATACCGGCAGGGCAGGGACGCCATTATTGTGAAATTGAAAAGTAGAAGGTAGAATTTCACGTGTTAAACAGAAAATAAATTGTAGTCAACTTCTGTTTCTCGAATTAATTTACGCCATAAGTTTATATCATGGCCGATAACGACGATCTTCTGGACTACGAAGACGAAGAACAGGCAGATCAGCAAACCGTCGACGGAGCATCGGAGGCGGCGCCAAAAAAAGAGGTTAAGGGATCCTATGTATCGATTCACAGTTCAGGTTTCCGAGATTTCTTATTAAAGCCGGAGATATTGCGAGCAATTGTAGACTGCGGTTTCGAGCATCCTTCAGAGGTGCAACACGAATGTATTCCTCAGGCAGTGCTTGGTATGGATATATTATGTCAAGCGAAGTCTGGTATGGGTAAGACCGCGGTGTTTGTGTTGGCAACGCTTCAGCAGTTGGAACCTTCAGAGAACCATGTTTACGTTCTCGTCATGTGTCATACGAGAGAGCTGGCGTTCCAGATTAGTAAGGAGTACGAGCGGTTCTCCAAGTATATGCCAGGGGTTAGAGTATCGGTATTTTTTGGAGGAATGCCAATTCAAAAGGATGAGGAAGTCCTGAAGACTGCTTGTCCACACATCGTAGTTGGCACCCCAGGCCGCATTCTCGCTCTAGTCAACAACAAAAAGTTGAACCTCAAACACTTGAAACACTTTATCTTGGACGAATGTGATAAGATGTTGGAATCCCTCGACATGAGGCGTGATGTACAAGAGATATTCCGTAACACGCCACATGGGAAGCAAGTGATGATGTTCTCGGCCACCCTGAGTAAGGAGATCCGTCCAGTATGTAAGAAGTTCATGCAAGACCCCATGGAAGTGTACGTGGATGATGAAGCAAAGTTGACATTGCATGGTCTGCAGCAGCACTATGTCAAGCTCAAGGAAAATGAAAAGAATAAAAAACTCTTTGAGCTGTTAGATGTACTGGAATTCAACCAAGTTGTGATCTTTGTGAAGTCTGTTCAACGATGTATAGCTTTAGCTCAGCTGCTTACTGATCAAAACTTCCCCGCTATTGGCATCCACCGAAGTATGACTCAAGATGAGCGTTTGTCACGCTATCAGCAATTCAAAGACTTTCAGAAGCGCATTCTAGTAGCAACTAACTTATTTGGAAGAGGAATGGACATTGAACGTGTCAATATTGTTTTCAACTATGACATGCCTGAAGACTCTGACACTTATTTGCATAGAGTGGCTCGTGCTGGTCGCTTTGGTACCAAAGGTTTAGCAATCACCATGGTTTCTGACGAAGGCGATGCCAAAATTTTGAACGAAGTCCAAGACCGTTTTGATGTCAACATTACTGAGTTGCCTGAAGAAATTGAATTGTCTACTTACATAGAAGGACGATAGATATAAGTTTTTGTTTTCATTCCTTCTGTATTAATATTAAGTGTGGTAATTAACTAAAGTAAGTTTGTCATTAGACCGTACTAAGAATTTGTCATTGAAAGTCTACACTGTGATGTAGAAATATTGAGGGATTTACTTACAGCAGCAAAAGTTATTCAATTAAATGACAGTGACATTGATATTGTAAAGTGATTTTTACTTTAGACCCAACCCAAAGGAATAATTATGTAACAATCAGTTAAAATAACAATGATAACTTTTTATAGGAAATAGTTTATAACAGAAATAACTGATTAATTATAGCAGTATATAAATAAGGCTTTAAATATTTTGGATTAACCTACCTGGTAATTGTAGAACGTAATTGATAAGATATTCTTGGAATAAATAAATTACAATTAATATTTTTTTTCTGACTATATATAATACGGACCTTAATGTGCCTTAAGGTTTGCGATTACTATTGTTAGGTATACCAGTCAATATAACCCTATAGTATCATCAAATGAGTGTGGATTTGCCGTGTCTCACTTATATCAATGCTAGACCACTGCCACTTACTGTTCACTGTGCCACTTACTGGCTAGTAATTATAATCCCTTTGGCGATTCATTAGTGCCAATTTAGGGGTTTATTTATTATTAAAATGTATGCGCTCTTCCCTGTCTCTATCTTAGGCACAGACATTTAAATGTAATAAACGTTTTTGTAATTTATTCAACTGGGGCTATAAGAGTTTATCATGGTGGGTTGTGTAGAATCCATATTAGTCTGTACTGATGTGATGTAAGGGGCTTCATTTGTACTACCCTCCCAAACTTGAACATGATATAATTTCACTACATGTACGTGATTTGGTGGCAGGATTAATAGGGTTCAAAATATAAATGTATCCAAATATTATGTGCATAATTATATCTAACTAGCGACTCGCCCTCGCTTCGTTTCGGGAAACTTATTCCTTCGGTTTGCAAAGATTAAGTTCTTAATAATTTATAGCCAGTGTTGTGTGTTATTCTGATGTGTAAGCTATATTACTGTAAAGTTTCAGCAAAATCCATGCGGTAGTTTTTGCGTGAGAGATTTATACATCCATACAAACTTTCGCATTTAGGTTATTAGTTTCACATCAAAATATCTGTAGCTCAATAGGTCCATTAAAATCTGTTCATATGAGGGTAAATAAAAATTATAAGTAGGTACTATAGTTTGAACTGCATGCTCTTTTGTACTTTGTTTTTGTAGTAGGTACTTTCACTATAATAAATAGGTGAAATAGATATTATTCACCATGTGACTGGTTTAATTAAGGAATGACTCATATTTTAAACAATGTTTTATTTGAACAATAGGTGTCTGCCTCAGCAGAATAATACACATATCTATTGTGGGTTAAAATACGTTTAACTACGTATTGACCACTATAAACATGTTAAAAAAGCTTCGTTTTCAACTCTTTTAATTTTGTCACATTACAATTTACTAACGCTTAAAACACGTAAAGTAGGTAACATTCATATAAAATTCTTTTGATATAAAGACTACAAAAATAGTTTTATAGCCTCATGTACTTATTACTAATTACCTAGAATTGTACTTATTACTAAATATCGATTAATACACATGCATAAATCAATGAGAACAAAAAATCAAATAATTTGGCTTGGCTCTAAAACCTTAGAGGCCTAGAGTGTATTTGTTGTTATTATAAGTCTTTTCATGAGTTAAACGAGTTATCATGTCCAGTGCCCACTTAGGCTGGTCTCCTGGCACCATGTGGCCCGCATTACGAACCATGATTTCAACAAGTCTTCCACCCTGTTTCACATATCCAGCTATCTCTCCATCCACTACCCATTGGTACCGTTTTGCAGTTGCATATTCTGTAGATCCTGTAAAATTAAGATTTCTGAGGAAGTTGAGGGTCAATGGATATGCAACTATTATATCCAACTGACCGTTGTATATGAGAACATAGTAGTGATCCAATAGTTCTGAAATTATTGGTGCTACAGACTGCATAACATCTTCCTTCAAATGTCTCTCAACTTCTTTGCCGGTGTTAAACGTCAAATTACCTACATGAAGGGCTTTCCTCACAAAACTCTTCTGCAACATTGGGCCAAAATCTTCATACCCCATGTAATCCTTTGTGTGTAGGAAGTTAAAGTAGAAGTTAAATCCAGTCATATTGTAAAATATGCTTTTTCCATCTATTAGATCTCCATTTAAAAGTGTATCAAATGTATCAAAAGCATTGTCCCATTGCTTTCTCTTAATGAAGTCAATAGCTTTACTCTCATAATTGGCAAAGATTTTTGCCTGATTCCAATCAATTAATCCTATTTGATACAAATATTTACTATATACCATTTGATGTTCGGGATCACACAGCCCATTTCCAATTGATATTGCTTTCAAGTTGATTTTCACTGCAGCTTTTTGGTTCATATTGTGAATGGTGTATGCCAAGCTGGGGACATACTTCCCAGCGTAAGACTCACCAGTAATGAAAAACTTATTCTGTTGTAATTCTGGAAACAACTGAAAGAATTGGACTAGACTTGAGTATAATTCTTCACCAACCTGAGTCTGGTTGGTGCAGTACCCTTTTGGATCCTTTGTAAAGCTGAATCCAGTACCCACTGGGTTGTCGATGTAGATGACGTGATGGTTAAGAGCCCAAGTATATTTTCGACGTTCGAAATGATCGTTTCGAACTCTGAGAGGGCCGTTTTCGGTGAACAAGCCGTAAAGTGAAGTAGCGCCCGGTCCACCTTGCAGCCATAAAATGACTGGAGCGTCTTTTTTATTGGGGACCATAGCCGGAAAGTACCAAAAGAACTGATTGGAGTCGTACTTTTTGTTAACGGTGAAGAAGCCGGCATAGCTCTTGATCCGCAAGCTCTCCGTGAAAGGCACGCGTGCGAGGCTCCTCCCTTCTGTTATATTCCCGCTTTCTATGTATGGGGTGAGGAACAATGGTACTCCTGGGTCGCCATCGTCACGTTCACCCAACTTTAGTTCTGGATATCGGTGAAAGAAACATTGCACCGATGACAATATATGCAAGACGAGAAACAACCAAAGTGTCGACATGTTGGCAGTTCAATTCAAACAAGTACTGGTTAATGATTCGGTTGCAAGATATGATGTAATTATATAGGTGCACCCTCACCTCGTTATCTTTTGCGATAGCACCTATTATTACTATGTTTCATTACATGAATAAGTTGTTGTTTTACCTTATCATTGTTTTGTTATGTTCACAAGAGTTAGCGAATAGATATAGATAATATACACAAGTTACACAACAGTCTGACACTTCTGATCTGATCAGACTGTCAATGTCATTCATTCTGATTTCATTCAATTCAATCATTTTTAGCGAGTGTGACAGTGACGTTGTCGTTAATTTAGCCGGGTGTCACTGTCACTCACATATTCGAATTTCGATGTAGGTACTACCCAAAAAGTTTTTTACGTACCTAATCATTACTTTCATATAAAATCCTATCAAATGGTAAAGACACATCAAAATCTTACGAAATATTGGATATTTCAACATATAAACCTAGTAAGTGTACCACATAGGCACAAACTTGTACTGTGTGAAAACCAGCGAAAACTTAGTAACTTACTTTGACCCTTTCAAAACCTAGCAACTATGTGGAGACTTGCTAGGTTTTTAAGTGGTTAATGTGCTTTACTAGGTTTTTGAAAATTAATGAGCCGTAAACGCGCTGGTGCCTCGCCGGCCTGTGTACCACATTCCTCCTGAAGATCATACCTGGGCCTCCGAACCCTGTGACCGGTCAGAGGGGGCGCGGCGTAGACCGCCGCCTCCCTGGCCCGTTGGTTACAATGCTCCTCTAATGCTGCTTTGAAGAAACTCAGAGAAGCATTTAATGGATTGTTGGATAGAAGGGAAGTCCTTAAGTCCCTGTGAATGTCAGGTGGTCCTCGTCGAACTCTACCAATGAAGCAGCATACAATTTCATGGCATGAATACATTTTCATGACTTTCTTGACAGACAATACACCTCGGTGTCCAACATAAAACGTAATTTTATAATAAAACATAAGCTCTCTATTGTGTTGTTTAATTTACTAAATTTAAAATACTTAATAAAGTATGACTTCAGAGTACCTACATAATTATAACCAATAGAATCTTATTAATGGATTTGTAATTTGTCGGAATACAAGATACTCTTTTATAAAAAATGCCGGACTATAGGGGTTTTAGGCAGTATTCTAAAATCCGACAAATCCGATAGCCCGACACTGCTCTGCAAAACGTTTGTCGGATTACCGGGGTCGACTGTATACTTATAACCTAGTAATTTTGGAGTTGGATTTATACAGATTTAATATTTAATAAATACATACATGACAACATTAAATCCCTAAAACCCCAGAGAACTAGAGTCTATTTACTGTTATTATGTCTTTTCATGAGTCAAGCGAGTTATCATGTCCAGTGCCCACTTGGGCTGATCTCCTGGTACCATGTGGCCAGCATTACGAACCATGATTTCAATCAGTCTTCCAGCCCGTTTCACATATCCAGCTATCTCACCGTCCACTACCCATTGGTACCGTTCCGCAGTTGCGTATTCTTTAGATCCCGTGAAATTCAGATTTCTGAGGAAGTTGAGGGTCAATGGATATGCAACTATTATATCCAACTGACCGTTGTACATGAGGATATAGTAATGATCTAATAGTTCTGAAATTATTGGTGCCACAGACTGCATAAAATCTTCGTTCAAATGTAGACTCACTTCATCGCCATTATTGAAAGGCAAATTACCTACATGAATGGCTTTCCTCACATAGCTTTTCTGCAACATTGGTCCAAAATCATTATCGCTCATGTTATCCTTTGTGTGTAGAAAATTGTAGTAGTTACTGGATCCAGTCATGTTAGAAAATAAATCTAACAATGTATTAAATGTATCCAAAGCTTTCTTCCATTGCTTTCTCTTTATGAAGTCAACAGCTTTACTCTCATAATTGGCAAATATTTTAGCCTGATTCCAATCAATTAATCCTATTTGGTACAAATATTTACTATATACCATTTGATGCTCAGGATCACAAAAGCCATCTCCAATTGACATTGCTTTCAAATTGATTTTTAATGTCGCCTTTGGATTCATTTTGTGAATCGTGTATGCCAAGCTGGGGATATACTTCCCAGCGTAAGACTCACCGGTAATAAAAAACTTGTTCTGTTGTAATTCTGGAAACAACTGAAAGAACTGGATTAGACTTGAGTATAATTCTTCACCGATTTGAGTCTGGTTGGTGCAGTACCCTTTTGGATCCTTTGTAAAGCTGAATCCAGTACCCACTGGGTTGTCGATGTAGATGATGTGATGGTTGAGAGCCCAAGTATAGTTTCGTCGTTCGAAATGATCTTTTTTAACTCTGATGGGACCGTTTTCAGTAAACAAGCCGTATAGTGAAGAACCGCCTGGTCCACCTTGCAACCATAAAATAACTGGAGCGTCTTTGTTATTGGGGACCATGGCCGGAAAGTACCAAAAGAACTGATTGGAGTCGTACTTTTTGTTAACGGTGAGGAAGCCGGCATAGCTCTTGATCTGCAAGCTCTCCGTGAAAGGCACGCGTGCGAGGATCCTCCCTTCTGTTATATTCCCGCTTTCTATGTATGGGGTGAGGAACAATGGTACTCCTGGGTCCCCATCGTCACGTTCACCCAACTTTAGTTCGGGATATCGGTAAAAGAAACACTGCACGAATGAAAATAATATATCTAAGACGAGAAATAACCAAAGTATCGACATGTTGGTAGTTCAATTCAAACTACTTTGAATAGCCATTTATGCGATTTAATATACACATATAAATGCCCCTAACCTCGTTATCTTTCACGATAGCACCAGCCATGAAGAATATTCTAAAAATTCTTATTTTACCTTATCATCATTAAAGCAATGTCGTTCATAATCATTCACCATCATTCATCCATATTCAGCGGTTGTGACTATTTATGGCAATGTCTGATACGACACTGTCACTTACAAAAAAGCAGATCTTAGCCCTATCCCAAGTGCTAGCGAACTTTTATGATCAGAGCTTGTTTAGTATAGTATCGCCTATTAGTTATTAAGTATATTATTACGTTACTTATTTTATCATTTTTAAAATTTTGGTTATTTTACTCAGCGCCTGATGCATCCTAATGGCATCTTTTTGTTTACGCGTCGCATCGTACTCGGCGAACAATTAGCATTAAGTACCGTGTATGTTCTTACCGACATTAATTTAATATCTCAGTACAACTCTTTACCGTGAACTGTGTGGTGGTTTTATTTTGCCTTGACGAAGATTTTAATTGCTATAATACCTAAACTACAGCGGCTACATTGGTCACTTCGGCTGGATTATTTACGAATAATTTGTGGTGATAAATTATTCGCGTGTTGGATTAATAAATCTGGAAGTTAAAGTTTAACTAGAGGTCATTGGAAGGTTAACCGCGTGGATGGAAGAAGATAAATTTGAAGAAAGGGCCAAAAAGTTGAACTTATTATGGTACTAGTGTTCCATTGATTTCCACCCAACACTCTGTTATGGTATTATAAGTATTTTGTAAGTATAAAAGCTTCGATTGTGAACAAGGTTGGTGAATACTTACTTTGATTACTTTTAACTATTAGTCATGATCAGTTAATTTATTGTAAAAGTTAGAAGTGATTAGTAATTAATAATTTAGTTAGTTACTTTCAAGTAAATATTGCCTTTAATAATTATCTACACAGTTTCTTTAATTAATTTGTAAAGATTGTTAAGTTAGCATTCAAATCATAATTTATTCAATTTCTTAATAACATTGTGTAAAAATAGTTCAAGTAAGTGTTAAAATCATAATTAGATTATTAAAGTTTGGTCATAAATTGAAATTACATTGTTGTTTCTAATTTTATTATTCGTACTTAAGTATTACAGTACATAGGAACATCATTGTTAAACACACATTAAGACGTTTTTATAAACTAGCTATTATTACATCAATTCCAGGTTGATTACATACCAGCCTCGCAAGATGACGCAAGAGGTAAAACTTATTCGTCAACGTGCAGCCTACAAGGGACAATTAACGTCATTTTCAAGTTACATCGATGACTTGGATGCTGCTTCTCTAAACACCTTCGAAGTTGACGAGTTGCAGTTACGTATCGCGCGGATGGAAAAAATGTTTGATCGTTTTGAAGAGGTACAGTTGTCTTTAGAGTGCCTAGTAGATGAGGCTGAATCTCACCTACTAGAGCGTAGGGAATTTGAAAAATTATATTATAAATTACTTTCACAAGCACGTAAAATTCTCAATGATTGTAGGAGGGCCGAGAGTGTTGCGACTGAGGTAAGTGTACGTCGCTCGTGCGCCCACAACAACATTAAGTTGCCTACCATTCAATTGCCAAAATTTAGCGGCTCCTACGACAACTGGTTGGAGTTTCATGACACCTTTTCCAGCCTCATTCACGATAATGACGATATAGACAATATTAATAAATTCCATTATTTGAGGGCTTCGTTGGAGGGATCTGCTGCGGTAGTTATTCAATCCATTGAGTTCTCATCTGCCAACTATTCATTAGCCTGGCAGATACTATGCGATCGCTATGAAAACAAAAGACTGTTAATTCACAATCACGTCTATGCTATATTTAATTTAGATGTCATCACAAGAGAGTCGTCAGCTAATTTAAAACGCCTTTTAGATCAAACTAATAAACACTTACGAGCTTTAGAATCCCTAGGAGAACCAACTAAACACTGGGACACGCTTCTCATTTATATAATTACACACAAACTTGACAGCAAGACATATCGGGAATGGGAGCAGTCTATAAAGCAAGATAGAAAAATAACATTTAACATATTTCTGTCATTTATTAAAAATAGGGCTGACTTATTAGAAACCATAGAATTGTCTACATCTTCAAATAAAAGTCATAATAATTTATGTTCACCTAACATCAACAAGTCTACCAATAAGATAAAAACTTTGGTTTCTGTTTCTGATAATAATTGCAGTAATAAAAATAGTTCATTTTCTAAACGTTGTCCTAAGTGTAATAATGATCATAAATTAATTAATTGCCCTCATTTCTTATCGCTCACTAATGAATCGCGACTAAAATTACTGCCCGAGTACAAGGTGTGTTTTAACTGCTTACAGTCCGGACATTACGCTAATAATTGCAAGAAGCCAGGCTGCAAGGTTTGTCGGCGTAAACACAATACACTGGTGCATGTCTTGGATCGTAATAACAAACCGGTTTCTGCGATTAAGGGTGCGACACATCATAACTCGGATAATAACAACATCATGCATCCCATTGCGCATACGCAGCTACCGACACAGCAGCCGCCCGAGTCGAGTGCTCGCTTATCACTGTCGGCAAGTGTCGCTGCGCTGCCGCACACTCAAAACGGAGATGTGTTATTGTCCACTGCGTTAATTAAAGTATTCGGTAAGAACGGTAAACAACATGTCGCTCGTGCGTTGTTAGACAGCGGTAGTACGACGTGTTTAATGACCGAGGCACTGCATGAGAAACTAGGGCTGCCTATTATTAGGATAAATAACTCCATTTTAGGGATCAATAATATTACGTCACAAATTAATAAATCATGTCGCTTACAAATAAAATCGTTAGACGACAGTTATTCGACGAATATACATTGTTTTATTTTGCCTTCAATTACCAATAATACACCATGCAAACAGATAGATTTGTCTGTTATAAACATTCCGTCTGATATGTGTCTTGCGGATCCACACTTTCATATGCCGGCCGCTATCGATATATTGATCGGCGCGGACATATTTTGGGACATTTTAGGTACTCAAAGGCTTACGTTAGGAGACGGACTACCGATACTCTGTGATACGAAACTGGGTTGGCTCGTATCAGGTCCCATTAAAGGTGGCCATGTATCATCGTCTCAAGCCTTGTGTAACTTTGCGAAGTTAAATGTCCAGTGTGATGAGGATGTTCATGACATTCAAAACCAATTAACAAAATTTTGGCAGCTCGAGGAGGTAAGTACAGACTTTGAGTACTCTCCGGAGGAAAGGGCTTGTGAAAACCATTTTATAAAAAACACCACTCGCTTAGATAACGGTCGATTTTGTGTTAGAATCCCACTCAAGCAGTCACCTGAGTTACTAGGGGATTCTTTGTCACGAGCGAAGCAGTGTTTTCTTTCCCTAGAGAGAAAACTTAACGCAAAGCCTAAACTCTTGGAGATGTACAAGGATTTCATGTTGGAATATGAATCCTTAGGTCATATGACTCAATGTCATAGCATTATTTCAAACCCTAATGTGCATTACATTCCTCATCACGGGGTTTTACGTGAATGTAGTTCCACTACAAAGCTGCGAGTAGTTTTTAACGCAAGCAGTCCTACTACCACTGGCGTTTCGTTCAACCAAATCCAAATGGTTGGGCCAGTGGTGCAAGACGACTTGCTATCCATTCTGCTGCGGTTCAGACAACACAAATATGTTATCGCAGCAGACGTGGAGAAAATGTATCGTCAGGTGTACGTTCATCCAGATGATCGAAAACTACAACAAATTATCTGGCGCCATAGTCCGTCGGATCCTCTTAAAGCTTACCAGCTTAACACCGTCACTTACGGTACGGCAAGCGCTCCGTATCTAGCAACAAGATGCATGAAGCAGCTAGGACTGGAGGCTTCCGACAAGAAAGTTGCCGATGCTATTATCCATGACTGTTATGTTGACGATTTGTTAACTGGTGGGGACGACTTAGAAGAAGTCATTAATTTACGTGACGGGGTCACTTCCACATTAGCTTCTGCTCAAATGAATTTGAGAAAGTGGAAGTCTAACGAGCCTCGGGTACTTCCTAAGCCTGAATCTCCACAGTCATCAGTGAATTTAAACATCGGCACTTCCGAGCCTAGTAAAACGTTAGGACTTGGGTGGTTACCAAATTCTGATCAGTTGTGTTTTCCAAGTGGCTTGGTTGCCGGTGGAAACACTAAACGCGATATTTTGTCAGTAATCGCACAGATTTTTGACCCGCTTGGTTTGCTAGCTCCTTGTGTTATTGTTATGAAGATGTTGCTTCAACAACTTTGGTTGGAAAAGTTGTCCTGGGATGAACAACTACCACCTGAAATAAATAAATTGTGGGTTGAGATAGTCGTAAATCTCCCTTGTTTAAATGATATTTATGCCCCGCGGCGTGTTATTTGCGACTCACCGAAATCCGTTGAATTCCATATTTTTTCTGACGCATCTGAACGTGCGTATGGCGCATGTCTATATGTTCGTAGTGTCAACGATGATGGTGAGGTGGTAGTGCGCCTGCTACTTGCTAAGAGTCGTGTAACTCCACTTAGGTTAACCACTATACCGAGACTCGAATTGTGTAGCGCGTTAATAGGTACCCGTCTTTATAAAAAGGCTATCGCCTCATTACGGCTGGAGAATGTTCGCACTGTATTCTGGACGGATTCTACTATTGTCTTAGGGTGGTTGAGAACGTTGCCTAGTAAGTTGCAACCCTTTGTTCGTAACAGGGTGGCAGACATTTTAGACAAGACATCTAACTGTCAGTGGAGGCACGTAGGTACCAAAGACAATCCTGCAGATTACATTTCCCGCGGAGTAGATATAAAATCTATAGCGACTTTAAACAAGTGGTGGTCAGGTCCATCTTTTCTTTATGAGGACGCCTCACTATGGCCATCGAATCATTTATCTATTAATAACGACACCTTACCAGAATTGAAGTCTAGTAATATTTCTTTATATAGTGATATAGCTAATAATAAAATTTATAATAATGAATTCATTGATTTTAATAGATTTTCAAATTTCTTAAGGCTCAATCGTACTGTGGCATTTATATTAAGGTTTATTAAACGTTGTAGAAAGCAGTCCTGTTCTGGTCCTCTGTGTACCGACGAACTGCAATCTGCATTAAATGTAATTATCAGGCAATCACAATACGAAACTTTTCCTGAGTATAAACTACTCATTAATAATAAAGAATTACCTAAGAAAAGTCCTTTATTGAAATTTAATGTTTTCCTGGATGACAATAAAATAATGCGTGTGGGAGGCCGTTTGTCTAATTCTGACTATTTATATGAAAAGAAACATCCAATTTTATTACAGTCCACTCATAAGTTCACTAAATTATTATTTGATTATGAACACCGACGGTTACTGCACGCCGGGCCACAATTATTATTGTCTTCCATTAGAGAAACGTATTGGCCGATCAGAGGTCGCAATTTAGCAAGGCATTGCTGTCGACTTTGCATCAAGTGTTGCCGAATGAAAGGGCAAACTGTATCACCTATTATGGGTAACTTGCCGCAGCATCGCCTTCTAGCAGGTTTTCCTTTCCAAAATATCGGGTTAGACTATGCAGGCCCTATTCAGTCTGCTTCCCGCCAAGGTCGTGGGTGTAAATTAGTTAAAGTCTATATCGCCATTTTGTGTGTTTCGCAACAAAGGCCATTCATTTGGAATTGGTAGGCGACTTAACGAGTAACACCTTCTTAATGGCATTGCGTAGATTTATATCACGCAGAGGAAAACCTACAAACATTTATTCCGACAACGGTACCTCATTCGTTGGCGCGTATAACGATATTTCCAAATTTTTAAAGAACAACTGCGATTCGTTAACTGAAGTTATGGCTAATGACGGTATTAAATTTCATTTTATACCAGCATATTCTCCTCATTTTGCTGGTCTTGCGGAGGCTGGTGTGAAGTCAACAAAGTATCATTTAGTTAGAGTGTTGGGCAATTGTCATTTAACGTACGAGGAACTTTCCACAACGCTAGTTCAAATCGAGGCCATATTGAACTCCCGGCCACTAACGCCTCTCTCTTCAGACCCTGAAGATTTGATGCCCTTGACTCCTGGACATTTTATAATTGGACGTCCATTGACCTCTCTGCCTGCACCGGACTATCACGACCGCTCCACAAGCAAGTTGACCAGGTTCCAGCGTATTGAACAGTTACGCCAGCACTTTTGGATCCGGTGGAGCAAGGAGTATGTGTCAGAACTCCAAGTACGCACGAAATGGCGCTCCAGCAAAGGTGCAACATTGAAGCTAAATGCTTTAGTTCTTCTAAAAGAAGAAAATGTGCCACCATTGAAGTGGAAGTTGGGTCGGATCATTGCGGTGTACCCGGGCACGGATGGCATCACCAGGGTTGCGGATGTGAAGACTTCGAATGGTGTACTTCGGAGATCATTTAGCAAGATTTGTCCCCTACCTGAAATTGATGATTTGGGTTGAAAGCGAGGCTTTCAACGCCCGGGGGCATGTTTAGTATAGTATCGCCTATTAGTTATTAAGTATATTATTACGTTACTTATTTTATCATTTTTAAAATTTTGGTTATTTTACTCAGCGCCTGATGCATCCTAATGGCATCTTTTTGTTTACGCGTCGCATCGTACTCGGCGAACAATTAGCATTAAGTACCGTGTATGTTCTTACCGACATTAATTTAATATCTCAGTACAACTCTTTACCGTGAACTGTGTGGTGGTTTTATTTTGCCTTGACGAAGATTTTAATTGCTATAATACCTAAACTACAGCGGCTACAGAGCTTTAGTTAATACGATTATTTTCCAGAATTTCATCGCCATTTACCATAAGGTAAAATTGTTGTTAAGCATTAATTTATAATGTGTAAAGAACCTTAGGAATTCGGAATGACAGGAATGTATAATATGTAAATAATGACACGTGTACAGATTATTCCTCAAAATGTCTTTAATTCCATAATAACATAATCATCACAGATATAAAAATAAAAATGCTAAGTTATTCATGTGATAATCAGTATCTACTTATTTATTACAATTTTACGATTGACGCTATGGAAATATTATGTGCTAATCACGTGTAACACAAGGAACAAGAATAAAATACTTAAAATATACTGGAGTGATAAAAACTGCAACAGGAATGCAAAAAACATAATTAATACGCCATGGGTGCTTTCCACTTAGCGGTCACAACACTCAAAACTACTCTCTTTCTATAGTTATGTTTTCCACGTTTTTATCGCTTAAGTGGAACGCCACCTACGAGTATGTATATTCAAAATTCAAACATCGAAGCTCTGTCATTCCTAAATTAGGCTAGTCCAATTTCAGGACTTACAAAAAGTCTTAGGCTGAGATCTATAGACGATGCTTAGCCTTAGCTCAGACTTTACTTACGAAAAACTTTGCTTTGCAAAGACTGCGATTTGGTATTTAAGACATGTCTGGCTGAGATTGTGCTCAGCATAATCAGAATAAACTAAGACAGCTAATGTCATAATAGCACTATTTGTTTGCATGCAATACACCTGCAAAGTTTTTCGTAAGTAAAGTCTGAGCTAAGGTTAAGTATCGTCTATAGATCTCATCCTTAGTCAAAGTCCAAACCAATATAATTATGTTCCGTTTTTGAATAACGAAATCCTATCTTATAATAGAAGACCGCCAAACGAAGAAGATACGATATTTTTGAATGTTTAATCAAAATTAAATTTAGATATCTGTTTTTGAACTATTAGCAGCAGGTAAATAAAAAGCCTAGATCCCAGGAAACTAGGACTAGTCCTAGACTACGTGGGAGTCATTATCGACACCCACCAGCAGCTGCTTACTAAGACAAGAGCTAAGAAATCGCTCTTTAAAGTATGAAGAAAACCTTACCCGCCATTACGTAGATAGGTAGGTACATTCTGCGGAAAAACGGCAAAGATAGTAGATAATAATTAACATAAATGTGGATATTGTTTAAGATTAATACCTAACATTAAGAGCCCGCGCACACAGAGAGGGGTACAGTTCTGCGTTCTAGTGACCGTTGACCGCTCAAGAGTTCCAACGCACACAAGCGGCGTTCAAATTCTCGCGTTCTAGTTTCGTTTAGGTCTTTGCACATGCAACATGCCACTAGAAAGTTCATCATCTGATGAAGAATTATTGCTCTTGTGGAGCTTAGCAGCTTCAAAAAAAAGAAAAAAAGAAGTATTGGGTACACCCAATTAACATACCGCGAAAAGAAGGCGAATTTAGTAGTATTTTTCAGGATTTACTTAAAGATGAACAACGATTCTATATTTATTTTTGAATGTCGATTAATAGTTTTAATGAATTGTATAACATCATTAATCCTTCCAAATCCCATTTCTGTGCCAATTTCAAGCCAAGCTTCGGCTTTTTTGTCGCGGTTTTTATAGTCTACAATAGTCTACATCACTTAAATCATATAATAAACTCCTTTCCCTAACCAATTCAATTAACTTTTCCGTGTTTGCAACCTCATACATCGCGGCGTTCAAGCGTTCGCTGTCTCGGCGGGAAAAGAACTCTAGATCGCGACGTTCCGCTTTGACCGCCGCGGTCTGACCGCCCGCTATGTGCGTTGTTTTTATAGACTCGGTACATTCTAATGAACGCCGAACGCGGAACTCTGAACTCTGAACCTCTGAACCTCTGACCGCTCTCTGTGTGCGCCGGCTCTAAATCATAATTATTTTGTTTTAGGTAAGTCCATTATTTTTTCTAGTCATGACTAATTCATTCATTCATTCAATAGTTTTGTAATCAGTTATCATAAAATAAAAAAAACGAAAAATACCGGTCAAATAATATTAATTACTTCCTCCTTTTTGAATTCAGTTAATAAACAATATATAACAAGGTATGTGCATCTTATGGATAATTAATATTAAAATCAAAATAGCTTTTAATTTAACTAACACTAAGGCCAATTTAAATTACCGCTACTTCATCACCTACGTTTTTTAAATACTTAACAATTAATTTATTAATACATATTTGTTTCCTACAAATTAGATGTCGATTATGAATTGAAGAAAATATCCTGGGGTTTTTAAAATTTAAATTGCCAGTTCGTTCTAAAAAAATATCAACAAAAAATTATCAGACAATCTGTGTACCTAATAAAAATTAAAATCGATGTTTGACCATTAAATACTTCAATTAAGTTTAAACTACATTTCACCTACATTCTTACTACTAAAATCCTAAAAACTATTTCTAACACTTCTCACTGTAAGGCTTCAAGGGTTTGAAATCGGCGTTGCCGCTGAGGTACGCGTCCACGAAATTTTGTACCGAGTCAGTGGTGATTTCATCTCCATACTTCATGGTGACCATTCTCTGCTTGGGGAAGTCTATGGCCGTCAGGAGTGGTACCGCATCGTCCAGGCCAATGTGTTCCCGGATCATGTCAGCGCTATCGGTCCCGTCGATGCCTATAAAGAACATCACATGTTTGAAGGATTTCTTCTTCATCCTTGAAGAGCTTTTGGATGTTGTGTAATCGAAGTCCATGGTCTCATCGTCTGAACTGTTCTGGTATGGACAGAACCCTGGGTACTGGATGCTGCACTCCTCGTAGTACGATTCTGCGGAGGGAGTGAGGACTGATTCGGAGAATTCTATCTCTGAGTCTTCGTCATCTGAAATGTAAGACAAGTTTGCTCAATATTTAATACAACAAGTATTAGGTATGCAACGTATTATTTTGTTAATTTCGTTATATTTAAACCACTATAGTAAACACTATGGTAACATAACACAATCAACTTAAACGAAACTTTAAAGTAATGGTATCTATATACAATAACCATCGTCCATAAACATCGTCGGTCTATAAACAATCGTAAAGAAATCGAATTGGACCATTTTAGGTCGAATAAAAAAAATTAAATGTGTAGTCATATTGTATGTATTTTCATGGTACCTAGTTACTTACCAACAAAAAGAATGACAGCTGGATGTCGCGCCATCTTCAGAAGAGCTTGCTCCGTCAGAACAGACACAGGGCGCTGAGACCAGGGGAAGTTCTGTAAATGGAGACACAAGTATTGAATTAAACTAATATTGATCTATTTAAATACACCTATAGGACTTTATGCTATAGTTTCTTTATTCTTATATCCAAAACCGATACTAGTCATGAAACTATTTACGTGCTTCTAAATGTACAATATCGTTCGCTATAGCCTCGTCAGTTATACAGCAGAATGCACTACAGGGTTAGCTTGGGCTCAAAGATTATTGGAGCCACTTACATTCTAATTTCTCTTCTTGACGTGTTCCTATAACGGCTATATAAAAGGCTTCAACATCACATAAATCTTGTTTATCACAAAATAAATAAATAAACGTTAACACACTCATATGCACCCCGCACTATGATACCCTGTGTCACGGGTGGCATGGACAACCCCATGACCCGGAACAAAACTTTATCTACATATTACATAAACATCTGCCCCGCCGGGAATCGAACCCGGGACCCCTCGCTTCGCAGACAGGGCCACTACCAACTAGGCTACGGGGTCGTCGAATCGCAACGCAAATCGCAATTATGTTCGCGGTCGTTAATTAAAATCGCTAATTCTTCGTCATTGTCTTGCTTCAGGTCGAAAAAGTTCAGAGTCACTGGTTGCCCATTAATCAGCAGTTATTATGCAAATTGAATCTCACTAAGATCTTGATAAACAATAAGAGAGAAAAGCCCCTAACCAGCCCAAGAGGATCTGACGCGAGATGATGTCTCCCATTAGCAGTGAGTACTTTCCCGGTCCCGTCGGTGAGGACCAACGCGGGTATGCCGGCGACTCCGAGCGCGGCCGGCAGCGCCAGCCTGGTCTCGCTGGCGGCCCACGGTACCGACAACGCTCCGGCCGCGGACACCGAGGCCTGGGTGCGCTTGTAAGACTGCTCCGATCTGCAGGAGAAAGAGATTCGCTCGTCAATTTGTCGATTGTAAATCTTTATCTCCTTTCAGTCCAGATTTTCCAGACAGAGAAGAAAGAGAAGAAAGGACTGGCTTGCTTAGCATGAGAAACGCATTAGTCAATAAACGACAAAATTATCCCAAGAGAAATATTATCGGGATAAAACTATCCTTTTCCGGGTCTCAAACTATCTCCATACCAAATTTCATCTAATTCGGTTCAGCGGGTTAAGTGTGAAAAGGACAGATAGAGAGAATTACTCTCGCAATATAACATTAGCGTATACATTTTTTTACTGAATATAACTTGCCGCTTGACTACGATCCCACCTGAAGGTAAGTGGCGACGTAGCCTTTAGAATTTAGATGGTGAAGCGCGTTTACTTAGAAAAAACCTATTCACCTATACATGCGTATACTTGCCATTTTTCTTCTGTTCACAAGTACCTACATACTTACATACATGAAAATATTTAACTGTACATCCATCTGCTACATACTTCCGTATAAAAAAATTTGTTGAATCAAGCGAATGAATGCTCTGTTGGATAGGCTTATTGATGGCGAGTCAATTAACTTGAGTAATTGATCGATTCGCACGTCTGGCGGACGCTAAGTTTGGCGGCTATTAAAACAGAGTAGGGGCAATCTGCACAGAGTAGGCTTATTTATACAATAGTCGTAGACAGTAGTAGTACAAAAAATATTGTCATTCTCTGTCAGTCGTGTGATAGATGGAATATGGCATCTATAAGTCTATGTCAACGAATTAAGACTTAAGGTCTATGTACCCGTCTCCGTCTACGGTTTTATATGACAAGATCAATTTGCGTGCTTTGAGTGCTTTGACCAATGACACTATACGTCGGTTTTGAGTTTGACTATACGTTTGACTTGTTAATTTATAAATTACTTATAAAATATTATTTTTTTATTAGATATTTAAATAACTCTTTATTTTAAATAATTATGTTGTGCCTTGGCATTACCATAAGCGTCTTAGTGTTGCTAATGTCAGTCATGCTTATATTGGCGTTATTCGGTTTTATGTTTGATTATTAAACATATTCACATTCTGGTACTAACGTATCAGGGTTACTAATATGAAATCATGAAGGTATGAAATCATCAGTTTTGTTATTCTGCAAGAACCATTTCATGAAAAATGTTAATAAAAAAGTTTAGTCCTAAATTGTGTTATGTTAATTACTTAAGTCGTTTTAGTATTTTTAGTATAAGGGTTCGTAAACTTCGTAACGCTAAGAGTCTACCCGTATTTATCGACTTAGAATCGGATTATGTCGTTTCGAGATTACTATATTATTCACTTATATCAAGCCAATTAACGCCGATCGGTCGTCAAGTCGTCATACCATTCGACGGGTGTCGGGTAGGTAAAAACCCGAATTTGGCTTCGTAGCGGTTGTGCGTATTCAAAACGTGCGAACGTTCTATCATCGTGGGTTCGTAGGTCAGTGACGGCACCGTCCAGCCATCAAGTGGACCTTTTCCTGTGCTCGTCGGAATCGTAATCATTCGGCGCCCACCGGCTACGATCAACACTATAGATTGACCGACTGTCGGTGAACCCAATAGCTGTCATCGCATTTAGCGAGTCAAACCTAATCAAGCGACGTCGTTTTCACTTTTATTGTCATACTCGCAGCCAGAAAGCTTTTTTGTAATCTTCGCCGCCGCCGATGGGGTACTGATAAGTATGGGGAGACCCTTAGACCCTTAGTAACGTTTCACATTTTATGATCCAATTTCTGCCTCATTTCAAGTTTGGTGTAAGTACTAATATCCTTAGTTGACTAAAGCAGTAATAAATTGAAGATTGGTAGGCATTTGGAGAAACAGAATCGAATCTTCGAATCATTCTTTCACGTTTAATTATAACTTTGAGAATGGACGTTTATGATCCTACATACAGAATGTCTATTTTCCTCAAAGGTGTATAGAAAGTTAACCAAACCAAGCAAGGTGTGGTAAAGTCATGCACTTGGTGTTTTAATAGTTCAGCAGCAGTGTTGACCATATGACCATACCACTTTCATCAAACCATCACCAGAGTAATTTTAATAAGCAATTACACCCGTAGCTATAACGACCCGAATCCTATTATCCCTCGGAGTTGCGATAAGGTAGGTAATAAGTTGTTTTTACGACCGAACTTACGACAAGTTGTGCGCGGTGCTCCCCGTAGATAACGCAGAGGGCGCTTCGGTCACCGACAAGCATTGAGCCTTCGTCTTACAGGAATGACCGAGATTAAGATTTTTTATAATGGTAAATATTCATTTGCTTAAATTAGGTTAACAAAATAAATGATCTTTATTATTATTCTTAAAGCCGTGTTATTTCACACAGATAGACAAAAACTTCAGAAATGGTAAAATTGATGTCAGTGATCCATAAACGAATATTTATCACGACAAAAAATTGAATGTACAGACAGTCTACAGATTTATATAGTAGTATTGAAGTATAGATGGAGCGGACCCTTGGCAGGTATATAACCTTAAAGAGTTACATGGTGACTGCCTAATAACACCCTCACAACACGTGTGTTTAACACTATACTCCTTCCTTCTGTAGACGGTAGCAGGTGTATTGCTACGAAACTTTACTGCTTACTAAATTCGTACGTGCGTAGAAAATATTATCGTTGAAATCGACCCAAGCAACCGAAAAGATTTAGTACAAAGATGTGAGGAGAATCTCAATCTTCGACAATTTATAGACGGAAGGGTTACATATTTTCAGTATCAAATTGATTTGGGTGTAGATCTGTCATAATATTATGTCATAATACCTACTCTTATACCCTCATTGAGAGAGCACCCCTCAGTGAGACGTGATGTTCCTGTGGTATGTATTAGAAATATAATTTATTATAGAGAAATCTGTCAAAAAGCCTTTTTTTGACTGCATTGGACTTAAACTATTGCAATATATTATTAGAATCTTTCCAATATAAACCGACTTGCAAATTATACAATCTTTGAACTTGTATGTATGACGCCTGGTAAAATTTGGTAGCAATGGTTTCGTGTGTAGGTACTAAGGCGGGTTACCGAAGTGACGGCGGGTTAGTAAGAGTGAGTACTATTTGCTACATACAGCTTAATGATTTCGTCGGACACCGATTAGTGATACATTTCCGGCGCCGGAGAACCATTCCGGACCGATAAATTGTCGTGTTGACATCGCCCTCGGCTACCCTCGGCCTATGGCGGCATTTTGCAGGCATTAGTCAAAGTATTGTTTGCCAACTTTACTCATAAATCAATACAGATGACATCCTAAGTCCAAACAGCAAGTTGTATACATTTGTGCTAATGCTTTGGCTGTAGGTATATCTATTTATACGGTTTATTCGTAGCTGTCATAGCTGTGAAAGCTAAGTTATTATTAGAGGATTTTTTTAACAAGCTTTAACTTGCTTTGTTTTTAACCGACTTCAAAAAAGGAGGAGGTTCTATGTTCGTCTGTTTAATTTTTTTTTATGTATGTTCATCGATTTCTCCGTCAATTGTGGACCGATTTTCAAAATTCTTTTCATGTGTATTTTTGAATGCTCTTCCGTTGTGGTAGGAACTTTTAACACCTGCCTGGCCAGCCACTACCCTCCTTCTATATGGAATTCCTTAACAGACACGCGCAAAACAACAGTAACTAAGATTTTTCCACTATTATCTATGTAGTTGCTGCTCTGCTAAATAATATTTAAGTACTAAAAGGGATGAAAATCAAAACTTCCGCTTTAATTAAAAAAATAATATCAGCATCCGATTAATTTTCCGATAAATACAGAGCTCGTTGGATAAACAATAAAAATAATTAGTGAATTATTTTTTATGACGAGAATATAATTATGGTTTGCTTTCAGTGTCGTTTTGAAGAATTATTTTCTAATAGTATTTTTTATAAATCTCATTTGTCAGCCATTAGTGAGCCGTAGACTGTTAACGAGCACGGATTTCTCCTTGAAATTGAGAATCTTGAGGTTCAACCACGCTCTTCCAGTGCGGATTGGTGGGTGGGTTAATAAGCAACCAAAGTAGCAGAAATTCTTGGTGTCCTTTCTAAATTCATGAATGTATCCTGTCCGCGCATTCCCATTTACATTTTTACTCTGTCTACATATCCTATTCCTAATCAAATTTAGGTAATGATCAAATGAGTGATCAAGTGACATCAAAATCTGATAGAGCGAGAGCCCACGACGGCCAGACCTTCATTATTTTATAAAAGTTGAAATTTTCTCTGTACATGTCTCCTATACAGGTAAGAACGACCAGCGACTATAGAGTTTGGGTTGTGGTTACCTGGGCAGGTAACAGGTAGTAAAGGTGTATAAAATAGTACTTAAAATTTGTTAGAGCATAAAGCTCAATTTTTTTATATTTTCTTCGGGATAACTATAGAAATCTCGTCATCCATTGCCGGACACTTATGACAGTTGCCACCCCTTGCCAGACACCCCTAAACTTTGATAAATTACAATTATACTTTCGTTATAGTATAAAAGCTAAATTTTATATATGTTACTTGGGGACCTATAAAAAGATGTTACCTCAATAGCCGGACAGTTTTTGTGGTTTTTACATCTTGCCAGACACATTGAAAGTCCACTGTAGATGCGAGCGCGAGGTAACAACTGTTCAAGCGGGTGCGAGTGAGATAGAGCACTTAGTCGAGTGCGTTCTTTTACTGCGCACCATCTGTTATTTAGTGATGTATTGACATTACACTAGATACGCCACCAACGCTCCTAACGCGTGCAGTGGAAACGGCCCGACGTCGGGCCGTTGCAATCAGTCGAGCTGTCGGCTGTCATTGTGAGCGCACGTGTCGACTACATACTAAAAAAAGGTAAAATGCCTTCTTGTGCATTTCGAAAGTGCAACAATTATGATAGAAAGGTAAAGAAAGAGGACGGTATATCATATCATAGGTAAATGTATAAAAATATTTAAATTTTAAATAGATTAATTTATAATTTGTAATTTTAATGAATCACAGCTTGTTTCCAAACGATAAAAGAGATAGAGCATTGCTTCGCTCACAGGTGTAACAAAGATAACACATACGCTAAGATCATAGATTAGAGGCAACAATGCAGACAGTAGGTACAATAGGTAGACAAGAAATTGTTAGTGTAACGATGAGATTTTTTTATGAATTTAGGCTGAATTCTTTTGTTTCTACGTTAAGTAAACCGTTATTTTTTTAATGTTCCGTAGATTTCCTACCAAAAAGGTTAATCAACAAAATTGGATAACTGTTGTACGGAGACAAAGATGTGAATATTATTTAATGCCTTCAAATTATAGTAGGATTTGTAGTAACCACTTTAAAAATGAAGGCAAATATACGTCAAGAAAAGGTTTGACATAGATGACAAATTAATTTAATTCATTATGATACATAATTTTTTAATTATTCATAATTGTATAAACTTGCTTATTTTTCTTTCAGAAACTGACGAAGAAGGTGATGTTGAGGACGATGATGCCATCGACTGGAGTAGTAGTGATGAAGAAAATGAAAACATCGACGACAATGCTTAAATTAATAAACAAGTTTAAATATATTTTTACCTGTAATCATACTTTTTATTATATTTTTATGATATTAAACTAATATTTTTTACTTTATACAACATGGCTATGAACGTAATAAAATTATTTTTTATTAGATATCTTAAAAAATACTAAGCGACTAAGTATTCGCGCTCGCACCTACAGTGGACTTTCGATGTGTCTGGCAAGATGTAAAAACCACAAAAACTGTCCGGCTATTGAGGTAACATCTTTTTATAGGTCCCCAAGTAACATATATAAAATTTAGCTTTTATACTATAACGAAAGTATAATTGTAATTTATCAAAGTTTAGGGGTGTCTGGCAAGGGGTGGCAACTGTCATAAGTGTCCGGCAATGGATGACGAGATTTCTATAGTTATCCCGAAGAAAATATAAAAAAATTGAGCTTTATGCTCTAACAAATTTTAAGTACTATTTTATACACCTTTACTACCTGTTACCTGCCCAGGTAACCACAACCCAAACTCTATAGTCGCTGGTCGTTCTTACCTGTATAGGAGACATGTACAGAGAAAATTTCAACTTTTATAAAATAATGAAGGTCTGGCCGTCGTGGGCTCTTGGGCTATGAGGTAGGTATTCCTGGACAAAATTAATGTAGGTATCAAATGGTGTTGCCAGGTTCGGTGTGTCGAATTTCGGAACGTCAGGCCAAAATAAACTACGTTACGAAATCATTAATTCGTTCACTTTGGTGGGAAAATATCATAAAATGAAAATATCAAAAAACTAACAGTATATTACTATTACATTTTCTATTAAAAATTTAGATTAGTGACCTATTAGGTTTGTGACAAATTGGGGCAATCTGGTTTCAATCAAAAATATATTGGGAGCTTCCCTGAAATTCGAGACCTCCCGTAAATTAGGTCAGCTGGCAACTACTTACCAAGTTATTAAACAGTAACGTTATTCCATTTAACTGATAACCAGTTGAATATCAGAAAAATAAGTTCGCTGTGTAATAAATATTTTCAATTAAGTAAAATGTTTCCACGACGCAAAACATTTCTGATCTCTAATGGCCGGAACAGCTGTGCCCTAAGTTATAATCTGTACCTATTACTCCGCTGCAGAAGTTGTGGTAACAGGAAAACTTTTCCTATATTATTACAGTCTTATCGGGAACAGTCCGGGGAACATGCCCAATGCTGAAAACTAGGAACACAATGGTTTGCCATTGTGTTCCTAGTTGTATGTACCGTATTTAGGTATGTATGTATGTTTTTTCTTTTATAGGTACCTACTGTTAAACTTCCCTACTAAGTAGAAATTCAACATGGCTTCGATTTCGTATTTTTAAAATCGTACCATAGGTAATCCTATGAATCAAATCATTTTAATAATCATGTGTTAAAATTTTGTGGACATGCTACGTCCATCCATTATTACAAAGATCAGAAGAAGCCAATATTGATATATATAAACCAACGAGCTATAAAGTTTCTCTGATATGAACTATATCAATAAAATATTGGCGCCTTAAAAACAACTCTACATTTACTAAACGCCATTGACACGAACACGAATATCGTAGTCAGGTCTAGTATAATTAAATTCAAATTAGAGGTCTGCGTCTGTGAGACATTGTTTCACACCAGAGCTAAACTTGCTCCGTGGACTTAAGGTCCGTAGGGCATAATTTCCTAACGACTAGCTTTTATCTCATTTTTATAATTTCTCATAAAACCAGCTCAGTGTGATCAAAGTGCAAGTTCGTAAGTTTCTGTAATCATCGTCTGCATCGCGATCTCGCACTCAGCCTCACGACTCGGCTTAATGAGAGCTTTGAGACCGTAGACGGAGAAGAGAATAGACCAATGGATGCCATCTATCGCACTCACACAAGAAAGGGAACAATTTATGGCAATGACATGAAAAAAACGAGAGGGAATGATACGATGTTTTGTCTCACATTGCGTACCGATTTTTCTTACAGTTACTTACAAACAAAGACAGCTGGTGTCAAACTTTTCTTGTGCTACATACATTGTACTTTCTCGTGCTATCTAATGTTGGCTACGCTCATTAGATGTCTATATCTTTTTCTATCTACGTTTGAGACATTTTTATTGGTTTTTTAAGTATTTTCAGCCTCGGCTACCACTCGACGTGTAGTAAAAGGAAAAATCGAAGAGTACATAATCACGCATGATTTTTTTTTATTAATAACCGATAAATGATCTGACAAGCCATATTGTGGTAAGTGTACATCGCCGCATATGAAAAAGAGCTCAATCGCCTGATAGAATCAAGTAGCAATTGTTTTAGGTGCGACAACTTTTCTATAAGAATAATGTTTCACAAACAAATAGACCCCTCTATTTGTAAAATATATATAATTTCAATGTGCACACTATATAGAACAGTGCAAATGATTACGAATACAATATCGGCGCTCTTATCGCTGCAGGAGCGATTTCTTCCAGACAACCTAATAGACAGTTATTTTTATAATTTTTAATTTTCTGTAAACTCCACTTTAACCCATCTTATACTTTAACTTTAACTCACCTACATACATATACCAAATAAATTATTCTGATTAATAATTTGCGTTATACCCATAACTTTGGACCCTTCTCAAAGCCATCCCGGGATTACTCAGTACATAAACTCTAGAATTCCTTATTCAAGCGACAAACTTTATTACAAACAATGAGGCCGACATCAAAGCCAGTTGAATCCCATTAAGTTGTCCCGTGATCGAGATTGTGAGTCAAAGGGTGAAATCACACGTCGTCAGCTGGGGGTGAATCGCAACGCGTAGGTACGGGAGACAGAAATGCGCGTGTAAAATGTCTTTGTAACAATAATATTCTCGACGCTTCACTTTTGAAGAAAAGCGTATGTTGTTCAGAAGAACATCCGGAATATTATGTAGTGCCCTGCAATTTTATATGACAGTTCTATTTTTGAAATTCCAGTGTCGGTAGCGTTCGCCCGGTAACGGGGCAAGAGTGAACATGAAAATTAGTTTAATTGGGTTCGGTAAAATAATAATAATTATTATTACATTATATAATATACTTTATTGCGCCCAAAAGTTACAGTAAGCACAGTGTATTGATACAGATCAGTTTAAAATAGTTGTTTCATATTAAATAAATTGAAAATTATCTATTCACAAACGGGATTAGGGTTGTCGACTGAATATAATTTAAACATGATTCCATGAATGAAATTCATGGTAATTGGGGGTTGAAAATATCTATTTGATGGGCACGTATTTATAATTCAACTGGAAACTGGAATGCATTTAATGTATTGTTTGAATACGACGCGTAAACAAAACAAAATAGAAATAAATCGAAACTACGAAACAATGCGTCATGCCGGTCATGCGTCTGTATCATATCGTATAAAATCCGCAGTAAATTGACGGTTCAAATTCACCCGATAAACCTCCCGTCGTTCATTGTCCAGTGGACAATGGGCAGCGGACATTCGATGTGGACAATGTCCACTCGGTGCGACCAGTAACAGTCAACGCTAGCTTACATACTCTGTTATGTGTGTGTATTCTGTTTCGCATAATGGTTGCCGTGCTGGGCTGCCGTTCGGTCCTGGGTTCGATTCCCAGTGTGGCAAAAGTTCAAATGATGAATTTACTTAGTCTTGGATGTGTGTTATGCCCTTTGTGTATTGTCCATTGCACCCACGACACAGGGAATCTTACGTGACGAATCCTAGAGTAATAGTGTTATTATCATCTTTAAGTTTCTACTCGTTTCAATATAAAATTATTGTGACTGTCACATATAGTTCTAGATTCTTAGATCAGCTCGAACCTTGTGGACCATTTGACTGTTGGCTTCTGTGGAATTTCCACTTTTTTTACTATCCATTGCAAGCAAAATTAAGAAGCCTTTTTATCATTTTCGAACGATCGTTAATATTCAAAATTTACTGTCATTACATAGTAAACAGTATTTATACAGAATAATGCGTTGTAAATGGCGCTAATAAATCATATTAATGTGGTTTACTTATGAGTTTTCTTCCGCGGCTTCTCCTTCATAGCAAAAACACAGCATAACCGTGGTATTTATAGGATGGGCCAAAATTTGTAATTTAGATGTAAAATTAATTATTTATTGTTATACATAATTATATAAAGTTTGACGATTCATAATACTTGGATAATTTATTTTTAATCATGATCTTTGTATCGTCACGGCGATTTGCATTTGATTGCAATTTGTGAGACTGGAGAATCATGATCGATATAAAAACAAAAACATCGAGAATACTCGATTAAAATGATAAGTTTTGCGATGGTCAAAGTTTAAAATCATCCATCTCATAATATTGCTCAATATAAGTTAAGCAATGCTGCACAAGAATTTCTAATATTCTCCACAATAATTTTCAGTACCTACAATAAAACTCGCGACAATTTACAGTTCCAATAAAGGCCGCAATAAACCGACTTTACGTCCCCGGATTAACCTCCCCCGGTTTGTTTACCGGGAGTACCCGGGGAAACTTTGGGAAACATGTCCCGGAAATCATTGTTTTAGTGTAATTTATGGTACAAACTTTAAACTTACTTATTATACGGTTCATACGTGTAGGGTTCACTCATGGAGGGTTTTACACATTTGAATTATTAGGTCAATAACAAGATATAATGTAGAAAAACCCCATTTGCCCACGCATTCTGTGAAAATTTCCGGTGTCTACCTATGGGCGGCAGCGGCAGGGTGGTGCTGCAGGTTCGTTTGCTACCTTAAGTCCATAAAAAAAAACTCGGTTCAAGAGAAAGAGCCTTGTGACAGACAGATGCAAATTGTCGCCCTTCGGGTATGGGACTTTAAAAAGGATCATGTATAGATAGATATGTTAACTACAGATAAATAATACCATCTCTCAGTATTTTGTGGTTAAGGTCTGCAGGATCTATAACATTAATACGAAGAATAAAACTTTGAACCTTTTTCAAAAATAAGCACAAGTATCAGGGCGAGATTTTGCAAAGTTAAAGTTTACATGGAGACCAAGTTCAAATAGATTAAATGAAAGAAAACGAAACCTTTCAATGTATCATGCACGTGACAAAATGAATTGAGAATGAATGTGTGAATTCAGATTTCGACCGCAGAGCAGGAGTAAAAAGTCAAACGACGTAACAGTCATACAATATTAGTCAAAACGGCAGACGAATCATTGCTTCTTCGTTCCAAATGGTTTTGAAAGCTTCACCAAAAAGTATCAAAGTCAAAGGCCTCGACGTGAGGCTCAAAGAAGTCATTAAGCATCCGCAACCTGATCCGGCAGGACTGATTAGAGGTTTAATCGCAGGCTCTTTCCCACCGTAGCGAATTGCGGAATGAGCAGCTCTGACGCATTTCAGTACCGCTTCGTAATGAAGAACAAAAATGGGGTTCCGTTCACTAGGATCCACAAACTCGTGTTCAACAATGACGTTTTAGTGTCAAGGCATTGAATGTGAAAATTGCGCTGGTTTGGCATAAAATCTGCTGAAGCGCTTCGGCAATGGATGTCATAATGTCGCAAATGGTTATTATATGATAATTATGTTTCATAGAGATGTACCGATAAAGTTAAATTTAAATACACACAGCTATAACTTTTGTCTTTATGTTTAAAAACTTGTTCACAACCAGGAAATAGAGGCCATGAGAGCCATAGTGGCCTATTATACATGACGCCGGTATGGCACTTAAAATTTTATATCATAAGTTGAAAACCACAATTAATTGTTTTATTTTTGAGGATTTAACAAACTGTTTTATGCTCAAAATTGTCTAAAATTTTATTTCATGAATTCAATATTTTAAAAAATGTATTTGAACCACTCTGGCTCTCATGGCCTGTTATTATTGTTGGATGACCTATAACAATACCTATGTTATGAGTACCTATTGTTCAAAATTTTAATCGTGGATTTTGTAATGTATTTATTATGTTTCATTAGCTGCATCCAACTTAAAATGCAGGGTGGGTTAATTCTCGTGTCTCGGCATTGACTTATTATTACTATGGACATCTAATCTCATACTAAAATCGCGAAAAAAATGTCCCAGTCAGTTGTCATGTCATGTCATGCAGTTAACAAGGTAATTTAAACACTAAAATCATTACATCTCGGTTTAATTTCGATTGCAGTCGTGAACGCGGAATTGTTGCTCTCCTTGCGGTTTGTTGGTCATTTGGCTCGGACATTTTTTAGCGTGGACCCGACGTTCATAGTAATAATAAGTCAATGTGTCTAGGAGTATATTTTATGATAGGTAGCGAAATCAATCCCCTGCTGTTTGCGTTTCACTGGTAATACCTACCACACCTATTTCTGACGTGCCGCTTTATGTTTCGATCGGAATAATAAGCAAGTACACGCGAGGCGTTGCGACTGTTATTTATTTTTATTGTATTTGTATTGAAGCCACTAGATATTTGGGACTTTCGAAAACGCCTACTTACATTATAGATATTCCCTTATTTGTTAGTTTGTAGTTGTGAATTTTAAAGAGAGCCCCATGCATGATGCCTATGAGTCCTATGACAATGAGAGGTACATGACTGAATGACTGCAGTGTAGTCATCGAAGTATATGAGCGAAAATCAGTAATATTATGATATAGGAATTTCTATACATATCATTATGGGACAGTACACCTCATATTTGTTGTTTGATCATACTTTTTGTTAAGTGTGAAGATTTTTTCTACTCATAGGTTTGTTACTTATAAATGTATTAACTGGTATGTTGCATGGGTATAAAGGTGAAAATGTCATATAACGTAATGTGTATGAGTATATGATTAATCTGTGTGTAATTAATTTTGATCGCCTTTTTCAGTTTTTTTCAGTTTTGGTAGGTAATCTGGGTTATACAAACATCAAAATAGTTTGAAAAATTTACTGTTAAATTTTCTATCTCGATATTGAAAAATCTTTGAGAGAGATTAGAGGTTGTTCTCGTTTTCCGTTTAAATATTTTGATTGATGTCTAATGAAAATTGAATTAAACGTATCTTTGAACTCATTATTTCTAAAGGAATATGAAAACGCGACGTCTGTAATATTCCTTATTTCTAATGTTATTGTACGGCCGCGTCGCGTCGACTGGGGAAGCTGACGTCATCACACCGTCGCGTCGACCACCCCTGTCTGGCTGTCAACAAACAGGCACTCTCTAGCCATGCACAAAATTTAATCATAGCAGTAAGTAGCTACTTTTTTTTATATGGAATGAAGGTAGCAAAGGAGCGTCCACCACCGTCCGCTGCCGCCTATGACAACTGCGACCAACTTGAACAAAACTCGAATGGAGACCGGGATAGTAAGTCCGGTTAGGAGACGGTATCAGAACATTAGCTGGTTAGTTTGTTGGTAAGTATAAAGACTGGGACAGGGACTGTTAGTGATAGTTAGTCCTGTTATTTATTGTTAGTCAACACATCAGTGACCGAATCAGAACAATACTTGTGATTCCTTTAGTGTTACCAATGTCCATGGGCGAAGGTTTAACATGCGGTTATATGTTTATCCGCATATATTTTTATGTTTATCCGGTATTCTTTCTCGCGATTCACTCTGTAAAAAGTGATTGATGCTCTTTTGCATCGTGGTAAATTTTGAGCTATCGCTTCCATTTTGGCTGAAAAGATTTAGTTGATGACTGGTGGTTATGCAAAAAGAGTGTATAGTCGTCCTATGTGCTATCTTTTGTATATAAAAATGAATCGCTGAATGTGTTGCTAAGCGCAAATCTCAAGAACAGCTGAACCGATTTCGCTCGTCCCAATAGCAGAACAAGTATTAAAAAAATTAAAAAATCGACTGTTAGGCGGTACGAAGTTCGCCGGGTCAGCTAGTTGTTGATAAAAAAGCAAAGAATAAGTGGGGAGAGAGACTTATGTCTTGTAGGATAACTAATGGATTGCAACCATGTAGCCCATTCCATAAATAAATCATTCCTTTCCGCAAACCGATTTATAACAGAATATGGAAGTGGATTGAAGATCTTGAGACGGAATATAATTTTCGTGGAAAAATATTTTCGTTGTAAGAAGTATTCGAAGCTCTTAGAATCTAACAATGCCCAATATTGGTTTAGGATTGTTGAGGGTTTCTTAGGGTTGCTACCAATTAAAGTTAAATTGAAGTTATGTAGGTATATGTCGTGCTTTCTCACAAATATTACGTTTTGAAAATTTATAACTTATTAAACTTATTAAGAAAAATACATTTTAAAAATGAAAGTTTATTAACAGAAGTTATTAAGAAAGATTTTCCGTTTCCATTTCCGTTAATATCCTTTAATGCCGTTATTCTGCTACGTGTTCTTCTTACTCGTAA
Source organism: Ochlodes sylvanus (assembly GCA_905404295.2). Lineage (NCBI taxonomy): Eukaryota > Metazoa > Arthropoda > Insecta > Lepidoptera > Hesperiidae > Ochlodes > Ochlodes sylvanus. The sequence goes on from FR990129.1 coordinate 8,539,535, forward strand.
AACTCCCTTTTGTAAAGCAATTCATGACAGTAGGCAGAAAAGTGTGTAGAATAACACCACAAGGGATAAATGAAACTTTAATTTATATAATCCAATGTATTTTTGTTTATTAGTTAGAAAGGAATTATAATATCGATAAATAACTTAGCAAAAATTCCACCGGATGTTAATTGGTGATGATGTCTAAAGATGGTGATAATAGATGATAATAGATAATAGATGGTGATAGTAGATGATCTATTATCACCAATAGATGAGCTATTCACTCTTTTATTGAAACCTCCCACATAAAAAGCGCTTAACATTTAAAGTTTTTTTGGTCGAAGTCGAACAAGTTAAATAAATATCTACCTACTAACAGACGAAGAATAGTTGACACGGTTGACACCCCTAACTTTTACTGAGTGACAACGTTCTGCTTCATTACCAAAGACGGGAATGGCCATTTACAAAATAATACCCGATTATATTTCCTAAGTGTCTGCTCTCGACTCCATCTTGGTATTTTACGTAGTTCCCGCCCTTAACGATTGAAGCTGTATAGAGTAAGAGATAGCTGTAGGTATTTCCGAAGGATGGTTTGCAGCAAATCAAATTTATTTTGTAATGTCGCATTTTTATTATCTGTCTGGTACGGACCAATGCTGTTGGGGTTGCTTGCATTATTTGTTATTTACGGATACTTACCTATTTGGTTTCATTTCATTTGTGCTTATTTTATCTGAGTGCACTTTACCTTTACCTTTGTAAGTATGTGATTTGACTTTTGGTCTCTAGAGCGCCTCTAGAGACCAAAAGTGAGGGTCCAATTTTGATGATTTTTACGTCTATGGATTCGTCTTAACCTTGCGAGTATCACGATAAAGTATGTTAAAATTTGATAAAGTATGTTAAGTAGTGGAATATTATTGAATAAGTATTTGATCATCATCTGCAGGTTTTTCTTATAATTTTTCAAATATTGAGAGTCGGGTAGCAGCCAGTTTCACCAAATTTTTCAATAGATACTTTTGTGTACATAAGTTGTCTCTGAATGCTGGGCATTATGTACATATCGCACCCTTAGTAATACAATTATATTACTACCTTTTGAATTAGGCAATTGCCCAATTAAAAATGAGTTTTTTTGGGAGCTCACGTTTAAAAGAATTTGGACGACACATTTCAGCTTATTTTTCATACAAAAAGTTTATTACTTACGAGTATATTTTGATGACATTTTAAACAAAAAATAAGCTGAAATGTGTAGTCCAGAATCTCTAATACGTGAACTCCCAAAAAACTACTTTTTTGAATTAGGCCATTATACTGTATTATAAAGGGTGCGAAATATATGACTGTATAAAAGGCGCAAATATGCTCGGCTCGTGTGGACGTCGACAGTTTCATCGCGGCGAAGCAACATGCCGGTCAACGTGCACACCGCTTCCCTTCACGTTAAAATGTTCTGCTGTGCACTCCATCGTTTTCGATTTAAATCGACTGCACACCCCTGCGATTAAATCCTTTCCTCGATTTTCTACGTCCCTTCTTGTGCGTGCAGGCGATTGAATCCTTAATTTAGACACGATGTTAATTGCAACTAACTATACCTAAACGACGGAGGATATGGCCGAGGAGAAAGAGAGAGGAAGTAAGAGATAGTATGTAACAAGGTGAGATAATGGGAGTACCAATAGAAAATGTCATTTTAGGATATGCTTAATACAGAAGTTTTATTACTATTATTAGGTAAGTACCTACTATTTGCTCTCGGCTTCGCCCGCGTGGATTTTGGAAATTACAAAATACTTATTAATAAATGTTTCCAAGGAATATAATTATCGGGATAAAAACTATGTAAGTATTATATTATGCTTTTCCTAAGTTTCAAACTGTTTCTAAGTATATCAAATGTCACCTAAATCGGTTCTGCGGTTTAAGCGTGACGAGATAAACAGGCAGAGTTAACTTTGCATTTTTATTTTATAATATTTATTAGCATGGATTTTGGAACGATAAATTTCGAATAATACCCACCTAGTTTCACTAGGTACTCGTGGGTAATCTGTCTGAAAGTCTGTAAAGTACTCAAACCCCAACGCCATTACTCTGAACACCCGAGAACAAGTTAGCGAGTTCGATTGTTAATTAGCCCAGTTAGCGAACGCAATATTATTCGCTGTTAATTGCTTTCATTGTTAGTTTGTGAGTTTTCATTGTTGATTTACTTTTCTCGCCAACTGAACTGAACTTTCACTGTGTTTCGCATGTTTTGTGCAAATATTTTTGCGTGTAAAGCGATTGTTCCCACACTGAGATATTGTACTAATTAATTAACAAACATGGCAACAAGAGAAACATGATAACTAATTATCGAGTGTAGGGCAATTATAAAGCTTATAGTCTCTTGGACGTGGGGATAGAACAAATTACATGGTGCATTAAGCCTTTATTATGTAGTTACTCAATAACTGAATTCAGTAGTAGGTATCATCATCATTATACTGTTAAGCATATCTATATCTATTATTGATATACAAGTTGTCCCGGCGTACTTCGTACCGCTTTATAATTAAAAAATGTTTTGGTGATATATCGACAGCAACGCCACCTATCGGGTCCAATTGTGAATCTAAACCATTCCCAGATCCCCTTGAACACACACAAAAAATTTCATCCAAATCGGTCCAGTCGTTAAAAAATGTTTTGGTGATATATCGACAGCAACGCCACCTACCGGGTCCAATTGTGAATCTAAACCATTCTCGGATCCACCTGAAGACACACAAAAAATTTCAACCAAATCGGTCAAGCCGTTTAGGAGGAGTTCAGTATCATACACACTCAGACTCGAATTATATATACCTATTAAGATATGTATATGACTGCAGAAGTCGTAAATCATATACTGCAGAGTCTGTACATCAAGAACGAACTACGATTTAATTTATGGGTAGGTAAGTTTTGCTGTTATAGAGTTCAACCTTTACACGATCAGAAAGACTAGCCCCTATTAAAATAAATAATTCATTCACGATTACGTTGCCAAAACTGCGTGACTGCGTACCATACAATAAGTCAGCGGAAAGCTTCTAGTGTAAACTTAAATAACTCAGAAGGGCAGAGGGGTAGATAGCAGTCTTGAGCAATTTATGAAAATGATGGCTACAGTAAAAGGAGGGTGCGGCGACTTAGAATTTTAATCAAGAAATTGTTCGACGGTCTATGTTATTCGTTTTCTGGATTATGTGAGCTTCGTATGCGATTTAGTGAGTTATAACGAGTTGTATCAGAACTTTATAATGAGCTTTTGATCGCGACTTCGTAAGCGTGGAAAGTGCTTACTTGCATTAGACATACAAAACACTATATTCTTAATATGATTTTTTAAGAACTAACTAAGTATTAAAAAACTGAAGTTAATACACAATATTTCCGATCAATATTTTAAGGACAGCATTAACAGGTCGGGCATAGGTAATACTTGTGGCGCGTAATTATAATCTCCATTTACGTATATACCTACCTCCTACCAACCCATCCATTGTCTATCCTAACACACTTTTTAGTATCTAGGTCCTATTTACCGTCCTTGCCATTAAAAAGAAAAAATAATATTATCTCGAAAGTTTATTACAAACGCCACATTTTTAAACACCTGAGTAATTAATAATCAATACAACAGTTTATATTTTAATAACTTAAAGTAAAAACAAATGCTGCAACCAAACATTTCAAAAACTTCCAAGAAAAATAATGAAAAATGTTTCCGCGTAATATGTTTCCCGCTGCGCGCCATTTTGTAATGACCTCTTGGCAGCAGAACCCTAATACGCGTACCTCTAAAGAAACGACTCAGCATTTCGTCACCGTATCGCCGCTCCGTTCAACATCACGATGGTCCTTTGCGTATTCTAAAAAAAAACTCAACACCAGCAGCAAGCTCATCAGCAAAACAAGTTTGCACACAGCAATATGAAAAGGTGGTGGACGAGCCCGCCACTTGACACTCCTCTTTCAGTGGTACGTGCTGAAACGTCATATACGACGCAGGCGATTTGAACCTTAGTGCAAAGTGTAAAGGTTTGTTTTATGTAGGAGTACTACTGATAGGGGATCTGTCGATTTACGTTGCAGACTTGTTGTATAGCGAGAGATAGAAAGAGTAAAAAACGTTTAAACTACAGTACACACTTTAAAAACGATGACATTTTAGAAGGATTTCTAAAAAAAATACAATCTTTGGCACCTTTTAAATAGGATTCTGTATTTTAATTACGTTACTGTTATCGCTGCAACGAGCTAGCAAAATGAAACGTGTCCAATTTACAAAATACTTGATAATCTTAATTATAACATTGTGTGTAACTGTGTACATCATCATCTTCCTGCCCATTTCCGAATTTTATTTGGGGTCGGCGCAATATAGTATTCTCTTCCATTCTTCCCTATTGGCCGTCACTTCTACACTGACTCCCTTTTCTTTCATATCCTCTCTCACGCCATCCATCCATCTTTTCTTTGGCCGTTCTCGTCTCCTTCGTCCATTCACATTCATATCAACCACTCGTCTCGTCACATGCGTTTCCTCTCGCCTCATCACATGCCCATACTACGACATTTGACTTCCTTTCAATTTTTCTGTTATTTGTGCTACTTTCAAACTTCCCCTAATATACTCATTTCTTACTGTACATCCAATGACATTATAAGTAATGTATATAATATAAACAATGTGTACATAATAATACTTAATTTCTGTGTAGGTATAACTACTTTTTATAAACTTGAAAAACATGACATTATCATCTTATGGCCACCATTTATGACAATTGTGTCCTCTATCCATAGATTATAGACGGTTTCTACAGTTCACTCCTACCGCAACCCGCGTTGTGGAACTTCGAAAAAAAAAATCGACATACCGCTTATCTCTATAGGTAGAACGACCTGAGCGCGCCTCCCCTAGCCCTATTGTAAGAGGGAACGATACGGAGGGTTGACCAAACCCAGGATATGACGCAGTAGTTGTTTTGCTTGCGATTGTGCATACTACTCGATGGGAACATCTGTTATATGGGTTTACGGTTGCGAAATTTGAGAACCTACCTTTAATATCGGGAACTTGATTTTGTAATAGGTAATATTGTTTGAAGAGAGCAAAGTTTATAGTCATGCGAATTTCAAAAAAGTCTGATAAAATTATTTTCTTCGGATGTCAAGGGTTATACATGGTTAGTGCAGACAGTGAATATCTTTAACAATCTTTCACACGTCCATCCTTTTGCTCTTTAATTTTCTTCTCCTTTTGGCTTTGCTATGTCCATATAATCAAGAGAAGAGAGATATGTACTTGGTTGTAACAGTTCAGAAAAAAACGTGTACGTGCCAAATTTCTCGGACCTGTTTCTAAACTACCAAGTAGAAACAGAAGCGGAGCCCCTTCAATCGAATGAAACTCAATTTGTTCCGTCTTTTATTCGCCAAATTGAGTTCGCGCCGAATATTGTTTCGACTGCAAATGAAAGCCTTACGTAAACGGCAAATTCTTAACCAAGCTAGCTTTTAAGGCGTTGGTGTTACTGCGCGCTATTAACTATAACAGCTTTAATAATTAAAGCATGGTTTTTCATGTAATTGAGCCGAAGCAGTAAAAAGTTATTTCTTTTTTCTCTTTTCTTTATTGGCTGGGAGATATCTCAGGTTCTATAGATGTCTATGAGCGACGATAATATAATTATTTACCATCAGACAGATGGCTCGTCTGCTCATTTGACCTTTTACGAGAGGAATCTGTATAAATGTACCTAAGTAGGTATCTCATAATTTCTTTATTTGAATTTCAAAAATTATCTTGCAACAGCTGAAAACGATAACGAAACCTCTCAATTCACTAAGGAAACCAGAAGACTAATTTAGCTTATTTTGACACGCATTTCTCAACTCAACATCGATATTTCATGTTATAATATCATCGGCATCGTGGTCATCTTTTCAATAAAGTTTATTGTAAATATTACGTGTAACTGTTAATGTTATTACAATAATTACTTGCGTCGACTGAAGACATGCACAGTTGTTGTTGATAATGTTATTCTCATCACTTAGGTCCAGTGAGACCACCAACACCACCACCAAGGTTTGCCTTATTGTGATATTACGTTCCTACAAGCGACAACACTACACTTTCTTTTGCAAGAAGAAACACAAAAAAACCCTTTTAATATTGCAGAATATCTGCGCTTTATAGAGACGGTTGGTGATATCTTATTTGTTTACTGCTTCCTCGCTGCTGGTGTAACTGAGAAGCCGGTCCAACAAAGTTAACGAGTCAAAGTTTACTTTAAAATACAGAAGTTGAGGTTTTCAGCTTTGTTCGAGTTTGTGTTTAGTAATGTTTCGCGATGGGCTATTTGCCGCAATGACATCAAAAGGCTTTGTAGAACTTTCTTGAATTTATTGATGAAACCACAATGACATGAAATAGGTGAGACCTTTCTTAAAAACAAAATCAGTATTTATTGAAGAAATTTACTCAACTTTTCCAGTTTTGTGAACTACCGTGTTAGTATGTAACATCATTGGATTGACCAGTAAAACCATTTTATATTAGTGTACAGATAGTACCTATAGATACACATAGTACATTATAGTTACGCTATGTACATAAAGTAAAAATGTAGTAACCAGAGGTCTCTTCTCAGAAGCCGTCCGAGACGAGAGCACGCTTGCGATTTTTTCGATTGTAATTTTTATTTAAAATGAAAAATATAGTTCAAAAATAATACAACGTATTATACAAAACTTGGTAGCTCACGTATCTTACAAGACTCACCTGTCACTGGATACAAGGATGAGCTGCGTGTTCGCAAACTTAGCTCTGCGTTTGCGCACGGCCGCCAGCGCCGAGCAGAGGCTAGGGGCGAACGAGCGACACGGCGGGCACTGGGAACAAGTACAGGATATATTTATTAAAAAATTTGCTCGACATTTACTAAGAACTAAAGATAAGCCTCCTCAGGTATGAGGAGAGACTCGTGTCCAGTAGTTGGTTGAAGCCGAAAGGTAAGTGTTATGGCAATGTAGAGCTACGACATATTTCACCCGTTTTTTATGTCCATATGCCAGGAGTCCCTAGTAGTCGAACCACCTGATGATAAGAGGTCATCGTCAAATGCCCAAGGGAATTATACAAAATAGAGGTATACTGTGGTATATTGAGTGCACTTTACTTACAGATTCTACGGCCTACAAGTGAACAAACAAATTGAGAATCACGTTTAATGACAAATCACATAACATAACATGCAGTCACAAATTAATAGAAACTTGTGGTACCTATTACAATAAAAAAGTTATTTTGAAGAAATCGTATAAAAATTACAACAATCATAATAAAAGTGGGCCCTACACTGTATAAATAATTATTCAAAAGCTCCATACTCAGTTGCATTCAAGTGGACTGAACGTAATTACAAAGCACTTAACAGCGAGAACGTTCCAATTCATCCGGCTCGAAGGACCAGCAAATTAATACTCTATAAATAATTAATGTGTTTGATTGATTCGTTTTACGGGAAAAAAGTGAACAGAGACAGTATTCAATTAACTGTAGCGCTCTAGGGATAGTTCAATTAGTGTGACGTACTTGTATGACATGCGTTTATACGTGCCATAATGCGTTTTAATAAAAATCTCTTACCTAATAAGTTGCGTATTTCTAAGTTGCCTTGAATGTCTAACACGTCATCACTTACTCACGAGTAAATCATTAGTATCATGACAGTAATGAGTTAAATTACATATTTATTTGTTTGTGGTTAAGGAGATTGTTAATGGTCAGCCAGTCCTACTAGTTAAAGAGTTATGTGCTAATCCTGTGTCTCCTAACCAAGATGGATTGAGGTCGTTAAAGCTCCTTTAGCAGCTAATAAGATGATATTTAAGTTTGGACCAAGAGTTCTTTCAAACGTGAGCCTTCCATGAGAAGATTTAATGCATATTGGTTATACTAACACCCTTAATGTGCTTTACCATGTAAGAAAACGCTCATGTTTGGCCATAATAATTGATGAATTTTATCATTGTAGTTATTTACCCAGTGAGCAGCGAAGTAGAACACTCTTATAGCGGCAGGGGGCAATTCTTCATACAGCTTGGTATCTTCGCCCTGAAGCTGGACCCCACGGAGAACTTCGTGTAGCGGCGGAGCAGGCCAGGGGAACCGCGTCCCCTCAGGGTCGTTTAGCAGAGCATCTCTGACGGCTCTCCCACGAATCACCAGTGTTGGGACTCCTACTGCTATACTGTACTTCTGAGTGAGGCGGCGCTGAAACAAAGAGGAAAGAATTCGGTGAATCATCGCGAGGAATACCTGCACTTATCTCTATTTCTAATAGTCTAATAGTCCCAAAGACTCGCTAGTGACTCGCTTTGTAGCGATATGAATAAGTCCTTAAGACCTCATCTGGTTACGAGAGAAGACCAGCCGAAGCCAGGAGTGGAATTTTATGATATGTGGTAAATTTTGTCTTATTGACTTATAATAAGTCAATGGTTATAACCAATAGTGTATAACCAATATTCTCAAAAGCTTAATCTATCTTCGTATCGGGTCGTACTCAATTAAGACGCGATTGGCCGAGGTCGGATCCCTACTAATTTATATTGAGGTAAGTTAAACTTAGCGTTAATAACTCTTGTTTATTGTATCTACTTATTAGCCAAGTGACGTTTTGCAAGCCTGCTGTATATCAGGATGTTTGTGATTAGGGTTGCTAACTATTTTTTAACAATAAATTTATAAGGTCAATTTATAGCAGGAAAGTTATAAACGATAAACAGTGTTGAATTGATTCCGCGACCAGAGTGTGTATTGAACCAATTTTTGTCTGTCGAATAAAGCTATAACGTCTGGCAATCAAAAACAGAATCCCGTGGTGGGAAGGAAAGGACTGCGTCAAGTTGGAAACACCATCGTTTATCATTTTATTTCATGATGCGAAAAAGGAACTTACCTATAAATCGTTCTAGCCGAATAAAAATAATCGCCATTAATTAATCTTTCTCTCTCAAGATTTCTTTTCTACGCAGAACAGATATTATATAAATTATGCTGAGCAGATTTTTTTGCTTTTCCAACTGAATAGGTACACAATATTATGACTGAACATTTTTCGTTGTGTGTAAAAGGTAAAGTTTGTGGTATTTATTTGATTTTATAATATTGATAGTTAATCATTGGTGCGTCGGTTACATAAAATTGGTGTAATATTTTGTGTGCTAGGATTCGCTAGATGTGCAATGGTGAAGTATTCCGACTTTTTCATATTTGCATATTTTGTAGGTATATTTAAAGTATTGCATAACAAAGTCACTCGAATAACCTACTTTACATAAAAGGGGTAGTTTAAAAAGCGTTTGCAAGATAAAATTTGAAAGAAAGTCGTAATTTTGTAAATTAAAATGGCATAATCTTCTTTAGCACTCAGGCATTATTTGAAGTGAAATTACGACTTAAAGTGGCGGAAATGTCGTGCTAGCTAAGCAGTTTCTTGCCTCGTTTAAATTTTACTACAATTACCTTTTAGACTTTATGCTAGTAACTAATTTCATTTTTCTGTCTCAGAATGGCGTTTAAACGAGAGGTAACGAACTCTTAATTATTGTTTGATGTTTTAACGCTTGTGTTTAACTGAAAAGTTCCAGCCAGGACTTAGGCCGCACCATTATCTTTAGATCCTGTACAAATTGGTTGTCATTAATTAGGTCATTTTCAGTTTGACGTTAAACCTTTTGAAAACCAGTTTGAGGTTTTTGTTGAAACTGTTGAACTGGTTGAAACTGGTTTTTGTTGAACTGGTTGAAGGGTTAATCGTCAAACCAATTAGGTACCGGTAGTTTATATTGACTGAAGACCTATAACATGGTTTAACAATGACCATGTAACGATTACAACTCAGACCGAACTAGAGGAACGGAATTTATATAGAACAAAAGCAAGCAATTTATGAAGTAGGTATTATTATTTGTATAATTGAATTACTTATCATTTCATGCCCCTATGTAATTTTTTATTTGTTTTTTTAAGTAACTCAGTGGTAACCCTATTTACGACTACTTCTGCCACAGAGCATACTAAGTACATTATGAGGAGGTGTATGGGATTTCCGGCATGCGGGTACCGGGCACCGGATAGACACGATCATTTCGCATTTTGCTTTCCCGTAACTGTTATTAGGTACATACGTGAATTAAACGACAATATTCATAACAACAGAGTAATATTAAACATATTATTTATGTCTGTCAGGCTTAGCTTACGGCACCTTCCACTAAAGATCAAACTATTGTACCACCCTGCGTCATCTCGACGGTACTTTTGCATGGTTGTAAACCAGTTATCATTGGATGCTAATGCGTTAGTTAGATGCTAATCCGATATGCGGATATTCATGTCAAGGTCCATTTATTATTAAATAACCTGTCTGCCAGACAGACAAGACGAAAAATAACATCACATTTCGGAAATTTTACAAGCGATTTATCTATATAAGGATTTAAGCTTAACAGAAACCACAAGTAAATCTCGATACCGAAAACAAATAAACCATTACTGTCTACAGATTAAGTTATGTTCGCTGCGTACAGATAATTTAAAACGGACGGATCCAAATATATCGCGGGTACAGATTCAATACTCTGTCAGTGCAGCCGAGCATCGTGCGCGCTTCCGGCGCAGGACAGGTTGAGCACAAAGGATCAGGAAACGACGGACATTTTTTATTGATTTGAACATGTTCCCGTTGCTTATTGTTGATTGTGGAACAGTAACATAAGGTTCATGAGGCTTAACCACTGGCTTAACTTCGAACATGTTCTAAATCAACGTATCTAATCGACGGGTACTAGGTAAAATGAAGGTAGAAAAGGTAGAAAAATAATAATTAGATTAACGTGAGGGTAGACAAATAATTTTTATACAGAAACGACGTGATTGAATGACGGGTATTGTAATTAGCCCAGATATTTCGCCTTGTCCCTTCCAGCATACATAGTTGAGGACACAGGCACGGTAAATAGACAAACAAGTAAAAGTCTTTACTGATATGTAGAGTAGATAGTAAGCAGTGATAGCCGTGTGGTTGAACGTTGGACTGCCGAACCGGAGGTTCCGGGTTCAAACCCCGCACGCACCACTAATTTTCAAAAATTATGTGCGTATTAAAAATTTAATTATCACTTGCTTCGGTGAAGGAAAACATCGTGAGGAAACCTGCACACCTGAGAGTTCTCCATAATGTTCTCAAAGGTGTGTGAAGTCCGCCAATCCGCACTTGGCCAGCGTGGTGGACTATGGCCTATACCCCTCTCATTGTGAGAGGAGACCCGTGCCCAGCAGTGGGACAGTTATGGGTTGTGATGAATGAATGATGAGAGTAGATAGTAAGTTGGTCTAGCGCTGGTCCTAGTACTTAATCACGGTATAACCGATTGTCTTTCGGCACTCTTTCGTCAACGATTTCACTTTCGAAAAATGATTTTATTTCACTAATTCACAATATCGCCGAACAAAATCTCATGAAACAGAGGAAGAGTTTGTTTGTACTGTTATTATATGATTGCATTAGAAAGTCACATTAATATTTTAAACAAGATTTTACTTTTTAGAACAAGCAACGACATAAATTGAATAGTGATACATCTCAGATTGTGATACATAATCCAGAATGATCTTTACAATCAAACACATGGCCACACTAACCGCAGCCGACAGAGCACTGAAGTCATTTATAAACCGTTATTATTAACAAACAACACCACATGTTTTTTTAGCAATTAGTTGCCGTCGGCTTAATGTAAACAATATTATCTGTGGGGTTGAAAAGTGAGCCGTAGTATAGCTAGGTTTTTCGGTGATTTCGAAGAGTGCAAGCAAGTCCATCTGAAATTAAGTGCAAACTGCAGCCCACCTTAAATTGTAATCAAGCGTCATCATCATCATCATCATCATCACAACCCGTAACTGTCCCACTGCTGGGTACGGGTCTCCTCTCACAGTGTGAGGGGTATAGGCCATAGTCCACCACGCTGGCCAAGTGCGGATTGGTGGATTAGTCAAACGTAAAATAAATGAATAATTTCAAAAACTAAAAGTAAAAACACATTTTTATACTGCTAAGAGAATATGTACAAGCAATAAATTGATTTGCTATTTTGTTAACCGTTGAAGAGTTCCCTTGTCTGGTCTGGTGCCAATTCTGAGCGCCGTCCAGTCATGCTTGTCATAAAATTGCATTGTCATCGGAACAAAAGCATTGTGAAAAATTTCAAGTCTGTAACAAATACAAACATTGCTAGTTAAATAAAGCTTGTTTACTTTGTAAAATAACATAGAAATATATAGATTAGTGACAAGGGCAAGTCGTTTGATATCACAATATCACTTTATACAAAAAAAACTCCAAGATTTTGGCTCTTAGATATTAAAAGGAAACAAAAAAGGATTATTCATGTGTATCACAAACAGACAGACAATGCATACTTACTATCTGAAGTAATCAGCTAAAAGCCATATTGATGTCAGCTTCAATTCTCGGATGGTGACCCCGATGAGTTTCGGAGTGGAGTAGGAACGGGGTTGTAATCTCGAATGTGTAGTTTTGTTTTTTTCGTAAAAACATTTCTGCATAATGTATTGCTCTCACTTACGAATTAATGACTATTACTATAATAATGGAAGGGTGTAACAAAGGTGTGTAACTTCTGCCAATCTGCACTTGGCCATCAAAGTGGACTATGGCCAGTACCCCTCACAATGTTTAAGGAGACTCGCACAGCAATGGGACAGTAATGGCTTGCAATGATGATGAGGAATACTATTATTTGTATTCTCATGGAAGTAAGAATCAGATTGCTGCACCTTATGCACATTAGTAAGCAACCTTAAATAGAACCGTCTTAATAGATACTTAGCTTTTGCTATACGTCTGCGATCGACTTCAAATAGGACAATAGCGTACGTAGAATAAGTAGTATACTTACTTTTTATGTAAGCGAAACGAGCAGTCTGGCCATTTAATCATTCATTGTGACTGGAATGTTTGGACGTTGTGACATAAAAGGCATCACGGGTGCCTTACCGACCAAAAAGGAAGCGGGAGACCTGATTAATACTGACGCCCTGACATTGCAACGAAAACATAAAAAAGTCTACGATATTCAAAAATAGAACATAACATAGTTAGGGAAATAGGTCTAGATCCCTGCATTAAATGAACTTCAAACGAACCGCCCGTAACGAAGGCATGTGACGTGTGAATTACATTCGCTACAGAACGCCAGGACGCAAGCCGGAGCTTGACGAGTCCCAAGAGCTCTTCAGAAAACGACGACCCGTCTTGCGCTGCATAAATTTACTACAGATATAGTCAATACCTCTCTTCTTGAAGTTTCTTTTACAAGTCGTTGATATTTTCTTGTTTTGAAGCTTTTAGTTTGTTTCCTAGGAGAATGGAGTATGATGAAGCGTATAGTGGTGGTTAACTTAGCACATCTATCATTAGATTTAGATGATGATATTAGTTCACACCTCATAGTTGATTGGAAAAGTGGGTGTAGTGTCGTGCTGCGTCAATTCTTTCGAGTTCGTTTCTAAGTTTAGAGGATTTCTACTTTACATAAGTCATTTTTAACAGACTTTGCAAGTTATTACTCCTTTCTTGTCAGCAAAGCATCAGCGAGGAACCTAGTGTTAAATATGACTATGTATTCCGGTACGCTACCCACTTACTGTGACTCATGTTCTCGGCTTGTTACATAAAAAAGTGCAATCGATTTTAATCCATTTCCCATAAAATCCCCTACAATGGATGGGCGATTGTTACAATGTTCAGGATAAAGATCTCGGATCACGGCCGTTCCGCATGGCTGACCACCCCACCATCCCCGGCGTTCCGAACCCTATCTAACGTGGCTGTAGTTATTTATTGCCAGTCGATTCCTGGCGGTCGTTCTTACGTTCACTTTTGGTTCTTGAAGGAGGAATGAAACAAATTGAAATATACGTAGTGTTCTTAATCTGTGATCGAATTAGGCCTGCCTTACGTGATAATTTGCCGATATAGATTGCCCTTTAGGGATGCAATTTATTTTCATCAGTATTACTTACTTATAGTACATATAACAGTACATATTCGTACCTGCCAAATCATAAATTAATCCAAGTATTTGGTTAAAAAAGGGACTTTAGAGCTCAGACTCTTTCATGCGTGCATTGTGCAACTCTTATAAATTGATAAACACCGGCAGCGCGCACGAAAAAGTGTACCGTTCCGCCTGAGTCTGTGCGTGCAAGCGAGAGCGCGGAACAAGCGATACAAAGGCACGATCGGCCTAAATTATATATCGGCCTAGACTATAATATACTCTTCCCTTATGACGTTATCACGTAAAGTTATCGTCCGTAAACCGACTTTTACAGACAACCATTTTTTCTTCACGTATTTATTAATATTAAAGATTTACTTAACGTTGTTCCCAATCATGAAATATCGTTGCATCATCACAACAATGAATTTTCCAGTTGATGAGCGAATAAATTTACGATCACATTACGTTGGAAATGTCCTAAATGAGCCTCATCTGTCCCAAGTGTCGGTGTGCTTAAAATGTAATAGAAGAAACGTCATTTTCTCCCCTCCTTCAATAAGGTTAGTTGAGACAATCACCCGCGTTGGTGCTTCAAAATAAGCACGTTAAATAACGCTTGAAATTGAGGATGGCAAGTTATCGTTGCATATCTATCTATCGTTGCATGTCTCTCTTCGGAATACCAGTTCCGAAAATTGTTAGACGTGATTCTATGAACTCTTTTTATCTATGAACAGATTGAAATAAAACAAAATCAAATTTAAATCAGTAATAGATTTTCTTATATCTGCCACATAACTACAGACAGTTGGTAAGTCTAGATGTTAACTTAAAGCATAAAAATGAATAATTTGCAGATTTGGCCCTGTTTCGAGTTGCATTGATAAAGAGAAAATATAGCAATTTGTAATTTCCAAAACGAATATAAAATTCTATAAATATAAATATAAAATTCATCTGTAAACTGGACTTCGAGTCTGGGCCTACTAGTATTGGATGTAAATTATTGTAATAAGAAATTCAGACCGCATCTATTCCAGGATATTTCCCAGCGGATCGAGATGATGCGGCGATTAGGGAATCTTTCAATTTCTGAGTGGTTCATTCGCGAGCAATAAATTCGGACGAAACGGGCCAATCGACACCTTTTAATAATTTTCCTTAACGAATGTTTTCTCAGTGGACAAAATTTGAGCGTCATCATTAGTGATGTGAATGATGAAAATATTGGCATGTTCGGAGCAGCATATTTCAACTCTCATACATTCGTTGTATTGTAGGTAGAGATATCACTGACTGGGGTAAATGCTTATCTTCACGATGAATTTATGGACATCTGTAATACTAACGCCATGATCTAATAAGCTAACCTTGGAGATGAGGATAGATAAAGCCCCACTCTAAAGGCATCAAGGCACATATATACAAAGCACTTTGAAACTTAAAATTTGATTATTACGATCGACCAGTTAAAACAGCAATTCCAAAGTCTTACCATAGCACAGTATCTGGTGATAAAATAGAGTGTATTTAAATCAAATCGTAGCAATGATAATATGTATAGCCTATGAATACAAACGACTATGGATAAGCTGAGATTACGGCACGGCCAGGCTTATCAAACCCGCCAGGGACGGGCTATGGCGTGTAGCGATGGCATACGACGGGGATGAAAATACGTAATACAATTTGCGTCACGTCTATGCCTGCCATCCAAAGTATGTCTGCAGGTTACAGTGAGCCAAATTTTACGATGCAATTACAGCTTATAGCGTGATTATTTTTCCACGGACAGATTTCGTCACAATTGACTGAAATGCCTGCTGTGAATTTTAAACGCGTGTCTTCTTTAACGTCCTTTTTATGAACGGTTAGTATTACAAGTATTTGAAAACTGCTAAACAAGTCTACTTGGATGTAAATACAATCCTTACACCCCCCTCGCTTCGTAAGTAATAAAGTCCCACTGTAATTTTATTGTGATTAGGAAATCTTCTTGAGAGTTTCGTGACGCTTCCTTTCCAGGATCTCCCTTGAAAAAGTTTTGATGATGCAATAGCATAGTAGTTCTGTCTAAAAATGTTGGTTTCAATTTCGAATTCATTTATAGTGAAGGTTGTTTAATTCAACTGCCTCTCCTATCATAACCACGTTTTAAATTTACCTTTCAGTCCCTTAATCATTCATTTTGTTCCTCTCATAACGTTTCCCTTCTGACGCTTGCTCATTTTTCTTCTTGTTGTGTTAAATTTTACAAAACTGTCTCTGGGAATCTCTACCCTTCTGTGCTCAGCCAAAGTCAAATAATTTTGTGTATTTAGTGTACCTATTATAAGCTTTCTTTTTTTTCCCTCGTTTTTAGTTAACCTTGCAATGCAAAATTTAGATATTTTCTATAACTCTTCCAGAGTTTTACGTATATAAATATTATGTTACTGTTATAATTATATTAGGTACTTTAAAAGATGCGTTTAGGAGGATCATTCGTCATTTATTCTGCTCAGCAATAAAGCATACATTATTAGCAGCAAAATATATAGCTGCGCAAGTATTGAAAACATATGTATGTACCTATGACTATGATAAAGCTTGTGCATTTAGTTTTCTTTTTATTACGGTAATAACCGTAACTATTACAAATTAAGCTTATTAAATTATTAAATTAATTATTATTAAATTAATATTGCAATAAAATATATAAATAAAATAATAGTTTTATGCTTAACACTAAGGAGTACAATGGACTGACTTAATGCCTGGTGGTATTCTCTACAAGTCAACCCTGTGAGCTGGTGAGAAGGTGTAATAGGCACACATTGCAAAATAATAATAATAAAAATAATAGTCATCATCATCGCAACCCATAACTATCCCACAGGTCTCCAATTCGAGGGGTACAGGCCATAGTCCACCACTATTTTGGATTGGCGAACAAATAATAGTAAATGGAATAATAAAATAATGGAATAATAAGTAAATACGAGTAATAGTAGAATTATCCTCATCCTGCATCCTAAGTGGATGCAAATAATATAATATTTATTTATTTATTTAGTAGAACTTAGTTTAGTAGAAGTGTCACGGTTTTCCACACTATGACCCCTGTAATGATTTTCGAAAATTCGGTTAACTAGTTTGGTTGTACAAAACCCTTGAAAGTAGAAACAACATGTCGTATATTCGCGCTCCGATGGGACGCGACTGCAAAAGCCATAACGCGGCTAATTCAGCCGCAAGCTTCTTCCATCGTCGTAAGTACAATAACAATGTTCAGAGCAATCGGCTAAAAGCCGTGCCAATGTCGCATCGGCGGCTAGACTTCAGTTATAACGAAAAGTTCGCAGACAGCTGCTTTTACCTTCACGTACAAGTTCATTTTGAAATGCATTTCTTTATTGTTTACTTTGGTTCATCGTGGATTGAATCTATTTTTATTTTTCTCCTTTGTGTTTAATTTTAAAGATTTATTTTGATGTTTTCAACGAAATTCTTATTTATTATATTTTTATGTAAATAACCGTTAACAAGCATCGAGCTATCATCTAATAGTATGGTCACAATCGCCCATGGACATCAGAAACACGAAAGGCATTAGGTACTGATGCTTTGTTGACCAAGAAGGAGCAGAAATGAAAGAAAGAAAGTATTAGCACTCTGACCCAAAAGCCTTTAGCCTAAATTAGAAGAAATCTGAGTTCGAAATGCATTCTTCAGCCATTTTGTGTAGAAAAATATGATGATGTCGAATTTACAGCCGAAACGATTAGAAGAAAGAGAGTGAACTACCTAATAAAGATTTTTTTTATTCAATATATACCCTATTTTTCTTGTTATTGTACCACCAAACTTGTAAAAACAAGCAATAATACAAAAAAACACAATAATATTAAGTATTCGAAACTAAAAATATTGTAAAATCAGTTTTCGTATGACGTACCTACTAATACATATCTAATTTACGCGAACTTTGCGAAGCTACCTGGTTTCTCGTGAGTCAAGCCATAATTAACGTAATTGTATGTCTTCCCATAGATTAATCTCCCTCCTATAGCTCAGGTCAGTTTATAACACGTTCCCTCTATAACCTCGAACTAATTACAAGGGTATAAATTATTTCCTCGACTGTTCTGCACCGGGTTTTCATAAGGCAGAGGCCACGAGAGCTGTAGCAATTAGTAACGTGCAGGTTGCAATACAATGGATATACTGTGGCATTATTACTGCTCAAGAATATGGGGTTAGTTCGGGCACCAAGATTAAGCCATAGACTTTAAACAATGATGAATAGATTACAAACAGATTAGATAGAAAAAGAGATAAACATTAATGTTAAACTTCAGAATCAGGAACCAGAAAACATAATTTTAAAATTAATTACGCGATATTTTTAGTAAAAAACATTGACAGAGCCGCGAGAAAAACTGCTTTAAATATCACGTCGTTTTGAACAAAAACATGGCACAAAAGTTGCAAAAATATTTAAGATTCCATCTTTAAAAAACTACGCTACTGCCAATGAAAAAATGTGGAATAATATCGCTAAGTACGCCAAGGAAAATGAGCGTGGAGTTGCTAAAAAATTAAAATGTAACCCAACTGGCGATGAAAAACATGTTGACGCTTTCATTACGAATAAAGAAATGCCTACATTAGTTACAGTATGCGAAATCATATTTGCTGACGCTATTAGATGAGTGCTTCAGCTATGTACATCCATTAAGTATGTAGTAAGGTTGCCAACTGCATTTTAAAATAATTTAATTCGTTATTTTGAGCATCTACACTTAAACAAAGTACTTGAACATTACTGATTTTGAGTAGGTATAGGACTTCAAGTAGCCAAAATGCTATATGGTCTACATAGCTACGTTGAAGTATGAAACTATAAGTATAAGTGATTACTACTAATAAGAAGAAAAGGGAGTAATTACGATGCTGGCAACGTACGGTGATCATTGATTACGGATGGTCGCTGGGAATAGATTAAGTTCCCCAATAGGTGCCAGAGCCATTCAAGCCATCACCAATGAAACAGCTATGACTCCATGTGTTTCGAAGAACATCAGGTATCTACTCATGGTGTGAGGAGTAAAGGCCATAGTCTACCACGCTTGCCATGTGCTGTTTGGCACACTTAACACCACTTTGAGAACATTATGAAGAACTCTTAGGTGTGCACCGAACCAAGTGATCTAATTAGTTTTTAATACGCACATCTTTTTTGAAAATTAGAGGTGCGCGCAGGATTCGAACTCAGCCCCCCTTGTACGGGCGTCCAAAGTTCAAACCACTTAGCTACCACTGCTTGAGTACCGTCATGCAAGAGCATCATCGATTAAACCCAATGTCATTGTTTCGTTCGCCGGCCTGCAGGACAAAACCTATTCGGTAGGGATAGGTATAGAATTAAAATCGATTTACAATAACATTATTCGGCGTTATTTGCAAAAGTTGTTTAGAACTCCAGTAGCCGTAAATATCGATTTATAATCAACCGTATTGTATACCTACTGATAAAGTTTGAACTCGTCAAAATTTCGGTTGTGCCATATTTCGGCTGATGTTGCTAAATTTGTTATTTTAAAATCGACCCTATTTACATAATGATAAATCTATTTCTTGTATGTTAGCTGTAACGTATCGTTATTATAATCAGTTGTCTGCGAAATTATAACTTTTTGTCATGCTTCATCATTAATAACGCATTGAGGCCTGCTTTCAATGCTTGATTCCATAAAAAAAGAAATCTCCAACGCCACATAAGTTGCGTCTCATTTGTATTAAAATCCCTTAACACCTCCAAATCGTAATTTGAAGGAAGTCATCTCATATGACAGGTAGGTACATGTTACAAACAAGAAACAAATACAACCTTACCATCAGATCAGATCAAATACAGTGACGCAACCTGCGCAAAAAACGGTAATACCTCATGCATTAGTTATACCCACAAGCACAACTCATACCAAAATGATGTCATATGGGATAAAGAATGCTAATGCGGTGATGTATTGTGATTTTGCGATGAACCAACGCCAACAAATTTAATATTATTTCTATCGTATTTCGTATGTCGTGACTCTCTGCGTACAAGTTATGATATGCGGCTTAAAGATGCCCTTCGAATACGCTTTTGATGTCGGATAGGCGAACTCTGGTCTATACTGACCGAGAGTAGTGTTAGTTGACGTTATTCTGTAATTTCACTGATTAAACTCATAGGTACCTAACACTTTCACTTCTAAGCAGTACCATAGGTTATTTTGAAAGTACCTTTTGAATGCTTTTTCTGCTCGTTGTGTACGACTTAAAAGCCATGTCGCCGGATACTGTAACAGATTTCTTCTATAATAGGACCCATTTTCTGACTCTTTCTTCTTGCAAGGTTGATATAAAGGTATTTTATAAGTCTTGGATGATTTAGTTGTCTAGTAATATTATATTCAATTGTAATACAGGATATCCTAGGGTAATTTTAGCGCTTATTATTAAAACTTACTTAGTTCAGGTCGGACGGAATGATACAGTATGTAGAATTTTAAATATTTATACGTAGCGATGCAATGAAAGAAAGAAGGAATGGCGACGTAGTTCTTTGTGCTGAACAAAAGATGTCTGAGACAGCACAAGTTTGCAGTTGGACTTGGACATGTCGCTAGCGTTCTTAATCGAAACGAAACAAACTATGTCAAAGGAGACGATTCTAGAAACTAAACAAATTGTAGGTACCTAATAAACCCAATAAACATTGACAGCGTAGTGGTTTGGACATGGGGCTCCTCCGAGTCTTAGGTTCGAATCCGGCTGCTGAAAATACCTATATGAAAAATATACCTAGGACTTTAAAAAAGTGTTCATAAAAGTGTCGGAAGCCTGTCAATCCCCACTTGGCCAGTACACTACAACCTGTACACGTCATAATTATATTTTTATGATTGGAAACCCAAGACCATCAGTGGAACAATTGCGGGACTGGACATGATGATATCGCTATACTTGTACTTACAGCTTTCGTCAGGTTATAAATATCTACTGAGACGCCGCATTGTATTCCATGCACAATGGCTGTTGTCTGTTCTTATTCCCAACTTAGGCTTACATAGCTGTCCTAAAATGTAATCCGATTTTAGGTAACAACCCCTAAGTACTCTGTGGTAACAACCAATTAGTGACAATATCCACTTTATCATTTATTCAAAAAGGTTTATATTGGATCGGGAGGTCCAGATGATCTAGATTGTGAAGTATGTACTTATGTAGTATTACATCAATGCTCTTTGGGTACGGAACCATAAAAAGATTGTGGACTATTCAGAAGACTTTAAGAGCTTCCGTAAAGAGCCCTTGCTTTCAGCATTGGAGCTGAGGGCATTCGAGCGTGATAGTTATACGGAGATACCACATAACCCAGAATAATCAAATAAAAAAGATGTGGCACTCGTAACAATACGTGACTTACACAAAACAGACTCGAAGCCCCGAAGCTGTTTACAAAACTAGCAACCCTGCCTTTCAGACCATAGAGCTGTAATTTATAGAGGAAGCACAAAGTTGCTACTTTGTGCTTGCAGTTATGGCTGATCTATACTGATGGGGTGATTTTGATAAAAATCTAAATCAAATGCACCCATAGTGGTTTCTAAAAAATACATAGTACCTACGTGAGGTTGTTTCTATAAACTTACGAGTATTTTACCCACCCCTGTGGAACGATAGCTGCCAACGCCCGCGCCCGCACCCGCTCCCGCGCCCGCGCCCGCATACGCGCCCGCGTTGTGTACCGCATGTACCGATGATGGACGGCTGAATGGGCGCCTGCATTCTAAAATAAGCCGTACACGGCACCTGCTTTGATACCAACATTTTTTATTAAAACGGAAAGATTCGAGGGAAGGCTGTGGCGAATAGGGAGGGATTTTATGACAGTGCCACGTCATCGTGGGAAAATTGTAAGTTGTTATTATGTGTGACGTGTTATGACTATGACGGATCCTCGTCTACTAATATTATAAATGCGAAGTATAATTTCGTCTGTCAAACTGATACGTTTTCACGGTTAGGTAATCCGCTGAACAGGGGCGCCGGCTTTTAGAAAACCTCATGGGTGCTCATGCTCATTTGATGACTCGAAAAAGTGGCGAAGTGTGAGAAGAGAAATGCACATGGCCCGATAGCTAGCACTACCATCTTGCTTGAATCAACCGCCAAACGACTTGTCGTGATGGCGCTGGAGCATTGACTAGGTTTTTTATATATCAATAGGCTGGGGGCTAGGATTCATGCTTTCTTGGCCGACGACGCACTAATTATGCCTTTGGTAACGCTAACCACTTACCACCAGTTTGTCGGCTATTAACATAAAAAGATACCTAAAAAACATTTCGACACATGCGACACCCCTACGCCATATAGGGTACGCCGTACAAATCAGGGTACGCCGTGAATCAACGATCCGCAGATAATGGTTGGATGCATTTTAAAATGAATTAAGTAGGTACGAGTTTTAGAATGAAAGCTGTACAAAATGTATTACGTACCGAGTTTTATATCTATCTGGCTTCCATTATAACTCCGGACGAGGTACTTTTTGCGGATGGCGAGGCCTATAGCAAGGTCTATTATGAAGCGGTGGAGAAATGAAGACGACTTTTTTTTATTGAATTAATGTAGCAAACAAGAATGCAGCACCACCCTTCCGCTGCCGCCCTTGATAACTGTGATAAACCTAGAGCAAGACTCAAATGGGGATTAAATGAAATGATATAAAATTTATTCGCAGTTGGTTTTTTACAAACACTTTTCGAATGTCAAACTACGCCATGGCTTCAACAAATCCCTACCATGAGTAGTCTTGGAAAAAGAAGCGGCAAGAACCTTCCAAGATTAGGATGGTTAGTCCGGTTAGAAGACGGTGTTAGAACATTAGATGGTTAGTTTTTTTGTAGATATGAGGACTGGGACAGGGCCTGTTGGTGATACTTAGTCCTGTTAGTTATTGTTAGTAATAGTCCAGTTAGTGATTGTTAGTGAGAGTCTTGTTCTAATTCGGCCACTACCTATACTGGACTGGACACTGGAGGACTTCTGCAGACTGCACAAATAGGAAGATTGGTTTAGATTCAAGAATAAATGGATAGACGGGGTGGCTTGGAATCCTGACGCAAACGCAAATAAATAAAATAAATAATTGAATATCATTGTGAAGTAATTAATGTTATTAGGTTGGTGTGATCTTTCCGTGAAGCCCGTGAGTGTAGCTCCCAGTGGCTCGGGTTAGCTGACATGACGTGTTCCGGCTGAAAGCTTGAGAGTGCCTACTGGAGGTACTCTCTTCATTTCTCGGTCAGCAACACGTTGGTGATGCCTTTGGTGTTTATTTTGTCCATGGATGGCGGTGACCGTTTAACATCAGGTGGCTCGGCTGCTAGTTTCTTGGCTAATTATATAAAAAAAGGAAGCCCTTTATGTTACAATATGTATAGGTATCTATTCTCAATTTATATTAAAAAGATAGAGGCTAGTTGGAGTACAAATTACAGCTTTTTATTATTCTTTCATTTATGTATAAAGCTTACAATTATTTTAAACACTGCCTATTCATTCAGTGAGCCGTATTTTGTACCATTCATTTCTTTCAATCATTCACGGTTCGTTCAATTTCCGAAGCTCGATCACGCTCGATATTAAAACCTGACAATTACAGATTAATTAGAAATCCACGGCTTGAAATACGTAAGCGAAAAATTTGAATGGAGCTTTTGTCTGTCGGCTAGACTATTCGATCAGTGCCAAAATTAAAGGTATATTCATGTGAATAAAAGTCCTGTTTTAAGTAACTTATTATCCACACTCGAAAAATGTTTAAACGGGTTTTTCTCAAATCGACATAGATTATCTTTTTTATTTGGGAAGTTAAATAAAACAACTGTTAACCCAAGCGGGATCAGACACACCGACAAATTGACATACCAACAAACAGATAAATTGATATGGCATGTATTGCGTTAATAAATAACCCTAATAATTGTTTTACTAAAATATTTTCCATGTACATGAATCAATCAGTTAGTTTCGTTATTATTTGTCTATAGTGCGGCCAACGAAAGAAGATAAATCATGTAAAAAAAGTTTCAGAGGATTGAAAAATTTTTTTCACACTTATCTACAAATATCACAGGCATTCCATGAGGCACAGATTTATTTTATGCACTTATTGATACATGAATTCTCCGTGTTTGATTTCAAAATACTGGGTCTATTACTAGTTGTCTTTAAAAAATACGAGACGGAAATATCTTGTAATATTTCTTAACTTCAAACGAGTCTGGATTAAAAAAACAAGCAATAACGCGCGTTTTTTTAATTTTCAAGATGTTCCGGTTCTTTTCTTTTAGTGCCTTCTTAAATCTAATCTAAAGAGCCCAACGTACATTGCTAAGTTAAAAAAAACCTGCGGAAGAAAATGCCTCTTAATGGAGGAAAATCTTTTGTTTCCCGCTGAAAGAAATGAGAGTCATAAACACTGGAGTAGGGTTTAAATGACAAAAGGTTTCAGTTGTGCGCCTCGTCCACGAGACTCTCAGCTTGCATAAGGAGAAATGGCGAACAATGAAGAATTTTATGCATTTAATGATCAAGTTTATGTCTAGATCGTGGTCTTTTTTACATAAGAAATATACATAATATGTATAATCGTCGCTAAAGAAAAGTTTTACCTTGGCTTTTTGACGTGAGAACGTCTTATAAATCTATGTAAACAATGTAAAAAAGTATGACGTAATTGTCACGTTCCGCCTGAGACGAGCGTGCAAGCGAGAGCGCGGAACAAGCGATAGAGTGCACGATCGAAGCGTTCGGTTTTCTTCAATATTTTCTTATGACGTTATCACGTAAAATTATCGTCCATAAACCGACTTTACAGAGAACCATTTTTATGTAATTAGGTAAACAAAAATGTATTTTTTAAATTTTATCTCCTCAGCGACAGCTTTAGTTTGTTTCAATGCGGGGATGTTTGGCCTATCAAGCGATGTGTCAATCTATCGTAGATGTAGTCCTTAACTAAGAACACTGCGGTATCCTCTGTATTGTTTTATGATAGTGCTCTATTCCTCCACTTGTTATATTTCCCTGTCTCCATTTAATAAAATTATGACAATTCCTAGCATTTTATGTTTCATTCGTCGTAATAAACGGAGTTTCATAAACAATAAAATAAATAGGACAAAGCTTTATGAAAATTCCTTCCTCTTTCCGTTTTTACGTTATGGCGTTGAAAGAATGCATTGTAGGACTGCCGACATTCTTGTCGGTAAGGTTTACGTGACCGGTGACACGCGTCGTGGTCACGGGTTGGTCACGGCGAATTATGACGAAGTGAAAGAATTCCTTCAACTCCTGTGACATCTATCATTATCCACTATACGAGTAGATAGATAGACTGAGGGATAATATTGATATAAATTAATTAATCGTACATCTTATTCACAAGTAAATAGCAAAAGTTGGTGGTGTTCGCGCCACATCCACCTAATCTAGTCCATACATAATCAGAGTATTGGTGTGTATGCATGATTTTATTGGTTTTAAATATTTTATTGTTTTTTTTAAACTGGCAAGTCTTGATTAGAGATTATAGAGGATAGAGATTAAACGAGGATAGGAGGGGTATAGACAGCGAGAAGGGACATTGTGGCGGTATCGCGTGTGAGGATAAGATTTTAAAGTGTAAAGGGCAACACAAGTCTTAAATAAGGTCTTAAGGCGCGTTCACATAGGACGTCCGTTTTGCTGGATCCGGAATACTGGATCCGTTTTACTGGATCCAGTATTCTGGATCCAGTAAAACGGATGGAGTATGTGGACGCGCCCTTAGTCTTATTTTTAGTATTACGCAGTTTTATGCCTATTAAATAGATTAAAAACAATTATCGCACTTTCAAATTAGACAAGTCTTCATCTTCCAACTCCAAATACTGGTTAAGATAACATTCATCCATCTTTTTGAATCACCACTCGAAACCTTTTGCTCGGCACAAAGGATCACTAACAAGTTATTTATAGGGTTGTCAAATATGTTTAACAAAAGTTTAGCCATTGAAGCCAACGAATCGATAGCCCTGTCTGGTCTTCTGTTGTAAGCGTCGGACACAAAACGAGAGTTCAAACATCCCGGTCGCTCACCTGAATGGAATGTACAAGTACTTAGCAATGCAAATAAAATGGGTAAATGAATAAAGGTATCCTGCAGCTGTGGACATAACGCTGTTAAATAATTAAATCCATTCCACTTGGGTAAAACGGGTTCGATACCCAATGATTTTTGAACGCGTTTCTCTAGTGTCATTGAAGAAATTAGGGTGGTGTAAGGAGATTTGTTTTTATGTAAGTAAACAGCCTATAAAGGAGCAAATGGGTCACCGATGTCACCGTCGCATTCAGATATCCAAGAAGTGCCGTGTAGCAGAATAGTCGTTTGGCATTCATGTCCAACCTAACCTTCCTCCAAGTGCAGCCTGCAGAACTGATCTCGCAATGGTGCTTCGTAATCGCTGAGTTCTTTACCATCTAGTTCAGTCTCGACGGCATTGTTTGTGTTGGTAAGGCTTCTGGTTGGCTACAGCTGCCTGAAGCATTACGACATGAAAAATAATTTTAATTATATTTGGCTTCAACCAATTAAAGGCCCACTATTGAGCACGGGTCTCTCATCATACCTGGGGAGGCTTAAAGTATACTCCACCATGCTGCTCCATTGCGGATTGGCGGAGGGTTTAGTGGCCAACCAAAGTGTCGGAAGTTTTTACGCCGCCCGAAGGTCTCCGACATGGGTTAACGTCTGCTACCAAATGATAACAACAATGTCTAATTGACTTCCTTAGAAATATTGCTGTGGGATAACAGATGGACTGAATGTAATGGATACTTACAAAAATTTAAAGTATCTGCCATTTTCAAACGAATCTCACGAGCTCGAAGCTCGAAGCTCACAAATATCAAACACTTTAGTTTTCTGAACGCACTGTCGATTCAGCAGTTTTAGTATTAATGAGGTATTCAAAGTTCAAACAATACAGCCATCAGATCAAATGAACGAGAAATGTGGCATTCGTTCTGTTCAACGGCGGAGGCGAACAATGGAGACGCGTAACAATACGTGTAGAAATTTCCAAAGGTTTTGTTCAATCGACAAGTGGTTGTGAGCAGCAATTGGCTACGTAGGCTGTGGAATTAAGTGGCCGCTCCATTGCTTACAGCATCCTTAAACCAGGAATCAGGTCCTGAGATAGAGCGAGAGGAGTGACGCTTGAGACACCAGAAAAGCCAAATGCGAATATAAATTCCATCGAAAAATAAAATTTCGAGATTTTTTTTTCAAAATTTGGTAATTATGTTCATTATATTATTTCTTTAACATTAAACTGTAATACAATTTGCGTCTAGGGCAAACGTTGACCAAAGAGCGAAAAAAGATACATTTATTCTGCCCTGATCAAGGGTTGGGCTGGCGCTGACTTTTTAAGGTGCATGGAGCTCTATCAAAGTCGCTCCTTGTACGCAAACGGCTACTTCCATGCTTGCGTCTAAAACTCTCTAAATCTCTTGATAAAGTGTTCTGGCGAATGTCACTGGACGCAAGACGCTGTCTCTTCTTCTAGCGTCACGTTGTTCCATCTAGTTTAATCCTGACTGTATTCGGGTCCATGGCAATGCTTATTTTGTTAATCGGTTCTGTTCAGATTAGCATTCATATGATATAGCACCAGTCTGACTCTGATGATGTTAGAAGCAAAACACACTTTTATCATTTAGACATTCACGAGTTCACGACGGAAACTTTTTTAATTTAAAATGTTTGTTTTTTGAATAAATTGGCGTTAAATCCGATATTACGTACTAAATGTTTTTATGTAATTCGGTTTCTTTTACAGCCTATGGATTCACGACTAATCTTTATACGACAAACGCATGAAGAATAAAATCCTAATAATATTTTCAGTCGTCCCAACGCCAACGCTATAAAAAGTGATATAAAAATACAATGACGGTCCATATTTAGCATCGCCGATGTCGTCGCCGCTGTCGGAGTTGAAGTTTGACGTTCACTTGCAAATAATATATGAACACTAGCTTGATATGATTACATAATATTATAAACGAGTCTTTAGAATGGTATTATGTTTAGAAAAGTATTTTTGCATAGACAAAAGAATGGGGAGGGATGTGTGGGTAAAAAGAACTTTAGACAAAACTTATCGACTTATCTGTGGTACGGTTAAGAAAACAAGAAAACCAATTAAATGTGGTGTCCCCTAAGGTTGTCGCCGGCACTGTGGCAGCATTAAAAGCAAACATGTTTTATCCTGTTTTGTTTTATCATGCCTGGAATATGACAGCATCGCTACCTGCGTATAAACGGCGTTGTTAGGCTGCTGTTACACAATTAACTAATAACGATAAGTACAGTAAACTATGATGCACGAGCAAGAAACTGTACGATAACATTGGTAGACACTCAGTTTAGATAGTGCTTTAGAATGATCAGTAAAATGTTTTCATTATTTCTTGCAGTGTTGGAATTAACAAATCAGGTGAGGCTGTGTCGAGAGTACACGGCCGTTAGTTTACTGTGAAACGTGTTTATAATTGAGCAGGTTTATACGAACGTCAATTTGTGCAATCGCTGTCGCGCCGTCCGTTGTCCAAGTCGACTACTATGACCTATGACATCGTTCATCGACTTTTAGTTTCCTTGTAGCGTAAGTTTATATGCGGTCTTTGTAGTCCACAGGAAAGATGGCGTGCGCCGTTAACACTTCTAAAATCGTAGTTGTTCTGTCCTTTACTTTTTATTTATTACTGTCTTATTCTCTTACAGCATTCCTGGGACTAATTATGTATAACTCCTGTACCCATAGAACCGAATTGAAAGACGTTTGACATCAACAGAAGTTTCCCCCGCTTTCTTCTGGACCGACAACTCTCCTGAACTATTTGTTGTTAGCGACATCCATAGGCTGTAGCAACAATCACATTTAACCTGCTGCGGCCACAACGTGTGCTCCGATTGATATAGTACACAATACCGCAAAAACGATTAAAATAAATTCAAGGTTTGATGAAAATAACACAGGTGAAATTTCAACGTTCGCGATGAGACACTAGTCGATGAGTAGCGGTGTGACCCCCTCGAGGGGAGCAAAGTAATTTAGGGTGACTAGACTCCCCTCGTCGGAGCGAGGGGAGCTGAATGGCCTAAGGAACTCCTGTAACACTTAAGTTACGGATTTTGTTGCACCCTCCACGGTGTATCTTGTTTGGTTAGGGTTTTAAAATGTTGTTTTTGGAACGAAGTTCCTTACGGCAGGCTTGGAGGGGATAGGTTTTGCTACGGCGACCGAACTGAAAAATATATGATAGTAAAACCGTAAGGAAGAATGCGTGGAATAATGAGACGTGCGCATGCGCGACAGTCGCATACACAAGCGAGTAGTGTATATTACCTTTCTCTTTCTCCCTGTTTCATTTCGTTCGCCGTTGCCCTAATTAGTTTTCATATCATATAATTTCATAAACTAATAATATAATATAGTAATATAAAATAATAATATAGTAAATAAATATAGTAAAAGAAAATGGCAAGTGAAAGTGACAGTGCTAATAGTGGGAAATTATTACTATATTTATTCAGTGCAAAAGAATTAAATACGTAAGTATTAGTTTATTCTTTATTAATAAATATATATTTATATTATAAATATAATATATTTTACATTGGTTATGTAAGTGGAGTTTGCGAGATCTGTCAGAAAACGGAGAATATGATTATGTTGAGTTCCCGCGGAAAAAGTTTTGAAAGTTGTCTTATGTCGCGGAGTCTCTTAAAGTTGTTGATGAAGCTATAATAAAATGTGATATCGCGGATAGAGCGAGTGGTTAAAACGTTTAAATCAATATTGAGAATCGCTGAATAAGCCCACAACGGAGGTTATGTGAAGAATACCTACTATCATGAAAATACATGCTAAACAGAGTAGAATCGACTGAAAAACCATACAAACACCCACACCCGGCCTACCTGACGCCGATATCAGAAGCTGGGATAAAGAATCCGTAAGAAACTAGCTACTGAGAAAGCTTGGATGTCAATATGAACTGGCAAGCAAGGCTGCGATGCTTTGAGATGACTATGAAGTACAAGATGTCATCTGGATATCATGGTATACAAGTATTGAGTGAGGATGTTACATGAGGTCAAAGAGAGCTGCAGTCTGCATCACCTGTATCCAGGAGTCGCTATCCACAAGTCCACGCTGAAGGATTTGTCAGGTATGACCAAGTACTTTTTGAGTTTGAGTTGTTATTCATTAGTTATGAAATAGAATAACATCAAAATAATAAAATGATAATCTATACACAATGGAACTAAATTATCAAGAAAATGAGTTTTTGAAGTTAAATATTGAGTTCTAATTATGACATTGATAAAGTTAATAACTTTTTGGTAATTTTGTGGTAATGTGGTATTAGGAGTATAACATTTGAAGTACCTACCCATCTTTGGTTTTATCACACAGGGTTTACTGGTGATATAGGTAGCGATACTTAGAGACGGTCACATATTCACTGTAATGAGATTTCTTTTCTTTTTGAAAATTTAATAAAATTCAGCCATCTTGTCGAACATAACTCATTTTGAAATTATTTTTGTACAATGCATAGCCCTTATAAGACACTAGAGAGAGGTGTTCAGTTCTGTTATTGGAGAGTGCCAATGGACAGTTGTATCGGGATGGACGATACATATGAGAGCTATGTATACAGGTTAGATGTAATTATTCTTAGTCTTGTTTTAAGAGACATTTAATTGAGTGACGTTCGATGAGCCTATTCGTTTTGGAAAAGTTTACTCATTTTGAGAAAAGCCAACTTGTTTGAGAAAAGCTAACTTATTTTGAGAATAAATTAGTTGTTTTGGAAAAACTTAATTAAACATTATTTGAGTAAAATTGTTAAAAAATAGAACAATCAGATAGTGATACATCTTATACTCCCTCTGTAACTTTCACAGAATCATCAATATCTTTTCAAATGGAGTCTTCTTCAGATTGTAGTGATGATACAGGATGACAAAAGACGAGAAAATTTAAATGCCTTAGAGTGCACCTTGAATAAAATTAAAAAAAGCCCCCGTTCTTATATTGGCAATCCTTTAACTTGTTATTATTTAGTTAACTTGATTCAAGAACAGACAAATATACCATTTAACCATATTTTTACTATAGCTTGTGATTTGATTAATATACAAGATTCTCTAATTAAATAAAACACAAATGAAATTTATGCATTTTTATTTTCTATTCTATACTTTTATATAACAATGGATACACATGGGTTTTATATTATTGTTTTATATATTATATTTTATATTATTTTATATTATTTCCTAAAATACTGAATTTCCTAAATACTTTCTTGTACTTAAATAAAAACTAATCAGCAAAATTTAAGAGAAAAATCAAGAAAACCTACATAAAATTGAGCACGATTTTTTTTGCAATTTGTGTCGATTCTACATTAGCCGAAGGAACTTCGTTCCTACCTGGTGTCCCACGACACCACATCATTTTTTAACTATTTAATCGGTACCTGAAGAGAGACACCTCGAGCCTCGATAACCTCTTAAGTCAATTAAATATAGGCGGTATAAGTATTAATGGCCACTAAGACCGTCTTTCATTTGCTATATTCCCTACTCAAGTGCAAAGAAAGTTGAAAAGTGTAACTTAGGAGAAAATCGATTAGTATTCGTATCGTGAACGATATGTACACCAGCTATTGACTGACTATTCCTATTGACATTGACCAAATAATTCCGTATACTTAAGATACTTTTATTATTACTATTTTTTATTGTGTTTTAGTTTTCAAAATAAAAAAAAACAAATCCTTAATTTAACATTTAACGATATACGAGTATGGATGTGTGTATCCGAAACCTCCCTGGCCTGAACAGCTTCGTGATTGCGCACGAGGACCGCTAAAAGACCCGTCTCGACGTATTGTATTCGTGGGACGAGTTAAAAGGCTGGAAAGCCGTAGTTTCACACTCCACTGGAGGACGTAATCTCACTGAGGTTATTCCGCTATTAAATTATGCATGACGCTTACGTGTCAATATCTTAAGAGCCCTCGAGTTGCGGGCTGTGAGCTTATGCGTCTATCTTTACATAATAATATTTTATAGCCCTATATGGCTCACGGCCTGTTTATATTAAGTTGATGACTGCATTTGACTTAACTTGGCCAACCTACTGACAATTAAATGGATGGCGTGTGTTATGAATTGTCACCGAATATGGCCAATCGGAATAGCCTAGCTCGAGACCGATAACGCGGTGCGATCGCATATATCCGAATTCGAACTTCCATAACTGGGATAATGATATCTGTGGAAGATTTATCATGAAGTGTTGTATTTGAGACGAATAAGAGCATGCATTTAAGGGTGGGTTATAAAGAAACATGGCCTCACGCCGCCTCAGTGTCTACAAGCAAACATTCTAAAGATAAAAAAATAAGTGAAGTATTCCTGGTTCCTTGGTACACCAGGTTTTGAATACAAAAAAATCGTTTCACAAATGACGGAGAAATCGCTGGACATACATAAAAAAAAAACATGTCATGACAACTTTTCGTAAGAATTAAACATGTCGTTGACAACTTTTCGTACGATTTTTTTCCGTCTAGCCCCCTTTCACAACGCGCGATAAGGAACTTCGTTCCAATATAGTCGTCGAATATATCATTATGTATAACCTCCTCCTCTTTTGAAGCCTGTCAAAAAATATGCGTTCGAAGTCGCGCGCGTTTTACGTTTTTCAATATTAAACATAAAACTCACACATCAAATTTCGAGAATACGTGTTAGTCCTAAAGATTGTGTTATCAGTCTTATTTATTGTGATAGAAAGAAAACGTATTAGATGAAAGAATGAGAGGTGAGCGAGTTTCAGAACATCCTGAGTTTGTAATTGAGTAATTACGTATCCAGATGGAGCGCCGTGATTAAGTTCTGGTTTCTTTATTACTGGTAGAATTCTTATTGCAGTTTTATTTTCACGCTCGCTCTATGGACCTATAAAATGTTCTAGGCCCGCGAACTTTACATCATCCGTTCTGAGGAGGCGTTGAAAACAGGCACTGTAAAATTATCTGAATTTTTGTATCGGCAATTAACTGTTAAAGGTGTAGGGCCTTTGCTGTAGCTTTACAGTGATTATCAGGAGCGGTGGGTATGGATCGTTATGGCAGTAAGTTTCTTTAAGCGTTATCATAAGGTCTAAAGAAGTAACGTCTGTGAAGCATTGTCTTTCAACGTTCAGGTGCTGCACGTTTTAGGACTTGTAAAGTGTACAGTGTTGAAATACGTTTACATACAAAGTGCAGATGTAGTTTAGTGGCAGTACCTACCTACCTAATAGTCATTGCATAGCGATGGTGATTCTTGGCAGTTGGCCACAAACATAAAATAGGACAAACTCGACTGTTAACAAAAATCAGTGAGATGGAACTCCGTATTTGGTAAAATCGCTCCAACTGCATAAATTTAATCTAATGCTCGAAGGACCAAGTAAGTTGTAGTAAGTAGTTAGTAGTTGTAGTAATGGTCAGATGAATCGTTCAATGCATCACATGTTTCATTAACTTAATTAATAAAATCACGCTACTGAGTAAAGAGTATCATGTATTTTACAGCCCACATCGTAAGTTATATGCATAGTTCGCTAACTAACAAGGGACTCGCTTTTAGAGTGGAAGAGACAATTTTATGGGTACTGTGTGGAGTTTTATGGCATATGCAAGTGCCAATTAGTGTAGTGTACCTGTGCTTTCTGTAAAGGGGAAAAATAAATATAAAACACGAGTGTCAGACATTATTTTTTACTTTAATAAAAGATTTTTTACGAAAACATCGCTCAATTAATGAGCAAACGAACCTTCATATGCTTTGTTTTACTGATAGGCTCTCCCAGGATTAGTCATAAATGCAAAATATGCCATTGGTTTGGAATTTTACTAAGACTTCTTTTCAGCCTTGAAATTAGACTAGCCAAAACTAAGAGCGAAAGAGCTTCGTTTCGTCGTCAATGTGTGACTTTAACATAGGCACAAAGACAGTACCTACCTATTTCAACCACGTAACATGTGAAACTACTACAGCTTTGTTTGCGCCTTTCACATAAAATGTAAGTCTTCGAAGAACTCATCAATAATAAGCTGACGTGAACAAATTACTCAACATGTAACCTCTGCTCTTTCCCACAATTAAGGGAGCTTGTAAAGTAAACCAAGCAATATAGCTAAACCCCAAAACGTGTTACCAAACATATGTAAATGCTTGTCATCGGGCAATGAACCAACAACCCTCCCTTCAATACATCATTAATTATAATAATCTAATCTATTTAATCTATCTAATACCTTTAAACGAGCAATTCTTGTATATATATAATTGGAATCTCGGAATCGGCTCCAACGATTTTCATGAAATTTAGTATATACGGGGTTTCGGGGGCGATAAATCGATCTACCTAGGAATCATTTTTAGAAAATGTCATTTTATTCGTATTTTGTAGTCCCAATTTAAACTGAAAAATATGACTCTTCCTGACATCTATTGGCGAATAATAATACTTTTTTGTGAGCAACTAATTGCTTTAACGACACAACAGCAGATGGCGTTGTTAAGTAACACGAAGTCAAAAAACACAATTTATAAAAAAAAACTACCGAGTAAAGCTCGGTTATCTAGATGTTACTTATTATCTATGACACTCGTAATTTGTAAGTATCATACGACGAACACAATTAGGCTTTAGACACGTTAGCGGTTATGTTCAACTAGGTCGTTGGGGCTAATCTTGTTTGATGCCAGTTTCGTTTTTGGCATAAAGATAATATCTTACTTCTGCTATGAAGCGACAAACAGTCCTCTGATTCATACAGTCATAATAATAGTGACAGAACTTAACAGCGCTAATGCATACCTATTGTCAGAAAACTGTAACGATGCAAGAATAATCCGGTTACTTAAGTATACTGTAGAATTGCGATCCCAAATATCTTTGTTGATTCTCGTCTGTTTGGATATTTAAGTAAAGTAAGGACAGATGCTAGTGGTCCGATTGCGGTAGACAGGTGATGGTAAGTACTAGGGAACGCGACAAGTAGTGTAATAAAAATGTGTACGTAAATATTTGCCGTAAGTAATAAAGCCGTTTGCCGTAAGTGATAGCCGTGTGGTTGAACGTTGGACTGCCGAACCGGAGGTACCGGGTTGAAACCCCGCACGCACCACTAATTTTCAAAAATTATGTGCGTATTAAAATTTAATTATCAATTGCTTTGGTGAAGGCAACGTGCACACCTGAGAGTTCTCCATAATGTTCTCAAAGGTGTGTGAAGTCCGCCAATCCGCACTTGGCCAGCGTGGTGGACTATGGCCTATACCCCTCTCAGAGAGTGAGAGGAGACCCGTGCCCAGCAGTGGGACAGTTATGGGTTGTGATGAAGTAATAAAACTCCAGATGAAATTTGTAACAACTGTTTCGGATGTGGGTAGTGCAGAATTGCAGATGATATTGCATTTACAATTGTTATTGCAGCAACACGATTATTAGTTTATCCGTCAATGGACATGACTCATTAGGACAAAAACAACCTCAGGTTTCTGTATTGTCTACCGAAATTTCGGTCCAATTACATGGTTAATTTTGAGGGCAACACGTTTAGTGATAAAAGTTTAAAATCATCAGAACAATATCCTTCTTGAAATCTTAAAGCACTGCTGCTGGAAGCTCGAAAATTTAGGGACACAATTCTTGAATTTTCATGTCTACTTGGCATGTATGTATCTAAATTTAAACTACCGCGAAAGAAATCGATATGCATTCATAAATTGCTATCAATTCCGCAAGGGGTTATCAACCCTAACAAATCCGTGGGGCTGGGGGTCGATGGACGCGGCGGGCAATATTGACTGTCTGTTTCTCATAACTATTATTTACGTTATTGTTAAAACTAGCGTCTTCACTCCGTTTTCCTATATTAAATTATAATATGTAATATTTATTAATCCAGTGACCACCCTAGCGGAATTATAAATGAGTCGCGAAATTAATTAATTGGCACTTTTCTTACTTTACCTTACTTCACCACCACGGTATCACAATGTGCAGCAAAGTGCATTCGTTATTGGTTTAGAACCGGTTCCTTTAATTTATCTACTAACTTATAATCACCCTAGAATCTGGGAGCGATGGATACCTACATTATAAATATAATGAGAAATGTCGCTATCTTCGTTTATTGAAACGCGCAATTATCTATTGGTAACTAATTATATTTTATGAGGGATATGCGGTAATTAAGAGATCGATGGAGATCTTTTAGAAATATTATATTCTTTTGTACCATATTGGTTTTGGTGTAACAATGTTCATTGTCAGTTAAATATACAATATTGCAAATGTTTGGATGTACAAAATTTATCTGAATGTAGTAGATTCTGTGCATTTCTACAAAGACGTAGCAGTATAGACAGACTAGGTAGGTAGAAATGGTAAATAAAAAGAGGCTGAAATAGGCAGCAATTTAATAAATAATTATTAATTAAATGGTAGAAAAATTAGGAAGAACTTTTTTCGCTATAACTAACTGCTCTGAGAATGAGACTACGACGAAGCTTACCAGTGGCTACCACCCATTACCATTAGCTTACCAGTGGAAAGCTATTATTCATTGGGATGATTCAGTGCAGTGCTCTAGATAAGGTTAGTCATTCAGTTCTAAATTACATACATCCTTCCAATTAAATCGAAACAAACAGTAGCAACCGATGAAATAAGTACCTACGAATATTATCTTTGTACTCCGCAAACATTGATACAGTCCAAAATTAATTAGGTACATTATTCCTTACCTTAGTATCAACATCATGAAAGGGGACCGCAAACCAAGGCTTGCCCGTCAGGCTCCTGCGGAATCCGGCTTCCCTCTCCACCGGGCCCTCGGGGGTACCGACGTGCGCCCAAAGGACAACTTGCACCACTTTCAACCTCGGATGCACCTTCTTGTAAACCTCTTCCAAACGCAAGCCGAAGTCGTCGCTCGCGTCACTGATATTCGCGAACGAAAAGTAGATTCCGCAAACGGGCCCTTCGGCTTCCTCCACACAGTCCGCCAAAGCTTCGAGGGTCGGCACGTTCTCGAATTTACCACTTTGAGTACCAGGGGAATCGCACTTCACTAGCACCCGACCGAAAAGTTTTTCGCGCCAATCCATTTTCGAATTTACAACGGTTGCCAAAATTCAAATTTGGAATCTATCGTACATGATTTTGTTCGAATACAAAACTAGATTGACTGGATTTTCGCACTTGTATGTGTTTACAAACACTTTTGACTTTGTTATGATTTGTTATTATTCAAACTATTGAATGGTGAATGAGTAATCAAAGCTAAGTAAAGTCGTGTCGTCGGTTGCTAAGTTTATTTTTATAATTCGATAGGCGTGCGGCACAGAGCAACGACCGATCGTCCCCGCTAACAAAGAGAGACTGGAGGAGGGAAAATGAGGGAACCCTCGCCATAGAACAAGTATTTAATTGAACAGGTAAGTTTAATGAAAGGCGTCCGACCGAGAATTAAATGTAATGAGTTTTATGGTTCGGAGAACATGGCCTCCTGAGTTTTGCGTTTTCAGCAGTTTACTGACAAAGAATAATAAACCTAACATTCATATTTTTTAAGTGTAATTTAAGTTTAATATTTTATCGAAAACGATTTCCGAATTTAGTGACCATGTAAGTGGGAAATAGTGAATGAAGATAGTACCTACCTATCTACAAGTACTTAGGTAGGTTTATGTTGATAGTAGTTTGATACTTGATGTTAATAATAAACTACCTTAATATACAATTAATTGAGTATATTTTAATAAGAATAAACTTATACTTATTGTTAATTACTTAGAGTTATTAAAAGTTACGTAAGTAATTCGTTATTTTAAGTGTTGCTTTAATTTATTTTCCCATGAAGATGAGATAGCAAATATTAATTTAAATTTTAGCACAATTTCGGTATAACACCTTTTCACTTTAAATCCCAAAAAATTTATAAAAATAAATCTCAAAGTTAAAGTTTGAGATTAGCAGAGGCAAGGGGTACGTAGGCAGAAAAGGTGCATTAGCGCTCACGTTATAATTAAAACAATCTTTGTCAGATCTCACATAGCGCACGTAAACAGGATTGCAAGCAAAGCTCAAAAGCTCTGTGAGGGCAATGCAAGGACGTGCACTTTGATAATATTGTTATTCAAATAACATTTTAAAAAACGTACATGCAGATTTTAATTCTTTCGTTCATTCATATTTTTTTAATATTGTTAATGGAAAACTTTGTGTTGGTAACTGCCATATGAGCAGGTCACAACGATTAGTGGTATTATAAGTGGTTACACACCAGACTTCTTTGGTCTACGCTGATTGGTTGCAGGCCTAGAAGATAGCATTTACCCGCTTGATAGTTCACAACACATTAAAATGATTTCAAGGTTTGTTTTTGGAAGGACAATGGTAGATGGCCAGTCGGATAAATAACCTTAACCGTTAGTATGTTCGGAAATGGCATACAGTACTTAAATAAATATCCCTCGGTTGTAAAGAGCCCTACGTGCCCGAGTTCGACTCGCACTTGACCGATTTTGTAGTCTCATTTCGTTTTTTAATATGAGAGGTCCAAAAATAGCGCCCCGTGGGACTACATGGATGAACGGCTCAATAAAGCCCTTCAAACACTTTCAATGCTGGGTATACACGGTTACACGGTAAGTTCTTAATAGAGCCTCA
The DNA here is from genome assembly GCA_905404295.2 of Ochlodes sylvanus. NCBI lineage: Eukaryota > Metazoa > Arthropoda > Insecta > Lepidoptera > Hesperiidae > Ochlodes > Ochlodes sylvanus. The sequence continues at coordinate 8,578,579 of FR990129.1, forward strand.
GTTAAAGGCTTTATGTAAGTTTTAAAACAAGCTCTTTGAAGCTTGGCGTCTTTTAAAGAAAATGCTGACTAAAACGCCGGGCGCTATTCACATCGATTTCACATAAAACGATCGTAAATTTTACGTCAGATCGCCTTTCCGTATTTTATTATTATGAGTATGTCAAGTCAGTAAAATAGTGAGGTGAGAATACCTATATACACGTACATTTTTATTAGGTAGGTACGCATCGAACTATTACTTACATGAAAAATGGTTCAATCAATACTTATACATACTAGGTAGGTACCTACTTAATTAGAAAACTGTATAGGGCCAAATAAGTACCTACTCTATATTCCAAATATAATATGTATACTCAATAATTAATATGATAATTTTATATACCTACTCAATAAGTATTCTTGGTTTTATTTTTCATTTTTATTTTTTAGATATATAAAAAAATTGTAACGGTTAAGTAGGTTTTTGCTAAAAGGGATAACCATAAGTTGAAATTTTTACTTGTTTACTATGGCTGCCATAGTACACTGTTCTATAAAATTTAATATTATGAGAAGTTTAAATTAACTAGGCTCAATTGTGCACTCTATAAATAAGTATTTGCGTTGGTCTTCAGTGATCGACAAAGTTAAGCAAAGGCGGTCGGTAGTTGGGTGGGAGACCGCTAGTGGCAAAATTTCTTGGGCGCTTCCTTGCTTCGGACGCCACCGACGGCTATACGTGGCGTCCGAACTCCTGGCTGTTCCCATTTGGTTACCCCTCCACCAATCCACAATGAAATAGCGTGATGGTGTATGCTCTAGGCTTCCTCAGGTAATAGGAGAGACCCGTGCTCAGTAGTGGGCCAACGAGTATTTAGCTTAATAGGTTTCCTGCAAGTGTTCGCTGATTAAGTGATAAGACCACCTGTTGTACTTATCTATTACTTACTCATTTTTGTCTAATAATCTATAGTCTATGTATGTACCTATCCATTTTACATTTTGGTGTACATGCAAAAAAATGAGTTATTCCGGTCTGATCGCCAAAACTGATCCACTGCCACTTAGGTAATATTATTTTTAATTTCTGACGTTCATAAGCTTGTGTATTTAAAAATACCTACATGAAATAAATGATTTGAGTTTGAGTTTACAATAAAGAGGATTTTGTTGTTGTTATTATTAATTATGTTACTAGTAAGTACCTACCTATATTATTTAGTAACGAACCAAGTTCCAGCTATCGTCGCTTCTGAAAAAACAAAACAAAAAGTTTCGTTTGCACCACTAATCAAACGGTTTGCCAAATTAGTACGCTCGCTCGCGAATATTTTGATGGAAAAGTTGTGGTACCTACTCGACGGATGACGGTTTTTTGCATTTAGGAGTAAAGTATACTTTATACAATAAATTTTCTTTGTGATTGTAATTTTTTGCAAATTGCAGTTATAAAAATGTCATTCGTACTTAAATAAAACTGGCACGCTTTTCACCTTCTAAGGGTTCAGTAGGCACCAATTACCAGTTACCAATTCAGTAGGTAGGTGCCCTATTACTAAAGACTCCACGACTATTTAAGTATTTAATACTTATTACATTACATCTAAGTATTTAACATTTAAGTATTTAATACTTATTACTAGGACGCGACCAAAAGTCTTGGCCGATTTTTGAAAATGCAAAGAAATTGTGACGTTGAAATACTCGTGCGCGTCAGATTATTATAAAAACAGAGTGGCGCGAAATGGGAAATACATAATACATGTAGGTATTATGTACATAGTTTTCAGCGAATGCATGCACCACACTTTATTAATCATTTTAGCTACTTCGGCTTGTGCAAATCGGCAATTTATGTTATTTCCGTGATTCGTGACTAATTTCCTTCAAAATAAACGTGACGTTTTTTTGCAACTTTGTGACTCCCATTTCCTTGTATCACGCTGAATTTGTCAGATTATTGAAATCACAGATGAACAAATCTGAGATTGAAATGTTGATGCGCTCGAGTTTTTCTAACGATCTATTTTTTTACTAATCTGATCGGCTGCCCTAGACGCTCCGACACAGGAGTATAGTGTTCTGTGCCTAGACGTTTGATCCTTTATAGCAGTGTTCCGCAAACTTTTTAATATGTATACGATAATTTTTGGAGGTACACCACAAATTAAAACGCAAACAAGAACGCCTCGCTCGTGCGCTCCCCTAATTTCCATTTATATGTGTAAGTATTTTTCTTACCTTTACTTACTTAGGTACTAATAGTAAGTTTCTAAGATAAGCTTATTTTTCTGAGGTACGGTACACCACGGTATACCAGTGTGCCGCGGTACCGTACACACTTTGCGGAACACCGCGATAAAGGACTGAGGTATGGTAGGACGTACTTTACAAGGTGCAAGATTGCCCCCATAAGTTATTCTGCCGCGCTTGAGTAAATCCCGAAATCCCCGCTTGGGGTTCCCTAATATGTTCAACACATTCCGAATATATATATAATTGCTTTTAAACCTTTTTTTCTGTTCTTTAATTCTCTTCGGCTGAGCGTATTTACGCCAACGCCATATTGAGGGAAATAAAAGTTATTTGATACCTGAGAGTGAGACTGACATGACAGCTGTCTGACAGTGACAGTCAAGTCAAGTCATGAAGTCTGACTGTCTGAAGTCGAGTCAATCAAGACAAGTCAATCAAATTCAAAATAAAAAGACCGGGAGGTCCTTTCGAATTAGAGTTTAATTTTTAATTTAAACTTGAAGTTTAAACTGTTTAAAAGTAAAACAAACAGAACAAAATCAGATTTGGGATTTATAATATATTGCACGCATTGAAATTATTGTTGGAATGGATAATCTTAAATGTGAAAAGAAACTTGAACAATTAATTGAACAAGTTTCCAGAGAAATTAGTGATGGTAGTCAATTAATAAGTACTATTAATTTTAATTAGCTTATAGCTTAATTGGTACTTGCACATTGCATGCAAAGCAAGAGGTTCCAGGTTAGATCACATAAATTAATTTTTATTTATGGATCATAAGTGCTAATGTTGTCTTCAATCCACCTATTAGTGGGTTGTAATTGGTCCATTTAGTGTGGCTGTGTTATTGTTTGTTAATTCGCTTATTTATTATTTTATTTACTTTACCGACAACGGCATAGTCACGGTAATAGTATCATATAGTATTCCATCTTCATACAAACGGTCGGAACGCGAATCATACCCACGCGCCTCGGAGTTTATTACTTACACACTAAATACACAAAAGCCACAGAAGCGCCATAGGGACGATCGAACGTGTGGGTTTGTAATCAGGAAGCGTGCGTATTACCTACCCACTTACATTCACTACAACTAGAAAGAGGCGGCTCTAGCGCGCGGGGCTGTAGGCATTTATTTCAAGGACAGGGCTGAGTCAATACTGTATGATACTATTACCGTGGCATAGTGAAGCGAGGGATCCCCAAATATTTATGTGACAGCTAAATGTTTGTTCTCGGGTCATTGGTCTTAGTGATGTTTTATTTGTTATACTCATCTATGATAATTGGTATGTTACAGATGTTTTGGAAAGAATTATTAAGGCACATGGAAAGCACAAGTTGGACCAAATATTGGATCAAAATGCTGGCCTTAATGTTGGAACACAAAGATGTGAGAGTGGTGAGTTTTAAAAATAAAAAGTCAATTCTACACCCTCATAGCTCCACAATAAATTTCCCGATATCGTGCGTGTCATAGATAACATACAAAAACAAGAACACACACCCAGATTGAGAATAGAAATGGAAACTCATTCAAATTTCTGACTTGCTTGGAATCAAACTTAGGACCTTTCGAACAGCAGCAAATGCAAGAGCTTAGTAAGCAATATATTGAGTTAATAGGAATATTCTTATTCCTATGACTTAAAATATCTATTCTCAATCTGGGTGGGTGTTGAGACATATTATTTATAGAACTTGAAACAGTACATTTTGTAAAAATATCTCACAAGGTACAGATACACATGCTTCTAATGAGCAAGTGCTCTCTAAAAGCATGCTTTTGTGCTCAAAACAAGCATGTGTGCATGCACCTTTACTTCTGTTTTTCATTGAATTGAAAGAGCAAGCAAAAATGCTGTCGATAATTGTAACGAACTAAACCCTGGCAGAATTTAAAATCAATAAATCAATGTTATTCAAGGTACAAAGAATGTTGCAACGATGACAGACCGAGACCTCTGTGGCACTATGAACAGTGGGATAACTGCAACAGACAATAATGCTGTCGGGAAGTCAGCTGAGAAACGAGGAAGCAAGAAACGTAATGCAGAGGAGCGAAAGGAAATACAGATGGCTAATAAAATGTATAAGCCAGGAGAGTGTATGAAGGTTAGTTTATAGTTTTGTTGCCACCATATCATAATAAAAATTAAAAGCAAACAGTAGTGAAAACTTCACTAAAATGCACCATAAACTACTGGAATTGTATATGAAACAAGCTTTTATTCTTATTTCCAGCACATGACAGTGGAAATTCACCCGGCGCTGTCCTCAGCCTGGTACGCGGCGGATGTAGCCAGGGAAGTGACTGCGACATCTGCCAGGGTGCGCACGTCTTCTGCACTCTGTGACCCAGCATTGGTGCTGTGGAGCCGGGGAGTGGCACCCTCGCTTGCTGCTGATAGTGGGTTGGTACGTTCTGCTTGTTGACAGTCTTGGTTAGCGGGTTCAATAGGGCACAAATAAGTTACCAGCTTTGCGATCACTTTTGCGCAGGTTGGGGAATATTTTCTGTAATGTAATTTTTATTAATTTAAATATGTGCTGAGTAGCTTCTTTCACTGTTTCTTCTCCAAGCATTTATTTGTGAGTTTGTTCCTGCTAATCTCTGAAACTGCTTAACCGATTTTGATACGAATTTTGCTTATTTTGTGTCTGTTTTATTTCAATCGATTCACAATCATTACATATCAAATTAATCAGAATGCTGTTTGAACATTAAATTGGAATTTTTTAAAAAACAAGCAAATCGAGGATGGGTTACTAAAGTACTTGTAAAATCAGTTATATCTTGACAACATGATCTATAGAAATTACAAAATTAAATATTATTTATTAGGTACAGTTAGCGCCGGCGAAAGAGCAGTGTGACCGCGCCCTCTATGTGACTACTGCGGAAGAACTGGCCGAGCTGGTGGCGGCGAAGGGTCTGGCGCGGCAAATGGACAGCATTGCCCAGCTCACTGGCTGCCACACCACGCTCGTGGTCTTCGGGTTACAGGACTATTTCAAGTATGTATCCTTATAGCAAAGATCCCTGTAGCAAAGAGTATTTCTTCTGGTTGTATGGAATGAGGGTATGTTCCGGATGATGAGAACTTGAGACGCAATGAATAGGTCAACTAAGTAAAAGCGCCTCGCGATGACGTCAGATAATAGTTTGCATTGTCATCCTCGCGTTTAATTTTCTTTCAGTGACATCCCGTAGCCTAGTTGTTAGGGACCCTGCCTGCGGAGCTAAGGGGTCCTATTCGATTTCCGGCCTTTAGGTGACATATAGAATTGTTCTTGGGTTATGTGTGTTAGTAAAGTGTTATTTGTGCTGTCAATGCCATCCGTGACTCAGGAAATCCTAGTACGGGGGTATGAGTGTGCAAGTGTTTCATTCCATCACTCTGGATTTACTCGTAAAGAGTGAATAGACATTAAATCCGCCCATTCTATCCCACATTATAAGGTGAATATGTTAACGATTGAACAGTCTTGGGCCTGTTAGCATTTATAATGAAGCAGTTTTATTTCTTTTTGCCGCTAATATTTCTACACGTTGCAGACCTTCGGGACGTAAAAAAGCTAGCAATCACCGCCAGCCAATGACAGAGGTATCACTGGAAATGGCTTTGACAGGTAAAGATTTCAATTAAAAAAAGTTTTTATGTTACAAAGTCTGTTGACAAAGTACCTAAATGATTTAATGGCGGTAATTCGTTAATCTCCAGATCTCTTGGTGTCAGCGCGCTGCGACACTGTGAAGGTGGACACCCCCAATGAGCTGGCTCTCACCATAGTCCACTTCACCAAGGCTATCGCAGAAACACCATATAAGTAAGTTTTTCTTTAGCTAGTTTTACGAGGTTTACCAGAATTTCAATCTATGATTAATCAATGGCGGCGCAAAGCTTTGAATAGATGGCGCCACTAGAGATTGATACAAGTAGTGAAGGATACAATTGTTTAATAACATTCTGTTTTGAGGTCTTTCAATTGTTTGAGGTCAGATTTGAATTGTACATAACACAGTCTTGAAGTATGATTTTAAACTTTTAACGTCGCGGGCACTTTAAATGCAAACGCGGGTACTCACGATTTTGACGGCTAGAATTTCAAAATCGTGCGTACACCGGTTTGCATTTAAAACGGTCCCGATTGTTTCGTAATGAATTTCCTTTGTTTTTCAGATTTTTCAATTCAAAGGTTTTTTGGAATTAACAGCGTTTCTATATTTTTAATACGCTTTTTTTTAATTTAAGCGCACAGCAAAGATAATTTTGTTATGGTCAACTTAACTTTAACTGTCGAATGGGCCGTTTATTAAAGTTTAAAAATAAAATCAAACTGTTTATTTGTAGGAAAGCCAAGAGACAGTGTGAGGACCAGGCGCAGTTCTACATGCGGGGAGACAACAAGAACTGTGTTACTGTCAACAAGAACGGTGCGTTCTGTGAATTTTATATTGACCCTTATGCCGTAATGGTCACCATGCCGGACTGTCGTTTCAAGGGTCCTGTATTCGATCCCCAGCGAGATGGTAATTTGAATGATGAGTTTAAATTTCTGTTTTCTGCCTGGGTGTAAGTGTTTTCCATGGAACCTACCACAGGTAGTACTAGTGTGGGGCTATGAGTGTGGAGAGTAGAGTGTGTATAAAAAAGTGTTTAAAAATGTATTCAATTCATATTGTAAACTAACCGCCCTCGGTTGTCGATACTTTTTTTGTATTTAATTAAGGTAGCAAACGAGCATGCAGCACCACCCTTCTGCTGCCGCCCATGAGCAATGGTAATCATTCAGAATAAGGCGACTCTTCTGCTTGTTTTTTTGGCTTTTTACTTAATATAATGTGTTTTAAAGCAACCTACTAATCAATAAAAAGATTGTTCACGTGCAAATCGTTCAATTTTTTTTATTTTTTTCTATTTCACGCACACTATACACAGCAAAGGAAGTAATTTATGTTATTCTTATTCATTTATTTACTTATTTACTCGTAATGCCGACCATTACAGGTTTACACCCAATGCGATAGACACATCAAACAATACTTAAGAAAATATTAAATCTTCATGGGTATTGCTTATTTCCAAAGGTTCTTTTCATAGTAGACCCAGGAATGGAAACACCATGGAAGAGAAACGATTAAACTCAGTCTTGGGAAGTAGGTATGTAGTTATATGGAATTTTCTTGTTTGCAGGAGTTGGGGCTAGTAAATTATGGCAACAGATGTTGGCCATATTACCAATGTCTAGTCTGGAGAGGTCGCGAGCTTTGTGCACGCACTATCCCTCGCCGAAACGACTGTTTGAGGTACATTTCATATTATCTCATGCCATATTTGGAGTCATACATAGACTCGTCGTCGTATATATCGTCATTGTCGTCTGTATTCGTGCGCGCATTGTCCTTATTTAGGACAGAAGATCTATGAGTCAAAGAGACATCATATCAACAAACAAGAATATGTAAACGGCTGTATTCGTGGTTGTTCTCGTGCACGAATATTCGTCGAGAAAGTAGACGGAATATTCGGCCGGGTATTTAAGTAAGGCGTTATAGTATATTGAGTTCCATTAATGCTCCTTCGTCTCCTCCAATCAGCTTCATCAAACCTCCATTAAGTATCGTCGAACGATAGTTGGATATACAAGTATTTTTTGTTCCAGGAACTCCAATCTCCCGGTGGAATAGACAATGTAGCAGATATAGGCGTGACTCGCTCGGCTGTCCCCGGCTCGCTCGCACGACGAACTGGCATTGAATTTGCGAGGAAACTCGGCATTCTCTTCACCTCTGATGATGGAGACTCTTTGGTGCAGTGACAGTGGCTGTTGAAGCAATGAGAAATCGACACCAATCATTGAACATGTGCGATTCTCACTCGTATGCATAAAAGCCGCTCGTTTATAATAACGTAAAAACGTTTTTAACGGTATTTATCGGTACTTTGATTGAAGAGATTTAAGTGGAGTTTTAAATGATTAAAAAAAGTTCATGAGTTGGTGCATGTGGAAAAAACTGAAGAAAGGATTTGCTATGATCATTAATTGATACTGTGAGAATGTGTATTATTATAATCATGAACAAATTTTTGTAAATTTCAAAGTAAATATTTTTTATAAATTAACATTTCTACATTGATGGTCTGAATAAATGCATATAAAGATTTTTAACGTTTGGCTTTGATTTATTTAGTGTTACGTATTCAGTTGACATCGAAAGGTAGCGTCCCCTAGAGATTGAAAAATAGTTGTATACAAAAACTTGCAGTGTTGTATCCTACTACGGTACAGGTAGTTGAAAATAATCCAGTAAATATAACCTCACAAAAACAGTGGCACGCATTTTTTGTTGACATGTCACTTCCATAGGTTTCATATTTCTATGGCTGCAATCTGCTGTCAGACATTATATAGACATGTCAACTCAAATTAAAAGTCAACCTGTGACAACAAGTGTCACTGTCAATGTCAATTGAGTTAATTGACATTGAGTGAGTATGATTCTATGATTTTGATTACAATTGTCAATTACATTAAACTACACTTCACTACAGACAGTGCTGACTGCACATGCATCGGACTAACATATTAAATTTTGTTCCATTTTAGAAATCAATAAAAATAACTTAAAAGTCCATCGAAAACAATATATTTACTTGAGCCATGGCAGTCTTTTTATCAAGAATTATGTTTCCTGCCATTAGAGGCGCGTCTAACAAATGTTTTGCGTTTTCCTCTACATGTGATTTAGTGCCGGCCGGGAATCGAGTTTTTCAAGCAAGAACTGGGCTATTTAGTATTGTAGGAGTAAGAAATAATAGTGATACAATTCAGCCTACTATGCCACTAGATAGTAAGTCTATACCATTGATTAAGAAGACACTTTACAAGAAAGCGGTACTCGAAGATTTGACCAAAAAAGAGGGGCATTTTCTGGCTTTTGCGTATGCGACGGCCAATGCATATAATCTAAAGGGTATACGGGAAGCACTGCTGCATCAGAAGCTGTATGAGCCTGGAACGTAAGGTTTTTATACAACGATTTACTTTTAAAAGGTGACGTAATCGTTACAATACCGGGAATATGTAAACAAAGTTCTTTGCAGCGGAAAAGTTCGTCGTTTTCCTTATAGAAGTAAAATCATTTTTCCGAGAAATAAGAGTAATAAAGAAACCAAATACTTGAGTTAGTGCTGTAATGATATTCTACATGAAAATTAATGCATATCTAAACATTTTTCTGTAAACCATATGCAATAGAACTATAGAATTTCATCATTTGCAAGCCATGCCATTTAAACTTCGAGAAGTATACAAAAGATTACAAAAACAAATTTCATTTGTGAGCATAGGATTCCAAAAGTTAAAGAACATAGTATGAATAATATTTATTAATTAGATTTTGGTGTCTACAGAAATTCATGAACAAGAGTACCTATGTCTTATTAATAAAATTCAATATAATTCAATATATTCAATGCTGTCCATCTTTTGTACCAATGGTCATTTATTATAATAAAGTACAATTCAACCCTTGCTTTAATTTCAGCCTTAACACACAGGAAGTGGGTGATGTAATAGTAGCAAATGCAGTGTACAGTGTAGAGCAGGAGCCAAGACAATTCATCATCTTCCGTGAGGGTGCCATTGTCTTCTGGAACTGCACCGAGATTGAGGCTAGCAATGTTTTGGATTTTATTAAGCGGTAAGATTCTTCCTCATATATGCATAAAATTAAAAGTGAATTATTTGTTAATAAATAAATATCATGACACACTCATCGTCCCACACTAGGGCTACTGTGTCATGAGTGCCATGGACAACACACAAAGACGAGTTGGTTCACGCCCAGACCAAGAATAAAATTTAAAATAATCATATTCTATTCATATTCTTTATGTCTAATATTGATCTTTTCATGATGCATGAAAAAATGTTTAAGTAGGCTTTTTATTGTTATTTTGGTTTCAGTTATGAAATAGAAGGTTACCCAAGAGATGTTATTGCAAGAGAGAGGGAAGTCATGTCATATGTTTACCAGCCAAATATGTAAGTATCCTTATTTACCATGAAGTGATGCATTATTCCAGCTTCCAACACCAGTAGACATGATAAAAAAGGTAATTAGGTGATTATTCACTTATCAACTCCCAATAAGATCATTAGATGAATTATTCCTTTGTCAATCCTGCCACTTATTGAATGACTGACTGTCATGTAAATATCTGCGTTTTTCAGAATCAGGAATTTTGCTTGTTAGTTTAAATGTTAGATCACCATGAATTTTATTAAATGTTGAACTATCTTTCCAGTAAAAAGTGTTCACTACAAGAATCTTGCTTCATGTTGGTGCCTAATGCAGATAATTCAATGGAGAAATTTACATTCAGGTGAGCTGTATTTTGTGGAAGAAATTGATAATGTATTGATCTATTGCATAAAGTTTTAAATTACTGTGCAATTTTTTTCATTTGATTAAATAGCTTGACTTATGGGGTTGAAAGGGGGGATGAATTAGAAAGTAGTTTAACTTGTACTGTAAGAGTGGGTAGAGGGGCGGTACTGTACAACTTGTAGTACTTGAAGTATTTAAGAGATCCAATACATATTACATTCATATTTCATTTTTTATAAAATAGAAATAAATTATGCTCTGTGTCCGGAGTTGGATTGTGACATAATGGTTTATATCCCAGCCACGCAATGGCGCAGTCGGCTCGGCTGGGCGCGTGGGAGGCTCGTCTGGAAGGGTTGGCGGCTTCATTGAGGGCTCACACCGCATTGATGGAGCGAGAGGGCGCGGCTCATGTGGAGAAGAAAGAGGTGAGAACAAACACACACACACTTACCATTACGGTTGGATGTGGTTATATAGGGTTGTTATCGTTAAGCCACGTCGGAGGCCTTCGGGAGACACAAAAAATTTCCGACACATGGGTTGGGTTCTAACTTTTCCACCAGTCCGCATTGGGGAAATGTGGTGGAGTATGTACTCTAGAGTATGTACACTATGTGTGTGGCCTCGAATTCTAGGCCTAGCTATGAGTAGAGACCCGAGCAAAAGTGAGCCATAAATGGGCCATTAACGGTTGAAGGAGATGTGGTTTATAACACCAACATGAACTTTTAAATTTTTCAGGTGGTTCGCAAACTCGGTGAGCTATTCTCTTTAAGACATCGTCTGAATGTAGATTCAGACCTGCTCGACACACCTGATTTCTACTGGGAGGAGGAACAATTGGAGAAGCTGTACTCTAATACTGTAGCCTACTTCACCATACCAAGGCGGACCAGGGTGAGTGGCTTGTTAATGTTAATGCCAGCATACAACAGGGCTGTAGTTTGAGACATGAGGATTTCCTTTTTTTTTATGAAACTCATGGAAAAGCTGGGAATAGCTGATGAAATGCCTTGTTTTAACTCAAAACTTTGTACATAGTTAAAATAAAGTATATCCCCTAAGGGCCCTAACTGTCTTTAACACTCTTGCGGGACTTGCAGCAAGACATGTTTCCGAAACTCTTAACAGTGTCGATGAGTTGGGGAAGAGTGCTGTTGGTCACTGCATTGTATAATTTGTATAATTGTCTAAATGGAAGGTACTTCAAGATAACTGTATTCTGCTTTTCTGTCCCCTCCAGGTCCTAAACGAGAGGATATCCCACTGTGCTGAGTTGTTGGAGCTCCTGTCATCCTGGGCGGCGGACAGGCACCACGTGCGGCTGGAGTGGATGATCATAGCCCTCATCCTCGTGGAAGTGTGCTTCGAGCTTCTCCACGCTGCTGAGCGGTACATGCCACATGATAGCTAACAGACGGACCCTGCGCTGGGGTGTCATGGCACCCCGGCGGAGTCGGAGCTGGGGTGTCACAGTACCCCGGTGGAGTCGGAGTTGGGGTGTCATAGTACCCCAGATGATGCTGGGTTAGGGGATTTAGAGGAATCCGAGTTAAACCACGCTTCCTCAATAGTATTGGGGTTAGAGTTGTGTAAAGCATATTATTATGGCAACCTACATTTATTGTAAGTATGAAAGTAACTACATTTACTCGGCCAGTTTACATTATTTTAAAAATAAGTCAATAGTTTCAAAAACGAAAAAATGCTTTTATGGTAAGTGAGTTATATTGTAAATACTAGCAATAAATTTAGTCGCTGTGTTGTTAACAGTTGAGGAATTCCCTTGTCTGGTGCCAATCCCGAGTGTAGGATCCGGTCATGTTTGTCATAAAATTGCATTGTCACCAGAACTAAATCAAAATGCAAAGTAACATTCTTAAAGCATGACGAAGTTCTAATTCAGCCTGCAATATTTGACCCATACAAACATTTCGATACATATAAGCATTGCTTGCAATAGAGCTTGTAAAGATTAAAACTTCCCCTTAACGTGAAATTAAGCTTGTGCTAGGGCTTAATATTAATATATGCCTTATCGGCTCAAAAGTGGTTTAAGGAAGTAGTTAGTGTTATTTCCTCCACTAATCCGCACTGAAGCAGTGTGGTGGAGTATGCTCTAGGTTTGTTCAGGTATGAGGAGAGACCCGTGTTCAGTAGTGGGCCATTAATAGGTTGAAACCACAAGTGCTATTTCACATGTTTCTCTAGCTCTAGCAGATAGTATACAGAGGCACTGATATCATACTCTGTAGTCTGTGGCTATTTCATATGTACGTAATTACTTAACAGGCAGCCTAGTGTTCCTATTTAGATTGCAGCTACCAATATTCGTATGAGGATTGATGGTAGCACAAATCGAAATATCTATATAAAAAATGCATTTTTTATAGTATCCTTGATTACATTCGCTTTTATAAGTAGTTATATAAGTAATAATTATGTATAATTAGTGGTGTGTGTATTATATGTAATTATACATGTATTGTTAATCAATTAAATAGATAACTGTATATAGGTTACGCCAATCAGCAACTTTTAGTATATGTATACAAGTAAATTAAAATTGATCATGTAAAGTTGGCATTGCATTTCATAAAAAATTACGAAATATTGTTTATTACAAATATATTTAACTTCTAATAACACATTTGTTTGACTTTATTTTATACAATTTTATTTATGGTATATATTTTATTTAATATTATATTATGCTGCATAAGACTTCTATTTGTGATGTTGACAAAATTTCATTAATAATGTAGATATTTAAGTAATTATATTATTTGTTGTAGCTATAACATGTTATGTTTTGTGTAATTATACAATAAAACGTATTATACATTTGTGTCTATTTATTTATACACAACAATCATTTATTAAAGTATATTTATTTCATGTTCAATATATTTTACAGATACTATCCGTATTTGAATCCGTATTTGAAACAATTGTTTAATAATTTATGAGGCGTTTTACGGGTTTCTAGTCATCAATGGGCATTCTAACATTAATTCTATTTTTATATATATATATATAATTTAAATTCTAACATGACACACAATAACCAAATTTTTGCCGTATTAAAATTAAAGGTTAGTCAGTTTTATTATTTTTTCAAAGACTTCGTTTTCCAATAATTAAGAAATTAAACAATTCATTGTAATTATTAAAAATGTACGAAGCTACTGATCATTTTTATGGGTAAAAATATATATCTTAACTAAGTTTGTTTTATAGAAATATCCCCCTAAAAATCGCTCACCTACGCGAGTATAATTATATCGGAGTGTATTTCAGAAATTATGAAGGGATAGATAGTTTATAGAAATCGACCTGCAGAGCGAGGGGTCCCGGGTTCGATTACCAGTTGGAGACAGATTTTTGACAGTTCAGTTTTCAGACTGGGGTCTAGGATGTTTGTTTGTGATGAAGTCTGTCTACATAACTCAGGGATTCCTAATTCGAGGGAACGACTGTGTGAAGGTTCATTTTGTGGACGGAATTAGAACTTGCTATGTTAATTCGGCAGGAGCTTGCGAGTCACGAAGCAACACGTGTTCGAGCGGCCGCACTTCCCCACGGAGGTGGAGGAGGCTCTGTTCCAAGAGTTGGCCATCATCGACACGTGATGCAATGTCAATGTCGTAACAACGCCGCCAACTCGGTAACTCTCCGGAGGATAATGTTACACCTGAAGTATTGGGCATCATCAACATGGTCCGCGTGAGTGACTCCTGAGTATGTCCACGAGCTACAGTGACTATAATTATAGCATTAAGTGGTCGGTTATTGATATTAAATAAACTTTTTTTCATTCCATATTGATTCCGTGTATGAAGTTTGCGTAGTGTATGCGTTTTAAGTACTTTAAAACTTTACCTACCAATTTTTGTGAAAAATGATCTCAACTGAGCACACCATTACCTCAATAGAATTATTTTGTTATACATAATTATATTGTAATTAATTTGGTATAAAATATATTTTTCATAGTCTTTTTATTTTTACTTATATTGATAAAAAGTCGCCCTGTGATGTCCAATTCCATTTGAATGTCCTTATTCCATAAAAAAAGGTTTTTCTGTAAATGCTAATATACTCCCCTGCACTAGGATCTGCCGCGGGTGGCATGGAAAACAAATACGCATCACTAACATCCATGGCCCGAGAACAAACATTTTTCTGTCAGACTGTCACGTACTTACATAACTGTCCCAGTCAAAAATCGAAGCTGGGACACCTCGCTTCGTAGGCAAGGCCACTACCAACAGGTTCGTCTTGATATGTCATGTGTTCATGTGAAATCACTTAAATAGCCGTCGTAATAGGGTCATGGAAGTCTATAACATTACAGTTACTGGCCACTCTGGCCAGAAAGGAAGTAGGGATAGGGAATCCGCTTTGTAACTCCCTTCGTCCGGTCCATAGACGGAAAAGAGTATAGAACAATAGACCCATGGATGCCATCAGAATCTATCGCAATCACGCAAAAAAAGGAACATGTTAAGCCACTGGCATGAAAGAAACGAGATACAATGATACGATATTAAATTTTGTCTTACATTTCTTGCCGGTTTTGTCAAGGAACGCACAATTTTACAAGCAAATTTGACAGCTGATCGACATCAGCTTTTCAACTTTTCTTGTGCCACATACAATAGTACTTTCTCGTGCTATCTCATGTTGGCGACGCTCACCAGATGTCTATATCCTTCTCTGTCTACGGTCCGGTCCCTTCTGCTTATTTTGGAGGACTTGTACCATCCAGTTTAATCCGGACAGTATATAGTGGCAGAGTTTCTACTGTTTTGGCTTGTCTTGACTGCAGGACGCAGCTTGTAAAGTTCAGAGGGTATCCTGTTCTTTAAAATGTATTAACAGGTGTAACAAAGTGACAGGATAGTCACGTGTGACTTAATTAAAAAATTAAACCCCCGCATTAGGATTCCCTGTGTTGCGAGCGGCATGGTCGACACAAATAACACCACCCCAACACCTATGACCCATAAACAAACTTTGATTTGTCATTATACTTAAATATCTGCCCCAGTTGGGAATTGAATTGTTACGGGGTCTCTAATAAATACTAGATAACATCGCGAAGCTCTGTTACCGCCAAATATAATAATGATCATCACCAGATAATGACTGATTAGGTAATTTTGGATTAATACATGTGGCGTGACAGCTAAACACATTGTTTACTTAACCCTTGCTTCATTCGAGATAGCAACCTGATGATACCTCCGTTTCTCGCAAACTGAAGCGTCCAAGTGCCAATGTCAAAACTATGAGTGCCGGCGCGTTAATTAAAAATAATGATTTAACGCACGATTGACCAGCCCGTATCGTTTTAATTAAATATCGTTAACTGCGTGCACATCTCAGATGTTAACTGATAAACGTCATTATAAAGCTCGTACACACGTTGGTTTTTTATATTTATTACGCACAAACATTTACAAAATTCTGCAATCTGAGAGCTACTTTGGCGTGGCTGCGTAAATCGTATAGTTACACTAAGATGTACCGTAGGATTGTTTGTTTTGGGTTTCAACCCATTAATGGCCTATTACTGAGCTCGGATCTCTCCTCATTCGTGAGGAGGCCTAGAGCATACTCTACCACGCTGCTCCAGTGCGGATTGGTGGAGGGGTTGGTGGCCAACTAAAGCGCCGGACCTTTTTATGCCGGCCGAAGGCACCCGACATGGCTTAACGACTGCTACAAAATGGTAATAACCAGGACCGAAGGCTGCGCCCAAGAAATTATAGCCCCAGTATTAAATAATATAGTAGATGCAATATTAGTAACTAGTCGGTAACACCCAACATGTAGCAGTGGAAATATGTACCGAGCGGGTAAATGACATGGCTCTTAAATGATGTAGGTATATAATATTATGATTATATCCAATCAGTGTTTTATCTGAAACGTTTTATAGCCCACTGCCATTTATGTGAGTTAAATCAATTAGCTTCTACCGAGAGTACCGATTACAGGTTAATGAAATCAAATTTCGTAAGCGAGTATTTTCTACGATTTTTTTTATGTAACTAATCGATAGACGAGCAGATCCCTGATGGTAAGTGGTCATCGTCGACATAGACATGCGTGACGCGTTGCTGACCGAAGACGAGGCGGATGACCGGGATGACCCTCATTATTATTTTGTTATGTTGTAAAAGTGAATTTTTTTGGCGATAACCATCAAACAAGCTGGAGCCTTGCTTGCCTGAGCTTGCACCTAAAAGTATCTAGCTTTATATTACCGAATATGACGAACCTGCATCGCCAAAGGCATTAAGGCCAAAAAGGACGACGAAGACGATGATACTGTTTGAAAGTTGTAAAAAACACGAATGAATTAACAAAAAGGTGATGGTCAACAAAAGGAGGTTGAGCGCCAGCCCTTGATCAGGGCAGAAGCCCAAATTCAAATAAGAATTCTTCAGCTTCCTACAATGACATTATAAGTAAAAAGAGGGCTTCCTAAAACTCCTTTTGGAGGAAAAGTTAACGAATAACGCTTGGTGGTCGGGATGCCCGGCTGGCTAGTGACCACCCTCTTGCTAGAGGCAGCCACCAAACGATTTGCCGTGTTTCGGCTGAGGGCTTGAGAGCCAGTACTCATTTTCTTTATTTCCTCTGCCTTGTTTCTGGGCCGAAAACGCGTCGGTGGTGCAATTGGTGTTACTGTTGTGCATGGACGTCGGCAGCCACTTACCATCCGGTGGCTAGCCTATTGTTGGCTATTTACATGGGAAAATCGTTTCGGTAATAAGTAGACACATGAATTACATAAATGTCAGCTGTAAGTAAAACTCCAATAAGACTGAAAGTAGCCTTATCAAAACTTAACAAATCAACTTTTATTATTAACTGCGAAGACAAAAGAAACAAATACAAAAGCTTACCATTGTTTGTGCGAACACAGTTATCGTGAGATACAATGGGCACACACTTTATGTCCTATTTCGCAGGGAATTTTAACCCTTTTATTTACCACCACAACGTTTAAAACGGCTCGAAAGGAGGAAAACTTTTTGAACTAGGCACTGCGTTGTAACACAGAAACTTCGGCCTTACCAGTGCGTGTTAAGGGCCTGATTTGCGTGAATCAATAGTGATATTGAAAACAGCTTTGTGGGACGCTGTACGTTGTTGACCGGAAATGTAGGCTGTCAATAGTTGCACCTCCTTGTCACGTGTGTCACACATTCGTGATACGTGACATTTATGGGTTTGTCGTGCTCGGTCTAAGAATAGTGCTCGGTAAAAGTGTTTCAATAGAAACTTTATTAACACTTGCGTAGGATAAACTTACGATTTTAAACTTACCTCATTGTGATTGTGAATTGTTCACATTTTTCTATGATACGGGTACTCACGATGTAGGTATATGATGTTGGCGGAACGTAGGTTAATTAGGCAGATCATGATAATAATATGTCTCGGCATTTCATGATTATGCCTATGCCGCCAGTGAATTGGTTAGTTAGAGGATATAAGGGTAGGTACTAAGATAGAAAGGATCGACGAGAGAGCAAATCTATTACCACTAAACTAGATATTACCTACACGACATGGCATGGCATCTAATGATCATCCTCACCCGTGGACATCAGGAGCTTAAAGCCGTGTTTGCCCAACAAATAAAAAGCGGAAGCGTTACTCACCTTGCCTTCATTTATTTACATACTAGCGACCCGCCCTCGCTTCGCTTCGGGAAACTTATTATCAAGTGCTTAAATATAAAGTTTCATGGTTCTTTAAGAGATGGCGCTAGGCGTTCTTATTCTTTAAGTTAGGAAGGTTCACCCCTAGATGGCGCTGTGCTTAAAACCCGAAGAAATCCCATACAAACTTTCAACCTCTATTTCAACCTCTTCATCCCTTTTTGTCGCAATAAAAGGTAGCCTATGTCCTTTCTCAGGGTCTAAAGATTGTCTGTGTCAAATTTCATCAAAATCGGTTGAGAGGTTTAAGCGGGAAAGCGACAAAGACAGACAGACAGACAGAGTTACTTTCGCATTTATAATATTAGTAGGGATTCATCCATTGGTGTCCATCTTTTGTGATCATCGTCATCATCGTCATCATCATCATCTTCATGACTGCGACTGTCGTTCTGTTATTTTTGTCCTTGATAACATTCCCTTATTTATTTATCAATAAGTCTTATTTAACAATAAGACCGCCGATATTATATCAAGCTATTTTTGTCTAAAACTGGTGACCAATAAAGAGTACTTATTTGTGTTGTATTCGTAATGAAGTCTTTTATGACAATAGCCGATAAGCAAACAGACGATCCACTTGATAAGTGGGCACCGACCATGGACAACAGCACCAGAGGCATCATCGATGCATTGCCGACAAAAAAAGAAACTGGCTCTCAAGCTAGCGTTTGGCGGCTAGCTTAAGCAGAAGCGTGGTGGCTAGCTGGCTAGTCAGCCGGGTTCTAAATCCTACCCCCAGCCTACAGTACTTTCGGGGTTAAACTGGATGGTGATGGACTGATGGACTGGTGACTGGTGACTGATGGACTGGTGGTACAAAGTCTAGCGATCTTTGAAATGAGTGACTGGACGCTGCAGTTTGTCCGGTGTTCACCATGGTGCACCACGAACTAAATACTAAGGGATGTATAAATGATTCGTTAATACCCCCTATACTATACCGCCCTATACTTCAATAAAAAGTTTATCACGTACAGACATGGACATCAATTATTCTTTTAGAGTTCATACAAGGTCGAAATTATTAATCCGCTTAAAACAGATAAAGCAACTAGACAGACAATTTACCATCCCTATCTTTATCACCCCTTGTCAGTCGCGTGGTGCTTAAACATCCCTGCAGGGCGCATGCGCGTTTTGCCAGCAGTTTTTTTCCTTCCAGTAAACTGTCAAACGCCGAGGGTGGTCTCGTGTCGCAGCCACGATTTATTTCCTTTCCAAGTCTCAAGTATCAATTTAAATAAATTGTCGTACGTTCGATAACAGCTATTTCGTGTTTTAAACGTATTTTTATCTGTGAAATAAATCTCGCGATACAGATTACTAATTGTTACAAATTAGTGGTTTTCGCACGTTATCGCGTGTTGTTGTGTTTGTGGGAATTTTTAAGTGTTTTTGTCAAAGGGACGTCTCAAGGAGGTGGATCCGGGAGGCGAAGGTAAGTTTCAAATAGTTAGGTACTACTTATTATCAGAGTGAGACGTTTTTAGAAAACAAGCATTAGGAACTTAGTAACGTATCGATAACTACGTTGTTGATAACGTGATTAGTCTGATTCAGTTTTTTATTGGATGGAATAAGAAAAATACTTAATAAACATGTAAATTAAGAGATGTCCAAAATCTGATTTCGTGATCATTGCAAACGTAATTTACTGATATCGGTTAAAATGAGTTCAAAGCAAAGTAGTTCTTACAAATTGGATGTTTATCAGCTTATACCTACCTAAGTTTATGTATGTTTAGTTTAGTAATACATGAGTGAATATATTTCGTATTTATTACATTTTTATCGGCAGCTTCAAACGTTATAATTTAATTACCTACCTATGATTGATAAATCTTCGACGTGGCTCCTAGAAAATGGTTTTGTCTTGGATCTATTTCCTAGAACAATGAACAACTATAATATCCTCCATCCATCTCCAGTGCAAACCAATCTTCTCTGACTGGCTGAACTACGGACGAGGCTGTGTCGCCAGGTTTCAAGACAAGTTCCAGTGGGGATGGGGATAGGTACTGTTGCAATGGGTTTCCGCCGTTCACATTAACTAGTAGTGTTATAAATAATACTACATCAGCTACATGCATAGCCCCACACTTGGATTCCATGTGATTGTGACGTGCCATGGCCAACAAACTAAGGCAAGAACACACATGCAAACCGAGAACAGAAATTTCAACGTACCATTCAAATCTGGTCTCATCAATCCGATCTTCAAACCCAGGTCTCTTCGAACGACGTCCGACATGGTAACCATTGCCCCGTACACACATCGTTGTGAGTGGTAGGTAATGATTATGTGGAAGACAAATATACCTACACTATTTAGTGCAACCGCCCTCGTTTCGTTTCGGGAACCTTATTCCTTACTTTAACAAATATTTCCCCATTTTTGCAACATTTGTCATTGATTAAATATAGAATTATTTATTATAAAAACAGCAACATATATACCTACCTGCAATAAACTTTTGTATTTTATATCAACACGAATGTATGATAATGATAGGTCCAAGCCGTCCAAGTAATATCAGTACAAAAAGACTGAACACCCGCGAGGAGCATTGTGTTAACAATACGAAGGTAACAAACCCGTTCGGAGCTACCTGGCCCATGGGAGAGCTTCTACCTACCTATTCATTATTCACTTTTGCCCTTGCGAACGACTTTGCTACCATAACATACGTTTTATAATGCTATTGTTTCATCGTAGAGTGACAGTTACAATAAATATTCATAATTATAGCGTATATACGCTAACACACTCATACCCCCGGCCCCACACTGGGTTCCCTGTGTCGCGGGTGGCATGGACATCACAAAAGTACAACAGATAACTAACTCTAATTACAAGATAACTAAAATCTGGATAAAAATCTCAAAAAACTACGACATACTTCACAATAATGTAGGTACATAATGAAGAAATTATAGAAAGAACTATAGTAACTAATAAAGATTGCTATCCAACGTGTAGTAGTGAATTTTATATTATGTGGGTACCTACCTATTTTTATATGTAGGTACTTCCTATTTCTCAGTTGCAGGTTTCTTATATAATAATATTTTTTTTTGGAATTAAGTTAGCAAACGAGCATGCAGTACCACCCTTCTGCTGCCGCCCATGACAACTCCGACCGACCTAGAACAAGACTCAAATGGGGACTAGGGAAAAGTGTAACCGGCTACACACCTTTCTATCCGGAACACGATTGCTTTTAAAAAAACATTATTACACATTATACATATTACATTGTTACACGGTAGAAATGGTACTAAGTACCATGGTGGGCGGTAGTACTACCCCGGGCGAACTCTAAAGGCTCTACTACCTGTTTTTTTTTTTAATTTTGCATAGTTAAGGTTATTGAAAACGTATTATAATTTCACATCAGTTCTTTTGTCCAATTAAATTCGCCTTCGCCAATTTAAATTATCAAGGCGTATCTTAAGCCACAGAAATTCAAGTTTAAAACTTTTTTCAAGAACAGGGTGGCACGTCTGCTGTCCGATTTAAAAAAGTTAACCCAAAAAAAGTACACTCGGCTAACCTGACCCAAATATAAATCAGGCCACTTCGATTGGTAGCTTTTGATTTTTTTTTCATACATGATTTTTATTCTTTGGAATTGGAAGAATAATTTTGTGGCAATACAACGCCATCTATTGGTACCTCTAGTAAAACTATTTTCGCGTTATTTCACTCTGTTTTATTGATGTTAAGTTTTTAGTACGTTTTGTTTCTTTTTAACCCCCGACACAAAAAGAGGAGTGGCGTCGTAGCTCTCAAACGGATGGACAGATTTCGATGCGTTTTTTTTCATTTGAAAGTCAATTTCCTTGCGGAGGTTCTTATATAATATCTTTGGTTTGGTCCAGCAGTGCAATAGATCGACTTGGTTCCTATTTTTTTGCCGGTCTCGCAATACTTATGCATAATTAAAGTTAATAAATCAAAAATTATAATATTTTGTAAATTATAAAATCAAAAATGTATAAAAAAACATTTAATAGTCGTGTCGACCCTGCCAGGATTCGAACCTGGAATCTTCTGATCCGTAGTCAGACGCGTTATCCATTGCGCCACAGGGCCTTAGATAAGAATGGTAAAATTATCGATACCATTCATGATTTTACTTGGATTTTAATTTGTTTACATTATTTAAATTAAATTTGCGATAATATACCATTTAAATATAATAGAAACTTTGTTTAAATCATCATCTTCCTGCCCATTTCCCAATTTTATTTGGTCTTCTCTTCCATTCATCCCTATCTATTGGCCGTCACTTGTACACCGACTCCCTTTCTTCTTTCACATCCTCTCTTAAACCATATTTTCTTTGCCCATCCTCGACCCCTTTGTCCATCCACATTGATATCAATCACTCTTCTCGTCACATGCGTTTCCTCTCGCCTGATCACAGACCACGTCATTCGGCTTCCTCTCAACTTTTCTGTTATTGGTGCTACTTTCAAACTTCCTCTTCTATAGGTACTCATTTCTTACTTTATCCATTCTTATTACTCCACACATGCACCTCAACATTCTCATCTCTGCCACATGCAATCGTCTCTCATCCGTCTTCTTTCAGTCTAGTCAGCTAGAATAATGCTGAGTTGGACCCCTTTCTCGATAATGACTGTCTACTCAAAGCCCAGTTTTAAATGTGTAGTGTTTATTTTAAGTTCTATGTGTAGGGGTAAATTATCTTGAATAAATTTTTTTCGGCTGAGTTGTATCAGCACGTGGGGCTCACGAACCGGAGGCCGGGGCTGGGTTTAAATCCAGCTCGCACCTATTATTTTCAAAAATGATGTGCGTAGGTATTAGAATTTAATTATCACTAGTTTTGGTGAAAGAAAACGTCGCGAGGAAACCTGCACACCTGATAGCTTTCCATAACGTTCTCAAAGGTGTGTGAAGTCCGTCCATCCGCACTTGGCCTGGCCAAGCTGACCAGCGTGGTGGACTTTGGCCTGTAACCCGCACATTAGCAGTGAGACTGTGAGTTGCGATGACGATACTAAAAAGTGTGTGTTGTTTTCAAACTATTCATTTGTAATTTTTAATTATTTTTTTCTCTTCTGTGAAACTGCTTATGACTTCGGTCCCCTGCCGATGAGAGGGGTCGATTAATTTTATTGCTTCACGCGAAACCGATTAACTCCACAGATGGCTTCAGGATTATCTTGTACATGGGGCCGTGAATAATCCCTTATACAGTAGAACAGTGTGAAATGACTGACCAATATTATAAACATCAGTATTAAAAAAAATGTATGCGTACTAGGTATATCTATAAGTATACCTATAAGTACAACGTGAAAGTAATTTACGATGTTTTGTTTATTTTCTTATTATTTAAAAGCTTTATTTTAATTTTTAACTTTGATTCCGTGTTCCGACCCGTCTTAACATTGACTTCAACATTGCTTACACCTTCACCCTCACAACCACCATACCCTCACTTTAGCTTCAACTTAAACTTTACCTCCAACTCCTAACTACACTTGTACCCACTTTGTTATTGTGTAGGAAGATATTACATGGTAAATTTTTCAGCCGTGATGTTTTCAAATGAGAACATAGAGCAAAACTTCCTGTGACGTACTTCCGTGACGAAATTATTTGTTCTATCCCTACTATATTTTTCGCTAGTAAATCGATATAAAAGTTTCGCTTCAATAAAAAATAATAGACAGGCAATAACAGCATCCCAGCGTCTTTCAAATTGGACCCGTATTCTAGAGAACTCCATCATTGCATGCACCCGTATCCCTGCACTACACATTGCACAAAGTACACTCTAGATAAAACTTAAAACAAATAACAAAGAGCCCTTATACTCAATTTACCACTTATTAGAAACGCTTCCTGCCCGTGAATTCTCTCATCTCAAACATTAAGTAAATCCAATTGATTCTGTCTGGCCATCCTTTGTATTCAAACCAAGCGATTTTCAACCGTAACACCGTTCCAGAAAGACTGGGGTAATAAACCGTTCAAATATATATCTTTAAATACATTCATAGATGCATTTCCGTCGCGCACCGCGCCCAATATGGTATTAGTGACGTGAAGGTCGATAAAGTACGATAAAATTATATCAGTCGATATTACGATATTTACGATACTAGTTCCGGGTGATACTAGGTTAGTGACCTTGACTTTGAAAGGTGTGGTAGTAGATGATAAAAGGTAGGTCGATTTGACTTTTGATTGACTTTTAAGCCGGCATTTACACCGCGTTGGTTAGAATAAAATCATGGAGGTATTGCAATGTTTTTGTGCAATCAAGTCGATATTTTTTAAAGTTTAATTTTACGATTGCATTACTTAATTAGTTCGGATTAACTTGTTAATATGCTTTTAATGGATTTTATTTGCAAATAGTATGAGGTTTAAAGAAACTCTTTGATGCATACGACCTTCTTAAGTCCATAGGCAACTAAAAATAGATTTCATTCCAATGTTTTTCTGAGACTATTATTTTTACCTGACCATCTCGTCAACAACAAATTAATATCGAAATTTGAATGTATTTCACTCCAAATGTTGATATTTCGTTAAAAACATATTTTTACTATAGGTACTATACCTTGATATTCGGCATGGAGTAGTCCCTTCCCTATAGGAAGCAGTCGATTGACGGGAATCGAACCCATGATCTACCACCGTGGGGTCAAATGGCCATTTAAAGAGCAATTGTTTACGACTAATTCTGGATGTGCATTGTTCGTTTTTTTTTAAATATTAAACGACACCTACCGGTAATAAAACGGTAAGTAAATGATGTCTGTATTCCTATAGATTAGATATAGATTCCTTTTAGGCATAGAGGTTATTTAAAAACGTCATAGATAAAAATAAATTGGACTTGAAAGAAAAACGATCACCGCTATGTATGTTTAACAAATTAATGAATATATCTATACAAATAAATAAAATTGGAGTGTCTGTTTGTAATATTAAAAAATAACCGCAGATAGATAGATGATAGATTTAATAAGGAGTAAATAAAATTCCACGCGGACGAAGTCGCGGGCACAGCTAGTAATAATAAACTACTAAACCGTACATTCCCGTGACCGGTAACTCACTTGGTCTGTATTTAATTTAGCAGACGATTGTGAGCTATTTTTATTTGAACAACCACTCACATAAAATGTATGTAATAATAACTTATTTAATAAGTTATTTTTTCAGCCATTTACGTTATCGCGAATTGAGGATTTAATTGGCGCACCCCTAGGGCTTCGCGAATCACGCTTTGAGTATCCCTGGCCTAAATCCTTGACTTAATTGCTTTCCTCTTTTCTAAGAGAGTAAAACTTATATTATTCGTAAAATGCTGGAATAATGAGTTTATAATAACTCCGGACGTGATTTGTAAATGTAAGGATTCTATTTCTGACTTAAAGCAATGGGCTGTTGCTACTTTTACAAGTACCTACTGGTACTTATTCTACCAGTTACTTATTCTACTAAGTACTTATGGACTGATAAAATTATCCAGTAGATTTACTAATACTCCCAGGAATGTGATAGTGTTGCAGTGTCGTGATGCGGGACAGGAAATCACACAATTATATCGAAGGGTCAAACAGACACTCGAGCGCGAATTGTTCGAATCGAGTGCTCCTTGCAATGAGTGGGTTTAATGAAGGTACTTTTGTGAGCAGAAGGGTACGAGGAACCCCTGTGGGGTTTAAACGGTAAAGCTATTATGGAACATTGAAATTTAATTTGATACTCCGTTTTAGACAAATTTTATTATTCTAACTCACACGTTTTCCTGTTCTGTATTTTAAATCGGTCAACTGTGTACAACAAATCGTACCTTTTCTCACACAAAAGGTTTTGTACTGTCGGTCGTGCCATTTTTACACTAATTAAAAGACATGTTTCTTGAAATCGGACCCCCCTTGTAGTAAGTCCACATTTGCGTTTTGAAGTGCGTGGTAAGCTCAAAAAATGACGTGTGAAAAACTAACAACAAAAAATTTATTATTAGTATACGGTAAAACTGAGCCGAAAACTCCTGTAAGACTCGTTAGTTCGTAAAATATTTCACTCGCTGACTATTATCTGATAATTTCGCCAATACCGTAAGTGAAATCGGATTGTGTTAGTGATTAGCGCTTATCGGTCATTTTTAATGGCTTCAGTGGACTACGTGCGCCGGGTCACATAAATCATATTGTTTGTGTTTCACAGAAATAGTAAACTGCCTTTCTTGCGTTTTTTATAAAATTAACGAGCATGCAGCATAATTCCTCCGTTGCTGCCGCCCATGACAACTGTGACCGATCTTGAACAAGACTCGAATGGGGACTAGGAATACTACGATAGTTAGTCCAGTTAGCAGACGGTGTTACATTAGTTAATTAGTTTGTTAGTAAGTATGAGGACTGGGACAGGGACTGTTAGTAATAGTTAGTCCTG
Organism: Ochlodes sylvanus; assembly: GCA_905404295.2. Taxonomy (NCBI): domain Eukaryota; kingdom Metazoa; phylum Arthropoda; class Insecta; order Lepidoptera; family Hesperiidae; genus Ochlodes; species Ochlodes sylvanus. The sequence goes on from FR990129.1 coordinate 8,605,422, forward strand.
TTAGTACACTACACTAAACTACACGTTTAATAATGCATTTTGCATGTGTGATCTTCGCACATTTGTAGGTTGATTCTCAGATCGCATCCAACCAACTCTGGCACAAAGTTGATTATTTAAAATTATCATTAGCCGTTGTGTGTTTGTTTTAGTTTAGTAAAAGACTTAAAAGGTGTGTTTAGGATATGTTTAAGTAAACTTCAAAGCGAATGAACTACTGGCGCCGGGCGAATCTTGTTAATTAGTTAATTACTTTAAACCCAAGTCAAATAACTAAAGCTGTTTTATGATTGGTAATTACATTGCTTTTCCGAAGAGCTTTTGTATACGGGAGGTACAGATTTTCCGACCTACTTTCGATGACCTAAAACTCCCATTTTCGAGGAAATGAAAATTTTTCCGGGCATCAAACATCCAGCGCGAAAATGAAAGCTGAAATGACACATAAAACATGAGAAATTCATCCGAAAATTTCAAATTTTCTGGTGTTTCTACGCTCTATTACGTATGTAACTATTGCGACCACCCTGTGGGTACCTATTACAATTTTGTAATCGTTATAAATGTAAAAGAAATAAAAAAAATGCTTAGTTAAAAAATACGTTATTACGCCAAATGTATAATATTTAATTACCCCAAGCGTATCTACCAGAATTATATCAACGAAAATGCAAATTGGTAAAAAATCTCATAATATAATAGTAATATCAGAGGACTGGATACCTATATTTTGCTTCAACGCCGTTATGTCGCGAACGCGACTTAATTGGCCAAACCTTAGTTAGACTTTCAACAGCGGTAACACTTTCTCAATATTAGTTGTGCTAAGACCTATATGATTAATTAATATAAGTAACGAAATTTGCAATACTTGGTAATTAAACTGTTTTTGATATCAGAATGCAATTTGGCAATTTTAGCGCCAGATCGTCTACTACGATTTTTTTCTTATCGATTATCGGACTGACGACCTTGGACGGCGCGGTTTTGAGCATGACGTAAAGAATAGATAAAAGATGGTCCGTTACACTATTACGGATATTTTAAAGAGAAATCGATGGTAAATGAGGTAATCATCATTTGATTTGGTTGTGAACCGAAACGATTAAGTTTGGAGTTTCAATTGTCTAATTCTCAGTTTAATTTATACCTACATATAATGAATCTCTCAGCGCAGAATCTTCAGTTAACATAAATAATATAAGGTGATTCATCATCAAATTCATCCGTATGTTATTGGAACGAAGTTCCTTACGGCAGGCTTGGAGGGGATAGGTTTTGCTGCGGCGACCGAACTGAAAAATATGTGATAGTAAAACCGTAAGAAAAAATGCGTGGAATAAAAGCGTTAAATGAGACGTGCGTAGACGCGACAGTCGCATACACAAGCGAGTAGTGTATAATACCTTTCTCTTTCTCCCTCTTTCTTTTCGTTCGCCGTTGCCTTCATTAGCCGAAGGAACTTCGTTCCTACCTGGTGTCCCACGACACCACATCATTTTTTTTGCTACTAATTTGTTATTTTAGTTTCCTCCTCCTAATTTCGAAATGCGATGACTTATTATACATAATATCGTTAAGTAATTAATTAGTAATTATTAACAAATTCACAAGTAAACCATAATCTTGTGTAGAGAACAATTCCATCGCGTGCCATAGACAAACGTCTCGTGTTTTGTCTGTTTAAGTTAATTACTTAGCATAGACAACCTAACTTTACTTAGTAAATTAAATACTGAAAATGTAGACCGTTCGCTCAGGGTTGCCTGTTGGCTGAAAACTATTTCGTACTCAAAAGTTATAATTTTCGCAATTAAGTATATTGATACACAGAATGACTTAATTTAAAAAAGAAAGACATGTTTTACGAGATATATTTACATTTTTACGAAAGAGATTTATGTTTGCAAAGACGACAAAGATTACCTTTCCATTTTTTTTATTTGTTTTAAATAGTGAGATCGTAATCACATAATGCTAGCGTGTTTAAATAAATACAATAAAACCAATAAGCCTCATAGCAACATCAAACAACTATTATAATATAGTCTCACATTAAATCCAATTCTCACGCTGCGCTGTATCTTTTTATCTGATAGACTTCCGTTTATTACTTTCATATAAAAGAAAAAAAACGTGATAAGCCTTTCGGAAGTTACGGGGACTAACAGTAGGTATAAGTTAAACGTAACATGTTTTTTGTTTTTGTTAACATTTGAGACTACTTATTATAGCAGTTCAACCTGCGCTGCAAGATATGAAATGAAATGAATTTTATTTAAATTTGGTTTTTACTTTACAATATTGAAAAATAAAAATCAAAATGTGTGCAATTCACACGTGCTAGAAGTGAAACTTCATAAAAACAAATACGAAAATTGTCTCGAAAACTGACGGTCTGTATGTCAGTCGAAATATTGATGTGTTGCTTTGCTTACTTTGCTTTGCCGATGCCGATGCTTCATTCGCGTATTCACTTCAATAATAAGTAAAAAACATTTTTTAAAAAGAAGCTTTTATTTTTCCACGCTTACGGTTTTACTATCACATATTTTTCAGTTCAGTCGCGCAGCAAAATCCCTATCCCCTCCGTCTCATTTAACGGTTTTATTCCACGCACTTTTTTCCACGCGTCTCATTCCACGCTTACGGTTTTACTATCACATATTTTTCAGTTCGGTCGCGCAGCAAAATCCCTATCCCCTCCAAGCCTGCCGTAAGGAACTTCGTTCCAATAAACGTTTCCTTTAAACTTTTACTACCAACTTATAACGTCATTACACAATTTATATGACATCAAAGCTAACTAGTACGAGTGGATACATACGATAGTTAAGCACATGAGCAACAAGATACCTTCGTTTACATAATAACCTTCAACAATATGAAGAAAAATGACCCGTCACCACATGTGACTGTAATCTGACAGCCCTGTGACAGTAATTAATACGTGAAAGATTACTGAACGCTATTTACATAATTATCCAGTTAGGATCTGGAGGATTGCGCAAGGATTTGCTGGCTGCATGCTACTTGGCCACGTTGCAATTTGACTATGACTTGTTTAGCGCCTTACTATTCGGTGATTTCGATTCACTTCTCATGTCCAGGTTTCATTTGTATGTTACAAAATATTCGTAAAATGCAATATCACGACCCCGATCGCTGAGTAACGCCATCTATAGTATTTCTAGATCATAATCTGGATCATAAGTCAAATCATGGGATTTGATGACTGAATAAATTCCGTGATCCAAACTAACTATTTAGTAAATTATGAGTACACTTACCCGTTACAGATAATATGTTTAGTGGTCGCCATGATAAATTTTAAAATCGTGAATTATGTATTGGTCTGAGAATTGGATTTTCCTTTTTTGTCTTCTTATTTTCTTGGCCGGCAACCATTTAGCCTCGTTCTTGCTAGGTCTCGTGAAATGATATCAATTTTGCTTTCCACATCCTACATCATGCCATACAGTAGGTAACCTAAAACGCTCAAATGTTATTATTGTATCTGCTTACTGTAATATTATTTTAAAGTAAGAAAATTTCACGAAGGCTTAAAACAACGCAAGTCAAATGGAATGGATAACCCTAGTGGGGAGGCTCCATTGTTTTTCCCATTGTTGCCGTCAAGCAGTCCTCGGGTTTCGGGTTGAACGCCAGTTGTAGTGGAAGTGTATCCTTTTGTTCAGAGGATAAAAGTAACGAACTAGTATGAATACATAAATGTAATACACCAAGATTCTACGCCTTTTTCTAAAATACAGACGAGATCTAGACTTTTGTATGTACTACGACTAATAAATTTACTACAAAAATTCTGACAAATGAGCATACTACTTTATAGTAAGTAGCCACAGTTGCTTATGAACATCAAGGAATGAAGTACTAGGTAGTCACAGTTGCTTATGATCGTCAAGGAATGAAGTACTAGGTAGTCACAGTTGCTTATGAACGTCAAGGAAAGAAGTACTAGGTCTTCAGCGAACAGCAGGAGCATAAGTCTCAAGTTTGGCGACTGACTCCAGCAGGTGGCCTCTGCTCATATTTATGTCGGCTTTACGTCTCTGAAACTTAGTTGGTAGCGTCCCTGTCTGCGAAGCTATGGGTCCCAGATCTTTTTGTCACAGACAAATATTTGTTTTCGGGTCATGGGTGTTAGTGATGTGTTATTCGTGTTGTCCATGCCACCCACAGGTAATCCTTGTGCGGGTATGCGCATGTTACTGTTATCTTATTTTAATTTTTACGTAAATATGTGAACCCAGAAACCTTCGGGTAGACCTTCGAGCCACTAGCCTCTGACGCTCCGTCACTCAATCCGTTTATTGGACGGCACCTAGGTTTCGCCACACGCAGTCAAGTATTAAAATAGTTGCAACAGATGTGATAGTTGGGTAAACAGACACTCATCGTTTAGCCAATTCTCTGTCGCAATCAGTGATGGGTGGTTGGTTTAGCATAATAATCATTTTTTAGCCAAAATGTTTAAGTTTGATTGATTTGAATATGGACACTTTGTTCCAAGACAGAGCTTCCATGGTTTTGGCCTGCCAGAGTAGATACCAGCTTTGTATGAAAACCGCATCACAAAAAAAGAGTTCGAAATAATGCAAAGAACTCATAGATTAATTTTAAGACTCATATTTAAGACTCTCATAGTTGCCATTATCATAACTGGACCAACTTTAAATGGGACCACACGGGGAGCACCAGCTTTCAAATAAAAAAAAGAATCATCAAAATTGGTTCACCGAGTCGAAAGTTCTGAGGTAGCAAACTTAAAAAAACAGTCAAATTGAGAACCTCCTCCATTTTTGAAGTCGATTTAAATGGCAAACCCGCAAGGTAACCGCTAGAATTTTATCTTCAGACTCGATTGGTTTTAAGGTTGCGTGTTAATCTAGTCTAGTCGACTGTACATCGACAGCTAATTACTAACGTCAGTTCCAATCATCGAACATTTTGTTGCGGTCAGCCTGTCGATATTAGGTAATATTTTAATTTAGCCGCAACGGACTTTAAACATTTTATTTATCGGTCCAGTAAATTATTCGTTGAAGTTCCTCGCCGAAGTTACCCCTTGAAGTAATTCCAGTACTTCGGAAGAAAAGCGTTTAAGGACCATTCAAGTACCTTCTTGCCGACTTTGGTATCTTTAACTGGCTGAAAAAACCAACAATGATCTGAAGTCTTTCAAGACGATTCAGGACGCACAAAGTTAAAGTACCTTTATATTGAGTTCGCGCAACTTCGATGAACTTCACGTGTAGTTCAAAGGCCAAATTACACAATGACATAAAACCAAGAATATTTACGCATTATTTTATTGCATTACAATTACATAAACCGGTCTCAAGATGGCCGCCGACGCGTGCGGTTCGTCGTTCTATTTTCAAATGCAAGTTCATTAACGTCTCCTTTATTGCGCTCAGTGTGGTGCATTTAGTTTTGTCGATAGTTTGGAGACATTTTTGATGACTCGGTTTTGGGTAACAGTTATCTTGAAAATATTGTAAGTGTGTGAGTGCTTTATAAATACATAGACTCTTTTTTATGATTGGAACTTTACCTACCCTTCATACTATGTACATTTTATGGGTAGGATATAGAGAATGGAATTGTATTTTACTAAGTATCACAGACACAAACATGCAATCATGATCTTACAATTCCGCTTTGAGTATGTACCCCTTCCGTGACACATAAAAACTGCAACGAGTTATGCCCAAAATTGCACACGAACCATTGCGTAGTTATTATCAATTGTGGCTATTTAAAGAAAAACAGAAACATTAACTTGAACTTTACGCGAGATATTATCAGTTATGTTTTGCTATAAAATAAATTGAGCTTATATTTGTGTTTCCCGTTATCCGCACGATCTAAGGCCCCGGTTGCCTTGATCTCAGCATGGTTCCAGCATGGTCATGTGGAAAAGGTCACGAGAGAAGCCTTTCAAAACGCTGTTTGGTCAACTGCCGTATACGTTAGCTGTAGCGGTTTGGTCCGCGCGAAACAGGACTAACTATCACTAACAGTCCCGGGCCTAGTCCGCATACTAACTAACAAACTAACTATAGGTAATAAAACTGTACCTGATCGCCGCTGTTGATTTTATTTACCATTGTCTGTGCTAGATGATATTAGAGAAAAACTATTATTGAGTAGTGGTATTAAATATCGATTCCATATCAATGATTATTTTTTGTGCGTTTAGTCCCACTAATTTCAGAAATGGCGTAACCATTTTAAACGCATAAACTGTACTTCAACACAGCTGGCGAAGTTGAAGTTGGCGGCCAAGCAAGAGGGTGGTAGCTAGCCAGCCAGGTTCAAACCCTACATCCTATCACCATTCTAAAGAGATTTCTCCCTGACGTATCCGTTAATGGCGGAATCTGTAAAGCTAGATTTTCATGCCAGCGCCAGCGCAAGTGGCTAAAAGCTTTCGGAATTTCTAACCATTCTAGGAGGATGTTAGCTATTGCAGCCAAAGGACTACCACATAACAATACCTGAATACACTTTAATCTTTTTAAAATCCACTTCCTTTTAGCCAGAATGTGATTTTCAACAACCTAGTCCCTGTCAAGCCGTAAATGGTATCTACCACATTTAGCCAATAAGTTAATTATTTACACCAACCAACACGCACTTGACCACTCAATTAAATATTGAAGCGGAAATTAATTCGTAATCGTAATGAAGTACGAAGATTATTACTTTCAATTTTATCTGTGGCTGTAACGGTAAAAAAGCAAATTAATGTACACTTTTGAGTTATACAAGTACAAAATTATACATTAAATAAATCGTAGACTTAATACCAGTAGCTGTTCTGATGTTAATTTGGTAACAGATTAAATAAATTAAGAAAAAAAATTACGTGTCAGTCATGTCCTTTGCATTCATTAGCTACCGGATCCGGAAGTGCGTTCAGGAAGAAAATGGCGGCAAATAGGTTAATCAATGTTAATTACGCTCAGCTCAGCGCGTTCGGTTGACACGTTGAGCGCGCTCCACTAAGTGCCCAGTGCTCAAACATTCCTTTTTCTATAGAGAAAGAATTGTTTTGGGAGTTGTGATCGCTTAGTGGAACGCGCCCGTTGGAACGGGTTTTGGATCGCACGCTCTACGAAATGTTAACATTTGCATACTTGTCTCATTGCTACGAGAGTCGAGTGTCGAGTACACATGCTGTTTGAAGTAAGGTGTGCACAAATCTACTCGACTCCGGGTTCTCCGAACTACTTCAGAAATATTTTACATATTTATTTAAGGCACAATAACACACTGAAAATAGGGCACAACAGAAGGAAAAATAGTAATATAACTAAATCCTATTTCTTTTTATATTAAACTCTTTTATAACAATGTTATTTTTTATTTACTTGCTAACCTTATTATTCTTTTCATTCTCTACGTATACAATTCCTATTAAATCATCATCGAAGCTATTTAGGGTTCCGTAAAGTCAAAATTGAATGGGTGTCACCATACAAGAAACTTTCGGTCCCTTTCGTCGTGAACATTCCACCGATACGAACGAAACGGTTTGCATCGTCGTTCATTATCCGCACTGCGAAGGACAGGAATAGGTTGCCTGCGTCGGTGTTCCCACCTGCGTATAATGTGGGAGTCTTCAAGAGGAGAGTGAATAGGCTTTTAATAAGTTAGTGCGACCAACATCTTCGACTTCATCGCCACTTACCATCAGGTGGGATAGTTGTCAAGCATTAACTTATCTCATGTAAAAAAAAATACATATTGTACAAAAGTACTGAACGCTTCCTGTGCGAGTCCGACTCAAACTTGATCGGTTTTATTAGGCGTTAACAATGACATTCTTGTAATGCAATTTAATATCATTGGGATGTCTGTATGAAGAAATACAGACATCACACACGTCAATAACATTTAAGTGCCATTTGACAACTTTATTTTTTTGTAAAATAAATATAACCTTTCTACGCCATTTTTACTTAAAATGTCTTTCAGCAATATGCATAATTCTAATTCCGTAGAATAACAGGAAGTTGTTCTAATTTCGTTTTCAAGGGTTGACCCACTTAAAACTACTAGGTCACTAAGAGGGGACATTATAAAAACCCTATTAAAATATGAGATTATAGAGCAAATAAATAATATTTTAAGGTTCTTTATGCTAAATCTTACATTAGGTAAAGTTCACAAATATTAGTAAATAGTAGCGTCTGTCAAATAAGTCAGCGAAATGTTAATTGTGAAGTATCTGTCAATGTGACAACAAGTTTGCTGTTATTGATTGCACTTCACTCATGTCAATCACACATTCTCCGGCTAACAAATAGTAGGTACAACAGTTAGACTTGTCATGCCAAGGAGACTGCTTACAAATATTCTAATAGATACGACGATATATTGTGTAAAATGTTTGTATGCCATTGGTGGCCAATTTGTTAGGGAGAGAATTTGGCTTTTTCTATATTCTGGCTCAACTGCGTGTTGCAAAAAAAATATAGACTATATAAAATAATATAGACTATAAAAACATAGAGACTATCACTAATATAAAAGTAATTAAGTTTTTGTAATGTGGTCAAGCCAAGGCCAAGATTATTGTTTTTTTTTAAAATAAGTAAATTAAATGCGAAATAATGTAAAAATGAGTTCTGTATTGTCTCTAATAATTTTGCCACCTATTTGTAGTATTATGACTAGATGACTGAATGATGGTGATATGAATAAATGACGTGAAATTAATGAATGACTGAATGAAAATACTTCGCCGCGTGGCCATCACGGTTTCTAAAACTATTCCAAGAACTTAGAGTTACCAGATATCCGGATTTGTCTGGCCATATCCGGTTTTATAACTTTCTGTTCTGCTTTTTGATTTGGTATTATTTTCTGTAATATCAAGCTTAAATTATCTGGACTTGTTAAAGTTTTAAGATGCTAAAAGATTAGCAGCTTAAATTTTTATCTTTTATCTGCTGTTAATGCGCCATGTCTATTCGTTCTAAGCTCAGTGGTCCTTAGCACAGGTCTTGTCACGTGTGACTGTGAGAAGCATTCGCTAGGCGTGGCCGGATCCCGCGTGGGTTGCGGCGGACGGTCAAGTGGTGCCGGTGGGTAAACGACCGTCTTCAGACGCTACCATAGGACTCGACATTACAACTAAACAAACGTAAAGTGAAAGACATTTGCAATATTTATGTTTTCGTAACCCATGTGTCCCACCGCTGGGCTCGAGTCTCCTCTCACAAAGTGACGGGTACAGGCCGTAGTCCACCACGCTGGTCAAGTGGAGATTAGTAGGCTTCAATTACCTTTCGAAACATTATGGAGAACTCTCAGGTGTGTAGGTTTCCCTACGATGTATTCCTTCACCGAAGCAAGCGATTTATTAATTTACGAGTATAATACTCTCATATTTTTTGAAAATTAGAATTGCTTGCGGGTTTCGTACTCGTATACTCGTGTTTTGTAAGTGATTCCGTGAATTCAGTAATCAACCGAAACTTCTCGGGTCTAATGAACAAAATAATAATTTTATGACAATAGGCGAGGACGAGCGAACAACTAATGGTCATAGCGCTCAATCCCGCCCATGGATTGCAGTAACATAGGTCTCACTAACGCGTTGCATGCAAAAAGAAGCGGAGTATCGATGTATGTACCTACTCATAAGTCAATAGAGCACTATTCCAAGGTACTTAGGGGCTTCGTCTATCTTTGAGTCCAAGCCAACCTCCCCGGCTCGTGGTGCACTCGGATGAATAACAAGAGGGCTGATGAAGGTCTTTGAACTCTGCACCACCCAGTTAATCTGCGCTGCGCTAAATTTGGATTCGATATTCGCTGATGTATTCCTGTTCGTTTAGGGGAGGTTGTATTTAAAAATACCTTTCTTATTGCCTATAATAAAAAGAAATGGTTGATTTTTTTATTAGAAGGAAAATATCTGTTAGCCAGGGATATCGAACGAGTTGTGTGTGTTCTCGTATTAGTGGTACAAAGATAAATAATATAATAGTAACGATATAAACTAATCTATCGATATTAAATACCAGCTTATTGCATCACTACACAGTACACACATACCGCTGCGTCGTCGTCGCGTCGACGCGACGTTGTTCAATGAATCAGTCAGTGTGCAATGCGCTTTATAGCTGCGGCTATTCTTGACACCATAGGGCTGGCACTTCCGTGCGTAGAAGAGCTATTTCTATTTCTGTTGCATGTTTAACTTAGAGTCATCTTAGAGTAGTAAAGTTTGACAGTAAGAGTTACAGTTAGAGTAAAAATTAAGTGCATAAACATAATAATAATAGATCGAGATATACAAAACAAAATAGTTTTAAAATTGTAAATATATTCCTTTAATATATTTTTTTATTAGAAAAGTAACAAAACTCTAGCGATACTCTCAGCAGATCTACAATATGAATTGAAAAAGAAAATTATCGAGTATTTTTTTAACCTAGTTGACAGCCCTGTTCAATTTCATGCATGTAAACAGAGGGACCGTGTTTGTGCAACTTGGCGCCGTTTGTGCGCGCCACTTTTACGATATTATCCTTCCGTCGGTTTTCTTTTTGGATAAGAGTACCTACTTATTTTCCTGCATTCGATTGGAAATCGACAGCAATGGTTATTTTCATATCGTCTATGGTAAAAATATACGATTCAAATGTGCCACTGCAGATCAGTGGCGTAATAAATCTATATTTGACGACCTGTATGGTGCAATGGTTGCCATGCCGGATTGCCGTTCGAAGGATTGAGGAGATTCTAGGGTTGAATTCCCAGCGAGGCCAAAGTTTGAGTGACTTCTTTCTACTCTCGGTATAGTGTGTGTGGGCTCATGTCTTTGTGAGTTGTCCTTGTCCATAACACACAAACACAGGGAATCCTAGTGTAGGGCTACAGATGTAGCGTTATTTAAATTTTTAATTTTATGTTCAGTCGCCTCAATTTATACTTACCTCCATCGTAGATTTTACCTCCTCCTCTCCCCATTATTTGTGACGTAAACTATGTATGGCCCTTATACATATACAGATCGCGTCACTTTGCTTATGCGGGTACCAGGTTTAAAGAAACCAGGTTGTTTATGTATTTAAAGTTTTATTGCGCGTTTGAAACGGACCATAGTCACCTCATTTCCTGTCCTGTCCGTAAACGTCGTTAAGTCTCGTTTTGGACATTCACAGGCGCAGACATCCTATTGGTTTTCATGCAGTCGAAAATAGTTTGATATGCGGCCCATATTTAATTTTGTTCGACATTTTATATTCCAATTTAGTAATCTATGCTTTTAATGGAATTAAAGTAGCAAAGGAACACGCAGCACCGCCCTTCCGCTGCCAGCCATGACAACTGTGACCAACCTAGAACAAGACTCAAATGGGGACTAGAATAGTTATTCCAGTTAGGAGACGGTGATAGTTGGTTAGTTTGTTAGTAAGTATGAGAACTAGGACAAGGACTGTTAGTGATAGTATAGTAGTTGTGTTGTTAATAAATTAGAGAGCGACAATACTTTCGCTTCTATACGAATATTCTATAATTATACATATATATCATGTTTTTCTTTAGTTTGTACTTAAAAATTAATGAATGAATATACTATGGGTGGTAAAATGACGCCCGTATATAGTGCGTGGTACAGCCAAGACGTGTCCCACACATGTTGCATAGGGTTGCCTCAGAGGTCGCAGCTTAGTTAAAAATAGTATCTACTTTTTAACTGTTTTAGTTTTATTGCTATCCCACTCATTTAGTGGGATGTAATGATTATTACTGCCTCATTAAAAATATTTTTAGAGACACCGCTCAGCTTTAAAATACGTACTTACACCAAAACTACATATCTCACACACATGAGGATGTATTATTTTTTTTGAATGACTTCTGAAGTAATAAATAAATATATAATATCGAAATCTCAACATTTCCAATATAACATGTATAAATATCGATATTAAAAATATTTTTAAGCTTAAAAAACAACAGGTGTGACAGCCCTGACACAGTATCGCTTTACGTAACCGGGATGGCGCACAGCTGCAGTGTATTTCGGAACATTAGATGCTCCCGCGGTCCCGGGTTCGTTTTGTTTTACTGTACGGAACAGGGGGAAATATTCTGGTGCAGTACAAACAAAGATTTTATTACCAAATGTAAATAGTCGTGCGTCTGTGTGTCAAGCTCAATTTGGTAGTCTTTAGCTTTCCTAAACGTTTGTTTTGGTAAATTTTGAAACGTTCTTAACGGGAATGTTTAATTATTCTACTTATTAAGGTTTCAATGTTTTTCTATTTGTTAATTTCAATAGATAATTCTTTTACGACACCGTAGCCTTGTAAGTAGTAGTATCCCTGCCTGCAAAGCGATGGGTCCCGGGTTCGATTCCCGGCCGGAGTAGATATTTATGTGACATATAGGTTTGTTCTCGGGTCATGGGTATTAATTAGTGACATGTTATTTGTCTTGACCATGCCACTCGCGACGTACGGAATCCTTATTTGTATCCTTGTAAGCGTTTATAATTATATTTGTTCATTTTAATATGATCGCTCTATTAATATTGTTAATAGTTACGGAGACGCAATAATACCTATCCAGCAATATGGTAACTACGCAGGTCCTTAACTAAAACCACTGGATACCATATTTGACCCGAACACCATTAAAATAAATCGGATTACATTAATCCGCTTGCAACACCGTTTAATTGGCACTTGGCCGATGGATATCGTGGCGCCATTCTTGCCGATAAATCTATGGGCAATTATAGATGAAAGAATAGTAATTATTATGCTGGGTAAATCGAGATATCTATAAAGATAACGAAATTTACTGGTAGGTGTGTTTACTAGTGAAAACCGCGGTTTTTGTCTCAGGATATTCGATTTATCTTAAACCTTTTTTTTAAATCTTTATTTGTAGGAAGGGTTTTGATATAATATACATGTGTGTCAACCCCACCAAACCATTCCACTTTTAAAAGGAAATCTTCAAAAATATCCCGGAATAAAATACCCTTTGTACCATCATGCAGCACGATGTAAGTTGTAGTTTAGTGGTTTGGAGGTAGGTCTCCCGCACTGGGGTCTGGGTTCGAATCTTGCACGTGCATTTTATTTTCAATAATTATGTGCTTATTAGACATAATTAAGTCACTCCTGGTCGTCGGTAAAGGATAATATAAAAACTTGCACACCTCAGCGTTCTCCATGATTTTCTCAAGTGTGTGACGTCTGACAATCCACACTTGACCAGAGTGGTGGACTATAGGCTATACTATTGTAACAGTTAGACATGTGGAGATGCTGTGTGATTTTACCCCAAGACGCGTATTTACCTTTTCTTAAAATTTGTTACCTATAACTTTTAATTAGGAAGTATAGCCTCGCATCCAATTTAAAACCAACCTCAAATAAAGTGCAGTCCACATCGCACCTGCGAGTTCCGCTGTGCCCCGCGGGACACACTTTCAGTTTTAACGATGATTTATGCGTGTACAAACGGACAGACATAGTCCAGGAATACTTGTGTGGTGTCAGACACGCGTAGTATAAATTGTATCATAAATCAGGAGTTATCAAAGGCCAGTGAGCTGTACGGGATCCGATTGAATTGTTGGGGTACGGTCCGCAGGAAAGTTGAATAATTTTCTTCTGAACAAAAAAGTACATGTTGAATTAAAAAGATTCATCATTATCATCATCGCAACCCATAATTGTCCCACTGTTGGGCTCAGGTCTTCTCTCACAATTTGAGGGGCACAAGGACATAGTTCCACACGCTAGCTAAGTGAGCATTGGACACTTACACATTGGACTTCATACACCTTTGACAACATTACGGAGAACTCTCAAATGAAAATGGTTCCTCACGATGCTTTCCTTCACCGAAGCAAGTGATGAATAATTTGTAATACGCACATTTTTTTAAATCATAATTAAATCATAATGTTTACCACCGCTACAGATTAAATGATGTGCCAATACACTGAACTCCATGAACATAAATTGGATTGAACTAGGCTTGCCTAAAATTGTGTATGTGCTGCAATGCGCTTGCCGACATTCAGCATGTTTGTTCGTTCATAGGTATAGGCAAATACCTATTAACGAACCACCGCCACCATAAGGCGTAGCTGTAGGAAAAATGGATCATTGAATTTGATTGATCACTTTAGATGGATCCTAAATAGAGCTTTCCTTTTTCCTTAAATATCCAATGCGATATAAACTAATATTTTCAATTTTAATTTCGGTTAAATTAACACGAAACCCTTGAATCGTCAAGCATAACCGGGCACATTAGTTCCGCGGTTATTTGCTCACGGTACATTGGCGATTGGCGATCGATAAGCCGCAAAGTTTATGTAAATAAGCTGTTGAAAGCAGATAGGGCGACTGCAGCCGACAGACAACAACAACAGGTGCCGAGCGCCGACAGAGCTGTTGTGTTCATTATAACGCGCCATTATTAACTGGAATAACTGAAGGATCTACATTCCACACGATGCCGATGGTCGGTATAAAATACTTCTCATATTCAATACAAGTACTTAATATATTATTCAAATCCATTTAAGCGAACTGCATTTTAATGCATATTAATACGGAAGGAGTGATTTTTAAGTGGTTAGATGGTTGGACTTCAGAACAGGGGGGCTGGGGTAGAATATTACCCGCACTTCTAAGTTTGGATGTATGTTATTGCAAGCTTGCAAGCTTATCAGGATCTAACAAAGGGCCTAATGGATTTCATTACCAGCCATTGGGCGATGGTCAAAGATTAATAAGTAAAGAACTTAAAACCCGACTGCATTAAAATGAAGGTCTGTAACATCTATTAATGATATAATACCTAACACGCCATCTTTAAAAGCAATAAATTTATGAATTCACGTTCTCTAGAGCTTCTACTAATAACCGTCCTTTTGGCTTCGTTAAAAAGTGCTTACCATGATCATTAAAAAAGGCACTTTTTTATTGTAAAATTGAGTCAATTATGTAGAAATTGAGCCGATTACTGGGGTTACAAAATGATTCTGATTGTTAAACTAATTCTATGAGGGAAATAAGAAATTCTTATAAAGGGAAACATTGGGCTTATTTCACCTATTTGTTTCTATTTATAACTTAAAAAAACCTTGTTCGTCAAATGCCATAATTTAGTCCGACCGAAGCCTTATAACACACACTGACTTAACATATTTTTATAAATTGTCCTTTGTGCATCGCCATAAATCTGATGTTCTCGTAAACACTCCGATAAATTAATATTCATTTAAGTCTCTCAAGTGTTTGCGTAGCATCCTGTTGGTTTGTTTATTAATTGCAGTCGGTACAGTACAAACATAAGTGTTTGTTATGTTAATTAAATGTATGGCTTGGTAATGGCATTGAATGGCGCCAAATTAAAAGATCATTAATTGTACCACTCATTATTATCATAACAACATAGACTCGAGTTTGAATCTCCACACGTACCAACGTCACGTATAAACGTCAACGTTTGAAAACGTCACCACTGCCCACAGAGTACTTTATGCCACTGCCTTTGGATAACATCGAATTCATCACGGATGCGTTGCACCTAAAGAAGCGGGGGACATTCCTACGAGTATAACTGACTTTCCGTTACTGCAACCAAAACACAGGCAGTAAAATATTTCAGGATGGGTCCCAAGAGATGATTCCCACCTTCCCGCTACACCATACAGGAATATTATCGAGATTACACTGGATGGTACAAGGCTCCAATATGGAGGTTAATTCTAAAGAAATAAGATTATGCTTGACTACAATCCCACATCATGATGAGCAGCTATATAGTCGTGGGTGGTAACGCGCTCTAACTTCCTATTCACTCTTGACTTGAAGACATCAAGACACTAACATTGTAATCGAATGGGAATGCCGATTACTTTTGGGGTATTAGCATGTATTTCTTATGTCACTGGTCCTGGTGAACAATGGATAAGCGTATAACTTCAGGTCTCTCATGTCGCTGGGCTCTATTCCACATTGTTTAAGCCCAAACACGACTCATGTATGCTGATAGGGTATTTTATCTGCATGGCTAGCTACCAAACTACCACTTCCTAACAACGACCATGAAATGTTTATCTGCAAACCATCAATGGCGTACTACTGAGTACGGGTCTCTCTTCATATCTGAGGAAGCCTAGAGCTGATAGAGATAATCCGGATCCACTTCCTTTTTGGTCAGCAACATGTTGGTAATGCCTTCTGAATTACTGATGTCCAAGTACGACTGTGACTACAATGTGGTTCGTATGCAACATAAAAATAACTTCTTACGATATCTAACTTGCTTGGCCGTGTGTACGCATCGTGACGGCATGTCGTTGGTATCGTAAATCCTAATTTAGAGATCGCTCTGAAGCACTTAGTACAGGAAGTGTTGGTTGGAGGGCTGTCAGTTCCCTGGATTTGTTTATGTTGCGGTTCAATTAGGTATTACTCCTGTTTTATTGAAATTAACTGACACAGGGGCGTGAGTTAATGAATGGCCAAGGGAACAAGGATTCATATAAGGGAACAAGAATTCAAGGATGGCACGCATAGGTCAAGGCAAGCATGGGTAGAATAAGGAATTTCAATTGAACTCAATGACTGAAAAAGATAAGTAATTTTTTTATTAGGCGGAATGATCAAATTATTTACCTACTAAAAATGGCGATTAAGGGGCTCAATCCATCTTTGAGTTCAAGCCGACCTTCCTTGCTCGTACCCTGCTGAACAACGGACGAGTTTATGGTGCCTATTCCCCCTTTTCAGAGTTTGTTAGGCTATAAAGTCCAACGACCTCTGAAAACCGGTATAGACCAGTTTTATCCAGTATTATCTCAAAGTACCTACTTTAAGCTGGCTAGCTAACGCCCTGTTGTTTGAGTCAGTCGTCAAACTTGTCGTGTTTCGGCTGGCCTGAGAGCCTTTCCTTTCTTTCCTCTCATTTCGTTCTTGCCAATACATCGTTGGCGCCTCTGGTGTTGCTGACGTCCATGGGTAACGGTGACCACTTGCCATCAGGTGACTTGCCTGCTCGTTGGTCAGTTACAAAAATATAATAAATATCAATAATTTTTAATAAATAGTTTTAGATAGGGTTGATAAAAGTCCTTTAAAGGTTTTATCAGTAGTTAAAGCATGGCCTTATAACTCACCGTTATAGCGATAGATACACGTGCCCATTTAATTAAGTTAATTGAAAGATTTATACTATCCATTACGACTAGATTACAATCCCGCCATGTGTTGTTTTTAAATTGTTTCTTACGAATCAAACGATTTGCGTTTCATTTAATAAAGGAAACTGAATGACGTAGGGATCTATGAAGTCATGGATGGATATAGTTTGTCCTAATCCTTGACTCGATATCCATTAGGTACTCTGCGAAATCTCTTCTTTTTTCAATTTCTTAAGCGTATTCGTGCGTCGGAAAGCACGTATAGCCAACGGCCCCGGATTTTTACGTTAGATAGCAGTCGTTAAGCCATGTCGAAGGCCTTCGGGCGGCATAAAAATTTCCGATACTTGGGTTGACCACTAACCCCTCCACCGATCCGCACTGGAGCAGCGTGGTGGAGTATGCTCTGGGCTTTCTCAATGATGAGGAGAGACCCGTACCTATGGGGCCAGTGGGACAGTGGACCATTAATGAGTTGAAACCAAGCCATTGTAGAAGCAGAATTGAAACAACTTAATTCACATCAGATTTCCAATTCATACTAGTTATACCAGTGACGCCATAACCAATTGTTCTTTAACACAATCGTATTGTCTTTCTGCATGCCTGTCTCAATTCACGTTTACACGTCGCTACGGCGCTTTACGTGACTCTTATTCTGATGGTCATAAGATTGAAAATGGATTGATACGAGAGTATTCGTGAGATAAAGTTACTGTTATAAAGTGGCGTCTACGACCCTACGTCCCTTTATATTAATACCACAAATGTCATTATTCATTATGAATTTACACATCATTCGTCGTTACCAGCAATTGTGAGTAATTAAAGATTCTTCTTTTTCAGGTTTTCGGTTTGCTGAGTTACGGAAGAAACAGAGTGGTAAATATTTGAAGTGATCATTTTATCGGTAGCTATAACTGGCACTGCTGGCTTTGGGTCTTCTCTCAGAATGTGACAGGTGTACCTACAGTATAGTGCACCACTTGGTCAAGTACGGACCGGTAGACTATACAACAGAGTTGAAAAAATTTTGGATACCTTTCAGGAATGCAGGTTTCCTCACGATGCTTTTCATCACCGAAGCAAATGATAATAATTTCAAAACCGCACACATTTTTGGACAAGGCACGTAAAAATAAGTGTCACAGTCGATTTAATAGGGTGGCAGCAAGCCAGACGGGTCATAAATAACCCTATATTTGTGGGTACCATCGGGATTAAACTGAGTGGTATAGAGTCCAGTGACCTCTAACAAAAGGGTGCATCACGATCGAGAAAATTGCCTTGGACTCGAGATGGATGTAGTTTCTTACGCCAAGATATGCCAATTTTTCAATTTGCGTAATTTTCGTGGACCTTAACAGACTTGCCAATAAATGTCTGCAACAACTTTACACCACTACCAATATCTAGGACAATTGGCCTGCAATATTAACTAAACACATCGTGTTGATAAATGAACTCCCGTCAAATAATAACTGAACTACGTCGTGATAATTAATATTTGTCCTATTTATATAACAAACTGCAAAAAATATGTAAATGATATGTCCAACCATAAAAAAATCTACGCTGAACTGGCGTAGCTGTGGGCGCGCGCAAGCTTATCAAGATGGCTGACGGCTTGGGCGAAAACGTTGAATAAATTACGTAAGGCAATTACTATTGACTGTTTAAGATCTGTTCATCAATCCTTTCATACATGTTGACTGCTAAAACGGGTTCGGGTACCCTTCTTTTGATGTCGATATTAATTGTGTGCCTGAAATGTCTCTAGTATTGTAATACCTACATTTATTTTACGAAAATATTTTTTACGAAATTTTATTTAGTTTAATTTCGGTGCCTGTCGGTGTGTAATAAAAATTTGCATATAGTATTGTGTCCATATGTGATATGATTACTATAATTTTAGTTAGCAAATCACAAAAACTACTCGGATAAACGGATAAATCTTTAGTTAGTTGCTATACCTACGCTCAAATTAGACTGGTCTACTCAGAGAAATAGTTGAGATTATTTTTAGGTTTTGCAGTGTGTTAATCCACAATTCATCATTGTCTGTTAAGGCCCTTAACCGTTCCAGAGCTGGTTGCGTTCTTTCACTTTTGGTGGTTATGACCAGCACAGTTTGTCTGTGTCTCCTGAGGGTGTACCAGGATCCCCAGCAAATGAGGATTAGCACACTTTACTGCTGAATCGCGTCTGAACGATAAAAAGCCAAGCCAAGTGGGAAATAAAACTTTTGTGTGGGCATTAAAAAGCCAACCTTTGATCTTGAACTACTTGGCTGCCGGTAGACCGGCGTGAATCAGCCCCATTACCGTGTTTACAACGTTGCCGTCAGCCGAAACGGTTTCGCGAGGAAACTGCGAGGCCCTGTTGCCGCAATTATACGCTAATATGGCGAAGTAAAGTAAACACTGTTCGCATTATAGTCGTGTAAGAGTTGACCATGGTACGATTGTTCCGTACCTATAATTAAATTTTTTGGAGGGGGTCTAAGAATGGATTTAACTAATTTTCAGCCTAGGAATACATATGATTTTGATTGTAAAGTTACACCACCGCGGATACGAAACATTTTAAATGCAAAAGGTTACTTACGATTACGATCCAGTGGCATGGATCCTGGTCACGGCGGGTTTCGTACTACCGAGTCGAAATATCGGTATAACTCATCGAGATATAACTAACGTTAGTACTTATATCTCGATGGTATAACTATTTAATATCGTGAATACCTACGCTTTTTGCATTTAAAATATCTACTAAAACAAGCTCGGCTCTCCTTTCAGGAACCAATAATCCGAAACATCGTATCAACGTCGAAACGCGGCCTCACCAAATCATGTATGGTACACATACCACCACTATGCATGTCTAGTGAAAGACAAAACATAAAATTTATCGAAATTTTCGAAAAAACGGGGCAAATACGGTGACAGTCCCGTATATTTGAGACATGTGGCAACCTTAGCTCTCTTTATAATTTAGGAGACCTAAAGCAATACCCCCATTGATTTAGGTCTCCACGCTGCTGCAGTGGTTACGTCAGGTTAGGGTCAATTATGCTTTAAAGGAAAAGTTAGTAATCGGTAGCTGGTAACTAATTCTTAGGCGGCCACACAGCGATACGTACTGATTTACTACCGGATATTACGGAAAAATTAAAGAATTTTTTTTAACAAACAGCAGTTTATCAAAATAACATATTTAACCACCGAACGCCAAAACACAGTTGCAATGTCCGAAGAGACGCACACCCACGAGTGGGCCTCGTTTTTGTGGGCCGTGGGCGACGCTGACATTCTTCGGCGTTTTGCAACCCGTAGAGTTAGGACCGTTGATAAATTACGCGATAGCATTTTCTGGACCGGTAATTTGGGCCTTATTACGTGTTTTTATGATAAAAAAGGCCGATAGGAGCTTCTTAAAATTGCGGCTCATCAAGACAATGATTTTTTACCACAGATTAAACTCACAGAGAATTCCGCGTGGTTTTAAATTATTTATACATTATTTTAATAAAAATGTAACTGGTTTATGTCTGTACCTACATAGTTATTTGCGAAAAAAATTATAAAGGGTCTTCATAGTAACTAATAGAAGCCAAAATTTTTTTGGTTTGTTTTATAATACGTCTAATACGAGTTTAAGATATGTTTGTACGTGCAGTACGCAAAAACTACTTAATGAAATGTATGCGGTCTAACTTACGGTGGTTAAAACTTAGAACCTAAGATCTAAATAATATATGTCGCAGGATAACGTCTGCGGGGTCAGCTAGTTTATAATAATTTGGTTTAACATCGTCGTCGCAACCCATAACTGTGTCACTGCTGCTCTCGGATCTTCTCTCAAAATATTGGCAGAGTCCACCACGCTGCCGGCTGCGGATTGGAAAACTTCACACACCATTGAGAACATTATGGAGAACTCTCAGGTGTGCAGGTTTCCTCACGATGTTTTCCTTCACCGAAGCAAGTGATATTTAAATATTAATACGCACATAATTTTTCAAAATTAGTGATACGTGCGGGATTTGAACCCGAACCCTCCGGTTCGGCAGTCAGTCACCACACGGCTATCACTGCTTACTATAATAATATAATTATTATTACGGTAAATATGATCATATTTAATGATCAAGGAACTTTAATGAAATACCTAACTATACCTAGTAGTACCTAGTTTAGTCAAATAGAAGTGTCTGTCATAGAACGACGTGCCATAACTTTTGCGTAGAATATCTTATCTAAAATCAGGTTAATCAAAACACGTAGCTATGTTGCAGGTTCGATTCCCAGAAGTAACTGTGGAGTAATCGCGATCATCTAGCCGCCTCGTAATGAATAATAAACACTATGACATTCGGTAGCCGGTTCTGAGATGTTTGTGGCATGAATCACGAATACATGACATTTTTTATATTATGTTCAAACCATAGACAGAGAAGAGTATAGACCTATGGATGATATCTATCGCAAGGACCCACACAAGAAAAGGAACAACTTACGCCAATGACACGACAAAAAACGAGACAGAATGATATGATGTTTTGTCTCACTTTGCGTGAAGGTTTTTCAAGGAAAGCTCAGTTGCATAAAAGCAAATTTGACAGCTGACCGTTGAATTTTTCTCGCAGCACATACAATAGTACTTTGTCGTGCTATCTCATGTTGGCCACGCACACCAGGTGTCTATATCCTTCACTGTCTACGGTTCGCACAGAGGTTGATGCCATGACATTTTTGGAGCATGGAACACATCATAGATGACTTTAAGAAGGTATAAAGCCAGTTTAGAAATGGAACTAACAGCTTTTACCAGAATAAATACCATTGATTACACTCAAATTCCTATTATGTTAATAATATTATTTTGAAGCTCCCTAGTGATCCTGCCTGCGATGTTGCGAGGTTTCGGGTATGACGGATAAATATTTGTTCTCGGGTCGTGGGTGTTAGTGATGTGATATTTGTATTGTCAATGCCCCCTGCACGATACACGGAATCCAGGATAGACGGTATATCGTGAACGAGTATTCCCCCGCGGCTACGCCCGCCAATTTCCAACAAATCAGTTTATCCCCTTTTTTATCCCCTTATGGGGGGAATTTCCAAAAATCCTCAGTCAAACAGACAAATCTATTTTTATGGGATCGCCTGAATAAATAATCCCAAAAACAGTTTATGTTAAATTTAATATCATCCCTGCATAGATATTTCTCCACCAACCTTTGAGACGTGTTTATAATCAAAACTCTAAGCCTCATCAGCTATGAGGAGATACCCGTGACCTATAGAAGCCAACTTATCGGTTGAAGTCATTTACAACAAAGTTATACGTCGTTTATAAATCTGCTTTTATAAATCCTTTGTGCTGCGATCAGTTAGCACAAATTAAATGTCACAATTACGCGGTTTTTTGCCGTCCGTCGCTTACATGGCCCGTGGGTGTTTATGGCCACCTTATTTGTTCACGGTTGTTATATAATGTTAATAATGGCCCTTCTGATGACCTTGACGGATTTTATTACTGTACCTTGAAAATGATTTGAGGAAATCATTTAAGTTTGAATCGCGAGCTTTGAGACATAATTTCGTGCTGCCAATGTTTCTTTCGTTACGTAGAGGATGATGGTTGCAATTGCAATAGGCTTGGCTTCAACCCATTAATGACCTACTATTGAGCACGCGTCTCTCCTCAACATTGGGGAAGGATTAAAGGAGGGGTAATTAGCCAATCAGAGTATTGGACATTTTCATGCCACCCTAAGGCCTCCAACATGGCTTAACGACTGCTGTCTAACGATGGCAACGCGAATCGGGGGGTCCCGGGTTCAATAGCAGGCCAGGGCAGATGTTTATGTGACATATAAATTTAATGTTTGTTCTCGGGTAGTTAGTTATTAGTTAGTTTGTTGATGTGTTATTTATGTTGTCCATGCCACCCGCGTCACACTGAATTACGGCGAAGGTATGAGTTTGTAAACATTAATAAGTATCAAGAAAAGTAGAACCGTATCATTTCGTGAAGGATTCAAGGTGTGATATTGAACAGTGATGAGTCAGACATACTTCGCAATGGTCAACTTGCCAAAATAGTACGTATGGGGACGTGGGCGTGCCGTCGGTGTACGTATCGTTCATCGATGTTACGGTAGTTGTATTTGTCTTTTAACGTTAAACCATCGGATCTATGTTATATGCTATAACGGATCCATGTTGACCGAAAAATAAATGAATTTGCTTGTGTAGATTGCGAGAGTCGTCTGTCGGACTTGGTGCGCATATCGTTGCAGAAAATATTATCTATACGCGTGTAAATTGTTTTTAAATCACTGCAAACCCGACTTTTACTGAACAGAATGTTCTAAAACTCCTAAGTTAAGTTCTTAAATTTTTAATTGTTGATAAATAAATATAATGTCGGCAATCAATATCATCCTAGCATAAGCCTATAATAGTTAAGCCAAGTGATTTGACTGACTTAACATAAAAAACATAAAAAGCCAAGCTCCTCAATTCTACAAGGCATGATTTTACTAGCCCTATCTCTACAAACCTTACGTCTCGGGCTAAAGTAAGGCATGGCCGTTTCATAGAACTAGATATGCCATGTCGCTAATATCTGACTCACAGAATTTGAGCTCCCCTACGCTGTGATGGTTGGAATGTTGGAAATATTATGTTAATAATAAAAAATAATAATAAAAACTGTTTCGAGAAAAGGAAGGTAGTCATCCATTTGCAGGGCACTTCCATGCCCTCAGTTGGATACCAACCCACCAGTTGGATACCGAACGAAATATTAATATAGTTTTAAGAACTAGAAGTGGAGATAATTATTTAAAAAGAAAAATAACGCGAAACAAGTCTCATACTTTAATGGAAAGTTCAAACAGAAATAGCAATTACAATATTCAGCTAGGAATCTAGAATACGTCCGTCTCGTCCGAATGCCACACCGAGAATGCCGTCTGTGTCGTCTCTCATCCTCGAGCGCGCCGCAAGCGCTCGATCCCCCACTCCAACGGTCGCACGATGCTACGTCACGCCACCGGTCACGGGATGCTACGTCACGCCACCGCCCGGCTCCGTCTGCTGGTCCGTTATTTCTAACACGGCCTCTCCTGACTGCGAGGCGTCCTCGACCGCATGTTGGCTGGGTGAACCTTTGGGATGTTGAGAGGTGCCAGGTTTGTCATCACCTGAAAAACAACTTCACTAAAGCCATCCATACACACAGAAGTTGCTTATTTTGATAACAATTAACAGCACAATGCCACAGCCGTAAGCGTGCACACAAACGACCGGGAGCAAAGCATGAAAATTGTCATCCAAGAAAAACAAAAATGAATGCCGTGCACATGTCTCAAACTGCGCAATTCAAGGCACAAGCACGACACCTTTACAATGGTTAGCCCGTTCACAGAACGTCTAACAAAATGGCACACTGTGTTGCCCATGCTCACCGACACAATGAACATTGACAACACAGCGCCTACACGGTATGAGAAGCAAAATCCGGCCGAATCCGCCTCAAATCATACCGCTAAGAGAGGGACGTAAAGCATAAGGATGCCCACATCAACCGACAGCTAAATCAGGAAGTAAAGCACAGACAGTGCCCACCTCTACCGACAGCTAATATCAGGAAGTAAAGCACAGAAAGTGCCCACCTCTACCGATAACCAAAGCGGGAAGTAAAGCACAGAAAGTGCCCACCTCTACCGATAGCCAATGCGGGAAGTAAAGCACCAAAGGTGCAAAGGCGTATGATGCTCAGCATGGTTGCGAGGGCGGCGACCCACACGGCTGTGCGAGCTGCAACACGCCCGGCCGCGCGAGCGGCGATTCGCCCGTCTGCGTGAGCGAGGACTCGTCCGGCTACGCAAGCAGCGACTCTCCCGGCTGCACAAGCGGCGATTTTCACGGGCGCATGAGCGGTTACCCGCCCGGCTGCGCGAGCGTAGACTCGCCCGGCTGCGTCAGCGTCAACCCACTCGGATGCGCGAGCGTCGACTCGCCCAGCTGGCTGCGCGAGCGGTGATTCGCCCGGCTACGTGAGCGGCGACCCGCCCGACTGCGCGAGCGGCAACCCGCCCGGCTGCGCGAGCGGCAACCCGCCCGGCTGCGCGAGTTTCGACGCGTCCCGGCCGCGCAAGCGTAGACTCGCCCGGCTGCGCGAGCGGTGATTCGCCCGGCTACGTGAGCAGCGACCCGCCCGGCTGCGCGAGTGACATTAAAAAGCAAAGAAATTCCAAAGTCTAAAGTAGAACCACCTAGTACTTCAATGCCATCGCAAGCGATTTCACAAAAGCAAGTAGCGATAACTCCATCAACAAGTGAGTTAGACCTCAATTGTTAACGGGAACAACACGATAGCCATTGGTCGAGGCTATTTCATGGCCACAATGTCGGGGCCTTAAAAACAAAACGTAGCCACTTGTCGGGGCTATTGACCACGATGTCGGGGTCATAAAAACAAAACATAGCCACTGGTCGGGGCTATTGACCACGATGTCGGGGTCATAAAAACAAAACGTAGCCACTGGTCGGGGCTATTGACCACGATGTCGGGGTCATTAAAACAAAACATAGCCACTGGTCGAGGCCAATGACCACAATGTCGGGGTCATAAAAACAAAATGTAGCCACTCGTCGGGGCTATAAACACACGACGTAGCCACTGGTCGGGGCTGTAGTGAAAACGCCTCGCACGCTTCCGGTTCACTCCACTGAACCATGTGTTCTGCGGCGGTCTGCGTCTTCTTTCCAAACGACCCAACAGCCAACAGCTCAAGTTCGTAGCCTTCGTAGAATTCTGTTCGGGCCACGCATCCCGGAGTCCAACTTCCTGGTGCTCTGAGAACTTTTATTAAAAAAAGTACCAACAGCAAAAGTGCTGTCTTACATTAGTTGGTTTTGGATACTAACTAAAGCTTTGGTTTCAGCTTCGGAGCTCGGCCGTACCTGATCATGTCCATCACGATTGGTTATTGGTCACCTAATCATTCAACCGTGTCTCGGCTCAACACGCAAGCAACCGCCAATACGTCCGAAGCGCTCGCGGTTGTAACTCGCACCCGCGGTTAACTTCCGCGCACCACACATCAAAATCATGGGTCACACTTGGGTCAAAATTAGAATTGTTGTGATAAATAAATAAACGCTAACACACTCATACCCCCGCACCAGGATTCCACGTGTCGCGGGTGGCATGGACAACACCAATTAAATTACATGTCACTAACATCCATGACCCAAGAAGAAACATTTATCTGTCACATAAACATGTGCTCCGGCCGGGAATCGAACCCGAGACCCCTCGCTTTGCAGGCAAGGTCACTACCAACTAGGCTACGGGATGGTCGCCTAATGTTTAGACCTTACTTGAATTAATGAAGAAACAGCTCCATCAATCCTGCCCGAGGCGTCTGCCTTACGCGGTGACGGAACGGCCTCGTCCGCCATACGCGTTTCGTGCTAGCGTACGGGGCTTCGGTGGCAGCCGAAGTCATCGGCGGCGCATAGTTCCCTAAGCTTGGATGACCTTGTATACACCAGTGTCCAACACACCGGAACTCTGCGAGATTTTCCTGCAAATATACGATTTCCCACACCAAACACATGTGTTTTAATTCTTTTGTGTCCCGTCTGTATAAATACAGAAGACAAAACCTCGAAAAGGCATTTGCCAACACCAAGACGTACTTAACCCATTTACGTCGGAGATTTTAAGAAAGAGTCCACCTTCACGGGCCTCGGCCTTACCTGACTAGCTTACGATTGATTTGTGAAATAAATTGCGGGTATTTCGAGAATCGGCCTTAGGTTTTATATAAACGGATAAAAATTCTACAAAGTAATTCGTTATTTTACTCTGTCAACCTCCGAGCACCAAGCAGCAATATCGTGCACGTTATGATCAAAATTCGAAATGTAATAATGGCTCGATTTCGTAAATAACGACGTTAGCGCGGTAACAATCTTATTGTTGCATCGCATGATAAGTCTGTTGAGTATCCGTAATTAGCAACGACAAGGTGTGGCATTCACGCGTTGGACGTGACCGTTCAGAGATAAATTTCGTAGTGGACAGTCTGTCCCTCAATACCGTTTGAATTAATCTAACAAGGATCGTATCTAGTGCCTGATTACGAGTGCTATTACGTTCGTTACGCGAGTCGTCGCGACACTGCTTGCGAGAAGCACGGCTGGAGCGACTGCGACCTTTACGCGACCTTTATAAGACCGCGAAGATCCTCCGGACATTATCAAAAGAAAATGTACTTACGGTTTGTTGAAACTTAACACAACGTTCCAAGAATTTAAAAATAACACGAAGTACTTAATGAGTAAAAATTATTTTTATAATTTACGTGAAAATATTGTCAGCGAGAGCTAGGCCTGCGTTTGAATTCGAATCGCACTTCTGATTTTAAGAACTAGAAGTGGAGATAATTATTTAAAAAGAAAAATAACGCGAAACAAGTCTCATACTTTAATGGAAAGTTCAAACAGAAATAGCAATTACAATATTCAGCTAGGAATCTAGAATACGTCCGTCTCGTCCGAATGCCACACCGAGAATGCCGTCTGTGTCGTCTCTCATCCTCGAGCGCGCCGCAAGCGCTCGATCCCCCACTCCAACGGTCGCACGATGCTACGTCACGCCACCGGTCACGGGATGCTACGTCACGCCACCGCCCGGCTCCGTCTGCTGGTCCGTTATTTCTAACAATAGTTACAACATAGACTGTAGGAATGCTAGCCTAGGCTGTATAATTCGTTCAAGAAGACCTAGTTTTGTATAATGCTTATGTATAATATCGACAAGTTGTAAGTGTTCACGGCTTAGCCTATTTATTATGACTTGAGCCAATGAACTAATATCATTACTCACAGGAAATGTGCCAGTAATTCTATTAGCTCGGAGCAAGATAAGTAACTATCTATATAAATGCGTGAAGTATTTCTGTTGGAAAAAGAAAGAAGGGAAACTAAATTTTCTGAGATGAAAACCCTAGTGGCACCAAGTCGTGAAGGTAACTTAGTCGTCACCCGGCTCCTGTAAAGTTGACAAATTTAAGGGTCATTTGTTTCATTTTATGGGTGGTACAGGAAACTGAGCAGTACATTATCATCACAATTGTTCCACTGCTGGCCTCGGGTGTCGCTATACATTTTAACGTTTTTATCCCGTGGTAATATGCATCATTTTCTGAAAGTAGGAAGAAATTTTATAACTATACTCAAGCGTAATTAGCTACCTACCGTTCTCCTTCTAAAATCAACCTTAAAATTACATTTCATTCAATTTATCAATTGCTTTACTTGCGCTTTCTTCTTTGCCAGCAATGTACCAATGACTGCGCGGGTGTAATTGCCATTCTTGGGACGACCACCTACTGTCCAGTAACCCCTCTCCTTGACTATTGACACAATAAATATCTATTGCCTAATTTATTATCAGCCTACACATACGTTTAAGAGTTGCGCAAAATTCGCAATGCAGTTTCCTCACGATGTTTTTCCTTGACCGTTACTGTGCTAATTAACTTCTAATACTATAAACTGTGAGTATTTAGTAACATAGTTATTTTTATCGTCAATTACTCATTTAATTAGGTCTTATCTGTGATCGAGTCAGTTGGTAAGTGACCTGCCGCATAGCTAGGATGCCTATGCACAGCCGTCAAGATATGACCTCAATGGAGTTGACAATGACCTTATGATCTGTGAGTTATAAATAAGTTTAACAGATGAGCATTATGTTCTTTTAATAATAATATTGTATGAAATTATCACTTTTATGATAACTCATTATAATTGTGTATCGTGCGCCGACATTTCGAGTTGCATTGTTGTACCTACGGACTTGGATCAGGAACATAGTTCATTTTTTTATGTTCAAGTCGACAATCGAAAATTGGAGCCGCTGAGTTAGTAGGGGTGTTGGGCGATCGATGTGGAGTTAAGCCAATCTCCCCTTCTCATGCATCCTGGTGGACAATGGACGAGGCTGTAGCACCATCTCCATCCTGTTGGAGCTCACTGGGCTACTGGGTGTGCATGGTGGTACGGTCTTGTATTCCGGGCTAGTTAATATCTTCCTTTTAAAATTGAATTTGAAATTGTCATAAGTATTGCGAGCGCAACATTTCGAGCGAGAAATATTGCGCTTTCGCTTTTTTCGTCGACAACACATCGGAGATGTCTTTGGCATAAGTCATGCAATACTATTGTTAACCCTCGACGCATAAAGAGGGTATATCTGTGTGTCTGTCTGTAGCATCATTGCTCCTAAATTAATGGAGATGCGGTTTTTTTCGAAAGCTGACATGAGCGACATAGTTCCTAGCTATAATTTATGAAGATCAGGCCTTTGATGATCAACTCGTTACAGTTTTTCTTTGTCAGGGGTTTTAATGTATGTATATAACTATCTCCCCTTTGTACTAATGAATTACTGATCGTCAACGTTGTTTATTTGTCTCCTGCTCGGACCTGCGGATCAGCAAGACAAAACCTTCGTTATTGCTGATTGCATTCCTGCGGTACAGGCACTTCTTTATACCACTGTTTGATGTAATCAGTGAGGTATTCCACATTACTGCACAACGTTTTTGTGTGTTATAATGGACCACTGAATTGAACGATCATCTCGGGTGTTTGGGTTCGAATTCTGCATTGATTTTCAGTTTAGTGCGTAGTAGGTACGGATTAATTAGGTATTATCACTTGCTTCGGTGAAAACGAAGTCGGTGAATGGCTCAAAATTAAAAGTTGAGTTAAGAGAGTTCCTATATAAAATGGACTATTAAAAATCAAATATTCTATACAATTAACTGCTTAATTATATGCATTTATATTGTTGAAATTACTGAGGGAGATTATTGAAAAATTGTTAACAATATGATTCATGTGTTCAAAGTTCGCAAATTTATATGATGCAGTTTGAGATCTGAAAGTCGCTTTAGTTTCATAATTCTAATCCTCATAACAGATGTACTATTATCAACATATTGACAGACGAACAGACTTAATTATATTTATCTAAAAACACGTGGGCCCCAATGTGTTCCCAATGGGAACCCTTACTATTAAAAACGTTACATAAATTAAACCTTATTTCTTTAGTAATAAGATTTCAATCAACTTACTATTCTGTTTAATTAATCTATGTAATGGCTTCTTAAGATAGGATCGAAAATGTTTTGTACGTATTTAGAAATAAAGTTTAATTTTGATTGTTGTTGTGCTTACCATGCGTAGTTAAGTTCTGATGCTCGAATAAAAATAAGTGCAGAGAGCAATGATCTATTTTTTAAGCCACGTTAAATAAATTATAAATAGGATGGTGACTGGCCGAGCGTACTATGGTTGGACCACACAGGTTAATCTGCGGTGGCAATGATAGCCAAAAGGTTTGAACGTTGAACTCCCGGACAGGAAGGCCTGGTTAAGTACCCCACGTGCACCCGAATTTCCAAAAAATACGTGTCAATTAGACATTGATAAAATGTCACTTGCTTAGGTGAAGGGAAACATCGTGCACTGCACTCAAAGCTGCGCACCTAAGTGTTATATTCTAAAATGAGTGTAAATCTGCCAATCCGAACTTGGCCAGCGTAGAGAACTAAAAACATGCCTTATTGTAATCCGAACTAAAAAGGAGAAAATAGTTTTGAAATAAGAATATTTTGTTAAAAACCGTGTTTACCAGTAGTTAACTGTAACAACTTTACGTCACGCAGTCGGGTTATGGGAACTACATACTACAACCTTGCAGGGAATTATTGTTATTAATAGTTCTTCCCCCAAATTTCATCTCTCCCAAATGTCAGTTCTCAGAGCTCGATCATTTTATCTTCTCGTACTTTTATCAAGTGCATTCCGACCCGAGGGTCGCACGATTGTCATGCTGTTATCAGCTGATAAGAGAGGTCACTGACACCTCTTGCATAGATAAGTCTCCATGACATTATCACAAAACGTAAATAAACAATTTGATTATAATTAAACAGTACTATGTAAGAACGGATTAAATTACAAAACACTTATTTATCAATTCTCTATATAAGGAAGATTAAATACTTTTGAGTGTGAAACTGTGTAACAGGTAAACAGGTAAGCGAAGCTTGGTTCAATCTTTACATCTCTTTTAACTGCTTCGCTTCGCTTCGGAAACCTATGCATATGAGATTTATACACGATACTTAGCCTTAGCTCAGACTTTACTTACGAAAATCTTTGCTTTGCAAAGACTCCGCTTTGATATTTATAGACATGTCACACTGAGATTGTGCTCAGCATAAGCTAAGACCGCTAATGTCATAATACCACTATTGGTTTCATTATATGCAATACACCTGCAAAGTTTTTCGTAAGTAAAGTTAATTATTATTCACAGTAGTATTATTCACAATTAGTATTCACAGATATATAAAGATGGAACCAGGCGTGTTTGGGGCTCTGTGTCAACGGCCTGCGGTCCGTGTTATCTCGATAAGGCCATGTGGGGATCGCGTGACTGTGTGACCCATTTCGGGGCCACTCCACACTGCAGCCGGATGTGGTAACGATCTTTGATAACGCACAGTACTGATATACACTCGGTTTAGTGGAGAAATAGGTCATATTAATAACATTTGATTTTGGAGTCCTTTTCGTTGGCGATGAAATTCTAAATAAAGAACGCTATACACTAGGATTCACTGTTTCGTGGGTGCCACTGACAACACACTAATAATACACACACACACCCATACCGAAAACAGAAATTTAAACTCGTCGTAATAATCGCTGGGAATCTAACCCAGGACACTTCGAACGACAGTCAGATTTTAATTATGTACTCGTATCATAATTATTTAAATTTTCCAATTATATTGTTGTTTTTAAGTCCATATTTAAACACCGAAGAACTAAGTTAGAAGCTGCTTAAATATTACTGCTGTGTGTACTTGTTATGCACGTGTGTGTGCATAACGTTTATAATATGTGTTGTGTGTCTATATTTCTGTATCTATGTATGTATGAGAGAGAGATCTATATTTATGTATTATGTAGATAAAAAGTACTTTCTTTCTTCTCCATTTATTGGCTAGAAACGCACCGGTGACACCATGGGTGGAAGTGACCATTAACCATAAGGATTCTTTTATTTTTAAATTAAAAAACAGTGAGGTCAAATGTACGTAATTAAAACATAAGTTTTAGTCCAAATATTCCTTATATACTTTAATATGTTGTTTTGTCATCAATCTAAGTTACAGGCACTTAGTTTAAGTGTAGGCTCAGAGCTCACAGGAGCTTCCAGTTTTTATTTAAGAACAAATACGATGTTTTTTGCTAAATCAATCAAGCATTATAGTCGGAGAGCTGATGTAATTCCTTATTATACGTTATTATGTCGATGGTAAAAAACCATAGGCTACAGAGCTAAGGTCAGTGATGTCATCGGCGGTTGTCTCGTGATAGACAAATGTCCTGATATTTTTTATATACGCAGTCTAAATTATATGAAAGACTAGTCTTTGCTCTCGGCTTCCCCGCGTGGTATTCGGAAAACAAATACCATTAGGGAACGTTTTATTAGGGATAAAGTGTTATTTATCCCAGTCCAGTTCATGGTCTATCCATGTGTCAAATTTTGTGGCAAGCTGATATGTATTACTATGATGAGCTTTATATCCCTTATTCAGATATTATCGATTCTTGATGATTGATTGATAAAAATTATTTATGTTCTTTCTTTTCCAAGGTCTCAAACTATCTCCATATCAAATTTAATCTAAACCGGTTCAGCGGATTAAGCGTGAAAAAGCAGCAGATAGATATAACACCTGAAAGTTCTCCATAATGTTCTCAGAGGTGTGTGAAGTTCGCCAATCCGCACTTGGGTAGCGTGGTGGTGGTGGACTAGGGCATTTGGTACCTGTCACATTGTGAGAGGAGTCCCAAGCCAAGCAGTGGGGTGGTTAAGGGTTGAAATGTTGATGGATGTATGATTTTGCATACGACAGTTTCCTACACGAGTACTTTTGACATAAAAGATCGTATCGTACTACGTTAAAACCGAATTGTTATTGATACGAATATCGATAAAAACGTGATAATTAATTTTCGTACATCACATTTCATCGCGTCGTCTCCGTGAGCTTACGCAATCGTCTTGCGATTGCTTTTGTGCATTTTTTGCGCTTACATGTCACTAGTTGTCAGACCGATTTGTGGTGGAGTGTTAGGGCAGTTCAGATACACTACTGCTGGACTGCACCGCTGTGGGAAGCACAAAATATCGTGTGATATAATCGGCCAGTACATTTACTGGCATTAAACGTTCCATATCGTCTTTTTAGGCGATATTTTATCGCTTGTTCTGCGAAGCGAGTTTCGCTAGACGGTGTGGGATATACGGTAAGCATCCACAGTTCCGCATCGTGCACAATGGACACATGGGATAACTTCTTTTGTATAGAGTGGATGAAAATTATCAAAGATTTGCTACCGATAAAAGTAGCGATAGTAGCTTAGATTAGAAAAATAGGAAAAACGCTTCGACATTCGAATTTCGCTAACCACGGAGGTAACGAATAACACGTAGATATATCTGAATATACTCTAAGTTTATTTTAAATAAGAGATTGAAATTAATGGAGCTCCGTCAGTATCGGCGATCGATAAAGCCTTGTTGTTTGTAGATGACATCAGGTAATAAGTCAATGTAATTTTTAAGAATACATTGATTGGGTATTTCAGTTGGAACACGGCAGTGACAGTCTTGGTATTATCGTCTTCCGCTCTGTCAAAGAGAATATAACCACTACGTTTTAGCTCTGTCTATTGGAAACTGACGTACATTTTTAGCTACTATTTATGTTATCGTAATTGCTTTGATGAAGCAAATATTATAATGTCTTTTTCACACAAACTTACAGGCTATCGATAACCGATGTCGTGGGATGCGTTAATGGTTCGAATACTTCCATTAATCCATCAACCCACACTGGAGCTGGTCCCTCATTACGAGGCAAGGCTCGTGTCCTGTTAGCGGGTTATGTCGTGATGATGGTTGGTTGTCGAGTAATGAGTTGGCTGTCGGACCCCAGATCAATTTCTAAATATCACGAAAACAAATGTTTACCAAACTTGCCTTGGCCAGATCCTATTCACTTGGTAGCTAGAAATCCCAATCCTACAGTAGTCGATAGGGTTATCGCTTCAATTTTTAAGAAACATATTTTGTTATTTTAAAACTGTTTTTAATACTTTATATTGATGTAATAAACCGCGCCCTAGACCCAGTTCGACGCTGTCGCTCGTAAATCGGCTGTCTTCGCGTGGGTCGGTCTCTGCACTCGACCTATTTCTGCTCTCTCCATTGTCAAAAGTTAATTTAACATTCAATGCAGCTTGCCCACTGATCTCTGTAACATAAATGCGCTAGATCCGCTGTCAATTGTCCCCAATTGACGGTTTCACCACAGCACAGTTAACTCTTAAATTCAGTCTTCCAAACGGAGACGTATAGCGGACTATATATTATAATCTCTGGATAACATTAAAGTAAAATGTATATACTTATAACGTTTTGACATTTGCCAGGTGCTTACTGAGGATAGTGGGTAGATAGAATATTTAAAACGTTCATAGGTTGATCGTGCAGGGGTACGGGATGAGACACGATCCCAATTTCTATCAGCGTTTGAGAAACACCATCGTAGGTAAATATATTAGGTATATAATATTGAGCTGCGGTGGGGTGTCAGTAAAAATCTTATATTTTTTCACCGTTGACAGGTAAGTTACATAGAAATTTATTAAATAGTATTAAAGTGGATTTTGTAGCACATATACAGTTGAAGTTTTCTTAAACGAATGGCTTCTATGTTTCACACTATACAGCCAGTTAATATATTCGCTAATCATTTCAATTGTCACCACACAGCGAATGTTTTGCGGATCCTTAACATGGACAGGATTTAAACATAAGCCTGTTCACACCTTTCTCTACAACATTCCTGTAGATTAGCATGCCTGCCTTGTTTTTGGAAAAAACAGTAGTTTAATGTAACTGTTGTCAAAATAACGGTTGTTTGTAAATCTATTAGTTATAGAAAAGTCAACAAGCAGGACCTACTTGATACCTACCTAATAGGTACCTGGTATTAATTATTTATTACCTAACTGTAATTTTGTGGCTAGCGTTTGCGGTATCGTCGTAACTAAGTAACGGTGTTCGGGAGTTGCATCTTTTGATTGCAACAAGCGTGTAAATGTAAATGGCCAAAGTCACCCTCTTGCTTGAGACTTGTCGGGTTCCGGCAGGAAATTGAGTCAGGGTTTTCTTTCCCTTCTCTTCCTTCTTCCCTGGCCGGCAACGCATCGGTGATGTGTATGGTGTTATCGATGACTGATTTTTTAAAAATACTTAAATTGCGTCGTGTCGGACTGTCGGAAAACTTAAAAAAACGGTTGTCTGTAAAGTCGATTTACGCACGATAATTTTACGTGATACATCTGCTAGTTCGCCGGCTATTACCATATAGACTAGGAAATATTTGCCCAAAAGAGCAACAAGCTCCTTTTATTAATTGTCTCTGATGCTGCAGCCGAAATATTTTTACTAGTAATAGCAGTGTCTAAAGACATAAAAATGGCAAAACCTCGGAATCCACGGCCAGTCAATAAATATTCTTAAAAACTGTTGGAACTGCATTGTTAAAAGCTCAAATAAAAAAGTTCAAAAAATTCCCGCTCTTGATTACAACAATTTTTACAACAATTTACTGAAAATTTATGGGACCAAATGACAACTATTCCACATCAAACTAAAGATAAATCACGTAAATCGGATCATAAATATCTGCGTAATCGGTGTACATACATACAAAAAATCGCGGAATATCGGCGAGTGACATCCATTGCATAAGTACCCGTATGTAGATAATTGTAATTTCTCAATTGTTTTGCGCGGAACTGTACCATTTTTGTCCTTTTGACAATCGGTCCTCACGGGTATATGTTCTTATGGGACTTTGTAGAATGAGCCGTATCCTTCTATCTATTACTGAAAACTACATGAAAATTCGTTCAGTAGTAGAGTTAATCGCGAACAGACAGACCCGGTGGGGGACTGTGTTTCATAATATTTATGTTAAGAAGTATTTCTTTATTTGTGGCAGCAGTACCTACTATCTTTCCAGAAAGTTACGGCTGTTTGTTAAAGTTGGAAATAAAAAAATATGTATTTGCATTCACGTGGTAATGAGAAAAATATTGTTACCACTTACCCTCAGGCAACCATTACACAAAATGACTGCTTGTTTGTGACTGAATACCACGAGTTTATTGTGGCGTGTAGTCCAGGGATGGCCACAGAATATCCGGAATCGGATGTCAGAATATCCGAAAATGATATACAGATTTACCTAAGCTCACATCACATGGGCTTAAGAGTCTTTTTACAAAGTAAACAAGACATAATTTAATTATAACATATAGTGTGTAAAATAACAAATGCGATACGTTTTTCAGAATAACCTTGTATGTCTTGTATACATACATGTGGTGACATTTAAGCTGTTTGTGAGATTAGCGTGCATAAACGCACAGACAAATAGAAACATTCTTACAATAATTGTGGATTCTATTGCGTTAGTAAAGACTCTTTTCTCATATATCCTCCTTGTACAAACAACTATCAGTTACTTTTTTATCATAATACATGTATACTTAGATGACGCGAAGCAATTTGTCCGTACAATATCCGAATCATCGGCACAACCCTACAGCGATCGCTCTGTGCGGATCTGGCGTTAATCCGCGCCTCTGGTGTTCAAATGGAAATAAAGCCTTTTCAAGCTGTCGCTTTTCCTTCTGAATGGGAGTCGCTAAAATAATATCGTTACTTTTTACTTTCAAATTACGAGCTTAGTATTACATTAGTGACAACTATTTTTGCTTGCATATTCTTTAGGCTTGCATTGCATAATTTGATGTAAGGACTATGCTCATATTGAGTTGAAGTTTTAAGACTAGTCTCCATAGCAATACCCACAACGGTCTTCCCTTAACTGAAGTCATTAGCAACCTTCTCTTTTGTTAACAAGTTATGTTTACGATTACAATGTAGATACCTACTAAATTTATTTCCTGTCCATCAGCCTTTACATGTTCACTGCTGCACGTGGGTCTCCTCTAACTTGCGCCCGTGTACCATCTAATTATGAATATTTAGGTATTTTTGAATAACTTTCGCTTATACAAATGTTTAAAAAATACAAATGGGCATTTGATTGCAATAAACCATAAGTTGGGGGACTGACATTCAACCGTTAAGGTACACATGCTTATTACTTCATAAGCATGCTTAAAATGAGCATACTCTTTAGCTGTATACATTTGCTAGAATTAAGCATGCTCAATTGCTCACAGAATACTGTTAAGATTTTTTGTATGGAGACGTGCTCGAAGCTCTCCCCCTTCCTCTTTGTTCCGTTTGCCCCCTTCCACCCGCGCCGCAGGTAGCATGCTCAAGATAAGCCTATTTCAAGCAAAGCACATACTATACACATGCTTGTAAGTCGAAACTGCTCACTATAAGCTTTATTTCGTGCTTGAAATAAGCATGTGTATCTTTACCTTTAAACTTCGAACTAGTCGAAGAGGTCAGTATACTATCACAAAGTATTACCGAGAACAAAGATTATACAATCAACTCGTACGCTAAGTACTCAAGCGTCTTTCATTGAGCGTCGAGACGCACATCCGGCCCTTAATAAAATGTGTTTGGACGCGGTCGAAGCTCTAACGGCACCGTCTTATAACTGGCGATAAAAGGTACATGAGGATTCGTAACGATTTTAATTGCGAATTTTGATTTATTAGGCTAAGCCATAACAGAGAAATTTATAATCTTATGGTCCGGTCACACATCCTAACCATCGATATCATCGTGACCCCCTGTGAGGGTCGTGAGGGATACAGGCCATAGTCCACCACGGTGGCTAGTGCGGATTGGCAGACTTCACCCACCTTTAAGAAAGAGGAGAAGAGAAAGAATAAAAAGAATACAACTAGCTTATTGTTTTATTCTTTAAACAACCCCCCGGAACACGACAAGTTGTTTGACGGCTGCAGGAGCGGCTCTAGCACATGTAGCGCCAGGGCGCACTGGCGCCCTTTTGTATCAAAACGCGCGGTCGGAATGGTTAGGTCTAGGTGTCGCGAGCGGCTCTCGGCACCCCCTGACACCCGGGTGCACCGCACCCCCTGCACTACAGGTAAAGCCGTCCCTGGACGGCTGTCATAAACTACCCTACAAAATTGGACGTCAAAGCGATGACAAGTATGTCATCGCCGACAATACTACAGGTCGCTTATGATCCATTTAAGATCGAATTTCTCCGACCCTCTAAGTTTACTTCCTTGTCAAACCGTCCGTGTGATCGCTATCTCGATGTGTGAGAGCACTGTTTGAATTGACTTACTTTTAAACAATTATTCTATTTATAAGATCACTCATTCTGTCAATCGGTTTATTTATATACAGTTAGTTAACTAGAGGAAAGTTTCTAATGTACTTGAATGCTTGCTTTGTTTGGATGACAGCTAGTGTATATGCAAAGCT
Organism: Ochlodes sylvanus; assembly: GCA_905404295.2. Taxonomy (NCBI): domain Eukaryota; kingdom Metazoa; phylum Arthropoda; class Insecta; order Lepidoptera; family Hesperiidae; genus Ochlodes; species Ochlodes sylvanus. Next base: position 8,644,300 of record FR990129.1, read on the forward strand.
TTTAAACTTCGTTAAAAGTATCTGTCTATACAGTGCTATTTTTTCATAACTTATCATGTTACACTTAGGTATGTCGGATGATAAATAAACATTAATTTTTGTAAATAACGTAGTCGTTGTTATTACGAACGTGAAGAAGGTTATACTCGCTGAAAGTCATTAAAACTTTGCCCATGTATTTAATGTTTATTTCCTGATGACAACCCTAAGGCAACAATGGTCAATTCGCGTACAAAAATGCTGTTAGAACTGTTTTTGTTGGTGATTGGATTACAGAATTATTAAAGTTAATGATGAAGATTGTATTGACCACTACCGTGACAATCAAAACTAGGAACACAGATAAATTCTTCTGAAAATTCAAGTTTAACAAATGGTTATGGATTACAAAATTGCAAGACGAGTTTTTTAATATATAACAGTGAATCTGTCTATCTGGACGACCAAGAAAATATCCATATTAAGGAAAAATATCCCCTTGACCACATCGATTACACGATAACAACATCAAACCTACTCGTATTTTGCAGAACAGGAACGTTAAAGTTTCAGCATTCCGTACATTAAACGTTAATATCTATGTTTGTGACAGCCCTACCGAGACATAACAAAGGGCATTGACCTAAGTAATTAGTGTCACGCAGTGCACTGCGCTAAATTGCACACGAAGGTGTTTTGGCGCCCCGCCAAGAGTTACGTGTTAATATGTTCCTAGCTTATGTAATTTTAACGGGACATAAATTAACATAAATTAAACTGATAAAATTAACTTTTAATACGCACAACATTTTTGAAAATTACAGTTGTGTGCTAAATTCAACCTGGGCTGAGTCATGCACCATACTTCAGCAATAGAATACTACTATAGCATCGAAGATTTATTTCTAAGTTAACAACTACTTTAGGCTGAATCATTGCAGATAAACTATAACTGACTGACACTGAATGCTCTCCAGACAAAAACTGAATCACGCTGGAAGGGGTTGAGTCATAAAAGAAATAGATTGCTCGTTGGAAGAAGGAACAATGAACGGGGGAAATTTTAGCCTTTTTTCAACCACCCTTCAGACCGAAAGCGAGTAACGAAAGATTCCTAGTCAAAGATAAATTAAATCTACAGATGTTGTGAAAAGTTCTATAAAAGTATCCCTTTCTACTCGACTTATCGAGCATTACACAATCTCACGCTTAATACTATGTACTACATCTAAGTGAAACCGTATCTAATTCAATTCCCTCTGAGATTAGCGGAAAGAAATACACAATTAAACAAACTAACTGACAAATTGACAAATACACAAGAATACACGACCCTTTAGCCTAGTTGGTAGTGGCCCTGCCTGCGAAGCGAGTGCTCCCGGATTCAATTCCCGGCCGGGGCAGATGTTTATGTGACAGATAAATGTTTGTTCTCGGGTCATGGGTGTTAGTGATTTGTAATATGTGTTGTCCATGCAACCTCCGACACAGAGAATCCTAGTGCGGGGTATGAGTGTGTTAACGTTTATTATTATTATCTATTTCTATGATGGGGTATATACTCGTAGCGTTTATAAATTCCCCAAATAATACATTTTCTCACAATCGTCCACGTGAACACGTTAATCTTTGACCTATGGCAATTCCGTTAGGTTAACATTTTTCATAGACAATAGAACATTTCTGCCATTTAACAAGTGAACAAGCGTGAAGGTCTTCGTTCCGAAAATATCGTTACTCGCATTCGGTTGATCAGCTGGTTTAAGACCTTTTATCCTAGCGAAGCCAGCGCCTTCTACCACCCTCTGTGTAACCCAAAAAGACAACCCGCAGACACACTTTTCATTTTTGAGACTTGTGAAAAGTCAAGGACCTTAAAAACGCCCTCAATGCATTTTCGCGGCTTTACCTCTGGTATTCGAATCATGGAATTAAGAATTTATGAGTAGTGAGCATTTTCGGGTTTCGAAGGGCACGCTAAACCGTCGGTCCCGGTTCCTCGTCGGTCGCCAAGCCAAGTCGGGGGGCCTTCGGGCGGCATAAAATCTTCCGACACTTGTGTTGGCCACTAATCCCTCCACCAATCCGCACTGGAGCAGCGTGGTGGAGTTATGCTCTGGACCTCATCAGTTATGAGATGCTCTTCAGTTACGTGCCCGGTAGTGGGTCATTAATGATGCCAAGGAATTAAATGAAGAATTCCGAGGAAATAATTAATGATAATGTGACTGGCCATATTGGGCAGCCTACAATACTGACCCCAATTCCATGCCTGCAGACCAGGGTGTCATAAGAGGCTACACAAGCCAGCCCATCTTTTTCATTTAAAACTTCTTTCATCATCGTCATCATCAGCATCACAACCCATAACTGTCCCACTGCTGGGCACGGGTCTCCTCTCACAGTGTGAGGGCTATAGGCCATAGTCCACCACGCTGGCAAAGTGCAGATTGGTGGACTTCACACACCTTTGATAACATTATGGAGAACTCTCAGGTGTCCAGGTTTCCTCACGATGTTTTCCTTCACCGAAGCAAGTGATAATTAAATATTAATACGCACATAAATTTGAAAATTAGTGGTGCGTGCGGGGTTTGAACCCGGACCCTCCGGTTCGGCAGTCCAACGTTCACTGTTCACTGCTTTCATGTCAAATCAAATCAAAACTTCATTACATGACTGAAAAGCGGAGGTGAAAACCCGCTGAAAGAGGAATCGATAACGCGGTGAACGCCGCGCCGTTTTGAGGACGGCATGTAAAATATTCATGCGGGCCCTACGATTGCGTTACATTTCATTTTATTTCACGTTAAACTTTGACGTGTGAAAACGACGCAGGAACCCACAAGAACGGTGGAGATTAAACATAAACTTTTTAGTTAACTTAGGGAAACGTTAAACACAACTTTGAAATCGGTATTTTCTTTGCTAATGACCTGAACAAAAATTAACTTTAGTACTTCACGAAAAGTTGGGTAAGGTTGAATTAAATTACATATTCAATACAGAAAAGAAACCCCGTAACCGGATTCAAAGTTACTCTGAAATTAAAGTAACATAAATATAGCTGTAACCGAAAAAGAATTGTCTAAAAAAAAGTCTTAAAAAGAATACCAACTTGTTCAAAAGTAGGGACGTGATGTCGCATGAAATATCACGACAAATTGTGGAAAGCTTTATCGATTTAGCGAGGGCTGTTACTTCAGTGTTGAAATGAAATCTAATTCGTACGGTACCTACTATGACTGAGAATTGTTGATCTTGAAAAAACCTAAATCAGGCACCAGGCTCTCGTTAAGAAAGGTTTAAGAAACTTGTCACTAAATCCTAGTTTAAGGCCTTTTGTAAGAGTTATATACCTACTTACATAAATGTTTTATTATTATTTTTCCTTCGAGCTACGAACCCTTAGTAAGGGACTCATGACGTATGAGTTAGTTGGCGCCGGCAGTGACTTCCGCAGGCCGCGTCTTGTGGTTAGTCACATCTTAGTTTAGTCTAGATTTAAATGTACACACACATTCTTTTCCCCCTGCCTGTGGCTACTATTTTTACATATAATAAAAATGTAATGCGTTTATGTCTGCACATGTAGATCATTATTTGAGAAAAAAATGTATTAAGGGTCTTCATAGGACCAGTACAACCCAAAGATATTATTTTTTTACAATTTTTTATTTAAGACTGTAATGTTCTGATAAACTTTTCAGTTTAATATCTGCGGTTAATTTCCGCCACCGTACATTACGAGGTAACGCCAGGTTCGACCAACGCTACCTAGATACCTGGCATTCGACCACAAATCGGTTTTCACGTTATTTCCTCCCAAGTACGTGTAAACGGTGGAGTTACCAAGTTCTATGGGTGACGGTAATCACATAAGTGATTGGCAGACCATAAAAAATATCTTAGTTCCGGATTCGAACCCGAAAAACCGGAATAGAAGATCAGATTTCCAACTACTGTGCTCTCGCCGCTAAAGTGCAATACTCTCTTATAATAGGTATTGTTTAATATCTCATCCATTGACACGTAATGTTACAGAGTTTCCTCGCGTGGGAGCAACTCTTGCCATTGTCATCGATTAGAAAATACGATTAATGTGTGAAAATTATGAGTTGTGACTCTTATTGTTCTGTTGGCGAGTCCCACTGCGAGCGATGAACGATGCAAGATATTGTAGATTTAATGTGCGGAAACCCGAGCTCATCATTAGGACAATAAAATTAAGTGTATAAAGAATGGCATACAATAATGTGCAATGATGTATACAACTACGTAAAATTTTAATGTATACGGGTACTAACGATTTCGAATTGTTTTCTCGCCGTGACCATGATCTATGCAACTGGGTCGAAATATCGGTAAAACAATTCGAAATCGTAGTACTAATATACTTACATTAAAATGTTTTGTGCCCGCGATGATATCAGTTTAAAAACTACGTAACATCTGTAACGTGACTTACGTGACTGATCGTTTACCGGCTGTTGACAGTAACGGTGGTCTAAAACCACACGCTGCCTGTGTGCGTCAATGTACCTAATGTGTACAGGGAAAATACGAGTAAAACAGTCACCAAATATGTGCCTAGTGAAATCCAACTTTGTGTATGGTTATAGTAAATTTTGTATGGTCATATGGTGGACCATAGCGTTTATTTGCACAGTAAAGCCAGAAACCACTTGGTTGGTGGCACACAGGGCTGGAGCCTGGAGCCACCATTTATAACGTAAAGACAGTATTGCCAATAGACTGCATATCAAAAATAAAATAGACATTTTTATGGGCTGCGGCGCTGACAAAAAGCTCATGGCTTCAACCAATAATCGCCCACTACTGAGTACGGGTCTCTCCTCATACCTAAGGAGGCCTAGAGCATACTCCACGACGATGCTCCAGTTTATATTGGTGGAAGCAGATACTAATAGTAAGTAGTTACCGTATGGACGCAAAACCCTAGGAATCGCTAATGCAACACAAACCTCAGAAGGACTCCAATTTCACATGCAAGCGGCTAATATTATCGGTACATTCTGGATGAAACTTCATTCTTCAGCGAGTTCTGCAATGAGGGGATGAAAGAGACAAACCTCAGGGCTCTGGCCGTTGTAAATTCGACAAAGTTTGAAACCGGCTGTTCAAATGGCGAAACTGCATAGAAATTCCGTAACACTTATCGAGAAAAGACAACGGTGCACGTGTTGTATTTTGTAATCAAATAAAAAATTGTTTTCAATAACAAAACTGACATATCTCGCATACTAGTGGATTTCATTTCACGCCTATGATAAGGTTTACGCAATGGCTGGGTAATTGGAAGCGTGCCGTGTATTTACTTACGCTAATCTCAGTCCGAGAAATGGAACAATACTAGACGGACATTACGAAATAATAGTGCTTTGATAAGCTGAACACTGTTGGGAGGTTTTCTATAACTAGTGTCTTGAATTCATTATGACGACCTTGATTTTAGATATGGTAGAATGTTATGGTAGAATCTTTTCAATTAAAATGAAATTAATGCTTTTTCGTTTTTCGAGTTTCACAAGTTTCAATGATTTAACTAATCGGAAAATAAGACTAATTTAGTACAAAATTTTAAATTTCCATACAGCAAAAAATTTATCACAGCTGCTGCTATAATAATGTCTCTATATTGAATTCTGCATTATGTATTGTTATGTCGGTCGTAGTAGATATTTACGTGTCCAATAACCCCCGTATTCATAAACAATACTCATCAGTGCAATCTAATAAAAAGCGCGAAAATCTCTTTTCACCCAATGTCCATGCCACCGATAACCAGGTAAGAAGTGTGCTTAAGGATATTTACTAGTCTTTATTATTATAGCGCGATCGCTCATCGCCTGTCTCCAGCGATCATACCACAGCTTTTTTGATGCGAGAAACTTGTGAGTTATCAATCGTTTTTGCTCGACGCTTTCCGTTTTAGCGAGTTGTGTTACTGTGTGTCTGTTTGTACTCTCTCCCGCTGTGGACAGTTTACAAGTGTTCAGGCGACTGATGATGTGAGTTTACATTACAAAATATGCTTCTGTACACACACGGCGGAGAAAAGTGTCTAATGTTATCCGATTTCGGTTCTGGTGTTTGTGGGACGCATGATGGCAGGATGTTATCCGGTTTAACTTTTTTAGGAGCCAACATCTTAGTCCTCAAGGGTAGCAACACATCTGTGACCGAATTAGAACGAGACTGTTATATGTTCGTAACTGGGCTATTACTAACAACGACTAATCGGACTAACTATAACTAACAGTCTGTGCCTCAGTCCTCATACCTGCTAAGAAACTAACCAACTAACTAAACTACGTTTAGTAACAATTGACAACTAACCAACTAGACTACGTTTGCTAACTAGACTAGGCATCCTAGTCCCGATTTGAGTCTTATTTTGTGTCGTCACAGTTGTCATGGGCCGCAGCGGAAGGGTGGAGCTTCGTGATCTTTTCTTATCTTAATTCCGATAAAAGGATTCACTCTTCACTGCCATATCGTATGGTATATCTCGTTCGTATGGTCTATGCTATGGGATTGAATTGAAAACATTAAGAATACATTAACACGTATAAATTGAAGATTGCAAAACAGGCGTGGGTAGGTTTAAGTTTTGATTTGATTAATTATTTCATCCGACTATCTTAATAGTCACTTACCTACTTACCCAAAATTAAGTAATATTAGAAAGTAAATACGTAAATATATTAAGTAAGTATCTGGTAAATAAGTAGACTAATTGGTTGCAACATTACATAATGGTAATAACCATTCAAATATATTATGTTAGTTGTCAATTGAAGCGTCCGACATTGTAAAAGCTAATCGGACTGAGTCCCCACTAATGCGCACTGAAGCAGTCTAAGTCTGGTCTGCGCAAATTAACTTGGCTTCAACCAATTAATGACTGAGGATAAGAACGGATCTTTCCTTATACCTCAGGAGGCCTAGAGCGTACTCCACCAAGCTGCTCCAGTGCGGATTGGTGAGGGGTTAGTGGCCAACCCAAGTGTCGGAATTTGTTATGCCGCTCGAAGGCATCCGACATGGCTAACGACTGTTACCAAATGTTTACAGCCGGGACCGAGGACTTTACGTGCCCTCCGAAGCACGGAAGCGCCCAAGATTTTTTTTCCACTAGCAGTCATCCTTTCAACTACCGACCGCGCGCGCTGAATTGCTTAACTTTGTCGATCACTAAAGATCGACGTATAGTAAGCCGCCGGGCTATGAGCGCTTCATACCCTGGTCTACCGTCGCCGCGTCGTGGAATTGGAATTATTATTCTAGGCCTCCTTAACGGACAACAACAAAAAAACCACCATTGGTGGTTATTTAGAACAGTTAAATATCAAAAAGAAAAAAATTACAAAATAGGTATTTGTTATTTTTTAGATTGAATTATTCTTGTAGCACTTAAAAATAATTTGACATTGAAAATTCAAAAAATAATATTTTAGATAGGCGACGTATGTCTGGCTCTTCACCTCCTGTATAGTTGTATACTCAGGTCAAGAGTTAAACCCGATAAAAACTAAGAACCCGTTTAGAATTTTCGCTCTGTCGGAAAGGATGCTGGAATGATCAAGCATATGGATAAGGCAGGGCATAGTGATATTCAAACGAGTTTTTTTCTACAGAGAATCATACGAAATATGTATTTCTATAGGTCCCTATTTAGGTAGTGTAAGAAATCGTTCACAAAAACAAAGTATTTATTTAGAAATTCCAAAACTGGCAACTTGTCAGCTGTCTAACAAAAAAAGTCAACACTGGGTATAAACTGAGATAAATCGCGAAATTGCATTGTTCAAGGCCACCTGCTCGAGTCGACTATGCGCGGGAGCGTGCGTCGAGTGAACAACACATGAACACACGACGCGATCGCGACGAAGCTTGCGACGATTCGTTTGGTTTTCGCCAGTTAGTTTAGTTAGCCGTCAACCGTTGAGTAGTGAGCGTGTGTACCGCGTTAAAATCGAAACATCGCGATACTTCCGAAAATAATAACAATAGTGTTGTGGTATTGTTACACTCAGAACTTGTGTTAATTTAACTTGGACAGGTGTGTCTCTTTTTATTATAAGGTATGTTAATATTATTTTATTACTGAGACGATGTTTAGTTGATATTGTTAATTATCGATAGCAATGACGATTTATCGATAAATGAAGTGTTTATTTACGTCAGATTTAATATTTTTAGATTATCGACTGGAATTATTTGTACTCGCATTTATAAAGCGGTCAGACGACTCTTACTGCTTAAATTCTGATGGTCGAGAACTTTTTTAACTTATTAAATTTAGTCATAAAATAGTTCAATACTAATGGCACTTGCACTTATGTTTCTCTCAATAAACAAAATGTAAATTATTTAATTGGTTGTTTTTAATGCGATTGCAATTTATAATATTAATGTCTTCGTGCAAGAAATTTAAATAAATAGTTATCCGTATAACCCTGAGAAAACAATATATAATGTACTATCTAATAACCAACGATTAACACTGAAAGCTTAGTGATTAAATAGGTACTCTCCAATCCAAAAGGACCTCAATTCGAATCCTCCTCGCATCCACGATTCCACGCAGCTTATCGAACTTTTGTGAATAATGGAAATAATTTATTATTTGAATCGACGAAGGAAAATAATGAGGAGTAATTAATTAATAACGTTTATCAATTTAGTTTAGTTACTTAGTAGTTTAGCAACAGCAATGGTAAAGTTGCTGATGAGTAGTGTCACAAAATGTAATGTTAGCCGCTCATTTTGGCACGGATCACATCAAAAGATTCTGTATCTTTTGATAACTAACGATAAAGTATTTATCAACTTTATCTTTGTTTATCTTTTATTGCATGAAATTGAAATCGTCCCCGATTTCAATACATGTACCTGCGTTACATTTTTCGAGTTGCTATTTTTGTAGGTGTATTACTTACTAATAAGTAAGTAACTACTTACATTACACTAAAAGGTAAGTACATACATATATTAGGTATATTACATACATTATACTAAAAGGTACCTAGGTACAGAAATTTGAAAAAAATCAGACATTAATGTACGGGTTTGAAGGCGTACACATCGACCTTTATGAAAGGACAAAAGTCTGAAGTTCATCTACTTTTTCAAATAAAAGGTAGGTACCTATATTATTTGAAAGATTTAATATGATCACAGCCAATGATATTTACATTATATGATGCGTAACTAAGTAAAAGAGGATCCCAGCATAATTATGTTTTAATTCATCACATAAAAAATGAGGATTCTATAAAAAAGCGAATAACTAGGTAATTAATGTTTGTTATCACATAAAATTGTATTTTAAAATGAAGCACAGTAACTGTTAGAACCTTAGAGTACCTATATATATTTAGAACCCACACGTGCCCACACGCCGAGTCAAGAAAATCGAAGATTGGATAATATTCTTCACAAGCTTTCCGCTCGCTGCTTTACCCGCGTGAAATTCGGTTATATCGCTCCTTTTTAATTTCCCAAAATCCTTTCTTAGTTCTCACTTGCGTCATTTGAGGAACCTATGTCAAAGTTTCAAGTGAATCTTAGAAATTAAAAGGGTCAGTCAGTTTATCCCCCTTTTTAACCCCTTAGAGTCGTAATTCCCCTGCACTCCCCAAGGAACATACATGCCAAATTTCAGCTTATTGCGTTCAGTAGTATCGGCTGTGCCGGTACGTTGTCTGTCAGTCAGTCAGTAACGGAAGTGTTTTATATTATACTAACGTTGTCTGTCAGTCAGTCAGTAACTGAAGTGTTTTATATTATACTAGCTTTCCGCCTCGGCTTCGCCCGCCAAAAATCCCTAAATATATAAAAGTTGATAAAATCAGAGAACTTAAACTAACTTTGCACCCCCCTTTTACCCCTTAATGGATGATATTCGAAAAAATATTTTTTTCGTGTTTCATGACTTTCAATGAAATACCTTCATACTGAATTTTATTCCAATTACTACAAAACGGCATAGTTTCATACCAACTTTGCACACTCGTTTTACCCCGCTAGGGGGTGAATTTTCAAAATTCCTTAGTGCTTACGTTATAAAAGGAACCCCTGTGCAAATTTTCAAGTTTCTAACCTTTATAGTTTAGGCCCTGATGCGTTGATATGTCAGTCAGTCAGTCAGCTTCTCCTTTTATAAATATAGATATAGATTGATTGATTGATTGATGATTGATCCCCTTATTTTATGAATGCGGGGAACTTTTAGAAGCGATCAAAAGTAATTTTTTGTTGCCATTTCAACAAAGATTCTAAAAATCCTTTTGTACGTTCTTTTCTTAATAAAAAGTACAGACAGACAAATGATTTTATAGGAATTCTGCTATTTTAGGTTTAGTTTTAGGTTTTTTATACGATTTGAAAGCCTAAATGTGAGCAAAGGCAAGCTGCTATCTTTTGGGTTGGCCCTCCTCCCATAATGTAAATGCAGCCGTTGACCATAATTATGCGAATCGGCAGAATTCACACACCTTTGAGAACATTATGGAGAATTCTTAAGTGCGCAGATTTATAATGTGTATAATTCTCATACGCGCATAACTAAAAATTATTAGAAGTGCGTGCAAAATTCTTTTCGAGAAACCCTTATTTCAAGTAGGTTGTTTTATATATTTTTGGGGAAATTGCTACTTATAATAGCTGCAGGTGACTATAGATATATTTTAGTATCGTGATGGAAGGAAGGATGCATCTCCTCGGGATGTCACAGTCTATTTCTGGCATTCTTAGAAATGGCCGGGTTCAAATTTAGGAACCGAAACCGACCGCTTAGGAAAGTGTTTTACGTAGGAACTTATTATTTACTATAGATACAATATATTATGTAAATGTTATATTATTAAGGTTTAGATTTGTTCATTAAACTCCAGGTAAACTTACCTTGACTTAAACTTGATATTAGTAAGGATGCTGGTTGATCTTTAAACTTCAGTTTGTTCTTATTATTTTTCCAAACTTTGTATCTTTTTATCTTGCTAAGTAATGTTAAAAGCAGATTTATTGTTGCATAAATTTCTACGAATTGAAGTTGTGCTCTTTTCATTTGAAAATATTACGTGATAACTTAATTTTTTGTTTCAAAGATATCTTTCACTGTATCTTCTTGATGACACAGCACAATTCCAAAATGACTGTAGAAACTATATAATTGGTCAAGTCTGAAATGGATTCATGTAGGTACTCGTAGTTTAGAAACGACTTGGGGCTACGTTCTAAAATATAAACTTTCTTTATTCCTTATCCGAGGGGAATTAAAAAAATAGTAAATAGGATTTGTGATAATTATGTCCTGTAAGGTAGGCTGTTCTGGATTTGAATATTGCCGCAATGTGGTTACGTACAAAATGCGAATTAAACTCGTAAATATGATTCTATTTAATCCTTCCTAGGAGATAAAGCCGGAAAATACGTTTTTGTGATAATAATAGCCTACAAGGAGGACCACCTTCTAATAATAAACACATTTAGGTTCAGAAATAAAGCAACTTAAAAGCAGTAACATTTATTATTATCCTATGATCCCAATCCCGTGGAAATATCCACGAAATGTTAATAATAACAAGACTTAATAATTCTTCACACGCACGTTGCTGGAACTAATCAATTACGCACATTATATCACACGTATACATTTTTTTGTGTGATGAAATATCAGAAGTGGTAGTGTACCAGAAGTGGTACATTAAATATTGTGCAACAAAGCACTGAAATCATTTGCATTTGTTATGACGATGACTGGGTAGTTCTAGGTACCGTTCACCGGTAGTAAAAGTATTCTGAGAGCTGATGTCGCATCATCTCGTGTCATTGATGTAGGCTTGGATCTTTCAAGCCTTTTCTAGTCCAGATTTGAGTCTTGTTCTGTGTCGGTCACAGTTGTCATGGGCGGCAGCGGAACGGTAGTGCTGCATGCTCGTTTGCTACCTTGATTCCATAAAAAGGCCTAACATAATAGATTTTAAAGTGAAAACTTCTTTAGCGGCGTTGAGCACTTTTTGGGATGGGTATAAAATGTAAAACTCGCGACAGGACACGTGTCCTGATCGAAAATTCGTAAGATGTATTTTAGAATCAAGAAGCTACTCGGATACTTCGTAATAAGGATCCTTTTAAACTGTCAGTGGTGACTGTTATTCATAATGCCATGGCAACGTAAAGCTAGGGTTGAATAATGTAAACTAGGTATTTTTATAAATTAAAGTAATATAAGAATTTGTGCGTTGTGGAACTTGTGGACTAGGCAATAAAGTTTAATTTGCTATGAAAAAAAAAACAGGTACGCGGCCAACACACGCGGCGGCGGCCTAACGACTAACTTGGCCAACCTCGGCGTATTAAGGACTGCGCACAGTACAACGACTCCACGACCGACAGACGCGAACGCGACTAAAACCTTGACAAAGCTAACATTCAATTATGAGCCTTATATCTTTGAAAGTAAGGTTGAATTTCGAACTTATACTTAAAAGCCCTGTACGGCCCCTCCCCGCCCTACACCCATAGCCGTTTCGTTTCGAGACCAACGCGTCGACGTTGCGTTGACGACTCACCGTAGACGAGTAGTCCACGCGTCGACCGACACAATGACGTAATGTACCTAGAACGGAACGTCGGAGTTGAAACGGAGTGGAGACGGAGTCGAGTTGACGTCGATGAAGCGTTGATCGCGGAACAGAACGTCGGAGTTGAAACGGAGTGGAGTCGGAGTGGAGTTGACGTCGAGTTGGTGTAATGTGCGCACTCCTTTACCCATGCTACCATCGTCAAACCCAACCAAGCCTATAAACGGAACATTTCCCCATCACTTGTCCCCTCATCCAGACACTTATAAATCAGTAACTGCCATCAAACAAGCGCCGTCCGCTTGTCCGTTGATTCATTGTTCGATCTTTGCCCTTTGTGTTTCTATTAAATTATAATCGACTATTCCTTTGTTACGCAATCAATGTGATAAACTAGAATCGGTCAATTTATATTGATTTATGCAATAAATGAGCGGGCTAATAATGATCTAAGGACCTAACTGGTCTAGACAGTGGTAGTTAAAGACTGACAGTATTATTTCCAGTACGCTACAATTAGATCTATATAATTATACAACGTGCATCCCGTGTAGGCTAACCATCTCAATATAGTAGTATTGTAAACTTCGGACAATTAAACAATACTTATATGAGAAAATCAAAGTCTGAGCAATTAGCTGAATTCTTATTATAAAAAACCCTTACAATAAAAAAAATCCGGACATTTTTGCTACAAAATATAATTTTGTAATTTTAATTTTACATGTGAGTATGTTTGAATTTGGAGATAAAAGTATTGCATTGATTTAAAAAAAAGTAAGCAGACGAAAGCTTATCGTGTGTTGGATAACTTGTTTATCTTTTAAGTTCGAGTTTGAGTTTTTTCAATATCCGTACAAATAACAAACCGGGCAGAAGGCCAAAAGTCCCGACATGTCCGTACCAACCCAGACGGTTGGCGACCCTAATCCTCTGTGCGTCTCTGAACGATGTCTTTGTGTAGTCAAGCGGCTCGACATACGGGTGGTCTGTGTGTTTGCCTGTATCCTGCCTAGGTGGCGAAGGACCTTCTGGCATGGATATGCAGTGTAGAGTTACTTTGGACTTACATATGTTCAATTATGTTTATTAATTAGGTTAGTATCTGTAAGTCAATCTCAATCTTACGGAATGCTGCATGCTAGTTTGCTATCTTAAATCCATTAAATAAAAATACCATAAAAGTATTATAATATGTTTTAACTGATGACCCCATTACCTAATTGACAGTGACCTTGTCTGCGTTCCCACGTTCGATTCCCGATCAGATATTTATGTGACAGTAAAACATAAGCCTTCAAATGAGTATGAAACGACAGACTTTGATACAGTCGACCCGTGTGGCGCAATGGTTACCATGCCCGATCGTCGTTGGAAGGGTCCTGGTTTCGATTCCCAGCGGGGCGGAAATTGGAATGGCGAGTTTTTCGTTCTTGGTCTGGGAGTGTTCTTGTCTTGTATGTTGTTCATGGCCCCACAACACAGGAAATCCTACACATTACGTCGCGATTATTCTGATAGATAAATTAAAAAAAGTGCATTTACGTCATATCTTACATTATCTAGTGTTCTTGTAGATACCGAATCATGTTATCTCGATGCATTTTTCATTTGCATAGCAATTATGAAGATAACCATAATTCTTAATGCACAGCAATGCGATAATTTCTGTAATCTCACTGATCGCGTTCGCAGCTGATTTCCCGGATAGATTTATTACAATTGTAAGCGGTGGAAGCTTTAGAAATCACACAGACACTCATGCCGCAGACCGGCGGCCCAAGTCTGCAAATTTATAAATGCTTTAATTGCGTCGCGTCGGCATAGTTTGACATGTTTTTCGACACATTTTGTATACGAACTGTGTTGACGCAATTGTAGTTTTCATTAATTGGCACACTTGAGTCCCAGGGTGGATGACCACTGTTCTGACCTCTGGTCAGAAAACCCCTAGTACCCTAGGAACCTGTAAATTATGCATAACAAAAGGCTTAATGCTAGATATCATTCTCCAGTCAAATATGAAGCGGAACCAAAATGCTGAAGAATTCTAGATAACGCTTTGTTGAAACAATGGAATACCTTAACTATCGAATAGTGTTTGCAAAAACTGATTTCAAATAACATTTCATTTTTCATGCAGATATCGCTTATCGATATGCAATTTCAAATAATCACGTGCCTTTACAAGTTCTGCGTAAACCTTGCAAATTCTCGGTATATGTAACTGTTCAGTTACATAAAATAGTTTTGCAACATGTCAACAAGTATCTCAAAGTTTTTGCTATGAAGTAACGTTGGCAAAGAAAGCAATGGCCGTGCGGAACTCAAAAATAAGTCGTGCGCGCGGGACGCGTGCCCGCAGCGCTGATTAGCTAGACTGTACCGTCAGCATAATCATTTCCAAATAAATAGTGAAAAAAGTACCCTTACAAACTCATATTACAATCCCCTGAATGAATGAATATACGAATAATAAACGAATACACAATAGGATATAGATTTTTCATCTTCAAGAACAATCCAAGCAATTTATCCTTGCCCTACTTTGGATGGATTTGGATGGATACCGAGCCCACTCGATACGCCGCAACTGAGCTACAGGGCTGAAAGTCTATCCATTCATCCATAATATAAGCCACATAGCCAATAAGATATAGGTCTCTTGTAAATTTCGCGAGTCTCACCTATTCTGTTGTACTTCTCTTAGGGAGCGAATTCCCGAAGGAAATTCTCCTATTCTAATTTACCTACGACTTATTATTTCCTGTATGCAAGTGCACACATTCACGAGCCGAGAACTCATATCTCACAAATGTCTGCCCCGGAAATCGAACCCGGGATCCCGCGGCAAGTAGGGTCACTGCTAACATGGCTGCAGGGTCGCCAACAGGTTCGTTTAACCCGAATGTAGTGAGTACACAACAGCAAAAGAAATATACAACAGTATAAATGACGATGGAGGCTACTGCTTCTGCTGTCTGTACCATGCACTGTGACAACGGAAGTCAGCCGAGCGTGCGTTGCGCAACGTATCCCTTTGTCTTGACCGTGTCACAATCCTGCATTCACACGTGTCACATACTCGCTCACCACGGCTTTACGCGCAAACGATATTGACCCTTAACTCGTAATCATAAGCGTAAGGTGACACGCCGTCGTTGACTGCACGGCATGATGTTGTTTTGAATCTGGTTGTAACGAACGTGGGAAGGAAGGCTTGCGTCTTCTTGATTATAAAATGTTATTCACGATCTTGTGTTATATCTAGCGTGGTGCATAACAGGGTCATGTTGTAATGACCCTTTGTTAGCAGAG
The DNA here is from genome assembly GCA_905404295.2 of Ochlodes sylvanus. Classification (NCBI taxonomy): domain Eukaryota; kingdom Metazoa; phylum Arthropoda; class Insecta; order Lepidoptera; family Hesperiidae; genus Ochlodes; species Ochlodes sylvanus. Next base: position 8,660,211 of record FR990129.1, read on the forward strand.
GTTTTATGGATGCTTTTGTTTAGTTCACTAATGACCTGCTCGCGGATTTGCTCCGAGAAAGCTGTTCCGTATACATACTCCACACATACTCGTAGTCAGTTTAGTAAGCTATGTTATCGTAACTTTGTAGGAGGAGAAACGACCGCAGAAGTTGTGGGAATAATGGGTTTTAATAACCCGCATCTGAAACAATTGTTACTCATTGTCGCTTGTATTGAACGTGGTAGCTAACCAGGTAGTATCTTCATGAACACCGTCGAGATTAAACCCGATGCTACAAAGGCGAAATCTCCAACACCAAAGACCTAGCGCCGTACCCTCGTCCGTTGTTCAGCAGGATGCATCATGAGCAAGGGAGGCTGGTTTGGACTCAAGAATAGATAGATACTTGTAGTAAGCACTATCCCAATATACTAAGTGAAGCATCATAGGTTAATCTCACAGGGGGAGACTTGGTCATGGTCAACGCGTGATATCCTCCTGACAGTCTCCATTCAATATGAGTATACAATGCCTGATCCGGAATGAAACCTTAGATAGGATCACATGCAGTTATCGTGGCATATTTATAATCGTCTATTTCGCCAAAATTAAAACCAAACCAATGAGCGGTCCGACCATCTCCGATTAATTATCGTTATCGATTACAATCGGGGCTCAGTTCCAGTTAACGAAACTGACTGGGTGGGCGACGCACCGAATGTAGAATATCAGTTGACCTAAATTCCTGACTAACTTATCTATAATACAGACCTAATCGTTTCAGAGTAACTACGTATTTTGGATTAAGTCACCATCACAACAACCCATGACTGTTTCAAAGTGGGGCATGCTAGTCATCGACATGTGACCAAGGCTTGGAAGCTGCTCACAAAATGTTCAGGTTATGTCCACTACCGATCAAGATAATTCTGCCAGCTCCTTCGATCTTACGAAATGTTTGCTCAGGTTATTTTGTAATTATAAGTCAATGGCTCAGATACGACTACGTAGCCCAGTTGGCAGTGACCGAGTCTGCGAAGAAAGGGGTCGGTTCGATTTCCTGCCTGGGCAGACTTTTACATGACAGTTATTTTTTTCTCTGGTCATGGGTTTAGTGTCTTATTTGCGTTGTCCATGTCCCACAACACTCCTGGTACCTTTTTAATCCTTAACGCTTGACTACTGATGGTAAATGGTGACATTAGTGTTGGGTGGTAACGCGTGTAATTAGTAAATTATTAAAAGCCTATTCAGCAGTGCAGCAGTGATAGCGGTGTGGTTGAACGTTGGACTGCCGAACCGGAGGGTCCAGGTTCAAACCCCGCACGCACCACTTATTTAAAAAAAATATGTGCGTATTAAAATTTAATTATCACTTACTTCGGTGAAGGAAAACATCGTGAGGAAACCTGCATACCTGAGGGTTCTCCATAATGTTCTCAAAGGTGTGTGAAGTCCACCAATCCGCACTTGGCCAGCGTGGTGGACTATGGCCTATACCCCCACACTGTGAGAGGAGACCAGTGCCCAGCAGTGGGACAGTTATGGGTTGTGATGATAGAAGCCTATTCACTTTTGATTTGCAGACACTCACCCACATTACTTAACCCTATAAATACCTTATGACTCTTCTGTTTGCGGCCGCGCAGCATTTACGACCCTTATTTAGGAGAAGCGGGCCCTCGACCTTGCGCTGTCATAAAAGGCAGTTCCATGGCAGTTATTACAGATTTAACGCGAAAACACAAGTCATATGTGCGTCACTTGTGATAACCCATATTTTATTGTAATGGTCATTAGGGTTGACACAAACTTGATTGTTGCGAATTTTGTTAAGTTTGTTATATTTTATAACGAGTAACTTATGAAAGGTTGTGATACAATAATTACTTTTACGTATTATTTTAAGAATCATTAACACTTTATTTTTTTTTGTTCGGTTATAATTTTTGTTCGGACAAGAGATTTGAGTGCAATATGTGTATAAAAAATATATACAATAAGGATTATGTAGAATCAAAATTTTGCTTTACTTCACTTTAACTGACTAAAACTTAAAAGACTATTAGATATTTTGCAAATTGGACATTATGCGCCTCAACTGCTTTGTTAACTCCTTTAAATGTGTAATCATAAACTATTAAAAAAAAATTAAAGTGGCAACTTGCAACCCTGTCCTAAACTCACAATTGTCATTGAGCGATTTATGACGAGCAATCGTAATTTTGCGAACACCGTTGCGCTGGGGAACTATGTACCTACATATTTAAGGAAATATTATTATTTTAATTATGTAGCTCGTATTATTAATGTAATAATGCATTCAAACTATTTCGCGTGTGTGACAGTATATTACTTATTTATTTATTAAACTTTGTTGGACACCATAATTATTTTAAGCAGAAAAATCATGCGACAATTTATGCTACGAGTAGTTGCGGATCATTTTGGCAAAATGAAAAAGGGAAAAATGAAGAGTTGTGGGGAGGGTAGGGTTTTTTTGAGTTTTCACCAACACAGGGAATCCTAGTGTATGAGTGTGTTAACGTATATTATTATTTATTTATAAATGAGATGCAATGAGATTGTTGTTTGTTTGACCAGTCATTTGAGGATTCCCGTTCAACACTTTCCTTAACTGGCTTAGCCGTTCAAATATTAGCCGCGCGCTGACCACTTCACAACAATTTGGTTCAAACAAACAAGATTAAGTGCGGGTATTTAGGTGAGAACGATTATCTTGGTTAACAGAACGCTGAACTGTATTGGTCTGGTAACTAGATTCTAGTTGATTCATCTCTACTTTATTTGTGGTATCCTAGTACCTACTTATTTATTTAAAGACTTTTTACAATTTTCTTTTTTTGTATGATAGCCACATTCCTAAAGAAGGCTATTAGACTACCTAGCATGGCTTTCCGAAGCGAAGCAAGGGCTACTACTATTTATCATACATAAGTAGCTATAAATAAAATTTTATTTGGGAAACGCACAAGTGTACAATCATTACGACTTATCTGAGCGAAGTTACCACAGATACGATCGAACGAAATTGATTGATCAATTTGAAAGCATCGTAATGTGTTTAGCGTGCATGGTTCACGCATAGCTTGAATTATGTACGATTGCGTGTTCAGGAAAATACTTAACATTGCTAATTGTTTTTACTTTGATATACATAAAGACAGACATGTAATGTGCTATAGCAATGTGTGTACACGTTGTAAATTTTAATATAGGATGGCATTGTCACGGTAATAGTATTACGGTAATAGTATCATGTACTATTCGTACCCATCAATAACCCCTATTTTTGGAGTCATTTAAACATTATTTTCACGTCACTTCACGATCTTTTAATTCCTGCTACGGCAACATGATCAAACAGTTTGATTATTTCATTTGTATAAAAGGTAGATGATTCAATTTTCTCACTATTAACCATAGCACACACAGCACAGCATCCATGACATACATAATAAAATAACATAGCAGTGAGTGATACTTTTCTTTTGAACTGAACGTAACTCAGACCTCGTACCGTGGAATTGGAGTTAAAAATAAAATGTGAATTATATGGCTCACTTTGAAAATGAATGACGCTATATCGCGGTTAGCTTAGAAGAAATCTAAAACATTCAACAGCTTACATTAATCCATAACTATTTTTGTTTGTATAATATAATAATGACCAAAAAAAACCAAGACTACTTAAAATTAAAATAAAAATACGTTATGCAATACTCGAATGCTCTATCGCCATAATGCAAACTATCTATAGCAAAATTTTACTAAAATCCTAATAAATGTCTGAATATCCTTTTATTTTTACTGATTTAATTTGTCTTATAGCGACAGAGCATTCGTGTATTACAGTCAATATTCAAGTCAATATTCTCTAATTTTGAGTTGTCTTAGTGTCTTAGTCTTATTGCTGTATGTATTTGTATTTTCTATTTGAATTTGAAGAGCTCATAGCCCCGCGGCTGGCGTCGATCCTGACTTGAGTGATCGACCGTTATTTTTATGAGTTTTTGTCTTGCCACTTCGGAAATTTCTCAAAGTCATTAGGTATTAATTAAAGCATACTGCGTTAGTATACAGGGTGTAATTGTTAAGTGTGCACAGGCGATTATTCCGTAACTATTACAGATATAAAACCTTTCTACTATCTCATACTAAATGTATGGGAGAGTTTAATGTAATTTTTTGGATATTTCTCGTTTTTATTTTAATAAATTATTATTGTTATTTTACTCATTAGGTAAAGTGCTTTCGATATCAGTTTAAAGCTTTTTGATATCTGTAATAGTTACGGAATAATCGCCTGTGCACACTTAACGATTACACCCTGTATATAGTAATATAGGAGCGTTGTAGCGGTGTACTGCAAACAAATTTTCGTTTACGCTAATTGTTACAATAACAGGTAACATACAGTCAATCGTAAGACGTGTAATAGAACAAGTCTGTTACATTAACAGTTGTTACATGGCTTCTATAAGCATCAATTAAAATCTGTATGCAACATTGAGTTAAGATCGATACACGCTAAGCTTTCGGGAAGTCGGAAGTGCGAAATAATTCATCGTACCACACGCAACTTCTCCATGAGTTTACGCGCATGAAAATATGAAGTTACTGGCTTAACTCGGCCAGGATTCGCTGTGGCTTAGTTGGTTACCATAGCAACAGTTACCATAGCAACTGCTTGGAGCCACAGATCTTTCCTCTCTGTTAAAGACCTGATAGAGTTGTTCTAAAATCTGACAATATATTGATAGCCAGTGATGTGCGCTATCGGCCCCTAATTACACGCCTAGTTATTTGAAAGCGGTTCGTGTCGGCCACGCGTCGGACTAGGGCTGTCACTTTTTATAATTGCGTTGCGTTTTTTTTAAATTCAAAATTATTTTGTATTGGTTGACAAAATCAGTGTTTAAAACTTATTGTTATGAAATATGTTTTATAAATATTTATAATTATACCATACTGGTTTATTTTTTTATATTTAATAATAAGTCTGGATATGGTTTATCTATTCATAAAAGGAACAACAGTTTATTGTATTCCAATTTTTCTTGAGTAATTTCAGTTTAAAGTGTTATTTCAAAATTGGACGTCAATTAGATTAGCAATAAAACTGCAAATCGTAACCTGTAACGGAATTACTGTATTGTTTTTATCTTATTACGTAAGTAAGACAATTGTGACATATTTATGTACGATTTTGTACTTACTAATTTTATAGCGTTAACTTCCCACCGTATTTATACATACTATTAATATTTGATCGAAAAAAGTAATTGCGTCAGCCCTACGGTAGACTGTCAGTCAGACTGGCCGGCGGAGCGTGAGGGTAAACGACACATTTCAATGATCTCGCGTGCTCGACGCCGTTTTGTCGTGTTTTGTACCTGTTTTACATTGTTATTGCGTATCCATACAGATCTTTGTTATTATCGACTGCTTACAGTACTTACTCCCTGAAAACGTGTCATCACTCGTTCTTTTACCCGACTGCAAGACGCAAAATTTGTTACTTTGTGGTTTTCTCGAGACCAAACGTGTGAACCGATTTAGATGATACTTACGTCAATCGATTCGATATGGCGATCGGACGCCATATTGTGAAAAAAATACGCGGTTACCACATATTACTATTTAGTCTCAGGAAATGTTATGAATTATGATGAATCTATCGACAACGACATTGCCAGAAATATTTTTAATTTTTGTGCCACAAACAATAGGTGCCTACTATAATGATATTTTCTTTTTTTGCCATATTTGCTGTACAAATAAACTTGAGCGTGTGCATGTATGTTCACTGTGTAGCTCAAGTTTAAGTGTACATGCAAACCTGTCAAGAACAGCCTAGCGTGTATAGCTGGCTTTATTTATAACTAGCGACCCGCCCTCGCTTCGCTTCGGGAAACTTATTATCAAGTGCTTAAATATAAAGTTTCATGGTTCTTTAAGAGATGGCGCTAGGCGTTCTTATTCTTTAAGTTAGGAAGGTTCACCCCTAGATGGCGCTGTGCTTAAAACCCGAAGAAATCCCATACAAACTTTCAACCTCTATTTCAACCTCTTCATCCCTTTTTGTCGCAATAAAAGGTAGCCTATGTCCTTTCTCAGGGTCTAAAGATTGTCTGTGTCAAATTTCATCAAAATCGGTTGAGAGGTTTAAGCGGGAAAGCGACACAGACAGACAGACAGACAGACAGACAGACAGACAGACAGACAGACAGAGTTACTTTCGCATTTATAATATTAGTAGGGATTAGTAGGGATTATCACTAACTGCAGTCTGCAGCATAAGACTAGGACTACCCTATCTAAAATAATACCTTTTGTACTGTGAGAACTTCCGAGGTAAACTAGATCAGTAGAAATGTTGGTAAAACAACTATGCAACAATTTATGTAATTATGTTCCAATTATTTTTAATTAGTTGTAACATGTAAAAACCCTGAAACGGTTATCACTAGCTGAATCAGTGTTAATTAAAACGTTTCAAATGTCTAGACAGAAGCGACAAGGTTGGTTCGTAGAAATTAACTGTTGATTGGGCGTATCAAATATTTCGTTGGTTTGAATTAAGTTAGGGTTGGCAAAATTACTAATTAATAAAATTTACGTACATTTTACTGGCAAAATTACTAATTAATAAAATGTACGTACATATATAAGTTTTGAAAATTAGAGGTGCCTGCAGGATTCGAACCCAGGTGTCCTGTTGGGGAGTCTGTAATTGAAATACATTAAATTATTATCAGTACGTTATAAATAAACAATGAATAACGCTGTACACTCATAACCCCACACTAGGATTCCCTGTGTTGTGGGTGCCATGGATTGTACACAAGGTCAAACACTCAGAGACCAGACAGAGAACAATTCGAACGACAGTCCTGCATGGTAAACATTGCACCTTACTAGTCGTCGATAATATTCACATTGCCAAAAAACTACAATTTTCAGTAGGTAATTGAAAATTGACAACCCTATGTCATTTTACTTAGTTTGGACACGGACTTACCAGTGAGTATCTAGATTGGTATCAGCACATTCCTTGACTCCTGACTGCAGCCGTCAGCAGCGCCCGACCCTGACCTGATCAACTGGTTTCATAACTGATAGCAATGACCAAACTAATTAGACCTTTGAACATATTGTGACATGTGCGCGTTGATTAGTGCTGCCAGGTTTCTTGAGTTGCGCAGGATATTCCGATTTTCAATTATTTTTCACTTACAATGTACTTAATTATGTATTATCTACTGACATATATAGTGTTTTGGTTACTGGCCTCGTTCTAAAAACCTTGGCGGGGATCGAATCTGGGACCCCTGGTGGCGCGCCATTTGAACTACGAAAATGCGTACAAAAAATTTAAATGTTTAGATACCTACCCAATTTAAAATCCGATGTCAATTTTAATAATGTCCCATTTTTAGCATTGTAAAGCTGGCAACACTATCGTTGATTGTATCAGCGTACTGTAATTGAAAGCGATGTATTTGCGTCTTGATACGATGTTCAAGTACGTAACTACTTTTGATTTGTTGATTAAATGTGTTATGTACTAATTGACTTACTTAACTTGCGCGCTAATTGTGCTCTTTAATTACGTTACCTAACGAAAGTAAACAGACATATCTGTAGACATTATCCATTGTGAGCTAGCTTGTGAGTTATCCTTAATAATGCGTATTTAATGGACTTCGACTACGTTAATTATGTTCAAATTTTATTTTATTTCTTGTTGAAGTCGTTTTTGAAGTGAACACTTCTTTAGTATCGTTGTGATTTGGAATTCGTTGAAACGGAAATGACGCGAATGAAACATCGATAAAATGGCTGCTGACGTAATAGCAAAACATCAATGTTTGGACTGACAGTATTCGTTGTTATGAAGTTTCATTTTTAGTACGTGTGAATTGCAGACATTTTCATTTTTTTCTTATAAGTTAATGCTTGACTACAATCCAACCTCATGGTGAGGGGTGATGTAGTCTTGGGAGGTAGAGCTCACTAACTTAGTAGCAGCCTATTCACTCTTGATTTGAACACACCATCATTGTAAGTTTTCTTGTTCCAGAGCCAGTTATGTCCAACCAGTGAACACCAACAAGATGGCGGCCGCAGGCGCTGTGTTGCTGGAGGCGCGGCCCTTCCGCCCCTTCAAATCCTCTGAGGAGTACCTGTATGCGATGAAGGAGGACCTGGCGGAGTGGCTCACGGTCCTCTACCCGGAGCTGAGGATCAGCGCTGATAACTTCCTGGACAGACTTGATACTGGCGTCGCCTTGTGTTCGGTGAGTTTACACTTTATACAGAAAAAAAGTTCGGTGAAGGAAAACATCGTGAGGAAACTTGCACACCTAAGAGTTCTCCATAATGTTCTCGAAGGTGTGTGAAGTCCACCAATCCGCACTTGGCCAGCGTGGTGGATTATGGCCTATACCCCTCACACTGAGAGGAGACCCGTGCCCAGCAGTGGGACAGTTATGGGTGGTGATTATGATGAAGAAAAAAAACTATCGTAGTCCACATTTGAGTCTTGTTCGAGCCGAGCCGAGTCCAACGTTCAAACTTTCAAACCATTTGGTTATTACTCGCTGAGTCTTCTTGAAAAACCAATATTACATTCATTAATACCAAAAACATTACATTTTCACTAAATATTCATCAACATTATTTACATTATCCAGAACCAATGTAATTATAGCGTGACTTTGGAAACTGTCATGGTAGTGAAGGTGATGTCTGGCGTTCAATGTCACGTGGCAAAATGGTTTATACACCAATGATATTGTATAAATGTATAAAATAAGAAAATATGCCATTAGCGCGCGAAAAGCGGTTCAGTCGATTTGGCCGATTTGGCTTACTTTTCAAGTTTTCATGTAGCCATCTCTTTCTGTCTGATACGTTTCGTAATTATCTTTCTCATCCATAGTGACATACGAATGTCATCGGAGTGGATCAAAAGTAAAACTCGCGAAGTATGAACGTGACGCAATCTGTAGTTTTAATATTTTTGTTATACAGTTTGTACACCATTTTATATTGTAAAAATATCAACAAACTCATTGTTTTTTCAAAAAATACGCTTATAATTGGCTACCGTGTAATATCTGCTAAACCAATTCTATTATAGACTAATAACCTGCGCATTGCCTTGTCTTTTACTTTTCGAGTTTTTTCTTTCATTTTTGCATAACTTGGGAACCCTACCACTAATTGATAGCATGACTTTGCATTCCATGCATTGATAGCAATTGTTTTCTATGTTTCTTTTGCTGCGCATTTGATTATTTCTAATAATAACTTTAAACAATGATTTCGTCCAAAATAATCCGTTCTTTTAATAAAGACCTGCCGTTGAGAAAAAAAAGTAAATAAATAGCAATTGCGCATGATTGGGGCGCGGCCACACTTAACCATTAGTAGTATTTAGTGTATTTACACTTCATTATGTAGATAGCGTAATCTGAAGATAATATTTTGTTGGCCTCTATCGATTAACCGGCATGGATTGACTCGCAATAACTGCGATATACTTTATCGACTTTGTTTGTTGTAAACATGCGTAATACAACAAAACATAAGTTCTAATTGTACTGTTGTAAAATGATGTGCAATTAAGTGTTTTCTTTTGTTGACAAAATAGTTCTAACTCGTACTGAAGACCGCATCTACTCATTCGCTTTGGGGCAGCGTGGTAGTGTGCTTTAGACTGCGTTAATTCCAAATAGGCTTTAGACTGCCTTAATTCCAAAGGGTGTAGGGAATACAACTGGAACTGAGATCACAAGATCGAGATTTTGTGGGACTTGAAATTTCGATCTCGTCGGGTCTCGGCATTTTCGAAACCTCGAGTTCTTTTTAAATACACGAGTCAGTGAATTGGGAAAAATAAACACGATGAAAACTCTATACGGTAGTGTGTGGTTAAGTAAGACACAACATTAATTTCTACAATCATTTATCTACTTATCAGTGATTAACACAACAATTTACACAATTTTTACTTTTTGGAAATAAAAAAAATAATACCTGCAAAGACAATAATATTGTCAATCGCTCATTTAAAATTCCAGCTATAGGGGTGACTTTGCAGGTAACTAAGTACTTAAAAACATAGAATAATGATACCATCAATAGTGTTCCGACAAACAGCATCTTATTTCAATCGGCCCGTCCGCTCTTTTGTCGGCTAGTTAAAAAAAAACACCATTAAAGAATACCTTTTAATCTTTTGTTGTAAACGTAATTACCGTAATGTCACACACACGATGTCATACAGTTTAGAAGTGGCATCTACTAGCAAAATTTGAAAACCAAAGAAATGCTTTCAGCAGGCTATGCCATTACTGTTTTATTGACTGACACGTTATTAAGAATTTCATTTTCGTGCTTCTGAGGTCCCAGTTAATGGTCGTTAAGTCTTGTCTGATAGTATCTATAACCTTGAAACGGTCTAAGAGATGCTAAGACATTTTAATTTGACCATCTTATGTCAAATATTATGCAACTTGTGATTTACATGCCAAATTTGTAATGACCTTGGTGTTGTAACACCTTATTAGCACTCGTATGTCGATAGTCTGTCGTACATACTAAGTAAGAATACTCTTTATTGTACACAAACGGAAAGAGTTACAACAGTTTTGATATCGAATTTGAATATCTACTAACTTAACAGTTAAAATAACTTTTTCGTTGCTTCATTTCTTCCTCTGGTGGTTCTTGGTGGCAATTGCAATTCGGAAAAGGTGACAAAGTTGGTAATCTGTTCAATATTGTTCTGACACTGAATCGATTAGAATTTTAGTAGGTACGTATCTTTGAGCGCTTCTGCACGCAATGTGACTTTTTTTTTATAATGACAATATTCATCATGGGTGGTATTGTACCTCTTATCTGTATTTTCTTATTCGCTATAAATTCCTTTGTATGTATTTTCTTAGTCTGAGGAAAATTACCATCTTACGGAAGCAAAGGAAATTTGTTTCCTATGCCCTAAGAAATCTTTGCTTTTTCGGGATTCAATCATTACTATAGCTGTTCTCTCATACACAAACAATTAAGTATTTCAAATCTGCGTCTAGTGTCTGACGAGTTTATTAAAGAACTATGACTGTCTTATTACAAACATTCTATCAGCTGATTCAGTCTTCAGTTTCAGCGAAGCTTGACTCATTCTAGTATTTCCGGTGTTGCCAACATAGCGATGGGTAGCATACGAATTTATACCTCAAGTAATCCGCTCTCGCTTCGCTTCGGTAAACATAATCCGTACGTTCAAATATCTACGTATCTCAAATACGCACTCGAAAATTTAAGCCTTTAGTCGGGATTAGTCAGTTTACCCAGGAGTTAGTATACCCAGGTATATCGTATTAGACATTTATAATTATTTCTTCTTATTTAAATTTAGAGTAGGAATAACAGTTATCAGTTTGGCCAACTAGTCGGCCTTTTTACAACCGGCTAATTGACTAGTCGGCTAGTCGGCCAAAGCCATGAACGGCACATCTTTAGTATTAATGGAATCTCGCAAAGTAACGCTGATACAATTAATGAAAGTATTGTTTGATAAACATACAGTATAGATTTTAATATTACATATGCCATGTTTAGAAATTTGAATTAATATCCCTAATGTCCCTTACAACTTGGCCACCAACTTAATTTTCTTTCAATCGAGTGGAATGTTAAAAGTATGAATAATGTTTTACTTGAAAATCTAGGAAGTGACACGCCTTCTTTCTGCCTATCAATGCGTCAAAATATTGTGGGGAAGGCCGGTTCAGTTATCTGATAATAGGTATGCGCCCGCTGATAAGCCTGGTAGTTTTAACTTTGCTTTATCAGCCTTAGGATCCGGGTTCGAGTCCCATATGTTACCTTCTTTTGTCGTCGGTTTTTTTATGTCAGATGAGCCACTTATTGGTAAGTTGTCAGACGATACCAGTGGGAAATGGTATTACCATATTTTTACTTATTATAATAAATATTTATGTACCTATAAATAAACCGAGATGATTCATATAGTAGGTACATCAACATTTTATACAAATAACATGAATCATATTGATATACTGCGGAATAACTTGCCAAGCCGTGATGTGTAGGTACAGCTCTACTTTTTAATTATTTCCGCCCGCTCAATGTTAGGGGTAGGTATACACATTTAGGGGTAGGGGATATTAGTAGGGGTAGGGGTAGGGGATGCGGTTTTCACCAATGTGAACAATATTAAACAAACACCGAAAGTTACTCCACTTTGAGTTTGTTTTATTTGCATTGCAATCGATTCACAATTAAAAAAAAATTATAGACGAGGAGTAATAATTTTAAAAATAAATTAGCATCTCTAATGTAATATTTAAAGCTATGTCCCTGACTCTTCTAATTACTGGTGGTCAATCCAAAATCCAATTTCAAATTAGGCCTTGGCTTCATTAAAAACTCTATAGTCCACGCCTGATGTAAATGTATAAAAACAATTATTTATTCTGTGGCACAGCGGGCTCGGAGCACCCGACACCTGCGCCGGCGCCTCCGCCCCCGTCGATCGGTAATGGCCGCCGCGTGCCGATCGCAAGGACACATATTTACTTCAATCTACGTTTTATACACAAACCTACTCGCTACATAACTATGGTTTATTTTCCTCACAGGGCATATTAGGATTTCGAAAGTCTAGGTCTAGGCCATAAGAGCAGGGTTAACACAACACGGCATATATGGTCCTCGAATGTCTAAGACAACAACGTTTCTTAATGTAGGGTTACTTACGGAATTTATCAAATTAATATGTGAATAGAAAACTTTGTACCCCTTTTAAAGAATAATAAACGCACCTAGGAGGGTGAGACGTGGCGTATCAAAGTTTTTTCTGTCATGTTGGTAGTGACCCAGCCTGCTAAGGCTAAGCCAAAGTGACAACCAAAGTGGTCTCGGGTTCGACTCTCGGTGGAGGTAAACATGACATGTGACAAATAAATTTCTCAAAGGTGTGAACTATACCAGTCCACACTTAGCAAACATGGATTGTGGCCTGTACCACTCATATTGTAAGTACCCGAGCTCAACATGCGTCGGTTACGGGTTGCGAGAATTACGACAACAGTTCGAAAATTAAAGGATCCGTTGAAAAATCAACTCGTTAAGATGCCAATCGGCAAACGTTCGGAGAAGATACCCATCGAATCACACCATCGATTTATTTACGCGTGTGCTTACGACTGTGGCATTTCGATTGGTTCGCGAAAACGGGTGGAAATACTTCATCCATGACGGGATGTGTGTGCGACCAATATGTTTAACCATGGACTGAGAAAACTGGAAAGCAATTAAATAGCTTAAAGTTAAACGAAGATAAAACCAATTTTTATTATTTTAAAATATGAGCTTTCCTTAATTCTAATCTAAAAATTCCAATTTTTCATTTCTAAACTGTGTGAAAATAATAACTTGAAATAAGCGTGTTCCACGTTTCCTTATTAGTCGGCAACGCGTCGACAATATCTTCAGTGTTGCAGATGTCACCATTTCAAGTCCGATCGTGTGATCTAATTGAGATCCATCACATATTTTTTACAACTTTTGATAACCAAGATCGAACGTCCTATATCTCAAAGTTGGTGGCCCGAAACAATTCTTAAAGAAGGATAATGATTGTCGAAGCATAATGTTTACCAAAGCAGAATGTTTATTGAAGCATATACCAACCTTAACAAAGCATAGATTCAAAATGTTTTAAGCTATTGCATAGCTTTTATCGCGGGCCTTGAGCGTGGGGACCGAATCCAGAAATTCCGTAACGAAAAAAACCTAACACCCCCTGTTCGCGCGTAATCGACGACAGCAACCGACGGCTGCCGACAATTGCCGAGGCGCGCGCGCCATTTAAAAAACTTTGACAATTGAGTGGACAGACCTCTCGTATAATCATCTCGTGAACGGTGAAACAGTGCCGTAATAATTTAAATATTCTTCTGTCATCAAATCGACATATTTTGTAAAACTACTATTCGGATTACATCTTATGAAGAAAATTCAACGTTTTATTTATGCATACACACCCCCAATCAGCGCCATCTAGTACCTTAATACTAAGGTATGGTAGTATGTTTCCTACAAACTAGATGGCGCTGTTCTGATATAACTATATAACTTCTAATAATTATAATTGCATAAGTTGATAAAAAATGCTATGCAATAGCTTTACCGCGGCAGTCTCCGAGTGCCACATTTAATTTTTCCTAATGTTAGCCTAGCACCACGCGATCCGTTATAAGATCCTACCTTTCTCAATGAACTAAGATTCTCCCACCTGCATTAGCATTCACCTCTGGCGCTCCAAGCGTTATCAATGGAATCGTTCATTAGGATTCAGTAATCAATGCGGGCGATTTGCATACGTAAATGAGCGATTAGCGGTAACCGTTAGTGCGATAATGCTGTTTCCTGATAATGAATTAACTTTTAGATTGTACACAGTAAATTACTGGAATCCTTTGGTGGGTGGTAAGTCCTTATATGGTATGAATGTGGCACAACGGTGATAAATGGTCTGCGCTTAACACAAGGTTGTTGAATAAATAAACGCTTGTGTGGTTTGGGTTCGAATCCGGTATGTAGCTTTTTTTATAAGAATTGGTTTGCTTTGCTATGAATAGGCTGGTCATCTACAGGATGTTGAGATTACTGCAAGTTGGTATTGGTTTGTGTGAAATAAAGAGACTTCTAGTGTATGTATCAATCCATCCATCAGCCTTTACAATTTTACTGCTGGACATAGTCCTGGCCTAACTTGCGCCACTGTGACGTGTCCTAAGCCTTCTGAATCCAGCAAATACCCGCTGTTTTTCCAGGTCACCAATCCATTTGACCGGGGGCGATGCTCCTATCCGAGACGTGGTCTCCATTCAAGGGCCTTTCCTCCCCAACGGTTATCGGTCCTTGAAACTATGTGGCTAGCCCACAGCCATTTGACACAGAATGTGTAGAGTTACAACATGTATACAAATGAGCAGACGAACCTCCTGATCTGATGGTAACGGATCTGTCCCCCCTTGTACATCAGTAACATTAATGGCCACCGATGCCTCACTGACAGGCGGTGGAGCCGCATATTCGCTAAAATAATTACCAACAAGACGAAGAATACATCTCATGTAGGTACTGTTTGGATGGAATTGCGACTTACAGGAAATACACTTAATAATATATTCTTGCGCCTGATTGGAATTTAATCTGAATTTATATGTGAATTATTTACTGTTGATTTATATTACTTAAGTACTTTTAGGTTTTTTCCACTTGTTGACAGCTGCACAGACTGTTGTTGTGTTCAGGTAAAAAGCTGATAACATAAATTGCATTATCCTTATAAAAACAAGCTACGAGTAACTAGCCGGTATCAGCCAGTTATTTTAAGAAGTACCGCAGCGGGAGTTCTGGTTAAAATAAAAATTAAAGTCTGTCCTTCTAAAAACCTGCGTTTCTTCGAGTAGATACGTACATACCAACGGTTTATTTATGTAGAAGTAGTGTGTGTTTGCGTGTGAGACAGCGTATGCAGGTACTATACATAATTATCTACGTTTATTAATACGATACCTGCCAGTACTTTTTTACCCGACTACCGCGAAGTCTCAGTCCTCAGTCCTCAAGTATATCTCCGGCATGGCCACCATTGTCTCGGATAAACCTACCTACCTACCCCAGCTAGTCAATGTAACGGGCAATCGATTAAAATCGATTATCAACGATAGGAAACCGATTATCGATTGATATCGATTAGGAAGCATGGATTCCGTAGCTCATTTCAGGAATCTAGTCGCCGCGCCTCAGACAGTAGTAGGTCAAGCCAAGAATGCGACAGACATACAGACTGACATAATGCGTATTGCTCGTGTCGAATACCAAACACCGTTTAATAAGTTTAGAGTAACAGTCGCGGAATGTAAGTAATGCAAGGTATTCATTATTGATAGGTACTTGTATCGCGATTAGATGCAATTAGAAACATAAGACATTTGTGTAATTAAAATACCTGGTCATGCAATACACCAAAAAAAGTTTTAAACACCAAACTGAGTTATTAAAAAAGACCGCATAAAACGTTAAAACACACACATATAAGGGAGGCCTATGTCCAGCAAGGGGCGGAGGCTGGATGGATGGATAGAACACGCCCGCATCCACAATCTCTCCCCCACTCTCTCATACACAAACACACACGAAGGGTTGCGCACGGTAGCGCGCTAATATCGCTGCTATTTTAATATCCTTGTATAATGCGACGACATTTGGCAAGCGGCGCGCGTTGCCTGCGCGGAGAGCTGCAGTTCCCACGGTGCGCCATGCATGCCAGGGCGTGTTGGGACGTCGCATGTTTGTTAACAATCGGGAATTTCGGCGAAAATCCGGCATTTCCCAGTTCAAGTCACGTATGGTCTCAGTCGCAGCCACCATCCAGTCCAACGTCTGAATAACTAAGCTTTGTATGATGGTGGAATGGGGATGAGCACGGAAGACAGAGACGGGGATGATGAAGACAGAGATGAGGATGATGATGATGAGGTTTTCGTCTGGTTAGCTGCCAGATCTAACTGCCTCTAACTTATATTCTGATGGTTTTAGTGGATAATGACTTCATCATCATCAACCCATAACTGTCCCAATGTTGTGTTGGGTCTCCTCTCACAATGTGAGGAGAATAGGCCATAGTCTCACACCATTGAGAACATCCTGGAGTTCTCAGGTGTGCAAGTTTCCTCAGCCTATGTGCACTTGTATGTAAAATGAAAAACGTTTCACGTCTAAAATATACGACGACACATATTTATGTATTATGGTTAACATGCATCGCCGTTACAAGGGTCCTGGGTTCGATTCCCAGCGAGGCGGGAATTTGGATGAATGATGAGTTGAAATTTCAGTTTTCACTCTGTGTGTGTTGTCTTGTGTGTTGTTCATGGCACCCTCGACAGGGAATCCTATTTATTTATATATATATTTATTTATGCCACATTTTCAAGCAGTGATAGCCGTGTGGTTGAACGTTGGACTGCCGAATCGGAGGGTCCGGGTTCAAACCCCGCACGCACCACTAATTTTCAAAAATTATGTGCGTATTAAAAATTTAATTATCACTTGCTTCGGTGAAGGAAAACATCGTGAGGAAACCTGCACACCTGAGAGTTCTCCATAATGTTCTCAAAGGTGTGTTAAGTCCACCAATCCGCACTTGGCCAGCGTGGTGGACTATGGCCTATACCCCTCACACTGTGAGAGGAGACCCGTGCCCAGCAGTGGGACAGTTATTGGTTGTGATGATGATGCCACATTTTCTAAATCCACATGAGCGTAGCCGCGGGCGGTCGCCAGAACATGAGATAGTAAATTGAACAACAATTGTCAGGCCACACGCGCCAATACTGATCGCGATGTTCCCACGGAGCTCAGTCCTCTGTCTACGACTCGAGTCAGTAATGTGCGGAGTCATTCGTCGAAGGAAACAGCGGCATTTATGATCCCTTTGGTCATGACAGTGATCATTTACCATTAAAATAATTTAAAGTCAGTTTAATTTTTAAATTACTATATTATGAACTAATACTTTTTATGACAATTACATAGATAGGTAAATATACGAGTATAAGCACTAAACTATAAACTTTGATAGTCTATGAGCCAATATTATTATTAATATTGGCCACAATTATTCAGAAAAAATACCTTTTTTTAGCGTCACCACTTAACCACAATTTTTTGGCCATATAGGTATTTGGCCTATAACGATGTGTCGTGGTTCAGCTGGCTGGAATGTATTTGAGTGTCAGAAAAGAAAGAAAGTTCTTTCCTTTTCCTACTTTCTTGGCCGACCCCATAGCCTAGTTGGTAGTGACCCAGCCTGCGAAGCGAGGGGTCCCGGGTTAGTCATGGGTGGGGTAACGCATCGTTTATTTCTTTGGTGTTACTGATGTCCATAGGCGACTGTGGTCACCATCAGGTGGCTCGTCTGCTCGTTCGTCCGCTATTAACATAAAAAAATAAACGGCTGCCACTAACAGATCGCATATTTATCGATGCTGTTACATTTATCATGCCGGTGCCGCGGAGACGGTCAGTTTCAAAGAAACTGCGTGTTTGTGGTGTGCGGCCACGACCACGCTTACGACATATTCACACACAGAATACAGAACTGTATCAAATACAGATGCAACAATGTTGTTCGGTAACCAGCGCCGCATTTAATTACAACACGATATTAGTATTAATGTTCGATAAGAATACGCGGAAAAAATTGATTGGTCGAATAAAATATATTATGATTATGTGCAGCTATTCGAATGTCATGTTTTCGAATAAATGTCAACAATAAATAAACCCTGACAGGATTTGAATTTCGAACATTGCTTAAACGACATAAAAAAATAACGAGTGAGGACCGCAAGTTTTATGTCCATGCCTTCATCATCATCATCTTCACCACCCTTAACTGTCCCACTGCTGGGCTCGAGTGTCCTCTATCGTTAATTTATTTAATTATTTTGTACTTCGCATCATCGATAATAGACTTTCGGTGTAAATAAATCCAAAATGGATCGTGTCGTAAGTCGTGTCGTAAGTCGTGTCGTGGTCGTTTGGACTGCTAGCGCAATGACTATTGTTTCCGAGCGTTCTATTCACGATTGGGCACAGATTGTAAAGATCCAGCCACCATATAGGGTTTGTCCCACAATATGCCAATTAGCGGGCAAAGGTTTCGGGGTTAACCTATTGAGGTCGGTTCAATGTTTGAACTCTAGTTAAGGAAATGGGTAAGTACCTTAGATAGAATGCCTAACTTTATTACAGTGAAATATTTATATTATTAAAAATAAAAAAATTGTAAAAATTTGTAACATTTTAGCCCTGTCCCAGTCCCCATACTTACAAACTAACCAACTAATGTTCTAACACCGTCACCTAACCGGACTAACTATCCCAGTCCCCATATGAGTCTTGTTCTAAGTCGGTCACAGTTGTCATGGGCGGCAGCGGACGGTGGTGCTGCATGCTCGTTTGCTGCCTTAAATCAATAAAAAAAAAGCTTGAATTAAACTACAGTGATAATTGTGGAAATAAACCAGCATAAGTTGTAAACAAGGGAAAAACACTTAAACACAGGATTTTTAATCGTAGATTGTGCACAAATTACGATACGGCTAAATTTTTAATTTGTTTCCACGTACATACATAAGTCTAGCTAGACTATTCTTTCTGTTTCCTACTTTCTCAGTAATCTGTTATCCTACCTTCTGTTTGTTTGTCTGTAAGTGTCTCGTAAGTGTCTATAAAAATACAGACTTCTTACATAAACTAAGTACTTAACTAATATTAAAGAAACTGAGGATTGATTTAGCAAAAAACAGCGCTCAGTTTTAAGTTCAATTGTGCCAATTATTTGTCATAAAATGAACTTTTGTCCTTCAACAATTATCACCAGAAACGCCATTTAACGTGGCAATAATTAACAAAGATTTAACACTTACGAGACCCGTGACCCTCACCTTCCCGATAAGAGTTAATAAGCAATGAAGAGATCAGCGCTTAAATTGACATTTTAAGTTAAAAATGGCGGCAACACGGATGCAACTGTCATCGTAATGGCGAAGCGATGACATATGAAGCGCGCCAATTATTATCGGTAATGAACTTTACAATTTAAAACTGTCTTGAAGTGTAACGATCCCTGCGCACACTCCAAAATGTACCCTATAGAGTACAGAGAGGCTGACCCTGCGCCTGTGCTCGAGGCTTTGCATATTAGTTTTAACCAGCTCAATTGTTTAAAACACATGGCGTTACTGAGAGTAATTAAGTTTAGTTTAGGCACTTTATTGTAAAAAGTATGGTCGGTTATGGTAAAAACATTGGAACTCACCACCTTTAGATGATACCTTACCTAACCTAACGTAGGTATACCTAACTCTTCAGAAAGCGCTCATCCTATTGATGGCGCGAATCTCCCATCCCTGGCGTAGGTTTCTACTTGCCATAAGGATCGTCAGCTCCTTGGTCGGTTTTTAAAATTAGAAAAATAACAAACAACCTTTTGTCAACCTACAACAAAAAACAAAATTATAATTGCAAAACAAAGTACGAAATTTTTGTCACGTCGAAGCTTCCGTATAATGAATGCAGTAAATAAAATCTGGTTTCTTCACAATAAACTGTTTACTGCGACATGACCTCCACATAGGGTTGCCAACATTTTTTCGGATAATAGGATCATTAATCAGGGTAAAGTATATAATAAACAATTGAAAAAGGCTTATTTTAAGAAACAAAAAATTGAAAAAGGCAATAAACTTTTTATTGCAATTGTTTGTTTACAAGAAAGTATTACAAACTTTATTGGTTAGCGAGACATTTGTTGTTAATGTTTTTGGTTAAATCTTTATAATTAATTTAAATATAGTATTTTTGTATAACATAATTGTGCGTTCAATAGTTTTACGTACCTGCTTCCAAAATACAGTACAATATACTTATACAGTAGTAGTACCTATACTATTTATGATTATAAACACCGGTGGCAACCCTACCACCACAAGGCCTGCCACACTGCAGTAATTACCCGAAATTATGAATACGTTAACACTTGTGGAGACTGATTGATTTTTAATTGAGACCGAATTAAGCATGACCGAAGCTTAAAATGTCGGCGAGATAAATTTATCACGGAAATACGGGATGCATATTAAAATATTCACGCCTTAAATGGCAAAACATTTTAAGTTCAGCACTAAAGCAATCATATTTTTAACTTCCCGCTGAAAAACATATCTTTTTTAAGAATGCGGAAATCGTAAGTTTTGGACACTTTGAAGGAATAGCAGAATTGGATGTGAATGACAATCTTACAAGTAAAAAAACCGACTTCAAAATAATGCAAATTTAAGACTTGGTTTTCTCATGGATGCCATTATCAGAACTGGACCAAATTGACATGGGATCACACGGGAAGCACCAGCTTTCAAATAAAAAAACAATCATCAAAATCAGTTCACCCAGTCGAAAGTTCGGACTCAGAACTTCTGAGGTAACAAACTTAAAAAAAAATATAGTCGAATTGAGAACCTCCTTTTTTGAAGTCGGTTAAAATGCGAATTGTAATGGGTCCTATTGGGTGGCCTTCAATACTGACTTCAATTCCACGCTGGCAAACCAGGGAGTCGTAAAAGGAAACAGATGCTGCCCCTGCCTGGTGGCGCTGGAGCTCGGCAGGCCACCTTGCTTGAGCCAAACCAAACTACTTGTCGTATTCCGTATTCCGGCTGGGACCTTAACAGCCAGTCATTTCTTTCTTGTCTCTTCTTACTCTTCCTTCTTTTCTTGCCGGAAACCCGTTGGTTACCCTTGGTGTTACAGACGTCCATGGGCGACGTTGACCACTTACAGTCCTGTATCTAGTCGGTTAATTGGCCCAAATGACACCTACAAAATCGCTTTTGTAACTTAAAGCGATCTACCCTGATTTAACCCAAATTGAACAGTTTATCTAAGTAAATATTAAATAACTGTTAATATATTATAGCCTTAAATAGTCTGGAATAATGTACCTTTATATTAGTGAAAAAAAATATTGAAATCGTACAATGATTTCGGTGATTACCCTCTACATACACAGATACACACACATCATTAGACTGGTCCATAAGATTGGTGTAGGTAAACATTTTACCTTTCAATAACGTTTACATAATGCAATGGTTTTTGCAATAGTTCGTAAAAATAAAACGACCCCACGTTAAATATTTAGTTAACAGCTGCGAATAATAATACCCAGTTATATGAAGCACTTGTAAAATTACAATTACGTTTGCTGTAACGCAACGTCTCAAGTGCCCCGTTAAAATATTTTTCTTTTATATTACCTTTCTTATGAAACACGCCGTTCAAATCAAAGCGTGTAAAGCGGAGAGCGGTTTTAGGGTCTTATCAACTCAACTTCGAGCCGACTCTAATTCAACTTATAGGAAAGCATTCAAATACGGACTTTATTTCGTTGTCGTTATGTTCAATTTATGGTTGGATTGGAGTTGGACGTGTGTAAAAGTTGACGTGCGACACCTCTCTTACGCGTGGAGCGCGCATTAATTTTTTTATCGTAAATGGCACAGTATAAAGCTCGCATTCGAATGCTTTCTTATTCCGAATCGAGCCTGAGTTAAGTTGACGAAATATAGCGATACCTGATAAGTTTAAGTAAAGGGTTTTAGGCCATACAATGTAATTTAAGATTAAGATTTTTACGAACTTCTCACCATTTTTAGTGGTCAAAATCAATTCACTAACGATATACCCGTAACTATACCTCTTTCAAATACCCACACTTCTTCTTACCAATACTTATCAATTTCGAAGCTCGAACTTAAAACATGTATATACCCGTAACTCATGCGGAACTTTCAGACATCCTCGCTGTAATCGTCAAATCGCTTTCCGCTCAATTCCTCTTTGATTTACCCGAAGCATATGAACAATTAGAGGGTAAAAACGTCGTTATAGCAGTTAAGGCTGTATACTACGATCATTAGGGTCCATAATTGTAATTATTGTACATTTTAGCGCAACTAAGGACTGTTATTGTCGGTCCCCTTGTAAGCACTCGAGTTTTGAGTATGATTCATTAAATTAATATTTATAATGATGTCCTTAACTGTACGGCACATATTTGCAACTTAATTGAAGTTTTGTAATAACTTTTTATTGTGCGGTACGTTTTATTATGATACAGGTACTCACGATAAGTCATATGATCATTAGTGATTGACATGCGTTTAATCAGCTGTCAAAGTGCAATACAATTTTCTACTCTTCAAATATTTTTTTGCTATTTTTAGATAATTCAACAATATTGAAATATTGAAGTCTGTTCAAGTAAGCTTATTCACTATAAATAACTAAAAACTTGACATAAGTGGTCTGTGTGTTCGCTAAAAACCTTATCAATAAGAATGGTGGAAAATGATTGCGATGACGTCATAACTCGCTATGCCTGATTATCCGGTTTCCCTAAGAATCCGGAAAACTGTACCGGATGAATTACTTCGCGCATCCTAGTCTTCCCAGCGTATCGCGTAGGTAGGCGGATCTAGGCAGTTTGGATTATGATGTCGCATTATTTATTTTGGGTTCCATATGATGATGAGGAGAATCGCTAGCTGAAAGAGGACGAGATCCTCCATACATCCATACTTTTATCTCTCTTTTTTCTTGATCGACATCAGTGATGCCTTCAAAATTAGCATGATAATACTTCGATAGTTCGCTAATGCAATGCCATAATAAGGTGATTGAATATCCAAGGTTACTGCGATCAGTGAACGCTTGTCAGCGGCGCCACAGGATGCGCGGTACGCGACCTGCATTTACGGGTTTAATGGTGGCTAGATTAACGATCGGGCTTAGAAGGGTCACTACGTTTAATTAGGACAGGCATATTTCGTTCTAGTAATCCGCGCTTCGCTACGGAATATTTATACCTTAGCAATTACCCACACTCAAAACATGTTAGACATAGAATCATTGAAATTATTAAATAATGAATTAAACAAATAAATAAAATGAACGCTTACACCCTCACACCCCTGTACTTATATTGCATACGGTTATGCGAATGTATGTATACCGAATTAAAAAATCACTAAAATCAAAGGCCCGAGAACAAACAATATTTATCTGTTACATAAACAGCCAAGAATTGAACGTTTTGCACGACTGGAATTTTACTAATGTCTAATTCTCATCAATGACCAAAAGTTCTTCAATTAGAGCCCTTAACCTTTTTTTAGGTATTTTACTTAATGCGTAGTTTCATTTAAAATCGTGACAAAACTATCATTAGCATTCATGTTATATTTATATCAGTAGGCACAAACGTCAGACGAAGAATTTCTGTACTAGACTTAATCTATGACCCTTGTCACTCGGTGCCCTAAACCCAAATCAGGTGACATAACTCCATTGTGTGTGTGCGTGTCTACGACAGCAGTATCACAAGCAGTATGCAGCACAAATTATAATTTTATTCGCGATCAACGTCACGGAGCCCATTCCAAGTTTGAATTTGAATAATTTATTTCGTTATCAATGGATCTGTGACGTGTATTGATGAATTGGTTTGGCTGAGGTTCTGGTATAGACGTTTAGTATAATTTTTATTGTTATTTTTATTGACGTACGCAGTTTAATTTATCAATGGTCAGTACCCCACTAAACTACCGATTTGAAATAGGTCAAGTTTTATTTGAAGGCTGATAGAGTATTGCTATTGATAAAGTTAGATATAAAACTCTCATTTTGAAGTGTGGCTATATAACTAACTACTCAAATTAGAGTGGGTAGGTACTCCACCGACTGGGACCATGATTCCGTGGCTTCAACCTATGCACGGCCGGCTACTGAGCACGGGTCTCTCATATTCCTTGTCAATCATTACTTAACCATAATAACTGGTTAGACTAATCATACGTATGATAACATAATTCAGAACTCTCAGAATCGCCTGTCAGTTTGTTTGTGAGGTTCCAGAATCACTACGCAGTTCCTATCCAAGCGAATCGTATTTTAGTTTCACGTGTGTATTTAACGTAAATTTTCTTGTTTACAGGTAAGTTTCCATGCGGGAAGTTTTCATTGCTTATTTAGGAATCGGTGAGTATGTTTTAAAACCAATTATAGGGTGTTTGTGTCTATTGAACCCTCGTCCATTGTCTGACTTCGACAGTCAAGTAAAGTACACTAAGAATGCACTATGACGTGTCCTTCACATTGGGTGCGAAGACCAACGCCCCGACTGCCCAGCAATGAGCCAGTTACGGGTCGCGATAACTGAACGAATGATTCTGGTGTTACAATATGGGTGACAGACTGACGGCTCAGCACCAAGAGACCCGTCATGTCACAGATATTAACATAAAAAGTCACCGTAACCCACACGCCTATTGCTTCCAATTTGCATTTAGAGACTTAGCCTAAACAGGTTTTTGAAAGCGTGATACAATGGTCCCAGCACTGATGTGTCATTCTAAAACTAGCTTAGTATCTCGTTTATGTGGCCACTTGCGCAACCTACTAGATGTACAGTCGATTTGGTCGTTTTAATAGCCCACAGTACGGTGGCCAGGATTGAACGTTGGACTCCCGAACAGGGGACTAGGATTGAATCCTACGCACCTCTAATTTTGAAATTGTATGCGTGTTAGAAATAAATTATCACTTGCTTCGGTGATGGAAAACATCGCGAGGAAACTTGCACACCTGAGAGTTCACGACAATGTCTTTCAAAGGTGTGTGAAGTCTACCAATCCCCACTTGGCCAGCGAGATGGACCATGCCATTATGACTGTATCATTTTTATTTATTATTAGGAAAAAGAATAGCCGATAAACGAACGAACCGGCTTTCAAACGAATAGACGAACCTCCTGAGGATAAGTGGTCACCGTCGACAATAGTTCAAAAGCGCCACCAACGCAGTTTTCGACGCATTGTCGACTAAAAAAAGAGGGAAAGTCACTTTATTCTTTTTCGCTAGAAACTGTGTTCCTGCATTCCAGGCTCTATTGCTAGGAGTGCTCACTCAATAATTAATTATACATTTTATTGTGTCCTCTGCCCAAAGGTTATCTAGAAAAGATGCCGTCTAGCTACAAGACCGCTCTTTTGCATTGTTTCTGTTAAAAGTTTATGTACTTAACTATTTCCTTGTGTGTAAAGTAAAATCTATTGTAACGTGAAATCTCTAGCGAAGAGAAAATGTATCACGCTACATATAAAAGTATTCAAATGTAATACATTTAAATACTTTTATATAGCGTGAGTATGTAGTACGTTTTTGGTAGTCATCTAATACAACTTTCTTGTCTAAACGGTAATCTTTATCACCTTGGTGTACGATTTCTCGTGGGTGAGATTTTATAGCGATCCCGCATGTGGGCCATATTAAGACCTTATAATTCCTTATACTGTACGGTACATTAAAATAGTGAGTGGGTTATAAAAAGTAAGGTATGACTTCTTCTTACCAACTCTAGCAAGCTAAAAATTCTGTCAACCTAACATTGCTTGGGCCAGTTTGGGCAATGATGTAGTTGAAAGTGAGACACGAGATTTCCGGCCAGACCTGAAGCGAAGACTACAGTTTTTATGCTGACTCATACCTCCACAGTCCTGTTTAATTATCCGTTTTATTATTAACCATCAATCCGTGACCAAAGAAACCAGACCTGTGCCAATCTGTCGCGACGCCGCGCGCGGTCGCTTCTCTTGGTAGGCTACCACACGTTAGTAACCCACTGATGCAGGGCACGGATCTTTTCTCGTTATCGAAGAGGTCTAGAGTATTTTCCACGCTGTTCCGATGCGGATTTTTGGAGTAGCTCTGGAAGCTCTACTCTTTCTAACTTACAATCATAATAATGATCGTAGGTTGCTTTGAAATATGCCTCTGCTGAAAACACCAACTTGATTCACTTGGCTCAAGCCCCTTGCATATTAATTATCATCTATCGGATGTATAAAAACCGTATAACTATTATTACCATTATTAACCTGTATTAATTTACAAGCTTTAACAGTTATAAAGGAAATTGCAAAATTGGATCATTCTAGTTCCCACAATTACTTCCCCCATGTATTAGCGTCCGAACAATTAAAAATCCATGCTTGGCTCCACCAAAACACTAAGATCTTTCCCAAAAGATCTATTTTAATTGACTTATGGGATAATTTCTCTACTTATTCAATGCTTGATATACCGCCATTGTTAAAGGTTCTCATAATTTGACTGTGCTCGTTTTATGAGTTTCTGTACAGTAATTGTATGTAATTTAAATGTTTTTAGTGCATTGAACTATCTGCCTTGATCTCTCTGAAGGCAAGCATTTAGAGTGATCCATGGTAGGCAACGTACAAATTTTTATATTAGGTACTTACTACTACTACTTAGCAGGTTTAACGTTATTAATAATTCTCAATATTGATAAGGTAATTAAATAATGCCTTACCTATATTATGCCAGTAATAAAATCGTCAAAAAGTAGATACCTAACAATTTTGTTTTTTTTTGTACCCGCCCTCGCTTCGCTTCGGGAAACTTGTTCTTTAGGTTTACAAATATTAAATATGTTCCCATTATTAATCGATGTTCCGTTCCTATTGGTCGTAGCGTGATGTTATATAGCCTTCCTCGGTAAATGGAATATCCCACACACAAACATTTTTTGATTCGAACTAGTACTTCCTGAGATGTTTTTTTATTATTTAACACTTTTACCTCAAAAGACTTTCGAAAATTCTAGTGCAAAAGAACTTCGATCTTAATCCGCACTGAAAATTGGCACACTATTGGCAAAATTAACATTACATCACTGTACGCAAGATATTTTGGACGCGCAAAACATGCCGTTCGACAGCGAACGCGCACGGAAACGCTGCGCGCTGTGCGCTGCATATCGATATTGCTTCCTTCCTCTGTTTTACGAGTTAAGCGCGTAACTGTACATTACTACTGACAAAATATGAATTTCTTCAAGACCGTTTAGTGGATCTTTAATTTCAGCTGTTGCCCGCTTTTTGGCATTATCTAAAGTATTTTTACTGCTTTCAAACAAATTTCCAATCCTTAGTTTATCTCTTTTGGAGCGGAATAGAATAAAATCCATTATTAACTGACGTCTACCTACTATAAACTATCTCACTGCCGAATTTCGTCTCAAAAGGTCAAATAGTTTTCGAGCTTTCTTGTTTAATCAGTGAGTGAGTATCCTTATGCCCTTATATAAGTATTATGTAGATTAAAACTACTACAATAAAAATACGTCTAATACATTGTAGGTGCCGTGATAAAAGATACACTTAACACCTACGCCGACGCTAACTCAGCGCGTGAAACAAGTCAAAACTAAATCTTGGGTAACCGGCAAGGTACCCTCCAAAGCACGATTTTTCAAAATGGCTTACTCGCAACCGGATGTACCAACTGTTAAGGCTAAACCGTTTAGGAAACTTAGTTTAACAATAACCCGCACGGCCTTCTGGCAGCCTCGTTACTAACTCCTCTTGTTTTGACCAAATTCGTAATAGTTTCGCGTCAAAAATGGATTGTTCACGGCTTGTGAGGTCATGGATATTTTTCTGTTTTGTGTATAGTCTATGTTAAGTAAGGCACGACTACACTGCCATCATCTGGTACTCGTCTTTGAAGATATATTTTACAAAATTTTATCCCTCATTTTATCCCCTTAGGCTTCAACCCATTAATGGCCCATTACTGAATACAAGTCTCTTCATTGAGATGGCGTAGCATACTAGAGGACGCTGCGCCATTTTTTTTGTTGCTCTCCCACATTATCATGGTTTCGGCTGTACGGGCCGTGGAACGTAGCATGCAACGCCATTAATTAATAACACCCATGATCCGAAAACAAATATTATCTGTCTGGGAATCGAACCTGGGAACTCCTAGCTTTGTAGGCAGTCAAAATAAATGATGGAAAAAGTAAACTAATCTAGTTCTTAATGACAATAATTAAAGTTTTGACACAAAATCCAGTGGCACTACCTTGTAACACAGTTTGGCAGCCGGCTTCCCGATTGTGTCCATATCCATCTTTGCGTATTTTGTATAAATACCCATTCGTGATGTGATATCACAGCGCAGGAGCCGGTGTAAGCTTTTTGGTACTTTGTCGGAGCGTCTGTGCAGTGTACGCAGACCCTTATCATGGATCGTCATGAACCGCAAGTCATTACTGCACTGACTGCTGAGGTTATCGACTTCCGGATGTCAACTTTAATGGTATTGACCCTTGATTAACTTGCGACCTCTTTCATGTTTAAATTTAATTCATACTGAGTAGCGAGTATATCTGATGCAAAGATGAATAGGATTGCAGTACAAAGATAAACTTTTGCGGCTGAGCAATTTAATTGTTACACTTTAGGACTGAAGTAGAACGCTTCAATTTTATCATTGATGCCCCTTATCATTGAAATATACAGAAGATAGCTTAATCAGATATTGATAGATATGATTTATAAATAATTATGTCCAGTTATTAAATAATTTTCGGATCGTACAGTTTAAAATACCGTTATAATTAACCTGAGGGGACGTTTCATCAGGGTAAAGTCTTTCCTTAGGTCTCAAATTTCATTTTAATTGGTAGCAGCGAATAAAGCAATGAAAAGGTAGCAGACTGACGGACATAGTTACTTTTGCATTAATAATATTGTTAGTTTTGACACAGTTTCGACCCCGATGCAGTTTTATCATTAACTATATAGCTGTGTCCGTGACTACGTCCGCGTCGAATTTTAATTTTTACGGGGAAATTTCTACATTAAGGCCCCAGTTAGACGACGCGATAGCCGATAGTTACTCCTTATTACATCAGCTATTTGCCAGTGATGGTCCCGTCAAAATCGGTCCAGCCGTCCCAGAGATTAGCAAAGACAAACAGATACACAGACACACAGACAGACAGACAAAAATTGTAAAAAATGTTATTTTGGTGTATGTACCGTGTATACATTCAATAAAAAGCGGTTATTTTACAAACAGACACTCCAATCTTATTTATTTGTATAAGCTATAGACACTAATAACCACTTACCGTTAAACAAGGAGTTAAATTTAAATACTTTGTCATTCAATTTTATTGTTGTCACTTTACACAACGACAAATAAAAACTGTACGCTGCATTACCTATTGTCAGATAAAAAATTGCAGCGTTTACGCTAATAAAGATTATATAGACTAATAAAAATATTGTTATTTATAACTACTTTATTTTATGTGACATGATAAAGGTGTACTGAAATTTAAGGCCTGCGGCATCCGCTACTGCAGTACTAAGTGTTCATCACGGTCCATGCATCGACAACACGACATGACGACATGCGCTGAACAAGCAGATTTTTGACTTTTTTACTTCTAAAACTATATGATTGGCTTTGCTTCAATCCATCTTCTGTGCTTCACGGGTCTCTCCTCATAACTGAGGAGCTTACTCCCACGGTGCCCCAGAACGGATTAATGGATTATTCCATTTTGCCCCACTAAGGCGCCCTGGTCCTGGTGCCCTGGGCCCACACTCGTGGGGCAGAGTGGAACGCTTTAAAATTCGCAGTGGAATCTGCCCCATTAAATCGATTTAGTAGTAGATAACTTTTAATCTGCCCGTGGCGATATTGTGTATTAATGGCCAACACAAGCATCGGAAGTTCCGGTTTCGGTTTTCGGAAGAAGCTCCGACATAGCTTAACGACTGCTGTTTAACGATAACTTTATGCAATGGATGAACTTGAACCTAAAGTAATGCTCTACCAGTAAACCCTTGGCGTTAAATACACTAATATTATCCGCGTCTTTACTAATAATATGTCATAAAATGCTGTCATTAACACTCGATTGCCGAAAAGGAAATGAAACGCAGTGATTATGAAGCAATACAGATATACGATACACCTTGTCAATAAATTTTATTAATTGTTTTTCCAACGATAAATCATTTAGTAATGTGTGGTGAATGTGTTGGGTAATAAAATTTACATTAATTTTCAATGATACACGCGTAGGGTAGGTATTGGTTAGGTAATCATCTAGTTTTATTGGTGTTAATCGATGTATAATTAGTTTTTTATTTGTAAACAATTTTTTATTTTAACTATTAGGGTCAGGTGGTGATGTCTATCAATGGATTAAAATAATTTTTAATCCTATTGCCGACAACGGTTTATTTGAGAAAAAAATTATTGGCCTTATTAACGCAATAGTACCTAACAGTATTGTGTAGCATTTTTATATTTGTCTGTGCGTTTGTTGCTGTTGAACTTAAACCGGTGCATATTATACTAAAAATTAATCAGTTTTTTGACGAATAAACCCTATTTGGATGCGGTTTTTTATGTCACTTTTTAAGTATTTTAAGTTTGAGGAAATATTTTGTGTTGGTTATGTGAATCGGTTCATACATAAGAATTGTAATTTAGTTGAAATACCTAATACTTAAATTTGCCGAAGCGAAGCGAGGGCGGGTACTAGTAAAAAATATATTTACGATTGCAGTTACATTCACATACCAATAAAATTTCTCCAGTCTTCGTGTAATAATAATTTCTCGATAACAAGCGAAACCTGTCGTTGTTAAAAAAACAATGTTAGTAAAACCCACACAATGGTCGGTAATTTCGTAAATAGCTTTCTAATATTATTGAACGTATTAAATAATATAATCGCTACGATAATCGATGTTATCGCGCGATCGAATAGAATAGGGTTGCGCCTACAAAATTAAATTCATTTAATATAAATTTATGTTTTACAATATTTTCACAATATTTTGATATTGTTGTACAGTTTTGATAAAATGAAGTGTTCTTTTTAAAAGCGAAATTTCTGTTATGATTTTCTTTTGTAGTTATACTTTGGCGCATTCTACAACACCGATTACAGTGTATTTTTAGCGTGGTAAAATTTGCGCGTGTCGATGGAACACATAGTTTATGATTCATA
This sequence comes from Ochlodes sylvanus, assembly GCA_905404295.2. Taxonomy (NCBI): domain Eukaryota; kingdom Metazoa; phylum Arthropoda; class Insecta; order Lepidoptera; family Hesperiidae; genus Ochlodes; species Ochlodes sylvanus. Next base: position 8,691,796 of record FR990129.1, read on the forward strand.
AATACTTTTGCGTGGCGAGTAAGATTTTTTCAAATAGTTCATTTTGAAAAAACTAAATAATAAACCAAAAATTCTGTGAAATTATTTTGCTGCCATTACCGCTACATTGTTACGTTCAATTAATGGAATAAAACTTCGTAGTTAATATTGGTTTGAATTTTGAATGTAACAAAAAAGTTTTTTTAATTCCTAAAGGAGTGTGACTTTTTAAGTGCGTACAAATGTACAAACAAGGTATTTGTTTATCTATATCGATAGTGTACAAACAAGGCAAAAGGATGTGGGAATGGACATTGCAACCATTGCAACTTCGACATTGCAACAGGAAAACCACTAAAAAATAAATTCGGGCAAGTTTTGATAAAAAAAAAATTACAAATAAGTTACCAATAAAACAGATTACACAACCCTACTAAAGACAGGAAAATTTACGATCGCGATTCTAACTAAAACAGGATTCGATTCTAACATCTAACTATTCGAATAAAGTAGTATTAAAGATTATACAGCAAAGCTTAATACTGTGTAGTCAAATGACATTAATTATAATAGTAAAGGTTAGCAAATATTGTATGTGTGTAATCTATACATATAATTAATCTGTAAGTGATCGCTGTCTGCACATTTTTTATGATGGAAGATACATATATGGAAAAAAAGTTTTACGGGGGGTCTTTATTAACGAAACAGTACCCAAAACAATGATTATTAGAATTTTTGTCTGTTTGTCTGTGGTTCTGTACGCTAATCTCAAAAACGGCTTAACCTATTGGTGTGCAGTTTTGTCTGATATATTGTGGTAAGCTTCACTCAACATTTATTATTTATTTTATTTCAATCGGTTAAAAAATAAAGTTATGTCAGTTTAAAGAATCAAGCCCATCAACTTTCGAGTGTGGATACAAGGGACTTGTTGCCCGAAGCGAAGCGAGGGCGGGTTTACTAGTCGTTTTCGACTTGACACAAACGCACAGTCATACTTGTTAACAGTGATTAGATTATTGTTTTTGTGGTTAAACACAGTGCGATATCACTGTAAAACCTAACCGATTGCGACAAAGCGATTTTATCGCAGACACGAAAGTTCGCCCGGAGCTATTAGCGAATTCTGAATATCATCGTTTCGACATGAAAGGAATAAAACAACTCGTGTGCTTGCCAAATGAGACAAGTTCTCGTGAGAACTTTATTTGCATATATAAAATTAGTAAATAAAAAATACTTGCACATTCGCACTAGGATTTCCTGTGTCGCGTGTGGGAAGGCCGTTGCAAATACTAAAACTTTCATTTAGCATGTCAAAATCTTTGATTGATGATATTGAATTCTCATTATCCTTCACAAGGTTGTTTACTGTGAAGAGTTGATCAGGGATCCATTTTCGGACCATTTTTATTTTCTCCTGAAACATATCCTTTAAGTTAAGTTAATTGTTAGGTTTTTGTATTAAAATATAATATACGCGTTCAAAGTAGTACTTTTGTGTTTTTACGCCATGATATCGTCGTATCTTAATTAACAAATAAAAAGATATGTATCCAATAAAAATTGAGGAGTCCCTCAGGGATCTATTTCCCTCCCACTATTTTTTAATTTCTTCTTCAAACGTATTTATCATCGTCATTGTCCAAAATAGTGAAACAATAAAATTAAATAATTATAAAATTTGGTCTGTTTAAGGTCAAATAATCGGTCATGTCGTATTAGACACGTCCGACCTGACATTGACCGCTGTTTGTTACATCATTATCGAGATAGCGTGCTGGCTGTTTGATTTCAATTTTTGTCACGTTCTAATGACATGGTAATGGAAACAATGCTTATCTATTATAGTTTGCTATTTTTATATTGATCCAAGTTTCTAGGAAGTATCGAATAATTTCATGAATTAATACGATGTTGAGGGCTTCGTGCCTTTTCGTCTGTCTATTTGGTCGTTTATTCTATATTTGTTTACACTCGTGCAGAGTTTAGATTGAACCGACTTATTGGGCAATCTTATTTAGATAAGTTTTTGATTTAACCTTTGCTCTGTTAGGTCGTCGATAGAAAACTCTCATCGATAAATTCGTGGTCACACGTGACACAAGTAAGTGTGAAGAGAAGGCGTATTGACTGTCCGTATTGATCACGCTTTAGGCGCTGTCACGGTGTATCCGAATAAATAATTTATTCACTATGACTTGTTCGATGTCCAGACGTTATCAAAGAAATGATGTTCGTGTCCATGTTTGACTGTTGTTGCCTTTTATGTTTTCAAGTTTCTTTTCTCTTTAGATCCATCCTAAATCCGATAGGGATAACTTGGAAAAGAAATTTGCTCGCCTTGCCTTGTCATGCTCAAATATCATCAGCATTGTGTAATAACTGTTATATTGAAATTTAATGTACTGATGATTATTACATCTAGTGCTTACTGAAAAGTAGCATTGAAAATATAGGAAAACGATAAAGGAAAACGAATCCTTTTTGCTTAAAAAAGTGGATTGGTGTTGTCGCCAAGATGGAACTTATGAATCTGTTTTGCGTGTTTGTCTAAGTGGCTCTTCAACAATCCACCGTTGGATTGATTTAGGAGAAGAAAAGAACCGTATCACCACGCACCGTCATGTTTAGGTTATATGGTATACCCACCTAACCCAGCCACCTGACCCTTGGCAACGAAGTGCATGCGCAGGGTAGCCTTATATCAAATATTACATCTTTACATCTGTTTTATGCACAATGGCATGACGTAACAGTGTCATCAGCGGTCAAGGCCGTCTCGACCGATACACTGACTCGTCACTAATCCATCTTGTCACAGATCGCTCGATTATGTCACGGGCGATTGTCAATCGATTTGTCAGGCTTTTGGTAGAATTAACCAATTTGTAACCCGGATTGATTGATGTTGGTAACATTGTTTGCGAGTCCCAATTTGTGATAGAGTCCTGTGTTAAGATCCACTGTTTGGTTTTTTTATGGATTTTATGTAGCAAACGAACATGCAGCATCCCCTTTCCGCTGCCACCCATCACATCTGTGACCGACCCAGAACAAGACTCAATTCAGAACTAGGATGAGTCCAGTTAGCAGAGGGTGTTATTAACATCGTTAGTTGGTCAGTCCGTTAGTAGGTGGGGCAGAGACTGTTAGTAATTGTCCATTAAAAAAATCTTTTTTTCAATTATTTGATGATAATCTCAATTTCTACACCTTTTTGACAACAGATCATTGCCAGTAAGCACGACGCTCAGTCAGTAGGAGCTCTACTTGCAGAACAAGAGGATTTTGTTTGATTCCCATCTGGGGCAGATATTTTGTGACAGTTTCTATACATCGCGGCTACGCTTGGCTGTTTAGCATGCCCAAAGCCAGAATACTGCGTCTCACGGATACCTTATTGTTCTGTGTGGCGTCGATGGTTGTTATTATTTAAACAGATGTCCTAAAACGGAACAGCTAATCAAATTTTTGATGATAAAGCTACCGCGACGAAATCCAAAACACTGCTGACAATGTTGTTTTTTTATGTAAATAGATCAGAATTTAGAGACACAGAATTTAGTATTTTGTATCCAAAACGATAATTGTCACAGCATAATGACACTGAACTGGTGTTGCAGCTACGTCTGGAAGAATTGGGATACCGAACTTTTCGCCAACTTACAACGGTACCTAGGTACCGTGTTTGAGCTCATTGGAATTGTAGCAATGAATTAGTTTTACTTTTTAAATATGTTTCTTCGGCGGAGGATTTTTGAACATATTGGTCAAAAGCAGTATTGGCTGAACGAGTTGATCAAAAGTAGTTTTCATTTTATTATGATACGGGTACTCACGATATGTATTTTGAAACGTTTTTAAGTTTAAAAGTGGTTTTGTTTGTAAATCATTGGTGACAAAGGGTATAAATTTTCACCCACCTATTTAGTCCAAAATAGCTTGAATGTTTTATTAGTTAAAACTGTTAAAAGTACTTTAGACTGGTTGGTGGTTTTGGCTGTATCAACTGTATAGGTTTTTATCGCAAATCTAATTAAAATTCTGAATTCGATACGCCATGGGTTCATGATAATCGTGAGGCCTTATTGTTTAATAACATGGCCGCTTTTTGACATGATTAATGTTAGGGTGGTAGTTTGCAACATGATTTGTTTTGGATGTCGTGATACCTTGTAGGTCGCCATGATTAGCGCTGAGATTGATTTTGTTGTAATCATATTTAGATAATCCATCGTGCTTTATGGATTTTAACATCATACACATCATATCTATTTTAAAACTCTTATATCGGTCTCTGTACATGGAAGATTATTGAGAATGAGAGAGTAGAGAAAAACTCCTATTAAGGTGGTGGGGATGGGGTAATAACACAACAGATAGTATAACAAAGATTTTAGTATAGTATAGCGTCCAGTAGATCCCCTTCAAGGAGCCGAGGGGGCTTTCATTGGTAAAAATTCCTCAAACCCAATCGATGTCTTATGCGGAACAGAATTATGTAAGTATTCATATTTTCTCACAAAAAAGTGTTATTTGATCTTTTTGACATTGAATAATATTTCGAATGAACAACACACTCCTCCATAATTTTCGTACCAATAAAACAAATGTGTTCAAATACCGTAACCGCCTTTAATGTAGTCTAAAATTTCTAAGCGCCTTTACTGGCTTAAAAATTTGTTCAATCTACATTAGATCGTCAGTCGAAGGTCGGGCGTGGGCGCTGGGCAAGCTCAGTCGTGGGCGACTAGCGTAACCAGTCGCCTTAGCGCCGTTTTGCGATAGTTATGTTGATATGGAATAATTGTTATTTTTTATTTGTTTATTTATGAAGCACTTTTGTGGCCGACTTACACATCCGAAGCTAATAGGACTTCTACTAGGTGTTGGTAAATACTCAAATTGATTTCAGAATGCGCTCGCTATCCAAGGTCGACTTGTACCGTCATTCACTCATTCTCCAATTAAGTAGAAGAAGAATGTATTATTTGGAAAATAAGTTTTTGTCAAACGAGCAGACGAGCCATCTGATGGTCGTCCACTATCGTCGCCTAGTCCATAGTCTTACTTACTGCTGGTAGATTACGCATTTGGCGTTGTGAACCACATTTTAATTATGTTAGACAAATTTTAAGATTTTAAATTGCCAAAAATATGTTCCCTAAATTCGTCTTCAGCTCTTAGTCTGTATAGTACCTCTTAGTTCTTGATCGTGTATACTCGTCGTACCTCGTAATAATAGAATCCCGTTGGTACCCTTTGGGTACGGAACCCCTTTAAAGCAGCCTTTTATATCATCGATCGTTAACTATTGGGCTGTAAACGCCGTACGTAGCTACTCACGACTACCTTAGCGATAAGAATCACGTGACCTATTTATGTAATGTAGGGAGGTAGGTAGGTATTTAGATAGGTATGTTATCAACATTAATCTCCGTTATGGATATGGCGTGAGAAAGAACGATTTGTTTCAGCTTTCAGACTGTAATTGAAAAGGAAATTACATACAAAAACACATTAAAATTGTTGGGATTGTTATTTGTTTTTAGGGAACTCGTGCCGTGCATTAAATTGCGTTGACTTGAACTTCACATTATTAAAATTAAATTGTGTCGTGGGACACCAGGTAGGAACGAAGTTCCTTCGGCTACTGTCGCGCCTGCGCACGTCTCATTTAACGGTTTTATTCCACGCACTTTTTTCCACGCCTTTTTTCCACGCTTACGGTTTTACTATCACATATTTTTCAGTTCGGTCGCGCAGCAAAATCCCTATCCCCTCCAAGCCTGCCGTAAGGAACTTCGTTCCAATAAAATAAAAATAAAAGTTCAGAGGCAAATGTTCAGAGACACCTTAGTCAGCTAAAAAAGGGTAAAAGTGGAGAAACGATCTAAATTCTTCGCGTTACAATATGTGTAAAAAATATCGATTAATCTTCTCAATCCCAAAGGAATTCTGAGGCCAGCACACAGAATCACGAACTTTTTCCCATTGAGTGTGAAAATGATAGAAGAATTTAGTTTCTGGGTTCCATTTTCGGAGTATACAATTTATGTGGTAGATAAATGTTTGTTCTCGGGTCGCGGTTAGTTAATGTGTTGTCCAAGCCACCCACGACATAGGTAATCCTATTGCGGGGTATGAGTGTGTAAGAATTTATGTTTTGACAAAAGTACCATAGTATTAACTCAGTTAAAATGAAGTCTATGACCATGACAAGATCATTAGAACAGCCGTAAAGATCCATTTAAGGATTTCCTAACCTCGTCCGATTCCCAAGAGGCTTGGGTGTTTTGACTTTATTTTTATTTGATCAGTTTATGAATCAAATGGCCATTGAACTTCTTATTTTTATTGTAACATAAATCACTGTAATCCTATTAACGCTTTGTTTTATTTTACTACACACAATAGCGTCTTATTGTCTTTTGAACGTGTTTATTTAAGCTTGCTTATATGGCGTAGTGTCAATAAACTAATGACAGTTGCTTGGAGGATAACGAATTAACGATGTCGCCGGTAGGTACATACGTGAACCTAGAGTAGCCATACACGCTGCAGTGTACCTTAAAGGTTTGCATGTACAGTTAAACATAATTTTATCAGGTAAACTTGGGCTACGTAGTGGACATACATACATGCACCGTTGTATAACATATACACTCAACTTTTCCTGTACAGGCCGCATGTCCATCCATGCCATGCCGCAGTCGTGCATCCATTTTCCATCCGTACCTTGGACGATAATAGTTTTCAGGCAAAAATGGATACCTATAATTTTATTGTAATAATAGGTCTTAGTCGTGAGGTCGTATCTATTACAAGCCTACTATTAGTGTTAGTCATATAGGAAGCGCGTGTACCTATTGTCTTAACTCCGTCCAATATGGTTATTGAGTCAAAGTCTGCTTCCAGATGTTTTATTGATAGAAATAACGGAAATGTGAGATAAGTACCGTAATGTTGTGTGTAACATTGTAACGTAAAGTAACAGTAAAAAAAATCAACTTAAAAAAACGAATACTGTTGATGTTTTGCTTTGCTTACGTAAGCCGCCACTTACCGATGCTTCCTATCTCATTTTCTCGCACGTTAAAATGTGTCTGTGTCTTTTTCGTTTCATTTCATTTGCGCGTCATTTCCGTTTCATCGAATTCCAAATCACAACGATAGCTTCACTTCAAAAATCTAAGTAAGTACGTGATAATACAGCATCACTGAACCTAGAGGTTTTATTAAATAAATGAACACACGCTCCTATCCCCGTACTGGGATTCCGTGTTTCGCAGGTGGTAAGGACAACATACATACAACATTAATCAAACAAATATTTATCAGTCAAATGAATGCTGCCCCGATCGACCCGGGGTTCCTCGCTTAGCAGTTAGGGTCACTAGGTACCACTAGGGTTTCAAGAGGACGATAGAAGATTTAAAAAATTCGAAATATTTGCTTTCATTAATACTCCAGTAGTAAGGTGTAGGTACCTAAGGGTAAGGAAAGAAAGGGTATCTTTTTTACGTAGGTACTTTTATAAAAAATTTCACGATCAGAACACAGGTCCACGATTTCATTGATTTTGACCACACTGTTCTCTAACAAAGCCGCTTAAATGAGGTTCTTATAAAGTGAAAAATCTAACAATACAAATCTGTGTAAGTGTTTTAAACGATTTGTAGTGATGTCCTAATCGATACGACCTTAGGCTCTGATCGATAAGACTATAAATCGATGTTTATGCAGTGTTAATGTGGTGATGTAACATGTATTTATAGAGGGACTAGCGACCCGCCCTCGCTTCGCTTCGGGAAACTTATTATCAAGTGCTTAAATATAAAGTTTCATGGTTCTTTAAGAGATGGCGCTAGGCGTTCTTATTCTTTAAGTTAGGAAGGTTCACCCCTAGATGGCGCTGTGCTTAAAACCCGAAGAAATCCCATACAAACTTTCAACCTCTATTTCAACCTCTTCATCCCTTTTTGTCGCAATAAAAGGTAGCCTATGTCCTTCCTCAGGGTCTAAAGATTGTCTGTGTCAAATTTCATCAAAATCGGTTGAGAGGTTTAAGCGGGAAAGCGACACAGACAGACAGACAGACAGACAGACAGACAGAGTTACTTTCGCATTTATAATATTATAGTAGGGATGAGCAAATATACAGGTTTGTTTAAGATAAATGATGGTTTGTATGTAAATTTTGAGTAAACAACAATAATTTCCTTAATGTGGATACTTTAACAATCATAAAGATCATTTATGAGGTGTTTACTTTGAATTTATGGGTTGCAAAATAATAATTTAATTGTAGACCCAATATAAATTGCAGTCATTGTACGTTGGGTTCTGAATGTAATTTGTACATTCAGGATCCAATGTGTCATCAGGAATCATAAATGGAGGTGAAATAAAATTATACATGAAAAATAGTCAAGTTCTTCTGTGTAACACTGTATATTATATACGAGTAAACTTTAATGTGCCAAATCTAAGACTTTAATCCTTGCGTTAAGAAGAAGTTTCTAAGAAAGGTTTTCTCTTCACGTATTAGGTAATATTAAGATAGGATGTAGTATAACACTTTTTGTAACAATTTGTACTAAATTTTGCATCATACATTATTTTCCTTGTTTCAGGTAAGTGTATTGACAACGAACCTCGATTACATCCGTTTGGGTAAAAGATAAGAAACAGAGAAGGTAACATTTTATTTAATTTGAAGGTAAAAAGATAACTTGAAACCACGATTAAAAATATGCATCACGATCGCTGCAACTGCAGAATCATAATTATAGGTAATATTTTTTATAAAATCATTTTTGAGTTTGGTTCTTGACGACTCCGTAGGTTAATTGATAATGGCCCCGCTTCGGACGAGGAGTACCGGATTCAATTCCCGGGCGGGGCAGACATGTGACAGATAATTTGTTTGTTCTCGGGTCGTGGGTTAGTGATGTTTTTGTGGTGTCCATTCTACCTGCGACACGACCCGCTCTAGAATTCCCAGAGTGTACGAGTGTGTACTGTATAACAGTTTATAATTTAAAACCCGGGTAAGGTGTGTCTGGTGTAGCCCAACGGCGCCATACGGCAATTTCTTCCGCCCCTGGATGAGTCACACGACCTCACGCGTCACTTGCTGTGTTGTGAGCACATTGTTTTGGCCACAATTAATGCCGTAATTGTCTGCTCACCTCAGTCGACACAGAGTAATGTACATACAGAGGCTTTGTATATTATAAAAAAATCACTTGGGTTTCAATGCAATACAAGTTTAATTGAACTCAAGTGGAACATTTCAATTAAATATTGATTTGGGGTATAAACAAAACACGAGAATTTTTTGTATACCTTACGATCAAGAATATTAAAAAAAACCCTTCATTCATGGAATCAACAAATATCATTCCAGGCATAAACAAACATTTATTTGCCCTATTTTTTGCCTCGAATGTAAATAGAACCTGGATCCGACAAACACTATCATTTCTGATTCTGACTCACATAGTGTCGAAACATATGATAAACTCGTACACGTCAAAATATATTTTGACAGGTCGTTTGATGAAACAATGGCTCAACTCGGACGGTCACACCTTTCTCCAGTGAAGCAATCGTGTCGTACTGGTATCGGACGACAATGATTGACAATGACATCAAATTACAATTGAATTCTCATGTCAACAACATCTTGCACGGTTGCATGTCCACTTGGTACTTCAATAAAAATACTTTATACTCTTGTAGTATATACTTAATATAAGACGCCTTTAGAATTGCAATAATTTAGCAAATAGATTTTATATTTCGTACAAATTGGCTAATATTAATTTACAATGTCTTAACGCAATAAAACAGCAATGAAGCCTCTAAAAAAAGTACTCTGTACGCAATGACGAATCGCGTTTAACAATGCGCTTAATTGGGTAAAGATATCACACGCGCTGGGTTTATTTTTAAATATTGAGACGCAAAGGTCTCGGCCTTATAGGATGGGCTTTTGACCGGCCCTGTGCGATCACTGTCAATGTCGACGATTACCTTTATTGGCGCGGAAAACGAATTCCGACACCGTATACTCATGCCTTTATTAGGGTGACAATAGTTTGTTAATTATAAAGAGGGTTGAAATCATTAATTTAGGCTTATATTTATTGTTTAGATTTAGATGATAAATTGTAATGTTGGAGTGAGGCAATCCCGACTCTCCTGCTAAGCGGCTCGTATCGTATCTACCACGCTGCTGATGATATTTATAGAGACCAGTCAGTTTACAGGCAAAGTTGCGGGTTCAGCTAGTGAAGTATTTTTGTTTCCTTATCAGAAACCTTGTGCAGTTCCTCGGAACCAATAACATCCCGCGAGGGCATCCATTATCCCTTTAGGTAATTCGGTTCTTAATTTCACGGCGCCAGTTTTAATTTCCTTCGTTTTTGGATGATTCACGTGGCCTCACCAGTCAATTACATTGTAACCAGTTTTATTGAACTGGTGAACGAAGCTCGTAGTTCCATTCCTATCCGTTCTCGATCTGTCTCTGGTAAAGTACTAACTTTATTATGGAATAGTGGACCTGCCCTCGCTTCGCTTCGGGAAACCTGTCCCGTGGTACCTACCCATACTCGAAAATTGTTAGACGTGATTCTTTATACAAACATAACTTTTTTTTACAAACTGATTGGAATAAAACAAACACTAAATGTTAGGTGAAACTTAACACAATACATTATTGAAAACAGCACCCGAATCGGTTAAGCCGTTTTTGAGATTAGAGCGCACAAAACCACAGACAAACAGACAAAAAATCATGGTTTTGGGTTCCGTTGCGATAATAAAGGGTCCCAATAATAGTTTTTTCATATATCTTCCAAGTACAGACAGCGATCAGTTACAGATTTATTATACCTATATAATATGTAGATTTAGGATCGCAAACGGGTCCAAACGATTCGCTGCCGTGTACATTAATACGATTAAATAATAATAATTTAATGATAATGAACTTCGTAGCCTGTCATTTTAGTTAATTCACAATTTTAATTATTGTAAACTGATCCTGGCTGACGACAAAATCGTAAACCACAAAACACCTAATTTGAAATTCGAATAGATCATTTTTGATTTGACAGGTATTTAGGCGGGCTCGGAGTTGTCACATTCGAATGTCGGAACAATTAAATATCGCCGTTTGAGATATATTGAATCAGTTGTCATTCTGTTAGCTTTGGCAGGTGGCAAAAGAAAAAATGTGATAAAAAAGTCGATATTCTCTTGATAGTTTTATTGCCGAGGTCGATAAGCGTATGCGTTGTAAATGTAAAATTTAGAAACGTCAAATAAAGTATAGAATCTTACATTGATAAATCTACTACCTTGGTTCTACCGGCTTATGTCAATCACACTTTGAGTACTTTTTGGAACGAGTTCCTTAGCGCGGCTTACGGGTAGTGCGATTAAGTAGAAATCGTCACATAACGAAATGTCTTATGTATGTGCATGTGTGTTTTTAATAGTGGTGTAAGCCATCTACAGTATTATTTTGTAACTAGATAGCACAGTGCAGCGCTGTTTTACAATGTATTTGATATAAATTATTGTTTCATAAATGCTCTCCGTAATAAAAGAATGTCTAGCCTTTTTTAAGTAAATAGCCGACAAATGTGCAGACAAGCCACCCCATGGTAAGTGGTGACTGTCGCCCATGAACATCAGTAACACCAAAAGCATCGCCGACGCGTTGCCGGCTAAGAAAGAAAGAAGACGAAAGAAAAAAAACAACACGAGAGACAGACAGGCTCTGCTCTACCGTTAAAGTCGTTCCTTATAATCTTTTCTTATAGAAACACTTTTTAGTTACGCCTCGTAGGTGGTTCTACTATCCGTAAGCAAAACGAATTGTTTTTCCAATATAGAAACTGGGCATTCCTTGACAAGTGACCCGTGCTTGAAGTAGACGGCTAATGGGTTTAAATAGATGTTGTGTACAGCTGACTCAATAGAAACACATCATTCCGTTCCAGTAGAAACAGTCACACCTTTTTCATGTACAACATAATTAACATAATACTTAATAGAGGTGGGCAGTTGCAATTCCCACGTCTAGTTCGTTGCATAGATTACTTTGATTGTATTTTCTTTAAAAATAAAACAGGAGGTTTTTAGGAGGTACTCGTACATCCCCATGGTGTTCTTGGCCATCGCAATTATGACATCCGGCCCTCTACTTAATGTCGCAAGCAGATCCGTTGTTTCGAAACCTACAGGCGTTTCCTCCAATTGTCTGTCTGTCACAGGTGGGTTGTCAACTGGGTTGTCGAGTTGTTGTCAAGGTGGCTGATGATTAGGAACGGTGCGGAAGACGGGGAAAAGGTTAAAAGTTCGTACGAGGTTTTGAGAAAATGCATTATTTTGGAGTCATCGCACAAACGGACAGATGAAACACAAAACAACTTAAAATCATTGTAAAGGGATCCATTATAATACATAATACATACCCTCAGTACGTAATAGACTTCCTCAAATAACTTCCTAGGTTATTTATTATTTACTAGGTGCCTACCAGTGTTTTTCCACGTGGGAATCGGGAAACGATAAAATAAAATTCCCTTCTCCAGCGGATCATGCGTGAATACGTCGCAAACAGACTTACTTTCATTTATAATATGACTATGGATAAATGATGACGCACTAATTGTAATTATCAAAATAATTATAGGTAACTTGAAGATTAGAATTATACCACCTGTAATAAGTATCGGATTATTTAACCAATAGTTAAATGTAGCTCAGAAGATGTAGATTAAATTACAAACCGAAATTACATGAATAATGAAATTCCCCAAACATTAACAATAATAATTGCGCTTTACGAGTTTCGCCGTCACATAATGAATGCGAGTCGGTGCAGACTTGTCCGATAGACTCGTGTTACGCAACGACGCGAAATACCACGCGTGGGCGCACTGTTGGGCGAGGCACACTCTCGCTGGGAACTTATATTTTAGCACAGGTTCGACAAAATTTCGTTTTACTATAGGTAACTAGGGTTTCCAAGAACCAGAGGTTTTAGTCCGGGAATTTCGATACCAGCTTCAGATGGACCGAGAATTTCCGGGACTTTCGAAAGAAGAAAGAAATGTGAAGGTTGTTAATAGGGGCAAATGAGCCCAAATGATTATTTTTAGAATTTTTGTCTGTCGGTCTGTATTGTACATCACGCGCTAAAACTACCGAATGAAATTTGATGCAGTTTTAACATTTCGACGCAGGAAATATCTGGTCGTATCTCGAAAAAATGCGAATGGGCTAAAATTCATTTGCTAGAAAAATGATATCTCTGGTTGAATTTTTTAAATAGTTTTTTGGCTCTGTTGTAAAATTGCATATTTTCGAGATAGGTACGACAAGATCCCTTTATGCATATTGCTTACTGACTCATCTTTTATCTTAATACGCCGCACCGCTTCAAACTTAAGATATTAACCTGGTTATTGACAGCTGTACCGCGTTTAATCTTATTGGAACGGTCTCGATAAATAATTAACCTATTCGGTAAAATTTTCGAGATTTTTCTGAGTCGAGTTTTTTTTTAAATTATACATGTAAAGATATCTGAATGTATAAGGATTATTCTGCGATAGTGTAGTACAATCGTTAGACCTAGGTATTTCATAGTGATCTAGATTTCAGAGTTATAATTCGCACCGGCCGCGGCACTAGGCAATTTGTGAGCATTCCACCGCTATTTTTGAAAATGCGTTGTCGCATGCCATTATCAACAATTTTCGATTGTTAAACACAAATAATTTTTTATCCATGTGGCTTTAGATTCTAGCACATTGGCATTTTTTTTCAGTTCGTTTTACCGTGATGTTACCGTTTTTTCTGCGCGACGCGACTGCAATTCTTAGTTGGCTCCAGCTATTTAGCTAGTACCAATGTACTGGAAGTCACAAATCAGTTGAGTACTCGTAATTTCGCATTCCGTTCCAGTAAAGTGTCTGTTAAAGTTAATTTATGTAACACTAGTGAAGTAGTGAGTTATTCTGTCGTTGCTGTGTTAGCCAATGTCGTGGGTTCGAGTCTGTCGGGCCTTTATTGAGTCAACTAGCCGTCATGTATATTACGTTAATAAATCTTACGAACAGTGATAGCTTGGTGGGTTGACTGCGGTCAAACACGAGGGAGGCCCGTGTTCGAATTAAGCACGTATTTCTTAATTTTCAGCACATTATTTTAGAAAACTTGTACATAGGCAAAACCTATGCCTTAGTACACTCGAAAAATGTTTAGAGTTTTTTTTTAATTCACATATTTTTGAAGTGAATACTTATTTAGTATCGTTGTGATTTGGAATTCGATGAAACGGAAATGACGCGCAAATTAAGCGAAACGGAAACGAAAACGACACAGACACGTTTTAACGTGGAAGAAAATGAGATAGGAAGCATCGGCAAAATGGCGGCTTACATAAGCAAGGCAATAAATCAATATTTGGACTGACAGTATTCGTTGTAATGAAGTTTCACTTCTAGCACGTGTGAATTGCACACATTCTGATTTTTTTATTTGCGAACCGATTGAAATAAAACAAACACTAAAAGTGAATGCAAATTTACTACATAGATCAGTGAAAACCGCATAGGTAAAGCCGTTTCTTAGATTATTGATTGGGTTTAGTGGTCAATTCAAGTGTCGACACGGCTTAACGACTGCTACAAAATGGTAACTACCGGGACCGACGGCTTCACGTGCCCTCCGAAGCACGGAAGCGCCGAGAAAATTTTGCCACTATCGGCCACCCATTCAACTACCGACCGCGCCCGATGTTGCTTAACAACATTTTCCACTGATCAAACTATATGGCACAGCAAACGATATGAGAAGTGAAACAATTCTTTTGAGAATACCGCAGCTGTGTCATTTAGTAGCCTGCATGCGCATGCGCATTCTGTATGTAGGAGATAGGTATAGATAAAAAAAGATAAAATTAAAGTAACAAGGTTCAAACCACAAGAGAGCCGTGGGAGCGCGCGGGTCGCGGGTTCAGATCTGCTAGCGACAATGCACTTAGGGTGACCATGTACGTTGCATTTATAGGATTTGATAGGATTGAATAAGGCTTTATATTGCAGTCCCTGTGTAAAAGCAATAGTAGAGTAGTGTAGTTGTTTTGTTGGTGACGACCACTTGTCAATGTATAGATCATGTGCTAATTTGTAATTTTTTTGTGTGTGTCAACTCTTCTTTAAATCACGGTATATTGGCTATTTACTCACTGTGGAAAAGTGATGTAAAATTTTACATATATAACCTGTTTCAATCTCGATAAGTGGATATTGTTCTCTGAAATACAAAATCTTTATTCATATTTAAAGCCCATCTTTCGCATTCCCATCTCAGCCTAGCCAACTCCTGTTTTTTTATTACTAGTCGAAATTTGGTATGGAGATAGTTTAAGATACTGGAAAGGCTAAAGGATAATTTTTACTCCTCAATACGTTCCCTTGGGATAATTTAACGGTATTTTGGTGTTTTCCGACTCCCACGCGGGCGAAGCCGCGAGCAAAAACTAATATGTTATAAGTAATTCATGTTAACCACGCAACACTTGACCGGTGGTGTTGGTACAGTCCTTCATATTGCTATAGAGCGTCCGATTTTATTAGAAAATGATGGTGCCACCACATCGGTTAAATAGGTATGCAATCTAACGATCACGACGCACCAGCGGCGATTTGCAAAATGCGGCGATAGATAGGGCTGCCACAATTACCTACGTATTTTGGAATAGGGATGTAGTGGTCAAATCTAAGCTAGGAATAATCTCTGAGTAGTGTAAGGATACTAAATATTTATTGAAAATTCATTGAAATATTGAAAAAGACTGTTAAAATTAAAAAAAAAAAAATTTATGGCGTCTCTCGTTAACAATGCCTGCCTCATTTGAATTATTTCTGTCCGTTTTCCTGTGCAAGTGTCTTTTATAAAGCAACAAATTTGTAACATAAGCATCATTATCTCAGATATTTTCATCCCAGAAAATTGATGTTTCCGCGTTAAAAAGTAAATGCAAGTAAATGTTAGGAGATTAGTAATATGTAATTATATTTTTGCTGCTTTTATAATTATCATGTTTAAATGGTTAATACAACCATCAAAATTAATGAATACCATCTAAAATAACCACTTACTTAAAGAAATGCTTCACAGCTAATGCACCAACAAAACGACTTCCAAGATTTCCAAGCTGTTGTTGTATCCTTATTGTTACATTATCAAACCCCTCCAGGCTCAATATGTCTTTATAGTGTCCATGTTTTCATTGCAAAATGATGGTGAACCATCGAACAAAATGCCATGCAATCTGCAGATCACGTTCCTCCGGCGGCGGTTTACAAAGCGATGAGATGAGACGCTCGGGGTAGGGTTGGCACGTAATAAAAATGATTGTTGCAGGGCGTCCGCGTTTGTGACTTTTTGATTTGCTTCGTGGAGTTTGTGAGGCATTTTTTAATCGTTGTTACAGAATCTTTCTGACACGATGGTGAAATCAAACAAATGACTTGGAAATTGTATCAGTGATACCCAAATGGATGGTGATTTTGAATGTAAACTGCTGGATTAAGCATGTTTTACCGTTTTACGATATTTTTATACTGTTTAGCTTTTGCAACGATCTATGCAACTGTGTCGAAATATGCGCGAAATTCATATAAATCCTCATAATAGTTAGGATTAAAGCGGATTTAACTGACGCAGGATCTAGTGAGAGTTAGAGAACCAGATACAACGAGATTCATAAATATGATACGTAAGCATGAGATATAAGTACCTATTTTGTACTTAATTAAAGTATTAATTAATTTTATTGTTATGCAAGCCAATATTATTCGGCTATCCAAGTTTTTTTATCAGACGTTTTAGCCTGTTTTAATTAAAGTCTGCAATAAAAATGTCAACTAATATAATCATAATTAATTTTGATGGACGTGCCAACCCTACTAACGGCGCCTGATCTACCACTTGTTTACTCGTTAATCTAACTTGTTAATTTATTGTTATGCCTCGTTGTTATCGATGAATATGTATTGCGTATTCGTATTCTAATAATCTGATGAATTATGAATACTGTTAATAAGGTACTACTTTAATTTAAGGTTAATACTTGGTAGAAGAACAACAAAAAACAGCATTTTTCAATCCTTCAATTCGGTCTACGAAAAGGAGGTCAATGACCATTAGCCTAAGATCAAGTGAGATTATATTCTGATATTTCGCTGTGTCTTTCGTTGCGATGGTGGTGTAATGGTCAGCATAGTTGCCTTCCAAGCAGTTGATCCGGGTTCGATTCCCGGCCATCGCACATAGTTTTTGCCTTTTTGTTGTATTTTTATGCAAATGATTATTTCGAATATTTTTGGGTAATTTAATTAGAAATTATTTATACCAAAAGACAAATTTTAATTTATTTTTATTAAAAGTACAGATATTTAATTTTTGTACACTAACATAGCTTGTTGCCTGTAAATTTCTAATTTTTGTTTTTAATGTTTTTAAATTACATTTATTTTTTACAAAAAAAAACCCACTTCGATTTAGTTTCGGTTATTAAAAATTTTAGTATGAATTTTTAGTCGAAGTTTGTAACCGGTTTTCATGAAAACCTATCAGTCATTATTGTTATAAAACATCTTGAGATGAGGAAGTAAAACAAACGATTTAAACGCATTTACTCAGAAATAAATGGTGTATAATATAAACCGATGATAAGCCAAGCAGATTGGCTCGGCGAGCGTGAAATTGAAAATGAATTATGTAATGGTCACGGACTGGTATGGAATTCGTCACGTTTTTTGAAGCGCTTATAGCTCAGTCGTTTACTGATCGCGATTGATTGAGGAAATAAAGCAATGTCGTACTGAAGTATTTTCGCTGCTAGTGATATAAAATGTACTCTTATGGCACCTCACCCGTCTCCGCTTCGCCTCTAAGAACCGGCTTAACCAATTTGCATGCGGCTGACTGATAATTATGTTGTAGTTAACTTGGGGTATTTGTTTTATTTCAATCGGTTAAAAATTAAAGAGCCGGTCAACTGCATGTCGGACTCGCACAATTAATTAGCGGTGTATGTCACCGAGCAATATTAACTCTATTTGGTCAATAACAAGGTAAAATGTAGAAAAACTATTCCGTTCAAGGGATCCCTGTGTCAGACACACATAAAGCGGAAGCATATAGGGTTCCATTTTTACCCTTTGGGTGCGGAACCCTAAAAGTTATGTCAATTTAAGCATCCCATCAAAATATGTATTTTTTGGGTGTGTGTACTAATATTAAACCGTAGGTTTCCCGGGTTCTCCAATGTCAAGCAAGCCCAATCTAACCTAGCTAGTAGGTACTAACTAAGAGTTAGTGGTACAATAATCGTATAAAAAGCCCCAGAAATAAAAATATTCGTAAGTAATAACCCACTCGAATATTAACGTGCGATTGACCGTTGGGGTTGTTACCCCTTACGTGTCGTGGTCTAGACACGTCATGCAGTTGTCGGAAATACCGGGGAATTCCCATGACTGTGGCATGAGCCTAATCATAGTTGATTAATATTGATGGGAATTATAACTTGAACATTTTATGCGTTGCTAAATAAAGAAAAGAATATGACATGCCCTTTCGACTAACGGAATGCAAGGTGAACAATACTGTAAATAATTTCCTACTGTGCACAGATTAAATTTAGATGCAATGAATCTGACACAGGGTTGGTGACCGTCATTTTTATTTGGCGAAAAATTTTTTTTGTCGTCTTAAAACAAATTATGAGAAAGATATTTTTTATCTTTATGTATAATAATGAATTCCTATTTCCCCTGGTCACGGATTCACACGTGAATGGCTGGACTGATTTCGCTTATTCTTTTTTTGTTGTGTTTGTTATTGTCGGGAGAAGAAGAATATGAAAGAAAAAATTAAGAAAATTGCGCGGATATGTAACATTTTTCATATTAAGCCTTCCTCGATAAATTAATGGACCATCCAACACAAAAACAATTACGTTGTGTATTTGTCCATAGAAAATTACGATCGCTGCAGCGAACGTGTTAATAATGAATGGTCATCGAGTGATCGTTTGACCACTTAATCCCTTAACAAAACAAACACTTAATGCTGTATTTGACTGGTTATCTTAGCTGCGGGCAACAGGTACAATAAGTCATTGAGGACGCGTAACTGAGATTCATATCTATAATAAACAACGTGTAAGCGACCTCGTAAGTCAATCATATGGAACGTACTGATAGGATATACCTTTGAATATCGCAGTGTATCATGATATTTATGAATGGAAAATCTAAAACAAAACAAATAATATTATGCCCGTGTATGTTTGAATGTAATCACTCAAAGATAACCAACGCGGTTATAAACTTACGCGGATTTTCATGCCGTTTTTACTAACAGACTTATTGTAGACAGACGGTTTGGGTGTATGCCGTAAACATGTAAAATATACCTTTGAATATCGCAGTGTATCATGATATTTATGAATGGAAAATCTAAAACAAAACAAATAATATTATGCCCGTGTATGTTTGAATGTAATCACTCAAAGATAACCAACGCGGTTATAAACTTACGCGGATTTTCATGCCGTTTTTACTAACAGACTTATTGTAGACAGACGGTTTGGGTGTATGCCGTAAACATGTAAAATTAAAAAACGCGCGATAAAAACTTAAAATACCGAATTATTATTTCGGGCGTGGTTATCATTTATTCTAAAGAACTATGAAAAGTTTCAAAAGGGTTTGATAAAATCGTAACAATGGGGGTCTCTGTTTATTTATTATGTACAATTTATTAAATTTATATCACTTATTGACATTGTTATCATAAAACCCATTAACAAATTAAATTAATTCTCTTCTTTATTAGCTTTCGTACCATCAGTTATATCAAGCTTTGATACTGTCCGTCTGCCCTTAAATAGGTATTATTATAAATGGTACCGTAATAGAAATATAGTGTTTGTCAAGTGTTTACAATAGTTTGAAGGTCTCAGCACTCCACCGTTCCATGTGACTCCGGCGTGTGTTAGATAACGCCGCGCCACATTTGGCGATCCTGGTCAATAAAATTTAATTGAACTGTACGATTGCGCTTCCTGGTGTGTCGGTCGTACTATGATCCTGTTATGATTTTATCAAGATTGCTTTTTGACTTAAATGGTCAATTACTCAACATATTATATTAATAGTAAACTCGCCGCGGTTCGCTTCGGGAAACCAGTGTCTTAGTGCCCATACTCGATAATTGTTAGACGTGATCATTTGATTGACATTTATTTTTTATTTGAGAACTTATTGTAATAAAACAGACACGTTTACCACGATGTATTAGTGAAAACAGCACCTAAATCGGTTACACTGTTTCTGAGATTAGCGCGATTAGATTAGACATTTGAGAAAAAATGTTGTGTCAATGATTTATTTCGAAGTTTGGGTTGTTACTCCATCGAACCTCGTCCATCCTAAAACCTAACTTTAGTAGGTACCGGCGATGATCATATACCTACAAATTGCATATGGTCATTGTAGGCTACAGTCAATTGGTACATTGCTTGTTTGTCGACTATTGACCTAAAAGATCAACAAAACGCATAATATAATAGATAGAAGACGAATTATAATATTTGACAAACACAATAGACATTTGATTGACTCCTAAAAAATACTGATTGACTTCTAACCTGACCTCAATTATCTAGTAGAAAAACTATTATTCAAATAACTCAAATTTTAAAGTCATATCTATTTTGAAACCTCAAGAAGTGACATACAAGCAATGATATCGGAACATAGTATAAAACAGAGTCGCTGTCTGTCTTGTGTTATGTATGCTTAGATCTTTAAAACTACGCGACGGATTTTGATGCAGTTGGTAGTCGGAGAAAGTCGGAAAAAAACACAAATTATGAGAGGCCTTTACACCATATAATTTAAATGAATATTAGGAGTTATCGCAAAATGAAAAATAACGCGTAATAACGGTCAGTCAAACTCGGCCAATTGGCGTATTTTTCATCTATCCTTTATTATTATTTATTTATCCTATCTTTCATCTATCTATCTTTTTCAGCTATCTCTTTCTATCTCACACGTTCTGCAATTGTCTTTCTCATCAATAGTTACAATTCTCATCGGAGCCGATCCAAAACGCAATTCGCGTCGTCTGTACGTTAAAACTTTAGATAGTTTTAATATCTTTGCATACAAGCACATTTAACGACTACCATATCTGACCACAAAGCCGCTGATCAACTCTTATAATAAAGATATTATTTAGTGTTATGAAATAGTTGATTATTGCTAACTGTGTTTGCGACTTCAATGGTATTATTTGCGTCTGCTATCGGATCTCGGATCACTGTGATTTATTATGTGTCCGACACTGTATAATAGACGATTCATTATAATTGCATTATTGTATTGTAGTGTATTGTATTTTAAGCAATACTAGGTAGTATTGCTTAAAATACTAGTAGTAGCTGGGTGATCCAGTCTTCGGTTCAAGGGTAAACGGTAACGGTAAACGGTACGCAATTTCATCTATTAGTAGATAGAGGTATTAGATTAGATGAATAGATTAAATTCGACGATATCACACTCCGCCCCCGCACTAGGATTCCCTGTGTCGCGGGTGGCATACACAACACAAATAACACATCACTAACACCCATGACCCGAAAACAAACATTTATCTGACCCATTAACATCTACCCCGGCCGGGAATTGAACCCGGGACCCCTCGCTTCCCAGGCAGGGTCACTGCCAACGGCTACGGGCCGTCAGTTATAAACACTTATGTATCCGAGAAAGGGCTTAATAGCGATATTGAGCACCTGCACGAATCGAAAGTGAACTCGATCGGTCGGCCTTGACTGACCGGGATCTTTCACTCTCGTTCCGGACAAGAACGGTCGCCGACCCCGCTGATGTATTGCACTCGTGGTCATTAACGACCTGTTATCGGGTAATGACTTTCACGATTAACGATGGGGAATAATGCAAGGAAGTCGATTTGAGTAGGTTAAAGGTTAATTCGACACAGTCGTTTGCGATGATTGATCCATTCAGTTTGTGCTATCGAATTCGTACAAACATTGATTCCTTGCAGGCTGACAACGCGTTGGTGACGCCCCTGATTTTTCCAAAGGGTGACGGCAATCACATACCGTCATATGACTCTGTCTGCTCGTATGCCTGCTTAACCCATATGGGGGCATGGGCATATGCCCACAGGGTCGATAACGAGGCACTGAAAAAACTTGCTTCCGGTACTGAAATCAGCAATTAACTATTTTAGCTCTTATTTTTGTTGATTTGTTGACAACATACTCTATAATTAATAAAATATATGGCAAAGAGATTTTGTTCAGTTTCGTAGGTACCTACAGATGGGCATATTTCATTAGTTATTAATTTATTGAAACCCATAAATGCTTACGCTTATTACGTGAATAGTCGATAAATGAGCAAACCAGCCACCTGTAACAAGTGGTCACCGCCGCCCGTAGACATCGGAAAAACCAAAATAAATAATAAACCAAATTTTGAGCGTAAACATGAACTTTATGACAAAAATAAACCTGGGTAGGTAATCAAAATTCCAATTTGTCAAAATAGCACCATAATTCAATTTCATATAATTTAAAAGGTAAAATCATCGGTTGCCGGTTAAACTTTTAACTACTGCCCTCAAGGAAAACTTCTCGCCCGGACACAACTCAATTTAATGCATCCATTGAATTTAGTGAAGAAATGAAGTATGGAAAATGCCACGTTGATACGCCCTACAGACATTTCATTCACAATCATACCCAATCACTCACACACACATAATCTAAATTCAAAAAAAGAATAGTTTCCTTCGCCAGCTTTGGCCAGTGTGCCGCAAACATTGTATCTATAAAACGGATAACATTCAAACAGTCCAGGTCCGATCGAAGTATTGCCCATATTCATTAGGGTCAAACGGATTCATGCTGACAGATGGTAGCAATTAAACATCTGAGACAAGGTCATTGTGGGATTGAAAACAGGAAGCTTGGATATACCGAGATCGTAATGAAATAGCTGAATTACTATACAGGGTGTCCAGTAAATTGTACGACAAACTTCAATGGAAGATAGCTTGGGGATGGACCTACCACTACCAGATGCAAAAGAAGTCACTCTTAATAAAAGTGTCAACGTTTTCGAGATTTTGACCTTGGTTTTATGTGACCGTAATTGGGCAGTGTTGCACTAATTTTATTTGCTGATTCCAGAAATGAACAGACACTTTTATAAAAATGTTTTTTTGACATCTGATAGGTTCATCCTCAAGCTATCCTCCATTTAAGTTTGTCGTACAACTTATAGGAACCCTGTATACTCACTCATTCTGAAATCATTCATAATTTGGCTGGCAACGCATCGGTGATGTTTTTGGTGTTAGTAATGTTCATTGGCGACGGTGACTGGCTGACTGGTGACCGAGTTGGTAACTTATATCATGTTGCCGCAACACTGTATAATTATAGATCTTAATTAACACGATCGCCTTCTGAATGTTAATTAGAATATTATGGGATGTTGCACATATATCCCAAAACTTGGTGTTTCGTGATATGCCCAGAAACATTTTGTTCTGGATGGAGTTTATAATGGTGCATTTATGGCGGTTTTATACGAGTTGAACCTTACCAAGTTGTGCAGATGCGGCTCGGCTTAATCCGCACGCAAGATTACTCGTTTAAAGTCTGCGTACATCTCGACTTTGATTCTCTTTATACGGCGTGCGAGCCGACTATTGTTTGCGCGTTTTTGATCCATGTCAAAAAACCGACAAGCGATGGCTCAGGCTAACTTTGACGAGCCGCGCCGAGCCGAGCTGAGCCAAGCCGAGCCAAATACGACTCGCAAAAGACAGCGGCAATAACTAGCATCAATTCCAAGTCAATTTACTCCAATCGAGTTGCTCAAATGCATAATTATAATTCTAGTTGGACTGCGACATACACATAAAATAATTTAATTCTAATGACATTGTCTAATAAATAACATAATCGAATTGGAGCATATAGGTTTCATAATCAAATTGCTCTTGATCAATTGGAGTGATTGATAACAGGATGTTAAGCAATATAGATAAGTAAGTACCTGTGTATATCTTTCTTATTTAACAACCATACAATACCCTGTAGCCTTTTTTACGTTATAAGGTAGCAAACGAGCATGTAACACCACCCTTTAGACAGACATTAATCATCAGTATGTTTTTTGACGTGATAGCGTCTTATAAATCGATGAACGCCGGCTGCGCGCACGAAAAATATGACGTCATTGTCACGTTCCGCCTGAGCCGAGCGTGCACGCGAGAGCGCGGAACAAGCGATAGAGAGGCACCATCGATCGGCCTAAGCGTTCGGTTTTCTTCAATGTTTTCTTATGACATTATCACGTAAAATTATCGTCCGTAAACCCACTTTACAGACAACCATTTTTTTATTGCGCTTTACTCAAGACTGTCGCCACTTACCATCAGCCCCATCGTGTGATCAGATTGACTATAATTCACATAAACTTATGAATAAAAAACACTTAAACAATTCGGTTTAGTCAATATCCAATGGAATATTTACGGTAGATAATTCCGTGAAGTTTTATGAATTAGTAGTATAGTATCTAATTTAAATGAAATTGTAGTTATGTCTGTATGTGTTTATCTACATTTTTTATGTGAATGTCGATTGCCGTACGGCGGCGCCGTGTTGCAACAACTCAGATGCTACTATTGACATAAAAGCTTATTCAGACTCGTTTAAAAGTCGATTGAATATTTATATTATTTATTTAAATAATACTAAACCTGTTTATTACCATTAAACATAATACATTTATGTAAAAATATACACTATCACTAAATGGCATTAAACTAACACCTCAATATTTATCGCTAAAATCTTACAAAAACTAATTTATTTTATGAAACAAATTAATTTAGGTTGTAAAATTATTGACAGGTAGCTGTGGTATTCGGAGAATCGGAATGATTCTCGTAGTTTCGCTACAAGTGTCAAATATCATCGGTTAAGTGGTAAACTATTTTATAATACATTTATCTAATTTAATAATAAACTACGAGCATCACACTTTAAATTAAGATAGGTTTTGCTTTACGTGTTTTTGTATCTATTAACAAATCTCATTACCGTGTTAGGACCAATGCGATATGGATATTTAATGAGCCTATAATTATGCGCTTTATAATAACACCTAGTTTGCTTCGAGCACTTAGTCTAAGCACTAAGATTATTATGTTTAGAACGTGCTAATGTACCGCACCATTTATAGTGGTGGGCAGTTACACTACCATGAATATACTCTTAGCATGCTAATTACTAGAGGCATATAATTATTTACGGCTAGCTGTAATTTATACAAAGGCTAGGTAATAGTTTAAATAATCCTCATATACCTACATACACAAAGTGTCCTAGAAAGAATGGATAATCCCAATAGTACAGCTATATTTTATATTTATATTTTTTGCCAAAAAGTACAATAGGCATTTCCAATAGTTTAGTCTGTGAGGAATAAGATAATCCCAAAAATGCAACAAATTTCATTAATTTACGGCCGTGGTGTACATGAAAGTACAGTAAGATCAATAAAAAAAGTATTTTTAAAGTGAAACTTTTATTACATCGTCTCAAACTTTTGCGTATGTGTGTTGCATGTCGCGTGACGGTCGGCCGCGGAGTAGGGATAAAGTGAAAGGCGCTCGTCAGAGCAGCCAAGGCCAATATGACGGCGCCTATAGTTGGCAGCAGCTGACCGTGTAGTGCATAGACTATTACTCGTTTGTGCCAGTGCTCCACGCTATTTTGTTTGTTTTTGTCAGTGTTTAATGTAATAGTCTCCTTTTATTATTTCCCATTCTGATTCCAATTTTCCAAGTATAAAATTAAGCCTTAAAATATTTCAACTATATTTTATAAAACAATGTCATTATAACTTAGTGCATAGGTATTTCAAGTTAAGTTCAGTTTCTAACTTTATACGAAGCAATGTTTCTAAATTTAAAGGAAAAATACGTGTCTCATGTGTACATGTCTCACTCGTTTAAAAAGCGAAACTGGTAAAGTATTTGTTTTTATTGAATGTAAATCGAGATACTATCGAGTTACGTTAGTAAAAAAGTTATGAATGAGCTGTGAACGAATCCAATGATTCATCTTCAAAAGATTAACGACTCAACCGTTTATTTATGACTACGTGAAAAGTGGGTAGTTATTCGTAATACTCATTCAAACAATTCAATAATTGCATGTGAGATTGAACCTTCAATACACGCATTAATACTCAGTTTAATTTGTCGATGGTGAGAGAAGAGCGCGGTTTCAAAAGTAATTTACAATTAGACAAAATTAAACTTTACAATTACGGTTTTAAGTTCAATTTCTATTATTGTTATTCGGGGGTTTAGCATGTTACTAATAGATGAAGATCATATATTTATTGCCTTAGTTATAGGAAAATCAACTCTGTGCTGTGTAACAATAAGGTTGGTTTTCTATTGTTGATTTGGATACATGTATGTAAGAGATAGTTTCGTTGGAAGGAAAGCGTGGGCCAACAATACGATATGCCGCTTAAGCATTTTGTATCAATCATCAATGCGTGAATTGATTTATTGTTTTTCAAGTGTGAATTCGGACGTGTATTGTATAAACTTTTTATATAGTACTTAGTAACGTTTAAACGATAGGGATGTGCCGACCAGTCATGAAGCCGACTATTCGGCCACTATTGTAGTCTCCGATTAGTCGGCGACTGTTTGGTAAAGAGGGCCGACTATCCGGCTTTTTACTTTGTATGTATTTAGGATAAAAACCTTGATTGTTTATTAATATTTTGATTTTATAATCAGTCTTACTCTTACACATTTAACATTTTGGTAAAGCAATGCAACCTTTCCTTTGGTAATCAGTTTCTAAAATTACATGCTTGTAAAGAAAACATACCTATGTCATTTATCAAACAAAATTACATAATACCTTGTTATCTTCAATAAACATTCATAATTATTTATTCTTATTTCAATAAAGGATAGAAATTAAGAGTAGGAATAACAGTGATCGGCTTGGTCTCTTTACAATGACAAGTCGGCTAGTCGGTTAGTCGGCTAAAGTCGTAATCGGCACATCTCTAATAAACGGTTGTCCTCCGGCCAGGTGGACTGATGACATAAGGTCTGTAGCTTATATTAATTACACTACAGAAACGAAATCCGCGCGGCCGTTTTGAAGCACCTTAATTGGAGTCAGAAATGGCTCCAAACACCGGGCAGCTCATGTCAACGCACGCCAAACGTGTCTCGCGAAAAAAAAAAGAATTATGACGATTTGTCCAGTTAAATTGTGTCACAAAATATCTGAAAAGCTATTTATGTAATTATTGCTAAAAACATATGATTATCCGCAGCCGAATCATTCCTCGCTTTTGGGAAAGATTCGGTTTAGTGCTTCACTTTAGACAGAGCGCTTGTATGAAGACTGTCTTTCTATAGTGTTATTATTCGAAGGTCTGTAGATAGATAGAAATAATATAACTGTGAAATAAAAATTATTATGACAAATTAAAGAATCCCGTCTAAAAAAATGTCTAGTGTGAGACTAACGGATAACAGAGGGCCGTCACTAGTAGGTATGTCATATCTAAATAGATTTTAGTATTTGCTCCATGATTAAATTAAACACTTTTCTTCCATAGGTAGGTACTTAGCCGAATCACACTGCCTAGGGCGTGTCAACTAGAGGCTTTCGAGTTTCTTTTTTTACTGACTGTACTTTCACCTGACCCACTCAATATAATGTTTTAATTATTACAACCAAATGTAACCGCGAATAACATAATTTTGACGTAACATTTTCCCGCGCTCAAGAACACAGATTACTGACACAAAATCAGAGATAATAATCGCGCGATAAACATTTGTAGAAATGGCATTAGCCTCTTAAAATTGTTCATGTAAAATAAGCCAAGGCTCGCATGCTCATGCCGCTTCCACGGGTAAAAAGTTGTCAAATCCCTAATTCTTCTAGCCTCTACACACCCCGTCAGACAAGGCATGTTTCTACTAGCCATAATCCTCCTCAATCCATATCTATCATCCTAATCCATAAGATTTCCTCTCACAATGTGACGTATAGGCCATAGTCCTCCACGCTTACCAAGTGCAGATTGGCGGACTTCACACACCTTTGAGAACATTATGGAGAACTCTCTCGGCCATCACTGCTCTAACAGTTACTTTGTGGCTACCAACCCACATCTTTTCATCAGTTAACTGCCTACGAAAAACCCTACATTTTAAGTTTCAAAAGCATTGTAAAACACTAATTTCGTCGTTGGTTCTTAATAAGGACACTGAATTACGTGCAGACATTAAATAATTATATTAAGTATATGCTGTATGGCATTGTTGGACGGGTCATGGTATTGACAAGTTTATTAAAAAGGGTATATTCCTCTTGTGCTAGTTTTTTTAAGTGTATATTCTTTTGGGATGGGTTGAATTGGATTTAATGAAACGAAAAAGTGTAACAAAAAGGAGACAACTATCAATGTATTTATGGGACTCATAGCCTGAGACAGAAAGAGATGAAAATAGCTCATTCAGGGTTTATAACGTGGCCAATTATTTCAAAAGAAACGCTCTCTTTCTCTTCCTCTGTTTACCATCTCCATAGGCAACATGGTATGGAAAACACAAATAACATACACACATAGCACTGATGGAAACGGGTTCCGCTAAGGCATACTATGTGGGCCTCTTCCGTGATACGCCCTGTTTGTCGGCTAACTAAATAAAAAAAAATGTAAAAGTACGAATTAAAGAATGAATAAATTAAAACATTTTGGAAAAAGTAATAATTTCCTAATTTTTTGATGTTTTTTAAACGGCGCGCGATAAAATCTCACTGCCTGCGAATGGTCACACATTTGCTGCAGACCCTTATTTAGTTACTAGTTAACCTTGATGTCTTTGAACTTTAAAGATTTTGACTACAAAAATTGTTGTTTTATAAACTATTTTTTATGAAATCAGGAAGAAATTATCTTTTTGACATTTACAGACGTTTAAACGCATTAACCTCATTTTTAACTACGTGTCCAATTGTTGGATGTTGTAAATTTCGTTTTAAGGGAATTAAGATATAAAACAAGAAAATATACGATAAGGATATTTTAATATCTCTATGATCGCATATTATCTGTGATTGCATTTGACAATGCAACTGATTAATCGTTAATACTTTTATATCATTCAAATGTTAGTTACTGTTTTAAATCTTAAAACTTTACGAACATTTAGAAGACTAACAACAAAATAAATAGTATTTAGTGTAGTGTTCTAATAAATATTTGATTTTTTGGTGCGCGAAGTTTCATTCAACGTTTTTGCAAAATCAACTCCGGAGGGGATAAAAAAAGGAATGAAAATTTGTTTGGAAATCGGCCGATATTGAAGTAAGTTTTTATTTGGCTTTCTACTTAAACAAAATGAAACAATTCTTTCAACATTTATAACGCGAAATCTAGAAAACATCACTCAGCCATCACTTTAGGCCAGCACAAACATAACCATATATTAAAATACAATAATACAATATTAATTAATAAATAAAAATAAAACTATTCGACATAATATGCAGATGTTATTTGGGGGGTATTTTATAGTAGAAGACGTCAACATATAATGGATTATGCAGCGAAAAATAATACTACTTTATAGATATAGCTCGTTAGGATTATGTCATATTTGGTCCTTGCTGAAGTAAACTAAGGGATGAAACTTGTTTGAAAACACAATTAAAAGTTCTAACGTGTTAGCCACACCGAAGGCAACAGCTACTTAGATAAAAAAAAAATGCTGGTTCTTATCATTACCGCATCGATTAAAAGTCACAAGAGGAAGAAACCTTTCCATAAAAGTTTTGTTTACATCTTTCATTAAATCTCCCATTGAAATTAATCACCGAAAATGACATGATATCATGCGTTCGTGTACTCATATAGTTAACATTAAAATTAACGCAGGGCCATCTGATTATGATTATTAATTGAGTATTGTTTTGGGAAATGGAAACTATTAAGTTAAGTATAGTTATGATGTAGCGATTGGTGTTCCTGTGTGGTTGGTGTAGCCTTCGTCACCTAGGTCAATGGTTCATCATCATTGCAAATTGAAACCCATAACGGTCCCTCTGGGCCCGAGTCTTCGCTCAGAATGTGAAGCACGGATATTAGTGGTCAACCCAAGTGTCGGAAGGCCCCCAACAGGGCTAATATAAATAAAGTATCTTTTAGATAGATACTATAGATAGTCAAATTTATACTTATATATATTAATTTATATATATAAATATAAACACCGTTTTTCCGTCGGGGCTTAAAAATAGTTGTGATCATGTCAGTACCATACACTGTTACCAGCTATTAACAGCGCGGCCGCGTGGAAATTGTAAAAGCAGCAAGAATTAGTATCTAGTTAGCCATAAGAAGCGAAACATTATAATTAAGTACTGATTCGTGGTCGGATTTATTAACTCGGTCGACTTTAAAGGCAAAGAATTCGCCTAACAAGATATCACAGCAATCGTACTGGATTACAGCTTTCGTTTTGACGGTAGCTATATAAAAACTTCGTTAGTGATGTCCTAACTTGGAGATGATTGGTGGTTTTAGATCACTTGTCTCACTGCACGCGAGTTTCTGATGCGATACACTCGTATGTTAGTTATGCGAAACTACGATTACCAAGCGATGATTCTTTAATATCGTAGTCAATAAACAACTACTAAACAATTAATTACATTTTCATAGCAGCATCTGTTCACGTTCATGCTATGCTATGAAATTGTAATTTGTGTATGTAAGGTATTATAATAATAATAAATAACGCCACACACTCATAGATGACCCACCCATTAATGGCTCGCAGAGCACGGGTGGCTAATAATAACTGAGAAGGCCTAGAACATACCCTACCACGTTGCTCCCGTGCGGGTTAGTGGAGGGGTTAGTGGCCAACCTAGGTTCCATCTACCATATTAATACCATTATGTGTAACGTTTCAATTTAGAGAAAAGGAAGAAAATAGAGTAATTTTACCGCTGAATCCGATGTGATAGAATTACAATTTAAATTCATGTGTAAAATATAAATACTATTTGCGGTGAAACAGAATCGTAGAATACGCTTCGTGGAAACATCTTTCTGCAGTATAAAAAATTGTGTTATAGACGCCTAGCAAAAGGTATTTTCTTCGATCACCTGCAAGCTTGTACCACCTTTCCCTTTAGTCAAAAATGCATTGCCTGAATGTAATTACAACTCGCCATGACTTTCGCCTTTCATTTTTGAAGAAACAACCAAATTAAATCATGATTATATGCATTGACTTTAACTAAAGTATATATTTTGACATTGAATTGGTGTCAAATTAGTAAAAAAGTTAATCGTAGCTAGTACGACAGGTACAGCTTAATTCTGCCCGGTTTAATATCGTTCCAAATTTGTAACTGGCGCCGAGACTAAGCAATATTATTTACTAAGTATTTTTTACTATCGTCTAAATATAGGTAGTACTTAAGTAGGTTTGTTTATATATGAATAATTAAAAAAATGTATGGTTAATTTCTTGAATTAAAAATCTGTGTGGTTAAAAGGTAACTTTTATTCGCTTAGTAAAGATTAAAAAATAATTCAGATTTTTTTTATGGACTTAACTCGATCCCGTTTCCCTTGCAAACGAGCATGCAGCACCACCCTTTCGCTGCCGCTCATGACAAACGTAACCAACCCAGAACAAGACACAAATCGGGACAAGGATGTTAGTTCAGTTGTCCAGTAGCCACGGGGACTGAGGCAGGGACTGTTAGTGACATTTAGTACTGTTAGTTGTTATTTAGTAATAATCCAGTTATTATTCGTTATTGTGAGTCTCGTTCTCATTCGGTCACAGATGTGGTACCCTTGAGGATGGTCTCGCCCCTAAAAAAGTGTAACTTTCGTATATGGTGGATTTTCTGCGGCAATCATTGTTGGTTCCTATTCCTACCATCACATGTGTTATGACTGCGCTCTTTTTTGCGCTTCCGTCCAAAGATTAATAACAGCTCTCACTAACAAACGGTGCGTTTCAAATCGCTCAGGCGATCATAATCTAGGAAAATCTTCACTCTACTAGAAGTCTGTTTCGCCAATATTTAAAAATGTTTTTTTTTTGTTCCAGCACGCCAACCGCGTCCGCGAATCCGCTCGTCTGATCCTCGAATCCGCTGTCCCAGAGTCAGAAGATGCCGTGACCCTCGCTAAAGCACTTCGCACCAGACCTCCAGTAAATATGCTCCCTGCAGCAAAAGCCGGCACATTCTTCGCAAGAGACAACCTTTCAAACTTCATTGACTGGTGCAGAAAAGCTTTGGGCATCCTCGAGTGCCTTCTCTTTGAAACTGATGACCTGTGCTTGAGGAAGAATGAAAAACATGTTGTGCTTTGCCTTCTAGAAGTTGCAAGAAAAGGTGCCGTTCTAGGAATGCCGGCGCCGTTGCTTGTCCAAATGGAAAAGCAAATTGAGAGGGAGTTAGCTGGAGAGGAACTGAGACCTGACGATTCTGCTCTGGGTCTTGTGCCATCTGGACCGCAGCCGCAATTGGTTACTAATGACTTGAGGAGTTTAGATGAAAGAGTCAGGGATTTGGTGGAGAGATGCTCCTGCCCAACACAGTTCCCGATGGTCAGGGTCTCTGAAGGAAAGTACAGGATTGGTGACACCAGGCTGCTGATTTTTGTTAGGGTAAGTTTGTTTAGCTTAGTATTCAGAGCCTTAGTATTAGCGTTAGTATTAGTTTCAGCTTAGATCTCGAGTTCAGCTCCTGTTTAATTATTCGAATTTGTGTCTAAGATGCTTGCTTGCTTGGGTGAAGGAATACATTGTTAGGAAACCTGCCGTAATGTTCTCAAACTTATATGAAGTCTATGATGGACTATGACCTGTACCCCTCACATTGTCAGATTAGACCTGACTCCAGTAGTGGCACAATTATAGGCTATGAAGAGCCTCGTATAAAAAAATAATGATAAAAGACTGTTATAACCAGTACCTCACGCTTTGTCATTAAGATCCAATCTAAAACATAATGAATTAAAGAGCACTGCAATACTAGTCGTATGCTAAAATTATATGTTTGAGATTTTTAGTATATAACGTGATGCAACAAACAAAGAAATAACTAATAATAAACTCAATAATATAAGCAATAAGGTAACCGATTACCATATTATGATTCACGAACACATTGCTTGATTAGATAATCTTATCGGTGACTCGATAAACTTGATAAATGTTCCAGTAAATAATGTCAATCGGTCATACCTGTGCTGGTTTCCTGTTTGCCTCCGAGTTTTAATTATAGACCTTATGACTAAGCGCTTAAGGACACTTGAGCATTGAAGAATATGGCATAATATGGTATTGAATAATTTGAATATGATGAATTTGTAAGGTTCACTTCGCCACGGCTGTTCGTGGCGTGAAGACCACTGTTTGGAATAGTTCTAACTTGGTTGTAAGGTTGCTACAGTCGTTAATATGGGTCCCCCCTTTTGGTTCTAATTTTTAACTTTTCTATTATTCGTTGTTATAGCGGCCTGTTTCTGTTTAAGAGATAAAACTCTGTGAAAAATAGACAAGGACAGACATACAGACGGAGGGACAACGGCATATTGCGCATATTGGGCATATTAGGCATATTAGGCATGTTAGGCATATTAGGTAATAAAAAGAATGAGATTCCAGATTCGATTTTGTTACAATTTTATTAGTAGAATAATTATAGTCAATGCCCTGTCGTTGACATCACCAATATAACTTTGACCGTGAGTAGCATGTGTGTGCAAAATGAGTCGTATCATAGCATCGTGGGAAAGTACATCCACCTTGACTATTCAATAGAAACGGACATTACTGACGACCTCGTATTGCCTTCGTTTAGGTCCTGGGCCTTGTGACCCTTGATATGGCATGATTGACGGGCCGTTTGGACAACCAGCTTAGGTTGATCTTTATCTTCTACGAGCGCGGTGCCTTTGACAGCGCTGAATAGTTTGGTTACATATGGATACGTAAGATTTGAATGCGCGCTCTGGGTTCCGTATGAATTAGGACATCGCCGATTACTGGACCAGTTTGGATAAATTACTATACTAAACCTTCAAGAGGAGTGTTTCCTACCATCATAAGTTATAAAAAGTTAGTATAGTGATAGTTTAGTGTGTGAGTAGTAGCAATAAGTTAGTGCCTCCAGCATCTTAGACTTCATCGCCACTTACGAGTACCAAGCATTATCTAATGTAAAAAAACCGTTCTCGTAGTGAACAAGTATTCAAATTCTCAAAGTATTAATGATATTTAAAAGTTCCTACTTCCAGAACAAAACAGAAGGAAAAATGTAAATAAAAGACAGTTCAATTTAGTCAGTTAGGTGTTCTTACATCATTTAAAATATGTACTTGTAATTAACAAGAATTATTCGAAACAAACACCCCATGAAAAAGTTATGTAAATAACTCCTCTTATCCATTTTTCTAGTACCAAATCAGACGCAGTAATGTTTGAGCACACTGAAATGCAGTTTTCTCTTTTTAAAGAACCCTAAAAGGCCCAGAATTAGTTGACCTGCCTCTGCGTACACTGCCAAACTTACCCGAGGTTTTATTTATTGGACGCTAAAGGTCAAGCTTAAAACTTGTTCTTCGCGATATCCAATAGCATTTGATTTGCCCAAACATGGATCCGAATGGACGTATGATTCATCGGCAAGTAGACTTTAATGGAGTCGCCTAATGATTGGATCCGTTTGAGTACGATCAAAATAGAATCGTTGTTTATAGAAATGGTGGTTTCTGCTCGTGAACTTACATAATTGTTCTAATGAATCACGCTATATGGCTTATGAGCACAGATAATTAAAGTGTAGTGAATAAAACTCGATGCATAGGTTAAAATAAAAAAAAATAGTTGTTGGAAACGGTACATAAGTAGATACGTTATTATTGGAAGTGGTCAGTTTGAATCCCGAAGCAAAGGATTTAATTATTTGAATCACCAATCACGCGCAAAGTAATTTATTGTTAGTTACTCGTAGGATCTTGAGCATAATGAAGCAGCACTTCTTCACCACCATGCACTACCAGTACGCACCATCGAATTAAAAATACCAATACGTGGCGTCCTACTTAAATTCAAAAACTTATTCCTCACTGAGTGAGTGAAATTTACTTTTACAACCAATAGACTAGTCCACCTAGATATACACTACCTCAAAACAAAACCAAATTTTACGACATCACATTTTCGAAGTTTATTTACCAATACTCAACGTTCTTCTGAAAAATATAACCAAACTTATCTTCGAAATCGTTTCCAGATTCTCCGCTCCCACGTGATGGTACGCGTCGGTGGAGGTTGGGACACCCTGGCACATTACCTGGACAAACACGACCCTTGTCGCTGCCGCGCCCAACATCGCACTTCCCTCTCGGCTCGCCTCGCCAGGCCCAAGCATGACCTAGCCGGTGCCACCGTCACATACGAAAGACCAGATGCTGGCCCAACTTCCCTGCCCTATAAAGACAAAAACTTCGACTATAAAGAACCGAAGGCATACGAACCAATGTCCTTACAGTACTCCGCGAAGATATACAACGATGACTCAAGAGCTCTCCATTACCAGTCCAATCATAAGCTCAGCGAACCAGCCAGTTTGCCGTATTTAGGCGATTTGGACAGAGCAGCATCTCCAAGCAGAAAACACTTGTCACCAAGAACTAACAGCCCTGGTCGTCACTCCTCGTCTCCGGACAGAAGAACCAAGATCGTCTCGTCAAACCACTTGGTTCCCACACCACATTCTGTGAGGAATAGGAGTCCGAGGCCGGTGTCCCCCGCTCCGGCTGCGGAGAGTGCTTCCGACAACGGATCTGAGGTGTCAGATGAGGGGTACAGGAGCTTGGGAGTGGTTGCCGGTTCCACGCAAGGATCGCCTTCGACGAAGACCACCAATAGATACTCTCTTCACAGTCAGAATTCTATTGAGGACGCTGATTATAGCGGTAAGTTGATTCCTTAATACAACTTTAGTCTAGCCTACTTGAACATTGCCTGTCTTTGGTTCGATTCCCGACAGAAGCAGTTTAATTAGTAGTTAGTTCGCAAAATATTAAATTTACGTTTACAAATAGCGACAGCAATTCCCCATAGCAATTGTTATTCATTTTATCTGGATTTTCATAAATGTTCATCCCATCTACCTAAACGTTCCTCATGAAAGACATAAAGTAATCCTGCAAATGAATTATCAGTAAATATTGTCTGACGAAGAACTATCGGTCGATAATATTGCAATGTACAGAAGGGTCCTTACTGTGGTGGATCGTAATGGTAAGCCGCGTCCCCAAAGCCGAACATGCAATAATAACACATTTCGTTGTGGTTGCACGCGTTGCATTTCCGTTTCTATTCACTGGCTTAGTAAATTGGTGATTACGACTAACTGGTCGTGGCTCGTATTTCGCCAATGAGCTGCGTTGCCGTGTGGAAAGCCATTAGAATATCTGCGTTAAAATAGCGCGTGCAATACAACCGTAATTGTTTGTTTTATGCGCGGCCCAAGTAGTTATGTTTGTTATGAGCGGAGAGCGATTTTGTTTTTTTTTACTTATTGGCTTTATTATAACTTACAGTTCGCTTCAACTAACTTTGCCGCTCTGAAGTTGGCTACAAATCACTGCGCAGTAATCAATTTTACGAAAAAAGACAGCACTGCGCATGCGCGGCTAACGATGTAATAGACGAACCTCAGTGTTATGTTTCTATCTCAGTCGCTCGTATACGTCCGATACCAGCTTGTGTTCCGCTCGCACAGTACCGTACGGTCGTCGATGCGAAAAGTGCTACGCGTATAATTATTACCTACCGTACTACCTACGTCAGTGAACACTTTTTACGCGATAGTACCTGCGCCGTTGTTAGGAAAGCCTAGCTTCAGAGCGGCATAGTTATTTGACGTGTACTGTATTTACTTATTAGTGCTTGACAAGAATGTCTATGTGATGTGATGTCATGATGAAGTCCGAGATGGTGAGCGTAAAATTAATGTTAATTCCCGACAAAAGAGCCGTCGAGCCACCTGATGGTAATACCAAAGGCAACACCGACGCGTTGCTAGTCAGGAAAAAAAGACGAGGAAGGAAAGAAAATATTTTTAAAATCTAATTTTCTATGTATTTAGTAGGGCATTTTTCAAATGATAATTTAAAGGCGTTTACTCGGTTGCCGGATACATTAAATAAGCGTTACCACTCATAAATACTGTCGTAGTACTGGTGCTTGGCTTCTAAGTCCCTGCTCTCTTCCTTAAAGACACTGATGCGATTGGCGATGGTCGTATAGCAGTAGCTCGTCTATCTTGTCAGTTATCTAAATATGGTACCTACAGATGAATGTGTTTGAGATAAAGAAATTTTTCAAACCCGCCAATCGCTAATTCCTATCACTTATTGCACGCCAATTTTTCGCAATGCAGTGGCTTCGTGTGACAGTCCTAGCTTTGTCCCGTTAAATTGGTATATTTTGAGCACACTACCATGCAGCTATTTTACGTGAATATTTTTGCGTAACAAATGTGTGGACATTCTGTTTTGCAAGGACATGTTAATAAGGGTCTTTTGTATTTAGGCTCATACAAATGTTGAGGTAAAATACTTGTAACAGAGAAAGCCTATACTTGTCATTATCATATTTTTATTTTCATCGTTGTCTAGATACGGTTAGTGTATAAGTTCCATAAAACCCTCCAATAAGTTGAATGCTGGACCACACACATTCTGATTACCCCAGCAGTTTTGGGGTTTAATATTTAATGAGTGTAGAAAAAAGGCCCAGCAATAGACCAACTTTGATTTGATTGACCAGAATTGATTGTGTGCGCGCCGCTGATCCGTCATGTACCTACGCAGCCTAGAACGGAGAACGCACAAAGATTTTCATTGGAGGACGACGATACCGTTCGGTTGCGTGTATATGGTGCGCACATAACCAAGGCTCGGCACCAACGAGTGTGATTTGAAGATAAGCTATTGTTGTTTACGTACCTACGTCGGTAAGACCGTCAGCCGTCAACATTCTGACGCACAATGCGACGTAACCACGGTTTCACTGGTTCTCGTGGGAACACGGCGAGCGTTTCTCCTGTTATGCAATGAATGTTTAATAGAAATGTTCTAGAATTGTTTGACGGCTCCAGTACAATGGAGACATCTATCGTTCAGCTATTGGAGAGATTTGCTTTGATCGGGGATACTGTTATAAAAGCGTAAGTTTTTTTTTATAGAATTATGGTAGCATCCAGAGTAGGTACCTAACACCCTTCCACTGCCGCCCATGGCAATTGTGACCGACCTAGAAAAAGACTTAAATGAGGACTAGGATGGCTAGTCCAGTTAGCAGAGGGTGTTATTAAAAATGCTATGGAAGATCAGACTAAATTTTGGAGAAACTTTAAAACTTCAGTTAACATCCATCACATATGAAAACGATGCGCTTGTGCAATTCCAATAGGATTTGAGCCCCGGCACCCTTGTTCTGAAATCCAACGACCAAAATATGGCTACACTCTCTAACTCATGGCGGCAGCGCAGCGGGAGGGTGGTGCTGCATGTTCGATAGCTATCTTTAATCCATAAAAATAGAAAAGTTAGATTGTATGACGTTGATGATATTTCCGTCTCGCTTAAACAGTAGTCCGTTACAAGTTATATAATCAGTAATGAAAAATAAACCAATTTCTAACCACAGCACGCCACCCAACCATGGTCCGTGTAATGGCGAATTGAGTCCAAAGGATGCAGTGAAATTGTTATTATTCATGCATTGTTTGTCGTGTTTGTCCGTATGCCATTTTAATAGATCCGTCCGGCGATGAGCGCTGTGAATTGAGGAGTTATGGTCGATGACACGGAAGAGATGGCTAAAGCTGGGTGGTGGGTGGTAACATTCCGGTCCCATATTATTTAGCAGTCAAAGTACAAGATTAAAGTAATAAAACTGTAATAATAGATATAGATATTTGTGAAAAACTATTGGTAGATATTTTTTATAACGCTATTGATCTCATACCATAATATGTATGTAATGTTTAGATTTAGATAGCATTTATTGAACCATCCTAACCTACGAGAAATCCTCACCTTCTTTATGAGAAATCTTTCCGAAATTCCAAAGCATCTTATTCAAAAAGCCATTTATGGTCTAATATGATCTAATAATTCCTGAAGCTTCCACTATCCGAACCTTCGCTTCGCTCTTCTGGGAAAGGCCAAGATAATTGACCCTTAAAAGCATCTAAGCGTCTACTCCAAAAATCCATTTGCGTGCCCAAACCGGAGTGGCGTGCATATGTGCTCCACGCCATATTCGGAGCACATTGTGCCCCAAGAATGTTGACTCACGGGTGTTTTGAAATACTCTCACGTGGTATGCGCAAAATGATGAATATTCAAGTGCGATCCGCAGCCGATTTCAGTGTCTACCGTCGTGAGAATAGAGACCACAATGGCGTGGATGTTTGTGGTTGTAAATTGCTCCAAATGGGGGTAGGCGACCATTGTTGCGTTCAAGGATCGGAGTTCGCTTTCGACGGCTTAGTCCTTTCACTTGTGAACGATTTTTAGGAATCAATGGCAATACAATTGGCTTTGAGTTGTAAAGTCGTGAGGTTAACAATTTGTAGCTTCGTGGTGCTTATGATGCACAAGGGCTTACGTATATAAAGGAACCTGTGATGGTTTGTAGATTTGGTCACAGTAGTTTATCAATACTTTTTGATCCTCTCATCCTAATGCAAGGTTTGGACATATTATTTCATACTTTCAGGATTAAGATTTCAAAAGTATTCGATAACATTATTTATTAGGGCCTGGGGTCAAACCCTGTCCGCACCCTCTCATTTTCAACAATTATGTGCTTATTAGAATTTTATTATCACCTGAGAGATCTCGATAATGTTCTCAAAAGGTGTGTGAAGTCCGCTAATCCGCACTCGGCCAGCGTTGTGGACTATAATAGTCTGTTCCCCTCAGTGAGAGGAGGCCCGTGCCCAGCAGTGGGACTGTTATGGGTTGCGATTATGATGATGATGATTTATTTGAACAACATAATATTATTATGCATAACTAAATAAATAAATAAAAATATATAGACTTCCTAACCATGTTTCCTTTCAGCAAGCTATAGAAATAAATATAATATATAAATAAATTCAATTAAAAATACCCTTATAATTTTAATTACTCAAAACAAAAAAAAAACCGAAACTTTTTCATTTACATCGCTAGCTTTAATCCGGGGAATTTCCACTTACAGCTTAGACGACAGGACTAATTGCAATTACCGGCTCAAAGGGTGTTTTAATTGAGTCTGGCTCGATACTGTAATTCCCCTTTGAGGTTTATACCTAACTTGATATGCGGTTACAACGCTCACGTATAGCAGGATGCGATTTTATTGAAAACCTTTTTACAGAATTCACATATTGTAGCACGAAAATGGTTCTTATTTACTCGTAGGTTTGAAATGTAGAACTCAATGATAAATCGGTAAATGGATCCATGTATCGCTGGTGGCATGGATAACACAAATAATACCACACTTCGCAGTCAGGGTGTTTACAAACTGGGCTACGCGGCGGTCAAATATTTAATCTTTTTTATTATACTCTTGGCTACAATACATTAGTTACCTTTTACCACAATGCGGACCTATTCCCCTAACTCTGAGAAGTCCTGGGTCGTATTCAATCGCGCTTTGGAGCTTGAAGGAGAACCTAGTAGCAAAATGAGAATTGTGAATTATTAAATCGAATGTAACTAACTAAGCTAGCGACATAATTAGGATGTAAAGAGCTTCTTCGTCCATCTTGATCGTGGTGCACCCTAAGGCTTAAACCCTGTGGCCAAATACGTCCTGTGAACTTCTGTTGGGCCTTCTTAACTCTACCCTCAAATTTTATTCCCGGCGATACTTGCGCTGGATAGGTGTTTTTATATTTTGGATGGCTGCCATTATCAACCTTAAATTCTTTTTATCCTGTTTCGGTTGCGAAATTAGGTATACTCAATTAACCCTTTCTATTCTACCGTTTTCGTCTCTTCTTGGCTGTAAAGAGGTTCGTTTTGCGTCTAGTCATACTGGACAGTATCAGTATATCAGTGTTTATAGACGGTGACCATTATCCATCAGGTGGCGTACTACTCATTTGTTGGCTGTCTTAAAAAATGACATAGTAAGCGGAACTCGCTCGGTATTCTCAAGGCAAGATATCTGCCGCATAAATGTCCATCCGTCGACAATCTCGGCGTTCCCTTATACGAGTAAGTGAGGAATGCAGTTGACGCTTAAAATGGCTCAGACATGAGCGCTGATAAAAATAGAATACTTATTAATAGAGTTTAGCAGCAGGGGCTTGACATTTTTGTAGTAATTAAGCTGCACGATGCATTTGCCCTGCACTCAAGAATAAATTGGCTTAGAGTGAGATAAGACTCTATCCTGAATTTCACATCAGATCAGATCAATTTCTCTTAGTTCTAGTCTCTTAGTCTTAGATTCATTTCTCTTAGTTCTTAATAATCAGAGGAAGAAACAATGAGCACATATTTTTAAGAGAATCCATGATAGTTCTTAGTTGTTGTTGGTCGCTAGTTTGTAAACATCAGTAGGTATATACTAATTTCAATATCATCATGATAGTATTTTGAGTTAAGTAGAATAAGAAGGTAATTTCTGGATATTTATTGAATTTGGACACATACGAGTACATATATTTTGTAATAATTTATTGTTGCGAAGTTTTTAGTTTTATGATGCCCCATCAATTCCATTTTTATCCTTTGCTTGCTTACAATGAAGTTATTTCACAAATTCAACTAGGCCTCAAAGGTCAAAATAGTGCGCAATCTGCACACGACACTAACTGTGACCACACACTGCGTGGAAAAGGAAGGCCGATAACTTGCTTCTGCATTTATGGCAATAAGCGATAGACCGCCAACCGACCAGGAAATATTGTATGTCACATATGTTACTCATGTGCCCTGAATGGGTGTTATTGGCTGGCTCTTTATCTAATGGTGTTCTTTATTATTTCATTGAACGAAGTACAATACATTGCATATAAATCATTAGGGGTTATGTGTACATCTATAGTTCTGTCATTCCTGTTTTATTCCGTGATGGATTAATCCTTCCACGACGACGACATTCCACACACGACGACTATACGTGTCATAAACCGTATCCTTCGGATTAGAGGATCTAAATTTGAAATGCAGCGTTGAACAAATACTCGAAGTGCTGCATATAATAAATTAAAATGTATACGTTACAATTTTCTTGTTTCTTCTTTACAGAGCGTCTCGACCAGGACGACGGCTGCCATATCGACAAAAACGACAAAGTGGATGACTACGTCAGCCTCAACACCGGCTTACGCAAGACCGACTTTTCTGATACCTTCTATGGCGGCAGGAAGGCCAGCTCGGAAGACAAATCCAATAGAGCTAGTCCGGAATGTGTTGTGGTCAATGAGAGTAACGACTCACCGAGCAGAAGCCTTCGACCTAACCGAGAAGCATCTCAATCTCCAACGAAAACAATTCGGAGTAGACAAGCTAGCCGTATTCCTCATTCCCCAGTTAGGAATCGGACACCGAGCCGTGGAAATACTCCCAGTCCAAAGCATACTCCGAAGAATTTGCAGACCTCTCCAAAGTTAGCGCCCAAATTGCCACCTACAGCTCGCAACACTTGGGGCGGCAGAAGTGCTCCGAATCAAGCCAAATCGAAATCCAGGCCAACTATTGGAGCTGATACGTTCGAGAATCCAAACAAATCGCCCAAAACTAAACCCAAGAACGCGCAATCGGAGGCGTTCAAACGTAACTCACCCCTCAGAGCCAGCAGCGCCACATTGCGGTCACCCTCACATCAGAAACCGTTGAGTCCCCTTCTAGAGCAGATTCTTCGATCAGCAGAAACTGCGAAAGATGACACTGCCGTCCTGGAGAAGATGAAGGAGATCATCCGGACTTACTCCAAAGGCGAGGACTCCTTATCCAGAACCAGTTCAAAAGACTCCGATTACGCTGATTTCACATCAGCTTGGGTGATGTCTGATGGGAAGCTAGAGAGGTCTACGAGTACGAGGCAATTGGCACAACCGAGGAAGGATCCCAGGACTGGGGCGTCAAGGATACCAGCACCCGTTGCTATTGGCTGCAGGCGGTCATCATCAACGTTGCAGTTTCAATGACGAGAGTCGCAAACGAGGGTGACAAGCGACAAAGACTGAATACTTTGAGTGGTTTGGCACAAACGTGGTGTTAGTGCTTAGTGATTGGTTCGTTCCTAGTTGGATATTGAAGGTTATGTCAGGAAATGAACAGGCTGGAACTGTGGTTTGGTGATCTAGAAAGTACAACGTGATCAGCGTTCAGTAATAGTTGATAATTTAGACAATGATATTTTATATGGGTAGATTCATATCTTCGGAGTTAGAACCTTTATGTAGACTTAGAATCATGTAATCACCCTAGATTTTAGGTTATGTTCAAACATACGATCACAGTCATGATCTAGATGGTTATCATTTGACAATCGATGAGAATAATCCCAAAACAAAAACTGTAAAAAAACCATTCTATTAAGAATGTTTTTTTGACATTTTGTAAGTGGTCGTAGGTTTGAACACGACTTCTTAAATATAAGATCATTAAATTCGAATTTCAACGTAGACTAGCTTCATAACCCAAATTGGACACATTCTATTTAGAATAGATTTAGTTACTAATACTAACACCAAATAAAAAATATTGATTCAGTTTTCAAATTAATTTGAAAACTGTACGGTTTTTCGAAAAATATGGAGTGTTGGCAAAGATAATATAGATGGTGCTAAATAGTTTTTGTTCTGTATTAGAACTAAGTTATTTAAGTTTGAATTTCGAACATGTTCGCTGAGAAATTTCTAATAGATTTAGTTTTCTATTTTACAATTTCTGTTCTACATGACCTGTATTTTACAATTAGGTTGTATACGAATTGGTATATTTTGAACTGTACAATAATACTCGAAATGTACAATTGTATACGCAATGCGTTATATCAAATTTATTTTTTTAATAAATTTCGATTTAAAAAATCCAAACGAAATTAAAAAAGTTAATTCGAACGCATTGAAAAGTTACGGTACGGTTTTATTAGTAGACATTTTTAACTTTAATGTTTTG
Organism: Ochlodes sylvanus; assembly: GCA_905404295.2. Classification (NCBI taxonomy): domain Eukaryota; kingdom Metazoa; phylum Arthropoda; class Insecta; order Lepidoptera; family Hesperiidae; genus Ochlodes; species Ochlodes sylvanus. The sequence goes on from FR990129.1 coordinate 8,736,246, forward strand.
TATTAAGACAATACATGTTATTTAAAATAAGTTAGTTTAGTTTGACTAATGTTGTTAGTTAAGATTCTAACACGATATTTACCCGGCTGAATTGACTAATCAAAATAATTGAGAAGCATTTGCTCGCATTTAGTTAAGACATCATTCCAGAACTTAGCGCCGGGATATAGGCAATTTTATGTTTGTTTTTCAGTAATCTCATCTATTGAATGTAGGTTGTGAAGGGTATGAGCTTATACGCAGGAAAAATAAGAATAAACAAAAGTAAAAAAAAAACTAAATTTGTAATACATGGTGGTACACTCACTTGTTCACATTCACTCATTGTCATACCTCAGTAGTATACCAAAATAAAAATAAAATATTTTTTCACAAGTATTTTGAATGATATTGATTTATAATCAAAATTCACCGACCAATGTAGTGTGTCGTTTCCTTCATTGTCATAAATAATTTAATGATAGTTAAATTAATGATTGAAACGCATTTTTACATTTATCTTTCTTACGACGTTGAAATATAAATAATAAAATAATAATGAGTTAAGATTGCAACTTCTGCCTTCCTGCCGTGAACCTGCCTGCGAAGTTGTCCGGGGTTCGTTTCTCGGGTCGTGAGTGTTAGTGATGTACTATTGGTGTTGTCGAAGCTATCCGCGACACAGGGAATCATAGTGCGGAGGGTGTGAGCGTGTATAATTTTATTTATTTATATTTCTGCGAGGTACGAATTATTAATACGTAACTACTCTTTAGTCATTGGATGTTTTCCAGCTTATCTCAAATACTTGCTATCGTAACTTCGCTTCGCACAGTATATCTATAATTATTCTGCTATTTTATGTATTTAAAATAAATGAAAAAATCTGGAAACAGCTCTGCCCGGAGTTTAGATTACTTTAAGGTCTTGGTTATAAGAAATTGAGTTGAGCATTACACAGTAAAAAATATTTTATTGCTTGTTAAAACAAACTTGTAGTGGTCATTAATTTTATTTACATTGTATCAAATGCTTCAAAATATTTCTATTAATTATGCAATTAATTCATTGTATAATTGTGTATAATTTTTACTTGGGAAAGTTTTATTGGTAATGCATATAATATTAGGCCCAATGAGCTCTCTTCTCCGTGTCTCTGTACACAAGACCTTATGTTAATTATTTACCAAACTATTTAAAGTCAATACTTTCATAAGTTGAACGATTTTCCCAAGTTTTCACTTTCGATAACAAGTTTACATGTTAACAAGTTGAACTCACACGTTTGGTAAATTAAGTGTTAAATTGTACAAGCATTCTGAGAGTTATTTTTCGTTTACCGTTAAAATTATATCCGTTTCATTTGTATAACTTTGTAATAATTATACTTAGGCCTTTGTTTTTCAAATGTATAGTTTAACGTATATTTTTGGTTTAATATTGATTTATTCAATAATTTTTACAATTAAAAAATAAGTGTTTAAAATTAAGTTACTAATAATAATTATATTTAAATTAAAACATACTTTACATACAATCGAGAATGCTTGTATGTGCGAGAATATCACGCTGTTGAATTACGCGTTTTTGTTACACTATTACTAATATTGTATGTGGTATTAAATGTCTAAAACATAAATGATAGATATGTTATTATTAAATTGTAACTTAACAATTGTTTTTAAATTCTCTTTGCGTTTATGAATACTATTATGTATAATATATTTTTCATGATTTTTTAATGTTATTAAAAGTATACATCTTTTCATTTCATAGTTAACGCTGTGTATAATTTAGTAATAGTGTAATATCGCTAATCGAGAGGCTAAGACCATAGATAAGTTACTGTTTTCTTCAACTCAACGTTACCAGTGACTATGCCATAGAAACTGTTATATTTCACTGAATAAACCATTTGACGTAATGGATAACTGATATTTTATTTTAATTCCTTAATGTACGTAATTATACATGTCTGGCTGAACTTTGTACCGCCCTATAATAATTAATAAACGTTGTGTTAAGTTATTAACTTAAACACGAAAAAAGAACACTGTCACGAAACAACAACAAAACGTCTTCATGAAAAACTTCACGAAAAAAAAATTATAGAATTTTTGTCTGTTTCACTGAGGTTTTGTACGCGCTAATCTCAGAAACGGTTTAACCGATTTGGGTGCGATTTTCACTAATATATTGTGGTAAGCTTTACTTAACATTTAGTGTTTGCTTTGTTCAATCGGTTCAATACAGGAAAAAGTCGTCGGTATAAAGAATTACGACTAAAAATTACTATCACCTAACTCTTCTGTCATAAAATGAAAAATAAACAATCTGTCAATATAATCAAACTGCACAACATCCATAGAAAAATACTCAAATGAAAGATTTGTTCTACTTCCACGTCTCCTGCTAGCCCTTGGTGGAAGCTGATCGAAGCCCGGAGATGACGCCTCGGATGCTAATTGCTCACTTCTGGGAGACCACGTTGTTCCTCCTCATCATATTTGCGGCGTATCTGTCCATACGAGGTCTTCTCAGAGCCACCGGGTTCCCAAGGGTTTGCTAGGTACCTATTTGTTTCAGTATTTTAGATAATTTAGGTCAAAATCTATCGTAAAGAATGGTGATCAAATTGACCGAGAATTATTACCGGAGTGAACGCAATTGAATAACTTGGGAATCGTAGAATCACCAAGCGTTTATAAAAATACCTAAGTATACCTTTGTTTACACAGACTCCCAGATTTTTAATTGTACATTTACGAGATGGAGGTGTAGGAGAATTTTCATGTTTTATTTGAATCAATATTTTCTGCCTGCCTGTTGTTAAATACCCTGATATTGAACGGATGTAGTTTTGGTGGTAGGTCTCATGGGATGAAGGTCATTTGCTTTTTTATTCCAGTGTTATTCTTGCAAGCAAGTATTTTCCAGTCAGAACTTCTACGGTGCCTAATTCAAAATATTAATGTTGACGTCCATAGCAATTACTGGTACCATTGAATGGCTTGTTGCTTTACCTGCTCGGCAGGATCGTAAAGTTAACTTATTAAGATTAAAATAAGTAAATAAAACTTATTTACAGGTCGCTAAACAAAATTACAATAAGTGCCCATTCCTCTAAAAATAGTTGCTGAAGTCCTCACAGAAGATGGAATTAGATGGTATCTTGTTGGGATTATTGTTATATCTACTGCTAGTTGGATTATGTAAGTTCTATTAATGATAATTATTTAACTAATAATATTAAATCCTAATAACGGCTTTTAATATCATGAAGATACTTTATACTTATCCATTTATTTCATATTATTTATTCCATTTATTTCAGCGACATCTCTCGCCGAATTATAGAACTACCTGTTTATGGTTTCAGTTGTCACTGTGAAAATATATCAGAAACATCTCCTGCCTCATTATAGAACCTTTTGTGGTTTCAGTGGTCATTGTGAATGAAGCATTTTGTAAGTCGGCTTGCTTGCGGAATGCACGACGAATACAAAACGAGGCACCGCCCGATGTCGAACTAAATGAACGCGATCCAAAACCAGTGACGAAATCACCTAAACGTAGCAAAAACGAAAAAGGCGATGCGACTTGCTTAACTTATGAGAACGCGGTGTATACCATTTAGATATCTGTCAATAGATGGCAGTGTTCCACAATTGGATCATTGAGAAGTCAGGGATGTGAAATAAAATCTCAGTTTCTTAAAAAACTTTTACTTAATAGTTAATCTACATTACAGTACAGTAGTTAAAGCATTTAATAAATACAGTTCCCTACGCACAAAATTACTTTTAATTTTGCCCTTTAATTACCTACTTACTTACACCATATTTATTTCTAGAGACTTAAATATTAAAATATAAAGTATTATCTTAATCACAGTTCAATCTTCAGGAAAGATTCTATTCATGGGTACTTTGTCAAATATCTTGTTAGTGACGTCCTTAAAGACTGAGCTTAGGCTTTTTTCGTAGGATTCTTTCAGCTCGTTGAAAACAAGATCGGAGTTCTCATTCAGGAACCTGAAAACAATGATAAATTATTATGCAGAATAAAAAGAAACTTGTAGTAATTACTGTAGCTAGGCGGGGCCGGACCAATTATGACAAATTTTAAAATTAAAGAAAAAAAATGTTATTAAATTTATATGGTACAAACAAATGCACCGAATATTTTTTTTTTCAGTATTACTTAGAATCACGGCCGAAAGCGTGGTTACAAGGTTTCTGTTTGAGCCCCTTACACCCTGCATTAGATGCGTGTGCGAATTCCGTCCCACGCTTTAAATACACTCCCTCGCTCTATATAAATATTATAATAATACATACCTACTAATTTATCAATAATAAAATTAGCAACTTACAAATTCATGTTGTCACCAAGAGCCTTATCACCATTGAACAAGTTACTGAAATTCAGTATAACTTTTTCCGGGATGAATTTTACTTTGTAATCCTTCATGTGCATGTACGTTTGTCCGTCACGCACAATGGGCTCGCCGATCAGGTCATGTTTTACCACGAGGTTCACTGGAAATTTAAATAAGTTTTTAATTATGTTGCACATTTACAAAATATATCTTATAATAATTTGTAGTCTTGAGGCTAGTAGGAGAATACAAATTGAAAAAAGTGGCTAATATTTTTATTACTATAATTACTATCTGTCTACAAATGTTAGTATACGCACACGAGAAAGTAGATTTTCATTTTCTCCACGAAACTTTTAAACGGTCATTAAAGTACTTACGCAAAAGTGCACGGTACAACTTTAGATAATAATACTTTGGTTCGAGTAAAAATACTTATATGACTTAATTTCATCCAGTACCTAGCAGATGGCGCTAAACTGAAGTTATTGCAGATGGCGTTACATGTAAATAGTTACGATGATTGACGATAGATGGCACTGTAAGTACGTACACAGTGTAATATTGGCGATGCCTTTGCCCTGGATCGGCAGCACTAAAATTCTTCCCTTCATTACGTAGTCAGCAATGAACTCCATTTTAGGTGTCAGAGAGTCTGTGCGAAGACGATGACGTTTGAGGTCAGCTCTGGAATGGAATGTATGGAGAACATTTTTATTTTATACTGTAAAACAATAATGTAACGGAGGAATTTTATGCCTCTAGCAGGATCAGCAGGAAATTGTGATATGAGGTGTGGTGAAGCGAGGTGAGGTGTGGCGAGCTGGTGAGGAGTGGTGTGGAGTGGTGAGGACTTGAGGAGTGGGTGCGAGGAGCTGAGGGGGAGTTTGAGGAGTGGAGAGGAGAGATATGAGCTTATATCAAAATTTGGGTGTAATGCTGGTGGTGTATAAATAAATTAAAGGTGTGTGAAGTCCGCCATCCCACCCTTGGTCAGCGGGCAACGACGATGGTCTGAACCCCTCACATTGTTAGAGGAGACCGGTGCCCAGCAGTGGGAAGGTTATGGGTTGCAATGATGAAACACAGATTTAGTAAAATGGTTACAACATAGCTTTCCTGAACAGTGTCTGGGTTAAACCCTGCGCGCACCTCAGATTTTCAAAAATGAATCGCACACCTGAGAGTTCTCCATAATGTTTTCAAATGTGTGCTAAATCTACAAATGCAAATCCGCACTAGGCCGACGTGATAGTCTATGGCCTGTACCCCTCACATGCACTTGGCCAGCGTGACGGACCACTGTCTTTCTGCTGGGTTTGGGTCTCCTCTCACAGAGACTCAAACCCAGTAGGAGACAGTTAAGAATTGGGAAGAGAAAAAGAAGAAACGTTACTCACTTATAACTAGTCAAGATAGAGTCGGTAAGGCCATGTATTTGTATGTTCCTGTAATTCTGCGCGATGACCACAGGCCCCACGCCCGACTCGATGTTCATCCCGGAGACCAGTAGCGGCTCCAGAGGAGGAACGGAAAGGTCCGGGATACCTGGAAACCACAGCGAACAGTTAATTATTAGCAATAAATAGTTAACGCTACACACTCATAGCCCCACACTAGGATTCCCTCTGCCGCGGGTGCCATGGAAAACTCACAAGTCAAGAACACACACACCCAGACCGAGAACGGAAATTGAACTCATCACTCAACTTTCCGCCTCACTGGGAATCGAACCCAGGATCTTTGGAACGGCATGTTAACCATTGCGCCATACGAGTCTAGTCGAGTATTAACATATTAAGGTGCTTAAAATTTTACCTAATTATCCATTAAAAACCAAAAGTATAACCAATCGGGGCTCATGCGCGCGGCGTGAGCGCGCGGACGCTAAAGGTCACTAACCCCGCCGATCCCGCGGCACAAGCGGCATTAGACCGCAGTGTTTTCAGTGAATGCACACTGTGTCCATACTTCCCGAGGATTTTAGATATCTTTGAGTACCATTTTTTAAATATTTATCGTGCAGAATTTTGATTTTATATTTTTAAACATTAAATACATACAGACATTAAATTTATATAGTTACCTGCCTACTGAATAGTGAAACAAAACGACTTTGGTTCAACAATAATATTTCATATGTTCGCAACTGATCATTACGCCGACAGGGTAATATAGTGATGAAATATTACTTCGGTCCTTTTCGAGGTGATGGAAGGTTAGGATCGTTAATAACGATGAGCAAACTACGTCAGTAAACAAGTTTTTTTATTTCATAAGATGATTGCCTCAGTAATGGATGTCACACCAGTTTTGGACATAAAATGTACGTATGTAGGTAAACCCACAAAATATAAAATATGCAATATGTTTTTTATGATCTGAGTACTGAATTATAAACTAAGTAAGTACTTACAAGTATCTGTGTATAAAATTTGTGACTTTTTTGCTAAGCGGCAGCCAATTAATAAATATTTTGTACACTGTATCCGCAAAATACAAACTCCTGCCGAACGGAATTTTTTTTACTTTAATTAATAAGTATAATTAATAGAAATATAAATTTTTATGATTCCATTCTGCCATTTTTCGTACTTAATATTCATATTTATATTTAGTTATTGTACTCAATTAAGTAGCGCTCATAGCCCGGCGGGGGATCTACAAAGTTAAGCAACAATGGGCGCGCTTCGGGCTTTGTGCTTCGGAGGGCATGGAAAGCCGTCGGTCCCGGTTGTTACCATTTGATAGCAGTCCTTAAGCCATGTCGGCTACCTTCGGGTGGCATAAAAATTTCCGATACTACGAATCCATCCACCAATCCGCACTGGAGCAGCGTGGTGGAGTATGCTCTAGGCCTCTTCAGGAGGAGAGACCCGTGTTCACTAGTGGTCCCAAGTCAATTAAGTAGTATTGTAATATTGTATTCTAAAATCGATCGTTTTGTTTCAAAAGTGTTTCGGACGAAGTGTTGTAGAGCAAGTAATAATGCTTCCTTTTCGATTGATTACACGTTGATGATCTAATCTTACTCAAATATTAAAATTAAAAACCAATAGGCGACGGAGATCGCTTACCATCAAGTGGGTTGTTTCGTTCGTTTATCAAATAGTTACCTACACAAAAAAGTAAGATACCTTCGGTCTCTGATCTCTACCATTATTAACAACCAACTTTCATAAAAAAATTGAAGATTACGTTAGTATTATTCATCATTAACCGCACTTCCATTACAAACACATAATATTTGATTAATAATGATGTTTGTCTAAACTAAAATTTCGGAATTTTTTTATACCGAAGACCCGGAAAGCCAGACATCAGTCATAAGCACTTGCCATGTTGACGGTTGTAAGAGAGACATTACAAAACGAATGAGGTCATCTGGAGGTTATTTTCCAAGATTAGATCACCATTAATATTTTTAGCGTGACCCTGGCTGTCGAAATGTCCAGAATTTTTCCATATAAAAACAGCCTATTCAATAGGCTGTTTTTATATGGAAAAATTCTCAATAGGCCCTATTGAATCGCTGATTCGCGCTTACAAGACGCAGTTAACTGTTCGAGATTTTATCTTTGAACAAGTGTGTGTCTCATAATTAAGAAACAATATACATCAGTTTGTTATGGAATTGTACAGCACGACATCGCAGAAATGTACATACAATGATTTGACAGATGCTACAAAAAATCACGGTTTGCATTTTCTCAAGATTACTTCGACGTTCTGCGAGACTTTTGAGTTGGACTTTTGATGTCGCGGGCGATTGTAACAATAACCACTCGGTCGTTCGTATGCTCATTTAAAATCTTTATAGCCTTACTAGTGACCCGCCCTCGCTTATCTTCGGGAAACGTTGGATAATTCACACTTTATCTTTATAAATTATACTTACTTAGCCTATATGTTATTCTGATGTGTAAGCTATATTATTGTAAAGTTTCGTCAAAATCCATTCAGTAGTTTTTGCTTCAAAGAGTAACAAACAGACATACATCCTCACAATACTATACATATCACAATAAATAAATGAATAAATAAATAAATATAGTCGAAGACACTAGACAAAAATGGACACTAAGAAATTTTAAACTGTTATGTTTTTCTGTAATTTTTGTATACCTATCATTGCCTTGAATCAGCTTCCAGCATTGTAGTTCTTAAATCACACCGATCAAAATGTCATTTCAATTATCTATACCCACTAAAAAAGGTTAAAGTTATCATAAAATACATAATATGTTATCTACGAAGTATCATTAGCGTAAAAATATGTAAAATCAGAGTTACCATGCCGAAATTTGCGTGAATACTCACAAAAAATATATCTAGTAAGGAAAAATAACAACCTATTCTAAGTTTACAAAGAAAAGGTTTTTGCTTAGTTTAAGTCAATGTTTGCAACTTAACTACGTCACATAATACTTACGCACGTTTTTAACATCAAGACACACTTTTGAGTACTGAACAAACATGGGTTTTGTGCAGGAAAAAAATTTCCTCCGCTTTAAAAGTTTGCGTTTAAAATAATAAATATCTATAATAAACACACATTGGAATTGTTGGCTTAAAGAAAATAAAGAATAAAAAATTCACAGAAATAGGTACCTACTTCTGATAAGCAGTGATAGGTTGAACGTTGGACTCCCGGACCGGGGGGTCCGGGTTTAAACCCCGCACCTCTAATTTTCAAAAATTATGTGCGTATTAGAATTTAATTATCACTTGTTTCGGTGAAGGAAAACATCGTGAGGAAACCTGCACACCTGAGAGTTCTCCATAATGTTCTCAAAGGTGTGTGAAGTCCACCAATCCGCACTTGGCCAGCGTTGTGGACTATGGCCTATACCCCTCACACTGTGAGAGGAGACCCAGCAGTGGGACAGCTATGGGTTGTGATGATGATGATGATGATGATGACTTCTGATAAATTTACCTTTTTTCATTCTTCTCAACGCATCGGGTACTGCGTTCTTCAAACAGTCATTGAGTTTCGCATCCTTCTGCCGGCACCGAATGAAGTCTTCCGCTGTAACAAATATATAATTTAAATTAGAATCGTTAACCTAATATTAAATTAAGTATATTTTAGTTAACACCTAAACGATTGTACAAAGTTTAAAGCATACTCTAAATATTACTAAATTCGTTTAGGAATTAGTGAATAAGTATTGTGCTCAATTACAATGCGGGTCTAGTGCCCAGTCTTGCTGCTTTACAAGTAGGTTTTACTGTAAGTAGAACGAACAAGAGCACGGAAGCCCGAAGCTCAAACGATGCGGGCTGGTAGTAAATAATATTCAAACTCTTATTCAAAAAAAAAATTCAAACAAAAATTTATTTTTTCTCTTTTTTCATACAATAATTCTATAATAAACACTTGTTGATGTCTAACAGCAATAATGCCTGATGCTGATGGTAAATCAGGATGAAGTGTTTGATGTTGAGCGCACTATTAAAGGCTTTTTAATCTCTTGCAAATTCCCACATCATAGTTAGGCAGGAACACCGAGACGAGCAAGCTAATTTGAGGCTATTTTGTAGTTTGCAAATGAGACTACACATTTATCAAGCCAATTATATCACAGATAATTAAATAATAAAACAAATATATTTTTGAATTACCTTATAAAACTGCTATTGAACCGGATTAAGGTAAAGGACATCAAAGACCATAGCAATCATTATAAACTTGGCAATTGGCAATAAAAATAAAATACTATTAATTGTTCTGTCGTGAATGTCATCAAGTCACGTATAATAATTTATGTACATGACCTATGCACAATGCGCATAAGCTTATGTTGCCTGATCGTTTGAGCACGAATCCACGATTAACAGCATGTAATTATGTATATTACATAGAATAATTACACTACAGAAACGAAGTCCGCGCGGCCGTTTTGAAGCACCTAATTGGAGTCAGAAATGACTCCAAACACCGGGCAGCTCATGTCAATGCGCGCCAAACGTGTATCGCGAAAAAACAAAGGAATTGTGTCGATTTGTCGAGTTAAATTGTGACACAAAATATCTGAAAAGCTATTTATGTATTATTGCTAAAAACATTTTGATTATCCGCAGCCGAATCATTCCCCGCTTTCGGGAAAGTTTCGGTTTAGTGCTTCACTTTAGACAGAGCGCTTGTATGAAGACTTTCTATAGTGTTATTATTCTAAGTATGTATATAATTTTTACCTAAAGTTCGTCCCGTGGGAGACGATTTTAGATGCATACACCCTGGATTTTGAGTAATTTCGCCGAATATCTCGCAGATACACCAAGAGTATTCGTCTCTAAAAAAGTGTAACCGTGTCCACACTTTTATGACCGGAGCAAAATTAATTATTATATGGTAGAAATGGTACATGGTACCGTGACTGGTACTACCCCGGGCAAACTCTATACAAAACCTATAATATAGGTTCCATAGCAGCTTTACTATCTATGAAATATAAATCTTGACAGACACACATTCGCGCCATACAACAAGATGTCGTTATAGCATGTAGGTAATAAGTTCTGACAGCAGCATATAAAGGCTGGTGTGAAACGAATTGTTGCCAAGAATGTGATGCATAGCTTCCTACCTTCATATTATTATTCATAACGCTCTAGTTCCACTTAACGCTAAAAACTAACAAAGAATTCATGATCACAAATGTCCTATTGAATTTATAAATTTATGAATTTATAAATGACAAGGACGCCTGCCAATAATAGCGCTGCAACCAGTTCCTGGTAGGTTAGATGTTTCGTCTTCTTCTGCTAGGAAAATAGATTTGTTAAAAATAGACAACATTTTGGTTTCGTGTTGGTTATAAATCTCATATTTTAATGGCTTTCTATAAGTTTAAGCGCAGTGTAGTTAGTCTGTTGATGTAATGTACGCACTCATCGTTCCCAAAATGTATCGCCGGCGCTGTGACACGTCTCTTAAACGTGTTAATTGTACAGTGAGTGATTCACATCGCCTACGAACCGAGGACGCGTAGCAATGCTTCGGACATACTGATTAATTGATTTTGTATGTCCAACTTTGAAACAAGTATAAGCTGACCGACTGTCTCGACGGTCTCGAATATCCCGACTGCGCGTAACCGTCGGTCTCGATTATTATCGTTAGATAGCAGTCGTTAAGCCATGTCGGAGGCCTTTGGGCGGCATTAACACTTTCGACACTTGGGTTGGCTACTATAACCTCTATCAATCCGCACTGAATCTGCGGATTGATAGAGGATTTAGATGCGTGGAGTAGTATGCTTTAGTGTCAAGACCTCCTCAGTTGTGAGACATACAACAATCTTAATATCATTATTATATCGAATATAACTTTCTCCGGTTGTATATTGCATCTTCGAACCTGATGGTCAGCTTGGCTTCAACCCATTAGTGACCCACTTCAGGACAAGGGCCCCCCGTGTGTGCAATATACAACCGGAGAAAATTATATTCGATATAATAATTGATATTAAGATTGTTATATGTCTAACAATCAGTAGGTAACTATCACTAACAGTCCCTGTCCCAGACCTAATACACGCATCCGCATCACTATTAGTTATTATATGTTAGCGTACTGATAAGTAAACAGGTTCTACATGTTTGTTCCGCAAAACTGGCGAGTATGCAATCTCGGGCTGGTTGTGGCCTTGTACCGAATGTATGGACTGTCGACATCTCGATTGAGCTGGTTGCCCACTGTTGCAGGCGCGGTTAACTATGTAAATAATCTATACATATATTTTTTCAAGGAACTAACGTAGCAAACGAGCTTGAAGTACCACCCTTCCGCTGCCGCCCATGACAACTGTGACCTGAGTGGATAGTAGTTAGGAGACGGCGCGTTAGAACTAAGTAGTTTGAGGACTTGGACAGGGACTGTTAATGAAGTCAGTCCTGTTAGTTGTTGTGTATTGCAGTTCAGTTACTAATTGTTAGTAAGAGTCTCGTTCTAATTCGGTCACAGATGTGTTGCTACCCTTGAGGAGGGTTCCATACGCCACATCGAATTCCATTACATCGAAGTTCATGACATGGAACACGTTACATCGATAGTTTATTATATCGAACTATCATCACATCGAATGTTTATTACTACATCGATTGGTCATGACATCGAAAGCTTTTAAAATCGAAAGCTCATTGAATCGAATCCTTATCACATCGATAGGTCGTGACATCGACAGCTTTATAACATATAGAACGGACATATTTTTTTTTGATATATTAAATGAAATAAAAAAATCATGACATCGAAATAATATCAAATATTTTGCCACCAGCGGTCACCCATCCAACAACCGGGGTTCCATACGCCACATCGAATTCCATTACATCGAAGTTCATGACATCGAACACGTTACATCGATAGTTTATTATATCGAACTATCATCACATCGAATGTTTATTACATCGATTGGTCATGACATCGAAAGCTTTTAAAATCGAATGTTCATTGAATCGAATTTATAACATCGAAGCCTTATCACATCGATAGGTCGTGACATCGACAGCTTTATAACATAATTATAGAACAGACATTTTTTTTGATATATTAAATGTAACAAAAAAATCATTTTGAAAACATACATACATACATACATACACATACATACATACATAATTATTATTTGTTATTGTAAATTGGAACCCAGCGGTCACCCATCCAACAACCGACCGCGCCCGCTGTTGCTTAACTTTGTCGATCACTTAAAGATCGACGCAAGCGGCCGGGCTATGAGTGCTTCTTATGTTTTGTTAATTAGAACTGCGCGAAGGATTCGAACTCAAGTCATCTTCGAGAGACCTAAACGGCCTAAACCACTTGTCTATCGCTGCTTTTTCAACCGACTTTTTTTTTTGCTTCGCCCCAAGTGGTACTATTGTACAGCAAATTACCACTATTCGGCCTGTTTGACGGCCATGAACATAATTAAAAACTTCACATTATCACTCAGCATTATTTTAAGTCTGTGGAGTACCGAGCTATTACGTAAGCTGACAGCTGTCAGCTTTACTTTAACTTTAAATTGCTTTACTTTTATAATATTTTTCCTACAATATCTTCCACGTACAAACTTGCATTAGTTACAGTTTTAATATATGTATTGACTAGTCAGTAAATTCGGCCTAGCTTTGCTTCGGGAAACGTAAACCGCAATCTTAATTTTTTACGCAACAGCTGACTACAACTAATGTACAAAAATTCAAGTCTTCTGTATTATAATAGTTGGTACAGATTTACGGTAGTAGCAGTATGGATTTACGGTAACACAAGGAAAGTAACGGAAAGTAATCGTTGCTGCCTTTCCTCGGTTCGTTGCCTTAAATTGTAGGAAGTAGCGTAACTCGTCGAGAGCTGCGGAGGTAAGGTGTTGTACACTGGAATACCGGTAACGATTTTCATTCATGTACAAATAAATAATTCATATAAAAAATGGTTTTCTGTATAGTCCGTTTACGTACGATAATTTGGCGTGGTAACGTCATAAGAAACAATGAAGAAAACCGATTCTTCTCAAATATTTTCCATCATCAATCGATTACAATTTTATTAATCGATTACACATTAGTGTAGACCAGACACCAATAAAATAGACTAAAGTCAAATTTTTCGCTGACTAAAGTGTATGAAACTGCATTGTGAGAAATATTTATTGTTTTTTTTAATTTTATAATTTTTGACAACCCTACTTACACCGCGATGCCACGACCTATCCCAACCGGGCACTTACGTAACGATTGTGCAGATTAAGTATGTAAGTAAACGCAAATTTGTAACTAAGTAACTGTTAAATATTTATGTGTCGGTTGGGAGTTGAAATACCAAGCTTTTTAATTAAACAGCAAAATTTGAAGACTAAATTATACTTTCTTGGTACAAATAATTTCAGTATATATTCGAAATATTAATATGCTGTTCTAGCTGTTACCTCCCGTCAGATAGGCTCAAAAATAAGTGCCAATAAAAAGAGCCGCAACTCTAGAAGGGTTCGGTTCGGTATTTTTACGCGAAAAAAAAAGAGACCTCGCGAACCGGGGTTCCTTATGTGACTTGTGTAGACGTAACTGACCCCACGCATCTGAATGTTTTTAGTTTTAGAAGTTTGAGAATCGTTGTTTTCCAGTTTTCTCAAAAACTTTTGTTTGTGGGGTCGGACGATGGGAACCTCCCCCAACTCCCAACCCCCGGTTAAGGAGTCACTATTTTAAACCGCTACCTAAATTTTTACTACTTGAAAATTTCACGTATTCACAATATCACAATTAATTAACAATATTTCAGTGTAAGTGAAAACGGGGGCTAAACCAAACAGTCAAAAAAGCTTATAGTCTTTGGGGCTAAACAATAAATTTTTAACCTTGTTCTTCACCTATCAAAGCTATTATGTACCGATTTGATAATTAAATTGAGGCCGAAACTATAACCGATCAAGGCCGGGGCGCTCCCGGCCGCCTACAGCATTCAAACTGACACAATACCTCGATTTACATGCGGTACGATTCCGTTTGAGGACAAGTCAATGGACGGTTGGTAAGGACGTTCCATTTTTGTATGCATTTGAGGCGAGTTCGCAATTATGTTTCGATTTTTGAATTTAAGTTTGTAATAGATTTTGTATTTTTTGGTGCAACGAAAAGATAATATGGCAGCTGCCAGTCTGTTTTATTTAGTAACCAGGCCTCAATTTCTAAATTATTAAAACTTTCGTTTAAAATTATTTGGTGTTTCGCATCCAAAACTATTTTATTGTTGCTAAATCTAAGCTAGCCGCACAGTTGAACTGTAAGTATAGGTAAACTTGAGAGAGTATGTTGTACAACTAGGTGTTGTTTATACCGATAATGTAGCGGTAATTACATATTATAATTATCTACTTATATCATCATCATCATCATCGCAACCCATAACTGTCCCACTGCTGGGCATGGTTCTCCTCACATAATCTTCTACTTATAATCTGTACCAAATATTACAAAGAGAGTTCGCATGGCTCATCATCGCAGAGCCAAAAGTACCAATGCTAGAATTACGAAATGTCTGAAATGTTAGGTTAGGTTTGGTTATTTAAATAGGTTATAATTATAATATTTATTAACATATTAATACATTAACGATACATATGTATAAGAAAAATACATTTCTAACCCATGGAATTGAATGTTACTTAATATACAGTAGCGTAATTATAAACATTCGTATCTACTTCGTAATAAATCGTAATAGGAACCGTTGCAATGCGGTGTACCGTCGTCCTTGACTCCAAGCAGTCGGCATTAAGAGCCAAATAAAGACAGTTCAAGCAGATTTCATCTCGGACGGGGTTAACGATCGCTGTTTCGTGTGTACATGGCAAGCCGACACGACACCAGTAGGGTTGCCAGATGGCCAGCAAATTCAGGAATCCAGTACTTTGCAACTACTGTCCCGGGATCCGAAAGCTTTTCTTTTCTTCAAGCTACCGCTTCGTGACTCTACCCTAAAAACCTAATCAAATGTTTGGGTAAGCGGTACTACTGTCTACACTTAAGCTAATATCGCTACCGCTATATCGAAAATTGTTTATGTCGTCCAGTATGGAAGGCAACCAATGCGTCTATTGTGTACGACGCTAACTATGAACGCTCCCTTCATCCAGGGCTGAATAAAATGCTGCCTACGTCGATGGTATATAGAGTCTAGTTCGGTATGCATTCGCAACAGCCAGGGTATCCGGGTCGCTTTAGCGCGCGTAATTTTCGCTACCCAAGTGGATACTGCGTATATCTAAACAGGCCTCAACACTTACCTCATTTAGATACTTGGCTGAATAGTCGGTCTACTTTCTCGCCAATATTCTTGCACGAGAACAACCAATATGAATACACCGCGCTTAAACATATTCGTCCTCTCTATACGCGCGCACGAATACAGACGGCAATTATATCCTTTGATTCGCGCCAAAATACCGACACCGATCCGTGAACGAGCAAATACTGGTAGCGAATACCGAAGATGAACGAAAAGGCCGTTTACATACTCGCATTCGCGCGCTCTCGGCTTCTCGCCGAGTATCGGGGCGAGTGTTACGACACTTGTCAAGTCCGGGTATTAGCACCTTACGATTGCACCGTCAAGCTAGTGGCAACCCTAGTCGTGAGTGTTGTGATAGCATTTCTTCGCAAGGCTCGCCTTGCCACATGACCACTTTCGTTAGGCCGTTGCACACATTTGAGCAACCGACCTTGGGAGTGAGGCAATGCGAGAAACAGTAATCTGTTGCTTCGAGATTCTATGAACAAACAGGACGTTTGTATAAAATGTATAGTTGTTTATGTACCTTAAAAACTACCATTTTAAACTTAAACCTTTAATAACTTTTAAAACTCAAAAAACTAATGATACTTAGGTGTGTTTAAGTTCGACGTATTTTTTTAATCACCGACCACGCAGTCCCCTGGGCTGTGTGGTCGGTAATTTATTATAGCGACAACTATAAAATTATTATAGCGACAAATAAATTATTATAGCGACAAATTTATTATAGCGACAACTACACGCTTGATAGTGAAAAAGAAAAAAAATAAAGTCTAGGAACTTTTTAAATTCAGACATCATTAATAGATAATATCATCTTTAGTTTTCTCTTATAATTTTTCATTTCGAATTACCATTTAGAATCTATAACGATTTAAAGGTGATTAGGAAACACTTACGCAGTTTTTTCAATATTCGTGTTACGTAGATGGGTTTACAGTTTTTAGGTTTCCGTACCCAAAGAGAAACAAACAAAACCAAGGCTTTCTTGAACTGTCCGGAAATATTAAGTGCAATGCAATAAAAGTTGTAGGTACGCGGAAAATACACCATGACGTTGGTCGTGAAAAAAATATATAAGTACCTTATACCCGGAAGATGCGTAAGTGTCTGTGATCTCCGTAATTGTACAGTTAGGACCTGAACATTGATATTTATTACCTAGTTAATAGCTACTATATTAATTGCTAATTGTGTGTATACCTTACTTGTATGTGTAATGTGTATGTCTTCTTCTTCTTCAAACATTGCGTGTTCAAAAAATGATTATTGAGTTAGAAATCATTAATATGTAGCTACACTAGTTACTAGCAAATTATTTTGTTCAATCATATCATATACTACGAGTATAAGTAACAAATAGTTTATATTAATTTAAAATTAAAAATGGTATTTCATAAAGTTACATGGAACCACTACGAAGCTACGATCGTGTTATTAACTGTTAATTTTAGAATAATTACACTAAGTATAGAAAGACAATCTTCGTACAAGCAAGCGCTCTGTCTAAAGTGAAGCACTTAACCGAAACTTTCCCGAAAGCGGGGAATGATTCGGCTGCGGATATTCATATGTTTTAGTAATAATACATTATATAGCTTTTCAGATATTTTGTGACACAATTTAACTGGACAAATCGTCATATTTTTTTTTTCGCGAAACACGTTTGGCCTGCGTTGACATTGAACACTACGGAGCTGCCCGGTGTTTGGAGTACTTAATTTCTGACTCAAATTAAGGTGCATCAAAATGGCCGCGCGGACTTGGTTTCTATAATAATAATTATTCTAAGCTGTTAATATAGATAATTAAACCTAATTGGCTAATTAGTATATAAATATATTGTTATTTAAATCAATGATATTAGAAACGTATGTCCCTTACGTGCCGAAAGTGAGGCAATCAAATTCCCCTAATTAATGTAATTTGCATTTTCATCTCTTTCTGTCTCATACGTTCCGTAATTGTCGTTCACATCGATAGTTACAATAATGTCATCGAAGCGGATCTAGGTACAACTGCGACTCGAATTGCATAAACGAAACGCATCTATAGTTATAATACCTTTGATTTAAGCTTTAATTTCTTGGCCTAGTTCTAAAACACATGACCTGTGTGTCCTCGTATGAAAAGCCTTGTTCTTCCACTATCGTTTAAATCCGTCCGACAAATACTAATCGCCGCTTTTACATAAACAGTTCGTGTTGAACGCAGTCTGTAACTAAATACGCTGATTACAATCAGTGTTATAATACGTTACGATTGCTTGTAACTGTGTAACCAACGTAATGTTACACCACGAATTTACTTCCTCATTGAACTTCAGGAAACAAAACTTGTAAATGTTTAGAGGTAGAGGTTACGCGGATGATATTTTGGCGCCAATGCTTTTAATGTAAACTATACGTGGAGCCGGCTACATTTTTTAAGAGGCGACCATAATCAGTCCCCAAGGGTAGCAACACCGAATTAGAACGAGTCTCTTACTAACAGTTCCTAACTGGACTATTAGTAATAACAACAACTAACAGGACGAACTATCAATAACAGTCCCTTCTCAGTCCTCATTCTTTCTCACAAACTAACCAGCTAATGTTCTAACACCGTGAACTAACAGGACTAACCATCCTAGTCCCCATTTGAGTCTTGTTCTGTGACGGTCATAGTTGTCATGGGCGGCAGCAGAAGGGTGGTGCTGCATGTTTGCTACCTATTAAGGGAGCAACTTAAACGTAATAAAATTTCCAAAAACTAGGTTTCTTCGGTGAAGGAAAACATCGAAACAAGGAAAACCTTCATACCTGAGTGTCCTCAATACTGCTCTCAAAAGTCTGTCAATCCGCAATTGGATGTGTGTACCCTTCTCGTTGTGGACACCCGCGGTGATGATGATGATATAATACTTTTAGTATTATAGTAATTAAAGTAGTATATAGTAAGGCAATAGGGAACAAATAAGCTTTTACGAATTTGCCGGGTTGTCTGTGCTTTTTCCCCGCCAATCTCAAAAACAGCTTAGCTGATGTACATGTATGCTTTTAAAAGTAATACTCAAAATAACAGTTGATTTACGTTTGAGTTTATGGAAGTATTCGACTATTATTTAATAAAATATTACATAATATTTTGCCGCATTTGAAACATCATTTGTTTTATAAACGAGAAATATTACAATAGTCCAGTAAAGTTAAAAGTTTTGAAACTTTTCTGTGTAAAATTGGTGAAGTCAAAATTATTCTATTGTAGGTAAATAGTAAAAAATACCTTTGTGTCCTTTTGTGTCACATTTCTGAGTAAATACCTTACCTCATGAGAAACAATTATGTATTATTATTTTAATAGAAAATAAAGTTGTTAAGTTTAATAAACTTGCTTAGTTTACAAACTATTACAGACCCATTTTTTAAAGATAAATATTTCACTGAATAGTGCCAGTTAGTAATTTTCAAATCTTTTTATTTGAGATTCTGTAACATTCCCGGGTTTGGTCAAATAATAATGAACTTAGTATGTATTATTATAGTATGAAAATAGTAATGAACTTAAATAAATTCAGTCAAGTAGTCCGAAACACAAGTATGTGGTTAATTTGCAAATTCCGTAAAACCTTAAATCCAGTAGTAAAGATCACATTTTCGCAAACTATTACTTCATGCAAGTACCTTCACCGTAAAAACAAAAATGGACTTACGCAACATGTTCTCTCCAATCACAGAACTTATTATGGATATTAAAACAAAGAACTTCAACATTTTTAATTTTTACTTTTAAATTATTTAACGATATAATCAAGTCTACCACCTCTTTATTTTAATTTAAAGTTTATGCGTGTTTCCGAGCAGGGTCAAAGATGGCTGAATGGCGGCTTTGCGCGGGAAATAGCTGTCATCAACTGAGATCGCGCGCCATTCTCTCTCATATTTATTTCTTTTCGCCAGGTTCTTGCAAAACGTGGATCGTATGCAAACGAGTTGTTGAGACGTCGTTGTCACTGGTGGATGCAATTCTTCGCCATATTTTTCGGAGTGCGAGGTCTTTCTAGCAATGACTATGTGCCGGCGCCAACCAAAATTTCAAAACTATTTACTACAATAACTGGTTATAACCGTAATGAATTAACCATTCGCTAAATTGACGCATGTTTTGATTTTTAGAATGGTTTATGATTTATTTAGTAATGTAATGTGGGGTACCTACCTTATACTTTTTATATCAAAACCTAAGAGGATGTTCAAATTGAGGATGTAAACTTTTCTATATTCTAAAGCTGCGTTTAAAACTAATAAAAAACTGACGTAGATACTTATGGTTAAAGTTGGAGAAACCGTGTACCGGAATTATTAAAATAAACTGAACTTTGTTGCTAATACCTACATTCCTAATTTGATATCGAACGATCCAATTCATTGCTAGGCAATAATTTCAAATATAATTGACATAATTATATTTCAAATAATTATGTTCCAAATGATAAGAGAGTGAGCGCACGGGGGACTTTTGTCTGCGTGACATAAAAGTTTTTGTCTTCATCGCGTCGCGTTTCTAAAGAGGGGTGCGCTCACGAGGGCGACAGTGACAAAACTTTTTTGATATGGAAGCGTCAATGGAACGATGATCTGGCATGTTAACCATTGCGCCGTCCGGCTCGTCAACGTGAACGGTGAGTGACAATCTTGTCACCGACGCCGGTCGGCGTACATAAGAGTCACCCAGTTGTCGTTGTGCGCGCACCTCCATACATATCCAAGGACTTGATAAGAGCGACGAAACAGTCACGCCGACAAAAGTCCCCCGTGCGCGCAGTCTCTAGGTATTTGGAAAAGGAACCAAAAGATAGATTTTTTTATTTATTTTGATCCGATATGTGATAATATCCAACAATCACTTATCAAACATCCACTACTACTACTAAGTAGGTATAAAAATATTTTTAATTAATACACAAATTATGATTATCATTACCTAATAATTATTCATTAGCACTTCGTATAATTAGCTATAACATAATCTATGAAGTACCTACATACCTAATACAATTCCATATTAATTTTATTCATTAGTTTTGATTGTAATTAGTTAATTTTGTGTAATTTTAGTGTTACTAGTGGACCCGCCCTCGCTTCGCTTCGGGACACTTGTTCTTTACGTTTACAAATATTAAATATTTTCCCATTTTTGCAACAACTGCGATTAGCCCGTTCAAACAAACTCTGCAACTAGATCAAAGATAAGTAGGCGATCGATAACGCTTGTTATGGAAGCGGGTACCTCCGATTAGTAGGTGAGGAAATATTTTCTGGTAGAGCAATAGTTCAGGCCTTATTGGGGTAGAAGTTTTTATTGACCCCAGCCCAAGTTTGCCAACATTTTTTAAGAATAAAGTATGTTTAGATCTGCGAAGGACAATAATATTAAGTCCGCCCGTTGTAATCTAGAGTTTAGGTTGGTAAAGAGTAAATAAATAAATATTATATCAGAAAAATTTACAGTAGGCACTTACTTAGGTACCTGTAATTTTTTAGTTTTAAATTGTCAGATTTGTTCTACCTACCATGTATTTCTAATTTGGTAACCTGTTAAAAATACTTATATTGGGAAAATAATTATTTATCTGCCGACTCGACTCCAGTCGACTATCGACTGAGCTCACTTCGGAAACCTATATCTTAGTTTCTCCTCGAAATAATGTTTACACGGGATTTTTGAAATCCATCATTTGAAATCGCATTTAAATCAATTAAGCCATTTCTGAGAGTAGAACGTACAAACGCACTGACTAACTCAGATAAATTCTAAAGATCATTGTAATGGGATCTACTGTGTGCGTACGTGTTACGTACTTACATCCTACATACATACATTTTTCTCCAATACCGTCTTTTACAAACATCGGTTAGTGATATTTATTATAATGTACGATGATGTGATGACTTGTATTCAAGGTGATGTCTTGGATTCATTAAAATCCATGTCAGTTCGGGAACAGGATCCATTTTGGCCACACCTAGTATTTATGGTCCTTTAAGGAAAATGGAAGTTAAGCGCTGACGTCCACGTTTGCTGGACAGACGTCATAATTTTAATGTGGTCGTAAAGGTCAGAGCAATTCTTCACATGTCCACAGTATTCTGTAGACATGAATATGAGGTAAAAAATTACTGTCATTTTTATTACTACAAGTTCAATTTGCTAGGCGCTATTATTCCTACTAGAGAACTGTGTGCTCGAATCGTACCGTAATTAATTCTGTTGAAGTTCTTTACATTGTCATTATGAGCGTAAATCCTATATCTTCCAGTGAATGTCCCATTAAAATCGGTTCAGCCTTTCTAGAGATTAGCCGGGCCAAACGGAAAGACAATTTATAAGTTTATTTGTGTTTTAGTGTCGTGTGTCGTTTCTAATAACTAGAAGCAGTTGAAAAAACACAGTTATTTTGTAATCACAGACAGATAATCAATATTTATATTAAATTTTATATAGAGACCTATAGAGAAAATCGTGTATTAGATCAGGTACCTACCTAATATAAATTTATATCTTCATCTGTTATTTGATAATGACAAATAATCATCATCATCATCGCACCCATCACCGTAATTATCCTAATGCTGGCCTCGGGTCCCTGCGGTGTCGAACAGCAGGCCAGGGTCCACCGCGCAGGCCAAGTATGGATTGACAGACTTCATACACTTTTGAGAACGTAGACATTTCAGGTGTGCAAGTTTTTCTTCACCAAAAAGCAAGTGATAATAAAATTCTAATAAACATGTTCTGCGGTTACGCACATAATTTTTGAAATTAGAGGTGGTGCAGGATTGAACCCGGGCCCCCGGTTCGTGAGCCACGTTTGAACCACTAGGCTGTCACCGCTCAAACTGCACAAATTAGGCATCTATAAATCATCTAAGTATTATAATTGCAAATGAGTTGCCTATATAAATTACCTACCGATCCTGTTAAATATTATTCATTGTAATTAACTTTTTCGAACCACCTTGCCCGACTTGTTTTTAATAAAAAATATATAATTAGCTGAGAGGATACGACACAAGGTATTGGTAAAATATTGAATAGCAGGTAGACAGAGTTTTTTATTACATTTAATTAAAATAACTTTCAGTAACCACAAGTAATAATGTAACACAATAAACCACAACAATAGCAGGATAAGCATTACGCACCGTTTGGTGTAAATGTGACGTTCGGTGGTAAGTTTTCAGTATTATATAAAGCGAAACTTCTAGGTATAGCGGAAGGTTGGGAAATGGATTGGGGGATGGATGAAAGAGAAAGCGTCACGAAATAAAGTCAACTTTAGATGATTATCTCTATCTCTTTCGTTCGTTTCTACTTCTATCAATAAAGAAATATCGATCAATCGCTCTCTCTTTCTCTTTGTTTACGTCCAGATTTTTCATCTCATTCTCTAATAACTAACCACATAAAGCTTCACTTCCACCGTGTCTGAACTTACAACTTACATTCGTAATTTTTAAGTTTCTATATTTGAATTGCAATATTTATTACTTTGTTAGTTTAGGGAACATTTTGCAAGCTAAATTAGAACTTAATACTTCCTCTCAAAGCAGTGATAACCAAGTGATTTGAATGTTGGGCTGCCGAACAGGGGTCCGGGATACGAAACCTGGACGCGCCTATAGTTTTCAAAAAATAATGTGAAAATGATCATTTATCGTTCGATATCGGTTCGGTCCGGGGTTCATTATAAATGCCAATAAAGCGAAATATGTTGAATTTGCGTTGCCAAATGTAAAAAGCGGTAATAAGGACATTAAATTGAATAATGAAATGTTAGATATGGAAAGATCTACAGACAGTATTTTGGGGAATACCTTTAGTTTAGTCTGTGAGCTCCAGTGGGGTGGGGGACCCATATAGCGACACTTGCGGGTAAACTCAGTAAAGCGATTTATGCTTTGAGAAAAATAAGACAATTTACTGTCGTTGAAATAGCAAGGCATGTCTACTTTACCAGGTATAAACAAGCAGGTATAAACTACTCGTATAATCAAATACAAAAAATTAATAATAACCCAGTGCAATAAAGCAACAAAATTCATATGAATTAAAATTTGATTTATATTCATTACCTCCATACCTATTATTAATAACAGAATCTGTAAAGATTCAAGTCTTAGGAGGAAATTTAATGAAAAACTAAAACCAGCTTTTTAGACTGCACTAGCTTTCCCCCGCGGCTTCGCCCGTCAATTACCAACAGTTCCACTACACTCCCCAAGGAACATACATGCCAAATTTCAGCTCCTTGCGTTCAATAGTTTCGGCGGTGCGTTGTCTGTCAGTCACTCAGTAACGGAAGAGTTTTATATACATCCATATGTACATAATAATATATGTATATTGATCATTAATATTTAACTAGTTGTTTTTCCTTGCGGCGTCGCCCGCGTTGGAGTCGAAAAACGGAAAAATACCGATTAAATTATCTCAAGGGAACGTATTATCAGGATAAAAACTATGCTACCATGAAGGTATAATACTTTTGGAACGAAGTTCCTTACGGTAGGCTTGGAGGGGATGGGGATTTTGCTGCGCGACCGAACTGAATAATATGTGATAGTAAAACTGTAAGCGTGGAATGAGACGCGTGGAAAAAAGTGCGTGGAATAAAACCGTTAAATGAGCAGCGCGTGCGTGCGTGCGCAGGCGCGACAGTAGCCGATGGAACTTCGTTCCTACCTGGTGTCCCACGACACAATTTCTGGTTTATTTATTTTTACCTTTCCCAGATTCGTAATATTAGTATGGACAAGGATTTATAATTATACTGGTTAGTATCCTGCTCTTGCTTCTATTCCGTAGATAAACCCGTTCCTACCCAAAGTATTGCCACGCATTTCAGGCGTCAAATAAAAATCTTCGTATTTTATGGGACAATGCTGAAATTACAAAGATATTCGTCAATTGCTCAAATATTTACGAGTATCGCAATAGTAACAAAATTTTACTCAAATCAATCAAAATGTTCTCTTTTCACAGAACCTCTCTACTAACTTTTAACTATTCTGAGGGAATCAATTACTTTTAGGGATGAAAAGTATTATGCCAACTACTTATGTATCATTTAAATTTACTCAGTGATTTACGCATCATGCTTGAAAAGACTAACATATAGACTGTGTGTATGGTGGTCTATAACAGTAATCCCAAAAAACAATTTGAATACCGAAAACAGAAACAAAAACATCTTACATTAAATTTACAGCTTTATAATCAATCACGGTTGATTATAATTTACAGTAGAATATTTAATTAAATAAAAATATGTCGTCATAAAGTATAATAGGAGTAATACGACTATAATAAAAAACTAGTAGGTATCCACTGCTATCTTTTAATTTAAGAAGCCTAGAGCATACTCCAAAATGCCGATCCAATTAGTTAGGGCGAGGCGTTAGTTTCAGATCGAAAAGTTTCTTAAAGTAGTACATCGTGGTAGTACATTATTATCTACCTGTCTTCTTACATAATTATGAGCCATGGCTATTTGACCATAAACGCTCATAAAAATATCTGTAAAATGATAGGATTTAAAACAACACATACCTAAAGATGATTGCTGACGGGTTTTCTATTTCTAAACGTTTTATTCTACAATTTTATTTACACGATTAATATGAAACAATCCTTGTAAAATTACAGATGTTTAGTAATTATAGGGTATCTGAGCTAAACAGCGGATGGATTTGACGAAACTACAAATTTTCGTTTTGACAACGGAATTCAAAGGAATTTAGGCGTTGAATGAAACTCAGTTTTTAAATTTAGTAAAAAGACTTTTATTTTTTGTAAAAATAAAATTAAACAGATAATTAAAATACTAATAAAAACTCTTAAATAATAATAATATCATCGCCTTTAACTCTCTCATATTGATATTTGTAATTGTTAACAAATTCCTTGTACCCCTTCTGATACCTAAGGGCTAAAGAATCGTTCGGCAACGTAGAATTAAAAATTGAATTACCATCGTAATTTAATTTCACTATGCCAAAATATAAAACATCATTTTCTTTTGCATCTTTCAACGTCCTCTTTTCTTGTATAATTAATGGTTTTTTTACTGGTAACATTAATGTTAAATCCTGTACTTCTTTGCCAACTTTAACTTTTGCCTGAATAGTTCCATTAATTCTCTCCGCATCGTCTGAGTTTGAATCAAGTTCCAAAGGTAAGTGGCAGTCAACACATCTAATGTTTTGTCTGTGGTCCAAATTTAATGGAACAGGAAATAGCCTTTCGTTTAAATAAAACCTGTACACACATTTGTGGTCTGTTAAGCTAGTGACACTGCCCTTTGATGATACCCTCGCTTTTGCAGAATGGCATTCAAAATAATTGTTCTCCCGGAAGTTTTTTATATTTTCAATGTTTTTATTATCTTCAGGATCAAAGAAACCAATTTCTTCTCCAGAATCAGAACATGTTTCTAAAATGGAGATTGATGAATTGTTCACTGTTGCTTGGCTTTCTATACCTTCTGTTATAGGGTCAAGAGTACTGTTTTTCAATTGATATTCGGTTGCAGACGGTTTAAAGTTCTCATTTTTATAATATTCCTGAAGTGTCTTCTTCTTCTCACACGCCTTTTTCTTGCGTCTCTCTTGGTCAATAAAAACTTGTGTTTCTATGTCATTACATCGCTTTTCAACATTGCTATTAAATGACTTGCAGGAATATTTATCGCTCTTTGAATCCCCGCATTTGGTACATAAGTCAACTACAGACATTTTTGAGCCGAAGTGTATATCTGATTTAGTTATTTTCCGCGGTTTAGACACTTGAAGTTTTTTCATGTTGCTTATAACACCTGTGGAACAGCTTTTCACTTCACTTGAACTCGGCTCCAGTTTTTTGGATTGTATGACCTTCTTTACAGGAATGCATCTCATTTTGTCAGTTTTGCAGGATCCAAAAGTACAATTGTGTCTGTTATAACGCTCACAAATGCTCTTTGATGAAGAATTATTAGTTTTCCTAGACATTTCTATAAAATCTTAGTTTTGTTTCTGTTCGAATCGGAAACAGTTGTTTGCTTTCTTGTTACCATAGTAACGTAGCAACCAAGTGTTTATATCCTCTTTGGTAGCAACCACACGATTGACAACCAGCGAAAATAAATGTACAAAATACAACATGACAATGACAATATAGTTTTTGCGCCATCTAGCGACACACATAGAGAATTACGTAAAAACGTATTACATCAAGTAAAACAAGTGACATCTAGTGGTGTATTTTTGAACTTATAAGAGATACCTACATGGAAACAAACTCCATAACCTTAATATAGATGTATCTGTTTTCAAAAATAGCGAGATTTTCTTCTGAAACAGGAACACTAAGGAACCATATTAAGATGAAAGTTAAACGAAAAGTTCTATCTTTAACAATAAAAGAAAAGTTCGTTAGTTCGTTCGTCTCAAGACACAAAGCTTCGTGCGTGACTTAAAAAGTTTCCATTTTAGTGTCATCTTCCCAACAGTGATGCGTTTGGTGTTTTTGTAGTCCTGCGACGTGACCACTTGGTACCATGAGTTGACTCGTCTGGTTGTTTGTCGGCTACTTACATGAAAATAGGTTGTGTGGGCGAACGTGCGTGAGCTATAAAGTTAACTCCAACTAAAAGTAAATCGTTTACTACACTAGTATAAAGCACAAAATAAGTTATCAACCTCAAGAACAAAAAACAAGTGGCTTTATTCTAGAGCTGTATTTTTTTTTATGTCACATTAAAACATTGCAAAATAAACAAAATAATACGTCTTATAAAAATATAAAAACTTTTACTGTTTTGTATAACATTTCCTAAAATTACTATTTACTTGGTCCATCATTCTGAAACTTATCTCAAGGGAATATTCCATTAGGAAAACTGGAGAAGTATTAATTAGCGGACAACTTTCCGTATCATTAGGAAGAAGTTAGCAACGCAACATCTTTGATGCATTAAATTTATACGTATTACGAAATATCCTCCCTGGTAGTACCTACTACACCACCGTTCGCCACGGTACCTAGTACCATTTTTATTGTGTTTCGGGTGAAAAGTTATGAATCCGATAACACTTATTTGATACGACCATCTTAGTCCTCGAGAATCAGCAACACATCTGTGACCGAATTAGAACGAGATTCTAAGTGAAAATTACTAACTGGACTATTACTAACGACTACTAACGGGACCTACTTATCACTAACAGTCCCTGTCCCAGTCCTCATATCTATTAACAAACTGACCAACGAACCATGGGCGGCTTTACCTATATGCAGGGGGTGCGGTGCACCCGGGCGCCGGTTGTTAGGGGGCGTCTTGTAAGCGAATAACTATTCTAATTCGACCGCGTATTTTTACACAAAAGGGCGCTACATGTACCAGAGCCGAGCCTGTAACGCCCTAGTCCCGATATGAGTCCTGTTCTGTGTCTCTTCTTTAGTCATGGGCGGCAGCGGAAAGTGATGTTGCACGCTGGTTTTCTATTAGAGCAAGAGCCCAGAGCGATCTGACATAACTTATTTTTGCAGGTGAGCTTCCAAAAGCACGCAGGGTATTCAAAGAACATGGACGCTACTGAGAAATTAAGGTTTCATCCATGCAAAAATAAGTTATGTCAGATCGCTCTGGGCTCTTGGTCTATAATTATGTTAAATGCATTAAAATAAGTAGAGCTTTTTAATTTGTAGGGTTATCAATTTATCATAACTTGAAGTAGGTTTTGTACATTGTAGGTAAGTAATTTCCGGACGTGAATTAATCATGAGTTTCCGGATGTTGAGTAATGATGCTGTACTTATTTACTTGTATGTATAAAGTTAAGTATCTGTAACTTTTGTACAGAAATTGGGATTTATTTGTATTGAATATGATGAAGCGCTTTCAGCCCGGCGGCTTGCGTTAATCTTAAGCGATAGACAAAATTAAGCAACAGCGCGCGCGGTCAGTTGCTGGATGGGTGACCACTAGTGGCGTAAATTTCTTGGGCGCTTCCGTGCTTCGGAGGCTTAAAAAATTCCGAGACTTGGGTTGGCCGCTAACCCCTCCACCAATATGTACTGGAGCATCGTGGTGGAGTATGCTCTAGCCTGCCTCAGGTATGATGAGAGACCCGTGCTCAGTAGTGGGCCATTCCTTTTCGCAGAAAAAATACTCTGATTACTTGCACATAAATAATAAACTATTTTCAATATAAAGCGCTAGTCGAGGAGATGGCGGATGACCGCCACGGAACGGTCTCGGTGGTCACAGTTAATTGGTGGTCAGATCACGGCGACCGGCGGCCGTGGATCAATGGTGACTGCATCATTTACGACAATACAGGACAATAATAAAAATATATTTTATTAAATACTTCTTGAGGCACTGAACGATATGCGATGAAAATATTAATTGTTAAGTTGGTAAATAGTAAGCCAAAAAGTGAATTACCTATACATCTGAACTATAGGCCATGAATCTGTAAATAAAAAAAAACTGCATGACAATTCGTACAATAGTTTTTAGGACACGTTTCATCAAAGACTACTTGATTCGTATAACGACATAATCTACGTAGTGTATACTTGTATGTATAGCTTATTTTAGGAATAGCAAAGAAAACTGCAGTCTTGTCTATAAAAATACATTTATTTTCAATAGCAATATCTTCGTTCGGAAATTATTGCGCTAGTTTTCCGCTAGCTGTAGTTTCCTTCTATTTTCAATCGTAGAACGACGTTTCTAAACATTACAATACATACACTTCGTGAAACATGGGAACATTAATTTTATTTACCTTTTCAAGTTAATGATACATTTGTAACATATATTTTATTTTAAAATACGAATGTCAACCTCATTCCTATTCTCCATACCACCATATGGACTTAGTTAGAACCAGGTCCATATGGTCACGGTAATCATCATCACAACCCATAACTGTCCCACTGCTGGGCAAGGGTCTCCTCTCACAGTTTGAGGGGTATAGGCCATAGTCCACCACGCTGGCCAAGTGCGGATTGGTGGACTTCACACACCTTTGAGAACATTATGGAGAACTCCCAGGTGTGCAGGTTT
Organism: Ochlodes sylvanus; assembly: GCA_905404295.2. Lineage (NCBI taxonomy): Eukaryota > Metazoa > Arthropoda > Insecta > Lepidoptera > Hesperiidae > Ochlodes > Ochlodes sylvanus. The sequence goes on from FR990129.1 coordinate 8,766,507, forward strand.
CCTCACGATGTTTTCCTTCACCGAAGCAAGTGATAATTAAATATTAATACGCACATAATTTTTTGAAAATTAGTGGTGCGTGCGGGGTTTGAACCCGGACCCTCCGGTTCGGCAGTCCAACGTTCAACCACACGGCTATCACTGCTTACTATGTAAATACTATGCCGTCGTAGTCTTTTTGCTATGACCGCTTCATGGTACATATTGTCCTACGTTCCCCCACAGCATGGTCACCGCACTAACGCCGGAGACTCAGTGGAAGCGCCCGCGCAGTCCCTCAGTGCCGGCGACAAGTGATGTGTTGTGGACTGCTAATTACAATAACATAACACATCTCGGGCAAGGCAGTTTGGTGTTATTTAAAAATACTTTTAAAATGCGCTGTGCCGTTCTCGTTGGATTGCTGGTAAGGGTTAATCTTTAACTTGATTTTTTTTTTGGCGGGGTATTTTTTTTTGTTATAACATCGTGTTTCATTTGTAATAATTTAACAAAAACACCGACTTCAAAATCGACGAGTAATAAAAAAATTTGAGGGTTTCTCTTGATTTCGCTGTTATTATATTATCAGATCCTGGCTTGGTGGCTGTGGGGCACCTCGAAAGCACGTTCTTTAAAAAAACAATATCAAAATGGCTTCACAAATGACGAAGAAATGGATGCACATACATAAAAAAACATAGTCGTCGAACATTAAGTGTAACTCCTTTTTTGAAGTCGGTTAAATAGACTACACTACTTCAAGTCAATGAATAGGCTTTTTGGAAATTAGAACCTACGCTTTACCATCTTAGGGGTCTAGGGCTACATGCCTAATGAATAAAACGATTTTAGTTAAATTTATAACAAAAAATATAAACAAAAAATTAACACTCTTCGACACTGAAATGGCTATGGCTTAAAAATATACTTCATAGTCAGTCACCCAGTGTTTGAGTCACTTTTTTAGTCAGCCATTTTTGAAATCTTCTTTGAACAGAGAAGTTTTTTTTTATTAAAAAGCTATATTTAGATGTGCAGTATTTTTTTTTTGCATTAGCCGATGATGGAACTGCATTGAAAATCAAAAACAAAAAGTCCCAAATATAACCTAATTTCTAGTATTTTCTAATATTTTTATCTAAATTATATTCTTCAATGTGGACAAAAAATGTAGATGTGAAACGTTACATTTGGTAGGTCCATTATTAAGCTTTCCTTAAGTTTGTGCAACTTATGGGTATAACACCTTTTAAACCAATAAAAAACTGAAACAATAAACATATTCAAAAGATCCTGGGTTCGATTCCCAGCGAATCAATTACCAATAAGTGCATTTATTTATTTTTAGTTTTATTCAGAATTAATCTATAAGGCGGAACATAAATGCAATGTCATTCACCTTGCACAAAAAACTGCATTATCTCGGTCAATGCCACACTATTTAGTTAGCATAATCAGTAACAATTTTTTACCGTTACATTTTTTCATAAATAAATCCCCTTTGCCCCGGGCGGAATGGATAACACAAATAACACAGTCATTACTCACACACACCCATGACCCAAGAACAAACTTTTATCTGACACATACCTATCAGACCCTAACACCTAAATACAGTGACACTATGGTGACACTAAAGAAATTACCGCTGTGTTACCGGAAAAAAATAAGAAAAAAAGAAATACCTATATTAATTGTTTTTTTTATACACAATAAAGTTTTATGGTACGTTTGATAGATCGTCATTCTGGGTTCAACGGAGAGTGAACAGAACCTTGCAATTTCATTGAGATTTGTTTAGTTTTGCACGATTTATTCAGTTTTTGCTCGCTTCAAACATCTGTTATATTAAACATTGGAGCTACGCTTTTTATTAATATGACTGAAGTTTGCTTGCGGCTTCGTCCGCATCGGTGTTGGAAAAAACAAAATACCGTTAAAGTTATCCCAAGAGAATTTATAAAGGAGTAGTTTCCTATATACCAGTCCAAGTCATGGTTGATCCGTGTGCCTTCATCACAATCTGATTCGTATAATTATGATGAGTTTTATATCGCAATACAAACTTCCGCCACCTTTTTTCACCCCCTTATGGCATGTTTTTTGCGTCGTTCACGGCTTTGTTATTTACACGACGCTAAGTTAATCCTTGACAACAATCCCACCTGATGTTAAGTGGCGATGATGACCAAAGATGGTAAGCGCAATCTTATTCACTCTTCTCTTAAAGACTTCCACATCAACAGCGGCAAACATCTTTTCTCAATGCATTGGTTATGGTGTTTTTGATGTCTATGGGCTTGATAACTCGGGCACGATAGGAACCCCCGCTCAACAGTGGGGTCCACCCAACACCGGAGAGGCATTCCTTCCAAGTTCAAGCCCGGTTAAAAAGGCGAACCTTGCGACCCGCAGACCTCTTCGCCACGCAACGCTTCTTCAAAAAAGGTGTAAAAAGAGTTCTCCTTCAGGGTCGGCGTTGCACTGGCGACTCCCCTGGTGTTGCCCGTGTCCATAGGCGACGATGACCTCTTACCATCAGGTGGCTAGTCTGCTTTTACGTCAGCCCTACAGGCTATAAAAAAAACCGCAAGGAGCGCCACAGCGAACGAAAGCCCGGCTGTTCTCAGCTGCTCTCTGACCACTTTTTGCACAGAAAAGCCATAATTTGCATCCTTTAATTTGAAACGTAAATAACGATTGCTCAAAAGCTGCTGTCTAGTTTATTTTTTGTTTATTTCAATTATTTTATACAGAAACCTTTGCCTTTTACTAACAAACGGAGTGTTCCATCTATTTCCTTACAAATAATGATATCCTTTTGCTCCCGGGAAATAACTACTGTAAGCAGGTGTTTCTCGGTAATATTCTCCTATTTACTAGTGTTTCTTAGTTATTCATTGAAATGTTATATTTAGAACTGAAGCACGGTATATGATACCATTACGGTGACTGAAGGTACCTTCTGAGTTACTTGAAAAAGTATATCGTTCGTTAGGTTACCGTACGTTCATTCTATTTCAACATCGAATGAATTTATATCTACCTATATGATGATTTATAACATAAGTTAGTTATAGATTATTATTAGCTTACATGTAGGTCGAACCTACGCTACGTAAAGTAGGTACCATTCCTACCTAGTAGAATTTCTAACAATTATGTTCCGGTTAGAAAGGTGTGCATTCGATTACACTTTTTTACCCTTAAGGGTAAACACATTTGTGACCGAATTAGAACGAGACTCTTACTAACAACTACTAACAAGACTGACTATCCCTAACAGTCCGGTTCTCATAACTTACTGACTATCCAAGTCCCCATTTGAGTCTTGTTCTGTGTCGGTCACAGTTGTCATGGGCGGAAGCGGAAGGGTGGTGGGGCTACATGCTCGTTTGCTGACTTAATTCCATAATAACCTCATGTATTGTTTTCACGGGATCATTAGCTAACATGTAAGTCGAACCTACGTAAATCCTACCACTTTTGTTCCTGACGTCAAACAGGACAATTGCAGCTCTAATGGAGCGTTAAAACGAAATGTGTCATTGTCGTGTGCTCAAGACGACGTGAGCGAACTATAGTAACCTGACATTGGCACCAAGGATCAAGACGGGTCGTGCCCGGCATCGCTCATCTAACCGATAACTGAATGTTAATTCGATTGGTATGTAAATTTATCAGTTGTGACGATTTGTAACTGATGGTTACAATTTAATATTGCATAGATTTGGGGGTAACTTTTTTTACGTTACGTTAATAGCGGAACGGTGCTCGTTTGCTACCTTAATTCAATAAAAAACCATAAACATCTGCCTCGGCCGCAAATCGAACCCGGGACCTTAGCTTTGCAGGCGGGGTCGTAGTCGTCAATTTATTTCGGAATTTATAACGCTAAATCAGTCATTGCCCTACACTAGGGCCCAATAAAAAGTCAGACCTTCAGATCTTTCCGAAGACTGAAGGTTATATCCTGATTAGTCCGATGCTAATCTGAGAGTCTGCACACCGATCACGTATCATTTGAACATCAAAGAATCAGAGAACGGTATAAATTACTTTTATTGATCACCATAATTTCTTGTCGCTTTTACTTTACTCTCGCGGTTCAATCCTACTTCCTACTAATATTATAAATGCGAAAGTTTGTGAGGATTTACGTCTGTTTCTTACTCTTTCACGCAAAAACTACTGAATGGATTTTTATGAAACTTTACAATACTTAACCTTACCTTACCTACTACACATCAGAATAACACATAGCCTAAGTATAGTGTGAATTATCCAAAATGTGTCTGATGTCCACGAGCAATGATAAAAGTTATACCATAGTTCGTATACATGTGAATGCGCGCTTTTTTTAGATCTAAAAACTGTAAATTTCAAATTTAACTAAAGACTAAGAAAAATCACTCATGAATCATCAAACGTCTGAACTCTTCATAAATTATAGCTAAGAGCCTTCTCAGTCCGTCAGCCTTCGAAAAAATCGCATCTAAATCGGTCAATTTAGGAGCTACGATGCTACAGACAGACACGCAGATGCACAGACAAACACACGGTGTGTTTTCTGTGTGACAACAATGTTCTTTTTGTCGTCAGGGAACAAAAACGCGGATTACCAAAGCGTGCGCTTGAAATCGCCAAATGTGTACCAAGATTTAACCAGGGTGTCCATAACTTCCCAGGTCCTCCAGCAGGTGTCCAGTAGAACGCTGCCAGAGGAGGACTCGGTGGTGAGCGTGTACACGACCCTCCCCACTGCCACCAACGCCAGTCACCACCTCGACGTGTATGGACTGATAGCCAACAACATTGCTGAGAGGATCACATCGCCTATTTATAGGTAACTAAAGCCGATTCTCAATTTTGCAAGCTCTTAATCAACTCGCATTGTATGCATGCTGAATTAGAAATACTAGAAGTACAACGGACTTAATATTGGATTTTGCTGTAGATCAGATGACAATTTTATTAAGAAAAATGACAAGAATGACCGGATAATACGCTCAGGATCGGCAAGAGATAGAAGGAGAATAGTAGGAGAGAGAAGAATGGAGAAGGCAAAAGGGTCAAAATATTACTATCAAATACACCTAAAATCCGAGCTTAGGTCATATACATTACATAACTTTTTATTTCACTTCAATACATGCAGTATTTCCGAAGTTATAAAGACGAGAAGTTCAAGCCCTTTTTTGAATTTCCGCGCTTACGCTATTACGTCACGATTTAGTTCGGCCGCGAGCACGATACGGCGCAAGTATAGAAAATATGGGTCTATGCAGTTCAAAAATCTATAACTTTCTTATTTCTATAGATACAGACTTGAAATTTTGCATAGATGTAGTAGATAGTATGTGAATTATATATGTTATTTTATTATTGATAACTAAGGTTTGCTCGCGGCTTTACTTGAGTTTAAATTAACATTTCGGTCAAAAATCCCTATCAACTACGCGCGACTACTGAGTGATGACGTCATCGAGTAGTGACCGCCCGCCGGCGTTTTTAAAAAAACCAACGGCCGTAAATACGCACTTGGATCGTTAATATCTCAGCCATTTATTGAGATATGGAAAAAGGAAAAACACAGTTTTTCTTGTAATTTTTTATAGATTTATTTGACGTGTAAAAAAAAATTCGTTTGCCTGGTCCATTCTCCTCGACCATTAACAGCGCCGGGACGGAAACGGACCGAACTTATTTACAAGTTACTTTAACTGTGCTTGAACTGTGTGGCACGTGGCCCATCAACAACCAGTTCAAGATCTCGCCGCCAACTTTTACTGTTCTAATTTTACTTTTAAAATTAAATAAACCTTACTTACTCTAGTAGCATTCAACGTGTTAAAGTTGTATGTACATTATTGTATTATATGATCGATTCAATTGCTTTAGTGTTTCAAAGTAACTTCTACTTTTGATCTATAGTCGGTGTCACTTTAGATTGCCTATTGGGACTTCTATTAGAATTACGTGTTGAATATTTTCGTCTATTCAATGACGTAATTCAGTTAAGGACGTGTGTACATATTACTCCTCTAAGTAGAATGTTTCAGTTTTGGGAATATATTTTGTACGAATAAACCGCCCTCGCTTCGAGGCAGCATGCTTTCAGGAAACATGTTTCTTAGTACCCACACTCGAAAATTATTATACGTTATAATTTAAGCTGTTTACTGTTAACTAAACTTTTATACGTATGACAATTTGATATAAATGGTTAACGTTTATGCATGTGTTTGTTTACAAAATAGGTCTATCAATGATCTTTTCAATTTACAGATTTTTGGGTATAAACAGAACCAACGCGGAAACTCCAAAAACAACAAAGCGACCGTTCAGCAAAATCGAGATTTTAGACGACGCCCAGGAAGACGTCAAACCGGACTTGAAACCAGTTGACAACGTGATCTCTAAAGAAAAAGACGTAGAGGAGCTATCTGCTGATGCACTTAAGAAATCAGATAAAAAACCGGAAAAAATTACTCTCTACTCTAGTTACCTGCCAGTGAGAGTAACAGAAAAAAATATTACATCAAATGAAATAGACGACGTAGAATCATTTGACTTAGATGACGATGAAGACGACTTAGATAATGGAGACAGCGACGCTACTCCTCGAGAAGGGCCACTTTTCTTCATATTAGAACTTATTGGAAGTTTTTTTCAGATAGTATATGGAAGTCTTACGTCCCTGTTCGCACCAAAACCAAGCAGCTAGATTTTGCTACAGCGTTTGATGGTGACAACTTTTTTTATATTTAATATTTTTTGTTGACAATCGAATCGACTCTTCTTAGATAGTTATATAAAATTATTTTTCTGTTTATAATATTTATATTTTTGAGCAACATAATATACCGAGTAATACAAATATAATTGTATAAGGGTTTCGCAAGGTAATATTTTAGGTACACAATGTTTTATGTATTATGTAGAACAAACGATTGACACGAAGTGACCTAAGGACAGCTTTAAAATATTTTGTTGCGACGATCTATTTATGAAACAGTGTGTACAGTTAGGTAAATATTTTTGTTTAAACTATGTTATACTCAAATATGAATTAAATAAGGTGTATAAAATAAGATATGAGAACATTTATTTGAAAAACGACATGACTAAGACGATAAGGAATGTAAAAATTGTGCCATTAAAATGCTATAGGCTTTTAATATACATGTTACAATACATTTATAAGTCTTCAATAATTATGGAATTATAATTATAACTAGTGGTCCCAGCGTACTTCGTACCGCTTTATAATTAAAAAATGTTTTAGTGATATATCGACAGCAACGCCACCTACCGGGTCCAATTGTGAATCTAAACCATTCTCGGATCCACCTGAAGACACACAAAAAATTTCAACCAAATCGGTCAAGCCGTTTAGGAGGAGTTCAGTCACATACACACGAACACAAGAAATATATATATTAAGATTACGATAATATAATATAATATGTACACCTGGTTGTAGTCTAATCATTTTATATCCATAAATGTTTTTTAATAATGTGTGTTTTGTAATTATCCGACAAACCAGCAGACGAGTCTGACGATAAGTAGTTATGTCGTCACTCATGACGTCACCGATGCCTTGGCGGACAAAACAGAAGTGTGGGTACCCCCATTATTGTTGGCTCTCTCACATACTGAAGCTCGTCAAAACATTTCATGGTTGGTTTTAGACCCATCTTTTAGGATTATCGGGATTAATCGGGATCTGGAGGGCCCAGAGACCTTGACAGGGACCTGGCGTCAAACCTCGTCAGTTGTTCGGCAGGGTGCACGAGTACGTAATTTTAGTATTATCTATTCTGTGGACCTTGATTCAAGTAGGTTGGACTCTCTTACATTCATTCATCACCGATACTTTATTTAATTCCTTGTATGTATTGCCTTATTAGTAGTGACCCTGCCTGCCAAGCTAAGGGGCCCGGGTTCGATTCCCGGGTCATGGGTGTAAGTGATGTCATTGTGTTATTTGTGTTGTCCATGCGCGAAACAGGGTATCCTAGTGCTAATGTTAGCGATTTTTTTAATAACATTTTTGTGATCCTGATTAAGGATAAACAAACAAAAGAATGTTAACTTTCTATTTTATTTGATAAACAGACTGTCTATGGTTGCGGTGGAAATATGAAAAATGTTGATGCATATCTGTATAGATGTTTTTTTTTATTACTTGAATGTAATCCAGTTTTATGACGGCTAGGGCTGTTAGAGGTTGGTATTGTGTTTATGTAACGACTGTGAGGTATCCACGTCTATTTTCTGTTTTGCGGATATTCTGTTTTGTTTCTGAGCTAAGGGCAGATTTTATCTTTTATTTTCATCGTGGATAAAGAGTTGATAGGTTGGTTTCATTTTTAACTTTTTTATTTTATTTTTAGTGTTTGTTATAGCTTGTACAGATTTATTTTACAACAATTGCATTTACACAAATTATGTGTGTATTAGAAGTTAATTATCTGTTGATTCGGTCAACTTAACATCATGAGGAATCCTGCACACGTTAGAGCTCTCTATACCTAATGTTGTCAAGCGTGTATGAAGTCTGCCAATCAGCACTTGGGCAGCGTGTTGGACTATGGCCTGTACCGCTCAATAATGAAACGAGAATAATTTTTAATTCTATTATTCCAGACGAAATAAAAGGGCAGACGTCTGCACCGGACGCGCTTGTTTATTTAGAACTTTTCAGCGCTTTTCATTTATTTTTGAACACTCACATGCTTACTGACCCTTCTCAAAGCCACGCAAATGTGTTAAAGTTTGTTACGTTATATTATTAATGCTATTCTTCCGTTTTATAGGGAGTAGTTACACGACCTTGTTACGATTTACATAAGAGTCAGATAAACGCCTGACGTTTGTAAATAGCTTACGCGCAGTAATACTTATTTTTTGTTATTAATTTGGGTTGAGGCGCCATCCATCCTAATACAATTTTGGCCGCAAACAAAGACCTATAAAGTTAGTCTTTTGAAAGTCATTTTCTTCTTTTTTTTTCTTTCTTCTATCTTCTTTCTTGGCTTCCAACGCAACTGTGATGCTTTTGGTGTGGCTGATGTCAATGTAGACGGTGACCACTTGCCATATGCCATCACACGACTCGCCTGTTCCTTACTCAATAAAAGTTTACCTACATAAAAACTAAGTAAAATGTTTTCGATTCTAATAAAAAGCAATTTGCGTCGGATGTCTGATTGGCCGTAGTAATTTCTTTGCTAATTGGATTAAACGGATCACGATATCGACGGAACCTAACGTATTTTTATTGTGGTAGTGTGACGGAATAAAGTTTTGTTTAATTTGTTGGGGTTTTAGTAGCGCGTGTTATAAGTACATAAGCCATAAAGTCTAACTGTTAATGTCAAGGATTAAAGTCAATAATAAAAATACACACTTGTTCAGTGTCAGTTTTGTCTTTGAACTTCCGAACAGGGTGACCAGGGTTCATATTTTGCATACACCTCTAATTTTCAAAAATGATGTGCGCTTTAAATTAATAATAGGTACTTTATTCGGTGAAGGAAAAACTGTATTAGAACTTATAACTAGGTAAAATAAGTATTAGGTATGTCCGTCACTACACCTTACGATAGAGATATTAACATCGACACTTTATTTGTAGGGGTGGTAGGTACTGTAAAAAAACTTTCTCGGCTTGATAAATACGTATACTCGAGACAAATTACAGCTGTTTAGACGGTAGCACTCATAACAACGTTGAAGCAACAGCGGGCGCGGTCGGTAGTTGGATGGGTGACCGCTAGTGGATACATTTCTTGAGCACTCCCGTACATCGGAGGGCACTTAAAGCAGTCGGTCCCTTTTATATTTCCGGTTATTTAATGATCTAATATTAGCAACCGATACTGACAGAGGTCGTCGGGCAGCATAAAAATTTCCTACACTTGGGTTGGCCAATCATCCCTCCACCAATCCACACTCGAGTGGCGTGGAAGAGTCTGTCTGTCGGCTTCCTCAGATATGAGGGATCCCGTGCCCAGTATTGGACCATTAATGAGTTGTAGCCAGTATTACCACCCCGCGTGGTGTCCGGGTTCACTTCGTAGAATAGCACCACTCCCGTTCTTCCTGGGATGTCGTAAAAGGCGACTAATGGGACAAATCCAGTAGACGGGCAGCAGCATCTCACTGTGTATTATCAACACCAACTGCGGTCACCAACTCGCAATTGCCAAGCGCGGTGACTATGGCTAACACCCCCGTATGGCAGTCACTAGAAAACCCCGGCCCCCAGTCCCCGGCGGCCCCGCTATTCCTGGCTATGGTAGCGGTCACGGTAACGGCGGGGCAGGGGGTGCTAAGAATCTCCGGAAGAGATCGGGCTACCACAACCAACGACCTCTGCACCTGGCAACGTACAATACCAGGACACTGAGGACCGATGACAAGATATATGAGCTGGAAGAAGAGATGGACAGGTTGAACTGGAGCATTTTGGGATTATCCGAAGTCCGAAGACAGGGGGAGGACACGATAATACTCAAATCCGGTAACCTGTTCTATCACCGGGAGGGCGAACATCTGTCCCAAGGTGGTGTCGGGTTTCTCGTCCACAAGTCCCTCGTTAACAATGTTGTGCAAGTAGGGAGTGTGTCGGCTAGGGTAGCGTACCTTATACTCAGAATATCGCAACGATATTCGCTGAAGGTCATACAGGTATATGCGCCGACATCGACACACCCTGAAGATGAGGTTGAGGTGATGTATGAGGATATAAGCAAAGCCATACACACTTCAAAGTCTCATTTCACAGTTGTTATGGGGGACTTCAATGCGAGGCTAGGCACGCGAAACGACGACGAGGAGAAAGTGGGGCCTTTTGGTATTGGACGTCGGAACCCCCGAGGCCACTTGCTGGCTAACTTTTTGGAGAAGGAGAACCTCTATATGATGAACTCCTTCTTCAAGAAGAAGCCCCAGCGCAAGTGGACTTGGATAAGTCCTAACGGTTCCATAAAAAGTGAGATAGATTTCATCCTGGCTGACAAACGGCACATTTTTAATGATGTCTCAGTGATAAGCAGGGTCAAAACCGGAAGCGATCACCGAATGGTAAGAGGCACATTAAATATCAACGTTAAGCTTGAAAGGTCTCGCCTGATGAAATCTATACTCCGCCCAACATCTGTCCAAATCCAAAGCTCCGAAAGCTTTCAGATTGAGTTGCGAAACCGTTTTGCGTGTTTGGATTCTTGCGACACAGTGGACGAGTACAACAACAGGATGGTAGCAACGGTCCACGAGGTAGGGTTAAAGTACTATAGAACCCGCCCCAGTGGTAGGTCTCGAGTTCTTTCAGAACGTACACTCGGTCTTATAAGGGATAGACGTGAACTGTGTGTGCAGTCTTCAGCTTCTTTGTCAGAGTACAGGCGCCTCAATAAGCAGATCTCGCAGGGTAGGCGACACGACTTGCGTGCATATAACACAAGTCGTGTCAAACACACAATAGAGCGAAATCGCGGCTCAAAAGTGTTCGCCAAAGATTTGAGTATTGGGCAGAGCCAACTGACGAGGCTGAAGACCGAGTCTGGCACCATAGTTTCGTCTAACCCCGAAGTTCTGAGAGAGGTCGAGGCGTACTACGGACGTTTGTATACCACCTCATGCGCCCCCGTTCCCACAGAGGTGAACGACAAACGAGCCAAACTGACCCGACACTATACCGAAAATATCCCGGACGTCAGTCTGTACGAGATTAGGGGAGCCTTGAAGCAGCTAAAAAACAACAAAGCACCGGGAGATGACGGAATCACAACCGAACTGTTAAAAGCTGGAGGGAAGCCTCTCTTGGTGGTTCTCCAGAAGTTGTTTGATTCCGTTATCAACAGCGGAACTACCCCGGAAGCGTGGAGCAGAAGTTTGGTGACACTGTTCTTCAAAAAGGGAGACAAATCCCTTTTGAAGAACTATAGGCCCATTGCACTTCTGAGCCACGTTTACAAGCTGTTCTCAAGGGTACTCACAAATCGCATTGCGCGCAGACTTGACGACTTCCAGCCTCCCGAACAAGCCGGTTTCCGAAAAGGCTATAGTACCATGGACCACATACATACACTGAGGCAGGTTATACAGAAGACCGAGGAGTATAACCTGCCATTATGTGTTGCGTATGTGGACTATGAGAAAGCCTTTGATTCTATCGAGACCTGGGCGGTGCTGGAGTCTCTTCAGCGGTGCCAGATCGACTATCGGTACATCGAGGTGTTGAAGTGCATATACAAATCGGCCACCATGTCAGTCCGATTACACGACAGAAGCACGAACCCCATCCAATTGCAGCGGGGTGTCAGGCAAGGGGACGTTATCTCCCCGAAACTTTTCACCGCTGCATTGGAAGATGTGTTCAAGCTAATGGAATGGAAAGGGCTCGGCATTAACATCAATGGCGAACACCTCACACACCTTCGATTTGCCGACGATATAGTGATCTTGGCGGAAACGCTGGAGGACCTCAGTACCATGCTAGGAGACCTGAACAGCGCCTCACAACGGGTGGGTCTTAAGATGAACATGGACAAGACAAAAATCATGTCGAATGTCCATGTCACACCCGTACCGGTTGTTGTTGATGGCGCTGCTCTCGAAGTTGTCGACGAGTACATTTACCTGGGACAAATGATCCGAATGGGTAAGTCCAACTTTGAGAAAGAGGTCACTCGAAGAATCCAACTCGGCTGGGCAGCGTTCGGGAAACTTCGACATATCTTGTCATCCAATATACCTCAGTGCCTGAAGTCGAAAGTGTTCGAGCAATGTGTGTTGCCAGTGTTGACATATGGATCCGAGACGTGGTCCTTTACTGTTGGCCTCATTCGGAGGCTCAAAGTTACACAGCGCGCTATGGAGAGAGCTATGTTAGGTATTTCGCTACGAGATAAGATTCGGAACGATGAAATTCGTAGACGAACGAAAGTTACCGACATAGCTCTCAGAGTTAGCCGGCTGAAGTGGCAATGGGCAGGCCACATCATTCGAAGGACGGATAACCGATGGGGTAGAAAAGTCCTCGAATGGCGACCACGCCTCGGCAAAAGGAGCACAGGTCGCCCCCCGACCAGGTGGACTGATGACCTGAAGAAGACAGCGGGAAGCCGCTGGATTCAGAGGGCTCAGGACCGGTCGGAGTGGCGCCAATTAGGGGAGGCCTATGTCCAGCAGTGGACTTCAAAAGGCTGATAGATAGATAGATAGATAGATAGCCAGTATTACGTCTCTGAGTAATGCTGCAAACGGACGGACAAATGGACATAGCGAGACTATAAGGTTTCCTTGTTGACTTAAAAAAATAAATTGTATCAATACAGTTTATTACATACGAGAGCACTATTCTAAAGGTTATGTTTTATTGTCTGTAGACCAGTGGCTGCAAGTAGCGCAGCTCAGAGGATAGCTTGGACTCGTCCTTCCCCAGCTCCACAACCATCTCCTTGGCTCGGTTGTTCGCGTAGTCATGGGCGCAGTCCTTCCGTTCCACCATCTTCGCGAGAGCCAAGCTGAGTTGCGCCCGGGCGCCGCCGCCTGAAGATTCCACTAGGGTCTTCATCACGTCTGGCGAGAATCCCTGGAATTTTGTGTAATGTTAGTATGGTAAAACTAAAGTCAACTGGAAGTAAGTGGCACCCAACGGACTCTCGTAGGGGGGTTCGGGTTTGAATCCTGTCAAGGGAATATGTACAGCATAGCGTTTTCCATAATGTGTTCAAGGGTGTGTAAAGTGTACCAACCCACACACATACAACACATTGTCAGTAAATTGGACTGCGGCCTGTACCGCTCATATAATGAGAAAAGATCAGAGACGAGCAGTGGGGCAGTTAAAGGATGGATAACAGCAAAGTCAACAAACAAACAACATATTATTGAAAATGAAACAACAACAACAATAACGACTTGTTCAATAATAATTTATTCAATCGTTATTGTTAATAACAATAACAATAACGATTGAATATCGATTGAACAAACTGAAATGGTTTCCGTATCCAATTATCACCGGAAACTGGTATATATATTTTATACCTTGGTCTATTTCACTAGTGCCCCGATCCTAAAACCGCTCTTTAAGGGATCGCTGAAATTAGAAGTCATTCGATCGAAACTCTGTCCAAAGGTTCATATGTGAGTTGGCTACTAAGTAGACAGTACTGTAGAGAGTAAACGGTTAGGTAACAAGATCTCGTGAGGCATGGATAAATAATAAATAACGTTATTAACTAACAAAGTTAATATTTTGCACATATAAAATATAGACTTAGATAACTCAACAATGCCAGATTCGCCGTGACTATAGTCAAAATAAAGGTTTCTAAGGATACTCTTTTACGTTATCTACGCAATGAAGTAAAAAAACTAATACCACAAGGGGCAGAGGACGTAAGGACTTGCCACCTTGGAAAAGTTCCGTCGGGATTAATGTTATGGGTTATACATGAATATATTAAACAAGTGGGTTATGTTCAAACAAAGGTTGTTTGAGTGCGCCGCGGTCCTGTCATGCATGTTTTCTTATTATAAAGACAGTAAAATCGCTTTTTTTACATGACAGAAGTTAATGCTTACCAACTATCCCACCTGATGGTAAGTGGCGATGAAGCAAAGGCAGGCAAAGATGTTGGACGCACTAACTTATTAAAAGCCTATTCACTCTCCTCTTGAAGACATAATTGATTCCGGGAAATGGTTCATTTGTTCAGGACCATTTGGCAGTTATTAAGCTGCTTTTATTGCGTAATCTCCATCACATCTAGTAAAGCACCACAAAGGTAAAAGGGCTCGTATTTTTCGATATCTCGTTAAATATAACTAGATTATGGAAAACGCTATAAATTCCAAGTAAACAGCCCAATGAAATAGGCCATTGATTAGAGTGCTGAATGTTGAAGGCTCGTGACGAATAGGGTTGTCAAAAACATCTAGTTAAATAAATATTTTTATTAGGTACAACCCATAATTTATTGTCCAATTCTTGGAATCCAGTCTTCTGTTGCATAGAGAGACTGATATCATCATATCTTATCTTTTAGAACATTTGAAGAACTTTTAGTGGTAATCAGGTAGGTACGAAGTTTCCTTCCCAATGTTGAGTTTGCGTAACGAAGACAAAACAAAATTAAGTTCTAATACATAGCAACCTAACTTGGAAAAATGTAGCATACACTGATGATACAAAGAAATGTCAGAATGTTTAGTGTCATATTCATTTGCGTAAAAATAATATAGGTACTCTTATCTTCAAAAATAATTTCTTTAAATTTTTAATGGTAGCAACCCTATACTATGAAAGAGGATTTATACCCGGTTTACGACAGGCATAAGTGACATAACGACATTTTCGATTTAGGGCTCTACTCGTATACCTTCACCCTTCTTCGCCTCTATTTTATGTGCCTATATTTAGGTCATAATATTTTTGCACGACGTCTACCTGGTGGAAAATGATCACTACAATAGCTGCAATAACTGCTATTGCAGTGACCATTTTCCACCAGGTAGACGTACTGGTACTGACTGGTTACATATTTGTAACCAGTTTTATAGATCAATAATCTTGAGGACTGAGTTGATTCTTGAAAGACTAGACGGTAATATTCACAGTAGACCTAATAAGCCTGGCGGTACGGTAGTACCGTGCCAGTTGTGAATAGAATAGATTTTATCAGGTCTTTCTACGTTATTGTGAATATCCAAAGTATACAAAATGCTACTTCAATTTGACTTCCATTCTCACTTCTCGAAAGGAAGAAAAGTCCTCAAATGGATTCCTGGAAAAGTGAAAAAGTCCTGGAAAAAGGGGCTTAGAGCATTCCCAACCGGGTAGACAGGCATCCGATGAGGGGGTATCAGGCATCCGATGAGTTCAGAAGGATTAGGACTGGTCAGAGTTGCGCAAATTAGGGGACGCCTATGTCCAGCAGAGAATAGTCCTATAATGATAATAATAACCAAAGTTGCTCAACATGATCCCGTAATTTAACGTTAAAACAAGTAGGTAGTATTACCTACTACAACCAATAGCTGTCCCACTGTTGGGCTCGGGTCTCTTCTGAATGAGTTACGACATAGTCGAAATAACCAAAAGGTCTATTAACAGTGTACAAGATGTTTACAGTCCATGAAACAAA
Organism: Ochlodes sylvanus; assembly: GCA_905404295.2. NCBI lineage: Eukaryota > Metazoa > Arthropoda > Insecta > Lepidoptera > Hesperiidae > Ochlodes > Ochlodes sylvanus. Next base: position 8,782,658 of record FR990129.1, read on the forward strand.
ATTGCCCATTCGCCATTTAATGACAGGACATGCTCGTTAACGGTTATGTACAATTCCATTATAATAATGTATTTTAGAAAATTTAAGACCTTTTAATAATTATTCGCATGATATTTTCCAAGCTTGCTGAAGCTTCAATTAAATTTTATGTTTCATGGCATTTTACACGAAATGGCTCATTACTAAATCAGCAATTGCTTAATTGATATCGGTGATGGAGAAAATAATTGTCAAAATCGTAAAATATATATGTAGGTACTAAGATTCTTACAAGTTCCATCAGTTAAGATGTCTATCTACATTCTGAAAACAACATTTGGTTGTTTATTGTCTTTGACATAAAAAATAATGTCACTCTGGCAAATATTATTAAACTGCAACATTGACTTGTAATAATAAGTCAATGTACTGCAACAATATTTTTCTAACCAACTTAGTATATTTATCGAAATTAAAATGATTGAAATATCTTACGGTATAATCCGAAAGCTTCTGCCTTTTGGCTTCCCTGCTTAGAAGATCATACAACAACAAAAGTCTCAGGTTAGAACTGGAAAGCTTTGCTCTAGGTGAACTTTCCACCTGGTTTGCTCTTAGATTGCCCCACACATCAACCACTCTCTCATCTTCGGGATCATGCGCCATCCTTATCATTTCCCTAACATTCTGAGAGAGATACTGAAGACTGTCCTCACTAATTTCTTCTTCGCTGTAGCTATCAGATCTACTGGATATCTTATCAATTTGGGCGTCAAAGTGTGGCGGCAGCAAGGGGTGAACGTTTGGTGTTGGGTCTACTAAGGGCTGAATTTCAGCGTTGTGTGCAGCCAATAATTGTTCTTCTGTTCTCGTTTCTTGAGGCTCGATTATGGTGTACTGTGAGTTGTTTTCCATTGGGAGAAGAACGAAGTGATGCTGGCTCTTTGCGGATGTCCTTTCTGAAGGCTTAGGTGGAGAAGCTGGTGCGTAGAGACCGGGTTTATGGTAAGCTGTTGTTTGGTCCCTGGAAAATATTTTTTTGTTATGATATTGAATTCTTTACCATTTTTAAGACCACTTTTGAGCATAGCGGTTTTCAGCTCAATGATACGAAATCAGTAATAGAAAGAGAAGAAAATGAGCTAGTTTTGGTTATTTTAATCCGTTAGTTAGTTTAGTTTGGTTAAATAATTCAGTACACGTACATTGGCTTCCGGGTGGTCGAAGGAGTATCATCTTTAACTTCGTAAGCCATCTGATCTGTGAGGTGGGCGATCACCTGCATAGCCACTGGAAGGTAGGAGTCAGAAAGTTTGACTATTTGCTTCGCAGTTTCCACCTGAAAATATGTAAAATATTTCCTGTCTTATTGAATGTTATGACGTGAGTAAAGAATTATAGTTGGAGGGACGATATAGAATTTTTTTCCTAAATAAACGAGCTCGGTGACCAGCTCATATTAAGTGGTCACCGCCGCTCTTACTGACCGTAATTAGACTTTAGAGTTTTAGTCTTAACGAAGTGTAAGCCTTTTGGCTGGCTTCAACCCATTAAAGGCCCACTACTATGCACAAGTCTCTCCTCATGCCTAAGGAGGCCTAGAGTATACTCTCGCCTAGAGTATCTCCACGCTGCTCCAGTGCGGACTGGTGGAGTAAGCCTATTAATATAATTTAATACAATAATGTAATTCAAGTTACATGTATCAGCCAAGTAACTTAGATATTGTATAGAAATTATGCATTTATGCTTGCGGTAGAATATAGAATAGCGAGAGTTGTTATGGTAGCATTCGTTGTCAATTGGAAAAACATAAGGATATTTTTAATTTAAGGTGAAGTGACCCTATAAATTTCTGAGGCTCTCCTAAAGAAGTGTTTGTATATTTTTTTACCTGGTAACGCATTGGTAATCCCTTTGGTATACATATTCTTCTACTTATCATCTCGTTCGTTGGCGCTTAATATAAAATATCCAGTACACTCAATTTAAATTTACAAACAACAAGTGTCACCTGAATAAGTCTATTCAAATTTCATTGTTAGACGTAGGTATTCTCCCGAAAGTGAAATCTAATGAATATGCATGGTGTTGCGAACCACTGTCGAAATTTGGCACTTTCGAATAATGGTGGCAGAATAGAAACGACGTAGTCCCCCTTGGTTTTGGCATTTCATTGCCTTGAACTTTTAACCTCGGCTTTTGTTGGATAGTTGGGAGTTTGAGGGTGCAAGGAACTCTGACAATTCTAACTTGCGTCAAAGCTAAAAGCTCTCTCTCTCTGCCACCCAGTTAATTCTCAATGTTGGATGGCAGGATTTTTACCCGCCTGGCTAGATACCACCTTCCTAAAATCGACCGTGAACTTTTTTACGTGTTTTGGTAACAGTGTCAGAGAGAGCCAGTAACAATGCGGGTTCACCACTTGTTTTTGGCTGGCAACGCATCGGTGATGCTTTTGGTGTTACTAATCTCGATGTTGCTAGTGTGCTCGTTACTTGGCTGATACAAAATGTCGATATGCAGACCAACATGTGCTTGCTTTAGATTTTTTATAGGGATTTTGACGAGAAATTTGACTTACCAGAGCAATATTGCTGACTTGCAGCAAAGCTGCTGCTAGCAGCAAACGCGGCAACATTCTGTTTTCCTGTTAAAAATAAAAATATTATTTCACTAAAGATCATCGCACATTACGTCAACTCAACTTCGACTCGTTAGTTGGATTTTTAAATGAGTTTAAATTTCTGTTCTCGGTCTTCGTGTGTTGTCCAATTTTTTCATGACTCCTACGACACAGGGAATCCTATATAGAGTGGGGTTACGAGCGTCTAGCGTATTTAATATTTTACTAGCTTTCCCCCGCAGCTTCTCCCTGTAATTTCCAAAATTCCTTTCTTAGAACCTATATATCAAGTGCATCCATTGAAGAAATAAAAAGTTTATCCCCTTAGAGGCGGAATTTCCAAAAATCCTCTCTTAGTGCTACCCCTACACTCCCCAAGGAGCATACATGCCAAATTTCAGCTTGTTGCGTTCAGTACTTTCGGTTGTAGGTACGTTGTCTGTCAGTCACTCAGTAACGGAAGAGTTTTATAAATTATAAATAAATAATAGAAGATTATGTATGTCAATGTAAAGAGTCCTACCTAAACGTCCTAATTTTTTTGTCTATGAATCGTTTTGACCACTTACTCAAAAATAGTCAACCACTCAATTAAACCAATCGATAGATACGTTTTTGTACGCAACATTTCGCATGCGATCTGACCATTCAAAATCCCTTACAAGATTACGACCCTTTAACGTAACCCTCAGGTAAACTCGTTTACTGTACCTACTCATCCTGTCTGATAATACCTGTTCATTTTATGAGCAATATATTTTATGGCACCGAAACTTTACAAGGTAAAAATTTATTGGGTGGAAAAAATATACGGTTCTGATGTGTTATGATATTTATGTTTATTTAGGGACGAGTGATAGCAGAGTACTTAAATTGAAATAAGTAGGTTTTCCTTTTTATGGAATTAAGGTAGCAAATACCCTTCCGCTGCCGCTCATAACAACAGAACTGTGATCTATCCATAAGAAGACTTAATTCGGGATTAGGATGGATAGTCCAGTTAGCAGAGGGTGTTATAATGAACGTTAGTTGGTAGTAGATACGTTATTAGCAATGAGGACAGTGCAGGGAATGATAGTGATAGTTACTCCTATTAGTTAGAAGAGACCCGTGCCCAGCAGTGGGACGGTTATGGGTTGCGATTATACAACATATAAATAACTGGACATAACATTAACAAAAAAGGCTAACTAGCCGGGTTTCAGTAACTACGAGTGCCAAGCAAAAAAAACAGTTAATAGTCAAGTTTCGCAGTAAATAAAGTTGATTTTCCGTTCAGCAGTGCTCGTTACTGGGCTAACTTTCCGCAAGGATCTAAGATCAAAATACTTAAATGTTCCGCAGAAGTATTTATTTCCGAAGGGTCGGTCCATTCGTAGCTATCACATTCCAAAGCGGAGCAATCTAATCGGCAAGTACTGGTACCGTTACTGCACTCAGGTTTGCCTTAGAAAGCAGATTGCGATTTATATTGCAGCCGTTGTAGGATAATTGTCTCATTGTGTCGCCGCAATGTATATTGCGGATAACGTTGCCAGAATTATCAGCTTTCTATTTGGTACCGGGCTACATTTACAATCCAGAAATGTCCGTGTTTCGTCGTAGGTGGTGTGTTGTACACAAGTAAGGGTTGACAGCCCTGCAGATTAGTTGGTAGTGATGCATTCTGTGCGAGGGGTTCCGGGTTTGATACCCGGGCAGTGCAGTAGGTGTGACAGGTTTATGTTTGTTCCCGAGTTTGTCAGTAAGTATGTGGACTGGGACAGGAACTGTTAGTGGTATTTAGTCCTATTTGTTGTTGTTGGTAATAGTCCAGTTAGTAATTGTTAGTAAGAGTCTCGTTCTAATTCGCTTACCGATTCGTTGCTACCCTTGAGGACTGAGATGGTCGCCTATAAAAAGTGTAACCTGCTCCACACCCTTACTTAGAAGCTTTTAGATAAAATATGTGAATATTTTACAAAACTTTTAATTGATAACCTCCTTATTTTGAACTCAGTTAAAGTATCAAACGAGCCGTTTAAACAATTGAATGAACAATCCATTAGAATTAATAACGCTTTTATGTTCAACACAAAATTATACAGCTCTGAACGCGCACCTTCGTTGTACCGTTAGCATATTTACCTATTATTTGGCAGGTACAGTACGCAAAACATGTTAGTTATAGATTTTAACGCCTCGTTTAGATACTCGGGGAATATTCGACTTATTACCTTACTTACTTAAAGCGACGATAAATACATCGGTTTAAATATTTGTGTCTACTAATGTTTATAAATCATCTCTTTCACACACTCTCTCTCTCTCTGTGATAGCCGTGTGGCTGAAAGTAGGACTCCCGAACCGCGGGGCTCGGGTTCAAACCCGGCACGCACAGAGGTACGTGCTAACTAGACTAGAGAGACTAAAATTATGTCCGATTTAGAATTTAATTATCACTTGCTTCGGTGAAGGACAACATCGTGAGGAAGCCTACACTCCTGAGAGTTCTCCAAAATATTCTCAAAGGTGTGTGAAGTCCGCCAATCCGCATTTGGCCAGCGTGGTGGACTATGGCCTGTATGGCCCTCACATAGTGAGAGGAGACCCGTCCCCAGCAGTTATGGGTTGTGATGATGATGATTAATAATCTGTATCTTAAAATAACATTTTGGCCAAAATAACACAAGCTGACACATCACCACTCAAGAATTTGCGTACAAAAATAAAAAAGATATGAAAATAAAAAGGATTTGGTTCTTTATTTGCTGACCGTAAAAATTAGCAAGTCCATCTTTTCGTTTTATTGTGGACAAGGTGACATTAAGAGCTATACGAAAATTAAATATCTTACTTAATATTCATATCCCTTGTTGTTTATTATCTTTTAGCGAAAAACAAAATTTATTATTAACAGCGGAGCGATAAATAGGTTTTATATTTGTTCACAAATATGGAATATTATTTAAATAATTAAACAATGAAACACTTGCAAAATAAAACAACACTTTAAATTTTTTTGTCTTTAAAGAATTTGTATTTTTTTGTATAAATACTACCTACGTACGAATTTAAAAGGCAGTTTTGTTTTTTTGGAGAACTTATCTACACAACGCAACTTACCTATACAATGTTTAGTTAATCTTTTGGATTAGTATTCTGAGTCAAAACTTCTACTAACAGCAAATATCCTTCCTCCGTAGCAGAAACATATTTGTGCGCAGTATCAATTTGAAAAAACATTTTAAAATTTAGAATCAAATCGTGAGCAAAATATTTCACTTACCTTCAAATGTAACCAGTGTAATATTTTTCAAAATTGTTTTTATTTTCGAAATTCAAATAATTTCAAATCGTTCCACGCGTGCGTTAGTTGCGCGTGCGCCGCGGTACTGCCACAGCATCCTAGAGGATATTGACCTTACCTGTGGTCAGGGGATACCTATAGAGCTCCCAATTAAAAAATATGTACCTACATAATTAAAAAATACATCTAAAGGTCATCGTTGTATATTATTGGTGTTTTTAGTAATCAAGGTAGTAATTAATTCATTATTTTAATGTAGGAATTAACTCATTATTGTAACGGTATCTAGTTTAATGATTGAATTTATTTTGAACTAGATTTTTAAATAATTACGCAAAGCTTATTTAAGTTACCGTAGAATTTTTAATTTAATTTTAAGTGAATAAATCTTAATGTAAGCTGAGTAACAAGATGGTCTGAATATTTAATTACTCTTCGGACAGATTCCTAAGGCCTCCAAATATTTTAGGCATACTTATAAACTTATTACTAAGTACTATCATTAATTTAGAAGTAGATACTTAGTGTAATTAATCTTGAGTTTTACGTACAACTTGATTTTGACTATAACCTAAGTTAAAAGCCTTAATTTTTCACTATCTATCTGAAGTTTGGTGTAAACAAAGCTTTAATGAATTAAAAATAGAACCAGGTACTTATGTAATTATTTTTACATAAACAAAATAGTTATTTTTACTTTACCAACTAGAACAACACGCTTTATAACAAGAATTATTTTGTTAAATCGTTAAAAATGGAAAATTAGTAATTGGCTTTTCGTATTTCTCATAAGATACATAATGTAACTGTATAATGAAGTGTTGTGGATTTTGTGAATTATTAAGATAATATTAATAATTTTGGGGTAATATCAGCTCTATGTGTATAAGCCGCCAGGACAGTGGTTGAGCGTTCATCGACCACCATTAGCATACAGGTAAATTCACACATATGTAATAGATTCATACACACCGTTTCGCCCGCTAAGGACTTTTAATGGCTTCGAGCTTTTTAGTATCACTGGACACGGCTTTGTTATCGAAACTGCATTTTTATACTGATTTATTAAGTACTAGATACTGCTGCCTTATATTGCCGTTTAGATAGTGATTAAAAGTGTATGAAAATTACAAAAATACTAGCGCAAGTTAGTAAGTAGTAGCTACGTAAAAGTATTTAAAAAATTAATTTCTAATGTACTAATTAAATATTAATGCGATTAACTTCATTCAATTCAATAATAAAATGTTAAAATAGTCTTATTTTAAACTTAAAACCCGTCCCGTGCGCACTCCAGTTCTGTGTGTCAAAGAGTACGCAGCGAGATCCTTTCACAGACGCTAAGAGTGCGCATGAGAGGGAGAGAGAGAGAGGAGTGAGATTATCAACCCTGACAAATAGCACAGATGAAAGTTCCGAACCTCCTGCAATACCTTTTACTTCCTTGAAAACTACCTTTTACTTAGTGAAAACTATTTTTTTTATCAAATATTCGTGTACTTATATTTTGCCGTGTTTCGAGTCCTGTCAAACAACAATCGATATATAATCGAAAGTCCATTTTTGACCATAATATTTTAACGTGGACCCACAACTGGACATTATTATGTCACTGACAGAGTATTTCCAATACAAGAAATAATAAAATGACTTGAAAGCTCTGCGTGCTCTTTAATAGCGCGCATTCTTTGGTGGCTCTACTACAAGGCGTAATTAAAATGTTTCTATACGAAAAGATTTTAAGGAACGATTTTAACGACTCGTTATTGGTAACTTGAAAAAGTTCGGTTTAACGATTGGTTAAATAAAGGAACCGGGCATTATATTAGTCCACTTATTTGTGCGTAAAATTCTCGATTGTCTGATTGCTTTTCTAAATTAAAACTAAGTATGCATCCAAACGGTTTTTCTAAGTAAACCATTTAATTTTATATTATTTACCAAGCCCAATTCTTAATGTTTTCATTAACACTTACATAGCCCACTTCGTTTTGAATGTTTACATTAGTTACTGGGTCATTTAGACCCACGTTCTAATTTTTTGAATGCCAATAGCCGAAAAATGTGCCGTCGAGCCACATGATGGTAAAGGTCGTATCACACCTGGACATCAGCCACACCATAGACGTTGTCGTTGCCGGCCAAAAAAGAGGCAGAAAGAAGGGAAAGGAAGAAAATACTAGCCTTTAAAAGCCCCCCAGCTGGGACACAAGTTGGTTATAGTGTCGCTTAGTTTGTAGTTTTTAGTCAAACAAGTCAGGCGGGCTACAGCCCTAACACAAAGTAAATAAAAACGTAATATAAGACCATAAGCCGATTTGTACGAATATAATTACAGACAGTACAGAAAGCGACCAGTTACAGATTTATAAATATGTTTATTAAACACAACTAACAACTAATTATAACGTAGCGATAAACTCATAGATATTATATTATGTGTCACGCAATTCGAAATGGCATACATTATATGACCCGTATGTAAACATTTGTTTAGTTTCATAGGGAAGTAGTAAAAGCAATTAATTAGGAAAGATCAGATGAGACTCGAAAATGGAAAATAAAATAAAATGATAAATATTTTGATTTGAAATATATTGTAATCTACAATTTTGGGAACAATATCATTTGTATAAAATTAGCAAAATAGCAATGGAACGTAAACAAATTAACAATCATTTTTATCAGGCGCTTTATAAATTTCACATATTACACTCTATAGTCTATACATCTAAAATTTCATAGAAGATCACTGTATATGTTGGTGTAAGCCGCTTGAAAATACCAGTAGATTGTTTTTAAATTATCGCTCAGCTAAATATAGACTGTTTTAAACTGTTTACTTAACTAACTACTACCATTAATAAGTATCTACCTATATTATTATAACCTAGTTTATATAACCTATTTTATACACCCTAATGTCTACCAACTCATCTTGTCAGTAAATCTGTAGGTTGTCTAAAGGTAATGTATAACGAAATAGTATCATTTTATCGCATCTTGTATTAAAAGCTTTGTGTTTCAGTTTGTAAGATACCATCTCATGAAAGTACTTTATACTTATATCGGCTGAGAAGTCGTGCGTATACAAGACAGAAGAGGGTGTAAGACAATATAATGCAAATGTGCGTGCTACTACGCATATATCTACTATAAAATTGCTTGTAATAAATTTTGATTAGATGGGTTACCTACATATTTTGGTGATATTAATTTTTATTAACTATTACTTTTTGTCGCTCTCGGAGAATTGCGCGATATAATATACATTATAGATAAAAAAATCGTGAAAAATTGGTTACTTAAAATATTTGGCAAACAATTTTTAGTTTAACTTTTCATAGACGTTTGTTCAGACTCAATTTGTGAATTGCTAAGCTACTGTTAATATAATAATGTAATTATCTGTAAACAACTCATAAAAAAAATATTAGCCATCATAATAATGTAACGATTAGGTTAAAAAGTCAAATTCATCAGAACTTTCAGTAAATATTACGATTGGGTCTTATTAGACCCAATGGCGATTTAGTGTTAATGCGTTTACCGCAAAAACCGGATTCAAAGGTCATTAGAGGTGAACGAAACGACTTGTACGGTCAATTGCCCTTCGATGTCACAAAAACACGGGCCCTAATTTACTTCATCTACTTAAATTTAAAAGATTGGCGTAGATTTAAATTAATAGGCATTAATGCACTCGGTCTGCTAGACTGAGAGAGGTTCATTTATCTTTTCGTACTCATTTTAAATGGTAATTAGTTACATACTCATTCTTAAATTTAATTGGAATGTAGGTAATTAAGTCAAGCCAATTGATCTGTTTTTACTTAAAGAGAAGATATTCAAGAAAAGATTTTTTTAAGGGTAATTAGTTATGACTGGTCCCGTAAATAAGATTTTTAAAATAAAAGTCTATTTGGCTGTGCGTTTGTTCTATTAACTAATTTTGGTGCGGTTTCGGTTCGCTCTCCCTTGCACGCTCGGCTCAGGCGGAACGTGACAATGACGTTATACTTTTTCGTGCCTGCAGCCGGCGTTCATCGTTTTATAAGACGCTATCATAGTTATAGGATTGTCTACGATGTCATTTAAAGTATTCAAGCTAGGAAACTTACTTGAATTGTTATGGTATTAACTTATTTTGCTTATTTACACGTTTTGCTAGTTTAGTAACTAGGTAGTTACGAGTAAGTACTTTAGTTACGATTTGTCTTAGCAAAGAATTTGCTTTATGTATTTGCTAGACCTTAGCAAAAGTGTCTTCTATAAATACAGAAACAGATCCAAAGAACAAATTTACTTAGTCACGGTCAAGGATTGGTCTCTAAATCCTTGCCTAAGTATGAGTACAAATAATTACACGAAATTTATGATTATCTTACTTGGTAAGGGCGTGAAGCAGTTCCCGCCTACATTGCGGAACGATTAAATGCAGGTAGGTAACTACTTATTATTACTTGCTTACGTCAGAGTCAACATTATGTTTTTTATAAAATAAAGTAAACAATTTTACCAAATTTACCTGTAGGTATGTAGATGAAAATAATTTTTAATAGTTGACAACTATAAAAATTATTTTCCAAATTTGATATTTTTATACATTTTTTTGCTTTATATTTTTTTTAACATAGCAGAGAGGAGCAGGATCAGCAGAAAGTAGTGAGATGAGGTGAGGTGAGGCGGGTTCTGGTGAAGTGTGGTGAGGAAGGAGTCTTCCAAATGTTTTTGGCCAGTGACCAACAAAATCTTACTGGCCAACGAGCATGCCATTGTGGAGATTAAAAACAAATGATAAAAGCAATGGAAGAGGGCTGTTATAGTCATTGAATATGGTTTCGAAGACGGTGCACGCGTATTTATTTCTCATCACAAAAGGTGATTTTTGGTAGTACTTAGTAGTGGTAATGTTTGGTAGTTCATTAATTAAACCTTTCAATGACTGTCAGATCTCGAGTTGGTTCTCCACGGTTTGTTGGTTATGTAACAAAAAACGACAGAGGCGTGGAATTCAAACGCTAGGTCAACAGTGTCGAGGGAAATATTTCTGCAAATCGATTCTGTCTGTATTCGCTACGATGTATGTAGTCTGGACGCATTGGCCCTAGAAAAAGTGATGCCAGTATCGCCGTCAAATTTCGGAACCGAAGGAAAAAACAACCTGAATTAGGAGTAGCTACATCATTTAATATATATTTTACAAAAAAATATTAAATTAAATAAGAACCACGTGCTTAAAACGATTCAGAACAATAAAAAAATCGTTGAAAATTTAAAAAAAAATTGGGTAACTAACTTAACTTGAAGATCTAACTTAAACCTAACATTTCGTCTTAATAATACGCCACTGGAACCTAAGATATAAATATATACTTACTTAATAGTATAATAAGTCCTTAAGTATGTACTTAATAGTATATAAAATATTTGTAAACGTAAAAAATAGGTTTTCCGATGTGAAGTATTTACGCGGTTTTATATTGTTGATATACTTATTTAAATTATTTATGAAAAACATCAAGTCTTAAAATGCGGTGTGACTGGATTCTCCTATCCGGGAGGTAAAAGGTACCATCAGGTAGTATTTGGAAATACCCGAGACCTTTGGTTCCTGTTAATTTTTTCCTTTGGGTACATTACTCATCATGCAGTATGTTACACACACTCTACTGTCATCATATTATGTCCTTCTCAGACGCTCGGTACACAAATTGCCTATGAAGAGCATACTATGATTTATAAAGAAATTACAAAATAAAGTAAACTAGTTACCCAAGCGCCAGGGTATTGATTGCATGGGCGCTACATGTAGGTACTAGAGCCATGTCAGATGTACAGAGTGCCGTCCACAAGGCTGGCCTAGGATGGTTGGGCAGACTTCAGCTTCACACATCGTTGGTAACATTACGGAGAACAGGTGTGCAGGTTTCCACACTATATTTTCCTTCATCGAACCGAGGATTCATCCTAATGCGCATATTATTTCTGAAAATTAAAGGTGCATGCCGGATTCAAACCCAGGTCCCTCTGTTCGGGAGTACAATGCCAAACCACTTGGCTGTTAATGCTATGGATGGTTATAAAATATCGATATAAATATTTGATATGTTTTAAATAAATGATTAAAAGTGCTTGAATTTACGGTTTTCCTTGTTCGGTCCTTGTTCTCTCTTTGTGTAAGTAAACCTGTTTTAAATGTCATTGTGGTTTAAAATGTTGCCTACGAAGGGATTTAAGGGTTTATTTCTGAAGGTCTTGTAATGAATACAGATACCCCACCAAAAAGTAAATGAGAAGTTAGCCATGTTCGTAACAAGGAATTTGCAAAACAAGTCATAACGCCTGTAATGCGCAATATTCTTCAGTTTCTTCAAAATATGTTTTAAACCCCCCTTCCCCCTATAAATACGTGGTCAGGTTTTAGACCCCACCCCCTTCCAAAGAACACGTATATTTTTTCCGAATGGGGGCGGTGGCTTTATTAATGGCAACGTTAGTATTGGAAAATCCCTTAAAATACCTAGTACCAATTTATGTAACGTTATGTGTTCCAATTATAAACACAATTAAGTTTCCCGAAGTAAAATGCGATCAACTTATACAAAATAGTACATCTGTGTTCTAGTACTCCTTTAACTTGGTATTCAGTCGACAGTTTCCATTACACGTTGATTGCCTTAAAATAAACATCACTTCGATCGATGTCAAATAGCTTCAAACTTCAATAACCTGTAACGTGACCTATATCCGCATGGCTGTTTTATGATCTAGTCATACGGGTGAGTCACTGTTCCGCTACCTCACCGCCTTTCTAATAGTCATCATGGAATATAATTTATGGGGCTTTTTTTTATTAATTAGGATCCTGTATAATGAAGAAAGGAGTTTTGTAGTGTTATTCGCATGCCTCTCTTTAATGTTCGTCTAAATTATGTAGGACTTATAATACTTATTACGGACTTATCATCGTTCACCTAAAATAATGGAGAAGGCAAAAGGGTCAAAATATTACTATCAAATACACCTAAAATCCGAGCTTAGGTCATATACATTACATAACTTTTTATTTCACTTCAATACATGCAGTATTTCCGAAGTTATAAAGACGAGAAGTTCAAGCCCTTTTTTGAATTTCCGCGCTTACGCTATGACGTCACGACGTGGCTCGGCCGCGAGCATGATACGGCGCAAGTATAGAAAATATGGGTCTATGCAGTTCAAAAATCTATAACTTTCTTATTTCTATAGATACAGACTTGAAATTTTGCATAGATGTAGTAGATAGTATGTGAATTATATATGTTATTTTATTATTGATAACTAAGGTTTGCTCGCGGCTTTACTTGAGTTTAAATTAACATTTCGGTCAAAAATCCCTATCAACTACGCGCGACTACTGAGAGATGACGTCATCGAGTAGTGACCGCCCGCCTGCGTTTTTAAAAAAACCAACGTCCGTAAATACGCACTTTGATCGTTAATATCTCAGCCATTTATTGAGATATGGAAAAAGTAAAAACACAGTTTTTCTTGTAATTTTTTATAGATTTATTTGCCGTGTAAAAAAAAAATTCGTTTGCCTGGTCCATTGCGTGTGAGCCTGATAATTGTGTGTGAGCTAGTGGGGAACTACTCAACAGTTAACAGCACAGGGACTAAATCTATTGTCTAGCATTTATAATTCCCTTCATCATCATCACAACCCATAACTCTCCCACTGCTGGGCACGGGTCTCCTCTCACAGTGTGTGGGGTATAGGCCATAGTCCACCACGCTGGCCAAGTGCGGATTGGTGGACTTGACACACCTTTGCGAACATTATGGAGAACTCTCAGGTGTGCAGGTTTCCTTACGATGTTTTCCTTCACCGAAGCAAGTGATAATTAAATTTTAATACGCACATAATTTTTGAAAATTAGTGGTGCGAGCGGGGTTTGAACCCGGAACCTCCGGTTCGGCAGTCCAACGTTCAACCACACCGCTATCACTGCTCACACCGCTATCACTGCTCATTCCCTTAATAATTATAAAAGTGTGTTTTGGTCAAACTATTAATTCCAAATCGACGCGTAACCGCGGGCAATTGTTCGTACAAGACGAAACATTGTGCCATGATGCCCTGCTGCTGAAGCCAATCGGTCGGATTCCTTTTTACATTCTGACCTCACCATGACCACAATAATTATGACGGACGCGTTAACTGTGTCAAAACAATAATGTTTTGTATTTATTTATAACTTTATTGGTAATTGAAAAAGTATTAGTAAGGTTAACTAAGGTTATGCCGATTGATGAGTTTATTATTTTATTAGTTACTCATTTCTGCTTTATGTATCCTTATAACAGTTTGGTGTACAATAAAGAGGAATTCGTTGTTATTGTTATTTTCTAGCTGTTGCCCGCGGCTTTGCTCGTACAGAAGTAGAAGTAGGTACAATACAATACAATATACTTTATTGTACACACCAGATAAAACATAAAAATAATTTGTAATTGACGAAGAGGTGCAGTAAATTAACACTGAAGATACACAACAGGCGGTCTTATCGATAGAGTAGCGATCTCTTCCAGACAACCTTTACTTTGATTCAACTCTCGTAGGGGCTGAGTTTGTATGTGAATTTTTAAAATGCTTCAAAATTGGCGAAATTTACCCCCTGCTAAACCTGGAATGGATTATATGGGAAAAAATCTTCCTTAGAGGGTGCCTACGTCGTAAAAATTAACGGGGCCCATTTACGTTTCTACGTTTTATGTCGAAACTTAAAAAGCTAGCAAAGTTTCGAACAGCGGTTATAAAATAGATAATTAAGTTAGCAAGTAATAAAATGTAAATTCTTACTTCTCATTTTTTATTACTTTTTTAATTATTGAACTATCACATATCATTAAAACAAGGCACCCTGGCGTCCCGTTGCCTATTGCTAGCAATAGGGCCCTGCTTAATGATGATGGTCATCATTAAGCAGGGCAGGGCAGGCTTCATGGTAATACTAATAGTTCTTTACTTTACCTTCTTTGAATTAAACAATCTTATACCCTGTTCTAGAATCAACTGTGAAATATGTTGACACGTTTTTATGATAGAGCATGAATGCCGAAAAAGCCGGGTATTTGTGTATAATTATGATACAATTGATAATACATAATTATGATACAATTGAAACGGATCTGCATAACTTAACCATGATTAACACTTAAATTGCTTCCATTTTATTGTAAATAGTCCTAAACAATGCGACATGAGTTCAACAGTTGACTCACTTGCGTAAAAAGTGGAGGCTTTTTAAGGCTTGTATCAGTTCCTGACACTGCCTTTTAATTGTTGTCATAGCTGTAGTTTTTGTGGTCTCTGTGATAGCAGTACGCAGTGCAGTAATGAATCTTGGTGGGATCGCTTGTGGTGCAAACATGGCTCATAGGATTATTGTCGTGGCTGTGAGTGTTTATACTTCTTTAAATTATACGGTGTTATACATATAATTAATAAAAAATATTAATATTATAGTTTTACAGAACCCTAAAAAGATCTGGCTATTGTTGCAATATTAAGTAATAAGTGTATTTTTGTAATTTTAACAACTTGAAGTGAGTGAAGTTTGGACATAAAATAAATAAATAAAACATTAATATACTAACTGAACCACTACTAACGACTTTGTTCCCGTGGATCAAAAAGTGTTAGAAAAACCAAATTAGAATAAAGTTTATCTCATTTAATAAAATTTTATTTTATAACTTTTGCTAAAGTAGATCCATTTTAATGAAATAATAACTAACTTTTACTTCAAGATAGGGACTTAAGGCTGAGATCTATAGACGATACTTAGCCTTAGTTCAGACTTTACTTAGGAAAAAATTTGCAGGTGTATTGCATGTAATTAAACCAATAGTATTATGACATAAGCGGTCTTAGCTTATGCTGAGCACAATCTCAGCGTGACATGTCTATAAATACAAAATCGCAGTCTTTGCAAAGCAAAGTTTTTCGTAACTAAAGTCTGAGCTAAGGCTAAGTATCGTCTATATATCTCAGCCTAAGAATTATTTTTCGGTGTCGCGGGCGGCAGGGACTACAGTAGTCAACACCCACGACCTGAGAACAAAGATTTGTCTGTCTCATAAATATCTGCGTGGCCGGGAACGTCACGGGCAGGGTCAACCAACGAGGCTATGGGGTCATCAAAAGTAACTCGAACTCTCAAAGAAGAAGAAATCAAGAATCTCAAAGATCAAAGCTACCGCCTTTTTCGAAGTTACTGCTCTACATAATTATAAAATAGCAACCAGTTCTTAAAGGAGCCGGCTGTCTGCCAATCCTTACTTAGACATCGTGGTGGACCATGGGTTGCCCCCAAACTCGCATAAAAACTTCATCAAAATCAGTCCAACCATTTAGAAGGAGTTCAGTGACATTTACACGGACAGAATAATTACATCTTAATCCTATGCGAAAGATTTGATGACGAATCAGGAGTCTCTCGCAGGTCACAATAATCATGCAAACAGCCCTTCTCACCCTTCTGTTATGAAATGCCGACGAGTTGACATACAAGCTCTGTTTTTGGTATTTTCCCGACCCTTCAAGCCCTCAATGCTATTCCCGCGATTTCTGCAATCCTTCTTCCCAAGTGCCAAACTCGTATATTTTTTATCCAAACTATATAACTAAATCTTTGCAAACGCAAGGAATAAGTTTCCCAAAGCGAAGGCGGGTCACTAGTATATAAATGTTTCTTCTGTGCGTGTGTACATAATTGAACTCCTAAACGGCTGTACCGATTTGTTTGAATTTTTTTGTGTGTCTTCAGGTAGATCCCAGCATGATTTAGATTCACAATTGGACCCGGTAGGTGGCGCTGCTGTCGATATGTCGCCAAATTTGTTTATTAATTACAGAGCGATACGATGTTCGCTGGGACAGCTAGTATTTATATATAACACATAACAAACCATTTTCTGTATTAAGTATTATGTTACTTACAGTGTTGCCAGAGCGTCTCTGTAAATATCTTCAAAGGTGCTTTCATTTCCTTTCTCGTATGAACAACTTTATAAACTCACGCAGCTCTTTGTAGTCGAGCATTCTTGACTTCAATAAAGAAATTTACCAAAGACTTTTCTTAACAATTTCGTAAAACGTAGCGTAAAAACGCGACCTTTCTTTGTCTTTCATACTGATGGGATTTCATTATAATCTTACTTTTTTAGGAGCACAGAACGTTACATTCATTCGTAGACTAGTATAAAACTTCGTATAATAATTAATCAGAAAATGTTTATCTTTTCTTTTTCAGTTACTTCTAAGCACAGTGGCGATATCACTGCAAGAAGATGTAGCAAAAACAGATTATGACTACGAAGATGACTATTACGATGACCAGAAACCGATTAGTGAATCAAAAGAAACAGGAGATATCGCATCGGAAACTGAAAATAACTCAAAAGAAGCACAAATAAGGGATCTTAAGATAATCGAAGTCAAACATGATAGAGAAGAAATAACAACAGAGAAACAAGTTGCTAAATATGAAGTAACAGAATTGGTTATAGATATACCCGACACTAGAACGAACCGTGTCCCAATTATAAGTAATTTTACTCTAACTAGACCATTAAATTTTGCTGGGACGCCTAACAACAAAACAGATAATGTGGGAGCGAATGTGAAAGATGAAGGGGACGAAATAATAAATTCTATTTTAATACCGAATACACTTAGAATTGGTAAAAACAATCAGGGTCAAAATGTAAAAGGTATCAATTTTAAATTTGATGCAAGTAAAGAAGATAATGATTATTTTAGTGATTCAAACCCTAAAGATAGCTTTGCGAAAGAGTTTGATACAGAATTCAAAAGCAATGAAGATTATTTTGATGTTTTCGAAGATAAAAAAGAGCCTAAACCTAGTAAAAGTTTTAAAGATCATTTCCATAATTTCAGAAAGAGCATAGTTAATGAATTTAAAAGTGTTGTAGATAAACATAAAGATGGTATTCACGATTCTTTACGTAAAATTGTGAATGGACCAATTTTGTTCTTTGGCAAATTACATAGAAAGAGTTCAGATTTAGCTAAGAAACTTCATAAGGCAGTTTCAAGACACAAATTTCATGATCAGGAAGATGACACTGGTTACCACGGCGCAGATCATGATGATGAAGAGGACTAATTACATATAAATATTGTATTTTTGTTACTTTTAAATAAAAGCTTACAGGTTAGTAGTTATATAGGTTATTAGGTATGTTACTTATATGTTTAGTTTTAAGTTAATGGTAAAATTTGATAAATTTATATTTATTATTTCATAATTCTGTTTATTATTTTATTGATTCTGTTCCATTAATGGATTGATGCAATGTTATTTGATAGGTTAATAATTGAAATGATACGCCTCACTCATATTTTGCTGGGTTACAGAGAGATTTCAGTATAGGACCTGCAGTTCCGGTGTTCCGGAAGTATCCAAATAATACGTAAAGCAAAATACAATAGATATTTGAATATCTTTGATTATGATCTTACGATGTCCCACTGAACAAAGCTACTAGAATTATAAAAAATAACATGACGTCTGCTTGTTTTCATATTTATTTATATTTTATATACTTAGTGAGTATACCTACTGCCTTCGACATAATACTCACTACATACTCGCGAGATCATGACGTAACAATAATCAAAATCAGCTCACGTGTTTGTTCTCTAGGCTAGAGCGCCACAATCTAACAAACATACATACATACATACGTAGACCGTTAAACCCCCCTATGTGCAATCGGGTTAAAAGCCTCTAGGTCTAAAATTTGAGGCGATAACGATCTGAAAATATCTGTGAGAACACGTAAGCTCTTTACAGAGCAAATTAAGTTTCAACACCAGTTAAGCCGCTAACTAAACTTCAACTGTTCGATCTGGCCGTGGTTTTGCTCAAGTATTAATCAAATTAAATCTTTGTCTAGTGCTCTAGCTGAAGGCGAAGTGACATTTCCTGTCACTGTCAATTTAATGAACTAAATAAGGCGTTATTAGGCAGTGTTAGTCACGTGGATTGATTGATTCATTAGATTCCTGAACAACAGGGTCTGGGTACGGACCTGCACGCCATCTATACGTCACCATCGCAAAGGCACGGGCAACAAATGAAGTCACTGATGCAAGACCAACCTTGGAGGAAAACTCTTTTTAGATACTTTGAATTTGAACTCTGTAGTTAAGAGTTTGTATGAGATGACGACAGCGAATATTGCGAAAACCTACCATTATTATTAGGAGCAATAATATTAACGTCATAGATTCTAAAACAATGATATTTAGTTTTTAAAGTGAAACTTTTATTACATCGTCTCAAACTTTTCGTCTGTGTGTTGCATATCGCGTGACGGTCGGCCGCGGAGTAGGGATAAAGTGAAAGGCGCTCGTCAGAGCAGCCAAGGCCAATATGGCGGCGCCTATAGTTCGCAGCAGCTGACCATGTAGTGTAGTGACCATTACTCATTTGTGCCAGTGCTCCACGCTATTTTGTTTGTTTTTGTCAGTGTTTAATGTAATAGTCTACTTTTATTATTTCCCATTATCATTCCAATTTTCCAAGTATAACATTAAGATTGATAAAGCGTTTTTTATACCCTTAATGGAATATTATTCCAAAATTTTTTAGGTAAATGTCTATAATGTGAAAAAAACATTTTACCGTGGTTTCGTAAAACCACACAATCCTTTTTTTGTTACAAATCCCTACTTCTTGTTTGCCGAGGGCTGACGTAAAAAGATATTAATGTATTCCTCAAACTAGGAATAATCAAATACGCTTGTTCACCACTAAAGACAATAAATATATCCAAATGTCAGCTCAAACAATGTCTCACCGGAAATAGTTACAACTTTCAGCAAAATAGGTGAAAAGGTCAAGAGAGAACGCGACGAACGAGGGACAAAGGGACCGGCAATTTGCACCGTATATCGTTCAGCTAGGGTTCAAATTTGAGTAGTCCTTTCGTTGGATAATAATAATCTGAGTAAGCGACAGTTCAGCATTTTTATTTAGCTTGAATTGTTTCAGGAAAACATTAAGTAAGTTTATGAATCTTGCTGTGCGAAAACACTAGGTATTTATGGATATAGTAAAAAGCTTTTGCTTTGGAAAATCTACGCTTTGATACCTACACCAGAAGTAATAGCTAGGGTGGCATGGACAATACAAATTTCACATAACTAACACCCATGCATGACCCGAGAACAACCTTTATCTGTCACATAAATATCTGCCCCGGCCAGAATCGAACCCGCGACTCCTCAATTCGCCGCGGCAAGGGCCTCTACTAACTAGTGCGGGAGTAAGGGATCGTCCTTCAATAATACGGTTGTGGAGTTACAATAATTCGCTTATGTTCACGATGCTATTGAAGATCATCAGGAGCTGAAGAGAACAATAATAAGGTATGCGCATATTTCATCAACTCGACTCCATTTCATCTCATAGTAAAGCATTGAAATATAAACTTTAAAACGGTTTCCGCACAGTTGAATTTTCAACATAAATATTATTTGAAATAACCGATCTCCGTGTTTAGTAGTGGGCCATTAAGTGACGATAAGTTGTAGCCTTGTAGCCAATATTCAACTGATCAAACAATCTTTCAAAAAGGGTATAAAATCAAATGATGTTGTGAAAGTTGACAAGAAAATCAAAATCCTTGACATTATAAAGGAGAAAAAAATATTGTGTGAAGATAATCTCATTCAGCCAACATTCATTCCGGACTTTCGTCAAATTGAAATGTTCTCTGAATAAATGAAATTTTCCCTTCTCGTGACGCTAGTCTTCAATAATGTTAAATTTCTCTCGCGTTCCGTTTATCACAAAGAACTCCTAAAGTAGAAATGTTAAAAATCCGTATTGTTTTATGTATTTCAGATATAATAGAGGCTTTTACCTCAGCATTTTTTGGCTGAGCATCTTTGATTACGAGTCTAAAATACAAAATTACAAGACAGACGGTTTTGTTATGAAAAGGTCAAAAAGTCGGTATTAATAATATAACATAATCGCTCGGGCTACGGAGAGATGCGGGCTCTCTCTGCGTTTTATACCGTCTGTATAATGGGGAATGTTCTGAAGAACTGTTCAATACTAATACCAGCAACCAACTTCCGTCACCGTACATCGCGAAGTAAAGCCAGGTTCCACCAACACCACCTGGATACCAGGCGTTCGTCCACAGTCCGGTTTTCGAGTCATTTCCTTCCGCGGACGTGTAAGCTGTGGAACGAACTTCCTTCATCGGTGTTCCCACAGTGCTATGACATTGGGTCCTTCAAGAAGTGGGTCCATCACTTCCTTCGTGGCCGGCAATGCGTTGGTGACGCCCCTGGTGTTGCTAATGTCCATGGGCGACGGTGATCAGTTAACATCAGGTGACCCGCCTGATCGTTTGCCTGCTCAGGCTAATAAAAAAAAAATTAAAACGATTTCGCGACGCAAAGGAGAGTAATACGTTTAGCACTCTATGTATGCATAATATATTTTTTTCTTTGTGGCGAACTAGAGGCCAAACGCTTCGGTCGATTATTATGATGATTCTTACATCAATAGATTGTTGTTAATCTTGCAATTATTACTAAAGACATAACAATTATAAAAATTAAATATGGCAACAACTAGACGCCATATTGCAAAAAAGGAAAAAAAGTATGTCGACGAACTATTAGGTGGAGTATTATTTTATAGGTATTTAAAAATCATCTATAGTTTTCTCATATAATTTTTAATTTTGAATAATCATTTAGGATGCATAACGATTTAAAGTTGTTTAGCAAACTTATTAACTTATTTGTGTCTGTACATATCACATGGAAACGGAAGTTCCGTACAACCAAGCGATATTAATTTAGTCACTAACAAGATAGAATGTAGAAAACTTTTACGGTTACTTGTATGGATACCTGCTTTTGGAATCTAACTTTTTTAAATGTTCTTCTGAAAATATGGCTAAGAAAAGACGACTTAGATATTGGCGTACCTATTAGTGACTACTATCATGAGTTATCTAAGATACTTATCATCCCAAGAAATTAATCTATCGACGCGAAATAGGATACAAAATGTAGTAGGTATTCGTGATTATTTATACAGGTTGATTATAGAAATTATTTAACGCTTGATAAAATCAACTGCTTGAAC
The DNA here is from genome assembly GCA_905404295.2 of Ochlodes sylvanus. NCBI lineage: Eukaryota > Metazoa > Arthropoda > Insecta > Lepidoptera > Hesperiidae > Ochlodes > Ochlodes sylvanus. The sequence goes on from FR990129.1 coordinate 8,804,742, forward strand.
GTGTGGTGCTTTATAAACGTACTACGAGAGTTACCAGTCATAATTCCAAATTCTACCCGAAGATGTTTTTGTTTTTTCGTTTCCCGTCGTTTGCTTGTCCTTGGCTGAGCGTTCTTACTTCGACGCCATATTCAGAATAAAAACAAATGTCAACTTCCAAGTGTAAGAAGCCATTTAAATATTTAATTTTCTCTTCTATCTTGTTTGTCTAGAATAGCAGAGTGGCCGGCTTTTATCTGTGAGATTCGAGCAATGATGTTATATTGGATTCGAGTATAACGGTATCATCTTGAGCGGCTCTGACGTCCTTGCGTCCTTCAGTCTTCAACTGTAGAATACTTACTAAGTTACTACCTTCTTAGTTATATTTGCGCAAGATAAGAGATAACTAAGGTAGCATCAATTTAAACGGACAACATTACAATTTTTCTGTTTTTGGGATGGTGAAATTAGTTTTGCAACTTAAATTAAATGTTTCTACGTTTACAAATGAACTTAAAAATCATCATAGCATATTTTCATTACAATACACGTATACGCAAATACGATAGATACATTATTCGGACTAACAAACACGTAGAAAATAAAGCTTCGTTGTCATGGTAACGCAACGGCGCGCGCACCCAGTCGCCCCGACGCGCCGAGCGAGACTAGACGCGTTTTTTTCCAAACGTAAATAAAACATGTAAACATTGAAATTTCGAACAGACATTCGAATTTTGAAAATTGGTTCAGTCTACCAATCGCTACGCCGGGTTTCCGCGTCATGTCGAAGTTGATTGGTGATTATTGTAATGTTTTGATTGGTGGTTTCGTGGTATGGTAGACACACCAAGTTTCGATGGCAGAGGACGTGAAGTGCGGTGGCACGGTAAGTAAATAGAGTGCCATGCTTATCTATTTTCGAAGTCAGAGACCCGATTGAATGTTGTAGACATAAATGTTCTGTGTATCCATTCGTTAATGATAAAAATACTAATAATGATACGAATGATTCGTAATCTTGGTCGTCGAAAAAGTTTAGATTTCAAATAATTCTGCTGTAATGTAGGTTTCATTTTGGTATAGTAATACCTAATTGAATTACATTATCTGCCACTAAATCCAGATGAGGATTAGTATCACATTACAGTAGTATCTACGATCTACATTATAAGGTTTCAAGGTCCGGATTCAGTCTGTGTACCCACTAGAATTAAATACGCAATAGGTAAATTATATAGGGCATTATTTTTAACATATACCGTGGTCATTAGGCCTACATGTTAACTATAACCTGTATTCATTGACCCTTATCCCATATCGACAGACCAGGGTGTCGTAAGAAGCGGCAGAAGCCGGATGCTTGGTGGTAGGGCTGAATCCCCGCTGACTGGCTACCACCCGGACTCAGCTGGTGAGCAGCTAAACGACTTGTCGTGAGTGGGAGCTTGAGACCAAAGACTTCTTTGACTTCTTTCTTCCTTCTTCTTCTGCTTCCTTCTTTCTTGGCTTCATCGATGGCCTAATTTTGATGACCTTTGATTGGCCTTTAGCATCATTGATGCCTTTGGGGTTACTGGTGATCATCAGTCTCTTCGTCGGCTATGAACATGACAAATTACGATGTTACCTAAGAACGTAAAAAAGTAGATGCACGTGAAGAGGACAAGCGCTCTGGCATTGGTGTATGTGTCAAAGTCTTCAATGATATCAGAAATATTACAATGATATAGCCAAACTATCGCCAAACTAAATAAATTTGTTATTTTATAGCTGTCTCAATTTAAAAACCAAAATCTGGATTTTTAACTCCCGAATTTTAACGCACCGAACCTGGCAACACTGATTTATCTCGAAACTACATCTATGATGATGTAATTTGGCAGAGAGGTAGTCTAAGAGTGGGAGACGTCAGCTAAGGGGTGAAATTTTGTCTGAAAATCCGTCGATTTGGATGCAAAACATAAGAGAAATAGTGTTTTTGTTTTGGTTAGAAAACCATAAAAGACGTGAATCAATGGTGTGAAGTCTGTCAATCGGCACTTGACTAACATGGTGGACTCTTACAATGCGAGAGGATACCCACTGTGGAACAGTTGTGGGTTGTGGGCATTGACTTACGAGTATATAATTCAATGGTTGTGGGTCATGGGTTGCGATGATTAGTTTTTCACTCAAAAACACTTATCTTTTGACGAGAAAAGGATTATGATTTGACTGTCATACATAATTTTAATATGTATATTGTATTTTCAAGTTAAGTTTAGGAACGGAGGTTTGTCGCCAGGCCTGCCAAGATAGCCTGGGGAGCGGGTGTGCTCCAATTGTTCTTCGGAACTTGTGTAATTGCTAGCATTGGAGAAAACTTTGGAGCCTTGATTTAGGTTGTGGCACATTGACTTTCTGTCAATTGAAGCGAAAACTCGCCATAATATTTGTTATTAGCATTACTCTATAATTAAACTAGCTGACTTGGCAGGCGTTGTTCTTCCACTTTGATATTCTAACCAAAATACCTTACATTTTTGTATACCTTTACGAAATACTCATCAAATGCAATCGATGTCAAATGTCAAATAGTTTAGCTGATCTCTTAGTTAATATCGACAAAAGCGTCACCTGCCGGTTCCAATTATGAATCTAAACCCTTCAGAGGCCCATTCAAAGTCACACTAAAACTAATATTTGCTAAAATTTATATTTTATTATTTAAATTATTATTAAAGTTTTTTTTTTAACAAAATGAAAATTAGGAAAACCTTGGGAATATAGGATATAATATAAGACAGATGGATGGAATAACTTACGGACAACATTAACGTAGTAAAACTTAAAAATTTAAGCTATAAACTACTCGTATACATATGCATCCAAGAAACATCATTTTTCACTAAGCAGATTCCACTTAGCCGTAGACCCTGAGTCTTATTACAAATTATATAAACAGGATAACTCTCAGTGAACCGGAGGTAAATATTAAAGAAGGTTTTAGATATACCTCCGGGAAATTCTGCCTTAAATTCCTATTTCTACCTAGTAATCGGTCCAGTCGCTTTGGGATATCTATGCATACTTGCCTTCAATGGAAAAAATTACATAAGTGCCCCGTATGACGCTATGGTTTCCATTCCGGACGGCCATTCGAAGCATGCTGGGGTCGATTTCCAGCGAGACGGAAATTTGAATGATGGATTTCTGTGCTTAGTTTGGGCTAGAGATGTAGATGCAGATGTAGTAGGTATTATGGCTCTCCAATGTTTCTGAATCCAATAATGCGGTCATAATTTAAACACCCAAAGTAGATTCTTGTACAAAAAATATTCTCACCCCTTTTTCTCTTCAACATCAATCAGCTTAATCACCTTTGCAAGGCTTACAGGTTTGTGAGGAAAAGGCTTATATTCTTCAAAGGATTTTGCTCGAACGGAAATTTTGTAAAGAATGTTTTATTGGTCTACTTCAGACTGCTGTTATTAAATGAAAAAATAATCGCTTCCCTTCAGAGCAACTATTGTAAGTAATGTTTATTATGTATGTACTAGTTAATAACTTGCTGACCAAGAAGCCAAGAACGAGATCGAAGATCAGCCCACAGCAATTCGAAATACGTTTAAATATTGCCCACTTGATGATAAGGATGGTAGTTAGACCTATACTAAACTATACCTACCTACCATGGAAGAATGAACTGATACAAAACCTAGCGACCGCTTAGCTGAGACCATTGCCTTGTCCGTTTTCTACAACAGGGGAGCTTAGATTGGATGCGATGATTGCCACCACCTGGCTACTTACTGCTGTTGCTGGAGTCAGTCGTAAAATATTTCTAGCCATATCGGGGCAGCTTATAATCCCGTCTTCAACTCCATGCCGGCGGAGCAGCGTGCCTTCAGTTGCGATGGAAGCCGACCCTTGATGGCAGCGCTGAAGCCCGGCTAGGCTACCACCCTCATGCCAGAGTCAGCCACTAAAGGACCTAGAAATGCAGCGCATCAGTGATCCCTTTGGTGACATTGATGTCTATGGGCGACGTTGACCATTTATATAAAAAATCAATACATTTATTCTTTAAATGATTTTTAAGACCTGGCAGGTTACTCGCTGTGTCAGCGCGGATTATCTCAGGAGTTAGTGTCAGAAGTTTGTACCCCCCGCTCTAACAAGGTTTAAAGTTGGCTTTTTAAGTATAATAATCGAGACGGACAGGAAGTTCCACGAAGCACCGAAGCGTTTACAAAGTAGGGCCAGTAGCGGTCACCAGTCAACTCTCGAGTGCGTCCGCGTTAAGTGCTATTATGGTTAGGACCTTCGGAAGTTAGTTTGTTTTTTAACACAATGAAGATGTAAAAAGTTATCGTGAAGTATGTAATGAAGTGATTGTGTCTCCCGATGACTGGATTAGGTAACTTTGTTGTTCTAATTTTAAAAGTTTAATTACACTATGTAACTAAATGAAATTGAAATAAGGGGATCTCTGTGATGTTAATTCAATAATTATTGGATCTTTACAGGGCACGAGTCTCTCATAACTGAGCGTGGTGAAGTATTCTCAGGCATGAGGACATACCCGTGATCAATAGATGACCATGAATGGGAAAATTGGTATTTGAGATTCTAGTTAGAAATAATGAATGATAAGTATTTCAATTCTAATGGGGTAAAATAAGTTAGCAGTACTTCCACATGGGCAAATCGCGGGAAACAGCCTACCTCTACAAATTATCTTTAACATACTTGATGTATTGAGGACTGATAGTACTCTGAATTTTAATTTAAAATCCAATTCGATTCAACCGCCGCGCGGCGTGTTTAATCTCTCGTTTAAAAATCACAAATTGAATCCGGAATGGGACGGCTGTCCCTGGTTTGGATGTTTTGATCGCTTGCATAGACATAGGTAACTATAGACGAATACTACCTACTATAGGCGAAAAAAACCTGAGTAATACAAAATAATTATAGTATAGGCTTAAGCTAATCTATGTATTGTTAATTTAAAGCTGTAAATGTAAGTAAGTAAATAAATACATGAATTGTTTTTCATCTCGCTCGCCCGCGAAGGCTAAGCTTGCGACGACTTTGTCACAAACCGCACACACGCAATATTTTTCACAATAATGCTATTCGCATTATTGTGAAAAATTATATGATGTTATTTTAGTTATTGGGAAACTTACAGACTGAAAATAATCTGACTGGTATTCCTACACTAAATGATCGCAATAAAGTATTGAGTATTGAAAAATGTAATCAGTTATTAAAACTGACGCCTATACCACATGGTGCCTATACTTTCCTGCCAAATTTCGTTTTCATTGGTCAGGTAGTTTTTCAGATTTCGTGCATAATCAATAAGTATAATAAATATTATAAATAACTAAGTTAAAACTTAGTTTTGAGAGACCTGTTCACTATAGAAGCACAATGTCACTTCATTTCAAAGACTTTTATCTACTTCTTTAAGTGCTCTAAGTAGTTTAAATCACCCAATAAATTACTCGCTATACACTTAGAAAGTGCTCTGTGAGCGAAATGTAAGTAATAAAAAATACGGAACCCTAACTAGCTAAAAGAATTGAAATGGTGTGGCGAACATAACATTTCAAAGTGGTTTTTATCCGACTTTTATCGAAAAAAGAATATTCTGAATTTAAATGTATTTTTAATGTTTCTTAACTCAGACCTCTGCCACATGAGTAGGTAAACGAAACATGTGCCTCTGCCATTTGTCGACAAATATACTAGATTATTTATTTGATAGATCATATTATCTACATCACAGAACAACAAGACAACAAAGAAATTGTAGGTAGGTATACAAATTTATTATAAAAAGTTACAATTTTGAATACGTCACTGAACGACTTCTGCTTAAAAAAATAATATACCAGCAAGCAGGATACGGCAGAGAAAATTCCGTGAAGCTTGAAGTATGATTCAACTGTTATTCAGAAAGTTTTAACGAACATGGAACACGGCAGTTATTCAAAAACGGATTTCATTTCTGTTCGGAAATGTTTACCTAATTACTTGAAAATATATATATTTTTAACCTGTCACCAAGCACGCCGGAAGAAAGTTACTTTTATTCGCTAATGAACTAACAAACTAACATAACTTCGATCGATAGAAAATAAATAAATCAAACAATAAATATACGCTTACACTCCCATAAAACGAGGATCCCCCTGTGTCGCGGGTGGCAAAACAACACAACACATCACTAACACTCACGACCGGACCTACATTTATCTGTTACACAAATATCTGCTTTGCGGGGAATCGAACCCGGGACCTCTTGCTCCGCAGATTACTCTACCAAGTAGGCTAAGGGTTTGACAAGTCTCAAGCAACCTCTGTGTATACTTAACGAAGCAAATTATTTGTATTTTATAATACCCAGCTTATTAAATCAAGCTTAAAAAGCGACGTGTTCGAGCACGACAAATAACAATAAAGTTTTGTGCAAACAGAAGCTTCAGCCGCGGATGGAATGTAAAGCTTACTCGAACTTTTAATTGGTACCCCCTCAAAGAAACGAATGGCTACCAAGCGCTACACGAAAGATTGACTTGAGGTTTGTCGCGATAATTGTTGTAAGTACCTATATCGTCGTAAATCATTTGGAGCCTATATATTTGGTTGATTACAAAAACCCCTTAAGTCTGCGTTTTTATTTATAGACTACATAAAAAGAAACATTGGAGATTCAGGAAGCAGATGAAATATACAAGAAAGGAGCTTTTCCATTGTTTATGTGGTAGCATCATAACCCTGCACCGTCTGCTAGTGACACTTGTTTAACGAGGGCACTATGGTTCGATCGTTCGAAGTTCGATAAAACTTTCATTGAGACGACATTTTAGTCACAGATAAATCGTTTTAATGTTCTCGGGTCGTGTTTGTGATGTATCATTTGTAATCATTTTTTTAACAGCATGTGTTCCGGTTAGAAAGGTGTGGCACATTTTTAGAGGCGACCATATCTTAGTCAATGATAGCAAACAACATATCTGTGACTGAAATCTGCTAGCTGGATATTAATAACTAACCTGACCGTGCCCCATTCCTCATACGTACTAACGAACTAACTAACTAACATTCTTAATAACACCTGATCTTCATCTTTGAGTCTTGATCTGCGTCGGTCACAGTTGTCATGGGTAGCACCTCTGAGGTGCTATTATTATTATGAGGTACCATTGTTCAATCCGCACCGTATGCTCTAGGCCTCCTCAGGTATGAGGAGAGACCCGTGCTTAGTAGTGGGCCATTAATGTGGCCATTAATGGGTTGGAGCCAAGCCAAGTAACAATGTGCGATTTTAAGAAGCCCATTAAAATCACTGTTATCTTCATAAAGAATTTCCATCATATTGCTCCTGTACAAATTGACAGAAGGATTAGTGTCTACCTAAAGTTCTTATGCTGTTCGAAAAGATGCGACGTTTTACAGGGATTAAAGACTTATCTTAAAGTAACGGACGTGCCCTCTAAAGCGCAGTACATAAATTCTACCACTAAAGATCACTCATCTAATTCCAAATCCCACTCAAACACTTAACTCGGTTACTAACGACTGCCATAAAACTCAACGAAGCTAGTTCGGTACTTTATAAATTAAAATATAAAATTGTTATACCCTGTTTATACCACAAAGTATTAAATGCCTCGCAGACAGTAAAAATAACTTTATAAAGCAAATAAGTAAAGTGCCTACAAATTCATGACAGGAATTCTGCCGTAGACAGTATAAAGGAAGTTCTCAAAGCCCCTTTAGGGCTGATACTTCGCCTTTGTTATTCGTTTCTCAAGTTTCGACAGCGTAACTACTGAAAACTGTTCATCACTAATAATTACTTTGTGAAAGTAGTGAAACGGCGAAACGGCGCGTAGCGAAGCGGGAACGCGCTGGTGCTGGTATCACGACATTGATGGAAGGAATGTTTGTGGATGCGAGGCAGATATGGATACAATGTAATCATAATTACAGATTACATCTGAAGGCCCGAAAATGCCCCCGAGAACGCCTTGCGATAAAAGGTAGTTTTATATGGAATCAAGGTAGCAAACGAGCATGCAGCACCACCTTCCGCTGCCGCCCATGACAACTATGACCGAATTAGAACAAGACTCAAATCGCCACTGGACTTGGATATAGTCTGGTTAGGAGACGATGTTAGAACATTAGCTGGTTAGTTTGTTGGTAAGCATGAGGACTGCGACAGGGACTGTTAGTGAAAATTAGTCCTATTAGTTATTGTTAGTAGTAGTCCAGTTAGTAATTGTTAGTAAGAGTCTCTTTATAATTCGGTCACAGATGTTTTGCTACCCTTGAGGACTGAGATTGCTGCCTCCAAAAAGTGTAGCCGGCTCCACACCTTTTTATCCGGAACACAATTGCTGTTAAAACGATTTTTACACGGTAGAAATGGTAATAAGTACCGTGTCGGGCCTTTGTAGTTAGAGCGTTCTTGGCATTTTCCGTAATCATGATTACATTAAGCCTATCTCTGAGGCAAGGCAATATCTGCTAGATTCACAACAAATATGTAGTTTCAAGTTACTGAAGTTTTTAAAGATTTTGATTTGGTGCATTGACTTAAGTCAATGATTTAGTGTTTATTTCTATTTATTTATCTCTGTAGCCAAGTTAGTAATGGACTCTAGAGACAAAGTCAGGGGTCCTGGGTTCCGTTCCCGAAGCAGACATTTACGTGACAGATAAATGTTCTATCTCGGGTCGTGGATGTTTGTATTGTTCCGTTTATGTGTGTCCATGCCAACCGCGACAAGGGGCACGCTGAGAACAGAAATTTCAACTCATTAAAATTTCCACCTCATTGGGAATCGAACCCAGGACTCCAAGCGGTCCTGCATGATAACTATTGCGCCGTACGGTTTGAATTTGTTACACGCATTATATTAGAGGAGATCCTGACTTGCTACAGGCCATGAAAGGAGGGTCGATAAGCAAACAAAGTCGTCTAGCCAAATGAAAACAGAATATTTACATAGTTATGTATATATACGAAAGATTATCTTATAACATTGTTGGTCCTTCGCAACAGCAACTTGCGATTTTTATGTAAACAGCCGACAGACAACCATACGACCAGGCGAGCCGCCCGATGCATTGCAGACCTGCAGCGAAGCAGGACTCCCACATTATTTCTGGCTCTCCGACACTGACCGAAGCACGCAAACACATTTCACGAGGTGAAGTTTGGTAGCTAACTTCTAAAGTCAGTCAGTCAGAACTTCACTGTTACAATTTTTCTTAATACAGCAAACCAGCAGGACCAACCTTCCGCTGCCGCCCGTGATAACTGTGACCACCACGGATCATGACTGAATCGATTTCAGTCTTCAGTTTAGTCAGACTAGGATGGTTAATTCAGTTAGCAGAGGGGGTTATTTATAACGTTAATTGGTCGGTTGGTTATTATGTTTAAGGACTGGGCAGGGCCTGTTTGTGGTAAGTACGAGTAGTTAGTAATGGAGTATGGTACGGTAATAAAGAAACTTTGGGCACAGATGTAAATGAAAGTTGTACCCACATACAAGTACTTGTCCCAAGTTGGGGCACTATTTCGGGACAGAAATACCTAACCTTCGAGATAGGGATAATGTTACTTGCACTGAAATTTTCGTATTTTCCCGTGACAAGCAATAGGCTTACTTACGCTATTGACCACTGCCTTGTTTATAACTTGGAGTATAGAAGGCATAGACTACGTTCAAATAGGGCTGTCTGAGATGTTTATGAAGCAGTTAAATGATAAAGCTTTCTTCGTAAATAGGTTCAGGCCTTAAATTGAAATACCTTGCCAGCATCGGTGTTTCCGCCCACGTATAATGTGGGAGTCTACAAGCGGGGAGTGAAAGGCTCTTATAAGTTAGAGAGTTCAATATCACCCACCTGCAAGGTAAGATTGTTGTTAAATATTATGAAGATATTTTTATGCAAAATAAACGAAACTTAAAAATGATTTTAAATAAAACTGAATGAGACCCCCCATAACAAATTTAATTTTCGTAGTTTTTTCAAGTCATTTTTCGACAGTAAAAAGGTGTTGTTCGGTACATTTAATTGGTATAACAAAGCACAAAGAGTGTTATCTGTGTGGGGTAACCCGTAGCAAAGCACGATACTGTTCACAGCCGTTATCATTCAGATAACGGTACAATCCAACCATAGCGAGTCGCTGAACGGTAACTAAGGACAAATTATTTGTAAAGGCTGGAAAAAAATAATTGTTTTAAGGTCAACGTAGAGTAATATCCTGTCTTACTTTTTTGTTTTTTTTTTTGAAATTAAGAAAGCAAACGAGCATGCAGTACCATTCGCTGCCGCCCATGACAACTGTGACTGACCTACTCACCTACCTAACAAGACTCAAATGGGGACTAGGATGGTTAGTCCGGTTAGGAGACGGTGTTAGAACATTAGTTGGTTAGTTTGTAATTAAGTATGAGGACTGGGACAGGGACTGTTGGTGATAGTTAGTCCTGTTAGTTGTTGTTAAGTAGTTATAGTCCAGTTGGTAATTGTTAGTAAGAGTCTCTTTCTAATTCCTTCCACGGTACAGCCACACCCCGCTTTATTGTCTTCGACTGCAGTTTATTATAGGAATGCAATTATTTCTGCATTATAATTAGTCATCACTTGCTTCGGTGAAGGAAAACATCGTGAGGAAACGTGCACACCTGAGATATTATCCCCATTGTACTCTCAAAAGTGTGTGAAGTGTACCAATCCGTATTTGGCCCGCGTGGTGGGAATGAACTGTATCTCTTATATTGTAAGAGGAGCTGAGCTAAGAGACCTGAGCACAGCGGTGAGATAATTATAGGTCTCAAACTTTACAAAATCACGACTGTTTTTGTTCCTTCATTGGTTATATTATTCTTCAGTTCTGAACAAAATCCTTGGTTTGTGATATTTTTGAAAATCCTGCTTATTATTCATCTAAGATAACTCCCCAGCTAACCATATTACGTCTTTGAAGATATTCAAATCCCTTTCAGACTTGTCGTTTTCCAACAATGGAGTAAAGATAAAATCCTCACGTTTTGAGCAGAACTTAAATCGAAAAGGTTTTATCTCAAACCGTATGATAGAGGTCTTGTCTGTTTCTGTACCCAATTAACTTGGCTGGTAATCTGATGTTGAAATAGAATTTACTGCTGTTTTTAATATGTAGTTTTGAAAATACATTCTGAATTTAGGTCTTTTTACGGTGAAAGAATTGCGTTGTGAGACACACAAGTTTCTCCATGGTATTGATGGATTTAGTTGTTGACGTGACAACGTCTTATAATTCGATAGAGCCGGTGGCACGCATGAAAAAACATGACTCATGCGTCGTTACCGTCGTTACCGTAACGGCGTAGCAATCGGCCTTTGCGTTCGGCAGCGTCCGACATCCGTCTCTCTCCTACTTGAGTGAGCGATGCATCTGCGTGGACAGCTGCTATACTATAGTACATTTATATGTTTTGATCGAGTATCAAGTGCAGTGAAAAGTGAATGTGGTGTCAATTGTTTATAGCAACGATAATTACAGCGATAAAGGTAATGATTCTTTCGATATTAATTATATATTCAGTGATATATTGCCGAATAGGTATTCGTGCTTTCATCATTAAAATGAATAGCATCGGTCCGCTAGTGCAGCGATTGTAGGTTATGCTATAATTGACACTGACAAATCTATTAAACAAATGAAATTAAAATTTTCTTTTGAAAAATGCTACCATTCCATCAGTATTTTCTTAAGACATTGTCACGTTCAACTATCGTCAGTAAACCGACTTTACAGACAACCAACTTTTTTTTTTAACAATCTATCCATTGGTTAAACTTTGCAAAAATCCGGTAAGACTGTGGCAAGAGTACGCGGCCGTTATAGTACCGTGAAACGTCTCTGTGTAGGAAAGTCAATATCACTGTTGCGCCATCTGTTGTCTAACTCGAGTACTATTACAGCGTTCATCAATGTTTCCTTTTAGCGTGACTTGTAGTTCACGTTCGAGCGCATAGATGGCGTGTAGCGTACACATATAAAATCGTAGATAGTTTATCCTTTATATTTAGATATTTTGTGCTCTTCGAATGAATTTTCAAAATCCTAGTTGAAACTGGTGACATTAAAACTATTTTTCAACGTTACAAAAAGTTGAAAAAGATCAAACCAGTTTAAAAGATTTTATATTAAAATTATTTCTTGTAAATAAAATTCTTGCGGCCATTCATGCGGATATTAAATTTCTTGTACTTACATTCTTTGTTCTGACCAAAAATAAATCGAAAAGTATGACTTGTATCGTTCGGCCACGTTCCCGCAACTTAGTTAAAACTTTTTAAGGTACTCTTTTAAAGAAAGCCATAAAAGTTGCTAATAAAGCCATGTTTTTAGGTTCGCGTTTGTAAAACTTGAGTGGATTTACGTAAGCTAGCAATTATGACGAGGTAGCTTTTATTTTGATAGAAAAGTCGTTTATAGGGACTAGTATCGGTATTTATGACCGGTTTGGCGCAATAGTCACCATACTGGACCGCCATTAGAAGGACCCTGGGTTCGATTCCCAGCGAGGCGGAAATTTGAATTTCATTGTTCATGGCACTAACGGCAAAAAGAATCCTATGAGACTATGAGTTTGTAGTGTTATTTTTTATTTATACATTAATAAAACTTTTTTCTATATTTTTTATTTTAATTAAGGGCACTCTAATATTATGTTATTAAGTTTTCATTTTTTTTGAAACTCTTTCTTTATTTTTATGACGTGATGGCGAGAAGGTAGGTAGTGGTTACGCTTTTGACGGTTATCATGTAAAAAAAAATTGTGAAAGAAGCTTCTTAGCACATATTTTAAACTATTATACAATCTATCTTTCGTGTATACAATATTACAAAATACAACTTCTAATCACGTAGACGCTATTATTTCCAGCTGTTCTTGTCATTGATATATGCATCTAGGTGTACTATTTCATACACACGTTAAAATCGGTTCACATCAGCGTGGGCTTAATACCGGCGTGGGAGATTACCAGGTCGCGGCAAATTACCGACACAGCGGGTAATACGGCCCGGCCGTAGCGGTTAGTTGGCGCCACTAGCCATTATGTAATAAATTCTAGCTAATACGACGGTAGGCCACAGTTGACTTGTGTGTTATTATTAGCTAGAATGTTAGTTCATTATTTAGAATTAATTTTAAATTACTTGGCCGTATTGGGGTGGTCTTGAATACTGACAATTCGATGCCAAGCCAGGGTGTCAAAGGCGATAGACCCCGGTCACTGATTGGTGGTAGGCCTTGGTAGGGCTTGGTGAACTTGTGAAGCCTGACTGGCTAGCTACCACCTTGAATTTTTGCTGGAGACAGCCGCTAAAGGACTTGTTGTGTTTCGGCTGAGAGCTTGAGAGCCGTTATTTTCTTTCGTGCCTCTTCCTTATTTCTTGGATCGACTTGTGGGACCGGCCGGTCGGTCGCCGTAGCGCACAGCTGAAGTCCATACATTCCGAGTATTTTTAGATAATATTGATTGCCTTTTTTGAAATAATTATCGTGTAGAATTTTGACCATGTTCATTCATGTTCTCGAGTATGTCAAGTGAAATAAAAATAACTCAGAATACAGGGGTCACATCAATTTCCTATTATTCCGTGACTGAATTTAAAAAAGATTTTATAAAATAATATATTTTTTCTGTCTCATGTCAGTTCATAATTAAATGAGGTAAAGCAGACAGATTTTTATCGCTAAAAAATTCAAAGAGTATTTTTATAGCCATTTTTTATTAAATAATGAGTTTTTAAATTATTTACTCACTGTATTTTTACGGTTATTTTGTAAATTAATCACTCACGGTAATAAATCGTTATCACTTTTATACCAAGCGACATAATATGACGTTAAAATAAAAAGAGCAGTAATTATCAATAACTGTTTATCTACACTAATATTATAAAGAGGAAAGATTTGTATTAAGATATCCTGTGAATTATCCAAAATGTATATAAATAAATCTTTGCAAACCGAAGGAATAAGTTTCCCGAAGCGAAGCGAGGGCGGGTCGCTAGTTTTTAATAAATAAATAACAATTTTAAATTGGCTCTATAAAAACTAAGCATTTACTATTTATTCTTCATCCTATTAGGTTCCAAAAAGTAAAAATACCACGTGTCTATATTTGTCGGAAGTCATTTTATTGTGTTCTATTTGGGTCCGTAGAAATAAAATATCAGAAATAATATCACTAAGTATAATATCACATAAAAAGCTGACTCACGTAAGTTTTACTGTGACAATACGACGTGCGCCGGGCACCGACCCTCAAACTTACATTTTTATGGCCGGAGCAATTTTTTACGTAATTTTATACGCCCTGTTACAAGGTTTTTCTGTAATATCCCTCGTATAAATGGTGAATTAAAAGTATTTTCTATATTTAGATCAAAACTGGTTTGAGAAAGAGTAAGTTTTAATTGTCACTAACTTACGTAGACGTATCACATAACGACTGGTTTACCTAGTAGTAGTAGAATATATAACTTGGGTGTTGTTGTAACACACTGTCGTGCGTGTGTCTAGATTTTTAATATTTTTATCGTCACTTATGGCTCTAGGGACCGAAATTATATTAAAAGCTTACTTTATTATGACACCAAATCCTAACATTAATTAAAATTAAAGTAAAACTTGATACGATACGGTCGTTTCGATCGTTTGTTAACATTCCACACTATTTATTATGGCCCACTATAGGGTAATGACTCATAACTCAGGAGGATTAGAGCGTACTTCACCACGTTGCTCAAACGCAGATTGGTCAAGGGGTTAGCGGCCAATGTGTCGGAAGTTATTTTTATGTCGCCCGAAGGCCTCCATGTGGCAAGGCCACAAAGTGCACAAGGCCTTTACGTGCCCTCCGAAGCACAGCAGCCTACCGACCGCACCCGCTGTTGTTTAACTCGGTCAATCACTTAGGACACAAAGCCACCGGACTATGATCATTTCTATTATATTTAAACTTCATTCGTAGATATATATTATACCATGTTTTCCTTAACAAGAAAATAATAATCACTCAGTTAACTGTCAATTGTAACCCTTGCTTAACAATCATACGCTCGATAGTAATTTAATTATGAGTATTCCTGAAACAAGAGACTGATATAGTTATATCAGTCGCTCAATAAACTGATGGTTATCTATGGCTTTACGAATAATTGCTAACAGACCACAATAGCCGTCCAATTAAAAGTGTTTCCACGGCGGAGGGGAGGACGAAACAATAGCATTCAATACATTTGTGACCGAATTAGAACGATGACTTACTAGACTATTGCTAACAACAACTAACATGACTAACTATGACTAACAGTCTCTGTCCCAGTCCCTAATAACTAACTGACCAACTAACATTCTTAATAATTCAACACTTTGTGTGCCTCTGTCTTAGGTCAGTCGGGGCAATATTACTGTTTGTTCTATAGATCGCGTTAAGGACGGCGTAATATATTGGATATTGAAACCCTCTTTATTCAGTATCCCGTAGGAATTTTGGAAAATCCTACCTGCCACTGTCTACATTATGAAGGAAACCTGTGACCAAAGTACTTTAGGTATAGCTCCACGTGTTCCACTATGTTCAACTATGACTAACAGTCTCTGTCCCAGTCCCTAATAACTAACTGACCAACTAACATTCTTAATAATTTAACACTTTGTGTGCCTCTGTCTTAGGTCAGTCGGGGCAATATTACTGTTTGTTCTATAGATCGCGTTAAGGACGGCGTAATATATTGGATATTGAAACCCTCTTTATTCAGTATCCCGTAGGAATTTTGGAAAATCCTACCTGCCACTGTCTACATTATGAAGGAAACCTGTGACCAAAGTACTTTAGGTATAGCTCCACGTGTTCGGGCTGGGAGTTCATGAACCGGTCAGTCAAGATTTTCTTTTAAAGTTATGGTTTTAGAGTTCAATGTTTATTTCCGGTGCCTAAGAGACCCTAAGAGATTTGTTCAAAGCTTTTGTTTCTGTTGGAATGTATGTATGATTATCATGGCTTTTATGACGTAATGATTTAAATATAACTAAAATATTTTTATATTCATTTGATTTTGCTTACAAAAGTGTATTCAGCCAGCTAGACAACTTTATTTAGTAGTCCTTACATGATATATTTGTTTGGATAAGTTTCGTATTTGTTTGCCTAGGTTTATTTGCTGACTGTACACTAAAATAGAATAGAGAGCTCCGGAAATACGTTGATCTTCACCGAAAGCAGACATTATTGATAAATGCCCCGTCCTCACTTCCTTTAGGAAATAAAATTCGCCTTTGTTTGCTAACAGTACCTTTTCTATAAATAACAAAAGATCAGCTAATTTTGATAGTCGGTGGTTATTGACAGCTGGCAAGGAGCAAAACCGGGATTAAGCAGGAGACCCGCTTAATTAACAGCTCTCATTGTAAAAGAAATAATGGTCTGTTGTGTAAAGAACTCTACTAATACTCACTGATATCCGTAGATAGTACCTACCGTGCCATATTCTGTGTGCAATCCTTTTCGTCATGTTGGTTCTTCTGCTACTGCGTCATCGAGTTCAAGCAAAAAAAATTAAAGCTTTGAAATTAAAGATTCGAAATTTCAATAACAAGATAAATTTTTCTTCGTCATCATGCACATGACGCCACAGATAGCATTGTCTGTCTTGTTCAGCATACACTACGAGCATTGTACGTTGCCTGAGACTTTATTTCATAATCGGCATATTGACAATATGGCTATATCACGGTTGCAAGAATAGTTTTCATTTCTAGCTAGCTAGCCGGGCTTCAGAACTACTATCAAGCAAGGGTTGGATTCTGTTGCTTCTAAAGATACCCACGGTCGCCCACGGGTTTAGTGTCAGTGTTCTAGGCCGCCGTATAATACGGCCAAAATACCTATTCGCCAATATTGTTTTACTCCGATGCCCACATTTATTTAAACATCCTATAATACAGTAAATCCCAATCAAATACGATCTGTTACATCAAAATTAAATAAAGTAATGGGACTATATAACGAGGCTGAACGGTCGTGTGCGGAATGAAATGTTTTTTATGCATACCCAAATCACCAACATCAGCCTTTTCGCGTGGCCCGAGGCTGTCAACCTAATTTAGAGGTTTTATTGATTATGGACAATACGTTAAATTGTAATAGACATTGACGAAATTCAGTCACATTTTGTTATACCTACATGTGACAGCCCAATGGTTTAAGTGTTGGATTCCCAAACTGGGGCGCCTGAGTACGAATCCTACACTCACCTCTAATTTCCAAAAATGATGTGCGTATTATAAATTAATTAACACTTGCTTTGACGAAAGAACATCGTGCGGGTTTCCTGCACACCTGAAAGTTCTCCATGATATTCTCAGTTTAAGTTGTGTGTTAAGTCTATGTCATGTCCGTAATGTTTACATAATTATCATAAAAATCAGCCCACGCGTTTGGTCTCTAGATCGCCGCAAAGAAGATAATATAATATGTACCTACAATATACTGTACTGTTACACATTACCTCCTTTGCGTAGCGCAGTCGAGTAAAAAGAGTCATATTTTAAGAGTTAACAATGTAATGATGAACAGTCAACGACGACATCTCGGCGCCGTCTAGACATGTCTCATTTCGGCACGATTTTGGATACAAAATAACATAACAAAACAAATATTTGTCGAGACAACTGGGGGGTTGATCTTTTATGATGTTTTCATTCAACCACTCTTAATGGGACTCAGTTTTTCCACACGTAGAAAGGGTCTGAATGCCAAAACTGCTGGATTTTATGGCATATTCCTACGACCTATTTTGTTATTACTAGTTTATCACCGGTTTTGATAGTTTTAAATCGTAATGTGAGAGGGAACTAAGTTTTATTCTGCTTACATCAAGTCAACTCTTGAACTCGTACATGTCATAAACTCGTCTTCTTTTCTAGCATTTTGATGTTTGATAGTAGAATATTTTGAAGTGAAAACTTCTATAGTATCGTTGTGATTTAGAATTCGATGAAACGGAAATGACTCGCAAATGAAAAGAAACGGAAACGAAAAAGAAATACACATTTTAACGTGGGAGAAAATGGGATAGAAGCATTAGCAAGAATTACAACTAAAGTTCGCTGCAGCTCTAAAACAATAGTTATGACATCTAACCAAACTATTTTTTGAAGTTCCACTTCTAGCACGTGTGATATTGTTTTTTTTATTTACTCATTTCTTATTGTAATCACCTAAATCTTTAGCGGCGGTTGCGACGAAAACAAACCTCTGGGATAACTTTGCATGAAGTATATACCTACTGCTCTTCATGTACTTTGCCAGACTTTGCCCTAGATGAGAGAGACATTCAGAACGAAACTTGCGTTATAGACTTATAGAACATAATAATTATACTTTATTTTATTTGTTCATCGGCCTCAACATAATATTTGGCATTATTCCAAACAACTTTAGAAGCTTGAAGTAAATATTTGTATGTGATGTTACTCCAAAGGTCAATAGCTTTTAATTTTGCTACCAAATGATATCGAGACACGAAAAGATTCCAAATAGTTTTAATTAATTTAGTTTTTAGTATGTCTTTTAAACTTATTTATGATCAAGACTTGAAATTAAACAGATTCTGTAATTTTACAAAGCAAAGTGAGTACCTAATTGTTTTATAAATCATTAAATTGAAAATGATTACTTAATTATTTATTTTATACTTAATACTTAATGATGTTACGTTCAAATCATGACATGACCATTGACCATGGCAAATCTGACCAACTTAGAACAAAACTCAATTTTGGACTAGGATATTTAGTCCGGTTAGAAGGTGGTAGAACATTAGATAGTTTGTTAGTAAGTATGAAGACTTTGACAGGAACTGTTAAGAATAGTTAGTCTTGTTAGTTGTTTGAGGACTGAGATGGTCGCGTCTAAAAGTGTGACCGGCATCACACCTTTCTAATCGAAATGAACTGCTGTTAAAACAATGATCACACGGTAGAAATGGCACTAAGAGTAGGTACTAAGGCCTCCTGTGAAAAGTGATACAAGTAAAAAATCAACACTATCGCACACATCGACTAGTTGTAACATGAACCTTTTTTCGTAGATAAAAACATTTACTGTCACCGTAAATTTATTTTTTTGTACTTAATATACATATATAAATATATAATTATATTAAAGTAATTCATCAAAAACCTGTGAGTTGTACCTTTTTTTATTTCCAATGTGGAGGTTTGGTTTGCGTTTTACATACAATGACGAGGTTTTAGAGCGTTATGAGTTGAAGCCAATGATAGGTACTATACAGATAACAAATATCACTTCATTTATTACACTACGGATCGTTTAAAAGCTCGGACATATTCCCGATATACATCAATCGGAACAAGTCCATGCAATCGGACTAATGTAAGCCGAAAGCGATTCTATCGGATGTAGGTTGGCCAACTATCTGGAATTGTCTGGACATGTCCTGACTTTTGGCTTTCTATTCGGCTTTTGAGTTTGTCCGGATATGGAAAAACTGAATAATTAAGTACATACTTAAAAGTGAAATAAGAGTTCGATAAATTTTCACATACCTAATATATCTTATATGTATGTATAAGTATAAAATTCTCGTGTCACAATGTTAGTTACCATACTCCTCCGAAAAGGCTCGACCGATTCTCATGAAATTTTGTGCGCATATCGAGTAGGTCTGAGAATTGGCCAACATCTATTTTTCATACCCCTAAGTGTTAAGGGTGGCTCGCCCTAAAATTTTTTTTTTTTCATTTTTTTGTCAAATTTTAACCCCACCCATCAAATCTATTCTCGTTCTGGGGGTGTTCTAGTCTTTGTGTGTTGTCCATTACTCTATGACACCAACGACGCAGGGAATTCTAGTGTGAGACAATGACTGCGTTGCTTTATAAAAAATCCTAGCCCTCATTTTCGAGATCAACGGTACTGAGTAATCCACCGATGTAGCTGCGTGATGAGATACATCATACATTTATTTTGATTTACATAATACAACATAACACTGACATTGACCTTTGTAACGCCTTATTAGAAAAATTGTGATGACTTTGTACCAGAGCTGGTAACCCTGATTGAATACCAATCGGAACATGATATCGAAGCGCCAGATCCTCCGGCAATCCGATGATCTCTGCTCGACGCGCGCCGTAACTGAACTGTCATTTTTACATGGACAGATAAATAAAGCGATCTATTTACAAATTGGTTTTCCCTAGTATCAGTACAAGTATCAAAAATGCTTTTTTCCATAATTTAGTAGACAACCGTATGGCGCAGTGTTTACCATACGGACTGCGGTTAGAACGGACCTAGGTAAGATTTACAGGGAGGAGGAAATTTAAATGTGGTGTTTCAGTCTTTTCTTGGTTTGGGTGTGGAGAAAGCTGCTCACCTCACAGTTTTCCATGTACGCTCAAAGGTATATGAAGTCTGCCAAGTCCGTCGCCTCACCCGCGACCAACAGTGGACAGTTGTGGGTTTTGACCATAATTTCACCAGTATCTACGGCTCGTAGTCGTAACCACTCCGCCTGCGAAGCGATTTCGATTTCCAACCGGGACCGACATTTATGTGACCGATAAATATTTTTTCTCGGGTCGTAGTAACTGATTTCTTATTATTTTGTGTTATCCGTGCCATGCGGAGGTATGCCTCCGCGAAATCGACAAATCGACTTTTATATATTATGTTGGTCACCTTAAGCATTTCGGGCTTATTATGATAAGCCCTTACACAATATGATTTATATTAATTTCTTCGGAGTTCTCGCAAAATGAAAACTAACGCGGGTGAAAATAAATTCTGGGGGTCTTAAAAAATTAAACTTTTGATCCGGATGCACGATAGAACCTGAGATATAAATAATATTGCAGGATAAAGTTTACCGGGTCAGTTTAAATAGTTTTGTAATACAATCATTCTTTATCAAATCATTGGAGAATTTACCGCTTTATATTAATTAAGTCTGTCATGCACAGCGTGCTTCAAAGGCCCGCAAACCGAGCGGTTATTATTGAAATTGTTCGCTTTTAATTAAAGTTACTGCAGAAAACGTCACTGCTGATCAGGTGCAAGGTTCGCTCATTGTGTAGGCTTGGTACTGGCCCATATTTACGCCATGTCGAATGCAGCATAAAAACTTCCGATACTTGGATTGGTCGCTAACTCTCCACCAATCCGCACTGGAGCAGCGTGGTGGGTGCTCTGGGCTTGGAATGATGAAGAGACACCCGTGCACTGTGGGCCATGGTTGAAACCATTATCAATGAAACAAAAATGCTGCAGAAACAAAAATGTAACTTCTGTGGCAAATAACATAGTACAGAAAGGTCTGCCACTTCAATAAATTGGTTACAAAAAGTAATCGATGAAGGGTTCATGTAAATTTGCGTTACCATAAAATCAATTTGAGCGAAGCTGGCGCGCTGGCGACCGACGGTTCTAGGACGCTGGCCACGATTTGAATAACATTATAACCTTGACCTACGTAATACGTGTCGACAAGTTGTTTTGTAAGAAAACTTAAGGGAGGAATTTCCAAAAGTCCTCCCTTAAGAGGAGCACCCTCTTCATTCCCCAAAGAACATGAATGCCAGGGACAACACACAAAGACTGAGACATACATACACTTAGATCAAGGATAGAAATTAAAAGTCATTATTCCAATTTTCGCCTCTACGGGAATCGAACTCAGGAGCCCTCGAACGGCAGTACAGTGCAGTACAGTACATACATACGGGCCGTTGAACCAAGGTGAACCATTCCAATAACAAAGCTAACACGTCTTTATTAACTAATCCCAGCGTAACTTCAGACTTTGCTTGTAACAGAAGGCTGTAAGAGTTTTGTCCAAGCGCCAAATATTTACCAAGGCCTATTACAGAGTGTCTGGGTTCGACACAGCTATATTACACGTGTATAGTAGACAATAAGTCCATTAGCCATCCATTAGGCGGTCCATTAAACAATCAATCCAAATACGGCCCAGCGCTCTATCTTAATGCTGGCTGAAATAACCCTTTGTGGCTTATTTACGATTTCTAGCGCGGCAATTACTTTTTTCTATCGAGCTTGAAAAACGGTATTGAAATCGGTATGAAAATCGATTTTGTTTGTAACCAGAAACAATAAAATTATGTCTGAACTTTAAACAATTTACTTACTGTTATGAAAATATTCGTTCACTAAACCATTGGTAAGAGCAAGCCCTCTTCCATTATTTTAATTATTATCTGTCTATACTTGAAGATGGTCTGCTCCCCGCCAAGTAACATTTTGTTGGAGTTTGGCCAGAAACATTTGGAAGACGGTTGATGCGACGCTGTTGATTGAAGAGTTGCGATGATGACATAAATGAGCGTTATTTTTACTTGAAACTTGGAATACGTTTTTATATTGACATAAACCCTTCCGCAGCCGCCCATGACAACTGTGACCGACCTGGAACAAGACTCAAATAGGGACTAGGATCCAGTAAGCATAATGCACTATTACAACATAGATAAGTATAATTATCTTCCTGTCTTTACCTGAGGCACTTCAGTTCCTCAATAGTAGCTCAGGGACTCGTTCAGCCCATATCAAACAGGACCGCAATTTCGTTGATTCACACTGACAGCAACACGTGAATCACTTAAGGGACTCCTATGTCCCTTCTCTCCTATCTTCTTTTCATCGTCAAACATTTAACGGTTAATTTTAGAAATGTAGATGAAAACCGAGTATCGTTAGATAATAATTAAAGTCAGTAATAAATAAATAAAACCTTATTAAGCAATTTCATCAAAATCAGTAAGTAATGGAAAGGAAAAAGTAAAGCTGCGGAAGGGTTTATATCCATATAAAAACGTATTCCAAGTTTCAAGTAAAAATAACGTTCATTTATGTCATCATCGCAACTAATAATTTTTATCTATTGTGTACATTACCTAATCGTCTTTCTTTTCACTAACTTGCGGTTCAGAGTTACTGTATAACGAACAGCAAATTAAAGCGTTTGTTCAGTTTCAAAGTGGACTGTTTATGCTCCCTATCTATTACAAACAGGCGAGGAGTTTAATGTGTTTAGGTTGAGGACGAACGGTAATACGATGATGATAGCTCTTACTGACCTCTGAGATGAAGGTCCGAAGCTCACCAAGTTACTTACCCATTTTTTACATTTTCAACGATGGTTTTTTATTGTTCTGTAACGTTTCAAGTCTTACCTGCGTGATTGGTTTTGAAGTGAATATCTACTCGTACTTCTTTAGTATCGTTGTGATTTGGAATTCGTTGAAACGGAAATGACGCAAATGAAGCATCGGCAAAATGGCGGCTGACGTAAGCAAAGCAAAACATCAATATTTGGACTGACTAGCACGTGTGAATTGCAGACATTTTGATTTTTTTTACTTAATTATTTTTGTACTAACTGTTTTCTGTACTAAGCGCGTCACTTTAAAGTAGAACTGTGTTAAGTGGGATTTACAATTTATAATAAATTTCGTGTTTATCTCTTTATCGTCTGATACCGAAGTTCAAACTACGTTTCTGCTACCACTTAAAACTCATAACAACAAATGAGATGACACAACAGCGTAGAAAAGCAAACTTAACGCTTCTGAAGTGTTCTGTGATAACCGGATCGAACTTCAAGCTTCAGTGCAGGCTGACGCGATCGAAGTCGAGAGAAACATTCAGTGTCAAGGTCGCTTCAGGCCTACAAAGGTCAATGTCGGTGTTTATTTATTTAGGGTTTATATTAAACCAAAAGAGATAGACCCTGTGTCGTTTTCGCAGCTACATCGATGGATTACTCAGAGCGTTGATTTAGATAAAGTCTCGGATTTTTCATCATTCTTGTAAGTCTTTTCATTTGATACCTACCCATATTGTAGAAAAGCTAAAAAATTTATTCCGCCATCTTTAGAAGTCCGCCATCTTCAGAAATCCGCCATCTTTAGAAGTCCGCCACATTGGATTAAGAGTGACTATTTTTCGACTTATTGTCAGCAAGCCCTTTCATTTGACACCCATATTGATGGAGTGCATAAAAAATAACTAGTCCACCTTCTTGTGTGCTCCGCCATGTTAGATTTAGAATGACGTCACACAGCTAACCATACATCGTCATCCAAACTAAACGTGTGTACCTACGAAATTTCAGCTCAATCGGTTGAAGATATCTGCTTCAAAATTGAGTTGCAAGATTTCACCCGAACAAACATACGAGTAATTACATACATACATACATACATACATACATACATACATACATACATACATACATACATACATACATACATACATACATACATACATACATACATACATACATACATACATACATACATACATACATACATACAAGCCACCTGATGGTAAGTGGTCGCCGTTTGACATCAGTAACACCAAGCACCGATACGTTGTCACCCAAGAAAGAAGAAATAGAAAAAGAAAATTACTAAAGATACTGAAAGTTAATTAAGTTATAACTGTGCGGAAAATGTGTTCACCGCGAGAAAATCTGCAGTAATCAAGAATCTCGCGGAGGTTAAGCAGGAAACAGCGGCGGCGCGGCGGCTTAATTGTGACAGTGACGCAATGGTTCTGTTTCTGCAGTTAAATATGAAAAGTCAATTTTAAAACGTTTTAGAGAATATAACCGTAAATTTAATTTAATTTTCATAATAGGCGAGCTTAATTGCATTGTAGGTATTTGCACAATAGGTGCAGTTAAATTTTACGTTGTTCTCATTAAATAAATTATGCTTTACGTAATGCAAGATTCTAGTTAAAATCACTTGTCATTAAAAATAAATACTTTAATACATAACTAAAAATAATGTTTTTCCCTATTGATTTAATGTTGACGAAACACTGTTGTGTAAAACTGTGAAAATCTGTAAAAAAATTGCATTTATTATTTAAAAAAAAGACTGGTCAAACACAACCTCTTTTTCACTAAGTTCTTATTAACTCGCTTTAAGTCTTGTCTCTTCTGGTCGAATTTGATAATCAATATGACAGTCTTTTACCTAGAGATTTGAAAATCTATCAGATTATCAGATTCGGATTATAAAACCGAAAACATTTTTTTTCATTTTAATATAAATATTTGAGTATTTGAAATCAATTCAAAATTAGAATTAATTTTAAACGTCGAACAATTTTATTATGTTCTTCCTACGACTAAGGGCGCGTTCACATAGAACGTCCGTTTTACTGGATCAGTTATACTGAATTCTGTGTGAAATCGCTCATACAACTACATACGCTAATAACATATCCGTTTAAACAGATCCTGTAAAACGGATTGCTGTTTATTTTGTTGGATCGGTATTTTTACTGGATCCGGAATACTGGATTCTGTGTGAAATCGCTCATACAACTACATACGCTAGTAACATATCCGTTTATACGGACCTGTTAAACGGACGTTCTACGTGAACGCGCCGTAACGTAACGTAAAATTTCCGACATCGGCATCGTTTGAATAAAAATGGCTTTATTGGCATCTTTTGAACCTTGAACAACATCGTTCAGCCTTCACCGAAGGGCGGCACGCCCGACCTTGGGTTCCGGTGCGATAATGAACCCTTCCGCTATCCGCAACTAACCTAACCCTACCTCACTCAAAATGACGGGCATTGATTTTCAGAGTTCGTGATTTATTGGAGCAAGTATTTTGTTTGTTATACTTATAAAGTTGTAGAGTTTGATTACGGTGTCTAAAATACCAGTTAAAATGGAAAATAAATTATTAAAGTTTCAAATTCAATATTATTTATTCATAAATGTATCACTGATATCACTTATGCATGTTACTTTCTGATTCAACCAGCGATGTTGATGAAGTTTTAAAATAGAGAAGATTTAAATTCATTCTTAGATACTGATATTGCTTATTAAAAGTTTTTATTCAAGTAACAATGTCTGTTCGTATATTTAAATCTTGCAAGTTGAATAAGAACAATTTATTCTTACTCTACGGAAACTTTGCATGTTGCTTTAGTTCCGATGACAAATATAACCGTATACTACGCCCAGGATTGACTCCTAACAAGGCTGTCTCAACGGTTAACAGAACAGTGACTTTTGTTGCTGTGATTTTATAATTAGCATTATAAAAGCGTGTTTTTAGTTTTTCATACTATTATTTTGTTCTTATATTTATATTAGTTGAAAATTATTAATTATTCACCGTTGAAATAACCAACTAACAGAAAACGGACGTCATATTTTTTCGATGCTCCTTTTCTGTAAGGCAAAACGTCATAAAATTAAGTGACCCACTTGTTTCAATAGCGGTCGCTCTATTCATTAACTTTCCCAAATATTCCTATAATGTCGTCCTCTGTAAATGGTGTCATGTGTGCATTTCTTGAGCGCGCAATGTACCTTCTGCGCTTCTCTTAATCTGTACCAATTTCTGTATAGGCCTTAGTTACTAAAACAATAAGCTTATTGTTGTTAACAAGAAGCTTATTGTTGTTAACAAGAAGCTTATTGTTGTTAACAAGAAGCTTATTGTTGTTAACAATAAGCTTATTAATCTTAATGTCTGAGAAATAAATTAGAGGCAAAGCTGATAAATTAGATTAAAAGTAGTAAGTATATGTAAATATGAACCGCACTGGTAACCCAACAGTGGGAAAGCAGTAAGTTAAACTTATAAAAATATGAAAATAATCGTTTTCACAGACAAATGATACCTAACTTACACTTACATTGCAAGAATAAACATTATAATTTTTATTTTCAATCCTAAACAATAAAGGATTACAAATACATTTGTATTTTTTCAATGTTATAAAATAAACAATTTATTATTCACCATTAAACTATGTATATTATGAATCTTCAAGTCGTCAACGTTTAACAGGTCCAATAGTACACAAATATTTGCTTATTAACATCTAAGTGAAAATGATTTTGAACCCTAATCGTATACCTAGTTATTCGCTCAAGAGAAAGAAAGAGACACAGAACCTTTCCGGTTTCCGTTACGTTACTATTTTCATAGATAGGTAATAAAGATGATTTCTACCAGTGAACCTCAACATGACATACACATAATTACTCGCAACCACATACGTCTCCAAAAATGTAGACATATACTCATACAAATTACTTCTCAAACTTTCAATCTATTCAGCGAAAAGTAAAATACAATTTCACAAATACAGGCAAGCAATTTAGGGCTGCCACCTGTTTGTTTTGCACCTGCCCTTTAAATTTAAGGGGACAAAGGGTGTCTACTTTCAAAAAGGTATTATTTACTTGCAACCCCACGTCCCAAGCCTCCAATTAACTGTTCCCTGAGAAATTAGTCATTTTCATGAAAAGGTCTTCAGCGTTATGCTGGACGCGAGGTTAGGTTAGGTTAGTTTAGGCTTAAATAAATATAAAACACCGTAACGTAGCAAGAGCAGCAAAAAACTTTACTAGCATAAGTGTTTTCACTACAGAAGTGCTTTCAGTCAGCTTCAAGAATTTTATAACAATGAAGATTAAATTAATCACGCTCATTATATGCGTTAAAAAGGGCCTTTAGAAATTGTACAATTTTTCAAATTAATTTCAAACTGATATTAAACACGACCTTAGCAATTAAAACTTTTCATCCGAAATGAGATTAAGTAATTGCTTCAAGCAGTTATTTTCTGTGTAGGAACTTTTATAAACACAGATTAAAACATTCAGGTAACATTTCTAACAAACCTTTAGAACCCATATGAGCTGTGGTTTCCTAACACACTTGACATATCGCGTAAGATAAGCAAGTTAAGCGCGCGAATAAGACGACAAATTCTTGTTAATACTAAGTAGAAGAGAATACACTGGGAGCACTATACTGGGAGGACGCTCTCCGAGAGCGACGTGGTCCGACGAGCAGCATGGTGCAGTAAGCTCTAGGCCTCCTCAGGCATGAGGAGAGACCCGTGCTCAGTAGTGGGCCATTAATGGCTTGAAGCCGACGCTCTCCAGATACGATAAAGCTTGGCAGGAAATATCCTTTTTTAAATATAAGCATTATTTATAAATAAATTTTAATGGTATTATTAAGTATATTTTATTATGTCCATCTGATGATAGATATTAACTTAATTAGAGTAAATTAGATAACTTACAAGCATGAGTTTAATTTTTGTAGCGTGCACGCAATCTCCATTACCTCCTCCATTACCTCCTCCATTACCTCTCCACGCGGTCTCCATTACCTCCGAAAATACATATATTCTTGCTATGCTAAAAGTCACCTCTCCTCTAAGAAGAATTGAGCTGCATTGGTAATTTTTGCCCATAAATTCATAACAGACATTAAACACTTATCATCAGGTGAACCTTCTGTAATTCTTTAGCATCAAATTGGGACTCTTTGGTCAGCGAACAGTCACTACCAACTCAGGTATAGGTGAAGAGGTCGTGTCGTGTGTGCGATAGAAAACCATCGCATATTCGCTGGTAATGAGACAAAATCATAAACTTCGACAAAGCTTGCTGCAGCTTTCATTATTCAAATTTTAATATTGTAAAAGCTTCAGTTGTTATGAGAAAAATAAAAAAGAACAAAATATCACGGGACTGCAGAGCTGCTCTTTTGAAATATATACTTACTGGTACATATATGCGTGATGTTCCAAATTATAGGGTTCTTTAACAGTTCGCAAACTTACTGTGTTTCACAATATGATTACTTAATACCTTTTTGGCAACCCACTCTTGGACTCGGGTCTCCTCTCATAATGTGAAATAGGCAATAGTCCACCAACTTACAAACCATTTTTTGTCACTGCTCGCTTTTATAATAAGAATCAAATAAGATTGTGTTATTATTTTGAAATATTTTATATATCTTCACCTCTGTGTTTTTCTCAACCGGCCGCGTCCGGTCAGAGTGGAGTCGCTGGAGGCATACGCTCTAGGGAAATTACTGGTGGAAGTGTTTAATGGCGTTAGCGAAGAAACCGAGTCATGGAGGTTTAATCCCCCCTAGATGGTAAAATCGGTGCCACCGCGTTTTTTTCACACAACCATCTGCCGCATTTTCATTTCTTACGGCGCGTACACATAGAACGTCCGTTTTACAGATTCGTTTAAACGTATATGTTATTAGCGTATGTAGTTGTATGAGCGAGTTCACACAGAATACAGTATTCCGGATCCATTAAAAAATACCGATCCGACAAAATAATCAGCAATCCGTTTTACAGCTCCGTTTAAACGTATAATATGTTATTAGCGTATGTAGTTGTATGAGCCAGTTCACACACATGACAGTATTCCCATACACAACGGAAATACTTTTTATTTTATCGGAATTTTATCGGATCAAAACCGCGCGAGGCTTAGCAAGGGGTTGCGCGGGGTGGGGTTTCCATCCTCGTAGAAAGTAGAGGATACACTGAAGAACGAAAGTCCATTATCGTCGGATCTGTTAAAATTGGTCCTGTAAATGCTATGTGAATATTACCTCCAGTAGCGACGGATCCGTTAAAGTCGGTCCTGTAAATGCTGTGTGAATATTAATTACCTCCAGTGGCGACGTATCAGTTAAAAAGGATCCTATAAAATCGGACGTTCTATGTGTACGCGCCCTTATACAGTCTTATTGGCAGGTATCAATAGTATTCCTTAGCCTTTTCATCAGTCCCTCGTAATTTCACCTCAATGGTCCATTTAACCTGTAGTGTCATATTCTAAAATAGTTACTGTGTATACGGCGGAGACTATCTTTGGTTGTATCAAATTATGCGACCGAGGACCAAACGTCAAAGTGTCCAAAGGGGCCTCTACGTGTTGGACCTGTGTCCACACGCAAGACTTCCAAATGTTCGGTTTCATTTACATGTACGACCCGTGAAACTTTAAGTTTAGAGATAATAATACTTCTTATTCGTTTGTTTCAGATGGGAGTGTTGCCACTAGCGGGTTCCGTCCGCCGCGCCAGAGCGCCCAGACTAGCCGATATTGCCAGGTTTGTGCACTAAATCTGATACAACCAACGACTTCATTAATTCCAATAATTTTAACGTGAATCGCCTTTCATTTCGGTTATAAAAGGCTGTACTGTTCTACAAATTTATGGAATAGTTTATTGATCGATAGTTTATCGATAGATCAATAGCGCTATGCAAAAAGAAAGGGACGGAGTATCACGATTTATAAGTATTGAAGTCAATACTTATAAAATCTTGATACTCCACGCCATCACGCCATCTGTGATATCGTCTATGAACAATAAGAAAATCTTACAAGCTGTCACTGCAAGAAAATACTTGATAATGAATGATAATGAACGATGTCACAGTAGATTTAAAATTTTCCTATAAAACTTCTACATTTCGGCTTCAATTCATTAATGGCTCACTATAGGGAACGGTTCTATATTGATAAATAAGGAGAATAAATCATACCCCATTACGCTACCCCAGTGCAGACTGGTGGAAGGGTTAGTGGCCAACTCAAGAGTCGGAAGTTTTGTGCCCGAAGCCTACGACATGGCTTAACTACTTTTATTTAAATATATATATAAATATATATTAAATAATTATGTACATCGTAGTTACTATATGACACCACTAGGATCAGGTTGTAAAATAACGGCGGAGTTTTAGCGGGAAAGCGACAATGTCACATAGCTCTTAAAATTATTACCCGTTAGATAAACTACGCGAGCCGTCACAAAGCTTAGCTTTTTCCTAGTATATAGTAAAATTCTTTTGGTCGAAGTCACTGGCCAATCTAATTGAATTCAACTCGAAGTTCCCAACAATTTCAAACTACATGAAACTTGAGTTAAACCTTAACACTTAATATCAAATTCCGGAGCTATCTCTCACATCGCTATTGTATAAAGTTTGCTGTTACCCAATTTGGATTAGGCGAAGATTAGTTCAGACCCAAGTTGTTTATGTATCTTAACGTGCATATTACGTATATTGTTCATATTAGTAAAAATGCAAAACGATTATGTAATCTATGCTAACATTCTAAAGCTGAATTCGTTCGATTGTTGGTTTGAACGAACTAATCTTAGGAACTACTGGTTCGAATTGAAAAATATTTTTTTGGCGTATAGTCCATTTATCGAGGCAGGCTATAGGCTAACATCACGCTATGAAGCATCAATGAAAAAATGTTGCATAAATAGGAAAATATTTTATATTTGGTTTCCGGCGGTTTCACTAGTTTATTCATATAATGAATCTGTAACTAATGTCTGTGCATGCAAGACTTTTGAGAAAATCTAGTAAGACTATTTTATTAACGCAATAGATTCCACAACAACTATTTTTAGATTTTCCGTCTGATAATCATATATTATTTCTGCGAGTTTAATCCCGCAAATATCACAAACGGATCCAGTTTTGATCACTTACAATTTTATTTTATTGGAACGAAGTTCCTTACGGCAGGCTTGGAGGGGATAGGTTTTGCTACGGCGACCGAACTGAAAAATATGTGATAGTAAAACCGTAAGAAAAAAAATGCGTGGAATAAAAGCGTTGAATGAGACGTGCGCATGCGCGACAGTCGCATACACAAGCGAGTAGTGTATAATACCTTTTTTTTAAGCTATTGCATAGCTTTTAACGCGGGCCTTGAGCGTGGGGACCGAATCCAGAAATTCCGTAACGAAATAATGAAATAAATAAAATAAATAAATAAATAATTTTTCATGGTTTTCGAGGGTGGTGAAGCCGATAGTGCTGTCAAAATAGAAATCCAAGATGGCGGCTGCGCGAAATTATCAACTTTTCGTCATGGGTATCGTTTTCATGGTTTTCGAGGGTGTTGAAGCCGATAGTGCTGTCAAAATAGAAATCCAAGATGGCGGCTGCGCGAAATTATCAACTTTTCGTCATGGGTATCGTTTTCATGGTTTTCGAGGGTGGTGAAGCCGATAGTGCTGTCAAAATAGAAATCCAAGATGGCGGCTGCGCGAAATTATCAACTTTTCGTCATGGGTATCGTTTTCATGGTTTTCGAGGGTGTTGAAGCCGATAGTGCTGTCAAAATAGAAATCCAAGATGGCGGCTGCGCGAAATTATCAACTTTTCGTCATGGGCATCGTTTTCATGGTTTTCGAGGGTGGTGAAGCCGATAGTGCTGTCAAAATAGAAATCCAAGATGGCGGCTGCGCGAAATTATCAACTTTTCGTCATGGGTATCGTTTTCATGGTTTTCGAGGGTGGTGAAGCCGATAGTGCTGTCAAAATAGAAATCCAAGATGGCGGCTGCGCTAAATTATCAACTTTTCGTCATGGGTATCGTTTTCATGGTTTTCGAGGGTGTTGAAGTCGATGGTGCTGTCAAAATAGAAATCCAAGATGGCGGCAATCCAAGATTTATTCATCTAATTTTTATAATTGCATAGGTTGATAAAAAATGCTAGGCAATAGCTTTACCGCGGCAGTCACCGAGTGCCACATTTAATTTTTATTTTTTTATCCCTCTTTCTTTTCGTTCGCCGTTGCCTTCATTAGCCGAAGGAACTTCGTTCCTACCTGGTGTCCCACGACACCACATTATTTATTATTTTGTATGATTTAATTTTGCATGACAATAGAATGGTACTTCATTTGATTATAACAACAGCATAATATAGAACGGTTGCATATAGAACAACCAAACCAATATCGTTTCGTCTGTTCGTGAACTATGATTAAAGCCCGGATAGCAAGTTGGGCTCATTAGCATTCGACGTGAAATTCGAAATCACGTCTAACCAACAAGTCGAAACACGGAATAATCGCAATTTGTACTCAAATAAAACAATGCTGAGTTAGTCAGCTGTGTTCCCGGGTGTATTAACCCGGTTTTGGTCAGTTAGACAAAGACAGGTAGTTACGTAGTTAAATCAACATGTTCGTGTAGATAAATACTTGTTTTAGTGTATGTTGTCTAGCCAAAACAAATTCCGTAAACGAATTAATTATCCCTTTGTAAAACTTTAATTTATACATGAGAGGACCCAGATTTATTCCATGTTTAAATTAATTTTAATATTGAAATTTAATATTATTATTGAAATAAGCGTGTAGGTAATGTTTTCAGCCCGTACGTGTGTTTGTTCTTCCGTTCTCCCAGAACTAGTAGCCGCGTATTCTTGATATTTCTTTTGCCACATTCAGCTATCGGCCGAAACTTTAACTTACGAATTTCTTCTACTACAAACAAACGCTAACACACCCATACCCCCGCACTAGGATTTCCTGTGTCGTGGGTGGCATGGAAAACACAAATAACACATCAATAACACCCGTGACCAGAGCATATACATTTATCTGTCACTTAAATATCTACCTGGGAATCGAACCTGGGACCAGTCGCAGCGCAAGCAGAGCCACTACCAACTAGTCTACGGGATCAACTACGATCCAAAACTTAAAAAAAAGATAGATTACTAAACGATAAATATCATTGTGCTATCAACTGTAGGCTGTAGGTATCCGTCAGATTACGACATCAACAAACGATTTGTCTTCGAGCATCCAGTCAGTGTTCTGTGATCGACAGTACCTACAAGAATTCTTGCGTAAATTTTAAGGATCGGATTTCACTTTACGTTATACCTATTCGGATTATGGATTATGTTATATTCGGATACATTATGTTCTGAAATCTGAAAACTTTAACCCCTCCTCTTCAGAAAATTTTAACCACTCTGGCATTTTCCAGGACTAAGCTAGGAGAGTTTGAAAATACGACGAAATTTTTTGTGAAAGGGTTCCCCTGGCAGGGGAATTTTCGTGCTACCAGATGCAATCGTTATCTGTAATCATGACTACATTTTTCCGATCTCTGCCTGTATATTATGTATGTATGTGCAGGCCGAACTCATCCACCTCAATCAACATTGTGTACCTCCCTCTATTTAAGTCGAACCAACCACTTCAGCAGTATGAAAAAGTTGTAGTGCCCTGAATGTCGTGAACCCATTTGATATAAAATATTGCGAATGAAAAATGAGGTCTAGTTGATAAATGGCTTTGCTTGACAAATTGCATATAACATAAATTGCATTCAAGATCAAGCTCTTTGATGGAATGGTGAGTTAGCATGCAAG
This sequence comes from Ochlodes sylvanus, assembly GCA_905404295.2. Taxonomy (NCBI): domain Eukaryota; kingdom Metazoa; phylum Arthropoda; class Insecta; order Lepidoptera; family Hesperiidae; genus Ochlodes; species Ochlodes sylvanus. The sequence goes on from FR990129.1 coordinate 8,838,883, forward strand.
CTTCACCTCAAAGCGATCCCAGTTTTACATATATTTTGAAGTCTGAAAGAAAGTACTTTACAAAAACTTTACATATTTTTACATATAATTTGTCTTGGCCGACAACGCATCGTTGACGCGTTTGGTGTTGTCTGTTGGTTTGGTGACATGAAACCCACCACCACCAAACCACTAACTCCTCCACCAATCCGCACTGGAGTAGTGTGGTGGAGTATGTGGTATCTAGATCTTCTCAATTGTGAAGAGAGGGACCGTTGCCCTGTAAGCCGTTAATGGATTGAAACCAAGTATCAGAATAAATCGTAGAAACAAAATGAGTTACGACATTAATCACAGAGGCCATTTAAAACCAATATCCGATACGAGACTCGGCCATTAATTACACGTTCAGGTGACAAATTGTGATTATGTGGAACACCGAAATAGAATCGGCGTGATTACATGTCATGTATATTCAGTAACTAGTAATGCCCGCCCTCGCTTCGCTTCGGGAAACCTGTCCCTTAGTACCAAAGTCCAAAATTGTTAAACGCAACCAGCGCACGAATTTATTTTCAAGCGCGTTATTTTTAATTTTGCGAAAAACTTTAATATAGGTCTTATACGTATAAACTTTCCTCTTGAATCATTCTATCTATTAAAAAAAAACCCATCAAAATCCGTTGCGTAGTTTTAAAGATCTAAGCATACATAGGGACAGAAAAAGCGACTTTGTTTTATACTATGTAGTGATATTATACACGCATTACATAATGCAGTTAGATTGTTTATATTAAACACACACACAAATATACGCACACACACACGCACAGAGAGAGACGTACACTTACTCCGTGTAACGTGTAATCCATTTTGGCCTTTTAATGAATTTTGTTATTGTATTCAAACAAAATAACTTAAAATACGCTGTTGGAACACCGAAATAAATATATAATTAGTAAATACAGAGTAACATTACCTAAATAAGTTACATTTTAACTGTAACGGAGTTTGTGATGTAAGGTGTTCAATTTAATAACAGTTATAACATACACGTTAATAACTTGTATGTCCTTCGACGTGACCTTAATGACTTGTGCTTAATGTATTATTTATTTAATTTTAATATTATTTCTTAATCTCTGAGTCCAAGCCGACCTCCCCTGCTCGTGGTGAACCCTGGTGAAAAACGGACGAGGCTGCGGCGGCCGCTCCCTATTTTCAATAATCACCGAAGGTGGTAGTGGTGGTAGGGTTGTGGACCCGGCTGGCTAGGTACCGCCTCGCTTGAGCGTGTCGCCAAACGGCTTGTCGTATTCCGTCTCTTCTCTCTTCTTGTTCTCTCTCTCCTCTCTCCCTCTCCCCCCCCCATCTCTCCTTTCTCCCTCTCCCTCCCTCTCTCTATCTCCCTCTCTCTCTCTCTTATTATCTGTCTCTCTTCTCCGTTCTTGGCCGGCAACGCGTTAGCGATGCCCTGGGCAGTCATTATTGAAGTTATGTCCGTTCTGGTGCCTAAGCCTTGGGGGTGGCGCTGACGAGCTTCCAGGCCCTGCTGACTTCTGCCTGTCTGAGAGGTTATGGTGTTAGTCAAAATCAACTAGATTGACCTACCTGACCTAATAATAATACCTCTGTGACCCTGATGGCGCTACCATAGCTAATTGACAATCCAGGACCTCTTAGTAATAGGTACATAAGTAGAAGGAAAAGTAAGTACCTACCAACCAAAAAGTATTAAATTCATTTACTCTAGATCAGAATTAAAATTTAGGACATTTCCAATTTAACTTGACTTACTTTCAAAGCTTCACATGATATAAAATATTTTATACAAAATTCATATCTGTTTCAATAAATTCAAGAGAAAGTTCAAAACATGACATTTTACAGGATTATTACAAAGCGAATCAAGTTATGTATGGAACTAAATTTATTAGAGTTTCAAACGTCTCTTATTAGTACTGAAAAGGTCGAAGTAAGTAATTTAATTTTGATGGCTAGATGTTACAAAATGGTTTTATTTTGAGATATTCATCCAAGAGTTAAGCCAACATTTAGCTTGCTATTTTTTGGACTCTCTGTAAAATACAGACACTCGACCCTAAAATGGAAACAACTTTTTACTCCTCCGCATAAACTCCAAACAAAACGAGCACGTTTCGGCGGCCATACGCCAACCTTTAATATCTCCATATTACTTTAATATCGGCGATATCATTCGCCATCATGTCAGATACAGATGTTATATGAGAACCAGCTTGAAAAGAGTATTCACTTATGCCTGTGGCAACTTCAGAAATAATATGACTATCATCTCTGGTTTTGCTCATTCAAATGACCGTCGTAAATATGCCTAATCCATGTCCCGAAATCCCAAATCAGTCTAGAAAACTTGATGCGTTGATTCTCAGGAGGCATATTCGTTCCCTTTGTGTGTCCTATCTTATTTCAAAGATTTTAGGGACCGATTTTCTCGACGCAAATGATTGCAAGTCATGGAATACGTTTTTTTTTTAGTATTCGCGGATCACTATGACATGGATGGACAAGTTATAAAAAGAGTTCGCCTTCAGAGCCACTGTTGCATAGACTCCTCTGCTTGTCCGTCCATAGGCGACGGTGACCACTCGCCATTTGGTAGCCCGCCATACATGGAATACATACAGTGGAATAGGGGAACTCGTTTCTGGTACTCATTCCCACTAGTTCCACTGATTAGTTCAACAGTTGAACAAGTGGGACTTTTTCAGACAGAGGACAGAGAGAGTTATACCGAGGTGTGCCAGCATTACCCATCGGACAACGAAGCCCAACACCACAACTTCAAAATTAAGTTTGGAACTATTTAATGCCCAATAATGTATTCATAGAGCCCAGCGGGCCTGATACTTGAACGGACAAGTTGAAAACAGTTTAGTTACTGTTAAAGGATTGTCTAGCTCGACAGTCTTGTAGTTTAGTAAGTAATGTTTGCTGAGCGAAAAGTTTTAGGTTCATTTCCTGACAGATATACTTTACACATTGAGATTTTCTGGTTGAGATTACTGCAATTACTCGTGTCGCGTGGATGGGAAGGATATACACGGCTAACGGCCATTTTAAATCTTCTGTCTTTCCTTCTCAATAAGTGGCCTGGCAACGTGGCAACTATCCATTGACATATTACTATCAAATAGTTTCATTGTAGTGTTTGTTGTTATTGCTTTATCTACTAACTTATCTACAGATTACGGATAGATTGATTGGGAACGCTCATAAAACGACTGAAACCAAAATAGAATACTTCTCCAAGACGCGTCATAATTATGTAAGTATTTTCCAATCTTTACTTGGCCAACATAGCAGACTATAGCCATAACCTTTGCAGCAGTGAGACAGTTATGAATTATGACAAACCTAAGTATCTTTCATCAATCAATAACGATCCTAATTTAGATAAGTCTCTCAGATACACACTAGATAACTTTTACCCACATGCAACCTAAAAGTGCGAGAAAACACAATTTTCCTGTCCGAGATATAAAGCAGATGTTATTTAATATCAAACAGCATACATGAAACATGTCCAAACTGAATTTCGTCCGATGTTTCCTTATCATTAGTGCAATTTCCCGCATGCAATATGAAGTGTATCAATTTCCAGAGCTCTGGGGATTATGAACGGAGACTAACCCCATTTTATAGTGGATATGCGCAGCTCGTATGAAATTCGATTAGTATCCCCTATATTGAAGCGCCGGCTATGTGTGCTTTGCAATCACTCGCTAGTGTTGGATATCAGTTGTTAAGACATCTCGAAGACCTTCGAGCAAGAGCTGATAATATTCTGAGATTGACGAATGGAAAGCTCATATCGACGCAAAAAAGCGGAAACACTATAATCCACAAAAGACTTGGTGGACCATTCGACGCAGATTTTTTCCTGATTCGGCATCTGTTATTTTTAGGTTACGTTTCCACTTTTTTTGCGTCGATATGTTACCGTCAGCAGTCATTGGCTTATTAACAGTCCAATTAATAAATTGACAGTTCGATTACAATGTAATACAACCCCATCCAATAATCGCTGAAAAATATCCAGACGAAACGAAAGATAAAAATTTGCCACATTATCGGAACAAAGTTTTATCCACAACGTGTTTTACTATTTCCAAAGAATTTATATACGAGTAAGTTTTAACTATGATAAAGACTCGTAAAAAGATTATTTGAGAATAAGAATATATTCTGAATTCACCAAAGTCCAGTCCTTGTCGGGAACACGGTAATCCCTCTTAGAAGTCCGTTTCTAAGTTCGAGATATAAATCTTCCCTCTTCAAGCATTAACCACCTTAATAATTCAGTGTACGTGCGCTGTACAAATGTTTGGAATGGCTACATTTTTTTGTCCTTAAAGTTCTAAGGTTTTTCTTAAGTTTTTTTAAACATCTTTTTGGACTTAAGATAGCAAACGAGCATGCAGCGCTACCCTTCCGCTGCCGACCATGACCAGAACTAGACTAAAATCGGGACTAGGATGGCTAGTCCAGGCAGAGGGTGTTACTAAGAATGTTACTTGGTTAGCTCGTTAGTAGGTATGAGCACTGGGGCAGGCACTGTTAGTGATAGCAGAAACGAAGAGTGCAATAAGTCGAGTTTTTGGTCAAATTGACTTAAGACCATATCCGTAATCAGGAAAATGTAATTTTCGTCTTGGACATATTTTTGTATCTTCAAAAGATTCTGAAGAATGAAAAGAAAATGAGCTCTTTAATTTCGTCTTCGACTCTAGACTTAGAGACTTTCGTGTTAGTCTTAGAGCTCAGTTTCCTGATTACGGATATGGTCGAAAGTCAATTTGCCAAAAAACTCGACTTATTGCACTCTTCATTAGGACGGCAGAGTTAATCCTATTAATGACGTTAGTCATAGTCCAGTTAGTAATGTTATGAGAGTCTCGTTCTGATTCGGACATAGATGTGTTGCTACTCTTGAGGACTAAGATGGTCGCCTCTAAAAGCCTCATAATCCACACTTTTCCAAACGGAACACAATTGCTGTTAAAAAATTATTACACGTTAGAAATGATACTACAAACCGTGGCGGACGGTATTGCCACCCTGGGCGAATAGGCAATTTTGTTGTATAAAAAGTTTATTGTTTAAAAACCTCCTTACCTTGAGTCCAAGCCAACCACGACTTCTCGTGGTGCACCCCATTGAACAACAAATAAGGGCATGGAACCAAGTCTATTCTGTTAGAATTTGACCTTTATTGCCGTATTTTCTAAGGTTTTGAATTGAAATATCTCAGAAACTACATACTCTACGGTCCAAAACAAATAAACAAACAAACATGATTATTTTATCGTTATATGTATACCGTAAACCTAACACGAAAACTTAAAACAACATTACGTTCAAAGTTAACCATCAACTAAGCTAAATAAATACAGTCACACACTTTCCCGTATTAGTATTCCCTGTGACACGAGTGGCTTGAACACATACAATTAAATCACAAACAAACACTACTGAAAACAAACATTTACTCATCAAATAGCACCGGCTTGAAATGGAATCATCCGATATGGCAGGCTCACTGAGCTATAGAATTGTGTCAAAAAACTTTTCATAGGAAATTCTTCAATTGATCGATTTGGCCTTTTGTTACTAAGTACAAGAAATTGTGGTCGGGGGACCCCCGTCAGGAACGAAGATCCTTACGTATTTTCTTCAACTTAGCATGTAATTCGAAATGAAATCTGTTTAATAACAAAATGAAATTTATAAAAAAGAGACAGATAGATCGAGAGAGAGAGAGAGTTGCGCACGCGGTAGCGCACTCACTTGCTCTTGTGCTCATTTGCTTGTACGAGTATGTAGTAGGCTCGATACACACACACATACACACACAGCATTCGGCATTTCGTTACGTGACGTTTCTACTAAGTCGCACTACCCGTAAGCCGCGTTAACGAACTTCATTCCAACAAATGGGTGTTGGCTGTATTAAAAAAATCTGGAAGCTTTGCGAACTGGTTCCATAGAGTATTAATTATTTATTAATGCAGCTAGCCATGTAGGCATTGAACACAGAGTATGCGAAGTGCCCTACAGCCCGGGTTATTATTATAGAGTAAAAATACGGGGCAAAGTATTCGTGGTTGAGGCACAGAAAATGAGGGTATAGTTGTAGTGGAATTGCTTTTACATTTTGTAAAAGGCGCTATAAATAAAAAATACTGCGCAGATTTTACTAAGTTCTAGATTGGAAGTTTCAGCAAAAGTAAGCCTTCGGGCGATATAAAACTGGTTGGCCACTAATGTTTCCACTTATTTACAATAGTACCACTTACAATAGTTACACTTTTTTAAAGGCGACTATCCTAGTCCTCAAGGTTAGCAACAACTCTGAGACCGAATTTGAACGAGGCTCATACTAAATGGACTATACCTTACAAAAACTAACTGGACAAGTATCACTAACAGTCTATGTCCCAGTCCTCATGCTCACTAACAAACTAACTAACTAACTTTCTAACACCGTCTCCTAATCGGACTAACTAGTGGACTAACGGTGGAATATCCTAGTCCCCATTTGAGTCTTGTTCTAGGTTGGTCGCAGTTGTCATGGGCGCAGCGGAAAGATGGCGACGCATGCTCGCAGCGAATGCACATAAACAATACGGGTACTATTTAGGTGAATATTATACTGCCTATTTTACCACTTATTTTACCGCCAGCAACGCATAAGTGATGCCTTTGGTGTTACTTATGGCCAAGGGCGACTTTGACCACATAAAATGAGGTGACTCGTCTACTGAATTGTCGGTATTTTCCATTAAAAAGTATGTTTCGGAATTTACGACTTAAATTATTAATCTAAACGTTCTTGATTGTTCTCAAAAATATAAGAACTCTTTAACTAACATGGTGGACTTATTAGTCATATTTATATACCTACATTACATAGGTACATAATATTTATTCGGGAGAAAACTTTGAGGTAAAATGGGCCTAATTATCACCCTATCGTTTTTAAAGATTCGGGAACACGTCTCACCTCGGATGCCCTTCAAGATGAATCTTTCCAGAAAGTCTTCATTGTCCTAATCTATAAAAGAGATAGTTAGGCTGTTTAGTGTGAAGTACTTACAGGAATTTTCAACAAAGTTGTAAAGGCTAGCAGAATATAAAGTTAAGATTAGGTTTCTTGAGGTAGCATTTAGTGGAACTAGTTCTAAAGTTCTAAAACAACTGCCACTACCCTTAAGCAACTTTGAGTTACTTTTTGAAGTATGTTCAAGCCAACGCATATAAATTAGGCGCTTCGCAGTCTTCAAGAGAATGAATATTTTTGTTAAACACTTCACACTGGCACTATAAATTACACTAGATGGTTTTTAACCGACTTCAAAAAAAGCACATATTCGACTACATTTTTTTATGTATGTCAAGCGATTTCTCTGTCATTTGTGAACCGATTTTATTTTCTATTTAAAAGCTGATGCTTGTGGTGTGGTCCCGTTTACATGTTTTTTGAGCGAAATCTGATTTTGTAGAGTGGTTTTTGAGTTATCCTTAAAAATACTTTTTTTATTTAATTGAATTCCACTACGTTGATGGTGTTCTCAATTTAATTCTGGTCGATTTTGAATTCGGATTTTTGTTTTATTAAATTGTGTCATAATTACATATATTATGTTACCGACATCCAGGATTTCAGGTTTTTTTATGGCCTGAGAAGGGAAATGAGCAGATGGATCAGCTGATGGTAAGTGATCACAGTCGCCTAAGGACATTGGCAACACCAGGGGCGTCACCAACGCTTGGCCGGCCAAGAAGAAGGCGATTGACCCGCTTCTTGAAGGAGCCCATCTAATAGCAGTGAGGGAACACCGATGTAGGAAGCTATTTATAAACGTAAACGTTATAAACGTTAGCACACTCATACCCCCGCACTAGGATTCCCTGTGTCGCGGATGGCATTTACAACACAAATTACACATCATTAACACCCACCATCTGAGAGCAAAAATGAAAGAAAAAAAACATCTGCCCCGGTCGGGAATCGAACCCGACACCCCTCGCTTCGCAGGTAGGGTCACTACCAACTAGGCTACGGGGTCGTCTTTCCACAGTTTACACTTACGTGGCACTGTGGGACGTGAAAACCGAACTATGGACGAATGCCAGGTATCCAGGTGATGCGGGTGCAACCAGTGCAACCTCGTAATGCGCGGGGACGAAAGGTAACCGCGCGCGGGTATTAAAGCGCGCTGTGGATTTGGACCGCAAAATAATCTAGGATTTTATGTCAATAAAATTATAATTTTATTTCACTTTTTGCGCCTGCCACACGTAGTGTGGTATTAGTGTGGGTTGCATACAGTACGTAATTATGAATACACGTTATTATAACTACGGGTAAAACTCCTTCGTTATAACAACGACCAGGTCTAAACTTTACCCGACTTGTGACGTATTTGTTACTAGAAGAACTACGTTCAAGCACAAATTAAATCAATACTTTTTAATTAATTCACAATTTAATTAACATTCTAATTTTTAATTATTTCTTAATTAACCCGTTTAGGTACTACTGTCTTTGAAGAATTTTAGTTTGCGTTGTACCTTTAATTAATGTCGCTATTTTTAGTTGTGAGATTTCCTGAGAGTCAAATAAATAAACAAAATTATAAAAATAAATGAAAAAAATAAAAATGTTCATTTATTTTTATAAAGGTCGTAGAGCCTAGACTTCGCCAGGGGTAGTAGTAGGGGCCAACATCTTAGTCCTCACGAGTAGCAACACATCTGTGACCGAATTGGAACAAGGCTTCTACTAACAACTACTAAGAGGACTAATAACTATCACTAACAGTCCCTGCCTCAGTCCTCATATCTACTTACAAACCTAGCAACTAATGTTCTAACACCGTCTCCTAACAGGACTAACTACCCTAGTCCCTATTTGAGTCTTGTTCTAGGTCGGTAACAGTTGTCATGGGCGGCAGCAAAGGGTGGTGCTGCATACTCGTGCGCTACCATTAACCATAAAAAAGTACAATACAATAATATAATACAAATGAGTACATCTGCATAGATAATAAAATTATTGTTGTAGTTATAACAATATTATTTAAAGTTCAATTTAAATATGGCGTCATTTGATATGCCAATTAAAACAGTTATCAGGCGTTCTAAATCAGGTCATGGCTAAAACCATTTTTTGCATTGTCATGTATTTTTGAAGTGCGCACTATTTCGAAACATTTTTACGTCTGTATAACTTGGTATAAATTTATTGAAATTTTATTTATTTTCGCGAAGTCTACAAAATACTCTAAAGCTGTTTAAAAATCACATTTATTCATTTTTATTGATGAAATGGAATTATGAAACTGCATAAAAGATGGCAGGTCATCGAAAGAAACGGACTGATTAAAGCAAAAAACAATTTACCTTCATAAAAATCTGCAACCCCTTTGTTGCCAATTCTTTAATTAAAATAAAATTAGTCGTTAAAAATGTTCAATTCAAAAATATATGCATATAACAGTTATATTCATAGTTAAGACAGGACAACGTCTGTCGGATCAGCTAGTATTATAATACTAACTGACCCGGCAGACGTTGTCCTAATAACTTAGTCCTTTGCGGGCATTGTAACTAGTTAGCGTTTATATAAAGCGCGTAGGTTGTCAATGAAGCTTTTACAGCTGGTTAAAGACATACAGCTATGTAATAACAACCCACGACCTCAAATGCAGCGACACAGCATCAGTAACTCACCATTACGTTTCCTCCTACGTACTTAATCTATGAGGGACAGCCTCTCGTAACAACGGCAACAACGCTAGTAGCCGCTACAACCGCTTAGCGGCTCGACTGAGTCGGACGTGTGTTCCCCCCTTTATTTACTTACGTTTATTTTAAAAACTTTTCTACAATCTGTACATATCACTATTAAAAAAATTAAAATATATTTTTAATCTGTCCACGGTGCTCAAATGCCTTTGTGTGTCGAATTTTTAATGTGTTTTTATATTGTCTGTGCTGTGTTGTGAAAGTTTAAGAATGATCGGAGTAGTGATGGAACCGGAGCGCGCGGAAATGGCGGGAAATGTTGACAGGTAGCTTTTTATTACTTCCGGATTGGTTGTTGTCGAGGATTTTTATTTTTAAATCCAATTGTCTGTCATTTTTTATTTAAGGCACAACACGTTTTTTACTTAAACATTACACATTTTATTATTATAAACTGTGTATTGGTAAAATATTTGTAGTATTTTATTTAATCCTTTTACAACATTTTAATAATTTTAGTTTGCACTTGGCATTAATAAATAATAATTGTTATAGTAAACTGTTTTTATGACACAAAACAAACTAAGATATTGTGAAGAAAATTAGCTAGAGTTTGGTGTTTGGCACTACGTAAAAGCTCTATCGTAGAGCTTAAACATTGTAAAAAACATTAAGAACATACGGTCTCCGCTTTAATAACTATTAAACGCATTGTATAACAATTAAACTATAATAATTTCAGTGAAAGGAATTAAAATGCCTAAGAGTTTGAAGGATAAGTGTTTCGGATGAGCGAGGACGATGAATATAATTAAATTTATTGCCAAGATAGCTAGGGGCGAAAGGATTAAACAGCACACAGTATAGAGCAGAAAGTATCTGAGTATTCCGGCGAAGACGGATATGGACTGGAAGATAGCTCTAAAGTCAGAAACGTGAAAATTCTTGCGAATTATTTAACTAAAAACCTTTTTTACTAAATACTTGTTGTTTTATACAGATAACATAAATTTGCAACACATAGTAGGCGCACCGATATTACGAATTACGCGTAATGTACGTTGTCATTGAAAATCGTAAAAATGTATACTTAGTTCTGCTAAGACTTTTCGTGGAAATATTTTTTTCATTTTAATTATTTATGCCCTTTATTTAATACCAGTGACCCGGCCTCGCTTCGCTTCGGGAGACTTTGGATAATTCACACTATATCTTTATAAATTATAGCCTATGTTTTATTCTGATGTGTAAGCTATATTATTGTAGTTTCAATAAAATCCCTTCGGTAGTTTTTGCGTGAAAGAGTAAAACACATAGTCATACGTCCATATTAGTAGGATAAGTTATATATTTTGGACAATTCACACTAATTATCTTCATAATTTATAGCCTATATGTTATTATGATGCTATAGCTATAATATTGTAAAGTTTCAGCAAAATCCATTAGGTAGTTTTTGCGTGAAAGAGCCACAAACATTCATACATCCATACAAACTTTCACATTTATAATATTAATAGGATTTAATTTTCATAAGACCTGTAATGCACAATGTTCTCAAAATCTCCAGTTATGTTTCCTTACTTGCTACGTTCTCTAAATGCATGTGAAGTAATGTGCAATTATAACAGATCTACAATAATTGTACTATTAAGCTGAGATTATGATGCACATGCAGGTGTATCTTAAAACAAAACATACATAATATAATAAAACTGCAAGTGATCGATGTATGTATGTACGGAAAATATTTGAGAAAAAGAGAAGAAAGTTGGGGTCCTTATTATCGTAGTTATTGAGTAAGATAATGTCATAAAGATATTGTCGTGTGAAACGCATCGTAACGTACATAGAGTAACTGTTATTAGTATGTTATGTTTTAATTATTTATTTAATTTATTTCTAATGCATTCTTTATTATATAAAAATATTAGCTTTCTGCACTTCTTCTGTGTCCTTCCGTCGGCGTAATTTTCATAAAGGGGATACAAAGATTTTGCTTCACGTATTTCTATATATATTCCACAATCCAATTAGAGAACACACCTTATGGGAGATAGTTTATAAATCATTAATGACGATGACGTGAAGCATATTGAATTAATTAACATAACTTTATGATCGTTTCGATGTACCTATAGCTATGTTATACCTATAGCTATGTTATACCTATAGCTATGTTATACCTATAGCTATGTTATACCTATACAAAATAGTTATTTAGTTAAAACTAGTTTTTTCTCGATAGCTTCAACTTCAAGGCCAGTGCACGGTGTCTCCTCATAACTTAGGACTCCCAGAGCATAATCCGCCACGCTCCAGTGCGGACTAGTGGTATTGCTTGGTGGTTTTTTAAATACCTTTAACGCGTGTAACTAGTTCGAACTACTTTTTATTGAACTTCTTGTCAAAACTTTTTCTTGACTTCCTTGTTAAAACTAGTTTTAAAAAGACACGTTTTAACAAAATCACAAAATTGAAAGTGTTGCAATTAAAGTTAATTTGTATGTAAGTCAACTTCTATCGGCCGTGATCTCTGCTAAACAACAAACGGGATAATTTTGCTTTTAAAATAGTTCTTAATAAAATAAATAATAAAACAACTATACGATTCTCTGTGTCGCACTATGTGTGTGTAAGCACTATGATTCACTGTGTCGTGGGTGGCATGGACAACACAAATAACACATCAATAGTCACATTAATACCTGCCCAGCCGCAATCGAACCCAGGTCCCCTCGCTTTGCAGGGGCAGCAGGCAGAACCACTACCAACTAGGCTACAGGATTTTAGTAATAATAGTTCTTTAAAGTACATAATTATATAGTTTAACAAAAATTCTTATTCAAAATGCGTTTTAACTAAATACAGGTTTTGACTGTAAAATGCACTTGAACCGAAGTACGACGGAAGTTAAATGTGAAGGGTGAAGGACAAATTTATCTCGTATTGAAATTAAATACATGAATATTTTATAATATTATTGATACTCTGTTAAGAATTTTAATATACAAGGTGATTTTTAGTCACTGAACATATGAATAGGGGGTACCTACTCCTAAAAATATCCTATGTGCTTTCCAGGCTATCAAACTATTACCATGCCAAATGTCATGTAAATCTATTAAGCAGATTAAGCGTGAAAAGGTAGCAGTCACAGAGACGAACCTACAGACAGAGTATCTTTAGTATTTATTGTATTAGTGTGGAAGTTTGCAATGGAATGTTTGTTTAATACTCTACATAATATACTCGTACATTAGTTGTAACAAAATAAAAAGGTATTAAAATTATTTTTGCACTAAACTTAGCACCTAAGTTGATATGAAACCAGTTTTTATAATACCGGTTCACCAATGTCAGTAATTATATTTTGATCACCTAGTAATTTTAGTTTAGACTTCAGAGTGTATTTAATGTCTATTGAATAAATTTTTAGTAATAACATAATTAAATAATTTATTTTAAATGTGTCTACATTTCTCGTACACGTCACGTTACTCACTCTAGATTCTCGCTCCATATCTTATGGTTGTCTGGAAGACATCGCTATGCGATAATACCACCTTTTGTAGGTACTTTATAAATGTCTATTTATTGTTATATATTGTCCTATTCTCGGTGTACAATTATGAGTCATAAATAAAAAACAGAATGTGTGCAATTCACACATGCTAGAAGTGAATCTTATAAACGAATACTGTCAGTCCTATTTGGATTGGATTGATGTTTTGCTTTGCTTACGTAAGCCGCCATTTTGCCGATGCTTCCTATCTCATTTACTCCCATCGCGTCATTTCCGTTTCATCGAATTCCAAATCACAAAAATACTATAGAAGTATTTACTTCAAAAAATAAAAATAACCTTAGCTCAATGTTGTTCCTGGTTCAGTTCACGGCTGGGGCAGACATTTTTCTAACAGAAATGTTTGTAATCATTTCCTTATAAGATTAAGAACAATACTCAGTAATTTGATACAGTCGACAAACGTTCACCGCTGTCGTTTTGATCGGCAACGTGTCGGTGGCAATTCCACAGTTACTGTTATACATGTCCCTTAGTGACATGACGTGACGTGGTACGTTTTTTAGGATTCCGTACCCAAAGGGTGCACGACACAACACGTAACGACGCAACACGTAATCTAAAACCTTTGGTGACAAATGGAACTCTTTTAATATGCTCTGCCTGGCTGTTTGTGAAATAGGTAGACAGACACCTGATATTTTCACATAAAGCGTGATATTATAGCCGCTATCTCAAAAAATAAAAACAAACTAAAATATTAGATCCCAAAGAGCAAGGGTCCCATCATAGGTGGTTCCCGTACTCCCCGTACAACTGCAACCTTAAAAAAAGGGGGGCTTATCGCTTGGTGGTATGGAACTCTACGTGCGTGAGTCGGCTCGCGCCTGACCGATTTTTTAACAGAAGTTGGCAATAGCAATAAAAAGAAAAGATCACTCCTAAGAGATTTACTTCACACCCGTGAAATGCTTATTAGTTTCAACAGTATTAAGTTTTCTCAGAAAAGCTCAAGTTTTCTCAACACCTGAGTATTCTTACTATTTCTTTTAACCGTAATTTCCAAGCGCCAATTTCTCTGGCCATCCTCTTGGGATGCTTAAGTTACTTTTCAAGTTACTATTTTTTGCTTTTAAGAAAACATGGGTGAGCAAACTTATATATTAGGTTGTCTTTGGCTTCGTAAACTTTTAAATTCGAGAGAAATAAATCTAAAAACAATGATTGACGACACCGTGGACAAGTTGGCGGTGGCTCTGCCGGCGAAGCGAGAAGACCAGGCTTCGACTCTCGGCCTGGGCAGACATTTATCATCATCATCATCATCGCACCCGTAACAGTCCCACTGCTGGGCTCGAGTCTCCTCTCACAATGTGAGGGGAGACTCGCCATAGTTATAATAGGTACAAATAAATAAGAACAATATTAATTTATAACTTGATTTTTTACAAATTCAATCACGAGGTTCAAAAAACGCAGTTCAAAGACCACTAAAAGCAACAGGGCCCTGCGCCACTTATACGTAACATGCAAACAATACTGAAATGCTCTGGAAAACCAATTCAAAATATTTATACGTAACTGTTTCAGCTCGACGTTGAATAGGAGTTGAATTGTAAATATTATCCCTACTCGGTTAGGGTTACCATCTCAAAGATTGTGACTTGCGTACAGCTGAATATTATATGCAGCTAGATATTAAGTAAGTTTATTTCAATATTAATTATTTAATTAAGGAGTTACAATTCATTGTTTTTGAAATGACACTGATTGTTTAATTGTTTACAGTTTAAAAAACTGAAGAAAGCTTATCAAACTATTGCTTATTTTTTACGTTTTTATTGAGTTTTATTTAATATCCGGAAATATCTAAAATCGGGACATGTCCGGTAAAATCCCCACATCTGTTAACCCTATATCCTGTACCCCCACCTTTTCGTATTCATACAATAACGGACCATATTTAATAAACGTTATGTGGGTAGTTAGAAAAATACTGAACTGAGTGTTAATTTAACTGGTAAAGGATCTGTGTGAACACGTTATTGAGTTATTCGATATTATTCAGAAATATTGAAATCTACATAATTATTGTAAATATACCGGAGAATGCTGAAATTGAAGGGACAGAAAAAATATCTAGCGCTAAAGTTAAACTCAATAATGTAAAGAGATTTGGAATTGGACTGAATTGGATTAAAGAAGGCGTCGGACATGGCTTAACGACGGTTCCTAACCATAGCAACCGCGACCAACGGCTTCTCGTGCCCTGCGAAGCACGGAAACTCTCAATGATTTTTTGACACCTAGCGGTCCAACTACCGACCGCGCTGTTGCGGCGACTGCGACTGCCCGTTCCCCTCCTAGTGCATAGCAAATTAAACTTTATTGTTGGTCCACAACATACAAATTCTTAGCAGCCACCTAACTGCGCCGCGTTACGACCATGCGTGTCATATAAACGCGCCTATGAGCGCTTCAAGAAACGCTACTTGAAGCGTCATGTTTTTCAATTTAGCAGAATAGCGTGATAACCTACATTTTGATCTATTGACTTGCTTATAAAACCCATTATTAAGCGAATACAATATAACTTCATACTCGTATCCATGACTAACTTCACAATTACAGCTTCCCTCAGACTTTTTATTTAATACAATTCTCAGAGACGTGAATAGCTTCGTTACTTCAAGTCTTAGAATAGATGCAAATTGTAACATTATATATCTTTAGATTCCTTGAGGATTTATTCATTCATTTTTGCATGAAGTAAGGGTCTTAAAATAGACTGAATACGAAATTAGAATCAATGCTGCGGTTTGGTTTGGGTACGTTGGATTTGGTGGGTAATATACGCCATTATTATTGGTTGTTGAACCTAGCATGGAAGGAATGCTGATTTAAAAGGAGTACAGGGCAATGGGCCGCGCTTGATTTCAGAAATCCTATGCTCTGGTACAAGTGCTACAATGAAATCAATGTTTAAATTGTCATTTATTATTTTTATTAACTTATTTAACTTTATTTATAAAATTAATCAATAGTATTTTATTATTTAATAGACACGTCATAAGTATGCAACGTTTTACTATGACAGCTACTCACAACATTAAGTAGGTACTAATGACGTAGTAAACGATTTTTGAGATGGTATTTAAGCTCATTAGATTGCCTTTGTAGAGTCATAGGTTTATCTAAGTCAGGACTTCTTTATTTCACATTTATACTTTAATATTTGAACAGGTTATTAAATATTCACTTTATAAATTACCAGGGCGGTAGAAATAAATGAAAAGTAATAGATCTCTTTATCCGTCACCGCTAATAGAGCACCTGGGAAGAAGGGAACAAGGGATGAAGGAGAATTATAAATATTTCGGCAGCAAACTAGTTAATATTTTAGGAACTGCGGCTGTGGGCGGATTCGTTCGACCTCAACCTTACTCGTTAAAGAATCATGTGGGCGCCGGGACTGGTATTAAACGAGTTTAGCTCGACCATGCTGTGCTGAACCTCGAAAAATGGGTCATGCTAAATTTTGAAAAAGCCGAGATAAGCTTACTATTTACACAGAAAAATTATAACTGGTCGATGTCTGTACATTGATATTTTAGAAAATATATTTAAAGGAGTCCTACTGTAGGAGCCTGAGAACCAATACATTCTTTTTCTTTTCTCTTTTTTTTTCTATTTACTGGATATCAGTGGTCATAAGCGACGGTGACCACTTACGAACCGACTTACGAATGGCTCATCTGATCATTTATCGACTTTATCGAAAAATTATCCAATTTATCTGCTCATTTATCGAAAAAACTTTTGCGTTGTGTAAACTTTAACTATACAAAATCTTTGCGTGCATTATTCTTAAAACGTAGGTACTTTTCTCGTCACAACAACATATAGATTTTCACGAACAATTTCAGTAAACTACTGAAATACGTACGACGCCATACAATAAGAGATATTAATGTTCGTGAGCAAATATTTGTACGAATCTAGAAGCGTGATACAATGATGATCGTTAATAAAACTACGTTTGTTTATTTTGGCGGCGTCTGTGTTTGAACATAAAGTATTCGTATTCTGGAGCTTGTACTACGTGTATTCGTAATCACTAAAATACGGCACTATTATTATGGAATCGTATTCCATTTCAATGATGGAATTGGTTCAGGGTACTCAAATTGTGGGTCGTGAACTATTTAAATTTCGGAATGAGATCGTAGGGGGTCGTTATTAAACTTAAACACACTCATACCCCTGTGTCATGAACAACACTAATAACACATTACTAACACCCATGACAAGAGAACAAATATTATTGTGTCACATAAATATCTGCCCCGGCCGAGAATTAAACCCGGGACCCTGCTTTGTAGGCAGGGTCACTACCAACTATGCTACGGGGTCGTCAGAAAATTTAAATAAATTTAAGTGTACTTCTACCTACAAATACCCCGAAACGCGATAAATAATGCCGAAAAAGCTTCAAAGGTTTGAAATATTTTTTATCAGAATGATCTTTACAGAAAAATTTATCTTGAACATCTGTTTAGATAAATAAAATTATTCAAAAGAGAGATTTGAATCTCTCCATATTTAGTATTTATTTATTGCGTTGATTTATATATTTATAATGTTCACTCTGCTTTAAAAAATAATGAGAATAATCATATTAATCAATATTAAAACAAAGAGAAACAATTGATCATTAAAAGTGACCAGAATGAACCAATTTGAAATTAGCCGCATGTTTTTAACTCATGCCGCCGTACCAGGGATTATCAGTTTATTTACGTTTGACTGCTACCATCGCCTTCTAATTATAATCAAAACCAAAGTACCCGGGGTCCCAGTCTGTTAATTAAAAAATGCTTCAATTGCATCGTGTTAGAATAGTTTGATACTTTCAAACATGATAAATTAGCAGTCTTGGGCCGCGGGACTCTAATCAAAAGCTGTCGTAAGTTACAGGCGTAGTACAGGCCAGCTTCTATCTAGTTTCGTTGACTTTACTTATACAGCTAGAACGTGATTTTTGCAGCCTTATATATAAGTTTGTTCTCTAATGTTAGAAGCTATTTACTAGCAAAAGTTTGGGCGGGAGGTGTTTAGGAAAAGTGTTCTTCGTGCTAAAAGTTGGAACAGCCTTGAACTACTCCAAACGTGTTTCATTGGGGAATCTTTTTTCTTCATTGTTTTAAGTAGTAGCTGGCAAACAAGCTGAGATCTAATGGCGAGTGGTCAGCGCTTCACAACCGCCGGAACACTACGAGTTAAGAGGAAATACCACGCGAACCCTTTTTCAAATTTGGGATTTTTTCGCTCAATATCTCTGTCGTGCTTGCGAGCGGCGTGTATGTCAGTGCGATAGGGACAACTGCAGCTCCGTGTAAAAACCCTAGGCAAAAATCATCAAAATCGAGGTTCCGTTCTCGACTAATCCCCCCGCCAAAACTAAAGCAATCTTAACGAAATTTTGGAAATTGAATGGGAAGGAGATATTCTGTGTCGGACCGTTTAGCTTTTTGTGCTAATTATTATACAATTTGTGTACTAGGCGTTTGTTTGCGGCATATTTATTTGGCCGTTTTAAGCGCTGTTTGAAGTAGCCTAAAACTTTTGAAAACAAAAATATCAAAAAAATCAAAACGTACCGACATAGATAATGATGATATTATTCTTGTGTGAAAAAATTATTGATCTAGAGTCAAAAACCAGCAAGGGATTAGTCGAAAACGTTTGTATGGAAAAATGACCCGTAGCAGTCCAACGGCGACTGAAAAGAGGGTCCAGGATAGAGTTACTTTACATCCCATTTTTCATTCTTGGCTGGCCGTGCATCGTGTGCAACGTATTGCCATAATGTCATCGATGTCTACCGACGGCAAACACTTATCATCAAGTGACTCTTATTTTTTTGTCGCATATTTATATAAAAAAGTTTACCTTATCTTAGTCTAATTGAAAGTGATTTGTTACGGACGGCGAAAACTGATTTTAATGTATATAGATATAATATAGAAAATAAGGCCGTCATAATTATAATAATAAAGAATTTTCCCTTAGTCTGTAAGAGAACGAAATATACATATTACTAAGTATAGATAGTTATAAGTAAGAGCGAAAGGGACGTAGCTATAAGTTAGAATAGTACTTACCGAAAGGGATAAAGCTACGAGCAAGAGAGAGATGTGTAGAAAATTAGGGCCGTGCGCAACAAAATTAGTGCCGTGTGCAAAAACTTTGGTGCCGCGTGCAAACTTCCGGGCACCGGATTGGTTGAAGGCAAAAACACCTAGTTTAAGCACCGACCCTTTGTATTAGAGCTAAGTTACATAAAAATAGGCGAAATTTTTGGAAAAAGTGTGTTCAGTACAAGCAATAACATATTATAACAAGTGAAATAAAAGTATCTAAAGTCAAGTTTCCAAGTTGTTATTTCTGGACCCCAACATTTTGGTCCTTCGGTAGCCGGATCCAGAAAAAGCACCAGCCAGGAGCCAGCCAGGAGCCAGCCAGTAGCCTGGCCACCAGCTAGCAGCCGCCGCCAGCCGCCGCCAGCCGCCGCCAGCCGCCGCCAGCCGCCGCCAGCCGCCGCCAGCCGCCGCCAGCCGCCGCCAGCCGCCGCCAGCCGCCGCCAGCCGCCGCCAGCCGCCGCCAGCCGCCGCCAACCGCCGCCAGCCGCCGCCAGCCAGCCGCCATGAACACGAGAGGCCGTGTTCGCTCCGAATCGGGGTTTAGCGAGTCCGAGGGCGCTAAGGGTGCGCCAGGAGGACCGCTACACCGCATATTCGAAGATTCGCCACAGTCGCCGTCTACGATTGGGATACCGCAAGGGAGGAAGCTTAGAAGATCGCCTCCACGGTTCCAAACGGAAACATCGAGTATGGGGCCGCCGGCACATCCCGCGGTACATGAGGCGACGCCGGGACCGAGCCACGCTTCGCCTTCTCGCAGGCCTACGTCACCGACGCACACCGTGCGCTCCAATACATCAAGGGCGAGCGCCGAGGCCAGGGCGAAGTTGGCACAATACGAGGCGGACAAGGAGATGGCAGAGCTCGAGGAAAAACGACTGAAGATAAAAGAAAAGCTAGTCAAATCGAGATTAGCTGCCGAGATGTCAGCAATAGAGGCAGAGTCGCAGTACGCAGAAAGCGCGTGCGGAAACGACAGAACGAGAGACTGGGTGGAAAAAAGCATCGAAGAGAGGCCGTCGAGGTACAGGGAAGGGCCACAGGAGGCTCGTCCTCCCATTAATGAGCAATGGGGGGACAACCCAAAGTACCGGGGCATTCAACAGTTAGCGGACGTCCTGGAGAAAATGGTTACCTCGCGACCGCCGCCTCGTCAAACAATGGAGCTGCCGATATTCACAGGAGCAATCACCGAGTGGCTGCCATTCAAAGCCACAATGGAAGATTCTACAAGGTTATACAAATTCACACCGACAGAAAACCTACTGCGCTTAAGAAATAGCCTTCGAGGGGAAGCGCGGGAGACGGTGCTGTCTCAACTGTACACCGCTACCAGTCCAGAGGTTATTATGAGGACGCTAGAAATGAAGTATGGTCGTCCGGAGTTTATAATCGACAGAGCAATAGAAGAATTTAAGAAGATTCCGAGACTGGGAAGCACGAACACGGATCTGTACGAAATCGCAGTGAGAGTACAGAATATAGTCTATACAATCAAGAGTATAGACCGACGGGGTTACCTGAGAAACCCAATGATGGTTAGGGATGTCATGGACAAGCTCAGCCCGCACCTAATCAGCAAATGGGCGGAGTACGCAGCCGCCAATGAACAGCGCATCATGGAAGACAACGAGATGACAGTCTTAGCGGAATTCTTGATGTCCGAAGCAGATTTAATGCTGAGATATACACATACACCGCGACGTAACGCTCCGATACCCCGAAGAGAAGCGGCTACAAAAAGAGTAGCTAGCCGAGGCGTATACGTAGCAGAGGACGTCACGCCAGAAGAAAGAAAATGCTTCATATGTCAATCGGGAAATCATTACACGCCTGATTGTTACAAGATGAAGGCAATGGAAATCAACGAGCGATGGCAATGGGCCAAAGATAATAAAATATGCTTCAAATGCCTGAACAAAAAACACAGCAGATTCACTTGCAAGGCCAAGGCATGCGGCGTCGACGGATGCAGATATCATCACCACGCGTTGCTTCATAAAAACAGAACAGAAGCAAATAATACAAAGGAAAAGAAAAATGAAGATAGCACTGCGTCGGTGATGAGCGTAAAGACGTCCGACACCGTGTACTTAAAAACGTGCAAGGTGAAACTCATGGGTCCACGGGGGGAGATAGAAACTCACGCCCTCCTGGACGAAGGCTCAACAGTAACGCTAATCGAAGAAGAATTGGCGAACGAGCTCACCGACGGCGGAACAAACAAGCCGCTGAATATCAGAGGCATCAACGAGCAAAAGGAAATCGACAGCAAGGCAGTCAAAATACAGATAAAAGGACTACGCGAGCCCGAGACATTTCAAATAACGGCGCGTACGATGAAGGGACTGCAGCTGCATAAACAAAACATACCGCGCGACCTAAAGCGGTATGCACACTTGCGCGACATTGAATACAATATATGCGCTGGAGAAGCGAGACCTCAAATATTGATCGGGGCCGACAATTGGCACCTGATAGTGTCAAGGAAACTGCGCAGCGGCAAGAAGAGCGACCCAGCCGCGTCCTGGACGAAATTGGGATGGGTATTGCACGGGTCTGCGCCGCGAAAATTAATGATGACCAATGAAGCCGCAGTATTGTATATTTGCGACATGCAATTAGACAAGCTAGTTGAGAAGCATTTCGAAGTTGACTCGCTTGGCGTCACTTTGAAACACCGCATAAGCGAAGACGACCAACGAGCCCAACACATATTTGAAGCAACGATCAAGAAAAACGGAAGGCACTTTGAAGTCGGGCTGCCCTGGCGGAGCAATAACCCTGCGCTCCCCGACAACCACGACTACGCCTACAAGAGATTAGAAACGTTAGAAAGAAAAATGGCAAAACAACCCATTTTTCAGACAGAATACAAAGCTCAAGTCGCCAACCTTATTAACAAGGGCTACGCGGTCAGATGCGATGGTAGCGAAGAAAAAAGCCACGTTAAATGGTACCTACCGCACTTCGCCGTGTTCAACGTGAACAAGCCGGGCAAGCTAAGAATGGTGTTCGACGCAGCGGCCAAAGCACACGGAATCAGCCTGAACGACTGCTTACTGGAGGGGCCGGACCTTTTAGCTTCACTTACAAAAATCTTGTTCGGTTTCCGCGAAAGGAAAATCGCGGTGACCGCCGATATAGAAGAAATGTTTCTACGAGTAAAGATACGGTCTGAAGATCAGCCGGCACAAATGTTTTTGTGGAGAGACAATAGCAACGAACAACCGCAAAAATGGAAAATGACGTCGATGATATTCGGAGCGACGAGTTCGCCGTACCTCGCACACAGCGTACGAAATCACAACGCTACAGAACACGAAGAAAGATACCCGTTAGCGGCGCAAGCGATACGAGAACGCCACTACATGGACGATTATCTAGATAGTTTTGATACAGAAGAGCAAGCGGTTCAAATGATCCAAGACATCGTGCATATACACGAACAAGCAAACTTCAATCTTCGCGGCTGGAACTCGAATAGCGCAGCCGTCCTCAAAGCTATTCCAGAAGCAAAACGATCAACGAACGCGAACGTGCGATTGACCACGGGCCTAACAGAAAAAACTTTGGGCCTCAGATGGAGTCCAAAACCAGACACCATCGGGTTCAATACGGAGTGCAAACGGGTGCCGACCGAAGTAAGACAACGGCAAAGAGCGCCGACCAAGAGAGAAGCGCTAAGCGCGGTCATGTCCATATATGACCCGCTGGGACTTATAAGTCACTATACAATCATAGGGAAAATCATATTACAAAAGTTATGGTTGAAGAAAATTGGCTGGGATGAAGAGCTACCGGCCGACGAATCAGAAGAATTCAAGACATGGGTCGCCGGACTAGAAGATATATCAGCCTTGGCGATACCCCGATGTTACAGCTATAACATGTCGCCGCAATCAGAGCTGCAACTACACGTATTTAACGACGCCAGCGAGCAAGCGTACGCGACAACGGCCTACTGGAGGATCTCTCACCCAGACGGGACCATTGAGGCTATTCAAGTGATGGGAAAGGCAAAGGTGGCGCCATTGAAAATGCTCACCATCCCGAGAATGGAGCTACAAGCGGCTCTAATTGGAGCGCGAATAGCGAACACTATTCGTAGCGAACACACTTGGAAGCCGCAACGCACATATCTTTGGACTGACTCCAAAACAGTCATTCAGTGGATAAGGAACGATACAAAAAAGTACACACCATTTGTATCACATCGGCTAGCCGAGATCGCCGAATTATCACAGAAATCAGACTGGCGATGGGTACCCACGAGCGAGAACGCAGCCGACGACGCCACGCGATCTAATTCTAATAAGATTAGTGGCTCGGATCGCTGGGCGTTGGGGCCTGCATTTTTAAGGGCACCAATTCAAGAGTGGCCGTGTGAAGAGCCAGACGACACGCCGGTCGAAGAATTAGTGTATATAATAGAAAACAAGCTATGCACTAACGAAGCCCTACCAGACATCCACAGATTTTCAAGATATGAGAGTCTAATAAGAACCACAGCACGTGTTCGACTCTTCATACTAAAGTTGAAAACAAAGAGAAAGGATTTACAATTAGAAGTCTCGCACATAAAAGAAGCGGAGTCGCAATGGCATCGCCAAGCGCAACAAGATTGCTTCCAGGAAGATTTCAACAAGCTGACGTCCGGACACGCCCTGTCAACGCGAAGCAAACTCGCGAAGCTGGACCCTGTAATCGAAGAGGGAATAATAAAGGCCCGAGGCAGGATCGGCGCGTCAACATTATCTAGCCACACGAATCGACCAATAATACTCGACGGCAGACATCCCTTCACGCAGCTGTTGATAGCGAAATATCATCGCAACGCAGGACACGCAAACAACGAGCGCGTAGTCAACGAACTCCGACAAAAATACATAATACTACGACTGCGGCCAACAGTGCGTCGGATAGCGAAGGAATGTCAGCTATGTAAAATAAGAAAAGCCGCGCCACACATGCCGACGCGAGGCGACCTACCTGAGGCAAGAGTCGACCCAGGACACCGGCCGTTCAATTATTGCGGCGTCGACTATTTTGGACCAGTGAGCGTCACCATTGGGCGACGGCATGAGAAGCGATGGTGCGCGTTGTTCACTTGCTTAACAACGAGAGCGGTGCATTTGGAGTTGGTAGCGTCGCTATCAACAGACTCGGCAATCATGGCGTTTCGACGCATGGCCGCCAGAAGAGGATGGCCGCACACCGTCTACTCGGACAACGCCACGAACTTTCGCGGAGCCGACAACGAATTACGGGACGCATATGCAGCATGGGGACCGGCGTTGAAAGACTACGGGTTGCTGCACGAGACCGACTGGCGATTTATCCCGCCCGGAGCGCCACATATGGGCGGCGCTTGGGAGAGACTCGTGCGGTCAGTGAAGACAGCCTTGACCGCAACACTGAAAGAAAAATCGCCGAGAGAGGAGGTATTACAGACCGTGTTGACGGAGGCTGAGTACAGTATCAACGCTCGGCCGCTAACACATGTGTCCGTGGACCCGGAGGACGAGGAAGCGATAACGCCAAATCACTTTCTCATCGGGTCGTCGACTGGGCTGCCGCTGACGGGTCCCTGCGAAGAAGCAGATCGGCAAACGTGGAGGAAAGCGCAAGCCATCGCCGATCAATTTTGGAAAAAATGGACAAAAGAATACCTACCAACGTTGATACCTCGCGGTGAATCAGCCAATGCGACGCGACCTCTACAAGTGGGGGACCTGGTAGTGGTGATCGACGGTACGCTGCCCCGCAACACATGGCCGCGCGGCGTCGTCGAACGAGTACATCCCGGCCCAGATGGTGTGATCCGCTCCGCAGACCTCAGAACGAGGGGAGGAATTTTCAGAAGACCCGCGGTGAAGCTCGCCGTCCTGCACGTGGAAGAGGCTGCGAAGAATCTACGCCGGGGGGAGGATGTTACGGACGGCGAAAACTGATTTTAATGTATATAGATATAATATAGAAAATAAGGCCGTCATAATTATAATAATAAAGAATTTTCCCTTAGTCTGTAAGAGAACGAAATATACATATTACTAAGTATAGATAGTTATAAGTAAGAGCGAAAGGGACGTAGCTATAAGTTAGAATAGTACTTACCGAAAGGGATAAAGCTACGAGCAAGAGAGAGATGTGTAGAAAATTAGGGCCGTGCGCAACAAAATTAGTGCCGTGTGCAAAAACTTTGGTGCCGCGTGCAAACTTCCGGGCACCGGATTGGTTGAAGGCAAAAACACCTAGTTTAAGCACCGACCCTTTGTATTAGAGCTAAGTTACATAAAAATAGGCGAAATTTTTGGAAAAAGTGTGTTCAGTACAAGCAATAACATATTATAACAAGTGAAATAAAAGTATCTAAAGTCAAGTTTCCAAGTTGTTATTTCTGGACCCCAACATGATTATTAATACTTAGCGAGGCCTCATAAATCATGCTATATTCGGTTAACACTAAGTGCTTCTTGGTAACCGCTAATCACGTTATAACACGATGATCAACCATCTGGTTAACTTATAAACTATAATTGTTTACTTACACAGAACGTGTAAATAACACGATGTCGTGTGCTGAGCAAATGTTACGCATTCATGTCACGTTCGCTTAGACCTTCCCAATTTGTTTCGCACACTGACGTCGCTTTGTAATTGTAAATTAAATTTCTACTGTAAATATCATATTTCGCTTAATGGTTGAGGTCATCTCAATGTTAAGCATGTTTTCTCTTTTCTTTATAATATTTTTATCTTTTTTAATAATAGATTATGTTACTTTGACTTTGCGACGTGTGTACACATCACTCTTAATATTGTATTTTCCAGAATTATTCGCAACTTCATTATAATTAAAAATGCATATCACCGCATCAGGATACCCGGTGTCGCAATCGCAAAGTGGCATGAACAAAAGACTGACAAATAGACAATAAGTCTTTAGGAATCCTCACGATCCGAGAACAAACATTTACATATCTGTCACATATGTACCTACGTGTGTCCTGGAATCAGACCTCTAAACTCTCTACCTGCAAGCAGAACACCCAATTAGGCTATGGATTTGTCATTTAATGTCTATTAGAACACGATTTAAATCTTAGCCCTAGACGACAAAACAGGGGCTCAATAATTTAGCTATTTTATAAATGCTTCAGTTGCATTTCGCTGAAATAGTTTGACACATTTTTGACATAATAATTTATGTTGTATACGAAATGTAACTATTCAAACACGATTCAATTGAAGCATAAAAAAATAGGCAGACTTGGATTCCAGATCACGAACAAATCTTATTCGTGATTTACCAATTTTAATCTTACCCAATTTTTACCATGCCGGACAGCCAGTCCGAAAGGCCCTGGGTTCGATTCCCAGCGAGGCGGAAAATTTAAGAAGTTTATTTTTCCGTTCTGTCTGGATGTGTGTTCTTATCTTTGTGAGATGTTCTTGGCACCCACGCCACAGGGAATCCTAGTGTAGAGCTATGAGTGTTTTAATTAAATAATTATATATTATGTATACTTATATACCTTTATATTCGCATGTTTTGAAAGGTACAAAAGAATGAAAAGTTTTGTTTCGTAAATAACCCAAGGTGGTCACAATATATTTTTATTCGACATATTCAACAAATAACAAAGGTGTCGTATGGCAAGCCTTTGTATTGTTATACAAAGGTGTTTGAACATGGAGAATTTTCCATTCTTCTCATGTTTACAGGCGAATGAAATACCATTCGTTTATAAACGGCCTTTTCTAAATAAAACACAAAAGACGATGAAATTTACATCAACTGAGCTCAAACTCGACTCAAATTCAACTCATAGTAGAGCATTGAAATATGAACCTTATGTTGCACGACCCGTATGGCGCAACGGATAAGCCGTTGCAAGAATCCTGGGTTTGATTCCCAGCATGGTGGACTATGGTCTATACCCCTCACAATGAGAGGAGACCCAATCCCAACAGTGGTATAGTTTGCGATGATGACAAAGGCTTGTAAAGGCCGATAGATGGACAAAATCAACATACATGAACAAGACAAAAGCTTTCGTGTTCTTCCATTTACCTATAGGTAAATCCTAAAGGTTCTAGGTCGTATCGGCTTGGGGTAATCAATCACCTGTCTCTCGGGGCGCGAATGCGATATGTAACATACGGACGGACGGACCTTACGATGACTCAGCTTTCAGTATAACGATCTGTCATGGGACGCTGTTTCACCAGCGCACCGCGTAGTTTTCACATCAATTAATGTTTTTTTGGATATGTACATAGTATTCGTGTGTGTATGCATGTTTGTGATTATTTGTATATGTGCGTGTTTCTTTGAAAATTCGCCGGCTTTGAAAGAAGCTCTATAAAAAGTATTAATAAGCTTTCTAATAAGAAATAACGAAACATCTGTTTCAAAGATTTTGGATAACAACATACTGCACTAGGGGTAAAATAAGGGATGAAAGCTTATTTTAAAATCATTTAAAAGCACATCCGTGCAAGCTAGCTGGACAATAGCTAGTAAGCTAGTTTTCTAATTAGCTTGTTTCCGAGCCAGTGTGTTCCTTTATATGTTCGTTTATTAATTTACAATAATTATTATTAATATTAAAAAACTAAAAACGCTTTTATGAATAAATGAATAAATGCAAAACAGTTTTGGCTACTGTGCTGTAAACCATTGAGGAGTTCCAGGTCTGAAACCAAACCCCAGCGTCATATCCGGTCATGCTATTCATAAAATAAAGACGACCCGGATGGCGCAATGGTTAACACGCCGGATCGCCGTTCCGAGGGTCCTGGGTTCGATTCCCAGCGAGGCGGAAATTTGAATGATGAATTTAAATTTCCGTTCTTGGTCTGGGTGTGTGTGTTCTTGTGTTGTGTGTTGTCCATGGCACCCACGACACAGGGAATCCTAGTGTTGGGCTATGAGTGTGTAGCGTTATAAAATTGCATTGTCATCGGAACTAATGCAATATGCAAAATTTCAAGTCCGTAGATTAATTCAGCTTGCAAGATTTGACCGGAACGAGGTAGGTAGGTGCCTACTAACGTTGCAAGTTAATTAAAAGCTTATAAATAACACGTAGACTATTAGCTCATTAAGTCACTGCATACTATTTTATTCTTTTTTATATATTTATTTATAGTTTCCACCAACGGTTATTTGAAACACAAATATTGTGTGAAAATTTTGTTGAAAAGAGAATATTGATACATATTTTATACGTTCGTTTCACAGAAATACGGCTGTTAATTGGGGATTGAGTACTAATTGGGATATTAATGTTACGTTTCGTTGAATAAGTATTATGCTGATATTTTGCCGCAGAGTATTTTTACCGGACGGTGAAGCCATAAGGAGGTTTATAATTTCAACCCATAAAAGGGTTGTGTGAATGTTCATCTCTTCTTTTAGAACTTAATGTTAGTTATAAGTCTGCGAACGAGCAGACGATCCACCTGATGGTAAACCAAACAGTAATTTAATAGGCAGGGCTGTGTCGTGGACACGGCAGTGTTTTTAACGTGAATAGGTGGACGTATCTGCTAATATTTTCTTTGAGCGGCATTTTCAAAATGGCGGCGCTTGACCCTCCACCGCGAGTGATGAGACAGTGCTCACACAACCTGACAAATTAAAACAAAGATCAGTGGTGTAATTTAATTTCGAATATCATGATAGATATGATATGAGTCTACCACTGTGTCCTTCGGTTGTGTTATCATTGGTTTTTAGGGTTCTATACCCAAAAGGTGCCAAACGGAGCCCCATTAACATGCCTCCGGTCTCTGTTGAGAATTCCCTCCCGCTATGGACGGGAAGTAAATTTAAAAACTTATTCGCGTCAAAATTTATACATTTTTTTAAGGTTAACTAAGCGCCCATACCCCAGTCAGTACTGTTTGTGAATGATCGACCGATATAAGTAAACAACCGCGGTCGATAACAGTCTAAACGGACGACCTCTAGCGATTTAATTTGTCGGACATTTCCTTGCTTCAAGGTTGTGAACTTATTTGAAGGCATAAAATAAGTTATAATAAAAATAAAATCAGGGGTCTATCTATTTCCGTTCGAGAGAGAGTCCTGTGAAAGACAGACAGATAGACAGACAGATAATAATAGGGTTCCATTTTTTAGCCGTAGGTTAGCCTTTGCGTGCTAAACCCTAAAAACATTTTTTGTAATTAACCAAATTCAAACGAAAACACTGATGCAAGGCATCGTTGATTAATTCATCAATGATTCAAGGATTGGATCATTCAAATTTCCGCCTCATTGGGATTCGAAATTAAGTCTCTTTGATCAGCAGTCCCGCATGGTAACCTCTGTGCCACGTGGGTTGCCGTCGATAGCGAGTACTTAAAATAAACGCGTATTATTCCACAGCGTTACTGTTAATGTACCACGAACGGACGATAAGATTATGGTCACGCTATTTCAGAAATAGCTACTGAAATTTTAATTATAGCAACATTTCCTAGTGATTTCGAAGATAAACTTGCGTGTATGAAATTGCGCCGCAGCTGAACGAGACAGGGCAATCGCCCAAAGTTTCTCAGGACCTGCACCAGCTGCATAGAGCGCTCTAAGCCTGCTCCGTGATCAGAAGAACCCCGTCAGTAATAGGTTGATGGCAATAGAGGGTAATCATGAGCTCTGAAAAGTAGGACCGGGGGCCGTTACCGCGTCCGTGGATCATCAGTGTTCGCCACGGGCATGGGAAATCGGGTTGGACACAAAGATGAATAATTAATATTAAAATTAAATAAATAATACGTTAAGCACAAGTCATTAAGGTCGACTCGAAGGACATAAAAGGTATTAACGTGTATGTAATGACTGTTATTAAATTTACATTATACTAATAGTCAATACATTAAAAAAATGTACAATGAACGACGAGGATTATGTAACTAGTTGACAAATACGCTGTCGAGTTCGAGCCACCTAATAGACAGTGGTCACTGGCACCCATGGTCCAAACAACAAATGAAACTATGGTCTATGATGCTTACATTAACTAACATTATGAAGAACAGTCAGTCAGTCAGAACAGATAATCACCGAAGCAATTGATAATTAATTTCTGATACGCAAATAATTTTTGATGATTAGAGTTGCAGGATTTAACCCCAGGTTCGATCCGCCAACGTTCGAACCACTTGACCGTCACTATTCGTTGAGCCTACCAGTAGGCAAGCTAACATACGCAAAATCGAACGGGCCGATGGAAGTTCAGTATAGCGCCACATCACATCTAGACACCACTACCACGTTCAGAACAGCTGTTTACGACTAAACTAAATTGACAGATTAGTGTAAATTGTGCGGTCGTATTGGACCGGAAACTCGTTACTGGCCCAGACTACAGTGAATTGGTCTAGAGGCTGACCGGTTCATACATATAATAAACTGTAACTGATGTCTTTAAACAAATCGGTTGACCCTGCAGGCCACCCCTGAAACTTCCCGCTTAATTGATATGTCATTAATCGGGAATAGCCTCAATAGCTTTCTAGGACCTCCAAAAGTGGAGACCTGATGAAAGCTCACCTGACCTGAGTAAAACCTGTTTTTGAAAATAAAAAAGTTGAAAATTTCAAAAATAGGGATATTTTTGAAATTTTCAACTTTCATTACGGGAAATTAACAAGTTAAACGCTAACACACTTGTATCCAAGTAGCTCATACATAGAAGATACAGAAAAAAAAATTATTGGAGGCATTTATTAACGCACTAGATGTATACCAAAAATGTTTACATATTTACATGTGTTTCTCTGTACGTTCGTATCAGCTTTTTAAAGCGGTACAATACAAGCAGAGTCGTGATACATAGCTAGTTCTAACCGCACGTTCCGCGCCGTGTTGACACACGTCTTTCCGTAACCTTGTAGTTATTGGTCAATTAATTAGTTGTGTAATCACAAACCAATGACCACAGCCCCTGCAGACTACCTGTGTAAGTGTCAAATATTTACATAGTAGACCTACGTAATAGGATTATAATAGCCCAGATAGAGACTGACTGCTCAGCAAATCCCTAGTTTGATTCTTGGTGAAAAATACCACAGCATTTTATGAATTAGAGTCGGTTTTGCATAGAGAATATACTATGTAGAACAAACTAATTTGCAAGTAAATGTTCTAACACGCGACTTTTATAAGATAACGCAATTACCAAGTAAATTAATCTCGGCATGTACGAGCATTTATAACAAGAATAAAGTGCTTGGTAATTCGGTCTGGAGCGATAAAATTACATTAATAACATGGTATAATGCTCTATCAGGCTATCGTAAGGTGAGGTTAAGTTGACTAGAGGTCTGTCAATAGACCTCCAAGGCTCCAAGTAATAGATTATATCTGTACAGAGTACAATAATATTATTGTTATTATATTCTGTAGTTTATATTCTGTATTGTATTATAAGACAACAGATTTTATGGTAATAGGTGAAGATTTAGTAAGTAATGTATGTATATCGCGCATGGATGAGTTTGAAATTCGGTAGTCAAAATTTTTGCGAGTACATATATTACATACATATATTATATCCTTATGAAGTGTTGAAATGTCGGCACAGGATAAAAATATTTGTACTAATTTATACTAAAGAAAAGAACTAATATTTTAAAGAAAGTACCTAACTGTCTTTCTACCACTTTTCACCCTTACCTTTAATCCGCGTAACCGATTTAGGTTCAGGTATGGAGATAGTTTTAATTTGTTACTGAGATAGCCTGAGACCCTGAAAAGGACGAAGGATAGTTTTTAGCCCAGAAATACGGTCCCTTGATACTGTAACGGTACTTTTAACCGACTTCAAAAATGGAGGTGGTTTCTCAATTCGACCGTATATTACATACATACATATAGATGGAACTAAAGATTTTTTACTTTAGTCATGTGTTCTAAAGCACAATCGTTTTTTTATTACTTGTCGATTTTGAAATCGGTTTTTTGTTTTGTAAAATTATGTCATTTTCCAATTCTGACGCGAGCGATTCCCCGGGAAAAAACTTATTACCAATATTATTACAAAAATACTACCAAACCTAAATACAAAAATATCTCGCCCTCGCCGAAAACATCCGCCTATAACGTCCTTAGCGCAATGTGGAAACGATTTCTCCTGAAAGCCCAAACAATTTGTCTTCCTATTAACATCGCCCTGATTGAATTCCAAAGCCCAATTTACGACCCTGCTAGTGAGTTTGAGTTTATACTAGTAGGTAATACTACCTCAGTCGAAGCGCTCATTGCCCGGCGGTTTGCGTCAATCCTAAGTGGCAGCGAGCTGCGGTCGGTAGTTGGATGGGTGACCACTAGTGGCAAAACATCTTAAGCGTTTTCGTGCTTGGAACACAAAGCCATCGGTCCCGCTCGATATCGTTAGATAGCAGTGGTTTACCCATATCTGAGGACTTTGGGGGGTACGATACTTGGGTGCCCCTCTAACATCTCTACCAATCTGGAGCACCGTGGTGGAGTATGCTGTAAGCCTCTTCAGTTATGAGGAGAGACCCGGACATTGATGGGTTGAAGCCTAATACTATACTTACCCATACAAATATTATTTGAGTGCGAAATATTACCAGACATTTTGAACCTTACCATAATAGGAAAGCTCAAATTTGTTTGAAGCAAAAGAATGTAAATAAATGAAACACACTCATTTGCCCGCGCCAGGAACACCCGCGACGGGGTGTTATAGACAATATAAACACCCATGACCCTAAAATAAACATTTAATTTTATCTGTCACATAAACACCTGCCCTGGAATTGAATTTTATTGAAAACGAGCTGTGCCCGCGACTTCGTCCGCGTGGAATTATCAAAAATAAATCTAAAATAAAAGTAGCCTAAGTTACTATGACATCAGCAATCTCCCAGTGAAAGTCCCGTCAAAAGCAGTCCAGCCGTTCCAGAGATTAGCTCAAACAAACAGACGACAGACAGACATACAAAAATTGTAAAAAATGTTATTTTGGTATATGTACCGTGCACTTTTACATCCATACGCATTTAGTAAAAAGCGGTTATTTTAATATTACAAACAGACACTCCAATTTTATTTATTTGTATAGATTTGGAAAATTTGGAAAATTGGTCCTCTATTAACTAGCTACGGTGTGTGGTAAGCATTTTATTGGGAGAAATAACCATTGCTTTCCTTAGAAAATTGGCCCTGTACTACAAGTTTACATCATATGTTCAGTACTAAACTTATACTTACATAATGAGGAACTGTTTCGTAAAATGTGGTTTTGGAGCAAAGCAGTTTAGATTAGGTAAATTCTGTTCACACGGAGCGTGTCCCAGCATAATATTTAATAAAAATACCTTTCAGTGAACGAAATAGCGCATAACTCAGTTTCATGCCTGGAATTATAATACATGAATATGAAGTTCTGTTCAATATCAGATTTTTATGCGTTATTTGAACGATATTTTCCATATTTAAAATTCACATAATACGGTCATTCCCGCAGGCTGGCGACTCGTCATTTACATAAAACCAGCGTGTCTCGCCTGTGGCTACGAATTTGGGTGATTATAGTGATGAAATTAAAAATTAATCAATTCCCGGTTTCCGGGAAGCATAATCCCGTGATTAGGGTTACCACCGGCACTATGTTAATGAAATTTCGTAAAACATAATAATTGTTATTCATGTGTGTTGTAAAAAGGGAAATTCCTAACTGACTTACTGACATATCAACGCCCAATCCAAACCGTAAGAGGAATAGAAAGCCCAAATTTTGCTCTCAGTTTTTCTTTATACTCGTAATATCGAGAAGTGTTAAAGCAGGATTTTTCAAACTTCCAGAAAATAGAGAATTCATATTTTTAATACGTAATTGAGGAAATTTCCATAATTATCAATGCGAGCGTACTGAGCAGTTGCAAGTCGCTATTAAATTCAACTATCACGCTATTTAACTGATTTCAAAATTAAGGAGGAGGTTTTTCAATTCGAGCGTATACACGTATATATACCTACTTTTATGTGTGTTCGCGGATAACTTCGTCGTTTATGAACCGATTTTGATTATTCTTTTTTTGTTGGAAAGAAGATATCCCGAGGGCAGTACCATGATAAGGAAACCAGGATCTTATGATTCCATTCCAGAGAAATCGAGGGAAGCCATCAAACTTTTTTGTTACTTGTCGATTTTGAAGTCGGTGTTTTTGTTTTGTAAAATTATTTTATCTTTGTTCTGTGGGAATACACTACAGCGAAACATTGGAACTTTCAGAACGAAACGAATTCACGTCACTCAATCGGCCACTTACACGTGTCGCGGCGAGAAAACGTCGTTTTTGTCAAAGTCAATTTGTTAATGAACATCGCCCGATTTCTGAGTTGAGTTAGAACAAAACTTGTTATATGAAGGTATAAAAATTATGATAAAAATAAATAAGTGAGTACGTACAGTTTTTTCAGCATTACATTTTTAATTTTTTTATTACTTATAATTTTGTTTCCAAAATAAAGCGACAACCCGTAAGTGAACCCGTGCAATCAAGTGAGAAACGAAATATATAAGAGTAAATCGATGGGTCCAACGTATAAGGGCCAAAATGCAAAATGACAACTTTACAGGAGAGGCTTTCAAAGTTTAAACTTGCTGTAACTTAAGATTGATAAAACCGAAATTTATGAAACTTTGCTTGTTTACTAAGACAATTGTCCTACTTATATACAGGGTGTAATCGTTAAGTGTGCACAGGCGATTATTCCGTAACTATTACAGATATCAAAAAGCTTTAAACTGATATCGAAAGCACTTTACCTAATGTGTAAAATTACAATAATAATTTATTAAAATAAAAACGAGAAATATCCAAAAAAATACATTAAACTCTCCCATACATTTAGTATGAGGTAGTAGAAAGGTTTTACTTTCTTTATTTAAAGTGCAATAGTACCTACTCATTTTACCCTTATCATTTTATAATTATGTATGATATGATATTGATGAATTTCAAGTAGATACACGTGTAGATTAATTATCTTACCACTTCAAATTAATAATAAACCTTGTTTCAATATCGTATTGATTTGAACTGGCTGAAAAGCAACATACTAAATAAAAACAAAAAGAAAGATACTCTTTGGTGTTCGTTCTAAACTCAAATTCTTTATCGCGGGAGTAGGTACTATTCCACTTTAAATAAAGAAAGTAAAACCTTTCTACTATCTCATACTAAATGTATGGGAGAGTTTAATATAATTTTTATGGATATTTCTCGTTTTATTTTTAATAAATTATTATTGTCATTTTACTCATTAAGTAAAGTGCTTTCGATATCAGTTTAAAGTTTTTTGATATCTGTAATAGTTACGGAATAATCACCTGTGCACACTTAACGATTACACCCTGTATACTGCACCATTTTATATATGTATTAAACAGTTTTTTTTTTACTGCATATTGGCCCTTTTACGTTAGTTTTTGTTAAAATTATTTGTATTTTAAAACACCATAAAAGGGCCAATGTGTCAAATTGGCCAATATACGTGTATTATGCCAAGTTGCATAATATAAGTATTTTTAAATATTTTTGAATTAATTATAAATTTACTAAATTCTGACTTCTACTAAACTTAGCACGATACTTGGATGCCCTCTTTCAGTTATTAATCTAAATTTTAACGCTAAAACACAGTAACGAGATTTTGTTTTGATCACAGCGCGGGCGTTGCTCCGTCTGACGTATAAGTGTCAAACTAGCCGATTGGCCCAAATAATAAAAAAAACGCGCGGGAAGTCCCCGCGTATAAGTCTCAAATTACTCTTTGGACCTTATACGTTTCAATCCACGCTACATATTATGCCGTTATACTTTAATAGAAAGTCGTGTTTCCATGCAGTTTTTCTTTTTTTTTAAAAGCTCACACGATTAATCATATCGATAGGATGCGTTTATCATAAAAAGGTCAAAATCGTCAAATTGTTAGTTTGGCCCTTATACGTAGGACCCATCGAAATATATCAGTTACGAAGTCAAGCCATGATAAACATATGAATAAGGCATTGCTTCTACAGTTTGGAAAAGGTTTTTGTTGAAGTTGAGGAAAACCGTCGTTAAAAATACTATCATGTATCTACCAACATCAAATATCAATTTACCGTATAGAGGCTACCAAAATAAGGCGAAGGAACTTCATCTTAATAACAAGTATTGCCCAATAATACAAAGAAAATAATGTAGTGCCATATAAATGTAACTACCAATAGGTACTTCAATTTACTTTCAAGCGGCTTTTTCATTTACGGTATTGAATCTGTACTACAGTAGCGGCACAAAATTAAGGCCCCTTTGACACATTAAAATAGTGACGTGAAAAATGTTAATTTAGTATCGAAAAAATATGGTCAAGTGCGAGTGGCATCGATACATTTTTGGAATAAAAAATTTAAGCACCCTTTTTAATTACATATTTGGAATGAGAATCGAATACTGAGTACCCCCTATTAATATCACAAGAGTCTTACGAATCACCTTATATGTAAGGTCTCCTCGACTTTGAGCTCAGAAGTGGACCTTGTTGGGTTGAGATGATTTATAGTATATTCATTTATGTAATTGACTTACTTACTTTATTAAAGGTGGCACTGTATTTTGTTAGTAAAAACGTGAAGGAATTTGTTCGCGGTACCGAAGGAATTTGTTACCGGTACTTTGTTTATATGGTCCCGCATTAGTCCATAATATTTAAATATATATATTGTTTCAATATCCATGTAATTAATTAACTTTGGGTCCTAAGTTATACATTCGATAAATTGTATGACTTTTTGCACATCACTATT
This sequence comes from Ochlodes sylvanus, assembly GCA_905404295.2. Lineage (NCBI taxonomy): Eukaryota > Metazoa > Arthropoda > Insecta > Lepidoptera > Hesperiidae > Ochlodes > Ochlodes sylvanus. The sequence continues at coordinate 8,876,226 of FR990129.1, forward strand.
GACAATGAAGAACAGCAATTTGCTCCTTCAAATTTATGTGATAATTTATACGAAACTTGATGATCGGACAGACGTCAAGTAAACGTCATAGGGGCCTTCGTTTTGTGCTGATACTATAATACAATAAAGTTGAAGAGTTTGTGTGTTTTTGGAACGCGATAAGCTCTGAATATGCCTGTCGAATTAATGAAAATGTTTATAATAAATAATAATAATAAACACTTACACACCGATATCCTAGGATTCCCTGTGTCGCGGGGAGCATGGGCAACACCAATAACCTAAAATATTGATTTTATCAAAGCGAAGCAAGGCCGGCTTACTATTTAAGTATTTACCTATCTAAAATCTAGACCACCCGTGTCCTTTGTCTCGTAAGATAACCTCTGGTGAAGTATCCGGCGCATTTTCAAGCGAATGCGCAGAGATCGTTCTAAATTTATCACCAACTCCGGGTCAAAGGCGGCTGTCTAGCAATCATCTTGTCGTAAACACAATAATATTATTTGCTTATCTCACAATAACAAAAAATGTATGCGTCTGCGTGTTTACGCCCGTTGGAGGTTGTACCAAATGGCTGATGCAATTTTTATAGTTATATCTGTCCTGATAAGGGAGAAAATGACCTAAATTATTACAATTGGCTATAAAGTATAGTTTGTTTCTTGAAGGCATTGCCTTATGTAATATGTATAAATTATGTATTATCTATCGAGACATCATATTATGTATCGGCATATTTGACTTTCGTTAAGGAGATTGCCAGAAACTAAGAAGAAATAAATTATAAATTATTTGACTAACATTTGACTTGGGAAACCATTACCTACTCGTAAACTTTTCCGTCACCTAGCGGGTTCAGCTCCAGCGAGAGTACGGGTAGACCCGTAATCGAAGTCCTAAATATACCAAGTATGTATTATCTATTCATCTAAATCTGTTCACTGGCTTTTGCGTGATACTGGTACAGACGTACAGAAAAAAAACCAAAAAACCTTCATAAGAATATATTATACACGATAAGATAATATACACTGTTTTTTTGTGTATTTCGGTTCGGGTAATAATATTATTAGCATAGATTGGTTTATGTAAAATGTAGCATGTCTGTGACGAATTACCGCGTTTAAGACGGGTCTTAAAACTTTGGGCAAGCTATAAAAATATATTGAATCATAAACGAAAAATCCAAGAAAATTATGTTGGTACAATAAAAATATTAAATACTAAGAACACACGATTTTCGTGCCTAAATGTTTCGTGTGCACGTAACGCGGTTATTGACACACCGTCAATTGTAAACTTTGGACCCCATCTATAAGTACATGACGACCCGTATGGCGCAATGTTTCCCATGCCGGATCGCCGTTCCAAGGTCCTGGGTTCGATTCCCAGCGAGGCGGAAACTTGAATGAAGAGTTTAAATTTCTAAAATGTAACTTTCTAAGTTGTGAGTAGGTAGAGTAGGACAACTGATTTAGGTACTTCTGTATATAAAAATAAATATATGTTGAAGTTTTTACTTCTGCCGGCACTCCCGGAGTGCAACCCGTTGTTTTTTATCTCGAATTACGTTTCAGTCTATAGTTGTAAACTGCCATCGTTTCGGTACAGAAAACCCCGGACCCCTCGCTTTGCAGGCAAGGCTTGCACTACCAACTAGTCTACGGGGTCGTCAAAATAACATTAACCAATAACCAAGAAATATTGAATAACATATTATTAAAACTTCACAAGTCGATAACATACGAGGTCAAGGACATTATAAATCAATTAAAATTCAATTGTGTAGATATATCCGCCGTTTGTACGGTTCCGGGTTTGTATCTCATTGAGGTTAATGTACAGTGTCAGAAAGATGGTTCTAGTGAGCATCCATATAGAGTTTGTCAACCTGTGAGTCAACCCCCAAAGGAGTGTCGCTCGGGGGGTCGTGTAAAAGAAAAAGGCAAGGACCGTAAACAGAGAAGGATAGAGATTGGTGAACGTGGTCAACATGAGAGACAATTTTATAGCACGAGACAGTAGAATTTTATGTGGCCCAAGAAAAATTCGACGGTCAGCTGTCAAATGTACTTGTAAGCAACTGCGCTCTCCTTGAAAAAACTAGCACAAAAAGTAAAACAAAATATAGTATCATTCTGTCTCGCTTATTTTGTGTCATTTTCATGAGTTGTTCCTTTTCTTGCGTGAGTGAGATAGATAGTTTCCATTCCATTGGTCTACGGTCTCGGTCTACGGCTCTTCTGTCTACGGTAGGTATAGCTTAGTAATTACGAGCGGGATGTTGTGAACTTTGGACGTCGCACTACGGAATAAACGGTATATCTGCTCATTTGCGGGCTATTTACATTAAAAATCCTGAAATTATCATTAACGAGATAACGGACTTAATAATTTACGTTCTATGATTGTAATCGAAAATATGTCATATTAGCAATTATAAATATAACTTTATATGTATATAATTACATATTATTAATGTACAAAATTACCAATCGTGAGTAGCAGTATCATAATTAATTTTATTATAAAGTATTCTTTAAAAGTTTCCATTTCCAAACACCGTTTGTGAAGCAAGAGTTCGTTGAACTACTTCTTTGCAGCAAAGACAGTAACAGAAAATACAAATTAATGTATTCCTTATGACTCATGTAATTGTACATGTATTCATTTGATGATTACAACATTGATTCTCATCCGACACCCAAACCAGCTTCGGAGGCGTCAATAACCTCGAGCCGAACTTTTGATCACGTACGCAAAACTAGAGATGGGAGTAATAACGTATTGCGTTTTAAATTAATCGTTATTGTCAAAGATATTAAATCTGTAGATACGTTACGTACATACAACGCAAGTTGCACTTTTGGATCCGTTCCGATTTGAAAGAGACAGAAGGAGATAGCTATCGTGAAAAGTAGGACAATTATCAAAGTTTGACTGTGCCACTTTTCACACGCTAGTGACATTTATTTACTTGTTTTTTACTTTTAATATTGTTTATTGTGTACAATCTCGTACGGGTGAAGTAGAGACAGAAGAAAATGCGTTTAGCGTTATAAATTAATCGTTATTGTGTACATCGATTAACGTAACTATTTTCAATTATATTTTTTATTCAAATTACAAATGAAGTAGTTCTTCATCATTTGCTCCGGTCGTTGGCGGTAACTCTGCATGTAGATTGCTTCAAAGCTTTGGTTTTAAATTGGTTTTAGTTAAACTTTATAGTAAAGTATATCTTTGAAACTCATATTGTCTAAAATTCGATTGTTGCATAAACATAAATTATACATATCGTTGACGCCGATCGGTAGGTTCCCTACTAAGAAATAAAAAAAAACACCATATTGTTTTTCCAAAGTCGCTTGTTCAATTGTTTAGGTCTTTCTATGTTTTTTTCACAACGTTATGGATAAAATGTCGTAACATCAGTTTACCACTTTGAGCATCTACCCATCAGTTCTGACGCCAATGCAAGCAAGAGAACATCATTTGATGCCATAATGGTCACATGACGAGCATTTTAGAAAACGTTATTTTTAAAGTATGTGTTACATAAAAAACATTTCGATCTTCTTCCTTACGCATACTTCTTACTTAAATAAACCCAAAAAATAGTCAGCATCTTAATTATAGCAGAAAAAGTAACAAACAACTTTTTCATAACGTTTAACGCATCATTATAGCGTCATTGTAGCGTCTGAGAGCATCTTTGGTTTGAAGTGTGAACAACATCGGCACAGTTGCGTGGGTACACATTGACACGTGGTGGGTGACGCAAGTTATGGGGAGCTGACGTCACGATTTAAGATTATTCATGAGATACCTGTTGTTTTAAAAAATAGTATCGCAACTGATTTATCTCACACCATAAAATATAGCTATTGAATTAAATTATTAAACGCTAACTTACTGAGAGACATAGCACAGCCTAAACAAGTAAATCTAGAAGCATGAAAGTTTATACTTTATTTGTATAAAAGAATTACAAACATAATTCCCCCATCACCATTCTATCATCGAACTAGCGGACGCACGGCGAGTATCCATCCTTTCGTCGTGAACATCATCCCAATAACTTGCCAGGCCCAAGATTAGGATGTAGGTGACTTTAAGTGACGATTGAGTAAGGTTCTTTCTAAGTTAACGCGCAGTTTATATTTCTATGTTTATCATCTAAAAGCTTAATTGCCACTTACCAGTAGTCGGGATCGTAGTCAAGCGGTAACTTATACTAAATAAAAAAAGAACAACGATGTCATATCGTGTAGGAGACCACTAATGCTCGGGCCACACTAACGGGAAATGCCGTTAATTATCGCGATGATCGTAGGTGTAGCCACGACTTCAACGCGATAATTTCACAACGGCATTCACATTGCCGTGTTAATTTTATCGCAATAATTATCGCGATGTTCGGCATTGACGTTGACATTGCCGTTGACGTTGACGATTTCGTTAGTGTGGCCCGAGCATTAGAAAATATTGTTGAAAGTTAAAAAAATATATTACAGGGTATAAATAGTACTACGTAAGTACCGTGGCGGGCGGTAGTACTACCCTGGGTGAACTCTAGGCTCTACTAACTAGTTTAATAGTTAAATTAATGTATTAATTTTTGAACAATTCTAAATTTAATTGTACTGCAAGTTATATACAACAATGTATTTTTATTGACGCTCTCTAAAACTAAACTCTTCAGCTGTAAAGTATTGCAGCCACGTTTTTCCGATTTCAGTGTATTTCAATGCAAAGTACGTACCATTTGAAGTGGGACACAGATGTTCTTCTGTTGTACTGACATTTAAATCTACGTAGATTGTATGCTCCCTGCTGCGTCATTGACTAAATGCGGGTCTGTATGTTTTAACGCGATCATCATTTATTGCGTAGACGGACGAGAGTATAGATATAAAACAATGGATGCCATCTATCGCACTCACACAAGAAAAGGAACAACTTACGCCAATGACAGGAATAAAAACGAGACTTTGCGTGCCAGAAAAGGACAAGCAACTGTCCTTTTCTGGCACAAGCAAAATTGACAGTTGACCGTCGAATTTTTCATGTCTCACATACAATTTGTATTTTCTCGTGGTATCTCATGTTTGCCATGCTCACCAGATGTCTATTATCCTTCTGTCTACAGATTTTCTTAACGACTATACTTCGCGGTAGGGCTGAGGCTCTACTGACTAGCTACAAATAGACAATCATTCATAAGATTGGTAGTGTAGTGTAAAACATGATTTTTCTATAAAACGCCTGAGTACATTTAATTATAATAATCGGGTGCGTTTACTAGTTGAAAAATAGACTACTATATACATATAAATAGATGGCGCTAGTTGTGTTTTTTAGTAATTATTTTTACGTTGTTTCTCAAGTTAATACTTATTGTTTTTTGTTGTTTCAGGTTGGTTTCCTTGACACAGTCACCTGATATTAATGTACCAGTAACGGTAAGTATTTGTTTAGCTATTACTCAGGCCATTTTGGTCATTATAGTTTAAAAAATGATAGTAAGTATAATTTTATATCCAGGAATTTAATAACCTTATTCAATAATATTAATACCTTATTCATCCTCGATTTAATTATCTCATCCCTTTTCTACCATTACTACCATTAGCGGCGTCGACCGCCTTGACAACAACCCCTTTGTCGTAAACATCATGTAACAGTAACAACGTGCCATGAAAAATACACTAAGACAAGAACATACACACCCAGACTGAAAACTAAAATTTAAATTCATCGTTCAGATTTCTACCTCGTTGGGAATCTAAACCAGGTACCTTCTAACAGTAATCCGACATGGTAACCATTGCGCCAAAAATCGTCACAAATGATGGCGACCTAGGAAATGTTTAAATAACTTTGTCACGTTGAAATAACTGAGCCCCCATTGCAGAAAAGTTGCCCAAAGTATTATCTGGGCTTCTTTGAAACAGCTAAGTTTGTTACGCCCACTTTGAAAGTCAGTTACGCCACTTACTTTATAATAGACGAAGCCAAAGCGACTTAAATGTGTATGAAATTAGAAAATTTAAATGCTGGTTCCCAGTCAGTTAGTCCGTATAGTGCTCGTTAACATTATACATAATTGTTATTCCGAATTTATACATATTTATATTTAACAAGGTAGGTATATTGATATAATGTACATACCCGTATATTACATACCGTATTCATACTAGCTGACCTGGCAGAGGTTCTTCATCATATTTTATATTCTAACCCAGAGACCTTCAAATTTTGTATACCTACCTATTTTTAGGAAATTTTCATCAAAATGCAATTCTATTCTACTCTATGGTAGCACTTCGATATTTCCAGTAATTTGACTGATCTTTTTATAAATTCCGACAACAGCGCCACCTACCGGTTACAATTATTGTGCATTTAAACATTCAAACACAAAAAATAACATATTATGGCACAAATAATTCTCGTATAGCTATAATTTACCCAACGCAGCAATATATGTTGTTAGTTTTAGTACTTCGAACTTATTCATTATGATAACGCGTTGTGGTCTAATCGCATGAGAGCCACGACACGGATGCATTTTTAATTTTGAGTAAAGATACATCGTTTTGTGGCACACTTTTTCGCTCAATGATCGATTTCGGCGACTGACCCTACAAAACGATATGACAAAAATATAAATTAAATACTTACAAGACATTTTAGGCTCTTTAAAATATAATTATATAATATATACGAATCTTGCAATGATTCTTTATGTAGCTTCATTTTATATTTATTTTAAAATAATAAAGAAAATCGTCAGCTGTATTTTTAGCAGTGTGATGGACTTGCTGCACGCTCCGTGAACCGGAACGTTGAGTCACTGGCGAATGTCCTGTTGATCTTTACACCCATACACATTTAGCTGAGATTTTTACTTCTGTAAAGTATTAATGTAAGCAGAACGGAAACAGACCCTAATATCGTAGGGTCATCAAAATTTATAAGATATAAAATTCCTGGAAAAAATACTGTCCGCCTCTCGCACTACTTACCAACCAACTGTGGAGGTTAAACTGGCTGGACTTACCTGCGCCCATTGACTTGAATTGGAAGATGGATGAAGCAATTCTCTATGAAATAAAATAATTTACGGGTTTCGATTATTCAAAATATTTTGCTTCAAACATTTCGCAAAAACCTGTTTTCAATGCTTGTCAAACAAGATGCGCACTCAACAAACGTCATGCTTAGCTAGCCATGTAAGACGCTGTAGTGACCTCTGTCGTATTCACATACTTTGACCTTTATAATGATGCATGTTCGACGTTCGTGTCTCTACAGACGGGCGACTTTGAACCGACAGCGATACGACCGCAACTCACTGGGCAAGTAACAGTACAGTATCAGCGACGTGTGACATCATAATATATGTATATTTGGACTGCAAAATGTCGCCCGTGTGAATGAAACTACACATTCTCATACGAATAATTATGTAACCGTCATTTTTATACAAATTTGTAAGCGTCATTTTCATAAAAAATTTGTAAGCATCATTTTCATAAAAACATATTATTTTGGTTAATTAAAATAACGTCCGACACTAATTGAGTTCTTATCACAAGAAACTTATTCAATTAATATGCAAATTTGTCTTTCCTTAAAATTTTTACGCTCATAAAAAAGTATTTTTTATCTTACCTATGGAGAAGGCAAAAGGGTCAAAATATTACTATCAAATACACCTAAAATCCGAGCTTAGGTCATATACATTACATAACTTTTTATTTCACTTCAATACATGCAGTATTTCCGAAGTTATAAAGACGAGAAGTTCAAGCCCTTTTTAGAATTTCCGCGCTTACGCTATGACGTCACGACGTGGCTCGGCCGCGAGCATGATACGGCGCAAGTATAGAAAATATGGGTCTATGCAGTTCAAAAATCTATAACTTTCTTATTTCTATAGATACAGACTTGAAATTTTGCATAGATGTAGTAGATAGTATGTGAATTATATATGTTATTTTATTATTGATAACTAAGGTTTGCTCGCGGCTTTACTTGAGTTTAAATTAACATTTCGGTCAAAAATCCCTATCAACTACGCGCGACTACTGAGAGATGACGTCATCGAGTAGTGACCGCCCGCCTGCGTTTTTAAAAAAACCAACGTCCGTAAATACGCACTTTGATCGTTAATATCTCAGCCATTTATTGAGATATGGAAAAAGTAAAAACACAGTTTTTCTTGTAATTTTTTATAGATTTATTTGACGTGTAAAAAAAAATTCGTTTGCCTGGTCCATTGTGTCCATTTATATTATTTATTTGTGTGTTTTTTGAAAGTTCCTGTAGCCTATATTTAAATGTCCCGCCGGACGGGGTCCCGTATTCAATTCCCGAATGGACCACATTAATGTCGTAGATGCTTGTTTTCGGATGTACCTTTACTAATCTCTCCACCAATCCGCACTGGAGCAGCATGGTGGAGTATCTTGACCGAAGGAGAAAATTGTGCCGTTTAGTGGGCCATTAATTGGTTGTATACGTCCTCACTCTGAAATAGATCCATTAAAAATACACTTTTATTAATAGTCTACCACCGCAACTACCATTTTCAGTTGAATAGTTACTTTGAAAGCATGCGGAGAATTTTTCAGTTCACTGAAGTTCTTGCGAGGATGCGCCGAGGTCGGTACTATGTTGGTAGTAACGTCACAGCGTCTAGTCAAGCGAATGCTTGTGCTTGCATCGCTACACCCATTCACGAGTGGATCCGCATGTTGGCGCCAATGTTGGTTCCAACGTTGGTTACTACAATTTGTTGTTATGGCGGCCACAGTACCACGTATTCTGTAATTTTGATGTCTATCTATTTTCGTTCAACAGATTGAGTCCTGTGACAGACAGACATTGGAGGCATTTTAAAAGGGTTTAAACCTTTGGGTATGGAACCCTAAAAATCTTTCCAGTTTATTTAATAATTGCTTCAATAACTTTCGTTTAAAAGTATTATGATATAAATTATGTGAATTATTCTGATCTTTTCCGAAATGCTTAACAATAACTATAAATTCAACAAGATGCACAGTAGTAAGCTTTTTAAAATTGAGATAGCAAACGAACGAATTCTAATTCGATCGTAGATGTGTTGCTACCCTTGAAGACTAAAATGTTCGCCTCTAAAAAGTGTAACCGAATCCGAGAAGTTATCAAATCAATATCGACGCAAATGGTAGGGGAGCCCAAGAGGGGATTTCGGGATTTACAGAAGCGCGGCAGATTAATATACAGGGCGATACCCTGTACCCGGTTAAGTAACTCCACCAAAAATGAGCCTCATATATAAGGCCGCCCGTGAAGGATACAGGATCAGATTAGTAAAAAAAAATTGATCATCAGACATTCTCGAGCGCGTCAGATTAAGGCAGGGTGAGTTAATTACCTCCTAAAAAGTGTATATTCCACTAATCTGACAATTTGAGAGTGACGTAAAGAAAGGGGAGAGCAGCAAAGTTGTAAAAAAAAAACGTCATCTTGACATTCTCGAGCGTAGTTAATTTTTTTTTTATTTTGAAGGAAATAATTCAAGAATAACGAAAAATATATAATCTGACGATTTCCGCAAGCCGAAATAACAAAAAAATCGTCGATAAAGTTAAATGCGTGCAGCTGCGTGATGCCTATATTTCCTTCTCCGCGTTTCTATTCCTCTCTCACTCTTTCTCTATCTATTACTCTCTCACTCCGTCCCCACTCCAGTTTCTGCTGTCATGACGCCATCACCATATTCCAGCAAAAATTTTTTTGAAAGTGGTTTTTTTGGAATAACTTTTAAACGGCTTTATTGATCAACTTCAAAAACTAATCCGCCCTTGAGCTTGAAAAACCACGTCGATCGCCACCAAGTTGGTCAAAATCGGTTGATTCATTCGAGAGATATCGTGAACGAAAGAAACCCGAAAAAGTGTTTTTTCGGGATTACTCCGAAATTTTTGGTTCGATCAATTAAAACTTATAAATTACTTATGAGGATGATAAAACTGCGTCGAATGCCGCCAACCGCGTGAAAATTGGTTGATCCATTCAAAAGTTATTGCAGTTTGAAAATTCCAAAAATAGTGTTCTATGAAACTTCTATCAGACTTTTGAGCTGGGAGAGCTCAAATGCATAGAAATATTATTTCTTTGAACTCCGCGAGCTCAAAATAAATGTCATAAGTACAATTTTAAGCGCCCAGGAATGGAATTAGCGGGAAATTGCAGGGATGGCCTTTAGGGTGAACCGTTTTTTTTGTCAGATTAGGCGAATCCCTCTAGATAATCGTCAGATTATGAGACAGTACGTTTAGAACATAAAGATGAACCATATATATCTTAATCTGACGCGCTTGAGTATGTCAAAATGGCGAATTTTTTTTGCATATTATGAGAATGGCCACGAGTTTGCGTCCCATCGAAATCGTCAGATTAGTGAATGAGAGCTTATTTTTGGTGCACTTAACACTCCCTTAGAAAATCTGACGCGCTCGATAAAATTTTTTTTTTTTCATTTTCAACCCTTACATACAACCACCCCCACCATGCAAACGGTCAGATTAACACACGTACATTATTAAATATACGTAGGGCATTGATGCTATCAATATCTGACGCGCTCGAGGATGTCCATGCATCATTTTTTTTTTACATATTTAAAAATCTATAGCCGCTTCCCCCATCGATGAAAAGGTATATATCATATAACATTTTTTTCTTCTTATCATCTAAGCTTTGCAACCCAATAGGTCTCTGTGACGCTCGAGTAAATCCCCATTTAGCACCACGGGCTCCCCTACCAAAATATTCATTTTCGGTTGGCAGCCGGCGCGGCTTATCTCAACATGTCAAAGCCCAACGAATCATCGACGAACACATCGACGGGCAGCGGAAATAAACAACAATTGTACTCATAGCTTTGAATAACATATGAGGAACACTGCTAGCTTTGAGTAACGCTTTGATACTCCAAAACAGACTGCAGAGATCACGACAGAGAGATGTATGTCCGTATATCTGTGTATAAAGGCTGTTAGGGGCTCAAACAGACCGTGATTCTGAAGTAATACTACATCGAAAAAAAAAATTCTGTCACACTGGACTGGTACACATTAGGGCTCCGTATCACCGAGCAGCAACGACTCAATTACCAAGTAGAATGTAGAAAAGCCATTTTTTAAGGTAACTTGTATGGGTAGGTACCTTCTTTGGAATCTAACTTTTTAACCGACTTAAAAAAAAAAAAGAAAATCGAGAGGAACTTTGTTATATATTATTATGTTTAACATCGTGCTATTGTAGTTCAAAGTTCCATTAGTGAATTTTAAAGTTATTTAGTTAATTAAAATAATCCCATTCATAATATTATTAGAAGCTTTCTATTTATAAAATCATTAGCTACTTCCTCTTATTCTACGGACTTAAGAGGCATATTTTTTCAGTTCCGGTGAATGCAATTTTAAAACAAGCGTCTCATTGGTCGTTGCCGGCCAAAAAAGTTAAAGGAAAGGCTAAAGGCAAAAAAAAGAAAGGCTTGCAAAATGGTAGTGTCTAGCCAGCTGGACTACGACCATACTACGGGCCAGCATTTGCCGATTCTAACGACATCGACACCCTGAACTACTAGCATGGCCATACAGCCAAAATGACATTGTATATTTGCATGATGTTACATAATAGCAGAGCAATCTCTATCATCAATCAGTATCGAAGCAAGCGCGTATCGGGTATAGGGTTAATAAACAAAGGGTCCCTTCTCCACCGCGATTACCGTGTGGGTTTGATAATAACAATTGATCATAGAGAAACATTGGTCTGTCTCATCAATATCTATTGTTCTGAGAGCTTTAGCTCAGCGGTGCTCAAACTGTTAGCTTCCCAAACCGTTTAGTTTATTGAAGATTGTATACCACTATTTGCAACAATCACTTTTACTCTCCCTACTCTGTTGATGATAAATATTATACAAATAAAATAAATAAGAAATAAAATAGCGCTATAAACTCATAGCCCCAAACTAAGATTTCCTGTGTCGTGGGTGCCGCGGACACGACACGGGTACACGAGACAAGGGCAAACAAACCCAGAGTGAAAATAAACATTTAAACTTACTCGCCATCTCTAAGGGCGCGTTCACATAGGACGTCCGTTTTACTGGATCCAGTATACTGGACGTCCTATGTGAATGTAAGGGTTGACTGGTAGAGAATTCCATTAGGCATTAAGGCCGCCCATTGTAATTCCTAGCTTTAGGTTTTTAGGTTATACTACAACACGACCTGAGAACAAAAATTTATGCAGGCAGAGTCACTACCAATTAGACCACGGACTATTATGTACACATTATGTAGGACTAGAATTGTTAACATATTTTTATTTATTTAAACTATTGCCTCCATAAAAAAACGTAATATGTATCGTTTCAAAAACTAAAAGCACACATCCTCCACAATACGGTCCAAACCATATTGTAGACATTATGGTTGGGTGGTGTTTAGAGACGCTAAACTTAGAACCAAGCCCGCAAAGCGTCACTCCTCATACCCACCGATGCGGAATCGTCCTAAGCCTATTACAAAATGCTTTAGGTGTATGACAATAGGATCGGAAACGACCACCCGTCGGCCAGCGTCGAGCCGAGGGTCATGATTTTCAACTTTATGGTCATAAACATAGAGTCTTAATAGCCTGCATAAACCGATTCCGCATCGATAAGTATGGGCAGGCCTTAAGTATGGCGACCAGTAATATAGGTAAGTACATGAGAATCTGCCATTGTTCAAAATATTGCACCACGTGTTCAATTGAGATTCTGGGGCTTCAGTACGGCTTATCACGAGATTAAGGTGGTAGTGTAGTGGGTGTGTGAGTAAATATTACAATACCGTTCACTCTCTCCCACCCAATAGGATGAAAGGTTGAATTCATCGACCACACAACCCCTAGAAGCCTAAAGTTTGACTTTCCGTATTGAATGTATTCTGGCGACTAGCTGAGGTAAGCAACTTGAACTAAAAGCAACTCAAACGTCAAACTCGAAACATTTCTTTCATGCAATTTATTGCATTTACCACCATTTAGCAATGGTATTATTTTAAATATTGAATATTAAAGATAAGAAACGGCAAGGCTTTTAAAACATTATATAGTGTATTTTAACATATTTGAAGTGAATACTTCTTTAGTATCGTTGTGATTTAGAATTCGTTGAAACGGAAATGACGCGAATGAAGCATCGGCAAAATGGCGGCTGACGTAAGCAAAGCAAAACATCAATATTTGGACTGAAAGTATTCGTTGTTATGAAGTTTCACTTCTAGCACGTGTGAATTGCACACAGTTTGATTTTATTTATGTTGGTCGTAATTGCATACGTGTAACGAGAACCGAAAACCAAAGCCAGATTATACACTTGGTAATAAACATCTCACTTAACACTGTAATGTGAGTCGGCTAGATATATTGTGGCGTTCGTGGCTTAACCCGAACAAAATGGGATTGCGGTAAAAATAGATAGGGTTACGTGCAAAACAATATGGGTAACTTAACACTTGAAGAGGTTACTAGGTTTTACGTGAAATACGATAAAGGTACATTGGAGCCGTTTAGAACTAATTTAGTTCAGTTATAATTGTTTCAGGAAGAACCAAATCAACTAAGTTTCGATCAAATCCGGCAGTCGGTTTATCGAAGTTTAGCAATCCGCCTCGCTTCGTTTCGATAAACATGTGCCTTTAGTACTCTCTACTCTCATTCAAAGTATTGCTACTCACTTATTTCAAATACTGTTTAAATTTCATATATAGGTACCTCAATTTATCGATTAAGTGGACAATACTTTTTAATTCAAAAATTGGAAGTAACTATATTCATTTATTGCATTACGGGCCAATAAATGATTTGCATGATCTAAACAACACGGAACATTCTTGATCTTTTGCACAACTTTTGTTTCAAGTTTCGCCTGCTTATACCATAATTTCGAATATAAGTCTTGTATTCAATTTAATTCTCTCTGCATAATGCAGTAAGTGAGGGTGTGTTGATCGTTGCTGCTCTACTTAGGCAAGACATATTGAGAAAACATCGTAAAAAAGGTGTTGGATCAAAAAATGGAAGGTACCGTGGCTTACAGTTCTGGATTTGCAATTATTGCGCATATTGTTTGAACCCGGGCCCCCCGGTTCGGGAGTCCAAAGTTTAACCACTTGGCTATCACTGATTGTTACTATCGTACTATAACACAAATAAATTACCTCCCATTCCAAAGTCGTAAATAAATTTCCTTTACCAATAAAGTCTTGAATAAAACTTGCCGTACGTAGGCAAATGTTTCGCACGTCTTCAATACCATAGTCACATCACGTCGTACGGATAACGTAGAGATGGCGCTAATGTGTGACGTGACGTGACGCGTTGACGTGTCCTCGGTGACATTGAAATGTTTGCTATAACTTATCTGCATGTTAAGGTACGGTAGGAAGTTCAAATGTCTTTACTCGACCATTCGATGCACAGGAGTTATGTATGTTTAACAGTGCATGTGTCTTCGTTTGTAACGATCTAGAGAGCAAGACACAGAAGTATTATACATTGAATAGGGAAGGCTGCCTTTAAGTACAAACTTCCGACGGTGAGAAAGAGAAAAAAGATTGCAGTACTCTATCTATCCGCTTCTCCGCTACTATATCGCTAGAAGGTACTGCAATCTTCTCTCTCTTTCTAACAGAGGGACAGTTAGAAGCTTGGCTCTATCTATAATATCTCTACGGAGCAAACGCGAGGGAGTATTTTGATGATTGTTGAGTCAATCGATTTGTTGTAGATATAATTGCGATTTGTCGGCCAGACACCATAATTATTGTGAAAAAAAACAATGTAAGTTGACAAAGTACGTAGTAAGGTATCATTGTATTACATCGAAATATCAAATAAGATTATGATCGAGATTCAAATTCTTCAACTTTGTTAGGTCACATTAGCAACACAGTTTCAGCCAAAAATAAAGCGGGTGACTTCATTAGTGGTTCTCTGACACTGTGACCGAAACTCGTAATAAATTTCACAGTCTTAGAACGGTGGTAGCTACCACCGACCACCATGTATGTGCCCAATGTTCTCCTAAAGGGGTTGTTCGCCATATCCTCGCCCGCTGTTCAGCAAGGTGCAAAAGCAGGATAGATTGGGTTGGACTCAAGATTGGAGCACCTAAAGTCTCTTAGATTTCAAATGTTCTTGTTTATTCATCTTTACAAATAAAATATAATTGGATAATAAAATTGGAGTGTCTGTTTGTAATATTAAAATAACAGCTTTTTACTAAATGCCTATTATACACGGTACATGTACCAAATAACCTTTTTACAATTTTTGTCTGTCTGTTTGTTCCGGTTAATCTATGGGACGGCTGGATCGATTTTGACGGGACTTTCACTGGCAGATCGCTGATGTAATAAGAAGTCACGTAGGCGACGTTTATAATTTTTTTTTAATAAAAATTATAAAATAAATTACGCAGGCACAGCTATTTAAAATAAGCTAAACAAAAGCTAACTTACAGATCAAATACATGCTTCATTCGTTGGTAAAAACATAACAAGGGGCTAAAATGGATGGCGTCCATCCATCACCTCCCATTACGCTCCATCTTATGATTATAACGCTACACAATAACGCTACACACTCATGGGCCCACACTAGGATTCCCTGTGTCGTGGTTGCCATGGACAACACACAAGACAAGAACACACACACCCAGACGAAGAACGGAAAGGAGACTGGTACGCTTTCATACAATCTTGGGCCTGGATTGTAAAAAGATGAAAGTAGTGCCAATTAATAGCTATTATATTATTAACCTTTAATTGAAAATAAAACGGAATTTGTCAATCTGGGAGTAGTGATAAACGAGATTTAGTAAAAGTGAGGTTATAATATGAGACAATACCTATATACTGAACAGCTGATTTTTGAAGTTCGAGTATTTTATTCTTTAACATAGAAAATTAATATTTTGACGGCGTCCGTGGTACAGCGGTATGCGCGGTGGATTTATAAGACGGAGTTTCTGGGTGCGATTCCCGGCTGGGCCGATTGAGATTTTTTACCAGAGAATGGTACGGCGTCCGGCAGAAACCTAAAGGGCGATTTTATCCTACGCCTAACAAGTTAGCCCGCTTCCATCTTAGATTGCATCATCACTTACCATTAGGTGTTGACTGCAAGCACACTTGGTGTCGACTAACTTGTAGTAAATAAAAAAAACTTTTAGAATGGGAGGATGATAAAACGTAAATGACTGATGGGATCATAAGTAAGGGTAAAGAAGTGGTAAAATAAAAAACACTTTTTTTATTGATTTTTATTCCTCTTCAACTATAATTAAAATATTGTCTAAGAGTGTATGTCTTGATTGTATGCGTCCCCGAAGTAACCACAAGGTATTTGAAGCTGACAGCTCTCGAAGTAGGCTACTGCTGACCTCCCTGGACACTTCTATTACATAGCCATTGTTACCCCTTACATGCTTGCCATAATAAGATTGTGCTTTATTTGATATATACCTAATGAGATAAGAATTAGTTCACTCTCTTATTGTGACTCGGTTGTTCTATCTGCAATAAACATATCTCATCATTATCAACCTATTGACAGCCCACTACAGGGCCAGACCACCCTCCTTATAGTAGTCTAACCTCTATATAGATCCCCTATATAGAGCTTAGACCCACTGCACTGCTTCAATGCGGTTTGGTGGGCTTAAGGCAATAATGTTTGATTACTTAATGGTCACTATCAGATGTTAGTAATAATGACTGAGACTGACAGCTTAACATGCTCTCTGAGGCACAGTAATATAAAACAACTAACTCAATTCCAGGGTAAGAGTAAGGTTCTTTTCTTATTCTATTTATTTAAAACACTTTATTGCACACCCTTATAAAACAAAAATACAAAGTAAAATAAGAAAAGAACCTTATGAATAAGTCGGTCTTACCACCAAAGTGATTTCTCCCAGACAACCTTTGCAAAAAGGAAATATTAAAATAGCACAGGTTGGTGCGGCAAATAAACTTACTTAACAATCTACATTCTGTTTTACACTAGTACTACATGGCAATACTAATAATACACAAATAGCTATAAGAATATAAATATATACATATATTTATGTATATACATACAACACTGTTACATTTATAGATAAATTCTTGGAAGGAAGAAAAACTCAGTAGGTATCATTTCACAGCCCAACCCATGACTTGAACCCAGGATATAGTAATCTATGTGGCATGCATAAGTAACAATGAACATTCATTTAACTTACAGTTCGAGGTATAATCCACTCTTGTATTACATTATAATATATTCTCAGTTCATGAGTTGAGCCAGTGTCAAGCAGATGACTGACTCATGATGAGAGCGACCACAGCGGAAGCAAACAATACGGTGGCCAAGTTGTCTTGGTTGATCAACAGCTGTTGGTCTTTGTGGCAAGTCCCAGAAAGCTTGACAAATATGGTCACAGTTGTTTACCTGAAATATGAAGTTTTTTATTTCATGAAATCAAGACTACTGAAAAATATACTTTCGCCAAACCACATTGGAGCAGTTTGGTGGGTCTTTGCTCGGAATCCCTCTCTGCTAGAGAGGAGGCCTGCGTCCAGCAGTTGGATGTTAATAGGCTGATGATGCTACTCAATTGATTTCGGTATTTAGTTAAATGTTAACAATCTTTATCTACCTTTTCAAAAAGTATAATTCACTTTTAAGCATACGGTTGATAATAAACAATATAAGGATTCCTATAGGCTAGCATGGTAGGTGCCAGTTAGCTAATAAATAAGTGAGTACTTACAGGCTGTGGTGCACGCCATCGACGAATCACTGACAAATTCATTTCATCATCTAAGACTCGTTGATAGAATTACTATACCACAGTTCACACAATGATCCATGGTGTCAATATCCAATCGATAAGCCGGCAATCCAAAATAACGAGCCAAAGTCAGACGTGTAAGTGTAAGACGTGTCGATTGATTTTAGACGGGACTTCTGTCATTCATTGTCATTATTGTCAAGTGTCAACATAGACAAAAATGAGCAGTGATGAACATCGATTTTCATTTACAAAATCGATTAATGATCGATTGTTCTATCGAAAATTGATTTTGAGATTTCACTTTATTACATAGATAGATGTCTTGTTTCACAGTAAATTAATTTATTTGTAATAGTTTTAATTATTCTTAATGATTGAAATTATCATCTCATGAAAAGCCTTTTTATATTTTTATATAATTGTTTGCACACATTCTTAATATAATCGATTATAATTATCGATTACCTATTCTATTTTTGATCCTAACTTATTTTTTAGATTTTTCATCTTCCAGATTGTGAATTAAGCTGATATTTTAAATATTATAATAGAAAAAAATAACGCATTTTTTAAGCTATATTTCAACTTATTACAAATTGGGCCCAGAAGTCCCCGTCTCCTTTAAACTCATCATTCATATTTCCGCCTCACTGGGAATCGAACCCAGGACCCTCGGAACGGCGATCCGGCGTGTTATAATTATAACCATTGCGCCATCCGGGTCGTCAAACTTAAATAAAAAATGATTTTAACACTACATATTGTTTTGTTTCGACGAGCGGCACCAGCTACGCGACCTACTTCGCTAACTTCGCGAGTTAAACTTGAAAACGTAGTCGTTAATAATTTAGGAAATTGGAGCAGTTTATTCAATAGAATTTTAAGACTAATTTGTTAAATGAATACAATTACTAGCAAGATATAATAAAATATTCTCGCGTTGCGTTGCTTTGGAGAACACACTCGAAAAAATGTTTTGACTGGATTTAATTGACGAAGATATTCCTATGTTTTTGTTTTATTTAATTCAGTTCAATATTAAACAACTGAATTAAAGAAGAAAAGGAGTGTGTTCTCCAAATTGAGGTGGCTAGGAGCATGGCACATTACCAACATTACGATTTTAAATATTGAGTACTTATCTTTAATATTTTTAAACTAGGTAGAAGAGAGAAATTAAACATAAAAAAATTTTTACTGCAAGTACACAGCGTTTGCGCCAAATGCCTAAATAATTAAAATTTTATCATAAGAAAGTATTTACATACTTATAATAGAACAACGTTTTGTTTAATAGTTTTTATTAGTTTTTATTCCGAAGTTCGGTAACCACCACCAAGCTACAGCGAAGCGTGGCCGAGTTTAGTAAACTACTACTTGGAGTAGTTTTATAAAAAAGTCAAAATAAATCCATCACTTCGTCTTCCCAGTATTCTCCCAGATGACATCAGTGCCAGACTTAGCGATGACTGAGAACAGTAATATAATTCGACCGTCGGAATTGAGATCAATTATCGCGACGCCTTTGTTCACTGTTCTCACAGATTTAAGAGTAACATCCTGTGTTTAGATACTTTAATGTGAACAGGCATACAGATGAGCCACTGGTTTGCCAGTGGGCGCCGTCACCCATAGACACGACCGTAGACAGAGAAAGATATAGACACCTGGTGAATGTGGCCAACATGAGATAGCACGATAAAGTAAAATTGTATATGGCACAAGGAAAATTCAACGATCAGCTGTCAAATTTGTTTGTAACCAACTGCTTTCCTTGAAAAAATCCGCCTCGTAGACTGAGACAAAACACATTATCATTCTGTCTCGTTTTTTTCGTGTAATTGACGTAAATTGTTTCTTTTCTTATAGTTTTAGAAGAACGGTAGAAGTCCCATAAATCCGGAATTTAGAAATGCGTGGAACCTTGTACCCGAAATATGTCTGCCGACATAAACACTAAATGGAACTAATAAAGCGGCACATATGAAATACATGGCATACGCATAACAACTTGATTATTTTGGGTCCTGTTATCCTCTGGGATAACACAATGGGACATGGAAACGGTTTAAGTTGTTCCGCAAAGCTAGGACGTTCCCAAATCACCCCACATTACCCCGAGTCTACGAACACAATTCTGTTTTCCCTGTTTTATCGTTATTGTAATATTTAACAATATGAAATAAGCCGGCTTAATCTCGGAAAACATATTTTATTTATTTCCACCAATGAATTTTTCATACGCTGACGGCAGCGGCACTTGTAAAATGAATTAAAAGTTCTGCAACTGAAGGCTACTTTACACTACAAGATTTTACAGAGCTTATTATGAAACAATGTTGGTGAAAAAATTTCAGAATTAAAATTGGATATCTCTGATGGCTTCTATAATAATGTCACAATATCTCAATATTTTATAACGGGGAATAAAATACTCGTGCCACGTTTTCCAAACTAACTATTTTATTCCTTAATCATGTTGACCACATGAAGCCCATAATAGTAAGAAGATATTGTTTTTACGGATGACAAATCGGAACCAATATTGGATTTCCTGCGTCTCTGTATTGTAATTCTTTCGCAGCCCATTTTCTCCGCCTTCAAAACCGGACAAAAGATACGTCCAAGGTCGTCCAAGTACAAGGGTCTGCCAAAATGTTATTAATGAAAGATTTAACTACTTCTATTGCTATTTGTGAATATATTTGTAATTTGTAAAAAATCAAAATTTAGTAGCAATTTTTTCGGATACGTTACTAATGCATAGATTTCTCTAAACGTAGTGAGAGCGGGATATTGTTTATTTAAGACAAACCAACGTTTTTAAAAACGACTAAAAGACCGAAATAAAATATAAGATGAATCGATTGACGCACGAATCAACAAAACTGGCCCACGCATTTGGTCTCTAGCACGTTAAGTGCGAAGCGAGGCCTAAATCACCCCTGATGCAACTTCCCTGTGGTGCGGCAAGCAAAAAAGTGAATTTCTCTGTCGTGCGAATGGCATAGCTTTGGTTTGGTCCAGTGTAGGAAAGAGATAAATATATATTTGAGATCACTAATGGTTCCGGACTCGGTGGTGTACCTACCTTGGTACCGGATGTCTTAGGCCTCGTGCCGCACTGAATTATTATAATTTTAATGCAGTGCGGAACGAGGCTAAAACGTCCCATATCCCCCCTGACCTCGTACCGCACTCAACGCGAGCTTCCCGCGACCAGTGTTGTGCATCACAATTCATCTCGTGAAGCTGATAAAAAATCCAAAAAGATTTTGACTCAGTGCACTCAGTGCAAAAAATCTTATTGTCTACCCTGTTTCAATGAAAAACACTCATAAATAAGTACAACATATATATTGAGATTTTTATAAAAAAGTATATTGATACTGATTTTTTAATGTTAATTCAAGTTCTAATAATTGTATTTTTAAAGCCCGAGGCAGAATAAATAGGACAGTTTCTTTTCTACTTCTGGTTGCCTTTTTTTTCTATTCTGTGAACCGCATTAAGATTTTCATATACAAATAGAAAGATAAACCTTATGCATAAACCGTAATCCATTATTTTCCAATAATAAGTCTGTAATAGGTGCCTCTTAATGGTATAGAATGGAACGCTTCGTGCGCGAGTCCGACTCGCACTTCGCCGGTTTTTTTTTCTTTATGGCGCCTTCCAGCACAATTTAGATTATTTAAAAAAAATGTATCCTTTGATAGCTTTGTGTTGTTTTGCCCTTAAAACGATCTAATGAGATATAATTGATCAAAATCGGTCAAGTCGTTGCGTAGTTAAGACAGTTTAAAAACGTCGATATTATTTTTCCCATCACTAATCGCAGCGAAAATTTGCCCTATTTCAGTGCGTTACGAGGTGTATAAGATCCCATATTTTGTTTTGCTAATAATTCCTAAACTAGCCATCAGATCCCGGGGCGACGGTGGATTAGGGTTCATCAATTCACTGTCTATATCAATAAGGACCAAAATTCTCATTTATCTTTGATTTCGCGCCAGAAAATGGATTTTAGTCTGTAAAAGGAGGTGGGGTCTAATAGACCGCGTGTCGCCCTAACGTCTGGTCACGGTACGGGCCGATTATACCTCGTGCCGCAGGAACGGAAAGTATGCAAAAATTGGTGCCGCAGCTAACGTGCTAGAGCGCTACAAAAAACAAACATACACATAGGCCGCTAAACAAATTGCACTCCTTTGCGTCGCGCAGTCGAGAAAAAAATAAAACACAGACTGGCACTCGTCTGTGCAGAAGAGCACAAGCGATTAATGGTGAACCAGTAACGGTGATAGAAATGCTTCCTGTATGCAAAGTGTGAGATGTCAATACTGCACGCGCGGGAAATAACGTCGTAGGCAAAGTTGTAGGTAGGCAAAACATTTTTTTTTTCAAATTGTAGATTAAATTTAAATAAAATTTATTATTACAGTCAATTTACTTATCTACGAGCACAATTAGACGACTGTCAAGCGTGACGTCAACACCAAAATTTGCAGATTGATAGTAAAAAGTACAAAACCCGATGTCTTAAACATTTTTATAATGAAATTTTTAATACCGTTTGGAGGACTGTCAATAAAGAATTTCAATTAATTAATCAACGTCATCATTGATACACTTACGTCATTGCTTTTTAATCCATTTCAGTTAAATTGATTAAGAGTAAAACAATAAAACCTTACACAATACAAAAGCGGGAATGATGCAACCAATGCTGTACCTGTACTTTTTTAATTCTTTATTCTCATGCCAGAATATTCCAGTTTCTTATGATGCAGAAATTAAATTGTGCTATTTACCTACTTGCATTGTCCCAATATCAAATGGAGGAAGCCATAGACGGAGAAGAGTGCAAACCTATGGATGCTATCCATCTCACTCACACAAGAAAGGGTACAACTTACGCCTATGACATGAAAAAAAAAACGAGACAGAATAATAATTATGCTTTGTCTCACTCTATGTGTCGGGTTTTTTTTTCAAGGAAAGCACAATTGCTTGCAAGCAAAGACAGCTGACCATCAAATATTCTTGTGCCACATACAACTGTAGGTACTTTCTCGTGCTATCTCATGTTGACCACGCTCACAAGATGTCTATATCCTTCACTGTCTACGGAGGGAACATTGCAGGCTTAATCTTAGGAACACTGAATTGTTTACTTGGGTTTCGATGTGATTGCGGAGCCAATACTGACTGTGTACTGTTGGAAAACAAAAGTACCAATTACTAAAGAAATACTTAAGAAGAAAATGATGCGAAAAACAGCCAAGCCAACGCACAGACACAGACATAGAACAGCGATACTATCTCAACTAAACAGAACATTCGTATGCAGCCGTAGAAGTCCGACCACTGGAATACACCTACAGTATCGCGGTACGTAACTTGCTTTGTTAATTATCGCCTGTCTGTATTCATTAGCCGGCCACGGCGCCTCGCAGTGCTTAATAGAAAACCTTATTCTTGTAACTTTATACTAACAGGTTAAAAATAATCTATTGTGCAGCGCAGGGTTACTTGAACTTTTATCTTTACATAACCCCGCTTTATATACCTATCTATTTATTTAAACTTTATTGGGCACTTTAAAATATTACGGTACAAATACATTGTCTACCAGCTAACCATGGGGCCAAACAGAAATACACGAAGGGCGGTTTTGCAACATACGAGTACGATGACGATATATAAATATTAATAATTATTGCTTTACTATACGAGATGCGAACCATTCTATTGCAAAGCTCTCAATTTTGATTCACGTGCAAAGTACGTATTTGAGCTTTTAATTAACAAAAGTCAGGTATAAAAAATAATTTTGTTAACCTAATTTAAGCCTAGTAGCCTTGTTGGTAGTGATTCTGTATGCGTAGCGAGGGGTCCCGGTTTCGATTCACAGCCCGGGCAGATATTTATATGACAAATAACTTTTGTTCTCGGGCCATGGGTGTTAGTGATGTGTTATTTGTGTTGTCCATGCCACCTGCATACAGGGAGTCGTGGTTTACATTTGTTTTTATAAAAAACCCGTCTAGGGAATATTGAAGGAATAATATGTGTGCGTCTATTGGAATACCCTCTGTTTCTATCTACGAAATAATGTGTACTTACCGCTTAAAATGAATTTCCCTAGAACATCGTATTATGCTAGATGCGAATAAGTCGGGGAGCGCTATTTACAGTAGCATTATTTAATAAATTACCATACAAAGCGCGCAATCAGGGAAGCGCCATCCAGCCATCGTCTTTTGTTACGTGTTTAGAAAAAGTTTGTCTGTCGTTATTCGTGAATTGATGGTCCTGTGGCGAAGTGAAAAGCTTGCCTGCTGAACTGAAGGTCTGGGATCTGAGCCATTTATGTGTTTGTTAGTTATATATAGTTGTAAGTGGCCACTGTCGCCATGGACATTAGTACGAACAAATAAAAAAGGCAAAAGGCATTACGGATGCGGTAGCGGCCAGAGTGAAGAAGAATTAAAGAGATTACTGGCTCTCAAGCCGCCCCAATACGGACAGAGTATTATAATTGTTCGTATTTGCATTTTGGCTCTATGTGATTTCTGTTTTGGATCAAGGCAAGAATGTTAAGGTGAAATTGTGAATGTGTCTATTAATTTTATTAACTTTCGAATATATTGGAATAAGACTGTATCTGACGCACACACTAACACATAGAAATACACACACACACACACACATGCAGAGGGAGAGGTACGCCCACACACACAAACTTACGCTAAAGTTCCACGAAATCTGAATGCGGTTTGTTTCATATAGGTAACTGATATAGAAGTAATGGATGATGGATTCCATCTTTTACTATTCCCGCAAAATGTACATAAATATTGAATCTTGTTGCTCTTAACCTTGCGTTCTGTAGTCGAGAGAAAGCATGAATAAGCGTGTTCCAACATGGGTCCGTTTGTAGGATGACTAGTAACTTCCTGCTTCGCTAGAGATACAATATTTTTAACTGTAATTTGAGTTTAAAAACCCAAAACCGATTCTATATAAAGTTCTTTTTCATTGTCAAATGTACGACACCTTAACTTTGTAGCGGGTAAGTATTCACTATTTTTATATTAATTTACACGGACTATGGAATGTGGTGGCGAGAAAAACTTTATATAAAATGCAATAACCGTGAGAACCCCCGATGTGTGCAATATTTTATGTTACCTAAAGAAATAAGTATGTAAAAAAGAGATATTGAAAACAAAATATGATACGAAATAAATTGTTCTTATTGCTATAAATAAATCATTCATAAAAGTTAATAAATCATAAGTGTTCTGATAGAAATATGCAATTACAAATATCCTCATATACATACATGAAAAGAGTCTAAAAAGCGTGAAAACTCAGCTTCTGTCTAAACGACCTCCACTGCCCCATATTTCATATTCAATCTCTTTTATTCCCCTCGACAATCGCAATGAATTCGGAACAAATCTCGACTCGGCGGCAAAATAAAATGTTTTATGGGGCCCGGTGCCAGTGAATGTGATAAAAATGGCTTAGCTCATAAACTGAGCATTGAAAGACTCATATTATTGCAGCCAGTGAACACAAGATATGGAGCTTTATGATTGTTACTATATTTTGTGGTCACTGTAACGTTGAGGCATTAACAACAAGCTTTTAAGTTAAGAGTGAGTGGTGTTTGAATCGATAGTCGAATCGTACAAAGGCTACACAGTGATTTGTGTTAGTATGAGTTTGCATGAGTAAGAGAGGTTGACTTATTCTCAAAGAATTATTTATCTCCCTTGAAATAAATAATATAAAAAAATAAATGAGTGTGTGCAATCCAAACACAGTAGAAGTGAAATTTTAAAAACAAGAGAAACTGCCATCTAGGCACTCTTATCTGAACTATTACAATACATTGTAAAGCAGTGCCGTAGTTCATTCTCTTGTCGGATTAATCCTATATTGTCTAAGTGTTTCACACTGATCTCCGTTTCATCGAATTTCATTTCACAACGATTCTAAAGAAGTTTCACTTCAATATTTATAGCAATTTATGCTGTTAATTCGCGAGCTAATAAACGTCGAATATTACTTGCTTCTGACTCGAGCGCTTTTATTACAAGGACCTTGCCCTGAGAATCATTATATCGTACTAGAAACCCTAACTTCCTGACAGTGCCGTACTTAAAATTTTATTGAGCATAGACTTCGTGGACATTCGCTTAAGGAGTTATTAACCACCTAATGTTTCGAGAACTTTTTACAGCCATCGTGATCTCTATAAAATATTTTTACGCTAAATGACGTAAAGAACAGACTCGCGTAATAGCCAAAGCTAATTATGCCATATCTTAATTATATTTAGCGCTAATTTAAGCGAAAAAGGTTACCGCTAAATGTAATTATCAAAAATCGAAGGATTAATTAACTAATTGAAGTACATGTACAGGTACCTACATGTGGTCCTTTAAAAAGCGGGTTCATCGCTTCCTTCTTGCTTGCTACCGCGTTGGGTAGCGCCCCTGGTGTAGCCAATGTCCACGGCCGACGGTGGTCACTTACCAACTTACCATCCGGTGCTATAGTGGCTACAAACGAGACGAGACAATATACAGGGTGTAATCGTTAAGTGTGCACAGGCGATTATTCCGTAACTATTACAGATATCAAAAAGCTTTAAACTGATATCGAAAGCACTTTACCTAATAAAAACGAGAAATATCCAAAAAAATTACATTAAACTCTCCCATACATTTAGTATGAGATAGTAGAAAGGTTTTACTTTCTTTATTTAAAGTGGAATAGTACCTACTCATTTTACCCTTATCATTTTATAATTATGTATGGTATGATATTGATGAATTTCAAGTAGATACACATGTGTAGATTAATTATCTTACCACTTCAAATTAATAATAAACCTTATTTCAATATCGTATTGATTTGAACTGGCTGAAAAGCAACATACTAAATAAAAACAAAAAGAAAGATACTCTTTGGTGTTCGTTCTAAATTCAAATTCTTTATCGCGGGAGTAGGTACTATTCCACTTCAAATAAAGAAAGTGAAACTTTCTACTATCTCATACTAAATGTATGGGAGAGTTTAATGTAATTTTTTTGGATATTTCTCGTTTTATTTTTAATAAATTATTATTGTCATTTTACTCATTAGGTAAAGTGCTTTCGATATCAGTTTAAAGTTTTTTGATATCTGTAATAGTTACGGAATAATCGCCTGTGCACACTTAACGATTACACCCTGTATAGCAGAATACAATACAACTCAACTTCAAAGTTTAAAATAATAGATACATTTTTATATTTTTAGTACGCGCTGTTCAAGGCCGACGTGCCCAGAACTCTGTCCACATTTTTTACGGTCATCCATCACGCGAGATCACTGTAATGGCCAAAAAATTAGGCAAGTCATAAAAACATTAAGATTTAATACAAGTTACATTGCAAACTTGTGATAGGCCCATTTATCTTTTAAATGATACATGATAAGCAATAAAACTGGCTTCTTTCGCTAAAATTATTATATCATAAACCAAAACCCGGCCCTGGCTTCGCTTCAGGAAACCTGTATAAGTACCCTCACTCCAAAATTGTTAAACGTAACCCGCGCACGAATTTATTTTCCAGCTTTTATTTCAAACAAACCTACACCCGCGGCTTCGCCCGGCAAAAATCCCTAAATATATAAAAGTTGATAAAATCAGGGAACTTTCATACTAACTTTGCGCCCCTGTTTTACCCGCTTAAGGGATGATTTTTGGAAAATAATTTTATACGTGTTTCATAACTTTTAATGAAATACCTTCATTCTGAATTTCATTCGAATACCCTCAAAAATGGCAAGTTTCATACTAACTTTGCCGCCCCGTTTTACCCCTTAGGGGGTGAATTTTCAAAAATCCTTTCTTAGTGCTCCCCTACATTATATAAGGAACCCCTGTGCAAAATTTCAAATTTCTAACCCTTATAGTTTAGGCCCTGCGTTGATATGTCAGTCAGTCAGTCAGTCAGACAGTCAGACAGCTTCTCCTTTTATACGTAGGTATAGATTTACCTGATAAGTTTAACTGTACAGGCAAACCTGTCATATACACCCTAGCGTGTATGGCTAGCTTATGGCGTCGTCCTAATTGGCAGCGATCATACGATCGCGCGATGCGTTTTCGTCGTGCGATGGGTATTTCAATACAATTACTTGCGAGGTTAAAATAGGACACTCTGATGAAATCTGTATGTTTGAACCCATCGCACGACGAAAACGCATCGCGCCATCGTACGATCGCTGCCAATTAGAACGACGCCTATGAGTGTGTAAGCGTTTATTACTATTATTCCTCAACGGGCAATTTATTATGATTGGCATAGTGTGTGTGTGAAATATGTTCGTACATAGAAATCTAATCTGGAAGTAATCTATGGTGCCTATGAATAGAACACTGATTTCTTCTTTTATATACAGGGAAAAATCACGATGATAGGCGTATTTATACTAAAAATAGTTGGGATTCATGTTAAAACACAGTGTGTTAACCGACCTATTACCCGCAACGCTACTTACATGTTTGATTGCCAGCATTTTATTACGAACATGTTTGATTGCTCGTTGCGGGCGCAGTGATCAATCAGGGGTTGGAAAATTAATTGTTTTTCACGAACCGTAAAATGATCAGACGGAAATGTTCACGTATTTATGAAGCGTTTTACAACGCTCAGATTCAATTAAAATGGCGGTCTGAATTTTACGTTTTAAAAAAATATTTAAACCTATTCACGTTTTTCATATTTTACACGGATATTTCGAACCGACATGGATGACTCGGCTTTGCTTTAAAAATAAAATATTGCGTATTTTTTAGCACTGTTTGTTATTGAGGCGTGTTTTTTAATTTAAGTTTTCTAAGTTTAAGGTTGGTAATGTAAGTTTTAAGACTTAATTTTGTTTTACGCTACTTGTGTATAGAGAATGTTATGTAGTAAGGGGACGTTCTATTTAGTTAATATAATGCTCGAGGCGATGTACCTATACTTCGGCCGCCCTCCGTAAAGAATGTTTACCAACAGTTGTTGCCTAGCAACCGATAACAGGCAGATGCGAATAACCTTTTTTTCGTCAGCACATTTATGAACGTTTTAAAATAAATTATTTTCTATGTATAATTCTTTTACTTCTTTAAATTAAGTTTTGTGAATCTATATTGGTCCTTGACTTTGTTTTTGTTTTAGGGTTTAATTGACCTTGCAAAATATAATTCTAAATTGCACTTTAACGCGTAGTTAGTAAAAATTACATGGATGAGTAATTTTTACTGACTACGCGTTGTAATGTTACGTAGAAATCTATTTATGATAATAACAAATAGCAAGTTTGAGTATTTCTTTAGGTGTCCAACATAACCTATAAATATAATCACGATTATATTATAAATTACTTGATTTACCGTAGCGCGCAAGTAGCGTATGTTTAATTTACTTTTAGTCTGATAGTTGCGTATTGTAATCTAAGCATCCAATACCATCAATGAATGTTCACTGCTATCCACTGTAGGGCACAGGTCTCAACTGAGGCTGAGACTGCTGAACAAACAACGAAGTTACGGCGCGCGGTCTCTTTTTAGAGATCGTCGCGGTTTGTATGGTGCAAATCGGTAAGCTTGCTAGATTCTCTTAACTTGGCAAAATCAGACAAAATGTTATAAAGACCTGAATTTAGCTTACTTTAAGGGCTGTGAGTTACTAACCGATAAGGATATTTTATGAAATTTTGTATAGACGCAATAATATAAACGTTTTGGAAGTGATTAGAGTGTATTGTGCCATAGAAATAAGCGATAGTATACAAATTGCATGCTATTCTTAGAAATGATGTTAAAAACACGAAAATTAGTAGATTTCACAGTGCCAGAATTTTGATGACCCTAATATCGGTTTGTTTACATAGTTTCTTTTCGGAGCGTGGCCGAAGTATATGTTGATATACGCTTCACGCGCTATTAGGCCGAGGGACTTCAAAGCATCGACGAGCTTAATGACAGGGTTGAAGAAATATTTACTTACGAGTAAGTCAATTATTTTATCTGGTTCCTAGACATGAACAGACTTTGTCTACTGAATGGTAAGTAACATCGATGACGCCTTATCACCGAAGCATTGACGGCCATGAAGGAAGCCTTTTTAGGATTAAAGATTCTGAATTGGAGCAATTGAGCAATCAGCACCACCCTTCCAACTGCGGCCATAACAACTGTGACTTTCACGAAACAAGGGTCAAATCGGGACTAGGATGGCTAGTCCAGTCAGCAGGGGGTGTTATTAAGGACGTCAGTCCGTTAGTAGGTATGAGGACTGGACCAGGGACTGTTAGTAATCGTTAGTTGATGTTACAAATAACTCAGTTAGTAATTGTTAATAAGAGACTTGTTCTGATTCAGTCAGAAAATGTAACCGGATCGAACGGTTTCAAGATGTAAGAGGCTCAATTGAGAGCCCAAGCTACTCATTGCTTTTACCACCCCCTATATGTATAATTACATAATTACATCAAACTCTTGCGAAGCAGTTTAAAAACCATCTGGAGTGTAATAAACTTTCGTCATAAAAATGAGAGACAGCCCTGCGAAAGGCTATTGCGACTAATGTACAGAATTACCCCATGTCTAGCTGTAGTGTGCGTGTAATTGCTATCACTGTAGTGGAGCGTCGATACAGCACACTACAACACGCTGACATTTGTAAATATAAAGGAGAAGGACAGACATAGGAAAATATAGGGTAATCGTTCGTTGTAAGTACCCAATTTTGTGCTTACTGAACTCAATTTATTTAGTTGATTATGGCTTTTTGTACCTTTAATCCATTTGTGGTTCAATCTTGTACTGAAATTGAGGGTCTATTAGCGACATCTACCCTCGCCTCGCTTCGGGAACCAAGCTTTATCATGTTGTCGAGTGTAACCTCCGCTTAAGAGATATTAACTTATATCTTAATAAGCGGAGTCAGTCGAGTGCTGGACTGCCCAACAGGGGGCCTGGATTCGTATCCTGTACACACCTCTACAAATTACTGGGAAAATTAAGGAAAACTTCATGAGGAACCAGCGACCCTTAGAGTTCTCAATAATTCTCTCTAAGGTGTGTGAAGACCGTCAATCCACACGTGGCTAGAATGGTGGACCATGGCCTGTACCACACACTGAGAGAGGAATCCCGTGCCCCGACAGACAGATACGGGGTGCAATGATACATTATGCTCTTAATACGTGATGTTACCGTTACTATCATTTAAGAATCCCCACAACTCAATACGTGTAATTTAGGTCAAGGAGTATTTTTCCCAACCACTTAGGAAATCAATACTAAGTATGTACATTAAACAAACTTATTATCGTAAAAACCGGGGAGGTATCATACTCCTCTTACGTTGCGTGCTGTCTCACGCCCTCACAGTGTAGATACGATGATAATTAATTTTACTTATTGCAAGTGTTTCTTTTTAGGAGGGAGGTACTAAGTCTGAATATCTCGTCTGAAATTCTTTAAATCGACATATATTTATAAGTGAATAAATAAATGTGTAATAAAAAACAAAATGCCTGACAAGTAAGTATCATTTTAGGTGTATATAGCGAACGTAAAAGACCATGTCCCGCAAGCGTTGTGTCCCGTGGCAAACCGAGTCGTTGCCGGCAAAGGTCGTTAGTCGTTACATAGTTATACCCAATATATCTGCACAGGAGCCTAGACTCCATAACTCCCACTATCTAGACGTTAACGGCGCGTGGCCCACCACCGTCGCCCGATCACGTCGTGTAGATAGCCTGAAATCATTTGCATAGTACCTAAGGTTGTAAATCTGGGCAAAGACCAAACAGCGTGAAAGGAACTAATGTACGTCATTCTACGATAATAGTCCTCAAATGTTGATAATTATATACATATCAGCTGTTCTATCATCATAATCATCATCGTCAACATCATCATTCAAATCTTACATTGGGTTGGTCATGGGCGGCAGCGGTAGGTGGTGCTGCATGCTCGTTTGCTGCCTTAAATCAATAAAAAAAAGGGTTGACTGGTAGAGAATGCTATTAGGCATTAAGTCTGCCCATTGTACACCCTTATTTTTAAGGTATTACAATAAAGATTAAATAAATAAATTATTTGTACATCATAAATGCCTACCCCAGTCCTCATACAGTAGGTAGGTACATACCTACATACCTAACGAACTGACGACCTAACATTCTTAACAACACCCTCTGTTAACTGAACTGTCCACCCTAGTCCCGATTTGAGTCTTGTTCTGGTTCGGTCTAAGGCTGAGATCTATAGACGATACTTAGGCTGAGTAAAGTCTGAGCTAAGGCTAAGTATCGTCTATAGATCTCAGCCTAAGTTATCATGAGCGGCAGGGCAAGGCTGGTGCTGGTGATGCATGCTAATTCATTTGCTTTTTTAAATTGATAAAAAGTGATTATTCCGTCGCCCAAAAATAGTAATTAAATGAAGTAATTGCAAAAAAATATACCTTATCAGGTTTGTATAAAAAGTATAATTGTAAATAATCAATGAAAATAACCTCTGCTTTTGAATTTCATAGTGTCTCACTTCATCTCCGTATTCGTACGTTATCTCCGACGTTTTTTTATACTGCTTTGTATTTTTTTAATAAATATCATCAATAATAGCTTTTGATAGACATCGATTAATTAGAACTTTATTATCTTTTATGCAATACATAACTAATAAAAAGTAATTTCACTTTTAAGTTATTCATGGAGATATTAACAGGCGGAGTTTCCAAATTATTAAATTACAAAAACTTACTTGCAGACGCTTCGCTTCCGAAAGTTGCCTCCTTTGGTTGCCTCCTCCATACAAAGTGAACTAATTTGAATTCTTTTGGGATTCCAATTTTGAATTATGATGTTAAGCTATGCTTGCGAAGTTTGTTGTTACAAAAATAACAGCAGACTTTTTAACCGACTTCAAAAAAAAAGTAGTTTTTAAGTTATCCCCAATACTATCAATTTAACAAAAATTTGAAATTATAATTCTTATTAGGTCCAAATCGTCACAGTGACGTTAATATTTAAATAAACATGTAACCACAAGTGAAACCGCAGTGGCCAACAGTATGGACGTGCATTTTCGTAATTGAATTCTGGCTGAAGCTACGAAGCTCCTCCATCCGTCAAACCATTTGACGATCGATTTAAAAGCAAAATCTTGATACCCAGAGCGGTAAAAAGCTTCATATCAAAAGAAGGTATCCAAGCTGGGTAAAAACCCCTATAATAACGCACGACACGAGTACCATTAGGTTTAAACTGGGTGGTACGGAGACCAGCGATCTCCAAGAGGGACTTGGCACCATAGCCTCATCATAATAAAACGTGTACAATCTGCGATGAGTTAAGGGGGTGTTAGTTAGCCAGCCGGGTTCAAAATTCTACCAGTATGATAACACAGCATATTCATAAGGCTGTGATAATAATAGCTCAATACTGACTGACCCCAGCCTTTTGGAGTTCAATTGAAGACGAATCTATGTAGTTCTTTGATACATATTAATATTTACATTTCTTTCTTTACAGACATTCAGCAGTGGATGTGGTCAGCGAAACGAACAGAGATCACAGTCTCACTACGAGATGGCAGCAAACCGACGGAGACAGGTGCGTATTCATCATGTCATCATCATCAGGACCCACATCTGTCCCACTTCTGGACTCGGTCTCTCACAATTGGTCTCGGTCTTTCGCCCTGGTTAGTATCTTCGCCCGCAACGGTAACAAGTACCATTTCTACCGTATATATAATAATTGTTTGAACAGCAATTGTGTTCCGGATAGAAAGGTGTGGAGCCGGCTACACTTTTAGTGGCGACCATCTCAATCCTCAAGGGTAGCAATATATCTGTGCCCGAATCAGAAAGAGACTCTTACTAACAATTACTAAATGTACTACTACTAAAAACAACTAACAGGACTAACTACATTTATCCCAGCCCTCATACTTACTAACAAATTAACCAATTGATGTTCTACTCGTAACACCATCTTCTAACCATAATCGTACAAATCATAATCATATAATATATAATAGTTACCTAGTATTGCATATGCGATAGCTACTAACATAAATACAATCATTTTTCGTCCCGCGGGATCGAAACTTCTATTATACTTAATTCAAAACACACGAGCGCGCAATTTCTCAGGAATGAAACATGACTTCAAAGAAAGTAGACAATTTATTCAGCTCTATCACAATACGTGTGACGCAAAGTGACATTTTACAAAATGGAAAACACCACCTACATTATTTAATCTAGATCCCATTATATGTATCAGGCGGTTTGACAAACTAAACTGATTCATCATACCATTGAAGTTAGAAACGTAAAATTTTGACAATGGTTTCCTTTTATGACAGAGACACCCGGGTGTCTCTCGGGGTTCAGGAATGTTCGGATTTTTACGGCATTCAGGATAAATTAAATTAATATTTTTGCTTTTAAGTTTCCTTATTTCCGAAACTAAATTGCGGCAGTACCGAAATCCACGTGAGCGTAGTCTTAGCGTCCAGTTGCTCGTAATAGGAATTTCGTTGATACCAATTTCGATTCGAAAGTAAGGTTTAGATATTCCTGGGATTTGTGGAAGCTTCGCATTGATTTATTCATCCGCATCCGAATCCGCCCTGATCCGTACGGATCTTACGGGTGCATGAATTTATCAGATCCTACTGGTAAACAATTGACCGGTACATTAGTAGTAAATAAATAAATATAACAAAGTATCGGTGACCGCTTGTGGTAAATATTTCTTGAATTGTTTGTTGTTGGTTCCGGTTGTATCTGATCGTTAGATAGCATAGGTACCTACACTAATTTTATGGTGATATTAATTTACGAATTATTAAACAAGCTGGACTCTGGAAAGACAAGTAAATTACTTTTCACTAAATAAAATGCATATTAAACATTACCATCATTTGATTTTATACTTATTATATGTATCTAAATTTAATAAATATTTATTTATTTGAATTATTATAATTATTCATTCAATTAATCAAGAGATTAATTGAATTTGAAATTAATTGAAATTGAAGAGATTAGCCTTCCCTTGATAGGTGTTGTCCCCCATGATTTATGTAATCAATAAATTATATTTAAATATCCTTCATCAGAAAACTTAAATTTAAAAGTAAATGAATTCAAAAAATAATGAATTAAATCCACGCAATGTTATACATATAATTATGTGAAAGTAACGCTGTCCGTCTATCTTTTCACGCTTTATAAGCTGAACCGATTTAGATAAAACTAGTTTTCGGCTCCCGGCTTCGCCCGCGTGAAAATATTAATTTCCAAAAATCCTTCCTTAGTTCTGACTTGCGTCAAATAAACGCTTACATTCTTAGCATTCCTTGTTGCGGGTGGCATAGACAATACAAATAACACATAACTAACACCCATGGCCCCTAGAACAAACATTTATCTGTCACATTAAATATCCGCCCCGACCGGGAACCAAACCCGGGACCCCTCACTTCAGGAAGGGTCACCCTCACTACCTCACTACCAACTAGGCTGCGTTCTACGTACGGGCTAGGCGAGTCGTCATGGAAATGTAACGTAAACGAAACTTGTTTACGAAAATTGTAAACGAAGTTAATTAAAAGGTTTTGAATAGAGAACGTAACGTATTAAACACAACAAGTTGTAATTAGTCAATCCACAACAGTTTCGAATTGGGACATGTTTTAGGTTGTCATAGTGAGTTAGAACGAAGCCTAGCTCGAGTTTAATTATCTTGTTCAACAGAAAATGTAACAACATTTTGATGTTACTTCAGTAATTTGCGTCTGTCAGTGGTCCTTATATTTTGTCATGTTTACACGTACATGTATATTTAGTACCATAAAACCCGCCCTCGCTTCGCTCCGGGAAACCTGTCCCATAGTACACATAGTTGAAAATTGTTACACTTTATTATTGATACTGACCTGATTGGAAAACAAACACTAATTGATAATTGAAGACAATACATTAGTGAAAATCGCTAATCGGTTAAAGCGTAATGAGATTAGCGCGTACAAAATCATAGTTTTAGTTTCTATTGCATAAAAAATACCCTCAATGATAGTTTTTCTCGTATATCTTCTATGTACAAACAGCGATCAGTTGCAGATTTATTATTAAGATACCGAAGATGATAGAATATATAGGGAATACATAATTATACCCGCGTGACAGCCCTACTAGAAGGCCGGCGGCGACACCCTACAGCCGCAATCTTTTAGCAAGCTCGCAAAGTTCTAGAATCTAGATCTTGTAATTAGGATAATGTGTTGTTAATCAAGTTGCGAGACTAACTCATTTAGCGCGATGATTCAGTTTTAGCCACCGACTTCACACTTTTCTTTTAACAATGAGTATTATATCTCCCGTAGGTACTGAATACATACTTAGATTCGACTCTCGTAAACGCTTATGCATATAGATAAGAATACGTTTTTATGCATTTAAGATACCAAACAAGCATGCAGCACCACTCTTCCGCTGCCGCCCATGACAACTCACCGATACAGAACAAGACTCAAATCGGGACTAGGATGGTTAGTCTATGGTGCGGCACAAAAGGAAGGCCCCGATGAAGTTTATTTGACGTCTGTCCGATCATCAAGTTTCGTATAAATTATTACATAAATTTGAAGGAGCAAATTCCTGTTCTTCATGGTCTATAGTGATGTGCAAAAAGTCATAAAATTTATCGAATGTATAACTTTAAGACCCAAAGTTAATTAATTACATGGATATTGAAACAATATATATATTTAAATATTATGACTAATTCGGGACCATATAAACAAAGTATATGGTACCGCGAACAAATTCCTTCACGTTTTTACTAACAAAATACAGTGCCACCTTTAATAAAGTAAGTAAGTCAATTACATAAATGAATATACTATAAATCATCTCAACCCAACAAGGCCCACTACTGAGCTCAAAGCCGAGGAGACCTTAAATATAAGGTGATTCGTAAGCCTCTTGTGATATTAATAGGGGGTACTCAGTATTCGATTCTCATTCCAAAATATGTAATTAAAAAGGGTGCTTAAAATTTTTATTCCAAAAATGTATCGATGCGACTCGCACTTGACCATATTTTTTCGATACTAAATTAACATTTTTCACGTCACTATTTTAATGTGTCAAAGGGGCCTTAATTTTTTGCCGTTACTATAGTTAGTAGAATCAGTTCGTTAGTCGTTTTGAGGACTGGCGTAAAAACTGTCACACGTAAAATAAACAATCACTCACATACATGCACACACGTACACGCATGCATACAAGAATTAAGAAAAAAATGCCATTGCCCAACCCACATTGTATGCACATTATATGGAGAATAGAACTATAGGTTGAATTAAATCTAGATTTTCTCAAAATATTGTGTTTGTGGACTGGAACGCTTTTCAGGAACTACGTCCAATTTACTCAATATTCCTCCTTTGACTAACGACTTGTTTGATTAACCCCTGGGTCTAACTGAAAGCTACACAGACACATACATCCAAACAAGGCACAAGTTTCTTTTATTCAAAAATATAAGTGTCACAGCGAGAACAATCGTATCTAGAATTCTAGAACAACATCTTTGCTTTGTTTGAAACAAAGACGGCAAATAACTCCGCGGAGTTACGAGGCGTCGAGATGAAAGAGATACAGACGCACAACGAGAAGATGGCTTTGTTCTCGTTATCATTTCTAAATTTTTATATATTTAACGACCCTATAGCGTACTTGGTAGTGACTTTGCCTACGAAGCGAGGAGTCCCCGGTTACCGGCTGGAGCAGACATCTATGTGACAGATTAATACGCCATACAATAAGGTCTGGACTGATCAGACCAGATGAAATAAAACGAATCGTCTACCGCGATTGTTATCGTTAGGTACGTTCAGTTTTTTAAATACGGCTTAATTTTGCTAAATACTGTGGCGACATCGCACACAACGTCATATAAGGTAACGTCATGACAAACCTGAATACCTAGCTATTGAAGTTTTCTACACTACTCGCATTTATACAAGTTCCGACCGAGATCAGTCGGAGCTCGGCTGCTCCCCAGGCAACACGCCTCGCCGAGAGATATTTGTCTTTGGTCCTTTGCCTCCAATTGTTATTGTTAATATACCTTGTTCGTGTCTGGGTTAGTCAAAGGCAATAGGGGTAAATGTGCCATAGTTTAGTTACACAATCTTCCATGCCACCAAAGTGTCGTAAGCAAAGACTTAGTTAGGATGAGGTCCTTTAGCGAAATACTTTAATCAGTTGTGCCCGAAAGCTGCCTTGCTCGCAGAGAACAATCCCCTTAATCGGTGCGTTGAATCTAGATCTAGGAGCTTCCCTATTTAACAGATCTGACAAGGCTTCAACCCATAAATGGCGCACTACTGAGCACGGGTCTCTTTTTATGATTGAGGAGACATAGAATACACTCCAGTGCGGATCGATAGAGGGGCTACTGGCCAACCCAAGTATAGAAACTTTTTAAGCCGGCCAAAGGCCTCAGACGGCTTTACGTGCCCTCCGAAGCACGGACCGCCCGCTGTCGCTTAACTCGGTCAATCACGTATCGATGCTAGCCGCCATCGAGTATCGTGGCATGAGCGCTTCTTGACCTGACTATAGTTACAAAGATTTCAGCAGCGCATACTACTCGTAGCACTATGACGTACGACATTTACCGAAATAGCGCAAACAAAAATACCGCATACAACCGTGGATGTAAAACGTACACACGAAACATCTTAGCGCACTTCACCGCCGAGTAGAACCTCCAACGAAAGTGCTGTTCATACTTCAACTAAATGTACCTTAAACTGAAAGCACCACCGGAAAGAAAATAAGCAGCGCTTTTCTAAGTAAGATGCACATTCAAACCTACGAGCACAAACACTTACCATCGTCATGTACTTACTTTATACAAGTAAACACGGCCTCGCTTCGCTCTGGGAACGCCTTAGTATCCATATTCGAATTTGTTATTAATGTTATACTTAATTATCTGTATCAAAATTTAAAATGTGTTGTGTTCTTTATTCGAATTAGGCCGTCGAAATTGGCCACCGACCACAGCCACCGGTGGCTAGCGGATAGCAGTTTGTTTACAAGATTTTTGATACATTTAGTACGGACTCTGTGCTAACTGGCCGGCGCTTCTTTTTGAAGCGCGACGCGGTCACCGGTAGCCGAAATGACGTCACTTCTTATAACCCTCTCTCTGCCATGCAATTATTTTAATGAAATATATATTTTTTATTAAAAAAACATGTTATTTACGTTGGGCATTTAATGTAAATGAAATATGCTCTTTACAAAAATAATTGTGTAACTGAATAACAAAGTAAATGTTGCGAAACGTGTTTTCATTTTTTCTAGAATTGTTTGGACGGGAATTTTAAAATTTACATATCTGTCATTTTAAATCTGTAATATCTTCTAAAGTATTAACTAGTAGCCCAAAATTGTACAATAGTATGAAACATTGACTTTTTTATATTAACTGTATATATGTATAATAATTATGTATGTATACCTATTTAATCATCTGGAAGAAATTATCTATAGTGAAAAACGCCTCAAAATCCGCTGCTGTAGATAAGTACAAACACGAAAATCTACTTTGTTTTATATTAAGTAAAGAAGTCACTGATATTTACTAAGAATTAACTTCAATACCTCCTTAGTTTCTTCTGATGCTAAGAAATTGTTCCAGACTTTCTGGAAATTGACCCAATTTTTTGTTCTCGCTTAAAGGCTCTCGAGAAATAAACAATCCTATTAACACCTACTCTACCAACAATCCTATTAACACCTATTCTTTGCTCGATTCAAGATGATAGGGATTACTTTCAACAAGATCGAGTTGTGGGTGGAATCGAATTTCAATGCGAACATTCCAGTTGCTACTATCAAATCAAGCAGACGAATAAACGATAGCTAGAATTTAAGGCCTTCAAAGGTACACATACACATGCTTTTAAAAAGCACGCTTTTTAAAATGAGCATGCTCTGTAGTTGTATACATTTGCTTGAAATAAGCGTGCTCGTATACAATACCGCTAGGATTTTTTGTATATAGTCGCGCTCATAGCACGCCCCCGCCAGTGGGCGACGATGACCACTTATTGGTAGCTTGTCTGCTTATTTGTCATTTGTTTCAATCGAATTAAAAACAAAATCGAAGTCTGATGTATTTCTAGAGCAACTAAATAGTTCAGTTTAGGTCAGCCAGGCTATTCTGATAAGCGTGTTTGGCGCGTAACTCGATTGCGCATGAGTAAAAATTAGCCAAGCATAAATTATTATAAAAATGATTTATTAATAAAAGGTAAAATAAATTTACAGAGTTAAAAATAACGTACAAAAATAATTGTTTTGGATATAATATATTACCTACATATTTTAATATAGATTCAATTAAAAAAGCTGAAATATATAAAAACTTTAGCTACACTCGGTTCGCACCATCAAAGCGTAACTAATCCCATTTCCGAGTAGCGAACCCAATTCCCCAATTCAAAAGTTCCGATTCGACAAAGGCATAATTCCGGAAACCTCAATTTATTATAATTAATTCTAAATGATTTGACGACCACCCATTTTCAGGAATAAAAGTGTTTCTTTGTTCAGCAAATGGCAAAGAAATTCGTTTCTCTACTTAAAGTTTTATCTTCCTACTCATTGTAAAACTTTTCACTAATTCCTTCAATGTTCAGTTCAGACTTCAGACGGTGGGTACTCTGGATATCCATAAACATCTGCTAAGAATTTCTTTGACTAGTGTGGGAGAAGGTACAATTTAAAACAGGTTATATTTAAACTGAATCTGTAGCATGCATCTCTGACTTGGTATTTTTTATCCTTTTATATGATTTTGTATTTTTATTTTGTATTATTGTCATCCATTTATTATTTAAGAAACCATTTATTTTGTCGCTAAAAACAATAGTATAACATGTAAAATAGAAAATAATGTAGGTACACACCGCACAAAACATTTAAAGCGACTAAACGGTTCACACTCAGTTTGTCGAATGTCGAATCCCTACTAATATTATAAATGCGAAAGTAACTCTGTCTGTCTGTCTGTCTGTCTGTCTGTCTGTCTGTCTGTCTGTGTCGC
Source organism: Ochlodes sylvanus (assembly GCA_905404295.2). NCBI lineage: Eukaryota > Metazoa > Arthropoda > Insecta > Lepidoptera > Hesperiidae > Ochlodes > Ochlodes sylvanus. The sequence goes on from FR990129.1 coordinate 8,917,345, forward strand.
TTTCCCGCTTAAACCTCTCAACCGATTTTGATGAAATTTGACACAGACAATCTTTAGACCCTGAGAAAGGACATAGGCTACCTTTTATTGCGACAAAAAGGGATGAAGAGGTTGAAATAAAGGTTGAAAGTTTGTATGGGATTTCTTCGGATTTTAAGCACAGCGCCATCTAGGGGTGAACCTTCCTAACTTAAAGAATAAGAACGCCTAGCGCCATCTCTTAAAGAACCATGAAACTAATAAGTTTCCCGAAGCGAAGCAAGGGCGGGTCGCTAGTGTCGAATAAATTTAATCTCGTTTATTTAAGTAGAGTACATTTAGTACCTAAAATATTTATCATCATCATTTTGTTTAAAGTAACCAAACCTTTTCATTGTAAACGAACGTTAAGAGCGTCTTCAAATAGGTATGTCAATATAAACACTTAACGACAAACAATATTTTCACTTCACTGTTTGCCGATAGCAAAGAAAAATAAATAAGAACATTCTCCGAGTTAAACGCAGGCAGTAGAAAAGCTGAATCGACTTAAGACAGATGGTACACAATTCTTTTACCAAGAAGACTGTGTTTTGCTCACAAACAAAAATACTTTACGATTTAATTATATACTGTAACCCTAACATTGTGCAGAAATGTATACTGAAACTGTAACCATCACCGACCACACTGTGTGGTCGGTGGTAACCATAGAGCAAAACACTGTTGATTCGGGTATCACTTTAGATTCTAAATTTCAGCGGGTCTTCATGTACTTCTAGGGGTGGATTGAATTAAAAGGACCCGGATGACTCTCCATTTACTTAAGATTCTAAACTTTAGTGGTACTCTCGTATATCTAGGGGCGGACTGACCTGTTATGGCCATCCGGCGAAGGGTTCTCGTTAAGACTAATTAAAAAAATACCATTATTTATTTTAACACAAGCTCGAAAATGAATAATAGTCCTAATCTGTGAATTATGTCATTAATGCTTGGTCGTAATTTAACAAAACAAAAAGAGTAATAAAAAAAATTAGTTTTCCTCGATTTCCCTGGCATTCCATCATCAGAACCTGATTTGTTGGCATTGGGATCACCTCATAAGTACGTTCTTTCAAATAAAAAAAATATATTCAAAATAGGTTCATAAATGACGGAGAAATCGTTGGACATACCTACATAAAAAATCGGTTAAAAATTTATGACGTATCCATTATATTTCCATTTCTAAAGACAATATAAGTTTTACCAATTAAAACATTTCATAACTGTGTAAGAACGTGGTTTTAGAAAAAAGCTATTTATTTTTTAAACCACCATTACTTTATAGAAGATTTAGACAGAAGTGTAAAAAGAACATTCATTCTGGACAATGTCAAACAAAAGGAAAGTATCCTTATCCCCAACTCGACCTAATGACGCTCCAAGTAAAGAAATGAACGTCAATTTGTTGGTGGATTTGCGCGGCGATAGCGTAGGCCGTGGGGGCGCTGTGTCAATCCGTCGTAATGAACATAGACACAAGATAAGTATATTGTTACATACAGAACATGTTACAAATACTTATTTCTGGATACCTAAATCCAGCCTAAAATATTTAAAAACTGAAAATCGGCATGTTAGAACAGTCATGTTTATTGATGGAGTATTACAAAATAAATCATGAATAGCAACACATCTGTGACCGAATTAGAACGAAACTCTTACTAACAATTACTAACTGGACTTATAGGTATTAGTAACAACAACTAACAGTGGCTCGAGTGTGAGTTTCAAACATAAAACAGCCAAACGCAACTAACGCGTTAATCGAGATAACTCATACATTTTAGTACACGTTTAATGTGCGAGTGTAAGTTCCATAAACATCAACGAAAAAGTTAATCGTTTGCTCACTTCGTTAAAAGTATGGTTGTGTTCCTCATGTTGCCAACTTGAGCGAAAGGTCAGATATCGTCCCTACAACTCTACCTATTTTAAAAGTTCACTATTTCTAAGCATCCACTGCGACAGAAGATGAAATTTATTTTAAGCGCATTATGTTTTTTTATGAATGAGCTATCGCTGTTCTGCTTTTACCTTTAAGAACAAATGAGATAAAACTATAGCATCATGTTGCTATGACGCTATGTTGCTAAGCTGCCAAGCAAACATTTGATTTGACACTTGTCGCCATTGATTGGTATCCTATTCATATTATTGTGGAGGTTCGTGGCAATGTTATAAATGATAAAGCTGACTCCAAATAGAAGGATTTTAATTACAATAAGAAAAATAAACATTGGTAGAAAAGTGAAGTGAAAAATAATTATTTGACAATGCTGTTAATTTCATGTTGCTATGGCTACTTAAAAACTAGGGTTACAAATGAACATTAAAAATATTTACAAAAGTAGGGTTGCTACATTATAAATGCGAAAGTTTGTATGGATGTAAGAATGTTTGTTACTCTTGCACGCAAAAACTACCGAATGGATTTTGCTGAATCTTTACAATAATATAGCTTACACATTAGAATAACACATAGGCTATAATTTATAAAGATATAGTGTGAATTATGCAAAATATATAACTAAATCTTTGCAAACCGAAGGAATAAGTTTAACGAAGCGAAGCGAGGGCGGGTCGCTAGTATTATCATGTTTTATTTAACTCAGTGCTTGTCGCTTACTGTTACTGTTGTAATTTGCATTAGTTTCGCATTAGATCAAACTTTTAAGTTTTCGTTTAAATATTTAGACATGTGTGAAGATATTTAAAAATGAAAACTAGCGCTACACAATTTGAGGTGGCTCGGAATATAGCCCGTTGTTTCCGCTGATGGTTGCGAATATCTTGAGCCTGGGCTTCCGCTATCACCTTCCAAGCAAAGTAATTAAGCACTGCTCCATGCCACATAATGCTTATTCAATTTTCATGTAATAACAACAAATAAACTATTAACTAAAATGCGTTTCACTTGTCAAACATCAAGTGAGTCACTGTACTACTGCGTTTGCGTAAGTTTTCAATAGTTAACTACAAAATGGCAACTTACACTCGCGCACACGTCAAAAATGTCAAAATACTTCCACTCGAACGTTAAATTACATTCGAGGTTGACGAAAAAGTTAACGTAAACGATATTTTGAAACTTACACTCGCAGTGTTAGTTGTCTTAACCATCCGCTAGAGGCGCTGACAATAACTCTATACATTTTGATAGTTTAAACGCAAACGCGTTGGTGAAGTAAATCCTTGCAAAAACTCACACTCGAGCTACAGGACTAACTAACAAATTGTGAACCGCGACGCCTCAACAGAAAAAAAAATATACGGTAGTACTTATAACCTTAATTGACCAAGTCCTTACGTAACTGCGATTCATTAAAGATAAAGATGTATGTATTTATTATTTATGGTTTATTATTAAAACACATGAATTGTAGTCAACTGTGGAGTAATATTTACTGTGGAGAAAATCTGTGTTTGTTCTCGGGGCGTGGGTGTTGAATCTGTTAGTGATGCGGTATTTGTGTTATCCATGCGATACAAGGAACTCCAGTGATATTGATAATATAAATGCCGAAAGACGTTTGCGTAAGTTTCGTAAAAAGCGAGAAGTCGATCCGCCTGGTGGTAGGTGGTCGCAGTTGCCAATGGACATCAGTAAAACCAAAGCATCACCAAGATGTCGGCCAAGAGATGGATGGAGCCCCTTACACCCCAAACCTGCACTACCTTCCCAGTAAGCTAGAGACTTGAAGTTTCAAACATACCTCAAATTCTGGTAACAATGCCTACCGTAAAAAATAACGTTTATGTGTACCACCTAGTTTATCCACAAACGTTGCTCACAGGCTATCCGCGTTCACGGGAGACAGATCAGCGCTCATCAAGTCGCACGCAGCCAAGTCGGCGGAGTGCAGTGGCCAGGGTTCCCCACGCGCTCGACGGGCCCCCCGCGAGTCGCGGCGAATATCATTGGCACAGGCCCCTGGGTATGTCCAGCTCAACCAGTACCGACTGCTGGAACCCATTGGCCAGGTGAGGATGGTTTTTAAAAGCTTTTAAGATGAAACATGCACCACTTTTTAAGTTAGAATTCAGCAAAACAACTGCAAAAACCGCATTTTTCATCCAATAGCTTTTATTTTAAATTAGATACCAACGAGCAAAAATGCGACGGGGCAGCTACGAAGGGAAAAAATAGAATTCTATTTTACGTTTCAGACCACTTTATAGCAAAAATCAGTCAGCTTTCCTACTGAATAAGGCAGGATGCCTCATGACGCTGACTACCTGAACTGACTGAAACTAACTGACTTACTAACTAAACTGTTTGATGATTAAGCTGATAAGAGAAACCTAAAAATAAGCTTGAAATACCTATTCAATGATTCCCTACTTATCATAGTCACTTAACGACACCCTAGCCTAGTTGGTAGTGGCCTTGCCTGCGAAGCGAGTGTTCCCGGATTCGATCTCCGGCCGGGGCAGACGTTAATGTGACAGATAAGTTTTTTCTAGAGTCATGTGTACTATAGATGTGTTATTTGTTTTGGCCATGGCACCCGCGCACAGAGAATCCAAGTTATATCGATAATGTAAATGCCGAAAGAAACGACTTTTTTCATAGGAAGGCGTGCAAAGTTTTTGCTTTAGGTATTAATATAGTATTTAATTTAATACCTACTTTTAACTGCTATCGCTTGTTTTTATTGCGTAAATAAATATTATCATTATATTATATTTTTTTTAATACAAAAGGCCTCGAATTTGAACGGTCGAATAAATTAAATATCAATAGCGGGGAGAAGTTTCGAAAGTTAAATTACATCTGATTCTGTACCTCGTGAATTGAATAAGTGACCTTTGAAGAAACTCGAATAAAAATAAAAATATTAATTTTATGAAATATTCTCTTGTTCTCCGAAATTATTAATTCAAGTATCTTTGTCTTGTTACGAACGTAAAGCGACGGTTTTAGGGTTTCGTACCAAAAGGTGACCGAACTGACTGTGACCGAATTATAACGAGACTCTTACTAACATTTACTAACTGGACTATTACTAACAATAACTAACAGGACTAACATTCACTAACATTCCCTGTCCCAGTCCCAGTCCCAGAACTAGTGTTCTAACACCGTCATCTAACCGGACTAACTATCCCAGTCCCCCTAGAGTCTTGTTCTAAGCTGATCACAGTTGTCATGGGCGGCAGCGGAAGGTGGTGCTGCATGCTCGTTTGCTGCCTTAAATCAATAAAAAAAGGGTTAAAAACGGAGACCTGTTAATATGCCTCCGCTGTCTGACCATCTTCTAAGTATCCCAGTCACACCAGCAGCAGTCACACCATCTTCTAAGTATCCCAGTTATGAACATTCGAGTCTCGTTCTAAGTTGGTCATAGATGTCATGGGCGGCAGCGGAGGGTGGTGCTGCATGCTCGTTTGCTACCTTGAAGCCATAAAAAATCATCTCACTGTATCTCTTGAACGGAAACACCTAATCTCAGAACACGTGTTACTGCGGCCGTAATCATAATCATAATAATAATCATCGTAATCATAATAATAATCTAAATAGAAGTTAAAGATGAAATTTGTTAGGGAGTTAGTTTATAGTTAGGAGACGTCCGCTAAGAACGGATTTTGTCATATTCCACTCGTTAGAGGTAATATAGGGGTTGATGAAAATTGTTCTTTAGGATTATGTTAGGAATAATGTAACAACTGTTTCAACGTTCGTTGTCGTACATCGTTTATTGATATAGAACCTTAACGCTTGCGAGTCCGACTCGCACTGTACTTTAAAAAGTATTTTTTGAATGGGATGGGTTATAATGGATTTCCATCTGTGTATTCAAATCAAAGCCCCTTCCGCCTTTCCCCGGGGGCGATACTAGGCTACTGAAATGCTGGCCTTCTGGGCTACGGAAGAGTCAATGACGACAGGGTCATTCTTTATTTCATACATACTTAGTAAAGCTGCCCTTGCTCAGCTTCGGAAAACTTATTCATTATGTATAAATATCACCAGCATCTAAAACAATTACTGAGATTGGGAACAAATAGGAATAAAAAAATTAAAATCATGATAAGACCTGGTTTATTGCATTAATATCCACAGTATCGTTCTCGAATACCTGCCAAGTATGGATACCGATCAATTACAGTTTCATTATGTTTGACTATTACCAAAATTTTCTGTGTCTAGTCAGACACACACGCATAAAAGTCTGTAAGGGTCCGCTCTTCATCCTCGAACGTGCGTAACCCTAATAAACGTGTACACAAACATCCTGTTTAACTAATCCCAAACCAATCCCACTTCGGGCGAGTGCCCTAACATTTACAACGCTTAACATAATGGTCTCTGTCCCAGGGCTCTTACGGCATCGTCAAACTGGCTTACAATGAAGAGGATGACACGCATTACGTAAGTTTTTTATCTTAATACCCCAGTAACCGAGCAGAGGAGTCATCTGATGGTACATATTATGTGGTCTACGCCCATGGACATCAGTAACATAAAAGGATTCACCGATGTGTTGCCGTCAAAAGAAATCTCTTTATTGGAAAGAAAGAAAAATGGTTGTCTGTAAGTCGGTTGACGGACGATAATTTTGATAACGTCATAAGAAAACATTGAAGAAAACGGAACTCTTAGGCCGATCGCGCCTCTCTATCGCTCGTTTCGCATGTAGCTTGTAGCATTATAAATAAAAAAGAAGATGGGAGCTAGCTAGCCCGACTATAGCCCTACCACCAAACAGGGCTGCTTCTGTCGCCTTTCACGACAAAAGGGTATTATCTAACGGCAGGCTTCATGGAAACAGCCTAATATATTTATCTAATGTTACTGGTAATCAGATAGTCCCTAAGGAATCGTCAATTTGTCAACAGAGTATTTAGAGAGCGGATACAATATTATTTTATAATTGTCATCTATTTGCAGTTTTATTTTAAAAAAAAAATGTTGCTTTATTAGCGTCTTCATAAAAACATTTTTATTCACAGGCCATGAAAATCCTGTCAAAACGAAAGCTAATGAGACGCGCAGGCCTCTTCGGGAGGGCACCCCCGAGAAGGCCAGGACCTGGGCCTCCACCGGACCCCTTGCAGAGTGTGTATAGAGAGATAGCAGTGCTCAAGAAATTGGACCATCCTAATGTAGTTAAATTAGTTGAGGTATGGTTAATTGCTTGGCCGTGTTTGACCATTGCAAAGGTGTTGGAAGGTCAATAATCACACACTCATAGCCGCACACTAAGATTCCCAGTGTCATAGGTGCTATGACTACACTCAAGATCTGTTCTTCCTTTCTTCTTCCTCTTCTTTCTTCTTCTTCTTGTCCTCCTTCCGGAATCGCTTCCGAAACTGAACTGCCAATGCCGTGTTTCAGATCGCTTTATATCACCCTCTCCCGTTCTTTGGCACGATCGGAATCTTTCCTATCCCACTTCTGACACCAAAGAACACACATACCGAGACCGATAGCGGAAATTTACACTCATTGTTCGAATATCCTTGCCGGGAATCGAATTCAGAACGGCGATGGCGAGCCGGCAACCATTGCGCCATCATATGAATCATCGCGTGAGGTGGGGAAAAGAACAGCTTTGACCATCTTCACGATTACTATCAATAAGAGATCTGAGTCTAACAATGAGAGAATTAATGCAGGATGTGTTGATACGTATAATTTAATCCTTGTTTTTTGAGAAAAGAATTCCGCAGCTTTTTACTGGCCATGAAGCTAAAATTTGTTCAAGATTTTATGAAAACCTCGTCTGCGTCATATTTCTTTTGCTAACGTTCGTACAGTAACGGACTTCAAACATACCCGTACATAAAGATTTATACGTTTTCCATTCAATTATGGAAACGGTATTTTGGCGCACAATTCACTTTATGTTAGCAACGAATACTTTGCTTTTGTAAGGTTTCATCTCGAAATTCAGACCAGTTTTACAACAAAAACATTATGTTGAATATTTATGTGTTTTTTTCAACTGTCTTTTTAAGTAAATAACCCACTTTGTTACAGTATTCTATTAGAAAAATAAATATCTTTCCGTCCTTTTTTTTCTAAATTACCAACGAATACTCAGAAGACCCATCTGATAGCTAGTGGTCACCGTCTCCCATGGTGAATGTGAATAGGCTGCTACTAAGTTAGTCCGCTCTACCACCCAAGGCCACATCACCACTTCCCATCAAGTGGGATTGTGATCAAGCTTTAACTTATTACAAATAATAAAAAAAATCAGCAACGCGTTGCACGACAAAAAAAGAGTGTAGTCTCCGACACTGCAAGCAATACACGTATACATTTCACGATCGATTTGAGATAGAGGTTACCCTCTATCTTCCTCTCCTGTGTCTATGTTCCTGTGTGTGTGTTATCTTCCCGTCTAGTTAATAATAACTACTCCATCAACATGCATGAGTACCGTTGGCTACAAAGACCAGCGATCTCCAACATCGACAACACGAGACATCTGGTGCCATAGCTTTCACCACTAGCAAAGGAGGTTGGCTTTGAATAGGTTAGATGGCCTATTGACACATGCGAACATTATAATATTGTTAATGGAGAAGGCAAAAGGGTCAAAATATTACTATCAAATACACCTAAAATCCGAGCTTAGGTCATATACATTACATAACTTTTTATTTCACTTCAATACATGCAGTATTTCCGAAGTTATAAAGACGAGAAGTTCAAGCCCTTTTTTGAATTTCCGCGCTTACGCTATGACGTCACGAGTTAGTTCGGCCGCGAGCACGACACGGCGCAAGTATAGAAAATATGGGTCTATGCAGTTCAAAAATCTATAACTTTCTTATTTCTATAGATACAGACTTGAAATTTTGCATAGATGTAGTAGATAGTATGTGAATTATATATGTTATTTTATTATTGATAACTAAGGTTTGCTCGCGGCTTTACTTGAGTTTAAATTAACATTTCGGTCAAAAATCCCTATCAACTACGCGCGACTACTGAGAGATGACGTCATCGAGTAGTGACCGCCCGCCTGCGTTTTTAAAAAAACCAACGTCCGTAAATACGCACTTTGATCGTTAATATCTCAGCCATTTATTGAGATATGGAAAAAGTAAAAACACAGTTTTTCTTGTAATTTTTTATAGATTTATTTGACGTGTAAAAAAAAAATTCGTTTGCCTGGTCCATTAACATGGTATGCTTTGTTTTGTTATGTATTATAAGTAACTAATAAGTGTTATAGATAAGCCAGTAATAAACCTTTTTATATTCCATTGTACACCTTACTTTTTTCTTGGTTTCCGTTTTTGACACTTTATTTTTCTTTCTAATGAGTTCTTTCCTTTCAGGTATTAGACGATCCAGCAGAAGACCAATTGTACCTAGTATTCCAGCTGCTGGAAGGCGGTCCTGTGATAGACATTCCTACTGACGAGCCCCTAACGGAGGAGCTCGCTCGGAGGTACTTCAGAGATACCGTCTTGGGAGTGGAATACTGTGAGTGAGATCTTCCTCCTTATTGTTTAAGATGTCTTTTGTACTTCCTGAGAAAATATAATCATAGGTATCCAGCCAGAAGCAAAGTGGATATTATTTATTTATTTATTATTTGTCATCAACTACATCATTTTGTATCCAAATACTATCAAACTTCTTTGATTTTCACTCATTTTATAGGAAATATAAACTTGAAAATTTCACTTGGACACTAAGGGCCAGTTTCACCGGTTACGGATAAAGTTCCGGATAGCCCTAGGAATTTATCTGCCACTTAGTGACTTAACAGTTGACGGAGCGGCAACGTCGCTTTTTTGCGTTTCGTTACTACTACGTAAATTATTGTCATTTGAAAATTATTTTGAAAACTTAAATAATAAAATACTTTTTGTTCAAAATAATCCAATTAGACTTTTTTTAATATTTTCAAGTATAATTTTATCATTATAGAACGAAAATAGTAGGATTCATAATAATATGATTTATTGCAGTTCAAATTCCTAATGTGTTATAGAAACGCCACTTGAAACATTTTTTTATCCGTCAGATAACGCCTAACAGCCACTTGAACTGGCAGATACCTTAACCAACACTTTTCTCTGTCACTTCTATCAGATTACCTGAGATGCCAAAAGTTGTAGTTTATCTGGGAGTTGAGTTCCTAGGGCTATCCGGAACTTTATCCGGAACCGGTGAAACTGGCCCTTAGTATTACTTTTAAACAGTATCGGAGACTGATTGCAAGTTGAAAATGAAAATAATAAAATTATATTTAGAATTAAAAAGCTACTCAGATAGTTTGTTATAAGGTTATTATAGGTCGATGTTATTTATAATACTATGTCAATGTAAAGCTAGGGTTGAATATGTACACTAGGTATTATTACAAATGTAGGGTTGCTACACATATACCTACCAGGGAAAAATTTGCGAAATTACTGTTTATTTTATTTATTTATTTATTCTTTATTGCAACAACCTTTAGCTAGGTTTACAAAGGGCGGACTTAATGCCTATTGGCATTCTCTACCAGTCAACCCTGTTCCTAATTTAAAAAACGTAATCGCCATATCAGCAACTACTTTCATAAGCGACTACTTATTCGCTTATGTTTGAAGGGTACATAAGCAAATTAAATATAAAGTTATGAGTTTGGAGTTAACAAATTAATTAAGTGTTTAATTTACTTTCTGGCAGTCTGTTGCTTACTGTTCATGTTTGTTGAATACTTTTAAATCAAGTCTTAACAAGTCTCCGGTCATGCAAAATGAACTGTAGTTATTTACTAAGTTGAACTACTGCAAATGCAACACATCATGAACTTTGACTTTTCTTAGTTCTGTCTTGCTGTATCACGTGCGAGAAGCTGGATTTCTTTCTTATCAGAAGTGTTCATAGCCTTGCGACTTGCGTTGATTTTAAGTGATCGACAAAGTTAAGCAACAGCGGGTGCGGTCGGTAGTTGGATGGGTGACCGCTAGTGGCAAAATTTCTTGGGCGCTTCCGTGCATCGGAGGGCACGTAAAGGCGTCGTTCCCGGTTGTTACCATTTGGTAGCAGTCGTTAAGCCATGTTGGATGCCTTCGGGCGGCATAAAAGTTTATCACACTTGAGTTGGCCACTAACCCCTGAACCGCACTCGATGAGAGTGGTGGAGTGGATTGGAGTGGTGGACTGATTAAGAACTGATATTCATAATATTTCTAATTATATTTCGTTAGGCTGCCTAACTGGTAGGAAATATGAAAGGCACTCCCAGTCTCCCATCGTATTATTTAGAAAATATTAAAGGCAGTCAATATGAAGAAGCGAAACAATGCAGTTTTGTGCACAGTTCCACTAGCAAACCGCGTGCATACTTACGTTTACATGGTGATGGAACTATTCATTGGATACCTTATTACAATCCGTTCAAGCAAGTGCTTATACTAATTATGTACCAAACATACCAGAGCTTTGCTAGTTTCGCTTCTGGTAGACCACACACCTAAGTCGTCTCCAACAAGCGTTTATTGAGCAACTCAACTTACCAAACACTCAGGAAAGTGCACGAATGGAGAAACTTTTGAAATAGCGCAGACGTGACAGCGGTCAAATGGATATTGGTATTAAATTTTCAAGTCAATGGCTTGTTATGAGTTTTGACTTTTTACAAAACACGGGTGGTGCCAAGTTTTGCACCTGGTGCTAAGGTTTTATTCTCATGTCTTTAAGTTTATAACTGACCTACTTTTATAGAATCTACTGTCCAAATTTCAAGGAAAGGCGGACGAGGCGACTGGCCCCGGGCCTCTGGTCCTAGGGCGTCTCTATTCGCCCTTGGTAAATCCTAAAAACAAGGCTTTCAAAATACCCTTGATAAGTACTGCAGGAAGAAAGTTTATTTGCCATGATGATAGAGTTATAACGGGAGGATAGCGTTATAAACATGCAATTGATAAAGTCAAACAGGTTTTTACCATAAACACAGGACAGTTGCAGGGCCACGTCTGCCGCGTCGAAGTACTGTATATAAATACATATAAAATTGCCAATTTTGCCATATAATATTTTCGGTAACTAGAGTGAGTTTATTCACGAGCATAAACCATTTTCTTTCTTGCCTTTTTCCTTGTTGTTAATTATGGTTTACAAAAATAAAAGTTAAGTAAATAATATTTACTTTAAGAAGTAAGCTAGACTGACGAAAATCCAACAAATACACGTCCCAAAATTAATGACACGCCCGAAGGTCGACGGGAATTTCGCATTTTTATTCCCGAAGCTCTTGCGGAATTCCCAGACATGTTTTAGTAGAATTGCGGACCGACTCATGCCCCTGGAAATATGCTATTACATGCTGTCCATAAATATTCCCGTTTTAGGTAGTTGTTTTTATCTTCAACGACGGTATTTTTTTACATAAGTTAATGCTTGACAACAATCCCACCTGATGGTAAGTGGCGATGAAGTCTAAGATGTTGGACGCACTAACTTATCAAAAGCCTCTTCACTCTCCTCTTGAAGACTCCCACATTAAACGTAGATGGGAACACCGATGCAGGAAAGCTATTACAGTCATTCGCAGCGCGCATAATAAACAACGATGCAAACCGTGTAGTTCGTATGGGCGGAATGTTCACGACGAGAGGGCGGATACCTGCCGTACGTCGGCGTCGGGTTGTTCGATGGAGAAATGGGGATGGGGGAATTAGATCAAATAATTCCTGCGCACACTCTCCAAAATGTACCCTTTAGAAGCGCGAGAGATGTATGCACGTTATGCCTGAGAGATTTTTATATTTAGAGAAAGGGTATTGTCTGATGTTTACAAATAGAACTCCGTCGACAAACGAGCGGACTAGTATCTAGGAAAGCGGTAACCGTTACCTATAGTAACAGTAACACCAAAGCTATCCCGCATGTGTTGTCCGTCAAGAGTAAAGATATTACTGGCTTCCAGCTGTCCAGCCCATAGCTGGAACATTAGAAGTCGAGCCAGTGGGTATCATCTCGTGAAACCTATCTAGATTCCACGGATAGGTAATAATAATATTGACTGCCTAATAAACTTGAATTTTCTTTTTTATAAATCTTTTGTAATCCTTTCATTGATGTGCTACTCTTCGAAATTATTAATGATAGGGACTGAGTATAAAGCCTTTAGGGCGGTAGCCTGTGTATCAAAGGTATAATGATAAATATATAATTTGCGAAAATATGGGGTACCTACACCCCCACGAAACCAATTATTTTTTTGCACAACACTTAAGTCATTACTGCATTCGGTTTTAAGGTTGATATTTAAACAGCAAACTTAAGCAAAGGCCAAATTTGACCATGTAAAGTTCGCTGTAAACACGATTTCAAGAAAGTTAAATTGGTCGTCCTTTTAGTTGAAACTTATTTGGCGCAAGTCTGAGATGTTTATGAATTAATTTTACCAAAGAGATACATTTACTTCGAATATCTTTGTAATTTAATAATATTGATATTCTATCCAGTTAAATTAACTTTTATAATTGCTAAGGAACAGTAGTAGGTAATCACAACATTTCTTAATGAATCCTTTCCAAAGGCAGACTCAGGTATTATGCTCATTTTCCTTTACGACACAACACGACTTTACATATTTTTTGCCTTCACGTAGACAACCACTTGCAACTGCTAAAATACATCTCTCATCACTCAATTTTAAATGTCCCTCATGATTGGGTATTCATATCGTCCCCAGTGCATTACCAGCGCATCGCTCACCGAGACATCAAGCCTGCAAACCTCCTTCTCGGCGAGGGTAGGGTGCAGTTGGCCGACCTGGGCGCGTGTGGTGAGCTGGCCGGCGCGGGGAGACTAACGGGTGCCGTGGGAACTCCGGCCTTCCGCGCTCCTGAGGCTGCTGCCCCAACGGAGCGATACAGTGGAGAGGTATACTATAATTTCAAATAGTTAATTAGACTGATTTTTGCTCAGCTCTTACTTATGTTCATGGATGACACCTTACTGTTTTGTACACTTCTTTATTATTGATATTTTTATGATCAATATTATATACATATAATATAATAAACGCCGACCACAATAGCGTTAAACGTTTAACGCAACCGTCTCGGAAGTCCACTAAAATTTTCTTTTCAATAAGCTATCGATGTAATGATGTAACGTATTCGATATCTTGAGCCTCGAGTATCTAATGGATATTTGAAGTAGTGGACCGGACCCGATTTTGTTATATACCAGCTCGTTGTACATACATACTCCGACAAATGTACTCGTATGAATTATAATTTACATACACTACATAAATATAGAAAAAGCTGTTATTAAAATTAAGTTACATCTTACAAGAAATTACTCTGGTCCTACAAATAAGATAAGACCCTTAAAACTTAGAGAACAGACATCAAATTACATTGTGCGCTATTTTATTTTGCTTTTCGGTTTAGTCTCTTAATGCCATTAGCATTCTTGGCATGCCTCAAGCACTTAATTCAATTTTGTGGCCTACATTACCAGGAATAAGCTTTTCTTGTACATTCTAGGACGTAGTTTCTAAGTTAGATTGACGTCGAAAAATCTGTGTATAAAAAGTGAGTCGTAAAAAGGTTCTGTCAGGCCCTTAAAAAAGCAAAGAAGACTCGAAACTAAATCTAAGTTCAAGTCACAAGTTCAAGTGTTACTTGTCTCTCTGTTCTGTGAAGTGTTAAGACTTGCCGTTGACAAACTCGGTTAAGTTAGTAAAATAGATAGAACTTAGGATTTAATTTGTAATGAAGTTTAGAAAGTAGTCTTTCCTTTTAGCTTTGAATTTTTTTAAGAATATCATTACAGTAGACTTTGATAGAAAATAAAATGATCATGCGGAAAATCTGGGGATACCATTACCCATCAGTTCTTCTAGTAGGTAGGAGATTCTTTGTTAGGCTTGATCAGAGTTGTACCACTATTACTTTGTTGAAAACAGTGCAGTACTTGATAAACGATAGTACACAGGAATTTCTAAATGCAAACATTTCGTCGATTGCGTTATATTCCCTAAAACAACTGCAATTGTACTACTTTACTTCCAAGTACATTCATATTGAGATACTTATTTACAGCCTTACTGATTCATTGAACAATATCAGCTGAATCAAGAACTCCATGAAGACTTCTAAAGTTAGTCCATAACAAAGTCTCGCACTCAATATTAGGTCATTACTTTTAATTTATTTAAGCCGATAATAACTTTTTATAACTTGGCCTCTTCTTGTTCAGAAACAGAAATTTAACACTCTTGTTTGAATTAAGTTTGGAAGCTGTGTTTACGACCCTGATGAGTTATGAAGGTATTTGTAAAATTATAATTTACGCCCAATCTTTGAATCCAACAGAGGGAGATTTCCTTTCAGGATGAGTGGCGGGGAGAATCATAGCTTTGAATGATCTAAGTTCAGAATTTGTTTAGATGCCAGCTTTGTACAAAACTTAGGGTAAACCAGGAATTACATAGAGTTACTTATCAAGCGACATATTTATTATTATAGTAGGTATTTAGGAAAAAGATGGGTTATGGAATGTGGCCGATGCTTCATAGATAGCTGTCGCTACTTAAATATTTCTGTAATACCTACCAAGGATATTATAGACGGACTGGCAACCTGGAAGGAAGTTGGAAACCAAAGCTGGTTTCCAATTTCCAACTTCCTTCAAGTTGCAGATTTGGGTTGGCTCAGTCAACAAGCATTGATTGAGCCAACCCAACCCTGCAACTAAGAGACTAAAAATGTTTACTTTGGTGAAAAAACAGGACAATACCTAGAAAGAGTAGCTCTAAGTTGCAAAATAGTAGACTAATGAGAAACTTTCTCTCTTTCGACCAGGCAGCCGACATCTGGTCACTCGGAGTGACACTGTTCGCCATGGTGACAGGCCGCGTGCCCTGGTCGGGACCATCCGCCAATGAACTGCAGCGACGTGTTATGGCAGAGCCGCTGACCTTCCCCGCGAAGCCGATACTCTCGAAGCCGTTACAAAGACTACTAGCCAGGATGTTGGATAAGGATCCAGCGACGAGGGTAACCTTGCAGGAGATTAAGGTGAGTTACGTCCAGTTTATTTATGTATGTTTTCAATAATTGCATATGGTGACATAAAATAAATGGATTGAGAACCCTTAATAACTAAACATGTAAAATGAATCACTTGATGTTAAACTATTAAGGAATAATCCGCTCACAAAATGAAAAGATGGAGAGACACCAAGGAAAGTAGTTCATACTAGCATCTCAAAAGCTAAATACTTATGTATCTCTTTTTTAAATATACGCTAACACACTCATAGCTCTATACCTACTAGCATTCCCTATGTCGCGGTTGAACCCAAGCGAAATCTTACCAATGAATTTATCCTAGCAGATGATACTCCGCGCATATACGTATTTTACCTTTAAGTATCGCCTCAAATAGCGCAAATCTACTCACACCTGAGTCAGATTTTCACACAAATTTCTTATAATGACAACGATTATTATATTCTTATTGAGATACATTTAAAATGAGGATCATGCGAAATTGGATCATGGGAATCTTAAAGTGGGGCAATGAGTGTGAAACACACCCTGGAAGAAAACCGAGATTGGCTCAAACATGCGAAATAATATGACAAGTCTATTATGTGTTATTATTAATACCGCTTTATATAATAATTCGACCGCTTTTGAGTCCTTTGAGAGTAAAAGGGTTTACAGAAGAGGGAAAGGATTTTGATTGAGGAATAGGATTCTTGATTGAGAGCATAAGTGGCCTTCCTGTTTGAGATTTCCGATTGAAGCCTTTGTAGATTGATTGTTATTTCTTTGAGCAATTTGGTCTGCCACTGGTATTACTTCGGACGCCTAATTTAGTATATTTCTTACGTCGTCGCTTTAGTAACTCTTGTTCGTGTTTCGTACACACGTAACTATGTGTTTTAAGTTTCCGCACTCAAAGGGTCACAAACAGAACCCTATTATAATGTCTCAGCTGTCTATCTGCCTCAGGGATCTGTCTCTTGAACGGAAATATATGGACACCTGAATTTTTTACAGAATGCTTGTTACTGTCACAACAATTAACAAAATTAAAAAGTTACAACCCAAAGGAGGGACCCCCTTTCTCCCCGTACCATACGAGTACCTTAAAAATAGTAACCTTAAAAAATTGCGTTTTTCTACGTTGTAGGTAACAACGTAGAAAAACGCAATTTTTTATTGTTGTTGTTTTTTGTTGTTGACCAAATATAAGTAATTAGAGTTAATATCGCTCAGTGGTACGGAACCCTACGTGTATGAGTCTGATTCGCACTTTACGCGTTTTATAATAATATCGTGAATATTCTCGCCCTTAGTACGTACATATCGCCCGCACCCCAATTAGTATTAGGTAGTTACATTACCTACTCTACTGGTTGTTCTTGCCAACCCCTAACGGTTGTTTCATAACTGACATGGCTTTAGTTTATCCTCACTGTCCTCTAAATGTTAATCGCTTACCACATAGGAAAGTATTTTATATAAGAAATATTTTTACAAGGTAAAATATTACTTATTAGGCAACGAGTTGAGTCGGAAAGGCGTTGATGTAATGTGCCTCTGTAAAGGTCTGCTTTTACAAGCATTAATTGCACGTTTACTTGTTTTTGTGTACCTAATGTAAAACAAATGTTGAATCTAATCTACGTCCAGCCAAAATGCGATGCGGCACGATTCTCGTGCCTGGCAACATGGTGCTTCGTGCCAATTGTAAATAGATCATGTTTTCACTCCAGGAACATGAATGGCTGACTGCCAATGGTACTGAACCCCTGCCCTCGGAGCAGGAGAACTGCCGCCTGGTGGAGGTGACAGATGAAGACATGGAGCGCGTCGTGACCTCCATTCCCAACCTGTCCACCCTGATTCTCATCAAGACCATGCTGAAGAAACATAGCTTCCAGGTAACAAGCTAAAATTAAGATGACTAAAACCCCGACTTCAAAACTTTTTTCTTTTTCAAGCTTTTGTTGATCATTTTACATCGACAAGTAATAAAATGAACTTCGTCCACGTAGTCGAAGTCAACATATTAGGGATATTTGTTATTTATTATGGGGATATTTCTTATTTGTTGTTATTTATTAGGGATATTTTTATATGTTATTAGGGATATTTTAGAAAACTCCTCGTCAAATTTCGTGACCGACAACCGGAGAATTCTAATGGATAGGAGCATCTTTTAATATGTGTACTGTCTTTGTGGAATTTTCAGAATCCATTCCTGCGTAGCAGAGAAGGCAGCGCTCGGCGAGAGTCTAGCGACGCTGGGGAGGGGGAGAGCACTGACAGTGGCAAGAACAACCGCCGCACCCCGCTGGCCAGGTCTGGGCGGTCCTTGTCGGCGCCCGGCAACTACCTCACTGAGAGGTGAGATGACTTTTGGGTTCTAAGGGGCTCCAGCTATCATTGAGCTCCAGCCAATGGGGAAAGATGGCCTGCTTGATGGGGAAAGATGCTCTCGACTGAACGACATAAGAATGTTTTGCGCGAAAGCCCCTTCATAGGTTTCTTACCTGCCTGGCTAGGCCCCTTCTAGTATCTATTGTGGAATGTGTTCACGTGTTTGATTTTGGTGGTTAAGACCCAGTGCTTAAAAAACTAAAATGTTGTTCCGGTTCCCCTTCGATTTTTTTTTAATATTTATAATTACCATGAAGAAAAAATTACACGTCCATTAAAAATCAATAAAATTATCCCAATAAAAAGGTAAATAACAGTCAACGAAAAACATAAATTCATTTTATTTGACAGAAAAAACTACGACTTTTAAAAAGTCAAAAGGCCGTACGAGTAAAGAGTCATACGGCTCATACCCAACGAGCTATTTTTCGCTGCTCATACCACGATGTTTCAGTTTTCGTCGCTACATTTCATTACATTTTTTTTCTACTTCTAATGAGAAATAAATATGTGTGATAATTAAAAAATATGTGTGTACCTATGTAAGTTTGTAAACTACTGAAGTACTGACCCATTGGGTACCCCAAAGCGCAATTAAATATAAGTCTGTAATTTTTCAGACAACCATCTTTTGACATTGGCTTGGAATCCGTCGCAGAATCAAAAGAGAAGACTGCGGAGACTAAAGAAAACTGCAAGAAACCGCAGCAGAGTTGCCGGCTAGCTGCGCAAAGGAGTTCCCAGCAGAGCAAACAAATCCCGCTGCAAGGGGCTGCAAAACAGACTCCGCAACAGGGCAACAGCACGCCACGCGCAAAGCCACCCACGCAACACAACGGGAAGGAGGGACGGTGATACTGCGCGCTTGCGCTACGCGCTTTACAAAGTCTTACAAGTTCAAAGTCAACAACTCTTTGTCAATCAATCTCTGTCTTTATTACAAGTATCTTAATCTCTTTGTAAAACTACGTAAAATTAAAAAAAAAATCTCAATTAGATGAAACACATTTTTACTGATATTTCTTAAGATTCATGGAACTTATGAGAGAAGGAATAGCGAATAGCGGGTAATGTCTAGTAAGAGGACGGTCTATGGTCTATTATGAGATGCTTTTAATATTCAAATTAAAATACTTTTTATTGATAAGAACCAATCTTTTGTCCGATATCGAAATTGTATAAAATCAAGCCCGTTGTTTCATAAAAAAAGTTTAATACAGGTTGGATAAACATGCACAATTTTTGCGTAACACATAACTACTTTGGTATGACATTGCCATTTAAATTTACGAGTAAATACTCGTATACATATTATTATTATGTTTTATATGTGTTAATTAAGTGTGGTAACGGATTATTGTTAATAACCTTAGGTTTAGTATTTTTGACGAAAAGTGATGTCGTGGCAATTAAAGCTGGCGCAAGTACTGACCCGATATTTTTTATATTAATAGTTAGTGTAGTTAGGTAATATTGTTGTTTAAATATCAATTGTATCTTTTTCATTTCCAAATTATAGTTTAATGGTAATATTTTTAAATTAAATCCATTTTTGCCATGGATACGAAAAACACGTAAACAGATAATACTTTAACGACTTTTATTGATGCTAAAATAACACACAAAATGCCATTATTTTAAGCTTTAAAATTATTGAAAACACTACATAATGATTAACTCCTTTGTTTAGTAGAATTCCACTAGCAAATAAGTTATGCAGAGACTAAAGCAGGTCTGATGAAATAACTTTGCGTATAATAACGCATGCGATAATGCGAGTGAAATAAAAACGTCTATAGTATTCGTCTATAGTATTGTCTGTCTACGTAATATAGTTTGCATTTTATTTTATTATGAATTTAATATAGCTAGGTAAATCAAAAAGCTTTTAAAACACACCTATTGAAGAAAAATTCTAATGAATAATAATAATTATAAATATTATATATTAATATAATATGAATAAAAACACAAATCATTTTTAATTCATAGAAACTAATGAATGTAATACTAATAGCATAAACTTTCTATTCGAAATCTTTTCTGACTCTTTCACGTATCAAATAAATATATAAATAAGTTTAAACTAATAGTTATAATAGCAATTTAATTGTAATTTATAGAAAAACCCGAACAAATTATTGTTTGTGGTTTAGACCATGATTCCAACGAATTGTCCATGTAGTTTTTTTTTATTATTTTATACCTGGTTCAATAATATAAGAATTTAAATATGTATTTACATGTATTTTAAAAAGAAACAAGAAGAGAAATTAGAAAAATAAACATAAAAACTAATTATATGTATAGGGATAACACAATTTCCTTTTTTTATATAATTATAAAATAATATTACGAAATAGTGCAATTACGGTGGAGTAATTTTTTTCAATTTTAGTTATGTGTCTTTGTCGGCAACGCATCAGTCATGCCTTCGAAATTTCTGATGTCTATTAGTGACGGTAACCATTTACCATAATTGTATGGTAAATGGTTTCCATACAATTATGGTAAATTTGTGGTTAAGTATTGACTTAACCACAAAGTCATCCCGAGGCGTAAAGAGCCCAAAATATTTAAATCGCGGTGAATAGTCTCGACATTAAAGTTGCAAATGAAAGTCTAGTGTTCGTGTTTACGTTATGTAATATGTTATTATATTTTCTGTATATATTTTTAATAATTATACAATTGCGCACAGACATGTACCTACCTCCTAAATATATAGTTTGGATATTTCGTTACTAACCTGTGCGCCTGTGTACACAGTACCATTAGTTACTTGTAGGTAGATATTAGCCATATTAATAATATTTTTAATTAGACATCAAACCTAACTTGGCACAAACTAAGCCAACAACACGTCAAGAACAAGCAATTTAGTATGAATTATATATACTTAAATCTATTTTTAATATTTATTATCTACGTAACATACTTCTATTTCACTTTCTATATAATAATAACATTGAATAATAGTAACATATAGATAAAGAATATTATAGATATAATTCGACATAATACTGGTCAGGAACTACAAATACATACTTAACTTACATGCTCTATAAGCCTCAACTTAATTACAAATTGTAACAGCATCTATTCTATTCTATTTCAAGTTTTTATTGGTAATCTGAGCGATCATTTCTTTCTAGACCAAAGTAATATTAGTCTGTACCAATATAATTATGTGATAAAGTATCATTATTTTGTTAAAGATATTTGATAATAGGTACGTATCAGAAAATAAGTGCAGAGTTACAGACCGTAGACATAGAAGGATATAGACATCTGGTGAGTGTGGCCAACATGAAGCACGAGAAAGTACAATTGTATTGGTACACTTTGTCAATTTGTAGTCAAATTTGCTTGTAAGCAACTGTGTTTTCCTTGAAAACCCGACGCACATAGTGAGACAAAACATCGTATTATTCTGTCTCGCTTTTTTCATGTCATTGCCGTAAGTTGTTTCATTTCTAGTTTGAGTGCGATAGATGGCATCCATAGGTCTATACTCTTCTCTGTCTACGGCGCAGACACTTCACGAAGTAAGGATTGCTTTTTACCGCTAGATGGCACTGAATTCAAAAGTCTGCTCACGAAACATTTCACTAGAGAAACTTATTTAATCCTGTCTCCAGAATCATACAGAATTTTTGCATTGATACAGAATATAATTTTAATTTTCAGATTTTATATAATGTTTATAATTAATCATTCAATCATGTCATATTTTTATCAACAGAATTCAACAATTTAATAACGGGTAGGTATGTATATATTTTTAATCTGCACAAACAAATAATCTGTACATATTGTTTTTAAAATATTAGAAACAAAATTAAATTTTGTTACTTGTTTATTTTCAAACATTTTAGTTGTTGCTAAGTTTTTTACCTTTAAATATGTTACATGTTTTACTTACATGTTATTAAATTGGAAAAATTATTTACTGTCAACATTCCTAGTAATAGTATTTACTTACGAGTAAGTCTATGCCCCTTTGTCCAGCTTATAATATGGAATTTAAAAAGGGTATTTCTGGAAATGTAAAAAATTGTGAGTAGGTACTTACGTCAATGGTGAAATGAAAAAAAAGATTAGATTAGGCACCTTAACTGTAAATTTTGAATTAGACGCAATCTTAACCCTAACAAATCGTGATACCTCCCTATTATAAACAATTAATTTAAATACGCTTTTTTCATGAAAGATTTGCAAATATATTTTTAGCCCCTTTATTTGGATGCTTTATACAATAAATGGAAACTAATAATGAAAAATATACCTACTTAATTTTTTATCTTAGCTAGGGCCTAATTGTTGTATTTGCGCATTTTTATTTATGTACCTACATAATTAATATAGGTACCTATGCCAAATTATTATTTATAAAATAAATGGAACATAGGTACTAATTCCTAAATTATGTACGACTTATATCCTCACTGCGTTTCAGGAAAGTTATGCCTTGCATTTTTAAAGATTAAATTGATTAGTAGATCACACGTCAAAAGATTATTGAGCCCGTTACACCATCTATAGCGCCTTTTTCATTAAAACGTGTTTTCCCGTGGAAATTTGATGTTTTTCCCTTAGCCTATGTGACTCTCCAGCCCTTCAAATATCTCCGTATCAATAATCACTTTGATCTGTTGCTATGTTTTGACGTGAAAGAAGGATAAAAAACACATTCACATTTGTAAAATTAGCATCGATTTAGGATTAGGATTAGAATGTGAAGATTGCGTCTAAAATAACTTGTAAGGTAAGGTTTAATTGTCATACGTTTTAATGAAATTAAAAATTAAAAAGCTGGAAGTAACTTTTTAAACTCCATTTATTTTTAGAAGTGTAAAATTGCGTCTTCATCCTCGGCAAGCGAATGGTCCAATTATTATATTATTGCCTTTAAATGTTGTGATAGATGAATAGGGGAATGCTTTTAAATATTATATTGTAATTATATTAAATCCAAGTAGATTTTAAAATCTCTTATAAAATTTTAAAATTAATATTTTAATCGGAACGCTTGTGTGACAGTCCAAAGCTATTGAAATTTTGCTGTAAGTTTTAAGGCTTACAAATTTTCCCAAATTATGATTTTTATTTAGTATGTACACAATCATCAAAGATATTTAAAATATCAAATAGATTGAGATTACCGTATGAACATGTTAGATCATGATGAATCTGTTAAAGCTGTGTTTAAAATGGTCCGTGGGTACATTTGAGAAACAGGCCTCCACAGAGGTGGAGCCGTTAGAGCCGGGTTAGAGCAAGAGTCCGGCCGGCCAGAGTGGGGTCTTTAGAGCTACATGCTCGGAAGTGGAAGTGTCTAATGGCTTAATAGCGAGGAAATCCGCTTATGGGTGTTCAATAGGTGGTGAAATCGATGCCGCACCTCTCACACCCCTAGCTGCTCTTGCCAATGTTGGCCCCAGGCACATGCCACTTTACGGGGACCCATCTAGTTAACGACAAGTCACCACCTGCCGCTTTTTAAAGTCTTATACAGTTTGATTGGCAGGTGTCAATAGTAATCCATAGCCCTTTCACCAGTCCCTCGTAATTTCAACTCTACAGCCCATTTACCCTGTAGTTTCCTGTTCTAAAAAATAGCTGTGCACACGGTGGAGACTATCTTCGGTTGTATCAAATTGTGCAATCGAGGTTGGAATCCGCCTTGTGTACCATACATGCACAATATCAAAGTGTCTCAAAGGGGCCTCTGCGTGTTGGACCTGTGTCCCCAGCCCACGCAAGCCTTTCAAATGACCGGATCAACTTAAATCTAGGACTTAAAATTTAGAGATACACAATAATAATAGTATCTTTATAATTCATCTTCATATCAATGATTTTTGTGAATCCTCTAGTCCCTAGGTAGTCGAAACTGTGTTTCAAGGACCAGCTTCTCCCATTTTTGGACATTGTTGTTTGAAAATATACGTCTGATATTGAAATCTAAACCTCCTATAGCAAACATCCTATAGCAATATAAAGTATGTTTGAATCATCATGATCGAACGTGTTCAATTTAATATTAGAAATTGTTTTTCTCAAATAGAAAGAAAGAAAATATATTTATTCCAAAATTGAAAAGGGCATATGCATTAAATTACAAGCGTTTGGATTTTATTAGACACAAATAATTTCATGAACTTGTTATTGATTGGTATTTAAACGTTAGGGTACCTACCTACTCTGATTGATCAAAAGTACGAAAATTTAATCGATTTAAATTTAAATGCATATTCCCTGCTCTAATACTGGATTGAGGTCATAATTTGTAAGCTTCTAAACATTGTTCTCTATGAACGGGAAGACTTTTCGGATTTTTATTGTAAATGTGTAATTTATTGATTTCCTAATTATATCGAAGTCAATGATTAAAAATCTTTTTAAATCACCACTTTTTTAATTACCACAATTATTCATTTGGCGACATTTTTAACTGGATCTAACATGTTTACGGAAAACGAACAGCCAAGACGCCAACTCTCCTCCAAGAAGACGTAACCACGAACAAATAAGATAACTTTCTATAAATTAAAAAAAAATCTAGCAGTTCTGTACAAGGGTGTGCCTCTTTGATCACAGACATTCTCAACTGCCAGCTTTCCAAACATTTGCTCTACCGTGGAATACGTGCAAAAGATTCAATTTGTATGTTTTTTATAGAATTATAAAAGTGTAGCCGGCTAAGCGGAACACATTTATATTAAAATAATAAAATTATTAAATACTACACGATGGAAATGGTACAAAGTACCGTGGCGGGCGGTAGTACGTACTACTCTAGTCTCTATTGCCTATTAAAATGACTAAAAGAAGATCGTACCTACTTTGTTGGCGCATTACACCAACTATGAACGCGTAAGAATTGTAACTTGGAATAGTACGGAATATATGGAAGTGGTAGTAGTGAGTAGGAATTGTCTAACCAGCATAAAACCGTAATGAAAATTCTAGATGTTCGTCCGTACCGAATAAAACCGAAACGCAAACAATTGCGGCTACCGCGGACTAGCGGGCCCGGGGCCCGGGGGAAATCAATATAGATGACGTTGGATGTCGGTCACTTTCTCCTGGGAACTAATCTATATGTAGGTATAATAAAACTGTAACTGATTTATGTTTGTACGTAAGATTATTTAAGAAAAATGTATGAAGGATCTTCATAGGGCCAAAAGAAGCCAAAAATATTATTTTTAGACTTTGTCTGTCTGTATGTCTGTCCGCGCATCACGCAAAACTACTGAATGAAAGTTTATGTGGTTTTCGCAGTTGTATTGCTGGAGATCTAACTGATCTAAGTAATTTAAATCTGGCCGCGCCGCTTAGGACCTGAGATAAACATAATATACATAATTATGTTGAAGACAACGTCTGTCGGATCAGCTAGTGAGAAATAAAAGAAAATTCGTACTAAATATTATTTTTGTTATATGGAACGACAGTACGTTTCAAAACAATTTAAACGATAGCACCAAGAGTTTACTATACATACATGAGCTTCAAAATAACTATTTATTTATTTATTTACTTATTTATTTACTTAGTTTGATTGAAACTTATTTCACGTTTTGCTTGGAAGCCGTTTATTTAATGTTTACATGCGGTTTTACAGCTGAAATGACGGGATCATTTGATATACCTGGTCCAGCATTAGGTGCGATGTAATATCCGTTAGCTGGGTTTGATGCTCCATCTTCAATAGCTTTCAGTTCCTGTTTGTTCATTACAACTGTATTGTCCTTAATCATACCGGGATTAACGTCACCTGGATTGACAACAACGTAAATAATCTTAGGCTGTGCGTCATTCGACCCAGGCAAGACGGTTCTAGGAGCATTAGCATTAGTTAATGGCACATTAAAGCCAGGTTGATGATGTAAAGGTTTACTGTGTACTCTTCCGTCATTATTTATATGGGCGGGCCGTTGCTTGCCGATTTTTGGTGGTATTGATTTGCGAATCGGCTCTTCATCAAGGAGGTCGGACAGTAAAATTACTCCATTACTATTCGGGTGTTTAGGTTCCAGTTCAGGTAAAACTTCAAAATCATCATCGCCTTCCAAACTATAAACGGGTTCCATATAGTCATCATCATAGTCGTATTCATACCCATAATCGTAATTGTAATATGTCGGTGTGGGCGAGTATCGCCTTTTTACGTCTTGGCCATTCCTCGTAGGTAAGTTCGCTCTTCGTAAGTTTTGGAAATCGGTTCTTAGCGGATTACGGCCTAATTTTTTCGGGTTCGTATTTGCTCTCCTATTTATTAGTAATGGATCAATTTCCCTTAAATTGCCAACATAGCTGTTAAGTCTGGTAGTGATGGGATACGCCAGTCGCGCAGCAGTTCGCAATAACTTTCTAAGGGCTACTAAATCTATTACATTTCCGTCTTGAAGTTGTTGTTGGCCGAGAACCAATAGGACAAGCATGCTGTGAAGTAAAACCTAAAAAAATATTTATTTTATTAAGAGTACCCAAACACAAACAGTCCATTCAATAATATACTACGCTTATATCTGGGATTATAAAATAGCTCCTGTACATGTTCATTATCGAAGACGTAAGATTCATTTGCTAATAATACTCTCTTCATGTTGATGTCGATGTCGGTCAAGACGGGTCTTGACGATTCAGGTTGGCATTAGGTACCGTAACAGTTAATCACAATATAGGGAATTGCAGGACGGGTTGTGGGTGTTTCATTGTGAATTTTTATTCAGTACTTAATACTTATTATTTTTAATGGAATCGAACATGCAACAACACTCAAATCGCTATCAATCGAACAGTTAGTGTAATGGAAACCAAATTCAAATATATTCGAAAATCACACAACAGCTTCTCTGTATGTTCTGCATGGTTTGCATGACATCGTCGAAATGAACAAAATCAATGAAAATTAATTTTGATGCTGAAGATATTTTTATGTTAATATGTAGTTCATAATGGCTTGCCAACTGACAAAATGGCAACTGTCATGAACAAAACTGCACAAAAAAATCACCAAGAAGGAGACCAGGGAGTCGTTTATTACGTCTTAAAAACCACAAATCCGAGAGTTAATTACAGTTCAAACCCAATTTTGGGAAGGAAATTAAATTGTTAATAAGACTTTTAATCCTACCTTTGTTATTAGTGCCATGGTAACGCAACGTTAAGTAAAACTGGAACGAAATCTGTTTGGTAACTAAATTAAAAGTAGAAACCCAGCCTATTAAATATTAATTCCAAAATCATTAATAAAATTGGTTTCACGTTGAACCAATCGTCCATAGATAACAATTAATTGGAAATTAAATAGTTTCAATATAAAATGGAAACTTTTTACAATTTTCTAGAACATAACAAAAAATAATTTTGACATTTTGACGAAATACTCTTTTTGATCAGGCGTATCATATTCTTTTTTTTATTTTAATTTAATTTTTCCTGTAAATGTTAACTAACGTGCACTATTTTTAGAACTTATTGCGCCCTAAAAGTCAGACAATACATGGACGAAGAAAAATAAAAATACATTTAACTATACATGTCAATAAACAAGCTGCCTTTATCTAAACGTTTAACGTAATTAATGGATAGCATACTAAGTAAATTGAAGAATCCATTTTTAACCTGATAGTAGGTACCTAATCGTTAATCTGAGCAATAATTACCTAAGTTACACAATCGTAAACACTAGCAAGAATGAAACAAAATTAAAAGACATGTTTGTGAAAGGCTCAATTTAATAGGTCTTATAAATAAGTATTTACATTATGTACATAGTTTAAAGAGTTACATAGTTATTACGTTAAATTAACTTAAGTAAGTGACCAATTCTTAAAACTAAATTCGATGCCCGTTGTGCATAGCCAAAGTCGTAACCAGTAACTGCGTAGTGTGTCATTATACAATTTTAAACAAAAAATTACATCTGAGTAATTTAAATTAAATTAAACGGAGCGCTAATACAGATATATTGGCTGACGCTAAATTAAAAAAAAATGTGTAATATTACGAAAACATACTTAAATGTACACAAATTAGAGCAAGATAATCGTTATTGACATAATTTAAATGAGATTAAACCGACGTTAATTACTTGATAGGGACTCAATTTAAAAAAAGAGCCATAAAATGTGAATCAAAAAGATTTTAAACTTAAAAAATGTGATGTTTATGGGTGCATTTTGTATAATAATACGGTTTTCTGATCAACGCGTCTATTTCCTCCGGGGTGTAATTTACTTTGCAGCCACACTCCTTGGCGCTGTCGGAGATCACAGTGCTGTGTACTGGCGTCACAGCACTGTTGACCGGTCTCGGGTAAGATCTGTGTGAAATGGAATACAGTTGTACTATTATTTGTCCTCTTAAACAAACAGCACACAGTGAAACAACTTATCATTAGATAGATATCGTTAAGCTTAGGTCCCGTTCTCCGGAATAAAAACTTTCGATACTTTTTTATGTAAATACCCGACAGTTGCTTTGCTTTGCAGATGAGCCACCTGATGGTAAGTGGACATCAGTAATATTAAAGGTATCACTGATATGGTCACGGCCAAGAAGAAACAGAGAAGAAAATAAGAAAAGAGTACTGGCTCTGAAGCACCTAGCCGGAACAAGACGTGTCGTGTTAGGCTGACGGAAGTAAGAGCGTGGAGGCTAGCCAGGTAAACTTCGCTCTAACCCTGAGCCAACAGTCGACCAGTAAGTAGCCATGTGACTTCAAACTAAATTCAATATGGCGCTCTCTAGAGTCATAAGTCTTGTTATGTGTCGGAGTTATAATGGGCGGCAGCGGAAGAATGGTGGTCTATGCTCGTTTGCTACCTTAAGTCAATGAAAAGTGTCTGACATTCACGTAGTCTGGTTTTATTTTTATACTTTATGTTAGTATAATCATTACCACCTTTATCCCTCGAACTGCGATATTTCGTACCTACTGCTGTCCTCTCTGGCGAATCTGGTCAGTGAACTGGATGCTGCACTCCCGGATGGCCATGTTGGGCTTGAGGAAGTCCGTGACGGTGGAGACGGGGGCCGGGCGGTCGAAGGGGAAGCCCATGGCGCGGCGGTCCGGGTACTTGCGGTCTCGGATGCCGCAGTAGGACGCTGCGTCGTTGCAGCTGCCCACTGTGTCTTGTTCCACCTGAGGAAATTTAAGCTTTTATATATCTAGTAATAACATCCACCTGCGTTTTCTACATCCACCCAGGGTTGACTGGGAGAGAATGCCATAAGGTATTAAGTTTTTCCTTTGTATACCCTAATTTAAGGTGTTACAAAATAAATCAATAAAATGAAAATTTTGAGGTGTGACTGCTAGGAGGTTTTCTAACAGATTTAGCTTCTGAACACTAGTTGGAATGATTTTATTAATTATGGACACTTTATTGTAAGATCATTAACTGCCTTCTTTTATAATAGTGCTACTCAAACATTATTTATTTCTGAAGGATTGTATTGTGACATTAGGATCCTACATTAAACGCTCTTAGCGAGCTCAATAACTAGGTAACTAAGTAGCCATTAATAACATAATTTCCTTCATGCACTTCGTTGCAAACCTAAGCAAAATCGCCATCTTTACACAACATCATAAACAATTAATTACCCTATCATCATTCCAGTTGGAGACCATCGCGAACAGCACAACTGGGTACCCTCCAGGGGTTCCCTTGGGGATCAGCATGTGGTGCGGCCAGCCGCAGCCGCAGAAGTCGAATTCAGCGGCTGCCGCGGAGCCTGGGTCTCCAGGTCGGTTGCTCTGGTTACGGAAGGTGCGCTCGTAGGGAATCGTCACTGAGGACTCGGTGCTTTGACGAGTAATGGTGCTGGTACCCGTTGGGACTGAAACAATGATACTTTATTGACGACTTTTCGATAAGGACGTAATTAATGTATTCTTGAATCACGCTATCAATGTTCTTTATCCATACATGTAACAAAAAAAGAGTGCTGATTCATAAGCATAATCACCTAGCGTGATAGATGTTTGCCAAATGCGTAAAGCAAACTATTATCGAAGAAGCTTCTTCACTTTATCACTGCAAGATACATCTTCTCTGGATCGCAAAGATGACTATGCTATACAAGATGAGGTAAACCACAAGGATTAACTGCCCCTAACTTAGTTATCTCCTAGTCGGAAAACTCAAAGGTTCTGCTACTTACTTGATTGCGAGAACTTGTCGAGTTCGATCATGAGTTTCCTCTGGTCGTCGAAAGCCAGTGGGGCTCCATCCTCGTCCACGGTGGGTGCCATGAAGATACGTACAGTTCCCATCACGCCCTGCCCGCTGGTGTTATTTACTTCGATGCTGTGGGATTTATAAGTTATTTTTAGACCATGCGCAACGCAGAATAACTTAGATTCAAGAGTTTCTGGTTACTGTTACAAGCGTCTGTTATGGTATTTATGTACACTATATTGTGACATGCATATTCTATGTATTATCTGTATTATGTATTAACTAGATTGGTATGAACCAATCAAGAGAATAGTTGAGAGTTTTTTTATTTGGATTTCAAGTCAAAAAGAATACCTACAATATCATGTCATACTAAATACAGGATGGCAAATACATAATTATGTACGTAAACATTAGGACGTAAAAAGAAGAAACCCCGACGAAGTGCGACAATAGTTTAGCTGACCTGGTCCCGTTGTGCGCTAATGTGAAATAAAGAACCGTTAAACGCCCAAATAATTCGCCGATGGAGTTATTTGAATGGAAACCGATTTATCCTGTATTTCAGTGGGTTAAGCGCATTCTTCAGCGGTATATACAAAAAACGCACTTGTAGGTAAATTCGTCGTGCTGCAAGTGAGTGAATCGCGCCAGCACGCTGCCTCGTGGCGTAAAGTCCAGCCCGCGGCCCAGATCCACCGAGCTTTGCTCCCACTGGGTGGAGAACGTGTTGGCACCTCGCGGCCCTTGGATAGAGATTGAGGACACGCGGATGCCTGGGAAGTCCAGCTACCGGTAGAAGGAGATATGATTAGTAAATTAAGAAATCGAGTGCTAAAGATAAATGATAAATGAATGTCTACACTTGATTCCTGAGTTTCGAGTGGCATGAGAAATGCATGATAAACACTTGTTAGCCGGGAAGAAACATGGCAGATAAATTTCACTTAACCCTTACTCCATCAGGAAGGGTTCTAATAACTGAGCTAAAATGTGGTGGTTATTCTTAGCTTAGATTTACAAGACTCTTGAAATAAAATAGGACAAATAGACATCAATTTGAGATTTATTGATCTTACCGCATCATTGGTGTAAGCTGGCAGCTTGTTCTTGTACTGCTGGAAGATATCGTCCACATACGCGTGCCAGCGGTAGAAGACAGGGTCACGCATGGCGGTGGCTGAGTCTCCCATGACACCAAACAGCTCCTGTTATTGGGAAAGTTTAGCGTAAACTTGAAAATTATATTTTAGGGGGCCGTTTTAGTTCTCCAGATCAGAAACTTGTGTTTCATGAAAGGCTAAATTAATAAAGAAAAGGATGACGATCAGATAAGAATGGTAATGTCTACTGAAAGGACAGGTTAAATATATAATTCTGCGTGTGTAAAGTAGCGATATTATAAGTGTTAACTAAATAATAGACTTAACTAAATAATTCTTACCAGGTTGGCGTGGTCAGGATCGTGGCAGTAGGAGATGAAGACGTGTCCCATATTGTGCATGTCTCCGTAGTAGGGTCTGTTGCGGCTGATAATGGAAGACTCCATCAAGTTACCCAGGATATCGATGCCTGTTGCTTCGTCCAAAGGCATTTTACGGCCGTTCGGCTGAAAAGAGTTGATTTTCATATGGCTACAGGTTTCAGTAAATGAAACAGGAAATTACGCAAAACTTGATGAATAAGCTCAATTGCATTTCCCTGAACACCTATTAACATGTAATATGATGTTATTATGACAAAGTTATCAATAACATTACTACATTTAACATTACTATCCGGCAGATAGGTCTAAATACGCGGATCCCCATGTGGGACTTGATTGCGTATCCTAATTAACGGAGCGTATTTATAAGTTATGATGTAACTTACGAGGACGATAGCATTTTCGTTGACAGCCTGCAAGAAACGGTCCCTCCAGGTCTCCAGCTCCGAGACATCGCTTCGGATCTGGTCCACGGGCCGGTTCAAGTCCCGGATGGTGGAGTAAGCGAATCTGTGTAGATAGAATTATTCATTCAGCTTATTGTAATACATTGTAAGGCAGTCTACTGACTTTATAACTTAGTCCGCTGACTTTCGGCGGTTCCAAATATTCCGTCCACTCATTAACCTCAGTAAGGTATCTAACAAGTGTGAAAAAGTCTCATGCATTATCTTGTAACTTTTCAGTCTCCTTACTAATTTTACCAGAGATTATTGATAGATAGATCAACAGGCGGGATAGGTGTGAAGTCATTATCATCATCATCTTCCTTATCATTTTTTCTTCTCCTTCTTTCTTGGCTAGCAAGGCATTGCAAATTCTTTAGTTTTTCTGACAGTGACCACTTACCAACGAGTGGCTCATCTGCTTGTTCATTGGGTATTTACATATACATAAAAAAATATATGGACCGCGTCTCATCTCAAAATTTTATTATAAACGGCTAAACAAACCTTGGAGGCCAAGCCCTGCTAGCTACTTGCGAGTCCAGCTTAGGGAAGTACCCCTCTTCGATGGGCGACCGGAAGTCGTTAAAGCGCGCTACGCGGCGAAGGTTGTTGCAGAAACGTTCTGCGTTGTATCTGAAAGTAAATGGGATAATATATGATATTATCATCACAGCCAATCAGGGTCATCTTCTGCTTTGCCGGTGAAGTTCTTTTCGTTTTGTGGGCACTCAAAACTGCTCATAAACTATCGCCAAACTTGATACCAACGAAATTCCTCAATAAACCTGGATCATAAAGTAAAATGTACCTGGCAATAATCTGTTGGTGCATGTAGTAGAACAGTTCTCCACGCCTGTCCTTGTTGACGATGGCGCGGTCGGCGGAGTCGAACGGGTACACCAGATGCCAGTGCCAGTGGTGGAGGTTGATGCCCACATCCTCGCGGAAGTACGCGACTCGCTGCTCCGGCTCCTGGTCCGACGCCGTGTAGTTCTGGGGGATCACTATCGGCATCTGCAAAGGTAATTAATACTTTGAGCAACATTAAAACCAACAAGTTAGATTAAATTAGATACTCGGCTGAATATTCGGTCCACTTTCTCACGAATAATCGTGCACGAGAACAACCATGAATACAGATACACCCGTTTACATATTTGTGACTATTCATTTCGTCACTCATAGTCTCTCACAGATCTTTTAAACAAAGATGACGTGCGCACGAATATAGACAAAAAATTGAATGAATTGCCTTTGATTTGTACCCAAAAATAAGTCAATGCCAAAAACCGATACAAATCTGGCAACGGCCGAATACTTGTTATACCGAAGATGCACAAATTAGCCGTTTAATGCTCGTATCCGCTTCCCCTTGGCCTTTCTCGCCGAGTATCTAAATGGGATATTAAGTGATCTAATTTAATTCTATATTTATACATACGTACCCTGTTTCCAGTAAGAACAGTTGTGCTGACCTCTCGGGCGCGACGGAAAACCTTGGGATCCATGAACTTGTCGGGAAAGGTCTCCGCGAAAGTGGGGATGTTTAGGCCCTTAGTGTCATCCCTGATAAACAAATATAATTATTATAATTAGATAACATAGGTGAGGATTAGTTTCAGGCATACGTATTAAGTATGTCGTTTAGGCAGATTTTTAAATTGTTTTTTTGTACTCATGACAAAGCTTACGTACACTAAAATTATTTCAAATCCACAAAGACTAGAATTAAATTTATTGTTAGTAGCTGTACAAATGTCCAATTTATAAACAGTTTGTCTATTTTACAACACGCTGAAATCCGCCTTCTTTTGTACGCGTTAAATAATTATACCAAACACGGAAAGAAATTTCCATTACGTTGGTGCGAATAACATTTTTCTTTCGAAGATTCTATTGATTATGGGTGTACCTGTGCAGGATGGCGACGGAGAGGCAGTAGTTGAACATGTAGGGGTTGATGCGGAGCTGGCAGTAGGAGCAGATAGACGACAAGTCCTGGATGTTGCGCATACCTGTATTAGGGGAATTATTTAGGATGACAATTACAAGGGTACAAAGTGGTCACAGGTAGGTAAGTGGTGGATCTACTCGTATAAAACAAAATTTAAACTTATTGTTTAAACACCGATAATCTTACAAAGTAGTTAGAGTGATTCGCAAGAATAACATAATATTAGGATATCATGTTTCCAGTGTAATTATATTCAATGGGTAAATAAATAAAGATTTCATTCATTCGTTCATTCCCGTACCAAATATTACCAATTTTATAGATCAAAGATATAAGTAACGGGTTATTCTTTGAGTGGTAAACACTGCAAGGCCCAGTGGCTTGCAATATTAGAAATCTGCTGACGCCATACCCTCATCAGTTCAACAAGGTACACCACAGTTACAGAAGCTTGACTTAGACCCAAGCATGAATCAAGCTCCTAAATAGTTAACATTTACATAAAATAAGTCCAGAAGATGTTTACCCATAAATATGTCGATGAGCCTGCCCGCCATCTTCCTGTGCTTGGGCACGAAGAGCGAGAACTGGTCATTGTAGGGCAGTTGCAGCGGCAGCGAGAGGTCGGGGAGAGCGATGCTCTGTATGTTCACGGTACGGCCGGAGTCAGCGCCGAACCGGTCCGAGAGGGTGGTGCTCGATGACTTGTATTTGTCGGGCTTGGGACAAAATAATGATAATTTTAACGATCGTATGGCAACCCTGCAGGCCAATCATAAACTGCGAGTTGAGAAATGTTCTTAAAAATAATTTATGGCCTTCTGAATCCCAGACTTCATAAAGCATAAACACCATCATCCGAACTATGCGCAGACGGACGCACTGAAAACCAGCGTTGCGGCTGTAACTCTGCCGGTGGTTCTCGCATAGTACTGTAGCTTATGCATGTTGTATTTATATTTAACTTCTTTTTTATGTTGTATTGTTTGCCGCAGTACCTATTTGAAATAAATGTTTTTTCTAATTCTATTTCTAATTGTGAACGAGAATAATGCTCGTTGATCTATTCAGGCGTAAGAACCGCGCGCACTAATCGCTTTGGCATGCTCTGATAAATAATCTCTGATATGTACTTAATATGGTAAATTAACTGTTATCTATTCTGAGGGAACATATCCATTTTCTGAATGAAAAATATTCTGTTATTTAGGTATTAATTAATATACCTAGGTTTTAAACTGTTTATTCCAAATAAATTCAACCTTTTTTGTACAATTTTACTTTATACAAATATCAATTAGCCAGTGTCTAGTTGGTAGTTCCCTGTCTGCGAAGCGAGGGGCCCGGGTTCGATTCCCGGCCAAGGTAGATAGTTACGACAGATAAATGCTTGTTCTTGAGTTATGGGTTTTAGCGATGTGTTATTTGTTGCCACCCGCGGCACAGGGAAGCCTAGTCCGGGGTAAGAGTGTGGAAGCGTTAGCCTTTTCCATTAATTCCAGTAGGCACTTCGTGAACACTTACGTAGTAATTGTCGGGCAGCTGGAAAACAGCCTTCTCTTCACCCTTCTGCATGAAGCATGGCTCCGTGGGGCGGTCGAAGAACAGCAGTAAGTCCGATTTCGACATCTTAGTTCTAAAACAATAAACATTAAATTCCCTTTTCAAATAATATAAAATATATCCCACCTCCGTTTTACGGGACCAAAAACTTTCAATTACTTTCCAACAGTTTTTTTCCTTATTTTCCCTTATTTACCTCTACATTATTGCTTAAAAAGTATAGCATAATAACAATAACACTATAACAGCTGTATTTCATATTATCGCGCCATCGCGAAACAAAGTTAAGTGAATAGGTACCGAGATACACATTTCTATCCATGAAATTCATATTAGTATTCCTCCGAGCGTCATATGTTTACTGAAGATGAATAGTCCTGAATTGATATCTACAGACAGCATCAGGGAATTGGTAGGTTAAGAAACTAGTTATTTATTATTGAATAAAGGCAGGCCATCATTTATAATTTTAGTATCTCTTTCCTCAAAATTAAAATAAGTAAACAGGTTAATCAAACTAAATAATGATGTAAAATGATGACATAGGTAAAACTATCACAAAAATATTAAAAATAATGAATCAATGATCTTCATACTTGATTTCACTACAAAATTTTAAGTTATATCACGTATTTTACCTTTAGTTTGTTATTACTGTAATTTGTATTAAGAGGATAATGTACCTATTTGCAAAACAGGATAATTATTAACAACAACAAAATGCCATTTAATAATAGATACCCACAGTATAAGTGTTAAACAGTATTGCTTACCGACTGCCGTTCTAAAGTTTAAATTATAATAATAATATTTGCTAGAGACTAGCTCTGCGTACGAAATTCAACCTTAACTCTTTCTATGTAAGGGTTACTTCACATTGACTCTATGAACGTACACATTTTTTATGAAACGTATTTGTAACACATATTAATAAAAAAAATTGCTTTCTGCACTTCTGCTCCCGCTAAACTTTAGCTATACCAAATCTCAGACTCCTACGTGCGCGCATTATAATGATCGAAGATTATAGGTAAACTTTATCTGGACTTTCGGACATGAATTAGGAAAGGTTTTAAGTATACCTAAGGTAGGTAAGTCTCAAACTTTCAGAACTATACACGTGACTTACACAGAAAATTTGGCGTCACCTTCCTATTCAAAATATTCGTTATTAAACATTTTTAAATTATTAACTTTTTGATTTTGTAATATAGTCATAAACGTGAAAAACTATGCATTTCCTCAATAAGATAGAAAAAAAACGAAACAACTTTTAAATAAAATTTTAACACTTACCGAGTTCCGTAACTTTCCAAAAACCCAAAGAAAAACTAAAAATAGTTTTTAATTTAAATAATTTTTGAAAAGTTAAGTTATGATAACTTTTATGGCGGGTTCAGCCGTGACACTCACGGCCCGAATGACGAACATTGACCAAGCCACTCTATTTATGCGATCGTATGTGTGTCCCTATAGTCGTATCGTGTGCAAGGACTGTACCGGGTGAAGAAGGAAATTGTGGTTTTCCTATCGAAAACTCGCAACCACCGACTACAATGATGTCCAATTCAGCTGGACACTAAGCACATTGAATTTTCAACCTTATATCATTGAACGTAAAAGTTGTTTGTCGCGCCTTCGTGATTAACAAAATAATTATCTGCGGACGAGTCTATGTTCGTATGAATCCCATTGCAAATAAAAATGGAATTGTAATTAGGTAACTAGGTATGCTGGAACTAAGTGTACCAAATAGGTACTCCGGGAAGTGCTATGAAACCTGCTACTCGGTTGTTCATTATCTCAGATTAATTATTCTATCCTTTTTTCAATTACGTTTTAACCGTCGCGAGTCGTGGGTTTATTCCAAAATTTTTAATTTTGCTTGTCGTGGGGTATAAGGGGCTCCATCCATCTTAGATCCAAGCCGACCTCCCTGCTGTGGTAGGTTTCTTAACCCGGCTGGTTAGCTACCAACCTCTTGCTTGAGTCAGCCGCCAAGCTATTGTCGTTTTCCGGCTAGAGCAGAGGTTCTCAAACTTATTTCATATACCGCCCACTTTGAAAGTCAATTATTTTTCAGCGCCCCCAAATTACAAGTCAGCCATCTGCCGTGTAAACCACTTCAACACCCCCACTTTTTTGGGCCCCTTACCGCCCCCTCTCGGCCTTTAGCGCCCACAAGAGGGCGTTATCGCCCACCTTTGGAAAGACTGGGCTAGAGGTTTGAGCCAGTGTTTTCTTTCCTTCATCCCTCTTATATCTTTTTTGGTTGGAAAGAAAAAAAAGAAAGAATGAAGAAAGAACAAAACTAACATAAAACTATAAAATCAAGTGCCGAAATATGTTAAGGGAAAAATAAATTTTCAACTATGTCTTCATCTTCACTGGAAGTGCTATGAAGTCGAGAGGCACTTCATCACGGGTCACGCTCTTCACTCGCGACATATTCGTTTGAGCGACTCTAAATAGAATGTCGTTGAGGAAATATTGCCTAGAAAACGTTTCTTAGTTTAAAATCAAGTGGACATTCGTAAATTTAAAAAGAAAATTTAAAGAAATTTTATAAATAGTTAGGTAACATGAAGTAGGTTTTTATTTTATAAACATTTTTAAAGTGCTGCTACATCAGGTAAGTCGTAGTCGTAGACATTTTTTATTATTCACATTTTTATTCCAGTGACAGCTTTTTTATACAGGTGTATGAAAGCTTTTTTATACAGCTTTTTATAAAAAAGGTGTTACCATTATAATTAATATCATCCTATGCTACTGCTACGAGTATAATTAACATAGTGAGAAAAAATATTTATAATCGTAATATCAGCTCCTTTCGGGGACTACTATTGGATATTCTTCGCTTGGTAGGCAATTACTTACCATTTAGGAGAAGGGTTGTCATGGTAATAGAAAAATAACTTAATAGAACATAGATAGGTACAAGAAATAATGATTTTATTATGTTTAAATATTTATTATAATACGTATAACTCGGCAACGGATCGTAAGATAAACTTTGCTCCGACATTTTAGTTAGGCGTTACCTTAACTATAGCAATCTTATAACTTTTGTCAAACATTTGATTTAGGTACCTCATCATTTAATATTTACTACTAATTAATACTAATAAGATATGTAGATACTACTGTACATAGCAATCTTACGGTTACTGTCATATTATTATGTGTCATTCTCCATAACCACATCTAACAAATAAGTCAATGGTCATTCTTATGTTTGGGCGCAGTCGCGGAGAGTAGCAAAATTGAGAGGATGTTCAGCCTATACACAAATGTTACTGGACAGGGGTGGAATGGACAACATAAATAAGATATCACTAACATTGACGAACTGACAACAAAAACATTTATGTATCTACAACATATTTATTTGTCACCTAGACAAAAATTATTGCTTGGCCGGAATCGACCCAGGAACTCTCGCTTCGCAAGCAGCGTCAACTGGGCTGTGGGGTGCCAAAAATAATTTAATAAACACAATAACGTTATCACCGTACCAGGCGAGTCACGATTCCATGTTCTCCTCAAGGCTGTATGTTAAAAGCTAGCGTGTGTGCTGCGGCGTTTATAGTCCATAATTTATTTTGCTTATACAATCCTACATGGATTGTATAGGCAAAATTGATTGTTTAAACCTATTTCTTTTGATACCTACTGATTTACAAACACTATTAGGTACTTTTAATATTTACTTCACTCCATAAACAGTGATTATATTAACAGAATTGTAGTAATGAAATTAATAGTAACAAATAGGTGCTAGGTAAGTACATAAATGTAAACTCACTCAAGTATAATTATGGTTCATGTACAGAAATTATTCGCATTCGTCTGATAAGTAAAATAATAAACCGGTTAAGTGCGAGTCGGACTCGCGCACCAAGAGTTCCTTAGTTAACTTGTAGATAAGTAGGTACGTAATTGGTTCGTTCCGTTTGTAATGTTTTTTTCTGTGACAACTAAAATAACCAATTTGGGATACTTTTTCCTTTAAGTACCTAGAGATACTTGCTGTAAGTATCACAAATGTGCCCTATCGGTTTTGATTTGCTTGCGAGCGTTAAAATATGCGGCATAATCGGGGTATATATCTTTTGATT
The DNA here is from genome assembly GCA_905404295.2 of Ochlodes sylvanus. Taxonomy (NCBI): domain Eukaryota; kingdom Metazoa; phylum Arthropoda; class Insecta; order Lepidoptera; family Hesperiidae; genus Ochlodes; species Ochlodes sylvanus. The sequence continues at coordinate 8,957,526 of FR990129.1, forward strand.
GTGTTGACTTAGAAGTTGGATTTTTTCTCTGATCTAAGGAATTGCAGATCTGAGTTGGTTTGGCTTCAACCCACTACTGAGCACGGGTCTCTCCTCATACCTGAGGAGGCCTAGAGCATACTCCACCACCCTGCTCCAGTGCGGATTGGTGGAGGGGTTAGTAGCCAACCCAAGTGTCGGATTTCTTTATGCCGCCCGAAGGCATCCTAATGGTATCCAAATGGTATAGGACTGCTACCAAATGGTAACAACCGGGACCGACAGCTTTACGTGCCCTCCGAAGCACGGAAGCGCCCAAGAAATTTTGCCAACAGCGGTCACCCATCCAACTACCGACCGCGCCAACCGGAACAAAGTGATCCTCAAGGGTTCTGATTTTTCTTTCGATGTTCGGAACCTTAAAAATGGTTCGTAAACCTAAAAGTTACAGTACCAAACTCTGATCTAGAATATCTACCCTCTGAGCAACACGGCTAATCTCAAGCGCTTTATAGGCACTTTAAAGATAAAAGACAGCCCCGTACACCTACATAATATAACCGTATACACAGACCTTCGATCTTGTCCTCAAAGGGCGATGATGCGTCTGTGATAATTTTAGATCAAAGTGGGTAGAGGTATATATAGGGTAAATCAATTATGACATTTTACATCCTTACTTACCTACTGTCGCTATATAGGTATATCCAACCGAAACTGACAAATTTTCTGCAATAGGTTCTCATGATTAGTACTATGCTATAGGACATATAAATAAAATTGAAGTGCCCGTCTGTTCTTCTATTTCGGGCCAAATCTGAACGGCTGAACCGATTTTAATGGGACTTTTACTCGCAGTTATAGGAGGTTTTATGAAATAAAACAAAACAGGCTATTTTTTTATCGCGGAATTTCCACGGCAACCGTATTTAGGTACGCGGAAAAAACTTTGATACAAACGAAGTCACGGAGACAGCTAGTTTTTAAACAAGCTTCTTTCTTGACTCAAAGAATAAAAAAGTGTACCTAAGTATAAAATTTTTCGTAAAATGTACAGGTATAAATAAATTTAATATTTTTTCTCATCGTACTAACGTGAGTTCTAAGTTTTGACGTGATAACGACTTAGAAATTGATAGGCGCGCACGGAAAAGTTACCCGTTCCGATGACGTCAGAGCGTGACGTCAGAGCTTGCCGTTAGAATAGTTCTGCTACTGTTTATAAGAAATGTTGAATACGCGACAACGTGTTTTGTGATTTTGTGTTAACTTCTACTTATTTTATGTTATCATCATAACTAAAGGGGCCTAGACCGTGCTCCATCCACCACGGTGCTCCAGAACCTCCAGAAGTTCAGTGTTGGTGCAGCGGTAGGTAAGTGGCCAACCCAAGTGTCGAAAGTTCTTGTCCCAAATGTCAAAGGACCTTTTGTCTTATCCTTCGTCCGGTCCTGATTTTTATCATTAGATAGCAGTCGTTGACCCATGTCGTAGACCTCCGGGCGACCAAAATTAACTTCCGACACTTGGAATGGCCAATTTTTGTGGCCTCCGAAGCACGGAGAAGTTCAACATTAATTTTCTACTATCGGTCTTACTAACAAAACCCAAAGGTCATATCACTCCGGATATATTAAAGCAAGTTAGCAACATATAGCTCGTACTATGTTACATTAAGTATATCGATATGAGCAAGGCTAAGTGCTAATTAATTGCTCAAAGCGCCCGGTACGATTTATTAAAAGCCGTTTCCATGCATCAGGGAACATACTCGTAGTCAGTTCCAGCCGCTATCTTCAGCTACCATATTGGCTGTATAAAAGCTTTTATTTTTAACTTTCAATGTATGTATGTAGCAATGTTTGTTCGGGTGAAATCTTGCATTGCAACTCAATTTTGAAGCAGTTAATTCTTCAACCAATTGAGGTGGTTTGTAAAACTACCTACTGTATGAAATTTGACAATTTGAATATTTAAAGACATTACAAACGTGAGAAATAACTTTCCCGAAGCTAAGCTAGGATGGGTTTACAAGCATCGTAATATAATATGTATGTAGGACTGTAGGTACTGAACTAGGTCGCTATCTATACAGAACACTGTAGGTATCCCCACTCGGAGGACTTATTATCCCCGATAGCGCAAAAGGTAGGTAAGTGCCAAGGTACTTAGAATTTGCGATAGTATTTCATGCTAAATAAAAGCTTCGTCATAAACTTCGCAATATTTACACTGATTAAAAGCACTAGAGAAATAAAATTACTTTACTCTGACCTCTGCTTTAAATGCGAGTGCAAAGTATTTACTCGAGTAGGGTTACCATCCGTCTAGATTTAATTAGACACATATGGATTAACCGGATTTTTGCCTGCGCCGATTATATCCTAAGTTTACACAATGATAATGGATTAAAAGCTAGAGCAGGTGTGGTCGGTTGTTGGGTAGGTGACCGCTAGCGCCAAAAAAAATCTTGGGCGCTTCCGTGCTTTGGTGGGCACATAAAGCCACTGGTCCAGGATGTTCCGACACAAAAAACATTATTATTAAAAGCAGCTATAGGTATAGCATTAAGTCCGCCAATTTCACCACTATTTTAGGGCTCGCTGGCCAGTAACATTTTTTTGGACACGGCCAGAAACATAAGGCCACATTATATCTGTCCTCTTTCTCCTCGCCAGCTCACCAAGCCTCACCACACCTCATACCAGCACTTCCTGCTGATCCTGCTCCTCGCTGTTTTAGTAGAGGTGTAAAATCTCTCCATTACATTGTCGCCAGAACTTTTTAAATTTTAAATATCGAAGTGGAAACCCTATTAGCCTGCCTGACCCGCTTCGGATCGCATTTCAATGTTCAGTCGGCACTTGGGCCAGCTACCCGCATTAAGCACAACCTTGGCATAATTTCACTATGAGGTAATTAATGAAATACGTGTTTTTATACCCAGGTGGAAACGGCCTTTTTAAGGTAGAAATTGCATCATTTTATTTACAGTAGGTATTTGCTCGAATCATACTGTCGGGTCGGAGGTGCTTGGTCAAAATTCATAAATTGTATGAGTGCTGTGCTTAATTATTATTTTCAATTTAGGTAAATATAAGCACAACTTTAACATTTAAGAAGTTGGGACTTCCTTTTAATAGGTATTACCTATCTACTAATTTTTTCTACTACGTTAAATATTGGGGATAAACATTAGACTGTCTGGTACAATCTGCCATTTTAATCCAGTTATAAATATGGCTCAGTCACAAATCGGCAGTAGTTACATTGGTATACCTACTACTTACGCCACATTGTCCACCCAAAATTTCGAACATGGAAAAGGTATTGTAACGGAGGAATTTTGTACCTCTACTAAACTGTCTCCAGGTACAGAAAGACACGCCCTTAGGACAATATTAATAGGTGCACTTTTATCCACACAAATTATGAAGTTTTGCCTACGATTTTCGATCTAAAACATGGTTAGGTACATGGTTACAGGATCAGGATCCGGATCGTCTCAATACCCTTACGTTACTGTAGCGTACCCTCTCGCACTGTACCGTACCGAAACCGTACTGCACCGTACCATACCCTAGCCTACAGTACTTTACTTAGTTTTGCTGTGGTAAATTCGTCAGCCGTCACGGCTTAAAATAAAACGTACAAACTTGACAGACGTTTTTTAATAATATAATAATTATACTCACAAGTCACAATGTTAAAAATGTTATAATTAGTGTTAATCAGAGTGGCGGTGAATAGCTACAAACATTATAAAAGCAATGTACGAATAATAATAAAAACGTGACGATAAATTAAGGTACTAATTAGGGCGCGTTCACATAGGACGTCCGTTTTACTGGATCCGGAATACTGGATGCTAGTAGCGTATGTAGTTGTATGAGCGGTTTCACACAGAATCCAGTATACCGGAACCAGTAAAAAATCCCACACACAACGGAAATACTGACCCGTTAAAACAGTTCCAGTAAACCGGACGTTCTGTGTGAACGCGCTCAAAATGCTGGGTGAATATTACCTTCCGTTTTACTGGATCCAGTATTCCGGATCCAGTATAACGGAATTCCTATGTGAACGCGCCCTAAGTGGTCACCGAGACATCACATGTATGACACATTTTGGAGTTGACGAATCGCGTGTGAAGAATTGCGTACATGACGTTTGTCACATAAGGCGTAATGTGTACACTAGTGACGTACTATGTATGTGACATGGAGTATGTACCCAAAAACTATTCTTCAATCAGTTTAGAGTTAAAACCTAATCAGGGCGCAATATAAAATTAAAGAATGCATGGTTTGTAAGAAAGTTTAATAATTATAGAAGTATTGAAAATATCTCCAGTGAATGTATTAACAAAAAATTAAACAATAAATTTAGGTAAGTACTAACATAAAGACTTTACGCTATGCTAGGTATAGTCTAGGATAAATTAACTAAAATTTCTTTAATATAAATACACTAGAAGTGATTGTTTTTAAGTCAATATAGTTAACTAACATACGAACATACATCGAGTGCGTCGGGAACTAAGGAGTGTCGGAGATTCCACAGTGTCACCCGCACAGGAGGCGCCCCCCGCCCGCACCGCTCAAATGCATCAACAGGCGATGCTACCCGTCGGTAGGCTACCTTAACGCTTAATACTTAATACATAGACGCCCACTTCGCTAAAAATGCAAATACGCCGAATACACTTTGCAAAGCACCCCGTCTCAAGTGTACCGCCTTGCGAAGCGCCCGCTTTCAGAAAAGCTTCACCTAAAGCGCTTCGCCTAACGCACGCTTCATACCGTGTACGCTGTGCAAAGTACCCGCTTTACAAGTGTACACACTTACATGCACATTTCGCAACGTAAACTTCGCAAGTGTACTTTGCAAAGTACCGGCTTCGCTAAGTGTACACTAAGCAGTAACAACTTCGTTAGACGATCACTTAGGGAACATTCTGCAAAACACAACCTACACTGCACACTTTTACAACAATTGAACATAACAGCTTAGATAAATTAATGTAGATATTATATATACGTTAGTCTTGAATTTAATTATATTCACAAGTTCAAGACGAAAACCGTGCAGATAAGTTTCTGTTCTACAGAAATAACGCGAAGCGATCAGTCGGAACGAGGGCTACTTTCGCGAAGTTTACATTTCGAGTCCGAAGCGCTTTGCGCAGCGTGCTCTCCGAAGTGGGCACAAGAGGTATTAGGCGTCCAAAAATCCAGGAATGTATGAGATCTAAATGGTGCGATCGAGAAGCGTGAGCCGACCCGAGAATACTGCGTCCTAACGTGAAACATTGCTGGGGGGGCGCCCTAACCGCTCTTGAAGAGCAGTATCGCGACCTGGCCAAGGTAGAAATAGATGAAGTGGCGCGTCTCGTGGGTGACGTACGAGCCAAAGTTCCGCCCGACGATGCAATGCCACGTCGGGTTATACTTCTTGTCAAACTCCTTCTTAATGAACGCCGCGATGTCCTGCAAAGAAGGAACGTGAACTTAATTTTATGAAAGCTAATACGATGAAAGAAGAAGTCCACTAATCCGCACTTGGCCAGCGTGGTGGACTATGGCATATACCCCTCACACTGTGAGAGGAGACCCGTGCCCAGCTGTGGGACAGTTATGGGTTGTGATGATGAATACGATAACACGGATGATGACATTGATGACATGCAAGTATTTGTCAGGTATAAGAAATGAGTAAACAAAAAAATTACTATTAATTTCTTGTAACAAAATCCATGGCCGTGAAATTGAATATGTAAAAACGACATAAGATTGTTTCCAGTTCCTGTTACCTGATGCTTACAATACAGATAAGACAATACAGTGGATATGCAGTTAATTCCTACCGCAAGTCGTATTAAGGAATCTCACTCCAATAATACAATTCAAATGCATGCAAAAGACCAAGGTCACTTTAGAATGATGACATTACTGCAGGCAAATAGAATAAGTGAATTATCTGCCTCTGATCGTCAAGGCTAATCCAATTTGCTGAACCATTATTGCATTTGTATTTAAAGTGATACTGGAAAGCATTTACTATAAATTTCTTCAAGAAAATTGTATTCAGAGAAGAATGATGGAGACTTCAATTTGTCATCTCCCTACCATCCTCTGCCTCTATCTATCTTTTTGGTAACCAAAGTGCTCCAGTTCAAAAAGTCAATAATAATACCTAAGCTATAACTGAACCTAACCATAGATATGCGTCTTGTTCTGTCGGTTGTCATGGTTTGTTTGCTATCTAAGTCTTTTAAAAACCCTTAATAGCAAACGACTTTCTAATATTAGGCCAGCCAAATGAAAAATCCATTGTCTGATTTCAGCTATATAGACATCCTGCATACTTGGTTTTTCTTTGATTCCAAATTGCTATATCAAATATTAACTAAACAAGTTTGACTGTTTCAAGGACATGTTCCAAAGAAAATCTGGGAGCAGCTCATGAGCAACCTCTTAGTTCGATTACTGCTGGACCTGTGGCAATGTTTAGATATTTGTAAATCAATTTAAAAAAAATTGTATGACTAATGTTGTATTGTAATGTGTTGAATTTATAATTATGTTCAAGCTGCCTAGAACCAAGTGCAGGGTTTATAAGTATGTAAAAATATAATACATCAAATAAAACATGGACTGATCGTCGTCTTACTGATAGATGGCAAATATTTGAGAAAAACTATTAGTATTTATGGTAGTATTTATTATTTCTAGGAGTTGAACTTGTCTGTGATTTGGTCCTAGTCACCCTATAACAACTTGAATGCAGTTGTCACTGACAATGGAGTAATTTAGGCTAAGCTTTCGTGTTCACAAATAAAAATGATATGACAGTAGAGTTTAGTTTTTTGAATCTGGGTACTAAGACAGGTTTCCCAAAGCAAAGCCAGGGCAATTACCATTGTAATATAAAAAGATTATATATACATAATATGTATATACATTATTATTTCCCATATTAACTACTTCTCTTTAAAATAGTAAAATAATTTAAGAAACATTTCATACCATAAAATTCATTTGCAAAACCACAAACAAAATTAACGAAAATTTAACTGTGGGAAAATAATTGATTACAAAATATTCGCTTCAATTTTATTGTCTAACTTTAATGATAAAATATTAGTATCACATGCGATATGTGAACATTTTCTGCCTTTAACCACAAAATACCAAATAAATTAGATGCAGTTTTGTTATTTACATTGTAAGGCTCAAACATTGAATTTAATGAAAATATAAAATTTAAAAATGCAATCTTATTAAATATATTAGTAAAGATAAATAAATTCAATTATCTTTAAGCCGTTCAATGTGTGTTAATAAGCGTGACTAAAATGATGTAAATTAACGTTAAAGATAATAGTGGATATGCAAACCTTTTCAATGTTAAACTTCTCGAGGGCCTGTGTTGCGCAGTCCACAGCATCCTGCTGCATCTCCTCGCTCATGTCTGCATTCTTGATCACTGCCTTGCGGTCACACATCTTGCTGCCTGGGCTGTACACAACAATTGTTAGTTCAGTGAGTATGGTCCTTTACGGCTTGGTCGTAGAAACCATTAGAACGCCACCCAATATTTGAACTTAGACTAAGGTAAGCCAATTGTCTTGTCAACACTTGAGCTCATTAGAGAATTCTAATGAGAATTATTCTAAAATGTCAAATTGTACAAGTTCAACAAACTTATACAAACATTTTCTTTTTCTATTCATTAACAACCTTTTTTTATTAAACTCAATCAAAACATTGTAATTACACTGCTTTAAATTTTTACTTCAGAATATTGCAATGGATCATTAAGTTATTGAAACAATTGTATAACTTCTCATTCAAATTAATTTGCTAAAATCAAGGATGGCAAATGAATGTTAAAATAAAATTGGAATTATTGCCTAATTAATTGTGATGGTAATGTTGTATAAGGTTGCTGCAATACTTCCAAGTGTGAAATCACCGAGTGAATTAGATAATTTCATCAAATTTATGTACGTAGCAGACATTCCTAATCAGAGTAATGGATAGGCTTATCACTAAAGGGTTGAACTTTGACATCAATAGATCCATTTTACACACGTGTAGATCATCGATTGTTTATCCCTACTAATATTATAAATGCGAAAGTAACTCTGTCTGTCTGTCTGTCTGTCTGTCTGTCTGTCTGTCTGTCTGTTACGCTTTCCCGCTTAAACCTCTCAACCGATTTTGATGAAATTTGGCACAGACAATCTTTAGACCCTGAGAAAGGACATAGGCTCCCTTTTATTGCGAAAAAAAGGGATGAAGAGGCTGAAATAGAGGTTGAAAGTTTGTATGGACCGAAGGAATTAGTTTCCCGAAGCGAAGCGAGGGCGGTTCGCTAGTGTTTAATAACAGAGGGCTATTAATACTCCCTAAAGGTCATAAGGCTTCGAGACGGGCGCAAAATACGCTACCTACACCTATAGCGCTTGCAGTAAAATCTGCTTCATCTACTTTTTTTATCTCATCGACTTGTACCTACAATATACCTGGATGAAGGCCCTGGATGCAAGGGTCTTTTGCTAGTTATCCGAACTGATGCGCTCGCAGTGAGACCCGTCATCAAAAGAAAAAGCTATTAAAATGCGATCCCCGACAGCAGTCTAATATAATATAATACGGTTTCTCACCTGGCTTATCGTCATAGAAACTGAAAAATTTAATCAATAACTCCGATTCGATTTACTTTCCAGCTAATAACAACGAAAATGTTCAAGTAGTTCAGCTTCACCAAAGAATTTTTATTTTAGGAATTCTTCACGTTTTACATAATTTAAACCCATTGCGATTATATCCACATAATCCAGGCATATAAATGTAAATATTAATAATTATTGAACAAATAAATACTCACATTTACTTCGGAAAATGAACAAATTCGCACGAAATGATTTTGATACCGGAGATTCTGTGCCTACTTTCTAGAGGATTCTTTCACTGGCTTCTTTCAGCGCAGATCACGTCGTATTGCGGCAGAGGGCGTTCCAAATTTAAACTTGTTCGAAAATTGAATACTTATTGTTATGAATGCATTCATTTTAAATTTTAATAAATCATTTTCATATTTATAAATACGTTTATTTTTATTATTGGTAAATGATATTAACACTAAAAACTACTGACGTATTTATTAAGTTAATTTTTGAGGTTTAAAAATACCGGTAACTTATTTTTTTCTCTGCAAAAAGTACTGGTAAAATAACAAAAAGCAAAAACTATAATTACAAAGCGTATAGAGTAGGTATTTTGGTTATTATATCGAAAAGTATTATAATGCAAAGAAAACTAAAAAAATTCATGCCGCACATGGCAATGGCAACCTCAACAACCCTTTGCAAGTTCAAACGTGTGGACCGTTTGGCTTGGGTTCGATCCGTCGAAAGTTGGTTTTTCGACACAAACCAAAGGGGTTTGCCGTAAGCGCTTGCGATGCATCCACACTTTTGCCGTTTGTTAAGGTTTGGAGTTTTTGGCAAGCCGCAAACTTGCGGACGCATCAATGCCTCCACAAAAATTTCAGAACATATTTATTAACCGACTTCTTTTGTATGCGCTTCCGACTAAATCCGATCCGACTTTCATAATTCATAGACAACCCCTCCAACAGTATTTTATGATAAGTTCTAATGCAGTTTATACATTGGCCAAATTAATATGTCAAATATGACATCTTTCTAATTCTCATATAAAAATATAATATGCATTAAGTGTTTAAGTTTAGTTTAGTACTGCATACAAAGTCTTATACAAAATAAAGCCCAAAAGCTATCCCTAAGTTTGTTGAATGATTATAATTTTATCACATCACTTAGCCTGAGAAACAAAATGATTGTTTCGACGCAAATAACGCATACCTTACCTACTTTTTATTTTATTTCTCATCGAAAATCATCATATCGAAAATCATCAATACAGATGTCATAAATTTTAGACTTGGACTTAATAATTTTCGGCATTTAGATGTAATCGTAATCTGTTATCTGAGAATAAGGTAAGATAAATCATATAAAATAAAATGACACAGCAGTCAATTAAACAATCAGTTTGGGCAGTTTTTTTTAATAATTTTATTGTTGTCATATCAAAAAGCTGAAAAAAAATGCCTTATGACACGATTCGCTGGCCAAACCCTAATACGATCTTTACCAACAAATACCGTAATGAATAGTCAGCTTTACTGCTCTATGGTAAGTAATGCTGGTTGGTCGACGAATTTGATTTGATTCAAGTAATCTCTAATCTGTGGATTCGACCTCAACTCCCGGTCTCCCGTCCCGACCCGCTAACCCGCGTCCTTCCACACGACCACGTACAATCGCCATCTTTGATTTGTCAAATAACGCCGACTGGTCATAGTCCTACTATTTTATGTTACACGAGTTATTACTTTTCAAATTTGCCATAGAATTCAAATTTTGCTAGCTTTCAATAAAAGAAAATGTCTGGCGGAAGCGGTGGCAATAGAAATGAGTGCAGGATATATGTTGGAAATTTACCCCCAGATATCAGAACAAAGGACATTCAAGATCTATTTTATAAATTTGGCAAAGTTACGTTTGTTGATTTAAAAAACAGGAAAGGACCACCCTTCGCTTTTGTCGAATTCGAAGATCCGAGGTAATTACCGAAAATTATTATGTTCTACTTAGTTTCATATCATACCGTACCCTAAGATTAGTAACTCTCACATCTATAACTATACATTATAGCCTTTAGCCTGTTGAATAATATATCATATCGATTCAAAGGCTCAAACTTAAAACGCTTTGTATGAGGTTAGGTTGTACCTATTTGATTTCCTGGTGATAAACTTCAAAAAGGTTAAAAATGGCATCTAATATTGATTCGTGAAGATTGTAGGTAGATTAACTATTGCTGATATTATATGTCATTTAAACATCTTGGTATTATTTAATGTTTTATCGTCATTTAATTAATAACTGTAATTAAATTTTAATGACGATGTTTTGTTGAGGTTAAAGAGCTTGATTAGCATTACAATCAAATCAAGTATTAATGAGCTGAATTTACATGTTGCTTTGCATATAATAGATGATGTTTGTGGCTTTATAATTTTTGGAATAGTCTTATAAAATAACTTTTAGTATTGAAATATCCCCATTCTGTTATTTATTTTTCAAGAGACCTGGTCTGTGCTTGAAATTCAACCACAATTCTTTCAGTCCATAAGTTACTTTACATTTGACACCATGAACAAAACCTTTTTTGTTTAAACATTCTTCATACATAAACTTGAACTATACAAAATCTCAGACATTAATGCATTAAAAAGGGGTACAAAAGTTTTCTCTTTGTTATTAATATAGATTTTAATGTAGTTCAATTAGCAAATAATTATGTATATTTGTATGGGTATACAGTTAAAAATTAGAATATCAAACCATTGTTTTATACTAAATTACTATACATATACCAATGACTGTGGTATATTTGACAACCCATATAGCACAATGGTTACCATGTCGGATCAAAATGCCAAGGGTCCTGGGTTCGATTCCCAGCAAAGCAGAAATTAGATGACTTTAAATTTGTGTTCTCGGTCTGGGTGTGTGTTATCCATGGGATACGGAATCCTGGTGTGGGTCTATGAGTATGTAGTGTTAATTATTTATTCCAATTAGCGTTAGTAATGAGTGTAGGAATATGTTAGGCACTGAAAATGACAGTAAATTTATTGCCCCCTTATCTGTCTGTTCTACTTGCAGCTGATAATGAAGTTGCTACATAAGTTAAATTTACTGCAGACTTCTTATCAGTATTTTTATGATATTTATTTTGTGGATTGTGTGTTTGTTAAAGACAAGAAAGATACCTTTTAGATTTTCAGTTTGTTGTTCAACACCATAAATTTTCTGTCAATACTGACTTTGATAGATATCAGAACACCCAATCTTATGCGACACTTACTCTGATTAGCCTGTGAAAAGAAATTTATGAGCACTATAACATTGACCTAAATCTTAACATAATACACCACAATCCCCCGCCACGCCCATCTGTTTGTTCGCAATAAACTGAAAAACTACTTAATGGATTTTCATCTGGATATCACCAATACATGAGGGATTCATGAGGAAGGTTTAGGTATATAATTTATTCAAGTTTAGTGTAAATTGGTTGAAATAGGTATAACTATTGAGAAAGTCAGATCATTTACATCAAAATGTTCCAAATGCTACATTGCTACATGCTACGTTTTCAATAATTAACTGAGTGATATTGATATATAAATGCTGTTTATCGAAACAACATATTGTCACTCAAACCAGCTTTTTATTTTATTGTCTTCGATAAAGCTTAAATAAATAAATAGATAATGATTATTCCAGAGACGCAGATGATGCTGTCCGAGCCAGGGATGGCTACGATTACGACGGGTACCGTCTGCGCGTAGAATTCCCACGTGGGGGTGGTGGCGGGGGTGCGCGCGGTGGCCGCGGTGGTGGAGACCGTTTCGGCGCCCGACCCGCCGCCCGGGGTCCTCCGGCGAGGCGGTCGGAGTATCGCGTGCTCGTTACCGGCCTACCGCCATCTGGGTCTTGGCAGGTGGGTGAACAAGACAGTCCCGTCCTTGGATTAATATGTGTAGAAATTGTAATGGTATGGTCATTGAAGAATTTCGGCTAGAAAAGTAGGTTATCAATGAGATTATTGAATAATATTCAATCTTTAACATCTTATTTAAAAAATACCATAGTCAAAGATCATAGTCAGAACAAATCTGTTAGTTTGCTGTTAGCTCATATTTATCATGCAGTGGTAAAGTGAATATTTTAAAAAGAAATTTTATCAACCTCCCCTACATGTTAGTGTGTATGACTATTTCATTTTCGTCTATTCCATGGTGTGGTACAATGGTCCTTCAAAAATATAGCAAGAAATGTAAAAGCCATTTCTACATTCAGGAATCCATTTGCCAAATGGTAAAATTTAAAGTGCTAATTGTTGACATTCCAAGAGTGTTATTACACCGAAATATTCAAGACTGACAGTTTGCGTCTACTGACGCATAGACTTATTAAGTGAATAAATACTCTTTTGAAATCCAAATCTATGAAAAAAATATTAAAACTATCACTTGCTTAAGGGTTCTCCATAATATTCTCAAAGGTGGTTGAAGCCAATCGACACATGGCCCGCATGGTCGATGATCCAAGCCCATTAGTGGAACATTTATATGGGTTTAAAATCTACAAAAACTTCTACTTCTCCAGGATCTAAAGGACCACATGCGTGAAGCAGGCGATGTGTGCTTCGCGGACACTTTCAAGGACGGGACTGGCGTCGTGGAGTTCCTCCGTCATGAAGACATGAAATATGCAGTGAAGAAGCTCGATGACTCACGATTCAGAAGCCATGAGGTGAGTACTTATCTGTTTGATGGGTCTCAATCGATAATCCAATCAATTTGAGCTATTGATGGTAATGCCGATCGAGATCTGGATCTCTGAGTGCATGTCTTGTACCCTGACAGCTATTCTGAAAACTGATTGGTTGATATACAATTGATCAGTCAGACAGATCGTGACCAATCTTGAGGTCTGTTGCATCCGTAGGGCGCGTTTATATGACACGCATGATCGTAGCGCGCTTCCCTCCTGGTGCTAGCAAATTAAACTTTATTGACTATTCCACAACATACAAATTCTTAGCAGTTACCTAACACGCAGAACACGCGGCCACAATATTTAAATCTGAAATGGGGACGGAATTTTAATTTTGGCATTTGGGTTACAAAGTAATGTAAAAAGAAATCAAATGTTATTAATATAATTATGTAGTGATAACTGATAAACATTTTTTAGCACTTTATGTTCAAAAACACCTGTGTCAATAAATATCAATAACATTGTCTCATTCACTTACAGTTGTTTAAACTTAATAATGAGGCACAATAAATGCTAATTAAAATGTTTATATTTTACATAATAATTTATTTTCTTTTTGTCTATTTTTATTACGATGTAAAATGTTTACATTTTTTGTATTTCAGGGCGAAGTGTCATACATCCGCGTGAAGGAGGACTACGGCGGCAGTGGTGGAGGCGGCGGTGGCGGTGGCGGTGGCGGCGGCGACCGCGACCGTTACAGCGGTGATCGCGACAGGTATCTCATCACCACTTTTCGTCAATTGACTTTTTGTCAGTAGGGTGCAACCGATCAGGGGTCCAAGTCTGCTTGGTTAAAAATGCTTCATTTACGTCTTGTTGGAATAGTTCCAAAAGTAGTTCGTGTGGGCATATTTTGATTTGAGAAAAAGAAAACCAAATTGGAATAAGTCAATTGAATTTCATTGATGTCCACGACGTTCAGAGTCATTTTTGCGACTGTTACCTACCGAAAATGTTTTTTGGCATCGTTTTCTATGAAATCGTGTACGGTACGGCCGACGGTTCTAAGCCGCTCTGAAGTTAGGCTTTCGGATATGATGCGCAGAGCGACACGAACACTGAGCGTGTGACTGAAACAACCAATGCTGAAAGTGACACCCCGCGCGTCTTGCCACCATTTCGACCCCAAAATTGACTTCTGCGCAGCGATCCGAATAAAGTTCAGACCGGCCTAGAACCGCCGGCCGCACTATATTTCTTTTTAATAGTGTTTCTGTTAGACGACGAATAACTTTTATTTATTACATTTATTTAAGTTGAATACATGTAATTTACAGGCTTAGCCTAGGCATTACGTTAGGCATTATGTTGACATATTGCAATATCAATGAAGGCAAGTAACGGGTAACGACAAACCAACTGTTCCCCGATCCAACAGGTCCCGGTCGTACTCGCCCCGGCGGCGCGGCTCCCCGACGTACTCCCCGGTGCGCCGCTCGTACTCCCGCTCGCGCTCCCGCGACCGCGACCACAACTACTGAACACTTGCCGCACCGGCGACGCCTAAACAGGTACAGTACACTCACTGTTTACCCCTCAACACATACAGTACGAATATTATGTGTGTATAATTTAATGTGCTACTCTGATCGTAGCTGGACTTGTGTCTAGTGCTCAAGTATCAACACATCTGTTACCGAATTAGAATAATTTAAGCTCAATCGGTTGATCATTACTGCCTCGAAATTGAGTTGCAAGATTTCACCCAAACAAACATAGTTACATCCATACATACATTGCAAGTTAAATAAAAGCTTTAATAAAACTCATATTTCAATGCTGCCCGATGATTTCAACATTGGGCAGCTAACGCAGTAACAACTTTTAGGTTTGGCTTTGGACTTTCTTGGATGGCTGAGCGATATTACAATTTGATGTATTTGATGTGTTGTGTATACTGAATATATCGCTATGTACAAAGAAGCAGTTATAATATTCGTACTGTATGCATCACACAACTGCTAATCCACTTTTATCCGATTGCATTATGCCAATGCGAAGGGATACAAATGTATGTTCATTCTAACTTGCATGCCTTCCACCAAAAGCTTAATCTTAAAAATCTCGCATGTCCAAATATTCCTGACATATTTTAAACAAGAGATAGATGATGTATGTTCAATGTACAGGACACAAAAATAAAGTCAGTTACTTAAAGTAACAAGTAGTAAGTAGACATAAATACAATTTAGGTGTATCACATAACAATACTTCTAATAAATACTCATAGCATCCATCTTTAACATTGCCCTGCATTGTATCCCTGACTTCGAATTGTATTTTGGATTGGTCTGTTTATATGTAATTCAATTACACCACTGCTAATTGTTTCATTGCTTAATCTATTTTTTGTATTTACGCAGTTGATATATTACATACATCCCATGTATTATATTGTATCTTAGTGCAAGACTTACTTACATAAACAGCTATTGTGGTTTGTAGTACATACATCAATATAAGTGTATGGTTGTTTTCATATACAGGTTATTTTAGATGTGTTTAGATGCATTTGTGGTTTTTGCTTTTGGTTCCGTAGTTTCCTTGTGGTTCTGGGTTCAAGGTGGGTATATGAAACATTGCTATTATTTTACTTATTTGTAATAAAAATAACCAGTGGCATATTTTCATGTTTGCTAAGATGTGTTCAAAAGGGCTATCCCCTTTTGAACACAATTGTATGTCGTGTAAAACGTGGATTTTGATAAAAAATTTATTGTTTTATTGAAGTGAAACTTCTATAACGACGTAATCGTGAGAAATGTAGGAGGAAAATAAAAAATTTTGTCACTGAAGGACATTTTCTTAAAACATGAAGTTGCGTACTTATAATCTTATTTTAAAATATCACATGAAAAACCATCAAAACAATGTACCAACAACAAAATAGAGTAGGTTATGGTGCTACAGTATGGTTAGAGGTTAAAGTTGATTTTGAAGTTTCAGATACAATTTACAGTCCAGTATAAGTAAAGTTAAATATGTAGTCGGAGCCGGGTCAAACTATGTATCGCAAAGAAGTTTCGCTTCGGATGTGTGTGCATTAGTACGCACACACTTTTTTATATTCGAAATCCATGCCTGGTGTAATTTAACTTTAGCAACAAAATGTCTAGTGATAAATTTCTATCAGGTTGTCAAGGCATCGAGCAAATTTGTCTCTAGGTATTCAAATTAGATTGCATTGATCATAGCACAAAATGTCAATAGATGTTTATTATTATTATCTCTAAATATGGGTCATATGATATACAGTGTTACAAAGAGCCATTGTAGTGAGAAGCATCTTATGTGAACAGTGGACAATGTTGTAAGTTTTAAAATCTTCACGACAAGTGTACGGTATAGTTGCTATCAAAACTGCATGATAATACACCGTGTATTGGCAAAGAAGACAACCACATATATTTTTTGAGGTTATTAAGCAACGGTAACACTTGTGTAACAATTACGTACTCTTGTATAACTTTGTTTCGTTGTGTCACACGGGTGCATTTGTAGGGGTAACGGTAGAGTCGTCAGTAAAATGTTAGATACGTGATGTTGTGAAGCTGATGTTTATCTGCAGCTGGCGGCGGCGGGGCGGGGGCGGGCGCGGGGGCGGCGGCTCGCGAACCACTCCCACTGCCCACCCGATACGATACGTCTCCATACCGTGCGCGAGCGCTCGACTCCAACGTCAGACATTACATAATCTATTTTTTACTCAAGTGTACCATTATAGTACACTTGCGAAGAAAGATCTCAGCGTATACGACAGTCCGACAATCGATGGTCGATATTGTTGGCGTATGATACGTCGATGGTCAATTTTTTTAACAAAACGTGTAATGTCTGCGTTGCGAACATCGAACTTATTCGCGATGAATGTATTATTTTTTAAATATTTTAATGTCACATAAAGACTTGACGCTATCGTGAGAGTCACAAAACAGGTGAAATGTTATGGTCTACATTTATTAACACTTAATTTTGTCAATAGTATACACATATATTATATTATGTTACATAATTAGTATTATAAATATTTTTCACATTTTAAACAATTTAAAAGTGCACGTCCATTTGGGAGACAATACTTAGTGGGACAACACACGGGGTCATCTGCGTTTGAAGTGCCCAAACAAAACGATATGTATCTTATAATGACGCAGTACCGTACTGTGTGGAATGGTGGCACATTAGTACCGTGTGCCTAAACTCAACGCATTATAGACACTGATTACGAATGCTTAATCTGCTCCGCTTTAATATGGTTATAAGAAATATGAAATACTTTTAAGTTTACTTTCTACTTATATTGGCATGAAAATTTAAATATGTTAGCAGATATTATATGTATGTATCCGGTAGCCCCGTGTGAAGGCGAGGTCAACTTCTTATTTGGTATTTGATAATCATATACCGTATAAAAATGAAGACGAACCTTGTTTTGTTTACAATAAAAATCATCTAAGAGCTACATTACCACTTACCATCAGGTGGGATCGTAGTCAAGCAGTCAAGCGGTAACTTATATTCAGTAAAAAAAAATTATAGTGCATAACAACATAATGCTAAATATATTTTATTTTAATATCTCATAATATCATCCGTGATCAATTGGTCATAGTCATTCGTATACCGTAATATTTACCTTTATATTTTACAAATTGTGTTTAAAATAGCGCAAGTTTTATTTTACTTTTATAAGATCAATTATGTTTTAATGTGGTGTATGAATAAGTATGGAGATGTATCCGCGGTCGGCTCGGCAGTAACTTGTCCTCTCGGCGAGATCAGCGACACAAAAACTGAATTGTATTAGACAATATAATCCATAAATATTTTGCTATGTAACAAGTAGTATATAGCTAGTTTTAGTGTATCGACTATTCACATTTTTCACATATAATTACATGGGGAGGCCCATCGGAGGCGCCGGATTTTAGTATTCAGATTATATCTGGTTAGCAATAAAATTTTATAACTTTCGAAGAGACAATTGGCACAATTATATTGTTGATTTATTTTTAATGATAATAATAAATCTGGCGTTACCGATCGGTCTATAGATGTTAAAATATTTATGGGTTTAGGATATTAACGCGATTGGCCCGAGCCAACATGACTTTTTCTGTTCGAGATGTGTACCCCATTAGCCAAGTGTCCCGAGCTCGGGCGCCAAGGCTCGCGATACTGAATGTATAACTAAAGCAATTTTCTTTTGTTTCATCCTCTTTGGATTGGATCGTTGGATGTGCTTGGCTGGACGTGTGAGTCGGGGTCAGGATGCCAAGGGATGGACGGGCTCGGTAGGACTGTGGGATGGAACGCGTAGGACTTGGGATCGTACCGAAGGATCTGCGGACCGGGGAGGATCTCGTACTATGTTTTTAACGTTTCGGATCGGATCGGATCGGACCGGATCGGACGCGCGGATCTCTGGATCACTCCGAGGATCTTTGGGTATGATTTTAAAATTATTGCCAAAGTAACGTTCTATAAGTTGAGTGCACGCGTGCGCCGGCAGACTGGTCGTTAGTTTGAACATCCTTACTTAACTCACACTCGCTTCTCATCTGCGTCCTACACGTAGGTGACGTCACCGGCGAGACTGGCTTTGCTCATTAGTGTGTTAGACCTAACAGAACTGTCATACAGCAGGTTGTTGCTTGGCGGAGCGCGGGCTTTGGACCCAATTATGAACTACCTGTACTCGTAAATATTTTATCAGTTTCCTATTATCATGAGTGGGTTATAATTAAAATATGTTAGAAGGTGGACTTGGTAATAACAAGACGAGGATTTGACTTTTTCACTACTATCAAGTACAGATAGTGCAATTTTAATTGGGACTCGGTCGGTTTCGTTAGTGAACAACCTGTATAATACTTAGCATGCTTACTGAGCTTTCATCCCGTGCCAAGAGTTAGCGAGCGAGCGAGATGGATGAACGAAGACTGCCCGAGTGATATACCCAATTTTAAGCTAAACGTCTTCACGAGATGGGCCATGCCTCAAATCCCTCCCCCTGGCTAATATTCAAATAAAATTGAGGGGGACAAGCGATTTGCTCAGCCCATCTGTTGGACGCTAACCTGTATTATGAGTGTGTTCTGGAGTTCTCGACATTACATGAATGTACAATATTTAAGTAAAAGAATATAAATCGATAAATTGTATAATATTTTGAATTGTATTAAATGCGTCTGATCGTGTTCTTGACTATATCATAGTTGTAATGTGTGAAATGTAATTTAGGTACTGGATCTGCATTCCAAACGCCACAGTTTGATGGACTTAATAAATTCCTCTAAAATATACTGTATTTTATTTCAAAACTTACACCACTTTTGAACACTTAGCGAATGCTGCAACGATTATATTTTAAACCCAGAGTGAATGGCGACGACACCAAATGTGAGATTTTCGTAAGTTACTTGTCTGAAACCAGCATCTTCTATCATGGATTTGAATTTCTCCTGCGAAGGTCGAAACAAATTTTGAAGTTATTATTTTGGCACATTTGAGAATTAAAAATCAGTTTATTTTTAGCGTGGAGCGAGAGAGTTGCGCTCGCTGCGGTGATGTAACACACAAAATCATTTAAAATGAGGAAGATTTGTTCAACGTATAAAATTGTTTACAGAATATACTGTATCTTGGTTTGCTTTCACTTTCACCTTTCAATCTTATAAGCTGTCTATTCTATAGTAGTTAAATGTGGCATTTTAGGACATCCTGTGCAACTGATAAGGTACATAAATCATATCAAAATACTACAAATTAAGGAATCTTTATAAGGAAAGAAATCTTTATAAAGAGTAACAAACACATGCACACTCCAATATATATACAATTTGTTTGTTTCGGCTAATCTGTGGAACGGCTGGACCGCTTTTGACGGGACTTTCGCTGGCAGATAGCTGATTTAATAAGGAGTTACTTAAGCTACTTTTATTAGATATTTAATAACTTTTTTGTTAAATTCCACGCGTACAAAGTCGCGGGCACAGCGTTTTTAATTTTTTCATCTAGTGTGTTTTACATCCCACCAAGACACTTAAAAGCGAAGCTTAGTAGTACATACCTGATCAGGAAACTGCCTAATACTCTCCACCAGGTACTTGTAAGGTTTCCACTGACCCGCTATGAGTTGACCCATCACCGGGATCACCTGGAACGAGTACTGGTCGTAGACCCTGCCACCAAAGTGATGATCAACAATAATACACTGATTGCCGTGTTTTAATAAAGTTCAAAAAAATGGACACGTACAATGCGGTAATTGGAAAGCTATTTAGACGTATACAGTATTAATCCTTATCGACTTAAAGCATTACCGCATTACAGGCAAATTATGATAAACTTTTACACTATGTAATACATACATATTAATATCTTAGAAGTTATCGCAAAATGAACATTAACGCGCGTGAAAATTCGAGCACGAATCTAACTCTTTGTCGCTCACTAAGTAACTCAATAGTTACGTCTGACAATTTTGAGTGTGGATAATAAGGATCAGGTTTGCCGAAGCGAAGCGAGGGCGGGTTTAACAAGAACTTACCATTGCATAGTGCTGTTTGGAAGCTGACTAAACTCGAGACACATGAAGCGACCTCCCGGCGTCAGCACACGATATGCTTCTTCTAACACCTGTATGATAAAAACAATAAACAAAATAAAAGAAAAACAATTTGCACAATTACTTTTTTGTATGAACTTACGATATCCTGATAGTTTTGTCAGAATGTGGATTAGTGGGACTTATTTTGGAGTTGGTTTTAAGTTGTTTTGATTGTAACTTCAAACAGCCAACATAAATGGAAACTGTTCATATTTCATTATAAGACAATAAAATAAACAAATAAAATGCTAACACACTCATACCCTCACAATAGGATTCGTCCTGTCGTGGGTGGTGTGGACATTACTAACACTCGGAGCCCTAGCTTTGCAGGCAGAGCCAGTACAAACTAGGCTAGGGGTCATCAATTTTATTAAAACTTTTGCAAAGACTGCTGTATAACTTTATTTTTATCACATACAGCATTGATAATATTATTTTATGAACAGAAAAATCAAACAGCTTACTTTTTCAACATGTGTACAATTCCTGATCCCAAAAGCAATTGTGTAAGCATTGTAACTATCGTCGGGTAAGTCTAACTTTTCAGCGTCGCCGCATCGCCAGTCGATATCAACTGGACAATCTTTAGTATAGCCCTGCCTGTAAAAGCAAAGACAATCTGATTAATTGGCTCCACTTATTTCACTAGCGCGCAAAAAGTAAGGCTGTGATGTCAAATTCAGCTAATTGTCGTAAATTTAATTTAGCTATCTTTTCCTGTCTGATATGTTCCATAGTCACAGTAATGTCATCAGAGCAGATTAATAATTGCAACTCACATCAGTAACTACATTGATATGTATGTGTATAATACTATGATTACATTGAGACAATTAATAACTTGCTTACTTCTCAGCTCTGAGTTTCCCCACATCAAGCATGGACTGATTAATATCACATATTGTTACACTGCTCCGGACACCCTCAGGTGGTGGACCAAGATTCTTGAGATAATTAATGTACCTAAATGAAATGTCTCCTGTAACAGAATAGAATACTATATTGTACACTTGTTTACATCAGTAATTGTAGAGTTACAGTATTAAAGTTGGCCTTATCGCTGTAGAGCGATCTCATCCAGACAATGCAATATGTATTTTCTTAACTGAATAGGTAACTAATTATCTCAGAACCTTACATTCAGTTCAGAGGATTTTTTCATAATAATAATAAAATAAATAAGTTATTAATTGGTACATGGTTTGAATCTTATAAAAATTTAGGGATTCTAATCCCAGTCGGCTTAGTAGAGGGTCAATGTTAAATGTAATTGAGTTTAACAAAACATGGATTACTTACCAGTACCCCCAGCTACATCTAACAGCTTCGTGCCATGAGGGGGAGCAAGCCTGCTTATGAAGATGTCCTTCCACACTCTGTGAATGCCAAATGACATTGCATCGTTCATAACATCGTATTTATTTGCTACTGTTTCGAATACTTTGTGAACTGTAAATTACAAAATTATTTTGGGTTAAAGTCCAAAGTTTGACTGCTGGCAGTTAGATAAAAGCCATAAATTTGCTTGAAGTACTAACCTTTTTTCCACTTTTCATCTTCATCCACCGTATCAAAACCAAAGTGCGTTTTCCTACTTTCATTATCATTTTCTTTCGGCGCAGCGACAGTTTTGTTCCTTAGTCCGCACAAGACTCGCCAAGTTCTCGCCTGTGTTAAATCTGAAATTCTGCTTCTGAGAGCCATTATATTATAACGAAATAATACATCAAATAAACTTTAGTTTGCTGAAATTTACAAAATAACCTACGATATAAAGAGAAGAATGACAAACTAATAAATAAACTCTCAGTTGTCAAATGTCAATGTCATACAACTTACAAGTGTTGACGCAATCACTTGTTTACACTTTACAACAGTTACAAGTTTACAACAGTGAACAGCTGTCTGAATATTATTCATAGAGGAAGAATGTGATGCTATCTGAAAGTTCTGAAACAACATAAAAGTATGCCACCAGATCCAGAAGTAAACAGTAAGTTTATATCGTTACTTATCACTTGTTAATGTCGTGAATGCATTTATGTGCCAGAGTTAGTGAAAAGTTAGTGTTGATAATTGCTCTGAGATTTTATCTTGAGCTATTCGGGTTACATATTTGTAACAGTTCTTTAGCAGTCAAGTCTTGCTGTGCTGTGGTAACATCGACATACATGCCTGGTGCGGCAAATATAAAATAAACGCTAACACACTCATCCCTCCGCACCTGTGCCTGTGGTGCGCTCCACTTCCCTGTGGCGTAGGCGGCATACTAAGACTAAGACCCATGATCGGAGAACAAATAACACCCGTCACATAAATACTTGCTCCGCCCAGGAATTGAACTCAAGGAGCCCTCGCTTCACAGGCAGGGGCACTACCAACTAGGCTATAAGTCATCTACGATTATTTCATCTAATATTAAATGAGGTGACTTCTAGAAGCATAAGTAGTAGTAAGTATGTACTTAGTAAACAAAGTACCTTAAATTCTATTATGTTTACAGGAACCCCTCAATTCCAAGGGCATAGGGTACAACATTTCCAACAGCGTTACAACTGGGATTGCGGAGTCTCCTGTGTCCTAATGCTAGTATCGCCTGCATATAGGGATGAGATTCTAAACAACTTCTCTCAGATATGTCTAGAAGAGGGGTTTGGCCAATCCACTTGGACCATAGATTTATGTTATCTGTTGAAGAGGTGAGTTTGTGTTTATATGTATAATTATTTTTATATATTAACACAATGTATAAGTATAATACTGGGTTTTATGTCTCGTTACAAGACTGACATAGTGCCATAGTCTTGTCGCTGTTCACCATATGCAAGGTGCACAATAAGCAGGGAGAGATTTCTTATACCAGATCTTGTACCATTAATAAATGTACATATTTCTTCTAGGTTCAATATTAAACATTCCATGTATACCACAAGAATAGGAGTCAACGAGCTGCACAGGAAGCATGGCTATTACAGCAAGATTATAGATGTGGTGTGTATGGTACCATTCATGGCTAATAGCAGATTGTTGTTACATTAAGGGTTGGCGTACACTTATCAACTCGGAAATGATTAGTCATCGCAGATGATGTCGTAACGTTGCTGATAAGATTGCGTTGTTATATGCAGTTTCATACTAAAAACTTAGCATACAAGGACTTTGGGCGAGGCGTTGTCGATTATTTTCGTAGTGATAGTCGTTTGTCAACCCTAAGTCTATACTGATGAGGTTCAAATAAGACCAACATAAAATTTTTCCTAAGTTGGAGACGAGGTATGCGTTAGGATTGTCTCATATTTTCAAAGTTTTAAGTATGTCTACATACATACAAATACATTTTTCCCCCAGTTGTGTATATTTTATATAAAATAAGTACATCGTTTTAATCCAGGATGCAGAGAGGGTGCGGCGTAGATTTGCCCAGGCGGAACATGAAGCGATCCCAGTTGTGGAGTATCCAATTTCAGACAAGGAGATATTGGACCATGTTCTGAACAAAGGCCCCGCGATTCTGCTGGTGGATTCTGGGCTACTGTCCTGTGATCTGTGTAAGCACAATAAACTGAAAGCTGATTTTAGGTACGCTTTTACTACATCTATTGAATTAAATAGCTATAATTATTTTGACACTATTTTCGATATTAATAGTTGATAAACAGACCACCTGATGGTACACCTCTAGCTCAAGCACATCAGTAATACGTAGTAGTAATAGTAATAGTAGGCATTACCATTGCGGTCAGTGTCGGCCAGGAGAGAAGAAAGAGGAAAGAAAGAAATTACCTACTGGCTCTCATGCCCTGGACTGGAACATGACAAGTATAAATTTGGTGGCTGACATAAGCTAGCCGCGTGTGTTTTAACACTACCACCAAGCAAACTACTATAATGTACTATTGTTATACTACCCACCCAACCTCGAGGGTGTTTGTATTAGTGCAAGAGTTCCACTGAACACCTCATGATTCAATGATGAGGCATCAGCATAGCTAACACCCGAGTCTCAAGAACAAACATATAATATATCTGTAACATAAAAATGTATCTGCACCGGCCGGGAATCGAACCCATAACCCTTCTCTTCGCAGGCAGGGTCAATAACAACTGTGTGAACCACTAACCTAACCTATAAAACTTGTTTCCCAGGCGAGTTTTTGGCGGGGCATACCGTGGACACTACATTCTACTAGTAGGGCGGAGTCCTACCGGCAAGTGGGTGTACCGTGACCCGGGACTTCCCGCGCGACTGTGCGTCACTGCCCCGGCGCGCATGCGCGACGCACGCCTTGCCACCGGCACAGACAGAGACGTCATTCTAATTTATAATGATTATAGATGATAAACACTGAAGCGGTTGCATTCTTTTTTTTACATAATAATTATAAATTAATGCTTGACTACAATCCCACCTGATGGTAAGCAGCGATGTAGTCGAGGGTGTTAAGCACATTAAGTAACTTACAAACTTATTCACTCTTAATTTGATGACACTTACGTTGTAATCGAACGGAAATACCGACGCAGGCAATTTGTTCTATTCCTTCGCGGTACGTATGATAAATGACGAAGCAAAGCGTGCCATCCGTACTGGAGGGATGTTAGGGATGGATACCCGCCGAGCGTCGGGTTGTTCACTGGTGGAAAGGGGATGGGGACATTAAATCATGTATTTCCTGCGTACACTCTAAAATGTATCCTGTGGAACACCGAGAGGCTGGCAACTTTGCGCCTGTGCTCGAGACTTCGGAGATTGGTCTCAACCAAATTATGGTAACCAATAAGCCCGCCAATGGCACGCCTCCATTGAATCTAAGGCTGATAGGTGACATTTAGCAGCTTTTCTTTTATGGAGTTAGGGTAGCAAACGAGCTGCAACGCAACAACGCTGCAGCCAATGACAGCTGTGACCGACATAGAACAAGACTCAAATGGGAACTAGGATAGTTAGTCCAGTTAGGAGACATGCGCAACAGAAAAGTGCAACTTGCGTTGAACGTTTGCGATCACTCGAAACGGGCGCACGCCGCTCGCAAAGGGCTCGTAGAAGTTTACGAAGAAACTTTATGTTATAGAAGGTGTTGGTTATGCATAAGAGCAAGAGGAAGGCATTTTGAGCATTTACTGTAACAACAAAAGTTAAATAAAACGGTTTTTACAAAAATCGTATTTTTATTTCTCCTGAAAATGTCCTATGATATTGAATAAAATAAGAAAATTTTTAATTTATCCCACATAATTATACCTTTTTGTAATTTATATGAGATGTAGATGTTTTTAAAGTAAAGTTTCACAGGGTTACCATACATTTTTTTACGCAAGCTTTGTTCAAACTCTGTTCGTAAATTTTTTAACGTAATATTTGTACCTATTTCTTGGTCTAATTTTCTTGTTGTTAATTATGCTTGAGTATCATTTTAATTAGGAAGACTTATGTATTCTTAACTACCTTGAATAAAAAATAACAATAAAATAAAAAACAGA
The DNA here is from genome assembly GCA_905404295.2 of Ochlodes sylvanus. Lineage (NCBI taxonomy): Eukaryota > Metazoa > Arthropoda > Insecta > Lepidoptera > Hesperiidae > Ochlodes > Ochlodes sylvanus. The sequence goes on from FR990129.1 coordinate 8,984,054, forward strand.
TACGGTAAAATTTAATATTTAGCTTACGTGGATGATATTTTCACATTTTGAAAAAGAAGCAACAGACTCAAGAACTCAAGAACTACAAACTACAAGGCCTAGGACTATAAAATTTATAGTATTTTTGTTAGATAATAAGCCTCACTACCCCCCATAACCCGTTGGTCCATTACTTACGGGACATCCTGTATATTGTGTTGTACCTAATTGTAACCTGTGGTTTTAACAATTACATTCCAAACTTTAAAAGTATTCTGTGGAAATTGTCTATGTAAGGGGAAGTACCCACCACGTAATACCACCCAAATAGTAATAATACGTAATAGAACATAGAATACTTGAAAATAATCTGTATTCCCAAGAACAACAGTTGCTTTTCCTCCGGATTGTTTAGATTTTAACACAAATTAGAGAGAGATACTTGTTTCATATATAAGTTAGTGTATAATATGTTTATTTATGCTTGGCTACTTGCTACTTTACGAGATTTCTAACGGTAAAGTGACCTATTGTTTTGACTTTTAAACAATATTGTAATCATCGACTTAGTTTTGTTATGGACATCGTTATGTTATGTTTGTGTTGTATTTTTACTAGTGGCCCCGCCCTCGCTTCGCTTCTGGAAACGTGTCTCTTGGTGGCCTTGTTACACACATTCGGAAATTGTTAAGCGTGATTCTTTAAACGGACATAACTTTTTATTTCTCAACCGATAGAAATAAAACAAACACTAAATGAGGCTTAATTCAGTGAGGCTTAGCTCAATATATTAGTGAAAACCACATCCAAATCGGATAAACCTTTTCGGAGATTACCGCGTAGGTCTGTACAAAGTCACAGACTAACATACAAAAATTCTAAATTATTCCTAGTGATTATCATTATTTCGTTGTTAGCTTTCATAGCATATTGTCTTAGAGTATATAGTTAATATATATACTCTAAGCATATTGTCATACCGTTATTGCGCCGGCGGTCATACCATCTATAGTGTTTTTTTGATTAAAACGTGTTTACTTTACTTCCCGTGGAAATGAGATAAGGTCAAACGAACACATTGTTGTATCCAGAGACAACAAAACAGGAGCGTAGTGTTTATCTGTTTATATATACTCTTTGGGTATTTGGTAGTGTAAGTGTGTATCGCTCGAAAAAAAACTCATTTTATTTTCAAAAATAGGCGCTGAGTGGTGCTTCGTTGTACCATTTTATTCTAGACTATTTTGTGTTAAATAAATAAATAAATGTTTTTTAGTGTTCAGCGTTCTGTTTATAAGTTATGAAAAATTGGTTAATTATTAATTAAATATACGGCTGTATTGAAACACAAAACAAGGTAATCAGTTATTGGAGTTAGGATTTAATCCCAATTGTGGTTCGTAGGTGATATAATTGATGTATGCGGTCACTGTGGTAAGTTTTATTTTAATTTATTTACTGTCTGTACTCACTACTTACCTCAGCCTTGAACAGTAACATTAATTAATTGAAATAAAATGTTTATCAATGAGTTACAATGAGTACCTACTTTAGATTTCTTTTAAGATTTGCGACTTACGAGTGTATAATTTTGCCAGTGACTCTTAAATTAATAATATTCGTATAATTGTTTTGACTGGACCCAGAAAATAACATGACGTATACGTGCTTAGCAGCGAACGTGTTAACTGAATTCACAGACAATTATTTAACCCTAGAAAGATAGTCTGCGTAAAATTGACGCATACAACTGTGAAAATTAATACTGCTGTTTCTTTCTAAATACCGCGAATCTGTCGCTACCTATGCGTTTAGGACATCTCAGCTCAGGCCCATAGATTAATATGTAAGTATGTAGACCTATACGGAAACTCAGGCCTCAGGCTCAGCAGTCAGCACTCGTTCCGCACTTCCTCGAAGCAGACGTGTTACTGTCGTTACTGTGGTACGTTAAGTCCCGCCAATTGCAAAATAAATTGCTGGTGGAGAGTAACTACTAACTAGTTTCCTTATAAATACCTATAAATTTTACAGTCACCTGGTCAAGGTGGAGTAAATTTAAATGAAAAATACTGAATGTTTAGTTTTTTCGTGTCTATTACGAAATTAACGGCAGCTCTCTCTGTTTCAACAGAGACACGGAGTTCTAAAGTTATCTAAAAATGTAGTTGATCCTGTTGATCTAGGGATTGCAATCCAGCCTCATTTTCAATCCAGCCGGATACATCTGGATCCGGTCGGATGGTTCTGACCAGGATAACTTAACTAAGTATCCTTCCTTAACCTCATTGCAGATCGCTGTCTGTACATGGAAGATATATGAGAAAAACTAATATTGGGAACTTTTAATAACGTAATAGAACCCAAATAAATGATTGTTAGAATTTTTGCCTGTTTGTTTGGTCTTTGTAAGCGCTAAGCTTGAAAACGGTTTAACTGATTTGGGTGCGGTTTGTGGTAAGCCGTCAGCTCGTTTATCGGCTATTTTAACATAAAAGCCAAGCGAAGAGCTCACAGCCCGGCGGCTTGCGTCGATCAGAAGCGCTCATGGCCCGGCGGCTTGTGTCGATCAGAAGCGCTCATAGCCCGGCGGCTTGCGTCGATCTGAAGCGCTCATGGCCCGGCGGCTTGCGTCGATCTGAAGCGCTCATAGCCCGGCGGCTTGCGTCGATCTGAAGCGCTCATGGCCCGGCGGCTTGCGTCGATCTGATGCGCTCATAGCCCGGCGGCTTGCGTCGATCTGAAGCGCTCATAGCCCGGCGGCTTGCGGCGATCTGAAGCGCTTATAGCCCGGCGGCTTGCGTCAATTTAGTATACTTTAGCCTTCCTCGATAAATAGATTAACCAACACAATTTTTTTTCATTTCCAACCAGTAGTGCCTGAGATTAGCCCGTTCAAACAAACAATCAAATTCTTCAGGCTTACGATATTAGTTTAATAATTGAACTATTAAATCATACTCTATTTCATCGTAGCTTAAAGATCGTTTTTCCTAGTCATAGGAATTAAAAATATATAGATATTAGATTACAATATTTACCTACCTATCTATAATAGTGAAATAGTGAAAATTGTTTTCTGAATAAACAAGATAGAAAATTCGTTAGTTCCTTCTAGAAGGTTTATGCAACTGTATGGTAAACAGAGGTATTATGCACGACCGACAGACAGAGGTACTTATTATACCGTCTGAACGAAACTGGGTGCTACAGGGCCCAGTGATTGGACTGGGGATGAATGGACCATCTTTACCTACTCTATTATCGCTACGGATTATGTCAATAAAAACGAAAACAAGATCACGTGAGGTAATTACAACTGGCAGAGAGCGTAAGAAATCGTAAATATAAAGCCGCATACACATTTTACCTTTAATTAATTTTATTAATTACATGATTATGTACCTAAAACCAACTTAAAACTATTTCAACGTGAAACAAAACAACCACCTGTCCCACAATATATTCTATATAGTTCTGCTACTGGAACGCCGCCACGCGAGCTTACTCGAAAACTTTTACAATAAAGTTTTACTTTTACCCCCGCCCACATCGACGGAAGCCATTATATAAAACAAATGTTGAATACGCGACAACGTGTTTTCATCATGTTTCTTTGACGATATCACGTAAAACTATCGTCCGTAACCCACGTTACAGACAACCGATTTTAAGGCAATATATCTATTTATGCTTAAATTAATCACAACCTTTTTATCTATCTTCGAAATGAACTGTAATCAACCTGTTCTGTTACGTACGTACTGAAATGATGTCGTCTATTCTATATTTTCCGAACAAGTGTGTTCAGAGCTTAAGAAATGACTGTGACGTCAGTTACAATTTGAATGTTGGCAAAACTGTCGCATCAGATGGTGAATGGTGATAAGCTAACAGAAGCAGAACAGCAACCAGCCGTCAGTTAGCATTCAGGCCAGTCTCACCAGTCTGTTCACTGTTGAGTTGATTGGTTGTGGGTAGTGGCAGTCAGTTGAGATAAGCACGGTGTTGAACGTTAATTCTGCTGTAGGTGAGTTTTTAAAGTCATTTACGAAAATTGTAGGTATATTTACTTACAAAAACTGTGAAATAGATGATGGAAAAAATTATAAGTTGTGCAGTGGATCCTCTTACACTGTGAAGATTAAATTAAACATAGAAGAATTAAATTGATTCTTGGTAATTTACAGTTTTTTTGTATATTCCAAAAAGTTTATGTTATACCTACAATTTAAATCATTAATTGGACAAATGGGTAACCCGATTGAATTAGGTTTTTGTTTCTTGTACCTCTTTTAAATTAATTTACTTATATTCTCAAATCATACAAATCCTAATATGGATTTGGATCTATTAAATGGTATGTTATATTATAAGTAGGTAATAATTTTTGCCAGTATGTTTGTAAACTTCAGGTACCTTAAGTACCTAAGTAGCATACTAAAATTATGATGTTACTTTTTATTTCAATCGGTTTAAATATTTCTTATTATGAGCTGTGATAGCCTTGTGGTTGAACGTTGACTCCGGAACCGGGGGATCCAGGTTCAAACCCCGCACGCACCACTAATTTTCAAAAATTATATGCGTATTAAAACTTAATCGTATTTAAATTATCACTTGCTTCGGTGAAGGAATACCTACATCGTGTGGAAACCTGCACACCTGAGTCAATCAGTCAGTTACCAGAATCACCACACAATTTGACAGCTGATCGTCAAATCTTTCTTACTCGTTCTATCTCATGTTGGCCACGATTACCAGATTTCCTATGACCTAATCTTGTGAGCTAGTATTTCCTTTCTTTCTTTTTCTTTCTGTGTCGGCCAGCAAAGCATAGTCTTTGACATTACTGATGTTTCGTGGTGACCGTGACCACCAAGGATCAGGTGGATCGACTGCTCGTTCGTCGGCTGTTGAAATTAAAAATTAACGTACATAGTTACTATTATCATAAATATAGACAATCTCAATATTGTCAAATCTCTAGAAAAACATGGAACGTGACAATACAAAGTTTTATGATCATTAGTCACCTGGCACACCACACCTTGATAAGAGAATTGGACAATCGGTTAATAATGATTGATAACGTAAATTATTGTTTATTGTGTAACGTCAGAAATTCCTCTGATACTGTGGGGGACATAACAGGGATACAACGATGTTATGTACAAATAATGAATACTGTAATTCATTATTTGTACATAAATCATCGTCATCGTCATCGCACCCCATTACTGTCTCACAGCTAGGGGCGGATCGTGAATTTGTGGGGCCCTGAGCTAATAATATTCAGGGGCCTATTAAGTCATTTTGTCAAAAAAACCGTGACCATGAAAACTGATTTTCAGTTTGAAGAATCACGACAATTTCCGAATGTGCGTACTAAGGGACATGTTTCCCGAAGCGACGCGAGGGCGGTAGTTTTATATTTTTTTTTTGCCTAAAACAAATGGTCTGTATCGTTTATTGTTTTAATCGAGGCTCGAGACCCTTTGTATCCACGAGGTTCTGGGCTGAATGAAGCCCAAAAAGCCCCTAGGTCTGTAGATTCGCCCCTGCTCACAGCTCACTCGGGTCTCCTCTCACAATGTGAGGGGTACAGTACAGGCCATAGTCGATCACGCTGGCCAAGTGCGGATTGGCGGACTTCACATACCTTTCAGAACATGATGAGGTACTCATATGTGTGCTGGATTCCCCATGTTGTTTCCCCGCAAGCTAGCTAGTTTTAAGTTGTAATACGCACATTCTTTTTAATTAGAGTTCCGTGCGGGATTTGAACCCATGTTTGTGAATTCCAAAATTCAAACTCAAACCACTCTTTGATAATTCAGAAATAGGGAACTGTTACCGCAGTAAAAATAAATTTATGAATATTCGTGATATTTTTTAATTAACATACACTGCCCAGCACTATGTATGTCTGAATGACATTGATACACAATTAGACTGTCACGAATTTATTTGTCGATATAAACGAATGGGAATTTGTACATGGGGCCTTTATTATAACACGAAGGAGCACTAAGAAAGGTTTTGAAAAATTCACCCCTTAAAGGGATAGACGGGGGCGTTAAAATGGTGTAGTCGTCGTCGTACTACCACTCAATTTTAAAGCAGATCTATATCTTCAACCGATTGGGTTGAAGATATATACTTAGCTGCTAGTTTGTTTTACTTGTTATTTACGTAGATCTGATCGTGTGACCTCCTATTTCACGATTTATATAGTGGATTATTGCCATTGGTGCGGCTTATATCTATTATTTATTAACTTGCAATGCTTTCAGTCAGGCACCATGTCTAAGCGTACGGTGGTGAATGAGGACTACAAGGGCCTGGTGGAGAACTTCTCCATCCCTGCGGAGATCCACGAGCGCGATGGCAGATTCTACGCGAGTTTCGGTAGCGTGGTCCCTATCCATTGCTGTTCGCCTGAACAGGTAACAGATACCTACGTATAAAGAAGAGAGAGATAAGAAAAATAACTGGATATAATTTTAATTGTTAAAACCATATTTTTTATGTAACTATATAATCAACAAACGAACAGACAACCCACCTGATTACCGTCGCCCTAGGACACCACCGATGCGTTGACCAAAAAGGAAACGGGGGAGCATTTATTTCCCGGCAATACTATGAATCTATAAATCTATACAATTTGAGTGCCTGCCTTTAATATTAAAACAACTGCTTTTTACTAAATAAAGGTGCGCCATAAGGTCTAAAGCTAAACGTCTCATAAGATGCAGAATCAGCTGCGAATTTCATTTATAACATTTATTTTTTTATTACAGACATATATTTATTTATTACAGAATCTATGCTCTGCCTTCCAGGTGGTAGAAATGGCAGCCACCACGCACCACTACTGCGATGTATTCACGGAGCAGCTCATGGCGCCACTAGGAGAGCTGGCGTACGTCCGGATCGATGAAAACATGGCTGAGAAAGTAAATTCCTTATTATATTTTATGGTTTTCGAAAACCTTACAATATAATAAGGAACTTATTTTTCGATAATTCTTTTTGTGGTTTCAAGCCAAAATCTACGTTATTCGGCGATAGCCCTACTAAGAGCGTGGGTAGAATATTGCTGGGTTTTAGTGGGTATTCGGACTATTCGGTGACCAACTCTTCCCGGCAGAGGTGCGAGAGAGATATGCGAATGTTAAGTTACGTTAATGTTCGCCTATTTTATTTATAATTTGCACAGAAGTTACGTAGGAATACCAATGTGTAGGTATACTAACGATAATTAACGTTTACGCATAAATACCCCCTCAAAAGTATCTCTTTATCGCGAATGGGTCACTCATGACCTGGAAACAAATATTATTCCGTCACCTAAATGTCTGCTCTGGCCGGAAAACCTGGAACATCTCTCTTCGCTTCGAACCAACTAGGCTTGATTATGATTCGCAGGTATTTATAAACCGCACGAAACGGATCCTGCTATTCTCCAGCGACGGCCAGCTGGCGCAGTGGCGCTGCGCCCCCACCTTCGAGTCCGCCAACCAGTACCTGGCGGGCACACCCATCGTCAACAAGGATGGCGCCCTCGTCTCTGTCGTCACAGCCAAGCGCGGGAACAACTACGCTGTTTCTACTTTTGAGGTACGTTTCAGAATATGTGGTAGGTACCTATAATGTACTTACCTACATTGTACATCCCCTTCAATGCTTGAAATTAAATGTAAGTAGATGAGCTTGAATGTTTGAGGAGCGGGAGGAAGTTATAGGGGCCGGTTTAGCTGTTTTTTAAGCGGAAAATGCGTAAATCGGCTTAGAGTTGGTGAATCGAATTCTATGACGTACCACATTATTATGACGTCAATTGAGTAGGCAAAATAAACAAACACAAGGCATCCGTGATGGCGTGTTACAGATATCCTTTGACGATATTGACCACCTACCATCAAGTGGTACGACTATGATAATAAAGGTACTTAGTCGGCTGTTGACTTTAAAAATAAGAACTTATGACATCTGATTGTGATTTCGGCACCAATATTCATAATGCACCACGCTTCTTTAATGGCTAAAATAAAAATACTAAGAATAAGAATGAAAATTCCGTGTCCTTATGAAACTATTTTCAATTTGTTCCCTTAGGGTGAAGGGGGATACTTCGAGACGTCCAGGCCCTGGGAGGTCCTCGACATCCCCGACGGGACTTCCAGTTACGCCGACAAGTACTTCGCGAGCCGAGAGGAGCTCGCGGCCTACATTGCAAGCCTTCCCCCGGTGCAGGTGTCCCCTGAAGCACCCGCTCGGCCCCTGCTGCTTCGGGCACGCGTCTCCAGAATCGCCCTGGTCGCTAAGGACGGACGGCAGCTCAGCCATCAATATCTTGCTGGAGTTTTGACTTCCGATGTGGAGTACTTGTAGATTTTATTATTAAATTATATGATGTAAATACTCCATCATGCCAACGCAATAGGGGCGCAAATAAAAACGATTTGTTCAATTCATTGATCATGGTGATTGTAACAGGTACCTAATATATCGTATATATGATCGTATCGTATATATAGGATGGCGAGTGTTGCTAGAACCACAAAAACACACAAATATGTTGATTAGAAAATGTGAAAGTAAGTATTTTTAACGGAAATACGGTTCACGGGTTCGGTTTACCAGTCAATAACAATTAATTCAGTTAGGCTTCGTCACTTTTTTCATAGAGCCAGTTTTTTCCTCTTTTTTTTCTTTCTTGGCCGCCAACGCATCGGGGATGCTTTTCGTGTATCGACGACGATGACCACTTAACATCAGGTGGCTCGTCTGTTCGTTTGATTAAATGGCTAATAAAATTAAAACTTACAGAACCAGATGCAGTTCTATGTAAAATTGATTTAAAGGACCTTTTCCGCCTGCTCCAACAGACCTTGAAAGGAACACAGACTAAAAGACTATTACTAAGCACTTAAAGACAAGTAAAGACATTATAAAAAATATAAGTGAGACGAGGCGAACATTTTTAGATAAACAGATATATATCTACATAATAATAATGAATAAAGATAGACCATTTAAGTATGTATTTTGTATATTGTATATTTTATGAACCATTTTATTACCTTTTTTACTTGTGTAGAAAATTGCGACACAACTACACTATCATAAATGATAATTTTCGTATTTAATTTTTTTAACATTGTTACATTGTTGATTAAAATAAAAGCAAAGATAACAAAAATATTATATTTTTTATTTAAAAATACATTTTACCCTGTTTCTGAATATACTATGATAATTTAGCAAACATAACTACACTTGTTTTTTTAACACTGTTTATTTTTACAAACCCACATAAAATAATCTTCATGTACAACAGTCCTTAGAAATATTCATTTTCGGTAATTCCTTCGAGATAGCTTGGAGAAGTTTAACGTTATATGATCAGTCGCGAATGTAATAAAGAAATATTTACTGAATAATCATAAAAAATATCTTTCTAAAATAATCAATACTCTAACTTTCCTTTTTTTATAAAAATAACAATTTTTTAAATTAGAAAACTATGTATACAGGGTGTAATCGTTAAGTGTGCACAGGCGATTATTCCGTAACTATTACAGATATCAAAAAACTTTAAACTGATATCGAAAGCACTTTACCTAATGAGTAAAATTACAATAATAATTTATTAAAATAAAAACGAGAAATATCCAAAAAATTTACATTAAACTCTCCCATACATTTAGTATGAGACAGTAGAAAGGTTTTACTTTCCTTATTTTAAGTGGAATAGTACCTACTCATTTTACCCTTATCATTTTATAATTATGTATGATATGATATTGATGAATTTCAAGTAGATACACACGTGTAGATTAATTATCTTACCACTTCAAATTAATAATAAACCTTGTTTCAATATCGTATTGATTTGAACTGGCTGAAAAGCAACATACTAAATAAAAACAAAAAGAAAGATACTCTTTGGTGTTCGTTCTAAATTCAAATTCTTCATCGCGGGAGTAGGTACTATTCCACTTTAAATAAAGAAAGTAAAACCTTTCTACTATCTCATACTAAATGTATGGGACAGTTTAATGTAATTTTTTTGGATATTTCTCGTTTTATTTTTAATAAATTATTATTGTCATTTTACTCATTGGGTAAAGTGCTTTCGATATCAGTTTAAAGTTTTTTGATATCTGTAATAGTTACGGAATAATCGCCTGTGCACACTTAACGATTACACCCTGTATATTGATGTATTTGATGCATAATGCACAATCATTAACTACATCAACTAAATATAACAATCGCATGGTTTGGCTTGAACTCTTCAATGTCTCCTCATCACTGGGGCGGTCTAGAGCACTCCACCACGCTGCTCCAGTCCGGCTTTATATAGTTAATTGCCAAGTTAATTACATACTGATAATATACGACAAAATACAGAGCTTAACTTGCAAAACGTCGATGCATGCGTCGACTTGCATGCGTCGATAAGTACTCAGGGTATATACATATGTATATCGGTCCAGTTATGCTGTGCTCTAACAACATAATATTATAGTCTTTATTACCTGTTGGTATTACCCAATTATTATACATAGTAATTTACCACAGTCCAAACTTAACAACAGAAGTAATAATACAACAATAAAATAATACTTAGCAATAAGTTAATATGATTAATAACAAGAATGAAAAGAGGTGCTTAAAGCACGTAAATATAAACAATATTTTCATATTGGTCTTAAACCATACAACATACCTACCTACACCCAATAACATTACATATCAAAACCCAATAAAAAGGTCAGTGAATCCAATGATGCAGGTCATTCGGGCAGCCTACCATCAGTATTCTAGGGTAAGGGTACAACAGGTAGGTACAATAAGGTGGACAGCCAGTAGGTATCATTCGTCTCTTCATCAGACAATCCATCGGTGTTGCCTTTGGTTTTACTGGTAACCTTGGGCGACGGGGTCCACGGGGTCCATTTACCATCAGGCGAATTGTCTGCTCGTGTTTCGACTAGTTACTATATCCACATTAGGTATCTCTGCGGTGGGGATATGATGTCACACGTGGACGTACAGCCTCACGAGCGACGGCTCGGCTGCCGGAAGTTGCGTCACTGGACACGTTCCGCGCTCGCGCAAGTGCCGCGACACACACCCGTAGCAGAACACGTAGCTGGGGAAATAAATTATACTAATAAGACTATATAATTATATGTATTTTCGACGTGCAAGGAATTCGATATATGCCTGAGCCTAAGCTCGGATGCAGCTTGCTGAACAATGGACGAAGCTATGGTGCCAGAGCCAGGTGGGCCCATTGAAGGTATCTGTGCTCTATACCTTCCAGTTTAATCCCGACCGCACTTGCATGATTCTGCTACCGGTCATGTTAACTGCTAACACGATGTACCTGTCGCAGGATTTTACAGGAAATTTTAACACGAGCGGATTTTTAAACGGGATATGTTGAAAGAAGGTTAGTTGAGGAGGGGGGCGGGTGATGACTGAGCCAGACGGAACCCCGCTAAACGGGGTTCCTGTTTCTTTTTTGAATTTACAAGTTCACAACGGGTTTTGGCCTATTTTTTCGCTTGGAGTGTTTTCTGTCTCCGAATGTTACATAATATGTTGCAACTTACCCAGACACAGGCAAAACCGTGGGCACCTTCCACGGCTGCAGGCACACTGGACACTTGTTTCTGTAACGCTCCGCTTTCACATCTTTCTGCAAATTACATTTCAATGTTTATGTATGTATGTCATAAGGGGCAAATATAACTTTAGATGTGATTTAATTAACAGTATTTAAATCCAATTAACTTTTTTTCCATCCACAGTTATATCAATCGCTCTTCTCGTCAGATGCGTTTCCTCCCGTCTCATCTAATGCCCATACCACGACATTCGGCTCCCTGCCTCGTAAAAGCATTATAAAACATTGTAAACTTTTAAACTCGTGGAGTACAACGTACCTCTGGAGGCGCGGGTACGGGCAGGGCAGTAGTTGCCAGCGGCGCACGCGCGTCCCACCACCGCAGAAACTGGACCGCGAACGCTCCGTACTCCACCGTACGGGCCATCACACCCCACACCATTGGAAATGTTATCACAGCATTGCTGGAGAAAAAATGATACAACTGAGCTAAGTAAAACTCTCACAGTTTTATGTATAGTATTTTATCTCTTTTAAAGTGAAACTTCTAGACCCTTAGCATAGTAAAATGTGTACATACTCCGAGAAATAAGTTCAGAATTATGTACATAATAGCGACCCGCCCTCGCTTCGCTTCGGGAAACTTGTTCCTTCGGTTTGCAAAGATTTAGTTATGTATTTTGGACAATTCACACTATATCTTTATAATTTTAACCTATGTGTTATTCTGATGTGTAAGCTATATTATTGTAAAGTTTCAGCAAAATCCATTTGGTAGTTTTTGCGTGAAAGAGCAACAAACATTCATACATCCATACAAACTTTAGCATTTATAATGTTAAGAGGATAAACGGATACCTGAATTTCCCAGTGACAATACTCCTGAACAGATCGCTCCAAGTGTCTTCATCAGGCTCTGGTGGCGGAGCGTCCTTCAACGCCAGTCCGAGCAGGCTCAGCTCGAGGGTCGGACACCGGCTTCGGCCCGCCAGGTAGCGCGCTAGAGTCAGCAGCTTCCACGACTCTACTGCAAAATGCGTGATTGAGTACACCCGAATTGCTGCTCTCCGTGCCTGGTCTGATACATTCTGTAAATTGGGGAGGAAAAGAATTCATTATTAAATCCACTGCATGAACATGGAAAAGACTTATTGTAATTAATTTACAAATTATTGCAACACACTATTTGAAAGATGAATAAAGGTTTTGTACCAAACATCCAATAAATGATATCTATGAACAGAAATTGTTATGTATTGGGTATCTATTTCTATCAACTCTGCCGGTCTAGATAAGGGAAATGTAATTTTTATGATACTGAATTTTTTATGATATTTAAATCTTATTCTCATCTAAGAAGTATAGAGGTTCGTCTCATTTTAAATAGCCGCAAACCACAAAGATCATTAAAAAAAATTGTATGTTACTAACCTTTCCAAGTCTCCCGTCTTCATCATCTTCCCTCCATTTTTCTACCAACTTTTCAAACTTGTCCCTTACATACGGTACTAGCACCAAGAGAGCCAAGGAGCCCTTCTCTAGGACATCCGGCAGTCTGGGTCCAGCGCTGAACTCACTAGTCTGTACTAAAGGCACACGGAGAAGCCCATAGAAACACTCGGAGAATGAACCAGCTGTAAACAATATCATTTTCATTCAAATATGTTACATATTTGAATGTTACATATTATACATACCATTAATACCATTAATATGTTTAAAATACTACAATATTGTTTAATAATTAGACTCTTCTCATAATTGGCATAGTGACCACCATATACCAGTGTACACCATCTTGTTGCTCCAGTGAAAATTAGTGGAGGGGTTAGGTTAGTAAGCTTAGTAGTCAACGCAAGTGTTGGAACTTTTTATGGCACATAAGGCATCACATGGCTTAAAGACGCATATAAGGTGCCCATATTTACTAAAATAACTTACAATCACAATGCACTGAGCAGTGCTATGAGTAGGTACATGATGAAGTAATCTTCTCACCATAATGCTTGAGATAGTGATACTGCAGACAGCAGTCGAATAGTAGATACAACTCGTCGTACCAGCGCTCACACCATCCACACTTCCTTGGGTATGCTGCAGCAAGATACTAGAAAGAAACGGTTAGCAATCCTATATCTTCATAATAATTTCTGTCATTATGACAATCGGTTTTTTCATTGTTCGTTATTGCTCTCTCAACTACTTACTATTATAAACCTGACCCAAAAAAACACTTGGAAATATACAATACAAGCCCCTGACAGTTCTTCAGTGTTCTCAAAGTTGTGTGAAGTGTGGTAAATATGTCAATCCAGTTGGACCTAATAATATGACCTAACTGACATAATGAGATGAATAATGTAAAATCCCAAATAAAAACAGAATATACATATAAAAACCGACAAATACCTCTATGAGTTTTTTGAGCGCTGGTTTAACGGTGGACCCCAGAGCTTCTTGTGCTGTTATTTGGAATACTGACGGTGTACCCTGCAGGGTACGCGTTAGATGGGCCGCATACACTGCCATGCTTGAAGATAAGTATTATAGATTCATGTTTTACTGCAGTTAGCCACTTTGCTCACTAAAAAATTTTTGTATGTGCGCCTTTTGCGTGCTCAACCTCACATCATTTTAGTTTGGTTATAGGTTAAAGTTAAAAGATACAGCGCTATCGTTGTAAGACGAGACGATGATACTTTTTAGATTGATAATAATGTCAAATTGTCAAAACTCAAAAGGTTAATCAACCGAGATCAGCTGCTGGACTACATTTAATCTATGCTGGACTATAGATTTTTGTTTTTCTTCAATGACTATAGATTATAGTACTGTGCACAAAGCCACAAAACAGAGACACAAGTAGAAGTGGTATAAGCGTTGCCGGTGTTCATCAATTTCTAAGACGTTAATATCACGTCAAATTTTCGGAAATAGGTATGTATATGAATAGGTACGTAAATTTTGAAATCAAATTTTTTTTTTCTGAACAATACATGATGAACATGTTTTTTCCATTTCTGTAGACTTTCCAAAACTTATACCCATAGACTATTAATTTCGTAAGTGAACGTGCCAATAAAATTAAAGTTAAGTTAGGAGTTTATTAATTTTATTATTGCTCTGTGGTTTTCCAGTTGAGTGATTGATGGATTCTGGCGGGAACCTTGAAAAAGCGCGGTTGTCTTTTTACTTTAATTTTAAAATTTTCTTTTAGATAGTGAATTTTTAATAGTTAAAGTGAATTAAATATAGCTATTAGCTGCTGAAAAGCACAATAGCAATGGAGGTAAACGAGGGGGGCGGGTCTCACCCGCCCGCCTCAATAAAACGGCCACGGCCTACGGATGAAGGAGGAGGCTCTGGGTCTGGACGATCGGACTGCGGCGATGAGCGAGATGCGTATCTGCCTTATTATAAACCGAATTATAAACGACTCTATCCGGAAAATTCAACCAACACAGACTTTAAAGTGTATGTGGAATCCACAAAAGACGACAGATTGGGCAACAAGAGCCCTACTTACTTAAACCATATTTTCGCAATGGACATTAAAGGTGTGACGGGTATTCAGAGGGTGAATGCCAATAAAATAGCAGTTATCTTCAAGCAATATAATACGGCCAATAACTTTATTAATAACACCACATTCCTCACAAAATATGACATGAAGGCGTTCATACCGGCAGCGCAAATTGAAAAAACCGGCATTATTAGATTTGTTCCAACGAGTATATCTAACAAAGAACTTTACACAAGGCTTTCTTCAACATATGAAATAGTGGCAATAAGAAGGTTTTCAAAGAAAGTAGGACAAGAGCGCATTCCATTGCAGACTGTAAGCATCACTTTCTTATCTAATGTACTGCCTAATAATGTACAATATGATCTATTCTCGTACAGAGTTTTTGAATACATTCCACCATTACTACAGTGCTATAAGTGTTTTAAATTTAATCATTCAGCAAAGATTTGTAATGGTAAACAAAGATGTAGTATTTGTGGAGGTGAACACTTGTATAAGGAATGTGATAAACCAACAGAAATCAGCTGTATAAATTGTAGTGGGCCTCATCTCGCGATATCTAGATTATGTCCGATTAAAACTAAGAAGATTATAGAAAAGAAAAACAACATATCTTATGCAAGTGCCGCCTTAACAAAACAGGTCGCCATCAATGGAACAGATTTCCCTACACTCCCACCACCAAAACCACAACCTGTAAATAGTAATGTTATTGTAAATAAGTCTGTAAATACCTCTGTAAATAAGCCTGTACGAGATGTAAATAAAGTTAAAATAGTTAATTCTAAGGAAGACCTTAAAACTCAAATAATTTCCAACAACGATGTACTTATGGCCCTAGTGCAGACGTTGGTGGAATTAGCCAATAAAGATGACAGTACACCCACTAATATGAAAACTATTAAAGATGCATTATTAAAAAACTTAACATAATGGATTGTGTAGGGCCTAGTCCTACACAATCCAAGCTACGTATTGCTCAGTATAACATTCAAAGTGCAAATAGTAAAAAACCTTTATTAATTCAATTCTTAAAACAACAAAATATTGATATTTGCCTTCTTAATGAGACATGGTTCAAAGATAATAATTTTAAAATACCAGGATATAATATTTACAACAAAAATTCAAACAATGCTCATAATGGAGTTGCAATACTGATTAAACCATACCTTAAGTATAATATATTAAATACCAGATTTTATGAGGACATTCAAACAGTTGCTGTGTCTGTATCAACTGGACATAGCAGTTTAACAATTCTCTGTGTATACTGTCCGCCTTCAAGTGGGCGAATACGAATTAATAGACTCCGTTACATTATTAATGATCTGCCAAAGCCCATATTTATGAGTGGTGATTTTAATGCTCATCATATTGCATTTGGTTGTCAGTCAACCAAAGGTAGAGGTCAGGATTTATTTAATTTAATTGATGACTTAGATTTGTGTATTTTAAATGATGGTAGACCTACAACTGTAAATCGCCCTAGTCAAACTCCTTCTGCCATTGATGTAAGCTTCATAAGTGGCAGCCTCGCACCACTATGTGAATGGTCTGTACATGACGACACAATGGGAAGTTACCATTATCCAACAATAACAGAGATTTCATTAAATATAGATAAATATCATCTCAATTCCCCTGTAGATAGGTTCATATATAAAAAAGCTGACTGGGCAACATACACAGCTCTTTCAAAAACAATGTTTAATGATTTGGTACTTCAATCACATGATCCTATTTCAACCTATAATAATTTCTGTTCTCATTTAGATACTCTTAAAGAAATGTCAATTCCAAAGCTCACTAAAACAAACACTTTCATAAGCAGACCACCATCTCCTTGGTGGAATAGTATATGCGAACAAAGTGTTATTGCTTCATATAATGCACTAAAACTATATAGAAAAGAGCCTACTATTGAGAATTATATTAATTACAAAAGAAAAGATGCCCAGAAAAAGAGAACAATTTCAGAACAGAAAAAAATTGGATGGAATAACTTATGTAACACTTTTAATAGAAATACTCCCATAAGTAAAATTTGGAATTTATTAAAAATGTTCAAAGGCATAAGACCTAAGAATAAATCATATACAGATGAGTTTATATCTCCACTTTTAGATAAATTATCAGATAATAGCAATTTAATTGAAGTAGATCAACTGAACATTCTTTTTGAAATCAACAATGATAACCCAAATTCTAAATTTTTACTAGATCCATTTTCATGGTCTGAATTTTCAACAAGTTTGCAGTCTAGACGAAATACAACTCCTGGCTTAGATGATTATCCTTACATTATAATTAAAAACTTAGATGTATCTGTACAAAAGTTGTTTCTTAAAATCCTCAATTTGCTTTGGCATAATAAAGTTATTCCACAGTCATGGAAAACACAGTGTGTTGTCCCAATACTTAAGCCCGACAAATCTCCTGAGTTTGCTAGTTCTTATAGACCAATTTCCTTGTCATCCTGTCTTGGTAAAATATTCGAAAATATGGTGAAAGTCCGTCTTGATTGGTATGTTGAATCCAAGTGTTTAATTCCACATATACAATATGGCTTCCGTAGAGGACGTAGTAGTGCAGACAGTTTCACCTCTTTAATCTCTGACCTGAAAAATGCAAAACATAGAAAATTAAATACTGTTTGTGTATTCCTAGACGTTCAAAGTGCTTTTGACAGTGTTGATCCTGGCATACTAGTTCAAATCATGTCTAGGTTAGGTGTGCCCGGGCACTTATGTAAGTGGATTTATAATTTTTTGAACAACAGGACAATCTATGCTAGGCATAACAATATTTTATATGGACCCAAATGTGCCTCAAGAGGTACAATGCAGGGTGCCACATTATCTCCATTGCTGTACAATATATACACAAGTGAGATTTGTAAATATGTAAATAATAAGGATATAAATATTTTACAATTTGCTGATGACATTGTATTATACAGCAGAAATTACAACTTAGAGATTGCAATAGACAATATTAACAAATCCTTACATCAACTATTACAATATTATAATGATCATTTACATTTGAAAATTAACCCCTCTAAAAGTAGTGTTATGTTTTTTGGTAATGAAACCTCAAATTCAAATATTATTTACAATAATGAAATTATAAATAGAGTCAATTCAAAGAAATTTTTAGGAATAATACTGGATCAAAAACTAACTTTTGAAGAACATATTAAACATGTATCCAAAAATGCTCACATAGGACTAAATCTTATTAGATCACTTTGTGGTATAACATGGGGTGCAGACCCGAAAATATTGTCAATATTGTACAAAAGTATTGTTAGAAGTCACTTAGATTATAGCTCACTCGCTTATATAAATAGTTCTCATGTAAATAAATTAGACATATTGCAGAATAAGGCTTTAAGAATAATATCTGGTGCTATGTGCTCGACTCCCATAAGGGCCATGGAAGTTGAGACAAAAGTGATGCCTTTGATTTTGAGACGGATCTTACTTGCTGAAAGATACTGTCTCAAATTAATAGCATCAAATAACACTCAAGTAATAAACAAAATTGTACCTTATATAGATAGATCCCCAAGAAGACCATTAACAACAGCACAAGGTCTACTATGCGGTAATTCTCCAACACTGTCCGATATATTTCTGGAAATAGACAATAGTTTATCAAAAATTAGAAAACAGTATCCATGGCCATGTTACTCTTTCTCTTATCAGTGTATTTCACATCCAATTAATGTAATTCAAGAGACAATAAACAATAATTCAGAAATGCTTAAATTTTTAGAGGAAAATACAAAGTACTATGTTATCTACACTGATGGGAGCAAAGCAAGTGATTATGTACATGCTGCTCTATATGATCCACAAGCAAAATTTTCTTCAAGCTTTATTCTGCATGAACCCTGCTCTATATTTACGGCAGAGGCATATGCAGTGTATCAGGCATTGATGCGTATTCGTGAAATCAATAACATTAAATATTTTTTAATAATTTCTGATTCCTTAAGTTTGATAACAGCTTTAACTACCCTCACAGTTAAATTCAAGTCCAATTATATCCTTTACTTCATTAAACAAATAATTCACCAATATCACATTAAAAATATCCAAGTTTTCTTTCTATGGGTGCCTTCCCACAAAGGTATCTCTGGCAATGAAATGGCTGATAAAACTGCATATGAAGGAGTTAATGCTGTTGACGTTAGACATACAATGAATGTTCCTATGTCCGATTACTTGCAATGTATTGACCAGAATATTCAAAAGTTGTGGTTAGAAATGTGGAAGAAAGATCAAGATACGAAAGGAAAATGGTATGGAAGCATACAAGAAAGCTTACCTGCAAGACCTTGGTATCATCGTATGGAAGATGCTACTAGAGAGTTTATTACTATCATAAATAGACTGCGTTTTGGTCATAATACTGCACCGTCACACCTTGCTCGACTCGGCATTATTGCGAATAAAAACTGTTCATACTGTAATTCAAGTGATGGAACTGTGGAGCACATTATCTTTGATTGTCAAAAATTTTTAATCGACAGACTAGTGTTGGCCAGTGAACTTAGTGATGTTGAAAATAAGTGTGATTTATTGTCCCGCCCGCCGCCATTAAAACAATTGCTACAAAACGAACTTAATTACAAGCATATCTACAAATACATCAAGAATACAATTAAAACAATTTAATTGAATGTGCTCATAGGCGTAATATTACGCCTATGAATGAGCTATGGAAAATAAGAGTTGACCTAAAGGTTTTAAATACCAGGTCATAAAATCCCAAAAAAAAAAAAAAAAAATGAGTGATTGATAACATGCTAAGTGCTGACTGCATTGCTGTCAATCTGTTACATTTTGCAATATTTTTTTATAACCATTCCGAATTCTGATTCCAATTCAGCTTTGTTGCATATCAAAGGCCATACTAATGATTCTTTATAGAGTATTGTAATAGTTCTAGCATTAACAGTGTAGTGTGCGGTGATGGGTAGCCACAATAGTCATGAGAAGGCCGGGAGCGATCAGGCTGGTAGCGGCGCCAGTACTCCCCGAGGGTCTACGAAGGGTGCGCGATCAGGGTCAAGCGGGGACATCGAGAAGCCTGAGTCTGCGCCGCCTCCTTCACTGGTCCCCGTAGAGAAACTAGCCAAGGTAAGTGACGAAGGTCAATGTTTGCTGGTATTTGCACTTCCTTCCCGTAAGACTCGTCACTCAATTTGAGTTGTTTGTTTTGTTTGGCCTTGAAGATATTCGGCGAGTGATTAGCGAATGAATGAGGTCGGTGGTAATGAATAGTATGAAAACAGCGAGTTATCATCGCCGCCACGGGCTATTGTAGCTCGTAACTGGACGAATAATACAATTTATTTGCACAATAACATACAGTATATGCTACAAGTATAATAATGACCAATTATATTCATTGTCTTTGTATTTTAACTATACAGTAATCGTTTTTTTAATTAACTAAAAAAAATTAATGTCATAGGAAAATTAACAACCTTCAATTACAAGTACTAGTTTCTATATACGGTATGTTCTAATACTACTCTACTAATCAGACAATTGTAAGTAATGGTACTTCTATCTCTTACTTATGTTTGATTCAAGTCATAGCCTATGATGACTGTAATCTCTATAAATATAATATAACAAACAATTAGCTAAAGGGATATGCATGTACACAAAATGAAAAATAGTATAAATCAAAGTCCCTATGTATTTCTGTAATCTTGCTTTTGGCAATCATTATCTCTGTTATATTGACCTTACCGCAAGAACAAAGGGATACATTATTAGTGACATATGGAATAAAATATTGGAGTATTGCATCCAACAATTGCATCTGTTCTATAGTGTGCAAACTCCATCTTTATTTGTCTCTTACCCCATGTTTTTACGCATATTCTTATATTCCATTTGTTCATATGTGCCCTGGTTGAGGTAGACATTTATGAACATTCAATCTCAGTTTTTTTGTTTGTGATACCCGAAAAAACACATTCTGTTATGTAAAATGCACTTCTAGATTGGCAAATGTTGTGGAAATAGGGAATTTTTATAATACTTGATGCCTTCTATGCCATTTCCATTTTATAATTTACCTGTATGTCAATTTAACTTTTGGTGATCATCTCGTTATTGTCATAGGCCTTTACCAGAATCTTCCATTTTTCATCAAAATGCACTGTTTTTAATATAAAAAAGTTGTCATACACGTCAGAAGTATACAAATGAAAAAATACTTAGAAGTTATCAACACATTCCGTCAATTATCATCCCAAACAAACAAGATCATGTGATGCTACTTAAGTTTGTGTGTCTTTGTGACATAACATAATTGTTTATATGTATTTGTAAAAGTAATCAGTGCCTAATATATTCCACTGTCTTCACATGATGTGAGTGACCATGCACTTGATTAATGAAGCAGCCTAATGAGCAAGACTTGTGTATGGTGAAATGCCAATAATGGCATTTAATTGGCTAGGCTAACCATAAGGTTAGCCAATTAAAGGATTTGGGTTAATGTTCCTTGATAAAGAGATAAATAAACACTTGGCCTGACCCATTAATGGCACAATACTGAACTTGGGTCTATTCTCATAATTACGAAGAACTAGAGCACAATCCTGCTCAAGTGCAGTTTTTCATTCCACCCGAAGGCCTATAGTATGGCTTAACAACTCCTGTCCCGCCCCTAGAAACTACCAACCGCTTACACACACAAAACACTTTGTTTATTTTAACTTACAGTAAATACAGTAAGATGTAAAAAAATACTGACATTATATGAGTGGTCCACATTAAGACTAAAATATATTATTATTGTGTATTGAGATTATTGAAGTGTCAGTGTACAATTAAAATATAAAACACAAGCTTTCCGCCCTCGGCTTCGCCTGCTTGAAATTCGGTAGGTATATATCGCGCCTTTTAATGAACTCGACGGCAATTATTCTTCTGACTTGTTTTCCAAATACCAAAAATCCTTTGTGTGCTCGCCAACATTACATCCCCAAGGAACATACATGCCAAATTTCAGCTTGCTGCGTTCAGTACTTTCGGCTGTACGTTGTCTGTCGTCATATTGATGATGAGAAAATTATTTTTGAGATGATGTCAAGTTTGTTTTTTTGACAAAAAAATAAACAATAACCAATCTGCCTGGTTAGCTAGGTGCCTATAAATTTCATGGAAGTAATAAAAAATATGATACTATGGTACCATACAACCTGATGTAATACAAGTATCATTGATGCTTCATTAGCCATTAAATGGTTGGAGCGTTTATGTAACAGTCATTACAGCTGTTTACTGTGTTTGTCTGTACGTCAGTTTGCTGTACACACTTATTTTTCTTCCACATGCACCACTCTTAACTAATTATTGATAGAGATGAGTAATTGCACTCGACTATGGATCACTATACAGGATGGATGCTTTGAAATAAAATGAAATGAAATGAAATTTTATTCGAAGTTGGTTTTTTACAAACACTTTTCGAAAGTCAATCTACGCCATCGCTTCGACAAATCCCTACCGTGAGTAGTCTTGAAAGAAGAAGCGGCAAGAAACTTCTAAGAAGCTTTTTTTGCTACTCACATTACAGATAGCACTTACTACTACTTACTAGCTAGAATATCAAACTCATGTCCAAGCATTTTTTTCTTTAAAATAATCATCAAGTTTGTAAAAACCTTTCGTCATAAGAATGCCTTTGACATGATTTTTAAATTTACAGTATGGCATTTCCGTCAATTCGAACGGAATTTTATTATAGATTTTAATACAAGTAATACTTTTAAGTGATACGTCTAAATAACAGTTTAAATTTGCTCGTTTACTGGTATGCCTCCGCCAATCCACACTGGAGCAGCGTGGTAGAGTAATCTGTAGGCCTCCTAAGCTATAGTGTGTACCTGTGCTCAACTAGAGGGCCGTTAATGGGTTGAAGTCAATATGTTAATACCCGGTTAATAAACCGACGACCACCGTTTGATAGGCGGTTAGCACCTCAAAAGCAACGCTTTAACTAAGCGTGCAGCCCAAGAAAGATGTGGGAAACCGGCTAGTCTCTCTCCACTCCCCAAACACTTATATAGAAATAGGGTAAGTAGTTAGGTAAAGTCCGGCGACCTCCAAATCGGTTAGGCTGTGTCGGAACAGGGCCGGTTATAGTTAAAAATGCAAAATCGTATCTCGATTTGTCCTACGAATTCGATTTCACATCGCAGTTTTTTTATGAACGTAAATTGTGCCTTCATATTATAACATAGCCACATATTATATATATAGACAGCACTAACACATTATCCCCGTTTTTATCTTATCTTTGATTAACAGAGTTTTAAGTGCAAAATAATCCCTGTAGTCTAGATTTACTTGTAGTATTTCGATTATTGTCAGTGTCATTTACATAAATCGGATGTGTTTTTGCGGTGGTGGGTTTATTAACATATTATCAACATGTAATCTGTCTTGAATTAGTCATGGACCAACCAAGTGGAGTACCTAAGCTTCTGTTTTTCATGTGACTTTTACTTAAAGTAATAAATATAAACTGCATATTTTATGCATTCCGCAAGCCAAGTACCTAGCAGGTTAACCACCTGATGTTTAGTGATCACAACTTTTAAGTTAGTGATCGGTTACAAATGTAGGTTAGCCACCCCTAAAATCTAATGACTTCATTTGTAATCGTCGCAAACACCAAAAGAGTTTTATTTCTAAAAGAGACTAAAATAAAAACAGACAGACTGATTTTCCATTTTAGGTGCATTACTTAAATAATTTAGGAATAAGGTCTTGCAACACGGACTTCATCTGTCAGGCCATATGAGCAATGCGTAGGTTCCATACCATAGATATACGCAGGAGAGAGAGTCTTAGAAGTTGATAAGGATAACCTGGATAACACCATGTTACATACTACGCGATGACCATGCAATTTGTAAGACAGCGGGAAAAGCTTAAGGATAAACATAACTTGAGTACTAAATAACATTATCATCCTGTACGTCATCACATGACTAGCCGGGCACGCGTGCTACATAAATTCATTTGATCGAGGCACCTGACGCGCATCGGCTACGTTTGTTTAGTCAAACGGGAAGCTTACAATGTGAAGATAAAGTGCAGCTTTTTCAGCAGCAGCAGTGAGAGTAGTGGCGGAAGGACGGCCTCTAGAAGATATTAGAAAGGAAAAAAAGATAGCAGGATATTGAATCTTGAAAGTTTGCGCGCTGAGCTTCCAAGTTTTGTAGCAGTGTGTGCAGTAGTGTTAGCTAGAATCTATTGGCGGAGAATTATAAATTACCTACGGAAGCATTATTTAGGAATACAAGCAATTGAATTGCAAGGTTTATTCGATTACGCCACGGATCGCTAGAAGAATGAAAAGCTTTTATCGATGCAGTGCGACTCAGGAAGACGAATCCATCTTAATTGTGACTTTTATCCGCTAATTTCCTGGATATCTTATCGAAAAGAATTGTGATAACTTTGATTTACTTGCGTGCTACGATCAGGGCGGTCAGTGTCCCTCAGTCGGAGCTATGAAGAGGTTCACAGTGATGCCGAAGGCAGAACACCTGCGCTTCACTATAGTGGGCATCCAGGTTAATAAAATTAAGAAGAAAAAATCTGCTGGACATACTTGTAAGGTAGGAGAAGTGTCACGTCTAAATGTGTTAGCATTTTTCTCAACGTTTAATTAAATATACAAGACAATAACTTGGTTAGTGCGGTGTATTTGTATGAGATTCACCCGTCGATGAACAATAACAACTTGTTGAACGAAAGATGCACCATATGATTACCATTGATATGAATTCATTTTGATTTACTGGTATAATTGGTTATAGCATAATTCATTATTGCATTTCTTTGTAAATTAAAACAAAGGAGGCTTTTACGTTTTGCTTTTACATGTTATACGTAGCCCGGCGGCTGACGTCGATCTTAATTCTTAAGTGATCGACAAAGTTAAGCGACAGCAGGCGCGGTCGGTAGTTGGATGGGTGACCGCTAGTGGCAAAATTTCACGAAAGAAAGAAGAAAGAAACAAGAAGGTTCACTGGATCTTTAACCGGTATTTAGTCACGCCACAAGTCTTACGGTGGACTATGATTACCTGACCCAGAAATATTGTATCTCTGATCTGATGATAATTCAAGGTAGTTTAGCGGTTAGTTACGGGCGATATCAGTTTCATTGGCTTCGAGTTTCACCGCACTATGTTAAAGGCCATATTAAGCTGGAAACTATAAATTATTGGTATCGAAATAAATCAATAGGTCTATATATGTAAAACTCTTCCTTTATTAAGTGACTGACGGACAAGGCACAGCCGAAACTACTGAACGCAAATTTGGCATGAAATTGGGCATGTATGTTCCTTGGGAAGTGTAGCAGGAGCATAAGGAGGAGGATTTTTGAAAATTAAAATAATAAGACAGTAAACTTGCCCCGCTTCGCTTCGGGAAATCAATTCCTCAGGTTTATGTATATTTATTATACCTACATAATTATTTGATTAGAACGTGTTTTCACGTAGAAATGAGATATTTTCCTGTTAAAAAAGTAGCCTATGCCAGTCTCCGACCCTTTAACAATCTCCATACCAAAAATCACATCGAGCCGTTGCGCGGTTTTGACCTGAAAGAAGGACAAACAAATAAACTTTTGCATCACTACTTTTGCATGCATATTAGTATGGGTTATGTGTTTGTTGTCGCATGTTGAAGTTACCTCCTTTTAGACTGAAATGCGTCGCGTCGTCACAAAATAGCATAATCAATCAAGATTAATGTTTGGGATTAGTAATTAAATTGAGATATTATTAAGGGTACTGATCGAAATTATCAATTTGTATCGTATTTAGCGTTTTCGTAATTATGGAATTTGTTATTTTAATCCGGATGCCCAATAATATGATAAAAACAATGATTGACTAACAAAGATTTGACTTTTAAATGGTTTGTTAAATTGTAAAAAGGAACGGAACTTATAGGGCAGTATCTACAATTTTGTGTTCTGATTTTACAAAAAAATAATTTAGAAAACAGTTTTATACAATACTAGTTGTCCCAGCGTACTTCGTACCGCATTATGATTAAAAAATGTTTTGGTGATATATCGACAGCAACGCCACCTATCGCGTCCAATTGTGAATCTAAACCATTCCCAGATCCCCTTGAACACACACAAAAAATTTCATCAAAATCGGTCCAGTCGTTTGAGAGAAGTTCAGTGACATACACACTCACAGAAGAATTATATATATTAAGATTAAATCGTTAAATAACTCCATAAAGTTATAGGGAAAGAAAGGGATAACGCATATTTTAAATAAATGAAAAAATTTAGACCACACGTGTGAAGTAAAACTTCTTTATCTCCATCTATATGTATGCATAAATTGAACTTAAAAATTAATGTACAATTTTATTCACTTTAAACGTAGAATATTTTAAGT
This sequence comes from Ochlodes sylvanus, assembly GCA_905404295.2. NCBI lineage: Eukaryota > Metazoa > Arthropoda > Insecta > Lepidoptera > Hesperiidae > Ochlodes > Ochlodes sylvanus. Next base: position 9,010,690 of record FR990129.1, read on the forward strand.
AATGTATTAAACAAGATATTAATTTAGAACATTGTTCAAGAACGAAATGAAATTAGGAAATAATCAAGAAATCACCTATCCTAATCATTTCTTTCGCAGTTGCTGGTACAAAAATCGCAGAAGGAGGATGGAGTCAATGGGGTCACAGAAAGATCGTTTACGGTACGTGTGTAGTTAGAGGGTGTTGCGGATTATGGAATCTTCAGTGTATTGTTTTTTTGTATTGTTACACGGAAAATATCTCCTACCGTGGTAATAAATAGGTACCTGAAAACAATGGTTTTTCTCAAATATTCATAGACAGAGAAGATAGCACGAGAAAGTACAATTTTATGTGGAACAAATTGTATGCGGAACAAGTAAAATTCGACGGTCAGCTGTCAAATTTGCTTGTAAGCAACTGTGCTTTCCTTGAAGAAACCGTCACGCAAAGTGAGACAAAACATAATATCATTCTGTCTCCTTTTTTTTGGTTTTATTGGCGTAAGTTGTTCCTTTTCTTGTGTGAGTGTGATAAATGGCATCCATTAGTCTATACTGTTCTCCGTCTACGCAAATATCCTTTAATATTTACAAATTATAATTAAATTCCAGAAATACCTGTTCCCAATGTACCCGGAGCTGGCGCGGGCTTTCTACAAGTACATGCACAAAGCCGGCAAGTGCAAGAACAAGCATATACCGCAGACCACGTTCAGGCATCAGTGCGAGCGCATTTTGTCCATGTTGGACGACAGCGTCATCATCGACACATACGTCAGGTACACACGACGATCTGGTCCACAGACACCCGATTGTAAGTTGTCAAGTCGCGCATGGACATAATTTAAACAAATAATTAGTAAATACACGGTAACACTGAACTGACCTGAAATTTAAAGTAGTTATTTCCCACCTATTTTTAAGTGTTCATTCAATTCCATTACAGTTATTATGGGTAAACCATAAATTTTAATCTGTCTAGACTCCTGACCATGTCATTATGGTAAAAACTTATCTTTATTTCTGATTAATTTAATGGTCTTTTAACAACACATTGTTTGTAACTGTTATCTGACTGCTATTTATGTTTATTAGATTACTAATATGACATTGCTCAATGCTGAAAATTCACTTTACAATGCCCAGATCTAAAATTATTATTAGACTTAGAATTATCACCAGACTATAATGTAGTTAATGAAGTGAAAATGTTTCCAGGATATTCACATCCGACGAGGAGGAAGCCGTAGTGATTCCCAACGACCTTCGCAACCTGCTGTACATCAGCTACAAGCTGTCCATGGATCATTACCCCGAGGGACCCCAAACATGTCTCATGGTATGGTGTACCTTCCACGTTAAACCTTTATTTGCTATCCTTCCTACAGATAGCAAGTAATCCATTTGACCTGATCATCTGAGCTTCATCTTTCCCTAGTGTTGTTTTTAGCTGTGTACTGATTGTGAATTTCTGCTGCATGTCAAATGTCATGTCATTGTTAAAAGTTAATATAGACTTACCTAACGGCCAAAAGCCGCCACGCTCGAAGCCAATTCGCTCTGCGCTTAAGAATCAGCGTCGAGCGTTATAAACAAATGGACATCAGTAACATAAATGTAATCTCGGCCATGATGAGTCGGAGCTCGGCCGGTCCCCAGGCATGACACTCCGCCTCTACGGGAAATCTTTGCCAAAAAAGCTTGAGAGCGGGGTGTGTTTCGTGTCCCAGGCACTATAGTTCCAGGTTTATTCGCCACGTGAGACAGTCTTCTGCCACAAATGGCGTGACATTTGTTCGTTCGGTCCGCAGATAAACAAAACCCTGTCGGCGGTGGTGAAGGGGTGTTTCAACAACAAGGAGTCGCACAGCGTTGGCTTCGTGGTGCGCTGGCTGGAGGAGCACTGTCACCGGGTTATATTCCCCGTGCACAGGTGACGCGAGTGTTTGTCTGTTTGTGTGTGTGTGGCGAGCGAGCGGGAGAGAATGACTGAGGGTGGAATGACTTGGAGTATGAGTGTGAGTTTCACTTAAATTATGTTCTCTTATATTATGTTCTCTAGACTTCTAGAGAGACATTAAATTCAGTGTGACATCACATAGCTTATTACCAGTGGAAGATCAAGACGCCTCTAACGATACTTCCAACCACAATACTACATATATACGTATGTTTTTATTATCTATTCTTTATTGACCATCATATAATAACTATTGTGATACTAATGGCGAGCTTAATGCTAGATGCATTCTCTATCAGCTAACCGTATGGGGTGAAATTAGAACCACCCTTTTGGTTTCGCCGTAGTGTTAAAAATAAAGTCGTCCGTAACGATGAACGTCACGTCGTTGTAGATACTGCGTCCACATGCTGGCGACGCGCCACCGCGAGATCGAGGCGCACAGCTCGCCGGACAGCGCCGGCGCGGGCATCGAGCTCGCGACGCCGGTGCTCGAGCGCTGCGGCTGGGCCGGCGCGACGCTGCTGCCGCCGTCCGCCGCCTGGCTGGTGGCCGCCACCGCGCCCGCGCGCTACTGCCGCCCGCAGCGACCGCCGCCGCAGCACCCCGGTAACGGCGCGTTGGTGGTGGCACAGCCGTGCGTGTGCGTTGGCGTGCGTGTGCGTTAGCGTTCGCGGGCGTGTGCGTGTGCGTTCGCGGGCGTGTGCGTGTGCGTTCGCTGGCGTGTGTGTCCGTGTGCGTATGCGTTCGCGGGTGTGTGTTTGTACAGTGGCAGGGGTTTGTACACGTGAATGAATGTGACCGCGTGCGTACGTGTACGTTACCGCGTGTGCATGCGAGCATATACGTTCCTGCATGTGCTTACATGTGGGTTTTAATACATATGAATTTATGTGTGCGCCAGTGTGTATGCGTGCGGTACTTGATACAATAGCATAGAAAGCTTAAACGTTAATATTATAATGAATTCGGCTATGAAGCTACTTAGGTTTCATCTATTCTTTTGCCCAAATAAACCTCACCTACTTGTTCACTCTGGTGAACAACGGATAGTTGGGCTCTGTGCCTTGACATTTTAATTGTGACTATAAAAATGCGTGGTGGTCGGATTATACCCGATTGGCTAGCTACCGTCCTTCTTAATATGACCCCTCTAAATTAAACAATGAAACACGAGGTTAAAACTTATTTTCTGGCTGAATTGTCAGAAGGTTTGTTTGTACAATGGTAACATGGTGTCCTGTCCAGGTGGCACCACCGCGTCGGCGGCGTGGCTGGCGAGGCTGATTTGTGCGCTGCCGTCGCACTGGGTGCCGCTGTACTCCTCGCGGGAGCACGGTCAGGGCGCCAACCGGTTCCTGCATCACACGCTCGCGTACAGGTCAGTTGAAGGTTCAAGTACACTCCTTATAATATAATTACACTATAGAAACGAAGTCCGCGCGGCTGTTTCGAAGCACCTTAATTGGGCTCAGAAATGACTCCTAACACCGGGCAGCTCATGTCAACGCACGCCAAACGTGTCTCGCGAAAAAAAAGAATTATGACGATTGGTCCAGTTAAATTGTGCCACAAAATATCTGAAAAGCATGTATGTCTTATTGCTAAAAAAATATGATTATCCGCAGCCGAATCATTCCCCGCTTTCGGTGAACTTTTTTTCAGATTTCAGTGAACTTTTTATAAAAACTACACAGTGCTATAGAATCAGAAAACATATGGCGTAAACTTTGTTGTTCTTTTCGCCACTTCCACTCCAAAAAACAATTTTTAATCTTATATATGACACGTTCGGTTTCTTCACAGGGGTCCGACGTTGGTGGTGGTGTCGGGCTCGGCGCCGGAGACGGAGGGCGTGACGCTGGTGGCGTGCGCGCCGCTCGAGTGGCGCGAGACCCACCAGTACCAGGGGGACGCCGACTGCGCACTACTGCAGCTGTACCCCACGTGAGTCACACGTACACGCACCCGCACGCACGCAATATCGCGCGTACGCACGTACACGGGTCTCTCATAACCGTCACGTTCGCACGCAAACACGTGTCAATTGTTATCGCTGAAGTTTGCGTTCCGTGCGGCTGGGAACAACAAGTTAATGATAAAGTTATCCCAAGGGAACATATTTCCGGGATCATAACTATCCTATGTTCTCTCCAGGGTCTCAAACTACCTGCATACCAAATATCATCTAAATCGGTTTAGCGGATTAAGCTTGGTAACGTTACGGACAGGCAAACAGACAGACCGAGTTACTTTCGCATTTATAATTCAGTTTTAATAATGTAGGGGCTCCTTGGTATGCTAAGATACAGGTCGAAGCTTAGTATAAACACATCTCTCATGCACTTTTGGTATTATTATTTTTGTTGTGCCCTACAATTATTTGTAATTTGTGTATGGAGACATTGACTTGTAAGTTAACGTATGGAGATGAAATTTTTTTTTATTGTATTTTATTGCCCCCAGGTTCTCGGTAGTGGAGCACGCGCCGCGCATGATGTATCTAAACACATCGATCCGTGGGTACCCGAAAGGCGTGCGCGTGGGCTCGGACCCGCGCAAGCCACTGCTGGACATACATGAGGACTTCGACGTGTTCAGCTACAAGGGGGCGCCGTACACCCTGGAAGCCATTGAGGTAAGATTTATGGAATTCCATTCTAATACTATGTTGTGCAAACTTTACAACCAACTCGCTGTGAGCAAACACATTCCGACACAGTTAGCAATGGCAGTCGCACTTCGGGGTGTAAGGCTGCCTGTCCATTGAAGCGGAGCGAGGTTGCGGAGCGGAGAAACGGAGAAATATTCAAATGACTCCTCATTTGATGTCATTTCCAGGTGTGGGGTTGTGGCGACCAGACGTCGCGCGAAACACAACTGGAGATCAAGAAATGGCAGGTTAAAGAGGCGGAAAGACAACGACAGGTATGTTCGAATGGCGCTTTACTTACTCGATTAGATACTCAGACTAATCATCGGCTTACTTCCTCGCTGAATATTCGTTAGAAATGTTTGTATCTCTGTCTTTGTGTTGTAGTAGTAGTAGATAGATACATACATAGAATGTTACGTTACCGATCATTTATATAGCCTAAAGTTTAATTAATAAACACAGTATTTGTCCATATCCATGGTACTTACAACACTCGGAATTTTAGTGTGAGGCTATGAGTGTGTAGCGTTATTTATTTATTTGATTAATTCATTAGCTCATGCTAATGCGTGTTTTGGTTACAAAATGTATGGTTTAGAAATTATAAAGTTTCACATTCCAGGTGAAGATCTCAGCGGCGGATTGGATCGATCACCCGGACCGTTATCTGCTGGAGCTGGCCGGCCGGCCGCAGTACAACAACTCGGCCAGCTAGTGCTCGTTCGACGACCACTGTGCGTTGCACATATAGCGCGGCCTGTGCGGTGGACTGTACCATTCGACCGCGACGGTAGTGCCGTCCTGCTCACACTACCCGCGCGTAGGTGAATTACAATATTGCGTCTTTTATATTGCTAAGTTGAGCGATTATGAGTTTAGTGAACCACTTCGAGTAGGTACGTACTTGTACTTCACACGTAATTACGTACGTTGAGCTGCGTGTTGCGTTACACAAGTCAGTTCGGCGAGAGTTGATAAGTATTATGAGAACATCTTGTATAAGAAACTGTCGCTTATGTATCGCGATTTGTCAAACGCGAGCCGTCGTTGTGTTCGTAAGCCGTAAATATAAATAAGCGTACCGTTATTTGTAATGACGAATAAGTTTATAGGTACTCCCTGCTTGAAATTTTATATTTTATTTAACAACACATCGAACAGACTAGCTGTAGAAAAATTTGGTGGTTTACCAACGCATGTGTAAGTGACGGTACGGGCACATTTCGCTGTGCGTGTAAACGTGTGACATCTGCATTGTCTAGTGGAGTAGCGGCTTGAGTGTGCGTGGTGTACTTGACCCGTAATGGATAACGTACAGTGCGTGATTGACATTGTGTGATGTGATCGTGTGATTAAAAAAAATGATTATTGCAGAATTAATTGTTTTCTATGACGGGTACTCGATGTGGTATTTTGTGCCGATGTTATGTAGATTTAAACGTGCGTTGTACAGACGTTTTAATTTCGTGTGTTCATGCTGTAAAATGTCTGCGTACATTACATCAACTCAACGCAGACTCCACTCCAATTCAACTCCTAGAAAAGCATTAAAATATGAGCTATATTACGTCATGTCTTAAGTTTCAATTTTCAATATTTACTTGTACAGATCGACGCGCGATTGTGGGAAAGCTCATATTTCAATGCTTTCCTATGAGTTGAATTTGAGTCGAGTTATAGTTGAGTTTATGATATATACGCAGTACATGTACCGTAATTCAGTGAGTAAATTCAAATCATTCTAACAACTTAGAACTTCAACGTTTTTAAAAGATAAATCTTTCATTTAACATAGACTTTTTGATGTTTATACAATGTGTGTAAAACTTGACAGGTGATTGCAGTTATCTGAATGTTATTGACAGTACCCTGTAGTAGAAATGAGAAGTAATATTACTACATAGGAGTTGGCGTTGGCCTCACTGTATGATATTAATTTGGTCAACGGATATGTTAATTTGACCAGGAATACGTTATATAACTGGTTATAATAAAAGCAAATGATTGTATCGCGAGTCAATAGGTTTAACGTAAAATATAAATTAAATTAGGTATACATTGTATGCTGTAATATAGTATTACTATAGCATTTGACACGTAAATAGCAATTGCTAGATATGTGTTGATATAGAATATAATGAATACTTGAATCCGTATAATTTTTACTATGTAATATATAAAATATAAATGCTACTTTTTGAATCTTCGCTTAAGTTTCTGTTTGTTTAATGGTATCAATCTGTATCAATTATGAATATTTATTTTCAATTAACAATCAGAATGTGATTTATTTACAATTCTTTGTAGAAATATTGCATGAATCTAATATCTCTAATACTTTGAAAATTTACATGCAAAATAGACAGAAAAAAATAGTGTTAGTGATCGTAGCCACGTATTACTTTCATAATAACTTTTCTTCATGAATTCTGATGATACATCGGTAATGCCTTACTAATTTTTATTAGAAATTAACGCTTTGTAGTTAGTTAGGACGATATATGATTCTGACTCAATCAAATCTATGTAATATATAAAAAACATAGTTAACTAGTGTAATATTGAGTCCATATAACAATTTAGTCATTATTTACTTATTAACGACTGTTATTAGATACGTCTGATTAGTGTCAATAGAGATAGAAGAATTGTGACGTTTTGATCGTTATTTCTGCCTTTGCGTTGCGCACGCGCATGTAAACCATTTTGAGCTGGTTGTTAATTATAATTGGGTATATGCAAGTATATTTTGTCATAGACAGACAAATTAGACGGTAGCGACTATACTATAATAGTTTTGACTGACACTAGTTTAAAAACAGTGCGACCAAGTTACCTGTTACGGTAAAGTTAGAATTGCGGTCGCCATTTTGAATTGAATAATTATATGAGGGGTATGAAAGCAAGACCACCTCAGCCCAAAATTGCACGATTTAAACTGGGGATACCAAATAGTAGGTCTCGAAAGCTGCTATATTATGTTATAAGCCGAAATATCTCGCCCAGAATCTTTAAAACGTGAACTCACAATAAACTTTTTGTTATATTATGCCGTTATATTACTAAGGGTGCGAAACACTCGGGTGCAAACCCACGGAAACCAGCGTTCCCAAGCAAAACGGCTTGTAATCTATTGAATAATGTAAATTGCTCAATTTAAGTGTTTCTGTACTGAAGCGCCTTTGGTTAAAGGCGTCGTCCTAATTGGCAGCGATAGTACGATGGCGCGATGCGTTTTCGTCGTGCGATGGGTTCAAACATACAGATTTCATCAGAGTGTCCTATTTTAACCTCGCAAGTAATTGTATTGAAATACCCATCGCACGACGAAAACGCATCGCGCCATCGTACGATCGCTGCCAATTAGGACGACGCCTTATACCCCTCCTGTATTCTATTGACAGTTGACAGGCTCGTTTAATGATGATAATGACATTATCTAATAGTTCTCATAGCAATTTTCTTTTGACGTACTCAATGGTGTGTTCGCCTATGAAGAAGATGTCAACTGAACTAACTTAGTGGCTAAAATACTAGCGGAACGTTCCTATAACCTATTTGTTTTATCTAAAAGATTATATTGTTATTGCTTTTTGGCTTCAGTAAACACTTATTCTTGCCGCTTCTTCCAAGACCACTTACTGTAAGGATTTGTCGAAGCGATAGCGCAGTTAGATTTTCGAAAGGAGTTTGTAAGAACTAAATTCGAATAAAATTTAATTCCATTTTCATTTTCAATCTATCGTTCCATATAGTAAGGATTAAGTCATGATAGAGAAATGGAGTTAGTCAGCAGTAAGGAATAGATATGTTATAGAAAACGGTCGTGGATTGTTTTGTACATAGTCTTTTGTACCCTTATAATATTGTTATGTCGGTAGGTTTATAAGTGTTTAATATACGGTTATAGAGGGCATCATACATTATATCATATCATATGTATGTTGCAGTAACGCCATGAATAATAATCGATGTCTTTACATGGGATATATTTGAGAAAAACGATAATTTTACAGTTGGAAATTTTATAAATTTTTTGTAAAGACAAAAAATTGCCTGAAGGAAAGCCTTCAGGCAATTCGTGACTTTATCGGGAAGTGATATGGTTGATAATGAAATAGATGGTTCCAAAATTTTGCATTGCCTGTGTAATTTTATATTGCCTTTGTTACGTCTGTATATCAACTTTTTAGATAGCGCAGCTATGGTAAGCGAGAGTGGACGAGTTTAGGACTATCCTGGTATACTATGGTATATTTTTCATACAGGTATTGATAAATACATGCAATTGTAATGACACATTTTGTGATGCATTGTATATGTTAATCTTGATTGTAATGCGACAGTAATGCGACATTATTTAAAACTTTTTTTGTCCGCGGCTTCGCCCTTATACGAGTCGGATAACCATAAAATACCCCACAAAATATCCCAAGGGAACGTATTTCGGGATAAAAACTATTCCTTAATGTCCTTTCCAGGGTAGAATATCTCCATATCCAGTTTTATTTGATTTACTGCGAACGTTATTGTTATTAAACTGTTATTAGCAGTTATAGGTTATGTGCTGTTAAAAGTTGTGTCTATACAAGGAACTTTCGATTTAATCGAACACAACTTTTATAGCACACAGCTTATTGTAATGAGTACTTAAGGCCTACTTATGTAATGCACCTTGAATTCTGTTTACATCACAACAATTTTGAATCTTAGTTATAATTAACAATGTTTTATATTCAATGACTATGAAAAAAATATATTTATTTTGATATTAAATGTAATAATTTAAATGATGCCTTTTATTTATTTAAATGTATTATTAGGTTATGTTAAACTTTAATATAGGCAAAATATGTGAATGATATTAGGATTTAGGTATGTCGCGTGTGACATGGACAATATAAATAATACAACAAGGTTATTACAAGGTGTAAAAAGAGTTCTCCTGCAGGGTCGGCGTTACACTGGTGACTCCTCTGGTGTTGCCCGTGTCCATAGGCGACGATGACCACTTACCATCAGGTGGCTCGTCTGTGTTTACGTCAGCCCTTCAGGCTACAAAAAACACATTTATTTTCCACATAAATCGAACCCAGGACCTCTCGCTTCGGGGCAGAAAATGTACCTGGGTAATGGACGGCTATAATGGCAATTGATATTCATGTATTGTAAGAATGGACTTAAAGATAATTATTGATACATGATATTAATCTAATTAGGTGGGGAAAAGAAACTGTTTAATTATTCTATATTGTTTTATTTAATTAATGTAATAGCTTAGTTATTCTAAATACTTTAAAAATATCACAGGTAGTAATACCTAAGGGTAATAAGTATCTAACTTACAAATACAAGAAATGCAAGGAGATACTTTCCTGCATTTGCAATTGCAAACCTATAGTAGCAGCACAAATCGAAGGCCCCTTTGACGTTTACTTGACGTCTGTCCGATCATCAAGTTTCGTATAAATTATAATTGCTGTTCTTCATTGTCAATAGTGATGTGCAAAAAGTCATAAAATTTATATATGTAAGTAAGTCAATTACATAAATGAATATACTATAAATCATCTCAACCCAACAAGGCCCACTACTGAGCTCAAAGCCGAGGAGACCTTAATTACAAGGTGATTCGTAAGACTCTTGTGATATTAATAGGGGGTACTCAGTATTCGATTCTCATTCCAAATATGTAATTAAAAAGGGTGCTTAAAATTTTTATTCCAAAAATGTATCGATGCGACTCGCACTTGACCATATTTTTTCGATACTAAATTAACATTTGTCACGTCACTATTTTAATGTGTCAAAGGGGCCTTAAATTTGTGCCGTTACTATAATATAGCAGGCATGAGGGTAGATAAATATTTCATAAATAATTTACACAACTTGTATTTAAAATGTAGTGTCCGCGGTGATATAAGTTTAAATTCATACATCACATTTTGTTACAAATGTTCATGTAGATTTTTGAAACCATTTCTGATTTATGGGGCAAGTGAAGTTGCCCGAACAACCCATTGTTGTTACATTAGTCTTATTAATCACAACCCAAATAATACTAAACTTAGTCATAAATTAATTTATGTAACTAGTAGTATAATAGTATGATATTTACGTAGTAGGTAAAATAATATCCGAATGTAAAGGCAATGTACACCTGATCCTACTTCCAATTTTAGGAAATATTTGCATATTTTTTATAATAATGGTAGTTGTTCTTATGCTCGGGCCACACTAACGGGAAATGCCGTTAATTATGGCGATGATCGTAGGTGTAGCCACGACTTCAACGCGATAATTTCACAACGGCATTCACATGCCGTTTGCCGTTGGTTAACGCGATAATTAATGCGTTGAAGCGGCCACACCACAGAGAAAGAAGCGAGCAAAATTTATACCTATTTTGGTAGGGTTGGCACAGGAGGATACAATTTAATAAACAATAGTTATTTGTTCAACAAGATGGCAAAGTTTGTTTTTGTTGTGATTGCCTAGTTTAAATCCCGAGCTAGTGAAAGATTCGAGCATATAAAATTATGCATTGATTTATTATTACTTATCATTAGTAATAATAAGTCAATGTAATTATGTTTTTAATTTTACTATTTACACTAAATAAATATTAGTTCGTTTGTTGCAAATGTATGAATTTTGATATGTTGTTTCTCTCAATTATTGTTTTCAATTTTACTACCTATTTACAGTACATATTACTTATAATAAAATGACAATTTTATTAATTATTTTTATTTAATATACGTCAACCTTATCACGTTAGTAGCTTCCTTATTACCTACCTTACCTACTTATCCCTTGTTTTTCAAAAGAAGCAATTATGATGATGACTAATATTCTATTTTGGTTTTTTTGTACAGATTTTGAGTTAAAATAGCGCCTTCTTTTTCTTCGTGTTCATTTTTTCTTTCGGTAATGATTAATTAAATTCATATAATAAAAATTTACACTCATCAAAAACAGAGCATCGTCAACCTCCATCTTGTTTGAACGTAAACGCCAATTTTATCGCCGATGGGCAGTCACGTTTGACAGTCAAGTGTAGCCACTCACATAACGCTTTAATTTTATCGTAATAATTATCGCGATGTTCGGCATTGCCGTTGACGTTGACGATTTCGTTAGTGTGGCCCGAGCATTACTAATATCCAGTTTACAGATTTATTTTTGGGTATTTTTTTATTACCAAGTAAAATATGATCGAATGTTTCCTGAAATCGACAGTAGGAAAGAGGAGACCGAGTAAAAATTCTACATAAATTCACTTTGTGACTACCCGCATTATAAATATTATATCTAACGTCTATTCTACTGACACCAATAAAATTGTTTCTATTTTAAGTACACAACTTTCTAATTAATGTTGATCCCTAACAAACCATAAGTAGCATAACCTACCTACTTCAGGCTTTATATATTTATTATCTACTTATATCAATAGTAAAGTTATACCCGTAGCTTTAAAACATTCACGAACGACTGACTTAAATAATGTACTGTCACAATCAATCATGAAACATTAAGATGAATCATAAAAAATCCAGCATTTCGTTCTGGTGTACATCATAATTTGTAGGTACACCAACGTCATTACTATAACAGTGGTCGTTTCCAGCAACTAAAGCTTGTAAATGTTTACTAAAAGGTAAACAACAGTTGAACAGTTCTGCACCCTGGTGTGGCGGTATGACTTGATGCCTGGTGGTGCTGCCGGTGGTCAGACCAGCAGCTGCAGGAAGCGCTGCAGCGGCTGCTCCACCAGCAGGTGGAGTGGTAACGCTGTCACGTATGTTAAGAACATCGTAACGAACCAGTGCCCGCCCTGTGGAAAAATCAGGATTCACAAATGATTTGTGTGTGGAGAGGGCTCCCAGTCCTCATAATTACTATCAAACTAACCAACTAATGTTATAACAACGTCTGCTAACTAACTAACCATCCTAGTCCTCATTTGAGCCAAGTTCTACGTTGGTCACGGTTGTCATGGGCGGCAGCGGAAAGGTGTTGCTGCACGCTCGCTCTGTACTAACTAGTTTGTCGACTATATAAGGAAAGACAGGTGGTTCCCTCCGTAGGTGTAAGAATATATTAAAAAACCCTGGTTTTCCAGCTGTTGAATTGTAGAACAGTAGCTTCACATCGCCCTGGTAAATTGCAGGTCAATAACGTCTACTCAATCTAGCATCGTGTCGTTAGTACTCACGATTTCATAAACGGAGGCGCGCGCGAGGTTGGTCTTGACGGCCACCTGTGTGAGGTTGTACTCCCAGTGTATCAAGAGCACGGACAGCGACATGCGCGACAGTACTGCCCAGCCATGCCAAGACATCAACTGCCACACTGCTTCTGCAAAATATATGCCAATGATCTTCATTACCTCTGGATATTTCACATGCGGTGTGATAGAATCCGATAGATCGGTCGTTCCTAATAGAATCGAACATTGGAACAAAAAGCATCTTGTATACAAATTAAGTAAGATTTTAAACAAACTAACTTTGTAGGTACCTATATATATGTTTTAATATTTTTATAGATGATATGTATGGCAGCTGTAATTAGTAATTACCAATAATCCTATAGAAAAAGCCAATCATGGCAGCGGCGACGATGATGGTGAACAGTGGTCGGTCGAGCGCGGCGTATAGCGCCACCGCTTCTTTTGTGGAGACGTTCCTTATCACGTAACCTGCCAGGATGGCCACCAGAATGGCGGGGATTGCCAGGCTGCTAACCACGCGGCACCACTGCAGACCAGGAAACATTGGTTAGTTACACTTGACTAGAACATTTAGCACGTTAGTTAGCGCTTTGCTTTGGTGGGCTTGTAAAGCCGTAGGTCTGTTGTTATCGTCAAAAACTACTAAAACCAGTCGTTAAGCCATATTGAAGGTCTTCGGGCGACATAAAATTTTTCGTCATTTGCGTTGGCTACTAATCTGTTCAGTCTTCACCAATCCGCCTTAGAGCTTCTTGGTGGTGGAAACTCTAGGCTTCCTGAGTTATGAGATGATTTTCGTGCCCGAAAGTGGGCCATATCATAATCCTAATGGTTTGAAAGAATTCCGATTGAAAGTTTATCATAGAATAAGTATTGACCACGATTAAACATCATACTAGTCATATAATTACTTATTTTTGGTAAGTATTTTAAGTATCTCTATCTAAAAGATCTTCAACCCTAATTACAAAATTGCTTTGATCATCGTTCTGGGTTTCTTTTAAGTGTAACAGATGTGCTCACCAGCTTATCTTGGAGCTTGACGCCATCCTTCTGCTTGCCATAGTACCAGAATGCCACCAGTAGACCCAGCAGGGACGCTGGCAGGTTGCCCCACGGTGCAGCGTATAACCATTTGAACGACGCGTCGTTTATGTACTGGTGTCGCATCAATCTATCATCAACACAATGATTTATTAGTTGATTACTAGCAGCATTTAAAGGACAATATATAAGGGGACAACAGATTCGGACCGATCTGTGACCGTAACCAAAATAAAAAAATCAAAATCAAAATTTATTTGTTTGCAGGATAAGGTTACATACTTACATAGGTTGTAATATGTCATGCAAGATACAATAGATCGCTTATCCTAGCCTATAAGGCGTGGAAAAATATAATAGTCACAGAACCACAGTAACAATACATTTTAAAATTGAATTTGAATAACGTTAATTCTAATTATACATTTAAGTATGTCAAATTGGAAAATAAATAGTAACCAATATTCTCCAAATACATGTTCTCCATAATTTCTTTATATTGTAGTAGGTAAAGTAACTTTTCAGTAGCTAGACAACTAACTGAGGATCATGGAGACAAAAATATCGAAAATAGCCGTTACGTGACACAGACTGAAGAAAAATACGTAAACTATGTCAATAAAGAAATCCCCTATAAACAGATGGGAAAGATAGGTGAGGATCATACGTGATCCATATCATCATGATATTCTAGAGTAGGTGAACATCTGACATGACTCACTCAGGATAGGTGATGAAGAGTATCGGCTTTAGTTCCCAGTTGTAGGCGACGATGTAGTTGGCGACGACGGAGACCAGCAGCAGCGGTGCCAGCACGAGCCACGCGCGCCTCGGCCTTCGCCCCAATATGACGGTCAAGAACGCAGCTACGACATATAGCTGCATGTCCACCGCTAGGAACCTGTTTGGACATTTTAGATTAGTTATAGGGGAGACGGGGGAAATTGGAGCCTACTAAGGAAAAAGTTCAATAAAAGAAAAATTTATGAATACTTTCGGATTTTTTAATTACAAACTAAATCCTTAGTAATTTGGCTATCATTTAACCACAGCGTTAACCTTATATTATAAGGCATTTGGCCACAGATAAACTTTAAACAAAAAAACAGAATCGCTCTCATTACCCCACTTTGCGGGAAATGAGAGCTTATAAATTCCCATATGTGTAATGGGAGCTACTTTATTATTAAATCAGCCTCAAAAATTTCTATGTCAGTCTGAAATCTCACTTATCCATAAAATTTTTAATATAAACGTAACCGTGTAACAATTAACTTTAAGGATCCAAGAGAAAAACGCAAATATAATCAACCGGGCTGTCAAAACCTGAATATTCTTTATGTTCCCATTTACCGCAACCTCTGCAACGGTAACAACTTTCGTTATCTTTTCCTGTGTCACAGCAAATAGCAGACATTGTCTCTTCTTCTGTATATTCTGACTCATCGTCGCAAAGATTCTTCTCTTTCAGACGTGTCAGTTTCGTCATCAAAAAAAAAATTTTACTCTCTTTACTTTTTCTTTTTTATTGGTTGCCTTCTATCGTTTTTTCCTTTATCTGCGGTATATTTTCTTTCTTTGTTGCTGGTTTCTCCCTTCTTCTTTGCAATGATTTTAGTATTTCATTTTTTTCTAAACGTTTCTTCACCTTCTCTCCAAATTCTCTTTTTTGTTGGATTTAGCTAATCTGAATCACTTTTTCAAGGTGCTGTAGGTTATTCCAGTCTCTTTTGATACCTTGTATACCTACTGATGTACCGCCACGCTGAAGTTTTTTGACAGTATTTTCTAAGTTTCAACGGTCCAAGATTAAAGCATCTTGGTGCATCTGAAAAAACAAACATATCAAAAAGCATATGGGGCAATTGGAGCTACAAAGGTAATCAGAGCCTAATAAGCTCTGATTACCCGACTACCACCATTTTGAAATTAAATTAAATGATATACTGAATCTACCTTGTAACAAAATTATACGCACAGATACTCAAAATTGATAACATTAGCTATAAAATAAAGCAAGTTTGATTGTAACAAACGTTTTACTTCACACATACCTGGCCGATGCAATTTCGTATTTTATATAAGCGCAGACCAAAAAATCGTCAAGCGTCCGTGGTCACACAACACGTGGCAGTGGCGAGTCCAGCGCCACAGGGAAACACGATTGCAGCATGCCCAAGGCGCCCGAGTGGCAACCGAGTGAATACGAGCTTTAGTTTTGTCTCTAGTGGCACCGCTCCCATTACCCTCTGGCTCCCATTGCCCTATGTTCCCCTACCTAACTTCATGAAATGCGTTATTTCATTCTAGACATGTTAAGACAGATTGATAGACATTGTACGTGTAGTGTCGATGTAAAGTATCCGTTAGGCAGAGTAAATTACGCTCGAATTTCAGAGCGGGAAACTAACTCATAACTCCCACACTGCTGGGCTGGGGTCTATTCTCCCAATGTGAGGGGTATAGGCCATAGTATACTACGCTGAACAAGTGTGGATTAGCCTAATACTTTGTACCCCTATTTACGAAAATAACGCGGACGGAGGAGTATGAAATTAGGCACAGTCAAAGTTTATTTATGGAGAAGGTGTAGGTAGGTATAGGAAGCTAATACTTTTATAAATTAAAAGTAAAAAACCTTTTTAAAAAGCAAGCTTTTATTAAATGCGCTAAAAAGAATAAAGTAATCATTTCCATACAACTTAGGTACCTTTACACTTAGCTCGAAAATTTTAAAATCAATCAGATCAAGTTATTTACTTTACATACTTGTATAATTCTAGATAAACAGGTAGGTAAATCTCGCGGCTAGCTTTTGTGTAATATAAATTTTGTAATGGTGGTATAATTTGATACTAAAAGTTTTAAGGAAATGTTTATTTTATTCTTTTTAGCGCCTTTAAATTCAATCTTGTTTTTAAAAAAGTTTTTTCGTTTAAATTTTTTTTAGCAAGTCCTTTCGTCAGACAACCGTGTTGATAAAGATTTAGACGTCCGCTATATTGGATTCAGAGTGACGTCACTTTATTTTATCGAGTTATTCAGGTTATTCTCAGCAAGCTCTTTCATTTTATACCCATATTATTGTAAGAGTGCATTAAAAATAACTGATCCGCCATCTTGTGTGTTCCGCCATGTTGAATTTAGAATGACGTCACGCAGCTAGTCATGCATTGTCATCCAAACTAAACGTGCATCTGCATACTAAATTTCAGCTCAAGCGGTTGAAGATATCTGATTTGATATATAAAATCGTCTCTATAATGTATTCACGTGTCTCGATCGCAGTATCAATGGCTCGTTACCAATTTAAGTGAAAACCCTGACTCACCAAGTCTGCAACAAGCATTTCTCATCAGGTTTGATAAAGTTATGCAGGTACAGCGCCTGCACCCACCACTTGTCGCGGCAGCGCGCGCTCTCCGCCTCCACCAGGTACCACAGTGGCCCACTGGACGCCAGCCGCCACCAGGTCGCCGCCAACCCCACCACGAATAGGTGCACTGGAGTTATCCTGGATCAAAATTTTAGCTATGATGAATTTAGCTGTTGGTTGGATATTGATGGTAAACCTCGGAAGACCATGATAGGCGCTCTATACCGCTGTTCTCAGATACTGCTAATGCTGTATGTTGTTTGTTGTATTGTATGTGTTGAATTAAATCTAGTAAGTATGTCTCATTTCGGATCACAAATAAGTTATGCCAATTCAAAAAACCCCGTATAAACGTGTTTAGAGTATACTTAGCTGATAGGTTTACCGAAGCAAAGCTAGTTCGGTTGGTTACAAGTCGCAAAAAGTCAGCAAAAATCTAAGTCCTAATACAGGGATGGCATATTTTATAGGATGAGGTCAATAAAAACAAGATTTTAAGACTTCAAAGACACTCCTTCAAGCCAAAAGTGAATGTAAGTCACAGATAAACTTGGATCGCCAACATTTCACAAAGAAAGAAAGATTACCTATTTCTTTCTTTATTTCTTTATGAAGCAAATACGCTCAATTATCATGTTTGCAGGTGCACGAAACATCGACATCTCTTAACCAGGTCCACTTAGGCTAATTATCTGTATCCAGTATAAATGTTTAAAGTCCCCTCCAGATCGTCAGTCTTCATGGCAGATGGCATCTTTTATGTGAATAGTTAACAAACGCGCAGATAAGCCGTGGACGTGGGGGACAAGTGGTCACCGTTTTCCATGGACGTGGTCATGGTCTGACGGTTGGGTTAGCTCAGATAAACAGAAAGAAAAATGCTGCATATGCTTCAAAAAATGGAGGAGGTATTGTGTTACCTCATAACTTTTTGCTGGGTGTACCGATTTTGATGATTCTTTTTGTATTCGAAAGCTGGTGCTTATCATGTGGTGCATATATTGCATATATTTAGTATCGATCGAGATCTAGAGAGGTAATATTTTAGTTGAGAGAAAAAAAAATTTTTTGAAGTCGGTTAAATTTTTCAAATTAAGTTCGACGAGTTATTCGTGTGTCCTCCGTTTTAGAATAGAATTATGATAGACAAACCTTGCAAACCTCTGCAGAATGGCCTTAAGGAAGAGCCGCAGATCCAACTTCCTGCTGGGATCGTTGTCGACGTACAGCAGCAAGTTGTACGCGAGCAGGAACGAGGATAGCATGATGAAGGTCTGCACGATCACCGAGCCGTTGTGTAGAATCATCGACATAGGATGACGACTTGCCTGAGGAGCAAATTTTAACTTCACGCTAAGAAAATTTCAAATTACCAAAAATAGGGAAGTTATCATTTCATCAGATCACCTGAGGTCATAGGAAGCTATTCTGACTGGTTCCCGCGATGATGTATGTGTGCCTGTTTGTGTTTTTAACCGATTCGGCCCGTTAGAGAAACTCCAAATACAACCGAAGTCCTGATTGTTCTTGTCTTTGTGTGTAGTCCTCACGACACAAATCCTAGTGTGTTGTGTAGTGTAGTGTAGTGGGATATGAGTGTGTAGCTTTATTTATTTATTTATTTATTTATTTATTTTCATTTATTACAGTCTTCTTTGAAATTCTATAGATATGAGTAGTCAGTGACGGTCACATGGAAATACCCATAATCTTGTAGTAGATTAGAATAAAAATAATTAGTTGTTTTATACCATGGGAATTTAAGTAAGTAAATATTGTTGTTGGCCTAAGTCTATTGTGTTAAGTTTATTTGTGTAATTTTAATAACTATAAATTTTTTTGAACGTCATTATCATAAAATATACATACGTACTTGCGATGTCGAAATGAGTTTTTATCGCATATGAATCACTTTAGATATGAACTTGTACAATAAAAAATAGGCATAATTATGCGATTAAAAGTGAATGAGTTTATTTTTTTAAATGTCAGATGACGAACGATAATATTATCGTGTCAGATCACAGATTAATGATGTAGAGCGTCCTATAATATAATTTAAGATTTTCTAGTATTACTGACTGACCCAGCGACAGCTGTTCTACCGTATAAATTACTCCGAGAGAATGATTTGGATATTGTCCATACAAAAATATAAACTCTAGATATTTTTATTGGAAGGGTAGGGCCAGGAAGAAGGAAATACAAAAAAAAACAAAATATTGTGTGCAAATCACAGGTGCTAGAAGTGAAAACTTAAAACAAATAAAACTGTCAGTCCAAACATTGACCATTTTCGTCAAAAAACCCCTAATTACCTTTGAAATGTACTTTACGACGTGTTCTCATACGTACCAAATATAAAAAAAAAACATAAAAATCGGTCAATCCGTTTCGTAGGAGTGTGAACTCTTATACCCTGACACGAGATTTTAATATGTATTCATTATTATTAACTAGTCATACTAAAGAGTCTGTAAAAACTGTAGTAAAGACTATTGACTAGTGGGCCTGCCCTCGCTTTGCTTTGGGAAATTTATTCTTTTTTCCCGCGTAAATCTCGGTCCCGTGAGAATTCTGGACAAACAGGAAGACAGGACAGGCAGACACAAAACACAAAAAAGTTTGTTTGTATTTTAGTATCGTTTAAATAACTATAAGAACTTGAGAAAACCCAATTATTTTGAAATCACAGACATACACTTTAATTTTATACCTAGATGATTCATTAATCATTATCCATTATTTCAATTATTTAAATGGGGTAAGTGCAATTTTATCAATTGACATAGGTAATGACAGTCATTATAAGTTAAAAATGATGACAATGAAACAGCTGTTAATTTAATTCAACGTTTATTGATACTGATGCCGCCGCGCCGTAGACTTGGCTTGGCGGGCCAATTCGTAGTTCAATGACCTAAGGTCATAAAAATAATACTGTGACCGAGCAGGTTTGACTTACTTGAAGTGCAACTTCTGTAGTGGACGTGGAAAGTATAAAAAGTATTACTGCCAAATATGAATTAAAATAACCACCACTTTTGAATTTCATAGTGTGGATTTTCACTTCATCTCCGCGCGACTCCACGCACGAGTTTGTTTTTCTAGTTCAAGTCCTTCGTTGTTTTCCCACTGATCAAAGTTTAAATGGCAGAGAATGCTTTTAGCACTAAGTCCGCCTTTTAATTTTCTTAATTTTTATAGATACCTACCTACATTATCTTGTCACGTATAGGAAAAAAAGTAAATAAATAATTAAATCAGATTTTCTTAGTACGTAAATTAGTGTCGATGTTACCGGACTAACCCGATTTGAGGGCCTGACAGATCCGCATTTTAACAAACGTGTTATCATAGGATATATATTCTGGTGGGTGTGTCTTCTATCTGTGGTAATTTGGTATCGGAAAACTTACAGACGGGTGATAAGTAGCCATCGGTGTCGCCAATAATAAATAATTTCCTGTGTCGCGGGCGGCATGTATAAAATAAATACATCACTCACGCCCATGACCCGAGAACAAACATTTATCTGCCACTTAGATATCTACCCCAGCCAGGAATCGAGCCTTCGCTTCGCAGGCAGGGTCGCTAACAACTAGGCTACGGGGTCGTCAAAGCATCATCATCACCATCACCCATCATCATCACGTTACGGGCTAAAACGGAAGCGCAGTCCTGCATAATTTCTGGATCTCCGCCACTGAGACCGAAAAACGACATTTCACGATCTATTTAAAAAAAAGGGTGATCTTGGTTAACACCCCCACCTACGAGTACCATGTAAGGAGAGATTGCAGGATAAGAGGAGGTGCTTAGTGCTACTCCAGTTGGTATTACTCTTAGGAAATTTCCGCTAAGAACGGTTATTCCAGAGCCTTGTTTATAAACGTGCGTTGTTCGTGTATCTTGTAGGACCGGTCCTATCGACGTCTCGTCGCGAACCTCGGGTTTTTCTTTCTCGGCACTGAATTGGTAATTTAAATTAATTAGCATTGGGATTTTATAAAAACATCTAGATTGTTTAACGATTGTAATAGTTTTTCTTTCAGAGATATTCCGAAGTTGGTATTGGTTATTAATTTAGAAGGACGTCTTTTGAACCGTCTGAAACATTCGGACAATGTAACAAGTTATTTGCTTACTAACAATGACATTTTCAAACTGGATATTTCTGAACGAATGAATGACGTATCTAAAGCAGTAGGTAAACATTAACCAAACTTGCAATAAACTATTTAATAAATTTGTTTGTTTGCTCATTGACGTAAAATTTATATCGACTGCGGCGACTGGTATTTTGATACAGATTTTTAATAATATTGGTAAACATTGCGTAATATTTATCGATAGGTACGTAAAGTCCTTCTTTGTTTTTGTTTGTTATACATGTATATTATATTATTATGTATCTACCTATTTACGGATTATGTGTTACAGAAATAGATTCCAGCAAACCTAATCTTTATCTTTATGTACATGGTATAAATTAAAGTCGGTTTTCGTGTCTGTACCTACTCCTAGATCTTTTAAGCTACGCAACGGATGTTGATGCGGATTTTTCACTATGATTCAGATACTTTCTTCCAGGTAATTAACAGTGATTAATAATATACACGAGAATCAATAGGAATGAACATTATTAAACCAATCATTTTGTATTTATAATACATAACTCATACTTACAAATTCGAGAAACTGCGGGTTGTACAGATAACTCATGTGGTACGCGATGACGGAGTGCGCCATCATCACAAATATCAGCGTCATGGCTCTGGAACGATACAAATTACTCTAACAACCATTTTGAAAGAAAGAAAGAAAGAAAGAAAGAAAGAAAGAAAGAAAGAAAGAAATGTTTATTCGCCGATAAAAGACGCAGCTGACATTATAAATACATAATGCAGGTAGGCACTTAAGGCAGGCATTTTAACTAAGTATGATAAAACTTTTATTCCTCATTTTCGGGCGGCATAAAACTTCCGACACCTGGGTTGGCCATTAACTCCTCCGCTCCGCACTGGAACAGCGTGGTGCAGTATGCTCTAGGCGTATGAGGAAAACCCACGCTCAGTAGTGGGGTATTAACTGGTTGAATGCAAACTCACTTCATGCCGTGCACTGGTCTGAGGGCGTTCAGGTGGGTGTCTCCATTTTCATGCCTGGTTGTCAGACGGTTCCAATTTGCGCGCACGCTCCAGGTTATTAGGTATCTGTTTGCTGCGAATAAAACCAAATTAAGTAATAGATACTAATAATACTAATTAATCATTATATTAATACGGGAAGCGAAAACTTTGTACCCCTGTTTAATAAAATTGCGTGGACGGATGGCACAATAGTTTATATTGAGGAGTGCAGAATGCTAATGTTTTTTAAAAAACATTCATTATTAATGAATTAAATTCGACGAATTTTAATACGAGTCGTTACGTATTTAGAATACTTTTCAATTCAGGAAATGATCTCTCGCTGCTGAGCGGGAAATAAAAAGTTGTAACGGAAATTATATTAAATGGCAGTGAAAAAGTTTGATTACAAAAAAGTCTACTTTTTGTCCGCAGCTTACCGTTAAAATTATCCGATGGTAACGTACGTGCGATGATTTTTGTGCTAATTTTCTACGACTATTAATCCTATTAATATTATAAATGCGAAAGTTTGTAAGGATGTATTAATGTTTGTTACTCTTTCACGCAAAAACTACCGAATGGATTTAGCTGAAACTTTACAATAATATAGCTAGTAGAATAACACATAAGTCAGAATAACACATAGGCTATAATTTATAAAGATAAAGTGTGAATTATCCAAAATATATAACTAAATCTTTACTAGCCGAAAGGATAAGTTTCCCGAAGCTAAGCGAGGGCGGTTCGCTAGTATTGTAAAAACTTACGTTTATCATCCTGACTCCTTAGCAAATCGTATGCAGTTCCGATCACGTTGCCTACGAGGATGAGGAGAACCAAGCCCGCAAAGCCCAGATCCACTTCATCCAACGGCATTCTGGACGGAGCTGCATCTTCGCAGTAGTTCAGGTTGAGCAAATGCGCTTCCAGGCCATGGTTGGAGCGGGTGATATTGTCCACGCAGGCCTCGAAGCGGTCCGGTAAGAGTCCCTGCTGGATGTGCGAACACCTCGTGGTGACGCAGACACCTCGGTGGATGGTTGTCCGTTTGAAGTGGTAGGGATCTTGCGTGTATTCCTGGGAATGTGATCAGTTGCATTAGGCTGCTGGATGCAGGCCATTGCGGGAAATGTTTCACGATATAAAAGAAAGAGATGGCAAGGGTCGGTGGAAACAAATTTTCTTTCATTATAATATTTGATGTTTACAAAGATATTATAACTACTTTTTATCTATATACTAGCTGACCCCGCGAACGCTGTTCCGCCATATGTATGAGTTTAAAAGAAAGTATCATGTATGTACTTAGTTATGTGTACGCGTCATCAATAAATAATTCATACATCAATATATTATACTTACTATTAAAAATGTGTTTATGAGTTTCAAAGTGACAAAAAAAATCCGGCAAACTACAATGGGAAGTACATACTTTGGAGAAGAACCAGTACATTGTGGTGTAACTTACAACTCACGATGACATGGACATAATTATCTATCTTACATTTAGAATCATTTTGTTATTGCTCATTTGCTCATTTGCGGATTCTTGAATAAAAAGTGTGTACGAATAGGAATTGAAACGATGACTCATTTAATTTCATTTTATATTTAACTTCTGGTAAAAAAGGTTAAGGATTGATGTTCAAAAACGTAAAAAATAATTTGTTTTTAATCAGAGAGCCCAAAAGGTAACTCAGTAATTTTCACAGTGCTTGCTACAAAATGGGCGGATTTTAAAACAAGATCTTGTTTCCTATTTTACCCCCATAGACTATTAAAATTGAAACGGCATTTTTGCAAAATTTGTGTAACCCGAAAAAAAATAGGAGAGAAGGACAAAATGATGACAATTACAATTTTTATGTGGTGAATTTTGCCCAAAATGTAATAAATAATAATATATAATAATATTAATAATCATGATTACGCATTACGATAATATCTGGAGGACGGAAATACCCCCACCAAGATTGCTCTAGCTACCTTTCCCCGAAAGGCGCTCGCAGAGGCATTTCCAGGTCTTTTGATGTTATTTTTATTATACCTACTAGTAGTCAGAAGATTCAAGGATACTCACGGCTCTTTACCCTCCACCTCTTAAGAGGTCAATCTAGGAGTAGCTAGAAAGCTATCTAACTTACAGTTATACGCCGCATCAGTTGTTTGTTAGATCGTTGAGCGAGCTGGAAGCTGCCGAGGCAGTAGGCGCCTCCAGGCCTCGCGAAGCACTCCTCGTAGTCGTCCAGCTGGAACAACTTCGGCATCTGGTAGTACTCCTCATCTGTAAACGAAAACGACTTTAAACAGTGATTACACTAGTGGTAATTATTATGATTTTTTATGTAAACAGCTGACGAATGAACAGACTAGCCGTTAATGTTCAGCATCGTCGAAGGTCACCTGTAACTCTCTAACACCAAAGGAATAATTGATTTGGACAAAAAATAAGAGGACCCGAATTATTTCTGGACCTCCTATATTGCGTCAGAAGTATGAAAAAAAATTCGATCAACAAAGGAGGGTAGGAGGGTCGCGTAGCGGATAAAAATCCTTGCCAGCTTGCCACCGTCCATGACCTGGATAGGATTGAACTAGATGGATAATATTTTATACTTTGGTAATTAAAACGTAACGTAAAAGGTAGGCATTTTCCTGAATTTTTGTAGGTAGTAGAGCCTAGGATCTACTACCTATGTAAAATAGTTCATTTTAATTCTTTTGCATAGGTAGTAGAGCTTAGAGTTCGTCCGGGGTAGTACACCGCCCACCACGGTACTAAGTACCATTTCTACCGTGTAATAATTGTTTTAACAGCAATTGTGTTCCAGATAGAAAGGTGTGGAGCCGGCTACACTTTTTAGAGGCGACCATCTCAGTCCTCAAGGATAGGAATACATCTGTGACCGAATTATAACGAGACTCTTACTAACATTTACTAACTGGACTATTACTAACAATAACTAACAGGACTAACATTTACTAACAGTCCCTGTCCCAGTCCTCATACTTACAAACTAACCAACTAATGTTCTAACACCGTCACCTAACCGGACTAACTATCCCAGTCCCCATATGAGTCTTGTTCTAAGTCGGTCACAGTTGTCATGGGCGGCAGCGGACGGTGGTGCTGCATGCCCGTTTGCTGCCTTAAATCAATAAAAAAAATTACTAAACTGTCGTCACAAATAATAATTTATTGATACTAGCTAAACTTGGCCCTGCCCTATGCCAAATTGTAATAAGTAAGACAACGAAAAAAATCGCTATAAACATCCCATTCCCGTGGGAACTTCACAATAAAAAGTTAAAAACACTATTGTATTATAATACTAAGTTGTAGAAAAAATTCTAACGAACATTAAATATTTTATTATATAGATGATATCAGACATCAAGTAATATCAGTTTGCGGTTTTTAACTGCGTCAATTCATAATAGCGCTGGTAAAATTCCTAATTCTAAAAAAGAGTTATTATTATAAACATGTCCATTCAAATCATCTCGGCGCGGCGGTGATATTTTAGATTAACGGACGATCTGAATTTTTTGTTCGTCCATTACCCAGCATGAATATGAAAAGTACTTATTTTTTGTAATGATTTATTTTTCGTTGACCTATTGTTTGAACTTTGATTTTCACAGTTAAATACCACACATATGGCACAATAGCAGCCAAGCCTGACCGTTCTAAGTTTCCTGGGTTCGATTCCCAGCGAGGAGGGAACACGACACGAGTGAGTAGCGTTATTTATTTATTTACAGATGTTGCGTTTTGTTGTGTAGCCAATAAATAATTCTAAATCGTTGTTTATGTAATAAGTTGATGTAACTACTACTACTTGTACTTTGTGTACTAATAATAATGCACACCTCGGTTAACAAAATATATGCAATAAATTGATATCATAGGGTTGTCTGAGCGCGGGTGATGATGAAGATCATTTGAAAGATGGATCCAAAGGTTGGACATAGGAACTCTGAAATGACAGGCGGCAACCCTGTTGAGTTGGTATTCGTTTGATTACTTTTCATAATTAATCTGTTCTTAGATTTTATTTAGGGTTTGATGATGAAATTGGCAGCTGCCGAGGCCAACCATAAAATGTTTTATTTAACTTGCATTGTACATACATAATGTATGTTTGGGTCACATCTTGCAAGCTGAATTAGAACTAAGTAAGTACTAAACATACTTATTTCTTCTTACTCTCCGAACTTGAAATTTTCACATTGCGTTAGTTTCGATGACAATGCAAATGACAACCATGACCGGAACTACGCTCAAGATTAGCACTAAACATGGGAACTCCATAACGCCTAACAGCACAGCGACTAAAATTGCTTAACACTTGTGATTCACATTAAAAGCGTGTTTAGATTTTCAAACTACTAATTTATTATAACTGTTATTATCGTGTTTAATATGATGAATCGGTCATTGACCACAGTGAGTACGACTGCGTTTCCTCGAGTAGGTACTACTACTAGTGATTACCTCGAGCCACGCGGTGCAAGGATACAATGTGAAGATTGTGAAGTAAGTTGTTGGCCTACCAGATTTGTAGACTTTTACCAAAATATAACAGGGTAAAAGCCGGTTTGTCGTCCCAGTTTTTGCAAAACGCTATTACTTGAAAATTAATTCTACCTGCAAAAAGAAAATAATCTTACAAGTAAAAAACCGACTTCAAGATAATGCAAATTTAAGACTTAGTGGTTTTCTCATGGATGCCATTACCAGAAATGGAACAAATTGAAACGGCACCAGCTCTCAAATAAAAAAGAATCATCAAAATCGGTTCACCCAGTCGAAAGTTCTGAGGTAATAAACATAAAAAATAATGAAATGAAATGAAATGAAATGAAATGAAATGAAATGAAATGAAATGAAATGAAATGAAATTTATTCGAAGTTGGTTTTTTACAAACACTTTTCGAAAGTCAATCTACGCCATCGCTTCGACAAATCCCTACCGTGAGTAGTCTTGGAAGAAGAAGCGGCAAGAAACTTCCAAGAAGCTTTTTTTGCTACTCACATTACAGATAGCACTTACTACTACTTACTAGTTAGAATATCAAACTCATGTCCAAGCATTTTTATCTTTAAAATAATCATCAAGTTTGTAATAACCTTTCGTCATAAGAATGCCTTTGACATGATTTTTAAATTTACAGTATGGCATTTCCGTCAATTCGAACGGAATTTTATTATAGATTTTAATACAACTACCCATGAACGAGCCTCCAGTTTTACAAAGTCTGAAGTTTGGTACAGTCAGTTTAGCCTTGTTCCTAGTATTAATGACGTGAACATCACTCTTCTTAAGGAAACTGTCATAGTATTTTTTAACGTACATAATATTATCAAAAATAAATTGTGAGACTACAGTTAATATATTTATTTCCTTAAATAAATTTCTTAGCGAATCCCTTGGCCTGAGGTTGTAAATGGCACGTACTGCTCTTTTCTGTAAGATAAATATTGACTCTATATCTGCAGCAGAGCCCCACAACAACAGACCATAGGACATTATACTATGAAAGTAGCTAAAATAGACTAATCTTGCTGTTTCTACATCAGTCAAGAGCCTTACTTTCTTAACAGCGTACGCAGCCGAACTAAGTCTCCCCGACAAGGCTTCAATATGAGGACCCCATTGTAGATGAGAATCTATAGTGAGTCCCAAAAATTTTGTTGAATTTACTAGTTCTAATACTTCCTTATTTAGAACAATTTGAGCAGGAACCTGCTTTACATTTGGCAACGTAAATTTAACACATTTGGTTTTTTTCGCGTTTAATACTAAGTTGTTACACGTAAACCAATGCAGTACTTGCGAAACAGCATTATTTACATCGTCAAAACATTGTTTTCTTCTATCTACTTTAAAAAGTAACGAGGTGTCATCAGCAAATAATACAGTTTCACATAAGTTCGTAGTGAAATAAGGAAGATCATTGATATAAATTAGAAATAGCAGTGGTCCTAATATTGATCCTTGGGGCACACCCATCGTTATGTGTGCTCCAGGGGACTCTACTCCATTAATAACTACTTTCTGAGTACGTTCAGATAAGTAAGATTTTAGAAGGCTAACTGATTGTTTTGAGACACCATAATGACTAAGTTTATTTAATAATATATTATGATCAACGCAATCGAACGCCTTCGAGAGGTCACAGAATATACCAATGGCATCCTGCTTACGTTCCCAAGCATTAAAGATGTGTTTGAGAAGTGCGATGCCTGCATCAGTGGTATTTTTCCCTCTCGAAAAACCGAACTGATTAAAATGAAACAATTTATTCATAGAAAAATGAGACAGTAGCTGATTGTAAATAATTTTTTCAAATATTTTGCTAAGTGCTGGTAAGATAGATATTGGCCTAAAATTTGTGGGATCGTTTTTTTCTCCAGCTTTGAATAAAGGTATTATTTTCCCATGTTTCATAAGATTGGGAAAGCTACCGTCATTAACACATTTATTAAAGATTAAACTTAAATGGGGTGCAATGAAATTGATAATTGATTTAACTACCGCTGTAGAAAGGCCCCACAGATCACTTGACTTTTTAATATTGATCGAGTTAAAGCTTTGAATAATTGAATAGCAAGTGACGTGTTTAAAAGTAAACAAGTTGGTGCACTTATCAACACATGACTCCATAATGGCCATGGCACGTTGAGGACATGTATTTAGGTTTTTTGTAATCATATGCGGTATTTTTGAGAAGAAATTTTCAAATGCACCGGCGACTGCGTTGTCGGAAGTGATATTCTCGTTATTGACCTTCAGAGTAAAATCATGATCATTCAATTTTATTTTACCCGTTTCTTTATTAATGACATTCCAAGTAGTCTTAATTTTGTTTGCTGATGTCTTTATTTTATTGGAAATGTAAATTGATTTAGCTTTGGCGCATACTAATTTAAAAACTTTTGAGTACATTCTAACATAATTCAAAAATTCCGGGTCTGTAGAAGTAGATTTTTTTGCGTATAGGTCAAACAGTTTAATTCTACTTTTATATATTCCAGGTGTTGCCCAATCACTAAATTGAGTTTTTAAATTTTTACAGTTGACATGTTTTTGTTTAAAATTTTTATTAAATTCATACTTGATTAAATCAAAAACAGTCGAGTACGCTTTATCAGGTGTATCATTATATTTTATTTCCAATGATGGTACTTTTCTTTCAATATTGTTTTTAAATATATTAATCCTTCTTTGTGTGATTGGCCTACAAATTATATTTTGTTTAGCAAAGTCATGATGGTACTCAATGGTGGCAAGTTGTCCGCTATGGTCTGAACTAATACAATTTAATATTGACTTATTTAATATCATGCAATCACAAAATATGTTATCCAAGCAAGTAGCTGATGTAGCAGACACTCTGGTAGGTTCAAAAAAAACATAGTCTAAGTTAAATGACTTGAATAAGCTAATGAACCTTACCGAGCAAGAAGTTCTGACTAAAATATCAATATTAAAATCTCCACACACCACTACTTTTTTATTTTTTTTACACAATATTTTTAAGACATCTTCCATAGCAGATTCGAACGATGGGTAGTTGCCTGCAGGTGGTCTATATACACATACAATTACCACCCCTTTTAGTTCAATACATGAAAGCTCTATAATATGTTCAATAGAGAGGGATACTATGTCTTTACGTTCCTTATAAATCAGACTATTGCGAATAATTATTAATGACCCTCCTCTTAGCATATTTTGTCTACAAAAAGAACTGCCTATACTGTAGTTATCTATGGATATGATTAATTCGTGTTTTTTTAACCAGTGCTCTGTAACACAAAAAATATCTATTTTCATTTCATTTAGTAATAAATCTAATTGTAATTCTTTACTGGAAAAGCCTTGTATATTTTGGTGTACTATGTTTAAATTACCATGCTTTCCCTTTTTTAATATACTGCTAGAGTTATTCTCTGTTGTCTTACAAATTAATTTAAATGATTTGGAACATATTCCAAGGATCCATGCTCAATGCTAGGATGCATGTCAATACATGGCTGCCCAATAGAGGCAGTGGTACTAGCCAAATTCTTGGCTAAATTGTCAATAAAATATGATAGCGAAATTGCTATCTGTTTTTTCAAATAATTTGGCAGATAATATTTATCATTAGTCATATTAAAAGAAGTAATTAATTTGTTTGTGTCAATAACACTTAGGAATTTGTCACTATATAAAGACATAGTGTCCAAGGCTAAATTTAAGGAATATCTTATATTATTTTCTTTCTGTGGCAAACTTTTACTATAGGGTAAAGTAAACATTACAATACTCTTTAAATTTAAGGAATGCAACTGGTCATAATAATGTAGTAAGATTTTTCTGTTTACCTTTCCCCTATTTCCAACGAAAATAATCAAATTAGTATTTTTATCTAATTTACTTTTCATAATTTTTTCAAATATGTCCGTTAAGGACAATCCAGGAAAGCAATGGTTAACACAGCTGAGCCCCGAGTATGTGTTTAGTAATTGGCCAAAATTCCTTCCAATTTCATCACTAAACATTACATTTTTAGTACAATCATTTTGAGAGGAATTATTGGCATGTGTTACTTGTACAGTTTTTCTACATTTCGAGATCACTGGAGCACACACCGGTGTAAGTGGTGTTGATTCCGAGGCACCCAGGCCCGATGCCAGGGAATGTCTTGTAGTAATAACTGTCTCATTGTTTGCACCGACATCAGATAAACATTGCAAGGCCAGTATGTACTCCCTAATCTCATTTTTTGACACTTCATAGTTTTCAGTCATAATCTGTAATGATTTTTGTAAAGTAACCAATTTATCATTAAGCGTGTTAATGTTTTCTTCATAGATTAATCTATTTTCTTCAATGATTGATGAGCATGTTTCCAGTTTGTCTACTAACTGCAATCTTTCCCTAACACATTGTGTATATTTGAAAAACTTTTTATTGTGGTTAATGAGTTTCTTGGTTTTATTAATGTATTTATTGATCTTTACATATTTTTTTAACTTATTCCTGCTACACACAACTGTGCCCATCGCAACTGTACTGTTAGGTGAGACCTCTTCTGTCAAATCAATTGAATAAAAAAATATAGTCGAATTGAGAACCTTATCCTTTTCTGAAGTCGGTTAAAAAACAATATGCTTAACTCAAATCAGAAATTAACATGGTTTTGAGTAAATACTATTTTAATTAACCTCTCCAAAAGAAGATATGACATTTTTTATACGTTTATTAGTCTTTGTCAGCGATATAGAAAATAAGGTCTTTGTTGTGTAGTTTTCAAAATAATATAACCTCAACAATTAATTGCGATTGATATTGGTAAATAAATGAAATAAATTCTAATAATACATTAATAATTATGATGTCGACGTTCGATCGAATCAATAATGATATCCGGTTCTCGTCGCGGAAGATTTTCGATCACGCAGCGGGAACGCGTGGGCTTTAAATGACATTAAGGGTTACAGGGAGGCCGTTTCTAATTGGATATTTTACACAGTGTATTCTTAATAAAGAATATGCGTGTGATTCAAATGTAAGTATTTTTTTGCAGTCTTTATCACTACAATAAAGATCACTGTAACACTATTTTATATTTTTACACGATTATTTATATATCAATCACGAATATTAATCATTAAAAGTGGAAAATTAAATATCGAAACGCTATTGGTTATACACCGGGGTGTGACGCCACCATTCGCGATGGACTTGTCAAAACAATACCAGTGCAAACTGTTTTCATAACAATATAATAACAAACCACTCAAAAGCCGCAAATGCTGACGTCAGCACCAGCTCAGCAAAATGGCAGCGTTTCAACGAGCTTTTTAAATTAACGTTATGTCATTGCAGTTTTAAAATTTAAATTTAAATATATGTTGACTTTTCCATGAATAAGTAATAGTTTTTTATATTTAGTAATAAACGATAGACACAATAAAAATATCATTCATATTCCCATTGGGGCAAAAGTCCTCCTGGGGCAACTATCCGGCTTTTACCCTATATTTATTAAATACCTTTACGTTAATAATTTTATTGTAAAACTAGTCTATCAACTGATGCATTTGAATGGTTTACTCCCAACGGCCACCACTAAAACAGCCACCAGTGGTGGCCGTTAGATCTTTAGGAATGCCAGACTGACTGAACAGATTGAATTTAAGATTGATTCCAAAAAAGTGACACACGCTAATGCAGGATATTACCTATTGCGGTTGTTACTGCATGGTTGTGAATCGACTTTGCATATTGTGTTTATGAGTGCATGCAGTATGTCTAACTTTGTATCCACAGACCATTGTTTAAATGGTCTGTATATGTATCCAAGGCAACACTTGTGCATCAACATTTTTTGTCATATGGGGTGCATCTCAAGCCGGCACGCCAGCAAATCGTAAGAGCCGCTAGGGACAGGGTTTAGGCACTAAGCGGCCTGCAGGCGCATGAGCACATTGAGCAGGGTCTCATACCTCTCTCAGACTAACAATTTATTAGCTTTCTAACAAAAATTAACCGCTATTGTTATAGACAGTGTTCGTTCTGCTGATTTTCATGATTATATTGATATTGATTTTATCAATTAATCAAGTAAGATATAAAACTAGACTGTTTTAATAAATAACCTCATACTCAAACTGCCGGTTCTACGTTGCAGGGAAAATTAGCGCGGTGGATTGAACATTAACAATTTGAATGCAGACTTTTTAAATCAATAGATAACACTAGGTAGTAGGTGTTCTGAACCTAAATCTATTTTTCAGTATTCTATTTCAGTTTACTGTAATGAAATATGAGTCAAATTTTTGGTACACAAATTGCATAACATGCAAGGGATTAATACAGTAGGTACCTAAGGGAAAATTATAACCGCACGATATATTATGTAGGTTTAGTAAAATGTAATAAGATTGCGATTGATTTAATTTTAATTTTGACTTATTTGCTAATTATACTCATGTGTATTAATTTTAATCATGAAATGTGTAAAAAAGCATGTGCTAAACAACACTATGTGTAAGACTTCTCAAACTATGGCCTATACTCATTGTGATAGGAGAATGGACTCCAACAGGTCCATTTTACAATTATGATCAAACTCATTCACTTACCCGTCAGTCCGACAGCCTCACTGGCCACTGCGACCACCAGCCATATCCACAACGCACCCATCACTACACATGCATTTATCTCTGGTCAGTTGCGAGTCGCGGGGCTTTCCGCTAAGCCGTTAAACGTATCAACGGCAAGGATCAAGAATGACTAAACCTTGGCCGTCGCGGGTAAGCGCAATATATTGTGGCAAAACTCCCACTTAGCGTAACCTCGATCTATTACGATCTATTACGTATTTAGCTCACTGAACCTTTTAGAAGTTACCAAGGATGGCCTATGGGCGCTTATTTTGGAGCATCGACCGGGTTATTTATTAGTCAGTATTTCTACCTTACTGGACTTAGCTTAGCTCTTCAACACTTGTGTTATTCACAAATAGGGATATCTTAGGACCCTATTTTTAGGTGAACAATATGATTAAAAACATTAACATTTACACCGAGTTATGATCTTTTTTTTTTGAAAATTTCCAAAGACATATATTATGTAACTACATCATTGACTTATTACTAATAATAAGTCAATGAACTACATTTACTTTTGAGGATATTTTTCAAGGAGTACCTAACAGATTTTTTAATTTAGCCATATTTTTAGTCATGTAAAATAATCAAAGATAAAAAGTTCTTGATGCTGCTTTGATGCAATAATATGGCTATTTGTTAGTTTTTTTCAATAGGATTTTTTGTGATAACAACAATTTTTTGGGATAAACAAGCAGACGAGCCACCCAGTAATACCAAAGACATTAACGTGGCGTTGCTGCATAAAAAACGCGTTATCCGCTATGACATAATACTAGTCTGTAAAAACACCTTTTTTCGCTGGTGTAAGCCGCATTAATAGTGGTTCTTTAATAATGCCACTAAGAAACGTGCAAAGCATTTTGCAAAGCACAGTTGATTTTAGACGGAGGGTGGTGCCAACTAAGCCGGCAAGTGTACCGTGGCATAATTTTTGTGTTCATTATGTTTAGCTTAGACAGATCTGCCGTAAAGCTAGATGGTCATGCCTCTGAAGAGTAGGAACCCACCGTGCTCCGACTTGATCCTGTCTGCCCACAACGTAGACAGAGAAGAGTATAGACCTATGGATGCCATCTATCACGCTCACACAACAAAAGGAACAACGTACGCCAATGACAAGAAAAAACGAGACCGAACGATGTTTTGTCTCACTTTGCGTGCCGGTGTTTTAAAGAAAAGCACAGTTGCTTACAAGAAAATTTGACAGCTGATGTCGAATTTTTCTCGTGCCACATACAATTTATACCCTCTCGTGCTTTCTCATGTTGGCCACGCTCACCAGATGTCTAAATAATAATATATCCTTCTCTGTCTACGAGCCACAATGTTTTGGTAGCCGTCATGTACCAAAACAGCGAAAACATTTTATTTATTTCGCTACACTCGTGCGGCATTCGTTTTGTCTGCCTTGTGCGTTTACTTGTTAAATTGCACAAATGACGTCATACATCCTCGGCATTTCCACGGTTTCCTGAGACATTGACAATACTCGGAAAACAATAGCTTTCCATCCTATTGAATGTAATGAGAAACAACGTCATGTGGTTACGTTGCACGCGAACACAGTCACGCTCTTCTCGATTTATGTGACTGGAGCAATGCGTTTTTTATCTAAATAGTCAACGATGGCAGACAAGCCATCGCTGTCCATATGACCATTGGTTGACTTCAATCCATAAATGGCCCACTACTGAGCACTGGTCTTTCCTCATCATTGAGAAGCCTAGAACATACTCTACCACGCTGCTCCTGTGTGGATCGGTCTAGGATCGGTGTAGTAAGTGGACCGAATTTACGTGCCGTCGGAAGCACGGAACCGTTCAAAAAATTGCTGACGCTATCGATCCATCCAGCAATCCAGTAAACTGCCGGGCTATGAGCGCTACGTAAACCAAAAGAAACACCGGTGCGTGGCCGACCAGACAAGATGGATGCAGGAGACCCGTACCTATTTTCTTTCGTAAAAATCATATTCTACATTTACATTTAGTATTATAATCGTTTTTCTGTTTAGTAATATTATACTATAATCTTAGGATAATAACACTATAGAAAGACAGTCTTCATACAAGCGCTCTGTCTAAAGTGAAGCACTAAACCGAAACTTTCCCGAAAGCGGGGAATGATTCGGCTGCGGATAATCATAATATATGTTTTTAGCAATAATACACAAATAGCTTTTCAGATATTTTGTGACACAATTTAACTGGACAAATCGTCATAATTCTTTTTTTTTCACGAAACACGTTTGGCGTGCGTTGACATGAGCTGCCCGGTGTTTGGAGTCATTTCTGACTCCAATTAAGGTGCTTCAAAACGGCCGCGCGGACTTCTATAGTGTAATTATTCTAAGACTATAATAATGTTATTATACTTTGTTACTACAAAGAGCCATGAAACCTGGAGTCGTTTGGTTCCCAGTGGAAAACTTATGTTGTATGGTACTTATCAACTACCGACTCTAACAGTGTCTATCCCAGTTTTCATAACTGCTAACGAACTGGCCAACAACTTCCTGCTAACTGGACTAACCATCCAATCGCAATTTGAGTCGTGTTCTGTGTCTGTCGGAATTGTCATGGGCGGCAGCGGAAGGGTGGTGCTATAATACATAATTATCCTGGCTCGGGATATGTAAATATTTTTTTGGAATTAAGATGAATTTAAGAATTTAATTTAATTGGATTAAGATTTGGAACAAACGATGCATGCGGCGCCGCCCTTCCGCTGCCGCCCATAAAACTGATTGACACAGAACAATACTCTAATTGAGACTGGGATGGTCGCTACAAAACAAGAATAAACAATGATTTTGAACAGGGTTTTCATACTCGGCTACATAAATGCATACACACTATCCTTTGTAACACAGATTAAATATAGAACTAATACAATATTGTTATTGACCTTATCAGATCCGTGATTAAATTATGCTCATTTGCTATCTTAAATCCATAAAAAAGCCTTATACCAACTAACGTCACCAATTGCACTCAAATCTTACTGCCCTACCCTTTGCCCTAATGCTTCCTGTTGGCAGAACGTGTTGTGACGTCAATATATTCATCTCCATAGTGAATTACCTTCTACTATTACGTTCAGAGTCCTGTATGGCAGTAGCCTTCTAACTAACGACGCGCCTATTACGGCGATTGTGGAATTCAATATTGACACTTTTTCTTAACCACTGCATGTCTAATAAGGTAGTTGCAACAGTAAACTACGCTGCAATTAATCGTTTTAAATTAAGTAACATCAACCCAATAAAATTGTTAAAAGATGCGAGTTGGACTCGCACACGTGGGGTGCTGTATCACCGAGATGATTTTATTGATAAACAACAAGTTAGAATGTAGAAAAAATCAATATTTATTAGGATAGGTACTTTTATCGGGGTCCCTTTGGGGTATAACATTTATAGACCAAGAGCCCAGAGCGATCTGACAACTTATTTTTGCATGAATGAAACCTTAATTTCTCAGTAGCGTCCATGTTCTTTGAATACCCTGCGTGCTTTTGGAAGCTCACCTGGTGACACCTGCGCAGGTACCAGGTAAGAAAGGCAGGTAATAATAAGAGCTACTTCAGGTATTTTCACATGGCTGATTTTTATACATGTTTTGTAGAATATTATTCTTAAATAGTATCCATAAGTTTCAGACACTTTCCATGGGCCAAAACTTTTGTCAGACGCTTTAAAGCTTCACTCACCACGAACTTTAAAGCGTCTGACAAAAGTTTTGGACAAAACGCGGAACAAAAACAAAACTTGAAGAGATTTTTTTCATTTTCCTTTTATTTATCAAGCAACACAGTTCACGCAGACGAAGTAAGCTAATAAACAATGAATTGGAACCTGAGCAATAATCGAATAGGAAAAATATCTTTTATTTTTATACATCAACCCGGATGCCAAGAAAGGTTACGGGAAAACTGCAGTGCTGAGAAGCAAATTTGTTATTTAATTGCAATTCGTGTCAAAAAAAATACCACAAACTTAACGAAAGAAGGTGATTCTGATTGTTACTTTTGTGTAGGTAAATCCAAATGATAAGATTCTAATATACCTACCTACTAGTTTAAATCTAAATTTTTTTGTGATTATTTTTATGACGTAGGGAGTCCCTGTGTGTTAATATAGGCCTAGACTTAGTTTAAACACCAGGCCTCCCACAGATTACAAACTATTTCTTAACTACTGTTATCAATCTTTCTGTTATGTCTACAACAATTTTGTAATTTGTGTTTGGACGTGAAATAAATTTTTTTTGTATTGTATTGTAGGTAGGTATACTATAAAATTACAGTTCGTTAAGAAACAACAGCAATTTTATAATATTCGTATCCATCTGCTGAATAACATGATGGCTAAAGTCAGACTGTGATAAAAATAACTTGGGCGTTTAATTTATGAAGCATTAGTGCAAATTGGCAGATCTTCGGTTACAAATACGGATTAGGTCGGAAGGAATTTTCCATCCAATTTATGGAAAACAATAATAATCCATCCAAGCTAGGCCGGACTGCTAGTAATACATATTAATACTCACAATTTTTCATAACAAAATTTAATTTATTTATATGAACTCGAACACTGTATTAAATATAACATAAGGTTTAATATAAAATATACTCGCTACCAGCGAATCATTTGTCAAATTTTAATCAGAAATACACTTTAATATTCTAAGAACTATAATTTATTACCGCGGGTATTTTTATCTTTTTTATTTTATTTATACAAAAATGTAGGTACAAAGAAACATTATGCCTTTATTTCATCCAGGTTAGCGGATACATAGACTGACATTAGATGTCAAATACAAAAAGTAGAACGTCGCAAACATCTGTGTAGTAAAGGAATTTAAAACCGCAGAGTAATAAATAATTAATCTGCTTGACACATACGTACATTACTTAGCCATTCTAAATCAATATGAATGAGGGAAAAGATTGCTTGGAATTGAAGATTCATTTGTCTGTTCATTTGCGACACATTTACGGGTTATAAGCTCTTCAATTACCAAACATGAAAATGCGGTTGCAGTTGGGTGTTTGCTGTTATAAAAAAACAATGGTCGCTAGCAAAGGTCGGTCACTCACTCATGGAGCATGAAGGGCTATGAAGTACAATCAACCCGGGTAACTGAATTTCAATAGGGTATATAATTATATTATAACATGTGCATGTGCATATGCATGCTTAAATAAGTACCTAAGGCAGTCTGCCCTGCTGTAAGTTCTGCGTATTGATGTATGAAGCTTGCACCTCTTCAGTGTTTCCTAATTTCACGCAATCTTTTTACTTTTTTTGAAACGAAGTTCCTTATCGCGCGTTGTGAAAGGGGGCTAGACGGAAAAAATTCTTACGAAAAGTTGTCACGACACTTTTTGCTATAGTAAGCTATTGTAAGCTGTGCGGCGTCGCATGTTTCTCTGTCTGTCTCTCTCTCTCTTATAGAAAGCAAGCCAGATATTTTCATTTCTATTTCGCATTGAACAGTGTGGTGTCGCGACGATTATTTTTGTTGAGTGTATACAGGTTTATTTTATTAATAAAATTTTATATAATTATATACTTCGTTCCATCCGGGTGTCCCTTGACACCTCTCAAGTTTTTTTTTATGGTAGCACTTATTGATATAGTTTACTTCGTTACCCTACGTTATCGTATTTAATGCTTAACTAAATTCCGAAAATTAATAAATTCCGAGGAGTTTCTTTCGCCGTTTCTTTTTCTCCTCAAAAATTTAAAAAATTCAATTTTTAAAGGCGCCTTAGCGAAACGATGGTAAATGCAAAAAAATGATGATAGTGTATGCATCATACCTACATGAAATAACTGATTTGAGTTTGAGTTTTTTGAGTTTGAATTTATTTTTAATCGTTATATTAGAACACCTTCCCTCCGGACTGAATTCCTATTCTAGTAAATCCTTACCCTAAGGTAGTCTAGAAGAAATAACTTTTTAGCGATATATTCGTATTGCATTATAGGTTGTACAATATTTTTCTTTTTAGGGGGCATACAGTGCCCAACGACCTTGGACATTTTACCTTTGTTCAAATTTAGTGCCATCTAGTGGCAAATTTTAGTACTGCAGAAAATGGTTGGAAGATTAATAAGAATACAGATGTTTTAAAACTTATTTTTAAAATTAGGTACTTTTAAATTGCCTCTGAGAGACAGTTGTGTAAAGTTAGCTATACAATATAATTGGAAGAAATAAATATAGAAGCCAAAATTGAATTATTAATACTCGTCTAGCCTATCAGTCAGATGTGCTGCAACGTGATACGTTCTGAAGGTCTGATGATGACCAGGTAAGTACCAACTAGTTGTCAGGAAGGGATATAGTTAGAAAGACGTAGTTTTGAAAGTAGATTCATTTTAGGTGGGGTGCTCCAACGTGACACGTTCTGAAGGTCTGAAGACGACCAGGTAAGTACCAACTGGTTGTCAGGAAGGGATATAGTTAGAAAGACGTAGTTTTGAAAGTAGATTCATTTTAGGTGGGGTGCTCCAACGTGACACGTTCTGAAGGTCTGATGATGACCAGGTAAGTACCAACTAGTTGTCAGGAAGGGATATAGTTAGAAAGACGTAGTTTTGAAAGTAGATTCATTTTAGGTGGGGTGCTCCAACGTGACACGTTCTGAAGGTCTGAAGACGACCAGGTAAGTACCAACTTGTTGTCAGGAAGGGATATAGTTAGAAAGACGTAGTTTTGAAAGTAGATTCATTTTAGGTGGGGTGCTCCAACGTGACACGTTCTGAAGGTCTGATGATGACCAGGTAAGTACCAACTAGTTGTCAGGAAGGGATATAGTTAGAAAGACGTAGCTTTGAAAGTAGATTCATTTTAGGTGGGGTGCTCCAACGTGACACGTTCTGAAGGTCTGAAGACGACCAGGTAAGTACCAACTGGTTGTCAGGAAGGGATATAGTTAGAAAGACGTAGTTTTGAAAGTAGATTCATTTTAGGTGGGGTGCTCCACGTGACACGTTCTGAAGGTCTGAAGACGACCAGGTAAGTACCAACTAGTTGTCAGGAAGGGATATAGTTAGAAAGACGTAGTATTGAAAGTAGATTCAAGTCAAGCGTCAAGTGTAATCTATGACATGAATGTAAAACAAAATTCAAATATCAAACACTAAACGAGATATATACCTACGTCTTTATCTCCGCAAATTCTAATGATAACTCTGTCTAAAACAAGTTGTCATTCATAAATGTCTGAAAATAATCATTTTTTGATATTATTTTGTGCTAATAACGCAAGCGCAGTCCTCTCGTCGTAAAAGCCGAAGAGGCACTAAGGAATAAAAACGAGCTTTGTAAAACAGGCATTGCGGGGGCGCTTCTTGCGGGGAGCTAGTGTATGATTGGGATTTTCTTAATTTTCGTAAAATATAAGACGAAAAATAAAATTATAAACAATACATTTTTGTAATTACAATCTAACAATTATTTTGATATGAAATTTGTGACTATCTATTGCGCCATTACAGAGAGAATTTACAATTTACCTTCGAAAAAGAACATTTTTATTTATTTATTTACTAAAAAAAATCAAGTCTATAGAAAAATGAAACAATACATTTTAATGTTGATGAATTGAAATATAACTTATTTTTTTTTCATGTGAATTGAACGAGAGGGTTCTCCTACAATAGGCTAGTTGACTAATTTTGAAAAACTAAATCATAGTTTGCCAAATGGTCTAATTTAACTGAAATATTAATATTTCAGTAAAATACTAACTGTAACATATTTTATTTTATATTTTCATGAACTATTTGACGTTTCCGTCAAAAAACGCGTCAAACTGTCATGGCGACTCGTGTGACGTCATATGTTGGAAAACGAAGAGCTGTTTGGTTGAGCGGAAAGACCAAAATGCTATGTCAAGTTTGTTTAGTTTTGCAACGTGTGACGTCACGCGTCGTATTGGCGTTCGCTGTCACGTGACTAGTGACTCTAATTTCGGGATTTTATTTCTCAAAAATAATTAAATAATCATGATTTATTTAATCAATAAGATCGATTTTTCGCATTTGTAAATAGTAAGCTACCATAAAAAATAGAAATCTTCAAAATATTTTCTTACTGTCAACTACCCTATTCTTTTTGAATGTAGGTGTTTTTTAGGATTTGAGCATTGCATCGCCCTTAATGTTCTTGCTATATTTACAATAAGGCGTATTACTAAGCCTGCTATTCGACACTTTTCCAGCCGTCACGCTTTGAGAGGATATTCCAACCCAACAGTGGGACATTAAAGTTAAAAAATCAGTAACGTTAAATATGTAAACAAAGTGACAAACGGAAAAAGGTATGTGGAGGAAAAATGAAGCAATAAAATCAACAATTATAAGTAGGTAATTATAAATAGTTTTATTCTTTTATTGATGTATTGTAATATTAGCAATAGAATAGTGAGATGTCATAATAATTATGTAATTAGTTTCACAACGATACATAAATAAGGTGACAACGATGTTTAATTTTAAGTTACGTAATTATAATTATGTTTGTATTCCATTGAAGACCAGTGATAGCCGAGTGGTTTGGGACTTTGGACTCCCGAACCAGGGGACCAGGGTTTGAACCCCTGCACGCACTACTAATTTTGAAAAAAAAAATGATGTGCGTTTTATAGAAAGCGTAGTATTAGAATATAATTATCACTACTTCGGTGAAGTAAAACATCGTGAGGAAACCTGCACACCTGAGAGTTCTCCATAATGTTCTTAAAGGTGTGTGATGCCCAACAATCCGCGCTTGGCCAGCGTGGTGGACTATGGCCTGTACCCCTCACATTGTTTGAGGAGACCCGTGCCCAGCAGTGGGACAGTTATCGGTCGCGATGATAATGATAATGATACGTATTTCCCGAACCCTCGTATTGTAAACTACACTTATACAAATAAAAAACCGAATAAAAACATTGTTTGATATAATTCTAGATGAGACATCGTGAATACATTTCAATAAATGAATATGTCATTATGATGTTGTTTCATAAAACATCTTAAGTAATAATTAAAATAATTTTATTATACATGTAAGAATTTGTCCAACTAGTCGAAGAAACTGGCAGTACTTCCTTGCTGTGTAGCAGTGGTTCTCAACTTATTTCTCAACTAGGAACCACCACGATTTTTAGTAGTAAGTAAACTCGCTCCTTAAAATGGATATATTTATAATTTGAAATGTAATAGTAAGTCAATGTGGTTATCCGTAGAATGTAGACGTATTATTATGCCATCGCGAACTTTTTTATAGATATTGCTGATATCGACGCAAAAAAGAGGAAACGTAACCCACACCAATGACATTTTTTTATTTAGTAGTGTGCGCGTCCATGAATCATATTTTTTATGGAATCAAGATAGCAAACGAGCATGCAGCACCACCCTTCCGCTGCCGCCCATGACAACTGTGCTACCTAGAATAAGACAAAAAAGACAAGATAAAGAAGGAGACCGCCGAGCGGAATCGGGAGAGGGCGACCCTGCTCGCACACGGGTCGGTGAAAACCACGCGTCCAAACCACGAGATAGGGGCTAATAGAACTGACGGGCCCAAAGGGCTTTTACGCAGGGGAGGCAGCGGTGTGTTCACACGAGATCCCGGCGCCTCCCCACACGCGTCGGATGACTGCCGAGGGGGTTTTAGTGGGCAAGAATCCCACATCACCCTGTAGAGTATCTTTAACCCCTCGAAAAAAAAGGATAGTTAGTCCGAAGATTTTAACACTCCCTGACCACCGCACCGGTCACAAACAATGTTGTAAAACTTGCTTTTTAACCGGTGCGGTGCTACATTAAATTGTAAATTAGAATTTGAAGGTCATTTTGTTCATCATCCTAATCACATCACTTCCTAATCACATGGAATAGCCCAGAACCTTCGTAAATTTGTTTATGGTTTGTATAGGAACTTATGTAGGTGTCGCCAATGTTGTCGAAGGTTACTACGATAACCTTAACTAATTTGCGGTTAGGTCAACGTTTAACATAACTAATAGTAACGCAGTTAATCTTGGAGTATAATTCCATTATCACTCCCTACCTAGTAGATATTTAATAAGGTTGGTGTATATGAAGGCGTAGGTATTATTAAAATGTCCGGATTTTCTTATAGTGATTAATTTTAAAATTGTTTACCCGCTGTAAACAATTTTATACTTCAACCCATTAATGACCCACTACCGTTAATGCCCATAAGCTGCCTAATGCATAACTGCCCATAAGCGAAGCGAGAGTGTACCTGTACAGTGCCTATAATATGTACTAGTGTATATACTAGTCATCACAATCATCATCATCATCACAACCCATAACTGTTGACGAGTAATTAATTAAATTATTTTTAAAATAACTATTTATTTTATAGTGTTTCGATAAAAATGTATTTCTAAAGTTGATACATAATCGTTATTCCAAATTTACAAAAGCTGCCATTATTATTCGCGAAACACGAAGCGCCTAATAATGTTTTTGTGTGCTTGACTTGTAAACAACTATTATTATAATTAGGTATTAAATGTTTCTCGAAGTTTAACGAAGTCAGGTTTACAACTTTGAGTATTACTTAGGATTACAAGCAGGAAGCAATCTGCGTCACATGATTACCATTTCTATTACTGGTAATTAAAGATCAATGGTAATTTAATGGATGTAGTTTACCATGTGACGAACTACTTACCAATCCAGTAATTTTCTGAAATGCTAGTAACACATAACTAATGTTTTAACACCGTCTCCTAACCGGACTAACTGCCCTAGTCCCTGTTTGAGTCTTGTTCCAAGTCGGACACAGTTGTCATGGGCGGCAGCGGGAGGATGGTTCTGCAAGCTCGTTTGCTTTCTTAATTCCATGAAAAAAAACTACCACATTTTATTTTTGGCTAATGAACACTTACCTAATCATTATTAAAGGAAAAAATTGTTAAGTGAGTATTTTATGTTAATAGCCAGTAAACGACTACTCGTTTGCCGGCTGGTACCTGGTGTCTGGCTTGTCTACACGAGGCACCAGGTACCAGGTACTTACCATCAGGTGGTCAGCGTCGTCCATGGATAACAGCAACGCCCAAGGCATTACCAATCGAAAGCGTTGTTGTTGTCAGAGAGAGAAGAAAGAAAGTGGTAAATATTTTTTTAACAAATAAACGCCAACACAGTCAACTGCACTGGGATTCTCAGTGTTGGGGGTGGCAAGACTGTCAAGTGGCAACATAAATAACACATCACTAACAACC
This sequence comes from Ochlodes sylvanus, assembly GCA_905404295.2. Lineage (NCBI taxonomy): Eukaryota > Metazoa > Arthropoda > Insecta > Lepidoptera > Hesperiidae > Ochlodes > Ochlodes sylvanus. Next base: position 9,055,526 of record FR990129.1, read on the forward strand.
ACGACCAGGAAACAAACATTTGTCACATCAATGTCGAACCCGGGACCCCTCGCTGTGTAGGCAGGGACACTATTACCAATTTAGGCTACGGGCCGTTTCGGGGGTCGTTAATACTCGTTATGGAGTCGGGACGTCGTCGTCCATTTACTTTTGCCCATTTATTACAATATTTAATGACAAACAATGACAAATAAATTTCTTTGATTTCTTTCCTCGTTCTACAATATAGCAACTGTTATATAATCTCTGACATTCACCTTGACCCGTTACCATTTCGCAACACTGACAATAAAACTTCGAAAACATGTCTAAACAACAAACCTACGCACGGAAATTATGAACTCAAATGGTTGTTCAAAGAAAAACAATATTATTTATCGTATTTCAGGAAAGGTTACCTTCTAGTTAGAAGTTTTCCTCTTTTTGAAGGTAAATTTCTGGTAGCAGGATTGGACTGGATGGAAAAACTGCGCATGAAAACACAACGAGGAAACCGACATTTTTTTCTGAAGGGGTAAATTTCCGAAGATACCCTAAGTTACGGGTTGTGGGATATGTGGGAATAGTACCCACTAAAACCCCCCGGCATCCATCCGACGCACATGACCCTGGATGTCGTGTCGTGTCGTGTGAACGCATCGGTGTCTCCGCTATGTAAAACGCCACGGCCTCATCCCGCTGTCAGCCCACTTGAACCTTCTTGTATGGTCTTTGTGGTAACTGGAGAGTTCTTCAAAATGTTTATTAATATTAAGTAGTATGAAGTCTAGTAGCACACAGGCAGAAAATTAAACTCATCATTCAAACCGACTCGCTGGGAATTGAACCCAGGCCCTTTTGAACAGCGGTCCGGCATGATAACCGTTGCGCCATACGAGTCTTAAATGTCTTCGGTTTACTAATGTGACCTCCTGTCAGAGCCAATTAAAAAGTTATAGCCGACAAACAAGCAGACGAACCATCTGGTAGGAAGTGGTCACCGCTACCAAGGAGGTCTACAACGCCTAAAGCAACGCCGACGCGTTGCCGGCCAGGAAAAAAGAGGAAATAAAAGGCCAGGAAAACAGGAAAGAAAGAATATAGGATAACTGCGAGAAGTAAAAATATACACTGCTAAGTCACCGCCCCCTTCGCAACTTAACTTCTGGCTGAGCCCCTCCAGGCCCACTGTCCGCTTGAAGCTGTGAAGGCCGCCAGGGCCAACAGCAACTATCACTAGCAAAAAAGTAAAAAATATCCGGACCCGGCATAATAAATTTGACGTCGAATTAGATTCTATGTTTTCAATTTAAAAAATGATATTTTTCAACCGTCCCATTAATATTGATTTAGTAGATATCTAATGACCTATAAACCAGATATATTTGCATAGAAATATAGCACTTTGAATTATGTGGGCTCTGATTCCGACATTTTGTGCTAATTCACTTATCATACCCGCCTCTTCGCTTGGAGAAAACCGTCTCTTAGGACCCACTCGAAACTTAATAGACGTGATTCTTTAAACGGACCCAATAAAAACAAAAAAAAGCATCACAAAATTTTAAGTGAAGCACAATACATTGATTAAAACGCATCTAAATCGGTTAAGCCGTTCCTGAGACTAGCGCGCACAAACTCACAGACAAACAAAAATATTTTAATAACCATTGTTCTAATGCGTCAATAAAGCCCCAATTCTATGTACATACAGCTTACAGTTACATTTTTATTATAAGTAGATTTGTTTTTCACCCTTGACTTTAATGAATGCTGTATGTACTTAATTGCTATAAATGTTTGACCACAATAAAGCCTTGATGACCATTTAGGTTTTACCCGTAATTTAAATAGATTTTTGAGTTAAATGTCGACCCTGTAGGTGTAGTCCATTTCATTTCATTTATCATGGCTTTTAGTGATGTGTAATGATTGTGTTATTTATGTTGTCCAAGCCACCCGTGACACAGACAACCCTAGTTCGGTGGTTGGTATTGTGTAGCGTTTATATTAGTTACATACATCGGTTATCATTTTGTAATAGTCGTTAAGCCATGTCGGAAGCCTTCGGGCAGCATAAAAAACTTCCGACACTTGGGTAGGCCACTAACCCCTTCATCAATCCGCTCTGGAGCGGCGTGGTGGTGGTATGCTATAAGAGTCCTCAGGTATGAAGAGAGACCCGTGCTCGGTAGTGGTTCAATATTGAAGTTTGAAGCCAATATCATCGAATGTGGTTGTCTTCAAATCACGTCGCACACTAACCATCAAGGGGGATTGATAGTCAAGCATCAACTTGTTAATTTAAAATAGAAAAAAAAAGAAACCGGTCAAATGTGAGACGGTCTCGCGTACGTAGGGTTCCGTACCCACCATACCAGAACCATATTAAGTCTAACTATTTGGTCAACAACAAAATTATGTAGAATGTGGAAACCCCCGTTTTTAAGGTTATATTCGACTTTTAATACCTACGATATAATAAAAATCACAAATAATTAAATAAAGCAAATCACTAAAATACTTTATGGGTAAATTAAAGGATCGTTAAATACATAAATTAAATTAATTATTATCAGTTTTCCCCTCCATTCTTTGAATGATAAGCGTCTTCATTTACTTGTTTTCATGTGTGCCTGGCCCGATGTTTAATTATTTATGAATAGCTAATAATTTAATATTTATTGCCTTTCCCTATTGTTGTGTCATTTTTAACTACATATATATGCACAATGTCAAAATTATCTTATTAGCCACAAACGGATTAAATGTCGAGAGCGCCCTAGGCAAACACCTTATCAGCGCCACTACAGAAAATGTGGGAAACTTTTTGTAATTTTATGTTAAATACTTTCCTTGTTTAATTTACGTACGAGGGCCCCTTTAGAACGTCGCGCCCCTAGGCACCTAGTTTGCCTTATAGACCAGGCTCCTTTGAAACCCCTTCGACAATTTGAGGTGTCTTGCCTGCCTTTTTGTGTTCAAGAGATAAAGCCTTGTGACAGACAGACGGTGTAGGCATATTAATAGGTTTCCATTTGTCACCCTTTGGTACAGTATCCTAAAAAAAGTAAAAAATGATATTGACAATGGGTGACTCACCACGAGGCCTATATCGCGCCAATTTAAATAAAAAAACAGTTATGTTTGACAGTTAAATTAAAATCATTATCATAAATACATGTTCTATAAATAGATCGTAGGATTATAAATAACCAGTTGTTTTTATGTATGCTCAGGTTTTATTAATATTTATAAAGTTGAATTGACATTCGGTAATTTCCACGGTGCGTCATTCAAAAGGATCCAGAATTGATTGGTCGGCTGTGTTGTGTTATTTTTTCTTAGATTAAGTTATTACTTTTGTGTTTAAGATTTGATAAAAATAAATACGTCAATCAATATTTTTATATTATAAGAAAATTCTTTTTAAATCTAAACTCACGTCTTTTTTGTTCTTCAAGTACTTGGGTTGGCGAGTCGAGTTTTTGTTGTTCGTATCGGAGATGGGCAAATGTAATCATGATTACAGATTACAATTACATTTGGCCCGAAAATGCCCCGCGACAGCCTTTCGACCAAAGGTAGAGCGTTCTTAAGGTCTGCGCACATTACACCGACTCAACTACCGACCGACGCCAACGCAACTAAAAGCCTTCACAAAGTTAAAATTAAATTATGAGCTTTATATCTTTTAAAGTAAGGTTGAATTTCGAAGGTATTCTCGCCAAGTAAGTAAGCCTCGTAAGTCTTTTAGTTGAGTTGGCGTCGGTCGGTAGTTGAGTAAGTCTAATGTGCGCAGTCCTTAGCGGGGGCATTTCTGTGCAATCACATTTTGCCCATCACTGGTTTGTATCTACCAATTGCCTATAGATGACCCCGTAGTGACGACCCTGACGCCTAGTTGATAGTGACCTGCCTTCAAGCGAGGGGTCCCGGGTTCGATTCCCGGCCGTGGCGGATATTTACGTGACAAATAAAAGCTAAATGTTAGTTGTCGGGTCGTGCTTGTTGGTGATGTTTTTATTGTTAGTAAGGTCGTGGTAGTTATTTGTGTAGCCCAGTCTTTCCCAAAGTGGGCGATAACGTCTCCTATTTGTGGGCGCTGAAGGCCTAGGGGGCGGTAAGGAGTCCAATAAAAAGTCGGGACTGTTAAATTGGATCGTTTAAATTGCTCTCACTAGTAAAAAAAGTCTGGTTTAGAATGTAATTTAAACTCCAGACCAGACTAATATAGCACATTATAATTAAATTAATTAAAGCAATGATTGTTATTGTGGTTTTTATGTTTTGTTAAAGTAACAAAAATTGGGAGGCGCAGAAAAATAATCGACTTTCAAAGTGGGCGGTAGACGAAAGTTACTTTCCGTGCCATCAGAAGCAGTAGCTTTGTGACCATCAAAATATAAGTGAGGCTCTGTTTGGTTGTTTATTTGACGCGGAATGTCCGGGCTACGTTGATTTTAACGTATTTCTGGTTGTTTATTTGACGCGTAATGTCCGGGCTACGTTGATTTTAACGTATTTCTGGTTGTTTATTTGACGCGTAATGTCCGGGCTACGTTGATTTTAACGTATTTCTGGTTGTTTATTTGACGCGTAATGTCCGGGCTACGTTGATTTTAACGTATTTCTGATTGTTTCGCAGGAAATGAATAGTTGGTATGAGCACTAGCTTCAAGTGGTGTTTTAGTAGGGCGGTGTGAGGTTGGTCAGAGAGGGTTATGGCTAAATGATGATCAGATGAAGAGGAAAGACAAAAGGAGTATACATAAATGAATGTAGCCAAATTTTTACACAGTATATTTACAATGACAACTTACATACGCTTAAGTATAATTTAATAAAATCGATTAAAATTTGAACAAAACTTTAAAAGTATCATTAAAGTTTGAGGTTATATAATTTAATTTCTACAATATAATACACAAGCTTTCCGACCACGGCTTCGCCCACGTGAAAAATACCATATACCATAAAAAATACAATAAATCGACGCCAAGTACAGTGAAATCGCAAGAATTTCAAGGACTGACGAAAAATTATCAATTTACTGACTGACCACCAAAATATCACAAAGATTTTCCCACGGAAATATTTTACCACAATAGTTCCAACGGCATGTGCGATGTAAGACTATCCACACATGGCTAGCGTGGTGTACTATAGCCTACCCTTACAAAGTGAATCCGCCCCAACCCAACAGTGGGACGTTTATGAGGTTCTCATGATATTTTTCCCATTGTTTACTGTTTAAAATGACTTTATGACCCCCGGGATCGATTCTGTCATTTATGACAGATAAATTTTTGTATCTATAATCTCATTCACATTTGTATATGCCACGAACTTAATAACTAGCCTTGAAGTAACTAAGAGTTGGTCATACTTAAAGAGCTTATAAAACAGTAGGTTTATAAGAACAGGAATTGATCTGAAACAATCAGACTTCGAGATCTTGAGTGACTTGATCCGCGGCTCGTCACGTGAGAAGAGCAGTGAATGTCCTCTGTGTCGGCAACTCCAGAAGCACCGTCAGGGGAACAGCTAGTAGGTGCGAATAGAATGAGGTCGCCAGGGAATCTCCAGTCTGGAATTAGAGACATTTTATTGCAGAATAATTTTATATGAGCATAGTCGAGAAATGAGCAAATGATGATATGGTCACTTATGTGCAGCCGCTCATGGGCACTGCACATTGAAGGCATCGCCGTGACTGGCCATAAAAGAAGCGGAGAATCCACCTTATTCTTGGCTCTTCGACACTGCTCATATCAAAGTAAAATAATTAAATCTCATTGAGGTGTATCCACAAAGTACATTTTGCAAACACCCACCATATGGCGTCCTAGACAGGTTGAAAAATATATAATATAAAAAACTTGTACATACAACAGTGAAGACAGAGAATGGCGTGAGTGTAGGCCTACTGGCGGAGACTATCATGTTCATGCACCAGTGCAGCATCAGCACGGAGAGAGACAACCGCCCCACCACGCAGAAGCCGCTCCACGCGAAGATTCGCCGGAACCAGGCTGCGTGAGGGAAGCAAAAATTATATTTGGAAAGTGGACATCCATATAATACCATTGATGGCAGACATTTAGAAGTCAGATGTCCTATATGTCAGAACTTAATATATGATATAATGAACAGAAGTCTGATTGGATTTAAGCTTCGAATTCAACTTATAATGCCCCCACTTGAACCTTGTCTGCTCAACTAGGTGCAAAACGTAGGAAAAACGTCCCCTGTAGTGGGGTATTACATGTTGAAACCATGTAATTTATTATGTAATTTACAGGGTAAACTCACTGTCTACGTTGTTAACTATGCCAATAATTGTGACTGCCGTGAGCAGGGCGAAAAGGGGTCGTTCCAAGCCAGTGTACAGCGCCGTCGTGACCGCGGTCGCGTTCTCCTCGAGCAGGTTGCCTGACAGGATCCAGGCCACAAACAGCGGTATTGACGAGTGGTAGACTGACATCAGCCACTGTGGAGTTATCGAGAGGAGTATAGGATTGTAATGGACAAATTGTTGAGCGCCAGAACTATAGTTTAACTTGCAAAGTGCTTTATTTTGGGAATTTTGGTATCATGCCGACTGATGTTATGCGTCTGTTATCTTCCAATAAAACCAAAGACATTGCCGACGCGTTGCGGTTCAAAAAGGAAGCGACGGCACGGGCATTTGTTATTTAAGTCTCAAGATTATAATATATTTTTGTGTTTAGATATTTCGTTTGCGCCATTATAAAACCTTCGTACCTGAAAGTTGACGATGATGATGAAGTTTGCGAACTTTTTTCTGCACATGGCCAGCATGATTTATAATGGTCTTAAATCCTTTCAAAATTGTCTTTGTACACAAGAACAAGAGCATCAAATTAGTGAGAGATTTTCTTTACAATAGTAAACTTACCTTATGCTTCGTAATTTTGTAGCCGTGTTCCTGTATCTCAAAGTTTAGACAGCCTGTTAACAGGCCCAAGAAACAAGCTGGCAAGCTGCCCCAAGGCGACGTGTAGTACATTGAGAACGAGGGTGCTTCGCGGAAAGATGTTCGTAGGTTCCTTTTAACAAATAAAATAAATAAGTAAGTATACATAAACGAACAATTTTACATAAAAGCTTACACAAACCGCTACACCGAGCAATCTTGCTCTACTGTTCGCGTTAATAAGTGCTTTACCTTCGTACCATAAGGACATAAAAACAATTTGGTCTGACCATTTTACTTATCTATTTCTTGTGAACAGCCGACAAAATTACAGTTTCTACCCGCTAGAAGGAAGCGGGTGCACCGCATTACTTTTTATTTTTTCGCATTTAAGTACATTGAATGACTGCAACGTAAAACAAATTCAGGGTTAATTCTAGGAGGGATGTCGTTAGCCACAAAAATATCACTAAGTACCATGCGCAAGCACCTAAAATCTACATCCAGATTAAACTCCAATATCCAACAGAAGGGATCTGAATGGATGTAAGTCCTGACATCCCAAATAACCTACAAATAATCTTTTCATCTTATGTTTAGGTAACAACAGTTCTTAAATACTTATACATCCTCAATCATACAATGTAATGACTCACTCAGGTATTATGAGGTAGATGAGCGACTTCCAGTTGAAAGCGTACGCCATGCCCAAGTTAGCTAGCGTGGAGAGGAGGAACAGCAGTGTCAGCAGCGGCAGCGCCAGGTGCCGCCGCCGCACGAGCCACAGCATCAGCACCGCCGATACTATGTACAGCTGCAAGTCCACTGCCAGGAACCTAGGACCAGAATATTATAGAGCGATATAATTATGGCATCATCAGGAATCTTCGTCTGGTTTAGTTGGTTCTGGTGTCTCCTTGTCATTTCCTCTTGTCTTTGCCTTGGCTTTCCCAATATTAAAGATATTAGACTTTTCTAATTTCAATAGTCGATACAGGAGCATATAAGCCATCTGACTGTAACTGGTCATCGTCACTCATAGAAATCAGTCACCAAAGATATGCTGATTTGTAATCAGCCGGAAAAGAAAAGAGAATAAAGAATAGCACCAGAAACACCCAAACATCGGGAGTCTTTATCAATGGAGCTACAAGGTTGCTTATTTGAAGAGGGAGTTGGAAGATTAGAAGGTGCTTTTACACGTAGGTTGGCCTCGATGTTTTGGGTTGATAAAATACAGCCTAATGCCTCTTTTAAATCCTCGGCGATGAAGAGAGATGACTAGAATAGTCAAGAATATGTAAACGACTGTATTCGTGATCGTTCTTGTGTACGAATATTCAGCGAGAAAGTAAGTCGAATAGTCTGCCGAGAATCTAAACGAAGCGTTGAAGTTCAAACTAAATGATCCATTTCATACCACGTCTGGACCAAGCAGTGCTCATCCGCCTTGTAGAAGTTGTTCAGGAACAGCGAGTGCGCCCAAAACTTGTTACGACAGATCTGGCTCTCGGCGCCCACTATCGCTGGCCACTGCGGCCCGTCCGCTGCCAGCGGCCACCACGTCGCCGCATACGCTACTACTAGCATGTATACTGGCATTAACCTGGAAAACGAGGAACAAGTTTTTTTTAATAAGTAAGTACGGAAACAGGAAGAAGATAAACAAATATTTAAATGATATAAGTAATATTAAAAAAAAATGATGTGGTGTCGTGGGACACCAGGTAGGAACGAAGTTCCTTCGGCTAATGTAGAATCGACACAAATTGCAAAAAAAATCGTGCTCAATTTTATGTAGGTTTTCTTGATTTTTCTCTTAAATTTTGCTGATTAGTTTTTATTTAAGTACAAGAAAGTATTTAGGAAATTCAGTATTTTAGGAAATAATATAAAATAATATAAAATATAATATATAAAACAATAATATAAAACCCATGTGTATCCATTGTTATATAAAAGTATAGAATAGAAAATAAAAATGCATAAATTTCATTTGTGTTTTATTTAATATATAGAGAATCTTGTATATTAATCAAACCACAAGCTATAGTAAAAATATGGTGAAATGGTATATTTGTCTGTTCTTGAATCAAGTTAACTAAATAATAACAAGTTAAATAATTGCCAATGTAAGAACGGGGGCTTTTTTTAATTTTATTCAAGGTACACTCTAAGGCATTTAAATTTTCTCGTCTTTTGTCATCCTGTATCATCTCACTACAATCTGAAGAAGAATCCATTTGAAAAGATATTGATGATTCTGTGAGAGTTACAGAGGGAGTATAAGATGTATCACTATCTGATTGTTCTATTTTTTAACAATTTTACTCAAATAATGTCGACTTGATCTTGATGGTTTACTATTATTATTATTATGCTTGATTTTAAATGGAGATGTAGATACAGAATGAAGAAACGGCTTTGAGGGTGATGTCATCTGATTTACCAAACTGACTTGTGTTTGGTTGGCTTTACTTCTGATTTTTTTTAATATGTTTACTCGAATTGTTTTATCTGATACTCTTGATTGGGGAACTTCTGCATTCTGCTGAACTGTAAAACAAATATTTTATTTAAATGTCATATAAATCAATCAAATAATCATGAACATAAATCGCAGATTACTAGGTCACAGAAAAATCTAAGTACTTTTGATTGTACTTAGTATGTAAGTGTTTAACACTCAGAATAAAATTAACTTTTTCAATGCTATATTCTAACACAAGTTCATACTATATATATGTACCTGACTACCGGATGCAATTTCTTCAAAAGTTGATTGTTCTGTAACTATACATTTTTCTTCAAATTCCTGTTTACACTCTTTAAGAATCATCATTCTTCGTTTCTTAGCTATGTAGGATCGCTCTGTTGTATCAGAGGTTCGTGTTTTCCTGTCTGGTTGGCATATAAATTTATGAGGCATGCATCCTGGTTTCATACATACTTGTTATACTGACCCCATCACATGATACTCTATGTAATTTTCCATATCATTTGGCAACTGAAAAAAGAAAAGTAAACGATTAAAATAATTGTTATTAAGAATGATAGCCAAGACCAAAAGAAACATAACCTCAATAAATTAGTTATTTTCTAAGTAGCCTCAATATTTCTACTTTTTCACATCGAAGAAACATTTTAAGTTTAAAACCATATGGATAAACAATATGGATAATATACTTACATCAAAGTAGTCTTCACAGAAATAAATTGTCGAATTCGTGACTATATACGTCGTTCGGGTTTCGCCGCGCGAGCTTTAACCACTTAATTTATTGTTTGGAACGTTTACAAACACTTTGTTGGGTATTTTTATTGATGTGGTATGACACTGCGGTACTGCACACCACTTATAAACTTTGGAATTCATCTTATCACCCGACTTATTTTAATATTTTGTTTACTTTCTTCGCTACGCCATAGACACAATGACATGTTTACCTAACCGTGACGTCAGAGCCGTCGCCATGACACATGTGAGCTGTTTTCGCGCCGTATTTAAAAAATATTAGAAAAATGGCTTTATTATTCGTTAACTTAAGTTTATTACCGAAATAAAGGTTTTTTCGTAATCAGAAAATGTATACCCACATTACGGAATAAAATTTCAAAATCTTTCGTCACGCCTATTATATGATATGAAAACTAATTAAGGCAACGGCGAACGAAATGAAACAGGGAGAAAGAGAAAGGTAATATATACTACTCGCTTGTGTATGCGACTGTCGCGCATGCGCACGTCTCATTATTCCACGCATTCTTCCTTACGGTTTTACTATCATATATTTTTCAGTTCGGTCGCCGTAGCAAAACCTATCCCCTCCAAGCCTGCCGTAAGGAACTTCGTTCCAAAAAAAAAACTTGTTTAATTGGACAACTTATAATAATATGAATACTCCTGCTCATTAACACCTTTTAATAAACATGACGATGGTCTTAATCGTCATCATAAAAATGATATTGAACAATTAGTGACTAACGAGTTTAGACTTTACGAGTGCGTACACTACGTATTATCAACTGTTTATATCTTATTTATATTAATTCGTCGGCAGGAATCATTTACTATTAATCTGAAGGTTTTATCACAAAATATAGGTTTTAGTTATGTATAGCTAACCACTTCGAACCTTTTTTTTTGGAATTAAGGTAGCAAACGAGCAGGCAGCACCACCTTCCGCTGTCGCCCATGACAACTGTGACCGACTTAGAACAAGACACAAATGGGGACTGGGATAGTTCGCTTAGGAGACAGTGTTAGAACATTAGCTGGTTAGTTTGTTAGTAAGTAAGAGGACTGGGACAGGGACTGTTAGTCAAAGTTAGTCCTGTTAGTTATTGTAAGTAATAGTCTATTTAGTAGTTGTTTGTCTTGTTATAATTTGGTCACAGATGTGTTACTACCCTTGAGGACTGATCTCAGTCCTCGCCTCTAAAAAAGTGTAGCCGGCTTTAGGAGCTTAGGACCTTTAGGAGGTTTTGGCTTATCTTCTTGTCCTTCTACGCGATGGTTTTGTCCCCAGGGTAAAAATTGTATGTGCAACCTACACTGTGTTTAGCACACCTCCGGGTTCCATGTCTATTCATTTTAATACTAGTAATCCCGTCCTCGCTTCGCTTCGGGAAACCTGTTCGATAACTCTAACGCTAACAGTTTAGGTGATCCCTTAGTACTCCACCTTGGTGACTTAAATGTTTAATTTTGAAGCTGTCTTACCTCACGATCCTCAGCAAAACGACCCGCGGGAACATCTTCATGGTAAGTGTATTAGTCTTCGCATAGTTCAGCAGACTGTACGAAAATAAGAAGTTGGAGATGACAATGAAACATTGCACCAGCGCACTGCCATTCCTCACCAGCATCGCCAACGGGTGAGATATCAGCTAAAAAATAAATGGTAAAAGTAATTAATTAATTACAAGGATTTCATCGCAACTTACCATCAGGTGGGATTGTTGTCAAGCACTACCTTATAAGAAGTAAAAAAAATTATAAACCTAAATTATTGTGTACAATTTACGGCTTGCTGTCAGTTTTTTTTTCAGAATGGTATATCCACAGGTAGCAAAGCAAAGCACAGCAAAGATAAAGTAGAAAATAAAGTGGTTTAGAAAGAAAAAGTAGGTTAGTAACTTAAGTACTTTAGTGCTTTAGTAGTAGTTCAATAAAGATAATTACAGAGTAAAAAAATACCTACAGGCTGAAATTACTGAAATATACAAAAATATAGATTGAAACTACTGAACGGTGGGAAAATTCAAACTGAAATATCTTTCTACTACCTTCCGTAAAAAATATGAAGTATATCAAAATTCAGTAAATAAGCAACTAACCTCTTCGTAATCCGACGGCTTATACACGTAGAGCATCGCGTGTATCTGCGAAGTGTGTGTCATGATCACCAGCCCTACCAGCAGCACCCTGTAAGACAGGACTTGGATGACCAACGATATCTCCATTAACATTTTAAACGGATTTAACATTTAACCTTACCATCAATCCTTATTGAGACAGCGTACAGTCACGAGCAATAATATGTATACCTACATATTAAAAACTTTACGGAGCATTTGTATTATGTATACATTGTCACGTTTTCTAAAATATCTTAACTTGAACAACAACAACAACAATTCGTTCTAAATTTTATATTAAACCTTATTTTGACATCGTTTAATGGTTAGTTATTTTAGAACGAATTTTTGTTCACTTCTTTCTAGATTGGTACAAGTTAAGATATTTTAGAAAACGTGACAATGTATACATATTATTGCTCGTGACTGTACAGCACAGAAAATACCTTAAAATCAACGATCAACTCAACTATACAAGATTTAAGTTTCAAAACTAAAACCAGACTACACAAAAATAATGCTCCGTAAAGTTTTTAGCAACGAAATAAATGTTTATTTTATTCTTTCTAAACATAAGTACTTAAATGAAGGCAAGCTTTTTAATTCAATTGGGATTTTGGGATTGTCGGGCAAATAATTATTTGGATTCGTTATCGAATTTTGGTGTAATTCAGTCACTTATCCCCAAATGCATCAACTTCAGAACAGAATCAAATCAGAACGAACTTAGATTTCTGCTGTTCTGAGCCATCGTAGCCCGGCGACTTGCGTCTAACTATACAAAGTGATCGACGGCAGTTAAGCAACAACGGGCGCGGTCAGTAGTTGGATGGGTGACTGGTAGTGGCAAAAAATTCTTGAGCGTTTCCGTGCTTCGTAGGGCACGTAGAGCTGTCGGTCCCAATTGTAAAGTCGTTAAACCATGTCGAAGACCTTCGGGCGGCGTAAAAACGATACTTGGGTTGACCACTACACCCTCCATCGATGCACACTGGAGCAGTGTAGTGGAGTATGCTCTAGGCCTCCACAATAATGAGGAGAGACCCGTATTCGGTAGAGGTACATTATTGATATAAACCAAGGTTTCTGTCACGGCCTCTGCCAAAAGCAGCCAAGCAACCTTATCTACTTTTAAGTACAAATTTTATGTACAATCAAATCGAGGTCAGATACGAATAATCAATGTATATAAAACTCTTTCGGTGACTGACAGACAACGCACAGCCGAAACTACTGAACTCAAGAAGCTGAAATTTGGCATACAGGTATGTCCTTGGGGGTGTAGGAGAGCACGCCCCTCAAGGGGATAAACTGAAACTTTATATTTTATTTCTTCAGTGGATTCACTTGAAACTTTGTATATCCCCTCTTCAACGTCCTCAAGTGATTTTTGGGATTGTCGGGTGAAGCCGCGAGGGAAAGCTAGTATGATATAATTTCATGTAATCGATTCGATGCCTAAATTAGAATAACGTTAAAAGGACAACATTTTTGTTTGCAAACCTTGTTCAAATTCAAACATGTTACTGTTATACCAGAAGTATTTTCACATTGCTAAACTAGTTTTATATAAGTCAGTAACATACGTAATGTAAATTTAATCTAAGTAGGTATATCTATATTACTTCATTGTGGTAAGCTTGAGACGGTTGAAAAATAACAAATATGGAATAAAATGAGGATAAAACTTCAACAATCAAAACTTCACACACACAGTCAGGAAATAATTTTAACGTTGGAAGTATGTATGTACCTGGCTCCTTGTATAGGTGCAAGGGACGTCAGCCGAGGGTCTCCGCTATCATACGTGGTGATGAGTCGCCTCCAGTTAGCTCGCATAGACCACGCCATCAGTACACGATTTTCTGTAAAAATATTTTTTTGATGTGACCAAATGAGCTGACGTGCCGCCTGATGGTAGGTGGTAACAGTCTCCAATGCAAATCAAAAACATATCACCGATGCGTTGCCAGCAAATTCACTCATAACAATTGTTATCAGACTCATAGACAGGTATCATGAAGCGAAGCGGCGGGTTTACTATATAATAATAAATCCTTACGTGTAGCTCTAGATGCCACCAAGTAGGGGGGGTTGGCTCTAAGAATTTATCTAGAAGCCAGATGAGTTCTGCCAGAACGGGATTGGAATCAACACCCAACAACAACATCTTTTTATTCTGGGATGTTGTTAATAGTTAATGTTACTTTATACCAGCAGAGTACAAGTTGCAGAACTTCATACATTGACAACAAAGTGTCGGAAATTTTCAATAGTAGGTTCATCAATGTTTTATATATTGCATCTACGTTATTAAAATGCATAAACCAGCTTTGAAGCTGAAAATCGGAGTATTTAAATGTAAATTTTGTACCAAACTCTTCATTATACGAGTAGCAGGAACAGTGTTTCCCTAGTCCCTACATTGTAATTACACTTGGCACCAATTATGAAAGGGGCGTTAATTTTACGAAACTAATACTCACTGTTCTCTCCTTCCGTGAACGCGTCATACACGGTGCCAATGAGGTTGAACAGGAGTAGCAGACCGACAATTCCCAAGAACAGCATTTGGGAGATATCCATGTCTGGGGGCTTGTAATTCCTGGTTTTGCAGTAGTGGAACTTTTGGAGGGTAGTGATGTAGCCGTTCTTCTGTGCGATGGCCGCCATGCAGCGCTCGAAGCGCAGGGTCGAGTTGGTTTCTCCATCGTAAGCAGAGCAACGGGAACTGACGCAGTAGCCCCGGTGGAGCAACGTGCGGTCGAAGTTGCGAGGGTCAGCGGAGTACTCCTATTTACAAACAAAGATGATCATGTGATCAGATCTCTCCTGGTGGAGGGCACTGGTACTGTTTATGGTGAGTTGGTGAGGCGGTATTTTTTCGCCGCACGACACAGGACCGAGGTAAGCGTCTGCAGAGCAGATCCGCTTCGCATACAATTGCAAGAAGGCATTGGATGCCTTCTATACTATAGTTTCGCTACCGATGGCGGCAACGGTTACCGCGTATATCAAAAATGGTCCTTATCTGACAAATTCCATTACCTTGATGAAGTCAAAATGCGGGTTCTTATCACTGGAGAGCTTGAAGGTGCCGAGGCAGTACAATCCGCCGCGGTCCAGGCATCCGTCGAAGTCATCCAAGTGATACAACCGAGGCAACTTGTTGTAATCCTCAACTGAAACAAGCATTCAATACTGAAAAGGATTTTAAATGATAAAAACCGAAATACTTATCTTATATATTAAAGCATCGAAAAATTAAAAATAATCGAATTTAAATGTCGAAAAAAGTTGATACGGCTGATATTTACCTACCCTACAATAAAAAGCATAATTAAATATATTGAAAAGCCCACGACGGTTAAAGTGTAATTGAAAAAGATAAGAACCCCCGACTTAAAGAATTTATGTAACTAGAGAAAATAAACGCAAAAAGTACCTACCTTTGTACCATCATTAAATTTATGTCACCGACCACACAGGGTCGATGATTTATGTAAATTATTTTATCTGTATCCACTAGCGCATAAATTATTAAAAAAAAAGTTCGCAATTAATTTATCCTTGAACTTTTTTCAATTTCAACTATGAAAGCAACCGGTCCGATAACATAAAAAATCTGATCAGACTGATTCAAATTGATGCTACAGATACAGTACAGATAATAATCATTATTATTGGCAGTTTATTGTGGCAAAAGCATTGACATATGATATTACTAATGTCAATGGGCAAAAGTGTCTTATCTGCATTTAAATAAAACTATAACACCATCATGTCAATTTAGAAAGATTGTCAGACGTGACCTCATCCGAAAAATATGCAGATACCGACAGCAAAAAAGTATATGTATTTGTCGCTTATTGAAATTGTTTACTACTTAATATTTTTACAAAAATATTGTAATTTTTAATTATGTACGAAATGAAAGATGTTGATAACTCTTAACTCTTTTACTACAGAACAGATGAAAGTACCTACTGCTTAGGTACTACTTCAAAGTAAAGAATATATTGTAGGTAAGTAGGTAACGCTCAGATTATCAAACAAGAGGTAACGTACCTACCAAGTGTGTATCAAGTTTAGGTAGTAGGCGTAGTAGGTACAATATTGTAAAAAAAATCTATTGATATGAAACAGTATGACTTATACGGCCCTAGAGTGGTTTCCGCACTACTCTAATACGTGTAAAGAATAAAGATCTAGCTTATTGATAAGAGCTTTGACACTTTTAAAACCTTGGTCATATACTAGTGCGTATGTGCGTATTCCAGTTTTCAATTTAAACTTATAATTACGTGACTAATTGCTAATTATAACGAACTAACTAACTGTAAGCTTTTGTTCAGTAATATTTTGAATATTCATGTGAGAAATCTAATATAATTTTTATGGGTCGTTAGTTTTCCTAGTTTTTTGTTCAAATTATGAAATAAAGGATCATTGTTTACATAAAGAGGTAGTAACCGGATATGACGCGGCCATAGCCCGGACTTGACTTGTGTCGTTCACTCGTTCCTAAAGGTGGCGCTAGACGAACATGCGGCATGACATGCCTTACGTGCTGTCATGCATGCATGACACTTTAATTGTATTGATTGATGCGAATAACATGCCAATTCGCATCAATCAATACATTGATCAACATCAAGCACGTAAGGCATGTCATGCCGAGGGCCACCAAACCGCGCGGGAAATCGGCGCGACTATGTACATAGTTTGACTATACACTGTTTGACGTAACTGTAAAACCACCCTGTAAAACCATTCTGATCGACGCAACGCGGACGCGGTTGGTAGTTAGATGCGATAATAGAATACATTTTTTAAGCATTTCCGTCGGAGGGACCGCCAGCCGCTGTAGTCCTAGTACTCCTAGTGATTGTAATCTTAAGATACAGATCTTGTCTGAAATAAAACTCCGCAAACGTAAGGAATAAGTTTCCTGACGCGAAGCGAGGGTTTGCTAGATTAAGATAATCTTACCTGTCGATTTCGGACATAGGTATATACCTACTCGTAAATGTATTTGCAACCTTTAAAAAGAAGCATAGAAATTTGTCAGTTTTCGAAAAAAATGTCAGATTGTCAGCTTTCTGCAAATAAAAACTTTCCAATGACAAAAGGGCAATTTCGTTTGTGAAATTTTCTGATATGACTTTTTGGTTTTGTGATGTAAATATCTGACTTCTAAGTGGTTATCCTTGCCGCTATTTTAAAAAGAGTAACAAACATAATTAAATTTACGATCTACATTACCATTTATTTAAATTTCTATTGATTTAAAGTAGATAAAAAATATAGAAAATGGCCATTACTTATTCAACACAACATTTATTTAAGCGATCTGTTATACATTAACATTTTATTATTCCGATAAATTAAAATGTTAGAGCAATATTTTAGCCAAGCGTGTGATTCCGGATCTGATGTTTGCATGAAAAGAAATATTTCATGACATTATCGTATTTCGTGAAATGACTCATTGCCTGATATCGATAAGCAATCTCATAATTTAACAGTCTTTTGCTTTTCGAAGTTATTGACTACTAAAGAGTAAAGACCCTTGGGTAGCGGTATAAATCATAATAATATATTATGAGGTATATAATATAAGATATATAATGTAAGATATATGAGTTATATAATATAAGGTATATAATATTTAGAGGTATTAATTATGACCTAAGCAAAGAAAGAAAAGTGTTAAAGGTACATATTAAAGGTACTTATTCATTCATTAAGTAGCATGTTTCCTGCAGCTTTACAGTTTTTGCAAGGCTACAGAAAATGATTGAAAGTAAAGGGATTTTGCAGTGGTTCAAATAATTTTGAGAACTTCAAAGAAGCTCACACTGGGACTAAACCAGTGGATATGTAAACCGACCAATTATTGGCACTTTAAGGGTGAGCTACGTGTCAGTGTGAAATTATTTTACCATAAAATCTTATTTGCAAAAGCTAGTAGGCAAAACATGTGACAGAATCAAAGAAAATAATTTAATCTTTGTTTTTACAATAATTTTTATGTGATTGAATAGTATTAAATAAATATTTTATACTTAAATCCGAAAGACTACAGAAAGTCCTATTATTGGCACACACATTCCTAATATTGGCATTAACTAGTCCAATTATTGGCACCTGCCTACCATTCCTACCTACTTTACTTAGGGTATAATTAAAACACTGTTTTACACTGTGTGCTTTTATTTTGGTATGTTATATAAATTAAAGTATTTATAGTTTTCAAAAATATTCCTAACATTTAGGGGGATGAAAAATAAATGTTGGCCGATTCTCATAGATACCGGATAAGCACAAAAAATTTCATCAAAATCGGTCAAGCCGTTTCGGAGGAGTATGGCAACGAAAACTGTGACACGAGAATTTTATATATTAGATTAAAAATAAACTTATACCTAGGTACATAATATAAAATCGTTTTGTTATTCTAGGTATTCGTTTTGGTACTTTCACCTTATGAATACTTTAATGATCTTTGAGATCTTTCAACTTTAATAGCTACCTATATGAATCTACCTACTTATCTATATATGAATAAAAAACATACACATCGGTTATTCGCACTCCATATTCTATTATGGGCACCACTGCCAATAATTAGTTTTTGCTATTAGCACTGTGGGCCAACATTTGGAAATTGCTAATTAAGAAAAAAATATTGATATATAAACAATAATTTAATTATAACCTTTACAAAATAGATCATAAACTCGCTTGTTGATAATAAAATAAATAGTGCCAATAATAGGATTTTGATGAATTTAGTGATCCATATGTTGGCACACGAAATAAATAAAATGTGATAAACAAAATAAAAAAATAATCTTTGAATCTACTGCTTAGAGGTGTAATTAAGTATATTCAATCATTTTGAAGCGCATTTTGAAGCGCTCATAGCCCGGCGGCTTGCGTCGATCTCAAGTGATCGATAAAGTTAAGCAACAGCGGGCGCGGTCGGTAGTTGGATGGGTGACCGCTAGTGGCAAAAATTTCTTGAGCGCTTCCGTGCTTCGGAGGGTACGTAAAGCCGTCGGTCCCGGTTGTTATCATTTGGTAGCAGTCGTTAAGCCATGTCGGATACCTTCGGGCGGCTTAAAAATTTCCGACACTTGGGTTGCCCACTAACCCCTCCACCAATCCGCACTGGAGCAGCGTGGTGGAGTATGCTCTAGGCCTCCTCAGGTATGAGGAGAGACCCGTGCTCAGTAGTGGGCCATTAATGGGTTGTAGCCAATCATTTTGAAAGTATCAATAAGCCGAATAGCTGCGATATACTATGATTAATAAAGCTCTCATCTTAAGAAGAAACCAAAAAAACTACTCCAAATGACTTGCACAAAATGTCAGTTGTTATTTCTAAATGGCCATATTGGTTATTGGAACAGTTTTGCCAATTTGTAACAGAAAAATAACACTATTTTACGTTTTTATGCATACCGAACTTGAATAGTCTATAGTTTCCTTATATTTTTTAACTAAACTCTAAAGTGCCAATAATTGGAGGAGTGCCAATAATTGGTCGCTTTACGATAATTATAACTCGACATGAGAATTATATATCACCAATCAATAAAAACTAGTGATATCTTAATTACTAATGGAAATCATTTAATGGGCATATCGATGGATCCTCGTCAGATGAATCGAGTAGTTCATGGCAGGATTTGCATAAAAAACCTTTCAATCTATCCGTCAGGGCAATAGTACCCACGTTCCGTGTAAAAACATAAACGTTTGAGCAGATTTGAGTAGACAAGAAAAAAAATATAAGTAAGCAAATTATTTTTGAAGTCAAATTTTTCATGCTGAAAAGATTATTAATGACACAATTTTGCAGTGGCTTTTATTTGTGCCCTTACGGACATTAGAAAATGGAGACTCATAATAATGAAAAGCTGATGGATGGATTTACAAAATGTACGTTATCTCAAAAGTCCTTTTGTGCAGCAAGTTTTGTAATGGTACCACGATTAATTTATACACTACTCCAAAATTCTAAGTCGCATATTGAATATCAAAAAAGATAATTATTTCTATTTTTCGTTTTAAAAATACTCATAAATGACTTAATAATATCCTATCTAGGACTTTTTCCTGGTAAACACAAGTCTAACTTATGATATTTTTATGACGTAGTTTTAATACAATGTAAATAAATGTTAATTTACGTATTTGTAGTCATTAACATTGGTGGACGTGTTTGAACTGAATTTTTAACATTTGAATCGTATACCCTGTTTGTAATTGCCAATAAATATTCGTAGATCTCAAATAATAGATGCAGATTGTGTCAAAAACACCCATAATTCTTAGAGTAAAAAGTAAAGTAGTAATATATACTCTAAGCCATAAATAATAATATTGTTGTCAAGTTGCAATAATTATGAATACCGATGACTATGCGCATAATAAACGGAAAATCAAAATGCGTTTGAAAATACGGGTTTTTTGGTGCTCTTGTAAAGGTATCCCGACGGACCGGTTTTGTTCACATTTTATCAAATCCCGCGCATTTTTCGCAAGGAAAAAGTCAAGAGTGCTCTGTAGACTGACTTTTGACTTATGTTCTCATGTTTTTTAGAGGCGACCATTTCAGTCCTTCGGTAGCAACACGTTTGTGACCGAATTATAAAGAGTCTCTTACTAAGAACTACTAACTGGACTATTACTAACAATAACAAACAGGACTAA
This sequence comes from Ochlodes sylvanus, assembly GCA_905404295.2. NCBI lineage: Eukaryota > Metazoa > Arthropoda > Insecta > Lepidoptera > Hesperiidae > Ochlodes > Ochlodes sylvanus. Next base: position 9,076,530 of record FR990129.1, read on the forward strand.
CTTTCACAAACAGTCCCTGTCCCAGTCCTCATACTTACTAACAAACTAACCAGCTAATGTACTAACACTGTCTCCTAACCGGACTAACTATCCCAGTCCCGATTTGAGTCTTGTTCTAATTCGGGCCTAGTTGTCATGGGCGGCAGCGAGACGTGGTGCTGCATGCTTTTTTGTTACCTTAATACCATAAAAAACTTGAGAGGTGTCAAGGGACACCCGGATGGAACGAAGTTCCTTTCGATTAATTAGTGCAGGAATTGTAATAAAATTTTATTCCAAAACTTTATTCCAACAACATTAAAAACAATATGAACATTTCCCACTGGTAGCGTCATCTATCGTCAGTGACGCTAAACCTACAAATCTGAAAATGTCAAGTTTGGCACACTTCTGCCATCTATCGGCAAACAAAAAAAACAATCGTTACAACTTTTCGTGATAAATTTTCGTTACAACTTTTCGTGATAATTTTTCGTTACAACTTTTCGTGATAATTCCATCTAGCCCCCTTTCGCAACGCGCGATAAGGAACTTCGTTCCAAAAAAGTCAAGAGTGCAATGTGGACTGATTTTTAACTTATGGTAATTGGCCAATTCATCGTATGACATTTTTCCGTGCAATTGCAATGTCATACCCCCCGCACTTCTACAAGGAAAATCCTTTGTCTTTCACATAAATGTCAACCCCAGACGGAATCGAATCCGGAAACGCGGGCCGCTACATATTATTCTGAATCAAAGTTCACGTAATTTAAATCAACCCAATCATTAAAATTAATTAACCATTTAACATTCCTTTAAAAATGTTTTTTTGGCTATAGTTAATTATTCTGCCATTTGTATGTCTACTTCTCTTAATTTTTGTTTCTGTCCCATATGTCCATATGTCAATGGTAACTGAAAGGGTTTTCAAATCCCTTAGATGCCGCCTTTTTAACCAACTTCAAAAAAGGAGGAGGTTCTATGTACGTCTGTATATAATACGAGCAGTGCCCGCGACTTCGTCCGCGTGGAATTTAACAATAAAAAATTAATATAAAAGTAGCCTAAGTTACTCCTTATGACATCATATCCTTATGACATCATAAGGATATCAGTATCCTTATGACATCTGCCAGTGAAAGTCCCGTCAAAATCGGTCCAGCCGTTCCAGAGATTAGCCGGAACAAACAGACAGACAGACAAAAATTGTAAAAAATATTATTTTGGCGTAGGCACCGTGTATACACCCATTATCATTTAATAAAAAGCGGTTATTTTAATATTACAAACAGACACTCCAATTTTATTTATTTGTTTAAGTGTAGGTACATTTGTTTTGTGTGTTCGCGGATACGAACTTGGTGGCGTTTATGAACCGATTTTCATAATTCTTTTATGTTGGAAAGGAGATATCAGATATCAAGGGTGGTACCATGATAAGGAAACGAGGATCTGAAGATGGTATCCCAGAGAAATCGAGGGGGACCTTCGAAAATCGTAGTGGCGACTAGGGCGTTTGTTAATTTTTGTAAATAAGTCGTAACATTAAATAAAAAAGGGACTTTTAGCTTCTATGTTCTATGATCAAAGATGTCTAGCGGAAGTAAGTAGTTACATTAATATTAAAAAAAGACAGCTGTGGTTTCCAGGTTCCGCCTAAGATCATGAAGTCTGATTGGTGCGACTAAACTGTAACATACTTTTATAATGTGCGTTTACTTTTAAAATGTGCGTTTGTCTATTGGCGGACTAATTACCACAGCTAATAATATTGTGGCGTAGTTTCATCTGTTGACAAATTACGATGTGAATGTCTACCAGGTCATGAAATCCCAAAAAAAAAGATGTGAATGTTAGTGAGAAAATGTGCCAGAAGGATCTATAAAATACAATTTCTGGAATGTTATCTTGTTTAAATTGATTGTTTAAATTTGATAAATAATTAATGGCTTGTACCTACTTTGTATTAATACTTGCTAATACCATGTACCTTGATCAAATTAAGTTTTACCGGGTAATTGTTTATGGTGTGATGTCTTTTACAGAAAACTAATCATCATAAAGTTGAAGGAAGACGGGATTGAAGTTTTTAGCGGCGAAAAGTAGATACATATTTTTTTTTACATACAAAAATTGTTTGTTATAAATACGAGTATATGGCTTACAGTTAAATTGTCGTTAACACTTAGGGCCAGTTTCACCGGTTCCGGATAAAGTTCCGGTAGCCCTAGGAACTCAACTCCCAGATAAACTACAACTTTTGGCATCTCAGGTAATCTGATAGAAGTGACAGAGAAAAGTGTTGGTTAAGGTATCTGCCAGTTCAAGTGGCTGTTAGGCGTTATTTGACGGATAAAAAAATGTTTCAAGTGGCGTTTCTATAACACATTAGGAATTTGAACTGTAATAAATCATATTATTATGAATCCTACTATTTTCGTTCTATAATGATAAAATTATACTTGAAAATATTAAAAAAAGTCTAATTGGATTATTTTGAACAAAAAGTATTTTATTAATTAAGTTTTCAAAATAATTTTCAAATGACAATAATTTACGTAGTAGTAACGAAACGCAAAAAAGCGACGTTGCCGCTCCGTCAACTGTTAAGTCACTAAGTGGCAGATAAATTCCTAGGGCTATCCGGAACTTTAGCCGTAACCGGTGAAACTGGCCCTTAGAATAATGACACTATAGAAAGAGAGTCTTCATACAAACGCTCTGTCTAAAGTGAAGCACTAAACCGAAACTTTCCCGAAAGCGAGGAATGATTCGGCTGCGGATAATCATATGTTTTTAGCAATAATACATAAATAGCTTTTCAGATATTTTGTGACACAATTTAACTGGACAAATCGTCATAATCCTTTTTTTTCGCGAGACACGTTTGGCGTGCGTTGACATGAGCTGCCCGGTGTTTGGAGCCATCTCTGGCTCCAATTAAGGTGCTTCAAAACGGCCGCGCGGACTTCGTTTCTATCGTGTAATTATTCTAAGCGTTAACATATGATTGCTCACTGTATCATTTCTAAACACAACTTTTCTAAACACTTTCACATAAAAAACACTCATACCGGTGTACTGATGTGCCGTAACGGCCGCCATTAACACCGTGCAGTAACCCCACCGCAACGCCATGGTCCTACCCGCTCGCTCGCTACTGCGCGCCGAATCCTCCACACCCTTTATATAAACTTACAACAACAATAGCGATGAACTTTGCAAACACGCGGCTTTTCTCGCGGTGCAGATAACACTGGACAGAGAAAGGACATTACTTACCGTGGGTGGGACAAGGCCAGCATGAGTCTTATGCCGAATTAAAAAAAATGTGGTATCAAACTCAACAAGGCAGCGTTTGAGTGATCTACATATTGATCGTGTTATGTTTCTTCAGTGTGGTCCGTTTTTTTTTTCTTGTGCAACTTCAGTTTTGTTTCAAAGTGCTATTGTATATTTATTGGAAGATATAATTCGATCAGTCAGTTTCATGAAAAACTGAACTCGCCAGGAAAAAAGGAATTGGACGCCTGGGAATACATCCTTATAAAGGGTTAATATTGATTTTGATGATTTTAGTCATTTATGTACACATCGTCATTACTCATTACAGACGGTAACGGTTTACTAACTACAACAGAAATGGCTGTCACTAACAGTCCCTGTACCAGTCCTCATACTTATTTTGGAAACGACCGACTAAAGTTATTAATAACATCCACTGTAACTAGACTAACCATCCGAGTCCCGATTTGAGTCTTGTTCTGTCAGGAACAGTTTTCATGTCCGGAAGCGGAAGGGTAGTGCTGCATTAACGTGTAATAGAATAGAATAGAATGTAAATATTTTTTATTGCGCACTAACTGGAGATAAAGATACATAAGAAGACACAAATTAATATAATGAGCGAGAATTTCACAAAAGGCGGTCTTATCGCTAAACAGCGACCTCTTCCAGACAACCTTTGGGTAGGAATTTAAAAGTAGCACAAATCGGCAATCGGCACAATTATTCCAATAAGTAATGGTAAGCAAGAGTCTCGTTCTAATTCTGTCACTGATGCTACCCTTGAGGACTGAGAATGTCGCCTCTAAAAGTGTAACCAGCTCCACACTTCTTGCTACAATAAGCGAACAAGAGGTAGACCGCCGTCAAACCAGAAATCGTTTTAATAATATTATTACGATTGTTTGTCGGAATAGGTTGGCCTGTTTTAATCTATTTTGCTAAAAACGTTTCCGTGACGATCAGTCTGCAATAAATTATCTTGTTTTCAACGAAATAAAAATAGTATTAATTCGCATAATTATGCATTATATAACTAATATACGTATTACGTTCAATTACAATGTAAGTGTCTTCAAGTCAAGAGTGAATAGGCTTCTAAGTTAACGCGCCTTACCACTCTCGACTACATCGCTGCTTACCATCAGGTGGGATTGTAGTCAAGCATTAACTTATTATAAGTAAAAAAAATAATACATGCAATAATCGTAATTAATAAAACTGGCATTAATCATCAAAATCTTTAAAATCATAACTACATTTAGGTACTTTACTACTTTTTATAGGTACCAAGAAGTTAGGTAAATGTTAACAAAGACTAAGTAGATTTTTAGATAAAATCAAACAATGATAAATGTTTATTCATAAGTAATTGTCTATGGAAGAAAAAACTAATTCCCGTCTTATTATTTAGATAATAAAAATATCGATCTACCTACTTTTTGTTAATTATGTGAATCAAATTTTTTGCCAACATTAATTATGAAATCTCTATACAAAATAATTAAGTTATTACCTTGGTAAATCATTATATTAAAATGTGAAGCGAAAACTTTGTTCCTATATTGACACTGCCATACGTTTGACACAACGTTTGAAATGTGTCATAGGGTCATCGATCATAGAGTAAATGATAAGTAACCCTTTTACTGAATGAATTACGGTCGAAATTCGACCGCAGAGCGACTAACTAGGTAGTAACTGTTTTTCTCGCGGCGTCGCCCGCGTAGGAGTCGAGAAGGACCAAATACCTACTGTTAGTATTACCCCAAGGGAACGTATTATCAGGATAAAAACTACCCTATGTCCTTTTCCGAGTATTAACTATCTCCATAAAAATTTCATCTAAATCGGTTCACTTGGAGAAGGGTGAAAAGGTGAAAAGAAAACGGACAGACAGACTTTCGCATTTACAATATAAGTATGGATTTGACGACCCCGCAGTAGCCCTGTCTGTGAAGCTACAGGTCCCGAGTTCAATCCCGGCCGGAGCAGATATTGAACAGGTCGTGGGTCTTAGCGTATAATTATGTAATTACAGCAGTACTACAGTAATATACAGGGTGTAATCGTTAAGTGTGCACAGTCGATTATTCCGTAACTATTACAGATATCAAAAAACTTTAAACTGATATCGATGGCACTTTACCTAATGAGTAAAATGACAATAATAATTTATTAAAAATAAAACGAGAAATATCCAAAAAAATTACTTTAAACTCTCCCATACATTTAGTATGAGATAGTAGAAAGGTTTTACTTTCTTTATTTAAAGTGGAATAGTACCTACTCCCGCGATAAAGAATTTGAATTTAGAACAAACACCAAAGAGTATCTTTGTTTTTGTTTTTATTTAGTATGTTGCTTTTCAGCCAGTTCAAATCAATACAATATTGAAACAAGGTTTATTATTAATTTGAAGTGGTAAGATAATTAATCTACACGTGTGTATCTACTTGAAATTCATCAATATCATATCATACATAATTATAAAATGATAAGGGTAAAATGAGTAGGTACTATTCCACTTTAAATAAAGAAAGTAAAACCTTTCTACTATCTCATACTAAATGTATGGGAGAGTTTAATGTAATTTTTTTGGATATTTCTCGTTTGTATTTTAATTAATTATTATTGTAATTTTACTCATTAGGTAAAGTGCTTTCAATATCAGTTTAAAGCTTTTTGATATCTGTAATAGTTACGGAATAATCGCCTGTGCACACTTAACGATTACACCCTGTATACTCTAAGTCGTGGATGTGTCGCTGGCAGCATACACAACACAAATAACATAACACATCACATCACGGATGTGTTCTTTGTGTTAATGTGTTTTGTGTGTGTGAAACAGGGAATCCTAATGCGTGGGCTTTGATAATCTGTGTGCGGGGATATGAGTGTGTTTACTTAGTAGATACGTAGGTAGTGTACTTGTAATAGTATACTCGTGTAGTTATAGTTATTTATAATCTTAATACATTATGTAACCACACTTTTCACACAATATTTGTAATCGCTTCCGTCTTTACAACTATTTCCGACTGTACTCGTACATTTCCTACATAACATTAAATTACTTACCAATTAATGAATCGATTTATATTACTTAAATTAGTAATAAATCGATATATAAACTAATATTGACTTTAATTTTTACACTCGGATTTTTAAAGGTAATTTATGTAAATAATTGACAAACAACTCAAACTAGTTGGAAATTGATCTCCGTTATTAACATCCGCAACGGTCGTACCACGCCAGGACGTTATTTGCATTGCGTCGTAAACATCGTCAAATAGTTTGTATTTAAATGTAAGTGGCCAACATCATAAAATTCAATTAGTAGGTATAGGTAGGTACTTACTTATAATTTGACAATCCGGATGACACCGCTGTTCGAACCTTTTTTTAACTACTCTGTGGTTCGAAGCGTCCTCAAGTTTTGAGTTTGAGCAAACGCAAAGTGTATTTGTCATAATCCTTTTTTAATTGGTAGGTAGAGCCTAGAGTTCGCTCGGGGTAGTACCTACCTACCTACCACCGCCCGCCATGGTACCTAGGACCATTTCTACTGTGTAAAAATTGTTTTAACAACAACAGTGATCCGGTTAGAAAGGTGTGGATCCGGAAACACTTACCTGTAAGAGGCCATTATATGTATTAGTCCTTAAAGGTAGCAACACATTTGGGACCGAATTAGAACAAGACTTCCTAACAACTACTAACAGGACTCACTATCACTAATCAGTATTCTGGATCCAGTAAAACGGACGTCCTATGTGAACGCGCCCTAACAGTTCCTGCCCCAGTCCTCATACCTACTAACAAACTAACCGACTAACGTTCTAACCCCGTCTGCTGACTGACTAACCATCCTAGGCCAGATTTGAGTCTTGTTCTGTGTCCGTCACAGTTTTCATGGGCGGCAGCGGAAGGGTCGTGATGCATGCTCGTTTGCTATCTTCATTCCATAAAAAACTATCTCTGACTCACATTACAATATCTTGTGCGACAGACCAATACACATACAGTGACCTTGCCCCGCATCCTTAAAATCAAGTTCAACTCGTAGGTACTAATTGAGGCATACTTAATACCTGTTTGGTACTTTCACACAACAATCTTATGGCACAGGGCAAGGAAAGAATCATTGTAAATCTATGCTATTTGAATCTTATGCCCTTACAATAAGGTATATGTACTTACAATAACTGAGATTTCTCGGAAAATTAAACGTCCTTAATCTTTCCCCATTGCCGCCAAGTGGTATAAAGTTCAAATTGTAAAGCTTTGACCGAAAGGTTTGGTTTTAGGCCGCGGGCGGCTTCTCAAGGTTAGTTAATTAATAAATAAATTATTAAGGTTCTGAACACAAAGTTTGAAAAACGGATTAATATACTTGTGTCTCCGCTGTCTGTGTTTAACAGATAAAGATAGACAGACATGTGACGGGGCTCTATTTCTTGAACGGAAACAAGTACACACCTTAAATTTTCATAGAAGGCGTGTTACAGGGTCCGGTATCGCAACAATTTCTAAAAAGTTTAAGCCCAATAGGAGACCCCATATAAGTAACGTATGATGTAAGTATTTAAAAAAATGCGTTTTATCTACATTCTTCGTTGTAATATCGCTCAGTGGTACGGAACCCCACGAGTGTAAGTCCGACTCGCGCTTGATCGGTTTTTTATTTTATTGTTATACTTCTAAAGCGCTCATAGCCCGGCGGTTTGCGTCGATCTTAAGTAATCGTCAAAGCGGGCGTGGACGGTTCGATGGGTGACCGCTAGAGTGGCAAATTTTCTTGGGAGCTTCCGTGCTTCGGAGAGCACATAAAGCCACCGGTCCCGGTTGTTACCATCTGTTGCAGTCGTTGAGCCATGTCGGATGCCTAAAAACTTCCGTTGCTTGGGTTGGCTCTTCCACCAACAGGAGCAGCGAGGTGGAGTATGCTCTAGTCCTCCTCGGGTTTGAGGAGGCACCCGTGCTCGGAAGTGGGCCATTATTGGGCTGAAACCAGCCAATACTTCTAACAGGCTATGCAACCCTGTGTTGTAGGTACCTACAGGAACTTCTGACGCCCACGTCCACAACTTCAAAAGTTAAAGTCCAATACTTGTAGTAATTATTGTATGACAGAAACGTAAACAAATTTTTCACCTTACGCCATGTGACGGTTGCGAAACCACACTCCTCCGTTTTTAGTTTTCGTAAAAAGGAGTAGGTACTTACATAGCTTTTGCTTGACATTATTAATATGTCTGTAGGAAACAGATGTCAAAATAATTATGGTGGTGTGGGCGTCGCAGATAAGGTTTACGTCCATCATGGAGTCCAAAGAAACACACAGTAGGAATGCACTCAATCTAAGATCATCTACATTGTACAATGTAGATTCTACATGATTTCAGTATATTATACGTCCCTTCAACTCGATGTCTACTCAAGAACCGCCGTTCAATACAATATCTACCTTCTCGAAGATTCCCTTTACAAACATATACAAAATCTTCCTACAAAAATTCAATAGCAAATTCTTGAGTTAAAGAATTGCTACACATATTTACATAATTTCAACTCTAACTTAGCTACAGTTTCCTAACTAAAAACCTTAGCAAAATTGTAATGATAAAAATTACTACAACACCGGATCAGGCGTTCGTTATTCAATTAACTTACATAACCAGGTCATTTGCACATTAATGGTAATTCCAGCGTGTAATATGCGAAATGCGGAGGTGTTTTACAATTTTGTTACGATTAATGAGTATAAGAGTGTATTGCAAGGAAGCAGAGCGGAAACGCGTAGTGCGTCAGGCATTGGTCGCTTGCTCTGACGTAAATAGGGTTTAGGCGAGAATTGCGACAGATCAAACTGGATATATACGAGCACAGCGCGCGTGGAGCCACGAAACCCAGGGGTATACTCGAAATATACTCGTAAACGTGATGAAACCGTAATTCTGCTGTGCATTTGTTTATAAACTTTTTTGCGGAATATCAAAATACCTAATTGTATTTCCGTAATCAGTGGCCTAACGGAAGGATGGTGATAGAGATGTTCACTACAGAAAAAGTAAATTTTATTCCTGTGACGTCATTATTTTCATAAATTTTAAAGAAATTTAAAAAATCGTCAGCAATTAGTACCTACTTGTTAATAATATTAATGTAAAATAATCTGTTGGCCTAATGCAGAAGCACAAAATCGCACAGCACCTTGTATATGTAAAGAAATGTAAAGATTGTAAATGTAAAGAAATGTAAGAAATTTCCCGCAGCGAACCGAGAGCAGATCCACTTATACACATAAAACAAAAAATACCCTACAGATGTCATAGGGTATTTTTTGTTTTCGTGTTGGTATGTACGTGCAACTACTACGTAACATCCGCAAGTTCAGTATCCCCTCTGTTGCGATGGTCAGGGATCATGGTCAGTTGCGTGACGGAAACTGATACGATTCACGATAACGGTTTCCGGCGATTGTTGAGTATTATAAGTACCATGGTAGACATTTTACGATAAGGACGTGATAGGGTGTCGTTTGGAGAGCACTGACCGAATAGATAAATAAACGCGCCATCATAGAGTAAGGCTGGGCGTATGCTGGAACGCAGGCGACGCAGTTCCACGCAGCGCAGAACTGAGCAGATTTTGTAAAGTATGGAACGTCATTGAGCTACGTATGCTGCGACGCAGGCACGTCAGACGTTGACATGTGTCAGTCGTGCTCTGCGTCCCGTTGTAGAGCCGGTACAGATTTCAGCGCGACGCGCGGCATAGTTTTGTTGCAATGACAGTCATGACAGAACGTTTAATAGAATCATTGTCAAACGTCTATTCTTTGTACTAGCTAAGATGCGAATGAGTTGCGTCGCAGCATACGGAGGGGGCACATGACTGCCTCAACTGCCCTGAGGTGTACTGAACTGTGATTTGATGTACTGCGTCGCCTGCATTCCAGCATACGCCTAGCCTAAATAGGCTGCTACTAAGTTAGTGCGCTCTACCACCCAAGACCTCATCTCCACTTACCATCAAGTGGGATTGTGGAAGCTTTCACTTAGAATTAATAAAAAAACCATCAGCCTTTATTCATCCACTGTTGGACATAGGCCTCCCCTAACTAGCGCCACTCTGACCGGTCCTAAGCCTTCTGAATCCAGCGGTTTCTCGCTGTCTTCTTCAGGTCGTCAGTCCACCTGGTCGGGGGCGTCCTATACTCCTTTTTCCAAGACTAAACGCTAGAGACTAACGCTAGAGCAGAACACGAGAGAATAAACGCTAACAGACTCATTATTTGAAATGGTATGCGTAATATTTCGTCATCACTTGCTTCTGTGAAGGAAATCGTCGTGAGGAAACCTGTACTCTTCAATGTTCTCTCCAGAATGTTCTCAAAGGTGTGTGAAGTCCGCCAATCCGCACTTGTCCAGCGTGGCGGACTATGGTCTGTACCTCTTACATGAGAGGAGTCCTAGACCCTGTGGGATCGTTATGGGTTACAATGCTGATGATAAATCTTAATTGTCTCACGCCTTATTATTGGAACTCCTTCGTGGAGAAAACTTGGCTCTTGTGGTTGTTGCCCGCATCGCATGTGATAGGCTTACGGTATGGATTGGCCGTATTGAGATCTAGAATACTAATTCCATTCCCACGCCGGCAGACCAGGGTGCCATAAGAGGTGAGAGAAATCGGCCCCTGCTTAAAGGGCTGAAGTTCATCTGGATATCTACCACCATCTTGCTTGAGTCAACCAAACGACTTGACGCGTACCGGCTGGGAGTTTAGATTGAAACCGTCTCGACTCAGAACAAGATTCAAATGGGGACTATGATGGTTAGTCCTGTTAGCAGACGGTGTAAGAACATTGTTGGTTAGTTTGTTAGTAAGTTTGAGGACTGGGACGGGGACTTTTAGTGATAATTAGTCCTGTTAGTAGCGTACATTATGTTGTTAGTAATAGGCCAGTTAGTAATTATTAGAAAGAGTCTTGTTCTAATTCAGTCACAGATGTGTTGTTACCCTTGAGGACTGAGATGGTCGCCTCTAAAAGTGTATTCCGGATAGAAAGGTGTGGTTCTATCCGGAACACAATTGCTGTTAAAAGAATTATTACACGGTAGAAATGGTACTAATTACCGTGGCGGGCTAAGTACTAAGTACCTTCCCCGGGCGAACTCTAGGCTTAGCGAAAGAGCGGATTCCGGATTCGGAGCGTAAATACGTGTCCAAGTGTATACATGAATTATTAAAAAAAGTTTTTAGAAAATAAATTTAAATATTATAATAAAAAAAAAAATTTCAATTAAATTGTGGTACCAAACACAAAACTATTGGTTCACAGATGAACCACAATAAAATTATGAACTTGATAACTCATATAAAGAGTGCTGCGTTAAACTTATCTTTGAGTGGTAACCGGCGTGGTAGTGGTAGGTTATGCAAGTCGCGCGCGACGGTCAGTTGAACCATGGCGGTGCGCGCGTTGACCGCTCTGGCGCTCGCCACCCTCGTGGTGGGCACCAACGACTTCACCGTCGGTTATTTCACCACCCTGAATACTCCAGGCGATATCCTAGCCAACGACGAAACATTAAAATCTGACTCCAATAATAGCGTAGTTATTTTAAACGGTTCCGTGAACTCTTCTGATTTCGATGTCGCGAAATTAGATGCAGACTTTAACAGTGATTGGCATACAGCATCTGAAGATGCGAGTTCTAAGGTGGAAATTAGCACAGATGATGGTATTATTTACACACTCACCGGTAAGATATTTTAATTTTAAATTTAGATAAATGTTTACGAGTTTTGTTTTTCAGAACTTTCAGTAATAATTTTTTTCATTATAATTTGTATTCAGGAATAATGCCGGTCGTTTGTCGGCCTTATTATTTGATCGAAAACACATTGGTGACGCTTTTGGTGTTACTAATGTCCATGGGCAACGGCGACCACTTACTTGTCAACGGCTGGTTAAAAAAAAGTATTTTGTTTCTAATTAAAAACGCTCTAAACTCAAGAGAACACCACTTTGAGCGCAACAGTTCTTTGCCAAGTTACCAATACTAGCAAAATTTACTGCCGGCACTAGATATTACAGTGGTCGTTAAGCCACGTCGGGAGCCTATAAACCTAAGAATTTCTGTGACTAGGTTTAACCACTAATCCCTTTATCTGAAACTCTTTATTTCTCCAATAGATCACTTCAAACTTCGTAGGTATTCATTCCTCAGTAACGCAAGTAGGCAATGAGAAAGGATTTTTGGAAATAAAAGCGCTGTCGAGTTCATTAATAGGCGCGAAATAACCTAATTTCACGCGGGCGAAGCCGTGGGCGGAAAGCTTGTCCGCAATAAAATAGTGGGATAAAGCACGGTGTAGCTTTCTAAGTTACAAGACCTTGATCGCAAGAGCGTTTCAGACGCGTCTCAACTACAGCTTTCCTTTACATACATATAACTAAACAACCTTTGTACCATGAATATTGTACATGCTTTCTTATATTGTTATCCGTTTACATGCATAAATACATAAATAAACTTTACTCGATTCATTAAAACATAACTTTAACAAAATAAAAATCCGACTTCAACTTCGACATGTAACATGAGAACATTATCAACGTAGTCGAAATCAACTAAATAGTTAGTTGGATACTTATTAACAAACTAACCAACTAATGTTCTAACACCGTCACCTAACTGGACTAACTATCCTAGTACCTATTTGAGTCTTGTTCTAGCTCGGTCACAGTTTTGTCATGGGCGGCAGCGGAAGGTGGTGCTGCATGCTCGTTCCTTAAAAAATAATTTCTGAGTTATGCACACTTAAAATGTAGGTACCTACAAATGCCTTTTTTAACCGACTTCTTGTAGTATGTACCTATTCTCTATCAATCAACCCAAGGCGAAGATGAGCTTTGTTTTCACCCATATCTTACAACATAAACATTAAACATTTCTGTAAACACTTCTGTAATGTTCAGATATTCCGGGAATTATTTACAACTATGCCGCAATTATAATCACTTGAGAAAACAGTTATTTTGTAATCATAGAGAGACACTTCAATTTTATTTGTTTTTATATGCATACATAGGTACGCTAACATTGTGTGGGCCGTTTATAATAACAATAATATTGCTGTTGTAAATAATAATGTGATAGCCGTGTGGTTGAACAGTGGACTCTCGAACCGGGGGCCCGGGATCAAGCCCCGCACGCACCTCTAGTTTTCAAAAATGTTGTGCGTATTAGGCTTCTCGCCCACGTCAGACTTTTTGTAGGACAGACACAGTGGTCTGTGAGGACAGATAATCGGGCCGATATTTCCTCCGATACTAAATGTAACGTACTCGTATCTCTGACCGACTTTTTTTAGGACATGTGCGTTGCACTATTGCTATCAGTACATACCTTTGTATTTGCTTCGTGGTACATACGTTCTATTTTTCTCCTACAAAAAATCGGTCACCGATTATCGGACGTGGGCGAAAAACCATAGAATTTAATTAACACTTACTTCGGTGAAAACATCGAGGGGAAGTCTGCATACCTAAGCCTCACGTTGTGAGAGGAGCCCTGTGCCCAGCAGTGGGACAGCTATGGGTTGTACTTGTGATGATGATGACGTTAGTAATATTACATATTTGTTATATGGCTACGGAGATGTAATTGTGGGTTAAAATAACATAATCTAACCGATTGCTGCAAGCGGGCCGTAAATTGACTAACAAAACAGCGAATTACGAAAAGGTACCTAATGTTTATGACTTCGGAATGTTCTTCGGAACGTGGACATAAAAGTTGGTCACTACTAGTGTAGTGATGTTACGGATCTATATCCGTAACAGCGGATATGCCTGGAAATAAATCCTAATCGACTTTGTTAATTCTTAACGGATCTTCAAGTAAAAAACACAAAACTTCTCCCTCACTTATGTAACTGAGATGTTATCATATAACATGAAGGATGTCATTGTAGGGGAGCCCTTACGTTATACAGGTAAACTTTCCACAACTTTAATACGGAGCCTAGAGTTCGCCCGGGGTAGTACTACCGCGCGCCACGGTATCTACTTAGTAGTATGTAGTACCATTTCTACCGTGTAATTATTGTTTTAATAGCAATTGTGTTCCGGTTAGGAAGGTGTAGAGCCGGCTACACTTTTTTAGAGGCCACCATCTCAGTCCTCAAGCGTAGCAACATATCTGTGACCGAATTAGAACAAAACTCTTACTAACAATTACTAACTGGGCTATTACTATAACTAACTAACCAACTAATGTTCTAACACCGTCACCTAACCGGACTAACCATCTTAGTCCCGAATTCAGTCTTTGTATGTGTCGGTCACAGTTGTCATGGGCGGCAGCGCAAGGGTGGTGCTGCATGCTCATTTGTTGTCACACCATAAAAATGCTCTCGCTGGAGAAGCGTCCTAAAATGTGATCTGCATCATTAAACCGATAAAAATGATGACATTACTAAAATAGTTTATTTGACTTCCAGACGAGGAATATTACAAGATGCCGCAGCTGTTTAATCTGGACGAATACCGTGGCTGCCGTGCCTCTCAGGGCACATACTGCCGAGGCAGCTTCGAGCTGTTTGCCAGCGGGCCTCATCCTCTCCTCTCCACTCTAAAGGTAACTATTATTTTTCTAATACTCTTTACTTTACTTAGAAAGTAGCAAACTCCCTGCTTCCCGGCAAGTCTAGTCGACATATCGGCCATTTACATACAATCAAGTTTTTCATAAGAAGTCTACGTTTGTTTTAGCAGATAATTTAAGAGACCGACAACGGTCATAAGTGGTCATCGTCATCGACCAAACAACTGGTATAATCAGCGGCTTATAAGTTGAACTATGTCCTTGAGTGCGCAGTAACACATTTTCGGGTCTCAATCGAAGCGGGGGACGCGGGAGCGGTACGTCACTCGCTCAGTTCCGCTCACACGCATGCGCACAGTCGGTTTCCGTCCCTCTCCATCCATAGTACCTGCGCAAACGGCAGCCATTTTGGTTCAACTTATGTGCCGCGATTTATAACACCGAGTCATCATCTGGGAAACAAACGCGCATAATTTTAGCACTCTAAAAATGCGACCGGAACGCGTTTTCACGATCAATTTTGGAAGCAGGGTGTTAGCTGAACTGGAATATGCCATCGGGTCTAAACTGGGAACTGGCTGGTATTAGAGCCTAGCAATCTTAATCAGGAAAAATTAGTCACACCAGCAATAGCACCACGAGTATGGTTATGATTTAGACTCGAGTATGGATGGAGCCTCTTAAACCCCATAATAATCAATAAGACATTATAGAAGGCATTCTGGTTGCGTATCTAAACGCAACCAGAATGCCTTCTATAATGTACATTTCCATGGGTAAGTTACCGGTAATGTGCGTTCGCGACTCCTTGAGAGTGAAAGGAACCAGTTACCACGTGGATAGGACAGTGGGGAGGGTCAACGACCGGTGCACTCCGCTGACATACTCCCGATCGAGTCGAACGCGCGTCCAAACATTGCCAAATTTACGTAATGCTTGTTATTTAAAATCTCGATATGGTAAACAAAACGGGTCACACTGAATAGACATAAATGAGCGCTAATAAAAACATTATATCTGAATTTAAATTTGACCTAACTTTTTTTTATTTACGTTATTTAATTTTCAGTCTGTTAGGAAACTACAGAATACGATTAAACTCATCGTCTCAATCCATAACAGCTGTGTTAAAGCCCAACTGAGCTTGGGTCTCCTCTCACAATATGAGGGTTACAGCCTTCCCCCACACTAATAGGGTTTACATTGGCTGACACAAGAAAATTATTGAGAAATCACAAGTAAGCAGGTTTCCTCACGTTGTTTTCCTTTACCGAAGCACCGAAGTCAGTGATAATTTCTAACACATATACTATAGTTTCACTTGTTTTTCACTAATCCGCACTGGAGTAGCTTGGTAGAGAATGCTATAGGGCCTTCTCAGGTACGAGGAGAGACCCGTGCTCAGTAGTTGGCCCTTAATGGTTGAAGGCAATTACTGAAAATAAGTGCGTTACGAAAAATAATGAAAGAAATAGGTCTGTGGACGGAATTCGGATACGAATACTTAATCGTTGGTCCAACTAAGCATTGAACCGAAACTCAAGGTTGTCTAGCAGGCCTAACCTGATTTACCTAATGCACATTCAATACCAGGAACCGCTCTCGTAATTCATAACAAAACTTTTTTTCACTGTAATTCAGTAGTAGGTACCTATAGTAATTGACGACCAGTTCAAATTTTTAGGTGCCATACCCAAAGGTGTTGTCATTTACGATTTTACCAACCTTCATACCAAATTACCAACCCACATTTGAGGTCTCGTTAAATATTAATTTTAATATTATTTACTTAATTATTCGCTAATGAGATTAAGATTTATAATTGATACACTAATTAAGGGCTACCTATAAAGAGACGTGGTATATGGTGCCTATACTTTATCTTAATTATTTCGATGTGAAAAACTGCACTCATTCGATCCAAGGAGGTCAAGAGTTAAGACGTTGAACTTTGTTTACATAATCGATAACAGATTGTGACGTAACGCCGATTGCCTTAACGGATATAAGGGTATTGCGTAAACAATTTGAGCCCACATTTTTCATCACACTGATCGATACAAAGATATTACAGCGATAGATGCGTTACGTTACGTTCTACAACGCGAGTTGCACTTTTGGATCCGCTCCGATGACATTGTACGGATGGGAAAAATAATCACGAAACGTATGTCACAGAACCAGTATAACTACATGAAAAGTAATTAGCCGAAATCGACTGTTCCACTTTTGGCGCGCTATTGGCGTATATAATTATATCTAAGTACTTCTTTTTACTAATAATATCATTGAATACTTAATAGATTGTATTACTTACTGTCCCTGTTCTGTAGAAAATCCTGGGCGTAGTATCCGAAAATATTTGTCAAAAATTGCATTATCTTCGGAACTAAATCAATATGCATAATTACAAGTACGTGGCATAAAAGAAAGTATGTACTACTTACATGTATACTACTACTAGTAGTTATAATTCCGTTTGCAAGAGAATAGGGTACAAACATTGCAAGTTAGATAAAAGCTTGTACCTAATTCATGCTTTAATAAGTATCAATCGTCATTGTTATTCAATAAGCTCTATTTCATTCGTACATTTGAATAAATATGTATGTTATCCTTAAATGGGTAGAAACTCTGATAAAATCGTTCGTATTACTCACATTCTTCATTGTTATAAGCCATTCGCTAGATTCTATTGATATCCGGGACCCAAGTGTGCTTATTATTATTAATAAATACTTCAATTGCTTCGTATTTGAATAGTTTGGCACATTTCGTATACCAAATGTATTCAGACACGACGCAATTGAAGCATTTCTAAATCAGCAGACTTGGTCCCCTGGACTGTGATCGCTGTCGATGCCAAAGTAATTGTTAATTGCTTTTACACGCAGCTTTTCCGAAGATCGCCGATGCCCCGGCCGGGAATCAAACCCCTTGCTTAGCAGACAGGGCCACTACCAACTGAGCTAAGGAGGATACTAACTCACTGTTTCCTTTTTGACCAGCACTGCATTCGTGATTCGCCTTTCTAACGAACCCTATTGTAATTATAGTGACCACATACTCGTACCATCAGCTGGCTCAGCCACAGCGTTATTAACATAAAGGGTCAATCACACTCAAGTTAGATTGCATTTGAGTACAAGCCGGTTGGTTTCTTAATAAATACATTGCGTAATGAATGGAATTTTTTCGCGAAACTCAACGTTCTACAAATACGAAAAGGTTGTCCTCCGTTTTGTGCATGTTAAATTTATTGAATGTAATGTTTATTAAATATAATCTTTGTTTTGTTGTGCATATTGCAATGCAGTTAAAATGCGTAGCTAATGTAGTAAGTACCTACTAATGCACTGATTGGAATAAGCCGAAGTTAAGAACGTTTTAACTGAGAAGCCTCAAGACTAGTCTCTATTTCTTGAAATCTCGTGAAAGCTTTAATTTTCTTGTACCTACTTTATTATACAACGCTCATTATACACACTCATACCCCCGCACTAGGATTCCCTATGTCGCGGATCGCATGAACAATACCACAGAACAGAAAAATAGGGACAGCGCAAATAAAGCATCGTTGGCAGTTGACACCCACGACCCTGTAACAAACATTTGTCACATCAATGTCTGCCCCGGCCGGAAATCGAAAACGGGAGCTCGCCCTCGATAATAAACTTATATTGCGTGCGTGCATGCGTGTGCTCTTTTCTGTTTATAGCAATTTTGTTAAAATTAAATTCATGTCAAATAAATCATTTTGTTGCAGCGCTACTCGGCGAACTACGCACACCGCTTCAACCACACGCACGTACATCGCGGGGTGTGCATGACGCGGACCTGCGGGCCGCGGGCCGGCCGCAGCGACCCTGCCTGGTCTGTAGACACGCATTAATATGAATGGCCAGTAACAGAACACATGACCCAGGTTATAAGTGACTGCCCATGGACTTATGGACATCCACAACGGAAGGAAGTGGCGATTCGCTGTCTAGCTCTTCAACAACTCTCACGACATTTTACGATTGAATGGCAGTTACAGATGCATCCAACAACAAAGAGACCCTGGCTTCACATAGCTGACTCAATGGTTACATTTCCAGGTTGCCGTTCGAAGAGTCCTGGGTTTGATTCCTAGCGAGGCGTAAAATTGGAATGACGAGTTTAAATTTCTGAGTGTGTGTGTGCTTTTCCGTCAACTTGATACTTCTGCAGCTGCAACTTCGAATTCAAGCAAACTGTCAGCTTTGTCGATATGCAACTGACGGAATAAACGTTTCTCTTCTTTTTCTTCTACCACGCTTGTAACAAAAACTATATTCTTTCCTTCCACCAGGTTCGCCTCCTGCGTTAACGACAGCATGCTGGCCTCCTTCAACTTATCAGCACGACTGTACAACTTGGACTACTGCGTGCATGGGCCGGAGGAACAGTCGCCACCTCTGGACGCTAACCAGAGCGCCTTCGCTGGTCTAGTAGCACTGCTGGTGATCCTCACAGCCGTCAGCACAACCCTCGACTTGACATTATCTGATCAGACTAAGAAAGGTGAGTTTATCTTACTTTTTACGTCGAGGAGTCGGGTCTGCAGGTATAGTCACCTTAAACGACAACCTGAGTAGGTTGAAGTGGCAATGGGCTGGCCACATTGTACCAATAAACTGGGGAAGAAAGGTTCTCGAGTGGAGACCATGTCTGGGAAAAAGAATATCGGTCACCCCGATTAGGTGGACTCACGACTTGTGGAAGACTGCAGGCAACCACTGGATTCAAAAGGCTTAGGACTGGTCCGTATGGCGCAAGTTAGTGGAAGCCTATGTCCAACAGTGGACTTGTAAAGCTGATGGATAGAACCGACAACCAAGGCATTTTGAACCTTTAAAATTTAAAATCTATTAAAATGTCATAACTTCGAAACTGAGATTAAGCTGGGTACTACAGAACCCAGCAACGTTCGCGGTTTTTTTTTATCGAAGCTAATAAAAAATAGTTCTAACTGTCGATATCTTTAATACGCTCTTTGAACAGTTACATAACTCTATGTTGCCTAAGAAACGCTTAATAGAGTATTACTTAAGTATAACTAATAAACATATTTTAAAGAAGGGCATTAGAATGATATCTAACATGAGAAAATAAAGTCCAATCATGTTTTCTAAGTGCTTTGCGCACGAGTGGATTCCGACGCGGATTTCCACATAGTTGGCACAGCTTGGTTATTAAACTGAGAATCCGTCATTATCCGTGATACATGGCCAATTGTCGCTGGCTTTCGAACAATCAAGCCCTTCAACATATCCATATTAATATTACGTACTTCTCATATGAAACCTCATTTTGATTTCTACATTGTAAAACACGTTGTAAATTGTAAAACACGTTATTAGATTTCAAAGTCGGTTTAATATCTATTATTACAACCTTCATTACAAGTCAAAACATTTTCCCTGGCCTATTCTCCGCAATCTTACTTTGACAAAAGACTTAGCTTTTGCACACATTAGGCATTAGGCTAAGTATGTACTCAGAGATATTAAATAGGTAGAAACGGAAAACACTCAATAGAATTGTGGTGAAAGTAAACAAACACGGAGATTTATTGATGTGTCAACATTGTTATGTTGACACATCAATAAATGTTTTTTGTACCTAGTTTCCTAATTGGTCAGTGAATAGAAGATTATAAATTATTTTATCGGCCCTTATTAGCATGATAGTGATTCAAAATTACAATAATTGAGTACAAATATTGTAATAGATACAATAAGATGCCTGATTTATGATGAAATGAGAAACATATTATAAATACAGCTACAAATAAAGGAACTTTAATAGAACTTTGTACCTGTTGCACCTGAGCTCTTTTATCGTTGACAATGACTACGAAAATGTACTTCCTATCGAACTTGGCTCCTGTTTAAAAATTATTTTTGTTGGGGTTTAGGTGAGTGAGCGCACGGGGGACTTTTGTCTGCGTCACATAAAAGTTTTTGTCTTCGTCGGGTCGCGTTTGTAAAGTGGGGTGCGCTCACGAGGGCGACAGTGACAAAACTTTTTTGATATGGAAGCATCATTGGAACGACGATCTGGCATGTTAACCATTGCGCCATCCGGCTCGTCAATGTGAACGGAGAGTGACAATTTTGTCACCGACGCCGGTAGGCGGACATAAAAGTCACCCAGTTGTCGCGTCGTAACGTGCGCGCACCTCCATACATATCCAAGAACTTGATGAAGATGAAGAGCGACGAAACCAGAGACATAATAGTTGTAAGTATATATCATGTCTCTGGACGAAACGCGTCCCCCGTGCGCGCACTCTCTAATTTAACGTTTTTACACGCTTTCTATTAGCTTCACCTGTATGTTTGTTTGTTTGTAACCGACTTCTTTGGGCGCGATTTTGACCCACTTTAAACGGCCAGATTTCGTTCAAACTTTGTAGATTTATTGAGGACCGATGACAATACACTAATTTGATAAAATTATAAATAATTAGTGTTTATATTTTGCGAAATAATCGCTAGCCTATACACTTTATAAAAATAGCGACATCTAGCGGTACGCCCGTAACCTACTTCCAAAGAATGATGCAGTGACGCAGTTTTGATATAATAGTTTGCCCATAGTGTAAGAGATGGCGCTACATACTTTCACTTAGCACTATAAAGCGTGTTTTTAGTTTTTATAACTATTCATTATTCTTAGAAGCTACGCAAGCATAACACCGTTGATTTGTGGTGGCCTGCTTGCGCAAGTCACGGCTCGGCTTGGTTTTCGGAAACCACTAATTGAGATGTTGAATTTCATCCTATTTATGAATTTAGGATGTAGCTTGTGCATGGTAAACGAAGACGATTTGTTGATTTATATTTAATCACCATCGTAAAGGGATTGTAAGGATGTTTCATGTTTGCGACGATACTACGTTACGGAACCGGGTCCCTCTTTTCATAGGTCCCGGCACCCTACAGTTTAATCCCGAAGGTACTCTAGGCTTGGTGGTAGGTCTGAAGTCCGGCTGGCTAGCTACCACTGATATTATAGACCTCTCACCTTTAAATTTCTTGCTAAAATACTCATAATCCAGTAACAACTTGCATAATGGCAATAACGTTTGAAATAACGCTGCTGTAATAAATTGCGCACTTTCATTTAAAAAAGAAGATTTATGCAGATAGGCAAACAGCAGTTAGGCACTATTCGTTTTATTTGCTTGCCACAAAATTTAGCACTGTTACGTGACCTGTGTCAGTCGGTTTCTGTGTATTGTTTATATTAGGTATTTAAGTAGGTAAACCTTGAATCTTAGGCGTCGTCCTAATTGGCAGCGATCGTACGATGGCGCGATGCGTTTTCGTCGTGCGATGGGTATTTCAATACAATTACTTGCGAGGTTAAAATAGGACATTCTGATGAAATCTGTATGTTTGAACCCATCGCACGACGAAAACGCATCTCGCCATCGTATGGTCGCTGCCAATTAGGACGACGACGCCTTAGTATTAATTCGCGTTGGTTGGTTGTATGGAATTTCTAAGGTAATTTTAATATGTAATTCACATTAAAACATTGACAAATTATTACAATGTCATATGTCATACACCCATATACGAGTAGGTACATGTAAATGCATTTAGGCACGGGGACAGTCTATTTGAATTAAATACTTTATTTAGTTACAATTACACATATTGCATTATATTATAGTACTTATCTTGTATTGTATTGCTTTCAGGATTCTGATGATTGCCTAAAAATTTTAGTAAGATGCAATATTTGCAAATGCTAAGTAGTTGCTACGTATATACGTAGCTGTATCCTGCTGGACTTAACATACTTTAATCATATTTTGGACGAGCAAAATCCTTATTATGTACCCAAAATAATGTAACACGACTCTCACACACGTCATTTACTTATGACCTTGTTGTCACAACCATTCTTACATGTTCCCTATAAACTCTCTATCTCTCTCTCTATCAGGTGTGGGCTGGATGCTATCGTGGTCACTGCGGCAGTCCTGGCAAGCGCTGGTGGCGCCCCCCGCGGCCAACGCAGACCTCATCGTCTTCGACGGGCTACGCGTCTTCTGCCTCATGTGTGTCATCATCGAACACGTCTGCTGGGTCGCCACTCTATCTTACATCGTTGACACCAGGTCTTATGAAAAGGTATTTCAGTGTCCTATTAAATCCTGAATTCCTGATTAATATTAAGTTTGACAAGTGTAAGAACTGTGTGGTGACATCGCATACATTTCTCAGATTGACATCACGACATGCCTGAATCGCGCTATCGACAAAAATCGCTATCGATAGTCAAAGCTCGGCCGCTTTGAAAATTGTGTGATGGAGCCCATGCGTTCCAAGCGCCCTGATAATATTAGACTGCGACTTTAATTATGAGGTTTGCTTCAAAATAAAAGACCTACGTCTTTTATTTTAAACCAAACCCGTAGCCTAATTGGCAGTAGCCCTGCCTGCGAGGGGTTCGGGTTCGATTCCCAGCCATTTGTTATTTGTGTTGTCTATGCTACCGGCGACACAGGGAATTCGAGTGGTATGAGAGTATGAGTTTATTTATTTATACGTATAATATGATGTAAGCCTGCAATAAAGCCTCAGAGATCCAAAATCAATCAATAAATTTTGTTTCTGTCAGATGCGGATGGACGGCGATGTAATCCTAATGACAAACAGCACGCTGGTGGTACAGATATTCTTCCTGATGGCCAGCTTCCTTCTGGCCAACAAGCTGCTGCAGCAGAAACAACAGAATGTGTCCGCCATTCGCACATTCTTCCATACCATGCTTAACAGAATTATCAGGTATTTAAGTGTATTGGATACTTCCAACAATAAGGCCCGGTTGATATGATTGAAGAAAAACAAAGAGAGAATATCAGAACAGGGTGATTCATCGCAACCCTTATCTGTCCCACTGCTGGGTACGGATATCCTCTCACAATGTGAGGGGTACAGGCCGTAGTCCACCACGCCGGCCAGATTGCGGATGGGTAGACTTCACACACCTTTGAGAACAGCCATGGAGAACTCTCAGGTGTGCAGGTTTCCTCACGATGTTTGCCTTCATTGAGGCAAGTGATAGTTAAATATTCTAATGCGCAAATACTTTTTGAAAATTAATGGTGTGTGCAGGGTCCGACCCCAGGCCCCCTCCCAAGATCAAACCACACTATCTATTAATCCGTATTAATACAAGTTATAATATGTAGGTACTATTTTTTTTTAATTTATCAATATTAGATACTTTAGTGCCCTGTAGAATATAAATCTTCGACGCAAACATGAGTAAAACAACTAAAAAATGTCATTACTGTTTATCCTCAAAATCCTGTATTTACCAATAAAATTTCACGTATTTTTCGTAGGATAAGCCCAAGCTATTTCTTCGTGGTGTGGTTCGCTGGCAGCTGGTGGGAGCGGCTGGGCTCGGGGCCGCAGTGGGCGCCGCTGGTGGGAGGCGAGGCTGCTGTCTGCAGGAAGAAGTGGTGGACCCAGCTGCTCTACCTGAACAACTTGGTCTACGCCGATGACAAATGCCTTATACAGACCTGGTGAGATACCATTAATTCTTTCTTTCCTCTTCATTTTTGGCTGGTGTTGGTATCCACAACATTTCAATTTTATTTTTAATATGGCAACACTTTTATTTTAATCTTCTTCACTTCCATCTCGGTGAGCAATGGTAATGGCGCACCCCATTACCCCAGTTTTCGTACACAACGGAAACACGGTATTCATTAAGTCAGGTTATAGAAGACCTATTACGACTCTTTTCAATTTCTAATCTCCACGTGACCGCTGTCTATCAATTCTGTCTCCTGCAGGTACTTAGCAGCAGACATGCAGCTGTACGCGCTGGCGCTAGCCCTGACGTTGGCACTCCGCGGCAGACGGTTTGCGATCCCGGTCTTAGCGGGACTGTTCGCTGCTGTTACACTCTTCACCCTGGGCCTCGCGTACACATGGGAGCTAGTACCCACCCTCATTGTGCATAGACCTGAGTGAGTGTTGTTTAACTTCTTGCTAAATGGGTACAACTAGACAAACGATAAGCAAACACAAAAATTCCACACCCATGCCACAAACCGTTCAGAAATAGGTACACCATCATTAACAAAAGAAAAAAAAATTATACATTTGAAGGCGAATACCTACAAAAATTATAAGTAGCGTAACACATGGCTGAATTGTGGTCAACGTCAGTTTCTTACCATGTCTGCCTTAAAATTGGAAACCTAGACGTATTTTAGCTCGCTTGTTTAACAACGCCATTTCGTGCGTAGCGTTTTCCGTTTTCGTGGGTTGCAGACTTGCAATGGTCGTTATCACATAAATTTTCTTGCAAAGCGAAGCTAGATACAAGTGTATCGCCTTTCCGTGCTCTGCGATTGATTCGAGCCTATTATTGGGTACACTATTTTGGGCCATGTAATCGTGGTTGACTGTGAACAAACATGTTTAAATTGGCCATATTTCTCCAGATCAGTACGCCTAAAATATAGCGGAAACCTGTCCTTCAACACCTTGTACCAGTCCCCATTGGGCAACGCGGCGGGCACGCTGGCTGGACTCCTGCTGGCTCACATTCACCATTCATTGAAAGGCACAGACGTGCTCATACGGAGCAAGGTAAGTCCAACCTTAGCATGTAATCATCAAATTGTCCAATGACAAGAAGTCATTGATTTTTGTCACTGAACTTGGACCATAATTTCTGTATTCATTCGGACTTTTTTCGCCAATAACGTTGGAGACATTCCTGTATTTCTTGGAGTTTCAATTACAACTTGGATCTTCGTCCCCTTTTTCGCGAAAAACATTAGAGATATTCCTGGTGCTGCCACCACGGATAGTGGAAACTTAAACCATGTTTGCTGCAGCATTTACATAGCTTAATTACATTTTGAGGTTATCACATCCATCATCATTTTATGTGGGTTACTCCATCCTTATTCCAAGGCAAGTCACTTGCGACGGTGACTACATCCCCCTGGGGACAGTGACCACTAAACGTCAGTTGTCAGTTGACTTTTCTGCTCATTTATTGGCAATAAAATGAGCCAACCTGACGTCAAGTTCGCGACCTTAACATTTTTCTGTGGACTTAAGCGAGCATAAAGCATCACCCATCCATTGCGGCCTATGACAACTATAACCGACCCAGATCAAGACTCAAATTGGTACTTGGATGTTTAGTCCAGTTAGCAGAGCTCGTTATTAAACACGTTAGTTGGTTAGTTCATTAGTAGGTTGGTAGGTATATACGTATAAGAACACTATTAGTGATAGTTCTCTTAGTTGTTGTTAGTATCTACCTAATAGTCCAGTTAGTAATTGTTAGGAAAAGCTTCGTTCTAATTCGGTTACAGATATGTTGCTACCCTTGAGGACTAACATGGTCGCCTCTAAAAACTATAACTGTGTAACTTTCAATTACAACCAAATTGATTTAGTTCTGGACATACATAATTATATTTAGTAGGTAGGTACTAATTGGCAATAAGCACTAAATATCCATATAATTTACATGTCACTTGTAACGGTGGTTCACAGAGCAGTAGGTACTGCAACAGCGTGACGCAACCGTTTCCATTTCCAGTTCTAGACTAGCTAGGGCTTGCGATTTCACGATAGCTAATGCTTCCAAGGCTCGACCATCTACCTAGAATACCTACACGGCTAAACCATAACCCCTTTTTGCGTTGCCTGAAGGTTGCGGTTGCTTAATTGCAATATTCAATCCTGTTCTGTCAATAATGGGAAAGTTAAGCAAGATGGGTAGGTATACCTACGTGAGTCCAAACTTCAAAAATCAAAATCAAATCAAAATAGTATCAAACAAGTAAGCCGTGGTGGAGACCGTCTATTAAACATAAAGATTTAGTTTGTGCACCTTACTCTTATTACCTCTAACTTTCAACTTAGATACTTCTTACACTACTACACTACCTAAAATACACCCTACTTTCAATGACCTCATGACTCTACTCTATATTGGAAATCGCTAAGCCTTTCCCAAAAGGTTTAAATCCAACGGTTAAAATAGCATATTTATGGCCTCGGCGACAATGTTGAAAACACAGCTAACAAGCAGGTTTCCCGGTTCTACGTCCACGCAATATTGCATCTGGTGTAAAATATGGCTTTTTACCATGCAACGAGCAGAAAAAGCATGTACGCTGTTCCCATCAGACTCGTTTTTGTGTAATACATAAAAAATAAAAAAATAGGTAATTTTGTAAGTAATTATTATGAAATAAGAAGGTAATCTATGGAAAATTTCCTCATCTGTCTTTCTTCTTCCTTCGTCCTAGACCGGTAACGCATCAGCAGTAGTCAGGGGCTTTACCTATAGTGCAGGGGGTGCGGTGCATGCGGGCGCCGGTTGTTAGGGGGCGCCGAGAGCGCCTTGTAAGTAGATACCTATTCCATGTCGACCTTGTATTTTGATACAAAAAGGCGCCAGGGTATTGATGCACCCGGGCGCTACATTTACTAGAGCCGAGCGTGGCATCAGTGATGTATTTAGTGTTATTGATATCTATGAGCGATGGTGACCGTTAGCTGGCTCATGTGCTCGTTTGTCGTTACGTAAAAAAATAAAATATTCAAATCAATTCAAATAAATGAATAGTTGGAAAAACTAAAAACAGGCTTTTTAATGCTGCTGAGTGAATTATAGAAAGCAATTTTAGTCATTTTGCTGGTAACCGTTGAGGAGTTAGGTAGTTCCCTTGTCTTAAAATGTCAATGTGCAAAATTTTAAGTCCTTCGAATAGGTGGAAGTCCATCCATCAGCCTTTGCAAGTCAAGTGTTGGACATATAGGCCTCCCCTCTCCCCTAACTGAACCCCTAAGAGGAAGGATTAAGTTCTAATTCAGCTTGCAAGATGACCGCACATGGTATTCGTACCACCTATACTTACAAAGCAAGAATAATAAAAACTTTTGAAATGCTAGGTTCACACATGTTTGACTAGCCTGCCTACTTTATACATGGTTTTGACACAAATATCTCCAATTATAGCGATGTGTTTATTATCTAAGAAGTGGTCGTGTCCATTTCGCAAGGACAGTCCGTTCCGCCTTTCGCCGAGTCGCGTCGCGGTACTCACGTTGTTTGATTGCTACATATCTCTGGGAATGTAATTAAATAATTTACTTGCTCCGTGAAATCATTAACGAGATTTAAGTAAATAATTCAGTGAAAGCTTGTAATGAATTCTAAGAATATTTGTATGAAAATAAACACTATATATAGCGTAACCAACGTCGTCCAACCCGTAATTCAATTGGTAGCGACCCCTCGAAGCAGGGAGTCCCGGGTTTGATTCTCGATCGGGGCAGACATTTGTATGACAGATGTCAGTCTTCGGGTCGTGAATATTAAAGATGTGTTTATTTGTGTTGTCCATGCCACCCGCGACACGGAATCATAATGCGAGGGCATGAGGCGTCGTCCTAATTGGCAGCGATCGTACGATGGCGCGATGCGTTCTCGTCGTGCGATGGGTTCAAACATACTGTACGAGTACTATACGAGAGGAAATAACGGGCACTCTCTCGAGTCTTGTGTTTTTAATTAAATTTGTATGGAGAAAAAACAGAAAAATCCATTTTATTCAAGACTCGAGAGTGCCCTATTTTGAGAGGGCACTATTTTCTCTATTTTTTGACATATCGCAAATTGCGCACACTCGATGGACTTGGCGTGAAAAAAATTGAATGTGTTTTTTATCATTAATTCATTTTGTGCACGTTATTTTTGGTGCGTAAGGCTTTTTAAAAGGTACTCGCCACTCTGAATGTTATCTATGCTCGAATAAAATGGCTTTTTCTGTTTTGTTCCATACAAATTTAATTCAAAAACACATTTTATTTTTTTTCACCTGAAGTCGCACCAGTGCCCGCTATGTGCGATATGTCAAAAAATTGAGAAAAATAGTGGCAATAATCGTACGAGAGGAAATAACGGGCACTCTCTCGAGTCTCGAATAAATTGGATTTTTCTGTTTTGTTCCATACAAATTTAATTTAAAAAAATAAAAACGTGTTATTATCGCCAGAGATGCGTAAATATGATAATGTTGTGGCTTCCTATACGATTCTACGTTAGTTTCAGAAGGAAAATCAAATATTTATAACATAATAACCCTAAGTCTATGAAGACCCGATTTTCGTCCCACTGTGCGGTGCCTATAGTTCGTAGCAGCTGACCCTGACCGTGTAGTGTATAGACTATTACTCATTTGTGCCAGTGATGCACGCTATTTTATTTGTTTTTGTCAGTGTTTAATGTAATATTCTACTTTTATAATTTCCATTATCATTCCAATTTTCCAAGTATAAAATTAAGATTGATAAAGCGATTTTTATACCCTTAATGGAATATTATTCCAAAAAATTTTAGTTAAATGTCTATAAGTACTTACTGTGAAAAAGTTTCACTTTTACCGTGGTTTCATAAAACCACACAATCCTTTTTATTAGTACCTACTTAATTATTTTATTATAAATTTATAATTAATGCTAATTAATTAATATTCACATGGATAAGCAAATATATCATTTAAATAGTCGTTTATAAAGTTCATAAAGGGCTTTATCAGTCATGAGGTCACGTTGATATTGCAGAACCTAAGTGATATTGATCTCATCATTCTTTATTGTGGTGGGCAGTTTGTAGTTTTTTTTTGGGGACAAATAAATATACCTACTGTACCTATACTTTTTCCTTTTTAATGGCTTCTAGCTTGTTTAAAATTACAGAACAATCTGCAATCATGCGACACAGTTGACATGTTCTCTCAGATTATAAAACAAAAGTCATGTTCTCAACGATGAACCATGTGTAAACATACGGTATCTACCTAAATACTATGTTAATAACTTGTCTACATGTCGAAGCCTTCAATACAAACGTTTCCTGTGTTATTGACAAGTCATTTAACATGATTACCTAGATACTCGCGTCCGTCAGAACGGCGGGTCAATCATCGTATTTCACTTTGATATTATGTTAAATAATTGCTTATGAATTGCTTATATTTGCTTATCATGATGAGAGAATTGCTTATTGCATAATTTAAAAGAAATAACAAATTTAATGTTGACCCTCCATTCTGACGTCAGCTGTGCAGGTCAAGTCTCTATAAAGTAGTAACTACGTAGAATTACTAATGTTTTAATAGGCCAAAAATTGCTTATCAATTGCTTATTTCACAATTTGGAAGCCTGCACCCCGTTATTAAATTCATAAGCTAAGTACGACCCTAAAATCCCCCAGCGCCTGTTAAAATTGTATGAGCAAAGTCACGAATGTTGGAAATTGCGTTTCAATTACAAGGTTCTTAAATGCCTACCGATATTGAGACAAAATAACTAAAATAAATAAATAAAATTAATAACGCATCACACTCATAGCCCCACACTAGGATTCCCTGTGTCGTGGATGCCATGGACAACACACAAGACAAGAACACACAGACCCAGACCAAGAACGAAAATTTAAATTCATGACATTCAGAACCCAGGACCCTCGGAACGGCGATCCGACGTGTTAACCATTGCGTCATCCGGGTCGTCAAAATGAACCTACCCTCCGTTAACACGTTAAGTGCGGAACGGGGCATAAGAAACCCCGATCGTGTCTGGTCGTTAAAGCGGTAAAGAAAAACTTAAACTTCACTGTCGTGCGGGAGGCATAACTTCTGGGTCAGTATAGGAAAGAGAACTATATGTCGGATCATGTCGAAACTTTTGCTGAAGAACTTTAATTAACACGGATGATGAAGTAAAGCCGGGTGGTGAATCTCAAACAAAATCACTGATGAGATTTCAAAAACAGGTCAGTCTGAAATATTGTAATTAATAAATAAATTTCAACTAAGTACGTTGATTTTAAAATATTGTATATAATATTGTATGTATGTATAGGGAGGGACGCCTTTCCCCAGCAGTGGGATCCGACAGGCTAGCTGTATATCTGTATTGGAATTTTCTTGCCGCTTCTTCTTCCAAGACTACTCACGGTAGGGATTTGTTGAAACGATGGCGTAGATTGACTTTCGAAAAGTGTTTCTACAAAACCAACTTGGAATAAATTTCATTTCATTTCATACATGTAGTGAAACGACAAGTGCACGATTAATAACTGTTTATTTTTTATATGGCGGTACATGAGAAACATTAGCATGACAATCAGTAAATTCAATACTACCTTCTTATAATACTAAAGTATACTACAATACATACACACATAAAAAACAGTTTGCGATCACCCCAGACAGTGCCGCAGCTCAGGGAAGCTGCTGTTCAAGAATGGGACCGGTTACCACAAGAAATGCCGGATAACTTGATCCTCAGCATGCCCAGGAGGATCTCCGCATGTGTTTGAGGCAGAGGAGGAGTTATTTTGTATTAGATAAACTACAATTTATTAATAAAAGGTTTTTAAGTTTGGTTAAACTATTTTTTTATTAGCAGTGATAGCGGTGGGGTTGAACATTGGGCTGCTGAACCGGAGGTTCCGGGTTCAAACCCCGCACGCACCACTAATTTTCAAAAAAATATGTGGGTATTATAAATTTAATTATCACTTGCTTCGGTGAAGGAAAACATCGTGAGGAAACCTGCACACTCGAGAGTTCTCCATAATGTTCTCAAAGGTGTATGAAGTCCACCAATCCGCACTTGGCCAGCGTGGTGGACTATGGCCTATACCCCTCACACAGTGAGAGGAGACCCGTGCCCAGCAGTGGGACAGTTAAGGGTTGTGATGATGATGATGATTTTTTTATTTCTATCAAAGTTCTATTACCATTGCCTTATTAATCGCCTATTTTTTTATTTCAGAAAAAAAGTATTTTTAAATAAAAAAATATATAACGTGAACATTTTCCCTTGAGTAAGTTAAATTTTGAAAATATATCAGCTTTTGCAAGTGATCTCAAACTATTCTTGTTTTTCTTGAAAATCTTGTTTTTAATTTGATACCTGACTAGAGTCTTAGGGGTCTTTCAAACAATTTTATTCTTGTGCATTGCTGTTGTTTTCGCAACACCTCGTTAAAAATAAACGTTAAAAATATACAGTAACTTATTTAAATTAACGGAGCGTAGGTTCATTTTGTCTCAATATCGGTAGGCATAAAAGAACCTTGTAATTGAAACGCAATTTCCAACATTCGTGACTTTGCTCATACAATTTTAACAGGCGCTGGGGGATTTTAGGGTCGTACTTAGCTTATGAATTTAATAACGGGGTGCAGGCTTCCAAATTGTGAAATAAGCAATTGATAAGCAATTTTTGGCCCATTAAAACATTAGTAATTCTACGTAGTTACTACTTTATAGAGACTTGACCTGCACAGCTGACGTCAGAATGGAGGGTCAACATTAAATTTGTTATTTCTTTTAAATTATGCAATAAGCAATTCTCTCATCATGATAAGCAAATATAAGCAATTCATAAGCAATTATTTAACATAATATCAAAGTGAAATACGATGATTGACCCGCCGTTCTGACGGACGCAGATACTCTTATCTACTTTGTGCTAGATACCTACTAACTCATACTACTCATAAATAGGAACTGCACTCGCTTCGCTACGGGTTTCGCACACTTAATAAAAAACCGGCCTAATTCAAAAAATCCAATTTGTGGGAATCGCTTGCTAAAGATTTCTCTCGTTTGTGTCCGGCTTTTTTAGGGCAACTTAAAAAATAAAAGAACTACAATTCATAAGTTTTTAGACATGATTCTTCAATTTAATCTATCTGTCAAGACCAAGAGTAAGTATCCAAATAAAAATAGATGGCCGCCTAATAAACCACACACATCCACAGGTGTTTCGCTGGGTGTCAGTGATGTCGGTGCCGGTGTCGCTGTGGTGGACGGTGGCGTCCCCGCTGGTGCTGGGCCCCGGTCCCCCGGCCCGGGCGGTCGGCGCCGCGCTCGCAGCCTTCGAACGACCCGTCTTCATATTCTTCGTGACGCTCGCTTTGCTAGGCGCTATTAATGGCGTTCAATGTGAGTATTGGAAATAAGATGAGTAGGTATATTTGTGAAGTACTTACGTTTGGTACGCATTTAATCAATTGTACCTCAATGTCTCAGCCCCCTGGCGCACGTGGTTCGAGTCGGGTAGTACGGTGCTGGCGCGGCTGTCCTTCGGCGCGCTGCTGCTGCACATCCCCATCAACGAGGCGCTGCAGGGCGCTCGACTTGCACCTGCGCAGCTGGACCGAGAAAACGCTGTATGTACCCTTTTTTCCTTCTAAAGATACCTTAACCTCATAGGTTACCCCTAAAATGCAAAACGCCCCTCGGCGGCAGATGGACAAAATCATGATAACAGATCACAATTACATCTTGTAATTCTGATATTGTCCATCTTCTATCTATATTTAAACTAGACCAGATACTACAGAACTTAGCAGAAACCTATTCACCCTTGATTTGAAGACACCCACATAGTAATGAACACCGACGCTGGAATTTTACTTACTACGACCAAGTTCTTTGTTACAAATCAACCCTTATTCCCCAGATACTAGAATGGTTCGGCGTAGCCTTCATTTCCTACGCGGCGGCAGTTCCACTCGCCCTCCTGGTGGAGTTCCCAGCCATGCGGTTCCATCGAGAGCTCACTACGAAACGCCCCTCCGAACCCTCTAGAAGCGGTCCAACACACTCGCCGCCAGACGAAAAAGCTAGTCTCGCCAAAGCAGACACATGATTACATGAACTGTCTAGAATTACATGAACTGACTAGGTGTAGCGAGCTACGTTCTTATATACAAAATGGTGCATGTATGTGAGTGATCCTGTTATACTAGATTTAAACAACCCCTGACTGAACCCAATCAACATTACCAGATTGTATTGAATGGCAGGCCTGTTTAAGGAGTTTTAATTTCTGATTGTACGTAAAACAATTGGATTTAAAAAAGGCCGCGTTCCCTATTATTTTGTCAGTAACAGGATACAATGTAAAGCTTTTGAATTGTTTGAAATAATCCACAGAATAGATAACAGCTTTAACAGCATTAAGAAACTTCAGTTTTCTGTACTGAAAATATTTAAGTGTTACCGAATATGTACTATGTATGTATAAGTTAACTAATCAAAATTGTACAGTAGACTTGGCAGTCCGTAACATAATTTACAAGGAATGTAAGATAATTAAGTATAGAAAATAAGTAGAGTAACTTAAACAATAATAATTATAAGAGGATGGTGAATAAAATTATAAATATCACAAATAATTTTATTGTTTCATTCAGTCGAATACAATATCAAACTTACAACATACGAAACTAATATGTAATGGCTTACAACACATCGTACATCAGATCAGTAACATAAAATGAATGGAATAAGTGTCCTAGGAAATGGCGAATGATTCACTAAGACATTATCAATGATGCCTTTTCCCTGCAACAAATATTATAAGAATTAAATAGAAATAATGTAAATAGAATGACCGTAGGAACCCAGTATCCACAACCTTACTAATGACTGATACATTTGTGTGTTGTTATTTTAATTTAGATACAATTTTACTGGCATATTTTTTAACAGGGTCAATTTTCATATGATGCATAAGAAAACATTTAATAAAATGTGGTTCGCAATTACGATTGTAATAAATGTTACTGTATGAATTCAATTAATTTTCTATCCACCGGAATACATTCTGGTGAGAAACCATATTCATAAAATGTTTTCCCGAAAACATCGTATGAGGATGGTGCCTCACCAGAATGTACTCCCAAATGATTTACTAACAAATCAATATCACCAAATATTTATCAATCTGAAATTTTACTTACAATAAATGTAACCTTACAAACATACAAAGACCCTATCGAAATTTATTCCTCATGGTTATGTGATGTCTGTAATAAAGCGTTGAGTACAGAAGTAGCCTACAGTAATATTTGGTAACACATTCCTTTGGGAAACCCTGTTCGGGCGATGTCATTAGCAAAGCATTGAATGAACAACCAGGGTACAAAAACATTTCAGGAGAAACCATACTCATGTGATATGCAGACAGACAAAGATTTCTACTAGTGTTACTAATATTATATAGTGAATTGGATGTTAATTCAAATATGTACATTGATCTGTCTAATAGATCAATGTTTACTTTTTGCAAGCTTCCTAAATTTATGTTAATCCACGTGAATTTAAGTCAATTAAGTGTCAATTTGAAAATTGAATTTAAATTTCTACTAACCAACAAAAGCATTACCTGCAAATAATGGTTAAAATGAATCAAACAAATGTATGGTGCAAATTCACATAGCCTTGTCCAGCACAATTAACTGTGTATATTAACCTGACCAGAAACTATAGTATAGGTCATTTAGATATCCTGAAGTTTTTAGTGTACAAATGGTTTATCAATACTAATTCTTCCCCTGCATACCTCGTGAATACGGTGTCTTCACAATGTCTTTCTACACTACTTGCTCACTAAATGCTTTAATACAGACATCACTCGAACATGGTTTATCAAATGTATGTATATGCAAATACTTTTGTAGAATACTTTTACACTAAATCCCTTATTATAGACACCACAAGAACATGAGATCAAAATACATGTATCAAATTGTATTGTAGTACATATTAGTAAGATTATCATAATAATATACATAATTTAAACATGTAAAAAAGTACATTTACTGCTGTATAAAAATATTTATACAGGAATAAATATTTGTCTGTATGTCTGTTTCTCCATGCATTTGTACATGCTAATCTAATCATGGATAACACAAATCACTAACACCCACAACCTGAGAACAAATTATATTTTATGTCACATAAATACATGTCTAACGGCTGTCGACATGTCGGCTGGGAATCGAGCGCGGGGCCATCGCTCTGCAGGCACGGGCACTCACTGCTGCTGCTGGGAAATGCTACTAAAATTAAATATAATAGTTGTGTGCTTAAGTAATTTGACATTACAATCTTGCTCAGTTTATTAGTATGTATGAGGGCTAGCACAGGGACCGTTATAGATCTGTTATTTGTTGTTAGTAAGTCTAGTTAGTAGGTAATTGTAAGTGTCATTTCAATTCGGTCACAAGTGTTGCCCCCCCCCCCTCGAGGACTGAGATGGTCGCCTCTAAAAAAATGTAACCGGATCCACACCTTTCTTACCGAAAACAATTGCAGTTAAAACAATTATTACATGGAAGAAATGGTAACCAGGTACCGTGGTGGGCGGTGGTGCTACCCTGGGTGAACTCTATAGGCTCTACCACCTATTAAAATCTGTTACAGTATACTCAAATTTATTTTATTTTATTTTTAATGTACCATACTCATATCCCCTGCACTAGGGTTCCGTGTCGTGGATGTCATGGACAACATAAATTACGCATGGGGCCACTAGTCGTACCTAAAAGCTGTCCCACAGATTGGTACATAATAATACAGATATCACATGAATATGGTTTCTCACCAGAATGAAGTCTGATTTTTTTAAAGTCCAAAATTACTTATGAGTATTTCACCATAATATTTATAAACTTGGATACTGGGAACCTACTTAAACAAATATATCAATGTATTAAGCAATTGTTCTTAGAAGTATTAACATTCAATCTGACTAAATCCAATCTAAAAAGAAACAAGTTTATCACACATACAATATTTCAAAGCACAATACTTCTAAGCCACCACAAGATGAGAGTGAACAGCATAATGGTTGTCGCTCATTTATATAATGGTTGCATTAATTTGATACTGCTCTGCTCTGAGCCTATTTTAAGGTGTGTCATCATATTATAATTTCATCATAAACTAAATGATTTCACTGATTTAGATAATGTCTGTGTATTTGTTAATGTGTGCAATTGTTGTTGCTTGAGTTCAATAAGGAATAAAAAGTAAGGAATCTATTCAAACAGCCTTATTTGCCTTCACTCGTCAGTCGCTCAGAAAAGCCATATCTGTTAATGGTTACTGAGTAAAGCTTTTAAGATTATCAGGTAAAAGTTGGCTTATCATACATTCAGCTAATAATTTTTAACATTAACTTATATTCTAATTTTATTGCCATTGTACAGCTAGTTTCTAAAAATTGTAGCCGTTATAATTGAGCAACAACCATCACACTTCACTGTTAGTGTCTTACAGCTAATCCTATACTAGTATCCTAGCGTCTCGATGGTCCAGAGCCACCCTGCCAGCCACCTCGGTGCCCCCCGCCCCTCCCGCCGGCTCGCCCTCGGCCAGCTGCTGTAATAGACACATGAAATTTAACTGAGAACCATATAATTTAAGGCTGATATTTGAAAGTTACAAGTTATGAACATAACGGATACTTAATAATAATGACAAATAATTTTGACACAAGTTTATTGTATTGGCAGTCGAGAAAAGTGAATTGCAGTTGGTGATACATCAACCTGATGTATCAAAAAAAATTGATTTAACAGCCAAAGACAAAATATAAAATACAATCTATAAGAGGACCAATTCATGGTATGGGCTTTACTGGAAGGGCCAACCAACCTGAGACACCAAAGACAGGTGCTATACTAGTGTTTTAAATTTTAAATTATATTTGCTACACTGATGTCCACATTGCATGATAGCAACAATGACCACTTGCTAATCGTAGCTTGTCTGTTATATTGTTGGCTGTATAAATAAAAATATGGGGATGATCGAAGGGAACCAATATGGTATAATCTGTTTGAAATAGTCTTTCCACTTCAAATTGGCTTCAATAGAGGGCTCTCCTAGAAACTGAGGAGGCCTAGAGTACACTCCAAGCTGCTGCAGTGCGGATTGATAAACATATATTGGAATAATAACAGAGACTAGATAAACAAACAATAAAAATATAATGTAACGACTTTGGGGCGATAATTGATAAGTTTTGTTCTAGAATGCTAACCTCCATTTAATATAAATACAATAGCTATCAATTTTAAGTCTTTTGATAACTAAAACCTATAATTTGTAACAAACATGAACAATAAATTGTTAAGCAAACATATTTATGTTAATAATCTAAATAATACTACTAACCCTGTGCTCGTAAAATAGCGCTTTTCCCGCGTCCTGCTGTCGGTTTGTTTCCTTGTCGTTTAAACATAGGAGCATTTTTTAACATGTCTGGTAATATTAGAAAGCGTATTTTAGATCCTCTTATGTAAACATTCTCCAATTGGGCGACCCTGCCGTCCCTGTAGGTGACTGTCACCTGAGATAATTGGCAATTCATGTTATCTTCAGCTTCCATCAGCTTACCCCGGTAAACTTCGCCGGTATTTGTTTCACAAGTTACTACATGGCCTTCCGCTTCGTGAAGCACTTTAATAGGAACGCCAATAGACATTTTATATCTTTATATAAGAGAAACCAACACACAAAACTACAATTTGTTCAATATTTCACGGATGAAAACGGCTTAAAAATGATTCGCAAAATAAGAAACACTTCAACAAAATGCGAAACGAAAGCGACGAAAATCGAAAGCCGAAAAAAATCTAAGAGGTCTATGAACTCTATGAGTCTCTATGTCTATTGTCTATGAATATGACTCTGTGAAACAAAATGGCAGCTGTGTGCTGTGCATAGATTACCATTACACTCTTTTAAATAAGAAGCGTTTAATAATCTCTGGGTCTTCTTAAGAGATGCTGTGCTTCAGGCTTGGTTAAAATTAATACGTATCGATTTATAGGTAAGTAAGTATCTGTATTTAATATTTTTAATTTCAATATATCCATTTTTATTTCATTGTTTAAATTAAATTCGATGTTTTTATAATATAAATATAAAAAAATGTTTTTAGACTAAAGTTGTCAATTATCAAAATGCTATACAATATGGAGTGTAGATCTAAGGAGCACCATCGCGTATACATGATAATTAGTTGTGAATGTGTACAATACAACGGCAGGCCCAGGCCGTAAAATAATATGTATAGTCGAATTTTTAATTAGACGGAGTCCAATGAAGTTTACTGTGTTGTCAGTTTTTAATGAAATAAAAATAGTGTTGTGACAAAGTGAATGATTGAAAAACCTCCTGAATGAATGAAATTGCCTCGATTGTCTAGTGCATAGTTAGTGTGCCGAACTGCCGATATCGGGTACGGAGTTCGAATTTTAGTCGTGCTTTGTACATACCAACGAATTTTCGACGTTTTATTATTTTATTTTTATTTATGTTTATAGAGTATATATCATTTAATTATGGTATATATATACCATTTTGTTCGATAACTTTCTGCCATCTTGTATGTAGGGACATGATCCCGTTGCTCTAGAAATTTTGGGACTTCTGATCAAAAAACCGCAACAAGTCCTTTTGGCAGTCCTCTCTTGTGGTTAACATGACACTGCCTGAATAATTCTGTAGAGACCGAAACAGATGGAAATCTGAAGGTGCAAGGTCAGGGCTATATGGCGGATGCATTAACAACTCCCAGATTTCGCATGTTCTTGTTGTACGTGATCCACTTTTCATCACCAGTTATCAATCTCTTCAAAAAAGGCTCGGTTTCGTTACGTCTCAATGAAGAATCGCAAATGAGCACAAGGTTCATTAAGTTTCTTTCAGTGAGCTCGTTTGGCAACCAAATATCCAGTTTTTTTGTGTACCCAGCTTTTTTCAATTGGGTCAAAACTGTTTTGTGGTCAATTTCCAGTTCTTCAGCTAAGTCGTATGCATGTATGTATGTATGCTCACGCATTCTAGGCCAATAAAATTTGCGTGACAGAGCCAAGTAACATTCATTTATACCTACCGCGATGGTTAGTTTTACCATCGTGGTATTTGCTTGCTGATGGCAATGGCTGGTATGTCTTGCTGATGGCAATAGTCCGTTATATTCTCCAATTCAATTTTAGTCAAACCGAGTTTCATAACAGAATTCTTAAAAGTTCTTTGTATGATAGGTATTACAGAATACATAGCTCTGAAAGGACTAACAAATAAACCCGTTTTAATTTTGGGGTTAACATAAGTCTTGAAGACGTTAATAATGTTTTGTAGTAACTTATATCAGATCACTTTAATACAATTTTATTGTAAAACAGAAATATTATTATTTTATAGTTTGAAATGATTAACTATTGACACTCGTTGTTCAATCATCTGATTGAACGAGAACTGAACGCATCACTATTACTTTAAATATGGCATCATTATAATACAAAGTGACATTAGCTACTGTCAGTTGGCTCCGTTTAATTAAAAATACGAGTATAGTTCAAAAACCGATTTAAACAACGCTGCCAGACTAGCTAAGGTATATGCTAAGAAGTTATCAAATGCAGACGAAGACGAAGTGAAGTGTGCTATGAGATTGAGGTGAACATTTTATTATTATTTAATTTGATGAGGGGTAGTTAACGGAACTGCCGTATTCAAAACTTATATTTTTGTCCATCGAAAGATATTAAATACGGGTTCCCTTATATGGGCACTTAAATGAAATAAAATCAAAATGTGTACAATTCACACGTGTTGGAAGTGAAATCTTCAAAAAACAATAATTATAAGTGCGTGTACGTATGCACGCGCGTGAGAATTTATACTTCTTTGGCATCATTAAAAAAGACTAATCTTTTTTAGCCATCATCTTGTATTTCTATTTTGTCAGCACTATCGGCTACAAGACCATAAAAACGACACCCATAACGAAAAAGTTGAAATTTGTGCAATCGCCATCTTGGATTTACATTTTGACAGCACTATATATATATATATATATATATATATATAATAATAATTTTGACAGCACTATCATATATATATATATATATATATATATATATGATAGTGCTGTCAAAATGTATGTCATATATTGTTTAGTATAGTATCGCCTATTAGTTATTAAGTATATTATTACGTTACTTATTTGGTTATATTTAAAATTTTGGTTATTTTGTACTCAGCGCCTGATGCATCTTAATGGCATCTTTATGTTTACGCGTCGCATCGTACTCGGCGAACAATTAGCATTAAGTACCGTGTATGTTCTTACCGACATTAATGAATATTACATTACAACTCTTTACCGTGAACTGTGTGGTGGTTTTATTTTGCCTTGACGAAGATTTTAATTGCTATAATACCTAAACTACAGCGGCAACATTGGTCACTTCGGCTGGATTATTTACGAATAATTTGTGGTGATAAATTATTCGCGTGTTGGATTAATAAATCTGGAAGTTAAAGTTTAACTAGAGGTCATTGGAAGGTTAACCGCGTGGATGGAAGAAGATAAATTTGAAGAAAAGGCCAAAAAGTTGAACTTATTATGGTACTAGTGTTCCATTGATTTCCACCCAACACTCTGTTATGGTATTATAAGTATTTTGTAAGTATAAAAGCTTCGATTGTGAACAAGGTTGGTGAATACTTACTTTGATTACTTTTAACTATTAGTCATGATCAGTTAATTTATTGTAAAAGTTAGAAGTGATTAGTAATTAATAATTTAGTTAGTTACTTTCAAGTAAATATTGCCTTTAATAATTATCTACACAGTTTCTTTAATTAATTTGTAAAGATTGTTAAGTTAGCATTCAAATCATAATTTATTCAATTTCTTAATAACATTGTGTAAAAATAGTTCAAGTAAGTGTTAAAATCATAATTAGATTATTAAAGTTTGGTCATAAATTGAAATTACATTGTTGTTTCTAATTTTTATTATTCGTACTTAAGTATTACAGTACATAGGAACATCATTGTTAAACACACATTAAGACGTTTTTATAAACTAGCTATTATTACATCAATTCCAGGTTGATTACATACCAGCCTCGCAAGATGACGCAAGAGGTAAAACTTATTCGTCAACGTGCAGCCTACAAGGGACAATTAACGTCATTTTCAAGTTACATCGATGACTTGGATGCTGCTTCTCTAAACACCTTCGAAGTTGACGAGTTGCAGTTACGTATCGCGCGGATGGAAAAAATGTTTGATCGTTTTGAAGAGGTACAGTTGTCTTTAGAGTGCCTAGTAGATGAGGCTGAATCTCACCTACTAGAGCGTAGGGAATTTGAAAAATTATATTATAAATTACTTTCACAAGCACGTAAAATTCTCAATGATTGTAGGAGGGCCGAGAGTGTTGCGACTGAGGTAAGTGTACGTCGCTCGTGCGCCCACAACAACATTAAGTTGCCTACCATTCAATTGCCAAAATTTAGCGGCTCCTATGACAACTGGTTGGAGTTTCATGACACCTTTTCCAGCCTCATTCACGATAATGACGATATAGACAATATTAATAAATTCCATTATTTGAGGGCTTCGTTGGAGGGATCTGCTGCGGTAGTTATTCAATCCATTGAGTTCTCATCTGCCAACTATTCATTAGCCTGGCAGATACTATGCGATCGCTATGAAAACAAAAGACTGTTAATTCACAATCACGTCTCTGCTATATTTAATTTAGATGTCATCACAAGAGAGTCGTCAGCTAATTTAAAACGCCTTTTAGATCAAACTAATAAACACTTACGAGCTTTAGAATCCCTAGGAGAACCAACTAAACACTGGGACACGCTTCTCATTTATATAATTACACACAAACTTGACAGCAAGACATATCGGGAATGGGAGCAGTCTATAAAGCAAGATAGAAAAATAACATTTAACATATTTCTGTCATTTATTAAAAATAGGGCTGACTTATTAGAAACCATAGAATTGTCTACATCTTCAAATAAAAGTCATAATAATTTATGTTCACCTAACATCAACAAGTCTACCAATAAGATAAAAACTTTGGTTTCTGTTTCTGATAATAATTGCAGTAATAAAAATAGTTCATTTTCTAAACGTTGTCCCAAGTGTAATAATGATCATAAATTAATTAATTGCCCTCATTTCATATCGCTCACTAATGAATCGCGACTAAAATTACTGCCCGAGTACAAGGTGTGTTTTAACTGCTTACAGTCCGGACATTACGCTAATAATTGCAAGAAGCCAGGCTGCAAGGTTTGTCGGCGTAAACACAATACACTGGTGCATGTCTTGGATCGTAATAACAAACCGGTTTCTGCGATTAAGGGTGCGACACATCATAACTCGGATAATAACAACATCATGCATCCCATTGCGCATACGCAGCTACCGACACAGCAGCCGCCCGAGTCGAGTGCTCGCTTATCACTGTCGGCAAGTGTCGCTGCGCTGCCGCACACTCAAAACGGAGATGTGTTATTGTCCACTGCGTTAATTAAAGTATTCGGTAAGAACGGTAAACAACATGTCGCTCGTGCGTTGTTAGACAGCGGTAGTACGACGTGTTTAATGACCGAGGCACTGCATGAGAAACTAGGGCTGCCTATTATTAGGATAAATAACTCCATTTTAGGGATCAATAATATTACGTCACAAATTAATAAATCATGTCGCTTACAAATAAAATCGTTAGACGACAGTTATTCGACGAATATACATTGTTTTATTTTGCCTTCAATTACCAATAATACACCATGCAAACAGATAGATTTGTCTGTTATAAACATTCCGTCTGATATGTGTCTTGCGGATCCACACTTTCATATGCCGGCCGCTATCGATATATTGATCGGCGCGGACGTATTTTGGGACATTTTAGGTACTCAAAGGCTTACGTTAGGAGACGGACTACCGATACTCTGTGATACGAAACTGGGTTGGCTCGTATCAGGTCCCATTAAAGGTGGCCATGTATCATCGTCTCAAGCCTTGTGTAACTTTGCGAAGTTAAATGTCCAGTGTGATGAGGATGTTCATGACATTCAAAACCAATTAACAAAATTTTGGCAGCTCGAGGAGGTAAGTACAGACTTTGAGTACTCTCCGGAGGAAAGGGCTTGTGAAAACCATTTTATAAAAAACACCACTCGCTTAGATAACGGTCGATTTTGTGTTAGAATCCCACTCAAGCAGTCACCTGAGTTACTAGGGGATTCTTTGTCACGAGCGAAGCAGTGTTTTCTTTCCCTAGAGAGAAAACTTAACGCAAAGCCTAAACTCTTGGAGATGTACAAGGATTTCATGTTGGAATATGAATCCTTAGGTCATATGACTCAATGTCATAGCATTATTTCGAACCCTAATGTGCATTACATTCCTCATCACGGGGTTTTACGTGAATGTAGTTCCACTACAAAGCTGCGAGTAGTTTTTAACGCAAGCAGTCCTACTACCACTGGCGTTTCGTTCAACCAAATCCAAATGGTTGGGCCAGTGGTGCAAGACGACTTGCTATCCATTCTGCTGCGGTTCAGACAACACAAATATGTTATCGCAGCAGACGTGGAGAAAATGTATCGTCAGGTGTACGTTCATCCAGATGATCGAAAACTACAACAAATTATCTGGCGCCATAGTCCGTCGGATCCTCTTAAAGCTTACCAGCTTAACACCGTCACTTACGGTACGGCAAGCGCTCCGTATCTAGCAACAAGATGCATGAAGCAGCTAGGACTGGAGGCTTCCGACAAGAAAGTTGCCGATGCTATTATCCATGACTGTTATGTTGACGATTTGTTAACTGGTGGGGACGACTTAGAAGAAGTCATTAATTTACGTGACGGGGTCACTTCCACATTAGCTTCTGCTCAAATGAATTTGAGAAAGTGGAAGTCTAACGAGCCTCGGGTACTTCCTAAGCCTGAATCTCCACAGTCATCAGTGAATTTAAACATCGGCACTTCCGAGCCTAGTAAAACGTTAGGACTTGGGTGGTTACCAAATTCTGATCAGTTGTGTTTTCCAAGTGGCTTGGTTGCCGGTGGAAACACTAAACGCGATATTTTGTCAGTAATCGCA
Source organism: Ochlodes sylvanus (assembly GCA_905404295.2). Taxonomy (NCBI): domain Eukaryota; kingdom Metazoa; phylum Arthropoda; class Insecta; order Lepidoptera; family Hesperiidae; genus Ochlodes; species Ochlodes sylvanus. The sequence goes on from FR990129.1 coordinate 9,121,281, forward strand.
CAGATTTTTGACCCGCTTGGTTTGCTAGCTCCTTGTGTTATTGTTATGAAGATGTTGCTTCAACAACTTTGGTTGGAAAAGTTGTCCTGGGATGAACAACTACCACCTGAAATAAATAAATTGTGGGTTGAGATAGTCGTAAATCTACCTTGTTTAAATGATATTTATGCCCCGCGGCGTGTTATTTGCGACTCACCGAAATCCGTTGAATTCCATATTTTTTCTGACGCATCTGAACGTGCGTATGGCGCATGTCTATATGTTCGTAGTGTCAACGATGATGGTGAGGTGGTAGTGCGCCTGCTACTTGCTAAGAGTCGTGTAACTCCACTTAGGTTAACCACTATACCGAGACTCGAATTGTGTAGCGCGTTAATAGGTACCCGTCTTTATAAAAAGGCTATCGCCTCATTACGGCTGGAGAATGTTCGCACTGTATTCTGGACGGATTCTACTATTGTCTTAGGGTGGTTGAGAACGTTGCCTAGTAAGTTGCAACCCTTTGTTCGTAACAGGGTGGCAGACATTTTAGACAAGACATCTAACTGTCAGTGGAGGCACGTAGGTACCAAAGACAATCCTGCAGATTACATTTCCCGCGGAGTAGATATAAAATCTATAGCGACTTTAAACAAGTGGTGGTCAGGTCCATCTTTTCTTTATGAGGACGCCTCACTATGGCCATCGAATCATTTATCTATTAATAACGACACCTTACCAGAATTGAAGTCTAGTAATATTTCTTTATATAGTGATATAGCTAATAATAAAATTTATAATAATGAATTCATTGATTTTAATAGATTTTCAAATTTCTTAAGGCTCAATCGTACTGTGGCATTTATATTAAGGTTTATTAAACGTTGTAGAAAGCAGTCCTGTTCTGGTCCTCTGTGTACCGACGAACTGCAATCTGCATTAAATGTAATTATCAGGCAATCACAATACGAAACTTTTCCTGAGTATAAACTACTCATTAATAATAAAGAATTACCTAAGAAAAGTCCTTTATTGAAATTTAATGTTTTCCTGGATGACAATAAAATAATGCGTGTGGGAGGCCGTTTGTCTAATTCTGACTATTTATATGAAAAGAAACATCCAATTTTATTACAGTCCACTCATAAGTTCACTAAATTATTATTTGATTATGAACACCGACGGTTACTGCACGCCGGGCCACAATTATTATTGTCTTCCATTAGAGAAACGTATTGGCCGATCAGAGGTCGCAATTTAGCAAGGCATTGCTGTCGACTTTGCATCAAGTGTTGCCGAATGAAAGGGCAAACTGTATCACCTATTATGGGTAACTTGCCGCAGCATCGCCTTCTAGCAGGTTTTCCTTTCCAAAATATCGGGTTAGACTATGCAGGCCCTATTCAGTCTGCTTCCCACCAAGGTCGTGGGTGTAAATTAGTTAAAGTCTATATCGCCATTTTTGTGTGCTTCGCAACAAAGGCCATTCATTTGGAATTGGTAGGCGACTTAACGAGTAACACCTTCTTAATGGCATTGCGTAGATTTATATCACGCAGAGGAAAACCTACAAACATTTATTCCGACAACGGTACCTCATTCGTTGGCGCGTATAACGATATTTCCAAATTTTTAAAGAACAACTGCGATTCGTTAACTGAAGTTATGGCTAATGACGGTATTAAATTTCATTTTATACCAGCATATTCTCCTCATTTTGCTGGTCTTGCGGAGGCTGGTGTGAAGTCAACAAAGTATCATTTAGTTAGAGTGTTGGGCAATTGTCATTTAACGTACGAGGAACTTTCCACAACGCTAGTTCAAATCGAGGCCATATTGAACTCCCGGCCACTAACGCCTCTCTCTTCAGACCCTGAAGATTTGATGCCCTTGACTCCTGGACATTTTATAATTGGACGTCCATTGACCTCTCTACCTGCACCGGACTATCATGACCGCTCCACAAGCATGTTGACCAGGTTCCAGCGTATTGAACAGTTACGCCAGCACTTTTGGATCCGGTGGAGCAAGGAGTATGTGTCAGAACTCCAAGTACGCACGAAATGGCGCTCCAGCAAAGGTGCAACATTGAAGTTAAATGCTTTAGTTCTTCTAAAAGAAGAAAATGTGCCACCATTGAAGTGGAAGTTGGGTCGGATCATTGCGGTGTACCCGGGCACGGATGGCATCACCAGGGTTGCGGATGTGAAGACTTCGAATGGTGTACTTCGGAGATCATTTAGCAAGATTTGTCCCCTACCTGAAATTGATGATTTGGGTTGAAAGCGAGGCTTTCAACGCCCGGGGGCATGTTTAGTATAGTATCGCCTATTAGTTATTAAGTATATTATTACGTTACTTATTTGGTTATATTTAAAATTTTGGTTATTTTGTACTCAGCGCCTGATGCATCTTAATGGCATCTTTATGTTTACGCGTCGCATCGTACTCGGCGAACAATTAGCATTAAGTACCGTGTATGTTCTTACCGACATTAATGAATATTACATTACAACTCTTTACCGTGAACTGTGTGGTGGTTTTATTTTGCCTTGACGAAGATTTTAATTGCTATAATACCTAAACTACAGCGGCAACATATATATATATATATATATATATATATATATATATATATATACATCATTCATTTCATTTGCGCGTCAGTTCCGTTTCATCGAATTCCAAATCACAACGATACTATAGAAGCTTTCACTTCAAAAATTATAATTATAACTATTGATATAGTTATATAATAAGTCAATTATTATAACCATAAAAGTGCTGTTAAATTTACCTACCGACTTGCTACAATACTTAGCGGTACCTACCCTTATTACCTTTCGATGGACATTTTAAATATAAGATAGTGCTCCTTAGTTCTACACTCCATGACAGAATAAGTGTTGACAACTTTCAATTCATGTCAATGTCAATATTGTCAATAATGTCAATGTCAATCTGATTCAATGTATTATGTAGAATAGAAATCAGAGTAATCAGACAGACAGAATTGCAGATGCAATTAGTTGCAGAGTACTGCAGTAATTTGTCATTAGAAATATTATATTGTTTTGTTTCATAAGTCTTCTAACTATTGTTTCCAGCAATAATTGATGGTGTAGCGCGATGTCTAGAGCAATAATGAAGATAGAATCTGAAAGCGGGACATGTTCGGTGTGCGGCGGCGGTGGCGAGCTGTTTACACCGGAGGAGCACGACGCTGGAGCGCCGGCCATGCAGACGCCGCTGCGGTCTATGCTACTGCATTTAACTAATAATAAGGTTTGCTGACTACGCTTTTTTTGAATTTTGTCATCTGTAAATAAGCCTACTAGCAGACGAGTTACTTGCTGATAAGTGGTCATTGAGCCCATGCATAGTCTGCTTGGAAGGGGGACTACTGGGAGAGAATGATTTTAGCATTGAGTCACCCACCTGATGGTAAATGGCAATGTAACCCTTTGACGAAAAACCTATTCACTCTTGAGGTAAAGGCTCATGTTGAAGCTAGGTTCATCCACTGTAGTTTATGTCAATAAAACCAATTTCCGTTTGTGTACCAGGTGCAGTGCTGTTTATTAGCTGTCTTGCATTTCGTACCAAAAATATATAGGTACATAGATAAGTCAGTAGCGTGGCAAATATGAGGCAGTCAAAGTTAACTAACTTTGACTCTTTTTTTCTCATACATCCTGTTATTGTCTTTTGCGTCAAGTGTCATGAGTGCAGGATAAAAACTGCAACTTGCATATATACATAATGGATCTATAACTATAATAATAATTATGTTGCTTTCTTACAATAATACTTTCTGAAACTTCCTGTTGCCCGTTTATCAATCAATTAAAATAATTTGAAATAATGATCAACTAATTCGATCAGGTTATCCCAGAAGGTCGCCTTTGCAACAGCTGCATCCAACGTGCAATTCAAGCCTACGAATTTAGTACCGCTCTTGCTGCAAAGGGTGCTCCACCGCTCAGCGAAAAGATCCACGCACTGAGACAGAAGCTGCATGAGCTAACCCAGAAGATAGACGTGTTTATTGTGGTCGGTGGACCAGGAATGAACTCCGGGGGGTCGTATAGCGAAGACGACATTATTATGGTGGAGCGCGACACATTGTCCGCTGCCGCCGCGGCTGATGAGGAAGACCTGGAGCGAGCAAAGAATGCGTGTGGGGAGACGGTTTTCCAGTGTACTGTGTGTCCAATGACTTTTCAGGTAAGAATTACTAAGAGGCTGTTGAATATAGAATCTAGAGTCAAAGCCACTGCTAGAGCAGACAGTCGCATGACAGATAAATGTTTGTTGTTGCTCGTAGTCGAATTTGTGTATACAAATAAGGTAATAAGACAGTTGGGATGTACTATATCCCAACTGTGACACAGAGAAACCTAGTTTGAGGGCTGGATAAGATCCCGGATGGCAATTGTCAACAGCTAGCTGTGTGCCCACATCGAGCACCGTTGTTGGTCATTGAAGAGGCACTATTGTAAAGGGGTGTGAGTGTGTGTGTGCACATATTTTACTACTTTTGTCTGTCAGTCTGTTTTATAGCTAATCTCTGGAACGGCTGGACCGATTTTAACGGGACTTTCACTGGCAGATAGCTGATGTAATAAGGAGTAATTTAGGCTACTTTTATTTTAGGAATGTTTAAGATATCGTAAACTCTGCGGACTGAACAAAATTGTTAAATTTTTTCTTGTCAAGTAGATATAGCAATCTAGACTTATATACATTCGTAACTCTTTATGTATGTTTAAATAGAGTTGATTTTATTGTTATATGTTAAGCGCGCGGGCGAGTTTCGTACGCACAAGGCGACGCACCCGGCGGGTGCGCGGCATTCATGCTGGACGTGCGGCTCGCAGTTTGCGACGCGCACGGCTCTGCGCGAACACGCGCGACAGCACGACGCGCCCGCGCCTCTCGTGTGCAACGTGTGTAATACTACTCTTCAGGTAAGACAACATAAGTACATTACTTGTCTCTTCGGTTGCCGACGGTACATAAAATTCTGTATAACGCCTCGTTTAGATACTTGGCGAACATTTTGTTGAATAAGTCGCCGAGTAGTTGGTACACCCGTTTACATATTCTTGACTATTCAATCTTTCAATCTTATACGTCCCCATTATGGCTGTATGGTCATTTAATGTGAACACCACACAACAATCGCACAACACAACATCATGTTGCATGTTATTTATCGAATATAAATAAAATGTCGTCTACTCAAGTATACACTCGTATTGGTGCGTAGAGTAAACCTTTGCAATATAATGAACATCATCGATGTAATCGAAGTAAGTAAGTAAATACACATTATTAGGGACAACTCAAAAACTGCTCATCAGATATGCTCACAGATGCGCTTTCGAATATAAAAAGAATTATCAAAATCGATTCACTCAGCAAAAAGTTATGGGGTAACCTTTTAATGGACTTACATTAAAAATATTGCCTTCAAGAGTCTATCAGCTCTGCGCGCGCACGAGACGGTATGCTGCTCACGGTGCCCGGCGTGCGGCGCGGCGTGCTCGGGGCGCGCGGGGCTCTCCCGGCACGCGCAGCGCGCGCACGCGCAGCCGCCCGCCGCGCTGCTGTGCCCCGTGTGCTTCGTGCGGCTGCCGTCGCGCGCGCAGCTGCTGCAGCACGCGCTCTCGCACCGCCAGGCGGACCGGTTCGTGTGCGGGTACGACGCGTGCATCCTGCGGTTTGCTAACAGGTGAGGACTTGAGGAGTGAGGCCGTGGACAGTGATGGCAACGCAGGATAATGAAATGCCCTAGGGATAACCAGCGGAGATTAGCGATTGGCTGGCATTCGCCGTATTGATTTCAGGAAGAGGGGAATAGGCTTTTACTAAAGCGTGTATCCTGTGGTCGATAAATAAAAAAGTTATCTCAGTTTGAAGAATCACTTCTAACAATTTCCAAATGCTAATACTAATGCATGTTACCCGAAGCGAATTGAGGGCGGGTTTAATAGTTGTGACTGTAAATGTTTCCTGTGATTGTAGGAGCGACCTAATGTCCCACATCCGCAAGTGCCACAGCGGGAAGGCCGAGACGGAGGCGGAGGCGCCGGCGCCGGCGGTGGAGCCCGCAGGTGGAGCAGCCAGCTGTCCCCACTGCACGCGCACGTACGTATAAATCTGTACTATGATTATATTGAGAGTGCGGATTTTGTGACATTGCATGAAATAAAATATATATGATATTTGATCGACGACACGTAAGACGCAATGATTGCTACGCTAGACTGCTGTTCGAAGGGTCCTGCCGAGACGGAAATTTAAATGAGTTTTAAGTTATTATGTTTTTGCAGGTTCGGATCGGTAGCCGCCATGAAGCGTCACGCCCGAGTGCACCGTAGGGACAGACAATCGGTAAATTTGTTATTATTTAAAACATACATATGTATATACTGTAAAGTCACCTCGCTTCACTTCGGGGAGCACGAGTACTAGTTTTATAATTTTTTATGTTTACCATAGTCTGAAGGTAAAATTAGCATGGAAATCTGGGCAGTAGTTTTTAAGACTATGAGAAGAGATTACGAGCTAGTGGTAAATTGTTATTATTTTTGGTTTAAGATGTTGAAAAAATATTACTTATTTTTATATTATAATTGCTTGGTAACTTTGTGTAAAATAAAATGTATTTATAAATATTCAATTTTTATGTAACATCGCTGCATCTTTCGTCCCATGCTAAAAATAAACTGATTCGTTTTCCCAACAGCGCCATAGGTAGGATAACTTTTTTAACTTTAAATAATTGTTCCATTCGCAGGAAAGCGATTGGCGGATTGAGCCGTTGGATGGTGATGTGGAATACCTGGAAATGGAGACCCTGGAGGAGCTCTCCGAGCGGGACTGACCATTACTCCGTCGATGCCAGTGGAAAACACCAGGGAGATAACAGTCTAACATCTCAGATAAATGAGGCGATGACTACCTTCTGCCCAGCAAGGGTCCTTGGTGAAGAGTTCTGCAGCAACCGCTATGCTGATCCATGGTTTGATATTGTACCCAGATCCATTGACGCTTTATCTGATCAGCAGTCAGAACGAACCTAGGACGTTCCAGGGTTCTAGACTGACCATATCATAGGGAATTATTTCATATCATACACGGCTTCTATAGAGATATTGCTAACTAGCACATCCGTAATGTTGAAGCCCCGGCAAAGCTTGTCTTGTTCAGCAATAAAACTATGATTGACTTGCCTTCCGAAGCACAGAAATACTTATGATACTAGCAAGTCGCATAGTTCGTCCAAAGACTGACTGACTAACTTTGACACTATGGAGTATGGACTCTGTTGTTGTGTTGGTTTGCACCCATTTTGATACGTAGATATTACAACTATGTACTATAAGGCATAAAAATTGTATGTTTAATTTGTATATTTTAAGCAATTGTTTAATTGTTGTAAATAAGTAATTTTAATAGCCTCTGCCTAGAATAAATGTTACAAGTACTTCACAAGAATTTGTTTCTCTTTAAGTAATCTGTACCCATTGGTCTTGCGAGTTTAAGGCAAAATTACTCTTATTAAAAAGTCAAGAGTGTTCTTCGTCGATTATATATACCAAGTAACGAGGCAAGGGCTGGATTTTGCGGTTGATACCACTAGTTGAGGAACAGCGAACAGCTTTTAAGTGGTTTTTTCATACATTTAATATAGAATCCAGTGGCGGATTATCCTGAAAACTAAGCACGTGCCTAGGGATGCGAGGTTGTAAGAGATGGTTTTGAAGTAGTCATACTTTATGAAGCCCATCTGTATAATATATATAATTATGCCAAGTAGTTACAGCCATTTACGACCACATCCAATACACGTCAAATCAATAACAAACAAGAAATAGTATATTCCAACAATTTATTAAATATTTAAGAGGTCAACATAGTAAACTAATAATTTATTTACATTAAAAATAGTCTAATACTGAATATTCTAGCACTACTAAGGAGAGGATCAGATCCTATCCTTTAGGAAGATTTAGTGTATCAGGATACTCTGTACATTGAGCTTGATTCACATACTATGTAAATGGAGGCTCTCCAATGTATCTCTTTACTATAAGATATAGTGCTGCAGACATTGTTAAAGGCAACAGTGATCTATTATGAAACCGTTTGAATGCTCTAGTCGGTCGAGTCGTCAGTCTTCTTGGGTTGTTCCCTGCAGATAATTGCCACTCTCCTTGTGCGTGGGAGGCGGTCTCCGCGCCAGACGCTCTCTTCTCCACCCAGCACTGCGTGTGAGAAGTCGTATCGTGCGACACCACTGAAAATAATATAATATTAGGACCAAATTGTATTATAACCTAACGAAGTAAAGAAACTTAAGAACCCTCACACATCTTAAGTTGTGTATTGAAACAATACTTTTGTTTTTGAAGTGATTACTTCTTTAGTATCGTGGTGATGTCGATGGAACGGAAATGACGCGCATGAAACGTAACGGTAACGAAAAAGACACAGCCACATTTTACAGTGGGAGAAAATGAGATAGGAAGCATCGGCAAAATGGCGGCTTACGTAAGCAAAGCAAAACATCAACATTTGTATTTTTTTTTTGAGTTTCACTTCTAGCACCTGTGAATTGCACACATTTTAATTTTTTGTGTTAATAGTGATTATTGGGGCTCAATGACCTCAATAAGGAAAGGCCAAGCTTGGATTACCAGGAATCACTAGGTTTGAACTCAAGTATAATTAGGGCCGCTTACTTATTACTTCACTTACCTCATGATGTAGAGGCATCTCCTCTGAAGCAGAGCATCAAGCGCTAGGTGCGGCCGCTTTTCATGGGTCAGTCTCATCACCGCGCTGGAGAGCAGACAGAGACCTGCTATCACGTCGCCACAGAACTGTCATGATAATAGACTGTAATGACCTAAAGGATTTTTATAACTGCAATTCAGTTCTGACTTTAATTTTGTTTTTACATTATTATGTGCATCTATATCTCATTCCTGTGTGCCACATGCTATAAAACACCGACCACACAGCCAATAGACTCCTAATAACAGGCGAATGGCTTCTGTCAACACATCTGGCTTATAGTACCGATATAAATTTGTGCCGTCTCATTCTTTCTCGTTGCTTAAATTAATCTATTTCTATTCAACGTTTCATGTGGCCTTGAATTAGCCAATCACAGCGTTGAATTAGCCAATCACCCTGCTTCGTCTTACCTCAGCTAGTTGCCAGAATGCATTCAATATGGAAAATCAACCATTAGGTATCTATTAGCTGTGTGGTTGGTGCATTAAAATCTTTACTTCACAGATTGATATCAATTTACTTGTGCATTATCTTTCCATGAATCCTGACTGAACTGACTGAACAATTTGGTATTCTAGCTTATTTTCAACCAGTACTTTTTTCATCAGTGGTACTGAAGTTTATAGCTGACAATTACCACAAACCAACACACTCTGCCACTTGCTATTTATATTTAAGAAATCCTTACCCTAACTGCGTCAACATGTGGCTTGATATGCCCCGCTGCAGCCAGATCTAGGATATGCACATGGGGCAACAGGACCGCATCCCGTGGGAACACGGCCTTTACTCGAGCCAACACTGCCTCATTCTCCTCACGCCATGCACTGCGCTCTGTCTCGCGATATCCTTCAATAGCCTGAAAGAATAAAACCAAAATATGTGGAGAGTACTTTTAACCCCCTTTTGAGAATGAATGTGAGGAGTGTGAGATTTGGAAGATGAAATCTGGCAGACAGATAGTTTATGAGTAGCTGACAGTAAATTTTTCTAGATATCGAATGATCATTAAAAATTGATTAAGGAATTTTAATATCTTACATTATCCCAATGGTCAAATTCATATCTCATGCGCTTGAGCTGTGGCTCCACTTCAGATAGCAAGGAGGCCTCCTCAGCCTCTGTCACAAAGTCCGGCAAGATCCTCATGTTACGGAGCACATCAGCTCGTAACTCTTTCTCCTCATTCCGCTTCCATGATGGCAGAACCTCCACATAGTTAAGATCACCTAGTAAAATTGTAACTTCTATCAAGACTGGATAACGTTACTCCTGGATAATGTACTTAAAAAAAACAGTTGAGCATATTTTATATAGCAATTTTTATAGAGCAATAAAGCCTAGGCATTCTGTACCGACTGTACTTGTCAATACTCTGTAGTTGAAAATGTCCAACAGGCAAATGAGGGATGTGGGATTGTGGGATTCCTTTTTAGCTATCAAAAAAAAGTAACAGTATTGTCAAGACAATACTTTTACTTCTGATAGCTAAAAAGTTTCTTTATTAAGTTATCTCACCAACGATGTAAATAAATACTCTACTAGCTGAAAATGTAGATATTTTGCTTAGGCTTATAAATATACCTTTTAGTTTATTGAAGTCGAATTTTGGTAGCAACGCATCCGAGCTAATTGTTACTGTCGTCCTCGTCAACTGATAAGAAGGAAATTTAATTTTGCATTTTTTTAAAACGCTAAATGTTATCATACGCATTTCAAAATTAGAACTTAGTAATAAGGCAATTCGAAATTAGCTAATTTTAACCAGTCTCGACTTATTTCGTCAAAAACGCAAAATTAACAAACATCAAAGCAAGTAAGTTGAACAAAATTTTAAATTAAAATATTTTTTATTTTATCACCACATAGTTGTCAATTTGACAATGTCACTCACCAGTGTTGCCAACACAAATTTTAGAAAAGTGGTAGATAGACAGCAAAAAATCGGTAGAATTAGGTAGATCTACCTATTTTCTACCGATTTTTACCTAAGTAGGTACTCAGGGCCGCCTCTACCCGTATTATTAGCACCCGCGTGCAATAACTTTTTGCAGGTAGACTAAGACCGAAATCGGTAGATCTACCGGAAAGTTGGTAGATCTGGCATCACTGTCACTCACTACTTTTTCAGTTGACTTGAGAATAAGGGCTGGCGCACGCCTATCAACTCCCACTCCGAAAATGTTCTGAGCCTGAGCTTCTGAGGTGAGATGAGGTGAAGTATTACCTATGTTGTTCGGGTTGTTCCATTGTCTTATTATTACTATGGACGTCGGGTCTCACCTCAGACTAAAATCGCGCAAAAAATGTCCCAGTCACAGCCATGGCGAGCAGGGGCGGATCCACCGTTATTTGCACGATGGGCATGCCCACAACCCAAATTACTTGTGACGTCACATTTTCACCTCTTCTAACCTAAAAAATCGGTTGACCCTGCAGGCAATTCCCTTAAATTCCCGTTAAATTGATATAGGCAATTCCCTTAAATTCCCGTTAAATTAATATGTCATGAAATCTCGAAGTTATGTTGAAAAAACCAGTAGTTACTCATTTTCAAAATTTTTCGTCAACGATATCTCCCGAACGGATTAACCGATTTTGAAGCACTTCGCAGCATTCGACGCTGTTTTTTTAAATTGATTATGAAACTGATCGATACAGTAGTTCGAAAGTTATTTGAAAATAACACCGAAAAGCTTTCTTGGCTTTCGGCCCAGAGGAACGCGTCTAATATGGCATTATAAGGCAGGGAATTCTTGCGAAACAGAGTTGTCTCCAGGGGTACCCCTATCGGGTGATCCAAACGCGTGCACTGATACGGTAGCTGATGTGATATGACCTGCTATGGAAGGTTTTATCCCCAGATTTGACGATTTGTCATATCTTTTGGTGGAAAAAACCAGCCCTGATACAGCAGTTCATATATTGCCGCTTCAAACCGCAAGTATACCGCTTACTAGGCCTGAACATCCATCAGCGTACGCTTCAAAGGATCCATCTGCGCCAGAGCTGAAGAGAAAGCTCCACGTTGCCTCCCGGTCAGCAAAGAAATGTCCAGGGCGTAGGCCAAGTTTATCGGCAGAATTGGCGAGCAGAATGAGAATACTGGTCGCTAGCTAAGGCTGTCGAGGGCAACTTTTGTCGGTAATTTCTTCCAGGACAAATCCGTTGTCCATACGGCAAAGGGGAAAGCCGAATTCTGGTCACCCTCTTTGCCACCAACTCGACCCTTGACGATGGGAGGACCACACCACCTAACATCCCACGATATGAGAGCTCATTGAACGATATACTTTTTACTCAAAAGTCATCAGACCTGACGATCATTACAGTCCCTCGATACTCTTGAGTTGCCCGTTATAACGCGCCTATTATCGCTATCCTACACCACAGGAATAGTACCGTCTTCGTAGAAAGTTGCCCTAGTTCATCCCATCCCCACAAAGGTGATCTCAGTGACCCGGCCAATAACAGGCCGATGGCGATAATTTCCCTACTTGAGAAGTTGATGGAGCGTGTAATAAATACACAGTTCCTCAGATATCTTGAGGATGGCCAGCTGATCAGTGATTGAAAGTATGGTTTTCGTCACGGGCGCTCAGCTGGCTATCTTCTGTTGTTTTTAAATCACCGGTCGCGGTGGGCTCAAGTTCTCGGTAGCAACGGGGGAGCACTAGCAGTCAGCCTAGATACTTATCGCTCAGGTCTTCGACCGGGTCTGGCACAGACTCTTCTCGCGATAGCGCTTACGGTCTCCCTGAGAGGTTGTGCAGTTAGCGTAGCCAGCTTTCTATCTGAGGGATATATTATTAAGGTCGTAGTAGACAGTTGTTGCTTCCCTTTAGGCTATCAGATATTACTGACTACACCAGAAACATAAAAAAACAATTTGGAATTTAATCAAAACTATATTACTAACTATTCAGTTGGACGAAATCGGGTCTGACTTCCTCCAATAAAAAAAATATATTATTTCCATTCCTAAGACAAAAGCGGGAAAAATGCAATAATCAATTCAAAAGTCACTCATGATTGTTCATGAGCGAGTTCGTGCTCTGACTTGCATTTGGCCGATTTTCGGGTGGCTGTGCCCACAACCTTTTTTAAGGGCTGGATCCGCCCCTGATGGCGAGAATAGAAATGTTAACAAGGTAATTCAAACACTAAAATCATTATGTCACGGTTTAATTTCGATTGCAGGCGTGAACGCCAGCCATCGCAAGAATAGAAATGTTACCAATGTAATTTAAACACTAAACCATTACATCACGGGTTAATTTCGATTGCAGTCGATTGTAGTTCTTTTTGCGTTTTGTTGTTCATTTGGCTCGGACATTTTTTAGCGCGGATCCGACGTCCATAGTAATAATAAGTCAATGTGTTGTTCATTAGACTTATTATTATTATTGAGTTATTATTATTATGATAAATATATCAATGATAATTATAAAGTCAAGTCGAGACAATATCGAATCGAAATGAATATTCTTCCGGTATTTGAATCCGGTTCCGGTAATTAGACGATCGGACCGGACGAAATATTTTTGTTATTGACGTTTATGGTTTGACTTTGACAGTGTTTGATGTTGAGTTGATGTTGATGTGATGTGATTGTTTGTATTTTTGTTTTTAAGTTGGATTAGATTAGATGCAACAGAAGGTGGACGGCGTATTAGTAAGTGTTTTTGTAATTTGTATATTTTAATTTATATGATGATCCTCTGTGAATTAAAAGAAGTAAATTAGAATGTGTATCGTACATTATTTATTAATTGTTCACATCAATACTCTCTGTATTGATGTGAACAATTAAATATTCGTGATGTGAACTGGGATTGAATTGATGGGATCAAATTTCTTATGGGCTTTTATTATAAATTACAATCAATTACAGAGCCATCATGGACCGAATCCCTGATGAAGTACTGCTCATGATAATGGACTTCTTACCGTCCCATGTCTTGTGCTTGACTGCCTTTCGGGTAAGTTTGAATAATTAATGATTTTGTTATTCTTAGAACTTTGTGATCGATACGCTGATATGCAGCCGGCGCGTCTTACATACTTGAATTAATAATGATTTACTAAGGCTAGCCTCCCCAAGTTCGATTGGTTTGCATGTTTTGACTCAATCATGTAAAACTGCTGCACATTCAACTAAATATGTAACTCTTCAACAGATGGAAATAATAGAATTGTTTAAAAATATTCGTTGTTGGTTATATATTAGTTACTAGCTGTCCCGGCGAACTTCGTACAGCCCTATAATCAATAAATGTTGTGGTAACATAATAGCTAAAACATTAAACAACTTATTAAGATTGCTATGTAATCCTTTTTAAAATTTATATTACCATATCTAGGTATGCCGCCGTTGGGCTAGGCTGGTCGACACTCGTGCGGCATTGGTGTACAACGCTCGGTCGTTTCACCGCTGGTGCGCGAGCCGCGGCGTGCGAGCCCTGCTAATGACGGGTAATGAGCCCCGCATCACTCCCGGTTTCTCCCAGCTCTCCAGCGCCACTTATCTCACTGAACTGACAATTCACTTGGGTCTTGCGCTTGGTAAGTGCAGTTTTATGGCCAACATCATAGTTTAATGGCTTAAGTTAATCTTGTTCTTTATATGGATTTAATAAAGCACACGAGCATGCAGTGACCTGCTGTGACCAACCTAGAACAAGACTGAAATAATTATGCTAATTAAGCAATTATGTTTTTTCTTACAACAAATATAAATTTGATGCAGGATTGAAAGTATCCATTGGTATCCTGTGGAATTCTATTTCAGGTACAACAGAACTCCTTGCGCTGGCGGCGTTGCGTCTGAATCATGTGGACGTGTTCTGCGCCGCGGAGGTGCTCAACTTGACCGCAGTGCCACTCTCGTCCAAAGTCTCCTCGCTGGTCATCAACGAGCCCATCTGCAGCTCATATTTGCGGTCTCTTGTTATGAACACCAGGTTGGTTGGTGTTTCCTATTCAAATTCAATATAATTTGGTAGTTGTTAGATCATTCGATCATTCTTTCTATTCCTATTTCGTCTATTTTCCAAAGCTGCTTTAAAATGATTTATAATGGAGGAGAAAAACTACTCGCTTTGTTTCAGTCACTATCAACTAAGCACTATCAAGTCTATCAACTATCAATCGCTATTACCATGGGTCCTCAAAGTCGGTTATATTATAGGTCTGTAAATGTGTATTTTTTACTTGTTGGCAGACTGAAGGCGCTGCATATGTACGGACGCGCAGGATGCTACCCGCGGGATGAGTTGGTGGAGCTCATCGACAGCCATTACAAACGCTTCGAGGAACTCACCCTCCGATGCCCAACGCTTAGGGAGGCAGAGTAAGAAAAACCAAATTTCTTTAATAATTGTATTGTATTTATTTAATTTCCTTCTTTGAAAACAAGTGCTTTTTTTTTTTAATAACAATGGTGTTCTGTTGGTGACAGCTATCAAGCTATCGGCAGATGTGCATCATTGCGGTCGCTGAAGTTGTACTGCTGCTGGGAGATGTCGCTATCGGCCGCGCTCGCTATCGCCGGGTTGCAGCAACTGCAGATATTACACATAACTGGCACCTGCAAGGTATGGTACCGTGACTAGTGCTATTGTACTAAGATCTATTGTAGGGGTATGAGTGTATGTATACGTATACAATACATGCGCATGTGTGTAATGACGGTTGTGGGGATAATTAAACAGATGTTATTAGGGGTCCACGGGAACGAAAATAAATACTCGCTTTTGTCCCACGTCCCTTACTGGACTGCTCGAAGGACCAAAATTTTTTCCAGACCATACCGTTAGACAGGTATGTACGGCTGGCGGAAAGCCCACGACGACCCCATCGCCTTGTGCCAGGTTCAATTTCCGGCTAGGTGCAGATATTTATGTGTGTTATTTGTGTTGTCCACGCCATCCGAGACACAGGGAATCTTGGTGCACTAGCTATCGAACGTTTATTTGAATACACTCCGCATGGCAGTACCTGGACGCCCTGGCGCTGCACCGCGTGGTCTCGCGGCTGCCGGCCGGGCTGGTGGAGCTGTCGCTGTCGGCGTCGCGGCTGCGGGACGAGCACGTGCCGGCGCTCGCGCGGCGCGCGGCGCGGCTGCGGCGCGTCGAGCTGTGGCGCACCTTGCTCACGCCGTGCGCGCTGCTGCGGCTGGCGCGCTCGCTGCCGCACCTGCAGGTAACACTAGATACGTTGCGTTCATTTTTGGATCCGCTCCGATGACATTAACAGATGACACTACTAAAGATGAAGCCCTGTGCGGGCTGTGTGGTCGGTGGTAAAAGCCAATTCACTCTTGATTTGAAGACACCAACATTATAATGTAATGGGACCACCGACGCGACGCTGGTTTTTTTTTGTTTTTTTTTATTCATTAATGTTTTCCCTTGCCTTTGCTAATGTCATTACATAAAAAAAAATATAAATAATAATAACAAAAAAACTTTACATATAAACGGGATAATATTTCTCAGGAGTTGGACGTAGATACGTCATTGCCCCGGCGGCTGATACTGGCGCTGGCGCAGCACCCCACGCTGGAGACCCTGCGTTGTCAACTGCCCCCGGTATAACATTGAATAACTACACCAACAGCAACAAAACTCTTTGTACACCAACAGACAAACAGTATCAGAAACAATGTATTTTGTAAATAATAACTCACTGGCACCTTAAGAAACTTAATAATACGTGTGGTTTCGTTTTGGGAAACCTGTCCATTGGTACACTCGAACATTTCAACACGTTTGAAACTTACCACAATGCATTAGTGAAAACCGCATCCCAATCAGTTTAACCCTTTTTGAGATTAGTGCGCAAAAACGCACAGACTAACAAACTGGACTAACGCTGCTCCAGTGCGGATTGGTGGAGAGGTTAGTGCCAAGGGAAATAGGGATTCATTTTTATAAATTTACTAGCTGACCCCGGGAACGTTGTTCCACCATATAGATTATGAATGATTAAAGCGCGATTTAAATTTAAGGGGCGGGGGTAGGAAAGTGAAAATTTGGGATCATTTGTATTTTTTTATGCCACACCATAAAAATAACCATAAAAAAATTGTCCAAAAATGAAAAAAAAAAAATTTTCACGGTGGACAACCCTTAACATTTAGGGCTATGAAAAATAGATGTTGCTCGATTCTCATATCTACTCGATAAGCACACAAAATTTCAAGAGAATCGGTCGAGCCGTTTGGTAGGAGTATGGTAACTAACATCGTGACACGAGAATTTTATATATAAGACAAGCCTACACCCGCGGCTTCGCTCGCCAAAAATCCCTAAATATATAAAAGTTGATAAAATCAGAGAACTTTCATACTAACTTTGCACCCCCCCCCCCCCCCGTTTTATCCCTTTGCGGGGGTGAATTTTCAAAAATCCTTTCTTAGTGCGTAATAAAAGGAACCCCCGTGCAAAATTTCAAGTTTCTAATCCTTATAGTTTAGGTCCTGCGTTCATATGTCAGTCAGCCAGTCAGTCAGTCAGCTTCTCCTTTTATATATATAGATTACATTTCAGGAAAAGATCGAAACGCATCTCCGCCTCCTCGACACGGACGACTGCCACGGCGGGCGGGTCTCCCGCTGCGAGGTGGAGGGCTACCGCGCGCAGCTCTTCTACTACTGGACGCAGGGCCTGCCGCTGCGGCTCCCCGCGAACACGCCGCGCCCCGCGCCCGCGCCGCTCGCGCTCGGCTCCCCACCCGTGTAGAGGAAGCCTCCAGAACGTCCAAGGTGTGAGGGCATTTTCATTTACGGTTAACTCAGTCGTACCTGTATTGATGACGGGAATTGAGGCTGCACGATCTATTCGGGGCCGTCTGTGGGCCCCAACGGCTATGAAAACAGTTCAACGTATGTGGGCCCTATGCCTATGCCATGCGTTAACTAACAACCACCGACCACACAGCCCATTGACGCCTAATGATAGGTGAATGTTCCTGTCAACAGATCTGGTTTATAGTTCCGAAATAAATGTCCAACTATCGTGCCGTCTCATTCTTTCCCGTTGTGTAAATTAATGTATTTCTTTCCGACGGTTCGTGTGGCCAATCAAGGCGTTGCCAGAATATATTCGAAACGGAAAATCAAACATTAGGTGTCTATGGGCCGTGTGGTCGTTGCTAACAACCAATGAAAATGAGCCATAAAAATTCATTTGCAGTTTTGATAGCATTATGCGTTGCCGGGTGTCGCGTTTTCCGCGGGATTTTCAAATTTTCAGGAGTCTGGACACGTCCCTATTTACGCTTGATCGGGACAGTCGGTCACTTTGATCGGGAATTTTTAGTAAAAACGACTAATCTGTTTGAGATTGTTTCTTAATTGTTTGTGGAATCTCGTTTGTTAATTGTATGTCGGGGTGTTTTTATATTATAAAAATGATAAAAATTTAATGTTTTTGTACCTGTCTCGATTATTATTCCGAAATTTGACACTGGCAACGCTTAACACATTAATTCATTTGTGTTTGCTATAGAAATGTTTAACAAGTACAGTCAACTACACAACTGGCATGATAGATCATAGAGACAAAACCACGAAAAAAAGTGGTTGAAATAATAATTGGAACCATTAATTGCAGATAGTGGAATATTATATCTGTTGACATCCTAATTTATGAAGATTAGGTTAGGTTAGTTGCTGTGGACATTGATCTCAAAACAAGCTTTATTTGTATAGAATATTATTAATATTATTGTATCCTTTGATGTAGCCTTCGAATTTGATTTATTTTTGTGTTTTGCAAGTTGAAGGTTGGTCTTAGATCGTTACGACTGAAATAAATAAATAAATAACGCTACACACTCATAGCCCCACACTAGGATTCCCTGTCGTGGGTGCCATGGACAACACACAAGACAAGAACACACACACCCAGACCAAGAACGGAAATTTAAATTCGTCATTCAAATTTCCGCCTCACTGGGAATCGAACCCAGGACCCTCGGAACGGCGATCCGGCGTGTTAACCATTGCGCCATCCGGGTCGTCATGGTAATGGTAATGATTGTAATCTACTGAATAATAATTATTAAGTCATTAATTATGAAACGTAAGACAACAATATGCTCTTTAAACGTAAATTGTGTCAAAAAAATTAAGTCCTATGGAATAATCACTTAATTATAGGTATCATTGTAATCCTCATTACGACAACATACGAGAAAAACCGAAAGAAAATTTTGAATTCGCAGGCTACATCGAAATAACCACCTTATGTAAAATCGGATTTGCATCATGAGATCGAATTGTTACCCATAACGTAACTGTCCTACTGCTGGGCACGGGTCTCCTCTCACAATGTGAGGGGTACAGGCAACGGTCCATCACATTGACCAAGTGTGGACTGGCGTCTGCCAGTCAACAGTTCACGTATCTTTGAAATTACCTAGATATTTCTTTCTAGAAAAAATCATTTCTAGAAGTCTAGAAGTTTTAATGACGTTCATAAGTGTATAATGACGTTCATAAGTGTATTCTAAATACCTACATGGAATAAATGATTTGAGTTTGAGTAAGTGTAAGTAATTTGGTAAGGTATTTGAAATTATCCTCAAATTAGAATTAATTCCCACTTAAAGTTAAAGAAATCAGAAACGACTTTAAACATAGGACTTTGTACACTATAACTTTAAGGCATAAAATTGGTCGACCGGGCATTCTATTCGCGTTTGTTTAGGCCTAACCATCCTAGTCCCCTTTTGAGTCTTGTTCTGTGTCGGTCACAGTTGTCATGGGCGGCAGCGGAAGGTGGTGCTGCATGCTCGTTAACCTTAATTCATTAGGAATTAAAAATAAATACAGGTAAAATTCGTGGTAATTTCATCATGCAAATTCGGCTTATTTTTATTGTGTCTTGTATAAATATTTAAGCTTCTAATGTTTAGTTAAAAGGCTTTAAATGTACTTGAGGTGTTTGTTTATTAGGCATTATTGTGCTTTTAAACATGCTGTATAAATACGAACATAATATTTTATGGTATTGGAATATTTCAGCGTATTGGTACAATACGTTAAAAACAAAATAATATATTAAATTATTTATGAATGCCAATATATCATTATTCAATATAATATTTAAAAATGCTATATTGTATATCTATATTTATTGCGTTAAGTTTTTTTAGTAAAATATTTCAAGAGTGCTTAGACACCGCTTTTTGCTTGTGACATTCCCCTACACGACCATAGATGGCGCGTTTGTTCCTGAATCATGCTATCGGAGTTTCATTGCTTGCTCATTTACTATGGAATATAAAAGCGCGTTGTTATATGAAGTTTTATGTAAAGCATACGAGTACATAGCGGCGCAAGGCGAGATGATGTCGAAAGTTTTTGATGCGCCAATGATTAGGTGTTTCCAACTCCTTTTTTTAGAAGAGTCCAAGTTACAAGTGGTTTCGCTTTTTGCATTTTTTCTCTGTAGTTGGTTCTTAGCTCGCAAATTGTGCACGTGTAAATGTAAATGCCAATAATGCCAACATGGTAATAGGAGCTATAAGAGATGCACAGAAGTACCCACCCAGGCGAGCTGCTAGTTGGAAATCCAATTCCCTTTGCTTACCCCAATCAGTTTAGAATAACGTTGATTTCGAATGGTTATATAGCCAGTCTCATAAGTTGTACGACCAACTGAAAGGGGTTCTCCCATTTCAGTTGGTCGAAGAATGAATATAACATTTTGAACTAAATTATGTTCTGAAATTGTAGACCAAATATCTGAGAGTAAGTGAAAAAAATGTTCAAATGTCTGCTCATTTGTAAGTGATTTTTTGACATCTCGTAGGTCAATCCTATCTTCCATTTAATTTCGTCGTTCAACTTGTGGGACAGGTTGTATAGGTATAACATTTTAAACTTAGATTTAGTATGAACTATTGATATTTCTAGTCATATATTATACTTTTTTATATGGTACATAAATAATTTTGATAATGTTTATGGTAGCCATTTTGTTACAGAATATATTATATTTTTTATTTTAATAGGAAAATTTACATTTACTTTTATTTTTCACGGAGGCTTTATGATTTTCTAAAACAAAAATAAAACATTTTAAAACCCCATATCGATAAGGATAAGATAATATTAACTCACTCAATAATGTTAATTCTGAATGTATACATTCAGCAATAAATTAAATTCTAAATTTATGAAGCATTCATTTATTGCATTTCTGATGTATCACACCACTCTATGTAGTTATTGTATAATTTATCAATAAGTGATACTTTATATAATAATATCATAATATATGCACCAATCATGTATTGTAATTTATCATTTTTGTATTTATGTCTATGGATAAGAGTCAAATTTAATTATTATTATAAACTACAAGAATAGACATGGTTCGATTTTATATGCTGTGAAGGTTGCTGTAGGTATATAAAATATAACGAAAAATGTCAAATTAAAATATTATCAAACTTCTTTGAAACACAGATGGAATTGAGAGATTAAATTGTTCGTCTTTTTGCCAGCCCTGAATGCATAAATATATGGAAAAAAGATTTTTTGTTTAAAAAATATGAAAGAATGAACTTTTTGTACTGTGTTTAAACACGACTTTTTCTACGAAATTTTCTGATCTCTTCTGTTGTACTCTGTACATCTATATTTTGTATGTCATATAATATTTAGGTGTAGAATTTTGTAAGTTTGTGTATTAATAGAATACTTTATAATCTCTATCCTATTCTTGTATGTAGTGTATTGTGGTGGTTTTGAAATGGCGGAGCGCGCTTATAACTGTTCGCTTACAGAGTAGTGTCTTGACCAAGTATTGTATAAGTTTAATAAGTCGATTCTAAATCAACTTACCTATTTCATATATATTTTATAACATGTTAAATTACATTTTATTTTTAAAACTTTATTTAATGACATTTGAATCGCGCGACGTTGACATTGTATTTCACACACAGTTGTAATTGTGTCAAATTAGAATTTTTAATTACATTAAATTAGGTTTTAGTGATTTTAAGTAAGTATATAAATATGTATCTTAAGAAGTCAAGTGGCTAAAATGCTTTTGTCCAGGCCTATTCTTAAAAGATTTGTGCACTATCCAACTAAAACGTTTTTATTTAATTTGATTGAATTTAAAAAAAGGAATAGAAATTCTATAATAAGCATGGAAGAATTGAATTAGCATAGCATTCACACTTCACACGAATAAATGAATATTAAGAAATTTATAAATATATGAATGGAGAACTTAACCCCTGGAGTGTCGAGACCCCCGAATGTAAAACATGGCCAACGTGTCACGCCTATTCGTAACTCGCGCGATCTTGTCGCTAGGTCATCGTAAAAATGAATTGTACGGGTTTATGTTATAATTATATCACATAAATTATACATCATTGTTATCACAACGAAATTGCCTAACATCTAAAACAATTAAATTAAAGCAAAAAAACTTACCTGCGTAAGAAATTATTCAATTTCTTTTCAACTTCGAAATTTTCAAACACAATGGGGACACATTTTTCCACATTTCACTAACTCACAATGCACATTAATCAAAACTAACACTATCACTACTTAGTATACATATTTACGCATCGATATAATACATTATTTCATTTGGAAACACAGTAATTACACGGTAAAAGAAGTTAGAAAACTAACACGAAAACGGTGCCAATACCGGCATATTTTTAGCGAGCCGCTTAGCGGCCGAAGTTATTTTATTTTTGGTCAATTTTGTGGTAAATATTGTAATCAATATGTTGCTAGATTAATTAGCTAAGAATGTGTAATACTATAAAACCAAACTTGCTGTACCTATATTTATATGAAAATTTACACAGCTTGTCGACTTCAACGACACTGTAACTATGTTGTTCAAAAGTTATTTACTTTTTTCACCAACTTTTTGATCACCATTCACAAAACTAGCACTTTACACGTAATCTGCACAACTTTTCCAGTAATAATAAGTAAAAATCTCATCAGTTAATTCACCGTTTCCTTCTCGAAAACAATTTTATAAAATGTTGCGAACTCAAATGACGCGAAACGAGCGTAGCGACCGTACTGTACAACTTTCAAATAAATATTTTCCTGTTTATCATTCGACTTTGCAGCCAATCACAGTCGGTATTTCGTAGCTAATGAACGTAGGTTCAATTTGAATCCAACCAATGAGATCAAAATATTATGAAATAGACAATAATCGTCCTTCAATACGATTGTATTTAGTTTGCCCCTCCGTCGGGGGTGCACTTCACGTTGGCCCAGAAAATTTTTTGCCCCGACGGAGGGGACAACTACACTCGAGGGGTTAATTATTTTTTTGGCTTTTTATTAGCAGCTTATTATAACATTCAAGATGATTTTGATGTTATTCTTCTGATAGTATTATATTTATTATTTACATACATAGTTTTTGATACAAAGTTGTAAGTATATTCAGGTATGACGAAGTGTCGCTGTAAACTTGTATGCAGGGATTTTGTATGGTTGAAAAATGTAGTGAATATCACGTTTATAATGAAAATTCAATCTTGAAAAGATTTTCAAATTCTAGTTTCGAGGCTCTATTAACTCTATATTTCGTATGTAATTTAAAATACGTATTGGAAAAAATCTTGTAAGATAAATATTAGGTAAGCGATGTAATATGACCCATTACGTATCGTTATTTCATACAATAAATAATCGATGATTTCATGAAATGATATCCGTTCACGAATGGATAGGTACACCGTTTTGCAAATGTTTGATGAATATTTAAATTTCGTACATTACAATACAAAAGTTTTAACGTCACATGCAATATTATGTTACCTTGTAAAGTTAAACAGCTTCAGGGCCCCAGTCCTGCTTTATAAATGCTTCAAATGCGTCGTTACGGAATAATTTGACACATTTGTTTACACATTTCGTATACCAAATGTGTCAAACTATTCAAACACGACGCAATTGAAGCTTTTTTAAATTTGCTCTTTGGTCATTGCAAGTTATTTGGCATTTTACTATTTTTTATCTCTCGCTGCGCAGACTTCATTGCAGCGAGGTCGTAGCTGTTAGTCGTAAGGACGACTTGCGTGAGCTTGGTCCCATTGCTATGTTGTCGAATAAGGGCTCCTTTACACCAGATATTAGCGTTTGCCAATCACAATCAATCACCATTCACATTGATTGGCTCACATAGCATAGCTTAGCGGAGCCCGATTCCACCAGTGCTACGCTATGCGAGCTAATGAATGTGATTGGTGGATAGCAAACTCATCCATAGCCGTGGCTATGGATAGCTAATTGGATAGCCATCCTAAGACTATTCGTTCCGTAAGCGGATTTATATATTTAACTATAAGTTTATAATATTTATAATTTTAAGTACCTACTTATCGCTCGATGTTTTTATTTGACTGTTTCTATGCTGTTCGCGTTGCATTTATTTAGATTGTATAATGATGTAAGTATTACACTCAACTAATAAGCTAGTATATTTTTGAAGTTATACTTTTTTTGGTCCGTTTAGGAAAGTAGATCTGTGAAAATATTTTTAACAGAAAGTTACTTAAGTAAGCTTTATATAAAAAGAAGAAGTAGGTACTCTCATAAAAGTATTTTAGAGTATAAATGGCATTGATTTTGACCTTTCTAATTTTGATCCTGACAGTATTTCTATTTACTATTAGCCATTCGTCAGTAAAGTAAGATTTAAAAAATATTCTCAAATTTTATAACGATTTCTTTTTTATAGGTGTACTTTTTGTAATGTTATGGACAAGGTCTTCAGGGTATGTACCCTCACAGTAGGCGTATACTGTATTATGTTACATCACTGTGTTGTAGAATTTTGATGGTGTGGTAGAATTGTGATGCGTTTCACTGGTGAAATGTTGTGTGCAAATATATGTTTAGTAGAAATGTTTCCTGTTTTAATTTAAGAATTTCCTGGTAAAATATCTGATAAAATTTACTGATACCTTCTGTTAACTGGACTAACTATCGTAGTCCTAATTTGAGTCTTGTTTTTCATTTGCAATCTTAATCTTCACTCACCACGAACTTTCAAGCGTCTGACAAAAGTTTTGGCCCATGGAAAGTGTCTGACACTTATTGATAGGTACTATTTAAGAATAATATTCTACAAACATGTACAAAAATCAGCCATGTGAATATACCTGAAGTAGCTCTTATTTTTACCTGCCTTTCTTACCTGGTACCTGCCCAGGTGTCACCAGATGAGCTTCCAAAAGCACGCAGGGTATTCAAAGAACATGGACGCTACTGAGAAATTAAGGTTTCATCCGTGCAAAAATAAGTTATATCAGATCGCTCTGGGCTCTTGGTCTATAACGGCGTTCTTGACATCTAAAAAATAAAAATGCTTTTCAGACAAATGCTTGATATTGATAAGCTCAATAAATTCTAACATCTCGTTTGCAAGATACAACTTTGCTTTAGTTAAGTAATCTCTCAACAGATAGCGCTGAAAAGAAAGGCTGAATCACGCTGTTGAGACTCTGTGGGATTTATATAAAAGTAAACATTATTCGAGTACACTTTGACATTTGACAAAATTGCCATGGCATTTTCCCGTCCTAAAGGACGGTATTATTTTTGAATAGGCGTCCTTTCTGACGTCCTTGTCCACGTCCTTCCTTTAAAATTTTTTTAATATTCGCCGCCGTGAACACAGAGTAGAAAAACGGCCGTGAAGGCGTGAAGTGAACCTGAACGTCCAACTCCAAAGCAAAGTAGTAGAAAGTAGGTTCAACCTAGTGACTGAATAAACTAGTGTTTAGGACAGGTTTTATAGTTGTTATAACATTTATTTTTGTAACATCATAATAACAATAGTACTTAAGCAAAAGTTGGGTATAGGGACCGACCATATTTTTATAGACGTTTGTTAAAAACAATATAAGTAAAAATGGATATTATTATGGTTTTGAGAGTGTAAAACACGAAAATAAGTTTCCAGCCTCAAACTATTCCAATTAAATAAAAATAATTAAATTAATTTTTTTGCTGTTCACGTGATCGGATCTGGACGCGCGAGGTGTCTACGGGTCGGGCTCAACATGGGCTACAAAACTGAATGAAAATTTTGAAAAAAGTTGAATATTAAATAAATTATTTGGAAAAACGGTATTTTTTGGGTTATTAAAAAAAAATCGGCTAACTATAGACAAATTTAAACTTTGGCGTACCAGAAGGGAGCGCCCAAATATTACGCAATTTTTGATACCACGCAGTGGTATGTCAAAGTATATTTTAAAGAGTTATGAATTTTTTAATTATTTAATTTAATAAAATTGCTATTTTCTATGAAATTACGAAATTAATTTGATGAAATCCAAAAACTAATAACAGGGGTCTATAGAGCTCGCGAAACCGAAGATTTCCATGTATCACACGTCTACCTAGCAGCAAAAATTGAAGAAGTCCTACTACACTAAGTTAACAATGTATGAGAGATAGAAAATTGTCTAATTCTAATTCCAGGCCGTTTTAGAAAAAACATAAAATTTACACTGACTGTTTCTGCTGGTATTTTTGCAATTTATTTTTAAACCAACTTTGAAAAGTTTCATTGCCCATTTTGGTTTACATTTTCGCCGCGTCATGCGCTGCTGTCGTTTACTCTATCCTATCCCCTTGCTACACTTCGCTCGCTCTCTATTGATAAGCCCAAAAATTCTAACATCTCGTTTGCAAGATACAACTTTAGTTAAGTAATCTCTCAAAAGATGGCGCTGTGAAAAGAAAGGCTGAATCACGCTGTTGAGACTCTGTGGGATTTATATAAAAGTAAACATTATTCGAGAAGCCTATGACGCAGTTTTCCCGTCCTAATGGACGATGTTATTTTTGAATAGGCGTTCTTTCTGACGTCCTTAGAATAATGACATGTAGAATGACTGACAGTGACAGTCTGACACTTGACAGTCTTCATATGTTCATATCATACAAGCGCTCTGTCTAAAGTGGAGCACTAATTTTTTTTTATACTTGTGTAATGATGGTTGCCAGGGGAAGAGGGAAGTGCAGTTTCCCGAAAGTGGGGAATGCGTTCGCTGCGTGAGGAATTCGGCCGCTGATAAGAATTTGTTTTTACCAATTATACCTACATAAATAGCTATGTGTGGTAAAGTATGGGTATGGTTATGTAAAATTGTTATATTACGAGAATGTTTATTTAAATATGAAAAGAATACAAGAAAATATTGACACCAATTTTTTTTACTATTTACTTAGGGCCAGTTTCACCGGTTCCGGATAAAGTTCCGGATAGCCCTAGGAACTCAACTCCCAGATAAACTACAACCTTTGGCATCTCAGGTAATCTGATAGAAGTGACAGAGAAAAGTGTTGGTTAAGGTATCTGCCAGTTCAAGTGGCTGTTAGGCGTTATTTGACGGATAAAAAAATGTTTCAAGTGGCGTTTCTATAACACAGTAGGAATTTGAACTGTAATAAATCATATTATTATGAATTCTACTATTTTCGTTCTATAATGATAAAATTATACTTGAAAATATTAAAAAAAGTCTAATTGGATTATTTTGAACAAAAAGTATTTTATTAATTAAGTTTTCAAAATAATTTTCAAATGACAATAATTTACGTAGTAGTAACGAAACGCAATAAAGCGACGTTGCCGCTCCGTCAACTGTTAAGTCACTAAGTGGCAGATAAATTCCTAGGGCTATCCGGAACTTTATCCGTAACCGGTGAAACTGGCCCTTAGAATAATGACATAGAATGACAGTCTACATACAAGCGCTCTGTCTAAAGTGAAGCACTAATTTTCTTTTTTCTTTTTTTTATACTTGTGTAATGGTTGCCAGGGGAAGTGCAGTTTCCCGAAAGTGGGGAATGATTCGGCCGCTGATAACAATTTGTTTTTAGCAATAATACCTACATAAATAGCTATGTGTGGTAAAGTATGGGTATGGTTTTGTAAAATTGTCATATGTTTATTTAAATATGAAACGAATACACGAAAATATTAACACCAATTTTTTTTACTATTTATTTTTTTACATATCTTTTACGTATCTGAACATAAGCATGAACACAGGAACTTAGTATATTTTAATAACAGCATTGAGTAAAAAAGTTTTGTTCCAATATTAAATATACTCTGTGAAAAAACAAAAAACAATGGGCTTTGTTGCCAAATTAAAGTTGTCATAGTGGCCGCGCGGACTTCGTTTCTATATGTCATTATTCTAAGCTGACGTCCTTTTGCCGTGAAGGGTATAGGCGATTAGGCGTGAGCCGTGAACGTGAAGTAGACATGGGTATGATGGGTAACTCAACTCAACTAAAACGAGCGAGCTGCGATGCAGCTCACGGTTGAAGTTGAAGTGAGTGTGTGAGTCAGAGCTAGGGATGTGATGTATGTGACATTAATGGAAAAGAATCGATGAAATAATAAATCGATCGATTTTTTGTATTATTTTAAAGAATTGGTTTTTAAACAGAGATTCATATTAACAATTTATCTTAACAGATTAAAAATCAAATAAAATTAGGTATATGAATACATAAATAACCAATTCAAAACTAAAAATCAAAGGCTTTTTAGTACATTGCAATGAAGGACATTGCAGTTTGGCCAGTTTGGGTGGTTTACAACAAACAAAAAATACATGCCTTGTATACGGCATACAATGTTCATAAATGCAACCCATGATGTATGTGGGGGGTTCAGGCCATTGTCCACCACGCCACATGAGGATTGATACACTTCACACGTCATCTTTGAGAACCTTATCGAGAACTTTCAGTATTGCAATTTTCCTTAAATGTTTCCTTCACTGAAGCTAGTATATAGGTAATTATTAATTTCTTATACGCAAATTTTGACAACTAGGAGCGTGTGCAGGGTTCGAATAATGTGATAAAGAATTTGAATTTGAATTTGAATTTGAACCTAGAACCACCTGTACGGAAGTCCATGTTCAAACCACTCGGCTATCACTGCTTATAATGTAAAAGTTTTGACGAAGATAAGTATAATGATACAGATAGTCAGCTGATAATTATTTAGATTTCACACTGTAATGTACCTACTCGTATTAAATCAAAATTCAACGTGAAGCCGTGTACTTTAAACATGACATGTAAAACCATGGTTTGTTGTTGCTTATCGCTTACATAATCGGAAGCCCCATTATGATGTGATTATCCCATGACAGTGACAGTGATGGTATTAGACCGCGCAATCTAATAGGGTATTTGACACCTTTTAGAAAAATAACTCAAATTGTTCAATATAACATAATACATCATGCAGTTTGCTTAATTCTTTGTAAATATCTCTATTTTCTATGCAAATCACCATTAAAATTTTAAATGAATAAAAAAGCCGCCAAAACGCTAATACGCCATTTTAAACAGGTCATGACGTCACCTGCTCAAATAACCGTACTAAGCTGTCAATGCTGTCATTGCGTATAGTAAGAAGTAATAGCAAGTGACGTCATTCAGCCAAACCGCGTGTTTTCGATCACGTGATCAAACACGAAAAATTCATTATTTTATTATCGATTTTTAATAAAAATCCAAATAATTTTAAAATAATGTGTAGGCTAAATTGGTTTAAAAAAATATATACTTTTAAGCTAACAACAGTTTGATCTATATTTTCATTGTAGTCAAATATCCTAATATAGGTACCTATTGAATGATAGATTTTTTTTGTAAATAGCCGACCCATAGTTCCATAAACAACCTACTACTTAAGTGACCGTTGCCTTGGGACATGTTCTTCGTCGAACTTCAGCAATACTAAACCAAAGGCATCATAATTAAAAATACTAAAGGCAGGCGTTGCCTACTTAATTATGTATTTACGTACACTAAACTACACGTGCAGTGATCAAGACAATCCTTGAATAAATTAGTATGAAGATTCCACAGGGGATATCGTGCGTTAATTAAGTATTTACTTAAATAAAGATAACTAATTAACACATTGTATCAAAGGGCAACAGAGAAAACTGATCTAAGCATCAATATTGTATCAATGTTGTTTCAAATATGGGTTTAATGTTTGATGCGAACGGAAATGATTACTGAATGTCCAATGAGGAAACCAAAGGTTTACAAAACGAAGGTCACATTGAATAGCAGAATATGCCTCTACTCTGTGCACTACCTATCAGGAAGGCTTAGAGTATATATTACGGTAGTATAGAGCACGCGCATTGCACAAAATGTTCAGCTCGCAGCGTAGGCAGGTGTGCTATAGATATTTATATTGAGAAGTGTATGGCAATTAGGGATGTACCGATTACATTACGTCACTATCGACTGTCGAAAATTATGAGTAATAGAAATGTAAGGAAATCGTGTGGCTTGTTATATTAAAGTTTATGAAATGAAATATCGGGTTTAGTCTAATTTTTTTAATAAACAACAACAATTAAACAGTGACAGTAACACTTTTTATTGACCGCTGAAAAGCGTAAGTTTGTTATAAAGTTGTCTTTTCGTTTTCTTGATATTTGACTTACGAACAAAATATTTAACGCGTATTTCAATATATTTTTGAATTACAGCTCTAATCAAGTGCAGTAAATGATTGCTGCATGGTTCTTGTTCAAATAAATGAGCATGTAGAACATTAAATATATTGTCCTTTCCAATCAATAACTTCAGCGTTTTTGTAACCATGCTTCGAGGATCACGATCAGCTTCGTTTTTCGATTCTATATTATTTCTCACTACTTTTTCAGCGGCATTACATAAATTAATCACGTCCTCTGATGGATAAATAAGACCCCCCCTATCTTTAAATAATATAAATGAATAATAATGACAAGGTCTCTTTGCTACTAAAGCTGATATACAGTCAAAGCACTCTATTTTAGATAGTAAATATCGTGTTACATATCCAGCGATATACGAGATGACGTGCTGTGGAAGAATATAATGATCAAGCGCTGTAGATAAATTCAAGTCATCGTCCTCAAAATTACTCATAAACTGTCTGTCAACCATAGCATCATCCTCTTGTAAAGCTGATCTGTGTCCTTTAGTGGTTACGTTGATGTGATCAGCGGATGAAGAACAGGTTAGTAGCACAATGTGTTCCAGGGACGCACAGTTGCCGGTAAAGTTTTCTTTAAGCTCCATATGGACCAAAAGCTTCTTGTAAATGGCTTTAAATTGCAAGGCTGACGGATTATTATTAAAACCACCGTGGGATCGGATAACAGAAAAAAAGATTTCCAGATGATCTTGGCTTATTTTGTACATAGCCAAAAAATTCATTTTTTTTTCTTGCTTGACCAGCCGGCTGTATAACTGTTTCATGCTCTCAATGGACACAAGCAGCCCAAGAAACCCAATTTTATTCCGAGAATGAACTATGAGTTGATTTTCATTTGGAAAAACCAATGCTTGTATATATGTGTTTGCATTTTCCATAAAGGCCATGTATTTTTTTTCATTATTTTCATTCATAGGAGCCTTGAAATCATATCCGGGAAACTTACGTGAATTGAGCATGTCAAATATATTATTAACCATATGAATAAAGTTAACTGTTGCAGAGGAGTTCGCAAAATTTAACAAATGCAGGTGTTGATCACAAAATGCAATTGCTTTTGCCACACTACCGCTTAATAATTGCACTGCTAGTTTTACCTTCATGACTTGATTCTTAAAATCAATATGTCTTGTTGTTAATTTATTAGCAAGGTGAAATTTTTCATTTTCCTGCAAGGTGTTAAGCTCAACAAAATATTCCCATTTAATAAGGCCTCCATTGTTATCTTGAAAAACTTTTTTGCTTTCTAATGTATTTCTCACAAGTTTGACCATATGGCATGGATCAAGAAACACATAGATACGCTGTTCTGTCTCAGGGTGCGGGAAATATGTTTTAAACTGTCCTAGATCGAATGAACAGCCGAGTTCGCGAGCCATAGCCATGTTTGCCGGATAACCGTCGAATGTCATCGATACAACTTCTATGCCGACCTCGTGGCAATTAGAAAGGCACATTCGAATTAAATTTGCCCTTTGCTCTCCTGTAACGCCATCCACCAAAAAATATCCCACGGGCATTTTCCATTGTCCATTTACCGCAACTAAAAGAAATACTAAAGCTTGTGTGCACAATACGGCTGTATCTCCGGGGACGTCGATTCCTGCTCCAAAGTCCACATAACCATGGACTTTGTTGCCATCAAATTCTTTAAGTTTACGTATGGAC
The DNA here is from genome assembly GCA_905404295.2 of Ochlodes sylvanus. NCBI lineage: Eukaryota > Metazoa > Arthropoda > Insecta > Lepidoptera > Hesperiidae > Ochlodes > Ochlodes sylvanus. The sequence goes on from FR990129.1 coordinate 9,153,305, forward strand.
ATTTCATCAGTAACTAAGTTACATAAAATTTTATTTTCTGTCGCCTTTACCTTTTCGCGAAGAGCATTGAATGCTTCAGCAGTGAAACCTGGACTCGCATCGAGGCATTGGTACCATTTCCGGATTGTACTCGGGTGTGGCAGACATGTATTAAATGTACTTCTTATGTAAGAATAGGCCTTCGGAGAATAAAAATGTAGTGTTAACGCAAATGTGCGGAGCTCTGGTGAATATTGCTTGCCTTTACTAATCATTCTCTTAATGAGAGCTGCTGCAGAAACTCTGCACGAGTCTAAAAGGTCAACTTGCTCTTGAGTAATTAATCTATTTTCTTTCAAGCTTTCAACCCGTTGAGTACTTGAGACAAATTTTCAACTTTCTTTTTCAAACGCCGGCGCCGACGTGTTGCGTAGAGCGCAGTGCATCGCAATCGGCGACGTTTAGCTATGTCTTTCAATCGAATAATTTCTTTTTTCAATTTTCGTTTTCTTGGAGTATCGCCTATATTTGGGAGAAGTTGACGTATGTCTGGAAGCAATTCTGAATCGATTTGCATATTATCTGAAGTAGATGGTTCGTGTTTTGAAACAGTTTCTTTGCCTGAATTAAATGACGATGCTTCCGTACAATTATGATCAGGTGTTGATGGACCAAGAAAAAGCGATGGGACAGCAGTACTTATTAATTTGCGTAGTCCTTTTTTTGTTTCATAGAAATTGGAATCTAGAAAGTGTACTGAACAAACTTTATTCCATATATTTGGTTCGAAATTTCTTTGATTTAAAGCTATTATCCACTTACTCATCAAGTTTCGGTCTTTCGGAAAGCTGAAAAAGAAGAAAAAAAATGCTAACATTCAAAATTTCGTTTTTAATTTTTATTTAATGTTACTCCATTATATTACTACGAAAATTCTCCAAAATCAAAAAGCAGTTAAAACGTACGACATCCTTTCAAGTTAAACAAACCCCCTTAAAACCCTATGTATTGTCACAGCAGTGGGTAGGGGATGGGAAGAAACAAGGCCGGCTTCATAAATGATGTTTTATTTTCATTGTAAAAGGTAACACACGCGACACTGTACTATACACTTTATGGTACACTTTACTTCCCTTCACACTTCACTTCACACTCGCGACACTGTACTGTGAAACGGCACTTCACTATTCCTATTTTTTCTTCCCACTGGCGCGCTTCCCGACTCGCTACCAAGACTCGACTGACTCTGCCTTGGCCGGAATCGCCTTATATACCACCAATTTCAAACATTCCAAATTCAAAGGTTTTCTTTTAATTTAGCGTCGAAAACATTTTATAAATTCTATTTTCAAATTTTCTTTTTCTTTTATTTTTAATTTACGCGACAGTATGTATCATTACTACTCTAGTTTACGCTAAAATATTTTTCGCATTAAAATACTAAAAAGTACTAAAATCGTACTAAACACACACCAAAAATATTTATAATAAATGATTAAAAGATTTTGAGTATTAATATATAATTGAGTTACATTAATCAAATATATAATATATTACATTAATATAATATATTAATGTAACTTTAATATTCAAAATCCACCTATATTATAGGTTACTAATAATTATATAGGTTCATAGCTAACATTTAAAAAAATATTTTAAATATCGACTACAGCGTTGGTCGCGTCACATCACCGCTCTCCACGCTTCACTAAGCGCGGGGAACGGGGCGCGCGGGGAGTCCTACGCGTGCCAAGCGTGCCCGCCCCGCACGTCTCTTTCACCCCCGCGATGCGTGATTTGTTTTCATAAAAATAAGTATATAAATCTACTTACCGATGAAATGTGATACTGGATTTCAGTTTTGTGTGTTTCCTAGTATCGTGTTTGCAAGATTGAACTGCACATTTGACCATTTTGATCGTAAATATTCGAAAACTCTCTGTAGGAACGCACAGCGCTAGCACTCAAGTTCACTCAACCACGACTACAAGCGCTCGCGGCGGGAACGTCGTGTTGTTCTCAACCGACGTAGGAGTTCCCACCTCGTTGCGCGTGCTCTATACTACAGTAATATAAACTCTAAGCAGGAAGGTTAGTTAAGCAATCTTTGCACAAAGACAAGCGCGACCTTGGATCGACTAATTCATTTTACTGGATGAGTGATCACGAAAAGATTACATCAGGGAATTTTGTGTAATGTTGATATAATTGAATTACCTAGGTGGTCTTTCAATCCCTAAATAAATAAATAAAGCTATAGGTACACCGATAGCTCTAAACTAGGATTTGGTACTTGTGTCGTGGGTGCCATGGTCAATACACTATACAAGAATACACACACCCAGACTGACAACAGAAATTATAGCTCATCATTCAAATTTCCAACTCGCTGGGAATCGAAAATATGATCCTTCGAACGGCGGTCCTTATACAAACAGGTCCTTGAGTCCTAGGAAAACTTTAGTACTTAATGCATAATATTAAACAACGAGAAAATGGCGTGAGACCACGGAATACAGGTATTCCGTGCGTGAGACATTGTTAGTTTACAAATTAACTAATAACTTAACTTTGTGTGTATGGGACGATGACGTTAGTCAAAATAAGTTCGCTGACGTTTCTATTATTTAAAGTGTTCAACGTGAGTCAGTGTAAGTTTAAAATGTTCTTGTAGGTCACAGATGAATTGTAGATCTAATTATTTCAATCGTGCCTAAAAGCATTTGGACTAAGTACGTCATGTATTTAAATCTGGTAAAAAATGAATTAATCGTGATGTGTATTACCAAACTGGTTTATGAATAGTTAGTTGCTCATGGTAGTCAGTGAAGCAATATATAATTCCATGGTATCCATAATCCAATAATACATAGGTAATAGGTACATACCTATACATATCGGTAGATGTAGATATAGATTAGCAACATTTACCTAATAAGATATCTTGTATGGGCAGTAAGTTTCAGAAGCTAATTATGCTAATTATGTATATATTTACTTAACTTAATACGCATGTACAACGCGTATCCTTAGAAATCAAGGAGGATCTGTAGGCAGAGTATTAATTGAAGTACGTATTTATTTCAATAAAGTTGAATTATCCATATAGCAATTAGCACGTGTGCATTAATTGCTCATGAACCAAGGTTATTTGGTGTACCTATAGCTAGGGTTGCCGAGTTTTTGTACTAGAAGTAATATTGAGGTCGGAGAATTAAAAGTAAAAATAACGACTTAATAAAATGCATTTTAAGACTTATATGGTTTTCTCATGGATGCCATTGTCAGAACTGGACCAAATTGATTGACCAACGGGACTACACGGGAAGCACCAGCTTTCAAATAAAAATAATCATATCGGTCGGTTCGGTTCACCCAGTCGATTAAATATCAAATAATCTGATAAGGCTCAGTTTTGATGAGTTTTATATTCCTTATACTAGAGTACCCCGTAAATTAGTTTTTAGTATATTAGTGATTATTATGGAAACTATTGATAGTTTTTGTGTATTTTTGGAGCTTCTTGCAGAATTTAATGTCTTAAACTGAACGGGAATTTATTTAAATGAGGTTCGGATAATCGAATCTGCTGTAAATAAAATATGTTGTTATTAACAGTATCGCAATAGTATTGGCAACCCTGCTTATAGCAGCTGTATCGTACTTGGTGTTGAAATCGATATGGCATCACTGTTTGTATTAAAATTTGATGGTTGACCCCTAAAACCATGTTTGGGTTTCGTAAATAAAATGATAGGGCATGTCTCATTGTCTAGACAGTTTAACGATAAACCGCCTTTTGTAACTACCTACCTAACTTTATGTATAATAAACATAAACACAAAAAAGTGTAAATATATAAATAAATAAGTAATAATATACGTATCATATTTATTATCTTAGGTATGAATAGGTACGGCCAGAAAAGCTGGGTGGTAACTAAATTGTATAAATAATTTTTCACCCACTCATGCGACCGCATTAGGATTCCCGTATTCTTTCGATAAAGGCGTGGAGACAAGAATGAGGCATCCAAAACACCCACACCTTTATAACTCACAAGTTACAATTCGTAACTGTAAATTCTAAAAATCACACTGTTTAGAGGAGATTTTAAATAGTCTTCAAGGTATCAGTCCTTTTGGTCACATATCTGTGACAGAATTAGAATGAGATTCTTGCAAACAATTACTAATCGGACGGGGCTTTAACAAACAACAACTAACAGAACTAAACCATCACTAACTTCATGTAGCGCCCGGGTGCAATAATACCCTGGCGCCCTTTTGTATTAAAATACGCGGTCGAAATGGAATAGCTACCTACTTACAAGACGCTCTCTGCGCCACCTTACAACCGGCGCCCGAGTGCACTGTACCCCCTGCACTATGGGTAAAGCCCTAGTGCCGATTTGAGATTTGTTCTGTGTCGGTCACAGTCTCAAAGTTGTCATGGGCGGCAGCGGTAGGCCTTACTCATCTAATTGATATCTCGGAAGACAAGGTCATTGCCAACTCGTCTATATGATTGCTTTCATCATGCCATTTAGTAATCAGACATTGTTTAACTTTTTTTATTACTTTAAACATGTCCAATAAGGCAACCTCCACCCAAGCGATATTTTTTCCTGCTTGTTTTCCGCCAAGAAAACAGCGGGGTAATACTTCAACGTGACACGCTCAATCTTCGATTATCAAAAATTATCGAAGCACTCTATACTCGAGGGAAGGTGACGGGAGTACTGGAATTTTAGTATCCAATCATAGTTTTGGAATACAACAATAATAACAATATATAACAATAGTTGCTGAGAGGGATTCAGTTTAACTGATTTTTCAATTAGACTTCAACCCATGGTCCACTACTGAGCACAGGTATCTTTTCATACCTATGAAGGAATAGAGCATGCATACAATTTTTCTTTTTAACTGACCTCAGGTGAGACGCTTTTAGGTGTTTCGGCCATTTTATGTCATTGATATCTATGGATAGCACATCAGCACGATTCTCGGCTAAATACATAAAAAAGGTTATGCAGCTTATGAACTCGTACTCAACAACAAACAATATATTATTGGAGATTTATAACAAGTTCAGTACCCTTGAAGATTGTGGACTGGTATAGAATGCGAGATGTCGCATTAAATTGTTAATGAGAATTGGCAATCGCGCCCTTGTTAGAAACACTTTCATGAATAAATATAGCGAGAATTCCTTCCACGTAAATCGTGTATTGCATCCATCGTCGATCCAAGTTTATTACTTAATCCAGTCTGTGAAACTCTAAAATGGACTTATGTATGGGACACAGACCAATATTTTCCCAAAAGGGCCTCAAAATATTTGGTAAAATAAATAAATGCATACACTCATACTTCCGCACTAGGATACCCTGTGACGCGAGTGGCATGGACAACACAAATAAAACATCCTTAACGCCTATACACATAAATGCCTCAGCCGGGAATCGAACACGGGACCCCTCGTTTTGCTTGCAGGTCTTGCAGGTCGTGCAGGTGTCTTATAAGTAAGACTGTAATATATAATAAGTAAGCTGTAGAAGAATAAACGAAACTGAACGATGAATTTAATTTAGAGTTCTCTATGAACAATACAGTTGCACAAAATACTGGTCAGTACCTATTTTATGGTAGTCGTAAGAATGTAGCACATCTAACTGGGCTGTCTCCGTGGTTTGGCTCATACTGTGTGAACTATATGCTAACCAATAACTGTAAACTATTGGCATCTGCTGGATTTAGATGTGAGACTTTTGTTAAGTAACCTGTAACCATGAAGATAAATGTTGTTGGTGATAGAACGAATCTTTGAATTTACTGCAATAGTTTCGCATTCTGTTCGGCTTTTAAGAGCTGATGTTCAAAAATCTCAACTCTAAGGACTTTGATTAATACACAGGCCCGTGGTCCCTGGTAAATTCCAAAGGTATTCCGGGCAGATATTATAACAATAACAACCTTGAAAAGAGCATAAGTAGATACAGTACAAAAATGATTAAAAAATCCTAAAACAACTAACTAAAAACTAACCAACCTTCTTATTTATTAATTTGAAGAATTTACGACTTCGTCAAACGCGGACAGTAACTTATCAACTTTACTACCGACCACTACTAACCGTCCATATGCATGCTGGTAGAAATAGCCAACAAAAACAACAGAACGATTAACTTAATCATACGGTTGCTGAACATAAATACGACGAAATTGTCGTCCATGATGGAGCGGGTAGCTAATAACATAGCTGATACAGTACTGTTTACGATGTTATTTCTAAGCAAGTACCTATTCTATATTTCTGTTTAGAGTAAAACAAAATTGTTACGCCTATGACGCTAGAACTGATTCACAAACGCCTTGAATAGTAGGTACAGTTGAGATTTGAGTTGATTGAGTTGTATAGGGTTTTCGAAGAGGGAGAGGATGCTTCGCAAACGGAGAGATGGAGGAGCCTTGAACAATGGAATCATCCTAACTTTGCTTCAGAAAACTTATTCCTTTCATAAGTTTACAAATAAACCAGCATAACTTTACAAATAGCACAGCATCCAAAACAATGTTAAGTAAGTATCAAAGTTTGCACTGATGCTTTAATTAAAGGTACCTAAGTATATTTTTTTGTGTGATTTAATTAAAACAAACACTAAATGTCAATGAACAGTGAAAAATAAACACACAGTCAGAGTTACTTTCGCAGTTATAATATCTATTAGGAAGGATAAATATTTGATAAGGTTTGCGGGAACTGTCGTTGGCCACGGTAATGTGTAGTATCATTTGGCTCCGCAGTACTCGGCTAAAAATTTTAATTTCAAAACCAGATGTCTAGACAGCTTGTGAAGCGTAGCGCCGAGCTGCCTATACCGTGACGTCCCTATTGTTACTATAGCCGGTAACAACTAACAGTCGTTAACCTAATGACAAAATTGTTATCGCATTACGACAATGACGGTAACAGTGCGAGTGCAGTCTAATGGAATCACGTCATGTCACTCTTGTACAATTGAACTGATTGTATTGTAAGTGGTACAATACATGTTAATGAGGGCTATCAGGGCTGTCTACAATACATATAAAAAGTTCTGAAGACAAAGGTCGATATTCGGTCTTATTTAGAATTCGATTTGAGGATTTTGCTATCATAATCCAATTTTGTATCCTCCAAATTATAATTCGAGACTATTAACTCTGATTGTACCAAATTTTAACTTTTGACAAGTAGATTCTAGAACAAAATCCTGTAACAGACAAATAATTCTGTAGTTTTTTCATCGGATCTACAATTGCTGTAGGTATATATCTGTATAGTTGTAGTACTCCAGTCTGCACTGTAGCAGCATGGTGGATATGCTCTAGGCCTGCTCAACTATGCAGAGAGCCCCGTGTCATGTAGTAGGCCATTAATGGGTTGAATCCAATGTCAGATACCAACGAATGTCAATTACGCCAATAAAAGTATTTCTATCACAATCCCAAGGCCTGTAACCTTAACAACGCTAACCTGGATGACGTAAGGCGGTGACGCGAACAAAGCGCGAAAGCAAACGCAAGTTCACACGCGCACAATCAGAAGATTCGCGCAAAAACGCTCGGCGTGACATACCATTGTCGATGTCTCTGCTTCTGCACAAAAAGCTCTTAGCTGTGTAGTACTGGTGCTGGATTCCTTGTGCTTTGATTGTGTTCTAATCGATTCACTTTGGTTGAAAGGCGCAGAAATGTACAGTAAGGGACGTACTGTACTATGGACGTGTTGTACTATTTGCTGCACTGTAGCTGTTTACATGTAAGGCCGGAATACGGTCTTAAGATGTTTTTACGGGAATGTAGATTCAAATTCTTCATTCCCGTAAAAATCGTAAAAGTTACAAAATTAGAATTACGTAAATCACTTTATTTTCAATGATCAAGATCAAATGTATCAGTATTCATTGACATGACAGGCTAACTAGATGCTCGTAGTATTGGTAGCACTTTTATACCAATAGTTTCAAACATCAGCGGAGTAGACAATTATTAATACGTTCCACCATCTACAGATTAATATTAATTATTATATTATATTATTATTATATTACAGTTTAATCAAATATTCAGGAGCGCCAAAGACCAAGCAGAGGCAGTTTCTTGGCTTAAAAATATGGAAGTTGTTTAAATTCATTACCAGAATTCTGTCCAAAATAGAGTTGGATAAACTGAAGATTGCTATTACCGCCTACGAGCATTTGAAACTGTAGGTATACGGTGGAATACTAGAACAAGACTCTGTGCAAGGGCCTACTCCTAAATCTTCAGCAAAGCTAATTGTCCAAAGCATTCTTATGCTCGTGTCAAACATTGAAGTAGATCCATGCATCTAAGATAAATTCTTCACCAACTTTTGTAAACTAGTACATCCGCATGTTATAAAACATGTAAAACTTATTAAGGCCGGTCCTAGTTTCACAATCTCTCAATAGCACATATTAACGGTAAATGGAGAGAACATCTGCGCATGGGGATAATGGAACACAATTCAGGTGCGCACTACAACGGCAATCGGCATACAATTCTAACAATAGTGGTCATTTGGCTTGTAAAGAGTTGTAAGGAGTCGTAAATAGGCAATTATACACGTTGCATCACGTTGTCGCGACGCGACGCGACGCAACATCTAATGCCGTGTCTGGGGCTTTCGGGACTTACTACAATATTGGAAATTTGCTTCTGTAAAACGAAAGCAAGTAGTCATATTATATTGGACAGACTTCATTTAAACTGGGACACAACCCACCACAGACCTATGCTCTCGCAACGCTGAGGACCGCAACAAATTGAGGTATCCTACATCCTACAGTACCTATCCCATCACCAACCTTCAAGATGAAGGGTGAATAATAAAATTAATGAAGTGCCAAGATTTCTTCAGTTCCGTTTCTTCTGAGCAACAGAAAAAGTTTAGTAGTTTTGCTCACGGCTTCGCCCTCATCGAAGTCTGAAATAACAATGTACTTACTGTTAGTATTACCCCAAGGGAACATATTTTCGGGATAAAAACTACCCTATGTCCTTTGCTGGGTCTCAAGAGTAAGCGTGAAAACATAGCAGACAGACAGACAGACAAGAGTTACTTTCTTATTTAATATTGTTAAGGATATCAATATTCAATATTGTCAGTCTTGGTAGCGTATATTATTATGAGATGCATACTTAGCTAATAGTAAGTATTGATTTGATATTTGCACACGAGTTTCATATGACAGTGTTCAAGGCGACTCAGTGACCCGGCATTTACTTGCGGCACGTAGCCTGGAGCCTGTAGGTCGCATGTATGGTTAGCTCATATATTAACTTATATCTAGTATTATTTATTTTTATTATTTTAAACCCACCCTCCTCGCTTCGCTTCGGGAAACCTGTCCCTCAACACACTCAAAAACGACGTGATTCTTAAAACCGACATAACTTTTTTATTTTTGAACTAATTGAAATAATGTTTAAAACAAGCACTATATGTTAAATGAAGATTAATACTATTCATTAGTGAAAACCACACCCAAATCGGTTAATCCGTGTCTGAGATTAGCGCGTACAAGTACAAAACCACAGACAAACCGACAAACAAACAAAAAAAATTTCGATATATAATAGTTATATTAATAATAGTTTTTAGCATATATATCTAAAGATATCTGCCATGTACAGACATGGCAGATATGTGTACAGCGATTAGTTACAGATTATTGTAATAAGTATATGTAGGTGTAGGTTAATAAATGTACGTAGGTACGTACAATCCATACAAGAAAATAAGAAGAAATAATTTTGTACAAATTTAATTGATTTTAGTACTATGTAATTATTTTTACTATGACTAGGGTAACTAGATGGATTATCCATTTAGTTACTATAGTTATTATCCACTTACCATCAGTCGGGATTGTGGTCAAGCATTAACTTATTTATTTAAAAAAAGTTACCTTATTCCTCAGATTATGTATTTTATATTATGCGCCAACGCCATACGGCTCGTCAAAAGATCTTCGAATGACGCATTTATAATATTAGTATGGATTAATTAACAACATTACATTCATTCTGAGTGAGCATTCAGAATGGATTCCAGACTCATGCAACAAAAATTATTATTAAGTTGGTAGATTACCTACTAGTTACCGCTTCTATTTATAAAACCGCTTATATTTTCTATTTTAATAAAGAAAATAAGAAATAATCTAACCTGGGCTATCTATGTCTCACACAGCTGGGCCAATCTAAAGCCGTGACTCCACACTAGCAACTACTGAGAATGCGGCCCCACTGCATCCTGGGAACGCATTATGCCGGGATTACGTTCCGCAGACATCGCCGTGACATAATGCCACTTGACCAGCATACTCATTGCATCTTCAAGTGCACTTGAGCTTTGCAGCTACGCATCGCAAATGTGATCAGAAGTGGAATAACTATAGATAATTCCATGGCCAAGTAACAACTTTGCCGTACCTAGTTACAATAAAATTGTAGCCTTATAATAGCGACCTCGAATGTTGAACCCAATCCCATGCTATCAGACCAGGGTATCGTAAGAGGCCACAGAAGGCAGCCCCAGCTAGGCAGTATAGGGTACGGTAGGATTACCGTAAGGATTTTGTTATCAATATTATTATTATGTTACCAATATTATTACTGTTATCTTTCCTCGACTGCTACCGAACGACTTGTCATGCTCCGGCAAGGAGCTCAAGAGATGAGTTTAATTTTCTGTTCTCGTTCTGGGTGTGTGTCCTTGTCTTTGTGAATGGCCCATGGCACCCGCGACACTGGGAATCCTAGTGTGGGGATATCAATGTGTACCGTCATTTATTTATTTAAAGGTATTTCAACACTAGTGTCATAAGTCGCTGGCGATGTGCCATTTCGCAGCTAACGGTGGCGAGACCGCTACATCACGACCCATTTGGCTGCGGGGCCTTGCGAAATCCTTGGAGAGCAAACTATAATGTACAATAGATAGAATCTATATCAGTTTAAGTAATCACGTCAAACAATTGTCGAGTGTGTGTCCTCATCATCATCATCATCACACCCCATAACTGTCCCACTGCTGGGCACGAGTCTCCTCTCACAATGTGAGGGGTATAGGTCATAGTCCACCACGCTGGCCAAGTGCGGATTGGCGGACTTCAAACACCTTTGAGAACATTATGGAGAACTCTCAGGTGTGCAGGTTTCCTTACGATGCTTTCCTTCACCGAAGCAAGTGATAATTAAATTCTAATACGCACATAACTTTTGAAAATTAGAGGTGTAGCGGGGTTTGAACCGTGTAGCAGGGTGCATATTCACAAATGACTTTATATGCTTTGTGGTTGCTGGCAATAATGAAAGTGATATTCAAAGTGTTAAATTATCATCAGTTTTGTGATGTAATCGTATTTCTGCAAAAATATTATAATTATCAAGACGCAACGAAGCAGGGTTACTAGTTTCTAAGAACTTGAAGAATCTGCGATGACCTAACCGGTCTTAGAGCCTGTCCGGGCCAGCCTACATCCCTGTGCAGGGTTACCAACTGTTCGGATTATCCCGGACATGTCCGGGTTTTGTCCGGTTTTGAACTTGTCCGTTTAGTAAAATGATACAAGTATCATCTAATAAGCTCTCATTTTTTTATTAAATTATAAAGATATCACTAATCAATGTTATCTCAAACCAATCGACTTGTCGAATCGAGCTTCTAATTAAAAAAAAATCTACTCGCGATTTAAAACCAAAAATTTCAAAATTTTATTAAATGTCTAAAATATCTCGACTTTTTAAAATTGTCGGGATTTTTTATAATATTCAGATAATTACCCGGATTTTTAAAATGAGATGGCAATCCTATCTCAGTGCGTGTACGACCATGTAATATGTCTTTGACCGTTAAATGAGGATAGTACTACATAGTAGTCTTATACAAGTGCATCTTCAGGATGGTAAGTTCTAATTAAGTAATAGGAAAATTCCATAGTTTGTGATGAAGCCGTAAAAAAAAACGATTTTCAAGCGCTTATATAAATTCGTGCGCTGGTAACGTTTAACAATTTTAGAGCGAGGGTACTAAGGGACAGGTTTCCTGAAGCGAAGCGAGGTTGGGTTTACTAGTTTATGAAAACTATCAAAGGCTGATTATAAATAAATAATTGTGGGATGACGATCTAGGCTATACAAGAAGAAAGCTGCGGCATTGCCAGCCGAGTGTAAACTTTGTAAAGGTCTTTGGCACAAATACCATAACATGTTAATTTCCTCTCGTAGCGCGAGGCCGTGAACCTTGCGGTTAGACCACGTTATAAATAATACCTAGCATTATTACACTGTGCACTCTGAACAACAATAAAGCTTCTACTCTGTGCTCAATTTATACCTACGATCATACTCGTACATGTTGCCGGGTTGCCGCCAAAAGCACCCAAATAAAAAAAACTAAATACACGTTGCGATAAAAGAAGTAAAAAATATTCTTTTGAATGCATCTACCAATTATTTAAAATTTATGCATCTAAATTATATAATTCTGAAATGTGTCCATTCAGGCCTGATATCAATCCATATCAAATTATGATATCAATCCTTATTGCAAGAGGAATACTAATCACGTTTGAAAATGGCGCATTACAGCCGGCATGCATGCGGCATTTTGTTATTTTTTTATAGCCAGTGTCAGGTTCTTCCACTGTTTTATGACCACCAAGAATTACAGCATTTTGTTTTTTAGATTATGGAAGTGATGACGATGGTCTCAATTGCATGATCTTAAGCTATGTAGAGCTTGTAAGTAAGTACCTACTATTAGTATTAATTTAATATAAGTACAATCTGTGGTAGGTAAGTATTCTAAATAAGCTGATGTTAACTTTGTAGTGTTCGTTCTGCTCATTAAAGATGTCGGTATGTGACCCCGTATAATTAAGTTATTAATTACATACGTATTTAATTATATTATCATCATTACCGTAATTATGTAAGGACGAGGTTGTAAGTTATGTATATAGACTGGAATTCGGTGGAAGTAAACATAAATATTTACTTATATATTTTTATACTTTACTTTAAATACTTTTGTCTCAAAATTTCGTTACAAAAACTGCGTAACCTACCAAATCTTTAAGTGGCTATTTTTCTTATCAAAAATAGAGAATTTGAATCTCATTACGGTCTTCCATAACTTTGTAAAATTCATGAAGTCACTCGTTCGTTACATGTATGTAGGTAGGGGAAGGGGGGGCAAGACGGGGTAGCGGGCAAGACGGGGCAGAGGGCCTCACGTGTCGTACGAACCACCAATTTCATCAGCTCTGGCTCGTAATGACGCGACGTTGTATTGTTTATCAATCAGCAAAGTGATAGGTTTGTGAGTTTACGCGTTTTTGACCTAGCGCCAAAAACACTGTTTTTGTCAAATTGCTTGTCATTTTCGCGTTGCACATGGCATGTGTTTTTCACGTCAATAGGCATTATCAAGAACTCACTGAAAGTTATTTTTGTTCATCAATAATTATACTAGCAGGTAAGAATATATTTGTTTCAATATTTTGATTTGTTTTTTTATGGTACGTTATTTCATTCAAAAAAGCATGGAAGGGCAAGATGGGGTAAGGTACCCCATCTTGCCCTTCCAAAATAATATATGACTTTATAATGACATAAGTAAATACATGTTTTTGATAAACTTTTAATAACTCATTTGTTTTATTAATATCTTTTAAGATCGTGAAGAATTATAAAAGGAATACGTAGAGAGAGAGTTGGAATGAAAAATGCGATAATTATGGTCATTGAAGGGAAAATGGGGTATAAAATAGCATCAAAAACATTTTCTGTGCCACTAACTACTTTGGAAAGGAAAGTAAAAGAAGATTAATAAGAAGAATAAAGAGATCCACGCTTCACCAGAATAGGATGACAACGAAAATAACATCCCTTGTTTTTACTGCAACGGAAGATACATGGAATCAAATGTATTTATTTATTATGTATTATTAATTAATATTAATAATGTATATTATTAAATAATGTATTTATTTGTGAGTATTGAAATTAAAACTAAAATATGTCTCCCCGTACCCCATCTTGCCCCATAGGGTACCCCGTCTTACCCTACCTTATGTCAAAATCGAGTGTTGGATGTCTTTGAGGAAAAAGTGTTTTTTTTCTTTTTCTGGCATAATTAAAGTGTCTTAACTTCCTAATTCCGAGAGATTAATAATGTAAGAGTTATTCTAAATAAATAATCATTCAAAATAATTAAAATTGAGCGTTTTAATCCCCTTCAATCGTTAAGGTCCCCGTCATGCCCCCCCTTCCCCTAATGAAAAATATCATAGTAGGTCTTAGTTATAACTTAGTTCTAAGTAATTCGGCACACACACGATTACACGATTACGCTTACACGATTTGATCCGAACATACACATACATAAAACATTGGAAATTAATTAAAATGCTATTAAACAATAATTACTGTGTCTGTCAAAAGAAATCGCGACTTGCGTTAAGATAATAACTTGAAAACAGCAAATCATCAGGCCGCTATAAGATATTAATTAGCTTAGCGGTATAACCAACTCAACTTAGCATAGTTACAGCCGTCCGCCCATCAGCGCAGGTCGTCATGATGGACCGGTAACGGTGACGCTAATGAGTGCATGATGGATGACAAATTGCCGTGGCCAACGACTTTGCGAGAGCACCTCGCGGGCTGTGATGTCTCCTGCAATTTGCAATTTATTGTGTAGATCTAATTAAGCCGTACCAAACGGCCTAGAATGTCTCCAAAGATCTCAGTCCCGGCAGACTACGGTGTCATAAGATTCGACTAGAGAATCTGCTTGGTAGTAAGGATTATATTTTTTTTAATTAAATTTTTTGAATTAAGGTAGCAAACGAGCATGCAACACTACCCTTCTGCTGCCGCCCATGACATGACTGACCTAGAGCAAATTCTTCGTTCAAGCAACCTTTGCCTTCATACCTTACTACGTACTCATTGTTTGTGAACTAAGTAATATATCCACATCGGTTAAGATATTTCAGAGATAAGCGGCAACAAATGCATAGACCAACAGCAAATAATACCTACAAACATAGACATATTTTATGTACTTACAAGCTTGTAAGTTCCGGCTCCGCAGCCAAAAATTATCGCATTCCGTTTCCGCCATTATCAGGCCAAATAATTGAAGATAAAACTGTTATACTTTTTATTACAATAATAATATCCACTGCGTATTTATTACGTTATTAATCATTAGTCAATTAAAATATAGCAGCTGGAAGCTACCTACCAATGCTGATCAGCTGTCCTCAGAAATTGAATAAATAATATTGCATTGAGACCAATAGTAAACCAATATTAATTCATACTGCACTTTTATTGTTCCTGTATAGATCGTCTTCGCACTAAAGTTTCACCGATGTGATGCCCCGCTAACCTTCCTGTGAGCCTGTGACCATTGCGTATAAATGCAACTCCATGTTTAACTACAACCAGTGAACTAATTACATAATATAATTAAGCGCTCTCTTTTCGAACGAAACCCGTCACGTCAAAGTACACTATACCGAAGCTCTGGACATCAATTTAAACTATATTTAAAGAAACCTACTTCACCTTTGATCAATATATTTTCACAAGGCATCTTAGCGAAGCGATGATCAATGCGAAAAAATTACGTTCATAAATAAGTGTGTCGCTTAATACCTACATGAAATAAATAATTTGAGTTTGAGTTTCTGGACATTGTTCAATTTGATCAAGCAAGTGTGCATAACACAAAATTATTTATGTGCACTTAAATATAGTATCTACATACGTTATTGTTTTGTTTTGTGATTTTTTGCGCCTTCTGCAGACGGATGGTGTCACTCAACAGTCCTTAAAAACGTTTAAAGATCCAAGATGTCAGCGGAGACGGTTACTGGCAAATTTATTTATAACTCAACTAGACTGCCGGTGCCGGCCATCTGCATGGCGTATTGCAGTCGGCTGGCGATGGTAATGTGCCATCCAGTGGCGCGCGTGACGGAATACGTCGCTCGTCGCTGGCGGATCCTTAGGGCTGGCAACTATAATTTTTCGGAAACGTCTTTACGTAACCTAACTACTTGTGGCATGCGACCTGTGCCCTGCGCCTTGAAGCCATGTTGAAAAGGTTACACTGAACAACATTTATCGATTCTGTGCAAGTAAGGAAGTAAAGTAAAATTTTATATGTAATTGGTATTCCTAATAGATTTTGTACTGAACCTGACATAAATTGTGGTCAAATTAAAATTAAATATGTATTCACAAATTCCTCATATTATATTAGTTGTCTAATTTCATTAGAACCATAAAATTTAAGTGCCTTTAAAGAACAATTATGTAAGTTATCACATAGTTCTATCAAACAAGGTTTCTTCATAGCACAAAGTAGATAAGTAAATTCATAGGAAACTAAAAGTATAAATACATAATTATATTTATAAATAATTAATAGTTGAAGTTAAAAAAAAACATCCAAAAAATAAAAAGTTAATTCAAAATGATTATGGTAACGCATAATTCAGTGCCAGCCCTATGATTAAGTCCTGTTTTTACCATAATAATTCCCATGGTCGCGAGGCCCGAGGGCGCGTTCATTATTATAAGGTGATTTATGTAGGATTGATTACCATCGCGATGGCTTGCGGCTTGCGGCTGCGGCGCGATGTTATTGGAATTTGATCTAATACTTTAGATCAAACTAAAACAACGCATCAACAAATTATTACCGTGAGTGGTCTCGAAAGAGGCGGAAAGAAACTCCCAAGGAGTTTTTTCCATCTCTAATTTCCAGCAGTTACCTTCTATTTTTACTACTATGTACTTTCATTCTATCTCACGGTGAAACTTTTGAAATTAATTATTTGAAATGATAATACCTAATCTTTCAGGATAGCATAATTATAGCATTACTTCATAACTTGTTATAATCCCTTATAATCTTTCGTCTATGCCTTTAATATGAAAATTAACAGCATTGTAGCACTGTTAATTGTAACTAACCTTTGTCGTTTATCATTTAATTTGCAAATAAAATAAGTAGGTATATTGTGAGATAAAAACTATCATATTTCCACCACTGAGAAACATCGAGACACGGTTTTTTAAATTTTTTTTATAAAAAAATTAATTTATATAAAACATAGGTACTTTTTCGCTACAACAAGCCGCAGCAGCCGCTAACGCAGGCCGCAATCGCAAGCACTTCATATTACAAGCATTACAAGCATCGTTTTTCATGTTATTTTCTAAGAAGAGGTTATTCATTCGCGATTCTTTTATTTTTGATTTGTTTACGACCTCATTGCTTAATAACGCGTTGTTCCATTCAAAATATATTGTGTTACAAGGCTTTGCGGATTTTTTGTGGTAAAAAATACATTGTTGGGTTTCATCACGTAAATTAAATAAAAAGAAATAACCGGTAATTGTAAGTTTAAAATGATTGACTCCTAAGGCAACATCACTCACTGAAATATCCATTTACATTTTACGCGGAAGATAGAAAATAGTTTTGTTGTTTGTTTAGTTAATTCCTGATCCTATTTAATGCAGTAATTATTTTCGTTATGTAAAGTGATGATCAGGTAGTGACCAGTACTTCAGTACAAATTAATGTCTTCGTATATTACATACATCAACTCGACTGCAACTCATAGAAAATCACGGAAACATGAGCATTTTTCGCGTATCATACCTATATGACGCTGTATTAATATACAACGACTGAATCAGGTCTTCATGGATCAGTTCTTTCAATTAAATATTGAAAATTCAACCGTTTAAAAGACTTAAAAAAGCTCATTATATAATTTATTGCTTTCTTAAGAGTTAAGTAAGTAGTTGAGTTGACGAGCAGGCCTTTAAACTGTGGTTTGTCTTTATAACTATTCTCGAAGCACATCCTAGCCAGATGTGGTAAAATGTATCTCGTTTAGTCATCGACAGACTTTAGAGATCGATAGGATTAACAAATAACAGCGGATATAATTCAGCGTCTCCCAAAGTCAAATATAGTTGTTTTAGTTTACCTACTACCTAAATGTAATTCAATTCTGTTCATGTTATGTTAGTCAGTTTCAGTAGACGGAAATTTGAATGACGTGTTTGAATTACTGATCTCGTTTGGCTGTGGGTTATTTTCTTTGTTTTCCAACCCAGAATAGAGGGAATCCTTGAGTTGGGATAGTGTGTAGACTTGTAGTGCTATTTATTTATATTTATAAATTATGCCGTCATAAGTATAGGTACTATCCTTATATCGTTAGAACTCCATAACGTGTCGGTAGACGACACGAGAACATGCTTAAATCCTGCCTTTACGTCGTGTCGGTTCTATGTAGGTACATATATCTACCCATTGATTCGTCAACAAAGGAATTTCGGCAACTAAACAATAAACCCTAAAGCGCAGAGTAAATACAAGCTTCAAAGGTCAAATCTTAGGATTAAATTGAATGTAAGTGGTCGGCTCGGAATGCCTGATGTCACCGAAGTAATTGAATTTCGTACGCACTGCGGTAAAGGTCACACAACAAATTACAATAATTCACGCGTCGCATGTTAAACGTAAACGTTTACTGTCAGTCCTGTGTTTTTACAAGCTTTTGTTTAACTTGCCTTGTAGGGTGTATTTGTTAGCGCAGAGTCGAAGCGCAGCTAAGCGAAGAAGTGTCCTAGATGCATGAAACTTGGTTATTTATATTTGACTAGCAGATATTATGGAAACGGGAAAGCAAAAACAGCTAACAAATTCGATTTTCCTTGTCAATATTAATGTCAATGTCTGCGCGTCGCAAAGGACAGTAATGAGTGTACGAGTATGTTTGTTCCTTTGTGGCGCTCTAGAGAACAAACGCGTCGACCGACTTTGATAGTTGACTTGTCCTAATATTTTATTACTAAATACATGGCAGTGATCAAAATACAACGCAGCAACCACCAGACGCCATAAGTACAATTTCTATTCTTGGTTAGCAAATTTATTACGTAGTCGGCTTGTGGCTTTTTAACTTCTTTATGACTTTTAATGGCCTATTTATATCTACTGGCTTAAAGAGTAAAGACCACTACTAAGCACTTTGCTATTAAGGGTTTATGTAAAATATAATTAAATGGCCTGTAACCTAGCCGGTATCCATCGGAAGCGTGTACAGCGACCTTGCTGCGAAACCGCATCCGAGCCAGGGTCTGCACGCGCCGCTGCGCACGAGGGTGTTGTTTACGCGGCGGTTGTGCCGCAAGCTGAACACAGTAAGTAGGAAATGGGAGCTCAGACAGTTAAACTTAAGTACTTAACTCTTATATTGTGTTAATATTTTTGAAGTGAAAACTTCTATGGCATCGTTGTGATTTGAAAGTCGATGAAACGTAAAAGCGACAGTAAAAAGAGACAGAGAAAATGAGATAGGATAGGAAGCATTATCCGCTTGCGTGCGCCAAGGTCGGGGTCCTAAGAGCAATACCTTTCGTCAAATGGCGGCTTACGAAAGCAAAGCAAAACATTAATAATTGGACTGACAGTATTCGTTTTCTTTTTGAAGTTTCACTTCTAACACGTGTGAATTGCCCATATTTTTTTGGATAACGTCTTGTGCGGTCTTGGCCGAAGCTTTACCGTGCTTCCAGATATAATCGTAATCTGTAATCATGATTACGTTTTGCCCATCTGTGCCTAGTAGCAACATAAAATAGATTTTGCCTGACCCTTCAGTAGTTTCCGCACCATTTGAGGCTGAGGCCGCGAGAACACATTCCGGTACTCCAGCATAGCGTGACCAATGTCCGACATAGACACGTACTGCGGATCAAATGACACATGTGATACGAGGAGAACATACCTAATAATCCTATACCTACTTAATAATCTTCTTAAGATTCCTAATCTACACTACGTACGGCTAGGTATCGGTGGTACCTCGGTTATATTTTTTGACCCAATGGTTGTATAATAGGAATCTCTGTAACGCGCTAAGACCACAGATAAATCAGCTGCATGTGTATTTGTAATCACCAATGTACACAATAAATAATATTTTGTAAAGCATCGCATTGTATAGGTAACCTATATTGTATTAGGTTTGTCAATTTGATATTGATGAGCGCATCTGCTGTTGACTCGGCCTGTACCAGATGATATATACAGATAAAGACGGATCAAATAACACACGCAACATATTTGGTTGGTCCCAGTCTCTGTTCGAGATTAATTCTAATATCTGTATCATACAATGGCACTGCATGACGGACTTTATTAGGTGATTCAAAAATGGCAAAATAGCCATAGAACCGCACGCAAGTTCCGACAGTCGCGGAATATGTGTCTGGTTGGCACGGGCGATGTTCGACCGTGACGATATAGGGCCACTTGAGTCGCTCAGGAGAACGGGGATACGAACGACCTCCTGAGGGCTACCTACTTCCGCGGGAGCTCTTAGAGTCAGGTATGTCCCCCGACCATCAGGGGGGCGACTGACTGCGACAACTGGCTAGCTATACGGAGACGATAAGGACCCTCCGCTCGAAAGCGAGGCCCACAAAAGATCGGGAGGCACTAGTCCTCACACGAGTTCATGCCATGTCGGACAAAAGGGTGCTCCTTGACACCCGCAGACCCCTTTGGAATGGAAAGAGAGCGCAGCAGCGACTTGGAAGACCGGCTGTCTGTCTGTCAAGTCTCGCAAACAGCGTTAATGAACGTAAACTGGAAAGCATTACTAACCTTATTAAAACGAAACGAGAAGGTTATCGGTGTCGAGTAACGATTGTGCATGTCAAATGTAATTTATGTACGGTATGACTAATGACGTGGGCAGCTTGGGCATTTACTGCGCGACAAATTATGACTAATTGCAGCATTATTACTTGTTAGACACGAAGCTTAGTTGTAGTAAGTTGATTCTGTAAGGGTGCTTCTCTATTGGTGCTTAACGAGCTCATAATTATGGAGTCATACGACAAGTAAATGTGGAATATTTTTTTAAAGGATTTAAGATAGCAAACGAGCATGCAGCAATAACCTTGCACTGCCTCCCATGACAACTGTGACTGACACAGAACAAGACTCAAATCGGGCCCAGGATGGTTAGATCAGTTAGCAGAAGGTGCCCACATACATTTCGGTGTGCGCAGAAACTACTTACCTATACGATTTAATTTTGTTATCCTCTTTCCACCATCCAAAGTCCCGACGTACGGTGGGGATCCATCCTATCCCTACGTCGCAAACACCCTTCCGGTGCAGAGAACGTGGTTTGATTTGTCATTTATTATGCGTACTGCAAAGCACTGGTATAATTGCACACGTCGGTTTTCCCGTTAGATTAAAATGTGTATAAGTTAAGAACGTATAGGCTAAGCTTTTACGATCCATAAAATAAATTGAAGTAGATGTGCAGCAGATTAAATGTGATAAAGGCGACGAATGCCATCGTCGAAATCAGGTCTGTCCGAGGCAGTTACTTTACGGGCCAATTCAAATTACAACAAAAAGACAGGGCCGCAGAAACAAATAGGTATGTTCAATTCTCAATTTTGGGAATTCCTTACAAAATAGTTACAGATAATTCCACTTACAAGTGTTGCCATGTGAATTAAATATTTGTGATGCCACAACAATAAAAATAAAAATAATAATTAAATAATTTTATAGGCATTTGCGCCCGTCTAAAAACATGCCGACGACGCCCGCGGGCCGTTGTCTAGACTACTCTAGACAGCACTAGACTTATTCAATTTTGAGGGGACAAAACTTTAAAACCTGGGATGATTGGATTAAATTAAATGCTTTTTCCTGGACAGTCACAAAACTTTACCCAGACATTCTTAAAACCGTTTACTGGTCTCTGGGTGCCCTCCAAAATAGGACTAATCTAACTAATTCGGGACGGGTGGTAACCCGCTCTAATGAAGCTCACTACGTCCAATTAGGCATTAAAATTTATGGCAAAGGGAATAACGTATGTTGTATAATGCAAGCACATTCCTCAGCCTGCCTTTACGTTCGTCTTCGCTCGTCGTCGGAAGACACTTCATGTTCATGCAGCTCTAACGGATAGGCAACATTAGGTACATCAGTGAAGGAGGAGAGTCGAGCGTTACAGGGCGCAACCAACAACGATTAAAGTCATAAACGAAAAGCAAGCTTTTTATTAATGTCACTACTAACTGAAATACAACTAGACGAGGACGCAACGATTACGCTAAATACATCTGGTGAACATTTCAACATTGTAGTAGAGAGCGGGAAACGGATGACAGATATCAAATTTTTGTAGTCCGACCAAAGATAACAATTACAAATAAAAATTAATATATGACAGACTATGTTCTGCTACACAATCAAAGGAGTATTCTCCTTTGATTGTGTAGCAGAACATTCTGCTTTATAACTTGCGACTGCTTTTTACACTCATACATACTGCAGAATACTGCAGGCTGGGAGTTGATACAAAGAGGACAAAACATTTAGTTTCCAAGTCCAAGTCGACCTGCTGCACAACGTACGAGGTTACAGTGCCCCACCGACCACACAGCCTGTCGGTGTGGGTGCGTGAGCTGTGTGGTCGGTGCAGTGCCCGGTGCCCCTTTTCAGAGGCAGCTGGACTTTGTACCCTTGAGTTTAACCCCGAAAGTACTGGCAGGTAGACTAACGGTTTTGGAGCCGGCTGGCGGGCCACCAACCTCTTGTTTAAGCCAGTCGCCAACCGACTTGTTGCGTTCCGGTTGGGAGCTTGAGATCCAGTTTTCTTACCTAAAATCCTTCTTACCCCATCTTCCTTACTTGGCCGGCAACGCATCGAGGCCGCCTTTGGTGCTATGTCCATAGCGACGGTGACTACTTACCATCAGGTGGCTCGTCTCCTCACTTGTCGGCTATTAACATAAAAAAGTGAAAATTAATCAATTAATGCATCTCCTATTGAGAATAAAATAGGGTGTAAGGGTTTGTATGAGTGTAAAAAGCAGTCGCAAGTTATAAAGCAGAATTTAGTCGCAGGAAAAAAATTACTTAGTTGTTTTTCTGATAGTATCGACAATAATAGATGGTATCCGCACACGTAATTAATTACAAGGTTATTTTTTGCCATTAAAATAATACTGATTAAGATATCGCAATTAGCCATGTGTACGCTAGTAACTGTAACGTTGAAAACAAATGATTAGTGAGCTTGTTATCTAATTAATAAAGTTTAAAATTGATTACTTTCGTATATTATGTGTTTAATGAAGTGGCTTGCGTCAATCCTGTGATCGACAAGTTAGCAACAGCGGGAGCGGTCGGTACGTGGATGGGTGATCGCAAGCGGCAAAATCTCTTGAACGGTTCCGTGTTTCGGAGGGCACGCAATGCCATTGGTTCCGGTTGTTATCATCAGGCCACGTCGGAGGTCTTCGGGCGGCATAAACGTCTATTTACATAGAAATAGAAACTAGCTGCAACATACAATTAAAGTAACTAATTAAAAGCACTAGTAAAAGTAGCATGTGGCGAAAGGATTGCCATGTCTGCCGTTCAAAGGATCCTTGGTTCCCAGCGAGGCAGAAATTTGAATGATGAGTTCAACTTTTTGTTCATGGTCTGGGTGTGTGTGTGCTTGTCTTGTGTGTTGTCCCTGGCACCCACGGCACGGGGAAACCTAGTGTGGGGCTATGAGTGTGTAATGTTATTTGTTTGTCTGATCATGATGGTCGAAACACTAATAGTTTAATGAGTCAGTGCACGCGTCGCCACTAGTTAATGAACTCTTGGCTATTCATAGATGTTTTGTGGGTCACGCACACAACGCCACGGCACGTGTCCGCACGCACCACCTAGGGTTGTACAGACTTGGTAAGATTTTTACATAAATAATTAAATAGCGGAAAAATGAGTATACCAGCCATATGATCGTAAGTGCTCACATTTGGCCAGAAACATTAGACATCTATAGTAATGAGCGATGCGTTGCCAGCCAAAAAAGAAAAACGAGAAAAAGATAAAAAAGTTTTCAATGTAACGCTTGACCATGTACGACAAGATATAAAGAAGAAGACGAGTCCATGAAAATGACTAAAGGTGATCATAACCGAATATGCAAATCCTGATAAGCATTCTTGAATATATAATTGTGTAGTATGTAGTCAATAAAGGATAATAAAATAAAATAAATAAATATATGTGGTCCCGCTATGACGTGGAAGTCTTCAAGAAAAGAGTGAAAAGGCTTTTGCTAAGGTAGTGCGCTTACCAACCTGGACTTTTTCGCCATTTTAACATGAGATATGAGAAGGAACTTACTTACACATTGATGTAAAAAACGGTAAGCTAATAAGGATGATCTTGAGGAAACAAAATAACCTCCTAAGGCAGGGTTTCCCAACCTTTTTTTCGCCAAGCCCCCCAAACCAAAAATAATATTTTCATGCCCCCCTTACATGACGGGAGGGGGGGGGGCGTCAAACGTCGTGCTGTGACTCGTTAAAGCCACATACGCGTTAAATATATTTTTTCAAAAATGCTAATGTACCTGCCCCTGTATGCCCCCCCTGAAATTCCTCTACGCCCCCCTGGGGGGGCGTGCCCCACCGGTTGGGAAGTCCTGTCCTAAGGAAAACTTAAGTTTCAAAACGTAATAAATAATCTAAAACTTTATGAAAGTCATTTTAGCGGTTTGAAATAATTTTTAAAAGCTGAAGTTGGCAGCCCTATTAAAGATGACTGATCTCCATCGAAATAAACTAAAAGACATACACGAGTATTATTAAGTAGGTATACATACATATACATAAAATTAATATTTCTTCTTCCTCTACAATCTGTGTTCCTCTAACTGCCCGCACCTCAAATAAAAATCTTAATTGGAATTAATAAATTAATCACTTTCTTGACAGAAGGATACCTATCAACGCAATGACAAGTGGACAAACAGACATACAAACATATTTATCTATTTACCATGTGAAGACATCAATCAGTTAGATTATGATGATGATAAAATTTACGTAGTCTGTGACCTTATGTGTAGTTATTTTAAGTCTGTGGCATTTACACGCTAAGCTAATAAAAATAAAGTCGTGATAAAACTACACGTTGAAGAATACAAATTGCCATAAATAATAGTATAGATAATATTTAGTACTCAAACTGTTTCAAAATTTCTAAAGACTTACATTTGCATAATACGTGGATATATTTGCCAAAGACTTACTTTCAACTTTCGTGAAATATAAGATTTTTATTACCTAAAATCATTTTTGGTATTTTGATGTATGCAACATTCCTGGAGAGAAATAAAGCATTAGCACAGTAAATTAAATACCTAAGTATCAATAAATAATGTTTTAATATATTAAGTTAAAACATTTTAACTTTAGCAAACGAGCATGCAGCACCACCCTTCCGCTGCCGCCCATGACAACTGTGACCGACACAGAACAAGACTCAAATGGGGACTAGGATAGTAAGTCTGGTTAGGAGACTGTGTTAGAAATACTACTTGGTTAATCTGTTGGTAAGTATGAACACTGGGACAGGGACTGTTAGCGATAGTTAGTCCTCTTAGTTTTTGTTAGTAATAGTCTAGTTAGTAATTGTTAGTAAAAGTCTTGTTCTAATTCGGCCACAGATTGACTTTAACGGGTTTAGTGTATAAAGTTAAATATAACTTGGTAAATGCAGTATAACGCGTAGAATAGATGGCTCCAGAAATACTCAAATGTTGTTCTAAGCAAATACAGAACGGTATTAAGCGCATAGCTCTCAGAGTCTTAGCCGGTCATAAAGATCCAATTACCCTATCAAAGAGATTCGCGTTGAACGTTGCCGGGCGAGCGTACGGTGAATTCATCTCAACATCAACCGTTTAAATTAAGAACAATGATTTCCCCAGTAAGACGGGATTCATGTCCATAGGGATCGAATTTACCTATATTACAGGAGGGATTCAGGTATTACCATTTTAAAGGTGTTTCTGTTATGATGCCATGCTGTGCCACGATGGGTTTCTCAAAGTTTAGGCTCTTGACGACCCCGTAGGTTAGTTGTTAGTGACCCTGCCTGCGAAGCGAGGAGTCCCGGGTTCGATTCCCGGCCGAGGCAGATATTTATGTGACAGATAAATGAATTGCTTTTTGAGTCGTGGTTATTGATGTTGTGTTATTTGTGTTGTTGATGCCACCAGAAATACAGGAAGCGCTAATGCGCGGGTGTGAAAACAAGCAAGGCATAAATTTAAACTTCAACTATAGTAGATATAGTATATAGTAGAGTATAGAGTATATATAGTAGAGTATAATAGGATGCTGCTTTATACCTAAATAAGTGCTTGTTTAATTTAATAATTTCTACATTTAAATACCGTACCGTACCGACAACTCGAGTGAGGTAATTTACAGTCCCTCCTTAGTTATAGAAATATCCACATAATAAGTATCTATTGAAATCCTGTACGGTCGAAACAGCCGTTTTCAGAATGGCCGAGAGCACTCAGCCTACTCAAACTAATCTTTATGGCTTTTCGAAATAGCTTTGGTTTTATGAATTAAAAAGCTTTGCTGCAGAGCTCTGCACTATAAATCACAAAAAGGTTCTTAGCTTCCTGTTTACATTGGTTGTCTACAGTAATGTTCCTTACTCATAGGAAAATAATGTTGTTTCATCATGTAGTATAGGTACATATATTGTTAAAATCAATTTATTTATACACCTCTACCTTTTTCCTGTGTTTACTATTCTTAATGTATTTAAGGTTGTCTGGAAGAGACCGCCTGGTGTGATACATCTTTAATATAAGGTTTCTGTAAAACATTATGGTGTACAATAAACTCTGCGCGATTTTTTACTTCCAAGTACACATTCCCGCGCCGCGTAAGTACAACTCCATAGTACACAAACCATTCGCGGTAGATTCCATGGTAAAACACAAATTTGTATACGAATTTATTTTCGCTGGTGCGATTTCAGTGAAATAAAACTCGTGTGAAGGATGGGCCTAACAGGCCCCATAATTCCCGAATATTCGCTCTTCCCACGTTGTTGTCGCTTGAATGTTTATAAATACGCACAATTCCCGCCCTATTTATATCGGCGCGCCCACTCCGGATCAACTCAATGCCAGGTACAGTTTGTTAGTATGGTTACTGTCTATTCTCCTCACGTTCCATTCTAAACTTTAACTCTTCGTTTTTACAGTCCAGATCAGGTTGAGCGTGGTCCGTTGTTACAGATAACGGACACATTGGTGTTGAGTCATAGTAAACTGGATTAGAGTGTCTACTTTATCATGAGCTGAGATTTTCAAGTACCTAGATACCATCGTATGTACTATCATATAAGCTAAGAGATCAATTTGATAAGCAAATCTCGCACTAAATCTTGTAGATAAATTGAAATAGCGCATACTATGCTAAGTTTGTTTGTATACATAGTCATCTTAATATATATAATTCTTCTGTGAGTGTGTATGTCACTGAGCTTCTCTCAAACGACTGGACCGATTTTGATGAAATTTTTTGTGTGTGTTCAAGGGGATCTGGGAATGGTTTAGATTCACAATTGGACCCGGTAGGTGGCGTTGCTATCGATATATCACCGAATCACCGAAGGAGTGCAGAATGCTAATAATATTTTTGAAATAAATGCATTAGAAAATAGAAATACAAATGTGTACGTTCATTGTACGTGTAGTGTCAATGCAAAGTAACCGCTTGACAGAATTACGGTCGAATTTCGAGCACAGAGCGGGTAATAAGTATGGTGGTCGCGATCAAAAATAAGCTTATCAGGTTCCCTATGAGCAGTCGATAAATTACCACGATGAGGATTGAAGTAGGTGGCCTAAAGCTCAGTCACCAGCACCACCAACGGCAGAGATCTGGCGCGACTGTCCATTGTTCAACAGAGTGCACCACGAGCAGGAATGAATGAATTGAATTAAATGAATGAATGAATGAATGAATGAATGAATGAATGAATGAATGAATGAATGAATGAATGCGACCTATGGACGGCGGTGATCACTATGCTTCAGCCTTACAGAACACTTGAATGCTATGGACATGTCATGTTCAGTATTGTTGCCGTGAGTAATAAATAATTTGTGAACATCTTCAATCCTCACGTGCCTGTCATTTTCCACACGCCTGAGCCCAACATTTCCTTGAGACATTCTCCACACGCACACACTTAGATTCCGCTCTTTTGCCGTGCGGTGGATGCTTTTAATTATAAAATTGCTGAGACGGCTCTGCCGTAGAATCAAATACTCATAGACACGCCATATTAGGACTACAGGGAGACCTGTTTTGCATTGAGACTTTGAGAGTGTATCTAAACAAAAGTATCTAATGAATTTGATTAAAATTATTTTTAACTGTTGGTTTTGATTGACAACATGTTTTGGTTGCAGTATCAGATAACCAGGTCTTGCCTTAATCCTTACCCAGTAGAGCGAAGTTCTCTTTCAGCACTCTTTTGATTAACTCACGTTTTGGTTAGTTAGTTTTAGGTGATGCCTGGTGCGAGGTCTCAAATCGGGTACCCCTCTGAAAATAGCTTGCCAGTGTCTATGCACCGCCCAAGGGCTGCGACTGTTGACAACCCTCGGCACCTGACGCGTAGATTACTTCTTCTTGTAGTTGATCCCGATAATGTTGAAGATGTATCTACTTAAATCTGTTGCTAAATGCTCTTCACGTCTTTGCCCTTATGCTCGGGCCACACTAACGGGAAATGCCGTTAATTATGGCGATGATCGTAGGTGTAGCCACGACTTCAACGCGATAATTTCACAACGGCATTCACATTGCCGTTTGCCGTTGGTTAACGCGATAATTAATGCGTTGAAGCGGCCACACCACAGAGAAAGAAGCGAGCAAAATTTATACCTATTTTGGTAGGGTTGGCACAGGAGGATACAATTTAATAAACAATGGCAAAGTTTGTTTTTGTTGTGATTGCCTAGTTTAAATCCCGAGCTAGTGAAGGATCTATAGGCTATATATCCTATATATATAATCCTATATATATAAATAAATATTAGTTCGTTTGTTGCAAATGTATGAATTTTGATATGTTGTTTCTCTCAATTATTGTTTTCAATTTTACTACCTATTTACAGTACATATTACTTATAATAACATGACAATTTTATTAATTATTTTTATTTAATATAAGTACGTCAACCTTATCACGTTAGTAGCTAGTTACCTACTTATCCCTTGTTTAATGGTAATGATTAATTAAATTCATATAATAAAAATTTACACTCATCAAAAACAGAGCATCGTCAACCTCCATCTTGTTTGAACGTAAACGCCAATTTTATCGCCGATGGGCAGTCACGTTTGACAGTCAAGTGTAGCCACTCACATAACGTGTTAATTTTATCGTAATAATTATCGCGATGTTCGGCATTGCCGTTGACGTTGACGATTTCGTTAGTGTGGCCCGAGCATTAGTAAAAACTTATTGTTAACTTCAAATTGTATCACGAGAAATGAATTGTGGACTACCGACAAACTGCGGCTCAAGTCTGCTACTTAATTTACAAATGCTTCAATTGCGTCGCGCCGGAACAGTTTGACACATTTTTCATACATATCGTAAACAAAATGTGTCAAATTATTAAAACACGATTACACGACGCAATTGAAGCATTTATAAATTAGCAGACTCGGGCCTTGCCTGTAGTTTAGCAGAAAATGTTGTTGTTGAATTGTTTTTCAAAGGAATTTATTTAATTTCAAAGGAGACTTCTTATTATTTAACAAACCATGTCTGTCTCTGATGATATCTATGGTGGAAATGTCCGCTCCAAGTGAACCGGTTTCGACAGCGGTATCCTGTGATTCCTTGATAAAAACGCGGCCCTGAGCGACTCCAGACAACCCTGCCCCTGGTAAACGCTGGGGTTTTATTCACAACCAAGCGACATACAATATTTTATTCGTCTTCGAATTTCAGACGACGACGCAGCGAACAAAAACTTAATACTTAAAATAAAATTCGTCTGTTCATGGATTTTTTTACGAAATCTATTAGGGGTATCATAATACTCTGAGCACGACGTAGATTTTTTTTATGTATCTGATTCGCGGATGCGGCAATTGACCTTTAATTCGCTAATTAAACAACATTAATCAAATGTTTAATTTTTTAAAGGCTATCTGTTACCTATATATTAATATAATGTTTGATCACGAACACTTCTTTGTAATAAAAACACTTAAATTTATTTAATTTAGGTACTAGGGGACCCGTCCTCGTTTCGCTTCGGGAAACTTGCTCTATACGTTAACAAATAATATTGAAATTTTCCGTTTACAAATTTAAAAAACTTATGCAATATTTTCTTATTGTCTTCTTGGACTATCTAATAAAAAAGGATTTTACAATTCAAACCAGTGGTTCCTGAGATTAACCCGTTCAAACGAACAAACTCTTCTGATTTATAATATTTGTATAGATTAAACAACTAATGATTTTCAAAAGGTTACATTAATATTTGGCGGTTGATTGAAGGTCTGGTTGACCTCATCGAAAAGAATTGTAAATTGACATTTATATAATTTATTAATACAATGCGTGATAAATTAACATTTCAATGTATTATTTATATCATCTGTGATGGCAACGGTTTTTATGTGAATAGAACGAATTATATTAAGTACCTAATTGTTTTTTTTTTATTTACGGCGCGTTTATACGACACGTAGTTAGTACACACTAAGGTAAACATTAGAGGATAACATACAGATTTTTAATCGGTTTCAAATAAATACGGTTTCATACATTAAAAAGTTCATGTTTTTGTATATCCATTCTAAGCGTCAGATGGCAACGTCCTTACATGACGTAACACAACCTCGACTGGTTGAACTTTCGCTAAACTGCAACTAGTCTCCAACAAAGCTGTAAACAATCACAATTGCTATAGTGAGTGAACTCAACTGTGGATGCACGCGAAAATGGACGGAGAGATAGGTATGGGGAATAGATAAAAAAAGGAAAAATATAAATAGGTTAGCATTTTTAAAATCATTGTTTTTGAATTAACTCATGGCATTTATCTTTCCACCTCCTTCTTTCTTGGCTGACAACGCATTTATGCGTTATCATCATCGTTCCGCTGCTGGGCACGGATCTCCTCTCACAACGTGAGGGGTACAGGTCATAGTCAACCACGCTGGCCAAGTGCGGATTGCCGGACTTCACACACTGTTGAAAACATTAATGGAGAACTCTCTGGTGTGCAGATTTCCTCACGATGTTTTCCTTCACCGAACCAAGTGATAATTTAATTATCACTTAAGACGCACATATTTTTTGAAAATTAGAGGTGCGGGCGGGGTTTGAACCCGGGCCCCTCCCCCGGTTCGGGAGTCCAACGTTCAACGACACGGCTATCACAATATTACAATATTATTCACGCGCACCAATCACTGGAGCAGCATGGTCGACTGTCAAGTGCGTGAATAAGTTCATTTATGAAGAGAAACTCGTGCTGGGTCGAAGCAATACCAATACACGCATGAGCCAACACTTCTAAGTGTTAATTACGAAATCTATCAAAACAATAGCCAGTTTCGCTGAAGCGAGCGAAGACTTTTGTTGAGACCAGCATACGAGCGTTATCCAGGTCGTGTAGTGACGTCACATTCAGTGATGAGTTGAGAAATTTAAAATCTCTAGTTGTATGTATGTAGGTTTTAATCTCTTTATCGGTTCTCAGGTTACGGAGCTTTTGAAAGACTTTCAGATAGATATTTGTTGCCTTCTAAACGACATTCCATGTGACTCAAGTTTGAAAACTAAAAATTATAACGCTTTTATCTGTATTTATTGCATTAATAAGAAAAGATAATAACCAAGGCGGTTCGCTCCATTTATCCGCTATGACATTAAAGATATAAGTAGGTACTTATGTAGGTATGTTATATTATTACTTATTAGACTTAAGACTCTTCAGAGTAAGCGTTCGTTGTTAATAAAAAGGTGTTTATACTATATTCATTATAAGTGAAACAAAATCGTTGTAGATAATTTACGAAAATTACGCGGACGGACGGTATGAAAGGCTTGATTAAAGTTTATACATATAGAGGGGTGCCGACAGTTAATATTTTTATTAACCTAATATTATTAATGAATAAAACATTACACAAAGTAATATAAGTTAGAATTTTCTCTATGCGCGTGTCAAGGTGAAGTAACTCTTACTTAGAATATATTACGATCGAATTTTGAGCGCGGAGCGGGTTTCTACTTTATTTAATAACTCTTATTAAACTCAGGAAGGTAGTAGTAATGTTACTATACTAATGATAAATAAACATGAAGGCTGATCTAAATCGAGTATTGACATAACCTTGTATGACTATGTAAACTGCCTGATTAATAATAATTTGGACAGCTTGTTGTAATTAGTTCTAAAAGTATCTATCTACTGCTGAAAATGGATTCTGTCAAAAGTAGAAAGTGAAATTAGACCAAGTTCAATATCTGTCCTATAACGGCCGTTTACAATATTCTATACATCCATCCTCTAGTGAAGTCTAGTGTGTCTGAGCAACTGTCGAAAAATTATTTAGTGAACTTTAATAATATGGATTTAATATAAGATAGCTGTTGTTTTTTACTTTAGATCATTTAATTAAGTTAAGTCCCGACATCACCCGAACTTTGCGATACAGACGGACGCACTGAAAACTAGCGTTGCGGCTCTAGTCGCCGGCGGCGCCGGCGCCGTTTTCGCCTAGTACTGTAGCTACTCTATCTTGTATTTATATTTAAGTTCCTTTTTTATTTCCTTTGACCTTTGTTATGATGTTTGCTGAGTCAGCAAAGGTACTGTCAGCAATGCTGACAGTACCTTTGTGAAAAATTCTAACAATCTAGTGTCATTTGTTTAACTACTACCTTATCCAGAAATGGAGATAGATTAGACCGACCGCTACCTGAAATATTCGTAATCAAACGATTTCATTTGATCAACTCCGCGATAGGAGCAGGAGAGCAGGACTCGCCAGGGTTTCTGAATACAGTTTGCATGCGGATGCGCTGGCAGGGGCGACGACGACGAGTCGAGCCGGTTGTCGCGGGGAGGGGCCGCCGCCAGCGATCGACACTACACAGCCAGTTCACTCCTCGCACCTGTAGCGTGCAGTCGTGTGCATCTGTGAAGTGTGTGTTCCGTGGTTCGCTCCAGTACTGTTAGCACCAGGTCATCGACCGCGCGAGTATGAGCGCGCGCCCGGTTCGCACTTGGCTCCTTTGACAGAAAACAGGTAAGGCCCACCCTCACTGCAGGGTGGAATATAAACATTTAGTTGACGCAGGTAGTTCCTGAGACGTTCCGATGTCGTTAGATACAATGTAATTAAAATAACCTGTCATAAACTATTTTTGCGATGACTAAAAACGTTTAAAATTAACTACAAAGTGAATTAAAAGTGATCATTTTGTTAAATGAAACAATAAATTTTATGGCGTCGTTAAGAACGGTCCTTTCAAAAGTAGTCATTACCAATGCAATGCAATTAAGCCAATAAATGCAAAAGCCATAAAGACGTGACAAACATAGTTTAAGCAGCCAGACAGGAGTTGACAGCATATAATGACGTAAATTGTACTATAAAAACAATAAATAGTTCTGCACTTATCTACAGATAAATCTCGGATCGATAGAAGCAACTAACTGATAACGCAGATAAGGCCAGGTAACTTAGTCTAGCTCAAATTTAGTGATTATGGCAACGCGTAATAATTACGTAGTTGTACGATAACCATTTTAAATGATTTTCATGCATAATAATTCCTTCTATAATACAAAAAACTGCAACTTCTAGCACACAACAAAAAGCACCTTTAAAGGGTACGTTTCCTTCTATACAAGAATTTACGACTACAACACCGTTAACTTTAACCAGCCAGGACCTTTAGTCATAATCCAATTAGATGTCAAACTCCCGCAAAGTGAATTAAAGCTGTAGTGACTATGATTTCAGCTCCGTAAAACCGTTTTATCACCGAGCTAGATCAACAATGTAATCCCCAAGATTCTGATAATAGATCGCGTTAAGTAAGTTTCATTTCAGTTTCCTGATTTAATTCCAAAATAAAGCACTTAGATGAGAATGCGGTCTTTCAACAAGATATACAACTTTTACTGAAAGGTATAAAAGCACATATCAGACAGCGTCTTACACGACTCAATTCATAGCAATTTAAAATTAGCCAGTAAATTAATAAAACAACCTTATATGTGACAATGAAACAAGTTAGTTCCTCGGTACAGTGAACATGAGTGATGTAAGGTGTATGAATGTAACCATTGGCCGGGACGTGAGAGAGATGACAGATAGAGCAGACATGGGTATTATGTTTCATAGGTAAACTGATCGTGAGGTCAGGCCGTCAGGCGACATGAGATTCAATGGGAAGATAGCTGCGGCAGAACTGGAATTCCTTAAAGTAGTCAATGACTTAAAGACGGAAGACATTTAAGTAAATAGATTTCAGTCGCATATTGTCGTTCAAATTAATGAAACCAACGAACATTGTAAAGGAAGATATGCAACTAGTACGCACGCACGTTATGAACAAAAAATTGCTTACGTTACTTAATTATCAAAAGTTACAGCTACAGCAAAAACTATTGACATTATGGAAACTTGTGTGGCCAGTTAGGTCGTGGTCGTGAGTAGTGGCGCACGATCAACGATTGGCCGTCTTAAGAAATATTTAGAACGAATGACGTTCCAAGGAATGATTTTGCTATCAAGAATTCATGATCGCGTGCCATACCTTCATCACAGAATAAACATTGAACCAGAAAGCCACAGGTGGTAAATTTCTTATTAAAGCCGTATCTTTTAGTACCAGTGATTCATTAGAGACTGTTCTTTGACTTTCTGTTGTTGATTTGTAGGAGATGGTGATCAGTTTCTATCAAGTGGCTTATTTGCTTATTTCGCACTCCTTGGCAATATTATTATCCCTGTGACGAATGAGCGTTATGTTCTTAAAAGCCGTGAAGACTAGAATAAGTATATATATCACCTATTGAATCCAATAATGTCACCAAATTTGCAAACAAGCCAGTTAAGGCAATAAATATAGTAAAAGTCCGGGTAGCTACTGACCTTTTATAAGGTCAATTTTGCCTAAATCCGTATCTAAAAAGTTCATTAATTCTGCTAGTGGACGATATTTTTTATCCAGTTGCTAACCAACTAATATTATAACACCTATCCTAGTTCCCATTGAGTTTTGTTCTCGGTTCAAGGTCTTCCAACAGTGTACTGATAAGATATACTGAAAAGCACCATGGAGGTCTCAAAAGACCAAGATAAAAGTATTTGTAATTTTAGGGTGATCTGACCTTTACCCATTCAACAATGGCAAGAGTTCTGCATAAACCGCAAATGCAAATGTTTAGCGGTCAATATTGTCCACGCCACATACCATACCAATAAGAGATAGGCGTAAGTTTCTGAATGATACATTACATTTGTGTAACTTACAGCAGGTGTTCTACTTCTAAGAAGTTAAACACTTCTAAGAAGTTAAGCGCACTATTCATTTCAAATTCTTACGATGGAAACGTTTAGCTTCACGTGCCAAATCAATTCCTATTCCCTGATCTTCAATCATAAATGAATCTCCGGAGCGTAACGTCCATCAGGCTTTGGCAACGACTGGAAATACGTGAATTGGCGACATTGAGCTGTCCTGAGCCATCTGATCTAAAGAAGGAATATTCACTAGCTTCTTCAGACTACTACATCTGCTTGAAAATCCCAAACTTTTTTGTCCGAGACGTGATTACTATTGTCGCAAGTTATTTTCACAAAGGTTTTCGTTTCTTCAATTTGGCCTGGCCATTAATAATAGCCAACTAATTCTGCGAGCTATACTCATTATCCTAGCATCCAATGTTTATATTATAAATGCGAAAGTTGGCTTGAGAGCCAGTTTTTCTTTCTTTCATCTTCTGTCTTACTTGGCCGGTTACGCATCAGTGATGGCATGGGTGACGATAACCACTTAGCATCAGGCTCATCTGCTTGTGTATCGGCTATTAACATAAAAAAACTCTGGAAACTCTGGATCCCGGAATTACGTACGAATTACGTTACTCTTTGGATAATTTTAGCTGTTGTTAATCGACTTCCACGTGGAACTAGTTTACATTAAATAACATTTCTTCTACATTAAATTGGGTGTCAGATCAAGGAAGTATACCAGGATCTACTCGTATTTATATGTTAAAATCATAATTATGTGCTAAAACAGGTTGTCTGTTCTTTGCAACCGACAATAGCGTGTGTACCGCAGTGACAACAATCTCTCCTCATTGTGGCTATCCTTCGGAACTGCACGACACCTTTATTATCGTCGACTACCTTTCTAAAGCCGAATTAAGTTTTACTTTCGGCAATGTTCTCGCGTACACTGCAATAATAGTAAATAAAAATATTTTTTCGTGTTTAAACGTAATTGGATTATAAACGTCTCGTAAATTTATAGCCATAGAAATTTATAGGCGTGGAATTCATTACCATGGAAGAATGAGATGAAATTCAGGTTTCTAATAAGTTTTACTTCTATAATCTTGAGTATTGGGTGAACGGACTCGGAACCTTTTAATAACGGCACAAGGCGTTTAGACGGAAATATAAAAATATTCGAAGAGTCAAGAACCAGTATTGAATAGGCATTATTAATCGTTATTTACATAAATACCTCACCATGGTCATGGGTTGCATGATTCTGCCGTGAATTCGCTACTAATGCGGGTAGGATGGGGAAACGTCGTGTGCGAGGTAACTAGGGTTGCCAACATTAATTGTTTGAAGTGAAAACTTCTATAGTATCGTTGTGATTTGGAATTCGATGAAACGGAAATGACGCGCAAATGAAACGAAACGGAAACGAAAAAGAAACAGACACATTTTAACGTGGGAGAAAATGAGATAGGAACATTAGCAAGAGTTAGAACTAAAATTCGCTGCAGCGCTAAAACAATAGTTATGACATCTAACCAAACAATTTATTGATGGTTTCACATCTAGCACGTGTGAATTGCACACTTTTTGATTTTTTTATGATACAAACCTTTTAATACACTCCAAAAATCAATTATTTTGTTAAAAAAGTTAACACAGACGTTGTCGTTGTTTGGTTTCACAAAAACATTTTTTTTGCTTTATTCTACATATAGACCAAAATAAACATGCTATGTTAATTATGTTAATAATTACATTATGAGATATTTATTGGTTATTTGCAGTGGTGTTGAAATCCGCCAATAAGTAGACGCCTTCGACATCGCCATCAGTAGGTAACATCAAAGACACCTGAGATGCGTTGTAGGACAAGACAGCATAAAGTAGAAAAAAGAAATCATTCTCAACATTGGGTCTAACAATTCATTTTAATATCCTTACATAATCGCAAGCTGCTAAAATATTTAATGCGATAGACAGTTTCGCATTTCCGCTTAGGAATTAGTTTAGAAATATGAATATTTAAGAAGTCACTACAGCTTTAATTATGAGAGCAAATTCGTTAAATATGCAATTTAGGAATCTAAAATAGGGTAATTAACAATTATGAAGAATAAAAATTGATGATTTAAATGCCATATTACACTTAATATGATCCAATGACAATTGCTAAGGCAGTAATTTAGTTGGGGCGGATCAAAAAGTGCAACACGCGTTTTATGAACGTAACGCATCGATAGTTATAATATCTTTGGTTATAGGACCTATACTTATTGCGTTAATTAATACCCCTACTAATACTAACAGTTTTCCTCAAAAATCTTATGATCACACATTGATCAGTAGGTAACAGTTTTAATAAGCAACTAGTGGAGCCGAAACTGGTTCTACGTTTACAAATAGGTATTAAATAACTAGCGACCCGCCCTCGCTTCGCTTCGGGAAACTTATTCCTTCAGTTTGCAAAGATTTAGTTATATATTTTGGATAATTCACACTATATCTTCATAATTTATAGCCTGTTTTATCCTGATGTGTAAGCTATAATAATGTAAAGTTTCATCAAAATCCATTCGGTAGTTTTTGTGTGAAAAGGTAACAGACAGACAGAGTTACTTTCACATTTATAATATTAGTAAGGATAGCTGTCCCAGCGACCTTCGTACCGCTCTACAATTAAAAAACAAATTTGATGACTTATCGACAGCAGCGCCACCTACCAGCTCAAATTGTGAATCTAAACCATTCTCGGATCCACCTAGACACAAAAAATGTCAAACAATTCGGTACAGCCGTTTAGGATGAAACTTGTTCTTTACGCTTACGTTTACAAATATCAAATATTTACCCGTTTTTGCAACATTTTCATTGATGCTCCGCTCCTATTGGTCGTAACGTTAAATTATGTAGTCTATAGTTTCAGTTCGACCCAGTAGGTCCTAAGATTAGCCCGTTCAGACAATTAAACAAACTTTAGCTTTATAAAATTAAGCAAGTGTACAGTACACTTGGCTAATAAACCACCTAAAAGCAGTTGAACTATTCATCTGAGTTAAGTAGGTCACACACTTTCGGTGGATTCTCATTACCTAACATCTGAAAGTAGACGAAGACGAACAGTCCAAATTGAATGATATGCTATTTATAAATGAATAGAGTTAGAGTGAACGCGAGCGGGACCGTTCGAGGCGAACAAAAACTGCAATAAAAACTCGCCGACTGTTCAGACGTAGGTATATGTAGGTATATCGGGTAGGTAAATCTAGATTTTTAAAGGTTAAAGACTTTCTGAAGTAGCCAAGTGGATTGTTTCCTTTTCAACAGCTGACTAACGAGGGGCCACCTGATGGTAATTGGTCATTGTCGCATATTTATGGACATTGACAATAAATCACCGACGCGTTGCCCACAAGAAAGAGCGGTATTTATTACTGTCTGTTACTAGCTGTGTGATACGAAATACTTATAAAATATTACGCGGCCGAAATTGTTTAAAAACACTTGCAGCACTCAGCAGTGTGACATACCGTATTTCTACTGTTTCTACCTTATTCTATCTATTATTATCTCTATTCCACCGATTCTACGGTCGAATTTCAAATGAAAAGCGGGTTTCTAGTTTTATTAAAACGATAATAATGCACTCAGCAGTGTGACATACCGTATTTCTACTGTTTCTACCTTATTCTATCTATTATTATCTCTATTCCACCGATTCTACGGTCGAATTTCAAATGAAAAGCGGGTTTCTAGTTTTATTAAATCGATAATTATATTATTAGTTTAAGATATATAAT
The DNA here is from genome assembly GCA_905404295.2 of Ochlodes sylvanus. Classification (NCBI taxonomy): domain Eukaryota; kingdom Metazoa; phylum Arthropoda; class Insecta; order Lepidoptera; family Hesperiidae; genus Ochlodes; species Ochlodes sylvanus. The sequence goes on from FR990129.1 coordinate 9,192,642, forward strand.
TATACCGTAACATTTACACACCTGTTGTAGACAACAGAATTCGAATTATTACCTATTGAATTAGGTATTGAATGTACTGTAGGTAACTAATTAATTAGTTAAGTGCGACATACATAGTTTCGCGTTTTATCGCGGGTTAAACCTGTCGTAATTACAATAATGGTAGGTTAATTAAGCACTAAGTAATGATACTTGTTTTAAAAAATAGTTATAAGCTTTCAACGATAATTTGTGCCAAAGGCATTAACTAAATGATACTAATATTCAATTTAATAATGCTACTAGGTATGTAGGTACCTACTTAATATGTAGGTACCCATATTAACTAATATTCAAAATAATAAATAATGAACTAAGCGCTGATTCACTGGGATTAATGTAAAAGACCTTTTGAGAAACACATTAATCATTCAAGGTTAAATTTACAAGGGGTTTTTCTTATATTTTACACCGCATTCTTCCTATGTGACAAGTTCTTAGGGAAGGATAATAATAATATTAATTAAGTAAGATCTGAGTCACGCATTTCTCGTTCAAAAAGAATGCTTTTGTCCTTGTGTGTTGTTCATGGCACCCATGCATGACACAGGGAATCCTAGTGTAAGGTTGTGTGTAGCGTTATTATTGTTATTTATTTATTTTTGGCGGACCTGCATACCAAACCTACATGGTACTTTATTCTTTTTTTGATTTTTTTTCTTTTGTTGAATTTTTGGAGTAGTTTTTAGGCTCTGGTGTAAATTTACATTTATTCGGGATACGACGAGATCGCTTTCCGGCATCGTAAGGTCCGGTCCGGTATCTTACCGCTAGATCTATCGTAGCGTGTATGGCCGTTGTAATTGTTATTTAGTTTGACAACTTCGAAATCATTTCACTTTTTGTGTAACGTAGATTAAGATTTTGTTTCACCTTGAAAGTTTCACGTTATCCATTCTAAGTAACTGACTTTTGTTTCTAATATAACTTTTGAATTTATGCTCAATGTATCAATAAAGACACGACTTTAGGGTTCCGTATCTGAAAAGAAAAAAACGGATCCCTTATAGCTTTATAGGATCACTTTGGGGGCGTTCCTCTGAGCGATCAAAACGCCCAAAACGACTCTTTTTCTATAGAAAAGGGGATGTACCTAATAGGTCTGTAATCCCTTGGAGTAGAGGTATCTAGAATTTGTACAGAACACTCTCGTGACTCCGACTCGCACTTGACCGTTGTTTTTTAATTGTATACCTAAATCTTGTTTTGAAAGCCAAATCTCCTTGTAAACGTCAAAAACATTATCATGCAACTTTTGTCAACTTGTTTGGGAGTTATTGCCAAAAAGGACTCAAGGAGAGCCGCTTCGCTTCGAATCGCGAATATAATCTTTGTAGTGCAGGCATAAGAGCGAAATATGATTACAAATTGCGTCTTTGACAAAGCTGTTTTATTGCAAATATCTCAGTTTCATAAAAAGTGCCATTACCAGCGATGTAATACTGTTTTACGAGCTAATTGAACAAGGTGAGCATGCAAATATATTTAGCTTGATAAGATTGTAGTACGTGGTAGAAAGTAGGCATTTTATCAATAGTAACTGCCCCCGCTTCGCCTCGAGAATAATGTTCAATGGTGTGTTCAAATTTATACATATATCGTTTTTTGCTTCAATAACGTGAAAAGTTTCCAACTGATTGGTCTAAATCATATAAGCTTGTACGTTTCTAAGATTAGCGCGAATAAACTCACTGACGAACAGACAGGAAATCCAAGAATTGTACCTACGTTGTCATGGTATGCAATCTATTGCAATAATGGAAGCTCTACTAACAATTTTTCTCAAATATCTATGACACTCAGATATAATGTAACTATAATAGACTAATTATGTGTAACCAAGTAACTTGCGAAACAAAGAATGTGCGTAATAGATTAGACCGCAGTGCGTACGGTCCGTACGTCAGTAGGTTTTTATATCGAACATTTTTATCAATATCGTCTGTATCTCTAATACATTCCACAACATGGTACCTCATGTTTTATTGTCGACTAATTTCACTACTCCCTCGAGCGTGCCGAGCTGCAAGCCGAGGCACAGAATAGATAATAGTACTACGCTGCCAGCGAGACTTCCCCGGAGACCAAGCGTTTCACTCGCATTACGCCTTATGATGATACTGACTTGTGCCAAACTTTATGGCAACTCAACTACGCTGCGGTTGAAACATGTTTCAATATCAAATCGTATACTAACAAACTAAGTAACTAATATTAACATCCAGTCCCCATTTCAGTCTTGTTCTAAGTCGGAAGGATCTTGTCCGAAGGATGGTGCTGCATACTTGTTAACTCCTTAAGTCCATAAAAAAGAATGCTGACTTGTACCATGCTTGTACCAAACTTTATGGCAGCTGAACTACTCTGTGCATGAAACGTGTTTTGTTTTTAAGCCATAATAATATACAGATAATATTTTGTATGGCGGTCAGTCAAAACTTCTAACCTGTAATAAAAAAGGAAGGAACTGTCAAATTGACGTTTCCAAATTGGCGAGTAATTATGAAGACCTATATGTACAGTCTTAGAATAATTACACTATAGAAACGAAGTCCGCGCGGCCGTTTTGAAGCACCTTAATTGGAGTCAGAAATGACTCCAAACACCGGGCAGCTCATGTCAACGCACGCCAAACGTGTCTCGCGAAAAAAAAAGAATTACCTATGACGATTTGTCCAGTTAAATTGTGTCACAAAATATCTGAAAAACTATTTATGTATTATTGCTAAAAACATAATTATGGTTATCTTATCCGCAGCCGAATCATTCCCCGCTTTCGGGAAAGTTTCGGTTTAGTGCTTCAATTTAAACAGAGCGCTTGTATGAAGACCGTCTTTCTATAGTGTTATTATTCTAAGGGTACAGTATTGCGTAAACAAAGCAAGACTTAATTTAATCTAAATATCGTAAAAACAAACAATTCAACGAGATAAGATAGTTCACGGGAATATTTCAAATAAGAGTCCGAATCCAATGTATTATTTAGCATCCTAACACTTTCTTTGTAAAATAAGAAATCACAAACAGTGTTTATACGAAATTTGATTTTAGAAACGTTAGGACGTCCAACTACGCCTTTGCGTCAACGAATCCGCCGATAAATAATTCCAGAACCACGATTTAACTTAGTAAATAAATAATTTGAATTACTAAAAACATGCTATTATGCTAAGTGGATCAAGACTTCCCTTCTCTGGCAATTCCTGAGCGTAGTATTCGGTCACGTTTATCTCAAAATTGCATTGTCATCGGAACTAAAGCATTATGCAAAATTTCAAGTCCGTAGAGTAAGAATAAGACAGTCAAATTTTGAAATTTCAAACTATTAATTTGTTTTCAGTTACCTACTTTTACTTTTGACCGATTAAAGGAGTACGCACATTACAACGACTCCACGACCGACCGACGTCAACGCGACTAAAACCTTGACAAAGCCAACATTCAATTATGAGCCTTATATCTTTGAAGGTAAGGTTGAATTTCGAACTTATACTTAAAAGCCCTGTACGGCTCGCCCTACACCCATAGCTGTTCCGTTTCGAGACCAACGCGTCGACGTTGCGTCGACGACTCACCGTAGACGAGTACTCCACGCGTCGACCGACACAATGACGTAATGTAACTAGCGTCGGAGTTGAAACGGAGTGGAGACGGAGTCGAGTTGACGTCGATGAAGCGTTGATCGCGGAACGGAACGTCGGAATTGAAACGGAGTGGAGTCGGAGTGGAGTTGACGTCGAGTTGGTGTAATGTGCGCACTCCTTAAGAGTGTAATACATTTACTACGGCATCACATGAGTAGTTTACCGTTTAACTACTCATGTGACGGTATATCGAAGCTCTCATAGCCCGGCGGCTTGAATGGATCTTAAGTGATCGACAAAGTTAAGCAACAGCGGGCGCGGTCGGTAGTTGGATGGGTGACCGCTAGTGGCAAAATTTCTTGACCGCTTCCGTGCTTCGGAGGGCACGTAAAGCCGTCGGTAACAATTGTTACCATTTGGTAGCACTCGTTAAGTCATGTCAGATAACTTCGGGCGGCTTAATAATTTCCGACACTTGGGTTGGCCACTAACCCCTCCACCAATCCGCACTGGAGCAGCGTGGTGAAGTATGCTCTAAGCCTCCTCAGGTATGAGGAGAGACCCGTGCTCAGGCCATTAATGGGTTGAAACTTGAAGCCGATACCGCTGTTGGGCTACCCCGTCTGATGTTTTACCGGCTAATAAAATAGTATTACAAAAGTCAATATGCATATATTATATCATTGTATAATTGCATACCGCGCCGTGACCTCGATATTACATTACGCTGACCAGATACGATAAGATAGTGAACTCAGAACTCATAACGACAACGGATATTAGCGGACTTTCTTTTTATCTTTCGATCCGTATGACGCGATGGTTGCCGACAGGTCCTGGACGGTTCCCAGCGAAGATGATATCTGAAGATGAGTTTAAATTTCTGTTCTCGTTCTGGGGGTTCCAACCGATAAAGCATACGAGCCACCTAGTAGTAAGGTCCGTCGCCCAAAGACATCAGTAACAAGACCTCACTGATCCGTAATCAAGAAAGAAAGAAGATGAAAAGTACCAGCTCTTGCAGAGTCAGCCAGAATATAACGAGTTGGCGGCTCACGCAAAAGTGTCGTAGCCAGGGTTGGCTTCACGGAAAGATAGAAATACTGGTACATTAGTGACATAATAAGGATATTGATAACAGTACAAAATATCTATTTAATTATTAAATAATTGACTAAGTAGGGCGCCGATTTCTGTTGCGTCTTATGATATCCTAGTCTGCGGACATGGAATTGGGTTAGAGTTCTAGGCTGCCGAACGTACCAACTCATGCCCTTCGTGGTGAATGCACACCGCCGCGGATAAACGTCTAGCGTCAAAATCGTCAACGCATTGCAATCCAAAAACGAAGCCGACTTTAGCTGGCCGTCGCGCGTCGGCACAATCCGACTCGCCGCGACGTTTTTTACGATCGATTAATCATTCAATCTTTGTTTGCTTTAAATTCATTATCGCATTAAGTTTTACCGCTACGTTTAACTATTTAACCTTAAAAGGTCGACTGAGGTGAGGTCACGAGCGATGTGTCGGCTAAGGAAGCGGTGGTCTTGAGTATACTAAGAAAGTGTGGTCCTTCAGAGCGCGAATTGAAACTAGGTCGGCGAATGGACCGGTCGAGGCTGCTCGGTTAGACTAGACTAGCGATTAGAACTAGGGTTGTCACAAAATAAAATCCCCTTGTTTCTACACTGAAATAGATAATGAATCAATCAATGTATACACATGTACACACATTTACTTACTAATTGTAAAATATGTAGATCTGATAGGCGTTATATTATTTTATAAACATTTTTTTATTCACAATAATGTAAATGTTTAGATTATAGGTACATTGATGATGAAATATTTGACAACCCTATTTTATGAGTAAGCGTGCTGTGTTCGTTACACTTTGATCATAATTATATTTTGACCGACGGCGACTTGGCTTACCACAACCATGACGGCGCTAGATTTAGATGAAATACAATACTCAGTCCAGCTTTTTGGAAACCAATATTAAAATATTAAGTCATAGTCATACAACGTAAACAAAAAATAAAACAACACTCGTCCTTTTAATATCCTATCCTGTGACTTACCACACCACACTTAAACATAACGCCAAAATTTTATGCCCGAGTCCTGACCTCCCACAGAACAGAGAAACAAGAAGAAACCTTTGTCTCTGTCTTCCGTGTGAACTCTTGTCATTATTATATATTCTGTATTGTTGTATTGTGTATTCTGTATTGTCTTATCATTCTTACTGGGTACCTATTTATCCCCAATTTCTCGTTTTACCCTGTAGGAGCTGGTTCCGTAGCGGACGGACGGACAGACATGGGGAAGCCATAAAGGTCTGCATTACATCAACGCAACTCCAATTCAACACATAGGAAAGCATTGAAATATGATTTATATATCGTAATCCTTATGGTCGAATTTTCAAAATTTAGTGGTAAGAACCATGCGCATGTGCATTGAATACCTACGAGCAATTCTGATCCGACCGAAAATTTGACAGTCACAAAATTACGAATTATTACGAATTTTTATTACGAATGATTTCAGTCCTATCCTATAAGTTGTATCGGAGTAGCGTCTGAGTTGAGTTGATGTTATGTGTTAGGTGATACGAATGTCATCATACCAGGCAATTTTAATCCAAGTTTAAACCAGAAAATCATAGTTTTTACTTGACTTTATAATACGAGAACGTCAATTACGCTTAATTATGAATCGTTGTCTTAATTAACCAGTTGCTTCCTTAATTGAGTAACGTAAACAATTTTTTTGACTACAAGACTTCAAGGTAATTGAAGTTTCTGAAAAACTAATACTTACCTAAAAATTATATTTGCTTATTCTTTATTATATTTGCTATTATCGGGTAGGTAATCATTTTGTTCTTCTCTGCAATCCTCTAACGGTGTGAGGAGTAGGTACAGGTAATAGTCTACAACGCTGACCAAACGCTGACCAACTGCGGATTGATAGAATACACACACCTTTTAGATTTAGGATGCAAACATTCAAATCTGCACACCTGAGAACTCTCCATAATATTCTTAAAGATATGTGAAGTCCGCTAATTCGAACTTCGCCATCGTGGACTATGGCCTGTACGTAGTGTGCCTCTCGCATTGTGTGAGGAGGTGGCCGACAGTACGGCAGTTACGGTTGTGATGATGATGATGATTAGCGCGGTAAACGTCTATATTCGCCGAGTATCTAAACAGGGCGTAGAACACAGTTCAGTAGGTCGGGTTCGGGTTCTTATCAGAGCTAATATCGAAATTAGGTTACTGCGAGTGGTTATTCTTGTCAACACAACTGTTTCACTTCTGGTCCTAAAGGGCCTAGGGCTAAAGGGCACCGAGCTAGCCCAGAACGTATTGAGAGACCCTTTTGTATCTTCTTTGTTTCCTAATGTTCCTCTTCAGGAGCGTCCCTAGTTTGCTGTAACTGTGTTGGGCGTTTTCAGATGTAATTTGGGGGAAGGGGGGCGATAATGAGTTTTAATATAATTTATCGATCGATAAACACGATCGTTTGGACCCGCAAAGCGAACGAGGGCACGGACAACAAGTTAGAATTGGGAATTGGCGACTTTATTTTAGTAGAGGGCCAGTGTGAGCTCTCACATTAACCCAAATATTTTTATGGGGTCGCCACTGTTTTCCTTCACCGAATCAAGTAATAAATAAATAATTCAAACTTAGATATGAAAATTAGAAAAGCGTGTACGATTAGAACTTGGACACTACGTGCGAGTGAACAACTTCGCGATGTTTAATTGAACGGGCTGAAGCTAAAGACTGCTTGGATTGAAGCGTGTATCACAAAAATAAATATCTACTTATTTTATTAAACTAGTGTAGTGCTTTTAATAACGAAAGGGCAAGTTAGAAGAGACACTTATTCAACTCGTTATAGGAAGCCAGTAGTTCCCAGCGTGTTTCATCGGATCGTGCGCTTTCTCCTACCCTCTGACTCGACCTCTTACGTCACCGTTCACACCAATATAAACTTTAGCGCATTCGACTTAATCACCATAATTCTACCGCATCTTGAAATGTCAGACTCGCCGTCGACGCAAACTGCAGATAGCCTTAAGATAGAAAAAGAAATTTGGAAAATAGACAAAATAAACGCGCACTAGGATTTCTTGATCGCGGGTGTCATGGACAACACAAATAAAATAACACATCTCTGACACCCACGACGCGAGAATAAACATTTATCTGTCACACAAATATATGCCCCGGCCTCGAATCGAACCTGGGACCCCTCGATTCGCCAACCAACTAGGCCATGGGGTCGTCAATTTTAATACTAATATGATTTGAATATTAGCATAGATAGCCTTGACCAGAACAGCCTACTCGGATCTCTTTCGATCTGACTGAAAATTTAACCGTAACGGAAACGTTTTACAGCTAGCTAATTTTTCAATGCGTTCCTATCAGTGGAATTGATGTGGAGTTGCAATCGAGTTGATGATAAAACTTCCCACAGCCCACGGAACTTCTTTCCATATTCCGTGGTACAGCCTAAAAGGTAAAATTGAATCCTATTAATATACCTCTATGTACTGCCGTACAACCCCTCCATGTAGTACGAGTAAGTTACTATAAAACTTAAGTCCTACTACTAAAAAACATTTAACATTAATGTTGTTAAAATAATATACCGAAAATACTCCTTGAACTGTTTTTATCTACTTCACAGTGACACCTAATTCCGGTATAGATAATATTACATCATTACGACATAGTAACTGCTCCTGTTTCGGCGGCAACCTATACCTTATTAATATTACACACACTCAAAGAATATTTCGAAGGGTGTTTTAACTTAAAATATTATGTTTTGAAGTCAAACTTCTTTTGCGACAGTGTAAATTGGAGTGTAAACGAAAAATTGTAACGAAAAAGAGATGTTCTATAAATGTATTTAGGCTGTGAGAGAATGTGAAAATCAAAATAGCCTATTCGGGACTTATGACATAACCACAATACAAAGTTTTACTTGTACCACAGGTGAACTCATACTCGAAATTTTAATTTGTGAATCGATTGCGACAAGAATAGATCACTGAAAACTGCATTCAAATCGGTGAATTCTACCCTTAAATTAAGTAATACAACCATAAACACACATTAATAACACCATTTTATTATATGTATAAGAACAAAGATTATTTTTATCAGGAATAAAATTATTACGAGTTAAAATTAGTGACGCGTTCACGTGCCGATCCAGACGCCTGTGCTATACAACTTATACAAGTTCATAAGACTATACACGCGTGTTATTGAATTAGAATGGATGCTTATTCAAAATTCTAGTTTCTTGATGCAGGTAAGGGCTTGATACATTTTTCTCTTTGTTAGATACTGTCCTCTTTTCTCCTTGACGGCAGCGCATCGGTTATGCAGTGTTACTGACATTGACTTATAGTAATAATAAGTCAATGGTTGCTCTGGTCCATGGGTGACGGTCACCATCAGATGGCTCGTCAGCTCGTTTCACGTTTTACCAATTTAGGTGTTTCACTTTATCAAATTTCAAAAATCTGTTCCATTCGATGCCGTACAAGAAACCTACTATCAAAATTTCTAGTCTTTAGATATAGAAAAATGAATTTGCACAAAACCTTGACAAATTATACACCTAAACTTTCCTATTCAATCGCTCTGTCTATTGGTGAAAACCGCATGAAAATCCGTTTAGTAGTTTTTGAGTTTATCGCAAACAGACAGACAGACGCAGTGGGGGATTTAGTGTTATAATATGTAGCGTAGAATATACTTAATTGATTATTGCGTGAATTTATAACCGTGTTAACAATTTCCTTCAATTACCAATTTAATCAGTAGCTTGTGTTCTAGTAAATGCGATACAAATCTTATAATTTAATACATTACCATGAAAATACAAGTTTCACCCGCGTCGTTGCTTGCGCGCGGACGCGGAACGGTGACACACATACAGACAAACGCTGCTGTTTATAATTAGTGACTTTCGTGCACGCCACCACCTTGCAAACTATCGGCTTTGATGCGTTATCTCAGTTCCATCCATGATTATATACTGATAATGTTAGTATAAAGTGCTACTTGACCAGAGATGCATTAAAAAAACATGGCGCGAAAACTTTATGTCAATTGTCAATAAGAATAATAATCACAGAAAGCGTTAAACGTGCAGAAAAGATCAATTCTCATGCTAGGCTTGGATAAGGAACGCATGATTTCATTTATCGGATAATTTTGTACACAATTTTTTATATTACAATCCGTCTTTGCTATAAATCTTTGTCCACCTTACGGATTAATCTAATTTGGTTTATATTTATAGTCTGTTGTGAGTATACAAACTGCTTGGCGTCTTGTCGCAAGTCGCATCGCGGTTCAGGGCTTTTTGACGACGATATTATTTTTGTAAGTACTATTTTTATATTTTCTTCGATTCATGACATGATGTTAAGGAAAATGTTTTGAAGCAAAAATACAACTGTTGGTATTTCTTTTTAGCAGTCATGCAAGGAGTCCATACAAATGAAGCAAGGAAACGCCATTTTTAACAATTGCCGCGCTTTCCCCCACGCGTCGGGAATGACGTCGGTTTTTTAATTTATTGTTCTATTTTGATTTTTGACAAATGTCAACGATCTACAAAATATTAAAAGAATGGTGTAGGTACTACATGTTGTATAACAGGGTGTACCACGAGCAGGGAGGTCGGCTGGACTCAAAGATGGATGGAGGCCCTGACACCCTTATACATGACATTAATAGTGTATCGCCCTCGCTTCGCTTCGGGAATCTAGTAGGTATGCCTAAAAACAGGACGAATGTACTAATAAGTAAGCCCGATTAAGTTTGTTTTGTACAGTATTCAATTTAGAATCGATGTAAATACTCCAACCGGAATGGCCAGTTATTTACATATTTGTTTTTATTGGGATTAATTGTCACTTGGCCTCGCTACTGTTTCATAGCTGAGTGCAACCGAGCTAATCCAATGGATTTGCTGGAGATTCATGATAAGCCGCCTGTGAACAAGGATTTAACTTCAGCGCATAACACGAAGGATCACGCGATGACGCACATACGATTACCACACATCTATCGTGAATGGCTATTTTAATACATTAAGGCCCGTCTACACTTTAACTAGCATAAAGTGACGCCAGCTTTGCGGTGGAAATTCTACCGTAATTCGTTTATCCCAAACAAATTCTTCACATTCATAGTTTAATGGTTTCTACTTGTTGCCGTAAAATTGTAGATATAGAAAAAACAAAAAAAATAACTATCGTACAAAAAATACATCGATTCGGTCAGTACTTTTACTGTTATAAACACATTTGGTTACGTAAAACGAAGCTTGCAGTCCACATAAGAAGTCGCTTTAGTTCAGAAACAGCAAATTGTGGCTGATTAAGAAATCAAAGATAAATCTTTGTCCACCTTACGGATTAATCTAATTTGGTTTATATTTATAGTCTGTTGTGAGTATACAAACTGCTTGGCGTCTTGTCGCAAGTCGCATCGCGGTTCAGGGCTTTTTGACGACGATATTATTTTTGTAAGTACTATTTTTATATTTTCTTCGATTCATGACATGATGTTAAGGAAAATGTTTTGAAGCAAAAATACAACTGTTGGTATTTTTTTTTAGCAGTCATGCAAGGAGTCCATACAAATGAAGCAAGGAAACGCCATTTTTAACAATTGCCGCGCTTTCCCCCACGCGTCGGGAATGACGTCGGTTTTTTAATTTATTGTTCTATTTTGATTTTTGACAAATGTCAACGATCTACAAAATATTAAAAGAATGGTGTAGGTACTACATTTCTTTTGAAATGATAACATAGCTTTCGAGATAGATTAAGGCCCTGGAAAGGACATAGGATAGTTTCTATCCTGGAAATACGTTTTGTTGGGATAATTTTAACGGTACTTTGTCGTTTCCAAATTTCCATGCGGGCGAAATCTATTATTTTATAAATGTAAGCCCTGTTTTAACTTCTGGAACTTATGACCATAGACTATGGCACTTATTTATAGTAACAATTACCCGTTGATTCATTTATGCCACTGCGATGTTATCAGACCCATTTCTTCCCGCCATTACGCCGCTGTTGCCTCTGCGCCTGTCGACTGCGCGTTTGAAATATGGTGCCACATTATTAACCGTTGGTTCAAAGAATATTTAGAGTCGCAGTAATGCTTGTTAGTTGCAAATGGTGGATTGTATTTAGTTTCGCCTCTGAGAGATACACTGCCTTTAACCAGTAACTATGTAGGATTTAAAGTCAAATAAGTAGAGGTTGAAAGTAGCTTACCTACGCGTAGAAATTGAAGTGGCAAGTAAAATTTTATAAACACAAGAAAAGCTCTGATAAGTTAAGTTGACTATGGGACTATAATTATGTTAATAAGTCCTGATAGGTTATGATTGATTTGGGTAGACTGTGTTGATACATCAATATTTTTTGGAACGAAGTTCCTTACGGCAGGCTTGGGGGGGATAAGTTTTGCTGCGGCGACCGAACTGAAAAATATGTGATAGTAAAACCGTAAGAAAAAATGCGTGGAATAAAAGCGTTAAATGAGTTCCTACCTGGTGTCCCACGACACCAAATCATTTAGTTTATTTAATTTACAACCTAATTATTTACCCCTTACGTTTCCGTAAATAACGCAAAGATAAAACTTGAGATTATCTTTTTAACTCATACTTTACTAACTATTGCGCGCGGCTTCGTCCAAATGGGAGTCGGAAAACAGGAAAATACCGTTATAATTAAGTATACCAAGGGAACGTATTTTCGGGATGAAAACTATGACAATTCCAGCATCTCAAACTTTCTCCATACCAAATTTCATCCAAACGATTCAACGGATTAAGCGTAAAAATGTAGCAGACAAACAGACAGACAGAGTTACTTTCACATTTATCATATTAAAATTAAAGTATGGAAATCCAATGCAGCGTGTCTTTGAAAAATCTCTAACTAAAATACAAAGTTAAAGTGCAGAATAGGTCAGGAGTAAAATTGCCGTTAACATCAGTGTAGCTTGTGAAAGACGAGAATACCTCGCTGTAGTATTTAATTCGTTCCGCAGTGTGATGCGTTCATTGAAGGCTTCATTCTGCAACATTTGAATTTTGAAGTGCATGGTGTGGCATGGTTGCGTAAATTGGATCTTTGTTGTTTAAATCATGAACAATCTTAGCATTTGGTCGGAAGACGAAATTCTATGCATCCCATAAGCATAATACTGAACTTTGGTCTTCAGAACAGGGGGATCGAAGATTGATTTCTGTACGCACCTCTAATGTTCAAAATTATGTACTTACGTTTTAAAAAATTACTATTATTTGCTTCGGTGCGAGAAAACATCATGAGGAAACCCGCACGCCTAATAGTTCTACATACCTAATGTTTTCAAATGTGTGCGAAGTCTGCCTATCCCGTAAAATGCTTTGAATCCCATAAATATAAATGAGCAATCGTAAACAAAATAAGATTTAAACTATTAAATGACCTCGTACCTCAATAAATTATCTTTAATTTTAACAAACACCACTAAATTATCTATGAATCGCTGCTATCACTGCGTGTGTAATATAAACATAATAAATATGTCAAGTATACGTCTTTAATCTACTCAGTATCCAAATACAGTCACCATAACAGACAGTGATAGAAAAACGGTGACCATTTTTTTTATAGCCGGGCAGACGAGCTACCTGGTGGTAAATGGTCACCGTCCTTGGCCATCAGCAACGGCAAAGCTTAGATGTGTTGTCGGCCAAGACATAAGGAAAAGGCAAGAAAGAAAATACTGACTCTCATAACCACGGCCGTATGGCGGCTGACTCAAGCAAGCGGGTGGTAGAGGCAGCCGGGTTCCAGCACTACCAGGCCTACAGCACCTTCGGGATGAGCTGGATGGTACAGAGTCCAGCGACCTCTGAGGGACCGGCCGTAACCTCGACCGTTGTTTATCAGGGTGTACCACGAGCAGGGAGGTTGGCTGGACTCAAAGATGGATGGAGGCCCTGACACCCTTATACATGACATTAATAGTGGATCGACCTCGCTTCGCTTTGGGAAACTAGTAGGTATGCCTAAAAACAGGACGAATCTACTAATAAGTAAGCCAGATTAGGCCCAAATCATTAGTTTGTTTTGTATAGTATTCAATTTAGAATCGATGTAAATACTCCAACCGGAATGGCCAGTTATTTACATATTTGTTTTTATTGGGATTAATTGTCACTTGGCCTCGCTACTGTTTCATAGCTGAGTGCAACCGAGCTAATCCAATGGATTTGCTGGAGATTCATGATAAGCCTGTAAACAAGGATTTAACTAACAGCGCATAACACGAAGGATCACTCGATGACGCACATACGATCACCATTCACCACACATCTATCGTGAATGGCTATTTTAGTACATTAAGGCCCGTCTACACTTTAACTAGCATAAAGTGACGCCAGCTTTGCGGTGGAAATTCTACCGTAATTCGTTTATCCCAAACAAATTCTTCACATTCATAGTTTAATGGTTTGTACTTCTTGCCGTAAAATTGTAGATATAGACAAAACAAAAAAAAAACTATCGTACAAAAAATACATCGATTCGGTCAGTACTTTTACTGTTATAAACACATTTGGTTACGTAAAACGAAGCTTGCAGTCCACATAAGAAGTCGCTTTAGTTCAGAAACAGCAAATTGTGGCTGATTAAGAAATCAAAGATTAAAAAAAACGATCGGTTCAAATTTTAAACAAAATTCTGGTTCCATTCACCAAGACCGTTTATCAGTCGCGCGTTTCTGCTATCAGATCTGTCAGCGATGGCGCATGTGGCCCTGAGTCGCTGCAGTCAGAAATAGCTTCCCCTCCCGCTAGCAGCCCCCTCCCTCGCCCTTCCCCTACTGTCCTGCTCAGTTTTTGCGACACCTCGTCTCGTCGAACAGGTCAAAATTACGCTGCAGTTTTACTGAAAGTGCATTTGCCGTGTTACTATAAACTTCCATAATAATACGGGTACAGTAAAATCACAAGTACATTATGTGGGTTTTTCTATAATAATCTTAACATATTAACAATGACTATAAATAAACTTAGTAGAAATACACAGAAATATATCTGTCAACTCAATCTTAACAATTTCTGAATCTGGGTCAAAACAACAACGAATGCACTTAACTGCATTTAAACATCCTTGCATTCGCGTCACGAATCTCAAATCGTGGACGAAGTGCCGATCGGCAGTTAACACACGAAATGGCGCCTGGTCAGATGATCAATCTTCTTACGATACCACAACACTTGCGGACAAGCTCATCTCATCAGATGGTCTCCCTTATGTGACCCTAAAATGACTTATGGTGCGATTCATTCAAAACTCAAACTCAAACTCAAATCATTTATTTCATGTAGGTATGATACATACACTTATGAACGTCATTTTTTTGCATTTACCACCGTTTCGCTAAGGTGCCTTTAAATATTGATTTTTTTAAATCTTTGAGGAGAAAAAGAAACGGCGAAAGAAACTCCTCGGCACATCTTTTAAAAAAAATGCTACATTACAAATTTTATACCTACATACATACAGATACATACATACTAACATGTGTAGAACTGGTCGCGGATGTCTATATCCAAGCATCTTTGTCATTAATATATTCTTCTACTGTATAATAACCTTTCTCTATGAGTCGTGTTTTTACATGTTTCTTAAATATTTGTAAGGGCAAATCAACAATAGACTTTGGTAACTTATTAAAAAAGCGTACACCGAGCCCCACAAATGACCGCTGGACCCTACGTAGGCGGTACGAGGAAGTCACTAAATGGTGCATATTTCTAGTTTTCCGATCGGTAATATCGCATTTTTGTTTATAACAACTCAAATTTTTCCTAATAAAAATTAAATTGCTATAAACATATTGGGAAGCTACAGTTAATACATCTATTTCTTTGAATTTTTCACGCAATGATTCGCTTGATTTTAATTTATAAATTGCCCTAACAGCTCTTTCTGTAACACAAAGATTGTTTTAATTTCCACACATTGTGATACTTGGTACGTCTTTTAACAGGCGTTTGTAATATTTTATAAATAAATAACGCTACACACTTATAGCTCCACAATAGGATGCCCTGTGTCGTGGGTGCCATGGACAACACACAAAGGCAAGAACCCACCCAGGCCAAGAACGGAAATTTAAACTTTAAGCCTCGCTGGGAGTCGAACCTTTAAACAGCAGTCCGGCATTGTAACATTTGTAACCCTTGTGTCATGTGTTTAGGTCGTCATTTTGAATTCTCATCCCAAGGAAAACCTTTCCTGTTTGTGTCCTGTCGTGAAAAGGTGTTATGTTTTCCCATAATGTAAATTGCCGAGCGGATAATCCTTATTTAAATCTTCTTTTAGCTATGAAACCTTCTGGGTTATCAAAACATATTACATATTAGAAAAAATAATACCAAAAACCATCGTTACAGACTGAATTATCTTTGCTAATAAATGCTAATCTAATATCTCAAGATCAAACATTAGGTCTAGGTGTTTATGAAGTCGTAAGTGGCAATACTTGTCAGGTAATCAGTTTATCGCGAGCATTTACTGATAACATCAATATCTGATAAGAGCATAATGAAGGTCACAAGTAATTACTAAAATAGGTAAGTGCTAGGTTCTATCTGAAGACTGCTTGTTCAGCATCATTATCATCCCAAGGCAGCTAATGTGTCTTAAAATTGATACAAATGCTCAAATGTGAGCTGTTAGGCTGTTACTTTAATGTAACGTTAATCGAATGCTCAGTAAAAGCAAGTCGGCATTACAACTAGGTATTCACAAATCGAAGCAACCGAGCAAACCCAGTCTATTTAAAGCAAAACAATAGGCTTACTGCGTAAGCAATAGCAAACACGTATTTACCAGGTGACGTGGTAGGACACTTGTTTGCGCACCATGTTTGAGGAGATTCTGAAACTTAGCCGTTGTTGATTCTCGACTGAAGTGACAAGGGCCGTGCGCGGACGCATGACGTTACACAAATAAATGCATAATCTTTATGTTTATACTATAGTTACACGAGTAATTATAAGTAATAAATAGTACTAACTATATGTACCTATACGTAGTACTATTACAAACGTCTACGTATTTCTAAAATCATATTTTATATCCTAACTTTTATGTACCTTCGCACTTCTATTTCGTTAATTGGGCTGATCTGTAAGTAGATCTTGACAACAATGCCAATTACGACTCTTAACCATCCAGAGAGAGAAATCCCCTCAAACCCAAAGAAAATTTCATCCAATTACGTTTAGGGGGTGTTCAGTGGCATACACAGGGACAGAAAAATTACCTGTATAAAATATTTAAAGATAAGCGGTAGGGAAAAGCCCTATTCAAACCTACTGGGCTAAAGTAGGTATATTCTATAGAAATTAACCCTCATTAGTTCTCAACTAGTCATAAATTGACCCCAAATACAGCTGAACTGAAATTGATTAATTTTATTATGTCCTACAATCGAATAAATATACACATAACGAAATAAACTAGTTATACATGCGTAAAACGAACATTCACCATTCAGAGCTATTAGAAAAAATACGTTACGCAATTGTATGCAGAACAGTACGATGGAAAGTGCAATTTATGGTCATTACTGTTATGCATCGCGGTGGTTGTTGGTCGAGCTTACGCGATCCAAGCGGAAGGATTGTTTGGTTCGTGAGTGCCACTGGTGGATACCATTTAGGTGGTAGAACTCTTGCTATGTCGGGATGGATAATAAATGAGTGACACGCACATCTTCGCACGGAAATAATGAGTTACCGATAATAGAATAACGATAACGTTATTGATATTTCAGATGACGATCAGAGATAACGCTATCGATATTTCGGATATCGAACAGTAATAGTTTTATTGATTATAACTGTAGATATTATTTTTGAAGTTGGTAGTTTTAAAATTACGCATAACCAGACTCGAAATCTGCAGAATCATAAGTACTTACAATACAGCTTACATTAAACAATTATAGAAGTTTATTAATTAATACAAACAGATGTCGCCGCATTTTTTTTTAGAAATTTCTAAGTTAGAAGGGGGACACTTTTTACGACATGAGAAACGTTATAATATCTCACCTATTGACGATTATAAAGAGTTTATTAGAAAGTTTTGACATGATTTTAAAGACCTAAGCCGCACTTATGGTTTTTTTCATGTACCACATCAAGTGCTACCCATTTCTTGAATACATCATTGAATTATGTTTTAGTTAAATGGGCGCGGAATCTTTGAGAGGAAGTTTGTCTAGTATTATAACTCAATACCTACAGAAAAATGTATAAATAAGTTATTGAATAGGTACAGTTTTATTTTATTTTATTTTACAAGTACTTACGAATGAACCAACTAACGTTCAACACCGTTTGCTAACCGACTGACCTACCCTAAGGATACCTACCTAAGGATTTGAGTCCATAAAGGACTCAAATCGAGACTGTGTTGGTCAAGACTTACAACAATATAATTCTCGTATCCAAGAGAATTTCCAAAAGAAACTTCCGTTTTTTCTGTTATATAGATGCGTTGTTATAGACGTCCAAGGCTGTCGCTAGGCCGTGCATACACCTACTGACGAAGTAAGGCTCGTCTTTTGTCCGCGCTTTCGTAAGCGCGGTGAAGCAAGCTAGCGAAGCCTTCGGATACATTGTGCAGAAATAAGCTATCAATAAACCCGAAACTGCTGCTAGTTTAATCAGATTTACATTTTTTAAAGTCGATTATGTACTCGTTGGTATATATTGTTTTAAAAGTTCTGTGTTATGAGATAATGAAATATCGAAATATAGAAACAAAATGAAATCGATTTTATGCAGCGTTTTGCCTTGTCGATACGAAATTTACGTTCACTGAATATAAAACAAAAACTACTTTACTTTGGCCCTATTTTCTATTAGGAGGTACCTAAATATAACTGACACATACACATTGATAGCGTTATTTATTTATTAACAATTATTTCTGTATTGTCGCAGGCAATGTACACGCCCGATGCGGCTGGCGCGACGTGAGCCGCAGTTGTCAATCACCTCGCGCAACGCACTCTCCACTAACATTACAAGTAAGTATCTACCTACCTGCACTCCTGAACTCATTCCAACCTTGGCTGGTGAGTTGTAGAGGACCTGTCTGTTACAAAGTACAATTACCCGCCCTCGCTTCGCTGCATGAAGAAACATATTCGGGTCTGGGTACCCGAATTACTACTAACATTTTTCAGGCGTTACATATAAAGACTAATTTTTATATAATTATGGCTTAAACTTAGTTTTGAACTTAGGTATTACTAAAATCCGCGTGGTTGTTATTAAATATAGCTTCGATTAAGTTATAAGTTTATATTTAGTAAATAAACGCTAATACATTCATACCCTCTCACTATTCCGTGTGTCGCGGGCGGCATGGACAACACAAATACCACATAGCTAAGACCCATGACCTGAGAACAAACATTTATTATCACATAAATATCAGCACTGGCCGGGAATCAAACCCGGGACCCCTCGCTTCGCTGGCACGTCCACTTCCTACTAGACTACGGGTTCGTCACGTCGGTATTATCCACAACCTCACTCAAAACTCTTAATATGGTACTTACAGGTAATTTGGGCCCCCTAATAAACTTTGATACAGGCCCCTCTAAGACACGCTACGCAGCTACTTGGAATACCTATAATATCTTTTCCACCCGTACGAGGCCGAAGCATTTACGAGTCAGATTATAATATTTATAATTATCAAGGACCATTCACATCCGGGCCGAATCCCGAGCCGAATCACTTGACCACTAAAATGTCATAAGGCAAAAAGTATAACAAAGTTCTTACTATTTACCCAGGACAGACCTTTTAACATGACATTTAATTTTTTTTAAATACAAACAGTTGTATTACTACAACCAGTTGTATTCTTGTATAACCAGTTCCAGATAATCGGAAGGCATTGAAGTGGCTAAAAGCCAGTGGAAATTTTGATTCTTTTTGTCTTAATTAACATCGGAAAATTAATCTACAATATTATAGTTAAAATCTTTTCTAAGACGCAGGGGGTATTTTCTACATAGCAAAAGCTTAGCTCAATATCAGTCGCTAGTCATGATTAGTCACGAGCTTTTTTAACTTCATAAGGTCAGTTTTCCAATAATAGTAATTTTTTTTTTCTATGTTTAGAATTAACGAAGTAACGTAATAAATCTTTAATTAACCACAATAAGGTATCTTTAGCGTTGACTATAACGTTGGAAAAAAATATCTGTTCACTTGACGTCAGTTGTTAAAAAGTCAAAATATGTGCAAAGGAGTTTCTTTCGCCGTTTCCTCTTCATCTTCATGCGCGTATTACGATAATAGCAAAAATACATCCGTCAGTATTAAAGCACCTGTTACAAATTTGAATATGACTAAAAATAAGATTAATGCTCAGATTAGAAAGCAAAGCTTGATCTCATAGTTATACTAGAAGAACCGTAGCGGAAGTAGCTCGTTACTCTATTAACATTTTAATCTTCTAGAATGTAAGCAACCGTTCTAATCTCTCGTAAGTCATAAGTCGTAATTGACTTGTTTTGGTAAGGCTTATTGCGGTATAATTAACGGTTGGAGTGCCTTAATGATTGGCTACGGTCGGTTATAGTTAGGTGTTTTAAATTTACATTTATATGATCTACTACGTGGACGACCTGAAGAAGACAGGGGGCTTCCGCAGGATTCAGAAGGTTCAGGACCGGTCAGAATGGCGCTAGTAAGAAGAGGCCTTTGTCTAACTGTGTACTTGTAAGGCTGGATGGATGGATGATCTACTAGTAAATGGTCTCGCTTCACTCTGGGAAATCTATGATTTGGTATAGAAAAATGTAATGTTTAGACGGGACACATTTAATGGTCTTTTTTTATTTGTGAACCGATTCAAATGAAAAACGCTTAATAAGCTTTCTATAGAAAATACATCGTCAATGAATATAAACGTCTTTGTACTATATTTTATTGTTATTAGTGTAGTTTATACCATGCGTGTTAAGAATCCCATTAACTAACTGATGACAGTTTTCAATCAATTAAACGTTATTCATAAATATTGTTAATAGAAAGTTATCTAGAACAATGAATGTCATTGACCTAGAACTACAAATTAATTAACAATAATGTCTATTACAATGTAATTGATTTACGGGTGCGCGTGTGCGAAATAAACATGGCATGCGAGAATTCTCCATATCTATAAAATATTTATTTTTATACTTCCTTTAGGTACCATACTTTTTTCAGATGATGACTTCGATATTCAAATTTTCTCTTTTTTTTTAATAGTTGTATTTATGTCATAAATATGTACTCGCCTGCCGATTATAATATTTTTATGATAGGTAAATATTGTCTCCTAAGCGAAAAGGATTAAACACATGAGTTAACCACAGCCTAATAAATTTAGTTTTCACGATACAGATATAGATATATATTTATATAGATATATATATCGATATAGTACGATGTGCAGATCTGTAATTTACGAGCAACAAAACAAAATTATAATTTCGAAGGAACAGGTACAGCCGACCCATTCATAAACCTGTTACTAAGATATCCATATTCCTCTATACCTATTCGCGTATACCTATTCCTTTAAGTAATAAATGATAAATTAACAAAGTAATCATCTATGGTAGTTGGAGCGAATCTTCCGGTACGTGTTTACTCAAAAGCGTGTCTTGTGTCCATTAGCGGCGTGAAACTGTAAACCGAGATCTAGTCCGGCGACCAGCGGCCACATACGGAACTGGTAAACGACTACACCTATCTGGATATTTCCAGTTTACCTGTTGCTAAGCGACTAGGGTTACCATATGTATATGTAATTAGCGACCCGCCCTCGCTTCGCTTCGGGAAACTTAATCCTTCGATTTGCAAAGATTTAGTTATATATTTTGGATAATTCGCACTTTATCTTTATAAATTATAGCCTGTGTGTTATTCTGATGTGTAAGCTATATTATTGTAAAGTTTCAGCAAATCCATACATCCATGTAACAATAGTTACAGAAACAGGCCATTAAATTTTTATGGGACCAAATAGCCACTATACTATTCCGCATCAAACTAAAGAAATTTTCATATTTTTTTTTCATCAAATGAAAACTGCTGGGTCAAACTATGTTAAATTTTTATGTGACCAAATGGCTACAATACTATTCCGCATGAAACTACAGAAGAATCACGTAAATCGGATCATAAATCTTAGCGTACCTAATCGGTGTACATAATAAAAAATACAATCGAATTGAGAACCTTCTCATTTTAGAAGTCGGTAAAGAGCTTAGATCCGTCCCAAGAAGTGCTAGAGTTATAATAAAACTATGGCAAGTGGTACAGTTAGCAGTCGCCTCGGGCCACAACGGAACATCACATCTCTCTGCCCTGCTCACCATAACATGTTTCAAACTTTATCTATATAGAAATAAGATTGAAATTAACCTTACCAACTCCGTAATATAGGGTCAGGGTTCTCACGAGTTTCTCTGTCCATGTAATAGTGTAAAATTAAATATAATTGACGCCAACAATGACGAAAAATATAATTTAATAATCTAACATTATTGCAATTGACTAATTATTGCAATTGACAAAGACTTTGGGAGAGCAATAGAACTAATAACATTATGTATGCAGTATTTAATAATATGTAAGGTGTCTCCATTTAATATAAACTCAGTTGATGATGATATACCTACCAATAAAAAAAATTTGTATAATACATCATTAATTTATTAATTACTTGACTGCACCACCCTTCCGCTGCCGTGTCTGAGTACTGTGACAGACACGGAAGTTATCTACATAAAAATATAAGCACATTATGTACCTACACACTCTTGTAATATTAAAAATTGTAGAATCACTACTTATACAAGTATTACTTCAAAACTCAAAACGGTTCCTTTAAGAAACGATTACAAGGAACGACTAACGACTCGTTACTCATAACTGGAACATACAGGAAATTGGCAATACGGAACGGTAATACCACTGTTTTATCTATATCTACCATCACGATAAAAATAGTTATTTTCCAGCTTTAATTTGTTTTGCCCTTGAACTAATCGTCTATTATTAAGATTTATGAATCATCAAAATTAGTCCAGGTACTTGGTATCTTATGTGCTGCAATTAATGATTTACCTCCCTTTGCGTCGCGCAATGGTTGGGTTTGGAATGGTTGTACATTTATGCCCGGATCCTATATTCGAAAAAACGATTCGTTTTGCTTACGGATATTAGAACTATCTACGAGGCGTAACTAAACAGAAATCCTTTAAGAAAAGATTATAGGGAACGTCTCGTTACTGGTAAGTCGAAAACGATCGGTTTAACTATTGATTAAATATAGGAACCGGTTGGTTAAATATAAAATTCAACCGTATTTAAAAATAACAGTAATAAAGCTCATACTTTGAGCTCCTACGGAGTTCAGTTGATGTAACTTGCGCAGGCTTAATATTTTACCCCAAGCATTGTCCAGATGTAACAGTCTTATAGACGGCTATACTCTTCAGAGTACTGTACTGAATTGTGTAATCTGGAAGTCAACCACAACCTTCACACCAAAACGCAATTGATACCCAATTTAATATCAATTTACTATCACAACTTATTACAGTACTTACACAACGCAGAACTTGGCGAATAGGAGCGATCCGATGATCTGACTGCGAAACAATCCCGCGCATTAGACCAAGGTTACGCGCATCCGTTCGCTAGGTCGTTTCGGTCGTAGGGCCGTGAAAACTCTGTAGATCTCTGTACGATCTGTGGAATGAGCTTCCTTCTGAGGACTTCTCTGATGTTATTTAGGGAGTTGTCCGATATCTCTCCTAAGCTCCTTCCTAACAGTTTCAGGAAGTCTTTAAGTGCAGCAATGAAACCAACAATTTACGGCTGCGATATAAGTACCTTTACTTATATCGCAGCACTCTGGTTGTATCCTGGTCATTTTACGAAGCTGTCTTTCCGCGAATCTGTTAATTTGTGTCCCGTGACATAATACGTTTATAGCAATTCGCTAAACTGTTGTTTTACGTTTCTGACGTCTTCATACCACTCATACCCTGAACCGCCAAAAGCTACTGATTTTCGGTGCAAACAAATGACACAGTAACGTAACATATTGACATAAGTTAGAAGCATAACCATTTCTTGTAAGTTATAAAAATAATACGTAGAGATTTGAAATCCCTGTGTCCGTTCCAATTGGTATCGGAGCTAACGGCGAATAGCGCTGTACGTGTGGGGTCACCATACGTCCAGATTTATCCAGAGACGTCCGGACTTTTCGCCTTTGGTCCCGTATTTTTTCGGCTTTTCAATTGTTCAAGCTATTAAATTTGTCCGGCTGTTTTATTTGTATATTAAGATATTGTTTAGTAGAGATAAGATTTTATATTTTTATTAAACTATAAAAATATGACTCATCAAGTCATCACTGTCATATTGAAAACAATAGACTTCTCTTCGTCTTATTAGTTTAAATCAACTTAATTAAATGAAATACAAATTTTTATTTGTGACTAAATATCCGGAAATTGTCAGATAAGTCCGGATTTTTAAACATCCAGCTGATTTCCTAGACTTTTAAAATTAGATGGTAAACCTACGTAGGTACATACATTATGTACATAGCTGGTAGCAGACCGTGGCGAAACGCCAGTTTGTTTAATTAATAACAATTGCCGCTTGTTTTGCTGTAAAAAGTTCAAAACGAACTCATTATGTTACCATCATTTATCTGATTCTTACAACAGTATTATTTTAGCTTTTTCTATCCAAAGGGTGAAAAGTCTAGTTTCCAAGCGAGATTAAGTCTTTAATCATTGCGGAAAATAAACAAAGTTTCCTTATAAAACATTGCAGGTCGCTTATTAGTTTTTTTTATTTCAAAATTAATTTGAAATTAGAATGCACGTAATAGTCGTTTTGTAAGCTTTGGTTTGTTGTGAAATTAACCTTAGAATTCTAATTTTAAAATTACCGAACATTTTTATATTTGTAGTCAAGAACGACCTTTTGAATTGAGTTTTATTCTTACCGGTTTAATCCGGTATGTAGTGTTGTTAATAACTGAATGTAACTCCTAGTCAGAAATAGGTTAGTTGAGGGCGTTTAGTAGCAAGTTGGTTAACAAGCGGCGAGGTCCAATTGATATATTAGTTCAACTGAATTCGTGTGATTGGTTTGTTTGTGGCATCCGCGTGGAAACATCTGTCATCATTCAGGTTCTTTTTGAGGTTTCGTACCCAAAAAAGTGACTAACGGAACCATATCCTGCTTCTGCTGTAATTCTGTCTGTCATAGAATTCTACCTCTTCAACGGTAGACATTTGAAACTTTCACAATTAGTTATACTGTGGCCGCTATCATAACAAATAAAAATACATTCGTAAACGTCATTCGTAACCTTAAAGTAAGGGGGATTTTTACATTCCCATGTTATTATTGTTATTGCCCAAATAATTTACAGCTAATGCCTCTCGGTGGTACAGAATCCTGTGTGCGAGTCCGATTCGCACTTAACCGGTTTTTTATCCTATGTTAAATTAACAGTAATTTACGCACGTCATGTTTGTATTTACGCAAGTGTTTGATAGAAGCATTTGCAAAGACGTTGCGTTAAGCAGCTTAAGTTATTCTTAAGGATTTATTTTTCACATCTATTGTACTATGATGCATAATTGGTAGTATTTAATTTTATCAAAACCTCTCGTGATATATTAGAGTCATCCATTTTAGAAATTGCGACCATATCAGCAATATCTTTAGTGTAATTAGCCGCTTATTGTACAGACTAACTACCCGCCCCGGCTTTGCATGGGTGTAGTTCACAATTGCAATTTTATCGTGAAACGTATTTCGAATTAACGGTTTATTTAAAAAAAAATTCTGTACGTAGTAGTCATTTTTTACACCTCAGTTTATATTATTGAAGTTTTCGTATTTCCTATTTTTTTTTACTTTTATTTAACCAGCAATGTGTGTATGTATGTTCGCGTCAAATATTGCAAGCAGAATTAGAATTTATTACTTTTACTTGGCAGGCTCTAAATTTTGCATATTAGGTACTTTACGGGACTAAATCCATTGCTTGGCATTTTTGCAATTTGCATTTATAATTCACAGTATTATTAAAACATATTTGTTTTATTTTTATTTTTTTAGACTATTTTGTACCATACCAAGTATAAGAACAAAAGGCGGACTTAATGCAAAAGCATTCTCTGCCAGTCGACCTTTGGGCGTTGGGGAAACAACGAAGTTCTTGTCTTGAACTTAGTTCTTGAAACTATTTTTTTAAATAAAATATGTCCCTTGTTACTGAGTTATATAACATTACTAGCGACCCGCCCTCGCTTCGCTTCGGGAAACTTATTATCAAGTGCTTAAATATAAAGTTTCATGGTTATTTAAGAGATGGCGCTAGGCGTTCTTATTCTTTAAGTTAGGAAGGTTCACCCCTAGATGGCGCTGTGCTTAAAACTCGAAGAAATCCCATACAAACTTTCAACCTCTATTTCAACCTCTTCATCCCTTTTTGTCGCAATAAAAGGTAGCCTATGTCCTTTCTCAGGGTCTAAAGATTGTCTGTGTCAAATTTCATCAAAATCGGTTGAGAGGTTTAAGCGGGAAAGCGACACAGACAGACAGACAGACAGACAGACAGACAGACAGAGTTACTTTCGCATTTATAATATTAGTAGGGATAATAGTGACATAACTTTTTAAATCGATCAAGTAGCTTTTCAAAACTAACAGATATACAAAAAAAAATCTTTTCTCTTTTTAATATAATACTAGTGTTGATAATAGTTTTCGTCGACCCGTCTTTATTCCCATCGGAAAGTGAAGGGGCAGCTTTTTTTGTTTGTTTGACTGTTAGCTGTTACCAAGAATATGAGTTCCTTTCTAACCCAGTCCAAAATAAGTTTGTGACCCACATGCGGCGTCGCGTGTTTTATTTCTGCCTGTGTCCTAGGGTTACCAATTATTTTATATGTTTAAGTAATTCGTTTTTCAAAAAGATGAAATGATGTGTTTGCAATAAATGTTTTTGTAAAATCCAGGACAAAATGTATCCAGTATGTATGTGATACAGTACACGTTAATTTTTGGGGATGACCCTACCCTAGGGGATACCCTGCCTACCAAGGGATCCCGGGTTTAATCCCGGTTTTGATTTACGGGCAGGGCACATATTTTTCTGACAGATAAATGTTTTTTCTGGGGTTAGTGCATCCTAGCGCTATGAGTGTATTAGCGTTTATTTATTTCAGTACATTAGTCTTAATTTATTTTGCCTTTTTTGTGACACAAAATGAATACATAAAATATCGCGAAAGATGAATTAGCGATGGAAATTGGAAGTGCAATAATATTTTTGTACTATATTAAGTTTCTATAATTGATAGTACCTACTTACTTATACCTAATTGAATAATCAAAATGTTTGCAATACACACGTGCTACAAGGGAAATCTTCAAAACAACGAATACTGTCAGTCCAAATATTGATGTTTGCTTTGCTTACGAAAGCCGCCATTTTGACTCTTTCGTTTCCGTTTCGTTTAGTTTGCGCGTCATTTCCGTTTCATCTCCTATACCAAATCACAACGATACTAAAAAAGTTTTCACTTCAAAACATAAAACGATAGCTACTACTTATAAGCACGGACTGCAGCCCTAGTTGTTACGCAAATCAACATGTTTTGTAAGCAAAGCTTCGTATTGGATCCACGTGTTCTTATTGTAGTGCATCTCGCGGTCTCATCGCAACTGGGTTAGTGGTGCCGTGGGGCGCAAGGTTGCGTCACCCACTTTTGGCAGCTCATCAAGTCCTCGTCTATTGTTGCACGTTTGTTTTGGTATGATGCTTACGCTTGGTAACTCCTGATTATTTTAAAGATACCCCGTAGATATTGTTTACTTTATTAATCAGCTTAAAAATAAAAAATACTAGCTGACCATACCACGCGTTGCTGTGGCTCAGGATGACGAATCAATCAACAGCGCCATCTATGAGAAATCCATAGAACTAAACAATAAATGAACATTATTAATGTTTAATAAACATTTAATTTCCAATAAAAATAAATAAAAAACTATCCTATCTCTCAAGTTGGACCAGACTGCTCACGGTGTGCCAATTTAATTTAAAATCGGTTAAGTAGTTTAGGAATCCATCGCGGACAAACATCGTGACAGGAGATTTATATATATTAAGATATTACGTCAGTTTAAAGAGTTTCTTCTAAAAAATAAGTCTTGTTCTACTAGAAATTCAGTTACTTCAAAATATTAAGTTACTTCCTTCTACTACGCACATAACAAATTATTTATTTATATTTAGAGGCACGAGATGGATGCGGCCAGGCCAGCCTTCACACGTGTATCTGCATTTATGACCACACTAAACGTTATAGATGAAATTAGATTGAATCAAATGAGATTATCTTTCGGAGCGGAAGTTGCACTATCGTATAATGGAACAATGCAGCCCATCGCCAGCGGAGATAACCCCGGCGCGGGTCGTGTTTCGTAACCTACCTGACGATGCTTCGGAGAAATACGACCGATTCAATTATGTTGTCGGGTCATTGTTGTTACAAATATTTCATAAATAAATATTCTTAACAACATTGATCCGACTTAGTAACTGCCTCCGCTTCACCTTTGAAAGGCAGAGGCTTGGTATTCGCGATTATAGAGCTTGGGCTTGTTTGATTCGTGAAGTCATTGAAATTTATTTTTGTAAAGTATGTAGTTATAAAATAATACGTATATTTACCACAATTAAAACAGGTACTGTATAATATTTTCTATCTCATTCTATCGCCGGCTAATTCCTCTTTGTCACTCATTTCCGTTTCATCGATTTTCAAATCACAACGATTGATGTCATTCCTAATTTAAAAAGACACTCGTGAATCAATAAATCTATCAAACACTGGTGCTCATCGATTCATAATAATTGACGACGATCAATACATTAGACGTTAAATTGAACAATGAAACATCGAAAGCTTGTTCGCCCACACATCGAACATAGCAATATTAAGCTCAGCCTAGACGAACTGAACTTTCACGAAGTGGGTATGGGTGGTAGGAGGTGAAGGGGTGAGGGGGATGGATCGATGTGACGTAACTGAAAGCGGGTCCATTGTTGTCGTGATCTGATAGCCGGTGATGCGCGGGCGCACAATGGTTGGTCGTCATAGGCTGTATCGCGCGACGTTCAATCACTAACAAAGAACTGTCATTATAAATCTTGATCATTAGTATGGTCAATAAAAAATTCGATCTTGTTTCTGTATGAAGACTGAGATAGGCGTGATCTAGATTTAAAAAATAAATGCTAACATACAACTAGGATTCGCTGTGTCGCGGGTGGCATGGACAACACAAAATTCGAACGCGCTCTGACCCGAGAGCCTAGTTCTGAAACTAGACTGTCTATATTTATTTTTATCCGACTAAGAATCCAATAAAAACATCGTCGGTTTCCGTAGAACTTCTAACCTACTTATCATTTGACAAATTAGATTTCGATAGCAGTACCAGTCTTGATCTTCCGCTGATTCTTTAACCAGCCACCCCTTCACCTATATTAGAATATGGTTATATATATTATTATACAATATAGGTTAGGTATAGGTTATATTGGTAGTGTTGATCGGAGAGGTTATGTGTCGTTAAGTCATGAATCACGTTGTTCTTACGCACTTTGTGTCACTCTAAAAAAACCTCTCGTTGTCGTGTTCTTTATCTTTATCAAATTAGCAACATTTCAAACGTTTATCTTGTAGGAGTATATCAAAACATGTTCCGTAACAGAGACCAACATCAATCCTGATAAGGTGATAACATTATGTATGTTATCACTTCTGTCATCGAGTTTCATCGTAAACTGTTCTAACCTTACAGCGCTTCAAGCAAGTTGTGCAACTTTACCGCTACTTCGGTATCTGGCCCACTGACATACTTGTGGTGCGGCCAGCGCTGGATGGATTGCTTACATAAGAACTTCCGTAGGGAAGCCGTGTCCTTGCGTGGTCAAGAGTTGAATATACTTCTGATGGTTGAAGGTTAATGTATAAGGTGAACAGTTGAAATAAATTTGTCACATTATAGTTTTAAACTTTTATCATCGCAGACACTATGCTTAACTGAAACGGGTACTCACGATTATTTTTATTTATACCTACCGATATTTCGACTCAATTCGGATCATTGTCACAGTTTTTTCTTTTTTTCTCTTCTTTGTTGGACGCGTCGGTTATGCCGGGTAGGATACTATTTTTTTTACTCACGATAAGTTAATTTTTGACAACAATCCCACCTTATAAGGTAAGTGGGGATGAAATCTAAGACATCGGACGCACAAATTGAAGACGCCCACTCTCCTCTTGAAGACTCTCACATTATATCCATGAGTGACGTTGGTTCAAGACTAACTTATCTTAGATTTAGATTTTAAGATTGCTTTTAACTCAGCCTATATCAATTATAAGTTTAATAAAGTTGGTGTCTTCGCACAAATTATTAATTAACCTACTCAAGTGTTTCACAACCATTCCGATTTCTATAATAAACAGTAACTGACCAATAATTATTTTACATTTATTACGAAATTCAGCAATGCAGCAATTCGCAATACCAATAATATTAATAAGTGCAGTGTTTATCGCACCAACATCGGAAACTTTTTTGTTGTTCGTGCAATAATAGTCGATATCGCATGATGCAATCGTATAAGTTGTAATGTTTTGTAATTATTTTTTAATTTAGTAATGTCTTGGTAATAAAAAAAATATATGGAGACCACGCTACTTTCCTCACAATGTTTTCCTTCACCGAATCTACTGACAATGGGGAGAGGATTCGAAAACCGAACGGTAGAACGACGTTCTATTCTGAACTGCAAAGCAGACCTACGAGTATCAACAATATTAAATGAATAAGCTGGCTAGCTACCGTGCATTGACAGCGTCATGGATCAGCAGCCAAAACCCCTTCATCTTTCGGCTGTTCTCAAGTGCCAGTAGGTACTTTCTTCCTTCTCTCCTCTTGGCCGGCAAAGGGGCAAAAAAGGATGTGATGTCTCTAATGTTACTGTTGTGCAGGGGCAACGGTGATCACTTATCATCAAGAGACTCAGGAAAAAAAAAATGTATATATACATTATACTATATTTTAAAATATTTACTTAATTTAATAGTATATTATTGTAATTTGTAATTTACAATATTTATGTTTAATTTCATTCAATCAAAGGTATTTCTATTAAATTAGGACTATCTCTGACATGTTGTTGACAAAATCTATTTCGTTTATAAAACACTCAATCTTTATTAATTGAATACTTCGAATTGAATATCTTTTTATCAGATAAGAGGCAGTGATTTCCCTACTTATCTTTTGGCTTATCTTTGACGTCGTTGTTGAATTATAAAGTAAATTAGCGTTGGACTCTTCCTAGTTTGTCTTTCAAGAAGCCACACGTCATAAGGGATTAAGTGACGTCATAATGTTGACGTGACACGTATAGAATTTTGAGATCGGAAACATTATTTTTATAGTAGGTAGGTACATATTTGCAATATTAAAAAAATATGTTACTTAAACATTTTGGGTTGTATTAACTCGGTCTGAACACTTTCCCAATTAGATTTCCAATTGAATGTTAATTCGTCACATTTTAGTATTCGCCACAAAAGCTAGTCTTCTCATTTCTAGAACAAGAAGCTGAGAAAATACAAGAATTTTACGATTTAATGAGTGAATACTAAAAATTTTGTTACTGAAGACTTGTTGTATATTAATGTAGCATTTAAATACCACCAGCAGCAGAGTATTAGCATTATAACTGTTTATGCATAGAGAATGTTCGCGAGACATCGATAAATACGCCGCTGGCAAATACTCTTTCACGAAATTTCATTAATTTGCACATTCCGTTACTAGTTCTAAACTGAACCCTATGCCGTTTAGTTATAGTTTATTATTGTCTGAAGTAACTATACAAGTAAGTATCGTGTCGTCACGACACACTCATTTTACCTGTTATATCCGATGTGGGTCGGTAGTTGTTGTTATTATTAATAGATTGACAGTTTGTAAATAAACAATTTAATTGAATTACGATTAAATCGGTCATTACGTGAATCGGCAAATTGCGTCACCTGTCGTATTTCTGTCAATTCACTAATCTGGTTACTTCACTAATAAGTCGATTGGTGGTTACCAACGCCATAAATATAGGAAGCAGCAAGCACACATCATGCGTTAGTCACTTTATACTGTCGCTTTTTCGTTTCATCAAGTTTCAAATCACAAGGCTTCTACAGTTTCACATTTCCTCTCGAAAATAAAATTATGGATGTTTTTTAGTACATTCGACTTCGAAATACATTCAACAACCCTTACAGCGCAATGGGTACCATAGCGAACCGCCGTGCTAAGGGTGATTTCGTTCCCCAGCGAGGAAATTGGAATGATTAATTTAAATTTCTTTTATCGGTTTGGGTATGGGTTCTTCTCTCTCTGTTATCCGAGGGTCCTGGGTTCGATTCCCAGCGAGGCGGAAATTTGAATGATAAATTTAAATTTCCGTTCTTAGTCTGGGTGTGCGTGTTCTTGTCTTGTGTGTTGTCCATGGCACCCCCGACACTGGGAATCATAGTGTGACTATGAGAATGTAGCATTATTGGAACGAAGTTCCTTATTGCGCGTTGTGAAAGGGGGCTAGACGGAAAAAATTCTTACGAAAAGTTGTCACGACACTTTTTGCTATAGTAATCTATTGTAAGCTGTGCGGCGTGCGCATAATATAACAAACATAATAGTTATATATAAATATATGTATATATATATATATATGTTTATATTATTTTTTTCACAATTCATTCACTAATTAATCGATAGGAACTTCGTTCCATCCGGGTGTCCCTTGACACCTCTCAAGTTATTTTTTCTGTTTTAGGACGGTCTTGTGGACAATATTATTTCTCGTCACCAAGTTATCACGTGACTTCTTGACGTACAGTTCCATACCTATCACACGCCACTCTCTACAAACATTATCTAAGGGCCATTAGTGTATCTGTTGACACACTGTACAGTTTGAAAAGGTTAAAACCTACAGGTATAGGGAATCGTGGAATGTCTTTCTTCGGATACGTTTTGCCTAGAGTACCTACCTACCTAATCAAAAATCATAAAAATTTCTTACATTTCTAAACATAGGTTAAATTAAAAACAATTTAAGAAATTGTTTTATTTTGAGTGGGTTGACAGTACTGGGCCAAAAAGACAAACATTTTAGTGGTAGTTATTACTTTACTTACTAATTTACTAGAAGAAACAGCCGAGTACTATTTTGAATTTCGTTTATTTAATATTATTAGGAACCCGCTCAGAACCAACTAAAGTAGGTACTGATAAAATTGCCATAAAAATAAAATTCGCAATAAACTGCGTCGTTATCACAATGTGCGAAGTGTAATGATATATGAATATTAATTAAGATATTAATTTAATTTGTAAAAAAATAGAATAACAATTAATATTCAAATCAATTAATTAGTATCGTCATTTATTTGACGACCCGGATGGCGCAATGGTTAACACGCCGGATCGCCGTTCCGAGGGCCTTGGTTCGATTCCCAGCGAGGCGGAAATTTGAATGATAAATTTAAATTTCCGTTCTTGGTCTGGGTGTGCGTGTTCTTGTCTTGTGTGTTGTCCATGGCACCCACGACACAGGGAATCCTAGTGTGGGGCTATGAGTGTGTAGAGTTATTTATTATAATTATTATTTATTATTTTAATAGCCGGCAAACGAACAACCGAGGGACCCGATGGTAAGTGGTCACTATCGTCCATGGACATGGACAGCAAAGTCATCACTCATCACCGAAGCGTTGTCGGCCAAGAAAGAAGGAATAGAAAATAAGGTGACCAATACCATCCTTAGGCGTTTTTTTTTTTCACTAAATTACGAAAATTATTAATTGTAAAGGTTTTTGTGTCCTGATTTGAAAACCAAAGTCCAGATTTTAATCTTCCGTTACGTCGCTAACGTGGCAACACTGGCCTGTTACACATTGCGCAAGGTCTATCATGCGAGCGAGCACGACGCAGGTTTCAGCAAGCGACAGCCTCTCAATCTCAACGCTATCGAGATCGCATCGACATGCAATGAGCCGTACTCACTGAAGAGGTCACTCCGACCCGCTCGGAGACAATGCGTTGGGTAATGCCAATAGGCTTTTACTATTTCAAATAAATTGCGCCATCGATGTGTCAGCGAGCTTTGTGCAGGGCTGCTACTATCTAAATTATTGACGTCGACAAAACCTTTCAAAACTATGACATTTGTTTGAAATTTCTTTTTTAGTCTCTGAATAAAGTTTTAAGTACAAAGAGAAAATTAACAAATGAAGTACTGATTCTTAGTATCTTATTATTAAGCAAGACGCAAGTTGAGGCGTTCCCCTCATTAATCAGGTGTTACCAATCCTCTATCACCGGAGTGATAAAAGTCATTACAAAACCACAAAGAATTACAGTTTTTTTGCTGGAAACTTGTATCTATGTAGGTATTTTAAGACAAGGCACGTCCATCATATTGGACCATTCAGATAGATTATCTAGCTTGAATAAGACAGGACAATGGCAAGTTGGTCGAAATATATTAGGCAAAAGATTTGATGGATGCCTATTACATAAAGACATAATTAAGCCTAAAATTGGATTAGTTGCATCATTCAAATATGATAAAGCAATACCAAACGACGACATTCAAAACGATCTCATTTAATTAAGGCGCATTCCTCGCATTGAATACGAACCATTGAATGGTGATTGAATGCCAGATCTCTAGCGATACAATGTCGTCGAACGAGGAAGTCTTATGAAGACACGCTTGTGCGCATAAAACGACCGGTGATTCGTGTGGGCACGAAATATCTACAGTCATGTCGCAGAGAAATA
The DNA here is from genome assembly GCA_905404295.2 of Ochlodes sylvanus. Classification (NCBI taxonomy): domain Eukaryota; kingdom Metazoa; phylum Arthropoda; class Insecta; order Lepidoptera; family Hesperiidae; genus Ochlodes; species Ochlodes sylvanus. The sequence goes on from FR990129.1 coordinate 9,227,414, forward strand.
CTATCTGAGATTTGATCAAACACTTAATTCCCAATTTTCGTCATTTTTTGTATACACTTTTCACACTTCATGGTCAACTCCTGCCCATTTCCCAATATTTTAAGGGGTCGGCGTAATTATGTCCCTTTCTTTAATTCTTTACTGTTACACTCTACACTCTCCCTCAGTTCCCTTTCTTTCACAACGTCTCTGACAAATTCCATCCATCTTTTCCATCCTTCCATCCATCATAGGCCATCCTTATCCATTTCGCCCACTCTCATCATGTCCATCACCGTTTCCTCTCGCCTCAACACATACCCATACCACGACATTCGGTTACCATTCAGCTTTTCTATTATCTTAGTGACATTAAGACATCGCGGCACGGCCTGAGTCCCGGGTTATCGTTAGTAGTAAGTTGTTGGGCCATGTCAAAAGTTTTCTACTTGCACAAGAACTTGACACACTGGCTTACCACAATCCTTCAGCGATAATACGTCTAGACACTTAATTGAATGACGATATTCTGTTCCCCTGCAACATGCACGCCAATCACGACGCAACCGGTCCAGACCGCATCGGGCCCTCGTTATGGAAGCTGTTGGGAACAGTGTACATCTTGTATATGTACCTACATAATATGAAGTTTTGTATGAAGCGTTTCGACCTCAAAAGCTTCTGCTTTTTGTTACTTTTTGTTACCTATTTTTTTTGTTATTTGTTACACTATCTACTGTATTACTCAAACTGATATTTTATTTGATTGTCGAATATTAATTGGATTTTAAATGCTATTGTTAAGTCACGTCGGAGGTTTATGGGAAGCATAAAAACTTCCGACACATGGCTTGGCCAGTTGGCCCCTAACCCCTCTACAGACCACACCGGAGCAGCATGGTGGAATATGCTCTAGGCCTCCTCTGTAAAGAGGAGAGACCGATGCTCAGTAGTGGGCCATGAATGGGTTGAAGCCAAAACGTGATGTACTGTGTACATGATGTACTTGTACATCCCGTCATGTCATGTAAATGTCATTGTACATCCTGTCTTCACAAAGTGTCTGTAAATAGCTACTGTACACGTGTGTATCAGGTTTGAGTAGTTACGGCTCTTTAACGATCCATTCTGCTTTGTACCTCGTCTTTTATAGCTTCCTTTATGTTTTCATGCACCCGTAGGGTTGTCAGTATGTCTGTGAAAGTAAATCTTATCTTAATATATTTATTTCTTGTGTGCGTGTGTATGTAATTGAACTCCGAAACGGCTGTACCGATTTGGTTGAAAATTTTTGTATCTTTAGGTGGATCCGAGAATGGTTTGTCGATATGTCACCAAATTTGTTTATTAATTATATAGAGCGGTACGAAGTTCGCTAGGACAGCTACTTTTTATGTAAAATTCAAATTCCAAATAATTTATTCAAATAGGTATCACTGATACACTTATGCACGTCATATACCTATCGAAAACTTATATAATAAATTGGTGTGTATTTAGTGGCCAAAAGGACCATCGTCTAATTTAAAGTGTCACTTATGAAAGTTATGAAACGCATTTTTAGGATAGCTCGCAACATCAGCATTCACCGGCAATTAGGGATTGGATAAAAGGCTTTCTTAGGCCTTTATTAAAAAAGTCGTATTAAATCAAAGGCTAAGTCTTAATTTAAAAAGAAACCATATAAAACTCTAACTAAACCATGTTTACATAGAGAATTGGGGATATTTACTTACGCAATAGATTACTTAGAAATTATTTTGACGTGACAACGTCTTATAATTCGGTGGCACGCATGAAAAAACATGACTCATGCGTTACCGTCGTTACCGTTGGTGAATTATTATACCAGCGCCATCTATGTATTGTGCAGTGAACAATTATTCATTAAGTTCGATTGGGTCCATTTATCGATGGAGGTAGGCTGGCTGAGCTGGTAGTTCACTCGCAGTACACTAGATGGCGTTGAGTAGTGGGGCGCTATAATTCTGAATCACGCTAGTAAGGGTTTATGTAGGATGTATAAGTATCCAGCATTCATTTTTAATAAATGACTTAACTTGTATTGAAAAAGTGTTCTTTTATTGTGCTTGCCTACTCATTCAAAGGAAATTATTTTCTTAAGACGTTGTCACGTTCAACTATCGTCAGTAAACCGACTTTACAGACAACCAATTTTTTAGATTTTTAGTTTATCTATTTGTCTATACCCGCTAATTTCAGAACCGGCTTAATCGAGTTGAATGCGGTAACGTTAAGTGATTGTTAGATTCCAATCGGTTCACATAGTATAAAAGAGAAAAAATAGTGTGCGTGTATTAATGTACATACGTAAGAAGTGAAACTTCTTCGCGACATATCTTATTTTTATTTTGACTCCGACTCCAACTTTACCTTAACCTTTGACTTCAAACGTGACGACATTTTTTATTGTAAGTATTTCTCTCGAGAACGTCGATATCGAAGATTAATAATAGGTATGTCAATTTAAATAATCCCCTCTAAGCATTATTTGTGGATTGTGGATAGTGGAGTGTGGATAAGTCATAGGTTTCCCAAAGCAATGAGAGAACGATTACTTTATTAACTCAAGTAACAACCCTGTCACGAGTAACAAGACTACCTTTGTCGTAGTAAATGAATATGAGCGGAATTATTGTACGATTCGTTTCACAGGGATCCGAGAACTAATAAACATAATAATAGGATAATAACCTGAAACCTTAAACTGTGTAGTAAGGAAGGACGCGGGACGCCAAGAAATAATTTCGCTTATACCTATAAGCTCGGATGGGAAACATCACGATTCATACCATAGTATATAATATGAGTGTAGCGTTATTATTATTATACCCACAGCTGGGCTCAATTCCTACATCATCATCATCGCAACCCATGACTGTCCCACTGCTGGATTTTTGACTTGTAGTGGTTCGTGCAGGATTTGAACCTAGGCCCTCTGTTCAGGAGTCCAACATTCAAACAACTTGGCTACCACTGCTCAGGTCCTTAGTTAAGACTAAATCGTCAGGCTCAAGTCCGTCATGCTGGCCGCCAGTAAATTGGACTTCGCACATTTTCGAGTATTTTTGAAGAATGTGATATTTTTTCTAATACACAACTTTGAATGTAAAATAGCAGGATTCTAATTTTAAACCATGCTTAACAACGAAAACCAAAAAAACGCTACACTATACACACGCTACACAATAGCCCCACACTGGGATTTTCAGTGCCGTGGGTGGGTGCCATGGACTACACACATAGACAAGAACACACACACGCAGACCGAGAACAGAAATTTAAATTCATCATTCAAATGACCACCTCGCTGGGCATCGAACCTAGGACCCTTGGAACGCGCGATCTGGCATGGTAACCATTTATTAGGGCATGAAGAAACATACGACGAAGTATGTAAATAATATTTAAATGGGCTTATTGAAAGTAAAAGATTTTAGAATATAATAGCTATCACTTCAGAGCTAATTTAATCCTTTGACCACTAACGGACGAGCTGTATCGAGCGCTTCAATAAATTTCCCCCACTTCTGTGTGGACATGGTTGTGCGGTTAGTGTCGAGATCTTTATTGGGAGACAGCAATAAATAGCACTTAGCTCTTTCGTGATGTTCTATTTGCCACTTAATGAGTTGCGTTGCAACAGCTATTGAAAAGTTAATGAAAGCAAATTGCCATTATGAAAATTAATTAACAATGATCATCTGTTTATGCTTTATAGGTTTATGACAAGTCATTCATAAAGGTTATCAAATCTACCTTCCATCTTCCACAGTGCAATATGTAAGTGCGCTAAAATATCATGCTTTTTGAAGTGAAAACTTCTGTAGCGGCGTTGTGCACTTTTTGCGAAAAACCACGTGTCCTGGTCGAAAATTCATAAGATGTATTTTAGAATCAAGAAGTCATCTCATCAGGCCCCTTACGCCCCATTAGCTGTATTACCACAACGTCATATATTATACTTAATATTAATTTATACAAGTACCACAATTTTATGTAACGTGATTATTCGTTTGTTTCAGTTAAGCGTGGCCGGGGCACCATCGTGTGGGCGGGGCGGGGGCAGCACGCTTGTTGGCTTGTCTGAAGAATTCACTAAGATATAAAGGTAAGCTTCAAACGAGATATATATCCTTATTGCTCTGTACGACTCGGTGCATACAGTAAAGTAATTCATAACCATAAGTAAATAAGATTAGCCGGTTCTAACATTAACGGGAACAAACGCACAGAGAAACAGACAAAAATTCTAAAAACCAATTACATTAGCATTGCGTTAATGAATATCCCAATAATGGTTTTTCTCAATTAACCTCCAAGTAGGTATAGACATCCATCAATTATAATTTTGCTATACCTATCTATCAAATAAAAGAAAGTCGTGCTAGTTACACTTTATCTCAAGAACGACTGAACCCATTATAGTTTTTGGTGTTCTTGGATTTGTCTTCGTCCGAAATAGGACAATAAATATTAAAACATTACAAAAGTTAAAATAAATGTTTTCATAGTCCATAGCAATACAACTAAATCGAATTATAGACAGGGTTTAGTGTAACACGTGTTTCTGCTAATAAGTAACATTTATTATTATTAATTATAGGGCGGTACGAAGTTCGCGGGGACAGCTAGTTTGTGATGGTGAATATTATAGTAAATAGCCATAGTCCAGAGCTGTCCGTACTATTTAAGGCGTCTCCAAACAAGTCCCATCTAAAGTGTTATGTGAAGATCTCTCATTCCCTTCCAGTAACGCCACTCCATTTTTATTGCTACGAAAGTTATGGACATAAATTTTATTGTGCCCTACAAGCTCTTATGACCCTAATGATCCATCCATGTTGCTATCCATTTTCCATTGTGCGATTGGCCACATACTGTGTGTAAAAAATCGTTGACGACCTCGTAAGCTATAAAATGGACTATGAAAGCAAAGATTCTACGAATACCATTTGCCTGCATATGAATCCCCGTATACATCCTTGTATTATGGCTATAATATATCTAAATCTATATCCCTCTCGCTGTCAATAGTTCCCAAGAAAGTGAAAACACAAACTCGTATGTAGAGACTCCCGGCGTTTAGTAATTATGGGAATTCGAAAGAATATGTCGATATTCTTTCGAAACATTTTGTATCCCTATAAAGATTATTATGGAACCATGTAACAACAGACAACATTTCAAATATAAAACCAGTTATCACGACTGTTATACTGTAATATACTTTACTCTTTCTGCGATTTTACTGTTAAGACCTGCGTTAAGCTCTTTATTTCTGGACGAAATTATTGATGCGGATAATTTTGTTTTACTTACTTTTTTAACTAACCTTTCCTTTATAACTAAGAAGTATATAGTCAAAACCATTAACGGTTCGATTTGTCTTGATTAATTTGAACTCGCCAACTCAACCGTGGGCATACGTAACGCTTTCCGGCCTGTGACCTCCAGCGCGGGGTCGAGTGTGAATGTGTCATAGGCATTTTAGTCATCAGTCACACGCAGTTCGAACCTTCAATTTGTAATTAGGTAGAAATTAAATTTTCAATCACGCATTACAAAAAAATAACGCTGCTTATGTTCTTCTGCTTATGTCTAACGCTGCTCATCATTTTAAAAATTTAAGCTATAAATTTAAAGCAGGACTTCCCAACCGGTGGGGCACGCCCCCCTTGTATTGTACATTGTAAGGGGGGCATGAAAATATTATTTTTGGTTCGGGGAGGCTCGGCGAAATGAAGGTTGGGAAACCCTGAATTAAAGTATAAAATTAAGATTAAGTATAAGTACCTCGTTAGTTATGATTTATAAGTGGTATTGTACAAATTTAGCCTCTTTGAACCTAGCATCTGGCATGTACCCTAAGTATGCTACAATCTATTGAGAAAACATTCGTAAAAGGACCCCACATAGGTCCACATTATATACTTATGAATAATGTATATAATTATTAGTATTAAATATTTATGCAACATTTTTCAACAAACTCGTCAGCTTTATACTTAATATTAGTATAAATTTATACATATACCTACTAAAAATCTTCGAAATAACTTACCTTGTTGTATCGTAGTTTCATAATTGCAAAGCAAAACACTAATGCTGAGCGTTCTTAAATTACAATAACATGTTGGTTTAATTAGCAACACAATGCAAGCTTCCATTGCGATCGGATCGCCAGGGGGCGCGGCCGTCGACCTCACCCGGTCTACACTTTGTTACATACATACATACTATACACAATATATAATACTTCGTACTTGGTTGGAGAAAATGAGATAGGAAGAATTATCCGCTAGCGTGCTCCAAGGTCGGGGTAACCTAAGAGCAACACCTTTTACGGCAAAACATCAATATTTGGACTGAGACTATTTGGTTATTTTTTGAAGTTTTCACTTCTACCACGTGTGAATGGCACACTTTGATTTATTTTAGTCGTAGTGAAAAGAGGCTTTCAGCAATAACAGAGATAATTTCCCGATGATAATAACTCATTTAGATGCTGACATTGCTACATTTGATAAGATTTTATACCACTGATAAACAATCCACTTACCGTTACAAGTAATTTACGTAGAATCTTCATTCGAGTACTTGATAAAAATCTTATCATATCATACGAGTATATTAATATTAATTGAATTTTATTGCATACAATATAAGCCTTACTATAAGGATTTTTAGACATCGTGCCTTTTATTTGTTAATTTTTTTTTAAGTTTAACCTTAAAAATATATCATCGGTGGCCATGTTATTAGGGACAAAATTGGATTTTAGCATGTTTATATCTAGCTTAACTAAACTTTGCTGGGAAATAACACATCTCTTTTAATAAAGAAATAAGTGAAAATTGTTAAAATAACCAAATTTTAATAATAAAAAAAATGATAATTTGAAAAATTGTTAATTTAATCAAATAAAAATGTCAATATATTAATGTTTAGAAATAATAATTAATTAAAAATGCATAAAAATGTAAAATTATCCATAATAATTAGGGAACCCGCTGTAGTTTCTGAGACAGCAATACAGAAAATTTCGAGCAACATTCATATAAATTTGTATATATTCCAAGTAACTAAACCGTTTTGATAAAAATTCACATATTTTTATTTCCTTTCATGAAATCGGGATAGTTTTCAGAACACATTGTCATTGTCAAACTTTTTTCTCACCTTATTCAGTTACGACTAACCTCAATAATAAAATCATTATGCTTCGTCGTTTCCTATCCAAGTAGGTAGTCATTTGAGTGATTCGAATAACAAAGAGTTTTTGTTCTTCTTTGTAATTTCATGCTCTTTGGTCAATGAAGATCATTTCTTCCATCAGACTAGTTAGATCCGAGTCAATTTACCAGATCCGATTAATGAAAAAATATGCCATTACTTTTTTCAATAGTTTGTCGGCTACGAAGTTGAATAGTTGATTGTATAGCGAGTTCAACTTTTCTTTAAATGCAAAAACTTAAACCTTCTACAAAACAACTCCATAAGGAAAAGTAACGACGAAACAATTAATTTCAATCGTTTTTTATAACTGTTATCTAACTTTTCAATGAATGTTTTTATGGTTAATTATTTGCCATTCGTAAGTGCTATTTAGATAAATATACTAAACACTGTTATAAAGTTTAAACAGATGATAATTCAATTAATGTTTTATATATTTAATAACGTGCTTAACGACACGCGAATAACTTATAAAATAATCATAAAATATATTATTAATAAACACTAAGAATTTAGGGAAACAAACATGTCCCACTAAATCTAAACGCATGGTAACCCTACCTCCTCCGTAATTGTGACATGCTTAAATGAGCTTGAAATTGGACAAGAATTCGGTTTTTGCGGCGGATCTCAAGGTATTGTCCACAAAAAAGGTGGCATCATTCAAACTACTGATGTTTTCAGGTCCCGCTGCGAACGCTACTTCCTTTGTTTTTCAATTCAATTAGTTTTGAATAGATTAGGAGTAATAATTGGAGTACAATTTGGTGTTGATAATGAAAATCATCATCCACCGAGGCTAAATGTATTTTAATCAATTTTAACAATTTAGTAACGTTTACTTTAATTATTAGCATAAAATCAATATTTTGTGAGTTTTAAAATAAACCTTAATACAAAAAGCACGACAAGGGCTTGTCTTACCCCTGGTGGGACTCGAACCCACAGTCCCCGGCTTAGGAGGCCGATGCCTTATCCATTAGGCCACAGGGGCTTTTTATTTGAAATTGAATTTGAACCTAATATGACATTGATAGAATAAAAAAAGAATTGCAAAAAATCTCTGCGATATTAAACGCCTTATATAATTATGTATAAAAGCCGTATGGATGCCACGAAAACTACGTTCCATGTGGTTTTCATAGATAGGTTTTTTATGAATTTTAGATGTCAAAAGAAAAAAACCATGCAGCAGCCCTACATGCTTACTTAAAGAGATTTTAGGTATGTGAAGTAAAAAAAATGCCCGATAAAAAATTAACATAGTTTCGTAGTCGTTGTAAAGTGAGGATCGTGTGGTACCGAGTAATTTATTAGGTATAATAAATACACCTTTTTAATATAAATTGTGTTGTATTGTTAATGACACTTAAGGCCGAGACGTTCATAATAAGAACCGTTAGTTTCATTAATTGATCGCAACGTCAGGCTACTTCTAGCGACATCTAGGGGTAGATAGAATTATAAGTTTAGTAAAAACATGTTTCTTGTATGGGGTCAGTTTGAATTTTTAGTATTTTAATTATTAATAGGGTATTGAACGCTAAACACCATGAAGTTCTGATTAATCACGAATTCGAATATCGATAATGTACACGTCAATCGATAAACGATTTTGATATTCGAATCAACAGTTTCATTGTTTCATACTAATTGCAACGCGCGTCTCGAACCGATTACCATCGCTTTACCGTCCACGCGGAATACTAACCAGCACTCGCCATAGACGAAGACTTCGTGACCAACACATGTAGCCATCGCAGGCGATCTGGCTCTTATGACTTTTTACATAAGCTCGAAATTCCCGTGCACTTCACCGGCACGTGCGCCATTGTCGTTTGCGACGGCCATGACCGTTCCGGGAGACTTGTCGCGGCAAAGGTCGCCAGCGATTCATCACTTGATTATCCTATACGAATGCAAGTGCAGAGTTTAAAAGTGTCGAGCTCAAATGTCGTGTCTGTATCAGTACTGTCTTTCTGTATTATCCATAGCCAGAAAGAAACGAAACGATTTGGTCCTGGCAGTACACTGATCGGAAATATCGATTTGCTAGTGAATATCGCTACATTTGGTTATTTAGGTACCGATGTACTTCTCACCAATTAGAGGCTTCAAACATCTTGTTCCACATCGATCTTCTTCATGACAGGTGATAAAATCGTTCTTCAGCATGACAGCAGCCTTTGATTTCTATTAAGGTGATCCGCTGTCACTAGATTTTGGATATCTTTCGAATAATCTAGCAACCTCTGACATTGAAGAATCCATGTTTTTACAACCTTCAGTGCTGTATTTTAAAATGTCCTTTCCTTCTAGATAAGACCTAGTTTTTCTTGCTTTTAGCAACTTCGTATTTCTGGTTAAAAATTCGGCTTTCATCACTTGGGATGCTTTTCCACTTCTGAACCTCTTAACTTTGAAGAACCCTGAGTGTTTCATCGTCTCTGAACAGACCCCTTTAAATAGTACGACATGTGTCACCTGCATGCCTATCAGCGACTTCAACAGACTGAGTAGACAACCAAAGCATTCAGAGAGAGACAAGTCGACTCACCTCGACGCACTCGCAATTTGTTAGCCGCTAATTTATTGCCGACTCTAATAGCTTTAAAAGCGTTCTTGCGTCTATCAGCTCGTTGACGATACGATATATTGCGTGCCATAACTGGAATTACGCGACTTTTTGCGTTCTTTCGATGTTGCGTCGTGAATCATCAGACATCGGGTAGATTGGTCTAATCGTTTTCATTCATCTTTCATCGTTCCGGTGTTAAATTCTTAAAGTTTTAGGCTTTCATGGGTATACATTTGGAATGCTGGCCAATATTGAGAAGCAATTTTGAATAGCTAGGTATAATTTTTGTATAATGAATGTTACATAATATGGAATTTTTCATAAATAACCACAATTTGCTACAATTTTATAATTAATTTTGTGAGTTACCAACCGTGAAGTGAATTGTTGATTCGTTTTAGTATACTCTACATTTTATTATATTTCACATTTAATATACGTCCCTAATGACGAGCTAATGACATTTTATTTCTTAATACGAGTAATTACGCTTTTTTTAGCTTCAGTTAGTATGTCCCTATTTGGTTACCTTTAAAAGCGTGTTTTTCAGTTTTTTAAACTGTTATTTATTTACATAATAATATCATTGCTTCCACAGAATAGATACCATAGTACCTACTACGCAGCCGCGTTCAATGCCAATTATTTTTTTAAACAATTTTGTATCACTGTAATTTAAAAGTAGGTCAATAGAGCGACAACGAGTCATCATTGTAATTGAAGAGTACCTACCTACTACACATTACTTTCAATTATCACACATAACAGAACTGCTGGATGTCTGCACGTGTAAGATATTGAGAAATACATTGTCGGGGGATATAATGTCACATTATGATAACGATTACATAGTTTACGTATGTCTGTGCGCTTGTGCCCACTAATCTCAGCAACGGCTTAACCATTTTGAATTCATTTTTTATTTATTCATGTATTGAAGAAAGTTTCGGGAAATTTTTAGCCTTTGTTTTATATAAGTTTTATTTATGTAAGTGCTTAAAGAATCCCGTCTAAACATTGTCCTAGTGAGCTACTAGGGTTGCCAACATTTTGTTGTCTGAATATAGCATTAAAAAAAAACTAAAAATACGCTTCAAAAAGATAGTATTTTATGGGAAGAATAAAAAATAGACTGTTAATTATGACAGGGAATCTGTTTTTTTATTTTATTACTTTTAGTGTTGCAAATTATAAACATTGATCTATTGTACTGAAATCGTATTTCGCGTACATCTTCATAATAGTATATTATACTATTGTAGATGTAATATTGTAGTACGGTTGGCAACCCTATTAGCTACTAGTTGCTCATTCAATTTCTATCATGACAGAAACCTAAACCACGTATGCGCAATATAGTTTTACACTGACTTACATATGTTAAATTTAAAGTATGTAACTACTTTGAAGTGAGGTTAAAGCGCCTTGAGGATAATTAGTAGGCTAGGATGAGATCACGGCGGTATAACCCGACACCAGCAGATGTGATCACACCCTGTATAAAAAGCTCGACCCATCATCACGAACTCACGACTTTTCGACTGATTCATGGCCTTTTTGAATATTTATTTTTTATACCCATTTATCATTTATTGATAAAAACCATTAATATTACGTCGTAATAAAGGTTATTATAGTTAAGTGTCAAAAGTCAAAGCCCACTAGGAAGACGCGGCGAATAAATAATTTGAATTAAGGTCCCTACGTACAAACCCCTAACTGACAAATTTTACAGGAGAGCGCTTTAAAGTTTCAAACACTTGTATTGTCTGTTCTACTTAATGTAGAGTCATGACATTTGGTAATGAAGGTTTAATATGTGACGTATTTTATAATAAATAAAAAGATAGGCTTACTTTTTGTGTATCTTTTGTCACTTACTCGTACATATAGATCGGAATCATCATCATATTTTACATAGCTTAAGTGGGAATTCCTGACTTTTACGTGGTAGTTTCTGAAGTAACCGTAGTCATTACTGGTATTTATTGCATTGTACGTGGGGTACCTATATGAGAATAATGTCATACCCGCATGTCCAGCAAGTGTCAGTTGCGGGACAGGCGCGGGGTATACCCGCGATGGACAGTCCAACGTAAAATTACCGGATTACCACTACAATATTGGTAATCATGTTCTTCGTCGGAAATTATAGTAAAATTTTAAGTCACGACTGTGTGCGGATTTAAAGGTATGTTTGCCGTCTAGACTTATGTTTGTTAAACTTAACGATAGTTGACAACAAGGTTCAAGCCACTTGCGAGTAAATCGAGTGTAAAGTTTTTGGAACGAAGTTCCTTACGGCAGGCTTGGAGGGGATAGGGATTTTGTTGCGCGACCGAACTGAAAAATATGTGATAGTAAAACCGTAAGCGTGGAAAAAAGTGCGTGGAATAAAACCGTTAAATGAGACGTGAGCAGGCGCGACAGTAGCCAAAGGAACTTCGTTCCTACCTGGTGTCCCACGACACAATTATTATTATTATTTTTTTTTTATTACCAGAACTCTGATAGTTATTGATAGAGTAGGTGCCTTTTCTGCTCTTACGTTCAATTTTAGAAATCTATAACCATCTTATAAAATGATTAAGAAAAGAAACTCATTCACGAGATTTACCCTTTGCAAATTGTTGAATTCGAGATTTTTCTTAGTTTCACCATTAAACTTGAGAAACCGGTTTGCAGGTAATTAATTTTCAAGGCAAAGAATCGTACAACTCAATTACAATGATTTAGAAGACACTAAATTGGTGAGACGTATTCTTTTGGTGAAGTTTTATCTTATAAAAAACATGAATATGTAGATACAACCAATTATATTGTACGCAAAAAAGAAGTAGACATGACACTAGCGCGCGAAAAGTGAGGCAGTCAAATTCGGTTAAGTGTCGTAATTTTCATTTAGTTATGTATCTCTTTCTGTCTCATACTTACGTTCCGTAATTATTTTTCGCATCTATAGTTACAATAATATCATCGTAACGGATTACAAAGTGCAACTCGCGATGTATGAACTTAACTTATCTTTAAGTTAAGTATGTGGTATTAATCTTTGAATACAACAGTATTTACAAAGTTACTTCAATATTATTAAATAATACAAACCTTAATATTATTAGTTACTACTGGAGCTAGTAACTTTCTAACATTAGATTTTTCTATATTGTCGCGGTCAATTAAAAATAAAATAAAATAAAAGAAAAAGAAAATTTGAAAATAGAATTTATAAAATGTTTTCGACGATAAATTTAAAAAAAACCTTTGAATTTGGAATGTACGAAATTGGTGGTATATAAGGCGATCCCGGCCAAGGCAGAGTCAGTCGAGTCTTGGTAGCGAGTCGGGAAGCGCGCCAGTGGGAAGAAGAAATAGGAATAGTGAAGTGTCGTTTCACAGTACAGTGTCGCGAGTGAAGTGAAGTGTAAAGTGAAGTATAGTGTACAGTACCGTGTCGCGTGTGTTACCCTTTTACAGTGAAATAAAAGATCATCTATTGAAGCCGGCCTTATTTCTTCCCATCCCTTACCCACTGCTGTGACAATACTATAATTATCTTGTATCGGTAGTACGGAACCCTATGAGCAAGTCGGACTCGCACTTAACCGGTATTTTTACGCGCATATCATCAATAAATTTGCGTTGGACATCAATGATACGAATTAATCTGTTAATGAATTCCTTAGTATCGAGAGTGACCCAATTAATATTAAAATAGGTTGTTATGATGCATACTGTCTGATGGTAGCCTTGGTCTACATTTGCCGTAATATTAATGTCAGTGTTGGCCGTCGTGCAACAGAAATGGCTTGGTATACTGGATGGATGGGTGATGACCTTTTACGGAAACTGGAGTTAAAAGATAACCACTGATTCCCAATCTCTGTAGTCCAGAGATAACTTAAGGTTCAAGTCCGAACCGGAGCAGACATTTTAGTCTCCTTATTTGTATAATTCTAAACAGATATTTTAACTAAAATTATGAGAAATCTAAGAATATTCGCTAGTCAATGTTAGCTTTAACCTATCATAAAAAAGATACCTCGCTTCTTAGAATATGACGTATGATAATAATAATTCCATGTTTAATAGTGCCTTTACGAAAGATGATCTCAACCGTATCCAAGAATGTGATGTTCATGACTTTGATATCAAGATTAACAATATACTGTCGGTCTTTTCGCGTATTTTAAATTGCTTTGTTCAAAGTCACGGGGTAGTGAGTAACCCGTGCTTTGTTGACCTACACTTAGGGTACCACATACATGTCGAGATACAATGTACTACATAGTAGGTACTTACTCGTAAATGTGATAACTGGTATATCTGAATAGGGCCTTACCGGGTGACCCAAAATCGAAACTTCGAGCTTTCTAAATTATGTACTAATAGGAAGTCTCATCACAAAATAATATATTAATTTCTGTGACTGGAAACCCATCGGTGATGCCTCACTGACGTCTACGACCGAGGGTGTCCACTTTCCTCCAGCTTATATGCTCGTTAGCAGCACGAAGCAATAAGTTCCGGATGCGTGCTACAACTTTATTTATTTGTGTTGTAATGTAACGACCACCTAGTCTCTAATGACTCGTCTTGCTCTGCTGATTGAACTTGACAATACCCTGGTCTGGTCTCGATTCGCGCCAACATCGGCGATTTGTTCCGGTAGAGTAGGTACCTAAACAATAATCTTGTGGCGAATTCTCGGGTCAAACTTGTGTAGGAACATTATTGGCCTTCTTCTTCTTTGCAATTACTGTCCCACTGCTGGACTGTCTTCTCTCACAATATGAGGAGTACAGTCCATAGTCCAACGCGCTGGCCAAGTGCGGGGAAGTTTGCCACCGCAATTTGAACAAAGAATTTTATCAACAATCTTCGAATTTCGAAAAGCATTGATTCGAATACTCGTTTATGCATTTATCCGATCAATTAAATATCATAAAAATATGACCTCAATAATTTCACTCACCACCAATCCGCACTCCTCCACCAATCCGCACTGGAGCAGCGTGGTGGAGTATGCTCTAGGCCTCCTCAGGTACGAGGAGAGACCCGTGCTCAGTAGTGGGCCATTAATGGGTTGTAGCCAATTTCACTCATTGGGAAGTAACATAATCACTACCTATAAAAACGGCGTAATCTCATATTCGGCACTCAATTCAACATCTACGACACTAAGCCGATCGCACAAAAACAATAATTATGACACCAATAGATCAAGATTCGTGACTTCGCAAATTACATCAGAATCACGAACACTGTCTATGCAAATCGAATAAACTGCTGAGATACTGTTTACATTTTCACCTAACTGTTTGACCACATTTCTAAAACCTGTTTCTTATCTGCCTATTTCTATTTCGTGTGACGTTCACTCTTTTGTCGGCTCTTATGTTGATGAGTTGTTTATTGTCGTAAAGATTTCGTCGAAACCAGCTTCGTTTAACGAGTTTGTTTTGGTAAAGTTTTCCGACAAAACTTCGCTAGTTTTCTTGAAGCAACGAAGACATTAGCTCGTTACCGTGACAAATTAGTTAAGGAATGTTCCAACAACTTATAAATCTAAAATCAATGCCAAAAAGCAATAAAACACCGATTTTCCATCAGTAAAATAATTTACTTCTTCATTGACGAACATTACAGAAATTCAGAAGAAAGCACTGTGCACAGAGCTTCGAGTAATAGTTAAAAAGAGTAATTACCAAATGCCTCATTAGTATCGTAAATTGAAGTCATAATCCGAAAGTACAGTTGTAAGTAGGGAGCGTCTGCAACACCATTATCGAGCGACAACTTAACTGTAAATGACGTATTTGCAAACACAATGTCATCTGCCGGAGCCGGACAGCCGGAGACAGACAGCAAAAAAGCTCCGTTATTGAATCAGAAATCAGGAGTTCTCGAGTCTCGACCGCTTGAGTAATGAGACGACGTCAACGTACACAGATTAGTTAGTCGCCAAATAGCGGAATATTTTGGGTAAATTTTGGAAAACTTCGATTATTTACTTTTTATATTATTGTATGCCATCAGATAGTAAAGGGTCACCCCCGGCCATAGGCATTAGCGACACTAAATACATCACCAACGCATCGGTGATGTGTGAACTGGCCTAGAATGAAAGAAGTAAAGCTTAGTAAGAACTAATTAGAAAGCAAAGTTGATTTTTTTGTTTAGACAACTGAACCTGTTTTAAAGACACAAGTAAAATTAATAATAATCCCAACATATGACAGCAATAACCTGGGATCTATTCTATCTGGGGTCTATTGGTGTAAACCGCATGAAAATCCGTTCATTAGTTTTTGAGATTATTGAGAACAGACAAGCAGACAGACCCGGCGGGGGATTTTGTTTTATAATAATATGTTATGAAGATAACAAGCGACCATGCAGAGCAACCCTTCCGCTGCCGCTCATGACAACTATGACCGACCCAGAAACTAAGTTCGTTAGTTCGGTAGTTAGTTTGCAGACGGTATCAGAAAGTTAGTTAGTAGGTGTGAGGACTGGGGTAAGGAGTGTTAGTGATAGTTAGTGATAACCTTGACCAAACACAGTTAAAGTTACTCAAATACCCAACATAACATGTAGTTAAAGTTACTCAAATACCCAACATAACATGTAGCTATGCTATTTCAATATGCTCCATAATGCTATTTCACTTGGTACCTAACCAAGTGAAATAGCATTGTAGCTACCCGGAAATGTCAGTTTGTCTCATGGGTAAAACAATTGCGTTGGTCGACTAGGTACAGTTTAAATTAACTGTAGGCAAACGAATAACTGTTCAAGCGAAACAACATAATAAAATTAATATGAACTTTGCAGCTGCGACCACCGGAAGTCGGCTGGCGGCTGGCGGAATGACGAATTGAAGCACAAAGCGCGCTTTATGTAGCGGTCTGCCCATATGGCATGGAAAATGAACTCCGATGTTTTGACCTTTTTAACTGTAACGAACACTCGATTTTTGTATCATGTACCGATATTTCGACCTTTTTATGGTCACAGTGATTATTATTTATTAAAGAGTTACTTAGAATTCCTTTGATGTATACGATGTAGGTATTCAGTAACTTTAAAATAATGTGTCTAGTTTTAGTCGTAGATCTACGACTAAAACTAGACACATTTAAAGGTTATTTTTAACCCCCGGCCGCGGCCCGGCGTAAAAAGAGGCGTGTTATATCTTGAAGGGGAAAAAACCTTTTCTAAATAAAGAGAATAATAAGACCATAGAATAACTTATTTAGTAAGACAATCAGTACCAGAGTTTAAGTACTCTGTGATTGTTATTACATTAATTGTCAATGTTGACGGCTAACCAACAGCTATCCAGCTATCCAGCAGTAATGTAAAGATGCTGTGAACCTCGATATTTAGATTAAGTTTGTCCTTAAGATTAGGTCATGTTAAGAAATCAATAGTGTATCCCAAATTGAGGATATTAAATATACCAACCAAAATCTATAATTTGTCCCTTTAGGTTAAAGATGTATGATGAGCTAACAACAAAAAACGCGTCCAGAAATAAAAGAAAATACCCAAAGTTCCCGCTAATTTCCATGTAGATACCCGGCTCTGATGTAATCTTGGATCAATGGATGAGTAACTGTGTAGACACCATAGTTCTGATCGACAAATATGAAGCACCAACCAAGAATAATACGAGGATTAATGCCCCCGGCAGCCCGCCTGCGCATCAGGTCTTAATTCTAATTAAATCAAATTAAATTATATCTCATTCCATGAAAATTCTCGTTTCATGTCATACCTAGAACAAAATGTACTTACGTAGAGTAGAACAAAATGTAGTAGAGTACCATGAGATTGATTGGTACCTCACAGTAATAGAATTTGCAGTTGAATGTTTTGAAACCATTATGTTATGAATAAGTAATAAATCGTGTTGGGCTTTTTATCGTCAGATTATTTGATCCATGCCTCTACCTATGTACTTAGATAGTAGTTTATTTGTCTTGCCATGTTTACAAGTAACGTATTATTAAATAAATAACAGGAGGAGATAATATAATATTATGTATCATTAATCAGTGAATATTTATTTTTCAGGAGATGCGGGCGTGGTATAGCCGGTGGTGTGCGGGCGGCGCGGGAGGGAGGGCGCGCGCGCGCTGGCTGGCGGCGCTGCTGTGCTGGTGCGCGCTGGCTGCGCTTGCGCTGCCGCGGCTGCACGCGCCCGCCGTGCCGCGCCGCGCCGCGCCTGCGCCCCCCTCGCGCTTGCTGCTGCAGTCCGAGCCCACCGCCTCCACGGCGCCGCCGTCCCCGGCCGCGCCCTCCCCGGCCGCCCTGCCCGCAACTGACGCGCGCGTCCTCTCTGAGGAGGAGCTTCGCGCCGATGCCGAACGTCGGCTCCCCTCCCTCCCGCTCGCCTACTGGCACCGCCACAAAGATGACAAAAACAAATTCTATAAGAAGAAGGATTGCGCCCCCTTCCCTTCGATCTACGACCTGGAATTCCACAACACGTATTGGCAATCCTTGCGCACGAACGACACAGTATTCCACTTCTATGGCGCGTACCTGGACGCGCGGAACACTTCACGCATCGGGCCCGCCGTGCGGTTGCTAGCCGTGCACGACCGCATAAAGCCCTCGCTGATCACTCACTGCCAGCTGTGGTTCGAGGAGCGCGACGCGCCCGTCGTGGTGCGTAATCTCGAATATAAGTACGTGTGGAACAGCAAATGGGGAAACTACCGCGACCGCGTGCTGCAGCCGTACCTGCTGGCCTGCGTGCTGCCGGCGGAGGTACGCCACTTGGTGCCCGCCTCAGTCTCCATCGTTCAGAATCCGTGCGACCGCGCCACCAATAACCTGAGGGTCCATTACGACCGGCCAAAGCCACCCGCCGAGCGCAAGGAGTTCGCCGTCTGCGTCAAGGGTCTCGACTTCCTTCACGAGGACCTGTCCGTAAGACTCGTCGAGTGGATCGAAATAATCCGGTTGCTCGGCGCCGACAAGATTTTCTTCTACGAGTTGCAGGTGCATCCCAACATAACTAAGGTGCTCGATTATTACAACAAGCTCGGAGTGACCGAGGTGACGCCGATAACGCTACCCGGCGGTCAGCCGAATCTCCCCGGTCTGCAGCACATGTATCTAAAGAAAAAGACGACCCACAAGCGACAGATGGAGCTGATCCCGTACAACGACTGCCTGTACCGGCACATGTACCAGTACCGGTGGCTGGCGCTCCTCGACATCGACGAGGTGATCGTCCCGCTGGAGGACCCCGACTGGAGCTCGCTGATGAAGCGCATCCTGCCGCTGTCCGTCCCGCTGGCGGGCAAGCCGGCGCGCTCCTCCTACCACGCCTCGAACCTGTACTTCCTGGACTCGCTTAAGCACGAGCACGGGTGGGAGGAGGGCGTGCCCCGTTATCTGCATATGTTGCAGCACGTGTATCGCACGCGCAACTTCACGAAGCCAGGTCAGTACGTGAAGGCGTTCCACGAGACGGACCGCGTGCTGGCGCTGCACAACCACTTCCCACTGGCGTGCCTGGGGGGTGCGTGCTCATCGTATCCGATAGAGACGCAGCACGCGCGGCTGCAGCACTACCGCGCGGACTGCGTGACCGCGCTGAGTAAGACATGCGCGGAGCTGCGCGCGCAACCGGAGCGCGACACGGCGCTGTGGCGCTGGCGCGGGCCGCTGGTGGCGCGCGCCGACGCGGTGCTCTCCGCGCTCGGCTTCATCCCCCCGCTGCCCGCGCCCCCCGCGCTGCCGCCGCACCGGTGACCCCCGGCCGAGCGCGCGACGCGCACCGACACACGCTCACATACGCTTAGTCTTTAATCCTATACAATACTAGAATAAATCGTATTTTTATAGTTCAACTTGTTATTTTATTTATCACAAATACTCGTCATCTATTTACTATTTGAAAGAGAGTGACGATTAAGTTTTACAATTTACATCTGTTTGGATGAAAGGTAAAGCCTTACATTACTGCAGGAACCCCGGCCCAGAGTGGCCGTATTGGCTTATCCCTGTTGGCATTATAGTTGGGCTGACTTCGAGAATATCTATTCCTTTATGAAGAAATAATATGAAAAGTTCTCAGAACGAACGTTCGTTGTAGGTTAGTGGCGAACCCAAGTGTCGGAAGTTTTTAAGCCGCCCGTAGGCGTAGGCATCCGATATGGTTTAACGACTGCTACCAAATGGTAACAACCTGTGGGGCGAGCACGAACTTCTAAAGTATTCGTAACGTAAACGTTTCGAGTTAACTATACGATTACGCAGTGTAACGCTAGCATGTAGCACGAAGCACTTTCGTCGTCGTAACGTGAACTCGATACGATGACGCAAGTGACGTCATCCTAACGTAAACAAGGACGGGCCTAAGTGAATGAATTACACTGAACAAGGAACGAACGTTGCGTTCTTAAATTAGATGTTTATTGAAAATCACGAATTCTATGTGGCTATTTCAATTAAATTTTATCAAAAACAAAAGGAAACGCTGTTTTATTGCATAATATTGTATTAGCTTATCATAAAACATATTGTACGATAAGATTCATTCAAGAAAAATATTTCCGGGACGTTTTGATTTCCGAACGACTAACTTAAGAATGTCATGTCAAGTGGTGTTTTGTTTGTATTTCAAATTGTTTCGACTTTCGTCATTCGTGATTTGTGAGTCTGACTTGTGCAGCAGCGGCAATTTGAAAGTTTTAAAAGTTTTAAATATGTATTATAAGTATAATAAGGAAAGTATAATAAGGATGAGGACAAGCCACATATAATACGTGATGATGGTGGAGTTTATGGAAAGGTAAGTATATTACAGTAACCATAAATAAAACATAAGAGGCATTAACTATAGTTTTGATATACTTGTACTTTTATTTAGTGTCTAGCATAATTTGTTAACTTATAAGTTTGATTGTTTTTGTATAAATGAAGATTTATCCAAGCCTTCTGGTGGTTTTCAACAGCATTATTTGTAGGCGTCATTATCCAGGGCCACTGGCGATAACCGGAATCACCTGTAAAAACAATGCTCTTATAAAATACATATAATAAAATAATAAATAACTATAATAAAATAATATAATAAAATTCATCTTATTAATATATTTTTGCGTTAATGCTATTTAATAAATTAATGCTGATAAAAATGTTGAACATCAGGCGAAAATATATTAAAGGTAATATAGTTAGTAATAGACTCTACACATTAGTAAAAATTGTTTATGTGTGGAGTCTGTTAATTCTCTCCACTAGGGTGTATATAAAATTTTACTTCATTGGCTGATAGTCAAATTTTAAATCATTAGATTAGTCACATAATGTTAAGCTTATTTTCCTTCAAATGTTTTTTTAAACTTACCTAGTCTCTCTCTGTTGCATTACGCGATTGCTCCCAATTAATCTTGCATCAAAGTAATAATACAACGTGCTACGTTCAATTCTACGTTGTACTTGGATTTTTATGTAGAAATAGGTCGTTAAAATCACTTAAAACACTGAAAATCACTGTTTAAAACTGCAACGATAGTTCTCTCACCAAAGAATTCTAAGTGAATAAACATTCGTAAGTTTACGATACTTGTGACGATACGTAAGCGATACCGTACTTCAAAAAAACGTTCGTGCTCCCAATCTTCCTAGATGTTTCAAGTACCGTTTACGTCACGATCAAGGCCACGATACGCTAACGTTACGAAAGTAACATTTTTGTGTTCGTGCTCCCGAATTTAGTTCCTTTTACGTCCGGCAGGGGCGCTGTTAAATTCTCATACAAATTGTTTACGTTAACTATACGAATACTTTTTCGCAAATTGTTCGTGCTCGTCCTACTGGACTGACGGCTTTACGTGCCCTCCGAAGCATGGAAGAGCCCAAGATATTTTTGCCACTAGCGGTCACTCATCCAACTACCGACTGCGCCCGATGTTGCTCAACTTTGTCGATCACGTAAGATCGACGCAAGCCGCCGGGCTATAAGCGTCAACTTGCACGGAGACAGTTGAGTAGTCGTGTGTTATTTCACCCAACGAGTACATTAAAATTTTCAAAAAATATTCAATCTACGGATGGTCTCGTTCTCATTTCAGTTTTATTGATACCTATGGATGGAAGATGGCACTACCAGTAATGAATTAATACGGTTAAGGTTGAATTTTAACCGTGTTACCATGGCACTATACTGGCACAGAGTAGTTAAAATTTAAACTACTCTGTGATACTGGTGAAGAGAAGACGACGCTATTATTCTAATCAATTTAGTTCAGCATAGAGTGCACTTGAGTCTTTATACCTTGCGACAGCGCCATCTGTGGAAAAAGTTCAGTACTCCATTAATCAGTAACAAAGTTGCCGTTTGCGTACTTCATCAATATTACTATAGATGGCGTTCTCAAGTATTTAAAAATCGGGAATTAGAAATCTAGTAAGTACTTACTTTAGTACTTATTGCCTAATTTTATGGAGTAGGTACATATAGGATCAGGTAAATACACAATATATTATCAAAGTACATAATAGTACCGTGATAATATCTATTCTATTCTATTCTACTCTATTAAAGCTGTTCAGACGTCAATAATTATGCAGCGACCAGTAGGAATAAAATAGAAAATTGTGTCTACACTAATGGGTTGTTTATTTTGTCCCAAGTATAGTAGTATAGGTACAGCTATAGAGTAATACAGTAGGTACTTACATCTATAATTTTTAAACTTACCACACTGATCAGTGAACAATACCTACATTTAACTGTAGCTATACCTGATAGTTCTCCCTCACGTGAAATATCTGTATAAATACGAAGATAGTGAATACTGCTTGGCAGTCATACTTTTTCTTATATCAGTTAACAACTGCTGCTTTTCGGATCACAGACAGCGACTAAAAATACCAGACCAGTAAAACAAACAATATCGCTACATGAAAAAAAGCACGTTTTCTTAAACTGGAATCTGTGTAACCGTGGGTTGAAGAATATTATAAAAGCAACAACAAAGTACAGCAAGGTAAAGAAGTTTCATTTTTTAAGAGTGTGCTCGTGTACGCGCACTCTTTTTTATGAGAGTAAAAGGATTATCACCAATTGAAGTATGTATAAGCGTGTTTGCTGTTTCTATTCGTCAATCTAAAAACAAACCGTTTAGCACGCGCCGCCAATCCGTCAGCTGCCTCAACGACTTCCTCATGGCTTTACTACCATTGACGAAAATGAGGAAGATTCGGAGTACTTCCATCATACAATGACACTTAACAATCATTTTAATATGGCGCTTGTACCAGGAATGAAATAACAACCGTCAATGCGAAGCCAGAGGCCCTGAGTTCGATTCCCAACCGGGAGACATATATGTGACAGTATTTTTTTTATTTTATATAGCAAACGAGCATGCAGAACCACCCTTCCGCTGCCGACCGTGACAACTGTAACCGACCCAGAAGAAGACTCAAACTGGGACTAAGATGATAAGTCCAGTAAATTGTCCATACTACCAGGGAATATAAATATAAGGAAACAGAGTGGGGTCACAAGTGGCTTAGCGTTTAAAATGTTTTTTTTATGGTTAGCAAGAGGCTGAAACTTACCAAAAATTATATCAAACTACAGTTGACAGCCCTACACACAGGTACCTTTTGGATACTACGCAGTGTGAGCCTGTGAGGGCGTGTCGTCGCTCTGTCAGTAACAATAACAATAGCGCTCCTATAATTATGGTCGTGCGCTTTGGCTGTTATAGGGCTGCCTATAACATATAAAATACTACGTATGTTCTTTTCTGATGTAAACTCAATCCCGGTTACCGTAAAACATATTTTTGTATTTGTAGTGATTGTTATAAATATAATTACAGATTTGCTTTACTTACAAGTTGAATGATACATTTATCAAGGGTAAATAGTAATCAATTAATTATATAAGTACTCAGTGAACTTTCTACTATCACTTGAATAACACGATTGTATCGGCGGAGACCTTTTCAATGTCAAAAGAATTAACATTCAGGTTATCGCGGTTATTATTACATTAACAATATATTATAATGTCTATGAATGGAAAATCGGATTTTCTCACGGAAAACAGAGACAGGCTCTGTTCTGTGGCGGTACTCATGCAATCGTTACTTATATACCACTTCTACTTATGTCTCTGTTCTGTGGATTTTTGAACTTGGAACTTGGTTTGAATTCGATGGAACGGAAATGACGCGCAAATGAAACGGAAACGAAACACTGACAAACTGAGCGCGCGATATCTGTCACGTTTAAACTTACGGAAGGCTCTATCGCGGCGTGTCATTGCGAACCCCTCATTAATCCAGGGGGCTGGATGTCTTTTTACTTTAACTGCTCTCATAGGTGCGTGCTGGTCGTACAATGTTGAAACTAATCTGCTAAAGTAAGATACCTTTTCGTCCAACGTCGATGCTGCATAGATCCTGGAGACATCCAGCTTCGCTGCATCTTAAACGATTCCACGAACTTAAATTCTATGTATCGAAAAACACCAAACCTTTTTTGAATAATGTGTGCTGAGAGTACCCCCTAGAAGCTTTACTTACTTTTAGTAGAATTAGCTAGTGTACACCCCT
This sequence comes from Ochlodes sylvanus, assembly GCA_905404295.2. Taxonomy (NCBI): domain Eukaryota; kingdom Metazoa; phylum Arthropoda; class Insecta; order Lepidoptera; family Hesperiidae; genus Ochlodes; species Ochlodes sylvanus. Next base: position 9,251,828 of record FR990129.1, read on the forward strand.
TAAATATTACAAATATATTTGAACATTTATATGGCAATATTATAAATTTTGTAATTGGTCCATGTGAAACATCCGCCGCTCCATAATCTACCTACCTACTAGTCCAAGACAAGACTAAGTTAAAAAAAAATACCTGAAGTTGAAACTGTTTTTGACGCTGCTAATATTTTCTAAACATAACAAATAAGTTGTTCGTAGCGAATTGGGCGGTAAAGGCGGGTTTACCTACTTTAACAATAATGAAGCAAGTTTTAAATTAACCGAGTGGCAGCCCTAGCTGGAAGAATAGTGACCATTAATGAGGCAGGTGCGGACAGTGCACAGTAGCGACCACTCAGCGGACTCCACTCCCCGTACCACTGTGACCGTCCACCCAACCTTACAGGTAGGACATCTTTTTATTATACTGTACTATAAACAAGTCAAATATAACACCCCTCTTTTTGCGTCGGGGGTTAAAAACTAATGAAGAAAGTGCCTACTTAAGAACCAATACCAATAGATATCCCAAAAAAAGGCATCAGTTAATAATAGTTACGACGCAAATTGGATTGTTCATATTATATAGCGTTTCTATATCTGATTCTTCCATTCTTTGTATTATTATGCAGTCTGTCAGCGTGCGACGTTGTGTCAAGTTCTTCTTGTGGGGCAGTGTGGGAGCGCCATATTAGTAGAACTATTACGAATGTATAATTACATGTAGCTACTTTACATATATCTTGACATTAGGTCTAGTGTTAGATAATTCCTTGTCCAAATTTAGAAGAATAAGATTCCTGTTTATGTATTCCAATTTAAATCGTCTACCTAAACAAAGGCCTGGAGATAAATACTTCGACGATGAGGCATCCCTTTGAATACCGGAGACAATGGTCTTTTCAATCAATGTATATTTTGTATGTGTATTACATGACTGTATTCATATTATCATACTGTATATTTTATGAGTGTATTTTTACAACAAAAAACATTTTGTAAGTATGTTTTTACTTTTGCATTTTGAGCATTTGTATTCAGATTACAAATGGTTCAGTTACACGGCTCACTTTCTTTAGCAAAAGCCCAGGGACACAACAAATATTACGATGGTAAGTGTGTCCGAATTAATCTAGGCATTTCACACCCTAGCAAACTTCAACACAAGGGAACTGACATTGATAACACGTCCCTTCTTGGATCACTAGAGCACCACAAGAATAATATATATTTCAACCCCATAGGAGTCCCACGTTCGATTTCCAGTCGAAGTTAACATTTATGTGACAGAAATATGCTTGTGTTCGAGTAAAAGGTATTTATGAGGTGTTAATTCTGTGTCCATGCCACCTGCGAAACAGCAAACCCTAGTGCGGAGAAATTTAATTTATATATATCAGCATTTGTTCATATCTTTCATAATACCTAATGATCATGAATCGCCCTGAAGGCTTCGTTCCCGACCTGCGTCCATAGATCAACGCTGCAGATATCTATAATGTTTACAACGCATTAATAAGTAAGAGAGTTAATTGCTCGTAGTAATTACTACCCGGTAGCAAACAGTTGGTGTTTACAGTTCATCAATTAGTCAGCAATTGACAATTGACGGTCATTATTTAATTCGGATACTCGATAAACACAGGATACGGTAATGGTTGTTAGGTGCAGTGTTACTGTTAGGACTTCGGCTGTTTGGAGTTAAAACTTTACAGTCACTTAACTCGAGGGGTCCCATCCGGATTCCGGGCTCCACACTAGGCTTGTCTCATAACAGTTGAAGGATTCCGTTCCACGTAGATCAGAAAAGCTGGATTTATATCGCCGGTTGTAGGTTATCATTAGGTACGAAACGGAAAATGAATTAATGAATATGTTTGGATTTCAAAATATTCACAAAACAGTAAACCTTTAACTTAATGCATTTTTTTATTGAATGAAGCTAGCAAACGAGCATGCAGCGCCACCCTTCCGCTGCCGCCCATGACAACTGTGACCGACACAGAACAATACTCAATTGACTAGGAAGGACTAGAATGATTAGTTCAGTTAGCTAGGATGTTACTTGGTCAGTTAGTTGGTACGTAGGTATGAGGACTGGGACAGGGGCTGTTAGTGTTATAAACATGAAGAGATTCTGAAGCGAATTGAGGACGGTTGGAATATCCGATCTGAACCTATATAACATTAGGGTTCTCCGTTTCGTGACTGACAAAAACATACACCCAGCCAAGAACAAAAGTTTATACACTCAACATTCAGAGAACATTGGATTTGGGCCTGTGCGGACAGCTTGTTCAATACATTCGATAAATCTTGCATATTTTAATACCATTTCATATTTCGTTTTCTTGCTACACAATGGGGATCAGATTTAGTAGAAAAATATTGAACACAATTTGATTTTCTACCGCCTTTATTACCAGCATAATCGAATCCAGGACCCCTCGAACAACAGTCCATCTTAGTAATCATTGCGTCACACCGGTGTTCGATCAACAATACCACTTGGTTTTGTTGATCGAAGACACGGGTCGTCATAAAAGAAAGCACCACTGCTGAAGCTAGATTTACGTAGATAAGTATTTTACCCATCTGAAGGATAATTAAAAATATGTAAGTAGGTATAATAATAGGTACTGATACAGTATTTTTGATATGTAGGTACGTAGCTAGTGATACAAAATTTTTATGCAAATAATGATAGGTACTTCATACTAACAATATTAAACAATAACTAAGTACATATTGTATTTTATCTGTAACTATTGTTTCTTGGTAAGTTATCTGTAGTTTTAATTCTGGACATTGTTTGTGAAAAATTAGGATAATTATAATAATAATAACTTGTATGATATCTGGAGGCACGGTAGTGATCTCGCCAAAACTGCCAATACGATTACGTACCTTATTTTTGTTGAATTTGACTCCCTCACAGCACTGATAGACAAGTTTGACATGATGCTATTTTGATAATTTTGACTACAATTATTGTTTTGTAATAAAAATAATACTGTATATAGCAGTTCGCTTAAATTTAATAATAAAATTAATACCTGCGCAGAACACACACCGGCTTTATTTATTTCGATGTGTCCCTGTAAATGGTGTGTTTATAATACTTATATGTTACATAAAATAGATATTTTAAATCTCATTTACAAGCTGTGCTTTTACATGTTCAAATATGCAACTCCTCGCGATACAACAGAAAAGTGAAATTTTATTTATGAAAATATGTAGTTAAATAAATAAAATAACTAACTGGTTTTAATTGCTTTGCATATTAATTAAATCATAATTAAAATAGTATAGATTAGGCTATCAAGAAAGGTTCAATGACCTTGGTCAAGATCTCAACTGTCAACATAGAAATTATAATTGTATGGGAAGCTCAGTTACACAGCTGCGATGCAAAGTTCATTATGCATTTACGTTTTAATTAAACAAACAAACATAAGATAACGCACTTAATGAAGAAATTGATGGTTCAATTTGCGGTATTGATTTTTCTCGTAATAATTTAAATAAAATGTGTGAATTCATAGAAATATTTGATCTCTCCTAAACTGAGGAATATTTTTTTTATATAATTATGTAGGTTATCCTATTATATCATAATTGTAATATAATGACTGTTATATAAACTTATATACATACTTATGTTTAATGAGCTACGAAAAAATACGTTTTATGTATTTATTTATATCATATTAAGTATAATTTACATAACAGGCGATTCTAAAGCGTTAGCGTAAATCATTGATAAATTAAAATAAATAGTCTTTATTATTTATTATTTGTATGTAAGTGAACAACATAATTTTACGCGTTTTATATAAATCATCGTACCTGCTGAGTGCAGGTAGCGCGATCACACAAAGAGTAGTATAATGTATATCACAAGGATGAAGTCACTCAAATGGTCCCATTCCTCGAAATAGGTAACAGGTTTTATATTTCACCAAAAGATACAATGTATCGCCAATATCTAAAAAAATGGAAATTCTGTGAAGTACAAAATATTTACAATCCACATTATTTTGCTCACCTTGGGCCATTGTATATTTAAAATTCATTTTTAAATAGAGATATGTATATTTTATATTCAAAGTCAAAAATCCATCTACAGTACAAACAAGTAAGAACTTGAAAATCACCAATATTTATTTTTTTATAAATATGGATTGTACGAGTAAGTAAGTTCGACAATAGAAGTAAGTGACACAATTAGTTGTTTCTATTGATCATTTAAAAACAGGAGAAAAATAAACTATATCAGACAAACAGTCAAAACAAATGGTACCTACCACTAATGAAGGAAAATAATATACTTGCAAACTTACAAACGTACAAACGACAGCAAATATACAAACTTGAAGATGCATGCAAAACGCAACGGTAATAGGTGAAGTTCCGTGGGGTGTCCGGTCGCGGATGTGATCAGTAACACTCGGGTCGGGGCTGCATTATCTAATGTACTTAGTTATAGCAAATCACCTCATTACTAATATGTTTGCACCGTTTGTCATCAACAGGGCGAAGGGCGCGTCGTGTTTGTCGAGTGCAGGAAAGTTTTGCAGCACCCCTGCCCGCCCCCGCCCGCAGCGCTTCCCCAACGACTTATATATCGCCTATCGGACGTGGATCAGCACACTTGTCCCCCAGCTCCTGTTCAATACACTGCCAGCTCTCTGCTCCAGTCGAATACACGATGGCCGCCAAATTCGTAGTTCTCATTGCCTGCTTGGCTCTGGTGAGTTAAAATAAATATAATGTCTTTAAATTTAATTAAAATTAATGTTTTCATAATTCTTAAAATTTAAGAAAGTGTTTCTGCATTCACACATATTGATATTCAGAAATATCTCGTGTGAGTTTTGATGATTACTCTGATGGGATTAAGCTTTGAAATACATAAAACTTAAGGTCTAATTTATTAGTAATATTCTTCAGAGAAATATTGACACGGCCTAAGAATAAAGTGTCTTTGTTGCAGGCTTCCGGTCGACAACTAGTGCGCCGCGATGCGCCCAACGTTCTACAAGACCTGGAGAAGCATGCTCAAGAGTTCCAAAAGACCTTCTCTGAACAACTGAACGCGCTCGTCAACAGCAAGAACTCGCAGGAAGTTAGCAAAGCCTTAAAGGAGGGCTCTGATTCTGTGCTCCAGCAACTCTCTGCTTTCTCCTCGAGCCTGCAGGGCGCAGTGAGTATACCTATCTCATATTAACTAATTATTTACCATCACTTACCTCATCTCGGTTTCACCCAAAACATATAACTTCTTGAACTAAGGATGTCTTGTTATTTAGCCATCTTCCTTGGCAAGCATTGCTAGTATGTATAAGAAAAATTGTCATGCAAATCAATTCTCCAGTTTCATCATGATCCAGTAGGTAATTAATACATTTAAATTGTGCAGATCAGTTGTAATCACCTTTCTGTGTTATCGGTGACCTGATGTCAGGGTCAGTTCGGACAAAGTTAGTTATCTCATATTATGCTCATTACATTACTGATAAATCAGATTATTGAAGTTCATGAGTAATTTCTATTTTCGCTGGTGATGTAAGCTTTTCAAATGTTAGTTACAGTTGTTATTTATATCCTTATTAATTCATAGTTTTAAGTGTCGAATAGACGTTCAATGTAAGTACCTATATTTTTTGTAGTGAATACTTCTTTAGTATCGTTGTGATTTGGAATTCATTGAAACGCAAATGATGCGACTGAAACATTTGCAAAATGGCGGCTGACGTAGGCAAAGCAAATCATCAACATTTGTACTGACAGTATTTGTTGCTATGAAGTTTCACTTCTAGCACGTGTGAATTTCTAACATTTTGATTTTTGTTTCATCTACGTACCTACCCCTAGGAACCCAATCATGTAAAAAACTTTAAGAGCTTAAGCAAATTGAACTCGATATCTGGTTTCCAGATCAACGACGCTAATGGCAAGGCAAAGGAGGCGCTGGAGGCAACTCGTGCCAGCATCCAGAAGACCGCTGACGAACTCCGCAAGGCACACCCCGAAGTAGAGCAACAGGCTGGTGCTTTACGTGACAAACTGCAGGCTGCCGTACAAAACACCGTCCAGGTAACATAACCTTACAAAAACTCCTTTTTAATAGTAATACTTAAATTACTTTACTAGGAACAACAATTGTATTCAGCTCCCCTCGTTTTAAGACGTTTGAGGTAAGTACCAGTCGATAGGAAGTTCCTCACAGGCATACCTCCTTGTCTGTGTAGGTTTAAATTTCTAACGGTACGTAAACAATTGACTATAATGAAATTTTAACGACTGTACGTTCTGTTCATAATACAGGAAACGCAGAAGCTCGCCAAAGAAGTAGCCGCCAACATGGAGGAGACAAACAAGAAACTCGCGCCTAAGATCAAGGAAGCGTACGAGGACTTCGTGAAGCAAGCCGAGGACGTCCAGAAGAAACTGCACGAAGCCGCCACCAAGCAGTGAGGAGCCACAGCAGCGCTCGCTTTATCGTTATAATTTGTGATATGTACTAATAAATCTAGACATGTATATTTTATATGTTTTTTATTATCTTTTAATCTTAACTTTTGCTTCAAATTTTGATTTAGATGTGTATGATACATAATAATATATCAAAATAAAATATTTTACAACTTTTGTCAGTCTGTCTGTCTGTCTGTCTATCTGTTTGTTTTGGCTAATCTCAGGTACGGCTGGACCAATTTGACGGGACTTTCACTGGCAGATAGCTGATGTAATAAAGAGTAGATAACTTAGGCTACTTTTATTTTAGAAATTTCCCCGTAGCACAAAATACATAAGTAAACCCGTAGAAATTAAAATTCCACGCGAACGAAGTCGTGGGCACAGCTAGTATTAAATAAAACATGTAGCCCCTCGTGTACGAGTATAAGCTTAATACAATACCTATTTAATAAAATGAATAATACAAATGATGTATAGAGTGATAAATACTAAATTGTATTTACTTTTTAATAATCGTAAGTATACGATATTATTTACAAGACACAATCTTTCGTTAATGAAAGGTAAAAGATTATGAGGTTGATGACGACCCATATGGCGCAATAGTTACCATGCCAGCGTGCCGTACGTAGGGCCATGCGTTCGATTCCAGGCGAGGTGGTTTGAATAAGCTTAAATTTTGTTCTTTATCTGGTCACTGGTCTTTGTGTGTTGTCCATAAATATTGTACAAGTAATTCTAGTGTGGGGGCTATGACTGTGTAGCGTTATTGATTTATTTTTACAGTCGCGTGTACAATTAATTCTTTATAAGCTATTTTGAGGCAATTAACGTCCTCGTGAACTTTATAAGTTAGTCTTTTTTTATCAATAGATCTAATGTTGCAAAATGTCGGCTTGTACCTTGTAGATTTATAGCCAAAAAAAGGCCACGTGTAGTTTGCAATGTTCTGAAGCGTAGCTACTTGCCCAAATACCTCTATTCGTGATCCTTAACTTCGATCACGATCGAACAAAGATCACTCGCGAGCTCGTCACTGCAATCGTAACACGCGTAGCTATCCAGGCAAGTAAACCTATGGTCATTGGAGGCATTTGTAGCTGGACTAAGTACCACCCAGATTGATGTGATTCTTGCCCATGCAATATAGGTGCTGGTCCCGTTGTGACTTTCCGGTAGTTCGACAGAGACATCCAAACGCTTAATGATACGTATAAATTCATTTTGAACAATTTGGTTAGGTTACCTATAGTTAAAGTATATTATGTGGAATTAACGTCGATTGTCTTGAGTCGAATTAATTTTATGTGGACAGTGAGCAGGGCTTGAATATAGACCAATGTCCTTTACAATTGATTAATAGGACCCTTTAACGGTTATCCAAGCTACCGCCGCCATGTTATGACTGCTATCATAGTCATCGACATCGATACGAATTTTGGTCCTTCGAGCCGATTTTCCGTAAAGGTAGGTATGAAGCAGAGGAGCGGAAATTAATACCAAGTTATCAAAAAATCACTATAATTCTCAATTCACATAAACTGTTATTAGAAGTAACTAAATATCTGCACATTGTAATAATACGCTGTTCTAAAGCAATCTGCGACACATGTTAACATTAGATACTTTATACCTTTAAGTGTTAAAACAGGACTAAGAACAGCCTCAATATTTTAAAAAGGTGCATGTTATGGCATATTACTTTATTCTGTATAATTTCGCGCTTACTTCACAGAAATATGTCCATGTAGGTTGGTGGAAACAGATTTTCGAGATATAAAGTTGTGTTTCACACGATCAAAGCGATGTTACCATTACAAAAATTCTAAAATTTATTAATTGATGCCCGAAGTGAGATTTTCAATATTATTTGCGTGTTATGTATTATCTATTATGTTGTAGGTTTCAATAAATATTGCCTTTTACATTCCCAATAAATGAAACAACGAATAAGTATATAAACATCAAAATTTTAAGAAACATTTGAAGGCCAATACGATATTCTATACATTTGTGTGTAAAGTACAAAAGGATTGGTCCTACGCTTCTTGGAAGTGCTTCTACCGAACTCAATCCGATCCGATCCGATGAGCAAGACTGTCCTCAATTAATATTAGGATGTAAGGACAATATGATAATTATATAATAATTTTCGTGATTACAATGGTCCCAATTTGCTATCTACGTCATAATCTACATTACCTTTACTAGTTTAGAATTAATTATTGCTATTCGTTAATTAGATACTGAACAAAACTACGTAGGCATGTACATATGTACCTTATTACATTCCAGCGGCACGTTTTCGATTTACCCACAATCACGATGGGGACGGTAATGCCTATTACATTTATGAATAAAAACTGAAAAGTTATATGTAATATATGTATTTATTGGAATATGAATGGAATAGGAATCGTCACAGTTCCATTTTTCTTAGATCCAGTCTCGGTTTCATTTAGTTAAATAGTCGCATCCAGGAAAATCTCCGCCCATCGGATTGGTCTCAGATTACAACTGAAGTTTTCATACACTATCAATAAAAAGTAGAATAAAATCAAAGTTGAAAATATAGATTGTCATACAAATGTACCAAGCAATTGAAACCTTTTAATATTGATAATACGCAAGCGAGCTCAAATAATGGTCAAGAATTTGAATTATACATTTAAGGCACTAATAGTTAAAGTTAAAATTGATCTATTGTTTCTTTAAATGCTGGCTATGTGCTACAATTCACCGCAAAGGTCTTTAATTATGTAGGTAAATAGTCTAGAAACTAACAAATGAGGTTACAATACCCATTACACTTCGGGAATATCATAAGCGTTGACGACGCATTTCTAACGGAATACATAACAAAATACAAGATATACCTATAGCCGACATTATAAGAGACCGCTCGCGTTATCCGAATATTAGAATTTCGTTGACACTCAAATGTACATGAAGATGGAAACACCCAACAGTTGCCAATACATTTTTGTATGACCACATTTTGCAGCTAATGGTGTAGATTACAAATTAAATATCCTATAGAGGACCATTAACTTTTATTTTACAATAATGTTTCGCAGTTGCAGTAAATCACAACAATTACCTTTAGAAAAAGATAAATTTCCAACACCCATCTTAGTACAGGATAAGTGCACTAAAATAAATTCAACCGAGATACATAATAAGAGCTCTGTAAACGTATTAATCTAATAAATATTAAATTCAATTGGTGTTCAACGCGAGGAGGTAGCTTGATTTGCGATTATTTCGCCTTCAATCAACGACCGATGTACTGCAAAGTTTTTTCTTGAATAAGCGTATTCGTTGGAAAATTTTACACGAGGTAGGTGTTGCCATTAGAAAGCATACTTGAATAAAACCTGTGACCACAAACATGATATTACCAAACTTCTATATTATCTAGTAGGTACTGACTGGCATCATTACGAATAGGTACCTACTCTATTTTGTTCTTTTAATCGAAAAAAGACCTCACAGTACACCACCAGCTCTACATCTGGGTTCTCGGAGAGGACTCAACATTTATTAAGCACATTACAATATAATTTAATTTTTTAAACGTATTTTATATTCGTATCCTAAAGGAGTTAAAATCGGTGCTTTATACCAAAGTCGAAGAAAACTATCGACGACACGAGTCAGCTACGGTCGAAGAGGAAAGGGTTTCGGAATGTGACATTTCAAAATACCTGATATTAGTTCGAGTCAAACGTTTTATAGTTAACAATTGAATAATTCTATGAGATTTCGTTAATATTAAAGTTAAGAAGAAAAATTTACTTGCTATAGCTTTTCGCGGAAAAATAAAGCGTTTTGAGTCCAACCTCCATTCCTAACCATCTACGCGACACACCAATGGCTACTGGCCTCTCTGCAAGACAATACACACACACTACCAGCACTACGCAACATTACAATATAAATAACTCTCGTATAGAAAAATTATTGCACAGAGAGGTGACGCACGTTGCTCGCACACACACGTCGCAAACAAACGTATGTATATGTTTTACTCACAACTCTTCTCGATTTGAGTGAACATCAATAAGGCAACACTGTGGTTACCTACGAAAATAATTGTAAGTAAACCAATACTACGGTCGGACATTTACAATATTAAAGTCATGCAAAAATACCTTTTTATAATCACTATGTAAGTATGTTTGTATACATTACAATTTGTTAGTACAGTACGCCTATATACACGGCTACGCTACGAGTGGACTGGGATGTCTTTTCCAAAGATTTAAATCGAGTGACTAAGTAGATCCTATGTAAATTGACCGCGTTTGATTAAAGATATGTCTATCGCTTACACACACGCATTACCTGTCTTAATATCAAACCCACCTACTTTATGATGTAGAAATATAATAAATAATAATTATCTCAATCCATATATCGTCATTGAAATACACGAAAATTTGAAACAGTTATAACAATTTACAAGCATGTGTTTATCGTGAAGCATACAACCTTTAACTGTTCCTAGTGTTGCTTTTACACATAATAAGGCACATGAAGTAACTCTTACTTTGTTTTCACAAAATAAACCGATTCAGGTTCTTTGTTAAATACTCAGGATAAATTCATTATATCCTTCCTTCACCTTCCTTCACCGCGTCTGAAATCCAATCTTTATAGACTTTGCGTTTGTATTTATCAGTACAATATCTCTATTAGTACAATATCTATGCGATATCTCGCACCGTTGCCACCGTCACAATAAAGCACACCAGGATATTGCAATATCGTACAATGTAGGTACCCACACCTGTAATCATGAAATTAGACTTTTCTGGAATCAACTCTCAATTTTTACACAAACCGTCCAAAGTCTCTATACTAACTGTGTACACAAGCATTTTTATATACGATTGCTCTTCTCTAGATTTAAATCTTTGGTCTGTTCAACAAGCGGTGGCTGCAGCTCTGCAGTTTGCAGCACGCCCCCACATTTTGAGCAACATATCTTCGTTGACAACAACGACGTAAGCAACGGTGTGCTATCTACGTGAAATATGTCAATGAAAATACAATCGGAGGATCGATGCATGGAGATGACAATATTATCACTATACAGGTTACAAAAGGAAATATACATTTTACAATTATCCAAATCTATACATTACAAATGTACACTTTACAAAAGCACAAACCAAACGCAACCATATCTAAATATTTATACTTGAAACTCCACGCGATACTGAAAGCTAATATTGCACACGCCGTCATAGAAGAAATTTATAATAAGGCTTCTTTAATTCTCAAACTCTAAATGAATTGACAGTTCGCCTCTCAATACATTTTAAAATTCACCGATTCAACGGCCAACTCACACAATACGATTACGAAATTCATTTACTTAGGTATAATAAAAGCTTGCATAGGTCTAGTTAGTCTTACCGGTGAAAACATTACAAACATAATAATTTAAAAAACTCCGTACAGGCACTGAAGGAGCATACATAGAGTACCTATAACAAACTCTATTAAACATCAACTGGCAGCATTCCAATGTTACTAACAGACTCGAATTGCCTCTGTATCGCTGATGAATGAATGGGGAAGATTGGTATAGAAAGTTGTCCTTACTAGTTTTACAAAAGAGAGTGTAAGAATTATAGGTGCTATGTAGCAGTAGAATTGCCACCATAGAGTCAAAGGACCAGGAGCCATCACACATTTTAGGAATACGTACCTGCTAGCAACAGTAACAACGGAAAAAATGTATGTGAATGTGACTCACATTGGACTCACATCCTGAACACCAGGCAAAGTAGCAATAGGTATATGGCAAATCTCCCAACGTTGTATACTTCATTAGCCTTCATATGTAATTGTATTCCTCGAGTTATAATTATATTTCTATAACATTAAAATTAATATCTCCTCTATATATATGTATATATTTACAATTTAATCTATGCTATAAGTTCTCATTTCGTATGGATATTGTTCTCAAGTATAATACTTTGTATGCGACATTCCATCATGGACAGATTAGTGCTAAGGCAGTTGGACAGTCCCCACATTAATAGGGGCATCCCCGACTACTTCGCCTAGCGGGAGATCCCACACTATTGAAGTTTTCAAACTGGAAGCTATAACTAGGTAATCCAACAAAAAATTATTTAGATACGTACCTACTTAGGTACTTATTTTACATATTTTTGGAGATTTGATGAGGATAACTCCAATAGAAAAATGGTGTCGCAACACTATGGAACTAATAAGGAATATAGTGCTTACCCGACATTCATATTTGGACGACGTTCATTTGTATACCACCAATACAGATATCTAATATCTATAGATAGCTAATAGGGATGATGACGATTGCTTACTTAGAAACCAGAAGAATCCTCTATAAGATAGGCAACAAAATGATGAATTTAAGAGCATTTTAAATAATGATGGAAATAAGTTCTTCATTTTGCGTTATGTACTAATAGCGAATAAAATAAATTTTTCAGTTAATTAATGTTTTCATTACAAGACTCTTTTCATATACTTACCTTGGTATTTTATAGTTGTTGTTCAATTTTTAAATTTAATGAAACATTTTTTAAAATTAATGAAACAGTTAACTGAAAGTATTTCACCACCAGCTACACATGGCTCATCGCTTTAAATTAAAGGTATTTAATCATTTTCTTTTATTGATATGACATTATTGAGCATACAAAGATATAGTCTAGTGACTAACATCCTAAGGACATGCATATCTAAGCTTCATCTGCAGTGTACAGCCCTTGATAGTCAACGATATATAAAGAAAACCGTTTCGAATACCCTGAACTGCTCGAAGGACCATCCATCGAAATGTTATTAATATATGCATAGCAAGTGCCCTAAAAGATTTTTGATTGTTTTGGACAAATGGAAAGGGAATCTAGAGGGATGAGACCATGATGACCAGAAGGATTAAGGCCAGAAGATCTCGAGGTCGATATTAAATGACCAAATGATCATCCATTTTTTCACCCCTCTAAGCTCCAATATGTTATACTTACATGCCGATCGCTAATTGGCGTGACATTGTCAAAAATCAGAAAAATTACGACCCAAACGGTCAAAGCACTGGACCAGCCAGATTTTCAACTTGATTATTCACGTGCAAAGCGTTCGTTGAGCAAAAAGGCTACCTACGGGCAAGGTCACCCTTATCACAATAATGACAAACAGCGATATTGAAATAAGCCAAGCTTTCCGACTAGCGCACTAGCAAAATCCTGTCTCCCCCAAAAGAGACACCAGGGAAGACGACCGCACCTAGCCCACCAGTCTCACAACTAGACACGCCTATTTCACATTCAAATACTTTACTTTTTAAATTGCCACATACCACAATAATTTGGCACAGTTTATAAATGAAAAAAATATATTCATAAATTAATTGATGATACCTTAAACGTGGGCAGCCATATTCTCATGTAACTTGTAGAATTATTGCATGCAATATACGAATACGCATTGAAGAATGTTAATGATAACATATCCAGTAGAACTTCGAAACGTATGATTTATGCCACTTATTCATCAAATAGGAAGACGCCAATAATCAAGTCCTATATCTTTCCTACGTTCGATTTAAGTACGTCACGAAAAGTTTTCAACTACTTAATGCTACCTACATAATGTTTAGCAAAATAGTGAAGGTTCCGATAAAAATATATTATAAAGTGAGCGACTAGTGTCGACACGCCGTAAGAAACGGCTAACTCTACCTGTTTCACTCCATAATCATGTAATTCAACCTGCTTCTAGGCAAAGTCTCGCTTGCTGATACATCCACCCTATCCTATTCGTTTCAATCCTTCATATTCATATTCGTTTCAATCCTTCATATCCATATGTAAACTTTGTACTATCGATTTCAAAGCTAACAAATTAAATAGGTAGGTAAGTACCTATATGTTCTACGAGCAGGCTTGCATTGCAAGCACGCTGCTTTAATCCTTAAAACAATATAAATCTACACGAAAATTTCTGATCTAAAATCCAAACGACTCAAGCAAAAAATAAAAAGTAAAGAAAAATAAAAAAACAAAAAAATAAAATAGCAGTGCATTTAATAAAATAAAAACGACTGAGCACATGAGGCGGACGTCCGGACATACACATATTACATGGTAGTAATGCTTACACAATGCTTTGGTAAATGGTTGGCTTGCTAACAATGCGCTGACTACCGCCCGTTAACTGAATTATTCTTCGAATTATCACTTGATTAGTGATAACTATTAAAACAACGGGAGCTATACTATTTGGAAGCTTTTATAGTACAACTTGAATATCACAAACATAAAATAGTCCCGCGTTGGGTGCCAAAAGTTGTCCACGAAACGAATTCTCTAAACAGGTATCGACAGCCAGTATTAAAGATATTTACTGTTTAATCTCAGTGCGGGGCTGTGACAAGCTATTCAGTTTTTAAATTTAACTAAAAAAGACAATTGCAAATTAAAACTTGAATAAAAATAAAACTAATCAAGCAAGTTCAGCGGATGATACACAACAAAAGTATAAACAATATTCAATAGACTAAACAATCCATTGTGTCATTATAGAAATAAAATCATTCAATCAACTTGTCGCCAAATTAACCTTGAATAACAACAGAATCCATAGCGTGTAGAAAATACAAAATAAAACAAAATTCATAATCACGATCATTTAGACGTTATTAAATTTTACAATTACTGTTTTACAATTTAAAAATTTGGCTAACTATTATTTAAACAAAAGGTAAAAAAATTACACAGATGTTAGCAATACAACCTCTTCTTAACAAGAACACGAAAATAGATATAAATATACAAAACGAAAAATAACCATAGACAAAAAATGTATGATATTGTCGTCAGCAAACTTTAAAACACTCGCTGGGCACCGGCACCGCGTCCACACCGCACTGACGCAAATAATAATATTACTTTTGAAACAAAAAAGAACTCGAAGGATAACATTATCAAGAACTATTATAGAAAACACTTCACCGGATACAACCGACCGACTGAAAAAATCTACTCCTAGTCGCATTGTACTATGCACAAGATAGAAAAAATGATAAATCATTTAACATTAAATTTCATTCGATATACGTCAATTTGATTGAGATTGCAAAATAATCTAAGTTACAATAATGTCTTAATTTTGACGGTAGTTATAAAACTTTTGAATGATCATAATTGAAGTTCATTTTAGTTGTAATCAACTATTTGACACATAGCAATAGACGTCGTCAGTCGGGCTGTGCATCAGCGCAACATACCATCGGGAAGAACGCGAATACTGCACATCTATATAAGCGGCGCGCCGCGAGACAACGCTCCCGTTGCTAAAATCTTCTAGCTTCACAGCAATAGTTGTAATTAAAGCAAAATAATATACTCGCACATAAATATTACAAATCAAACAATTAATTTCGGGGAGCGGCCCGCTGTCGCCGGCGGTGTACCCAATACATATAAAATCTACCGCTACCACTAAACCGAACTAACAAACTAACAAATTAATAAAAGTACAACCCTACAACTAGTTATACGAAGGCATGCCTAAGGTTGCCTTTCCAGCAGAGATGTGCTACGCGACGTTGCTTAGCGGAACCCGTTTCCTTTCCGTTTGAATGTGATTGGTGGATAGCATACGCATCCATCGCAACGTAGCGTAGCACATCTATGGTGGAAAGGCACCCTACCTCCGCGCGGGGCAATGGACAAGCGTGATCCATTACGCTCCAGACAATGTTTTACGTCAACTTTTAAAATGTAAATTATCTAACAATTATCGCATCGCATGATCGCTCACATATGCCGTTGTTCGCAAATTATTCCGGCCTTTAGACTGGAGCACTATTGTCCATTGCACCTGCGCGTCAATAAACGCAACATAAAACAGTAACATATTACAACACCCGCGCGCTGACCGCTTGACCCACAGCCGGAGTATTAAAATAACATATTATTATATATTTAATGATACGTAATTACCTATAGTGTTTTCTGAACTATACCAACCGGCGGTAATTTCAATATAATTAATATGTTGATAGATTAACAATGCGCAATTAATTTCCGGATTTAATATGAAGTCAATCACAAGTGCATTGCTACTATTGCGATCTCACTTGGGACGCTTTGTTTTGGTGAGTACGCTACTAAGTACTACGAGTAATCAAATGGAAAAATTACTGCTGGACTTCCGTGTATCAAAAACAGTTATAGTATGTTGTAAAATTTGATACTATTTCAGAAGAGACCTAATACACGAGTATAGCGTGGCAGTCAAACAGTCAACGAACGACAAGCCTAAGTATAGATACACAACACAGCGAAATAACGCGAACATTCTCGAACATGGCACTGAGCAGCGGACGCCACGACGACAGTACGAATGCGGACGGACACTAGGCAAGTGGTGCCATCTCTTGATACCAAACCGAAAACACATACATACACGTGGCGCCATCTAAAAACTAATATTATCAATGATTGAAAAAAAAGAAAACTAAAATTTATTAACTAAGTATAATATATATTTCAGTATGTGTTGTATTAAATGAATAGAAATAATAAAATTACGGAAGACAGTGGATTTCAAAATGGTTCTTCAATAATACCATTTCATAAACTTCACTCGTAGTATATAGCTAAATTTATGTATAAAAACATCACAATTTAATGAACATCTAATACTTCGTAGCGTTATTGAATGTTAAAAAATATTGCCAGTATGACGCCATCGCAGCGTCCGAAGCCGATAGTAAAATTAAATAATAATAAAAGAATTAGCAATATTAGCTACGTACAATACATTTCACTATACATTGTAACATAATAAGAAAATACACAACTCGGTGTTACGCGAGCGGTCCAGCGACAGCGGCGCGCGTTAGTTCTGCTCTATTTTATACATACGAATGTTGACACTTTGGGTGATATCGATATCGATTATTTCTCAATTCTTTGCTTTATGCCGTTTCAGTACCTACATTAAAGTTATTGCTAAAATACTATATCATCTTTTATATCATAAGTATTGCTGCGAACATAGACTACAACATGACATTTACTCTATTACTTGGATTAGGGTTCGTTAGAATGGAAATGCTTAGCTGCCTATAGAAAAATAACTATTTAACGTGCCCAAGAAGGCACATCGCATATATTATGGTTGGGCCTGTTCTTCGCACGCCGCAATCGCTCGAACGTTCCCGTAACGTAACAACGTAAAGGAGTGGTGTCGTGTAGGTTTCGGGAGATGGGACTTCTTTAGGCGCAATATTACGTGGCAAGAGATTTTCAACCGTATTGCCAGTGCGGTAGCAACTGTTCGTATCCAGAAGGCTGGCTATACATCAATGTGACTAAGAGCGCTTTCAGACTATCTTTTTTCGTCAGACTTGCTTTCAGACTGTCGTTTCGACATTACGCGCATGACGCGCTTACACGCACGCTCCATTTCACGCTTAAAAAAGCCGAAAACGCATACGCGGTGTTATTCCGGCGCGTACTCTCGAGCCAGCGGTGGCGAGTGTCAGTAGCAATATGGCCTCCGACGAGACATTGCTTTTAACAACTCTCATTATTCTCAGTCAGCACTGTTCATATCGATTAAAATTTTGAGAAGTAACATCAATTGATTTGCATCAATTACCTCTAATATAATGAATAAACTAATATTTATTGAACAAATTTAAATAGTGATACAGTCCTCTTTAAACTGGTCACGAACGATCGATACTCCAGACCACCTCCCTCAGAGCCACACCCCCCGAACCAAAAAGCAAAACAGATCTCGCAACACGGTGATACATGTAATTAACTAAATATTAAAACGTAAACACGACAACTATATAATAACAAACGATTTACAACTCAACGAGCCTAAAAGTTAAATCCAAATTGCATATTCGATTATTGCATCGCCACGCCCACCGCGAAAGGACGCGTGACGCACGCGACTACGACACGGCCCAGTTACGACCAATTACAGATCTGTATATAACCAACTATATAAAATAAGTTAATGCTTGACAACAATCTCACCTGATGGTAAATGACGATGAAGTTCGACATTAATCAAATTAACTTATAAAAGCTTATTCCCTCAACAAGATATGAACCACACCTAAATGTGGTACATATTATTATAAAGCTTTAGGCTTCAAACTAGATCCAGTTTTGGTTTATTTATATTATTTAAAATGC
The DNA here is from genome assembly GCA_905404295.2 of Ochlodes sylvanus. Classification (NCBI taxonomy): domain Eukaryota; kingdom Metazoa; phylum Arthropoda; class Insecta; order Lepidoptera; family Hesperiidae; genus Ochlodes; species Ochlodes sylvanus. The sequence goes on from FR990129.1 coordinate 9,270,526, forward strand.
ATATTAAACGGATATTGTTGTACAATTTGTCCAAATTCAACCACAAGAGAATCTTAAATTTTTGTATCTTTAACATGTTATTTTCTATAATTCAAATAAACGAAGAGTGAATCAATCCTTAGAAAAAATAGATTACATTAAATCATACAACATTTTTAGTATACGAAATAGAAAAACACAATATATTACAAAAGTGTCGTAAACATGTCGTATAGCGGGTCGTGTCCTTAGTCGCAAACGCCGAGTGTTCGCCTCAATATATACACACCGATATTTTGCATTGCCCTATAAAGAGTTAATTGTAAGCGGATGTCGTGTCGTCTCTGAGACTTCGCTCCTATTAAATCCATTATAACATACTTTTTAGAATTACAAACATATTTTATGAAGTTAAAATGTATACGCGAAATGTGTAAATAAACTAAATATTGGACATCAGTAAATGACTTTTATTTTAGATATAACGTGTGCCCCACGATATTTTTTTTTGTGTACCGATATCTTAATAGTATTGATCCAAGCGGTCGGATTAATGGTACAAATTACATAAATGGTTAGTATCCGTTATATGTTAAACTATAAAGCCCATAAATAATTTGGGCATTAAAAAATAAATACAACATACATCAGAGACAACACCCCTATCTTCAGTGATTAGTAAGGAAAAAAACAAAACAATAACTAAAACGTTGGACACGTTCAACACGACCAAGGAAAGAAAGAGATGGGTATACAGTCACGTGCAGCGAAGAGAAAGAGAGAGAGACAGAAACACTGGCCTAACACCTAACCTCATTTACAACAACATCACTCACACACGCTAATCCTATATGTATACACGCACACACCTAAGGCCGCGGACGCAACGGTTGAAAACGTAAAACTAAATTATTATTAACTATCAACTAATTAATTACATACAAAACTTTAGCGTTAAGAACTCGTCACGGACCGGGTAAGGTAACTTCACCAGATAACATAAGGCGCTTGCATATATATAAAACATAATTATAATATTAATATTTTGGTGATCTAAACGACTTCCTTTGCCTAATGATAAACTTTACATCCGACTTAAAAAGGACTGTACCGAGGCCAGTGCCAACAACCGAACTGATGACCGAACCGACTGACCTTTACATGATGCAAACTGCATTTAGCTCAGTATTGCACTTGGATAGTAATTGTTTTAAAGCACTTACGACATCTCATGACAAAGAAACAGATCTAGAGTGCAATTTAAAGGCAGTAACAATAGTAATAAATTTAAAAAGTTTTATAATTGTTACAATCCATCTTTTGGTTTATATCAATTTTATTTACTTACAACCCATCTCAATTATGCACCATTAGAAATTTCATCTATACAATATTATTACGATAGCCAAATGACATTAATTTATCATTCTTCGTGAGATGAGCCGTAGACAACGAAAGTCGTTCAAACCACTACTGGAAGCGAAAAATCAGTACTAATAGCGAACATAACGTATATCCTTATTGTACAACTTAATTAGAGTCACTTGAAACTCGCTCGCGAGATTCCTTTGACAAGTAGTATCAGCCGAGAGGGACCCTTGCTGCTATAAGCCTTAGGGTGGAAAATGAAACGAAGCCGTAAAACATTTTAATAAAGCACAAATCAAGTAAATGCTATCCTTACAAATCTTAAGGTATTAAATCGTTTGGAACTTGTCGAAGAAATTCATACATCGGACTCTTGATGGGCAGTTGGTGCGTATACAAGATTCAGCCTTATTGCACTGAACGCTACAATCAGATTTGTGTGGCACGTCAATAGTCAGCTGAGGCACTTGCTAAGTTCATAAGAGCACAAAATACTCGTATAATATAATTTAGAATACCTATTGCACAATTGAATTGCAATCACTTTTAGATATTTTTACAAAAAAAAAAGGTAAATCATTCCCAGTAATTAAAACTTAACTCTTTTAAAATGTATAATATTTGAATTGACCTAAAAATATGAATATCTTCCGACTACTTAGAACAGAAAAGGAATCAATCCATCTCTGTTCGTGCCAAGCCTCATTCCATTGCGATCACTCGCCAAGCGAACAAGCGAGACGGAGCGACTAGCGCGATCGGTGAAAACAACACGACAATACCGCAATAGAAACGCAACACAACTAAACCGATTCAAGTACAAACTCCATTCTAACTATATACGTAGTCGCTGTAGAAAATCCATCGTAACAAGAGCACGCGATAGCCACAAACAGTCACGTCAATTGAGATGACCGCAGTGCTGGCAGCGCCAGGGCTGCTCCTGGCGTCAGTCCGAGTTGTTGAAGTACTCCGACGCGTTGCCGCGACATATTGGACACGTTCGATTCGTCTGCGAATTAAAATTTATCGGTTTAACGCGGCGGTCTCACTTCTTGCGTCATAATTATGTCGAAATAGGCGGCTCAGTTCTATCACACTGATCAAATTCCAAATACGGAAACGTTGTTTTTTGAATCATTACATCAATAGAATTAACAAATAGGCTCAAAGAACGCTTTGAACATCGATGCTATTTTGATAAATTTCACTCAATTTTCAAAAATTCCTTTAGGAAGAATAAGCAACAAATGCAAAAACATCTTTTTACCATTTTTTTGACATAATGCAAAAATAACTAAATTTATCCTCTAAAGAAGGACCGGCACCAAAACTGATCACTCACCCGCAGCCACTTGTCGACGCACTTGGCGTGGAACTCGTGCGCACAGGGCAGCACGCGCAGCGTCTGCCGCGCCTCGAACTCGCTCATGCAGACCACGCACGACGACTGCTCTCCTGTACCACACACAGCGGGATCAGTTAAGACCAATATTATGAATCACATTTTTTAATGTGAAATACACCGTTCTGTACTGCCTAATTAATAATTTTGAGAATAAACTAGCGCCATATTAAAAAGAAAGGGACAAAATAACGACAATTTTATCAGTTTTTATCTGTGCCGTTTTTTGTGCAGGGCGACTATTGACAAAACATTCCTAACCTTCCTTCGCTAAACCGATCTTCCATTGTACTATATGAAATTAAGTGTTCATTGAAATAAGATACGAGTGCCTCATTTCAAAGTTACCACTGACCAAAATCTTTCAAGCTCAAATATAAAGTTCTACAAAGCAACATCTGAATGATTACGAGTGCGCACGCATACGTGCATATGCGTTTCGTGTGCGTACGCATATGCGAACGCGATAACGTGCACATGGCGAATATGTCTGCTTGCGTATATATGCATACATTAGCGTGGCGAGTACGTCCCCGCTTGTATGCGTGCGCACCCTTGTGCATACAGTAAGCGACTGACCCTGGTGCGTCTGCCGACAATACTTGTAGCTGGGCAGCAGGTCGATCTCGTGGCGCTGCAGGCCGCGCGGCTTGGCCTCCCCGAGCCGCTCGGCGAGCGAGAGCAGCGCCTCGTAGTTCTCGGTCTCCGGCGAGGCGGCCGCGTCCTCGCGCGCCTCCGCGTACGGCGACAGCGGGAACATCGCCAGCAGGTTCAGGAACACCTGGACACCGTCGTCTCATTTATATTTTCGTAACCCTCTAGTCTGTTGCTTAGCAATTATCGGAAAATCACATCATTATAGTGTCAGTTGTTATTTATTTACCATCTGACTCATCCAGAGATTATATTATATCAATCTACATTATCTATGTACATTTTTGGATGCGTTAGTTTTATCTTAATCGTTTCAGTAATTAAGAACATACCGGTACGAGTACTACTTTGCATTTCAACGTAGAGGAGTTAAGTTCCCAATTACTCCATACGTCTACCTTATAGGAAGGAATAGCTATAAAAGCCAATAGAAATTGGGCACTCTAACAATAACAGGTTCGGCAATGTTGCAACTTGAAGCAGTGGTAAGTGTACCTGGTATGTGGGCGGCGGCGGCGGCAGTGCCAGCGGCTGCGCCACGTGGAGCTGCGCCGGCAGCGCCGCGCCGACCAACCCCCCGCCACCCTGTTCATAAAGATAATACATGTATTTCGTAAAAAAGTAATGAAAAAGACTAAAAGAGACGCGAAAATGGCCTTGGCAAACCAACAGCCGCTGATTTTCTTAAAGACGCATTCATGTGAAAGCGTCACATCCATATCAGCGTAGGTACACAAAACATCGTACATTACGTATTCTTTTTTATTTCTACTGTCATGGCACCGTGATCTTGTAACAGTAAATATATAAATTTAAAAATGAACGCAACTAACGTCTGATAAATGAAATATAAATGTTATCATAACCCATAACCAAATTAGAACAATTGAAACATACAGCGTTCGTCCGCGTTACGCCAGTCTCTAAATGTATAAACGCCTTCGAATGATATATTAAAGAGGGTAATAAATTGTTCTCAAATCGCTGCGATCTCACCACGAGTCATTTAATACTGATTACATCTCACCATAAGTAATATAATACAAGACTTTTTTGTATAACCAACCTGTGCGTGTATGTGATGCACGGCGTGCGCATGGGGATGTGGGGGCCATCGTGGCGCGGCGCGCACGTACGGCCGCGCGCCACGCTGGCCCACCACGCCCACACCTACGCCGCCCACCGAGCCCACGCCCACCCCACCGTTGCGGCGCTAAGGATGTAGCAAGTAATACATTTTAAATTACAGATTAACCACTATAACTGTTAGTGGTTATCGTAGCCCGTTAACACGGCATTAGCAGAAAGTAATAGAAATCCTGATCATTAGTTATTATAACTACATGATAGAAACCAAAATTATTATAATAACAGGTATACATAGGAGGAAATCAAATTTAATACTATTCATTTTCCACAGCAAAATCAAAGAAAAAGGTATGTCCTTCTCAATGAAAGCAGCGGTGAGAATAAAGGAGTGCGCACATTCAACGACTCCACGACCGACCGACGCCAACGCGACTAAAACCTTGACAAAGCTAACATTCAATTATGAGCCTTATATCTTTGAAGTTAAGGTTGAATTTCGAACTTATACTTAAAAGCCCTGTACGGCTCGCCCTACACCCATAGCCGTTCCGTTTCGAGACCAACGCGTCGACGTTGCGTTGACGACTCACCGTAGACGAGTAGTCCACGCGTCGACCGACACAATTACGTAATGTAACTAGCGTCGGAGTTGAAACGGAGTGGAGACGGAGTCGAGTTGACGTCGATGAAGCGTTGATCGCGGAACGGAACGTCGGAGTTGAAACGGAGTGGAGTCGGAGTGGAGTTGACGTCGAGTTGGTGTAATGTGCGCACTCCTTAAAAAGACGTAGTGAGGGCAGCGGTGGGATGCAAGGATTCATTACAATAAAGAAAATGGGAAAGAACATGACTGGATCACGTAGGCGTAATTATAAACAGTTTACAAATACTACATTAAATACAATTAAATTAAGAGCAAAGTAAAATTACGCCGCAATAAAAAATCTTGAATCTTTCGTTAATCAACCTTATAGAGTACAAATTAAAATTCTTGTACATGTGTGGCCAGGGCGAAACCAGGGCGACACCGCGCTCTAAAGATAGGGCCACTAACAGGACTTCGGAGTCGTCTAACAATATTGTTTTATTTTGAAAATGTAAACATCTTTTTGTCAGTGCATTCAATTTATATGTTACATTAGTTGAGTTCATGGGCTATGAATGTGGTTGTGTGTGTGTTTAACACTTACGTGGTGGTGGTGCGGTAACGTGTGGCGCGCGTGGTGCGCTCCCAACAGTTCCAAGGGGTTGCCGCGCGGCTGTAAACATTAAATAGAGATAACTTAACCTCTTCACTAAGGTACTAGGTTCACATGAGCGCATTGCAACTATACCTCGGCAGCGATGACGAGCGGTGCGTGGTGAAAGTCAGGTGAGGTCTGCAGCGGCGACAGCGCGTCCTCGCCGCCCAGCATGTCGAGTCGCCCCTCCGCTCTCTGCACCGAAACCGGAGAGATAAACGAACGACAATTAAAAAAAACATTAAGTGTTACCTGTTGAGGCGTGAGTGCGTATAAACTGTAGACGTCAATTATATAATTACAAAGGCAACTGTCGGCATAACGTATTAGAACGTGACGTTACGTCACTCACCTGCGTATTGGCGATGTAGTGCGGATGCGGGGGCGAGGCGAACGGCCCGCGCGGCGGCGGCGCGAAGTTCCCGTGATACTGCAGCCCCGCGTACACTCCACCCATCTGCGGCCAGCACGCACACGCGGGTTACACGCGGGTCGACCGAACGGACGGGGGGAGCGTGGGCGACACCGTGCCGGGATCGGATACAATATACGACACGCAACACGGAGCACGACTGGATTGTCGTTAGTCAGGACATTAAAACCGGATGTATATCTTTTTATTTACCAATGATGAAAATGTATGATAGCGAGTGGATATGATTAAACATACGATTCTCTGAAAGCTCTGTTCATCTTCTAGTTATACTAGTAGCAAAATACGACATGCATTAATTTATCTTTCATTAACGATTCCCTAGCACATGGTGTCGTCCACGCTGCCGCGATAATCCGTCTCCTTCGAGTTTCGTCGAATACATCATGGTCCTTCGAGTCGTATTTCAATGTCATTGAAATATTAATTGCAAGCATTATATGTATATGTATATACTAGTCAGTTGTAATAATAGTGGCACACGGATGGGACGTAAGATTGCACACCGTGACGTCACCCGGACGGACGAAGGCGGGGGTGAAGGAGACGAAGCGGGGGCAGCTTGTATTCCTGCCGTATACCATGATGATTACACCGACTACGTTTGAATAATAAAAATATTGGATGTTGTACTAAACAGGGGCCATGATATATCCGAACACACATAACATAATAGCTAAGACCGTAAACCAGAACACAAAAGATAGCATTTTGGGCGCATTTTCAACTATAAAGCGTTGCAGATTATCGTCTCGTTCCGTGACCGTATACATACAGACAGTATTACTATTAAATAAATAGAAAGATTATATTATTATGGAAATAAAAATAATATTCATAGGGTTTTTCTAAACTGAATGGTATGGGTAAGCTCTAAACTGCAGAATATACGTACATTTTTAATATAAACGGGACATTAAAAATAAATATCGTTATGTAAAATTTCACGTACATAGTACGAATTTAGTATATTTTATATTTATTTGACCTAAATATGTTGTATAATATGTGGATATTTAAGGAAACATTGAACCGTGAAAATTCATTTATTTTAATGAAAATATCACGCTTAACCTACAATCCGATTAAACCTAGTATTTTTATTTTATTTTATAAATGGCGATTCACTTTTTATATAGTTCCTTAGTATATTCTGTGGTCTAGGACTCTCCTATACTGTACCAGATAAAAAAACGCTAGTATCAAAACTGTCATAAGAACAAAAAATTCCACTAAGCGAAGTTAAGTCGTAAGAACAATTATTTGTTGTAAGTATATATCGAGAACGAGCAAAATATTAATTAAATGCATATGGAAACCGACCATGATGAACATAGGTACATAAATAATACATAATAGATAATAATATATATTTTAGTATAAGAAAGCCTAGATAAATTAAAATATATACGTATACCGCACGTCAATTACAATAATACGAATATAAAAGCGGGATATATTACAAAAAGTGACCTAACTAACGCATATATAACTATTATCATACACAGGGGCGGGGTGAGCAGGACGGAGCTAGGTATGCACAATAGATAAAAGAAAGAACGAGAGAAAAACCTACAGCTTTAAAATTATCACAACTATTTAAATAAAACATGGCGCCAGTGTTAATAACCGCTCCCCTCAACATCACTCCACATTAAAGTTATATCGAGTTAAAAATGTTATTTATGTCCAAATTAAAAGAGCATATCTCAGCCAAGTCTAATAATGAAAGCGACCAGCCAAATATTTTTTATTCTGTATTGAAACCAGTCTACTGATACTGAAGCTCGAATTGCTAGCGGCAAAACGGTGAATAATGCGAGAGTTCAACCGGCAGAAAATTCGACCTGTGTGAGCACCAACTCGAGGTCTGACGGCCAATGGCCGCGCGATCCCGCGCACTGATTGGTCGAAATACCTCGCAAGCGTCGAATCACACATGGCCAGCTTTGTCGACGGTCAGAAAAATACTTTACACGAAAACACGGAACACATTCACAGGGATCGGAGAGTAAAATCTTTGCATGCTGTACCTATACGATTCAAATTTTTACCTTTCAACAAAGGGTTAGTCAAGAAAAAATATTTGGGAGGTCGCAATCGAACGGATCTAAGTGAACTCTGTACTTTGGCCATAGCATTGTATTGTTAGGTAAGAAAAATAAATTGCCATAATCTGTAGAGAGCGAGTAACGCTAGACATTTCTCATATCAGCAAACTAGACCGATCGATTACCAACACTATAGGGAGATTCGACAATTCTCTAAATGCGTATAGTGTGGGCAATTCGCAACCGGCACAGTATTCTATGTACAGAACCAAACGGTATGATCTCGAGTGTCGCATGCTGTAGCTCCGAGTCCCAACGCCATGTAACGTCACAGTACACTGACGAGCACAAGTCGCACCCTGTTACGATGAGAGATGGCGCGAGAACTTCGGTTAGATTCGTTAACAATCGTGTATAAGTACGAAAATAATAAAAAAGAGTCGGTTCGGAAGTGTGAAATGAATAAAACATCGATACTGAATGGCGGAGTAATGCGGCGGTTGCAAGCGTTCGAATCGGCCAATCGCAAGGCGCGATAATCACATGGCGAGCTGTGATTGGTCGAGGACCGTGTCGCGATTCAAATGGGCCAACACCGGGAGCGCGTGCAACCGACGCTAAGTACCTAAAATGTCATCAAGCACTGTGCAGACTGAGTCTATGTATTACATATAGTAAAGTAAAGTAATTATGTGATGCACACTTTTCTATGCAGCCTACCGCCACCTCGCTAAGTCACACTGCGTCTAGCAGCCGCTGAAAATACAATCCAACGCCTGGCTTAACCTTTCCAATCGAGCGCTCTGCAAACCGTCCGACACCGTGATACAAGCTAAATTATTTCTTTATATTAGAACAAAGATTCGTTATTGATTTGCAGGGTGCTCCTGTCGAGGGCCACAATCACATGAGCCAAGCTGGTAGAATTGCTAACATGACAGGTGCTTAAAAGTATTGGAAGTGTATAGAATAGTTTACGAAACCGCAATTCGAACTACGATTTCCATAAACGATTCCTTCTCAGATCACGCATGGTCTTGATACGCCCCTGATTCGTGATTAAAAAATGTCGTTACCCCATATCTTTTTGCACTAACATAATATTTGGTCAGAGTGATCTAACAACATTTGTATCAACTCCTTGGTTGAAAAGCCATCGTTATTCTAGACATATTCTAGACAAATCCGAGGGGTACACAAAACCACCGCTCCCTAACCGTTAAACAGTAAGTATAAAGTGATTTTAAAGTAGGAATAATATTAGTGAGCCCGCGCGGCCTCGCCACTCGCCCTACGCTCGGAAGCTGCTAGACTCGGGGTCGTCACCAGGCTAGGCTAATCATTCACGGAAGGGGCAACTAGTTGTTAATCATAAAAATTTGCGCGCTACACGCCAACACATCGAAACCAAATCATCAAGACAATTTTAATATATTAGTGATCACTTAATCTAAGTGTTCAGTAATTTATAAGACCATAATTATTATGATATCGGTAATATTTTTTTAAATATGGTCGAACTCTTTTAAGTAAATTTATTCGCTTAAGTAAGTCTTGTGTAGCAAGCAAACGTCTTAAAACTATAAGATCCGGGCATGGTCACTATAAAGTTTCATAAACAGTGGTTAAGACAAAATATAGAAAAAACGAAATATATTAGATAACTCGTTAATTGATGCAGGAGTTGAGAGAGTCAAGCAGCGACCGGTACATAATATTAAAGAGTTCTTAAGAGAACGAGCATAGAATGCTATTGGTACTAACGGCGAAGACGTGACATATCACCTCGCTGAAGTCGAGCAAGATCGAGCCTTAGCAATTATTAAATAAATGTTAATTTGAGCCGAATGCAAATTCGTTTGATACGTCACGCCAACGCCCACCGTACGTCTACTGCTTACATTATACAAGCGACATGTACATATATTATCACATAGGATTAAATCTAGTAGTACCCTCCTCACCGCAAGTATCACAAGTATCGTTATAATCTGGGCATGCATATCAGTCGGTGCTCGAGTTGACATGTGTACAAAGACGTGTACCCGGCTAAGTCGAAACATCAAGAGTTAACAAACTAGTGGTAATTGAAAACCAAAGCGCGGGTGACGGTCGCCTCCGCGCCGCGGGCGGGTCGCAGGCGTGCCGCGGGCGCACCGCGAGCGTGCCGTGTACCTTGCGGCTACACTAGGTGTCGACACAGCTACACCAGAAAACCGTCAAACCAAAACGCATTCTCAGTTAAATTACTCTACGCTGTGCTTACGTTCGAAATCGGGAAACTTGTACGAAAGCGAAAAATGGTAACAATCGAAAACTCTCTACTGGTAAAACATGATTTTAAAAGGCACAGAAATTATAATAAAATCGTAAATAAAAAAAATTAAACAAGTAGCTGAACTAATAGTATTCGGTGAGAAAATTCGAAGTAGCAAAAGTGTGATCGGGGGCAACAAAATACAAGGCACGCCGAGACTCGAACGCGCCAGTGGCGACATCTGTACAAAGCCACGGAAGCACTAAACGGGCGCGTCACAGGGCCCTGACATCGGTGGTCGATCTCAAGCGGAGATTCCATCTATCCAAGATCGGCCGCAGATGCGTCGCTTCCGACGCCGAAGGTATGACCTTGGGAACAGCTCGACGAAGAAACGCCACTGACGCAATGGATCACCGTCGAGCAGACCACTACGCGCGCGCCGCGGGGTTGAGCAAGCGATACAAACGCACCAGACACCTGAAGCGGCGACCGGACGACACGGGACCAAACCACAACACAACGCGCGCCCGCACGTGACCTTCACATTACCTTCGAGCGAAAGACAATCACCAAGTTGGTTCTTAAACTCATCGAGGATGACACTATGGCGTAGAAGAATAATATATGTCGTAACATAAATGGATGATGTTACGCGATAATATTTGCCATGTTTCTCAATTTTTAGCCTCAAATTGGTCGTCACAAAGGCAATTTAGTAAAAGTCACGTCCGGGCGCCACCTTGTCGACTAGATCTAGTGAGACAATATCGTCAGATACGGTACAACTCAACAAGCCACAAGTTCCAGCCAGTCACAAAATTAATTACAAAAAACCTTATTTAAATTATTAAATTAGCATTAAGACTATGGTAGTGCCGCTAACGAGACCCGGGCTCGGGGAAGCCATAGCAGATCACCTGATGCACATACCGGATGCTGCGGACAATGTTCGGACGAGTGTTTTGTGTCAGTGAGCGTGAGTGTGTGTGTACGGTGGGTTCGAATGTCGTGTTCTATTCAAATTCTTATTTCTTCTCATTAATTTTGGATAATTACAATCGCAATTGATGGTTTATATATTATGTGGAGATCAAATCACTCATGTTTTATCCAAACTTTATTTTAATGTTCCTCTGGAGAATATGTTGTGTAAAGTTTGAAGCATTAATTATTTTTAAGACTGAGCATAATTCAAAAAATCCAAATATGCACGAATATACGTACTGCCGTCATAAGGAAAAAGGGCACAACTGAAATTTTTCTCGAAGGAAAAGGGGAAATTTTTATTTTAATGGCAATCTTGAAATGTTTAACACCTTCGTTATCGATATGTTTTCATATCACCTTCTTTAACAGAATACAGCATCTGATAATTTTAATTGGCAGGGTCTGTCACGCCATCGATAGCATCAAGTGGACAAGCTAAAGAACTAGGAAAAACAGTTTTAAAGAAGCGGTGGTTAGAAAAGACTGTTAACCAACCCAACCTCTCCTTTGAGAACATCCTTATCATGTATTACGTACCAATCTTTGGTTTAGACTTTGCTTGGAGTATACATGGCGTGAGAATGTAGTATCGTGTTGTGTAGTGTACAGTGGGGTGGTACCAATGTGGTAATGTGTGGTAGAGCGGCGGTGTCCGGGCGGCGGTACCTGGTAGCGCAGGTGGTGGTGGTGGTGGTGTGTGGAGAGCGCGGGCAGCAGCGCGCCCCACACGTCCGCGCCGCCCGCCACCTGCCGCCGCCATACACGCTACACGCTATAACGCTATACCGCAGCATAACGCTACACATCGCGCCGCGATCTCAACCACTGCGTACACCACTGGTACTCGTCAAACATGTCAGCAGATGATATTCGACATTTACCAAAGGTCTGTTAACGACATTTCATGTTATAGATTCGCAAGGGATTAATGCATACTTATTTCTTCCGAATCCATCTTTTAATAATTTATGACAAAATGTAATTAAGTACACAAAATGCTCGATGTCACTGGCTTTATCGATTAGTTATGCAAAGAGATTCAAAATTATTTAAAGAGCTACTTGGGGCCTTCGAGCCGGATTCAGTAAAAATACTTAACTACACTTTGAAACGACAATAATGTAGCATAATAAGAAAAATCTATTTTAAATACAACTCTCCGAAAAATGTCGAATATCTGAGAATTCGAAACATGGTAATCGGAATAAATTGATAGTGCCATAGTGTTGAGAGCGCGCCGCGTCTGACAATTCTTACAACTAAAGGAAACAATTACCTTATCACAATTTGTGATTAAGAAACTTAACTTACTCTTCTATAGACAATATTGTTCCTTAACATAAAAAACTTAAGTTAAAATAATAAATAAATAGATATTATATAAAAGTAACAGTCAATGCTACGCGTAACTGATAATTGCCAGACTATTATATACTTTACTGTTAAGAATTGAAAAGAAAACAAAAGAAAGTTAAACAGTCAACTGGAACAGATTGGCTCGTCAACAGGGCATATTCATGTCATACTTATCAGATATGTTTATTAGCTAAAATACCACATGCCAGTTGATCTTGTAAATAAACAGACACGATAAGATATCACGTCACATTAAAAGCTGTTTGGTTACAAAACTTAACATTGCAAAATCAATGTAACCAATATAATACTTTAAAACATACCGGCAAACACCAACATCACAGCACTGACTGCCACACAGCCCAGGGAGCTCATATATTTCAACGTGAAAAATATGAACTGACTCGAGCGCTACACGTTTACTTAATATCTATAAATTAATAATAAACTTAACAGAGCACCTGTGAATACTCCCCTATCGTGTAAACCAACGGCGGCTGTCGTATAGCATGCCCAGATTGATGGAACTCCGGCCGCGTCGCCGAAACTACTTAAAGACCCCCTAAAGTCAGACGCGTTATTCGTTATTGATGCGATATTGCGTTAATCCGTATTTTCTTCTCAGGCTTATGTTATTTAACTGTTCACACCCTACATTGTTATACATAATATAAGGCGCAATTACTTACCGCCTTACAAAAGTTATTGATACAAACTGCAGTTTTGCACGTTTGCACGCATCCAAATCAAAATGTGCTAAGAACAATTACTTAACGCAATAAATGCTACACCGCGTATAGATCATTTATCGTCGAGGTATGAAGATACATAGTGTATTTATAAAACATGTACAGTTATTAAAAAAATACAATACAAATAACGCTGTGTTTAACGACCATTATAACGCACCTGTTTTAGGAAGCCTTGAATGAACATAAACCGTTTAAAACGAACACAGTACAAATTTAATTTAATTTGCTTTGAAAATTCTTACTTAGAATAAGAACCGTAAACACTGTGTTATTGTAAGTAATATATACATGAATTTAAGTGTTGCCTGTACCTGATCTGGTGCAGTGAAGAGTTTTATAAGTGTACAGATTTGACAGACATGTGTCACAAAAAAAAACGTAGTTCTTTATGTGGATATCATTCGAACCATTCTTCTCATGATAATAATAATGTCATGTTTTGAAGAAAAACATCAGAGTGAATTTTTCTTGGTGAAACTAAAACTGAAATATAATATGTATGTGTAACTGTATGACCGCTGAAAATTGATATCGCGTCACAAATAAAAAAAACACTCCTACATAATATAATCAAGTTCTCTTGCTACTTTTTTATCCGTTGAAAATAATAAATATAAAACATCTTATAAGTAGTTAATTTAAAGATCATTGGGCGGTGCAGAGCTTGTCACTGAACACATGCATCGGTATTGGGTATAATATTTCATTGCGATTGTTGACATTAAAGATGTAAATGAATTCAAGCGCTATTTTATACCGTACGGGAGGACAGAATGAGGTAGAATATACAATCTGGTTTGGCGCTGGGATACATCTCTAATCAACCTTAAATTGAGCAAAAATAATCTTTGTTAATGTCAATCGTGAAAGGTAAACTATTATTAACATGATGAATACGTATCTTATATTTAAGCTTATTTAAGCTTATTTTCATCAAATCAATCCTCGATACTGAATTCCAATTTATTGTTGTACATCACAAAAACTAATCGCGAGCCCTAAAATTCGATGCGCTATTATTTATCATAGTTATATTGTCAATGTACCGCCCAACGTGCCGGATCCCACCGCTGCTACTGAAACTTCACGTCAGCGGGGAACGTACCTGCGTGCGCTGCGGGTGATCGCGGTGCGACCACACGTTGCCACCCAGCGCGCCGAGCCGCGCACCGCGCAACGACATCTGTCGGTCAGGGCAATACAACATATTTATTATTGTTTATTTTTTTATTTTTTATTTATTAAGTTTACCAACAATTTTACATTCGATACATCCATTTTTATAACAAGTTTTAATTTTTTTACATTTAATGCAAAATCACTTAAAGGTAAATAGCTATCCAGAAAAAAAACGAAGACGTGTACTTACAAAAAATAAACTATTATTTTTTATAACTGAGGTAATTGTAAATGTTTAAATATCTATCTATGAGTAAGATATCTAACATTGATTCACAGGGATCTAATGTCGTATTATTTATGTCCAAATTTCAATACTTTATAATGTTAAATATAAAACGTAAAATGTTAGCACAACCAATAGTACTCTACCGATTGTTTCGCAACTAACCTCTATATCTTAGATTATAGGGCGAATGTCTGGAAGAGATCTTTTGAGCGACAAAACCGCTTGTTATATGTATGTACCGCACAATTTTTAAGTATTTTCATAGTATCTTTATATCTTATTATGTTGTGCAAATAAGATGTATAAGCGTAGTTACCTGGTTGATATCCAGCAGCAGCGGCGTATGGTGCGCGTGCTGGATGTGCGCGGGATGCGGGTGCGGGTGCGCGTGCGCCGGGTGCGCGGGGTGGGGGTGCGCCGCATGCGCGGGATGCGGGTGCTGATGCGGGTGAGGGTGGGGGTGCGGATGCGGGTGTGGGTGCCCCGGCTCCAGCCGCTCGTGCCAGCCGCCGCCGCCGCTGATGTAGCGTACTCGACGTCTATAACAAATACACAAATTATACAATATAATATAACAAAAATACGACCCCAGTAGACGCTATCTTTACCTCGATATAATACACATAAACTTCAATAAACATTTATCTTTCTAATGTATTCAGTATTATGACACAAAAAATATATTCAGGTACTTGAAATATATACTTTACAGAAATAGTTTTAATTGAAATCGTTCAGTCTGTTTGAATATTCAATGAGCCCATCTAGCAGTACCAGTTATGTAACAAAATACTTGTCGAATTATGTAAGAATTCCTCAGATGTCTAAATAACTGATCCATCCAAAAGGAAAGAGAAGAGCCACTGCATCCTCTTCATCCCACTGCAGTAGAGTTTGATCATCCAGATTTCCTTAGTCAATGAAACAGGTCCCTCAGGATGCGATAAACAAATAGTGTGGATAGATTGACTCACTGCGGTTGGTAATGATGCCTGGGTGTCCGGCGCTCAGCGGGCGGCGGCGCCACCGACACGTTGCTTTCCCCTGCAACACACAAATCGTTGATAAATTTAAACTGATGCTTCTCATTAATATGTGAGAAAGGTGTCAAAAATTCTAGTGAGATCATGATTGTCGATACATTATTATTTATCATAATTTTACTCACTTTCTTTGTCACACCGTTCGTTACGTTATTAAGAATAAGAAACCCATTATGTTAGCAGTTACATACATATTCATCCTAACTCTTAATTTATGACATAATATTTTTAGTTACAAGCGAAACTCGAATAATACATCTGATGCCAAGTCTTACAAGTTCAGGCAATACACTGGTTTTATCGTCAAGGGTACTAGGAGAACTTAACATACCGGAGGAAAGGTGTCGCGAGATTCGACGGCGCTTCCGCGAGGGACTGTCACCGGCCTTGCTGGACACCTCGCCGTCCGAGGAGCCCGCGCCGCTGCCTAGCGACTCCACCGGCCCCTCCAGGGGATTTGTGTCCTGTAACCGAACGCACCGGCAATTCGTAAGTCGTATTGAAAAGGTATATTTTGGAAGAGTTCTAAAATTTAAATATCATAATTTTTGAAGAGTTTGTTGGTAATGACTCTGCCATAGAAACAAGAATTGTCGGGTTGGAATGCCGGTCGGGCAGGCATTTATGTAACAAATAAATGTTTTCCCTCCAGAGGTGTATATTCAGTTTCCAGGTCCTGGTCCAGGTCCAGATCGGAGGTCCTATCCTAACGCGGTGGTGTAAATGTTGAATTTTGTCAAACAATTTACATGACACTTGCTTTCTCTGGACTTCCCCGTCCAAGCAGTTGATGGTATTCGGTGATGTACTCACCATGTGGTGGTGATGCGGCCCGTGGTGGAGATGCGCGTGCTCCGTGGAGGGACCCGCGCCGGCGCCCGGGCTCACGCGAAGCTCTGCAAATATCACAATCGATACGTCAGCATTACCAGATTCCGCCACGTTCCTCAACAATTTCACAATGCAAGTGACAAGTTGCTCCTAAGTTCATCTAAGACTCCAACCACACTTTGAAGAATAAAACAGGCATGTCTCTGAAAATCGCAGCCTAGAAAAAACCCGCCTTTTCCAAAAACCGGCAAACGTGACGGTGGTCTCATTACATAGATCCAGTGTGACCACCAAACCGACCTAGTTACGCTTCCATAATATACACAAACACAACGCTCAAAAGAACCTTCAAGCGCCCAGTAGAAAACCTCACCAACACTTTCCCCGGCGTTGCGTCACCGTGCGGTATTCAAAACTGACCGGGTTACGTGCGTGAACGTGTCGCACTTTACTGCCGACTCGTTGCACTCCCAAAACTTGCAATTAAATATAACAAAGACCTCAGACTCAATCGTCGATCGACAATGTCGACGTGAGGTCTCAAGTAGAGCGAGTAAGAAAGTGAGGGTAGACAAAACAAACAAAATTTCACCCGCAAGATTTTTGGTTTACATGTACTGATGATCTTTACAGGGGTCAGGGAGATGCCGGAACGCGTGGCTTCCTACATTTAACATTCACACGCAACCTCCGCCGCTTCCGCCTGAACGCTGAATATTTCATTATCGTTTTGGAAAGTTTGTGACTATGACATAACTAAGAATAATTATTGAAATTCATGCAATATTTTACGTGAGGCAGAAAGACATGTATTGTTCGCTGGGAAGTAAATGCAATACCGGGTCTCGTTCTAAAGGATTCTATTCTAATGGTAGTTCTAAAGGACAGTCAGTTTTTTTTCTTATCTGTTATCAGACCAGTAATATGCTGTACGATTTTAAAAAGGCGGTTCCATAAATGACGTAAGTCATCACATTTCGCAACCCTAGCTGAGGGCGGCGACTCCCACACTACTCCGAAGTGTTCGAAGCTATAAATCAGCTTTACGTGGGATTTTTCAATAGCCACGAAATTTGCAATAGCAACAAACAACAAAACAGGCCACTGAGTAAGCGTTCTCCGTGACTGTTTGACTCGGTTTAGTAAATGCGTGTATTCCCCTCCGTAAAGAAGCTTTTTAAAATAGTCGTTGAAATCGATAGCCAGACTGTTAATAAATTATAAATTGTAGTGTCCTAAACACGAAAATACTTTGCATTAACATTTATTCATATCGCGGACCTCTAAAATAGATTTTGAATGTACCTACTTTCTTTCTAAAATTTATTTGACTCAATCATAAAGACTAGTGCCGTACCTCTAATTGGTCACACTCGAACCACGAAATAAATCAGAAAGAATTAGTAATAGCGTCATAAATGAGGTAGAAGTCATAATCAGACGTTACCAAACTCGCCACTGTGGTCTATGATCCTAAGATGTGAATCCCAATTTAAATACTCGTACTATTTAATGCCCCGTACGAAACAACATCATCGGACGCCTACTTAATCCTATATATTTTTACATTGTGTGTCAATGTTACACTGAAGTTATGAATCAGGATACTGTTTTGTTCTATATCTATATCTTTTTAACTTTGGTACGTTCCATAACGTCGCGATCATACCTAGTCATCATCATCATATGGAAACAGTCGCAAAAATTATTCAACAGCAAATGAACGACAAATTTTAATGTACAGTACCGACTCGCCGGCGTTCCGACGGTGCGGTTCCCCGACGTTCCGCACGCCGCGACCCACCCGCGCCGCTACCTGCAACCAAATAGCGTTCATAGTCATTAAAACTTTAAATTGTTTTTAAAGCATAATTTTATTTATCCCTTTGTGGTGCTGTTTATAACAAACAAACTTTTAATAGGCTTTCTTTAGGCTGTCAATATCCATTATCTCTTTACATTTTGTACCACAAAGAAACAGGCATATTACGTCATACGTCGTTATATTCGACACTCGATTACCATTGTTTACAACCTTAATGATCAAAGATAATTAAAGTATTATGAGAGTTGTAATTAGTACCGTTTAGATTAGAGTACACGTACGGTAAAGGAAAACTAAGATAGCAATAGAACCTTATCCATCAGCGTTGTATTTAGGAGATGCTGGACCTAAACAATTAAAGTATCTCTAATCACTTTAGCCGATCTTGAGCGCTTGCAATTCAACGTGTATAGATATTACTATGCTAGAAAACTTTGAACAATTTGGCCGGCGCCCGAAAATGACCTTTTGCCATCCGCCATCGTTTTACGCAGTTCCTGTCCCGTCATTTCGCCTACGCCGCTCTGCGCTTTCATCGAGAACCCATCCTTAATCGCTTTACCTGGCAATTATAATGTAATTTGAACATTCCTGGGACGCAACGCAACCGACTGCCAAGAGCAGTGCGAATGCACTCTGGATACTGCGATGCGCTATTTCAGCGCAAGTTTAACATCGCGGATCAAAATAAACAAATGTCATCTATTAGCGGTCATCGCTCAGAGAAACGCAACGCATCGAGCATGTCGCTGGAGAAGTCATGACGAGCATGTCATGTAACTCGAGAAAGAAGTGGAATCTAGTAACACGTCCCCGTCAACTTAACTACTTCTCTTCATGCACAAGGTGCTTTTTGAAGTAAATACTTCTTTAGTAGTTGTGATTTGGAATTCGTTGAAACGGAAATGACGCGAATGAAGCATGGCGGCCGACGTAAGCAAAGCAAGACATCAATATTTGGACTGACAGTAATCTGTGTTATGAAATTTCACTTCTAGCACATGTGAATTGGACACATTTTTATTTTTTCAAGTTTCACCTCATTTGGTTTCAGTTACGTCGTGCGTTTTGGTTTAAATTAGAAGTTTTGATACACCGGGCAAAACCTGTAGGAATAATAACAGGAATTGTAGAGCAAAATGTATTTAGATATTTTCTGAAAATTTTAATATAGGTACGACGTACTAGGTAGGTAAGCTATATCGATATAGAGACCAGAACTTTTTACGCGATATTTGTTTCTATCTCTCTGCTTGATAGACTTACGGAGTTACGGATATTTATAAGTCATATATGTATTATGGGTCAACCTCATCATCCAGGATATTTACGTCCAAGGAAACGAGTTTATTTCCGCGTTTAGATGCCATGTATTAGTACCTTTATACCTTGAGAAGTTCTGTTAAGATATCAAGTAATTCAAGTTTTGACTGCTTTCTTGTGGCGTTTAATTGGACTCAACACCACTAAAACATACGAGCAGAAGTGTCTGATCACCGCCAATAAGTCAGAACTTACTCAGAATTGAATTACTCTGGTTGAAATTTCCCTTTCTTTACCAATGCTTGTTTATTGAATCTAAGGCTGCTGCAAAGAAACTTAGTATCCTAAAACGGTACTCCATGCCGGGTCTAATTTTAACGTTGCACAAGGTTTATTTTTGGAGTAGGTACCTTCTTTCTATGTGACGTGTGTAATAGGACAATTATATAGGGATGGTACACATAAACATCATCTTTCTGCCTTGGATTCGATGGCGAGGCGTGCACAGAAGCTTGTTGATGATACAGATCTAGTTGAGGCCAATCTGCAAAACCTCAAGGACATGCGCAAGGTAGCCACCCTCTCAGCGTCTCTATTTTCCATATGAGTACACTTTGGAATATATTAAAAATAGCTTACCCGTACTGAGTCGCCGCTGGTCATGATGGTGCTGCGCGTGGTGCGGTAGATGCGCAGGGGGGTGGGGTGCGCGTTTGGCGGGGGCCGGTGGGGGAGACTGCGCCACGTAAGCTTCCTTCGGACTTCCGGCACTGCTGCCATCGCTGGAGACAAACATAACCACATAAAATATGGGCAATACGGAACAGTACAGGAAATGAGAATACCAAATTTTAGAGCACTATTTAATTTAACAATAAAAGTAATAAAAATGTATGGATGACGCATTTATTTCATTTATATTTAACTTAATTAAATAATATAGGCACTACACCGGTCAACGGCGGCTTTACCTATAGTGCAGTGGGTACGCTGCACCCGGGCGCCGGTTGTTAGGAGGCGCCGAGAGTATCTTGAAGTAGGTACCTACTCCATTTACACCGCGTATTTTAATACAAAAGGACGCCAGGGTATTGATTGCACCCGAGCGCTGCATGTACTATAGAGCCGAGCCTGACATCGGTTACATACAAACAAAAGATTCGGTTATCTTTATTTGAATAAACTGAATCACCCAGGACAGTTCTATAATAAGACGACCATAATCCAAAATTAACGTTTGCACATTTACATGACATAAAAGATACAAATGTTGAACCGACCTGGATGCAACGTTTCCGCATTATTCCACAGAATATTACATGTATTCTAAAATTGGACAGTGGGCTGTACCGTACGGGTTTTTTATTTTTTTATAGTACAAATACAATAAGCAACTACGACTGCTAAACTTAATGTTACAAGAATACACACTGGCTGCCAGTTGCTCCGCGGACCTAAACAATACGCTTCTTTTATTACGAGCTACAAGTGGCTTTTTAATAAACTAAAGATACAATCGCATGGGTCTATTTGTATACCAATAGGTGCTTGTCCAGTCATCAAAATTACTTTGCAAAATCCGTAATTACCTTCTAACAATTACAGGCAAAGTGGTAAATAAATTATGCTGATTCATCAGGAAAGCTAGTTGTGATTTTTTTTTATACGATGCCAAGTTAATCCTTGACAACAATCCCACCTGATGTTAAGTGACGATGATGTCCAAAAATGGTAATCGCATTAACTTACTAAAGTTCTATGCCTATTCACGTATAGTACCTAATTATTCAATCTTTTTCTTCTTTCTTTCTTCTTGCGATATCTCGTTACATTTCTATAATTTTATTACCCAGTTACTGTTGTGATGTGCCCGAAAATATACCGTACTGTACGGAACAGTACCTACTAAACCGTATTTTGCCGTAACTTCGTACATTGCCGTAGGTACATTAGCTGTAAGGTGCTGCAATGTGGTACTTTGCCGTACCTCACAATTGCACACACACATCACAGCGTCCCACGTATAAAGTACCAGGTGTACATACATAAAACGCAAGTTCTCCCACCTGTCAAAAGAGGTACATCGGCTACACGACAACACTACGTCAAACACTCATCAGACCTTGGCGCTCGGTGGCGCGCGATGAGTCAGAGCCGTAGAGCGCCACGGGAGCCTTTGTTGTTCACGAATGCCTTATCGTTGGCGTTTTGCCTTTGTCATGCTCTCTACGTAACTTCAGCATTACACTCCATACTCAGACCATGAACACACACAATACTGACCTTGGATCTTCTTTTAAATAAGAAAGTTAAGTATACATTCGGCCCAGGAAACCGAGATATGTACTTATAAGATGTACTTATAAGGTACGACTGACATGTCTGTTTTGGAATTGAGCAGTTTTGTTTAAATTTTTTTTGGAAACTATAAAGGTTTTGACATTGGTATTCCAAGTACCCTGCCTAGCCCATGAATACCTACACAGCTCTACATTGTATCTGTGTGTTGTGTATTAATTTATAGGTTTTCGTAATGTACATGTGTCAGGCGTACCAAACTTTTTTCAAGGACTTATGATCGCTAACTATATGAGACATTGCCCGTTTCATGATTGCCACCAACGTGGACAAACCTGTACTGTTACCGGCGGTGACAGCTTTGCGGGTCGTGCACCGACAACTGGTCCGGCCCTCGCGGAGATAGGAGCGAAACGGCTGAACGGCATGTATTTCGGCTTTCACCGGCCGCAGCCGCCGCGGGCCGCTTTCGTGCGTTGCGTGACGCGGGGTCGGGGGGCAGGGAAGAGGACGCTGTTCCCAACAGAGTCCTACAATTGTTACAGGCTCAGCGAAATTATATCGATGAAGGGAAGAGGCTACAAAGTTATTTTTATTGCAAGATTGTATTGAAAAGGATAACGCTCAGTTGTAAAATGTTCCCCGCGATGATTTCCTCCACCGAAACAAGTGATAATTAATTTCTAATAAGCACATAACTGTTTAAAAATTATATGTGCCTGCAGGGTTCGCACCCCGACCACGCTATTCGGGGCTTTCGGGGTCCAACTTTGAAAGTGAAACCATTTGGCTATATATAAATGATTGCTATTATCATGAATGATTTATTAGCTAACGACAATTACCTATGTGGAAAAGACGTCCCTTTCTAAATTACATGCTAGCGGGAAGTGCTTCTCTTGTGCGACTCGGAGCGAAATCTCCAACGATTTTTTGTATTATCATTGGGTAAATGTCAAGTAACAAGCAACACTTCTGTCATAAACTTTGAATGACATTGTTGCTACATGGCAAGTAAGTAGTAGGACTTCCACGAATTCTACACACCTATCTACCATTGAACAAACAACCATGGTAACCACTTCTCCCCCAATAGAAACAGCGGTCGCGACTATCCAAACAGTCAAACGCTGTGCAACTAACTATCACTAGACCTGTGTCAGCGGTGACGCTGCTTCCTGTGTGCGCTGATACTGACAGCGGAAACACAGCCCACCCGATAACCTCTCCAACCACGCTGATACCGAAACGTACACCGACCATTTTGCCTGTCATACAATTATGCCATAGATAGCATAGTATATATACATATAAAATGCCTAATACCTAATTATGTGCTGAAGTAAACTCCTGCAAACAACCTGAAGAGCCTGACCTATGGGTGACTGGACCCGCCAGTCACAGTGTCGATGCTTACAACTGCACTGGGAACCAAGTCTGTTAATTTATAATTATATATGTGTCGTGTTAGAATAATTATATCAAATTGATACGCAATTGAAACATTTATAAATTAGCGCACTTGGCCCCCTATATAGTCTACTCGAGCTGGTTGTGTAGCTCTACACAATTGGGCAGTGCAACTGAATGCATATTTTTAATTATGACACGGTAATAGTATCAAACTTTTACCGTGATTATGGCGTTCGTCTTTGAATTAAATTAGAAGGGCATATACATAATTATTGCATGGATATATTTTATGGTAGAATGTTGAGCGTAACTGGAATTTTATTAAAAAAAAACAAACAATAAAAACTGCTTATAAGAGCCTGACGGCAAATAAAAAGACAGAATTGCAGAAAATCTGTGCTGATGCCCTAATTGGGCGACCTCAATGCTAATGTACTTCAAAGCACATTGAAACGTTCACTTTTGGTTAAAACTGCTCTGGTTTAAACTAGGAACAGTAGGTATTTCGCATAGAAGTACCACGTTTGAACCAGGAAAAGCTTTTCTAGATGAAGAACGAGACAATGTTGCCCTCATTCGGATCCAAATAATCAAAATTTGCTCAAAATGAAACTCGAACCTAGGTCACGCAATAGGTATTATCAGAGTTCGATCAGTCTAAGGTTCGATTCCCACCGAAAAGGAAATTTGCATGCGTTTAAATTTCTGTTCTCGGTTTATTTGTGTTCTTGTCTTTGTGTTGTCAGAGAATCCTAGTGACCTATCTATACTCAGAAGCTAAATATACGTAGGAACTACTCAGAAGATCTAACGTTGTGAAACATTGTCAACGTCCAAAATTCTCAAGAGATTATAGCTATAGTTAATCGAAACATCTCATAGCAACATGCCGTTCTAATGTCGACCTTGTACGGGCAGAGCAAGGTCGAATGCGGGCGGGCACGAGGCCGCGATGCTTCCGTCACGCGAATATTGCGAATTTACAACCCAACGCTGGGCAACTGATGCGTAAGTACCCTTCTCTAGATTACAGAACACACTTGAAACGGTACAGTGCGCTATACCGATAAGGCGGTGTAGCTTTTACGTTTTATGCAAGCCTAGTAACTGCGCCTAGAATAATTGACGCGGTTAGGCAAATTAGTTGTTTTTACATAAGTAGTAGAATGTAGCAGAAATAAAAGATTTACGGCATAAAGAAACGTTAATTTTAGTAGAAACTATGCATACGTATTCCGTTTGGTTGGAATGGTTGGTATACGTTTGGTTGTTTCAGCAATAACTTTAGTTAAAGGACAAGCTTATAACATTGGGCAATCAGCTACCTACTAAGTTAATAAATGTGAGTAAGACAAATTCGAAAACTTGTTCTTCAACTTGCGCAGCTTGTAGGCACTAGGCACCCGACTCGTACCTAATATTTACACCCCAGCTACCTACGGTTTTCACTTCTAGCAATCATCATTCGAGAACACTCTGCTTCCCTTCAGAGCCACCCCTGGAGGGCCGCACACAATGAGAGGTCGACGAACCTTACTTTTGGGGAAGCTTTGACACTCCGATCCGAAACCTACTTTATGCCATTATAATACAGTCTGAAATCGTCCGTGCGATGTTGCTATATAGAAAAATGTTCCAAGGGTCACCTTTCAACTTTTTATTCGTCACTTCGGAAAAAATAACGCTGAAATTTCAACTTTCGAACAATAGCGCTGAACTCAAATTAGCATAAAGAACAGTTCTAGAGTGTTGAAATAATGTGCCATAGTAATTTCAAAATTATTCAGCTCGAGATGTACATAACAAAACATTCAAATCTCCATTCTATTATAAACTCTATGGTGGAAGCATAGGATCGAAAGCCCCCAGGTAAACGAACTTGTTATAATCAGATTTAAATGTAAATAAAACAATCGTGCATATAAAATAAACCTTATGGTTTTGCATTAAAATACAAAATACTAAGACGTTTCGTGTTTAGGAATCACAGCATTATCATTACGTGACGTAAACAATATAAACGTCAACTGTCTTTTTCGCACACATAAATATTGGTCTAAGAGGGACAGAAATAGAACCACAACACTGACATTCCACAAGATTTACCTGATACATTGAACCTACATAGGAATATAAACTTTATAGCGTTAATCATTAAGTTCTATAAATTATACGAGTATATCGCTTCGTATTTACTTCGTTTTGGTAATGAACGTCTACGTTTCTGTTTATCTGAGCGATATGAAAGAAGTGGCTTCTCGTTTCATGTTCATTCGAATTTTAATTTTAGTAGTGTACGCAATTTTACACCTTACCCCAAATAAATATAGAGTCCAAAATGAAATGAATTGTTTTTGCTAACTTTTGTGACACTATGAAATTCAAATCTTATTTCTTAAATGTAAGCCTTAAAATGGCTTAATATTACGTGTATTAACTTGCCATAGTGGCCGTATTTAAATATTTTTATGTAGTACCAAAACTGGAATCGTAGCAAAATAACACATGGTATTTGGTGGCAAGTACCAGAGGTCTATATTTCGTCAACCTTCAAATATTTGCTATTTGTAACTCTATTGAAATGGAGTTATACTTTCAAAATATATAGTAATTGCTATAAGCTTAGATTTCACTTTGCAGCTCCTCTCTCTTTCCGATCTCCTAGTACATTTAGAAAGTCATATTAACGCCTAAATGACTAAAATGACCTAAAAGTTATTAAACACTTTTTTGAATTGAATATTTGAATTTGGAAAGTGAGCAGCGTTTATGAGATCGAAGCTGGTATAGTTTTCCAATCTGCAGAACAATTTTCGGTCAATACCAGAATCCCATATCCTCTTAATAATCCAGCGATTCCACAGACGATACATTTATGTATTTATTTCGAAAAGCCGGCATATAGTATTTTTGTTACTATTCCCTCTTTCTTAGGGGAGTCCTTACAACAGCCGCGTTGAATTATCTGCGTGGTAATTTCTAGTTATCTCACTCTCATTTAAATGGTAAATAGGTTCATTACAAAAGGTCCAACTATCACGGTGATGGTGCCTTTTGTAATTTAAATTTGAGGTGATGGCATCACCTCATTTCAGGAAATATTGATATCATATCATTTCAATATGAAATTTTCATTTCTTTCAAATAAATGTTCAAAATTTCTCCATGACGACGTAAAGTTTACTTCAAAGCTTTCTAATGCGATGTATGTGTCGGAATACGATTGACGTCGAGTTGGTGTAATGTGCCAAGACTGTCTCACTGTTGGGTGCGGGTATCCCCGCAGAAACAGCATACTCATAATTTAAAACCATTTGGAACACACATGATTGCGGTAGTCAATAACGCAAGTGATATTACGTTACCAGCTTGTATTGTAGTGCATTTGTATCAGATGAATTGATTTAGGTCATTGGTGTGTTACAAATTGAGCGGATTTTCAAGGCATGTGGGTATAATATTGCGTTTTTATCGTCAGTTATAATACACGTGATATGCTCATAGCCCGGCGGCTTGCGTCGATCCTAAAAGATAGACTAGTCGACGAGTTAAGCAACAGCGAGGGCAGTCGGTAGTTGGATGGGTAAACGCTAGTGAAAAAATCTCTTCCATGCCTTGGAGGGTAGTAGTCAACCCCGATTGTTGTCATTAGACACGTTGGGGGCCTTCGGGCGGCATAAAATCCACCTCTCCCCTGATCCGCAATGGAGCGTGGTGGAGGATGCTCTGGGCCTCCTCAGATATGTGCAGATACTCGTTTAGTGGACCGTTGATGAGTTGAATCCATATTAAACGTGTACCTAAGCTACAGAGTGAGAACAAATATTATTATTTTACTTCATAAACCTTCTTTCATGCTGTATAATTGTGTCTTTGTGTTTAATCACCTATTCAACACAGAGTGTTGCTACCTGCGGTGCACATTATTAATTGGTGCAGATATTTCCATTTAATATGCACATTTAATTGCACATTTAATATGCACAATAAACAGGCAACATAAATTGGCAGAACATGCCAATAATAACACAACCATCCACCAACCAACGGCCAACTTGAAGATCCTGGTCACTCGTCACAATTGAAGAGCTCTGATGTTGCTGCCAAAGTGTCATCTTCATGTCTGGTAGCCCAATCCTATGCGGAAAATGTGGAATCTATATTACTGGCAATTGCAAAGGAACGCTTCGATCGCCAGATTTGAATTATTCATGAAACGCAAAATTACTCAGGCCGAAACTGCAGACGTGGCTGTTTATATACATACTTACATCCCTAGTGGAATCGTACGAAAGGTTCCCGTACAAGTCGTACACAAAACGAATTCTAAAGTCGAGTCGTCTTCGGGACGCGCGAGATGAAGTTCGATGGCTCTGCTCAAGGCATTCCGGTGCCACACTGCTTTATCTACCGCCCCCTACCCCGCAAACCTCCCCGCGCGGCGCAGTTTACAAACAGTGGTGACGTCACCGCGCAGCCGCGCCCCGCGCACACGTGAACGATACGCGACCGCAGCGTAGCTGAACCATAGAGGATCTTATCGCAAAGGCATGTCGGTGTCATTTGTTACAACCAGCTCATTATCACCTGAGGTCCCAGCAGCGCTTTACGTATATAAACTTTCGGCCGCTCGGACGCTAACTTCACCCCATGCAAAAATATAGAACTTTACGCACACTGTGAAATACATATTATATGTAAATATACTATGTAAATGATGCTTGGTAGACTCACTGAGTAGGTGAACAGCCGTTAGTCAATCCTTATCTTGCACCCGAATAAAGCCCGAACAGGCTCTAAGAGTATTGATAACCTACATTTTAAAATGCGGCAGTACAAGCTGAAGTCTATCTAAAGCACTGAAGCGTCTATATTAACTCTACTCTATGCAAATCGGTGACGCGTATATGTAGCGTAGCGGGCACCGGGCAAGCAGTAAACAAACGATTTGAACCGATCACAAGTACCGACGTGCGACGTGAATGGGAAAAATGTACTCCGCATACAAATTTGTTATTGTTTGGAAATGGAAGAGGTGTGAACATGTAATTCTAATTTGATATAGCATTTATTGTATCTTGAAGTTTAATTTTTAACTGAAACCAAAGAGATATTCCACCTATGCCCAATAATTGCGAGCTCTTTCAAATTTCACCAAGTAAATAGAACAATCAAGATATTTCATTCATTAACTGACATTGTTTGAAAAGCAACTAGGTAATGTGGACAAACCAGATTTTGTTAGTTAATATTTCTCCATCTTTATACATCTCCTAGTCTTTTTCGTATAAAAGGCACCTATCATAGAAATATAGGACATCACGATAGTATATATTACGCAAATACGTCTTATCTTGGCAAGCGTGCTTGCTAAGCCTGTCGTTTCAACCGGTAGGGCTGGGCAACTG
This sequence comes from Ochlodes sylvanus, assembly GCA_905404295.2. Classification (NCBI taxonomy): domain Eukaryota; kingdom Metazoa; phylum Arthropoda; class Insecta; order Lepidoptera; family Hesperiidae; genus Ochlodes; species Ochlodes sylvanus. The sequence goes on from FR990129.1 coordinate 9,299,590, forward strand.
CGTAGAGCAACTCAGCAAGCCTGACAAGAGTGACAAGACTGATTAGGCATTTTAGAACAAAAACACTTCTACTCTTTGTCCTAGTGTTAAGAATAAATAATTTTTAATATATTGTAACCAAAACCGTGGTGTGGTTCATCATAACACAACACGAGGGGGCCAAGTCTGCTTCTTAATTTATGAATGCTTCAAATGCGTCGTGTCCGTGGATATGCTTACACCTATATTAACCGTTTATAAATTGACAATTCAGCAATGCAACGGAAATAGGTACCTGGCATCTGCGAATTTCTTAATTTTTCCAATGGCTAACGGTAAGTCTGCCAGGTAAGTAAGGTCGTAAGGACATCAGTATCGTGTACCGCCATATGAAACTGCACAAGTACCATCGTGATTAAACTGTTGCGGAGCTCAGAAACCTCCAATAAGGGGAGCATCTGCACTATTTAACTAACTAACCACTATTTAAAGTCAGCACTAACCACTATTTAAAGTCAGCCGCCTAAAAGTCAACCACGAAACGCAATTTTTTAAACCTTTGGCAGTGCTTTGTGTATCAGCATTCAAACATGGAGTTTCTACGTCTACCGCATGCCAAATCTGTTACATAGTTACAAAGGCCCTCGTTACATTACCCCAAACAAACGCGAGGTTCCGCACACGTAGGCGCTGTCTCACACAAACACCCGCGCCAAAAACCAGCTTCAGATATTCTCTTTTTAAGTTTCCACAAAGGGACTGTGCGCGTCAGTGAATGCTGTTTTTATATTTGCCACAGGCATCTCACGAAGACGCGCGCGCAAGCAATAACCACTCTTGTATTCTTCCGTGTAAGAACAGCGTTTTGATCTGCATTCCGTACATTTATTTCGTACGATTGTGTGTACAATCGATTCCGAACTTTATGGTAGGAGGCACAAAGGTGTCTACGACAGCGACATGGGTGCGGGTACCGTCGGTGCCCATTGTTTTTGTGGCGTCCGCGATAGGTAGCTCGCGGCGGGTTTTGTTCGTCGCTGCTTTGTGTGGCGAGACGAGCTCGCTGTGCCGTCACCGACTGCTACGAAGACGGGTACTCTGTTCGCTCAAATGGTGACATGCTTTGAAAATACCACAACGCGTGCCGTCGCTCCTAAAAAACACTTCGGTAATTACAAGTAGCGTTCAAAAAGGACCCGAAATTAATCATTTCCTGCCATTGACTTTGCACATAATATAATGCGTTTGGGTGTTGCAGTTGGTCGTGTTCAACTGTATAAAACAAACTTGTGAGTTGGTTACACGAGTAACAGTGATCGCGTGTAATACCTAAACGTTTTTACACAACGAGACAAAGGAATAGATTCCTAATACAAAAACATAATTACTTTATAATTTAAAAAGCAGGTACATAGTTTGTACATGTACCCTTGACCCTTTAATTTTATATGCAATATTTAATCATTTAAAAATCATCTGATTCTGCTATGTTCCTAATGTCAAATGACGAAATGGTATTGAGCAGGACGATTGTTCAGCAATTATTGCCTATAAAGGTTTTCGTTATGGACACCGACCGAATGACGTATCTTCAGACAATACGCTGGCTTCCACTTCCCGGGCGGCGAAACTCGAGACTTCCTTGTTGCATTACGACATTAAAGACAGACTGTAGACCTACAATACTCAACGTAAGGAACATAAATAACATGACAATGTTTTACTACCACTTTTATAAGTAACAGAAGATTCCATTGACATCTTAAGTAAATTAAACAAATAAACAATCAAAACTAAAACTCCGATCTTAAATTCGTCAAAATCTCATTAAAATTTCAATGCATCGTTACCAAGCTAAAGCTCCAGACCATAGACCATCTGTAGCATAAAGGAAACATCTGACAGTATAGAATTTCAGGCTCAAATCCCATAAAATGCCAGCTATGCGCAGGCGCAGGCTGGACAGAGCACCCATATACAAACGCCACGTGCAAAGCTCCCACATACAAGACAACAGCATCAGTCCTACACACCATCGACATCCAATCGTATTCCATTACAATATTACGTAAATGATCACGAACAATGGCGCTCGTCACGAAGCCCACGGGAGGCTGTGCCGCGTGGGCGACGAGCTAGACTTCGTTGTTTGCGATTACGACACCGGCAGAAAAGGCAGCAGTGGTCACATGGTCGAGAAGTTAAAGGGTCTATCAATATACCAGGTCATTACAGCCTTGAGACAAGAATAAAGTCTTGTTAAAGTCATGCTTGTAATGCTTGTTACATTATATAGTAATATTCTATTATTGTCAGATCTTTTAAGCTACTGTAGACCCGCCATTTGGTTCTTCTAAGAGTTTTGGTTCTTCCTCGTCTGGAATCATATTCACCGATTACCAACCGAAAATTATAATTTGTGTGTGCCACTATTGAACTACTTATGGCTTTGGTCAGTGCAAACCTAAGTTTGTGAGCCGACGCTTTTGCCCATTTCAAACATAATTAAGTCCTAGATAATAGCCGAATAAAGGTACAAGTTGAGGTAGGTCGTAAGGTCGTCGTGTCGTAAAGTCGGAACGTTCGCTCGGTGAGCGAACGGCCACACCGCACAACACTTCATTACGGTCAAGGGTGATCGGTGAAAACGAGGCGCGCGCTGATGACGCGCCGAACCTTGGCAGCACTGACACAATTCCGTGGCGATTTAAACGTGGAAGTTACCTCAGTGAGCGTTTCGCCTATTTACTGTTCATGTTTTGACTGTTATCGATTTCGCGATATTACCTTGAATGTACGCGCACAATAAAATTTGCGTTGCCTTGCTTGGCACAGCAACGGTTACAATGGGGTGTGCTTAAATCCGAGGGAGTATTGAGCGCCACAAGTATTCTGTAACTATTAAGACCTCCAACACACCCTAAAATAATTCATTGCGTGTGCGCATATCTCTGTCTAGTTGAAACAAGGCGGCAATGAATTATGGTCAGTGTTAGCAAAAAATGATCCATTAATTACCGTTCCATTTGATGCCAAGTTTGATTATGAAATCGATAACGAATATTAACACACTAATGAGCTATTATTAACAATCCGCGTTAGACTAATCAACTTCATGTGTGCATTGTTTCTTTTTATAATTCGGTCAGTTTTGAACCTGTGTTAGTTGTAAGAGCGCGGATGGACATGAATCTCCAAGATTATTACTAATCCCAACACCTCAGTCGCGTGCTGGCGGCAGTAGCGTGCTCGGAGGGGCCAGTCTCAGCGCCTTGGCCCGGTTCGCAGGCACAATTTTTCCGGAGCGCGACAATGACACGCCACGAAGCACAATGCCTGGGATCGGCGCTGGAAAGGAGCTCAACGTTTTCGTCATCGTCCATTGTTGGTTACCGAGTAATATGATCAATATTCACTTGAGATTACTACTATTCGTTGGTGTCTTCAAATCAAGAGTGAATTGGCTTTTACTAAGTTTATGCGCTTTACCATCCAAGACTACATCACCATTTAGCATCAGGTGGGATTCTAGTCAAACATTAACTAATAATGAATAATAATAAAAACTGCCTTAACGTAATTATGGCTCCAATCAAATCACAAATCAGTCGGAAACACTAAAGTGCACAGCAGAAACCACAACAATTCGATGTTTGTTTTTAATTCCAATCTAGCACATTGTCTGTGGATATTTGAAAGCGATAGTAGAAGCTATAAAATACATCGAATTCATTGAGCGCCGAGAAGACTACGCGACGCTCTTATCACTTTCTCGAGATAAGTAGATCGATTCACTTGAGATCTTTTGACGATATGCAACTAAGAAACTCCAACTTGAGTAGCAAAACCTCAATAAAGTTGTCATGTAGCCACACATTTAAATATTTTGCTGCGTGCCAACGCTGTAATTTGTATCGCTGGAACGCCAAGGGTCAGGGATCCAAGAAGCCGGTGAAGGTTGGTTTCACAACGCACGGTAACCTTAGGTGAGCAGCCGAGCGTGGCCTCTTGGCGGATATGTGGCTGTAACAGCGGTCACGACAACAACATTAAACTAAACTCTTTCTTCCGAAATTCAAGAGCTATTTGATTTACTGTGCCCACAGGGAAAGCGTGTCCTTAAAAAGAGACTCTTGGTTTGGACATTGCAAAACATAACACAAACGTGATCTTTCATGACAAGGAATTAAATCGTTGAACCTCTATTCTGGAGTGGCATGATGGCACGAATACAACTGATAAGGGCCACGTTATCACCAGCGGCCGCGGGGGGCGTCGCTTCGCACGTCTGTTAGCATCATTACAGAGAGCGACGCGACGCCCCAATTTGAAGAGTCACTGCTGGCGACACTACTATTAGGGTAATAGCACACGAAACATAGTATGTAATTCAAATTGCATAAGCAATTAAGAACATGATAATGATATGGAACAAAACTAATTGTTGTTGTACAATGTTTTTCTTTTGAAACATTTATCTAAGAATATAAGTAGTCCTTCGTCCAACAAAAAAAGATAAATATTTATTTTTAAACGCAAATTTTCCGCATCAAGTAAATATTTTTGCGTGAAGGAGTTCCAGGGTTGCGAGAGTTCAGTCAGAGTCAAAATAAGACTAAGGATATGGCAGCTAGACTAAACGTTGCTAAAAGCTGCAGTGCTTCGTTTGAAAAGAATATTAAGAGGACTTTTTAGTGTTCGAATGGTGCAAGGAATCAATCTAATTCCTGGAGCTTCTTCGTTACGAACACGGCTGGAGGCAAGTCCGCGTGTCTTAATAATATGTGTTAATATTAAATAAATGGTCCGCATGTATCAAAGCTATCTGCCCGCAAGTGTTACGAGGCCGCAGCCGCAGTCGAGGCGGCTCCGTTCCCGAGCGCCGACTGTCGCTTACTGTGAATATCTTGCCACAAAAAAGTACATAAAAAAACATATATATATCCACCTCGAAGGACCACTTTTACAGTTAATTTTCCAGTTGGAAAGAGATATATATGTAGATATCGAGACTATGACGCAATCTAGATACATAATATAGGTATTATTTGTAAATCCTGCGCGCTCGGTAAAGGGTTTCGAAGGCGGTGTAGCTATGCTCATTAGATTAATAGTTGTTATCTTAATATATATATTTCTTGTGTGCGTGTGTATGTGACTGAACTCCTCCTAAACGGCTTGACCGATTTGGTTGAAATTTTTTGTGTGTCTTCAGGTGGATCCGAGAATGGTTTAGATTCACAATTGGACCCGGTAGGTGGCGTTGCTGTCGATATATCACTAAAACATTTTTTAATTATAAAGCGGTACGAAGTACGCTGGGACCACTAGTTTTAACTAGCTTTGCCTTAGTGTTAGTTAGTAGTTAGTAAATTCTTTCTTAGTGCTCACTTACGTCACTCGAGGAACCTATGTATGTATATTATACAAAGTTTCAAGCGAATCTATTGAAGAAATATAAAGTTGCAGTTTATCCCCTTAGGGGGGAATTTCCAAAAATCGTTTCTTAGTGCTCGCCTACCCTCCTCAAAGAACATACATGCCAAATTTCAGCTTCTTGCGTTCAGTAGTTTCGGCTGTACGTTGTCTGTCAGTCACTCAGTAACAGAAGAGTTTTATATACATATATAGATATAGATAAGGATAATAACATTAAATATCTTTGACTTTGACGCTTATTTTCATCCCTTTATCCCAATAAGCCATATTTGCTGTTTGAAACTATAGAGCAAAATTTATTTTTGGACACTCGACGGAGAAAAGTGTTTTCTTCACACTTACTCGAAAACTGTGTTCTAGTTAAAACTTAGTAAATTGTCTTAAAACTAAGGAGAAAACTGAACCCTGCTTATCACAGCGTTCTCAATTTAAAACTTTTTAGGACGGACCGAGCAAAATTGTCTTTAAAATCTTCGAACGCTCTTTTTAAGAAATACCTACCTATAGTGCAGTGCATTGCAGATCATACGTAACCAGCCTCAAACAGGATTGGAAATCGGTGAGAGCAACACGCAACGGTTGCTATGTCCAAGGGTTCAGTTGAAACACTATGTACATGTTACTTGAACGCAAAAGCAATTTCAATGCAACTTGCCGGCTACACGGCGTGCGACCATCTCAGTCCTCAAGTCCTCGCGGCGAACGCGCGGGGGACGCGCGACGGACGCGCAGTTAGGTAACTGCTAAGAATTTGTACGTTGTAGACTAGTCAATAAAGTTTAATTTGCTATGCACCAGGAGTCGAGCGCGCAGCCGCCGCGCGAAAGCTATCGTGTCATATAAAGAAATCCAAGCTCTACATTTCGACTGTTAAAAATATTTAAAATTTCCAAAGCTTATTCGAGCATTTTTTAAATCAGACTTCGAGTCCCATGTCGTGTATCACCACCGGCACTGGTTCGTGGAAGCGATCGAACCGATCGCCACACCCGAAGGAGGTCACCGCTTACTGACTACTTTAAAAAGTTTCGAATACGTCATCTGTCAGTTCCCTACTTACCAAGGATCCTGGCTTCGAGTCCCGATCGACATAACAGTTATATGCCAGATACAGTTTGTGTCTAAGTAAGATTAAAGACTTTATTCTGATACAAAACTTACATACATAGGTTCACTTACAATCAGATTCATAAAATAAGAAAAGAAATGTAAGTGTGTAATTTGATGCATTTACAATAAGTGTAGTTTGTATAATGGAGGTGGGAGTGTTTCCATGTTTACGTTAAAAACTATAACGTAAATATCGTGAGAAAGCCTGAATCCATAAGAATTTTCCAAAAAAAATCTTCGTATTATAGGTTAGGATACTGCGACATGAGTGCAACATTAGAAAGACTTTAAAAATATGAAAGAAAATGGCTTTTAAATTATAGTAAAAAGTGAATTTCAGCTGTGGTAAATGTTAGCTATTAAAACAACAAATCACGACGATGAAATACAAATTACAAAGACAAGTGACTTTTGTACAATAATACATAATTATATGTATTGAACAAGTCACTTGTTTTCATACACTCAATTATCCGGCTTTTCGATTATGCAGATGCTTTATGACTAAATAAAATTAATTACTATTACAGGTTAATCGAGTTTCTACTGTATTATAAAACATGGCCGATCAGCGACATACCAACATTTTGACTAAATCTTCCGCCAGCTCTCGAGGTAACAAAGTGTTTAATCGTGAAGCTCTCCACAACTCAGGAAGTAGAAACAACTTGTTTTTTGTTTTATTTCTTACAGACAGACACGGAACATATTTGCAAGACTTATAGATAAAGTTGATTTTCGTTTATTGTAACTGTTATTATTTTACATTATCTTGACACCTAGAGGGTTGTGAAATATTTCAAACAAATAATAAAATGATTGATTTACATAATTATTGTCTATGCGAACAAACATTTTATAGGTCATATTCCAGTACCAAGCCGGGTTGCACACCGCTCGAATATCTTTTGCATGAGATAATTAATTTTATTATTTATTTATTACTAATAAAGACTTAGCGTAGCCAATAGATGTTGAGCAACAATCTTTTAATCATCATCATCATCATCATCACAACCCATAATTGTCCCACTGCTGGGCACGGGTCTCCTCTCACAATGTGAGGGGTATAGGCCATAGTCCACCACGCTGGCCAAGTGCGGATTGGTGGACTTCACACACCTTTGAGAACATTATCAACAATCTTTTAATAGCCTTAACATTTTTGTTAGGTTAACCGATTTGTAAGAAAATGAAATTCATTCATAGCTTACAGAGACAAAACTACTTTTGAAGCGACTTATCAAGTAGTGACGTGTTAAGTGTATAAAGGTGATATCCGCTATTAAAATTCATTTATTCGTGTCACTAATAGCTACATTAAACTTCGTATGCTCAGGTATCTACTATCGTTTTGAAAAGAATATACTTGTAGACGCAAAATAGTATAATAAGCAATAACAATACTGCTTATGCAGATAAGTACGTCGTTGTCTTTGTGACGATAAACTGTTGTTTAACTATAAGAAAGTTGATAACTAATAATATTATATTCAAGTGAAGCAATTTTCGGCAACCCTAGTGAACATCGTAAAGGTCGGTCGACACAACACGTTTGGAAGGTCGCGTGTCCTGCTGCGTAATTACGCGCGAATGACGAAATCAGTTTAAATACGATTACAGACCAAAATCTACGGAATAAATTGTTGCAGCAACAGCTGGCGCTAACTATCGAAGGACAATACATTGCTTTGTGTTGTGCGTGCTTTGTATAAAATACATATTTTCACCCTTTCGCTGCCGCCCATGACAACTGTTACCGATCTAGAACAAGACTCAAATGGGGACTAGGATGGTTAGTCCGGTTAGGAGACGGTGTTACAATATATTGGTTAGTTTGATTAAATGCTTCAAAATATCTACAAGGGATCAAAGAACGTGTCAGAGGTCACGCGACCCGCCCCCGTTCCATGATAGAATGTAGATAGCGATTGATAATTTCGAGTTAGGACCATCTTTGTTCCATTGTTTACTCATGTGAAAAGCAGGTAAGCCATCCAGTATTATCTTTAAGGGAAAGAAATAGGATTGCTTAGCCAATCTGCTAACACAAGACACCAATATGCTCTATCCCGATTTCCAATTTCAAAGCCGTGGATTACCAACATTATAGTTTTGTAGTGGACTCTTTATTCACACAATTGGAAAACCCACGTTTCCGGTACTTCTGGACGCCAACTACCTACCCCCGTACTTGAACTAACTAAAATTGGGTTAGGCATATATACAAGCACGCCTCTCGCTTCTACTACCTTCGGAAATTTCGCGTGACCAACTTTTATAGTATCACCTCATATGGCTATTTTATGACATCGCCTTATTTGATCTTTAAGTACCTACAAAATATTTCAATTTTCAAGATTATAAATTTATAACTTTACATGCGTCCATCTTGCATTCAACTGGTTGCACAAACCACACAGAAACATAAAGCAAATATTTTCTTTAAATCGATTACACCCTCTGTAAGACTGCTCTGCGACTATAACTTGATGGTACTTTTGCAGTTGCCGACTTGCACTCCAAACGGAACCAGACTGTACAGGGAACATACAAAAAGCATGCCATAAACACACGGAAATGAACTTAAAGAGGCCTTGTCCTTGCGTGGCAACGGTGACCTAGCAGCCGCTCGCAGCCTCGTGCTCGCAGATAACGCAAAATTTTACTACTTTTGTAATTAACACGTCCTCGCCAGTAATCGCTTAACGGAAATAATTACACAAAAATTTATGTTCATTGTTATATTATATTTCATACATAAATAATTTTATACATCACGCGTATGAGCCGTATAATAAAAAATATCCGTATTGTTCCAATATAAAAAACTGATACTTATAATAGATGTTCATAAATTTAACAATTCAAATTTCTTTGTCACATAACTTGCGAACACCAGAACACAACACAAAGTTGGTACCTACATACTTTCACATTGTTTCCCTATCCAACTAAATACCTAATAAATTTACAACGCTCTACATTTTTATAACACCTGCTCACTAGTCCCTTCACGGAGCGCCCACATTATGTCGAGTAGAATAATGGAATATTAACATAGTACGACGACTGAAGTTCGTGCGCGGTCAAGAATTGAAATGGGTGACCGCTACCGGGAAAAGGCCATAAGCACTTCCGCGTCACAAGTATAAAGGATACTTGCTTTACAAAATAATTTAATAGCGATAATTGTTTAGCATTTACGAATGAGGTTAACTCGGGTTAGGTCTGAGGGAAATGTAATGTAGTGTCGTCACTAACTAGTGGTAGTCTAGGAATATCACAATGAGGATACAGGAGTGCGCACATTACAACGACTCCACGACCGACCGACGCCAACGCGACTAAAACCTTGACAAAGCTAACATTCAATTATGAGCCTTATATCTTTGACGCGTTGGTCTCGAAACGGAACGGCTATGGGTGTAGGGCGAGCCGTACAGGGCTTTTAAGTATAAGTTCGAAATTCAACCTTACCTTCAAAGATATAAGGCTCATAATTGAATGTTAGCTTTGTCAAGGTTTTAGTCGCGTTGGCGTCTGTCGGTCGCACAGTGTTTCGAATAGAACAAGCTAGCTAGACAAAATTATTTATTGGGTTTATTTGCTTGGTACGGCTTTCTGATGATGTTTTATGTAAGTTTAAGTGCAAAATAAACTAAAAAAAGGACGGTAGGATCACGGGTTCCAAGAAAATAAAAATTAACAATAGATATTTTTTATAATTGAGATACTTAAAAAAATAACAATAGAAAAAGATTAACAACAGTCATAAAATACTTTAAAATTAATGACGTAGCTACGAATTCACAGTGGGACATCATTATTTACCTGTTAACAATGTTTTCTTACTTAAATAACAAGGAGACAAAACTTACTTAATATTTACCAAATTCTTATATTTACAACTTATAATAAAGTTAGTATGATACACAGCTTAAAAATAGGTAAATTAGTTCAACAATATTTACAGCTCTTATTTATCCTACCTCCCTAAATTCTTCGTCTGATGAATCTTGTACATCATAGTTTGACAAACTGACATTTTGGCAACTAACACTTACACTAGACTACATATTTACAGTAGGGGGAATTATTAATTCTAAAACTTCAGAAGGAAGTTTACTCGTAGGCTTTTTGGGAGCTTCTCTATACTATTAATTACAGGATCAGACGTGATTAGTAATTTATTAAGTAAATCTCTATTCGTGGCAGTACGTGAGTGTTTTCGAGTATTGTGCTCTCGGAATCTTTGATGCTCCATTTTCTTGTTTATAAGAGTGGCTTGTAGATTTGGCGTCTACATATTACGCTAAAGCCTCCTCTTTTGACAAACATCTTGGTTTTTCGTGAACACCGACACTTCTAGTGATCACTTGACACTGACTGGCTTCATTGATCACTGAAGCCAAGTTCCGATGTCCGAACAATCGCGCCGATAATTCAGCTGCTTAACATCATAAACATTGACCAACTGGTTAACATCCCGTGAACATCATCCACGCGCCTCCTTTTCGTTTTGTCACCAGCCTCATCCTATCATATCCTTTGATGGACGCCCAGGAATCGAAGCTCTTCCTAATGTTGATGGTACTGAGTAGTGGACGGATACTTTGAACGTAAAATAACCAGCCAACAACTCAGAGTTCTTAGTCATGAAGCGATCGCGGTTCCTCGCAGAATTTTGCCATTTTTTTACAATATTTTTGAAATTTTCATTTTAATTTCTCTCGCAGATTCATCCGTAATATTTCCAAAATCATTTTTCATTGATAGAAAGTCATAGAGTCTACTAATACGGTTATGTTTCTGCCATTCATAGAAAAACTCAGTTTACGAAACCGAGAATTCAAATTCGAAAACAGACAAAAAAAACAAAGTTGTACTCGAGTGTGCAAGCTAAAATGGACATCAATTGAAAGCTAACATATATGGCTATGACATATATAATTTCCAGCCCGGGTACAAGAGGGTACAAGTACTTTCTAGTCCAATGAAAACAAATAACCGTCAAAAAACTGCATATCTTTTTAAAGTTGAGGTGTTATAAAAAAACTGGGGATAAATATATTTATATATTAATTATAAATAAAAAGTACATACCTTTAACTTGAAGATCCATCACTAATATTATTCAAAAAACTTAAAACTCACTGACATTAATGTTACTTCGGTAATCGCAAAAATGCAAATGATTTGTAACTTTTTCACCGTTTCTTTGTATACTGCCCTAATTATCTAATTAGTGGTTGACATTAGGGCAAAATAATTCTTGGATTTGGGATAGTTGGGGTATTGGTTAGGGGCTCAGATATAAAATTCCGGGAAATTCAACAATGACTTTTGTCTAGCTAGCTTGTTCGACTCGAAATACAGTGGGTCGTGGAGTCGTTGTAATGTGCGCACTCCTTACGAGTGTTAGCGTTTATCTTATAAACACATCAATGTAGCTAATACATGACTCACATCCTCACTGTCGCGGGTCACACAGACTAACCCAACGATACTGTCATAATGTCACTTGTTTTGTTCATCAATATTAGTTTTAACTCTATGATATTGCTATGCAAAGGCACATATTATTATAAACACAACCAGAATTTCTGAGAAACATTGGTTTGGTGGTAGAACCGAGAAGGCAGCCAAAATTTTATACCTATTTAAAAAACAGCGACCAAGCAACGTTAAACAGGAAGCAGTTTTAAATAGTGCACCCCTCATTACAATACAATCTTAAACCCTTAGCAATATCTAGAATGCGCGCTAGGCGTACGGAAGCTCTACAACGCAGGGCGGAGGGTCGCCGGTAGTCTTGAAACCCAACACGCGTGGCGAGGGACCGCCGGCATCCGATGCTCCGCGCCTGGCAGCCACTACGGAAGGAGTTCTTATCGTAAACTAGGCATCACACCAACTGAAAACACGCGTAGAATAACCCTCCAAGGCGAACTAGTTACACATTATGACGATGGCACCTTACGTTTGACAGATGCGCAAAGTGTTGACCTGCTGAAAGTAGACTCTTGTCTACTCGCCTACGCATTTTGTATAGGAATAATCTTGTAATATTGGGCTTCAAAGTGAATTAACTCCACGATAAGAAGAGTAAATGAATACTAACTTTTATCCCCATTAATTCAACCCTTTAGGGGAAGAATTTTCAAAAATTCTCTTTAAGTAGGGAAAAAATTTAAGACCTTATAGATGGAAGACAAAGAAACTGTTCTATACGTCGTATGCGTATTTTCTATTGACTTATCAGCGAAGAGGTGACGTCAGATTTTAATTTATTCAAAACAACACGGTTGCCGTCAGATGGCTCTACCTAGTTGAACACTAGACTCTCTAAGTATGAGATGGGTTGCTATAGTAAAACGCATTGGATATTAGTTAGAAAATGCATTTATGGATGTTCTTCAACTCGAGCAGTTACGTTATGCTCTGAAACTGTTATACACGTGAGAAGCATGTCGAAGACGATTATGTAACAAGGGTTGGTGCTATAAACCTAACGGAATCGGTCTTTATAAATACATAATTTACTAGTGTTACTGTTGAGAAAGACCTATTGCCGAAATGCCGAAAACAGAAAAATAATGGTTGACAATGATGATAAAAAATTTGTCCTGTATTTTCGATGGTTTATGAATCCCCAACGATGCGATGCGATGGTTTATGAATAAGCTTTATGAGCCGGAAGACAAACATAATACGCACATTTTACTGTCCAGGTACAAGCATTTTCAAAATAATAGTTAGGCAGCAATAAACTTAAAGTTCTATTGTGTCGGTTTGTTAGTCGCTTGATTGTTAACAAATGTTCAAAAGACGAAGACGCGTCTATCGGCATTTCTAACGTTTGAAAACGTTTAGAATTGAAAATATGTTATACATCTAAACTACTAATACCTACCTACCTTAATTTATGACGACCCGTATGTCGCAATGGTTAGATGCCGTCGTTTGAAAGGTTCGATTCCCAGCAAGGCGGAAATTTAAATGATGAGTTTAAAGTTCTTTTCTCGGTCTGGGTGTGTGTTCTTTATGTGTGTCATGCACCCGCGACACACGAAATCCTAGTGTGGTGTGGGGCTATGTAGTGTAGAGTTATTATAAATATACATATAATTTACGATAGCACAAAACAAACGAGGCCGCAAAAGCCACGACCGCTGGTTTTCCGTATCTCCCATTTTATTACGCAGTTCCATCAAATTATGTTCAAGGTGGAAGCAAATTTTGATACCTTTAAAGAAAGTTTTAGGTAATATTTATATTATTAAATATTATAAAGTAAAAGGTTTTAAACCCTCGCAGGTCGTATTCAGATATGTAGATAGATTCCTAGATTATTCTTTTCTACTCCAATACGATCCCTTCTAAAGCCTCCTGACACGCCAGCCGCCCTTGGTAAAAACGATTTGCGCAGGTAGCGGAATCCGATCCGTTCCGTTTCGTCAAAAAAACGTTCTAAATCCGTCCTTTTGAAAGAACGTTGAATAAGGACCGGGCTTTTTGTCATTCCAAAAACCAATCTCTTAGCCATTTGCGAACCTGGGTCTTGCGGCGCAGCGATAAGGCGGAGAGTGCCGTGGCATGAACGCTCAGCGGGGGAGTGGTTTTTGTGATTCTGAGACTGTTTTTGTTGATCTGACGTTGCTGCAGTTGGAGGGGTGTAGTGGTACAATGCCAACAGTACTCTCGCTATTAACTTCGAAGCTTCGATGCTCTCCTGGTATCGCGTAGCGCTTATACTGAGAGATCGAGCTGTTTAATCGCCGCGGCATGCAGACTTCTTTTGTTTTTACCTTTCCGCTCTGCGCGCGTGTGTGTAGCGTTGGAAACTTGGAATATCTTTCGAATGATTCGTGTTTGGAAACAGACATAAACTAAACAAACTAAATAGGTCATCATCATCATCACAACCCATAACTATTCCACTGCTGGGCACGGGTCTCCACTCACAGTGTGAGGGGTATAGGCCATAGTCCACCACGCTGGCCAAGTGCGGATTGGTGGACTTCACACACCTTTGAGAACATTATGGAGAACTCTCAGGTGTGCAGGTTTCCTCACGATGTTTTCCTTCACCGAAGCAAATGATAATTATATATTAATACGCACATAATTTTTGAAAATTAGTGGTGCGTGCGGGGTTTGAACCCGGACCCTCCGGTTGGGCAGTCCAAAGTTCAACCACACGGCTATCACTGCTTTGTACTAAATAGGTACTTATAGGTAAAGCGGTTGACCTATCACGGCAAGCCGATGACTTTCCGTCACCTAAGGGCTCTTTGAAACATTCAAAAGTTGAACAATTTCGAAATGTATTCGAAATTCTAAATCTACTTAAATAGAAACTTGGTTAATTGTAATCAACTTTTATGTTTTAGAATCTGGGACGATTTTATTGCTTAAAACCGGTTAGATTTTAAAATAGATCTTTGCAAGGCGAGTGATATAGGCAGGTATACGATTTATCTTTGTTTTTTAATCGATGTAATATTCGATAGAGGAACACTTTGTCACGTTTGTCGCCTTTAGCACCAAACGTCATCGATTTACGACTTCTACAAGTAGCTATATAGAATTAGTTTCTCTGTCTCAATGAGCTTATATAGTAACATATAATATCATTGCTCCGTCTACGTTCATGCGGCGAACCGAACAATCCCGGCCGGGCGGTCGGACGGTCGGGCGGCCGTCAGCTGTCAGTGCGCGGGCTGCGGTGCGGCGGTCGGTGGCGTGTCGTCACGCATCCGCGTCGCAGCGCACTATATTTAGGGCGGCGGGAGCGTTGAACCCGAAGGTCGGGCTACCTGCGCCGGCGCACCCGGACCGCTTTTTACCTTCCTCCCGGCCCGCCGCGTGTGACGGCAGACGGCACCAACACACGCAGTCTTGGACGCAAATATACCGCATTGCTGACTCGACTCGTCATACAATATCTCACAGTGATGACTCGTCTTTGTATATCAAAAGAGCAGAGTAATCAGTAAAGGTTTTAGATATATGATTACCGACTTAATTACATGGCAGGGGCTCATCTACAGCGAAGAACAGGAATCGTTTGGTTATCGTAAATCCTGGGTGGTGTGTTGTAGGTGTTTGTCTACATTATAATGTTAAACTTTATGTTAACTTCAGATATATAAGAAAACCAAGGATTACTCGCTAGGTGTCTGCCGTGGAGCAGTATTCTCGACGACATGAAATCAGGATCGTGTAAACGCTAATGCATAATATGGCGTAATGGTAGCGTACCATTGTACACAACATACTGCAAACTTTATTGGACACTGGTTGACGTGTTCACAGAACTAAAATAATGTGAAACGCCATGTACCAAGTTATTTATCAACTAATAAACCTTAGTAATTCATTACAAAGAACCCAAACCAGATAATAAACCTAGGATCCTTTCATGAACAAACTTGCCACTGTCAACTAAGCTATTAGGTATTCAAGAAATAAGAAAACAAGTGAACAGCAAAGCAAATAAATTTAAATCATTATAAGAGACATTGTTAACGAATTGAATAACTTAAGTGAATAATAAGTAAATATTAAGAACCTAGTTGGGTTTTATAACATAATGGCAATAGGTAATGACCTCTCTACAATGTGGCAGCTTCACACTCAGTGAACAGACATCAATTTTTTACGGCCAAAGTCATGGTATAACCCAAAGAAGTCATTGAACATTTGCCGAGGTCAAAAACTTCACAATTGAAAATGCTTGTGCAACAAACTTCAGACTAATGCCACTCATGTATAATTTGCATATTTAATGACACATAACTACAATTAAAACTTGCTATAACTTTCTTCCTTAGCTGGACTAATTAAGCAATAACTGACTAAATTACTTCACTAAAAATTATATAATAAAAATTATATGATAACCATACCCAAAATAATTGTATTGTTTCTAGCAAGCATTGGTTTATAACTTTTTCATTGTTATATGGTTTACACCAAATGTCTAAAATAGCTAATAAATCTAATAAAATATTATTGCAATACGCGAATGCTTACTATAGTCAGATAAAATACATAAAAATTACAGAAATCGTTAATTGACAAATAGATTAAAAACATTGCCAAAGGCTTTGATTAATATTAATGGTAATGGATAAAATGGTATTGAGCATGTTAACATAATTTGGGTTCTATTGGTAACATCATATTACAAGCAACGAATGGCAGTGTTATGATTTTGCTAGTAAAGTCAAGTCAGTATTCGTCAGTGTCATGTAAAACAATAACAACAATAACAAGGAAACATATGTTTAGATGACTTTCAACCTAATTGCATCTGATCGGCTGTAAGAAAATAAGCTTATGGTGGGTGTGGAATCAATTTGGTTGATTCTACATACATACATACATTAAATTAGTTATGTACATTAACAATTTACCCATAAAACTTCAAGTTAAAATTTTGTTGTAATTCGTTTCACCACTTTTCCGTTGAAGTTTCACTTCTACTGTGTCCTAGCCCTGCACACATTTCGATTTTTAGTGACTTTTATTTCAAAAATTCTTCCCTATATTAATATGTTGGTAGTCCAAATGACTAAGGTAAGTATATTTTAATACATAAAGTGAAAACTTTTTACACCTCTTTAAAAAAATGCAAGAACACATGATTGAGACCTTAGAGTATATATATTAACTATAAGATTGAGACATTAGGCATAGTCAAAGTTTGCATGGAGAAGTGCAGAAAGTAACATTTTATTATTTTGTAACCAAACTGGGTTACAAATACATTTGATAGAGAAAATAAAACATTCATTCTTTATTTTCATAGTATCTATGTGAAGTAACATAATTACCTGTCAACAATTTTTATTTATAAACATAATTTATGTACAACTTCAGGGGCAGTGGTACTCAAGCAAAGGTTGCTTGATTTTAGGCTGAGGTCTTGCCTCAGTTGCGTGTCAGCGAAATATTACTTTAGTTAGTGCAGGACTTCCCAACCGGTGGGGCACGCCCCACCAGGGGGGCGTAGAGAAATTTCAGGGGGGGCATACTAGGTAGGTTACCATTTCCGAAAAATAATGTACATGTCCGCATGTAAATTAACAAGTCACAACACAACCCCGAAGCTTGTATGTACATTGTAAGGGGGCCTGGAAATATTATTATTGGTTCGGGGGGGCGCGGCGAAATAAAGGTTGGGAAATCTGGAGTTAGTGGGTGAATGTGATGCTACATTTATATATAAGACTGACATCTACTCAAATAATTCTAATATGAGTGTGTGTGTTAGATACAAGTATAACTGAGCTCAGGTTTATGTTGTTATCTGCTATTAGTCACATTTTCTTTAACCACTTTCTTGAAGGTAGGTAGATTTTATCGCGACTAACATCACGAACGCTTCTACAATCGGTATCTGTGCAGCCGTAATGTTCTCGTTCAGATGTTAACTTAGTTGCTGGATAAATTAAAAACTTATTATACGACGTCAACCACAGATAGCACACGTATACAGCCGTCAAACAATAACAACCACTATCGCCCATCCGCGCATGCTTAGATAAGCACAAGACGGGGAGTGGGCGACACGCAAAGGCGATAAGGATCAAATTCGCCTACACCGCCTAACCCTCACGTGTGCGTGTCCGTATAACGAATGACAGGATTTAAATCAGCGATTATTCCTATGTAATTACCATGTTTCGCACGTAAATGCTGCACATCGAATATATTACCGACGTACGTCACATACGTGGTGATTTTCACGTAAGTAATGTACACACCGTGACAACATTACGTGACGGCTGCAAGATTTTACGCCCGTCAGGTGAGATGTAGCTGACCAACCTGTAATTCTGTTCGTAGTCCCAGTACTCCTTGTAACGCGGATGCCAGCGCGGGCCCCCGTGCGAGTAGGGCCTCCTCGAGCCCCCCTGGCTCATGTTGACTGCGCCATTCCACTGCGTATTGATCGACACTGCCGCTGCGGGCGCGTTTGCCCGCTTCCCTGCGCCTAGCCCACACCACAATATCACTAAAACACTGCACTTCGACACTTTTGATCCGTTCCAAATACCGATAATCAGCTCGAAGCCCCGACGGGAGCCCTACGTCAATGTTTTGAAGACGACTGCAACGGTGCGAAGCTCGCGCGAACTGAACACGCACGCAAGCGCGACAACGTCACGGACAGAGGAAGCGCGCTCTGGTGGCTCGGTTCCGTATTCCGTTTGAAAACGACCGCGAACCACAATGCGATTCTCAATGACGTTTATTTCACAATTAACTTATTGTTATCGTCGATCACAAACAGGAAATTTACTCATAATTGCTAATTAGGAAAATTTTATAGATTTAATACGTTCATTATCACTTAGGACAGTGGTCTTACAAAGTATTGATTTTATATTACGAACACTTGGGAATCGTATTAATTTTTTAAAATCGACGACCTAAATAAGGAGAGAATCGACCAAAAATAAGGAACATGTTATCGCGCACTCGAAATGGTTCGTCACTGTTCACATAATTAATGTGAATCAGACGATAATCTCTATATGGTGGTCACGCACCAGTACACGATTGTATTTCACTTTTATATGAATATTCACTATAAACACAATACTCTAACACAATAGTAAGCGTAAAATATCGTGAAAACTTGAGAAAACTGCTAAAAATCTGTGGATAAAGAAAGATAACGCTGTAACCAGTCCGGACTACACAATACGTAAGCTTTATA
Organism: Ochlodes sylvanus; assembly: GCA_905404295.2. NCBI lineage: Eukaryota > Metazoa > Arthropoda > Insecta > Lepidoptera > Hesperiidae > Ochlodes > Ochlodes sylvanus. The sequence goes on from FR990129.1 coordinate 9,318,854, forward strand.
AAAAAAAACTTTACACAACTTGCTTTTATTCAACTTAGCGCTGCATCGCTTTCCCACACAAGCTGGATTTAACGGTACAAATTTAGTCGACACAACTAAAAGCGCTTTAGGGCTGCAGGAGTAAAACGCCCCGCCCATTGTTATTATAATGCAGCCAACATGACGGACGCAGTGCGGTGTGAAGTTAGCCCTCCGTAAACATGCCTTGTTATTACCCTCTCGTTTTAACTAATTATTGTGAGTGAGATAGAGATATGCGACGTTTGTTTCCTTCATATACACACGTCGCAGTCTATTTATGAAATCAGCATATTTATGATAAACAGTGTTTTTAAATAAATAATTATATTGATTGAAATCAAATCCATTACATTACAAAATGTAATAAATGATGAATGAATTTAATGCTCCTATGATGACTTGTAACGTTTACCATGATTATCTAATATGGGCCTATTCCAAATTACTTACTCCATAAGAGTACTGATTAAACCACCGCTAATGATTTAATAAATATAGCGATTGGCTTCATCCCATTAATGGCCCACTATTGAGCCCTTGTCTCTTCTCATTTCGCATACCTGAGGAGGCCTAGACCATAATCTACCACGCTGCGCCAGTGCGGATTGGTGGAGATAAATAAATTGGTGAAAATAGCGATTTCAATAAGTAAATGTGTTTTGAAATTTCCACACAAGAAATCTGATTTTGAATACCGAATATGCTTGGATTGATTTGATTTCAAACTAACATATTAAGGAGTTGTAGAACAAAGTTCATAAAGGAGTGTGAATTTTGCTATTGCATAGCTTTTATCGCGGGCCTTGAGCGTGGGGACCGAATCCAGAAATTCCGTAACGAAAAAAACCTAACACGTAACACCCCCTGAATAAATTACCGACCACTCGGCGGTCCCAAGAGTAGTTTCGTTGAACGAGTAGGCAAGCACAATAAAGATTAAAGAAACACTTCTTCAGTACAAGTCAAGTCAAGTCATTTATTCAATGTTAATGCTGGATACTTATAGATATTACAAAAAACCTCATCAGCGTGATTCAGAATTACAGCGTTTTACTACTCAGCGCCATCTAGTATACTGCGAGTGAACTACCAGCTCCGCCAGCCTTCCTCCATCGATAAATGGACCCATCTAACCTAATGAATAATTGTTCACTGCACAGTACGTAGATGGCGCTGGTAGGGGATAATAATGCACCACCCCCAATCAGCGCCATTTAGTACCTTAATACTAAGGTATGGTACGTATGTTTTCTACAAACTAGATGGCGCTGTTCTGATATAACTATATAACTTGCATTGCATAAGTTGATAAAAAATGCTATGCAATAGCTTTACCGCGGCAGTCTCCGAGTGCCACATTTATTTTAACTAGTTTTTATTTAAAAACCACTGCGCATGATAATTATAACTTATTTAAGTAAAGCGTTCTCCCTTAGTATCTACATTTGTAAGTATTTTAGGAAAAAGTTCTGTAAATTTAATGTGATTTTATAACCATGTGGTTGAATGATTTGTCGGAAGCGGAGATAACTAAATGATTATTTCTCTTTTCAAATAGAATAGCTAGAATTTTAATAATGTTAAATGGTTATTGCTAGTCCTATTTATACAAGTAATAAACTTAATAGTTATTCACAAAATGTCTGATTTCGTGTAGCGCCTGCAACGTTTCATTTTCGCCGCGCGGCTATTTTCGTAGCGCCTCGTGAGCGCGCGGCGGTGACACAACACGAGTGCTTTCACTTATTTCACTTCACTTACATTTTGCAACTTTTGAATCGTTTCTGAATACTTATTTTTATTTTGAAATCCTATGGTTGGTCAACTAAAGAATTACAGAGACTTTTATGTCACTTTGTACACTAAGTTAGTATATTTAAATAAATACGATATTTATTATTTACTATCATCTACACAGCTTCATAATAAGCAACATTATTACGGCATTTACGGGACGATGTGGTCGCTCAGCGACAAAGTCCTTTCAATAAAAAAAATATGTCATGTAAATTATGTATTATCATCATTGAATTAGCATCTTTAAATTGTACAATGATAAATGTAATGCTACTTTCACGCGATTTTCGCGCGCGCCAATAAATTATGGAATAACCTTATTTATAATATTGTACATTGTTCTCCGAAGACATGCGTAAAGTGTAACAGCGATGCACATAACTTTAAAATAAATACGCAACAAAATAACGCCAAAATAGTTTATTGTATATTGAAAATACATTCTGAGAATACAATTAATTACAGTCAGGTTCACGTGGAAGTATAGTACGGTCGACGGTTCTAGGCCGCTCTGAAGTTAGGCTTTCGGATATAGTGCGCAGGTACTGTACTTTAGAGAGAGATAGCGACACGAACACTGAGCGCGTGACTGAAACAAACAATGCTCAAAGTGACACCCCGCGCGTGTTGCCACCATTTCGACCCTAAAATTGACGACTGCGCAGCGATCCGAACAAAGTTCGGAGCGGCCAAGAACCGCCGGCCGTACTATACATGGCCCGTATTATATTCCCGCAGCTATATTTCCGCGTCGTTGGGGTCGTACAGTTCTGAGAGCAGACGGTAGATGTATGACGGCGAGCTGCCTCCACTGTAGACAAATAATTTTATTATAATTAATTGAACACTTTTCATTATGCCTTAGCTTATTGTATTAAATATTAAGATTATAATATGTGCCGCTTTGTGTGTTGAAAATGACATGGTCAATGTGTAGAGTTGTAGACTTTACAGCACTACAGGATGTATGATGTAGTAAATTAGTGTAATATGAGTAATAATGCGAAGAGGTACAAGGTCATTGTAAAATTCCATATCAATTCCACCACGCATACTCAATTTTTTTTTCAATTACCAACCTATTAAAGAAAATACAGAAGTATACAATCATCATATTCCGATTTTCTTCTGCCAATGTTGTTAATTTCCAATAATTGAAAAATCTGCTATGGATTGAAGCCATCCAGATAAAAATATGCATCCGAAAACATGCATTATCTCTGATATCTACGACGTTATATCGGTCTCCCATACAGCATATCAATTATCATCAATATACACAACTCTTGCGTTACTGAGTGACTGACAGACAACGCACAGCCGAAACTACTGAACGCAGCAAGCTGAAATTTGGCATGTATGTTCCTTGGGGAGTGTGAGGGAGCACTAAGAGAGGATTATGGAAATTAGCGGGCGAAGCCACGGGGTAATACTAGTATAATTATACACTAACAGGTTGGTGACGAACAGCGCGACGTGGTCGGGCGGCACGTAGTCGTAGAGCGGCGCGGGCGCGGGCTCGCAGCTCTCGGCGCTCCTGCCGGGACACGGGGACACATCAGTATAACACAAACATATTATTAAGCCGGCCAGTCTGTACCACAATGCCCTTGCCCTCGGGCTTTTGGGCTAAAGCCTCGCTTCGGACACCTCCCCTGCTGTGAGTTTGACTCGACGCGAATGCGCATATCGCCTATCGGCTGACTGGTAGAGAAGCCCATTGCATCATTTTTGCCCTTGTACACGGTACGGTGTTTTAATACAAAATAATTAAATAAACATTGCTCACTCGTAAGGCAGGTGGCGGTGCGGCGGCGCGCGCGCGGCCAACCGCCGCTGGTCGCACGCCTGCAGCGGGGACAGGTCGTGCAGCGCCGCCAGGACGATCACCTGACACACATACACATTACCAAACACATTTATGTTACATATTAAAAGATTGGACACAGATACACACAAACACGTTTATGTTACATACTGCAAGATTGGAAGCCGGTGTGAACGACAACTAACAATTATCTTAACTAGATATGCAATGTCATGCCGCCCATACCAAATGCCATTTGTTTTATTGCAAAGGTAGTTAGTTGCTTGGGCAACGATGCTAACTATTACGTACTAACCCACACATAGTGCGCCTATTCAATAAGTGTAATCAGAGTGTCACGCCTTCACGACAATATACAAAATACGCCATCGATAACGTCACCGCACTATACTGACTAATGCTAATAATCATTGTGTGTACTCACGGGCACGCTGTAGTACTTGGCGGCGGTGGTGACCGCGTGGAGCCCCGCGGGGCCGAGCGCCGCGCCACCGGCCAGGGCCGCGCGACACCCCACTATCACCTTCAAGTTTAATAATAAACATTTCGAATCGAAACTTTTACGACAGTTTTGAACGAAAACATTGCTATAAGAACCTAAGTTATCAGGTGCTGAATTGATAAACTTATGAATTCACACAAATTTAAAACAATATTAAAAAATAACAAAATACGGGAGCGGAGCGCCCCTAACCCGCACACGTACCTTGTTGACGCGCGACATGAGCCCCGCCACGGCGGCCGCGCCCGCCAGCGTCACGGGCACGCCCGCCGCACTCAGCCGCGCCGCCATCGCGTGGCTCTGCAACACAATCATGAACACACACATACATGAAGGAGGTATAATGCAATATACAAACTGAACAAATGCAACAGGAGGAGGTTGTTCTCAATCAAGTCCTTATCAGGTCTTATCAGGTCCTCCTCGAAGAACCATTAATATATTAGCAGTTTTATGGAGAAATTCCAAGATAGGCAATTATTTCAAAATTAAATACTTAGTTTCTTCTAGTACTAGCCATGTTACGTATATGGTATATATCAACTTGCGTGGTAATAACCCAATATCTCCGGCACTTAATCTTACTTAACTCTCTAAACTCTCACTTACTACATAACCTTAGCTATCCTACTAATGTAAGTACATATAACATAGCACAGTGTGCACACCTCGTGCACATCGGTCCCCTCGGCGAGCAGCAGCTGGGCGGGCGGCGCGGCTCGCACGAACCGCTCGACGAGCGCGCACGCGCCGTACGTCAGCACCGCGTCGCCGCCGTACACGTGCTCGCCCGCCTGCGCCACGATCGCCGACGTGCTCGACTCCAGCTCGGCGCGCAACTGGGATACAAATATTACCAATTCAAATTGTGTCTCACTAAAGCAAAACTTAAAAAAAATCATGTACGTGAAAAAAAATTTAAACAATCACAACTCTACTACTTAGATATTGGCGGTATTGTTCATTAAAAAAACATTTCAGATTGCTTGGAATCGAAAAACTAGGTAAAGTATAGGTTAGTCACTAATGGGAGTGTAATCTAATAATCCGACAATGATTATCATTTATAAGAAAACTAGTTCACCCCACGAAGCGAGCGAAAAAAATGCAAAGCTCATGTAACATTTCAATGGACTATAAGTATACTGAGTCACTTAACAAATTTCGACAATTTAATTTTTTAGGGAATTAGTAAGATGTATTTACTTCATTTCCTATCTACCTGTGTACCCTTTAAGTACAGTGGACTCAGTATACTTAAGAGCCATTGATGTAGTAATAGTAGTAGTAGTAATAGTAATGATTAACGAGACCACAGTGCATGTTTTTTTTGTCAGTTAGGAATGAGATTAAGATCTCATTACTTCAAAGTGAATAACGCTTGCAGTGATGTAGAAACAGGCCTACCTCAGCGATCTGGTCCCGCAGCGGCTCCCGCAGGTCTTGCGCCGAGGAGCCGAGCGTGGCGCGGCGGTTGGGCGCGGCCAACACTAGCCGCTGCAGGGACTCGCCGGCACCTTCGCCACCCTGCGGATATAACATACTGCCTTTTTTAAGCATATTGTGTCCTTTGTTTTAAGTGAGAAACTTCGAACAAATTTCGACCAGACTAACTTCCATCCCTTACTGCGATTTTGTATTGTTGTATTGGCTTATTTATGTTTACCTCGTCTCTGACAAATATTAAAACTTCTATTTATAGCAGAACAATTTGATAGATAATAAAATAATGAGGAGCTATCTTTGATTGTTGAAAACAAAAATTCAGGCAATAATAGTCCCATTTAATCCTGGTGGCTCTCTTCTGTTAGATAGTTAAAATATTTCCCCCAAATTATTATTACATCCAGACTTGATCAATTGCATCTTCTCAAAACTTAATTTAGCAATAAAATGAACTATAATCCTAATGAAGTGCGCATAGCCCGAAGGCTTGCGTCAATCCCAAGTGATCGATTGAATCCAGCTAAAACAGGCAGCAAACATTTCTTGAGTGTTTACATGCTTCGAAGAGCACGTGAAGTCATCATCAAGTTATTGTCATTATGGAGCAGTCGATAAGCCAAATTGAGACCTTGGTGTAACTGATACTTGATTGGCCACTAAACTCGTCCAATCTGCAATCTAGCAGGTGGAGTATGCTCGGGCCTAGAGCATACATCACCTGCTAGAGTGCAGATTGGACGAGTCTCAGTTACGAGAAGAGTCCCATGTTCCATAGTAGGCCAATAATGGGTTGAAGCCATATAATCTTAAAGAAACCACCATTACGAGATTAAAGAACTAACATGTTACCTGGTTGGCAATAGTACGCTGTTCATCTCGGATGGCGCGCAGTACCCGCCGCACGGCATTCCCCGCCGCCAGCTCGCCCGGCAACGCGCGCGCTATGCGCCGCCCGCACGCACGCACCAGCCCGCACAGGGACCTGGGAATGGAGTATGGACACACTACCAATACAATCAATCTCTCAGTGTGGCCTCAATATGAATAGTGTGTTCACCAACTGCAACATTATTTCAAATGTACATATTATTCTTGGTGGTTGCGGGCAGGGTACCATTGCCATCCAGTGTTATTCTTTATTGACCACACCACTCCTTATAGGTATGTACTGCATTCTATATACCAGAAGTAACAATGTATGTGTGTGTGCCTGACTTCAACTAAAGTTCACTACGGTAATTGTATTTAGCATAATACTCCGCCCACTATAAGAGATCACTGACTCATAAGATGCAATGTATATATGTTGCATAATCTTTGTTATTATTTAAGTAAGCAAATATTAATCACTTACAGAGCTGTGGTATTCTGTGCATCACTGATGATCTGCTCCAAGAGGTCCACAGTAGCCATAGCAATTTTAGTGGACCCTTGGATCTTTCTGGAACATAAATATAAGGTTTATTAAATATTACCAACCAATCTGTTCACCAATCAATATTTCTTTTTTTTACAAATATCATCTATATTGTAAAATTGTAATGTATAAAATGTATGAGAGGTCTATAGGGCCAGTAGAGGCAAAGATTAATATTTTTAGATTTTGTACGTCTGCATGTTACATGTGCAATCAAAAATGAAGCTGAATGAAATTAAATGCAGTTTTCAGTTGTATTGCTGGATGTCCTGAACATTGGCATGAGTTTTATCATAATAGAACCTAAGATATTAACACATTAAATAAATTAAAAGACATTAGTAAGTTTGTACATGTATCTCAAAAAACATATTCAATGAAATTTGATGCCATTTTTACATTTATAATATTTGTAAACATAAAGAATAAGTTTCCCAAAGCAAATCGAGGCTAGTTCACTTGAATAATAATTAATTTTATACTTAAAATAATGGTTTGCAGAGGAAAAAAATGTTTACGCTTTAACAGTATACTACGGCAGGCGGTTCTAGGCCGCTCTGAACTTTGTTCGGATCGCTGCGCAAAAGTCAATTTTAGGGTCGAAATGGTGGCAAGACGCGCGGGGTGTCACTTTGAGCATTGTTTGTTTCAGTCACACGCTCAGTATTCGTGTCGCTATCTCTCTCTAAAGTACAATACCAGCGCACTATATCCGAAAGGCTAACTTCAGAGCGGCCTAGAACTGTCGGCCGCACTATACATTATTTTAAAAGTGACACCTAACAGGTCTGTAACTGTAAGCTTGGAATCGTCGACATCGACAAATAGCGACGACAGGAAAAAGCTTGACACACATTACACATTGCTGTGGAAGGAGAGGATTGGGACTGGGATATGACCTGGGGACCTGAGTTATACATGCATGCCACGACTCACCCACTTCTGATGTCTAAAATGAATTTAACAACTTGTTCCAGCGACTTTTCATCTAATTCCTTAACCGAGCCTTCTGATGGAGCCATCTTCATTTAGCTTTAAATCGGTTAAAAGAATGTTACTATATTAAGAGGGCAGCGATAATTTACGAAAACTCAATATAACCTAATAAATCACTAAGATTCATACATTTTTGTATGAATATCACAATTCACAAACAATCCACAATTTCCACATACACTGACATTGACATACTGACAATTTCACAGTTGTCGCTGTTAGTTCACTGTCACCGAAGTGCACAGATAAGTAAAGAATATTTTAATAGACTAGTTTTCCGCTCGCGGCTTCGCACCATTATTAGATTAGATATTTCTTAATTTCAAATCCTAATTTTAAAATCCGTTCTTAGCGTCACTTGAGGAACCTATATACAAAGTTTGAAGTGAATCCATTGAAGAAATAAAAATATAGTGTTGCCATAGATATTATGCTTACCTTTATTTAAGCAAAAATGGTTGTCCGTAAAGTTAGTTTACGGACGATAATTATTTTACGTGATAACGTCATAAGAAAATATGAAGAAATAAACAAAAAAACACGTTGTCGCGTATTCGACATTTGTTATAACAGTAGCAGAACTATTCTAACTGCAAGCTCTGATGTCACGCTGTATTAAATATTTGCCGCGTTATATTGAAAATCACTAGTGGTCTTATGTATGCATGTAAGAACTTAGAGGTCTTGTCGTAAAAAAAAAAAAATTGTGAAACGATACGAAACAGGACTAAATTGTGTCTACAACTGTCATTAAACTGACTCACTCATCTTTTTTGTTTCTTTTTAATTAAGTAAATTTTTATAGGGATCCGAATACTCTAGTGTCAGATTAATCTTTTGTTTTATAATCTGAGACTGTAGTAAATCAAAATAAATATGTTACTTTGAAAATAAAAATACAAAATTTAACGATTATTTTAATAATGATCAAATCTTCAAATCTTCTTAAACAATTATTTTAGAATCAGTTAATAGCTAGAAATAAAAACAATAATTTCCATAAAATAATTAAGTCAACAGAAATATTGTTCTCAACAAATATGACAATAAGAATACAATAAGTAACCTTCAGCAACAGTTTCAGCAACAATTATGATTTCTGCACGAACACAGCTTAAAAATACGGGGATTACCCTTAAAAACCCGTTTCAAAACCGTTCTCCAGTTATCCTCATCATCAGACGAACTAAAGTCTGTTTGTGTGACTTTATTCTCAAACTTTTCCCCGATCAGTGATGGTCTACATTGATGAGAGTACATTTCTCGAGAAATTCGGCGCTTCCTGTCTCCTTTTCGTACTATTCCCGATGTTTTGGTAGTAGAAGTATTTCTTAAAATAATACTTGATTCATAAGATGATATTTCAGCCTCATCGAGGGCTCTAATAGAAGTTGTTTTGAATGTTTTATCACCAGAAAAATCTGAGAAATGTTTCCCAACATCCATGTCGCTAATGGACTGTAATGTATCATTGCTCGTCTCTCGTCTTCTCATAATCTCTGGCTCTTCTGACGTCGAGCTGGCATCAGTAACACATCCTGACACCAGCGTTGTATCTGAAAATAAATTATCATTAAACTCTGTGTTAATAATGAGTTTTATTATGCCAATGCAGCAAAAATACACTGATTGCATTTTTGCTTCAATGGGGCAGCTTTAAAAAATACTTCGACAAAGATTCGACAAAGTCGACAAAAGCTGATCCAATTGCTTGGTGATAAGACTTCGCATTAGGAAATAATAATATCAATTATATTATTAAGCCTTTCGCCGCCGTTAAGTTTTGGGCTGTGAGTTTGAGAACCAGAACTTTCTCTTTATTCTTTCAACTCATCAGTGATGCTTCTGGTTCTGGTATTCCTAATGTCCATCAGCCATGGTGATCACTCGACATCAAGTGGCTCGCCTCTCATATATCGACTATTTACGTAATCAGAAGTTTAGAAAAATCTATTTAAATACTATTTAAATCCGTAATAATAAGCGCTTATTCTATGTAAAAGCAAAATCAAACAAACCTTTGTCTTTAGGTAGATCTAAAACTTTATGCTGTTCGCTGTTCGAAAATCTTGAATCTTCTATGTCAGTTTGCATGTGCTCATCTTCAGATTGTTCGTCACTTTCTTCTGTAATGGCACTAAGATTCTGTATTTCTGAATAAATGTTGTGCATTCTGCTCATGTGACGAGAATCATTATTCGATTCCTCATTATCTGCTTGATGAACCAGTGCTTGTACTACAATTATTTCGTTATTATGTGATTCTGATGGTGTACCTTCTTCCACTGAAGTATCAGTTAATTTTATTTTATTCTGTATTTCATTCGATATTTCTTCATTTGATTGTTCTTCCTCGTAAGTAGAACTTTTCTCAAAGGGACAATTACTAGGTCCTTCACTACTTTTTGAGTTCGAAGAATGTTGGTCATTAGAATTACCAATACTAATGTTGGCTTTATCACTGCTTTGTGGTCGTTCTGAACATTGCAAAGAATTTTCTGAATCTAAAAATAAATTTCTATGCAGCTCCAAAACCTCCCTCTCTAGCTCTTGGTAAAATTCTTCGGGTTCGTCATGCTTATTGGGTTCCTTTTCTATTATGAGATCTGGAAGTGGGCTAAAGGGTCTGTTGAGTTCAATAATCGAAGAGTTCAATAATAGTTCTTGTCTTTCTGGTATTGGAGACAATTCTAAAATTTATAATAAACACAACTCATTTCCAATTTTTATTTGCAATGGAAAAACGTAACATTCAATGGTTTTATAAAGCAGGTATAGAAAGAGGCAGAAGAAAATAGATCTGGTATGGGTGGTTGACGTGATTTGTTGTTAAATACTTTCATTGTCTTCATGAACAATTGAAATATATTTTTCTCGGACTTGGCGTACGCGTAAGTTTTTTGTAGCTAATAGCGATTCAAGTGGGTAAACTATTTTCACCATACGATTAAGGGATCAAAATAAATTTCATTATTCCTATCAATAGGTAGTGCCTAGTAGAGCCTAGAGTTCGCTCGAGGTAGTTACTACCGCCCGGCACGGTACTTAGTACCATTTCTGCGTGTAATAATTGTTATAACAGCAATTGTGTTCCGGTTAGAAAAGTGTGGAGTTAGAAAGGAGTGAAAGTTACACATTTTAGAGGCGACCATCTCAGTCCTCAAGGGTAGCAATACATCTGTGACCGAATTAGAACAAGACTCTTACTAACTGGACTATTACTAACAACAACTAACAGGACTAACTATCACTAACAATCCCTGCCCAGTCTAGTCTTTTTGTAGGTCGGTCACAGTTTTCAAGGGAGACAGCGGAACTAGATACTCGTTTGCTACCATATATCCATAAAAAAAACAAATGGTTAGCGTGGAAATAATGTCTCGTCTGTAGGCCAGAGGTGCACCATTGACGAACAACTATAAGCAATAAGCTTGGACTCGAGGATGGATGGAGTCTTTTGATCAACAATAATTAACAACCTACCCGGGTCTTCGTCAAACAAGCTTCGTAATAAATACCATTTTCTTCTCTCCCATTGCTCCGTACATCTTCGCGACATTTTAGGAAATTAAATTTTCTTTTTCAAATTTCGTAATAAAATGTAGGTATTTATGCAAAATTATTCAAACATCACCTTCTAACTACCCTATATTAAATAAATCTACTTTCTTCATATGAAAATCAAGCCATCGAAGTAAAATTTAAAAAAAACAAGTGGTTGCTGAATTATATTTAAAACGATTTTATTTATTTGTTGTCGTTATCATAATTAATTTGTATGATTCAACAGCAAAAAATCATAACGTAGTAAGTACTTACCTATAGTTATATTATATTTTTAGAGATAGTTGGCATTGAAAACATCTGTGGTGACTACAGCTGTTTACTGTCATGGCTGTCATCATTCTCTTCAGTCATAACATGATCTGGCTGTCATAAGTGTCATTCAAAGATGTCAATGCTTATTTGAAATAGGTATTTGAATCGATTTTCTACTTTCACGGCTGGAAATTTAAAAAAATCCATCATTTTGTTGGTGCAAAGGGAAGTGAAAAACAAAATGTAATAGTACGTTGTGGTACATCTGTAAATTGGTGCTAACCGTTTATGGAAAAGTCTTGTATTGTTTGGTGGAATTAGTGCGACTTTTACAACCGTAACGCTTGAACGATTATATGCAGAGGTAGAGTTAGGATGCAGCACTGCAGTTCACTTAAATTCAAAAATGGATGTTTCTCCCGATGAGGATAACTATCAGGGCCGTCTCCTTCACCAGGTACATCACCAACTCATTGAAGAACTTTGTCAATAATGACATAAAAGTTACTGTTACATTTGTGTTATTATTTTCTATAATCCGCTTGTTTAAGCCAATTATACGCTTTGGAATCTTGTTTACAGGCTTAAATCTTTTGTAATAATTGATTCATTCCTTTACTGATTTAAAATAAAGTTAATTGTTTACCTTATTTTTTGCTTTTTTATGTCAATAGAAAGTAAATATATAAACTTAGATCAAACCTAATTAGTATTAAAAATACTAGAATATGTATTCCAAAGGATTTAAGAAAATTACAATACTATTAAGAATTCACTTTTTTAGTAACAGTACCTATTGGAGTATAATTCACTGCTGATTGTAAGTTTTATATGACTGTTATATATACTGTATATATAGCATTTCTGACTGGTAATATACTGTACCTCAGTAATTTCTGTTTCCATATACAAATAGTAATACTTTCACCCCTATAAAAGTTGATCACCGAGATTGGGAAAGAAAAGTTTCAATCCATTTGCAACTGCTTTTAAACATATTTTAAATTTTCCAAGTATTTGTAGCCTATATCAGTTAGTAGAAATAGATTTATTTTAGACTAGCTTACTGAGAATACTTCTGTTGTAATCACTTTGAGAGTAGGTTACTAAGCAAATACTAATACTCCTCTTTTAGTATCACTGACTTGAATGATAAATCATGGGTTCCACCTTATAAATATCAAAAAATATCATTTGAATGATCTAACAACTTTTTAAATTTCAAATATTCATAAATGTCTCAAACATTTTGCTTAGGCAGCACTGTGGGACAACTTGGAGCTCCTGCAGGAATTACTGGTAGGTGGGGCGGATGTGAATGCCCTGGACCAGCACTCCCGCACAGCGCTGCATGCTGCTGCGCTGGCAGAACGCAGCGACTGTCTGAAGGCATTGTGTGCTGCTGGAGCCGACATCGATATACGCTCTGATGATGAAACTGGGGGAAAGGTTTGCAAACTTTACAAGACTGCATAACATAGTACCTGTAATACCAAATTCCATATCCCTGGCTGGCAATGTGTCTTCTAGGAAAAAAAACGGTTTATCTCGATTTCCGGAAAAACTACAAGCCCGACGGAAAAAAGTTTAATGGCAAAGTTGTAGGTAATAAAAAGATCTACAACTTTTGTATTCACATTTTTTTCACATAACCTCAAAATGTATGTGAAAAGTTCAAAAAACCAAATTTTTGGTTTTTATTTTTAACTCTTCCAAAAAATATTTTTTTACGAAAATTGGTGAAAACCTGCCTTTTTTTATCTAATATACACTGTAATTTTTTTGATTAAAAATATTTATTTTTGCACCTTATATTGACTTAATATCGAAAAAGCACCCTATTTTTCAATCGAAAATTCTCGCGTCAAAATATCTTTTTTTTTTTAAAGTCGGTGGGTTTTTTGTTCGTTGAAATCTCTTCTTTCTGATGGTGTAAAAAAAATACAATACTAAGGTAAATTTTCTCGGCAAATGCGCTTATACTGCAACTAAATCAGGTACTTTGCTCAAACGAGATCAAATTTGTTTATCGAAATCATATTTTATTTCGTTTTTTTTAATATACAATAATTCAATAAATTAACTACATCCACTTTAAAATGATTAACTAAATTAATTAAGAAATTAATATGCTAATTCAGTAATTTATCCTGGTGCCATTGTAATCATTAATGTATTGTAATCATTATCTGTTTGTAACATACGTTATTTATACATTTCGTTATTATGCCATTTACTAAGACAATCATTTAATATTATATAATATTGCAATATAAAACATCGCAATAAACTTCCATGCGCTAGTGAAGCAAGCATCCACTTGCACGCTGTTGAACTATGAAGGGTTGTGATGGTCATTGTATCGTCAGACGGCGCTCCACTTGGCGGCGGAGCGGGGCCACGCGGAGAACGTGCTCGCGCTGCTGGCAGCCGGCGCCGACCTGACCGTCACCAGCACCTGCGGCGACACGCCGCTGGCGCTCGCGGAGAAGGGCTGCCACCGGCACGCTGCACAGGCGCTGCGGCACGCCAGAGGTGAGTGGTTTTTGTAGAGCCCACTATCAAGCTTATAGCCACCTGGTTGTAAGTGGTCTTCGTTGCCAATGCATTGTTGTTCAAGAAAATAAGAGAAAATAATACTCTGAAGCCCTAGATTACGTTTAGCGCTTGGCTCAAGCCAGAAGGTCTACCACCTTGAGGGCAAAATAATACTATAGTTAGACTGAAAGATATAGTATAGATTTGTGCCCCAACAATGGAGCTTCTGGTGCAAGTTATTTAGAGTGGCTAAATCCGAGCGAGATTGGTTTTACGGAAAATCACTGGACATGTTACCATTTGTTCCAGTAGACTCTCTTGAGACCACACATGAGTCTCCGCGAACTGACTTATTGTTATGTGACTTGTTGTTATAAATATTTATTGTTATGCATTTTAGTACATGGTACTTCTTATTTAATTATCTTATTGTCCAATTTTCCCATTGCGATTCTTGGCGATTTTCTTTAGTGACTAGTCAAAAATAAAAATAATTGAACAAATTATGTTCTTTTAAAAATCCTTTGCAGTTAAAAAATCTAACGTGAGATAAGGCGCAAGGGGGTTGAACCAAACCTCGCGACATCTCACTAAGGGGAGAGGGGGGATCGAAAAATTGCCAAAAACACATCACGTTAATGAATGGATGCCCCCTTAAGTAAATAGTTTGGCAGTAAAATGACTACATTACCTAAAACTATTTTTTCCTTGATTTAATAAATTAGCGACAGTGACCTTGTATGAAAACAAGCCGCGGAAGCCATTTTGCTCATTGCAACATATTAAGCAATACAGACTAAGTTCCAGCTAGAAGCAATAAATTCGTAGTCCTCTAATAAAATTATTGTTACTTAACGACTGTTAGCTGAAGGTCACCCGCCCGTGCGCGTCGCCGACGGAACTTATTGACAAGGGACAATATCGGACATTTAACTTATATTATTTTTGACGACCCGTATGACGCAATGATTGCTACGCCAGAGCGACGTTCGAAGGGTCCTGGCGAGACGGAAATTTAAATTATGAGTTTTTTCTAGTAGTTTTTTCTATTCTTGGTCTAGGTTTGTGTTGTTTTTCATGGCATCCACATAACGTTAATTGCTATTGGCAATACTTCCTTTCTGCAGAAGCGCACCTGAAACTCTCGCTCGGTCCCTGCTGTATCCGCTTGTATAATACGTAATAACGTAACCAATCAGGGCATACGCATACAGTAATACATGATGCCTTAAATAGGCAGCAGCCGTTTTTTTGAGCACTGCCGGCATAAGAACTTAAGATGTTTGGATTAGGGTCTCCAGCTAGACACATATCGACGGTAAATCGGCTTAAGCTAATTACAAAAATCTTTTTGTTTATTGCAATAGGAGCAAATACGACCAAAAGCCTAACATTGTCGTATTATTTTTGATGAGAATGCGGAGACTTAGTTACTAACATAATTATATTATCCAATTTTTACTATAGCACCTCTACTACCAAGTGGGTTGTCACTCGTAAAGTCGAAAGAAGGAAATATTTTCATACAATGCAATAAAAGAAGTCAAAGATTGTGAGTCACGGTATCGCAAAAGTGACGAAAATTGTCCTAATCTTATTAGTCGTGGGCCCGGAGGCCGCACTGACGCTCGCCGTATCGAGTGCTTGTAGGCGTCCTTACGCAACTAAACCGCTTACTACCTATCTTAGTGAATACTTTACGGGGTCGTGTTGTGACCTTGGTACTACTCTTGTAATGAAAGTAGTCGTGTGCTCGTAAATTAGGTATCTATTTTTAAGTCTTGATTAGCCCAAATGCCACTTTACACTTTCGCTCTCAAGGCTTCATTCATCATTCAAGTTTGACTGCTACCGTGGAACCATTAGGCACACTTTATTATAGTACATGACCTTATGATGCTTTGGGCTACAGTGGTAGTTGGAAAGCCTAGGTATGGAGAATAGCAGGCTTAGTGCTAAAAAGGAATCGATGTGTCCTAGTTGATGTAGGCTGGATATTTTTAAAGATTTCTTCTTGAACAATTTACTGCGACTCTAGAGCGTTCTCCACTATGTGCGCGTATACTACGCTGCGGTTTGATTTAGATAAGTGTTTATTGCCAAAAAGTTTAATGGCTGTTATCCAACGATAGTAACCTGAACCATACGAAGTTATGAGATTGCCATTAGCTATTACTAATAGCCTATTAGCTTCGCTTTGGCGATCGATCACTTACGACACTGCTGATTTTATCCTCCTGGATACTAGGGAAATCAAAGATACAGCGAGTCGGTTGGTAGTCGGATGTAAAGAATGTGGTGTGGTGGCTGTGAGGTGCCTCAGCTCAGTCAATGTCCCACATTGACCATTAGTTCTTTCGCTGTAGAAATACATATCGCAGAAAAATAATTAAATACTCAAATGCACTTGTCAAACTCATGAAAGCTAAAAGGGTATTTACGTAATGTTTTCTTGTACTCATACTGAATGCAGATTTCACTACAAATAAGAGCGTCACTCTCTACTATTATAGTTACGTACGTTCTACAAAAATTACAATGGTCTAACAAATTTGAATTGAAATAAGTTCAATGAAAATTTTTGTACGATTTAAAGTATTTACACTATTATCTGTTAGTAGATTTCCACACTATTCTCTGTTATTGGACATAATGTTCTTAATATAATTCTGGCTTTGTTATGTTAACTCTCATCAGGTAACAAAAGAACAATTAACAATACTATATATAAGTAATGTTTACCTACAATTATGTAAGCTGCAGTATGAGGCAGCAGGCACACTGATTGGAAAGTAGTGAAGGTCGAATGCAAGCTTCTTATTGATAGCCTCAGAGGGCATTGCAAATGGCAAACGAGCATGCAGCACCACCCTTGCGTTGCTGCTCATGACAACGTGATGTCGTGACCGACCCAGAACAAAATTCAAATCGGAACAAGATGGTTAGTCCAGTTAGCAGAACGTAGGTTGGTCAGGTGATCAGTATAGGTATGAAGACTGGGCCAGGGATTGTTAGTGATAGTTCTGTTAGTTCTTGTTAATTGACATAGACTCAATGGATGCTTTAATTACTTTAAATTAAGTTTATGCACTAAATATGTGTTGGTGGTCGCAAAAAGATACTCATTGCAATCACGTTCCGCACGGACGACTGTACCTACCAGATTGCAAACACGAAAGTGTAACACACAAGGCTAAACCTCACTAACCTCACCTTTGATTAATAATATTACTACGTTATGGTATTTTAATGGGCAAAGTTATAATATAATATGTGGAGTGGGATAACTTTGAATCATCATCATAACCCGTAACTATCCTTCTGCTCGGCCCAGGAGTCCACACGGCGATCACTGCTTCTGGGATAACTTTGAATAGGTAACTATTTGAAAATAATTTTTAGGTTTCTCTTATCTTTTCTCATTTCGAATGACCATTTAGGACCTATCATGATTTAAAGTTGATGAGAAACCATTGTTTGTTGGAACGAAGTTCCTTATCGCGCGTTGTGAAAGGGGGCTAGACGGAAAAAAATCTTACGAAAAGTTGTCACGACACTTTTTGCTATAGTAAGCTATTGTAAGCTGTGCGGCGTCGCATGTTTCTCTGTCTGTCTCTCTCTCTCTTATAGAAAGCAAGCCAGATATATTCATTTCTATTTCGCATTGAACAGTGTGGTGTCGCGACGATTATTTTTGTTGAGTGTATACAGGTTTTTTGTAAATAATAAATAATAAAAAATAATAATAATAATGAATCTTGAACTTCGTTCCATCCGGGTGTCCCTTGACACCTCTCAAGTTTTTTTTTTCATCATTTCTATTACATAGTCGGGTTTTATGTTTTAAACTTATTACTTGTTTCAGGCTGATACTGCATAATGTTTTTGTAAATAGGTAGGTTTGTCACATCATAGTCGATAAAATGTCACGCTTGTAAATGACACGCGATTTTTTAAAATTGACATTCCTTTTTTTGTGAACCGGCTGAAATAAAACAGACACAAAATTTTACCCCTAGCTTACGACAATACATTAAAACAACATTAAAATTGGTTAAGCCTTTTATCAGATTATGGGAACCAAACGCTGAGACAAAAATAAAAAAAAACATTGTTCTGGAATCTATTGCGTTAATAAATCCCCCTGATAATAGTTTAACTCAAGTATTATCCAATTCGATCAACTACAGTTATTATAATGATGTATAGATACAGCTATAATCAAGTTATCTCCCATCTAACTTCCAGAGAAGGGAGCACGTAATGTCTAGTTACTTACATTACCGCTGCGAGAGCGGCGTGAAGTGGCAGTAATTAATGATAATTATGTAAGTATATCAATTTAGTCTGTTGTCGGGCATCAAAACTAGTGTGGAAGAGGTAGAGTGCTACACATACTAAAGATTAGCCCGCATCGGCTTACTGTGAAGTACCAAATGATGTCTTGATGGTCAACATAATTATATAGAAAAACATCAATTTGAAAATCGTGCTACAGAAATTTAATGCATGCCTATTTCCATATATATAAAAAAGTCGTCCGTAAAAATAAAGTATGTTGACGATATGTGATGTCACTTACGCGATTCCACATATCAGTCGCCGGTTATGGACTGTGGACTAGTGGACGCTACAAGCTACAACGACCGACCTCGCCTTAGTTCGGGCCGCGGTGTCTGCGGACTAGCGCGTGCGTGCCGTTTGTAAAGTTACTGGACATTCGGTTTCACTGGCGCGCGGAATGCCAGTCGGTTGGGAAATTAACAGTGTGTAATGAGTTTAAAACTGTGCATACATTTCTCTGTTTACGTTCACTTATTTCGTTTACACTTAGAAATGTAAAAGCTACGTTTATTGCTGTTTTACATTGCACTAAGCGATTGCAAGCCTATGGTTTTCTTACAAGAAGAAGTCGGTAGAAGCTGGTTGCTGTAGTTAGGTAGTTGTCGTCGAGCCTTGTCGGATATCTTTGCTTGACCTAGGTCAGTCTACGCTTAGGTTAACCACTAACCTTGCAGGCAGCATTGAGGCAGCAGGGTGGATTACGCTCCAAGACTCCTCAGTTGAACAAAGTGACCAGATATGGTATTCACGGTTCATGTTTTTCGCTCAGAATAGTATGCACATTAAAAAGCATTTTTCTTTTAAGTGTGCAGTAATATTGATACAGCATTAGCTAACGAGCTTTGAGACCGATTGAATTCAAAGGTCTGTTTTAAAATATATTTTATAGCACACTGTGACCTAAACCCGCATTTATGCCACGCTTTTCCGTTCGTAAAGTAGTCGATTATAGCACGGGTTATGATGCTAACTTCACACCGTGCACAAGATGACACTTACACTATTGACACTTAGAATCTGGCAGCAGACAAATTTATAACAAATATTTATGGAGGGTACTAGTAATAAATAACTCAATGGAGGGTACGAATATTTAAGGGTGTGATCCGATATACACTGCGAGCACTGTAAAGTGTGACGTCAATTTAGTATACTACGAAGCCGTTCCTTTATAGTAAGTTAGTCCAGTATAATAATTTGTTAATTGAATTAATCGCATAATAAAACGGCCGCTTTGTAAAACAATATTTAATAATAATAATAAATAGCATTTTTTTTAAATTTCTGGACGCTTTTAATCATGTAATCAAAGCACTGAAAGCATCTTACCTCGAAAACACCAGTGCTTACCTACGAGTACAAAATGGCAACGTTTATGACGTCATAATATTTACCAAGGATACTGCGTCAGTATATTGTAAATCCATAACGGAACGAATTTCTCACCAGTAAGAGCACTGGACAAGTGGACAGTGGACTCGCAGTGTAATTTAGTGTATATCGGAACACACCTTTAGGTCGCTAGGTAACCTAAACCCGCATTTTAGTCATCCTTAATTAGAAATGTTTCATAATATAATTTCAGTAAATGTATGCCTATAATTTAATTATTGATGCTCTGGAATCAACGCAAAAATGTTTTGAGATATATAGTTTTATAATATATTCTTTTAATACATTTTAAACAATACTTTTGAATTACATTTGACATGTCGGTAAAGCAGACAAATTAATAATACTTTTGAATGACGTTTGACATGTCGGTAAAGCAGACAAATTAATGTCAAAACTCAAACGTCTAACTAAAGTCAGTGATCAAATGAACATCAACAGCTTCGTAAACATTTCCTTTCTTTTATTTCCCTGTAAATAATTATATGTTTGAGTATAGGCGGGTTTATGTCACTTGTGCTATAAAATAGTATACGATACTCGTGCGTTAAGTAGCTATATTATTTGTACAGTGTTTAGCGCACTCGCTCCGCTCGTGCGCTAACTTCACACCGTGCAATAATAAGCTACTTTACGCACACGTATCGTAATGTACTATAAGCTTTGATCAATTCACTGTAAGACTTATTTTAAAGTCCATCTGAATCCAAAGGTTTCTCTTATGCTGTATTCTTTGTTAGACTTATTTGGTGGACTATAAACGCTTAGAATAAGTAGGTCTTAAGATGTCGAGAGTGGACTAAAACCAAAAGTATTTCATTTCGTTCAATTTCAATCTTTCAAGTCGTTTGTATAAAAGGATAAAGAAAAAGACCCGTTTCAATGATAAGCCAAGCTTAAGTTTAGAGACTTAAGTAAGTTTAAAGTTTTGTACCAATTTCAGTTTTGGAGATTTTTATTTTTTATAAGTTATTTTAAATCGTTTTCGTTTGAAATTTAAAACATAATTACTTGATCTTGATCCCATGAAAAATATTATTAGAGGATTTCGGTACGTAAACAAGTTTAAAACTTGACACTAACAAGTTCAGTAATCACACATTTGCTGCCATAGAACTGTAATCGATAGCTTAGAATTTGAAATGTAACCTCCTATTACAGCGATTTCAAATCCTGCACGCACTTATTTACTTACTACCTTAGTGCGCATCGATTACCTCAGCGTCGGAGGATATCATTTTGAGGAAATCCGTCGAGTTACTATGATATAACATTCCCAGAGGAATTTAATAATCCTTTTAAGGTAGTCTTATCGGCGAAGTCTCATTGTAAGGCTTAATTGTAAAGTCTACGTAGTAGGTCCCTGACATGAGAATGAATGAATCAATCAGTGAATATTTATTTGCTGCAATTGTGGTAACATGAGATCTTACATTATAATAATATTTGTTCACACAATCAGTCATTATTTATTATAATTGCATGCAAAATACTAAAAGTAAATATTCGTCGTCGACAACGAGATGTCGAGAAAACACGACCCCGACAGGGTCGAGTAACGAACAGCTGATCATCTAATGGGAAATCGTTACCGCCTCCACGGGCTGACGTCACAATGTCCTTGACTTCATAGATCGACCCATTGCCCGTTAATCGCTTTACTACTTCTTACCCTGATTGCGTGACATAAGTATGTAGTCTGGTATTAATAAATAAAAATCAACTTAGTAAAGCTACCACAGAGCAAATTCTTCTTTTCTGTTACAAAATTAATAATTAAATGAGAACCCGTTTATATTTTGGATAGCAAAGGTTTGGTGACGCAACTAGGTAGGTACTATCAATTAGCCACACGAAAGAAAAATGTCAATTAGGTAGGTACCTATCTAATAAATATGTTAGTTACGGAATATGATAGCTACCTAAGTTGCAGAAGGCATTTATATTGAATAATCGTTACTATAGATTTCAAATTATCATGCAAATACATTCATATTCGAGTATTCGATGAACATACATTTGCTTCTAAATTCATATATTCACACGCTCTTCCTTTTTGGAAGTCGGATAAAACTAAAGTTTATCAGCATGACGTAACCACACAGTGACTGTCACACCGCACACTTGACCTGCGACGTGCGATACTGTTCATGTACAATGATGTTTATAAATGTACCTTGCTCTGATATTGTCATCAGTTCATCACCTCGATTATATTTCGTAGCATCGTTGGTAATTCTGTTCGAATATCTGTTGGTAACATGAGACCCATGAGAATTGCGGACAACGCAACATTAACACATTGTGTTTCGTTATTTTGTATTAATTACTACATTATGTCAGTTAGCACAACCCTGTGGTCGTATATTTGTAGTGGTAAAGAATCTGTAGGAGTTAAAATAGGAGGGGCAAATCTGTAACGCTAATAGATTGAGATTTATCTTAGTTTTTTCCAGAATTTAATTTTATCTTCCTGTGTAAATCTAAGCAGAGAATGCTTAGGATAGAGAATGGCTTAGGATGCTTAGGATGGAGTCTCTTAAATCGGAAGTCAAGACACATTTTGGGTTGCTGCGCCAGAAGAGTTACTGGTTAGTTCCTTCAAAAATCGGGACACGTGGCAAGCCTCAATATTTATTTAGGTATTCACCTTCTTGTCTGTAGCACAAAACGTTTATTACGAGTACGATATAGCAAAGGAAATAAAACACAATGGGCGGCCTTCTCGCTACATAGCGATTTCTTGCAAGTAACACAGAAGTAGCGGAGTAATACAATGACAAGTAGTAAGGGTAGTGTAGTAACTACATACCACAAGCAAATAAAAATTCATGCAAATTAAATTCCAGTTGCTCACCTCTTCAATCAGAAGAAAGATACACAAATACTCGGAGCTGTGAAGGAGAAACTCTTGCTTGAGCGAGCCGCCAAAGATGGTGGGGCATGCCCGTTTACTATATTTAATCAATGAAACAACTACTTGTTGGGTTTTAACTGCTTACTTGAGAGCCAGTAATAACATTCCTTTTTTTCTACTTCCTTCTTGGCCGGTAACGCATCGGTGATGCTTTCAGTGTACTGATCACTTGCTAGTGCTACCAGCTGGCTCGATAGTTCCTATACGATTATCGACTATCGACCCAATAAACAAGCATACATCGATGCATTCCGATTTAGCACGGCACCGTTCGGCGGAATCACTTCCGTTGCAGCAGTTGATCTGCGCCGATTGTCGGTACCTAGTCAATTGACATGTGACCTCGGCGTCTCGTCAATACACTTGGCAGACTATTTACGAGACAGCATTCGGTTTTACCTACAAATTGTAAGTGGGCCCGCGGCCTAGATAGATCAGGTGCCGGTAATTAGTGATGTCCAGACTCAGATAGGTTAAGTTAGGTTAGGTTAAGTAGGTCTTAATTACTCTTGGTATATTCATCATCATCATTATCATCACAACCCATAACTGTCCCACTGCTAGGCGCGGGTCTCCCCTCACAGTGTGAGGGGTATAGGCCATAGTCCACCACGCTGGACAAGTGCGGATTGGTGGACTTCACACACCTTTGAGAACATTATGGAGAACTCTCAGGTGTGCAGGTTTTCTTACGATGTTTTAATTCACTGAAGCAAGTGATAATTAAATTTTAATACGCACATAAATTTTTGAAAATTAGTGGTGCGTGCGGGGTTTGAGCCCGGACCCTCCGGTTCGGCAGTCCAACGTTTAACCACACGGATATCACTGCTTCTTGGTATATTGCTACTCTTGAAACCCTCTTGAATGGTATGCCTCATTTGTATGTGTTTGCTGTAACCCATTCATGGCCCACTACTGAGCACAAGTATCTCCTCATACCTGAGGAGGCCTAGAGCATACTCCACAACGCTGCTCCAGTGCGGATTGGTGGAGGGGTTAGAGGCCAACCCAAGTGTCGGAAATTTTTATGCCGCCCGAAGGCATCCGGCATGGCTTTACGACTGCAACCAAATGGTAACAACCGGGACCGACGGATTTACGTGCCCTCCGAAACACGGAAGCACCCAAGAAATTTTGTCACTAGCGGTCACCCATCCCACTACCGATCGAGCCCGCTTTGTTGTTCACATAAGATCGACGCAAGCCGCTATGAGCGCTTCAGCTAATTAAATTTGTACGTGTTATTGGCGTTATATTTTAACGAGAACCAAAGTTGCTTATAGCAACTGCCATCGTTGACTTACCTTACCCTATACCTTAAGAATGAATTACTGTGCTTAACCTTCGGAATTTTTTGCGTAGTTTTCAGAACAAGTGAAATATAAAATTAATATATACAGTTTACTTATGTGATTAAAAACAATGCTGGAGAGACTTGGTGAAATTAATGTTTTCCAGTTTTCAAACCTACGTAAATTAGTGTATAAAACTATAAAGTTACAACGTTTGTCGTGTTTCGATACGTGATCAGTGTATGAACATGATGCTGCGACGGTTTCGTTCAGCTGCCAATCAGGTGCGAGAACGAACGCGTGCGCGTGCGCAGCGGGATAACGAGGAAGCGGAGACAGCGTACGACGCTACGCAGTATTTTGTCGATGACGTCAGCGACCCGTGGGCAGGAGAAGGTTTGCTATGTTATTAGATGTTCAGAGTGTTCATATAGACATCCGTCACTGTGTCGAGACCTTCTGACTTGTGTCAGAGTTGGGGATTTTTTTATTAATTATCTAACGCCATGTGATACGATATCGCAAATTTCTGAGCATAATTCAATTACGTTTGATTAGAAGTCAAGGATATTCAATTATCTGTTACCAACAGAGGATAAGGTCTGTATCGTGGTCACTTTTTCGTAGGCTGCATCTGTGGTATGTTTACACTGACATGTTCTGTTTTTGTCCTCATATTTACTAACAAACTAATCAAATTATGTTCTAACACTGTTTGCTAACTGGACTAACTATCCTAGACCTCATTCGGGTCTTGTTCTGGGTCGGTCTCGGTTGTTATGGGCGGCAACGGATGGGTGGTGCTGCATGCTCGTTTGATGCCTTATATCCATAAAAAAGAAACTTTGGTGAGCCATAAAATTGAAGTTCCAAAATATTAAATCCATAAATAACAATTTCATCGTCCTTCATCCGCAGATATCTTGGAACGTGAACGTCTCTCCCACCACCAGCAGCTGCGCGAGGCGGTGGTCCGCGCCGATGTCCCCGCGCTGCGCGCCAAGCTGGCGGCGCTAGGGCCAGCCGCCCCCATCATCGCCAACCTCACTCCTGGTGGAGCTAACACACTGCTTTATGTGTATGTATGAGATATTAATAAGGATGTTGATACGAATTTATTTTATTCAAATAGAAATAGTAAGCTAACTTTTGGTCCTCCGAGCCCTATTTCGTTTGAGCTGTTTCTTGGGTGCATGTGGTAAAATGGGATCGGATACTTTGCAGTTTTTTATATTATAATTACTCGCGTAATTGTAATATACAATTTAGTAAGATTTTTGACTTATATTTTATAATCTTGAAAAAAAAAACTCAACATTCATATAATAATACAGTGAATCATAAAGATCATTGTGCGGTCTAATACCATTTGATATCTATAATACTAAAGCTAAACTATATTGTGGATAAATTTACGTCCTGTACGCACTGTGTACGGTCCAGTGCGTGCGAGAACGGCGCGGCGGGCGCGGCGGCGGCGCTGGTGGCGGCGGGCGCGGATGGGCGCGCGCACCCCGTTACGCGCTACGGCCCGCTGTACATCGCGGCGTACCACGGCCACGCGGACATCACTTCGCTGCTGCTTACCCACTTCCCGGAGGCCGTGCAGGTGAGGTGAACTACATCACTAGTAGAATAGAAGTTAAGACGGGATTCTTTAAATTTACATATCTTTTGTTTGTGAATTGATTGAAGTAAACTAAACATTAAATCTCAAGCTCACTATAATGAATCAAAAACATGCCGACGTACAATAAAAACAACCCTACAAACATTTCTTAAATAAATTTCATGTGCACACATCAGTCACAGAACAGTTTTATTATATGCATAAATGATTATAGGTACAGAAATAAAAGTTGAAGTAATTTACATTGAAAGATCAACAGAACATACATACATAAGATAAAACTGGTGGTTGCATTAGTGTACAATTGAGCCGGGGATGTGTTATTGCAATTTTTGTCAAATAAAGTTCAGTCAGTGGTAAATCACGTGTAAGTTGGTTTCGAGCGTTCCACTCGTGTAACTATACCCCCTTGTCCCACCAGCAAGAGACGGTGGAGAAGTGGCTGCCGCTGCACGCGGCGTGCATCGGCGGGCACGCGGCGCTCGTCACGCTGCTGCTGGAGTACCCCTATCCTGAGCACATGCTGAAGACTTACGTGTGAGTTACACACCTACTAACACCATCGTAACCCTTACTGTGAATATGGTAACTTTTTTGCCTAACGTAACCACAGACACTGCGATACCTAGCTATGGAGCGATTGTATAGATAGAATTGTATATCTATGTTCATTTAAAACGACGCAAAAACGCCGTTAAAACTACTCTACATCTACAGTATTATCATTTACGGCTGTTCTCAATATTACCCTGTCCATTAGCCTCGCAATTGCCTAGCAACTGTAAAAAACTCACATTATTTATTAATAAAATGTGTGTAAAAACGTTTTATTCAGTTTAAAAGTTTAAGTTCAGCCGTTAACTGCTGCAAAGACGGATAGACTATTGGCCTAACTATTAGTAAACAAGTGTTAATTCTCCTTGCGGCAGCGACGCGACCGGTCGCTGGCAGTACCGCGCGGCGTTCGACGTGAACGCGCGCGACGCGAGCGGACAGACCGCGCTGTACGTGGCGTGCACGCTCGGGAACCACGCGGTCGTCGACGCGTTGCTGACGTTCGCGGTGCCGCGCGAGCCCGTGCCCAGCGTGCCGGGGGCCAGTGACCAGGTAGGTAACGTGTATGATGAGATGACAGACATCGGCGACAAGCGTCGATTGTATTACTCTACACTCTACAGTTTTCATTTGTATGAGATTGTTTCCGATATACAACTGCAAATAACCAGTGATCCATTGTTTTTACAAGCTTTTTACTATAATTCAAATATTGTAAAAAATACCTTCTACTTTTTAGTACGGTATGCTATTAAAGTGAGCTTTTTAGGTTTCTTTTTTTAAATATAATTTACTGTTATAAATTTTAATTGATTTAAACTGATCAGAAAATTTTGACTTTATTGATGGCTGATTGTATTTGCTAAGTTTCACTATTATATATGAGTGTGTAATCGGGGCAAAGTTTAGATTTGGAACATACTCACGTTAAGTGTTCATCAGACGAGTTTCCACGTGAAGTGTGTGTTGTGTATCCATATTCCATAGTGTCAAATAGTGTGTTAACTGCGCGTGTCGCAGGCCGAACGGGCGGAGGAGGCGGGCGGCCCGCAGCAGGTGCTGAGCCCGCACCGCAGCGGCATCTCGCTCGGGATACACGCCATCGTCAGCAAGCTTACCGGGAACAAACAGGTCGCGTACATAATTATTATTATATTATAATTATTATGCAAGGGCTCGCTGTAGGACTGAGTATCTACTCATAACTGATAAGATCTAGAGTACACCCCACCACGCTGCTTCGGGTTGCCAGAGGGGTTTGTGGTCAAAGTATCGGATCTTTTATGCCGGCCGGAGGCTTATGATCCAGCACTATGCTGGATTATGGTGAAGCTATGGAGTTTGGTACTTGACCAATAATAGCTAATACGTGTTTTCAATTAAAGATGAGAAACCTTTTGATTTGCGCCAAAATACATACACCAATTCGAGAACGACCAAATATTTGTACCGAATACCGAAGATGACCGAATAGGCCGTTTACATCCTGTCGAGTATCTATAGGCACGTTCCACTGAGGGATAACAATGCTTAAAACAACTTTTTCTGCAGAAAAAGGAATGTTTTGAGTTCTGATCGTTTAGTGGAACGCGCCCTAAACGGGCTGGTAGTGTTATAAAATAGTTTGGTCGTGTGTCCGCAGGCGCCGCCACCGTCGGCGGGCAAGCTGCACCCGGTGCGCACGGACGTGCCGCGCGGGCAGGACTCGTGCGTGGCGTGCGCGGCGCGGCTCAACCACGTGCGAGTGCTGCGCCGCCTGCTGCACGCCGGCGCCGCGCCCGACGCGCTCGCGCAGCCGCCGCACGCGCTGCAGGTTGGCGGACACTGTCTAGTCTATGGGTGTATTGGGGGCAGTAGGGTTGTTACGACTCAGGAAGTGCTTGGTGCTGGTACTTATGATATGTGTACGGTTCACTCACTACACCAAGTAAGTTGTAGTGAATGATAATATGAATGAGATGAATGAATGAGAATTGTAGTTATGTTGAGCACACGTTATACGCGATTACGAATATTTTGTGAACAGGCTCGATGGCGGAAATGCGCTGACGGCGCAACAAATGCTATTTACGAAAACTGTACAATATATTAAATGGGGGTTAGATAGAACTTAGTGCGTTCTCTTTACATCTAAGTAATTCGTGTAAGTAATTAAGACCACAATTTTAGTATACTATAGTGAGGACCAGTGAGACCAAAGGTTGGTAGAGAATGCTTTTAGCATTAAGTCCGCCTGTGTACCAAGTTGATTTTGGTATAATAAAGTTTAAATAAATAAATATAATTTTAAAGCGATATAAATCTTATTACTTTAAATGAGCAATTCTTGTATATATATGTATATATATATACTTAAATAATTGGAATCTCGGAATCGGCTCCAACGATTTTCATGAAATTTAGTATACAGGGGGTTTCGGGGGCGATAAATCGATCTAGCTAGGAATCATTTTTAGAAAATGTCATTTTATTCGTGTTTTTGTAGTCCCAATTTAAACTGAAAAATACATTGACATAAATACTATAGACATAGGGTCTCCTACTAAAATCGCGAAAATAATGTCCCAGTTTGACATTACAAGAATAGGAATGTTAACAAGGTAATTTAAACACTAATTTCATTAAATCACGGTTTTATTTCGATTGCAACAAACACATACGTAAATGGCACCTTATGACACAACGATTACACTACACGCCATAATGACATAGTGCAAAATAATCTAAACAAAAGTAACTGATATATTTGTCTCTTTCTGACTTTATAGCCTGAATGGGGAAAAGACAAAGATATATTTTTGATTATTTTGACTGATTCTGCAATTAGTTTTTTCCATTGTAATATGTCAATGGAAAAATATAACTCTTCCTGACATCTATTGGCGAATAATAATACTTTTTTGTGAGCAACTAATTGCTTTAACGACACAACAGCAGATGGCTTTGTTAAGTAACACGAAGTCAATGAGTGTTTGTTTTGAGGTTAGACTAAGAAAATCAATTGATAAGCTATTGCATAGCTTTTATCGCGGGCCTTGAGCGTGGGGACCGAATCCAGAAATTCCGTAACGAAAAAAACCTAACACCCCCCACTCCAACCGGCACAGCGGTGATACTTTTTAGTTTTTCCATCTATCGATAAATACCAGAACTTTTTCGTCATGGGTGTCGTTTTCATGGTTTTCGAGGGTGTTGAAGCCGATAGTGCTGTCAAAATAGAAATCCAAGATGGCGGCTGCGCGAAATTATCAACCTTTTCGTCATGGGTGTCGTTTTCATGGTTTTCTAGGGTACTAAAGCCGATAATTCCGTCAAAATAGATATCCAAGATGGCGGCTGCGCAAAATTATCAACTTTTCGTCATGGGTGTCGTTTTCATGGTTTTCTAGGGTACTAAAGCCTATAATTCCGTCAAAATAGATATCCAAGATGGCGGCTGCGCAAAATTATGAACTTTTTCGTCATGGGTGTCGTTTTCATGGTTTTCGAGGGTACTAAAGCCGATAATTCCGTCAAAATAGATATCCAAGATGGCGGCTGCGCAAAATTATTAACTTTTTCGCTATGGGTGTCGTTTTCATGGTTTTCCAGGGTGTTGAAGCCGATAGTGCTGTCAAAATAGAAATCCAAGATGGCGGCTGCGCGAAATTATCAACTTTTTCGTCATGGGTATCGTTTTCATGGTTTTCGAGGGTGGTGAAGCCGATAGTGCTGTCAAAATAGAAATCCAAGATGGCGGCTGCGCGAAATTATCAACTTTTCGTCATGGGTATCGTTTTCATGGTTTTCGAGGGTGTTGAAGTCGATGGTGCTGTCAAAATAGAAATCCAAGATGGCGGCTGCGCAAAATTATCAACTTTATCTAATTGTATAAAAAAATTTATTCATCTAATTTTTATAATTGCATAGGTTGATAAAAAATGCTAGGCAATAGCTTTACCGCGGCAGTCACCGTGTGCCACATTTAATTTTTTATTTATATTATTTGTGTCTTCTTAATATTATTATTTCGTACTTAAATATAATTTCCAAAAAAGACAATTTATAAAAAAAAACGAGCAAAGCTCGGTCTTCCAGGTACTGCTGATTGCTATACAACTTAACTGTTTGTGATTCGAGGAGTACGAGGCATCGGAGAGCGGGCGCGACGCGCGCTGCCGGTCGCGCAGCGCGTCGGCGGTGCGCGGCCGCGCGTCCGCCTCGCCCTCGCCCGCGCGGACCAGCTACGGGGATGACCGTTAGTGACACTTTTTAGAATGAAGCTTTTTAGAATGATATTCTTGTCGTTTACCTTATTAATTAGTTGATACAGTAAGATACTACTGGCATGCTACTGTTATGCGAAGTGTGTGTCAAGGCGGGTGTGTGCGCTGCAGGCGAGGGCCCGTGGACGGCGCTGGCGGTGGCGGCGCGCGCGCGGCACGTGCAGGCGGTCGAGCTGCTGCTGGCGGCCGGCGCGGTGGACCCCGGCGGCCGCGCGCTGCGCGAGTGCGCGCGCCACGGGCTCGCCGAGCTGCGCGCCGCGCTGCTCGCCACCAAGGTCGGTGGACGTCGCGACACAACGTTGCATTGGTTTATGATATAATAAAAGATCGTTTTATCTATAAGAAATTTGAGATGAAAGTATATGAAATACAAGCAAACACATCATGCACAATCTCGCTATAGAATTTCCTGTTTCGTGGGTAGCATGGGAAACACAAACACCCATGAAAAAACGTTTATTTATCATATAAATATTTGTGCCAGCTTATATATTTTTATTTATGAATGCTCATTACTATAAGTGAAACCGACAGTCAAATCGGTAAAGCCGTGTCTGAAATTAGCACGAACGTCTAGTGCGTTTAAAATGCCCTTAATAATAAATGTTATAATGTACCAGGCGTACCCGGACCCGGACTACAAGCTGAACAAGTCGTCGATATCGGAGCTGGTGCTGAAGTCCCGCGACGCGGACCCCGCGCTGTCGTACAGCGCGCGCTGCCCCACCACGCCCGTCATGGTCAACTGGCGGGAGCTGCGCTGCCGGCTCTCCACCGTGCGGTGAGTGCGCGGCTCATGTGACGACCATAACATTCTGGCAGCCTTTGACACTGACCGTACTTTACGTCACTCAAATTTTATCAGTTTTGGAGACCCACCACGTCG
Organism: Ochlodes sylvanus; assembly: GCA_905404295.2. NCBI lineage: Eukaryota > Metazoa > Arthropoda > Insecta > Lepidoptera > Hesperiidae > Ochlodes > Ochlodes sylvanus. The sequence goes on from FR990129.1 coordinate 9,350,502, forward strand.
TTGTCACACGTGGTCACCTAAGTTCCCTTGTCCCCTGGTGTGACGTCACGAAAAGCTTACAAATCGTCCCTCCCCTTGTCACCCATTGTTGATATCCTCGCCCGCTGTTGCTTAAGATTACTTAGGATTGACGCAAGCCGCCGGGCTAAGAGCGCTTCATATATTTGATGATAGTCATATAATATATTTGAGGTTAAAAATTGTATGTTAATGAATCACCTTTCAACTCCGACCACCAATGTCCCCAGCATGAGTTGGGTGCGCGCGGCCGCGCTGCGCGTGAACTCCAAGCTGTCCCCCAGCAACGGCGCCTGCGCGCTGCTGTGCGTCACGCGGCTCGAGCTCGCCAACAACGAGCTGCGAGAGTTGCCGCGGGAGATGTTCTCTCTGCTCAGCTTGAGGTCAGTACCACTACCACAGAGAATGGCTTCAGTCAATATTATATCTGGTCGCCTGTTTACTTCTTGGCATTGGTGAGTTTGGTTAGTAATGTCCATTATGGCGATGCCCAGTTACCATCAGATGGTCGAAAGCTTGTTTGTTGACCCATGACTTAAAAAAGGATCATGTCAAATGTTTTTTTAATCCTGAAGGGCGAACGTAAAAGCAGACGAGCCACCTGAAGGTATGTGGTCATTATCGCCTATCGACACGAGCAATACCACGGGAGTCGCCAATGCAACGCCGGGCCTGAAGGAGAACTCTTTAAAACTTTTTGGTCCTTCGAGCAGGATATCAAGTTTAATAAATCATTGTGAAATATCATATACACAGATACCTGAACGCTGCTCAGAATAAGCTCGAGCGGCTCCCCACGGCCACGGACCCGTTCGAGGAGGAGGAGGGCGCGGGGGGCAAGCGCGGCGCGCGCGGGCGGGCGGCGGCGCGCCACAGGCCCGTCTACACCGCGCCCGCGCTGCAGGAGCTGTATTTACAGGTTATACTAACACCAACCATTGATGTGATGTTATGCTGGCATTATATAAAGTTTATTTGTTCTAATCTGTTAATTAAGTGGAAACGGGAGATCTGCCAAAATTAACACACAGAACAAATTACGCGCACAGAATGGGAAGTTTGTGCGGGCTTAAAGGTATAATTTAGTATAGAGACAGCATAATGTATTTTTTTAAGGAATTTAAATTTAGAATCTAGTGTTTTATTTAACATTCTTATACTTTCTAAAAATACTGAGAGAAACAATTTTTTTTTTTCAAAAATATCCGAATATAAAACCAAAGAAAGGCAATCCTTTTCGTGGTACTAAATGTATCCTATTTTGTAAGACGCGGATAACTTTAACTGGCTCAACTAATTGTAATTTTGTGTTATACCTATAAAATGTAATTTCATAGCTGTTGTTATCCCAAATAAAAATAAATAAATAAATCTATTTCCATACAGGACAACAGGCTGGAAGAACTACCCCCCGAGCTGTTCACCCTCCCCGCCCTAACAAGCCTGGATGTGTCCAACAACAAGCTGCGCGCGCTGCCGCCGCAGATGTGGAGCGCGCCGAGTCTGCGGGACCTCAACGCAGCGCTCAACCATCTGCGGGACCTGCCTCGGGGGGACGAGGTGACTAGTGGCCAAGCTCTGGTGCCAGGTCACCTTGTAAAGATATTGGCCAGGAGCTACATTACATTAAAAACAACTGATAAAATTGAACCAATTGGTCGGCGATGCAAAAAAACATTTATCATCCACCACTATTTCTGAAACAGCACTTATTCAATGTATTTAATATGAAAAAACTTTAAACTTCACTTCCACTTTAATTTTAACGTAACTAATCCCTATCCTTGACTAACATACCTAACTTGCAGTGTCAGTCCGAAGGGGCGCAGTCCCCGCTGGAGCCCTCGCCCCAGCTTAGCGCTTCACCCTCCAGCCACTCTGCGCAGTTTCCTTTCACTTACCAATCCGTAAGTATTTAATTACCTCTCACTGTAGTCAACACTATTTGTAGATAATTATGTATATTTATACAAGCTGCAGTTGGCTAAATTTTACTAAGTTGGCTTATTAAATTGTCGTGTCGTCTGGTATAAACGTAGGTGTTTTTACGAAGATGTGTGTGTGAAGCGAGCAGAAGTATCTTTTGTATATTTTATCTAAAACAAAAGCAACACAGGAAATTCACAGTTGCGTAGTTATTGGAACGAAGTTCCTTACGGCAGGCTTGGAGGGGATAGGGATTTTGCTGCGCGACCGAACTGAAAAATATGTGATAGTAAAACCGTAAGCGTGGAAAAAAGGTGAGGCGTGGAATAAAACCGTTAAATGAGACGTGCGCAGGCGCGACAGTAGCCGAAGGAACTTCGTTCCTACCTGGTGTCCCACTTAGTGTATGCGTTTTTTTCAACTGCCCAATTTATGATCCCCACTTGACAAACTACAAAAAGCATTTAAAATGCGTTCATATGGATTACAGTCATATAATTATGGTTATTTGGATTTAAACCTGTGTACATTCACTATAATGTTATTCTTTGTCACCCAGCGGTTGACATTTAGCAAGGTAGTTTGATTTTATTGAACAACGCTCTCGTCAGTGTTGCAACTCATTGGAGGGATGAGCTAAGTAATCGGTATTACAATGTATTGTAAAATCCAACGTATTGCCGCGTGTACAGAAGTCATCGTCTCGGAGTCCGTCCATCGAGCGCAGCGAGTGTTCGCTCGAGGACGACGACACGGTGCCCGCGCTCGGCAACCGCCACGGGAACGCTGTGTGAGTTGCATTTGTTGCATACTGTATCGTATTGACGTGCATTTGTTGCGTATTGACAAACGCAATCTTAATTTTGCCCTTGATATGGCACCCGTAAATGTTGACCTAAATCAAGCTCGAAGGACCAAAATAAAAATAAATTATTTAATCACTTGAAGCGTAAACGAACCATGAGTTAAACGAACTCATGTGTTCACATGTAATGGTATGTTTAGATCACACGATCTGAAAATGTACTGGAAATCGATAATTATATGCATCAATTTATAATCCTCAGTAAGTTAGAGCTAGCAACTATTAAATAGTCACTATATCATAGCATTCTATTAGTCTGCCATTATTCAAATAATGTAGATAGATAGAATTTTGACAACAGCCGTAAGTGACTTATCGATATTGATCGATGAGTCACTTATGGCCTCACTACTATTGAGTAGAACGATATATGATAATTATGTAAAATTATGGACGTTCGACATACCAGTTGGTCGGAAGCTCGGCGCGCGCACGCGTGGCGCGGCGCGGTGGCCACGTCGCCGCCGGTGACCCCGCGCGGCGCCGCCGCCAGCGGGCTCACCTCGCTCAACCTCTCGCACAACCAGTTCTCCTGCATCCCGCCGCCGCTCGCCTGCAAGGCGCCCAACCTGGCCCGGCTCAATATGGCATATAATAATTTGAGGTGATATACTTTCATAGACTTAATATATTATATAATATCGCTAGATGGCACTAAGATACACAATTTATCGACGAAGACATCAGTGGTTGTCACCTTGGAAAAAGCTGAAAAGGTGAAAAAGTAAAAATTACATAATTATGTGTTTAGTAAGGGCAGGTATTGTTTATTTGATCTATTCAACATCCTGGTAGAAGCACCAATTTTTGTCCTCCGATATCATAAGATAGCACTGTTATAATGTATTCCGGAAAATATCAAGTGCGTATAGTATAATTATAAAGTTAGATACATAATACATTGGTATTTATTTAATTCCTTGGCACATTTTATAACCAGGTCAATGTCCTACGTGACGTCGTATCCAACAAACCTGCGTCAGTTGGACCTGAGCCACAACGAAATCACCTGCTGGCCCAGTTTGCCCCAGGTAGCGTACTTTTGCTTCACATTCTTTGTACTATCACAAATTTTAATGCCTTACAGAAATCTTCCGCAACAAGTTACAGGATTTTTGATGAAATTCGAGTTTTCTTAGAGAACCAGATTTAACAGTATTAAAATCTTGTTTATTACAATTGCGTTGTACAGGTGGAAAACTTTGGTTCGTCGGAAGGCGACCCGCTCGCGTGCTATTGCACGGGCGGCGCGGGGGGTGCGGGCGGCGCGGGCGGCGCGGCGCGCGGGCGGCCGCGGTCGGGCGGCTCCGTGCGCTCGCAGCTGCTGAGCGCCGCGTGCGCCGCGCGACGACACCTCACGCTGGACGGTCTGCGCACGCTTGTGAGTGTTACGTGGTCGTCACACTTCGAATATTCTATCGCTGTTTTTAACAGCTCCAATGACGTCGGGTTCGCATAAAAACATTACGATGAATCATATTGTATGGAATGAGCATACATTGAAAACAAAAATGGGGCCAATTAAACAAAAGACAGCACATGGCAACGCGATACGGTTGCTCCTAGCCTGCCATACATGCTTCAACGGTTATTAAACGTTTTTATTTTGCTCGGGCCACACTAACGGGAAATGCCGTTAATTATGGCGATGATCGTAGGTGTAGCCACGACTTCAACGCGATAATTTCACAACGGCATTCACATTGCCGTGTTAATTTTATCGCAATAATTATCGCGATGTTCGGCATTGCCGTTGACGTTGACGATTTCGTTAGTGTGGCCCGAGCATTTGAGTTATAAACCTTTTTTTAATGTTGTGTACATAACATTTTGGTCCTTCGAGTCAGACCGATTACAGACAGATTAGCGCTCTCTGGATTGTTTCTGAATGATCTTTTGAATACCAACATCATTTCCAAAAATTGTAATAGGTCCTAATATAATTTAACCGTAGATAATCCGAAATTTTTAAAATTTAATTAGTAGTTAGTGATTATATTCATAAACAGACATGGACTGGTATATCGGTTACAGATCCTAGCAAACAACATGCTGACTCGCATTCAGCTGACGACTGACGACGATGGTCTGACCGCCGCCGCTACTGAGGTGACCACCAGCCAGGAGGTCGAAGATGATGACTGGGTAAGAATACTACTGTGCGCTCGCTTAAGTCTAGCGTTCATTGTTCAATAGTTTTGTTTGACTAATAATAAAAAAATCTGAAACAGTTTTTTAAACAATCTGCTAACATAACTGTTACAAATAAAAAAATCTGAATCGCTTAATCCGTTAAACTGATAACATTCCACTGTGTTTGACGTGAATTAAAAGGGAACTTTTCCTACGTTTTACAGTGAGCGCATATTAAAAAGATCGCAGAATTAAAAACATTTTATACATAGGTTATCCTAAATCTCAATCGCATAAGAAATGCAGACGAGTTTTGACTTCCATGTACTCGCAGAGCGCAGAGAGCGGCGCGCGCGTCAAGTCGCGGCTGATGTTCCCGCTGCTGTCGATGCTGGACGTGTCGTGCAACCTGCTGCGCGCCGTGCCGCCCGCGCTGCACCTGCTCGCCAACCTGTCCGTGCTCAACCTCAGCGGGAACAAGGGTGAGGGGCCGCTGGCCGAGCCTTTCTGTACTCTGTGGCGCTACGAATAAGGTCGAAAGGAAGTTGAGCAAATGTGTCACACGGATACAAGAGCGAGTGGCTGCTCGCCGGACCATTCTGTACTCTATAGTGGTTGGAATAAAGATGAAAGGAACTTGAGCGAATGTGTCTCACGCTTAAAGGTATATAATAAGCTTTGTATTTTACTATTAAGGTGATTGCATCTTAGCATTGAGTTCTCATTTGAGTAGGGTACTTTTGGGTACACTGTCCCGCATAAGTGCGCGGATTAATCACGGATGTAATTAAACTAAATTGAAATCTTTTAAAGTAAAGATGTTTCGTGTTTCGCTACCATGTTACAATTATCTCGCAGATATAACGGACCTGCCGCCCCAGATGGGTCTGCTGTCCCGACTGTGGAACCTGAACACGGCGGGCTGCGCGCTGCAGGAGCCGCTGCGCGCGGTGGTGGCGGGTGGTAGACGCAGCGCCGACGTGGTGGGCTACCTGCGCTCCGTGCTGCAGGAGGCGCGCCCCTATACCAGGATGAAACTTATGCTGGTCGGGCTACAGGTCAGTTGAGGATTACTTTGGAACTCTGCTCGAAGGACCAAATTATAATTACACGAGACGCTGTTCTAGGAACAATTTATAGGTTAGGATAAAAGATACGATGCTAAAAAGCTCGCATACATAAAACATCACGATTCAGCATGTAGGGCATTAGACTTTTAAAACGTTTTATAAAAATTAATACCGAAAAAAATGTATTTGAAATTTGAAATTGGAGATCTTTTTATGCTTATTTTATTTTATAGGGTATCGGTAAAACGAGCTTACTTGAATGTCTAAGACAAGAATCAGCCATACATCACCGAAGAAAACCGACGGACGTAAGTAAACCTATTCTAGATCTTTATCACATTAAAAGTCAGTTTCTGTCTTTCCAGTAGTTTCAGTCTGTCCAGAAGTGTACTAGTGAGATATCAGTTATACCAACGTCATCACCAACACATGTATACACACTATACCTTCACATGTTAAAAATATTTCGACGGAAGATGGTAAGCTCGTAAAGTATTTAAAAACGTAGAGTATCCCAAAGGCGAACAAAAGGGAAACTGATGGATTACATTACATTACATTACTTGTAAATACTGACAAATTATATTTGACTATTTTGGAGAGATTATGATAATTGCAAGTTTTGCATGTTCCCAACTGGACCCGAAGTATATGGCAGTCTACAAAGTTTATATTAAACACAAGCAAAGTTACAAATAATTCAATACCTTCCAGCATTGGGCGAAACGTATGGGCAACAAGTCGTCCCGTCGGCCCGTGTCGACAGTGGGCGTGGACATCGGTACCTGGGTGTATGAAAAGCAGCGATCCACGCGTGGACCTGTCACCTTCCGAACTTGGGATTTTGGTGGGCAGCAGGAGTGAGTCAATTATACAAGTACACACGTACGCACATACGCTCGTACGTACAATCTACTACATAATACACATTGACGTGTAGTGCCAACCTTATATTACTAAAACTATGTATATGTTTTTATCCAACAAACATTATTGACTTACCATCAAGGGGATCGTTTGGAAATTGAGCAGAGAATCGAATGCAGGCTCCACAGTCGGGCGACCAATGCTCAAAACACTACCCTATTACTTGTAATAAATGCAGATGCGAGAAGCTGCGTATAAAGTTGTGCTATATGTGCATGCCGATTCAAACTCCGTTCATGTTTATCGTATTACCTTGCCGACAGTCACAATCGGCACAAGTTTCAGTCTGTAGGTGTGAATGTTTGAGATGCGTGTTCTTGTGTGTTCAGGTTGTTGATAGTTGTTGAGGGTGGTGTATGAAGGGAACACACGAATGATTCACACCAAGTCTGATTTCATACTGTAGTTTATCTTAAATATAAAATTCTCGTGTCACAATGTTAGTTACCATATTCCTCCGAAAAGTCTCGACCGATTCTCATGAAATTTTGTTTGCATATCGAGATAAGGGTTGTCCACCCCTAACATTTATTTTTCATTTTTTGGTCAAATTTTTTTTTGGTTATTTTTTATGGTGTGGCATAAAAACATAAACATAATCCCAAATTTTCACTTCCCTACCCCCATCCCTCAAATTTAAATCGCGCTTTAATCATTCACAATCTATATGGCGGAACAACGTTCGCGGGGTCAGCTAGTTTGGTATTAAAATTTAATATAATTAATTATAATAAGGTGCACGTGTCACATTTCTGCGAACGAGTATTATTGCAAAAACAGAGTGCACTGACGTTAGGTATTATGCTATCCTATATAATCCTACGTTGTCACCGTGTCCTGCAGGTACTACGCGACACACCAGTACTTCTTGTCTCGGCGCTCGCTGTACCTGGTGGTGTGGCGCGTCACCGACGGGAAGAAAGGTCTCGCGGGTGCTCTGGAATGGCTCAGGTAATCAGTACACCTTCAGCTGCTACCAAATATTATTATGTTAAAGGTTTTAAAGTTTTTGTTGGGAAGTGAGTATATCTGGAAGAAATAGCTTTTAGCGATAAGATCGCCAATGGTTTACACTGTGTAATGTATATTTTTTAAGTCCAAATTGTACTTATTTTTTGTAAAATGGTGTGTAATAAAGAGTTTTTGTATTGTATTTTATGCTCGTCGCAGGTCTATACAAGCGCGCGCGCCCGGCTCGCCCGTCCTCATGGTAGCCACACACTACGACCAGGTTAACAATGTAAGTAACTCTTAGCTCTGGCTGACTGGGAAAGCAATATTGTCATTAAATCTATTAAGTCAATATTCTCATTAATTTGTCTCGTCACATCCACCTGCAGCTGACTTTTAGATAATGCCATGAGGCATTGATTGATGAGACAAGCTTCTCAATGCAATCATTCCAGACTTATTTATAACATCATACCCTGATTGATGTAGAAATGTTTTTAAAGTAATAATTACTGATCTTATACATATATTTATATACCTATTTGTAGGTGTACCCACCTTTTTGTTAGCGGAAGTTTCCTACTTCTACCAGGGAATTTAGGGCGATCTTAATATTTTTATCTAAATCTAAATACTAATATCATAAGTAATACTAATGTTATGTTGTGTGTGTCTCCAGGCCAACCTGCCGGAGAGCGAGAGTCCGATGGTGCTGCAACGGCTCATCCGCGGCGCCGTCATGGCCGCGCCCGACGCCGACAAGCTCGGCCTGCCCAGGGTGCTCGACTCCATCGAGGTGAGCTCATAGTCTCCAAGTCATATCGGTTGAGAATGTCGCATAAAGTTTAAATATTTTAGATTGTAACTTTTTGTTTATTTTTGTGGCTAATGCTCTCTTACTTTATAAGTATAAATTGCAATGTCTTCTTGATTAAAGCAGCCTTGTGAAGTGCTTCATGTTATGTCTCTGATCAGTCAGAAGTTGAGGTTGATTGTTATAGTCGTGGCGACGTTCGGTACGCACATATTGACGGCCCGTCAACTCCCCAGAATTGAGCGATTGTTGGCAATCCGATATTAAAATTAGAGGATTGCAATTGACTCCAACATGGCGGACACCACCGCCACCTGTGTATGTGGTTTATGTCGTGTTATATTAGGTCTATTGTTAACGTCGACATCTGGCGTCTGTCTTTGTTAAATATATTGTAATGTTGTCAGGTGTCGTGCAGCACGCGCCACAACATCAGACTCCTGGCTGACATCATCTACTCGGTGGCGTTCAGCGTCAAGCCGCCAGGTACTGTTGATATTGTCAACTCTACCCTATACATATATACCATTCTAACTATTGAACATTTTTTTTATTGATTTAAGGCAGCAAACGAGCATGCAGCACCACCTTCCGCTGCCGCCCATGACAACTGTGACCGACTTACAACAAGACTCAAATGAGGACTGGGATAGTTAGTCCGGTTAGGTGACGGTGTTAGAACATTAGTTGGTTAGTTTGTAAGTATGAGGACTGGGACAGGGACTGTTAGTGAATGTTAGTCCTGTTAGTTATTGTTAGTAATAGTCCAGTTAGTAAATGTTAGTAAGAGTCTCGTTATAATTCGGTCACAAATGTTGTGGTGTGAACATATTGTGAAAATGGAGTGTTAGCCCGTATTTTGTGCTGTTTGGTCTTGACGTAATGGGTAATTTGCCGCTGGCAGACTAGTGGAGTATTAACCTACGAGGATAAAGTGTACAGAGATGAAACAACAATCGTAGTAGGTAGTACGTTGGTAACGTTGGTAACAGAAGAAGATTAATGACAAATGGATTTGAAGTTTCGGTTTCTTAACTCATATCTGTCCATCGGCAGGCAGCAAGGAGCCATTGTTGGAGCAACGTGTTCCAGCTACGTATCTCGCCTTAGAGGAATGCGTGACCAGTCTGGCCAATGAGCTAAAGGAGCCAGTACTGCGACACGAAGAATACAAACGGCTGGTGAGTAGCCCGCAGTGAATAATATTATTATACTGGCATTACTGAACATTGTGCGGCGCGTTTTAGTGTATCTCAGAAATTCTATAAGAATAGCTGTAGTATTACGGAAAGTAAATCATAACTTTTGTGTGTGTGTTATACATGCAGGTAACGCAGTACATGCAGCAGAGGAACCTGCGGATGTTCCGCGACGCCGCCGAGCTGCAGCAGGCCACTATGTTCCTGCATGAGAACGGTCAGTGGAGCTCTCGCTGCTGGTAGATGACCACCGATAGTTTTTTTTCGCAGTTGTAGTATTTATCCCTGTTGGGGCCATAAATTGTAGATATCACGCATTAAACAATGCCATTGAGCGCTGGGATAGCCGTAGAGGATATCTCGCGTTTCTGTTGTCATTAACATTGATATAATTCTGTTTGTGACGTCAGGCGTGCTGCTGCACTACGACGACGCCACCCTTAAGGAGCTGTACTTTGTCCGGCCGCAGTGGCTGTGCGACCTGCTGGCGCACGTCGTCACCGTGCGCGAGATCAACCCTTTCGCTGCTAATGGTCAGTTGTCATGGCAACAAGTTACGAAAAATTACATAATTGCAACCCGTAATTGTCCCCGTGGATTCAATTATCAATTGCTGTATGGCACCTTACACACATCTTTGAGAACATTATGTTTTCATTAGATTTTACTGTAACATTTGTCAGCAGTCTCTTTATGTTATTCCCCACTTGAAATAAAATTGGCCCATAAAACTTTCAACCACACTCCATTATTTTGGCTGACATTTACTAGGTGTATTTCTTTTTACCTATCTCTATTCTCTATCATATATTTGCGCAGGTATAATGCGCACGGAGGACCTGGCGCATGTTTTCAAGGCGTCCCCGGCGTTAGGGCGCGGTGAAGAGGCGCGCTGGGCCGGCGTGGCTCTGCTAACCAAGTTTGAGCTGGCGCTGTGTTGGGATGCGCGCGTGCTTCTTGTCCCACCGCTGCTACCGGCCACCGAGCCTGCGCAGCCGCAGGTACAACAAACCTCCCTAGCTCCTTGCTGCTCCCACCGCTGCCACTAAATCTGCTCAAGCATATTTCTTCCTTCTTTACTTTTATTATATTTTAACCGGTTGTTCCCAGCTGTCGCTAAAGGCGCGCGCATGGCCAGGCACCCCACGCCGCACAGAACCTGCGCCCCTCGCCGTGTACCAGGATTCCCGCGGGACAGACTCGCCTACGCTTATCAGTATGTAACTTAAAAATTCGTTACATAACGTTTTAATATAATTATTCTTCTTTAACCGTCATAACAGTTGTTGCTTTAGTCAGTAACGATTATGTTTGTATAAGGTGAGTCCAGTGGCATTTCGTTGTCGGCGCGCGAGTGCGACCGGCCGCTGCGGCGTCTACTGCTCCTGTCGTACGTACCGCGCGGCTTCTGGGCGCGGCTGTGCGCGCGCGTCCTGGCCGACGCGGCTATCGCGGCACACGCACCCAATCTTTACAAGCCACCGCATGAGGTACTTTGAAGTTTAAATGTCCTGATCATCTGTTTATGTTTTCGAAACGACAATAAATGCGGCCGTCGAGACATATAACTTTGTGTTTTTATCGTGTCTTACTTGTTTTTTACGTTATGATTGCAGTAAATGAATCCTGGCGTGGGCATATTATAATTGTATGAGCGTTTTATGATTACATTATTTGATGTTCTTAATCAAATATTAATATTAGTAGGTATCAAAAACACTCGGTGCTAATACGAAGTGTAACATTATTAATTAATGAGATCGATAAACAAACGCTTACTCACGCCGTCGCAATAGGTATACGTGTGACGGGTGAAATGACATGAAAAATTTGGCCGTCACCTTTTACCAGGTTTTAATATGCTTACATATTAAAAGCCGGGGCGACAGTCGTCGGCAATCTAAAGTTCTAAATCGGTGCCCGTGTCCCAGATGGAGTTGGAGGAGGGCGTCCGCAGCGCGCTGGAGGTGCAGTGGGGCTGGCGGCTGTGGCGCACGGGGCTGCGGCTGGCGCGCGGCCCGCTGTGCGCGCTGGCGCTGCGCGAGCTGCCGCCGCGCCGGGACGCGCTGCTCGGCGCGCTGCACGACGACGACGCGCCGCCGCACGCCGTCCGGTGAGCGAGACGGGGCGCGCACATTGATGCAATGAAAGAGAGATGTAGTGATCACTTAAAGCGACACTTATGTTAGTTTGGCTGTGGCTAATAAATTGCTGTTTATTACTCTACAAATTTAATTTAGATACTTATTGTTTCTTAAAAATCAAATCTTATGTAGGTGTTCTTCCGGTAGGACCCGTTAGTGTTCGTATTGTGAACGTCCTTGAAAGATCATTGTTTGGAGTCACCCGTCCCCAGGTTCATGGTCCGGTCGGAAGGCGCGTGGAGCGAGGTGGACTTCCAGTCGTCGGCGTGCATCGAGCTGCTGCTGCCGGCGCAGGCGTGCGTGGTGCGCCGCGAGGACGGCCTGCCGCTGCACGGATACCAGGTCGCCGCTGTGCGCGTGCGCGTCGCGCTGGGGCCGCTCGGGCGGCGGGGAGGTGGCACCGGCCCATATAACGTCAGAGACGTGTTGTCGCTATGTTGATGTGTCTTAGGGTGCCGTCTGAACATCCGGCGCGCGCATCATTTCACGAGCCATCTCGGTTTTTTTAGCACAGGTCAAAGTCGCGCTACCCCGCGCCGCGTAAATAATAGAATCGCAGCCGGACTAGCCCGCGCTATCTAATCGCGTCATTAGGATACTATTATTTAATTATTATATTTAAGATGGTTAATACCACCATACAAACGTCCTTATACTTGTGAATAGTAAGTGTAAATCGAATATTTGGTCGGGTATCTAAGCTAGTCAGGCTTCTTCTTAGCTCGGTGGCGGATTTTTGGCACGAATCAAAGCATTTCTCGTTTATATTCGTGCGTGCGTTTACATTCATCATTATAAACCAAATATTTGACTGACTATCTAATCGTAAGATAACGACAGAAGGTGATGTCATAACAGTCGACTGTTCCTGTAGAGTATGACGCTGGAGCCTAACCCGGAGGTGCTGGCCAAGCTGCTGGCGCTAGTGGCCGACCACGTGGACCTGCTGCTCGAGGACTGGTACCCGTCGCTGGGTGAGTTGCTGCACCTGTACACACAAACATATTGCCTGAGTCGAGTTACAAAATACAATGGCCTACTTCGTAGTTTAGTCCAATTCTCGCGACTAGTGTGAAGCAAGACAAAAGCCAGTAGCGTTGTGTTCTATAGAATAACTTGGTGAAGTATAATTTAAGGCTCCTTAATATGGAGAGATTACCAGCGATTAGGTTGTAGTATTTTGTGTCCATGAGCAGCAGTCAGAGTACTGTACTGATCACAATGTTAAAGTTATATTTAATACTGGAACTCACAACTTTAGAAAAAAGAGCAATCAGAATTCGGCCGTCCTTACTACTTCATCACTTACACTGGCGGTAGTGACTACAAAATATGCATTTGCAATTGTTACCTTTGTATATTTTGTATACCTTTCTAAATAACGGACATTGCATGACCAGTGCGCGTGTATTGTGGACAGGCACCCGCTTCGTGCACACGTCGGAGGGGCGGTGCCTGATCACGCGCGTGGTGCCGTGCCCCGCCTGCCTGCGGGACGCGCAGCCGCTCGACGCGCCGCCGCAGCACGAGCAGCAACTGGCGCAGGTCCACACACACACACACACACACACACACACAAACACACACACACACACACACACAAACAAACACACTAAGAAATTCCACTACTACATAAGCAACAGCGTAGGTTTATTCAATAGATAGCTAACTACAAGCATCACAGAAAATCAGCCTTATCCCATTAGTATATTCAACTGTAGTTTAACATTTCCACATTCAATAAACAACTTTTTTGTATTTTCATATTGTGTTCAGCGTTTGTCAGTTTGACTGATGGTACCTTCCCCAGGTGCTCCGGCGGCTGGAGCTGGGCGCTGCGGAGCCGCGGCGACCTCGCCTCTCGGAGGAGTCGCGCGCCTCGGACGGGGACAGCGGAGTGGGCGCTGAATCCAACGGTGAGATAGTATGCCGTAAAGAACTGTTCAAATACAGTAATGTTGCAGTCGGAGTTGATGTTGGTTACAAAATTTTGCCATAAAAGTACCGCTTCACCTACTCGGATACCGCTACCGTCTGTGCGCGGTAAATATCTGAACAGGCCTTAACATGAAGTTCAGTTGTCGTTAATTTCGTAAATTGTGTGGTGACGTACATTACACTGTATGATTATGAAGACATTAACAATATGCAATAAATTTAATTGTTTTGATAGTTTATATTTTATTTATGGTAAACAGACAAATTGTAAACTCGTAAAAATAATCAAAATAAGTTCCGGCAGCACGGGGTTACATTTTTCACGTAAAAAATAATCAACCCTGACCTAATATAATGTTCTACCCGTTTGAATAATTGTGATAAAATCACTTAAAGTTACTTTTGCCAGTTCTTAGACGTTAATTTGTTGCGGAAACAGTGATTTCTTTATATAATTTAGTTCCAACTGATGGTAATAATACACGCGGTAATGTTTTGCATTAAATGTAGCTTCTTCCCGCCTGGGCTCAGTGGAGGGCGTGGGCTCGGGCGCGGCGGTGGCGGTGTGCTGGACGCTGGAGGAGTGCGTGCTGGCGGCCTGCAGCGGCCAGCAGCTCGCCTGCACGCGCCACGGCCACGTGCAGCTGGGGGACGTGGCGCCCGATACGGTGGGTGTCAACAAATAAAACGGATACACCTACCGATAAAAATTGGGTATAATAAATAATTTGTTTATGATGTTTAAGAGGATTTTTTGGTCACTAATATAAAATTGGTGTGTCATAAGTATATCGACCGATAATGTTAATCTGCCAAACCTTTCATATCTTGTATAAAATATTGTCATCGAAAAATATTCAGTCCTCATTGCAACCTCCTCCCTTTTCTACAATGTTAGCGGTACGAGTTGTGCTCTACCACGCTGATAAAGAGGAGATCGGTAGAGTTCACACAATGCGCAATGCCCAAGACGTTCAGGACGCTATCACAGCTGGATAATAAATAAACGCGTCCCAACTGTCCCCGCAGCTCCTGCTGGACGTTGAGGAGGAGAAGCGCGCGCGCTGGGAGCACATCACGCGCGGCGCGGTGTGCGGGCGCGGCGCGTTCGGCACGGTGGTGGCGGCCGTGTGGCGGCGCCCGGGCGCTCCGCCCGAGCCCGTCGCACTCAAGGCGCTGCAGCCCGTGGCGCCGCACGACCCCAAGGATCATCACTATATGCAGGCTTATAAGGTCCTCGGGCAACATTTGATTTACTATGTCGCTATATACAGTAACGTTTATTCCACGTAAACAGTAGTAATTTGTAAAAAAAGTGTACTTCTAGCCTATCGTCACCCCGTTACAGTATAATATCCTCAGCAGCATTTTTAAACTAATAGGTTATCTGCACGCTAAGGAACCTCCGAGGATTGTTTGTTGCGCATCGCTGCGCCGCCATGCGAGTACGCAGCGTGGACGCTATTGTTCATTTGTGTGCGCTCCACGGTGCGTATGCGCACAAACTACGTGTCCTAATATGTGTGCGGGTTGTGCGGCAGGCGGCGGTGTCGCGGTGGGAGCGCGAGCCGGCGGCGGCGGCGTGCCGCGCGTACTGCGGGCTGCGGCAGGAGTTGGGCATCCTGGGCCGGCTGCGGCACGCGCACGTGGTGCCGCTGCGCGCCGTCTGCGCCGCGCCGCTCGCGCTGCTGCTGGCCATCGCGCCGCAGGTACCACTCTTGCGTAAATTAAACGTTTTTGCGCGGAACCTTATTATACTGAATATCTAAAATGGATTATGTTAAGGAAACCAAAGTTTGTGTAGATAATAAAACAAAATTTACCGTTGCAAGTGATGCTAATACACTGAATATTAAAAACTTGAACATTTTTTGAGTACTATATTAGTGTGATCACAATGTTGTCGGCAGGGGTCCCTGGAGAGTGTGCTGCGCCGCTACCGCGGGTGCGGCGCGCGCGTGGGCCCGCGGGCGGCGCGCGCGCTCGCGCTGCAGATAGCGCGCGCGCTCGAATACCTGCACGCGCACAGAGTGCTCTACCGCGATCTCAAGGTGACGTCCGATAGCAGATCGTGTGTTATTTATTTTGATTTATTTATTTATTTATTTATTGTTAATTAGAACGGGTTACCAATTCTACTAATTAACACGTACAATATTGCATGATTAAAAATGATAAAAATAATAATAATACATTGATGTCATAGTAATCGAAATAAATAATTGAAACATGGATTTATATATAAGTAATGTCAAATAACTAAGCTAAGGTCAAAATTAGGTAAACTTAATAAAATATAAACAAAATAGACAAACCAAAAAAAAAATACAAAATTGCAAATAAATAACATTTCATTATCATTATAAGATTTAATACCTACTTAACTATCACCAGTCATACATCTCGCTCACAGAATTTCAGGCAAACTGACAGTATCTTGGTCCAGTCATCCGCAAATAGGTCACATTCCCGGTGCGAGTCCAGGAGGGCGTTGAGTGCAGTTAGGATACGGGGAATGGGGGAAAAAGAGCGCGCTACGGTGCGTGCTGGCGGCACAGCAAATAGTGGGGGGAGCCGTCTGTGTTGACGGTACTTATTGGGTACGAAGAACCGACACAGCTCATCACTAATGTCAGGGGAGTCTATTTTACCCCTTAAAATTTTGCATGCTGTAACAATCTGCCGATATTCTCGCCGCACTTCTAAAGAGTTATAATTCAGACAGCATAAAAGGAATCTCGTTGGATACAGATGTGGGTAATATCCATACATGTGTCTGTATAGGAACCTAAGAAAAACTTTTTGAACTTTCTCAAGGATAAGCGCGTAAGTACTTTCGTGTGGGTTCCAGATACAAGCGCTTGTTTCTAGTTTGGCTCGGACCAGTGCATTGTATATCAGCCTTATAACAGTAGCGCTATGAAATTCTCTCGCATTTCTGAGTACAAAACCCAGACGCCTGTAGGATTCCCCAGCCAATGCTTTAATATGATCACGGAAAGTTAGCGTTTGATCGAATGTGACTCCAAGATCTTTCATCGCACTGGTTCGTGTCACATCTTCAGTACCGATTTTATAATTAAAGTAAACTGGACGAAACATTCGACCAAAACTCATAATGAAGCATTTCTTTAGGTTGAGCTCCATCCTGTTCGAGACGCTCCAGCGGACTATAGCGTCTACGTCATCTTGCAAAGCCAGACAATCTGCCTCAGACCGTATCTCTTTGAATATTTTGAAATCGTCGGCATAGAGCAGGCACCTGGAATGAGCAACAACCGATGGGAGGTCGTTAATCATGATCAGGAAAAGAAGGGGACCCAAAACCGAACCTTGGCTGACTCCGGAGCGCGTGTGATAGGGACGAGACTCATATACCCCAAGCCTGACATACTGCTGACGGTCGCGGAGATAGTCTGCCAACAGTCGAAGTAGACTAGGAGCAAAACCAATGTTTGCTAACTTCGCAAGCAGTATGTCGTTATTGACCCTATCAAAAGCCCTCCGGAAGTCGAAGTAAAGCACATCTACCTGGGATCTCCTGTCTAAACATGCAGAGATGTAGTTCACAATGGTAAGAAGATTGGTGTCTACTGATCTTTTGGTACGAAAGCCGTGCTGCTCATTGCATAGATATTTGTCAACTTGGGTATACAAAGAATTATGGATTATATTTTCAAATAATTTTGCGGGCGAAGATAAAATTGCAATTGGTCTATATTCTTCAACTGCCGTTTTATTAGGGCTTTTGGGTATTGGTGTAACCCTCGACAACTTCCAATGAGATGGATAAATTCCTGACCTTATTGCCAGGTTAAAGATATGGCAGAATGGGCTACAAAAATATTTTTTAGCACGTTTGATTACATGCGGTGGCAAGTTATCGGGACCAACTGAACTTTTAGGCTTTAATTTGCTTATCGCACGATTAACATCAGCTGGTGTGATCATGGATATATTAATATAATTACTGCCTACACAATGATCCGAAATACTAGGGTCTAGCACGGGGGTGTCAGGTCTTAGATCAGCGAATATGCGATAATCTCTGTTGGATTTAGTGCGCGTCCAGACAGCATGTAATTTTATTTTGCGATTTGTGTCTCTGATAATATCATGTGTAAACCAGACGGGGTATCGCTTACCTACACTAACCAATCGGCGCTTTTTGGGCATACATACGTCGAATATGCTATAAATGATATTATAGAAATGGTGACACGCACGCTCAATGTCAGTGGTTTCAAGGACTTCGTTCCAGGTGACCTGGGATAATAGATTTATTAAGAGCGAGTGGTCACATTTCCTAAAGTTCCAGTCCCTTACCGGGTTTATATTACTAGGTTCGATAACCGCCGGACGACGCTCACTAATGATCTTAATCTGTATGTCTAGTGGAGGGTGATAGGCATCTGGAGGCACTATTCCCTCCGTGAGGGCAACCGTTACATCTGACATCCCAACACCTTCCCGGACCAAGACAACATCTAGCATACCCCCACTGGAGTTGAAAACTACATTTTTCTCACACAAATTACAGTATGACAGAAAATAGCAATAGTAATTGTTGATATTAACTGATGCACTTTTAAGATTTAGATCACCTAAAATAAGCAATAATTGTCCTTTTAGGCTATTTATGAAACTCTCAACTTTAAGGAACCAAGTCATATACTCATCGTCTGTTGTAGTTGGTTTCATATATACATATAACACAAGTGAAGAAAGAACGTCCGCACCATGTGAACGTCGCCCACAGATCTTCTCCAGTGTCAGTTTCAAGATCACGTTTCCTTTCTAAAATTAGAGGGGTTCGGGCTGCGAGCAGGACTCCTCCGCAAGCCGTAGGGCGATCTCGGCGTAGAATGCTCCAGTCAGGGCACGTCAGTTCTCCATCCTCAACCGAATCATCCAAAAATGTTTCTGTTGCTCCTATCAACATGTGTTC
This sequence comes from Ochlodes sylvanus, assembly GCA_905404295.2. Lineage (NCBI taxonomy): Eukaryota > Metazoa > Arthropoda > Insecta > Lepidoptera > Hesperiidae > Ochlodes > Ochlodes sylvanus. The sequence goes on from FR990129.1 coordinate 9,369,435, forward strand.
CGAGGCTGCAGTGTTATTTCGCCACGTTTTCAATTTCGTTTTTAGCCCGCGTACATTTTGATAGAAGACTTTAATACAGCTGATATTGCTATGACGTTGGTGAGCCACGAGAGTATCCATTGTTTCTCGTGGGGGCTGACTCACGAAAGGGCTGGTTGTTAGTATTTTGTTGCCCTTGTATTTGTTTTTTAAAGACAATCCATGCCTTCAGTTTAGCGTTAACAGGCCAGACGCTGGGAGAAAGGCAAGCATCAAAGTAAACGACAGGAACACCTATCTTATAGGACCTGTAGCTTCCCCTCGACTTAAGTTCTTCGACCGTGCATCTACTGTCGGGGCACAACTGGCGCATGTAAGCACGGATTTCTTCTATAGAAGACTCCATATTCCAAAGATGGATATGTTTGCGAGCTTCGACAGCTTTAAGTGATGTCACATCGGGGCCTGCCGTGCCAGACAATGAAAGCGGACGCTGGTACTCCTTTCGTTCCGCAGACTGTAATGTCACCCGGGGCGGTTCGCGCGGGGTGGCCACGAGGTTATTAGGTGTCGCGCAGATGACTACGGTAGACCTAGGTGGTTCACGTGGGGTGGCCACGAGGTTATTAGGAGTCGCGCAGATGACTGCGGCAGACCTAGGTGGTTCACGCGGGGGGGTCTCGAGGTTATTAGTAGGCGTGGAAGTGACTGCTGCCGACTTAGGTTTGGAGCACTTTCCGACCGACTGTGATGCAATACTCTGAGCTTTTTGGATGGTCGTTGTACTCTTTGGAGTTTGTGACATCGTGTCATGGGCCAGAGCCGGTTTTGGAGGGCTATTGAGATGGGGTTTGCTCTTATGTTGATCTTGTGGATTAGTGTTAACTGCTGTGCTCAATGTTAACTTGACCTCATACAGTTTCATTTTCTCGTGTAGCGTCTCAACCTGGGCCGCGTAGCTTTCAAATTTAGACTCATAGTTGGTAATAATAGATATCGCTTTACTGAGTTGATTGCGCAGCGATGCTATTTCATCACGCAAGCAGCGGATGTCAGACGCCAGTTCACCGTGTCTCTCATTGTCCGCCGAGTTTGAAGCTGGTACCTTTTTACGAAACGTAATATTTGAATCGCGTTGAGACCTGGTTATGCCAACTGGTGTTAGGCTGTTATCGCCGCCTCTCTTAGACTTACTACTGCATTCGGGACAAACCCATGAATTAAAATTATCTTTGGATTTAGGCCTACCAGTACACGCAGTATGATACCATTTACCGCAAGCATTAATTGTGCATTGTAAGTTATCTTCATTGCTCAGAATCTCACTGCAACAAGCTGCGCTACTCATCTTGATTCAATTAATAACTTGCGTGAAGCAGGAGAGTGACTCAGCTCCGACGGTTAAATTCAATAGCCGGCAGTTCATGCATCAAACTGCACGGCCGGCCGCTCGGCCGGTTGCTATGACTCACCCGATGCAGGACACTGCGAGTTGTCGTAGGTCAGGATTGCAACCGTTAGTAAAAACTTTAAACAATTAATTGTCCATAACTCGGGCAATTCTTCACGGATTCACTTCAAACAAACTGTAAAATACACAGTGCACTATACGTCACTTGAATAGATAAGTTTTACTCACGGGGGTGTACTTAAACTACTTAAACAACAATAAAATTCGCGGAGCAGACAAACGACGTCCTTACTTATTACGCGCGCCCACACTGTCCTGTGTAACTGTGTTATGTGAACATTGAGTTGGAACATCTTCCTTTATAAAACCACCTAGTTTTGTAAACCTTGTCGAACTCTTACGTCCCGTTTAGATACTTGGCGAAAAAGACAGAGAACACGCGATTACGAATATCGTGCATCTTCGTTGTGTTCGGTCGTCCCCGAATCAGTGTCTGTATTTTAATATTTGGCCGAGTATCTATACTAGGCGTTAGAAAATAATATTATAAACCTATATCTGGAAAAACAATAGAAAGGCCTTTCTAAGCCATTAGATAACCACTTAAAGCGCTCGGCATTGTCGAAATATTATATTTCATGTAAATATTGTGATTGTTTCCAGTCGGAAAATGTCCTGGTGTGGTCGATGCCCGCGCCGCAGGACGCGGGGGCGGCGGAGCAGAGCGTGGCCTCCATCGACGTGCACGTCAAGCTGGGGGACTACGGTGGGGACACCGGACACTGTCACAGCTTCACATACATTAACTAGTGTCATAAACATAACATAAACATAATTTTACAGATTATTGCAGTTACAATTAATAAATCTACATTTGCTTTTATATACTAATAGAAATTAATAAAAAGTAAAAAGACAATAAATAATTTGTGAAATTTCAATTACTCAATGTAAAATGATGTTCCTTCTTATTTAATTTTGTATCCGATTACCGTAACAGTGCCATATATGTCGCAGGTATATCTAGACTGGCGCCGCCCTCCGGCACGAAGGGTTTCGGCGGCACGGAGGGATTCATGGCGCCCGAGATCATGCGGTACAATGGGGAGGAGGAGTACAATGAAAAGGTACTGTTAAGGATTAAAACTGTATGTAGTGTAATAATAGTTTAGAGGAAACGCAAGGACTTAAAATTTGGCGTGTACATATGTTCCTTGGGGAGCACTATCCTAGTAGTGGAAATTTGCCCGCTAAGGTGATAAAAAGGGGGTAAACTGAAACTTTTTATTTCTTCAGAGGATTCACTTAAAACTTTGTGTATAGGTTCCTCAAGTAACGCAAGTGAGAACTGAGAAAGGATTTCTGGAAATTAATAATTTCACTGTATATAGCGGGCGAAGCCGCGAGATAAAAAACGAAGAAAACAAGTTTCTTCATAAAATATCAATTTATATTGCAGGTAGATTGCTTCTCGTTCGGTATGTTGCTGTACGAGATCTTCACGCTGCGGCAGCCTTTCGAGGGCCACGAGGCTGTCAAGGAGGCCGTGCTCGAGGGCGCGCGGCCGCCGCTCTCCGCAAGGGTAAGCCCAACACAATAATGGCATCACGATCAATCTACACTGTGTGTGACGTGGGAGTCTTCAAGATGAGAGTGAAAGGCTTTTATAGGTTAGCGCGTATAACATCTTGGACTCCATCGCCACTTACCATCAGGTGGATTGTTGTCAAGTTAACTTATTTAAGGTAAAAAAAACACTAATGTACCGGAACCTTTTACTCATTAGCCAACACTTAATATTATCATTAAGTCATTAATGGTTATGGTTTAGAGCAAATACTTTCTTTCTCTCTTTAATCTTCATTCTTGGCTGGCAACGCATTGGTAATGCCTTGGTTCCCGGTTTTTCTTCTATTTACATAAAAAACAGGGTCCTCTGGTTCATAGGATCGTTCACTCCCTCTCCTAGGAGCTGCAGTACCCGTGTAGCATGTTGGAGACGATGCGGCGCTGCTGGGGCGGCGCGCCGGCGCTGCGCCCCTCGGCTGCCGCGTTAGTGGGCGTGGTTGCCGCGCCCGAGTATCTCGCCCTGAGGGACGCCGCCTCCTCGCGAGCGCCGCGCGCCGCTGCAGCCACTCCAATCGCTGGCATTACGGGTAAAATATCAACTTTACTTACTATTTTTACTTCCATCTACCATTATAATATTTTGCCTTTCCTTTGAGCCGATCTAACAAAACCTTGTTTAACAGAGGAGGGGGCGGAGGGCTGGGAGGTGTGGTACGGCGGGGCGGAGCCCGAACGTGCCCACACGCTGCTAATGACCACCACCACCTTCCTCCACCATCATTCGTTGAGAGTCCCACCTGGTAAGTAGTAAAAGATAACAACTTTATTTTGTACTACTTAAGACCAATATTACATAATTATGGATTCATATGGCGTCTAAGGCACCAAATTCTACAAGGTGTTCCTCTTTCATTGGTTACGTTACTGATATACTATAATAATACTACATGAAAACGATAAGTGTTGATGTTACTTGCAGATAAGACGGAGCCAGTGATGGTGACTGCGATGTGTCGCGTGGGCGGGCGGATGTGGCTGGGGGATTCCGTGGGACGTGTCTCGGTTTATTCGTAAGTACACTTTGTTCAGATTTTATATCACTCTGAATCAGTTTAACTGATGACATATAAATGTTAACTTCAACATGAATTTCCCATCGACATTGTTGAATGAAGATAGGATTCTACTTACAGTATGTAGGTTCGTTATGTAATTGTTCACCTCAAGCGTATAGAGTACGTGCATCTAATATTTTTTTATGGATTTAAGATCGAACACGAGCATGCAGCACCACCTTCCGCTGCCGCCCATGACAACTGTGACCGACACAGAACAAGACTCAAATGGGGACTAAGATGGTTAGTCAGTAAGCAAACAGTGTTAGAACGTTAGTTGGTTAGTTCGTTAGTAAGTAAGCGGACTGGGGCAAGGACTGTTAGTGACAGTTAGTCCTGTTAGTAGTTGTTAGTAAGTCTTGTTCTAATTCGGTGACATCGGTCGGTCAACCTGCATACGATAGTAGTCGTTAGGTCGATAGCTATAAACACGATGTTCCGCCGGCAGGATCTCGACGTGCGCGCTGGTGTGGACGGTGAAGGTGCAGGAGACGATCGGCGGCGCGCCGTCGGGCGTGGCCGCGCTGCAGCCGCTGCTCGCGCTGCGCCGCGTCGCGCTCGCGCTCGCCTGCGGACGGTCGGTGCCGATGTACTTGTCATTAATTAGCGCGCGGTTTGTTCCTATAAAGGGAATTAGTTACCTCATATTTTTAAGAAGAAAAAGTCTTTTTTTTCTTCTTCATATTTTTTAATCTCGTAGGGATCGACGTAATCAAACGATGACTGTTGATTTAAGACTATTTTATTAGAATAAAATAACAATATGATAAAAGGTTAACTTACTAACATTTAAATAATTCGTTAACTCAAAACAGCGCGAGGTGCAAATAAAAAATATTCAAATATTTCTCTATTCTTCTTTTACGCCACTAAAATTATTATGGACGGCTGGCTTTAGCACCGCCGCTCGGTGGAGTAACAATTAGAATGTGGTGTGTTGTTAGGCTGTTCCTGGTGACGTCGGAGCAGCCCGAGGCGGAGGGCAGCTTCGTGCTGACGGAGCTGGGTGCAGCTACCGAGCTGCTATGTCTGGCCGCCGTGCCCACTGACGACGGGTGAGGTTATCTATATCTAGTCCACAGTACACCACCGTGCCCTGATAGCTGCGTGGTACATACCTTGGGATGACCTAGATGTCGTCTGTGTTGTGACTTCCATTTTGTGAATTATAAAAGAGTTATGACGTTTAAGAATTATACGTCACGTAACTTACGACTTATTCCCCCTTCCCCCCTTCCCCTTGAAAACACGAATTCAAACTTCATTGACAACGTTCGTCTTAAGTTGGGATATAATAATATAGATGGGCTTATAACAGTACTGAAGCAGGCGGGTAATGTGTAACGGTACACCCGGCAGTGTGGAGGTGTGGGCGGGCGGCGACGGGCTGTACGCGTACACGGTGGCGGAGGGCGGCGTGAGCGCGGCGGAGGAGCTGCCGCTGCCGGAGGCGCCGCCCGCGCGGCTCGCGCTGCTGGCGGCGCCCGAGCGGCTGCCCGTCGTGCTGCTGGCCTGCAGGCCTAGTGAGTGCCCGAAGCTGTGTTACTATACTCAGATAGACGAGATACAAGGTGGCATAGCAAAATGCTGGGAAAAGTTCTGATTAAAGACTGTTGTCTACAAATATTCCGAAATTAAATGACGAGAAAATTAACCGACCTGTAAAAACCCGACCCGAGATAATTTTACGACCCGTATGGCGCCTTGGTTACCGTACCGGATCGCCGTTCCAAGGGTCTTGGGTTCGATTCCCAGCGGGGCGGAAATTTGAATGGTGAGTTTGAATTTCTGACTGATGATGACATGACTGAATACGAAGACCAAGTTTAGTATAGAGCTCTATCCGTTCCGTCTTTACGATATAACTATTTACACTAATAAGTTCAATTGCAAACAAATTAATTAGCACACTTTAGTTTAATATATTGTGTTCCGCAGGTACGTGCGTGTACGCGTACTGCGCCCGCACGCGGCAGCAGCGCGCGCGGCTCGACTGCAGCAAGCTGGTGCCGTGCTCCGAGAGCCTGCAGTCTATTGCCATCGACGAGCATCTCGCTGAGGAGCGCTGCAGGGTGAGTCGTACCACACGCGAATGTGCACGTATTGGCACGCGTACACACGCACACGTTAGCACGCACGTACACACAGTTGCGTATATGAAAGGGTGTAAGATATTTGTATATATGTATCTCTGGCACACAAATAATACGCTCGATACATAACACTTACATTTATTTGACATATTATTTCCTTTAATCCGCAACATACTCAATAGGAGGTATAAAACTTTCATTCAATTAGTTACTTTGAAAGACTTTTACCTATTATTAAAATAACAATAACGTGACTGACACATAGGTAAATTGAAATGTCACTAGGCTATTATACATTGCCACACACATGGGACAATAAGTCAATAGGGTAGTTGACAGTAAGAAAATATTTTGAAGATTTCCTTTTTTTATGGTAGCTTAATATTTACAAATGCGAAAAATCGATCTTATTGATTAAATAAATCATGATTATTTAATATTTTGGAGAAATAAAATCCCGAAATTACAGTCACTAGTCACGTGACAGCGAACGCCAATACGACGCGTGACGTCACACGTTGCAAAACTAAACAAACTTGACATAGCATTTTGGTCTTTCCGACAACCAAACAGCTCTTCGTTTTCCAACATATGACGTCACATGAGTCGCCATGACAGTTTGGCGCGTTTTTTGACGGAAACGTCAAATAGTTCATGAAAATATAAATTAAAATATGTTACAGTTAGTATTTTACTGAAATAATAATATTTCAGTTAAATAAGACCATTTGGCAAACTATGATTTAGTTTTTCAAAATTAGTCAACTAGCCTATTGAAGCGTCCTGACCTCGCCCAACTGCGGATGGCACGAGGTTACTTCGCGGGACCCTTATCTTGCCAAAGTTATGGACGTTGCTTTTTATAATCACACCGACGAACCCTATACTACTTGTATCTCCGGTAGGTAACTGCGCTGTGCGCGCTGCGCGAGGAGGTGTACGTGGGCACGGCGTGGGGCTGCGTGGTGGTCGCGCACGCCGCCACGCTCCGCCCGCTCACCGTGTTCCGGCCCTACGAGCAGGAAGTGAGTGGCGAATTGATGACGTTAACTTTACGGGAATACTTGACCATTTATATGTGCTTTTATCAATTGGTATACAATAATACGGCAAAATAAACTTCAACTGAGCAGAAAAACTACACTGTCGTTGCCGCTCAAACAAGTAACTGATGTTGACAGGTGAGAGCAATGATCCCGTTGCCGGCGCACGGTGGCGCCGGGCCCATGTTGGCCACGCTGGGAGAAGGATACCGTCCACTTCTGCAGAGATATGCGCCTGCGCAGGTAACTTTATATTTTATTCCTAAATGACCAAGATTGTGTGTAACATTATAGTGTTGCTGATATTAATAAAAATGTATTATACACTTTTCAGTCTTCCAACAACAATAACGCGACGTACAGCGGGTTCTACTGTCTGCTGTGGCGCGCGCAGCACTGGCTGCCCGACTAGCGAAGCGACGCTGCCAGCTTGGTGAATATTATTGTTGTGACAGCCGACGCTACCTCCCCCCCACCCCCTCCCCTCCGGGCGGAGTAGCGCGGGGGGGGGGGCAGCGAGCAGAGGGCGTTCACGTTGCCAGTTCAAGGTTAAATGTATTTTATTAGTTCAAATAAAAGAGCTTTATCGTTAGGATAATCATGACTTGGGCCTTATTTGATTACGTTCATTTGTTACAATTTCTAACTAACGGTTGACAGAGATATGGTTTTAGTAAAAAATGTGTATAGGATTTACTGTACTCATAAAGTAATTTACATATTTTGTAAATTGTAGTTAAATTCTAGCTGATAGTCTCACCCTTTATTTCAATATTCACCTAGGACTTGAACTGGAGTGTAGTTATTGTGTATGTGAGAGTATTAAAAATATGTCTTCGAAATATACTTATCCATATACATTCCAAACACATCCAATTTCCGATATAGAGATATGATTATAATTATAAAAATAATCAGCTCTGTTCGTTATATGAATATTTGCTATGTGATCTGAACTTATATGAGAGTATTATATAGCTATCTGAAATCTTTTCACGTTACTTAAATCCATGCACTATAGTGAAGATTTTAATAATATGGAGGAGGATTCCCTGAAGAGCGACGACTTTCCGGGCGAAACGGGTGCGTCAATTATTATAATTATATGGACCCAGAACTATAAATAAACACTTATGCAAAACTTTGAAGTTAATAGCTAGTTTTGGTCAACGTGTTTGAAAACAACTCATTTTATGTGTAGGAATGGGAAAATGATATCGTGTTTATTGAATATTTTATCTTGACTTATAATGATTTGACTAAGGATGACTGTATTGGACTTATTTTTTAATAAAACTATGTGTGTGAGTGTGTTTATTGTTGTATGTGTTGAGTTAACCTATCTGTGCTCTCTTGAGTTTTTGAGTTAATATTATCATTTATGTATTTTTGGTTGTGCTTGATTTTGTGTATTTTTTGTTTAATTAATATTATTAACGTAACCTGTGTTAAACGTATTAATTAGTATTATTAGTGTATTAAGGTGATGTGACGAATGTTCTTTTACGTTTTGATTTTCAATCTATGCTTTATTTAATTTAATTTATGCAATATGGGTGCTGTCAAGTCAAGAGTAAATGGCCTTTTAACATGTTTGTGCACTTTATCAAAGACTTACATTTTCACGTATTATTAGGTGGAATTGTAACAAAGCAAAACGTATGTGAAAAATTTAGATAGTGCAATTAACACCATGCAATATTTACCGCCATACACCAAGGGCTTTCGAAATAAAATCATATAACTAATGAAAATAACAATAAATGGAATTGTTTAGAAAATGGTGATTGCATTGAGTACTAAAATTATCAGAAGTTTAATATTTAAACTATTCTTGATTTAAATAAGTAATGCAGACTGTTTATAAGCAATTTAAATATATTTACTCGCTACCATCCTGTCTTCCCTCCTCTAATAATAAATCTTGCGAATATAATAATTATGTATTATTACATCTATAAATTAAGCATTTCTAATAACGTTGAAACACGAAGAAAAGTTGAAGAAATAAAGAATATACATAATTATATCACACAGCAATCTACATACTACGCAGCCGACATAAGGCATCGACTAATACCCTAATATTAGCAACCGTACGTAGTGTTTGGTAAACTGAGCCGCTGATCTTCGTTGCGGTCTGTTTTGTTGCGCAATTCGCACAATTGCTTGGATTAATTATACAATATTAAAATCAAATGCGTTATTTTTATTCATTTTTAAAGTGAGGGCGATAAAAGGTGATATAATCTTTGTTAAAAATATTTATGTTATGAATTAAATCAAATAAAAAAAAATTAACTGTGTGATCATGGCAGCTGACACGTCATAGAAAAAAATATAACGCTGTTAAAAATATAAAATAAATTTTGATCTATAAAGCTTTAAAAAGTTGTAGTATCTGTTAGAAATGTACAATTCCAGTGAAACTATATCACTGATTTTTAGTGCGACCCGGTTTATAGGAAATGTTAAATATATCTCTCCGCCGTTAGTCAAGAAAGTCGGATCCACAAGTTGGGCTTATGTCAGCTACAATTACACTGAATCACATGGTTATAATTATGAAATTCTATACGTTGTGTTGGTGCTCTACTACCTGTATGCATATTTATATTTATTAGACTATTACTAACAACTAACAGGACTAACTCACTAATAGTCCCTATCCCAGTGTTCATACTTGCTAACAAACTAACCAACTAATGTTATTGCAGTCTCCTAAACGGACTAACCATCCTAGTCCCCATTTGAGTCTTGTTCTGTGTCGGTCACAGTTGTCATGGGCGGCAGCGGAAGGGTGGTGCTGCATGCTCCTTAGCTACATTAATTAAAAAAAAATTGCTTGGAGCTACACTGGTATTCGTATAGAATTAGTATTTATTTATATTATGTGAGATACTTCTAACGACTATTGTCAAATTGGAGGAATACTAGAGATAAGAATGATGAGATAGATCAGTTTGTGTGTTCACTGTGTTCGTGTCGTTTGGTGCGGCCGTGCCACAGGGTAACCCTCCGATTCATGTATTTAGGCCGCGACTGTAGTTTGCTGGTATGGTTTGTCGTATTTAAATATATTTTTATATGATTAATGTGTTTTATAGATTATTTATAATAATTGCTTGCTTATCTATAGGAGATAAGTAACCAGGAAAAAAGTTCTAAATTTAGTAGATGTTAAATCTTGATATGGATCTCGGAAGATATTGATACTTTTTATATACTTATTTATGTGTAAATTTTAATTGTTGATAGACGATGTCAGTTATAGAATGATTTATCATAAGCTGCATGTGTATATGAAGCCAATGACCCAATAATAAAATGAATTATGAATAATGAATCAATGCTCATTACGAGAGAACCATTTAATTTTATCTTTTTTTAATGTTTTAGATATTCTGAGAACATTAAACTATTATTATGTGTTTACTGTGTAGATACATTTATCATTAGGGGCTATATCTGTTACTATGTCAAAGCACTTATGACCTTACGATTTAAACCGCACTTAATATGAAATGAACACTTGCTTAATTTTGACTACTTACATACAACACCACTTAATGGAGGAGTCTGTGTAGTCAAGTGAACTAATTCTCAGACGTTGAGCGTTTTACGTTTTACGAAAGGAATACTGTTAAAATATCCTTTCAATCTGTAAAATGTCATGAGTAAGATTTGTAGTTTATATTATTCCTATCTACTTAAACGGGTCTATGATAAGACTTTGTAAGTCCCTTGAATTTATTGCAAGGTGCAAGATATTTAAAATTGTAATTTTTTATATTTGTAGTTCGCGCCAAACTTTTTAGCCCCCCCCCCCCCCCTGACATGCAAGCGCGTACGCATGGATATCCAAAGATATCCATCCAATTATTTGACTTAGAGCGCGGATCAGAGCTCAGGGGCTTAAAAGATTGGTGATCAGTGCGAGCACACTATCCTCAAAGAAATATACATTTACTATTAAGACTAGTGCAAAATACGTGCTTGTTTTGTCATTTGTAGATATTATCGTGTTCAGATACCAAAGATATGACTCGAATAAATAGTATATGCCTTCAATGTCTTTTGTTTAATTTATGTTACTAATCCCTTTCCGAAGCTTAAGCTAACTATCAACATCTTAATAATACTACTGATGGATATGTACTTGATATAGACAAATATAGCAGTCATGAAGAGAATCCTAAATAATTTAAAAACAAATATTCAATATTTTTGAATGTATGTAATACGATATAATTATACGCATTTATATTCTATATTATTGTATTAGGTAAACGCCGATGGATTTAATATGTACCTACATTACATAATAAATTATGTAAACGGCTTATACAACAAAAATTTGTACGTATACTATTATAATTTTAATTCGATTCGGAATATAGGTAGATTACTCATGAATAGCTGTGCTACTTTAGTACTTTTTAATAATAGAACCTTAGAATAATAACACTATAGAAAGACAGTATCCATACAAGCGCTCTGTCTAACTCTAAAGTGAAGCACTAACTACTTAAACCGAAACTTTCCCGAAAGCGGGGAATGATTCGGCTGCGGATAACCATAATTATGTTTTTAGCAATAATACATAAATAGCTTTTCAGATATTTTGTGACACAATTTAACTGGACAAATCGTCTTAATTCTTTTTTTTCGCGAGACACGTTTGGCGTGCGTTGACATGAGCTGCCCGGTGTTTGGAGTCATTTCTGACTCCAATTAATTAAGGTGCTTCTAAACGGCCGCGCGGACTTCGTTTCTATAGTGTAATTCATAGATTATACACTTATGGTGTAATTATTTTATGAATACAACTAAAAATGAGAATGTTATAATATGAGTATGACACGTTCTGTCGTATATTGCGACAATAATATAATTTTCTATTGATTTTATCGTTTAAACAGCAAAGCGATCAAGCGATGTATGACGGCATAACAAAAATACACGATCACATTCACACCTCATCACACTCAACAAAGTAGGCTATTCCGGAGGGGTATGTTTTGAAATTTTTGAATTGAAGGTGCGGCAAGCGGCAAACCGGTTTTCGTACGAGAGTGGCGGGAAAAGTATCTCAAGAATGTGATGTGTGTTGCGCATTGTGATTGGCTAAAACAATATTGAAAACAAGGCTATGATTTCATTCTATTCAGCCAACAACAAAGTAGAGGTCCACTACTGTTCCAGGTGTGCTCAATACTAGATTATCACATGGGTTTTGTTTATTTAAAGTTTGGGTTGATTGAGTGATTCACGATATTTATGTCAATGTTCACGATGATATAATGTATAACATTATTCAATCGTATTTTAAATAAATAAAGTGTGCATCGTAGTTTACTACTATATTATTATATTGTCGATGATACATCTTTTTTCTATTTTTAAGTGACAATTACTTTAAGCTTAATAAGAGCACCTGAAAAGTACACTAACACACTTAAATAAATTTAATTCTATTAAAGATGTCGATTATAACATTATGTAATAGATGAAAATATCAAATAAGTGAAATAAATAGGATAGGTAATAAGTAGGTAGTAGTAAGGAAAGAAAATGTGCGAGCAGGATAGAAGAAATTTAAAACTAGAATTTCTAGATTGTTCTCGACGAATCGAGACAAATGATTTAAAAAAATGTTTTAGTTTGGAATATTGTTGTTCGAAATTAGGGTACCTATATAAGGCGATCCGAAACACGGCATGGGCCTATGGGCTGTTCAGTTTTGGAAGCGAATTAGGAAGGAGGACAAGGGAAAAAGAAGAAGAAGAAAAGAAGAAAGAAGGGAAAACGAAGAGCAGCAAAGTGAAGTGTGAAGTGAACAGTGTAGTATCGTAGTTACAGCGTACAGTTACAGTGGGGTAGATACACCATCTATTGGAACCGGCCTTATTCCTTTCCTATCCCTTACCCACTCCTGTGACAGTACTAAGTTACTAACACGGACAATGAACGGATTTTATTACGCACAAACATTCTTTCAAAATCTTTGCTATATGTAGAAATTCGATTACCTGTGGCCTCTTTCAAACTAGACGCACTGTCAATCGACTGTCAAATTAACAATGTGTTCGTGCGATTCTACCTGTCATCGAAGCGCACACACATACACACGCAACGCAAATAGTACAACTTTTCGTGTCACAAAAAACGCCGACTTCTGTTTCGATTTAAATCGGGATTTTTTAAGCTAAAACCAGCAAATAAGTGCCTCAAAGTTATTCCTTGTATAACGAACTAAATAATTGAAAAGTTTCCCGTTGTTTCACTGTGTGTGGACTCAGAAATAAATGTTTTTCAGTGTTCCGAATAGTGAGGTATGTTACTGAAGTGAGTGGCCCGGATTGTATAATTTATAACAAGTACGGATTTTCGGAACGAGTTATCTGATTCGGCCGGTCTAAGGTGAGTTTGAGGACTTTTTAACACAATTTAAAAAGTAGTTTAATATTACTTTAGTAAAGTTTGTTGAGTTTGAAAGTTGTAAAAAGTTTTGCAAGTTGCCGTCACCTACTTAGGAGATGAAAGTAGGCTGCGTCTAGCATTTCTCTATGAGTGACTAGAATGGATAATGCCATAATATACGCTTTATACTAATTGCATTACACGCATGCATTGTTCTGTAGAGATTGCTATATTAAATAGTGAATGTTGCAATCGTTTTCTAAATCTAATTATATAGATTTGAGATGTAGAATTTGTGTTTCCATCAAATATCACAAACATATTTTTAAAACTCAGTTTATTTAAACTGCTAGATCCTCAGGTTATTTCTCTGGTTAGTTATTATTTTATTATACATTTGAATCATTGTTGTATATAAATATTGTTCATTGCCCATGGTCTGATAGTCGGTTGAGCAAATTTTTGCCCGTTGTTCTATCACTCTGACTATGGGCAAATCAAATTGCCTGTAAACCTATTGATAGTACTAAGGGCAATTCCTTATCACTTATTACCAGCACTGCGTAATACCACACAATTTAAATTCTCTTCCTGCAGCTGATATCATACAAATAATTTTTATAAGCATTCTCTATATCTCAAATACTCAATTACTCTTAAGTTACAGGTCTTAAAGATTTAACAAAATTAAATCTTTATGAAAATGAATTCTTTAAATGTAAAATCTGGTAGTAGTTTAGCCTGTTTATTAAAATTTTCATTGACGGGCAGGCTAGCAGTCGAACAATACCCTGCTATTTCATAGGCTGCCTAAAAATGTAAAAAGCTTATTGATAATCTTTATAATTGATATTTTATGACCCATAACTGTGCCATTAGCTAGGCTCAGGTGTCCTTTTGTTGATATCGCACACACATCACAAGTTTACGTCACGAAAAACTTGAACTGTGTGCATATATTCAAGTTCTGAATATTAAGAGTTGGAGCTAGGCCGCACAAATATGTTCTGGAACTAATATGTTATTCTATCTAAACTAATGTTACATTTAATTTGGATGAATACTTAAAGCATTTCTTACACAAGAAACAACAAAAAATTATACTTTTTTAAGTCAGTTCAAATTAAGAACATCAAATTTACTATTTGCTGCACTAGATGGCGTTATATGTTTGTCAAACAATCTTATGCACAATCATAGCAATATAGTACTTACACAATATACACATCTGTGTGGAATGTGAGAAATAAACCAGACTTCATTATTTAGTTGAAATGTTCATTTATTGAAATAATATGCCATGCAAGTTAGCTCCTTACATCCTTTTATAACAAACAAAAGTTTTAGTTCAGCCAATTCAAACCTTTATTACTGAGAAGCCTATATCTCAATTTGTACCATATATTATTTAATAATTATCCCCATATAATTATTATTATACCTAATAATAATTATGTGTTTGTCCATTACTTTAGTACTTAGATAATTATGTATACTTACATACATTCATTACATTATAAATGGGTCAAGTAGTCTGTATGTTTAATGATAAAGTCAATAAGTGGCAATAATTCATTATATTATTGTTTGCAACTCTCAATTAATTTTATTCTTAGCTTATACGAGCTATACCCGCGACTTCGTCCGCGTGGAATTTAACATTGTAAAAAATGTTAATTTGGTATATGCACCGTGTTGCATTCATAATTATGCATTTAGTTAAAAGCGGTTATTTTATATTACAAACAGACACTCCAATTTTATTTATTAGTATAGATGATCACAACATAAAACATTTTAAACATAAAGGTAGTCACTAGTATTTAAATGTAATTAGCGATATTTGTGTTTCTAATTGTATGCTTGTTGATCCTACTAAAAATTACCTAATCAGGACAGGCGCACACTGGGCCATTAATGCCAGTCATTAATCCGCCAGTGCTTAAACCAAGCCTGAGTACTAGACGTTGCCCCAGTCATAGCTTCGGTGGATAATTGTAACTAGTGACTGCCATTAGTGGCTAGAATTACTAACAGAATCACGGAAAGCGGGACACAGACTGCTTAAAGCTGAACTAGTCGAGCACCCAAATGTGGTACACACGAGCCGTGTCTAGTAAGTGTTGAACTCTCCTGTAATTTGTGGCTCAAACGCGGGCACTCGAAAAGTCAGTTTGTACCTACTCCATGTAAATGTATGAAAACATCGACCACTGTAGTGGCGGGCACTAGGCCCAATGTGCTGCAGCTCTTAGTTTCAGTTATCTAAAGTTAATGTAATAAAAGTAAATAAATTAGAAATTATGATAACCACACGGGACATAGATCTGCCCTTTAACAACACACCTCACCTGTGAACGCTCGTGAAATATATTATATAGAGGCCATTGCTTACATAGAGGAGGTTTGTCCAGTATTAAAATTAAAGTTGAAGGTTAAAGGCTCACCAATGAAATATTAGTCCATACCATCGTTTACAGACAGCACGATTTTCAGAAATAGGTAATGTTACAAAGAATAAATAGGCGATATCGCGACTGACCAATTTTGCGGTTTGCCACAACACGCCAGATTATATTGTTCAATGGTACTGTGTCCCGGGCGCGTGTCGAATTACTCATGTACCAAATGCTCACAACTAACAGTGTTGTTAACCCTTACTAACGATTTCCTTTTTCCCACAGGGTTTCTGCATCCATCAACACATTCGACATACACAAATCATCATGGCCTCTAATTAAAATTTATTACAAGGTGAATAATCAGTCCTTTTTCTGCTTTCCCTTCCTCCTACATTACAAGTATAACATGTGTTTATTTATTTGAAAGCTGGTGCTTCCCGTGTCCCGTTTCAATTTGATCCAGTCATGTCAATGGCATCAGTCAGAAAATATAAGTCTTAAATTTGCATTATTTTGAAGTCGGTTTTTTTACTTGTAAGATTATTATTTTGGGTATTAAGTATTAGCGAGCGCCATGCTCCTCAATGTCAAACGCGATATGTTTTAAACATGTTTCGTGTAAATTATGCTTGATTTAATGCTCTCTCCTGGACGAGCAACGAATCAATAATGACCCTCTCAGCCGATAAATACGATGATATAATACGATAAATACGGTGGCCTGGAAGGGAATTCAGCCCTTCCATCTTCACTGGGATATCGGACAGCCCGGATGTTGTGTACGTATATCCATTTACCTCACGTCACCGTGCTCCTTTTTTCTGCAATATTTAACAAAAAAACTACATCAATCCAATTAGCAGTAACAACAATTGATAATCATTTGTCGCATTGTGAGAATGAACTCGAAGGCTGGTGAGTGGCAGTGGAGAGGTTGAGTTGAGTCAATTATGTCACCCGCTGAGATCATGGAGGTCAACGAAGACGAATCGGCAGTGCGCTTCCGATATCGTAATAGGAAATTACTGTGACACTATAAAGTACGCAACGCCGGCTGCGAGACAGCAAAATGTTATTACAATAATATAATAAGCTATGAAACTCTGAATTAATTCCTATTTTACTAATAACTACATATTGAATTACATAACAATCAGCTGTCTTATTGCCGCATATTAGTAGAAACCTATGCCTGGACAATTTGGACTATATCATTAAAATTATAAAACAAAGTCCCCCACCGCGTCTGCCTGTCTGTTCGCGATAAACTTAAAAACTACTGAGCAGATTTTTTCATTACGGCGATTTTCATCGATAGATGGACTGATTCAATAGAAAGGTTTATTTGTATAATTTGTTAAAGTTTTGTTGTAAACTGGTTGAGAAACAAACATTGCAAGATTGCTTAAAGAAGAAGTTAAATAAAAGTCTTTAGCATGACTAAAATTGCTGCTAAATAAAATCGTAAGTTCAAGATTGCAATGCTGCAGCACCTTTCAAATACCGTGGGATATTGCCACAACATTAATTAATAACTTGTAGTGGTGATGCACTTGTGAAATTCATTATAATTATTCTCCATCTATTTTCCTCGACATGATGCCATAAAATTGTTGCGTACTTAGCCAACAAAAGTTTTATTGTATAGAGTGAGATGAGCTCACCTGGCCTTCTCAGAGTTTGTTAAATGCGAAGGTAATCTTTGTTATATAGACGCAGGCACGATAATATTATCATAGCTTCTAAAAATGGATGTCTTTTAGTTGTCATTGTTTAGCACGTACGATCCAGGTTTTTCTATAACCGGGATTGACTAATAGGCTCTAGATTGCGTGCTTCCATGATGAATTTAAAGCTTCGTCTGAGTTTAGTAAAGTATCTACTGTCTAGGTATCCAAAAATGAAATTTGTATTGTCTTAACATATTATAAAACAAAGTCCCGTTTTTGTAACAAAAACAAGTTTTATGTAATTTTTTTGAAATATGACGATAACTATAGAGGAAGTCGCAAAAAGTCTTGGTTTAATTAGATCTCCGGATATGTGAACAAACATGCAAAAAGTTATCATAAGTCAATTTCACGTCAGTTACAGCACATGAGTAGTTAAAAGGAAGTTACAGTACGGGGAGTCGTATTGAAAATGTATTCGATTGATTGAATACGGATTTATCAACGAGCTTTTGCGCTGGGATTTATACACTTGTGGTCACTTGCATGCTTTCTACATAGCAGAGATGGAAAATAAGTAATCATGATTACAGATGACAATTTCATCTGGTGCATTAGTTTTGAGTTTTTTTGAGTTAGGTAAGTTTGTGAAAGTGTCCCAAAAGTATAAGTAGACAAGTTTATTTTTTATAAAACAAATTCGTTGTAAAAGTCACCTTAACCTTGGCGTCATCACGAAGACGTCTGCCCGGCGGGTCTGGCGGGCATGTTCGTTATCTGTCGCGATTACTTAATTACTGAAAAATATTCGAAGAATCCTTGTGGCTAAGCGCGGCTTATCTCTCCGGCTCTTCCCATCCCGATAAGTATTTTTGTACTAATGTTAAAGATAAATGTGGCTACAAAAAAGCGCGGATACCTTAGGAATGTCTACGATACCTCTTAGATGTAAGTACGAATGTTGTATTACTGGAGGCTTTGACACAACACAACCAAATGAGGATTGAAGTACTGTACCAACTTTTAAATTTAACTAGTTAAATGCTCTGCGGTCGAAATTGAACCTTAATTCGTTTACTATAAGGGTTACTTAAACAATGACTTTATGAACGATGACCCTATGACACATTTCAAATGTCGTGTCAAACGTATGGCAGTGTGAATAGAGAAACTTATATTAGTGTGTGTAATGTTTTATTTATTTTCACGACAAGCCTGAATCACGCTATCGAAGTTTTCTACACCGCTTGCATATACATAATACAAGTAGTATCACTCGGAGCTTACCGGCCAAGATGGCGGGCATGTCGTCTCGTGCGGCGGGAGATCTCCTTTAGTAGTTTGAAATAAATGCACGTGAACAACGAGATATTATTACGTTTATTTCCTCCTGCACTCGGACAAAGTCGGGACAAAGCTAGTCATTATAACCATATTACCTCCTTATGTGCGGGCTGTATTAATAACAGCTGTTACGTCACCCGCCATCTTTGTTTACCGGAAAACACCGCGCACCGCCGCATTCTTTCACGACTTGGCACTTCTAGCTGGCCATAAAAGCCTTGTTCAATAAGTTGGGAACGGTTTATAATCAGAACCTAATAACGAGTATATTCAAAGACTGTCGATTTGTGAAACGAACTGGTGAAGACTGTTGTGCCATTTGAAATACGAACGCCTTCTCAGCACGAGCGCAAGGCACAAAGATATACTGTTATGTATTTTTGTGTAAATAGCTGTTAGATAAGCACATGGTTCATATTTTTTGACCACTTCAATGTCCGTTGTAATGGCAGGGACCACAATGGATATAAATAATGTAGACAATTTTATGTAAACAAAACAACACTTAATCATCTCTTTATAATCTATTATTAATACCTATTCATTATCGCGGACGCGCGATAAACAACTTAAAATGAATAAAAGTTAAAGTATGTAAGGAAACTTTAATAAAATAAAATAATTAAAATATCATTTTACTTCGTGATCATTGTCATTGAGGAAAACATACCATACAATGTAATAAAGACAATTATTATTTAAGTCTTAAATAATATAAAATAATTAGCAACCTTAAAGCTAAGTAAATTAAGTATAATAGTCTTATATAAAATTTAACTTCAATTAATTATAATTAATTACATTATTATCAATATTTATGGAAATATTAAATTTTCTGTTGCAATTACATTGAGCGCTGAAGTGAGATCATCGGCACACATCGGTCATACTATACCAACATAATTTGCGTTGCGGCAATTAGAATGTAGTGACATTACAAACCTTATTACAAAGCGCACAGAGGCAACGTGGTTTAACTGTCGTTCGTGTAACTTTGCAAAGATTAATCTCCGATGACGTAACTATAAACGGCATTTTAAAATCAACGGCTCCGTATAATTTACGTTCTGCCGTTGAGTATTTTTTATCGCTCATTTAACGTATTTTTGTAAGTCGGGAGAGCTTACGAAAACTGGCTGTAATGAAGTACTTAGTTTTTAGTAACCTCTATTAGTCTACTGATTTTCATTTCGCATATTACTCCAGTTCCGATGATAATGCAATTTAATGATGAACATGACCGGTGACTACGATCAGGATTTGCTCCAGACACGGGAACTCCTCAACGGTTAACAGCACGGTGACTAAAATTTTATTGGTTTGCATTACTTCTTAAATATAAAATTCTCGTGTCACAATGTTAGTTACCATACTCCTCCGAAACGGCTCGACCGATTCTCATGAAATTTTGTGTGCATATCGAGTAGATCTGAGAATCGGCCAAAATCTATTTTTCATACCACTAAATGTTAAGGGTTGTCTCTACCCTAGAATATTTTTTTTCATTTTTTGGTCAATTTTTTTTTGTTTTATTTTATGGTGTGGCACAAAAACATACACATAATCCCAAATTTTCACTTCCCTACCCCCATCCCTCAAATTTAAATCGCGCTTTAATCATTCACAATCTATATGGCGGAACAACGTTCGCGGGGTCAGCTAGTAGTACAGTAGTAGTATATTATAAATGCGTGTTTTTAGTTTTTCGAATAATTTGTTTGATTTATTATTTTTTTATTCAAAGGTACCTAGTTCATGTTTAGCTGTACCTGTGTAACTATAGAATAGATACCTTATCCCCGATAACCTGATCTCCAAACAATGTCCAACGTCGACCCACGCATCCACGTAACATCTCGACGCGGGATCGTAAACTGGCGAATCGGTGACCGATGGCCCGTCGTGCGAGTGAGATAGCTCGCTATGTGCGAGCGAGGTGAGAACAGTAAACAGGTGCACGGCAAGCGACAAGTTCAAGGGAACGTATTCGTTTTTGTGTCTGAGAGACATAATTTAGGGCTAATTCGAATAATGCTAAATGATGCACAGGCAGTTCAGCGTTTCTGGTATCACATCCTTTCTACACAAGTTAAAGTTATAAGTGGACTTACTCCTTGGCAATGGCTACTACGTTATGTTGTGAGCAGCATTGAAGTGTCTCCGTCACTGATTTCAAAATAATCTTCTTCGTCTTCTATTCATGGAGCTGTCTGTTCAACAGTGGATGAGGCAATGACGTCAGGAAGTCTTCATATCCTGTCTTTTCTTATCTTCTTCAGGATTAATCCTGACGCCACTCATCATTACTCACGGGGGAATGTTTTTACTTGCCTGGCTCTTATTCAGGTATAAACCTTGTCCGGTTATTATCTTTATTCAATGCCACTTAGACCGACCATTCGCTGCTCACCAAATAACTTGCCCTAAAACTTATTTCATGTGGGCTAACTAAAATCTCGCAATAGTCTTCCTAATATTTTGAAATCTGACTTTATTTAAATGTTTTTGTGTCCCTGATGAAAATCAACCTGCAGCATGTGTGTTTTAAAATAATGCGCATGCTGTGATTGCCTTTAATTGAAAGAGCAGTTATGTATACATCTATATTATGTTTTGATTTCAAGCTTGTTGCACTGTTTCTTGCGTTGGCAGTCCAAATAAATAAATAAAAATATGAAGTTTACTAGGAAGAGATTTGTAGCGCTGTCCTAAGGCTAGGTATATCTAGTCATACCTAGTACAAAACATTTAAATTCTACAAGTGATTGGCTCTTTGTTACACTTTTATCTTTTGAGCCTAATAATCAGTTGCGGAATGGACCAGATAATTGAAATTAGCGCCCGTATCTTATCAAATTTCTTAAATATATTAGTTCGAGCTACAACTAACAATGTTTACAATTCAAGTACAGTAGCTGTTACGCAACTTAGTGAAACTCCAAAATATGAACATTGCGCGTTGGTAATGTTTACTTGATTACGTAAGCGTATGTTCAATAAAAATGCTTTAGTTTTCGAAGTATGCAAGAATTTACGGTGCATTTTAACCTATGTATTACGTCATTTTGTCGGGGCCATCTCAAAATTAAAAAAAAGTATGTGGTGTTCATTATTTCACAATGCTAAGGGCGGGATTACTCGACTCTCGTTTTTAAAAACATCGATTTCATTGAACTTTCCCGGTTTATGTTATGTTGGAGGTCAGCCCACAATATTGCTATAGGTTTCGTGTTATATTATCTTAAAACAATATCAACATACATAATGTGGGTAAAATCACGTTATAACTATTTGAACTAATGACAGACTTCCGTTAGCGTTCAACCGGAAGAGCTGAAGAATAAAGGAGTCGTGACGTTGTCGTGTCGTATCGTGTTAACGAGTTCCCGGAATACTAATTTTGGGTCATTTTTTTTTTCATTTTATGTTGTCATTATTCAACAAACTTATGCCACACTTGTGTTCCGAACTATAAATTGCAAGGTTTGCCCTCAGTATTTAATACTGCATTGTTCATTTGTGTAGGCAAGATTGCCAGTGACAAGTGCTTTCCATCGTCTACCGTGTGAATATACAAAATGGATTTTAATGAAGTTTTTTTTAATAGAAACATTCTATTCTAGTTCTATTTGGGTTTGGATATAGTCTGTCTATAGAATATTAAGTTTCTTGGTTCGTCTGTAGAGGTTCCAAGCAATGAGGAGGATACATCACATTCTGTGTTTATTTTTGTTTTCGATAATCAGGATTCATGTATTTACGTATAAAGGACTCGTTACCGATTTTTCATTAAACGTATGGAAGCTGAAAAACTTACGAGAAATATTTTAACACTCTACTAAATGCTGTTACCATTTAAAGTCATAAAACATGTAATACTACGTGATAAACATCAATGGCTTTCACTTTTACGTTAAGTGGTCTACGAAACCCTAATGATTAATTTATTATCCTAATGATGACTCCCGCGAGCTATATCTGTGGCGGCGTGCGGCGGGAGAGGTGTTGAAAGTTACTGGCTGGCGCGGCCGCGTAGACGCAGGACCGTTGCAGCAATTATGGAGCAGGGTTCAGTTTTAAACATATCGACGCCCCCGGGGAATAAAATGGTTATGCGCTATTACCACTATTTTAATGTTTTTGCATTTTCGGCATCTATGGGTAGAAATACACCTACTGATTTTTTTTTAGATTTTTTGACAGAAAATTCATAAAGTAATAACAATTTTTATTTTTATTCTACGGAAATCATGTAACAAATTCTTCCCGTAAAAACATCTTAGTCGTTCATTATGGAAAACACGCATGTCGCGAGAAATCGGTAAGGCATTATACGATTTTATTCACGTAAATAAATTGATAACTCTTTTCAATAACATGCTTTACCTAAATTAGTTTGGTAAATCTTGAACGGTAAACGTATATTACTGTAACACCTATTACAATATTTTTATGAATTTGAAAACATGTAGTAATGTGATACTATTTCCAAAGTCGTTATATAGCTATACGAAAAAAGACACTGGTAGCTTTTACAAGAACAAAATCGTATTAGTTTATTACAATTACCATTCATTCATGAAAATACTGTAGAAAAACATCGTAATGTAGGGATATAGTTTTTATGATATTACAATTTCACGAGAATAAAATCGTTATGTGCCTTTACTTAGGATACACTTAAATATAAAATCAGTATTATACATCTTTCGTAATAACTTTAAAAGTATACATTATATATTTTTTTATTATAGCTACTTATTAAGAAAAAAAAATACTGAAAAAAATGATGTATTTTGTGTTAATATAGGCCGGTTAGTTTATGAGCTAAAACAGAATAACAGTTTATTGCTCGTCCTGTAAAATTTACTTTTGTCTATTACGATTTTATTCCCCGGGGGCGTCGATATATTTTTTTACGTTTTATTAAATATGTTTAATAAAATAATTACACTATTTTGTAGCCTATGTAGTAAGGTATTACTTATTAAAAAAAATATTATAATAAAATTATATTCAAAAGGGCGCGGCTTCCTTCTTGGGTCGGTATATCCTTGTAATGTTACCTACGGATGTCTTCTTTTGCTTTTTCAGCTATTTAGATCAAAAATAATTAGAATTGTCTCAGTTCAGAGCAAATTATCAGTATCAGTAGCCGTCTGAAATATTTTGAAGTGACTGGAGTGTCCTACTCACTATAAGATTGTTGCGTGTGTGATATTAAGTACTAACAATAAAATTACAAATAATTTGTTTACAAGACAAAATACATTGTTATAGAACTCACGTGAAAATACATAATATATATTTACTACGAAGAGCTATAACTTCAAGTAAAAAGTATTTTGAACTGTGTAAATTAGTTTTTTGTGCGTACTTACCTAGTATTGTAGATTAAATTACCATATTCAGTTTCTGTTAGTATTGCTTCGGCATATAGTAATGTATGTATATTGTACGAGTATATGTACAAATAAATATATTTACAAATGTCCAAGTTAAAAATTACTCATCTGTACATTACAGTGAGCTTAAAATAATTAATCCATGACACCATCCTCGGTGTTCATTGAGTAAGATCGTTAAAAATCTTAGCGTTATTTCCAAGCTCAGTTTGTATTTTTTATACCACACCGCCCTATGCCTAGCGGCTGGCGTACACGTGTCGCAGCCCTGCCACGTGCGAGCAGTGTGCGCGCTTCCTAACTTTGTTTATTTGTGAAGGGTCCCGTACAAAATGTGGCTATAAATAGTGTGTTTTAAATAAAGCGGCTGTATTTAAAACGATGACTGTTTGATGTTTTGTTAAAATACTGCATCTTTGGTGTTTGGCGAGAAGATTTGAAACATGTATCCTGCGGTTAGGCATTTCTTAGTTAATAAGGATGTCAGAAGCAAGCCTGCGGTCCATATTAAATTACCACTGCAGCTCATTAAAACTAATTAACTTCAATGATTAAATGTGGATATAATTGCATTTTGAAAATGTACAGTTTTATAAGCAAAAAAGTTAAACAGTAAAAAAAGTTAAAAGTATAATAGAATTATGTATAACGAGACAACATTGGCCTTTTAAGCAATCCTATTGTCCAAAACAAGCTCGCCTATATTCACGCGGTGACCTTGAATAACCTATAAAATATGCTATGATCTTGACTCGGCTTCACAAAACACCGGACGAGCTCAATTAATTCAAATTAATTCAGACTCTGGCTTGAAAAACAACATTGATAAGAGAGGATCGCCACTTTTTAAAATAAACCAGTAAAATGCTAATTATTTACCATTTAATAATTATTGTGATTAATATTATGTATCATTTATCATTTACCATAATTCTCTTATTGACAAATCAGCTTACTCTAAGCTAAGAAAATCAGAGGTGTATTAAATTAAACCATTAATTCCAGGGAATAAAAAAGAAGGAATGAAGACTCTGAAAACAAACTAAGTTTGTTTTCGGAGTCTTCATTCCTTCTTTTTTATTAATCCCAGGGATGTCTGCTTTGTAAAAGTGTCGGAATAAAATTCACAGTAGAAAAAAGGACTGGTGAAACGTCGGACATTGTGTTCATTTGATTTACTTGGACTGTTTTACTAAATTTTTTATATTTTCAGCGCGTGCGGGACCCTGTAGTTTTTTCTCCAATGACGGAAACTCCATTTACGCCTTACGATTTTACGATTCGTTAACTCGTCATCGTCAGTTCGCGGCCCGGATCCGACGCTAGTGGACGTATTCACTTCCGATAAACTTCACTCGCGACAGATCAAATTGTGTCATTTGTTTTGTGATTCGCGCATCCGGCGTATGTGTGTCTGGATTGTATTCAGTGATTGTGTGTGCTAAACAAAGGTTTTATTGTGAGTTTGTGAGCATTTGGAAATTGTTGCGGTGATATGAGACAGCGCTGTTATGCACTTTCTCCGAGGAAAACGAAGAATTGTTGCACTTAAATCCTTTTGCGTTATACATATCTTCTCTCGATAGTTATCTGTGGGTGGATCTCGTCGGTAAAGTAGGCCAAAATGATAGCATTCGATTTTGTATAAATATTTAAAAAATCAAAAGTAATCGTGCTAAAAATTTAAATCTTAATTTCCAATTTAGGTGCATGAATTATTTATTAACCTGGCAAGCAAAACTCGATCTATACATCGGTACCTACCTAGAATCTATAATTATTAGATACAAAATGTATTTTGTATTTTGATTCAACAGCTCTTTTGGTTGAGTTGCCGCGCCTTTCTGGTTGATCTTAGCTCTCGGTCAAAGATCAAAAGGTGAGATTTATTAATCCGGAACCGAATAATTATTCCCATATTATTCCCAACATTTTTTTATACCAACATTTATTTCGTTTCAAAATCAGGGTTCTTCTTAAAGTTTTGAAATAAGACGCGGAGTCAACGTAACATGAGGAAAACCGGTAACTTCATCACTGCTAAGTTTTTGAATCCTCGTGTAGTCCGCACTGTTGACTCATTAAATAACTCACTTGTTTCTATAAATACCGATTGTGTAAATAATTATATTGATGACCTAAGAAAATATCAGACCTCACCTCAATTGTTTACACTTGAGTCATAATATTTTTCTGTAGAAAAGCAATTAAATGTTTGTCATTTGTTTACAGAATTGTGTGAGTATTCTTATACGTTAGAAGTCTGGGCCAAGGGTGTTCAACGGACAAATTCGAATAAGTCCTAACTTTAAGGCTTAATATTAATAATAACTTGTAAACTGAAACTAACCCAGAATTATATTTTATTATCCAAAATTTCAACCAAATTAAGTAACTTGCCGATATTTTTTCCAATGAACCTATTGGGGTGTATAAAGTAATAGCATTACGATAATATCAAGCCGTTCACCCCTATCTGGATATAACTTTACATTATTATTCATCAATACCGAAGTGTCAGTCACACCTGCTGAAACTTACCGAGTTTTTACTGCCTATCCTGAAATTCATGTATCACTAGCACTACTAATGTAACATTGCAAAGGCGTTTGACGAAACGACGACGACGGCGGTTTTACGGAAACCACACCTTTGTGTTTAGGCATGCCAAAACAAGGATAAGCACCGGTCTGAATAGAAAAATTAGGTAAAACCACGACGATCCATTTTCCGTGAGCGTGACGTTTATTCTGGCCTTTGTTTTTAAATGGCTAGTTAAATCCTGGCTTTCATCCCATCACTTTGGGGTTTTAGTCACTAGTCAAATGCCTGATCATCCGTTTATATTGTTGTGCCGATAGCCTTTCAGCCTTCTCGGGCATTAGCGCGACCCACTTGGTCTGTTAACAATACGCTGGAAATTGATGCGAACTAGCCTAATCGACGATCGATTTACTTGTTTACCTTTCTGGGTTTGATCCAAAGAAATACGACTTTAGGTAAGTACTTAGAACTTGGATCTTAAATATAATTAAGTAGGTACTTACAGTTGTAATGTCTCCATCTTTAGAATTTCATAGTACAAAGTCAAACTGTAAAACATTAATTCAGTAGAATTTTCTTATATATGCTCTGAGAACAATGTTAACAGCAAACAAGGCGGGCTGTAGTCATAGACGCCTGTAAAACTACGTTATATCAACGTACAATATAATGTACCACGGCAACTGAAGCAAGATAACCCTTATCTACATAATTTTAAGAACGTCATTTACTTATCACATCAGCCGTAGTATTTTTGAACATGTGAATATTTAATCTGTACAACATATTTTTTATGCTCTTTATCCTATTAAGTATTTGGGGTGACGCAGCATAACAAGCTGTTCAGATACAAGCATGCCATAGTATTGTAGCGTTGGCCTGAGTACTTACATATTTCCGGAGATATAATATTATTCTCTATCGCATTTTTTATTTAATTTAGCGGCTTTCATTGCTCCGAATAACTAGGTAGCAAATTCAGAGATGTTGAAAAATATGTTGTTAGTAACAAAATTTCACGAGCACTGCCATGATTTGGGTGCTCTATAATAGTAATGCGGATAATTTTAAGTCTACTTATTAATTTTTCATCGTTCTTTGAAGCCTGTAACTTTTAAATTAGGACTGACCAATGAAAAAATGTGTCCTACAATTTGAAGCTTTTAACTTGTTGCTTGCCAATTACAAAAGATGAAAAGACCACTTTAGCCAGTTGAAGTTAGAATAATGTTCTTCACATGTTTCCTGACATCCACTCTAAAATTAAACGAATTAAAGTCGTATCTCGAAGATAAATGAACATAAATCATAATGTAGTAGATTGGAAGAACGTTTTGAAGGAACTACGTATACTTTGATATTCGCCAGTATGAAATATTGATGCCTTTGCACATACCTGTTCATTGAAGTCCAGAGCACGCCGAGTTATTTGAGATTGGCGCCCTAAGAAGGGATCGACGAAGGATCGTAATCGTGAATTCATTTATTCCTAGAGTATCTCCTCCCTTCCAACATTCACCCAAATGATCGTATTACTAGGAGTAAAGTATCCTATGTTCATTCCAGGGTCTCAAAATATCTCCACAACAAATTTCATCTTAATCGGAATAGCGGTTTGAGCGCGAAAAAGTAGCAGACAGACAGACAAGAGTTACTTTCGCATTAATAATACGAGTACTAGTATGGATTGAATTTAATTATTCAGGCAGAAATGTGGTAACATGTTCACCAATTCCTAAACACGAAATTCTTCAATTGTATTTACAATTAAAATCCCAGCAGAGCATCGCAGTGAAGCATAGCAGCCAATCAGATATAACACTCGGGCTTTCCTCGACACACATGTCAACGCGCCGTGTCGTCGTGTCGCGAGAGTAATCTGGAACACTTTCACTGAAGCAGAGCTGAAGAAAGCCTAGCTCTTGCCTCAGTATATGAAATCTTTGAGTTTTAAATCTACTTAATCAGTCAAAAGGTGTAGATTCACTAAGAGGCGTAAAAAAACAGGTGTGGGATTTGAACCTGTCCCTCCGGTTCGGGAGTCCAATGTTCATATCACTATTATAAACTCTTATTTTCTCATATACATATGCCAGACAAGATAGTAATTATTTTATCACGTACATCATCGTGGGTGGCACCAGGAGTAACCAATCTACACCAGAATTACACGAGACAGTTACAGACTCTTACGTATGCAATAAATAGCATCACTGTGATGTAATTAACATCTGCTTCCTAAAGGTCAAGGATTACCGGTTTTAGTCCCGATTGTATCTGGTTACAAGCCGAAAACCGGCTTGCTTGTTTTTTCGTAAATGTAGTACTTTGTTTACTGATACGAAACTTACATAGGTATTAAATGGTCTACAGATTGCATTCATACTTCGGATGTACAGACATGAGATACAAACTTCCAGAAGAAGCCAATATTTTGGGCTAAGAGACCCCAAATCTCTTCGCAGGCCGAAGACTTCTGGAACGGAATGGACGCTATTCTATTGCGGATTATACAACATATCTACCACCCAACAGGTGAATCTAAGCGAAGCGGCTGTTGTGTTGTGCTTGTGCCACAATGACTCAATTGAAACACAATGATGACAAAATCCTCGCTCGCAGACCATGACCACGGATTAAACAGTCTATCGCGGACGCACGCCAGCCGTACAATGCGGTGTGAACGAGCGAGTGAGAGCGGGAAGCGTGCACTAATATTAAAAGATTACAACTAGCCAAGTATTAAAAGTTGTAACTAAAAATAATTTCCTCTAAAATAGATTTCTTTTAAATACCTTACTGTTCAATGTTGTGAGAAAAACTTAAAAAAAAACTTCACTGAAGTTAGCGTTACAATTTTGATTGTACATGAAATTGATAGATAGTAGTTTTATGCTTGTTGTGGGGAATTACGACAGACAGATACATTAACCTATATCTTAAAAGTTCTCGAACTTCGAACCAGTTGATTGTGGTAGGTAACGGCACAGCAAAACATCACTTTACGTACATTAGTTGACTCAATATACATTATATTACAAATAAAGAGATATCTATCTACTTCACTAGAATCTCAGCTATAAATTTTACACTTTGTAGTAACGTAGTAACAGTAACGTAGCTTTGTACCAACATGAACAAAATTTCCGCCTGCATCGACGCAGTTCCCCCGCTGCCACTGTGGACGAAGGCCCGAAACCCAAGGTCATTCGTATGGATTTAAATTTGAAGCATGCCTCAAAGCCGGTTGTGTCGTAGTCACTCGTGGCGCGAGAGCCTGCCGCTTGTAGACTGCGTAAGGAATTTTATGTAACGTAACCAGTCTACGTTCTTTAATAGTGATCAAACAATTATTTGTATAATACCTATAGGTAACCGGTACTAAGAATACTCTATAGAACAGACACCTTGAAAAGTAACGTATGTCCAAACTAGTAATTGAAAGATCTGTGCAAAAAGAAATTCCAGATATTGGCTGTCATTTGAATGGTCATATTCAGGATTGATACATTTTGTTCTTATAATAAGATATGGTCTACATACAAAGTCTTGGGGATCAGGTTTTTGAGATATACGATAGGTATGTACCTAGTTTCATTGCAGTGGAGTAATATCAAATTGATATAATATCAACAAATAATGAAAAAATGTAACATCACCGTTTACCATCAGATGGCTCTGTTATTTTGTCGGCTTTTAACGTAAAAAATATTCAATCGATTGAAAGTTTACTGCACCACAGGCATAGGTATATCTTCAACTTCCGCCTCACGCAAGCGACCGATGCGCAAGGAGAATCAACTGAATCAAGCACCCTCCATGAAATTTGATTACAAAAATAACAACTATTGTGATATTAGTTCCATTCGCACGTAATTTACATGCGATTTTCCTCATAAACTTGGGGGACTAAGGTTGAAATTCTGATGAAGGTGTATCAACAATAATATTACAAAGGCATGAAAGGCGGTGGTTCAACCTTCACGGTTTTAACTCTATCGGGGCTATCTGTAGGGTTGCCAATGGATGAGTTCCCGGCTATGATCAAATTACCGTATCATCTTAGGCTCCAGTCCAGTATCAGATTTAAAAAATTACGTCAGAAATATTTGTGAAAAAAAGAAGTGATTACCTGTATAGCATTTAGACGAATGATAGGCGATGTTATTCGGTATGATAATGACTCAATAACAAACAATTCCGTATTTTTAAATAATGTAATTCATTAATAGCATTTGACATTTAAACAATCAAATTAACAAAAAATTCTAATTTTGTACTTTATCTCTGGCCTGTCTGTAAATAACATACGAAGCAAAACAACTTTTAAAGATCTTTAAATTTTGTAAGCCAATTTTCTTGGAGTATGTAAACTGTATTATTGTTAACATCGTATTACCTTACTTCACAAAAAGATCGATTAATCGATACCTAAATTAGCACAAACTCCAACGCCTAACATACATAAATGCGTATCGTGCGTACGCATACTTGTCGTTATCAGTCCATTTCTAAGGCTTTTCTAAGTGCATTGCCGTCGGCGTGCGTTATGCCGCGTACGCGACGTGTCGAACAGGAAGTGCATTCCTCGCCACTCCAGCATATTGCGGACGGTCAATACATTGAGTTGTCTTTGTTTCAAAGGAATTGATAAATATCTAGGTGAAGTTTTGTGTTATTGTTGATGTGTAGTGTAATTGTTCGCTTGGCCACGTGGTCTTGAGTACGGATAAATTAAATCTTTCAAGTACCTACTAGCAACGATTATAATTTTCAACAGATAGTATTTTTCCTCTTATGCAGTATATTTTGGACGTTGGACGTTTCCTCCGCCTTAATCGACGTTTCAAAAAAGGAAGTTATAACTCGAATTTAGAAAGGCTCAGAAAATTACAGTTTTAGCTATTTCTCTCGACAGATAGAAGAATGCGAAAGATTTTCTCTCGATCACAGCTACTTAAAAAGCCAAATTTCGCAGATAAGGTAGTAGCGATCAGTAGGTACGTACCTAAATTATAATAATTATAACTCCGTTCAGTAGTCAAACACGGCCCAGCTACCAATAAAACTGTACTTGCCGGCATTTTGTGTGTTCGTCTGTTTGTTCAGGCCGTTTGAAGGAGCGGCTTTATCGCTTCTGATAAGCATGACATCGATTTGTTCGAAGACTAGGCACCTACGAAGGAAATGCAACGAGCAATCAATTGTCGGCGATATTCTCTAGAAATGATGTAGCTTAGAAACTTGAATAATCATAAGTGTGCTTACAGATTGAGATTATTTAAAAAATATAAAGATTTATTTTAGATTCTCTAAACAAGTCTCAAAGGAAAACTAAAAATTTACACCCCTGAAAATATTACTCCATTTTAGGGTTGTCGTGTAAAAAGGACTTTATTTATACGCACAGAGTACACCCAATGCCGCACCAATTGGCAACCTATTAACTCAAACAAAATCGCAGCTTTAGCTAGTTATAAACGAAGAACGAGATAATGAACTTAAAATTGACGCCGCAAATATTGGTCCGTCCACTCGTAGTTACGGTACAGTTTGTTAACCTCTGTATGTACTGATAAAAATAAACATTACTTAGTGGCTTAGCGGCCACTGTGGACTATTGACATGTTAGCGGGAATAACCCTCAAATAAATCGTACTGTCATGTCAGATAAACGTACTTACAGCTTACAGCAACATTTTTTATCAACTTTGAATAGGGTAACAGAACTGATGTTGTTTAAGATCGATTATGGGATAGTGTATAGCAGCGATAGCCAAGTGGTCTTAACATTGGACTGTCGAACACAGTGGCCTGGGTTCGAAGCCAGCAAGTACCTCTGCTTTTCAAAAAATATGTGCGTATAAAAATTACCACTTCTTTCGATGAAGGAAAACATCGTGACGAAAATTACACAGCCGAGAGTTCTCCGTAATGTTCTCAAAGATGTTTGTGTGCATTCCGAAAAAACGGAAATACAACCGAACAGACAATCCGAGATTAATCTCTGTAAGACACAGGCAAACACACATCGTACGGCGTACCATCCTAATTCCTTTAGTGTGCAAAGTTATTAAAGCTCAAGGTATCGCGGTAACGGTATGAGCAGGTTATGGTAAACCACCATGGGCCATAATGCACACAGATGGGTGGTTAGCGGTCGCCACGCTCGGCCAGCGCCGTTACTACACTTGTCGAGCACGGCCCGCTGACCATGCACCATGCATGAATGTTATCATTTTATTTTTAGTACTTCGCTTATTACCTATGTTATCGAAAATTTGTAAATTTTCCGCCCCATCTGTCTTATTTACCTACGCCAGTTCGTGCACGGAAGACGTCTCTCTGTTCTGTGAATTGGTAGAAATTGTTAGACAACTTCGGTAATTCCTTATCTTAAAATACCAATGCTCTCTTTTAATCATCGAGATATAAGTACTAACGTATATATCTCGATGCTTTTAATAGTATTTACGCTGCTTGGATGACGTTTTGTGGCAACTCACGAAAGGTAAGGTACGAATTGTTCAATTCGTTACCTTAAAACATCAATGCCAACTTATTTGACATACTTAATTTTACATGTTTGGAAAACAAGACAATAATTTTCTGGTAGTGTAGCGACATCTCACCGATTTCTTACTGAAATCGGAATAAGCAAGTTACCATTTTATTTTGTCCTAACTGTTACCAACCACCGCTGGCCCATCTTAAGTTGAGCTCCAACTATGGCTCTGTGCGTAGGTAAATATTTTTAAAGTTTTACGTTTCTACAACGCGCTTATTCGACAAACATTGTTGGACTCTCCTCAGAGAATAGGGCCAACAATTATGACAGAACAATGTATATACGTCTCACAGCTTTCTAACGCGTCTCAGTAACACCATAGTGCAAAAACTGCAGTAATTAGTCTATCACCTTTGATGTTGGGAGATAAGCCGGCATCGTCTAGTCTAGACACCCAGGGTTAGCATGTACCATACATACAAAATAAGTTATTATAGTCCGAGTGACAATATGTAATTTAAGTATGAACGATTTGTTCCGATCATCTCATTTCAGTAGGTACTGAATCTGATGAATCTGATGTCAGTGATGTACAATTGTACATCATTATTGTTAAGTATTATAAATGAAGTGTGTTTGCTTGTCCTTCTTTCACGTCTAAGCGGAGCGGATCGATGTGATTTTTGATATGGAAATAGTTGAATGCTTTTCTATGAGTGAATCGAGGCCGGGTAGAGTCGATTTTATGTGCGCAGACCTTGACGCTCAGATCGAGCAGTCATTAGCAGTAAGCACAATAACTACTAACTACACAAATAGACAATATTTACAATGCATTTGCTAGAAAATTACTTAGCATCGTCCTATAACTTGGTTAGTCGTGCTCTTAATATACAAAATATTAAACTTTGATAACTCCGATTTGAATAATTATCTTATTCAATTTATTCTTTTGTCTGACCCTGATTCTTTGAGGTCATTAAACTCAGTTATCAAACATAGATTAGGTACTAACGAGTTGGCGAAATGTAATGATCTCTTATTATAATATAACGCAAAAGGATTTAACAAAAAATCTAAAATATTACAGTTGGTATGCCAGAACGATATTTAAATCCAACACCAAAAAAGTAACGAAATAAAATAAATAAGACACAACGGAAAGTGAAGTGTAACTGCCAAAGTTAAGCCATTTTTATTAGTGGTACTAAGTAGTGAAGTGTGGCAAAAAGTGCAAATGTCGTGTTTGCCGTGAACGATGCAGAGACAGCTGAGTAACGTGAGCGTCCACTCGTACCAGGACTACCAGCCCGCCAGGAGATATGGTAACTTTATGCGTTGATATCTTGGACGAACTACGTAGGTAGTTTCGTACACAATCTTGATAAAATCTTTTAATGATGTATCTATTGTGTATTAAAATATTTGCTCGCCAATGACGTTATTTAGATTTTACTTATAATGTAATTAGATTTTACTTAAAATGTGAGATAACAGCATTTTTTTAAATTTAATATGGCTCCTATAAGTATACCGAGTCAACTCTACTTTTAAAAACTTTACACGAGGGCGATTATAAGAGAGAATGGTTGCATTGCAAATGTTAATATAATCAAGAAAAAATAATAACTAAACTAAAATTAATTAAAAAAAATATTAATAAAATAAAATACCTTTAGACAAGTTAATTATGGTGCCAAAACACGAAGTCAGCCATTTTTTTTATTGTGTCAAGCTAAGTATGCTAATTCTTTTAGCATGTGATGTTAAAAATTTGAATTACCTACCTGCTTAATTATGAAAACAAAAGTATTGATATTACGAGGTGAAAAACATTGCAAAATTGAGCAAATATTTGCAATGTTCGAGACGCTAAAAGCCTCGACGCCGACGTGTGTATAAGTTTACAGAAATATATTTTCTTCTTATCTATTAACCTGTAATTGTTATCGAGAATCAAGTAGCTGTGCGTCAATGACCACTTATCATAGATATTGTAATGCAGTTTTTGCCATCAACTGTGATTGATTATAGGTAGGTAGGTATTATTTATTGCAATGGAATGTTAAACGTTTTGTTTTTTAATTGTAGAGATAAACGTCCATTTGAGGTCAATATAACCTGCAGCCAAAGAACCATTGGTTGTAAACGCGTCAAAGATTTCTTTGGTTTTGTGTTACCGAAGTCCATGTGGCGGTGACCATATACCTATCATCAATTGGTATAAAATAGCTCTCCTTATTTGCCTAAGCGGTGATGAATCAAACTGATTATTTAAACTGTGATTACACAGCAATTGTTAATTAGGTACTGTTACAATGTCCAAATTTATCAAAGAATCATACCTTCAGGTTCCATGACCCGATTGCCCAAGGTGGGCAACCACTCAGTTCACATTCACACCTGTCGGTGATTAAGTAATGTTTATTTTTCCTGCAATTTTTAAAGATCCGTGGTATTCATCAAACCCTGAATGTGGTTGATCTGCCTATAACCAAAGTACCGAGACGCTAGTTATAAAAATAATGCGCAAGGTTCTGACCACGCAATCTGTCCACAGGGCCGCAGTATGAGCCGGGGGGCTACGCGGCGGCAGTGCAGCAGCGTAGCAACATGACGCAGCGCGAGGACGCGCTCAAGTTTGAGCAGGGCCGCATCAAGGCGCTGCAGGAGGAACGGCTGCACATCCAGAAGAAGACGTTCACGAAATGGATCAACAGCTTCTTGCAGAAGGTGAGCGTTGCTAGATCATTCGTCCTTTGGTCGTACGCTCACTGGTGAGCATCGTGATGTTCTTGCCTCATTGAGCTGATGTTTCTTGGACTAGCCGCCATTTTCCGCGGTCTGAAGCACAGTTAATGGCGTCGCTCAGTCTGATATTGCTAGATAACTTGGTGGATTCATTTATTAAAAACCTCGCGTCGTTGTTAGCGGTCGAGTCAAAACTGCTAGGTTCTTCTATGGCTGGAGTAGACAAGTTGTGTGACAAATGTTTGGTGTCGGGTGTTATAAAGTTTCATTAGCAGAACTCAATTTACACTATTACCTTAAATTATTAGAATAGGCCAAAGTTCATCTCTCTGGCTGGCCTAGTGCAGTATGAGTTTCTCGAGATTCTTTACGATGTTTTTCTTCGCCTAAAGCAGTGATATTAGAAATTAATTTCCAAAAAGTAACGAATTATGAAAAACTAGCAGTGCCCGTGATTTTCTTCGTGTGGGAGATTTACTCGCGTAAATTCCGATCCCGTGGTAATTCCGAGATAAAAAGTCTGTATTTTTCCCCATAAGCTCTTTTATTTTCCAGTGAAAGTCCCATTAAAATCGGTCAAGCCATCATGAATTATGATAGATATACACACAGACAGACAGGCATAATAAAAAAATGATGTCAGTAAAACATAAAAAGAATATTTATTACGAAATTTGACAAAAAAACATTGTATGTACAGAGTCTACTGATACAATAGATAGATTACCTGAACCCATTTAATTAAAGACTTTCAATGTTGAGTGTATACATATATTTATAACTCATGTAGATTGAATACTTATGATCACTTTCTTTATGGAAATAAGTGCTTCGTAGAAAGTTACATCAGTTTCGTATGGCATACGCATACGCACCCGCGTCACGTCTGACGCGCTGAGGGCATTCAGCCTCTATGTAAGTGGGACATACTTTGTGGTCCAGCCGCCAGCTCCTCTCCAAGCAAAGCCCTGGAGCAAGTTATACGAACAGCAACGAAACGAGTCATAAGCGAAGACCTTACGATTAGTATTGAATACACAACCTTCACATTGACACAATAAGGACAAAAAGTATTGTCGGGGAAAATATGGCGGCGCGGCGGCGTGCGCATTCGTCATTCAATTACCACCGTTGTTTGCTGTCGCCGTCACGTACACTAATTAAGACCGAGTTTTATTCTCATTGTATTACATTTTAGTTTGAATAGTGAACATGTTTAAACAAATATGGAAACATTTCATGCGTAATAATAATAAATGATAATATTGTTATGCTCACACCCTAACGTCAATAGGAGATCTAGGCATGCAAATCATTGACGCTTACGTCCAGAAAAAAAACTAAAGCTACACACACCACACACACACGCACGCACGCACGCACGCACGCACGCAGGCACACACACACACACTCCGCGACTATAATCCTGTATGAACTACACACTACACACTAAAAATTGGTCACGGATTTCCTACTGAAGTCAGAGATGGAGCACCGTTGTAACTCGTAACCTTTAATTCCTCGAAACTTAACTACAGAAAGGTTATTTCTTGTCGTTTGTGCATTTGAATGACATCAGCGCGAAGAGGTCGCTACCGATAGCGGCCCCGCAGCGCGTAAACGAACTATTAATAGAATTAATCATAATTGCAATTATTATTTATACATTTAAGTGATGTTCATTGTGGCCTCTTGTTGCCGCTTCATTCGCCAGGATCCAACCTTAACGGAACGGAATACTACGAACGGTTACTCCGAAATGGAATTCGGGATAAAAAATGAAAATTAAGAAATGTGTCAAAGTGACGTTTCAGGGGTAGGCAACAATTTCGTTGACAGACTTATGTTTAAAATAAAATATTTATTGATTAATTAATTTGTTCGTGGTTATTGCTTTGATAATCAATTTAGTTTTAATTGTTATCAAATGTACAAAATAATTAGGTTTGTTCAGAAATTGAAATAATAAATGACCCGTGCGAATATTAAAATGCTTTCCAATCGCGAGGTCTTTGTCCAGCAAAATTTTTATGTTGGCTTAGTTTCATACCAGTATTACAAAACTTCAATGACACCTAGAACTTTTTGACAGAGTTGAGGGAACCAGGATTCTGTTCATGTGCAATACTGAAACATGTGACATAGAAGCCGTTATAAACGAAGTAACGAAGGTTTATATGGTCAACAATGACATTATATGGTCAAACACAGTCATTTCATCTTAGAGATGAGACACTTCACATGGTACAAGAAATTTACTCAGCCAACGCACAATAGGATGTTTCACGTGTAATATAGAAATTTACGAATTGCTTTGACTGACCAAATGTTTCTGTAAACATATTACATTTAATTTCTACTAACAAAGCGACACATTTCAACTTATAATTGTACCATTGTTCGGTATTGTATAGGTACTGTACCTTAATTTGACTAGTTATATACAAAATATATAGATTATATACATGACTGATGAAGTCTAAAGCCGTTTTAAGTCCTATGGGGGCCCCTGAGCAAGCCTGAGTGCCATTTGGGAAAGCTAAAAACCGGCTAAGATACAATCAAAATAAAGATTGTAATAGGGTAGGGTTCTAGTAATTTTAACCTGCTCGTATTTATATTTTGTTCTCTTTGACTAAATTTCTTTCCAATCTCATGAATTGTCATGTAGGTAATTTGGGGCCTTAAACACGTGTCCCTTTTACACCTTAGTTAAAGACGGAATTGCTGAAGTTTGTCTATTATAGATTTTGCATGGACCTGTCATGAGACCATAAAGTGTATCCAATGAACCTATTGTATGTATGTATTGAAAACTGGCTGTTAAAGTCATATAATATTTTAGTTAGGCAACTATCTAGTAAAGCGCTGATTGAGCACGTTTTATGTGTCACTCGGTCATTCCGCGACAAAATAGTTGATACGTGCTTCTAATGCAATCATGTTGCACAATGGCTGTTGTTGGTTGTTATACCTAACTTATTAATTGCAACTTCTCGCCATCCCGGTGATAGGTAGTATAATAAACCGTCTGCTCATTTTCAGTCTGTCTGACACAGTCTCAAAATTACGCACAGACAACACACATATTATACGAGACGGGTTTTGTGTTTGACATCAATATCAATTTATGAAACGTCTGATAAATAATGAGTAATATTTTTTGGGTGATTGGTGATGCATAGATAACTTAATATTTTATTAAGTACCTATTCCCAAAAATCAAACCAAAAAACCTTTGCCACCGTAATTACGTCGTGTATTTTAAGGTATTTCTCGTAAATTTCCTAAAATAAGCAATGTTTTCATGATATTTTTTTTCAAAAGGTACTATTTTTTACCAAAATAAAGTGGCAACCCTAATCACAACCCTTCACAATGCCACTTCTGAATTCAAATTCAAAAGCATCAGAACATCGCCTTATTTATTCACACTTCACTTATGTTTACGTGGTACGATCTGTTTCATACAATACAAAACGCAAATATAAGCCGTTTGTTTTCATTTCCAACCTAGAAACATATAACATAAATTAATATAATTCAAATAAATGCTCGAGTTATGAGTGCTTCATGGATGAATAATTTATACAGATCGATATAACCGATTACACGTTAACTGTTAATTTGAAGGCCGTCGCCGTGATGCGTGATTACAACTCATTTTAAATCAAAGGCCACTTAGCTGGATTTAGGGTTGTCAACAATAAATAAATGCTTTCAATTGCGTTCCAGTTATGTGCATGCAATATGTAAGTGCAGTAATATGAACGTCGTCGTATAAACGTTAATTAATGAATTAAAAAAAATACCCTTTTTTACGAAAATTAGGCGAATGGAGGAGTATTATAGGCATAATTAAAGATTACATGGAGGGAGTGCACAAAGCCAAAATTTTGTAATTTGCAATACAAATGTAGGTTACTTTACGCTCACTGGTGGTCTAACGCAGTGACCTAGTAAACCCGTATCAACAGCTGCGTGTGTGGTTGCAGGCGCGGATGGAGGTGGAGGACCTGTTCGCGGACCTGGCGGACGGGCGGCGGCTGCTCAAGCTGCTGGAGATCATCAGCGGCGAGCGCCTGCCCCGGCCCAACTCGGGCCGCATGCGCGTGCACAAGATCGAGAACGTGAACAAGAGTCTCAGCTTTCTCCATACTAAGGTGAGCTCATATTTATGAAGGGAAATCTGCTGTGAATAACAGACACACAAATAACGCTACACACTCATAGTCCCACACTAGGATTCCCTGTGTCGTGGGTGCAATGGATAACACGCAAGACCACATACACCTAGACCGAGAACAGAAATTTAAACTCATCATTCAAATTTTCGCCTCGCTGGGAATCGAACCCGGGACCCTCGGAACGGCGATACGGGTCGTCAGCTGTCTGACGCTATTTAATTGGTCACATCACTAACACCTATCGCATTACCTTTAATTATACAGTTATTCGTTATTACTTCTCGAAATTATCCGCATGGTTTCTACAAGCGCATCTATGTCTTCATATATCACGCGTGATTTTTCCTGTTTACGGAAAATGTTCAAGTTTCTACCCATGATTATAGAGTCAGATATTTGAATTATGTTTTTTGGGTTGATAGAATCACATAATATATTTTTATACTTCGACAAAATAATGCATATAATAAGAAGTAAATTTTATTGTTGTCTTAAATAAACAGAACGTAATCTCCAGTGTCCACCAACATTTTAAATATAGGAATATCCTGTACATTACAAATTACAATGTATCCCACATCCCACGTAAGTCCAGTTTGAACTTAGACCTGGTTTTGGAATGTACAGGAAATCTTAAAAATATGTGGGGAAAGATCTGAATTAGACCAACACCAGACGTGTGAGGAGAGAGACTTCGTGTTAATGATGTGATGATACCTTTGGAAGAACAGTAATTATAAGAGATTCAAGAACATGACGCGCGCGAAATATCAGTTTAAATGCCTCACAAGCGTAACACATGTAAATTGATATCAGTAGTACGCTATCTGCTGATAACATCCACTGCTGATAAGCCGGCCTTGTACTTTGTTAGCAATTGTGACGTCACTACGTGGAGACCTTATGGAGTCGTATGAGAATAATAAAGTCCAGTACTAGATTTATGGATACAATGTGCTACAATGCTACAATAATCAAATTAAGAAATTTTAATTATCATGCCTAAAATTAAATAGAGTTAGATGGGCTATTTTAGACTAGCCCACAATTTACGGTTTTCACTGCCTTAGTTTCAAGTGCAATAATGGGCTCACTATTTGACTATTGCCACATATCCGTTTTTGTTCACATGAAAAAGTAATGTCGCGAGGTCCCTATTAAAGGGGCTGGGCTCACCGATTGACGTCGACCGTAGTGGTAGATGGTCAAATTGATGATCGTTTTTACATCAGGTGCCCCATCTGATGCGGTCGATTCGACCGAATTTGATCGAAGAAAGAAAATTTTTGAGAATCACGAAAATTAGGTTATGACCTTCAACGATTACGTTTCCGAATTTAGGATTTGATAATGTGGTGACTAATCCTGGTGCGGTTATTATTAAACAGTTTTTAAACGATGTTTTTACACTGCAAAAGTAGTCAAAGAATAGAACAGAAACCTTGCGGTGTCTTGTAGGGCTTCGACGAAATATGCGTAGGGCTCGGATTAACTGCGTTGGATGTATCCATGTATTATTACGTGTCTGGACTGGGTTCAGTAACACTGGTGAAGTTCCACTAGCATGTAGTAGTTACGCAATACTGGTATTACATTTTAATCAACTGATATTTGCAGTTTAATATCACGCAAGTCATTGGATTCTGTTGTTCACTGTTAATGCCTATAATATACACTTTTTATTATATTAGTCAGCTTGTTAATTTTAGGCCCTTACAGGAACCCTTACATGACTACCGTCATGTCTGGTTATGCGTCTGTCACGCGCTATATTTTTTCATTCCTATCTGTAGATAGGTCAAGTATAAGCTGTTACCACAGCAGGTGAACTTCCCTCCGTATCATCCAAAGAAAGAAGGGATGAACCCAAGTGTCAATGCATCCGCCAAATTTTCAATCTAAATATAAATAGGTAAATGAATAGTTTGAAAAGCTATAAATAAACTCGCTTTTATAAAGCTAAGTGAATCATAAATGCAAATCAATAAATTTAGTCACTGTGCTGTTAACCGTTGAGGAATTCCCTTGCCTGGAGCCAATCCTGATTTTAGTATCGGGTCGCGCTTGTATAATATTAATAAATTGCATTGTCACTGGGACTAAACTAATTTATGGGAAATTTCAAGTCGGTAGAGTAAGAGAAATTAGTTGTAATTCAGCTTGCAAGCCGTTATTCATTACCATGATCCTTAAATTTGATTTTATAAAGCCCAGTGACATTTAACCGAAAGCTATGTTCTCATTGTCTTCCGTTATTCAAATCCATCTGTTACGAGGAGTGTGTCCGCCTGCTATACCCCAGTAAATAGATTTCACTCCTGTCCCCAGGTACGGTTGGAGTCGATAGGAGCCGAGGACATAGTGGACGGCAACCCGCGGCTCATCCTTGGCCTCATCTGGACCATTATCCTGCGGTTCCAGATCCAGGAGATCGAGATCGATGTGGTAAGCTCCTTTAAAATATTGCGTCATCAAATTTTATTTTATGTTTCCCAATTTTATTTTATGCCATCTAACTAAATTATGTTTTATGTCACGCAAACGACCAAAATTATAATGTTATTTTATGTTAATATTCAGCCTTTTCATTTCGTTCCCCAAGAATATAATTTCTTATGCAGTGCACTTCTTACCAGCGCTGGCCTGAACAATTCTAAATATGAATCTTGATTTCCTCCAGGACGAAGAGAACGAGTCATCAGAGAAGAAGTCAGCCAAGGACGCGCTGCTGTTGTGGTGTCAGCGCAAGACCAGTGGCTACCACGGCGTACACATCCACAACTTCACCGACTCATGGCGTTCAGGGTTGGGCTTCAACGCGCTCATCCATGCGCACAGGTCAGTAAAATGGTCATTTGGAGACCAGATTTTTAATTTTATTGCCATACAATGTTACAATGTATATTTTAATACCTATGTACATTTATTTATGCGACTATGTAAAAATTGGAACATTCATCTTTCTCTCATTAGCGGAATTCCCACGGCGTACATTACATAGCATCGTTAACAAAAAAGGTCCATCGTTTTTCTCTGGAGGAGGAATAAAGATCCCAGTGTAAACCTAACTGTTAGTTCAAATATAGCCACCCTGATGCTAACCAATGTCTTCTAGGCCGGACCTGTTCCGCTGGTCAGAGCTGCCAGTTACAGAGCACGTGGAGACCCTCAACCATGCCTTTGACGTGGCACACAAGCACCTTGGGATACCGAAGCTCCTAGATGCTGAGGGTAAGATCCTTCTTCTTTTCTAACTTCTTTTCTTTTCCTATCTTTGTAATATTTCTGTATGAAACTCTCAATTAGCGTCAGTTTGGATAAAAGTATGTATGTAAGTCTAGATTTCAGACGACTATGACTTGCTTGATCTAGTAGAATTTGTACGATAATGTTATGTCCTATGACATAGGACCTGTGTTCTAGATCAGACTATAACTAATGTTGTCCTCTTCCAGACGTGGATACGACCCGACCGGACGAGAAGTCAGTGATGACATACGTGGCCAGCTACTACCACACGTTTGCGCGTATGAAGAATGAGCAGAAGAGCGGTCGCAGGATCGCCAATGTAAGGATATTACATTATTATCAAATATTTAAGATATGTAGGTATTATTGTCGTGAAGCTTCGAAAGATTTCGCTTTTGTTAAATGTATTCAACGCCATGTTTCTTTGCTTGTCCCTACCGACTACCGTCAATTTTCTCTTACGCAGGGGACAACTTGTAATAATTAGTAATAAGTTGTTTACATTTTTTAATTTTCCTCGCGTCTACTTCCAATTCTGTTATTATT
Source organism: Ochlodes sylvanus (assembly GCA_905404295.2). Taxonomy (NCBI): domain Eukaryota; kingdom Metazoa; phylum Arthropoda; class Insecta; order Lepidoptera; family Hesperiidae; genus Ochlodes; species Ochlodes sylvanus. The sequence goes on from FR990129.1 coordinate 9,413,674, forward strand.
CCTTTGGAATGACCCATAATATTTTTTTTTAATCTCTCCGGACTCTCTCTCTCTCTGCTCACCCGTGAACTCTCCCGCAGATCATCGGGCAGCTAATGGACTGCGACGGGCGCAAGACGGAGTACAGCCGGCTGGTGTGCGCGCTGCTGGAGTGGATCCGGCTGAAGATCGAGCAGCTGAACGACCGCGACCTGCCCAACGCGCTGGACGGCATCCAGCGGCTGCTGCTGGCCTTCAAACAGTACCGGACCGTCGAGAAACCACCTAAGTGAGTGTCACGGCTACTGTTATGATTTACGGCCTATCCATTTAGCCATAATCTCTGGTACAATTAGTTAGTAAAATAGTATCAAATGACACTATAATTAATGTGACTTTGACAGTTGCTATTTTGACAGTTTTGACAGTTTCCAGTCTGCTAGATACCAATACGGAGTTTTCTTAATAGCTAGATACAATGTTGTGACCGATTAAAATGACAAGTGAGATCTTTTTACCTACACCTATGTATCTGTCGCTTATTAATGATAGAAAGATCTATCAGGGTAGATAGGTAATAGAAAACTGTCATCAATGTTCGTTGGAAGCTTTTACCCCTTACATATTAAATTAATGATTATACATCCTCTAAAATCTCTTCTCTTGACAGATACAAGGAGCGGTCGGAGATTGAAGCGCTGTACTTTCACATTAACACCATGCAAAAAAGTTTAGTTGGAGAGCCGTGGGCCCCGCTGGAGGGGCAGCTGCCTCAAGACCTGGAGCGAGCCTGGCAGAAGCTGGAACAGGTCGGTACTCATAGTTCTCATCGACGTGATTGTCAATTTGTGTATGAATTCAGAATAATTATTTTCGTACTGTCTTGGATCATGCGCGCTAAGTGAAGTAAATTAATAAACTAATTGAAGTTTGTTATTTATGGATGACCCTGTGTTGCGGAATTCGAAGCACTGTTTGCCGAAGGGGTGACGGGTTCGATTCCTGAGAGGGTTTGTAGCCATTTTTAGTACAATTGTATTATTTCGAACATTTCCAAGACCATGCTACATACGACATCCTCGTTCGGAAATATGAAAATAAAAAAATTAAAATTAAAATTTACAACAAATGCATTATAAGTTTCGTGTCACAGGCGGAACACGCGCGGGAGCTGGCGCTCCGCACGGAGCTGCTGCGTCAACAGCGGCTGGAACAACTCAACTACAAGTTCAACACTAAGGTAGGTGTTCGCAGATTATTGCAAAGTAGATTAACCTTTAATTTGTAAAAATAGAATTCCCCATAGTAACGCCTGATGCAATTACCAACCGGAATATTGTTATCCGCAGTCGGTGCTCCGCAAGGGCTACCTGAAGGAGATGATCCAGGTGCTGTCGGACCCGCGCTACGGCTCCAACCTGGCGCAGGTGGACGCCACCGTCAAGAAGCACGAGGCCATCTCCGCTGACATCCTCGCCAGGTATACGACTGATTATAACGGTTAAAAACGCGTGTGTACGAAGATGTGTTTTTTGTATATCGTGAGAAGGTCGATAACAGTAAGAAAATTAGGAAATGTGCTGGTTTATCTCTCCAACTCTGGTGATTGCTATGGAACGTGTTTTTCTCCGCAAAGAAATATCTGTTTTTCTTGTCTCACAACGCATCGGCTTTGCCTTTGGTGTTTTTGGTGTCCATAGATGACGTAACCACTTACCATGAGGTGCCTGGTGCTGACTGGTCTGGTCGTATGTCGACTTTTTATATTTATAAGTATATGGCGTTGCAGCTACACGCAACCGAACAAATAGGTCACTGGCTCCTAAATCTGGCTCGAAGGACCAATATGGGCCTATAACGTGTATGTTGTCAAGGTCAAAACGCGTCTGGAAGAAGCCTTTAATTGCACTAAATATTAGCTACATGCACGATTAAATATAAATGTACGAGTAAGTTCGTACACACGTTAATAACTTATTTGAAGCTAAACTACGGTTGTACGTTGTCAGAACGGAGCGGTTCGAGGACCTGTCGGCGATGGCGGCGGAGCTGGTCCGCGAGCGCTACCACGGCGCGGAGGCGGTGTCGCGCACGGAGCGCGCGGTGCTGGCGCGCTGGCGCGAGCTGCTGGAGCTGCTGGAGCGGCACCGCGCCGCGCTGGCGCGCCTGGCGCACCTCACCGCGCTGTTGCGGGAGGCCGACGCCACGGCGCACACGCTGCAGGAGATGAAGGTATTACACATTTGTGGCGACATCGCACACACGTCACATGGTGACGCCACGTCATGCCTGGAAGAGATTTGGAGAGAAAAAAAGCACAAAAATATTTATTTTGTTTTCTTGTATCTGCTGTATAAGTGTTCATAAATTATATTAAAAAAAACTACCTTAATTTACACAAAAACGCATCGACAGGCCCAATTCCAATCGGAGGAGGTCGGGCGGCACCTGGTGGACGTGGAGCGGCTGCTGCAGGCGCACGCGCTGCAGGAGCTGCAGCTGGGCGCGCTGGACGAGGGCATCCGCCGGCTGGTGCGGCACGGCGCCGCCGCCGACGGCCCGCCGCAGCTCATGCAGCAGCTCGTGACGCAGCGGAAGCAGCTGGAGGACGCGTATGACAGGTTAGCGAGAGTTAGGAAAGTAAAAGTGACCGATTAGAGAAATTTAAACTCGTCATTCCTCGCTGGGAATCGATCCCTGGACCCTTAGAACGGCGGTCCGGCATGGTACCTAACCATTGCGCCTCAGGTCATCGATCTACAACTAATACCAACATATAAAATACCATACTAATAGGAGGAAAAAGGTATTGAAATTAAGCACTAAAATTAATCAAAAATAAATCTTATGGTGTTATTTTTGATTTTAGGTTTAGTATTTGTAATTATTACCACACAAGTCAAGTTTCAAATGAACTATTTTTTCACAGCCTGGTAGCGGCTGCCAAAGACCGCAAAGCAAGACTGGAAGACGCCAGAAATCTGTACCAATTCTTGGAGGACCATGATGAAGAAGAAGGTAAGCGGTGAAATAAATCTTCTTATTTCTTTTACTTAAATAACAGTATGGGTTTTGTGAGCTTTGAGTATTTTTGCGCTTACTTTTTTTTTTTAAATTAAAACATATGCAAATACAGCAGACAAGGTACCTGATGGTGAATGTCCTTCGTCGTCGAATGTCATCATAATATCAGTAACATCAAAGACATCGCCGATTCTTGACTATGAAGGAAGGGAGAAAAAAGAAACCTATTTTTAACACGCTGTTGCCGCTGTAGTTTAGGTATTATAGCAATTAAAATCTTCGTCAAGGCAAAATAAAACCACCACACAGTTCACTGTAAAGAGTTGTAATGAGATATTAAATTAATGTCGGTAAGAACATACACGGTACTTAATGCTAATTGTTCGCCGAGTACGATGCGACGCGTAAACATAAAGATGCCATTAAGATGCATCAGGCGCTGAGTAAAATATCCAAAATTTTAAAAATGATAAAATAAGTAACGTAATAATATACTTAATAACTAATAGGCGATACTATACTAAACATGCCCCCGGGCGTTGAAAGCCTCGCTTTCAACCCAAATCATCAATTTCAGGTAGGGGACAAATCTTGCTAAATGATCTCCGAAGTACACCATTCGAAGTCTTCACATCCGCAACCCTGGTGATGCCATCCGTGCCCGGGTACACCGCAATGATCCGACCCAACTTCCACTTCAATGGTGGCACATTTTCTTCTTTTAGAAGAACTAAAGCATTTAGCTTCAATGTTGCACCTTTGCTGGAGCGCCATTTCGTGCGTACTTGGAGTTCTGACACATACTCCTTGCTCCACCGGATCCAAAAGTGCTGGCGTAACTGTTCAATACGCTGGAACCTGGTCAACATGCTTGTGGAGCGGTCGAGATAGTCCGGTGCAGGCAGAGAGGTCAATGGACGTCCAATTATAAAATGTCCAGGAGTCAAGGGCATCAAATCTTCAGGGTCTGAAGAGAGAGGCGTTAGTGGCCGGGAGTTCAATATGGCCTCGATTTGAACTAGCGTTGTGGAAAGTTCCTCGTACGTTAAATGACAATTGCCCAACACTCTAACTAAATGATACTTTGTTGACTTCACACCAGCCTCCGCAAGACCAGCAAAATGAGGAGAATATGCTGGTATAAAATGAAATTTAATACCGTCATTAGCCATAACTTCAGTTAACGAATCGCAGTTGTTCTTTAAAAATTTGGAAATATCGTTATACGCGCCAACGAATGAGGTACCGTTGTCGGAATAAATGTTTGTAGGTTTTCCTCTGCGTGATATAAATCTACGCAATGCCATTAAGAAGGTGTTACTCGTTAAGTCGCCTACCAATTCCAAATGAATGGCCTTTGTTGCGAAGCACACAAAAATGGCGATATAGACTTTAACTAATTTACACCCACGACCTTGGCGGGAAGCAGACTGAATAGGGCCTGCATAGTCTAACCCGATATTTTGGAAAGGAAAACCTGCTAGAAGGCGATGCTGCGGCAAGTTACCCATAATAGGTGATACAGTTTGCCCTTTCATTCGGCAACACTTGATGCAAAGTCGACAGCAATGCCTTGCTAAATTGCGACCTCTGATCGGCCAATACGTTTCTCTAATGGAAGACAATAATAATTGTGGCCCGGCGTGCAGTAACCGTCGGTGTTCATAATCAAATAATAATTTAGTGAACTTATGAGTGGACTGTAATAAAATTGGATGTTTCTTTTCATATAAATAGTCAGAATTAGACAAACGGCCTCCCACACGCATTATTTTATTGTCATCCAGGAAAACATTAAATTTCAATAAAGGACTTTTCTTAGGTAATTCTTTATTATTAATGAGTAGTTTATACTCAGGAAAAGTTTCGTATTGTGATTGCCTGATAATTACATTTAATGCAGATTGCAGTTCGTCGGTACACAGAGGACCAGAACAGGACTGCTTTCTACAACGTTTAATAAACCTTAATATAAATGCCACAGTACGATTGAGCCTTAAGAAATTTGAAAATCTATTAAAATCAATGAATTCATTATTATAAATTTTATTATTAGCTATATCACTATATAAAGAAATATTACTAGACTTCAATTCTGGTAAGGTGTCGTTATTAATAGATAAATGATTCGATGGCCATAGTGAGGCGTCCTCATAAAGAAAAGATGGACCTGACCACCACTTGTTTAAAGTCGCTATAGATTTTATATCTACTCCGCGGGAAATGTAATCTGCAGGATTGTCTTTGGTACCTACGTGCCTCCACTGACATTTAGATGTCTTGTCTAAAATGTCTGCCACCCTGTTACGAACAAAGGGTTGCAACTTACTAGGCAACGTTCTCAACCACCCTAAGACAATAGTAGAATCCGTCCAGAATACAGTGCGAACATTCTCCAGCCGTAATGAGGCGATAGCCTTTTTATAAAGACGGGTACCTATTAACGCGCTACACAATTCGAGTCTCGGTATAGTGGTTAACCTAAGTGGAGTTACACGACTCTTAGCAAGTAGCAGGCGCACTACCACCTCACCATCATCGTTGACACTACGAACATATAGACATGCGCCATACGCACGTTCAGATGCGTCAGAAAAAATATGGAATTCAACGGATTTCGGTGAGTCGCAAATAACACGCCGCGGGGCATAAATATCATTTAAACAAGGTAGATTTACGACTATCTCAACCCACAATTTATTTATTTCAGGTGGTAGTTGTTCATCCCAGGACAACTTTTCCAACCAAAGTTGTTGAAGCAACATCTTCATAACAATAACACAAGGAGCTAGCAAACCAAGCGGGTCAAAAATCTGTGCGATTACTGACAAAATATCGCGTTTAGTGTTTCCACCGGCAACCAAGCCACTTGGAAAACACAACTGATCAGAATTTGGTAACCACCCAAGTCCTAACGTTTTACTAGGCTCGGAAGTGCCGATGTTTAAATTCACTGATGACTGTGGAGATTCAGGCTTAGGAAGTACCCGAGGCTCGTTAGACTTCCACTTTCTCAAATTCATTTGAGCAGAAGCTAATGTGGAAGTGACCCCGTCACGTAAATTAATGACTTCTTCTAAGTCGTCCCCACCAGTTAACAAATCGTCAACATAACAGTCATGGATAATAGCATCGGCAACTTTCTTGTCGGAAGCCTCCAGTCCTAGCTGCTTCATGCATCTTGTTGCTAGATACGGAGCGCTTGCCGTACCGTAAGTGACGGTGTTAAGCTGGTAAGCTTTAAGAGGATCCGACGGACTATGGCGCCAGATAATTTGTTGTAGTTTTCGATCATCTGGATGAACGTACACCTGACGATACATTTTCTCCACGTCTGCTGCGATAACATATTTGTGTTGTCTGAACCGCAGCAGAATGGATAGCAAGTCGTCTTGCACCACTGGCCCAACCATTTGGATTTGGTTGAACGAAACGCCAGTGGTAGTAGGACTGCTTGCGTTAAAAACTACTCGCAGCTTTGTAGTGGAACTACATTCACGTAAAACCCCGTGATGAGGAATGTAATGCACATTAGGGTTTGAAATAATGCTATGACATTGAGTCATATGACCTAAGGATTCATATTCCAACATGAAATCCTTGTACATCTCCAAGAGTTTAGGCTTTGCGTTAAGTTTTCTCTCTAGGGAAAGAAAACACTGCTTCGCTCGTGACAAAGAATCCCCTAGTAACTCAGGTGACTGCTTGAGTGGGATTCTAACACAAAATCGACCGTTATCTAAGCGAGTGGTGTTTTTTATAAAATGGTTTTCACAAGCCCTTTCCTCCGGAGAGTACTCAAAGTCTGTACTTACCTCCTCGAGCTGCCAAAATTTTGTTAATTGGTTTTGAATGTCATGAACATCCTCATCACACTGGACATTTAACTTCGCAAAGTTACACAAGGCTTGAGACGATGATACATGGCCACCTTTAATGGGACCTGATACGAGCCAACCCAGTTTCGTATCACAGAGTATCGGTAGTCCGTCTCCTAACGTAAGCCTTTGAGTACCTAAAATGTCCCAAAATATGTCCGCGCCGATCAATATATCGATAGCGGCCGGCATATGAAAGTGTGGATCCGCAAGACACATATCAGACGGAATGTTTATAACAGACAAATCTATCTGTTTGCATGGTGTATTATTGGTAATTGAAGGCAAAATAAAACAATGTATATTCGTCGAATAACTGTCGTCTAACGATTTTATTTGTAAGCGACATGATTTATTAATTTGTGACGTAATATTATTGATCCCTAAAATGGAGTTATTTATCCTAATAATAGGCAGCCCTAGTTTCTCATGCAGTGCCTCGGTCATTAAACACGTCGTACTACCGCTGTCTAACAACGCACGAGTGACATGTTGTTTACCGTTCTTACCGAATACTTTAATTAACGCAGTGGACAATAACACATCTCCGTTTTGAGTGTGCGGCAGCGCAGCGACACTTGCCGACAGTGATAAGCGAGCACTCGACTCGGGCGGCTGCTGTGTCGGTAGCTGCGTATGCGCAATGGGATGCATGATGTTGTTATTATCCGAGTTATGATGTGTCGCACCCTTAATCGCAGAAACCGGTTTGTTATTACGATCCAAGACATGCACCAGTGTATTGTGTTTACGCCGACAAACCTTGCAGCCTGGCTTCTTGCAATTATTAGCGTAATGTCCGGACTGTAAGCAGTTAAAACACACCTTGTACTCGGGCAGTAATTTTAGTCGCGATTCATTAGTGAGCGATAAGAAATGAGGGCAATTAATTAATTTATGATCATTATTACACTTAGGACAACGTTTAGAAAATGAACTATTTTTATTACTGCAATTATTATCAGAAACAGAAACCAAAGTTTTTATCTTATTGGTAGACTTGTTGATGTTAGGTGAACATAAATTATTATGACTTTTATTTGAAGATGTAGACAATTCTATGGTTTCTAATAAGTCAGCCCTATTTTTAATAAATGACAGAAATATGTTAAATGTTATTTTTCTATCTTGCTTTATAGACTGCTCCCATTCCCGATATGTCTTGCTGTCAAGTTTGTGTGTAATTATATAAATGAGAAGCGTGTCCCAGTGTTTAGTTGGTTCTCCTAGGGATTCTAAAGCTCGTAAGTGTTTATTAGTTTGATCTAAAAGGCGTTTTAAATTAGCTGACGACTCTCTTGTGATGACATCTAAATTAAATATAGCAGAGACGTGATTGTGAATTAACAGTCTTTTGTTTTCATAGCGATCGCATAGTATCTGCCAGGCTAATGAATAGTTGGCAGATGAGAACTCAATGGATTGAATAACTACCGCAGCAGATCCCTCCAACGAAGCCCTCAAATAATGGAATTTATTAATATTGTCTATATCGTCATTATCGTGAATGAGGCTGGAAAAGGTGTCATGAAACTCCAACCAGTTGTCGTAGGAGCCGCTAAATTTTGGCAATTGAATGGTAGGCAACTTAATGTTGTTGTGGGCGCACGAGCGACGTACACTTACCTCAGTCGCAACACTCTCGGCCCTCCTACAATCATTGAGAATTTTACGTGCTTGTGAAAGTAATTTATAATATAATTTTTCAAATTCCCTACGCTCTAGTAGGTGAGATTCAGCCTCATCTACTAGGCACTCTAAAGACAACTGTACCTCTTCAAAACGATCAAACATTTTTTCCATCCGCGCGATACGTAACTGCAACTCGTCAACTTCGAAGGTGTTTAGAGAAGCAGCATCCAAGTCATCGATGTAACTTGAAAATGACGTTAATTGTCCCTTGTAGGCTGCACGTTGACGAATAAGTTTTACCTCTTGCGTCATCTTGCGAGGCTGGTATGTAATCAACCTGGAATTGATGTAATAATAGCTAGTTTATAAAAACGTCTTAATGTGTGTTTAACAATGATGTTCCTATGTACTGTAATACTTATAATACCATAACAGAGTGTTGGGTGGAAATCAATGGAACACTAGTACCATAATAAGTTCAACTTTTTGGCCTTTTCTTCAAATTTATCTTCTTCCATCCACGCGGTTAACCTTCCAATGACCTCTAGTTAAACTTTAACTTCCAGATTTATTAATCCAACACGCGAATAATTTATCACCACAAATTATTCGTAAATAATCCAGCCGAAGTGACCAATGTTGCCGCTGTAGTTTAGGTATTATAGCAATTAAAATCTTCGTCAAGGCAAAATAAAACCACCACACAGTTCACTGTAAAGAGTTGTAATGAGATATTAAATTAATGTCGGTAAGAACATACACGGTACTTAATGCTAATTTTTCGCCGAGTACGATGCGACGCGTAAACATAAAGATGCCATTAAGATGCATCAGGCGCTGAGTAAAATATCCAAAATTTTAAAAATGATAAAATAAGTAACGTAATAATATACTTAATAACTAATAGGCGATACTATACTAAACACACGCTCTTATTAGTTGCACTTGTATGGTTGTATGTATGTATGTTTGTAACCGACTTCTTTAAACTCGATTTTGACTCATTCAGTTATCAGGTTTCGTTTAAACTTTGTAGACTTATCAAGGACCGATGGCAAATTAACAATTCGATGAGATTTATTGAAAAATATAGTTTTAAAAAACTAAATTTTTTAAACATGCAAATCGTTCTTAGGCTGGGTAACGGAGAAGCAGCGCCTGTGCCGCACGGAGGTGGCCGCCAAAGAGCTCCGCGCGGTGATGGCGTTGCGGCAGAAGCACACGGCGTTGCTGCACGAGATCCGCGCCAGGGAGCTCGTGTCGCAGCGACACCGCGCCAAGGGGCAGAGGTGCGTTGACTGACAGTGTGACGCCGCTTATTGGAAACCACGGTTTTGAATTAAGCACGTAGTCAGATATGAAGATTATTGTTTCAAGATAATATTCAAGCCTTGTACTTTATTGAAATTTTACGAGCCGTAACGGATTATACGCAATTTCAATCAATTTATGCTTCTTAACTTCGACAGCAATACAAGCAATGACAGTATTTAGTGGTTTTATCTCACACAGGGTCTGGATTCAAAACATCAACCTGTAATTTCCAAAGTTACGTTCATATTTAAAGTTTAAATCACTTGTTTTACTGAATGAACACATGAAACGTCCATTAGGCCAAGCTCAGCAGTTGGACATGGGTTAGGATGATGACGCTCTCAACTTAACACAGTAGATTTCTGGTTTCTAAACTGCTCATATGTTGTTTCAGTCTGATTGACGCGAAGCACCCGAAGAGCAGCGAGATCGAGCGGCGGCTGGCGTCCCTCAGCAAGCAGTGGCAGATCCTGCGCGAGCTGGCCGACGCCAGGGAGAAGCAGCTCGCCGACGCCGCCGAGGCTCACACGGTTAGGTTTTACGGGTTAAATAGCTTCGATGAAGTGATTGAAATGGCACCATTATCAAAAACATCAAACATGTTTGGTATTCCAGTTTCGCCGACTTATTTAGTTTCAATGCACTATCATATACTACGCAATTTTCTTTTGTATTTAAAAAATCGCATTAAAAATTTATAATAATATTCCAAATCAGTAATATGCCAAAAAATAGAACTAAAATGTTAACTTTTTGTGGCGTGTAACAGTTCTATGGCGATGCCAACGAAGCAGAATCCTGGATGAAGGAAAAGCGAGCTCTAGTGGCCAGCGAAGACTGCGGCGAGGACGCTCCGGGGGCAGCGGCCCTGCTCGCGCGCCAGAAGATATTGCACGACGAGCTGAAGGCCTACCGCGCTGAGCTGGCGCAGCTGGAGAGCGCTGCCGAGCGTCTGCAGGCGGCCGGGATACATACTCTGCAGGTTTGGACCTTGAGCTGTTCGATTTTGAAGAGTTCTGTCACACTTTGTACTCATGACATTAGCATTAGCAAAAATAACGTGACAATCGTAATATTTGTACAGCTGCCAACCGAAGTGGAAACCGGAAACGCCTTGGAGCAAGAGGAAGAATACGTGAACGAATCTCGCTTGGTGCCTACCGAGGTGTGGGAGGAAGAGCCGGTGGAGCGGCTGGAGCACCGCACCGTCACCGAGGAGAGATCGGTGCCGCAGGTCAGTGGGGGAGAAAGGTTTACGTACAAATAAAGGATTCAGAATAAATATTGTATTGTTGCAGGATGGGTAGTTATATAGCTGAAATTTGTCACCTATGGCTGTAAAAATGACGGAGATAGGATCAAAGGGAATTGAAGGGAGGTATACCCTAGATATAGCGTATCGATACCTCTTCTATAATAACGAAAGCAGTTTGAAAGACGAATTGAGCTTTATAACTATTGACTTATTATTACTAATAATAAGTAACTAATAAAATGACTACTAATAATAAGTCTAATAATAATACGTAACTAATTATTACCAATAATAAGTCAATGTTTATAACATGTGTTGTTTGTCAGGTGAAAGCGCTGTACGCGTTCAGCGGGCAGGGGATAACGATAGCGAAGGGCGAGGTGATGTTCCTGATGAACAAGACGAACCCCGACTGGTGGTCGGTGCGCAAGGCCGACCGCACGGACGGCTTCGTGCCCGCCAACTACGTGCGCGAGATCGAGCCTAGAGTCGTGCCGGTATGCGTCCATACTTATACCCTTATTATTTACAGATTTAGATCTACACTGTAGAACTTGTAGATCCTCTTTTACTATACAATATGTTATAAGCATTAAAATTTAACGATAAGTTTTTGATGTCATTTAATAGTGGTCTTCTTAGTCTATAGTTATTGATATTGTTTGTACCATGTTATTCAGTTATTCGATTGGTTGTTTCTGTATGTATAATCACAAAAACTGTAAGAACTACATGTTATGTACCTATTTATGAAATTTTTATACTTTGTTACTAAACATTTTTTTTCTGTATGTATAAAATCCTTCGAGACTTTAGCTTCAATAAGCCACCTAATGTCTCTCAAACGTAGCATTTTGAGCTATTTGTCTCACGCACACGGTAACTCCTTGTCCCATCCTAACATACCGAGGCATCATCCCAGGTGCAAGTCCGCCGGCCGGAGAAGGTGCGCACGGTGCAGCGGGTGAAGAAGACGGTGCTGGTGAAGCAGGTGGTGCAGGTGCGGCGCTCGGCCGGGCCCGCGCGCCGGCCCCGCCCCTCCGTCGTCGCCGCGCCCGCCGTCGCGCCCGCCGTCAAGGACCGCCTGACGGCCATACAGGCCGATTACAGTGAGTTTGGTTCAGATATTTAATTTTAAACATTTAAGTAAACTGTAATTAATTAAATGTAAACTATATACCTCTTTTTACAAATAAACGCACCTGGTGTGTGAGATTTGGTACAGTTAAAATGATCATGGAAAAGATGTGCAGTAAATTAAATTTCATATATTTACAATTAATGGTGTTGACTTATGGTTGAATTTCGATCGCAGAGCAGGAATCACTGGTAAAATATTCTGTTATGCCTAAAAAAACTACTTACATGTATTGTGTATAGTGTTGTGTAGTTTACCAAAACACTGTATTTTAACATGTTAGCATTAGCATCGTTTGTCGCCAACAGAATAGCGTCACCATTCGGAACACTGCGAATTTGGATCTTAGCGTCTCTAAAATTAAAACAATTGTTTTTCATACTGGTTTGAATAACAGTTTTTTTCTGGTAAGACAAATGACGCAATATTATAAATAATTAAATTTAAAATACTACCAAAAACCCATTTTGATAATATGGATGACTTAACTTTAACTTCGAATGCTTCTCTTGTAGACGAACTCCTCGAGCTGTCAGAAGCGCGCCGGCTGCAGCTCGAGGACGCCATCAAGCTGTTCAGCTTTTTCGCGGAGTGCGACGACTTCGACAAGTGGATACGGGAGAAGGAGAAACTGCTGCGAACTGAGGACGATGATGATACCGTGGATACCGCCAAGAGGAAGTACGAGGTAAGCTTGGACATGATGTTTTGTTAAGAAAACTACGTATAAAAAGCGTGATACTCATGTGGCGACAACATGTCACGTATTAGAGTATTATAGAATATTATTTTTCTCCAGAAATTCGTCACAGACCTATCAGCGGCGTCCAAACGCCTGGAGCACATAGACGCGGCTGCCGAGGAACTGATCGCAGCCAAACACAGCCAAGCGGCCAAGGCCACGGCGCGGCGGCAGCAGCTGCGGCAGCAGTGGGACCGCCTGCTGCGGCTCAAGCAGCAGAAGGAGAAAAGTCTGGAAGGTGCATCCAGGTGAGCTATATATCTATCTAGGGTGAGATGTTTGGATTAAACAAGCGTATTTGGACACAGTTTTTTTTTATGATTCCGAATCTGCAATTAAAAAATTGTCATAGGTGTGGGTTACAACTATAGACGGAGAAGAGTACAGACTTATGGATGCAATCTATCGAGCTCACACAAATAAAGGAACAACTTGCGCTAATGACACGAAAACAAAACGAGACAGAATGATATTATGTTTTGTCTCGCATTGCGTGCCGGTTTTTTCAATCACAGTTACTTACAAGCAAATTTGACAGTTGACCGTTGAATTTTTCGTGTGCCACAGACAATCGTACTTTCTCACGTTGGCCACGCTAACCAGATGTCTATATCGTTCTCCGTCCACAGTAACAACGTTAGCGCGTTTTCGCGTCGACATGTTTCTAACACGGTTGTCCCCCCAGCGTGGAGCTGTTCAACCGCACGTGCGACGAGGCGCTCGACTGGATGGCGGAGAAGGCGGCGCAGCTGGCGGGCAGCGGCGCGGCGCCGGCCGACCTGCGCACCGTGCGCGCGCTGCAGCGCCGCCACGCGCAGCTCGAGCGCGAGCTGGAGCCGCTGCGGGACAAGGTCACCGCCGTGGGGCTGCTCGCCGACTCGTGAGTTTATTTATTTATTTATTTAATCTTTATTGACAGCAATAAAATATTACGGTACAACGGTACGGTACGGTACGTAACGGTACGGTATTACGGGTCAGTTTCAACTGTTCCCACTATTTCAACAGGTGTAATTGGGGTCTATTGGATTCTGTCTTTGAATTCAATTCTTGAATTCAATACTTGTGAGTGGCGCGACGTGTCTCGTTGCATAAAAAAATCTATTCCTATAAAAGTAACATTTTAGAGGTTGGTGGACTCTATACCGCACAAGTTAATCCTCGTCCTTGGTAGTAAAGTTATTTGACCTGGATAAGGGCATCTTTTCTAAAATCTTGAATCCATCCATAAATAAATCTAACTTTTATGTGAACTCTAGAATGTTGAGGTCTATTATTAAAAGTGATATTTTGTTTTCATGCAGCTTATTACAGTGGTATGAATTACATAGGTAAGAATATTACGAAACTAGCAAGCCCTGCTAAATATGTATAAAACTAAAAACAGAACAGAATCAAGCACATTTTGAATTTTATCCAATTTTATTTTGGTCCTTATATACCAGCGACCTATGGATATTTTGATATTGCTACTGTACTGTCTTAAATGTTTAACCAATCTGTTCCTTGCAGCGTGAAGTCGCAGTACCCGTCGGAGCGCGCGAACGTGGAGGCGCGCCAGCAGGAGATCCAGCAGATGTGGCTCCGCTGCCAGGCGCAGGCGGCCGAGCGCCGCTCGCGGCTCGAGAGCGCCGTCGGCCACCAGATCTTCGGCAACAGCAGCGCGCTGCTGCAGGACTGGGTGCATGTAAGGACCAAGTTCCATTTAATGTGAAGCCAATCCACTCTGGTGATGAACCAGTAAACAACTAGATCTTCTATCTTGGTTGGCAGCGTTTCTTGCTTGTTTGAAGTCACTTATCTTTTGTAATATTAGTAAGCCATGGCGCGAAGCAAATACAATGGTGTATCTGTTTTTACTATGATACGGATGTATTTTGTACGCCTTATCCGCCTGTGTGCAAAATACATATCATTAGTACTCGTATCATAATAAAATCTGTACAATCCGCGTTGAGTTAACTTTAAAATCAAAGGTGTATCTGTCAATGTAAAAATTGTAGTTACTTTTAGTGTATTATAATGTTTTTATCAATTTCTCATCAACCACCAGTTCTCCGATTGACTTGTGACGGTGTCTTTGTCCGCAGAAAGTCCGCGAGCAGCTGTCTCAGGAGGTGACGGCGAAGGACGTGGCCACGGCCGAAGCGCTGCACAAGCAACACCAGGAGCTGCACGACGACATCAAGGCACATAAAGACGAGTACGTTGCATATTTATGTCTTGTTAGTTTATTTATGACTGTTTTATGAAAAGGCAAAGAAAAAGTGAAATATTATAGTTTTTCAAATATTATCTTTGTTCTGTTTACTTTCTCTTAAGATTTTCAGTGTGCAAGAATCAATTTACACTATTTTCCGTATTAGTAATATGAATAACGCAAAACTTTATGGCCCATCTGAACTACGGTCTAGTCGAATCATGCGTAAGTGAGGATGCATGCGCAACGCACAGTACGCAACTTGTGCACTGTGCAAAATACTGGAAGTATTTCACACGAGCAATAAAGTTGGGCGTGAGTGATATGATGTTTGAAAATAATTCTGTCTTGTTTTGTTAAAAACTGTTTTTAATTTAATATTAATTGCAGGTTCAAGGAAGTGATTAGCTTAGGCAGGCAGCTGCTGGCCACTAACCCCTCACTAGCGGATGTAGCTGATAAGATACAGTACATGGAGGCTGAACAGCGCGCCATTGACAAAGGTGTTTGTTTATTCCTTTAAACTAAGTCGGAGCTTACATATTGAAAAACGACACTTTTTTGCTAATATAACCTTTAGAAATTCTGAATGGCAGATAATATGTTACAATCAAGTGTATTACTCACGAAGGAGCATTAGGAAGAAAGATAGAAATAATCTTCACTTGTCACTGTGTGTTACATTATATTAATGGTTATAACCATTCCATAGAGTGGCAAGAGAAGGACGCCTACCTGAAGCAGTGCCTGCAGCTGCAGAGCTTTAACCGCGAGGCCGACCAGATCGACGCCTCGTCCGGCGCGCACGAGGCCTTCCTCGACTACAACGACTTCGGGGTAAGAAGCTTTGTTTGTTTAGTTTAATTTATGTTCTTGATGCATCATAACAATTACTTTAAATACTTTAAATAATCAATAATTTAGCTTGAAACTGTCCGTTAAAGTTTTTTGCAACTTATATTGATTCGAACGTAGATTGTTAGGTAGAGTGCGCGCACAAACGTATCCACACGCAGTGTCGCACGCACTCACGCACAGTTTGACAATATTATGGATGCCTTTTAAGACTGACATCTAAGGAAAATGAAGTTAAATTAATTAAACATACTCTTGTTAACTGTTTTAAAGTAAACAATTAAAAAGTTGGCACATATTTGTTTATGTTAATTTGAATGATATCGTAACAAATGGTTCCGGTGTCCAGTCGTCAGTGGACGAGGCGGAGGCGCTGCTGAAGCGGCACGAGGAGCTGGAGGCGCGGCTGGCGGCGCAGGACGAGCGGCTCGCGGCCTTCGCGCAGCGCGCCAACGCGCTCGCCACGCACAAGCCGAAGCACTACGCTGCTGATCAGTAAGTGATTGTCCTTATTATTTGAATACCATTCAGGTTATCATTTACGTAAATGATGAATATCGTAACACCGTTTGTGGTTTCCAATTTGATTAGAGCCGAAGCCGTGTTTTATATCATAGACAAATATGAATTCCTAGGGAGTGAGTATTTTTTAATGTCTCATTTACATGCGACCCGAATCACCACAATCCATTTGTGTAAGCTGAACATTATTATTTTTGACTTTTTAGCAAAGATTTTATTTTAAGATATTTTCATTCTGCTCAAAGGACCAACAAATATGAATCGTTTGTATTCCTATCAGCATCCTAGCGCGTCGTGCAGCAGTGCTGCAAAGACGTGAACAAGTGCGGCTGGCAGCTGCGGAGCGCCGCCGGGCGCTGCTGGCCAGCCTGGCCCATCAACAGGTAATTATATAAATAATAATATACTACATCCAACGGTAGACATACTCATACTTAAATATTAAGAATATGACGCATTAGTTTGATCATTAATGTTGTGTGTTTGCAGTTCGTAGCCGCTACGGAAGAGTTGCAAGCATGGATCCAAGACAAGATGAAAACAGCCAAGGATCAGAGTTACAGGTAAATATAAGCTTTTCAACAGAAGTTTAATTAATGTCACACAGCGTAAGCAATATATCTACAATATATTTTTATTGGTCTCCAGGGACTTGGCCAATTTAGAGCGCAAGCTGCAGAAGCATGAGGCATTCGAAAGAGAGCTGCAAGCCAACGAGAAGCAACTGAGAAATGTGGAAAGCGTGAGTGTTTAAGTTTCTTTATTTTATTGCCCATTAAATTCATACGTTTCAGTACAAGTGTCCGTACATACTCAGAGAAACAATTTCCTACACGATACTGGGTCTAACCCCTGTCCATTCATACGTCTAAATACGCAAAACAGCATGTCGTATGTCATGAATATACAACCAAAAAATATAAATACCATTGTTTAAAATGAAATATAAGGAAGAATTGATAAATAATTGTTACACGCCACAATTTAGAAAATTTTGCGATGCATGTAAGATTTAAATAAACCAAGGGTGAACGATGTTCAAACAATTTATGCTATCACTTCTGTGCTAATTTACTATTGTATACGAGTAAACAAGTCTAATTCAGCCAAAGTCATTGCTTCTGAAACGAGAGTTCTTGACCCGTCCACTTTGCTTGGTCCTGTTCGGTTTGTTGCTTACAGCTTGAAGCTCTCGCAGGTTATACTTGACCTTCTCCATCACTCCAGATCGGGCAGTCGCTGCAGAAGTCGGACGCGGGACGCGCAGCGGAGGTGGGCGAGAGGCTGCGCGCGCTGCAGAGCGGCTGGGAGGAGCTGGTGGCGGCCTCGCGCGACAAGGGCAGCAAGCTGCGGCAGGCCGCGCAGCAACGGCAGCACAAGCGGTAACCGGCTTTTTGGATCAAATCTCCATATGTATACGATTGTACAGACCTCGCTTGGAGTAAGTAAGTGATCGATTTTAAACTTCGATTGAGGTTCCAAACGTAACGACTATGCAAACACAGGCTTGTGTCGTAATTGATCACCCAAATTATGTTGCGTGTGCGATCAGATCGGACTTGTAATAGAAACCGTTTTTGACTGGTGTCCTGCTTCAAGCGCATGTTTAGCTAGGTACCAGTTGTAATAATTTTGACGGCGCCTTTACACAGCGTAACATATTAATTTACTATACTATACCTATACAACTCATTAACGTCTCTTCAAACCCGCACTGAAGTAGATGTGGAGTACTTATGCAATTGACCGTATAAAAGTTGAAATCAGTTAAGAATTTACGGAACGTTGTAATGTCCCCAGGTCCGTGGAAGATGCTAAGGCCAGGTTGCAAGATCTGGAGCGAGCACTCAACAGCGAGGAGATCGGCACCGACCTGCGCAGTTGTAAGCGACTGCTCAACCAACACCAGGTGAGATTCTGACTGCAGCGTGATTTGTTTTATATAAATAGCTGGCCTAGAGCAGACGAATCGCCAGACGACCATGATGGAAACAGCGATTTTCAACGGGAGAAACCTTGCTCTATAACGTTGTACGTTGTTCAGCATGGTTCAACAGTGAACGAGACCCTTATCCCGTAACCGTACTTTCATACGGCAATTTACAAAATGATCTCTCTATAGTTGTCGTTTACTCCGCTGTTCCCCAGACGCTAGAGCAGGAGCTGTCCCAGTGGGAGCAGAAGGCGGAGGCGCTGGCGCTGGCGGGGCAGGACCTGGTGTCGGGCGGGCACTTCGACCCGCCCGCCATCCAGCGCGACTGCACGGCGCTGCAACGCGCCGCCAGCCCGCTGCGCCCGCGCGCGCTGCAGCGCCGGCAGGCACTCGAGACCAGCTTGCAGTCAGTATCTTTGTACTATATTACATGTTTATATTATTATGTTGACACTTGAATAGTTCAGTGTTTGTATACCAATGTTTACCGTTATCTTCTGACCTGACTTTTTATAATTAAAAAAAATTAAAAATTAACCGTGATGTGGTCAATGCGAATCAGAATTATTATTTTACGAACTGTAAACGACGATGCGACATTATAAGTACAATATTATCATCTAGGTTTTGGTAATTACAAAACACAGATTTTAGGACCGACGCTGTCGAGTACCCTTCACATATCCTCTGCTCAAGGATATGGTGGTCAACATAACCAAGGCAACGTATTCCAGGCTGCACAAGTTCGCGGCGGAGGTGTCGGGCGAGATGGCGTGGCTGCAGGAGCGCAGCGCGGCGGCGGGCGCGGCGGCGCCGGCGGCCGACCTGCACGGCGCGCAGTCCGCGCAGAAGAAGCACGCCAAGCTGCGCGCCGAGCTGCTCGGCCGCCGGCCCGTCATCGAGCGCGTCGTCGCGCACGGCAACCAGCTCGTTGAGGAGAACCACCCGCAGGCGGATAAGGTACGGCTACATTATACGTTTATATCGCTGAATGTATTCAGACACTCACGTCTCCTTAATTTTTAATATCAAAAGAGTAAATTAAAAGTTGATTGTTTTGCTTTAAATTCTCGGTCCGTTTTGCAAGCGACCCATTATCTAATAACAGTCGTTTAGGTCGGTTAGCGCTTCATGTACTTTTTGACATATGTGTCTACCCTCCTCACGTTTGTTCGAATAGAAATAAGATATACGACCTGAACAGATCAAGGAGCTGTGCGCGGAGCTGGAGGCGGCGTACGCGGCGGTGTCGAGCGCGGCGGAGGCGCGCGCGGCGCGGCTGCAGGGTGCGCTGGCGGCGTGGCAATTCCTGCACGACGCGCTCGAGGTGGAGGCGTGGCTGGCGGACAAGGACGCCGCGCTCGCCAGCGCCGACGTCGGCCACGACCGTCACCGGGCCACGCAGCTGCTCACCAGACATAAGGTAGGAAGGACCTGGCAGAATGTCACTGAAGATTTTGAACGGAAATCTGGTTATCAGTTTATGGCGAAAATCTTATGGAAAGTTTTATCGTAATCCGTAATCGTTTTTATTAATTCTTTTATTAAAGTTTCCAATACATCTATGTAAAGTTATAGTAATGTACAATTACAGTTAGTGCGTAAAAAGTACGTAAATTAAGAAACAACTTAACACGCAATTAAATTTAACAATTCACACCCTCCATTGATCCCGTCCCGCAGGCAGTAGAACTGGAGTTGGATACGTACGCAGCGATCATCTCGGAGATGGGCCACACGGCGGCGTCGATGGCGGGCGCGGGCCACCCGGAGGGCGAGCTGCTGTTGGAGCGGCACCGCGCGCTGGCCGACGCACTGGCGCGCCTGCAGCGCCGCGCGGGACAGAGACAGCATGCCTTGGTCGAGAGTGTGTGCAGGTTAGAGTTATAATCAACAGTTTTTGTCAGATATCTTTAGTAATGGGAGATACAGTTAACTTCATCACCACCATATCCCACCACCTCCAACCACATAAGCCATAAGTAAACTGTAGTACTATTTTGATGGCCAATTATTTATATTTATCACCAGAATCGAGATAGGTATACTATGTCTTATAACCGTTAAAAACGTGAAGAACCATAACCATTTATTTTGCTGATCAGACATATTAAGATGTATAGCACCTGTTGATAGGGTTGCCCGCTTAGCTTCCATTGTTACTGAATTATCGACTTTGTAATTTTTTTAAGTGTTTCCGTTCTAGAATCTGAACGCAAGTAATAATGCGAGCTCCCCGCTTCCTTGTCGGTCAACGACGCGTCTGTGACGCCTTTGGTGTCACTTATGTCACATGGACACGGCGATGTCCACTTAGCATCAGATGGCTTGTCGGATCGTTTATGGCCTATAGTGTTGTATCTTATCGCTTGTAAAGCATAGAAAGGTTAAACAAACTCTTAAGGAAGAGAGTATAAGAGATACTCTTGTTTGAACATAGTTTAATGTCCCCGTGACTGTCCGGCAGACACGAGTACCTGGCGGAGAGCGCGGAGCTGGAGAGCTGGATCCAGGAGCAGTACGCCGCCGCCTCCAGCGAGGACTACGGGCAGGACTACGAACATCTGCTGGTATGTGTTGTTTTATTATATACTTAATTATAACAACATTAAACATACAGAACAAGCAAAGACGAAAGGAACGACGGGAAATTTTGACAGGTCATCGAGTGTCATCTGTCAAGTATGGCCTTGATTAATGATCCCTATAAGTGAGTTAAAATTTTGAATGCAAATACAAAAGTTAATAAAAACTTGACTTATGTGATATGATGTTATATTATTGATGTTCAAAAAATATTGATTGTGGACCTTGTTTCCTAGATTTTAAGGTCGAAGTTTGACGAGCTCCGACACCGAGTAGAGAGTGGGGCGGAGAGGTTCAACCAGTGCGAGGAACTGGCCAAGAAATTGGTTGCTTCCGAGAGCCCCTACATCGCCGATATTGAGAAACGACAGGAAGCGTTGGGGTACGTTATTATATTCAAGACCTGCATAAACTTTTTCCATCCTTGCGGCATAACACTTACTCAGCTCATCCTTAATGCTGTTTCATCATCACTCCTTTAAATAGCTAGTTTGACAACACTTAACAACACAGTTTTATATTTTACAAAATCAAAATAGTTGCACAATAACGCATTTCAGCTAATCATTTTTATATTTATGTGTACTTTATTATCTTTCGTAGTGAGTCCTGGCAACGTCTAGTCGAACAGATACAGTCGCGCGGTGCGCGGCTGCACGCGGCGGGCGAGATCCACCGCTTCCACCGCGACGCGGGCGAGCTGCTCGCGCGCGCGGCCGACAAGCGGGCGCAGCTGGCCGAGCCGCCGCCGCCGCGGGACCTGAGGGCGGCCATGGCCTTGTTGCGGGATCACGATACCGCTGAGAATGACCTGGTGGCCATCGACGCACAAATGCAGGTTAGTTAGACTTGGGTTATGTCCGGCTATAAAAATAAATTAGAATTACATTTTGTTTTATTGCGGCTCGAAGGACCATTTTTTTAGTGCCCGTGGCTTCATTAAATCACCATCTGAATTGCTTAAATAAAATTTTAGTTATTTTAGCTAAAGAGCATGATCATGATTTTGTTAGACAACTAAAAATAGTATTTGAATAACATCACCATTGTAATAGTCATTATTGTCCTTGTGTTCCACTAGGTGCTCCAAGAAGAGGGCGCTCGTCTTCAACGGCTATGCCCTGGAACGAACTCCCAACAAATCGCTCTGCGTCAGGAGGCTCTGAGCGAGGCGTGGGCGGCGCTGCGAAGCGCGGCGGACACCCGTCGACAGACACTGCAGCAGTATCTGCAACTGCATCAGTTCCTTACAGAGGTAGGGATTGCGGATTGAGCATGCTATTGATCAAACTTACATAACATTGGTTTATAGTGTATTGAAAATGCTAACGGGCTTATAATTTTTATAATCGCAAGTTGGCTCCCTAGTGTAAGCCTTAATATTAGACGAGGAGCGAAGTACTCTCTCATGATTATTTAATTTTCCGATTTGAAAATTTTGTTTTTTAATGTAATTAGATAAATAAATAATGTCATTAACATGTCCCTCTGTTCCACGCCTCAGGTCCGCGACTTGACTACCTGGTCCACAGCCCTGCGTGGGGAGATGTCCTCTGCTGGGGGCGCTCGCTCGGCGGCCGCCGCGCAAGCTGCGCGCGCGCATCACGACGCCACGCGCGCTGAGATTGACGCACGCGACGACAGCTTCCGTCACGCGCTGGCCACTGCAGACAGTCTCATTGCAGCAGGACACCCCAACTCGCAGGTGCATTACCAAACTATAATAATGTGAATCACAATTCACATTATCGCCCATTTAGATGAAAATTCGTGGTCTACCTATGTGCAGAACGCTATTACATCATATTTATTTTGCAAATTTACATACATAGATGTTTAGCTAGTTTTTATTATCTCCCTCATAATTATATTCACATTTCACGCACTTTATTGGGCATTGTCTTTTTGTCTTCTAAACTGATCTACTTATGTATAAATAAATCATCGGAGCGTGTACAGTGCGATTGATCCGATAGCTCTATCTCACTCGCACATGTCGTCCCCAGGAGATATCGGAGCGGTGCGCGGCGCTGGTGGAGGAGCGCGCGCGGCTGCACGGTGCGTGGGCGGCGCGGCAGGTGGCGCTCGACCAGCTGATCGACTGGCATTGTTTCCTGCGGGACGCCAAGCTGCTGCACCATCTGTGCGCCTCGCAAGAGGCCGCCCTGCGTAAGTACCGAATGCTAGCGTACTGCACGTAATATTACACGTTCATTAAACGTACAGCACGTCACATTATACGTACGATTAACATTAAAAATATTAATCTTTTTGACGAACTTTTAAACAAAATCTTTTAATGCCTAATCTACCAGACAACCCGGGTGGTGAAAACAAAATTAGTTCATGCGTTATTTGTGCAAACTAGACTTTTAAGGTAATCCCTAGTACTAAAAATATTTCATCGTAAACCTAATCTATACGAGTACTATAAATATACAAAAAAATAAATTAATGTTTCTGTTTTTTACGGTGGTAACAGGTACAGAAATTTCACCGACCAGTAGCGTGGAAGAGGTGGAGAACCAACTCAGGAAACATGAGGCATTCGAGAAGCTGCTCGCTACACAGGTAACCTTTTGAACTAAACATAACAGGAAGTATAAATTGTCGACTAACTTGACCGTCCTGACCTTGCCGTTGGACTCGACTGAGAAATCGAATCCGGGATCGATCACGCTCGGCATTCATTTTACAGTTTGGTAATCTAAGAAATAAATTTGCCAATGAAAACAAATTTATAAAAAAAGGGAACAATTAAAAATAAATTAAACGTGTTCGAATATTTACTCGAATCATTTGAATATAGGACGAAATTCTATAATCATATTAAAATTCTATTTTCAGCGAATTAATTTTTCACTCTAAATTATATTTTACAAGCGTAAAATGTTATTATATTTTGTTTACTCATTGTGCTTTTAATTTCCCAAAGGATGAGAAGCTGACGACCCTGAACAGCCACGGGGACAAGCTGCTGCAGCAGAACCACGTGGAGAGCCAGCGCATCGCCGACGAGCTGGCCAACATCAACGAGAGGAGGAAGAAGGTATGCTGCGCATTCAAACTTGCCGTGCTTGATGACATAAGATATACAATTTTAAGATATATTATTTTATTTATTTATTTATGATCTATAAAGCCATAAAGTTATGACCTTATTTTTAATCTTTAATCTTATAAAAGCCAATGGGAATTAAATATTTCAGCATACCTCGTATTTACAAAACATTCTTCATAACAACGTTAGTTCTTAAAATGTATATTTTCTAATTTCCTTTCCTGTTATTATCATAGCTATACGAAGCGGCGGCGGCGCGGCGCGAGGCGCTCAAGCGCGCGCACGCACGATCGCGGTTCGCTCGCGACGCCGGCGAGGCGCGTGCGTGGGTCGCTGATAAGCTCGCACAGTTGCCAGCACAAAATAGTCAGTCATGTTTTGAGTTACTCAATTACTATGAATCTATTTTAACACAACTGATCAACTAGACCTAATTAACCTAAAAATCTTAATTATGAGAAACCTCTATAACACGAAGTTCAAATTATATGGCATTAATCCTTGAGAGTTTGATTCCTAATAATATTATAAAATATAAAAGTGAATTTGTTATGTCTTCACTGTTTAACTTCTAATCTGATCTGCCTAAAATTTTACATGCATTATTGTCAAGAGCACAGAAAAAGACATTGTGCGCGATCTCGTGAATTAAACTCTGTATTCGCACATTCCCAGGCGAAGTAACAAACCTGGAGGACAAGATGAAGAAGCTGCAGAAGCACCAGGCGTTCACGGCGGAGCTGGCGGCGAACAAGGCGCGGCTGCTGGAGGTGCAGGCGCTGGCGGCCGAGCTGCGGCCGGACGCGCGCGTCGACGCCGAGCTGGACCAGCTGCAGCGCGACTGGGACCTGCTGGAGACCGCCACCGAGCAGCGGGGTGGGTGCATTTTATGTTAAGGTGGAAAACAAGCACGCAGCACCAGGTGCTGTGGAAGGGTTTCCGCTGCCGCTCACGATAACTGTGATCGACCGGTTAGGTTAAGTTAGAATATTAGTTGGTTAATTTGTTAATAAGTATGAGGACTGGGGCAGGAACTGTTAGTAATAGTTAGTCCTGTTATTGTCAGTCCAGTTAGTAATTGTTATTACAGTAATTGTTGTAAGAGTCTCGTTATATTCGGACTCAGTTGTGTTGCTCAAATATATATAGTACACTAGCTGTCCCAGCGAACTTCGTACCGCTCTATAGTTAATAGACAAATAATTTGCAATAAAATAAAATTGCGACTATAATTAAAGATCTAAGCTATCCTATCTCTCAAGTTGGACCAGACTGCTCACGGTGTGCCAATTTAATTTAAAATCGGTTAAGTAGTTTAGGAATCCATCGCGGACAAACATCGTGACAGGAGATTTATATATATTAAGATGGACAACGTAACATAAGGCACAAATTAAAATGAGTTTAAATATTGGTTCTCGGTGTGGGTGTTTGTGTCCTAGTCTTATTAGCGGCACTTGTTGCAAAGGGAACCTTAGCGTAGAGCCGCGAGTGCGAATGAGTGCCCCTTACGATTTTTCGATTCCTGTCTCATACAATGACAACTGTCATCGACTAAGGTAACAACACTTTTTTTTAATGTAGTGTGTGAATCTGTAATAAGTTAAATATTGTTTTACCATCAGGTCGTGGATTAGAAGAGGCACAGGATATCCTGGAATTCAACCAGCATCTGGACAAGATAGAGGCCTGGATCCGAGATAAGGAGATGATGGTATGTGGATTATATTATGTATAACAGAATTGCCTCGCAATTGTTTCACCTACCAACTTAACCAGAAATTATACGACAGTTAGGGTAACATAGGCAAAAAATTGTACATAAGGTTGCATTAAAATGCTGGTGGTATCCAGGTGCAAGCGCACGAGCTGGGCCGCGATTACGAGCACTGCAGCGCGCTGCTGCGCAAGCTGGACGACCTGGACAGCGACATGCAGGTGGACGACAAGCACGTGCGCACCATCTGCGCGCTCGCCGACAAGCTGCTGCACCAGGTAACTTACGCCAGCTCTCCTCCGGACGTCCAGTCCAGGAAGTAACATGTGAATGTCGGACTCTGGCTCTATAGCTGATACAGGCCTTGAACATGATGAAAGTGAAAGATCCATTTTCCAATTCGGGTATTTGAGGGTCACTTGAATTGTTAAGTTCTGTCCCACTTGCAAGATTAATCAGGAAATATTGCAGAATTGGAAAGCTACCTATTCGACTTCACTAATTTATTCTTGGTCGGTAAAGCGTCAATGACATCCGGGTTGTTACAGAAATATATCAGCAGCGGTGACCACAACATAAATGCTTATTTTTTTGCCACAATACATCCGTTTCTCACAATGAAGGAAGAGAAACTATTGACGCCATATCACGCATTTCATTACGATATTTGTTTTTGAACGTTATTTACCTTTGCTTATAAATACACTTGATAAAGATGTAAAAAAAAGTGATCTTCCCTTCAGGGTCCCACACAACAGGCCGAGGCGGTGGCCTCCCGGCGCGATGCCTTCCTGCAACGCTGGCGGGCGCTCAGCGGAGCCCTGCAGGCCTACAGGGACAACCTCAACGCTGCGCTACAAGTGCACTCCTTTAACAGGTTGGTTGTTTAGTTATTTCTTGACAGCTTACGTAACTTTAAAATAAACCTCAAATTAGCTTGGAGCAATGAAATTCTCGACGACGAGTTGTTACGCGTTAATAGTTTACGCGTTCGATACGTAAATTCATTACATTTTCGAAGATTCTAAAAACTACCATAACAACAAGAGCATACATAAATAAAATGAGGTATATCTAATAGTTATCCTGAATTAAAAATAAATATCACACAAACGAAAAAAAGCTACATTAGAACTACATCAGAACTACATTAGAATTTAATTTATATGTTGAACACTTAAAACGTTTCCTGTTTCCCCTGACACAAACGTGATGTTCCAGAGACGTGGAGGACACGGCGGAGCGCATCGCGCAGAAGGCGGCGGTGTTCGGCAGCACGGAGCGCGGGCGCGACCTCGCGGCGGCCGAGGAGCTGCGCCGGCGGCACCTGGCGCGCGCGGCGGAGGCCGGCGCCGTCGGCAGCCGCCTCGACGCGCTGCGGGCCGAGGGGGACCAGCTTGCCGCCAGGTTATTATCACACATTTTTCACATCACACACTCTCTGTTATTATTATCATTGATTGTAAAGTTAAGTATTTAAGAGTAGAACTAGAATGGCCGTGAATGCACTTCCTTTACACTGACCTCATTCGGTTACCTTATGTTATTCCAACTAGGTTGTCATCTACACAGCAACTTTATTTTACCTTCTTTGACTATTTATAATCGTGATTTTTAGTTTAACTTTGACAAAGGTTTTTAAATACATACTATACTACTTACTAGTTACACGTTTCCCTTCACACGTTCGTTACGCCATACGTAATTCGGGAGCGCTATGTAACAGACACCCGGAGCGCGCGGCGGAGATCCAGGGCAGCGTGCAGCGGCTGGAGGCGGCGTGGCGGGAGCTGCGCGAGCTGGCGCGCGCGCGGACCGCGCTGCTTGACGACGCCATCGCCGGACACAAGTTCGAGGAGAGCTTGAAGGTATGCACCACATTTATTTTTGTTATTCTCTGATACACTCCCACTAGGTGTTGATGGATGTCGCGTGGCATGAAAGAACACAAATGAGGTATCACAATCACCCTCGGCACGAGAATTAATATTGATTTGACATATCTTCTGTCCCGGTTTTTTTTAAAGGAGTTGCTCAATAAACAGACTTGAACCTTGAAATTGATCGAGTTTAGTTGTGATAAAATTACTTTTGGTACACTTGTCGCCCAACTTCATGCCCTCTGTAAAGGATGAGGCCTTACGCGGAACTTGTTTAGTTCCAAACGAGACAACAAACTGATTATATTTATTTTTCAGGAACTCGAATTATGGGTATCGGAAACTGTGAAACGTATGGAGGGTGCGGAGCCCGAGAGCGTAGCTGATGCTGAAGCGCTTCTGGAGCTGCACCAGGAGAGGAAGGCCGAGATCGATGGCAGACAGAAGGCTATCGCAACCCTGCAGAAGGAGGCCGAGCTGGCCAAGGACCCGGAGAAATTGAAGCGCGTCGAGCGCCTGTCCACCACCCTGGACCAGGCCTGGCTGGAGAGGAAGCAATACCTCACGCAGGTAGGGAACTCCTGGGAAGGTGAGAGCCGGACTATGGAATTTACATTGTTGCTTCAGTTATTGATTTTGGTTAGTTGGGATAAACAGATGACACCAATCTTACAACAATTTTTTAAATTTCAAATTACAGTGTCAGATTCGAGTTGATTATAATATAATTAGGGAATGGTCCGAATAGTTATTCAAAAAACATTATTATTATTTATTTATGACATAAGGTAATTCTAGACTGTGTGTTTTTGCCCAGTCTTAATATTCCATTAAAAAATAAACTCTTACACATTCATACCCCCGCACCAGGATTCCCTGTGTCGCGGGTGGCATGGACTACACAAATAACACATCACTAACAAACCATGACCCGAGAACAAACATTACCTGCCACAAATATCCGGCTAGAATCGAACCCCTCACTTCGCAGGGAGGGTCACTACAGTCCACCCACGAGTCGCCATTAAGAGCAACATGTTTCCTGATGACGAAGTATATTAATTAGTTGCATCATGTCGTAGGCTCACGAGCTGCAGGTGCTGAAGGAGCAGGCCCGCGCGGTGGAGGACTGGCTGTCGGCCAAGGAGGCCTTCCTCAACAACGACGACTTGGGAGATAGTCTTGAAGGTAACTACTTTGTTTTTATATAATGTGTTTAAGAGATACTCAGTTCATCAGAGCCGTTAATCGTTTGAGAGTTCAGAACAGAACTTTAGCGGCGTACAAATATTTCTATTGGTTTTAGAGCCACGAGATTTGAACGATTCGACGCCGAATTGTTTCGTGATTCCGAATATGCGATAAAAGAGTTGTCATAGGCGTGGGTTACTAAGTATCCGCTTTTTTGCGTCGATATATTTAAGTCTATAAATAAAATCAGTTGTGTTAACGGCTGATATGTTGAGTGTGACGTAATGTCCATGCAGCGGTGGAGACTCTGCAACGCAAGCACCAGGAGTTCACGAAGCTGCTGGAGTCGCAGCGCGGCCGCGTGGACGAGCTGCAGCGCCTGCTGGCCGCGCAGCCGCTGCAGTCGCGCCACGCCGAGCTGCTCGAGAGAGACCGCAAGCTGAAGGTAGGACTCCGCTTTTATACCCCGTCGTCCCGTCTCTCACACCCTGCATGTACTCTACAGGTTGTAATATCGAAGTACAACGCAATACGATACAACAGCACTCTATTGTACATTAATAAGAAACCGTAACTATATTTATAAAATATCACTTCTACTACTAATACTACAAATTACAATATGTGCATGATGATGTAGACATAATAATAAAATAGTTTATTGACAATGTTACAATTTACATTTTGTTGACACTAATGTTACATATAAACCTGCCTGATTGCGCTTGCTGATGTCTCTGACGGTGACCGGTTACCATCAGGTAGCTCGCATGTTCTGTGTTGACCACTGACACCAAGTGAACCGATTGCAGGAGAACTGCAAGCTGCGCAGCGAGAAGCTGGATCAGGCGCGGCAGCTGCAGCAGTTCCTGCGCGACCTGCACCACGAGCGCGAGTGGATCGAGCTCAAGATGCAGATCGCCAACGACCAGAACTACAGGTGACATTCTAGAACCCTCTATTGGTTCTTGGACTCCTTAAAATTTTAACCAGGACTTAAGATGCGATACTAAAAAAAATATATATCCGAAAGTGAACCGTTGGAGCGCGGCCGCTCCCCAGGTGTGACACCTCGCCTGACGGGAGACGCACATTGCTAAATAAAACCAAGCAGATTCAAATTTAAATTTTCATAAAAACTCACAGTCCGTAAACTATTGCTAAAAAATGTAGTGGTAGTAATTAACAGTATTACAGTAACAGTGTCACACGTAGTGGTTATATTCTCTTTGGTGTCACTTAGACACATGGAAACAAAAAATCATAAATCAACTTGTAGACCTTATATTTTGATTTCCGTGTACAGAGAGCTATCGAACCTGCAGAGTAAGATCCAGAAGCACGCGGCGTTCGAGTCGGAGCTGGCGGCCAACAAGCGGCGCATCGACCGCGTCGTCAACACCGGCGAGGAGCTCATCGGTATAATTACTTTACTTCGCTTTACCTTACACATTCATATCGCTATCAAAAACACACGCCCTGTTAGTGGCGTTCCCGGTAAGCGTCCTTAATATCGCTACAATTTGCACGCATACATTTTAACGCTCGACGCTGACGCTTGCAGTTGCGTTGCTTTCAACCATGCTGTTAGTGGCTCTCGGGTTTACCTTACTATCAGATCATTCGTCGGCTCGTTTGTTGGCCATTAACATTACAAAAAAGTTTCATAGCGTTCGTACAGGACAGGAGTAAAATACTGAATGATATTCTATTGCAGAAGCCAAACATTACGCGTCGCAGGAAATTGCCCGACATGTGGAAGATCTTGAGAATCTGTGGCGGGAGCTTCAAGTGAGTATTTCGTTTTAACCCAACCTTGGTTGTCGACTTTTTATTAGGTACAATAATTATTATTATTAGAGAAATACTGCTTGCTGAAAGTTGAAGTTCCAAAAGTTCGATTTTTAAGACTATTTCTGTCGCATACAGGGATATTATGAAATGAGCGTCTATAATGTATAATGTTGAGTCTTATGTAAGGCCTTTATTGTCACCAACTTATAGACTAACGTTTAGCTCACACACTACACTTCTTGCTGAAGTCTGTTTTTAATAAGGTGTAAAAGGATCTCCTTGGGGGCCTACGATGCATCGCCTTCTCTACTGCACAGGTCTTAGGGCCACGGCGATTGCTTAAAATCAGGTCTGCTTCGATCATCTATAAAGTAATAATAATATTGTTGTTTGTTCGTGTGTCTGTTTGCAGGCGGCGGCCAACCTGCGCCGCGAGCGGCTGCAGGAGGCGTACCAGGCGCGCGTGTACCTGCGCGGGCTGGACGACTTCAACGCTTGGCTCGACGACGTGGAGGCGCAACTCATGAGCGAAGACCACGGTATGACCATAATTACTGTTTACACGTCGCTGGCTGGCTTCTAACCCATTCGCGGCCTTCTACAGGGCACGGGTCTCTTCTCATAAATGGCGAGTCCTAAAACATACTCTACCACGCTCCTAGGATTGGTGGTCAACCTAAGTGTCAGAGGTTTTTATGCCACCCGAAGGCCTTAACGACTATCTAAAATAACAGCTGGTATCGACGGTATTATGTACCGTCCAAAGCACGAAGTGCTCAATACATTTTTGCCTATCCATCTTAATCGCCAGCCGTTGTTTAACTCGGTCGAACAATTTCAAAAAACGCTGCCGCGTTATTCATATGAACTACTCGTAATAAATTGTAGCACTTAAAAAAGCTAACCGATGTAGAATAATTATATAATGAATATAATTATTCTACATCGAATTACGACACCTCGTTCTCACACCAGTATAGTTACCATAACGGATTATCTTATCATGATACGTGTTTGACAGCAGTTGTTTCCCACCGCAGGCAAGGACCTGTCGTCGGTGAGCGCGCTGCTGTCGCGGCACTCGCGGCTGGAGCAGCAGGTGGCCAGCAAGGGCGACACGGCCACGCAGCTGGCCGACAACGCGCGCCAGCTCGTCGGCAACGGACACTTCATGGCCGACACCGTGCAGGCGCACGCCGACAGGGCGCTCACTAGGTTCGCTGTTTGTTTTCAATGCCATTTAAAGCGTGGAACAGAGCGTTACCGTAGAATAGGGTTGCTAGAAGGTTTTTGCTTTGTTCAAAACTATTTTTTTTTACTTATTATTTCCTTAATTTTACTGTTGTCACTATAGTTGTCTTTTTAGAAAATTAAATTATTTTGTGTTTGGATATACATTGGTTCTCGAATTGTAGCAAGGTATTTTCTACTGCTTCTAACTACACCGTCAATATTGACGGTGTTTTTGGGAAACACTTTCATTTGTTCCTTAGTCGGCATAAACCTTCCCCCTTCCTCATTCGCCTACGATATCCTATTAATACCACTGGTGAGTTTACAAATGTATTTTCCTGTTAAACAGATACCGACAGCTACAGGAGCCGATGCAGATCCGACGCGACAACCTGGAGGACGCGGCGCGCCTGCACCGCTGGGAGCGGGACGCCGACGAGGAGCTGAGCTGGTGAGCGTGTGGATGTCGTACTGTGCGTGTGTATGCGTGCGTGTCTTTCGTACGTGCGCGCACGTTTGTGTGTTGTGTTTATGGGGCAACCTCGCGAGGGTTGTAGTCTACACAAACGATCGTAAACTACGGTTTGAAATATCATGCAAAAAGTGTATGATTAAAGTTACATTCAAGCGTTGCGTACGTGAACGCGTCTAAGTGCGTATGACGGGACACGCTAAGTACTGATCGAAAATTACGTTTATTTATGTAAATGTTAGTAATGTTTACAAACACTTTACACAATTGCTTTTTGAAATCTTGAATACTCTTAGCTACATAAAAAACGAATGAATGAAATAAATTTCGTAGGTAATATAATTTGTTTAAATAGCGTGTACAACCTTTGTAAAGACATTTTTTTTTAAACATGATTAATATCCTTCAGGCTGTCGGAGCGCGAGGCGGCGGTGCGGTCGGAGGAGGCCGGCGCCACGCTGCCCGAGGCGCAGGCGTTGCTCAAGAAGCACAGCGCGCTGGAGGCCGAGCTCGTGGCTAGGTACGTTGGTTGCGCACGGCCACGGGGCGATAGCGGGGGGCACGTCTGTTCGTGAAACGTGAAGCATTCTCAAATTTAACGTTTTTGATTTTTTTAACATAAAAGAAGTTGAAAGAGTTTGACAACACAATCCCACCTAATGTTAAGTAGCGATAAAGTCATGTTGTATGTTGAAGTTCACCGAGTATAGTAAAAGCTTATAAATTCTTCTCTTGAAGGTAAATGGTAAATGTAAAAAATGACTTTCACAAGTGTATGCAAAATACCTACGTGAAATAAATGATTTGAGTTTGAGTTTGAGTTTGAAGACGCTTACATCATACGTAAGCCGAAAGGAAACGGCGTCCTCAGGACCGGCGGGATTCACCGTCTGTCCATATGAACTTGTAATAAAAGTGAGCGTCGTATAGGGAGCCGATAATAAACGCGGTGTGCGCGCGCGCGGCGTCCCTGCGGCGCGGGCACTACGTGGAGCTGCCCGACCTGAAGGCGGCGCACCGCGCGCTGCTGGACGCCGCCGCCGCCAGGACCGACGCGCTGAAGGAGCGCTGCGAGCTGCTGCAGGTCAGTACACTGGCCACAATATAGAACAGGAGCATTTTTGTAGCTACCTTAACTAGTGGAGTCATAGTTAGAAACAGTTAAGACATGTTAGAAACGATCTGGAAAACATAGTGGCTGATTTTTTTTAAATAAATAATTAAGCATACACAAGACATAACAATAGTAATCTGATCCTACCGCAATCCATTTACTTTGGTAAAACCGAAGGCATTATTACTTAAGGCTTTATTGATCTATTGTAATAAATAAATCGACAAATTACTATGACGTATCATTTTTACTGGTTTCTGTCGTTGGCGTTAAATGGCATCTATAATAGACACTCTTTTCTGTCTACGGACACAGTGAATGTACATTACGTAACGGTGGTGTTTGTCCGCAGCTGCTGTCGGACATCTGGGAGGCGGAGGCGTGGCTGGCGGAGCGGCGCGCGGCGCTGGCGGCGGGCGACGCGGGCCGCGACCAGGAGTCCGTGCTGGCGCTCATGCGCCGCCTGGAGACGCAGCAGCGCGAGCTGGCCGGCTTCGACTTCACGCTGCAGCGGCTCGACAAGGCCGCCAACGCGTTGCTGGTCAGATATTTGGATGTTTTTGGCGTGTTTATCTTCACGACTTGGTGTAAATATTTTTATACCGAGGCTGGTACAACCATAGATGTATTTTACATTGAGCAGGGGAGACATACGGCTGCCCGTAAGTGGAAACGTCCGACGGTTAGAAAGAGAGAAAAGACTGCGGTTCTATATCTGTCTCTCTCTACTGACATCGTGACTTGGAAATCGTACCCACCTTGCCTAATCATAAAGAGGTACTAGTTGTCAAAGAGCATTTGGTACTCTTACAACTTCCTATTTTCGAGTTTATCTTAGCGACTGTGCTTCGGGATCAATCTTGACGACTATTCCGTAGTAAGTTCTTAATTGATTGCTTTTATTGAAAGCAGTAGGAGTGTAACGTGAACATTTTGGACAGGAGCGCGTGTCGGACGCGACGCACGGCGAGCAGGTGCAGCACAGGATGGCGGAGCTGCGCGGCTCCTACGAGGACATGAAGCTGCTGTCCGCCAAGCGGCAGCAGCGCCTGCAGCAGAGCCTCAAGTATTTCAAGTGAGTCCGTCTGATATAATTATTATGTTTGTGACCTTCCATAATAAAAGCAGAGTTCGACTTCTGTCATTATTGTTAGATGAATTAATTTAATGTGCTGGCGTTCGTAAATGTTCATTTCTCATCTATTGACTTATTAAGACCTGTTTTTAGACCTTATTAATTTAGATTTTCTTAAAACATACATTGACAGAGTCAGATAAACCAAAAATATTTACTTAATTTATCGTTATAGGAGTAATTATGAGCTCGTTGATTCTCCAGGTTCGTGGAGGAGTGTTCGGAGGTGCAGGAGTGGATCGCGGAGCAGATGGCCACGGCCGCCTCCGAGGAGTACGGCCTGGACGTGGAGCACGTCGACACGCTGCAGCAGGCCTTCGACAACTTCCTCACTCAGCTCAACGGTAACACTGCCGCTCCAATATATTTGATACTAGTGAAACATGTCCCTTAGTACGCACATTCGGAAATTTAGTGCGTGATTCTTTAAAGTGACGTAATTTTTTATTTCTCAACCGATTGAAATAAACAAACATGTTATGCTAAGTTTATGTGAAGCTTTACACAATATATTAGTGAACACAGCACCCAAATGCTTCGGTTGATGGAAACTCAACCTGAATTTAGCATTGAGTGTTGCTTCTGGTGTCGCAGCGAACGAGGGTCTGATCGAGGCGGTGTGCGAGGCGGGCAACACGCTGCTAGAAGAGAACACTCCAGAGGCAGACAGAGTGCGGCAGAAGATAGAGGATATCCGCGGCCTGTGGGACGACCTCAAGGAACTCGCCATTGCGAGACAGGAGGTGAGGATTGGGCTTTTGTATCATTGATAAGGTTCTTCTTAAATCTTATTTAACTGCTCTAATATAACTAAAAGTTCTTATAATTTATTGAAGTTTAACTACCAATCCGATGTGTTGTTATTGAGAACAATCAGTTATGTTAAATGAGTGGAGGTCAGTGGTTTATTCAACGGTGGATGTGTAAAAAATTATAACAAACTTTTTGAAATTTCAAAATTATATTATTATTAATTTGAAGCTCTAATGAAAAGCAGGACAGACGAGTTCAAAGAAAAAAAATGATTAGCCACGGTGGCGGCTATACAATTGACGCGTGATTTAACTTATGCGTATTTAATTATGTAAGTTGCGAACCGTGTCCGCAGGCGTTGGCCGGCGCGCGGCAGGTGCACGAGTTCGACCGGTCGGCGGAGGAGACGCTGGCGTGGCTCGCGGAGAAGGAGGCGGCGCTGCAGCTGCTGCGGCACCTGCACCAGCTGCGCGCGCTGCGGGCCGACCTGGACGCCATCCGCAGCGCGCACCGCACGCTCGCCGAGGAGGCGCACAGGTGACTGACCCCACTCGGCCGCGTCGTCATCTATTTGTCTTTTCGCTAGTAGCATAGTAAGGGTTTTGGCTGCCCGGGGCGGCCCTTTTTAGATGCTTCGAGATCTCAGCCTGTGAAAAGCTCGCTTATCCCGCCAGCGCCTGTCCCCTTACGAGACCGCGCCCTATACTGATCGTCACCATCGATGAATTGTTTAAAAAGAAAATAATATCGGTTACTGGGTCAGTGATAATTTTATAGATTATAGTAACTAACTCAAAGGATGAATATCCATTGAAGGAACAGCGGTGCACTCTAATGCAATAGTTCAAATTTATTTGAAGCGGAAGAAATAGTAAAACTCGCGTAGTACATCATATTTTGCACCAAAAAGCCGCTGGTTCGCCCTTTTATTTCAATAGCAATTGAAGATAACATGAGATCGCTAGTAGGAATTGAAGGTAAATGTGATCGCTAATAACGCGTCCGTTGCAGGCTGGGCACGGAGTTCCCGGACGCCAAGGAGCACGTGTCGGTGAAGCTGGAGGACGTGACGGAGGCGCTGGCGGCGCTGGAGGCGCGCGCGGCGCACTGCGAGCACCAGCTCGAGCTGGCCGACCAGCTCAAGGCCTACTTCGACACCTACCAGGAGCTCATGTGAGTCTCTTTCATCCGATGCCTTTTATCAGATGTGTGCCACACGTTAGTGTAAACAAGTGACGAGCCAGCATACTAGCCGACCGATGGTAAGTTGCAGTTGGACATAAGTAGCACCAGAGTTTTGAGAGAGACTGATGCGTTGTCGTTCAAGAGAAAAGAGAGTGGAAAGAGAGAAAGTGCTGGCTCTCGGACACTCAACCTAAACACGACAAGACGTTTAGCGGGTAACTCCAGTATGACGATGGCAGCTAGCCAGGCAGGCTCAACGGATAAGATTAGGTAAAATAAAATATCTATATATGGTATAGTAAAATTCGTCAATCATTAGTAAGTCCAATTAAAAATAAATTAACATAAAAATTTAATTTAATTATTTCCGTGTTCCTCTCTTAATTCTACACGTATTACGTAGGGCGTGGACCAACGAGACGCTGGCCCGCGTGACGGCGCCCGAGCTGCCAGGCTCGGAGCGGCTGGCGCGCCACCAGGAGCTGGCCGTCGTCATCGAGGCCATCGAGGACAGCCTGCTGGCGCGCCACAAGGACATCAAAGTCGAGATGGAGGCCAAGGAGGACTCCTTCCAGACCTTCTACGACGATGGTGAGCTGGGTTTATACTTGATGATTGGACGGGGCAGTGTTCACATTGAGCTATGCTACGGGTAGTCACAACATGTTGTGTATTGGTAACAAGGTATTTCGTTTCCAGTACAAGGATCACGGTTGTCTAAATTTCGATTATGTTGCAGGTGAGAAACTAGTCCGCGAAGGGCACTTCATGTCGGGCGAGGTGCAGGACAAGATGAGCACGCTCCGCGCGCGGCACTCGGCGCTGGTGAGCGCATGGCAGGCGCGCGCCACCATCTACGAGCAGTACCTGGACGCGCTGCTGTTCAAGAGAGACGCTGATCTGCTGGAGCACTGGATATCAGCCAGGTTAGGATACCTAATAGGTCTCTTAAAATGTGTGCCCAAGCGGTACGATCGCTTAGGAGTTTGTCTACAAAGTTGTGGGTATTCATGATTTTTACAAAGTTTTGGTTTTGGATTGCAAAGTGCAAATTGATCATCAAGTTTAACTTTGGTTTGGATATTAATATGTGTAGATACATCTTACAAAGAAGCGTAAACTGAAGTCTGTAAGGGCAAATGAAAATAATACTCTCCGATTAGCTTTTTGGTGTCTCGGTATGACTTTGACTGAATGTGAAATGACAAATTGACTCTTACGTCCGTGAAAAATCCAATAGTCGACGAACGGAAAGAAGGGTTTGTTCATCAGCTATTAATATAGTTATTTCCTTTCCCCAGAATACCAATAGTCCGCGACGGCAAATACGGCGACAGCGTGGCCCAGACCGAAGAGCTGATCAACCGCCACCGCGACCTGGAGGAGACGATCGACGCGCAGCGCGAGCGGTTCAACGCGCTCCGGCGGATCACGCTGGTGAGTTGGGAGTTTACGAGGATAGGGAACTCTTCAGTAATGATTAGTTGAAAGAAGAGTTTTGAGAAATAGACACACTATATGAGCGGTAAGGTGTGGTATGATTATCAATATAACCAGTTATATAATTTTGAGAAATGTGATTTGCGTAGAAAAAAATAATAACCTCTTAAATTAACATGATTTTCTATCGTCGCGGACACTAACATTTGAACCGTAACGGATATTCACGATTTTATTATTGCTGTGACCATGATTCATGCAATTGAGTCGAAAGTACTTCTCGCGTGATGGCAGGTGAAGACGTAGTTGGCTCGAGATCTAGTTCTTAGATGTAAACTTTCTAAAGTTTATTCTGTAAAATAAGTACTAATAAAGAAATTCCGTAATGCAGGTAGAGAAAGCGTTCCAAGCGCAGAAGGACGCGGAGGAGGCTGCCAGGAGACGCTCGGCGGAGCAGCAGGAGGCGGAGCGGCTGCAGCAGGTGCGCAAGAGAGAGATGGAGCGCATCACGGAGGAACGGCGGAGGGAGACGGCACCACCCGTGCAGCTCGCGAGGAACCTCAGCCAGGAAGGCACACCGGTCAGTTTCTAATGTACAAATGCTTACACATGGTTTCTACTTGGCAAAGGACAAAGAGTTGGATAATTGTAAACTAAAGGACAATTCCCTCTTACATAATAAAGGTGCTGATACTCTTGGGAATAACATTATAATATGCAAATTCAAAAATATACATAGCATGGTCGAGTCAGAAGTTCGTATTACACAGCGAATAAGCTGTTACGCGTTAGCGCGTTCAACATTTTGGAGTTCATCGCCAGTTGCCCTGAGGTAGGATCGTTATCAAGCATTAATTTATTTTATGTAAAAAATATCAACTGTTTCATAAAAAAGATGCTACTTGAATCAGATGGAGCGCGTGTCGGGCCCCGCGGCCGCCACGTCGGAGGAGACGCTGTCGCCCGCGCCGCAGTTCGACCGCCTGCCCAAGAGCGACGCGCTCGTCAAACGCGCCGAGAGCATGAATGTGAGTGACGCTACCTTTTATTGTGGCCAACCATCGTTTGATCTTGCTACCGACACACATAAAAACATTTAGCGGTTGATTCTATAAGCGAAACGCAAATAAGCAGACAAATAAAGTCACCGTTCAACGAAGCGAGTGATGACTTCTAATTAGTATATAACTTTGAAAATTAGATATGGCAGTAGTATTCGAATCATCTGCGTGAGAGACCAACGTCCAAATCACGGAACTATCGTTGATAATTTATTTGTTCTAACAACAACCTGTCCAGGTGGTGAGGACCCCGAAGCGCACGCCGTCGTTCACGACGCGCCGCCGCACGCAGAGCGTCCGCCGCACGCGGCGCCCCGACGCCGACCTGCCGCCCGTCGAGATCGAAGGTGGGACCCACTATCCACGCAGACCGCTTCGGTCATATGCTAATGTCATTTGAACAAGATTAACACTCCCAATTTTTCCTTTCGTAAAAGTTAACCGTCATCTTTAGACAGCAACTGACAATACCAAAACGTAAATATTTTCAACGTGGGTTACAAAAGGTTTGTTCTTCGGGATAGCAACGTATCTGAGATTAACGTTTAAAGTTACCAACAAACTTTTTGACTATGCATCATTGTAGCAATAAACACGTGATCTATGATTAGCACTATAAAACTAACACAGCATATAATTAGTTAGCGAGTTCTAATGATAGAGGTCGTATGGTCCGCAGGCTACATGGAGCGCAAGCAGGAGGCGGGCGTGGGCGGCGCGCGCGCGACGGTGCGCTCGTGGAGGACGTACTACGCGGTGCTCTGCGGGCAGCTGCTCTGCTTCTTCCGCGACGAGCTCGACTTCGCCAGCGCCAAGGCTGCCGCGCCCCCTGTCGCGATATTGAACGTGAGTTGGACGTCTGATTAGTCAATTGGTATACGTCAGTCAATTAGTACACGTCAGTCAATTGGTGCAAATGAGTTAGTTAGTACATATCAATTAATTGGCACGTCATCCAATTGGTACACATCAGTCAATTAGTACACCTCAGCCAATATGCACACGTCTGCCAATAAATATGAATGTTTATTCATGTGTTATGTATATGTATTCGATTTAGTCCACATGAAGTCGAATCGTTTCTGGGTCGATAGACGTGCATCAACTCGAAATAAGTTTTGCCATTTTGAACGGTATTTCAGTTTTCATGTTGATACTAAATGACACCGTATTATGATGACGTATGCAAGCTCTATACATATCTTGTGGCGTATCAGTTACGCACTACAACCACAGTACTATCGCAACGATTGACCCCCGCCGTCCCCGCAGGCTCGCTGCGAACGCGCGGGTGACTACACGAAACGCGCGAACGTGTTCCGTCTGTCGGGAGCGGATGGTTCAGAGTACCTGTTCGCCTGCTCCTCCAAGGAGCTGATGCAGGAATGGATAGCCAAGCTGTCCTTCCACGCGCAGCTACCACCCGAGCTCCAGCTAACCCCATACTCCTCGGTACCACCCGGTGAATCCCCTACGGCAGAGCTGAGACGGAGATTAGAGTAAGTTTTTTTTTCTTTAATTAATTTTTACATCACACAATGCATGTGACGCAACCTTGTCTCTCTATTCTGTGATTGTTACTAATATTCTTTATGGTTACGAACTGTCTCTAAGTTGTACTGTACTGAGATCTGCTAGATATAACACCCAAAAGTCGCTATTAAATTTTTTTTCTTATTCATGGATTTTGTTCTCCGGATTTTTCAGCTTCAAAATGAAACCGCCCTTTTGTTTCAGAAACGCGTCACCATCGTCATCGGCGTCGTCGTCCCCCGAGCCGCGTCGCAAGCCGCGCTCGCAGGCCGAGATCCTGCACGAGCACCGCACGCAGCAGCGCGCCTCCGCCGCGCCCGGCGCGCCCGCCGCCTCCGACGGGCCCGCCCAACGGAATATCGGTGAGGGAACTATGGGTCATCTCAGTCTGCCTGTTTAAACATGTACACGCACATATGTGCGTGTGTGCGCACAATAACCAATACAATCGTAGTTGAGTTTTTTAAACTTACACGATTACGTGTGACAGTGTAAGTATTTTGTTGTACTTTAATATC
Source organism: Ochlodes sylvanus (assembly GCA_905404295.2). Lineage (NCBI taxonomy): Eukaryota > Metazoa > Arthropoda > Insecta > Lepidoptera > Hesperiidae > Ochlodes > Ochlodes sylvanus. Next base: position 9,454,819 of record FR990129.1, read on the forward strand.
AATAAAAATTTATTTAAAATTAAACATGGCAATTTTTTTACTATGGATGTCGATTTGGTGCAATAATATTATTGATTCCTATAAATACAATAGAGAAATGCGTGCCAGATATCTTTATAAATCTATAATTTCCAAAAATTGAATTGTTTTAGAATCATCAGTACTACCATCCTTGCCTCCGCGCCAACCGCCGCCTAACCAGGAAGATAATACAGAAGTTTTACTGAGGTAACATTTCTGTAGATTTTAGTAACAGGTACTCTCTTTCACCGTGTCCACGATCCGTTTGATTGAGTTGAAACATCGATTGAAGTGTAATAATAATCGAGAGTGCGAATGGAAGTAAATCGTTGCAGTTAAAATGTGTAGCTATCGCGATGGGAAAAGTTTAAAACATAATTATTTGATATCAACGAAGATATAATTATATTAAAGTTTTCAAACTCTTCACGGCTAGACTACAACGCTACCATCAAGTTAAATTGTAGTCAAGCACAAGTCAAAGTCAATTGTAGTCAAGCACTATAATAAGTAAAAAATACCTATATGTTATCTATTAAACAAAATAGCATATAAGCATTGCTATACAGTGAGGAAATGCTGCCAGCATCTTGGGTACTGCACCGCAGGGGCCTAGCTATATAAATTTATTCTAATTCATAAGTTAATTTTAATTTATTTATGTTATGTTTTTGTATCTATTCAATTTAATAAATAACGTTAGGTTATAAAAACAAAATAAACGTATTACCATACATATTTATTGCTAACAAACAATAAAAGACCGTTTAAATCTGTTAAAACAGGAATTCGGAGCAAGCGAGCGGCGCGTGGGGCCGCACCCGGTTCTCCAACGGCCGCGACATCAACGCCGAGTTCATCCGGTCGCAGCGGGAAGGTGAGCGGTCTACACACATGCCAACATACACATAATAATATATTCAGGACATTATAATAGACTGATTTTGCTAACGGAGCAGTTTGAGTCGTTTATATCGAGTGTAAATGACATGTTGAAGACGGGTCTATGTATGGATATGGATTGGAATTTATATTGATTGACAGTTTTATCAATTAGAAAATTGGTATTTATACATTGACATAAATATTTATATCAAATGTGTGTTGAACTCTACAATGGGGAACTCACTAAATAGAGCGGAACCTAAACGATCAGAGTGTCTCAGATCAGATTGGTCTCTGGTCAGTGTTCCTACCTCAAATATGACCAATCTATCGTCGAATGTCATTATCAGCAATCAAGGGGACTGCGAAACAACTTATCATACATACATCTAGGTTCTAGATTCTAGCATTTATCCCCTACCTAACAATACCGCAACACGCAGAACCCGTTTATTGGTGGCCCTGACGTGATCAATACACTAAATCCGTATCACCAATCTTTTATAAACTGTCACGTGTCGTTTACATCCGGTATATTTTTGAATTCTAAAAGTGATGTCTGCTTTTGGGTGATAATTGTGACGTCTGCGCTTGTGATTGTCTTTTTAAATATTGGAGATTACAGGTTACATAAAACATAAGTACTTCATTTAGTTACGCTAAGATAAACATAACATAATCCATTTGATTACGCTACGATAATTTATTAATGGTATTTTTTATTAAAAATAAATATCTACATTCATAATAACATTTAATTATAACACAAATACGATTTTCGATATATTTCTGTTCTTTAAAATTCTTCAAATTCCGCTATATTTTGCATAATAATATGCAAATTAAACCAATCCCAAACTTAGCTGAAGCAAACGCTCCGCCACTCCCACTATCCGGCCCGCCGGACCGCCCGCCCGCTATCCCGGACCGGGCGCCTGCGATCCCGGAACGCGGACCAAACATACCGGAACGAACAGACAGAAACGCCAACATAACCGAGCGGAGTCATATATCCGACCGAAGTTCCAATGTAACCGAGCGAAGTTCTAATATGACCGAGAGAAACGCCAATATGACCGAACGAAGTTCGACTATGAGCGGAGGAAGTGAGAAGCAGTCAGTGACGGCGCTGGTGAACAGCTACCAGCAGCGGATGACCAAGAGCTGGCAAGAGGCCCCGGAGGCCCCGCGGCCGCAGTGGCACGAGCGGCAGAACAACAACTGGCAGAGCGTGGAGACCACGTCCCACTTCTACTCAGCCAGTGAGCTCGGTTGGTTTATGTGTTAAATCGCTGTTGAATGGGCTGGGATGTTTTGTATCTTATTTTATCATAGTAACTAACGTGACAACTTTTTAATCGATAGATTTTTTTACATAAGTTAATGCTTGACAACAATCCCACCTGATGGTAAGTGGCAATGAAGTTGGGGATGATATTATTGTAATGTCAAGTAAGGGTTATCTACTATAAATTTACATACTGAACAATTAAAGGATCCTGTTCACTGGTTTCATATACTCTTACTATAATAATAAATATACCCTCACACATTCCAGTCCATTCCACACTTCAGTAGTTAGCTTGGTGCCTGCGGTGATGAGTAGCAGTGCTCTGGTGGTGTGCCACGGAACTCTTGATATATTTTTGTATTTTATTATTCTTAAAGTAGGCACTTCTAAGCTTTTGTTATAAAATTATTTATTTATAATATCGATTTATCGTTAGAATATAATTATGTACAATATTTGTAAATACTAACATAGCATCTGTATTTTAAAAGAGTATTCTATTTATGCTATGCGTGCGTGCATGCGTACGTAAATGCGTGCCGGCGTGCGTGTGTATTTATGTATGTATATAGAGCTTTTCTTAAATAAAAATATTTAGAAAATGTATGTTAAGAGGAAATGCTACGGGTCATTTTTCCATACAAACGTTCTCGACTAATCCCTCGCTGGTTTTTGACACTAGATCAATAATTTTTTCACACAAGAATAATATCATCATTATCTACGTCGGTACGTTTTGATTTTTTTGATATTTTTGTTTTCAAAAGTTTTAGGCTACTTCAAACAGCGCTTAAAACGGCCAAATAAATATGCCGCAAACAAACGCCTAGTACACAAATTGTATAATAATTAGCACAAAAAGCTAAACGGTCCGACACAGAATATTTCCTTCCCATTCAATTTCCAAAATTTCGTTAAGATTGCTTTAGTTTTGGCGGGGGGATTAGTCGAGAACGGAACCTCGATTTTGATGATTTTCGCCTCGGGTTTTTACACGGAGCTGCAGTTGTCCCTATCGCACTGACATACACGCCGCTCGCAAGCGCGACAGAGATATTGAGTGAAAAAATCCCAAATTTGAAAAAGGGTTCGCGTGGTATTGCCTCTTAAGGTCTATTATTTTAAGTTACAGTTGTATTGTTGAAACCTTATTTTTATTTTCGGGCACTGTTTGATTTATCACACGTATTTATTTGTTATTACAATAATATATATTTTTATCGTCGTTTGTTTGTGATCATTTTGACAAATATTTATTTATAAAATACTTTATGAAAGAATTATAGATTTTTCATAATATGTTTATTAATATTTGATTTTAAATGATTTTCAACGCAACCAGGATCAAGTCATCTCCTATACGTGCTTCATAGGGTGAAGTGTATGTTATTTTACTTTATTAACTCCATTCAACCATATATGATACAAAAATATATAAGTAATAATTATTGGAAAATATATTGCTAATTGAAAACAATTTTAAAAAGTATTTCAAATATGGTTGGATAGAAGAATATATTTGGTAGCCGCTGAGTGTAGTTTGTCTTTCTATAAATGCTTTATACGTAGTTAGTATGATAATATAATTATGTATGTGCTTTTTATGTCTTGTAAGTACGTTTCCTTATGTTAAATGTGTTCTTCATTCCTTTGATGTTTCATGTATTAAGATTTCCTTAGTTTTATAATTAGCAGGAATTAAGGGATGCGACATTTTCTTGTCCCGAGGCTAAAATTGTATTCCGTGATGCAGTTTTTAAACTGCGTTTAAGTCACGAAAGTGACTTCTATTGGTAACGATCGGAATTGACGGCTTAGTAAAAAAGTCGAGAAAAAGTAGCTAGTAGCTACGCAGCCAATGACAACAATATTTTTCTTTTTCACTTGTGAGCAAGCATCCGAATAGCTTTCTTTTTTCGTGTGCGAGTGAAAATTAATATTAAAGGTGTCCTATGTTGTCCTTAGGTTGTAGCTGTACTGTATATTTTTATTCTGTTTATCTATGGATGCTTTGGCTGTGTATTGGGTTGATGGTGCTTGAGCATTCTTGTAGATCAGCGTTTTAGTAGAAAGTAGTTAGTGGTAAACATTTGTTATTATAGATTTTTAAGTATGTGATTTTTTTATTACAGATTTCATTTATTTGTTGAAATAAATGTTTCAGTTCCATTTGTAATTGTTACCCAGCGTTGTTCTCAGCACAATAACTCTTTTGTTTATGGTGAAAATTGGATAATTTTGATTACCATAAAAGCCCACTACGGTATTCACCATTCGAGTATTAAACGAAAAATAAGATTTGTTTTTGAATCATTACTAAGTGCTTCTAAACTATCGAATAAAACACAAAATTCTGCATTCTTGCGCATTGACCGATAACGTATTGAAACATCTCAATTTGACTCTATAACGTTTATTTTATTATTCTCAGCGTACGGAGCTAACAGTGGCAACGCCCGCCCAGCATCAGTTACCGGTAGCGGCGGTTCGCCCGCCCTAGACCAGAGACCGGCGTCTAGGTAAGCATTGTATAAGACGTTAAAAACCATAAAAAACTAAGTAACAACCAAGGCATACGATGAAGTTTGCCACCAGTATTCAATGAGTGAATCTTGTACAGACGAATTACAATACCTTACTGTGGATAACGACTTACTTACTATAACTTAACTTGGATAAACGGTTTACTCCAAACTCCCAACTATAGCAAATTATAGATGCGTTTTTACGACCCCTTAGCCTAGTTGGTAGTGGCCCTGTCTGCGAAGCGAGTGGTCAGGGGTTCGATGCCCGGTCGGGGCAGATATTTATTTATGTGACAGATAAATGTTTGTTCTCGGGTCGTGGGTGTTTGTGATGTGTTATTTATGTTGTCTATGCAACAGGGAATCCTAGTGCGGGGGTATGAGTTAACGTTTATTTTTTTTATACTTGTATATTGAAACGCCAAAATGCAATTACAATTTTTTATTTTGTTATCTCTATGATGATTTAAAACTTATTCAACAGATCGTCTGGCGAATCCGAGTTGTCAGTGAGCGGCGTGACGAAAGAGAAGAAAGACAAGAAGGGAGTTTTCGGGGGCCTCTTCAGCAGGAAGAAGAGACCGCAGAGTCACATGTGACACGGTGCGTTGGTGTGGGATGTTCAGAAAATAGTCATACATAGGATAAGTATGAAATATCATCAAGCATTTGAAAAGTTAGTTGTAACTTTTTAATAGGAACTTAAATCGGTTTAAAATACAGTACAGCAACTAATCAAAATAATTTGACTTTAATGAAATCATTTACATTTTCATTTTCATAAATAAATTCTATACAAAATTTTGTGACCTGCGCCTTTAATGAGTAATTTTTATACATATATTTTTGTAGCATTTAGGACTTCTATGTTAAGTTTAACTATGTTAAGAAATTCGTGCCTTTTATGAGATTAATGTGAGCTTAGAAATTTTGATATGATATAAATTGGCAATTAAAAACTGTTTGCATTTATAAACATTCCTGGTTACCTGTATAAAAAAGTTCCAGTTGATAACTTTTTTAACATTCCGTTTTTGAATAACTTCTTTTCGCGCCACAACTTGGTCGAGGACCATCGGAAAGTAATATTTTGTAAATGGAACATTCCTTTATTTTTTATCGAGTGTTGCCAATTTTAAATATGCCATTATGTTTATTAGTCGGAGAAAATTGGTTTTGATTGAGACGATTTTTTTTCAATGTAGATAATAGTATCTTAGATAAACTTATGACCTTCCGAAACGTATTGTTGAAATGTATGGGCCTTGATGTTGATTCTTTATGATGTTACATGTATGTCGTCATCCAGTTTTTATTTAATATTTTTGTATATTCTATTCATAAAATGTTGATGTATATTATTCGATATACCATAATTTCATTTAACCATTTTTTTTACTAAAGTTACTAATTTCGATGAGTGTGAAACAATACGATATCGATATCGAATTTATTATATCACGTTTTTATTATATTTAGCAATTTAAGTATGTAATCGCCAAATTTCAATAAACGAATATCTTAAAAGACATTTCATAACTTATCGGCTTCATTTTTCTAAAACGAAATCTTATAAAAAATGTTTACCTGCAATTATGCAGAGAATAAATTATCATACTTACATTGCCGCATCGTCAAATTAGTAACTTGAGGTCATTTTAGTAATAGTAATGATATTTTCGAATCGACGGATGAATGATGAGTAAAAATGTTGTAATGGACCATTTAGACATTCCGTTGTAGGTCACAAAATATTTATTGTGGACCATTGTCAGGAGGACGACCGGACGACAATAACGAGATATATTTATACAAACATTGTCTAGTTTTAAGAAATATTACATTTATATTTAATCTTTTGATTATTTGAGATGTGTTAACTCTTGCATAATGTCGCTAGATCGTGCGCCTTTTTCAATAAAGCATCACTTTATATACCTTCCGTGTTTGATTTGTTCCCAACGCATACTGCCCTTTTTACAAAGCTGATTACAGACACAACATTTTACCACAACACATTACTGAAAACCACACCCAAAAGGCACAGACAAACAGACAAAACTTTTAACAATAATTCTTTTGTGTTCTATTGCGTTAATAAATGGCGCGAATAATAGCAATCAGACCAGTCACATTTTTTATTATACTTATGTTTAGATTAGAATAGATAGCATACAACACTAATTTATTACAATTTTAATGACAGTCAACTAGCTCATATAACAACGTGATAGCCCAGTGCTCAAATATCGCTGAAGCTCTCCAAGGCTCCTTTCATTAGAGGCTGTACGCCAGGAATGTAGTTGGAGCCATACCGGTGAATAACTTCGATGTTGCCTGTCTCGAAAATTTGTTGTAGTCCGAGTCTGACCAGGGCAGCGTGTGCCAAATTTGGCCTTATATTGGTCCCGCGCTTGTTCTTCACGTAGTAACTAATGTCCTGCATCGGGTCCTCCGGCACGCGAGGCTTGTGCAACTTTTGGTAGTAAATCGATCTCTTATGAACCGATTTAATCAACGGTTCCAATTTTCGAACGTGGTCCTTAGCTGTCTCAATGTCTTTCTGGTAAATTTTCTCCAAGTAAGATTTTATTTCATTCGCTTGAGCCAAATCTTGGACGTAATGCACGTTGGCCTGATGCTTCGCGTATGAGCTCAAATCCTGCATCGGGTCTTCCGGCACCCGAATTCTAATTCCGGGTTTTCCGATTGATCGTTTCCGAACGGTTTTGACAGCTGTCAAGTCGTTGTTAACGTCGTAGCTGTCAGATTTCCCGCCAACTTCGGGCGGGTTGGAGTTTGTCCAGGCTTTATATTTTCCAAAGTAGATGGCAAATTCTCGTAACGGATCGTTTGGAGATCGCTTGTTTCTTGGTTTTTGGAGAGGTATTACAAGATTTTGTTCTGCTTCTTGTAATATTTCTAGCTGTGAGGAGTCTGCTCCACGGCTTAGGCGCGATTCGTTATTTTGAAATTGTCCTGCATGAAAAAAGTATATAGTCACATTATTAATAATATATATAGTCATTATTAATAATATACATAGTCATTTTATTAATAAAAAAGAAAAATCTATTCAAGTGCGTGTCGGACTCGCACATGTATAGTGTTCCGTTCTACTGAGCAATATTTATTAACTCTTATTATTTGGTTAATAAAAAGGTAGAATGTAGGAATCTAACTTTATTATTTTTCTTTTATTTAATTTTTATTTATTTTATGTTTTAGCGGCCACAAATCACAATAACACGTAGTCTGTGAAAAATTCGTTTAAGAGAGAGCCCTGTGACAGACAGAAGGCGGAGGCATATTAATAGGATTCAGTTTATTACCCTTTGGACACGAAACCCTAATAAAACGTAGTGCTTATAATCAATGGCCTCAATACATGACTAGTTAATCTCGCACATTGTTCACGCGAACATTATTACCGTTATTCAAAAATTGCATGAAGCGGGCGAAGCCTCCGCACTGTGTAGTGTCCGCGGCGGCGCCCGATAGACACCCCAGCATCTGCTGCCGGATCTCCTCCAGCGACATGTTGTCGAAAGGTCGCTCAGAATTTCCTGAACCTTAAAAATGATTAAACTGATAAATTTAAAAATACTGAAAGAAAACTCCCTTACCATGAAGGAAAGTTACCGTGCAGGAGAATAAACTTTTTTCATATTAATAATCCCCGGTCGGGAATCGAACGCCGAGCCCTTTGGTTCTCAGACAGGGTCATTTGATAGACAACATACTGGCCACATAGCCTCACTCATCCGATGTTCAATGCGCAAGGTGCGAGTGAGTGCGAGTCTTCCATTAGCACTTCTGCTCTGCGGAACATGGCGAAGTGGTCTGCGGGTCTATTGACTTTACCAAGAAGAACGCACTAACAACCTAATTATACAATACAGGTAACAAGTATGTACACGGCTAATTCAATCATCTTCGGTATACGCTACAAGTATCCGGTCGTTCTCTGATCGCTGTCGGTATTTTGGCGCGAATCAAAGGATTTCTCGTCCGTATTCGCGCGCATCATCCTTGATTTTATAAAATCTATGAGAGAGAGAAAGAGAGACGATATAAATAGTAAGTACAGAATAAGTAAAAGTAAACGGTTGTATTTGTGGTTGTTATTGTAACGGTTGTATAAGTAACGGTTGTATTTGTCTAATTGAGGCATATTAAATAGAATGACTTTGTAATTGCACATAATTACTTACGGGAGTTATTGAACAATGTAATCATTCTCCTCATATTATCTTGGATCTGTGTATTGTTTAACCTCGATGAAGAAGAATCTGGAAATGAAAATTTATGATTACTTGCAATTAATGTCCCAAAACAAAACAATGGTAACATTTTATACTTACTAACAATAAAATTATTAATGTTAGTTGAAATACAACACAATTAACAAATAAAAGGCATTATTGTTTTATTTTCAGACGTTTATAGCCGAGTACCAGGTGAAGAGTTTTGTTCAATAAGTAGAATCTACTGACTGAGTCATGGTTCAATAAAATTGGTTCTTGTTGAGTTGTTATATGCACATCTACACCAGGGTCGATAATTTTTAAAACCAAAAAAAATAATAGTAGGATGAAACCCAATAGAAAAGGAGGGGAATATTATAAAAATGAAAGGAAAAATAAATTACGGGCGATCTGAGGTCGGGAAGGGGATGGGGGTGAGTTTTTAAGGGTAAAAAACGGTTTTTCTCGATTTCCGGCAAAACTAAAAGTCCTATCGAAAAAAGTCAAATGGCAAAGTTGTAGGTAATAAAAAGATCTAAAACTTTTGTATTTACACTTTTTTCACATAACCTCAAAATTTATGTGAAAAATCCAAAAAACCAAGTTTTTGGTTTTTTATTTTTATCTTTTACAAATATATTTTTTTTTAACGAAATTTGGTGAAAACTTACCTTTTTATGTCCCAAATACGCTGTAATTTATTTGATTAAAAATATTTATTTTTTCACCTTATTTTGAATTAATATCGAAAAAACACCCTAATTTTCAATCGAAAATTCACCCGTCAAAATATCAGCTTTTTTCAAAAAGTTGGTATGGTTTCTGTTTGTTAAAATCTCTAATTTCCGATGGTGAAAAAAAAATATATGTTATAATGTATGTATTAAATGATTTCGATAAAAAGATTTCAGCTCGTTTGCAAAATGTGCCTGATTTAGTCGCAGTAAAAGCACATTATCACACTGCTTGTATGGCTAATTTTTATAACAAAAGAACAGAAAGAAAAAGGGGTCGCTCAGCATGTGAAAATACTAAGAATTATATTAATTATCTTATTAATTATATCGTTGACAACGAAACAGAATGTCAATTTTCTGTAAATGAAATAAAAGAGGGATTTAGAGAGAGGGATTCTGAGAAGATTTACTGTAGTAACATATATATTTTTTTTCACCATCGGAAAGTAGAGATTTCAACGAACAGAAACCATACCAACTTTTTGAAAAAAGCTGATATTTTGACGGGTGAATTTTCGATTGAAAATTAGGGTGTTTTTTCGATATTAATTCAAAATAAGGTGAAAAAATAAATATTTTTAATCAAATAAATTACAGCGTATTTGGGACATAAAAAGGTAAGTTTTCACCAAATTTCGTTAAAAAAAATATATTTGTAAAAGATAAAAATAAAAAACCAAAAACTTGGTTTTTTGGATTTTTCACATAAATTTTGAGGTTATGTGAAAAAAGTGTAAATACAAAAGTTTTAGATCTTTTTATTACCTACAACTTTGCCATTTGACTTTTTTCGATAGGACTTTTAGTTTTGCCGGAAATCGAGAAAAACCGTTTTTTACCCTTAAAAACTCACCCCCATCCCCTTCCCGACCTCAGATCGCCCGTAATTTATTTTTCCTTTCATTTTTATAATATTCCCCTCCTTTTCTAATGGGTTTCATCCTACTATTATTTTTTTTCACTTTTTATTATTTTTCAAGGCTTCTACCCTGGTCTAATCCATATTCATTACAACTAGGATTGCCAATATTTTGTTGTCTGAATATAGTATAAAAAAATATAGTATTTTATAGGAAGAATGAACAGTAGACAAGTTACATGTTTTACTCATTTTTTTATAAAAACTATATTTTTTGCACTTCATAAATCTTTTGTATATCTTTTTATTATCTTTTTGCACACATGCACATTACGCCAGTCGAACGAAAGGCGCGTTCAAATATGGCGGAATCTGTTTTATTAATATTTTAATTACAACATACATTTGTGAGCATGCAATTTTGTGTTAATTAACATTAAGGACTTTTAGTTTTGCCGGAAATCGAGAAAAACCGTTTTTTACCCTTAAAAACTCACCCCCATCCCCTTCCCGACCTCAGATCGCCCGTAATTTATTTTTCCTTTAATTTTTATAATATTCCCCTCCTTTTCTAATGGGTTTCATCCTACTATTATTTTTTTTCACTTTTTATTATTTTTCAAGGCTTCTACCCTGGTCTAATCCATATTCATTACAACTAGGATTGCCAATATTTTGTTGTCTGAATATAGTATAAAAAATATAGTATTTTATAGGAAGAATGAACAGTAGACAAGTTACATGTTTTACTCATTTTTTTATAAAAACTATATTTTTTGCACTTCATAAATCTTTTGTATATCTTTTTATTATCTTTTTGCACACATGCACATTACGCCAGTCGAACGAAAGGCGCGTTCAAATATGGCGGAATCTGTTTTATTAATATTTTAATTACAACATACATTTGTGAGCATGCAATTTTGTGTTAATGTTCATAAACGTTTTTTCACGGTTATTAAGTATGTATCTAGATTATCTCTGTATTTCGTGAATTTATTTTTGAAATTATACATATTAATTTATATATTGTTTTGAAAGAAATTTTGTAGAGCGTAAAAATAATTAGGCCACTATTTTATTGAAGCGTAAATAGGAATTGATGTACTGAGTATAAGTTTTCTTAATTTAAACTGTCACGGCTTAGGAATTTACCACGGCAATAACAAAGTATCGAGTTAGATAAGATATTAGAAACGCATTGATTTTCTCCTGAGTTTTTCCTGTCTCCTCCCAATAGGCTCGCTCCGAGATCTTTAAAGGACCCCTCTTTACCAACAGTTCTGTCTGCCTAGCGAAGGGTCCCACTACGATCCTGGCCGAGTACACATTTATTTCACAGATAAGTGCCCTTGCCCTTGCCCTTACCGACATATTCTTGAATGTTAGCAATAATTCATATTTTGGTAGTAAGAATACATTGCGAGGCAACCTGCACATCTGAGGCTTCTCCATAATATTCTCGAAAGTGTGTGAAGTTTTCCAATCCGTACTTGACTAGTGTAGTGTAACCCCGAGTTAAGCTGTGGGACATTAACACATTATGAATATGTGTCCTTAGGAGTGCCAAAATATAAGTAATTGAAGGGAGCTCTGACTGGTCTGAGTCTGACTCATGTTGAGGAACTGCAGCACGACTGCAGGCACCGGCACAGCGCATCGGATGGTGGCCGGCACCGGGGACTCCTGCTTGATGCAGTTGGCGTTCGTGGGCCCGTCGTTGGGGATCGGCAGGTTGAAGAACGTCATCGGTGTGGTGGTGGGCGCGGGGGCTGGTGGGGACACGAAAAATATTATCTCTATTGCACTGTTCTAAGACTAAAACAAATCAATTCAGAACCATTTTCTCCTTTGTTTTAAATTTAATTTCGTTTCAGAATGTATACTGACGAGCTTTAGTGTTTTCATTTAAAAAAATCATTATAATGGTGCACTGACTATCGGCGTAACTTTGGGTTAGGTTCGTTCCGCTGACGAAAGATCATTGTGCGAAGAGCGGAACAGACTCGAAAATAGACCAGCAGCCAGCTAACGGACAATGTCGCATGTATTCCGAAGCGGATTTTAAGCATGATGTAGCGCTGACCTAACTGTTCTACAATCATCAGACTTCAATGTCAAGATCAATTTGAGATCAGGCTTACCCGGAGTGGGCTCAATGGCCAGCTCGTGCCCTTTCGGCTCGAAGCCGGTGAGCCAGGCTAGCTCGTCCAGCGCCCAGGCCAGCTGCACCAACAGCACGTTCTCCTCAGATTCCTTCGTTTTCTGGAACATCGTTAGTCTTGAGTCGATGATGACCGATGATCTGAAATATTTTTGCTTGATTCCAGAGGTTCAACTTGGATCTCTATATTATTTACAGCTCTATATTTATTATTATAAGCACCGAAAAAAAAAACTTTTATTGACTTTTTATTTACTTTTTTATACGTACGGTGAATTTTCTAATTAATAAAATTTAAGGTAGGTTAATACAAGACTTTTTTAGCCGCAAATAAGCATTAGGTAGGTATATTATATGTTCCAAAGATCCAATCAAGTCTATACTCGTCGGTTTGCCGTTAAAATTGAACTATACACAATTTAAGAATTATGAAGTTGTAAAATCAACTAGGAGATAACATTGACCAGAAAAAGAGAAAGAAAGACAAAACCAAATGTTCTATTTGCGAGTTCGTTACCAATTTCTCTACAGATTCCATACCTTATCATAGTCTTTAGCATAAGCAATATCTTGCAGTTCGTTGATCACCCAGACGACGAGGGAGGCCAGCCGGCGCACGTGCTCGCTCTCCCGGGTCACCTTGTCGCAGGCGGCCACGCGCGCCTCCTGTGGGGACAGCTCGCGGGGCGCCGTGGGCTCGGGGACCCAGGTGCGGTTGGTTGGGGGACGGCTCTGCAGGAACAGACAGTCGGTAGTAGAGACTGCTTGACGTGTTCCTTCGTACGCTACACGACACAAGCGCAATGCTGTCTATGGTGGCAGTCAGTTTCGATTTACCTCTAAGAAAAGGGTGTGCATTCCTGGCGACGATAGCTATCAGCATACCCATATAGGTTTTCGTGACAAGGAGCTGATTAAATTAACACAATAGCAATAGTTAGGTTATGAATAGGTAGGAGAATTACGGCACGGCGCAGCCGTTAAACGTTTAACCATGCCTTCAAGTGGCATAAAAAGATCTGACATTCCATTTACGGCCATTCCAAATATTCTGTCTCCATAAACTTTAGTAAGTTACCTAGCGACTGTCCAAAACTTATAACTTTAGTGGGTACTTATACATTCTAGTATTATTTTTTAATGTTATTGCCTACAAAAGCCACCTGATGGTAAGTGGTCACCGTTGCCCGCAGACATCTGCAACGCCACAGGCATCACCGATGCATTGTCGGCCAAGAAAGAAAGAAAATAAAGAAGGTGGCAGCTAGCCAGTCAGGTTCTAAACCCTACCACCAGACTTAAGTAACTTCCAGATTAAACTGGATTGTACAGAATGCAGCGACCTAGGAAGAGGCGGAGGGACAACAGAGGAACCGGGCGGGGGTAACCCGGTAAGCTGTTCAGTGGGGTGCACCACGAGCTGTGGAGATCGTGCCTGGTGCAATGGAGCCCCTTACACTCTTTAATTGTTAGATGTAATCACTTCACCTTCTAACTTATCCAGAAATTATGGATACCTACATAAGATCACGGTAATTTACCATTATTCAGGGATTCATGCACGAATCCGCCCGAACCCCGATTCCCCCAAAACCCGAACAGCGTGTTAAAGTACATTAATCTTCGCAAATACCATAGTACATTCTGCAGCCTTTTTCTAATGTGACGAAGCCATATTAAAACATGTTTAGGTTTATTAGCGTCCAAATTGAAAAGTTTGTGAATGCTGTGTAAGTATATTTTAATGGTAACCCTGTCAAGCCTGGTGCAGTTCTCCAGCTGCTCGGAGTACCGCTCCATGGCCCTGCGCAGCCCTTCCAAGTAAATGTTGCCCTTGTTGAAGATATCGAGTACCTGGAATCGACATATTGTCATTACGGAATAATAAACAGAACTACCTGCAAGTGATCTTTGTTACTTATACTTTTTTTTTCTTTTCTTTTTCACCTCTAGGAAAGTGAAAGGGATGGTTGGCTACTTGGCACTACTGAATGAATGATCACACGGTCTTGACCTACAAAGGAGCTTACTTGTTTTTCCTTGTAAGACAAGTATCCATATTCCTTCGCGTAGTTCCCATAATCAAGATGCGGAGTGTTGTGAGGGCTGTCTCCAACTATATTATCATATGAATGTGATCCAGGTCGGCGATCGAAGTATATTTTATTTGAGTCCCCATACTTATGTTGACTTCTTTCGAAAAAGAATTCTCTTGCGATTGGCAAATCGATTGTCCATGGCGTCACTTCCGTTAACAATAGCGCGAAAATACACGTTCCAATAACACTACGGACGGTTAACATTTTGATATTCTCGTAAATGTTTGTTCTCTTACTTGATGCAAAGTTTATTTCACAATTTTAATACTAAACATTAACATTAGGTAAACTAGCGTGCAAAACGCAATAATTCTTAAGACAACTGACGATTATTAACACAAACCAACGGATGCGTTTTTATGCAAGTTTCCCGCGCGGGTCATTGTTCAAGAACAAAATTGGCCAAGTAAGTATCCGTTTCCGATCGCGATCACTTAATTTATCCGTTTAAATTATTGCAAGTGTATATATTTGTTTTATTGAGAAATAATTAGGTATTGAAAAAAACGCTACACACTCACAGCCCCACACTGTGCCCATACTAGGATTTCTGGGTTCTCTGACTTGGGTTCTGGGACTCGTGGGTTCTGTTGACAACACACACGGAACTATTCCGTGAGAACGCACACATCCAGACCAAGAACAATATTAGACAAATTGAAACTCATGATTCAAATTTCCACCTCACTGGGAATCGAATCCAGGATCGTTCGACCGACATTCCGGCAATGTTAGCCATTGTGCCATACGACCAACCAAATGTAGTATTTTTGTACACAGTCCATGGTAGATTTTGATTTGTGAATCCATCCCAATCTAGATATAATTCTCAATTCTCAAGGGAGTGTTGTGACTTAGCGGGGGCAATCCAGTCGGCTATTTTTTTATGTCTAAAATCTTTGTAGGATATGCATGTAACTAACTGAAAACTAACTTTATTAATTAGTACATTACCTCGAAACGGTTTTTTGATTTAAGAAAGAAAACAACTCGGTAGGTTTTAATTTAATTTATTAATCTAAAAATAACTTACTCAACATTTTGTGAAAGCTCTCAGAACCATGAAATCAGTCTAGAAAATTTTGGAACAATCCAGAATCTTCCAGATTTGGTGTTAACAATAAAATATTAATTACGTAAAATGCATGAGATACTAGCTTGTAACTACATATTGGATATTTTATTCAAACCTTAAATAATGGGTGTTTTTAAAAAAACAGTTCCACAATTTATCACTCGGGCACTCTTATTGTCTCCATCGATCAAAGCAAGAAAAAAGTGAACTGTAATGTACCCCTTACATAACATTCAACATATCGGTGTTAATAAATGCTTGCAACTTTAGTAGAACTTGTTTGAATACTCGAATACAACAGTCGGAATTATACATCAATCCCATTTTTACAAAATTCACTACATACAATCGAGTTCACTGGTACGTCATTATACAAACAATACTGAGTTCAAGATGTACTCCCCAATACTAGCTTTAATTTGTAAGCAAAATTGAAAACATATACATCATATTAACATCTTGGTATACACTTAGAAGACAGTATAGTCACCGTCATGAATAATACTATTGTAGTATTCATAATATATGTATAAAAGAATAATTAATATAATTATGACTATTATATTATGAATGTCCATTTTGGTAGTTATTCAGAGACCCGGACTATACCATTCCCTGGCGTGAAGAAAGTATCAGCAGTGTGATATAAATGATCTCTGTTAAGAGTTAGCGTCTATCTTTATGTTAATATTGTTCTTCAAGTCCCGCGAGATATCGGGCGTGATGTCTACGCTACACCGTTCAAACAGTCCACTAGCCCATGCGTGGGCGGCCCATCCCACGTCCCTGAGCCATGGGCGGCGCGTCACCCTTCACATTCTTTATGCTCTCATCTATGGATAGGATCTGTAACAAGATAAATGAATTCAAGTACTTCAAGTACAATACAAATAACATATGAATCAAAATAGGCTATAATCATTAAACCGATTCCTGGAAAATTAATCCATTTCTTTTTTATTACTTAACCCTTTTCAAGGTAGAGGCAGTATACATGCCACCAAAAAAAATTTTTTTTTATTCTCGACTGTATCGTTCAATGTGATTTTATTTTTTATTGATGGCAACATCAATAATTTTTACGTCAAAAATGAGCGTCCTTTTGACAAATGCTTGACAACTGTCAATTTGAAGTCGTCCATTATCACTTGAAAGTTGTGATTTTCGGTTAGAATTTTTCATCCAGTTGCATCGTCTAAGATTTTGGCTAAAATGGTAAGAAAAGTAATTTATTTTATTCATTTGTTTTTATTTATTACGTTTTACGTGTAATTTTGGCTATGAATGTGTTGAAATTTTTTTTATTGTAAATTTTATTGGTGGCCGTATCTATGCCATTGCCTGTTTGTATTGTAGGTGCGTAGGTACTTGCGTGATGAAGATATTGAAAATGAACTTGAGCAGATGTTTGGACTTCCTGAAGATCCTGACAACTCAGAAGATGAGTACGAGGGCGAAGATGGTATAGAAACCAATTTTGATATTCGTACGATGTTAGAGGACCAAGATATTGTTCAAAGTCAAGGAAGTCCAACACCTGGACCATCAAGACGGAGTCCAGAAGATGTGGGTTTGCTTTCTACTAATGCAGGTGAAGTAGAAAATATTGATCCTAACATAGGAGTACCTGATATTGCAAATAGCGAAGACGAAGAAATATTGCGACCAGTCAGGCCTTCACGAGTATCGAATCTGCGCTCTCGGCATATTTTGGAGTCTTCTCCGGAATCTTCTGCAGACTCTTCCTCAGAAGATGAGGACGACAATGACTGGAAAAAAGGTATGTGGTCGGACAGGCCAAGTGCTGATAAATTTGACGAAGCCACCTTGAGACCTAAAGTTTTCTTTCCGAGCAGGACTTCTCCAGTGGCTTATTTTTCAAGGTATTTTTCTGAAGAAGTAATTGATCACATAATTGAGCAAACTAATTTGTATGCCTCTCAAAAACAGACCCAAAATTGGGAACCTGTTAGAAAATCGGATATTGATGCGTTTTTGGGAATCATCATTCTGATGGGTATACATGTTTTACCATCTATAGACCTATATTGGTCTAGTGACCCATTTTTTAGAGTGAACGAAATTGCGCAAGTAATGACATGTAAAAGGTTCAAAAAAATTTTAGAAAATCTTCATCTGAATGATAATTCCAAGACTCCTGCAAAAACAAGTCAGGAATATGACAAATTATACAAAGTTCGCCCTGTCTTGGAATTATTGAATTGTGCATGCCAAAGAGAAGCGAAACAAACTACTTCTCAGAGCATCGATGAAGCTATGATACGGTTCAAAGGCGTATCATCTCTAAAACAGTACATGCCAGCTAAACCCATAAAAAGGGGATTCAAGGTTTGGGTTCGCGCAGATAGTGTAACTGGTTATGTATATGAATTTCAAGTTTACACCGGTAAAAATGACAATAATACACCGGAGTTAGGTTTGGGTGCCAATGTTGTCAAAGCCCTGACAAAATCTCTGATTGACGAGAAAGTTCAAGCTCATGTTGCTTTCGACAATTTTTTTTCCTCATATCCTTTGATGGAATACCTTTATGAACATGGTATTTACTCCACTGCCACCGTAAATGTAAATAGAGCAGACTTACCGAAATTCGTAAAAGGGAAAAAAGGGAAAGTAAAGCTTGACCGAGGAAACTACAAATGGAGAGTGAAGAATAATGTTGGATTCATGATTTGGAAGGATACAAAAAACGTCACAGTGTTGAGTACAGCTTTCCATCCTATGGAAAAAACTTTTTGTATACGAACGATGAAGGATGGCACAAAGAAGAGTTTTCCTTGCCCTTTGGCTATCACTGAATACACCAAGAGGATGGGAGGAGTCGATAGGTTCGATCAAAAAAGAGGCACATATGAGGTTGGACGACGGAATAGGCGTTGGTGGTGCCGAATTTTTTATTTCCTAATCGATCTAGCTATCACAAATGCTTTCATATTACAATCGGTTTCACCGCGAAATCATGGACCCTCATCGAATCTTCAGTTTCGCATCTCGATTGCTAGATCGCTTATCGGAAACTACACATCGAGAAAGAGGAGCCTGTCTAGCGAACCCAATTTTATTGCAAAGAAGAAGAGAGCTACAGGCAGTACCAACTACCAGAAAGTCGTAGGAGTGCATGACGACATTCGTTTCCAAGATGTTGGAAAACATTTGATAGACAAGTCTGACACACCGCGCAGATGCCGTTTGTGTAGTACAAAGACAAATAACGTAAGAACCAAGTTGTCATGTACGACTTGTAAAGTATTTCTTTGTGCTTTCCCTTGTTTTACTCAATTTCACCAAAAGAATTGAAGATTGAAAAAGCGTCTACAAATAAATCTTTTTGTGTGGATAATTATAACATGGTTTTATTTCTAATTTCATAAAATGTACAGATTGAAAAAAAAATGGAATTTACTTAATTTACAGAAATATTACCCTCATAGTATGGGCAGTGGCACATATACTGCCACCAAATTTTCCACACATTTCCCAACAGTTTTCCGATTTAAAAAAAATCTTAAAAATCATATAAAAATACCCACATTAACATACCAAAATTTCATTTCTGTACTACTTCTAGTTTTCTCTGCCTTATAAAGGGTTAAATGAAGCTTTACGTCATTTTCATGCACATGGAATTTTTCGAGTGTACACAATACATACATACGATATCGGACCTGGGCAGCGGGGACTTACTGCCAACTACATAAATATTATATACTCTGGCGCCAACAATGATAATATCACTGTCAGCGGCTAGACCACAACGAGGAATTGTGCACTACAGTTTCATAGACTTAGCACGCGTCCACTGCTGTCGGTACCGAAGCAGTGTCGGTCCACGAAGCACTATAAGCTTTCGACAGACACGGCGGGGGACAGTACCTGAGCGGCGGCCTCGCACGCGGCGGTGATCGCGTTGATCTTGATTATGGCGGGCTCCCACACGCAGCTCGCGAAGTTGTCTCCGATGTCCTCCTTCTGAATGTCCACACCGTACCACACCTCACCTGAGAAAAATCAACCGTTAGTTTAGATTGCAATTGCTTTCCAACTCTTTCAATTTGTAATTGCTTTCAAATGCTTTCCACAAAAAAAACTTATCAATGCTTCTTGCTTGCTTGCATCGTATCGGAATAGTTTCACACATTTGGTATACGAATCGTGTCAAAGTCAAACACGACGCAATTGAAGCATTTTTATGTCAGCAAACATGAACCCTTGGTGAGTGGCCAAACCGTGCCTTGTCAACCAACCAAGTTCGCAAGCTCATTTATAAAATGACAGCACACAGTCCACCCACCCTGGTGGTGCTTCTGGCGCAGCTTGTTGAGCAGGTTGGTGGCGTCGAAGCCGGCGTTGTCGCACAGCTGGCGCGGGATCGCCTCGAAGGCGCGCGCCACGGCCGCCACCAGCAGCTGCTCCTTGCCGGCCACGCCCTTCGAGTAGGCGCGCAGGTGCGCTGATATTTCCATGTCTATCGCGCCGCCACCTGGACAAGCAAAGTTTTTTTTGTAATCTAATTGTTGACATCAGTATCACTAAAAGTATTATCGCGTTGCTGGTCAAAATAGCAGAGAAGAAAGAATATAGAAGTACTGGTTGTTTGTTTGTAGGTATGACTAGGAGTGGAACTGTTAGTGATAGTTAGTCCCATAAGTAGTTGTTAGTAATGGTCCAGTTAGTAGTTGTTAGTAAGGTAAGAGTCCCATTCTAATTCGGTCACAGATATTGCTACCCGTGAGAGCACTGAGATGGCTGCCTCTAAAAAAGTGTAACCGGATCCACATCGGCTTCACAGAAAGATAACAATACTATATCAACTAACCGGCCACGACCGCATCGTTCTTGATGGTCCGTCGCACGATCATGATGGCGTCGTGCAGCGAGCGCTCCGTCTCCTCCAGGAACTGCTCGGCGCCCCCGCGGAGGATCAGCGTGCACGTCTTCGCCGCGGGACACCCTGCAACGGGGACGGTTATCAGCCTCTTCGATGACTCAACCAATTTAAAGAGAATCTAACACTAATTAATTAATCTATTTCAGGACTATTCTATAATTTTATTTGGTTAACTTTCACATATTGAGCTTGTGTAGTGTCTGTGAATAAGCACTCAGGAAGACGTCATGTATATGCATGACGTTAAACAGATCTGTCTCTCTCGCACAAGAAATTGTAAATATATTTTTTAGTAGTAACGAAATTTAGTGTGATGTTTTGGTTGAAAACATCCTTTATAAGTCAGTCAACCATCAAAAACTATTCTTAATAATAGCGATTTTTAAAACTTAATATAGTCTAATAACATGTAATACTTCGATTTCATTACATTTTAAATTTACACTATCAATTCAATTTGTAATGGGACACATACGTATATTGCGAAGATTTAATTTTGATAAAAAAAGGAAATCTGTTTATGCTTGACTGATTTTAAGGAAACATTTCACAAGGATTAGTTACATCCTTGTGAAATACTAGCACTAGCTCTATGTTACTTACAACACTATACATTGTATGCTATTCTTACTACTGAAACAATACAACTACTGCCAAGCTTAAAGTAATTCTTTCATTTACCATCAGGTGCAGTTTCCTTTTCATATCCTAGGTAACATAAAGAAAGGGAATTAGGAGAGGTGTAAATTTATAGGATATGATAGATAGATAAGAATAGTTAGGATATAAGAGAGGATTTAAGTAAAAAAAAATATTTCAATAAATGTCTAAAAGCTTTTTTATATCTATTTCAATAGAAGCGAGACAACAATGATGAAGTTTTAAATACCTATATTTTAATTAATTATATCTTAGCAGTTGCAACTAAAAATTAAAAACGTGTTGACGACATAGCTTGACGTATTAATGAAACTCTGAAGCTTATTTATACAAAATAATGAACCGCAATTGAGACATGGGCCAACAAAAAGCTACGAGTGCATTTAATCTGTGGTATCTATCAAGTACTGTATTCAATATTATTACAAGAAGGTATTGCCTCATCTACTAGCTTTCCACACAGTATGATCGGAAATTGTTGCGTAAAGTAATCATTGGCAATACTACAATAATATACTCGTTCTGCCCTACAAAGCGCACTAGCAGGAGAGATGAGAACACCGATGTACTTCTGCCTCTCCGCACAAATAGTATACACCATTGCGAGTGTTGTAAACATTTTATGCATGTAACTATATAATATAGTATAATATAAAAATAGGTTCGGCGTTTGGTAAGGCGTAGGCGGTTGAATGAAGAATGGGGCCATTCAAATGAGTCAAGAGTAGCATATACTGTAACATAGGTCTGAGCAACTCTGCGGCGCGTTGTGATACCAGCAGATATTACTGGCAATCTCTATCTATGACTATTACTAGCCGGTGTTGAAAACACCATAACTTAAGCAGCTAAAACAAGACATGGAACATGGCATAATTTTAAATTTTTATCGTAAGGCCAGACTTTCTTTCAATGATAAACATGAATAGATATTTAGGACATTTGGCAATTTATGTACACTTCAAAAACATGTATCTCATAAAATTAACAACCCGACTGGGAAAGAAAACTGTCTACCCTTTCAACACTTTACTGTGACATATAGCCAACACCTCATCAAACGCCTACCCTGACCGCAGATCGGCAGCAAGTAGACTGACCCGTGAATATGTTGTATCTCTCCCCGCCGACCTGTCTCTCCGTGAAGTGCGCGCACGAGCCGAGCGACTCCGTCGCCATCTCGCGCACGGAGGTGAGCACGGCGCCGCCGCACGCGCGCTGCGTACGACGCATGTCCTCTTCCGGTACTCGACCAGCGCAGAACATATCGCTAGGGGATAAAAAGTACTCTGTTTATTTGAAGAATAATAAATAATCTTCTTCTTCGTCTACGTAGTTTCCTCATCATTTCATATGTTATCATAAGTGGTTTTTTCAGCAAGATCCTTCAGGCTTCTGGGTTTCTGTTCTGGGTATGAATGGGCATGAATGGATTTACAATAATGTGAGAACAACAACACAATGTGCCTGTGGTTACACCAGTGTAAAGTGTTAAAGCAAAGTGTACAACTGGCCACTGCATTCGATGATCAACCTCCATGTAAAAAATAACTTCACTCTGTCGTTCAGATAAATGTCTACTCTGACTATGAATAATTACTTTGTTGGACTGAAAGTTTGAGAGGTGTTATCGATGATTGTGTCTAGGCAATACTAAAAGAAATTATATATCATGATTGGTACTCACCGATCAGCAAAGTACTGTGTAGCCACATCTCCAATAGGCAGCTTACTGAGCACCACGTTGGCGCCGCTGGCGTGCAGCGCAGCCAACTTCTCGTACAGGATCTGCCACTCGGCATCCACTACTTTCTGGTACTCCTTGACGTTGTCCACTCGCACCTGGGGATAGTCAGTCAGGGAATCAATAAATTGATATCGCAAGACTACACATCTATAGTAATAGTACATAGGTCGAACTTTTGATACATAAATAACGCATCACGCCGTCAGTGATGTCTCTAGGGCAACAGATGACCACCGGCGACGATCACTATTTAAAACACATGAATACTGTTTGGAAACTCTAAAACACTAAAATATCAGAACAGAAGAAAGAAGAAGTACTCTTCTTTAGTATACCATTCACATGACGTGTCCATTGCCGTGTACGACTTTATAAGATTTTTCTATGATGCAGTTGGACCAATCAGCCTCAGATTCTTGACTAAAGAAATTTTTTATAACAATAGACAGTGAACCGCAGTGCAAAATATAAATGTGAAAGTTTATTACATATTTTAATGACTTAAACATCTAACTCTAAGGAATAAGCTGCTGTCTAGCCTGGGTCCTCCACAGCTCGAGTCCACATCATCCTTGACATTCCCCATCCCCTTCTCACCTCAGCATTGTCCCGCTCTGCACGCAACTCCAACTCAATGTTGAGCAGAGCAATCTTGCAGTTTTCATAGCTCTTGGGCTGCATCTCGAAGCCGGCATACGAGAATGTTTTCTTGAACGCTACACCTGCCACTAGGAACGAATCTTCTAGAGCGCCACCCGACACTTTCTTGATGCCTGACGAAAGATAAACATTTAAAGGTGGACTAAAAAGGACAAAATATTTTCTTGTATATCTAAAATTTCCTACCAATATAACCAAGCTACTTGAAGCAACTGATAGAAATCAACCACATCAGAGATATCGTATATGATTTTACATTGTTCAAGTATTGTATAAATATCCAATGTAAAGTAAGAGTGTGAAAATAAAAGAAATGCAGTAGTCTGCTGTATATTATTCGCCCTGTATATTATACAAATATGAAAATTTGCGCAAGATTTATTCGTACCCTTTTTAGTACAAAATGTGGCACTATTTGCCATGGACACATTAAAATTTTCTACAACTCACCAATCATATCCAAAGGCAGCAGCGGAGCATCCAGCGAGAGTACGGCGTCTACCACCATCTTTGAGAAGTGGCCCTTTTGTTGATGAATCAATTTGGAGGACATCGCTGTGGCTGCGCACTTTCGCAGGAGCTCTCTGAGGATTACCATATAAAACTCTACTTAACTCTATATTCGGCCATTTTGGGAGGCCCATTTGGGCATTGGAAGCTCTAAAGTGCTAATATAATTTTGCCAGATCCCCACTCATACACCTTACAATCGGATCCGAGGTTGCTCCATGTTTTCGATCTTATTTTTCGATTTTGTTTGTCTCTTCAGACTCAATTAAATTGGTATAAGATTAGCACTTTCGATCGCCTATGTTCAATCATTGCCTCATAACTAAAATGATCCACACAAAATAATCTTCGGTAATTGGATCCGTTGTTTTAATCATTGGCAGAAATTATGAATGAAAAACGGCAACACATTCTTGATCATCTCAAGGATTTTTAACTCACCTTTGCTCTTCAGGAGACTGTTTGTCGATCTTCACAGCCAACTCTTTCACTCGGTCCACGGAGAGCTTGGCTGCAGTGCGTACAGCCTTGATTATGATACGAGGATGTACGCCTGAAAGGGATAGCTACATAATAATGGTTGTAGTGTTCATTGTTAGGCAGAGACAGATATAAGTATGTAACCTCATTTCTACTATCATGAACCACACAGCATTTCAGTAATCCGTTTGTTTTAATCATTGACAACTATATCAAAGTTCTGTTTGCTAAAAGTATGTATGCTACAAGGCCTAACTAGTCAAATCTAATAATGAAAGATGAGCCCTTCATCAAATCTATTTATAGATAATACTCACCCTCTTCTACAAAAGGCTTCAACCTCTTCAACAGTTCTCCAGCGAGAATCACGACTGACGTGGTACCATCACCCACCTGCAGTGGCCATAAATATGTGTTATGGATAACGTGTAAATTAATTACATAGAAAAAGAAAGTAAAGTGTAATAATCATAACAAATATTATCCTCAATAAAATTAGGAAATTGGATCCGTGTTTATAATCATTTGAGAAATTATGGAATACCAAAGATATCACCCATTTTTTTTATTGAAAAATTAATCATCAAAATGTAACAGTGATTCATTCATAAGTAACTTAATCTAATTAAAATCAACTAAATAATTCCATCTTGTTTTTGGACGTTTTCTTCTCCATTACATAGGCAATTGAGAAACCATGGTAATTAAAAATTAAGTATGATATTACTGTTACAATTAACCACCATAACCTCACACCTAAACAAACATTCTATAAAGAAATTGAGTCCCTTACATATTTATAAAGAAAGCTAGATATTACCTCAGCATCCTGTGATTTGGCAATATCCACCAACGTCTTTGCTGCGGGGTGGATAATATCTAAAAGCTGAAAAAAAGACATGTAAATTATAAAAAAGTTTAGCCATATCAAAAAAACACCACTTGTTGTCAAACCAAATAAAAATACCTTCATGATAGTGGCACCATCATTGGAGATCACAGCCTTGCCATTGCTGTCCACAATCAGCTTATCCATCCCACGAGGACCCAGGGTTGTTCTGACCTGAACAACATGCCAAAAATCACTTAAGATTATTAATTTATGGACTACAGTTTATAACAAATTGTACCACTTTCCTCGAGTTCAGAGTTCGATATGGCACTGACACAGACATACAAGTCCTGCGATTGATGTAGCCAATGTCTTATAAAGTGTAGTTCAGTATATTAAGATGAAGATGAAATGGTTGTCAATGATGAACACAATAATAAAATGTTGAACACTCCTGCCTCATATTCATTCCTCTAATCATCAACTATCAGATATTGGAACGAATTTACTTAATCATCAGCATTAGAGAATTGTGATTTGATGAATTTGTCCTCATTTCACAATTTGTGACACATCAATTCTCACACCACATTAAATATTAATATGAGTGAAAGACCGCCATCTCGCAATATAAATGAATGAGATGATAAAATCATGGATTATTTTCACAATCATCATTTAAATGTTGGTCATCGTCCTTAAATTTTTGAAATAATGTTCTAATTAGAAATTAATTGTCACTTGCTTTTATGAAAAAACTGCATGCCGGAAAGGTATACCATAATTTTCTGGTGTTTGGTATACAACATGGGATACTTCTCCATACCTAACCTACTTAACTAAGCCTACCTACCTACCTACCTAAATAGAAAAATATTAAAGATAATTTGCAGTGTAAGTCTCCACAAAGTTGTCAACTATTAATGAAGTGTGTCAATTTTTCCTTGGTCAGTGTTGTGGGCTTTGGCCAGTATCCCTTACATTATGAGAGGAGATATAGGCAAACTGTTATATTAGTTATGTACTACGAGTGATGACAAACGAGGAATTAAACTGAAATGCATACCGCATCCACCACAAGTTGACATGCATTTATGTTGGAGATGAGTTGCGGCTTCCCCTGGGACTGGTCCGTCCCCTCCTTCAGCACTAGGATCTGTGGTTGCTGTGAACAACATATTAATTTTACAATACCTGCAACAACACATATTATTTTAACTGCTAATGTCAAACTATTCTGACACAACGCAATAAAATTGAAACATTATTAGCCACACTTGGGCATGCTCGCTACCAGACTTATCTATCTCAGAGATTAATCAGTTTCCAGTTACCTATGCATAATGTATATGTTACGGTAAGAGTGAATAATTGAACATTATTAATAATTATCTATTATTATTAATAATTACCGAAAGTCCAGGTTAAAGTGATAAATCTGTCCCGTAGTAGTCATTAGCTATGTGTTGAGTGGAAAAATAGGTTCAACAGAGTACCCCAAACTGCGCGCAAAGTGAAAAATGGGTTCAAGGTTACTTTTTTTTATGATGAGTACCCTGAACTGCGCGTAAAGTGAAAAATAGGTTCAAATATGTGTCGTGAATTATTAATAATTACTACTAAAAGTAATAAATTTCGATTGTTTATTCACATTTACCAAAACATGTGGTTATTATTAATAATTTTGTAAAAAATATTAATAATTTTCAATTATTCAGATTTACCGTAACATATACACCGATACATTATCTTATGTACCTAAGTGGATGGGAGTAGGAGTTATGTCGTCTTGTGTCTGACACTGAATGGGAGACAACTATTCTATTTGTATTGTTGTGCTTTTGTGTACCACAAATACTATACACCACAATTTTCTTTCTTCTCTATTCTCTCTTTGCTGGCAACACAAGGGTTTTAACTTATCTGATGTTGGTAATCACTAAGTATCAGGTGGGGCTTATCATCATCATCGGCTATTTACATAAATATTAATCCTTATTAAAATAATAACACTTCTCATCACAAACCTCCAAACTAAACATGGATATATTTGCATAGTCAAGTAAAGCCAGCGTTTTAGTAATGATTCTCGGTTACACATCTATTATGTGTTTGGCACATTATTAGACGGACCGGCAATGTCGTCACCCTCATCCAAAACTAAGTGAAACCCAAGATTTTGCTGGAGAATAAAAAGGTCAGTAACAAAATACGTTAATTATATTAAATAGAGAAAAAAACTTATTGATATGACATATATTTGGGTAAATCACCAGTCTTCAACGACTAGGGGTCATGCGGCTCGGATGTACGTACGACATCGGGGCACCTGTTACAAACACTGTTAATAACCATTAAAAGGAAGTGTATATGTTTTCAAATAAATAACCATAACATTGATTTGCAAAGAAATTATCATATTTAGTGTAATTTGTGTAAATACTTAACATAATATTGGATAAATAGTGAAACTCAAAACCCCAAGTACGAAAGGTATTGAAAGACTATGTAAAATGTAAATGGCCAAAAAAATTGAAATTACCCATCATGGAAATTAGATATCATCCATATTATAAATCCATTGCAACACTCAGGAGATTAATTTGTTATGGAATTAATTGAAATTTTCAAAATAATAAACGAATTTAACCCTATCACTTTTAGCACGGTATCGGGAAGTAAATACATTATCACCGATAGAAATACATTATTAGCAACAGAGTTTGTAACACTGGCTTTCATTTTATAACTCTAAATAATAGCTTTATGTAAAGATTAATGCTGTAAAACGAAATTGAATTACCATCTTGAGTTGAATTTTCCTTCCAATTTCCAATATAATTATTTTACCTCACTTTTTTTTCCACAGACTGACCACAGAACAGACACAGACACACGCATGAGACAGTTGACTTGACTGCTCATAGATAATACACTTGACTGCTTGAAGATGAAGACACAGAAATGACAGAAATCACAGATAGATTTCATAGAATAAACGAAACCATAGACAATATAGAAATAGAAAATTGATTTAAAGATTGAAAAAAATATATGCCCAATAGGTGATAAAAAGTTATATAAAAATTTCCAACCAAATTTAACCAAAAATCCTTTATTAGTGTTCCCCTCCACTTCCCAAGGAACAACAACATATATACAATCAGGCCAAATTTCAGCTTCTTACGTTCAATACTTTCGGTTGTGCGTTGTCGTTGTTGATTTAACGATTTATATGCTTTCTACGCCACAAAAAAGCATGAAGAAGGAAGCAAAAGAACACCAATATCATGTAAAGTCGGTGATATTATTATGTTAAAAATTCTAATAGTGATCCATCCTCATCGTGCCTATCTAAAGTTTGAGAACCACCGGTCTTTGAACTAAAGTTCTCTATGATCATGATGTGACATTCATGACTTGAATGACAATCTGATGTTTTGACGCAGTCACTTACACACGAGCCTGTAACTTTGTCACTTCACTTCACTTGTCGTATTTGTCATTTTCCATTCCAATTTTACGAAATTACCTACTACCTACGGCTCTCTCTCTCTCTCTCTTCAATTCAAGTAAAGATAAAAAGTCAACATAGTTGCAGCTGCAATCAGCGAATTATAATATTTATTTGAATTAATTTAGCAAAGCAAATATTTAAAATTATTATGACACGACAAGTTAATATTAAGGCCCTAGTGTCGCACGTAGTAAAAGGAGATGGAATTAACAAATGCAGAATTTGTATGGGAGATACGTCTGAAGGACAGGTCTATTTGGGTGATACGGTGATGATGGATGGTGATAAACCTATAACTCTGTCGGAATTACTCGAACTAATAACCGGAGTTGAGGTACGTTTCCATGTTTGTTTATATTTTAGATTTTTGTGTAAAACGGAACGGCATCTCCGCCGGTTTGACGGGCCAAAATGGCGGCGATAACTACAATCAGGATTCAGGACTATCAGGAGCTCTTCTGCTGATAATATGGATAAATATAGATTTTATTACCCAGTATAATTTTAGCAATTTTACTACATTTCCGGGTTATTTACAATACTATCTACAATATTTTCTTTTTTATAATTGCACCTTTGATGTGAGACTATCTTATCTGATTATATTATTTATCTGAAAAATCTTATGTACTTATTAAGATTTACTAAATTGTTAGTTATTGTTAGTTATAAATTGTTAGATACAAGGCATGACGTTGTTATTACAATAATATAGCTATGATAACTGTGTCCATGAAGTCAAGATGGCTCTTTATTGAATTATTAGACCACTATTAAGAGCAGAAGAAAATGTTGACCTAGGTACTTCATTTCATCAGGTCAATAATTTTACTCATATTTGCCTCATGAGTTTGAGTGACAAACTAAGTAGATGGTGTTGTACTAGTAGCAGATCATTTGGTCTTCAATAATCTGATACTTACTATTTTTAAGGCACTGTTTGGTCCAAAGATGCCCCCTTCCCTACAACAGTCATGTTGGGTCCTGTATATACTAAAACAGTTTGACTTTAAAAATAATTTACACATTCTTTAAAACATCAATTATCGAAAATTTTAAACCTGCTTAACATCCTTGTTACCGAAAATTCTTGTTTGGGAAAACAAATAGGCCCTGTATTAGTTTATTAAAAAAATTAGATAGTCGCTGGCCGTTGCTGTAGCATCCATCATTTGCAACTGTACTACATTAAATATAAACATTCAAGTTCAAAAAACAAATTCAATAATAAAGTGAGTGTAGCTATCAAATTTAATCATAGGTTCACTTTGAAACATTATCATAAAAAACATTTATTGTTTGAATATGACCTCGCTATAATGTGTTGTGGTTGAATTGCATGAAAACCTTAGTAACAATTTGGCTCAGTTTTTCGCTCAATGTGCGGTGTCAGTAATTGAGCCTAACATATCCATATAAAGGTAATTTTGAAAGCCTATAACAATAAAATTATTCATCATATTGGTTTGTTCAGCATGAGCTGTGATGTGTTTTATAAGTTCTGTTACTTTTCATAATATCTCATTTTATATCATTTTGTTAAATCAAATCAAATCAATTTATTGCATTCATGTCGTAAAATAGGATAGTACAGTCAGTGCAGTAATTGAGCTTACATGTGCCACTTGTAAGCGTTGCAAAATTTAAATTTCTAGAACTTACTTTTAGGCCCTGATTAAAAGAAAAATATTACTTGGGAGTTATGCATTATTAAATAATGGTCAAATGATATTAAGTTTTTGAGTTTTGGATAATTATGATATTTGTTAAAAAAAATTGGTACTGACATGGTGTATTTACAATTTCCTGAGTCACATACTCATGATATCTTAGTTTAAAGTTTAGGCTTTTCAGTTTTTCTGTTAGGAAAAAATATTAAATGCTGCATAGTATCTCGGCGGTTTGACTGGTGCGGTGGTTGCAGGTGCAACTGGAGGACGACATCCCAGCTGGCCTGTGCACTACCTGTTCCACGTCAGCCTTGAACGCTGCCCACTTTCGAACATTTTGCAGACAGGCCTTGGAACAATGGGATACAGCGCTGCTACTCTTGGAAAATTTACGCTCCCTACCTGTAAAGGCAAACAATGCTATACTCGTTATACTAGATCAGAATAAAATGACAATAGTCGATAGATATCCAGGACAAGAACAAAAGTCAGATACAGAGAAAGTGCAATCAAAAATCCGCTCTAAGTTACTTAAAAG
The DNA here is from genome assembly GCA_905404295.2 of Ochlodes sylvanus. Taxonomy (NCBI): domain Eukaryota; kingdom Metazoa; phylum Arthropoda; class Insecta; order Lepidoptera; family Hesperiidae; genus Ochlodes; species Ochlodes sylvanus. The sequence goes on from FR990129.1 coordinate 9,486,245, forward strand.
GGAAAAGAGAATAGTTAAAGGATGCCAATGCTCTGATTGTGGAAAGAGATTTAAATATCCACAACATTTGCATCAGCATTTAAAAGAGTCCACTGATTTTAAACGTGCATGCCATATATGCGCCAAAATAATGACCAGGGACGACTTAATATCGCACATGAAAGAGGAGCATGGTAGGAAGCCCTATGACTGCAAGAAATGTCCAGCGTTGTTACATTCCTATAGTCAATTCAAAGGACATGTAGTCAAAGCGCATTCTAAAGGTTCCTGTTCCTGTGGAGACTGCGGCAGAAGCTTTAAATCTCCCCAAGCGTTCCATGCTCATCAGTCGGTTCACAGGCTCAAGACATGTCCAAAATGCGATAAACTCTTTCGTAATCAAACCTGCTACTTATATCACGTTAAAAGTTGTTGTAATCTAGACATTAACAGACAGGATACGCATCGTACAAAGCATAAAGTTTTCGTTGAAGTTAAAAACCGTGTTAGCGACAAAAAAATCAAAGTTGGACTCCGCGGTAGCGCGGATAAGCAATGTATTTGTGACTATTGCGGAAAGAAATTCGCCGGAAAGAAGTTCGTGGGCGCTCACATTCAAATCGTTCATATGAAAAACACTCATAAACCCTGCGTTTACTGCGGAAAGCTCCTAGCCGCTGCTCACATGACTGAGCACGCAAAGACGCACGAAATGGTCAGAATGTTCACCTGTGACCATTGTGGCATCGTTTTAAGGACGAAGCTTGGTTATATTCAGCATCTACGTTTGCACACGGGAGAGAAACCATACAAGTGTCAGTATTGTGGAGAAACATTCTCTGCATCATCACGGAAATCAGAGCACATCAGGAAGAACCACAAGTCTTCGGAAATTGAATTGAAACACGCTTGCGAACTGTGTCCTGCTCGATTTCGCCTTCCTTATAGATTAAAAAAACATGTTGCTGCTGTCCATAATTCAGAGCCGGAGGATACGATGAAATTACTGTTCGAATGTGACGATTGTAGCGAGAAATTCGCTTCGTACAGAGGCCTATTGCACCATGGTCGGAAACACCAGAGTCAGTTTACGTTGAATCGAAGAGTGAAAAGAGACAGCAAATTTCAAGTCTGTATCTCCGATGCTGAGAAACATAGTGAGGGGAGGTTAACGGATGGAAATGATTTGTAGGAACTGTCATTACTGTAATAGAAGATGGTGATAATAGTGCGAATTCAATTCTTTGCTTTGTATTACTTGGAATTAAATTATGTTATTGTCATCGTTGAAGGATAGTTTTCGCGAGCTGCAAATCAATGTTGTATAAATATTTATATTTACGTAACTAGTTATATGTATAATTATGAAGAATAATATTTAAGATACAATTCGCTTGTAATTTGAAACACGGATATTTGTGAAAAAATGTCAAACGACAATTTATAGAAGGTCTACGCTCTTAATATCAACTAGACGCATAAACTCTGACTCCTTGTTAAGCATTAAAATATGACTTCCTGCACACCTGAGAGTTCTCTGTAACGTACCTTACTCACCGTGGTGCTCTATGGCCTGTACCCCTCACATTGTGAGAGCAGAGCCGTTCCCGGTAGTCGGACAGTTATGGGTTGTGATGATGATACGATGCGATGATCACGCGTTGTCCAGTTCTTTCAAATAAATTTTGACATTTCATCTTTAAGGTACACATATAAAGCGTATATTTAAATACTCCGAGTCGAGTTGATGTAATTTGCGTACACCGTACTCCGGTAATCAGTAATGTGCACACAAATAAATTCTAGAAGTCATACCCTATTCACTACTAAAACATTATCTTAATTAGCAGCAGAATTCTATTGGTAGCTAAAAAATGAGCGGTGCTAATATTCTTTCACAGGCACACAGATATTTATACAAAAATTAAAGTTTTATTTTGCATGTTCCGTAAGTATTACCTCTCAGTGTGCTCGTGCGATGTCGTCTAATCTTAGGCCTCAGTTAAATGGCCAGGAACAGAACGTTTATGGCCGTTAACACGTTAGCTGCTGAGTACTGCCGTACGTTACTTAAAACACGGTTAAGCCTCAAACTGCCATTTTTTAGTTTCGAATCACACATTACGTTTTGAAAAATTCTCTATCTTTTGTGCTGGGTCCCATTACTGTACGACTTTTACTTTCCGAGATATAGAGCGGGTGTGAACCGTTAAGTAACATATTTTTTACAGTTTACTTTATTATTTAACAGCTATTCCTCAAATTTATGTTATAACACGGCAAAAGGATGGTAACGTTATTATCACGGATCGTTCCAAGCGATATTAATTTATTATAATACAGTTATCACACAATGCTGCACTTAAATTAAGCTATACGACCATAACCGTGTTATAATCAAGTACTTACAGGTGTGTCTGAGAACAAAAACTATGTTATAATAAAGTTACTATAGAATAATACATTACATTATAGTTATAGGCATTTAGCCTTTTTTCAATAAAGTTTATCGATGGATTAAAGTGTAAAATTCTTTACTAAAATACGACTATACAGATATGCTAGATTAAAATCTAGTTAAACCCAGAAACATTTTTGAACCGCGGTCCCCCGCGTTCCCGGTTTCCTCGGCCATTTCGCTACCAGCGACGACGGGGAGCGCTCGTGTGTGTGTGGAGCGGAGCGGCGGCGCGCCATAAATGTTTTACCATGTCGCGTCATACGTACTCAAGGTAAGGTTTTTATAATTTCACTAAATAGAATAGATGCATCAGTGAATTTAATAACCTATGTAATTAGTATGTAGATAATCGATATTTATAATATTTTCTTAAAATAAGTATTACATTCATTCAATTACGTAGTGGTAGGTGACAGGTATATAACCTTTAGCTTATAAATATTTGATTGGAACGAAATAATCCTTTTTCTTATCGTTCTGAAGCCGCTATGAAATCACACGCATCTCGAGTCAGGGTCAACGATGAGTAGGTGCAGCGCGTTGGGGCGGTATGTTTGAAACGAATACCTATCGGACATGGGCTTTCGCGCGCTTTTTTGCTTTTTACCTTCTTTCCTATTCTTACGCATTATTGCGTTGACGACGAGGATATAGAATAATAAAGTACCTACCTATAAGTTTTTTTTAAATTAATTTTTTTTTTAAATTAGGTATTTAACTAATTGTGTCTGTCATTATTGTAGACGCTCCGGGGTTCCACAAAGAATTCAGAACATGATGAGCATTGTGAATAGAGAGGTCGTACCTGTCGAACCACCCAAATTACGTATTCAAGAACAAATCATTGGCTTAACAAGCATGCCAAATTCATTAAATGAAAGTGATCCTTCTAGTCCTTCAGCTAATAATGGCATCGATTTATATGCAAATCCTCAACCTGGTACATCAAAAGTTTCGGATTCCAGTTTCCTGTACTGCGATGAAACTATACCGCCGTCTTTACATTCTCTGTCTCCAATCTTCTGTGACTTTGATTCGGATGATTCGGTTAAGGACAAGGACTACGAGGTTACATCTAATTACGTCGATTCAAGTGAAGAGAGTGATACGGACAGGAATATTAAAAAAACACTTGCTCATAAGTCCCAAATAAAATGCATATCTCAAAGAAAAGGTAAGAGAAGCTCTAAAGCAGAGAAAGAAAAATGTGTGCCTTCCTTTCCCAATAAAGTTATATCTCGACGTCACTCATTTAACAATGGCGAAAGAGCTGCTGTTCACGATCCTGTTTTCAAAAAGAGACGAGCGTCGACTGATGCTGCTGTTATTATATCAATGCCACCATTTGACAACCCAGCCACCAGTGATAATGAAGGTGAAGAAGGTTCAACAGCGCGGAAACGAAAAAAGTACAATAGCAGTGTGAAACAGCGAGAAATCCAAAGAAAAAAACAAAAACTTTTGAAATATACTGTAAAACCTGGATGTGACGAGAAATGTATAAAAAAATGTAGTTCTGTATTTGATGAATCTGAACGTGAGAATATAAATAAAACATATTGGAGTCTGCAACGCGGGGAAATGAGAATGTTTATAAGGTCAAACTATATTGTAGCCATTCCCAAGCGTAAGTACACATCTGACCCTAAAAGAAACCCCAAAAGAACTTTTACGCTGCAGAAAAATGACGGAACCGTAAGACAAGTATGTAAAATTTTTTTTTTAACAACTTTAGGTTTCAATAGAAACAATGATCTTATACTTACCACCTGTCTCGATACTGAAAAAGATACAGATAAACGTGGTAAACATACCAAGAAACCGGCGTTTAATCGTGATTTACTCAACCAACATGTTGAATCATTCAATCCCAGCGCTCCTCATTACCGTAGAGAGCACGCACCAAATCGGCGTTATTTGCCCAATGACATTAATATAAATTTTATGTATAAAGACTTTTGTTCAAAAAATCCCGAGTCAAAACTCAGTTATGACTTATATCGATCTCACTTAAAATCAATGAATATATCTTTCACTCGGCTCGGGAATGAGGAGTGCGAACAGTGCGAATCATACAAACATCACACTAAAGAAACAAGCCATGATGTTCGTAAGCAATGTTTTCCTGATTGTGACACTTGCTTGGCTTGGGCTAAGCATCATGATCGATACAAAAAAGCTAGAGCCCTTTATGATGCTCACAAAGCTATAAAGCAAAACGAAAATAGTATTTATTTCAGCGGCGATCTAGAAAAAGTTATCATGCTGCCTAGAATGGAGATGTTCAAAGCGGTTATATTTTGTCCCCGTTTGACGCTCTTTAACCAATCCTTTGCACCGGTTGGAAAAATATCAAAGGAATCGAAACCTCTTGCTGCAATTTGGCACGACGGAATAGCCGGTAGAAAACAAGAGGATATTATGAGCGCGTACTACAGTTTTTTCCTTCGTCATCGAGACGTTCAGAATGTTAATATCTGGTTAGATAATTGTACATCACAGAACAAGAATTGGCTGTTTTATTCCATGTTAGTCGACCTAGTAAACAGTGACGTTATAAGTACAGAAACAATAACTTTACACTACTTCGAACCCGGCCACACCTTCATGAGCTGCGACCAGTTCCACCATCAAGTGGAACTTGCAATGAAAAAGAAGGGTAAAATATATGACTTTTCAGATTTTGAGGAAGCTGTAGCCTCTGCAAACAATGGCAGAGTAACTGTCAAAGCGCTACAAGCAAATGAATTTCTCAATTTACCCAATAATGTCTCTGAGCGGCGAATTCAGCAAGCATGCCCTAGAGTCTATCTGAAAAATATAACACAAGTCTCGTTTAAGAGGTCAAGTTATGACATGTTGTATAAAAATGATTTTAGTGATGAATACTCAAGTTTTAAATTTTTAAATGACAAGTACTTAAGAAATCCACGTACCAACATAAGCTTCCGGACACAGCCGAAAGGCATTGATGAGGAACGTAAATCTAACTTAATAACTAAATTGTCGCCTATCATTCCAAAACATAAAATGGTATTTTGGAATGGATTGCCTACAAACAATAACACAGAAACGACCAAAAATTCAAGGAGGACTACCTAAACCTAAGAAAGCCATTTTAAATACCCAAGTACCTACAATTCTTTTTTTATTTTAATATAACTACTTAAATGTATATATTACTTAGTGCCATAAGACTAAATAATTATATTATATATTAAATTATTTAGGCTTTATTATTAATAATTATATATTTATTACTAATTATTAATTATATTACATATTAAACCTAATAGGGACCCCTATTAGATTTAATTCTATATAGAGGACTCAGTTGATTACATGATTGTGATAATTTTTTAGTTAAAGACTGATTATATTGTAAAATTTAGAAAGCTATATAATAGTCTTAAGACTGAAGAAAATTGTTATAGCAGGTTGTTTTATGACAACTGCAGCTAGTGAGATAGATGGTTATATTTTTTTATTATCTTAAGACACTTTTCACTCCAGGGTTTTAAGTTAGAGAATGTTTTGATATTAAGATAATATTGTGATTTAATTATGAATATTACTAAGCCCAAATGTCAAAAATAATTATTTATGTTATTGATAACCATTTAAAATTGTTTGAAATAAATGATTAATAAATAATTTGTTTAATTTGCTTGCTTGTTTTCTTTTTTTTTCTCGAATAATTGTAAGTCATTGCTTATCTATAAAACGGCTAACCGCGAGCGAAGTATGAGTAGCCTTGTTTTAAGTAAGCAATACCGTTTAACTTGACGCCGCTTAATATATTATTACACAATTACTTGATTATAATGATCACTAAGTGCCTTAACTTGTTTATAAACCAAGGGGCTAAACCTTAATTTTACAGTCATTACTTGATTATATCATAGTTATGCAGCTTAGCCGTATTGTAATGACGTATTTTTTGATAACTTTAAATAAAATTTTTAGTAGTACAATTCTAAAGCAATTACTACGTTATAATACCGTTAGAGTAGGGTTAGCCCTATTATTATGCAGTATTTAATTACTAAACTGGGAAGAAATGCTAAGCTTAATTACAAATATCTGTTTTAATTGTAAGACTGAAAGATGTTTTCAGTTTTCATACCCCAAAAAAAAATCGTTGATAAACCAGTGACATTTGTCTCTTAGAAAGATTTTTATATCTTTATTCGTTTGGAAGAGACATCATTTCGCAGGTTTTTGTCCGATATCTCTGAAACTACTTTATGGGTTTAACCGTATTTTAAACAATGTACGGCAGAGTACGTACATATACATACGTCGTGTTCTTTTTCGACCGCCGCGTAACAGAATATAAACTTAGTTACAATGCCCGATCGTGTTTAGGCACATTTTGATTACCGCGAAAGAAACGAACGGGGCTTGCGTAGGTAGGTATATGCAGAGTTTGTGAATAGTATTTCAGTATTTTTTTGGAAGAAAAGTCGTATTTTTGGGTAATGTAGGAAATGCATGCAATGCATAAAACATAGCCACTAATAGATTTGTCGTATTATGAAATTAAGTATAATTGAGTCGAAATAGCGGTGCCGTAAACGTAATTCACCTAACTGAGAACTCAAAGAAACATAGTTAATAATTATTTACCTAAGTACCTTAAGTTTAATTTTTCCCCCGGAGAATAGACGATGGGCTAAATTGATAATGCGTTCCATACCATTAATAGTTTCCTGAAATTTATACAATAATAAAAGATTAAATAAATAGTCTGTATTGTTAAGCAACATAACATTGTTATATTTAGATAAATATAGTTATAAGCAGTTAATTATATTGTAAGCATATTATAAGCAAGCGATAATAGTTTTCAGTTTGAATGAAAATTCTTTTTTGTCTTGACTACTTGTAATAAAATGATGGCGTGCTTTAAAATCAAGTAAACAATGAATTTATTGAAATGAACACCAAGAGGAACGGGCTGATTGAAAACGTGGTTTCAGGTGTGGGAGGAGCCTGGATTGCCGCGAGGAACATGCCGCGAATGTTATCAGGCAGCTGTCGCAGCCATCACCTTCAGGCGGCTGGTTTGGGAGTCGACACGACAGTGGTCCTCAGCCGTAACCACGCTCTGCAACATCCCAAATCCTACTAACGATGGAACATACTACGTTTACTACGGTGAAACTACCACCATGATACAGGACCCGGAAAAGAGAATTAGCAACGTTTCCCAAGCGGCCAAAAGACTTAATTGTGGAGGGAGTCAGAAATTAAGAAAACTTCGGAGAAGGTTCAACAGCACGGCTATGTTAAAATGTCGCGATTGTCACATGAAGTTCCCAACGCCATATCATTTGAACCAACATTTCAAAAGCTCAATGCTCCGCGTTTGCACGGAGTGCTCTTTGATAATGCGAAAAGAGAAACTAGCGAAGCATTTGCTTAAGACACACAATAAAAAAGTTTTCTCGTGCAATCTCTGTCACCAGCTTTTTGACGATTCGGAGATTTCAGGTCGACACGTGCAATTGCTTCACGGCCCTGATTCACATCAATGTAAAGTATGCGGAGCTGGATTTTTTAATGCAAGAGCACTCCGAGCTCACAGTTACACTCACACGCTATTTAGCTGTTCCTTTTGTAATGCAAGCTTTGAAAATCGTAAATGCTACAAGCATCACAAAAATCAATGTAATAGTACAAATACGGAGGGCACAAAACATCAACCTAAAATATACGAATGTCACGACTGTGGAAGTATGTACACAAAGAAACCGTCCTTGAGGATCCATATTATCCAAAAGCATTTGAATATTCTTCCATTTGTTTGCCAAGTCTGTGGAAAGCGAAGCTCCAACGCGGGTCATGCTAAGGCGCATGCCGCGATACACATGACCGAAAGGAAGATATATCAATGTTACTGTGGGGCGAAAATGCGAACGCAAATAGGTTATCACATGCATCAGAGGATCCATACTGGAGAGAAACCTTATCAGTGCAGTGATTGTGGAGACAGATTTATATCGGCATCCAGGAGGCTAGATCACGTTATGAGAAGACACAGAAGTACTAAAGATATGAAACATGCCTGCAATTTCTGTAACGCAAGATTCTTAAGGCCCTTCGAACTGAAAAAACACCTAATGAATGTTCACAGTAGCGAATATACTCACAACAGTTAGGATTTTTTTAATACATAAATAAGTATATACGCTTAAAACGCAAATGTAATTACCATAATAGTTAAGTACCTGTGTTAATCACCGGTATTAGGTCAACCGATGTTAATCTCATTTTGTAAAGCCTTGATGGGGCGTTAAATTTAATTACTATTAGTTGTTAATTGCCGGAATGGCTATAGTTCATTGCGGGGAAAAGTCAAATTGAGAATCATCTAAAAATTCCCAATTTGCTAATGGTGGTAATTCTCAAATGGCCCAGAGTTTCACCTCGTCCTAAACTCTACTTTATTGGTCATTTAAACCGACCACGCAATCGACATTTGGCACAAGTCGGTGGAGGATGATTTATATCCGACAAGGATTAATAGTGAAATGTTTTATATATTTCAGGTTAAAGAAGAAACGTCATTTCCTCGAGGGTTGTGCACCAATTGCACGTCCGCGGCAGTCTCCGCCTTTGAATTCAAAGTTTTCGTTCAGAAATCTCATTTACTCTGGACTACTTGTCTTAACACCCTATCAGTACTGCCTGGGACTCAGAACTCTAAGTCCTTATACGCTATTGTCGGGGAAGACTTGTCGCTGCAAACTGTGGCCGATTTTACTGGAGACACCAAAGTTCTGCTTGGTCTGCTACTAAATAAATTTAAAAAAAGGCAAAGATCGGAAAACAGGGTGAAAAGCGGACGCGCTGGTCCGCCCTGCAAGTGCACAGATTGTGGGAAATCCTATGCTAGTCCTTACTATCTAAACTTGCACTTGAAAAATAGTGGCCAAAAGGAGGCCTGTTGGTTTTGCGGGGCTGTACGTGTGAGAGGTAAAGAAATGAAAGATCACCTTTTGAAAAAGCACTCCTTAGAGGTTCTCTCTTGTCCTGATTGCCCAAAGCTTTTTACTGAGGAATTAGAACTGCAGCTGCATATCAAAAACTGTCACAGACCTGGAGCTCTGACTTGTGTCGACTGCGGCAGAACATTTCCAAAGTACGCAAAATTTGAAGCGCATTCTCAAATGCACGCGGTGAGAACTTGTCGCGCTTGTGGTAGTCAATTCACCAGCCGCGGATGTTACAGAGAGCATAGGAAGATATGCGAACCAGAAGCAAAGCCAGACATCAGAATGATACCGGTGAGCAAACGATCGAATATCCGTGACCCGTCAACGTATACTTGCGATTACTGCTCAAAGACTTATCGGTCGCGACCTCAGCTGAAGAATCACATTATATGGATTCACATGGATGTCCGCCCACATCAGTGTCAATGGTGCGGAAAGAGGTTCTTCACGCCGGCTCGTCTAGCTGAACATACAGTAGTACATACCAGAGTGCGGAACTTCGAATGTGACATTTGTGGAGCTAAGTTAGTTTCCAAAATGGCTGCAGTGTACCATAGACGTAGACATACCGGGGAGAAGCCATATGAGTGCGAAGACTGTGGCGAAAAGTTTATATCTGCGTCACGGAGATCCGAACACGCGAAACGTAGACATGGGAAAGGTTTGCGTATGCAATGTATTTATTGTCCAGCTAATTACGTGACAGGGCATGAACTACGGAAACATGTAGAGAAAGTGCATAATTAGTTCTTAATAATCAATCTAGACTGAGAATTTTATTTATGAATGTATTCACACCTTAAAGGGACCTCTGGTAATTCAGTGAGACGTAATACAAATAGGTTATCACATGCATCAGAGGATCCATACTGGGGAGAAACCTTATCAGTGCAATGATTGTGGAGACAGATTTATATCGGCATCGAGGAGGCTAGATCACGTTATGAGAAGACACAGTAGTACTAAAGAAATGAAACATTCCTGCAATTGCTGTAACGCAAGGTACCTCTGGTAATTCAGTGAGACATAAGTGCGGTATCGGCATGACATCTTTGACTAACCTCGAGTTTTGTATGTTCATAGGAAAGCTTACTGATCTTAAGGTGCTTTTAAAGGCCTTATGCATTACACAGTATGAGCACCTCATCAAAAATCCACAATCTGCTTGGTCATTGCGGAATGTGTACAGATCAGTGGAGATTTACATGCTAGTCTAATAAAAAAAAATGTTCGAATGTTATATTAGCGATTGGCCTATTTCAACTTTCATATTAATGAAGTTATAGCAGCAATCTTTAGGCCAAGCCTCCATATTTTAAAGAGTAGTAGTGTGATTATTATAATAATACAAAATAATATATTAATATATACATTGAATCAAAATAAGTGTCGTGCCAAATTATATGTGGCTTATACGAATCGAAGTAATTCTTAATTGAAATTCATTTGAATAACATTATTTTCCACTAATCTTATGTTTTAATAAATGAATTAAACGGATTTGGAAAATCATATCGCCCCAAGACCTACGTAATTTCAGCAAGATATTCTAAACTTCGATTAAGAGGGGGTATAAAGCTAGGAAAAAATCAAATTTCACCCGCGCGCCCCGCCCCGCCCGTCAAATAGATGCGCCGCAGCAGTTGCGCGTCCGGTTGCATCTGACTTTATCAGCGGCTGTACACTCTCGCGAGACTGCTAAACGAGTGCACTCGTATGAGAATGTACTTGGTAGCGCTCGCCTCGCCTCGTGATGTCTCGGGGGATCTCGCCTGCTCTCGCTCCCATGACGTCTCGGCCGAGGCGTCACGAGACATAGCGAGTACTCTCGCATGAGAGTGTACAGCCGCTATTATATAACATGTCATCAGTCAAGAATACGGCACAGTATAATGTAAAAAATGAGACAAATTTCGGCTCAGTAAATGTAGAATCATCTACCTCAAAAATGGCAAGCTGTTTTTTCTTTATTAGGGTTAGATTTTTATACAATGTTAATAGCTAGAGAGCCAGTGAATGGCAGACAACACATTATTAGGTGTCATTAATAATTTTGAATATATTATTATGTAGGTATCTATCAATCTAAAGCAATTCTTCTCGCTGTAACTATCTGTATTTCTGAAACTAATAACATTTATAGGTAGTGTCGGTCGCATCATGTAACCATAGCGCTGGAAACCTAGTGTAGGGAGCGATTAAATCACTTTTATGACAAGAAAGGCAGTATATAATGTTCGTACTGGTGTGACCATTAAATCATTTAAATTCTCGCAAAGCAGAATATCTGCTCTATTTTTTACGTGATGACACCTGTATGCCGTATAACATGTAAATAAATAACACGTACAATATTTTCAGACATTTATTATTATAGATAACATTGTTTTCATTTTTTCGCTACAAAAAGATAAAGTAAGTTATCCTTTAAATTTATTTACATCGAAAGAAATCCTTCGCCAGAAAACAGAAAAATTACAAATGCCACTGCCGTTATTATAAGGAAACTAATTAAGTGACAATAATATCATAAAAAAGATGACAATCACTAACTTCTTGAGCGACAATTGTTAGCTTTAAAAATATAGGAAAAAAACAGTGTGTGATGTGTATGATGCGTGATGATATAATTATGCGTGAGAACAGGAAAAATGTATAATAGGTAGTAAAAATTTTAAGGTATGGTAAGAACACATAAGTCATCAAACTAAACAATTTTTTGAAGATTAAAAATAAGCATAAAATCGAACAAAGCTTACTTAAAACCAAAATTAATTTATTAGAAATCAAGTTTAATTCACTAACTCCAAAATCCGTCTAGAAAAATAAAATGCCAAAATTATGCATGGTTGGAAGTTTTAATCGTGCAAAAAAATATATCTTGTCTATTATAAGTCGTTGACTTGTCTCACATGTGTATTTAGTATCGTCGCACAGTGGTCTGAAAATCAAGCTTCATACTCATAGAAACTGATTGTCAGAAATCAATAATTAAAAAATGTTATTGTAATAAGTACACCTCCCTTTGTTAACTGTTATAGTATGAAGGTCGTGAGTAGCTCCATGTGTGAGAAAAAAAATATTGTATATTTTTTTGTATGGGAAAAAAACTTCAAAGTGGATTTTAAAAAAACTGATCATAACTGAGGGTCTGGTATTCACATGAGTTATTACACCTTACATGGCAATTAAGATGACATACAATTGTTATGCCTTTCGGTGCCGCTTTGCATGTAGCAAGCTTTTGAAAGTTTGAGTTTTTGGTAGTTGAATCATACCCTTGATATAATTACATGATGATAACATTACTGATGTTGTCATTAGTTAACAACTTGCTAATGACCTTCTTTATGAATACAATAAAAAAGTTAAGGATTTTTTTACATTATACTACAAAATTTCTTTGATAAAGTAACTCATTAAGTAATTACCTTCAAGTTTTGATAAGATAAGCATATTAACGACAGCAAGTGTAAATGAGGGTAGTTATAATATAAGTAGGACGTATATGCTAACTTAATTTAGTAGCTCTTTGCACTTGTTCGCGCTTACTATACTTATTTAGTTCGATTTGTTTTCGTGTTATAATGGAAAGCTTCAGTACCAATTTGGATATGTTTATGTTTGTGGCGAACAATAGCTGTTTTTCAAAACCCAGCGAATTATTTGAAGTTTTGGTGAAAAACGTTACTTTATCAGAAAATGAAAATAAAGAATTTAAACAATTCTGTCAGACTTTTGTGTGTTCGTTGAAAAACAAATGGATCTCGTGTAATCGCACGAGAAAAACATTCATAAAAAAGTATGAGATATGGCTGCAAGAAGACATAAAATGGCCTGAGTTCATAAAAGAAAAAATCACACCTTCTTTGGTGTTAGAAGAGCAGCAACCATGTTCTAGTTTTGACTGCAGTGTAAATGAGGGCGCATCAACATCATTAGGGTTGAATGCAGAGACTTGCAGTGTTGGAACATCAACAGAGGTGAGTCCAAGAAAAGTGTTCTCTGAGCTAAGCCCGCTACAGAAGAGAAGAAGAGTGGAAGAGCTACTAGCACATACTAATGAAAGCCTTGCTTTTGCAACTGGTTTAAGTGCTGGTAACAAAAACGTAGCAGATATAATTAAATTAATCACAGAACATCCCGAGGAAGCTACTAAGATAAAGCAACTGTTGAAGCCCAAGAAAGCTCAGCCCATATATTCCGCTGATAAAGCATTAGGTATACTGATTTCGTTGAAACTTTCAAAATGGCAGTATACAACATTAAGAGTTTGCTTAAAAGAAGAGGGAATACCCCTATATCCTTCATATACTGCTATATTAGAGGCGAAGAAGGACTGCTACCCACCAAAAAATACTATAGATATCACTGAAAGAGGGGTAAAAGTTAAGCTTCAAGCGATTTTGGACAAAACTGTTGCTAGACTTGGGAAATTCCTACGTTTAAAATCATGTCTGGACAGAAAAGTATTAACACTTACATGCTAGTGGGGCTTTGATGGTGCTTCAGGGCAAAGTATTTACAAGCAAACTATGGGGGGTGAAGATGATTACAGTAATTTTATGTGCTCCTTTGTGCCTTTAACACTTTGTGGCGAAGAAAAGTTATGGGAGAATCCAAAGCCATCTTCCACAATGTTCTGCAGACCGCTTTACTTCAAATTTTAAGTGAAAACAAATTGAATATAAAGGAAGAACAAGCTATGATTGAAGCTGAGATTGCAGCAATTGAGCCGGATTGAGAAAAGCAACAAACGAAGACATTTTCAATGGTCTTCTTGTTTCGTCAGATCCCTACCTGTCCAGCATAAGGCCACAGCTGATAAAATCAAAACGCACACCTATTACCGATTCTTCTCATTGGTGATGATGATGCAGATATAGACAAGGAGAATATTGAATTCGTTGATGTTAATGCACCTATGCTGGACTCTGATGAAGAAGATACTCTTTGATAGATAATTGGTCTTTTATAAGTAGTTAGTAATAGAGAATAATATATATGTAAAGCTCTGAGTATTACTACATTTAATTATATAATTTACTGAAATAATATTTAATAGTATAATCAAATAAAGAAATTGTGACAGTTTTTATTGAATATGTGCTTTTTATTTCCTATTTTTTAAACAATTATTATTTAAATATATCCTAAGTACGTATTTATTCCTTGTGTATATACAAATTTCAATTATTTTCATGTTGAAAGTTATAGGTATCCTTATAATATAAAATGAAGACTTGAATAATCATCTACCAAAAACTCAAACTTTCAAAAGCTTGCTACATGCAAAGCGGCACCGAAAGGCATAACAATTGTATGTCATCTTAATCGCCATGTAAGGTGTAATAACTCATGTGAATACCAGACCCTCAGTTGTGATCAGTTTTTTTAAAATCCACTTTGAAGTTTTTTTCCCATACAAAAAAATATACAATATTTTTTTTCTCACACATGGAGCTACTCACGACCTTCATACTATAACAGTTAACAAAGGGAGGTGTACTTATTACAATAACATTTTTTAATTATTTATTTCTGACAATCAGTTTCGTTGAGTATGAAGCTTGATTTTCAGACCACTGTGCGTCGTTAGTCTTGATATTTGTCTTGACCCGTTCATAAACACGAGGCTTGATGTTACTGAAATTAAAAAAAAAGTCAAACACTATTATACTTCCTAACATTGAAACTGATGATGTCAGGTATCACTTTGCGCCATTTATAGTCGGTTGAAAGTTTTAGATAGGACTAAATTACATAAATACTTAATTTTAATGCCAACCGTTCCGGTGCAATAAATTCGTCTGCATTTGGATCTGTATGCTAAAATTTCTACATTTTGTAAAAGCGTAAAATAGTAAGCCTGAAAATATATATTTTTTTCTTTAAGAAAACACAATTAGCAATTAAGAAGTAAATAAAAAAGTCGGTTTAAAAATGCATTTATACAAAATTTTGTTTTTGTTAAAGTAATTTTGCCTAACTATGCATGTATGTATAGTATAAAAAAAGTTTAGTTTATGTGTTATTTTGTAGTTTCGTTACAATGCAACAACAAGCAAATAATAAATTAATAATACATAGACAGATGAATTGATACGCACTTCTCTGGTGTAATGTTCCCATCATCATCAATAGATTTTGGAATATTTTCTTATTCTCTCTTCTCTTATCTTGATTTTGGATTAAATCTTGTTCTGAAATGAAAATACAATAATAGTTTTAAACACACACAAGTAACAACTACTGTAGGGATTGATCAAATTGTCTACCAGAAATATAGGTGTTGCTTTAAAAACAAAATTATGGGGCAAAGAGGAAATAATTAACTCAAAATTAAATTTGCTTTTGGATAAAGCTGTATATTTTATTTGAAAGTACTTACCTATACTAACTATTAATGATACATACAATGTGAATTTTTCCTATATACTATGCTGCTTCAGCGATCAAACATCAACATCAACATTGTATTGTGAGCACAAAGTTAAAACAATAAGGTCTAATTTTGAATATGAAATAGTACTTGTCAACTTACCTCTGACAACTAGCCATGACTTGAATTTTCGGCTTTCTATGTTCCCTTTTTTAATGTTGATTTTATTCCGTTTGTTACCCATGTTGGATTTTAGTGTCTTTTAACTTTAGTTCACACACACACAATTATTGTTTTTGTAATAAAAACTACGCTCTCAGTCACAAATGTACACCACGAAATATTTTTCACATGGCGAGCAGACTGACATAGTCTTCCCGTCTCAATGGAGCAATGTTGACTGATTAATGAAACAGAGCATGTCAAAATACTCAAAATCCTACAAATGTATTTTATTTTAATAATTCGTAAATTATAGATTTGATTTTGAAATCGCTAATCTAATCCCTCCGTGATATTAATTAGCATAATATATTAAAGTATTGACTCTAAAATATGCACCATATTGAAAATAAATTGATTTAAGTGTAAAATTAGACCTAACTTTGTGATTTTTTTCTATCGAGAAAATTTTATTTTTTTATGTTTTTGCTTACATCTTGCACTCAATAATATAATGAAGTATAACTATGTTTTTCTTCAGGTTCTAGAAACTTGATCTACTGCTGTAAAAATTGAATCTAAGATTGCCAATTTTGCTTTATACCCCCTCTTAATTTTTAATCCTCCTCCCCTCAATGTAAGGGAATTTAACATTTCACTCAGCATAATATTCTGCTTATAAAAATCGTTTTTGCAAACCGTTATTATTTATTTAACGACTTACTTATCTAATAATATTACAATTAATCATGACTCTTTCTATTCTCGAATATCTTCGAGAATAGAAAGAATAGAGAATAGAATAGCCTGCTCGCTGGCTCGTAACATTTTGTTGGGGCACTGGCCAGAAGCATTTAGAAGACTCCTCATCATATCTCCAGCTCTCTCTTGTCACCGCACCTCACCGCTCCTCCATTCGCTTATCAGCTCGTCTCACCACACTTTATATTACCACTGCCTACCGATACTGCTCATAGCCTTTGTTTTAGTAAAGGTATAAATTTCCTCCATTACCTATAATTTGAATTGGAATAAAATAAATGATAGTGAAATTACTTTTTGGTCCTTCAATATCGAGGAGAATAGTAATTTGATATAATATTTTTATAATTTGTTATAAATTAAAAATATAATGTTCTTCACATTGTCTTTTTATTCGTTGTATCTGAGTAATGCAAAATTAGGTACCTACTGACAATAATTATTACAATACAGCATTGAACCAACTTTTTACTAAAACCGATAAACAAACATACGAGCCAATGGATGATAAGTGGTAAAAAAAAAAATAAGGGCGCGTTACCATATAACCTCCGTTTTACTGGATCCGTTTTAACTGTTCCGTCGCTACTGGAGGTAATATTCACACAGCATTTTGGGCGCGTTCACATAGAACGTCCGTTTTACTGGATCCGGAATACTGTCATGTGTGTGAACTAGCTCATACAACTACGATAATAACATATCCGTTTAAACGGATCCTGTAAAACGGATTGCTGTTTATTTTGTCGGATCGGTATTTTTTACTGGATCCGGAATACTGTATTCTGTGTGAAATCGCTCATACAACTACATACGCTAATAACATATCCGTTTAAACGGACCTGTAAAACGGACGTTCTATGTGAACGCGCCGTAAGACACGAAGATGGAAAGAACTAGCTCTCAAGCCGCACTCGGAACACTAGAACGTCGGGTCGTCGGCTGCCACGAGCAGCGAGTAGGTTACGCGTGGTCGTACGGCAGTACGACACCCTAGTCTATTGACGTCAGACCTACCTGCTCTATCCATCCCCCTTCCTCCATCGAACAACCCGACGTACAGCCGGTATCCACCCTTTCGTCGTGAACATTCCACCGATACGAACGAAACGGTTTGCATCGTCGTTCATCATCCGCACTGCGAAGGACTGGAATAGGTTGCCTGCGTCGGTGTTCCCACCTGCGTATAATGTGGGAGTCTTCAAGAGGAGAGTGAATAGGCTTTTAATAAGTTAGTGCGACCAACATCTTCGACTTCATCGCCACTTACCATCAGGTGGGATAGTTGTCAAGCATTAACTTATCTTATTTAAAAAAAAAAAAAAAGATCCAATATTCTAGGCTGCCCCTACACGGCCACATGAAAACTGGTCAAACGTTAAACTAGAAATATTATCTTTTTACCAGGGTTGTAAACCTACAACCAAAGTTCGAGGTTTCCTGAAGTAAGTGTAAATGGTCCCGGACTCCCAGCCAACGACGGATATTCTTAGCACCAATATAAGTATAACTGACGTGTTGCAGTTAAAGAAGAGAATAGTAGGTACTTGCTTCTCACTGGCTCTCTAACACTACCAATTTAAAATGTTTAACGTTGTTCAGGGCCAGCCACCTGGATGATGGGAGCTGGCTAGACGGATATCGGTCGCTACCGTCATGCATTCAAAATGTCCTATAGATGAAGTGAACAGAGATGAAGAAGATACCTCACAGTTCGCGCTATTGACTTATCTATTCGCCCTCATTTACATTCAGACAACTAGGAGTAGGACCCCTAGAAAATAATACTAATCTCGATTTTTTTTATATCTTCTCAAACACACGTAAGAGACGCTGAGATCCATCTCTTGCTATCTTAGAATAATGACATATAGAATGACAGTCTTCATACAAGCGCTCTTTAAAAAGTGAAGCACTAATTTTCTTTTTTCTTTTTTTTTATACTTGTTTAATGGTTGCCAGGGAAGTGCAGTTTCCCGAAAGTGGGGAATGATTCGGCCGCTGATAAGAATTTGTTTTTAGCAATAATACCTACATAAATAGCTATGTGTGGTAAAGTATGGGTATGGTTATGTAAAATTGTTATATTACGAGAATGTTTATTTAAATATGAAACGAATACAAGAAAATATTAACATCATTTTTTTTACTATTTATTTTTTTACATATTATCTTTTACGTATCTGAACATAAGCATGAACACAGGAACTTAGTATATTTTAATAATAGCATTGAGTAAAAAAGTTTTGTTCCAATATCAAATATACCTACTCTGTGGAAAAACAAAAAACAATGGGCTTTGTTGATTTACTACTCTATGGACTATATTATATCTGTGAACTATTGTATCTGTGAAAACAACAATAAAATTAAGATGAAAATGACATTGACAATAGGCATGTTAAAATAATAATGAATAACAACTTCAATAATTATACCTTAACAGGGACAGCATTTTCACGCAATCTACACGATCCACCCTGTGTAATGTACATAACTTCATTATTAAAATGTTTTGAACATATTCGTGTATTTTTGGTTGGCTTCCAATATACTTCTCCACGACTAAGCCGTATATCACTCGTCACTTAAAATTGGAAAATTTATTTTCACAATTGGGCAACACTGAGTGTTGAAACAAAACGTTTTTATTTAAACCTAATTATATAAAAGATATTATGAAATATTGAAAGATTACCTGTGAAAAGTGATGTTATTACACTTCTTTTGTTTTTCAAATGTGTTGTGACAAAATTTAACCGCACAAATCGACATCATTATTTTTTTTCCGCGAGACGTGTTTGCCGTGCATTGTCATTGAAGACTACGGAGCTGGCCGGCGTTTGGTGACATAAACTACTCACGTTTAATGTTGTCAAAGTAGCCGCGCGGACTTCGTTTCTATATGTCATTATTCTAAGCTTGCTATACTTTTTAGTTGCCACTGCTTATCTCGTCTACCTTGGATTTCGATTTGTGGATCTGCGACGATTACATCAATTTAAAAAAATATGTTTGACATACTTTATGTAAGTGGCCTATAATAGGCAGAGTTGCCAAAGTTTGAGGAATTCTCCAATTCAATGTGCATCTGTTGATTTAAAGTTGATATTCCGAGGAGGTTGTGATATAATATCGATGATTCATGTTTTGAAGGTTAAATGACTTATTCATGATAAAATTATTGTTAGGTTATATTAGACGAATATAAATGTACATAACATTGATTGTTCTTATTCTGTGTCAGGTTTCTAAGTTGTCATTGTCAATGTTACCTACATATATAATAATAAGGGAATTCTTCTATAATTTAAAAAGTTTTGAAATATATGCCTTAAATACACTTGTAATTTGCAATACGGAGAGTAGGTTTGGATTATTATTATTTTACTTAATTCTTAACTTACTTTGCAATGGTTATGTTGTTTTTATATTGTCATGACAAGTAACGATGCTATTATGAAACGAAACAAAAAGGTAAGGCAATTCTAATACCTACTGATTTAAGTAAAATTGATTTTATGTATTTTTTAATAAGTTTGTAGTTTCTACAGATTTTAGGGAATATATTAAATATGCATTGGCAATCCTCATAATGTCACTTATGACAGTCATATGACATTTGGGTTTTCCTATAATTGATCAAGGTGTGAATGTTTAAGTTAATCGAATAAATGTGAAAAATTAATTAAAACAATGTCTTTTAACGCGGATCTAAAGCAATTGCTTAAACCCTATTACTGGGTCAACATTCTGCTTAGTATTTCATATGTGACTGCAAAGCGTACGGCATTCATTTGTAAATTTTTATTTCCGGAGTCTGATTGCGAGCTAGACAGCCGCGAAACGGAAATCTTGTTCTTTTTAATCATCGTCGTGATGCTAAGGACCAGAAAAGCGGGCAGTGTGACCATGGTTAATTACTTATCGTCTTCCTTTGTGTATACGAAAGTGGCGAATTTAATTCTGTGGCTGTATGCCGATGTGAGGTTGGATGATAAAGTTATTAATTTGTTATACTTTCCTAAAGTTTAATATAACTTATCTTACTCCAGTAATCCTTAATTCAAATGGGCTCTCATAATTATATTGAGAAATAAAAAAAGATGTGCTTTTCAATTTTTTGGCATCAACAGTAGTAAAATAAGTAAATACTGTCAAAGATAATAATATGTTAGTCAATTAGTAATCTTAGGAATGCAAAATGTTGAATGCTTAAATCCATTAATAACCTTCACAGGTATGGACTCCCATACGGTGCTATTCTTGTCCTTTGCGCTCTGCTTCTACCGGAGCCAACCTACATGGGTCCAGAGGATGTGACGTACTTCCGAGGCCCCCAGTCCCTGGATGAGGAGCTAAAACACCACAAACACACCACCTGGGTTGTGTGCCTGTATGCCGCTTGGCACC
This sequence comes from Ochlodes sylvanus, assembly GCA_905404295.2. NCBI lineage: Eukaryota > Metazoa > Arthropoda > Insecta > Lepidoptera > Hesperiidae > Ochlodes > Ochlodes sylvanus. The sequence continues at coordinate 9,507,405 of FR990129.1, forward strand.
CCGCTTGTGTCAACTTTGCACCCGTGTTTGCTGAGCTCAGTCACAGTTATAATCTCCAGAATTTGCGCTTTGGAAAATTGGATGTTGGCCGGTGAGTTATCATGTGGCTTAGCAAAGCCCATTGATGCATGAATGTTGACCAAGTCTTTGAGATTAATTGACTCATTTATGCAACATCGGCCGTGATAAGGATGGATGTGATGGAGGGAGGCGTTATAACATCGATCGCTTAGAAACATCTGATGATAAGAAACATCCTGAAAATAAGTGGTCTCTGTCATTGTCATCAGCAACACCAAAGATATATGATATATGCTTTGCGGGGCTAAAATAGAGTGGGGACACATATTGTTTGTACACTATATTTGAGTTGCCATTATTATGTTGGTTGTAACTTAAATTTCGAGGTTTAACATTTTAGCTTCTCAATTTTAAGTATGCGCAGCATATTCTGACTGCAATTCGTCTTGTCCTACTGATTTTCAGAAGACTGGTCATACATTCCCATGCACCCTGCTATGGAATGTCACAATCTCTCTCTAACCTGCTTTAATTGCGAAATTTCGATAATCAATAGAGGTGAATAAATTGGTTGGTGTGTGTTTGTATTAAATGGCCCAACTGCTTGTTTATCTACGATTTACATTAAAAAAAACTACTGTAGCGTAATAGTAACAAATTCTTTTCTTTCTTAGATATTCAGATGCAGCAGCGAAGTACCGAATCCAGGATGGCCCAACAAGCAGACAGCTGCCCACAGTACTGTTGTTCAGCGAGGGTGTGGAGAAGATAAGAAAGCCGCAGCCTGACCACACTGGGAAACTACAAAAGTAAGAGTTGCTTGAGTTTGTTCTTATGATTTGGAAAGCTAACAACAACTGTACAGGAGCTATAATGACTCCCTACCACTTTTTCACGGTATATTTTACCGTAGGTGCCGTGTGGTATTCATATCTCCAATATTGTTATAACATTACCAATATACTCATTAAAGTTTCAAATGGAGCCTGCTAAATAACATTGATTAACCAGCAACGTGGACAATAGGGTATTTGACTACAATGAAAATATAGATCAAACTGTTGTTAGCTTAAAAGTATATAATTTTTTAAACCAATTAAGCCAACACATTATTTTAAAATTATTTGGATTTTTATTAAAAATCGATAATAAAATAATGAATTTTTCGTGTTTGATCACGTGATCGAAAACACGCGGTTTGGCTGAATGACGTCACTTGCTAGCACTGCTTACTATACGCAATGACAGCATTGACAGCTTAGTATGGTTATTTGACCAGGTGACGTCATAACCTATTTAATATGGCGGATTAGCGTTTTCGCGGCTTTTTTGTTCATTTAAACTTTGAAGGTGATTTTCATAGAAAATAGAGATATTTACAAAGAATTAACCAAACTGCATAATGTATTATGTTATATTGAACAATTTGAGATGTTTTTCTAAAATCTGTCAAATACCCTATAGTTGTTCTAAATCCTTTATTTTGAGTGACAATGTGATTTTAGGCTAATACCCTTCAAATGAACCATGATGCTCTTTTGTCACAAAAATTACATACAATAACTACTATCTTTTTAAAGCTTACTTATGGCCATTTTCAATGTTCTATCTATGAATAATGGTCAGTTAAATGCCTAGAAACTGTAAATGAGTCATGTACATTAGTGTTCATTATCAGTATTTAGAACAGCATTAACCCTTAATTAGGCGCATTAAGAAAATCACACAAATAGTCGCATGGGGTCACTACTGACCCCAAACAAATATATAAAAATGGAGTGGAAGAAATTAATAATACAAAGTATGTGTTATTAAAAATACTTAAATGCTTTATTATAATTATAATAAAGCATTAAATATATGCATAAAATAATAACTTTGACTTTAAACAAAATCTACTTCTAATATCTCTTAAAACTACTTATTTTTGATATAGCCGAGATCAATTAAAAAATATATGTAATTCATATTCATCAACAGATTCTTCTATTCTGCATTCAATGCTGTAAGTCCTGAAGTGTTGCTGACAAACAAATTTATCACACTTATGGCATTTATTTGGCACTTTTTTTTCGTTCGTTTGTTGTCGTTTTTCTCTTTATTGTCACATAGATTGTCTAGATAAAAAATAGTACCCTCCGATGATTCAGGGACATTTTTACATCTTCGGACTCTTCAAATACACTTTCCGAGTCATGAGCACTAAGTATAGGAGTATTATTATCTTCCGCAATTTCACTATCCTAAGTAGAACCAGCGACGTCTTCCTCATCATCGGATAAATCTTCCAGCTATTTCTGTAACTGATTTTCTTTATTCATATTGAAATTTAAATTAAAAGAAAAAAGAAAACATTACAAAAATAAAGACAAGAGTATATAAATTAAATATTACACGAATACAAGTTAAGATATAAAATGGATATATGTAAAAACATAAAAATGAGAACTTACCTTTTGCCAAAAATTGTTACGTAATTGGTCGCATGGGGTCAGCACCTAAGAGAGCAGCGACAAATGTGTACGCGTTGGGTTTCCGACCCAGACTGATTTGCATACCCCGTGGGGAGTTAGGAAGCTAGAAAGAGCGCGTTCGCTTTCCAATCACTTTAACATAATTTTTTTTCAACTTCAAACTGTCTTGACCCCATGCGCCTAATTAAGGGTTAAATCTGTCTTCCCATCTTTACAGGTTTCTATTCTCCAAAGACAATGTGAAAGCTGCTTTTGACCTTGACGGTCTCTACCAGGAGTGCAAGGAAAAACTTGCGGCTGCCAAGGCGAAGAAGAAAGCCGAAAAGACCGAGTAGACAAGAGAGTACCGGAATAGACCAAAGTAGACTAAGTGGAATTTAGTCATTTATGGTGGCTTTTTTATTGCCAGCTTGTAATATTTAATGATCTGAACAGTAATCTAGTGACAAGACAAAACCCTCCGTTTTTATAATGTGGATTTAGGAAACAAATGTGTAATCAATTAACCCAATGGGCACTGCAGCATTTCATCACTTTTAATGAACTGAATTAATGAAATTTAGCAAATTATTAAATAGCGATTGCCCACTGCTATAAATTGTTTATGCAAAGTGTATGTGTGTAAAGAAGACTGTAAATTTGTTCTTGCATTTTTGATGTTTTCTATATAGACAAGATGTATTGTGACTAAAAGTTGACAGTTAAAGCTCTGGTCAAACAGCCGACGGGGCGGCGCGTGAAGAGTTGTAACATCAAGTATAGAATATGTCACACAGATCCGTCGCGCTCGGGGGGTCGCGTCACGTCGCGCCGAGTACGAACGGTCGGCCGACGCGATGCTAGCGGGATTATCACGCCCGCAGTGTGACTTCCACGCCGCGTCGCCGTCACGCCCCTTCCGCTGTTTGAACAAAGCTTACTATTTTTATGATCTGAATAATTTGTTATGTGCTGCAAAGCAGAAAGCTGCAGTTGCTATGAGCATTTAAAATTTCTCATTCTAGACCACAAAGCCCAGCTAATAGCATTCATTCTCATTAAATTAAGATGATTCCTTCCATTTAACCCGCGAAGTTCTGTTTTTTTTCTCCTCATCATAACCGTTTTACGTCATTTTTCTCTGTCTACGGCTTCAGACTTTCGAAGGTCACATTAATTTAACTGTAACGATTTGTTACTAATCTACCACAATTTGTGTCATCTGGGATTAGGGGACCCATCGTGACACACCTAGTGCATAGCGAGAAACACTTCAGATAATTTTAAAAAAGCTAATGGTACCCATATTTATCATGTGATTGGAGGACAATTTAACCAATAAATTATATTACAAAAACTTGTTATATTTTCCAATTTAATTGAAATAGAATATGATGAGTTCTAGGATTTTTAATACGCAAGATAAATGGAGTGTTTAATTTTACATTTTTATTTATATGTTCGCTAAGACTAATCAAACGTGCACATTAATTTATTTGTATTTAATGAAACTATCATAAGAAATTACATGTTGTTTGGTGAGATCAATATTGAGATAAGATAGTACAATTTTATTTGTAGATTTTGTTAATAAATTGTTGTTAAAACTATGTTTTTATTGATGTACGTTTTTAAATATTTCGAAGCAACAGTTCGAGATTAACTCGTTCAAACGCTCAAACTTGAAGTCGATGAAATAGATAGATAGATAGATAAACTCTTTATTGTTTGTACACCAAAGAACATAAAAACAGGAATAAAAAATAAATAAATAAACATGAAGCGCAAAACAATAGGCGGCCTTATCGCTACATAGCGATTTCTTCCAGGCAACCCATCATAGGAAAGGAATACAGATCTAGCACTTAATGGTAGCGGCGTACATAAAGTTAACAAAGACGAAAGATAGAAAAATAATATAAAAACTATATAAACATACCTTTACAACAGCAGTGAGAGGCAAACAAGTATGTGAATGAACTAGGAGAGTGCGTAGAGGAATAGAAAGTGATTGAGGAATAGAGAGAGAAAAAAAAAAAAGACCGATTAATTAATAATTAAGATTAAGAAGCAAGAATCAAGAATGTAGAAGAAGAAGCAAGAATGATTAAGAAGCAAGATAGTAATTTTTAACCATTGCTTTAAATGATTTAATATTTTGTGCTTTACGAATGTGAGAAGGCAAGGAGTTCCACAAACGTACTGCTGAAACAGTGAAAGATTTATGATAGAAGGAAGAAAAATGACAGGGAGTTTGAAGGACAAGGTTGTGTGAGGAGCGAAGCAAATGGTTATGGGTAGGACAGCGATACTCAAAGTTGTTTCTCAAATAACTCGGAGAAGAATGATCAAATAGCGTACAGTACAGAGCAGAAAGAACATGGGTATTCCGGCGAAGTCGGATTGGGAGCCACTTGAGTTTAGCGCGAAATTCTGAAATATGGTCATACTTGCGAAGCCCAAATATGAACCTGATGCAAACGTTTTGGAGTCGCTCAAGTTTGTTAAGTTGCTCCTCGGTAAGATTAAAATAACAAATATCAGCATAGTCTAAGATCGGACATAGTAAGGAAGTAGCTAGGTTAATTTTAGTGGATGTAGGGAGGAAATTTCGCAATCTACGTAGATTGCCTAGGGCAGCAAATAATTTTCTGCTGACGTCGTTAATTTGAGGGCCCCAAGACAGATTGGAGTCCATAAGAATTCCCAAGTTCTTGACAACCTTCGAGAAAGGAATATGAACACCATCAAGCAGTACCTTAGGAAGTTGTGTCCAATCTATTCTAGCAGTTAACCGAGACCCACCAATAATAATAAGCTGTGATTTGCTAGGGTTAACTTTTAGACCGTGGGATTGGCTCCAAGCAGTGATACGAGTCAGATCCTTGTTCAAATTCGAAATGGCTATGGGTAACTCACTTAAAGAAGATTGCGTATAAATTTGCAAGTCATCGGCATACAGGTGGTAGGAAGAATTTATCTGTGAACATATCGAATTGATGAAAATTGCAAAAAGAATCGGAGACAACACGCCACCCTGCGGTACGCCGGCAGTCAAAACAGACCAAGTTGAGAAATTATCTTCAACCCGAACACGTTGCCGACGCCCATACAGGTAACTGTGAAACCAATCAACCGCGGTTGGAGATATGTTGAGAGAACGTAACACCCCAAGCAAGATGTCAAAATCAACGCAATTGAAGGCATTGCTAAAATCCAACAATGCCAACACAGTAAGCTGCCGGTTTTCCATGCCAAAACGAATGTCATCGGTGACTTTAAGTAATGCTGTGACCGTACTATGACCCTGGCGAAAACCAGATTGGAGAGGATTCAGGAGATTATTAGTTTGAAGGAAGGAGCTAAGTTGTTGTTGAACGAGTCGCTCAAGAACTTTTGAAAGAAAAGGAAGAATTGAAATTGGACGGTAATCGGATAGGGAAGAAGGTTTAGTTTTTTTAGGTATAGGGATAACTTCCGCTTCTTTCCAATTAGAGGGGAAAGAGCATGTGGATATGGAGAAATTAAGGATGGAAGTTATAACTGATAAGACAATGTCAAGGATAGGAAGGATCATTTGACGACTTATACAGTCAGTCCCAACGGCATTCGAATGGATAGCCAATACATTTTTCTCAACATCACAATCCGAAAATTGATTAAATACACATATTTGAATGATGAAATACAGCCCAAAGAGACGCCATGGAGAATCGTTTGAAACTCACACTTCAGGCAGTCACCGAATAATAATTATGATACCAATCTCTTGAGATTTAACATCACGAAAACTTACCACCACTTAACTTATCAGACACATAATGTAGACATATATGAAATAAAAAAACTGACTGCGAATAACTGACTAGAACCATTTATTAAATCAAACGTAATTATTTTACAACTCGTAAAACCGCCCTCGCTTCGCTTCGGGAAACATTTAGGTTTACACCTAACAGGTTCTTTAAACTGACATTCCTTTTTTATTTTTTAAACCAATTAAAATAAAACAAACAATAAATGTTAAGTGAAGCTTACTACAATATATAAGTGAAAACCTGATAAATTCTATATGAATAAATTATTTTGAATTTGAAATATTTGAATCAGTGAACAATATACAGTATGTGAGTATCCACATCACTGTAAAACCGTAGTTCAGTAGAAGGCAACTTTAAATTTATTCATTAAATTTTATTAAAGAGCCAAGTAAACACTAACAAAGTGTATATTTCCTAATGTCCGAAACATGTTATTACATGGTATGATAAATACATAATAAAGCTTTATTTTTCATTTCAAAACCATTGCTACATTATCAAAAGTGCTTCTTTGTATGTTACGTACGTAAGTACGTTCTTTGTACGTTAGTTACGCTTCGTAAAAAGTTTTTGTAGTATTAGGGCTATATTTCACCGGGCCGCCATGGCGGCGCAACCAGTCGCCGCTACCAATAAAATGTATGCAGCTCTATAGAGCGTTACTCACCTGGTGTCCGTTTGGTTGCGCAACCAATTTGGCGGCGCGACCAACTCGGACCCGTGCACAGAATGTTACTGGTTGCGCCGCCACGCTGGTCGCGCCACCACTAATTACTATAGCGCCATATGGTGCCTCACTCACTCGGCCGCCAGTCCGGCCGCCAGTGACAGTCTTCAAGGTCCATTTTGATACTGTCTCTGTGTGGTGTGGCAACTCTGGTGTCTGTATGGTGTCTAGTTTGGTAGCTTACGGACACCACGGTGGCGCAACTGATCGCGCCGTCATGGTGTTCCGGTGAAATATAGCCCTTAGACTCATTAATAAACATTTGAATAATACATTAAATGAATACTTATAAATACTTCAAATATTATGAATTACACATACCATTACATGATTCATAAATAATATTGAATAACTAAGACAAGTGTTACAATGTTTATCATAAACCAAATTTACATTTTTTTTATATTAAATAAGTTAATGCTTGACTACAATCCCACCCGATGGTAAGTGGCAATTTGATAACCTTATACATAATTAATTCATTATAATACACTTCACCTTAGGTTTGGTGGCATGTAAGTGCAAAAAAAAAATATTGTCACAGGAGTGGATAATGTTCTGCGAATTGAACTGCCCAGCTGTGCTTCAAATCGACTATAAACAACCCCCTCCCCCACCCTAATTTCTAACACCAACATTTAAACAAGAGAAAATTCCAGAAATTCTATTTATAACTTTCTTCTATACTGCTCGCAGATTATCTCTCGGAAATTCAAGTTGTAATTTGTCAACAGATGAATCTACGCAGCAATATCACAAAATGTATTTCTTGTACACTTCTATCACACATACTGTTTTTGTCATTTTACTGTTGTCTCTATCATTTGTAGGAGTCTAATTTTACTATCCTTCCTTTTTTGAATTAACACTGCACTGGTGATGAAACCAGTTTTACAGCCAGCATCATACAAGCAACCCAAACATTGTGTCTAGAACCCGGTACAACTGAAGAAACCTTGGCTTCTCATCTTCCTTCCGCAATGTTATTTCACTTCGCGATTGCTGTTTATCTGTAAATTTAATACAATACAGATTTTAACGTGAATAATAAAAAAAAATCATTGAACAAGCCACTTGATGGTACTTGGAGCAATCATTATTTTTAATCCTGTTATCTGTTGTTAGTATAATCCAGTTCGTAATTGTTAGTAAGAGTCTTGTTCTAATTCGGTCACAGATGCGTTGCTAGCCTTGAGGACACTTTTCTCACCGGAACACAATTGCTGTTAAAACAATGATTACACAGTAGACATGGTACTAGGTACCATTGTGGCACAAACATACATATACATCAGCACTCACCTTTGCCATTATTCCGTGAGCTCTCAACCATCCTAGCATGGGACGTCGCATAAGACTTATCGTCTAGGGATCCCGCTTGGTAACCCTTCACCCGGTCCAGGTCAGTAAACACCTTCATTGAAAACTGCGATCTGTTGAATGGCCAGTGACCATAGACACCGATAACTGAAACATTACAATGTGTGAGTTATAACAATGTACATAATTAACACTAGATCACTCTTAAGGGCCCCATACATGGTAAGATTTATCTGTACGATCCGTCGCGTCAAACCGATCGAAACGACGAATCGATGGTGTATGTCAAGATCGTTAACGATTTACTTAATCGAAGGCGATGTCGGAAATCGCAGCAAAAACCCATGCAATCATGAATATCGTAACGATGAATCGACAGTGTATGGCCCTTTACGATCAACCGCTACCGCTACCGCCGCATAGGTAAGGAAAAGAAGTTCATTTTTCATTTTATGGGGCACGTATTTAATTATTTGAACACGTCTTTATCCTTCAGCTTCAAACAAGTAAATGATCGATCGGTACGACCAGTCGTTTCGTGTATGAGCGACATTTTTGATGCGATCAATAGTCACGATTTTCATCAGATAGATCGTATAGACGAATCGTACCGTATATGGGGCCCTTTTCACTCGTTGGTTCCGAGGCTTGAGTATGCGCGCGATATTACACAAGGTCCGCAGTCTTATAAAAAAGCGTTCCCGACACTAGATAATTAAAAACTTTATAAACTGAAGATCTTAAATCAAATCTTATCTTAGGGTTCTATAATAGTATGAAAACTTATATATGACAGTATGCATCTGAATATCAGATCCCAGAAGTGGCAGTAACCACTGCCTGTTTGACAATAAAGGACTAAACACTCGAGCACCCCTCTACTAAAATTACAACACATTGTAAAATGAGACATCACTAACATCCACAATCCATGAATAAGCAGTTGTCTGCCTGGTGACTGAGACCAACTATTGTTGAAATCTTTGAAACTTTAATTCTACACAGAACATGCAACTATTAACTATAAAATTACTGTAAACATATTTCAAACCTATTGGTCTCGGAAACTCTGCTGGGACAAATACCAAGTCAATTCCACAGGTCTCTGAACTGAAATTGTGTTTATCAGCCTCGTAACTGGGCCTGCAAATATTACAATGAACAATATTATCCAGGGGTAAGAATTGCTGACAAACTCGACATTGTTTTGCAGCGTATAATTTGTAAAATGCTTCTTTTTGTAAGAAACTGAATGAATTATAAGTTATTAACTTTGTTTTTCACGTTAATAGCTGACAAGAGAGCAGACGAGCCACTTGATGGTAAGTGGTTACTGTCACCGATGAACATCAGCAATACCTTAGGCATGAACATTGCATTGCTGGTCAAGAAAGAAATAAAAGACTCTCGAGATGGCTTTTGTTCATTGTGCTATGACAGTTACAAATCGTACAAAAATTATCCCTATTCACGGAAGTCTCGATAGAACGCTATTGGCTGGGAGCCAGACTTGAGCACTGTAGCTACTCTTGTCAATTTGCCAAACTAACAATCACTACTACAACTGCAATAACGCCTTCAAACATATCGTACCTCAAATTATCACCAACAAAAATATCCGCATCACCAGTTACTGAGGTTAGCTCGATGATCAACGGGCCTTTTTGACCAAAACTCCAGTAAGAAAAGTTCCCCGCAGAAACAGCACCGTAAACAGTGTCTAATAGCATTCTATAACTGTCAGGTTCCGGCCACGTCGTAATTAAAGACGTAAAAGTTGAATATAAAATGATACCCAGCATTACGAATATTAGTAGTCGGCGCATTTTGGTTATTTATCATATATTTGTTAAAATTTTTCAAAGCGATTCCTTCGTTTTTGTTTTTCCCGGTGACACTCGTGAAGTTGTGACTGACTGTGACTTGTGACTCGTGACAGTCGTGACAGAAGACAGAAGACTTAACAATCACAGACCAGGTGACAGGCCGACCACAGATATTTTATCACAACAAACAGATTATATACAAAGAAATGCCTTCGATTCACCAAGAACAAACTTATTAGGTAGCTGTACCTACCTACCTATTTATTACTTCAAGCAATTTCCGTTATTTCATACACTAATGGAGTGTACAGTGTAGAAATAACAAGTATCATTTTATTTATGTGACAATTTGAAAACGTTTCCAGTGGCGAGCAGTAAATAATAGTTCAAAACCCACCAAAACGGCGCGGCGTGGCGCTAGAGTAGAGTGGTGATAGCTATAGTTAGCCAGCTGGGTTCAAAACCCTACCAGTCCTACCACGAACGTAAAGTACCTTCGGGATTAAACTGGATTATTGTAAAATCTAGCTACTTATTAGCCTAACTTCAGACCGACCTAGAACCGCCGGCCGTACTTATACCTCTGTAAAGGGAAACTCTGTAAAGGTGCACCGACAAGGAAAATCGGCTTGGACTCAATGAATGAAAAACTATTTGTTATAAAAGTTATTCATACAAGTCATACACGCATATGAGTAACTTTAATTATGTATAATTTTAATAAGCCTTAATGGAATAGGGAGATCGCCCGGGATGGTACTATCGCCCGCCACGGCAGCTACTACCATTTCTACGGTGTAATAATTGTTCAACAGTAATTGTGTTCAGATTCGAAAGATATACTGGTAGTTATAACTATTATTCTCAATTTTACATGTAAAGTACATAACATCATTGATGTTTAGACACTTGTAAAATATAGGTAAGGTCTTTTATCCGCTAATGATAATATATAGTTTCATTATTTGCTTACAATAATTACGTAACTCCATACTTGCTGTACTGCGGATTTTTTTAAAGTGAAAGCTTACATAGTATCGTTGTGATTTGGAATTCGATGAAACGGAAATGACGCGCAAATGAAATGAAACGGAAATGAAAAAGACACAGACACATTTTAACGTGGGAGAAAATGAGATAGGAAGCATCGGCAAAGTGGCGGCTTACGTAAGCAAAGCAAAACATCAATATTTGGACTGACAGTTTTCGTTTTTGTTTTTTTTTTTGCACACATTTTGATTTTTTTACATAAGATTTTTTTGCTTGACAACAACCTCACCTGATGGTAAGTGGCGATGAAGTCGAGGATGTTGGTCGCACTAACTTATTAAAAGCCTATTCGCTCTCCTCTTGAAGACTCCCACATTATACGCAGGTGGGACACTGACGCAGGCAAGCTCTGTCTGATCTGTCAGCCAGAAGTGATTTTAATATAGAGAAAGTAGTGGCCTAGGATTTATTCTAAACCTAGTTGGCTTCAACCATTTAACGGCCCAGGAGGCCTACTACGATAAACGAAAGTCGACGTTTCGGACGACGGATCGGAATTTTTCTTACTATTACGTGTTTCTTTTCCTATTAAAATAGATTTATATACGAAAATCGCAGCATTGAGTTTTCATAAGAAAATTCTATATTTTCACACGAAACATAAGTTGGCGACCGTGACTGGTAGGAAAAAGTACGATCCATCTTCCGAAACGTCGACTTTCGTTTGTCGTAGTAGGCCTCTTTTTACTTATAATGTCATTGTAGTAGGCAATATTGGTAGTAGGCCTCCTGGACTGGGCGACTAGCTATTATAAAAATGAAGTACTAAAATAAAGGTAAATTACACATTTTAGATATTAGATGCATTTTAAGCTACCAACAACGGATCAGGCGATTCAGGCGAAGACAAAGAAATATTTTTCGTTCTATTGTAAACGCTCCCACGCATAGCGTTGGCCATATTTAATTCAGCCCTAAAAACTAGAATTATCTGTCTCCCTTGTTTACACGAAAGCTTATACGACAAAAAGGGAAGGGAGACAAAAATCCTCCATCATACGAGTTCACCCGTATCAGCTGTTCGGGCTGCTCCTACGTCCGCCATAGCGGGTGGTTGTTTTTTCAACCCACTTTAGAAACAGGTTATTTTTATACAGCCAGCTGATGTCTTGAGTAACAAAAAAGAGCATCCGTATTGCTTGGATTTTAAACAGGTGTTATTTAAGATGAACTTTTTCAACATCCTTTACTTTCTACTTGAGTTGTTATTTAAATAAGAGTATAGCCATTTATATACATAGACACATTAAAAAAAGGTTTTTTTACCCGGCTGTGCGACTCAAATGTGGGTAGTGTTTTATCAACTTATAAACCCACGGAAGACTTGTCTCTATGTTTTGTGTATATATCTAATGTATGTACTTAATTTTGTGATATTAGTCTCTATATTTTGTGGAAGAAATTCAGGTCAGAGAAAGTTCACTTGAAGTCGAAGATGAATTGAGCCCTTTACCTAAACACCTACCATCTCTGGGTGAGATTGGGGATGTGTCGATTCGATCCCCCTCAACTTCTAACTGATCTTCAATGCAGGAGAATGGTTTTCAAAAACAAAATCGGTTAAGTGCGAGTCGGACACGTAGGGTTCCGCACCACTGACCGATATTAACTATTATTATTTAGTCATAACAAGATAGAATGTAAAAAAACCCATTTCTTACTTGTATGGGTTACTTGTACTTGTATGGATAGCGACCACGGTAACGCACTTTATGTGAAAATTCAGGTTCTGTATCAGAAGCATTATAATAGGATTCTGTTTGTGACCCTTTGGGTACGGAACCCTAATATTATGTAAGCTGAGAATGTACCTAAGTTCTAAGTAGGTATATAATTATGCTACTTATGTACATACGTCTGCCATCTGGAAGCTGGGTAATATTAGAATAATGCTAAAAAGTCAATTATATCTCTTCCTTTAAACGGTGATAACCTGAGAACGATAACACAGTGTCTAAACCAAGTTGTGCCTACCGTAGGCACAACTCTGCCTACGTGATGTGATGGTTCTATCGTAAGTACCTAGCTGTAATAACTCAGAACGGTCACAAAACAAAACAACCAACGTAGTATACTACGTAAGTATGTAACAATAGTATAACCCTACCGAGTTCAGTGCTTTGTTTTTGTCGCTACATAATACGTTACGAAATCAACCTATTCTACTCGGTCATACAAACTGAATTCATAAATGCGCAATAACGAATGTCCACGAGATATGCGGATTCATGTCAACAAATTATAAAACGATATACATTGATTATGAAGTGCGATATCAGTGAACTATGTTTTAATTACGAAAACAAACAGTAAATTATCGCATTTAGTATTTACGAAAATAGATCGTCATGTTTAATATCCTGACAGTATAGCACGACATAGTAACATAACCAATTTCATTGTTAATGCTACGTCCTTAATTTGGTCGGTTAATAGGCACAGCCATCTTGTTTTCGTTGTTTCTTTTTTCACGCAACTTGCTACGCGGTTATGGGTATATCTATGTACATAATAAAGCTTCCCACTGACGCATCGTCCGACGAACAGTAATAAATTGCGATTTTATAAAAAGTACAAAACCGTATATTTACGTGGTAATCGTAATGACTAAATAGTATCTAAAATGTGTGTATAAATAATATCTACTATCTATCTACTCGCTCATAGCCCGGCGGCTTGCGTCAATCTTACGCGATCAACAAAGTTAAGCAATAATGGGACGGGGGCGGTCGTTAGTTGGATAAATAGTTGGACCACTAGGAGCCAAAATTTCTTGGGTGCTTCCGTGCTTCGGAGGGCACGTAAAGTCATCGGTCCCGGTTGTTATCGTTTGGTAGTAGTCGTTAAACCTTCGGGCGGTTTAAAAACTACCGACGTTTGGGTTGGCTACTAACCCCTCCACCAATCCGCAGTGGAGCAGCGTGGTGAAGTATGCTCTAGGCTTCCTCAGGTGTGAGGAGAGACCCGTGCTCAGTAGTGAGACATTAATGGGTTGAAGCGAGCGAGTAGTGACTAATTAAGATATAAAATAAAATTTTAATATTTTTCATTAGTCTTTATATAATTTTTTATTTTTATAAGTAATTTATATTATAAGTAATTAAAAATAATAACTTTTGAAATATATTTGTTTTCTAGGACGTAAATAACCTTAAGATGCCGGGTCGGCTAGTAAATTATAAACTAAAGCTAGGAAAAGCTGAGCTTTGTGAGGGCTCGCGTAGTTTTTCTAACGGTTAATCATTTTAAGGGCTATGTGATGAGACATTGTCATTTTCCCGCCAAAGCTCCACCGCTATTTTACAACCTGATTCTAGTGGTGTCATCTAGTAATCATTAAATAGATTAACTACGATGTATTTGAGTAGGTATTGTGTTTAGTTGCAGCGATGTTAACTCTTTGGTTATCTAACAGACGGTGTTAGTAGTACAACAACATTCTATCCAATGAATACAAAAATGTTAATGTTCATTTTTCTAATGGTTATAAAATTGTAATAGAATAGTAAGTAATACAAACATCCCACAATCTGAGCCATTTTTGGTACACTTTATTGAAAAACTATCACGCCTATAGATTTGTGCTGTAACATAGTAATATAACTTCATATCTAGATGTGTTATCTGCCAAAAAAAAATATTATTTTATAACCATTAAAAAAATTAACCTTAACAATTTTGTGTTCACTGGATAGAATGTTATTATGTATACTACTAACACCATATTGTATACTACTAACACCATCTGTCAGAAAACCAAAGAGTTAACAACGCTGCAACAGAACTAAACTCAATATTCAAACAAAAAAAAACGAAATTTAAAAATATTTTTAAATTCATAATTTTGGATAATTAATATATAAGGTAACAGGTTGATAGTGAATAGAGAAATCTGTGATATAATTAATTACAATCACACTAGGTACATAATAATTTATTGATTATCATTATAGCAATAGTAGTAGTACCATCAGTGTCTTGCTTTATATCCCCACGCGCATTTAACTGGCGCAGCCGCCATTGCTATATATAAGCGACAAGCGCCGCCAACGTCACGTAGTCGAAATCGAGAGGTGAAGGTGCGAATAATGGAGAGGTGGCGTCCATATTTTGTTCATAAAATCGATTATCATTATTATCACCGGAGTTAGCAGCGCGACCGCCGACGTTCTGTCGTGAAAGTGAAGCAGTACAGTGTTTCGACGTGTCATCCGTGTAGATCGACAGCGGTTCGAGGCCGAACACGGCGGATCGCGGAAAATAGAGAGGGTCCGCTCGCGGCCACCATCTTGTGATCGAGTGTAGCGCACGCCGCGCGCTCAACTCCGAGGACGCCCAGCCACCGTAAAGTGATAAGTGAACTGTCCGACATAGTCGTAATATCGTAAACCGAGATCTTAAGAGAAGAAGCCTACCGAGCGGGGAGATGAACTGCCCGGGACAACAACAGGTGCGAGGGCGCAGGCGCGTCGCGCGAATTCCGCTGCCGGCCGCTTTGGGCGCGCGGCGAGAGCGCGAACGGCGCGAGGAGCGCTATGCAGCCAGCAAGTGGGGCGCAGCACCCGCGGCGGCCGCCCTGCCGCCGCCGCCTACTCACTGGCGCCGCGACGGCCGTTGTCGCCCGGAGCCCGATCGCGCGCTACCACTCAAGCTGCTGCTCAACGTCGGCGCCTAGTAGGACGTCGCTCCCCGTAAGGACTCTAGTGTTAGTGCCCGCGGGCGCGGCCCCGTCCGCGCGACGCCCGAGGCCGCGCCCGCGTACGTCTCTCGTGCTAAGTTTTTTATTTTATAACGCGAAGCGCATCGCACGGCACGAGCCGCGCGCTGCGCCCCGGCGTCGACTAAATTCCGGCGTTAGGTATTATTTTGTGAAAATTTTAGTAGATAAGTTTAGCCGCGCTGCCGCGACCGCCGGCACCGCCGCCCCTGCCACTCCTATTTAAAACATGAGAAAAACACAAAAAAATTACAGGAGCTGCGGGTGCGGCGGAGGAGGCGGCCGCGACCGTGCGGCGCCCGGCGCTGTGCCCCTCGTCGCCCGCCGCCACTGAGCGCTCGCCCCACCCTCTGCCCTTAGGGGCACAGGCCCCTGCGCGGGCGCGACGAGCGCTCGGCGAGCGGCGCACGGAACGTTGCATTTCTTTTTAAAATGAGGCGTTATAATATTATATTTTACTAGTGTGCGGCGGTGAGGCTCGCGGTGCCGGGCCGGGGCTCCGCCCCGCTAGTCGTATCGTTTATTTATCTCGAGACCAATGTATTTTTATTTGTAAGCGTCGGGCCCCGCCGGGCGGGCGCCCCCGGGGCTACGCCACCCGCCGCCGCCGCGACCACCCTGCCGGACCAGAGCTTTAAAAAAATAATTAGTTGAGCGGTGGCCCGGCGCCCTTAATTCTAGTTGTAGATTTTAAAATTAAACGATACGGTGACGTGTAAACTGACTGTTAACGATTGGAAGATTATATATTATTATGTTTGTACAGAGAGTAGAATATAATGATCTCAGCTGCGGGCGACTGCGGCCGGTCGTAGGAGCTTCTGTGATGTACAAAACGAGAATATTTGGAATTTTACAAGTTTTTTATAATATTAGTTTGTAAAGTATACTTTTAAGTAAAGATGGTGGCGGGCGGGGTACTTCGCCCCGCTCGCCGGAAGCCGCTCGCAGCGTCCCCAATCCCAACCTTTCCCATCCCTCTTCCTTCCCATCCCAGGGCTCTCCGGAGCCCGCAAATATTTCAAATGTCTCTTAGACAGGCGTCAAATTTTACTGCTCAGTCCTCGGGCAGAGCATTTTCAGCTACCCAGAACTGCTGGAAGATAAGAAGAAGCAAGTATTGTAATATCTAGTCTGTGTGTGAAGAAGGATCCGGGCCCAGCTGCTAAGGTGTAAAGAAGTCCTCAATAGGAATCAACCACTGTGAGTTTTATGATACATTACACTACACTTTGAGACATTACACTTTGGGTTACATTTTTCTTCTATGAAATGACATCAATTTTATTGTTGTCTCATCTCATCTCATATCACTTGGTTTTTAGAATGAATGCATATTCATATGTATGTTTATGTTTTTGCTGTCTTTATGATCCTATGGACACTAAAATAATCGTACATGATTGAATGAAAGAAAATACCTAATTTAATTATGAAAAATTTTCAGCCACTCAATGCATACATATTGCTACAAAATAACCTTTTAATAAAGAAACACATTAACCATCACAATACTACAAAAACAGACACTAAAGAGATAATTAGTTTCTTTTATGAAATGATAATTATGTATAACTAGTGAACCGCCCTCGCTTCACTTTGGGAAACTTTGGATAATTCACACTATATCTTTGTAAATTATAGCCTATATGTTCTGATGTGGTAAGCTATATTATTGTAAAGTTTCAGCTAAATCCATTTTTGCGTGAAAGAGTAACAAACATTCATACATCCATACAAACTTTCGCATTTATAATATTAATAGGATAGGATTAATTTTGCTTACTGATGACCATTTTGTGTTCATAATTGTAAATTAGAACCACAGAAGACTTGGATATTTTTATTATTTATTAATATTTTTCTTTCATTTCTTCTTGGCTGGCTATTAAATTGAGGCATTGATTTTGGAATCCTGTAATGTTATTCATATATCATCGTGTTAATTAAAATAATTACAATACCTTAACTGTAGCGTGGAAAAGTACATTCAATCAAATTCAAAACTTATAATGGTTCAAATATTCAGTAAATCAGTTGGGACATATTTTGAGAAACTATTCCATAATGATAAACTTAGTTTTTTAAAGTAAGTAGGTACTTCATTTATCACTTTCGCTGTCATTACTGTTCCTGAAATAGAATTAAATAATGGGTAAAAAACTAATTATACACGCTTATGTAGATACGGTATTAAAAATCAAAAAAATATGAACGAGCCAGTTCTCTTTATTTAATCGTTTGGGTAATTAAGAGCAGTATAGTAGTATCATCAGTGTATAGTAGTGTCCTTGTAGTGTGCTTTGCTGTGCATATTACTCATACTACCAAGGGTATTAGAAGGAATTTCCATACCTCATTGCTGGCTCGGTGTTTGCTCTTATTGATGTCACATGTTAGCTTAGAATAAGCCATGTTTGCAATATTATATTTTATTTGATACAAGCTGTTGCCCTACAACTGCGGAAATTAGTTTAATTATCATACAAACTTTTACCCCCATAGTATCTCTTTAAAGGATGATTTTTCAAAATGCCCAGTGTTCCCCCATTCCCAAGTTACTTAGTTTTCACTACCGGCAATCCTCAAAGACGCATGTTTTTTACGCTTAACTTAAAATCTAAATAATTTACAATATAATAATAACACCTCACATTGATAAGTTAATTTTATGGCTTAACATTTGTAGCTACTGATGACAGGAGTTCCGTGATTTTTGTTATCCAAAAAGTACACGTACATAATTATATACAGATACACAGTATTATGTATACTGTGTATCTGTATATAATTGTACACAGTATACATAATTTATAGGTCATGGAAAGCGTTCGGTGACGATGACGCGAGTTCCACGATTTTTGTTCACCCAAAAAGTGCTCAACGTGCCTAAAGAACTTTTCACTTCAATATCAATATCAGTCCTGAGAGTCCCGACCGAGAATCGAAAGCGGAGCTTTCTTGAACAGATCAGATGTAACAAAGTAATTACCGGAAGGTGTCATGGAGTGGTGATGATACTTTGCTTATCAAAATTACACAACAATTTATCCGTTGAGCGACCTCCGTCTAAGGTTAAAATAACATCTTATTTTAGAAGATCTGACCCAAATGCTTATCATTGTTTATCGAATTACGTCAGCCAATCTTAAACGAGGCCGTTAATATAATTTTAGGAAAACATAATTAGACAGCCTTCCGTTTGCCATAAATTGGCTAATGTCTTTTAGTATTGCATAACGTTTAGATTTATCGCAGAAAAAACGAATGTTCTCGATATGATCTCAATAATTAACGAAATCAATGATGATTATATCTTTGAATCAGATAAGTAGGTAGGTACGTGTACTGGGTAAACCCAGAAAGTGGTGCTAAGAAAAACACAGATTCAATTAAGTACTTTATTAGTTCTTGTAATTTGATTGACAATATTTTTAGTTACTTAGTTTACGCGTATTTTATTTGTCAGTGCTTTATATTTTTGATTACATACTGTTTAAAAACAGTTACGCATTGATTAATAGTCCTGCCCCGTTTAGGTACCCGACGACAAAATGCGAATACGCGCCAATAGCATATAATTATGTTTACCTATTCGTGTATATTCGTTACTCGCCACGCGTATTCGTCTGCAGCGTCTGCTCTCGTCTCGGTGTCAATTTTTTTACTAACGCTAAGCATTGGCAGCTAGGGGATATGGGTACACAAAAAGTACAAAATATACTTATCATTATATTAATACGTGAACCAAAAACTTTGTGCCTCTTTTTGACAATTGCGCGGACGTAGTATGAAATTTGGCACACTTATACATAGTTTATGAAGGAGTGCAGAATGCTAATATTTTTTAAAAATATGCATTTTATTCCCTCTGCCATACGTCTGAGACGACGTTTGGAATGTGTCATAGGGTCATCGTTCATTACAGTCAATGTTAATTAACCCTTTGTCAGAATGAATTACGGTCGAAATTACGGTCGAATTTCGACCGCAGAGCGAGTTACTAGTAATACAAATGGGCGTATTTGTGCTGGATAATTCGGCAAGAAAATAGGCCAATTATTCGCCGAGTATCAAATTAGGCGTTAGTTTACGACGACCTTCGTCTGGTGTTGGGCAGATTCTGTTATGAGTGGTTGAGTACCTATGTATGTACTTAATTGGTTGAAGCGTCCATTGATATTATAACTTTTGAATGATTATTGGGTATTCTTATGTATGTACCGCAATAAATAAAACCTGTGCTCTAAAGCTCAGCACAGAGCATACCCTAATCTAAAAAATTACGTGGTGAGCCGGTTGTGCAGACCCAGTTTATAATCGAAAGAAAATAAACTATTCTGCAATGCCTTGAACTCGCTAGGCGAGTTCACTGACTTAGATTCTCAAACTTTTATTAATGAAATATCTATATGTACGGTTGATACTTTTATTTTCATTTACACGCTACTTTATCACGCAATTGCCGACCTTATGTAAACACAATAAGGATAATAAATTGCATAGTTATTATTATGAAAAGCATTCCTAACCAATTCACATACTAAAACGCAATTATCGAACTTATGTCAAAGTAATAAGGATTATGTAATAGTGACTTAATACTTGTGGAATATAATGTGCAAATAGTTGTCTATGAGCTATTTTATATTTATTATAATCGTACCAAGTTTGTTATCATTGCTCTTGTGAGTCGGAAGATTGACAGCCACTGCATAAATTACGAAACAAACTTACCTTTTCTTTTATCTATAGTGTTTCTTGCCATTTTTATATGTTAAATTACACCGTATGTTAGTTAAACTCTTTTTAATTGCGTTAAACACGTAACGTACACTGTCACGGTCACAAAAATAACAAAACATTGTTTTTACCCTAACCCAATGCCACTGAACTCGCGTGGCGAGTGATTCAATACGTGATGCAGCGCCGGGGACTCGCCTAGCGAGTCCAACGTAAAATGTAGGCGGCATCCGAGAAAACATCGTGAAAATCGTAGTGGTAATGAATGTGTTACTTTTGTTCTCATTACTTATATCTTGACTGTTTATGAAGTATCAGGTGAATTCGGGTGGTATCAGTGTAATCGTTTTTGAGGTATTTTCTAACCACAGAAAAATAAGTATTTAAATAGGCGATTTGTATTATTATTTTTTAATTGTGTTTCAAAGTGTTTCTTATAATATGCGTGAGGCTTCTCGCCCACATTAGATTTTTTGTAGGACAGATAAAATCGGGCCGATTTTTCCTCCCATGCTAAATGTGCCGTATTTCTAACCGACTTTTTGTAGGACGTGTGCGTTGCACTATTGCTATCACGTTCTATTTTTAAATAAAGCGGTAAAGATTTAACAACCGTGCAATAAAATACAATAATTCGAGGTTTATTTACTCTTGTAGTGACGTAAAACTGATATCGATATGTCGACTGGTGTTTTGACGATAATGGATACAGATTCAAAATAATCTTTTTTTTTATAGTTTTTATGGTTCTTTTTTTTACAGTGCCTCTTAAATTGAAGGGGAAAATTTACAAATCCATAATGTATGGATCAGAATGCTGGGCTACAAAGAAGACGGATGAAAGACGATTGCATGTGGCAGAGATGAGAATGTTGAGATGGATGTGGGGAGTTACGCGAATGGATAAATGAGTATATTAGGGGAAGTCTTAGCACCAATTACAGAAAAGTTGAAAGGAAGCCGAATGTCGTAGCATGGGCATGTGATGAGGCGAGAGGAACCGCATATGACGAGAAGATTGATTGATATGAAGGTTGATATGAAGGATGGACGAAGGGGAAGAGGACGGCCAAAGAAAAGATGGATAGATGGTCTGAGAGATGATATGAAAGAAAAGTGAGTCAGTGTAGAGGTGAGGTGAGGTGAAGAGGTGGTATAAGGAAGAATGGAAGAATTGAGCCGACCCCAAATAAAATTGGGAAATGGGCAGGAAAATGATATGATATTTTTTTTAAGTGAAAAATTTTTTTAGAGTGAATTAAATAAAAAGGTACTTTCTATACAAATACGAGAGTGCAACTAGCCTTTTCTAGTTTTCTAGGTAGTAGAGCTTAGAGTTCACCCGGGGTAGTACTACCGCCCACCACGGTACTTAGTACCATTTCTACCGTGTAATAATTGTCTTAACAGCAATTGTGTTCCGGATAGAAAGGTGTGGAGCCGGCTACACTTTTAAGAGGCGACCATCTCAGTCCACAAGGGTAGCAACACATCTGTGACCGAATTATAACGAGATTCTAACTAACATTTACTAACTGGACTATTACTAACAACAAATAACTAAAAGTAACATTCACTAACAGTCCCTGTCCCAGTCCTCATACTTACAAACTAACCAACTAATAATGTTCTAACACCGTCACCTAACCTGACTAACTATCCCAGTCCCCATATGAGTCTTGTTCTAAGTCGGTCACAGTTGTCATGGGCGGCAGTGGAAGGGCTGCATGCTCGTTTGCTACCTTAAATCAATAAAAAAAAGCCTTTTGGCAAACAGAGAATTCCAAAACCAAAATTGATTACATAGTTAAATTACATCCCTAAAGCCAGTTCAAACAGTGTATTAGAATGTACAGACAACCTGGCAATTTTGTAATACATACATATTACATAGAAATATATTTAGTCAATTGTTTCATGGAATTTTCCCATTAAACAAATGTATAATACTCCTATCTGTGCTCCACTCCACCACAATACGCACAGAAGTGGTCATTCCGATTACAACCGATAACGATAAAACTATTATTGAGTGTAGTAAGTACTTATATTCTCCATCTCCAGTCTTGTTCAGACCGGAGAATATACCCATATCACAAAATCACAATTTTATTTTTACTTACCAATAATATTTTATCTATTTATAGATATTTTGTACTCAATTCTCACTTACAATAAACAGATAAAAATACGTAAATCCTCTTCAAAACAAAGACTTATCGCTATCTATACAAGGTGGATACCATCATACGACATTAAATGAAAACACAAGCCCTACTCCCTCCTAGGAACATGTTGCATCAATTAAAAAACTGTTAACATCAAATTAAAAAAAAACAAATTTTCAAACAAACTTAATAGCAAAAAATGGGGTAAAAAATAGAACATCATTTGTAAACACTGTTCACTAACCTTTGATAAGAGCGGCAACAGCGCACTTTCGTCACGTGATCTTTTGATTGTTGTTTTGATTGACGCAATGTGATTCTTATGACTTTGTTATAAGGTTCAATGTGCATTATGTATTTAATTTGATAAATTTGCTTGTTCCGTCTGGGGTCATTAAACTTTTATGATAGACTGATTTTAGACACAGCGTGTAGAAAATTTCAAAAGTGAAGAAAAATTCCTGTGCCTAAAGTATTGAACATATTTGATTGAAAATTTGTTTGTAGACTTGGAAGATGGATAGGTACATGCAGTTAAATTTAATGTCGTATGATAGTATCCACCTTGTATATCTATTTCTTTGTTTAAATTAAAAATGCTTTTTTAATAATTCGGTGTCATATTATTTACTAGAGCCTTTGCCCGCGGCGTCGCCCGCGTGGAATTTGGTCTGTCATGATAAAAGTATTCTATATTACTTTTAATACATACCGCCAAGAATATGTGTACAAAGTTTCGTTCATGATCGGCGTGAAAGAAATTGTAGGGATGTTATAACACCCTTGGACTCTAGTACCGATATTATTATCTTATCGGATATCGGGATTATAAGGCCTAGTAGTCCACAGAAAAATAAATTGCACTTTCTCTTCGAATCGTTGGTGATGCCTCTTAGGTGTACTGATTTCGACAACGATGACCACTGACCATCAGGGGCTCAAGTCTGCTAATTTGTAAATTCTTCAATTGCGTAGTGTTTTTCAATTGAAGTTTGAAATTTTTTTGACACGTTTCGTATAGCAAATGTGTCAAATTATTTAAATCGACGCAATTGAAGCATTTTAAATTAGTAGACTTGGGCCCCTTGTGGCTCCATAATGTTTTATTGACTAGTTACAGAAAAAAAAACAGTCGGACACAGGGCAGCGTGGTGAAATAGTCTTACACAACGGAAGAACTCAAGGGATGAGCTGCTAATTTATTGGAGCCAGAAGAATCAAATTTCCAGTTTCAAGCATTTAATGGAATATATTTTTTTCTCCCAACAACTGTGTTATTTTTTTAGTTAGTAGGTACTTAAAGTCCTAGAAATATTGCTTAGTCTCTCGTCCAGCAGAGAGCACTAACTAGAAGTACTTTTACATAATGAGGATGCAACTCACCTGGGTTAAACGCTCCATTTTTCTTACTAACGACCCGTATGGCGCAGTGGTTACCCTGCCGGACTGCCGTTTGAGGGGTCCTGGGTTCGATTCCCGATGCCCGAGGCGAAAATTTGAATGACTAGTTTAAATTTCTGTTGTCTGTCTCAGTTTGTGTGCGTGCTTGTCTTTTTTACATAAGATAAGACAACCCCACCTGATGGTAAGTGGCGATGAAGTCGTTGGACGCAAAGTTTACTCGTATTCACCCTCCCCTTGAAGACTCCCACTTTGTTTTTGTGTGATGACCATGGCAACCACACGGAATCCTTGTGTGTGGCGTTAAGTATTTAGGTACAATCGTGACCTTTTAGTATTTTCACATGTAAACGCATAATTATAGGTTCCGTCGTTAAAACACGTCACTTATTTGATTAGTGATTACATTTATCTTTCGACTACACGTTCCGTTATCTTTTTGATAGTAGTTGGTATTGTGGCAGTGCTTCCTTTGCCGGGTTGAACACCGTCGAAACTCGTCGGAACAGTAAGTATTCGTTTTTTTGAAGATGTCACTTCTAACACGTGTGAATTGCACACATTTTTTTTGTCTGTCTGTTTGTTCCGGCTAATCTCTGGAACGGCTGAAACGATTTTCACTGGCAGATAGCTAATGTAAACCTATTCCATACCTTGGTACATATTGCGAATTTAAGGTTGTCTTTGTTTTGATGCTAATGTAATATTATTGTTGCTATAGTGAAGCAACATTTCATTTAGTACCTAATTCATAATGATAATTATAATGTAAGCAATGCATGTTATCAGTTATTGTGACAGCGCGCAGCGTGACGATCGATCGACGACCTTACGTTTTTTTATGGTATTAAGGTAGCAGACGAGCATGCAGCACCACACCACCCTTCCGCTGCCGCCCATGACAACTGTGAGGTGAGGGTTAGACTGTGACCGACAGCCGACACAGGAAACCGGAACTAGGATAGGAGGATTACGATTTTTTTTGACAGTCCTAATTGGTAGGTAGGACTGTCATTTATAGCTTCAATTCTTGGTCAACGCCACAGACCCTGGGGTCAAAGCAGACATTAATTTGAGAACAACTCAAAACCAGTGAACAACTTTTCTTCCTTAAGAGGAAATACCACGCGAACCCTTTTTCAAATTTGGGATTTTTTCACTCAATATCTCTGTCGCGCTTGCGAGCGGCGTGTATGTCAGTGCGATAGGGACAACTGCAGCTCCGTGTAAAAACCCGAGGCAAAAATCATCAAAATCGAGGTTCCGTTCTCGACTAATCCCCCCGCCAAAACAAAAGCAATCTTAAAGAAATTTTGGAAATTGAATGGGAAGGAGATATTCTGTGTCGGACCGTTTAGCTTTTTGTGCTAATTATTATACAATTTGTGTACTAGGCGTTTGTTTGCGGCATATTTATTTGGCCGTTTTAAGCGCTGTTTGAAGTAGCCTAAAACTTTTGAAAACAAAAATGATATTATCCTTGTGTGAAAAAATTATTGATCTAGAGTCAAAAACCAGCGAGGGATTAGTCGAGAACGTTTGTATGGAAAAATGACCCGTAGCATTTCCTCTTAAGGATAAACACAACTCAGAAAATTTAAGAATAAAATAGAGTTCTCAGCAGTACAACAAATAAAGTTTTAGTACTTTGGCGTTGCCAAAGTACTAAAACTGCAAAGCCCATGATGGTGGTATGTATGGGCATGGGTGACCACTTTCACGCGGCCACCTTATCTCCGGTAAGGTATCTACTTTCATTAAAAAGAAACTAAAGGCAGGTACTCTTACTGTAAAGTAAATTTAATAAAATACGAGTAGATTACTCCAATCATTTTATGTATATAAGATAAGTTACTATTACTAGTGATCTGCCCTCGCTTCGTTTCGGGAAACATATTCCTTGCGTTTGCAAAGATTTAGATATTTTGAATAATTCACACTATATCTTTATAAATTAGAGCCTATGTGTTAATCTAATGTGTAAGAAAGTTTCATCAAAATCCATTCAGTAGTTTTTGCGTGAAAGAGTAACAAATAGACATCCATACATCTTTACAAACTTTCGTATTTATAATATTAGTAGGATGAGCATTGACTTATTATTACTAAGGATGAGTGTTTCATTTGATAATTCACCAATTAATTAATACTTTTGTATAAGAAGGAACTTCGTTCCTACCTGGTGTCCCACGACACAATTTAATTTTGTTTAGCAATTAAGGATTTGTCGATATTTATGTTATAAGGCATTTTCAACGCAAACAAAATCCAAATTTAAGAGGAAATTAAATACGTTTCATATTCGACATTTGACTATTTTTTATTATTAGGTATTAAAAAAAAACCTATTTTGTCAATATTATACAAACGTTATCGCTTATGTCGCAAACTAAACAACAAACTACATATTATTATGAATAAAATATGTCCGTCACTTAACTTGCAAAATTCTTAATGACACAAATAAAAATAACCTTTTTTTACAAACTAGCTTGATCTACCAAAAAACTTATAAAAAATATGAGACGGGTATTTACAATTACTATATATTATAATAATACGTGCTTAATACAAGGTGTAGGTAATAAGTAATACTACCATAAAACAATAATGATACACTTACAGTATTTGCTACCACTAGTAAGTATAAGGCGATGCCGTACAGTGTCGGACAGTGGATTAGTGTCAAATCGGACAAGAGTATTTATGTACCTGCTTACTCATAGTAATAAGTTTGCCTTGCCTACTAGCCATTAACGACCCACTTATACTTACGGAGGCTTAGAGCATATTCCACCACCCTGCTCCAGTGTGGACTTGTTGTGTCCCTTAAGTAACATTAAAGATCCTAAGGATCTTAAAAAAGCCGCCTAGTGTTCTTACCACTTGAACATTTCAGTGGAATTTTAGTTATTCTATTATTAGTATTTCTTGTATAGCTACACGTTTTTTATCCAAACACACTTCAATAAAATTACTAAGCGGCAAATTGACCGATAAATGACACTTCTTTCATTTTGTTTAACACTGAATGACAGTAGTGTCGGACACTGGATACATTTGCACTGTAACGCATTCAACATCTCAATCATCCGTTTTCATGTCGCTCATATTGCTTTCAAGTGATGGCAAAGATGCATTGTCTATCTTACTAGCAACTTCACTGTCCATTGTGGACTGATCGAATGCTCCTGTCGACACACCGTCTGGTTTCTGTGACGTGCTGGCTTCAGATTTCGACCTATACTTAATTTTCGCTGTCATTATCAGGTTAATGATATCCATCTGTAGTTGTGTACATAGGTCTTCGGGTACAGTTCTCATTAAACACGTAAGGTATTTACCGAAATTTTCCAACTCCTCAGTGAATTGGTCTACGGGTGGGGTGGTATCCGAGTATTGTGTCCTTGGTCTCTTTCTGTTCTCTAAGCTGATGCTCGGCCTTTTGAATTGCCTGGCATTATGCACTGCCTTCTGCTTCTGCGAGCTCGCTGGTGTTGACGAGGGCAGTTTAACAGATCTCACGTTCTTCGGGCTTTTGGAATCCGAATCGTACAAGTAAACTATTTCCTGGTACAATTCGTCTGGTTCCGCCGCGTCTGAGTCATCGTTAGCTGGTTTCTATAACAATGACATATTTATTTGCATGAAATAAGAAAGGTAGTACATATTTATTTATAAGTACCTACCTACCTACTAAAATGTAAAGAAATCCGTCTAAGCATTTTTTCGTCTGTGGGTAAGTAGACACTAGACACTATGGCTTCAACCCATTAATGGCCCACAATTAAGCACGGGTCTCTCCTCAAATCTGAGGTAGCCTAGAGCATACTCCACCACGCTGCTCCACTGCGAATTGGTGGAGGGGTTAGTGGCAAACCCAAGTGTCGGAATTTTTTATGCCACCCGAAGGCATCCGACATGGCTTAACGACTGCTACCAAGTGGTAACAACCAGGACCGACGGCTTTACGTGCCCTCCGAAGCACGGAAGCGCCCAGTAAATTTTGCCACTAGCTGTCACCCATCCACCTACCGACCGCGCCCGCTGTTGCTTCTTTATTAGCGAGCGAGTAGACAGATAGTTGATACTATTTCCCGGGTTCATGAATATTCAATAATGTTTTAAAACAACGGCGTGGCAGCACGTGTGATACGTGATATAAAAAATGTGCCCCGTGACACACGCACAAAGTTAGATTAGATCACAATATTATAATTATGATAACATCATAGTACGTACGTACAAGAATACAGAAAAAGTTTCTACTAAGTTTTATGGGAGCGTTCAAGACTTATTTTGCTTTAAATGAATTATGCAATAAATGAATTTGAATTAAAAAAAACATGTTTTCATACTAGTAAACCCGTCCTGTACTTTGTTAGAGCACTTGAAAATTGATAGACGTGATTATTTAAACTGACATAGGTAGGTACCTATATTTTTTTTTTATTTATAAACTGATTGAAATAAAACAAACACTAAATTGTAAGTGAATCTTACCACTATTAGTACATTAGTGAAAAGCACAAGTACCCAGATCGGTTAAGCCGTTTCTGAGATTATCGCGTCAAAAATTATAGACAGACAAAAATTCTAACAGTCCGTGTTTTAGGTTCAATGGGCGTTAGTAAAAGCACCCAATTAATAGTTTTACGTTACCTACGTATTTGAGATAGCGGTCATATGTTATATTTTAAAAGTTTAATAAGTGCTTATTTCGTTTTTGTTTTTATTAGTTTTTTTTATAATATCCGGACAACTCAAGAAGCCGCCAAGTTCAAAAACCGATCAGAATACCAAAAGTCCGGATACATCCGGACGTCTGGAAACCGTAATCCAGTCAGTAACTCACCAATATCTTGGGATGCTCTCGTTTCAAGTGGGTGACAAGACTGTTTCCCTTCACGTCGACATTGGCGTGACAGATTTCGCAGCTCGCGCGGCTCGACAACCCGTCCACCGTGAAGAACTTCTCCACGTCCACCTCCATCCACGGCTCGGAGTGGTTGGAGTCGTCATCGTCTGCGGAGAAATCAAAATTTTAATGATATATGATAAAAACACACATACACACACACATGATACATAACAGCATATTATGTTACTCACAAACTAACCAACTAATAAATAAATAAATAACGCTACACGCTCATAGCCCCACACTAGGATTCCCTGTGTCGTGGGTGCCATGGACAACACACAAGCCAAGAACACACACACCCAGACCAAGAACGGAAATTTAAATTCATCATTCAAATTTCCGCCTCGCTGGGAATCGAACCCAGGACCCTCGGAACGGCCATCCGGCGTGTTAACCATTGCGCCATCCGGGTCGTCAATGTCGTCAATGGTCGTAATACTCGTAATGTTCTAACACAGTCTTCTAACCGGACTAACTATCCTAATCCCCGTTTGAGTCTTGTTCTGTTCCGGTCACAGTTGTCACGGGCGGCAGCGGAAGGGGGTGCTGCATGCTATATGTCCGCAAACCACTCGGTTACTCTGGACTGCATAATTAAAATAACACGATGCAAAAAACCCTTTCACTAAGTGCCAGAAAGACATGGGCGAAGATACATCTGAAGGGCCTGAAATGCCCCTTTCGAGTCTTTTGAAAAAAAGGCGTTAGAGCTAGTAGAGCGTTGTTGGCGGAGGCATTTTCGTGCCCCCACATGTAATCAGAATCCGTAATCATAGTAAATTTTTCCCAGTATGGTGCTAGTAGACAAAACTGTACAGATAACTTCATCATCATCATCATCTCTCGCAATGCGAGGTAGGGTTACATTTACATTACAGGCCATAGTCCACCGTGCTGGCCAAGTGCGGATTGGTGGACTTCACACACCTATGAGAACATTATGGAGAACTCGCAGGTGTGCAGGTTTCCTCACGATGTTTTCCTTCACCGAAGTAACTGATAATTAAATTCTGTTGCGTTCATATTTTTTTGAAAATTAATGATGCATGATTCAAACCCAGTTCCCAGTCCCCCCTGTTCGGGAGCCAACGATCAACCTCGGCTATCACTGCGTTACAGAATACATTTATTTAAAAATAATTAGTCAAGTTAACAAATTCACGCAGTTGTAGTTGATACTAATGATAAATAATCAAAATAAAAGGCACCTTTTCAAAACAAGAATACCTAACAAAAATCCCAATGCCTACACTACCCAGTGCGTTAGTTGGAAAATATTTTTAAGTAGAATTTAACTAGGTTATTAAAAAAATTATATCCAATAAATTGTAGCGGGTAGGTAGGTAAGGTAGGTACCGTAATATTTTCATATTTCACATTTAAAATTAATTTTAGCATAAAAACCACTCAAGAAATCGATGTGTGGATATAACCTGCTACAAAAAAGCGACGCCGAGTGGAAAACACAAAAACACCGCACGATTCGTAACTATTCGTGAATCATAAAATAAAAAAACTGCTGAGATTCAAGGATACTAATAAAGTTTTAAGAATTAAGGTTCATATATTATTTACCACAATAATTACTGACCATGTTTAGATTAGAACCTGTCTTAAAGAAAAGCATTTACTTATGGTAGAAGATCCGAGCCTACATCGACCTTCACCGGGTTGATAATAGAATCAAACTTATTTTATAATAAATTTCGTATATTAGAAAATATATTAAAAATGGGTTGACAAAAAAAATCCTGGACAGAATATTTTTAATTAATTTTTTAAAAATGATTTTTCATTGAATGTTGCAACATGAAGATAATAATGAAATTTTATACTGGACATATAGTATAAAACATATAGAATGTGCAGACGTAGGGTTGACTATTTTTACCTGGACGAACTACTGGGTTGACAGGTATAAACAGGTATGTCAATACTAGTTACTTTCACTTGATTGGATAATAGAAAAAAATGTATATCAGCATAAGCGCTGTTTTATTCTGAACACGATGATATAGGGTTGACTGCAAAAAAATCGGTCCTAATAGGGGTTGACAAATTTTAAAGATTTAAATTTCAACGCGTGTGGATATTAGTGACAGAGAGATCCGACGTAAGTATACCGTGTGATAATAAAGGACCGAACATTGCAGTTGTGTCTGATGGGATCGTGAATATAAGAAAGTGCGCATGCTCGGTATGTAAACTATATGGAGAGTAGAGGTACCCCTGCTACCCTCCATATTGTAAAGAGTACACGTTATTTTGGAGCAACTGACATTTGAATTCAGTATGCGTTATTTCGGAGCAACTGAAAATGTTGCAAACAAATTAATTAATTAAATACATAACAATGTAATATAATACAAAAATATTAAACAATACAGGGTGTACAGGAAGCGCTCATAGCCCGGCGAGAAGCGCTCATAGCCCGGCGACTTGCGTCGATCTCAAGTGATCGACAAAGTTAAGCAACAGCGGGACAGGTCGGTAGTTGGATGGGTGACCGCTAGTGGCAAAATTTCTTGAGCGCTTCCGTGCTTCGGAGGGCACGTAAAGCCGTCGGTCCCGATTGTTACCATTTGGTAGCAGTCGTTAAGCCATGTCGGATACCTTCGGGTGGCTTAAAAATTTCTGACACTTGGGTTGGCCACTAACCCCTCCACCAATCCGCACTGGAGCAGCGTGGTGGAGTATGCTCTAGGCCTCCTCAGGTATGAGGAGAGACCCGTGCTCAGCAGTGGGCCATCAATGGGTTGAAGCCACAGGGTGTAATCGTTAAGTGTG
Organism: Ochlodes sylvanus; assembly: GCA_905404295.2. NCBI lineage: Eukaryota > Metazoa > Arthropoda > Insecta > Lepidoptera > Hesperiidae > Ochlodes > Ochlodes sylvanus. The sequence goes on from FR990129.1 coordinate 9,539,363, forward strand.
CACAGGCGATTATTCCGTAACTATTACAGATATCAAAAAACTTTTTAAACTGATATCGAAAGCACTTTACCTAATGAGTAAAATGACAATAATAATTTATTAAAAATAAAACGAGAAATATCCAAAAAAAATACATTAAACTCTCCCATACATTTAGTATGAGATAGTAGAAAGGTTTTACTTTCTTTATTTAAAGTGGAATAGTACCTACTCGCGAGATAAAGAATTTGAATTTAGAACGAACAACAGCAGATGGCGTTGTTAAGTAACACGAAGTCAATGAGTGTTTGCTTTGAGGTTAGACTAAGAAAATCAATTGTTTATTTATATTATTTGTGTCTTCTTAATATTATTATTCGTACTTAAATATAATTTCCAAAAAACACAATATATAAAAAAAAATACCGAGCAAAGCTCGGTCATCCATCTAGTTATACTTACAAGTTAATATATATATATGTATATAATTATGTTTAATTTATGGTATATTGTTTAATATTTTTGTATTATATTACATTGTTATGTATTTAATTAATTAATTTGTTTGCAACATTTACAGTTGCTCCGAAATAACGCATACTGAATTCAAATGTCAGTTGCTCCAAAATAACGTGTACTCTTTACAATATGGAGGGTAGCAGGGGTACCTCTACTCTCCATATAGTTTACATACCGAGCATGCGCACTTTCTTATATTCACGATCCCATCAGACACAACTGCAATGTTCGGTCCTTTATTATCACACGGTATACTTACCTCGGATCTCTCTGTCACTAATTTCCACACGCGTTGAAATTTAAATCTTTAAAATTTGTCAACCCCTATTAGGACCGATTTTTTTGCAGTCAACCCTATATCATCGTGTTCAGAATAAAACAGCGCTTATGCTGATATAAATTTTTTTCTATTATCCAATCAAGTGAAAGTAACTAGTATTGACATACCTGTTTATACCTGTCAACCCAGTAGTTCGTCCAGGTAAAAATAGTCAACCCTACGTCTGCACATTCTATATGTTTTATACTATATGTCCAGTATAAAATTTTATTATTATCTTCATGTTGCAACATTCAATGAAAAATCATTTTTAAAAAATTAATTAAAAATATTCTGTCCAGGATTTTTTTTGTCAACCCATTTTTAATATATTTTCTAATATACGAAATTTATTATAAAATAAGTTTGATTCTATTATCAACCCGGTGAAGGTCGATGTAGGCTCGGATCTTAGACCATTAGGTTAAATTAAGTACATAAGTATTAGGGTTTTCGGGCCCGGGTACCCGGGTCGGGTATACCCGGGTATTTAAGAGTTTTCGGACCCGGGTAATATATGACTTAAGACCCGGGTACCCGGGTGTCAATAAAATTATTGTATATTTCAGCTATTTCCGTAATAAAATAACGGCAAAAGTATTTAAGAGGGGGCATAAAGCTAGCAAAAACCAAATTTCACCCGCGCTTCACGCGGACAATCGTGACTAGTAATAACTAAAAACTTTGAGCGACTTGAGAAAGACGATAAGCTTATTGCACGGAATAGGAATGCAATAAGCGACAAATGCATTTTCTTTTGATTAGGTATTCCTAAATTGATTTTGAAATCGCTAGTCTAATCTCTTCGTGAATACAACTCGTAATCAGCATTATATTTATATTAAAATATTGACTCTAAAAATATGCATCATATTGGAAATACATTCATTTTCGTTGAACAATAGACATAACTTTTTGGTTTTTTATCGAATAAAGTTTCTTCTTTTATGTTTTTGCTCAGTTTAATTCGTCGATAATATAATGTAGTATTACTATATTTTTATTCAGGTTCTAGAAACTTGATCTACTACTGTAAAAATTGAATCTAGGATTGCCTATTTTGCTTTATACCCCCTCCTAAATTCGAGATCTCATTTTTGTGTCATATTTAATAAGATTTAAGTGTTATTTTATTCGAAGTAGATAGATGCCTTCGTCTATATATAAATAAATAAATAACGCTACACACTCATAGCCTCACACCAGGATTCCCTGTGTCGTGGGTGCCATGGACAACACACAAGACAAGAATACACACACCCAGACCAAAAACGGAAATTTAAATTCATCATTCAAATTTCCGCCTCGGTGCGAATCGAACCCAGGACCAGAAGAACGGCGATCCGGCGTGTTAACCATTGCGCCATCCGGGTCGTGAAAATAAATAAAATCTATTAAAATAAATAAAATTGGAGTGTCTGTTTGTAATATTAAAATAACCGCTTTTTACTGAATGCATATTATTGTATACACGGTGCATATACCAAAATAACATTTTTAAACAATTTTTGTCTGTCTGTCTGTTTGTTTGAGCTAATCTCTGGAACCACTGGACCGATTTTGACGGGACTTTCACTGGCAGATAGCTGATGTCATATGGAGTAACTCAGGCTACATTGTTTGTGTTTTTTTTAGAAGTGGGTATCTTTATAAAAGGTTTATTTTGGTCAGTTTGTTCTATTGTGTGATTTTGCATGGACAATTTTTAGGAGTATTCCTACAAAGAGTTGAAAAGACGTAGGCAAAATATATGAGTTTATGGAGAAGGCATTTATTTTTGATTTTTTTTCTTGAAAATATTATACACAAATGAGTGAAACTCATGAATTATGTTTTATTTAAAATTGAAAATACCCGGGTACCCGGGTCTACCCGGGTATTTAAGAAAAAAATACCCGCTACCCGGGTATCAAAAAAGTCCGGGTATGCGAAAACCCTAATAAGTATGAAACCTAATGTAATAATCTTGTCACGGAATAAGTTAACTTAAGTTAAGTAGGTACTCATTCCGTGACAAGGTGAGGTGGAGAAGGTGGAGGAAGCACCCCAAATAATATTATTACCTTAGTAATAAACTAGCACATAAGTAAGTAGGTCACATAAAAATTAGTCATTCTGTTGTTCTTGCACAACCATAATGCAAATTGTTTTAAATGGATGTAACCAAAGTAGCGAAATTTAAAAACACTGTAAAAAGACAAGCGCAGAGTCATACGCGTACTTAGCCGAATATTACTCATAATAGTATCAAAATTAAGTTAAATATTAATTAAGTCTATAACCTACCTAATTTAAGTACCTCTCATTCTCATAATAGTATCGATCTCTAAGGTACCTACCTAATTTAGAGAAGTTTAAAGGGTCATCATCCCCATCATCGCAACCCCTAGCTAAAATAGAGAAGATACATTAGACCATTACAGGAAATTTTAGAGTAATCAAGAGCATAGTACTCCACGTGACCAGAATAGCAAACATTAATTTAAAAAAGCAGGAACAAATGACCGGTATATTTCATTTACGATACTTATGTAAGAACGACCGGTACTATTAGCAGGCACCGGTATTACTTATGACCGGTATGATTTTAAATTATATTTATCGTCGTCAGTAAAAATTGTATTAAAACGTTAATTTTCAGATGTTTCCATATTTCTGAAAATAATTCAGGGTTGAAGTAAGTACGTACTTGAATTTGGCAAATCCCTCGGAGGTGTAGCTACTGATAGTATATTTCCACTATTTAGTGTTACAATTTGTTGGTATTCGGTCTTGTGCATGAACTTAAGATGGTTCATTAAATTCGACCCATGAGTAGTCTGAAAAAATGTTACATCCATAAGTGCCGAACTGCCCCACAAACATGACAATCCTATGTACAGCTGCTATCTCGCTCTTTCACGTAACCTTTTTTAACCGAAAAAGTAATCAAGAAATCAGGAAAGATTTAACAATAATGTTATCGTGATCGCAAATTTACCAAATAATTTTAATACCTAGATGAATTCTACATTTGTACTTACATGAAGTGTTTTATAGCATAATAAGCAAGTTGACGTTTGAGATTCCTCTTGCAACATGAAATGTCTGTAGACATTATTTCTGCGTTTTCTTCCCATTGTAACTTTAAAATTCGTTTATAATCACAAATTAAATAAGAAAGAGGGCGCGTCACGTACTTGCGAACAATACGAATGAGAAAACGGGACTGTACTCATGTACTATATTAACAAAAAGGTATACGCCATAGCGTGGTTGCCAACTCGCTCGCACGCCGTGTCCGACCGACGCGCCGCTGTACGGCTTGGCAACGTCGCTTAATAGAACCGTTTATAACCGGTACTGTCTCGATGTTCACAACATGCGCAATGCGAGCGTAAATGAAAGGTCGCTCTTGGTAAACGTAATCTCAAGTCAGTCAGTTGCTTAGCAACTGTCAAAAGGTCACTATCACACCCTTATTATTATTATACCCTTAGGGGAGATCGGGTAACATCGAATCACTTTTTAAAGTAATATGTTATTCACATTTGTTGAGTAACAGTGTTATTTGCTGTTGTTGCTAATATTCATTGCTTAGAGTATATATTACGGAATATATACTCTAAGATTCATTGTTTACCCACTAAGATGGTTAACCATATTGTTACAACCGTAAGTTATCAATTGCTCCAGTAATTATCGGTGGAAGGAAAGGTCATTGAATACAATAAAGTTATATCGCTTTCTCGAGAGAGATCTCTCTTTATCTCTCTGTTTAATTGTCAATAAATCTGTCAATGGATAATGAGGTTGTCGGCGACCGGTTCCATGAATAGTTTACTGGGAAGAACCTGCAGGACAGGTTTTTGTTGGTAATTTTATCTGGTGTCACTACCACTTTTTCATAACACTGTGGGAACACCTTTGTACGAAGTTCGTTCTACAGTTTATTGGTGTTAGGTACTGACGTCGAGGATCGCCCCTCGACGTACCACTTACCACATCACCAGATGGTTTGTTTGTGGGCTATTTACATAAAAATATATTAAAATGATAGAAGACGAATTGCTTCTATTGTGGACTGGTTGTCTGCCAGCAAGGCAGTTAATAAGTTTCACATACGTAGGTACTTACTAACTTTATACTACAAAAATGTATTACAATCAGTTTAGACCGGGCGCTGGATGGAGTTGAGTGTGCAAAATGTGAGGACCGCATTCGGTGAATGGTTTTGACCTCAGAAAAGCATGCACATAATGATTCTGAATGTTGCCAGGAGGTATATTGGTCCATTTTTTTTTACACCCCGCCCCCTTAGCCTTCAAGACAGAGACATAATTATCATAAAAAATTGTACTAATCAATCTTTTTTTATTTTGACAATCGTTATTTATGAATTTGCATAACGAAATACAATCAATACCTATGTAACTTTTTACAAGAGCCAGCCATTATTTACAATTGGACGTACATTTACAGGGTTGAATCAACAATTCCGGCAGTGGTTGCTCGTTTCGTTCGTCATTTCTCGTGGGTATAATTTACCATCTTTGTTTTCCTAAGCCTAAAAGCCTAAGCTTTGCCTAAGAAGGTGTAATTAAAAGGCTGTAGTAAAACGTTGGTTTTTAGGATAAAAAAACGGATTATCACGGTTTTCGAAAAAACTACAAGTCCGATGGAAAAAAGTTTAATGGCAAAGTTGTGGTTAATATAAAGATCTACAACTTTTGTTTACCTTTTTTTCACATAACCTCAAAATATATATGAAAAATTCAAAAAACCAAGTTTTTGGTTTTTTTATTTTTTATTTTTCAAAAATTTGTTCTTTTTTCACCAAATTTGGTGAAAACTTACCTTTTTTTGTCTCAAACACACTGTAATTTTTTTGATTTAAAATATTTATTTTTGCACCTTATATTGACTTCATATCGAAAAAACACCCTGATATTCAATCGAAAATTCTCGCGTAAAAATATCTTTTTTTTTTAAAAATCGGTAGTCTTTTTGTTCGTTGAAATATCTACTTTCTGATGGTGAAAAAAAAATATACATTACTATGGTAAATTTTCTCAGAAAATGCGCTTATACTGTAACCAAATCAGGTACATTTCTTAAACGAGTTTGGAGATTTCCTGTCAAAAAGGTGCAAGTACCTTTTTGACAGGAAATCTCTAAAACCAGAACTCGTTTATCATTCAAAATTTCGAAAATGCAATTTTTTTTGCATGAAATAAACTGATGATGATGATGACTGTAAAAGAAAATGCAGATAACTATTAAAGCGAGTAAGCTTACGCCCGCCAGCTAAGTAGGTTGTGCGTTATACCAATCAAGACTATGTCGCCACTTAACCTGTGATCATTATATTATTATTTTTTGCTTATTGATGCTTTATTCATTAAGATGTGTAGTCATTAAAAAAATAAAGAATATTTTGAAAGTTGCGAAAACCATCATCATATTATTGCTTTTTTTATCTGAAAATACAGAATCACAATTTATTTATTTTAAATGATCTAAAGCTGCGGCGACCACGCGCTTGTAAGTTAGCAGACTTGAATCCTAGTTGTTATTTTACCGCAAGTGATATCCCCTGTTCTAAACAAAAAAAACACGAGTCATTGCTTGAATGACATAAATTGTTTATTATCTGACTTCGAATAGTGTCTATTCATCGCTTTTAAACAGACCTACTTATTTACTGTTCAATCAATGACGATACAAACGGTAGGTAATTTATTCGTCCACAATAGATTACCAAAATATAAAGCAACAATTTTCTTTTCTGTCTGTCGACATTGTTCAAAGTATCAAGATTGAAGAATGACTAGGCTTTACTAATTCAGTATCCTTTATCACTCAAGACATCGCCACTTGACATCAGGAAGGATTATAGTGTAGCGGAGATAAAATAGGTAAAACTAGTTTAAAGAGCCGACAACCCAGAGAGAAAATACTGGAATGGCGGCCACGCCTAGATAAACGCTTTCGTCCAAGTGAACTAAAGAAAGAGCGAGAAAATTTGGAGTCTTTAAGTCTGAACCCTCTACCGCCGCATTTAGATACTCGGCGAAGAGGCGATCATGCGCGAACATGTAAACGGCCTCTGCATCTTCGCTAATCGCCACGAGTATTCGCTCCTTCTCCGTCCAGTGCCGGTTTATTGGCGCGGATCAAAGGATTTCGCGTTTGTATTCGTGCGCGCTCTTACATTTTCCTCATTGTAAACCAAATATCTGGTCGAATATCTAAACATAGCGTTACGTATGTGCTACTGAGGCTTGCTGACCGGTCGAAGTAGCAGTCGGCACCAATTATCCAGTAGACTTCCAAAGGCTAAAAATATGAAAGAAAACTACTCAAAAAATATCATAATGCTCTTTATTTAAGACGTTGTTACAATAGGCCTTATAATAATCCCGTTAGCAATTGTTATCAGACCATTATTAACATCGGCATTAGGCGACGAAGTTGTTTCTTCATTAACAATACCAGATTCAACTAACGCGTCATTAATATCCACCATTCCATCCACAGGGCTACTCATTTTCTTGCCTTCCTCTCTTTGACGATTCGTTTCCTCAGCGCAAGAAATCTGCGCTTCAATTATTTGCTTAACAAAATTCATTTGTAACTTCTTGGAAATCGTCTCCGGCAATTCTTGTAGCAGTGACATAGTATAATTGGAGAAGTATTCCAAACTGTCCGGTAGTTCGAGTTGAGACCGGCCTGGACTCCGATATGTTGGCTTATTAGACCTTCGCTCGGAGCTAGGCCGTTCACTAAGGCTTGGTCTTCCTTTAAAACTAGTGCTTTGCGGGAAATAATCGTTACGCTTGGTCGGCTTAATTTTGACCTGTCTGTCTGTATCATCGATTTCTAAGTATTCCGTTTGCATATTGTCTTCATCGCTCTGAAATGAAATAAATTATTTTGAGATAAAAAGTAGCCAATTTGTTGGCTGTATAACGTTCTCTTGCATGGAATGTCCCGTTAAAATCGGTTCAGCCGCTCTAGAGATCAGCCCAGACCAACAGAAAGACAGATAAAAATAAAAATAAGTTTGTGTTTTAGTATCGTGTAAATGACTATTAAGCACTAAAGACATTTAATTTGAAATCAGACACGAGTTAAGTGTGTTAAAATGAACATGAGGGTAGTTACTCTTTGTAAACGTAAGGCGTAGTGGTAGTAGTAGGCTACAATGAAGGGGGGAGGAGGAGGTAAGTTACTAGGGTAAAATATACGTACCTCTTCATCATTATTGTCGTCATTTGTCACCGTGATAAACAGTGGATCGCCATTGTTTGTATGCTTAAAATAAAACAAAACATAAAAGCGTATTAAAAAAATACTGTAGCAATGACACAATGAACAAGAATTGGATGAAATATATTATTATTTTAGATAATAAACTTTAATGCCCGGTTCCTATATTTATCCAATCGTTCAACCGATCGTTTTTAAGTTACCGGTACCTAACGAGTCGTTTTTTAGTTACGCTTCGTTTTGGTTACTATCAGTTAGCAATAAGTTCAATATTGTGGATGACTTAATAGGACGAAGTGCCTAGTTATTTCTATCGTCATCTCATCTCAACTCTATGGTATAAGTGGTATAACTCACATGTAGCAAGGCCTCTGGATGTTTCTCCATCAGATGTTTCCTCATATTATCCAAACCTTCTACGACATTGAACTCCTTATGACAGTGTACACACGCGCACACAGTTTTTTTATCGTTTACATAGTTGAAGAACGTCCAGACTGTTGATCGAGGCTTGTAGATTTTTCTGTGAATAAAAATGTTACGTCATTTCCGTTCTGAAATACGCACAACCTTTCCAAGCTAATTATAGCCGCAAACGTATCATAACACGCGGGATATACTCGTAGATATTAAACGTTTCGTTAACAGTGACATCAATATGTATGACGATTAAATTTTACGTCTCGTTTAGATACTCGAGCGAATTCTAATAATTTTCTCATCATAATTTCTCATTGATTATTCGTCCACGAGAACGACCCCGAATACACTCGTTTACATGTACTATTCTAATCATATCAACTCTCTTTCTCTCTTATAGATCTTTTAAATAAGGATGACGCGAATAGACTTATCCTTTGTTTTGCGCCAAAAAACCGACACCGGGCCGACAACAGACCATTTACATATCCGTATTCCCGCGTTCTGATCGAGTATCTAAACGGGGCGTTACAACTGACATTGTAACTGTTTACTCACTTCTCTTTCCCATTGGTTTCAGTTACAGATTCATTCTGGCGAAGGTTCAACACGATGTGGTGCTTCCTTAGCACATGTTTAGCTAAATTAGACACAGTTGTGTTATAGGACAGCTGTCGGTCACAAAGGTTGCACACAGCGATTCTTGATTTCCTGTCTATTACGCTGAAGTAGTCCCAGCAGCGGCTTCGTCTCGTTTTCCTTAATGAAAAAGGTGAATAAGTGTTGAGAAACTACGATTTTATCGTGAATCAAATAACATCGATGCTATTATTATAATGCTGAAGAGTCTGTTTGATTGTTTGTTGAACGAGATAATGTCAGGAACTACTGGTTGGAATTGAAAAAATATTTTTGTGTTGGATAGTCCATTTATCGAGGAAGGCTATAAAACATCGCGCTACGACCAATAGGAGCGGAACATCAATAAAATTTTGCAAAAATGGGAAAATATTAAAATTTTAGACTCTAAACTTTAAGTATCAGTATAAATAATAATAAAATCATAAAATAGTGTACATTTGTTTTAATCTGAGACTATCTTCGGATGTGGCTATGTGCAAGAACTACGCGCAACGCACCGCGCAGTCGCCTCAAACCGCCGCTAGGAGCGGTCGTGTCGCCCGGTTTATCGTAGGGTCAACATGACTAGCAAAACTCGAAAACGGAAAGAGATTCCCGGTCAGGTACGTTTAACCCAGTTGTGTAAGAAGTTATCTAAAATTATGTGGACTAACTATCCTAATCTCCATTTGAGTCTTGTTCTAGGTCGGTCACAGTTGTCACGGGCGGCAGCGGAAGTGTGGTGCTGCATGCTCGTTTGCTACCTTAATTCCATAAAAAATCATTTTACGCTGTCGGAAAACAACGATTCTGATGGAACATTTGAAATATATCATGACAAATACGCATTTTTCAGGCCCGCGAAATGATCGCCAAAGTATACCATTTTCTTCGAGAAGAATACGACATTATGAAGCAGAATAACTTCGACTATTGCGACCTGACCCCACTGGCCAATGTTAGAAAGCGCACTGCTGAAGCCACAGGAGTCAGCGAACGAACCGTCTCTCGAGTTTTGAAAGACGAAAAAGAATCGGCTGCGTTAGGAGCGACTGAAGGGAATCGAATGAAGAAAAACAAAAAACAATCGCTCAAGAAAAAAACATCAAAACAACGATGAAGGAAATATAAACAAAGAGAACGAAGTGATGTCGAAAGATTTTTTGACCATCACGAGCTCTATCACACTATACCTATGGTCTATCCATCACGAGTTATCTAAAACGGAAAATGTATGCAAAATCGATTTCAAGTAATCCAAACTACGACAGAACTGGAGATGAAGTGTTATTCGATGTTAAGTTTGAAATTAGTTATTTTACATCTATATATTTTTCATTAAAAATAATAGTTTTTTTATCACAAACAGTTCAGTTTAGAGGATGTTAGGTTATTGTGATTTCGTATGTATCTACGTCGTGTCAGTGTGATGTTATTAAAAAAGTGTAAGAGATTTTAGTAGTAATACATTTTTAAAATCGTTATTTCAACGTTTCATAAGTAAATAAAAAGTAATTAGGAGACAAATATTATATTTAAAGCGATGAAGATTGAAGAAAGTACGAAATAAAAGGAACTGATCTTAATGATTAAAAATCTATACTCCAAACAGTGATTGCAGAGGTGAAACATTTTGAACAAATAAAAAACTGTGATAACTTTTAGGAAAAAAAATTATTTTCGTAGGCGTAAAACCCAAAATCTGGTAAAGCTCTGAATGTTATGATGTAATATTTTGTGCCATTAACTCACTTCTGTTCAGCCACATTTTTGACGTTAATAGCCTACAAAACAACTGAACTGACGAACCACCAGATGGTAAATGGTCACTGTTGCCCATCGACATCGACGGCGTGGCCACAAAGTATAGGAAAATATAAAGGAAGAGGATATAAAAAAAATACTAGAGCTCAAGCTCCCAGTCGGATCACGACACGACAAGTCGTTTGGCGACTTTAACTAGGTAGGTATAATACATTTAAGTAACTATAGCAAATTGTTGACTTAAGGACTGCGCACAGTACAACGACTCCACGACCGACAGACGCGAACGCGACTAAAACCTTGACAAAGCTAACATTCAATTATGAGCCTTATATCTTTGAAGGTAAGGTTGAATTTCGAACTTATACTTAAAAGCCCTGTACGGCCCCTCCCCGCCCTACACCCATAGCCGTTCCGTTTCGAGACCAACGCGTCGACGTTGCGTTGACGACTCACCGTAGACGAGTAGTCCACGCGTCGACCGACACAATGACGTAATGTACCTAGAACGGAACGTCGGAGTTGAAACGGAGTGGAGACGGAGTCGAGTTGACGTCGATGAAGCGTTGATCGCGGAACAGAACGTCGGAGTTGAAACGGAGTGGAGTCGGAGTGGAGTTGACGTCGAGTTGGTGTAATGTGCGCACTCCTTTAAGGAGTGCGCACAGTACAACGATTCCACGACCGACCGACGCCTACGCGACTAAAACCTTGACAAAGCTAACATTCAATTATGAGCCTTATATCTTTGAAGGTAAGGTTGAATTTCGAACTTATACTTAAAATACCTATACGGCTCGCCCTACACCCATAGCCGTTCCGTTTCGAGACCAACGCGTCGACGACTCACCGTAGACGAGTAGTCCACGCGTCGACCGACACAATGACGTAATGTACCTAGAACGGAACGTCGGAGTTGAAACGGAGTGGAGACGGAGTCGAGTTGACGTCGATGAAGCGTTGATCGCGGAACGGAACGTCGGAGTTGAAACGGAGTGGAGTCGGAGTGGAGTTGACGTCGAGTTGGTGTAATGTGCGCACTCCTTTATGCTGCGAACTATACAGCACTGTTAAGGCACACATTCGGTATAGGAGACACGCACACAAATAAAACTTCGCAGCGGGACTTAAAATCGATGCAACCTTGTAAAGGAGATTTTTCACTACCCCAGGCAATGTTAACACTGACACATACTATACTTACTATAAAGTAGTGGACAGAATTATAACGAAAGTTTGGTTTCAAATTCAAGTTTGCTACACCTAAACAATCATAGTGTTTTTGCTGTCATAGATAGGCCATAAGAGCAGAAGAATCAATCAAGTAATCTAGTTTGAAAATTATAAGGCTTGATTGAGTTCGGCCTTAGTGTTATCAGACACTGACACACAAATTAAAGACAGCATTCCATCTCACCTTCAGCTGTAGGAGACTTCATGGGAGTTTTGATAGCAACAACTAAACAGGAGCCCAAGTCAGCTAATTTATAAGTTACTAGACTTTGCTCGCGGCTACGCCCGTGTGCAAGTCGGAAAACGATAAATTACTGAGAAAATTATCCCAAGACTATGTATTCATCATCACAACCCATAACTGTCCCACTGCTGGGCAAGGGTCTTCTCTCACAGTGTGAGGGGTATAGTATACGGGATATAGTATAGTATAGACTTCACACACCTTTGAGAACATTATGTAGAACTCTCAGGTGTGCAGGTTTCCTCACGATGTTTTCCTTCACAGAACCAAGTGATAATTAAATTTTAATATGCACATAATTTTTGAAAGTTACATTAAAATCAATTCAACCGTTCTTGTGTTACAGTTATGTTCTTAGCAGGACGTACATACGGACAGAGAACATTTTCAAATTTATATAGTAGTATAGATGGGAAAATTCTGGGAGCTACTCACTTGGTTGGTTTAGTTTCCTCTTGTTCTATATGAATATTGCCGTCCACAAGCTTTATTTCTGTTATGTTATGAACATTAGCCATGTGTTTCATCATTTCATCTGACTGATGATCTGGAAATGTTTTCTGGCAGAGTAGGCAGACTGATTCCTCGCCGGATTTGGTTTCAAGCGACTCCGTTTTGACCTTTCTTTGGAGAACAAAAAAAATAAGTGTGAAAAAATAAACACACACACACACACACACACACACACACACTTAAGATATGCTGTTGCACACTGTAAAGTGTGAAGGAGCACACAAGCCACCCAGTGGTTAGTAAGCCACTATCACGAATGGGCATCAATAACACCAAAGCAATCACTCATACATTGCCGGCCAGAAAAGAATGAACAGGAAAGAAAGAAATTAATGGATCCGAAGCTAAAACATCACAGGTCATTTGGTTGCTGAGTTAAGCAACTGGTAGCCGGCCAGACTTCACCCATACCTAATTAAACCTATTACTGAAATAGATTTTATTATAAATCGTTAAATTATCAATTGATGAAATATTTGTTAGTCAAATAACAATTTAATTTAATAACATGTGTACTCTGCTTAAAAACCATTGGTTTTGCAGCAGAGTACTTCAATAAAAAGATATAGCTGAACTATTTTTAAATAGTACCTACTTGGTTTAATTTGGTATTTATTTTAATATCTCAAATATTTACTGTGTATCAAGCATGATACAATATTTTTTGAGTTAAAGCGTTTAAATTTGTAACTGGTATTACTAGGCTTTTGAACAAAACTTAATGTAATCTGTAACATAATATTAGTAAACTGTAAAACAGTAACTGTAAACTGTAAACATAATATTAGTATGTAATACGAGTATGTATCTCACTGTGAAGAACCTAATAACAGAGAATAAACTGAAATAGTAGTTTAAAAACAAAAAAGAAAGGCATGCTGAGCATACAATAATTGAATTTTAAGTGGAAAATGGAATAATATCCAGTTTACTTATCCATAATAAAAGTTTAAAACAAACAAAACTAAGGTATTAATGAAGATTTGACTAGTTATTCATGAGGTGTACGAATGTCGTGTAATTGTTGTTACTCTTGCACTACAAATGTACTTAAAACAATAAATTAAAACAAAATAAAATACTTACTTGTTCTCTTCCGTTGTATCATCGTTTGTTTCTTCACCATCTTCATTTTCGGACACCGAAGACCCTGATTTGTCTCCGGTTTCAGAATCATCTGAATCCTCTTCAGACCGTATTGCTGTGAATACTGTGCGATGTTGAAGTCTTACGTGCTTCAACAAATTTGTCACAGACGTCCGATACGATAACACCTTGCTACAAATTTTGCAACTTGCGAGAAACGATTGTTTATCTTTGAGACGAAAATATTTCCAAGCAAGTGATCTTGATCGTTTACTTGGCACGCCATCACTACGAGGATATACAAAACATTAAAATCAACAATCACACTTTATTCATTTTCAAATACACATTTCATTTGTAAAATCGACTGTGGACGGTAAACAAAACATAATAGCTGAAGTAGTTCCAGTAGTACTAGTTAGAGAAGTTACCTCAACGACGACATAATATCATTGGAATTTGGAACAAGTATATCAGTATCAGTGATATTTGGATTAATGAATATTATTGATTTCTTCAGCTAGAATATTAGGTAGGTCTGGTACGATACTTTTATGACGCTTCCTTTCCTTTGTGATACAGGATACTGGTAAATCGCACGTACGTACCTATCGTATCGAATCGAATCCAACTACAAAAATGTCAATGTCGACTATGTCAAAGTGACAATGACAATGTCTTGACTTTGTAGTGTTGGCCATAAACATGACGCAAATATGGCAACACTCAATAATCAGAAATGAATAGTTTATTATAATTAATGAATTTTGAATTTTTATTATAGTTAATGAATTCATTGAAACTGTAAATGTTTTGTAATAATTATAATGGAAAAAGTTAACCACGAAAGAAGGAACAAAGGAACAAAGAATCCAATATGGAGGCATTCTGGATTATATGTTGGGTCCATTAATATTACATAAATTATATTAGAGACAAAACGTATGTTGATGATTACGTGATTAAACGTTTCTGTCGTAAAGTCTTCAAAACATTGAATATCATCGTATGTACGTACGGTATATACGTGAACGTCAAGTTTATTAATTTGTATGTTTTTTTTGTGTCATTCTAGACCAGAGATTCCCATGATACTGTCTGTGATCATCATGAAACTTTGTACACATATTCTTGGAGGTATTAGATTAGAAGTAACATACGATAATTTTTATTAAAAAATATATATACAGTCATTTAAGAGGAGCTTAAATAATGAATTAAAGTTTTGTGTAAATTGGTTAAAATATTTGAGTAAGTCGAAAAAAAATCAGCCCGGCTGGGAGCTTTTGGAGTGAGAGTACCAAGGGACAGGTTTCCCGTAGCGAAGCGAGGGCGGGTTTACTAGTATACATAATACTAATTTAATTTCTTCTGTGTAATTGAACTCCTTACGGGCTGTACCGATTTGGTTGGAATTTTTTGTGTCTTCGGGTGGAACCGAGAATAGTTTGGATGTTTCCCGAAGCGAAGCGAGGGCCGGTCACTAGTATTAAATAAATATAAAGTGTATATGGAAGTCTGGAGGCCCTGGGGCAACGAAGGAGGCCACTAATTATAATATTCTTTCAAATATTTTTTTTGTCAAGTCTTTTATATTGTCAGCAAATAAAAATATTAAATTACACATAAATTACACAAGTGAAATTCTCGATCAAATCAAAAATTGTTAGTACCTAAATGGAACTAGCAATCCGGGCTGTCTGATACATCGATAACAATATTGATAAGTTTAAGCAAGTATTTTTAGTAAAAATGCAAAAAAATGTTTGCGAGGAAAACGTAAAAGTTGTAAGCGTCACATTTGGATATTTTTTTATTTTTATTATGAGGACCCCTCTCCTGTGGAGGCCCTAAATCCGGTCCTGTGTATAACTACATAACTAATTATCAATACAGTTTAATCTAGAGTCTAGACTTGTGTCAATCTTATCAAATTATCTACTTAATTCGAGGCGTGTACAGGATTCGATACCAGATTCTTCTGTGGGTGAACGATTCACATCACTAATTCACTAAGCATTTCTGCTTGATATAAATATGTTAAATCACGGAATGCAACGTGCACAATGACAGTCCTTCGTGCCGAGGTTCGATTGTGAGCGCGCCAGGGGAACACCCACAAACGAACTTTCAGAAGACGTCCTCTCAAATTTCCTCACCATGTTTTCCTTCACCGAGCAAGTGATAATTAAATTCAATTTTTTTTTATTGGTTTTAAGGTAGCACCTATCATGCAGCACCACCCATCCACTGCCGCCCATCAAATCTGTGGCCGACGCAGAACAAGACTCAAATAGGGACTAGGATGGTTAGTCCTGAGCAGACGGTGTTTAGAACATTTTAGTTGGTTAGTTTGTTAATAAGCATGAGGACTAGGACAGGGGCTATAGGAATAGTCCAGTTAGTAATTGTTAGTAAGATTCTTGTTCTAATTCGGTCACAGATGTGTTGCTACTCTTGAGGACTGAGATGGTCGCCTCTAAAAAGTGTAAGCGGGAGTCCACGTACAAACCAGTCGGCTATCGGCTGTATATTTCTATGCAAGTAATTAAATCTTATTTTGAGACGTCCGTAGGCAAGGTTGTGGGATTATTGTCCGAAGAACATTCGGGATCAATCGTATCTCCAAAAAGATATGATTCATCGGAACCGGTTCAGTTTCAGTGAGATGAAGACAAAACATTTACACAATGTATGTGTATGTATACAGTATACACAGCGACGTGACGTACAAACCGCGTGGCATTTTACGTGATAGAGAGAAAAGACATTTTAAACGTAGAATCCTATTAGGTAAAAGGAAGACAACACGATATAGAAGGATTGTCTATAACTGGAGGATTATTTGTAGCGCCTTATAACAAGTTAGCAGTATAGGTCATTATAGTATAGGTCATCAGTATAGGTCAGTATAGGTTTAGTATTTACGACATCTAAGGTGTTAAAGTTGCCTAGTTGGGTGATTATGTCATTTGGCTCCTTCATACACATACTGGTAACTAAGACTTTAGTTTTGAAAATTTCATCTCTAAAGATACATTTAAGAGGAACAATTTTGAAGAAATAAAAAGTTCGAACAGTAAAAAGAACTATCACAAAAAGTATTTGAAACGAAGACTGAATTATAATTAGAACTTATAATTTATAAGCGCCGTGAGTCGTAAACCTAAAAATACCAATACAACACATTAATAAAATTAAAATAATTAAATAAACAATCACACACTCGTATACCCAAATTAGCTCAGCATAATATTCAAGTACATATTTCGTCACGCTCTTGTAATTTCACAACTGTGACGTACCTACTGATACTGGTATAGTAATAGTGTTGTAAAAATGACGCACACCTAATATATTTATTTATCTGTGGGTTGGTACAATTTTATTTAAACTTCCTCGTGCGTCACCATCAACAACCAATCACGTATCACGCATCCACGCTCGCCCGAACGCCCGACTTGCCCGTCACGCAGTAACAGTTAAATTATGGAATAATTTGTTGTTATTTCTTTTGCAAGTGTTGTTGAAACAGCATAGTAATTTCTCGAATCGCACTCAATCAAATATCTGTGATCAGAAGTTTTTAATAAAAATATTTCTTAAACTAGGTTACATACACGTAAAGTAAAAAATAACTTCAAAAAAAAGTAAAAAATATCTTCAAAAATAAGGTGAAAAGTATAAATGTTTACTTTCAGTGTCAACCCTTTGCTACAATGAATTACGATCGAATTTCCAGAGTTTGTCCGTAGTAGTTATAATATTACGAGTAATAACATTAATAAGCAAATCGGAATATTATTACATAATACCACTTCTATTTTTAACGTGGTTCTGGTCACTCATGACGTAATTACTGGTTATTTCCAGTAAGTTCCAGCAAGTGTAGATGTTGGTAATTAACCGATAACGGATGTTACTTGTTATGTAAACGCCGTATCGTTATCCGAGTAGGTATAAGCAAACTGTTCTTGTATCTGCTATTATTGTTATGGCAGTGATATAATATTAATTTTGTTAATGAATAAATTAAATAACAAGCAATCAAAATTCCATGCATGAGATGCAGTCCATATAACTTGCACATTTTCTTTAATACAATACTTGTATTGTATTTGTAACCTTATAAATAAACCTAATCGAATCATATTTTTGTAAAAAATATATTTAAAATTTTATTAAATTATAATTAGTGATGTACCTACTTCCTAAAATACTATTTTTTATTTGTTCACAATAAATACATATCTCTTAACAATTAAAAATAACGAGTTAGATAATATGGAACATCGAAAATTTTACGAATAAAAAAAAACAATATTGAAATAAAAACTTTACAGAGAAATAAGTAAAAAAATTTTGCATCGGCCGGGAATCGAACCCGGGCCGCCCGCGTGGCAGGCGAGCATTCTACCACTGAACCACCGATGCTTATGCTAAAATAATAAAATTTGTAAATTGACATTGCTGTTATGATATAGTACTCATATTCTATTCTTTTCCAGCATACTATGCATGCACCTTACAGTAAAAATAAGTCAGTGGTACCTTATTAAAAAAAAATGTTATTGAGTGCGATTGTCGGGTCTTCAGAATAATTATAATTTTTTTGAAAAGGAACTAATATGTCGCTACATAATCTCCTCTCGCATCTGCGTCAGCGGCAACAGGATAGATTTCGAAGGGAAGGTTATCTCCCGTTTCCCCTCGCCCTCTCGCATCTACTATGGATTTCCTTTCCCTTTCTAACACTGGATGAATCATTACTCTCATTTCGCCGTCATGCGTCACCAGCTAAGGCCTGAAACTGCGTTAAGCGTGCGCCCGCGCGGTTTCATACAAAAGTGATCCGTGGCGGGGACCTGCGCGGGCGTCCGTCACGGGGAGGCGCGCCCCGCACCCACGCAACGGGGCCCGCCTCCGTGCGACGGAACCCGTCGCGGGGGCACGCGCGGTGCCCGCCAGCGGTAACACGCACGGGCTTGTTCAGTTAATAACGCTAGGTGATACGGGTCGCACGCACGCTCGGAGAAAATCAAGGACAATGTCTTTCGATACAGAAAGGGTAATTGTGGAAGTGCAGTGTCACCCTGCCATATGGGACCAGGGGAATGAACTGTATAAAGACCGCGATGCACGAACAGCGGCATGGGTAGAAATTTGCAAAGAATTGTTTGAAAATTTTGAAAATTTCAGCGAGGCGGAAAAAAAAACAACAGGTAAACATTTTTTACTAAGTAATATATTTTAGGTAAGTAGGTACTTACATACTATTTGTGTTCTCAATGTGTAATTATAATAAATCTACGGGTACGTATTGATACTTATTATACAAGGTTACTTTAGACCAAGCTAGAATTATATTAATTATTATTGTGTCGTGTCTCGATACCTATCATCCCTATTTAGTTTTGTCCACTAATATACCTAAAGTAAAGTATGGATGAACAAGTGTGCCTTTACTTCATACAGTGAGGCTCGAGGACATCTCAAAAAATACTACGATCTTGCCACGACACCTTACCATCTGTGACGAAATAATCAGCGAATTTATCGCGTATTGTATACGCATCTCTTTGGGTGTTCCCAAACCCATAGTCGACGTCCCGAATATGGCGTGGTGTAATGACAACATCGTCGACATTATTGTCATCTTGCTTAGATCTAATAAAATTATGCAGAATACATATCGCTTTAACAAAACAAATGGCGTTCTCTTTTGAAACGTTTAAAGGACGATGAAGTATTCGAAATTTATTAGCCATGATACCAAAAGTTGATTCAATATAACGTCGCGCTCTTGTTAACCTATAATTAAATATTTTTTTCTTATGGTCCAAATTGAGAGCTCGAGCATATGGCCGCATGACATAGCTAGACAACCCAAATGCTTCATCTCCTACAACAACGTAGGGCATTGGTACGGTTGCTGCAGTGTTGGTTGATTTATTGTTGTGTAGCACAGGTAACGCTTTAGCAGGAGGTATATCCAATAAGTTATCATTCATTTGTTGGAACAAGCGGCTTTGGGTGAAAATTGCAGAATCAGATTCTTTACCCTGTACCCCCACATTTATGTAGGTAAATTCATAATTTGCGTTACACATTGCAAGTAGAACAATGGAATAATAATGCTTATAATTGTAGTAAAGTGAACCGCTGTGAGGAGGTCTTATAATACGTATATGTTTCCCGTCTATTGCACCAATACAGTTGGGAAAATTAGCTTGCGTCAAAAAACCATCTGCTATCTCTTCCCATCGCGCACGGGAAAACAATGGCATGCAGTCTTCCTTCAGCCTTTCATTTATAATTTGACAGACTTCTTTCACAATTTTTCTGATTGTGGTTATTCCTGCCTGATACGCCAGATGTAGGTCCACGAAAGTATGTCCGCTTGTTACGTACCTGTAATTTTTTTTTATGTTTCAGTCACAAAAGTGCAATCACGATGGAAAACTGCAAGGGACACATACATGAAAGTGAAAGCAAGTAAAAAAAAACTGAAATCAGGTTCAGGTGCTAAAACAGGCAAGAAATACATTTATTTTGAAATGTTAACATTTTTAGATTCGAACTCAAGTAATGAAGCAGATGAATCTATAGAAAATCAGAGTGAAGATCAAGACTCATCAACAAATGCAAATAATAACATCTCAGTACCCAGCACCAGTACCGAAAATTCAAATCTTGAACGTGCAAATAATAATACACAGCCAGAATCATCACGAAAACGTAAACACCAATCACCAACTCCTTTTGAAAAAGAATTGTTGCAATGTGTAAAACAAAACAATGTTGATGCTGATGACGAAGACTTGAACTTTTTTAAATCTTTAATTCCAACAGTCAAAAAATTTAATACATTTAAAAAATTATTATTTCGAACCAAAGTGTTAGAAGCTTTGATTGACATCGAAAAAGAAACAGTTATTACTCTGGATGATTTACCATCAATTAATATAGGTTTATCAGAAACGCAAAATACAATTAGCACGATTGATTTAAGATCACTTAATATCAGAACAGAAACTCAAAACACAGACACAACAGAAGATTAATTAGAATTATATGAGAATGATGAAGACTTCAAGAATATTATTAAGACTGCTCTAGACTGCTTTAGTAAGTATACTGCTTTAGTAAGGATACTGGTATTAATAATAAATAATACCTTTCAAGAATGTCTCATTGATGGTGGGTAATGTTAATCGAAACTGGATACTTTTTGAGACAAATACATTTTTTGTCTAAATTTTATGATACTTTAGAAAATGTGTTTACCTCATTAAGTCATTAAGTAAAAGAAAATTATCATCTTTCAATGCGACACCCTGAATAAGTAAAAAGAATATATGATTCGGTATGATTGTGATTCGGTATACACTATCGTTATAGAAAAAATGATGATAAGATGATGATAATAATTAGTATTGTAGTAAAAAAATATGTTATTTTGATTCATAAGAAAAGAAATAATGTTAATTAGTAATAATGTACGAGTAAAAAGCTGTGATTATAAAAGTGATTTAAGAGCAAAGAAATACTTAATGTTAATTAGTAATAATAATATTAAGAATGTACGAGTAAAAAACTGTGATTAATGACCAAAGAAATAATGTTAATTAGTAATAATAATATTAAGAATGTACGAGTAAAAAACTGTGATTAATGAGCAAAGAAATAATGTTAATTAGTATAAGCAAAAATAAAGATGATGAAGAACAAATTATAAAGTAATAATAATATTAAGAATGTACGAGTAAAAAACTGTGATTAATGAGCAAAGAAATAATGTTAATTAGTATAAGCAAAAATAAAGATGATGAAGAACAAATTATAATTGTTTACTTACCGCAATGTTATTGCCAGCCTTTCCATTGGTGATATGACTGATAAAGATTTTACTTTTATATTGTTGATCTTCAAATATGGTTCCAGTTTCGAAAATAATTCGTCATAGACCTGTACCGAAACTTTAAAATATTTGTAAAATGAGTTATCATTTTCTCTTAATTTACTGAACTTTACAACAAATTCCCCGCACAGCAACCTAGATTCAATAAACGGGCTTACTGGCTGCCGTTTTTTTTTTTCTAGTCGTCGTTTTGCTACGTAATAATATATTAAGTTCTCCATCGACACGACTATACATGCACACCGTTAAAATTGAACTAGCGGCACTGCGTAAATAAAATAATCCGGTCTCCGCGACGGGGACCCGTCGCGTTCCCACGGAGCCCACCCGCGTGTACACGCGCGTAGACACGCGACGGTTGCCCGTCGCGGGCGCCCGCTTAACGCAGTTTAAGGCCTTAATGTTTAAAGGTTACGGGCTTACGGCAAACGGCCGGACCGTACGTCATACTAACGGTATACGACCTGTATGGCGCAATGGTTGCGATGCCGGACCGCCGTTCGCAAGGTCCCTGAGTTCGATTCCCAGCGAGTAAGTTGGAATGATGAGTTTAAATTTCTGTTCTCGGTCTAGGTGTGTATTCTTGTCTTGTATGTATGTTGTTCAAGACTACCACGACACAGAGAATCCTAGTGTGAAGCTTTGAGCGTGTTATTTTGTAATAAAGTCTGGAATGATACCCAAGTAATCCGATTCCTAACTAAGTGATCGCGGTATGCTGGTGTACCGTGACCATGGGTTACTGTGCGGACAGAAAAATGTATTTATTTATTACGTCACACCAACAAGATACACAGCAAACTCATTTACATAACTCACGCCCTAATATAAATATTAAGGTTATCTCAATTACAGGCGTAAACTACATGTAATACACACACACTAACCACAATCATATAAAAAGAGAACGCCAAGCAATTTATAAAAAAAACAATATTAACATTTAGAATTACTGTTAATTAATAAATGTGTATAATTAAAATTGTATAACAACAAAAAAATCCTTGTTTACTAGAGCGCTGGAGATTAGCAGTATATTCCTTCAATACGACGGCAAGTAGTAACTCTGTCAGGAAACCCTTCCGCGAGGAAATGAACGCAGACAGTGCTCGTCTGCTCGCTTCCGCCAACATTGATCAACCGCCTTTGTTTACGCGTTGTTGTTCTACTCTTTGTGTAACCTACATTACAAATACAATACATAGGTACGATATTTACGTACGATAGAATCACCGAATACCCGGTAAGTTAGTACTACCGTGGTACTACTAGATACTTACATAAAATATAAAGTTTATTTTAAAAGTATCGACGCAAAAACGTTATGTGTTGTATGTAACCCCACATACATATTATATGACTTTTTTTTTAATCGCAGATTCGGAATCAGAAAAAAAATATGTGGCAAATGGTCGCAGTCTCGTGGCTCTCAAAACTGTGGGTCGTTATGACATCTCCAATTACGTTTGGGCTGAAACTCGAAAAGAAGGTGGCATTCAGCGCCGGGTGTCACCTTATGGGAGACGCTAGTCGAAAATAGTCGCAACTTAACTTGCCATAAATTTTGACGTATTGTCCGCGACGTCACCTACTTCCAGTGTAATGTTTGACTACCTTTACCTTAGAGTATATACTCGTATACTTTTTACTCTAAGACCTTTACACGTTACACGAGCGAACTTTGGACTGCTTTGTTAAAATTAAAAGAGATGTCAATTATCTATTTGTTCAAATGTTCTCTCGTGAGCGTAGTTCAAGCGCAAATATTTTGCAAATTTCTGAGAAAATGTATTGGATCGTAATTATTACGCATTACATTTTTACGCTTTTCATGTCAACATTATACCTACATATTTGTTTGTCAAGGGAAGTTTCTACCAAAGTCATGAAAGTTTGGATGTGGTGGAACCAGCGTGCTGGATGGGCCACTGGGAGGTCGAAAAACAATGTGCCGCAGTTGAACATTTGAATCAATATTACTTTTGATCTCACGCCGACTCACGCCGTATATATCAATAATGCATCAGGCTTTTCCTCGTGTAGCCCGCTGCTCGCAAGGACGGTCACGTAGACTGTGTGTGTAGACTGTGTTTACGATACTAGACTCCACCGGGCGCTGCGTTGTGCGGTCGAGAAACATTTTTTATATAACGTATTTAGTATTTGTTCAACTCATTTGTAGATATTGAACTTGGAACAAGTAGGATAAGATTTGAACCGTCACGAAATTTTAAGTATACTTTATTTATTTCTTTAAAACTTTATGCACCATACAAAGAATACGGAGACAAAGACGGACTTAATGCTAAAAGCATTCTTTCCCTGTCAAACTTCAGGCAGTAATGTAATAATGATATAACGTGTTTCAAGTGACCGAATCCAAAAAAATGTTTCATATGATAATATTTAAGATCTTCGACTGTCGTTCGAAAGGTGCGTTTATATGACACGCATGATCGTAGCGCGGCCGCCGCAGTTAGGTATAGGAATTTGTATGTTGTGGACTAGTGAATAAAGTTTAATTTGCTATTCACCAGGAGGGGAGCGCGAAACCTATCGCGTCGGCGTCGTTGGGGCTGAAGGGTGCGATTACCGGTCTCAACGTATTTTTTGTAAGTTTTCCATGGAGCAGCCAAGATCCGCCGGCCGTACTTTACATAAGTATAATATTATGTAATATAATAATATGTAACATAAGTATAATAATATTATTAACAACCAATAAATATCTAGTGATTGTAGTCCCTTAAATATTAATCTAACCAAGTCGGCGTCGCATCGAGGTCGGGCTACTTGTTATAAAATCGATAAACTGCGTTTTATACATAACAATATCGATATTATGCATCTAATCTGTTTGGTTTTAGACTTGGTTCGCAATTTAGAAAGCTTAATCCATGGACAACCGTCCAATTGGTTTCAATAAATTAGTCACAATACCTTTAGACGAAAATTTGTTGTTCGGGCTTTCTGTTTTTTATAAGTAGGTAAGTTAATATTTAGGTGTTAATAGATAATAATGTACCATTAGTACTACTGAAACCCCAAATAAATATTGGTACATTTATTTGAATTGTTAATTGAACGGATATTGAAATTTAATGAAATATGGGAGGTATTAGGTAATATACGCTGCCATCTCTGTAAAAGATCTCCAAAAATGGTATCACCACAGACGCACAGACGAAACAACAAGGCTTTGATTATTTAGGTAATCTAATAATAATCTAAGCAACAAGGCTGGAAATGTCAATTTACTCCATTATGTTAGGTTGATACGGTCATTACAGAGGCGTAGGCCTGTTTGTTTTATGCTAAAACCAATCAGGGTTTCGGGATTTATGTTCCAATAATTCATAATTAGTTATTACCTACTAATTATGTCAATAAAGTAATTCATAATTGGGTACACGGTCAGTTAAAAGAGCGCGGGAAATTACTCCTTAATTATTCATTGCAATTAGAATTTAATGACACCGAAGAACCTAAAGCTAAGACTTCATCGCCACTTCAGGTGGGATTTCTGTCAATGTCAAGTATTAACTTATGTAAAAAAAAGTTGTAATAATAATAATTGATTTTACGCTTTTCTAATTTCGAACAAATTAAATTAATTCTAAGGCAAGGAGAAGTGAGGAGAGGCGAGCTGGTGAGACGAGTCGTGGAGTGATGTGAATTTGTGAATGTACAATCCAAAATATTTACATCGTCGTTTTCTATAGCTATAACGAAACAACGGCTGCGCTGCAATCTGCAATCATTGGGGTTCACACAACCAACATGGCGTCCAACTAGAGTGCCCATTCATTGCCTGTATTATTGTGGGGATTTGTTTATGTTGTTGGAGCGCCTACGCATCTAAAGCTTGAATAAGACGTTCAGTTTCAATTTGAAGTTTAATAAGTAAAATAAGTTTAATACCACACAGAATGGAAAATCGTAATATATTCTAGTCTACAATTTTAGTCTCTAAAATTGTTAAAACTGTTTATGATATTATATTATAAAACTTTAACAGAAATGTTTTTTAAGTTGTAATAGTAACACTTAAGTGCTGTTATAAATCTATAATAAAAAATCTTTTTAAAGTTTTCTTATTTACGGTCTTGTTTTTTCAACTACGAAATATGGTGACCCTTCTAACCCGTTTGGAGAAAGGCGACGTTGCCGCTCCGTGCAAACAAGCACGGCCGCAGTTGACGGCTGGTCAAATGGGACGCTTTATAATTCGTGTTTTTATTTCGGTTTGTTAGTTATTTTTAAATATCACGAGTTGTTTTGAATGTTACTTTAAAATTAGTACCTACTTATATAAGAATGCTGCGTTCAATAAACAATAATATGAAGTATGGAGATTTGGAGAAATTAAAATTTTGAACCCTATTAGGTACCTACCTAATGACTTACCTACATAATAGATTTAAATCTTTGAGTTAAGTTAATTTATATGTTAGTGAAATAAATAATGTACCTAGCGTATGCATAAAGTTAATGAAATACGTACCAACCTACGTACCTACCATAAAGTTGGAAAAATAGGTAGGTAAGGTAAGGGAGAACCTAATTGATGTTATACTACTTCTACACTATGTTTAAGCGATGTTTAAATTATGTATTTACACCACCTACTTGAAATTAAATAGTTGTCCCATTTTACTAATGTCCAAAAGTCTTCCTCAGTGCCCAAAAGTCGCCTGGAGGACGTTTCGTTCAGTATCTGTTAATGTTTTGTAAATGCCGTGCGCATTAATGTATTGTATACTAAACAGTAGGTATTTAAAGTTACTTGATACACGAGCCCGCTGCGATGATCAGACTATAACAGTCATCATCTAAAAGATGATCCATTCACGATCAATCGACACGACACAATCAAACATGAAATGTCATCGTCTTTGGTTAGTAACGTCGAAGATTCAGTTATCAGGCTGATCCTCCGTTCCGTTAGTGGTTGACAACGTGTCGGTACTGCCTTTAGTGTGATGAAGTCCACGGACGACCGTCACCAGTCACCACTGACCATGACGTGCCTCTTCGCTCTTGTGTCAACTATTTACATGTAAATATCGCACCAAAGAGCTTGTTAACAAATTTATCCTCACAACAAAGACATTTTCAATATTGACGAGAAGCCAAGGCTACGATCAATTAAGTTAGCTATGCAGGGCCTCCAGTCTCCGCCCTTTCTAAATGAATAAATTAGACTGCGATTAGGGCTACCACTGGTAGCCTACCAATGCAATTGTATTGAATTATTGATGTACAATCAATAATTCAATACGATGACTATAGGGAATTACAATTAAATAATACAGTATTATTATTATAGTATATATAAGTTCCTTAAGATTCGACCCGCCGAGCGCGACGCGTCACGTCGAGCGCAGTACAAAGGCGACGCGACCCGTGCCGCCCCGTCGCCGCGTCGGCTGTTTGAATCAACCTTTATTGTTTTTATTCCGAATCATCAACGACAAAAACCTATCACAGATAGAAAATTTAGTCTGATGTGGGTCATTGGTTCTTGTGTTGAGTTCTATCGACTTTACAATGTTAGGAACGACAGGTGCTTCAAGATATTTGACTTGGTGGACTCATTACTTTCATCTTCACAACACTCATTGTACATTGAAGTTTCATCGACATCGATTGGACTCACGAAGGATCTTTACAATTCGGTTTAACTCATTAAGCAACGAGCATCCTTCTGATGTGTTTCCAAAGAATGGTGTGTTCCGTGAAATTAAAAAAGGTGTAATAACAATTCTCCTTCAGAGCAATGTCGTTGCTTTGGCCACTTCATAATTCATATCTCTTGTATTCCTCATATCTATTAGCGGAAGTGACAAGTTACCGTCAAGTAACCATTTGCTTTTGTTTTGTTTGCCATGTAATATCTAGAATGATCCCTAAGATCAATACCACTTCGTAAATGTAAATTAAAGCTTTCTATGTAATATGTCGTGTATGTAATATGCTTGTTATACACCGTTTCGAAATTGCACTTTTATGACACATTAAATTCGATCGACCCTCTTTATAGGCCAATGACCAAAAACTGACTTCAATATAGGTAATTAAAAAGTATCTTTCAATCAAACAGGTCAAAATAAAAATAAAATATACTTACATATTTAAATTCAAAAATAATAAGCCTTTAACTAGCGTTCGGCAACCCTAACTGCAATAGGCTGGAGCTCTCAAGCGTGATAAACAAAAATGTTGTTTACACTGAAATATAGAAGACTTGTTTTTACTATAAGTATACCCCGTGGAATAATAAAGTAGGTACACTTCACTAGAATATCATGTAGGTACTTACAATTATTTTTTGTTTTAATAGTTCTCAGTAATCTACAGTTCTCATCGTGTTTCAACATCGTGGTTTGTTTGTGGTCGTAGTACCGGAAAATATAGAAAACGATCTTAATATTGAATTAGACGAACGAAAAGTAGGTAAACTTTTGCTGTTAAATTAATATTTTCATATCTAGATAGACAAATGGCAGCAGACAAGCTAAAGACTAAAACGAGCAGCTACCTCATGGCAAATGATCACCGTCAGCCACTTCAGTAACAGCAAAGGCATTACTGTTGCCGTCTAAGAAGAATGAAAAAGAAAGAAAGAAGACAGTACTGGCTCTGAAGCTCCCAGACGGTACATGACAAGTTCGGAGACACGACACGAGTTGACTACTAGTACGAAAGATTAATCTTTGAGGTCTTATTATTAATACTGTACTTACTACAGCTGAGTCTGAAAATTTGAGCATTACCAGGTCTAACACAATTAAGTTATAAGACAAAATGTAAAAGAGATAATCTTCTGCTGTTTTCTGAAATAGTCGGCTGGTGAACATGTGGAGAGGTGGAGACCATCGCGATTGCAACTGTGTCCAAGGAAGTGTGATATCATAAGAATCTTTGTGACTATAATTGTTTGATGGACAATACACGATGTACTGGCGATTGATTGGATTGCTTTTATTGTAACCAACACTTCTCACGTAACGCTCACAAGTGAATATCGAATCCTTTCAAGGCGAAATTACATAGGATTCCGACGTTTTCTGTCAATAAAGTAATTTATTTTTAATGAGTTTATTCCTTATTTACTTGACTAAACTAAACAAGTATATCTGTATAATAATATATTATGCGAACGCCACAATCACGTCATAATCCATCCAGATTTTCAAAAACAGTTGTCATCTTAAGGCCGTTCTGGAGCTATTTGTATTTGATCCCCATCGCATCGTCATTTGACGTAATGGTGTGTCAAGTCTTGGCGAACTGCGTCACGCTCGTGAAGGTCATCGTCACGCGGATGCGTCGGAAGACGAAGCGACGCGGTAACCGTCATTGGAAAGTCCAGTATATTAATGATGTATGTAATACGAGTTTATTTGGAATACGGAATACCCAAGTACAAAATTTGATGTAACCTATACCTGCTTACACCTACCTAACTGGGTGGGCTTGGTAGTTAGATGTCGCTCATCTATACCTATGTACTCGTATATATAAAAATGAATCGCTATTTCCCTTGGTCTCGACATCACGCATGAACGGGCGGACTTATTTCGCTAATCCTTTTTTTGGTGTGTTTGTTATTGTCATAAGAAGGTTCTTAAGAGAGAAAAATTAAGAAAACTACGGGGAAATTACAAAATTTAAGAATACTTAACCACCATATTCAATTTTATAAAGTAACCTTAGCGCTTTCGACAATATAAATAAACTTTTCTAATGTTATCTTATGGCGTTTGACATAACATTGACAGAATGTGCTGCAAATATTCGAATTCAATATTCATAGAAAGACAAGACAACATCTGTCGGGTCAGCTAGTAATAATAATCATCATCGAATACACACGCATACGTATACAAGGACGCAAGCTCGCACACCTATATTTGAGTTGACTTAAATTTGATCTAGGTGTGCGATATATGTACATATTATTATGTGAACAAACCACCCAAAATGTTAAAAATGATTTTAACAATGTTCGAACTTAGACGATTTAAGTGATTTGTCTTTATTAAGGTGACATGAACAAAAGACAGACAGGAAGTAG
Organism: Ochlodes sylvanus; assembly: GCA_905404295.2. Lineage (NCBI taxonomy): Eukaryota > Metazoa > Arthropoda > Insecta > Lepidoptera > Hesperiidae > Ochlodes > Ochlodes sylvanus. The sequence continues at coordinate 9,569,313 of FR990129.1, forward strand.
GAAGTGAATAATATGAGTACGTATGTATATCTTAGTCAGAAATCAATTTCGTACAAAACCTGTTTGCGGGATGTCTTATTTATACGAAATTATGTACTTATTGTCAATAGGTATGTTTAAAATTTACGTGTGGTTATTTTTTTGTGAAGTTAGAAAGTTAGCAGCTGCCTTCATCGCTCCTTGAAAAACAATGCGTGTGTGATGCCTCTTGTTTCGTTTTTCTTACAAAAATAACTGAATGCTGGTTACTTACTATTTACTTAGCCTCGTAGCATATACGTTACGCGCACAAAGTAAGACGTGGTCAGTTTTTGGAAGCGCAAGGCGTATCCCGTGTTTATATCAAATAGTTGATATATCGATATCTGTACGTGTATGTCTACCTACGTAGTCCAGTATGTTTGGTTCAAATGCCGCGATCGTAAATAACTAATTTAGGTCGACTTGCAGCGTCTGTGACCATTAGCAGCAAGCCGCAAGATCGCTAGCTAAGCGCTCGTACGCATTATGCGGTTAGCCGGACTGCGGCCAGCCGTCCGGTTGACCGGAATCAAAAATATGTATGAAAATATGGTTTCTATACACACTGCGATCCGGCTGCCGCCCAACTGCACCGGTCGCTGGGAGCGCTGCGGCCCGATCGACGGCTAGCCGGACGGTCGCTATACGCACTATGCGGTTGGCCGGTTGCGGTTGGATGTTGTACGTGTTCACCGACGCTCGCGCATTTTATTGATGATAACAAATGATTTACAATGAATTTCGATGCACCCAGTATCTTTTTCTCTGTTTCTTTTTTATATATGACGTGAATAAATATAATATATAGCTGCAACTTCTTTAAATTCCATCATGGAAATTAGTCGATCCAACCGCAAACGACGACGGTTACTCATACGCACTGTCCGGTTAACCGGCATACGGCCAGCCGTCCGGCCAACCGCTAGCCCAACCGCATCCTCCGGTCAGCCGGACGGCTGGCCGCAGTCCGGCTAACCGCTATAGTGCGTACGAGCGCTAAGAGAAAGCCCGCTACAAGCTACAGAAACGACTCCAGCTGCTATAGCAAGAGAAACTATCCTATTATCGGTGTCGCAATATCTAATAAACATTTCTTAAATTAACGTTAGGGGAATACCATATTAATTATATAATTCTCAAATGTTAATATTTTTAACATTACATGATTTTCAGTAGCTGGCCTACTGGTTTTTAAGTCTTCTGCAACCAACTCTATTCTGTGTCTGATACCTATATTAAGTTTCATGACCAGCCACAAATTATTCTTACCAAAATAATCAAAGACATGAGTTTTACCAACAAAGTAATATTCATTCCATTCACAATTTCGACGAATATACTCACACCCCTAATTCCAAATCTGAATCCTTCAGAGTCCAGGTACGATCCTGTTCACCCATTTATAGAATTGATCAATAAGTACGCGGGAGCAATGCGACGTTGCCGCTCTTCCAATGAAAACATGGCGGTGTTACTAGCCGGTATAAACATCTAAGTTGAAAACAAATGCGCGATATTCCCACCACTAACGCTATCAACATAGAGGCCGTTATAGCATACAGTTCGAAGACTGTAAAGTCATGTTAAAATAAACTGATCATTTAAATAAATTAAACATGTACGCAGATTTCGTTCTTGACTTCAATGATATAACGCTCACTATGGCGTGTGTTAAAATGTGTGACGTTTTTGAATGGCGTGACAGACGTGGAGGGAATCACATAACAACATAATAAAAATATTCCCGCGGACACAGCAAAGGTGACAATATTTACAAACACGTATTATTTTTATGCAGAGTGACACAAAATAGACCGGTAATGCGTTGCTAAAACCGGAAAATGAGATGATGTCGTTGTTGTAAATTAAGGCGATAACGATAAGTAACAGATTATTCCAGAAACAAGTTCTGTCTCTTTTTTACGTCTATTAATTCATTACTATAATGAAAATTGTGAATAGACGGTATACTTATATGCAATGACATTCTAAGTAGCCTAAGTAGGGTTACCATATCAAAATTAGAAACGTCCAAACTTCTTAGTCTCAAAATATGTTTTTGTATGTTTTTTTTTGAGTTAAGGATCTAACTTTTAATTTAAAATCATTTTAGACACTGAGGTAACTAAATAACCTATTTGAGGTATTTATTATATCAGACTTAGGAAATAATAAAGTACCTACCAATGACATTATAAGTAAAAAGTATCATTGGTACCTACACATACTTATCGATTCCAAGTTCTCCTTGAAGTAAATATGCACCTATTTATATCAGAAATAAGTAGTACTGTTTAGGTAGTAAAATAAATAGTTTGTTATTTCATGCACAATGCACATGTAGGGTTACCAAGAGTCCGGATACGTTGAGACACGTCCGGACTTTTGCCTTCTGTCCAACTTTTGGACTTAAAACTATTAAAAAAATACTAAGCAATGTGACTAAAACCAATCGTCTTGTAACTTCTTACATGTAACTTAACTGTAATAATATAGGTATACATTAATTAAAAAAATGTAAGTTTTCAAATTTTAAGATGGTAAGATGGTAATCCATACATCCACAAGTTTTAAATAAAAATAATGGTCAGTGAACCTCGCAACAGTAAGTTTAATCAGCTGCTGAATCTATTTACAGTTTACACCACTACTTATAATAATAAAATTATAATGAGCTAAAGCAGTGATAGCGGTGTGGTTGAACGTCGGACTGCCGAACAGAAGGTTCCGGGTTCAAACCCCGCACGCACCACTAATTTTCAAAAAAAATTATGTGCGTATTAAAATTTAATTATCACTTGCTTCGGTGAAGGAAAACATCGTGAGGAAACCTGCATACCTGAGAGTTCTCCATAATGTTCTCAAAGGTGTGTGAAGTCCACCAATCCGCACTTGGCCAGCGTGGTGGACTATGGCCTATACCCCTCACACTGTGAGAGGAGACCCGTGCCCAGCAGTGGGACAGTTATGGGTTGTGATGATGAATGAGCTAAAATAAGTATATTAAACCTACCTAAAGAGCTACAATCCACTCATTATATCGAATGTGTTTGGTTGACCTATTTGCACGTCAAAATGGAGCAACGGATCGATGTGATTTTTGGATGTGAGATTTGCGCTGTAAAATAATTAACTTTCAAAGTGGGCGGTAGACGAAATAAGTTTGAGAACCACTGAGATACATGAAGGGCTTGTAGAAGTTTTTATTGATTTAAGATAGTATACGAGCATGCAGCAGCACCCCTCCGCTTCAGCGATAGCAGAGTTATTAACCTTGGAACCAGATTACATGGACAAAGCAAATAACACATAAATTAACTAACACCCACGACTCGTGATATAGATCTTTTTCTTCTATAAACATATATTTATTTATATATATTTATGGTTAGTACAGTTAGCAGGCGGTGTTAGAACATTAAATGTTCTAACACCGCCTGTTGTAATAGTACACTATTACCGTGGCTTGGTAGAATTTGCCTCGCAATTAGCAATAGCGGGAAAAGTTAAAACGTAAGTGATATACTAGATTACTAACTAGTACTATATCGATACTATTTTATTAGCGTTAGATTTAAAAACGATTTAACCAATTGTAACGGTTATTAAATACCGTGTACTCCAACAACGTTATCGTTACCTAGAACAGGTATTCAAAACAGCTAAAAGGTTACTGTTTAACAGCTTCCAATAATGAAATCAAGTATCCTATAGCCCGATATCTGTTATGCTCTAGGGTTGGAAAAACATGGAATATCTTTTAATTGCTAAATAATATTAATAAATAGGTACTTACCTGAATCTTCGAGTGACACTTGTGAGTCAGTTGCAGGCGTGTTGGTAATAGCATTGGTTGTCGTCATCGTACGAAGCAAGTGGCATAATTTGTCGTAAATCTGCAAGTGCTTACATTTCAAATGTACCATCAAATTGTTTATAGATGATTTGTATGAACATTTAGCACCACAGGTGATACACGTTGCCAGATTTTCTCTTGTCTTATCTTTCTTGAAATAATTCCAAACTAGTGAGGTATTTTTTCGCAGAGAATTATTTTCTTCGGGATCTGCAAAATATACACGCTGAATCAATATTCACCCAATAATTCAAGAATGGTGGTATGGGTTTTTAACTTGGCTGGCTAGCTATGCTACTTGCATCAGCCGCCAAAGGACTTGTCATATTCCTGTGGGGGGTGAGCCTTTTTTCTTTCATTCCCGCTTTTTATTTCTTTTATGTGCAATGACGACGGTAACCATCCTTCCCATTAGGTGGCTCGTCTTCTCATTTATCGGCCATTAACATAAAAAAGTGAAAACTATATTCAAATCGGTAAACTTAATTAACCAACCAAATAAGGAATAAGGTACTTTACGCCGGTAACAAATTATAGCTTGTCTCTCTCTTTCTCAAAGCTTCCAACTATTTTTGAATATGGCTTCTAGACGGCGTATTATAAATTTCCTAATTATGAACATAATATTGAATAGTACTAACTTGAATACTATTTAAAAAGTAGTCATCTGGCTTAATACCAAATATATTATATCATTTACCCAGACATGTTCATAAAGTTAAAAAAAATAAGTAGTCAAGGAGGAAATATAACGGTAGGTATAGGACCGACCAGAGATCTACGTGTGGTTAGAAATATAAAGATTACCTGAATCTTCACTAGTAACAATTAGTGAATTATCAAGAGGTACTGGAGTTGTATCCAACGGTTGATTTAATTCTTCACGGTTGATACAATAATCCTTGTACAGATCAATATGTTTATTTTTTAAATGGTTACTCAAATTACCATTTGTTGATTTATATGAAAATAAACCTTTGCATGTTAAGCATTTCGCCTGCTTTTTATTAGTACTATCTTTCAAAAAATATTTCCAAAGTCTTGAAGTTTTCCGCCGCGTCGATTTCGGTTCCTCCAAATCTAAAAAATATCACTAACATAATTTCGATATCTTAGTTGGTACCCGTTGCTTTCGTACTATGTAAACAATTTTACGCTAAATAACGGGTTATTTATTGGTAACGGTAACGCCAAATAATAGCTCCGTTTGCTTTTGATAATATAAGTTTCCCGAAGCGAAGCAAGGGCAGGTTTACTAACTTAGGTACTAATAAAACTACAGTAGGTATGTACTATTCATTGTAAAAGTTTATTTTTTTTCTGTTTTAAGCATCTGGTAATAAAAATAAAACATTTCATTTCATTATAATATTATTATAAAGGGTTGACTACAAAGTAATATTATTAGTATGGCTAATAAGTTGGTTAAATGTGGAAAATACCCCTGATCAATGTGTACCTCTGGGTGTAGGCATTTAACCAAATGTATTTTTTCATCAATTCTTTTTTTACACTTAAACCAGAAGGAATATAAAAAATAAAAGTTTGCGGAATTGTTTTTGAATAAATTCACTAACTATACACAAAAAACAAGGCATTGATTGAAAAACCTGTACGCTACGAAGCTTTGAAATTTACCTGGTTCAATGTGAGACAACTGACCCTATAGGACCGACCAGATGTGGTTAGAAATATAAAGTTTACCTGAATCTTTACTGAATATTAGCATAAAACAGGGCAAACTGTATTCAAATCAGTAAACCGTAAACTTAATTGTCCAACCAAATAAGGAATAAGGTACTTCACGCCGGTAACAAATTATAGCTTGTCTCTCTCTTTCTCAAAGCTTCCAACTATTTTTGAATATGGCTTCTAGACGGCGTATTATAAATTGCCTAATTATGAATAATAATATAATGTTGAATAGCACTAACTTGAATACTATTTAAAAAGTAGTCATCAGGCTTAATACTAAATATATTATATAATTTACCCAGACATGATAATAAAGTTAAAAAAAAGTAGTCAAGGAGGAAATATAACGGTAGGTATAGGACCAACCAGAGATCTACGTGTGATTAGAAATATAAAGATTACCTGAATCTTCACTAGCAACAACTTGTGAATTATCAAGAGGTACTGGAGTTGTATCCAACGGCTGGTATAATTTTCTACGGCTGATACAATATTCCTCGTACAGGTCAATGTGTTTATTTTTTAAATGATTACTCAAATTATATGTTGTTGATTTATATGAAAATAAACCTTTGCATGTTAAGCATTTCGCCTGCTTTTTATCAGTACTATCTTTCAAAAAATATTTCCAAAGCTTTGAAGATTTCCTCCGGTTCGATTTCGGTTCCTCCAAATCTAAAAAATGATCAATAACATAATTTCGATATCTTAGTTAGTATCCGTTACTTTCGTACTATGTTAACAATTTTACGCTAAATAACGGGTTATTTATTCGTAACGGTAACGCCAAATAATAGCTCCGTTTGTATTTTGATAATAATAAGGCAGCGTCCTACGTAGGCGATCTGGATGCGCACGCGAAGCGGCGCGGTGCGGCGCGGAAACAACAAACAGTCGATAGCTATTGAAGAGGCCTATGTGACCAAATGCACGTAAGGTGCGTTGCGGCGCGGCACGAATTGAAGCGAACGCGAGTTGGCTTGATATTTTCGCGCGAACTGGACGCGGGACCACCATTTTTTGTCCAAATATGTCGGAAGCAGAAATTTTAATTAATGCGATCCAAGAGCGTACTATATTATGGGATAAAAGGTCTAAAAATTATCATAATCGGTTACTTTCGAACTGCAAATGTGAGGATATGGCTAAAATAAAATAACAGACAATATTCTTTGAACAACGAAGGTTGAGTTCGTAATTACTCGTACAAATTATGAAATTCCTCATGAATCTGCCTTTCTAAGTAAACAACATTAGGTGCAATTCTCTATCGTATATACTTCTTGAGTATCTGATACTTAAGAAATGAATTTTCCAACATAAGCTTCTGTCCGTCCATGACAAATGTTTGGCAACTGAACGGCGCCGGCTAAGGGCGCAGATGGTGTAGCACGATTCGCGCGCACGTAGGACAGAGTTGCCGCGTCGCACCGCACCGCATTTAATTCACATCGCAATCGCGTTCGCGTTGATTCGCCCACGTAGGACGTCGGGTAAGTTTCCCGAAGCGAAGAAAGGGCGGGTTTACTAACTTAGGTACTAATAAAATTACAGTATGTACTATCGAAAGGAAATATTTATGAACCCATTGTAAAAGTTCATTTTTCTCTGTTTTAAGCATCTGTTAATATTTAATTATTGTCTCAATGTGTTTACGTATGTATGTGTGACACCGTCGTCGTTTTTGAATCAGACGTAATAATAATAATAATAATTTTTTATTGTTCCTCTTCACAAAAATATGACAAGGTTTACAACTTAAAAATTACAAATGATATTTCCTTACGTTTTGTGAGAGGCTGGAGTCTATACTAGGATAGCCTGTATGACAGATCTCCAGGCCCTCACCCCAGATCAGTTGACACAGAAATAATTTCACTAAAAGAATACAGCTGTGAGGCAAAGTAGTTATTGTTAAGTTTAGTTACATATAATATTTTGCGTACATGCAGCATTGTGTGAGTGTGTGTGTGTCTGTGAGTGGGGGTGTGTGGACTTGAGTGTGTGTGTGTGTCTGAGTGGGGGTGTGTGGACGTGAGTGTGTGTGTGTGGATGTTGTGTGATGTGTATTTGAGTGTGTTTAGGTATCAGTAAGAAGGTATCTATTTATGATTGAACTGCTAATAAATTTTCTGTTGTTTCGTAATTTAGTGAGAGAAGCCATTTTTGAGTTTCACATTTACAACGGAATTTTGGAAGTGAGTATATGTTCAGCTCCTTATTAATCTTATTATATAAAAATGAACCCCTGAAGCAGTAGAATTTATGTGAGAAAGAGGTATTCAGTGGTTGAGGTGAGCAAACTGTATATTTTCGTCTCTTCAAGAGTATCTTATTGTCGTATTGAATTTCAGTATGTTTTTTGATTATTGTATATAAAATATATAGTTGCCGGACTGTCAAAACATTATAATTAATGTATAAATAATGTGACTAATACTAACAATAGAGATGCCTAAAAAGTGTATCGCATTATCGCTTCCTTTTGGATTGACATGTCGTATCGTAACAGTATCGCATGCTTTATAAAATAATATAAAGGGGTATAAATATTTTTTTTGTTTTAACTGTAATATTTCATTTATTTAATATGAAATAATATAGTCGGCAAAGAAAAAACAAAGTTTTTACAATTTTGAATTATTAAAAAAAGGTTTGGAAAATGTTAAGTTGAAAAACAGTTGGAAAATGATCCTGATAATAATTTTGATAAACGCCGTGGACTACGACTTTCTGAAAGGCAAATATAAGGGCGCGTTCACATAGAACGTCCGTTTTACTGGATCCGGAATACTGGATTCTGTGTGAAATCGCTCATACAACTACATACGCTAATAACATATCCGTTTAAACGGACCTATAAAACGGACGTTCTATGTGAACGCGCCGTAATATAAAAAGGTGTTCAGAAGACACTGAATTTGCCACAACAGACTTCTATAAACTTTTTTATCACCGGTATTTCTTATTTCAGATAACAATATATCCAAATGCACTGTTTATCATTATTTTTATTGATAATGTCGCGAATATTCATCTGTTGACAAATTACGACGTCTATGCCAGAGAGAAAATGTGCAAGCAGGATGAAAGAAATTTAAAGATAGAATTTCCAGGAAGTTCTAGAAAGATTAGAAAAGAAAGTACAGTAAAGAAAATGTGCGAGCAGGATAGAAGAAAGTTATAAATGGAATCTCTAGAATGTTCTTGATGAATCGAGACGAGAAATTTAAAAAAGTTTAAATTTGGAATGTTGGTGTACGAAATTAGGGGTATTTAAGGCGATTTAAACACTGCATGAGAGCATAAGCATGTGAGTTCTGTTCCGGAAGCGAGTTTACCGGACTCGCTTCCGGAACTTAACACCCGGCGGTCAAGAAGTAGATAAAGACGAAGACGAAGAAAAAGAAAAATAAGGAAGAGTAGTAAAGTAAACTGCAGTGAAGTGTCGAGTAGCCGTGTCAGTGTCGCGAGTTTTACTCTGTGGTGTGAATAAAACTCCATCTATTGAAGCCGGCCTTGTTCCTTTGCTAACCCTTACCCACTCCTGTGACATTGCCACTGTTCGATACGATACGTCAAGGCGATATTTTTATAGGAATACGATATATCGAGCGTATTGTATGGACAATTTTTTTTATCAAATATCGATATATCGTACAGAGGTGTATCGATATTACGATATATCGTTATTAGGTATTCCTACTTAACAATATAGCGATCGGCCCTATTCATTCAGCACCAAAATAAAGACGTATTCGTACTTTTTCGAAACGCGAATAACGATAGGTGTACTGTGTATAGTCTTAGAAGCGTAAATAATTTAGATTTAGACTAACCAGACAAATTCAAATATCGTGCGTCAGGGTCGGTATGAACGCTCTTTGGAGATTCTGCTGTTTCTTCCACATCTGATTCTTCACTAATTTCTATTTCCTCAACATGTGCATGGAATAGGTGATGTTTTAAATTGGCGAGTGTGGTTTTAAAAGAAAAATCTTTTTGGCACATTTTACAAGTAGCCATGCCGTCTTGATCATCAATTTTAGAAAAGTATTCCCAAATGAATGATTGTATAATACCACGCTTACCGCTTTCGCTGTTTTTTTTTTTTGTTTTAATTGATATATGGGATTCTATCCCTGGAATTTCTGCTGCATGCTTATTCCTTAAATGGGATTTAAGGTTATGTATCGTGGAAGTGTAACTAAGAGCGTTATAACACAGACGGCATTCAGCTTTTTTCATGTCACTAGTACTTATAACCCGTTTATAGTAATTCCATATATCAAAATTCTCCATCGTTTTCGTTTTTGAAAACGGAAAATTAACGATAGCGATTATTTACAACAGTTTGCGTTACGCGTCGCGTTCGTTACTGTCAGAAAAATTCAGAATTGTCAGAAACCAGAAATACGACTGTCACTGTCATTAATGTCAGACGTATCGTATTAAGGAGATGATAGGTAGGAGTATAAAGAAAAGAGACACCATCCATAAAGATATTTATACATAGAGCAGGGCCAGGCTTCCAATTCCAACCTGTCCCTCAGTTAGAAAGAGAAAGAAGATTGTGGTGCCTTCCGTTTTTTTTTCTCGCGCATGTGCAATTAGCGTTAAAAGAGCATAACAGATCTATTCGACGGGTTGTTGATGTGATTGAATTTCTGCGGTTGAAAACGTGTCAACCTAACCTAACCCTGGCGAATTTATAAGTTGTCCTTTAGTAGAGACGGTTAGAGTGCAGCGGTCTTTTCTCTCTTTCTAACCACTAACAGGTAACAGGCAGCCATCTAATGTCACCCTTTTAAATTTTGCAACAACCTATAATTATAATCCGTGGAAGTTTGTGTACTACCGTCGTACAAAGCATGGTATATGGGCTTGACTGCTTGAGTTACTGACTGACCGCCAACGGCGAGACTAACAAGTACATAGACCTTGGTATAAGAAGTTCATTGAGAACTAAAAAAGGATTTTGAAAAATTAGTCACTTAAGAGGACAAAATGGGACGGTGAAAGGTGTAGGCTCAAATTAATAAAAGAAAAGGGTGTAAGGAGTCTAAAATATTTTGTACGATGAACTCAAATATTTCCCTCATGGAAGTATTAAACTTTCACACAGAAGTGATTTAGCTTTGATACATAATATCAGTTTTACATTTAATTACCTAATTACCTAAGTTCAAGCACCTAGTTATTATTATTAAGATAGGTACTATAAATGTTAGAATTCATTATATATCCATATCTTATATACCTACATAACTTTGATATTATTTGTAAGAAGGTTGCTATTATGCTATGACCAAATTAAAACAAAACAGATAATAAGTAATTTTATGAAAACATGGAAGTATTTTATTTACACTAACAGAATAAAGTTTTATCATTAGGTAAATACACATTTACTATATAAATTTAAGTATGTACAGTATTGTGTAACAGGCTTATTAGATATTATAATGTAATTTTATTTTTGCAATGAAAGGCACTATTGGCAATAAACATCCTTATGCATAGGGCTATGATTGTTTGGTTATATTTTATAGATAGTTACAGTTGGTAGTTATAGGTAGTTAGTTACTTTTCATGTACAGTGGAAAGTGAGACGTTCCGTCTAATAGAGCACATAATCAAATTTTGGATCACAAATAAATAAGGAAGCGGAAATAATGCGTTTTTACTGTCGGTAAACTGTCATTTGGATAAATAACGCTACACACTCATAGCCCCACACTAGGATTCCCTGTGTCGTGGGTGCCATGGACAACACACACCCAGACAAAGAACGGAAATTTAAATTCATCATTCAAATTTCCGCCTCGCTAGGAATCGAACCCAGGACTCTCGGAACGGCGATCCGGCGTGTTAACCATTGCGCCATCCGGGTCGTCGAACTAAGGTAAACTTGTTGAATACACTTAGATTGGAGTCCTCAAATTCTGTCAACAATGGTAAATAATATATTGTTCAAAATACATACATAATTCTTACTTAGTAAACTTATTACACTTATTACGCATTTTAATAATAATGTATCAAAATTACGAAAATTCATCATCAGAAAATCAAGAACCCTGTCACATATCACAACATACAAATATATATTGTCTTTACATCGAGTTATTGTAGTCTCCACATCACTATTCACTGCACTGTTCACTTCACACCACTGTAAGTCTCAGCCGCTGCCGTGGCCAGGAGAGCGCGCGAGGCACCTGCGTGGGAGCGGGCGCCTCTCCTTCGGACTCCGAGTCCGTAGCCACCAGCTGTGCGAGCGGCGCCACTTGTGACGACATCTCCTTGGCTAAGTCCTTTGGAATCAGAATCTGAAAGTCATAATTTTTTTGGTACTTAGGTATATTCTGTTATGCTCCACTTTTGTGTACCGTCATTATTATTTCTTTTTGGAATTTTGGAAAGCTAGTGCTTGTCATGTGGTCCCATTTAAAGGAGAATGATTATTTTTGCCTACACTTTTCTAATGCGTCAAGTGTACTCCAGAACCATAATTATTACTTTTTTATCTTACCGTCGTCTAGGCGTTAGAATCAGTGTTTTGAACAGGATATATTAGTAATTATATTAGTAAGGAAACAAACCGGAACTAAACAATTTACCAATTTATGATTATAATATTATTGATCCAGCACATGATCCGATGTAAAATCATAGTAATCATGAGTAAAATGAACAATATCATCGAACGATATCATCATCAATATCATCTAGTGCGAGAAGTTGTTGAACTGAAAAAATGGTAACAAAATAAATATATTTTAATACCGGGTTTACCGTTAAAAATACTAATGTGAGTTTGGTTTTGATTTTATTAACTAAGCTGATCAAAAAAATTGTTGCTGATGCCATTTTAGCCCATAGTCCCATACTTCAGTAATCATTGTCCTTTGAGCGAGATCTAATGAGTAGTTTTTGAGTACTTAATCCTTAATAATGTGTATTTGATTGACTTCGACTACGTTGATGATGTTCTCATTTTGTTACCTTATCGATGTTGAAGTCGTTTTTTTTTGTTTCGCTAATTTGCTATATTATAAAACAAATATTGCTAATTTGCTACTGTTTTCAATTGTAGTACATTAAAGTAAAAATGTATTGTCTTGTAGTTTTCGACAATGGTTGTGTGCAGACCTGCAGCCAGTCTCCGAGGAGGGCGTAGGGCCGCGCGGCGGTGGCGAAGGCGCCGGCCACGCTGGGGGGGAGCACGGTGACCGCGCGCGCGCCTCGCCACGTGAAGTGCCGCCCGTGGAGTACCCGACCGCTGCAAACACGATATTATCAAATTCTGCATTCATTACATCTTAAGCAAATTTTCCAGTAGGTTATTTAGTGCATTTAATGTTATGTTATAGAATGATATATACAGAAAACTATTGTGATAGAATGACAAAAATGAAAATCATGACTCACTCGATAGCCAGTGGCAGCAAGCTCGCAGCCTCGCTGTCCATGATCAGATGTACTCCGTCCAGGTACTGGATACTGTCTTCTGTCCAAGATGCCTGCCATTTATATAAAACATGAGTGGATAGCATAAGGAATATAGATTCATCTCTACATAACTTTTGTATAATCTGTAGTACAGATTCTGTACACATAATATGGGGATATTCCGTACATCTAAGACAACTTTGGAAATGGGTCTGTTCCCAAAACATAACTGCTCTTTGTTACTACAAAGACAAAGCATTTTTTTATTATTATGGCTTGGCTATTACAGCAATGACATGTATCTGATTGACACGATAAAATGGGAATAAGCATGAATGATGCATGAATTTTTTTTACAGCCGTAAAAAAAAACTTGTGAGTACTGTTTGGTAACATCCAATTTTGGTGTCCTGAAGGAAAATACGCCCTGGTTTGCTATAAATACTGCATAAAACCAACCTGCATAGTATCAGGTATCTGTGGCAGGGCTCGCTCAATACTAGACATCTCGAAACTATCCGTAGACATGTTGTGACCTGCAAGTGAATTAAACAACATTAGGAACTATTTTAAAATAAAGTAATTCCTTTCCTATACAATAGGTTTTTCTTTTTGTTGACGCACTAACTTTGTTGGTGAAGAGAGAAAAAAACAAAGGAAATTTTAATTGTTCTGTACTTATATAATCTGTGGACCACTATATACCTTCATTTCCTCTATCACTCATGCTGCTCAGTCCACGCTGAAGAGTTTCTTTGATTTGCCTCTCCACGCTGGGTGACAGTGGTGGTGAAGGCTCTTCGTCTAAGTCCTGGATCCAAAATATACAAGAACATTATTATTATTTCTTAGTTAAGGGTTGAATTCGTAGACTAATATGAAATTATAGCTGTATTCTATGGTACCAATTTTGAGTAAATGTGCGCTACATAATTATTTAGGTATAATAATTTGACGTGACAAACTTGTCAAACGCATAATAAAATCAGTAAGGAGCCATACATAAATTACGTCACATGACTTTCACGACTTTTACAGAGTCCTTGTAACACGTGTTAAATATATGCCTAGTGACAATGTGATGTTAATAATTTCTTGTTGGGGTTAAAGTTAAGAATTATACGATACGAGATATAGACGACCACTATGGCATGATATAGATGACCCCTTTACACATGTGATGTCACTGAGCTGATGACGACGATTGACGATGCCCCCCACCCGTCACACGCAGTCACACTTTTTTAAACCCTCCTTCCCCCTCAACGGGTGACTATGAATGGCCCCTAACGCTGTGAATAGGGTAACTCACAGGTACATAGGGGTGCCACGAGACGCCGGCGGAGACCCCCGCGAGCTCGGCGGGCTGCGCGCCGTGCCGCGCCGTGCGCAGCCGCGCAGAATGTCTGTTCACACGCGTCACTAGCCACGACCCGCCGCATCTGAACAATTATATCAAACTTGGTTATTTGAAACATTCCAAAACAAAAAAAAAGCTTTAGTCACTCTTCTTATCGAAACTTATAATTTTTTTGGAGTGTAAGAAGAAGAGTTTTCGAGCATCTCTGGAGTTATTATTTGGAGTTTAGTGGTTATCAGCAATGGGAATGCTCTTTAGTCACTTTAATCTGTCTAAAATTAAAAATATCCGATATACATATACAATGGCTTGGCTTCAAACCCATTAATAGCCCACTAGTGAGCACAGGTCTAGAGCTAGAGCAAGGACGGATACAATGTTATCATTTAATGTAACTACCTGGGATCTTCACCAATCGCTTTGAGAACCTCGAACCCGGAACCTCGCTGCGCCGCCCTTAGCTCGCGGCTAGTGCATCCCACCATCTGACAACGAAAAAATATATCATTGAATATGACTTGAAACGATTTGAAGCAAATGAAAACTGAAAAGAGAAAATATTAACTCGATAATTATATATAATGTATTTAAATGGGCTGTTCACGGGTTGAGGAAATTGGGGCTGGAATAAAACATTTGTTCAACGACTTGCTTTGTTTCTTGTCGTATCTCTTTTTTATGTTATGTTTTTTTAACCCCCGACGCAAAAAGAGATGTGTTAATGTTATAAATATGATGTGTCTGTGATTCTGTGAAACTGTGTCTGTCTGTGGCGTCGTAGGTCCTAAATGAAAGGACATCTTACATAATAATAATTATTAACATTACTAACCTGTAAGAACATAACGCTCCCGTGCGGCGTGTCGACGGTGGCGAGTTGCGGGTCGTTCGCCACGAGCAGGTGTCGAACCCGGGACTGCGAGCCGTCCAGCGCAGCGTGCCAAGTGATGTGGTCGCCGGCGCAGAATTTGTTACCTTTGGAACAAAATAATATATTTATAATAACATTTTTATTTATTTCATTGATTTATATTGCTGTCCTTAATGCCCATTTGTTGTCAGCTTATCAAGAACAAACGAAACGACTAGCAATCCAAATAACATCTCTGTAGCCCACTTGGGAGTGACTACATACATACTTACAAAGTAAACGTTTCTATGTGATTGATGTGTGAACATTAATAAGATAAACAAATGTTTGATCTCATATTGTAATTGTATGCATGTCATTAATATTGTCTATGTTAATTTACACTCTTGCTCTGAAGCAAGAGAGTAAATTCAGCAGTTTTTAGCGCTATTGTAATCGCCACCCTAATTTAAGCATAGGTAGCAGTGATAGTGCTAATTTCTTCTACACTCCCATGACGTCATGGTTTACTAACCAGTGGTGAAGACATATCTGGCGAGCGCCTGCAGCAGCGCGGCGGGCCAGAGTGGGGGCTCCCGCGCCTCCCACGCGAGCCGCAGGGTCAGCTCCAGGCCGTAGCCCGACGTGGCCTGGCGCTGGCGGCTGGGGGTGGGGTGCACGCGACCATCGCCGTGAAGATCCGATAGACCGAAGCTGAGGTTATAGATTTATTTTATAGGAGGGAACAGGGTGTTCTAAGAGTTACCACTATCAGATGCTGTCACTAGCAGTTAATTCGCAGATGTCATTCATTTCCCGAGCAGATCACCAGCAGATCAATGCAGATCACTAGCAGATCATTTAAACTCTAATTACTAACTAATACTAATTTGGAGATTTATAATAATATGCATAGTTAAGCGGAAGAGTTTTGTTTAGTGTGAAAGCGCTAATCTCGGGAACTGTAAAATAAGTATTTTTGTGCATGATAGTCACATTCATGAGGAAGACTAAAGGCTACAAATTTTAGTTAGCCTTATTTATTTTACTGTAACAAAGCAAGGGGGCTAGCACGGCAAGGAGATTAGATGAAAGATATAGCTAATCGCTAATTTAGTTACCTGATATAATGCCAATGTGCTGGGATATTTTCCTCAGGCCTCCCTGGGTTCCAATACATGCTGATGTAGTCCAGAGGATCATTACCTCCCAACCTGAAATTGAATTCAAGTTTGTCAATTTACACCATCTTTTCAACAAGCCATTACTGTGAAAATCTAAGAAGAGTCATGATTAAACAATAATAGGGAGCTCATGTCAAGAAAGCAATTTTTATGTAAGTATTCGACAAACGGACAGACCAGCCACATAATTGTAATTGGTCACCGTCACCTACAAACATACGTTACACCAAACACATTATAGATATGGGTTACGCCCCTCAATGCTCAGATATATTTCTGGTCTTGATCTAATCTAAGATCAATCATGTGCTCCCATTGTTAAGTTGCTAAAGCGAAAACTTACCAGTACTTCAGTCTTGTGGTAACTTGCAGTGGGTTGGGCTGATCGGGATATACATTTGAACATGCCTCACAGAGCGCCTTTAGGCCTGCCGGCATAAGCCTCCCTGAAACATAATATTTCGTAACTCAAAAATTTGTAGGAAAAATGTAGTAAACAGAAATCACTAAATATAATATAGACATAAATAACTCGGTTTGCTTTACCATCTAAGCTAAATATACAAAGAAAAAACAAAATGAGTTCCTCACATCTTTTTTTATTTGGTTATTAATGGTTTGGTAATTCACTTTAAGGGTGTCCATGGGTGTCAGTGAGCGCTTAACATAGCTACAACTGTAACATAATATGATAATTCCCTTTTTTATTATTAATTTGTTCATTACAATGGTACAGAACGAACTCAATAACAAACATAATAATTAACATAATCAAATTGAAGCCATCTAACCCATCCCATTGCAGAGTTTGTATATAATCAAAATCTTTCAGCAATGCGAGTATTAAGACCTGGTGACGATGACGACACTTAGTTAATTTTAGATTTAGAATTTAATATCAAAAATAATTACCTGATTGAGTTAGTGGTTCTCCAGCTGGTATTACATTGGTAACTTTAGAAGTCTGCGCAGACGCAAGAAAGCTCAACGCACTATTTTGTACCATGCCGTTACTTGATGTCCCTGGGTTAGATGGACTCGCCATTTTCAAATTTAGATTTAGATGAGATTATGGTTACAAAAACACCACGTCTTATGATTCAATTAACCATTTTCGATTAGTGAACTCATTCACGAAAAAAAGAAGTTTGTTTCGAACTATGAAAAATGAAAATGAAACTAAAAATAAACTACTTAGCCAAACTTTATGAAAACTTTTTTGTGTGTAAATAATATTATATGCTCGTCAATAAAGAATAGACGTGTCAAGAAGCCATTTCGTTTTTTAATTTTGAAAACAACCAATCGGTGCATAGATTAACAAAAGTGAGGCTAAATTAACCAATACGTTTGGCTGGCTGTACGAATCATAGATTATACACGTACGAATTGTCTCAAATGCGATCCTATTCTTAGTTGGCATTGGAATATTAGTTGAATTGAATGTTGGCATTAGCAAACAGGCAAAATAAGTTGAACTATTTTTCAAAGTTTAAAGTTACTAGTATTTAAATATTTCCCCTAATCCTTGGTATATTCTTGTATTAACTGAGTATCGGCGGATAAAGAATGTAAATAGAAATGGCGGCTCCTTGAGTATAAATTATCACTACATAGTATAAAACAAAGTCGCTTTCTCTGTCCCTATATATGCTTAGATCTAAAAACTACGCAACGGATTTTGATGCGGTTTTAAGTCGGAAAAAATCAGGTTTCCCGAAGCGAAGCGAGGGCGGGTTTACTAGTAATTAATATAACATTGTGCTTTATTTAGATATTTACAATTTTACATTCCAGCCTGTAAATATCTGTAGAATTTGATTTGATGTGTAGGTATGTTTATTTCAAAATGAATGATTTATATGGCAAAATCAGATGGAACACATACCAAGCGGAAGCAGTGTGGTACGCGTGCTTAATAATATAATAATAATAATAAATAAAGATAAACTTAATGGCAATTTTGTAGATTATGGCATTGCCATCAAAAGTACCGTAAAGTGGGGCTTTTTGGAAGAATTTTTTCATGAAACGGCTGTTAACAAAACCGACGGTTACCCTATCTACATAGGATGTTTTTCTTTGGGTAGTTCTCGCAATTTCCTATAAATAACTACTTTCACTGTTCATCTTCTGTTAATAGATTTAAAGATATATTATTTTACAAGTGCCGTTCCAAATATCGCCTCAATGGGGGTATTTGGAATCTGACTTTATTGCTTCGGTTTTCCTTATTTTTTGAAGCCGTGTAAAAAGAAACGATAAAGAAATATAATGGAAAAGTAAAAGGATAACCAGCTGTCTTAAGTTCATCTCAGTTTCACTCCTTTCTGTCCCTTAAAAGGTGAAAAACGACAACTGATAATTTATTCATAATGATATCTACTGCTGCTTTGGGGTTATTTGGAATGTAACGTTAATAATATCTAATGTGTTCTTAATATGGATGAAGCGATATTTGGAATATTTAAGGCTAAGTCTGTTTTATTTTAGCCTCTTGGTGAATAACAAGTTATCGGTTGGTTTACCAGATAGATGAAAGTGCCCGGACATGAAAATGCAAATAAATGAAAAATACGGTAAATTTGTCGAATCACGGCTCCACCTTGAAAGTGCTCTAAATTTATGTTACTTCGTCACAGATGTCGACGGAACCCCGCTTCGCGCGTTTCGCTTCGCTTCGTCCCTTTTTTTCGTGTATACCTGACCTAACCTAACCTAAACCAACTGTCCCTCTAGGTCTAGAGTAATAATAAATACTCTAGCTAGGGGGACAGTTGAGTTAGGTTAGGTATTTTTACGCCTTACTACATACTAGTGATAAACAACGATAGAAAAAAAAATTGGAGCACTTTCAAGGTACCGTGATTCGACAAATTTACCAAAAATACTTGCCATTTGCCTGCCATATTATACCATGAATGTAATACATTTTTTTTATAACGCTACACACTCATAGCCCCACACTAGGATTACTTGTGTCGTTGGTGCCATGGACAACACACAAGACAAGAACACACACACTCAGACCAAGAACGGAAATTTAAACTCATCATACAAATTTCCGCCTCGCTGGGAATCGAACCCAGGACCCTTGTAACGGCGATCCAGCGTGTTAAGTATTGCGCCATCCGGGTCGTCACATTAAGTGAGTTAGGATCGTAGCAAATGGAAGGATGTGCTCTCCCCCTACCCTCACGGGAAAAAACATGTAGGTATGTATTACATACATTGACCTGATTATTTTATCAGATTTAATAAATTTATAATTCAAAAGAAACTACTTCCAAATTGCATTTCAATAATTTTATTTTTAATTACTGTTCACAGTTTCTCAATGTTATTCTACTACATTTTTTCAAATAATTACAAAATAAGACGAATAATTACTCTCAGATTTAAGACTTATTTTTATCAAATTAATTTGATAATTGTATAGTGCTGAAAAAATCTTCCCCTTAACTTATGCCTTATGAAACACTCAATTCCAAGTAGCCCCAAAACAGCAACCAAAAAGCCCCATTTCGAAAAACAGAAAATTTATGGGATTTCGTAAGTGATAAAAAAGAGCAAGTACACTCTCTGAAATCCGCATGAAACACACAATTTCTTAGTCTTTTTCACTTTGTACACACCTGTCTAGACTTTGTATACCAGACGAAAGTTATGCACCTACGAAATACATCAAAATTTCGAGACTTTTTAAATTTTAAACTGCTCGCTGTTTATCGCCAATAATCTCCAAAATTCAATTGTGACATTGAGATTAATTGTCGCTGTGTTGGCAGGTGGTAAAACATAATTCATACTATTCCTTAATAAATAATTACACGTGACCAAATCTTTTATTTCGGAAATTCCAAATAGCCTCGTGACTTGCAAAAAGCCCCGTTTTACGGTATCTACAATTACTGAAACTTGGTCACTATTGTCAGTGTCAAAGTCAAAAATGAACACAAATTGACAATTGACATGACAGTCATTGTCATTGTCATTTTTGGTGGTGTTTTGTTTTTTGAAAAGTTTCTCGCTTACTCGCTTTTCTTTTTCGGTTTGTCTTTCTTCACATTGAGACTGAGTTGTGTGATTGTAGATCTAAATATAACTTTTAAAATTGACGTCGTGAGTTTTGTGTATTTTTTTGTGATTTATGCATACAAAATGCGGTATATTTTACTGTGCACTATTTTGAGCATGGTTTTTGCCTATGAAAAGGACATGACATTCACAGTTCAACCCGGCAGAACTGATTGTTTTTATCAGAAAGTAATGGTTAATGAAGTAATTGATATAGAGTACCAGGTAACATTGTATTTTGTTTGTTACATTTATATTTCGATATTGTTCAAATTAAATTTAGCGGTTTTTTTAACATCATCAAGTTTGGACACTTTCTTTGCACCTCATTTGGGAGCAATAATCTAGTGATTTGAACGTAGTTTCCCATTTAGGTAGACAAATAGACACTGTACCCTATATTTTTGATACCCCCCCCCTACCTACCCCTATGTTTTTGATACCCACCTGGTATTAAAAGGAGCGCAGGTTCAAATCCTACATTTGTACTCTATATAATTTTTTGGTGACCACTTCTGTGATATTCTGTAAGGTCTATAAATCTTTTCCAGGTTATAGATGCAACACATGGAGAGCTGGATATCTCGTTCCAGCTGTCGGATCCTGTGGGGCGTGTAGTTGTAGCCGACTACAAGAAACCAGAGAACTCTCACCGACATACCTCCACCCTGGAGGGGGACTACAGGTTCTGTTTCGACAATAGCTTCAGTACGTTCAGTCAAAAGACTGTAAGTATTGTTATTGTAAATATTTTAATAGTATATTTTAAAGACATTCTAATGGTCATGGTATGGTACACTCATTTTTAATCCATATTTTCATTCATATAATAATCTGTCTTACAATGCTATAATTAAATAAATTTCCAGGTATTTTTCGATGTAATGATTGATAATGACGCATCAGTAGAAAAAGACTATGATGATGACAAGGAAATGGAGCTGGGTGAGTTTTTAAAATGTTACCTCTAATTCTAAAAGTAACATAAAAAGTACTTTATATTATTACATAAAGTGAAGTAAGAATGTAATGTAAATTTTTTCTCTACAATGACAGGTCCATTACCTATAGTCCTATACAGTGATTGACAGTGTTGGGATAGACTTCGCTGTGAAATGCTAGTATGTAGCATATTATATTAAATTTCAGGTGCTTCTGCGGAGACCTACCTGATGCGAGTGCGTGACATATCAGACTCGGTGTGGCGGGTGAAGGAGCACGTGGCGGCCGCCCGGCGTCTGCAAGAGCTGCTGTCAGCTCACGAGGCGCGCGACAGGAACCTTGCCGAGGAAATGTGTGACCGGTGAGTGTTAGACCAGTATCCATCAGCTTTTGTACATTATCAGTACATCATCAGCCCGGACATAGGTCTCTCTTAACTTGCACTGTGACTGGTTCTGAGCCTTCTGAATCCAGCCAGAATGCCAACTGTTTTTTCGGGTTGTCAATCCACTTGGTTGGGGCGTGCTATCCACCAGTATCGGGCTACTGAGTTGGGTAGGAGAACTATTGAAACTATGGAAGTTAGAAGAAAATAGTTTAGCCTTATACTTTATAGTCTATCCTGCCTAGTTAAACCGATTTACTTTTCACGTAGTGCACCCTACTGATAAGCTGACGATGGAATGCCGGAAGTCGTTTGATTGTCGTTAAATCTTATTTTTTTATATGAATAAAGGACAAACGTACAGATGACCAACTTGGTAAGTGGTCTCCGTCGCTCATACACATAGGTAATACTAATGGCATTACCCATATATTGCCGGTAGAGAAAAAAGGAAAAAGAAAGGAAGTACTGGCTCCCAAGCTCCCAGCCAGAACAATACAATACAAATACAATACAAAACCTCTATTGTACACCATAAAGTTTTATAGAAACATTTTACATTATATTAAAGATGTATGTGTAAGACAACAGGCGGTCTTATAACTAGCAATCTCTTCCAGACAACCTTTAAATAATAAAAATAGTAAACACAGGATAAAGGTAGGGGCTTCAGACAGTCAAAAGACTGAGTTGTTTGGACACAACAAGGTGTTTGACAATTTGCTCAAGTTTCACTCAAGTTTTACTCAAAGTCAAATTTTGATTTATACAACAAAGTAAATAAATAATACATGGATGCTTGTGCCAGTTATGCGTAAAGTAGTGCGTCCACTGCCCACTGAAAAATATTTTTACAATTATTTTATACAATCTCATGCCATTTAACCATAAAATGTAAAAGCTAAAAGTTTATTTTTATTAAGAGTTAATGAAAAGTGTGTATTGTGCTATAATAGTTTTGTCATTCACTGTACATCCTGTTTGTTCACAGGGTGCTCAAGTGGTCCATGTTTCAAATATTCCTGATGCTGTTGGTTGGAATAACTCAGGTAAGGTATTTGTTTTGAAACGGAAGTTGCGTCATTTTTTCATAACAGGAAGTTGTGTACTGTGTATATGTGATCTTAATGTTAATTTAAACCATCACGTCTGAAGATTTCACTACAGCGACGGCAAATGTGAGTAAGGGTATATAAGGTGTTAGAAGTGAAGTGAACGTGAAGTTGAAGTTAAAAAATTAGCTTTTAATGCATACACACAAGACACACCCAAATCGAAAGTAGAAATTTAAACTCATCATTAAAATCTCACCTTCGCTGGAACTCGAACCCAGGACCCCTTGGACGGCGTTCCGGTGTGGCAACCATTGCGATTGTGTTCGCGGATTGTTGAAAAGTAGATAAATATTTATATGGATGGAAATACTAAATGATCATATTTAAATATTTTCTTATATTCTAATGTTACATACATACATGTCGAATGGATTACCTCCTTTTTTTAAGAAGTATGTTACAAAGTAGAATTAATATTGACACCACTTATAATAAAATTATGTTCACAAAGATTTTTTACGTTTCAGGTAATGTTTGTGAAGAGCTTATTCGAAGACGCAAAGAACTCGAGATTCAAAAGATTTGTTCCTAATTTTATATCACAGTGATTGATACCAAAGATTTTGTTGATATTTGACCCTAATGTTTTAAGAACCTCAAAGTGTATAGTGCACAACTTATAACTACTACGGTTTTCTGATTGACCAAAAGTAATAGTTTAGGTTTAATTATTTATCTATATGTGAGCTCTCCACTGTTAATTTAATAAACTTGTTTATTTATCAAGTATGTTCATAATTATTACAAACTTATAAAGCAATAATTATTTAGTGAAAATAGAGCAAAAATAATCATATACAAAATTGAAATTGCAATCAAATCCTTGTTTTTTGTTTAATGGACATTTCCTTTCTAAAGATAATGTCTGCATATAAGTTTGGTCCGTTTTGATTTATATTCAAAGTAGATTTTTACACTTAGTCTAACTAAGCATTATTATTATTCTAATGAATATTTATTTTCTAACTTACGGTGCCTATTAATAAGTTTATTTTTGGTTTTAAAACTGTAGATGACAATTTTTGATGATTTTATAACAGGATTGCGTACCTACTACGTGTACAAAGATTGAAGGCTGTAATTTTATAAAGCAGTTATTGAATTTTTATTAATAAAAATAAGTTTTGTAGTGTGAGATTTGACTACAAATCCATCTACAAATATAATTATAATTATGACCTGGTGTGGGGATAGTGGTAAAAAAAACACATGTAAAAAATACTTAGTTCTTTGAAGACCCCACGTGATAGCGCTGTATCGATTTAAAAATATTAAAATATACGTTATCCAGTGTGTGTCCTTGTATACTAAGTCAAACTCCAAAATTTGTAACAGCTCTAGACGTTCATATTTTTTTCGAATTATATTGCGCGGGCAAAACAATTTATTATTAATAAATGGTAAGTTTTATAGGTAATCAGAACTTTGGAATGGTTTAATCAATTAATGTTATTACCTAATAATAATAGTAGGTACGATAACAACTCTCGATAATTTCATTTGGAATTAGCAGTTTTTATTAATCGGAGTTAAGAATAGACATATTGATATGTGCAGTTCAGGCAGTCAGTGCTAACATGCGGGATTTAATTTACCTATAGGGCTGTGTACGGGACATTAAGATGCGACATGTGCCGAGATATTCAAAGGCTGAAAACCTTAGAGTAAAAAGTAGTTAATATATATACTCTAAGCTGAAAACAGAGCTGATTATACTCGAAACATATTCAAAAATTGTCATGAGATGATGAGGCTAAAACACAAATATAAAACGCACAAAAAAGATTTTAAGTATTTAACAATATGGTTGAATTTATAACCGCAGCAATAAATGATGACGAGTACAATAATTGTAATGTATTGTATTGTATTAGGACTAATTATGTCAATGTTGTATGTCGTGAGGTGTGATTCTTTATAAAAAAATATGGCCGTTGTTGGATGTAAACTTTTCTAAATATGTGCTAGTAAATATTACCAGATTTTGGATAGCGGAGTTTTAGCTTAAGAACGGCAGAATATTCATTTACTTACCACAATACCTCAAATGTTGTAATACTTTCATAATAGAGTAATTTACTGTAGTCAAGATTTTAATAGGTCACTTGTAAATACTAGATTATGATGTAAGGATACTGAAAACTATAAAATAGTGTTGAATGTTGTGTATATTGTTTTGACAAATATTCGATTGGAAAACAAGTTGTCATGTGAAACTGAAATCAGGGTCCCTCTCAGTGTTTTGAGCTTCCACTAGCAAACTCTCCTATACTTATATGATATTATATATTTTATTGATATTAGTTTCTCAGATGTATTCAGTTGTTTGTCAGTTATTTGAAATTATATGTTTGGTGCCAGTTTAATACATGCATGGAGTGGACACTTTTGTTTGTATAAATAGCCACAAGCACGCCACGCCATGGTCATGTCATGGTCCCGTAGACTCCAATAGACTCCCATGGACATCAATATTTAACACCGAAACAAATGCGTCACAGCTATCACAGGTGAATCTTTTGCGGGTTTATCGGTTATTTACATAAAGAATTAAGATTTCTATAGCCTTCTCAATAATTTTCATATTGCAGAGGCCACTTGCCACCTAATATCCAGATTTTAAAAATTTTTGCTTATACCAAATTTAGTTTATAATTAGTGCCATGTTGCAATCTCTAAGCATATCATTGTATATTGTAAAATAAATTGTTTACTAGTCTATATGGTTTTATTTTTCATAAAAACTTTAATTTGGGATAATTTGTTACATAGATAGGTACGTCCTTTACTGTTATATTCCTTTGTGATAACGGCTGCAGAAGAGAAAAAAAGATAAATTCGATTACAATACAGGGTGATTTTTAATTCACTTGACATACTCGAGGACATGAAAGAACAGGCAGGTAATGATTAAAAATTTAATATACAAGTCAAAATTCTACACGATAATTATTTCAAAAATGGCAATCAAAATATCTACAAATACACGGAATGTATGGCGAACAGCTGTTATAGGTACTACGACCGACCCGCGGTTAATGACCTTGTTTACACCGCTTGGTCAAATGTCTATTACATTATCGGTTTGTAAGGGATAATTACGTCATTTTTACATGACAAAAATAATACTCGTTGATTTAAAATATTTTTTTATTTAATACTTTCTTGTACATAAATAAATTATAATAAATTTTAATACCTTTACAATACGTCTGCCGTGCAGTTTGTTCCATCACTTCCGTTCACCCTCCAACCCAAATAAGAGAGGATGCAGATCTGTATATAAAATATTTTGGGTTGGGTGTCACCCTCGAATAGGTGTCACCCGGGGCGGATCCCGCTAGCCATGCCACTGGGTCCAGTGCACCGTCCCGCCAGTGTGATCACGTGAGCGCCAGCCGCGCTATGTTCGCCGCGTCGGGCGGCATGGCGTGCACGCGCGCGAGGTGCCGCGCGACGTTGCGGCGCCGCGCGAAGCTGCCGCCGCACACGCCGCAGCGGAACGCGTAGCGCGGCGCGCGGTGACGGTTCATATGGATACGCATCAACGTCACCGACTTGAACCGGGCTGGACATTGCTCGCACTGGAATAACGGGAGAACGATTGTTAATTTAAAAAAGTGTGGATACGGTTACACTTTTCTAAGGCGGTTATCTTGATCCGGAAGGTTAGCAACACATCTGTGATCCAATTGGACCGAGACACTTACTAACAATAACTAACAGGACTAACTATCACTAACAGTCTCTGTCCCAGACCTCATAATAAGTAAGAATTATACTGAGTGGCATACCACCAGAAAATGACGACAAAAAGTGTCACACAATTGGCCTAAATCAATACGAAGGTTTCGCTATGTGGATGCGAATATCAGTTACCTCCCTTCATTCAGTCATTGAAAATGAAAGCTTTTTAATAAGGGTCGATTACAATAAAATTAATATTTTATAGTGAAGATTGCTTCCATACCGGTACAGTCTTCTCCGGCAGATGAATCGCAATGTGCTGCAGGTAGCTGCTCTTGCGGTGGAAGCCTGCGCCGCACTCCGCGCACACGTACGGCTTCTCCCCCGTGTGTAGACGTTCGTGGATCTAATATGAACAGACCGCAATACTTAAGTCAAATGCTACCGCTGCTACTGAATATACTCATACATACTAACCAACTAATGTTTTAATACCGTTTGCTAACTAACAATCCTAATCCTGATATGAGCCTAATTTTGTGTCGGTCACAGTTGTCATGGGCGACAGCAGAAGGTTGGTGCTGCATGCTCGTTTGCCATCATAATACGATAACAAAATAACTATTGCTTACAAACCCTGTTGAAAAATGGATGAGGCTCTGATACTAGGTCCCTTTCTTAACAGGACTCAAGGATGGCAGCTCAGTAGTTTATCCCAATAGCAATGTACAACCCTAATTCTAAAAGTTACTGAGAATGTTTTATATGTGTTTCAGTTGCAGAGTACCAATACTTTGGCATTTGTTATGATTGAAATTTGCTTAGTCTTAGCACACCCTGGTCATCACCTCACCTTGACTTGTTCAGCATTAGAAGCTTTATAGTCACAATAGGAGCATTTGTCCGTCTTCTCGTACCCATGTTTCGCTCTACAGTGCATCAGAAGAAGGCGCCGTGTGATGAACTTCTTGCCGCAATGCTGGAATTCAATTTGTATGTTATTCCTAAGGCTTAATATAATCCCATATGCTAGAACCTTATGCACCAGACTGGGATGTACCACAGTTTCTACACAGACTGGTGTTTTCTTAGAAACTATTTCACAAGCAACAAGTACAATCCAGTGCAGGTTCAGTAGCTTTAACTAAGCTTCTTACATAGGCCAAAGCCCTTTAATGAAACTGAATGATTTTGTAATAATAATACAAAGAGTACCAACTAATGGACAGGCCTTTGATTATTTTTATCTAGAGTAATGGACATTTAATCTAATTTCTCATCAATGTCCATTACTCAAAATAACATTGCAACCGTAACTGCCCCACTGCTGGACACTGCTCTCTAGGACTGGATGTCCTCTCAGACTGTGAGGAGTACATGCCATAGTCCACCAAGCTGGCCAAGTGCGAGTCATTGTCTTACGTAATGTCTGTACTTAATTGATTACTTTTCAGGGAAATAAAGTATAGGGTTGAGTGTTGACTTAACCCTAAAAGCTAAAAGCCTCAGAAGTTGTCCTGAGGCCAAAGCAACTCTCTTCTATAAACAATATTGCCCTCCTTACCTCACATACTACATCAAATCCCGTGTGAATCTTATAATGGTTACGTAAAGACAGCTTCGATGTGAGAATTTTATTGCAGTACTCACATTGAATCTCTTCTTTAACTCTTTCTGTCTTTTCCTTCTCCTCCGACTCCATTTTAGGTTTTAATGTTTTTCTTCTAGTTGGTTTCTTGACACTTTTATTCTTAGATTTAAACTTTATATCTACAGGTTTTTCTTCTGCTAATATTCTAGAATATTCTAATTGAGCCTGTGTTTCTGTACTGTTTTTTTGTGTGTCATAGCTACATTGCAGTGTGTCTAGTGTGATGTTGTCATCAAAGTCTTTAAAATCATCTTCTAGTAATTCTGATATGTCAATGCAGACTTGTTCTCTCTCTTGTTTAAGCATGTCTTCTAGTTTGATATCAAATTTATTATCTAAAAGAGCTTTTTCAGCAGTTGCACATTTTCTCCGGAATTTATATGATTCATTTATAAATGATATACAGGGTGAGCACATTTGTTGCGGTAAACTGTCATTTAGTTCTACCTGTAAATATATAACGAAATATAGAAATGGTTGTAACCATTTGTTTGTGTTGATTGTTAACTATAATAAAATCGTTAAATATGTAGTTAGAAAAAAAATGATAATTCATCAAAGTTTGTAGCAATCTTTATTGTCTTGTAGTAATCTTTATTAGATTATACTTTACATAACCATAATTTTTCAGCTCTTATTAGGGAAGTTGAAACGCTGATAGCCCGGCAGGAAGGGCTCAGCGCGGCTGCAGATGCGACATAGAAACTTCCTACGTGTTGGCCACTAACCCCCACCAATCCACATTGGAGCAGCATGGCGGAGTATGCTTTAGGCCTCCTCACTGAGGAGGACACACCCGTGCTCAGTGGGGGCCTTTAATGGGTCGAAGCCAAATCGGGGAAGTTTTAAGGGACCTTTGAATTTCTTCTTTTTGTTCCTTATGATGAACTTAGGTAAATGGATGTTGTTTTCAAGGTGGTATAAGTAATTAATGCGAAAACTTACAACTATATCGAAATTTTACCTTTATTCCAGTAGCATTTAAAATAACATCGGCATACTTTGAGCTGTGTTCGGGTAGAGGAAATATTGGATGCAAATTGTCGTCGCTTAAACAAGTTCGACAACATTTCCACGGATGCATGTCTATTCTTTTAATAATAATAAAATATTGTGATTATTTATATGCACTCTGATTATATAAATAGATTTAATTCATGTTGTAAATATCATCATAAAAATTCCAAAACAAACAATGGGACGCTAAAATCTGTCATTGCTTTTGCTTGCTGTCAACTGTCAAGTGTGAGATTCTATTAGCACAGACTATGGAAATTAGGATCAAATGGTCCAGATACAGATTATATTTAATAGTACCACAATAAATGTCCTAACAAGGCCCTATTAAGAAATGTCGTTTGGTTGACTTGTGCGCACATTACAACGACTCCACTACCGACCGACGCCAACGCGACTAAAACCTTGACAAAGCTAACATTCAATTATGAGCTTTATATCTTTGAAGGTAAGGTTGAATTTCGAACTTATACTTAAAAGCCCTGTACTGCTCGCCCTACACCCATAACCGTTCCGTTTCGAGACCAACGCGTCGACGTTGCGTTGACGACTCACCGTAGACGAGTAGTCCACGCGTCGACCGACACAATAACGTAATGTACCTGCGTTGATCGCGGAACGGAACGTCGGAGTTGAAACGGAGTGGAGACGGAGTCGAGTTGACGTCGATCGCGGAACGAAACGTCGGAGTTGAAACGGAGTGGAGTCGGAGTGGAGTTGACGTCGAGTTGGTGTAATGTGCGCACTCCTTAATTCTGATTTCTGTTCTGACACTTCTGACATTCATTCATTCATTACCATTGGCATTTGGCATACCATACCATACCAATATTACCAATCAAAATGGTAGTAGAAATTGTAAACATCGATGTTTTGTTCATTGTGTCGTGAAATTGTAATTATAAATAACTTTTAATAAGCCCAATGGAAAATTAATAAAATGTTGGAGACAAATACAATTCATTGCATCTCAGTTTTTCGTAATTTTTGGGTATTATTTATGTGTTTCAATTGAATAAAAATGTTAGCCGTGATTTTCTTAAATAGAATGATTTCGCGTCGTAGAAATGATTATAAGATGACAAATGTAGTCAAAACTGAGATAAACACGAATGATTCGGAGCACTGCAGGACTTGTTTTTGTACTGAGAACCTAGTATCATTATTTAGCAGCAAGGAATCTGAACGAAAGCGATCCAAAGATCTTTTTACGATTACCGGCTTGGAAGTAAGTGTTTGGACATCGCACAAGAATCCTGACTTAAACTTCTAATTCGACCTAGCAGAGCACTTATGTTAAGATATTATTTTTGATACAGTTCATTTTTCTAGTTGTCATACTTTATTGCCATTTTTGTTTTCTGTATTAGTAACCATATTAGTGTAACGATCATATGTTTCTTAATTTTGTTTCAGATTAAATTAAATGATGGCTTGTCACAGAAAATATGCATGAAATGCATTAAATCTCTTGAAGCTGCACTGAAGTTTAGACGGATGAGCCGTAAAACCTACAAGTCTTTACTCAATGTTGCATCCGGTATTAAAAGTAAACCTAAATATGTTACAAAAGCTGACCCTGAGCCAGAGATTCAGACAGCTCCAGAAGCCAAGATTGAGGAGTTTGCAGATGAGGAGTATCCATGTGAAGCATTTGGTGATGACTTTCAAAATGATGAAGAAATTAAAGTGGAAGTGGAGATAAAGCCAAAGAAAATTAAGCAGGTGAAAGTTTAGCTTATTACTATAGTAATATATATTGTTTGTCCTCTACCCAAAGGTTGTCTGAAAGAAATTACTAATAAACCAATAAGACTGCATATTGTGTAGATAATCATTGGCACTGTTTAAAATTAATTGAAATTAATTTTAGTAATTAATATTTTATTTTTAAATGGTTTTTACAAATACTTTTCGAAAATCAAACTATGCCATCTCAAATTTTCAAAATTGATGTGTATATTAGAATTTTATTATTATTATTAGCTTCCATGAAACCTGGATACCTGAGTGTTCTATATAATGTTCACGAAGGTGTGTGAAGTCCGTCAATCTGCACTTGTCCAGTGTGGTAGGCTTCAGCCTGTACCCCTCACATTGTGAGAGGAGACCCATGCAAAGCAGTGGGACAGTTATGGGTTGCAATGATGATGAAAATTTCTTTCAGAAGCCGGTCAAGCCACCAGTGGAGAAAAAGCAACGAGTGGACGTCCCAAATGCATCATCATATAAGTGCAGCTGGTGCAGTAAGGAATTCCGGATGAAAGCTACCTTCAAGGCGCATATGCGCTTCCATACTAACTATTGCGTTTGTGAGGTAGGTGATTATAATTAATAGATATTAATTACTAGGAAAAATTACACCTAATATTTTTTGATTCGCTTTGTATTTAAATAATTTTTCCTATGATCCAGGAAGTACCTAGTGTATTGTGTGTTTTCTTATTTAAAACCACCACGGCTGAAGAATTTACCAGAGCAACAACAATCTACAGTAGGTTAGGTTAGGTTACACACGCACACTTGCTTTTATCTTATAATTTACATTCTAGGCGTGCGGTAAGAGGTGTAGAAACAATAACCAACTACAGGAGCACAAGCGCGCAAGGCACGGTCTGGGCAAAATACACAAGTGTGCCTACTGCGAGTACAGCTCTGCTACCAAGGAAGCGCTCACCGTGAGTACAGTAGTCACGGATCGTTGCCCCTTTGAAATTAGGTGTAACAATTAATTGCGCGTGTACAAGAGTAAACTAGATAAGATGATGCGACAAACATAAGCGACTGAGCGAGGCAGTTATATAACGACCCGCCTCCCTCTCCGAATCAATCTAATTTGGCCCGAAAATGAGTTCTGCGCAGCTACTTCAGTTCGCAGCAGCGCGCAATTCCATATTAAAATGCAAATTCAAAATAATTTATTCATTTAGACACAATTAAGCACGTAATTTTTTTTATTCTCGGCTCGAAGGACCAATTGGACCAGAATTTTTAATACCTCCTCATTTCAGATTCATGAAAGACGGCACACAGGAGAAAGGCCGTACATCTGTGACCATTGTGGCGCCACCTTCCATCGGAGGTCTAATCTAGTTCAGCATATCGCAATCCATCTGCCAGAGAAGAACTTCCAGGTATGATATGTTTTGATGATTCTTCGTTGTAACTTTACAAAAACAATAACATTTAATCAGAGTCGAAAAAGGCTAAATAATCACAAAATGTTATTAGTACGAAGGCCCCTTTTCTTAAACGGGCTAATATAACTTATTCCGTAAATTGGAAGAAGTTAAGTTGTATTAAAAACTGAATGCACGCTATGTGTGCGAATCTTACTAGTCATTTAGTTTAATATTTGTCAAATAGCGTTAAGATATGCCGGTTAAACCCATATCCTGACACTATGTATCCTCGCAGTGCGACCTCTGCCCCAAGCGACTGCAGTCGCGCAAGCTGCTGCAGATCCACAAACACAACGCACACACTGGCAAGCGCTACGGCTATCTGTGCGCGGTGTGCGCGCACCGCTTCGAGAAGCCTAACAAGGTGCGCGCGCACACACGGCGCGTGCACGGGCTCCCCGACCACCGCCAGCCGCCCGTCGTGCGCGTTCAGCTCTGAGGACGATCTATCTATGCCGCGTGCCCTTCTCAATAGTGTGAACTTAAAAACATGATTTAGTCATCCGGCTCGAAGGACCATTTTGAGTTAAACTTCAGTATTTGATTTGTTAGCATCTACATATGGTTGGATTTCTTTTATGCTTTTGAATGTATTGTAAGGAGGTCCAACTTGGGTTACAAAGTTTCTGTCAGGAATGTAAAAGTCACAAATAGAAGTGTATCTTGGTTAATAGTTTAAGCCTAATCTAATGCAATTTTTGTTTCTTAACATTGTAGATCACAAATACATACAAACTCTTAGTTTAGGTTTAAGAGTACTTAACAGTCTGTATATTTAATAATGGATTAACTATGAAAGTTATTCTCCTCTTCCCGCGTCCCGCGCACGACGGTCGGCTATTATATTATACGGAAGACAACATTAAGGTAAGGTAAAATCTCCAGTAGTTGACTCATTTTGATATAATCTCAATTAAATCTCATATTTTAATATTCATTATTGTTCTGTTAATGTATATGTTATCCTTGTCATCTTTACTACGCTAGTAATTTTGATATTTTCACCTCTTCGGTGTAAGGTACTTGGTGGTTGACGTTATTTTAATTTGTTGTATGTCATTTATATGAAAATCATTCCCTGTGTTATTAATATTAATTATGTTAGAATTAACTTTTTATTCTTGTGAAAATTATTACAAATCCTTTTGAGTATTTATTCCATATGAATAAAGTTTAAAAATATGGCTTTATTAATGATATAATAACGTTTTTTCCTTTACATAATGTTACCACTTTACACAATTCATGATATGATTTGAAACTCTTGCGAGTGAATTATTTTCTGAAACACTACTCTGATCCCTCTATGCTTAGTAGAAATTATACGTTGTATTAGCTCAAGTACTATGTCAACCACTGGTGCCTTTACCTTACTTTTAACATCTTTGTTTTTTAAAAGCATTCATTGTGATGTGTCATTTTAAGCTATTGCTTAAAAAATGGCAAATTATGCAAATGGTATTCCATTTGCTTAAAATGACAATGATCGATGGAAAAATAAAAAAAATGACGAGTATGAGTGTTAGCAGTGATACCTACAAGAGTTAAAGATTTTGAATTTGAACTTAATATGATAATTAAATATGGCAAAACAGTGTATTTTTTTTGTATTTACTTAGATGGACAATGGAGAAGGCAAAAGGGTCAAAATATTACTATCAAATACACCTAAAATCCGAGCTTAGGTCATATACATTACATAACTTTTTATTTCACTTCAATACATGCAGTATTTCCGAAGTTATAAAGACGAGAAGTTCAAGCCCTTTTTTGAATTTCCGCGCTTACGCTATGACGTCACGAGTTAGTTCGGCCGCGAGCACGATACGGCGAAAGTATAGAAAATATGGGTCTATGCAGTTCAAAAATCTATAACTTTCTTATTTCTATAGATACAGACTTGAAATTTTGCATAGATGTAGTAGATAGTATGTGAATTATATATGTTATTTTATTATTGATAACTAAGGTTTGCTCGCGGCTTTACTTGAGTTTAAATTAACATTTCGGTCAAAAATCCCTATCAACTACGCGCGACTACTGAGAGATGACGTCATCGAGTAGTGACCGCCCGCCTGCGTTTTTAAAAAAACCAACGTCCGTAAATACGCACTTTGATCGTTAATATCTCAGCCATTTATTGAGATATGGAAAAAGTAAAAACACAGTTTTTCTTGTAATTTTTTATAGATTTATTTGACGTGTAAAAAAAAATTCGTTTGCCTGGTCCATTATCACTTCAGAATTGACTTACTTTAACGATTAACACTCAATGGGCAGCCAGAATAATATAATGTAGTAGTGACAAATAATAAATATACATAATAAAAGTATTCGGGGGATTATTTCGGTTATATCATGATTTGAGCCTGCCTAGCTAACTACTTCCATAAGTCAGCGGCCAAAAGACTTCTCGTTTCCCAGTTAAGGGTTTGAGCTAGTACTTCTTTTTCTCGCCCCTTTCTGGATAAACTACTTACCGCCAGGTCTCGTTCGCTCGTTTGTACTTATATTGTTGTATACATAAAAAAATAACTTATGTCAGTTACCTCGTTACAGTGTCCGATTTGTCAGAAATGGCAGAAGTCCCAGAAGTTGCTTCAAGTCCACAAGTACAAGATGCATCGCGCGAACCGGTACCGATACATCTGTCCAGTGTGCGGCCTGACCTTCACGAGGCCTGGCAACGTGCGGCAACACCTGCTGCGAGGGCACGGGGTGGCCAGGCGGGACCAGGGGGCCATTCAGAAGATTGTTGTGAGTTCGAGTTTTTAATGGAATTAAACTAACCGACACAGTTTAAAGGTCTGCGTTAGACCCACCCAAATCCCATCCGTCACCGACAAAACTAAAATTCAATTATGAGTTTTATATCTTGCTGCGCAAGGTTGAATTTCGAACGTATACTTGAAAGTACTACTTGCCGCACACCCATGAACGAAACGGAACGGTCGGAGACTCGTGAGTCGACGTCGAGGTGGTGTAATGTGCGCAGACCTTTGTCAAACTGTACCCTACCAAACATGCTACTATACTTTACCAATCATAATCAATAATAATTTTTTTGTTTTAGGTAAATTCGAAGGCATCAGAAAGTTTACCTGAAATGGCTGGTGTTAATGCGTCTTCGTCATAGCACAGACTTCGCCCTGCAACCGGGTGCGATATAATCTACGTTCATTCTTATAAGATTTATCGTGGCTTTATAAGTCGACCTGGAATTAGGGCTTTAATCCGGTCGAAGTTTACTTGATACTGTACAACTGTGACGTCACACGGTGAACGGTGACGTCACCTCAAGCTTGAACCACGCTATCGAAGTTATCTACACCGCTCGCATATTCGTGTTCCGAACGTTCCGATCGAATAGTCTGAGCGTCGTCGCTTCGCAACTATCATCTCAGGAAATTTCTCTTTGCTGAACTAAGAATTAATTTTGGAATTGAAGTCATAAAACGTTATCTTAAAATCAAACATCGTTTGTTCAGTCCTACCGAGATCTGCGTTTAATTTCAGATTAGGGTAGATTTTCAGAAGTGGCCTAAGTCATAATACATTCACTTCTCGTCGGTTTTGTTTGTGAGTTATATCAGTGCAGTAATTTTTAAGATAATTGTATTCATTTAGGTAGGTATTTATTATTTAAGATTATAGATCTCATTTTATTACGACTTCCGGTCATAGTATAGTCGTATTGTATACAGTTTATTTAATGCATTTTATATGAATAAAATAATATTACACGAAAAAGTTTTTTTTTATAATTTCGTAGTTACCTATATTATTCGTCTATCCCAATATTAGTATATCTGGAATTAGAAAAATAACGTAATAACGTAACGTAGTAGTAAGTAGTTAAACCAAAAAATAACAGTACCTATATGCCGACGGGATGTGGAAGTCGTATAAGATTATGTTAGAATCTAACAGATGATAAAAATAATAAAATTTAGATGCTCGGCGAGAAGTGGCGAGAAACTTCTCGTCTGTCTCGTCTCGTCGTATACGTACACGCATTCTCCTTTTATAAAAAAAATGTATGAGAGCGCTCTCCACGCTTGCGCTGATAAAGTAACAAATGATTCCATTACCCTGGTATAGAATAAAGGTAAATATAAATAAAACATCTATACACAACTATATATCATTTATTTCACTTTGGGCATCAGTGACACCATCGAGAGCGCGGTTCCTGCGCAGGCGCCGCGCGCCGCCGTGGCACGAGCGGCGGTGTGAGTGGAGGCCGTTGTTCGTCTTGAAGCTCACGCCACACACCTCGCACTGCGGACAAATCAATTGGTCTGTAACGGAAATTATCAAAAAATATTAAGACCATTTATAATATACCATGTAATATAAAGACCAAATACACAATATTTGTGCTCCAATCGTACACTGAATCCGGGACTCTTCATTAGACAGACAAGGTGTCTACTAATCGAGCTACAGAGCTTTAACAATAAGTGCCCGTAACATACTTTGAACTTCCTCTCACTGGTGTGCGAATGTCTGTGCTGGGTTAGGAGATAGGCCGCGTGGAACTTCGCCCCGCAAAGCTCGCACACGTAGGGCTTCTCCCCACGGTGACGGCGCTCGTGGTTCTATAATATATTAAATACAATACAATAACACTTAAAACCCCAACTTCGCGAACATTATAAATCACGGGCTATAGGATACTGGACTGTATTTTAAGTACATTAAGAACTTGTTATAAACGTGCCTCTATTGTATATTGTGGTACAAGGACAACTTTGCACAGTGGTAATTTTTGATGAGTACATTATTTGATAATAAAGAAATTTGTCAAGTGAACTTATACTCCAGTTCAGCTCAAATTTGATAATTTCATTGTATTCTTTGCTAGTTGTTTCAGTAACTGTGATCTCATACCCATGTATTT
Source organism: Ochlodes sylvanus (assembly GCA_905404295.2). Classification (NCBI taxonomy): domain Eukaryota; kingdom Metazoa; phylum Arthropoda; class Insecta; order Lepidoptera; family Hesperiidae; genus Ochlodes; species Ochlodes sylvanus. Next base: position 9,606,693 of record FR990129.1, read on the forward strand.
ATTGTTTTTACGCATAAGTCCTAAATTTAAACAAAAATATTTAATTTTAAAGAAACATTCACAAAATATTTCCGGATTTTACTTGCCTATGTACGAACCGAGGGATTCATATCCGAACAGAATTAAGTCGGTAAACTTCGACAAACTCAGGAAATCGCTCACAAGCCTTCCAAAAGCCCCATAAACTATTCAAAATCCAAAAATCAGTAGGAAACCAAGAGTTCTCATAAAAGAAAAATATTTTCTTAGACAGACAAACTGAGCTTTATAAAACATTTTGAAGACAGATGATAAATGTGTGGACAAGGAGACTTGTCTCACTGGGTCGCACTGGCCACTCACCCTCAGCGCCAAGTTGCTCGCGCTCTGGAACTCACAGTACGAGCATTTGAACTTCTCATACCCATGTTTCGCGCGGCAGTGCTCGCTCAGTCTGAACTTATTGCCGAAGCTTTTGCCGCAGTGCTGCCGGAGGCAAATTCATTTTATATGTTTAGATTTAGAACATACGTTTGTCTCATGAAAGTGCGAAGAATGTATGTCTATTAGGCCTCGTTTAACTCGGCCGAATATTCGGTTTTACTTTTCGCTGAATACATTATCTTCTATTAATAATATAATCTCTCTCTTTCCATCTCTCTAGCTACCGCAAGATTACAAACGAAGAATACTTTGATTCGCGCCTAAAACTGACACCGAGCCGATAACGATCGAATACTCGTAGCGAATTCATTATTCTTCTCGCCGAGTATCTGAAGAGGGCATATTATATTTTAAATTAAGTTTGCGCATTTCTTTAGAAATAATTAATATATTCTTTAATTTTATACGTCGCTAACCGGCCAGTACGTTACGATAAGCGTAATTGTTAATTTTATTGTCTCGATTTAACGATAATTCTATCTTTTCTGTATTGATACTTTATTGCCTAGTGACTGCTTAACATGTAGACTGCATGCCTTGCTACCTTCCATATCAAAAAATCTTTACTTTAGGGTAGTTGTAAAATGAGTACTTACGTCACAAACAGGGCGAAGGCCGGCGTGTGTCATTGCAGTGTGCAATCGCAGACTAGCTTTCTGCATTGTCTTATGGCACACCTCGCATTCCGTCAGCTCTCTGCCCTGGAATTATGAGGTAGGTGGCTCACGTGGAAGTTATCGACGTCATGCCATAGTGCCGTGCGCGATTTGTAACATGTTTTTAAATCATTGATATGGAAGTAGCAAATAGGCAAAGTTGATGCAGCCCACAATGTAAATTGGTCATTCTTGCCTGATCCTGATGGCATTTTGTTTGAGTCGATCATATGTCTATAATATGTTTGTGAGTTTGTGTAAATATAGTTGATTCATCATATGGATGTGGAGTATTATCACAGTTACTCAAAACAACTAGCAATATATAGGAGTCATCTCAGGGAAATCTACTGAAAACCTATCGAAGAAAACTCGCTGATACCAGCGGCACACTGTTCGCAACACGTTTTTTTTTTGCTTCACCACAGAAGCAGGTACGAGGATGGTACACCTTTCCAGCCGAATCATAAAACACAATATAACAAATCGAAGTGGAGCAAAGAAAACAGTGTAGAAAGCCACTTCGAATTACTTCGTGTTTCCTCGCCTCCCCTTGGGCGACATTTAATCACTATCTAAACCCAGTTCGATGTCTACTGAACACTTAGTTTCTTACGAAATTCAGTAAGTAGTTTAACGAAGATCATTTGACTTGGTTTTCCTTCAACAAGTAATTTTGGAGTAATTTTGTCGAATAACTTCGGCGTGTATCTTTGTCATGTAGCTATGGCGAGTAACTTGCCGCGCAATTTCGTTGATTTACTCCGGAGAGTAACTTAGTCGCAGAACTTTAGCTTGTAATTTAGTCGCGGAACTTTAGCTTTTAACTTAGTCGCTGCACTTTAGCTTGTAACTTTGTCGCGAGTAACTTCGGTGGTCGCACAACACAATTGGTTTAATACGTACTGAATCAGAAGCTTTCCTTTTCTTCTTGGCAGTGCAGGTCACCACATGCTCTATTAGGGCATCTTCCTTTTCAAACTCCCATTTGCAATACTGTAACAAAGGGACCTTAATTATAGCACCACATAATGAAGCACTTTTTCATTAAACCGACTCGGTTATTAGAACATTTAGAACCCCACCAGAGAAAGCATTTCTTGCAGCGCGAGGTCTAAGCCATACTCCGCCGTGGTGCAAATAGGTGGGAGGGTTAAGTCAACCCAAACTTTAAATTCCTTGTCCAAGATGGACATTAAAGTTTAAATTGGTCAACTTATATATCTTTAAGTATGTTGGTGCTTGCATGTATTTGTGATCACATATCCATGGAACGGTTTGACTGCCTGATATCATAATTATTCGTATATATTTTTTGTGGAAACGATGAATTATAGTCATAATTCATTGTTTCAAGTAGTGTAACAAGTCATGTTACTGTCTGGTAAGTGGAGTATAATCAAGGTATTTTCAATATCAATGTTTATAAACCAAATAATAATATATACACACCCTACACTGGAAGGCCTCCGCTCCATGCATCACAAGCCTATGCTGCACCATCTTCTCTCTAATAACAAAGTTGTCACACAATTGACACTTAACCCTCCGTCCATCCGCACCAGGGTGACTTTTCGACAAATGTAAATCTATACTCCTGATTGACAGATTCTTCTGACAAAGCTTGCATGTCACTCTCTTACTGGAAGGGTTACTCATGTCTATTACGTACAAACTTTCTCTGTTATCCATAACTATAACATCTTTATTTTCAGTTACATTTATGTTATTAAATTCAATAGTTTCCGAATGGTTTGGTTCTTTTTTGACCTTTTGTACAGTATCAGGGCAAGAAACATTATCTTTCAAGATGTAATAGGTTTTAAGAGAATCACTAACCTCTGGGTCATTAAAGGTGTCTTCTGGATCATTAACAGCATCTTCTTGGTTATTATCGCCTGCCTCATCAATAGTCTCTCCTTGGTCCTCATATGTGAGTTCTTGTTCATCAGAATTGATTTCATGGTCATTGACATTCCCTTGTATGTTAATGATGGTATATTCTGGGTGATCTTCAATAGCATCTTCTGGGTTGTCAACAACATCATCTTGTTCATGAGCAATATCTTCATCACCACTAGCAATGCCTTCTTGTGTATTAACAGCATCTGTATCATCAACAATATCTTCAAGATGTTCAACATCATAATCAGCTTCATTAACATCAGCATCTTCTGGATCATCAGCAGTTTTTTCGGCATAATTACTAGCATCTACTTGTCTAGAATCCATTTCAACTTTTAACATTTCCAGAGGTATCATATGTTCACCTGTCTCATCAGTTATGTAAATATTTTGAATGTCATTTGAATCAGTATTCAATAAATGCATCAGAGGCTGTTCATCTTCATCATCATTCCCTTGTTCCTGGTTTTCGGGCATGACATTGTTTGTGGGTTGTATTTTAATCCATCTATTTCCCACTTTGATTTCTCTTATAAAATCACTTCTATAATTAACTATCCTCTCATTATGCCGAACTGCCCTTCTTACTTCACTCTTGATTTTCAGCAGAGTCTCGTCAGTTTCTTTGCACTTGGCTCTGAATTTCATAGCATCATTTACATGCTTTAGGCATTCTATGCACATCTTTTGTGGTAGTCCATCATCAAGTGCAACCTAAAACATAATAATTTAGTATTATGCATCCATCAGTGTCTCATTGCTTATGTTCTCTTCTAATTATAATTTGATTCAAATGAAATAAAATTAGTAGCAGGTTCATTATATTTTCTTTACATAGTAAGATTTGTGTTTGAGTTATTAGTATTATTATACATAAAACATTATACATTCATAGTAATATTAAATGTTTAATTAATGTATTGTTTTTATTAATCAAATTAGTGAAGTTGCTTTAAATAGAATAATTTTAAACTATTTTATTTTTAAAATTTAATTCAAAACCAACTTTACCCTACCTTAGCCTAGTGTACTTTGTTGTATATGATCTGTGGTGATTTTTAAAATAAAAAAAATTATACAAATTACACTGCCGCCTGTGTAAGAAAACATTATTGCACACATTTGTTTCAAAATAAAATTTACAAAGTTTTTTTTACATTACAACATTTTTGTATAGTATGCCGATTTAGAAGTTTCACTTCAATAACTCCAAATAGAAATTATATTTAGATGCTAATACATAACAACTATTTAAAATCCAAAGATATATTTTGTACATTTATATTATTACTTAGAAATAATTATGAATGGAGCAGATATTAAAATTGACTAAAAAAGTCATACACCAACATCTTAGTATAACTCTATAAACTCAGTATAGGCACAAAGTAGATAATTATGTATAGGCCAACAAAATTTAACAAAATCTAAGTAAAAACATTAATTATGTGTTTTGAATCACAATGTAATAATCAAATCACTGATGAGAATTCGTTTTTCACAAGTATCACAACACTATTTATTTTTCATTAGAAAGTGGCATCACTGTAATGTCAGCTAACTCAGATAAATTATTGATGGTCTGACTATAATGCTAAATTGCCACTTTGGAGGAATAATATAATACACCAGTTCAAACATAAAATACGTATCTATCTCCTTTCTTTACTTGACCAAGATCAGAGATGCGCTGTACACACATTATTATCGTAAGATTGTGGAGTAGGACGCGTAGGTGTAGTAAACATATACATAGGTTATAGATATATCTATATGTACTACAGATTCACTCTTACTTACTTTTATACCAGTTATAAGGTAAATGGCATCTGAAAATTTTTCGTGCACTTCAGGTAGTGGAAATATTGGATTTAACGATGAACTGCTCATACATGTGCGACAAACCGACATCAAATCCATTTTTGTGTTTGTTACTGGTTCCTTAACCTTATAGTTTTATATTGGTGCAACTCGAAACATTGTCATAAAACATTTCACCAGAGTGATCTTTTGTGCTTTACAAGCAAACAAAACTCATGTAAATTACCTAAATAAGTCAAACAAACTTGTAATTTACAGATTTTTCTTACAAGATACCATCAAGATACACACACAACACACAGCGTAATGAATTAATGACATTACAGATTAGATTACACTTACAGTTACATTACAGTTGAGCTGAGACCATACCATAGATAGATAATATTTTGATCACAGACTACGTAGAGATATTGTGTGCTACACCACAAAAAAATAACAAAATGAAAAATAGATGTTGGTCGATTCTCAGACCTACTCGATATGCACACAAAATTTCATGAAAATCGGCGAGCCGTTTCGGAGGAGTATGATAACTAACATTGTGACATGAGAATTTTATATCTATGATAATAACTAGTCTTGTCAAGTAGTACAAAAAAGTATATATAGTCTGTGTATGTGACAGAATTGACAGACGTAGGTACCGGATGAGTCGTACTACGTTAAATAAAGAAAAAAAAAGTTAATCGTTGGATTCGTTGGCGTCGTACGCTCGACTGCCTCGACACTTCGACAGCTCGACTCGTACGTCACGTCATGTCATGGTCTCATATATAAGTGTATAATCTATGGTCATGGTCGTCAATCGTCAATTCGTTCGTCATGTCGTACTCGTAACGGAAATATAATTAAAAAATATCACGTGTTAATGTTTATTTTTTGAAAATTTCATATAATTCTAAAATAATGTTATTGAAACTGGATAAAGAGGTTGATATATTTGTAGGTAGCAAGATTGGATCGTTCAAACGTGAGCATTTATTTAATTCTACCTAAATGAAGTGTTAGTGGTTAGGACGTTTTGTTAGTCAACTATGAAAATATCGTCTGGCCTTCTGTTGCTGCCCTTGCTGGGCACGAGGTATCAGGGTATCTCCACTGGGGAAACCGAGGGCCAGATGAATTGTAAGAATTGTTTGGTAGACTAATCATGGTATGTTTTGAGTTTGTGCCGGTGATACTGAGCAACCTAATACTATAGTAGTCGAGAACTAAGTTAAATCAAGTGTCGCGCCTTGTGGAGAAGGTTGTCAGTGTCCTATGGCACTCAAGCATGATCACCACCTTCCAACCATACGCTCGTCAGGCCTTGATACGGTAATTATTAAATATTTGGATTAAGGTTAAATTTGTGTATTTCCACACATACATAATTATTTATACCATGTAAATGGTTGGCATGGAAATGAAATGGAATTCCGGAGTGATTATTCGAAACTTTGAATTTACTATAGATTAGTCATCATATTAGTATTGTAATGTACTATTATGAAGACTCTTATTTCTTGATTATATTTCCAGACATAAAGTACTACACAGATGTCTCTAAAAATAATAAGAAATGCATAGAGAACCTGGTGGAAGTCAAGAGTCTTCAGAAAGATGACTCAATCAAATCCATGGCATGGGGCAATGCAGAACAGACAGAAATTCTCATCGGGAAGCAGAATCAACAGGTATTGGAAATAAGAATATAGTTTATATACATTTTCGTATAAAAAAACTGTCCCACAGCTGGGCAGGGTTACCCTCTCACAGTGAGGGGTACAGGCCATGGACCAGCACATCATTTTTGTAAATTTGAACCTCGGACTGCAGTGTTCAAACCACTATGCTATCACTGCTGATATATAAAGTTTTATCACCACGTAAGTCATTTTTTGCCACTTTTGTCATTTCGATGCCATTCACTAGAAAATCAAAAGACGCGTCCTTTCATCCAATCAGAATCAAGGACCTTTTAACCTCGAAAGTTTTTTTTTTTAATTCTAAATAAAAGGGCTTTATCGTTAAGCCGATTATGCCGTTTATGCCGCCCTGGTATGATCAACTTACAGCCTTCCTTACTTTACTTAAAACATATTACGTAACAAATAAGTAATTAATACTTATATTATGTCAAAGGTCTTTTCTCTGCTAACCTGTAAAGCACTCTGGCGGAGGCCAATAAAGGATCCGCCAGGATGCTATTACAGATGCCGGTTTGATAGGTGTGCATGTTTATTGTATTTCTAAGGTTGCTGTTCCGGGCACCTCAAAGTTCAAAATGGAACTTTAGTTGTGTCCATATAAAATTAATTGGTTTTTTGTCTATTGAAAATATGCTAAAAATGACTTTTGTTGTGATAGAACTTAAACAACAATATATTATATGATATTATTATAATTATATAGCTGTTGTATATTAATACCCATAATTAATACTAATGACATACAAAATTATAAGAAACATGCACCATGTTTCATAATTTTGTACCCTTATTCTCTTAAACCTTAATTCTCTTAGATACTTTTACTTTCATTTCTTTTAATTAATTTCTTTCTGTGGTAGATCCAAGTGTATGATACAATCCATGGTTTCACAAAGTCCTACACTGCTGACTTTGGGACTGGTCACATAGTGGGGCTAGGTCGTCTCAAGCGAAGACTGGTGGCGGGGCTCTCCACTGGTACAGTGAAGATTTGGGGCAAAAAGGAAGATGTGGTGATACCGGTTGGGGGGAAGATTGACAGTATGAGGGTGTATGGAGAAGAGCTTCTGGCAACTGGTACATAATAGATTACTAGCTTTTATTCAAGTAGCCAAGTAGTTAGTCTCAGTATCTTCAGTAGTCCCAATGTTAGAGTCAGTCAAACAGTCAAATACACTATCTCTGTCTCGTCTATCTCCAACAGGTGGTGAAGAGAATGATTTGAAAGTGTGGAATGTAGGTGTTCAAGAGCCAGTTTTCTCAGCGAAGAACCTGCCCCATGACTGGCTGCAGTTGCGGCGGCCAGTGTGGGTGTCGGACCTGTGCTTCCTGGACGACACGACCCTGGCAGTCTGTTCCAGGCATGGATATGTCAGGTAATATTTCATTTCTCTTCATTGACTTATTATTACTAAGGACATCTAATCTCATACTAAAATCGCGAAAAAAGATGTCCCAGTCAGTTATGTCATGTCATGTCATGCAGTTAACAAGGTAATTTTAACACTAAGATCATTACATCACGGTTTAATTTCGATTGTAGTCGTGAATGCGGAATTGTTGCTTACCTTGCGTTTCGTTGCTCATTTGGCTCGGACATTTTTTAGCCCGGACCCGACGGCCATAGTAATAATAAGTCAATGTTTCTCTTCCTTATTTCTTGGCCTATGGACATCAGTGATGCCTTTAGTATTACTGATGTTCATAGGCGACGGTGATCACTCAATCATTTGCTGGCTATTAATAATATTAAAAAAATAGAATACACCTTATTATATTATAGTACGCGTTATTGGGCCTTGGGGTTTATTCATCAGACTTGTCTGTAAAGTGGAGGTAGTTTCTCACTGAATATACTAGGTGAACCTACATGAACTACAAACTGAATGAGAGATCTGGATCCTTAGAATGTAAAAAAAAACGTCTCAGCCTGAACCACTTACCATGTTCATTTGACAGTTGATTACTGTTTAGGGAAAAATTAGTCTTCTTTGAAGTCCTACGTCGATAGCGGTGATAGCGGTGTGGTTGAACGTTGGACTGCCGAACCGGAGGTTCCGGGTTCAAACCCCGCACGCACCACTAATTTTCAAAAATTATGTGCGTATTAATATTTAATTATCACTTGCTTCGGTGAAGGAAAACATCGTGAGGAAACCTGCACACCCGAGAGTTCTCCATAATGTTCTCAAAGGTGTGTGAAGTCCACCAATCCGCACTTGGCCAGCGTGGTGGACTATGGCCTATACCCCTCACACTGTGAGAGGAGACCCGTGCCCAGCAGTGGGACAGTTATGGGTTGTGATGATGATGATGATGATGAAGTCCTACGTCATGTTGGATATACAATAATTATTAGGGTCAAGGGCCAAGGTAATCCTTGGTGTAAGATAAGATTAAAAGATAATATTTTTTTACAGATTATATGACACAAGAGCTCAAAGAAGGCCAGTGTGCAATGTGGACACCTCTATGGCAGCCACATGTATGTCAAAAGCAAAAGACGAACGGTTTGTTATTTTTATTTTTATTTCAAACGGGTTCTTTACTTATTTGTTGCTTTCTATTTACTCGTAGCTGAAGCGGTAAGTGCCCTGCGGTGACCCGTGTCCTACAGTGACCCGAGCCCTGCACTGACCCATTCTCGTCGTGCTATTAAACCGTTCCCGTTTCCAGCCAGGTGGTGGTCGGCTTCGGGCGTGGTCAGATGCACGTCGTGGACCTGAGGCGGGGGAGGCTCGACAAGGGCTACAAGGGCGCGGCGGGGGCCATCACCGCTGTGGGCTGCGCGGGCCAGCTGCTGGTCAGCGCGGGCCTCGATAGGCACCTGCGAGTGCATGACTACGACACTAAGGAGCTTGTGTACAAGGTGAGTGGATATGGTATTTGTGTAGATGGTGTCTGAGATACCGGCTAGAGAGGACAGTGCGCGGTTCGCTGGGACAACTGCACATTTGTTTTTCATGTCCATAATTAAACGAGTCTTATGGTAGTGGTGACCATCGAATGTAGTTGACAGTAAAACCAAAAATATCACACAAAGCTTTTTCAAGTTTACTATACTAGAATAAAAAAAAATATAGAAATATGTAAAGGATTTGAAAATATAATAAAATTCTCGTGTTACAATGTTAGTTACTATACTCCGACCGATTTTTATGAAATTTTATGTGCATATTCAGTAGGTGTGAGAATCGGCTACTATTTATTTTTCATACCCCTAAGTGATAAGGGTTGTCCACCCCTACATTTATTTTTTGGACCATTTTTTTTTTAATTTTTTTTAATGGTGGGGCATAAAAAAATACACATAATTCAAAATTTTCACTTCCATACCCCCCCCCCCCCCCCACTCCTCTTTAAATAGTTCACTACAAGTAATCTATGGCGGAACAACGTTCGCTGGGTCAGCTAGTTATATATAAATGTATTGATTACTATTGAATTCTAACATAGAGAAGCTTTATTATGCAGATATCTATCCCGATACCTGGGTTGGCAACTAACCCCACTACTAAGCCTCACTGGTGCTGCGTGGTGGAGTGCTCTGGGTTCCCCGATCCTCAACGATGAGGAGATTTTCATGCTCAGTAATGGGCCATTAATGGGTTGAAGCTAATAATAATAAAATAATATGACATTCTTCTTCCCCAGCAATACCTGACCTCCAAGACATCATGTATCCTGGTGCAGACCGAGACGCGCACGCCGCTGCACAACCCGCCGGAGACAGACGTCAAGGATGAGGAGGAAGACGAGACGGTGGCGGAGGAGTTGGATGACATCTTCCAGGGGATGGAGACCGTTGGGTGAGTCTGTTATGTTGGTTTTGGATGTTTGTATCGAATTGAATTAAAAGATTAAACAGTGGCAATATTTATTTTATTTAACATCTATTAATGCGGATTTATTCAACGTATTTTCCCTGTTTCTTATGAATATTCTGTCATTATCATAACTTTTTTGTAAACAGCGATAACGTAAGTAAAGATAAGGAAGAGCCAGTCAGTAAAGAAGCCAAGAGGAAGAAGATAGCCGCGACAGACGCTCCCGCCGAGGAGGGCGAGGACGCCATCAAGCAGCTGCTCCGGAAGACGGAGAAACAGAAGAAAAGAATTGAAAAGAAAAAGAAAGAGAAAAAAGCTAAAAGTGTCTTTCATAATGCGTAGAATTAAAGTTATTTGTATAAATTTGATTTTTATTTACTAGTAGTGAACCCGCCCTCGCTTCGCTTCGGGAAATCCCTTAGTCACTAAGGACAAGGACAAGGACTTAGGCATGATACTTCAAACTTACATAACTTTTCTATCTATCAACCGATTAAAATAAAATTTACACTAAATGCTAAGTGAAGCTTGCCACAACATATTAGTGAAAACCGCACCCAAATCGGCTGAGCCGTTTCTGACATTAGCATTAAAGGACTATGCTACCGCTTACCGTCAGGTGGGATCGAGGTCAAGGCTTATATTATGTACAATATTAAAAAAAAACGACGGTAAAATATAATAAATATTTTTATTGTTAGTTAACGTGTATAACACGTGTGTAAAACAATAATTTATTTTCAGTGTAAAGCAGGAACTTATTAGATTAAAACTCGTCGTGGAATGGGTAGTCTGGATGGTGGGTGCTGAAAAGAAGAAAATAATAATTAATATGTAATTGTTTACTATTTTGTTGACATGTTGGTAGGTCAGTGGAACTGGAAAGCAGTGAGCCAAGGGCTTTGAAAGCTGGACTGCCGAACAGGGGGACTTGGCTTGAATCCTGCAAGCACGTTTAATTTAAAAAAAAATATGTGCGTTTATGGAATTACTTAACACTTGCTTCGGTAAAAGAAAACATCGTGTGAAAACCTGCACACCTGAACCTAATGGAGAAGTTATTTTTTTAATGGGGAATTGCCGGCAATCGAGCAGGCGAGTCGCCTAATGGCAAATGGTCACCATTGTGGTAGCGTCGTGGTATTACCATTCACGAGTATCGCGATTACATCTCAAAACACGGAAATTCACCCGCCACGAACGCTCTAATTTTGCCCGTCTCTGATCTTAGGCCTCTTAGGTACATATGTAGGTTGTTAAGTAATAGGTACTCACTCTCCCATAACGCAGAGCCGACCATTGCACTCCAGGGTAGCAATAACCTCCAGGTCCTCGGGCGACAGCTGGAAGTCGAACACCTGGAAGTTCTGCGCGATGCGAGACTTGTTTACAGACTTCGGAATCACTATCAGGCCGCGGTCGATTGCGTATCTGCAGATCATTGGATTACACAATTTGATTATTTTAATAATAAATTTTTTATAGCCTATGCAGTCAAACGAGCAGACTGGTCACCTGATGGTAAGTGACCTCCGTGGGCCGTTGAAATTGGCAACACCGGGAGCGTGACCAACTGTTATTTATGACAAAATGTTATTTATAGCCAAGCGAGTTTCAGAGTAGTTATATTATGGCTGTTATTAAATATTTTCAGTGTGATCGTCGGATGACTTGGGAATCTTCCACGCAACTATATTTTCCAATACGCTCCTGCTTAAGTTGTGCGTATTTTTAATGCTAAGTAATATTTAAATATTTTCCTAATAAAATCGGAGCAGAGTCCGAGTTGAGTTGATGTAATGTGCGCAGAAATTTATTTCTCTCTACAACGCGTTTTTAGTACATAAATGTACAGATAAGGTAAATGTAGGTCACCTAGACTAGATATTCAACATTGACCTAGACTGGGTATATTCATTGCAACAATCATGAATAAAGTAGGTACCTACCTATGTTTTATGAATAATGCAGTCCAATGGTATTACGTAATCCTAACAATAACATTCAGATACGTTAACAATGCGTTTTCTATAAGACGGAGGGGTTATCGTGCCAATCCTGAATGCTGTCATTGTTTTTGAGTTAGAGGTTAGCTCTAATTGATAGGTACTATTGGTCACGTCACAGAAACGGAGATATTTTACTGAACATGAATAAATAAAGCCTATCACATCAAAACTGAGCCTTGCCTTTGCAAGCGCCAACGAGCCGCACTCGCCAGACGTCACTATTCGCTATTTCTGTTCATTCCACCGTGTATAGTAAAAATGCTGCGTCATCAATGATAGCCGAATGGTTTTTAAACGTTGGACTCCCAAACCGGAGGGCCCGAGTTTGAACCGCCGCACGCACCTCTAATTTTCAAATATTATATGCGTATTAGAATTTTTTTATCACTTGCTCCGGTGAAGGAAAACATCGTGCGGAAACCTGCACACCTGAGAGTTCCATAATGTTCTCAAAGTGTGTGAAGTCCGCCAATCCGCACTTGGCTAGCGTGGTAGACTACGGCCTGTACCCCTCACATTGTGTGAGGAGATCCGTGCCCAGCAGTGGGACAGTTATGGGTTGTGATGATGATGATGATAATAAAAATACTCTAAGTTACCTTTATATGACGAATAAGTATACAAGACTCGATGGCAAGTGATCACTGCAACACCAAAGTTATCGCTGTGTTTTGTCAAAAGAGAAGAGAGAGAGGGAGGGAGAGAGAGATACCTGATAAGAATTTGTGCAACGCTCTTGCTGTATCGGAAGGCCAGGGTTTGAAGCCGCGGGTCCTGCAGCAGGCTGGGATCTCCCGGCTTGGCCCACGGCCTGTCCGGAGACCCCAGCGGGGAGTACGCCGTCACCGCTATGCCTTGCAGCTTGCAGAACTCGATCATCTTCTGCTGGTTCAGGTACGGATGTACTTCGATCTGGAAAAGATTTTACAGACAGAGATTTATTTAACGTTACGGATGAGATTAAGGAAGCACAATGGGCAGTGACTGTAAGCGTTTATTATTTGTTATTTGATGTTATAAGCGATGCTCCCAGCGTGGGAGTGGCTTAATGGGATTAACATATCGGTCACTCATCCAACTTCTGATCGCAGGCGGTGGGACCTGGCTTCATAGTGTATTCAGTGCAGCAGGATGCACCACGAGCAGGGGAAATTTTCTTGGATTCAGCTGAAGCCCTTCAAAGCCTTGACGTATTGCCTAAATATTCGTGAAGATTAATAGGTACGTAAAACTCATCCCACCTGTTGCATAGCCGGTCTGATCCTGCAGTCGGCCAAGATCCTGTCGATCTGGCTCTTGTTGAAGTTCGAGATGCCAATGCTCTTCGTTAGGCCCTTGTCCACCAGCTGCTCCATGGCCTTCCACGTGTCCACGTAGTCCACGCTCGAGACTGCAGCTTTCCCGGACGCGTCCTTTGGGAAGAGTTCGTCTCCTTCCTGAGGACATAAAGTCAATTAAGTACTCTTACCTTACACGGTACAGTTACACAGTACTATTGTAGTTGCAAAATATGACGTCACACCAGGGGAAGGGCGGTCACACATTTGTGACCACGTGTGACAGTCCTGTCACACCTGGAAGGGCGACTTAATGAATCATTCAATACGAGTGACTCAATTAGCTACAAAGTTTCAAGTACAAAGCTTATACAATGACGAACCTTATACGCCTGTGGCCAGTGGATCAGGTATAGATCCAGGTAGTCTAGCCCAAGGTTCTGCAGCGTGGTGCGGATCGCGCCCTCCACCAGGTCCGGCCTGTGGTATGTGCACCACAACTTTGACGTTATGAAGATATCTTCCCTGAGAACACAACAACATCTTAACATGTTATAAAACAAAGTCCCACGCCGCGTCTGTCTGCCTGTCTGTTCGCAATAAAATTAAAAACTACAGAACAGATTTTCATGCGGTTTTATTTAACCAATAAACAGAGGGATTCGTGAGGAAGGTTGAGGTATATCATTTGTAAAAATATAGGTATTCTCTTTATTTACAATTTGATATTTCTCAAAAATACAGACACAACCTAAAACTAAAAACAAAATTTATAATTATAATAATTATTATTATTTATTTATAATTTGTAAAATATTTGTCTAAATTCGTTGTAATATGACGAGAACTGTTGAGGAAAAGTCAGTCCGCCTGGAAGCTTTCAGTAAAAACGCTGCCTTGATATAACAATGGTGGTGGGATATTCTTCTTTTATAGGTCTACAGATACTATGTTTATTTTAAGGATAGCCTACTATACCCATTCTAACTTTTAAAAAAGTGGTCTCGTTTGCGGTAATTGGAAAACTATTTAGACGGATATAGTAATTATTAATTAATTCATCCTTATCTACTGAAGTAGGTACACAACAAGTTTCAGGGACATTATGGTATTTTTTAAACCATTTAAAAAAATTATCTAAGGACATAAGAAACTCACATAAGAAACCCATCACGTAAAAGGGGGCGGCATCTATCGTTTCTTACAACACGCCAAAATATCCACATAAATTCTTATCGAATTATTTCATTTTCATGTTAAAGTGAAACTTATATTACATCGTCTCAAACTTTTTCGTCTGTGTGTTTTTGTCAGTGTTTAATGTAATAGTCTACTTTTATTATTTCCCATTATCATTTCAATTTTCCAAGTATAAAATTAAGATTGATAAAGCGATTTTTATACCCTTAATGGAATATTATTCCAAAAATTTTTAGTTAGGTAAATGTCTATATTAATGTGAAAAAAGTTTCACTTTTACCGTGGTCTCGTAAAACCACACAATCCTTTTTTTATCCAGTTTTTTTAATATCCTGCATTCACAGGTAATTTTAGTTTGCAAGTAGTGAACACTTGTAAGACTCGCTTTTCTAATCAGTTAATTCAGTCATAAAACCGGATAAATGTAAATTAGCTATTGTTTATAATCAGTTGCTGGGTCCCATGCGCCACATCGATAGTTCTTTAAAGTTATGCAAATTAAGTATAATAGAATTAAGCATATGTATTTACTTCGGCAAAAGACACTTGTTCTCCGTTTCTCCGTAACTTTTCTGAAGTTGAGAGAAAATTAACATTGCCTTTAGCGGGACCGCCTTTCGATGGATCCTGGCTTCGATTCCCAGTAAAGCGGAAATTTAAATGAGGAGTTTCTGTTCTGAATGGTCTGTGTTTTTGTCTTTGTGTGTTATCCATTGGAGCCACCATACAGAGAATCCTAGTGTACAAGGTCGTATACACAATATCGATCTTTGATGTTGTTTAATAATTTAGCGAACCCAGCGGCTCTAGACAGTTAAGTTTCGATTTGAATCGAAATACAATTTTTTTTTATTAACATTTTTAATAAGTAGTATAGGTACTCGTACATTACCTTTTAAGGATTCCCTCATCGAACTTGGATTTCAAAGCGGCTCCAACTTCCTTTTCATTGCCGTAGACATGAGCGCAGTCAATGTGCCGGTAGCCGATGTCGATGGCATCCTTCACTGCTTGCGTCACCTCTCCTGGTTGAGACTGGTAGGGAAATGGACGTGTTAGATACTAAGTCCGATTCTTACTGTAAACTGGTCGAAGCTTGAAGGACCATTTGTCGCGAGAAATTTTGCTTGAGTTTCAGAAATACTAAAGATTAGCATCCATCAGTGAATATCTTGGACTAAAATCCTATTCGGGTCTGTTTATAGTCGTCCCTTGGCTTCACTCATTGATATACAATTTCTTCGTTTTCGCGCACAAGCACTTAGCAATACATTTATTAGGTATGAAAATTAGATGTTTTAATTTTTATGTTAATTGTGTTCGTTTGTTTACAGTTCAGATGTTAATTTGTTATATACTTACATATTAATTGTTTCTTCTGTGGTGATGGGACTTGGATGGCCGTGTAATCCGTGTATTACGCATCGCTTTTTACATTTGCTATAAGTATAAGGTCGTCAATGAAAACTTTAGTAGCAGACTAGCAGTGCAATGAATAATAAAAAAAGGCCTTGAGCGATCTATTGTAGGATCAGATATTTATCAGATACATACTAATAAGCTACCTACCTCCATATATTTTTAAGATTGAATACTTAACTATTTATTAAATCTGTAGGTACACTAGGTACCTCGACTTCAAAAAATATCAGTTCAAAAAATTTATGGTAAGTTTTTTTAAATTTGATCTGAAATTAACTAAAATCTTATCTATGGGTCATTAATGTTAGAATAATTTTAAAACTTTGTTTTTTGATTCTTCTCGACCAGTAGGTAAATTATTTAAGTAGTTTTGTATCGTCGTCAAAATCTAATAGAAGGTAGTATGTAGTAGGTACCTACATATTATTATGTACATCCTTAGAGTATATATTTACTTTACTTTTTATTCTAAGTGTACATCCCAGCTTCCTCGAACCGGACATTCGACTTTCATTTGGCATTGAAATTATTAGACCCCCTACCTACCTAACCTACCTTACCTATATTAAATAAATATTTTGAGTTTAAATAAATTTATAAGTTTAGAAATCTAAAAACACGTTTTTGCACTATCAACCTAAACTTTAAAAAATAACTTTGCAATCCCTACCTAATTAACTAAGTAACTATAACTAAGAAATATTTCTAGCAACAATTACGAATACTAATGATTGTTGAATCATTGATAAGTTCACAATAATTTTCCGCGCATGATTCTAAAATCATCAGTACTACTACAGCATCAGAATTTCAGATTTACTATAGAATGAGCGAAGACCTAGCTACTTGGTCCAAATTACATTCAATCGGCTTACCTTCCATGTCCCGAGTCCGAAAACTGGACAGGTGTGTCCGTTGTTTAGTACAATAACAGGCACTGTCATTTTGTTATTGAAAACTGTGGTAAATAATACTGTTCTGATGTAATGCACGCTGTTACTATTAAGTATTTAAAGTTTGCACTAACTCTCGCGGAGAACCGAGAGCTACTGACGGACTCGACACTAATGCAGCCCTTATTTTTATCGACAAACATAAGCTCAGTTTTCGTAAATGCGATTACACTACAAAACGACTTTATAAAGACTTTTTTCACATGGCTCTAATGAACCACATCGTGATCACACATGATCATAATTCTAGTTTGTTTTCTTCTCCGCAAGTGTAAAATTTATTCATATCATTTTATTGCTTCTTTAAAAAAACATTTTTTTCAGCTGTATATACTATTGAACAAGGGTGAGCAACGTTTTTAATCAATGGGCCAATTAAATTTCTTTTTTGCGGGCCGTACATAGATTAACTCGTATTAATAGTTTACGAAGCTTTATTCTATTATATATATAAATTACGTGCCACGTTGTTTGTCCGCGATGGACTCTTAAATTTCTTAACCGATTTTAATCAAATTTCACATGTATCTGTAATTTGGTATAAATTAAAAGATAGGATAGTTTTTATATATTGTTATTGCAAATTTAATGTTTAGTAAACAATAATAGTGTTCATTTATTGTTTAGTTTTAAGAATTCCTCATAGATATCGCGTTGATTCGTCAATAAAAGCCTTGAACATCGTTTGACATCTACGTTGCGAAGACACCTGGTAGATGGCGTTGTGTTTCGATATCTAGATCACAAATTCTATTTCACGTGATATTTGTTTATGTTCACTATTGGGCATGTTTAAACTAATTAATTTAATTTGATTGTATCAAACAATAATCGCTAAGCCACAGCAACGCGTGGTTGGGTCAGCTAGTCTATAATAAGTATTAGAATTAAAAAAAAAATTAGAAATGCTTGGCGGGCCGCTTAAACATGTTTAACGAGCCGCATGCGGCCCGCGGCCCGCGTGTTGCTCATCCTTGCTTTAGAAGGTATTATAAGCTACGTTTTTATTCAACTATTATACCTACTTCCATCTCCAATCTAACATTGACTTACATTTAGTTCCTTCGTTGAGACGGTTCTTAAATTATCCATTTTGATACATGTCTAAAAGTATAGACAATAAACTGTAGTACCACTCCCCTAAATATTTGAGAGTGTTTAAAATATTTCACAAACCTTAAATGCAAACCAAAGTACACAATTTAATTTTCGTTAGTCGCACAATCGCTTACTCGAAATTCCACCTTAATAGTGAATTACACCGTGTTACGTAAATTACATGACCGCACAATGACTGTAGCGGCGGAAAATTTTTTTAGCAACCTTGATCATTTTGGTTTATAGTGTGGAGGAATTTAAGGTATTCAAATTTTCCATGGCGCTGGCGCATGGCGCGGCGGTTTTTCAACGCCATATAACTTCATACGCGTAGCTCGCCTAGTATAGCTGCGTGTGTCGGTTTATCTCGATTGATCGATCGACTACCATGATATTATTTATGTAAAAAATAAGTAGATAAGTACCTGTGTCAAAGCGATACAAAAGTATAACTCGCGTTGTATGAACGTACCACATAATCTTTGACCGAATCCAACTGCGAGCACAGTCGGCAGTTTGTTGGGTTACTGTTAGTTAGTAACAAACTTTTTGACGTGATAACGTCTTATGAATCGATGAACGCCGGATGCCCGCGCGAAAACGTATGACATATGATGAAATATCTTGACACTTGAGTGGGCCACTAACCACCCTTTCCCCCACCTAACCACACTGGAGCAGCATGGTACGAATAGAGTATAGTAGTCGAGGTATATTAGTTATGTTGAGGGATTCGTGCCTTGTAGTTAGCCAGTAATGGGTTAGAGCCATAGTACGGTACACAACAGGTTACTCTGGATCCGTAAGAAAAAGAAAAGAACACGCAACATTCAAATTCTGCCTTTCTTCCGCCTAAATAAAAACAATACTAAAAAGGTTTCTATTATGTAAAAATAAACACTACACTCCTACTTCCAGGGTTGGTTTCATGTAGAACTCTGTAACGGTGAACAGCACGGTGTTTTTTTGTTTATTGCTCACTAAAAGCTCATTTTAAGTTTTTTTAACTAAGTAGTTCTTCAGGAATAAAATGAAAATACTACATTCGGACGGAATCACTCAGTCAGGTAAATATTACTAGTTTTTCTCCAAGACATATTATTACTTACATATATACATAATTATATTGTCTGTGATTTTTCGTCAAATTGTACAGGTATTTCAGAACGAACGAAGTTGATAGAGGAAGTTGACAATGTCTTTTAATTTAATTTATTTATTTAATACAATTTCATAAAATTGGTGCATTAAGTTTAAAACGACAAATTACAAAGAGCTCGAGCCTCTTAAGATTTTTGAGTGTTAAAAATGAGGGTGTGGAACAATAACAAAGGTACTACGAATTAAAGAAAACAGGTACATAAATAGCTGGAAATATTAATTGAAAATGTATTTAGATGCCCTTATAGCGCAGCGGCTTGCGTAGAATCCTAAGTGATCGACTGAGCGCGGTCGGTGGGTGATGTGTGACCGCTAGTGGCAAAAAAGTTCTTGAGCGCTCTGCGCTACTGTACTGCATAGGGCACGTAACGCCGTCGGTGCCGGTCGTCGTTAAGCCATGTCAGAGGCCTTCGGGTGGCATAAAAATTTCCAACACTTGGGGTGGCCAATGGCCACTAACCTTTCCACCAATCCTCGGTGGAGCAGCGTGGTGGAGTATGCTCGAGGTCTCTTCAGGTATGAGGAGACACTCGCGGTCAGTAGTGGGCCATTCATGGCCAAATAACCAATAGCGTCAATTTGGCCAGAACGAGTTAAACAAATTGCTCCGGCGATCAGCCTCGGCGAAAATTTTGTGGAAGATATGAGTGTTCAGACATGTGCGGTGAGTGTGTGGAGTGAGTAGTGTGAACAGCTGATACTTTAATGGAAGTGGGCGAAGCAATGTGTGTACTTGATCCATAAAAGAAAAATTTAAGCGGTAAGGGTAAGTGTGCATTCAAAAGCACACTTACCCACTCTGTAAATGGCTGTCGTCTTGTAAGTAGTGGGGCCGATTATATTGATACGACAAAAGTATATTATCAAATTCCACGTTTAGAATAGAACACTGGTTTAACTGGTTGTAATTATTTAAGTATTTAAAGGGCGTATACTTAAATACGCCCTACACCCTACTTTAGATAGACCACCGAGCCCCGGTGACGACTGGCGCATCCTTACCTACGCCTCGCCCTGTATTGTGTGTAGGTAGCTCTGTTCCAATATTAAAATAGTAATAATCTGCCCTCGCTTCGCTTCGGTTCGCTTCCCTAAATTATACATGCACCATAAACATTGCTATTGCGAGCCTAAAGTATGATTTTTCTGTGATGCTTATCATTTCAGGTTCACTAAAAATTTCTTCGCGGACAAGCGCACGGCGTTATGTTTTCTATCCCCGAATTACCGGCGAGCGGGGACGATGCCCTGACCGGGGATGCGTTCCCGCATGTTGAAGAACCTTCTAAAACTCCGGGGGTGATACGATTTTGTTTGTTTTTATGTAGAACGGCAAACGAGCCACTTAATGTTAAGAGGACACCGTCTTCCGTAGACATCAGTAAATTCAGTAGATAATACCCAAGGAATCATAGATGCGGTTAAATTTACGTTTATTATTAAGCTATTGCATAGCTTTTATCGCGGGCCTTGAGCGTGGGGACCGAATCCAGAAATTCCGTAACGAAAAAAACCTAACACCCCCAATCAGCGCCATCTAGTACCTTAATACTAAGGTATGGTACGTATGTTTTCTACAAACTAGATGGCGCTGTTCTGATATAACTATATAACTTCTAATAATTATAATTGCATAAGTTGATAAAAAATGCTATGCAATAGCTTTACCGCGGCAGTCTCCGAGTGCCACATTTAATTTATTTTTTTGTTGTTTTTTTAATCTCAATTCTTAACCTGTTACACATATCATGGGAATGTACAAAAATAACTAACTAATCCGTCACCTTGGACCGTAAGTGAAGTCAATTTATTTTTGTATTTCGTCTCAGCAATTTGTATTATTTGATACCCATATCGTAGGAGAGCACAAAAAATAACTGCCGCGCCATCTTGGACCGTCCGCCATATTGGATTTAGAATAACGACACTTAGCTATCCACGTACAGGTACTAGGTATTGTCGTCCAAACAAAATGTGTATGAAAAATTTCAATCCGATGAACATAATTGTCACAGGAGTGGGTAAAGGATAGGAGAGGAATAAGTCCGGTTCCAATAAATGACGTTTTATGTACCGCAGGGTAACACTCGTTACTGCGACCCAACACTTCACTTGATTATACTTTAATATACCTACTTCACTTTATTATACTGCATTTCCTTTTTTCTTCTTCTTCCGAAACTGAACTGCCCATGCCGTGTTTCAGATCGTCTTAAATAAGTACTTACCCCTAATTTCGAACACCACATCCCAAATATTAACATTTTTTTTAATTTATTGTCTCGTTACATCGACAATATTCAAGAAATCGACAATATTCTATTTATAATTTTTTTCTGTGTAGCTCGCATATTTTCTAATGTAGGTACTTCCTTTTCGAGAACTTTCTAGATATTCCATCTTTAAATTACTTCTATCCCACTCGCACGTGTCAATGCTCGTGTCAGTTGAATTTACGCAACAATATCTTTTGGGAGATTTCACATGCTTACATAAAACCTTGCAAGTTAAATAAAAGCTTGTAAAATGTGTCAGACAATTTTATTAACTGAAACAGGACAAGCCAGTTAAGCTAAATGCCCTATTGATATTTTATATAATTAAATAATAATGTTTTTCTTACCAGCCAGGAGGCATTCCGGACTTGGGAAAAATTGGCGCCACGACTGCTAATTTTGGCTTCGGCAATCTTTTCGGTGGGACTGGCAATCTTGGCCTCGGCAATATTGGCGGTGGGACTGGTAATCTTGGCCTGGGCAATCTTGGCGGTGGGACTGGCACTCCTGGACTCGGCAATATTGGCGTTGGCGGGACTGCCAATGCAGGCATGGGACATCAAGGTGAGATTAAATTTTCACCTACAAGTTACAATTATCAATGAAAAGTCATAACAATTGACAAGAACAAGACAAAAGTAAATTTTTCATATTGGTTTATTGAATATTGGTAAAGATATTATATATGCAATTCTTTATACATAATAAAAATTTATAAAGAGTTATAAGCAGTGATAAATATAAAGCAGTGATAGCCGTGTTGTTGAACGTTGGACTCCCGAACCGGGGCGCCCGGGTTTCAAACCCCGCACGCACCTCTAATTTTCAAAAATTATGTGCGCATTAGAATTCAATTACCACTTGCTTTGGTACCGGTAAACATCGTGTGGAAACCTGCACACCTGAGAGTTCTTCATAATGTTATCAAAGGTGTGTGAATTCCGCCAATCCGCACTTGGCCAGTACCCCCATTGTAAGAGGGGGGAACGTGCTCAGCAGTGGGACAGCTATGGGTTGTGATGATGATAAGGAGTTACGTCATGGTTAAAATTTTTGTCACTTACTTTTGTCAGTTTTGAGGTTGCGTTTGTCAGAGGACGTAATTTTATTTTTTAGTTATTTCTAACAAGAGGGGGCTTTTTTAAGTGTTAAGTTAAATCCCAGTCTGTGGGGTCACAACCCTTGTCCCGCGGCCGCCATCACCATCTTATTCTGAGCAAGCCCTTTCATTTGATACCCATATTGTGGGTATTAAATTGTGTATGTGGGTATAGTCCGGTCAATTTACTATTTAGACATAAAAATAGTGGTCAAATAACAATAATTCCCGGAAAGGAACGCTGTGCAAAATTTCATGTTTCTAACACTTATAGTTTAGGCCATGCGTTGATATGTCAGTCAGTCAGTAAGTCAGCTTCTCCTTTTATATGTATACATAGAAGATAGATGAATCCCTATTTCCCTTGATCACGGCATCACGCCTAAACTATTAGGGTTAGAAACTTGGAATTTTGCACAGGGGTTCCTTTTATAACGTAGGGGAGCACTAAGAAAGGATTTTTGAAAATTTACCCCCTAAGAGGGTAAAACGGGGGTACAAAATTAGTATGAAACTTTGCTTGTTTTTATATACTTGTCGTCGTCATCGATTTTTTTTCTTTTAACTTTTTTATTTGAGCCTTTAACAATGCAGTTCAACAGTTTTTAAGAATATTCATTGACTGGCTCTGGATTCCGAGGTATAAAGCTTCAGGCACTCCACTACTCTTAGAATCGCGATATCACAGGAATGGTAACTCTTAGGAAAAAAAATTAAAAACCATTTTTGTAGAGAATTTTAAGATCTACAACTTTGGCCTGAAGTTTTTTTTGTAAAACTTATCGTTTTCGAGAAAAATATAAAAAAACCTCAAACTTTGACCTTTGACCCCGAATAACTTTTGAAGCACACATGGGATCGATGGGGATTTTTAACACTTTATTTGTAATGGTAAACCCTAGCTCTCCACCAAAATTTGGCTTTCCGGGAATTATTGTTATTTCAAATGTCTATATTGACCGGACTATATTTAAAATAAATAGTTCGCCATCTTGTATGTTCCGCCATGTTGCATTTAGAATGACGTCATATAGCTAATCATGCATTGTCATTCAAACTAGACGTGTATACAAAATTTCAGCACAATCACTCATTTATACCACCACCTACTAAAGATGCCACTTTTAATAAAGTTTACCTTCTCCAGGACTGGTTGAGAGGCTAATGGCGTGCGGTCCGTTAGCGGGCTGCGCCGCCTCCTTGCTGTGTTCCTTATGCAATTATATGGTAGGTTGCTGCATGAAAGGTTGCGCGGGCCATCACGACTCGGACACCCACGAAATAATTGATGGAGACGGTCGCCAAGTTAATGTGGGGGTTCCCGGGGAAGTTCCCGTAGTTGGTCCCGGGGTGGTTCCCGAAGGTGGCCCCGGGGTGGTTCTCGTAGGGAGTCCCGAGGTGGTTCCCGAAGGAAGTCCCGAGGTGGTTCACGTAGGGAGTCCCGAGATAGTTCCCGAAGGGAGTCCCGAGGTGGTTCCTGAAAGGGATCATGAAGAGGTTCCCAGATAAGCTCCCGGAATCCAGGGTCTAGAAAGGTTTTTTATGTTAGTAGCCGACAAACTAGATGATGAGCCACTTAAAGGTAAGTGATCGCCGTCGCTCATGGACATCAGCAACACCAAAAGCAAGAAAGAAAGAAGAGGAAAGAAAAAATGAAAAGGTGCCTAAATGTAAAAGTGGCTCTCAAACCCCCAGCGGGAACATGATAAGTCGTTTGGCGGCTGACTCAAGCAAACGGATGGGAGCTAGCCAGCCGGGCTGCAGTCCTACCACCAAGCCCAGAGTACTTTCGGGATTAAAATGGATGGCACAGAGTTCAACGACCCCTGAATACAGGGACCAGGGGCCATAACTTTGTCCGTTGTTCAGGAGGGTGCATCCCGAGCAGGGAAGATCGGCTTGGACTCGAAGATAGCCGGAGTCCCTTACATCCATCCAGTCGTGTGACGTGTTTTCGGAGAACATGGTCTTGGAAGGTTTCTCCATCCACCCACCACATAGATGTGGGCGATTATGATAATGATGATGATAAGCCTTTAGTAACTTAGCATTGCGAAATGTGACGTGAATGTTTGTAGCAAATGTTGGCGTTAGAATCAAGTTGTTGGGCGGATATTGGTCGGATGTCACCTGTCGTTTACTAAGGATATGTCTGGGTGTAGAGATGTCAGGTGCTGGCGTCGGTTACTGCAAATAGCGCGCGTCAGTTAATTTTTAAATCGTTTCGCTTCCTTTTTACTGACTAGGGGATAGGATATGTAACGATTGGAAGTTCTTATGTAAGCATGCTGCTCACCTAAATTCCCAATAAGTAATTAAGTAGGTAACTATTGTGAATCATACTTAGTTGGTTTTAAGTTTTAAACTTAGGTAAATCTGGTTCCCTATTACGAAATGCGAAATACGCGAATTACGAAAATACTTAAAATTGTTTTGTTGGGTATTAAAAAAAACTTTTTATACTTACTTAATAAAGCAATCACGTTTTTTAATTCATGATATTTAAGTGATGTTAGTTATATCTATACCTAATCTATTTTTTATATTTATCCCGTTCGTTGTTAGATAATTACATTAATAAACATTTTATTATTTGAAAGGTGTTTTATATTTTTATTAGTGTAGTTTTTTCATGAGATTTTGAGAGTACCTACACAGGTCTCCACCTTCCTTGGGCATGGGATGATGAGAAGAAGGAGCCGTAGTCCAGCAGACATACGACGAGGAGGTGTATAATAGGTATATATTATACCGTACCTGATATTATCGTATTGTACCATACCGTATAACTGTTCCGTATTCGACCTACCCTACCTTACGATTTTTTTCCGCAGCCGCCCATGACACATTTGACTGACCTAGAACAAAACTCAAATCGGGACTATAATGGTTAGTCCAGTTAGTAGAGGTGTTGTTAATCTACCTTACCCTGCTTTTCTTTGCTGTGGTAAACTCTTCAGCCGTGGCGGTTTAAAAGAAAAAATCGTTTATTCAGTATACTACTTCCTGTTTAAGAAAAAGGGCCTATTACGCAACTTCCGTTTCAAAAAACATGACAGATTTTTTGTTTTACTCTTTAAGATTTTTTACGAATTTCGGTATTTCGCATAACTTTATCGTATTCGAAAATCTGCACAATTCATTTTAAATGTACCCACAGGCCCAGTACCCACTTGTCGGGTGTGCGGTCCGACAAAATATCGGACACTCTTAATTTTTACCGGAGGCTGTCGGAGCCGATTAAAAGCAGTGTCGGCAGAATGTGAGCAGCTCCGTATGAAACGTTCGGGCATTAGAGCGCCCGACATCCGACAAGACTAGAACAAGACTCAAATGACTAGGATGGTTATTACCTTAGAGTAATATATATACTCTAAGGTTATTACAGTAAGCAGACGGTGTTAGAACATTATTTGGTTAGTTTCTAACAAACTATGCATGAGGACTGGGGAACGGGGTGATAGTTAGGTCCCTTATTTGTTAGTAATAGTTAGTACAATTCGTAATAGGGTATTTGACTACAATGAAAATTTAGACCAAGCTGTTCTTAGCTTAAAAGTATATATTATTTTAAACAAAGAGTACTTAAGTGTTAGTAAGAGTCTGGTTCTAATTCGGGGACAGATGATTTGCTACCATTGAGGACTGAGGTGGTCGCTTTTAAAACAGTGTAGGTAAGTGTAACCAGATCATACTTTTCTAACCGGATCATAATTGCTATTAAAACAAACACTACGCGGTACACATACACGTACATACTACAAAGTACCGTCAACCGTGGCGGGCGGTGGTCTACCCCGGGCGAACTCTAGGCCCTACTATGACATCCAACAGAACGAAGGGATCGTTCGTAATAGCCTTGTCGTCGTCGTAATTACTTCGAAACTAGATTATATACTAATAGTGAGATTAAAATAATTAAAAAAATACTGTTCTGAAGTGTAGTAAATAATGTATTCAATTCATTTTGTAAATAATGTCATGAAATTTTATTATTGTTCTATTTTTTTATTATTGTTATTAATTGTCAATGTCGGATGAGTTATATCGGTCGGATAAATTATCGGTTAACAGCAGTAAAATACCGGACCCTCATTGGTCTAATTACCGGATAAATAAAATAAAAAAATATTCGTCCGGTATCAGTATTTGTACAGTCAACCTATTTTTAAACCCAAAAAAGAATGAAGATAGAAGAATATGAAATTCAAATTTCGATACTATTCCAACGGCTTTTGTTCTGACAAGTCATACTCACTCCTCTACCATTACCATGGCCCAAAATTTCAAGTGACTGAACAATATTTTAAAATTTTAAGTGGATTATCAGGAAAAATAAAGCAAACCCGTACCTAACCCGTTGCAAACGATGGCTCTGGTTCTAAGAAAAGCGGTTTTACCCAAAAATGCCTCTTTTCTCAAATGTCTTAAAGGTCGTCCTTTAGCGACGGCCACAAACAAGAAAAATGCAGCACCAATTTGTAAGTATAAAAAATGTACCTACTCTACTACAATTTGTAGCGATAAATTGTAGAAATTTGGAAAAGTTGGAAATTAGTGGAATAATTAAGTGCCTATTATGTAGTTCAAACATTGTGTAGTAATTAGCATTATCATTTTATTTATAACAAAGCTTATATGTTGTACACATATATATAATATGTATATTCACGTCGGATAAAATTTATCGATATCATTATTTAGAATTAATTTTTATTGTGGTCGAATAATCCATAAAAAAGGCTAGTCGTGTATACTTAGGCACATTTTTAATAGATTTATCATTATCTACATACAAGCGTCATACAAACTGTCAGGATTTGACATTAATCTGTATGGATAGCCCACTTAACATAGATCTCGAAAGCCACAACCACATTGACTCCCCTACTGTACGAGTTGCTTTGCAGTAGTAAGGAGTTGCCAAAGCAGAAGTTGATTCGCGCGTAATTTCCATGTATTGCCGCTGGTTTGTGTTATTTCGGAGAACGGTGGCCACTGCCGAAGGATGTCCCCGTTATAATACTCGAACCCGGCCGTTCGTTCCTCTGAATAGCACCAGCTACCGGCCCTGCGTTGAGTACTGAGTATTATAACTGGATATCCTTTGTTGCAGTGGCTGTCCAGAACACGAGGACCCTTGGCCACTGGTTCAGTGAGCGTTACATGCCAATGTGTTGTGGAGATCAGTTCGTCCACTGGCGTCATTTCGCGGATAGTAAGGACGAACAGAAGAACGAACATTGCCAGGGCTGCTCCTGCGCGAACATGACACCGGCTTGCACCTGCTCGTGCGGCCCCTGTGGACCATGTGGACCATGTGGACCCTGCGGACCTTGTGGACCTTGTGGACCGTGTGGACCGTGTGGACCTTGCCCCTGTGGACCTTGCGGGCCCTGTGGACCTTGCGGGCCCTGTGGCCCTTGCGGGCCCTGTGGCCCTTGCGGACCGTGCGGACCTTGTAGATGCCCCGGACCTTGTGGACCCTGCGGCCCTTGTGGTCCTTGTGGCCCGTGTGGACCATGCGGTCCGTGTGGCCCTTGTGGTCCCTGCGGTCCATGTGGGCCTTGTGGACCGTGTGGACCATGCAGGTGCCCTGGTCCGTGCGGACCTTGCGGACCTTGTTGCCCTTGCCCCTGCCCGTGCCCCTGTCCAGCAAAGGCTCCACCGAAAAAATGCGTGTGTGGTGGGTGTCCTGGATGCGAGGCTCCGACGCCGGTTGTGGGGACTTCAGTGCCTGCCGCAGCGACGAACGTGGCGGCAGCGGCCGCTGCAGCAGCGCCTTCTGTTGCGCAGTCTGGAGTACCTATGCCACCCGGGATTCCACATCCACCCATCAATATGAAACCAGAACAACCAAAGGCAAAAATATCTACTCGAGCCCCTGGTGCTGCCAAATTAAATCCAATATCCTGAGTGAAATATTTAATCTATCTTAAGAAAACCATGGACCATAAATTTTTGTTACTTATAATTCATTATGTGTAATAGATATTTTGATGTGATTTTTGTTCAATAAACTTGTATACACTATTTTTTTATTATTCAGTATCGGCATCTGCTCAGTAGTAAGTGGTTAAGGCAGGTTTTCAACACTAGCTTTAGACTAAGGCCCTTCTCCCACGACGCTACTTGCAAGCGTTAGAATCTTGTCCAGGTATGCTACGCGACACTCGTATCAGTAGTCTAGTCGCACGCTACTCGAGTTGCAAGCGCGTCGCCGATCAAACTGGGTCCCGAGCAAATTTTTAAGTGTCTTCGTCACTTGATGACATAGCGCACGCCTCCATTCGAGTACCCACACAAAGAAAACTGACACGTTTCATTTGGAAACGTGAAATTGGAACGCCGTGGCGGAATCCACCTTCATAGAGTAGCATACCAGTAGGCGACCTGTGAAAACGTCGCAGTCGCGTAGCTTATAGATAGCGTTGCGTGGGAGAAGGGCCTAATATAACCTCTCGTTGCATTGCCTTGTTCAATAGTACTACTGTTGTGAACTGTGAGTGGACTATACCTTATTTGACCGTATCACTTCCACCTCTTGTTACCTGGCTTGAATGGTAAAAAGGGAACCACATGGCAATACATACATCAATAAACTTTACAGCATCAGCCGTGCCATGCCGAAGTTTGAAGAACCGGGCGGTGCCTATAAGGAGTTTGACGGTGGAGAAGGCTAAGCAGCTGCTCCCCTTTGGGAAGATGAAGGTCGCCAACAAGACTGCCTCATTGCGATTCAGCATGTCGTGTCCAAATTTCATAACACAGTCGAGAATCCGCCATCGCCCAAGGCCGAGGCACATCAGCCCACCAGCTAGGCCTATTGCTAATGATTTTGTCCCTATACACTCCATGCCGCATTTAGTTGGCCAAACAAATCTGCTGAGAATCAAATCCAATGTTACTGGGTCTACGCGAGCGTACACATGCGCCTGCAAATGTCCTTGTCCGGCTCCATGCGGCCCCTTTGGTTGTCCAGGAGGGTGTGGATGCCTTCCGCCCCCTTGCAATCAGCCCCCTCGCTGTCTGCAATACATCACGGGCTATTACTATTACCCATACGGGACTTGGTTTTGTGGGCCGTACCATGTGACCGGGACGTGTTATCCTGTCTCTCCCAGTTGCGGTCCATGTGGACCTTGCGGCCCTTGCGGCCCCTGCGCCTGCCCTAAATGTGTTCCTGCTCCAGCCTGCGTTTGTCCCGCTGCGGCAGCTATAATGTCTCCATCTACCGCACCCCTCAGTCAGACGCCCAAACCCAATCAAATGCCGTTTATAAATCACCCGGTAAATTCGCCGATCAGCAGTCCTTTCAATACTCCAAAAAATCCGGCTAAACAACCGCCTAAAGCCGGTATTTCAAAATTTTTTCCATTCAATGCGGCCGCGGCTGTTGTGAATCCCAACAGAGTAGAAGCAAAAGATAGAAGGCCTCAATCATACAAATCAATGTCATTTTGGCCTTATAGCACTCGGGCTTCGGGGGGTGCGCTTAATATGGACCCAACCAGTACACAATCGCGGGCCTATTCTAAAATTTCTCCCCAGTTAGCTAACAACCATGAATATTGGTCCGCATGCTCCACTTCCTACGCGAAGGCTGAATTTGGCCTCAGACAAAAAGGCATCAGGACTCCAATTCGTCATAAACGACACCGGTATATTTGTCAAATGTGCTCTCCATCCGACAAACCAAATTCTCTTTTGTCTTCGGAGTTATGGAACGGACCAAGTGTCTCCACAGGAACCTATGATAATATTTCTTGCCCCACCCGTAAATTTTCTGGGCCCCGACCTTACGTTGATCTTGGTTTTAAGGCATACGATTTATAAATACCTACCTTAAATAGAACCTTACCTACCTACCTTAACTAAAATAGAAAAAAACTGTACTTAAATAAGAATGTAACATATAAACATACCTAGCTCAAGCCAATAAATTTTATAAAAGTAATAATTTGTATTATTTTAGTGTCACTATTTCCCTTCCCCTATAAGCTAATAATATTTTGTATTAAGTTTACCACAATATATAAGAACACCCACACACACATTAACAATAAAGTTATCTACAGTGAACCATAATATTTCAGCCAAGGCTGCCACGTTGAGGCCCATGCGGGAGCAACCACAGAAAGTGGTGCCAGATATCCAGCTGATTGGCGCGAAGACAATGGTGAAGCAGAAGAAAGAACTCTGGAAGCGGCGCGCGGTGCACAAAAGCTTCTCCTGCCCATGCTTCTCCAATGGAATAGGTTTTGAAACAGCCATCTCGAAAACACGATCGCTTTCGACCTTTGCCAATGAGAAATTTTTGACCAAACGTAAATTTAAATTGCTTCGCTGGTACCGGTGTCAACAACGATGTAACAGTTTCGTGGTGCCTCTTACAAGTCCTGATATATCAAATGAAATAAAGGAAGCGTGTAGCGTTTGCATTTGTCCACCCGCTTGCAGCCTGCCGCCTCCCTGCAATACACCTGCCAGGTGCCTACAATATATAACAGGTTATTACTACTATCCCTATGGTACATGGTTTTGCGGACCGTATCACATTCAAACTGGACCTTGTGGACCTTGCGCCGGCCCGGTACAGCCCGGTGGACCTTGCGGACCTGCGCCACCAAATCCTGGTGGACCTTGCGGTCCGGCGGGTGTTGTGATGTGTGGACCAGGTGCGCGTTGTGGAGCTTGCGGACCCTGTTGCGGACCTTGTGGAGCTTGCGGGCCCTGTGGACCTTGTGGACCTTGCGGACCTTGTGGGCCATGTGGACCTTGTGGGCCATGTGGACCTTGCGGGCCATGTGGACCTTGCGGACCCTGTGGATCATGCGGACCGTGTGGACCTTTCGCCTGTGGACCTTGCGGGCCATGTGGACCTTGTGGACCATGCGGTCCTTATAGACCTTGTGGACCCTGTGGTCCTTGTGGACCTTGCGGATGTGGACCTTGTGGACCATGCGGCTGTGCTCCGTGGTCATCATGCTGCGGTGTATTTGATCCTTGTGGCAATCTTCCGCCCTGGGCTCCATGCGGATCGTGCGGCTCTTTCGAAATCTGTAATGGACCATGTGGTCCCTGCTATAACATACCCTGCACACCCATTCAAGTGAACGGCCCCATAAGGCCAGATGGTCCATGCGGCCCAAGATTAATGTCGAATCCCATGGACCTTTGTTCTAAATGCTGTTTAAACCCTCCTGATAATCAAACTGACAAACCCGCGGAGCTGCTCTTTTCTTACAAGGATGACGGCACCATAAATCCGGACAATACCGCGTCCTCCACTGAAAGCAATGGATCTCCCGCGCCGTTGTCGGCTCCGTCGCGTGTAAACATACACCCCAGTCTGCGGAACGCTGCAAATCTTTTTGAACCCATGGCGAAGCTCCATGTGAGTGCGCTCCCAGGCAAACACTTACAGCTGCGGTTTTTTACGACGATCGCAAAGAATAGACTGAAGAAAGACGTAGTCACGATCCAATTGAATAACTTT
The DNA here is from genome assembly GCA_905404295.2 of Ochlodes sylvanus. Lineage (NCBI taxonomy): Eukaryota > Metazoa > Arthropoda > Insecta > Lepidoptera > Hesperiidae > Ochlodes > Ochlodes sylvanus. The sequence goes on from FR990129.1 coordinate 9,639,013, forward strand.
GGCACGTGCTGCAATAATCCCTGGTGCAATTGCAAAAATCGACGACTTCTCTGCCCACCGCTGATGTCACCCAGGTATATACCGACGAAGGAGGAGAGAGATCAACCTTATATCCCGCCTAACTGTTTCTGCTACTCTAATACTCCTGCTTACAGAATCCCTTCACCTCCCCCCTTGCCTCGAAATTTGTTTGAATAAAGGCAGAGTTCCGAATGAATACCCCATAATCTGACTATTAAAAGCATCACGAACTAATTGATTGGAACGAATTATTAAGGAAAACAGTGTTACGGGAAAACAATATTTAAATTTTGGAATTAAGGTATAAATATTAAATGTGAAAATATGATTAAAAATTGAAAAACTGTTGTTCCCGTGTTTGGTGTTGCTTCAAAGAAAAACATGGATACAGACGAAATATTATTATTCCCAAAGGACACATTCTAAAAAAATGATTCATTTAACAATATCTACTTCGTGACACAAACGCTATCCGTAGGTCACACTACACCGTCACACAAGCAATATGTCACACGTAAAGTTCTTCACATACGAAGTCCTTGGTGTCTGGTAAAATCCCTGCCTTAAGTGAGAACTCTTTAATTGTAAATAGTCCTGTGAGTGCATAATTAATATGTGAGTGCATAATTGCATTTAAAAGTTTGTCACATATGCAGTTTCTCACACACCTTCCTTGTCTGAATTTGTAAACAGAAAAGAAGTAAGATTTTCAGCCGTATTGGGACGCCCTCTATAGAGTATTGACCCTAATCCCTAATCCCGTGCCCGCCAATCAGGATGTTAAGCAGCGACAGAAGCCGGCCACTGCTAGGTGGTGGGGCTGAAGACCTGCTGCTCTCTCTCTGTTGCTCGAATCAGTCGTCAAACGTCTTGTCGGGTAATATGACCACCCAACATCAGGTGGCTCATTTGCACGTCTGTCGGCTATGACAAGGAATGATGATGATGATGATGATGTCGAACCACTGGTGGTACGTGCTCGCACATTTTATCTCTGACATAACGCGTCGAAATTTAAAAATATTTTTGAACGATATCAAAATCAAAATTATTAATATTTTAGATTAATTGAGAATTTTAGTTCTCCATAATGTTCACAAAGGTGTGTAAGGTCTACCAATCGACATGAGTATGGCCTGTACCCTTCACATTTTGTGACGACCCCCGAACATGGCAGTGGCACAATTATGGGTTGCGAAGATGATGATGATGATGATGATGATGATGATGATTCGTAATAACACAGTGTAAATGCAATGCAAAGTGTGCAAACTTTTTGGAATGCCAATTGAGTTATTGTTTTTAAATAACCGCTAGATGTCGCTTTAGGCATTTCTAGGGAGGATTTTTTTAATAATTCTGTACTAAACTTGAATTGAGGCCCAGGTAGTAGTCAGTGTTATGTAGTATGTGCCAAGGTACAAGGATCTCTCTTACCTTATTCATCCCTTCCCTTACAAAATTTTATCACTTACTACCGTGAGTAATAAAATTTTGACTCTTGATTTATTAGGGTTCCGTACACTAAAGGAATGCGCACATTACACCAACTCGACGTCAACTCCACTCCGACTCCACTCCGTTTCAACTCCGACGTTCCGTTCCGCGATCAACGCTTCATCGACGTCAACTCGACTCCGTCTCCACTCCGTTTCAACTCCCACGCTAGTTACGCTAGTTTTAGAATGACAAACGATACCCTATTCATATGCCTCCACTGTCTGCCTGTATGTCACATGTCTCTGTCTATCTCTTGAACGAAAAAAAGTGAGCACAACACTATTAAAAAAACACGGTTCTATGGAACCCTTCGTGTGCGAGGTCTTCTCGCACTTGGTCAATTCTTTTATTTGATACTAGTTTTTGCTCGCGGTTTCGCCGGCGTGGCAGTCGGACAACGACAAAAACCATTATAATCTTAAGAGAACGTATTACGAAAACATTTCTGTGTCCTCTCCCAGGTCTCAAACAATCGCTACTACCCTTACCTACTGTACCGCTAACTTACCATATTAAATTTTATCTAAATCGGGTCGCTGGATGAAGCGTGTAAAGGTAACAGACAGACTTACATTCACATTCATAATAATTATTAGTATAAGTACTTCGAGAGCTATGGTCCGCTGTATTTATTTAACTACTCTGTATTTTGGCGGGTTACATAATGTGTTACTTAAGTTGTATTTTTTGTGATGATGAAATAACAGAAAGTAGGTAGTATGGGCTGATCATTTTATAAAAGATTATACTTAGCCATGATTTTCTGATATTATATAAAATCAAGTAAAAGACTCCTTAGGTGAAACAAGTGTGATCATGAGTAATAAAATATTATATCAATAACGCGTTGCCATGACAACACGTTCAAACAAACGAGAATCGTAAACAAAACATGTGCTTGTGACTAGTGAAAAAAACAGTGTCAATAGCAACAATTCACAAAACAAAAAATATTCAAGACAATAAATATTTAAGAACCGTATCGATGTCTTCGCTAAGTGGTTACGACAGCGAGGTAACTGGCTTTGATTGCGTGGCGCAGGACAAGAGAGCTGAAGCTAGTTCATCGACACAAACCACAGAATATAGCGAATGTGGTGTGGCTTCTCAAACAAATGCATCGAAGGATATCGGCTGCATGGTATACCCCGAGGATATCAACGCCGAAGATGACGTCTTGAGAGAATACCCTCCACCCGGGTTGAACGAATTTCTCAGGAAAGTTGTTCCATCCATGATGGAGCAGTTGGAACAAAAAGACAAGGAGTTACTATACAATTCTTCCGATTCCGACGAAGAAGAAACAATTCCAGCTAAATTATTACAAGAAATCAAGCTCAAAAGCGATGGCTTGGGCGCCGGAGACCATCATAATTCTATTCTTGGCATAACCTGGAGCAGCGCTGGAAATTCATTCGCAGTTTCTATTGGCCAATCACAGCACGAGACTTGGTGTGAAAACCCTGGCCTGATCCAAGTGTTTATGCTAAAACGAAGTGAGGGGGACAAATTCGTTCACGAAATGGATATATCAGAAAAGAATTGTGTAACTGTTCTGAAGTATCACCCTACTGTAGCCGCATTACTCGCCTACGGGACCACGTCTGGAGAAGTCGTCCTCTGCGACCTTCGGAATGGGAATCTCGAAGAGGGAACTCAATTGACTTCACCGTCCGATTGCCACGGCGCCCGACGAGTGTCCGCCCTACAGTGGGCGGATTCGCGGCTAGCTAACATGTTTTTATTGATGCACATTCATAATAAAGGAAAGAGACGCGGTGCGTCTGACCAAATACTCATTTCAGCAGGCAGCGACGGCTCGATCAACGTTTGGCAAGTTAACGCCAATTCGAAGGTTTTCGAAAATGTTATCTCATACAATATTAACGGCACCAAGAAGCTACCAGCCCCGGATTTGACCTGTTTCGACTTCGTGAAGAACCATCCACTACGGCCAGCTGATGATAAAGTCCTGACCGAAGAGATCTTTGTTGTCGGCACAAAGTCGGGGAAACTGTATCTGTGCAACGTTAAGAATTATGATCATGATATGGATCCCGTGTACGAAGTTCTCGAAGGTCATTCGACTTGCGTTTTGGATGTGGCTTTTGGGTTTCAGAAGCCTGGCATTTTTGTATCCGTGTCGATGGATTCGGAACTGCGTGTTTATGATGTCCAGCAAGCCGGACCTTTGAAGGTTTGAATTTTAAACATTTACGTCGTACTTAACTATTTATGAAAATTTAATAATTCATGATTATGATTATAAATACACATTTAAATGAATTTAAACTGCTACTAAGTCAACCGATCAAATAACTTGAATCAGTTAAATACCCAATTGGATACGGTGGTGATTATCCTTCTCAACTCCAGGTCCTCTACTTGGATTTGGCCATATCCTGCATGGGTTGGCTGCAGCACCCGTGCGTGGTGGTGGGGCTGGCGGGCGTGGAGCGGGAGACGCGCGGAATGCTGAAGGTGTACAATATGGCCACCGGCCGCGAGGTGCCCGTGGAGGGGCTCGATGGCGAGGGGACCGTCACTTGTCTGTGTGTCAACCATAGCGGGTGAGTACCACTACGTTGCTTCCTACAACACCATTATCTGAACCGACAATTTTATTGAGGCTTAGGTAATTAAGGACCACGTGCAACAAAAATGGGTAAGAATCTAAATCGTCATTCCAAGCTCTAGAAGGCTACGATTATTACGATAAAGAAATGTAGATACCTACCTACTTAAAAATAAAATTACGTAACCATGGAATAATAACCTACAATCAGTATAATTCAATTTTGTCATGTAAGTACTTATGTTTTATTAAGAACTACACAGGCCATGAGAGCTTTTTACAATATTGGTTCGTGAAATAAAATAGTTAAAAATTATATCGAAATATCGCAAACCGCTTGACTTGTAAAGATGAAATTTGTCAGAGGTAGTTAATAAGTTTATAGTTAGTAGACATCCGCTGACGAATTTTGTCATATTTGCCCCTAAGGGCGTTAATAGGGGTTGAAAGTTTGTTTGAAATTAAAAATCAGTTAAAAGTACCCCGCGCGGGTCAGGCCGCCGGCAACTGTTTGTACCTAATTGATCGAGTTACAGATCGTGTCGCGTGGCGGTCGGCGACGCGTCGGGGCGCGTGCTGCTGTGGGAGATACCGGCGCGCTCCAGGTTGACCTACCGAGACCTGGACATCTGCTAACGTCTGATAGGTTCTTCTGATTGTTTTAATTTTATTAACTTGCAATAAAGTGTTACAAGACTGATTTACATTTTTTATACTAAAGTAAAGGTTCCCGTTACACCTCACAAATATTCCGGTTTTAGCACAATTTTTAAAGCCCAGTGTTTATGGTAAGAACCCTTGGGTTCATTAATTGTTGGGGACTTCTTTAATTTTTAGTATTTTGTTGTTATAGCAGCCACAGTAACAAGCATTCTGATTTTTTTCAGATTTCAGGTAAATATTCCGATCTTATTCCGGTCCTATTTTCGTTCAAGGGATATAACCTTGCGGCAGAGGGGCCGACAGACATATGCTCCCGCGCATATGAATAAGGTTATGTTTTCCACCCTTTGGGTACGGAATTCTAAAAAACATTATCTATAGGGTTTATAGTTATGGACCATGGACGAATTCAAACAATAGAAGTCCTCTCTCCACACGTTTATTTCATAGAAATAATTACAATAGTTTATTCACAAGACATAACAATATCGACAGCCCCGCACCGCCCCGCGCCCCCGCACTCGCACCGACATCACTCAACTAACATACCTGAAACAGATAATAAATTATGTAAGATGCTTACCCCCGACTAAGAGAATCTGTAATGATCTTATCATCATTAACCGCTCAAACAGATTTTCATAAATTACAGGTAGGAACCACGTCGATCACATCAGCTTTCAAACAAAATAAACCGCATCTAATTCGGTCCATTAGTTTAGGAGCTACAATGCCACAGACAGACACACAGATATACAGACACGTCAAACTTATATTTTATTAATATTGGTCATTATCATTACTGATATTAAGATCACTTCGTACAGCTCTGCTACCAAACTACCATCTTGTACCATTTACGAGTCAAAGGATTGTCGTGTTCCGGTCAGCAACTTGAGAGGCATTACTTTATTTCTCTTTCTTTCTGCCATCGCATCGATGACACTTTTGGTGTTACGCACCGTCACATAGCCTGTTAGGTAACATGGGTCTGTTATTTGTTGGAAATGTACAAAAAATGTAGACACCGTTCAGATCTTGGCGCGGCGCGTGGGCTCGCTGGCGGTGGGCGGCGGCGGCGGGCCCTTGGTCTGCAGCTCCTCCAGGTAGCTCGTCAGGATCGACTCCCGCTGCTCCGCCAGGTGGTCCAGCGCCGTGTACCTGCGGAAACCACGTATGTTGGCGAATCCACTGATTGTGGGATATCCAACATGTGCACCAAAATGGTGGGCCTGAATTTGGTTCCTGAGTCTGAATTACTGAAGTTTTCATGGGCCACCAGACATGCTCGGCCAGATCGCATCACAGCGGGACTGATGAATAAGACACTGAATTTGTTGTACTGAACACTTATAATTCTTCTATTAAATTACAATTTTTACTGAACTCAATATATAAAAGGCGACTGATCGGCGTGAGAGCCGCTTGAGCAGAGAGAGAACACAGAGTAGTTATAAATCACTGAACAATTGACATAGATTATCACAGCTTCGTACTGACTTTCATACAGATAAACAATTTCGTTTAAAGAGTAGTGAATACATGTGAATTTGCGTGAACATTTCCTGCCACCGGGCGGGATGAAAAATCCTGATAGGAAATACACATTGAACTGAAGGTATTTTTCATGAAACTGAACAATCAACTGAAACTGAACAACTGAAAACAATTGAAAACTGATACACATTAAATAACTGAGATTGAATACAATAGCAAGATAAGTTACTGAAATTGAAACATGATTACATTTTATAAAGTTATATCTGAGACTGAATTAACTATCTCTTATATCATAATTATAACAATGAACAATTTCTGATGAACCTTAATAATATTGAATAGAACTGAAATACTATGAAAAACTGATACATACAACTGACCCTTAATTAATCTTAACTAAGCTTAATGAATACTGAATACTGAAAATTTATACACTGAGAACTGACTTAAATGAACTTAATAAATTAAACTTATGACTACTGAATACTGAATTATTTATTTGATTCTGATACAACATTTGTGTTCTCCAAACAATCTGATACAGGTAATTTACACAATTTTACAACTGGTCTGATTAATTCTCCTGACTGAGTTTTTAATTTTACAGATCTGACAACTGAGTCCCTTCCTGGGTACAATTCTATGACTCTACCTCGCCTCCACTGTAAAGGCGGTGAATTAACATCCATTATTAAAACTAGATCATTGAGTTTAATATTATCTGACTGATTATACCATTTATTTCTGACTTGTAATGAAGTTAAATATTCTGAATGCCATCTAGACCAAATATTTTGATACATTTTCTGAATAATCTGAAATCTAGACAAACGAGACATCTTAGTGTCTCTCCAGTGTCTCTCTGGTAGGGCGACCAATGGCTGACCAATTAAAAAATGACCCGCGGTGAGTATTTCTAAATCGCTAGGGTCTTCTGACATTGCAACAAGTGGTCTAGAGTTCATGATAGCTTCAACCTTTGTGAACATGGTTGTGAGCTCTTCATATGTGAGGATAGTTTCACCTACCTCTCGTCTGAGTAAATTCTTAGCGCTCTTGACGGCTGCTTCGAATAACCCACCCATGTGCGGTGACGCTGGGGGGTTGAACTGCCAGTTGATATTCTGGCGTCTGAATTCCTCCTTGAGGACGAGCTCATTATTTAATAAAAAGTTACTTACCTCTTTTAGGTAGTTGTTGGCACCAACAAAATTTGTACCTCGATCTGATCTGATGAGTGTGGGCAGGCCTCGCCTGCACACGAAGCGCGTGAACGCCGCAATGAAGCCCTCGACTGATAAACTCGATACAACCTCTAGATGTACCGCTTTCGTTGCTAAACACACAAAAACACATAGATAAGCTTTATATGATTTAGCATTCCTGAGTAAACTTGTTTTGACTGAATATGGGCCTGCAAAGTCTGTTGCAGTCCGGGCGAATGGTCGCGCAGCCGTGACACGGTCGGCTGGCAGGTCCGCCATGAACGGAGGTTGAATGGAGGGTCTGAATCTGAAACAAGTGATACATTTTCTGACAACATGAGACACCTGTCTCCTGACTGAAGTGATCCAATATTCTCTTCTTAGAATAGCTATTAATGCATTCGTGGCTGCATGACAATGACTTCTGTGATAATAGTCAATTAATAAATGAACAAATTTTGTATCCTTTGGCAATAAATATGGATGTCTTGAACCATATCTGAGTTCTGAGTGTTTTATTCTTCCTCCAACTCTGATTATTCCTTCTTCATCAAGGAATATACTTAATTTCTGAAGTGAGGTACATACTGATTTCCCTTTTCTTAATGAAATTAATTCTGAACTGAATGAAATAGCTTGGATTTTTCTTACCCAATATTTTGTAGCATTGCGTGTCTCTTCTAATGACAAAATCTTATTTTCATTTCTGTCCCTCTTGGACAACTGAAGGTTTCTGATATATCTTAATACATATGCTGTAACATTGATGAGTTTAGTAAATGAACTGACGCGCTCTAATAATGATAAGTCCCATGGTTGGACTGGTGTACTGATATGAATATGCTTCTTGAATCCTGGCATATCCTTGTGCATACTGATGACTGATTGAGGCCAATTCTCTTCTGAATTTCTGAGCCAATGTGGGTTCCACCACATATCTGTATGTAGTAACTGACGGGCTGAAAATCCTCTCGATGCTATATCTGCAGGATTAAGTTCTGACTGAATGTGTCGCCATTTAATGACTCTCTCTGAATTTTGAATATATTGTACTCTATTACATTCAAAGGTCTGAAGCAAATGTGGCTTAGTTTTTATCCACGTAAGAGCAATTGAACTATCTGACCATGCATTGACTGAATCCATACTGACTGAAGGTTCAAACGACTGAGCAACATGATTTAATAACTGACAGGTTAAATGAGCCGCACTCAGCTCAAGTTTAGGTATAGTCCGGCATGTCTTCTTCGGAGCTACACGTGATTTCGCCATTATTAGCCTGATTAAAATATTACCTGATAAATCTTCTGATCGCAGATATATGCAGCTGGCATATCCTTTTTCTGAAGCATCTCCAAAGCCATGTAGTGAATATGATTTGGCTTGAGGCATGGTTATACATCTTGGTATTTGCAGCTGAGATAGATATTTGAGATCATTGATTAATTCATCCCATTCTTTTATAATGGGGACTGATACTGGTTCATCCCAATTTAAACCATCAATAAATAATGATTGTAATAATACTTTGAATCTGAAAATGACTGGGGTGCAATATCCACACGGATCATACAGTCTTGCAATTGTACTGAGTATGTTACGCTTTGTAACTGCTTGGCCTGAAGGAATATTTATTTTATATGAAAGTATATCTGATACTGGATCCCATTGTATTCCTAATACCTTGATAAATGATTTATCATCATTATCAAACTGACGTGGTTGCTCACAGTGATCTCCTGGGAGGTCTTGCAATAATTTTTCTGAATTTGACGACCATTTTCTAAGTTCATAGCCTGCGCTTCGCATGAGTTCTATGAGTTCTGACTTTAATTCTTGTGCTGAATCAACTGAATCACTCCCTGTGAGTATATCATCCACAAATATATTTTTTCTGATAATGTCTGAAGCTCTTGAGTTGGGGTGTGTGACTTCCCAATCATCTGCTAGTTTTAACAGTGTTCTGATAGATATAAATGGACTTGAACGTAATCCATATGTGTTAGTATTTAATTCATATACCTGAACTGGTTCTGATGGACTTCTTCTCCAATAAATTAATTGATACTTCCTATCTTCGGGATGTATCCAAGTCATTCTGAACATCATTTTAATATCTGTAGTGAATACAATCTGATGATATCTGAAATTTAATAATATTTGTGTGATGTCGTTCTGAAGTGGCGCACCTGAATGCAAACATTGATTTAATGAAACACCATTTGATGTTTTTGAACTTCCATCAAATACTACTCTGAGTTTATCTGAATCTTTCTTGAATATACCATGATGAGCGATGAAATAGTGTTCTGAATCTAGACTGAAATCTGATTTGGTCATGTGACCCATTTGTTCATATTCATCCATGAATTCTATATATTTCTGAGCAAACAATGGATTTCTTACCATTTTGCGTTCGAGCGCCTTGAAACGCTGAAGAGCAATTTCTCTTGAATCGCCTAATGCAGGCCGGACTGATAGGAGTGGCAATCGTACCATATATTTACCATCTGGTGTTCTTACCGTGGTTGACTGATATAATTCTTCACATTCCTTGTGATCTGGATGCTCAACCTTCTCCATAGGTGGCTCCTCTGACTTCCAAAATCTCTGAACTGCCTCTTCTAGGCGGGTGACTTGAACACCATAATATTGGACTGATGTAGGTATTTTACCATTGTTTGAAGTAATCTGCTTCCTTCTGGACTGATGAGTTGACTTGTTCTGATTCCTTCTGGACTGATGAGTTGACTCGTTCTGATGAGTAGCCACTGGTCCCATGATGACGTGACCAAAGCAGGTGCCATATGCAGCTGCCCCTGAGGGTAAAGGTATTTTTGTACCATCAAACACATAATTGAGAATGTCTGTTCCTAATATTAATTCTATTTCTTGATTCATTTTGGACTGATTATCTGCTAACTGAATATTATTATACTGACATGACCGTGAATCCTTCTGATTGATCTGATATGAAGACAGCTCCGTTGTGAGTGTATACACAATAATTGCATTAGTACTGATGAGTGGTAATGGCTTACTGATAGGCCTGATGACTATTTTAGCCGTCTGATTAGGCTGTCTGACTGATTGGTTCCCAAGACCATAAATTTTACATGAATTGGACTGTCGATACAAATTTAATTTACTGACTAATGAATCCTTAATTATTGAGACACTAGCTCCGGTGTCTAATAAGGCTCTGATCTGAATATAATTACCATGACTATTTTTAATACTGATATAGGCTGTGGGACACAGTCCTCCCGTGACGCCACTAGTATCGACAGTCGCCGTATCTCAATCTGAACGTGGGGGTGAGGTCCGCTTGCCAAACCGCAAGTCCTCATACATAGCGTTGGCTACACGCACCCGCTGGCCTGGTTGTCTAGGCCTTGGCTGACTGAATTGGACTGGTGAACAACAAACCCTTTGAGGTCTGGCTCGTGTCTGATCCTCATGACTGATTGACTGAGTGACTGATTGACCAGTAGGCTTCCGGGACTGATAGGACCGGTTCTGGCCGCTACTGGACTGACCCTTCTTTGGTGAGTCTTGGAAGCACAACAAGGTATTGTGTGTCTCAGTGTTGCAATATTTACACCAACCCTTGTGTGAACAACTCCTCCCTGGGTGTGAACGGAGGCATAATTCACATAATTGTTCCTTGGCTGCCCACACCCTTCGTTTATATGGGTGCAGCTCAAGGAACTCCCTACACTTGTATAGTGTGTGATCTGAGTTACAGAATGAACACATCACCTGATAATTGCCGGTCTTGGACTGAGTGGACTGAAGCTGAGTAGACTGAAGCTGCGTGGACTGATGCTGCATGGACTGATGCTGACTGGTCGAGGCCACTGGACGCTGCCGTGGACTCCTCGGCCGTGTTCTTCTGACAGGTTCTGAAGCACGGTGCGATGACTGACCCGACACCGTTGACTGAAGCCTGCACTGCTCATCTAGCAGCTGCATCAGCTGCTCGAAGGTGGGCAGGCCGTCCTGCGCCCCGCCATACCGCTCCTCGAACGTCTGACGCAACCTAAATGGCAATTTTTTTAATACAATGAAGACTAAAAGATAAGACCACTGAATAACTGGCAGTGCCAACTGAGTGAGGGCCTGAACACTTTCACTGAGTGGGTCATATAGATCCCTTCTGAGGTCTGACGCAGGTGTGACTGAAGGTAAACTGATTATGCGCTCCAGATAGGTATCTGTGAGCGCCCGTGAATTGTCATACCTGGCCTTGAGTAGTTGCCAGGCACCCTGATAATTGCTGCCGTCCATAGGCATATGACCAATTATCATCAACGCCTCACCTCGGAGTGAGGTACGGAGGTAATAATGTTTTTCCGAATCTGATAATGTTGGCTGACTGTCCACCAACGACTGAAACAAATCTCTGAAACTGAGCCATTCAAGGCTATTGCCACTGAACTCGGGCAATTTAATGGCTGGCAGCTGGACTTTCAGCTGGTCTGAAATGGATGAACGCATCGGTGAGGCTGGTGAAAGCATTAATTCGTCTATTTTGAATGACATTGCACTCACCTCGCTGAACTGAACTTGAATAGCCTCCAGCTCCGCTGCAAGCTCGGGCTCGTTGAACTCCGCCTTGTTCGTAATAATTACCTCATAACACTCCAACATTTGAGGGAAGTAAGTACTGAATTGCCGCTGGGCTGCGGCTGTGGATGATGAAGGTTTGACATCCTGGACTGAATTAAACGCGTTAGTCAATATCGCGTAACGCGACTGAAACTGGGCCTTAGCCTTCAATACCCCCTTAGAAGACATTGTTAATAATTAATTTAATTTAAACTGACAACTGAAAAATGCTTATCTGATCTAGTAAATAATGAATATTAATATTGATTTAAGTTATTATTAATGACTGACTGATAAGACTGACTAATAAGACTGACTTACACTACAATGTAATAAACTGAATTATAAAGTACACGATAAATTACTGAGTTAACTGAAAATATTATTAAATACGTATTACGTATAAAACACTGATTCACTTTCACTGATGTATTTACGCCGTCTCGCTTCGGTGACTTGAGCCGATGAGTCGAACGCCGGCCGGCCGCGTGCCGGTTTGACCTCTTCGTCCTTGAGGGCGGCGCGTGCGCTGCGATGCAATGTTACCGAACGCGTCGATAAATTATCTTGACTGAAGAACTGATTTGCTGATTTTTAGCCTTCCACTTAGCTTGACTGACTTAATTATTCGCAGAGCTGGATCTTGCGAATTCTTGATTATTCTTGACTGAATAAATTGAATTTTATTTTTTCACTCGGCTTGACTGATTTCGATTGTTCGTTGAACTGAATCGTGCTAGCTTCTTTCCTTTATCGTAGAACTGAATCGTGCTAGCTCTTTCCCCTCATGGGCCACCAAAAAATGTTGGCGAATCCACTGATTGTGGGATATCCAACATGTGCACCAAAATGGTGGGCCTGAATTTGGTTCCTGAGTCTGAATTACTGAAGTTTTCATGGGCCACCAGACATGCTCGGCCAGATCGCATCACAGCGGGACTGATGAATAAGACACTGAATTTGTTGTACTGAACACTTATAATTCTTCTATTAAATTACAATTTTTACTGAACTCAATATATAAAAGGCGACTGATCGGCGTGAGAGCCGCTTGAGCAGAGAGAGAACACAGAGTAGTTATAAATCACTGAACAATTGACATAGATTATCACAGCTTCGTACTGACTTTCATACAGATAAACAATTTCGTTTAAAGAGTAGTGAATACATGTGAATTTGCGTGAACAACGTACATCCATATCATCCCATCTATTGATTCGTATCAACATGAAGCACGAGACACTTTTAGACACCAACTAGGCAAACTTAACATAATGTTAGTTACGTTTCAGAAAACGTAATTTTTTTACATCGTATAAGCTAGCGCTTGTCTACGATACCACCTGATGGTAAGTGGTAGGTATTCACTCTTATCGTTTGCGTATTATTGACGATTGCGTATTATTGACGACCACGTAACCTAGTGGGGTCGCTTGTCAGCGGCAGAGGGGTCCCGGGTTTGACGTCGGCTAGATGTTTATGTGACAAATAAATGTTTGCTCTCGGGTTATGGGTGTTAGTGACGTGTTATTTGTGTTGGCCATGCCACCCGCGACACAGGGATGCTATTGCGGGGGTATAAGTGTGTTAAAGTTTATTTATTTTCTTGTTTAAGTTATACACCTAAATCATTCGCTTGCATTTGCCTATCGGGAAAAACCGGATGATAAAAAGGATATTGACACTAATTGAAATTGCATATAAATGTATGTTTAACCGATTAGAGGTAATATTTAAATACTGAGGTAACCTGTTTAACCAGAATAAATTAAATAAAATGAATTTAAAATGTTGTATAAATAATTACACTCATTATCACGTGACCTCAAACGACTATCAAAGCGCATGACGTCATGAACCAGTAAACTGCCAGTGACAGACACTGTCAGATGATTAAAATAGACTGACAGGTCGTATTATTAGTTATTACGTAAACTACTCTTTATTTTTTGTTATTATTTAGCGTTTCATGACGTCAGTCTATGTCACGTGACGGGTAGTAGATATTGATGGGGTGGCGTTATTGGTGGGAAATTTGAAAATGTACCTTTGAAATTTAACATTTTTTAAGTAAATTGAAATTGTTTCAGTATTGTAATAATTATTTTTGTTTTTACCAAAGCGTAATCTGTAAAATAAAAGCATATTCTAGAATAAGTCAACCGCCGATGTGAAAAGTTGTGTCTGTTGTCATAAACTGTTACATAATACAAAAATGGACATTGGGCACATGGGTCTCGTTATCGTCCAACGAGACAACATGCAGTACAAATTCAGACTTATGCGTTAACTTTTATCGGTGCCGCGTCGGTGCCGTGTCGGTACCATGTCGACCAAATAAGCGTCCCAACGGGGTCCCACCTGGCGTCGTGCTGCAGCGTGGCGAGCAGCGCGGCCATGGCGGCCGGCTGCCCGCGCACGGCGGCCAGCGTGCGGTGCGTGAGCGTGCGCGTCTCCAGCAGCAGCTGCCGGAACGCGCTCTTCGCCGCCGTCTGCTTGTCGCGCTGGTAGTCGCGGAACTCGCGCTCCATCTACAATATACACTTACATTCATCACCGCAACCGATGACTGTCCCACTGCTGGGCTCCTGTCTCCTCTCAAAATATAAGGGATACAGGGCCAGGCCATAGTCCAACACGATGGCCAAGTGTGGATGGCAGACTTCACACACCTTTGAGAACATTATGGAGAACTCTCAGGTGTGCAGGTTTCCACAGGATGTACTCCTTTTTTTATGATTTAAAAAAAAGCGGATCACAGGAAATGTCAGTTTACCGCATCGGATTAAAAGTCTAGCTATATCGCTGTGGCGAGAGCTAAATGAGAGTACAAAACTTCTGTACAACGTGAGCGTACACGTGTTCGTCCGTCCACCATATAGGTACGCGTACGTTGTTTACGTGTGCGTGTGTGACACGTGTCGATGGCCTGACCTGCACGGCGCTAGAGTACGCGGGCGCGGCGGGGTGCCCCTCCAGCTGGCGGCGCGCATCCCGCCAGGCGGCCGTGCACGACACGCCCAGCTCGGCCAGCAGCGCGCGCAGCCGCTCGCGCCGCTTCGACGACAGCGTGCTCGTGTGCTGGGTGAACAGCCGCTCCTGGTGGCACGACAGACACACGGTGACCGGCTGCAACTTCACTATTAACTAACTAACAATGGCCGAATACGATAAAAATCGGTAAATCTATGAAAAGTATGAAATACTTTCTGAAGTTGCGAAAACAAAATAGCGCGTAACGTAACCGAACACATATATTATGTTAACAATTTGATAGTACGCGCATGAAAACGACCATTGCCCATACTGATTATATAAATATGAGTGTATTTGTTTTTTTGACCTTTCACGTCAAAACGGAGCAACTTATGTCGTCTTAAAGAATCAGGCCTAACAATTTCAGAATGTGCGTACTAAGGTAGGTACATGTTTCCCGAAGCGAAGCGAGGGCGGGTCCTGAAAGTTTCCTAGTTAGTAAATAAGTATCATCCATTCTATATTTGTAACACCGGTGGATGTGGATCATACCATGTCCTCCTTGTTGAGCGGCTTTGCGAGCGCGTAACGGTGATCTTTCTTCAGCTGTTTCTTGGCCTCCCGCCACGTCAGGTCCGGGTTGCGCACCAGGTCCGCTAGGAGCGCGTTGAAGTGCTGATAAACAACGTCACTTTGTTACTGGACCACGTACGCACTACATTTGGACTAGTAACATTCGCGATTCTATTATTCGAGTATTCAGGGTCAAATATAAGCTGAGGCGTAAAAAGGAAGGTAAATTTTTCTATGACAGCAAATTATGTCCGATTTAAGTACTTGAAGCTATGAAATACCACTTCTTAACCATACATAACATTTTTTTAATAAATCCCTTGAAGGTAACAAACAGGAACCGAAAGTATGCATGCATATCAGAAAGTCGCACTAGCTACTGATAAAATAAGTCAATAGTCGACAACAATCGCATCTCATGGTGAATGGCGATGAAGTCCACGACATCGAACGCACTGACTTATAAAAACCTTTTTTCCTTTCCCCTTGAAGAGTCACCCATCATAGACAGGACAAGCGACCACACCGACACAAACAAGCCATCTTTTTGTTTATGGAATTAAGGTAGGTATGAAGGTTTGTATACCTGCACCGCCTCATCTCGTTTGTGATACTCCCGCTCCTTGTCTCTATCCCTCAGGCTGGACGCGAGGGCGAGCTGAACCTGCTTCTCCCGCTGTTTGATGGAGGCCGCAGCCCGGGCCTCGCGCTCCCGGCGCGCCTCCTCGTCCATCGCCTCATCAGCCACCCCCTCCGCACCCTCGTCCTCCGAGCTGTTCGTCACATCCGGCTCCGTCGGCGGTTCCGGCTGTACATGGGTTAAATTCAGTTTCAGTTTAATAATCCGGTATTATTTATTTCCAAATGTTATGCCAGAGCTTATACCGATATTAAAATTTCCCGTTTTCCATACACAATAAAAAATCAAATCAATTAATATCTCATATTGCAACCTTTTTATTTTAAAAACGCCGAGATATAATTTCCATTATAAGGGGCCATCTATTATATAAAATATATAAATTACGTCATACGCAATTCAGGATCATGTATTTCACGCCTGAATTCAGGTTACATTTTACATTTCCAAGTTTTTCATTGGAGTTTAATTTTGAATTTTAGCATTTGTGACGTCACGAAGCTTATGTTTACTTGATCCACTCTCCCCCTTAAGAAGTGACGAAGTTTAAGGATGGCCCCAAATATGTTCACTAAATGAGTAGGTACTGGTACAACCAGAAATTTTATCGGCCTGCCTATTTATTTTATCAAAATATAACAAATTTTAAAATCTAGTATGCGGTTGTTTAATAAATAGAGTGATTGAGAGATTTGTAATATGACGATAACAGTTCAGAAAGTCGGAAAAAACCAGGCCGCACGGGAGCTTTCAGCGAAAACGCTGCCCTAAAAATGTATGGATGGAATATTCCTCTTTTATTGGTCTACAATAAAGTCCGCGATGGCATATGTCTAGTTTTTAAGGATAGCTTACTATACCCATTCTAAGTTTGAAAAAATGGTCACGTACAATGCGGTAATTGGAAAATTATTTAGAGGGATACGGGTATTAATCCTTACTGACTTAAATATGTGAGTCACCTTAAGTATTTCAGGCACATTATGATATGCCTTTACATATTATCATAATAAACACCACATAATTAAAATACCTTGGGAGTTATCGCAAAATGAAAAATAACGCGCATGAATAAATTCGTGCGCGTTAAGAATTTTGGAGTGTGGGTACTAATATGTTTCGCGAGGGCGGGTTTGCTAGTTAACTTATAAATCCAACTTTAAAAGCGTTTGTTCTTATCCGTGTTTGGAAAATTTAAATGGGAGCCATAAACTTGGATTAAGTTTATCTCGCTAAATTTTGTTTGGCTATACTCGTATTGAGGTTTAAGATCCTTTAATGAGATGCCGACGACCCCCCATTTTGATTCATCAATATCAATAACTCAATTATTAATATACAATAGCAACATTATTCTACAGAATGACACTAGCACCTGTCAGTTTATTCCTCACACTTAACACGTTCGTTGCGGATCACGCATACGTCGGGTTTTTCCATAGTGTCAATGTTCACTTTCAGTTCAGAGTCGACTATGAAAAAATAACCTGGGGAAATGATCACCAGAAGAGAGATAAATTAAGGGCCACTGACCGCGAACTAAATCCACTAATAGACCACCAAACATATTTTATATAAGATTACCTTAAACTAAATTATCATACACCCTTTAACTAACTACAAATCCATAATAATAATAACAGTCATAATCCCGCAGGTCTGCGTGGCGGATGGCATCAGCCACATAAATAAAACATCAATAATTCCCACGAGCTGAGAACAAACATTCATGTCACAATAATGTATTCCCTGGCCGGGAATCGAACCCGAGACCCGACACAGGCAGGATCACGGGGTCCATTTTGCTACAAGGCCATAGACAAACAAAATGTTGACACAAATACATTTATTTATCATTAAAACATACACAATTATTTTAAAATAAACACCATCTAATACGCTTTAACAATACCTATACATTTACAAACTAGGAAAATACATAATTATATAACTAAAAGTTAATTTTAATATTTACAATGTTGTATACTGCGATATGCATTATACCTAGTTTACATTAGAAATATGTATTGTGAATCGACTTTGAGTAAATAAATTGTCTTAGTAGACGACTTACAAAACAAAGTAATTGATTATTTATTGTTATTTAGAAGCGAAATATTAAGTCTTCTTAAAAAACACATATTGTATGTAATATGTCAGTGATGTTACAAGTTTTTATAACTCAATACAAAAACAATAGACTCACATTGTCAACAATAAAAAAATGTAATATAATATAGTATATTAGCTGTTAACGGAACCAAATCAAAACAATAACCTGTCTTGTGTAGTTAATATGCATTTTAAGTTAATTGTCATTATTTAATTAAAACCATATTATGACTACTAATTCTTATTAATTCTACATATTCACTGGAATCTGGAAACTATCCAACAGTGAGAAATATCCTCAAGGACATACTAACGCATTTATTTGTATAATTATCTATAATAAAACTGTAACTGATCAATGTCTGTCTGTCTGTACATGGAAGACATTGAGAAAAATCTTAGTAATTATAGTTACGCATCAGATACCATTACAATGCTGTTCTAGTTGCACCGAAATAAAAAGTAAGATCTATAATAAAGGATTATGTATTGTCACAATGAACCGAATGCAAAAAATATTAAGCGATATCAACAGATATTTTCTGTAGAAATCTACAGATAAATATAAGATATTTGTACTTGTTAATTGTGGCTTAATAGCTCAATAATCAAGGAATAATTTAAAATATATAGTTTTTTTACAATAAGTGCATAATATGATAATGCTTGTCAACTTTCAAACGGCTTGACCAATTACTTTATTATCATCCATTGTAATATTATTTTAAGTTTGTCAAAATCGTGGTTCCCAGCTAAGCTAAGATTCCATAATATATGTAGAGACTGTAGAGTGATATACATTTATTATGTATGTGAATTGAAGATCCATGTGTATGAGTATAACATACATCATTCACATTCAATTAATACTAACATATAAATGTAATACCTAATATAAGTATTCATACCTCCTCGCGATATTAATATTTCAGGCATATTAACGTACATATACCATTTACACTGACGTTCAATTAGTTCAAACCCTACATCATAGAACATAGAGTTGACAATGCTTAGATCAATCAGTCAATTACTAGACAAGCTATGACGCCACAATTTAATTGAACCTATGGGCAGGTTTTAATAAAATTAAATAATAATCCCCTATTACAAATCTAAAATCGGCTGTATTGTAGTAAAACAATTACCATAAATTATAGTAATACAAATTCCATACGCAGTTACATTCTTTATTATTTGTTTACGCAAAAAGAAGGTTCACAAAAATAGTGTTTTAAATGGAGCATGACATTCAATCTCCTTATTTAATATTTATGTAATAGAAAATTTCAACTTCGCCGGATCTATCAATTTACCTCCCGTACATTACATTAAGTGTTTATAAATTGATACGTACCCAAATGTATTTTTCGTTACGTTATTAACGGATACTCGAAAAACATAAACGTACGAAAATTTACGTCAGTCTATGTTTCAACCAGCAGCTTGCTTACGGAAATCATAACCTAACAATGTTAAAATTTTTTTATATAATATATTTACATTCAAATTAAAACCTATGTCAATTTAAATATCGTCGCTTGTGCAGGTGCACATGTCGCAGGTTTGCGTCGTTATTTAGTGTTGCCAGATTCAAATCAAGTTATATGAAAAAACTGACTAATACTATTCATTTATTGATGTACTTAACTAATATTATTATTGTATTCCCGAAAAATGGGTAACTAATTGATAAGTATAATGTTATTACATTTTCCTTGCATTCTCGGGGAGACATTTCTTTATAATGGCATGAGAAAATGTCGAATATATATTTTTATAGACACACTATTTTATAGATAGAATATGTACGATTCCCGTAAAGTCAAAAAGAACTGGCAAGAGCAGTCCTTTTCGTTAAGCATTTATACCAGCTGTGTAGTAGTCTAAAGGTATATTTAATTTAATATTCGAGTATCGTATTTTGTTTGATAGAATTATCCTAATAATCAACCTAATTTTAAATGTAAGTAATAAATTTTTGGATATCCTACTTTTACTGACAACCACTTAATTTCCTAAAGATAAAATCGATACAGTATTGTACATTGTGGCGTTCGAATGGACGACGTATATCTTTATAATGAGCCGTACATTAAATACATACATTTACATCATAAATTTAAATGTTTATATTTATTCATTGAATGTACATAATTATACATACGATTCTACAATGCTCTAATTAAAATGTAGGTACTGCTTTTACGATAAGATACTCAATAATATTACATTAAGTTATAATTTATTGTTTTATAATTCAATTGTATATTTTATTAACGTACTTTACGGCTACATACAAAAATATATACCTCATAAACCATTTAAAGTTGTCATTTTATAATAAAATTATGCTCAGTATTATTATTAGTGTTATATGTGTATAGTGTAGTATTCTTATTAGTGTTATATTTACCAACAATGATGGCCGAACAATATTTTGGTAAATTGAGCAATATCTCAATCGTGTATTAAATTAGTGGAAGCGTAAGAGAAATGCTGCTCTGATGAGTTCCAACGGAGTTCTATGCGGTACTCCTCGTTAGAAAGTAACCAACAAATGTAATTAGAAAAATACGATCAGATCTTATCTACTTACTAATAGACTCATTGGAGAGTCGGAAGAGGTATTTCGTTTTACAACGTCGAATTCATTAGTATTTTGATTTAAATATTAAATTTCTTTAAGTTCAATGGCGTGACTGAATTATTCACTAAAAACATTCCTAGATCCGGGGTTATCTCACCAACATGTAGTAAATGTTCTTTTACATTGGTGTTTGTAATTTATGTATTTACGCAATGCGTTAGGGATCATTCAAGTATTACGTAAGCACTATTTTTGATTATTTTTGATGAGATGGGGGTTCTGGATGGTGATGATACGTCTGCAGTATATTTTTTTTTACTTTTCCGGGTTTTCCACAAGAAATTCTCTCACAATTGAACGGCCCCTTACTACTAGAACACATTTTGTATCAAAACGCATACAATCTTGTTCATTGTCACCCTAATAACGTCGAAATAAATATAAAAAGAGTTTCTTTCCGCGGTATTTTTTTTTAGACATTTCACGTCACGCATTCGCATAATATAACGTATTCGATGTTTCACACTAATGCGTTAATAACGAGACTAAAACAAACAAAAAACATATCGCACATTTAGTACTCACAGTAGCTCTAATAACTTTGTAACAAATGCCATGCAATAAGCAAGCACTTTCACGCGGTAACGCGAACATAACGAACTTTATAACGCAACGATCTGGGAAAGGCTTATGAATTTTAGATAAAGTATTATCTTGAGTGATGGTTGCCTTAGGACTTCTATTTGTAAAGTATAAGGCACAATTACATCAGCTATTAATAATTATCGGATATTCGGATGCATGTTTACATTAAGATGGTGCAATAAGATTAAATTCAAGTACCATTTCACTCGCACAATACCTACGATTAAAGCGATATTGATTAAAATTGTTACTGTTCGATACTGAGATAATATTTCTATGATTTTTTTACTAACATGCACCTTTTTCCCACCTTCGTAATACCATGTACATAAATATTAGGGTCAAGAGTGAAAAATAAAGAAAGTAAGTAGTTGCTTACGAGTTATATTATACTGGAATTTTCTTTTATGAAACAATTTTAAAACTTTTAACAAGCTGCTTCTAAAATTTCGTAGTTGCGTAACTTTAAGTAAATACCTGATCGAATATTCGATCTCTGGCTATCAATATAACTAGAGTAAGATTTTATAGTACAACTTTTTAACAATTTCAGATAATAAGATCAGTTTCTAGAAGGTCCATTGTCAATTATTACGATCCTACTTGTTAACTCCGTGGGCAGAAAACCTAGCCGAAATAAAAATAAAATCTAAGGTCAAATTTTGTATTCGTGGAAAATACCAAATCCCAAAATAATTAAACAATAAAAATTTCCTCGCGTTATTATTTCCTATGTATTAAGATTTAAACCAACCAAGCAAATGGTTCTAAGTTTAAATGTCTAGCAAAGTATAAATCACCATCATCATCATCATCATCACAACCCATAACTGTCCCACTGCTGGGCCCGGGTCTCCTCTCACAGTGTGAGGGGTATAGGCCATAGTCCAACACGTTGGCCAAGTGCGGATTGGTGGACAAGTATAAATAATCATTCGTAGATGTTTGCGAGCTCCACACAGAAACAAATTCACAGTTCATTTAGACATTTTAGACTACCATCTCACGGTCAGTGACTCGATATCGACAGTCCCAACATATCATAGCAGGGTGTTTACGCGTTTACGTCATTTCAAAAGACAAAACTGCTACTGTACATATTTATCTAAGAATAATTTGATTAGTTTTCAATTAAACTGTACAGATTTGTATATATTTAGGTACGTAAAGGTTTAACTATCCAGCCCAAATGAACAGTTAATAGTGCACGACTGATTTGGTGCAATAGGGGTTTCCCCAAACGGTAACCCTAACTTATAGTGATGCAACCATATCATCGATTTTTAGCATCTGCTAGTGTCTATATATATACAATTTGTCTTTCTATCATAAAACTATTTACAAACTGTCCCTCTACTTTCGAGTGGAATTACGTCCCTTTATTCACAATCCTAAACAGCAATTATGTAACGTCATTGAAAGGCAAATGTCAAATAGGATTGTTCCTAATTTGTTAGAGGCGTGCTGTATGCCGATGCACATGTTAACATACGTAGTTTATACGTTATGCACTCAAAAATGAAAAATAATGATTTTATTTATATACATATACTTAACATAAATATGAGGCGAGGATTCCATATCGCGTCTTTACATGTCAATGTTATTTGGTTACTTATTTTATTATAACCCAATAGGCGCCCCCGCCAAGCTATGATAATGTCGGTGAGAACTATTCCTACATATGTGCGTATAACAGACAAACACATTTCTATATATATATAGTATATACATATATGTAGTATGTATATATTTACACACCATGAAATTGAATCTGTTAGTAGATAACACTTTAAAAAATTAAGGCTAAATTCATATTAGTAATGCAATATTTTTATTTTTATGTAACCTACAGATTCATGTATTGTTTCAACAATATAAACATAGAAGAATGTCTATAAAAATTAACATTAAAACGAAATTTACAACTTTACTAATCATAATTTCAATGTATTAATGACATTACATAATTATAATATTATTCTTGAAAGTACAGCAAATTCAATTCCACGGTAATAATATGACTTGCATATACTGATTGTAACAAATCACAAGTCACTATTATCACATCGTGATATTTTGTGATAAATTTTTTGACATTGGTCATGGTCGTATCTGTACCAATATATTTGTTTCCAACTGGGAAAGAGTCACACACTAAAAAGCACATAACAGTTTATAACTAACATTATAATCAGTTAGTTCGGCTTGCAATAAATCATAAATATTCAATTGGATAGTTACCCAATACGGTAGGATAGTAGTGGATTATAATCCAACTACCCGCAACGAACACAAATAATCGTGTAAACGAACTAAACACTGACTGTCAATCGTCCCTAGAGCAAGAAGGCGCGCGCTGCGCCCTCTTGAGGAACACGTAAAGCAAACACTAATCCTTCTCAGACTTCTTTCGTTTCTTCTTCTCTGTCTTGTCAGCCTTCTTCTTCCCCTTCTTCTCCGGCTCGGGGGATTTGAACTCCTCCTGCTTGCGTTTTTTAGGCGGCGATTTTATGGGTGACTTCTTCTCCGGTTTGGGCAGTTCCTTCTTCGATGATCGAAGTTGCTTCGGCGAGCACACGTTTTCTGGTGTAGCTGATCGAGATGACGAAGAGTTGACTTCTGGTTCGCTCGACTCGCTTCGCTTGTCCTTGGAGTTTTTCGACGACTTGCCCGACTTAGAGCCATTCTCCCCCTCGCCGGGTATGCCCAGGATATCCGCCCACTGGTCGGGTGGCGGCGTGGGCTGTTTCTTCACGTCTTCCGGTTCCGGTTTCTGTGGGAAATAACGAAGCGTTAATCAGATATGGTTGATCGATTGGTACATGCATTTCGATAGAACACTACTTTGCAACAATATGCGACCAAGTTTGTCGTGTCCTGGTTTCTTGACTATTTAAAAATTAGACAAAAACCAAGATTTGTTTCCAAGTAATACTATTTTAAGAACAATGTAGTATTGCAAAGTAATGCCTACACGCCTGAGCTACCAAAATGGCAATGGACCAGATAGTTGCATAAAACTTAACTTCTATTACCTTTGACCTTGAATCTAAAATGTTCGTCATGATAACAACAACGAATTCCATTTTTATTCTGTCAAATTTTATGCAACTTCACCTAAAGGCCGAAGTACTAATTAAAAATTTATTACAATTAATTCCGTTATTATTGCGATTGCTTATCACTACTGTGTTTTTGAATATGTAACACAGAAAACGAACACGTGTGACTTAACTTACAAAAAGGATGTAAAAGATAGCAGAGGCTTGTGGTAATCCATAACGCTAATTAACAGAGTTGCAACTAAGCACGTAGAACCCTTATGTGCTACAATGACCAAAGTGACTAATTTCAAAAGGACTAGTCATGACCGATAGCTAAAAATAAGCTCATAAAATTATCACACTTTGTGGTCGTTCAAAAAGTACTTAAAAAATAGTGCCTCAGCCTTTATGTCCTTAAAAGTGTAACAACTATTATATCCAAAAGTATATTTGAAAGCGAACCTGCACCGGACACATCATCGTCTAGTGATCGAGACATCACCATCATCATACCGACTAAGCTAAGTGATATCGAAGTAAATCAATTATTGGATAATATGTATAATTATTTCGCTTCAACTACGAAAATGAAACGATTACGCATGAAAATTATGTAATGAGCGATATATACAGCATGTTTAAGACACTCAAAATGATGTATATACATTTATCAATCATGAATATTTGTATCTTATATACTATGAGATTTTACGGATATTACATTAATAATAGTAATCAATGATTAAAAACGTTATTATAGCATTCGTTTATATTACGTATCGTATGTCTGAGTACTCAATATACTAGTATTTTATGGATCGATTGTAGTCATAATGTAAAGTCCATTCCAGCACCCTATTCCGTACATGTAAACAACATTGGCCGCCCGACATTGACATTTTTCTGAATAAATTATGTGTCACTTCTCTGTTATTTGAAAGCCATCACAGTTTTCCGCTCATATAGATATATTTTTTAATTTTCTTGCAGCCCACACCATGACAAAGTTATTGTGATGTTATGTGAATACATTTCAGTGTGTTTAATGACTCGTAGGTGACGAATAATTATCCGGCAAGTGCAATGATATTGTTTGCGGAACAGGCTGCTGCAGCGAACTCTACGACATAAGATGAAAATTCATTGCTAGCAGGTGAACGCTGTCTTGTCCAGGATAAATATTGTTTAAGATAATATCTTTCAATTTGAAAATTCATAGTTATTTTTATGCTACCTCGGATAACTACAATGTGATCATTAACATTTTGTCATAAAATATACCTATTACGTGAACCCGTTAATAACACAAATTAATAACGTGATGTTTATGTTAAAATAAGCAGCGCGATATATTTATATATTTTTTTTGTACGTCATAGTAATAAAAATATTGCATTAAATACACGTAAATAAAATTCTGTCGCAGGAGCATCAGATACATAATGAATTAGCCCTATTCAAAATCATCAAATCAGATTAAATGTGGAAAGAAAAAAAATAGATGTCTACAAGATATTATTATTGTGTTCCAACACCAGGCGTTTAAAAAGCAGTTTATTAAAAAGACATTACAGGAATCTACGTGCTCTCGGTACGTCGGTCGGTCGTTTATAGAAAATAACAGCTAATGGTAAGACCTAAACAAAATTTGTCTTCTAAGCATTAATTAACTTTGGTAAATTTTTAATCGACTGTAAACATTTGATCATAAAAAGGAAGCAATTAAAATAACCTGGAAGTGTCAGTCTTCGTCAGGGTTGGACACAGATTTTCAATATTAAGGAGACCTATAAAAATACCAATAGAGCAATTGACTGAAAATAAAGCAAAATAAAAAATACATACTTTAGGATAGAAACCCAATTATTATGTAATATTACAATAATTAATCTTATAGTGAGATTTATATTAATGTCGTGCACTACGACTCAACTGTCAAATCGTGAGACGATAATAATATACTAGAGACTACTGTTAGGATAAGTATTAATGGTTTATAATATATACATAAAATATACATAATTATGGCATATACAAACGTGAACATGTTACGATCGTATTATGAGTGTTAGATTATTGCGAGAATATTATTATTAAATGTTAATATTCACAAGGAATCGATTATTATTTGAAATTACATCTAACAATACAATTGCCGTTTCTATAGAAAGCAACGGCCACATCTAGCTTTATTGTTTCAAAAATATAATTATGCTTCTTTGGGATTAATAAACGTTAAAAGGTTAGAACCATAACTGTTGCTGTGATAGTCAGGACATCCGCAGATTTTTTAAATAAGAAAATTCTTTTTTACATTATTATTATATAACTTAAATGGTTACTTTTTAATGTCCTTTCTTTAATCTTACTTTATAAAATTTAGAAAACTCTTTTGGTACAAGTGGGCGCGTACGCAGAGCTCTAAGCGTACGTCTGCGATTGAAATGTCTAGTTTAAACAAAGTTAAAATACGCTCAGATTCAGCATCCGTATACCTTTAAGGGCTCCGGATATCAATGTTAAAGACAATTATAAACGCTCTAAATAATACTTATAGAAATGGTAAATAATATGCGCGGATTTAAACCCTAGAGCTTTTTGTGAGCAGTGATCCAATGCATTCAACCTCTTTAACATGTAGCTACGTTAATGCATAGATGTGGAATTACTGAATGTATGGATGGACACGAGAATGGATACTAATTTTACTAAGGGTGAGCTAGCTAACACGTTATCAATGGTTTTCATTTCTAAAACTGTGGATGTTTTGATATTTGTTACACAAAACCGCAATAAATTAACAATTTCAGAGCGAACATACTTTTATTATAATATCTATGCGAGGAAGAATTTGAAATGTTAGGCGGTCACGATGAAACTGATGCACGAAACTTTAATACAACAATCTAATTAGTAACCCATATGAAGCAAATGTTTAGCTATAGTGAGCAAGGGAACAACTCTGCTTATTTATAATGCTTCAATTGCGTCGTATTTGAACAGTTTGACACATTTTCGTAAACTAAACGTGTTGAACTATTCCGACACGACGCAATTAAACCATTGCAGAGCAGACTTGGACCCTTGGTCACTATTACCAAACTACAATTCTAATGTACGAGTATGTCTATCAAGACTCGATTACTACATCCGCGAATCGTATTGTAACGGCTCTCTATGAAGCGAAATACATTACAGACGTGTTGGTACTTATAACGTAACGGTCGAATGGAACTATTCCGCCACCAGCGTCACTCCTTGAAGTTTCTATCCTCGAAGTTGTCTAGTCGACACCAGTTAAATGTAAATAGGATCATACACGACATACACTACATGTAACCAATTTTAATATTTTTATTTCTTTTCGATTGACTGTTTCTGACCGCTAGATGTGACCGCGCCCTAACCCCTGTCATATTCTGCGGGTGAGCTAGTCTACGCACTATCCGATCCGATCCGATGTAGGTTCGCCGTCGCACAGACATTCAGGTGAAGTAATAGCCGCTACGTTTAAACTATGTCTGTGTCGCAAATACTGAACAATAATCTCACCGTGTTTCCATGTCGTCCCGTAGCACTAAACAAACTCGCTGCAAAACCACACACTGAAACTTTTCCACTGTATTTGTCTGTTATTTTTTTTCTTTTCCATGCGTGGGGTAGCTAACGACCCCCGCAGATTATGACAGTAAGACAATCCGTCGCAAAACAAAATTTTGTCAATAACAAGGCGATCATAATAAACCAAATCAAATACAAAATGTTCCGCGTAATTTGCACGCAGGGGCAAGGTTATACTAGGGACTGTGTACCTACGTCAAAGTTAACGTATGCGCACGCAATTGCGTGCACGAATACGTTCCGCTCCTAACCATACATATCTTGTGAGGACAATAAATGATCTAAAATTTTCAAACAACAACGTCCGATGCGGTGCCCGTTAGTGATAGAATTTCAAAGACGCTATTGTAGTTCGTGGGGCATATTTTCGCTTAAATGTTATGTAAAAATCGTAATAGGTCGTTTTCAAAACATTCAACCTCATCAACTAACGCTTGTGCGTTGTTGTATATATTCCAAGAGAACCGTGCTCTGGAATGAGCCGCTTAAGTGTAGTGTGCCAAAATGACGACGATTGGATTTCAGCGTGAGCATCGTTCAAGTTCACCTAGTATTTACCGGCCCCTGGATAAATGCAGTCCATATTCCAATCGGAACATACCAAAAATATATTTGCATAGGATCTGACACACACCCCATTAATCACAAATATTTAAAGATACAAATACATCCAAACAATTTTCCATAAAAAGTCCGTGGACCGAACCCGTACCCAGCAAACCCTTGTGAACAAATTTGGATAACGTCTTGAACCACAAACAAATTTCAATCCAAGCTACTAAACTAATACATTCGATAAATTATAGTTATTTAAACTACAATTAATATTTCAGTATCCGGTTTTGCATTGGTTTTGATTAGTAGCTGCACGCCGCTGTTATTAAATAAAACAAAGTCATTCGCAACAACTAATTGTATAACCGGAAAACCTACTTCCTTTATTACATGTGACGAGACACAGAATCCAAAACCATAATACATAGTAATCCCCCACCACTCCCCCACGTGTGCAAAGCGTGTACCTATCGTGTGAATTAAAAAAAAACTAACCAAATCATAAACAAATATAAAAAAATATAAAAAAAATTGTGTCCCGTGCAGGTACGCTCACAGAACCAACATCGATATAATAACATTACACCGATTACAAATACTAAAAACACTCAATAAAACTTATATTAAAAAACACTCGCACCCTAAAAAATAAAAGTCAGAAATACAGCATTGCATACCCAGTAGAACATATTTTCTTTGAATCGTAAATAACATAATAAATTATTATGTACATGCATTATTAAAATTTACTACACAATATTTTCTGTTAGTATGGTAGTCACTCCCCTCATAAACTATGCCAATTTCTACAAAAACACACATTCTTGCATTATATACTTATATTACGGTATATCCACTTCATTATAAAAACAATCAAAACGGCTATAAAAACCTCTCATTACAATTATTATTAAAAATGCTTTAATTATACCCTATAAATCATCTTCTTAAAATCAAAACCCACATGTTACATATTATTTACATAATATTAATTTGAATTGCGAAAGACTTAACAGTGTTGGCAACAAAGATATTGTCATTACAAAAAACGTTACAAAAATTAATGACAAATTTAAAAACCCCAACATCATGAATGCCATCCTACTAGCGTAAGCTTCAACTTCAAAATCATTTATTTATTTACGCATCTTATACAATCTCAATACATCGCCCCGTTTTTTCCTCTTTTCAGTCATGTTTGATATTATAAATAGATTAACTACCTAACTACCCAATACAATCACCTTGCCCCCAGCTAAAAAAATATCTGAATTATCCTTACAGTACTCACCTCCGCCTTGTCCTTCTTCTTTTCCTTCTTTCCCTCCTTCTCCTTATCTTTGTCCTTCTCCTTTTCCTTGTCCTTGTCTTTGTCCTTTTCCTTCTCCTTTTCTTTCTTTTCCTTTTTACTTATTGTTCGATCGCGTTCTAGAAAAGCAAAGAAATACTATTAAATACCTTTACGACAAATCATAACTTCGTTGTCAAATTAAATCATCATATTTCTACGAGTTATTTCTACACAAAAACTAAGCCTTTTGAAATTCCTTTATGGCCCTTTTTTATTGCGATATTAAGATCTGGTATTATTAAGATGAGATTGGAGCACATTAATCAAATATAAATATGGAAATTCTACCACTATTCTTCCAGAAATTGGCTCAAAACCCTCAAATACAAGCACCTTCATTCTTCTACTAAATTCAATCCTCTTTCATGCTCACAAAAAATATAAGCTCAATTCCACTCACCCTTCTCTTTCCCATCCTTATCCTTTTTCCTCTCCTCCTTGACCAACTTGCAGTACTCTCTGAAATAGTCCTCTCTGAGGGTACTACTCTCCACCGCTTTGTACCTCGCATCACTGTCTACTTTCTTCTTTGCTTCGGGCCAACGGGCGTGGCGGTCTACAGCCTTCTCCTTCAGAAGAGCTATGAAGTCTGCCTTTTCCTAGAAGGAGATAGAGATAGTTGAGAAGAAGTTGTGTTTGGCGCGCTGAGAGCAGGAGTTATCGCGGCCGCTGCGTTGGTTCAGGAGTGTTTTTAACGATCACAAGAAATAAAATTGTATGAACATTACACAATACTTAGCATTAAATCGCATTTTTTGACGGTAGCCTCGCGAAGGATGTGAAGAACAGAGTAAGTAGGTAATTAATTCGTCATAATAACTGTTACTATATTTTGACTTTTTTAAGGGCGAAATTTAAGTATTAATTATTTTACAATTTCATAAACATTAAAACAATCTTTCTAGTATTTTGTATGTGCGGTGTTGAATTTCAACACAATGTTCGGATACATGTCAATTTGCCTAGAAAAATAACAATTTTACAATTTCCAATCTTTGCCCTAATTTTGAAATTTTCAATCAGATTTTAAAACAGGAGTATGGTTTCAAATTGATGAAAAAAATAATTTAACTTTAGAAGTCGAATAGGAGAAGTTTTTGAACAGGATAATGCTTAATTTTTTAAATGTATTTATATTGATTTTGTTTATTAACAAACCCCACTGAACCATCGCGCGACCGCAGGGCCACCTAACGCTTTCGCCGGCAAATAAAAAAATATTACACGCTGAAAAATTAGAAAGATATTGATTAACGCCTGTGGAATGAAATAATTGATTAGTCCCTGGAAGGCAATATTGATTAGTTTTAAAGACCGACTGAAGGTAGAGGATAATATTTATTCGATACATCTCTAATCCGAGAGTATTTTAAGTTGAATGATCGTTTTCGTTAAAATATTTCGTAACTTACATTTCTTTGTTTCCGTTAAAATATTTCGTTATTCACATATCGTCACGAACATATTTTTAATCAAGTTTTCATTATGACTACATAATTTTACGAAGAAGTTCTTTTCTTATAGAATTGCATTAAATTTTTCATCAAGCATAATTTCATATAAATAGAACTTCAAGCGTGTCGTTGCCGTTGCCCGTTGCGCCTAATGTTCAGGAAATAAGCCTTATTATGATTTTCTTAAACCAAACATTTAGCTTGCATTACAACCGCTGATGAAGCAAATCCAATAAATATCATTATCCATAAAATAACAGATTTGACTAAATTGTACAAATCAAAATATAAATCAACTTCCTCTACCTCCGTTTGTCATTTTGAAAAAAAAACCCTATTTTGTTTCAATATCTGACCATAAAACTTGATTCGCAAAAAGAAAACAGACCTAACGGGTGATTACAACTTAATACACGAATCATAATAATGCATGCAATTGCAATATAAAGAATTTCCTGTAAACACATTTAACAGGATATTAGCAGTTATTAGAAATAAGTTACAGATAATTATGTAAGTAGCAAATCCCAAGGGTATAGTTAGAACGCTAACAGAGCGTTATATTTTATTCGGAGGCAAGTTTAAACTATAAAATAGAAATAGCCCTAACGATGTTAATTACTTGAAGATAGAAATAGCAGCAACGATGCGAATCCCCAGTTTCTACCTGTTTCCACAGATGCTACGATGTTATCTATGCATCTATCGTTGCATCTATTTGTGAATTTAGTTAACAGGTTGTGCAACGCATGGCCGAATGTGACACTAACCACCCTAATTCAAAACACTAGAGTGCGTTTGCAACATCAAAAACAACCTCAAAAAACACCAATTAGCGTGTCATTTATAATAAAAAATTGACAACGCGTTTTATACACATGACCCTGTTTGTTCAGCTGTGCAGTGGTAAATAAGCGCTCTCACAAAAAAATATACCATTACCAAGACTAAATATCGACTCCTAGACTGTGTTTACAGATTGTAATCATCACCAACTGGGCTACCAGACATCGGGATGTTAAAATGTCTGTGCAATAGCGTTGTTGACCGTTCAGGTTTGCAAGGTATATCAATTGCATTGAAATACAATTAATAATCTATGATTAACTTAAAAACTAGTTACAATTAATCAACTTACACGCTAAAATATTTCACCCGTGAAATCTATTTTCATTAGATTGCATTTTATTTACAAATTTATTTGTTCATTACTGGTTTCCTTTAAACATTATCAAAACTGTATTGAAAAACAAGACTTTACTGACATAAGTTTGTTTCAAATAATTGTATTATAATACTTTGTTTTATATAATTTTCTGATGATCAAAAGCAAAGACTCTATATCACTAAGATTCAAAATTAAATGTTAGTCAACAAAGATTTTTTTAATCATCATGACAACATTCTCAACAACTTAACAGAAAAATAAACTCAATTTATTAAACAATTAATATATCAGTCCAGCAGTTTTTGATACAATATCAGCCATTAAGTCGTCTATCCTTATAAAAAATCTTTGTTGACGTAGTAGTCTAAGATCCCAGTATAAAACGACCTTCACGAAAAGTCTTTCATACCTGTTTAATTAAATATGTCAACAAATATATTATTGCAAATGGGTTGACTAAAACTTTCAGTCCAGAATATATTTAATTAACAATTAAAATTTTTATTTTTATTTATCTGGTTTGGTTAATAGACTATTATAATAAAAAACCCGTCCGTGACCGTCACAACTCTTGGGTACATCGATACTAGTAGGTTACTTTGCACTGGTGTGGTTAATGAATTAAAAGTAACTTAAAATAGACTATTTTATTATATTGCAGTGGTATAAGCTTGTCTGCGAAAAATCAGCCTTGAATTGCGGTTGTAGAGTTTTAAAAAGTGAAATATTGCTGCGGGCTAATACGAGCGACAGAGATCCATCAAAGAACGGACCATCCCATGCGATAGAAGTGGACACAGCATTGCAGCTGTCCATTGAATACAACAACAACCCATTTCCGATATATTTATTGACTATATATTAATATAATACTTTTCATCCATTAACCAGCTCGGTGAAGGTCACGTTATACTGGGATCCTACACTATAAATATAAAATATAAACCTGAAAGAGAAATGATTATTAGTTATCGCTATAACAATTTTATAATATCGCTTTCACCGATTGGATATCTTGGTTAAAATTTTACTTTTCTTTTAAAATTAAATTCGAATAAAAATTTTAAAATTTACATTACATCTAAAATTTCATTTTTTAATAGAAAAGAAAATCTTTATATTGAATTTACTAAAAAAAAAGTTGTATCAAATTTTTTTTACTTACGAAAACCCCATCACCAGAATAGTCGATTACAAAGCGATTTGTCGCATTTTACGACGGCCATGCATGTAGATATATTTTCAAATTGTCGGGGGAATAATTTTAATTGTTTATCGTATACTGTTGACTCACCATATCACACGAGACGGCACAAAGCCCCGTCATTAGGAGTAAATGAAGTTGTACTGTCTTAAATTTATTTCTAACCTTATTTATTTTCTCGAACCGGGGTGGCCACTGGACGATTTAAAATAAACACAGTGCAGGCATAAGTAATTTGATAAATAAATCGATAACTATTGATTTAAAATGACTAGTCTAGCATATTTGATACAAAATTTATAAATCAATTGCATGACAATTTTATAAATTCAATTCAAAAATATCTTAATAATTATCTTCTTAACTGGTAAAATCCTATAGTAAAACATCATTAATCAACCTCAATAACAGTCCAGTTCGAGACAATTAACATGAGAAATATTGAATTTATTAGTGAGTGCAAGTAGTTATAGCCCCCAAAGCCTTAATAAATATTAGATTTCCAAAGGTTTCCAATGTCATCGATGAAAAAAAAAATTCGTATCAACTATCTATCGTTACTACTATTTTGAACTTTTCATGTCGACCAAGCCGAAATATCGTTTCAAATATTAACATTAAAACCTCAATAAATAACTGTTAATACCGTACAATAACACTCACATTGCCTAAACAAATCCAAGTTCATAGGGAAATTTTGTAGTATCGTCGTGTACGTTTCCGTTACGCCTGTTGCGTTTTCGTTATCTATGCAATAGTTTCTCGCTATCATCCAGTGGCCATCCCCCCGCGCCGCCGCCGCCGCTCACCCGCGCCGCCGTCGCAGCACTACGACACCCACAAATGTAACTCCGGTGAACAGGTGCATTATGCTGTACCTAAATGGCTAGATGTACTATACTGTGGCTGAATGTTTCGTTATATAACATCTAGATGCGTACTTTGCGTAGCGCACGCGGTCGTGTCTGCGTGACGGCGTTCACTTAAAAATAATGTCGTATAAATTACTTGACAATTTAAGTGCTATAAGAGAGTAATCGAGAAATGATTATATTTAAGGTAGCAATTGATGACGTGAATTATGTTTTACGACAAGGAATTCTTTTATTACTTTTAGGTTACATTTATGATGTTTAAATAAAGTTATTACGCACAGTCACGCCACACGAGCGCGTCAAAAACACACAAAAATGCAAAAATATCAAAATTTGAATATTTTTTTTAAATCATATAATTTCATTCAAATAATATACAAAATGGTATATAATGGTTTTCTTTTGCAAGATTATTGCAATATTTGTAACATTCTATTATAAATCTGCTACAGACAGGAATATTCATTATTTTACCATTTTGTATCACGAAAAATTTAGCTAAATCAATTGAACTATTAATATTGTAGCTATATTTTTGTTCGCAATGTAGTATGTAGTAATAATCTAATATAATAAAAAATCTTAATACTTTTAAATATTGAAAACACCTTTAACCACATCGCGTACAAAAATATAAACAACAAAACATCCAAACAGTTTCAGTCAAAAAAATGTAAAATACAAAAAATATTTTCATTAAATTATTGACACAACAATAATACACAAAGTCGCTCGCTATAACATGGCTGTTATATTAACGATATTATAGCCACTCGATCGTAGGTGGCATACACACAACAATGGTCACCATTTAGTGATATACTAATAAAAATGTTATCAACTTAAAAAATCATTGGGAGAAATCAGCAGTAAAAACGCAATTGTTCGGTAGATTTTCATATCATGTAAACATAGATCTCGTTATCTCGAAATTGATTTTGAATAAAATATTGAAGCTGTCAAACTTGCAATTTTATAAATATGTTCTTTAATTAAATTAATAAAACGTTTAAAAAAATGGTGTGCTAATTTTCACAACTTGTTATTAAAAATGCAATTTCCTGCACTTCTGGTAAGTAAGTGTGCATACACATAAAAATAAAGATCGGAACAGCATGTCACATCATATCATTTAGTGGTCACTTAAAAAAAATATTTTAAGTATCCTGAAATTGATGAATCAATCATTAATTTGATTAGCAGTTTAATAAATATCTGAACTTTAGAAAAAAGGACCAACTGCCGAAATATCAAAAATATCATAGAATTGTCAAGGGAATCGAACCCCATCGGAAATCTTTTTATAACTAATCACAGTTTGGCCACTGAAAGTAGGCGTTCCTGAATACTGTCAGTTGGATATAAGTAGTGATAGGTAGTAATAACCTTTTTAAATCAGTCATAAAGATTATTGTGGGCTAGTGATATAACGCAAATGGCCTTCTTGCGTTCGGTTTGGGCGCAGCTTTGTAATATCATTAACTCAATTATTATTTTCTAATGAACACAAGCGTAAATCAAGTTATTAAACAGAAAAATATTATTAATTTATTATACATTTAACGACATAATATTATACCTACTGGTACAACTACCCAGTTTTTGGCACAGCGCAACAAAAGTAATGTGACCTTGTAACAGCGCAGTGTGGATCAACCAATATATTGTTTTCTTATTTGTCTAACACTAGCGACCCACCCCGGCTCCGCACGGCTAGTATACAGCAACACTGAGCGACAGCGAGGAGTGGCCGGGGGTGGTTGCATCAAGACTGTCCCTTCATCGGTGTGACATCCACGCTTGAATTTAATTTCATGCATGTTAGTTTTTATTTTGCGATAACTCCTCAAGATATTAATATAAATTATGCGGTGTAAAGATTTATGTTGTTTAAATTGCTTTTCAATCACCGTAATACGTGACCGTTTTTCATTTTCTTTTAGTGTGACGACACTTCTCAGGAACGCATTCTTTCAGTGGCTGACTTTAAAACTGACGTGAAGCATTTATTTTTATGTCAAGTGTGTGTTTTTAATACACATACTTTATTGTAATTATCAAATATGCGATTTGGCCAAGACTAAATTGAGTCAATTAATTTAAGATCTTATCTTTTGGACGCAACTGTACCACTCTCCAGGTAATTAGCTGATGGGCACTAAATGCCCATCAAAACATCTATAACCAGTGCCCCTACTAGTCTATTTATTATGCATTATATAAAACTTTCCACACACATTACCACTCCTAAATAAATTGTTAGAAATTCGAGGGCAGATTTAGTTTAGTAATATGGGAGGGTAGATTTGTGTTCCAGTCATTAGGGACAATATTTGAAGGTAACCAATCTCAAATAGAGTCTTTTTATTTTAACATTATTATTTGGTTTGATATATTATACGGGATCATATGCAAAATTTTCAATTTAATTTCACCTCGGATAACTATGATGTCATCTATAACCAAACTCCTTGATAGCAGAGTCACACAAGATATTGGTAACAAATGCATTGAGGGCTGGTTCACCTCATAAACCACCTTAGCAAACAGCAAGCACACCACATGCCTCCTGCATAGGGTCTAAAACTACTTCACCGCAGAAGCATCACCATTTCAATATTTTTTTGGTCGCTAGTTGTTTTCTATTACAACACTCATTGGTTTCTAAATTGACTATTTAACTAGACCAGAAACTATAGCTTACATTTAAAAAATCAATTTTAATATTAATATAAAATCTTATGGCTTATCTTGATACTACTTGTCCCTTACCTTTTTAAGAATAAGTTAAAATTTATTGCAAGTGTTTTTTCAGAAGGAGCGCATTGGCCAGCATATAGATATTTGAAGGGTGTTATTCATAGAAACAGGATATGCATAGAAGTGTCAAGGTGCTTTACTTTAACTAACGAATAACGCTAACTCAGTGGTATAGGTAGTCTAAAAGTTAGTCATAGTAAATTGTTATTTACGCAATTAAAATATAAAGTCGGTTTTATTACAACACGACGCTACATTGCCTGCATTAATAATAACCTCAAAATCACTGTACATACAAAGTTCAATGTAATGTTTACATAAATACCACCACCAAACTACACGCGAGCATTGTGGAGCTATTTCTAGACCAGAAGAGACTCGGGCTCTAAAGTGCGCCGCCTTATTGGAAATAAATATTTTCTCATAAACACTAAATTACTTTTAAGTTGTTGAGCTAAGCGACGCATAAAAGAATAATAAATTGGATGCATGACACTTCCTTGTATCCTTGTTCTACGATATTACCACATCTAACGCTGAAAGGAGTGGGATAAATATGAACGCTTAAATAACAAGAAACTACACACCAACGGTTCCTACGTACAAACCCTAACTACAAGTGACAAATTTTACAGGAGAGCGCTTCAAAGTTTCAAGCACGTTTATACTCTGTTTTACATATTGTAAGTCATAAAATTTGGAATAAAGGTTTATAGATAGGTCATAAAGCTTACTTCTTGTGCATCATTTGCCACTTACTTATACATCGGAATCATATTGCATACGGCTTAAGTGGTACTTATTGAATTTTACGTGGTAGCCTTTGAAGTAATTGAAGTCGTAATTGGTATGTATGAAATTTTACGTGGGATTATGTGGGGGAAAATATCGCACCGGCATGTCCCGCAAGTGGCAATTGCGGGAGAGGCGCGCGGGGGTATGATGCACAGTCCAACGTAAAATTACTGATCATTTATTAATAATTTTAATTGATCTATATCAAATAGCCATAGATATTTATGTAACAGATAAAATTTTATTGTGCTCGCAATGTTTGTGACGTTGTGAAATGCGTGTAATGTGGATTCTTAATATAACAATTACACCACCATGGACACAATCCTAATGATAATGTGGATCAAGTCCATTTTATTATTATTAACAGTTAAATATTTTGTTATAGCAAACAAGA
Source organism: Ochlodes sylvanus (assembly GCA_905404295.2). Classification (NCBI taxonomy): domain Eukaryota; kingdom Metazoa; phylum Arthropoda; class Insecta; order Lepidoptera; family Hesperiidae; genus Ochlodes; species Ochlodes sylvanus. The sequence continues at coordinate 9,677,851 of FR990129.1, forward strand.
TGCGGAAGGAATCAACATTTTGCCTCCATATTCATCCCACTCTAACTGATCGTTACCGCTATCTTATTCTCGACTCTTCCCACGCCAAATATACATTCGCCTGTCGCAAATACGTCGCTCGTGCATCTCACCTGTTCCCTCTTTTTGTCCTTATCTTCCTTCTCCTTCTTGCGCAGTTCGGCGATGTACTCGTTGAAGTAGGTCTTGCGGTCGCGCAGTTTCTCGATGCCCTTGAAACGGTCATCCCGCCCAAACTTTGATGAGAAGTCGGTGAACGATGACCTGAGACAATATGAATAAAATGAAATTCCTACTAAAGGTAGGCACAAACACGGCAATTCTATGATCTCAATCACTGTTTGCAACAAATGATATTAACACTACCTTCATGAATGCGTACAAACATGTCTGTGTCAGTCTATGTATGTGTTGAGTATATGTATGTGTTGAGTATAGCGTACGCTCAGTACGTGTACGTGTACGTGAGTGTGTGCGTGCGAGACCGGCACTCACTTGGGGTGCAGCTTGGCCTCCTCCATGAGACTGCGGAAGTCGTTTTTCTTCTGCTGCAGCCGGTTGTTCTTCTCCTTGCGCTCCTCCTCAGCCCGCTCGCGCACGTACCGGTCGAACACCTGGTTCACAATTGCCATTTAAAGTTTAATTAATTTAGAATATAAAAATGTTTTTCTTCATTATCATTTAAATAATTATTACAACAAGAGTTATCTCTTTTACTCCCATAAAACATGCAATCCGACTACTATACTTGAGTCTACACGTTGTCACGCTACCTAGCAACGGTTGTGGTTACACAATCAATACTACAATCCAATCTCAACGAACTCGCGCCCCGACAAACGTACCTGCTTGCGTTCCTTGGTGTTGAGCAGGAGGTAGCTGCTATCGAAGACGATCTTGTGCAGCTCCTTCTCCCACGGGCTGAAGGCGGACACGTCGCTCTCGTGCAGCAGCTGCAGGAAGCTGCGCACGCGCTGCTCGAAGGGCACCACGGCGCGCACGCGCGCGGCGCGGATCTCCGCCTCGATGGCCGCGTCCTTGCCCGCGTCGATGGCCGCGGCCGCCTTCTTGGCCGCCGCCACCGCCGCGTTGGCCGCCGCGTTCGCCGCCGCCTCCTCTGCGGTCATCGCGTTAGTCAACGAACGTGGACGATCCATACTAATGTCATAATCATAAATGCGAAAGTAACTGTGTGTCTGTCTGTCTGTCTGCTATCTTTTTGAGCTTCATTCAGGTAACCGATTTAGATTGATTTTTGTTTGACGACCTAGGATTTTAACTGTTTTTTGTCGGTTTGTATTCCAAATAATAATTAAAGCAACAAAAAGGACAGGGTACCGCGTATGATCTTCGCTCTACAGATTTCGTAAATATCACGATAAATAATAACGACATTGACTGATATTAAAAATGCAAAATTTTGAATGACATTAAATTAAGAAAACAATAAAGTAAAAACAATGTGGAATTCATAATCAATATAAAATTAAATACGAACTGTCGATATTCTTCGATTTCTTGGCGGGCTCCACGTCCGAATCGTCAGAGTTGGATTCGTTGGGACGTTTCAAATCCCCGTTGGAGCTCTTGGGCTGCACCGCTGCACCGGCGTTGTCCTTTTTCTGTACAGTGACACAAAAATTAGCCAATATAAGTATTGTAGAAGTTAAAATTGCTTTTATAGTATGATTAGATTGGTGTAGTAAAGTGTAATTGTAAAAGGTTCAATCCTTCTCGAGTCCAGGGCAAGCTTACTCGCTTGTGGTGGGCCCTGTTGAGCTCCGGACGAGGCTATGGCGCGAGCTCCCTCCTTGTGAATGTTTCTGGGCTCGTTACCAATTATGTGTTATCCCGATTCAACTTTTACATGATGGTAAAATAGTACAATTTACTCGGATAGATAGTTACTCTTTAATTAAAGGTTGGTAAAACGAAAAGTTATAAGTGATATTATTTGCAAGAGAAAACAAATATAAGTTTGATTTTAAAACGTTATCATCACGGACACTAAACATAATTAACTGTAATGGCTACTAACGATTTTTACTATTTATACTATACTATATTTCGCTTATATGGCGGTCTCGCCGTAACCACGATTCGTGCGATTGGGTCGAAATATCAGTATAAATAATAAAAACCTTAAACGTTACCTTACCCGTTAAAGAAAAAAAAAATACAAGTTAGTTCAAATCCACTCTCGCTACCACTTCATAAACTCACCTGTAACTCGAGCAACGCGTCTGGTGGTTGCGAGACCGCCTTGTCGACGTCAGCGCGGCCCACCAGCTGCGCGGGACGCTCCCACACCGACGAGTTGGCTGTGGGGTTGTAGAAGAACACCCGTCCGTCGCCCGTCCATACAACACACCTGTGTAGAAATCACATTGTTTAGAGCAGTTTCTCAAAATTATTTGAACCGCCGCCTTTTGCGTATTTGAGGCCCCTAAGTTGATCAATCGTAGGAAAATACAAAATACAAATCTACTTTAGTTACTGATAACCAATTCAGGTCCCTTACAAACAGTAAACGATCCTATAAAGATACGACATTGAAGCCCCTTTGATTGCGAAGCGAAGAGTTAAGATTCTCGACCAGGGCAGATAATTATACCAGATTAATATTCGTCAAAGGCACACACATTACTGCTTCAATAATAAGGCATCAAAAATGTATTAAAGTTATTATAAAAAAAAATCTCATATACCAGGGTGTCCCAGATATAGGCATGCTAGTTTTAGGTCGGGAGCGGTCCGCCAGCGCCTTCTCCTTTGCCTCCTTTTCTTTCTCCAACTTCTCCTTCTCCGCGCGCTCCTTCTCCAACTTCTCCTTCTCCACGCGTTCCTTCTCCAGCCGCTCTCGCTTCGCCTGCGCCGCCGCCTCCACCGCCGCCTCCCGCTCTGCCGCAGCCTGCGCGTGCGCCTCCACGTCCACTACTACAATAGGGAATTACGAACATATTTATTATTTTCTTTCTGTCAAGTAAACATCTTACGTCCACTTCGTAGGCCAAGTAAGAATCAACAAATGTCACAAAATATTGACATATCATTTCATACGTGTTTTTCTTACACCAAGCAAGTGACATTAATATAGAAATCGATCCAGGGTTCATCGTGTGCAAGACCAACATTCGATTGTTTATTACTAATTTGTTTATTTATCAACAAAAGGACTATACTAACAAAGAATTTGACTATATACATTAGACAAAAGGTCACCCACTACTGTTATTGAGGATAGGTGAACAACCAAGGTAATCCAGTCATAATCCTGTTTCACACTTTCACTATAATTATACACAATGACTTACATGAAGTAGCATATTAATTATACCAAAAATATTAAGTCACAACTAACTACTTAATGTAAATATTTACCTTCCACCACGACTTCCTCTTTAATTTGCACTTTCTCTTCCTTTTGCTCTAGCTTAGACACTGCGATGTTTGTTAGGTAATCTAGAACAATAAGCGGACAGATTAATCCACATTAATACAAAATCCAGGCTCACCATCACAAACCGGAAAGAAATTCGTGCTAGTAAGAGACTTGTCTGGGAAAAATGTTTCTGAGTATGTGAACAAGTATGTGCTTATGTGGGTAGTAAATTTAAGTAAGTAAAATTAAGCGCGAGAGTTAGCGCGCGTACGTACGCGCCCGCGTATGTGTGCGCGTGCAAGCGAAATCAAATTGTAATTTTCTAAAATTGAGTGCAATAAAGCGTTTTTGTATTTTATTATATTGTATACGAGCGTATGTGTTCATGTGTGTGTGTGGTGTGTTTCAAATTATTCATAGGGTCGAATGTACACTGAAATTAATAAATTATGAACATGCCACAGTTTCGATAGTATCACCACACTTCCAATACGTCCAATCGAGAGCGTCGCTCACCTTCGAGCTCCTGCAGGCTGGTCGGCTTCTCCCACACGCTCTCCTGCCGGCCCGCGTGGTAGTAGTACGTGCGGCCGTCCGGCGCCGTGTGCGTCGTCCACTCCGCCGCCAGCGCCGCGAGCTCGCTCGGGATGCGCTTCACAATCTATCAGATACGCTTAATTCAATTTGGCCAATATTTAACGTTATATCACTACATAGTATAAAACAAAGTCGCTTTCTCTGTCCCTTTGTATGCTTAGATCTTTAAAACTACGCAACGGATTTTGATGGGGTTTTTTATTAATAGATAGAATGATTCAAGAGGAAATATATTAAAGTTTTATATTAAAGATACACCACCCGCCAAAGTGCCTAGCATCATTGCTACTGTGTAAGAACAATTACTAACTGGACTATTACAAACAACAGCCTTACTACATATTAATCTTAACTCAATAAAAAAACTCCATACTCACATTTTCATCTATCAACTTTGATGCGGCCGAGTTGTCAATATCTTTGGTCATAGCGGGCTGCTGCGTCGCCGCGCCTGCCACCACACGGAAACATCATTAATAATAACATACATCAATCAATCAAAGCATTTTCAAATTGGTATGACTACTTGTGATACATCAATAGCACACAATATAAAGCTACCGTTGATGCTGACGGATCATACCGTTGAGAAGGACCAGCCTATAATTTTTTTTTATGTTTTCTAACAGCTGTATGTAGCACTGATATCACTACATAGTATAAAACAATGTCGCTTTCTCTGTCCCTATGTATGCTTAGATCTTTAAAACTACGCAACGGATTTTTATGGGGGTTTTTTTTAATAGATAGAATGATTCAAGAGGAAAGTTTATATGTATATTATATTAAAGTTTTTCGCAAACAATTTTGGACTTGGGTACTAAGGGACAGGTTTCCCGAAGCGAATAGAGGGCGGGTTTACTAGTTTATTTATATGTATATAAGCTGGGCCTTCTCGTTTTTCAAACTTATCCAAAGACCAGCCAAAAATAAGGAAAAACAAAAGAAAATTGCACCATAAAAGATATCTAGAGACAGACAGAGACACCTAACAGAAACCTATGGAAGAATTCATTAGAAGTGATTACTAAAATAATTCCTGGTTGCAATTTTATACTTTTGTTCCAGTTTTTGCTGGAAATCTCATTAAATCAATACTCAAGACAGAGAGTTAAGAGTTTAGTATACAGTTATCATTCTTGTTTATATTAAAACATTTGGCCAATTCACCTCAATTCAACCTAAACAAAAGCCACCAAGATATATTTCATTCGAGGCTCACAAATGAACATCAATCAACAATAGACAACTTTCCAAGTCACTACAGAGATAAATTCGAAAATAATATATAAAATATTTTTGAACAATGACAACATAAACCACAGACAGGAGAAAATATAAAACAACAATTATAAAATATTATTTCTAGATTCTAGATCAAGATCTGACGGGGTCGGATGGAAGTGAATGCCATGCCACACCGACCCCATATGGATAACATTAAATTACGATCGTGGCGAAATATACACTTTATTGTACACAAACACAATCCAATGGGACCACAGGTAGATGTATGGTTACAAAGAGATGGATTTGACAAGTGTAATTCTAAAGAATAACAACTGTAGCCCACAAAAATGTTTACTTTTTAATTTTGCCATATAATAGTGACATTTGAAGGTGAAGGGAGTTAATACTTTTTACATCAAGCGACATGTCTCTTGCTTTCCTATAGCAATTCTCAGTAAGGGAATGAGATAGACATACTATATTTCTTTCTTCTATGATCCATCTCTTAATAAACCTATACGTACGAACGAGATTATAAATTATTGTTAATCACAAATGTCACGTGTCAACAGTTTCGAATTTCTCATCGCTACCGCAGTTTCGCCGTGCCCACGATCCATCTAACTGGTTCGGAATAAAGGCATGAAATACTCTAAATACGAGTACCCGAAACATACAAAAAATAACACCAAACTCTATACAGACGCAGGTTCCATACGGCCCCGTACAAATTTTTTGTATAAGTAAATAGGTACCTGTAGCGGGTTGAACGCTGTTATATCTTTTCCTTTTATTCAGTTCAACAAGCTCTCGGAACTTTTGGTAGGCAAGAGACAGGTCATACAGCACTGGGAGCGCAAAAAAGGGAAAAAGACTCAGTGAGGAGTACACACGACGAACAATGTAGGTATACATGACAATGTAACGCTACTCATAAGACCACAAGGAACATTTTACCAATACACAATGTGCTAATTATTTTCATAGCTCATTCTGAAAACAGGTCGTATACAGTTCAAAATACGAGATGTCAACTCAATTTTAACATCCGAGTATCACTGGCTAACAATGTGACCCTGAAACCAGTACATCTGTACTGGTTCAATGTCAATAGAAAATATTTATTCTGCACTTTTAGGGTAATGTAGACTAATAACAGACTAGTAGCAAGTAGTAGTAGGTCATATACATTATTGATTAATATACACTAGAGATATTATCAAGGTAAGACGACTAGTCAGTCATTTAAATTTGAAACACTCGCCATAAGGAACCCAGGTATAACATAACAATATTAAAAATAAAACTTACCAGCGTCGGGCAAAGCGGCTGCTGTTCTAGCGGATGGCTGGGCCGCGATGGGCGGCGCCCATCCCCAGCCCCACGGGCCCCGCGGACCCATCCCCGGAGCCCCCGTGGCACCAGGCCCCATTGGTCCCGGGCCTAGCGCACCTGGCCCGGGGCCCATCGCACCCGGCCCCATAGCACCTGGAACAGGCCCCATCCCACCTGGCCCAGGTCCCATTCCGCCCATACCGGGTCCCATTCCAGCCGTGCCAGGTCCCATACCGAGAGCCATGCCAGCTGGAACGGGTCCCATCGAGCCCTGTCCGGGACCAGGGGCCATAGCGGCAGGAACACCCGTGAGAGCGGGCCCTGCACTCATTACTGGAGCACCTGTAATATTTTTAATTTAGTATCGGGGCGATAAATCAATCTAGATAGGCTAAAAGTCGTTTTATCCTTGTTTTCAGCCAATGAAAAACTGCTAGAATATCATTAGAATACGAAGGTAAAATTTCGCCACCATCTATAACAAGCTTATAATAGCTCAAGTGTGAAATCGGGCGGTCCCGAAACCAGAAGACCCAAGATAAAAAAACACCAAGCAAAGCTACTATCCTCATCATCCAGGACATCCAGGTACTACATCTAATCCAGTTAAGTGTTGACAGGCCGGCCGGCCCATGGTCATAAGTAACCAACCCTCATATCCTTCATCGTATCGTATCGCATGTTCATCACCTTCATCTTTGCAACCAATAACTGTCCCTTTTATTGCTGGGCACGTCTTCTCTCACAGTGTGAGGGGTACAGGCCATAGTCCATCACCCTGGCCAAGTGTGGATTGGCAGACTTCACACACCTTTATGAACATTATGGAGAACTGTCAGGTGTGCAAATTTCCTCACGATGATTTCACAGAAGTTTATTAAACATTATACATAATGTCCAGGCACAACATACCGATAATGTCTGGATTGGGTGCCATGGCGGTGGTGGCTGGCACCGGCACGCCCGACGCGATGATAGTGGGAGCGATACCCGTCATGCCACTCATTTTATTGACTGCAACAATAGTGGACGATCCGTCACACAAACGCAAGTTTTCATTTGTACAAAAGTATTATAACCTGACCTAATATATTCATTTACCTTTGCTGACATTACCGTTTACTAAATAGAATTAAAATTTTGTAATTGAAACATTCTTGCTGTAAGTAAACAATTTGCTGGTTACCAGAACAAAGTTTACTTAGTTAAAAAACCACCCACAGCATTAATTATGCATTGATGAACAACTTCCTAGATGCTTCTATGTTTTATCGATTTAACGTTTCTGATTCTAATATACCTCCATAACAATCAGATATGCATCTATGGCAGTACTCACTCTTGGCGAGACGCAGCGCGCGCGCGGTCGCCGTGTCGCGTTCGGCGGGCGTCTGTCCATCGTCCTTCTTAGCCTTTTCGTCCGTCTTCCCTTTTTTGTCTCCCGTCACCGCCATCGGGTTGCTGGCACTCGCTGTAAGTGTAACGAGATGTTACCAGGGAATATCTACATCAACATAGTCTCCAGAATCCATAATGCTGTTACCTTCCATCTTGTTACCTAACTACACAAATAAGTGATTGATTGATTGATATGTCCATAAAGAAACATGTACGAATTAACATTGTAAAATAACAACTCACCGTCCTTATTGACCCACGGCGGTGGTTGTGACATGTAGGGGGGCACAGCACCGGCGGCCGGGCCGGGCTGTGGCCCGACACCAGGGGGCATCATCCCCCCCATCATACCATTGGGCATCATACCCATGGGCGGCCCTCCGCCCATCGGGCCGCCCATAGGGCCACCCATAGGTCCACCAGCCATGGACATCGCTTGAGATGAAGCATAGGGATCTGGGGAATTCCATTATATCTCAGACTACTCAATGCATCGCCAAATTAAAAGACCTCCAGCTAACCCATTTTAAGAAACCACAGTCATAAAAAGGATGGAATCAACCACCACAATATACAGTTTCATATAGATTTAGGAACTTCCCAATACTGACCGTGGTCAGACTATGGTCCTATATGTGACAGATTGTATTGTGATTGTGATTGTGATTGTATTCAAACCTATCACTGCCACTTGACTTATTTTTAAGGGATTATGATTGCTATAGTAAAAACGAATTAATAAACTATATCTTTCTTAGTCAATACGGAAACAAACTCACTGTTGGAGGCCATGGCTTCCATTTCAGCCTGAGTAATGACCTTGCATGTGGGGCCCTCCTGTGGCCTGGTCCAGGTTGTCTCGCGAGTCCGAGAGTGGTAATAGTAAGACTTGCCCTCCTCAGACTTTGTTTCCACCCACAGCTCGGGTGCCGGCTGCACATCAGAAATATTTTACATATGCATTAAATAGAATAAATATTCAAATTTTGTCTGCGATTTCTATTAATTACTGGTTCATATTAAAAAAAATTGGTAATATTTTAAAGCTAATTCAGGGGCTGCATAAAACAAACGAAATTAATACAAAACTTACCATATTCGGTGGGGGCATTCCTGGAGGTCCTCCGAATGGCGGTGGCTGGCCCATCATATTTGGGGGCGGGCCCATAGGTCCGCCTGGGGGCATCATCCCCGGCGGGGGCCCAAACGGCGGTGGCCCGCCCATCATACCAGGTGGTGGAGGCCCCATCGGGCCCCAATTATTGTCATAACTAGGACCATTGTTGAACCGGGGCCCGCCCCGACCCCGGAAGAAACCCCTGCCGCGCATCGGTGGTCCGCCTGGGCCGTAGCCGCGTCCACGAAATCGCATAGGCGGCGGAGGCCCGTTCATCCACGGCCCCGGTGGGGGGCCTCTACCTCTGCCCCTGAACAGTCAACAAGCTTAACATTTTGTAGTATTTTGACATTAATTTTATACTGTATTGTAATTACCTGACTAAGAGGTATGTGGAAATATTATTGGAAGTACCACTTTATTTGCAAGATATTGTAAATAATGTCAATATTAAAATACTGATATTGCTATTGTAGCCTAGACACAATTTGTTACAAAAGAGTTTTAAGTCCATGTCTTTGAAGAATAAAATGACTCATGAAAAGTCTCTGATAACACTTGCTGTTTTATTTTAACTTAAGGTTCTTATCAAGCAATCATTTGTAACATTTTAAACAAGGGTGCAGGATGTTATTCTCTCGTATTAAATGAAGGAAAATGGTGGTTTATAGGTCAGCTTGACACAAATTAAAAAATTAACATTTGCACAGAGTATTAATAAGTAGCATTTAGACATTATTTATGCATAACTTGAAAAATTTTGTTAACAACTGTATCTAACTATTACTAGACATGATATATTTATATATTATAAGATCGCATAGCCCAATTTCATATAGATAAATTTTGACTAAAAATGTGTTTATTATTGTGCATATTGTTTATAGTAGATTTACTTGAAATATCATTATAAACATTTCGCAAAATTCTTTTTTTCCATGATTATGCTTTTATTCTCATTTACATAACATAACACACAACAACAGGTATTTAGTATTAACTAGAATGAAACCTGTCCCTTAGTACCCTCACTCTAAAATTGTCAAACATAACCTGCGCACAAATTTATTTTCATACATGTCACTTTAAAGATACCCATTTAAATATTTTAAATTATATCGACGGTTAAAAGGCGACTTGATTCAAGCGCCATTTTGAGAACTTTACAGGAGAGCGTTTTAAAGTTTATTTTTTGAGAAAAAAAATCACTATTCTTAAAGTATACAATAAAAATTGACGAGTCTCCCCAATCATAAAGCGGCATATTTTGTGCTAATTTTTTGTATATATATAACAAATAAAAGGTGTTTTTTAACGGAGTTAGATGTAACTTGAGCCATTTTGCACAATTCTCTGATCAGGGCAAAAGGAATCTTAGTACACGATTACTATTTATCTGTTCAAAGCAAAATAATTCAAGTGTACAATGACTTCTTTAACAGATCATGGATAAATGATTTAAATCACTCAACTAGTTGTAAACTGTTCATGGATAAATGATTTAAATCACTCGCCTAGTTGTAAACTGTTCATGGATAAATGATTTAAACCGCTCACCTAGTTGTAAACTGTTCAAGGGGTAATGTCTCAAATTACACAGTGATGTAATAAGATTTAAAAAAAAATGTTTTAATCGCAAGATTATTATTAATAATTAAAATAATTAAAACTTTTGTTTTAATTATTCATTTACTTAAATTTAAGTATATTTAAACGTTGGTAATATTTGTAATAATCAGCCTTCGAATATTGGCACTACTCGCAATTCTAAATGATTTGACTTAAAACTGGTCAAGGAAAATTAGCACAAGTGATATTCTTCAACATACTAGTTCAGGTAAGATTGTTTCAAGCGACAGAGATAATGTTTGAATGTTCAAGGCAAAATGATTTAAGTTACATACACTAATAAATATGGTTCAAGCAAAAAGGAATTAACATCCTTTGTTTAATTATTTAAGATCAAGTAAAAATAATTCAAATGCCGATACCATTTCATTCCATCCGAGGATAAATGGCTTAAATTACAAATAGTAAGAAAAACCCTTTTTTTTCGTGGGTCTATATACATGCTTTGAAAAAAACAACCAAATTCGCTACACTTGATACCACGTAAGCAAAAATGATACCCAAATTGGTCATGGAGCCAAGCGCCAAAAAAGTGCTCAGATTAACCTCAAACCTGGCTCAATCGAAGCGGAAAAATTCGCCGATTCCAATGATGTATATAACTCAATATCGCCCAGGATGGCGCTTGAATCAATTCGCCTTTTAACCGTCGATATGGTGTTTACAGGTATATCATACTGTGCCTGAAATGCTTAAGGTAGGCAACATATTAAGTTGATAAGGATTAGTTAGTAATTTATCCTTAAAAGATAGACATAATGTGCTATCATGGACTTTTTGTAGGCTTTTTTGTGATATAGACATACATTTCGGTAGTACATCAGTTTGATGTATCTCGTATGGTTTAGCCAGCTCTAGCAATGTAGTTTTTTTGACATGACGTTTTTGTAGTGCTATTACACACTATCAAAATATGTCAAGTGACCAAAAAATCATCTTGTATACATTATTTATTTTATTAAAAAATTCTATTTCAGTTTCCGTAACACAAATGGCGTAGATTCATTCCAGCTTTGTTTCACAAATCAAACATGCTCATATGCTTTTTCAAGGCGACCTATTTCATTATTTATTTTATGACATAAACATGTTATGTACAAGCACATAAAATATTCAATATTTCGGCACATTGCTATACATAAATACATAGTCATAGGAACCGCTACGGCATTGATCAAACATTCATGATGGAACTTTGGTTAGTTACTTATTAGTAGGGTTTATAAAATTACCTAAAAGCACCTCCGCGTCCTCTGGCTCTAAAATTACCACCAGATTCGTCGTCTTCAGGGATATCTTCGATGCCTAATGTTTCACCGAGATCTTTTGCGATTTCAATAGCACTTTCAACATCACTACGATTCACTTCACTCAAACTACAGTCCTGTGTATCCATAAATTCTTCTTCCATTTCGTATTAAGTCACTAGCTTTCCACTTAAGCACTTAGTTCCTCATGCCTAAATATTTTTATTTCACAAAACCGACTCCCAATCACACAATGGCGGAAACAACATTTGTCAAACCAAAATGGCCGCCGATGGCGGATGGGATGTGATGAGCGGAACGGCGGATGGATGGTATAAACGTATAAATTTTTTTATAGTGGTTATATTATCTGTTTCTATCCTCTTTGGTTATATTCTCTTTGGAGATAGCTTGCCATAAGGCGGAAGGCGGTCTATAAAACGTAGTGTTTTATATACTCTACTCTTTGACGGTCTATGATCAACAATCACAGACCACTTAACCTAGGTCTGTGTCAACAATGTACCTAAGATAACGTTATCGCAAGTAGAGTTAGCCGTTATACGCCACTTATAACGGTATTAGCTGTGGCTATTAGGGTCGGCAGACACCTGTTCCCGTATGAAAAGTTCAGCATCGTCGCGTCGTCGCAAACACAAATTATAACTAAAGTAATAATACTTTCAATACTAAGTTGATATCTCGGTTTAGTTTTAAATTAATTAATTCGTTTGTTTTTAATTTAAATTATTTTCATTATTTAATCATTTAATATATTATGTGTAATATCGTCCTCTTATTTAATTTCTAATCACATAAATGTCTGGCCCGGCCGGGAATCGAACCTGTAAGCCCTCCCTTCGCAGGCAGGGTCTCTACCAATTAGGCTTTTTTACTTAAAAGTTTAAGTAGGTTTACTTACTTTAATAAAATAAATACAAAAAAAAACCTTCACATAAATGTGTTTATTGATTCAATCATAAATTAAACAAACATTATTGCATAAACAACTCTAAATAAGAATAAAAATAAAACACCATTTTATATATTTAATCTATATATATAAAAGGAGAAGCTGACTGACTGACTGACTGACTGACATATCAACGCAGGGCTTAAACTATAAGGGTTAGAAACCTGAAATTTTGCACAGGGGTTCCTTTTATAATGTAGGGGAGCACTAAGAAAGGATTTTTGAAAAATTCACCCCCTAAGGGGGTAAAACGAGGGGTGCAAAGTTAGTATGAAACTTTGCCGTTTTTGAAGGTATTCGAATGAAATTCAGAATGAAGGTATTTCATTGAAAGTTATCAAACACGTATAAAATATTTTTCAAAAATCATCTCTTAAGCGGGTATAAGGGGGGCGCCAAGTTGGTATGAAAGTTCTCTGATTTTATCAACTTTTATATATTTAGGGATTTTTGGCGGGCGAAGCCGCGGATGTAGGCTTGTCATTAATAAAGCTATAGGCTACAAATTATTGTATTTTTGCATGACTCTATTCTATTTTATTGGACAAAAGCTATTATTGTATGGAAAACTAAATTTGAATCTAGAGGATGGGTAAATAATTTCTAAAAGCTACATTTTTATAATATATTTCTTTATAATTTATTTCACTCCGAACTGGAATTTGTAAATTCCGTCATAGATTGATTACGACGCAATTAAGGCAAACAATTCCAGGCGCTGACAAAACTGTTAGCTCTGAGAACACTTGTCTTTGTTCTTAAGTCCTACTGTAGTCTATAATAAATGGTGTTTATATTTTCGATAAGCAATTACACATTTAAACATTATTATTTGTGAATTACATACATAAAACATTCGTATAAATTATGTTTGTGTCATTTTTATGGTGAACACACGTGAAAATGTACAAATTATCAAAAAGGAAGGTGTACCCGTGTACAAAAGTGCTTAATTTTATCATAATTCAATAACAATGTAATATATAAAATATTTTTTCTTATAAATAATAATGTTCTCGCGTGATAACACTTACATTTTACTTTAATTACCAATATACAAAAGAGTTTTTTACGTTATTGTAAATTGTTTTTATTAAATTTATTAGCTTTTAATCATAGCCTAAGGCTATACTTACGTTACAAAGATGCGCGTAAATTCGGCTCCATAGCTTTTAATTCGTCAAGCCTCATAGAAAATCTTAAGGTAGAGATACACATGCTTATTTTAAGCACGAAAGCATGCTTTTAGCAAGCACTTGCTACTTACAAGCATGTGTATACGTGCTTTGCTCAAAATAAGCGATCTCGCAGAGAATACGTCGACAACACAGCTAAAGAACATGCTCAATTAAAGTAAGCTTTTTAAAAGCATCTGTACCAATACCTTTATTCCAATTACTTTTATAGAACATACAAGGCGAGGTCAATAAACAACAAAAAATACCAAATTGTAAGTTAACAATAGAGGCTCCAGTAGTATGGTATGTGAATGTGTATTAAAAGCCATCGAGCTAAATGCAAATCGAAATCAATACTGACAATCATCATCAATGACATGACAACACTTATTATAAATATTACGATATTCTAAGTAAATCTTAAATAAATTTGTTCCATAATTTGTGACAAAAATTCTGCTAGAATCCAAATAAATATACATAATATCTATTTGTACATAAAGCTACGCTTGGGGTGACTAAAGATCTATTTAATAAAATATTATAACATATATCTATTTATAAAGGCTTTTTAAGGCTTAACGTTTGTTAAATATATTTTTTTATGCAAGTCCCATCAATAAATACTAAGCCCAAAGGCCAAATAAGTCATGATCATGGGCAATCTTCGTTGAAATTTAGATATAAATCGTCAAAGTAAAAAATACCAATATGAGGCAAATCACAAATTTATAAACGCCAAACTATTTTTTTTTGTAATGTTAACATTTTTTTAAAATATATGTATATTTTACTGAAAAATAGTTCAAAAGCTCCGAATATTTGTTTAGTCATCCAAATCATAAAATTATATTGCATAATTTTATTCCTGCTCTGATTTCAAAAGCTATGGTATTTTGCTCCGTTAGTTAGTATTTACCCTAAATGTGTGTGTTCCCCTAATGGAATGGCGACAATCTTGTAATTGTAATGCTTCCTACTGGAATCCTTTAACGTTTCCGCGTTAATATTTTCCCGTCGGAGATGTGTTATCGTCTTATCTATTAAAATAAACAAAAAAAGATTATAAATTAAAATACGAAGATGGCCCATACGCATAATTTATTGATAAATTTTAAAAGTACGACTCCTATAAGTATACCACCCAGGTAATAATAGTACGAATAATAGTGGTTAGACAACCGGTATCTATACTAGGGAATAGAGTACTGGGGACAATCGTGCATCAACAGCGTCAACTAATTCAACTATGCCAATTCAATAAAGAATGAAAAGGTGCAATCCGTTTTCAGGCACAAAATGTAAACTCACTGGATGGCTAGCTGGAAAAATACCACTCGTAGTCATTATGCAACCGATACCATGAAATACCGGTATTTAGAATTCGTTACATTAGTATAGGTTAACTAGTTTAAGGTTGATTCAAACAGCCGACGGGACGGGACGGGTCCCGTCGCATTTGTACTGCGCGCGACGTGATTCGACCCACCGAGCGCGACGCGTCACGTCGAGCGCAGTACAAAGGCGACGGGACCCGTCCCGCCCCGTCGGCTGTTTGAATCAACCTTTAGGGTTTGGATAAAGTTATGTTAACAATGGCGAGAACCGTAAATGTCAAAAAATATCCATGGATATATTTATGTCAATGATGGATATGAATTTAATATCCATGATGGTCAAAAAATATCCATGGATGATATTATGGACTGATATGGAATGGAATGACAGAAGTCCTTGTATTCTAACGTGAATTCCGTACATTTTGAAATCTGTACAAATAAATAAAATTGGAGTGTCTGTAATATTAAATTAACCGCTTTTTACTAAATGCATAAGGATGTATGTATACATGGTACATATACCATTTTTACAATTTTTAGTTGTCTGTTTTGGCTAATATTTGGAACGGCTGGACCGATTCTGACGGGACTTTCACTGGCAGATAGCTGATGTAATAAGGAGTAACGTTTTCGAAGCCGTCTGCATCTGTCTCGCTCGCTGGTAAGTTCCACAATTCTATTACTCTCTCTATTCACATATTTCTGACTGGCATTATTATAGTAGTCGTAGAACAAGGCAACTGTCAACAAAATGGCACTCTTACAAGCTACATGATTGGCTGGCACCGTGCAACTCAATCCATCCAGTCGTCGCCACCGAAGTCCGCGCTTTCCGAGAAATCCACCACTTGTACCTGAGGAATTCAAATAAACGATAGTAACTAACCATCGGAGAGTTTCTTCTTGGCAGGCGTAATAAACTAATGATGGTTCACAATGTTTTTGAAGTAACGAATGTTAGGCACTAGGGTGACACATGACAGTGACATAGTGACCACTAACCATTACATGACCTGTCATCACTGTCAGTGTAGAAAAGTAGCAATAAGAACCCACAACGAATCGTTCGTAACCTTTAGAAAAGGGAGATCTTGTACCTGTGGCAGATCCCAGACTGTTCACATTCGGAACTTGTATGTTATGCGAGCGGTGTAGAAAACTTCGATAGCGTGATTCAGGTTTGTCGTGACGTCACCGTGTGACGTGTCTATAACGATGTTGCCACAAATGCTAAGTTTGTTGCACAAAACAGTCAAATAAAACCAAAGAGGTATTACTACTACATCCATGTTGATGCCAAGCCAACTTGCCCTGCTCGTGGTGCACAGGATGCTCTTTGCTGCTCATCAAACGAGGCTGTGAGGAACCTTATTCCTCCAGGTAGAGGTCGCAAACCTATGAACACCCAGTTTAATCCAAACGGTACTCACGCTTGCTACCACCCTCCATTCCAAAATAGATAATTATTTGAATATAATAATATAACATGTTTAGTTCGCAGCATCGAAGAGCCAGAATCATGCTAGTCCTCGCCTGTAGCGAACAAAGGCTTTTGTGCCTTACCACTTACCATCAGCTGGTTCGTTGATGGTTTGGGAGTTACCTACCTTAAACAATATAATATTATCCATCCCACTCTCTAATTAGTGTTGCGCTACTCACCGGCTCCGTGGGACTATCGTTGCTACTGAATCCTCCGCCTAAAGCGTAGCCCGCCAGCCCGCCCGCGGCCAGCGCGCCCACGCCAAGGCCCACCGCTGCACCCGTGCCCAGCCCACGACGCTGTTGCGACTGTGGCACATACTGAGCGGAATCGTAGCCCTAAAGACACAATATCATTGATTACAAGGCAATAGTACTTTTATAAAAATATGTTATACGTAGGTATTATTAATTGATGAGTTATGTTTTATTACTATGTCTGTTCATCCAAAAAAACGAATGGTATAAATTAGGTTATAGCTTATTAGCCATAAGTAAATAAAAATCTTTGTTTTTATTAAAAAAAAATTGGTTGTCTGTAAAGTCGGTTTACTGACGATAGTTGAACGTGACAACGTCTTAAGAAAATAATTTCCTTTGAATGAGTAGGCAAGCACAATAAAAGAACACTTTTTCAATACAAGTTAAGTCATTTATTAAAAATGAATGCTGGATACTTATACATCCTACATCGTGATTCAGAATTATAGCGCCCCACTTCTCAACGCCATCTAGTGTACTGCGAGTGAACTACCAGCTCAGCCAGCCTTCCTCCATCGATAAATGGACCCAATCGAACTTAATGAATAATTGTTCACTGCACAATACATAGATGGCGCTGGTATAATAATTCACCAACGGTAACGACGGTAACGCATGAGTCATGTTTTTTCATGCGTGCCACCGAATTATAAGACGTTGTCACGTCAAAAAATCATTGAAGTAATATGACTATTGTGTCATTATCTTTACCTATAAGAAATACTTACTGTAGCCGGTACTGCAGAATAACCTGAAACAAAACAAAAATAAGGATGAAATGTGCAGACGCACAATTTTTGGCTTTATGTATTCCGACCAGGCTTGCCTCTAGTACATGTAGCGCCCGGGTGAAATTATATAATATAAATTCGTGTATTCTTGATACACGAATTCTAGTATGTAATCGGCGGTAAAACGTGAATCTTCACTATTCGCTCCGAGGATTATAGCTCGTTCTTCACTCGGTGATGGTTTTTTGGCGCGGATCTTGTTTCTCGTCTGTATTCGTGCGCGTGTTTACATAATCGTCATTATAAACTGAATATTCGGACGAGTATCTAAACGCAGCATAATACTCGAATTGAGCGATTAAATTACAGGTTCTCCTGGTGACCGAGTGATTTAAGAGCATACAAGTAATTTATGAATTATGATTGGTGTAAAGGGTTTACTATCCACGATTGATACGCATCCCTTGTGGTACTAGGTGCATCTCAACTAGTCAACTCAATTACTCTGCGCACTTTAAATCAATACAAGTCCAACTCGACTCAGATTCATCTCATAGGAAAGCATTGAAATAAGATCTTTATTTCGTGTCATTTACAGACAATTTTTTGGTCGGATCGGAATTAGCCGTAGGTATACAAAGAATAAATCGCACGTAGTTGAGTTCTTTCAAGTAAATGTTGAGTATTTGACCGTAAGGAATGCGATACCATGGAGGTTACCATTGCTACCAACCAACTTCAGTTGGTAGAGCGTTGTCTCTCTCTTACAATTTTTATCTACAACGAAACGTCAAATTCAGGTATGCAGGATATCCTCCGACGATTCGAAGTAGAAGCTACTTTCAAAAGCTCAATCCATCCATACTAATAGGTATTATAAAAGTAAAGTAATCCTGATTGTCTGCTACCTTTTGACGCTTAATCCGCGAAGCCAGTTACGGAAGGAAAGGATAGTTTTGACCCAGAAATCGTTCCACAAGAGGTGGGAAGTTTGTATGGGGAACCAATTATTTCACAACTAAGGGATATACAACCCATAATTCATAACATTAGATTGTGATAAAACTAAAAAAAATACCTGGACTTGGACCAGTAGGTACTTTGTTCTTAGAATAATTTTAACTCACGATTCCCAAAAGCAAAAACTAGTGTGCCAAATTAAACTGCAGGTACTACTGACTAGGCCAGCGATACATAGCTTATTACAATGAAGCTTCAAAAGCTTTAAGCTAGTGTAAATAGTTCATAATGACAATTCCATTTGTATGTTGAGACACTTAAGTTTAATTATTATCTCCTGATGCAGTATGTTAATCAGTTAGAAGTCAGAATTCGAGTAGGATTTGTTTCAGGGGACCTGATTCAGGGCCTGAAGCTAATATACTATCGACCACTATTTCAGTATTGATGATAATTTTGTTTCAGCTATGGTGTTATTAATTTTATTGATACCTGGATATCTTCCTCCCGTGAAGTGCAAAAATAAGGACATCAAAATAAAATCTAATTTATTTTGTAATAATAATTTTATTAAACATTCACGAAATAAAAGGAAATATAAATCCACGATCAAATACAATAACGACTATACGAAAAATACTGTTTTACACGCTTACAAGCAATTAAACAATACAACAATTTATTAATTAAAAGTTGTGTTAATATTAAATCATATAACAAGCAGAAAGTGATTATATACATATAAAAAAAAAATTAAATGCCAATTACCATATTTGTAGATCAACAAATAAACACTGACAAATACACATTCAACTTTTAGTCTACAAAATGTAAACCAATGTGCTTCAATGGTATGTTAATATCAAAATATTTTTTTAATTAAACAGCTACACAAAGAAAGTCTTAAATCTATGTAAGCTGTATTTGCGAAACATTATTTTCCTGCAAAATTTATACATATATTTTATGTGATGAAATCTTGCAATGGCCAAAGAAAAGATATTTTCGTACTAGTTATATTAGAAAAACGATTAATAGCAGTTCAAGGGCATTCCATGACAAATAAAAGAATATACATTTTATAACAATAAATAAGTTCAAATGATAAATGAATATGAGAAACAGATGCCATCTGATATATTTAAAATAGTAATTTACAATACTACAGTTACAGTATATGGAGTAGTTAATTAACAAAATGACATTTGTTTAATAATATGATTGATCATTAAATTACAATAGTTAGGCCTGGTAGTGTAGTACTCTAGCAAGTATACCTTCTTAACGACTTGATTAATTACCGTTATAAATTCAAGATATCTATATTTTTTATTCGAGGCTATGGTTTATACTTCATATATACTATAACACCATACGCTATAACACCATTCGCTGGCTGTATCGACAAACCCATATTGAATGTTTAATTTTGTCACCCGCTTAAATAAGGATTTTTTTTCTTTTTTCACAAAATATATACTCCATAGCAAAATAACGATGAAAAAGGTAAAAAAAGTATAATTATGCAGGCCAGGCCACCTGTTTATTGCAAACAGTCTGTATTTGTAACTGTACAGTAGCAAATATCTAAAACCTAATTATAATTTTAAAAATGATTACTTACTAGATATCTATTTCACAATTAAAAATATTTAGTTTTTCACTCCGAGATTACTGCACAGATTCATATATTTTTTCATTTGGAATAATCTACTAACAATAATAAAGATTCAATTAAATGGTACTTCTTTATGCAAACTAACTGCGTTCTTCACAAGGCACCTGTAAACAAGATAAATTTATATTAACATCTCATTTAATACAGATTTATAATAAGATAATGGTAAATCAATTACTACTTTTCCAATCAATCTCCTCACTAGTCTAAACAACATTAAGAATTAATTTCTAGAATTCTATTAAAAATCACTCCATGATCCGGTAAACCAATTAAATTTCGATATTCTGATCCGGTTATGTCTCTTATCAATGAGCAATTTAAACATAATAAATAAATTATACCTACATGGTAGTCAACTGCAGTCACTGCTACTCTATAGAAGCCATCAGTAGAAGCCTGCGATAATAAAAAATAATAATGAAAAGAAAATAAAACAACCAACTACACAGCTAGCGCCATCTAGCGGATAACATAAAATAAACAGCTACACACATAAGTGAATATTCATTGTGACCATCAAAGTGGAATGTGGATTCAGACAGGGTAAAAACATTATAAGCGTTTGCCCACAAAGCTATAATTCATAAAAAGAAGGTGTACGATTAAACACGATTTTTTTTGTATAACACATTGTTCCCAATTTTCGCAGTAAATAGAAAGCACACTAGAAAATCTGGGGTGCATTATGAGAGTTCTCTGTAAAATCAAATTTTTCGCCCCTAACGCCACAGACATAAAGTTGATTTTCTTTAGCCTTAATAAGATTCCGCGTTGACTTTAATGGAGACAGAATAATCCAGCAAGGTAGATATGCGCATTATCTGCAGCAGTTTGTGATGAATAAAAATATTTTTTTACAAATTTTACACCAAATATGTTACAAACAAATAACCTTTATACTTTGCCAATCATAAAGTGATTTAATACTTAATATATTATAGCATAGTTATAAATAATGCGTGGTTGACAATACAATCCATTTTAACCTCAGTTTAACACTAAAGTTGCCTCAAAAACTATGATATTAAAAATGAAAGATAAGTAGACATGTAAGTATGTATATTACTAACGAGCGAAAAGTGGTGCAGTCAAATTCGGCCAATTGTCGTACTTTTCATGTAGCTATCACTTTCTATCACATAGGATCCGTGAATATCTTTCGCATCCATAGCTACAATAATGTCATCGGAGTGGATTCAAAAGTGCAGTTCGCGTTGTATCTAACGCATCTATAGTTTTAATATCTTTGCTAAAAACGGTATCGGTCCTACATATTAATTGCTACAAAAAGCAAAAACGAATAACAGCCAGGCAGAAAAAGTTCTAAGATTAACCCGTCACCAAATTTTAATCCTAATCTAATCCGATCATGACTAGTTGTGCACATAACCAGTGTTTTACATAATAAAAGCCGCTCCCATTTAAATACTATACCATTATGATGATCATTATACTACACAACAAATAAACAATAAAAAATACGTTAGCATGATACAGCAGATATAGCTCTTTGTACACTACTGTATATTAGTACTACACAACTGTATATTAGTAAACAAAAAATACTACAAAATATAGATAAAACACAAAATAATAATTAGATTAAAGCACACCATACGTTTACTTACCTTATAGTTATATTTAAAACTTTACTTTCAACATCCCTGTGACGCACTCGCGTTATTCAAGTGTTTTATAATATTAAGAAAACTTATAAAATTTTAAAATCAAAACTTTAAGCATGTTTTAATTAAGTTAAGTGAATAAAATTGTACTGTCCAAAAGGTAAAATTTATTTACACCAAAATGTAACGTTTTAAAAGCCTAATTAAATTTATATATTTATTAATAAGTGTCGACTTATTTACAACTTTATAAAACTTTGACTTATTTAACTATTTATTAATCTTGCATGAAGTTAACCTGTACCTTTACATATAAAATGACCCTTTAGTCCGGAGTTGAATTCAGAAATTCACATCCTGTAATATGCCATGCATTAAACTAAAAATTTATATTACAACAATTAAACCTTCATAATTAATAATAAGCTCATTTAACGCCTGTTGCACATTACACCGACGCCACTCCATAGTTCCATTTACAATATAGCTATTTATTTTGTGTGAAGAACCAAACGCAGGATAGACCCAAAAATTAAAACACTTAAATTCAGGTTTCAATCAATCTAGCATCACTAAGTAACATAAAACTTAACTTTTTAATTTTAAACATAATGTTCTTCAAGTTTAACCGTTTATCCAACATAATTCAATTCATATCAATGTATTATACAAGAACGCCTCATTTAGATACTCGGCCATATATATTCAGCTTACTTTCTCGTTGAATATTCGTGTAAGAGAACAACCGCGAATACAGCCGTTTGCATACACATCACCTCTCTTTCTCTCGCAAGGAAATGGAAATACCGGCACTGCTTCGAAAACAACCGAATACCGAAGATGACATTCATTTTGTTGACGTTCCTAATTTATTTAATCGTTTGAAACATTAATTTAAAATGAGAATACAATGAGATGAGGTCTAAAATTCTATCCTCATCACGCCATTGGCTTGTTTACGCCTAATATCGTTGTTGAATAGCGCAAATTAAGTTCTACGCCAACTGCCGCGCTTTTAGCCTAAAGATGTATCAAAAATTAGAGTTGGAATACCATGGTTTTGATTTGAATCGTTATAATGTGCAACGGGCCATATTAGATAAAGTAAATTGCTAAATTAAAAGCATAAGTTTTTATATAAGATTAGGTTGTTAGTAATATTAGTAAAACTTAAAAATTGATGGTACATAGCGTACACAGCCTTACATTGCGTCATCATTGGCTCTAACATTGGCTCAATCATTGGCTCTAACAACTTGGACTTCAGAGTTAAAATTATAAGTAATCTCTGTCACACAAGATACCCAAACGCGGGATGCAGGATGAAGTATAATATTCCTAAATCATATTCAATATTTGTATTTAACTTCAAAAACCAAACAACCTGCTAACCGATTAAATTAATATTATTAAAAGAACGTACAAGTTTAAGAAACCAAAGAAATATAATAAAATGTACATAAAGGAGAATGATTATTTTTGCCCGCAATTTTCTCACACTTCAGATGAACTCCAGAACCATAATTATTAGTTTTTAATCTAACCGTTGTCTAAGTATCAGAATCAGTATTTTGAACAGGGTTTTTTTTTAATATATAATAAGTAAGAAAAAATTATAAAAAAATTATAACAAAATATTACGGTATAAGTGATATAAGTGATATGGTATAAGTTTTTGATGCAGCACGTGATTTAGATGTAAAATCATGGTTATCGTGAGTATAATGAATTAAGTTGTCATCTATGTCGAGAAGGTATGTTGAACGGTAAATATCTTAATAACATAAATATATTTTTAATCCCGTTTTACCTTTGAAAAATACTTACGTGACTTGGTAATCAATTTTATTTACTAAGCTGATCAAGTTAAGTAATGATGAAGCCACTTTAGGCTATTTCTCCATACTTTAATGGTCATTGTCCTTTGACATCTATTGAATCGTAACACTAAAATATGTACACAAAATGGCGCGCGCCTGACTACAACAATTGGTTGACCTAAAGGTCGCTGGCACAAGACTAGCTATTTCAGAAGATGACGTCATTTGTAGTTCTCTAATTCCGGTCACGATCATGATTCGTTCCGTTCTTGTCGTGCAATTTTCTAGAAATATCTTTAAAACATAACACCACGAAATTGTTAATGTATTGCACCATTCCACGCTGTTGAAATATGTTTTGGATTTAAGCGATTTAGTAATTTCAAAAAAAGAAAATACAAATTATACAGGCCATGTGAGCCAGAGTGATCTTCTGACCACATTTATACCATATTGCGTTCTTGAAATAAAGGAGTTAAAAATTATTATTTTCATAGAATTGGAGTGGCCTATGTCACTCCTTGATTATTCAATAAATAAAACAGATTGATAATATTTCAAAAACAAAAAAATTAACTAAATTTTTAAATGCCATGCCGGCCTTTGCACATTAGCCATTATGGCTCTCATGGCCTCTATATGATTAATCGGATTATCGGACACAAATCAATCTTACCTTGAGGGGCGCCGTAGCCTGGAGCTCCATAGGCCGGGGGCGGAGCACCGTATGCGCCATATGCAGGAGGTTCCGACTGAAAAATAGAAACAATACAAAATTAGATGTAAACCAAATAGATCATAACGGCAGTTGATTTGTTTAGTAGTTGCTATAAAAGAGTACAAAATACTTAAAAGATATTCAGTAAAAATGTTCCTGGAAAATTAAAGAATCTCATATTACAAGGAATCTTCCCAAAGCAACCGTGATTCTTGCTTCTTCACTTGAGAGATTTCTCCCCTTGTCCTCATAATGGTTCCTTGGAACACCATATCGCTTCATCCGAAGTTCATACATAATTATATTTAAACCAGTAATATATAGGTATATCTTCATATGGCTAATGGAAGCTAAAAATATTAAATTTAGAATGTTTGTGCTGTATGTTTGTCCGCGCATCACACAACAACTACTGAATGAATTTTGATGCGGTTTACGCAGTCAAACAGCTGGAGGTCTAATTAAAAAACTGGTGCATGTTTCACCTTCGAAATTAACAATAGTAACATTTAATATTTGTTAACGTAAAGAACATGTATCCCGAAACGAAACGAGGGCGGGTCCACTAGTATATTAAACACGTTGATGCGCGACTTGGGCGAAGGGTGAAACTTAATAACCTGTAGAGTAGTCAGTGTACTCACCATGTACATCTGTTGCGACTGCGGCGGCTGCGCCCCCTCGAAGCCGACAAACTGCAGCATGACGTCACCGTCCACGGTCAGGTGCGAGATCCTCTGGAACGGCAGCCGATGCGGGAACTCGCAGAAGTGAATGCCGTTCAATGCAACCTGGCCAACGTGGATGTATTTTAATAGCATTATTTGGCTTAGCTTCAACCCATTAATTTAGACGACTAGTACGGCTCAATGGTTAACATGCCGGACCGCCGTTCCAAGGATCCAGGGTTCGATTCCCGTGGAAATTTGAATGACGAATTTAAATTTCTATTCTCGGTCTAGTTATTGTGTGTTGTTGTAAGACACGCACTACAAAGGGAATCCTAGTGGGGCTATGAGTGTGTAGCGTTATTTATTTTATTAATGGCTCACTACTATTGGGTCTATTGGTCTGTCCGCATCATTGAGGAAGCTTAGAACATACTTCAAAAAGCTTACTTTCTGTATAGTATACAAATATAAGTACATAATACTAATATTAAACAAACATACTTGGGAGTGCGAAATAAGTTAAATATTTTATCTGCTATCTTAATTATATTTATGTTGATGAATCTCTTTCTCTGATAGTTGCCAAGCATTACGGCTTTTTTACTTAAAACTGTTTATAAAAGTAAATTACTGCAACATCGCACCTTGACACGATACTCTCATACAATAGAGATGAACTACGTACTGGTCGACCTGGTCGTACTACATTTCAGAGGATATAATCATAGTCATACTAAGTATACACTCAAACCTGTCACGCTCCGAGTGTGACACTGACATCTCAACCACAATTACGGGAACAGCGTCACAGCGAGCAAACAGTAAATTACCGCGACACCGTGTTGGGTAAGCGTAACGATACGTCACGCCCTTACTGAGCTATGTCACATGAGCGTGACAAATCACTTTACTGTAATGTCACAGTATTCAAAGATAATTAAATGCCCTAATAAATCCGGTGTTAGTAATGGTTACGAAATTGATTAGAAAAACGACGTCGATCGTCATCTCTTAATTGAAAATTAAGATGTTACGCCTCCATTGTAGGGTGATAATTTAAGATTGCTGTACTTTTGCACATAATAATCTCAGCTGAAGAAACTTTTTATTCAATTTTTGAACGCATCCCATTTTTCCCCAAATAAAAATAGGATTACGGATTACAAGACAAAAAATACTTGACATCATCAAAGAAACTATAAATATGTAACCAGAATTATCGAGATATTATTCAGAGGTAATAATCACCTTCAAGCTCTGTGGATCGCACAGCACGAGCGCCTCAAACGACTCCCCCCGCTGCAGCGGCATACCCCCACTCGTCTCCTCCATACCCCAACTCATGGCAGTGAGGTGGTTCCTCACCACGCACATCTCAATGAAGCGAAAGTTCAGATGGAGGGCAATGTCGTCCCGGGGGTCGGTGTTGGGGCCGCATTGGAGGTTGATGGCAAACCTGGCGGAAAAATACTGTTACTGCGCATGGGAATAGTGTAAAGCGGGCAAAGCTGTATAATTCTTGAGGGTCTTTGGCAATGGCAGAAGGCTGCGTGTTCAAAACACGCCGGGGTCGCCAGTATGGCGAAGGGAGATATTTTTTTAATTTATTTAGACTTTATTGTACCATACAAAGTATACTCCATAGGCTTTTATTGGATCGCAAAGTACAAAATAAACCTATATAATTTTATTCATTAACAAAAACTTTTTTTTTAATGTAGGCATTTAACTAGTGTTGACAATGACAAACGCGCCACCAGATGGTAAGTGGTTACCGTCGCCCATAGACGTAACAGTGGTATCACGAACGCGCTGCCACCCGAAATGGAAGTGGAAATCCCGCATTATCCGTAGCACTGCGTCATGCCCTCTCATCGTTCAAAATCACGTACACAACATTATCTAATATTAATAATCGCAAGATTACTCAAAACATTGATTGATATTGCCTGAATAATAACATACACCTCTAGAACCATTTTTGCAGGACTTAATTACATTTAACTAATCCATTTGAATTCAGATTGTAATTTCTTATCTTTCAATGTCAGAGAGACCTTGAACCAACAATGGGACAATTTTAGTTTGTGACTATCAACATGATTTGAATACAGATACTAGTGCAAATATGATATATCATTTCAAACACTATAGTTCCTCCGATGTTGCTCATAAGCAGATGAATAAAGGAAGCTTGCTTTAAGTTTTACTTTTATAAATATTTGGTTTAGTTGGTTTTTTCTCTCTATCGTCAATGATTTCTCCCAATTAACCCTCTTCCTAATCGTATGCATATTTGTGAACAGCATACACGCTCTACAAGCAGCATACATATTCTTCAGTACCGAAATATTAACTACTACAGAACCTTAAATGCCATTAAATGAACAGCTGCCTTTACCAAATTTAACTTGCCCAGTAATATCTACTAGTTATCATGATAGGAGACCAGAGAGCAGCTGCAGTAGAGCTTTAGTCTATAAAGGCATACCTCTGGGCACCGGGCGGCACTGAACCTTGAAACCGGATCATGCGACCTGGAAAGAGGCCACCAGGAATCGGATGCACACATGGAATCACCTGCAGGACAAAATAATAACTATGATAGCAGACAGTGTCAAAACTTAAAACATTCATAATATATTTCTTCATACCCTAATAACATATTGTCACAGGAGTGGGTAAGGGATGGGAAGGAATAAGGCCAGTTTCTTCTTCTTATTCTGGTCCTCCTCTCGGATTCGCTTCCGAAACTGAACTGTTCCTGCTGTGTTTGAGCTCGCCTTATATACCCCTAATTTGAACACCGCATTCCAAATAAACGGTTTCTTAAAATTTATTATCGAGAACATTGAAGAAATTCTATTTTAAAATTATATACTTCTATCCCGCTCGCACGTGTCAATGCTCGTATCAACAGATGATAATTCTATTTTTAAATTAAGTACTTCTATCCGGCTTGCACGTGTCAACAGATGAATCTACGCGACAATATTTAGCAAACTTGTGTAATCTAATGGTAAGTGATCAGCACTGTCCGTAGTCATCAGAAACACTAGCCAAAGAGGAATCACTAGACCCACATATCTTTGCCTTTCCTTTAGTGCAATGAAAACACATTAAAAAAGGTACCTATTTGAGTAACAATACTGCATGCATTAGTACTATTAGATAACTACTACCTACTTTTACCTGCCTTTAATTGTTTGAATATTATCACACACAGTTATTTTAAACAGTAAACTATCTGAATAATACTGTTGTTGCATCATCATTCAATGGCTTTGTACAAAGTTATATTCATAATATGAATATATGTTGGACAAGTAAGAGTATGTAGAAATTAAATACTCATGAAAATAAAAACCTCAATATAATGTTATAGAATGGGAATAAATTAAGTCATAAGGCCACAGGAGCAGTTATATTATTTAAATGAATATGACCCTGTATTGAAACTCTAGTATGAAATGTCTACCTGCTGAACAAATACTAGGTTCGATTCTAAGTCGGGTCAACTTTGAATTGATTTTTGTATGCAGGTTGTATCTGACGATTTAGTCTTAAATATCCGTGCTATATACAACTTAATCTTACTGAAACTTTAAATTAAATTTGAAGACAAATTAGAGAAGGGTTATTAATATAATAAATTAATTGGATGAGACAGCTGACTCAGTACACTATTGAGTTTTTGACACTAAACAATTCACGTGAGTAACGACAACACTAAATGAGAAAAACAATGGGACCATACACCATACGCTAAAATCGTGACGCTACAAGCAATAAATTTGAGCCTTCAATGTTTAACGCGTTTGGAAGAATTACACCAAGCCGTATAAGGTTTTTAAGGAAAACATGTACACAAAATGAGTTTACTCTGTAAATATTGCTTCTCAACGCTACGTATTTGTTTAACGTCCTTGATAGAGTCAAAAGCAAGTATTGAACAAGAATTATCCGCGTTTCACTGATAAAAAATGCATAAATTTTACGTTTACTTACCGGGTTATAAATCGGGGGCGCCGCCATATTTACAAAATTTTCCTTTCGCCGGGTACACTAAGTACACTTAAATTAGCTTAACACTTTTCGTAAAAGATATATTGTCACGATTCTGTTACAATACAATCTAAAACACTAGCTGCGAAATTAAACGGAAAGATAATATACTATAACCGAACTGACTCTGACTGACTGATGAAACACGATGACGAAGAAATAAAATTTATAGAATGCATGCGTCATAGCATAGCATAGGTCTTCTGTCATTAATGTTATCTATCTGTTATCCGATTGTCATAGATTCATTTCATTCATTCTCATAGCACAGAGTGTCACAGACAGACACAGAGTACTTAATAATATTCATACTTACCTACCTATACCAATAGCATAGTAAACATACGTCACGCGCTCGCGCGCGCCCAGCCACATCAGTCAGAGTCAGTTCGTTTAGTGTTGCCAGCTCTAGTTTTAGAAAAGTGGTAGATAGACAGCAAACAATCGATAGATCTACCTACTCAGGGCCGCCGCGCGCCGCCAGAGCCACCCGTATGAGCATCAGCGTGCGATACGATAACGATAACTATTACAAGGCAGCATTTACACAAAATATAAAGACTAACAGAAAGAAAGCTCACGAACGTCAGTTTTAGTGCCGCGTCAGTTTTAGCAGCAGTACACACACTCTAAAAGTCTAAAGCGATTAAACACGGTCGTTCGCCTTAGGGTTTTCAACTCTGCGATGGTACTCATTTTATGTTATTTGACCGATTGTTAAGGATAAAACAGAAAAAGCAAGAATAAAAGTTGACAATATCACTGTTGATCAATTCTCTAGACAAAGTTCAATATTTAATAGGAGTCGGAGTAGAAGTCTTCAATTATAATAATTTTCACATTGTAAGTTAATATCGGCTGTGGCAGTGCTTGTTTGAATTCCTTTCAAACTCAAACTCAAATCATTTATTTCATGTAGGTATGATACATACACTTATGAACGTCAATTTTTTGAATTTACCACCGTTTCGCTAAGGTGCCTTTAAATATTGATTTTTTAAATCTTTGAGGAGAAAAAGAAACGGCGAAAGAAACTCCTCGGCACATCTTTAAAAAAAAAAAAAAATTTTTTTTCAACTACTACTTTACTACTACTACTACTACTTTATTTGAACTACTTATCCTAGTCCCCATTTGAGTCTTATTTTAGTTCAGTCACAGTTGTCAGTAGATAGGTTGTTCTACCGAAAAGTTGGTAGAGATGGATGGCATCACTGGAAGACTGGAACTGCATCTGTGAGTTCTGTGACATCTGCGATCTGTCAATTCTGTCATCTGTCACTCTGTCTCAGTTCTGAGAGTTCTGTTCTGTCATTCTGTGACAAAAATTCAATATTGTAATTTGTAATGTTGTCGTAATATAATTGAATTAATCTAATTAGAATAAAATAGTTTGCCCGAATTATATTGCATTACATTACGATTTTCAAATAATTCGTTAAAATGACAATAGAAGGCAACAAAGACGATGCGGACAAGTGTTTCGAGATTGCGCAAAACGCGTTCAGTACGGGCAACAACGAGAAGGCCGAACGATTTCTATTGAAGGCCGAGCGTTTATATCCCACAACGAGAGCTAAGGAGTTGTTAGCGAGGGTGCGCGCTGCGGGGACTTCAGGAGCACCGCCCAAGAGGAACCCTCCGAGTAGCCCAAACGCTGAGGAAGTACGTCGCAGGAAAACACCAACCCATTCTGCTCCTCAAAGGGAGTACACTCAGGAGCAAATAGACGCAGTGCGCAGGATTAATACAAAATGCAAGGATTATTACGAAATTTTAGGTCAGTGTCATGACATAATCATTATTATATTATTGACTCTTCAAGATAACTTTCTATTTCTATTTGCATTAATTAATATTTACACTATTTCTCTAAACTGAAAACAAGTTTTCTCATTGCATTATTATTTTATGGCAGATGTTATTCGTTCTAATTTCATTGTATGACTGACATAAAATTCTTTTGTACTTTACTACATCTTCATTAATCTGCACTAACCACTGTAAATTACAGTAGATATTATCAGTTAAAAATTCAGACTCTTGCTTAGCAGTGGGCACTTATGTGCGGTACCTACATTTTTATTATTATTTGTATAAATATCGAATGGGGTCCATTCCCAAAGGCCACTGCGACCACAGTTGATCTATTGTAGCCATACCTACATTGTTACTTTCATTTCATAGCTCATTTCTTAGTTCTTACTGGCACATCAAGGTCAACTAAAACTGATATTATGATTTATGATAGCACCATAGACACTAAACATTTTTGAATGCAAATGGGTACTCACGATTTTAAATTGTTTTATCGATATTTCGACCCAGTTGCATGGGTCATGGTCATGACTGTCTTCAAACTCAAATTTAAAATGGTGAGTACCCATTTACATTCAAAAATAAGACTGATATCTGTAACCAAATATGAATGTATTACTTTTTAGGAGTATCAAAAGACGCAACCGACACTGATATTAAGAAGGCTTACAAAAAGCTTGCTCTACAACTTCATCCAGACAAGAACCATGCCCCCGGAGCAGCCGAAGCTTTTAAGGTATTATTTCGTAAATACAACAAAACAACAACCAAATGATAATGCCAGTATATTCATAGACTGACAATGACAAATCAATTTGGTGATGCACGTATGGGACATGCAGGTAGAGACAAGTTACTGAAACTCTAACGTAGTATCACTGATAATAATAAACTTTCTTTCTTTCTTTCTAACGAGTTTTGGGAAAACCACAAGATTTGAGCATTGTAAATTAGTCGTACACTCTTAGCTACTATCTTTAAAAGACTCCTAGTGCACCAATGACCATTTTCTTGAACACTTCTGTGTTTCAGAAGACACAGGGCATTCTTGTGTCAGGCTATGAGCATTTTGTGTAATGGACACAAGCAGTACCAAAGAGCCCACCAATATACCCCTTTGAGAAGTCATACCTTTTTGTTGAATCCCAGAACATATTGCTCTAGAAATACCTTTGTGTCCAGGCTATAGGCAATGCTGCAGCCGTGCTGACTGACGCGGAGAAGCGGAAGCAGTATGACGTGCGAGGCGAGGAGCCGGCGCACACCCCCCACACGCATCACCAATACTACGCGAGGGGGTTCGAGTCGGATCTCACTGCTGAGGAGCTCTTCAACATGTTCTTTGGAGCTACCGGTGAGTTGCAAGTAGTGACTGCATTCCGTGATATGCTCATATTATTACAGTACTACATCATCATCGCAACCCTTACCTGTCCCACGGCTGGGCACGGGTCTCCACAATGTGAGGGGAACAGGTCATAGTTCACCACACTGCCCAAGTGTAGATTGGCGGACAGTATTTAATTCCACTGATTGAATCCCCAGCGTTCCCAGGTGGCGGGCCGACGGTGTACGCGCGGCGGCGCGCGCGCGAGCCCGAGCCGCGGGACACGCACGCGGGGCTGGTGCAGCTGCTGCCGGTGCTGGTGCTGGTGCTGCTCTCCATGATGTCCGGCTTCTTCATCAGCGAGCCCGTGTTCAGCCTCTCGCCCTCCGCCAAGTACCCCGTGCCCAGGGAGACCGTCAGCCTTAAGGTGAGCACTAGTGATCAGTTTGGATGATGGGGTAGTTTGGACGCAAATTTATGAAAACAGGTTTATTTTATGGAATTAAGATGTGACGAGCATAGCACCACCCTTCCGCTGCCGCCAGGGACAACTGTGACCAACACAGAATAAGACTCAACTTGGAACTATGATGGTTAGTCAGTTAGAATCGGTATTAGAACGTTAATTGGTTATTGGTCAATATTATATCTGTTAACCGCCCATCTAAGACGTAGGAGTCCTGAATAAAGCCACGTAAAAGCTTTTACTGAGAGTTACTATGCCCCTCATCTTACACTCTGTCACCACAAATTTTCGTCAAATATCTTACAATAAAAATAGACACATAATTACTTAAAATGTGGTCGATAATAATTAGGTATATCATAATATTGAGGGTAGGTACTATCCTATTTTTCAGGTACCATACTATGTGAAGGAGAATTTCCACACCGACTACCAGGGTTCCCTGCGAAGGCTCGAGATGGCCATTGAAGAGGAATATATTGGTGAGTTGAATTAAAATTCGGGCATTCATTCTGGCATTTACCGCGCGGACATTTATATCGGTACTATAAGCCAGATGTGTTGACAGGAGCCATTCGCCTGTTATTAGGCGTCTATGGGCTGTGTGGTCGGTGCCTGACTCTAAATTACTCGTAATGTTGTTTCAGTGAACCTACGTCACGCATGCCAGCGCGAGCGCAACTACCGCGACAGCATGGTGTGGAAGGCGCGCAACTTCGGCGACGCGCAGCAATACAAGGACGCGCAACAGTTGCGCGCGCCCTCTTGCGACAAGTTGCACAACCTGCAGCGGTAATTCAGCGGACGTTGTGACTAACGTTTTACATCACGACATGCAATAAACATCGCTATATTTGTCGCGCTGGGAAATGATAAGGGCGGGGTTTTGATCAAATCCCTAAACGATCAATACGTCATGATCAAATCACGAAAGGTGTTAACATGTTGTGTATATTTAAATAAAAAAAGTGGTAATAAATAAAATCAAAAGGATTAAGTAACCTTACGCAGCAGTATAAGTATGTAGAAGATTTTAACATCTTCAGTGAATTGATAATTCTCCGCTAGGGATTTGATCAAATCTCTGTTTACTTAATTTCCTTGCGAATTATAAACCCGTTAACGCTTTCCCATCCATATAAGTTAAATCCCTCAAAATGCGTTACAAGGGCGTTTACACGTTAAAACTCGGATAAATGCGGACGATTGAACTTTTTTCTTTAAAATAAATGAAGATTCACTTGGGTACCGTAAGCCCCGCTGTAATAAATAAGGATTCAAGACAATAACTGTTTTACAATAACTGCGTGTTACATATTTATGACATTTTCTTGCCAATTGGAAATGTTTTTTTTTCAATGTATTGATAACGCTAATCAAAACCTTTATTGTAGCATTTCTTGTTGAACTAAACATTATTGAAGTGTGGTAATATGTCAGACGTTGTGAATCATATTCTCTCTTATTATTATTATTATTCCAAAAGCATTTTTATCATCGTCAATCGTTAGAACATTTTTATTTTAAAAATATTTCTAAAAATATTTTAGGAATGTTGTTTTCTATGTACCAATCTCGTTATCGTCGTCGTCGGAGGAGTCAGTGGCTAACGGTCGGAAGTTCTTATACCGCCTGAAACGTATTATAACAGTAAATGTTATAATATCCGTTTCAGGCACGTCGATACAACGCGAGTCGCGAAAGTCGCGAATTGCGAGTCGACGGAAAATAATTTTTGAACGTACTTTATAGTCACGTAACGCAAATCTTGATACCTCGGTAATGTTTACACAAATAGGTAGTAATGTCCCTAATATTACATGTCTAATATGCTTATTACGATATGAACTATTTCGCGGTACTTTATTCGATCGCGCGTTACACAAACATTTTATTTTGAGATGTCTACTGTAACTTCGAATTCCAATGTAACTTCAAA
Organism: Ochlodes sylvanus; assembly: GCA_905404295.2. NCBI lineage: Eukaryota > Metazoa > Arthropoda > Insecta > Lepidoptera > Hesperiidae > Ochlodes > Ochlodes sylvanus. The sequence continues at coordinate 9,712,859 of FR990129.1, forward strand.
CTATCCACTTTCCAACTATCGCCTGTTTCTGTAATCTAGATATCCCTTACTAGCGATAAGAAATCTTAATATATCCGTAACTGAATTTGCGTTTTAATAAATAAATAATTGTACTGCTGTCTGCAAAGTGATAATTATGTGGTTTCGAGTGTTCATCGTTTATCTAAGATAAGTTAAAAAAGGATTATTATCCACAGTAAAGAATGGAAACGGTATTGAAACGGGCAGTTGAAATTGAAATACATTTTTAATTCATAAAATTTATTTACCACGACATCGGGTGTGTTTTTACTCACGTCTTGGGTTTTGTGAAGTGTTAGTTATGAATTTTTAAATATTCCTTAACTGCTGAAGTTATTGCGACGATGCATAACAACAAAATCCATTATGAAAAAAACTTATTTCTCTTCTCTTTTCCCTTGTGTTTTGTACCAATAACTATTATGAATTTAATGTATCAAATCTAGACAGTTCTGCAGGTGGACACGGTTACTGTTAAGTTGTTAGATAGTATCTTTGATTTTATCGTGTTCTTTTATTTTATGACAAGCTTTTCCCTTCGCCTGCCAATTTCCAAAAATCCTTTCTTAGTGCTCACTTGCGTCACTTGAAGAACCTAGATACAAAGTTACAAGTGAATCCATTAAAGAAATGAAAAGTTTCAGGTTATCTCCAATTATAGCCCCTTAGGGGGATTCCAAAAATCCTCTCTTAGTGCTCCCCTACACTCCCCAAGGAACAAACATGCCGAATTTCAGCTTCTTGCGTTCAGTAGTTTCGGCTGTGCGTTGTCTGTCAGTCACTCAGTAACGCAAGAGTTTTATATATATTGATTGATTGATATGTAATAGTGATATCAGCATTGCGTTTAGTCGTACCAATACTAACACAGCGAATAGAGTATGAGCGTCTTTTAGAGGATAGTAGGCGTAGGTTAGTGATAATTCATGATAGCAATGTATCATTTTATTGGTGATAATGTAATAATTTAAAATATGTAACCAAATCTTGTATTGTGATTAAACTAAATTTATTAGTTATTACTTAGGGGGTATAAATATGCTAGTTATTAACAAAATTATATCAATTCACTAGTTAGACGGACATACCTACATGGTAAATGTTTTAAGTTTAAATTAAAACTTAATCATTATACTTTACAAATATTCAGTAAAAAATATGTTAAGTATATTTTACAGTACATCCATATAAATAAATCAGACATCCATATAAATAAACTTATCAGAGTTTTATTCAGTTTATAGGAATAAAATATAGGTCAATATTTTTAGGTTATACGTGATACGGGATAGTGTGAATTTGGGAGATAAGTGGAAAATCGGGTTATTTTACTTGAAACGAGAACTGCAGTAAAATAAAATATGATGGGATATGTTAGTATAATAAGCGGCGTATAGGTTGAACTATGTCCTTGAGTGCGCAGTAACACATTTTCGGGTCTCAATCGAAGCGGGGGACGCGGGAGCGGTACGTCACTCGCTCAGTTCCGCTCACACGCATGCGCACAGTCGCTTTCCGTCCCTCTCCATCCGTAGTACCTGCGCAAACGGCAGCCATTTTGGTTCAACTTATGTGCCGCGATTTATATTGTTTTCGTCTTTGCAACCTATTATGTTTGAAGAGAATACAATTTTATTCTGACTCGTGCATTTTATTATCTTCCCTATATCTGGTTTAGACAAAAATTGTTTGTTCATCTGTGTGTTATGTGTTAGTTATAACGGGTATATATTTAGTTCGAAGGTGCAGGTAATTACTTTAAAGCGCTGCGTAAATATGTATCCAGTGTTGGACCTAGCTGACTATCTACTCGTCCTTGACTTGCTATTGTATTATGATTGTAAAGGCTGTGTGCCAGGGCCGATGGGTTGGGTATAGACAATTCAGCTGTATATTGTCTTATTCATGTAGACAGTTTTCTCAAACAAATTCACACAACACAAGTCACCCTGTTGTGTATTTAGTGCCTAAATAGCCTATTGAACAATAGGTTGTGTTCGATCCCTGGGTACTCATACACAGACGTGACAATTTAATGTATGTTTACACACCTTTATAATCTTTAGTATGTTCATGCCACTTTTAATATCAGCACTCACTCGATTTCTATTAAAGAACTTAGCTGGGCCTCGGCCATCATCGACGCGGCTCCACTGAATATTTTTCGTTCGTATTTCTCTTATCTCAATATTAACGTTGTATAAACATAATGTCATTGAAATTAAATAAAAATATTACCTAATGATTTATGTAAAGCTGTTATTGTATTTAAATTAATTTATTGGTCATATTATTAAAGAGTTAAATATATTTGGTTGTTTCATTTCATGTATTAGAGTATCACCTTGCAGAATCAAGACAGTTGAGAGTTTGAGACTAACTCGACTATTTCTAACAAGAAATAACAGGGGTGCTACATTCTTCGTTTCCTATCTTAACTCCGTAGTTCTGATAAATATCATGTGAATCATTGATATAAAAACCCTGTGAATGGAAATTAAACTTGTGCACGTGCAGCGTCTTTCAAACTATTTAATTCCATGCTAAAAAGAGAGTACTTAAATACTACGAACGCGGCGTACGCAAACATTGACAACATCGAGCCCTCTTCCATCATTTCTAATCATCTATCTATTCTCGAAGGACTGCTCGCCGGCTAGTAACACTGTTGGTCCACTTCGAGATGACCAGAAACAATTGGAAGACTCCCTTCATGTCACACCAATCCTGCTTCTCTCAGTTGATTTAGTAGACTGTAGAGGTATAAAATTGTCTAGTTAAAAACCAAACTAATATAGATCTCTCCATGGAGTAGGTACAACGTACACGTACACGTACTATCTGCCGGGACGACAGAAGTCGCTTCCAGTATTCATAGGATGTACGTTTGCATTATTTTAAATTCCGACGACAATCCAAATTATTCAGCTGTAATCTACGAGTAACTTACGGAATTTTTGAACGCGATCATATTTTTCTTTTTGGAAAACGATCGCTATAAAATCAATACATTATGAGTCACAGATTTCCTTACGTTTTTTGCCTTCAACGAAGCAAGGTATCATTAAAATTTAAATAATACTACGTACCCACGTACGTAGAAAAGTCTAAGTTCTGCTTGGGCTCTCTGTGCCTACCAAAGCATTTATCCTCCCACCCATCCATAACAACACAAATAAAATATATAAAGTAATCATAAAAATAAAACGTCATTTACATTCCAATATCTATATTAATTAAAAATCACACATAAATACAACATGTAACTTCATTTATTGTGTTAAATTGTTTATTGAAATATTGTAAATTAAAACGGTCAATCGGCACATCACTGTTGATGAATGAACCTTTGTAATAAACAGTACAGTCCTCGTAACCAAGTCGTAACCAACCTCAAATAAAACTAATGCATCCTATTTAAAACTTCTACCAGGACATTTTGTTGTGTGAATTAGCCCCACACGTTTTAATTATAGCCCGTTCCTTCGAACAGCATCATTTTTTAATATACGTCAATATTGGATCTTTAGATCTCTACTTAAAGTCACGCCAAGTCGCTATTTCCAAAGGAAAATTGAGCGAACAAACCTATTCCCTCCGCTGTTCAACATAATGCTCCTATGAAATGAGATAAATATTTGGAAATAGTATTTATAAATCGTAGTTCATTTTTCATAAATTGAAGATATAATTCATGAGTAGGTAAATAAAAAATCCTTCTTCAAATCAACGTTCATTACTGGCTTGTTAATTACACATTCCCGAGACCTACTACATTAAGGTTAATGAATAGAACATTTTCAGATTATCTGATATAATAATATCTCAATTCCAAAAATAGTATATTTTGTTAAAATATCTTTGTCTGCAACGATAACCTCAAGCAATTCGAGCTCACTATCTGTCGGATCTATGTATCCGCGTCTGTACGGTGTAAACAAATATTGCAAGTGTAAGCAATCCGTGTTTAATTTTTTTGTGTAGAAGTAGCTATTGGGAAAGAACGGAACAAGAATGCGTCCCCAAATAAAATTGGAACATGATGATTCAACGCTTTCGACAAACCGGCAAGAGATACCAACATCAAAAGTACGAAAAAGAAAATTTTCCTTCGAATTCTTTTTTATACATCGAGGCATTTCTGTCCGATAATCCAAAAATGCCTTAACCTACTAGCACGTTCATTTACGAGCGTGTACAGTCGCCATTTGCCATGTCTTCCTCAAAAGATGCAATAACGGTCGTTAATATCGCAATGCGTCACTGAGTTAACTCTCTACAAATATTTTATCTTATTTTTTACTGAATATAAGTTACCGCTTGACTACGATCCCACCCGATGGTAAGAGTATTTCACATTACCGAATATGTATAGAACAATATTTTTTTTAAATAAAATAGACGCGTTGGAAATTTTAAATCTATGAAAACACTAGTGGTTTATTACAACATCTGTTTTTAGTAAAACCATATTGAACACACCACAAAAAATATCCAACGATTAAATTAAACTATCACTTACTGTCCGGTTACATGATGTATCTATACATTTCAACACACAAAGATACACCTACGTATGTAACTAATCTACCATTCTTGATGATGCATCTTTTATCAAATATATATTAAGTTCTTAAAAAAATAGATAACCGCAGTAAGCGATAGATAGGATTAAAAACGCTGAAGAAGTTTGTATTGGGATGATAACGACCGAAACGCTTGGAATAGTAAACACGCCTGTGCGCGCGCTGTAGTTATCTTCGCGCGGAGTCCCCGCGCAGCCCTAGGGCTCCTCTGCGGTGGGCCCGAGCACGGCGCCGCTGTACGCCAGGTCCCAGTAGTGCTCCACCTTGTGCTTCTGGAAGTGCTCGCGGGCCTGCTTCTCCGTCGGCATCACCTGGAAGATATACATCATTATTGACGTGGGGATCGCGGTAAGCTCGAATCATCATCGCAACCCAAGACCGTCCCGATTCTATGAACGGGTCTCCTCTCATAATATGGGGAGTATAAAGCCCAGAGTATTCTAAAAATAAAGTTAAATTTAATAAAGTTGTGGGATCTTTTATTAAGTACCGTCATTAACAGCTTTTCTCTAATATCTGCCTTGTACGAAGTACTACAGAAATGGTTCAATTAATATAATTTTATTTTATGTATAGAATATAGCCTCTAGTGACAACCGACCTTAAACTTAATATCCCCGAAGGCCCTGTTGGGCGCTACGCCCTCCCACACCAGCACGCAGCTGTTCTTCTCGCCGGAGTCCTTCACCGTCTCCTCATCCCATTTGATGCGGTGCAGCATCAACCTGATGACGTCACAATCATCATCATCATCCAAACCTATAAGATATGCACAGCTGCCGAGCTCTCAGACACTGTGAGGGGTACACCCAACCCACGCCAAGAACGGATGGGCAGACTTCACAACACCATTGAGAACACTATAGATAAATGCCGATGTGCAGCTTCACGATGTTTTTATTCAAAAACATCACATTTACAAAAAAGCAAAAACCTATCATTGGCCACGAAATAACAATTGTTTAGCCTAGTTTCAAGGAATAAGTCTTTACATAAAACGGATAGGATATAAATAAGTTTATTCGTATGAGCACAACCTACACTCGTACGAGTATGACCGACTAACTGTAAAAGTTACTGTAAAGTAATTTTTGTTTTGTTTTCTTTTTTTTTCCTCAATAAAAGTTACCGCTTGACTACGACCCAAAATAATAATAACGCTACACACTCATAGCCCCACACTAGGATTCAATGTGTAGTGGGTGCCATGGACAACACACAAGACAAGAACACACACACCCAGACAAAGAACGGAAATTTAAATTCATCATTCAAATTTCCACCTCGCTGCGAATCGAACCGAGGACCCTCGGAACGGCGATCCGGCGTGTTAACCATTGCGCCATCCGGGTCGTCAGAAAGCCCCCTCACCGTTTGTACTTGGCGTGCTGCTTGGGCCCGCCCTCCACGACCACGACGCAGCAGCCGCGGTGCAGCAGCACGCACCCGGTCATGTGCAGCTGCTGCGCGTTCACCTCCACTTTGAACTTGGCCGACGCGCACTCGAATAGGTCCTTGATTCTGGGGACGTAATTTGTTTTATAATCTCTATATATTATATAAAATTCTCGTGTCACAATGTCACGAGTATGTAAGTTACCATACTCCTCCGAAACGGCTCGACCGATTCTCATGAAATTTTGTGTGCATATCGAGTAGGTCTGAGAATTGGCCGACATCTATTTTTCATACCCCTAAATTTTAAGAGTTGTCCACCCTAAATTTTTTTTTTCATTTTTTGGACAAATTTTTTATTGGTTATTTTTTATGGTGTGGCATAAAAAAATACACATAATCTTAAATTATAACTTCCCTTCCCCCACCCATAAAATTTAAATCGCGCTTTTTGTATCTACATATATGGCGGAACAACGTTCGCATGGTCAGCTAGTATAAGTATAAAGTATGCAAAACAAATTTAGAATTGTGTCAGAACAATTAATGATGATAAACAATAAATCATTAATCCGGGATTTTTTTACACTTTATACAGACTATACATTTGGGGCTCAATCAAAATATTTATCGTAGAAAACGGGCACAATTTTCATACGATACTCTTATCGCCCACTGCATTATATATTCAATTTAAGGACACCTTTGACAAAATAAACTATGTTTAACTCTAAAAGAAGCCCAATCAGACGTAGAACTAAAACTCATACCTGTATACAGCCACATGGACCCCCATTGTGGTGTCCTCCCTGATCTTTCTGTCCACCTGAAACAATAAAACACACGTTCAAATTTCAAATCCAAATCAATTTTTATTTATTTATAACTCTTTATTTTACACCAAGAACAAGACATTAACAATTATACAGGGTGTAATCGTTAAGTGTGCACAGGCGATTATTCCGTAACTATTACAGATAAATCAAAAAACTTTAAACTGATATCGAAAGCACTTTACCTAATGAGTAAAATGACAATAATAATTTATTAAAAATAAAACAAGAAATATCCAAAAAAATTACATTAAACTCTCCCATACATTTAGTATGAGATAGTAGAAAGGTTTTACTTTCTTTATTAAAAGTGGAATAGTACCTACTCCCGCGATAAAGAATTTGAATTTAGAACGAACACCAAAGAGTATCTTTCTTTTTGTTTTTATTTAGTATGTTGCTTTTCAGCCAGTTCAAATCAATACGATATTGAAACAAGGTTTATTATTAATTTGAAGTGGTAAGATAATTAATCTACACGTGTGTATCTACTTGAAATTCATCAATATCATATCATACATAATTATAAAATGATAAGGGTAAAATCAGTAGGTACTATTCCACTTTAAATAAAGAAAGTAAAACCTTCCTACTATCTCATACTAAATGTATGGGAGAGTTTAATGTATTTTTTTTGGATATTTCTCGTTTTTATTTTAATAAATTATTATTGTAAATTTACTCATTAGGTAAAGTGCTTTCGATATCAGTTTAAAGCTTTTTGATATCTGTAATAGTTACGGAATAATCGCCTGTGCACACTTAACGATTACACCCTGTATAAATAGACATTTATAGAGTACAAAAGGTGGTCTTATCGCTACATAGCGATCTCTTCCAGACAACCTTAAGACATGTGGCAAAGAACAGAATGAGTACAGCGATGTAAGGTGCACAAGAAATGTAAGGAGGATTTAATATTTATAAGACACAATTATCAATAATATTATCAATTATCAATAACACAAATCTTATTCTTGCGTCGTATTCTTAATTACTGAAGGTCGTGTCCAGAATGAAAGTCCTTCAAGGTTCTCTCTCATAACTCGCCTCCATTCTCCTCGTTCTTCGGCATTCTTTAAGGCAGATGTTACCGAGAGACCAGTGAGTGCGGTCACCTGGTCACTCCAACGGCTAGGTGATGGTCGTTTCCCTTCGACTTTACCTACCACCATCAACTTGTCGAGATCGTCTGGTCTACGGCGGGCAATGTGATATGAATAATACAATTATGATTAATCGTATTTCGTCCACTATGCGAATAATACAATGGTATAGATACCTTCTCGCGCTTCTGATCCTTGGTGAGCGCGCGCGCCTTGTTCGCGTCGAGATGCGTCTTCTGCCGCTTGGCGATCTGCTCGCGGACCTTCGCCTCGATGGCGGTCGGGTCCTGCACCGCCTCCGTGCCCAGCGCGCGCATCAGGTTCGATATCCTGGGGGTAACGTACGTCACTTGATTATATTATTGACGAGCTGTGCCCGCGACTTCGTCCGCGTGGAATTTAACAAAAATAACTAAAATAAAAGTAGCCTAAGTTACTCCTTATGACATCAGCAATCGGCCAGGAAAGTCCCGTCAAAATCGGTCCAGCCGTTCCAGAGATTAGCCCGAACAAACAGACAGACAGACAGACAAAAATTGTAAAAAATGTTATTTTGGTGTATGTACCGTATATATATTCATATACATGTAGTAAATAACGGTTATATCAATATTACAAACAGACACTCCAATTTTATATATTTGTATGGATAGCTCTATTAGTACCTATTCCTCTTCTTATAGTGCCATCTCCCGCCGGAGGTTGGCTATCATTATGGCCATTTTTATTTTAGATGTAGCTTATTAGTTGTATCTATTAGTAGTATCTGTTAGTACTATGTGGTGGGTAGCAACAATAAAAAAAATTGCTCATTAACGATTTTATTTCCAGTTAACTAAACTAGTTTTAAATGTGATGTTGATTTTAGTAACTATTATTTACCGATCGGTTTCTACAACCAATCTATTTTTTATCGCCGATGAAATAATAATAAAATCATTTATTCGCCCTCACAAAAGGTCATAAACCATAGCTTAATAACAAGTTTCTTAAACCTTTCTAAGCATAGGCCTAATGCCTAGTTTAGAATAAAAGCTAACACTATATTTACATATATTAGCTTTATGCTATATGCGTACATATATTATATACAATAGTAGCTGCGAGTTCATTTTTGGGTTTCTATAAACAATGAATTTTTTATCTACTAAATTAATCTTTAGCTCCGAAAGCCTTTAACCAAAAGTAATAGACTATTAACTGCATAAAAAGGTGCGTCTACAGATAGATTTAAGTGGACCTAAAGTTTAATACGAGATATACCTGAGCTTAGGTTCCGGCGGGGCCTCCAGGCCTAGCCGCACCTTCTCCTGCTCCTCCTTCCAGGCCTCGCGGCGGCTCTGGCGGCGGAGTTTCTTCCGTTCCTTCTTCGTCAGAAACACCGGCATGTAAGTAGGTTTGAGCGGCTCGGCTGCAACCAACCAACGAACGTGTTACTTTTACCCTTACGGCGAAATGGTTACCATGCTAGACTGCCGTTCGAAGGGTCCGGGGTTCGATTCTCAACGAGACGGAAATTTAGAATACAACACAAAAAAATCATTTCTGGCTTAGCTATAGCACAAAATGACAACGAATTTATAATATTTTATTTTTAATGGAATGATGAGTTTAAATTTCTGTTCTTGGTCTGGGTATGTGTTATTCTCTTTGTGTTGTCCATGGAATCCACGATATAGGGAATCCTAGTGTGGAGCTATGAGTGTGTAGCGATATTATTATGTTAAAATATATACGAACCAGGAACTTTCAATAATAAGTTTCGAATAATAATAACCGTAATCCTGTTTGAATTTGCCAAAGCACACATATACAGGATCACAAGATATTCGCATCCTTCCTTACAATTCTTATTGTATATTGTTTGCCTCAATTGATAAACGTCAATGAAAACATGACTCAGATTACAGTAACGCGTATTTAAGGTCTAATTTTAACCCCACTATCAGTGGCGAGAATTCGTTTAGTTCGCGGTACGACTTGATACTACAAGGACATAACGTAACCTCCGTGTGATTAATTTATTTACGCGTTAATAATAAAATTTAAGAACATTTAAAAGTGAAATAATGCTGATCCCAGTGTATACAATAGTTGCTCTCATAAACATATTAGCAAAAAGTCAGAACTTCAATTTCCAGCCGCCAAAAAATCTTCCATATGAGATACGTTTTAGAAGAGACTTGATTAACGCATTAAAAAAAGCTGAAAACATTGCGGACATTAAAAAAGAAAAAACAGTAAACGTGTTGCAAGTTTATGACAATTTAAAGGAAGGTGTACCGAAAAAATCGGTTACAAATGTAGATATTTCAAACGAAAACATAAATTACATGAAAAAGTTTCATACCTGGATCGCTGATGTTGAATCAGAAAGAAAATATGACAATACTGTGCCTATGGCCTACTATTTGAAAATTAATCACGATAAATTAACCCAAGATTCGAAGAGAAACACAGAAAATTCATTAAACAATCAAAGAAGAGAAAATGTAAGTTTAAGAGAGAATAATGTTAAAAATAAAGGGACAGTTAAGTACACAATTGACAATCATAATTTAGTTCCAGAAGAAATCGACGCAGAAAATCACGTCAACAAGTCGTTTAACAAATCAAAACTCGTTAAATTACTTAAAGATCAAAGAACGAAAGAATGCAAAAGTCTAACAGATTGTTCAAAAAGAGAAATTAACAAACCCCACATTTTAAATGTGACACTGACCGACAAACGATGGAAAAGAAATTTCGGTAGCAACGGTAACAACGAAAAAAACGGTTACGACTATAATTACAACCGTAGTATCAATAACGACCCAGCTGACAGTAACTTGTATAATTATCACGTGACACAAAAATCAACATTGAACACAGCTTTTCAGTGGGTCAAGAATTTAGTGAATACACACGAAAAATACGTAATTACTAACGATTCGGCTCCTTACTCCGCAAATAATATTTACAATGAATCCTCTACAGGCTATATTAAAAAAAATATTACGATCATGCCAAACTACAACTGGAATTACGGAAATAACAACAACACTTACCACAGCAGTGGTACACAGAATTTTTATACAGCTACCCCCAGCTACACCGGAAATACCGGTTATAATTATAACCAACAACAGTATCGTTATAACGGTTTTAACTATTATCAAAATAATAACAATAACAATGCCGTACAAAATGTAACAACTCCAGCATACGTTACTCCCGCATATTACGGAGTTCGGGGCTACAATTACAGCAACCAAGAGTATCCAAATTACGGTTATAGTAACCGTACAAACGCAAATATTTACAACGGGTTATATCCTAACAGTAATAGCGGTTATAACAACACCGTCTACTATGATACCGATATAAATAACGGTTACAATCCGTTTCCAGTGTACAATGTAACAGATACTAACGATACGACGACAGAGGAGTCCATAGTTATTGAAGGTTGTATACTGTGTGGGTCTTTTGGATGCCCTAAGTACACTAAACGGATGGGCTTCAGATGCATTCCAATTAAAAGACCATAAGTCAAATCAAAATGTTCTGATTGCAAAATGTATGTTTGTACTCGAATAAACAAAATCGCATTTAGTGTACACACCTTCAAAGTCAAACTTCTTAACGACATAACGTTTTTTAATATTCTTTAAATTAAAACTGTTGTAATTTATCATTGAACGTGAACTACTACTCGACTGTACTTTATTGTTGCTGTGGTTAATTTTTCAGCCATGACAGTTTTAAATAAGAACATAAGTATACAATATCCTGTTTACTAAATACTATTTTGCAACTTCCGTTCCATAAAAGTGACAATAATTTGTCACAATACATACTATTTAAGTTTTACCTCAATACTAATAATGACTTTAATTTATTCTTACATAAATAAAATAACAATATTCAGAAACTCTGGTGTTATTGTTTGTTTTTAAAATTAAATAACGGCTATGTTTGGTATTATACCTAGCATGCACATAATTACAAACGTCCAATCATTACTAAGCATATCATAAAAATTGTAATTAAACATATCCGGCAATGTGATTGCTAATAAACGCTTTTAAAGGCAATGAAACATGTTTTATTTGCAAACGATTATCCCGCGGCTACGCCCGCCAATTTCCAAAAAATCAGGTCATCCCCTTAGGGGGGGAATTTACTCTCTTAGTGCAAGTCCCTACAAAAATCCTCTCTTAGTGCTCCCCTACACTCCCCAACGAACATACGTTGTGCCAAATTTCAGCTTCTTGCGTTCAGTAGTTTCGGCTGTGCGTTGTCTGTCAGTCACTCAGTAACGGAAGAGTTTTATATACTTATTATATTATATAGAAGATTATTGTTTATTAAACATTTAATTTGCAATAAAAGTAAATAAAAACTATCCTATCTTTTAAGTTAGACCAAATTACAGATACATGTGAAATTTAATTAAAATCGATAAAGTAGTTTAGAAGTCCATCGCGGACAAACAACGTGACACGTAATTTATATATATTAAGAAGATTTGTACAAAAACATCAACAAGGCACCCGCAAAGCGGCGTACTCACTGGGCGGGCGCAGCTGCTGCGGGTGCTCCACCAGGTTGGTGACGGCGCGCTCGTTGAGGTTGTCCACGATGTCATCCGCGCCGGTGTGGCACGCGGCCACGCGCGCCCACTGCGGCCGCGCGTCCTCCGCGCCCTCGGGCTGCCGGCGCGCCTCGCGCTCCTCCGCCGTCATCAGGATCACGCTGTCCCACCTGTGGGCTTACTACTTTTGTAGACTGCAATGGAGCTCTGTCGAGTGATCGGGACAAAACTCAATGTAGACAATTTATGATGGCAAAATGTATTTTTATATGACACTAGCTGTCTGTGCCCGCGACTTCGTTCGCGTGGAATTTTAATTGTTACAGGGAAATTTCTGAAATAAAAGTAGCCGAAGTTACTCCTTATTAACATCAGCTATCTGTGAGTCCCGTCAAAATCGGTCCAGCCGTTCCAGAGATTAGCCAAAACAAACAGATACACAGACAGATAGACAGACAGACAGACAAAAATTGTAAAAAATGTTATTTTGGTATATACCGCTTATCCATATACATTTAGTAAGAAGCGGTTAATTTAATATTACAAACAGACACTCCAATTTTATTTCTTTGTATGGACTAGCTTCTCCTCGCGAGTCCCGAGCAATCGACGTGTGTTCTACAAGGGACAGTACTGACCACTCGATGTCGGGCAGACGGTCGGCGAGCGGCGTGTCGGCGGCCAGCAGCGCCAGCTTGGTCGCGGACGAGATGCCCGTCTTGCGCGCTATCTGCGATATCTCGTTCTGCAGCTTCTCCAGTTGGGCCTGCGAGGAATTACATATATCAAATTATTATTATTAGATCAATCAATCAAATTACCAATAAACAGCTTAATTACGGTTTTTTTAATGAAATAAATTATTTCAATTGGTCATTTTAGCCTAAGATTAAGGGATTGTTCATCTATGCTTCTATGCTAACAGATTAATATTTTTTTATTTTACTTGGCATAAGGTAGTGCTTCGTCCTTTCATTCATTCAGGTAGGATTGCTAAATCCCACCTGATTGCAAGAGGCGATGGAAGACCATTATGTTCAGCACTCTCAGTAACAACCTATTCCTCTCCTCATGAAGAATCCATACTAATGGTACGCAACCATAGCAATGGGGTCCCGTCGACATCTTTCGGGTGCGCACCGTAAAACCCGACAACTCACCTTGACCCGCAGCCGCTCGGCCATCTGCCGGAACTTGCCCGGCTCGTGGAAGCGCAGCGCGCGCTTGGCCCGCGTGGGCGGCTTCATCGCCACCCGCTCGTCCATCCAGGACGCGTCGCCCGCCGGCTCCGACGTCGCCTGCCCGGACAGTTGCGCGCGGAACTCCTCGCGACGTTTCGCTCTGATATTTGCCTACCAGAGTGATAGTAATAAATATTTACAGTCATACATCCGCACTAGGACTCCTTGCGTTATGGGCAGACTCGACTGACACTATTATCGATCTTTTCCAGTGAAAATCGAATTCAGGACCTTTCGATGCTCAAGCGTCGTTGATTAGCTGAGATGGGGAGTAAACAGTCCAGCCTGGTAACCAACTGTCAATTAACAAGGTCACTATAGCTTTTGAAGTTTTTAAGACCTAAGATATGCAGGTATGTAAACAACTCATTTTTCGTCCTAAGCAATACACCTGCTATTAATTGGCTACTTCACCTTATGGACATGCGTATCCTGTACAAGATCTCAAATATATTTAGTCATATGTACGATTGGTTACAGACTTTTTGCTACTCCTGAAGTAAAAACCAAATTTGTGATGTAACTAAAACATGAAACATTTGAGGGTAGTCGCAAACATTAAGTTACATACCTTGAGGGTAGGCGCGACATGTGTAAGCTGCACCCGCTTGCCTGAAGGGTCCACTGTGCGACCCTCGCGGTCCAGGATCAAGGGCGCCGGGCCGGAGCGCCCCGCCACTAGGGCTCCACCTATGGTATCACACTAACCTTATATTTGGAAAGTGAAATCTTACTTTTTATACGACATCCAATGAGCAGAATAAAGATCTTTGCTTACACTAACTAAAAGCCAACTCCAGCACAACTCTTGTACGGAAGCATTGAAATTTAATGTAATGGGAAGATGTTATTAGGGAGAACTCTCAGGTGTGCAGGTTTTCTCATGATGTTTTCCATCACCAAAGCATGTGATAATTAATTTCTAATATGCGCGTATTTTTTGAAAATTACGTGTGCGTGCAGGATTCGAGCGTTTGATTAAAAATGTTGTATTGGCTTTAAAGGTCCTTTTAGTTTTGTTGCATATTTTTCTGATATGGTTGGCTAATTATTACTTTACCTGCCAGTTTCCGCTGAATCCTCGCTTGCAGCTCAGCTATTTTACGTTGCTTTTCCAACTCTTCCTGACTCATTGGCATAGACTCTGCAGAACAGAACATGAGTTTGATTATTAAGATTTTAATTCTAAAAATACCAGGTCATTCAATTGAGTCTCTCTTGCTTGTAGGAAACAATAATGCTGATTGGTGGTTAAAATAAAGTCAGGGAGGCCTTAACCGGCGTAAGAATTACCAATAATTTGTTTGCCTACTAACTAACCCTTTCACCATTCGACGACCACACCGTTGACGACCCCGTAGACGTATGGGCAGATATTCATGTGATGGATAAATATTTGTTCTAGGGTGAAGTGTGTTAGTGATATGTTATTTGTGTTTCCATGCCACCCGCGACAGAGAGAATCCTAGTGTGGGGGTATAGTGTGTCGGCATTTATTATTACAATTATTATTCCACACTAGAGAGCGTTATTATTATTTATTATTATTAAGCCAAACGAAAGTTACCAAAGAACAATAAAACTTCGCCTGCTACTTTTACCAGAGATTATACATAGCTAGAATCTTGAAGACGGTGCAACAATGACCCTCACCAGGCTTGGAGTACAGCACGGGCTTGATGACGCTGGGCGGCGGTATGGCGCTCTGCAACTGCATCTTGAGCTGCTGGGCCGTGGCCGCTGCCACGTTCACCCCCGGCTTGGTGTCACCCTTCATAGCCACCAACATGCGCTTGCGCTCCTCGATCTCACGTTGCGCGTTCGCCATCATCAGCTGAGGATTGTATAGCGAAGAGGAACAAAGTTAAATTAAAATTAAAATTAAAAGATGGTGTTATCGCAATGGTCTAGAATGTAGCTGTATCATAAACAAAAACAGTGAGAGTGAACAGTGACAAGAAAGTGCAAATCTGCTACTCTTTTCAAAGTAACAAATTGGTCCAAAAAGGGTAGGTGCAAATTACTAGTTAAGACATAGTAAGAAACAAATAAAACATCACCTTTATCTTATCGGCACTAAGTCCAGCCATCTTTGACCCAATTGTTTCTCCATCGGGCAGTATCGAAGGCAGCTCCACGCCATTTCCAAACGCCGCAGCAACCTCTCCCTCCTTCTCCATTTCTTTATCTCTAGCTCTGTCTCTATCTTTATCTTTTTCTTGCTTATCGCGCTTGTCGTCGCGAGATTCATGATTTTCGTCATGGCGTGACCTGCAATACATTTAAAATATTGTAACATATTTAAAACTATACAAAATAACTCAGTATTTCTTTTTGTTTATGACTAAACATCGCTATTGTTATAATACACAATATAATGGCAAGGATTACCTATAATTTTATCAGTATTTTTATATGCTCAATAATTTACTGTAATTAATTAATTCATTTAATTTTATTTTATTTAAACACAATATCAACATTAGGACGTCAAGATTAGGACAACATATAAAAGAAAGAAACATAATTATTGATACTGTCTTAAACCCCACCTTTTGAAATCTCTATCCTTCTCGGATTCATGTTTCCTCTTCTGAGTCTTGGCAGTGGATACAAACTCCTGTGCAAGAGCCAACACCTTGTCTGCAAGCTTGCTGGCTTTCTTCGAGTCAATGTGCGCTGACACTTTGTCAATGATCTTGCGGCGCTCGTACCTGCAACGGGACACAGAGTGCAAAGTTTGGTTTTTATGTGCCCTTACAACTATGATTCATATGTTTTGTTGTAATTGCTTAACTTATTATCCATTTATTTGCACAGTATTTTTATTTAACATGTACTGTATGGCAAACATTTCTTGAGAATTTCCCTGCTTTGGTGGGCACGATAAGTTAAGTCATGTTGGAGGCCTTCGGGCGCCATAAAGAATTCCGACACATAGACTGGCCATTAACTCCTCCACCTATCTGCACTGGAGCAGAGTATGCTCTAGGCCTTTTAAGTTATGAAGAGACCTGTGCTCAGTAGTGGGCCATCAATGGGTTGAAGCCTAAAAAAAACTATCGGAATTGGTCGAGCCATTCTCGAGTTTTGCACTTACAAACAGACATTTTTATTTATATAGATTTATTGATAAGCACATGAAGTGCATAACACTGCCCGGCGCCAAATTAATTAATTTAAAACAATTTCTGTAACGTTTTGGTTTATACTTCAACATGAATCAAGGGATGACAGTTGGTGTCATACCTTGATCTAAAAATACATGATAAAGTTTCTGAACATTAAATTGTGATATATCAATTTATTTACCCAAGAAAACCCCAACTTGCACTTATTTCTTAAATTGTTAGAGTGTTTTTTGAGAAACTAATAACATACCAGAATATGAACAATAATTACTCAAATTAGGATTGTATGGAATAATTTTTCCAATTCTATTTTAAAGTTTCTTTCCTTACAGCAGAAAGTCAAAAGGTTAGTGTATGTACAAGGAGAGGTTAATAAGGAACATTGCAATAGCAGGAAAAAGGAATTAACATACAATATTAAAAAACGATTACCAAATGTCTTAAGTAATGTAGATCTTTCTGTTGTGTATATACTGGCCGGACATCCAAATCAAATTTGGATCCAATAGAAAAATATTTAGCACCACTATTGTTTCTGTTGTTTCTACTGAACTACCTATTTAATCTGAAGTAGCATGTTTGAGTATGCTGTAGGCCTTCCAGTTATGAGAAGAGACGCTGTTCCTTGTTTTGAGCCATTCATTGGTGGACGCCAAGCAAGTCATTAAGATCAACAACTAATATTAAAAAAAAAACATATGGCATTTCGTTACGTGACGATTTCTACTAAATCGCCCTACCCTTAAGCCGCGTTATGGAACTTCGTTCCAAAAATGTTGGCGGGAAACGACCCAACAAGCCATTATTAATATGATGTTGATTTAACAGTGGAATAATAAAGTGGTGGATATTTCGCACTTACCTTCCTTCCCTACTAGTATTATGTATATAAGAAATCGTTTTTGTTGTATCACTTTGATTTAAAACGTGATTAGCTAATACAGTCCACTCACCCATTGGTCAAACAAGATGATACGGTAGACAGAAGCGACCCGTCAGACTTTCCGATCGTCCGGTAAATTGCGCGATCCAGCGATGAGCGCAGCTCCTCGACTTCTCGTCTAGACAGCTGCAGAGCCATATCTCCAATAATAAACCAGAATACAACACAAAATCAAATTTATCGTAGCTTTGAGGTTACCTTCGCTACATCGAGATTATGTCTTCAGCTTTGCACCATACAATAATAGGATAGTAAATACTGCTCTTCAAGTGCTTAAATAACAATGGTATAATGTAATTATTGCTTAATTCATTATAAATAAACGGTAAAACGTTGTTTTCTTCACACTTGACGTAAACAACGACCATAGAAGAATATATGTTTTTAATCAGGTAATTTTTAGTAGCTTTTATTGATTTGGACGTCGTTTTTTCGGCTTTCGAAAATAAAGTATTTTTTATGCCAATGCCGACAATGTCCTCAAACGAACAACGGAATAGACGACTCAAATTAGCTACTTGATGGTTATTGGTCATAATCGCTTTTGGACTTGGACTTGAGTTGAACTATCGGAGTATCGGCGATTGCAAAAAATAATTTTAAAAATGAAATACATTGTCTATGTTTGTTAACGTTCCATTCCACTCTTCCATGGGGACTTAACTAAACATTGTATTGTCATAAAAAATGCAAAGGTTTTGATAATCCGATTCAATTATTATTAAAATAAAGGGATTTACTTAAAATTTGCTAACAATAATTATCAATTCAATTTGACGTTATAATTATGTTTATGACGGCATTCTAAAATAAATACTTAACTAATACATTGTCAGTCATTGTCTGTCAATTGATCGTGAAATGGAATAGAAACGTAACCCTAAAACCCTATGTTTACGAATACGAAATTACGAAAACGTAAATACCTACTTGATTTGATTAAATTTCCAGATTATAATTTTTAGATTTTGAGTACCTTGACCAATTTATAATTATAGTTTTAGAGTCATAACTTGATCGCTAGTATATCTTAAAGTTTTCCCAAAGCAGTACCGATAATTCAGAAGAAAAGAAAACATAACCTGAAATGTCCGACGACGAAGACATAATTCTGCCGAAAAAGCAGAAGACGGTTCATTATGGCTCTCTGGAGGAGCAGGAGAAAGCCCGGCTGGCGGCGCTGGCGGCCGCGTCCCGTGAAGGCGCCGAGGAAACCAGCGGGAAGGAATTTGGAGATATACAGATTTCTAGTGGCAAGTATTTTAATCTTCTTTACTTGTTTCTGAAGATGTTAACTAAATTCTATACAAACATCAACTTACAAATACACTAGCAGTGCTACATTCTTGATTCTCACGCTCAGTCATTCTTGTTATGTTTAATGTCTGTAACAGAATATATGGACCTTGAAGATGAGATGTCAAAAGACAAGAAGGCTCTTCTGGAAGAGTTTGAGAGGAGGCGGAAGGCTCGACAACTCAACGTGTCTACTGATGACGATGAGGTGACTAAACTTTGTTAGACTTTTGTGTACAGATAACATTGATGTGCAGCTTGCTCGCTGTAACATAATAGTTGCTATGAATGATTATGAAGTGTTGAAATACGTCACATGCAACTTGTTGCCTATGTAATATCCAAACAAAGTTGTTATCTTTCTATACTCTACAATTCTACATAATTCAGCTCTTGAAATTTACTACTAGTAGTCACCAAAGATTCCTATATATTATCAATTTCGATCACATCCCAAGTTTTAAGCTTTTCAGTCACCTTACTGACTCTTACTGCTGGTTAACAGATTTTTTTTAATAAACATTAACACACTCATACCCTCTCACTAGAATTTCATGTGTTGCGGGTGGCCTACACAAATTCCACATCACTAACACCCATGACCATGGACCATGGACTACACAAATTCCACATCACTAACATCCATGACCCGAGAACAAACATTTATCAGTCACATAAACATATGCCCCCGGCCGAGAATCAACCCTGGGACCCCTGGCTTCCCAGATTAAAACTTAATTATCCCCAATTAACTTAAAGCAATAGACTCTTGGCGGAATAGGTTAATTTCCTGGATTGAATTAATTTTAACATGTTTATAGATTACATTATTATTACATGATTACATTCGATGACGACAGCTAATATCATACCAAGTTTTCAAACATCAAACAACCAAGCAAATGGAGTATCCAGAAATAATTTAATTTTAGATTTCTCAGTTTAAAAAAATTATATAAGACATAATCAAAACTTTTAATTTTTTACTTTTGCCAATTTTCTTTTATTTTATGGTTAGGTCCGCAGGAGTCTGCGTCAGCTTGGTGAACCAGTGTGCCTTTTCGGCGAAGGACCTGCAGAGAGGAGAGTCCGTTTGAGAGATTTGCTCAGCTAGTAAGTTCTATTAATAATTCTTTATATATAAAAATCAATACCACTTTTCGTTGTTAATGAACTCCTCCTAAATGGCTGTACCGATTTGGTTGAAATTTTTTGTGTGTCTTCAGGTGGATCCAAGAATGGTTTAGATTCACAATTGCACCCGGTACGGGGCGCTGCTGTCGATATGTCACCATATTTGTTTATTAATTATAGAGCGGTACGAAGTTCGCTGGGGCAGCTAGTTCTTTATATTGTGTACAATTGTGTCTCACCTGTATATCTAACTGTATTAGAAGATAGTGGACAGAATACGGAGCACAAGAACTTGTGATGGTGGGAAAAAAGTCCCTTGGCAACCCTAACTAGGGTAAGAGTATCTTTGCCCATTGAATATCAGCACCAATGGTATCAGTGACGTCCAAAAAGACTGTTTGTAAGACTCTGTTGTAAGACTCTGTTTATTACTACTTAAAGTTAATTGACGTTATTTATTAAGACTATGATTATGATTTGAATTATGTCGATTAAGACTATTTGGATTGTGTCCATTAGTAGATTAGCTTTATACTATTATATAATTAAATCAATGAGGGTATTATCCCACAGTCTCGGCGAGGACGCGATAAACAAGAAGTTGGAGGAGGAAGAGGCCCGGATAGAGCGGGACCGCGGCCGCGAGGGCACGTGGTACCACGAGGGGCCTCCCGAGCTGCGGCTCGCGCGGCTCTGGATCGCGCGCTACTCGCTGCCCAGAGCTAAGATGCGGTACGTGTCGTGATATTTTTGATAAGATTACAACTTTGAAACACAAAACTAAAAGTGGGCGGGCAGCTATGTGCGTCTCCAGGAATGATATTCTAAGTAAAAAACAAGTAGATATGTCACTAGCGTGCGAAAAGTGGGACAGTTAAATTGTGCTAATTGTCCTACTTTGTACGCAACTATCTCTGTCTCATGCGTTTCGTAATTATCCGTGACGTTCCAGTAATGTCATCAGAGCGGATCCAAAAGTGCAACTTGTGTGGTGCGAACGTAAATTTAAATATCTCTGGTCTCCGTAGAAAATGTTCGAAATTCGAATCCTTCGTTGCAGGTTAACTAAAGCCCGCGAGGAGTTGCAGCTGGCGGGCAGCGTGCGCGCGGCGGCTAAGCAGGAGTCCCAGAGGAAGGCCTCCGCCATGTCCATCTACTGCAGTCAGGTCAGGATATTATTTCTTTAATTTTACACAAGATAGTAATGTTTACTGCCTTAACCTAAAAACTAGTTAGAACTTCAGATTGTTTCCTCAATCCTTACAACTTGTGACATTATTCTGTACCGCACAGCGCCATCTTTTATCAAAATCCGGAATTATTTGAACTACAAGTAATGATGAATAGGGTTTTGAACTTTTGGTAATTGCATAATGATTTAAATTAATTAAATAAATGACAATTTACCTACTTGAAATTACCTCTATCAGCTGTATTAAAAAAGATTTTTCTTTATTTAGATATATAAATTAGCGCTTGACTACGATACCACCTGATATTAAGTCAGTGTTAGAAAAAGACTACCATCCACGCGGGCAAATTATTTCAGACATTCACGGTACGTATGTCGAAAGGCGAAGCAAAGCGCGTCGATCGTGCCTGAGGGATGTTCCCTTTGATTGACTTCTTTTATCAGATATACAATAAATAATTAACAAACCTAGGTTACTTAATATCAAATCCCAGATTGTACACGGAAGTTAATCAGTAATTTTTAAGGTGAGGCTGATATTTTAATTACCATTTGAGACTGTGAAGCTCGTACAAGGAAGGTGTGAGCACAAGTGAGTTTAATTTTCAATTATTCTTTTCCTTAGATCGGTGACACTCGGCCCATTAGCTTCTGTAGATTCAGTTCGGACAGTCAAATGCTCATCACTTCTAGTTGGTAAGCATTTACACATTATTTACTGTTTACATTTACATTGTTTAAGCATAATTGGGTGTTAATAAGCATTTATTTTCACAATATTTTATTAAACTCGGCGAGTATCTAAACGGGGCATTAATTAAACACAACGCACACGTATATTTATTATCCCCAAGCTCCATATCAGGGGAGGCTTTACCAACCGTGCAGGTGGTGCGGTGCACCCGGGCGCCGATTGTTAGGGGGCGCCGAGAGCGTCTTGTAAGTAGGTACCTATGCCATTTCGACCGCGTATTTTGATACAAAAGGGCGCTACATGTACTAGAGCCGGGCCTGGTGCAAGTGAACTCTGTCACCAGGTCGGGGCTGATCAAGGTGTGGTCGGTGCCGGAGTGCACGCAGCTGCGCACGCTGAAGGGGCACACGTGCAACGTGAGCGCCGCCGTCTTCCACCCGGACGCCACCATCCCATCGCACTTCGTTGATAAGGTATACCGACTGTACCACGCATTTGTGTTGCGTTTACTTACAATATTACTTGCAATATTACCGCACTAAGTAAATATTATTTGTATGAAGACTATTGAACGGAATAAAATAAAAAAACTTCGCGTAAACATGTACGAATTGAAAATTTTTTGACAACATATTTCAGTGCCGTAATCGTATCGTACACTACTGTATTTTGTAGTTGCTCCAATAAATTCTTCAGCAGTAACGGTTTGAAAAAGAATACGCATACTCGCACAACTTCCTGTTTCATAAAATGTATTAAGCAACTTCCGTTTCGAAAAAGTGGCAATTTTTTTTGTTTTACCCATTGACATAAATCTTATATTTTTGACGAGTACGTCGATATAGAATTTCACTTCAAAACGTTAGTTGATACGTTGATATTTAATCTAAAATTAATAAATATTGGTATGGTTGCTCCCCGGATTGAACGTATGGTCACTCGTAAGAGATGTTAATTATGTCGTCAGATCAAGGCATCCAAAGAGCAGGACCCCGACGCGTCGGAGGCGATGGAGGTGACGGATGAAAAGTCTGAGAAGTGCACAATGGCGTCCTGCGCGTACGACGGTAGCGTGCACCTGTGGAACTTCGTCAGGTAATATGTTAATAATATAATAATAGGAAATATGGTAACATGTTTTTTTATAATTTAATGGTGTACAGTATGTTAGTGACCTAATAAATAAATATACAGGGTGTAATCGTTAAGTGTGCACAGGCGATTATTCCGTAACCACTACAGATATCAAAAAACTTTAAACTGATATCGAAAGCACTTTACCTAATGAGTAAAATGACAATCATAAGTTATTAAAAATAAAACGAGAAATATCCTAAAATTTTACATTAAACTCTCCCATACATTTTATTTCTTAGTAAGTATTAAATCTTCTGTAGGCGATAACGGCCGCCCTATTGTTACAATCATGTTTGTAGTATATTTTTAACATGTCCCTCTTTTCTGTATTGGAATATGCCATTTTTCAATCAATAGATGCAACAATCATGATTATTATCGCAAATTGATAAAACACAATAAATTGGCGGAAACGAAAGTTTTTTGATATCTGTAATAGTTACGGAATAATCGCCTGTGCACACTTAACGATTACACCCTGTATATGTCATCGTCCGACATGAACTTTGGTCACGAATCCGTCACCCAATCCGGAGCGTAGTATCCGGTCATGGTTGTAATGAAACTGCATTCTCATCGGAACCAAAGCAACATGCAAAATTTCATGTCCTTAGACTAAAAGGAAGTAGTTCAATACAGCTTGGAAAACTTGTCCCGAACATTTGCATGTATGTATAGCGAAAGGAAATATTAATAAAAGCTTTTAAAGACATAGTTCGTTATGACACGTTCTCCAGCGAGGAGCCGATAGCGTCGCTGGACGGTCACGCGCCGTCGCGCGTGTCCCGCGTGGAGTTCCACCCGTCGGGCCGCTTCCTCGCCACCACCGTCTTCGACCACTCCTGGCGGCTGTGGGACCTGGAGACAGGTGACGGGAATAATATCAATGTTATACTGTGTTTTCTAAGTAATTATCGCTGATACCAGACATTTTAAACGGAATCTGGTATTCATGATTTTGTACCGTTACCGATATTTAAACAAAGTTGAAACCCGGTTTGGACCTCGAATTCGTTGCCATGCACACTGAGTATTATCTAATAAGGATGACTGACCTCAATCAGTATTAATGAAAACTGATCAACAAACTGCATGTTTGCGGGCAGCCTAAATATTTGGTCCGGTCCGATAATAAATAATCGGTCTCGGCGCCGAGCAACAAGCAGAGCAAAGATTACAAAGTAGTCCAGCGTCGTTGTTGCTAATATATGTGTTTGTATGTGTGTGTGTGTGCAGCCACGGAGGTGTTGCACCAGGAGGGCCACGCGAAGCCGGTGTACAGCGTGGCGTTCCAGTGCGACGGCTCGCTCGCCGCCACCGGGTGAGTGCCCGGCTTGTACTGTTAGGCGTAGCCCCGCACTAGGATGCCCTGTATCACGGGTGGGATCGAAAATACATAAGACATCATTCACACTGACGATCCGAGAACAAATATTACATATCATATTAGCTTTCCCCAGCGGCTTCGCCGGCCAATTTCCAAAAATTCTCTTAGTGCTCTCTTGTGTCACTTGAGGAACTTATAGGTACATAATATACAAAGTTTCAAGTGAATCTATTGAAGAAATAAAAAGTTCCCCTTTGCTTTTTTCTAATGGATAATTACGTTAAATTTTAAGCACCCTTTTTAATTACATATTTGGAATGAGAATCGAATACTAAGTTAAGTACCCCCTATTAATATGTCAAGTGACTAAAAACTCACCTTGTATATTGATTGATTAAACTCAGGTTTGGTCTAATTGGTCTACAATTAAACCCTCGCTTCGTAGACATGTGACTACCGACTGGGCACGTCGTCGGTCACTCCGGCGTCGTCAATGAAATACAAATGACTTACTAAGTTTTATCACCATCACAAATGTTTATGAAACAAGCACATGAACAATATTATAAAGCGTTGTGTAAACCGTCCAGCGGTATGGACGCGTTCGGGCGCGTGTGGGACCTGCGCACGGGGCGCTGCGTGATGTTCCTGGAGGGGCACCTGGGGCCCGTGCTGGCGGCCGACTGGAGCCCCGCCGGCCACCAGCTCGCCACCGGCGCCGCCGACCACCAGGTAACTGCTGCGCTGCACTCGCTGCACCATCAACACAATAGTGATAGCCGAGTAGTTTTAACGGTGAACTGAACAGGGGGCATAATCAGGGGTTCGAATCCTCCACGCTACACCAATTTGGCGACCATCTAAGTCCTGATTACTAACTGGACTATTACTAACAACAACTAACGGGACTAACTATCACTAACAGTCCCTATCCAACTAGGACACGTAGGACAAGTGATAGTTATTAACTCACTACTCTCACTCACACACTAGCCAACTACTGTTCTAACACCGTCTTCTAACCGGACTAACCATCCTAGTCTCTGTTTGAGTCTTGTTCTAAGTCGGTCGCAGTAGTCATGGTGGCAGCGGAAGGTGGTGCTTCATGCACGTTTGCTACCTTAATTCCATAAAATATGCTGCTTATAGGTTAATGTTATATGATATGGATATACATACATACATTCCCTTAAAGTATGATTTGTTGACAGATTAAAATTTGGGATTTGAGGAGACGCGCCGTAGTGTACACCATTCCTGCGCACACGCATCTGGTTAGCGGTGAGCTCGTTAACATTCATACTTTTTTTTTAAATTTTGTAGAAGTAATTGACTTGGATACAGTCTCTCTGAATTCAAGAAGGTACTGCAACCTAGCAGTAACTTTAACCAATATTAAATAGAAGAATTTTTGGTTGTATGTGGCTTCGTCGATGCTGGAGTCCAAACCTCCCCTGGTTATGTTACATCCAGCTGAACAGACAAGGCTATGGAATCAGGTCTTTACCGTATTATAGACAGTTCTTTTCAAGAACAACAAAAAAAACTGTTTATTACTTCTTTAATTTTTTTGTTTATTGAAGGTGTTATAATTGAATACTAACGTGCATTTACACAGGTAATAATTAAAAGCTGGTTCTGTGACTTGTGTTAAAAAGAACACCAACTTTATCCCCATTCTGATTTACGGAATGTGCTTTAGTCCCTAGTATAAAGCCGCAATCTAATGAACATATTCTATCCGGATTAAAATAACATGATGTCTCATTCGTTTTGTATATCCATGATACCCAACACAGAATCTCAGAGCGAAAAGGGTGTGGATAAGATTTTTAATTTTGTTTAACACAGTTTGTTTCATATAGTATTTATTATTTAAGATGTTAGATACCAGAAGAGCCACGGGCACTTCCTGGTGACGTCATCGTACGACAAGAGCGCCAAGCTGTGGTCCAACCCCGCGTGGCATCCGCTGAGGACCCTGTCCGGACACGACAACAAGGTAACTTGGCAGGGCCAGGTCACCGCGCCCGTCCAGTTGTACAGGAGGTGCTTTATTGGCATGCTCACACACAGTGTAAGGGCGCGTTCACATAGAACGTCCGTTTTACTGGATTCTGTGTGAAATCGCTCATACAATTACATACGCTACTAGCATATCCGTTTAAACGGTCCTGTAAAACGGACGTTCTATGTGAACACGCCGTAACGAGTTCTATTCTGAGTAAGAACAAACTCAGACGCAGTTAGGTATGCGTGTAACAGATGGCAGCAGCGGGGGGATCGGTTTGTTGCGTCTACGGCACCCCGATTTGCCGAAATGGGATTGGGGACAGTAGTTTGTTTCAGCGTCATCCAAAAATTGCATAATGTTTGGCGCGAGTTACAGCAGGATTTTTTTATTACCACGAATAGAGCTAGTAGTCCGTGTTCTCTGATTCTTGCAACAACATCGGTGGTGCCTGTGGGATTACTGATGTCAGCGATGGTGTCTACTAACATCACGTGTCAGACTCCTTTGTCGGCTAAAATTTTTTGTAAAAATCCATTTCTGCCCACACTAACTTCTAATACTATTAAAATAATTCTTGTATTGTTTACAGCTTATGAGCTGCGACTTGTCGTATGACAACAAGTTCATCGCGACCGCGTCGTACGACCGCACGCTCAAGCTGTGGGCGCCCGACCTCGCGTGAGGCCGTAGACCGATCCACTATCAGATAATTGCCTAAACAACTGCTAGAAAGGAAGAAGGAAAGATGCGAAATAAGATAAGAGAAAAAAGATGAGAAGAGAAGAAAAAATCTCATGCTCGTTAGATGAAGAACATTATGAAGAATTGCCATATAATCGGATTTCTCCGGTATATATTTTTGCCTCATACTCTCGTGAGTGATGTGCTCAGTGGTGGAGTTGTATGAGTCGTGGTGGTGAAATATAATAAATGTTAATATTTTTAAATGTAATACTTCGTTTTATTAAAAGTAACTGGATGGCCGACTGTGATCGGATTCTTTTTTACATCTGGACTCGAACCGGGGTTTTTTCGTTTCGGGACCGCCCGATTTTCCACCTGAGCTACACAGTAATTGGCATACATCGTAAAGACAATAAAAAATATATTACGACTATGACACCAATGACCGAGAACAAACTTTTATCGGTCACATAAATATCTGCCCCGGCCGGGAATCGAATTAGGGGCCGCTCGCTACCCAGGGCCACTACGCTAATACTACTAAAATAAAATGGGATACGAAATAAAACTCAGTATTTCACGTTACAAGTAAACAGATATGTATTTAATTAAATTATTCCATTAACATAAATGCGTGTAAAAAAATAAGAAGTGTACAAAAATAATACTTTTTATTATAATTGGACCTAGTTATGTAGAAGCAACCATATAACACATTTCCAAAACTGAATTAGAAACAGCCACACTAATTTCGATCTTGCTGATTTTTTGAGAAGGCAACCAGCTCGATATCTCGTTTATTGACGGAGTTACAAATGGTCGAATACAGCCGTGTCAACAATCTTAATATATATAAATCTCCTGTCACGATGTTTGTCCGCGATGGATTCCTAAACTACTTAACCGATTTTAAATTAAATTGGCACACCGTGAGCAGTCTGGTCCAACTTGAGAGATAGGATAGCTTAGATCTTTAATTATAGTCGCAATTTTATTTTAATGCAAATTGTTTGTCTATAGCGGTACGAAGTTCGCTGGGACAGCTTGTATTTTGTATAGAACAGCCGTCACGGTGTAAAATACAGCCAAATTCGGCTTAAGCTTAATGACTTAAATTGCAGATGTCAGCCGAACTACATGGCAGTTTTATACGAATTTCATTATGTTACAAGTTTCGGTACAGGAAATTTATAAAATCCAGGTAGCCCAAGTTGGCTGTTTTATTTGAAAGTATTTTAATTTGTATTAGTTTAGATAGTTGGCAGTTATCAACATCTTTTTTTCAACCACATGGTTGTTTTCTACAAATTATTTACTAACAACTTTTTGCTTGTTAATAGGAAAAAAATGTGTTTTATATGAAGTTTATTAGGAGAACCGAGGAACCGCGACGTAACAACAAAAACAAAATATAATATTTGTACATAACGGCCACGTCTAAAACCTGATTTCTAATATTAAAAGAGACGATTTAAAGGTCTATGTAGGATACAAAAATAGGTAATGCATAGAATTATAAAAAAACATCATCTATTGAAGCCGGCCTTATTTCTTCCCATCCCCTACCCACGGCTGTGACAATATTATTCAATCAAGAAACAATTCCATAACTGAAATGCAACCATCGACATAAAAACTTTTATAACTCGATTTGTGGTTTTGCCCAGGTGGCTGTATTCTGCGTAACTAGGTCCAATTTATACTAGTCTTAATTAAAGACCCGCGCATATTGCAACGCGCCGCACGATATACTCAGCTGTCTTATAGTAATATTAATATAGACAATTCAACATGAATGATAAAATGTCGTTCATAATAATTGAAAGCGCAACACAGTGCCGTGAGACGGCTTGCAATAGCTGCGGGTTTAGTGCAAAAAAATATTTATCTTAGAATTATAATCGATTAAAAATACCAATTGTAATAAAAATAACACTAGATTTGTGAAAAATTGAGACAGTAGTCAAAGCAATAGTCGACCAGTTTTTAGTATTAGGAGAAAAGTGTAGATTTTATTAATGTATTGTTTATTTTATGTAATTTAATGCAAAAATATTTATTATTATTTTACGGTTTTAATTCATTTCTTCGAACAATTGTGGTCGTAATATTTGGCTTTGTCCAAAGCATAATGTATTGCGGTCACACCTGTGTTTAGACATAAAATAATTGCGACCCGTATTTAAAAAAAACATTACTAAGAATTTCACATTACCTTATGAAATGCAAACCAACATAAAAATTTCCTGATATTTCATATCCAATATAACCAAACGATACTTTTCTAGAACACTTAACACATAAAAACCGGTCAAGTACTAAAATAAACTTAACGACTAAATTAAAAAATTAAATTACCAACTAATTAGTTCGCACATAAAATTGATGATAAACTAATATTGAACAAGTATAACAATAGATTGGAAATTTATTTTTGTTTTCGGGCACAATTTATATTCAGACAATAAATGGGCTTAGCTTCATTGAGATTTTTCTTTTAGGTCACTCTCAACTTTACGCTAGGTACCTGACAGTTTTACCTGTACAGTGGAACTGTAGGTACAGTTAGTATTTAGCGCGTGTGTTGCACAACTGAACATGTATCTCCAATACGTAGGTCAAGTTTATTCGATAAGTTCAACTGTACAAAATTGTCAGGGACACCATAGCCAAGCAAGCATTAACTTATTCATAATAAAAAAAAGCCAGGCTCGGCTCTAGAACATATAGCGCCCGGGTGCAAACAATACCCTGGCGCCCTTTTGTATCAAAATACGCGGTCGAAATGGAATAATTACTACTTACAAAACGCTCTCGGCGCCGGGTGCAGCGCACCACCTGCACCATAGGTAAAGCCGCCCCTGACCCTGGCGTGAATGACTAACTTTATGTGGCGATAAAGTCGTAGGTAGTGAGCGTACTAACTCAGTAAAAGATTATTCCTCGTCATAGTCTATACCGCTTTGCTGCGTCAACAATCGTACTACAAAGGACAGGAAGACGCCTGCATCGGTGTTCCTGTCCGATCGTTATGTGGACGTCTTGATGACAACAGTGAATACTTTAATAGGCATTACCAAGTCAGTGTGTTTAAGCCGGACTATTTCGCCACATACGATCGGAGGAAATTGAACCTTGTGTATATGTACTGGAAAGAGTTAGTATGCTCCACGCCTCCTCAATTATGAGGAGACCCGTACCGATGCATTGGGTCATTAATATAAAGCCAAACATTTTCTATACAAGCCCATTTAACTTTTTAATAAACTTGAACCAATTACTGTACCAATATAATCCTACAATGTCATGATACACACTATTGGCACACACTGGCAAGTACAGTCGGAGAATAAACTATTTATACATACACTGGAGGTACACACTTTACATAAGTACTTCACATACTTTAGTACCTACATAAGTTACAATTTCAAATCACATGATTATTCAATTGATGGAAAAATATTTATTGCTTGTATACTTACTTATTTATTATGAAATATTTTTTTGATTCGTTGCTTTGATAAAATTAAATATTAAAGACCTATGCACGCTACCGAGACGCCGCAGCGCATTCGATTTGTAAAATTTGGCGATAGCCGCCGGAGACGGGATAAAATGGAGAAAAAGTAGTGCAAAGCCATTCAATAGCAAAAAATCTTAAGTGTGTCTATAAATAAAAAGATTGAAAGTATAATGTACTATACATTTTATCAATGTTTCCCAGCAATAGACCCAAGGAATACAAAGAAATACTAAAAATCCTGAAGGACATTATTATGCGAAAAACCTTACATCAAGACTGACGAGATACAGACTTTGCCCCTTTTTATTGATTTAAGGCGGCGAACGAGCATGCAGCACCACCTTCCGCTGCCGCCCATGACAACTGTGACCGACTTAGAACAAGACTCAAATGGGGACTGGGATAGTTATTAGTTAGTCCGGTTGCCTTACCGAAAGCTATAATTAGAAGGTATTTTACGGCTTTATTAATATTAAATGATGTACGGTAGAAACCGAGAGTATACACTATAGTGTAACTTAACAATTTAACTAACGTAATGTAGATTGTGACATGCTACTTTGTTTAATCCATTTATTTTCAGCGTAAAAAGATCATTCCCTCTTCAAAAACATTCTACGCCCACGCTCACTCTTAAATATTAATTGTATTTTCACTGGTATATACATTCTCAAGTCGTAATTATGAAGATTTATAATTAAATTCCGCGATCGAAATCTCATATTGCAAGCTTAAATACACAAACCGCATCATAACATCACAACTGTAAATCGTTTCAGAGCAATAAACATCCTCATTTTATTTCGTAACTTGCATATTAGTACAAATAAATGAGAAAATATTTTACTATGCGAAACGGAGCGATGGAACCGAATGAGCACTCGGCTTACACTGTCCTTACATTTGACAAAGCTGCGAAAAATATGTATAGTAGGTATATCTCCACATGTCACAATTCTTGAATAATTCATCATACTTCATACACAATCCATCCAATCTGGCAGTCATTTTGTAAGCTCAACATTAGCATTAAATCTGAAACAAAGAAAAAAAGATTACATGATGATTTTGGGAATTAGAACCCTAGAAATGAGTTTTTTTTATGGCATTAAGGTAGCAATCGAGCATGCAGTACCACCCTTCCGCTGCCGCCCGTGACAACTGTGACCGAACGAGAACAAGACTCAAATAGGGACTATAGGATAGTAAGTCTGGTTAGGAGACGGTGTTACAACATTAGTTGATTAGTTTCTTAATAAGTATGAGGACTAGGACAGGGAGTGATAGTTACTAACTATTAGTTAGTCCTGTTAGTTGTTGTTAGTAATAGTACAGTTAGTAAGACTCATTCTAATTCGGTCACAGATGTGTTAGGTACTACTCTTGGGGACTGAGATGATCGCCGCTAAAAAGTAATAGTAAGTCAATGCTTATCACCCTCAAGGACACCAGTAGTATTTTTTGTGGAATTTAAAAAATGTCATTTAAGTAATCGACATTTGAAAATTA
This sequence comes from Ochlodes sylvanus, assembly GCA_905404295.2. NCBI lineage: Eukaryota > Metazoa > Arthropoda > Insecta > Lepidoptera > Hesperiidae > Ochlodes > Ochlodes sylvanus. The sequence goes on from FR990129.1 coordinate 9,745,204, forward strand.
TAAAATGTAGTGATTATTTCGTGAACATTGAAACATCGCGTGATATGCAACCGTTATCGGTCACAGGACGCGTTTTTAATAACAATTGCTAATAATATACCACTCATTATAGTGTTGTTAATTAGTTAGTTAACGCCGCCATATTTGCGGAAAACAGCTTATTTGAACTTTGAAATCCCGGTCTGTACCAAGCTCAGTAATTCTGCAATCTCGCCATCAATTAAAGTTACAAGTGACTTCACAATGAGATAGAGAAACCCGTGCCCAGCAGTGGGACAGTCACGGGTTGCGATGATGATGGTGATAAGAACAATTTTATATGCAAGCCATTATCAATACATAATGCTTTTAAAATAGATACTTTCCTATTAACTAGCCGCCAACTGCACAAATGATTTACACCTAATTAGTAAATTAAGTACCTATATCTTAAACGTTAGTAATATTATCTCTAAAACCTATTAATCTAATGTTGTTTTCAAATTTTATCTGTAAACTCATGTCGCATAATTTGTAATACATAAAATTATCAGTAGGTAACGTTAAAATTGTTAACTGATAAGGTCAGCACGTGAAATCATGGGGCCACGTGGGCAGGCATGCCACCCTCGATGGCTTCTATCTATTGTCGATGAAACGGAAATGACGTGAAAAAGCGACAGTAAAAAGAGACAGACACATTTTAACGTGGGAGAAAATGAGATAGGAAGCATTATCCGCATGCGTTCTCCAAGGTCGGGGTCCTAAGAGCAATACCTTTTACGGCAAAATTTCGGCTGACATATGCAAAGCAAAACATCAATATTTGGACTGACAGTCGTATAAGAACATGTAATAAATTTTACAAAAACCAAGTGCCGATAGAAAAATCTCCCTTGATTCTTGTATTTTTGTCGCACGGCCTTTCCATTCGTTAGCGGATGTTTGACAGATGTCACAACAATATGTCAGGGTCAATTAATTAGAAAAATATGCAACGTGCTAATTATATTATTCCGGTGTTCAAAATAAATGTTATTTGATTTCTATGACCTTTCGGCGGATCTCTGAAGCTCTCAACGTCAGTTTAGAATGAAATTATTTGATCCGGGTTTGATTTACATTCATTATCTTAATTAATATGTTTATTTTACTCTGTGATCCTGTGTTCGTGAAACCTGAGCGTGAAATATGAGCTTTATATGGAATTCCTTCCGGTTGAATTTTCAACATTGAAATTTACTATAAAGAACTAATCTAACAATTCCCTAATGTGCCTAATTAGAAACATTTCCCGAAGCGAAGCGAGGCGAGGGCGGGTTTACTACCAAATGTTGTAACATAACTATGGATGTAAAAGACGTAAAACGTATCTAAATGAGGGGAATTTGACTGCCTCACTGCAGCACCGCGCCCTAGTTACATAGTACCTTTTTAATATTGAGCATTGAGCTATCGCTGATGCCAGATTATAAATGTTTTATACCATGCGCTAAAAAGAAAAGGAGCTAAAGAGCCGGTATAAAGTTACTAAGATCTAAATCTCCAACCAAAGTTGAGGTAAAATGGACGGTTACACGGATATTAGACACCAATAACCTTCTCTTGTAAAGCAGAAATTAATTGGTCTTCATCCTCCGAGTCACGAAAGATCCGACACTGCTAGCAGCCTTCACGATATTTCCCGTCTCAATACCAACAGGCTAGGTCGTTCATGAGGTCGTACGATCGACGTACGATACATCGTTCATGGTTCAATTCACCCGTCTTATATGTCTTCTATACATAATAAATCTGTAACTGATCCATGTGTGTACGTGGAAGATATTAAAAAATATATTAATGGGGTTGGGGGTATTTATTAAAGCAATAGATGCCATAGCAAGAATTTTGCATATTTTCTGTCCATCTGTGAGTTTGTTTCCGCTAACCTCAGAAACGGCTAACCGATATTGATGCAATTCTCACTGATACGTTATAATTGTACTTATTGAAATAAGCTTGAGGTTTTATTAATTTTATTTCACTCGGAACGCAAATAAAAAGATACGTCAATTTAATGGTCCAAAGTTTTTAATTCGAGTGAGGAATTCCACTACTAAGGCCTCCATTACCCGATAGCTAAGCGGATACAGGTTAATAAAATATAGTTTAATGCTTCAAAAACGAACAAGCCGACTGAGAGATCGTGACTGTACTCCTAGCTGTGACTAAAACATTTCATGCTAATGATGACGTAAGCGGCACACGTCTTTGGTTCACAATGCGAAGGTTCCGCGTCATGACGTCATTCACGTCACGATCCACGATTTCTTTTGATATGCGCGTAGTAAATGCATGCGGTAGTAGAACACGTCCCTGCTAATTACTTTGCTTTGCTTTGCTTTGATATTACTTTAAAGACACTAGCATCGTAGACATGTGAAGCGCTCACAGCCCGGCAGCTTACGTCGATCCTAAGCGATCGACCGAATAGCAACAGCGGGCGCGGTCAGTTATCAGTAGTTGGATAGGTCACCGTTAATTTAAAAAAATCTTGAGTATTTCCGCGCTTCGGAGCGCACGTGAAGCTGTCGGTCCCAGTTATCATTAGATCGCAGTCGTTAAGTAATTTCGGAGGGCTTCAAGCGGCATTAAAAAATACGACACTTACATAGTTGGCCACTAACCCTAGCAATCCGCACTGGAGCAGCATGGTGGAGTATGCTCTGGGCTTCCTCTGTTATAAGAAACCCGTGCTCGTCAGACCATTAATGGGTTGAGGCCACTGTAGACGTAGTAGTTGGACAATGACAAAATAAATAAAAATTACAGTTTAGTTTCTCTTACATCCCGCTACGTAGCGCTGATATCGAATCCCAGTATTAACCCAGTATATGTGTCAGTGAATTATAGATCCTATTAATAAGCAATTGTTTATTTTACCTAAATAACCGACAGACCGACAACTTGCAGACTCAGGTAGGTAATCTCTTTTTAACATACCCTTACATAGATCGCTGTACATTTTCGTTTATTTTATTATATCGACCCGACCCGGCTTCGCATGGGTAGTAATCATACTATGCCTACATAGTTTTGTTATCGTAGGGTCTCATCAACTTGCTGCGTCGAACATGTGGATGTAAAAACCACACTTAAGGAGTGCGCACATTACACCAACTCGACGTCAACTCCACTCCGACTCCACTCCATTTCAACTCCGACGTTCCGTTCCGCGATCAACGCTTCATCGACGTCAACTCGACTCTGTCTCCACTCCGTTTCAACTCCGACACTATTTACATTACGTCATTGTGTCGGTCGACGCGTGGACTACTCGTCTACGGTGAGTCGTCAACGCAACGTCGACGCGTTGGTCTCGACACGGAACGGGTATGGGTGTAGGGCGAGCCGTACAGGGCTTTTAAGTGTAAGTTCGAAATTCAACCTTACCTTCAAAGATATAAGGCTCATAATGGAATGTTAGCTTTGTCAAGGTTTTAGTCGCGTTGGCGTCGGTCGGTCGTGGAGTCGTTGTAATGTGCGCACTCCTTTAATCTTATTATCGCGCTCGATAGTTTTTATTTTGCGATAACTGCTAGGATATTCATTTAAATTTCTAACGTGTAGTAACTAACGTACTGAAGATAATAAGGATTAATACTGTATCAGTATTAAGACTGATACAGCATTAATGAATTTCCAATTACGAAAAATACCAAAATATCGGGTCTCGAAGGACCAAAAACATTGCTTTACATGTCGTGTTAGTTTACGATCAGTTTCTAATATTACAACGTCGTAAAGTAGGTGCGTATGTGTAGTAAAATCGAGTTTATTGGCCGTGTAATGAATTCATTTATGTAGTTTTAATGAGCTGATAGCAATAGTCGCGATAAAATTGCATTATTGTCAAGAACAGTGTAATTTGGCGCGCTGTTTGTTAACCGATTAACGATTATTATAACCATCGTAAATGTTATAAGGAATTAGAAATTGTTATATTATCCATGCTATTATATTGTGCTATATAATAATAAATGCTTACACATTCATAGCCCACACAAGAAATTCCCCGTTTTGCGGGTGTGCTTTGGACATAATTTATAAATATACATATATATTACTACTTAATTGGGCTATAAGGTCGCCATAAATTATACAAATTACATACAACAATTGCAGATAGCCCAAAAATGCTATGTCAATATGGCGAGCAGCTGATTATTACAACTACGCGATGGAATCAGAAATGATGAAATCCCTAGACCAACAAGGACTGGCTGACATAACTCAGCCTTGTCTAATGTGGCATAAAATAAGAACCAATTGTGAACATTTAGCGGTTTACCTAAGTCACGTGAGTGATTTGGTACCATTTTCGAATGACTGTTTGAAGTGTTTGTATGGAAGGGCGTCCTCTATACTTTATAGCTCGTTGTTGGGGCGTAGTTTCTCGAATGACACGTGTGGACAAAGGTCCCCCGGTGGACTGACGAGCTGAAGAAGACAGTAGGACTGATAGTTGGCCAATGGAAACATTAGATACCTACATATAAATTGAGAACATCCTCCTTTTTTGATATCTGTTAAATATAATATACATTCACATTGCAGATAACACAAAATGTCATTTACTGGTCACTCGCGTTCATTCTACGCAATAAAATAACTTATAGCAACAAGTAAAAATAATTTAATCTTTGAGGAAAACGGTTAGGAAAAGTTTCATGCAAGAAATTTATTATTTACGGACATTGACTTATTATAAGGCAATGTTAACGGAAAAGACTTCAGTAGGTACGTATATCTACACAAATACATAAAATTGGAGTGTCTGTTTGTAATATTTAAAAAAATCGTATTAATAACCGCTTTTTATTAAATGCATAATATGGATTTTTTACAATTTTTGTCTGTCTCTCTGTCTGTCTGTTTGTTCCGGCTAATCTCTGGAACGACTGGACCGATTTTGACGGGACTTTCACTGGCAGATAGCTGATGTAATAAGGAGTAACTTAGGCTAATTTTAGAAATGTAATAACTTTTTGTTAAATTCTACGCGGGCGAAGTCGCGGACACAGCTAGTTATGTATATCATTAACTTAACTCTAATTCAACTCATTGAAATATGAGCTTTATGAAACGTTCCTTATAGTTGAAATTCCCACAACAGCATTCAAATAAAAATATGCAAAACACTGGCTGCACATGTTTCATATTCAAATTTAAGGATGGGATGCATTTAAAGAGCAGACAGGTTTTTTGTGATAGTTTTTTAAGTGACTTAAAAAACTCTAGTGATTTCTTTTAGCAAGTATTATTGGAATCTACTGTACAGGGTAGGTACAGCATAATGTCAAACCAACACTGAAAACTTCATGACACTTTCAGAACTGGAAAAACTGATATATCATAAGAGATTAACCAGTTTAATTTTAATTATAATTAATGTTTTTATCCAGTAATATCCAATGATAAAGTAATTATCTAAAAGAAACAGATTTAGGGGATGGTTTGTGGGTGTAAATCTTGTTGTGTAAAGTTACTGGGTCAGGATTTATGCGGGAAAATCTCCCAAGCAAACAAAGTTGCAGGATTTGCTAGCATAAAATAAATATCATAAAATCTAAAATACTTACAGTAAATCCTACGGCATAGTCTGGCTCCCTTGTGCTCTGATGCTGTTCGTCCGTGACAACTTCTTTCCAATAGTCTGAACATGGAACCCAATGTTCTGCAATACTTCATGGTCTAAGATCTTTCTTCCATCAAATATGTAAGCAGGTTTCATCATCACTTCATAAATCTTTCTAAAGTCTAATTCTTTGAACTCATCCCATTCCGTGCATAATACTATTGCATGAGCTCCGGACACTGCAGAGTATGCTGAATCATGAATTTCAATGTTCTTCCGTACTATTTCAGGGTCCGAGGTCACCTGCGGATGCATCAGCTCATAATATATCTGATCTACTTCAACTTTTGGGTCATAGATGTGCAATTTAGCGCCCTCATCTAGTAAAGTGGATGAAACACAAATTGCAGGTGATTCCCTCGTATCCCCAGTGTTTTTCTTGAATGAGAAACCAAGTATAGCAATTTTTTTATCTGTCACTGTGTTAAATAGGGATTCAATTACTTTTCTAGTGAATCTTGTTTTCTGCCAGTCGTTCAGACTGACTACCTGTTGCCAGTATGCAGCGACTTCAGGTAAATTCAAGCATTCGGATAGATAAATCAAGTTTAATATGTCTTTTTGGAAACAACTTCCACCAAACCCTATTGATGCTTCGAGGAACTTAGGACCAATACGAGAGTCCCTGCCTACTGCACGGGCTACCTCCGAGACATCAGCACCTGTGGCTTCACAAACTGCAGACAAGGAATTTATACTAGAGATTCGTTGAGCAAGGAATGCATTGGCTGCAAGTTTAGACAGCTCTGAACTCCATGTGTTAGTTGTTAAGATGTTTTTGGCTGGTATCCAGTGCTCGTACACCCAGCACAGAGCTTGCACTGCCTTCTGACCTTCTGGGGTATCTTCACCTCCAATGAGCACTCTCTCAGCTTCTACTAAGTCCACAATAGCAGTTCCTTCAGCTAGAAACTCGGGGTTGGACAAAATTTGATACTCGACACCGGGTTTAGTGTTTGCTCGAAGGATTTTCATAATAATTTCAGATGCTTTGACTGGGACCGTGCTCTTTTCTACTACGATTTTATTGCTGGTGGCCAAGTCAGCGATCATCCGAGCTGCTCCTTCTATATACTTCAAATCTGCGGCCCTGCCCTTGCCGTTGCCGAAAGTTTTCGTTGGTGTGTTCACGGATATAAAAATTAAGTCAGCCTCCTGTATACTCTTAGCTATGTCGGTGGAGAAGAATAAATTCCTACCTCGGCATTCTTTGACCACCTCGTCCAACCCCGGCTCGTAGATGGGCAGCTTCTCCGAATTCCACTGATTGATCCTTTCGGCACTTTTGTCGCATACAGTCACTTTAATATTGGGGCATTTCAGAGCGATCACACTGCAGGTGGGTCCGCCGACGTATCCTGCGCCGAGACAGCATATTTTTTGGATAACCATCTTCCTTTCTCTCGGGGTTACAGACTAACGATTTCGACACTCTGTCCTAATTAAATAGGTATCCTTTTCTTTAAACTTTATCGAAACAGATAGTAATCTCTTTGTAGATGCGATCGTGTTACTTTAAGTGATACGTCGGCGCGGTCAAAGCCTCAGGCTATTAACGGGCCTAATGCGAGTAACTCATCGTTAGCTGCTGGCCCGACTCGTTTGAATCCGAGTTGATTGTGTTGCAATGCAACCACTTTACAGTACGAATTCGCTGCCATTCACTGCCTGCACAGGTGTCATTGACATTTGAACGAGTTGAGCGACAGACAGCAGATGTCGAACTAGTGCGGTGCGGCGAGCCGCGAGCATTACTGAAAAGGTCGATATCGGTAGATTATATTAATTTGCAATAAATAATGAATATATTATTTACTACAATTCATTATAATATAAAAATTAAATACATTAGAAGCCAGGTTCCTTTTCTATTTCATAATTAAATATTTTGACAAAACAAAAAACCATCTTCAAAATCGACAAGTAATAAAAAAGTTTGAGTTTTTCTCAATTTCCCTGGGATACCATCATCAGATCCTGACTTGGTGGCAGTGGGACCACCTTGGAATAATAATGGAATGGATACCGGACTTCCGTGGGTACCTATTGGTCATGGAGACCATACATAATTTTTTTTATATTCTATCGATATCGATATTTAGTTTAGTAACACAGGTAATTGAATTTTCTGTGTTGCAAGCATGAAAACAGTATTGCTATTGCTTTTGCAATATAGTAATCAACTCTGAAAGCTGAAACAATGTAAATTAATAAATGATTACAATATTTTAATTGTTATTAAAAATTGATATTCATAAGTGATGAAAAGAAAATAATCGAAATTCGAACTCCAGTATTTTGTTATGCTTCGTTTAGATACTTGGCGAATATTCGGCTTACTTTCTCGTTGAATATTAATGCTCGAGAACTACTAGGAATTAGTACGGATGTGTTTGTGTGTGTTGTTGTTGAACGCTGATGGTTTATTCGCATTTACCTATCTTTGGGCGTAGCTAATACCTAGATAGTCTAAAATTTGACCAACATTCTGAAAACATAACTGAACATTCTGAAACATCCATAGTTGTCTTGCTTTAAACAGGAACGCAGTGCTAAATTTAAGCCATGCTATCAGTATTATAAATAACTCATTCGTACCGGGTAGACGAGCTATAATTATAATTACCTTCTTTTTATAAAGGTAGAAAACGAGAATGCAGCACCACCTTTCCACTGCCGCCCATTGCTACTGTGCTGATGCGATTATGGCTCCTAGATCAATCACCAATATCACCATGTATATCACAGACCTCTAGGTTTAGATACATATTGCTTCATTTTTTTATCTCTATCAACAAACAATTTAATTATATCTTTATCTTTATATTTTTTGATATTTTTAAGTTAGGGCACTGCCCCACAACGAACTTTCTTACGAAATGCCTGGCGTGCGCATTATAACAAGACGAGATAGTCATCGTTCATTGACTCCACATTCCCACGCCTGTGCAGTAATGCAAAATTCTTACGCATGCATTGCTGGCATTGTAATGTTATCTGGAATACCGCCAAAACATTCGTGCGTTTCGTAATAGCACATGCAACGTAACATTGTCATAATTAAGAAAGTGTTTGATGATTATCAGGTTTGCGCCATTGTCTCTATAAAGGGAACTCCGAAGGCCGATAGAGGACACTGATAAGCTATCTATGCTGTTAATACTAATTATTATTTCGTAATAGACATTAGTTCGAGAATCTTATCAATGTTGTTCAACAATTTCAATGTAAAACTTGATCGCCAACGTAGAATTAATAATAACTGCGAAATTCGACCGTAACTCATTTTGTGAAAAGGTTACTTCGCAATGACACTAAGAAAATAAATAATTTTTTAATAAAGCGTGTATATAATACGTATATAAATTAGCTTTCGGCACTCGTTCTCAACGTAAACAACGCCGAATTTCTCTCAAGTGCATGCATTATAAGGGGTAAAAAAAATCTGTGTTGTAGATTGTTTAGAAGAAAACACCACACTCAAGAAGACCGTCAGTGATGGTATGGAAAACGAGATGATGGTAGATGGTTGAAGTGGACAATTTAGAGAGGAAGAAAAATAAAACTATAGATTTAAGGACATGTAATGTTCTTTTATCTGCCTCTTGACAGAGGACTAGACTATGTTAATGCTTTGACATAGCCAAAGCTGTGTAATATAGAATTTCGAATTTAATTTCTATGCCAATCAGTCATGGACACTCATGCTGGATGAGTGCGATGACTCAACTGATTCATTCAAAAGTAGAGGTAATTACGTGTAGGATGCGAATATTTGAATTAACGTGTAAAATTATGAAAACATTTGAGCATTAAAACTAATTATTGCGTACTGTCATTATAAACATCGAGCGTGCACAACCATAACAATAAAACAACAGTTTAATTACAAAATGCTATTTGTTTATTAAAAGTTACGCATGTTATAAACATATTGGCTCATAACTATCTCAAATGTAACTATAATTAATAATATACAAAGGAAAATACAATAAAAATTCAACTTATAATAAATTTTAGGCTGCCTCTATCACAACATAATATACACCGATACATTGGGAACACTACACCTATAAATCGATGTTTTAGTGTTGCCAGCGTACCGTATTTAAATAAGAATAAATGCTTCGTCCTGTGACCATCGGTTGAGTATTATAAAAAATTACAGTTGAATCTATATACATACTAAATTATGTGTCATTTGTATGTCTAATGATCATAAAATTATGTTAAATATACATATGTTATACAAAATCTAAAAATACGTTTTTATTAATTAATTATTAAATTCGTCGTTTCTGGGAAACAAATGTTACCAAAACTTTATGGAGAGACACAGACAGCGCACTATTCAGCCTCTATTACAAGCTATAAAGAACAGTGTTGCAAACAATAAAATGGTAGATTTTGTATCAACATACATATATTGGTAATTTATTAAAACAGATTAAAAATATTACGAATGTTACGAATAAATGGTTTCTAAACAAATGCTATTACACAATTTCTAATAAATTTGCGTTTCTCTAATTGAAAATAAACTAAATATTTTTGATATGTTTAAAAAGTATAGCACTAAATAAAAATGTATGTATGGATTGTACGTACGTTATAATTTTTAATCTACCTAATTGGATTACATTTTTTATAAATAGGCTAAAAGATAAAAGTCCCTGAATAAAACAAAAGCTTAGAGCATTAAGAATTTTTTTTTTGTTTATAAAACTTTTGTATTCAAATACCTTCAATACTTTAGTCCGTATTTTTAAACAATCAAGTCATATTTGTAGTATTGCCATATTTTTAGGACTATCGATTTTAGCGTTGTGAAAACATTCAATAAACAATAAATTACTACACCAAAACTAAATTGACTACATCAATACACCCATTTAAATGCTATAAGCTACATATACAGGGTGTTTGGTTCCTATTCCAGATAATGAATGGACACAAACATTTCACCTCCCCAGACATACTCGTATGCGTGGAGTAATACTTATAATCGAATATGGGAAGTTTTTTCCAGTAGATCATGACTACATCTCAAAATTACATTAAAGTGTCTTTGAAGTCGGCTTCATTTACAGGCCCTTTAAATTAGTAGTAAATTAAGTATTCTTCAACTTGCTATTTGATACTAAAGAAATGGAAATTCATCCATATTAAACAGTAGTAAAAATAACAAAGTTTTGGGTACTAATAATTAAAATATGAAGTCATATAAGAAATCGTGAAAATTGTGTAAACATGACACTTTTTTTTTAAAGTAGTAATAATGTTTAAAGTAGTAATGTTAACATCCCTCATTTTAGACGTAGTAACAAACTTGTTACCACAACACATTTGTGGTTACAATGTGGTCGCTCTTCAAGTTTTGCAGTGTCCATTATTCACCCAGTATATAAAACTTTCTATTCCACAAACTTTTTAAATACCTTCTCCGATGCCTCATCTTGTGCAAACATGCATCCAGTTACCATCGTCAACTGACAAGGAACTGACAAGTACTAAATGACTGCTAGGTCAACTTTTGTATTTTATTTTTAAATCAATTTTTTAATTGAATCAAGCTTTGGATACCACAGCACACATTCCAAAGCGCAACAGACTTTCGACTATTGGAATCAAAAATGACGGAGAACATTTTGTTTTAAGCAGAATTTCGTATTTTTAACGTAAATATATTTTACGTTCACCTTTAATGGTATTTTATTATTCTGTTACTGATGAATACTGGGTACATGTTTGCTAAACTCATAATACATTTCTGCTCAAGTAATATAATTACCCTCATAATATATTATTATATCCCATTTAATAGACAATCTACGTATACATTGATTAAATTTTATGTGCCCTAATTTCCCGACTAACATTAATTTCTAATTGAAATCCGTTAAATTGTGACTGCCATAATTCAATTTAGTATGAGATCGTTATGGCAAGTTAACCTGGTAGCAATGTAACTTTGCATAATACATCAAATTACAATATTGTAACATAATGGTACCAATAAAATGTTAAGATATATGTAAATCTTCGTGTCGTCTCCAAAAATCATGAAATTCCATACCTTTCAGGAGTAGCATATAGCCACAGCAGACCAGAACCTAAACTAAAGGTTATTCAACTGATTCACACTATACAAATAGTTAAAATATTATTTTGAGTACCTCACACGATTGAACCAAAGAATATAAGCCATTAAAAGTGTTATTCAAAGATATCGTACACGATTCGTTAGAGACGTTAAGACGTTCGATGATCGATCAAATGATTACTCATTTCTCAAATGATTACTCATTTCTCTGTTAATAATCTACTTCATAAAGAGCAGTACGGGTTCACTAAAGGTCGTAGTACAATTGATGCAGGTGCTAGGCTCTTAAATCATATATATGAGGCCTGGGAAGCATCTCAGAACGCTATTGGTGTATTTTGTGATCTCTCGAAAGCGTTTGATTGTGTAGAACATGAAACACTAATTTTTAAATTGGGTCATTATGGCCTTAAAAACAAAGCACTTGAACTTATATCGTCCTACTTAAATCGTAGGGTTCAAAGTGTTTGTATAAACGGAGCTAAATCATCAGGAGCACCAGTTTCGATTGGTGTCCCTCAGGGTTCAATTTTAGGTCCATTCCTTTTTTTAGTATATATAAATGATCTTCCATTTCATATTAGTAAGTATGCAGATATTGTACTGTTTGCAGATGATACTTCACTCATATTTAAAACTAATAGAGATAAAGTAAATTTTGACGATGTGAACAGTACTCTCGCCCACATCTCATACTGGTTTTCTGTAAATAACTTACTTCTTAATGCTAATAAAACGAAATGTGTTGAATTTGCATTGCCAAATGTTAAAAGCGTTCATAAGGACATTAAATTAAATAAGGAAATATTAAATATGGAAAGTCGTACAGTATTTTTGGGGATAACTTTAGACTGTAAGCTCCAGTGGGGGACCCATATAGCGACACTTGCGGGTAAACTTAGTAAGGCTGTTTATGCTATAAGAAAAATAAGACAGTTTACTGACGTTGAAACAGCAAGGCTTGTCTATTTTGCCTACTTTCATAGTATTCTGTCATATGGTATTTTACTTTGGGGTAAATCAGCGGATATTGATACAATCTTTGTCTTACAGAAAAGAGCTATTAGGGCAATTTATAAATTAAAATCACGCGAATCATTGCGTGACAAATTCAAAGAAATAGGTGTACTAACTGTAGCTTCTCAATATGTTTATAGCAATTTAATATTTATTAAGAAAAATTTGAGTTCTTATAAACAAAAATCCGATATTACTAATCGGGAAACTAGAAATATGCACCATTTAGTGACTTCCTCGTACCGCCTTCGTAGGGTCCAGCGGTCATTTGTGGGGCTCGGGGTACGCTTTTTTAATAAAGTACCGAAGTCTATTATTGATTTGCCCATACAAATATTTAAGAAACATGTTAAAACACGACTCATAGAGAAAGGGTATTATACTGTCGATGAATATATTAATGACAAAGATGCTTGGAAATAGACATCCGCTACCGGTTCTGCTCATGTTAGTATGTATGAATATATTTGTATGTAGGTATAAATCAGTTAAGTAATTGTAAGCATTTCCTTTGTTTTTTTTCAAAAGATGTGCCGAGGAGTTTCTTTCGCCGTTTCTTCTCCTTAAAGATTTAAAATTTAAAGGCACCTTAGCGAAACGGTGGTAAATGCAAAAAATGACGTTCATAAGTGTATTGAAAAAATACCTACATGAAATAAATGATTTGAGTTTGAGTTTGAGTTTGATGCGGAGCACCTATACTTCGTGTTTTTTCCATAGAAAATTACGAACCCAAGAAAATTTACAGATTACACACCTAGAAGACCCTATAAAACCACACACCTTTTATAACATTGAGAATAGCTGGATTTCAATGGCTGTATTTTACGTAAAAGAATTACATAATTAAAAATTAAAAAAATTCCAATGGCACACAAAACCATTAATACTTTTATAAATTACCAAGAGCATAGTCTTAGCTGTCCTAAGAATGAAGATTATCTATGTCCCCATGTAAATTAGCCCGCTAAATTTATGATAACAACATTTATACTTAATAATTTTATAATAAACAACTAAATTTATAATAAATAAAAATTGCATAATAGAAACATGATTCCAGGAATATAAATTGTAATTTACGATAATTACCATACGACTGATTGGAAAAGATTTAGTAACACTAAATATACACATAAATTTATTTTTGTACCTCTGCTGGCGTGTGAAAGGTGTCGATAGTATTAAAAGTTAATATAAAAACAATGACGTATAATTTGAATTACTAGTCTACGCTATTGAGATGGAAAAATAAGAATTGGCTGGATATGAATCTCAGATAAAAGATATCAAACCCACACCATTTGACCTTAGAGACGGAACATATATACATAACAAGTGATAGCCATTATCACAACCCATAGCTGTCCCACCGCCGGATCCAGGACTTTTCTCAATCAGTAAGGGCCCAACAAGGCTGTCCAAGAGTGCAATCAACTCAAAAAAACACCATGAAAAACTCAGATGTGCAGGTTTTTCACACAGTACCTATCACTGAAGCAAGTGATAGTTAATTTAAATACCACATCACTAGTATTGCACGGATGCAGGGCCACATTTCGTCTCAAATAATTTAAATTCAAGGTTTGTATCAAAGTAATGAATACTCAATTCACCGCGTACCCCCGAGGATATCCTGCGACACCTACACTATTCTGTATACTTAACAATTATTATCATACGTACATTCAAAGGTTATGGGACATACATTAGCTTTTAAACGACGACGAATTGAAGTACTCTAAAACACATAATTTTAATCATGTTACCGATAACATCACTAAATATTACAAATATCGTAAGCAACAGTTAAAACCGTTTTAAATCAAAGACACTTTCTTAACACAATACTTCGTTTATCTTATTTATATCGTTAATTGCTTAGTGTAATGAAGTTCGCAAATGATAAATACATACATATCTTAAATTCATGACCGTGCCCGTGTGAACGTTTTAACATTTGAAACCTACTATGATCCTGAAGATCTTCATTTAAAATCTCTCCGCGTCATCGTATGAAAGCTAACATTCGCCCCCACCAATTCCTTACCACTAAGGTACAAACGATTCGTTAACAAAATGGCGTCTATACAACTAGTAATTGGCGTTTTAGAAAAAAACTTAAAACTTAGCTGCCCTCCACTTCAAAAAATGCAAATATAATTACTTCGTCACTGAATCATTTTTCGTAGTTAATCGTAGTCAATTTTTGCATAGTGCAATACACCTAGAGACAAATTCAAACTCTAGAGTAACTCTAGAGTAACATTGACAACAAAAAAAAATCAAATCCCAATCACATTTTGTGAACCGAAAAAAAAATGTATAAACGCGCAATCAAACAATATAAACGCACGATTTAAAATTAATAAAACACTTTTGGCAGATACATAATACAACAAAATGGCACGATTTCGATTATAACTGATTTTTCAAAATCAAATAAATAATATAAACAAATTGTCTTGCATAAAATAATTTATATACACTGCCTATGAGCATTTGTAGAATATCCGTTACGATACGATATTATTATCGTATAACAGATAAAATACCGTTGCATAATCTTACAAGTAAAAGACCCGATTTCAAAATGGGCTAAATTGATAGGGAGACAAATTAAAAATAATTGTTTAGCGTTACGAACGTGTAATGCTTATCTGTAGATAATAAAGAAGCTATTATTCATCACCGTCCGACATCGTATCGGATAGTCTAAAAAAGCTCCAATTCATCAATCTGTCCTGATCGCACCGATTATCGACTACCATCATTAAAGTAGTTACGTATAAAATGCCCCAACCATGAATTGATATCGTAAACCTTTGCGCATCTTGCTTGCACACATACGAGTAGAGCTAGTATCATAGTATTTCGTGAAGTATGTCTTCGGTTTTCTACAAGACAATGATCACGTCATTCTACGTCATCAGCATCCGTTTTTATAATAATCTTTACATTTAAGATTTCATACGTATCGTGCAGAAACATCTTCAATCGATGTACTTAACAAGATCACTCACATTAGAGTTTTTGCAATGAATTAATAAAAAGCGCCATCTGTTACTGAAATTAGGTACTATTTACATCTCGTGATAGGCTGCGCGCGCATCTCTCGATTTGATTTTCTTTAACGGGCCAAAAGAAGAATAACTTCATGAAAAGAAATGCATGTTAATGAGATCCAATGTAGTCATTATAGAAAACCAAAGCCACGTTCATACAACTCCATCTAGTGGTTAAATTTCGCACTAATTCCGTCATACTACAATAATTATTCTTTAATTCTTTATAGCTACACGATACAAGTCTATTATAACAACACCATGATTTGGGTACTCCGGGATAATTCTGCATCTCACAAAACAAAGTCACAACCAACACCATGGTTACGTAATTATAATAACTAGTATGGTTGGTTAGTAACTAACCATTATGGCAAAATCAATAAGTGAATAACATCTTAGAGATAACAGAATTCATGTACTGTAATGTACAGTACGAGTATAAGCAAGATCCCTAAAGAACGATATTGAAAATGGCGAGTTGGCGACCGTTCGTTTTCGCTGCTTGGTTCTCCGAGTCAATGGTAATCAACTTTAATCAGGTACAAACTTCATGGCCACTCACATCAGATGAGATTGACCACAAAATAAAACAGATAATGCATTTCAACCTCATCGTAGGTAGGTATTCATATCTAGAACTGTCTTGTAGCGAATGAAGTGTGGTGTTACCAACTTTCGTATAAAGTCACCATTTCCAACATCGATATTCAACCTTACACAAATCTGGTACATAGAACAAGGATAAAATTACGAAGTAATGACCACGCTACTACTTCACTTTCAATTATATTACTCACACAATTGACGTAGTAACATTTAGTATAAATGACATTGAACGCCATCTTTCTTCAGAATACAGAACTATTGAGATGAATCCCTAGAGTTCTACTGCTACAAGTAAATGGAATTAAAATCGGACAAGTACATTCTGTTGAATTTTACAATTTATTGTGCGTAATAGTCATTGCCAGCCGTTACTGTACTGTTGCTTTTCGCCGAGGTGCGACGCAATTTCATGTCACTGTTACTATGGTCACGGTAATAGTATCATACAGTATTCCATCTTCACACAACGGTCAGAACGTGAATCATACCTACGCGCCTCGGAGTTTAGTAGACATTAAGTATACAACAGCCAGAGAAGCGCCATAGGAACGATCAAACGTGTGGGTTTGTAATCAGGAAGCGTGCAATTCACCTACCCACTTAAATTCACTACAACTAGAAAGAGGCGGCCCTAGCGCGCGGGGCAGTAGGCATTTATTTCAAGGACAGGGCCTAGTCACACTACTGTATGATACTATTACCGTACTATGGTGTACATTGCAGGACGCGATAACGCGTCACCGTTAGCGCTGCGGCCGCCGTAAGACGCGATATCGCGTCAGCAAATAACGAGGTAAAGACGTATCCTTCTCCAATGACAATAATATAAACATCAACATAGAAACATACAAAAATGGCAGTGTCCCGTCGCTATGATCGGTGGTAGATTTACCGCTGTAACTTACGACGGTAATATTATTATCAATTACAATTAATTATAAATATAATTACACAATGTTACGCAACGAACAGCAGCAATCACCTACAGTTAACGTAACGTACGTGTGATTATTTGGCAGGGTCGGTCGCTTCTGCAACAAAATAACAAACATTTTCCCGTAAAAACCTTCATTTAGAAATGTATATTATATTGTATACTAGCTTTCCCCCGCGGCTTCGCCCGCCATAAACCCCTATTATATAAAAGTTGATGAAATCAGAGAACTTTCATACTAACTTTGTACCCCCTTTTATCCCCTGAAGGGATGATTTTCGAAAAAAAAAATTATAAGTACGTGAGTACGTGTTTCATGACTTTCAATGAATAACCTTAAAAATGAATATCATTCGAATAATTTCAAAAACGGCAAAGTTTCATACTAACTTTGCACCCCCGTTTTACGCCCTTAGTAGGGCGTGAATTTTCAAAAATCCTTTCTTAGTGCTCCCCTACGTCACGTCCCCAGGTCATTACTCACTGGGTGTCCGCGGGCCGCGGCTACAGGAACAGCACCGGCCGGTCGGTGGCGCGCTCGGAGCCGCTGGAGTGCGAGCGGGAGCGCCGGGCGCCGCCCCCGCCGCCGCCGCCGCCCTCCGCCGTCAGCGAGGCGCCCGAGCTCGACGTTGACTTCACCTCGCCCTCGCGCGCCGTCGCCGCTGATCACATACAAAATCGTTAATGGTTGATTACGCTGATAAATATTGATGAGTAGATGTGTAATTTTTTTATGTTCTGTTACAATTGACGGAAATGTCAAACTGTTAATTAAAAACTTATGTTATGTGGAAGGGTTATTACAAACTGAACGGTCACTTCAAGGATGAAACTGCTTGGACATGAGTTTGAAATATAGCCTTAAGTAGTAACAAGTGTTTAGGAAAAAAACTCCTCTTGGGTTTCTTTCTGCTTGGCATGGCATAGTTAGATGCTTAATTACCGAACCATACCAAATCTTATACGAGTACAACAATAACATACAAGTAGTTATACCAGCATTAATTTCCAAATACATAAGTAGTTACTCATAAATAAATAATTGTTGACATAATAAGATAAATATAAATCCAATTGACTATGGTAAACAAGTGTAGAAATGTATGTAATGTATTACTGCAAGAAATAAAAGGCGTTTTTTTTTTATACCAGCAGTAACAACTCACTTGGATGCTCCTTGGCAGTGAGGTGGTCCGAGCCCGCACTGGAGCCCCCGCTGCCCGACAGCACGCTCTCCTCACGATTGTAACTAAAACATTATATAATTACATTTATTTCGTCTATTATACTCGTCAAATGCAACAAAGCAGTTAAACGTAATCTCGAACTTTACCCACATACACAAATATAATTTTAAACATAACATAATGACAAATTTCGTCACGGTCAGAACCATACACTTTTTTCCATAGCCTTCAATTTGACTGCGCTTTATGGAACCTGGCTCTAATGATTAAAGACAGTAACAAATTGTCGTCCAATAACAACTTGTTACCGTCTGTTTAATTTGTTACTGCATAAATAATGATAAATTCCAAAGCATCTCACCCATAGATGGTGTGTTCACTGGTGACGCAGCTGGAATACTTGAAGGGTATCGGCTGGTAGCCGTACGACCCAGCGTACGGCATGTACCCGGGGCCCATCATACTGGAAATACAGGGAGAATTATACATATTATATTATTACTGTACTACATCGTGCCTACTTAGAGAGCTCCCAGTGTGTATGGAACCGTTGTGTAAAAGTTCATGCTACGCTAGGTACTCTACTTCAAGCAGTGTGCAAGTCTTTTGGTCAGTCATTGTTCACAGTTTAGTTTCATATTAAGTATACTAGTAAACCCGCCCTCGCTTTGTTATGTCAGTTTAACTTCAAAGAATAACGTCGAGTTCGAGTGTGGGTACTAAGGGACAGGTTTCCGGAAGGCGGGGTTACTAGGAGGGCGTTCCACCAAGTGAACACAACGCTCGAAACGACTCTCTCCATAGAAAAGGGAACGTTTTAAACGTTTTGATCGCTTAGCGGAACGCGCCCTGGGACGTGTGAGGTGCCACTGACTTGGGGTTGGGCAGCGGTGCCAGGGTGTCGCTGGCGAGTGAGTCCCCGTCGGCGCTCCGCAGGCGCAGCGCCGCCATGTCCGCGCACAGCTCGCCCGCCACGTAGTAGCACTGCTCCGAGAACGTGATCTTGTTCACCGTGTGACGGATGAACCCGGCCTGCGATGTGAGGATATGCATAATATAATGTTCAGAATAGCCATAAAGTTTTGCATAAATAAAACACATTGAATTTTTCTTACACACATACAACGGCTTACTCACGTGAAAACATGCTCGCAGACGGCTCTTTAGGAAGGGCATCACGTCGTGATAACGTCGTCGTCTTACGTCGGCAAGAAGGAACGACGAAGGACAAGCCCGAAACGAGTCGGGCGAATACGACAAATACTCAACGTGCGGAGGCCGGTATGACGAATGTAAAATATTTAACACACAAAAATCATTGAGTATCATGCGTGCTGACCTTGAGCATGTGCGAGGCGTACTTCCTGGCGTCGCGGCGGTCCGCCACGCCGGCCACGTGCTGCAGGATCCAGTCAACCACGTCGGCGCCAATGAACGCGTTCGGGATTGTGATCTTCAGCCACATCCGGTCCCTGATCTCCAAGCCTGGACGTGGCATTCACAAATTTTTACTATAGCGAACACTAAACATTCCGAATATTAAATTATCTTCTGTGAAAGCTGACAGACGAAACACCTAATGGTAAGTGTTCACCATATCTCACAGACATTAGTAACACCAGAATGGTCATGATTAATCTAGTTGGCTCGGACTTGAGTTGGATTGAGCCCCTTGGAAAACGCTGCGTCTTCTGTAATGCTGGATGATAATAATATCTTAGAGAACCTCCACGTGTGCATGGTTTCCTCAATCACCTCCTCAATGTTCGTTTAACAAATGTGAGATACATTGATTTCTTTAGAGAAATTATGGACGTTAAACCCTGACTCGGCAATTTAATTTCAAAACACCGGATTATCAGCTAAAATGTAGTATTAGCAATCAATAGTCAAAAGTATTGAATAATCAACAACTTACCTGAGTCGGGACTAAGCATAGCCCGAACCACGAGCGCGACGTCCATCCCGACAGAGAGCTGCGGCTCGTGCGCCGGCAGTGCGGGCCGGGGCGCTACGCCCCCCGCCTCGGAGCACCGCTCGGGCACCGTGGAGCCGAGTGCCGACAGCGGCGGGGGCGGGTACGCCTCGCGCAGCGCTTGAGTGTGGGCCACCCACGCACCTGGAATGAAGTAAGGTGGTCAGAATATAATGTGATTCATTATTCAATGATGATTTTACAATCATGATTGGCGAGAACTATCCCTGAAGTTTTCAATTTTGTTAACACAACACCTTAGTGTCGGCGCATCTATCGTGAGTGGCAGCGGAAGGGTGGTGCTGCATGCCCGTTTGCTATCTTAAATCTATAAAGAAAAAACCAACAACACTGTTGTGACTTTCCGTCAAAATTTCTTATCAATAACTCACCTGGATCGATTGGCCGGACGGGCTCGGTGCGCGGGATCGTGAAGTAACCCTTAGGGTTGGGGTCCCAGCACTTAGCCACCACCAGCTTGATGGGCCCCGGCTTCTGCACCACCTCGCGGAGCACGCGCACCGCCTCATCATTAGTCATGTCCTCAAAGTTCACATCATTCACCTGCAACAAGCGAACCAAATGGCATCAAATAACCAACACCATAGAGGAAGAAACAGCTGTGAAAATAAAAGGCACCTCAACTAAACTGCAATATAAAAACAAAGCAATCATTGTTTGAGTGAAGTCAGTGCCAGATATATTTTGGGTCTTTGGTGTTTCTAATATCCACAGGTGCCACTGACAACTTACCATTGTCTCCTCAGTAAAGAAAAAATAAACACATATTTAGGTGTTCGAACCTTCAGGCTTGACCCATTTGAGATTAACCTCTGAAATATAAGCGCCATCTAGTATTATACAGCCTTAACTATAATGGTTTAAGTCCATTAGAGGGAGGCACCATGGATCATCTGTTGTCCATGACATTTGCTGGTCGGCGCGAGAGATATTTGCTTCAGTATGTAAAGAACAAAGGCCGTGAGTATAGCTGGCAGGCTTTAAAGAATGGGTCAAGCCTTCTGGCTGAAACCTAAATAATCATTGTTTACCTTTGGGGGGAAAACTGTTCTATTCTGATACTTTTGTAAAAAGTTGTTAATTTCTCCTCAATAAGCGATGGTTCATTGATTATTCTATTATTCTTGTGTTTACATATTTTACAAAATATCGAGATTGATTGTCTTAAAAACAACACTTATGTCTTACAGACATCTTAAAGATGATCTGAGTAATAATTTATTTACCAGTTTCCAGTTTAGTAATTAGTAGGTTTCCAAACATGTAAATCAAAGATAATATTACAGTAAATTATACAAACACAATTAAAATTTATAATAGTGTAATCAACAGTTCCACATTTCTCATGATTTATAATAATCCTTGAATAAATTGTCTATTGTTATGAAATCAGAATCAATAGACGCATAAGCAATTATAATTTACTAGCAACCCGTCCTCGCTTCGCTTCGGGAAACTTTCCTTCGGTTTGCAAAGGTTTAGTTATATATTTTGAATAATTATCACTATATCTTTATAAATTATATCCTATGTTTTATTCTGATGTGTAAGGTATATGATTGTAAAGTTTCATGAAAATCCATTTGGTAATTTTTTCGTGAAAGCGTAACAGACAGACAGAGTTACTTTCGCATTTATAATATTAGTAGGGATACTGTAAATTCTATGAGCTGCCTCCTATTACAATCTTTCTGGACACACAGACAAAATTCAGATTTGATGTTTGCATATTGAAATTATCATACTATCAAGACTTCATACAAACTACTGAGTTGTCACTGCGTGTCCTTATCAGAACTTACTTTTATCAGATATAAAGACAAGAGATACAGTTTAGAGATCAACTGGGTAACAGATATTGATCACCACACCTCTCAGCATAATCTAAATCCATGATACTAAATCATGTACTAAATAAAACTCTGTGACCACAATTCATATGAAAAGTTGACTATGATAGATTCAATAATTTGGACTGGTAATGATTAGTCATAAAATATCTAGTGTTAGTAAAAATTACATTACATAAGTTGTTAACGAAGCCAACGAAGGATATGGGACATGGCCCATGCAATGGTGATTGAACTGTGACACTGCCCTTAGTTAGGCATGATTAATCCAATTAATTGTTCTACAAGTATACACTATTAAATGGCTCCCAAATATACACCAGTTACAAATCAGATAGGTATACTATATAAATGGGCTAGCTCAATCATGCAGACAAAAGAAAATGTAAAAAATTAGTAATGACTTACTTGCAGAATCATATCTCCTGGCTCAATCCTTCCATCCAATGCAACAGCACCACCTTTCATAATACTTCCAACATAAATGCCCCCATCGCCACCTTTATTTGACTGGCCCACAATGGAAATACCGAGAAAATTTACAGTATCCATGTTTAATGTCACCGTAATTATGTGCATGGACATGGTAGAATCAGTTATGGAAGAGTAAGAGGAGGTCCTGGACATAACTTGCGGTCTCTTTCGTCTGCGCTGGGGACGCTTCCGGGAGCTGACTTGCAGGTGAGAAACACTGCTGCAGTCTGTCAGCGCGCGGTCCACTGACGCGTTGGTGTGTCTCCCTGTCGTCGTCGTGATCTCCGACTGGCTGTCGAAGAGACTCGTGGAGTCCAGGTCGGAACTGAGAACGGATGCGGTTTCATACTCGAGCCCGTGGTTGCCGTACTTGGAGTGACCATTGATTCTCAGGCCTCTGTATTTGTACTTGTCGCAGGAAGCTCTGTGCCCGGGCCGGGAGCTTATCGTGCTGTCCGTGTCCGTGCAAGTGTCCCGAGTTAGCGGCGCCGTGGGAGCTCCGTGGACGTTCGTCGTCTTCCCTTTTCCTGCATTACTATCCGTACACTGTGACGCTCCGTCCGAGGGGTTCGAGCCCTCCGCGGACACCAGCCACGACACCACACGACCATTAAAACACGGCAGATGAGCGTTATCATCCACAATCTCCTCCTTCACAACACCAAAATCATCGTCCATCGACTTGAAAAAGAACTTGTAATTCGGCCTGTTCAGCTGATTCTTGAAGTCCAACAACGTCACTTTCTCCGGTGATATCGGAATTTTAACTAAATACGGTGTCTCCTCATCGTCTATGTAGTAAATAACTTTCGTCTCCTCCATTTTATAACATTTATTATTGAAAACTAACAACACCCTTACGATCTATAAATATCGGCCGCCATCACAAAAATTGCTATTAAATGTTTCCTGCTCACCCCACGGCGTGGCGCCACTATCGACTACTAAAAATCAAGTTGCACAATTTTGCAATTTGCATTAATTTGCAATAGATTGAAATATAAAGTAAAATTTGATATAAAATATGAAGTATTAATAGAAATTTAAAACTTATAAAGTACCTAACTAAAAAAATGCCATACAATAATTTTAGTCGCACTTGATAGGTATTGCACGTCATGTCATCAGTCATTGATAAGAAAATCCTTATCATTGATAAGCGCCTAGATAGTTTTACGTAGGCAATGAAAAAATTATAATAAACTCTAAGCTGGAAATAACTGTTAGTTTTATAAATTAATGTGCTGTTGTTGTTTTATAAAATTACAAAAATTACTCTGAGAATGTGCCACAGAGTAGGAACTACCTTGAAGTTCTATCTATATTTTGTGGTTCGATGAATGTAGTGGCACTCCCTGGAGTCTCTGGGAACGAAACTTTCGCTATGTAAATGTTTACACCGTGGTTTACCTAAAACTAAACTCTAATTAGGTAGGTACCTAGGTACCTAACTTTATATAAAACTAAAACACATTGGTTTTTTACCAAAACAAATTTCTAATTAGTCTGTGCTTTACATAAATGTTAAATGTCTAAATAAGAGTTGACCTAAAGGTTGTAAATACCAGGTCATAACATCCCCAAAAAAAAAAGTTAAATGTCACATAGAAGATTGACATATCAATGACAGCTGTTGTCGCGAGGCGAGAAACAAAACAAAACAAACATGAAACAGTAGTTTGACGTTTGAGTAGTTGAACTGTTGAATTTGAAATTTGAATTCGTGCGTTTCGTTGTATGTATTGAAACCTGTGAAGTATCTCAAGTTGAAACATTTCTTCTGTTGAAATATTGGAGTTAATTTGCTGTATATTTATATCCACATCATGACTGTGGACACAAAAGAATCGTGGTACTTAAGAGTAGATGAAGAAATAGAAGACTTCTGCAAAAAGCTTGATGGTTTGTATCTCGTTGCTGAAGTATTTTTTAGCAAAACCTAATATTTTGTTAATGCGCTTATCATCTTTGGATATCAACGCTACTTAAAATTAGGTGGGATTGTTGTCAAGAGTTAATTTAGTATAAAAAATAAACGTAAAATAAAAAAATAATTTGCAAACATAGTTGTTTTAATCTTCAGACAAGATCAATAAAGAGCAGCAGCATTTAAAGGAGCGAAGGAAAAAAACTGAACTAGAGAGTAAGATGGCCCAAGAGTTAAAACTGAATGTAAGTTTTTATCATACCTAATGAGTTAGTAAGAGTTAGCAGGTACTATTCCGTTCTATGGTTATTACACTATTCTATGCTGCTCTGGGAGAGAAAGAAAAACGTAAAATTTCAGCTGCAAATCTTCCCGCGCAAGTCTTTCGAGCCGACTGAGGGATTATTGGACCCAGCGTATACCAACTTCGCGATTGGGCACCGTAAAGTGGCGGGAAATCGACTAACAAGAGCATTCCCAAGGAGGGTTGGTGTCAGGCAGGCGGCCGACCGTAAAATCCAAGCCGAACCCGTAAGCAATATGGTACATATTGCGCCGACCCCAAATAAAATTGGGAAATGGGCAGGAAGATGATGATGATGATGATATTCTACTTCCATGAAATCGTCCCAATTTGAGTTTTGTTGTGGGTCAGTCACAGTTGTCATGGGCAGGTCCTTAAAACAAATATTGATGTCACGTGATGCAACCTGTAAACACGATTATCACACATCTAAAATACCAGTGCTGAAAGCAACGAATGCATCAAAGAAATTAAATATTGACGACCCATATGACAATTATTGTATTATGACTTTAAATTTCTGTGCTTGTCTTGTGTGTTGTCCATGGCACCCACAACACAGGGAATCCTAGTGTGGGGCTATGAGTGTGTAGCGTTATAAACATTTAGTCAGCTGATGTAAAATTTCCAGTCGGAGCTCACACAGCAACTATCTGAGATATCAAAACGAAGCTGTGAACTAGACAGAGTGTGTGCCAGCTTCGAGTCCAGTCTCACCATTGCTGAGAGTGACCGCAATCGCTTGGACAATGCTAAGTAAGATTTGGGAAAATTAATGCTTAGGATTCCATAATTATGGTCTCTCCTGTACACTCAATGAAATTGTTCAAAACATTTAAAGTAACAAGATAGCCTGGTGCCATAGCCTGGTCTGTTGTTTGGCAGGGTGGAGCACAATTAGAGGTTGGCTTGTACCTAAGGTTAATGGATCCTACTACAACGTACACAGTTGAATTGGACAATGTGACCCATCCCATGCCATACATTATAGCATCTAATAGTTGCTTGCTTCACATTCCATTTTTCAACTTTTTCTACTTTGGATATTTTTTTTTGCAGGGAAATATATCAGATTGCTAAGGAGCTGACAGGAATACGTTTCGACTTCACTGCGCCGCCCGATATCGCTAAGGGATGTATCCTTTTTATGAAAACATTTAACTAGCTGTTAAATGAACCCATGAGTCCCCAATGATAAGTAATCAAACAAGACCACAGTTAAATTTTAGCCTGCAACGTAATAGTGTTACTTTTGTACATGGTGAATGGTCACCACTTACAATATAAAAAACAAATGCCATAAACAATGAAGTCTGCTCAGTCTTAAATCGAATCAGTGTACTATGTACATTAAAAAGTCAGTGCAGAAGGCGCTTTCCATTGTGTCTTTGCGTCAAGCGTCATAGTGTCAAGTGATGGGTTCAGGTTTGTTTCCCGGGCGGAGCAATGTTAATGTGACAGATAAATGTTTATTCTCAGGCCACGGGTGTTAGCGATAATAATAAATATAACAATTGATGAATATAACATTACACACACTAATGCTAGTAGTACTCTATGCACACTAACAGGCCATTGACACAACCTGTGTGATTTGAAATGTGTACGCTCATTATTGTATATGTAGTGTCAATGTAAAGTATCTGATTAACAGAGTAAACTAAGGTCGAATTCAGGTAACTAGTTACTACAATCATAATAACCCTGAACCCGGCGCAGTCATCAAGAGCGAGTCGCGGCACCTGCTGCAGCCGTTCGAGCAGCGCGCGGACCCCGACGCGCTGTGGGCCAGCCTGCGCGGCGCCGTGGCGCCCGCCTGGACGCGCGCGCACCGCGACAAGGAGAACAGACCGCGTAATAAATGATTTATTGTTCATTGCGTTTTTTAATTTACCTAGCTTAATGTCAAACTTATATACAATGAAGTTTAAAGATGTCGTATCTATGCGCGCGTCCTCGCGTTACCCAAGGGCTATGTCACACAACACAGATTTGAGCAAGTGAACGTTAGCGTTAAAAACAATCAAACTGTACAAGTAATCTTGAGCGTGGGTGTGGCACAATGCAACACTACATAGCTCAAGTTTACCTGTACATGTAAACCCTAGCATGTATGGCTGGCTGGCTTTAGTAATCACACTAACTGCTAAGATATTAAATATATTATTTTATATGAAATTCAAACACTATCAAACTGATTAACTGACTGTTCTTTGTTGTGTTTATTAAAGGGTATTTGTGGCTGAATACACAAGAATAAATTTATCATTTTATTTTGTACAGCGATCATGAACTTATATAATACGAGTCGCCAGCCGCGCTGCGAGCGAGCGATGGCTATGGCTCACACTCGAGCGCGCCTTCGACGTCAAACTATGTACAAATTGCAAATTACAAAATATGAAACCTACAAACAACAGTTACGCTACGAATTCAGCTAGGACGCGCCGCCGGCCGCCGGCGCGATAGGAGACGTATTTACAGAAAGGTTTGCTCCCATGGTTCCTCCACATAGAGATCGGTTGTGGTTGCGTTTTGCTTTAAAATGACACTATTTCAATATCCTTCATAACTTATCTACATTTCGTTCAGGGTACAATATGGGTGTAAGTATTAGTCTTATATATTTCATAACTTTGGTAAACTTATCTATAAAAAACCTCAAATAACCTCAATAAATAATAAGTACCACAATAACAAGGCAGTGCTAGTATCTTGCAATTAAATGTCCGTATTTAAAGTGACATATAGAACAACAACACGCACGTTATAACAGCTAAAGAGCTTACGACTGAAACCTATAACACTAACATTTGTATATTTCAATATCAGAATCACTATTTCATCACCGAGTCACATTTTACCAGCAAAACGCACCATTAGCTAACAATGTATCACAATAACTAAACTTAAGACTAGATTCTTCCTAATTCTTCGTCGTTGGTGTCCCGATGTTCAGCAAGCCGGAGTACCCCCTGAACTGGTTGGCCATGAAGTCTCTATACATGGCCAGCTGTCGTTGGTCCATCTGGCCGAGGGAGTTGTAGAACGCGCTCATGTACATGGGGTCAATGAACTGGCTCATATTCGGGACATTTTTCTGCATCTCTATCAATTGGGCTAAATTCTGTCCCTTGAAGGCGTTCAGGAGGTTGCTTTGTGCGGTCTGGGAATTGCTGGAGCCCGTCGAGCTGGTGGGGGACACGTCGTCCCGGATGTTGGACTGGAAGTTCGGCACCACGATAGGGTTCTTTTTCGCCGGAGACTGGTACGGCTTTGGGATGTCTTTGGGAGGGGTCGGAGTCTTCGCCGATACGAACTTCCCATTGGAAGACCGCTTCTGGGTCGGCCGCTTCGGGGTCTGAGGCTGGGTCTTTGGATTGACTAACGTTATCTCCAGGTTGGAGCCGACGACGGCCTTCCCGTCGACCAGGGTGTAGTTTTTGGATAGATTTTGAGCTGCGGATAGCGTTTTGGACGGGGAAGGCGCCGAGGGTACTCTGACTATTTCGACGGCCGGCTTCGGGCCCGGGGAGGTCTTGCAGGTTAAGTCTAGGATGTCTTGAGGGGGGGTCGTGGGGGTCTGGATCCTCTGGGGCTTGACCGGGGTGCCGTGAAGAATGTGAGGGGGCGGCATGAAGGGGTCCTTCGGGTTGCCGTAGACGGTCTTCTCGGGGCCCGAGGAGCCGAAGATGCTCGTCGCTTGAAACACCTTCGGAGGTTGGACCCCGTTGGGATAGTTCGGGGGTATGATGTTGTACATTTGGAAGATCTGAGCTTGACTCATGATCTGATGCTGCACCGCCGGGTTGAGCATGAGGGGGTTGGGGGTTATGAGCGGAGTGATGGGGTTGAGCGGGGTCCAGGTGGGCGGCACGGCGGTTACTTCCAGTCCTCGTTCCTTGAGAATGTCCAGTTTCTTCTTCTTGACGGCCTGCGGGCTCTCCGGGTACTCGTCCAAGTCTATAATCTCTGGGGTTTTCGGTTTGTACGGCACCTGGGGATCATACAATTTTGTATTAAATTTAAATTCTTACTTATTAATATAATTTTGTTATAATACACGATTTAGTTAATTAATATGATTTTCGCTTGACTGTTTCATTTTTTGTGATGTCATTTCGGCAAATTATTCATGTCTAATGTGTGTAGGGCTCCCACGAAATGAAACATTCGGTGTTAAAGAAGAAAGAGTTAAGTAGACTGACGAAAAAATCACAAAGTTAGGTCTAATTGTCAACGAAAATTAATTTATTTTTAATATGCTGCATATTTTGGAGCCAATATTTTAATACATAATGCTAATTAATATCATGAAGGGATTTCAAAATCAAAACTATAATTGACGAATAAATCAAAAGCAAATGGAAATGTCGCTTATTGAATTCCTACTCCGTGCTTATTGTCTTTCTCACTTCGCTCTAGGTTTATGGAATCTTTGGTTCCATCTAACTGATGCTCGAGTGAAAGATTTTGACGTGATAAAGTCTTATAAATCGATGAACGCCGGCTGCGCGCACGAAAAAGTATCACGTCATAGTCACGTTTTGCCTGAGCCGAGCGTGGAAGCGAGAGCGCGGAACAAACGACAGAGAGGCACGATTGGCCTAAGCGTTCGGTATTTGCTAGCTTTATGCCCCCTCTTGAGTGGTTGGCTACGATGGTGGCGAGTAGGTGGTAGTGTGCGGGTTACCTCCACGATGTCGTCGTCGTCGAGCGCAGCGGGCGGCGGCCGGTGGATGCCGAAGTTGGTGACGGTGGGCGGCTCCGCGCTCGCGGGGGGTATGGGCGCTGCAACATATACATACATCTATGGTGTACGGGACCGAACATAATGTGCAAAAAAATATGCCTTTATTGCATCGTCTGCATTATATCATTTATGTACATACTTTTTACTTAATAAATCAGTGTATGAGCAACATTCGTCGCGGACAGTCTCTCTTTTATCATCCCGTGACTCCGTACACTCGGCGCGGACGTCTCTATACATATACATATATCATCCCGCGTCCTATACATATGGCTTGGCTTCAACCCATTAATGACCCACTACTGGGCGTGTCTCTCCTCATACCTGAGGAGGACTAGAGCACACTCTACGCGAGTCTTTTACTCGCGGCATTAATTATTGATAATAATAAGCAAATAAACTCCTCATAATAATGTTTGTAAAATACAAACCCTGTCAATTATACAACAATAAAATTTACTTAAACATTAAATTACAAAGATGGATTGGAAAAAAAAAAACTAGTAAAAAGTAAAAATCAAAATAACTGCAAATTATTCTGTTAGAACTGTTAGAACTGTTAGAACTGTAATGGTTAACCAAATGATTTGATTATCCTAACAATTATACAAATTTGCTAAAAAATGGTGTCACCTTCAAGTAGACGGTGATTTTGATTTGTGTGATTTAAAAAATATGTCCACTCACGTGTATTAGCGGAGCTGGTTGTCAGTGGTGTACGGGTCGGTTTGACCCGCACCGCGCGCAGGGAACTTTTACCGGGACGAACTTTCTGTAAATAACAAACACACCGTTACAAATAATACTCTCTCGTACTGCATAGTTACACTGTATGTACACTGAAAGGGTGATTCCGGTTTTCAAGTATTTACCTGTTCCCCGGGGGGCGCGGCGTGACCGTTAACAGCATACTTGTCACCCAGAGAGGACAGACTACTTAGTGCGGTGGACGCCGCACTGGAGGGTGGGAGATCGCGCGGCGCAGGCTCAGAATTACCTGCAACATAATTCAGCTATTGGACCACCGTTAGGTAAAATAATACACATTTATTAATAGTTAAAAGATTAAACCTATTTTGGTACCTCCTAATAGTCACTAAATTTTAGTGCGGAGCTGCTGCTTATTTTTACTAAGGCGGGAATGATGCGACCCGGTATTTTATTTTGATAACCCGGTACCGGGTCGCCGCCCCTCAGATGGGAAACGCTGGGACACACTATACTGCCCAGTATGGTGTTAATAATGCTGCCTAGTAAGGTGTTACCTAGCCCAGTAAGGTGTTACCTAGCCCAGTAAGGTGTTACCTAGCCCAGTATGGTGTTACCTAGCCCAGTATGGTGTTACCTAGCCCAGTAAAGTGTTACCTAGCCCAGTATGGTGTTACCTAGCCCAGTATGGTGTTACCTAGCCCAGTAAGGTGCTACCTAGCCCAGTAAGGTGTTACCTAGCCCAGTAAGGTGCTACCTAGCCCAGTAAGGTGTTACCTAGCCCAGTAAGGTGCTACCTAGCCCAGTAAGGTGTTACCTAGCCCAGTAAGGTGCTACCTAGCCCAGTAAGGTGTTACCTAGCCCAGTAAGGTGTTACCTAAGTGGAGCCGCGCGGCCAGCTCGTCGAGGAAGGCGTCCCCGGGGCCGGCGCGCGCGGCCAGGTCGTCCGCGAGCCGCGCGCAGTCGGGCACGCGGTGCTTGGCCGCCAGCTCGCGGACCAGCGCGCCGTTCGCCGCCAGCGCCGCCGCTATCGAGCCGCGGTCCGCGCGCCGCTCCACCAGCTGCTCCACCTGCGGATGGTGACGGCGGGAGATTATTAGTAATGGTGCATAGTAAGGAAACAGTGCATAGTACGGCCGGCGGTTCTAGGCCGCTCTGAACTTTGTTCGGATCGCTGCGCAGAAGTCAATTTTAGGGTCGAAATGGTGGCAACACGCGCGGGGTGTCACTTTGTGCATTGTTTGTTTCAGTCACACGCTCAGTGTTCGTGTCGCTATATCACTCTAAAGTACTGTACCTGCCGCACTATATCCGAAAGCCTAACTTCAGAGCGGCCTAGAACCGTCGGCCGTACTATACGGTTAGACCGTATAGAGACATTAGTGTTCGTGGGTGTAGGAGAGTGACAGAAGTTTGAACATACCGGTTTGACAGTAATTTTAACGGGCTCCTTCGGTAATGAGTCCAGGAATTCTCTATTCAGCTCCTCGGCGGGCTTCGACGTTATGTTTAGCTCATCTTTACTCGTGATCTGTAAACACATTATCATAAGAACAATCGTCACACTCGGAATACTTGAACCAAGGTGTCCCATCTGATAGGTAAGCTCAACTTGTTAGGCTCTAATTATCACTATTAGAGCCTTATATTATAGGTAGTACAGCCTAGAGTTCACCCGGGGAAGCCCGCCACGGTGCTTAGTACCATTTCTACCGTGTTATAATTGCTTTACAGCAATTGTGTTCCGATTAGAAAGGTGTGGAGCCGGTCACACGTTTTAGAGGCGACCATCTAAGTCCTCACATTCAACAACAACAACGTCAACATTGACAGAATGCGCGCTGCAAATATTCGAATTCAATATACATAGTTAAGACACGACAACGTCTGTCCGGTGAGCCAGTAAACAATACAAACCTCTCCCGTCTCGCTATCGACAATCCTCTCCTCCTTACACTTGTGCTCGTCGCGGTCCGGCTCCGGCGTGCGCAGCCGCTTGCCCGCGGGCGGGTCGGCGCCGCGCGGCGCGTCGCGCAGCGGGGACTCCGTCACGTCGATGGTGGCGATGGTGGGCGGCTCGTGCAGCCCGTTCGGCTTGTACAGCTTCGAGCCGTTCCGCCGCTCGTGGTTCTCGAAGGGGAGAAGGTATCTGGAAATGCGCGAAGAGTGTCAGAGGTGGGATCATAAAAAAAAATCTCAAATGGATGTCGCCGATCGGAATAGAACTTGTAATTGATGATTGATGATGGTGAAAATTAAGTCATTTCACCCTGATAAATATGTTAATAATTGAGCGCTAGCCAGTCTGAATCTCAAGCCAAACAGCATGATATCACATGAACACCTTTTAATAGAGAACGCTTTATACCGCCTAATTTAATCCTAACGGTACTCTTGCACGTTCACGTTGATTACGTCTTTAACTAATCAGGCGCAGGGTCTTGCCGAGTTATTGAATTAGCGGAATTTAAGTGAAGTATTACGGTGCGATCGTCAATATTAGTGTACCCAGTACCCCAGTGCGTGACCGCGGCACACCGGCGGCGGTCGACGTCGACGTCGTCGGTACTCACTTCTCGTAGAGGCGGCGCGTGCGCGCGGGCTGGTCGGCGTGCAGCACGCGCCACAGCTTCCGCCGGCACACCGCCTCGTACCCGCCGCGCGACACCACGCCCGCGTACAGCGCGCGCAGCGACACTGGACACACGTACACACGGTTAACATTAATATTAAATAATCACAGAGAGCCAGCGTGGCGTAATCACATTTTTTTAAATTATTAAGTTCATTAAATAATTATAATCTTACAAATAAACTAAACCAACTTCAAAAATTTAAGACTTCTATGGTTTCTCACGGATGCCATTGTCAGAACTGGACCAAATTGCAATAGGACCACAGAAAGAACCAGCTTTCAAATAAAAAAATAATCATCAAAATCGATTCACCCAGTCGGAATTTCTGATTTAACAAACAAAGATAAAACAGTCGAAATAGTTAAAAATGATTATTTGGATAGAACTGGACGAGCCCAAAAGTAGTTCCTAACCTTAACGTTACCACTGTTTTGACAATTTTATTGCCTTGTGTAGAAGGAACGGCACAAACAACTGCCCAGCACACATCACCATCTACTAGAAACCCCAAGTAACGGTGCACTCACAGTGCGGCACGCCGCGCAGCGAGTGCGCCCGCTCGCTGCGCGCGTAGAAGCCCCGCAGCTGCGTCACGAAGGCGACGTCCTCCGCGCTCTCGGCGCGCGGCTCCTCGTCCTCCTCGCTCAGGTTGCGCCGCTCCGCGCCGTTGCGCAGCGACAGCCGCCTTGGAGTCTGCCAATGGAGAATACAATCATTACAGGTAGTTCAAGTTAGTGTACATGATCTTGTGTCTCTGTAATACACCTCAGCAGGTGTCTACATTTACTATGCTTTGCTTACATTGTTTACAGTGAGTGCTTTTTGTATTAGTCGGGAACGCCTCAGGTATGCCATTTGCGACCACTTACCATCAAATGGCTCGTCTGCGTCTTGCCCCAGCGTGCCGGTTTCTTCAAGGAAAGCACAGTTGCTTACAAGCAAATTTGACAGTTGACCAGACAATTATTGTACTTTCTGGTGCTATCTCACGTTGACCACGCCCACCAGATGCCTAATTGCCTATATCCTTCTCTGTGTATGGTGTAGTTACTTTTACTGACTGACCGCGGGTTCAGTGGCGGCGCAGGGCGGCGCGGGCGCGGGCGCGCCGTCGCTGTCGCTGGAGCGCGAGGAGCGCGAGAGGTCGCGGTCGCGGTCGCGGTCCAGCGAGGGCGCGCGCCGGCGGCGGCCGCGCGGCCGGCCCTTCAGCTTCGGCGCCAGGTGGTTGCACACGAACTCGTGCCCCTCCAGCTCCGGGTACTCGAACGTGTCCTGGACGACAGTTACTATTGTTAATTATGAGGCGCGCTGTGCTCACTCTGACCGCGAACCTACTCGATAACATGGCGCGGGCCACCGCGCGCGTGCCTTCGATACGTACCAAAAAAACAACAACACAGACTACAGATACCAACATCCCCAGGCGTACTCATTGTATTAATTTTTATTTTTATTACCAATCTTTATTCACAGTAATGATGAATGTTGTCTCTGACGGTTGTTGGGACAAGAGCAACTGGCATATCAGTTCACAAATCGTGAGTACCCATTATAGTTAATTATGTTCAAACAAATTATGGCAAAAAATATTCAATTTTTCCGCGCATTTTAATGACCCACCAAAAAAGGTGTCTAAAGAACATTAAACGTTGAAAGCAATAATATTTTAATGTGTTGATTTCATATCTTTATATCAAGTAAAAACTTATTATTTAATAACTAATAAAATTATAATTACAAATAACTTCCACATCACCGCTCAATCCAATAGTTTTACTGGCTACAGGAACATCGGACCGCCGACAGCTCCCCACCCCCCACCCACCTTGCAGTACAGTATCCTGGTGTTGGTGGTGGGCGCGGCGTACCCGCCGAGCGCGGCCACCAGCGAGTCCCGCAGCCAGTCGCCCTGCACGCCCTCCAGCCGGGCGAGCAGCGCGCGGTAGCGGCAGTACCGCGGGTACGAGAACACCACCACGCCCGGACTCTCCGTGTCCACCGCTGGAACGGGTCAAACGACGTTTATAAATTGGTGAGTTGAGATATTTAGATACCTACAGTAGATTATGTTTACACTCGTTGGTACCGAGGCTTGATTGTGTGAGCGCAAAAATGACAGACTTTTCGGAACTGTTGATCAAATAAATGTATTCTTTAACTTGGCCATAACGTTTATATAATTATTATTATCCTGTTAAATGTCTCGTTAAGGTTCTGAGTATCATTGGAAACTAGTTTCGTAAATAACAACATAACATACTCATAGCATTCTTCTCCTGATCCACATCGCTGAAGTCGAGCTTGGCCTGGTGCAGCGGCGCCGAGGGCTGCGTCTCCGCGGGCGGGGCGCAGGCGCCGCGCCACACCGCGCGCAGCCCCCAGCGCCAGCCCGCGCCGCTCCACGCCCAGCTCACCAGGTCCTCCGCCCTCACCACCACCTTGTCGTTGATTGCCAACACCTCGTCCTGTCGACAACGTGAAAGTTTGTTTAGGATTGAGTACACAACAGAAATAATGTTGAATAACTACACCATTTGCCCATAGGTGTTAATACTAGCTGTCCCGACGAACTTCGTACCGGTCCGATAAATCTTGTGTTTAGATTTAATTTTCTATTCTTTCTAGTTAGGCAATAAATAGTACCGCTTAAAATTATGCAATTTTCTCTCGTATAGCGAATCAAACTTGGGTGACATATTGGCAGCAGCGCCATCTACCAGGTCCAATGTTATCAAACCATCAAGTGACCCATTGAAATATACATACAAAATTTCAACCAAATCGGTCCAGCTGTTTTGGAAGAGTTAGGTAACAAACACACATACAGGAGAATTAGGTATACATAATTATATCTTATATATAGTCTTCTTGTTAGTTTGTTATAGTGGATGTAGTGGATTTGTTAAATTTGTGTGAGTTTCGATAAAGGTGAGATTTTTTATCAGTTGTACAGCACGTTGACCCATACTTATAATATCACGAGCTGTTAGGATGGCCAACATGTAAGGCAGTTGTCCCACCGCCGCCGGCGAGTAACTATCGGCTATTTTCTCGGTCAAGAATTGTGCTAATCTATACGTAATTCGTATATCGTACGTTCCGTGTAAACTAAATTGATGCATATATTATACAAATAGTTGTTCGCTGACTGTTCACACTGCCGGCGAGCACTTGCTCATCTACTTTGTCGCCGAGCGACAAGAGCTATCAAACATAAATTGTGTAATATAATAAAGTTTATTTTATTCTTTTTAGCGCATTTAAATAAAAGCTTGTTTTTAAAAAGTAGGTACTTTTAGGTTATTACAATATCTTAGGATACAAAGCAATTTTATTCCAATGCAACTGTAACTCAATATAAATGGTTCAAGCCTTCGACTGCCGAACTTCGGAATAAACGTTCAATCAAGTTTTTACGTCGAATTTAAGCAAAACGAACTGAACGTGGAAAAAACAAAGGCTGACGGAGACACCGAGCTACATGATACAAAAACTTAATTGTAGAATAATCCGTAACTTTATCACTTCCAATTATATGTTCTGTAGAGGTCACTACACAACCTATAACCTTCTTTAAGGTCGAATGGACGTGGCTGAGGTGATTAAGATTAGGTAAATATAAAATCGAAAAGATTATTATTAATATACCGAAACCATTGATTTCCAACCGATGGGCCGCAGACCATCAGTGGTCCGCAAGAGTTTAAATATAGTCCGCATTTTATATGATATACTAGAGCCTTGGCCCGGCTACGCCCGCGTGGAATTTGGTCTGTAAAAAGTATCCTATATTACCTCTAATACCTCCAAGAATATGTGTACAAAGTTACATAATGATTAAGTAGCTTTCGCGTGAAAGCGTCACAAACAAAGTTACATTCACATTTAGGTACACACAAAAGTAAGGATTTTAATATTGTTTTTCCACTTGTCCGTTGAAGTTTCACTTCTACTACGTGTCCAGCACACATTTCGAATTTTTTGATAAGTACTGATAATAAAATTATTCTCGTGTTACGGGGGAATTTATATATCGTATTTTTATGTATGTTAGCTAACTCATTCAATAATTTATTAATTTATTTTACTTTTTAACGTATGTATGTATCTGTGAAGGACATTGTGTCAAACTTGCTAATCTGTAGTTGGTCAGGATGTATCTATATTTACTCTACTATGTCAGCCTATATTTACTCCTTATTTTGTGAAAGGGCACCTCAGTCCAACTGTGGGACATAATGGGTTGCAATGATAAGTGTTGGTACATACAAAATATACAAATTTATAAAAATACGCATTTGTTTTTTCTTTGGCAGAGTACTTCGACGAGCCACCCGAGTATAAGATGTAAGGTCATCAAGGTAAAAAAAGTGTCGTCTATTCAAATTTAGAACACACAAAATACTAAATTGAACAGAAAGTAATCTAAAAGCTCCAGCAACTATATCTAAATATATTTAGTTAGTAGTATTACCTATTAAACACTAAATACCTTAATATTACATGAAAACCAGATCGATAAAACGTGACTACATCTCTGTGAATTTCACGGCGGGAGGCAGGCGGGTGGCGCAGGGCCGGATTCTAAACTTAAAGTTTCAACACAAGTAGGTAAAATCATTATTTATTAATTACGTATTTCAGTAATCGTAAAACATTTTATTTAATATGTAGAATAACCTGAAATGTTAATATTATAATAATTGCAATAGATTGTATTCCGATGTTGGACTCGATACCTCCTCTCATAATGTTTTGAGAAACACCAATATTTATAATCACATTTATGTGTAAGTGACTAATTATAGTATATTTTAAGCCGTAAAGTTTATTGATCCCAATTCAATGAAAATCTTAATTATTTTCATGCTATTATAGATAACAAAATACTATCTTAATGAAATATTTATCCATCATCCGTGATAAGAATTCGAAGATCGAATAAGGTCGTGGTTACAGTAGGTATCTACTTACAGAGTATTTGAATATCGAAACAAATTTTGGACTACACTACAGTTATTAAAATACACCAACTACACATTATTATACGTAACAGTAGCCAAATTTTCGTGATACAAACAATTTTACCCCTATTTTCGTTTAAAAAAAGAACTCGTGCCAAATTCAAATTAAAACAATCTGATATACGTTTTATAGAGCAAGTTAATTTGATTTCATACAAAAGAATAACACTAGATAAAGCAGTCCAGGCTTAACCTAAATCCGGCCCTGTGAAATCACTCGAGTGGGCGGCACTTAGGTAGGGTGGCGACAGGGACGTACTGTGCTACGAAATAATACGAATGATACTGGTATATTTACCATTGTAAATTATATTGACGAGTAACAAAATACAAACGCTATTTATGATACTAATTTATAAATATAAATTGATGCATCCTATTGTCACGATGAATTATGATAATGAGGCTATATTATTCATGTATGAGAAACATCAAATTAATAGTCGTTATATCCCAGTCGTTATATACCAGTTCAATTAAAAATGTCTGAGATGCAGTTCTCACAACTTTAAATGGACAGATTCCTCATTACCTTGTGCCATCAATAGAAAAAAACTAGTGTGCCGTAAGCTCCGTGCCGTGCCGTGTGCCGTAAGTATATATATATATATATATATATATATATATACATATATGTGTGTGTGTGTATTATATATAAATGTATAATATATACATGTTATAGATATGATAGATATTAGAGAGATATGAAAGATATTAATTTTCAAGAAATATGAACTTTAAAATGAATTTACATTTTTATTCACTTTAAACGTTTAGAATATTTAATGTATTGAACAAAATATTAATTTAGCTTGTTTTAAATAATTCTGTAGGCGATAAGACTGCCCATTGTTTTGTATGTGCTTACCGTCCAATAATGTATCCTACGTTTGTTACTGATGTCACAGCTGATGTGGCGTATTAAAAATGTAATTTGATGTAAAAAAATTCAATATTAATAATAATAGGGTATTTGACAGATTTTAAAAATATCTCAAATTGTTCAATATAACATAATACATGTGCAGTTTGCTTCTTTCATTGTAAATATCTCTATATCGATTTTTAATAAAAATCCAAAAAATTTTAAAATAATGTGTTGGCTAAATTGGTTTAAAAAAATATATACTTTTAAGCTAACAACAGTTTGATCTATATTTTCATTGTAGTCAAATACCTAATTCATTTGAAAAGGAACTAATAATTAATAACTTATTAGAAATTGCATCAGATGCGGGCAAATATGCATAATTTCACCATAATAAACCGATAGCGGGTTACAAATGAACAAACAAACACGCCAAGTCAAACGAGTCCAAGTCCGGCCCTGCGCCATTCTAAATGAAGAGGGGGAAAACAAAATTGCTTTCAAATAAGTAACCAACTCGTGTGAGTGTTCCGGACATTGCTTTTTTTACCATTGTCGCTACCAATAATACCGCGGCTCCATGGTGATACATCAGTATCACACTTTGATCGTAACTAAGTACTTACTTGTGTTTATTTAACTTTAATATGATAACGCACGTTTGATATCAAAATAATCGAATCCAAAAAAATATACCCTACCTCAAATTCGACTCTAGCTGCAACCCTGTTCTTCAGTCACTTTAATATTAAAGTAAACACGTATTTTTATAATTGAACGAGAATCTGTTTGGTTATATGTGGTGGTTGATGATTGCAGTGCAATTAGGCACATGGATAGACATTCGTTGATGCATTGTTAGATTTGTTAGTATTGTTACTGCTACACTGAGTCAGTTATCTCTCATTCTGACATAAGGATTAACTACTAATTGCTTGTGATGTATAATGATGAAGAGTCATAATTATATTATTACGTGAAGATAAACTTTGTAAACCGTTTTAAGAGTAATGCAGTCAACGAAGTATAGAACTAAAAAGTTAAATTTTATGTTTCATATTGTGTTATAAAATTATGAAAGGAAAAAGCTCGTCAAAGTCGATGTGATGACGTCACAAAGTGATTGTCATCGAAGCTATGTACACCATATACATAAATACATCTTAAAGTATTTATCGATTCGCTGCATATAATAAAATTGAGTAGGTATGTTATTTAGATAATACGCTTACATTTTAGATATTATTTCATACTTTTTTTCAGTTAATATTGTCACCCTACTCTTACCTACCCGTACCCGTACTCTTTTTTACTTCTTGCCATATAATATGCTTGATAATAATTTTAGTAAGTTATCACTTTTTACACAAAGTAGGTATTTTAGCCAATCCAGCAATCTACTATAGTTATTATTATTCGCCTTTAAATACTGGTTGCTTCACTATCTATCAATCCGCACCGGAGCAGCGTGGTGGAGTATGCTCCAGGCCTCCTCGGGAATGAGGAGAGGCCCGTGCTCAGTAGTGGGCTATTAATGGGTTATATTGAAGCCAAATACTAATCTAATATACAAAAGCCCCGTATCACGGTGTTAGTGGTAAATCTCCTCCGAAACGGCTTGACCGATTTTTATGAAACTGTTTCTATACTTATTTGGTAGGTATGGGAAAAGTTAGTTAAGTATATTTCATACCACTG
This sequence comes from Ochlodes sylvanus, assembly GCA_905404295.2. Taxonomy (NCBI): domain Eukaryota; kingdom Metazoa; phylum Arthropoda; class Insecta; order Lepidoptera; family Hesperiidae; genus Ochlodes; species Ochlodes sylvanus. The sequence continues at coordinate 9,786,016 of FR990129.1, forward strand.
AATGATAACGGTGTCCCTAACCAGATTGGTTTTTAAATTTATTGACGATTTTTTTTTATTATTTCTTGATTAAGCATAAAAATACCCATAACCCCAATTTTTTATTTTCCTACCGCCATCTTCATTAGTTTCGTACGAAGACAAAAGATAACAATTAACTTTCAATAATTGTGTTAATGCGTACATACACACGTCCGTATGAATGTATAAACATTTATAAACAGTCAAACGAACACAGATGAATATTGTACGTACATGTAGATTACACACACTTCCGTGAGCCGTACACTCGCGTCGAAAACAAGGTGACCATATAGAGGTTGATGTTACATTTTTTTTATCAATACACTATTTTCAGATAAATGTGATCTTAACAATAGATGTAATACATATATAATTTAATTATTCAAACCTATACAAGGATTTACTATTACAAAATGAATCAACGAAATATCTTTAGACAAAAAAATATATTTTATTTATGTCACGTATTGGGGAACATACATATTACTTTATTAAATATAAAGAAATATAAAAAGATCTATGAAACTACTTTTTTTTAAGAATATTTGATGTTCGTTTCCCAAATTAAAAAGGAAGGTATATGCACTGACGTCATTGACTGGGTAAACATCTTTCGATGTGACTGGTTCCCTGGACTTTTCGACTATTACATTTACTAAAAACCAATTAATTTGACTGAGACCGGAGACGGAACTGCGAAGTGGTGTACTCCTTAGATCTATATTTAAATGACGAAGACAAATATCAACCCTAAAATTGCCGCAATTTGCCGCCGTTGATTTGAGGTCATAATTAAAAAAAACATCAATATCTTAAGACTGCTTTTATCTTGTTACTATATAATAAAAAATATTTCAGAATAACTTAAGTTTAAGTAACTAGCTTAGAACGATTGTGATAGCTATCAAGCCAATTTTGAATAGGTACTGTGGAAACTTTTAATTAATTTAAAATAAGTCCAAAATCAGTAATGTAAAATGTATTCACAAGTAATCTAATTTTTATGAGAACAACTTTCAAGATCAGCCTGTACATTGGCACACAAACACACGCGCGCACACACCCGCCTCAAACTGATAACGTCGGATCTATTCGGTGCAACGCCCTGCTCGCGCCCCGGACACATTGGTGCGCATTTGTTTTGTTATACATATTCTGCACAACAATATTGGTACATATGTATTTAAATGTCAACAATGTATAATTATTGTCGTCTTTGAAACTTGTTATTAGTTTGGATAACAACGATAGTAATTATATTATTTTTGTACAATAATTACTTTATAATTAGTGTGTATGCTTATCTGTTTATAGGCATAAACTACTTACTAAAAAAACTGTTTGATATAAAACTGTTAATACCTATTTCATATCTGTGTTCAATTTCTAATTCCATCTATGGGAATTCAAGGCTGACGAGGCGAGGTATATTATTGACGTACATGTGATATTGTTTATTTTTAAAGTCAGCTACGTTAACAGGCTTCATAAGTTATAATTATAATATAGAATCATCATAAGATAGATAATGGTTGTATGCTGTAAATAGTAAATCTGAATATTTTTGTACTTCTATGAACACACATATTATTATTTAAATATAATCGATCAAATGAAAGCAATATTTTGACGAATACAAAAATAAAAAATATATTATAGTTTATTCATTAGACAACAAAACCATCAACCATACGTTATATTAAAATACAAATGTTTTGATAAACATTAGCGATTAGACCACTCATTAACCCCAATTATATTTTCTATATTTTTCTGTCGAGTACCTATTTAAATGTTTTCAAGTTCCTATTTATTTACAAAACAGATTAATTTTAACAAGAAATGTCTTTAAAAGAAACAAATAGAGGGTCTAATATAGACTAGATTTCGCCACATCAGCCACATGATCTATAGAAACAGCGCGGTGTGGTCGATGTCTCGCTTTTTTACGATCGAATATACATTATAACACACAACCTACAAGTAGTAATATTGTCGTTAATACTAAAAATTCAAATTTAATTCCGAATTTGGTATAATTTCAATAGCGTTTATAAAATTACGTATATGATGTAATACCTAAACAGTAGTTATTAATCAACATTACCGCATTTTATTTATTTCCTCATCTAGTATAATTAAGAGCCATTAAGTATAAAACATATACCTACCTAATATGTTACACTATCAGATATGTATAATTTATACAGTGAACAAGTTAAATAAAACACACAGTGTGCACTACCCCTTATCGACATAAATTCTCAATAACACGAAGTGGAGGCGCGCGGGGGGGGGGGGGCACAGGGCCGAATTGCGCGCCTCTTTATTATTATTACTTTTAATATTAAAATGTATACTTTAATTTATGTTACTTCCTAGTATCGTTTTTGTATTATTTTAGGGATTACGTCATTACATATATATATATATATTTGTTTTAATTATGCTCATTTTGTTTATTGATTTTTTTTCGTTATAAAAACGTTGCTAACGTATATTACATTTAAGTAATAGACTTAGCAAAATGAGTAAACACTTAAGTAAGTATGCATGTTTTGCCAAATACAAAAAAACTACGTAGAGCGGTGTACGTATGAAATAAATTTAAAGTTATTTTGTACAAGATTACTATTAGGTATCATATTCTGGTACGATAAAGAAAAAACAAAGCAGATGTTGAAAAAAATAAACTATTGTAATAATATTTGTATGCGGTGAATCCCGCAACTAGCACAAGGATAAGAAAAAGAGTTGCAGCTTGCAGTCAATTCGAACCCACCGTCAATAGTTCAGAATGTTCAGATGTAACAGAAATGTTACCAATTTCGTATAAAAGCGGGTAGCGATACAAAAAAATACTAATACCATAAAAAAAGTGCCTCCCTGGCGGAAAGCAGTGAAAGATGAGAGCCGGGTCGACGGGAGACCGACGGATTTTGATCCTCGGACAATTACGTAATAAATAATATAGTTTGAAGAAACAAATAAGTTACAACTTAATTATAAAAATAAACAAACATTTGTTCTAAATCATTGTTATAGGTAACAAAAAATTTATATTAATGAATTAATCAGGAATTTAAGAGAACAACCTAAAAAAGACAACAGTAGCCCAGATGTAGCAGCGAACAAAATCGAAGTATCTTAAAATATTTAATATGATGTAAAATTAAAAATTATGGCGTTATTTACTCTGTGGCATGTTCCTCAATTTTGTATTTAAGCTTTTGTAACATATAAATTGTGTAATGACGTCATAATTTCAAAGTAAAAGCATTCTTTTTAGCGCATTTAAATAAAAGCTTGTTTTTAAAAGTTTTTTCTTTAAAATATACTACTTTGTAATTAGTATTATTTTTGTTATTCTGTGCATGTATAGCTTTACGACATAATGTTTAAAAAAAAATATTTCGTGTTGAATTCGTTGCTGAAACATAAAAAATTAAAAACAGAACATTTTAAGAAATTGAATATACAAAACGTCGTTAATTCAACGAGAACTATCATACGGACGAACAGACAAGCTTTCCCATGCACAGTAGAAGCTGCACGATAAGTAATGAGTGTGTCATAATAAGGTCACGGCTCGTTTCGCTCGAGATCGGAATCCGTATCGATAACAAACAGCGAGCGGTTGGTGCAACATGAAACTAATTACGTGATTATGTAGTCCTTTCAGTATTGAATAGTTTGGCGGTTTGTTTGTGCACGTTTGTTCTACACAAATATTAGATTTTATAAGGATTAAAATATGTAATAGAAAATAGTTCTGTTTGAACTGTTACTGTTTCGTAACTGCCAGACGATAAGGACTACGGAACAATAACACTAGGCGATTATTTATCAACTAACATAATCCGTCCACATGATTCGTATATAGACATCACAAGTCTGAATATTAATTTTAAATGTGATAATTATAATGATGAGTCACTGGGAGTATAGACGCGGAGAGCCTTCGTAATATAGAAGCAGATAACGTTAGGTGTGATATCCACTACGGCTTAAGTAACTCGTGGTAACAATTTAAATATTAAATAAAGAATATGACCAACTGTTTCTGTTTTAAAACAAATTTATGACATCATTCAATGTTACAGTTATGTAATCGCGTGATATCCTAATATGTAAGTAATAAGGATAAATTATTTATTAACATTGCAAATCTTAATACTGCAACCATTACAATATATTTACAATACGAGTAAAGTACATTACATAAATAAAAACATACTTCAATTTAAAATTAAGTGGTCAAATAATGCACATACCTGATGTTAATCGTTGGATTACAAAACTAAGTTAAAAAGTTTAGTTTCGTGTTTTGCTAACTAACACACATACACTTCCGATAAAACAAACCGCTCCTTAGTGATAAAGAATCACTTGTCTCATTATTTACCTCAAACATATATCAAAATGCATATACCACAACACTAAACTCAGCAAACAGTGAAATGTATGCAGTTTAGAAAGAGTGACATACAAACATAAACGCTACGAGTCACTCAAATATGTATATTCATTTGATATTTTAATAGTATTTAATACTAGTGCTGCCTTAGTTAAAAAACATTCAACGGTCTCTAATAGTAAATTGTAAGAAGAGCAAGTAATTCAAAAAATGTTAGATTCCTACCTACCGTTCAACAAATAGAGCTCTGTGCCTGATAGACAGACAGACAGCGAAGAATATTAACAGAATTTAGTTTGTCACCCTTAGGACACGCAACGCAAAAACTAAACTGTTTTAAATACGATTCTAAAAACACGCGTCATGGGTATATAAAATAAGAAAACATAATGAAAAACAAAGAAGAGTTTGTACGGCTTATGTTAGTGAGGGTGTTCATAATACAATATCATGTCTTGAGTATAGACGTGTAATAAAATAAATATTTATTACACATACAATGTAAAGAAAGAAAAAATAAACAAGAATTTCTCGATTACTGTGATATTAAAATCAATCAAATAATTTGACATTTCATCACAACTATTATTAAAAACTCAAGCAAGTATCAAGACTCGCCGCTCGCAGTTTACAACGTTCACCAAGTTTTGAAAGCATAATGAACACAAAAGGGTGTAAGTGCAAAATCACTCATTTCCCGCGCGATCGAAACCCCACCCTATTACAAAGTATTAAAGTTCAATCCGAGCAAGTTGTTTGCATAACTTATTAATATAGCCGGTATAGAATTTGGATATTAGGTACAAACGTTGTTTTTGTGAACATTTTTTATTTCAATTTATTATGCACACTAGTTAAATGAACAGTTTTTATTTCATTGACGAGAGTCGAGAGTTGCTTGAAAACTGGCGAATTTTGATGGTCTGTGAACGTGAAGATTAAAGTCATTACATTAACAAATTGGTTTGATCTAATTTATCCGAGCTCAACTTATTCAGGTATCCAGTATAATTGTATACGATCCTTCTGCTATTCAATCAACATCACTGATTATGAATGGTCTCCCCTGTTGTTACTACCCGAAGCGAAGCCGTAAGAGTTGTAAATCCAGCTCAAATGTACATACATAATAACATATTTAATGTTCATCTGTTCTCGCAGAACTTCTAATCTAGATTATATACCTAATTCGAAAAATAAGACATCGTTAGAAGCGTAATAATCGTCCGCTGGTTATAGACTATGTTATTACTCATTACACACTAAATTCAATATCACGCCATCAATGTAGCAATAGTTACTTCATCTGAGAATCAAACCCGGCCCACCGTGCTCAGTGAACATACCAATCTGCAACGTAGGTCCGTCCCAATTCCCAATAGGTAATAAATAAAACGTAGGTACACAACAGAATCGAATGTATTGATTTTCGGCGGCAATGTTCAGTAGTAACGAGCCGTTGCTACGGCGACGGGGACGCGACATTAATTACTGGCACGTGCCAATTAACGGCTGTCCATACCTGCGCCAACAACCTGCTGGTCCAAATAAGATGAGGTTTGCACTGCTTGACGCGCTCGTGGCCCGGCGGCTTGAGTCGATCTTAATGATGGACAAAGTTAACCAACAGCGGGCGCGGTCGGTAGTTGGATGGGTGACCGCTATAAGCAAATTTCTTGGGCGCTTCCGTGCTTCGTTATTACCATTTGCCAGCAGTCGTTAATATTTGTCGGATGCCTTTGGGCTGCATAAAAATTGCAATTGGGTTGGCCACTAACCCCTCCACGAATCCGCTCTGGAGCGTCATAGTGGAGTATACTCTGGGCCTCCACAGGTATGAGGAGAGCCCCGTTCTCAGTAGTGGGACATTAATAGGTTGAAGCGAGCGAAGTTTTTTTTATGAAAACAGCTGACAAATTAGCAGATGAGCCATATAGAGTGAGTATAACTAAATACAATCATAAAGTACATGCCATATTCACATTTGTATATAACTATGTATATATTTTCATATCATACTTTTATATTACAATGTACGCCCTAAAAACATCTCTTGATTTTCCCTTTGTCACCTTTCCTAAGGTTATCGGGAAGAAATCGCTATTTAGCGATAAGATCGCCATAATGTCCTCAACTAATATGAATAATTATAGTATGATTTTTCCTGTTTATAATAATGCTATACAATAAAGTGTAATATAAATATAAATACATAAATGACAAAACATAGAATCACCTATAATCCTTCTATAATCACTTAAAACGTACTGACGAACAGACGGAGGACGCACGCTGTCGCATTTAAAGCACTTATCGATTGGTTACTAATAATAGAACTCGGCCCGTTCACTGTGACAGGCGGAGCGGGCAGCGGGTAAATACAATGTTAGTTTAGTAGAGTCAGAGAAAAATAAGCTAGAAGTAATTCGGAGATTGTTATTCACGAGTTCCATTCGAAGGTTTGTGTGAAATGATAATGACTGAATGAATCTGACTTTATCTACATAATTATTTATTATTATATTGAAACAGTGACTGAGCCATGCTAGTGGAAGATATTTGAAGGAATTAAAAAGAACCTAATTTAACGAACTAACGTTCTAACACAGTTTGCGAAGTGGACTAATCATGGTAGTCCCGATTTGAGTATTTTTCCGTGTCGGTCACAGTTGTTCGTTTCCTGTCTTGATTCCATAAAAAAGTTTCTAAAGAGATGCGAGACCGGGTTGACTGGTAGTTTATATGTACATAATTTAAATGGAAATTCAAAATAAAATTTCTTCTACACATTAGGCAAAAATGTCTAAATTTTAATGTACGTAAGGTGTTATAACACAAATACTTTCGCTCCGTGGTCGAATTACTGTTTAAGGGAACGGCCTCTACACGCATAATTATTCTAAATTAATTGCTGTTAAGCATAGGTAATCTCAATTTGTATGTAAACGAGGTCACTTGAGTTGTAACATCGATGCATCCTACCTACCTATTGTTTGTTACTCAACACACATTAAAGTTACTAATAGGTATTTAATATGCACCTGTACACTGTGGTAGGTTCTACGGTTCGATTCTCAGCGTGAGCATATCTAATCAGTCTTTGTTCTAATTTCTTGATTGTTATTAATGATAATCTTTTTAAATGTGTTTTCGTGTCATCCGTAGCCTAGGAAATGTTAGTACAAAGAACGCGCTTATTTACGTGTATAAGTATTTATATTAGTTTCGTGTATATTTATTACTCATACCACAGACTTATAACCAACTAATCCAACTTTACAGAAATACAATGTGCAACGGTAATTTAATTAGTACAAACAAAAAAGTGCGTTTTTCATCCGCTCCCGCCTCCAGCGAGCAACCGCTAACCGCCGCGAACCGGCTAGAACTCGAACTAACCGGCTCGTTCCATTCCGGAGGTGGCATAAAGCAGCTAACGCACTGTACGTTTTGCCGACTGTCGTGCACAAGCCGATGATATTTGAATACATTGTATTTTGTACTGATATTATATTATGAGTGACGTTGAGTAGTTGTAACCGATTACCCTATCTATTAGGTTTCATCGATCTACCCAGTTTGGTTACATAGGATGAGTACGTTCGATATTCCCATGTCAATAAGTTAATGGTAATAAATGGAAACATTAATTCTGTACGCTGCATTGTTAAATCTTCAAGAAAATAAGTTTTTCAATTAAATGTAATAAGTGAATAAATGAAAAGAATGATAATAATAATTAAAATAAACTTTCCATTAATAACCTTCACTATCAAATTATAACGCCATTACACAATTGAGCTAGTCAGGTACAGGTTGTGAAAGAAGCCACCGGCCGAAACTTCAACAGCCATTACCAGCACCATTGTTACATTTCTTAACAGGATGCACCACCAGATAAGGTTGGCATTGACCCGGGGGAAGACGGTGTCCCTCACATCCGGAAACGGGTGTGTACGGAACTTTACACCGTTTTTCCGGACTTCAGCGGATATGTGTTTGCATCGGTCGAAATGTTAATTAAACGAATCTATACAGAGGTTAGACGGCTTACAGTCCTCGGCTTGTGTCAATGGAACAGACCGAGCAAGTTTGGCAAAAACAAACACCTAATTTTACCCCAAACATCAGCGAACATTGCATCCAAATTGGTTAAGCCGTTTATGAGCTTGGCGGGAACAAACGAACTGACACTCACAAACCAACAAACACAGTCAAAGACAAACTGAAAAAATATATCATTGTCATAAGATATTATTTTTATATTTTATATATAGAAGCCTTTTTTTCATCTGTGTATAGAAGAATATAATATATATAAAAGAAGATAAGAGATGTATTGCAATAGTAAATAAATCATTATTATGAGATCTATTCCGTTAGTAATAATATTTTTTCTAAAATATGTTCCAGGTGTACATACACGTCTTATCAGTTACAGTTTTATTATACATATGTATAGATCGTGACCATACAGAAACAAAACAGCAAGTAAAGGTGAGTATATTGCCTAATGTCATTGTCACCCAGCCTACTAAACGTATAGATTATGTTAACATTGAAATGGAGAACAAAGTAGACTATCATAATATTAATTTATTTAAGATCTTTAATGACGTCCAGTCCGGTTGTTCATTTAATTGGCGCGAACAGGAAAGAAGAGAAATTAAATCAAGTTATTAATGACTCACTTTCAAATATGTTAATTATAATAAAAATTAAATAAAGCTCAAAGTTCATGACTTCCTACTTGAACACTTTCGAAAAAATCATCATCATCTAATAATAATAACCATCATCAAATTTAACAACAAATTCATCCATCCAATTATAACATGCGAAAAAAAAATAACACTAAGAAGTGCATATCATTTGCACGGATTTACTTCACAAAGATAGACTTAATAATAGAAAAATACAACTCGTCAAAGTAATCAAAACATCAAAAGTAAAAAAAATGTAAAGTATCAAACGGCGTCGAGCGCGCTACAGCGGGCGGAATCCGACGTCGCGCGACGCTTACGAAATGTTACGGCGCGGCCGACCGGCACAACGACGCTACTGATAATTTACCTGCTGGGAAATTATAATTAAACTTAACAAGGATGGTGCACTTATCACACTCAATTTACTTAATTGAATGAATTGAATACAGATTTCTTGTGCTCGTGTGTATTTTGTTATGACTGGGTTTTATTTTTAAAGGATAAATTGTACAGTAATATAAAATTAAACATTTAGTTTTGTTCTCAGTAGCGATAATAGTTTTTATAATAGTACTTATTGTAAAAATATTGAAAGAAGTTTAATAAAAGGTCAATAAAAATTGTTAAATTAGTGCGGAATCAATAAAGGTAGGTGAAAATTTTTTGTTTTTAATGTTTTTACGTAAGAGGCCGTTAAAGCAAAAAAATATATAAAATTTGAATCTCGAAAACGGTTTTCATGAAATTTAGCTTTCGAGGGCAATAAATCGATCTTGCTAGGTTTCATTTTCAGAAAACGTCGTTTTATCCGTGTTTTCAGGCAATGAAAAACTGCTAGAATATCAGTAGAATAATATATATCGTAGAATTTATTATTATGTCGGTACGATTAAAAAAAATATTCATATTTCATCAGTATAAAATTCGTATCTAAATATAATTTTCAAAAAACACGATTTACCAAAAAACACATACTGAGCTAAGCTCGGTCATCCAGGTACACACTTGTAATAATAATAACACATAAAATTATAAAAACAATACAATTTAAATGATACCAAGTAATAGGCAAAAAGTAGCAGTTCTCAGTTGTGTCCGTGTGCCGATAGTGCGCGCTAAGTAAAGCAAGCAAACGAAGCAAACCCGAGGGCACAGGGCTTGCACTTGCACACGACTGGATTTTTAATTTTTTACAATATATTTTTTTATATTTCATAACATAATGGGCATTTGTTTTGTTGTGTACAAATTTTGTATTTCCATCGTTTCATTTTAAGGTATAGTTTTAGGAGTCTTATATCAATGCCCCCATACTTAGACAATTAAAAATTTTAAGTCTTTTACTTTTCTAGAATTATTTTTATCGGCGTGAGTAAGAAAAAAATGCACGGTTTATTATTCGTCAGTAAATATGACACATATAACTAAAATATAACAAATTAACACAAATTTCCATAAGTTTAAGTTTCTATTTTATATACTTAATCCATGGTCTACAGTAGAAAACAATAATTATTTTAATAAGTATTTAAATAAAATCGTGTTCATAAATATACATTCATAATGTCCGCATAGTGACCTTACGGAACACTTATAAATTCATATTCAGCTATTCAGGTCATAATTCAACATACTTATAATTAACGCATGTCTAACCCAGCCCAATAAACATAAAATCGAAATGTCACTTCCAACTGACATTGTCAGCAACAGATTAATTCGTGCATTTCATTTGCAAACGAACAATAGAATTTTGCTAATAAAGTTTTTGTTAATATAAGACAATAATACTTGCCTTAAAATGCATTGTTGAGTAACATAATTTATTTCATAAAAGCAAAGATTTCGCATGTAATTTATTTAAGGTGATGGAACACATAATTTACCTGCATGTATATGATTACTTTGTCATTATATTATTCATGTACGACTTATATGGTGTTATGTAAAAATACTTGCTGTCCAACGGAGAAGGGTTTCTCCATTCATATCAGTATCAAACGAGCACAACTCATACAAACTACATATAACTACCGCGATTTCCTAATTCAGTTTTATAATAATTTATGTAATTTACAAACTCACAATATAACAATAAACTCACGATCTAAACCTATCAGAACTCCGCTGCAGAGCAGGTCATCATAGCATTGTTTCTTTATTCGAATTCCTCAAATAAATGCTATTTCAATTGGGATTGGAGGATGTATTGGTGAAACGGGATTTTATCACTCGTGGTCACCTTTCCTAAATGACGATTGCACCTTAAGTTTCTTAACTCAATTTAAGTAATGTATTCACGAAATTAACTAGATACATGATAAAAGCTGGACTAATGACTGGAATAAAAGAGGTCTGTATGAAATTGTTGCCTTTAGTTTTTTCAATTTAAATTAAATGTGTAATAATAATAATAACAGCGGTTTTGCCAGCCCTGCACACTACACAAGTATGCGCGCGGCCGATATTTTTTCACTGGGAGAACAGGAAACCATCGAGTCGATTTAGAATTATTGATTTTTTATGCGAATAATTTTTATCGATGCACGAACAAGGACCGCCGGAAGTGTGGCGTGCATACAACCACATACCGTTTTGTTATTTTTATGAAACAATGCCTGTACCATTTTTATAGGAACACATTTATGAAAAGTATTAACAGAATTGAATTTAAATAGGAACACGACTCATATTAAAAGTATTTGATTAAATAATGCGAATTTACCATGGTGTACTCAAATGAAAAAGGTACATACATAAAAATATTTTCGATCCAACGTCCATGTGGTAGCGTTTATTCGTTATTATAATCGGATTTTAAACTTCATTTAGTGCACAATAATACAGCAATAAAACATAGTCGATTCCTTTTTATATTTATAGGAAATTCCTTCTTTATGTGACAGCATTCTACAATATTTGAGTTTTTCGTGTAACATTAGAGGCATTGTACCTAGGTATATTAAATGTATACTTGCTTAATATCATTACAAGATATTTTGACGACTAATCAAATATGGTTTATAATAAATACACACAGTTGTAAAAATACTTTTAAATCATTAGATTAGAAGGACTTCAATCAAATAGAATTTCAAATGTCGAAATAGTGTTTGCAATAACAAGCTGATAAGAAGAACAAAAGTAAGATAGTGAAAGTATTGTTTACAATGGATGATATTAATATTTATATACAGACACCACATGATTTACTAGCTATTTCCCTCGAAATTTCACTTCACATTACTTCTAGGTTAACTATTTAGGAGACCGGAATGTAATGACTAAATCTGCCACATGCAACTTTTACATCTACATGTTGTTTAAAGCACCATAATTAATGTTATAAAAACTTCATATCAAAATATTCAGCTCAGAATCAGTCAATAAGAACACAGAGTATTAAATATTTAGAAAAGAAACTCATCAGGGGGGTTAGAAACAAAATCGTCGTCAAAATGTCACACACAATGCCAGATATCCTTAGAGACAGGCACGTGTCCCGCAGACCGTGCCGCTAACGGGTTGGGGCCAGCGAACAAAACATGGCCGAACAAAGATAATATAACTATAGATGCGTTACGTTCATATGACGCGAATTGCTTTTTGTAGCCGCTCCGACGACATTATTTTAACTAAGGATGCGAAAGATAATTACGGAGTCAGAAAAAGATAGCTTGATAGAATTTGACTGCTCCACTTTTCGCGCGCTATTGGTATTGACATTATTATCTACTTATTTTACTTATAAGATCCGTCTCCACGCCACCGTTGTGCGAACAACAATCGGGCGTCTCGCTCGCACGTTAATTCCGACCTCCCCCCGCGCGAAGGGTTCACAATGCACTGCAGTAAGTAACTGCAAGGATGATAGAAATGACAAATAATATATGATTATAATTTTATTGATCGTCGGTATTTTACATTTTGATGGTTAATAAGATACGTGTCATGTGATGTTAAGTTTTACTCAAATTCCTTTCAATTACAGACATAGATAACTTACAATTTCGTTTCATTTTGTATATTATACCTAGTATAGTTTTTTGGAATACCGCCCCCTTCGAGGGGGGGGGGCTCGAAGGAGATAAAAAATGGGACTGACACTTCGTCGTATCGTTCCTCAAGTAACGCAAGTGAGCACTATGAAAGAATTTTTGAAAATTGGCGGGCGAAGCCGCGGGGGACAGCTAGAAATACATAATTATGACGACGCGTCCATGTACAAGCCACATACAACACAGGGAATCTTAATGCGGGGTTGGCACGAGCATGTGCGAGCATTGAATGAACTGAGTATGAATATTAAAAAAAAATACGACCTAACGTGTGACGTCTTCCTACCTCAACAAAACAAGGAGACACAATACAAACTTAACACGTAGCCAGTAACCTACCACCGGGCGGCCGCACACAACTAAAGTGGGAGAATGTGACTGTGTTTAACTTGATCGTTTTTTATTTAAACACAATATTATTTATACCTGACGACATTAGTCGATATGACGTGCACTGCACAAGTACTTCCTCCTCGGTTCCGAGGTGCTGGTGACTCGTACGGTACACCTCATGGCTCAGTGGCCGACGGGGGTCAATTCAACGAGGGCTTTGACACTTGGTTTATATGTATGTTAGTATGTACATAAATTAGTGTAGGTACATCTTTGTTCGTGACATACTTACATAAAAAATACTATCTGTACCTATTGCCGCAAATGCCTCCAAAACAGCTACGCTGATTTTGATGTGGTTTGTTTGATTGATTTTGATGCGCCCAAGTCTTATACTAATACTTAGTGTAAAAAACTAAAATTAATTATTACAATTTAATTATTCAGTTCAACACTAAAACCATACATAAATACACTAATAGTTTGATACATATAATATTATAGTGAAATTCAGTCTTGCAAAATAATAACCACAGTTCTGGGACTGTGAATACTGTGATAAAAAAAATTCAGTTAAAGTTTACGTAATTCCAAATTTAAATATCCGCTCGTTGCTTTTTCTAACGGCAGCCATTTTGCAGTAAGACGATTATTAATGGCGTCATTAATTGGCAATTCCGTGACGTCATCACTGTGACGTTGCATTTCGCCGTTGTGTAGGTACGCGGAACGTTCCGATTGACGGGATTAATCAATTATATTTACTGACTAGCAACCCGCCCCCGGGTTCGTTTCCAAAACCTATACTCACATTTGTATAGACGGGATTTTTTAAATTGTCATAGTTATCTTTTTATTTGTAAAAATTTATTTCATTATAAAACAACATAAAACGAACTTAATGGTAGGTACCCCAAGATCACCCAAGTACTTCATTCAAATCGGTGAAGCAATTCCGAAATAAGGGGTACCTACAGACAGTCAATACATATAAAAAGCCATTGTTATGGGATCATTATAAAATTATGTACAATACACACATCGATCAATCAGTTTATGCTATGTACTTAGTACTGTATCAATCAGTTTATGTTATGTTTATGCTAGTGTACCTATGATATTATAATGATTATATTATAATATAATATGTAAAAAGTCAAAATATCAACACAAATTATAAAAATCGTGACTACCTTGTGAAAATGTTCAGTATTCGGGATGATGAAAAGTTTAAAATCATAGAAATCTCGTAATTCGTAAGTAGTAAGAAATCGTTACAAACGAACTATTTCTTATCCACGTGCATGGAGTACGTATGTTTATATATATATATATATATATATAATGTGTGTAGTGTGGTGTGTGCCAGTTCGGCCGCTGATAACGTTTAATGTTCGCTTCTTGATAACCGTTTCAGTAAACCGTACGTTGCTATTTGTTATTACTAACTGTTGCGTTGTTGTTGTGGAGTATGCTCTAATTCATTTTTCTGTCTAATTCCAGGTTCCTGTGTTTAACCAATCGTGAAACCGATCGTTTTCGAGTTATCAGTAACAGCCGTTAAAAAAAATCCGTAATCTATTCATATAATCTAAGACATTTTTAAGTTAAGCCTCGTATAATATGTAGTTATAATGACCGTAAGCAAAACGAATCGTTTTTCTTAAATAATTATGTACCGGCTTCGATCAACAATACTACAGATAACGCCTCACATATTAAATTCATGTTTAAAGTGTCCGCATGAATATACTTATACAGTTTAATTTCACTACTAACGAACCAAGATTAGTTTTACAAAAGGTACTCTTTTAACCTAATTACAACATCATGTCACCTTGCAATAGAGTCACAAATCATCTAATATTATCTCAAACGTAAGTCACAATAAACGAGCAAAGCAATAAATACTTCTGTAACTTAGAAATTAATCTGATCGGACATCCACAGTAAGTATATGTGATCTAAACCGGCATAAGTGGTCGCTGAACGTTTGTTTGCAATTCTGCCGATTTTAAAGAAGGGTACTGCCTTCTTTAAAACACTTAAATGAATCAAAATTTTTTGATCGATCAGGTAATTGTCCGTGGACCGATCGAGAGGTCCTATTGATCGATCTAAGGGCAATATTTTTGGCTGTAGTCCTATCGACCGGACCACGGGCAAATCAAATTACCCGTAAACCTATCGATAGTACTAGTATAGAGGCACTTCGTTTACCCGCGGTTCTATTAAAACTTAAGTGCGTTATAAAGAAGCGGGTTAGTATCGCAGTGCCGCAATACTTGTGTCTTTTTGGGCGGGGGAGGTGTATAACAGCGTATTTTAGAAAACCGCAAGGGAAAACTGTAATAATGAATATTTAATAGATTCAATTTTTTTTTATTGTGTTCGGGTACATTTAACAACGTATTTTAATGTTGAAAAATCAACTCCTAGAAGATAAAATAAATGATGTTTGTTAAAAATTCAGTGAAAAGTACTTCCACGCGGAACAAGCCGCGGGCAATAGCTAGTTTTACTGTATAATTGATAATAAATTATGACCTTTCGATGTGGTTAATTATTTTTTTATTACATTAACCCACTCATTCATTTAAGATATAAAATATACTAATAAATATACTAAACAAGTAAATCCAAACGCTAGGTAGCTATATTGTAAACGTCAATGAGAAAATAAGTACGTTTCTTATCAATATTTATTTGGTTCACACTCCAAGTGTTGCAACTTTAATACATTTTGTCATACCAGTTAAACATTTTATCTGCATAATAATACAATCGGAAAATAATCGATATTGGATCTATTAACGGTTGAGTACCTTCGGAACTCCGCAGTCTTATAAAGTCAGTCCAATATACTTGTATGTCCATGTCTGCCATAACAATAATGCTTATGCTTACACAGTCTTATTCCTAAAATTCCCTTTGTCTCGCGGATGGCGAATATAGAGTAGACCCACCCATTTGACAAGCGCACACGACCTTAGAATAACCACCTGCCACGGCTGGAATCGAACCCGTGACCCCTCGTAGTCAGGGTCACTACCAACACAATAATGTTAATATAGCTCAAAAATTGGCTGGCTTCCATATTGATCAATAATTAAAACAAGAAAAAAAGTTTTTTGTATCAGTTACCTGGAATTCGGGAACTTAACACATAATTTATCGAAAATACAGAAATCAGTAATTATATTTCAGTTAAGTACATAAACAGAAACCGGTCAGCCAATTGCTACACCTACATATTAAATACTTATAAAGGTCGGTATAATTAGTTTATAGATAAAATACAGTAATTGCACAAGCAAACCCGGGCGCACCAGCTGTTAACCAAAGAGAAATTACCTCGACTGTACATTGATATTTACGTGGCGCATTGTCACAGCGCTGCAGCTCGCGCGGTTTATTTTCATCTAATTTATTACGTACGAGCGCGATGGTGTTAGATTCTTTTTATTACAGTTCAATTCGCATGTCAAATGGAATCTATGTATTTTAATGTCTACGATCCAATCTGGTGGTAAGTGGCAATAATATTCAATGTTACCTCAAGCTTATTACTAAACTTTAGTGCAAAGTGCATCAAAATTGATCAAGCTGTTTCCGAGATTAACAATAACAAGTGCAACGAGAAGATATTTCCGCATGTGCATTAATTATATGGGAAGAATAATTACACAATTATTGTAATTTTTATGACCACGTTTATATTTTCGTTTACTTTACGTTTTGTTTTAAGTCCTTATTGTTATACAATAAAAAAATGCGTTATTAGTCATTTTAGCTTATTACACATTTACCTTAATAACATTACAGTAATTTGCAACTTAACATTTTCTCGTAACCATTATGTTGTAAAATGTTTTATGCATGAAATGTTTCACTATTTAAACTTTCATAAATAGTAAACAGTTCCACTGCTGTAGTTTCCAGTACGGAATTATGAAAAGTACTTAAACTAAAATGAACTTCCTCTACCCGCTGTAAATTACTCCCAAGTCCCTTGTATTACCGAATATTTAATAATAATAATTATGGTATTTTGTATATGTTTTATGAATGTCAACTTTAAAACATTAAATAGTTACATTTTGTTTTAAGCTAATTGGTGACCTTAAATTGGTTGAAACCATCCTTCAAAGCCTCGAGCACAGGCGTATTAATTAATTGCCAGCCTCTCAGTATTCTATCTATACTATAGGATACATTTTGGAGTGTGCGCAAGAATTACATAACTTAATTCCCCCATCTCCATTCTATCATCGAACAAGCCGACGCACAGCGAGTATCCATCCTTTCGTCGTGAACATCTCCCCGGTACGAACGAGACGCTTTGCTTCGTCTTTTATGATACGTACTGCAAAGGACTGCAATAAGTTGCCTGCGACGGTTTTCCCGGTCGATTATACTGTGAGTGTCTTTAAGTCAAGAGTGAATAGGGTTTTTCTAAGTTAACGCGCTTCACCATCTAACTAAAGGCTACGTCGCCACTTGCCATCTTCGTCTTAACTTATATTCGTAAAAAAAAATTCATTACTTTTAGATGCTGATATAAGCTGATATAAATAGATAGTCGTAATAACCTCACGAAATGAATGTTAAGGAAAAATAATTATTTTTTATTTTTCTGTAGTTTTCATACGCTGGATATCATCTGTAAATTATTAATTAGACATATTTTAATGACAACACAATGAATCCTTGCAACTTTATCTGCAAGAACCTGACAAATTATTCTTTATAACATAATCGGACTTTCATTATTCATTATTTTACTGTATCTATGTTGCTAGGTAGATCTTCTTGTATTATCCTAATCAATCCAACTAGCTCTTTTCAGAGTTACAACCGTATTCGCGTCAGTTCACCGAGCAACCTTTAATATACCCACACAGAAACAACTAATTTTATGGTCACGCACACCTACAAGAGTCGCCCTCATTCAAAACTAAACCTTTAGAAATGTAAATAAGATTCATTTTTGAGTAAATAAGCATTACTTCCGACCGTTCGGAATTCAGAACGACGTAACCAAGACGAGCGTAAGCCGAATCTGTGTAGATTGTTTTCAGAATTAGAATTTTAATGCGCTTACATTAAGGTTCAATTTATTATTGATAATATATGTCAATGGCGGAGCGCTGGCGACCTTATTGCCCTGTAATAAGGTTGAATTTAGTACGTCCACTGTGTTTGTGTGTGTAAATAGTGACGTAAAGGTCTATTAGGTTTTTCGTTTATTTTTCAAGTTTAATCTGTGCTAAATCTAGGCTGTCCTAAAGTCGGCGCTCAAAATAATTAACAAGGAATGCGTTCTATGATAAAATTCTCCTTTAGGTGTTTATTTACTCAGTGTTAGTAATAAATAAATTAACAACACTATAAATTATTTACGTTCAATGTTATTTACGACCGTAATCATTTGATAATTTCTTAACGTCAATTTGATATAGTATTACGCAAACGTATACCTACAGGGCGATATATCGATCTAGACTGTATTTTTACAATAGAAAGTGTAAGTAAGAAAGTAGAAATAGGTAAAAATTGTAATTATATTTATTTCTATTGCTTAGAAAAATAAAAGGGCTATAACGGAATATTCAAATTTTATTTTCCATAATCGTCTCCACTTCGCTTCCGTAAACCTACGCCTTAAAATCCAAACTTGAAATACTTACTATTGGAAGTGGCTTTTTTATAAAATATATACATAGTATATTCTTTTAATTGAACAGAACAAAACCTGTTATTTTAATCCATACATTAGTAAAAGTCGCATCCAAATCAGTTAAGCCGGTTCTGATATTTAAACAGTAACAATGTCACGTATGCGTACAGAAATAATAACAACAATAATGTTATTATCATCCAAATAGCTTACTAAAAATTTTAGATAGTAACATAGTTTATAAATACTTATTACATAAATACAAAAGGATGTTTTAAGACAAAAACCTTTCCATTGTACTGTTTTATTATTATCAAAATAGCTTCCTACGAACTTTAGTTACTTCATACTTTACATAGTTTATTATAATTTACATAATTATCTTGTCTATAATATATATTTATAATTGTCTGTTTGCCAGTGTGTATGTATTTCCAAGAGTCCATGTGCCATCATAGCTACTTATAAAGTCGACAATATTGTCCTCACGACCGTTTAACCAATTCGTGTGCGCCGCGAGATGGCGCCCTTGGCCTCGATACATGTATATTTGAGGATTAAACCGCCTCATTGTTTTAGGGTTCCTTGGCCACTGTTCAACTGGTCAACTGCCGACGTTCATACACTCTTGACCAATTAAGGTTCTGTAACTACGCAAATCTTAATATATATAATTCTTCTGTGAGTGTGTATGTCACTGAACTTCTCTCAAACGACTGGACCGATTTTGATGAAATTTTGTGTGTGTGTTCAAGGGGATCTGGGAATGGTTTAGATTCACAATTGGACCCGATAGGTGGCGTTGCTGTCGATATATCACCAAAACATTTTTTAATCATAATGCGATACGAAGTACGCTGGGACAACTAGTTTGTGATAAAATTGTAACTGATAGCTGTCTGCACTTGGAAGATATATGCAAACCCAAAAACAATGATTGTTAGAATATCAGTCTGTTTGTGTGTCTTTGTGCGCGATAATTTTAGAAACAGCTCAACCGATTTGGACGCTGTTTTCACTAAACATTATTACAACATCATCAACATGAAGCTTCACCACTTACTATTTTATGTTTGTTTAAGTAATTAGGCGATAAATGAAAAAGTTATGTCAGTATAAATAATCACATCAAACATTTATTCAATAACAAAGTCATTGTTCACTTACATAGACTGTAACGAAAATTAAATCTTTGCAAACATAAGGAACAAGTCTCCGTCGGCGGGTTTACCTAGTACTAACACATTCCAGAACTATTACTAGCTGGCTCGACATAACTTGTTCTAGTTGATTTGTGTGATTTGAGATAAATATCGCTTTAATTCCATCCTCGTTGGAGTTTACATGCTGTAAGCCTTCTCGGTTATGAAGGGAAACCCCGTGCTATGCAGTAGGCCATTAACGGGTTGAGGCCGTATCATTGACAATCTCATACCGCCACCTAGCGGACGCTAACACAGCTACTAATCGATTTGTCTACTCATAAAATTGACTGATTACAGGACGACAAGGAAAAATATAACTTAATATTATAAAAATAACATTGACATTTCAATTCCAAACGTTACGTACGTACAAAATAAAAGCCGCGGTATGCTTAGGCATGCAGCGTCTGCAGTATTCGGAATGCCTGTGCAATTGTGCCTCGGAATGACAGATTTCAGGAGGACGAGGCTGATGTGCCAAAGATTCTGCTAACGAGCACCATGTCGCAACGGTACGCTTCGGCATGCCTAAAGACTTCGTGGCATGCCTAAGGATACCACAGTTGACGTCAATGTGCGTTTATCGATGCCAAAGGATCACAGGTGCAGGCCCCTGCACGATGGAGGACAGAGACAAATTAGGGAACGTACCCATACTACTACACCCGTTCAGCGGTAGGGTGGGAGATCTCCAAAAATTCCACGATTGATCGTAAGGGGGGATGCCTTTGGTTTTCGTCACGTAGTCAATGTCCTCTAGAAGAATCTCGCGCTTTTACAGTGCAGTGAAGTTGCCGAGCAAGTCAAGAGTTCGTACCGGTACCTACAATAATGTTGGATAATATATTTTTTTTAACTTTATGTTTGTGAAAAATGTTTTCAATCCGTATTTATAAATTATTAAGTGAAAACTCGAAGTTTGTTTTGGTAAATACTACGAGTGGTCACCGAGGCGGGGAGGGGGGTATTTTTTTGTTTTAAATAGAGTCACGTAATATGAATGTTCCCTTATGTCCCTTGCACCTTGTCAATAAATCTGGTGGCATTGTAGACGTGCAAGTGCGTCATAACCACTACAATGAGACCTATCTGCTCCTTCACCGGCTACTATGGAGAAGGTCTGATACTCCTAGCCGTTCGACGTCGCAGCCATCACTCGCCGTCGGTTAGAAAGCGCGCACTGACCCGCGACGGTGTCCGTCAAAACGATAGCATTCGGATTAGATTTAGGTCTTAACTCAAATCCGTTACTCAGCCGATTGAACACTTCACAATACAACTGTATTGCAGTCGTAATCCCCAAATATGATAGAACAACCGATTCTACGGTCTATTTTAACAGTATCGTTGTCATTCGGACTAGCCACCCAAGTCCCTCACCGAAGACGGTAGTCTATTTAACTTTACCAAAAAATTTAACACGACACGTGCCTTCATAAGGGATGCAGCAAATAAACGCTTAGATACTCATCCCCCCGCCGCACATATCCGCTCCCCCAACCCCCGCATCCGATTCCCTGGGTCCCTGGGTCGCTAGTGGCATGGACGACTAACACCCACGACCCAAGAACCAACATTATCTTTCTTCATTTTCTTGTTATTAAAAAATCCTTACGTAAACACGTGCTTGGTCTTCAACATAATAACAAGTTATGTTGCAAAAAACATATTCTTTCAAATAAATGCCGCCTCAGCCAGGAATCGAACCCGAGTCTCCTCACTTAGGCAGGGTCACAATAAAAAAGTTCAAGACCATAGTTCGCCACGCTGCTGGCCAACTACGGCCAAATGGCCAACCTCACAGACACACACCTGTAAGAATATTATTTGTAGTCTAACCTCTCGCTCGCACACGAAAGAGAGCGACCTATGCGTCACACTAGCTTTGGGAACGAAATAAAGCCACACAGTTTTTTGTCACCGTGGTCGTTGAATCATTCATCAGCCAGGATATTAAACTTAACAATTTATCGAAATCACTTACCAACTTATTTTTGCGTGTAAATAAAAAAAATCCAAGTAGGTATATAATAGTATATTATTATATTTATATTATGATTATGTTTTATCCAAAATATTACAGGCAATATTGTTGTCTGTACATAAACATGACTTTCATAAAGTGTTTCCTTTTATCATTATATTTTCCAAATCGTTTGTGGGTTGTAGAGAGAAAAATGTGCCATTTTCAATGGCATAGCAACGGCTAAAACTACTACTAAGGAAGGGTTGGTGACCAAACACGTACGTCACCCGAACCCCTTCCACGAGACGAACACACTGATCATTTTCAATATTCTATCTACTATTGTCAAAATGTCATAATGCCATTGTCCTAACATATTATCTTATCCTAGATTATGAATAGATAGAATATTGGGAACTATTTGTAGGTAAAATTAGCACGGGAGCAGCGAACAATTTTGTCACCATCAGACACCGATCGAATTTAGAATCACATCAAACACACACTCAACAATAACTATTTAAATCATTTACGATCGACACGAGCCATCCACTAGCACTTAGAAGCATACAAACAAACGGGCAAACAAAACAAGAACCATATTGTTAAAGATTGAGACACGCAGATATTCACGTTAGCGTCATTAAAAAATATAATCCCGACGTTGGCAGCCCTGCGCTAGGCACTGGTAAATAATTGCTTAACTGAGAAGCCGTTGAGTCGCTTCGATTATTAAAATATTATATTCTTAGATACCCAGAACTTTGCTTTATTAAAATTAATTAAGATTAAATTAATTTGCGATGCTAAACTGTACAATTAATTCTTTATATTAGCTTTAATTGTAGATTTTCAATCAATACTATCAATAGACATGATTCTTCGATACCATTTATTCGTTCGATACCAAGCCTAATCATTAGTGTGATTGTACAATTTGGGTAAAAAATACACTTCGATTTTATACACACACATAGTGGTTGTTATTTTCAGGACTTAATGCTTACGTCTGGAGTAAATGAATTAATAATTTTCTTGTACAAAAGGTGTTTCACTCCGTACAGAGGTAATCCGAAACAGTTCGGCATACAGAATCACTAATAATTTGCAGTAAGCAGTGGTAAACAAAAGTAATTGTCAATTCATATAAAATGAAAGCATCT
Source organism: Ochlodes sylvanus (assembly GCA_905404295.2). Lineage (NCBI taxonomy): Eukaryota > Metazoa > Arthropoda > Insecta > Lepidoptera > Hesperiidae > Ochlodes > Ochlodes sylvanus. Next base: position 9,809,568 of record FR990129.1, read on the forward strand.
TGAGAAAAGCAGCTTTGAGAAAATTTGTTCGCTATCAATATTTTTGTGATATGGCTATAACAAACAGTTCAATAATAACAAACGTCCTCTGAAGGACAAAGTTATAATATTATGTAATTATCGTTATTGAGAAATCAAACATTTCTTATTCCATATTAGAACAAGTAGTGACAAGTAAGTATATTATACTTCTTTACATTTTATAGCAAATAAATTATAAAAATATCAGTGAATATTAACTAATATGAAATGAATATTATAAGATAAATAAATGAATATTAAATAATATAACTGTTTAATTTTATATTCTTTAAACTAAAAACCGAAACATTTAGATTTTAGATAAAAAAATATAAAAGTTAATAATTCGACCGATATGAAAAAGTAACGCATAGTTTCTATCACTAAAACAATACAACGTTTATGTGCTGCGTATTCACACAAACAAATATCATAAAACTTTAAGAACCTGTGCCCAATATCGTTTCTTATCGCTGTGCGGACATTAAAAAAGGTATTCACTCCGTCCGACTTACAAAATATCATTATTATTACTTTATGTACTGTTGAAAACAAAACTGTTAAATATTAAGTATTATTAAGTATTAGAAGTAAACACTAATGAATTTCAAATATAGGTAAATAAACTAAAATGAATTTATTTATTTCAAATTTAATTAGTAAATTACATTTCAAAGCATTGTAAAGAATGAATATCATAACACTTGACTGTCTCATACGAATTTCGTCAACAATTTGAACTTATTATAGGATAACGCATACAAATCTTATTTTAAAAGAGTGATAGTTGAAACTGATTGAATAATAAATAATATGGTAAAACACTTAACTGGCCGACTGTACAATAACGATCCGGCGTTATCTGTTATTTACACAGAATGAACTCAAGATAAGATATTCAAATACCTAGCGACGTTTTAGACTATAGTACGTTGAACATTCGATGTTATGATTGACGTATATACATATGTACTTTTCCAAATGTCTATTTGGAATATTTTTTTGAATAATTTTCTCATGTTTTTTACATAATACATACTGAATACTAAAATTGTATTCAAAGCCTTTTGTCAATTTCAACAAAGTATGTGTTTAAATATTTTAACTCCCTAATGCACGCATGTCAACACAGAAGAAATAATTGTTGAATTATATGTACATAATTATGTGAATTTAAAGTTAAAGTTGTGTAAACTTCAAAATGTCGCTATCACGAGATTATCGTTGAATTGCAACGACACAATACTAGCATTAAAAAGATCCTTTGGAAAATATATTTGAATGTTAATATTGTGGGGTGTAAGGGGCTCCCATCTATCTTGGAGTCCAATCCAACCTGCCCTGCTAGTGGTGAACCCTGTTGGACAACGAACGACGGTTGCGGCGCGCGTTACCTCTTTTCAGAGGTAGCTCGATTTTGTACCATCCAGTTTAATCACGAAGGTAATCTAGATTTGGCGGTAGGATTTTAGCCCAGATGGCTAGCCACCATCCTCTTGCTTGAGTCTTGTTTAAATTGTATTCTGTGAATAATTTTTATCGTACGTTATACATGTATGTATATACTAAAGGATATTACAATTATAACTTATTTTATAAGTTAATGTATATTACAACATGTTACAAATTTGCGATATTTTATCCTTGATTTACATAAACGTTACTTATTTATTGATGCAATCATAACAAAAACAATAATGAAAAGTTTTAAAAGTGCTTTAATTTAGAATAAATATTAATTTATACGGCAAATTAAATAAAGTGGTAAAATTAAAAAATATATTATAACCGAACATCTACTCCACGCCAGCTCTGTGCCACAGTCGTCACATGGCGTGGTGGGGTGAGTGTATCGTGTGCGCGGTTCGATCAATCTTGATCCATGCATGATTATTATTATTAAATATATTTTGAAACGCTAACACTAATAACAAAGTAAGATCGCCTATTTCACGGGTGTAATATATACATAAATATGTATATAAAAAATTGTGTGTATGAAGCAATTTTTAAAATTGAAAAAAGAGCTTATAATAATGAAGATTGTTTTGCAATATCTTGATTACAATAATATACCTATGAAGTATTTGAGCCAACTTCTCTCTCTAGACTTTGTTATCGTAATAATATGATACTCATCTTAATAATCTTGATAACACTAAAACGGCTACTTAATTTTAATCATCATGATAAATATCTCGAATAATGTATTTCTAGTTTTCGTTAAAATTAAAATTTCCAACTACCGGTATCTACTGCACTCTAAACTGTGATACACGCATGATGATTTAAAAAATGGATTGATTGTGAACTGGTGATTCTTTAGGCTGATATAATTTCTTTATTCAAAAACTGATTGAAATAAATATTACTGATATGTTAACAAGGTTAACGACTATTCAAATTAAAAGACAAATGTAATATTAATAAGAATGCAATATACGGTACGGTTTGTCTTAAGTTCAGAGATAAAATTCAGGATAAGGATAGATAAGTGGTATCCATATTTTTTACGACCTACTACAAACATTCTCTCTAGGAAAACATAAGAACATTATATAATTATGGATAAGGTACATGGCTTGCCGTGGCTACCTAACGCCATGTAGCGTGTTTACCAATTTGATTTTTTACATCCTACATGTAGCCGTAAAGCGTACCATTTGTACTAATGGCCAATTAAGTTTAAATCCCTACTAATATTATAAATGCGAAAGTAACTCTGTCTGTCTGTCTGTCTGTCTGTCTGTGTCGCTTTCCCGCTTTCCCGCTTAAACCTCTCAACCGATTTTGATGAAATTTGACACAGACAATCTTTAGACCCTGAGAAAGGACATAGGCTACCTTTTATTGCGACAAAAAGGGATGAAGAGGTTGAAATAGAGGTTGAAAGTTTGTATGGGATTTCTTCGGATTTTAAGCACAGCGCCATCTAGTCCCTACTAATATTATAAATGCGAAAGTAACTCTGTCTGTCTGTCTGTCTGTCTGTCTGTGTCGCTTTCCCGCTTAAACCTCTCAACCGATTTTGATGAAATTTGACACAGACAATCTTTAGACCCTGAGAAAGGACATAGGCTACCTTTTATTGCGACAAAAAGGGATGAAGAGGTTGAAATAGAGGTTGAAAGTTTGTATGGGATTTCTTCGGATTTTAAGCACAGCGCCATCTAGGGGTGAACCTTCCTAACTTAAAGAATAAGAACGCCTAGCGCCATCTCTTAAAGAACCATGAAACTTTATATTTAAGCACTTGATAATAAGTTTCCCGAAGCGAAGCGAGGGCGGGTCGCTAGTAAATAAATAATATGTTTAGTGTCGGGAATGAATTTATCGTTTTCTGATTTTTGTCACTTACTAGAATATTAATCTTAAACTAGTTCCCGAATTCTCTTTCTCTCTCCCAGGGTTTCCTCATTAGTTTTAATCAAATAGCGAGAAACAATTGAAACATTATCACACCATTATTGTATAGATATACGTAAATTGCAGTTAAATAATTATTAGAATCCACTCCAAGCGATTACCTATAAGTTGTAGATAACTCATTATCATTGTAGTGATATCACGTATTAGTCATACGCTTTTATTTATCAGCATGTACGTTTGCTTTTGATTTTTTTAATGGATCTAAGGTAGCAAACGAGCATGCAGCACCACCCTTCCGCTGCCACACATGACAATTGTGACCGACCTAGAACAAGACTCAAATGGGGACTAGAGTGGTTAGTCCTGTCAGCAGACGGCTTTAGAACATTAGTTGATTAGTTTGCTACTAGTATGAGGACTTGGATAGGGGCTGTAAGTATAACTTAGTATAGTTAGTTTGTTATATTGTAAGGACTATTATGTATTGCTTTTACGTAATACCGAGACAAAAATCAAGGTTTCGGAATGTGAAACACATCAACCATTACTTTTTAACCGTAACAAGGAACCAGATAACTATCGTGGAATGTGACGATAAAAGTCAATAAAGTGTCGGTCAAAGAAAACACTCTTATTTTAACTCAAAAAAAATTATGGAAAAATACATTACTTGTAAAATATAATACTGATAAAAACAATATAATACGGACTTCTATGATAAAGTCACTTATGAAATATTATGAAATTATGACAAGAAATTTACCCAAAAACGCTTTTCGTTAAGCTACGCGTAAAATGCAAGTATCAAAACCGATGCATCAGCGTACACGTCCCATAAAGTACTACAAAATTACTCAGCTGGCTCTCCGAGGAACTGTCGTCTTTATGCGCTTGTAATAGGGTGCAATTTAGTTGGAATTGTGCGAGCAATGGGATTTGCTGTGTGGTGCAAGAGAAAAATAATGCGGGGAAATAGTCAATGTAGCAATTTTTAATTACACTTCGGACGATTAATATTAGATATGACACGTATAAATATAAACACGAATTATAAAAAAGAATAGACTCATCAATAACAATTTTAATAGGTTGTTAGGCAACGTCAGAAGTGGACAGCATAGGAGCTATACATTCAAATGATAATAAAAAGGATTGTGTGGTTTATGAAACCACGGTAAAAGTGACATTTTTGGAATAATATTCCATTAAGGTATAAAAATCGCTTTATCAATCTTAATTTTATACTTGGAAAATTGGAATGATAATGGGAAATAATAAAAGTAGACTATAACATTAAACACTGACAAAAACAAACAAAATAGCGTGGAGCACTGGCACAAATGAGTAATAGTATATACACTACACGGTCAGCTGCTGCGAACTATAGGCGCCGCCATATTAGCCTTGGCTGCTCTGACGAGCACCTTTCACTTTATCCCTACTCCGCGGGCGACCGTCACGCGACATGCAACACACAGACGAAAAAGTTTGAAACGATGTAATAAAAGTTTCACTTTAATAATAACTCTAGATACTTTTCATTATTTGAAATTTCCTCAAGATACCATTTTCCAAATCAAAGCGATGTAGGTCACTAATATTTGCATTCCACGTGGTGACTTTAATCTAACACCCGGCGCAATCTCGTCACTTGCACCACAATCCATTCGTAATTTCATCCATGAAATAGTTGGCGTTACCAAATAGGGGCTAGAGCGGGACGGCGCTATACGCGCAAGCGAGACGACACGTTTCGTAGAATTGAACTCGATTTTTGAGGTTTCTATGGAATCGCTCTTTCTGTATACATTATTTGTATTATTGTAGATAGTCTTTGATTGTCTACCTGTGCTATGAATATCTTGGTATCTATAGAAACTTAAATATATTATTATTATAGTTATACTATATCGATATAATATTGTGTTCGAAGCGATAACGATGCGATAAAAATTAACAGTTTAGGGAGGTTTCTTGTTTATTTTTAGAATCAATTCAAACGTCGCGTCCGTCGCCACGTCCTCAAGTAAAACAGGGAGTGGTAATAATAACTGCTTTGTTTTCAAATTACCAATTAAGGCAATATACACTTTTATTTTTAGAATTACCTACGTCATAATATTTAAGCACGAACGTGACCGACAAACAGAAAAAGGAAAGCTAATATTACTTATAATATTGTATTATGTATAATGACTATTACAATGTAGTCAATAATAAAAATAATCACTAATTAGTAACAATGAGTACTAAACACTAGTAAGTTCACTTTACTAACTAGTTAATAAAATCATCACTAAGTAGTAAAACGGTAAAAATAAAAAAAAAATGAGGAACATTGGACATGAAGATCTATTTTTGATTGTTAACGGGTAGTAACGATAATGATTTTTTTTTAATTTGATTATGAATTGTTTGTGTCAAGAGTTTCTCCAGGTCACCGCAATCTCGCCGTGACCATGATCCATGAAACTGGGTCGAAATATCGGTTAAACAATTCAAAATCGTGAGTTTACATTCAAAAATGTTTAGTGTCCGCGATTATATCAGTTTAAAATCATATGAAATGCCATACTTTGAAAGAGCTAACTAACATCATTCCTTCGGTAGTCTCCAAACGAATTATGTAACAATTAGAATTTAATAAAAATAGCAATCATCAATGATCAATGTAATCCACAAGTACCTACCTACTTGATTTCATAATTCACCGAAAATAGTATTTCGAACATTTTTACCTTATTAGCAGCATAATTAACAGCATGTTATTAAACTATCAGCATTATCTTAATATATGTATATAAGTACATAATAATTATATATTTCTTCTGTGCGTGTGTTGGTCACTGTACTCCTTCTAAACGGCTGGACCGATTTTAATGAAATGTTTTTGTGTCTTCAGATGGATTCGAGAATGGTTTAGATTCACAATTTGACCCGGTAGGTGGCGCTGCTGTCGATATGTCACCAAATTTGATTTTATATACAAGAGAGATTTGCTATACAAAATTACATAATTTTGAGCGGTACTTTTTGTTCCCTACCTAGAAAGAATAGAAAATAATAAATTACCCATATTTTTATTATTTAAAACTACACATAACATTTTTAGAGCGGTATAGAGCGGTACGATGTTCGCTGAGACAGCAAAATATAATTTTATGTAACATAAATATTTTCCTGATAAAGGTTTAACTTCGCATTACTTGTTATGTATTTACTTAGTATTATGAAAGAGCTGAGTTACGGTATAATTAAAAAGCCTGTTCTTTCACGGGCGGCTGCTTCGAGCTGATTTTCGATTATATTTTAAGGCAAAGGTTTATTTAATTTTATCAAATATAGGAAATAGCAATTTAAACTAATTAACTATTGGATTAGGTATATGAATATTTGCAGAAGTTCCGGTATTACGTATGAATTCTATGGTGTAAAAGGGAGGTTCTTTACTGTTGTTAATTCTTTTGCAAAACCTGTTAACTTTTTGTATTCAAAATTATTTTACTTATGTTGTCTCAGATTATAATGAGTATGTTATTAAAAAAAGAAAAGGAAGACTATACAATTTAAAAAATTGACCGATTCTGCTGATTTAGGTAAATACACATTTTATTTAGAACTAGTAAACCCGCCCTCGCTTCGCTTCGGGAAACCTGTCCCTTAGTACCCAAGTCCAAAATTGTTTGCGAAAAACTTTAATATATTATACATATTAACTTTCCTCTTGAATCATTCTATCTATTAAAAAAACCCCCATCAAAATCCGTTGCGTAGTTTTAAAGATCTCTAAGCATACATAGGGACAGAGAAAGCGACTATATTTTATACTATGTAGTGATTTGCGTTACATAAAAGAATGAGTGAATTGTATTTTAAGTAGTATTTTTGTATATTTTAGTTGAAAAAAACAATAAGTAGGTAGCTCCTTTAAAAATTTTTTGTTCCTATAAATAGAAAGTCGATCAACGTTTTTAGAGGATCGAAGGAGGGATTATTTTTTTCTTTATCTTGAAAATAAAAATTTTCCATAAAAATATTCAAGAGCATAAATTGTAGCTTATCAAGTTCTTCAGCTCATGGTGTTCTACAGAAATAAAGCACGTTCGTAATGCTTTCAAAGTTCGGACATTTTTGTTTTTATTTCCTGGGCTATTTGACAAATGGCGCTGTAAAACGTAATTACAGAACGGCTGCGAGTCCAGGTAGTTTCCATACAAAAACAACTTAATATTTGCTGTTTCCAATCTCTTTCAGTACGGGAGCGTCTGTCGCACATGCGTTTACATCGTTACACTTTGGGGGTGTGACGGTTCCCATGCTGTAGCCAGTAGGTTAGTGATAGGAGTCAGGTAGACGCGCTGAAAATCTGTAGTTTACGCGGGCAATGCTTTTTGTAGCTTAGCCCATTAGTTATTCACTCAATGCACAGGTCTCCCAACGTAATTGAGGTAACTCAGTGGCCAATCCGATGCAATGATATATTATTGTATTACGTACCACTAAACACCGATACAATCTCACGTATTGGCGCAAGCGTAAAACCTGCCGAAAGTTCTGCGAAAATGTGTTGTTAAAAACTATTCATTCATATTTTATAATTATTATAAATTAATTTTTATTCCACATAATGTAGGAAAAGGTCAAAATACACATCAATACGCGAAGAAATTGCAGCGATAATTCATAAACCATCTGTCTATGAACCGGCGATCATTACCTGACTTATCCGTCTCAACAACAATCCCCCCTGATGGTAAGTGGCGAAGAAGAACTTGACGTTGAGAGCACTTACATAGTAAAAGCACTCTACCTAGTCTACCTCGAAAGTTGGGAGTAGTCCAATGACAGTAGAGTGGTACTGACCTCACCGTGCAGTCCCCGGCCGTCGGGCGTGTTCTCCGGCAGAAAGTACAGGCGGAGGCTGACCAGCGTCTGGTCCGACACGCGGTCCGTCCACAGCAGCTGCAGCTCACCTGCAACGAGACCGACGTCAGTGATCGAGGTCAGTGTCACGCCAGTGATACGCTACAAGCATAGGTATCCGTTTAAACGGTCCTGTAAAACGGACGTTCTGTGTGAACGCGCCCTAAGCTAGCAATAACTTATATTTACTTAGTCACCGTCAGTGGTCAATGACCAACTTTTTCGTCATCCCTTCAGACTATAAAACAAAGTAGAACATGGCAACACGTCACATCCTCCCCAATGTAAACGTGAACTATGACGGTGGTACCACCAAGTGTCCTGCCGTTCCGTCCGAGTTGATTATAAGACCGTTACTATTACAGCAACAATTACATTCCCAGGACACTTGGCTTGTTTACGGAAACTGTCCCGCCACGGAACAAGGGCTCGGGGAATGAGGGCTAATAATCTTCCGCTAACAGGTGACCCACTTTATGGTTCCATTATACAACGGAAGTTCTGTTGAGGTTACACTACGATTAAAGACGAAAGACAAGTTTAAAACTTAAAATGTCGTGCCGGCTTCCACAATAATTGTGTATCGCTGTTTTGTGATCGTCGTGACCTGCCAGAGACTCCCTATTTTTTATACATTTAAATTACGCCGTATACGCGTATTTAAAATCCAAAATTACCCAATTGTTCTCCATGGAGACTAGATATCTTTGGAAGATTTGCACTCATACGTATTAAAATTCATTCAATTATGTATTTACATAACATAAAACTATCATAATATTCATTACAACATTGTTTTTAAGGAACTTTTTAAAAATCGACTGTTTTGATGCTGTTTTACAAAGGAAGGTTAAAGCCGAAATCTAACGTCTCTATGTAAAATTACAAATAGAAAAACAGCATTATAACTTTATAAGCGTTTATTATTTGAACATACTAATCATCGCAGTTTAAAGTTCAAACGCTCTAACTTTAAACCAGTGACTCCCCGTCCTCGTGATTGGAAATTAAATGCCACAAGGAAAACGTGAGGAAACCTGCACATCAAAGAGTTCTCCACAATTATATTAAACGTGTGTACTGTCTACAGATACATTCGGCCAGCGTCCAATTGCCTGTGCCCCTCACACTGTGACAAACTCTTCTAAGGACTCCCTTAGCCCAGCAGTGGGACAGTTAAGGTCTGCGCACATTATATCAACTCGACGCCAACTCTGCTAAACAACTGTAACCGACACAGAACAAGACTCAAATTGGGAATATAATTAGTCAGTTCGCTAAATCTGTTAGTTCGTTAGTAGGTATGAGGACAGGGGCAGGGAATTTGGAATTTCAACCGCAAGGAAAACAGCGTTAAGCTCATATTTCAATGCTTTCCTATGAGTTGTTGTGTTGGAGTTGGCCTCGAGTAAATGTGCGCAGACTGTTATTGCCTGCGGTGATGGAACTCACCGATGGAGACGAGCTCGGAGTCCTGCCATATCTTGACGAAGAAGAAGTCGCCGATGGCCACGATCCGCTCCTGCGCGCCCGTGAAACGGATCGCCTTGTAGAAGGTGTACTGGCCGTGCTGCCCGCATGGGGCACCCACCAACTGCAAACAGAGGAAATATTAGTCAAGGGTCAGTGATTGATGTGTCGAAGTAATTGTGATTACTTGTTGTACTACAATGAGAATGCATGTAGCAGTTGGCCAGCGAAGCGTTTTGGCCTTCAGGTAAGTAGGTACTAAAAGGAAGTATTTTTTTCAATTTACAATTCAACGAAAATTGTGATAAATTTACATTTTATACTAGAGCGACATAGGTAAGTGATTAGAAAGTTCGACGGGGTCACTAAATATGTATGTGGATAGTAATTAATTAAGTTGTCCATGTTGGCTATAAGATATCAATTTTAATGTTGTAATTTGTATTTTATTGCTATTTCAATCAATTTCATGATTATGGATTATAGTTTTTCGGGCAGACATCACTCTTTCTATGCAAGACCTTGACATCTGTCTCTTTTTCCTGTATTATGTATTACAAGTATCACGCGGAAACCGCAGAACACTTCGATGATAGGTATTATTATATCGCATATTTGGAACTTTCAATATCTAGTACAATTTGACTGCAGAATCCATAAAACGCAAAAATATGTAACTCTGTCTGCCTGCTAACTTACGCGCGTAATCCGCTGAACCGATTTATATGAAATTCGGTAAAGAGATACCTGGAAAGGATACAGGATAGTTTTTATCTCGATAATATGTTCGCTTAGGATAATACTAACGGTATTTTATATTTCCCGCCATCCGCGCGGGCCGCGACCAAAGATTAGTACCTACTTAAGAGGAAGTACCACGCGAACCCTTTTTCAAATTTGGGATTTTTTCACTCAATATCTCTGTCGCGCTTGCGAGCGGCGTGTATGTCAGTGCGATAGGGACAACTGCAGCTGCGTGTAAAAACCCGAGGCAAAAATCATCAAAATCGAGGTTCCGTTCTCGACTAATCCCCCCGCCAAAACTAAAGCAATCTTAACGAAATTTTGGAAATTGAATGGGAAGGAGATATTCTGTGTCGGACCGTTTAGCTTTTTGTGCTAATTGTTATACAATTTGTGTACTAGGCGTTTGTTTGCGGCATATTTATTTGGCCGTTTTAAGCGCTGTTTGAAGTAGCCTCAAACTTTTGAAAACAAAAATATCAAAAAAATCAAAACGTACCGACATCGATAATGATGATATTATTCTTGTGTGAAAAAATTATTGATCTAGAGTCAAAAACCAGCGAGGGATTAGTCGAGAACGTTTGTATGGAAAAATGACCCGTAGCATTTCCTCTTAAAGGTGGCGGTTCGCGGCCGAGACCGAGACAAGCGACCGAGACAGGAGACCGAGACAGGAGACCGAGACAGGAGACCGCGACCGGCACTAGACCATAGGCAATGTATAGGCGACAACTCGCGACCGAGACCGAGACAGTCAGCTTAACAAATAAAAATTAGTAGGGGCATTCTGTTTTAAAGACTTAGCAATAACATACATAGTAACTAGGAACTTTATATATTTAAAGCGGTACCTATATATTTAAAAATACATTATAATGTAGTAATCAAACAACGTTAAGTATATAAGTTTGTTTGGTCAAGTTGACGTATTGCTACGCGTATGGTAGGGTCCGAGATATGTAATTATATAGGTCCGAGTCCAGCGAATTGGGCCCAATTGGGCCAAATTAAACATAATGTATTTATTTATGAGTATTAACATGCCCGCGTTCACTCCAGCAAACAATCCTTACGTTTACAGTTTACACACACACGCTCGCACCCGAAACATTTTGTAATCGGGCTATATCGAGGGTTTTATAAATTTCATGATTACTTAATTATTGCTTATTTTCGGAGTAGTGTAAATCAGAAACATCCAATAAATGTTATATCGAAACTATAATTATTATGTGTTTTTTAACAATCAAATTCCTGGGGGTATCTCCGAGTATTCCGCGAAAACAGTATAAGTTATAGTATCATGTCAATAGTTCAGAAACTTCCCGGACTCTGAAGAGGATTCCAGGTTGAATAAAAGCAGGCCTACATGGCTCCAAGTCATCAATGGCTCGATACTGACCACGGATCTTTTCTCATCACTGAAAAGGCCTAGACTCCTAGAGCATACTCCACCACTGCTTCAGATTTGTTAAGGGGTTAATTATAGTATCAGCACAAATCGAAGGCCCGTTTGACGTTTACTTGACGTCTGTCCGATCATCAAGTTTCGTATAAATTATTACATAAATTTGAAGGAGCAAATTGCTGTTCTTCATTGTCAATAGTGATGTGCAAAAAGTCATAAAATTTATCGAATGTATAACTTAGGACCCAACGTTAATTAATTTCATGGATATTGAAACAATATATTTAAATATTATGGACTAATGCGGGACCATATAAACAAAGTATATGGTACCGCGAATAAATTCCTTCACGTTTTTACTCACAAAATACAGCGCCACCTTTAATAAAGTAAGTAAGTCAATTACATAAATGAATATACTATAAATCATCTCAACCCAACAAGGCCCACTACTGAGCTCAAAGCCGAGGAGACCTTAAATATAAGGTGATTCGTAAGACTATTAATAGGGGGTAGTACCCCCTATTAATAGTCTTCTATTCTCATTCCAAATGTGCAATTAAAAAGGGTGCTTCAATTTTTTATTCCAAAAATGTATCGATGCCACTCGCACTTGACCATATTTTTTCGATACCAAATTAACATTTTTCACGTCACTATTTTAATATGTCAAAAGGGCCCTAATTTTGTGCCGCTACTATAGTAGCTAACCCATGTGTCGGATTTTTTGTTGTGCTGCCCAAATGTCACCGTCATGGCTTAACGATTGCTATCTAGTATCTACAGAAACCGACGATTTTACGTGCCCTCCAAAGCACGGAAACGCTCGAAAATGTTTGCCACTAGCGGTTATCACTACCGACCGCTGGCGGTCACGCAGGATCGACACAATGACATGCCTCCGTGCTATGAGCGCTACCGAAAACTTGTAAAACTTTTTGCACAGGGTAACATGACAATTTTATTATAAGCAAACGCTACAGTTTTATTATAAGCAGTTAATAGCAGTACATTACAGCTTACATCTAAATACCAATAGCAGATGGACGTGTACCACGCCAATCAATACTTATAAATATAAGGCGGCAGTTTAGTGTTCAGTCGCGTGAGGAATAAATAATTCAACGTTAACCCGTCAGCGTTCACTACTCAAATAAGCGGGTTTAGAACTTGATTGGGTTTATTAAAAGTTTTTATAATGTAATACATAAGATCACACCAATCCGCACTGGAGCTGCGCGGTGGAATATGCTCTAGGCCTCCTCAGATATGAGGGTGACCTGTGGTCAGTAGAATAAATTTGTGCTTGGCAACAACCTCAACTGATGGTAAGTGGCGATAAAGTTGGTGGTAAACGCACAACTTAGTTACTAGCACCCCAACCCCAATCCCCCGTTTAAACGTGACCACAATCCATGTGAAAATTATTTAGAGTTATACAACTAGTGAAAACACTAAATAAATCTAATATGAAACTAACTTCACAGATTGCGGGCCTACAATCTGTACACGGGATGTACCTAACATCAGCCGGTACCGTCAGCAGAAACGAATAGGAAAATATGTTTCACAAACTAAATTAACTTTTAAGAAATATTTAGTACGGACTGCAAATAAAAATTGGTTATTTCGTTTTAAATTCTTCATCACCACTTGGATATGTACCGCTGTATAAACATCTTTCAGTATAAACCAGCTTAGAGTCTTCCATGTTATCAAAGGCAGATATTTAAATTAAATAAATAACTAATTGATACAAGTTTGCGGGTGTTTGACATACAAACACCCGCAAACATTGTGAACTGCAACACAGGGATTTCTAGGGCACGGATGTGAATTGTTTATTATTATTATTAAATATGTAGCTGAACTATTACTAATTTTTCCTATATTTCAACGCAGATTTGATCGTTTACTCGAACCTTGAATTTCATATAATCCACTGGCTGAACAGACATTGTATAATTGTATAATTTGCATAAAACTATAAACAACTGAAATGTTAAACTAAATACTTGTTTAAAAAAGAGGAAAACGCATCAAGATTCTTCTTTAACAAGATTTTGAGGTGTAGCTTTAGCAACTTAGTCAAATTGTTACTGCAGCCAAAACAAGAACGTCTGCGATGTTTTAAAAGGGATACGAGATTTGTGCGTTCCTCAAAATATAATTCGTGTTTCTTTGCGATATCGTACTGCCCCGATCGGCCTTCGAATTAAAAACAGTTATTTATTTTATAGTAACTTACAAAGAAATAGCTTCACTAAAAAAAAATATTGTAACATGAATATTTAACATTTTTTTAATAATTGATGGCATTACGTGCCATGATTTTTTAGAATTTAATTATATTCTTTTTTTACATACCTTTAATAAATTAAGCAGAAATTCTAGGAGTACGACTGTAAAATTGCCGAAAAAGCCATTGATTTGAGTAAAATCGTATTCATTATGTCATATGTTAAGGAATAAGTTATTTTTAAGGGAAAATTAAGTATAAGAACGTTGTCAACACTGACAAAATGTTCCATTTAATTTAACTTGTATCATCTCAGAGTTACATGGGTTATGTCACAGAATGAAATAGTAATACCAATTCCAGTAACGGTGTAAAATATGCGAACAAATAAAATATAAATAAAATATCATTCTCAATGAAAATTACCATTTTTCTGCCATCACTACAGCCTACGACCTCCGAATCAATAAGTATAAAATTGAACAGCCCGGGGCGCAGAGAGACAGCTGTATGCGTTAGACAAGGATAGAGTGATGGGTTAAGGCTGCGTCACATTAGGCAAAAGAGTGTAAAATAGAAAAATGCGAAAAATTTAAATACTCATATTATGTAATGCTCATATTATTGAACGAAAAACTCATTATCTGGTATTTTATACCGATACCAGCTTTCCCCCGCGGCTTCTCCCGCCAATTTCCAAAAATCCTTTGTTTGTTTAGTGCTCACTTGCGTCACTTGAGGAACCTACATAGTATAAGTATCAAGTAAATCCACTGAAGAAATAAAAACTTTCAGTTTATCCCCCCTTATTACCCCTTTGTGGGGGGGGGGGGGGGATTCCAAAAATCTGAGTGCTCCCCTATGTGAAGTCTGCCAATCCGCACTTGGCCAGCGTGGTGGACTATGGACTATACTCCTCACACTGTGAGAGGAGACCCGTGGCCAGCAGTGGGACAGTTATGGATTGTGATGATGAATACATTTTAATCACGTTGAATTTAACACACACAATGATAAAGAGGACAATAATCTAACTAATAATCTAATATTGAAAGATGCATATTTACACAAATTCATCTTGCAAACTATCAAGTTTGCCAAAACAAATTAAATTAAGTATGAAAAGAATACATTGCTTTCTCCCAATGTCTACACATCCCAGCGTAATTAATAACTAAGTTAATTTGTACGGAATCCCTCTAGCGATTGCGATGCGAACTAATAATAAAACTAATAGACTAATACACACAATTTAGTCCTAATATACCTAATAGCGCTGAAATAGAACATAATATGCAAATACTTTCTGAAACGATGAAGTATTATATTTCTTTGGATATGTGAGAGTTGTAACGAAGGGTCTCTGTGCACAGATGTGGTCTATGGTAGATGCCCATTAATCCTATTCCCCACGACCGGGGACCTATCGATGTAATGAACGATAGAACGTTTTAGGTCCCACACTGGACTAGATTAAATAAATAAATATACGCTAACACATTCACACCCTTCACTAGGATTCCTTGTGTCGCGAGTGGTATGGACAACATGTATTACATATCACTAACACCCACGACCTAAAAACAAACATTTATGTGTTTCATAAATATCTGCTGCGGTCGGTATTCGAACCCGGGACCGCTCGCAACGCAGGCAGGATCACTACTAACATAGATTCTAAAGATAATTACAGTAATTGATGATCAGGTATAATTTAAAATCGGGGTTACGTACAAGAATGTGTGGACGCACCCTAACCCTGCCAGACAAAGGCGTTGTGAAGCAGCCCTTAAGTTTTTTTAACCGATGCCACGATGTCACAATAATGCGGCGAGGCAAGCCCGGTGCACAACATATCACGTGCGTTTATCTCATGCGCAGAACATTGTCGAATAGATGTCTAGGTATTTTATTATGGTACTCACTCTCGGGTAGGTACCCCGGTAGGTACTACCGGGAATCAAACTTAGTGTTCTCTGATTAGCTGACACAGTCACCACGCACGGTTACAGGGGTTTTTAACGCTATAAGCACATTCATAGCCACACACTAGGATTCCGAGACCGAGAATATGATTCATCAATAAAATTTTCACCTCGCTAGGTATCGAACCTAGGACGCTTTAAACTGTAGTCCGGCATGGTAATCACTGTACTGATTGATTGAAATAATACTGATTCAAAAGTTTTAGTTCATAGTTCAAATGTAATGAGCGTTGTTTGACAAGGCCATTGAACCTAGGCTGCAACACAGATTTATTTATACCTACAGTAAAAAATCTCATACAAATTGACAAAGAGACAAACCAATTTTATATTATAACGCAAATTTATAATATAACGCAGAATCTGCAATTGTAGATTGCCTTTGACAGATAGTATAGGATTACTTATTGTGTACACTCACATATAAAAGTGTTTAGAAAAAAAACCGTTTCTGGTTTGACGACCCGAGTGACGAAACGGTTACCATGAAGGATAGCCGTTCGAGTTTAAATTTCTGTTCACGGTCTAGGTGTGTGTTATTGTCTTTGTCTGCCACATCTGCTAATTCATAATCATAACGCAAATTGCTGTAAGTAACTTCGTATATCAGCTTAGCGGGGCAAGTGATATTATGAGCGATGCGTTCTATCTGAACCTTCACAACTAATTGCCCCAGTATTGTTAAACTTCGTGTATTGTCAAAATACCTGTAATACATTAGATAATTATCGATTCGTAATTTATGAGAAACATAATACAGGTGATTAAATATGTAATTAATTTTACAAACCAATATAAAGATGGATTTAAAGATATAAATAAGAAAAGTGTTTTATTATTATAACTGATTCAAAGCCCTCCACAGTAATTCTGTATCTTAAACATCGAGATATAAGTACTAACGTACTAGAGAAGCTACGTCAAATAACTGAATTGTTCCATTCTTCGTAATTTGTAATTTGTTCGCTGCAGCGCTAAAATAATAACAATTCGTCTAAACCGAAAACTAATTTACCACAGCGCTAGATTTGCTGCGGAAGTGTATTTATTCTCGGCAAAAAGGTCTTAAGCGCCATGTAAATCACGGCACTTACGCGAGAGCGACTGAATGAGGTGCGGCGACGCGCCGCAGTTGAACGAGACAAAGTAGGAATTTACGGTGTCTTCTCTAGTACGTTAGTACTTATATCTCGATGATCTTAAATTACTTTTTCGATAGAAGCATAACGCAGCGCCGAAAGAAGCTGATCATTACCAATTTCCTTCGTAACTGTCACTGTAATCGATTGGCAAATTCTCCGTCATTGTTACGACAGCCTTATTATCGATCAAAAGTAAATTACCCAACTTTCGGTTGCACTTATTCACGCGAGTGTACACCGTGCGGAATTATCTAGCGCTGCGTCATCGTCCAGCAATAGAACGTGTCTCGCGAGTGTACACCTTGTGTATATGTGTTTAATGCAAATGTTATAGTATTATACTGCACTGCACGTGTGTGTGAGAACTGAGACGACCCAATTATATGAGAAAATTAGGACTGTGGTAACCAAACCATAAACATAACCATGCTTTTGTACGACTCGTTCGATCAACACTTAACTTTGTTCAAACTAACAAACTCGTGAACTTGAACGTGACCAACGAGACTTAACTTCAAAAAATTTTGTTTTATTAGACGTCAAAGGTCGATGAGTCGGAAATCCGGCCGAAGTTGATAATCTAATATTTTTATCACGAAAATAAATTTCATAAATTTCTTTTAAAAACAAATGTGCCTGTGCTGGGGACCGCTGAAGAGATTTCTCATATGGAGCCATTCTTGGGTGCGGTAGGCACGAGATATAATCAGGCAGTTCAAACATACTGTTTCATTACAATTACTTGCGAGGTTAAAATAGGACACTCTGATGAAATCTGTATGTTTGAACCCATCGCACGACGAGAACGCATCGCGCCATCGTACGATCGCTACCAATTAGGACGACGCCTAAGGTGTACATGAAAATTTAAATAAATAAATAATAATAAAAATGTCATAGATGTGGGTTACATCGTTTCCGCTTATTTGCGTCGATATCATCGATATGGTACCTAAATATTGATTTTAAAATTTGAATAATTATATTCTTAATTAAGGTATCAGTACAACTTCGACCGACCGAGCTGCGCATCACCACATTTTGGCAGATAGTATGATTAACGTTACTCGGCTGCTTTGAAAAACGCTCAACTTTGTTTTATGGATAAAAATAGATGTTTTACGCCGCTCAACGTACTGCACTATTTATAATACACTGCACGGTGCAAATTGTGATAACGAAACACGAGCACTGGGCCAGCGTGGTTGAGGTTGCCGCACATCAAAAGAGTTTTTAACAGGGCATGATGACTGCGGTTATGAAGCCAAATAAATAAAGGGTTTTCTTTTTCTAAGTCCAAGCCAATTACCTATGTTTTTTTATTTAAATATAGTAAAACAACAAAACAGCATCCAGAACTTGATGGTAAGAAGTGGTCACCATCGCCCATAGACATCAACAGATAGACAGTAACACCAAATACCGATGTGGCACCGGCCAAAAAAGAAGTGACCCGCATTATTTCTGGCTCTCCGACACTATTTCGACCCAGTTGAATGTCGGGGTGGAAATATGGGTAACACAATTCGCAATCGTGAGTACCCGTTTACATTAAAAATGTTTGGTGTCCGCGATGATCATAATTGCGGTCATTCAGTCAGGCTATATAATTGACTAGCGAGTACATAATATAGTGTCGTACCTACAGACTACGATTTGATTATTGGTGCAATCGAATCGATATGCAATCCATTAATGATTATCCACTCCGTTAAATTACTATTTGATCGCTGATACCTTCCAATTTTAAACTCCCAATCTACTTTTAATTAACCGTTTTTTATTATTATTGCTATTGAAGTTGTAACAGTCTGTTGTTCGCTATAGCTGTCACGTATTGTTTTAAGTTTGTTATGTAGTGTTGTGTGTTACAGTTAAAGACAGCTTGATCAAGTCTTTAGGTTTCATAGAAAAATGTGTTGAGCTGTTTGAAAATTATCAGTTTTTTTACTCCGTAGGTAAAATTAATATTTGTACATTTTCTACTGGTTCTATAATTTCAATGATATCTATCTAATCTAATCTAATACCTTTAAACGAGCAATTCTTGTATATATATATATACTTGGAATCTCGGAATCGGCTCCAACGATTTTCATGAAATTTAGTATATAGGGGGTTTCGGGGGCGATAAATCGATCTAGCTAGGAATCATTTTTAGAAAATGTCATTTTATTCGTGTTTTTGTAGTCCCAATTTAAACTGAAAAATATGACTCTTCCTGACATCTATTGGCGAATAATAATACTACTATACTAATACTAATTGCTTTAACGACACAACAGCAGATGGCGTTGTTAAGTAACACGAAGTCAATGAGTGTTTGCTTTGAGGTTAGACTAAGAAAATCAATTGTTTATTTATATTATTTGTGTCTTCTTAATATTATTATTCGTACTTAAATATAATTTCCAAAAAACACAATTTATAAAAAAAAAATACCGAGCAAAGCTCGCAAATACTAGTAAGTAGGTATAAATAGCCCTGACCTGACGTTGCAACACCTGGAACGTCTCACCAACTAAGTAATACCATAATTACCATGGCTGACGTCATTGTGGTAGCCTCCTATAGTATTAGGCTTCCTATAGGCTTTTGCGACTCTTTTTTTAATTTTAATTTTATAGGCAATTGTTAGTCGAATAACACATTCTTACAGTACAGTCTGAAAAAATTGCCCATGACACGATTTGGTATCGTCCAAGTTTTTAATGTCTGAAATCCGTATTTTGTACTTCCATGGCATAATTACTAAACATATTTCTAGGATAAATCCAGACTCTGTCACTAATAATTTGGCCATTTATGGTAACTCAATCCACAAAATCATTATTTTTAATGAACAACACCGAACTGTCACGATACCACCATTGTACGACGATGTCTGACGCCGCGCCGCCCGCCCTAAACGAGAACTCTTTACACCTTTTCTAAAGAATCTCATAATATATCACAGCGCTTCGGGAAAGCCTCAGAAAGGCGGTCGTTCCACAATTTGTAAGTACGCAGCAAAAAAGATCATAAAACTCGGACCGCACTGAATCTCCATAAGTCCAATCGATGTGGATATTACGTACTTCATTTCTTCATCGTCAACATAAACTTTTATACAGTAGGTAGGTATCATAAAGTACAAATAAAAGCTTACACATTCATACCCCTGCACTAGTATTCCGTGTTGCGGGTGGCATGGCACCCATGACCCGAGAACAAACATTTAACTGTCACATAAACATCTGCCCGGCCGGGAATCGAATCTGAGACCCCTCGCTTCGTCGCGCAGGGCCACCACCTACTACGCTACCGGGTCGCACAGTTAGTAGGTATTTACTACGCGGCTATCCTTGACTGTAGTATAGTATACTATACTATGGTTACGGGTTGCGTTGATGATGATGATGATGATGAATCCTTGACTTGTGTTATGATATACGATGTCACTGTAATACCATCGTTCATAACATTAGGTTTGCAAATTGCGCAATTATCTCTATAAAAATTAATGAATAGTTAAAAAAAAACTAAAAACCTTTTTATAACACTAAACTAATTACAAATTTGTTTATTTTATTTATTTATTAATGTTAATAAGAACGGTCAATAACCAGTCACACTTATTAACACAAAATGCAAAGCCATTAACTTGGTCACTGTGCTGTTAACGGGTCAGGAGTTCCCCTGTCTGGAGACAATCACAAGGGTAGGGTATTCGGTCATGCTATGCTAGTCGTAAAACTGTCATTGTCATCGGTACTAAATCAAAGTCCATAGAGCAAGAGGAAATAATGTAAGTAGTTCTAATACTTCTAATTAAGCTCGCAAGACTTGACCGAAACATACAAACATTGTGAGTTAAATAAAAAATGGTAATACCTAATTTCTGCAAAAGAAAAAACCGACTTCAAAATCGACAAGTAATATAAAAATTGCGGTTGACCTCGATTTCCCTGAGATTCTATCATCAGACCCTGACTTGGTGTCAGTGGGACCACCTCGGAAGTACGTTCTTACAAATAAAAAAATAATAATCTAAATCGGTCCACAATTGCCGGAGAAATCGGTGAACATACATACAAAAAAAAATATACAGTCGAACATAGAACCTCCTCCTATTTTGAAGTCAGTTAAAAATGCAACTGATCCATTGACTTATTATTACTACATAATGAATATACCTATGAGAAAAACTACTATCGCGACTATCGCCTCTATTAACGCAAGAGAAACCAAAACATGGACAGTTACAATTTTTGTCTGTTAGACTGTGCGTTTGTGCGCGCTAATCTCAGAAACGGCTTAACCAATTTGGGTGCAGTTTTCACTAATGTATTGTGGTAAGCTTGAAATAAAATGTTGTGTTTTTGTTCCATTTCAATCAGTTCATGAATTTAAAAAAAGTCAGCTTAAATAATCACGTCTAAACCACTTTCGAGCGTGGGCTACTAAAGGACAGAACAGTTTGCTATTACCGAAGCGATGCGAGGGCGGGTTTACTAGTTAATAATATTATGGACCATTAAAGGGAAATTGTTATCGTAACTTTGAGAATCGCTGCATCACTCCCTAAACCAATATAGCGCATTGCTTTAGCACAGGATTTCTTGTCCAGGGTTGCCACGTTCTTGAAAATTTAAAATTACTTTTTAAATTTATTATATGGTAAGCTGTAACTAAAAGGACAACTAACAATAGAGTATAAACGTTTGTCTGTTATGAATTTCAGCGCCCGCAGGTTCTACATTTTGAGTACAAATCGAAACAGGACAACCCTGGATTAAGTTAATACATACATTATGCTAGTTAATATTTAAGTAAGGTAAGTAGGTAAGTTAATATTCAAGTCAGTACAGTAGTCCGTACAGAGGTAGAGGTAGAGGAGTACTACACGATCAATGACATTATAACTTGTAAGTCACATCACTGACTACGTTATTAAAAAAAGAGTGGTACCAACACATTAATAAAAAATTATATACACTTATAACCAGGACCTTCTCTAGATGTTCCACATAAGTAATAATAGGTACATATACTGTAAATTTGTTGCCCTCGTTCGCTACTCTATACATAATAAATCGAGCAAAGAATCCAAATCAACGTAAGATCCATAAACTAGCCCATATCGTTGGTAAAAAAGGAATGAATGCCATTGCCTACGAGCGAGCTTGGACGGAGCACTAGGGTTGCGCGATACTGGGACAATTTATCGATATTCGATAACTTAATTAGTTCCTTTAAAGACTAAGGGCCAGTTTCACCGGTTCCGGATAAAGTTCCGGATAGCCCTAGGAATTTATCTGCCACTTAGCAGTTGACGGAGCGGCAACGTCGCTTTTTGCGTTTCGTTATTACTACGTAAATTATTGTCATTTGAAAATTATTTTGAAAACTTAATTAATAAAATACTTTTTGTTCAAAATTATCCAATTCGACTTTTTTAATATTTTCCAGTATAATTTTATCATTATAGAACGAAAATATTAGGATTTATATTAATATGATGTACTACAGTTCAAATTCCAAATGTGTTATAGAAACGCCACTTGAAACATTTTTTATCCGTCAGATAACGCCTAACAGCCACTTGAACTGGCAAATAGCTTAACCAACACTTTTCTCTGTCACTTCTATCAGATTACCTGAGAAGCCAAAAAATGTAGTTTATCTGGGAGTCGAGTTCCTAGGGCTATCCGGAACTTTATCCGTAACCGGTGAAACGGGCCCTAAGTAAGCTTCGCTTCGCTTTAGGATTCTTTTCACTACGTTTAGACAAATATTTCGTTTTACATCATAGATTTTAACCAAAACTGGGAGTAGGTACTTTTTTCTAATAAATGTTTAGACGGCATTCTCAATATTGACATTTTTATTTTTTCATGTTTTGAAATAAAACAAACGTTACCTTAAGCTTCATCATCACAACCCATAATTGTTCCATTGCTGGGCACGGGTCTCCTCTCACAGGTAAGCACGCTACAATACCATTGTATCCAAATCGGTAAAACATTAGTAGCGGAAACAAACGCACATACAATCCGACTAACAGAAAAAAATCTGAAAGTCATGGTTACGTGATTTATTGCGTTTATAGTTTTTCTCAACTATCACCCATGTGAGGACATTTATTCCCAGTTTTATTATGGGTATGTATAAATATATGTACATATGCATGTAATCTGCCCCCACTACGCTTTTGTTTAAAAATATTGAATGTTAATTCACTGCCAATAAATAATTATACGGACATACGGAACAATACTGCGCTTTATTGTTTACTAAACTACTAGCAGTACACTTACTAATTGACTTCTATTTCTACCTCCAACTAACCGCGGTGGACCGCTTCACTTTCACCTATTTCGTCACATATTTTCGTTACATTATGATGTACATAATATGTACATCATTTATTGATCATATAATTAGAGTTATTATTGCTCGGTGGCACAGTGGCTGGGTGGCACGGTGGGGACAGTTCCAGAGTTTACTGCGTTCAATGAAACAAACACTCTTCAAATTATTATATTAATATAATATATTAATATAATAATAATTATTATTATAATAATAATAATTATTATTATTATATATATTAATATTAATTATAATAATTATTATATTAATATAATATATTAATATAATAATAATAATTATTATTATTATATATATTAATATAATAATAATCATAATTATTATTATATTAATATATTATATTAATATAATAAGTTGAAGAGTGTTTGTTTCATTGAACGCAGTAAACTCTGGAACTGTCCCCACCGTGCCCAAATATACTTTCCTAAAGTCGGAAGTTTGTGTTTGACATAGTACATCCATCAAGGCAAGTCTGTATGTGTCGAACGGACAGACAGACAGATTCCTTGAAAACGTATGCCCGTAGCCATCTATAATAATGATTCATTGCGTATTGTTAAATCAGGTGTTGGATTAAATGCATGTTCAGCTGCAGGTAGAGGTCACAATAAAATACCGACAGTGATCACGTCATCAACCAGTATCGATGCGCCTGCGCATAGCCGGAGTCGTAATTGACTTAAAAAATTGACGAATTAACTTTAATTCCTTTAGAAAAAAAGTTTTCTCTTTATATTTAAACTAGCGACCCGCCCTCGCTTCGCTTCGGGAAACTTATTATCAAGTGCTTAAATATAAAGTTTCATGGTTCTTTAAGAGATGGCGCTAGGCGTTCTTATTCTTTAAGTTAGGAAGGTTCACCCCTAGATGGCGCTGTGCTTAAAACCCGAAGAAATCCCATACAAACTTTCAACCTCTATTTCAACCTCTTCATCCCTTTTTGTCGCAATAAAAGGTAGCCTATGTCCTTTCTCAGGGTCTAAAGATTGTCTGTGTCAAATTTCATCAAAATCGGTTGAGAGGTTTAAGCGGGAAAGCGACAAAGACAGACAGACAGACAGACAGAGTTACTTTCGCATTTATAATATTAGTAGGGATGAAAGAGTTGCTGGTTATGATTGCTCGTTTAAAAAAAAGTTTCTTTGCTTTTAATTTATTGATCATATAATTAGAGTTATTATTGCTCGGTGGCACAGTGGCTGGGTGGCACGGTGGGGACAGTTCCAGAGTTTACTGAGTTCAATGAAAAATATATAATATATTAATTAAATAATATATTATTATTAATATAATATATTAATATAATAAGTTGAAGAGTGTTTTGTTTCATTGAACGCAGTATTTTATTATTCTACCTGCAGCTGAACATGCATTTAATCCAACACCTGATTTAACAATACGCAATGAATCATTATTATAGATGGCTACGAGCATACATTTTCAAGGATTCTGTCTGTCTGTCCGTTCGACACATACAGACTTGCCTTGATGGATGTACTATGTCAAACACAAACTTCGGACTTTAGGAAAGTATATTTTGTAACAAATTGGAAAGTAATAAAATGCATCATGAGATTATACTTAATCTTAATATATATATTTCTTGTGTGCGTGTGTATGTGACTGAACTCCTCCTAAACGGCTTGACCGATTTGGTTGAAATTTTTTGTGTGTCTTCAGGTGGATCCGAGAATGGTTTAGATTCACAATTGGACCCGGTAGGTGGCGTTGCTGTCGATATATCACTAAAACATTTTTTAATTATAAAGCGGTACGAAGTACGCTGGGACCACTAGTATACATTTTAATTTTTAAACCATCTCATTGATGGTTTAAAAAAATGGAATGTTATTAAGTATATTTATACTTTTAACATGCAAAATTTGAATGACATTTACAAAATACACTAAAATATACCAATTAGTTACAGTGACCAATAGCCAATGTAATTGACCAATCTTTATAATTGATGTAACAATAACATCAAAATACGAAATAAGTAATTTGCAGGAAAATGAATACGAAAATTTGAATTGTGTGTGTACAGAAATACAAAGTAATACTTGTGGTAATACTGTAGGTGTGACACTTACATAAGTTGTTTTATTTGCGTAAACTTAAAATTTAGCTATCTGTACTTATGTACAAAGTAGTGAAGTAATTTAAGAAAGTCAATAATTTCAAAAAAATTATGGTTTATTGAAAATATTTTCAAATTATATCCTATGCACTATTTTAAAAATTTTGGTTTGCAATTATGAACAACATATATGAAAAAACACATTAGTTGCCATATGAACTAAAAAGTTGATAATAAATCTTTAATTTTACATATTTAATTAATACAAGGAATTTATTTAACAAAGACAGGATAACCAGCAATTCAGTATACGTATTAACAAAAATAAGAAATATTATTTAAATTGTAGTGAATTATTGTTGTATACCGATTAATCAACTGCAAAATGACTAACGTTTGCAGCTAGCGTACGTTCTTCTCTCATAATCTGCTTACCGATTTTATCCAATCAAAATCAACCAAAATTGACATTAAAGATCGTATTACAATCGATTAGCTCCTTCGATGTTATTTATTGTTATTTTTCTTCATAACTTTATCTCCGATCCTGTCTCGACTTCGACTTTAACGTTGCCTCTAACTTTACGACACTCCGCACCTCCACACTGCTCTTTGTTGTTGCAGTTGTAAATTCTTTAGCCGTTATGGTTTAATTTAACATAAGAAAACGTATACTCTGTGCAAAACTTCCTGTTTAAGAAAACGCATTACTCAACTACCGTTTCAAAACAAAAGTGGCAAAATTCTTTGTTTCACCTTTTATAAAAGTTCTATCGGGTGCGTCGATATAGAACTTTCATTTAAATAATTTATAATTCATCGATTTAAAATTAGGAACGTGCCTATTTTTCACTATAATGACTTTTCACGTCCTTATCTTAATGTCCTTATTCTTAACTTGACTTATTTTTTGTATTTACATAAATGGAATAGAAACAGACAATTTAGTAATTCACGATATCCAATTGATTAAAAAACGAAAAAACATTGAGAACAATTAAAAAAATTTATAGGTCACATTGAAATACTTTTGTCAAGATTATTAATTCATGTTCAATAATAGACCGTTTGGTTTAACCGTTTCATCATACATATGCCCAGGTTACTTATTTTCATTTATGTTCAAGTTTTTGTGTTTTGTAAATACGTTGAATGTACAGATTCTAAAAAGGTTGGTGGTATTGGATATATAGGGTGGGCATAGAGCAATGGCCCCAATCCCATTACCGCAGACCAGGGTGTCGAAAGAGACCACAGAACCCGGTCCCTGCTTAGTGCTAGGGCTGAAGGGACCAGCTTCTTGCTTGACTCAGCTGCCAAACGACTTGTCATGTTCCAGCTGGGAGTTCGAAAGCCAGCACTTTCTTGGCCAGCGACGCGTCGGTAAAGCCTTTTGTGTTACTGATGTCCATGGATGACGATGACCACTTACCATAAAATTGCCCATCTACTCGTTGGTCAAATATTAACATTAAAAGATCCTTATAATGTAGGTACACGGATACGTTAGTGTGAAGCAGTTTGTATCCCTGTTGAGCGCGTAATCCTGCACGCCAATCGACAGCTTTCGGACTCAATCTCCGGCTGGTGCAGATATTTTATGCAATATGACAGATTAAATCTGCTCTTGTGATCTTTGTGCATGCTCTGCGGTTATGTTTGACGTCTTAATTGTGCCTCTATACCGATCAAGGCACCTTGGGTCCTGCTACAGGGGTGGGTTGCAAGCGTGTATTGAGTTCAAATAATGAATGAGTATAATCTTCTATGGATTAAAAAATATGAATCTGGACATACGAGTATTGTTAATATGACTATTACCTGTGTTAGTTTCCCAACCAAATAAAATAGGCCTCTAATATCATCAAGTCAAGCGTGAATAGGCTTACTATTTAAATGCACAAGGTGTTCTTCCCAACCTGATTATATTTCTACTAATCACCAAGTGGGTCAACAAATAGACATCAACCAACCTTATTATAAATGCGATCGGATATTCATGACAGACTGTAATTAGAACTTTTTATCATAATATTGTGTATCTCTCCTGTAGACTAAGACGGAACACCTCATTTGTAAGATACGATAGAAACATTCTAACTAAAGAGAAAACAATGTTAGTAGGCACTTTCCTAAGCAGAATTAGCATGTGTGGGGTTGGAGCCACCCCGAGCGCCACCACCTTGCGGGATGTACAAAGGTTCTACCACGCTTCTATGATTACGATGCTTAACCGTCTCAAAGCATTATTGTTTTTTGCCACTATTCAATTTTAATATACTTAGTGTTATCTATGTAAAGTATAACAAATATATAAAGTGGAGATAATTATGTACAAATTACATACATATTATTTGAAAATTAAAATCTGCCTGCATTGATGCCTTCGGGCGGCTCAAAAAAAATCCGACACTTCGGTTGGCCACTGACCCCTCCACGAAACCGCACTGGAGCAGCTCTAAGCCTCCACATGTATGAAAAGAGAGGAGAGAGCCGTGCTCAGTAGTGGGCCATTAATGGGTTGAAGCTAGCTTACGATTCGCAAATTATAATAGGAAGTAGATAGTACGTAGTAGAGCCTAGAGTTCACCCGGGGTAGTACTACCGCCCGCCACGGTATTGTACCTACCATTTCTACCGTGTAATAATTGTTTCAAAAGCAATTATGTTCCAGATAGAAATGTGTATAGCCAGCTACACTTTTTCAATTTTAGAGGCTATCGTCTCAGTCCTCAAGGGTAGCAACACATCTGTGACCGAATTATGACGAGACATTTACTAACACCTACTAACTGGACTAACAATACTAAGTAAAAGGACTAACTTTCACTATCAGTCTCTGTCCCAGTCCTCATACTTACTAACTAACCAGCTAATGTTATAACACTGTCTCATAACCGGACTAACAAATATCATATCCAGGCCCCATTTGAGTCTTGTTCTCTAGGTCGGTCATAGTTGTCAAGGGGGGCAGCGGAAGGTGGTGCTGTCAATTATTCTCTCTATATTCTCTAATTTATCTCATTTTGCTACTTGCGGTTACTGAAAGACACCTAATTTGTAATATTGCATTGCCCACCATGCATGCTGACGAAACGACAAGAAATATACGTAACGAAAAAGTGACGGGAAAAGTTTAAAGATACTAAAAAAGGTTTAAAGAAACTAAATTAAATTGCTTGAAGCAACTTGCTGCATAGTGTCATTAGAAGTTGTCGTGGTGGTCCAGCCGGTAAGTTGTAAAAAACATCTATCTTTAGATAAGCTTGTTAGTCAGGCATGTCATTTCAACCCATAGCCAGCCTACTGTCAGCTTACGAAGTCTGGCAGTACGTAAATGAAGGTCATGGTCGTCGTTCGAACTAAGCTTTAGCGATTTGCGATTTTCCTGTATTATTATCCCACAGGAAGTCTCCATGGTAACCCTGCCAATCATCTTACGAAAACATTTGTAATGAATCCTATATTTAAATTTAAAGTATCCAAATGATGAACTCGATTTCAAACCAAAACTTTCATATTTTGCCGGATCATCAAAAAAGAATTTTACAAAGATTTTTCGTATCAAAAAGATGCCCCAAAATTTCAATATTAATATTCCTACCAAATAAGTGAACCAATTATTTATATGGTTTTATCAGAGTATCATTTGATTTAATGATTATACCGGTCACTAGGTGAAGATAAGGAAATTATTTTCAGGAAAATACACCAAGGATGTAGGTACAACAAGAGCAAAATGAACCACTGAGTCACTGTTTCGATGTAGCTCCTATACATAATAATATGTATATCCTTTAATATATTAATACAATACTGTTTTAAATTTATTACTAGAATCGACATGGAATATTAAGATAATATATCAATATTCTAATGTCAGGTCCCTATATTCGAATAACGATTCGTTTTGCTTACGGATAGTAAAACTATCTACGAAGTGTAACTTAAAATTGTTCCTTTATGAAAATTATACAATTTTGTATGATTATTTTTTGAAAATTTATATTTAATGCACATGAAAACTTATATCGAGACTTAAAAGCTTTTAAGTAAATTTTAATGTTATATTTTAAAAACGAACGAATTACTAACTCATTTGTAAATGTCAAACTCAAATAATCGATAAACACATCTACATGATGTGTTTATCGATTGTTTCCTACTTAAAAAGTATTTATTAAATCAGTACAGTAAATAATAATCTACATTATATTTAGAAGACCAAAGCATCCATAGCGTGACACGTGACGTTAAATTCATCCATTAACGGTTAACGGCCATTGCTATTCCTAATTAGATACATTTCAACGTCTACATGGCCGTAACACAAGCCCATGGCTTAAGTGTACTGTGGTACATAATCAAAATATGTAGGTATTTTACATGTACTAATGATTTATGAAAAATAAATGACTATTAATATACACAATTAATAATAATGATATACGATTATACATTCAGAACATAACAAGTGAGGAAGTAGTTCCAGGTTCGAATCTCGACGCAAGTGCCTATACAATATTGTCACAATGCCTTTGTCTAGCGCAGGGTTTCCCAACCTTTTTTTCGCCAAGCCCCCCAAACCAAAAATAATATTTTCATGCCCCCCTTACATGACCGGGGGTTGCGCGTCAAACATCGTGTGTTTTGTGACTTGTTAAAGCTACATACGCGTTAAATATATTTTTTCAGAAATGATAACTATGCCACCCCCCCTGAAATTCCTCTACGCGCTCCTAGGGGGGCGCCCCACCGGTTGGGAAGTCCTGGTCTAGCGTGTTTGGTTTGTGGACCGGACCAAAATCTCGCTACACAATATCCGTTGGACCACTGCGTTTTAACTTGTAATAATCAGGTCATTGAACTGAAAACTATTACAAACTTGTAAATTTTTAACTCGAACAAAATTCGTCGCTTTCGTAACACTAGTAAGACTTGCTTTCACATCTCAATCAAACAAAAGATACAGAAAAAAAATTAAATACGCTAACACACTTTTCATAACAATACGTCATAATTGCTGTTAAGAAAAATAATTCATTGTCATAATACCTAACAATAATTCAATTACATATTAGAATTCAATAAAGTGTGTCCACACAACTTCCAATCTCCATAAAACAACATTGTTTCAATCGGGCAATAAATTATCTTAAGCGATCCTCAACCGTCCTACAATGAGCCGCGAGTTACTACTTATAAATAACCCGGTCTAATTTAAGTTTTTACGTGGCACCGTTTAGGAAACACAGACCGCGTGGGTGGACTACATAGCAATTTCTTCACTTTAAAATACAGATAACACAAGTTAACAATAACGTTAACGTGTACCATAGAAAATCGATATCGATAAAAATTCAAACGGCACAACACTAGTTTTTACTGATATGGCGCACAGAGGCAGGGTTGGGGGCAGAATTAAAAAATCCACAGATAATTAAAATTAATTGTCCAGATTTGAATGTTAATAAGATTATAAAATAAATACAAAAATTGCAATTCGTGTCTTCCGAGTCGTTACGTGGTAATGATTGTAACAATGGATGACGTCACACGATTAAAAGTAGGTAGGTACTTTAATTTCCGATTAAGAATTTTATTATCATAACGGTAAATGGTTCCGGATATTTGATTTTAACTTATTATTTTACTATAACTATAACAACTTGTTAATATACATTTGTGTATATGAAAAGCATAATATATAAACTTAATATTAATAATTTATACTTACTTATTATAAAACTGTGCATTTTAAGTTAATGTTGTTAAAAATAAGTATCTTACCTTGTATGACGGTTTCTCCATTATAAATGCAATCCAGACAAAGGTAGCAGTAATCCAAATATCATGAACACAGTGTATCACATATTTTATCTATTTTCTTGATTACAACTAAATAAATACATCGTACACATTGCACTTTATTTAAAACGAACGCCGACAGATTGCAAGTTCGAAACAGTTATATTTAAATTATATTTTTAGCCTATATTATTTAGAGCGCGCCAAATTAATTAATGGTTCAATTTTTATATTCAACTTTTTTTTCACAAATTTAATGTTAAAACTTCTTTGATCCCATTTAATTAATTAAACACTGACTAAATTTATATTTTATTTTCAATGAGATAAAACATCATTACACTAATTATTTATTACTAATTTCGCAGATAAGGAACATAAAATTCTCGTAACGCAATCCCCAAAGCACATACACATTTCCATAATCAAGATATCATGTCGCACACAGCCTAAGTAATCCCGAGAAAAAAAAACACGATTTTTTATCACTACGCCATCGGATCGGTAGCACTAAACTGTATTTATAATTTAAAAACAGCATGTGAAATTCCAAGTAAAATACCAATTATCGAATACAATAAAACAATATGGCGTTCGTTTGACAAAAATAAGTCAAAACACGCGCGCGGATATCGTCCGCTTTGACAGGAACGCAACCATCTCGCAACACGGTCGCTCCGTTTCTGTGTGTTAGTGTGCTTACGAATGCTCTGTATTCCTTACCCACTCACACACCGAAAGTATAGGGTTGCCCTTCAAATCGTTTTTCTTGATATCTGTTCTTAAGATTTTTATTTATTTATCGCAAATTATACGCTTATACATACATTCGTATCATTATAATATAGGTACTAAATTAAAAGTAATTATTTCAACATATACATTAAACGGTTATGGGTTTTATATAGTTATAATAGTTCTGTTATCCAGAACACTACAATCAAGCATGATCTATTTAATTTACTTATTTCATAATTAAATAAATCGGGAGTTATTCATAAATAATACTCAATTGCTCATTGTTTACCTAATAATAAATAATAATATTTAAGATAACGGCTGATGGATGGGTGGATGGATGGATGGATGGATTTGAGATATATAAGTTTAAAGTTAAAGAAATCTGTAAATCGTTTAGATAATAATGTATTGAATGCTTCAGTTAAACGAATCCCAAAAACCCACCTCCAAAAGAGAATTTTATTATTGAAACATGAAATTTTAAACCCAATGAAAATTAGTGAACAAAAAAATTGTTTTACTGCTCTACCGTTACGAAGTTAGATTTAGTGGCATTATCTTCGATCATTAAAACTATTGATGATCAAAGGTCATTATAATAGTATAGGACTATTATTACTTGAATATTGAAGATTCTACTTTGATATTAAAATTGTAGCAACTAAATATAACTATAATATAATACCAATAAAATGATAAAATAGGTTGAATTATCACTAATAACTATTTTTTTTATTTCATAACACCGACAAAGACCCTATGGGTAAATTCATTGACTACTTATACCTAAAAAGTATATTACATCTATGACAGCAAGCTATTAATTTATTATTTATTTTAATAAAATAGGTCGATGGCGCCCCTACGTCTCACCCACAAGCATAGTCCGTGTACATACACAGTTTACGTATACACAATGATTGGCACAGCACATCAGTGGAAATGGGTATCATTTTTAAAACCAGCTTCAACTGCCATTGCCATTGTAATTAAATAATTACTCAGGTATTAGCTAATATAAACGCTGAATCGGTCGAATTGTTCCGGTTTCTAAGTAAAATAATAATGTTGTCAATTAATGATTATTCGGTTTTACTATTATTTATAAGGAGCTCTGATGTTAAATTTGGAATAAAAAACATCGAAAGCAGACTGAGGCCCTAAGAACAAACGTGGCGCAATATTGGATTCTAAGGGCCCGTTTCACCGGTTACGGATAAAGTTCCGGATAGCCCTAGGAACTCAACTCCCAGATAAACTACATTTTTTGGTTTCTCAGGTAATCTGATAGAAGTGACAGAGAAAAGTGTTGGTTAAGCTATCTGCCAGTTCAAGTGGCTGTTAGGCGTTATCTGACGGATAAAAAATGTTTCAAGTGGCGTTTCTATACCTCATTTGGAATTTGAACTGTAGTACATCATATTATTATAAATCCTACTATTTTCGTTCTATAATGATAATATTATACTTGAAAATATTAAAAAAGTCGAATTGGATTATTTTGAACAAAAAGTATTTTATTAATTAAGTTTTCAAAATAATTTTCAAATGACAATAATTTACGTAGTAGTAACGAAACGCAAAAAGCGACCTTGCCGCTCCGTCAACTGTTAAGTGGCAGATAAATTCCTAGGGCTATCCGGAACTTTATCCGGAACCGGTGAAACTGGCCCTAAGTAAAATTGCAAGGTGTCGATTTTCGATTTGAATAATTTTACAATGACTCACACAACACAACATTGATACCTACATAGCTACCAGAAGAAACAATTTTAAATGTGTCAGGTAATATTTTACAAGGAGTTAGTACTTAGGATTTTATTTTAATAATTGTTTGTAATCAAGCCAAACAGCGTTTAAAATCCAATAAGTAAGTACTCTCACATTTCTCACTTCACTTCTTCATTTTCACTTCTCACACTTAAAATATACCGACTTATATTTTATATTCTACTATTTTATATAGGTAATACGTACATCAACCATTATATGATGTGAAGTGTTCGAGTTTTATAATCATCACTGCCCAACAGCTGAACCCACGCCACGTATTGGTAAAAAACATACTATGTATATGGACAAATAAGTATATAAGCTTAAAAGTTATAGATAGATATATATACGACTTTAAAAATTTAGTACGAAAAATAAATTTATTTTCACGAAAAATAACTCGAACAATACAATAGTAGGTATGTAGGAAGGTTGAACAATCGACAAGTCTCGTATATTTTACATTATAATAGACTTAAATACAAATAATAAAACAGCTGTTCAAACTAACGAAGAAGTCCTTGTAATGTCTGTAGTTACTAGTTACGTAGGTATAGCTATAACATTCCTATTTTAAACACAATTTTGAAACAATATAAAAGGAAACACCGAATTTGATATATTACAGAACAGAACAGATAAAATAGCAAAGTCGATACCCCTATCTGTAGATTGCTGTGTAATCTGAACTAACATCAACCAGGTTAATAGGTAGTATTGGTACCTACTACTTAGTTGCTATGCCGAGTAAACAACAAATCTATGATTTAATTACAAAGTGAATAGTTTATTAATGTCATTTTTCATACTGACGTCATTGATTCCATAACTCGATTGTAACGTATTTACTAGGAACAATTTTGATTACGTTATTCTTTAAAAATAATATTACTTTTTGTCTAAGGCATTATTAAATGCATTTGAAAAAAAATAACTTTACTTTTTAGTTTTGTAGTTTGACCACTAAAGATATTTTGATCTTTAGTGGTCATTGCTGTTCATGAAAATCCCATTTGTAACTCCACATGCAACTCACACAATACCAAGGCGTATAACTAAGTAGGAAACAGAGAACTCTCATTTAAATATTTTTTCTGTTAGTTACTTTTTTTATTTAAAGTGCTGAACAAAAACACGCAGTGTGAATAGAATCTACACACACAGCTATCGCGTTGGTCTCAAATAATCCGAAGTCAGTCTACATTGAAGATTAAGCTGTAATAATTTACCATAGAGATTGTTTTTCTTTGAAGGAAAGTTTTATTATCATTTCATACAATTCTATACTTTCGATAGGTAGGTTTGCATGATACGAACCTTTGATTTTTTTGTGAAAAAAAAACACATAATTGATTTTTAGTTTTTATACGATTTAAAACTAGGATAGGGATTGATCGATAATCTAGTTACTAAATTGATTGGCTGTCCTTTCAACAAGAACGATGTTTATTTATTATTTTTAATTGAATAAAAAGTCCCCGAAGTCTAAGTCCTCGAAAACTTTTTATGATATACTTATAAAAATATGTGTAGGTACCGTGTTTGTGTATATTACGCCTGGCTTAACCTAATTAATATTATTAAACACAAAAGATGTTTCTATGTAATATTACCTATTATATTTCCTAACTCGGACATACAGCGAAACTTTCGTAGAACCGTGTGATAATTATTAAGTAATTGTCCTACCGTTCAAAAATCCTTTAATCATAAATAAAAAATGCGATTGAATAGACGCCTATATACATATTTATTGATATATTTATCACCGACAAAACGACAAAAACCTTTACTACCTCAATTTTAAATCGGGCTTTTTGTATTTCATATGAACTTCTAAAATCCTACAAAGCATCATCAACCCGTATACGTAATATTCACAACAACAAGCTTGTAATAATAGATACTAGGACAGTATACATTAATAAATTAAAAATAAATTATTGAACAGCACTGCAGTATGTACTCGGCCTTAACAGCAATTTTAGCCAAATGGATACGACACGTTGTGGGCGCACACTACGCGATTTTATATAACGGAATTTAGTATTATTATTACTTTTTTTTAATCTGTACTGATACACATTAACATTTTTTTTCATATAAAGAATCCTATTGCGCAAGTGACCGCAACCGATTGAAGAATGTGTATTGAAGTATGTATGAGTCAATGAATGAAACAACTGACCGATTAGTTTCAAAATTTTATTGGTTATTTATACAACTTTTTGGTGCTAATTAGGAGCTTAACATATCCTGAGAAGCCGGACAGGTAACTAAATTTTGTTATTGGCAATCATTAACTATACTCAACTTAGGTGGTTTCTGCGGTACTAAGTTTAAAGTTTAAGTTTCGTTTTAACATTAAAAAATACAGACCAGCAAACAGGCCACCCGACGGTAAGTGGTCGCTCGTCATCACCGCCCAATTATGTCTGCAGAAGAAGCTTGGCTATGCAACTAAAACACATAAAAACGTTAAATACTTGTTCAGCACAATAATATTTACCGGTGGTCAGGAACCAGCCCGTGTGGTCGCCCTGACCCGCCAGCGCTCGCTCAGTTCAAATGAATGTGCAGGACTGCGGGCCACACGGGGTGAATGTTATTTATTCACCATTAAACAATGTTACTTTTATTGACAATGATTAGTACTCTTGTTATATGTATGTAATCTTGATTATGTCGTAAAATTACTTTATATTGTAGTAAAATCTTCATTTAAATGTATTGATTAAGATTTGTGTTTGATGTTGAAAAGGAAACCAAAATAGCAATGGAATTATTTTAATGATTAAACTATTTCTAGATGTCTAGATACGTACTGTTTGATGTTTAATCCAATCCAAAATAAACTGGTCGTGTCCAAAGAATTTTAGTTAGACTTGGGTGTATAACACCCCTGGTTTAGACTTAGATGTGTTAATGTTTGATAATTTCAAATATGTAAGTAAGTAATTTGGATAGAAGTACGAAACGGCCTACCTCAGTCCTTGGACGAACTAACTAACGAATAGAGAATATTATCTTACGAGTATGGTCGGTGACCACCGGCAAGAGAAATCAAAACATGGACTAACTGTAAATAGAATAGTTATTATTATAAATACAAAAGTCCATAAACTTGCAAAAGGCTCGTTACGAAATCCACACAAAGAACGTTTTATTACAATTAATTCAACTTAATAGCCAAACAGTAGCTTTAATTATGATTAATTATTACGGTTGATTTTTATTTAAGTGTATATTAATATTATTATTCATTAACCGTGCGCGGTAATTATCTGAAATAGTTTGGACCGGATATTCGATTCAGTATTAAAATATTCGGCCAAGTATCAATATCTCTAGTAATTTTTTGGATATTGTGAAACGGTGTTGCAATAACTTGCAACATGCACCTTAATATTAAAATTGCAGTTTAACCCATACTTATCTAACTAAATGATTTTGTAAATACTTATATGAAAAAAATCTATATATCTTAATAACATTTAATTTTGTAAATAACAGAAACTTCTCTGTCCGCGTCCATGTCTGTGTGTTTGTTTCCGCTTATCTCAGAAACGGCTTAGCTGGAACAACTGCATACACAGATTAAAAATTTTAAAATCATTGTTATGACATCTATGTACCTATTACATTAATAGATTTCTTAAATATTTTGCTAGCAGATCAGTAAGTTATATTATAATAATATGTATCATTAAGTTTAAGTATGTTATTACATACCTACGTAGGTAAACGTAGAAACAACCATACATTTATATCAGGTAAGTACCAACTATTTTTACTCATAGCTGTATAATGATATTCGAAAACCGACTTAATTACATTCACAAGGCCGAATATTAAACCGCTATCACTATAACTCGCGCGCTATGTGCTCCCCTTGCAGAGTACCTATAGATATATTACAATACTAATAACTTACTATCTAACTATCTAAATAACTAATATCATTCACAATAGGTACCTACCATGTACCAACTTTCAAAACTACACGAATAACCTATTTGGTCTGATCGACGATTTGTATGATTATTTCTTATTTTATTGGAAAATAATTTACTAAGTACTTTATAAAATTATAACACACACACTAAGTGACTAACTAACTAATTGTCATAGTTACCACATTGTAATAGACCAATCTAACACATCAGCATGACTGATCCGCGAGTTTCAAGAATCACCGCTGAAATGAAAAGAAAAACTCGAACGCCTCGTAAAGTTGCGTAACATTATAACATTATTTGAATAACATGTTCTGAGTATCTTATCTTTCTACCATCGAACTTCGCTTGTTCGTCACACCTAATTCCCGTCAACTACCTGTGTACCGTGGTTTGGTTCGGAAAAATAATAAAATTATGTATTTTTGTAAGTAACTGTTAGACAAGCTGACGAGTTATTGGGCTGAGAGATGGTATTTGAGGGTCACCGCGCCCAAGCCCATGGACTTAGCGCCCCGAGTCGTAACACCAAAAGTTTCAGAAAGTCAAAATCAAAAGAAAGAAAGTCCCAAGCTGGGGAGCTGGAACACGAGGAGTCATTTATTATAAGTGCGTGTTAGAAATTAAAAGTAATGATTATTGTTTGTTTCTTTGAAGTAAATTAAACCGCGTGTATATCGGCTTGGCCTACTGGTTAGCTGATAGCGAATGCGATTCGATTAGCATAGAGCTCGCTATTGTACTGTAATATTTTTATATTGTGGTCAAGAAAGTTTACATAAATAAATAAATGACACGTGAGGAACACATGAGATTTTCATAATGTTTCAAGGTCAATGCGCTTGGCCAAGAGCCGCGGGCATTAGCTAGTTTATCGGCGATGTTCAAACCCCGCACGCACCACTAATTTTCAAAAATTATGTGCGTATTAAAATTTAATTATCACTTGCTTCGGTGAAGGAAAACATCGTGAGGAAACCTGCACACCCGAGAGTTCTCCATAATGTTCTCAAAGGTGTGTGAAGTCCACCAATCCGCACTTGGCCAGCGTGGTGGACTATGGCCTATACCCCTCACACTGTGAGAGGAGACCCGTGCCCAGCAGTGGGACAGTTATGGGTTGTGATGATGATGATGATGATGGCGTAATGACTACCATACTGGACCGCCGTTCAAAGTGTCCCGGATTCAATTCCCAGCGAGGCGGAAAGAATGACGAGTCTGGGTGAGTGTTATTGTCTCGTGTGTAGTCCACGGCACCCACGACGCGTTATCCTATTATGGAGTATATATTTATTATAAAAGTTATCACCAACGCATTGCCAGCCAAAAATGAAGCGGGAGACATGAATGAATTATTTTGACCGTATAGTTAATCAACTACTAGTCGTCTAGTTAGTCGTGCCCTATGATTTAGAATTTACTAATCAACTAATTATAGATAATAACGCAACTATATGAATAATAAAAGACAAACAACACCTTTTACGGCGTAATCGGCTAAAAAGAGGGTTTAAAAGGGAATTCATTGAAATATATTCTCGTAAGTAGAACAGAGAAAGGGATAGAATGGATTTATGTAACATTTAAATCAAATTAACGTCTTTTTTTTATAAACAAACTCGCATTTAGAAATTCCTTAATAATTGTTAAATACCTCACTACAGATTTAAAAAGTTGTTATTGTTAAGGAGAACTGGAAAGGAATGCAAGAGTTCGTTTTTTAAAAGTCAGTAGCGTTGGTTATTTATCTATAGGCATTTTGAATTATTATTACACTATTTAAAACATTCAAGTCCAAATTCATCAGGATGGCAAACCTGATAATACTCTACTAACATTCTTCCAAGTCGTAAATTAAGGATATAATACAATGAAGATTTGTGCGTAGTTAGTTCGCTAAGGGCACAATTCGGAAAGATTTATACCTATAAAAAATTAAAAACTTCCAATAAAATATTTGAATTAATTTATCATTGCACTATTTATTATTTTCGTAAGAAGGATTTAATGTGTCAATTTAATAACAAAAGTATTTCTAGTCTATGTATTTGGTATACATAATCTATTTATTATTTATAGAAAGGTCCTCTCTAAAGCTTTCCTTCATCTCGCCATCCTTTCCCTCAGAAATCCTACGCGACAAAAGTTTTAATTATATCCCTATTTCGCTCGCACACTATCGTTCTACGATTGCGCCTTCTCTATCCCACATTATAGCTCCATCTCGCTCCCGCTCATGATATTCTGTATAACCCCCGATAGGTTTGACTTTAGTGAAGATGGCACATTTATACGTGGCGATTTTAAGTGGATGATACAATTTTAAATGTAACCGTTATTTTACCGTGAATGTAGAGTGTGGTCTATAAATCGTGTACCACAATAATTATTATTTTAATACCGGCTTTGCTTATTTTTGATGACATGGGAGGTGGAGGCGTCTGGATGGACAACAGTATATTTTTTTACTTTTTCGGATTTGCCACAAAATTTTCTCTCAAATGAATCAATCATTGAATGAAAATAAATCAATGAATTAACAAAGCAACCATTGAATGCATGTTCCGATGTTTACGTATGCATGGGAGAGGGGGGTAAGAGATTTGCTTACTTTTACTGAAAAGTGGGACGGGAGGGCTAATACATAATACCTACATAGCAAATAATCTGCTTACTTAATACTTGAAAGGCCCCTCAGCTCATAAAATAAAACGAACAATATTATGTGCAAAGTTAATTTATATATAAATAAATATATATTTAAATTATAGGTAAGAGTCTGCTCGGTATAATTATGAAAAAATATATATTATTCGAGAGTATTTGCCAGAATGTACAATAACATGTTTTATCAGCTGTGCATACTGCTAATAGTAGGGCGCATCTACACTAGTGTCACGCGATGAATTAAACTGCGTTATCGTACTATTCGTACTTTGCGTAAAGATTTTTTTTTAATATCTATACAAATAAATAAAATTGAATGCACATGGGGCATATACAAAAATAACATTTTTTACAATTTTTGTCTGTCTGTCTGGTTGTTTTGGCTAATCTCTGGATCGATCGGCAGGACCGATTTTGACGGGACTTTCACTGGCAGATTGCTGATGTCATAAGGAGTAACTAAGTGTTATTTTTGATTTTTTTTGTTAAATTCCACGCGGACGAGGTCGCGGGCACAGCTCATTGATAGTAAAATATATATTTGCAATGTCGTGGGTCGTCAGTCGTGCGCTGTAAATCCGTGTTATATGGAAAGAGCTCGGTACAAAGTGATGGAACTACTTAGCTGATACCAATTTGCTTGGATAACTGTTTGAGCTAACCCAGCGGATGCCCACTGTTGGGGCATATGATTACGTAATGACTTTCTATATGTATAATAAAAGTAATTGACCGATGCCGATGTCTGTACTTGGTTAAATTATTAGGTAGTTGGTTAAATGAATTATTAGGTAGTTGGTTAATTTAATTATTTAGTAGTTGATTAAACTAATTATGTATTAAATAGTTGATTAAATTAATTATTAGGTAGTATAGGTAGTTGGTTAAATTATTAGGTAGTTGGTTAAATATTCGGTAGTAGGTTAAATATTAGGTAGTGGGTTAAATGTTAGGTGGTAGGTTAAATATTAGGTAGTAGGTTAAATATTAGGTAGTTGGTTAAATGATAAGTAGTTGGTTTAATGATTATGTATGTAGTATGTTAAATTATTAGGCATTTGGTTAATTAATTATAATTAACTTTCTTTCTTTATCGTAGTTTAATTTTGCTGTTTCAGGCTTTATTAACTACTAATTTTCAGAGATATAATGTATTGTGTTACCGTGGAAACAGCTTCATTTATAATTTATGAGATTCATAAACCAAGATAGTTTCGTTGCATTGTTAATTGTGATTGAAGCAGTATTCACGGACAGACAACTAAAATTAATGTAATATTATTTTGGTCTTTATATCGATAACAGTTATCTCTACAACGATTTTTTAAATATTTAATGTAGGTGCAGATATGGCCCAGTTACAATTCCATATTTGTTTAGATACAGATATTGATAAAATTAATATAATCTCAGGAATCTACTATGTATGTGTATTTTGTTGTAAAATCGCTTTATTCCATTTTTTTTTAATTTTACATCCAGCCTAGATTTAACGATAATTATGTAAGTGTGTATGTGGTTACACAACTTACATAATTATTGTAAAATCTAGGCTGGATATAAGATTGTCAAAAAAATTGAATAAAGCGATTTTTTTTCTGTAGTTTCGCTTTGGCACAGACATGAACATGACATAACACGCTCGCGGTACCAATTTATGAACTTAAATTTTAATTCGAAAAGTAAAGCCCACATCCTAGTCGCGCCGATTATAATAAGGATAACAAAAAATATATAATTCATACCAAGTCCCACTCGTGTATAATTGTATGTGGATTTATGTTGTTTGATACTTGTAAGATG
This sequence comes from Ochlodes sylvanus, assembly GCA_905404295.2. Lineage (NCBI taxonomy): Eukaryota > Metazoa > Arthropoda > Insecta > Lepidoptera > Hesperiidae > Ochlodes > Ochlodes sylvanus. The sequence goes on from FR990129.1 coordinate 9,852,075, forward strand.
CGGCACTAGCTTATATGGTATGAGCCTCAGATTGTTCATCTGTGTATTAAAACTATTGATGTCGTAGTTCGTACGTTCATACAACGCCAGTTGTACTTTTCGATCCACTCCGACGACGTATGAATTGATGTCCCTATGGATGAGAAAGATATTTACAATACGTTTGTTCATACAATATACATTTGTTCCCCTTTCCTTGTTTTTCATTCCTGATTCTTATTTGAGTATTGAATTGGAATTAGAAAAGACACAGATCTTCTCTTAAATAAAAAAATAACCTTCATGGAAATAGTTATAATGAAACTAACTATACAAAGTAAAACAAAAATCAAACCGCGACAAACCAATAAACAAGAATGAAGAAAAACATTTTTATACATCATTTTTAATCCTTACTAAAATCATGCAATCGCATTACAAATGGTGGTACATCCGTTCCACCTAATAAAATCTAAATAGTTTCTTTGTAAATTATATCCTTTATCAAGACAAGTTAGGTCAGTAAATTTTTGTTTATACGTTACCTACGCTCTAATTGCAGTCATTTTCTTTATTTAACACAGGTTCATCCTCGCTTAGACATTACCTGCATCACATAATAGAAATTGTTTAAAATGAGCTTAGTATAAGGTATGATTTGTAAAAATTGCTATGTTAAAGAACAATAAACGTTATTATTATATTATTTAAATATTATTTTAATAATTTACATAAAAAAATAAAGTATCAAAAATCACGTTCCAAATTAAACAACAGGTCAATATTGTGTCTATGCCAACGCTGCATGTTCGTAAACACTCTATAGATATACACAGCGAGTTTCCAAGTCCAATCCCAACGCGCAGTGTTACTCTGTGTTCCCACTTTAATGTGTAGAAAGCTACACTGTGCCGTTAGTTGGAATACGCGGTGTTCAGAATCGGTTAAAGATTTGCCAGTGTTAAAAATATTGTAATCTTTATGTTTCCGGACATAAAGGTGATTTTGTCTGTGGCACGTGATTTTGAGCTGTATCGTTCGGATAGTAGGACCAAACTCGGTTGAAATTATACGAATGTGTGCGTGATTGTACACGTTAAGTCGTATTCGTACTGATACTGTAGTCATGAAACCTAGAAACCGTGTCTTCCCGCCGCGGCGCGGCGCGATGACATTTTCATGGTGGATGCGGCTTATTTTGTGTTACAACGAAAATGTAAATGACTGGAAATTTATTTATAATGTACTAAAAATATAAATAAGTACTTACTAGCCTCGGCCCGCTTCGCTTTATATCTTGACGTTTGTAAATAACATTTATTTATCTTAAATTTATAAAAAAAAGATGGAAAAAGATGGACAGACAGACAAGATATCCAAAAATTATTTAATTACACTAGTTTGGCCGCCTTACAGTTTTATTATTAACACAGATTGTTCAGCTCATTATACTTAGGTATTAGTTTTTTACGACTGAACTAGGAAATAGTCATCATGTCTACTTGGTGTCAGACTGTCAAAGATCATTTATTTATTTCCTAACCATATAAGATCAAGGCCCGTCACATTGAAGCCATTGAAGGTGATCAGAAACATGATGCTACTTTGAAATTGACATTTCATTTGAAAGCATCGAGATATACCTAAGTACTGTACGTTAGTACTTATATCTCGATGTTTGAAAGCGTAAATTTCAGTTGCAATAATGGCCGAACTGAACACACCATCCTTGTCCGACACGAAGCCGGGGATTTACCACAGAAATAGCATGTTGCTCCTACCCCCAGGGAGTCGAAGGTATACCTCCCAATGCCCAAACGAAACTGCTGTTTTGGCGTAGACTTCGTGAACAACGGAATCTTAGTTAAATAGTATCGCAATAGTTACAATAAATATCTGTAAGTGTATACAGACGGACTAAAATAACTGGAGTCGGTAAACATTGGTCGATGGAGCATAGCAACGTGTAGACACGGCACGGGAATATATTAATTATGATTTTATTATTGGAACGAAGTTCTTTATCGCGCATGCGAAAGGGGGCTAGACGGAATTATTGGGGAAAGACGGAATTACGGACGAAAAGTTGTAACGACACTTTTTGTGTACATCGCCATCTCGTGGAGCGTTTTTGTAATAAGCAAATGCGTAGTTTTGTCATTAGTTTTTGTTTGCCAATAGATGGCAGCAGTGTGCCACACTTGACATTTTCAGATTTGTCGGTTTAGCGTCACTGACGATAGATGACCCTACCAGTGGGAAATATTCATATTGTTTTTAATGTTGTTGGAACGAAGTTTTGGAATAAAATCTTATTACAATTCCTTCACTAATTAATCGAAAGGAACTTCGTTCCATCCGGGCGTCCCTTGACACCTAAGTTTTAAATAGACGCCAACGGCTCAGTAATAACAAAGGCGTTACTAATGCATTGTTGGCTAAGAAAAAAATGAAGAATTAATTTATGATATTATGTACTTGAGTGCTGTTTCTAGAATTTTATACTTTTTTATTTGAAACCTCTAAAACTTTTAACTGCACACCTTAATAGAACGATTTGTAAGCTATAGTTTCTGAACAGATAAATGACATGAAAGGAAACCGTATGTAAAAATTTAAAAGAAGGAATATGATAATTTTGAAGGACGAGAAAATCGAGAAAATTGTAACGAATTTGAACAATTACGTCAAAGACAGACTACTGATAAATCAACTACTCAGATCAAATCATTATCATCAAGTCGGTTAATGCTATTTCCATGTTGTATTGTTGTTAATTAAATCATTAAAGCTGAAAATAGCATCCGGGACTTAAAAAATCGGGCGCGGAACCGGTTTACGACCAATAATATTAAGAGTGACCGTGTCTACGTCATTCGTAGGTCTGTATATAGGACGGCGCGCGACGCGACGGCCGCCCAACAGAACAACGTAAGTGAGAAATCAGGTTCCGTGAAAAATATCGTTATCCCACGCAATGTATGTACCTACCTACTTACTTGACATTTTGTAAATTCAAATATTATTTCTTTTTAATATGTTATTATATGAAGTTTCTTGTGTGAGTGCGATAGACGGCATCCATTAGTCTATGCACTTCCCCGTCTGAGCCTTTAATATTGCTGATGTCACTCACGAATCCAGAACCCTGCAAGAAATACCAACATTCAAACCATTAGGGCTTCTATTACTGCTCAGTGCTCAGTCACTGCCAGTGTAAACCACGTCGGCCCACTACAGAAGCCCGTTCACAATGAAGTGTCGTTTCCTCTATCGGCTGTTAGCGATATTAGCCGTCGTTACCACGTTCTGTTGTGCGGAACCCTTCATAATAATATCTAATAGCAAATTGCCCGAGTGTCTTCAAATCGAGTATGTACGGAGACATAGAGTAGGTGGTACACAGAGGGGTGTTATGTCACTAGCCGATTAAGAAAGAAAGTATTAGCTCTGAAGCCCCTAGCGAAAACGCGTAAGATTCATGTGGCGTTGACATTAACTTATTATTACTATGGACATCGGAAATCATACTAAAATCGCGAAAAAAACGTCCCAGTCACAGCCATCGCAAGAATAGAAATGTTAACAAGCTTAAACACTAAAATCATTACTTCACGGTTTAATTTCGATTGTAGTCGTGAACGCGGTCGTACAGTAGCTAACGCTAGCCAATGCAATGTTAACAAGGTAATAGGTTTAATTTCGATTGCAGTCAGGCGCAGGCGTTGACTCAAGCAAGAGAGTGGTAATTCTGGTGGTGACTGAAGCAAGAGAGTGGTAACTCTTTTGCTTGAGTCAGTCAGCCAGTCAGTCTTCTCGGTCACACTACTGAGCACTTGTCTCTCTTCATAACTGGGGCCTAGAGCATACTCCACCACGCTGCTCCGGTGCAGATTGGTGGAGGGGTTAGTGTTCGGAACTTTTTATGCCACCCTAACGTAGGCCTTCGACATGGCTTAACGAATGCTGTCTAATGGTAATACTAATAAAACTAATGACAAAACTACGCATTTGCTTATTACAAAAACGCTCCACGAGATGGCGCTGTACACAAAAAAGTCTCGTTACAACTTTTCGTGATAATTTTTCGTTACAACTTTTCGTGATAATTCCGTCTAGCCCCCTTTCGCAACGCGCGATAAGGAACTTCGTTCCAATTAGTATTATGATCCGAGAAAAATATAATTCTGCTCTCTCTGCGATGCCCCTACTCTGTGCGTGAGCCTTGAGCGAGGTGGGGGCAAGCCACAGAGTACACGTCTCTACGGGCGTGACCAGAATGGAGGACGAAACGATATGTTATGCTATTACATTTTATATGTTCTTATTTACGAATTTATATTATGTTAATACGATCTGTGTTTCGTTTAATTGTTGTAACTTTAACGTGCAGTATATAATTATGTATGTTGTAAAGTGTATCGATGTTTTAATTGGTGATTATTTTCATTAAACGTAATTATATACAGTCGATTTGGGTAACGTTGAGTGACATTGTAACATACATAACACGTTACTAACAGCCACAACCCGAGAATTAACATTTATCTGTCACGTATATAACTCATATAAGTTTGTTTTCCACGGCCGGGAAATGAACCCGCAACCCTTCACTTTGCAGTCAGTCACTTCCAACTAACGTAAGAAAAAGAAAATTAACAGCAATAACTAGTATAAATGAGTTAAAAGTGATATTTGTTTTAAAATCCTAAGAACACAGTGTTTCATGTTAGTACTAACTAAAGACATTTGTTCAATTTGAAATAATACGTATGTTATTATAAATAAGAACCTTTCCCGTTTAAAAACGTGATTAACGTTCAACCCATGAAATTAAATTTAATGTTAAAAACATTGATTAAAATCAATAACGAGATAAAAATATTGCCAATGTAAAGTGGCCCTTATTCCTGCTAATAATAATACGAACATACCTCGCGCGACTCTCCGCAGCGGAGGGGTTGACATGGGACATCGACCAACTTATCGATAATTTTAGTCATTTTAATTTTTAATATATTTTACAGTATCAATTACCATACAGAAGTTAAAGGTAATTAAATTGAATAAATATGAAGTTTTATGAATGTTTGTTGTGTTTTTTTCTATCGACTATCAGATATAAATCATAATATTAAATCATTATAAATTAAATGTATTTTAAATGAAATGTATAATATTAAATTAAATGTATTTATTAGAAGAAATAAAAACTAAGTTAAGAACATTCTTTGTTATGATGGTTGATAAAATAATGAAAGCGCAGTATTGCCATCACCAACACCACCTGGATACCTGGCGTTCGTCCACAGTTCGGTTCACACGTCACTTCCTTCCACGTACGTGTAAACTGTGGAACGAATTTAATTCTACAACGGTGTTCCCACAGTGCTATGACATGGGGTCCTTCAAGAAGCGGGTCTTTCACTTCCTTCGTGGCCGGCAACGCGTTGGTGACGCCCCTGGTGTTGCCAATGTCCATGGGCGACGGTGATCACTTACCATCAAGTGACCCGTCTGCTCGTTTGCCTGCTTAGGCCATAAAAAAAAAGTTTTGTCATCAAAGATTTTTTAAAATCGTATTCTCGTGTACGCGTAACACCTATGTTCAGTTGTTAAAAAGAATAAAAAAAATTGGTTGTCTGTAAAGTCGGTTTACTGACGATAGTTGAACGTGACAACGTCTTAAGAAAATAATTTCCTTTGAATGAGTAGGCAAGCACAATAAAAGAACACTTTTTCAATACAAGTTAAGTCATTTATTAAAAATGAATGCTGGATACTTATACATCCTACATCGTGATTCAGAATTATAGCGCCCCACTACTCAACGCCATCTAGTGTACTGCGAGTGAACTACCAGCTCAGCCAGCCTTCCTCCATCGATAAATGGACCCAATCGAACTTAATGAATAATTGTTCACTGCACAATACATAGATGGCGCTGGTATAATAATTCACCAACGGTAACGACGGTAACGCATGAGTCATGTTTTTTCATGCGTGCCACCGAATTATAAGACGTTGTCACGTCAAAAAGCTTTTCGCCCACGTCAGACTTTTTGTAGGACAGATAATTAATTTTCCTCCGATTTTTATAACTGATTTTGGGGCCGACTAAATCGGTCACCTATTATCGGATGTGGGCGAGAAGCCTTATTTTTAATTTCTATTTAAAAAGTTTGTCTCGGATAAATATTTAAAGTTTAAAGTCAAGTTGATTTTCCGGTACTGTGTAGTGTACTAACAATATATACCCTTGCAACCAATAATTCACAACAACCTATTTGAATTGAATCAATTAATAATATAGTTATACAATCAGATTTACTGCAAAATTAAATTACCATTTAGTGTTATGTATCAAGGTACACAAACTATCGATGTATTGTTTCCCGGCCCTCGCGACCGTATCCATTTAGTTTGACAAGCATTCGGTTTCACATATCCGCTGTGCTCCTGTGTGCGCGCTGTGCGTGTGTGAGTCGGGTCAGGGCTGGGAGTTAACTTTAATTGGCGTTAATTTATTTAACGATACCGTTTTTATAAGGTTTTAAAGCATGAACATTTTTTGTTACATATTTCAATTATATTAGTAGTGACAATTGAGGAATATTTAATTATGAATATATTATCGTATGCATACACTTGATAGAATTATTTAAATGACGACAGACTTTGTATATACAAATATTATTCCATATTCAAAAAGACGGATTTTTTTTACAATAGTTTTAATTATTACGATAATTAGCAACTAATTATGAATCCTAATTATAAGTCCTTATTTAAACTTAACAACACCCGGTCAGGCAGAGTTCCTAGTTTTGCATAATTATAATTCCTTAAAATAACGTTATTTCTAGTATGTATTTTAATTTTCCGCTTGTTTTTTAGTGGCCAATTTTTAATCATTGTGTGTATTGATATTTTTTGTCTCTATAGTAGATAGTATTTTAATAAATTTACACAGTAAGAAAAACTCAAGACCAAATTATAAAGAATCGCTTAGGTGATAACATTAATTTGTATGGAAATAACATTTTTAATACATCAATAATATACCAAAATAAAATTCGTTTTCTAGTATTTAAACGACCCATACATTGTGGAATAAAAGGGAACCAATTTGCAATCAAATAAAAACATCAACAATATCCCATTTTAATGACGTAGCAACCCTTGCCTAAGCCATGTGCCCGTGTTTGAGTGAGCAGTACCAGTATAGTATACCCGAGACGCACACAAAGAAGCACTAACGTGATATATTTTGTAAGTGGCGATTTCGCGTTTTCACCAAATCTTAGTTATTTTACCAGCGATTCATTAACTAATTAAATAGTGGCTACTATTTTGTTGTACAAATTTTAAACTTTTAACATTTAGACAATATGATTTTACATTATCCCTAATATACATGCTAAATTCTGGAACGTTGGCGATAAACGTTGAGAATAACAGCTCTCGTGTTTCAGTAATACAACGAGTAGTTATTTAAAGATCAGAATAATGTTGACATCATTGACTTATGTATCATAATAGAAATGGCAGTAGTCGCCATCGATAAATAACGATCTCAATTTAATATTATTGATTTTGAGAATGTTACTTACTGTAGTAAATTTATAAGAGCTTCTTATATAAAATAACAATGTCAATTATCTCAGACGGTTTGAAATGCACTGGTTGCACTGAAGTCACTTCCGCGTCAGTTTATTTCAGTTGGTAATATTGAGTATTATAAATAAATAAATAAATAATCGCGTACACTAGTGTCTATTAAAAATATTAATAAAACAAGGAAATTATTAATGGTAGGTACGGACATTACAAACGCCCAATAACTGAAAACAAATGTCGGTCGCCAAAGTGATTACCTCCACTGAGCATCAAACGGGAGACACTGCGTTAATAGGTTGCGCTACTTAACTAGGCTACAGTGTGATCTAAATACAAAAATACTTATTTTAGCTTCTATTCAAAGTACAAGCACATAGTAAAATGTATTAGTATAAATACATACTTAGAACCAAGACGACTACATACGAAGCACCAATACATACGAAGAACCAACTGTTTTAAAATAAAAAATATTTATTATTATATTATACGATTATCGACGATCGCTAGTAACTTTACCTGATGAATTATGAGGCCAAAGTACGATCTCATGCCTTAAGTCGATTTTTTGTGGTGTCACAACACTCACAACTGTTTAGTTAATACCACTTATGTGTGTGAGCCTTTTTTCTGTCTCGATACCTAAAATTTAGATTAGTAGCTAGTTCAAGGGTATTTGAAGACAAATAACAAAAATTTACTCAATAAGCAGCATGCATGATGTATTTTCGTATAATGTTCATAAATATGTAGATTTTTTTTCGAAAAAATATTCTAAACCATGGGTCGTTATGCCAACATATTCAGACGTAGAAAAAGAAGTCGTCCTGTGGCAAAGTGATTTAAGTAAAGAAATAATTAATTTTAAGGCTATATAGTACATATATTTATGTACTTAATGTGACGTCATCACCTATATCATAGGTAAACAACTTTACAGCCCAAAGGCAGTGAAAGGACAGTGTTATGCATAACTGTCTTTAAACCATGCCATTACAAAATTGAAATGTAGTTTCAGTGCCAGTTAGAAGATTTGACATGTTAGAATATTATGAGATCATGTTATTGATATTTTCTATTTATAAAAGTGAAACAGTTGCAAGATAAATAGTTATGGCCATTGAGTCGTTCGTGTGCTCCATCTATTCTTACGTAGATAGCTGTTAGATACATTAGTTGCTATTACACATTGATCAACATTGCACGATATAACTGTAGTTATAGATTTGTATTTTTGCAAAACACCTGAGTTATATTAGTATGTCATTATGAATAATTTAAAATTCGTATTAATTTAGATAAAAAAGCGATAATAACTTAATAAAGGTTTTACAATGAAACTAGTGTTTCAATTATTTTAAAAATCTTAACGCTACATTGAGATTCGAATAACATTATAAAGATCAACAAAAAAGGAGCAACTCTCCTATATAAATACAAAAAGAAACAACAAAAAAAGCAAAAAATAAGTACTTGTGTGCTTTTGCCACGAATTCCAAATAGAACCAGCCCTAATTCGTAGTTGCGAAGTGTGAGTGTTTGTATATATAATGTTAAATGTGTTTCAACGTGTGTGTCAATGTCAATGTGTGCATTAACCCAGGGTTGATGCTGACATCTATATTAAAAAATACTTTTATTTATTCATAGCTGTTTTAAATTGGAAGAGGAATAGTAAAAAATATTTAGGCTTCATAAATTGTAGTGGGATATTGATGTGCCTTCAGTTTTCTTATTGATTTATATTCAAATATCATAGTTAGATCGACCAAGTTAAGACACAGTGGGCGCGATCGGTAGTAGGATTGGTGACCGCTATTGGCGATATTTCTTGAGCGCTTCTCCATGCTTTGAAGGGCACGTAAAGGCGTCGGTTTGGATTGTTATCATTAGGTAGCAGTCGTTAAGCCATGTCGGATTCCTTCGAGTGACATAATCTGACACTTGGGTTGGCCACTAACCCCTCTACCAATCAGCACTGGAGCAGCTGCTGGACTTAGTAGTCGGCCATTAATGGGTTGAACCCATGATAATTTATATTTTAAATTGTACTTTTTTACCTAATTACAGAATAATTTATACAAAATTAAAAAACAATAATATAATATTTATTTTGACGTGATAACGTCTTATAAATTGATAGGCGCGCACGTAAAAGTTGCGCGCACCGAGGACGTCAGAGCGTGACGTAAGAGCGTGACGTCAGAGCTAGCAGTTATAATGGTTCTGCTACTGTTTACAACAAATGTTGAATACGCGATAAAGTGTTTTGTGTGTTTATTTCTACTTATTTTCTTATGACGTTATCACGTAAAATTATCGTCAATAAACCGACTTCATAGACAACCATTTTTTCAAAATGTTGTTCATTTGCAGCCCTGCGCAGTTTAGTTTGCATTCCGCTCGCCACGCACGCCACGAGTACAATACCCGGCGCCTTGATATAGTAATATGGATATGACTTCACGTTTATGTCATGCTGAACGATTGATTCGATTTAAAAATATTGTTGATTTCGAATCCCCACGTTATGTTGTGAATTTCTTTAGAAATGTTATTGTTCTGACAACAATACATTTTTGGTAACTCTTAATGCAGATTTAATAATTGTAAAATGCTTTCCCTGCCTTCTAATTATGGTGCACAATACAATAAAGTTTACAATAAATAAATAAAATAAGCCTTAGTTCAAGACCTTTTGTTCACAAAAGATCTCAACGTTTACCTACTCTTAAGTTAATTAAAATTATTTGAAACTATTTAATATTGAAGAATAACTTCTGCAAGCAAATATACTAGTTTTCGGTTTTTTTAACGATGATAATTGAGTAGAATTAACAATTTCAATTCAATCCTATAAAATTGAAAATCATAGAAAATATTTGACCTGCATATTTATTGAATTCGTTTTGAATTTGAATTTAAAATAAAATTTCGTTATTTATATCGAAAGTATATCAATACTACGCTTTACAAAACCTACACAAAGCCATTTCACAGCTCTATAGATACCTACACACATAGAAGTGTTATCGCAATACGACAGCCGCACACCGGCAAACTGTTACACACATGGAAAATTAAGTTTTTAATTTTAAAAATTGTAAACGTAAGAAGTCCATGAGTGATGTGGATGTACTTGTTTGTTCCTTTATATTTCTTCTAAATTTGAAATTTTGTAAGGCCTGTGTATTTGTTATGAGACCAATAATACGACATCATTTAACTGGTTAACTCAATAATTTTTACTTGTTACTTAGTTAAGTTAGTCTCGTGGTGCAAACTAAACGATATCGTCTAAAGATACGAAATTAAAATTTAGCTGAAAAACGGCATCCAAATCATTAAAGCCGTTTTTAGTTTAGCGGGATCAAATGCAGACAAAAATATGGCAAACATTGTTACGAAATCTTTTGAGCTGATAAAAAAACCTCGATAATATTTTTTCTCTAATTACATAACACTTCCATTTACAGTTGTAATATAGGCAATATACATAAATGTACAGACTGTGTAGTAATAGATGATAATGGTTTATATTACATAGTGTAAGTCTTGTTTGTAATGTAACGTGACAACGTCTTATAATTCGGTGGCACGCATGAAAAAACATGACTCATGCGTTACCGTCGTTACCGTTGGTGAATTATTATACCAGCGCCATCTATGTATTGTGCAGTGAACAATTATTCATTAAGTTCGATTGGGTCCATTTATCGATGGAGGAAGGCTGGCTGAGCTGGTAGTTCACTCGCAGTACACTAGATGGCGTTGAGTAGTGGGGCGCTATAATTCTGAATCACGATGTAGGATGTATAAGTATCCAGCATTCATTTTTAATAAATGACTTAACTTGTATTGAAAAAGTGTTCTTTTATTGTGCTTGCCTACTCATTCAAAGGAAATTATTTTCTTAAGACGTTGTCACGTTCAACTATCGTCAGTAAACCGACTTTACAGACAACCAATTTTTGTTAAAAACTTTTAAATAAAACACGAAAAACACTAAGAAATGTACCTATATTAGCGCCCACGTCAATTGTTTCAACAATATCTACAATGGCTATTATATAGCTTCTCCAAGTTGTTATGCTGCGGTCATAAACTGATTATGGACATTTTTCGAACTAAACAATTCTATACAAATTCAAATTCTATACAAAAGACTTCATCACTTTTTACCGTCAGGTGGGATTGTAGTCAAGCATTAACTTATACTACATTGACTTATTGGAACGAAGTTCCTTACGGCAGGCTTGGAGGGGATAGGTTTTGCTACGGCGACCGAACTGAAAAATATGTGATAGTAAAACCGTAAGAAAAAAAATGCGTGGAATAAAAGCGTTGAATGAGACGTAGGCATGCGCGACAGTCGCATACACAAGCGAGTAGTGTATAATACCTTTTTTTTTAAGCTATTGCATAGCTTTTAACGCGGGCCTTGAGCGTGGGGACCGAATCCAGAAATTCCGTAACGAAATAAATAAAATAAATAAATAAATAATTTTTCATAGTTTTCGAGGGTACTAAAGCCGATAATTCCGTCAAAATAGATATCCAAGATGGCGGCTGCGCGAAATTATCAACTTTTCGTCATGGGTATCGTTTTCATGGTTTTCGAGGGTGGTGAAGCCGATAGTGCTGTCAAAATAGAAATCCAAGATGGCGGCTGCGCGAAATTATCAACTTTTCGTCATGGGTATCGTTTTCATGGTTTTCGAGGGTGTTGAAGCCTGATAGTGCTGTCAAAATAGAAATCCAAGATGGCGGCTGCGCGAAATTATCAACTTTTCGTCATGGGTATCGTTTTCATGGTTTTCGAGGGTGGTGAAGCCGATAGTGCTGTCAAAATAGAAATCCAAGATGGCGGCTGCGCGAAATTATCAACTTTTCGTCATGGGTATCGTTTTCATGGTTTTCGAGGGTGGTGAAGCCGATAGTGCTGTCAAAATAGAAATCCAAGATGGCGGCTGCGCGAAATTGTCAACTTTTCGTCATGGGTATCGTTTTCATGGTTTTCGAGGGTGGTGAAGCCGATAGTGCTGTCAAAATAGAAATCCAAGATGGCGGCTGCGCGAAATTATCAACTTTTCGTCATGGGTATCGTTTTCATGGTTTTCGAGGGTGGTGAAGCCGATAGTGCTGTCAAAATAGAAATCCAAGATGGCGGCTGCGCGAAATTGTCAACTTTTTGTCATGGGTATCGTTTTCATGGTTTTCGAGGGTGTTGAAGTCGATGGTGCTGTCAAAATATAAATCCAAGATGGCGGCAATCCAAGATTTATTCATCTAATTTTTATAATTGCATAGGTTGATAAAAAATGCTAGGCAATAGCTTTACCGCGGCAGTCACCGAGTGCCACATTTAATTTTTATTTTTTTATCCCTCTTTCTTTTCGTTTGCCGTTGCCTTCATTAGCCGAAGGAACTTCGTTCCTACCTGGTGTCCCACGACACCACATTTCTATTATTACTATGGACGTCGGTTCTCATACTAAAATCGCAAGAATAGAAATATTAATAAGGTTATTTAAACACTAAAAATCATAATATCACGATTTAATTTCGATTGCAGTCGATTGTAGCTCTTTTTGCGTTTTGTTGCTAATTTAGCTCGGACATTTTTAAACGCGGACCCCACGTCCATTGTAACTTTGTACAACCGACGTCCATAGTTATATGTACAAAAACCTTAATAGAAACAAATGTGCCCTCACAATTTTTTAAAATTTTAATGTGGGTATGTCTGTTTAGCGCCCTGTTTTTCCCGAGAAGAGTGAAACTATTAAACAGATGCAGATGACATTAAACATTAGGTTTAAAAATGTACATTCCGGACATTTCATAAAAGTTCAAATTCGCAAAACTTGCCTTAGCTATGTAAAACACGGTATATAAGTACTGTGAAGGTATACAAACATGAAGGATATTTGTCGGATATGTATACATATAGCTATGGTTTACGTTTCGCATGGGCTTACATGGCGCCAATTAATATTTTAATTTTTAATAAATACAACCGTCCTTCATTTGGGGCGCTTCGATACATATATAATGGGGTCGTAAGTGACCACATCTTACCTAATAACACCATACCTATATAAGTAAGTCCAATTAGTTCGAAATATTCAAGGTCCCCTGTTGCTTAGAGGACCTCTGAAATACTCTGAATCCTCTGATTCGAATGTAGGACCTTGTCTACGCCACCAGCTTCTTATTTAACAAGAAGTCTTTCATCGCGCATAATATATCTATTATTGTATCTTTCGTGGTATCTTTTCAAAGCATTCTTATAATTATGTACATAGGCAAGGCAGGCCTTGGGGTAAACCGAGAGTACGAGAGTAGCACTGACCATAGTTTTTTTTAATTTTGAGATTACCAAGCACCAAAACATTTTAATCAAGTCAATGTATCAACCAAAGGGTCCAACCAAACCTTTGTCTATTGAAAGTTGAAAGTCATCTGGCTACTCTGATCGGAGGCTCGGGATATTGCTGTGTAACACTAACGTGTTACAAACCAAGAAGGAAATAGAAAACGTGCGTACATCGAGATATAAGTACTAACGTACTAGAGAAGACACCGTAAATTCCTACTTTGTCTCGTTCAACTGCGGCGATCGCGCCGCACCGTCGCCGCACCTACTCAGTCGCTCGCGTAAGTGCCGTGATTTACATGGCGCTTAAGACCTTTTTGCCGAGAATAAATACACTTCCGCAGCAAATCTAGCGCTGTGGTAAATTAGTTTTCGGTTTCGACGAATTGTTATTATTTTAGCGCTGCAGCGAACAAATTACAAATTACGAAGAATAGGACAATTCAGTTATTTGACGTAGCTTCTCTAGTACGTTAGTACTTATATCTCGATGCGTGCGTATTTTTATCTCTGCATGTAACCCTGTGCGAAACAAGCATTATCTCGATCATGATTTGATATAACAACGCGATAAGTCGTTACAACAATCAATATTATATACTCATAATATTAATATTATCTATATATTTTCTTGTTCTTCTTACTTGATTAAATAACAACATTAGTAGATAGACATCTGAGAAAGATAAAAAAAAGTTCAATATGACGTACTCGTATCTAATATTATAACCATAACCAGAGCATTTCAGCATATCTTTAATATTCAGCCTTAGAATAATGTCATTATTCTAAGTGTTCAGCATATCTTTAATGTTACTGCACTCAATCTTACCTAGATTGGGTGCAATAATCTGGTACAGAAAATCAGATAACTCTGGCAGACATCACATCAGGGAAATAATAAGGTGTTCGTTTACTCTATATTACTAGTATTTATACTATTTATGTCAATGCTTAGAGAGTCTATTTTTATTATTTTTTATGACATCACCTTAGAATTTATGGGAATGAGTACGTTTAAAAATTTCTTAAAAACATTTCGATTTTATTCTGATTTCTGACAGATGCATTGCATCTAGTGGTATTTAACTGGTAAATAATATTACAGAAAATGCCTGTAATGTAAATCTTTCAAATGTATTATTACAAGCATTAAATAAATTAAACATTGATTATAAAAATATAACTGTATAATTCAGAACGTAAAGTGTAGCCATGTCTTGGCAAGGCAATTGGCATTTCTCTTTTTCTGTCAATGTGACAGAAGCCGGGTCATCATTCTACGCAAATCGAAATTCTGACCAAATTTCCTCATTTCCATCATAATACATTTTTGAAAATAATGCAGTAACTAGTGTTAATAGTGTGAAGTGCTGTAAAATTAATTGGTTTATTGGAATACTTTTTCACGACAGAAGAGAAATCATTCACCGTGGAGCCCAATCTAAGTTGTAAGTGATTTTGACTTTGTTGTTGTTGTGATTTTGCATAATTTCTTCGGCGTAGCGTAATTCTATTTTTAGCTTCTATGTAGACGTTTTTTAATCAATATATTGCTTTATACATTACACCCTATCGTTTTAACCTAATCCGCAACATAACACATTTTAATCTTTGTAATAAATTCAACTCATTACTTACAAATTTGGATTCTCAGAGTACTTTATTTCGTTTTAAATATTGCTATGGTGGTATGAATATCAAATTTACGTCTACCAATCAACCTTAAGTTGTGGAAATTTCAGTTATTTTTTTCGAATAAAAAAATACATATTAGGTAATTGCCTATATTTCAGTATTCTATATTTATAAGGAGTAATTTTGATCCATATTGTTTGAAATATCTACAATGTTACATACTTACAATTTTACTGCTGTGATTTGACTATTACCTACATAACTTGTTATAGTTTATTCTAATTTTAAAGATTGTAATTTTTATTGTAATTCTGCTTTAATTTTACCAGGATTTTGCCTACTTTTTACTTATTCAATCTACTGCTACCTGATTATCATCTCTGACTTCTCTGATATTACATAATAGTGAAATGGAGGCTCTATTCTACTTTGCAACAATATTTTGTAGATGATTGATACTTAAACTCTAAATTCACATGATTGATTAGGTCTAAAAAGGTCTCACAGTATTGATAGTAATCAATGATGTTTATTTATGTTTTATTCCCATAATTCAGTTATCATATTGCATAAATTTTGTGTAAATTAGTTGAAATAATATGATGATAACTGTTGAACTGGTTGGAAATAATCAGGCCATCTGGGACCGTTCAGCAAAATGCTCGTTTTCAGGTGGGATATTTCCCTTTTCTTGGTATATAATAAAGTCTGTGATGGCATATGTCTATCCTTTAAGGATAGCTTACTATATCCATTCTAAGTTTTAAAAAAATGGTCACATACAATGCGGTATAGATTGTTGCACTTTTTGTGTTGTGTATAGATTTCATATTATAGGTGTTTCAGTGGAGATGACTCCCGGGGAGTCGTGGCGCGGCGGAGTAGCTCGCTCGCCGTCGCACGAGTCAGTCACGACCGAGCTGTCGTTATTCAGCGTCTCCTCGGCCGCCTCTGACGCCAGGGTGCTCCGGTTGCTGGCCAGCAGGGTGAGTCTCTATAAACAACGATCTATACGAGATTTTGGGCAATTTACCCTGTCAGCGCATGGCCAAGGCCGCGGAAGACCGTCGACAGGAACAAGTACTGCTTGGAGTCCATCATGCTGTCTAAGTGCTGAAGTGTGTGTGTGTGTGTGTGTGCAGTTTCTTTATAACATTTTAATTTATTGTATTATAACCCGGATATTATAACCCGCATGGCACAATGGTTAACACGCCGGATCGCCGTTCCGAGGGTCCTGGGTTCGATTCCCAGCGAGGCGGAAATTTGAATAATGAATTTAAATTTCCGTTCTTGGTCTGGGTGTGTGTGTTCTTGTCTTGTGTGTTGTCCATGGCACCCACGACACAGGGAATCCTAGTGTGGGGCTATGAGAGTGTAGCAGTGTTATTATTATTATTTACTGAAGTTTGATTGACACAAATACCTGAAAATGTAGCTGTGCTGACCTTAACACATTTTTTTGCATCTGTCACAAATCTGTCCTACAAGTTGTTTAGTTTATTAATAACCTAATGGAAATATTTGTTTTGCAGGCCGGGCAAGGTCCAGACCCGTCGCTGAGAGTAGCCAGCCCCAACCCAGACAGCAATGCTGTAAAGTAAGACTATATATTGTTCTCGCCAAACCATTTGTTTGCTTTGTTCTATGCGCTGAAAATGAAGTTGCAAAGCACTATGAAAATAGACCTGTATAATAATTTAAAATTGAGATAGAATCTTTAATTAGTCATTTTTAAGCTTATGTAAGGAGTTGAAAATCAATTGCACGATTTTTTTCACTACAACATTCCTTCTATCTATTATGCTGGTGGTAAACAGTCCACGATCAATTTTTATCTCTTTATGTTCTTCTGGTTGGTTGGCAGGCGCGGCTCTGGAGCCCTATCTCTGGCGAGCAGCGCCCCGGGCTCCGGCGACGCGTGTCGCGAGCTGCTGGCCGGGTGCGCCGCCCTGTGCGCGCAGTTAGGGCTCCGTCGGTCCTTCAGCGCGGCGGACGTGAGCGCGGCGCCGCCCAGGCAGCCACTTAGAAGGTGAGTCTACCAGATAAGGAGTACTGGAAACTGGAAACGTAGAAATGAAAAAGTGGCAATTGACAAAAACGGGACATCCCACATATTGCTATAAGAGTAATCGTTACCAAACGAAAATTGTCATTTTGTATTGATAATAATACATTTTACAGTTGTTGTGCTAGCACCAATAATTGTCAGCAAATTTTGGAAACCGTACTTACTTTTTGGCAGTAAACACGAAAGGAACCTAATGGAATGTTGCCTAAATTTAATGTGATTCCTTCCACGAATTCAGCAATGATTTCAATGGTGATCTGTTTGCAGCGCGACATCGGAGGTGGGTCTGTGCGCGGCGCTGGAGGCGCTGACGCTCAACGCCGGCTCGCGCTCCTGCAGCACATGGGTCGCTGGTGAGGCCATTTACCACCCCTTCTCTATATAAACTTCAATTGTGCCAAATTTTATACCCCTCCATCCGCATAATTTTTGATAAAAGGGGTATAAAGTTTTGACGTGATAACTTCATATAAATTGATGGGCTGCGCGCACGAAAAAGTTTCCCGCTCTGCAGACGTCATAGCGTGACGTCAGAGCTAGCAGTTAGAATAGTTCTGCTACTGGAATGCCGCCATGCGAGCTTCTTTGACAAATTTTACAATAACCCCCGCCCACCTCGGCGGAAGCTATTATTTATAACAAATGTTAAATACGCGACAACGTGTTTTCATATGTTTCTTTATGACGTTATCACGTAAAACTATCGTGCGTAAACCGACTTTACAAACAACCGATTTTTTTATTTGCTTCCGGTATTAATCTACACTTCTACACTACAATAAAGACGAAAGATTGAACCACTGGACTGATTTCACAAGTTCTTTGACCATTAAAATGCTACATTATCCCCGAGTAATATAGGCAATATTCATTGTAGTATAAATACACCTACATTGAATCCGCGCGAAGCCGGGCCGGCTCGATAGTAGAATAAGTGTTTGTACGATTGTGCCCGCGCGGTGTTCCAGTGGGCGGGTCGCAGCTGCCGTCCCCGCAGCGCTCGCAGCCGCTGCAGCCGCTGCAGCCGCCGCACCGCCCGCTGCCCACCGACAACAAGAAGGTATGACCCTGCTAGTATTGTTTCGCTTTTCAGGGTTCCGTATTATGATGGTAAAAAACGGGAACCCGTTAATTATGCCTCCGATGTTTGTCTGTCTGTCTGTCTGTCACTCACAGGGCTCGGAACGGAACGGAAATAGGTGGATGCCTCAAATTTTCACAGAATACCTACGTGTTACTGAGTCTACTATAACAACTGTAAAATATGTTCTAATAAATTTTACTGCTTTCGTTAAATGAGCTTTCTGTAAGTGTTACTTTTATGGGCGTGAGTTCCTAAGACGATATAATCGTTTTGTATTTGACTGATAGATACACACTTCACCGTTTGTATGTCATCGCGTTAATTATTAGCTGGTATACCTATACTTAATTGTGTACTACTGGTGACTGGGTGGTAATTTAAAAAAAAATCATTTGGAAGGTCGGCTTGGATCAAAGATGGGTGAAAATCGGTTCCACAATGTTCCAGGTCCGTCAGAACTACATAAAGCGCCGTCTGCTGACCACGTACAGGGCGCTGGAGAGGATGTCCCAGTCCGAGTTCAATCTGGACAGGCTCGAGGTGAGATAACATTATAATATACATACATAAATATTAATTTCCCACCATAAATACAAAAGTGCAACTTTAATACTTCGTAACATATTATATGTTGCCGCTGTAGTTTAGGTATTATAGCAATTAAAATCTTCGTCAAGGCAAAATAAAACCACCACACAGTTCACGGTAAAGAGTTGTAATGAGATATTCATTAATGTCGGTAAGAACATACACGGTACTTAATGCTAATTGTTCGCCGAGTACGATGCGACGCGTAAACATAAAGATGCCATTAGGATGCATCAGGCGCTGAGTAAAATAACCAAAATTTTAAAAATGATAAAATAAGTAACGTAATAATATACTTAATAACTAATAGGCGATACTATACTAAACATGCCCCCGGGCGTTGAAAGCCTCGCTTTCAACCCAAATCATCAATTTCAGGTAGGGGACAAATCTTGCTAAATGATCTCCGAAGTACACCATTCGAAGTCTTCACATCCGCAACCCTGGTGATGCCATCCGTGCCCGGGTACACCGCAATGATCCGACCCAACTTCCACTTCAATGGTGGCACATTTTCTTCTTTTAGAAGAACTAAAGCATTTAGCTTCAATGTTGCACCTTTGCTGGAGCGCCATTTCGTGCGTACTTGGAGTTCTGACACATACTCCTTGCTCCACCGGATCCAAAAGTGCTGGCGTAACTGTTCAATACGCTGGAACCTGGTCAACATGCTTGTGGAGCGGTCGAGATAGTCCGGTGCAGGCAGAGAGGTCAATGGACGTCCAATTATAAAATGTCCAGGAGTCAAGGGCATCAAATCTTCAGGGTCTGAAGAGAGAGGCGTTAGTGGCCGGGAGTTCAATATGGCCTCGATTTGAACTAGCGTTGTGGAAAGTTCCTCGTACGTTAAATGACAATTGCCCAACACTCTAACTAAATGATACTTTGTTGACTTCACACCAGCCTCCGCAAGACCAGCAAAATGAGGAGAATATGCTGGTATAAAATGAAATTTAATACCGTCATTAGCCATAACTTCAGTTAACGAATCGCAGTTGTTCTTTAAAAATTTGGAAATATCGTTATACGCGCCAACGAATGAGGTACCGTTGTCGGAATAAATGTTTGTAGGTTTTCCTCTGCGTGATATAAATCTACGCAATGCCATTAAGAAGGTGTTACTCGTTAAGTCGCCTACCAATTCCAAATGAATGGCCTTTGTTGCGAAGCACACAAAAATGGCGATATAGACTTTAACTAATTTACACCCACGACCTTGGCGGGAAGCAGACTGAATAGGGCCTGCATAGTCTAACCCGATATTTTGGAAAGGAAAACCTGCTAGAAGGCGATGCTGCGGCAAGTTACCCATAATAGGTGATACAGTTTGCCCTTTCATTCGGCAACACTTGATGCAAAGTCGACAGCAATGCCTTGCTAAATTGCGACCTCTGATCGGCCAATACGTTTCTCTAATGGAAGACAATAATAATTGTGGCCCGGCGTGCAGTAACCGTCGGTGTTCATAATCAAATAATAATTTAGTGAACTTATGAGTGGACTGTAATAAAATTGGATGTTTCTTTTCATATAAATAGTCAGAATTAGACAAACGGCCTCCCACACGCATTATTTTATTGTCATCCAGGAAAACATTAAATTTCAATAAAGGACTTTGCTTAGGTAATTCTTTATTATTAATGAGTAGTTTATACTCAGGAAAAGTTTCGTATTGTGATTGCCTGATAATTACATTTAATGCAGATTGCAGTTCGTCGGTACACAGAGGACCAGAACAGGACTGCTTTCTACAACGTTTAATAAACCTTAATATAAATGCCACAGTACGATTGAGCCTTAAGAAATTTGAAAATCTATTAAAATCAATGAATTCATTATTATAAATTTTATTATTAGCTATATCACTATATAAAGAAATATTACTAGACTTCAATTCTGGTAAGGTGTCGTTATTAATAGATAAATGATTCGATGGCCATAGTGAGGCGTCCTCATAAAGAAAAGATGGACCTGACCACCACTTGTTTAAAGTCGCTATAGATTTTATATCTACTCCGCGGGAAATGTAATCTGCAGGATTGTCTTTGGTACCTACGTGCCTCCACTGACAGTTAGATGTCTTGTCTAAAATGTCTGCCACCCTGTTACGAACAAAGGGTTGCAACTTACTAGGCAACGTTCTCAACCACCCTAAGACAATAGTAGAATCCGTCCAGAATACAGTGCGAACATTCTCCAGCCGTAATGAGGCGATAGCCTTTTTATAAAGACGGGTACCTATTAACGCGCTACACAATTCGAGTCTCGGTATAGTGGTTAACCTAAGTGGAGTTACACGACTCTTAGCAAGTAGCAGGCGCACTACCACCTCACCATCATCGTTGACACTACGAACATATAGACATGCGCCATACGCACGTTCAGATGCGTCAGAAAAAATATGGAATTCAACGGATTTCGGTGAGTCGCAAATAACACGCCGCGGGGCATAAATATCATTTAAACAAGGTAGATTTACGACTATCTCAACCCACAATTTATTTATTTCAGGTGGTAGTTGTTCATCCCAGGACAACTTTTCCAACCAAAGTTGTTGAAGCAACATCTTCATAACAATAACACAAGGAGCTAGCAAACCAAGCGGGTCAAAAATCTGTGCGATTACTGACAAAATATCGCGTTTAGTGTTTCCACCGGCAACCAAGCCACTTGGAAAACACAACTGATCAGAATTTGGTAACCACCCAAGTCCTAACGTTTTACTAGGCTCGGAAGTGCCGATGTTTAAATTCACTGATGACTGTGGAGATTCAGGCTTAGGAAGTACCCGAGGCTCGTTAGACTTCCACTTTCTCAAATTCATTTGAGCAGAAGCTAATGTGGAAGTGACCCCGTCACGTAAATTAATGACTTCTTCTAAGTCGTCCCCACCAGTTAACAAATCGTCAACATAACAGTCATGGATAATAGCATCGGCAACTTTCTTGTCGGAAGCCTCCAGTCCTAGCTGCTTCATGCATCTTGTTGCTAGATACGGAGCGCTTGCCGTACCGTAAGTGACGGTGTTAAGCTGGTAAGCTTTAAGAGGATCCGACGGACTATGGCGCCAGATAATTTGTTGTAGTTTTCGATCATCTGGATGAACGTACACCTGACGATACATTTTCTCCACGTCTGCTGCGATAACATATTTGTGTTGTCTGAACCGCAGCAGAATGGATAGCAAGTCGTCTTGCACCACTGGCCCAACCATTTGGATTTGGTTGAACGAAACGCCAGTGGTAGTAGGACTGCTTGCGTTAAAAACTACTCGCAGCTTTGTAGTGGAACTACATTCACGTAAAACCCCGTGATGAGGAATGTAATGCACATTAGGGTTTGAAATAATGCTATGACATTGAGTCATATGACCTAAGGATTCATATTCCAACATGAAATCCTTGTACATCTCCAAGAGTTTAGGCTTTGCGTTAAGTTTTCTCTCTAGGGAAAGAAAACACTGCTTCGCTCGTGACAAAGAATCCCCTAGTAACTCAGGTGACTGCTTGAGTGGGATTCTAACACAAAATCGACCGTTATCTAAGCGAGTGGTGTTTTTTATAAAATGGTTTTCACAAGCCCTTTCCTCCGGAGAGTACTCAAAGTCTGTACTTACCTCCTCGAGCTGCCAAAATTTTGTTAATTGGTTTTGAATGTCATGAACATCCTCATCACACTGGACATTTAACTTCGCAAAGTTACACAAGGCTTGAGACGATGATACATGGCCACCTTTAATGGGACCTGATACGAGCCAACCCAGTTTCGTATCACAGAGTATCGGTAGTCCGTCTCCTAACGTAAGCCTTTGAGTACCTAAAATGTCCCAAAATATGTCCGCGCCGATCAATATATCGATAGCGGCCGGCATATGAAAGTGTGGATCCGCAAGACACATATCAGACGGAATGTTTATAACAGACAAATCTATCTGTTTGCATGGTGTATTATTGGTAATTGAAGGCAAAATAAAACAATGTATATTCGTCGAATAACTGTCGTCTAACGATTTTATTTGTAAGCGACATGATTTATTAATTTGTGACGTAATATTATTGATCCCTAAAATGGAGTTATTTATCCTAATAATAGGCAGCCCTAGTTTCTCATGCAGTGCCTCGGTCATTAAACACGTCGTACTACCGCTGTCTAACAAAGCACGAGCGACATGTTGTTTACCGTTCTTACCGAATACTTTAATTAACGCAGTGGACAATAACACATCTCCGTTTTGAGTGTGCGGCAGCGCAGCGACACTTGCCGACAGTGATAAGCGAGCACTCGACTCGGGCGGCTGCTGTGTCGGTAGCTGCGTATGCGCAATGGGATGCATGATGTTGTTATTATCCGAGTTATGATGTGTCGCACCCTTAATCGCAGAAACCGGTTTGTTATTACGATCCAAGACATGCACCAGTGTATTGTGTTTACGCCGACAAACCTTGCAGCCTGGCTTCTTGCAATTATTAGCGTAATGTCCGGACTGTAAGCAGTTAAAACACACCTTGTACTCGGGCAGTAATTTTAGTCGCGATTCATTAGTGAGCGATAAGAAATGAGGGCAATTAATTAATTTATGATCATTATTACACTTAGGACAACGTTTAGAAAATGAACTATTTTTATTACTGCAATTATTATCAGAAACAGAAACCAAAGTTTTTATCTTATTGGTAGACTTGTTGATGTTAGGTGAACATAAATTATTATGACTTTTATTTGAAGATGTAGACAATTCTATGGTTTCTAATAAGTCAGCCCTATTTTTAATAAATGACAGAAATATGTTAAATGTTATTTTTCTATCTTGCTTTATAGACTGCTCCCATTCCCGATATGTCTTGCTGTCAAGTTTGTGTGTAATTATATAAATGAGAAGCGTGTCCCAGTGTTTAGTTGGTTCTCCTAGGGATTCTAAAGCTCGTAAGTGTTTATTAGTTTGATCTAAAAGGCGTTTTAAATTAGCTGACGACTCTCTTGTGATGACATCTAAATTAAATATAGCAGAGACGTGATTGTGAATTAACAGTCTTTTGTTTTCATAGCGATCGCATAGTATCTGCCAGGCTAATGAATAGTTGGCAGATGAGAACTCAATGGATTGAATAACTACCGCAGCAGATCCCTCCAACGAAGCCCTCAAATAATGGAATTTATTAATATTGTCTATATCGTCATTATCGTGAATGAGGCTGGAAAAGGTGTCATGAAACTCCAACCAGTTGTCGTAGGAGCCGCTAAATTTTGGCAATTGAATGGTAGGCAACTTAATGTTGTTGTGGGCGCACGAGCGACGTACACTTACCTCAGTCGCAACACTCTCGGCCCTCCTACAATCATTGAGAATTTTACGTGCTTGTGAAAGTAATTTATAATATAATTTTTCAAATTCCCTACGCTCTAGTAGGTGAGATTCAGCCTCATCTACTAGGCACTCTAAAGACAACTGTACCTCTTCAAAACGATCAAACATTTTTTCCATCCGCGCGATACGTAACTGCAACTCGTCAACTTCGAAGGTGTTTAGAGAAGCAGCATCCAAGTCATCGATGTAACTTGAAAATGACGTTAATTGTCCCTTGTAGGCTGCACGTTGACGAATAAGTTTTACCTCTTGCGTCATCTTGCGAGGCTGGTATGTAATCAACCTTGTTTACAATCGAAGCTTTTATACTTACAAAATACTTATAATACCATAACAGAGTGTTGGGTGGAAATCAATGGAACACTAGTACCATAATAAGTTCAACTTTTTGGCCTTTTCTTCAAATTTATCTTCTTCCATCCACGCGGTTAACCTTCCAATGACCTCTAGTTAAACTTTAACTTCCAGATTTATTAATCCAACACACGAATAATTTATCACCACAAATTATTCGTAAATAATCCAGCCGAAGTGACCAATGTTGCCGCTGTAGTTTAGGTATTATAGCAATTAAAATCTTCGTCAAGGCAAAATAAAACCACCACACAGTTCACGGTAAAGAGTTGTAATGAGATATTCATTAATGTCGGTAAGAACATACACGGTACTTAATGCTAATTGTTCGCCGAGTACGATGCGACGCGTAAACATAAAGATGCCATTAGGATGCATCAGGCGCTGAGTAAAATAACCAAAATTTTAAAAATGATAAAATAAGTAACGTAATAATATACTTAATAACTAATAGGCGATACTATACTAAACATTATAAAACAAAGTCGCTGTATCTGTTATGTATGTTTAGATCTTTACAACTACGCAACGGATTTTGATGAGGTTTTTTATTATATAGAGTGATTCAAGAGGAAGGTTTATAATATGTATAATATATTAAATTGTTGTGTAAATTGGTTGAAATATGACGATAACAGTTGAGAAAGTCGGAAAAAACCAGGCTGCCCGGGAGCTTTCAACGAAAACGCTGCCCTCCCTTTGAGATATAGCAAATCAATTAGATACATTTATGTGTGTGTATATTTATTTTTCTGGGTGAAAGAGTCATCTATAAATTATGTCACACGAATTTATACAAATATACGAAATCGTCCGTGCCACGTAGTCACAAATGTCTGACTGTCCGCTTCTTTGGTGTGTCGTAATATATTTTGCAATTAAAATAGATTCAGCGTATGAGATTTTTATAATGTAACATAACGAGTCCAACGAGCGCATGAGTGCTCGTCTGGAATTTCACAACTGACATGGACATTCTATCTTTAAAGTATCTGAAAATAATTACGCCCGACACTTAATGTCTC
The DNA here is from genome assembly GCA_905404295.2 of Ochlodes sylvanus. Lineage (NCBI taxonomy): Eukaryota > Metazoa > Arthropoda > Insecta > Lepidoptera > Hesperiidae > Ochlodes > Ochlodes sylvanus. Next base: position 9,878,178 of record FR990129.1, read on the forward strand.
AAAATAAGCCGTAAGCGAGGAATGTCACAGTAACCATGTATAACATTGGTGTCGTCAGGCGGCGGCGGTGTCGGCGGTGGCGGGCGCGGCGGCCGGCCCGGGGCCCACCACGCTGGCCGTGCCGCAGGGCAAGCAGCCGCCCGCCAAGTTCGTGCACCCCGGTCAGACACCATTATATCTATATCTGTCTATTGTATCTATATCTGTCTTATGAGCCTTTTGATTGAGCCTAAATCCACCGGTTTCCCGCTGTCTTCTTCAGGTCATCGGTCCACCTGGGTGGTGACCTGTGCTCCTTTTACCAAGACGTGGATGCCATTCGAGAACTTTTCTACCCCATCGGTTATCTGTCCTTCGACCGAAGTGGCCTGCTCATTACCACTTCTATTATTTACTTATTATCAATGATATTTTATATTATGTAAAGAAGAAGTAGATATGTTACCTGCTTGCGAAAAGTGGGACAGGCAAATTTTGCCAATTGTCCTACTTATCATACCAATCTCTCTGTCTCATGCGTTCTGTAATTATATTTCACATCCATAGTTACAGTAATGTCATCGGAGTGCACCTTGAGTTGTGTGAACATAACGCATCTATAGTTGCAATATGTTTGTGTTGAATGTTGTGTGTGTGTCCAGAGGCGGCGCACCTGGCGCTGACCGCGGCGGACCTGGAGCGCGAGCGCGGCCGCCCGCTCTCCAAGTACGAGCGGAACATGATGATCTTCAACTGGCTGCACACGCTCGACGACGCCGCGCCCTTCTAGACCGCCGCGGGGTCGACGACCTTGCACGGGGAGGATGGGGAGGATGGCGACGGGATACATAGTTAAGTAATATCACAGTGACCTACACCGGTGGCCCGGTCCTAGTACGTTTAAGGAAATAGTGTAGCGGGGGCAGTTGACTACTGCAGGGTTGAGGATACTGCCGGATGTGAAATGAAATGAAATTTTTCGAAATTGATTTTTTACAAACACTTTTCGATAGTCATACTACGCCATCGCTTCGACAAAGCTCTACAGTGAGTGTGAGATGGAGACGAGGAGAGAGAATGGGTTGGAGACGGGGTACATAAGTAATGATGTCACAGTGACCCACACCGGTAGCCTAGAGCTAGTTAAGACAGAGTACATTTAAGCATATAGGTTAGTTTCAAAATGTTGGTGCGTACGCAACCGTGCAGTGGTGCACACACAGATAAGCCTCGGTACCAACGAGTGTGAAGATTACCAACTTTTCTTTATGTACGTTGGTCAAGGGAACTGACTGGTTGGGAGAGAAAGAGGTATTAGATGTTATTTAATTAAAGTGCGAACTGGAATATTAAACGGGAGTGAAAGGGGGATTTTTGTTAGTTGATGTTTAAGGTAAGTTAAGTAATTAAAGTTCCACAGCAATGCCAACGAAACGAAATAAACGCATCACATATATTTCAAAAATTACATTTTATATTATTATTCTATGTTAAAGAATAATTTTTAAGTTGATTTAAAAATTATATTCGTTGTTTTAAAAAGTTATGAGAATAAGAACAATAAATAATCAATAACAAAACAAAAAAAAACTATTTATTAAATAGAACCAATTTAGAATATTATGATGGTACATTTTTCAGCAGTTTTGAATTCGTGCCCCCGTAACAAAAAATTTCAATTATTTTTGTCGCCACGATTTATTACGCCACTTATCAAACTGACATTGGAGTAATCTGAGTGGACCCCAGTTTTAATGTCGTCTCGTTGGCTTTACTTTAAAGATGTTTAAGATACATGTAAGGGTTAGATAGGGCCATGTTTGTCAAATTGGACCAGCGGCTTATGTGCGTTTGGTTTGAAAGGGTTGATGTTTTTCAAGTGACACAGCAATCATTATTTGACTTTGACTTTGTAAGTTAACTGGTATCTAATGGGGATAGATGTCAAGACTTGACATCCTTACTTAGTAAGGAAGGGAGGGGCTTAAACTAAAATGGCGAAAATTCTAAAGGTGTTAAGGGTGTGTGAATGGGAGTGTGGATGGGAATCTCGTGTAGTGTGTTAGAATTATTTATTTATTATTGAGGTAAATGGTGAAAATGCAGTGGTACGTTGTTATGTACTATTTGCAGGTTCGTCTAGTTTTTGAGGTTATAGTTATAACTTCAATACTCTACTCTCAGTCGATATATTGGTACAGTCAATATGTTAATGAACTTCTAAATACCAATAATTCGTCATTATTTGTTTAATGATGGTGCAGCTACTTTAGTTAGCTAAATAGTCTAGTCCAATAAGTTTAATTACTTAACTAACTAAATTAACTTCTCAATATGGTGTCACGTCTTATAAAAATGTCGTATTGCCAATATTAATATGATGAACTAACAGAGCTTATAGATGTTTGTAATCAACGCTTGCGTCCGCAACGATTACTGCCCCTAACACCTTCATACATAATATTTTACACAAAATAAAATGAATATTGTATAATAATTGAATGAATATTATATTATATAATAGTACAGATATAAGGCTTAGCCATCGCTGATACCTCAAAAATGTTTATACATTATGAAAACATATTTTATGTTATATGCCCATGAAAAATAAAAGCAAGTCTAAAACTGCCATAACATCGAATTTTTACATTTTAAAAACATTGGAAAATTAATGGACAAATTCCATAATTTTCGCACTTTACGCGTCATACAAATCTTATTAATGTAATCAAATAGATATAATGTTCATTCTCAAATTATATGTTATTAGTAAGTGGCTCAAATGTTCGATTTTAGTGACAACAGATTGCACCGGGAGAAATTGACCATAATATTATCAGTCCCCTTATTGTTAGGTGGAAATAGGTTCTAATATGAAATATTTTTTGTGTATTAGTAATGTATTGTAATATGTATGTGTGTTTATTAATGTTCTAGAAAAATCTAGCTGGTTCTAGAGTGTTCTAGTGAAAGCTGTCCAGTTCTAGAGGTGTAAGCTGTAGGAACGCCGACTGCGTTTATTATATCATTTCGTAATGGTACACAATAAATAACGGTACAAAATTGTACCGTCCAATCATTTACACCACAATTTGATATTAGGATATAAATTTAATAATATCACGCGTAGTACCATATCAGATATTAATATGAATAGATGACAGATTATTATGGAGTCGTACAACAGTATAATTGCTTTTATACGTATTGTATAATTTAAATTGCATAACTAAACAATTTGAAGATATTGATGCATGTTTATATACATACTTAAGATTCAATTAAACTGTATGTCACAGTATTAACGATAGCTTCATAATATTAATAAAAGCATATAACAATTATCTTTTTGACAAGTTGTATATTTTTGTAGAATAATTTTGCAACGTTAATGACTGCACTGAATATTTTTAATATTGTTTTTTTTTGTATGATAATACCGCACATTGATTTTGTGTATTTTAATCATGTTCTTTGGTAGTGTTAAGTAGTAATAGCTACCAACCAACCATTCTATAATAGACCACCGTTGTAACGTACAAACAGTGTGTTATTTAAATATATTATATAGTATGAAATGTGGAAATGTAAAATCTCGCCACAGCCGTCTCATATTCTAATTATATATATTTTATACCGTTAAATATTTAAACGATGAAGCGAATAATATATATTGATCTCGGTATTTTTATAAAATATATAAATGACAGAGTGAGAACAATAAGTTGTGTTAAATTGAATACAGTCGATGTGGTACCTGCCTCCGGCAACCATACCCTAGTCTAGCCAATATTTTGATGAATTTTTAAGGTTACTGCATAATAATAAGGTTAAACCACTTTTCATGTATTTAAAAAATTATGATTCAGATTGACAGTACTATCAATTATTGTACTAACGTAATATTTTATGCGATTCTCTGTTAGTTTTACCCATCTAAAGTTTCTACTTAGTTCCTTCGCCGCAACCCGTATTTCCTATCTTAATCATAAAACTAAGATTGTTTATTTTTATTCCTTTCATTGCTCCAGGGCTCCAAATGATCTGTTAAAAGTGTCAAAATGTTCCTTAAATTATAAAAAAACGTGGCAAGAAACTTGCTGAACGATATGAAATGTTAACGTACCTAATATAATGTATAATTATCATACTATTAAGTTAATATAAATGAGATACTTGTGCCAGTAGCGCCATTGCCGGCAGTGCCACAGCTAAGAATGATGCATTTATGGAAACAGTATTCATTACAAATTGTTATTAGTTCCTAAATTGTTTGTTTTACCAATTATTGTTTTAGACGTTTTGAAAATGCTTTGGATAGTGCAAAATGTTAGTATTAGTAAATATTAAAAAGTCAGTTTCTTTTAAAAGTATTATTAATATATTTTTGGGTTGTTTTCGAATCTCATTCCTCAGTATTTTACGTTATTAAAGTTGTTTGTCAATTTACATACATTCCATTTATTTTGTTTATTATCATATTGTTTATAAATGTGACATAATTATTATATATCTTAATTTATGTAAGTACACTTTATGGTAATGCTTTGTCAAATTAATGTGTGCCTGGTTTTTGTGCATCTAAAGGAGTGCGCACAGTACAACGACTCCACGACCGACCGATGCCAACGCGACTAAAACCTTGACAAAGCTAACATTCAATTATGAGCCTTATATCTTTGAAGGTAAGGTTGAATTTCGAACTTATACTTAAAAGCCCTGTACGGCTCGCCCTACACCCATAGCCGTTCCGTTTCGAGACCAACGCGTCGACGTTGCGTTGACGACTCACCGTAGACGAGTAGTCCACGCGTCGACCGACACAATGACGTAATGTAAATAGCGTCGGAGTTGAAACGGAGTGGAGACGGAGTCGAGTTGACGTCGATGAAGGGTTGATCGCGGAACGGAACGTCGGAGATGAAACGGAGTGGAGTTGACGTCGAGTTGGTGTAATGTGCGCACTCCTTTAGCCAGAGCTTCAATTACTAGTAATTTGTATGCCGGTGCCAATAATGATGTACTGGCGCCTATTTCGGTATCATGTAGAATCACAGAATTTCTTAGGAGATAAGGAATCATAAATCGCTAATTTTGAGACCTGAAGCGCGTTTTTGACCTTTTGGTACTTTGTGGTACCAAAATATGTCCAGTACTTTGGTAGCAAATGATATTTATTTATGTATAAATAGTCCTTAAATTAAAATAATGTAAATTAAGGAGGATAATGTCTAAAATAATGGATGTTCTAATAAAAATCTTATGCTTGTTTTTGCATTTTCTTTATACTTATAGCCCTAGTAAAAAAATTTGGGAGTTTAGACATAAGCTTGCTGAGTTGCTCTTCTATAATATGCAAGTAGCATATTGGACAGAATAGAATAGGAAACATAATATATACTAGGAAAAAGCTGAGTTTGTGAAGGGTTGGCTATTGATGGTAGTTCTGACTGAGATTCCATTTAGTAAAACAGTAATACTATCAGCAGAAGAGTACCAGGACAATTTTATTATTGCTTGCATTGATATTGCCAGTACCTACTGCATGCACCATAGCTGTAGGTTACAGTTCCCTTTGTTAACGCTATCAGAAGACTTCACTTATATGCTGCTGAAGTTGTCCACAGTGAAATCAAACATCGTATGTTAGATCCAAATCAGTTTATTTTAATTTTAAAATGTTTACATCCTTGGGCTTTTTAAAGATCGCAAAATAATACAATATCAATAATACAATTATCTTGTTCGGATTCCTACTTTGATTTAAGATCGATAAATCTAAAAATAATTGGTAACAAAGTTATGAATTTTGTTATAAGAATTTTGTTTATCTACAATACTGGAATAGCAAAAACAAATTCAACACGAGTGGGTACACACAGTAACTTTCTAATTCTTTTCATGTCACTTTGAACTGTTGTTATGCTGTTGTGTAACTTTGAACCTCATGTATTAACAAAATAATAAGAAACCAAATTAATAAATATTCTAGTTAAACTTGCGATCTTTTAATTTTAATTTTCTTACTTCAAATCTTCAACTATACACGAAACTTAAATTTTAACTTAATACAAAACAGAGTTTTAATACAAATGAATATCACTCAGTTTTATCTTTAAAATACAACTTTTAAACCCAACAATAACTACAATAACACAATATTCTTATGTATATTTTAGTTACTATTAGGTCAATAATATATTAAAAGAACTATAACAAAAGTATTTCAGAAGAGAGTTTTGGCAAAAATAACATTTTAGAAAAATAATGCAAGTTCATTTAACTTTATTTTATTATTCAATAAAGTGTATGTCACTTTAAACAGATCTCTTTATAATTTTGTGAAAAATGCACTTGCAGTACTTAACACTTCCAAGGATACTAATAAAATGATATTACATTACAAAAATTGTACAAAACTTAATTTTTACAAACCAAAATATACATTTTCATCTTATTTTCATACTTTTAAGAAATATAAATAAATTCGTGGTATATACACGTGGGAATGAATCGTGTTGTGGTCATAAAGTAATTTTATGACCTGTGGTGAGGCATTTTTGCTAAAATATTTTTTATTCTTTTATTATTTGGCACACATACCTCTTTAAGAGAATATTTCGAAATTATTAGCAAAAATTAAACAAATATGTGCGCCTAAAATGCCAAAACTGGCGCAAATTATACAAGAAATTACATGTATAGATATAATTTAGAATGTTTAGATAATTTTAATTATGGATATTTAAAATATGATTGTATAAACAAAAAAAGGAAATATTGATAAGAGTTTATTACTGATTTCAGACAAAATATTGAAATCCAATTTTTTGTCTGAATTTTGATAAGTATAACAGGTGTTCAGATTCAGTAAATCAATTTTTTAATGTCAATATCTGGCTTCAATGAGGTAAATAGCCAGCACTTGATTTTAGTATGAACTTCTAAAATTACATGAACGGAGATAATTTGGTATGTAGAGATTCATTCAGGAGGTGCGAGTGACGTGACAAACCCTCCAAGTGGATTTGAGCTCGACTGTAGTTGCTGACCGTACCCCCCGCGGGACGCGTGTGCGCTTAGTAATATAATCAGTAAAAAATATCACATTTCAATTAACATTTGTATATTGTATATGGGCTATGGAGACTGTCATGGCAGAATGCAGTGTTATTAACATTAATTCTATTGACTGTCCAAAAACTTGCCATTTCTTCAAGTTATTTAAGGTTACATAATAAACCATAACCTCTTGGACAGCTCCAACAAATATGATTAAGTTTTAATTTTCAATAAACCAAATATTCATAATATTACCTATTCATATTAAGTTTCTAAACAATTTTTAGACACAAAATAGAAATTTTTTAGACAAAAATAATGTTCACAACATAACATTCTGATTTGACAGTCTTTAACTATTGTACATTATGGAGGACAGGGGGTAAGAGGAGAGGTTGTGTATATGTGTATAAATATATCTGTAACTATTGCTATGTGTGAGTCACGTCTCGCGGGCAACTTGCAACTTAGGTACGAAGCTTCAGTCTCATTGGGTAGACTCAGTGAGAAATATACATGGCATAGAGCTCAGCTCAATTCCAATCAAATTTGAACATAATTTCAAGGCCAAATGAAGACATTCCATCGACTTGGACACAGTAAAAGTCTACAGGTTTCCAAATGGCTTTAGTGAACGGAGAATTTTGTAGTGGATAGACTTTTAGTGTAGCCCAAGCCAACTTCATCAAACAATATGTTCCAGGTATAAATGGAACTAATTAGAAGTTTTGATATTGACCCCAAAAGAACAACATAAAGGTCTAGAAATCTCAAATTTGCATCAGAAATGAGCTGTTACCAAGTCTCATAAAGTCTGTTGTCGTTCCCAAATCCACTTCAAAGGGTTTCTTGGTGCGCAGAGCGCTAATCCGGACACCGCGCGGGCGGGGGCGCGCGCGGGCACTGAGTTAACGGACTTAACCTAACTTACAACTAAGGTATTTGCCACAAAACTCATGCTTAAAGTTATATACTAATATCAAATTAATTGTCAAGAATGATTAAGGGAAAATGCTGTTAATGGATAATATCACAAGATTTCTAGTTCTAGTCTGCTTTTGCTGTATCAAAAATAAAGTAAAGTAAGAATTTGAATATCTACTTTGAATGACAAAATAGACAATATTAATTATATACTGAATTTTTATGCCTCACCGCTAACTTGTTCTTCATGTTGTTATAAAATTATATTTTAAAAGCTGTAAAGATGAGTTGAAACTTGTGACATCAAACTTAAGGAAAGAAGTTTTAAGTCTTTTCCTCACATAGTTTTGTGGCAAAGCATCATTTTTCTTTGATGTGTGGCTGTAATATTATTTTTGTGAACTTTTAAATCAATCACTAGAATAAACAGTTGTAGTCCCATTATGTGCTCACTTTAAGCATGTACAACAATGTAAAATAATGTTTAATTGTAGTAAAATATGTAATATTTAAATAGAAGAACTGAAATAAAATAAACATCAAGGCGTCATGTCATGTACAATTCCCTTGACCTTCAAAAAGAAAGTATCACGAGAAGTATAATTATAATACAACGAGTTAGCAATTTGAAAGAAACCAGTTTTTAAAGAGAAAAAAAAATCCCCTGCATTAATTCCAAGGAGGGAAAGTGAATAATATCACAGCCACAATTCAAAATCCTGGTGCATCGAACAAAACAGGTTATAACACTTACATCTATATATAAAAGAATTTTGTAAGCTTGTTTTGTGTGAACGTACTCCAATTCCTGCTATTCTGTCCTTTCATCCCCTGACCGTTACTTTAATCTGTTTAACTGTCTTGTTAAAAACTGTTACTGATTTTATTGTATGCCATGTGACCCAAAATGAGGTACCCGAATCTGTTCAAACATATTAAATGTACTTATACTTCTAAACCTATGAGAAAACATCAAAGTATCAAGCAAATTAAATAGTTTTATATATCTACAATTTCAAATTTTCAATATATAAAACTATTTAATCAAATGCATAATTTTTTGTTCCTCGTAGTGAAGAATTTCTATAATTTTGATTGCCATTTTACTTAAAAATAATGACAAATTTTCTATTTTTCCTCTTGTGCCAAGGAACCATTAATGAAGGCTATATTTATTGACATTTACTTGGAGGACACATTGTCATTAGGCACCAGTAACATTTTTAACATTGTACATAAACAGATTGAGAAATATATTATAGCTTTATGATATACATTGTGCTGTTGCAAATATAGACTCAATAGATTTTTTTTCGCAGTCTTTCAAATAGAGTTATTAAATTTGACTAGAAAATAATCACTTTATATGTTTTTGTTAAATATTTTACATTTGTTTCAAAACCAACAACTAAATAGACTCCAATACAATTCAAAATTATTTTGTTTAATGACAGCCACAAAATAGATTATAAGAAATACCTATATAAACTTGAATAAGCCACCACCAATGATCTTATCACATGGTATTGTTTTAAATGAAAATTTTGTTTAACACATGGTAGTTGAATATATAAAACCAAATAACTTCTGACTCTACATTCTGCACTATAACGGCACTGATATGTATGTGTATATAAAAAATATCTATCAAACCCTGTAAAAACACACAAAACAAGCTCCAAAATGGGTATCACACATTATAGCCAAATATGTTCCAAAAAGAAAAATTTTCGACCCTGGAGGTCTGTGAATCAGTTAAGTGTTACTGTAGGCAAATGGTCTACGCGACAAAGTCCAACGGCCGGTTGAAGCCGCCCTTTCGGTTCATATATTGTCTGTACTTACGTTTCAGGACCACATGGACATCCCCTTCGACGTTGTCCTCCACTTTCTTGCCTTTAGTAGTATCGAAGCCACAGAAGCCCATCACCTTCAACATTTCCTGCTCCTCGGGCGTTTTTCCCTCCAAATCTGCTGGAGTGACGATGGGACGCTCCCCGAAGGATTTCTTGGGCTTTGGCACGAAAGAGGTAGAGGGCATGGGGGACGGCGATCGCCTGCGTCGGGGTGAAGGGGATCGTCTGACCGGGGACCGTCTTCGGCGTTCCAGAGACCTCGACCGGGACCGCGTTCGTGGTCTTCGTCTCTCTCGATCTCTCTCCCGGTCCCGCCGGTCTCTACGGTCGTCCCGCCGCCGCGACGGGCTCGGCGACCGACCCATTTGCCTGAAAAACCAACCAATAAGTTTAAGTATACGAAATGATGTAGTCACATTTACATTGCCGAACATAGGGTTTTATCACACATTATTCAGTAGTATTCAAGAAATTAAAAAAGAATAAGCATATTAGGGACATATTCACCTTAAACTTAAGTCAACAGTTTTAAAATTTTGTCTAAAATAAGGATAACAGTAACACAAAACTTAATGGTACGCCATGTTGAACGCGAATGATGATTTTTTTTTTACGTTTTACCATCGACAATATATATTGTAACTTGGATGCGTTTCGTTTTACGTGAGATCAGATTACAAGTGTCACAGCCACAGAGTAGTTGAAAATAATTAAACATTTAAACGGTCATTTTAATAAAAAAGTTTGAGACGATGTAATAAAAATTTTCACTTAAAAAAGAACAATGAAAATAACGACATTAAATTTATTCATTTACCTTTGACGTATCAAAAATTTAAAATGTTAAAATTATTCCCAAATATATCTATATTCTGCATCACGTGTAACGGAATAACTGTACCGTTCCTTTCAACAGTTTCAACCTATAATTATGGGACATTGGTATCTCAAGTAATATAAAACAAAACCAATTTTTTTGATTAATGATTTTTTAATACTACTGAATAATAATCACAGAAAAATATTATATTACTAAAAATGAAATATTTTACCTGGAATTCTTTTCATTCAATCTGTTTCGTATCGTTAACAGAAACGCAAATTAATGTTACCCTAAAAGATTTTTTCCTGTTTTCTATACATAATGTGAATAGACAGTTAAAAAAAATTATATATTACTAGCCGACCCGGCAGACGTTGTTCTGCAAAATATATAATTAATGCTATGTTTACTAATAATTAAAGAGATAGAGAGACAAATAGAGAGAGATAGAATTTAGTCACGCTTAGTTAATATTAATTTATGAAGTTATAACATGTTTATTAAGAACTGTAAAGGATGAATGCTACAGTTATACATGTTATTCTGTTAATTTTCTACTACTACTACAATTTATATATCGATAGTCAATGGAGTCTGCAGACAGAAGTGAAAACCTAAAAATATGAAATAACAGGGTGAAACCCTGTTATTAAACTGTTATTAAATAACAGGGTTTCACTTTATTGGAAAGAACTCATGAAAAGTACGGGAGATCCTTTATTGACCTCAAGTAGGTTACTAGGGTTCCCCCGGACCTTAATTTCTTTTGTTAGAAAAGTATTTTTGAAAAGCAAAAACATAATTAAACATAAAACAATACAAAATGTATTTCACAATCAGAACGATGAAGTAGAAGAGAAATACATAGATGCGTTGCAAGCCAACACTTGGGCCGATCGTGCCTCTCTTGAAGAAAATTACTTGAAGAAGTAAGATGTCTAGTTATCCGATTTAACTATTGTATTTTATATTGTTTTTATAATGTTTACGGTTCATAAAAATAAATCCAAAACGTTTCAGTTTAAAAAAATAGTTTTGGTATCAGTTCTTAAGTGTATTTTTGGTTTGAAAGTGATCCCATTAGCCACATCTACCATTCAAGAAACAAGACGCACGATTACTGTTGGTATTAAAATTGGTGATGCAACTCAACAGCTTCTTACAATAAATAATAAATAAATAACGATACACACTCATAGCCCCACAGTAGGATCCCCTGTGTCGTGGGTGCCATGGACTACACACAAGACAGGAACACACACACACCCAGACCAAGAACGGAAATTTAAATTCATCATTCAAATTTCCGCCTCACTGGGAATCGAACCCAGAACCCTCGGAACGACAATGACCCACACCTTTTCTTTCTTCATCTGGATGCAGCATCTGCAGAGCAGTTATACAGTAATTAATTTAATTCATTTGTATCATATTAGTATTTAAGAAATAGCTCCAAACTTTTTTCACTGAAATGATATTACAATGCAGGCCTTCTTCTGCAAAATTTCAGCTTCTTGCGTTCAGTAGTTTCGGCTGTGCGTTGTCTGTCAGTCACTCAATAACGCAAGAGTTTTATATAATAAATATAGATAGATTATAGTGCCTGAGTCGAGAGAGTAAAAGCAGAGTAGAGCAAAATTTGAGGATTCAATAAACCACTCAAAAATGTTCGTGATGCACATACGCGTAAGTCTTTATTTCTCATTTTTCATATCCCTTACTTGAGAAAAAATTGATTCCTGATTCAAATTTTCAATTCTTTCAAATTTGAACGTATTATTTCCGGGATAAAACGTTGTCGGATGTTCTTTCCAAGGTCTCAAACTATCTCCACAATAAATTTCTTATAAATCATTTATGTGCGCCAGATGTTTTCAGGGAATTTCCTTTAAGGTGGTTGCAACACTGAACAAAGCGCCATCTAGTGACTCTAAGCCAACAATTTGCAGCGCCAGCGACGCCTCTGTGATGCGTTCAAAGCCGAAACTAACGTCTACAATTCTACATTGATTTACGGTAGCGGTCTGAGCAGACGGCCCTTTTCCCGAACGAAATTGAAATAACGCGTTTATGCGTTATGTCGGTGGTGCTAGTGCGTTAAAGCGTACCGTGGGACGTTCTGTGCGTGTTGTTTCGCTATACTATGCGGTTATAGTGCTTAGTGTAATCTAATTATCCGCCGATTCAGTGAAGTTATAGTGTGACAGAAAAATCGACATTTGTCGCCTCTAGGACTCGACAGCCGGTAAGTATCGATGCAATCTTCTCTACCACACTTGAACAAGATAAGGTTTCTTGTAAGAAAAGGCTAATCAAGCGTCCATCGATAAAATAAGCATAAGATCTTTTGGGTGTGGTTTCTATGAGCGAGTCAAATTGGGTCGTTTTTTTTAGACTCGGACGACTTACAGTGACTAAAGCGCCGTATTTCGGGAAGTCTGATTCTTTCGGCGGCAAATTGACGTAATTTTTGATATGCTTCGGATTTTATTTATCTGTAATTTGTTGGTTTTAGCCTCACCTATGTAATTTACACGATAAATTTTTTGTTTGGATCCATGCTCTTATTTTCTATTCGTATTTCGCTACAAATTGGGCGTGACTTCAATCAATTACACCTTATCTTCAATAGGAGTGATGTCACCTCAGGGTGCGGATGGCCGTATAACCCGACCGGACGCGGTATGTAGTTTGTATCAATGCTAGGCATTCAGGAAGTGACCTCGTCGATTTGGTCGGTTAGTTCGGTAAAGTGTGATGCTATTTGTTCGGAGTTTGGCCAGATTTAATGATTGCAATTACGCATTGAACGGGATTTAATTATTTTGCCATTCACTGATAGGGACATTTTTATTGAGCGCGAGTCGTTTGTATGATTGACAAAGGCGTATAATCTATAGTTTTATTTAATAAAGTAGGTGGAGTGCCTATACATCATACATACACCGATATTTGTGACTGCATACACAAAAGTTTAGTCTTTAAATAAATCTGTCTCTGATTCACAATCATTTTAGCAGTCCATTTTTCTTTTGTGTTAAGGAAGCCTAGCTGATGTTAATTCCTCGACTTCTCAGTAGGAAATGAATATCTGTCACTGATTCCAAACAAGACCTCTGTTGAGTTCAATTACACTGTCCCTACATCTTTGTTCTACATGTCAGGTCAATACAGTAGTATCACCTGTCTTCCCATGTGTGGATCTACACTTGGCTAGCATGGTGGACTATGGCCTGTACCCCTCATGTTGTGAGACAAGACCCAAACCCAGCAGTGGGACCATTATGGGTTTAGATGATGATGTGGGACCTTTGTAATTATGAGCATAGATTGCGCAGTTCCTCTTGACTGCCTTTTTGTTATCCTGAGCATATCTCGGGATGTGCTGATACTGAAGGTAATTATCATTCCTTAATCTTGAAGATTTCTTTTTATTATTAAGTCCAGGTGTATCTGGGTTCCTGGGATTGATATGCATTAAAAAAATTTAACAAATATACCTACCTAAATAAAAGATACCCCCATGTCCCATTTCTACGAACTTCATTCCAGATATTGATAGCCATGGAATTGCTATTGCATTCTGTCCTGGGATACCGAGGATGGTACCGAGGTAGGTTTCATGTCTTCTCATCCACAAACCGATCATGAACATCGTCAAAAAGTGACTTTTCTACTCGTTAGCCATCTTAGGCTGTGATAAATTAATTTTTACAAAAAAAATCATACTACCTTATAATACTGTTTTAAAACTTGCAAATAATATGTCTCAATCATTCTTTGTAATCAGAACACAGGCGTTTATCTAAATAAGTTTTGTAAAGATAAGCAATTGCTAGATAAATTGCACATTTCATGCAAACCTTTGATAATATTATAAGTTACAATATTAAATATTATACCTTTTCGTCATAATTCAATAATTATTCATAATTTTGTCACACTGCATATTGGTGATTAGTATGAATTGATTTAGTATATCTTAACACTAGTGGGCCCACCCTCACTCCACTTTGGGAAACTTGTTCTTTAGTTTACAACACCAACCACACAGCAAATAGACTCCTAATATCAGGAGAATGGCTTCTGTCAACACAACTGGCTTATAGTAACGATATAAATTCGTGCTGTCTCACTCTTTCCCATTGCTTAAATTAATCTATTTCTTTCGAACGTTTCGTGGGGCCTTAAATTAGCCAATCACGGGGTTGAATTAGCCAGTCACCCCGCTTCGTCTTAATTCAGTAAGTTGCCAGAATGCATTCAATACGGAAAATCAAACATTAGGTGTCTATTGGCTGTGTGCTCGGTGTTTTACAACTATTAAATATTTTCCCATTTTTGCAACATTGTTCATTGATGTTCCGCTCCTATTGGTTGTAGCGTGATTTTATTGATTTTATAGCCTATAAAACAAAGTGTCTCGTCTGCTTATTTGTCAGCTATTTTCACATAATTATCATATTCTATCACAGATCTGAACCTTAACGAAACATATGTTAAACATGACCTCAATAGATTAAGTTGATCAGATGTTATGCAGTGCAGTCAATAATAATATTACATTTGTTCACAATATACCACAATGGGGATAAACTGTTTACAAATGTGCTCTACAACCCATAATAGCATTATGTCATGCTTCAGTGGTCTACACTCATGTGTTTAATATTGAATACAAACCATTTATGTCATTATGAACTAGGTATTTAGGTTAATTCCAACTATGCAAAATTAGATCCATCATAGGTAATTATGACATCATATCATATTCTTATATCACCAGTATTAAAAATGTGATAAAGTTTGTTTTTAAATATGGTTTGATTTATTATTTCTATTTAATAACACCATTATCTATACACATAATATGTACTAGGTAATTGGTCTGGAACTGGATGTACATAGAAAATATTAGAGAAGAATTATAATTATTTTGTCCTGTCTGTTTGTCTGTTTTTGATTCCGCTAATGTTAAAAATAACTTAATCTTTTGATGCTGATGATGATTTTACTTGAGCTTTTGATGGTTGCTAGGCAGTGTGTTGAACAGGTAAATATTGAGTTAAAGATCAGGGATAGGTAGGCTAATCTATAGGATATATCTAATACTTAGGTAAGGCGGCATAATACATAATTATAATTACGAGTATTATGTCTATTGTACTATCATCAATTGTGATCAATGTTCAGTTATTTCTACAGAGCCTCAATTTAAATTCATTCTACGTCACCCGCCTCTTTTTAACATCATACCCACCGTGATCAATCCTTATTGTAAGGTTGTGCTAAATTTTTTTCATGATGTTTGGTTTTTGTTGTGACCGAGGGCAATGTCACACAGTCGGGTTAAAAGTGCTGATGTCACTTTTGTGACGCATTTTTAATATATTTGATTTTATGGTGTTGAAGGAGCATGGTAACAAGCTTGTACTGTCCAGATTAAATTGTGTGCAACTGTAACAAACATTTTTTTAAAAGGCCATTTCCTAATTTTGTGGGTGTACACGATCAGGGGCTTCAGCCTACTAATTTATAAATGCTTTAATTGCGTCAATCGTAATAATATGACACATAATATGTCGAATAGTATGTCGATACATGAAATGTGTCAAACTATTCCAAAACGACCCAAATGAAGGGTTTATTATAAATATTTAGCAGACTTAGGCCCCAGGAGAGGTTGACTTGAACTCAAAACGATATCCCTTTATTATACCGTCTGGGATGGATATGTTTCACAATCAGAGGTTTCACCCAACATAAAAAACAACACCTTCTCTTTTCGAAGTCTGAAAATATTTAGATATTTACAATACTGGTAGACTGGTACAGATCATTTCAAATTGACAGAGACCGTTCCACCTACGCAGTCGCACTGTTGACTGTTCTAACCGACACGACTCAGTGTGGACACGCCCTCTACACTTAAATATTATTTAATGTTTTTTCTCGACTCCATTGTGTTCGCGCGATGAGTTTTTGCGTACAGTTTTTGTCGTTACGGGACTCGTGTCAATTTTAGTAGACATTTTTATACATAGATAAGCTTTATGAGAGTGTATCTAGTGTAAAGAAAGATAGTAATTGAGTCCACGGGGCTATTCATTGCTTAGTCCAACTCCAAACCCATGTCCCTTGTTTCCGTGCGGCTGTACCCTGCTGACGATTGACGAGCGATACATTTCTCCATCAGGTTCGATCTGTTTGAAGTTATTTTACATGGACATTATGTACCTACTTAATGACGTTATTAGGCCGTCGCGGTCGAATGGGTTATAAACTTCTGAAAAGATGATTGGATTCCCCACCGCGGCCACCGTTATGTTAGTTCAGGGGGAAGCTTAGTCATTATGAGCTATGATTATATGACATACGAGTCTTATATCTTGTTATTTACGGTTGATTTTTCAAAATTTACTTGAAAGAGCTGATCCACCCGCGATTGAGGCATTATATATTCCGAATTTCCGATCCAGTCAAAATTTGGACCATCATTGACACGAAATAAAACTCATATTTCAATTTCTTTCCTATGAGTTGAATCTGAGTCGAGTCGCATTTGATTGATGTAATGATGGCGCAATGGTTACCAATCCAGAACGCCGTTGATGGGTCCTGGGTTTGAATCCCAGCGCGGCTTAAAGTATGCACATGATTCAAGATTTCAACTTGAATGACCCGTAAGTTGCTTCTGTTGCTAGGTTTGTTGTTGATGTGGAGACGATAAGCATGCGGGGGTATCCGTTTACAATGCGCACGTTGCGTTCCGGATGGACGCGCAAGCGGCGTATAGCGGTACATCGTGCCGGGTTGCCGGCGGCGGGGCTGTCTGCCGAGCGGGCCGCGGTGGGTCGCTTAGGATGCGTCGGGGTTTGGTTTTGTTCGTTGGTGAAGAGATTTTTTTGGACATCCAAAAATAATGCGAACACGCTGCGTATTTTTTGACCTTCTTTTTCTCTGTGTGTTTGTTTCCGGTAATCTCAAAAGCTGATTTTCACTGATGTATTGTTGTAAACTTGGGTTAACATTTAGTGCGTGTTCTATATCAATCGATAAAAATTCCATCGAATACTACTACTTCTACTACTGTTAACTTATAATAATTCCCCAAAGCGAAGCGAGGGCAGATTCTAGTGCCTAGTTGAAGTGGTCACCCTTTCGTCGGCCAGTTGTCCATATACGGCCGGAGTGCGCCCAGGCTGCTTAGCAAACCTGAATGTAGGTCCCTCTCGGCGCTAGACATCATTGCTCAATACACTTCTATAAATAGTGAACGTACCTAATACACAATTTACGTCATTGCGTAATGCGCGCGAATGTTTCTACTCAAATTATCTTTGATAACATCGAAGCTATTATTGAAAGTCACTTAGTACTAAGCAGCAGGACTTGTCGGCGTGATTCGTCACTATTTTATATTCTACTGTTATTAGTGATCATGTGATAAAGATGTGGGCTTCGGTGGCCTTTAATCCTTTCTTAGTTCTTACTTGCGTCTCTAGGAACCTATGTAGGTATATTATACAAAGTTTCAAGTGCATCTATTGAAGAAATAAAAAGTTTTAGTTTATCACCTTTTTTTATACCCTTTTTTTATGGGTGGATATTCTAAAAATCCTCTCTTAGTGCTCCCCTACACTCCTGAAGGAATAAACATGCCAAAGGAGACTGGCGGGTTTTCTAGGAGTGTTCGGCCTGGTCACCCACATGGATAATTTTTATGTATTCTCGTATCGTATTTTAATAGAAACTAATTGATATTTGTAAGTTCTTTAAAGCAGTTGTCTGTGTAGCTGAAATAATTATTTAAACTTACGTGTTTCATTTGACAGTTGACACCTAACTGACTAGGTAAACTGAGGTTGTTTTTGATTAACACGAAACTAATGGTTATTGGAAGGAATTAAGATAATTCATTTTCTTATTTTTAATTTAAAAGCCAAAGTCTAAAACAGAATCCACGGGAAAGCACTCGAAAACACAAAAAAATATCCACGAAGTAACAGAAGCAACAACTGAATGACAGCTTTTCGTTTCGTTCGTCACACAGAGTACTTTTGGTTCGTCAGTCAGCTGTCATAACACACCATAATACGCGATGTTAAATCAAACCACAGACACGATATGACATTTAAGCATCGATCTTTTTGATCGATTATTCGTCATAGTCATAATTACAAAAAAATGGATATTGCTCAGTTCATACTCAATAAACCTGATTTTATCGAGTAATAAGCTATGAATCAAACAGAAAGTACAATAAAAATCACCGTGATTTAATGGTGATTAATAAAACACCAAGAGTTTGTATATAAATCGATTTACGAAATATATCGATTTACAAAAATTAAAAACAATGTTTTCTACAAGTCGACAAGTTCTACGAAAATGCGCATACGACATTTTAAACTAGAAAAAAATGGTGTATTTTTTTACCTATGTGTTGTTCTTGTAGGGCTTGGGGCCGAAAACCGCCAGTCTCCTTTCAACCGCTTGTGTTCAGTAGTTTCTTTCGGCTGTGCGTTTTCTGTCAGTCACCCAGTTACGGAAGAGTTATAGATATATTAATTGATTACCCAATTAATATACATACCTACTCGTATATTATAATGCATGAAAATAATGAATCAATCAATGTACAATATAAACTGCTGCAATTTGGTTCCGACTAGTCGGACTTGGCTGAAAAACTGCTATGTGTCCAGCGCGATACTAAATTTTGTTTTTCCCTTTCACAGATTAGATTAGCATTGCATTGAAACGATTTGAAATACTAAACACTCACACATCGACATCGCCCGTATGGCACTGATAACTGATAGCGGCGGCTCGATCGTTAGGGTTGTCTACTTTGCAAAATTTTATTTTTATTATTATTATTATTATTTTGAAACCACAGACAAACAGACAAAAATTCTATACATCATTGCTTAGAGTAGTATTGCGATAATAACGGCCCCCAAGTACAGACAGCGATCGGTTACAGATTTATTATGTGTTAATTATATGAAACGTTCAGGTGATTGCGGGTTTTTGTTTGGATTGAAGATGTCTGGGGGTCTGGAGTGAAGAAATTAAACTTCTATAAGCTCATTATGAGGAAAAATATACGTACGTACTTGCTTTAGTAACGTACCGTTATTTGTACTTTATTACTATTTATCAATTAGAATCCAAAGGTTCAATATGTTTTTTAAAGTGTTGACAACCCTACAGATCGCATGTCTATGATGTATGAGCAACGGCCATATGTCGGGCAGTTGGTTTGCGACAAGTACACCACACATGTAGCTATAATAATACTTTTTATACTATTTTATATAACTTACTAGCGTTTATGATTTTAAAGTGATATCATTGCGGACACTTATCATTTTTGATGTAAACGGGAACTCATCATCACAACCCACAACTGTCTGTCTGGGTACGGGTCTCCTCTCACAATGTGAGGGGTATAGTCCACCACGCTGGCCAAGTGCGGATTGGTGGACTTCACACACCTTTGAGAACATTATGGAGAATTCTCGGGTGTGCAGGTTTCCTCACGATGTTTTCCTTCACCGAAGCAAGTGATAATTAAATTTTAATACGCACATAATTTTTGAAAATTAGTGGTGCGTGCGGGGTTTGAACCCGGAACCTCCGGTTCGGCAGTCCAACGTTCAACCACACCGCCATCACTGCTTCGATGAACGGGAACTCACGATTTTGAATTGTTTTATCGATATTTCGACCCAGTTGCATGGGTCATCAGTTTTGACTGAATTATATAATTTTAAATTGATATTATCGCGGACACTAAACATTATAATGTTACAGTCTCGCCGTGACCATGATCCATGCAACTGGGTCGAAATATCGGTGAAACAATTCGGAATCGTGAGTACCCGTATACATTATAATGTTGACTGAATTATATACATACCTAGTTTGAAATTGTATTATGATACGGGTACTCACGCTCAGCCGTGACCACGATCCATGCGACTAGGTCGAAATATAGGCTACAAAATACATATCGTGAGTACGTAGTATCATAATAAAAATGTGTACAATCCGCGACGAGTTAAGTTTAAAATTTTAAACCATATGGTTTTAAAATGTCTACAACTAATTATCATGATACGTCATCAACAATTGGATAGCAATCTTAACAGGCGAGTGGATATCACGTGGATGCCCGTGGTTGCTAGTTCCTACGATAGTAGTGAAGGCGCTTGGACGTCCGCCAGCATTGGCGCTTCCGTTCATAACCAGGCCGGCTGGTGTATCAGACAGTATAGGTACACCCGATTTGGGTATTCATATTAAGCTGTATCTCCAATAAACTAAAATTGTGTCTTTTGTAACCAACATGCTTTGGCAATACAAAAGTTAGCAACTTTTGTTTGGTGGAAATCCAGCTTTAGATCCGGATACCATCTTTGTCATTCGCCGTTTATGTAACTTTGACATTTCAGTTCGGTGCACCCGGTTTTCGTTCAATTTCATTGTAGTCCAATATTGAGTCTCTACGTCTCTACCTTAAAATTGATAAAATGGCTTATCTATTATTGCTATAAAATCGCTTCTAGTGTCCTTAATACTTAGCATTGTACTTTACGTCGGAACGTAAATTAATCCTTTAGGAGAACACGAGAGATAAATGTCAAATTTTGTTAAGTGACTCGAGTGATATAGGTAGCTAAATGTGGTAGATTGTAATGTTAAGAATTTTCCAATTTTACTGTAGCAAACAAAATGTTACTGTCTTACAATGTCTGTTCTAAAAAGCTCTGGTATTTAATATGAACTTGAAACGGATTTATACTTGTACCTAATTGTGGAAAATATAGAAAATGTATAATATGCATTAGGAGCAGAACTTTAGAATCCATAAGGAAGTAGGAACTTACTGTCATCTTGACAGTACCTAATTGGAGCATTATAAAACCGCGGCACGTGGGAGCGGGACGCCGGACGCACGTGAGAGCGAGAGATGAGTACGCGATGATTATGTATATCGCGAACGGTTGACTCGGTCGAGACGTCTGTCCGTCTGAATATATCACATTTAATGGTCGCGTCGGTTTTATTGCTCGTGATGTTTTTAGATGCCACCGCGGGCGCGGGCGCGGTTGTGGACTAGACTGCGTTTGCGTATTGTTAGAAATAGTATTGTTTTGAAGTTAGCTGCAGTCTCTGACGTAGGTAGGCCTTGGGTACACTTCGGGGTGACCAGCACGCGGCTGGCCTTGCAAGAGTTTCGGGTTTTAAACTCTGGGCCAAGAGAGCTATGACATGAGGTTTTAAGAAAATGGCTTCTTCGCTTCCGTCTCGGTAAAGTGATGGTATACGAGCGGCAGTGATCACTTCCAAGAGATGATGATGACTCTTCTGTTCGTTAGCTTGGTAACGTAGCTCCAACGTCAGTAGATCTGGTCGTTTGGAAATGAAATTGATGCGAAATGAGATTGACATCTTTCACGCGTTTGGTTACAGAATATATATAACGAAATTTATTCGAG
This sequence comes from Ochlodes sylvanus, assembly GCA_905404295.2. NCBI lineage: Eukaryota > Metazoa > Arthropoda > Insecta > Lepidoptera > Hesperiidae > Ochlodes > Ochlodes sylvanus. The sequence goes on from FR990129.1 coordinate 9,900,335, forward strand.
GGATCGTTAAACAAAACAGAAAATAATAACATGTCGACGGCGATGGCGAAATAACCATTAAAAACCAACGCGGCAACGGTCTCCTCATCTCCGAAATAAGACGCTACAGAGACCATGAGGGAAACCTGTTTGGGAAACAAGATCTACGATCTACGCTAGACGTAGCGTCTTATCTAAATGACGGTTTTAGCGTGGCTTAAACTTTATGTTCGCTTTATCATTCAGCGAGCATTACTCGGACAATGATTGATTTGTTTTTTGAATGTTAAGCTCGGTGGTTTTAAAAGTCACTCGGACGTCTGACCCGGGATCTCTGGCAGATTCTTATCACCGACAGTTGATAGATTTGAAAGTTTGCTGACTTTTGTGCAAGTTTATTTTAGTTATGTGCGCCATCATCATCGCGATTCATAACTACTCCATTACCGGACTCTGGGCGTAAAAAATTTCGACACTTGGGTTAGCCACTAACCCGTCCACAAATCCGCACTAGAGCAGCGTGGTGGAGTGGAGTGTGCTCTAAGACCCGTGCTCAGTAGTGGGCCATTAATGGGTTGAAACCAATAACCGACAGTTACCGATGAGTCACTTGATAGTAATTGGTCACTGTCGCCCATTGACATCAGCCACATCAAAAGAAGAAAGAGATTCAAAGAAGGAAGAGAACAGAAAGAAGCCTCAAGCAAGAAGGAGGTAACTGCAAAAGAACCAGATTTATGTACTGGATTTGCCCTAGAATTGTAAGCGAAAACTTGTGCATAATAGTGAAAGTTAAAACAGCTTGCTAGCCTTGCCAGTCGTTTAGTGTAAAGAGATAACCTCAACTGCATCTGCTGTTTCTGATATAACACCCGGTCGGTACTGGCCACTGCTCTCTGGCCTATCGCCAACTTCACTGGCGATACGTGAATTAGATTGGTTTAGCAACGGGCAGCCATTAAATATTTTTAGATCCGATACTGTTTTAAATTCCGGTTTGGACTACAGTAGCATTATTCGGGAGTATTAGTTGACTGATTGACTACTAGAGCATACTCCACCCAAATGTCGACAATTTTAATGCCGCCCGAAGACCTCCGATATGGCTTAACGATTTCTATCTAACGATAACAATCGGGACTGACGGCTTTACGAGCCCCCCGAGCAAGATAACGCTCACAAACATTTTGGTCGTCTCGTAAACAAGACATCTTAATATATATAATTCGAGTGTGAGTGTGTATGAGAGTGAACTCCTCCTAAACGGCTTGACCGATTTGGTTGAAATTTTTTGTGTGTCTTCAGGTGGATCCGAGAATGGTTTAGATTCACAATTGGACCCGGTAGGTGGCGTTTCTGTCGATATATCACCAAAACATTTTTTAATTATAAAGCGGTACGAAGTACGCCGGGACAACTTGTACTTTATAAAGTTGTTAAAGTACATTAATTCCAATTAAATTGATAATCTCAATCAGCTGACGCTGTGTCATTCTGACATAAGACCAGATGCTATCAATGCTATCGATCATGTACCCGGGGCTGTAATTGGATGTAATGATGAACAGCCTTTGAATAAGATGAGAAGTCAGCCCGAGTCTCCATCCCGATAAGACTGGCTTGTTATCGGATTCTGCGCAATAATGGCCGAAGCACATAATCGCACATAATTTGCCCACCGTTAATCCAGCCAGACGCGAGTGTGTGGCGACCGGTTTTGTAAAGTATGAGCACAGGGACAGCGAGAATGCGAGATATGTGTGTACACCGAAACATAATCATGGTGCATAGGTATTTTTAGTTAAGATCTTAACTTCTTTTTACTTATTTGTAAAGATAAAAATATATTATTGCCCAGTTGAAAGTAACTTACTAATTCAGCCTGTCAAACTAGGGGATCCAAGGTTCGATTCTCGGCCAGAGAAAACAAATGTGACAGACAAAATGATTGTTCTATTTATGTGATAACATGACATTAATTTTTCAATGATGTGCACGTTCATTACACCTGCGACACAGGCAAAGGCAAACCATGCGGGAATGTGAGTGTGTGTGCATTAAGGATTAAAAAAGTAAATCCTTCTATTTATCGAATGAATAAATGTAGTGATAATGCTCGAGGGAGCAGTAGGTATAGCTGTGTGTGTGCGGTTCCGCTACAACCAGTCCATCCGGTCCGTTAACGAGAAATGGCAAAACCATAAGTAACTATAAAGTGTTTGAACTTTTACGCAACGAGCCTTCGTCCGTTCCTCTTTGATCGGTTGTGCAATAGTTAACGAGTTGTTGTTAACTGTGGATATGTTGTTGATACTTGTATTGGTTTTAGTATAGATGGAGAAGTTTAGGCACTTCTTGCTAGCTATAAAAAAAGCGTTGTTCTACTGTGTTTCAATATTTAAGTTTATACGTATAGGTTTGTTCATGGCTTCCCTAAGGCTTTTGTTACTGAATTGTATTATATACGTACATCGTCCCGATAAAGTATACTTACATTTTATGAGTCATATTTTATTTAGTTGCGATTGTAATAAGTAATTCCGTCCGTATCCCCTAGAAGTCCTAGACCTGATACCCTAACAAAGGGTTGCCAAATAGTCCAGCTCTAGAACTAACACAATTACTGACAGATACACTGATACCGAGTCGATGATTTACTTAATTTTCTCACAAATTAAGAAATCGTGTGTCATCCTATCTCAGGGTCCCGTCTATACAGAATCAAAAGTGGGAGGTTTATGGGGTTCCGTTCCGATGATGAAACGTACCCGATGCAAACAATTTATCGTCCCGGCGACATCACGACAAGAACCCGGTCGTTACGTATCGGAGCGTTTTATCGTTTCCAATAAAATCCGCGATATGCCCTCGCGGCGTGGATGTGCTAATGGACGTAACAGACTTGTTAATGGTACACCCGGCTTTATCGATGTTGTGCTGAGGAGTTGACGGGCGAGTCGATTGGCTTTATTAATCTCCCGGTGGGTAATGTGCGCCAGGGACTGGCTGCAAAGGATGAGGTCGAGAGTTTGTCATTGCTGCAGTAGTTCCCGATGAGAGACTTATTTGCAGCTCGTGTCAAAAACTTTTAGTCGTAATGAAATTTGTATTGTTTTTAATAACCGATAAACTAGCAGATGATGAGATGAGATGACGATGTTGCCCATAGACATCTGTTACAGAAAAGCCATCAACCGTTATGTTGTTGGCCGAAAACGGAGAAAGAGAGAACTAGAGTTTATGCTGTAATAAAACAGCTTTACTTTATAAATATTAGTACACACATGGAGATTTTAGTCCTATTATACGTACATTATACATGTAGTTCATTCTCTACACGAACGCCTTACCCTAGCTAGGTTATCGTCGTATAAGCACTAAAGTGTCCCCTACATGCCCACTTCAATGACTCGATCGTGATTAAGCACCAGCGTCTCACTTCCTTCATTTGTTTTATATAAGGGAGTTAAGTCGCGCATTTTTATACCGACATGCCGAACTAAGCCGGAGACAAGTCCGCACTGAAAACTGAATATAAATCGTTTTTGTTATTATATTTTGTACATTGTGTAAAAAAAATTTACCCTCTTTGGGTAAATAAATGTCTGCGCACGATACGCAAAGCTTTTTTTACAATAAAATAAAATAAATAAATAAATAAATAACGCTACACAGTCATAGCCCCCCACTAGGACTCCCTGTGTCGTGGGTACCATGGACAACACACAAAATTTAAATTCATCATTCAAATTTCCGCCTTGCTGGGAATCGAACCCAGAACCCTCGGAACGGCGATCCGGCGTGTTAACCATTGCGCCATCCGGGTCGTCAACAAAATGACTTATGATCTTATCGTGTACTTTAATGGTCTTTAATGTGTTTTTACTTTCAAATAGGTACACAATACGTATACAATACAAATCAGTATTAGATAAATATAGACAAAAGAGTTTGACTCACTCTTTACATAATTATCAGTTAAGATCCTTAACTTATAAGAACATTGGAAAAATCCTTTCTAAACGTTTCAAGTATTAGTCACGGAATGGATTTTAAAGTGTAGGCCAATGCAATAACATCTGATTGGACTAGACCAGCTATCCTCAACCTTTTTTCTCGCGGCACACATGTTTTTAACAGCTATTTTTATGCGGACCACAATATTTCGGGCATAATATCAAGGTACATAATATTATTATAGATAAGTACTAGATTGTTTATTGGAACGAAGTTCCTTACGGCAGGCTTGGAGGGGATAGGGATTTTGCTGCGCGACCGAACTGAAAAATATGTGATAGTAAAACCGTAAGCGTGGAATGAGACGCGTGGAAAAAGTGCGTGGAATAAAACCGTTAAATGAGACGTGCGCAGGCGCGACAGTAACCGAAGGAACTTCGTTCCTACCTGGTGTCCCAGGACACAATTGTTTGTTTAACAAGAATTAATGAGGCACATAATTACTGCGTGCTACTCGTAAAACCTTTTCCACTTGAGAATGAGTAAGCAGTTTTGTTTGAATATTTTTGGCACAACGATTCAGAAAGACGATGTTGATGCAAATAATTGAATGTAAGAATAATTTGTGCACATTTTTATAGTTTTTTTTAATGACAGTTTTGCTTAACATTTTACGCCTATTGGAGTGGATAAATTTAATGTTCAGTTTCCGAGACGCAAAGTAAAATTCGACGGTTCAAATGTGACTGCAGGTTGAGTATAGCTGGACTATACCCAAAGCCCGAGCCGTGAGCTGAGCCGTGAGTCATTTCGACCTCAAATTGTACACAAGATAGTGAATGCTTAAACATGAAATATACCACGCATTAGTGATAGGCAGTGCGCCTGTAAATTACAGAGTATGAGAGTAATATTTGCGTGTTGTAATCCGCAAGGTCTTTTATTTATGGGGTATGGCATAGAGCTAGTACATACATATATTAAATTTCATGTTATTGGTGCAGTTTTATGAAAATCCATTTAATTTACAAGTGTGTCCGAATAGTCGAAAAATAAAAAGATATGTCAAAAAATTATTAACCGACTTCGAAAAGAATAACGATAAAATTTCCACTAAAAGCGAAAACAACGGAATCAAATACTTGCACCTGATCGATGTCGGTCGCAAGCTTTTAATTTTTAGTTAACACAACGCACCTAGATCAAAACTAATACTCGTACAACTCATAATTTGAGTAATTTGACTTTATGCAATAACGAATGCTCTGTCTTTATAAGACAAATTAAATTAGTAAAAAATAAGAGTATCTTTATTATTTTACTAAAACATAACAATTAAATAACACTGTTATTTATTGAGGCAATTAAGATTTTAGTGAAATTGTTTTTGTAAATAGTGGCGTTACAGTGTTGCATAGGGTAAAGCTTTTTTTTAGTTATGAATTGTCTTAATTTGGATTTAGGGGTGTAGTATGAAAATATTTTGGTGTTTCATTAGTTTCAAGTAATAAACTTTTAAATATAATTATTTTTGTACTTTGTGCTTAGTATAGCCTTATGTTTGTACCAATATTGGTATAACATATGTTAGACTGGATAGCAAAATATTAATAAATATTTTTTTACAAACCAAGTAACTGAAGAGTATCTGAGAGATATTTGTGAAGATGGAGGGGAATCTGAAGGTCTTGAACATTAAGAGCAAAGGTCAGCATTTGACACGATTAACATTCCTCGTCGCATCACGATATTGAACTTTGGATGGAAGCGGTTTGATAGACTTGTGTGGAGACCATGTTGATTATTTATGTAGATCATTTAGTACACGTAAGCCCTATAAACCATGTAAAATATTCAATATTTTTTCGAATGTGATTAACAATTGTTAAAAAACCAAAACATCGTAGTGTTAAGTACTTGTCATTACTTTAGCTACTAATCTATCTAATTTTTTAACTTATATCATCGTGGACACTAAACATTCTAAATTCGAACGGGTACTCACGATTTTGATCATGATCCATGCAACTGGATTGAAATATCGGTATAACAATTCAATATCGTCAGTGCACGTTTGCATTTAGAATTATTCTATAAAGAGAAGTTTTACAGATATAAGATCATCTGTATGAACTAAAACTTAAGTATTATGTGGTTGTACTGTAGCGATGTTGAGGCGTGGGACCTCTGTGACGCACGTGAGATGTGCGTAACGAGACGACATCTGTAACATGCTTGTGCAAGTAATGATGCGTTTATAACATGCGGGCGGGCCCAGGAGGCCTACTATGAAAAACGAAAGTCGACGTTTCGGACGACGGATCGTACTTTTTCTTACTGTTACGTGTTTCTTTTCCTATTAAAATAAATTTATATACGAAAATCGCATGAGTTTTCTTAAGAAAATTCCATAATATGTTCACACGAAACATAATTTGGCGACAGTGACTGGTAGGTAAAAGTACGATCCGTCGTCACCAACGTCGACTTTCGTTTTTCGTAGTAGGCCTGCTGGGCCGTGGATCCTGTTAGTGACCTGCGGCTGGGCACAAACATCCCAGAAAGTTCGAGGGGGCTCCTCTGCAGGGTGTAGACGATTTAAGAATTGTATTTTTATGGGACCGGTTACCGGGCGGTACGTTGTTGTAACGCACGGTAAATAATAAATTTAATAAGCTATTCCAAATGTTTTTATAATTAAAACCTAGTCGATCCGACTGTAGGCGACGGAGGGCAGTGATCTCGCCAGCCGCCCTTGCGTAAACAGATTATATAATCGCAGATGCAGTGACGCAAGCCCGCAATCCACTCTTCGCTTCGGTGCAATCTCGAGATATTTGCATGGCAAAACATTGCATTACACCGTTTTCTTTGAGTGCAACCAACCCTCGAAGGACAAAGGGCGGAGGCTGCGTGTAATTACGGTATTCAAACAGGTTTTAATTATGAAACCACTCGGTTACTTGTCTGGACTGTGTGCGCCAATTAAGAATGATATTGTCGTATTTAAAGACCACTGTCGTAATTGGTTTCAGTTAGAGCTGTCTCACCGGGAATGGCGAAATCGCCGGCTGCGTGGCCTAATGTTTTGTATTGAAATTTGGCTGGATTAAACCCATTAATGGCCCACTACTGAGCACGGGGCTTATTTATCGTTGCAGAAGCCTAGAGAATATTCCACCCCGCTCGCGTGCGGATTGGTATTGAAATTCACATGGCCAGTATAACGCAAAGTCAGTTAGTTAGTTGCCTTATCTTTCAATAATATTATATATTGACGACCCGGATGGCGCAATGGTTAACACGCCGGATCGCCGTTCCGAGGGTCCTGGGTTCGATTCCCAGCGAGGCGGAAATTTGAATGATGAATTTAAATTTCCGTTCTTGGTCTGGGTGTGTGTGTTCTTGTCTTGTGTGTTGTCCATGGCACCCACGACACAGGCAATCCTGGTGTGGGGCTATGTGAGTGTGTAGCGTTATTTATTTATTATTTAATAATATGTATTTGTTAGCCAATTATGTTACATCTGTGGAATTCTGGTGAGGACGGTTCTGATATTCTCTGGCAATTATGTAATGCAAAATATACTCATGAGTCATGTCCAAAATTCAGGAGCGGATCTAGCAATGCCCTGGCGCCCTTTTGTATCCCAAATGCGCGGCCAAAATGGATTAGGTCTAGGTGTCGAGAGCGGCTCTCGGATTGATGAATGCAATTAATAAGTAATGCTTTTTTGCCTATTAAGATGGCAACGTTGTGGCATTACAGAACCTAAATTTAACTGTCTGTTTACTAAATTTATTGGATTGTTTTTAGTGTCATTACTCATTCATTATACATACACGTTATTCTATGTAAAATAAGCAGCCAGATTAGGTACTCAATTTATATTTTATTTTCGATATTCATGTTCTATGACAAATAGATTTGGAATGCAAATGTAATGTTGTTATCATAGCGAAACATCAACAAGCTACTTCAGTAAAAGCATTTTAATATGCATGGTGTGTACTTTTACATGGCTATATTTAAACTATTAAATTAAGTCGTCAAATATGATATATGAAACGGTTCGAGTGGCAGATAGGTCGGATTCACGATAAGATAAGATAAGATAGGACAGTTTATTGTATTTCTTGCACCGGACCTCGGTATCTTATCGGTATGATTACTTACTTCTATGGGCCGAGTTATTTCTGTGGTATTTGGTTTTTTTAAATAAATTTGTGTCTTTAAGTTGTGGGAATGTAGCTTGAAGGTATGTTTTACATACTTATCCATGAATGAAATTTAAATATAAACAGAGTAATAAAATAAAAAAACAATGGCTACACACTCACAACCCCACACACATAGACAAGGGCACACTTAAACCGAGTAGAAAAATTTAAACTCATGATTCAAATTTCCATTGCGCCACATACATAAATAGGATCAAATTATTTGGATTCGAAGATTCTTGAGGCTAATTTCTCAAATAAACGAATACCCAACAGAGGTTATACGCAATACTTGACTTCAACCCGTCAGCAATCCAAAATATAGTACCTACAGCTACAGGTCTCTCCGTAATTCAGGAGGTCAACAGCGCTATATCATGAAGACTCCGCTCCATTGCGGGTTAGTTGAGGTGTTTGTGACCTACGCAAGTACCGGAAGTAATGCTGTCTATTGGTCTCCGACTGGTGTCTAATGATAACAATCAATGTCAAACAAACAAACAATGAGACCTACAGTTTTACGTACCCTCCGAATAATGGAATAGCTAAAGAAATTTAGCTATTAACGGTCACTCATCCGACTACAGACCGCGCCCGCAGCCAACTTTTCAAGTCTTTTACAAGTCTGAGCAAGTGAGCAACATACCTGATGTCTAAAAGACTAACGTACTGTAGGTACTAGAGGTCATCTAACCTCTAGTACAATATCAATCGTTTGTGTAGTTTTAGATTACATTGGTCCAATAAATTGCAGTGACCACAAAAATGGACGCATGACGGTTTGCAGCTACTGTGTCAATGAGAAAAGCGTTCTAACCGAACAATGGCAGCGACGACCTTGCGGGGCATTTGCGTGATGTGGTCACCGCGTGATGTCATCACGAGGGTCTAAGTGGTTACGATAGCACTGTCAATGCCGTCTGGTCGTCTGGGGTCTGCGCGTGGGATACGCGGCCGTCTGGTGCGTAACGTCTAAATGTGGATCCCTCGATTCCCTGGTGCCTCGATCCCGTGTGCTTTACCTGCATGAAAATCACTCGTAATGGTTTTCTTTCTTATATCCAACAAGCCTCAAAAGAAGCCAGTGTACTTGTTATTGCATATTTTGATAGTTTTAACAGTTATACTCGTACATTATGTTTCATGGAATGTTTCAAATTGCCGCTGACAGTTCTAGCTTTTTTATTTATTAGCGGTCAGACGTCCGTATATTACGTTACACTAATTTCACGATTTGTGGGGCTTCCTTCCCTTCCCTGTTTGTCATGACAAATTTTGCAATTTCAACAGTGTTACGTTATAGTTTAGTTTTCGCATTTCAAAATTACACTTGTATTGTGAAGTCACAAAACTTATGACTCATCCCCAATTTATGTCACACGGTGTCACATTTAGTTTACCCCCCCCCCCCCTCCCAACGTGTGACTTAATGTTTTTATGGATGGCTCCTTACATACTGTATTTTATACAGAAATATGTGAATCCATTAAAGCAGAAAATACTACTGTCCTATATGACGTAAAGCAAGCAAGCACTTGGGTCGATTATTTTTACATCCATAACGAATTCCGTCGTGTATAATGGAATGTGCTAACGGATGCTTAAAAAACTAATGTTATAAGAACATAATTATTGAAAAGCAGCAGAGTAATACCACCTTACCATCTTAGCTACAGTGACTTGAACGTAAACAGAAACTCAAATATTGTACACGACACAGGATATTTTAAACTAGGCGTGTAAATAATCGTATTAGAAAAATATCTGCATAATACATTTCAAGTTCCTAACTAACAATTGTACTAAGCAGAGTATTATTGATGTTTCGCATGCATACAAAAAGTCTATTGTGTACATATTTGCTACATATTCAAAAACCCATGGCTAACGTGCAGCGTTTACTCGTGAGACCCAAACGGAGCTCGCCATAAAAACGGTGATGCGTTTTTTTAACGCCAAACTCGAGAGGGACCCGCCTAACCGGTCCTCTGAAATTCTCGCCGGAGCGAGAGAGACATACCTGTCTCTCATTAAATCGAGCAGGACAGAGCGTCGCCAAGGCGCTGCTTGTTTCGTGAGTCCTGCGTGCTCATTTATTTTTAAACGAATTTTAACCGTAAAGTCAATTTTACGAATGCGACATGCGACTGGAGAGACATGTCAACACTGGCATTTAACTTTAAACGGGGTTAGATATTTAGTTTATGTGTACGTATGTTATTATGTACATGTATACATTCTAATATACAAAGTTACTAATTACTAAAACGTGTACGTCATACCGTGTACTGAAATATGGTTTAACCACAACTACCTACCTAATATCGTATTTTGGGACTTTCCATGAAATAGGCGTCATCCCCTCATTGATTTCCTTATACTAAACAAGTATAATTATACTATTAATACTCGTACATGGAAGGGCAGGAAATTGTTTCAAATTATTTATTATTTTAGTTACCAAGAACCTTTAATTTACATAACTCGTGAAAATATAACTAAATAAGCCCAACCTTGAGAAGGTTTCTAATAACGGTTGAATAGTTCCATTCTTCACGTTTAACATGATTCCGTCATCACTCTCGTAATCAAGTTAAGAAAATTAAAAGAATACGTCATATCCTGGAATGCAACCGTTGCACGCATCGCCGTAGCGTGTTGTGTTTCTCGGAAGTCCACCTTATCGAGGGTACTGTTTCGTGTCTCGTTTTTGGGAGTTACTTTATTTCAAGGCCAATTTTTGTGCGCTTACCTTTACCGGCCCATCATGCGTTAGTGCGTTTCATTTTTTAGTGTTCAAAGAAGTTCTGAAGATCAAAATACATTGCTTGTAGACGAGGGACGATGATAATATGCAACATGTATTGTGTCAAGTGGTATGTATTACGATTATATTGTGTTAATTAATTATTAATTAAGCACCTCACATTTATAGATTTCATATTCGCGATTGATTTATGAATGAGATAATGAAATATGCCAGCGATAAAACTGTTTTTAATGATAATTGAATGTTTTGTTATTGATAGTTTGTTTAACCGACAAAAGCACGGTGCAGTGTCTTGAACTGCATGTTTTTATTTGTGTACTATATGTTTATAATGATAGAAACTTCCCAATTTAACTTGTTAGGGGTCTGAATAAAAAAAAGTTCAGAAGAAATTTAATTAAAAATACCAAAATGTAAGTTTTAAGTGACTTGGGCGATATTTATTTTGATACTGGTGAAACATGACCTCTATTAACGCAATACAATCCCTAAACGAATTTTTATGAATTTTGTCTGTCTGTGCGTTTGTTCCCACTAATCTCAGAAACAGCTTAAATATCTATTCCGTGTACAAGCATCCAACGGTTGTAGTTGTATTAGTATAGCTTACGTCTCCAGTTTCAATTTGATCTTGGCAATGAATCAACTGATTTGAATTCAGTACAGTATCTTATTAGTAATATTCAAATTTAGATTTATGTTTATTATACACGAGTGGCTTGATTAAAACAAATATTATTACTGCTAGTGCCCTAGTGGCCTGGACAAAACATTTATTTTGTTTATATAAAGGTCTTTCGTCTGCTGTACATAATCTCGCAGTATGTAGTTTGGCTTCAACCCATTAATGGCCCACTACTGGGCACGGGCCTCCTCATACCTGAGGATACTCCACCACACTGCTCCAGTGTGGATTGGTGGAGGTGTTAGTGGCAAACCCAAGTGTTAGAATTTTTTATGCCGCCCAAAGGCACCCGAATTCCGACATGGCTTCACGACTGTTACCAAATGGTAACAACCGGGACTGACGGCTTCAAGTGCCCGAAGCACGGAAGCACCCAAGAAAGTTTTGCCACAATGGTCACCCATCCAACTACCGACCGCGCCCGCTAATTGCTTAACTTTGTTGATCACTTAAGATCGAAGCAATCCGCCGGGCTATGAGCGAAACTTATAACGCTATTAAACGACTAATAAAATACCTACGAAACTATTAAAACAAATAAGACATCAGAAAAAATGAAGAACAATATGGAGATTCAAAGAAACGACTCTCTCTGATAACAGAGATAATGGGGATCGGGGCTGGCGGTTGTTAGATAACGCCGTTGGCCGCGCAGATAAGGGTACTTCGGAGAACCGAGAAAGTGAAAGTATGAAGACGTTAAAATGTATCTTTGAATGTCATTAGTGAGGTCACTCGCTCGAGGCTTTTAAATCTTAGCCATATTGATCAATATCGGATGATCTAAAATGTAAGCTTTTTGTTTGTGATGACGAAAGAGGAAAACACAAAAACGTATAAGATAATCAACAATTTGTTACTAGTACAAGGCCCTAATAGTAGTAGTCCCTTGGTTGAAATCGTATTCTAATTTTAAATTTGATTAATTTTGTCGTACCTAAACAAAATGTTACTCGTTTACCAAGCGGTCACACTCTCAATTTGAAAACTTACTAGTTAACTACCGCCATTTACCCCGTAGCCCAGTTGGTAGTGGCTGCGAAGCGAGGGGTTCGATTCCCGGCCAGGGCGGATATTCATGTGACAGATAAATATTTGTACTCGGGTCATGGGTGTTAGTGATATGTTATTCGCGTTGTCCATGCCACCCGCGAAACGGAATCCTAGTGCTAATATGAGTGTGATAGCGTTTTTTTATTTATGTAACAACTGCGAGGAGCAGGATTAGCAGGAGATGGTCATATGAGGTGTGGAGACACGAGGTGAGGTGTGGTGAGCTGGTGAGGCGCGGTGTGGAGTGGTGAGGAGCAGGCTTAAGGAGTGGAGAGTAGATTGAGGAGCGGAGAGGAGAGATATTCAGTTGGTAGTTTTTCATAGGTTTCAGGTATTCTAACAAAATGTTACTGGCCGGCGAACAGGCCAACTTCAAGAATAAACAGATGATTAAGAAGAACAAAGGAATTATGTCAATATTGTCATTCAATAGAAATGTATTGTAAAAATGGAGCTCGTGTATTAATTTTGCCCTTTTACATTTATTTACGAAGTTGTTTGTCATGAGCCTGTAATGATGATTGATTGTGTTGACAAGAGTCCAGTGGCAGGGTTCAAACGGGTACATGTTAGTAAATAAAGGAAGCTCGATTACATCGAAGCTATCGGTTTACCTCGTCATCTCGCCATTACAGTGTCAACGTCATCAGTGTCTATTGACTGACGAGTGACCCTGGGCGTCGCCGCGAATTATCCACAATGAATGACTTAGGCTAGAAACGTCGATGTTGATATGCTGAGAGTTAGTCTGGCAGAATGATTATTAAAATAAATTCAAGGACCTCTCTATTCATAAGTGATTGAGAATCACCATTGTATAATTTGTTTTCACCTATTTTAAGACTATCGGATTGATTTACTTTATGGATGTTAAAATATTCCGTTTGGGAAGTTTGTCTGAAAATTTGAATTTACTTCTCGTGAGTTTTGGCTTTAATCCGACCCGAGTATTAACGGAACGTCGAAATTCAAAATGTCGCTGGTTAATCCAAAATCATACTACCCATGTGCCTATACATATAAGATCGCTATAGCCTTAAGATCTTTCACAGATAATTCTAGTTTCTTGAAGCTAAGGGAGAACAAGGTTAATCTAGCAGTCTTTCCCTAGTCAACCTATTCATCAATGGACAATTGGATAATAATTCTTGTCTTATTAATTCACCTGGCAGCCCTGACACGTGTCAACGCGTGACGTGCAGTAATGCTCGTACGAGCACGTATTTTACGAGTAAACATTCGCCTTCTCGGTATTCAACTTCAAGCGCGGAACACGACCCGGACGATGCTATGGCGAGAGTCTGTGTAGCGTTTGGGCGAGAGGGGATTAGTGTTGTGGACGAGGGGGCTGGGTGATCGTCTTTTGTTTAGTTCGCTCCTGTTGTCTGTTTTACGGGATCTTTTTATCCCTCAAATGGGAAGATAAGTGAGCTAAAGTTTCTGAACAATAGCGTCGAAGGAGTTACTTATGGCTGGCAGATCTTCCTGTGACTTATCAGTAGCGAACGACGTCAAAAGTCCAACCTACACATTTACGACCTTGACAACAATGTTATTATGCTATTTTTGTGAAAGTTACGACAACTGGATACTTATTTTGTTCTCTTAATACTGTTCGTTATAATTAGGAAAGAACCAAACTACCCAGATAGTGATTCTGTTTTCGGAAACTTGGGAGTACAATAAAGCAATAGTTAAGAGATTAGCATGATTTATGTATCGTAACAAAACGAACACTTTTATTACGTACTATAAGTTAATGCTTGTCTACAATCCCACCTGATTGTAAGCAGTGATGTAGTCGTGGATTATGACGACTTAGACTGTGCTTGAAGTTCCCAGTACCCTGTTCCTGGTTTTGAAGTAGTTACGCCTGCGAGCGAAGTTGCTCGAACCTGTAGTAGCGTACACAATCAATCAATAACCAAGTTTGAGAAGTACTTCGTGGACGGACTCCGACTAACACGCGTTTAACATTCGCCCCCTTCGACTGCGCGTCGTCTAGTTTATTCCAGTGCATAACACAAACATCCAGGAGTGAGGCGAACGCGCTCCGCTCCCAACGACCTTGGTGGCTATTTGTAGACCGTGCCGCAGCTAACAACACGCTGGGTTACTGATCCAGTTAGTTTAACTGGACAGTTAAGTGTTCTTTGCGGAAGTTGATCGGTGGCAGAAACTGTTGACGGGATGAGGAAATATCGTTAAAACGCAGTTTTAAAATCCTCATTTCTGACTAAACTCTGGCCGCTTGCTCTTGCCTGAACTTTTGATTGTATGCACCAGAACTTTAAGTTACACAAATAATGAGTAATATAATTATAACAAAACCTTTACCAAATTAGTCGCGCCTATTAAGTAAAAAATATTTAAAGGCATAAAATTACTTATTACTTAAATTAATTAATAAAATTACTAAACCTATTTATTTGTACACGAATAGAGAGGGGTAGTCTTTCGCCAGTCTTGTCACAGACGCGGATGCGGAGATGTCCACGTCTATTCTATCCGCAGTGAGTGTGTATTATCCCAGAGCGGTGTAGTCATTCCATAAAATACGAAAACATCAGACACACAGATCTCCTAAATCTTCAACATTTTGTATCTTTGGAAAAAAATAACCCTGTGTTTTCTTGTCATTAAATTCGGTCAACAGGTGCTCCACGATTGAGAGTGGATGAAGCATTCAGATTGGTTGATTGGACCGGTGTACTGTGTAACCGATCTCAAATTCTCAACTGGTAGTTAATTGACACGTCCACCAACAAATAGAAACCGAGCGTCAATCTAACGGTTGGTTTACGAATCAAACGGTCTCGAGTGACAATTAAATTGGCTACGATTGAATTTCGTTTTGGACGCTGGTCACTGTATGACCGTGTGAGCGATACGATTTCATCTCCGATTTTACTACTCAAATTTTATTTTCTAATTTAACTATGTTTGGCTGATTTTTTACTTACAATTTCAATAACTTTAAAATCCATGGTATGCAAAAATTACAGTTGAGTGTCATGACTAAATTATATTGACTGGGCTTCTCGTTATTTAATTAGAAAACGGATGGACGAATTCAAAAGAAATAACCATTAATGTTGGTAAGTCGTGAACAATGACAGTTTTTTTTATTCAACGTCTTAGTAATTTTTATATTTGTTTACCATCAATAACACGTCGACAGCCATAACATAAAGTAATACTAATATTGCCGCAACCCATTAAAAACCTGAAGTACACGCACTATTAATAAATGCCTGGTACAGGACTTTATAAAAAACTAATATCAACTTTAATTCACGCACAACAAAATAGTCATAATTAGGACAACAGCTTAAACTATCATCAGAAGTTTCACTAACGGTTACCACTGTAGCGTTGTAGTTTAGTAAATTACTTGCATAATTACCGTAACCCACATTGCTCCAAAACGGTTCTCGTAGAGGACCGCTTGACACACATTGTCAAGTAATTTCCTAGTCTTAATAAATATACAACGTTAAAATGCAACTACCAGGAGATTATGAATATTATAGTACAGCATATAGCTATTTTATGATGTTTATTGAGTTCTAAGTCGGTCGCAGTTGTCATGGGCGGCAGCGGAAGGTGGTGCTGCATGCTCGTTTGCTACCTTAATCCCATGAAAAAAATTGTAACTATGGTATTACTGATATCCATCAGCGGCGGTTACCACCGTTAGAAAAGCTATTTTAGCCTATTTTTGTTCCTCTTTTTATTGTTTTCCTGCACACCTCCTTTTATTGTTTTCCTGATACTTCATTCTGCATCCAAACTCTCCTGTGACAGTTTCACTCGCTGCTAGACAGCAGTCGGCCGAATGCCTTATAAGTATTACGGTTTACCAGGTTCCTTGACTAGTGGCGTGATTTACTGCCGAGTAATTAGTATTAAATAACGCTTTTAGTGGTTAATTAGTTTTATATTCTAGTCTTATCTAGTGTACGATTTAGACATTTCCTGGTGTTTGAAACTTGTGTAGTTCTTATTTTGGGCAAATCTCTTTTAGGTACTAAATTATTAATTGTAAACGCCGTCGATTTCCGTATGTTATTTATTAGTGTTTATAAATATTTTAATTGGATGAACCGTAAACGGAGAAGTGTACCGAACCGTAGAACCGTGGATGCCATCTATCGAGAAATGCACAAGAAAAACAACAACTTACACCAAAGACACGAAAAAAAGCGAGTCACGATGATACGATGTGAGTTAACATTGCCGATTTTTTCAAGGAAAACACAGTTACTTACAAGCAAGTTTGACAGCTGATGTTGAACTTTTCTTGTGTCCCATTTCTCTTACTATTTCACGAGTCATGTTGGCCACGCTCACCATAATGTTTATATCCTTCTCTGTCTACGGGATCAACAGTGGTGTCTACTTTTTTCTTAATCAATCGACAATATGGCGTCTAGGTATTTAAATATGGTGGCTGTTTTAACCTTGTAAAACAACTAATTAATTTTATTAAATGCCAAATGCCTTTTTCAGAAATCGACTCCTAATTAATTTTGTCAACGGCATATTAATATACATCCTAACACAGCGTATCCAATTAAAAATGGCACCATCGTTCGGCAATGTCAACGGGTCATCGAACCCCATTGTTTGCAATAAGAACACTTATTTAACTTTGTTCTCCTGGTATCTATTTACTTTAAATTAAAGTAAACAGTTGGATTATTTTGGTATTAAGGTTTTTATTTTTTTTGAGAAACCGAAACCTTACCGTAGAACGACCCTTGGGCGCCCTATCAACTAATATAATGGTCGTCGAATGAATATTATTTAAGAATATGATTTAAAACGGAATGCATAGATAGTCACTAATCTAAAACGAACGTAACCGACGAATCGGAATTACTAATTGTATCCAAAAAGGTATTTTTATGTATCAAATCAACACATCATTGAATGGTAATTGGAACCGAAGTTGTGTGAAGTGTTTAATATTTGCGCGGTTCTAATGTGTTTACGCTCAAACCATGATTCATAAAGGTCGTTCGATGAAGGATACTGTATACAGAGTATATTTTTAAACAAGTAGGTTAAACGAAGGTACAACTTAGAGCAACTTGGAACGAACACGATTTTCGCCGGAGGCCTGAGGACATATATTTCGTTTGTGTTCTTCCATGGTGTAAGTTTATGGCGCACAGCGACGCGCACACGTACAAGCCACGCCATCGATTTTTAAGATAAGAAGAAGACATACATTCTTCTTAATATACACTATCGGTGTATGTACAACCAGGGTATGTACATACCGGTGTATGTACATACCCAAGTCAGCTAATTTATAAATGTTTCAATTGCGTCGTGTCAGAATAGTTTGACACTTGTTTGACGTATTTCGTATACGAAATGTGTCAAACTATTCAAACACGACGCATTTGAAGCATTTATAAATTTGCAGACTTGGGAACCTGGTGACTCGTCTACTTCTGATATAGTAGATACAATCCTCGGCAACCCTTGTAACTTTAGGCTCTCGATAAATCCATCAGGTATAGGTGTAGATTTTGGTACCGCCGTTTAATTTTAGCCATCTGGCCTCAACAGATCTTTCTAGCTATGTCGCAGGTGAGAAACTTTGTCTGCTAAGAATTACTAGTTACTACAGCTCTGGCCAACATTGGCCATTGTTATAGTCCAACTAGGTCCCCGTTTCAATACAACAACAAACAATACAAATCAACGAATCAAACTGTCTACTAATTCAAACAACAACATAACAAAACAAAACAAATCAACTAATTCAAACAATACAAAATCAATTTGTACACAAGTAATGTGTACAACAGAACAATAAATATAAAATTTATATTAATCTCGTTTTACGCGTATGTAATGAGATAGTGATTTTAGCGGAGCTCAGTTTCGTGGTAATGTGTTAAATGTATGTATATTAAATGTATGGATGTTGTAATATCTCATCATCATCACCGCAAACCCATGACTGTCCTACTGATCGGCACGGGACTTTTACAATGGGAGGGGGGCGGAATACTTGACCACGCGGGCCATGTGCGGATTGGCAGACTTGAGATTCCTTTGTGAACATTATGAAGCACATTTCTTTGTTACGTTTTGATAATTTACGTAAACATATTTGTAAGAAATGTCAGTTAGGCAACACAAAATATTGTTTAGATAACTTTTCCTAGAAATACGAACAGTAAAATATGGCGAGTTCGAGGAATACCTACATCGTATTTGCTGATCGCAGTGAATAATGTTACTACAAAGGCACATAAAGTATCTACATAATGACAGTGTTGTCGGTAATATTATTTATTTTAATACACTTAAATAACATAATGCGTTAAACTTATCACTTAAGTGCATTAAACAATTGGAGATTTGTTTTTGTTTAGTGTAAAAGTTTTAGTTAGCTAAATGCAAATATTCTGATTTTTAATTCCTCGAAGCCTTCGATCAACAATACCTAGATAACGGCTCACATACTAATTCCAAGCTCAAAACAGTCCTCGTGAATATACTCGTATACTTGTACAGTTTTATTTCTTTACTAAGGAACTAAGACTAAAATTTTACTTTCAACCTAATTACAATCATTCAAAATTCGAATTATACTGACTGACAATACGAACACAATTTACGTCATTTTCTCCGACAGTTCAAAATATTAATGGAATATAATAAGCGTTAAGGGTCAACTACACGAATTCATTAGCAAGCTGGCCGCCATCACAGTTGACCGCTGATCACACGCTGACGCTGGCATGCACTGATGCAGCGACGGGGACGTCAATCGTCCCACTGTGTTTACTGTTTACACGCTCCAGTTACGATCATGACTGATGTGCAGTTGTATAGCTCAGTAGGTGGGGTGATGAAGGGAGCCGGTGTTTGATTCACAATGTTGTGATGGATTTAATGTGTGTTGCGAATATCTGTTGCTTTTAGTGATTGCTAGTCTAATGTTATCGCGGTTTCGGAAGGCTTAACAAAGAAATAAATGTCGTGGAGCTTTGGAACTTCAATCGCAGAAGACATAATTATCCTATTTAGGCTACAACGTATCTTATTAAGGACGTAGAATGAAGATACGACACGACGAAATAGTTAGTTTTGACAAATTTGACGTGTGCGGCGAAGGTTTGCTGCTTGTTCGCAATTGACAGTCCAGTCTGAATAGCGATTTTGGAATGCTAAAAAAAATAGTTCGGAACAACAAGCGTAAATATATCGTTTAGTTACATGAAATGATGATGGGATCGATGTGATGTACAATTTTCGATAGATTTAATAAGCTTAGCGTTTGTTTGCATTAATTTCACGATTTCACGAAGATCACGTAGTTGAATTAAAAGTTAAGACATGCTTACAAAAAGACAGCTAGTTTGGGTCCTCCGTTGAAGAAGTAACGCAATAAAATAAGATATTATTACATATATACATTATACATGTACTTTTATATATGTAATGCTCACCAACTAGGCAACGTATCATACAAATGTATGATATTCAATCAACATGACAATTATTGAATAATGTGTAACGATTTTTATGTTAATTGTTCTAGGTTGTGCATGAGTCCAAGAGCCGTCCTCTACTGATTGTCTTCATCACGGTCTATTGAGGTGAGTTTATTATGGTATCTTGAGTGATACATCTATATATACTATTACTAGCTGACCTGGCAAACATCGTACCACCTCAGACACAAAAAATAAAAAAAAGCTGAATTTTCATATTTACTCATCTTTTAAACCTTCCCTGGACTTCCACAAATAATTCAAAACCGAAATAAGCCAAAGCCGTCCAGCCGTTCTCGAGTTTTAGCGAGACTAATAAACACTAATTGATTTTTATATACATATTATTATGTCTCACTTTGCGTACCGGTCCTTTTTAGGAAAGCACAGTTGCTTACAAACAATTTTGACAGCTGATGTCGATTTTTACTTGTGCCACATACGATTGTAGTCTCTCATGTTGGCCACGCTCATCACATCTATATCCTTCTCTGTCTACGGCTTTTGGTTTTAGCCATGTCCATGGGCGATGGTGATCATTCATTTGACAAACTTGGCGGTGGCATTACCTGCTTTTTTGTCGGCTAGTTAACTAAAGACAAGATATTCACAATAAGTAACAGTCGGATGAGTATCGTACGTGGACATAGACAAGTGGGTATCTCGAGATTCTTTATTACTCTGTATAATTTGTATAAAAAATACTTTAAGTAATAAAAAAACCATGTTTCCGGGCGCCGCGTCGGCGAGTCGCAATCGATACAACAGAGGGATCGTTTACTTTCGGGGAAGCTCACCCCTGTAAATTATTCCTGGAATTACAGAGGGTTACCCCAGGTTGTAGAGGGTTGTTTCTTTCATAACTATTCATTATTCGATTCGAGTAGACGGCGTAAACTAAGAGTTAGTAGAAGAGCAAAGGCGTCGTCGTTAGTATTTGGCTTTGTTAGTGGTGAGTTAACACAACAAAAGAACAAGTAGATCTTCACCCTAGTTGGCACCGAGGCTTGTTGCTGCGCGCGCCTGAACAGATTTTGATGGTACTTGGCATGTTTATAATTTATACAACAGGTGTGGACTTCAGATACTTTTCATCCCGGGAAACAGATTTGTTCACGCGCGATAACAGATAAAAGTTAGTATGGTGATGCGGTGTGGCGAAAAGGTTTATAAAATATTTATTCGGAATAAATTAACATTTGTATCAAATTTGTAGAACAACAACAGTTATCCCCTCGTTAAAATGAGATAAACGTAAAATTTATGTAACGCCTGAAATAAATGAGTAGCAATGTTTCGGGTGCGGGTATTTTTATATGCTAAGGTTTGTCGATGTCGATGCAAAGCGAGGGCGGGTTACTGCTATTGTATAAACATTAACATAATGGTATGAAATATCATTGATATTGGTCAAGTCATTCAAATGTAAAGCCGTTTCACCATCGACGATTTTGTACATTATCCAGTAGAAGGCTTTAAATTAAATAGTTACGACAATACCAAAATCGTATGGTCAAAATATACGACGCAACGAATGTTGGATCTAACGTTTTAATACTGTCTCCCTGTCTCGCTTTGTTTATACAAAAAGTATATTTTTCTCTCGCTCTGTCAATCTTACGCATCCACCGCAGAGAGGTCACAAAAACAAAAAACAACATTCTAAAAATGACACATTGCAGTCGACAAGAAACGAGGACGAGCGAAATTTGTATTCAAAGGCCTGCCCCAATAACTGGGGAACATTACGCGTGCCCGCTCGTGAATAGAATAGAATGGAATTCGCAATTGTGTCGGGATTTGGTATTCAAATTATTTGGTCTGGCGTTTGTTTTATGTCATGTCAGTGGACGGCAAACGAGTAGACCGCCTGATGGTAAGTGGTTAACACAAATGGACGTAAGTCGACGACATCGACCCAGTGCTGGTTTCTGACCTGGGTACACACTACGATATAACGGAAAGGTACCTATCCTGTACGGGTTTAGGTAAACCTGCCCGGAAAGGTCTACCACCTTTCCGGGCAGGTCAACTGAAGAAAGGTCGCTGCGCTGGGAGGGCCAAGGCCCGGCTCGATAGTTAACTCCCTCAGGGAGAGAGTTGCGGGAGTCAGCTGCCAAAAGACGTGTCATGTTTCGGCTGAAAGCTTGTGACCCAGCACTTTCTTTCTACCTTGGCCGACAACCCATAGGTGGTGCCTTTGATGTCCATGGACGACGATGACTAGTTACCGTCATTTGGCTCGTCTGCAGGTTCGTCGGTTATTTAAAAAAAATACTTTTATTTTACGCTAATCGCCTGCCACTGACTTCATAGTGTATTCCAACATTTCCAACACACCCTCCGGTCTACCTGCGCGCGTAGATCTACCGGAACGGTTAGTTACCTGTACAATCTTCCGTAAATGGTGGCGTGTATGGCAGGTATTGTGATCGAAACAAAGTACTGTAGTAGTTACAAAATTAGTTCGTTATACTATACTACTGCAGTAAGAAATATTCCATTTGTACGCAAGTGCGATTTATACTATTCGGAGCCAGCTCGAACTACCCGTAGTTTTATGAGTTCTCCTCCATGGGAATTGACGAAAATTAAATACTTATGTATACACACACACGCACACACACACACGCGCGCGCACACGCACGCACACACACGCACGCACGCACACACACACACACACACACACACACACACACACGGGTCGGCACTACGGTCGGCCGTTCAAACACACATACAATCATAATAAACAATAACTTCCCGAAATATCCAACATGCAGTTCTGTTTTTTCCAAGAAAACAACATAACCCAGTAACAACTGACTGCCAGTAACATTAATTTCGCATTTGAATTTCGAATCGCTTGCCGCGTCACGCCGCGCGCCATCTTCCCGCGCGTTTCCGCCGCGTCCCCAATTGGGCTCGTCCTGCGGAACGCGCGTCCGGAAGTGCTCCCGTATGGTTTGCGAGCTCACGTGTAAACAGGTGAGTTTAATGCACTGCTCGACGTATGTACACCGGCCTGGAAAGATGATTAAGTGTATGTCTATGATATGTTTATAGAGGGCGTTACCTGCCTGTCTACTTGATCCTCGTTTCTCTAGCAAGAACCAACCGTAAAATGTTTTAACGTGTTCCGGTTTGGCAGTATCACAGAGCCGTTACAAAAGTAGACCTTCTCGCTTTTTCGTGGAAAACCTAATGCGTAGTGGATTAATGGGCGGCTGTGACCATGGTAACTGGTCGGAGTGCCCATTCGCTTGTTTGTTGGATGCAAATTGTTCATGTCGGTGATGTTTATAAACCACACCACATAATTTATAATGTGATCGACATCCAGCAAGACTGTGTTCCTATTTGAGATTCGTTACAGATGTCCAAGCTCATTCATTTGTATTCAGTATCCAAGAAAATACCATGTAGTCTCAACAAGACATTAGCATAATTTATCTCGGATGTTTACATCATATAAAACAATTATGTATGTCACGTAACACTGTATGGTGTTAATGGCACGCAAGACATTCCACGCGGCGCATTCTAAGAGCGCATTGTGCGACGTCCGCGAATAGAACGCGCATTGGTTCCCCGCTCGCACTTTGGTCCATCACTACGTTACGTCACCGATGAGACTAGTAAGGAGCAGTGTCGAAGTTTGAAGTCTTCGAATTTTGATGCGAAACGTTTGCCTGGCCCTCTACTCCGACTGCCCTTTACACACAACTAGCCGGTGATATAACATAGTCGAATGTCGAATCAAAGTACCCAAACTTTGAAGAGTCATTGGAGATTTGCCGGTCAAAATTTGAAGTCTTCTAATTTTGATGCGAAACTTTTTCTTTACCTGGCCCTCTACTCCGAATGCCCTTTACACACAACTAGCCGGTGATATAACATCTTCGAATGTCGAATCAAAGTACCCAAACTTTGAAGAGTCATTGGAAATTTGCCGGTTGGAAGAGGCTAAGAGGTTGTCCATCCTTTCCTCGCTTTGAATGTCCCTTGGTGGATATTAGCCTCAAATAAGTAGCATGAATTTTACCAGACATGTGCCCTATGTTTTGGATAGATATTCACTGTTTACCTCAAGTTGATTAGCATTGCATACTCCTTTTGCTAATTGATTCATCCATCAGTCATTTTGATACTTCTACTAAACTTCTAGTGGATATTTGCTATCCTCTTGAGGTCTGATGATAGTGCAACTAGTCAAGTGGCGTCATCATCCATATTCCTTTTACTACCATGATTCATCTAGCATTCGTTTAGATGCCCGCTTTATAGGCTACCCAATATGAGCAATCTTACCTATATTGAGCCCTTACAACTTGGCGTAATCTGATGTCGTCTTACATACCTTGTTTTTGATCGGTAAAACGGCTGATGTCTACGTTTGTGTTATTTGCCCATTTGCCATTGGTTGGCCAATGTACACTTAACTATTATTATCATCGAATTGTACTTCATTGGGCAAACGTTTTCTTGTTTACCTAAAGCGCAACGGGACTGCGCACGTGTCTATCATGGACAATAATGTTTGCTTAACATCGTTTTCTAAGACTTTGTGTATGCTTAACGATTAGCGGTCCCGAATAGTATTTGGGTAAAACAATCAGTGTTGGTATATTATTATACCACTTTATTTACGACCAGTCTCAAATCATATTTGATGCGTCTTATTGAAGTATAGAATTTGTTCACGTTCGATTATAGTGTGATTGGATGAGTAGGCTTTCACTTATTGAATGCTCCACGTAGTCCAAGGTTAAAACATAACATTGCTTAAAGTAACTTTACAGCAAACTGCTTTAGAATAGGGACGTAGCTGGTGATCGTCCGTGTAACACTCAAAGTTCCAACTTTATAGGTGGATCACTTATTGAATGCTCCACGTAGTCCAAGGTTAAACCATAACATTGCTTAAAGTATCTTTACAGCAAACTGCTTTAGAATAGGGACGTAGCTGGTGATCGTCCATGTAACACTCAAAGTTCCAACTTTATAGGTGAAACTCCATTTGAACCAATATCAGGATTTTGGATCTCCTCTCGGAATTAGACCAATTTAATCAATACTCTGTTTTTAGGAATATTGTGCAAATTATATATAGAAATAGACTTATGGATTAATTGGTCCAATTGCGAGAGGAGATCCAAGCTCCGGGCATTGGTTCAAACGGAACGGTTAAGGATGACCAAGGTCTGTCGAAGTTGAAACTGATCGTGCGATGGGAAGGCTCCGCGGGCACGTGCGGTCGTTGACCGACGCGGCCCGCTCTGTGTGGGCGTGCGCGCTTGTCGCTGTCGTATTATAATTTCCAGATCGCAGCCGGCCGACGATACTTATCGCTAAGTTATGTATAAATTTATTTTCACTGATACTATTATGCAGGTGAACGTGCTAATCACTGCAGTGGAATATAAATGCTTTTCTATCGATGTGTTATCGTGTTAACACTTCGGTATTGACGGTGTCTATGGCTGTTTGTTGAAGTGTTTCATCGCGGGATTATCAATTTGTAATTTTTTACCCTGTCTTCTATAAAGATCTAACTTGACAAGTTTTGAGTAGTTGCAGCAATTTCTTATCGGACCAATAATGCTATATCGGACCATATACGAGTATCGGACCAATTAAGTTTTTGGCATCCCAAAGCCACATGACAAAGTTTTTTGATTGCGTGGTGAGGATCGCAATCGTGACCTGTTATTCGATAAGATCTAAGTCTTCCAAAAGTTCAAGGGGAGCTGGACACCCTTAACCTTACAGTATTGGTCCATACAGCCCGCGGAGCCTACGCGAAGCGAGTGCCGGCTAACGACCCGTAGCGTAGGTAGGTGAGGCAGTATTGGATTTGTTGAAGAGGCTGTACACAGTCCGATACGGTGACTAAGTAGCCGGAGTACTATTAAAACATTTTTGCAACTTGATAAAGTTTGGTTTAAAACATTAAACTGCAAATATTACAGCTGCGTTTACAAAATACATCTATCAGGATGCAGTACTATGAATGTCCGATAGTGTCCGACCGAAGTTTCCACGCAACTAGGTCGGAATAGACGTACAAAATAAAGTACCTGTATCATAATAAAATATGTACAATCCGCGATGAGTTAAGATGAAAATCATGCTTAAAAGGATGTCCCAAAATTTTAAACAAGTAAGAAATAACCTGTTTTCTGTTTATAAATAAACAAACGATATCCTAACAGGGGGTATCTTGAACTTGAAAGCTTAACACATTTCATTCTAATGTTATTGTTATGAATACGAAAGTGTGCGTAGACGTAACCAGGTATCAACAACATTGCCCGGTTAGTGTGCAAGCGCTCTAAAGCTGAGTCATGCTCAAAGTTTCAACTTCCGCAGGCAATATTTTGTAACAATTTCAATTTTGTTTTATTACGAGTTGATTACGGTTTGCGCGTATAAACGGCTCCAACCGACCACTGTATTGAAAGAAACCTTTATTGATTGAATAGATAATTTTAATTTACTTTTAATTTCTGCACATTTCTATTTCTATGCAACCACATTATTAATGAATCTGCTATGTTCGTTTTTCTGCGTGTTCGTCGTACTAAGAAAATTGTAACACGAAAATCACCGAGATACTTTAAGATACTACTCGTATATGTCCAGATATCACTGATATGTACATTATGTACGGCTCATCAGATTTGAGCGGGCATGTCATGGCATGCTTTCAGCGCGCTTTGGACGACGCTATCACTTTACGTAAATTGTAGCGTACGGTTTAAAAAAAACGACTCTTAACTCCAGGACTCAAGCCTTTATAACTGGGTCACCTCATATGTGGGGAGGCCGAATAGGCCTAACTTCATTATGCTGCTGCCATACGATTTGGCGGACTGGAAGGTTTAGTGGTCAACAAATGTGTGTGTATGTATTACATATTTCTTATCACAGCCATGGCGTAGCAGTTACTTGCAACTATTAAAGAGGGGACAGGAAAGTAAAAAAAGTGGTTGCATCGTTTACTACGTCGACACGTTGATTTACTGTTTCTCATCACGTTTAGTTTGGCACGTTGCCCCGCGCCGCCATTGACTCAGCCCGACCCGACCGAGTCGGCGCGACACGGACATCGAGTGGCGCCTGGCCAAAAATATGCCCCCGTCTCTTATCGAAGTAATCATTCGATCGAAGCAATCATCGAAACACACACGCATATGTCATTACGATTACACTTTGCAAGGCTCGGTTTCAATATTTCATTGAGATATATACATACCCGTAATTATCACTTACATTAATTAAAAGAACTATTCTAATAATTAAAACTACTTACGAGATCGATTGCTCTAATAAATACCATAAATAGTAAAATAGTTTTTCTCAAATATTTTTATGTAAAGACATCGATCACTTTATTCTGTGTGTTAGGGGGCGTCCATAAATTACGTGAGGTGTTTTTTTAAATTTTCTACAATCTGGATTAAATGGACCAAAATAGTATATTTTTTTTTTGTTTCAATCAGAAAAAAAATTGCGTGATATTTGCCGAGACCCCCCCCTCTCTCCAACGTAAGATTAGATGAGATTTGACTCGACCCCCTCCCCCCCTTAAACACCCCACGTAATTTATGGACGCCCCCTTATTTGATAATAATTATTATGACGACATGATATGGCTACGTAGCCGGCAACGCCGTCAGGTGTCCTGCTAAGATACTACTGATACCTACACAGACCACTTAATGTACTGATACTAGCCAAAGATTATTTTGCAATACTCCACGAGTCTTGGCGTACGTTGATTGCATGTTTACTAACTCAGGGTGGTCTGCGTGGGCTACTGGAGGCACGGCGCTACCGACTCAGTGCGAGGTTGAGGGGGAGATACATTCTCGGAATTAGACTCATTACGGCAATTAGCGGCAGCGCGCACAATGCGACCTCTGTCAGTTTGGGTTGGTACGATACTGACTCACGGCTCGGGTATTTGGTATTCAGGTGGTCTGATCATGGACGTGGAACGTTGAACTTGTATTTTAATTTTACCTGATAGTCCTGGTTGTTAGGGGCCCGGCTTAGATTCCCGGCAGGGAGTTTTGTAAAATAGGTGCGTCGATTGCCACTGACTCAATAACTCAAAATTTCTAGGTTACTTTCCATAGTTTAGCCTATTGAAATGTTACATTTTTTGAGCTTAGCGTGTTATTTTTGATTCTATGACTAAAACGTACTGGACTAAAATATAAAATATTTATAAACGTGAGGAATATTATAATATAATTTATAAACGAAAGGATTGCTCGAAGCGATGGCGTTACTCGTTAAAGTTGTAAAGTATGATTATTCTTGACATTGCGCTGTCCTATTCGACTTTGGGTTCGTTATTGCAGATATGGCGCTTTTGCCCAGGGCTGGCTCTCCGCAGTTTTGGGGCTATTAATTATATTTATTGCTTTCGTGTCTGCCAGATATTTTTTGTGCCGGCCGACTCATCAAATAAAGAAGTGAAATACGATATTAATATACGAACGTAACAGGGAACGTGAGCGGGAGTATGAGGGTTGGGAATGATGAATTCCCCGTGTAATGAATGAGTCTGTGTAGGGTGTTTATTGGCAGGCCTGCTTCCTGCTTTAATATACTTAACTATTTAATAAGCTACGCTACAGTTCATATTATTACGGCTGCTATTCCACAAGAGATGTCCGGTTCCACAAGAGATGTGCTATGCTATGCTACATTGTTATGGATGTGCTTAATTTGATATCCACCAATCATATTCATCGGTCCACATAGTAAGGGTTCTTTTTCCGAGTCAGAGCAGACATTTATGTCATAGAACATTTTTTAACCCCGGCGGAAAAATTAGACGTGTCTGTGTATATATATAGTATATACGTGTGTGTGTATTCACGGGTTGTGATGTCCTGAAGATCCTGCCAACCTTGACACGGGAAGGGGAACTGGGAAACACGTGTGCGGGGTGTGTGAAGTGTGGGCTTGAAATGTCTTTTTCTATTTGTAGGTGTTTTAAATGACGTCATATTCGTATATACCTACTGCAAATAGGCATTGGATGTTAATTACAGACGTATTACAATTTTTAAATTTCATTGCTTGCGGTGCAGTACGCAACTTGCTTAAATTATGTAAGGTTGATGTTGATGGAGAAGAAATGTTCGTCTATAAAATATCTTAGTCACTTAATTACACTTAGTAATTATCAGTTATGAAATGTTAATTGTACAGGAATTAGTTTAGATTAGAACTTTTGATTTTCAACATTCCAGTTTAATTACTTAAGTCTGCTGTGGTAAAACATTAATTAATTATTTACACAAATTAAAATGTCTTAGTACTTTCGCTAAAGTAATTAAATGAAGTAGTGTGTTAATTTTATATCTTATTCCATAACAGTGGTCATAATTAGTTTGAGGAAGTGCTATGCTATGCCTATACATTAAACTTTTACTACAACAGATTATATAAACTTGGTCGTAAATGCCGCAATGGCTTTCGTTGCGATAAATAACCTTTATCTACACAAAAAGATAATACGTGATAGTTACATATTTATAAAGCGAAAGAATTTATCGAGCGATTTCCAAAAAATTTATTCATATAGATGACATGCAATGTACCATAAATTAATATATCATTGACGTAAATAAATAAGTAAGTAATACGTATTTTATAAGAATGCTATACAATATAATATGTGCCCATACATTTTTGGGACGTAACATACCCTACAAGTGTTTCAATTGTGGGAATGACTCGATTTGACCCAATTAAATGAGCGGTTTGTAGAAGAATACACTTAGAGTTGGAGTGGAGTCCACAGGCGCGTCGAGTTCCATACATGTTGAATGCAAATTGTTAATATTTGAGAATGCGTGCTCGTTTCAATATTTTATGGCAAGACTTGTGTGGTATAAGAATATGTGGCGTAGAGTAAGAATATAATTATAGCGAACCTTAAAGTTATGGATATTTATGTTTTGTAATTGAGAATCTAAAGATCTATAAACTACGAAGAAAGCGGAAAGCTGTAACAGTCTTAGGTAAGATTTTTTATTTATTTATATCATAAACAAAAAACCTACTTTATTACATAACATCGCAAATCGAATGCGAATCGAAATCGCCCAGTCTAATAGGCAGTTACGTCAAACTGACAGTTGACAGCCCTGCTCAATCCCATGGTTTTTAGAAAAGAGGCTTAGGCGGTTGTCGACCCCCATCGATCCATGGCGTTCGACGTCTAGCCGCGATTCAGCGTGACGTCATCCGCGACCCGTGCGACCGCGAGGCAGCTATATGCGCGAGCGAGACACAGCTATAGCTCGGTGCCATTGCAGTTTAGAGTAGTCTTGATTTTTTTTGTTTGTCCCACTAATTGGTTATGGTTTTTGAGTTCGCGAGTGTTGTTGGCGGATTGTAAAACTTGTAAGCTTTTCAACGCGGGTTTTGTGGTGGATTTAATTTTTTATAAATTTATGCTTTTGTAGCATCGTAGTCAATCATAATTTTCCGAGTTATGTATTCGAAATTAGACGACCTGATGGCGCAATGGTAAGCAAAACTGACCTCCGTTCCGTTCGGGCTTTGCTTTTCACCAGCGAGGCGGAAATTTGAATGATAAGTTTTCGGTGTGAGTGTTCTTGTATTGTGAGCTATGGGCCTATGAGCGTGTGAATTAATGAATTCATATTTATTGAAATGATCGTATAAAAAAAATACTGCTTCAGCTCAGAAAAACTTATAAGAAAACTTACCTAAGTTTAGGAGCCAAAGTGGTAAAATTTGTTTAAGTATGGCAACATCTTGGCCTTGGCTCGAAAGAGTCAGACAGACAGCAGTCCATTAATGGACCGGATTGTAGCATTGATGCATTGATTAAATTAATAAAATTGGAGTCTGTTTATAATATTAAAATAACCGCTTTTTACTAAATGCTTATGGATGTATACACGGTACATTGTATACCAAAAGAACATAATTATTTTAAAAGTTTTGTCTGTCTGTCTGTTTGTTTTGGCTAATCTCTGGAAGGGCTGGATCGATTTTGACGGGACTTTCACAGATAGATAGAGGTAGATAGTTGATAAAGAGTAACTTAGGCTACTTTTATTTTAGATTTTTTTTGTTTAATTTCGCGCAGACGAAGTCGTGGGCACAGCTAAAGCTCAATATATAAGTACAACAAGTATAGCTTCACAATGCCGCCGGTGTTATCGTATCGAAAAGTGTAGAGCTATCGCCCTATCGCATTATTTAACTGCACCGCTAAGGCGGTGATCATATTGGTTGTGTTCAAAGCGCGGCCGATTTTTGGCTTCTACCTTGCGATTTTTTAACGAAATTAATGCGTTGATTAAATGGATGTGACAGTGACAAAAGTGACAAATGACAGTACATAAAAAATTGCACAGTTTTAATTTTACTCATTCGCGTCACAGTGAAATCTATAGAAATGGGCAATCTCTAGGTATGGATATAAAAAAATGAAAGTTTTATTTGACAGATGCTGCCCATCTTGAATTGAAAATCTTGCTTAGAGAGTTGTTTGAAGCAACAGTAGATATATGATTTTTAAAAATGAGGCGTTCCCCGTCTAGTCTCGAAGTATTGAAACGTTCAACCTTTACCAAATATAAACATCGAGGAAACTTATTTTATTAGATATCTGTAATAAGACTGTGCTTGAGCCGAAAAAGTTAGTTTTAATATCCAATAATTATCTTTTATATTGATGACGGGTAACTTAATGTATTTGTATTATAATAGATAGGTACTTTGCGTTATCGTATCTGGATTCGTTGTGTCAGTCGAATAATCGTCTGATCGGAATGATCTGTAAAATCGCAACGCGCAACAACGCCAGTCCGGCGGCGGCGTAACGCGCGCGACCTACAAACCTCTAGCCCGGCGCCCCCGGCCGCAGCCCCAGAATGCAGTTCTGTAGCTCTTTGTGCTCCGCGGACCTGCACATTACTCATTCACCGGTGAATCTTGGCCTTGCTTTCGTTTTATGTTGGAATACAAGGTTTTGGTATTATACTCTTTATTTGAAATGTACGGTACCTTCAGTCTTAACAAAAGTACAACAATATTTACGGCCTATCGCAGCCGCAAGTAGCGATGTCGCACGTTCGAAGTAATTGCCGTGTTACCGGTTATACGGACGACAGACTTTACGATTTTTATTTAATAGCTAACAATCAAGCAGTTGAGCCAGCTGAAGGTATGTGGTCACGGACAACCATGGCCATTAGTAACACCAATGGCATCGCCTGTACTTTGATGGTCAAGAAACGAGGAAGAGGAAAGAAAGTTCAGAGCGGAATAATAATGTTGTGAATAATGTTGGAGAATGTCTAGCAGAAGAAATGCTGATGATGAGACACTCGCACAGCACACTTATTGAGAGCACATATGTTTAAAAACATGATTCCGTTATCATATCTCGGGGATCCATGACCGGATAATTGGTCTGTTATCGTTAACGATGTCCGCAAACACAATATTTGAACAATAATCAAACTGTGATCTATTATTTAGTTGGACGATAAATTACTTATTGGGATCTCAGTCGGATTCGTAGCATATTTAAATTTGCAACAGGTTTATCGAATGTATAAATAAATTAAGTTCTTAGTTATCAAGGCATCATCTAATTCGAATTAGGTATAACCAGATCTCGGGCCATTCACGGTAGCCGATCAAGTTTAACAATAATGGAAGTTTATCCGGGAAACTGGATCATTGTAAGGTTTACATATTGTAATGGTTTGTATAGAGTGCTGACAACTAGCTCAAACAATCGGCCAGGGTTTGAGTTACACATGATCACAATAAGCTAAATTCAACAGTAAAGTAAATGCGCGAAATGTATCAAATTTCAATTTTGTCCGCTATCATCTCTATTCGTGTTTTCTAAAACCGTGTGAAATTAGACCTTCAACACAGATTGAATATGATGGTAAATCTATTAATATGTCCACTGATTCCACTGGAATAATTGCTATTCCCACAATTTAAGACACACCTGGCCCTCGGTGGGCGCCAATCCGAGGTCGATGGATCAATAACTTTGTACGCATTGACGTCACCTTTCTCTTGTGTTTCGTGATCAACAAAATTAATAATGTATATCAATTTTAATAACGCTTAATTCTTAACAAAGAACTACATAACTACAAGCTGTATGGTGATAAAGCGGAGGTCGTTGGGGCAGATTCAACTTGCAAACTAGATAATATCAAATTATTATTAGTAAGTAAAAGTATCAGACTTGATTTCTGTTTTTACACGTTATCGCCACCATGTTATTTCAGGTTCAGTCAGGAAACAAAATTACATTGTTCAAGTTCTAGCTTACAGACCGACAGATATTTCAATGAACTCGGACTTTGTTTATTTTTAACTATGTTTGCTTCACTAAGCTAGAGATAAGAGAAGCTGAATTCGAATGCATAAGGATATCAATAGTTTCCTATTTTTTTTATACAATAATAGGACAAAGGAATGCGATACCAACGCGTAGGCCGTTGTAAGTATTGATTTCTAGACTCGCCGCGTTGGCGCCCAACGTGGGGCCACTACATCGCGTCACTATGCAGTTAATATTTTTACACTTTTTTCCAGTTATAGTTGCACTATTGAATCGTAGTACCAGTTTTCCTATTTACACAAAGAACAGTGGAATGCGCCGCCAACGCGTGAGCCGGGATTATCGATCCGCAAGCTCGCCGCTCTGGCGCCCAACTAGGGAGTTACGGACGTAGCCAATACTTTTACTACTTAATAAACATAAACCAAGTTTACTACATACACTAAGTTATTTGACACACATAACTCAGTAATTCTTTCTTTAGAAAACTTAAGTTATTTTACTTGCTGTCTGACGGAGAAAGGCATTCTGATGCTTGTATGTCAAAAGTGAAATGAATACGTAACTTAGTAATTTTTGCAGGTTTGCTACAAAAAATATGGATTGATATGCTCAGAATTTCATCTCTTGTAACTGTTGTTTGAGTTGTATGAAGGCTAAACGCGGCAAAAGCCAGTGGATGGCCAATGTTTTAACCCTCCGACATGTATATCTCATTGGATTGTTATCCGCGTCTTCTTTGTTTACTATGTTGTATCTGCAACGAGGTCGCTTTTCGTTCGTACATTGCGAAGTGACGTAGGGTTGGTAAGTTAGTTCTGAATATCCCTTTTCGTGATATATGTATCGCTTTATTTTTATCGACTTTGAATTAAGGAGTTAAATTCATTTCAACTCGTCTCACGTATCTTCTGAAACAGTTGCAACTGACTTTAGGTGGAAGAAATAGAATAAAACTACACTTAGTGACCTACGTCCCACTTGTTGCTTCTCTTGTGGACAACACAATTTAATTTATTGCTTACAGCCGTCTTCTATCCGAAACTCAATATTATCCAATGGTTCTAGTAATGAGGCAGCTTTTATTCGTTTCTATAAGGAAGAAGTGGACTGTACTTTTTATTTAAGAGGTGGACGATGCCAATCTTGTTAGACGAACAACTTATATTTCATTTTAGTTTCAGATGTAATTTGAAATCAGTTTTATCGTTATTCCGCGCGTTCGGAAATAGCTGGTTGAAATACTGTTGGCTAGTTTATTTCGTTGCTAATTAAATAGTAAATACATTATTTAAAAAAGCTTTGGCAGCCCTATGAGTGTTACAAACCAACGTGTGGTTTGGAATGTTTGCTGTTGTAGTCACCTACCTATAGACGTTAGTAAAAGTAAAAGAAAACTACAATAAATATACGTCACGGTGACTAGGAAATCTATGATTAGGACTGGACTTTTTTTCTTTTGCATTTAGCAACGAATCGACATAAGAGCAGAAGAGCCAAAAGGAAGCTCGGGATCTGTGTTATTACCTACTACGTTACATATGGATATATTCAAAGGGAATAATGAGTCTTTAAATTTATTCCACTGTATTTCCTCTATCGCCATACATGATAACGTACATGTGTACATAATTATGTACATTACAGTGCGAAGTCATCAGAAGCTGCCATCTTTAATACGTAAACATGATTTTTATTGCTTTTCTATGCGATAAAACGTAATGCTTTACGATCGGCCACTGCGTAACGGTGTTTGTGCCGTCTAATGGGGTCCTGCTCTTGGGAGCGGGCCGGGTCGTCTTGTGTAATGCTTTTATACGTTTATTAAAGGTGAGGAGAAACAGTAGGGCCGTACAGATATTAAAAACATGGGTTGATAGAGGCAGTAGCGAAACCCGTAACAACGCCATCTAGATTTGGAAAGCAAGAACTAAACTAAAGATGATAAACATGATTATTGTAGCAATCGAATTGTTTTGTTTTATCTGCTTGTCATTCATAAATTTGATTTTTTAAGTGACAAGATTGTTGGTTAATGTTATTGCGGAATTCTCGATTAGCCCATTAGAAACCCGTAAACGTACCTGTAATAGACGGAGTCAGAGGGTATGGCAGGACGACTTAATCAGGCTTGTAGTGAGTACTTTTACCCTTACCCGTCGTTAGGGTTGCAAGGGTTGTTTGTTTCGGTCTTAGCGACGAAACGCGGAGACAGTAAGCGGCTTTTGCATCATAAAAATGTCGGATTTGAAATGGATTTATCAGCGACGCGTAAATAGCACAGAACAGCGCTGCTTTACAATGTATTATATTAGTTCAGACTATAGTGCCTAGATGGCGTTGTTTTGATACTTTTGGTTTTTATGTAAGTAGCTGACAAACAAGCAAACAAGCTTTCTGATACGAAGTGATCACCGGTCTTCGACACCAATTTTATAGACATTTTATAGAAATTTTACAGACACAACTAAAGTTCCATTTTGTACTTTTCTTGAGTATTTTTAAAGGTTTTTATTGGGCGTTCCTTGATTCTGATTGGACGAAACAAAGCGTCTTTCGATTCTCTAGCGAATGGCATCAAAATGTCCTGACCGCCAAAAAATGACTTACTTGGTGATAGAACTTAAACGAAGATTAGTCACTAATAGGTACTTAATCTACTTAAATGTAAAATTAATACCTAAGGAGAAATTGTAATGTTAAGTTATAATTACAGTAGTTAATATTTAGGTACTTGGCTTATAATGCATACGAACGAGAGCAGCGTCGCGGAGACCGGAGTAGGTACATCATCTTTTAATAATACGGCGAGATGATACACGGGGTATAATAGCATTGAGCCGCTAATGGGCTGATGTCAAGCAAGATGTTATGTTATTTTATGGCTCGGCCCGTTTTCAAAGATTTACGCGACAGTGTATTTGTGGATATAATGGTGCGATATGTGTGGGTGGGGAGGGGATGGCGTGCATTAGACGAACATTTTCCTCAAATAATGAAGAATACAGTCGGCCGTATTCGTATATGGTACGTATCTTTTGAATAAGGGCGTTATTAGTTATAACCTTCGATCAACATGGTATTGTTGATAGAAGGTAATAACTACATAGGTATGATTATTGCCGCAGTAGGTAACTAAGTACAATAAGTTTTATCTTTATTAGCAAAATAAGTAATAGTGGAGACGGTGGATATATTGACAAGTGAAGTGACTTTGTTGATTAAGTTATACCTAGTTATTTTTATTTTTTATGCCGTCAAACTGTATGGGACGAGATTACAATTATGTTCCTATCAAATTAAATCAAAGATTAAAAATCAGAGGTGGTTTTTAATCGGGCGGTGGTACATCAAAGTTGAATTCGATTTTTGAAACCTGAAAAAGCTTTCTAGGTAGTAAAGCCTAGGATCTACTATGTAAAATAATTAATTTTAATTGTTTTAAATAGGTAGTAGAGTTTAGGGTTCGCCCGGGGTAGTACTACCACCCGCCACGGTACTGGTATTAAGTTTCTACCGTGTAATAATTGTTTTAACAGCAATGGACCAGGCAAACGAATTTTTTTTTACACGTCAAATAAATCTATAAAAAATTACAAGAAAAACTGTGTTTTTACTTTTTCCATATCTCAATAAATGGCTGAGATATTAACGATCAAAGTGCGTATTTACGGACGTTGGTTTTTTTTAAAAACGCAGGCGGGCGGTCACTACTCGATGACGTCATCTCTCAGTAGTCGCGCGTAGTTGATAGGGATTTTTGACCGAAATGTTAATTTAAACTCAAGTAAAGCCGCGAGCAAATCTTAGTTATCAATAATAAAATAACATATATAATTCACATACTATCTACTACATCTATGCAAAATTTCAAGTCTGTATCTATAGAAATAAGAAAGTTATAGATTTTTGAACTGCATAGACCCATATTTTCTATACTTTCGCCGTATCTTGCTCGCGGCCGAACTAACTCGTGACGTCATAGCGTAAGCGCGGAAATTCAAAAAAGGGCTTGAACTTCTCGTCTTTATAACTTCGGAAATACTGCATGTATTGAAGTGAAATAAAAAGTTATGTAATGTATATGACCTAAGCTCGGATTTTAGGTGTATTTGATAGTAATATTTTGACCCTTTTGCCTTCTCCATTGTGTTCCGGATAGAAAGGTGTGGAGCCGGCTACACTTTTTAGAGGCGACCATCTCAGCC
Organism: Ochlodes sylvanus; assembly: GCA_905404295.2. Lineage (NCBI taxonomy): Eukaryota > Metazoa > Arthropoda > Insecta > Lepidoptera > Hesperiidae > Ochlodes > Ochlodes sylvanus. The sequence continues at coordinate 9,938,106 of FR990129.1, forward strand.
CTCAAGGGTAGCAACACATCTGTGACCGAATTATAACGAGACTTTTACTAACATTTACTAACTGGACTATTAAACAGGACTAACATTCACTAACAGTCCCTGGCCCAGTCCTCATACTTACAAACTAACCAACTAATGTTCCCAGTCCCCATATGAGTCTTGTTGTTCTAAGTCGGTCACAGTTGTCATGGGCGGCAGCGGAAGGTGGTGTTGCATGCTCGTTTGCCGCCTTAAATCAATAAAAAAAAGTAGTCATAAAGTAGTGAACGTATTAATACTTTTTCACCGCATTGCGTTATTAACGACAGTTAAACTTTTTAGTCTAGCGGTATGGTGCGCCGTGCCCGCGGGCGGGGGATGACACCAGGGGAGTGAACAGATAGTCTGTCGAGAAGAGGTTTGGAACGAGACGGGTTCTTTGTGAGGATTTTGGGGCTTTTGTCTAGTTTAACGAGTACTTCTCCATGCATGGCGCATGTGAAACTTAGCGCGTACTGATCTCGGAATTTGAATGGAATGTTTTGGCGCAATATGGACGTAATTCCACTGCTGGGTTTGGGTGCGAGAATGAGAGTAATAACTCTCGCCACAGACCATGTGGTAGCGAAAGGGTGCAGAGCATGAAGCCATAAAAAACCCATCGTATCCTAGTCCCGATTTGGGTTTTATTCTGTGTTGGTCACAGTTGTCACAGGAGGTGCATGCTCGTGTCCTATCATGATTCCATAAAAAGTGCAGATTGATAAGTCTTCACGCGTGTTAAGAACGCCGAGTATGTAGGTTACGTTAGTACTGGCATGTACGAGTCTAGTACCTACATAATAATATGTATTTCCCGTTGACAGAGTAGTTATGTAGGATTCCTCGCGACGTTTTTCTTTTCTGCTTTTTACTCTGATTTTATTGGATAGCTATATCGTTAGCTATAGTCGGATTTTATTGGATAACCTGAGCATAAACATGGCGTGACGATTGCTATCGAACGGTAGAAACTGGAACTGGACTTAGTTTATCCAAGATTTCAGCGGCTTCTTAATATCGAGTAGACTGAGAGGGCCTAGAGTACCTACATACAATAAAAGATAAAAACTATAAAAATAACCGATATTATTTTTATAGTTAATATCTTTCTATATTTTTCTTGTATGTATAAGAGCTAGAATCATCTGTGAAGTTACGTAAATGCAGCTGTGTACCGGGTTACATATAACATCTGCTACTCTATTGTACATTTCACAAGTTAGGTACGCAGAGTGGTTTTGAAACGTACCTAAATAGAACATGTCATAATAATCCCATGTATTGTATCTTATGGATATCGTGGGTGTCGCTTCCTTATTGTTACAATGAAGACCATTACGGTCAATGACATTAATGGATCAATTTGACCGTCCCTTGTGCGGTCCATTGGTGGGTTACAGTTTCAGTGAATGCGATGCTTATTTACATGACGTGTTTACTTAGTATTTATACATATTATTAAAGTTTGTCGGCAATGATTAACATTTACGATGGATATGAATGTAGCCGAATATACCAAGATAATTATATCTAGTTTTTATTACTTGATCCGGAGTATTTTAAGAAAATCTGTTAAGTCGTTTGAGGATTGTCGGCTCTTTTCTACATGTTGAGAGGTTATGAGAAACTGGTGCATGTATGATCGCTTTTAAAATTTTGTGTTTTGATTTGAATTATATTACCATAATAGTAACACTGACCTGATGTCCAGGAACATCTGGAATCAGCAGGATCCCCAACTCCTGATCAACTTACAGCAATGGTACAGTGTTTCAACAGAGATTTTTCTTAATTAAGGGATTTTTCTGTTTTAAGTTTTTATTTATAGTTAATACTATATTATATTGCCTGATTTTCTTAAAAATTATCATAGTTCAGGCGAATTATACAAAAACTTTTTAATTTATTCACCTACACATACTGTTTATACACTTTTCGCGACGTTAAAAATATATGAAAATCCATGTAGTGTAGCAGTTATTTAGGATTGCGCCAAACAGATGACTATGTTACCTTATGAATTTATTATTATATTTTTATTATTTTATTTTTTATATTATTTTATTATTTATATTATTACCATATTTGTACCTACAAATTGATCGCTGAATTATAGAATGGTCAATTAAATGCTCGACTGAAGGGGCCGCAGGTTGTCCATTTCAATAACGAACGTGAGAAGGAATGGATAGAGTTCACGCAAAACAATGATTAGTGTGAAAATAATAATACTTACAGATCATTTTCTACAGTAGAGTACGGCAATAGTTTAATGCGAAGGAGAAAAAATATTATGGCGCAGTATGTGAGAATGAGATGTATGATAAAAGCTTATCAGAAAATGGTTATGGGCTGTGTCGGTGCTGCAGCAAAAAGTGCTGAGTAACGAATGGTGATATACATTTTAAAGAGTTTTATTTAGTTTCCGAGTGTTTGTAACATGTTACATGCATGACTATATGTAATTTGATAGTAGGTTTTATATTATAATTATATTTACTCGTATATGACGCGACATAGTAATGGATTTAGCACATTTCAACATCGCACTATTCGTCACGCACACTATCACGCTTTGCGCACTCTAGTGTAAGTAGATGTTGTTTTTAGGTGATTAAATGTAAAAAACGTTAACGAATCTTATATACTGCAATGTCATAAAGACTTAAGCTATAGATTACAGAGCCGAAAATAAACAATTGCACAGACCATTAACAGACTCGCACACTTTTCTCTTCTTCACAATCACGCGTGAAACGGAACGTGCGAAAAAGTAACGCAATTGGAAATAATATAGTTTCTTATGCAGTAGTTCTTAGGCATTCTGTTCGAAGATTAATTAAATCCGTTTTGTACGACCCACCGACCACACAGCCAATAGACACCTAATGTTTGATTTTCCGAATTGAATGCATTCTGGCAACTAGCTAAGGTAAGACGAAGCGGGGTGACTGGCTAATTCAACGCTGTGATTGGCTAATTCAAGGTCACATGAAACGTTGGAAAGAAGTAGATTAATTTAAGCAACGGGAAAGAATGAGACGGCACGAATTTATATCTGTACTATAAGCCAGATGTGTTGACAGAAGCCATTCGCCTGTTATTAGGAGTCTATTGGCTGTGGGTCGGTGGTACGACCAAAACAATTGAATTCGCGAATAATATGCTAATGCGGTTTAAATTTGCAAGCAAGATACCGGCCAGTGGCAAGGTGTTATTGATAAATTTCATTTTCCTTTCAACTGTGGGTGCTATTTCAATTGGATCATTAATTTGTAATATGAAAATACTAGCGAATCAAGAAAAATGTCAAAATCATTTAGTTTTGCTCTCTTTTTATCATCTCTGAAACTTTCCTTAATAATATAGAAAATATTGGCCTCACTAGCTGGCCTAAATCATCTATAACAATAATACAAAAAAAAATCTTTGCATTCAAACACTAACAGAAGACCGCGAACCAGAAAATCACTTCACTCCTTTTACGAACTAAAATTAAAAAAAGTTGGTGAATTTAAAATTGGAACGGGCGGAAGCGCATTCCGCGCGCGCGCTTCGTCTATTTCTGGACCGTCTACGGTTTTATGATTTTTTTTATTCCAAATTGAAAACAAAACATTCTTCGACGGGCTAATTTATCATCGTTAGAGCTGATGAATCTACGACAAATGTAACGTCTAAGAAGGCCGTTAGAGGTTTGACGTGTCAGAATTTTAATAGTCGGTTATAATTTTTGTTTATTTAACTTTAGTTTGTAGGTACCTAAACCTGCTATGTAATTTGTAAACATTCATGATGTAAGGTAACACTGGATACATTTTGAATTACACTAATTTTATTTCATTTTGTGCGAGATTTGCATAACTAATTATGATTGTGTTAATATTTTATTGTAATTTAAATTACGCACTGTGCACAGAGTGTTGGCTACTTATGTACGAGTTACCGTACCAAAACATACATTACAGAAAATCAACATAGTTAAATACATAAATTAAATAACACATAATTAAAACATTGCACATACATAAATAATATAATTCTTTCTAATTTATTGTGTTCTTTTTAATTTATTCTTGTTCGAAATTAAAAACATTGCTTTAAAAGCTCATCACAGATCGAAAATTATAAGAACATGTCAAGGGTTATCGTGACAATACGACCGTGTGTTGTACCGCAGCCGGGCGTCCCCTCGAGAGCTCGAGACACGTCGCGCGCCCGCTTCAGAACCGCTGACTCGATTAAACTGATCTGGCTCATCCTACAGTATCACAGTTTGTTTAGTTGGCATCTTGACTGAATTTGTTATTAAAGTGATTTGTATCGTGTAGCCAACTTTATCAACTTTTGCCGGGCTGACGCCTTTAACATGACTTTCCGATATTGATAACAATTATACTATACGATAGGTACTAGTCGACTACTAGTCACCTGCCATTGGATTGTAGTAATTTTGTTGTCATTCACGCATAGACATTCCTATGCTACATTCTCAGTGTTCTCAATGAAGAAGAACCGGCAGAAGTCAGCACGTGATTACGACAAGAGGCGCCGGCGTCGCGTCGTCCGTACCGACTACTATCAGGGTCGTTTAGATAATGCGCGTTACGTCACACCACATGTAACTGGGCCATTCATTGCCGTGTGGCAACGGTCGGGGATAGTGCTTAAAAATCCATTTGCGGCGGGATATTGCGTGAGCGCTAAATATAATAATAGTTATTACGCTTTTGTTGGGTACTTTCAGTACTTTGGCTTGATCGTGTAATAGCGATCTTCGGCTGTGCATGGGCCTCTGAAGAGTCATGGTGCGTTTACAACGTAGAAAATGACCGTGTTGAAACGACATAATTATGTTGTCTCTAAACTCTCTAGGACTGAGTTCGACCTCTATTTGAAGAGACCCGATACGTATTTTACAACGCGTAAGTAAAGTTACAACGCGTATACGTTGAAAGGTTACATGCCATATTACATTGTACGTGGTGTAAGAAGACAGGTCATCATGGTTTTCTGATTTACCGATCCCCGGAGGCGTTTGATTTGGCGTATGATGCAGCCGTCTATCAGCCTGTAAAAATCCACTTTTATGCTTAGAAAACTCAGGTCCTATAAAAGTGGAGTAAGTAAAGCCTACCTTTACTGGGGTTTCTAAATCCCGCGGATATTGCTCCATTTTCAGGTCGACGGCAATATGTTTCCTCCTTAAATGGTAATAATATTTACATTTAGTCCATATTGAAATGATAAAGTTTGACAATAATAGACCTCACCTTGTGTTACAAATCATCAAATCGATCACTCATACCGACAGATCAGCTCCCACTGTCTCGTCACCACCGCTCCTAATCTCGCGTATTTTGAGCTGTCAAAACACTTGATCCCCAAATGGGATCGGGATTTCCTTGTATTTATAAACAACTTTCTGTTCTTGGGAATTTTAAACTGTATGTTAAAATAGCTAAGGAATTGAGAATTTGACCTAATGTTAAACGTTTGGAGCATTGGAGTCAACCGTAATTATCATTACAATCGTGGTCATAGAATCAGGGTAATCACCAAGGGCACGGGTGGTCCATTGCGGTTTGTTTGACTTCATTTTGACAACTTATGACGTCAGATTTTAAACAGGTGTCCTCATGGTTATTCATTTGGCCGAAGTGTTGTTGAATATTTGGACAGGTCAATTAGATAACAGTGTTAATAACACGAGTAAGATAATATAAGATAACATACTTATTTGGTTTTATTTAAACAACATTAAACGGTAGGTATGAGCAGTGTAATATAAGTTTACCTACAATCACATGACCTCTTCCTCATAATGGTAGCCAGATTGATGACAAAATTGGAATTAGATAAATACTACGAGTAATATTTACTTGTATGATAAAAATAAATTGGCATTATCAAACGGGAAACATTACATCCAGTAGATCGGTGCATCGGACTCGGATTACGAGTCGCTCGTCAGGGGCTTCGGGGATTGAGGTCGGGAATGTGGTGACACCACACGCGACTTATGCGTAGCGAAAATCACATCATTCAGGTGTGAATAAAGATCTAATATCATCGTATATGGTGGTTAAAAAGTTATATGGTGGTTAAAAAAGTTAAAGTTAAGTTTCCGAGATTTGGAGAGCGTAGAGAGAGTTTGGAGAGAGCAGAATATCCTGTATATTCTCCTTACCGTACCGTTCAACAAGAAAGTGGTAGAATTCTTAATAACTGACTCTTCTTCTTCTGACTCTTGTTAAAAAATATTTTCAAGATTGATCATTCTGAAAAGTAAAAGAGGTTTCAAACTGAAGTTATCCAGGAGACCGTCATTCAATTGACTACAAACTATTAATGGCCCACAATGGCACGGATGTCTACGTTTTTGACTATTTATTTATCTTCCGATGGTTCGTGGTTTGTTGGTTATGAGCGCTAAAATTTTCGTTTACATTCTTTTCTACTTTCATTGACAGGTCTGAAATGAGAATTCTTGTTTAGTACCAAAACATTAGGAACCGTTGCTCGTAGGGTGATCCGCTAAGGTTTCGTCAGCGGTGTCGGGTGTCCAACTACAAGCTTATAAGCGTCTTTATTTTTGGTGTAACGGAAGTATAATTCGGTCGTCATCTTGATTACATCGAGTTGGTGGTTGTGGCGATGGCGGCTTCCGCGGTTTGGGGTTCGGTACATCGCCCTTAGACATTTTGGGCTGTGTACTTGTTGAATATATGACGACCCTGTAGCTTAGTTGGTAGAGGCCCTGCCTGCGAGGGGCCCCGGCAGATATTTAACTATGTGACAGATGAATTTTTGGTCCCGGGTCATGTGGGTGTTAGTGATAGTTTTATTGGGAGATTGACAGAGGGAATTTTAGTCCGCAGGTATGAGTGTGTTAGCGTTTATTTATTTAATTACTAGAAAATATAAATTAATTTGTAGGTACCACAGATTGACCGGAAATGTGAAGGTGATATTTACACTTTATAACCTTACCTTAGGCTAGCTTACGGTCTAAGAACATCTGATATGAGACTGACTAGGTTAGACTAGACTAGGCTAGCTAATTCCCATTCGTTCATTTGTAGGACAACCCTGCAGTGGGTTGATAGCGAAGCGCCGGGAGGTGGTCTAACAATGCGTCTAACATAAACAATTGTTTATTAAATTATATTTGTCTTTCCATAAATATGTAAGAAACTAATAAAATATAATGATATTATCTCTCCTAATTAAAGTTTTGTTAAATAAAAAATATATCAAGCCACTTCGAAACTTGTACGCCTTGAAAATAAGGTTGCTAATCGTACTAATTATTTAATTGTGTGTGCAGATGATTTGTTTAATATTTATTGTTTGCACAACAAATATGTATACAGAAATAATCTTGTCGTACAAAACAATACGTGGTTTTAATCGCTTAAGATTTCGTTGTGAAAGGTCGTTTTAGTTTTAGTTATTTTGTACTACAATTAATCGCAAGCATTCTGGTGAAAAATGTGCAGGAATTTCAAGAAATTTCCAACAGGGGACCGGAATTATTATATACAACTGCATGTTTTATATTTTAAATATTAATAAATGTGTTTCGGTTAAAAATGTAGAAATAAAATCTATTCTACAATATTTATTTTTGCAGCCGTTGTAATGCCATTTTTTTCACAAGCGATTAACCTTATCCCAGAATTTGTGTTTACTAAAAGTTCGCAACCCTAGCCATGACAAAACCATAAATCTTGCGTCATCGGTTCACCGCGTCAAAGCTCAGGCCGTTGACCCGCAGCCATGGTTGTCAATCACCATTGATTCACCAATTCGAATGTCTTCAGTGTGTGTGCGTACGAGCGGGATGCACCTACATGTGGAAAAGAGACAAGCGTAGGTCCCTTATGATTAGTAAGTTTCAATTATTCCACGGTTGGTGGGGTTATACAAATATTATATGAGAAGTTTTGATTTCATGTTTGTGTGGAAGTGAAATCAATGAAAGCTTAGTGGTATGGGTTTCAATCCAGAGCTGTAACGATTTGCTCGCAGGTTGCTTTGCAGCCATGTTCTCATCGGAACGCCTGATGTCTCGATTTTATTAAATACGAGTACTAGATTAGCGCGCACAAAGTCACAGACAAACACAAAACTCCTATTGCGATAATAAAGGCCACGGTTTTTTTCTTAACATTTTTTTTAGTTTTTTTCTTTTCTTTGTGTACTAAATTAATATGAGATCTGAACGACTTCGAAAGCTCGAGTGCGAGTCGTAGTGGGTTTGATCTAGTCGTGTGTCTAGGGAACCCTAAATGAGGGTGGTTGGTTTCGTAAATTGTCGCCGTCGATGACGGGGGTACACGCAGAGCAATTACTGTAATTACAGGCTCGGTGTACCGTGGCCAGGGCTGGCGGCGTTGGCGCATCGCTGAGCAATTATAGGGTTGGCGGTCGAGTGAACGTCACCTTTAAATTTTTCACGTTCATTATTTTTCATACTCACCATGACTGTTTGTATGTTTGACTGTTTGTTGTTATATCACAAAAAATATGCTCAAGTGATACAGAGCCGTGCGGTTCGGAACAATGAACAGCACACTAGATGTATCTATCCCATAGGCATTGTACCGTTGGCGAGTGCATTGTTAGCGATTAACTTTATTGTGTCGCTCTGGGAATTCATTTAACTAGACACCGCGCCGCGCCGACTCGTAGCTATTGTTTATATTTAATTAGACAGTGAAAGTAATGTTTGCCGTCTCCCTTTAGTTGATTATGACGTGTACGTGTAATTAACCGAAGAGTTCAATATCTTAACAGTTATGTTGTATCATAATTAGCATTTAGTACATAATATACCAATTGGAATGAAACAAACGCAAAATGTTACCTCAAGTTGACAATATATTAGTGAAAACCGCATTAAAATTAGTTTAGCTATTTCTGAGAGTTACAATAGGAACTAACTACCTTAGTGCGGTGTACCGACCAGGATCTACTCCATGTACCATCATGTGGATTTGTCGGCAAGCGTGAATTAAAGAATACCATACAACTGTATTTAACTGTGATCGTTTTGTTGTTGCAGACACACGGGCAGGCGAGCGGACACGATGGCGGACACGGACACAGAGACGCTGCCGAACGGCACCGGCCCGCTGTCCACCGAGGAGGAGGACGAGAGGCTCAGGCAGCGGCCGGCTGACATCGACGCGGTGAGTCGCCAGCACGGGGGATGGGGGGGGGGGGGGAGTGGGGAGTGGAGGGAAGAGCGAGAGGGATAATGCCCGCGTTCTTCTCGCTTGCTCGTTTTGATTTTAAATCTTGATTATGGTCGACCATTTTTATCCATGTTCATGAGCCAGGTGTTAATGAAGGTGGACGATCTACTTCTCACCTTTCTTGCATTGACTGAAAAGGTGTTTGTCAGTTATGTACTTCTTGAAGAAGAAAGTGAATAGGCAGAGATAGTGCGCTCAACACTACCACATACCATCAGTGTGGGATTTTTGTCAAGTACTTATTAACTTTATGTAAAAAAATGGTGTCACCATTTGTATCTGACTAGCCAAGACTTTAGAATTATACATTTATCTCTAATATAATATTCACCCGGATAATCAAATCAAACTAGGGTTCCTTAACTCAGGAACAAACAGTATTACCTACTCACTGCCCACAAGGGTATAGATTCGGGCGTCGGCTACCTTACTTCTCCTTAACTTGAGAAAACTTGCTCTAAAATGTTTCTGTTATGATCCAGGATGTCCGCGAGATGGAGCGTCGGAAGCGCGTCGAGGCGCTGATGTCGTCGAAGCTGTTCCGCGAGGAGCTGGAGCGCGTGCTCGACCAGCAGATGCACGAGGGGAACGACGCGCCGCTGCTGCAGCGGATCCGGGAGATGGTCGGCGGCCGCCTGCACACCGGCAGCTTCAGAGTGAGTGGTCCTCCGTAGTTGATTTAATCCAATTCACTGTCCTCCGTAATTGACGAAGTTTGCTGTCAGCGCGGTTATGCAGTCTGGGAAAGTGGTTGAACTTTGCACAGAATTGAGTTGCAAAGCTGTTTGCTCGCTAATGGATGTGTCAATGTGTATGGGCTTGCGAGCTGGTCTGTGTGGACGTGCCTTGGGTCGCTCGAAGCAATGTGCGGTCGAGCAATCCCGTAGCACAATCACATAGACCAAGCAGTGGCAATGCTTAAACGCGGTCACCATACGATCACCCACAAATGCATACTTTTCAAAGGACTAACAAATCTCTGCAAATTTTCGATCTTATGACGTTGACCAATTGTCGGCTCCAGGGCCCGAGTTGCGTGCTCCCGATCAACGACATCCGCGGCATCGAGGGCGTCGGCTACGAGAAGGGAGAGAAGATTCTGCGCTGCAAGCTGGCCGCGGTCTACCGCCTGGTCGACTTGTTCGGCTGGACTCAGAGTGAGTGTTGGGATATTACTTTTACTTAGTTAATGCTTATTAATAAAACGTTATTTGAAGTGGCCATGTTTTATTTTTAGGTATAGAATAATTATGTCAGCCACTTAGTAGCTCGCTAAGTAAGGTCTATTATCCATATAGGAAAATAATCGACAGCTCCAGAAATTGTAATTGTCAATTTCTGACGCACATCTCAGTCGAGGTACATCTTGAGACAACTTCATCCATCAGTCTATACTCTTCTACGGTGTAACGTGTCCATGTGTGTCGTCGTCCCCAGCGGGCATCAGCGGGCAAATCACGGCGCGGCTGAACACGGCGGTGGAGCAGGTGTTGACGACGCCGCGCGGGCTGCTGCCGCACGAGGTGACCGCCTCCTCGCTCGTCAAGGTGGACATGCAGGGCGTCGTGCAGGACCCCGGCACCACCAACTTCCCGGTCAACTCGGACGGTATGTGCCATGTGCATGGAGTACAGCGGGTTTCGTTTCGTTTCATTTATTGCCAATAGTGTGGTATATTACAGAACTGAGATGATCAAAATGTAATCATGATTAAAGATTAATATTTCGTCTGGAGTATTTTGTCATTTCTCGAAAGGCGCTCGCGTAGACCTCCAGATGTAATTTTATTGTAATCTGTAATCATGATAACATTTTTCCCGTCCTTGTTACTGAAGGTCTTATAAGTTGCGATAAACAGTGCACACTTCATACGTGTTGGTAATGAGGCTCAGTGCGTGCTTGATAATGCCTTCGCCTTTCAATGTTCTCTCGGTTAAACATATCACTATCCAGCTAGCTATCTAGAAGATGTGTGAACGTCTGGAACGTTCCGTGTAAACAGTTATGAGTTTTCATTTAACACTACGATAATAATGCTATTGTGAGCTGTCTTAACGTACAATAGTTCACATAGACAGCTGAGTTATAATTCACACATGAGGTCATAATTTTACTTTGTGTCTTCTATGAAATTTTCAAATTGTCTCCCCGGCAGGTTTCGCGATCCACGCGTGCGTGCACGCGGCGCGGCCGGACGTGCGCTGCGTGCTGCACGTGCGCGCGCCCGCCGCGCTCGCCGTGTCCGCCACCAAGCGCGGGCTGCTGCCGCTGTGCGGAGAGGCCGCGCTGCTCGGGGACATCGCGTACCACCGCGTGCCCTACGGTCAGTTGCGGACGATGTATGCCCGATCGCTGTATTCGAAAATCGATTCGTTTTGTTTAAGGATTTTAGAACTATCTATGAGGCGTAACTTAAAAATGATCCTCTAATCTAAACTCTAAATAATGACTCTAACGACTCGTGGCCGTTACTCGTTATTGGTAACTGGAAAACGATCGGTTTAACGATTGGTTAAATATACTAATCAGGCAATAGTATTTCCAGGCGTCGCAAGGTTAAATTGGGATTTATATATTCAGTTTGGTGAGAAAAGTACAAAAATACCCTCGCAGGCTCCCTGGACAACGAGGAGCGCGACAAGCTGGTCCGCGCGCTGGGCCCGCACGCCAAGGTGCTGATGCTGTCCGGCAGCGGCGCTCTGTGCTGCGGCGCCACGCTCGAGGAGGCCTTCTACCAGGCCAAGAACCTGGCCGCCGCCTGCGACGTGCAGCTGCGCCTGGCCTCCATCCCCGTCGACGAGCTGCTGCTGTTGGACGACGAGACCAGGCGGCAGGTGGGTGCAACACGATGAGCGTTGTGTGATAATTATGTTATTTTAACATAATTTATTTATCATGAAAAAATACATTGCAATAGTTCTGAGTTCTGAGCATGTATGCGGCAGTATACATTTTTGGGAATACCCAAATCTATACTAATATTATAAAGCTGAAGGGTTTGTTTGTTTGTTTGTTTGTTTGAACAAGCTAATCCCAGGAACTAATCTATAAATGTAAAGATCAAGTTTCCACTACGTCGCGGATGACTAGTAAAAAAAAAAATTGACTGACTACAATTTCACCTGGTGGCAAGTGGCAAGTGGCATAGCCCTTAGATGGTAAAGCGCGTTAACTTAGAAAAAAACCTCACTCTTGACTACATTAAGAAGTCCATAAACACTTTCTGCTGATTTAATTGCATTAAAAAGGTATAAAATTAAAAAATATCGCACTTGAAAAATAATCCCAATGACGTTATTTCCGTATCCGTCGACAGATCTACGAATCGTCCCGCAAGCCGCCGTCCGACTCGGCCAAGTGGCGCGTCGGTGGCGAGGAGTTCGAGGCGTTGATGAGGATGCTCGACAACGCCGGCTTCCGCACCGGACACATCTACCGCCATCCGCTCGTCAAGGTACGGGACACCTTTACAATATTACATCTGTGCGTAATCAACACTTGTCTAGCCACCGTCGAAATATCCCAATATCATAGGGTTGTATCATGATACATACATACATACCCCATGGGGTATTATTACGGATAGTTTATACAACAACCAACAACTGGACAATTTGTTGTTTCAGAACGACGTGCCGAAGCCCAAGAATGACGTGGAGGTACCGCCGGCGGTGTCTTCCCTCGGATATCTATTGGAGGAAGAGGAGATGTATAAGCAAGGGTAAGTTGCACACGTAAAATAATTCCCTTGCCCCTGTCTTGGCCTACGCGTCGGTGATGCAAATATCATCATCATCATCATCATCGGCATCAGTAGGCGGTGTTGGTCGCTCGTTTGACGGCTACATACATTATAAAACGCACATGAATATACGAGGTTATACACTCAAGAGGTTATAATTATATAGCTATGACAACACCGGCTGTAGTGTTGGCATATTGGTCCAGTCGGGTTTACCTTGTTCTTGTATTGCAACCGGGACAAATGAATAAGGAGATCCAAATGACATGCGTTAATTATGTCATTATGTTTAGTTCCGTGTAAGATTAAGTATAATTGTTCTATCGTCGCAGGCTATGGAAGAAGGGCGGCGGCAAGACGGGCGAACGCACTCGCTGGCTGAACTCCCCCAACGTGTACCAGAAGGTGGAACTGCTGGAGACTGGCACCGCAGACCCCAAGAAGATCACCAAGGTAGAGTACCTGCGCGTGGAGGCCGAGTAGACGGAGACGAGAGGAGAGGTGAAGGGATTGAAGTGGGAGTGGACAGGATATTATTTTGGCCGGAAGAATTATTATAAAAAAAATGTCGTATCGAGTCAGGCCGGCTTATCGATTTTAATTCGATTTGATCGATGTGGATTCCAATTAAGTAATTATATTTTTAATCTTGTGTCCAAGTAGGTGAGGTGGCATGAAACAATTGTTAAATCATTCCATAGAGTTGTAATGAATCAGGTGGCTTATATTGCAGAAATTTTGATATTATATTTAAAATTTTATTTATTATTAATACATTCGAAGTACCCTGGTAAGTGTGGAAGAATAGGATGTTTGGATATGAGTAAGTGGAGTGCAGGGTATGGACCTTGAGTATGTTAAGGATTGCAAGGAAGCAGTGTGATTACACCTGGATGCAAGGAAAACCGTTGGTCTTGAATGGGTTACTTGGTTCATAGGATAAAACACCGATAGCAGGAGACCAAGCTTATTAAGTAACAAGAGTAGGAAGGAGGAAGGAGCATAGTTTAGTGGACGTAGGTAAAGGGCGTCACTGGGATGGGTTCTAGTCCAAATTTCCTTAGAGTTAGAGAATGGACAAGTATGATGAAGTGAAGGATTGCGGAAGAGACAGTGTGTTAATTGGTTATCGTAGTTGCTTTCTTTAACTATTGTAGAGACGGGATAACTGTCCTAGCCGTACCAGGGCAACTGACAATTTTGTAAACAATTACAGTGGTAGCCACGGATCTATGTATGTCCCTCTGAAGTTAGGTGTAACGAATAATTGCGCGGGTACAAGAGTTAACGAGATAAGATGATGCGACAAACATAAGCGAGTGAGCGAGGCAGTTGTAAAACGCTAGCCCAGCGCCCTCCGCATCCCTCTAGTTTTTCCCGGAAATAAGTTCTGCGCAGCTTCTTACAGCTAACTTCAGAGGGACATACATAGATCCGTGGCGCGTATTGCACATTATACCAAAACGTCAAAGTGTATGAAGTGACAGATGTCATTGATTTGTCACTTTTGATATCCGACGTGCATTTTGAAGTTGTTGGTAACAATGATGTATAACACTATGTAGGTGTCCAGTCAGCCGACGGTTTAGGTGACTCCCACTATGAAAGGAAATGAAAGTTTGAAAACGGACGTTACATTTGAGAGCTATTTCGATTCTATGCGTCGAATATAACTCGCGCACACTACGGCATGTATAATTATGTATGTAATATGTGTGTGTAGTTATGCCATTGAGTTGGAATAGATTCCAAGAGTATAGGGGACTGATTTAAAAATTTATTACTCAGCTATATTATGTGTGTAGAGAAGCCAAAAGTAATATTTTAAATCATATTATGCGATATATTAGTCACATATGTTAGAATTGAAACTTTGAAAGGCATAATTATTATAGGCTTTGTTGGAAAAAAATAATTAAAAATAAGTTACATTTTCTGTTAAGACAATTTCCCTTTAAATTTTATCTGAATGTAACTAGTTTAAACAATTATTCTGGGCATTTGGCTTTGTAACATCCAAGTTGACAGTAAAAGCCACATTCGGTAGATACCTAAGTTGCCGTTCAATTAAAGTCTTTCCGGAGAACGGGAAAAGCATCTGCTGTTAAATAAATACACGTTATATTAAAAAAACTAGCTAGAATCACAATTTTGTCCTATCTGCTGGCCGTAGAAGGTGTTTTTGTAGATAACGAATTAATCTTATTACCTCGGCAGTGTCATAAACAATATTTATCAATGTTTTCGTAGTTGCCGTAAGCTTAATCGAGATATGCTTTTAATTTTTCATGGCTAAATACAAGCGTGACGTAAGTCGATTGTTTGTCGTGTCGCCCGATGAGTTCATAGCGGTATAGTACGGCCGGCGGTTCTTGGCCGCTCTGAACTTTGTTCGGATCGCTGCGCAAAAGTCAATTTTAGGGTCGAAATGGTGGCAAGACGCGCGGGGTGTCACTTTGAGCATTGTTTGTTTTAGTCACACGCTCAGTGTTCGTGTCGCTATCTCTCGCTAAAGTACAATACCTGTGCACTATATCCGAAAGCCTAACTTCAGAGCGGCCTAGAACCGTTGGCCGTACTTTACATGACTTAACACGAACAGGATGGATGGACGAAGTTAAAGCGACATTTGTATGGACATCATAGACACACGTAAAGTAGCCTGCGCTGCGTCGTCTAGTCGTTAAATGCTAGCAGTTGTAATTGCGGTAATGTTCCACTATCAACAGTGACATAACCGACAATTTATCTCGATTTTGCATATGGTTATCATTTAAAATAAATACCTACATACGTTAAAATAAATTCATAATTTCTTGGTTTTAGTTAATTGGGGTTGTTTTAGTATCGCAAGTAATTTGATAATTAGAACAAACTATCATTCTTATGAAATAAAATACATACGTAAATAATACTTTAAATTTTTAGGGCATTCGGGTTGTTTCAGTATCACAACTTATGATTACATTTATAAAATACTATTTCATTTTTATTATAACAAATATTGTAGAAATAGGGTCATCATGTAGTAGATGTTAAGATGTTTATATCATCAACATTGCGAAAAATATGGGTAGAGATTTATTCTTATTGTCCATACGTAGGGCTCAATGTAATGAGACCATGTTACTATTGAAATAATTCAAAATTTCCAAATTGGCCTCCTATTGTAGATTATAAAATTATTTAATTATTAGGTCACATATTGGCACAATTTAATGATACGAAAGTAAAGTTCTTTATACACTATACAACGCATAGAAGAAAGACTTAAAAATGACATATTTTGATGGCGTGCTCGTGCGATGTGCAAAGCCTTTATATTAAACTTTTGAAATTGTACAGATTTCACTTTTATTGAGTATCATTTGCATTGCTTTTGTAAAATCAATATTTAAGGCTCACTAAAAAATGTAGCCTTACAGCCTTCCTCATGAATCGCTGTCATACACAAAAGTAAATAAATAATAATTAAATTACAGATTTATAAACTGGTAGTGTTAAATACAGAAATACTTTCATCGTGCGCTTGGCATGAGTGTAATGAACTTTACTTTATAATTTTCATACTAAATAAGTTTATTTTTAGATATAGATTACTTTTTTTAAGAGCATTCCATTTTTCTTCAGTCATTCAACGGTAGATAAGTGGCATTTTTTATATATTTTTTTTTTATTTTTTATCTTATACATATTGAAGATTAAAGTAAAGTCAATCATAGATATTGAAAAGTATTGTCAGCTATTTGCAAATTTTTTTTTAAAACAAATTGCGTCTTCCGTGTTATTGGAGACTCAAGAAATTTAACTTGTTTTAATATAATTATTTTTTTGTTGAGGTTTTTCATTGAAAGTCATCGACAATCGTTTTAGGCGTAAGAGATTTTTATTCATATTAAATCATAATAGTAATGTCTATATATATTGCGATTATACTTGATATTTTAATGCCATGTGTGTTCTAAATAAGATTTCTTTTCATCACTATTTTGTGCAAATCAATATTTTTGCTGGAGAAGAAACTACATCCATTAATTTCGAAACCAAAACTAAGTTTTTGAATATTTTTTGCATAAAATAATGAAAGAAAAAAATGCTTTCAATATACTTTGTGGCTTATAGAGTTTATATGTTAAAATGAATAAAAAATGTATGCGAAAAAATATAAAAAATAACAAATCTATTTTTTTGAAGCTCTCAATGAAATGCTTTTGAATATGTTTTAATAGTTTTTTGTTTTGTGTTTGAAAATTTGTTTTAACTAATGTTTATCTAATTATTGTGTATGTTTTTTTTGTTTTCGTTCGAACCGTGACTAATATGAAAATGTTTTGCAGTGGGTGGACGCTAACAACGAAGAGGTAAATAACTTTTTGTGTCGCATTTCTCCATTAACATCACTTTCGGTGCAGCCTTTCTTTATTTCGGGGTGATTTACGCCAATAGCAATTTATTTATTCATTGTTATTTCATTTATTTATATTTTTAGTAGTTTAAGTAAGTATATCATTATAATATAATACGGTATGGTGTCACAATCAATTTATTCTGGCTAGAAACTCTCTGTATGAAAATAAAATCGTAAGTATAAGTAATGTATGTTGTATAAATGTATTTTTTTTTACTGAATATAATTTACCGGTTGGCTACGTTATTATACTAAGACCTGGAAAATTACAATATGGTAAGATTATCGAGCTATTAGTATATCTTATTGCAACAATCCACATTCTAGGGCAAGTTCTATTACGTATTTGTGTTGATCACATTCTTACTGACGAGTGTGCAACAAGAGTTTCAATATGGCTCATATCAACAGCGTACAGACATATATTATAATTTATCAATCCAAATTTTATGAAACTACTGTCGAGCTGTTGGCGCAAATCTCCCCATCTCAGTCGTTACGTCATAACTTCTGTCATTAAATATTTATTTCTGATGTTTTTATCGGTCTCTTATTACTTTCTTCCCACAGTTTATTCCTTATTTATTAGTATATTGTTTGGTGTATCTCGTCAGGCTGTTAGGGTTACCATCGCTGCAGGTTATTTGGGGATATTATTTTAATGTTTATTAACAAATTTTCTTGTAACAAATACTTGTATTTAAAATTGCTTTTACTAAATTTTTAATTCCAAATTTAAATTATTATTCAACAGCATTTCATAACAATCCCCTGGTTTGGTGAATAAAATTATTTTTCCATTACTTTTCGGGAGAAAAAAATAATTTTACTCACGTCACGTCACACATCGAGACTGTACAGTGTAGGTTAAAGAAAAAAAAACATTGGTATAGTGTTGCCACATGAATCCTTTCTCCCCTCGCACCTATTTCTTCCTGTTGCGGATTCCTTAGATCCATTTTTGTTTTTTTTTGTCACTGTGTTTTATAAGACAATTATTAGCTGGTACAATTTTATTTTCACTAAATTACCAAGTATTTTTTTTTTATAGTGTCCTCATTTTTTTCAATTTTGGTAGCACTTTTTAACATTTTCTCAACTAATATTTTGGAAATTATGAGAAAATATATGATTAACGATACTGTATTTGTTCAGTTCGTTTACAACTTTTGTAATTAAACATTTTTGTATGTTTAAATGATTAAGTGAAATGATTCAACAATTTGAAGTTTTATCCACATTCGATTAACAGTTGCTTTGTTTAAAATTAAATCGAATGAACACTTCTTATGTCCTATTTGTTTTGAACACATACTTGGTGGTTTTTACAGCTTTTGCATGGGGAATGTTTATTTGTGAATGTGATTTTTATCGAATAAAAATGTCAAATTTGTCAAAAAAATGTACTGTACATGCTCGATGATCGACCAGGTTTGATGAGATTTTCGCAATAATTTAACTTTAATTATCGCTTTTTTCTTATGCACACTTTTTTTCAATTTGAATTATTTTGCAAATATTTTTTCTTTTCTTTCTTGTTTTCTCCTTGAAAATGCCACTTTCTACCTAATTCGACCCATCAACTAATCCATCCTATCGCTTTGTCTGTCTGTCTACATGTCTACTTATTTATACATGTATACGGATAGACTTCATGCTGGCAACATTTTACTAATTTGTTTCTTACTTTCTTTCTCTTACACGTACGTCGTCGAAAACACACACACACACGAAACGGAACGTCAATGGATCGCACGTGGAAATATAAATATTTGTCAACGATGGTCCTGAATCAAATATGATTACAAATGAAATAATTGAATGATGTTTCTATAATAAAAAATAAATGAACATATGGCACAAATGATGACACGAAAATGAACCTGGTTCTGTCGTCTCGAAACTATGGCTTATTTCTTTTGTGACGTTTGCAACTACTGTCAATATATTGTCAACTTTCTATCTCCGTCAATGTGTAATATTGACAATGGACGATGATGTACTCTGCTACCTTCTCGTGACGTCACAATTTACAAATGGAAACGTGAACGCGACGTGGATGGATATGTTCCAACGTTTCGTGGAATGGACCCGTGACAACATCGTGCGTTGAAATTTGAACCGTATTCCCGAGCGCAGTGGGTGCAAGATGGCTCGCCGGCGCATTCGGGCACTCCGGTCAAGATCGACACGCTACAGTTCGTGCCGAAAGGCACCAACCCTAAGGAGTTTAAAGCGTTGCAGCAGCAGGTATGTCCTTACATTCTGTATTTCATAGAAGGTGCGTTGATGTGCGTTGACAGGTACAGTTAGTAAAAGAAGTTCAATCGGCAGGACAAAGTACTACAAAGAGAAACTGGCTTGAGAACGACTATTCTCTTTTTTTATTCTCTTTCTTGACGAGACGCATTAGTGATGTCGGGTGTTACACGTGTCCGTTGGTGTCAGAGACTTTTCATCGATCATCATCAGGTGGCTCGTCTGAGTGTTAAAATAGTTAGTGTTACGTCTGAGTAAGGTAACCTCAAAGTGTAATTAATAATTACACTTTCAAGCGGATTCCTTCTTTCCCATCGGGCATGAGTCGGTAATACGGTCGATTACCCGAGGTTACTATCCATAGGTTATATGGCTGAGTTTGCTGTTTGTGAAAATAATACTGTATGTTTTAAATTGTACATTAATTTTGTTTCAAACAACAGATAAAAGAGAATCGCCGGGCGGACAAGATAAGCGCCGGGCCTCAGTCCCACATCCTGGAGGGGGTGACCTGGGACGAGGCCTCCAAGTTGGTGGGGGAGGACGCAGCCAACACCCACACTGGGGACCACGTCGTGAGTATAGCCCACTTTTTTATCCCAGTAGGCCAGTGTGGATTGTAGACCAATGGGCTCCACTTTTTGTATCGAATGTACTATTTAGAATCGCGTATAGAACAGTGTAGCAGTTTGGTTTGCCATGATGTGCTTTTCACCACTATTTATTTGTATTAAATGGTTCAATGGAACACCATTGGCTTTTATGATAGCTGTGGGACTTATATCAAAACAGATGACTTATGTTGCTATAACTTTGGTCCCTCTATTTCATTTGGCATCAAAGTATGTCAAGAAACTGTTTTAATGAAGTTGCAATTCTTGCCATGGCATCACAGCTAAAAAATAGCTAAGTTTATTAAGAACACGTTGTAATTTTGTTTATAAGTAATATATTTATTTACTTATACATATCATTATAATATATTATCCACTAGGACTCCATACCCCCAAGACCGCCACCGCGTCGTATCGTGAGTTTTATGTTGTTTTGGTATTTTTCACAGACATTCATTACTTCTAACAAATCGAGTTTAAATTGTGTGATCGCTAAAATAATATAAATTGCATTTTTTATTTATTGATTTGATCTGAATTTAAATTTATCGTTTGGTTTTTTGTACATGTCACACTAATAAACCAATCTCCTTTGTTTTCTAATACACACACACACAAACACACGCACACACATACACAAAACACAGACATATTATGGGCACAAGAATTGGTGATTCAAGTACACTAGCTACACAGTACACTTGGTTTCACTCAGGGTTCGGGTACATTATGGTTTAGTTGCATCCATAGATCCCCGTCCAATCCTAATCTATGGTTATCTTAATCGGTGTTTGAGTGGTAATAAGTGGAGGTCTGATCTCATTGTTCTAGAGATTCAATATTTGCGATTTGAAGATGACAAAATTATTTTTGAGGAATAGTTTGCGACTATACGACTAGCTACAATAGATCAAAGAAGGATTTTCATCAATCCCAAAATCGACTGGTAGTGACCCTGCCTGCGAAGCGATGGGTCCAGGGTTCTTTCTCTGTCCGCGTGAAGCTGTAAACGCCTCTAGGGCCAACAGTAACTATTCATCAGAAAAAAGATAAATATTTGACCATCTATTGGGTGTTGGTGATGTGTTATTTGTGTTGTCCATTTCCGCGACACGGGGAATCAGAGTGGGTTATGTGTGTTGACACACATAATTTATAGTTCTTTTATTTACTTCGCGTTTATTTATATATTTTTTTATTTTTTTCGCGTTTATTTATATTTGACTGTGATCCCCCCATCCCCCCCACAGGTGCTGATGGGCGCGGCGTCGAAGGGCATCATCCAGCGCGGGTACCAGCACAACGCGGCGGTGTACAGCGCGCCGTACGCGCGCAACCCGTTCGACCGCGTCACCGACCGCGAGATCGACGAGTACAAGCGCTGCGTCGAGCGGAAGAATCGCTCCGACTGTGAGTACCGCGCGCACGTTCATACGTACGTAACGTACGTACCACAACCACATACTAGTAAACCCACTCTCGCTTCGGGATATCTGTACCTTAATCAAGTCTTACTAATTCTTAGTTATTTATTCTTCTTCTCTTCTTATCTTAGTACCCACACTCGAAAATTGTTTACATAACTTATTTATTTATTAATTAAATAAATTAATCAATGGTCAGTGCTTGTCCGTCATCAAGATAGGAGGGAGACAGAGGAAAGTATTCGCTCTGAAGCACCCAGCCTGAAAAAATTAAGTCATTTGGCGGCTGAATTGGATGGTAGTTAGCAAGGCATGCTTCACTGAAAGACTTGATAATATTATTGACGATATAATCCGTACGCGAAGGACTACCACGAAGTGGAGGGGGGAAGCAAGCGGGTCATGTCGCCTCTCACGACACCCGACGATTGGGGTCCAGACCGCCCCAATATTGTAATGCAATATAACATTTCCAGACGACACCGACCTGTCGGAGTCGGAAGCGGTGAGCGCCGCGCAGATCACGTCGCCGGCCAGCGCGCCCTCCGAGACCGAGGAGGAGTCGCGCGATGGTGAGTCACAGTCGCTCTACCGTTACGGCGTGTTCACATAGAACGTCCGTTTTACAGGACCGTTTAAACGGATATGCTAGTAGCGTATGTAGTTGTATGAGCGATGTCACACAGAATCGAGTATACCGGATCCAGTAAAAAATCCCACACACAACGGAAATACCTACCCGTTAAAACGGATCCAGTAAAACGGACGTTCTATGTGAACGCGCCCAAAATGCTGTGTGAATATTACCTTCCGTTTTACTGGATGCGCTTTAACGGATCCATGTGAACGTGATGTTCTATGTGAACGCGCCCTTACACCTCGTCAGGGGCACGGCGAATAACTTGTCCGCGAATACGATCACGAAAAGAATTGTTTACATATTCGTGGCGTGTGTCGATGCCAAAAAGCGAACCTACTCTATTTTTATACATTATCTTCTGCGATCTCTAAAGTTTATCGGCTCTGGGGTGAACATTTTGTTAGTTATACTCGTATTGGATTAACGGGGTCGTTTCGATTGGTCGATTCGAGGAACCCACTTTTTATCGTTATTACTTGTAACGGTCCTAAGACTAAAAATTCTTGTGTTAGTCAATTATTATAGAAAAAGTTAACAAAGACAAGTATTTGTTCAAATTTGTAAAATTTTATTAGTAGCCGTTGTATGCTGTTAGAGATTATTGGATTGGCTGTAAAAGTACTTCACCAATCGTCGTAGGAGTAACGTGGATTATTCAAAAAGTGCAGTCCTTAATCGCGTCGGACCATATTTCAGAACACCGCGTGCTGAGAATAGAAACGAAACAAGTGCCAGTGCGCAGCCAGCCGGAAGTGGTGATGAGTGATGGTGAGTGATTCATCATAATAATATAATCACCTTATGTAATACCCGTTACAATCCTCTCCATCCATCCTACATTTAGTCCCGAGGCCTTCCGATGACTTCCTTTAAATCTTTAGCTCACTGTCTGAGTGGATGATTCATATTCAATCTTTCTGACACAGAAATCCTTATTCACAGAGTATTGATTTAGAAATAATTTTTTCTTGTGATTGAACGATGGTTTAAGACGATTCGCAGATAATAAAAGTTTTTTTTTTGTTTTTTTTTGGTACACTTAGATTAGATCTTAATTTTTTATATTTTTTGTTTGAAAGTACATAAATTCCTACCTATGTACATATTTGTTGTTGTCTTGTACATAAATTCCTTTACATAATCATAAGTGTTTACTTTTTTTTACATTTTTCTGGATTTTGTGATATTATATTTGAGATAATTATGCTATGCTAGAAATGCATGTAACTCTAGGAAATGCACTTTGTAATGATTTTTATCTTAATGCTACAGTAACCGATCGAACAATGATCGAATGAGTTCATGCATTGAATTTCGATACTATTATGCTAGTCTATTAAGCTACTGTATAGTTTGAAATGTCTATCATGATGCTTGCATGGTCATTTAATTATGTTGAGGAATCATTAGCGGTACATTTCGTTACAAGATTCCTCTTGGGATGATCTTTATACACGTAGCAGTGTATTAGATATGAGTGAGAAAAATACTTACATATTGAACTCTTCATCCCATTAGCAAAAGCAATGCAAATTTGAAGGTTGGTTATAAATGATTGCGACATTTAGCAACGACAGTTGTCTTATTGTAGTCGATAGGCATACAAAGCATGAGTCTTATGTCTGAAGCATGTGTTTTCCCGTAGTGGACACGACAGATTTCTTGGCCGCTGAGAGGGATCACGCAGATCGTACTAGAGGTTTGTGTCTCGTTAGATTACTAGATTTAGTTAACATTTTATTATGAATAACAAACTAACTTAGGCGGTGATTCTATTTTTGATAATATTGAGCTTACAAGTTCCTAGTGAGATTTGGAGACATTAATGTACTGTAAGTTACTTCAATTCTAACAGATTTTGGACTCATCGTGTTTCGGATGATGATATTGCACGTATAGTTGTTTTGTACGTTAATTTTTTTAATTTAAATTTAAACGTGAATTACCGAATTACATTTTTCTCCACGTGTTCCATTACAAGTATTTAATTTTTATTATGAAAGACATGGTTGTCAAAAATGGTTTCACCCTTGCCCGAATCTGTTGCATTTCTGATATGCCTCACATTAACTGCTCATGTTATTTGGCATGCTACTAAAATATTTTTTTAGCACTGCACCATAACTATGTTTTACATTTTCTATTTTAAAACATCTTTATGATACTAAAACACTAATAACACTATGTAACAACATAGTCCACAAACGCATACTTTATTTATCACATAATAATACATTTCAAAGTAAAATATGAATTCTGATCAGATAATTTAATCAGAAGGTTAATTTCCTAAACAGTATGAATTAATTGTTTTACAAACTACAAATGTATCTATTCTTATTAACCACATAGTTAGAAAGCAACGTGATGTTAAGAATCAACATGAGTCAGTCTTTGTCGACGCTAACTTAGCCATTCAAATTAAAACGTAATATGTATGTTGTCGTCAAAAATCGCTCATATTCCTATTTACAAAAGCCGAGCGCGACCGTGTCGAAAATCCCCAACAACCCGTACAAGTGTTGGTTGCCGAGCAACCCCGCGACCCCAACCTGCTGTCGGACGACGAGGTGTTCCTCGATTCGGCTGCCTCGTCGACAACCACCTCGGCTATCATCGAGCCGAGGCAGGTGGTCGTGCGCATGCAGTACGTCGCTGCAGGTACACGAGAGAGACTAGGAGATGTTTGGTAATGAGATTGAGAGAAATGGAGTGAGTTGAGAGAAAGGAGTTTTAGTTAGAGATATAAGTGGTACGTGTTAAATCAGTGCAAGTATATGAGAGGTAGACGACGAGAATTTTGGTAATGAGGATGAGATAGATGCAGCGAGTGAAATGAGTTCGATGATATGGTTGAGAAGAGATTGAGATAAAAGTGGTAGAACGGTGTGGTTGGGTAAGCGTAACAATGAATGAAGAGTAGGGAAGAAGTAAATTCAAAGTAAAATAAATCAGAAAGGAAGAACGAAAAAGATTTTTGGTGTTAATCAAAAACAAATTAAAACATATTAGAAATACTTTTAAGGGGAGGCAATATAAGCAATATAAAAAAACGAAATCTGCATTGATATAGGTTATTTATTCACTTGTATTTCAGTTTAAAATGTTGTCATACTTATCAATATGATGGAATGAAACAATCCATCAGATCGGGGTGTATAAGAGAGTTTATTAAAAGATAAATAATGGGTGATCGACAAAATAACCTAGTATTTCTATTTGTAAATGTATTGAAACGTTCAGAAAAGATAATAAAAGATTTTAATTTGTGTGTATGTTATGTATGTACGTAAAGAGATGCCAGAATGATGCATAAGCATTCGTCAGTTGATGATTAAAATGTTAGTATAAACGGGTGGTTGGTTTTTATGTTTTGCCCGTGTTCGTCATCAGCTGTTGCTGTTTATACAGTCTTGTGTATTGTTTCAAGGAGTGTTTTCGTTTTGGCTTTGACCGTTATTGGTAATTTTGTCTGGTATTATACAGTTGTTAGAACGTTGTTATATCGCCTTACATCTGTGTCGTCCTTTGTCATTTCATTTTCTGTTGTCTCGATTAATAAAGTATTGTAGGTGTATTTATCATTATTTTGGTTATAATTAGATATTTATGTACTTAGTGAATCATACATGTATCGTGTGTTTTTATCGTTTATTTATATAGTTTGATATACATTACACAACATTTAGGATTCTATAAATTCTATGAACTAATTAAGTTACTTACTTACTAACATGATTTCCTTACTAACAGGTAAACATCAAGTGTGTTCTAATGAAGCATGTTCGTCTAACAAGAATTTAACTCACAAATATCCTCGAAATCCCAACTTTGACTGTGTTCTATCTCAATATGAAGCACAGAACCATCCCAAGTGTAAAGTTAGTCTAAATTCTAAATTACTTAAGAGTGATAATAACGTAAATAATAATGGTCGTAGCAGAGTAAATAAAACTTTTACAAAAGACGATGATGTTGAACATAATGCTTTAACTTTATATAATGCAGGTAATGTTAGCATTAGATCTAGTCAATGTTCCCTAACATCTATGGATTGGGATAGATGTAAATCTGATTACCAATATCGCACAAGATCTCTGCCTCGCCAGAGAGCTAGAAATAATTCTGAAAATACACTATATAGAACACAATCTCACAGTGGATTTATCATTTCTAAAGACCCGGAACCAACTCATTTCCACGTACCTAAATGTAATTCCTGTGGAACTATTACCAACAGCTATGTCTGGGAGACGTTGAAAAGTAACAGTAAAGTTAGCATCGACAATCGTAGTCCAATTTACTTCACGACTGAGAATATACCTAATAAATGCTTGGAAGGAACCCCGTTTACTTCCAATGTAGTCAAAGTTAAAGAATTATTTGTACCTGTATTCAATCTGCCTAAAGAACAGACTGCTGAATTTGTTGATTGTCAGGAATTCAATGAAGATAACTATTTAGGTGATATTGTTAACAGTTTCTCGTCCATTAATCAAACTGTAATCGAAAACAATGAAGTTGTTACTGAAAATATAAGAAACGAAGACGAAACTAAGCCTGGAGTTGAAAGTAATACAAAATTAACTGAAAACATTCGGGAAGATAAAATTTATAAGGCGATTTGTGTACCAATAGAGACGAATGAAATAGGCACAAGTAATGTTAACAAGGTATGTTCTGTTGAAGGCGAATATCATAGTTTCACAGAAGAAATGGATTTTGATCAAGCTGTTTATGAAAGCCCCGTGAAAGAACTCGTAGAAAAGGATATAAGGGATTACTCAGTACCAATTAACTGTTACTACGAAGATTATGCTAGGAAAGATACTAGTCCAAGAAAATCACCACAGAAACGCATTACGACTGCAGAAATACTAAAAGGAAATACATTAGATCCAATTTTAGAAGAGTCTAAAAGCTCTTATGGTGATGAATCAAGTAATGAGAGCAGTAAGGGTGAGAATAGAATTTCAGATGCGGATGCTGCTGTTGTAAATATAAAATATGATGTTATCTTGGAAAATAAAAATAAAATTACTTTAAAAGCTCCACACATAGAAATGGTGTCTCAGGAAATACTTAAGAACATTGATCCTGATTCGGAAGTGTTAATAGGCGAAACGGACGAAGTAGTTACTAATAACTATAAACTAGAATGTTACAATCGACATGTTGACAATATTACCTCCGTAAATTCTAAAACTGATGATCGTCAGATCCCTTTGCCTGTTTCGAATGCTATTAATATAAATCATGTAGTAAGTACGGAAATTAGTCTAACAAACTCCAGTAATGGTACGAGTTTTAATTCGACCCTTGAATTTGAAAAACTAGAAGTAGTCACAGATGTTATTTTTACATTGTTAAATAAAATTGATTACAACTCTATAAAAACAGTTTCTCCCTACACGGATCAAAATGTATCGCAAGTTACAGAAGCAAATTCTAATATAATTGACCATACGAAAGAACTGGATCCAAATGTGACTCAACTTGAAAGCGAGCAGATAATAGATGACGAAAGTTTTTCCATTACACAAATTATTAAAGATTTAGACAGAAAAAACTTTAGTGAAACTACTTCTACAGATGGCAGCGATTCTGAGCATTATCATTCTGTGAAAATTGTTGAGGCTATAATTTATTTTTTATTCGATCGCGCTTTTTATATTTGTTCAAGTAAAAATAAGTCTAAAAGTAAGAATTGTAAAACTGTTATCACTGTAGTGGATTTCGAAGATATACTGTTTACTGCAATACCTCTGTGGCAAGAAGAGGCTATACAAATAAATACAGGAGGGCAAGATTTTAACGTAGAAGAAACTGTTAAAAGTGTGAGAAATATGGAAGAAGATTTTTTTCCTAAGGTATGCTGTATGACGCCAGGGCAAAATAATGAAATTTATAAAGACGTTATTAATCTCCAAAACAATGTGAGTATCAATAATAATACTATTGAATATGTGAATGGTGATGAAAAAAATATTGATGTTCCTGAAAACACTTTAGATTGTTATACAAAAGAGTTTCAATATTATGATGAGTCACATATTGATGAAAATGAAGACTATCTCAATGTTTCGGAAGAACATTTTGATTATAATATTACTAGAAGTTGTGACAGTACAGATGCAAGTTTTTGCACAGTTTCGAATTACAACGAATTTGAAGACGATAAAAGTAATGATATAGCAGTAAAAATAGTTTGTGATTTGATTGAGCGATCAATTTTAAACATAAAATTGAGCGATGAAAGTAGAGTCAAAAATGCTACGGTAGATAGTTATTTGAATGAAACATTTAATTTGGATGCAAACCAAGAAACGATGAATACAGCCTTTGTTGAAATGCCAGAATATTTCAGTCGTTCATCATCACCTCAACGTGGAGATGTTTTCGACCAATGCACGGAATCTCCTATTAAACACGCAAGCGGGTCGGTATTCGATAATTCCAGTGTTCTGTACGAAAAAGATGACACTATTTTGGGATCCCCATTTGTTAAAAAAGCTCCTTTTATATCTATGTCACAAACAGTACATAGTGGTGGAATTAAGTATTGGTTATCTTTTAACGATACATATACGGATAAAGATAAGTCAATTACGAAACGAGCGAGAAGAGTCAATGATGTAGATATGCCAAGTTTTGTCGTGGTTGATTTTAACAACGATATTAATGACGATAAAGAGAAAGCTATGGGAAAGCATAGAAGTGTCCTATTAGATGATTACTCTAATAGTTTTAACGAAACTGCTTCGACATCATTTAAGACTTGCGACTCTGAACAGATTCATTATAAGATGGATAAAGAGGATATGAATGAAGATATAGATAAGATTCTGTTGTATGATGCGCGCAACGATGAGCATTGTGGCCGCAGACGGATGTATTCCAGCTGGCCTCCGTATGAAGAAACTTTGTTTTACAGAATATTATCTAAGTTTAGAATGTCTGAGAGCTTCGATCCAAACGATTTAGAGGGAAGGCTTGAGACAACTTTATAACAGATTTAAATACAGGTACAAATACACAATGGATTTTTGCGATTCAGTTCTTGCTGCATTTATATGAAGATTAGCATTTTCACGGCATTGTCGGTTGTTGTAAAAGGTTTTTTTTAGACCTTCATTTTTAGTTACGTTCTGGAAAACTTTAAGCTAGTTAGTGTTACGATAAATACAATATCTTTTACCTTATACACTCGGACGTAATTCGGAAGTAATTCTGTATTACTCATAAATTGCTGTTAGTGAGTGATAAATGACAAAGTATTTCATTAAGAGTTCTTTTTTCAAAAATGACTTGAAGAATTTAACAACTTGAAACAAATTTTTGTACACTTTATTCTATAAAAAAGAAACTTTTTTTGGTGATAGAAAATATTTCATATTTTATGGATATGCATTAAATGTATTATGTTAAGTTTTAGTGATAAAACTCCACATATTTTTGATTCCATTAAAAGCTTGATCGCTTTTTGAGTTTGCTATGATTTTTTGTGTTATTTACGTTTTTTTTATTTCATTCACTCTTTTATTTTGTTTTGCCACTGATTGGGTGACAAATTGTGTATGTTTTTTTATTAGTTATTTTTTTAATAATTTTAGTGGTTGCTTGAGAATAATAAGTATGTTATCATTGACACACAGTTATCAGATTAATTAAGATGGTAAAGACCATCTTCGATTTTCTGCTAGAATTCCTTACGTAATATTAAATGTTGCCAATACAACATAGGGTAATTATATCAGTGACATGACATAAAACTTCATTATTATAGGACTATTAATGTCTCGCTGATACGTAATTTTTAAATTAAACATTAAGAAATTTAATACTTAGCTGTAACTGGATTATTTAAAACACTACTAACTTGTACATTTTCTTTGTACATTGCATGCTGCACTTCTTCTAATATTTTAATAAATATTTTTTTAACATTTTTGTGTTCGTTTCATTTATTTTAATTAAATGGAATACCATTCAAATTTTATATATAAGAAGAAAGATGAAAAGTGTACGATACTGATCTATTACTAAGCCAGCAAATAGTTCTTCCGTTTATGTGATCATCTTACTTGTTTAAAATTTAAATGGTACAGTCAATGTTAACTGTTTTAAATGTAATGTTTCACAATTGGATGGTAAACTCGCTTGCTTAATGGCCAACGCACGGCTGCTGTGAGACTTATTGATTAAATGAAGCTCCATTTCTACACTGAGGTAAGTCGCTTGTGTAAATTTGTGCTACATATATTTTCATTAATACTGGCTTGTTTTAGTTTTGCTTGGTTTTGTTTGCAATGTGTGTGTGTTTATATGTAAATGTTTGTATTAATTGATTAACTTTATTATTTTTATCAAACGGTTACAGATATTTAATGCGAGATTTAAATTAAACGTTGTAATTATCAGTGTAGTAAAGTATAAATGGTTTATAATTTAATAGTAATTCTTACATTCTGACTATTATAACTAAGTTGATTTAAAATGGCAATATGTATTTTAAAATAATAATTCAAACTATATTTTGAAAGACTTTAAAGATTTACTTTATTTAATGACAGTTAAATGATTGATAATTTTAGGCTTATTTAAATTACATTTATTTCTTAGTGTATGTATATGAAACTAGTAATATTGATTGTTGCGTGTCTCTCAGGCGAGCATACAGTGAATGGAGATCACTCGGACGCACACCAGAGCACCTTCTCGCATAGCAGTAAAGAGGTAATACTTTTGTTAATTGGTAAATAAACTATAAAATGAACATGTGGCGACATAGCACTACACTACACATTGCACATTTCATCACACTATCGAAGTTTTCTAGATCTGAACATGAATATGGAGCACGGACTCTCTCCAGGCATGATAGTTTTTCGTTATTTGCTAAATAACGAAAAGTTATCCAGCAAGAAATAGCAATGTGACCAGTACAATTTTGAAGTGTAAATTACATTGGTGTATAAGATTCTCGTTATATAGTATTGTTACATCCGGGTATAAAGCACGAGAATTAACATTTGTCTGTCATATAAAGGTCAAAATGTTAATCCCATAGACTTAACATGCCTTTTCGTAAATTACCCTATTTATTGGTAAACTTCTGTTTAAATGCCTGCGGTTTAGTAGGTTGTTTAGAGGTAGTTTTATAGATGATACAAAAACAAAACATTTTTTGTCAGGTCACAGTAAGGGAACTGTTGAAACGCTTTAAAAGTATAAAACCAACAAAATTGGTTAATGTTTGGTATATGGTATAATAAGATACGATGCTGTAAACATATTTGATGTCTACTTCCAGGGTTCTCCCTCCAAGGAGGTGTCCACCGAGGACTCTCCTAAGAAGGACAAGAAGAAGAAGAAGGGCCTCCGGACGCCCTCCTTCCTCAAGAAGAAGAAAGAGAAAAAGAAGGACAAGTCCAGCACGCCGCAGCCCGCCTAGAGGTGAGGGACTTACCAGACTAACCTGAAACATTTACTTCTAAACGAAAATCATAAAAGCCAAAAGGATAATTTTTAATTAAAATAAATATAATGAATGTTTTTCTCCACGTTTATATTTTATGTATTAAATTAATTTTTTTGTTTGTCCTCAGATAAAACTCCAAAATTTCACTGCCATCTCGCTTTCGATCGTAATTTTTAAGGACGACTCCAGAATAACTCCTGTAATACCCCCTTTTCCGCTTCTTATGGTAAAATACCTTCTTTTGGCGTTTCGATGGTATGACGAATATAATAATGACAACCCTTAAAGATATGCGTAAACCCACCTACTGGCGTGCCAGGCGGCCACCTCGCGGTAGATGGCGCTCTAGTGAGCTAGGCTTGAGCATACGCTCAGAAATGAGCGAGGACTCAACGCTGAGAAAGCTACTCTGTAATGAGCATTGATTGACTCGGCTCAGCGGTTCACTCGCAACAGAGCATGGGCTCGACGTTGAGCAATTTACTCTACCTGAGCATAAACTCAGTCGAGAGCGTTCGAGCGCTTTAGTGTTTAGAAGAGCTAAGATAGTTGCAGATTTTGAGGTCCTTTTTTTTAATTATATTTATTTGAAAATTAATTTCTAAATTCGAACACCTTCCGTTCCGTTACTCGTGACTTGCCAAGCGTCTTATGAAATCGTGTTATTTTATACATATTATTATACTTTTTCTTTTTCGTTTTTAATTTTAATTATCTATAGTTTTTCCGACCGTTCTGTTCTGGGTTTGGTCGGAAATGTTAGACTGCAGTTGTTTAATCGACTTTATTGTTAATTAATGTAATATAACACAATTAAGTTATGAAATGATTTACTGTTGATGAACATTCGCCGACTGATAAACTGATTTATTTATCGGTTTTGAATTATTTACACACCCATTAGCGATATTTATCTTTTTAGTAAAAAAAGATAAAAAAATCTAATCAGGGACCACAATATAATATTTTGGCGCCCAGGTAGCCTTGTGATACCGACAAAGTCTTATGAATCATTATAATTGGCGTTCAAAAATCATTCATAGATTTTTAATTAATTTCAGTCCTTATTACTATCTAATCGTTATCAAGCATGCAGCAACATGGTTTCGATTTATATCCGTTATAGATTTGTATTGATTTTATACTTTTTAAATTGATTTTTTGGTTATATTTTTATATTATTTTCCAATTTGCTTCGCTAACCGATCCGTTGTGGGAGCTAACATTTTCGGCTCAAATCCAAACAGTGCGTCATTTGGTGCATTATTTACTTGTATTTTAATACGGCATATGATGCTTTACGTGTTAGGGGGTATGTGGTGAGCCCCACGCCATTTGTGCTTTTAAAATTATGAGTAATAAGTCATACAATCGCTTGCACGGCACCGATGGGGCGTCGGAACAAGGGGTATCACTATGTAATAATAAAAATATTCTACATTCGTAAATTTAAAATATATTTCTAATACTGTTTTCAATTTATAATACTCAATTTCGGAATAATTACAACATACAGTAATTACCTACACGCAAAATGTCTATTTTCAAGCACATAATCATTGGAGGTCCCCGACATTTATTTGAACCACAACGTGGTATCACTGTGACCTATACAACGCAACAGTATTTTACTATGTGATTAGTTAAAAAATATTGTGCGTCATAAAACGTAAACGTCTTGTTATAGAGTGATACCCCTAAAGGACGTTGTTATTGGGCTTTTTGGGTGAAATTCGTGTGTGGCGCCGGCATTGAAGAAAAAAAAATGTTAAAAATATTTGAAAAAGCATGAGGTACGTACAATGCCGGCGAATCGTGTGCAGCCTATGTGTGAGCGAAATTTATTATTTAATTAATATTAAACAAAGTATAATATATATAGCACTTTATTGATGTAATGTTAAGAACTTATTGGCTAGCTACGATTGTAGATTTTTTTAACTTATTTTCTTTTACTTTTTTGTAAACGGAATGCAGTTTGCGAAGATTTTGGTATGGCGGGATCGGACAAAAAATTTTCGAAATTCATTAATAATAATTATACAAATATAATCCGCCTTTATTTAAATTGTTATAAGGAACACTTATATTATTTATAATAATCGGCTGAATGTAATAGAATCCAGGGTTGCTTTTAATTCATCCGTCCCGCCATGTTGAAACATTCGCGCGTCAAAAATATTGTACTATCAGTTGTTATAGGGCCCAAGTTATTTTGTAATTAAAACTTTATTTTATTAAGATTTTTTTATTATTTCCACGCGTGGGCCTTATCAATTTGACATTACCTAGAGAGTAAGTCTAGTGTTGTTAAAATGACAAGTTGATTTTTATGTCACGTTGCGATGTTGGCTTCACGGCCGAATCTATTAATATTTTAGAATGTAATTTGTAATCTTGGAAATTATGACACAGGCATTTCATGCAACTTTTTTGTGTATTTGTAATGAATAAATTATTAGTTTTAAATTATCTGGTTTCCTTTTCCTCATGTCACAAATCCTAGGGCTCCGCGACGCATCTCTTATTTTAGTTAATAAGTTAGTTTAAAAGAGTTTATTTGTAACATGTATTTTTTTATTTCTACAATATATGCTGTTTCAAAGATTTATTATGGAGCACGTTGTTTTATTTTCTTTTTTAGTTTATGTTAATAAAACGATTTAGATTCAATCATACGGGTATATTAAGTTTTAATTTGTGGAGCTTATATTTCCTTACTGGCCTATTGAGTTAAGACTAACGACAGATTTATTGACATGTTACAAGGAGAGATATGTGTATATTGTATGTAGATATACAATGCGCTCAAAAAAGTAATCAATAAATTAGGTCCGCAGACTCTCGGACGACCTTGCATTTATCGATTAACCCCTGGGGGTAATCTGTGGGTCGGACTCATAAAAAACCTAGGAGTATCTATCTAATGTGTGTCGTTTTAAATTTGGTTTTTTTTAAAGTTTCAAACGTATCCAAAATCCTACCACCATGTATAGGTACTGTCGGGATTAAACTGGTTCAGGGCCCAACGACCTCTAACGGGAACTGGCGTCATCTATTGCTGTTGCTGCGACTTCATGGTGGAGTCGGATCCACAGAGTATACAAATACTATGTCTCCGGTCTCCCTTCACATTGAAAAGCCATCGTCCACGACGATTGCCAAATGCGGATTATCAGACTTCAGATC
Source organism: Ochlodes sylvanus (assembly GCA_905404295.2). Lineage (NCBI taxonomy): Eukaryota > Metazoa > Arthropoda > Insecta > Lepidoptera > Hesperiidae > Ochlodes > Ochlodes sylvanus. Next base: position 9,973,147 of record FR990129.1, read on the forward strand.
TCAGTCTTCCCACAAATGGAAGGGTTAATAAATTCCTAATACTTACGCATATTATAAGTTAATTAATAACGAAAAAGGCGGATATTACTGATTAATTGACGACCCGGATGGCGCAATGGTTAACACGCCGGATCGCCGTTCCGAGGGTCCTCTGGGTTCGATTCCCAGCGAGGCGGAAATTTGAATGATGAATTTAAATTTCCGTTCTTGGTCTGGGTGTATGTGTTCTTGTCTTGTGTGTTGTCCATGGCACCCACGACACAGGGAATTCTAGTGTGGGGCTATGAGTGTGTAGCGTTATTTATTTATTATTTATTTAATTTATCTTGTTTTCCTCTACTTTTCAGGCCTTGCTGGTCTAGATTACTTATTAATTTGTAGGTAGAGATAGTCGCCATAATATCTGCACTCCATAGAGTTACGTCCATTCTTCACACCGAGGTTCTTGACAATTGACAGAAAATTGACAAAAAAAATCGACACTTTTTCAAAGAAGTTGGTCCGTTGTCAATCAAATATATTGGCTTTGCACAATGGTCGGCTGATAAATTGCTGTGTTGCGGCGCTCACAATATGCTTTGTGAAGGGCTCTAGTTACAACCGAATAATGGAATCTACTGAGGCCTGGAGGCTGAAGGTATGAGATTTTGTGATCATAAATTTACTGCGTTATCTATAACTCGAGTCTCAACTAAGTATTGCCGCAACTCGAAAGGAAGGTTTATATAAATGTATAATATATTAACGTTTTGTGTTAATTGGTTGAAATATGACGATAACACTTGAGTAAGTCGGAAAAAATCAGGCCGCCTGGGAGCTTTCAGCGAAAACGCCCAATCCCTTTGAGATATAACAAAACAATATATGGGCGGAATATTCCTCTTATTGATCTACAATAAAGTCCGCGATGGCATAAATGTCTATCTTCTAAGGATAGCTTACTATGCCCATTCTAAGTTTTAAAAAAATGGTCACGTATAGTATTTAGAGACTTTAATATGTTAGTCACCTTAAGCATTTTAAGCACATTATGATAAGAAGTACACCATATAATTTAAATGAATATCTTAGGAGTTATCCCAAAATGAAAAATAATGCGCGTGAAAATATGTAAATTTCGAACCGAAAAAGGTTTAGTTAGCTCCGAGATAGAATTCCCAATTACATAATATTGTGTTGTTATATTTTTTATTCGATTTTGTTGAATATTTGCAGTTAATTCACAACCGAGGGAACAAATCAAATCCATCTTCCTGCTGCTCTGATTCTACAACATATACCGTGAACACTGACAATGACAAGTCTAAAAAGGAGCGTAGAAGTAAAACCCGGCGTAAACAGAAAAAAGATTCGTCGGAATCCGGTCGCTCCGCGGCCACTGATTGCTGTCATTGTTTTTCGAATGTAGCTGCTTTGTTGAAAGAACTTTGTAGAATTCTTTGTGGAAAATCTGATTTAAGATCGGTCAAAGATATCCTTTGCCGACTAATAGAAATCATTTGCAGTCTGAAAACTAATTGTTGTAATCTTTTGATGTGCACGTGCTGTAAAATTTATGGCAAAAAATGTAAGTGAATTGTTTTTAGTTTTTGCTGCAATATATTATGTACCTATATATTTACTTGGTTTTTATTGATGTTATTCCTGGCCCCACAGCTACTTATCGCGACACGGAACTAATTAACTGAAAAAATAACTTATCTGCCAACATTATGGCTACAATGATGCCAAGGCCTTGGCGATTTTCCACAATACTAAACAGATGGTGATACTGGTACCATGTAAAGTATGCAATATAAGTACCTAATGCCGTCAGAAGGAAAAACGCACAAGTAAATTTTTTTTCGAAATTGAGTTAGGTGCATACGGATGGATGGATATGTGACTCCAATCTGATTTGCCTAATTTCATAATGATTTAAATTTCGCGAATACTTAATTTGGATTGGAATTACACGTAACTTTTCATTATTTCAATTAACTGAACGCCTTTTTCAATGTTGAAGAAAATTTGAATAGACATTTTGAAGACTGATAATGCGGAACTACATCAGTCCTCGAAATGATAATAAAACAATATCGTGTATGAATAAGTTTTGATACGGGATAAAGTACCAGGAGAGCATAATTATAGTCCATAGCAACACAATTGAGTCGAGTATAGTGTCGTTTTTTTCGTGATAGTGTTTTGTTTCGTGAAGGTATTTTGTTTTTGTTTTTAGACAGTGTTTTGTTTTTGTTAAGTGATACTGTAAGGACTGCTGCCGGACGGCAGCAGTCCGGCTCACGGTCGGCAACAACCGTGCGGCAGCAATACGGCACCAACCGTCTAATTTGAAAGCGCCCTAACAAGTGTTTGAGCTAACAACGCAACATTTAAAAATTATAGGGCGGTACGAAGTTCACCGGGAGCTAGTAAGGGAATAAAACACATTTTAGTAAAACTTAATTTATTCAATACCTCTTTATACAAAACCAACAATCTCCAGGAGATAATAAAAATGTACAACACCGAGTAACCTAAAAATACATAAAAATTAAGTTATTGCTAAACCACCACTTCAACGTGGCGTAAACCAACCACAATTAAGTAAAATTATTACTAGTTTTCACCTGCAATGAAGCCGGTATTTTTTTAACATTTCACCTATTATCATTTTTTTTATTTTAAGTAGATAACGGACATGCCGTCCATAATTATACATTCTGCCGTTCTAGTTTTAATGCTATTTTCCAACATCTAGTATTATTTATTTCTTCGTAAAATAGTCCATTGATTTTCAAATAATTTTGAAAAGTTGCGTACATAATAATGGATAATTTTTTTCCCTAAATACGTATAGTATACGTAGGGAAACAAAATAAAATTTCAGTTGACGAATAATAGTATTATAGCTTAAGTACGTCAGGCATAAAGACGCATCTGAAACCAACATCAAATAAATAATCAAGTTAACAACAGATTCCTCTGTACTTAGTACAACTGGCGACTGACATAAAATTTTTCGCTTGTCCAGCTAAAGCAGAGATGAGTCAAATGTAATCATGATGATAGATTACAATTTGATCTGGTGCATTTTGTCCAAAATGTAATCAGAATTACGAATTACGATTAGATCTGGACGCACGGAAATGCGACCGCCAAGAAAGCAGTATCACTCTAACTACACACTCCAGGTGTAATTGAGATATAATTGTAATCTGTAAACATTATTACATTTGGACCATCTCCGAGCTGAAGTATCTTGCTTCACGGTAGATGTACCTTAAAGCCGTTGACGGTCTCGAGCAAGAAGAGGTGTAGATTATACATAAAACCCGATAATTTATTTACAAAATTATTTCAACTATTAATATTCCGTATCCTATATTTAAGCTGTGCAAAAAAATCTTAAATACTAACAAAATGTGATGGTAAATTGCAATTTGGTACAAAACTTATTACAATAAAGAGACAATGGTTGTACCGTTTCTTAAACTTTGTACAAAACTCATTGTTCCTTAGTGGCAATATTGTGGTACATATTTTGACCCACGGTAAGTACAATTTTCAATTGATTGTACCTTTAACCTTGGTACAACAAAATGTTTAACAATGGTAAAAAATATATAACTGTATAGATGCACATTATGAGGTTATTATAACTATTAAAATTCCGACAGATTTCATTTCAAATTAACACAATATGTATATTTGCTTTCTCGAGATAATTTAAATCGATGTAAGAGTTTGATAGACTGCTTTAAAACGTAAAAGTGTGCAATACTCAACAAACACTATATAACAGTTTCAAGGCTCATTTTTATTTTTAAGACATTCAGCATAAACCTAACCTGACCTGACCTGAAAACCTGAGAAAAATAAATTTGAAAATTGACTATATTTTGTATCGAATCAATCGTGAATCGTGACCGCTAGTGGCAAAATGACTTGGGCGCTTCCGTGCTTCAGAGGGCACGTAAAGCAGTCGGTCCCGGTTGTTACCACTTGGTAGCAGTCGTTAAGGTAAAGTTTATTTTTTCGTTTTAATAACTAGTCCGCCAACTTGCGCCATCCGCCATATTAGATATAGAATGACGTCATTTACCTAACCATGCATTGTCATCCAAACTAAATGAAAAATTTCATCTCATATGTATTACAAATATGTACGTAGTACAAAACATTGCAAGTTTAATAAAAACTTTTAATACCAATGGAAGAGGGCTTGATATTGTCAATGTTATCATCAAATAAAATTATTTGGAAGACTGTGCACGAGGTTTGTCAAACAAATAAACAAACACACCTCGGTTTGTTTGTCTGTCACGTGTCGGAAAACGAGACAATACTGTTAAAATTATCCCAAGGGAACACAAATTATTACCGGGATTATATGTTATATATATATAATAATATATGTGATCCTATGTCCTTTCCGGAGTGCCAAACTATCTCCATGCCAAATTGAGTCTAAATCGGTTCAGCGCATTAAGCTTCAAAAGAGCAGACAGATAGAGAGACAGTTACTTTTGCGTATATAATATTAGTATGATTCAACAATACAAAATAATTTAATTACAAATATTATGTCTATGAAATTATTGTGTTTATCTCTCGAATAATAATTATTTTATTCAAAAAGGAGTATGAAATCATTATAACAAATGTTTTGTTACAGGCACATTACCTAATCCTCTCATTTAATGGAAATAATGCGAAAGATAATTACATCATGCAATTATCTATTTGTCTTGTTCGCTATGATCTTACGAGCCTTTAAACTCATGCATGTTGACTAGGATACGTCATCCCTAGGTTCTGAGCCAACCTAAAGTTGTAGTCCTGAGTCCCATGAATCGTCCTCACATGAGTCCGGAGGTAGCTCGGTCTCGTGAAGAATTTGTAACAAACGTGACATTGGAATTTCTTCAAACCCGCATGAGTTTCTAAATGCCTTTTTAATTTTCCACGCGTTATGAACCCCTTTCCACACTGCTGACAAATGTACGGCTTCTCCTTTGTGTGAGTGAAGCTGTGTAACTTTAAATAGTAGTGTAACTTAAAGCTCTTATTGCAAACTTGGCACACGTGTTTCTTGTCTTCGGGCTTGTCTTCCTCTTCGATGGCCAGTTTCGATGCGTGGTTCTTGAGGTGTTCCTCTAGGTAGTAGAAATGTTGAAACACCTCCCCGCATATGTTGCACACCCGGCTTCGCTCGTCGGCCGGCAGCAGCGTGTCACTACTGCCGGTCGGGTCCTTCTTGGGTACCTTCCTGGCATTCTGGAGCACCATAGCGAGGATTTCGTTGCGATTCTGCTCCACGATTCTGTTACAGAACAATGATTATTGGTAAAATTGTATTTTGTTGATAAATCTGCCGCACCTAACTAGGTACTTGTTAACCCCTCGAGTGTAGTTGTCCCCTCCGTCGGGGCAAAAAATTTTCTAGGCCAACGTGAAGTGCACCCCCGACGGAGGGGCAAACTAAATACAATCGTATTGAAGGACGATTATTGTCTATTTCATAATATTTTGATCTCATTGGTTGGATTCAAATTGAACCTACGTTCATTAGCTACGAAATACCGACTGTGATTGGCTGCAAAGTCGAATGATAAACAGGAAAATATTTATTTGAAAGTTGTACAGTACGGTCGCTACGCTCGTTTCGCGTCATTTGAGTTCGCAAGATTTTATAAAATTGTTTTCGAGAAGGAAACGGTGAATTAACTGATGAGATTTTTACTTATTATTACTGGAATAGTTGTGCAGATTACGTGTAAAGTGCTAGTTTTGTGAATGGTGATAAAAAAGTTGGTGAAAAAAGTAAATAACTTTTGAACAACATAGTTACAGTGTCGTTGAAGTCGACAAGCTGTGTAAATTTTCATATAAATATAGGTACAGCAAGTTTGGTTTTATAGTATTACACATTCTTAGCTAATTAATCTAGCAACATATTGATTACAATATTTACCACAAAATTGACCAAAAATAAAATAACTTCGGCCGCTAAGCGGCTCGCTAAAAATATGCCGGTATTGGCACCGTTTTCGTGTTAGTTTTCTAACTTCTTTTACCGTGTAATTAATGTGTTTCCAAATGAAATAATGTATTATATCGATGCGTAAATATGTATACTAAGTAGTGATAGTGTTAGTTTTGATTAATGTGCATTGTGAGTTAGTGAAATGTGGAAAAATGTGTCTCCATTGTGTTTGAAAATTTCGAAGTTGAAAAGAAATTGAATAATTTCTTACGCAGGTAAGTTTTTTGCTTTAATTTAATTGTTTTAGGTGTTAGGCAATTTCGTTGTGATAACAATGATGTATAATTTATGTGATATAATTATAACATAATCCGGTACAATTCATTTTTACGATGACCTAGCGACAAAATCGCGCGAGTTACGAATAGGCGTGACACGTTGGCCATGTTTTACATTCGGGGGTCTCGTCACTCCAGGGGTTAAATAAAATAATCTCTAAAATAGTCCAATTTACAAATAAATTAATCGGTATGTACTGAGATATCAAAAAAGTTGGTATTTTGTGGGTACACTAAAACTAGTTATCAAGTACAAAACTCATTTCTCCTGTACAAAACTCATTCAATTGGTACAAAATTCTTTTCACTCTCCACACAACCGGGACACACGCAGCCCATCCCACTAGTGCGTACTACTTATCAAGTACAAAACCTACAAACCGGTACAAAACTCATCCCTCCGGTACAACTCTCATATTTTCAGTACAAAACTCATCGTACCACCACAGATCCGTACAACTACACTCACAGTCCCTCCCGCTGGTGCGTGGCGAGGTGCATGCCCACGTGGTACTTGGTGTGGAACATGTGCGCGCACACCGGACACTCGTAGCGCAGCGTGTACTGCTCGCGGCGGTGCGTGAGCGCGTGCCGCTGGAACTTGCACTTCACGCTGAACGTCTTCGAGCACACCGAGCACACGTACATGTTGTCCGGCTTGTGGTGTTTGCGGTGGTACACCTGGAATAATGATGAAATAATCACTACATAGTATAAAACAAAGTCGCTTTCTCTGTCCCTGTGTATGCTTAGATCTTTAAAACTACGCAACGGATTTTGATGCGGTTTTTTTTTAATAGATATAATGATTCAAGAGGAAAGTTGATATGTATAATATATTAAAGTTTTGTGTAAATTGGTTTTCCCGAAGCGAAGCGAGGGCGGGTTTACTAGTAATAAATATAATAATCCGCACTGGAGCAGCGTGGTGGAGTATGTGAGTGAGTCATTAATGGGTTGAAGCCAAGCCAAGTAATTATTATAAAACGCCGTAGCTTAGTTGATATTGGTGTGGCGAAATCGCACACACGTCATACGATGACGTCATGACAACCCTGAATCACGCTATCGAAGTTTCCTGCACCGCTCACATACGTACAAGTTCCGAACAAGTTCATTCGGAGCTCGGCCGCTCCCCAGGCATGACGTCTCCCCTGGCGGAAGATCTCACTTTGCTAAACTGGCACTAACTGCGAGCGAGCGGTCCCGGGTTCGATTCCCGACCGAGGCAGATATTCATGTGACAGATGTTTGATCTCGGGTCATAGGAGTTAGCGATGTCTAGCGCGACGGTGATCACTCTCCTTCAGATGGCTCGTCTGTTCGTGTACAATATCTACATAGAAACAATACATAATACTGATCACTTACCATAGTCTCTCTTTTCTTGTAAACCTTCCCGCATATAGTACAGAGGTAGGGCTTCGGTCCGCCGTGGGTCTCCTCGTGTGTCTTCAGCGAGGCCTCGTCCTCCATGTCCACCAGACAGAACTTACACTTGTACACTATTGGCTGGCCTTCGTGGGACTTTTTATGTACCTACCAACGGGAAAAGTTTCATAATTATGTTATACTAGCAGTCCACCCCGGCTTCGCACGGCTATTTAACAAAAATTTCAACATTAATTATGATTTTATATAGCCTATGTCACCCGGGGATAGTGTAGCTTTCCAACAGTGAAAGAATTTTTCAAATCGGTTCAGTAGTTTTGAAGCCTATTCGATGCAAACAAACAAACAAACAATCAAATCTTTCCTCTTTATAATATTAGTATAGAGTATAGATTTAGCTAAGCATTTGATGGTAAATAATCTTCATCATCGTCATCGCAGCCCATAACTGTCCCACTGCTGGGCACGGGTCTCCTCTCACTATGAGGGTACAGGCCATAGTCCACCACGCTGGCCAAGTGTGGATTGGCAGACTTCACAAACCTTTGAGAACATTATGGAGAACTCTCTGGTGGACAGATCTCCTCACGATGTTTTCCTTCACCGAATCAAGTGATAATTAAATCATAAAAGGCAAATAATTTTTGAAACTTGTTAGTGGTGTTTTTGTCTGTACACATCTGACACAAATTACAACATAGGATCTGACATAAATACTATATTACACAGGCTGGTCTGAGGAAAGTATAACCGAGAATTTTGCACCTTACACACTAAGGGATAAAGTTCAAATTGATATAAACCGACAGTACTCACCTGCAGCGTTTCCAGATGAAGGAACCGCTGGTTGCAGAACTCGCATGCGTGCGGCCGCTTCTGATATTTCTTCTTCAACTTCTCCACTCCGGCCTTCTTCGACTTCTTCTCCACTTTCACCTTCACCTCGCCGGACCTGTGAGGAAACAACAGATTGTTATAATCGTAAAAAGTAAGTTTCCCGAAGCTAAGCGTAAACTAGTTGAATCTAAAACTGAAAAACATATTTAACATGATGACGATAAAACAACTTGCAACAAAACAATCTAGACCTAGACGGTTCCAACATTTCCAACCTGAAGAAACAACAAAATCCTCTTTATTGTACACCAAAATGTTCACACAGTTCAATTTCTCGTAAACTCTAGTAACGCCATCTATCGAGCGCAGTCCGCGACTTTTTAATTTAAAAAAAACTTACGCATCCCTTGATTTGTCCCTCGTTGCGTCCAGCTTCTCCTTCTGCGGTTTAACTTCTTTATCTGTTGACTCTTCTTTCTTTATCTCTACTTCACCGTCTGAAAATAATATTAAATATATCATCATTTTAATCGTTAATATAAATCGGATACAATAGAATAAAACCATAACTGGCCCATGGATATGAATTATCATGTATAAATATGCTTGCAGTTAAGCAAATGGAGATCTCTAAAGGTGTCATGACTGGCGAGCGGGCGAGGCCCGAGCTCCGACTGTTCACGGTCGGAACTTGTAACGCTGTAGAAAACTTTGATACCGTGATTCAGGCATGTGACGGCACCGTGTGTGACTTTTGCACGATGTCGCCACAGAAGTTAGAAAAAGAATGAAAATCTGTGACACATAATTATATTATAGAATGTAGTATCCTGCAATTCTCTCACACCTATGCGCGTGCATTATACTTAAAAGGGTGTAAAAACTTCTCTCGTTAATATATAGACAGATAATATTATAAGACGGTTACCCCCATGCACCATGGTATGCACATTCAGCACATGGCGATGCATCTTGCTGCTGGTAATGAACCCCGTGTTGCAGATGTAGCATTTGAAGGGTTTCTCCCCGGTGTGAGTCCGCATGTGGATCTTCATGTACGAGGTGGAGCTGATCTTCTTCTTGCAGACGCGACACGTCAGGGGGTCGTTGTCCGAGTCCCCGTCTGCTGGTGGGGGGCTCTCGTCCTTGGTGGATACCCAGGTGTTGTCCGGGAAGTATTCTTCGTCTGAGCCGCTGTGGATAGGGAGCAAAAGGATAATGTACTCATACCTACTTTAGAGGTATAAATAAAATATTAAAAATAGTTAAAAAAATTGTTAATAGATGGAGCTGTTCGAAATTCTGAATCACGCTCACGACTGTAGTACGTCGCAGTCCTAATAGGAAGGTCTTATTAGAATTGAACTTTACATATACGAGTATATTTATGTAGACATAAACTTGTAAATATTACAGAGATGGTCGCCATGAGGTAATTCTACTCTCTACACTCCTATTGAGGATCGTTGTCGGACTTGTCGGTTATCAAAGGATTTCTCGTCGATTTCCGTGCGCGTGTCCACATAAATTCGTCATTATAAACCGAATATTCGGCAGCCGACGGCGTCCCATTATACATCTCTGCACTGGAATTACAAGAGTTGTAAAGTCGACAAGATGTCGACAAACATAAAAACCCCACAGACCTGAAAACGTTTATCTTTTATATAAACATCTGTCCACCAATACATACCTTTCACTCTTCACCTTTGCGTCATCATCGCTTTCCTCTTTCATGTTCTCATCCTCAAACTGGTCCAACACCTCAGTCTTCACTTCCACTTCAATCTTCTCCGCAGAATGGTCAACTTCCGGCTTCATCTCCTCAATTATTACTTCTATTGGTTTCGCCAACACCTGTTCATGAGGTCCAAGTGAGTCATTTGAGCGCGAATTGTCATCATTTTGATCCATTGAGCCATTTCCATTACTCATAAAATGGTTTCCACGCATCCCAATGGATCCAGGTTCGTTTTTTAAATCCACTAAGCCAGGTTCCGTTGCACTGTTGGTTCGGTCCCAGCCGTCAGTCCAAGTCTCTTCTTTCTTTAACTTGGTTTCTTCTGTCTTCCGTTTTAATTCTTCTTCTAATTCTTTTAGATATGGTAGGATAGCATTGTAGTCTGTAAACAAAAATATAGCTCTTATAATCATACGAAATCTGTAAGGAGGTATGCCTAAGGGTACGGTCAAACAGCCGACGGGACGTGACGGCGCGCGCAGTACAACGTTGACGCTAGCGTCGCGTCGCCGTCCCGCCCCGTCGGCTGTTTGACCATACCATTAGGGTGTGAGTCCAAGTGTGAGCCAATGGCAACACAAGGGCAAGAAAGAGAGGACAATATTTTCTTAACACCCTCGGTTAAGCCTTAGCCCAGATGTCACTGAGCATCAGTGATCACTTAATAACAAGGGGGCTAGTATATTCGATTATAGATTAAATTGACATAATATTGTATGTGGAATGTTGATGGTTATCGATGGTAGATTATTTCTACCATCACACCTGTAGAGAAAGACGATTATTTTTGCTTGCAGCAATTTATTTCCAGCATGCAAAAAGTCTGCGGCCTACAACAGATATGTACAAATATGCTTTAAGAGGAAATGCTACGGGTCATTTTTCCATACAAACGTTCTCGACTAATCCCTCGCTGGTTTTTGACTCTAGATCAATAATTTTTTCACACAAGAATAATATCATCATTATCTATGTCGGTACGTTTTGATTTTTTTGATATTTTTGTTTTCAAAAGTTTTAGGCTACTTCAAACAGCGCTTAAAACGGCCAAATAAATATGCCGCAAACAAACGCCTAGTACACAAATTGTATAATAATTAGCACAAAAAGCTAAACGGTCCGACACAGAATATCTCCTTCCCATTCAATTTCCAAAATTTCGTTAAGATTGCTTTAGTTTTGGCGGGGGGATTAGTCGAGAACGGAACCTCGATTTTGATGATTTTTGCCTCGGGTTTTTACACGGAGCTGCAGTTGTCCCTATCGCACTGACATACACGCCGCTCGCAAGCGCGACAGAGATATTGAGCGAAAAAAATCCCAAATTTGAAAAAGGGTTCGCGTGGTATTTCCTCTTAATATATAATTACCGTATGGTTCTCCTTCAATTTTGTCATCGGGATGCTTTCTGTCAAAGTGTGTTGTCAAACATTCGAATCTGTAGACAATAGGAATAATGTTAAAAATCATTGATGGTACGAACATTATACATTACATATTTCAAGCAAGAAATGGTTTAAGGGTGTTGCCAAGAAAACTTAAAAATAAGGGGTTTGTTTTAAATATTCAGCACCAGTTGACCAACCTTGAAAAATATCTATAGCAAATCCTGCATTGGAACTTTATCTGCAAATGGAATCTCTTGTTGTGCCTCCCGAGTTTGCTCGCGGTTATAAAGGACTGTCCACACGTGGGACACGTGTAAGGTTTTTCATCTGAAAATAATTAACATTTACACTGTTGCTAACCCTATGTTATCTGTTATCCAACCTTTGGAATTTTGATAAAAAAAAAGCTCTATACACTCATTCCCCCCATATTAGGATGTTTCGCGAGTGGCTTCAACAACACATTAGTAATACCCTTATGGGTGATTGAACAAATCAAAAAATGATCTATCACATAAATAATAATAACCCGAGACTCCTTGCTACGCAGGACTATGTGGTCATTAAATATCTGATTTTTCTACTGTAGCAGGGTAAATGATATAAATTTTGTGTAGACACATTATTTTGCACTATGTAGGTTAAGAGTCCTATGGAAATACAAAAACGATGTATTTTGTTTAATTTATCAATATTATTCTATATCAATAGAGGCAATTCTGCAAATTGGATACATCAAAATAAAATTTGTAAGAAACTGGTATGACTTATTATTATTTAAAATTAGATTGTATCACTTAAACATTAAAGTTTATAAAGATTTAATTTGCTGTTACCATAATTATCATAACCTTGCCAATTTGCAATCAATTGTTACAACTGATAACATTATTAGATTAGTCAACAATAACATTTCAAAATTTAATTTCATATTCACTGCAAATTTAATTCCATAATACAATTATTATCTAACTAAAGAACTTTTTAGAGATATTTATTTGCTTAAAAAAATGTAAGATATCACAAAAATAATGAATACTCCATTCAGCGTAATTAAACAAGAACAAAATCCTAACCTAACTTAAACAGTGTCACCATAACCAATTTTAACAGTATATGTGCTGCAACATAGTTTATGGTCAGTATACTATAACCTATCCATTCCTTTCTCCTCATCTTTCTATATAAATAGCCATGAAAAGGGCTGACGTCTAAACCATGTTGATATTTTCTGTACTTATTTATTAATTGCACTCACCAGTATGCGATCTTACATGTAACTTGAGGTAGTAACTTAGAGTAAACTGTTTCTGACATGCAAAACATTTGAAAATCTTCTGCAAATTCATTAACTCCTGATTATTTTCAACCTTTGATTCATTTTCATCATCTACTTTTTTTTCCGTACTTGCTTTTGTGTCCAATTCTGTTTCATCCGCATTTCCATTATTTTCATTATTCTTACAATCAAAGTGAGAAGCTTTTTCATTACCAATATATCCATCTTCCGGTTTGATTTCTATATCAAGTAACTGATTCTCTTTTTTTATTTCCTTGCTTAGTTTCTTTAGTTTTTTCTTTTCCTTTTTTAATTTCTTTCTTTTCAGTTGATTCTTGACTCTCAAATCATAGCTTGTAGTTCTATCTTTATGTGTAGTAATATGTTTATCTAATTCTGTTAAATCAACATAGCAAATATTGCAAACAGCACACCCATAAAACGGAAAATCCTTTTCAGTTATCTTCTCTGACCAATAAGTACTTCTTTCTTTTTTAACTTTACGTTTTCCTTTTTCAAATGGTTTGATATCATTAACGATATTTGCAGTGTTCTGATTACTTATGTTTTCATTATTCACTTTGTTATTTACATTAAGTGATAAATTATTCATTAAATTCTTAACCACATCATTGCTGTATCCTACGTTATTACATTCATGTTTCACATTGTTATCAGGCAAGTTAGTATTTTCAGTCTGTGCTACATCATTTAATGATTCCAATCTACTATTATCATTAATCTGATCAGTTTGTACATTATCTAGAGGGATTTCCTGATTGCTTTCGTTGAATTGACTATTTTGTATTTCTGAGTTACTTTTGTTAAATAAATCATTTTCTACAGCATTAACTGGAGTTACTTCTTGATTTATGTTATGGTAAGGCAGAGAATAGTCATAGATACTCAGCGGATCAACTTCAACAAAGTGTTGACTCATTGTAGTTTATCTGTAATAGAGATAAATAGATTTAGTAACAATAATTAGAAAAAAAATTACTGTTTCAAAACAGGCTAAATTCACGAATCACGCGAAGTTTCTACGCAAGCAAAATCTACATATACGTATTTCAAGAGCATACAATATCTATTTGTAGCAGTTGTTACCAAAAATTTGTAGTAAAAGTAATTAGTTTTGGTCAAAACCAAAGGACGGAAAAAAAATCAATATGGGATTTTGGAGATCGATTTACTATGAGAATCTTATTATAAAAGTTAATATGTAAGTGCATACTATATACTTTTATCAAGTGATCTTATTTTGCATGTTTCCAAAAAAAAATACTATAATAAATTGTTGTATTACTCAGAAAAAAGTTGAAAATTTGAATCTTTTTAATGAATGTGCCTTATGTAGATTTAAAGTGTAAACAAGTAATATAATAATATGAATGTAAATACAAATAAAATTAATATGAATGTCCTGTGTTTATAAAATAGGAAGCTGAGGAATGGTAATTTTTACCCTTTTGCAACAGTTTGTTTTGGAAACTGCCCAGTGACAAACGCCGGGTTAATGTAAATAAACTTTATCATTTACACCTAAATTGGACCAATGGTTTAAAAGTGACCACGATAACATTGAAGATTACGTGACAGACCAAATTCCGCGCGGGTGAAGCCGCAGGCAAAGGATAGTTAATAATAAGTTTTCATTATGAAAATATTTACTTTTAAATTTTGCTTTTAGACGGTGACTTTTATATTAAGCAAGAAGACAATTGCATATCATTCTTTACATACAATATTTAGAAACATACAGACTTATAGACAAAGATTTTGAATTCCAATCAAAATATCAACAAAGTTTGAAAATAAACTTTTGATCTGATAAACATTTGATAAAATAAATCCTCTTTGGTTACAAAAGGAAAAGATGAAGGGCAAAGACTGCCAGCCGTAATCAATAAGTTGGACAAAAAAATGCCTACCTACATACAACACGACACTTCATATAAAAAACAGCCCACTTTTTTAACAACATCTAACTTTAATTGCTGTAATAATCACATTCTCACCTTATAATCCGTAAAATAAGTATGACATTTAACACTTTATACTTTAAACTAAGTATTTATTGAATAAAAGACACTAATAATTATTTTAATAAGCTTAAAAACGCGTTTTCA
The DNA here is from genome assembly GCA_905404295.2 of Ochlodes sylvanus. Taxonomy (NCBI): domain Eukaryota; kingdom Metazoa; phylum Arthropoda; class Insecta; order Lepidoptera; family Hesperiidae; genus Ochlodes; species Ochlodes sylvanus. The sequence goes on from FR990129.1 coordinate 9,988,222, forward strand.
AGAAATACAAATTCACATTTTTTTCTCGCGTGACCGACTGGCCGCCGTCATTTTTAATATTGCAGTGTTACCATTTACACTATTTTTGTCTCCGTATTTTTTGTGACATCCAGGAATCTTCCGAAAATCGAACATTTCGTCTCAAATTTATATTAAAATACTTAACATTATTTTCATCAGAATGTCCGAATGCTAATAAATATTAGCAATGATTTTGACGTTTCATTGAATTAATGAATTTAAACTAAATACAGACCTCCGTCCCCAGTTGTTTTAATGAGACAATTGTTATTGTTAAGGCATTCAACGAAGACTTTTATTTATAAATAATAAAATAACAATCTAATTTAATATAATGTGTATTACTTGTGAAATACATTGTGTTTTCATCCGATGGCCAAGTCAATCTATTTATTTAAATAAAACTGAGTAAATTAACCGATTTGGTATTACATGGATCTCACAACTTTTTACGGTAGAAGAACCGAGTTGCGAGACTTGGTTTTTACAAGTTAGGTTTTTGATGGCATAACATTTTACTGCTATTGAAACAATAATAAATTTCAAGTAACTTAAAAAAATATATAATGAATTTAATAATGAACTTATCGATATCATACATGAAATAAAATCGGGTTCTGTATGTGATGTTAATTTTTACCAATTTACAACTTACGTATTTGAAGGGTATTGAATGTGAATTTGAATAATGGCAATAATTTTGAAGTGTCAAAAACAAGATTGAACGTTCCTTTTCACGTAAAGTAAAACGTTGTAAAACTTTCAAAATAATTGTTCACAGTTTTTTATTTCGAAAAACCCCTCCATTTTTTTCATTTCTTTTATTGTTGAAATATTCGAAAGATGATTTGAACTGAAACTGTACATCTTATCGATATAGAGAAAATGTCCTGCTACTTGGCTTCGCTTACGCGTTTAGGGCGTTAAAAAATGTCACATGATATTACAACAAAATATGGAAACTAAGTTACGCCTCATTTACATGAAACCATTTCTTGCCTGTTGCATACAATAAAATTGGAGCAATAGTCTCTATGTTCTGCTTAAGTGATATCACGCACTAAAGTACTTCAATTCCATAGGTTCTGGGTTCGATTCCTAAGTTTAAATTTCAGTCCTCGACGTACACGCCCACACTTCTACAGTTTTAAATAAATTATAAACATACAACATGGCTTACTTTTTCGCCCTAAGCATAAATAGATATTTTATTGTAGGTACTCAGTCCCCTTGACTTTTACAAGATTTTCGAAGTTTCACTCGTATTAAATAAGTAGGTAGATACCTACTAGATAATAATGATATATCTAGCTCATAATAGTTGTTACGTAATCTGCGTTATCTAAAACGGTTATGGGTAGATTGCTTCTACAAGGCTAAGACAAGACATGATTGTGAGGTATTCAGTACGTTTCTGATGCGGCTCATTACCATAAGTTACTTATCCGAAGGTAATGTAAATGTAAATGTTCACAAGCAGACACAATTTATTTAAAGTATTTCTTCGGGTTTTAACAAAAATGAGCATTTATTTAGCTTTATAGGGACCTCAGTTATTCAACTCAATCCATAATGTCCCATAATGGACTCTGAACTCTGCTAACAGGGATGGGCAAAATGTAATCATGATTACGATTCCGATTATATCTGGAGGCACGGAAATGCCCCGCCAAGAACGTTCTGTCCTTCTGCTCTTAAATAAAAAAATCCGAAAGAGTCACTGACCCACAGCACAGTCATTCCCGCGAAGCAACGACGAGGGAGCCTGTAGGCTAGCTGTGTAGTCAAAGTTAAAGGCAAGTGTGGAGCCGGTTACACTTTTACACTTTATGCGACCATCTCAGCCCTAAAGGGTAGCAAGTAGCAACGCATCTGTGGCCGAATTAGAATAAGACTCTTCCTAGCAATTACTAATGTTCTAACACTTCTAAACGTGAGCACGTGACCTATCCTAGTCCCCATTTGAGTCTTGTTCTAGGTCGGTCACAGTTGTCATGGGCGGCAGCGTACAGGTGGTGCTGCTTGCTCGCTTGCTATCTTCCATAAAAAGTGTACTGCTGGTGCTGGAGTCTAATCGTGACCCTTCGCTACAATTTATTTTAGCATTCATTTTCATTCATTCATTCATTTGAACTCCCTGACTTAAAACTACCTAAAACTCAAATTTGGTTACGATAAACATTTTAATTTAGTCACATACATTTGATGATAGTAGGTTTTCGGATCCTATCGTACGTAATAGGTGTACATTTATTTTACTTTCAATTGTCCAAGTAGCTCACAACAGTTAATACATTATCATTATCAACTTGTGGAGCGAAAATGAAATAAACAAAGCCTTTGTGTTGATTGCTCATGGCATTGGCGTCTCAATTGCTTTGGAATAGATCCCATAATTGCGAACAGCTAGTCCATTGTATGAATAATTTTTGTTCTGTTGTATGTGTACAAAAGAGTACTATGTATGACATTCTACTCGTTTAAAATGAAACCTATACTTTGTGACGTAAAGTGTAATATCCATTGTGTTCTAGCGGAAAAAGATCATTTTGTTACATCATTGATTCAGTTCGCGATTGGTACTTTTTAGTAGCGCGGAAAAGCGCGGCGCGTTCACTTGTGCTGCGTTCCGTTTTACCTGTGTTTAAAGTTTACTTTTAAATGTAATGTTTAATTTTGTTAAAAAAATAAAAATAACAGTTGCGGTAAAAATTTATTCGTGATATGTAAATAATATTTATTTTGTGGAATTCTCACACTGAAGCCATGGCTGAATGGATAACTGCAGGTGATTAAAGGATGAATCAACTTTTTAAAACTCTTATCCTGTGTCAATTATTTAGTTGCCAGCTTTACAAATATTATTCGACAATAAATTAATATTTATTTTTATGTTTTGAAATCTTATTGCTATTACTTAGTCGTTATTTTTTGTTTTCATTATTCTCTAAGCTATGTTTCATATTAAAATTGGTAATTATAAAATTACCAATTTTTATATAATCAAGGTTTTTTAAATGAAAACAGAGGCAAAATAAACTAATTAAAATTTCATATAATTTCACAATAATCTCACGTACCGAGTACCTACACACTGACACTTAGTAACATGATAATAACATATTGGTAGCATGGAAATAAATGAAAGCGTTACTATTATATCAAAATGGGTTAATATTTGAGTTCAAAATGTATGCAACGATTCCTCATGTTTACAAACACCAGCACGCCGTAGCCTCGATACTGGTGCCTGTGGCTATCTAACCGGTTGTATGCGCAACGTCAACTGTGAGGGAATTTGAATCAACTCATGTAGGTAATTATTAGGATGTTATCTACATATTACTTACATTATCTCTATGTGAATGACTTAGTTCTCGTGTTTAGGGAACCATTACAATGAATCGCTTAGTTTAATAGAACTAGCTCTTATCATATAGGTACCTACATAAATAATGTTCTTATATAACTTGTTTTAGCCGACACACCATTAAATAGCTATAATAATTTAAATAATAGCCATGGAAGTTCGTAACGTAAGTAAATGTTGATAGCCGACGATGAAAAAAAAATGTTTAATTTGCACGGTGCACCGTGAGCAGCACACCTTGTTCTATCTCTAATCCAGGCCCCGAGCTCTTACCATCACCCGGACTGTATACTTACATTACACATTTTCCGATTATTGGCATAGAAATTGTTTACTTTATTGTCATCTTTATTGGTTATTTTCCTGGTCCACGACACTGTGGCGATATACATCCATCCGGAGCGTTAAGTTTTATCACTTCCTTATATCTGCGACAAACGGCTAGGTGCAGTAAGTAGGTACTAATTGATAGATAAATAGCTCATTATCTTTTTATTAACAAACATAATTATTATTTTCGTAAGTTATCAAAGGGCCACACCTAACTGGCCTAATTTTTTAAAGGTGCGTCTTGTAGATTGATTAGACTTCAGATTACGAATGTTATGAACTGCAATAGGTAACACATTCAGTATATGTTACATTTTCGTGGCCAGTACAACTTTTCGTTCAGATTTGGGTAAGATTTAGTATTTAGGTATCAAAAGTACCTATACAGTAAATAAAAAGTACCTATATACTATATAGGTACTATACATAATATATACCTACTCTGAAGTGTCCATCCTCTCAAATCTTTGATAGACGCGCCGTTTATTCAATCCCTCGAGATTTTCGAGGATGGCCTTCACTTCCTACCAAGTTCACTGACACGGCATTTTTTCGAAACACTGCAATTTTATTGAATACTTGTGACCCGCCCTCGCTTCGCTTCGGGAAACTTTGGATAATTTACAAATTATAGCCTATATGTTATTCTGATGTATAAGCTATATTATTGTAAAGTTTCATCAAAATCCATTCGGTAGTTTTTGCGTCAAAGAGCCACAAACATTCAAACATCCATACAAACTTTCACATTTATAATATTAATAGGATTTTAATGTCAACAGCTGAAGTAACGCCGGCATAAGTACATCATTCTAACACTAATAAATTAATAAATTGTTTTTAGAATCCCCGATTTTAACGGCGACCTCTATATTGGGCCATTAGTTGGTTTCAGTTGAGAAATCTTTACTCGTGCTCTAATTTAATCAAGTCAGTCCTCATGACATCAATTTTATTCACAAAATGCGTATTCTTATTTCTTATACCTTTAACCGTAGACAGGGAATACTATAGATAAATTGTGATATTCCCTTTCACTCGCACACAAAGAAGAGGAACTTACGTGTAAGGCGTCAACCCATTAAACACCCCTACAGGGCAACCCTATTTGCCAACCTAAGCGTCGGAAAACTTTATGCTGCCCCAAGGCCTCCCACTTGGATTAACAACTGCTGTCTTACATGCCCTCTGGAGCACGGATGCGCTCAAGAATAGTTTGCCCCTAACGGTCACCCATCAACTACCGTCTACCAACTAACATCACTACTACTTATGATTACATAAATGCAATGGCACCTTTAATTAAAAAAAATATTATTAATATTATTATGTGTATAAAAGCTTTTGTAATTATTATTATACCCAAAGTTGCCTATATGTATGACTTACTTGGCAACTGCAATTTTTGACAATCTAACATGTGTACATTTTTGTGTGTTTGTGAAAAGTATATTATACCCTTCAGTTATAGTCTATGTAATGATCCAAGTTCTAAAACTAACTGGTTATCTAGACCAGTTGCTGGGCACGTAGATAAACAATGGCTAATTGTTAAACGCGGTATAGTTGCAACCTTTGACACTGGTCATTAACATACTGCGACATATGTAGCTCCGTATCACACGGGTTGGCGCATTGTAGGCTTGTAATTTACCTTTAAGTAAGGTCTACCTACTCCTAATGATCCACTTTTTCTGGAAATGCTTAAGTGCTCTTAGAATAGACCGATTGCTGAGATTGTGCAAAATGGATGGAACGTAATTATTTTATTTTATTTTCTGCTGAATTACTTACCTAAGTAATTTTCTGTGAAAAGTATTGATAAATAATAAATTATGTGTTACATCGGCGTGCGTAACATCTGTTACACGCCAAAAATACACTGTGGTTAGTATTCTCAAACGGGCCAAAAAGTAAATCTTTAAAACTGCTGCTGTAGCAATATAACTTAAATGGTGTTTGTAATTGTAAAGTAATATTTAAGTATAATTATCCACTTTATGTAGTTTTAATGGACAAGCATATGAATGAAAAAAATAGATGATGTCTGTGAAATTATCTGTCTACGAAATTATTCTAGTATCATCCTCCATTCCTATAGTTCTCAAATATACACGTTATACATATATTCACGAATGAAACTAATAAAACACGTATATAATCCCACTAGAAACCCAAATACGGAAAGGTACAACTTGCAAGGACAACGTTAATTTCCATTGTTAATAAGCAACCCTTTTTTTCAGGTGACAACACTAACAACTGATTCAAAATGGTTGTTTCCGGTGACTTACAAATCGCACAAGATGGCGGTCTCAGTAATATCAAGTTGCATCCGTACCTTGTAGCGTTGATGTAAGTATTTATTGATTTTGTGATTAAAATCACGATCCGATATATCCGAATTTAACTAAACAAAAACATTGAGTCATTTAAACAGCTAAATTATTCATCAAATTTAATCCTTAACTAACATTAGAATTTACTTTTGTTACGAGTACGTAAATAATATACCTAAGAACTTATTATCAAATACATATTTACTTATAAATTATAATCAAATATCCATTGAACTTAAGACCCTGAATAAACAATATAAATACATTAATAGTTACGTAAATGGGGTACCTACAAACATGGCGGCAATGCGAGTTACAATTTACAAGTTACCTTCACCTTATTTAGTTCAATAGATAAAAAGGCAGAGGTTCTTTATACGTTGAGCGTTCACCTAACACGTAGGCAGGACTACTATATATTAATATAGGTAATTTGAAGAGTAAAAATGAAGCCAGTTAATATATACCAAATTCACATTTGTCCCTTGAAATCTGTTTAAATAATCAATACATCTACATCTATACAAATAAATAAAATTAGAGCGTCTGTTTATAATATTAAAATAACCGCTTTTTACAACTTAAATGCATATTCATGTATACACGGTACATATACCAAAATAACATTTTTTACGTTAGTATAGTACATACCTACATTACTGAAAACCAGACCTAAATCGGATAAGTAGTTTCTGATATTAGTACAAAACCGACAAACAGACAAAAATTCTAATAATCATTGAGTTCTATTATGAAATCATTCTAATAAGAAATCGTTCTCATATCGAAATAAAAGGCCCGCAATAATAGTTTTTTAAATGCATACATTATATTATATGTATAGATATAAGTAATTCTTTGCAAAATAATACGAGTACAATTTCTCACTGACCCTTGCATTGATGCACAATAAAATTTATTAGCAAAATTACGCTTATTAAATAAGCGTAATTTTCTTATCTCACAGATCTGGTGCCGCGGTGATATTATTATGTAACTACTGTAAATACAAAGGTATTATGGGTTAATTTAGCTGCAATAAATGTTTCAACATGTCAAGTGTAATAAATATAATAAATTAACCTCATTAAATGTTTTGACTTAGACTGCACAAGTAATAACAGCGTTCCTGCATAATAATTGATGTAAGTAATTATTATAACTATCTATCTGACACAAAAAAAATAGGTACCTTATTCATAGATACCATACTAATAATTAATATTATCAAGATGAACTTTGTTTTTGTGTTTGAACGAGCTAATCTCAGGAACTATATACCTAGTTATAAATTGAAAAACTATTCTTGTGTTGGATAAACCATTTATCGAGGAAGGCTGTAGGCTATAGTATAACATCACGCTACGACCAATAGAAGCGGAGAATCAGTAAAATTAAATGTGGCACTCGGAGACTGCCGCGGTAAAGCTATTGCATAGCATTTTTTATCAACTTATGCAATTATAATTATTAGAAGTTATATAGTTATATCAGAACAGCGCCATCTAGTTTGTAGAAAACATACGTACCATACCTTAGTATTAAGGTACTAGATGGCGCTGATTGGGGGTGTTCGTTTTTTTTCGTTACGGAATTTCTGGATTCGGTCCCCATAAAAGCTATGCAATAGCTTAAAAACGTTGCGAAAATTGGATTTTTTTTAATACTGATGGACCCGCCTTGGCTTCGCTTCGGGAAACTTGTTATGTATGTTTGCGTTTTCGATTAACGCTTACAGGCGGCCTAACTTTTTCCGACATTATCAACTGTTATCGTCATATACCTTTATTATCCAAATTACACAAAACCTAACATAAACCTTCGTCATGAGTTCCTCTGTCCATTGGAGAAAACCGCATGCAAATCCATTCAGTAGTTTTTGAGTTTATCGTGAACAGACAGACAGACAGAGAGAGAGACGCGGCGGTGGACTATGTTTTATAATAATATATGTATATGTGGAACTCGTTATAAAAATAAATTTATATAATATAACGTCAGTGAAATAAACAGAAGCCATATACTTAACTTACAATGCATCGACATCATCTCGTTAGGTTATTATGTAAATACTTTTATTTCACGTAACTAAACAATGTGTTGAACTACAACTCAAGTTCAATATATCTTCGAATTATTTTGTCACCGGTCAATGAGCCGCATAGTAGGTAGGTAAGTAGGTAGAGTGTGGAAAAAATGATTGTGAGGTGAGGGAAAAATAGAGGTGGATAAAAGTGGTGGAATTACACACTCTCATTCAAAGATAGGGAAAATGTAATGATTACAGATTACCAACTCTCCCAACTGAAACTTAACACGACAAGAACAAACCAGAACAGAAGTCACGTAAAAGTGAAGGTCAATAGGGAAGAATGCAAGAGAAGATATTGCGCCGACCCCAAATTTTGGGAAATGGGCAGCAAGATGATGATAAATTAAACAGTCGTGCGCCAAAATGAACATGGGAAAGTGTTAAGTAGGTGACGACATCGATGCCGACGGAAGAACCGAGTTTTTGCATTTTAGTTTATAACCGTCCGCCACAATGACACAACATTTGGCAACAACGCGACTTATTTAACGTGCGTGTAGTTTTCCGACATAATTATTAGTGGATTCGTATTCACAGATCTATAATATCTTTATTTACATATATAAAAGAAAGACGTTTTAGTTACACTATTTTAACTATTTATAACTCAAGAACGACTGAGCCAATTTTTATGATTTTTGTGTTTTGGATTTGTCTTCGTCCGGAATAGGATAATTAGTATAGAAACATTAGATTTTGATTGTCCATAGCAACACAATTGAGTTGAATCCGAAAGTGTTTTATTTATGTTTCGTGTAGTAATAAGTTACCGCAACATTTATTAATCACTAGCTGCCCCAGCGAACTTCGTACCGCTCTATAATTAATAAACAAATAATAATATGATGACATATCGACAGCAGCGCCACCTAACGGGTCCAATTGTAAATCAAAACCATTCTTGGATCCACCTGAAGACACACAAAAAATTTCAACCGAATCGGTACAGCCGTTTTTGAGTTATAGCGTGACTAACGCACAGCAATTCATTTTTATAATATATTAAAGATCTAAGCTATCCTATCTCTCAAGTTGGACCAGACTGCTCACGGTGTGCCAATTTAATTTAAAATCGGTTAAGTAGTTTAGGAATCCATCGCGGACAAACATCGTGACAGGAGATTTATATATATTAAGATAGGGCGGTACGAAGTTCGCCGGGACAGCTAGTAATACAAAAATAACTGAAATATTTAATTACAATTTTTTTTAGGGAAAAATGTATCGCGTATTGATAAAAGATATTGACAGCGGTAAAAGATGTTGTTGTTTACAAAATATAATACCTAGATAAATTTTACATCATATTTTTGTAAATATTATTGTGATATTTTAATATCTGGAAGACTGCAATCCAATAACTTCGCAAGATACACAATCAGAGAGCTGTATTGTACTTCGGACAGGAATAGAGCACTTTAGGGCACGTTTATATGACACGCATGTTTTCAGCGCCGCGCCGCCGCGGAAAAACTATCGCGTCTTCTAACTGGGGCCTTATAATATGTTACTATGGCGTCGTCCTTTGGCAGCGATCGTACGATGGCGCGATGCGTTCTCGTCGTGCGACTTTTTACTGGGTGTATAGTAATACACCCAGTAAAAAGTTTTGAGGTATCACACATAAAAAATACAGTCGAATTGAGAACCTCCTCCTTTTTTGAAGTCGGTTAATAAATTTAAAGCAACAAAGTGATCCTTTTGTCGATAAAGAAATGTAAAAGTAATTTTAGAAACACGTGGATCCATGCGTTTATGAAAATGAATTCGCAATCATCTGGAAAGCTGCCATCTTCAATGTCACGGGGTCGTTGAACCAAAATGGCGCATGTGATAATGGTCAGTTGAAATGGAATGTAAATGTCGTTATATAATTATAGTTAATTAATAATAGATGCCTTTATTTGGCATACAATGCTACTTATGGGACTATATTTAGCGTTTGGCCGGCTTGAGATTAGAAAGTGTTTATTGAGTTTATCTATACAAATAAATAAAATTGGAGTGTCTGTTTGTAATATTAAAATAACCGCTTTTTATTAAATGCATATGGGTGTATACACGGTGCCTACACCAAAACAACATTTTTTAGAATTTTTGTCTGTCTGTCTGTCTGTCTGTTTGTTCCGGCTAATCTCTGGAACGGCTGGACCGATTTTGACGGGACTTTCACTGGCAAATTACTGATGTCATAAGGAGTAACTTAGGCTACTTTTATATTATTTTTTTATTGTTAAATTCCACGCGGACGAAGTCGCGGGCACTGCTCGTTTATAATAAGATATTGGAACGACTTTGTCGGATGACGACAAAAGTAGGAAGTAGAAAGTAGGAAGGAAGTACCTACTTACTAAGTAGTAACTACTTAACGTAGGTCTGAAAATTAGAAGGTAACTAATTTATCTAAATTTATTCTTTTTTCGTTTTTTTTCTCTTTTCGTAAAACTCAAGAGTCATTGTGGGTACCTAGTTACCTATATTGCACAGATTGTACGCTTTAAAAATATAATTGATACGAGATACTGGCTGTGTGGTTGACATACTCGCTACTCGGTCAGAACCAAGGCCGCCCAATAAGTAGATACGGTCGCATAGGGCTGCCAACAGGCTTTTATTCTTTTAAAAGGAAGTTAAAAGGTATATGGGGATGAACCTCTACAGCATGAGCAGGATCGTTGTAGCGATAATTTAGGGACGGATTGTAAATCTCATCCCACTCTAACGGCCGCTTAGGGCGCGTTCCAATAAGCGACTACAGGCAGCGCTCGAAACTCCTCTTTTTATAGAAAAATGAATGTTTTTTTTTATTTGTTTTATGTTATTTTTATGTTGGTTTTTTATGTTGGAACCGACATTCCCGACAGAAATAACAGCTGTCTTGCTACTTTTGGTATGATCGAACAGTAAAATATGTATGACATTGAAAAGCTAAATTCTGGTGGATCACAGCCCTACATACATTACGTATCAAACGTGACCGGTCGCCACTTACTTAAGAAACACGTGTTTGACGTACTAATTATTTTTATCTGTATCTTTATAAGTTTATATCTTATACCTACTTATTATTTATAAACGAACCGAAAGTAACGAACTGCGAATGCGTCATGTAAAAGTTGGTACGCGTATTCCGTTGCGTGTAAAACTTGTTACGCGAATTCAGTCCCGCGTTGTCATAACGGAAGGACAGACGGACAATTTCAAAATATGTACTTAATTTAATCTAAGGAGGTGTGCAGGTTTCCTCGCGATGTTTTCCTTCACCGAAGCGATTCACGCGTGCATACATTTTGAAAATTAAAGCTCCGTGCAGGATTGTACAGACACGAGCAATAATATGTATACATTGTCACGTTTTCTAAAATATCTTAACTTGAACAACAAGAACAATTCGTTCTAAATTGTATAAGTATTATACCTTATTTTGATATCGTTTAATGGTTAGTTAATAGAACGAATTGTTGTTCACTTCTTTCTAGATTGGTACACGTAAAGATATTTTAGAAAACGTGACAATGTATAGGTATATATTATTGCTCGTGACTGTACTTGCAACTGACAGACTCCTCCGTTCGGGAGTCCAAGGTTCAAACCATTGAACTTTCAATGCTTGTACACCAGGTATTACATAAAATTTAAATACGCAATGACTCTCAGTTTGTCAAGGCAGAGAAACCTTCTAACAACTGATGTGATGAGGTGCTGACGTAGGCGTTACGTCGATGACGTTCACCTTATGACCTGACGGAGAATATCTATACATATAATAAATCTGTAACTGATCGCTCTATGTACGTGGAAGATTTATACTTATGAGATGTTTTTTTACTGAAGGTCTTTATTTGCGCAATAAAACCGAAAACAATGATTTTTAGAATTTTTGTCTGTTTGTTTGGCTGTTTGTCTGTGGTTTCAGTTTTAGTCTATAGTCCTTCTTCGCTTACACCGCTTACCATACTACACCACAGATTAAACAATTATAATATAACTAGCTGACCATACCACGCGATGCTGTGGCTCAGGATGACGAATCAACCAACAGCGCCATCTATGAGAAATCAATAGAACTAAACAATAAATGAACATTATTAATGTTTAATAAACATTTAATTTCCAATAAAAATAAATAAAAAACTATCCTATCTCTCAAGTTGGACCAGACTGCTCACGGTGTGCCAATTTAATTTAAAATCGGTTAAGTAGTTTAAGAATCCATTGCGGACAAACATCGTAACAGGAGATTTATATATATATATATATATAAAGATGAAACGCCGCACCATCGGTATCGAAAACACAATTGCGAACGGTACGATACGATACGGCCGTGTGGCGCAGTGGTTACTATTTCAGACAGCCATTCGAAGGGACCTGGATTCGAGTCCCAGCGAAGCGGAAATTTGAATGATGTTAAATTTTGGCTCTTTGTCAGGGAAATCCTAGTAGGAATGTGTGGCGTTATTTTTAAAAAGACATCAGTAACACCCACGACCTGAGAACAAACTTAATTTTTATATTATTGTATAATTTTCTGCCCTAGCCGGAATCAAACCCTTTGTTGTTGAAGTTTAAATGAAAAACGTACCAACGAGACTACAGGCTTGGCAAACTTGTGTGTATAAGTGCTTCTAGTTATTTCAACGATACTAGAACAAAAATAATATGATATGTTAACTTAAAAAATGTATAGAATTTTTTTATATAAAAAAAAAACTAAGTATTAAATATTGGTGAATTGTATTTCTTTATATATCTACATTATTGTATTTACAATAGATACAAAAACATAAAAATAAATAAAATAAAAGTAAGTATTTATTATTATTTAGTATTTTCTATTAATATGCGTCAAAATAATATATTATAATCAATATCTTAATGGAAATAAGTAAAATATTAATATAATTATTTATATAATAATATAAAAATGAAACTAATGCGACCCTGCCAGGATTCGAACCTGGAATCTTCTGATCCGTAGTCAGACGCGTTATCCATTGCGCCACAGGGCCTATAACAAAATCCTCAAAATATTTGTACTCATTATATGTACTTAATTATGATTCTGACATCAATTCATTTTTTTTCATCTTGCGTGTGTCACTAAAAAAGTCAACGAACTGCATTGACTTGTGAGGTATCATTGAATAGATAATTGAAACATCATTTGTCATTTCGAATGACCATTAGGACTTTAACGATTTAGGCCCCAGTTAGACGACGCAATAGTCATATAGACGCGCCCTTAAAGCTCAACGCAAACGATCAACGAACTGTCGAGCCACCTAAAGGTAAAGAGCCCTTCGTTCGATAATCTCCCGTGACGACATAATGGCGGGAACAAGCCGTAAATAGAATAGAACCAATTGCCTTTCAATTGGACGATCGCTTCATCGGAGATCCTACGCTGATACAGATAAAATGTGCCACGCAAACTTCCTCCACAGAGAAGAGTAGAGAGAGAGAAATACGTAGGTATATTATTGATACTGTGTTTAAAATTACTCTGTCCTGTCCTACTTCAAGAGTCCTCACTGTCCACAGACTACAATGATTGTATAGTATAGTCTAGTAAATGTTTAAATAAAAGATTCGGAACACATTTGAAACAGTAGTTAGGAAGTCTTTTAATATTGTTACTGAATAACATTAAGTATTGGTAAAACCACTTGTAGGTAAAGGTCTGCGGCACAACTGTTTTTATGATAACCTACGGTCTTACAAACCTACCGAAGAAACTGATCAGTTGTAGTATTAGCCGCTACACAATATTTGTCTACTGCCTACTCTCTTGATGTTCTTTTGAAGGTCTCAGTCTCAGTTACTTAAATCACCATATAACAGGTTTAAGGAGTGCGCACATTACAACGACTCCACGACCGACAGACGCCACCGCGACTAAAACCTTGTCAAAGCTAACATTCAATTATGAGCCTTATATCTTTGAAGGTAAGGTTGAATTTCGAACTTATACTTAAAAGCCCTGTACGGCTCGCCCTACACCCATAGCCGTTCCGTTTCGAGACCAACGCGTCGACGTTGCGTTGACGACTCACCGTAGACGAGTAGTCCACGCGTCGACCGACACAATGACGTAATGTACCTAGAACGGAACGTCGGAGTTGAA